>OU015524.1:32989294-42989294 GCA_907165065.1 Caprimulgus europaeus
TGTCCACATTATCTTTTCCTTCATTTTCAAATTTACATGCCTGTTCTAAAGGCAGTAGTATCAGCTTACACCCTTGTTCCTGCCCTGCTATATGTTTCTTTATAGTGTGTTTCATTCTGCTTCCTCACCTTTACTTCATTAGAAGTGAAGGAACAGTGTGATCAGTACCAGAATAAAACAGGGACAGACAGTGCTGTATAATGCACTAGAGTACTACTGCAGGAATAATCCAGGCAGTGTTAGGAAAGAATTCCAAAGAAACTATTGTTCCAATGCACTAGTTTGTGCTCCGAGAAGTTGCCACCACTGTACATCCCATATGTGATGGGATGCAGATGTGTTGTCTGACACATTTCTGCACATGTGGAGAGGTAGAATTGGGAACTCTTGTTCCCACTTGTCCAGAGTGAGAAATCATAGAATCACAGAATGGTTTGGGTTGGAAGGGACCTTGAAAGATCATTTGGTCCAACTCCCCAGGCATGGGCAAGGACATCTTTCTCTATATTAGGGTGCTGAAAGCCCTATCCAACCTGACCTTGAATGCTTCCAATATAGTCTATGCCACTAGAAAGATTGGGCCACCATGTTTTTTATCTGGTGAGGACAGAAGGTGTGTTTAGGAAGTACATGATAGATCTCTTTGCAACCATAGCAGCATCCTAGAGACATACATAACATTAGTTAGGCTAGTAATTAATAACTGACTTGAACTCATCTGCTGTGATCTGTGTGAACAGAAAGCACATAGCACTTCCAAACTGATGATTTGCATCAGAGTTAATATCTTATTTAAACAAATCCATATTTAAATAAAATGAGCTCAGTTTCTTTCACTGCTTTACATTTTCTAACTGAGATGCCTTTCAACTTTGCTCATATGAAGCAGGAAAGTCTTGATTTGTACTAAAGCCATGAAATGAAGAGGCACAAGTGTTTTTAATCACAGAATGACAGAGGCAGAGGAAAGTGGCAATCTGTGTTTTCCCACACAAATCCAACAGAGTCCATGGAGAATAATAGATGGCCTATTTTAAGACCATCATTCCTGGTACTGAAAAATGATACCTTATGTATGGCCTAAATAAAGGACTTTAGAGAAATAATCTGTTTGAAGTAAAGAATTTTAAGATATTTTTTTCTACAGGAGATAAAGCAACATGTCCCCAGTTGCTAGACGTTTCCTCTAAAACCGTTTAGGTGCGTTCATGGGTTCATGTATTTCCAGTCTGCAAAATATGCTACTTTTAGAAACAAACCAACAAACAAAAAAGCAGTCTAGACAGTTTGCAATGGCTTCAGAAAAAGGGAAAGATTTATCTTAGAAATTCACAATTTTGATATGCACAATGTTTCTGTGTGTTATGTTCTTCTATATATTTGTGCTTGAAACCTCAAGCAACAGAGGTGGTGTTATTTGTAAAAGTTCACTACTTTTTTGCATCCAGCGCACTGATTTTATTCCTAGAGTGACCTCTAGTGATAGCAACGCCATTCTTTTTAGTGATGGGTTTCATTACTTCAGTCTTACTACTTCAAAAGAAAAAAATCAGAAATACTTTGCATGAAGGTTTATTTTTGTAATTCTGAGACTGACAGCAAGCTGGTAAGATTATGCTTGTTAAAAAGGATGATGATTTTTCACTGTTGCTGAGACAAAGATATCAATAGTAAAACTGGCTGAAAATCCAGAAACCAGTTCCTCTTTGCCTTTTTTTTAAATGAGTTTTACTCTGACAAAGATAAAGATACTTTTGAATTTGCTTTGTGCGATTATTATAATATATTAAGTGCTTTTAGAAATATTTACCAAATCAGTTTTTAAGCAAATATTTGAAATACTGATGGACAATGAATTTTTAAAACATATATATGTAGTTATATAGTATATTAAAAGTAGGTTAAAGGATCTTTATAGCTTCTCATTACTGAAGTGTATTTAATCAATTGTAGTTATTCTAGATTTGTCTTGGAGGAAAAAAGCGTAGACTTTATCCTATCATAACTGTGAGGCTACACACCATAACAGACTTACTTACTCTCTAGGTTTCACATCCTGTTTTGTGCTTCAAGTCAGCACAGTATATGGCTAAAACTCTGAGCTCTTGGAGAGCTTTTATATTTTTGTATATACCAAGATCTTCTGTAAAGATGATCACAATTAGGAAAAAGAACAACAAATTCAAAGCAGCAGCTAGACAAGCAGCAACGATTCTCTTGCCGCAGTACTTGAGGTTTTTTCTTAGGTAATATGTTTTGGAGTTTTCCCAGTTGTGGTGATTTAACCCACAGGTAGACCATGTGGTCCTGCACTCGCTCCCCTCACCCGGTGAGATGGGAAGGGAATCACAAGAAAGGGACACATTAGGATGAAGAACAGTTATGGTCACGGGCAAACCAGACTCAACCTGGGGAAGAAAAATCAATTTAATTTGTTACCATTCATCTGAGTAGCACAGTGAGACACCACAACCACATCTTAAGACACCTTCCCCCCACTACTCCCTTCTTCCCAGCCTCAAATCACTTTGCTCCCGATTTCTCTACCTTCTCAGTGACACAGGGGACAGGGAACAGGGGTTGCAGTCAATTCTCCATTGCTGCTTTTCCCAGCATGGAAGTCCAGGAACAAGATGTTCCAAAGCAAGCTTCCCATGGAGTCATGGATCTCTTTGGGCACAGCTCCCAGCTCCAGCATGGGTACATCAATGGGCTGCAGACAGGCTTCTGGTCCAGCGCACCTCCTCACCTCCTGGCTATGGAGGTCCACCCCAGCTCTGGCACTGAGCGTCTTTTGGGGTCTCAACTCAGTCACACGTGCTCTTGGGCCCAGCTTTCTGCTCCAGCCTGGAGTCCTCCATGGCCTACACATGAGTATCTGCTCTGCACTTAAACCTCCATGGGCTGCAGGGGACCTCCTTTGTCTTCTCGTACCCCATGCAGTTGAACTGGGTGTTTGAGGTTCTCTGTCCTCCCCTCCTCCTCCTTCCTCCTGGCAATGAAGCTCTCTCTTTGTTTAGGCCGATGGTCACCTTTTGTTCGGGTCAGTGGCCTCTCCTCCAGGTTCTTTCCACCTTCTTTTCAAGACAGTCCTTCTCTTCAAAAGTATGGATTCACAGAGGCATTTCTCTATTGCTAATTGGCTCAGCCTGGGGGGGGGGGGGGGGGGGCAAGGGATAGGCCTTGGAGCTGGGGTAGCTTTCGCAAAGCTTCTCACAAGGTGGCTCTTTCCCCCACTACCAAAAATGCCCCCTCCCACACACACACACAAACCAAACACACCCATATTATGTAGGAATGAAGTTTAAAACTGTAGGAGTATATTCTGATAAGAAGACACTTTTTAAACCCATGTCTTCAGTCCTCAAGCCCACATAAACCTCTTTCCATAAGTTTATCTTCTTTCTAGGGTGTTTTGTAATTTTATTTGTTGCTATGCTTTTTCTGTTACTCTTTTTAGCAGGTTTTAATAGGTGCAATGATAAGTTATAGAGGCAGCCGTGAATTTTCTCTTTCATTGTATCTTCATAACTGCATCTTTACTGGAAATCTTTGCAAAAATGTTCTCCTGAACTGACAGAAAATTCTGAGGTTATTCATGTGTTCCTATTAAGCTTCCCATGTGACCCATTCCACTTCAGCTTATCAGATCTCAAAAAAGGGTAAAGACATCTTTGGATCAGGTGATATTTTTATTAGGAGTCATGAACTTGTATCACAGCTATCCAGTTAGTTTTATTGACATTGACTTTAGCATTTCAGTGTTGTTGGAACAGCTTGCAGTCTCTGTAAGCTTTCTTGCAATAAGTATTTCTTCTAAAGTACTGAAAAGTTCAGTGTGAATTGCATTATTATTTAGAGACTCATTCTGGTGACTAGTATGTAAGCAAGACAATCTGGAGATGAAGCTTTCAGTTCTCTAATTTGGTCTACTGAAATTAAGATATTAGGAAAAAGATGCTATGAGGATAATTACACATAGAAAGAGGTCCTCAGAGAAGTTTGCAGGATCTCTGTCCTTGGAATTTTTCACATATCTGCACAACCTAGTCTGATTCAGTTTTAAACCAACTTTGAGCAGTAAGTTGGAACATGCAGCCTTCTGAAGTCTCTTCCAACCGGTGTGATTCCATAATTCTAAGACAGGAATTAAGGTGGAGTGAACAAAAAATAAATTTGGGTTTATGCACACAGTCTACTGATTCTAGGCCTAAGCTTGTTTGCTTCAGCTTCAGTATATCCCAGAGCAGACTCTCTCTGTTGGCTCTAAAAAGCTGGTAGGGTAACTAAGAGTAACTCACAGCTTAAAGTGCTGCAAACTTCTTTCTTCTGGCCATGTCCAGTGAGTGTGCTGGGCAGCTTGACTACTTCAGCATCAGTCAAGGTTTCCTCCGTGAGAGCTCTTTGTAACAAACAGAAGTTTTGTGATCTAATGAACCATAAACAACAAATGGAGCTCTTCCACTCCTGTATTTGCTTTGATACTTTCAAGGTAAAGGTCAGACCTAGAAATGCAATTTCCATCTGATCATGTAAAGCACAGGACAAGGTGTGAATGAGAAATAGCACAGTTAATGTGATATCCTGTGTTTCAGAACAAGCTGCAAATCTGGTGGAAAAACTTCTTTCATTTTACATTTTGCTGAAATGGCTTAAAGAAATTAATTCACTACTTCTTTGCTCAAAAAAATTTTGCATGTTTAAGATCAAAGGAAATAATGACTTGGAACAAGTAGTTACTCGTAATACCCCACAAATGTGCAGAGGTTGGATATACTTCTCCAGATAAAAATCTTGTGGATGAGTTGTAATTGTTTCTGGATGTGTCAGGATTGTCCCTTTTCAGTATACAGTACGGTGTAATTCAGCCAGCAGCTACCAGAACATCACGTTCCATGTCCTTTCCTTCACAGATCATAGGAAAGAGCGACTATGTTATGAGGAATGCCTAAACACTTGTATACTTCTTGCACCTTCTTGAGCTGGTAGCCCAGCACAGACAGCCTGGCTGTTCTGGGCTGCAGCTGCAGCTGATGGGTACGTGCATGAGAGGACCAGCAAAAGTGTGGCACTCAGTGTGGGCTATGAGTATGGCCAGCAAGGACAGACAGTCCTGAAAACATAATCTGGTCCCCACAACTGCACAAGTTGCATATGGCCCTGATCTAACACGTGACAGAACACTGAACAACATAAAAATGAATCTTCTTAAAGAATAACATTCCTACTGACATAAAATCCTACAATTGTGGCTTCAGAAATTTTCTGGAAAACTTGTACATCATACCAACATTTTGAAAAGCATCCAGGAAACTCCTTTAGAGGTCTAATGGAGTAGCCAGGCAGGACAGTGGAAACAAAACTCCTGTAGTACTTTGATCTTTATTGTACACTTAACCAAGGTGGGGTCTTGGCACATATTCTCTTCTATGCACAGAAAAAAAATCAGATCTATGATAGAGGTGCATCAGGCCCAACACCTTTTACCTTACTTGGGGCAAGAGTTAAACTAAACTGTACAGTGCAACCCCATGCTCACAATATGTTGATATTTCCACCGAAAGTGTGTTTTTCCTTTCTGTTTTCCATCTCTTCCTCTTATCTCTTGCATATGGAAAATCTTTTACTAATACCTTGTAGCAGAAAGATCAAAATTGCTCGTGCTGATACTACCGTATAAATCTGGTTAGTATTCACTTCTTGAGTTAAGGTCAAAACCTCTTTTAGTGTCTAACTTGAAGTGGCACATCAGTTGCATGACCCATCTATAACTATACATAGCTAAAACAGTAGTTAAGTATAAACCACGTATGCTTATTTTTCCTTAATATTATTTCAAGTTACATTGCTATAAATTCACTGTACAGTCCAAAATAAATGCTTTTGTGCACTGTCATGAATGTACTGACAACCACAGCCAGAATTCCACATAGCATGCAAGTAAACCCCCCTTTATTTTTAGAAAACGTTAGACCTATTAAATTGATCCCACAGTTGCTGTGTGCATTGCGCTGCTAAGTGTGACCTGCAAACAAAGGATTTACTGTGCATGCCTGTGTATGTTGCTCATGCGCAGTAAAGCTGGCACTTCTGAGAACTGAGAAGTGTACATCTGCTCATCTGAGAATCTCCAGCCAGAAACATGGATGGACTAAGCTTCAGTGTCCCTTCTGTGCTCTCTGACACTCAGTGTGACTGCACCTTTAGCACCCTCTAGATGTTTCTTATTCTCAGTAAAGTTGTGCTACATTATTCTCAGTCAAGTTCTTATGTCCACCAGGCATTGCTTTACAAAAGTTACAGTGCTGTCTTATTGCAATTGCACTCTGTACTTTGGTGGCAGTACATTCCTAATGTCTGAGTTTCATGATAAGCAACCAACTTCAGAAGTATTTTCCATCCTTTTCTTTCAAGAAGAGCATGACAAAACTTAGCAAAGAGACTTTTTTTTTTCTGTGAATGCTCTTAGTTGTTGTAGAAATTAATTATAACAAAGCCTCAAAACTTACGGATGACAAACCACACAGCTTCTTGGGAGGCAGAGAAAGATCATTCAAATATAAGGTTTGGTTTTATCTAATATTATGAACATGATAAATGATGCAACAATAACCTCATGCAATCAAATGATAAAATGCGTTTAAGTGTAGGCAAGAATCTGAGTTAGTAAGGGTTTCCTGACTAAGACCCAGCTATATTATTATTCTACGAGATCAACTGATGGCATGTATGGAACATATTAAACTTGAAGCTGCTTTTTGTTTTGTTTTGGTTTAGTTTGTTTTCAATATATTGTACTTGTATATTTAGAAAGCAACAGAGAACTTTTAGCCACAATGGTTTCAGAAACTTTAATGGCTTGAGCGCAGCTGCTGTGAAGGCAACACCTTCTGTTTCATATGCCATGTATTTTCAGAAGCAAACATATAGATTACTAGTTTCAAAGAAGAAACTTGACGGAATTGAAGTGTGAGTCTGTATTTAGCCAAAACAGCTCACAGAGACTGGAAAAAATAGCTCTACTTTCCAGGTGTGCATTGGAAGCCAGTTAGTTTGAGCCAATATTAAGCCAATAAAACAATAAACAATACAATGATACACAGAAAAGCAGCATACCAATGGACTCGTTTACTAAATTCAGTGATTAAAATAAAAATAAAAATCAACAAAATACATATGCCTTTAATCTACCACACATGCACAAACTTGTAGAGTCCTGAAAAAAAGGCTGTTTCAATGCATGTTCATGACTGGATGATTTTTTTTTTTTTTATATTACATTAAGATAAGGGGTAAATTGCTCTAAACCCCACAATACAAACTTTTCTAGACATTAGGGGACATTAGGTTATTTTCATCTTCTGAGTTTCATTGTGCATATTCATCTTTGCATTTGTATAAGGTACACATGTGGTGCCTGGTGACAAATATAGGTTGACATGGCCCAGGGGAGGAATAAGAAAGAAGAAGGGAAGAATTACTTGTAAACTGATCCTGAAAAGCAATGGATAGTTCTTTTCAAAAAACCCAAGTTACAGCATATGGTCCAGTTTGAAAGTACTAAAGCTTGAGTTAGCCAAAAGCTGCAAAGCTGATAAATAAAGCAGTAAAAATATTAACCAGATACTGAAGTCAATTCTAAATTTAATTACTTCAAGAGACTATAAATTTAAGCGGATAAACATAAGACTATCCAGCGAAAAAATGAAAATCTTTGACTGCAAAAGTATGGCTGGAGGGCAGGGCACAATGTTATTTGAGGCACAAGACAATAAATCCCTAGGAGTTTGACTTCTAGGCTACATTCAGGTCGAGAAATGTATGAGAGCCCTAGAGAGTATAAAGTTCAGGGTCACAGAGAGTTTCTTGCTAAATTTTCTGACTGTAGACGAGAATCTGCCAGAGTATTTCAAATTCTTGCCAGCTTGCAGTAAACTATGCTGATAATACTTGGTATTTCATGCTAGAAATAAAATCCATGCTTGCCATATTGATTTGAAATAGTGATCCAGTTAGCAGGTGCTATCATTTCTTTCTGGCACGATGTGATTTGATGATGTGGAATGTATTGTAAAATTCACTACTTCCTGTGCTCCAAAATCGGCTCTTTCATTGGAATAAAATCAGTATATCTTAAAATGCCTCTTACAATCTAAACTCCTAAAAAACAAAACCCACAAACCTTTATGATATGAACTGCTTGTCAACTCATGCAGAGCTCACCTTCTTCTCTAAGCAGGCAGCTGGTATTGTGACCTGTGCCCCACTTCACCGAATGGGTTGTATCTGAAGAGAAAGCAAAAACAGTTAGTCTAAAGATAAATACAGAAGTTGCTAGCTATTACACTACCCAATGTAGCACTGTCAAAATCTCTTCTTTACATTCAGTGACTCTTAACAAAAGACTTCACAACATAGGATTCATAAGTTTTGCCCCTCAGCTGTATATGCAGTTACACTAACGTAAAGGAACTAATACTCCTTATGAGTGCATTGCTGACTTCTGCTAAAATAACTCTGCTGTATAGAATTGGATGGAGGTATGCCAGCAGAAACCCCTACTATACACAGAGTCAATGTTTTTCTAAACATGCACATCATATCTCCCCTGCACCCCTGAAAGCTGGGTCTGCATTATCCAGGATCAAATTGCACCAACTGCATTTGTTTCCCAGAAGTCGTCACTGGGACACTGTGTGTGATATTGCACATCAGCTGTGTGGCTCATCTCAGTTGATGCACTAAAAGCATAAAGCTAGACTGTACAATCAAGTTTCATATGACAAACTGTCAATCAATGAATTAAAAGTCAACCCTGAGTGAACAAAACTGATACCACTTTGCATTCTTCAGTGCAGTTGCAGAAATTATATCTGATAGTTAATATTTCAGCAGTAGCATGTCTACACTTTTTAATGTATTGCAAATTTTTAAATTTGCACAAGAAAGAGTTGGTCTTGTGAATTTTCTTTTTTTTGTGATTTACATGTACTTTGTGTACATGCAGTTAATGCATAGATAAAATGATTTAATGATTTAACATTTTCTGTTTCTGCATGGCAGGCAGATATATACAATGCAAAGAAAATCTTTAGAGAAATCACAGAATCACAGAATATTAGGGATTGGAAGGGACCTCGAAAGATCATCTAGTCCAATCCCCCTGCCGGAGCAGGAAATAAAAACCTTTAGTGAAAAGAAAATATTTCTTCTTAGGCACCTGTCTTAAATTTGTGAGTAAATATTGTGCTTCCTGTGCTTTACTGTCTATTCACTCAGTTGTCCCTCTCATGTAATTTAAAAATAACCAAGCCTGCGTACTGAAGAATGCTAACATTAGACATGAGATATAATGAGCCAGTAACCTCTGCCTTAGCTTCCTAGCTTCGTCTGTAGCTGGAATTGCCTGGGCTGGTGGGAGGAGAGGAGTGTGAGGCAGCAGCAGCAGGAGCCAAGGGGCAGAAAGAGGCCACTGCAGGGATTCAGGAAAGATAGAAAAGAAGTAGCAGGGAATGAGGAGAAGGCAGAAGCAGCAGCAAACAAATGGGTTGAAATACACTCCACCGGGCCATAGATCTCTTTTGCTTGGAACATTAGGAAAAGGCTGTGTGTTCATCTTTATATATTACACTAGGCAGATTCAAAAGGGTCTAATCTTTAGAGCAGAACATTATTCAGTTTCACAAACATGTTGTCGCAATGAGCAGGCATGACAAAAAGATGACATGGAGTCTGCAACAGCATGGGAAAAAACACCAAACAATTTACAAAGCAGTGCCTAAGTAGGCAAGATCAGATCTCTTCTGCTTTTGTGTTTGGAACACAGTGATGGATGTCTAAGTTTTAGCCATTTAGCTGATGAAATATCCAATGCTATTTTTGCTGCTGGGGCCCCATCAGCTTGAAGTGTACTCATCTTTTTCCATTCTGTACCTCTACAAAACTTTGTGCTGCTCACCTTGCTCCCAGCTGTGTATCTTGCTTTCATCACCTTCATGTTGCTAGAGATAAAAAGCATAGCTGTATTCAGGATAGAGGATGCTGGGACCTTTGTGTAATAGAGGTACTCATCTCATGTAAAAGGCTTTATTATTGTTTCTGAAGGTAACTTGCAACCAAGTAACCCCTTCCACAGCATGCGATCAGCAGCATATTTTTCTTTATATTTTTCTGTATAAGTGACAAAATTCTGCCCAAGTTTGGCTGCCCTTTCAGAGCTAGTGCAAAAATATTTTTTTTTAAGAAGTAGATATCCAAATAAATCAGGGAATAAAAGCTGCAATATTATGGCCTTGCATCACTCCGTAATGACTAGCAGAATTTGGTGATGTTTTCATGTAGAAAAGTCCTCCCTTCAGAAACATTAAAATTTACTCTCTTCCACTCTGTATTATTTCCCTTCATTATAAGGGTCTCTTGCTGCTACCTCCTGAACTCAGACTCTCTAACAGATTGTGCAAATAGGTCAAGTGCACTTCAGCATGCTCAGGAGAGTCCCGTTTAACCACTGCTGAAGGCAGCTCAAGCAAATTCTGTCTGGCTTGGCGTGGAAACATATAACGGATGCTCATATGATCTGGGAGCATGGCTCACTTGGGAGGCGGTAACTCGCTAAATCATTTCAGCTTGTTCCACAAGAGCACATTTCTTTCAAGCCTGGAAGCTGTGTTCTCATGAAGGTCAGAACAAGTGTGAAGCCTCAGGAGCTCTGCAGTGAGTGTCTCCCCACAAGTTCCCTGTGTAGCTCTGCACTTTCTCACATTATGCCTTCTCTTGAGGATGAAATCAGACAAATCAGAAAATCCTGATCCTCTGTAATCATTGAAAAGTTTCCTGCTTTCCTTAAAAGTTCTGTCATGATTATGATGGCCTTCTTATTATCTATCGTGTTTGGGTATAACTTGTTACATAATGCCACTGCTGTAGCATCTCCTCTGCCACGATGTTTGCATCTCTTGCTTGTGTGTTCACTTTAACATTCCAAGCAGTTTATTTTTTGATCTCTGGAGGGTGCCCTCTCCACCACGAATGTTTTCACCCTGTCCTTTTGTAATCTGCACATCTAGCAAAGCCTTTCAATGTATGAAATGAGAATTGTGCGTGGGCTTTGTCCACTTTGGCTGTCTGTATTAACATGCTTAACCTAAGTACTCTAGATGAAATGAAATGCTTTTCAGCTTCCACTGTATTAAGCTACAGGGTGCTACAACAGAAGATTAATGGTTTCAACTGGCATGCTGACAGGCAGAAAGGGGTCATTAATGCCCTCTTGTTCCAGACAGAATTCCTCCCCTTGAAGAGAGGGTGTACTCCTCAGGCCTCATGACAGGTTGATGTAGAATTTATTTTCTTGGCAGAAATAATAGTTGGGATGGAAACTTGCATGTATTTTACAGCAAATCTTTTGTTTCTTTCAGTTTTCTTCAGTTAAAAATGTTAAATGTTTTCTTGGGAACCTTAAACTATTCTCATTCATCCTAGACATAGAAACCATATAACCCATGATGGAAAGACTGTTTTGCCATCTCTCAGCACAAGCATATTGTGTATTGCATGCTAACTAGCTCTGTTACAGGATAGGGAAATCCTAAGCTGCTTTCTTAGGTTAATTTAGACTACTGTTAAAGTATTTCCTCAGTTCTCCTTTACCTTGTAAAATCTCTCACATAGTTTCAGGACATTTTCCTTATTTATACTAATTATCTGAATTTATTGTTTACCAAACTTAATTGGTCTTTTACCTTTGTTTCTGTTACTCTGTTTCCAGGCACCAGCACAGCTACTGTTGTGTCTTTTCACAACAACTTTACTGAGTTGAATGCTTTTGGTAGGGTTTTATGCCAAAGACAAACTTTTAATATGGACTGGCAGACTCATTCATATCTAAAATGAATATTACACTCTTTACTGGGGGGGGGGAGTTAAAAGCAAGTTAATTCGAATCACTAGCTATCGAATGTCTCTTACAGTAAGTAAGGCCTAAATAAGGAATTTGAGGAAACATTTCCAGAAGAGAAAAACAGTTAATGACTCCCATTTCATTATCTACCTCTTAAAAAGCGTTTTTATTCTAATTAGAAGTTGCTCCTTTTGACATCATATGGTTATTGCTTACATCTGATCATTTCTCCTGTAGCTGTTTCCAGTCCTTCTGAAGAGCTAAACATGCTTGATCCAGTAGAAGAGAAACTTCGCACACAAATTGAAGAAGAAAAAAAAAGGTATTACTTCTGCCTCAAACTTCTTCCATCCTTCAGAAGATAAATTATACTGGTAGTATATTCCAATTACAATACTGCACATACAGCTACCCTCAGGGTTTTCTCTGACATTTTAAAAATGTCAACTTTGTGATTCACTAACAGTTTTTAAAAGTATGTGTATACTGTTGGTTTGTCTGTAAGATGCCATAGTACATGAGTGGGGAAAATTTATGCTTGAGCTAATGATTAAAAATAAATAAAAATTCCTTAATGTCTTCCCTGAGGATTAGTGTTAGAAACTTATTGTTTGAATCCAGACGTATTGTGAATCTTTTTGGTTTATTCAGAAATGTCCTCCCTTGCTTGACCTAAGGAAAGCCTTTAGACTCTACTAGATTGACTAAGTGTAAATAATATGCAGAATACATATTGGTTAACCAATCCTGGCTCTAATGTCATTGTAGCCAGGAGGATGAGAGAAAATAGCTTCAAGGATATCAGTTCTAGGTAATTTGCTAGCATTTTTGCTATGTGCAATCTGTGAGGAAACTCCTAGCTATTTCATACTGCTGGTAAATCTCCAACCATGTGTTAGCCAAGAGGCTTAATGAAACTTCCATCTGAAAGGGGAATCAGTCTCAGCTCCTGTCTGAATCCAGGCTCTGGAAACCAGTTGTTTATTAACGGTAACATTACGAGAAATTAAAAGAAATAATTGACATGTTTGATTGAACCTGTATTTTAATTGTTAATAAATATTGATCCCACCTGAATTTCACAGGTTTTTTAGTGAAATAGAAGCTTTGTGGGATGTTTCTTGTGTGTACTGTCCAGTGAAGCTCTATTAAAATCTGAGATGTTTCTTCCTGCACCACTCCGTCTGTGTTCCCTGCATCTCTGATTATTATATATTCTTTTTTAATTTAAATATGTAACTGTTCTAGGTAGGATAAGGCATTGTTCAGATATGTGTTGGAAGATTTGTAATACACATTTTTCTTCTCATGTTAGTTATAAAACTATGTTCAATCGCTTGAAAGGGCTGAAGGTAGAGATTGAGCATCTGCAGCTTCTTATGGAAAAAACCAAGATGAAGCTGCAAAAAGACTTTGAAGTCTGGTGGTCTGAAGAGGCAATAAATCTACAGGTATGAAATCACTTTGTATTTCTTCTGTTTTCATGCAAATGTAACATCTTTGATCATTTCTTAAAGAAGTGGTTAATTGTCTAGATAGAAAGGAGTATGAAAGATGGGATTTGGGGCCTGATTCACCTGTGCTTATATCAATGTAAATCAGACAAAGCTTATGTGAATTGTGCTTGTATGAGGCTAAGACAAACAAAGCAAATGCCTTGCTTTCTGCTCTGTTTTCTGTTTTGGCATTCCCCCAAACAACTTAATTGAAAGCCAAGAATGGTCCTGAAATGCTGAAAACTCTGAAGGAACATAAAATAAATAGAGGAGATTGGAAAAAAATAATCTTTTTTACTGCTAGCAAAACTATAGTTTCATCAGGCTTATGACGTGTATTAGAAGATGGCAGTCATAGCAGTGACATGGACAAATCTCAGCAAACATAATTGGTTTTTATCTTTTGTTTGCAAAGACTCCAGTAACCTTTCAGCTTTTCTAAGCTTCCAGATGGTCAGCAGCTCTCAGCACAGAGTGTGTCCCCTCACTGTCTAGCTGAGGCCCACCACTGCCATCACTGCCTGTTTAAGAACCCAGCAGAAACAGGGTGCTCTAATTTAATGTCTTGTGTAAAAACAGACTATAGAGATGTCATTTTAAACATGGCATCTCACAGCAAAGCTCTGCCATGAAATGTACATCAGCCTAATGAAAAAGAGTGCTGAGTACAGTCCACCCCATTATTATTAACTGGAAGAGAAGATTTACTCCTCAGGGAAAAATTGTTATAAAAAAAGAAGTGTTTAGCCAGTATTTTGTTTAATTCTTATGAGCATAAATTTAGACTGTATTTTTAAGAAGACAGCCTAAAATAAATATGGAACTTAACACAAGGAACTTAGTTATCCACAAAGTGCCGCCTAACTAGCTTAACTTCAAGTTATCATTGCAAAATACTTTTCAGGTTAAAATCTCTAATCATATTAGTGACAAAGAGGGTAAAGTTTTAGTCACCCTCCTGTCTAAATATTTAGGCTATTCAAAGAACTGCAAGTAATATTCTTGAATCCACTGGAGCACATTTTTCTCTGTCCCTTAACAGGAGAGGTCCAGGATTCAGCCTCTCATGATTCATCAGTAGAAGATTAGAAAACTGGAAAAAATAATTGGGTTTGATTTCTTGGATCTTGACCTATCTATACATCTGTGCTCCCTAAGAAACTCCAGTTGGTGAACACATGCTGTTACATATTAAAAACCTGTAATTTGAGCTTAAAAATACTTGAACCAATCCTAAACACTTTTCTCTTTGTTCAGAAGTGTTTGTCCAAGTGAAGAAAATACTGTGTAATTCAGACTCTGTGTTTTCTGAATGAGTCATTGCCTCCCTTGTTATTGCTGAGGCCTGTAAGCCAATGTTAAGCACTCTCAAAAAATCCTATGCTACCTAATTTTGTTTATCAATCTAATCCCAGCAGGAAAAGCCAGAAATGGTTAGCTCACCAAATACCACAACGGGTTATGCACAGTTTATCAAATCCTCGCAACATCTATCAACTAACAGGTAAACTGGTCATTTTTCTCTTCCTTACTTACTTGTAAGAAAATGCAGTTTTAGTAGAATGCTTTTGCAAATAGCACACTCAAACACTACATTTCCAGCTACAAGAGTAATGACTGTATAGAAAATTAATTTTTATAATTCAGTTATTTTGCAATCATATTGAAGGTAGTTTATTGTAACTTAATTCTTTTGACTTGTTGGTCTTGAGACCCTGGAACCTGTCACTAGAGACCCCATGACAGATTGCTAAGAAAGGCAAGCCTGCTACCAGCCAATTTTGTTGTATGAGGAGACTATATCTCCTTTTGACTGTATTCAGGGGGCTGCAAACAAAAAAATAAAATAAAATAAAAATTATTTAATATATAGTCTAAATAGATTCGCTGTTGAAATGTCCTAGTGCTACATTTATGCAGCATATTATTCCACAATGATATTGCACTCGATATTTTAAAACATTAGTGCATCCTCTACAGTAGAAAAATATAATCATCTTGGTTGTTTCACCATCAGTCACTTCTGATTTTAAAACTTCTAATTTGAATTTGCAATAATAGATCTTTCATAGCCTTCAAGCAGAATGCAGGAAAACACATACCTGAATGTTTAGGTTTCCATATTTATTGACAATAAATGGAAGTGTTCTCTCTCCTTCCCTCTCCCTCCCTCCCTCCCTCCCCACCTCTCTTGCTCTCTTTTCCTCCCTCCTTCTCATTATACAGTTAAACTTTCTCTGATGAGTGGGTTTACCTACAACTTTATAACAATATTCTGTATAAATGATGTTTCCTGCTTTGCAGCAAATGTAATATATCCTACATTCCATTAAATAATCAATACTGGATTTTCTTAAAACTGTAAAATATGTTATAATTTTTATTGTAATGTTTCATATATCTATAGTAAATACTCCATGATCAGTACAGAGAATTAAACACATAATCCTCTATAGTTGTCTAAGAAGGCATTTTCAGATGTCTCAAACTGATGAAAACTGACTCGTCTTCTCTACTTTGTTTCAATTCTTATTCTATGTTATCTAAAGACTTAGGAACTCTTCACTTTGCAAGTGGCTAGCAGGTTTTAGGCCTAATTTGAGCTGTTAATTTCCAGTTTTAGGCTGAAGTTTATTTATCCCACAGAAAAGCCAATGGAACAGAATGTGAAAGCATTTTTGGTCTAGCTTAGCACAAAGTCAGCCAAATTAGCTCAAACAATCCATGACTGTCACTCTCTCTAACTTTTAGTGAATTGAAGAACCTATTGCACAACCTCTCTGCCCCATTGTTCTTGGGAACAACAATTTCCAGTTGGTGTGTTGATGCATTGCTCAGGAAAGTGGTATCTTTTACAGTCTAAGCTAGAATTAAAAAGAACATATGAAAATGCTCAGGCACTTCCCAGTGCAATGGGAAACTTGCCTCCAGGAGTGGTGATTTCTCCTTTCCCCACCCTAGCTCAGAAGCAAAATTATGTAACTGGATTCTTTATATTTTTTCTTTTAAAGTTTTCATTCAAATGCCTTTATCATTTGTGTTTATTAATGGACAACACATCTCAGAAAAGTTTGTCTAGTATTTTGAATGGAGCGGGGGAGGGTGCCTGGTTACTTTCAGCTGCCAAGCTTACTTCAGAGGCCTGTATCTCCTCACATGGTCTCTTGTAAAAATCACATTCTTTATAATGAACAGTTTCTCTGTGTCTAAGTAACAGACATGTTGACTGAGATTGACTGGATGGTCCTTGCATGCATATTACAGACCCAGAACATTCATCTTCTTGAACTGACATTGTAGAGGGAGTCAGGATGAATATAGTTTTGTTTTCCTATCTCTATCAATACTTTTGCAATGATCTTTGGAAGTTAACAACTCTTTCCTCCTTATAGTTCCAGAAAGTTGATCTTATTTCATGTTAGGCTGTTTAAACATATTTTACACAGGTACATTTCCAGTGTGATGTATATGAAAGTAGAAACATTATTTCTGCTTCTTGTGAGGCAGAACCTGCAGGCTTAACATCCCACTGTGCATGAAAATTTACTTTTCCCCTTAGTTGAGGCAATAACATTTTAGGGTATAAGTTTCCAATTTCACAGGCCTTAAGAGTATAAAACAGTAGAATATTGTAGAATATTTATTTCCCAAGGATTTCCTTGACCCCAGTTGGCACAGGAACTTTACTTACTAGCTCCCAGGATTGTGTAGGATGAGTCCAGGCTATAGTTACTTCCCTTGGTTAGTAACTCCTCATAGTTCCAAGACAGAAATGACTCTTTGTTTCTAACTCACCTAGAAATCACAATCTCTTTCTCTGAAATTACGTTGCTATCTTCACCCAGCAGAATAACCAGTCACAAAAGCAGAAACTGACATCAATTATACTTCATATAATGTGGTGTAAATAAAACCTATTTCCAAGATGGAATGCAGTTCACAGGTGTGTTTGATAGATAGAAGATCTAAAACTTAGTGGGCTGCATGTCAGAAATCTAAGACTGCTGTTGACAGAGTAAGTATGCAGTAAAACCATTGAGACGAACTCCAGAGTGTGAATGGATATAAATACAATCTTCAGGATTAGAAATAATAAATTATCTGTCTCAGCATATAAAGGAAACAAGTATATTCCATAATCTTTCTTGAGATTTATATATGTGTTTGAACAAAATCTTTTGATCATCTTCTAGTGCACGATTCACATGGATTGTTATTGTTTGACAGACTGTAGTCATGTTACCAGAGAAAATTAAGCCTTGGGAAGGGAATGTGATAGCCTCAAATTGTATTTTATATTAAATCAATTTATAACTAAAATAACAGAGAAGGGAAACTGGTAATCCTTTTGAGGCTTAAGAAGGATACACACATATAAAAGGCTCTTGATTCATAGCCAAACATGTCTCTTTTTCAATTGAAAAAAAAGAAAGACTGAATTGTTAAGTGTTGAAATGAGTCTGTGTTAATAAAAGAGTTGAACAGTGAGCATTTCTGCCTTAGTCAGTAAGGTTTGAAAGCCATTGGTTTGATCCTGCTCCCACTGGAGTAATAAGCAAAACATTGATTTTAGTGACCACAGAGCTGAAGTGGGGAAAAGGGTGACATAAGGGTTATCAGTGGGTTTTGCATGAGAGAAGACATTTCTGCATAAGAAAGGTAATTTCTTGAACAGGTTAATCACTTTACCAAATCTGACATATTAAAATAACTGAAACCAATAGTTTGTATATTGTAGGGGCTTATGAACTCATGCTTATTAACCTATTGAGTAGATTCAGAATGTTTCTAAACTGTATTTATCTTTACATATATATTTCATATGAAGGTTGCAGAAATAATAAACCTCACCTGATCTGAACATATTACTTAAAATGAAAAACAACTGTGCAAAGTGGAGAATGACCCACCTCTATATATATGACAGAAAAGGGTCTAATCAGCAATCCCAGAGTCAGAGTACAAAGAGAAAGGAAGAGGAACTTAAAATAATCATCAAGAAGTTATTTTATTCAAAAGGAATACCTAATAAAATCCCTCAAACTTGAAAGAGAATACCCTACTCATTCATAGTGTCTGTACCATAAAGCTGTGGTACTAACTGCAACTCCTACTGTATGTATGTTTCTGTCTCTTAATGGGTTCCTGTCAAATCTGTAAAAAGCCTTAAAATGCGTGTCAGGCTCAGCACTCCAAGTCTGCTCCACTTCATAATCCAAGCACAGTGTTTTGTTCAACCTCATATAGTCTTCTCCCACACTGGCTTTCATTTAAGAAATGTATCAGACCCTTGTCTGTTCAAGTTACTTCTCTAACTGAATATTTAATTTCACTAGTTTTGAGCTGTTCTTATATTCCCCTTGAATTAAGCAGATGTTGGATAGTTACTCAAGTCTTCTGAAAAATTTTGGACTTTTTTTCCTTCTCTCAGAAGCAATGCATTCCTTTTTAATTCAGTCAGATCTTTCTTAACCTCACTCATTTCCTTTGACTGAATTTCATTTGTCCTATTCCAGCAAGCCCCACAGTATGTTCAATCTCAGACTCCTTGGCTCTCCAGCTTCTTCTTCAAAATCTTCCTGTCACTTTAGATTACCTTGGAGATATTTTCAGATAACTCTTAATGTTCTCTGATGACTCTGAGCATCAGATTTTTTAACATTTATTGTCCTGGATTGCAAAATGTACTCCCTATATTAACGCTATGTGAAACAAGAGAGATGTTTACATATTTTGCAGCATTTTCAGTGGTAATAATTTTTCATTCCTGACAATTTTCTGTAGTATTACATGATGATAAAATATAATCTAGGAATAACATTGTTGGCATTTCAAAGGTTTTCACATTCTGTTGTTAACAATATAACTTGAACAATTTATGTATGAATTTGCAAGTTAGGCCAAATTTGATTTTGTAACCAAATACTAAAATGCTCAGATTTTAAGCAGCTTGAATCTTGCCTGCCTTTACACAGAACATCTGTTCCCCTCGCGTCCAAAGCTCAGATGACTGGACAACTGGAGATTAAGTTTTTTTCAACATTGCAGAGGTTGCACACCTTCAAATTTTATGCTTTCCATTTCAATTTACCTGATTTTCCATTTTTTTTTTCAGCTGGCAAATCAAGCATTCATACCATGACACCCATCATTTCTTCAGCTCCCCTTCCTATGTGCCTGTAGCTGCTGAGTCTCTGGCCCTGGGGTTTCTGCAGCAAGGGAGACACTACCACAACACTGTATGCATTTTTCTAGCTGCTGCTCTGTGCCTGACTGACACATATACCCCCAACAGATTATTTCCCCCTAAAAAAAGCAAATTACCCACTGGGTGGAACTCCAGGTACTAGGTTAAAAGAAAGAGCTGAGACATGTTAAGTTGACACACTATCTTTAATTACCAGACAAAGCAGGACTTTTACTGAAGCTGTCAGGAAACAGTGCTTTGATATTCTCAAATTCAACTCAAGGAAAAATCAGACAGATTCAGAATGAAAATGGGAATTATAGATTGTCAAAAGAACCTGAATAATGTTAGAGCTTAGGAGCCAGACAAAGAGACAAGACTTCTACACCTTGTAGGTCCATCTAAATCCAAAACTGCCATCCAAGAGTGCCTTTTTACAAATTACAGAAACATTGGGTTGGAAGACACCTCTATAGATCTCTAGACTGACCTCTTGCCTGAAGAAGGACTAATATCACACTAAATGAAGTCAGCTGTGGTTTTGTCTGGCTTTGCCAAGCATCCTGACATGTCCAGTCCTTCAGGCTTAATAGACAGAAAGGAGGAACATTACCCCCACCTTGTGCTGTCATGACTTTAGATTAAATTCAGAGCAGTACCAGCAAAATTTCTCAACTTTTCTCATCACTGGAACAGCATTTTACACTCAGGTGGAGGAGGAGGGTCCTGTCTTCTGAGAACAGGCTAGGAACAATTGCATCTGAGTGTAAAAAACACTGCATAGCAAAATTACACTCCTTCATCCCCTTATGATTCAATGTATCTTGCAATGCCACAGAAGCATTATCAGAGCTTCAGAATGAAGGATGGAAATTATCCCCATATAGGCCATCCCTCTAGCCTAGGGATTAGAGAAATCTCTGGAATGTGTAAAATATGGATTTGAGTTCTGCCAAGCTGAGGGACTCATTTGTTAGATTAGTACTCTAATTGTTAACTTCTTATATGGAAGCAGCACTTTGAGTCATGACAAAATTTATAAGATTCCTTATAAATTTCCTTAACTTACAGGAAAAGAGTTTGCATTCCACAGACAAAAATACCTGGTTGTAACTCCACAGGCAGAGAGTAGGAGTTTTAAGGTCCATGTCTGAGCATAGTAAAGTTAATTTCCCAATTCTGAGTATCACCTCACTTAGTCTGTTTTAGGGGGTTTTTTGTTTGTTGGTTTTTTTTTAAATATCACCTTCCTCAGGTGCCCAGTTCTCCTGGAGCACTCTAAGGCAAGCTTTTGGAATCTAAGTCCTCTTTAAAATGTGGATCTGCTAGTTTGGGAGAATAATTTTCATTTAAATTTAATGGAAAAAATTAGTTCAATCATATAAACTACTGCGGCTTAAAAATAAATTACTTCCTTGGACTCACAGTATTTATAAAATTATACATTCTGTTCATGGCAAATAAAAAGCTAATAGGCTTATTTCAATGAAAAGGAAGCAATGAAAAGGATCACATTAAGTCACATTACCTTACGTTTGTTGCAGGCTAAGAACAGAGTCATGGACGGTTGCTATAGTTTAGTTGATGTGTAGTGATTCATTAAACTATGGTTATATGACTTAGATGCCTAGATATCTCAGAGCACAAGCACAAATTCTTTTTAGAAAATTGCATTTAATGCCCTAAATCAATTATTTTTTTAAGAACTACCAAATCAATGGAAAAAATGTTCAGGAAATCCTAAAGGAGAACTATGATGTGAAGTTTCCAGATATTGCTAAACCACATAATCGGTAATAACATCACACATCCTTTCTAGCTTTTGTAATATGTAGGTGTAATAAAGTATGGAATATTGTTAACATTAAATATGATGTCGCTTTAGTTGAATTAGGCTGAGTCTTGAGGTTATTTTAATCCATTTAGGCAGGTGCAAAAGGTATGGGACTTGAGGAGTTAAACATTCAGTAAACCTGGAGCTGTTCATTTGAAAATGACTTATACTCTTGGGCATAATATCTTCTGCAAAACTGAACCTGGCACAGTGTAATACAGTAAAATTTTAGTAATAAATTTCTTTCCTTTTACAAGTTCTCTGCCAGAAATATCAATTCATCAGCCAACAATGAACAAACTACTGCAGAGTTAGAAAAGCAAGATTTTGCCAATCCTGCCATCTACTGGAAAAATCCTAGAACTGAATAATTCAGTGTTTCCACTCTAAGATTGGCACCAGACCTGGCAGCATACGCAGCCCCCGGAGAAAGAAGAGAGTCCCTAGACATCCCATGGCAGAAATCTGCCTTCCTAGTGGAGAGGTTCCTCGATAACGATATCTGCAGGGACAGGAATGCACAACAGCTGTTTGCAGTACGTTTGGGCTCTCATCAACAAGCCACATCCCAAAGTCCTCACGGAGTGTCCTGGTTTTCAGCCAGTCTCGAGTGTCCGAGTTTTCATCCAATCTCCCACTGATTTCAGTAATAAGTTTGCCTGACTAAAGAAAGAATGGAAAATGAGCTGAGGCCTCACTTGGCTAATAGTCAGTTTGGGAACTAAATACACCATTACAAACTGTACATCAGATACATCAAAGTGCTTTCATTCTCTACATAAACCTAATCATCACATGGATTCAACTGAAAATCCTCTTCCAGTAAACAACAACTGCTTTATATAGATAAAAAAGCCTTGAAAAAAGAGCTTCTCTGTAGTTACGTAGCATGTGTTAATATTCCCTCCACAAGGGCTATACTCTTTCCTTTATTTCTGCTCCCATTCCAGTTTTTCAGAGAGTACAAGAGTCAGCCCTGATGAAGATCCAGTTGGGAAAAACAGTTCAATCACTTCTAGTAACACTACTTCAAACACAAGGTAAGTGTACCTGTACTATTCAGAAGATAAAGCAAACCAGTAAGTAATATAATGCCTAGATAAACTTCTATCAGTGTCGTTAACAACACTCTCCTTGAAAAACAAAAATAAAACTGAAATTGCAGATTTTCCTCCAATTTCCAAAGCAGCACCAAAGCTGTCCCATAGCTTTACACCAAGTAGCTGCATTATCAGCTGCATTATCATTAAATATGTGATTTCTTGTTTGGCCTGAGGCTTTTTTCCACCCATGATCTTATGAATCCTCATGACTGTGTCTTCTCAGCAAGAGAGAGGGACTCTGAAAGAGTCAAGAAAAACATTTGAAAGGAAGAGAGATCGGAGTATGTAAGTATTGCAGAATGCAGGAACTACGCAGAAATTTTTTCATTCTCGTGACTTTGTCCTTGTCCTTAAAATATTTTTGATCTCCCTCCTACAAATTTTTCTAGTAAAATAAGATTACACCAGCAGCCCAAGTGTGTCAGGCCTGGCCAAACTTACATGTCATGCTTTCTCAAAAGAGGTATGGCTTTGTGAAAATTAGGTTGGCAGATTAACAGAAACGTCTTTTTTTTTTTTTTTGACAGCTTCTCTATTTTTTTAATGTGCTCATTTCCATGTTTTTTTCTCTCACTAAACATCATGCCAAGTCAGTATATTTCCAGAAGTTACATTCTTACTGCGCTCAACAGTTCTGGCTATTAAGGCCCTTAGGAAAATATGGTAAAGTTACTATTTTTCCTGCTGCATTAGTAAGAACAAATCACAAGGGGTTTTTTTCTTTCATTTTCCAAAACAATGTAGTTCTAGAACAACAAAAAATCATGGAAAATGTAATGCTTCTAAACCTAATGTTTTGAATTGCATTTATGTTTAAGAAAAACAGAAGAAAAAGAGAAGCTAAAATGAAATTTAGACAGTATCTTTTCAAATATATTGTGTATCTCTTATTTCTTATATTGTTGCTAATAAAATGAAAATCAGTAAGAGAATAGCCCTTTACTGGTGTTCTGAGATCACCTTGTAAATTACTCAAAAAGAGATGTTTTATTAAGTTCATAGTAATTTCTGTATTCTTTCTATTTTGGTTCACTAATTCAGCAAATGAGAACATAATTAGTAGCACAAAGACAAGGATATCAGACAACTGTTTATGTCAGGTACAATTACATTCTACTGCAATGGTCATCAAGGAATAGTGGAAATAACCATCATTACAGGTGTAGTAAAAAAAAATCCTACCTACAGATCTACTTGTCCTTCCATATTGTAATTTTTATCACCAGTATTACTGCTTAATCTTTAAACAAGGCTAAAGACCCAGGGCTAAATTCTTAACTTGCTTGGCTGATTAGAATAACTTCATTGTACTACATAATCTTATACCACCAGAGGGTCTGTCAAAAGCAAAGGTAAGTCAATGATTTAACTGCATAGGTACAAGATCTCAGCTGGGACTGGAGACTCAGCAGCACAAAGGACTTGTGTCTGTCAGCACATGTCATGAATGTCATGCGATTGTTTACTTCTATGTATGTATGAAAACTTAATTCCCTTACAGAAGGCAAAAATGCTATTGATCTGTTCAAATAAATAGCATTTTTTCTTGAAGGAAACAACCACATGGCAGTCATATCCATTATTTCTTTGGTAAACTCACTATATTAGGCTTTTCCACTTGGCAGTAAGTCTTTGCCTCAGCAGTAAAACATTTTTATCCCTTTGTGAGAGAATTTATAGCTGATTAGCCCGTAGCCCTGCAAAACTAAAAAGATACTGGCTAGTCTTAAGAATCTACATTAGAGCGTTAAGAAGTCCTGAGCTTGATTCTCCTATGAACTGTGCCATCTCTAACAGCGTATCTGGAGAACAAAGCCCTCCATGTTGAAAAAAGAGAGGAGATGATAATGAAATAGAACAATAACCTTCTTACTCAGTTAGATCCACAAGTATACTTTCTCTGTTTCAGGACCCCACCAAGTTCATCTATTCCTCTGACAGGAGACAGCCGGGCTGATGCTGACATCCTAGCTTTCATTAAAGCAAGACAGAACATCCTGCAAAAGAAAGGTAAATCCTGCCAAAAAATAAGAAGCCAAACCAAAATCTCCAGTACAGCTTTCTAAAGCCAAAATAGTTTTAGTCTACATTTATACTGATGCAAGTGAGAACTGATTCTGGCTTAAGTTACATTACATTATGTTCTTAGCCATTCTAAACACTTGAGGTTCTTCACATATATTTATTTTAGTAGCTCAATGCTGCAGTGTAAAACTATGAAGGCTGACTATTTTAATCAGCCACCATCCGTGAACTTCCTGGGGCATGCATGTCTGTGCATCCTGCACAGCCTATTTCTTTACAGTTAAGTAAATGCCATTTGAATATTGTTTCTTGATGGTTAAAATACTTCCAAAATTTTCTGTATACATTTTCTTTAAACTGTATAGCCTGGTACAAATTTAGCTGTAACAATTCACACCAAATAAAGATGATGCAAATGATTGCACTGTACCCTACCTCATGAGGCAGACTGGCCTACTGTGTCTAGTAGAGTATGCCCTTAAGAGGTATTTCACTATATCAAGGTCTAGTGAAACTTTCTCTGGGTATTTGTCACTAAATCAGGTACTGACAGCAATCCTAGGTAGGCAATAAAGTTCAGTCTACAGTGTAGATAAGTAGAATTGGCAGGACACAGAAAGCAATAAATACACAACAGTGGCACTGCAAGGTAGCCTAAAAGTAATTCACCATGATAAAGAAAAATGACTCGTGATTTTCCTTTTTTTTTTTTTTTGAATAATAGTTTTTAGTGGCAGCAACCAATTTGACAGAAGATGAAAGCAGTAGTGGTTACTGAAGCAATAACTTTCCATCAGCACTCAAGTGCTGATGACAGCATTATTCAGCAAGCTATCAGCACCTGGCAGATGGTGTTAGCACTGTCACAAAGTGGGGTTTTGGTATCACACTGCTTATCGGAAAACTGTCAGATAAACACACAGTGGCTGAAAAAACAGCCTCCCTACACTTATCCCAAGCAAACACTTAACACACTTAGGCTTTGAGATCCCTTTTGTCTTTATTTAGAAAAGCTGTTGTCAGCTTTCTTCTGCAAATGAAATTAAGCTCCATTTATAGGTAGCTCACCAAAAGAAGGTTAGAGATAAGTGTCTTACAACAAACATTTCAGGCCTTTAGGAGGTTCAGATCTGACTCATTCTGTAAAGTACAGAATCTAACTAAGAGGAGCACATCTTGTCCTGTGCTCATCTCCTAAATCATACCATATCAGGAATGTCTCTCTCAAATGCCTTTTCCATCCTGATTGTTTTTCAGCCACGGGCTATTACCTGCCCTCATCCATCAGTTTCAGAAGGGTAGGCATTATCAACATTGACAACTATTAGACCCCAAGTTATAAAAGGTATTCTTGCAGAACAAAGGACAGTCAACACTTTTAAAATTGTTCTGAAGTTCAGTTAGACAAGATGAGCTTCATGCTGCCCTGAGTAGCTGAAAAGGAATAGAGTAGCATTTGGTCATCCTGGCAGCACAGGGCTGGGTGGCTGAACCAATCACTAAGCACAGGTAGGGGAGCAAAAAGTAAAGAGGCTTCATAAGTATGACTGGCATATTAAAAATGTGTAGGGACCTGATGTGTCATAGATAAGTGACAGCTCAGCAGCAAGTTCTGAGAAGGATTTGGAGTTAACCTGGCAGATAAAAGAAAGCTTTTCTTCCTTGACTGCTTATGAGGAAAGGGAAAACCTCCCAGATTTGAAGGATGGAGCCATTGATAGCAGGAACCTTTGATCAATAAAAGTCTGTACATTCTAATTTAGCAAGATGAGGGAGGGTAAAATCTATGGATTAGTATTACTGAGGAAGTACTTTGTGCTTCAGCACCATAATGAAACCTGAGAACATTTATGAGGTGCAGCAGTAGCCTTTCTAACTGGGAGAAGAAAATGGGCTGAGACTCCACTATTCCCATATCTGTGATAGAGTTATGTGCTCTCTTTTTCTATGAGCACATCACTTGACTCTTACCTGACTTGTTGCTAGACTAAAAGGACATGAGAGGCACAGTAACTGCCATAGTGTTTGTGCATCTGGAGTTTCCAGTAACAGTTGGATCCAAAGCACAGGAGAATCATAGGACTTTCTTTTTTGTGAGGGGGATAGGAACTTAGTTTTGGTTATAAAGGAAAACTGTCAGAGGTAAAGCTAAGCAGTGAGGAAGAGTAGAAGAAGAAGGAATGTATTCTGACTGAATAGTTTGGGGGAAAAGGTAGGCATTATCAGTCTCAAACAGTTTTCCTCAATTAATTTCAAACATAAACAAAATAAACCAAAGAGAAATTATTTGTCCAGACCCACTAAGATAAGTCAGACAGCCTCATACAGAAGCTAAGTGTGCTGAGTCCCAATCTAGTGCTCTGTTGTCTCCTTCCCAAACTATCTTGAACTGAGATGCTCAGTATGTATTTCTGCATTTGCACATAAATGTATTCACTCCCAGTATGATTATTACACAGAATGCCCTGCAGGAAACAACATGAGAAAGTGTAACTTCAGCCAAACCAAAGTCTGCTAGGCCTAAAAAATGTCAACAGGCTTACTGCTCTTTCCTTTATTGATCCTGATGCTTTCAAACTGCTATATCAGTAGCTTAGAAGCAAACTGAGGGCCCCACTTTACAATAACTGGGGGAAAAAAAAAAAAAAAAAAAAGGATGTGTACAGAAACCAACAGAGTGGAAAATTAGTTTCACAAACAGAAAGCATGGGAATGCTCAATATCCTTAGTGATGGTAATGCAAGGGTGGGAATGAGAGGTCTCAGTGAAGATTACCTCAGGGTTTGTAGGGCGTTTTTATTTGCTTTCTAAACAGAGCAGAATTAAAGCAGGTATATTCACAGGGGCTTCCTGGGATTGTTAAAGCATTATAATAACTACATTGGAAAGCTTTTTACAAAAGGCTACTCTGCACACTCGCTTTTGTTGCCTTGTTTAGTCTTGAGGTAGAGAAATGAAAACGCAGAATAGTGGATGAACAATTTTTTTTGTAGTAAAAGTTTTAAATTAAAATTTCTTTTTTTCTTTAGTTTGTATTTTTGAAGCTTGTTTTAAAACTGACAACACAACCTGAAATATAGTCTAATGTATTCTTTATCTCCTTGCAGGCTTGGTGAACAAATGAAATTCTTGTTGCAGTCCACTATTTCCTTTTAGAAACATTTTAAAGACCTTTATTTTTTCCCTTCCTCTTCTGTTTAGAAACAGGTATGAATAGGTACTTTAGATGTACAGGTTTAATTGGTAAAAGTATAGAAATTATTTGACAGCAAAATCCATTTCTCCAAGGAATATTTGAATATTTGCACTTAGTATCTTCAGCTTGCCTTAAGATAAAGCAAAACTAAAACAACTAATCCGGAGTTTGCCAAATATGCTTGTTTACTGAGAATTCATTGTATATATTCTAAATGTTAAAAATATCTAAAGTATTCATGCTTTTCTATGTCTTTAATCTGGGGAACACTTATTACTACTGATGGTAGTTTTGTTTGCATCGATTTGCAAGAGACTTTTTTAGTTACATCTAGTTAGCATCCAGAGATGCCTGTGAAAAAATAGCAGTTATCTGGGTTACAAAATTCTATAAAATTTCATTTGAGATCTTTTGTTGATTTTTATTTATTTCCGCAAGGAATAGTAGTTTTCATATCAGATTATTAGAGATTGCATTGTAATATGAAAATATTTTTTATTCTAAAGTAATTCTAGAGGTAAACATTTCCCAACTGTTTTTTTTTTCATTTGAATATGTTATATGTTGTGCAAAATATGCACCCTCCCAGTATATACAAGTAGTTTCAGAAGAAACAATGACACTTAATAGGCTTAAAGTAAAACAGGGCAAATACTTGTATAAATGTGAAAATATACAATGTAAGTTCACTGTTAACTCAGTACCACTATATTACATAATATCTGGTTATGCAACAACTTATTTTACACATCAGACTAAAACAAAACAAAAAATACAATGCAAAATAGAGTCTATTTCTCTGAGATATACATACTTCCAGACTGAAGACATCATTTTTCATGCTCGTGATAAGCTAGTCATGCATTTGGAAGGGTTTGAGTTGTTCACATAAAAATACAGCAATATATTGACAGAAGTCACATATAATTCTCAAGGATGTATATTTCCTTATGTTGTTGATACTTAACTCTGGCAAATTCAGAAGTACATAGTGAATTGGTATGTTCAAACCTACAGAAGATATATGTTTATCAAATTAACAACTAAGATGCAATCAATACAAGAAATATTAAAGTTATACCTTTTTCTGCATTTTAATTTTCTGTAAAAGTCAGCACAGCTACCACAGAAATTGGTATGCTTTATGTAGAATTTGAGATGTACAAGATGAGATAAAAGTCAGATCTTCTGTCGCTTTGGGAAGAGAATTCAAGGATTTGGTCAGCGGCAGTTTTCAGTAAAATCCCCCTTATGGTGAATTTATTTGAAGGTGGCCAAAACAAAATTACTGGTACAAAAGCTCATTTCTTTTGACATTGAAGCATTTCCAATAGCTTTCAGTAGCTAGTTAAGAAAGGGATCTCAGCTCTATGCTGATATGATCTATGTGACACTGCTCCTACTTGATGATTACATATTCAATGTTTTGTTCTCAGATTGCCACACATCTAACTCACAGAGAGAAAAGATTGCTTGCTGTCCTGTTTCAAAATTCTCTAGCCTTTTTTTTACAATGTTGTAAAATTGGTGTGAAATTCAATCACTATCAGCAAAGTAATACCTGACTGGCAGAATGGTCTGACATTAATATTATACCAAATACATAAGAAGGGCTTGGACAAAAATGCATCCAATAATAGAAAACCATATAAATATATAAAACCATATAAATATATATAAAGCCTTTCTTGCTTCTTTGGGAAATTTTCATAATATCATGTGGACAGAAAAGATTGCTCATTCAGTACAGAATAGTCTTCAAAAATAAAGCATACATTTAAAAAAAAAAAATGACTCCACTCTTCAAAGGTTGCCTCTTGGGTTCATAGGGAAATTCAGGTTGAAAAGGACCTCAGCTGGTCTTTAATCCCACCTCTTACTCAAAACAGCATGAGTTATGACATGAAACCAAGCTGCTGAGGGCTTTGTTCAGTCTGATCTTGAAAACCTCCAAGAATGGAAGCTGCATAACCTTTCTATGCAATCTGTTCCAATGCTTGCCTGTCCTCATCATGAGAAAGTTTTTCTTTATGCCCAGCCTGAACTTTTTTTTTTTTGCCTTTTGTCTTTCTTCCTCTCACAAGCCACACTGTCAAGAGCCTGGCTCCATCTTCTTGATAGCCTTCTCAGAGGTGCTGGAAAGCTACTGGATTTCCTCTCTAAGTCTTCTTGTTTTCATGAAAGTATTTATTGCTTCAAGAAAGTTGGTTAGCCACAGAATAACAAAGTTACGTGTTTTAATAATCTAACTTCATACAATTTCTAGATTAATTTGAAATAACCCAAGCATTTACCACACTGACGAAACAGTCAGAGGTCCACATTTTTAATGGTCTTGACTCCTGCCTGAGCCACCTGTAAAACAGTATTGCCAAGCACAGAAATTCTCATGCATATTTGACTCCTTTCTATTAATCATGATATCAAGCTGCTGTTTATGGTAAATACAATTTATTGATTATCTCCAACTAGAATAAACCCAAATATCTTTTTTTTGTGGAGATTCTTTAGGGAAGTAGCTCTACAGTGCTAGATATCATACAGATATTTCCAAGATTAATTTATGCCAGATATTGTAGATCATCTCATCTCTCACTTCAATACATTTCCAATTCTTCTATAGAGTTTATTTCAGGAGAAGATATCTGCTGGTCTCCTACATCAACATATCTTCTGGGAGGGTTAGAATATGACCCAGATTTATAATAAAGGCCAAAGGGTCTGTTCTCTTTCATGCTGAATATGCCAGGGATCTATACACAGTCTGGAACCACACTAGTGAAACCTTTGAGCTCACCAGCTTTTGGCTTGGGCATTCGTCTCCATTTTCATCACTTCCTGGCCACTGCAGCTTTACAGAGAGCTCCAAGGAGAAAATGATATAACCTTATGTTGAGTTTCTCTTGCTTGGAAGATGGACATTTTAATTTCCCTTTTTCACTCCTGCTTTTTTTATGAAGGAGGCTTTGAAGCGGAATAATTAGGTTCACACATGTAACAGTGTAAGTATATCTTGTAATATCTTCCCAACAAAAGATTTTACTGTTCTTACCTGGTTTAATCAATCATAGGATGCAACTGTTTTATGTCAATAGTATAAACTGAGAACACTTCAACATAATAAAATATTAAGATCTTTTAAATGTTACCTGTTCCAAATATCCAGCTGGTGAATATGGATGCCAACAAGATTAAAATCTGGGAATGCCTAGTTACATTTAGCATTTGGTAGCTCTATATAGAATTTGTTTGTCTTTTCAAAGTCCATTTTTAATAACCACAACAGTTGAACTTCTGTTTTTAGATTATTTCATATGAATCACTTTTATTGTTGTTTAAATCAATATTCAATTATCTTTTTCTAATATTTTTTTCTGTCTCACTTCCTGCAATGTTTGCTTTGAAAACTCAAAAATAAGGCAAGCAATGTAAACTAGAGATTTATTATCGTTACTATCCATGCCTTGATTTGACACGACCACAATAAAATTTAAGACTTTTGACTAAAACTTTGTTTTCACTTTCCCTTGAGGGAAATCTTAGGGGCCACACCTGAGATTCTAAAGATTATCTTCTATTCCTTTCTTGGGGGCATCTGAGTACTTCATTTGACACAGACAGTGAACTAAACAAATACTTGTACTTGTGGGCCAACTGTGAGTTTTCCCAAATGCATTTGTACAGATAAAGGACAGAAGCAGCAAGGTCTACCTCCAATACAATAAATACAGAATTCAAAGAACCTTTTTTTTTTTTTTTAACATACAATCTGGAAAAAACACTATTGAAATCTTGGAACTCTTTATAATTTGTATCTGAAAATGCTTCATGCTTTCACCTTTATGAGTGAAAATCAGGAAGTCAAAATGATTGGTTTAAATTTGGAGTGACAACAAAATCAGAAGTGGAAAATTGCTGGATGGCAGTGTCATGCCTGAAGAAATGCAACCCACGGAAGAATGGGTCCCTGGATCTTTGCATCTAGTTTGTCATATAGTTCTGTACAAAGATATTTCTTCCAGAGAAACTAGCCAAGAAATTCACTCTTTGTCAGAAGTTTGATGATGACAGGATCAGCCAAGGTATCTTTCAACTATTTAACTACTTATTTTAGAAACAGCTTATTTGTGTCTATGTAAATTATACTCCTGCTGATCACAATGGTATTTTTTCTGGCTTTTGAAATAAAGAGTGAGGAAACCATGTCAGTTATTTTTGGCCTATCTTTTATTTAGCATCTGTCTATGTTTAAGAATTGTTAGGGACTGTAATGACAATAGGTGAAGCAATTGGACAACCCTGAATCTTTTTATTTGCTCCAGGTAATAAATGTAAAGTGATTCATTATCTTGTTTGTAGATCAGGATGTCATTTTGTAACTAACCTTTCCAGAATGGTTTAAATTTTCTCTGGGAAAAGCTGGATCCTACTAAGTCAGTTTCATATGACAACAGCATTGAGGGAGGGAGATATGATAAGTGAAGGAATAATCAAGGAGATCATGTTCAGCTCTGGATTCAAAATATGCTTCTTGAGAATTCATTCCTTAGCTTTGAATTCATTCCTTAAGCTATATTTAATATTGGAAGGGAGCACTGGAACAGTAAGACCTCTGAGTAACAGTCAACTTCTAAGTTCAGCTACTCTCAGTAAGTTTTTGCTTTCAGCATTTTTTATTTCTAATGTTTCTGAACTCAAGTTTTGTTTATTTTTTAATCAGAAGAACATTAAAAGAGCAACAAGAGAAGTTATATTAGACAGTGTGCATTGCCATCCTGTCATCAAAAAGGATCTGCTAGTATTGTTTTTTTGGCATATTGTATATTACGTGGTTTTACCTAGAAGCCAAATTTAATTTCCAGTGTGGTAAACCATGCTGAGCTTCCTCTTCTAGATTCAGAACTCACTCAGAAATCATAAGTCTTCAGTTTACTTCCAAATATATATAATTGAGTTTCTTTTTTCCTGTGGCAAGGCATAACTTCAGGGCTACTGCACAGAATCTTGTTTTGTTTTATTCCTATGTTGCAATGAGACACTAGGGAAAAAAAACCAAACCTTTGCAAACAGAATATTGATGATTTCTATAACTTGAGATCTAGAAGTACATATTTCTGTAGCTTTTCCATGGGAGTAAATATGAAAGCACCAGCTAATTACAGTCTGTTGCTTTCACATTTTCAGAGCAAACTACTCTACTCACCTGTATGGAACTGTGCATGTTTATGAAAATACTTTCTTAAATGAGTGCTTCATGATTTTGCCCTCGTATTTATCTATAAGGTCATTCAGTTAAAAAGTGTTTCATCTCAAACTGCATATTTACTCTGCAGTTTCTTGTACACATATGATTTATTTTTTTCTAATTTTTTGCATCTTTCTGCAGAAACACTGCTTTCTATGTCATGCCCAGGACACATCATGTACTCCATGTCTCTTGAAGTTCTCCCCAGCTGTTTCTTATATAACCCATTAACTGATTTTATTTTTTTTCTCATTTTTTTAAAAGCTTATCAAATAATAGTCATGGTAAAGATGATGACATCTCCTCTGGAAGTTGATTAGAAATCATTTCACTTGGCTAACCAAATAGGATATGCCTTTAATGCTGAGGTACTTTAAGAAGGAATATCTAAAGTATAGAATTAAAGACACCTTAACAATTTTAGTGACTCCATTCTCAAATCCCTCAGAAAATTTAGATCCTAAAAGTAAGCCTAAGCAGACATTTTTTCTTACAGCATAATTTAGACTGCCAAGTTTGGCAGCTGGAATGCTTTGTTGAACTGAAGTGAACAGAAAAGAGGGGGACATAAAACAGTTCAGTGCTGTATGTGTTCATTTATAACTTAATTAATAGTTTCATATCCTTAATTGTGAAACCTACTTCAACTGTGGGAATTTGTCTCAACCCAGATACGCACGTGTGTTTGCATCCATTCCAGAAAACCAGTAGGCTGGCATTCTCTTGGACTGGTAGACACATAAACTACAACACGACAAACATCTTGCTTTCTCACCAGAAACCACACCGCTAATGTAACAGCTGGTTGTGCAACATGCCAGGCTTGTCTACCTGTAACATTTCATGAGGTATAGAACAATAAGTTATACCTTTTTATTATGGAAATCAGACACAAGGAGAAGTTCTTGTTAGAAACTCTGGAAGTAATTGTCATCCTTAGCAAAGATCAAGAGAAAGCCTTCCATCAGTGATAAGTAATTTGGACATCTCAGTTGCTTCAGATCAGCTTGCTTCATGATGTCATTGGAGTGCTCGGTAATATCAATGCCACTATAGCTTCTATCTCCCAAATGTTTCACTTCAGGTGAAAAGAAACACCAGAACACCAAGGCTCTTGAGTCTTTGCGTGTTGCATGTCTCTAAGGAAATCTTTCTGTCCCCCCATCAGAGCAACAGAGCGATCCCCGACAAAGTCCAAGATGTTCTTCTGTGAATTTTTCACACTTTTCTGAGTGACAAGCAGCCTTCTGCTGCCAGTCAGTCATCCTCTTCTGGGTGGAGATGGCTGGCCCTAGGCTAGAAACACAAGACAAATAGCAAGTACAGGGGTTTTCCCAGATATTAATATAAATTAAACCATTTTTTCAGTCTTTTTCTCTGAGCACTACCTCTTGTTTAAAAGTAGGTGAAAAACAACCTGAGTACTAACCAAAGGAGGGATATCTGTGTCCAGAACATTTCAGTGGGAAGGGAGTTTAATAACAAAATTGCAACCCTAGCCACATGGCCATCTTGCTCTGTGTGTGTGTGTGTGTTTTCTTTCAGAAGCAGTGCGGCATAGATTACATTAGCCAAAAAGCTCTTCCTATGGAAAAATATGCAAGCCCAGCTTGTTTCCAGTGCATGATAATCATTAAGGCTTCCATGAGTGAACCTCTGATACTTTTCTAGCTAATGATTAACCTTAAGCCCTCCTTCCCCTTATGCATTTGTATTAAAAAGGCAATACAGAGACTGAAAGCAGTACGTTCATTCTCTAACTCTAGGGACTAAAGAGTAGAGTCATCTGACAAAGAATTCAGCAGCAGCAGGCCAGGCAGTGAGGGGACTGATTTTATTAGGGTTAGAAAAGAAAGAGAAGGTCTGTCTTGTGACCAGGCTGAATTCAGGATGTTTATGAGCTTCATCATGCTGCTTTCACTGATGTCAGCAATGTTTGTATGGTATAGACAGCAGCTATTGACTTTTCCATTTACTCAGCTCCATACTCCTCTTTGTTCTGGGAAGTCTGCTGTAATTAGAGAGTTTATAGTGTTTTCTTGTAAAGAAGTCTAGTGTTTAGAGTAAGGCTTTACTTGTCAAGACTTTAAGAGTCTATCTGTGACTCTATTCTTATGACTCTGGGTAAGTCATTCAACCATAGTTTTACTTCAGCTTCCCAACCTGGAAAACAGTATCAGTCTCAGAGGGCTTGTGTCAGGCTTCATTTGATTGAGATCTTTGGATAAAAGTTGTTTCAATAGGAGAAAACCACTATGATTCACATTCTTATTAAGTCACAAGTGCTCTCCCTTTATTTTGGATAGAGAAAAGATGTGGAGGAATAAAATTTGCCTGTTAGTCTCATTTTGTGTAGTCCTGATACTCATATATTCTGTTAAAAAATTCTGCAGGGCATTAGCTGAGAACATGAGTGTGTGATTCCTGGGTGTCCTGGGTAGCACACGTCTAGGGACAGTAACCTATTAAGTGCTGAGCAGGGACTGCCAGCAGCAGGGCAGCAGCATGCCCCTCCTCACCGTACACAACCAGCAGATCAGCTGGACTCCACTGCTGGTACTGGGGTATCTCTTTTACCTCCTCCTGGGTGCTATGGTGTTCCAGCTGCTGGAGAAACAAGCAGAGACCCACTTTCGGGACCAGTTCCAGCTGGAGAAGCTCAAGTTCCTGCAGAACTACACATGCTTGGACAGGAAAGCCCTGGAACAGTTTGTACAGGTAAGAGGAACAGGCTCCCATTATTTTGGCTCAAGCATTATTTTGTTTAGAAGAAATTATGCTGTTGTGGCCAACCATGTCATAAATTGGTCTTCTTAATCCATGACATTAAAGGATTAACTGTACAAGAGAAAGGCAGAGGTTTTTCAAGCCCAGTCACATACCTCTTTATCTTTACACATAGACATATTCTAATTTTAGTATTGTGAGAACTGGACAGAAATCCTTGAATTACCACTTTCTCTGTGCTCAAAATGTAACCAGTTGCAGAGCTGGGTACCTAAACAGTTTGAACTTTTTCTACTATGTCATTAAACCTGATAGAAACTCTAAATATGCTGCAAGTTTGCACTATCTGAGTCAGAGGACTTCCATGAAGATAAAAACTTTTGATGAACAAAAAGCCCAGATCCTGGAAATGGATTTAAGCAAACAGTGAAGTTCAGATCAGAAAGGGAAGAGAAGGTGCTTGAACCTCTGATTACAATCAGGACAATGTTCTGATTACTAAACCTGTGATATATTTCTTGTGGAATATTTGGCATTGGCCAGAAAAATGATGAGTTTTCAAGCACCTACATGCCTAAAAACATGTCTGGTTTTCTCAGCTTCACCAGTTGGTGATATTACCTGTCCTCCCCTTATCTCTGTGATAGTGATTGTAGAGGAGAAAACCCTGATTCTCCTTTTAAACCAAACAGGAACACTTCATAGGACTGAAAGGATTAGTTAAATCTCTGGTACCCTAGAGCCTTAGGGAGAGTTCACACATGTCCAGAGTTTCCTCTCTCTGGTGCCAGTGGAGCTTCCTTAGCACTGCTTTGCCACTCAGAGTCACATTTTTCTGCATCTCTGCTGAGAGATACATTAGATACATTTCAATTGTAAGCTGTTCCAGATAAAACCGACTGAGGGCACCAAATTATAATCTACAATGTACCAAGCTTCAAAGTACTTAGACCTGATAGTCCTCAAGGTAAATGTATGTGCAGGTGCCCTCCGACTCACCTGTCATTTAAAATAAGACTTCTTAAGAAATTTGTCCAGCTCTTACTGATAGTGGGGAATAGAAGTCTTTCCATATTATATCTCTAAAACTAATGCAGGGAAGTAACCACCTCTGTACATTTAACTACATGGTTAAGGAGGCCTGTTCATCATGTCAGAAGTTCCAGTCTGAAAAATCACAATATTCAGGCTAGGGTGAGATGCAGCCACTAGATTCAGTCTGCTCAGCTAAGTGTAAGGTGTCTTGTCTTACTTCCATTTCCTCTAAACCTAAATCTTGGAATCTGAGAATCAACTCAGGTTTCTTTTTGCATATCCATTAACACTTAATAATAAAGTTACCACTTATAATTCATTAACTTTTTACTTGATCATGCATGAAGCAAATCCTTGTGATTCCATGTCTGTAAACTGCATTGGCTCTGCTTGGCTAAAACTGCCTAGCTGCAAGGTGGCCCTGAGCTGCAGCTCCTAAGCTGAACTGCCTGGAGCTTTGGGAAAGTGCAAATCCAAACTCTGCAATCTAATGCATCTGTAGTAAACATATTTTGGTCAGGAAATTATGCCATTCTGACAGCATAACTGAGAAGCAGATTAATTGAGTAAGGAGGTACCTTTTTTAAGTTCCTGTTTATGTTCATAGTTTTTCAGCCTCAAAAGAAACAGAAGTAAATACAGACCAAGGGGACCAAATCCTTGTCTATGACCGCAAGTGGCTGCAATTTGCATTGGCAGGGGGAGAGAAGCAGAAATTGCAGGCAGTGGGGTCCTCCACAGGCAGCAGCTGGATATCTGCTCCACCATGGACCTCCATGGATTGCAGGGGGACAGCCTGCCTTACCATGGTCTTCAGCACAAGTTACAGGGGAATCTCTGCTCCAGCAACTGGAGCACCTCCTCTCCCTCCTTCACTGACCTTGGTGTCTGTGGAGTTGTTGCTCTCACATCGTCTCACTTCTCTCTCTCCAGCTACAAACTGTGCAGCTTTTTTTTCTCTTCCCTTTTTTTTTTCTTAATTATATTATCACAGAGGCATTACTGATCAACTTGGCCTTGGCCAGTGGCGGGTCCATCTTGCAGCCGGCTGGCATTGGCTGTGTCAGACATGGGGGAAGCTTCTGGCAGCTTCCCACAGAAGCCACCACCATGCCCCCCCGCCCCCCACCTAGCAAAACCTTGCCATGCAAACCCAGTACAGCTTCACACTCATACTGTAAATTATAGCACCTTGCTTTTACTTACTGGCTACTTCTGCTTCCAAAGGCAACAGCTAATGTTCACCAACCCTTCCACAGCTGCTTTGTTCGCACTTCAGCCATAACTGTTACCTGAGATGTAGATAGTAAGGAGCTAGGAGCCATTATAACTGTCCCACTAGGAATGATTCTCCTGGGCACCAGGATGCCATTTCTTTCATGGAGTTGTACTTGAAAGCAACAATCATACCAAGAAATCTGGTCTTGTCAGACTGTGTCTGAAGTGTTCAACAGTTAACATTACCTTACCATGTTGGCTTTCATGATCTGAACATAGCTTCCTTGAACATTTGTGCATTGAAATGGATAGAACAGACAAGTGTTCCTTACAAGCATTAATTAAGCCTGTGATTATTTTAGACATCTCAAAACACTTACACCTCAGTAGCTTCTCTTCTGTGTGTTCCTTCTAACCAGTGAATAAAATAGTCAAATCTAGATAATCTGACATGTCAAATTATTCCCATTCTAAGAACAGGCTTTTAATGGATAATGTGAAGTTCTTTGTCATACTGAAAAGAAATTCTGCTGACGCTGACGCATCAGTCATGAAATCATGTGTTGATGTCTAGCAGCCCTATCTGACGGACTTGACCAATGCTGTAGGAGTTTTTACTGAAGCTGGTTTTTATGTTACCTATCAAACTTAGGATACTTAGTCCATCAGCACAGATCAGCTAATATTGCAGAAACCTATGCAAAATCAGATACCTTGTAATGGGTATGTTCATCAGATAAGCAATCCTTCTAGAAGTGGTCAATATTTGAATCAAGAAATAATATCTTCTTTGGTTTCATACTCCTGGAACTAACTAAAGCTGGGGTTGCTGTTGAATCCTGCTCATGTTTTGCATCATGCAAAAGTAACCAGCCCCCTTTAGAGAAATCCTTGGGGAGAGCAAAGGAATACAATCTTCACTAAGACAGCTAACAAGATATTTGATGCATGAACAGGAGCAGCACTTCTTTTGCACATAGTAATTTTGGTCATCTGGTAAGAGCTATCTGGAATAGCAGAAAATATTTCATTAACTAATCTTTCAAACTAGGAGAAGCCTAATATTCATCAAAAATTATTGGGAAGTTGTAGCCAAAAATAGTAATTCATCCTCACTAGCACTTACATGGAAGAAACAGAAATAAGCATGTTCCCCATGTCCCTCCCCACAGACACAACCATCCAATTACACATGCCCAAATTAAAAACTGGAATGAGATTACTAGAGTAGGGAAGGATCAAAGAGGGACTGCCTTTATTTTTTATAGCATAACTTTACTTTCTTTTCCCAGTTTGATCACTTTGGAGACTCCCTCCACTCCTGTCTTGTTAGCCTTCACCTAGTTATAGAGCCTATCCTAATTCAATGTCCAGTTCTCCAGTGACAAGAGTTCAAGTTCCTGTCCAGCACTGTTTCCAAGTTTTATCATATCAACACAAGGCCATTTTAGGCAAACTCTACCCTGTTATCTACATAGTTTATTGCTCTGCTTGCTCAAGATGAAAAGCAATATTTACTTCTCTCTTCTTTTCTAACATTCTTCGTGGTTTGGTCTAATGGGTTGCTCATCTTTGCTCCTTTGACCTCTTCTGCCTCAGGTCCTCATGGAAGCATGGGAAAAAGGGGTCAACCCAGAAGGAAACTCTACAAATCCCAGTAACTGGGACTTCAGCAACTCCTTCTTTTTTGCAGGAACTGTTGTCACCACTATAGGTGAGGTACTATCTTTCCTTATAAATTGAGGTTTCCTGCAGCTGTCCTGTAAAGCCCTCAGAAATGTGCAATTGGTGAACAGAATACACCTGCAAGACAGTTATCTACTGCGGGTTACAGTTTTCTATTAGTTTCCAATTATACCTGTTATTCTTGTGTATCTAGCATATTACACCTGCAAAAAAAGCTGAGTGCCTAATTGGTAAATGCAATATCATTTTGTATATGCACAGCACATCTTGAGGTTGCTTTGAAGCACTCAGTTGCACTCACCACAAAATCAGAGATGTATAGAACGTTACAATACTCTTTAAGAGTAATAGTTTTCATGTTAAATTTTCTATTAGTAGTAGTGAGTGCACAGGTCCCCATCATAAGCTATAGCAATTTGTAGGCAGATTTAATTGCAGAAAATCATAGGTCCACAGGTTCCTGAAGCTTAATGTAGTTGAACTTCCAAGCCTAGGAACTTCCCATGGTGGTCTGCAGCCTGACTGTGAAGCCTTTTCATGTAGCTGTGTTCTTTTTTTTCCAGGCTATGGTAACCTGTCCCCCAGCACAGTGGCAGGGCAGATCTTCTGTGTGTTTTATGCCTTATTCGGAGTGCCCCTCAACCTGGCCTTCCTTAATCAGTTGGGGAAAGGCCTCAATGCTCATCTGATTACCCTGGAAAGATGGGTGCAAAAGCCAGGCCGTGCCCAGGTACACTATCAATCTATCATTTATTTCCACTGTTTTAAAACTAATTAATGTTCTTTTCTCAGGTAGGTACTGCCACTGATAGATTGGATTTCCTTTTGTGTGCCTGCATTTTTCTGAACCACAGCAATTACATGACTCTCCATATCAGAAAATTGATATACTCTATTTATCTCAGATAGGTTTAAAGCAATTTGTTTTTGCTTGAAGGACTCTAGATTTGCCTTTTTAAAACCTGACTCAGCAAAACTCTTAAACAAGCATGGCCTCAATTTTGAGCAGGGTCCCTAAGTTCTGGTGTCCTTAGCAGAATATATGCACAGACACACATTGCTGAATCAAGCTCTTATTTCCAGCCTGTGCTAGCATTTATCCAGAATCTAGCTCTACACTGTGCAAAGACAATTTATTTTTATTGGCCTGCTAATCTGGCTTGAATTACCTTCCCTGATTGCGCCAGCAATTTCGCACTTTCTTCTTTTTCTTTTCTTGAAATGTAAATAAATACTCCTTCTCCTTAGTTATAGTTTATTGGTGAGTCATTGAACTAGTCCAGATGTACTGGAGTAAGGGAAGCACTGATAATAGAAAATACATGAAGGTCATTTATAACAGAGTTAGTGCATGTTTCTGAGTAAACGTTCAACGAATTGACCCCTTTCGTTAGGAAAAAGGAAGATTAGATACGTTAGATATGTTGAAACATTTCAGAGTTCTGGCACAAGTTTTTTTTTACTTTTTCATTTGTAAAATCTGCATTTGTTACCTACACTGGGAAAGCTATAAAGGTACCGTCAAATCCAGACTTCGTTTATATGAGCAAGAAGTTCTTTCTGTTCCCCAAATACATGCAGCTTTACCACCAGAAGGATTTTCATGCTAGTATAGCTGCATCTTTCCTGAGAATTCTAATAGCACCTCAGGGATGTGATTTTTTTTTCCTTTCACTCTTGAATTAACACCTCATTTCTGGCAGAAGTCCTATGATCAGACAAAGTTTTGGAACTGTATTTGCTTGTTCCCTCTGAAAAGCCAGGTACCAACTTCTAAGAAGTTGGTTCACCTCCTTTTAAACACAATTTAGTAATGCTTTGGGAAATTAACTACAATAATTTCTTAATTCCTGACTTACTGTCCCCTACATTATGTTTGTACCAGCAAGTTCTTAAAAGCCAGGGTAAAAAGTAATATTGTGCATTTCAGTATAAAATTTTATGCAAAGTTTATTATCTAATTAAATGCTATCACACTTCTGGAATGAACTAAATAAGAACAGATACTGACTATAACCATGTCAATCAGTAATTCTCCAAGTGCTTTGCAAATGAGGTAAGTATTATTATACAGCTGGAGAGATGTGGTACATAATATAGAAGTGATTTGTCAAAGTCATCCAGTAGGCTCCTGCCAAGTTTCTCAAGCTCAGTGGACTATTTTATATGTGAGATAATAAGAGAGAGAAAGAAAAACATGATACCTGGACCTTCTACTTTATAAACAGTGGTTTGGCTTTTCATCCAGTCACAATAGGTGCATGCATAGCAAATCATACTCTGGTTTGAATGCCCTTGAGGGCATTTTTAAACAATTGCAATGAGTTTGCATCAGCCCACACATCACTAGTCAAAAGTTCACCAGAGTCTGTTCCATGGAAATCCATGAGTTCCTGATCCTCAGTCCTAAACTCCTAAAATCCCCTCTCATGACCCATCCACTGACCATTCTGTGTACCTATCTATTGAAGCCACATATGCTGTAACTTCTCCCCCAGAAGGCAGATGTTTGTACTGAAAGACACAGATCTGCCCAGTGCTGACAGAAAACAGTTCTGCTCTGAATGCTTCTAAGTTAAAAATAAAAGTAGGGAAACTGACTTAACTTAGATTTCATCCAAACATATTTTTGTCTGATTTCTTGCAAGCCACTTTATAAATCTTTGGAAGCAGTCACAGTGAACAGAACCCTTATTTGTTCTTGCCAATCTTTGTATCATGAGTTATGCAATACTTGGTGATTTTCCTCAAAGACACAAGCCAACTGATTACAAGAGCATCTCCACTTGAATTGAAATTTTAAAGTAAGTATTTCATTCCTAAGGTTGCCATAACAAGTTTGAAAATATGGTATAAGCATACTCAAAAACTCATTGCAAAAAGCTTTTAAAAAGTCTTCCTTTTTTTTCTAATTTTGATATTTTTAGGATTCATTATTAGATACAATATCTATGTGCAGGGTAAACAGTGAGGTCAGCCTGCAGTGTGTGGAACCATTGGTTTAGCCTTCCTTTTTTGGACATTGCTCCCAGCTGGAGTGGGTTTGTGATTTCCAGACCCAGCAATTTCTACTAGACAACTGCTCAGTGCTGTTTAGCTGCCATCTTCCTTTTATCTTTCAGGTGGTTCAAACACTGGCAGTGGTCATCTTCCTGACCACTGGGACCCTGCTTTTTCTATTGTTCCCACCACTGGTCTTCAGTTATGTAGAAGGCTGGAGCTACGGAGAAGGCTTTTATTTCACCTTCATCACCCTGAGCACCATTGGATTTGGAGACTATGTAGTAGGTAATGAAGAAGTTGAACTGGATTGAGCTTTGCTGAAATTAGTTACTCTAGTATAAAGCTACATACAGATAGCATAGATATCCATTCCACTATAAATGTGGTACAAGAGTGAGCCAGACCACATATGCCACTGAACACCCATTCAACAGGACTATGTCCAAGCTGGTACGAATGTGATCCATGAGGACATGTGGAATATAAATGAAATATCTCTGTCAATATTAAGCCTTTGAACCACCCTCTCCTAACAGTGATTTGTTTTAGCATGTGCCTACCTGCCACTCTCAATAAGAAATCATGTCAAATATGAAACAATCAGTACTCACAACAGGGAGAATATTACTGACAACCCTGGGATGCTTGTGAAAGAAAACAAACTCAGTGAGATTACAGAGTCTTTAGAGATCTAGGCTGAGACATAGAAGTAGAGACACAAGGGGCTATTTTTCCATCCGCTTATTTGAACAAATGCTCTTAATGTTAAAACACTAGGGTCTAATACTTCATGAGTAGTAGCTCTCCTCTCCTAGAGGTCGTAACTCTGTCCCAAAATGAGATAAAAACTCATCCCATGCTGAATCTGGGCACTGTGGAGTTTCATGACGATCTGGATGGCAGAGACTAAACGGATGGCTGCAGTGCTGTCCTGTGCCTGTATCAGCTGCACCAGTTGTCCATGCTGTGGAAATACCAAACTAGGGATTAAGATTCCTATGACCACTTGCTTAAAATGTCTGCATTTCCCATATAATATTCTCCAGGTTATTTTGAATCCTGGTTACTGAGGTATATCACCCTACAAAAATCAATCACTATATCACCGAGGTAGTAAACTGTATATTTCTAAATCATCTGAGATCCCCTGTGTGTCTCTTGAGTAAATATGGCTAGCATGTATTCAACACTGGGTTTCCAAGTTGATTTATTTCTTTATCAGTGGCTAGGAACACTCAATTTTGTGCATCCATGATTAATATTAGATATGGCTACTTTTATTATATAGCCTCAGCTTCAGAGATTTGATACCAACTGTGTTAAGCTTAACCTGAGAGTTGGAACACAAAAAGAAAAAAGGAAAAAAAAAAGTATGCTCATAGATCACACAAACTTATTAGATATACACTTTTGCAGAGGTTGGAGAGAGTATATGAGTATGTGTGTTGTCTGGCAGACTGAAGCTGTCAATATTAATATGCAAAGTTTCCTGGATTTTTCAGGCACAAACCCCAAAAAGCACTATATACCAGTGTACAGGAGCCTAACTGCGATTTGGATTGTCTTTGGCTTGGCCTGGCTGGCTCTGGTCTTCAATGTGGGAGCAGACTTGATGGAAAAATTCCTTCAGCTGAAGTGGCACAAGCCTGACTTAAGCTTGTCAGAAGAAGCCATGACCAAATTGGAAGATGAACCTGAGCAGCCTAGAAACCACATCCCTAGCTGATCAAGGTACACAGAAATTATTCTTGAAAGTGCATCTTTCATCTACATCTCACATTAAGCAAACCCTGTGGATAAAGGACTAAACCCCAGGTTGTGGACTGTTTCCTAAGGAGGAAATGTTTCAGATGCATTGAAATTTTCACACACTGTGTAGGTATCAGCCAATTAAAACCTCCGAAGAAGTAGCACACGTGGTAAAAAAACTGTCTCAGAATTCATTTTACGCTTCTCACTCAACAAAGGCAACTTGCCCTGAAATAATAAATTATTATTCTTTCTCTTTCTGTAATGGAATTTAGTTCTTACGGTCACTTGTTTTCAAAAATCCAGAGTGACTTCCTCCCAGCTCCTTGAGAAGTCATGTCACCAAGAATCTCAAGTGGAAAAGTCAGATTTATAAATCTGTCTTCATTTCCAATCAGAAAACAAACAAAAATACAGAGGAATATCAACAGTAATGACCAATCTGCTTAATGATATGCATCCTATTAAGGTTAATTTTATATTGTCTGAAATTAGCAGCTTTCATATAAAATGATAACATTTATTTTGTTCCTGGGCTAAACTGCTTCTCTCAAATTGTGCAGGAATGATGTGTCTATCCAGCACTACTTGGACTGTCACCATTCATTTCAGAGTGAACTGACAGCTCAAAGCAGGTCCTTATCCTTATCATAGTTCTTTTCATAGCCTCTTGAAAACACTGCTTTAAACTAAATCTAAATGCAAGCAGACTTCCTTATTTCCAGCCAGATCACAAATATTATTAGAGTCTGCATTTGCTTTGGGCCAGTTCTTTGAAGAACTGTCATGCACCATACAGAGCTGATGCTGTCTGTTTACCTCTGGACAAAGCTGATGATAGGCTCTTGTGTTAAATCCGATCCTCAGTCATGTGCATAGTGTCACCTATGAGAAATGGAGTCTGATTTTATCACAGTTATTCTAAGTCAAAAGTAGCAGCAGCCAACTCCAAAGAAGCAAAAAAGCTGAAGAAGGACAAATAAGCACCTTATAACAGGCTAGTCACTGAGATATAAAACTGTAGTCATACTCTGTATTAAAGTATACTATGGAAACTTGATAAAACAATTATCCATTCATTGAGTACCATACTAGATTGTTTATAACTACCACTATCACGTTCCATGGGTATGCTTGTAATTATGCACATACGGCTATTTATTTAGTATAACTCATACTAACTATCAGTTAATCCTTCTAAACTCATTTATAAGTGGAACTTTAATGTAAAGTGTGAGTGAAATATGACTGGGCATGTAGACTAGCCCCAAGCTAGCCTATGGCTGACAGGCTACAGTAACATCAAATGTCAGCCTTTCAGCAGCTGCTTTGATATTTCATTTTGGGGGAGTGTCCATAAAACATGTAGAGACGTGTGTAAGTCACAAATCTCTTCTCACATACTTTCTGTGCTAGGTTTTTACTTCTGAGGAGGGTCACAACAGATGCTTGTTCTTATATCTGACTTGGTGCTTATTTTCTTTGCTAGTTGCTGACTCCTGTATAGGGCAGTGTGGCTGCTCAAATCTGAAATGCTGGCATATAAGAATGTCAGCTATGGTTTATTCAACTCATTACAAAACTGAGTTTTAAAATGCTTATCCCATCTAAGATTTCCCTCATGTGTTACCACCACCTACCTCACAGATTTTATCTCCTTGGTGTTCGCACTGATCTTCCCCTATGCCCTCAGCTATTCCCATAAATTTGTGCTATGGCTTTCTTTGTAGCCTTTTTCACCGAGAGCAGCCAACTCTTTCCCATCTGGCTTTTTGTCTCTTTGCAAATCTCACGGGAAACTTTCTCTCTCAGGTTTCTCTATTCTTCAGACATAATGTTTTGCATATGCACTTGTTAACATCATCACCATCACTGTACTCTGTACCTTCCTTGTGTCAACAGCACAAGATGGTTTAGGCATGTTTGTGTGAAAGACAAAACTAAAGTTCTACTAACTTTTAAATCTGACCTGTTCCCTTCACCTTGCCTTTTTCCATGTCTTCCTCAGTTTATCTAGCCACAGCCAGACACAAAATATGCACTAGTCTAAAGGTGATCTTACACAGTGTTTTAGCACCATGCTGCATGCCATAAAAAATGATAATGAGGTTTTATCAGGGACAGAAAGCATGCATGCACCACTTACTGGCAACATGTTTGTTAAAAATCATTCTTACTTGACATCTGACAGTAGGGAGCTTGGATTGCTTTTACTGCAGTCCAGTAAATTGCTTCTGTACCTGATACTGATTTTGTAAAGCAGCAGCATGGTGAGACTATCTTCTGAATTTTTTGCTACTGCTGCTTTTAGTAAGGCTGAGAGTAGCTGCACCAGTTCCCGGGCTGCCCGTCAGAAGGTTCAAAAGATACTTTAAATCAAGCATATGACCATGTTGGAACAGAAAAGAGAAAGATACTGATGATTGTTCAGTGTTACACAAGTGACAAATTTCTTGCTTACTTTGTCAAATTTTCAAGATCCTTAGAAGGTCCTAAAGGTCATACATACCTGTAATCAAGATTACTTTGAGACACATACTGGAAAAACTGGCCCAGTTCTTCAACATGGATGGATCAAGTGCTTTCTCTTACCATTCCTCTAACAAAAAGGTAGTCAACAAGTATCAACTGTCAGCTAAGGAAAATAACATGAAAGAACTGTGCAATCACACAGGCTTACTAGGAGTCACAGGAGTGCACAAAAGGGACTCTTCTGCTCTTTTAATAACCCATTTTACCAGTGGTGCAATCCTGTACAGAATGGAGATCACACAACCTGCTACAAGATGTTCAGCTCACATGCATGGAAACCAGCACTTCTGAAGCCTGTGAATGTAGCTGTGCAGCAGAAGCGATGGCCCAGGCAGTGTTCATCTGCGACGTGAGCATCTGCGACACATTGTCCTGAGCAGCTACCACTCGCAGTTGGGTGCAGGACAACAAGCAAATGTTCTTCCAGGCTTACACTTACCCTTTAAGCCTACTCAGCAAGGCCTTCCTCATTCTCAGATACATTAGTACCTCCCAGACAACATTAAAATATCATCTGCAAATATTTGAGCCATTCTCTCTGGAGATGTAAATAGAAGGCTGACGCACAAGTGACATTTCTGAGAATACTCAAGAAAATCAGCCATTAAAATATTATATGATTCTGTGAAGATTTGTTGTGGATCTTGATCTCTTCCTCCCCGAATTCCCCTAGCAAGCACATGCCTGATACCCTGGGTTTTCACAGTCCTGCTTATAGTTACAAACCCCAAGTCTCACCTTTAATTTGTTTTATATATCTTTAGTATAAACATTAAATGCTATATTTTAGTCCATAATGTTTCAGTATGGTTATACTTAGCATGCTTTGTATAAACTATCTAATTTTAACACAGTTAAAATATCAAAATGTAGCTCAGTTGTGTCTATTTCCTGATCTTTAATGAAAGAGGAAACTTGAGTATAAATACTTTTTAGTATTATTGCATCTTTTCTTTCTCATATATATTTTTACAGAAGGCTTTTATTTTTTCCATTTTAAACATCATTCAGTAATGAATAAATTGAAAAAACAGAGTTAAGATTGAGCAATAAGCAGTGTAACTTTTTTTTTTTAATTTTTAAGACTGTGTTCAGGATGTTAGTTTTAAATTGGAATTGGTCTATACTTTCTTTGCACATTAAATTTTGCATCGTGTCAGTAAAACCATGAGTTCATACTAGTCTGTTTAAGGCACCTCCCAGAAAAACATAAATTAGCAGAATACCAGAACTGTTCCAATGGTGTAATACCCCTTTGAAGGCTTCTTTATTTTTAACAGTATGAACACCCTTCCACAAAAAAAAGCCAAAACCAATCACAGGCAGTGTGAGAAGACATTACAATCTGACACTTTATAAAGACATCCTGTTCAGAAATTTAGTGGGTTTATTCCCCTTTGTCTCATATTCTGCCACTAAATAGGTAAATTACAAACTTTTTATACACCCAAAGTGATTTTGGTTTTTTTCTGTTGATGAGAAAACAGAGGAGAACATTTGATGTAATCCTATACAAGCAAATAACTACTCAAATAGGTCTCAGGAACTACCTACATGAAGAAAGTGCTCCCATGCTTTACAAGAAAACCACAAACAATAAAAAGACTCTCACAAACTCGCTGCCTTTACAGGTGTTTATATCGAAGAGTCATTGTCAGGAACACCTGTTTGCTGCCTTTTAAGTTAGCTTCTCAGGAGAGTGAAGGAGAAAACTAGTTTAACACAAGCGGCTGGTACAGGGACCTGGCAGCAGCTGCCTAGGTAAGCAGTTCGGATGGCTGGGAAAGGCGCTGGGCAGCATCGCTCCAAGGGAGGAACGCGACTCGGTGCCCGTCCTTACCCAAGCACGTGCGTCACAGAGAAGGGAGCTCCAGGACGGATTTGCGCTCCGGAGAAGAGAGGTGGGAAGCGGAGCGGCGCAGGAGGAGAGGAGGGCGGGTAGTGGGGACTGCCTCAGGCAAAGGGGCCGAACCAGCTTCCCGGCCCGGCGCAGCCTGGCTTCGGCCAGAGCAGGTCGGGGGCAAGGCGGTGGGCAGGCCCGGGGGAGGCGCTGGAGCCCTGTGGGGGCCCGGCCCGGCCCATCCCAGCCCTTCTCCCGCGGGCGGCCCCTCTCCCGCCCCCAGCGCAGCAGCTTCTTCAGCCCCGGGGGCGGCGGCTGCAGCGGCAGCGGGGCCGATGGTGGCAGGGCAGCAGCAGGAGGAGCGGCGGCGCTGCGGGGTGCCGGTGCTGCTGGTGGTTTACCTGGGCTATGTGGGGCTGGGCGCCGGCGTGCTGCAGGCGCTGGAGCGGCCGGCCGAGGTGCAGGCGGCCCAACACCTCCTGCAGCAGCACTGGGAGCTGCTCGCCAACCACACCTGCCTGCAGGGGCCCGCCCTGCAGCAGCTCATCGAGGTGAGCCCGGGGCTCTGCCGGCCCCTCCGCCGGCGCAGCGAACCACCCGCCCAGCTGCGAGCTGCTGCGGCCGCGCTGCCTTCGTCCGGGGTTTGGGGGAAGGGGGAGGAGGGGTGGAGAGAGGCAGCGACAGCAAGCTCGCCTCCTGCCTGCGGGTAACTTAAAAAAAACCCCAACAACAAAACACAAGCAAACAAACAAAAGCCCAAAGAAAACACCCAGACTTTTTCTCCTGTCTCTGTGCGCACACACAATCCTGCCCCGAAGCACCTGCCTGCGGCGTGGGAGAAGCCTCCGCTCCGTGGGCAGCTCCCTCGGCGAAGCAGCGCGCAGCGGCGGCTGGCTCTGTGCCGCCGGGCAGGTTGGGCTCTCCCGAGATTATTTATCACCCGTGTGTTCGGGCCATGTTTTCTTTGTCCTCCGCTGTCCTCCCACAAGTTGGGGCGTTCGCGAGTTTTTAAGTGTGGCGTCCTGACGGGTGCCAGCGGCAGTTTCGCGTGGTGTGATAACTACAGGTGGGTTTGTTTGGGTAACGTACTGAGAATGAGTTGTAGTCTGTGACATCTTACAAGGGGTAAATTTTAATGGAAAGTCTTTGTCGTGGTAAGTTTAATTGGTGTTTATTCTACTGTCAAGATTATTCAGTTTTCTACTTATTATTTCTACTTATTATTTATTATTCTACTTATTATTTTCTACTTATTATTTTCTACTTATTATTTTCTACTTATTATTTTCTACTTATTATTTTTCTACTTATTATTTAAAATCCTGGTAAAACAACATCAGGATAATTGCAGGTTGGTTGCAAAATTCAAAGCAGGACTGAATGCAATCTTATTAAAGTACAGGTGGATGCATTCATGATACAGGCATGAGCAAGGTGGGAAAAATGGGTTTTCTTCGTGTTAAATTTTTGTTTGAAAAAGAAAAAACATACAATATTGAAGTGACTTGAATATTTACCCAAACCATTCTAGTTCAGTAGGTGCTGGTGGTTGAATACATACTTGCTTGCCTCTTTTCATCTGCCTCAAATAGATGTTGCCAAGCAAAGAAAACTTGTTGGGTTGTGTTTGGTTTTTTGGGTTGGTTTGTTTGGGGGTTTTTTGTTGGTTTTGTATTTTTTTTTTTTTTTTGTAAAAGCAGTGTTTGGTGGCTGAAACCATAGCAGCTGCCCACTGGAGTTCAAAGGACCTAAAAGGGACTTGGATAAGTGTTTCAAGTTTTTTTGCGGCAGAGAGGAAACATAGAAACCATCAAATAGATTATCTTGTCAGGAGTTTCAGCAAGTCCTGGCAGACAAAATTATGGTGATAACCTATGTCAGGCTCTCACGCCTTGACTTTCTAGGTGGTAAATTTTCTCTTGGCAGTAAGTAGTACATTGAAAATACAATAAAAATTTATACTCTTCTAAGAATTTGGATACTCTTACTGTGATATCTACTCTTGTTATTTATAGCGTGTGCTGCGTACTGTGCTAGCTGTGGAATGTAAATAGTTGGAGAGAAGTGAGAAATACATCGGAGAAGATCGGTCTGGCATTTTGTAAAGGTCTGAGCTGAACTACGTTCAGCACTGGTCCATTGAACAGTGAGCCCTAGGTATGGCCTGGTGTTGGAGTGGTTTCACTTGGTGAATTATAGTAGTGGAGAGAAGATGATCACAACTGAGTAGGTAGAAAGGTTTTTCTAATGTTATTTTGGTGATTTGTTTTACTGTAGGATAACATCTACTAATTCTTGATACTGTCTGGTAGTCAAGGGAATAGGACAGCTGCCCAAATCCCGTTAGAGAAGACACTGTTATAATATGATGTGCAAGTACTTAATTGAGACCTTAGGAAGCTACTAAGAAATTTCATTTCATTTTTATGGAGTGTCTGTGCATACCTTCATGCTTTGAGAATCCATAGTCAGACTTTGAAGGGCTTGGTGTGTTGTTTTTAATAACTTTTGCAGTGAAAAATCAATCTTAACTGGATAATCCATAGCACTGCTGCTTTCCTACACTCTTTTCTAATTTCCTCTGTAGCAATTGCTTGGATACCGTAAGTGTGCTCAAAAAAAGATTATTTTTTTTTTTTCCCTATGTGCAGTAAATTGCACGTAGTTTATCAGGCAGTGTCATCACTGACCCTCTTCAGATAACAAACTTGTATTCTAGATACACAGTTGATTATTTGCTAATTAAGAAAGACATATAAAGAGTGTTTGTGAAAACATAAAGCAGTGTGTGAATTTTAATTGCTTTGACATTACTGGCAATTCCTCATTGTTTTCTTACGGCTATTTCATCCTAGATAATTCTAAACTCTGTTTATTTTAAGTGTATAGGGACCAATATGGAATAAAATCCCAGTTTGTTAAGCAATGTACAAACATCACTTTACAACCTGTTTATCGCTTAGTTCCTAGTTACCAACTGGGAGTGGAAATCCGCTGTTCCAGCTCTTGCACAGATGGAGAGAAACAGAGAGCTCTTGCTTTGAGGAGCTACAGCAGAGAATGGCGTGAGGATGAGGAAGGCAAAGACAAACAGAGAATGCTGTGGTAGCTAGACCAGCAAATTCTCATTCATTTCTATGGCTCAGATCCTTCTCAGGGAAGAGATAATTTTCTAGTTAACAAAAGAAAAGACAGAAGGAGATGGAAATAGCAGACCAACAACAAAAACTGAATGGCAGAAGAGAAAGTGTTATAAAGTGTGTGACATCTGTAGTGGTCAGTCTCTGCTTCCTGCAGCTGCAGGGTTTTTTTGCCTGAAGGGACTGACTGTCTCTCTCTGTGAGATGCTGAACAGTATTTATACTTGAGGGTGGCATATGCAAGTGCTTTATGTATAAGCAAATAAAAAAGTGCATGCTTGTGTGTTTATACATACGTATATGAGTGTAAGTATATGGGGAGGACTGATGTGCATTTTTCATGGCTTTTGTTACCTATGCTTAGAACAAGGACAGCACAGGGGACCACAGAATGATTCTGGCCATGTGTCCCTCTACTGTGCATCCAGTAAGATCTACTGAAGGAAGATGTAAGTTTGGTTTTGTTGCCCCATCTAACCCTAGGCTATTTTTCTGACATTGTATATGGTCAGTGATGTGCATGTCTTCACCAGGAGCAAGATTTGAGAGCAAACAGTTCCTCAAGAGACATTAGGCAACAAACAAAAAGGGCAATATTTGGCTTTTTATTATAAAGGTGGTAGTGATCTTCATATGTCAGACTTGCTTGCTGTAAGGTGACATCAAAGGAAGCTCTCAATGATAAAACTCACAGAAGGTAGAGACAGATGCCATGATAACGCAGGTTGCAGATGATACACCCTCAGTACAGTGAAGAACAGTATCTGGAATCATCTCGGGGAAAAAAGTACGTAAGAGTCTCTGTCCAGGCAAAAATGATGTTGGCTCTAAATTTGAGAAGTATCCAGAGAGTGAGGCTGCACACAAAGAGAGTACTTTCTGTACTGGCCAATCTCTTAGAGCTGAGACCCTCTCTGACCTTTTGGGAGCAGCGGACACCTAGACAAACTATCCGGCGTGATGCACTTCAAATGCATAAGTCTCCTAGTTTTACTGCCTAGGGTGAGTATATACAGCTCTGCTCCAGCTGAGCTGTCCTCCAAACTCACTCCTGCATCACTTTGGGTGGTTACAGGCACCACTGTAGCTATAGCTCCTGTACTTTTCAGAATCTCTTTAGTCAGGTGATTTGCTTATATGGCCAGGCTTGAAACAGTGTGTCTTCTGTGTTAGGCTGTTACCATGATATCCTTTTCATTTCACCATTCCTTTTTTGCTAGAAACTTCTTTGTCTTATACATATTTCCCTAATACAGCTGCTTTCTGTATTTATTATATTGTTCTATGCACTTTCTATTATTGTGGATGCATAATGCTTTTTAAACTCAGTTACTTACATAAACTGGGAAGGAGAAAAGGAAAACTGATTTTTTTTTTTTTTTTTTTTTTTTTTTTTTTTTATCTAGCAAGGTGTAAGGTGTAGTGAAAAGGACCCAATTCTAAAGGGCAGGCCATAAACTGAAAGCCTGCAGGTGGACCTAGATACTGTTATCTCCAGAGTCAACAGCTAGAGCTACACAGAGAGTCTTAGTTCATATTTACAAGAGCAATGAGATCCCACGTGACTGAAAGATCCTCATCAATACCTTGGGTTGCACTGACATTGAACCAGCAGAGATTTGTGCCAGCTGTCAGGAAATAGAACCCTGCAACTACGATTTACTAAAATCATCTTGCCCATAGATGATGCAGCAGTGAGTGACTATTAAGGGGTGAGAATCAGAGTTCACCTGTTGGTGATGGGGACTTTAAGGAACAGAATTGGCTTTTGGTATTGTGGAGCAGTGACATCTGTATAGAACCTACTTTAGTCAAATGTCCATTGGCTTGTTACAGATGAAGTAGGGTTGGTCCCCTGTAATTGTTCTTTCTAATTTCCTTCTTATCAAAACGTACTACTACTTCAATTAAGTTACAACCGGTTTGTTCTTCTCCAGACCTATTAAATAAAAAGGTATGGATGCCTTACCAGGAGTGTGCATTCTGTGCTTATAATATTCTATTACAGTATACCTTTGACAGAAGTTATTAAAGAGAATATCTGTATTCCATAAGGGAACAGGCGTACAGTATTCTGTAAGGCAGTAGGCAAGTGCTATCTTGTTGGACTTTTTGGAAGGTGAGGAGAAGACCTACTGATGAACTGATGATTGCTTCTGGTTAGTTGATTCACTCCTAGGTCTCTTGGTTAATGATGTAGTGTCTAGCACCTGCATTTAAAGAGAAAGGGAAATTTAAAAAAAATGCATAGGAACTTATATTTGTATGCCTCTGCCTAAAGAGAGTTGTTCTTTGATATTATCAAATTTTCAGTTACAGTTGGTCAGGCTTGGTGGCAAGTTATCAAGTAAGGAATTGTAACAAGCTGGAATTAACTAATAACTGTCTCAATAACCTGTCCAACCAGGCAGGTTTGAGACACACTATTAGCAGTGGATATCCAAAGGCTGGGGTAGGAGGGTGCATTCTAAAAAGAGAAGTGGTGATTCTTGTCAGTTGTTTGAAGGTGTTACTTTTACAGGTACATAGAACCATAGAATGGTTTGAGTTGTAAGGGACCTTTAAAGATCATCTAGTCCAACCCCCTGCAGTGAGCAGGGACATCTTCAGCTAGATCAGGTTGCTCAGAGCCCAGTCCAGCCTGACCTTGAAGGTTTTCAGGGATGGGGCTTCTACCACCTCTCTGGGCAACCTGTTCCAGTGTTTCACCACCCTCATTGTAAAACATTTCTTCCTTTTATCTAGTCCAAATCTATCCTCTTAGTTTAAAACTATTTCCCCTTGTTCTATCACTACAGGCCCTGCTAAAAAGTCTGTCCCCATCTTTCTTACAGGCCTCCTTCAAGTATTGAAAGGCCGCAATAAGGTCTTCCCAGAGCTTTCTCCAGGCTGAACAACCCCAACTTTCTTAGTCATTCTTCATAGGATTGGTGTTCTAACAATCATTTTTGTGGCCCCCCTCTGGACCTGCTCCCGCAGATCCATGTCTGTCTTGTGCTGAGGACTCCAGAGCTGGTCCCAGTACTCTGGGGGTCTCGCTGGGCTAGAGGGGCAGAATCACCTCCCTCGCCCTGTTGGCCATCCTTCTTTTGATGCAAGCCAGGATAAAATCATACCCTATAGTCTTTTTAAATGAGACTGAAAGAAAAATAACTATTAAGAGAAAGAACTTATGTCTTACAAAGATGATGCAATGCAACCTGCTGTGCTCTGCTCCGTAGATCATATAGGCAGTTCCTTTCAACAGACCCTACTTATTTCTGTTGCAGCCAGATCTCAAGTTAGTTGTACCATTGGGGTTTGGGAAGTGACTGGAATTCAGTAATGCTTTGTCCTGTGAATCATGCCATGGTTTCTTGCTTGATATGAAATTTTCAGAAAAAGTACTAGTGGCTTAGGGTCGTGTTGCTTGCAGCCGTACTATACTGCATCTCTTGCTCCCCTTCTGCTGAAGAGTAGGGTTAGATGAATTCTGGAACTTGGCTGCAAAGTAGAAGTGCTTTTGCCAGTAGGGTCACTTTGTTTAGAGGAACTAGTACCAATTATATTAGCAAACACGGTTAGGGGAGGGGGGGAGTACTTATTTGATCAGCTCTCAGGTTATTCTTATACTTCAGGTATATGAAGTTAAAAAAACAGTGGGATTCCATTAAATTAACGGTGCACCTTGTGCCTACTCTTCTTTTGGTCAGAATTCAGGTAAGTTACCACTCCAGGCAAGGACGGGGGATCAGAGCTCATGGCTGGGAAAGGTGTGATTCATAACCTATTTTTTAAATTATTTTGAAGTTAATTGACCTTTGTCCTCGCAGTCTGAGACCAAGGTTAATGTTAACCATTTTTTCCGATTTACAACTAGTCTTCTGTGAGGCATAAATGAATGTTTATATACCAACACTGCGCAGAATTTCCAGGGCACAGATTTTATGTGAGTTTATACTTTCTCATTAATCTAAATTGTAGCTTGGTGCCTTGGAAACACCTCCTTTTCCTCCTTGATCAGTTGTAAAGGTGAGGAGAGGGAAGTGTCTGAAATGAGGGGGAAAAAAAAATTTCAAGAGGGCACATAACTCACTGTAAAACTTTTTTTTTTTTTTTTTTTTTTTAATATGAACATGTAAACTTCAACTAAATTTGGGAATGAAGTTTCTTAGCCCAGTCCATTCACATGCTTTTTAGCCTTCCTTGAGAACTGTTTTCAAATACAGTTAGGAAATACTGCTTTCACTTGCAAAGGTTTCTCAAGATTCCTGTGGACCCTGGCCAAAATGCTATCATTCAGAAGCACAAGGCAGTGGCAGTGACTGGTTTATAAAAGGGTCATTTCTATTACTCCTTCCATGATACTTTCCTCCAGGATAAAAAAAAAAAAATGTCTCTTTTCCCAGAAATAAGAAATTTTGAGCTTGAGAATCAAGAATTATTATGGAAATCCTTGGTAGGGTCATAGTCTTCCAGGGCTTCACTTCCCCCTTTTCAGTTTATATCTCACTGTTTTTATGAGGGGGCAGATAGATTAGAATTGATCTGATTAATCATTATATAAAGTTTATTTTTTGCTGTAAAGATTATAGAAGGAAAGAGAAGTATAGGGTTCTGAAAAAAGTAGAGATTGCAAGGAAAGTAGTGTCTCAGTTTACATATATACATGCATTCATTTCTTATTGCTGATCTTAAGTGCCTTTTTTGAAAGTCTGACTCCATTCACATGTAGTTGTGACAGCATAGAGGTGAAAGATGAAATTCTTAGTTGGTGTTAAGGAGGTCAGAGTAAATAATGTTTCTCCCTTTTGCAGCACTTGATCAGAAGCTGTGCTGCAGCCACAAGCTGGTGGTGGAGCAGCCCATGGGTAGTAAGAGGGGTTTAGAAGAGAGGAGGTGTGTAAGCTGAGAAAGCTGGGAGTTGCCCAAAATTGATAATGCAGCACAGACTTACAAGTACAGCTGAACGATAGAGCAACTCCGCAGCAAATAGAAAAGAATAAACCTACATTTTGCAGTGAAGAAAAAGATGTAACTCTCATATCTGAAGAGGGAACTGAATTCAGTAGGCTGAATCTGCATTAAGCTTGTGGATATTGAAGTGGATGTCCTGGCAGAATCAGAAACCTCACTTTTTTTTTTTTTTAAATTGTTCCTTTTTTAAAAAAAATAGACAGTATGAACAAAAGAGATCTTTTGAGAGTGTAATTCAATCATGTGGTTTAATTTTTTGCTATTATGAGTCTAGCTACATTGGGTTTGTTGGCACAAAACTGTGTAGATTAGTGAGACTTTTCCAGGATAGGTGAGGCATCCATGAGTGTAATTTCTGGAAGTATAGCCCCAGAGATGTGAAGGTCTAAAAGGCAGTTAGGGTGAAACAGCGATTCCTTTGTTTATTTCTTTTCAACTCCAGTGAGGAAACTGGGACAGTGTTGCATTTAGATGCTCCTGCAGGAAGAACCAGCAATGATTATTCTAATGATAGTAGGAGAGAAGGAAAGGAGGGATATTGTGGTTCTAAAATAAGTTTGATAAGTCAGAGATATATTAGATAAGGGAGTCAGCAGAATTCCACAGCTTCCTCATGGAGTTACCAGTGAGCTTGAATTAAAGGAGGGAATTCCCTGCAGAAGGATGCAAAAAGCTAGGCTTTGATTTGTACTGGGATATTATGATCTAACATAAAGTGTGGGTTTGCAAGCATTAGCTTATGATGTTTCTAACTGAAACTTCAGAGTTTATTGTTGAGCAAAATGGAGCTGGAGGCCAATCTGGGTATTCTGAGGCATGTTTTATCACAAAGGTAAGAGGATAGACGTGTACATTTAAACAGGCTACTTTGACTGGTGTCATGCTGATTTTTTTAATTGCCAGTTTTGACAACATTTGACCAGGCAAGTAGGTTTTACATGGTGCTATCAAGAAACAGAACAGCCTACTTGCTGAGAAAATGTGCCTGTCTGCAAATAAAAGTTTCATTGACTCATGAAGGCCTAAGAATCTGAAATATCCCAATTTATAAGTCCTATAGCAGCTACAATAGTTTCCATATAAACTTTTACCTGCAGTTTAAAATTATGTAAGCATTGTGAGCTAAAGATGTAGTAGGTGCTGTGAACTGTAAATTATTACTGTTTTAGGGCAGGAGAGGGAAGAAGTGCAGACAAGTGAAATAATTTTTATGTTGTGTAGCTTGTCTGCCGGTAGAAACCAAAGCGGAACTAAGTTCTGTTTCTTTCTGATTATTTTAACCACCCACCTGTTTCCTTCCTGTTCTCATTTGAGTTGCACACACGACCTTTCAAGTTCCTAAAATATCAAGCCCAAGCTCCACAATTTCAAGATTTGTTGGTTTGGAGCATTTGGTGGTAGATACCTGCTTTGGAACACTGGATTTGAGGTTCTACTTCTTCTATGTGCCTTTTAATGCATTAGGTTTTGGAGCAGACACTGTATAAGTGACTAGCCTAGTTAAGAGAAAAAGAAAAACCCCTAGGATTTTGCCTCAAAATTGGTGTAGAGCAAAACAAAAGAAGTCTCTGGTTCTCAAAAAGCCAGGCTAAGGGAACCAAGCAGGTGTGACCCAACACGTCTCATTCAGTTCCTCTTTAGTAAATCTTGAACCCACAGGGCAAAATATACTTCTTTTTTTTTTTTTAAGATTTTTTTTTTTTAAATAAATCGGCAGCAGGGACATATCAGTGCCTCTTCAATAGGAAAAGCAAAGAGAATTCAGCTGTTCTGTTAGAATGTATTAGCTGAATTTTTCCTCTGTGTCAAAAATGATAAACCACTGTGTATTAATAGCTATTGATGGATTTCTCTTTCACTAATCCATCTCTATGGGTGCACCTGTAGAAAGGCAAGCTCCACTAGTTCTGCTGTTCTCAGAATTTCCTGTCATGGTTGTTGCTCTGTCAAAGTTGATTCTAGATATTATAATACAACTTTTTTACTAAAAAAAAACTCCAAATAAACAAAACACAAACTACAAAACAAAAAAAACCCACGTAAAACACCCAAAAGCTGGTATCCTTTTCTCCACCTTCTACAAATCCTCCCCTTGAAGGATAGTATCAGTAGCTCTTGCTTCCTAACAGTAATGAACTTGACTTTTCTCCTAGGAGTGTCTGTCTATTCAAGTGGCTTTGATTTGCATGAGTATTCAATGGTCCCCATGTCGGGCTGTGACAGATGCAGTGTACCCGATGCTTCCATGTCACTTGTGCTGTGTTATAATTCTGCCTGCGAGTTGCCCCACTCAAGTTACAGCAACAATTCACAGAAGTAAGCATGATGTAATACAGCATCTGGTCCTTTGCCCTTGTCAGAACAAGGGCTCCCTGCTCTGTCTTCTGTGGAGAAGAGCATGTTATCAGACTTTAATAGATTATAATGTGACCCTGAATGGTTTAAATTGCCTTGAGTTGTAAGTAACCAAGATGTTTCTGAAAATGTGACTATTAAACAGTGTTTCTTACTTGGAAAAATGTGTTGATCTCTGAGCTGCTTCTAGTGTGAAATCTAGTAGTTCTGGAGAAGAGAGATAATGATCCTTGTAGCTAAGCTGCTACTTGGGTCTCTGGAAGCAGTTTTCAATTCACAGCCCTGTGTAGTATTACATAAATAATTTGCAGCATGTTACATCAGTAAAATGGGACAAAGCTTCCTTGCTTTGCAGGCTTGAAATGTTGGTTTGCTTGATGGATGTCTAAACTACAACTTCTTTGTAAAGCCAACAACTGATGCAAATCTAACCTGAGAGTGATTTCTTTTATTATCAATGGTGAAAACTTTATCAGCAGCCTTGCTCTTAGGATAGGGATAGATTATTTGGTATCTGCATTCTTTCTCAGAGGTGATGAATTCTATGTTCTTGGTTACACTTTGCATTCAAGGATAATCATCTCTCAAGGATTCTTGGTCAGTGGGTGTGAGATGTTAGTGTATGTGCTGTGAGTAATATAGTTTTGGGCACAACTCAGTTGGACGTCATTAACTTTATTGACATGTGAAGGTATAGTTAGATATTGGCACTGTTAAGACTTCTAGTGTCTTATTTTGGCATAACTACACACTTTAGCATAGTGACTTCTGAGTTTTTTTCAGATGGGTTGAACAGAATCAGGCATCATGTTAATCTAATCCATTTATTCATATTTATAGTCCTGATGTGGGGATATATTGCCCAATACTAGGCTGTCCTGTGTAGTTTCCATCTCCTGTATCACACCATGTATGTTTATTCTACAGTATAAGCAAGGATTCTATATCATTTATGTGTGTGTATGTTTGCTGCTCTGGGACTTCTGCAGAAAGTTCCATCTGGAAACGCTTCCTTTTCATAATGAATGTTATAAGGCAGTCTTAATAACTACCTGGCTATGCTTTCTCTAGGTAGTTCTTGCCGTCCAATCTCTTCCACTTTTACCTGTGTGATCTACCATGTGTATGTGCAACTTTCTTTTATTCTATAGATGTCCTTTCCTTAGAACCAGTATGATGGCTTTTGGCTTTTCCAACATCTCAGCTCTTTGGTCTTTTAAGCTCAGGATGTCCCCTATTAAAAGGTTAAAAATAGAGTCAGAAGTAGTTGTAGTTTGTGACTTTATCAGCCAGCGTGGAAATGACGGTCACATGAACTTGCCATAAGGGGATTTGTGGGATCTCACATTTTTGTCTCTTTGCAGGGTATCATCCAAGCCTACAAGAGCGGCATAACCCTCCAGGGAAACACCACTAGCCTGGGCAGGTGGGACTTCAGTGGGTCTTTCTTCTTCTCCATCTCTGCAATAACAACCATTGGTAAGAGTTCTCTGCTTGCAGGGCCACCTCACAGGTGGGAAAGGAGTGGGAATAGGGACATGTGCTATCAGATGCTGCTCCAGCCCTATGGGGCTTCATGTAGCTTGTCTATATTATGCAATAGGTAAGCACCCATGAACCTAGCCCTAGAAATGCTTTGTCAGTGCCAGCGTGGTAATAATTTCTAAATAATTAGGTACAGGGATAAGAAGCTTGATATATAACCCTAAGTTACCCAGCTTTTGGGGCCTGAACTAGTGTCACTTCATAGTGCTGCACTGCCTGTCCTTTGCCAAGCCTAGGGCTCTCTGAGAGGTCTGAGGTGAATTGTGCATTGAAATAAGCTTTTGCTCTCACAAGGAGAGGAAATTATTTTGAAAAACTCTTAATACTGGCTATTGACTCTTTGGAGTCCATATTTATGAATTATTCCTTCTTATTACTACCTGTTTTGCATCAGGACCTGTTTAGGTGAATGTCAAATAGCTAGATGAATGAAACAATTCAGTTGAGTCAGGCTGCAGCAAATGAGTAATGCAAAGCCATGAAGGAATGATGGTGATAAGGTGCGGGGGGGGGGGGGGGGGGGGGGGGGGTAAGTGGAAACAACAAAATGTATTTAGATAGTGTTAGTTGAGGTGGATGCTATTAATTATTGTCAGTGTATGTTCCCAGTCCCCAAAACCATGAATAACTTCCCCTGCTATATTTTGCTTACTGTGGGACCTGGTAATATAAAAACCAGGGGGGGAGAGTATGTGGAGAGATGGTTGTTGAATATAAAAAAACTCTCACAAGTTTCCTGATTTATGTTGACTCTGTCAGCTCTCTTCAATTTCAAGTACATTTTTGGAGCAATAATTTACTTTGTGCACCCTAGTGGAGCATTCTTTTGATTTCTCTGATTGTTTTTGAAGATACATTGACTTCAGAACTCTAAGCCCCCAAACAAGAGAGAGGGTTTTTTGCATGGGGGCTGAGCGGGAACCTTAAACCGTCCTGTGACTCAGTCCATCTTTCTGCCCTGCTCTTTTGCATATTTATTGTTTGGATTGGGAACTACATTTTGTGTGTTGTACTACCAGCTACAGGCTATACCAGATGATGGCAGTGTAGGTTCATTAGTCAGGGCCACAGAGGCTGTGGGTTTCCAGCCTAGAGTCTAGGCAGCTCAGAGCTGCTTTGTCTCAGTAGTTAATCCTGTTCAGTTTCTAAGCTGTCAGAGTGACTTTGTTTTACCTCAGCCAATTTGTTAATGACACTCAGAAATAATCAAATTTGTCAAGTTAAAATATAAAGGGGTTTTGTGATGTTGGCAGAGATCTAGACTAAACTTTTCTGGGTGTTATTCCATGAAAACATAAGTTACTCTTTTTTTTTTTTTTCTGTTTTTCCTTTAACCTTCTAGCCTTGATGAGCAGGAGTGAGGGTGTGGAATTACTTGACAGCGGGGGGGCGGGGGGGGGGACAATTAAAAAGAACCAAATATTACAGCTCTCTATCTCATAATTTTAAAGGTGGTGCTGTGACTCTAGAGATTTGAGAATGCTGTACAGGTCATCTCTATGCAGAGAACTTCAGACAACTGAGCCCTTGATTTTGGAGGGTTTTTTCAAGTTAAATTGTTAATTGCGTAAGATTAGTGTCTTAACGCTCTTGTCAATAACTGTGTGTTGTAGAAAAGGAAAATGTAGATGGCCTCACAGAGCCTTACCTTGAGTCTGTTACCCATCCTCTTTATTTATGGAAGTTCTTGAGGTAGTGGCTGGTGCAGCCTCATTGACCTAGACATCACTGCATGACTGAGCAGGGTAATTGATGATGTCAAGTAAAGAGACAAGGCCCTTTCCAAAGAACTCGATGAAGTTCAGAGGAGCGATTCACAGTAGGAAGCTTCATGGACAAGGTATGACTATGGGATAAATGACATAATTCGGAAGTTTTTTTGAGAAGGGTTTGTTGAGGTTATTGTGTTGTTACATGGCAAGGAAGACCTTATCCCAGGTTGTGAGTATGGAACCTTTTAAAAGCAGGTCCAGCTTCACAAGATTAATGTATAAGAGTGAAAACCCAAGGCATTCTGTCAAATTAGTTCAGAAAAGATAGAGTTAAAATAGTAATGGAGAAGAGAGATTCTCAGGAATCTAGGGGTACTACGTAAAGATTTTTATGAAGATTCTGGGTGGACTCCACTATATGTGTTCAGGCTGCTACAAGTCCTTTTTTGTCTTGTTTGTCTCTTTCCCTGCAACTAATGCTAATTCATGCCTTGCCAGCCCCTTATGTGATGTAATGTCTTTGTGATGTTTGCATCAGCTGTTTTTTCCATTGACTTCTCAAACAGCACTGCCAAAGCCATTATCACTTTCCTTTATGAGATGCTCTTTCCACTCTGTCAGCTTCTGTTTTCTGCTTTGGGTGATTTAACCCCCTTCAGAAGGCTCGGTGTGTTTCTCAAGTCCTTACCAGAACACTTTTTCACTGGTTTGGGAAGCGATGTTAGCTTTTTTCCCCCATTCATGCCAGCTGAGGAACAGTTGCTTCTTTCTCCACTGACAAAGTTTGAATCCCCATGTCTCCTGTTGCAGCATCTTCTGTGCTCTACCCTTATTCCATTTAAACAAGAGGCTCATGTATTTTCACTAGAGATTAAAAGCAATATGCAAATTTTTCTTAAAAAGCAAAGCAAAGTTCTAACCTGCAGGCTGGACATGCTTGGTACCCTAATCCAAAAGTTTTAAAGAACAGATGTATGATGTTCAGTGTATGAACCAAAATCTGTTGTATACAGAAGCACTGTATGCAGGAAAACCCCTGTCCTGGTTTTTTTTTAAACTCTCGCAGCCCCAAAGTCTGTGTAGCTTTTGACCAATCTCATAACTTGAATGGAACAGCATTTATAACTTTTGATCATGTGGGATGGACAGCCCTGGCTTTCTGCTGATTCCTTCTCGCCACTGTTACGATTCTGTGCTTTCCACGTTGTTGTGTTTTACGTGTCATGTCATCCCAGATCTTGTATGTTATCTCATTTTCTGCAGATATTTCCATAGGAACCTTGTCTCTTCAGTGCCTTGAAGAATCATCTTCAGAGTTCCTTTAGAGCTGTAGTACTAAACATGATTAAAGAAAGACGCTAACTTGCTGCTGGTTTTATCTTGGATGTCTTTATCCCTTGCCAACACGATCTCTCCTTTCTGTGTTTACTTTCCTCATAGTTAGTTTGGACTAACAGGGCAGAGGTCAAAGCAAGTTCAGATTAGGGCACAAGATGAAAGTTCTTAGAGTCAAACAACCACGGGGTGGTGTAATTTCAGAGAAGGTGCTAGGGAAAGGATTTGTGATGAGACTGAGGTTGTCTGTGATAGCCTAAAGTAGAAGAAAGATTATTGTCCTCTCTAGCCCGAACAATCTGCTTTATCTTGGGTGGGTGGATGCCATTACCTAGTGTTGCCTTACTATTTTCTCTTGGCAAAGCTAAGTACTCATTTGTATTAATTTCAAAGGCCCTTTTTAGAACATAAAATAGGACAAGTAAACCACTTCAGTGAAGAAAGGAAGGGGAAGACCTTCTCTTCTTTGGTTAATGCAGTATAATAGGTCCTAACAGCAGTCCCCTGAAGGATTGAGGGGTAGTGAAGAGGCAAGGAGCAAGCTATTGAGTGAGGGGTAGTATTTAGCACACTGTAGCAGACATTTAGTGTGTTGCCACAAATTATTCCTGTGGGGGAAAAACAACAGCTGGTTCAGGTTGTGAATTCCTGGCAGTGTAAGACTCTGGATCAGCAAGAGTTCCTCTAAGACTGAGTTCCTCTAAGGCTTTGACCCTCTGTAGTGCTTCCCAGCATGTGATAGAGTTCCTGAGCAATGGAACTGGCTGATGATCCACTGAGAAATCAGGTTAAAGCAACTTAATGTCTCAAAATAGTCAAAACATGGAATAACAACCTAGGGCCGCTTTCATATTTGAATCCACTGTGAAGCTCAGGTTTTTGTAGAGGAGTTCTCTGCTGAAAGGCCCCACACCTTTGATGCATTGATCTTTTCCCTGCCCTGTAGCAGCTGGCAGAGCTGGTTACAGGCTTGGCAAGCGGGGCATGGCACAGTAGTGCATGGGAGGTCACTGGTGGATGTGGAGATAGCACTGACAACATCCTCTGAGTTGTCTCCTGAGCACTGACAAATTTGTTCTCCGTTCCTGACTGCATTCCATCTCGTTCTGCTGAGACTCCAGCTTCCAGTGTACACACAGTACAAATGTAACAAAGAGAAGAAGACTGCAGTTCTCATCTTAAGCATTTTTCTGGCCTTTCACTCACTGAAGGAGTGTGCAACCAAATTTTGCTGTTGCCTGGAACTTCATAAGGCTAAAACTGTTAGATAACTCTGTTCAAATGTGGTTTTCAGCCTACCAGCTGTAGTTATTGGTCTCTACTTCATCACAGCACCAGCTAAAATGAATAGTAATGGGCATGTCCCACACACACCATGGTTCAACCTGCCAGGGTCCCAATGAGCTTCCCATGTAAGACACACTTCCTGAGATTCTGCCACCATTGTCTTTTAAAATCAGATTATTTAACTTTTTTATTTGTTCCATTAATAATATTGAGATGCCTGTGCAAGTACTAGGGCTGCTTGGGGCTGCTGAGTCCTGTTTCTGTCTCTGTCACAACTGGGAGGCCTTAGTAAAGTCATCCTCCATGGATGGATGAACTGGAAACAACTGACTTCCCTTATCAGGTGATCTGAGCTCAGTGGCTCTGCCCAGCTGACAGGTGTTTCTGCACTTTGAACAGACTTGACGGATATAATGTGAAATCCCACAAGAAGCTTGAGAAGCCAAGCACATTCGTTTGTTTTGTGTAGCTAGTGCTCACATAGATATTCAAAAGTATGAGGAAGGATAGGGACCCCAGACTTGCTGATGTTCAGTTGAATGTAGATAGTGCCAAATGACCTTTGAAAATCCTAATGCTTGTAAGGATCATAGGATAATTCAGGTTTCCTGGTACCTCAGAAGGTCTCTAGTGCAACTTTCTGCTTAAAGCAGTCAGCTATGAGGTCAGACCAGGTTACTGAGGGCTTTACTGGGGATGCTTTCTGGCTAAGCTGAGCCTATCCTCACATTTTCAGGAACCAGACAAACATATCTTAAGGCTGTGTGAGCAACTGATAGGTTTATTTGGGATGGTTTTTCCACTTTGTCTGCTGAGCTATAAGAAGACATCTTTTAAATCTAAACTTAGTTTTAACGTCTTTTTTTTCAATGCAACATTTGAATTAATCATAAACAAAAACTTTATTTTAGCCCAGATTAAAACATTCCTGTTACTTGTAGGGAGCACAAGGGAAAGAAAAGTTTAGATCTTCTGAAAAGTGTTAGAGGAGGAGCTAGTGGTGGGAGCAGGTCCATGGTTTGAACATTCCCTGAGGGTATAGGAGAGCAGTGTACAATTTCCTCCCATGCCTGGAAGAACAGGATTGTGGCTCACTGGCAATCACCCCAAATGCCAAGTGGAGCATCCTTCCCCAAGTATTTGAATGCACCATAAAGTAATTCTAGCTCTGGCACCCCTCGTCAAACTGCCCAGTGGCCCTGTGGATCAGACACTTGTGTTTTAGGTGAGACACCTGGTCCCTGGCTTTGCTGAGTGTCTGGGTATTCAAAGCAAAATACTGTCAAAATAATATTCTGTAAATTTGGAATTATGTCATTCCTGTGGGAGTTGATGGCTTGTATCCACCTGGGCAGGAGAAAGAATTAAACAAAATCTCCCCAGAAATGTGTTTGAATGCTCAAACAACTGATAAAGTTACTGGTTAGAGAAGTGACTGTTCCTCCAGCTTTTTTTTTTTTTAATCTAATTCTGTTTTTTCCCGCAGCTGAAATTATTTGGTGAATTTGCAGATGTTTTTTAGCGTATGAAAGACACATTTTTTCATTCTAAGAACTTTTTGCTTAAAATACTCTTTTACATCCAGGCAGTGAGAACGGGAGCCAAACAAACCTCCCATTGTGGGTAGCAGGAAGTAGCAGTTGCCTCAGCTGAACCAGGGACACTGCAAGTAGGATGCTGCAAGTCTTGTGAATGAAAAAATCTTTTACTAATAATCTGTTAATCACACATCAGTATCCTCTTAGCAAGTCTGCAGAGCCTCTGAATCCCTTATATATGGGAATGTAATGGGCAAGCAGAAAACAAAACTGAATTTACTTATGTACTTCTGTTACACATATTAAAGCATGTGGATATGAACATTTAGAAATAAAACCACTCTTATTTTACTTCTTGTAAGGAAGATTAACTTACATTGCACTTTATTTCAAAATGAGAGAAGCTATACAAGCACTTAATCCAGCTGCTTCAGTGAGAACGCTTACACTAGAGCTCTGTGTAGTTTTTGGTGAGCATCCCTCAGTATCTCTTGGTGGAGGCATGTACCAGGTGACATGCCAGTAGCAGGCTTATGGGGGATGTGACACAACTGTTGGTGCAGTTTGTTTTAGTCTTTGAACTTGGTTCAGATCATATAATGTATAGCCCACAATGGTATAAGACACTGATTACCCTCATTCTATTTACTGAGGAAAGTAAATCCCACTTACCCGTTCCTGCTTGAGTTTTATAACAATTGAGGTTTATATACAACTGGGTTGTCATCTGTTTGTTTAGTCCCAAGGCAAGGATGTGTCGTCAGCCAGATGTAAATTGATGACAATCTTGTATAATCTACTCTCCTGTGCTGTTTGATCAAACTTTGTATCCTGTATTAAAAAAAAAGCTAATGGAATATGGCTTTTTGGCATATGTACAGCAACTGCTCACCAGTTCTTCAGGAAATTGTCTCTAAGGGAAAAGGGGGACAGATAAATGAAACACAAAGCAGATCTGGTGTTTGGTGTGCTGGTCTTACTGTACATGTTGGATCTTCTTACATCATTGAATTTGCTGCTCAAAATTAAATGTAATGTACAATTTAACTTTAGATGCTCTTCAGTAAGCACTATGTGGGGTCCCCAGAATCCTGAAAGATGCTGTGCTTCAACACAGTGACCTGAGATCGTGGACCTTTCTTCATTTCTTATCTGATGTTTTCCTCCAGAGACTGGATAACTTGGAAAACTATAGTAAAAGGAACTGCCCAGGTCATTACACAGTCTTTTTAAACTTGATATGGAAGGCAAAGAAGCAGGAGGGAGAAGACAAAACCACAAATCTTGGGCATGGCTGGCTATAAATGTATGTGATTCACGTTCAGACTCCAGTCTTACAGTTCGTGCACCGAGCTCTTTCTTCTGGGTCCAAACCAGCCTGTAAAACACCCTAATTCCATAACAGAGAAAAACTGGAATTAATTCACTGAAACATGGCACAGACAGTGTGAAACAGATCACACCAGGCCTATAGTCCTTAAATTCACCTAGATGGGATCATCTGCCAGATGTACTTGCCTGAATGTCTCTCATTTGTCACACCTGTTAGTCTAGACATAGTGAGAGCTGGCAGAAGTCAGCAATTGCATGTGGGAGAAAAAAAAATGTGCATAAACATTGTGAGGCTGCTCATAAGTGAGGAACGTAGCACTGGAATTAAGGCTGGTGTACAGTCTTAATTTAGCCCCTTTGTTTAACTGTATTTCAAAACAACCTCTAGTTACATAACAGCATCCCATTCTTTCTGGGGGCTGCTCTGCCTACACCCACCCAGGGACAGGCTGCTGGGGCCATTGCTTTGGTAACATATGTTATATGTTACCACATATATTAAACCCAGGGGCTCACAAATCATTCAAACATAAAATTATTGGAGGGGAAGTTCTCCAGATAGTAAAAAATTTTGAATTTATGGGAGTAGGAATGAGATTAAAAGGCAGCCTGTATACATACTGTGAAATAGTTTGCTGATGGACCTTTTTCTGGGGGTTGTTTGCTGGTGCATGTGCATAACTGTTTGCGGAGTTGTCCATGGCAAGAGATTTTGTCAACACGAAACTTGGCACAGAACTTGTAGATATCCTGAGCTCCTAATCGCATACCTTTCCACGTTGTTGGTCAGAGGCTTACTGCAGCTGGTGTGGGACAGAGGTTAGTGAAGTAATGGGACTTCATCTGGTCTACTGCGGATGTTTGTGCTCTCACTTATCTGTGTACAGAGCCCAGCCCTTGGACCTCTCCCTCCTGGGGGCTGCTCACTTGCCCTGGGGCTGCACCACCTGCAAGCGTGGTAGCAAGGCATCAGTGGCAGGAGCACCTCTGTGCTTGCACTGCACCAACAGTTGGGTGTCACTGGGAGGGGATAGCATTGTTTGTGGTGAAAAGATAAGCTTTGCCAGGTTATGCTAATCTTGTATATGGACATACACAGATCTCTAATGAGTGGAGGTGATTTTTGAAATGTAGTTGAGGCCATAGTCTCTGGCTAAGTCACTCTTGAAATGCTGGTCACGTGCTGGTCCTCTCCCTGCCTTAAAAAGCATCCTGTGAAATAAACGCAAAGGTAAATCTGACTTTCCTGTGGCATATAAAACTTGAAATTACAGAATTGCAAGTGTGCAAATTTACAGGACACTTTTAAAAGAAAATGTGAGGAATAAAGACAAATATTACAGCAATGATGTTGAAGCTATGATAGTCTAAGGATATATGCAAGGCTGTGTTTGCAGGGCAGTACCTTTTATTAGACAAGTTCATATGGTCAGAATAAAAGGCAAAATTTAAAACACTTTAGGTCTGAAATTGAAGTATTTTACTCAGGGTAAACTTAATTTCTCTGGTTTTTTTGACTGTAGGCAAAGATTTTGACAATTTAAGCTTAAGGTGTATTTGGTACTTGTGGCGCAAGAGGAATACAAGTAAAAAGGCAGTGTTAAGTTCACTAGTCCTGTGGGACAAAGGTAGAAAAAGGTTGTTGTTAAAATTAAAACACTATTGTTGTGATTCAGAGACCATCTGACAGCCATACAGGATCATTTACCAGCAAAACCCATGCCAACAATGCTTACAAAAACTGAACTAAACGGAAGTTTTGCATTTACGTCAGATCCCAGCCAGGACAGTGGGTAAGGGAGAGGAAATTCACTGGTAAATGGAAAAGGAACTAAACAAAATTGGCAGGGAAAGAAATGTTATTTTCCAGCCTACAATAGGATATGACAAACAATGGATGTAACTTAGTTATTTATAAAAAAGGTCCTTTTGGAGCAATGACCTTCTTGTCTAACTTTTGTAGAAGATGGAGGTTCACCCCTCCAGGGGAGGAGGGCAAGCAGAGAATATTTTAGATTTAACACTTAATTCTTTCCCTGCCTAGGCTATGGGAACCTGAGCCCCAGCACTGTGGCTGGTCGAATCTTCTGCATCTTGTTTGCACTCTTTGGGATCCCCTTGAACCTTGTACTGCTGAATGAAATTGGGCAGCTGATGCTGTTGGGGGTTCAGCGTTGTGCCCATCACCTAGGGGAGGTGTTTCACTGGCAGGTAAGCAATGTGAACAGGTATGCTTCACCCTCAAGTTCAGGAAAGAAAAGACAGAAAAGGCATTGTCCGGTATTTGGGATCCTCTGACTAACAGTTTGTCCAAAAAGGCAGTAATGCTCGGGAATAGCTGGAAGCAAATAAATTTAGTTTATGACAGCCTTATGAGGTGTCAGATAAGGTTGTTTATTAATTGAGGGAACTTCTGTGATTAATGGCTTCCCTTACAGCAACAGAAGTGCTAGAGCCTTGAAGCCATGCACAGTCCTAGAATATCTGGTCTGCTTATCATCAGAATAAGTTAGAATTGCATGTGTAAATTACATGGAAACATTTGTGGAATAGGCTTTAAACTGGCATGAATTGAGGACTTGTGAGGGTTATGCCCAGTTTGTGTTCACTGGAAGAGCCACACCATTTACTATACTGGAATGTCATGAATGTGTGTTTTTCTGGAGTCTAGCATCATCTTCAAACAGAAACTGAGCTGGACTTTCCGTACCACCATTCTTGTGACAGTCTCTTCTTTTTTTTTCTGCTTTATTAGAAAAAAGCTTCCCTCCTGGTAAAGACCTGTGCGCTGGTAACTGGCTTGTTATTGTTCCTCCTGCTACCTCCCTTGTTGTTCTCTGACAAAGAAGGCTGGTCTTATGAAGAAGGCTTCTACTATTCCTTCATTACTCTCAGCACTATAGGGTTTGGAGATTATGTTATTGGTGAGTAGTTCACATCTCATTGCTTTGACGTACTAAACATCAGAGGCAAATGTATGGCATATGAAGCTCCCAACTTGGCAGTTTTACACCACTAGCAATCCACAGACTTTATAATATAAATATGTTGTGGTAGGCATTTCTCAGGTTGGAGAAGATATGATTTCTGAGATAGTGATGCCACCTGTGGAAGAATAAAGAAATCATTGCCCTGTCAATGAGTAATCTTTTAGCATTCAGATGATCTGTCCTTTGAATGACACCAGACTGGAGTGCAATGTTTTTAGTCACAGCAGTCACTGATAGTGCACTTGGTGGGGTCTAGTGCTTCAACAGCAATTAGTTTTAAGCAGATCCTGCTCTGCATCACCATTAACAGACAGTGACCATTTCCTCTGTTAAAACCCCAGACAACTGCTTTCGAAGAGGCAGCTTAAGTGCCTTAGGTGTAGACTGTTGGGCACCAGGCACAGCCTAGCTTTGGTTGCCAGAACCCTTTGTCAGAGGAAGTGGGTTTGGACCCACGCCTGATGCATTTGCTGAAACACAGGACACACCTTTTTGATAAAGACTTTCTCATTAAAAACAATATGATTATAGAAACACATGCACCCTTGAATCCCTGGGAGTCAGAAGACTAAAACACCTTATTACAGTTGCCTTGTTTTCTTCCTTTTTAGAGCTTTTTTGATGCTTGGACAACTTAGTGGCAGTTACTTTAGGACTTGTCTATAATGCATCAAAGTTATGACTAGAGCTTGCATAGGCACACTTAAATGAGCTGCTATCAAGTTAGCTTGGATAAGGGTAACCAGATGGAGCTTAACAAAAGCTAGCCAGTTTGGCATTTTCTTACACCTATTTTATAAGATGATGCTGAGCATTGTGCTGCAACAGTTTTACTTCTCTTGGTTCCTGATAACTAATTTTGAAGTTGTTCTCTAGTACCCCTCCCACTTCCAGGCATACCTTCATCTGTGTGGGACCTTTGTAACTCGCATACTGCCACAGATATGCTAGGTTCAGTATGGGAATAACTGAATATGCCAGTGACCTGTAGTATGTGGAGGCCAAACCATTTTGGCCCTATAATCCTGTGTTTGTGGTTTATGTCTCAACTTAAAAATAAGCAGGGCCAGGGCATTCTTTAGTGACTGTCACACTGTTTCCCCACTAGTGTGATCTCTGGCACTTTCTGGATGAGGTAAATTCTAGGGGGATATCACATGCCAGGAGTGATGCTCCATATTCACTTTGGACTCAGCTGCTCTATTTTGGGGGAGATACAAGTCAGACTATGGCACTTGGATTTAAAGTCATAGAGTGGTCCCTAGTCTATTTTATTTAGTAATGTTGATGGAGTTTCTCTTACTGTCCCTGGAATCTTAATTTACACACTAAGTAAGCCCTTCTATTGGATACAGAATGCCATTTAGGTGCTAAACTGCTTCTGATCTCATGTCCAAAATTGTACCGATCAGATGGTCTTTGTGAATAAAACATTATCCTTGGAAGCCTCAAGTAGCCCTTCCCTGTTGTTTTCATTTATTATTTAGAAGCAAGCAATTTTTAAACCTTTGAATTTAGTATCAGTGAAAGGTGTTTATTTGAAGGATGAATATAATGCTCTTCCTGGCTGAAGTTCACCTTGATGTAAAAAGTCAGCCCAAACAGTAGTTGCCACAGAAGTGGTTGGTAGCTCCCAAACATTTATCAGTAGCTTAGTGACAACCTCAAAATGTCTTGTAGTCCCATTATATTGAAAACACATACAATGTCTATTATATAATATACAATTATACCAAGTAAATTGATGTAAAGGATTGGCTGTTTAATATGGCTCCACTGACCAGTTACTACTTACCATAATCTTGAAGACAAGAACAGTTTGTGGGCCACTGTTTGGGAACTCCTAGTCTGTGCAGGTAATCACAGGACAGTATTCTTACATCCGCCAGTCACAGATGATAAATACCTAAACACCTGCCTTTGTGGACGTCCCATTTCAGCCCAGACTTACGTGTACTTTTAATTGGAACGTGGTATGGAGAGCAATCTCCAGGTTCATGGAGGTACCACCTCATACTTGTTAACTCCTCATACTCTGTCCCAAAAGTTACCAGGTGTTCTCTAGTATCTGCTGTGCTGTAGGTATTCAGTTACAAAGTGAGAAACGTTCCTAAGTTAAGGAAGCTAAGTGGTGAGACCTGAGAAGCAGTAGAGAAAAAGCCCATGCAAAGACTTTGCTGCCACTGAATTGTGTCCTGTACCTTACCTGTGTTTGTAAGAGTACGCCGGCCTGCTTCACAGATACAGCCCAGGCACTTCATAGGGCTGAGCTCGTTCCTTTGCTTTGCCTGTGTTATTATTAATATTACTGCTGACACCAACTTAGCACATAGAAGCCTCTTTGCACTAAACATTATGGAAGCACAACCAAAGATATGGCTTTGCTCCAAAGGGCTCACGAAGTACCTAGCTAAGCAAGCAGCAGGTAGCATAATTTCAAACTGTCTCCCAAGGCTTGTTTATTCTAAGAGGTTTTAGGACTGCTCAGGCCCTTTCCTTCCCACTCTGGGAGACTCACTTACTTATAGCTGGCTTAACAAGATATGTACACCAGTGCATAAAACCCACTTACCTCTCTGCCTGCAGGGAACCTCTGTTGCATACTCGTACAGTATCGTGATCCTGGGTGATGAGTAGATAAATGAAACTGTGTGCTTAAATGTGAATAATTTCACTTTGACGTAGATGTAATTTGGGATTTATTTTTCTTTCTTACGGGTAATCTTTACAATTCCTAAGAAGTTCTAGGCTGTTGCTGATGTGTCATGAAACATACTTGCTCATAACATCTGTTCACGTGCTAAGTACCTGGCATACTTCTTTTCTATATAGGAACCGGTAATACTAGGTCACATTTCCACTGTCTTTGCTGTATATGTAACATCTCCTTTGAGACACTCTTGATCCCACCTAGAAATGTTTTGGGTGATTCTCTTGTAGGGATGAATCCAGACCGCACCTATCCAGGCTGGTACAAGAATGTAATCTCTCTGTGGATCCTCTTTGGCATGGCCTGGCTAGCACTGATTATCAAATTTTGCATCAACTTTCTGATGAGCTCCAGTGACTTCTGTCAGTGCGACAAGAAGAGCACAGAGATGGCAGAAGACTTAATGGATGGCAACAAAAATAGTATGACGGGACTTCATGATGTGGAGATCTGCAATGACAAAGACTCAAAAACAAAAGGACTGGATTAATTTCATACCTACACAGCTCCTACAGAAGCACTGTAGGGAAGAAACATACCCTTGACGTCTCTTAGGTTTTAGTGCACTGGAGATGCAGAGGAATAGAGCTGCCCTGATGTTCATATATAGTGAAAACTTGCTTATTGAGCTTGCAATGTTTGAAATGCTTCTGTTTGGAATTGAGCAATGACAACAGAATGTTTCATTTGCAGCACCACCAAGAGTTACCAATGCAATTCTTAGACACAAGTAGACTTACAGAGGTATTACCTACCCTCCAACCTCAATATATGAGGTAAACTTTGACATCTGTATGCAACACTACCTCTTGTCCTTTTCTTTGCATGCAAAGTTCATGTAGCCTCCAACTCTACATATGGCATTTTGCAAACACCACAATTAGAAAAGCAAGTACCATTTAATGCAGGAAACACATTGCATATTGCTCAAAGACTTACTGGAAAACACTATTTAAAGCCACCTGGCAGTAACAGCAGATGTGCTCCATCACCTATATCCTTGTGCTTGTCAAAGGTGCTAATAGGCTTTTGCTCTCTGATTATTAGTATATGGATGGCGGTGAGGCAGAGGTTGTAGAGGTCCCTAGTAGAAACAGGTAATTCAATTTTTTAAAATAAATTTCTGCATCAGAGGTCCACTAATATTGAAAAGAGACTAGATAGGTGGGATATTTCTTTCTCCAGAACTTGTGTAGGATCATTCTTTGTAAAGTACTATATAGACCAAATGTCATCAGATAAATGTGACAATTCACTTAGACTTTTATTTTGTAATATCTTGGAAACCAGAAAAGGATGACTAGAGGAAGTTTTAAGTGCCAGTAGTTCCACCATTATCCTGTGGCCAATTTTAACAAGGGCTGCATTAATTTAGAAACAAACTGAAGTATTTTCAATTGGGATTAAGAGATACTGTTCTGATGAACTTCTCATGTCATAAATGAATAGTGTATCTGTTTTAGCTAACATCTTTTATATAAGCACAACTATCTTTTGATCTGTGGAATGCCAGACCTGCTTATTTGGTCTTTGTGTTAGTCATGAAACAGAAATGGTTTTTGTTTTTTTGTTGTGGGTTTGTTTTGGGTTTTTTATTCCATTAAATTCTCAGAAATCTTTTGGTAAATTATGACATTTTTAAAGGCTGAACAGAGTCTTAACTCCTGTTGTCATTTATATACCCATAGCTAATCTTCTCATTTTCTTATTCCTGTTGTGCTACTTGCATCCTAGAGCATTAACTTTGAAAACCTGACCATAGCAGTAAACCAGAATGAAGCATTTGGGTGAGCCTTCAGCTTCTGCATTATCCAAGATTCCACATGGCCAGTGGAGAAAAGACTGAAAACACAGCCTGTTGGAGTACGGGACTCAGGAATTAGAAATATCCATAGCTAGATTCACAGAAAAGTAGTGAGTGAAGAGTTCACGGTCTTCAGGAACACAAGTTTTGGAACATGTATCATGAAAAAAGTATTTCCAGAGTAGGCCAATCTGAGTGTTGATGTGTGGTGGAACTGATTACAGGAGAAAATGCAGGAAAGGAATCTGCTGGATGAAATTTAATCTGTCAGCCTTTTGTGAACCTCTTTGTCATGAGCCTCTTGCTGGCTCCATAGTAACAAATGTTCTCTAAATACCGTTTGAATGGGCAGCAGAGTTAGGAAAGTAGTGACAATCTCAGGTCATAGCTGGGAAACTGACACAAAATAAGTACATTTCATTTTTTTTTAACATTGAGTAATTTCTTTAACAGCCTTTAGCATAAGGTTTTCTTTCTTTTGTGTTTTTTCTTGTTTATTTTCACTGATGACTACTCTGTAGGTTTTCCTGATGTTCATAATAGGCTGGCCTAGAATAAGACCAAAGTGTATTCCTTTAAACCTAAGTGAAACACAATTCCACAGCATAAAATATGATACCCTGTTATGCATATCACTTGCACCTTCTTTCAAGGGGAAAACAGTAAATACAACTGTATTGTCAAATCTGGATACCCAGAAGGTAGTAGGGATTTCTACTGTCAAAGCATGGGAATGACTATGCTAAATCTATTTCAGCTTTAACTTGAAATGTCACAGGCTCTGAGGATTTCTGCCAGTTCTGCTCTTCACTGAGAAAGCTTAGCTTGAGAAGAGTTTCTTCTTTTCAATTTGAGTGTCTATTTTATTAATCACATCTAATTCATATCCCCATGTAGTTGTAGTTTGTGGACAAAAGTGCCTTTTGCCAGTGTGGGATCCCTGGTCCCACTGAAGTGCAGAGTCGCATGCCTTAGGACAGCTAATACACACTTCTGAGAGCTGAAAGGAAGAGGAACTCCAGTAGTCTCAAAAAAGTCAAAAACAGTACTTCTTCATGGATCTCAGTGCTTCCACTGTATGTCAGGGTTCAGCCACAAACCTAAGAAGGTGCCTGGGTCTCAAGGTGATTCACTTCCTTCTACAACCACGCTATTGTATTACCCAGCAGCTCACCACCAGTGTAGTTCTGCCACTGACTGTCTGATACAGCATACTTAAAGGAGGCACACCTGAACTTGCAAACCACACATAACTCCAGAGCTGCAAGTTGCCTGCTTGTGTCCTGGATCACCTAAATAAATAAATAAATAAATAAGTGGGTCAAATACCACCTGTACTTGGATTCTCTGATGCCAAACTAGCTTGCTGTCATTTATGAATATCCTTTATTGACAGTTCCTCAGATAGCTTTTGATAGGGACAATAGATATTATTGTGTCCAAGTCCCCACAAACTGCTGTGCCTCTAGTCTTTCTGTTCTTTATAAAGCTGTGCTGTGGTTAAATGACATGGATGAATTTGTTCCCAGAGGGATGAGTTTTGCAACATCATAAAAATATCATCACTGATGTGTCTACTCTACCAAAACATGAAAGGTTATCTGCTCAAGGGTAAAATAAAGAAAACAAAAGCATAGTGTTGTTATCATTCTTGTCACAGTTGACTTGCCATCTTCTGTTATCTGCATTGGAAAATTACAGATGCTCCTTGATTTTTTTTTTTATGTCTCTTCCTATTCGGATAAGTATGTAGTTTGCATTAGTGATGTTTGGTTAGACTTTAACTGCTATTATTCTTCACAAGTCAGTTCTTCCCTATTATCCTGTTTTCTTCCTTGGAAGGAACAGGGGCTGGAAACAGGTTTGGTTAGTAATGGTAGTTGTAAATATTTATGTAACATCAGTGTCCAGAGGCTTTTTCACAATTGCGTAGAGCAATGCGCTTCTGACCTTTATACAGTTTCCCAGGAAATCAATCCCTTAAAACAAGAAAACAGGCCTCTCTCTAGCTCCCCTACTCCAAGGATAAGTCCTGGCTTCAGCCTCAGCGTTTCTAATGCTGACTCTTTCAGCTGGTCCAAGAGAGCTGTTTACCCCTCGGGGAGCGATATGTCCAGAAATATGTAATAAGATGTTACAGTAACATAGTACAGACTGCTCAGAACTGCATGGTTTTCAGTAGTCTAGTTGACTACAGTGTTCTAAGATCACTAGACTAGAACAAAAAAGCCCCTTTTCCATAATGTCTCTGAGTCAAAAAAAATCCAGGATGTCATTTTTCTCACAGTGATGGGCTGACGAGATTTTATCTTAAAACTGCTATCTTATTGTACAACTGATATCCCACCTCAGTTTAGAGCTGAGGCTGTTTAGCCTGGAGAAGAGAAGGTTCAGGAGGATCCCATCAATGTGTAGAAATGCCTGCAAGTATAAATATATGCAGCGTGAAGAGGACAGTGCCAGGCTCTTTTCAGTGGTGCCTCTTGATAGGACAAGAGGCAGTGGGCACAAAATGAAACACAAGAGACTCCTCCTGAACACCAAGAAACACTTTTTTTACTGTAAGGATAACTGAGCATTGGCACAGGTTGTCCAAAGAGGTGGTGGAGTCTCCATCCTTGGAGATATTCAAAAGTCATCTCTAGGTGACCCTGCTTGAGCAGGGGAGTTTGACCAGATGATTTCCAGAGGTACCTTCCAACCTCATCTGTTCTGTGATTCTGTGTTTCAAGGTCAAGCCATCCTCCTCCTCATAGTCTGTGGTCTGCTACTGTCTCCAAACTCCATAAACACTCAGATTGTACACAGCAGCCCTGGTAGACCTGATTCTTCCCAGAGAATAAATGGATCTTTCCAGTCTGAGTGAGCTCAAGGGGATGGTCTGTTTATGTATGGGGTTTTTTTAAATAAAAAAACCCTGAATTTTCCTTTATATGTGCAGATATCAACCAAGATTTACATTCCATGGCACTGGGCAATTTGTAGACACTAATTCTTTTTCAGAGATCTCTCAATCACAGAAGAGCTTTTATATGAAGGATGATACAGAGACATATAATTAGTTGCAGGGAGGGGTGTCTCCTCCAGATGTTTAGAGTGTGTTGTGCTGTTCCAAAAATGTGCAATAATGTTCAGCTTGATGAAGCCTCTTGTCATTGTTATGTATCTGTCTACAAGTTTCAGCAAAAGGATTCAGGGGTTCATCTCTGACACGCTTCAGGTAAGGCAAATTGTACCTCACTTCAGTTTACCCTTTCTAAATTAGAGGTGGACATTGGTACTAATTGGCTACTCACCAGCTGAATCAGGGCAAAGCTTTAATGTAATTAGATCTTATAATATAATCTTGGTACCTGCCATCTCTGTGAATAATGGAAGAGAGGGATGCAATTCAAAAACTGGTCTTTTTCAGTACTGTTGCACTATGGCTTAGAGAAGTGTGTGGTAGGTGGTGTCTCCCATTCCAGTACTCCTGGCAGTGTGTGAGGTAGCATCAGGGCAGATAACTTTTGTGATTGCTATTGAGCATGTTTTTTGTTTTAGAAGTTTTCTTTTTTCTTTTTCTTTTTTTTTTTTAAATGTATCTCATGTAAGTATGTGGAAACATATAGTTGAAATGGAATTGAGTGAATATCTAGGCAACTATCTGTCATGCTGCACAGTCTGGGCAAAGATTCAAAGGTTTATCAGAAAGATTAGTGGTTACAATGGAACAATATCTATGCCCTTAAAAATTCTCATCTCTCAGGACTAAGATTCAAAGAGCTGTTTTGTTTTGGTTTTTTTGGTTTTTTCGCAGAGATAAACTGATATGCATGTTTTAAGCTAGTACTAAGCAGGTAGAGAGGATCTCTGGTACCTCTGAGGTCCATGCATGTTGCAGTAGGAGCTGCTGAAAAGCTGTCACCGTTGTTGGAGCAGACATCAGCAATGTGGCATTCAGAAACTACACATACTGGAAATGAACTTCAAGAAAATGCATGAAAACTATTTTAAGATCTTCGATGGTGAACAAGGTTTCAGAGGGTTATTGTATTCTAAAGCTGTTGATGTTCATATATGTGAAGATATGGTCTCCAAAACTTTTTATTCCTTTTCAAGTTTTGAGCTAAAGTACCTATATTTTTAAGAGAAATTGTACAATAAGACATTCCCAGTAAAAAATTGATAGATCCATAGTGCTTGAGTCTAGGTGCTGGAGATACCTCTTGGGGTAGAAGAAATGCAGTGTAAGTTAGAGAGGCTTTGAAACTGTTATAATTTTTATGGTAATATGTAACCTCTTTCTTCTATGTTCCCTGCTACTGACTTAGATTCACTGGAACATAAGATTTAGTTTTTGAGTAATGCAAGTTTCCAAAATCTCTAAATTCAAACAAGAGCATGTTTACGAAAGCAAGCTATAGCAGATAAAAACAGAAAGGGAGGGGAAATAATAAGAAAGAAAATGTGGAGAAGTAGAGAAGTCTGTGGAGTCTCATTCCTAAGGAACCTGCCTATCCAACTTGATTAGGTTCATACGCTTCTTTTTGGTAATGCCTTTTAAAAAGTTTCTTAAATAAATGAATCTGTATTTAGTCAGTGACTATGGAAAGGCTTCAGACAGCCATGTATCTGGGTGAATAGAAAGGAACAATGAATAAAGTCAGGGTTGTAAAAATCTGCCACTAGAGACAAAAGTGAAGAAGACAGATGTGGAAACCAAACAAGGAGGCACACAGTAAGGAGAGGGTCAAAAAGAAAGGATGAGTTGAGGCAAGCAAAAATCCAGTGAGGTGGCATTTGCCCAGCTGGCTATGATAAACGTAGAACAGATTGAGGGAACTTTCAATATAGGTAAGAATTAGGATTAATCTAACTTGGATAACTACTGACCAAAAAGTCATGATTGTACTATAATTGCTAGTACTCAATTCCATTACAGGTTGGAGTTGCAAGAGAGTTTTTTAAAAGCATTTCATTTCTCCTCCGGATCAATGCTGCTGTTAATCCCTTTTCCCAGTACTCTTTTGGATCAGCCCAGGTCTGGAACTGGTACTAAAGATCCCCTGCACCTCAAATAGATAAACAGGTTGTCTTCCAAATACAAGTTTAAATCAATAAGCTTTGGGTTAAAATGTAAAAATGATATTTTTATGAGGTATAGCACAGAAAAATATTCCAGAAGGCACATAGGTTGGATGACTGCTTGATATACTGTAACTATCATAGTGCCTGTCAACTTGATTCTACATGGTTTTGCTGTCAACAAAGCACAGTGTGGAGTTTACTCTAGTTATGGCCTTCAAAATAAGGGAGAATTGCTCCTTAATGAGCAGTGAATGTAAGTCAATACTTTAACAGAATGTAACCAGTTTAGGTGTACCCAAAATACTGTTCCATCTCAGATCTTAACTTGAGTAGGCAACTCAAGCACCATTTGGATGAGAGGACTTTTGAAGTCTTACAGCAGTTTCAAGCTCAGAGATTAAAAAATCCTGAGTTATACTTCTCAATGTCTGTCTTTTGAATTTTGAACTGTTATTGCAATGCACAGCATCGTGTCTCTGTGTGTTTGTGTGAAAGAGAAAAAGAAATTATACTGCCAGCATTCCCAAGTATATTAAGATTGCGTTAATTCCTACAGCACATTCCCCACATGGCTCCAACCCCTTTCCCAGCAAATAAAACAATATTTCATTATTTTTTCTTCATAAAGCATTTCTTTCTCATCCTTTCTTCTGGTCTTGCTTCTGTCTAATCAGTCTTGCTCCTGCTCCCACATGAGTTCCCTCACCACTTTGGGGCCAAAATCAGGTCTGTTCATTGTGCATTTCCTCTGTGTGTTTGAACCCTTCTCCTGTGCCAGGAAGAAGTGTGTACAACAGAGTCCTCTGCTATGCTGGGGCCAGTGTTGTATAAAAAGCAAAGAGAAGGAGGAGGAGCAGAGGATTTGCAGGAACTACTTTTCCTGCTCCCACTCTCTTCTCTTAATGAGGTTATTGTTAGCATCCCAGCTCTGGATCTTCCCATTATCTGCACCAGTTCTGATCTGCTGGTCTTCTCCAATAGGGGAGAAAGGGCGTCAAGACAGTCTCAGGTGGTTGTAATACAATGGAAAGCTGAAGCTTTTGGTGTCAGCTGCAGCCGTGCTCCAAACTCATTTGGCTTGGGGAGAATTTGAATAATTGTCAACACTTAAGATCTTCAGGAAAAGCCTGATGGAAGGCGGTGATGGCTTCACACAAGTCTGTCTTCCTTTTGAGATAATACTGGCTGCAGTAATCCAGGAAGCACTGTGCTGCAGTGACCTAGGGAACTGAGCAGGGACTAGTCTTCCCCAGAGATCTGTCTTGAGATCAAGCAACCCTGGATGTTACTGCTATTTGTTTCATGATACTGCTGCCGTTTGAGCTCAGAACAGAATGCTTCAGCTCAGCAATGAGTTGAAGGCTTAAGGATTGAATATGAGGCTATCTTTTGATGTGATATAAAAAATAACTATGACAACTAGTAGCCACAAAAGAGTGTGCTGTATAGTGTTCTTATAATACTGAACTAAAACTTTGGAAAGTTTAGGACCTGTCACAAAATTTCTTCATGATTTCACAAATGAAGATGTTTGCCACTCTATCTGCATCACCCACTATATAACCTCTGATTCTCAGGGTAACATAACAATATTCCCTGCTGTGCTAACAAAGATTCAGTGAATCAAAAAAATAATGAGAGAAGCTAACAAAGCCAGTAAAAAAAAAAAAAAAAAGCCAAACAGGTGGACAGGACCCCAGTCTTACTCAAGCATAGTGAAGTGCTGTTGTCTAGACTATGTCCAGATATTAGCTGTAAAGACAGTGCTTTGTCTTGAAAAAATGACATAAAGTGCTTGGGGTTCATATCAGGGAAGGAGACACTCATTTTCAGTTCTCCACTCTGACTGAGGCAGTGCAGGCCAGCAGCATGGCATGAAAGCCACCTACCTAAGGTTCATGGGCAGGCCATCTCAGCCGCTCTTGAAGCTGTTTCACTGCTCATAAATTATTAACTTGGGGAGCTGTTACCTACCCTCTTTCTTGCTTGATGAATCACTACGTGTGTAAATCTTTATGTGGATTTAGCCCTTAGGGAATGACTACAATAGGAAAAGAAAGAATAGTTTAATGCTTGGATAGCAGTAGCCAGCAGTGTGAAAAATTGCTGTCACAGATATTGTCAAGGTAGCTCTCATAGATCTAGATGCTTGTTGGTTCTCAGGCACTATAACGTCTTGGTATTAGATGGACTTGTCCTGTGGTGGAGCCCTCAGCCCTAAGAAAGGTAAGCATGTTTCCCATACAGTGTATGGGAATGCTTAGATACATAACTGGGAGACCTTGTTTTTCTAGCAAGGAATTGTCCATATGAGCTTGCAAAACGAAACAGAAATCAAAAGAGCAAAAGATAGAAGCAGAAGTGTCTGACTGACTCAGACAGGCACCTGTTTCCACACAGCGCTCAGACACCATTCCTCCAGCAGAGACAGACACCTACAAGTGACTTTTCTGTTTGTGGAGACCCAACAGAGACACTTCAAAACAACCAGCAACCAAATGGTTAGGGAAGTCACTTAGGTCAAAGCGATGCAGGTTCATATTTCTGTGTGCTTAAGGTCAGGGGTTTTAAATCTGTATCACAGCAGAGATCCCAGGCTAAACAGAAGGTAGTCTTTCTCAGCCTCCCGAGAGAAGTATTTGTTGCAGGAATGAAAAAGGAGAGAGCCAGTGGTTGACTCTATAGTTAGCTTTCAAAGGTATGGGGGAGATGTGAAAATGTGACATTCAGGATCCATTCCCATGAATATTAAATGGTTACACCAAGTAGGAGAAGTGTACCTGCAGAGAGTGGGAAAGACTCAACTCAAGGTACCTAGCAGGTCCAGTTCAGGAGGGGCAGAGGTTTCAAATCCTGGCCCTGAGTCCCAAGTGAGCACCTGCCAAGTAGCTAGTAGCAATTTTGAGATGGACACCAGCCCCTAAATAGGGAAGCTGAGGCTCCTACAGAACGATTGCCACTGGAGAGCCCTGGGGGTGCCAGCCATGATGCAGAGCTGCAGCACATGGTGAAGCTCTGCTGAGTTCAGTTCAGTTACATCAGACCTGAATGATCTGTTTTAAAGGATGTAGCTATACACACAGCTGGAACAACTGTGCAATGTCATTACACAAACAAATGACGTGCCGAAAGTAAGTCAAATTGTGGGTGGGTAAGTTTCTCACCTATAATCTTCAACACCATTTGCTTTGCTATAAAAGGGAGCAGCCAGAGACTGCCAATAGGAGCTGTGACTCCCAGCCTTGCCCTCCCTGAACGTATTTCTGAGCAAAGCCAGCTGATAAAGCAGGGTCTGGTGTGACTGACCTTACATCTGGTTTGAAACCTACACAGCAATCTATTGATTCACTGTTACTAACAAACACAGGTACTAACTTTCAAGTATGCAGCCTTAGATGCCTTCGCTCAGATGGGCACAGGAGAGTTACTTGGGGTCTTGGTTAAATGTGTGTTCTCTCACTGTACAGTTCAGCAAGTTGCTGTGTGTCAGGGCAGTTCCAACCTGAGACATCAGGGATGCTGAAATATGTGCACATGGTGGTACACAATAAAGTGGGAACAGGATTTTGGATGCAATAGGTTGTGTATATGAGAAACAGTGAAGTACAGTAGAGAGGAAATAAAGGATCATGTTGTAGGAACGTGTGTTTCTGGAGTAATTCAAACCTTATCTGCACAAGGAAGTATTTGCCAGTTAATTTCAATTGGTATTGCTATACCAGGAAACCCTCCTAAGAAGTATAAAGCTCATATTACTTTTCCCAAGGAAACAGAGGCTTATCTTTTTGGAATAACTGCTGTATTCACTCTCTGGACCAACACAGTTAGGCTGGCAAATCTTGGAAGGAGCAGTAAGACCTCTCTTTAGTCTTTCACTTCTCTGTAATTCAACTTTGTCAGTCATAAAATGGAATTAATGTTCCTCATTCTATAGCTCCCAGAAATAATGACAGAAGTCACTAAAGATTTGTACAATATTTTCAGAAATAAGATCAAAAATGCAGCACAGTGCTGTTAGCATGCTGTGAGCAGCCATGAAATCCCTTAAACTAGGTGCTGTCTCTAGCTGGTGACAGCATCCTCACAGCTCCTGAGGAACATGAGACATCATCTGTGTGGCTGCCAGTTTCTTAGAGGTAATCTAGTTCCCATTTCTGTGGGAAAAAAAGTCTGAGTTCTCCTGAAGCTTCATGGGGCACATCATGCTAAGCTCTAGCTAGTGTGTGTGGCCGTAGGTCTGCAGTCCCAAATGGCAAGTGAAAGGGAGCTTTGGTGTACGGGAAACCTGGGGAATTGCTGCTACTGCACAAACACCACAGAGCAGTTCTCGTCCATCTCTAAAATCTTGTTTCTGCTTCTACTGTTCTTTAAAATGCTTAGTCTGACTGAAAAGGGCACTGTAATGTTGCAGATTGATCTATGTTAAAGATCAGGCAAAGAACTAATCTCACGCAATGTTCGGCATCTATATATAATTTAATCAAAGGCACTTCAAGGGTACAATTTCTCTGACCCACTTTTAGAATAAGATTAATTTCACGTGAACAATATGAACAGTGTGTGTGTCTTTCAGTTCCATGTGTGAGGCCTTGGCGTTGTGAACATTAAGACGTCGGATGAATCACATCCTAGAGGTCTTTAGTCGCGCTGCGTTTGGGCCTCTGATTATTCGTCCTCTGTGTTGATGGAGATAAAGCAATCGCTTTTGCTTTTATTTCAGTTTCACATTTTGGTTTTCAGGCGCTTGGCAGTTGCATAATGTTTGGTTTGCAAACACTCCCAGGGAATGGCTCAATTCAAGCCAATTATTTTCTTTACAAAGAGATAAAAACTCAAGCATTTTTCTTTACTCTTGCATTTTTAAAAACAGTTTTCTGGTTTTCTACTCCAAATTGTAAGCTGCAGACTCAACTTAATTATTCCTTTACCCTTCCCATATATAAAGATCTCCTCTTTCTACTCTTCACCCAGGATTTTTGTTTGGTTCTGTGTTTGGTTTTGATGAGGTGGAAGATTTTTTAAAACTTTTCTTTAGCTGCTCAGTCATTTTGGAAGCTGGAAAAGGGATGGACATGTCTATCCTGCGCAACACAGAACACATGGATTAACACTGGCCTAGTCCTAACTAAACTGGTACATCTGAATAACGCACAGCAGCTGTCTTTGGAGAAGCTAGCTTTGGTTTAAAAGCAGCAGGCTTCCTTGGAAAGACCCTCCCTCCCAGGTGCTGTGCTGCACTGTGGCTACCGTGCTTGTGTTGCTAGCTGCAGTGCTGCTGGACTAGATGTCTCCGTGTCTATGCTTTGCTGTGTGATATAGACACACCAACAGCCATCACTTGATGCTGCTGTCACCCCTGCTTCACTACCATGCAGTGGAGAGTGCTCTTCTTATGAGCCTTAATATGTTTTTAGGAGCCTCCAATGAGGAATCATAGGGAGTGTTTGAAGCCAGCACTGACTGTAAATTGTTTATAAAAGCCAAATCTCACTTCAGCCATTTTCCCATTGAGAAGTTCTCGGTTAAACTGCAGATCCAATCTGCATGCTTCTGCTCCCTCATAAAAGTCTAGAGATCAAGGTAATGGAAGAACACTAAATATACGCCAGATACTTGATGGGATAAATGAGCATATTGTGATTAAAGGCAGTGGATCATATCTTCAAACAATGTAGATTTGTACAAACCTATCTCATCACAGAAAGTAGGCCCACATTCAACTGGAATTGAAAGTTAACTCATAAATGTAGAGATTTAGATAGCGAATCAGTCAAGGTTGTTCAGTCTTTCTTGCACTGGAGGCCAGGTGGGAGCTCTGGGCTCCTCCCACTTAAGCATGGTGCAAGAGAGACACCTCTGATTTCCACTTTCCTTCTTTGTAGATGCAGCACCTGCTACATCCCTTGAAGCAAAAGAGGTTCCCTGTGACACAGAGCAGGCACTGGATCTGGACAAGACCACTTACCTTTTTGAAATAGTTTGTTCAGTCTATGCTGTTGTTGTTATAGGAACATTTAATCCTCATTTGCACAGTATAGCCTAAATAAGGGGTGCTCATAGGCAGCCAACCTATTGAGGAGTCCATCTGTATCCTGAGCAGTTTCTCTTTTTTAATCAAATGAGTTTAAATTATGTATTTATCTGACCATATAATTCAGTACCCAGCTGTTAAGAAGCTGGATAAACCTGACTTGTAATGTTGGTTTCTGCAGTCTTTCTGAGGGCAGAGATATGTGTTACAGGAATATACCTGTTCTGACTCTTTCTTAGTTTTCTATGATGTTCCATATAGTGACTTTTGAAAGGTTTTACCCCATATATTTTGAGCATGGACTTCTTCTGCATAGGATAATCAAGACTGAGGAGAATAAGGCCTACTGGATGTTTCCCTATGGATAAGAAAGACACAACAATTCTAGTGCCATCAGAGGTGAAGGAAGCAGGTAGGAAAGAATCAGCTCAAAGAAAAAAAAAAATGTGGACAGAAGTGAAATGTGTAGGCTAGAGATGGTCCGAAGAAGGACCATGAATATGATCAAAGGACTGGAAGGCTTTCCATATGAGGAAAGGTTGAGAAAACAGGGTTTGTTCAGCCTTGATAAAAGAAGGCTTAGGAGAGGCCTTATCACAATGTTCCAGGATTTAAAGGTTGGATATAAAGAAAATGGAGACTCCCTTTTTACAAGTAGTCACATGAAAAAGGGGTAATGGGTACACGTTACTCCTGGGGAGATTCTGATTTGACATAAGAGGAAAATTTTTCATAATGAGAACAATCAGCCATCAGAATAATCCCCCAGGGAAGTGGTGGATTCCCCAACATTGAACACTTAAGTTGGACAGGGTGCTGGGCCATTTTGTCTAGACTGTGCTTTTGCCAAGAAAGGTTGGATCACATGATCCTTGAGGTCCCTTTCAACCTGGTATTCTATGAAAGATAACACCATTAGACACCAAAAGCAATAACGTCATCTGTGGGGAGTATTTTTTTTTTTTAATAGATGCATTAAATGGTTTAGCCTCTTCTATTTCTTCAGCTAAAATGTTTTCAGTCTTTTTCCGTAAAGATCATTTTCTTCACTGTGTTGGAGAATGTAGAATTCAACATGTTGGTCTGGTTTGATTGCCACTGCACTAAACAGCAGACCTCTAGTATTAATGGAAAGTGCCAATTTAATTGGAAAAATATAATTTTCCATTTCCTGGATCTGTGAAATGTGATTTTAAATATAAATGAGAGTCAGACCCAAGGGGATGATCCAGACTGATTAATTTAAATTAACATCAGTGTCTGAGTGGATGCTCTTGTGTTAGTTTCTAAGTGATTTTTAAGATGGGTAGATTGGGAAGCAGACAGACAGATGAATAAGCAGATTAGTGGGTGAGATGTGAACATAGCACAGAAGTCATGTTTACCTGAACAGAAGAGAGCACAAAAGAAGTGAGCTGCTGGATGCAGGGATGCCAATTAAACCACAACAGGCAGTGGTATTTTTAGATCCATCCCTCTTCTCTTGATCAGCCCACCAAAAGATGTCCCTGAGGCCTGAGATAGGTCCCTGTCCCTCTCCTGAGATTTCAGCTATGGGAAGTGCTGAGAGCTCCCTCACTTGACACATGCTCTACTTTGCAAGGGAAGACCTCTCCCTCAGAGCAGCCCAGGCATTACAGAGCCATATCGCAGTCAGTGTCCTGAAGGTTGTGCTGAGGTTGCCCTGTGTAATGGGAGTCTGGTAATGGCAGAGCACCTAGTTGGAGGCAAGGCAAAATAATGCCAGTGGCAAAGTGCGTTGGAGGGGATGAGGCAGTGATGAAGTCCAATTCACCTGTCTTCTTGCAGAGTTAACAAGTGGTATGAAGTGAGGGTGTGTGGCAGCATTGTCCGGCTTTAACTTATGTAGGTTATCCAGGCTGTAAAATCCTTTATTTTCCTTTGAATAGCTTCCATACAACAGCCACTAACATACTTTCTTTCCCCAGTGCTCTGTTTATTGCTGCCAGGCTCAGGCCTGCTGTTATCCCACTGCTTGTTGGGACTGGTCTCAGTGGCTCGGAAACAAGGACAAAACACTTCTGTTCATTGGAGCAGGCACCTGGGGGAAGATTTTCCATTACCTTCAATATCACTGTCTTTACTCTCTCAAAAAACACATAATCTTTTGCAGCCTTACAACAGGAAGGTTACCTGATCCAGGGTTTTCCCCATCGCTGGTGGGACTTTCTTGATACTCTGGGGTAAGAGGGGTGCTTATGAGTCAGGTGCTGTACAAGCTGTCTTGCTGGTTTTGTGGAAGTCATATGTACTAGGTATTCAGGTTTGTTACCAAAAGGTGATTTGTGAATGCTGGGCTATGCTTGCCCTTTCATTATCACAGAATTGCCCACAAGAACTGGCCTGTATGACGTTTTGTATTGTACTGTCCTTCGTGAACACTGAATTATGCATGGGTTAGTTTACTATTCCTGGGTCACTCATGTACACTTGCACAGACAAGCCAGGTATAAGTCTGGATCATACTTTCTGTTATAAAAGCACGCCTGTGTAAGCCTACACCAAAAAGATCTGCATTCATATGCTAAATCTGAGCTTTTTCTTTGGCTGCATTACTTGAGGTAGAACATGTGTTAACCTCAGAGGTGACTTGTAGGAAGATGAGTGCAAACTAGTGAACTAGGAAGTTAGATGGTAGTTTAGAGGTCTGGATTCTGTTTTCTGTTTTCATTTTGACCTGGTGCTTGACTCCAGGAGCTCTCTTTGTTCATACTGTCTATCCAGATTGATGGGTTTCACTCAAAATCTATACTGGATGTAAGTACTCAAGTCAAGGAAATTAGGGCTTCAGGGTATATCTGCACTACAGTAAACCGTGCTCCTGCCTGAGCATTTGCCTAAACCCCTTACTGTATCTGCACAAAAATCTTGCTTGGTGGCTTGGATTAAGTGATAAAGCTCAAGCTATTCCCAGCTGCTAATCAGTGGATTCCTGAGAATGCCTTTTGTCATGTATTCTTGGGTTGACAAGAACTGTTGAATAAAATCACTTGCATCCCAGAGCTCCCCCACACCACCATCAGTACCATCACCACCACCCACCATGGGGAGGGACACACTAGCTGCTGGTTGCATCCAAGCAGGAGCCAGGTAAGCACAACAGGCACCAAAATTATTTGGTAAAACACATAGCAATCTTCAACCATTAGCAAACCATTAGCAACCATTGAAGCAATTGCTTCAACCATTAGCTAAGAAATCTACTGATTTGATATACTTTTATCTCTCAAACTTTGAAATTGCTGAGTGTTGCGAAAATTGTCTTTCACACCCTGTCTAATCCATGACTGGTGCTGGCTTGAGTCTCTTTTCTACTCAAGGCAGGAGTTGCTGTTCTTCCATAAATTTCTTAACATTCCAGTAGTATTTAAGAGATTAAGATTCATCACTCTCAATACTATGCAGTTTTTGTCAATAATTATGCCTGACAAATATCAAGTTTTTCATGTGTTTTTTGCTGCCCCTAATTTCTCAGCTATTGTGTGAGGTTACTCACTTTGCCTGCTCCAAAGCTGATTGTTGATAACAGTTTTGCTGCTGAGTTGAGATGTAAGAAGATGCTTTATCTGTCCACAAATGTTGCTGTTTCCTGACCCCATTAAGTAGGGGCCCAAATAATTCAAGATATGAATCTGTCCAGTGATGTGTCCTGTCCGTGAAAAAAACATCTGTTATTCACCACAGTAAATGAATTACTCTTTTCAAAATAATTTACCCATTGGATTATAACGTAACCCTTATCGGGAATGTGAACCAGGAACCTGAACGATGACCAGACAGTTAAGGAAATTAAGTGTCGTTTCCTCATTCCTCCCAAATGGTTGTACACAAAATCGATATTGTAGCTTTTGTTCAGCTTGTGTACTCGTAAACCCTCTCCCTTTCCTGACAGAGTTTGTGTGGTAATGCTAACACCATTAAAAATTACAGCATCCGGGAAGGATTATTTCTGCTGAACAGGGTGGAGAGCCGAACTCCATTACTTTAGAGGAAGCTGGCACTCAAGTGGCGCATTGTCAGAGCATGGCAAATTACACATGGATTGGGTCACCAAGTTCTTCCAAGAAAGAAACATATCTATTGAACTGTCCTTCAGGTGCCTTTTGTGGGTGCTTGGAATGACTAACAGTTAAAAATGAAGTCTGGAAACTCAGATCAAGGTAGCTGTAATTCTGTTGACATCAATGGGATTAGGACTGAGATTGCTACTTCTTGTCTTTTTCTAGGTCACAGAGCCTTTTATGGCTGTGATAATTGAGCCTCACCTCAGTTCTCTAAATTATTTTTCATCACAGTTATGTCCTGAGACTGACACTTTTGTTAAACTAATTTTCAGGTTACTGAGAATTCATTTTATTTCTTTATTGTCACTGCTGCAAGTCCACATTACCTCCTGGGAGCCTGGCTGGCTGCAAGTAACCTTAAGGCCACAAAATCAGTGCTACAGGTAGGACTAAGACTCAGAAGTCCTGTCTCTATGACAATTCTTCCAATCTTAAAGTATTGCTTACTTTGCAATGTGTTTTTCAAACACATGTGATCCATATTTCTTTAAAGAGATATGTCATTATATCTTTTTTTAAAAAACCCATTAGCCTACTCTCATGCTTTGAGAACCCTTTTCATTCTGCTTTGTAGGTCAGATCAATTCCAATATCCAGACAAGTTAAGTAGAAAATCACTTATTACCTCAAACTAGACCTAACTGATGAGATTTTTAGTTACAATTATGCCAGTGAAAGCTAAATTATAATCAGGTGATGTTACAAACACCTGGCAGAGAGAGTGGCATGGGGTGAGATTCACCCAGTGTAGATGTTTACATCTGAAAGAGATACTAAGTGACCCTTATAATTAATGGAGAGAAAAAAGACACAGCTAGAGCATGATTCATTTCATTCCTAAATTGCTAGCGAAAGACAGCAAATAAATCTTACTATAAAAGTATCTATTTCCATTAGCTATAAAATGAGCTTAGCATGACTACCTCAAATAGAGACTCACATCATAAACATCTAAAGGTGATGAGATAAGCTTCCCCAGAGGATGAGATTCCACACAAAAGGTGAGTATGAATGTGAAGGTCACCCTGTGAAGTGAATTCTGTAGTGCTAGAGCCCACAGTTGGGAAAGAAATTCTGTTAGCAGGATGCTGGAGAAGTTATCACTAGCAAGACCCACAGTCAGAAGCTTTAGTGCTTGCAGGAAGCTTGCAGTTAAAATGCTAATAACAAGATTGGCAAGATACTTGCCAGAAAAGCAAGGTATGGCATGGGCTGAAGAGGCTCTGATTACCGACCAAGTTGGTTAATTGAAAAAGAACAAAGGTCAGCAGGATAAGGCTGTGCAGGAGCCTAGCAAGAAAAGCCCTTTAGTCAGACTAGGGCATGCTTACAAGACTGATAACATCCAGCCTGTAAATGCCTCCATGTAAGAGATGTAGGTAGGAAAGCCCTGTGAGCATTTGCATGTATGAGGATGTGATGTTCCTTGTAGCAGTGACAGTTTTTGCTCCCTGTCCCCACTATGATTTGGTCTTATTCCAAAGGTACTGGGACAGTCTGAATGGGATTTGAGGTTCCCATTGATACTTTCCATTTGGATCTTTCCATCCCCTTCAATTCCCAGGTTTTAATCTCTGTTCCATATGGTGATTTCTGTAGCCCAGAAGGAACAGATGAGTGGCAAATATTTAATCTAAAAGAAAGTTCCTGGACTTTGTCCCTGTAGAACAGAAGGCCCCCATTTGTAGTCACTGTAGATAGTCCTGAAGATAGCAATGGCTGTAACACTTGTTGTGAGGCTGGGTAAGTGCTTGTGCAGGTAGCTTATGCTGACCTCTTTCAAGTGACAATTACACTACTGGCATCCAAGCTAGTATCTGCCTGCGCCCATGTTAACAACTCTGAAGTTAGTTCAAGCACTGCTACATGAGTTTCAGTGACTACAGCTCAGGCATGTGTGGAGGTCAGTGACTATAGGTTTGCAGATACCGTATGGCCTGGAGAAACAGCAGCAGGTGAAGTCACAGGGACAAGCCAAGCTCTACTGGTAAAACACAACTCTGCTGCTAAAACTGCATCAGTACAAGAGACTCCTGTTGGTATGGCCATCTGGTTCAGGGACCACTGTTCTCCAACTCCTGCCACACTATTGCAGAGGTCTATTGAGATCTGTCTGTCAGCTTAATAATCTTACCCGATGTCTTCATTACCAGTGTGAGCTGAGTTCCTCTGATATTCCAGAGAAATCTGTCTACTTTAGCAGGCCTTTATATAGCCACATAAGGACAAGAGTAGTTAACAGGCCAGAAAAGGTCTAAGCCAATAGTTTCCAAATGCTGGACTTGTGGGCTGTGCTGTGAAAGTGAGACCTGTTTCAAGGTTTGCCACGCAAGCAGAGAAGCGTCTGCTGCAGCTATTCTCCTGGAGAGAGACAAGCACAGTGCCGAGCACACACTGCAACTTGTGAGCCAGCTGCAGACCACGCACTGGGGTCCCAATCAGCAGTTTTGGATGCCATTTTGGTTCACTGATATAACACTTGGTATTCTGGATTTCTAACTCCTCGCTCTGATTCTAGCTCATTTCTGTAAGTCATAGTTAAGAAAAAAAGAAAATAAAAAAGCAGTAGATTGAATCACATGTGTTCCTTAAGAACCATTACTTTAGTGAGAGACTGTTAACACTCTGAGAGATTTCCTGAGCACTAGAGAGATTTGTCTGTTAACAAGAACTTTATGAAATGTTCATTATCACCACCTACCTACCAGGGGAGCTAACAATTTCACACTCTTTTTATTCTTAGCTGCACATTATACCCTCTTAACAACATTTTTAAAATAACTGCAGGAAGAACTGAATCACACATAATTTGAACAATTAGAAGTGACAAGCTGTTTTTCTCATCTAGTAAAATATGCCCATTTGGCATACTTTGCTGTCTAGCAAAGCTCTTTTATTTGCACCACCCCAGTCTCTAAGGAAGACAAGCTATTATTATTCCATTGAAGAAATGGACATCTGTGCTTTCAACAAGATTAATATATTGAATGCACAATAGTTATTTTATAGACCCTGAATGTATTGTTATGAAGCAGACCCAGGAAACTGAAGATACTAGGCCAAGCCGAGTGAGTCCTCATGAAAGGCCTCCTTCCTTGGTCCACAGAGATAGCCAGACAAAATGTATCATCCCTCTTGCGTGTAGCATCTCCTATTTATAAACTGAGCCTTGTAACAACATTTGGTTTTCCACTTAATAAAGCTTTAAGAAGTTTGAGAAGGTAGCACACTCCATATCAGAGGTGGCACAGCCAGTGTCTAGACAAGGCAGAAGCCCTGAGTTGAGGTTGTTATGCAGTCATCTTTATGCCAGCCAGATATTTTTTCTTTCCATCTATGAACAGTCAAGTTCAGATTTCTTGCTGAGCAACTAGCTTGACCTACCAGTGTTTGCAAAGACCTGGATACCTAAGGATGCTTAAAGTTTAATTCCTTTGACCTTTCACCCTGGAGACCTACCATAAGGCACAGCCTCAAGCTTCTACATCACTCTTAGAAATGCATCACTTGTGTCTAATTTTCAAAGGTATATATGTGCCTAAAAAGGCAGAAAAATGGTTAGTGGTATCTCTGAAGTCCTTTCATATGTAACTTCTGTTGAATCAAACTACTGTCAGATGATTTAATGCTTTGAAAAATCCTAGAAAAAAGATTTCTATAGCTGAATATGTTTATGTCTTTGGCCTCTGTTACCCCATAAGTAAAATGAAAGCTATCATAAATGCCCATTTCCTTTGGAACTATGACAAGATTTTGCTAGGAAATATAGAGAACTGAAGCATGAGCATTGCTTAAATAAGGTTAAGTAGAGCTGAGGGAGGTGAGAACTTCCTAGTTTCTGATGTTATGTCTCTTCTCATGGGGAAAAGAGAAGGCAGGGAGCTGAAGCATTTCTTTTTACTGGACCCTTATTTCTCATTTTTGCATAATGATTAGCTGCTTGCCTTCACACATCACTGATCCTCTTTGCTCTGCTCCTCCCACCTGACACATACACAGTTTATCTCATCCCACCCTCTTGGATGGTAATGGAAGGTTAATTATCCAGTGAGAGACAGTATGACTCCTTTCTTCCGTGTCTCTGGGCTCTGACATACTGCTTGTAATTATCATATCTACTTCAGATAGCATGCTAGGTATTTCAGGAGGTGAAAAATGCCGCCTATTTGCTACCCATTTTTTTCCTGCTTGATCCAAATTTTTTTCCTTCATCTGTTTTCTAGAAGCAAATCAATCATACTTTCATTGCACACTCTATTAGCAGAAAAGCAATGTCTAATTCTTAAAAATGTCATGTTGTTTTCCTGTCCCCTTCTGTCTCTTGAGTCTAAGTAATCCCTTGTGAAAAATCTGACCCTCTTATGATGGAACTGTAAGATCAGAAGAAATCAATAAGTGTCTGCTTGCTGGTATGCCAAACAAATCTGGATAAAGCACATCAAAAAGATAAGACTGATCCATTTCCATGGTCCCAAAGGGAGAAAGCTTAGTGTGTTGCTCTGTTTCCTTGCATAAACTGTGGTGACTACAGAACAGGAGACCTGCCTGCTACACAGAGTTTCTCCCTTTCTACAAACCATTAATCTTACTCATCTTAACTCTTCACAGAGGAAATCTTTGTTCAGGAGTCCAACAAGTAATCCTGTTAGGACTTTGGTTCTGTAATGTAGCATAGCTGAACCCACAAAACACTGATGATCTTTCATTGGGGGCAGTGGGAAATGATAGTCCTGGTTACTTTGCAGGGAATTAATTCCAACAATTATAATTTGTCCACTCAGCATCAACTCACCTTTTTTGGGTTGGTGTTTTTGTTTTGGTTTGGTTTGTTTTTTGTTATTAGCCATAGAATTCTAGTCCTTTTAGCTATGAAAAAGTGTATTGAACTGCAGGTGAATTTGAAGTGAGATGTTTGATTCTGTATATGGTTTGGGAGAGGTGAGAAAAGGGACTGCAGGCTTTGCATCTGGAAGGAACTAGCTGCAGGAACAGGGAAATGAAGGAGGTTACATGATGCAGTTGTGGAATGGCAGAGATTTGTAAAGTGGTGAGATTCTCAGTCTAGTCACTGAATGTGTTTAGGAAGCAACCCTATGTTGGTCAGCCACAGTGCAACTAGGTAGACCTGCTTCCAGCAATGATTGTATATATTAACAAACAGCACTGTTTTCTTCACTGTTAACAGGAATGACCAAGGTGGTTTGCCTCAGGAACACCCTTTTGGACACAGTAGCCTTCCTGCTCTCTCTTCACTTGATGCAAGTTATAATTCACAGCTATACCAATAACAGCCACTGCAGCCCTCAGGCGACTGGATTACAACTCCAACTAATGTACAATGGATTGAGCAAAAGCTACACCCATTCTCTAGCATATATATTCTATAAATGGCTTAAACTGATGTCAAACCCTACAAATGGGCTGGGTCCTGCCCTGCACCTGGGTCACAACAACCCCATGCAATGCTACAGGCTTGGGGAGAAGTGGCTGGAAAGCTGCACAGCAGAAAAGGAGCTGGGGGTGTTGATCAATAGCAGGCTGGAGATGAGCCAGCAGTGTGCCCAGGTGGCCAAGAAGGCCAATGGCATCCTGGCTTGTATCAGAAACAGTGTGGTCAGCAGGAGTAGGGAAGTGATTATGCCCCTGTACTGGGCACTGATGAGACCGCACCTCAACTCCTGTGTTCAGTTTTGGGCCCCTCACTACAGGAAAGACATTGAGTTGCTGGAGCGTGTCCAGAGAAGGGCAACGAAACTGGTGAAGGGGCTGGAGAGCAAGTCTTACAAGGAGCAGCTGAGGGAGATGGGGTTGTTTAGCCCAGAGAGAAGGAGGCTGAGGGGAGACCTTATTGCTCTTTACAACTACCTGAAAGGAGGGTCTGGAGAGGTGGGTGTTTGTCTCTTCTCCCAAATAACAAGTGATAGGCAAGAGGGAATGACCTTCAGTTGCACCAAGGGAGGTCTAGGTTGGATATTAGGAAAAAATTCTTCACTGAAAGAGTTGTCAAGCATTGGAACAGGCTGCCCAGGGAAGTGGTGGAGTTACCATCCCTGGAGGTATTTAAAGGACTTGTAGATGTGGTACCTGGGGACATGGTTTGGTGGTGAACTTGGCAATGTTAGGTTTATGGTTGTACTAGATGATCGTGATGGTCTTTTCCAACCAAACTATTCTGTGATTCTATGAAATTCCCTTGTGTTGTATTTCTAATCCAGGTAACCTGCATAAAGCTGTGACATCAGTGTCTGTGCCACCTAGATAGTTGCAAATGACTTATGATTTTGTGGGATGATTTAACATTGAAACCTGTGGCACAAATTATCTCAGGTTCAGTCTCCAATGAATCCTAAGAGCTTGTGCTGGTGGAGTTTGTGTTTACCTCCTGACCCCTATTGCAGCAGCACACTCAGGGCTGTGCTGAGAAATCTGCTTGTCACATTCAGAGTAGGGCCATCTGCCTTGAGCCATTAACTTGGGTCTCAAAGAGGCAGGAGGGTGCCTAATTTACAAACCTGAAAAAACTCACTCTACAGCTGTCTTATGAAACATCTGTGTTTTCTTTTTGTGTTGAGCTACAGTCTGGGGAATGAATTAAGAGCTGTTGGGTTTGCATTTTTTTTTTCTCCTGTATAATGTTTTTTTTTTAATGAAGTGAATTTGAAAAATGGGAAATATTTGTCATTATGTGAGGAATAATCTGACTGGTAACAGCCCAACAAGAGACTGTCTCTTTAGGTCTATAGCTCTTTTTTTCTACGAACATTCACATTCACAGCCTTCTGCTTTCTTTTCGGTCACAAAACTTTTTTTATTGAAATTATGCCAGAAACAGTCCAGATTTTCAAAAGTGAAAATTTATTACGCAACTTGAACACCAAAACCTTCTCTGGAGGAGGCATTGCCAGCTCAGCACAATGCTAATAGAGCAAGAGACCTGGTAATGGGAGACCCAGAAAAGGCTGAGGATCTCATTTCTTTCTTTCCCTCAGTCTTCACTGTCAAAGTTTGTCTTCAGCCTCCTCGAGCTGCATGTTTTGTGGCAGAGTTTGAAGGAGATAATTATTGCTAGTGGTAAGGGAAGATTAAGTCAGAGACTGCGTAAACAAATGCATCAGCATAAGCATGGGGACGTGTACAAGTCCTTGGGATGGGATGGCATGGATCCAAGGGTTATGAGGGAGCTGCTTGATGTCATTGCAAGGCCACTCTCTGTCATATTTGAAAGATTATGGTAATTGGATGCGGTTCTCAAAGTTGAGAAGAAAGGCAGATATCACACTCACCTCCAAGAAAGGGAAGAAGGAGGATCTTTCTTAGCAAGAGCCTTGCCAGCAGGACAATTACCTCAATTTGGTATTCATGAGGCTGCATTTGGTTGGAGCACTGTGTCTGGCTTATGGAGGGAGTCCAGCAGAGGACCTGAAGCATGATTGGGGGCACATGACATGGGAGGAGACTTTGAGACAAGGTTTGTTTAGCTTCAAAAAGAGAAGGGGGATAGGAAAGCTAATAGCCATCTTCCACTACCTGGGGCAGGGGAGGTGGGGGTGGGGGAGGCAGCCACAGAGGAGACAGAGCCTGATTCTTCTCAGAAGTGTACCATGAAAGGTACAAGAGGCAAAGTATGCAGTTTGCAGTAAGGCAAACTCTGACTGAATATAAGGGAAGACAATTTCATCCTGAAAGTGGCTGTGCACTGGAACAGATGCCCAGAGAGGCTGTAGAGTCTCAGTCCTGGAAGATTTTCAAAACTTGGCTGGTCAGGGCCATGAGCAACCTCACCTAGTGTTGAAGTTAGCCTTGCTATAAGCAGGTAGTCTGGTCAGACGGCCTCAGGGATGCCTTCCAGCCTGAATTAGTCTGTGGTTCTGTGACTCTTAAGTGTAGCGGCTGGAGAGTCTTTCATGGGCTCACCTTCTGTATGTCTTCACAAAGAGTAAAAGAGAACAAGACAGTCAGGAAAGTATACATAACTGTTAAGTCACAAAGTAATTCTCTTACTCTATTAGAACAAACAAGGACAGTAAAATACTTACTTTAATGGACCAGATTTTTCTGTTCTTAGCTTACTGTTTGGAGGGTTATGATTTCAGGTGAAGAACATAGGTACTATAACTTACTATAAAAGTGAAGAGTGTTTTGCAAGGCACCTTCTGGCTTTTTAGCAGTAGGCTAAATTCATTTGCAATGACTGGAATTTCTTCCAATGTGTCTGAGTGCTTTCAAATGTGAGGAAGTCCAAAGTGATGCTGCTGATGGCTCAGTGAGGAGATCGTGACTTCTAGTGTGTGGAATGCAGTATCATCTGACACATCTGTGTGCTGGCCTTCTGCTGTGATCTTCTTTTCCTGCAATCCTAACATTGCATTTCATCATCAGTCAAGGCTGTTCTCTTTCAACTCCTAAATTTAACAAGTGTCTAAAACCTCCAAATCCACATAAAAGATGCTAATCTCTAAAGATTTTTCTGACAATTTGGGATGTTGGAGCTCGTTCATCTTAGGATCTTTTATGCTGGGGAGAATAAAATCAACATGATAGACAGACAAACACTTCTTATTGATTAAAAACACTGCTCCTTAATGCATCATCAGTTTGGTATGGACATTTACAAGCAAGCATAATCTTACTAATATAGTGAGGCCAATACCAGTCTATAGCAAAGACTCATGGAAAAACCATCTGGTTGCACGACATTTCTATTACTTTCATGCAGCACACAGTAATTTCTCCACTTTCAATTCCACTTTCAAATTTCCGTTCTACAAGAATCTGTAGGAACATCTTGCATGCATTCACCACCCACACAAACACATGCATGCACAGTGTAAAATAGTCCACTAATGGTTGTTACTCACACATTGTTTGGTCTCATATTTACAATCGCAGTTTCTCTAGCTAAGAGGACCAGCCTCGTTAACAGAGTGACAGTGCAAGTGTTGCCACACAGGTATTCCCTCAGCTGACATTTGCACCAGGAGTCCTTGCAGCAGCCAGCTCACCTCAGTTCCTCAGTGGTATTTGAACACTGTCCTGCTTGCAAGGCTGATTTTTCCCAACTCCATACTTCCTCCTGTTGGCCAAATCCAAATTCAGTCCTCACTGAGGAGCCTCAGCTCCCATGAAAAAAATCTACTCCCAAAATTTTGTCATTCTTTTTTGTCACGTGAAGAACCTCTCCCATGTATCCCCCTTGAGAGCTTTAGACACACCCTAACTCATGTTTCAATTCATCCTGCTTAGATAGCGTGCCTGATAATATGATGCTGTGTACTCCACCTTATATTAATACCCAAACTTTGAGTCCAGAAAGGCCCCTTTAGAAGCTTCGTGGACTAGTAATGATTCATCTCTCTAATAAAAGGTTAATTCAATTTTTTTTTTGTTCATCTTATCTCTTGGCCCAGGAACAATCTATAAGCATTTTTTGCATATAAAGCTGCCAAAACCCAGATGTCTTACACAAGAGCAGCTGCTTAGGACTTTGTCCATAGCTGGCTGGCAGTGCAGTCCTAGAGCAGAGCCCAGTTTCCTCCCCTTCTGGCTGCAGCACAGCTTTAATTACACAAACCCTTGAACCTGCAGGTTCCCACACAGCAGCAAGATCTCTGCTTTGGCTCCATCTGGTTCATCAGTTTTAGGGCAGAAGCTCCCTTCCGTAGTTAACTTTACGCTACAAACAAGAGCTATCAGTTCACTTACAATGTTTCTAGCATCTCTGATGGTCACCTTGATACTACATGTTCTGTAGCTTAAAAGTTCTTATTTTTTGCAAGTTTGGGGTTTTTTTTTTTTTTGCCTCTGATTTATGGAAAATACCATGTTTGTCATCTTCTTCCTTTTCCCCCACATAATGCTTCACAATACTTCTTGGCATTTATCAATATCAAATCCTCATCAGCCTGTGCATAACCAGGTAACAGCTTCATTACTCATGAGTGTGAGTGCAAGTGTGACCACTGTTAGTGCTCCAGCTGACAGCCTGCTGTGCATTGCACATGGAGAGCCTTTCCAGACTTGCATTTTTTTCTCAACCAAAGGACTCACTGATTCTCTCTTCTACACTACTGTACAGAGTTTAATAAAAAAAAGGTAACACAACAGTTTACGTAGTCGAGGACACAGATGTGGGAGGCAATATTAAAGCTAAATACTTTATGTTTCCAGAAGCTGAACCAACAATATATGCAGCAATTTCTTGTGTTCAGTGGCATTCACACTCTGGGGTTCTTTCCCGATTGAACATTTGTTATTTGGTTACTGTAGAAGTTGTCTATGCAAAAATATACTGCTATTTGCTTATCACTGTACTTACACAACTGCACTAACTCTGCTAGTGTTCTATGTGGACATTCTTGTGCTGTAACAAGGCCATAAGCAAAGGGAGCTGTGCTGGACAATGTGTGCCTGTGTTCCTTGCATAAACCTGGGAGCACTTGAGCTCACAGTGCGCTTTTGTACCTTGAAAGAAGCAACAGCATCAGATTATACACATCATCCTTCTAAACTCTCCCCTATTTTTTTATCATTATTTTCAGTCCCTGATAGCATTGTGGGTACTATTTGTAACAGTCTCTTCTCAAGCACTGACTCTGCACTCTAACACTGTCAGCAAGCCCCTTAATCAGGTGGAGTCCACAGGCTCAGATGGATGCAAACATAATATGCAAAACTTATCTCTCAAGATTGGAGTACTAGTAAGTGATGGGTCCTTTGAGCACTTCCACACCAAGATATATTCCTTACAAAGCACCATGCTATAGGAAGCCAGGAAAAATTAAATAGCAATGAGGCCAGTAGTGTAGAATTAAGCAGGGCTTCATAAAAATTGCATTTAGAGCAAAGGAAGACGGAAAATGGTGGTCATCAAGGTGTGAGGTGACAATAGCCTAGTAGAGAATTGCAGACATCACAAGGAGAAGTTCAGTTGGAAAAAAGATAAATCAGCAGGGATGCAATAACTTTTCCAGTCCTCTACACTCAGGTGGTCACTTCCAGGGGGACAATGCAGCAGCTCTACACTCAGGTGGTCACTTCCAGGGGGACAATGCAGCAGCTCTGCACAGCAGTGTGGCAATGACTTGTCTCCAAGGGCAAATCTGTATGTATTTTTAAAAAAGATAATAAAGGGCCAACCAATGCTGGGAGACAATTTTGCATTATTTTATAGGATTCCTATGAATTGTGAATTACTTCTGAGTCTAAACCAATGTTCGCAAATGTACTCTCACCAATGTACTCTCTGCCAATTTTTTTGCAATACCAATGGTGCTTGATGCATTTGTGCTAGTTCACCCTTCAGCCTGAGAAAACAGAAAACCAGCTACTGAATACTGACTGCTTTAAGAAGCTTGTTTTTCTTTTATGTCTACTGGGAAGAGGAGTTGTTCAGCTGTAGCAGGGTGCAGGCACATACTCTCTCCATAAGCATAGTTCAGTCTGGTGTGCAAGTTCCTAGACAAGTGACACAGACCCACAAAGGTAACTGCAGCACAATCACCCTATTTCACCACTCTCCACATGTGTTTTGCCACATCTTCATAAGCTGTCTGGAGGTGAGAACTGGTGCCTGCTATATGCCCATTTGTCCTGTAACTCTTTTAAGCAACAGAAAAGGTTGCACATCATAGCATCTTGCTCTGAACATCTGTTACCAGAGTTTTCCTCCCGTCATAGAACTCCACATCCATATTTGCTGGCTGTTGAATTGCAGACTGATTTGAAGGCAAGGGTTTTGTTGCTGTTTAAAACTTTGCCTCTGAATACTGTTTGTGCTCCTTTTCATTAAGGGAGTTAAAAATTCTGGTTTAAGTTCATAGATACATTTTGGGACTACTATCAAACTCAGGCAATCACTCCCATTCTTTTTCTGAAAACCCTTGGAAACTTCGCTTCTGGCAATATCTCAGAATATGACTGCATAGTTGTTTTAGTTGACTCCCACTACTCTGCTCCCCTTTCCAGCACACTGCTTATTTGTGGTTAAAAGAGGGTGATTTTGATTTTTACTGTCTCGTGTGTCAGTCTGAAGGGACCTTTTTATAATTGTAGTAACAGCTCTCAACAAAATCAATGGCACTTTCATTACTGGTACGAAACATCCATTTTCTTTTGCCCCCAAGGAATGGCTGCCTTATTGCAGAATGATGTTACAATAGAGGCTGACAATCAGCAGTTACAGAGTAAAGCCACATCACAAGAAAGCTCTGTCATGAGGCTGCCTTTAATAAGCAGCCAGCAGAATTTGGCTCCCATTTACACTGAATTCTCTTATCAACAAATTTGGCATCAAAGGAACTACAGACTTCTAGATTTTCTGAGCTTACCTGAACCACACTGATCTGGTGGCCTCTGTCCTCACGGCAGCTCTTGCTAAGAGTTCAAAGGTTGGAAAATTGTTATTGTTTCAGTTTGATACAGGAAAATGAGGCTCTCATCAAATGCCTTACCAAAGTGACACACTAGTGCTGGGATTGAAATTGCTGAACTTAAATTTTTAGGCACTTGACTTGGCTCACAGTAGATAGCTGAGGACTCAAGAGGTGCTAGGAGATCTCGCTTCTGCGCAATGGTGCAGGAGCACACCCCTGCTCCTGTCTCACCCACGCTTCTGGGTTTCTTTCACATGAACACAGGGACAACAGGAAGAGAATGACAGAGGAGAGAGCCTGGTGCATGCTCAAGCTTTGCCTTGTTAAGGGCTTTGGACTTAGCTGGGACACATCCCAGCCCCAGGAATATGAAGGTGTTTCCCAGAAGCACAGAGGCAAATTAAGGCGCGGTGGGATGTTAAGAGTACCCGAAGCCACTGCTGTTGCTTCTTCCCTCTGCTGCTTTATCCTGCCCCTGACAAGGGTGCACCAGTTGTGCTGACAGAGCTGCTTGTGTGGTCACTGTGTGAACCAGAGTGGAAGACTCCATGCAAAAAATAATTTCTTTTTTGTTATTTTCTCACTGGAGTGTTTTCACAGGGCTGTTTACAGCACAGCTGCACTACTGAGGGATAGCGTGCCACTGGACAGGGTGTAAATGAGAGAAGGCATCTCTGGGGAGGGGTCTGTAAGGAGAGGAAGGAGATGATACTTTAAACCAGAATAGCTGTGAAACCCTTTGTAATGTAAAACTACAACCTAAGTCAGTTAGCTCATCTTTTTGGTCTTTCCCAGTGGTCACTAGGGAGAGATAAGCTCTTTCAGAGTGATGGAGAGCAGGAGTCCTTATCTCCCTTCATTGATTATAGAGGGACCCCAGACAGTGAAGCGCTTAACGTTACATGATACAAATACCCTCAAAGCAAGCAGAGAAGCCAAACCTCCACCATCTCAGGCATTTTTCCTCATGCTCTCTTCATATTAAGGAAATAACTTTCATTCTTGTGCCAAGAGCCTGCCAAAATAGCAGAACTATGCTCCTAAGTGTACATCTGATCAGCCAACAAACAGGAATCTTAGCTACAACTCCCAGCCCTGATAATCCTCATCTCCATTTTTTTTTTCTATTTTCAGAAATTATACAATGTTTAAGATAAGGGACTATCTCCATCCCTGCCTACTACAGACAGTCTATTAAAATTTGCCTTGACTTTTTTTTTTCCTCTGGGTAAGTCTTTCCTAGTGTCTGAGCCACATTTTACCTCTGAGGTTGCTCACTCACCCAGCTCCCACTCTGCCCTGAATCATGCTGCAAAAGATCCTTCATTAATTCAAATGGAGCCTGGGCTAAGAAGGAGGCAAAACTCTGCACCATTCCATCTTCTAGCTTAGCTGGAACAAGAAGGCTGGAGTTCCCTGTCCATCAATACCAGTTTCTGTGCTCTGCAGGATCATGTGGCAGTGCACATTTGATATGGAGGAGTCATGAGGACAGGGTGCTATTTGGGCAGATTAGTTGCAAGAGGGCAGATCTTACCTGCTGAGCTACCCCTTTAAAACATTTTGAACATTTGTGAGCCAGCAAGGAGAGTAACTATTAGTTCAGTGCCTCACATCCTGAGACCACAATAGTTTTGATTCATGACTATGTACCCTGAAAATGGAATTACTATCTCAGGGAAGCCCAGCCTGTGAAATGTCTGCCAGCAAAGCAAGTGTCCTATTGTTTTCTCTTGTGAGGATGGGATTTATATTCACAGACACTCTGGTCCAGCCGTATCAGAATTTGCAGTGTTTATTTATATGAGCTGAAAAAGGACCACCCAGCTATTGCGACCACACAGTTGTCAGCAGCCATCAACCAAGCAAAACGATTTTGCGCGTTAATTGACCACTGAATGGCATGCTGTGACTTTCTTTCTTTGCTTTGCTCATTCTCCGTCTGAATTGCAGGCCAAGAACCTACCATACTGCGGGTCTATTTTTTGTCATTTTCCAGCTGACAGACATGCAATTCAGTTCATGCACACCACAGCAAACACGGTTATAGCACAAATCAGATTGTAGATTTATTTTAGTTAAGTTATTCTATAGAAGTAGATGTTACAATAGCTTCACTAAGATACCAATACCTGGTTAAAATGTACTACATAAAAATATTTCATGCAAGATCAAGCTATGTCCTAACCATATAAAGAGTTAATCAGATCCCACAAGAAGATATAGTTTCATGGTATACATGAGAATTAAAACATGTATCTTTCAAAGGATCTGCTATATTTAAGTTCAAGTTATGATGTTGTGTCTTAGATCCTTCCAGTCCCCGGTACTGGCACATGTACGTTTAGATTCTATCTGTCTTCTGTGGTGTACATCCAGTGAAAACAAGACATAAGCCAATGTCAGAATGTCCTTATCCAGAATTGCACTGTTTAACTAAATCTGTGCAGCATTGTACTATTTGTTAAACTGATACACCTTCCTGTTCAGAGCTTGCTATTCCTTTCCCACTCTCCCACCTAGATATGCTTTATTGATTTTTCTTGCATTCTACTTCAGCCCGTGTTTAATGAAACCTTCCACATAAAGCTATGAGCAAAGTCATTCCTCTTATAACAAAATGCAAGATTATTCTCAACCTGGTAATGAAAGATTAGGCTATTTTTAATCAGTCATAAATAAGTAATTAACAGTACATAAGAGTTCCTTGGTACATCTTTGCCTCTTTCTTACAAATTTGCACATGCTGACAAGGTGACCATTAGCAATTTCCCTCCTCTTCCTCTCTTTTGTATTTGGAAAAAACGGAAGCACAAACAGAGGCTGAGAGACTGTCAAACAGCAGTGTAAGCACTCTGGCAACAGTGCCAGGTGAAGGTGGCTCTGCCCTGTTGTGGTTTGGGGAGCATCATCCCTACGCCTCTATAGACTGGTCCCTCACTCAAGCTGACATAACTGTTCATGGGGCCATGCTATGAGCTAGACCACTGAAAGAAGATTAATTGCAAATAGGTGCATCTCTCTCTTCCCCCAAAAGCTATTTTTTTTTGAGGTCCATTTCTGTGCTGTGGTTCTCAGCATAGCCCCAGAAACAATTGTGTTGATGCAGTGGAGGGGATGGTGTGACTGAGCAGCTAGGGATAGATGAGATGGGGCCAGAAGCTCCCCACATGGATTCATTGCTGAAATCCCCGTACCATGGCAGTGCAGCCTGGGCAGATAGTGCCCATGAACCAACACCCAGTCCCAGCTGAAGGCGAGGTCTGTCAGGTCAGTGCTGAACTACTGGCTAGCCATACTGACTCAGGAGAGATAAGGAAAGGATGTGGACTGTTCCTGTGATAGTGAGACTGTCTATCAGGTGAAGGTCCTAAGGGGAAAATATGACTTATGTTTTAAGGGCTGTACCAGGATACAGAGTTGTGTTATAGTAGCAATAGCAGCAGATTGTCATTTTGTCAAACAGCTATACACAGAGTAATATGGGCCTTGTTTCAAATGGTTCAAAGATCAGCAAGAGATGATGGAAAATAGTGTTTTCCCTTAAGTCTCCCCATATGTCAGAAAGGTAAGCCATCTCCTGAAGAATGAAACATAATAGCTCTGTTTTCCCATTTTAGAATTTTCCCTGTTTTTATCACTTGGCTAGGGAGTGGTCTCTGCATCTACTGGCAACCCCCAGTTTGGCCAGATGGCCATTGACATGCCCTGTTACTCACAGTGATACTGGCAGTGGAAAACCCAAATGCCACCAGCATCTGAGTAATGTCTATCAATTACCAAACATAGCATCTGGATGGAACTTTCAGTTCAACCTGCCAAGAACTGTTTCCTCTATCTATATCTAATCTATCTATCTATCTATCTATCTATCTATCTATCTATCTATCTATCTATTTTGTCTTCTCCTGTAATATAGGGGCACATGCCTAAATCATCTGTGCGTTGTTTATCTAATATAACCTTTATAGGGCAATAATGCAAGGCGCTAGTAACACCCTTTGATACCCTGATGTCTTTCTATGGCACAGTTTATGTTGGAGCCTTCCCTGTAGAGGTTTGTTGTAAGGTACTGTAGAGAAGTCTGTGGTCTGTGGTAGGCATGGAGCAGATGGCATGTGGAGTGTTTTGGAGGAGAGATATCTTACAGAGTTGCCTGCAGCTGCAGAAGTACTGAAGCAAGGTTGTTATCCACAAACCAGGCTTTTTTTTTTGCATGTTAAAGGGAATGACAGAGTCCCCCAACATTTTTCCTTACAGTTTCCCTCTTCCATTCCCAGCCCTTCAAACATACCTATAAGGAACATCTCAGGTTCCTGAAACTTTATTGCTGTTTTATCTCCTGGAGTGACAAAGAACCTTTCATGATGAGAACTGTTTCCTGCCTACAATGATCCTTTTCTTCAGGACCTCTGTTAAAATCCCTTTTGAAATTCCACTGGCACTCACATAACTCACTGTTAGACTCTCTCTTCAATGCCTCAGTCTTCTGATAGTGGTGCCCGCATGACTAGCTCATGGGTTGGTCTACTGAGTGCATTGCTCCACACTGCCACTTTTCCACAGTCATGGTCTTCACATTATGGTTTGGAGTAAAACGTTCTCTATCTGCCCAAAACCAAAATACCTCTGTCAGTCTTCCCACATCTCTCTGAAACAGAATCCTTTAGTATTAGGGATGATACTGAAGCACAATTTCAGTCCAGTGCAAACATCCACACATCTGCTATCCCCATGGTCTCTCCTGGCTGCCAGATCCAAACCAGAAACCATACAGTCATGTTAGCATGGTCCTGCCCCTGAGACATAAGCCTTGTTGAGAGGCAGAGGATCTGAGTTCAGGTAGAAGTGCCACACTAAGGTTTTTACTTCTGTATCAGAAATGGCTCACTCCTAGGCAGCTTGGGAAGCAAGCAGACCAGCTCTGGGACCACCTGCACCCATCATCATTGCTAGCAGGCAAGGTCTAAATCTACAAAGCACAATGCTATTTCATACTGCAGACTCTAATGTCCAGCTCTCCTGACACTGAGAGCAACTCCCAGCCACAGGTCCCCAAGTCTAATGCAACCAGTGATTTGATTAAAGAACATTACTTCTGATTACTTCTGAAAATCACATTCTGAAGAAGAGAAACCCAAGTTTTTCATCTAATGGTGTAAAAAGGAAAGAAGTCTAAGCAAGGGAAGGAATATAGTCTAGCAAGGGATCTTGTCCTAAAGCTAAACATTTAAATTATGTTAGCCCTGACTAAATATATATATATATATATATATATGCATATATATATATATATACATAATTGCAGATTCCCCTGCTCAGCATCTCCAAATGCTTTAATCTTTATACTGTAGTTAGGCAGAAAAGTTTCTCTGTGAATCTGGGATCACTGTATGAGCTTCATCTATTACCTGTGCAACTTGGCAGCAGTAGAGAAGCCAGTTGCAGCATCAGTGGTGAAATGCTTGCTTACTTAGGTGGAAAATTATTAGCATAGTTTTCTTGTTACCTAACAGTAGTCTGAATTCCTGAAAGGGATAAAGGAAGAAGATCATCTTCATTCTTTCCAGCTGCACCAAATAAACAGCATTCTTCTTCCATGTTTGTTATTGCTTACAGAGCAGGCAAAGAGACCCATTCCCTTTAGCTTTGATGCTTATGAAAAATTGGAAATTGTAGGGACACACCCGGCGGCTTCCTTCAGCCAACAAAGGGTTAATTGCAACTGCCCCTCCATTTGGCACCCAAGAAAAGGATGATAAAAACTTATCTACACTGGGGGGGGAAAAAAAATTCTCACCAGAACAGCAAGCATTGCACTGAGGAAAAGGAGGTTCAATGAGCAAAGGCTTCTTAGTGCTAGGAAGATTTGCAGATTCTACTGCATTTTTATAGTCAAAGCGAGCAACCTTTCTCCACACCTTATCACAAATATAAAGATATCAACTGAAAGTGCTGCACAGTTAATTTTGCCTTGAGAAGCAATATAGTTTATATTAGTGTCAGGCAACTTTACCTAGGGTTTCTAATGGCATGAGCATTTGTCTGGTAAAAAACAAGATATTGCACCTCTAATCAACATACTTCTAACCAGTCTAGGGTAGACCAAAATTTTTAAATTTGAATCTAGAAAGTTGCTAGCATGATCAACACTGGTGTAGCTTCTTCTTTACACTTGTGCAGTGCATCTGTAATTACAATGTGTAAATTGCCTTAAGGACATAGTGAATTCTCCAGACATTTGTGGAACAAAGCCCTTAGGAGACTGAGATCCAGGACTGAGTCAAACCTCAAACCTTGTAATCAGGTTGAATATTTAGTCCTTACCTTCTGTAAATTGCAAATTTATGGAAACAGCCACTGGAAACAAACACTGAACTGAAATGAATGAGTATGGCTACTCAGGGTTTTGCTTCCTTATAAATGTAATAATCTGAAGTGAATCCAAATAATCTCTGCCTCTGCTCACCCAGATGAGTGCAGATTCACTGCACTGCCTCATGCCATTTCAGCTCATCTATTTTTTGAGCTGCTGACCTCTTTGAAGTGGTAATACTTCTATGGGGCCTGTGTCTCCAGAAGCCAACTTACTATACAAACATCAATAATTTAACTCCTAACACTCCAGACAGCAAGGGAAAGATAATCAGAGTCTGTTTTGTAGGCTTTAGCTCCACAGGATCAGCTGGGCTAAGATGGGTGTTAAGCTGAAGAGAGGAGGTGGGGAGAACTCGCATCTCCTCCTGAAATGTTATCTATCACATTCATCTGTTCTCAAATTTTCCAGTGAATTGCTCACTTTTTCCTACCTTTCAGAAGAACTGCTTTCTTCTGTTTGCAGTCATATAACATTCCTATGGTGTCTTCAAGGACTAACATAAGGAAAGTATTTAATGTATTTTACCTAAGGCAAGTACTAAGGCTATTTTAAAAGTTCTATGATTTAAAAGGTGACAGAAACACTTTTCTATCACATGATGTAAATTGAACTAAGTTAGGTTATTTTGGCTGCTTATGCTCTTATAATACAAAAGCAGACCTAGAGTAGTAGAGCAAAAATATTCTTTGGCATTTCATTTCAACATTTAGATTATAATTGCATCAGCATAGCTATACTGACAGTCTTCCTAATGGATACATACCTTATGGGTGTAAACTACTTAGCTTAATTAAATGAACTAGATGACCCAAAGGATTAATTTTCTTCCCCCGCCCCTGGCTTTTTCTTATTCTGTTTTAACTGCATCTGTATCAGTAGGGGTGTGAGTTTATCTTTCATTCTTTCTTCTGGGCTTGCATTCCTTCTCTTTTGCTTTCTATGAAATTTCTCACCAGCAAATTCAAGTGGTTTAATAGAAATAGTCAATTTGGTGCAAATATAAGGTAAATAAAAAATTAATATAGAACTTGAAAATGCAACTCTCCATTCCCAGAACAATGGCTGCACTGAAAAAAACCCCTAATATATCAAATAACTGGAAGGTTTCAATGAAACCAGTTTGAAAAGCAGTAGCCAGATACCTGTAAAACACATTCCAGCTAGGGAACACAAAGCAATACCTATGGTACACTGAGGCTGGACACAGTGTGGGGAACTGCACTGGCATCACTTCTTCCCATCCCTGGGTACAGAGTGACTGTACTCTTGGAGGAAGAGGAGGAAAGAATGAAGTAGGGTAGTGGAGATATAAATCTTGGGTCAAACCTAAGCAATTACATTTTCATGTTCTCAATATTTACCCTCTTATTCCTATCCCTCTAAATAAATCACATTCTGAAGTACCCAACAGATTTCTGTGAGTTTACTTTTATCAGACGGGTGGAGGAAAAGGGCATGATTCCTCACCAGTACGTGCTGTGCCAGGAGATAATTTAGGCTTGACCCAACTATTTCCCAAATGAAGTGTTTTTGTCAGTGCAGTTAGTTAATAGGTAGCTCACCATATCTGAATGTAGGACCATTCTACTGCTATAAATACATCCTCACTAGGAGTTACTATGGTATATTGATCTTTATGCCCTAAGAAACTCCTAGAATAACATAGCCCACCAGAATCAGGCAGAAGCTGAAGCTCATCTAAGATCCCACTGCTGCTGAAAGCAGAGGGCACCCCTACCTCTGCCCATCCTTCGGGCCACAGTGATGCTCACTAGGCAGACATGGAAACTGCCCCTGCTCAACATGAGTTTTACCAATAAAAAGGTTCTGTTTCTTTATAGATCAGCCTCTTGACCCAACTGACAGTGTTGGTACACAAGGACCAATGGCAGCACATAGGAAGGGACAGAAAGGCATGAAATGCAGCATTAAATCTTATTAAGATAATCAGGGAAGTATATCTGAAGTCAATAAATAATGTTGACTGGTGAATGAATATGAGCAAGTTCTTTTCTGTTCATGGCAACTATCCATACAAAAAGACAAAAATGTGTCAGATATGTTAGTTAGAGCAAGAAAATGGTTCAGTTCTAGTTAAGAAGTTGCTCATATACAGAGTAAGAGAGGAGTGATAAGACACATTAACCCCTGAATTAATGAACAGAATGTTTCAATTCTAGTTTGGTTGGAGCAGAAACAGAAACATTTAAGCTGCCATTTTTTTCTGAATGCAGACCAAGATGTGGGCGGTAACAAAGCATCAAAAAGGTTGCAATTGATTTGGAGCATATGGCAAAACTCTTTGTCAAGGAAAAGGAGGGAAAAAGTTGTTTTGTTTGCTGGAAGAAAAATAAACGAGAAGACCAAAGCAATTCAATCTGCTGAGTGTGAAATGCATTAGGAGGATAGGAGTGTTGCACAGCTGAATGCTGTGCTGTCCCTGCCAGACACTGCTGGCTCCCCATCCTGGAGCTCTCAAGTAGGTCTGGCAGCTCCAGCCCTATCTCGGTCAGAGCCACAGCGCTGGGCTGCAGGGACAGCATCATATTGCTCCAGCCCAACACAGACAGAGAGGAGCTGAGGGAAGTTTTGTAGGTATTTTTGAAACAGAAGGAAAAAAGCTTTTTAAATATTTTGAAACAGAAATGCAGGCAATATACTGACATTCAGATGCAGATGGCATTCACATCTGGAAACTGCACATCTGTAGTAAAAAATCCAGAGTTTCTCCTGTGTTCCAGACTTCTGCATCACAAACACTGCCTCCGTTACTGTGTATTTCTTAGCAGTCTCCTTCCCCACACACCACCATCACTTCAGGTGTCAAGTTAGCCTTGGTAGGAAATGTGGACCTGCTTTATTCATTCTTTCCATCTACCAGAGTGTGCCTAGATCAATCACAGGCTCTGTCTTTGTTCTAGTGAAAGAAGATAATTGTCCTCTGTTCTCCATTTTGGAATAGAAGGAGGATCTGAGAGATATCTTAAAAGAGAAAGCTACTCCCTAAAGCTTTATATGAGACTGCCACATGCAATTTACACTGTGATTAGGAAACCACCATGCTTTGTGAGATAAGTTAAAATTTGTTTGCAAGTGAAGCCACAGTCAGATATAAAGCCACTGAATGCAGAACCCAAATCAACCCTGCCAAATTTATTACTCTCAATGGGCTGCTTTGAACTTGAACTCACTGGGAATGAATAGAGGCTAAACTTACTCTGTCAGGTAGGCTTTGTGATCTTTGATCAAATATGTACTATTAATGGAAAGGGCACTGATGTTCTTTCTTTTTTTAGGTATGCCCCTTTATTGAACACACAAAAGAGATATAATTAAATTCTGTATCATTGAAGATATATCTGATAATCCAAGTGTTTCTCAAAGTGCCATGAGTGGTAGACCACAGCTTGAAAAGCAGTGTATGGCCTAATAAAGAAGTACAGGAGGAAACCTGAGGGACAGATGTCAGCCACAACAGAATTTGTGAAGGGATGCAACTGTGAGATGTCAGGAAGTCCACATTTATTCCCTTTTGACCCATTCATGAAGGTTTTGTGCTACAGTTAATGGGTTGGAATGTTTTTTCTGTGGACCTTGTGCTACCTGAATCACTCTTTGCCCACTTTGCTCACAAAAGGCTTCATCTTCACTTGGATTTAAACATTTGCTGCTGGAAATTGTTAGCTAAAATGTTTTGAGGAATCCACAGTTATGAATTAATATATAATTAGATAATTAGATAATAGATAATGGCAGAAGAGCCTGTAAAACTGCCCTTGTGCAACTTCTGTAAAATCCAGCTGAAGAATATAATCTTAGCACAACCAGTTTATCTTCTGCTTAAGCCTATGTAATTCTTTCTGTCCTATAATAATACAAGGTGCTGGCACACATCCTTCCAAAAAGTTTAGATCTTTCCCAGGGCAGATCCAACCTGTAGTGAATTATTTCTGCAGGACATTACCTCTGCAATTTAGCTGGGAGCAAAGAGGAAAACAGGTATTATAATTCAAAACAGGCAAACAGGCCAATTTTTTTTTAACTTTCTCCTTTTGTTTTCTTTTTTTTTTCCTTCTTTTTTTTTTTCCATTTTGACTGAATGGAAGTTGGGCCAATCCAGCTTTGAAAAAAGTTTTGGATTGCCTGGCATACATATACACCCCAAAGTCTCAAATTAAAAGTTTACAGCAGTCAAACAGGCTCTTGCTGTCCTCCACTTTCCCAAGAGGGAGCTGGGAAAACAGCTGTACTTTCTGTTCTGATATTAGCTGAAGGATCCTTAAGATGAAGTCCATAATTAGGCTTTATGATATTAAAATGTGGTTTACATAGTTAATAGGCAGTTTGGACGTAGTTATTTGAACTACTTAATCTGCTGACCAACTCCATGCAGTGCTTTATAATATGATTTGACTTTGAAATGTGATAAATAGGAAAGAAATCATTAGTGCTGATAACCCTGTATTGCATTCAGAGTTGCCTTGGATATCTGATTTTAGAGTCTGTAGTGTTCTATTTGTTGCTTCTTTCTTGTGTTGGAGAAGGAGTAGGCAAAGAAGCAAAGCCGTGAGCATACGTGCATATTTCTTTTCTAACAATACACTGCATTTGTCCAGTCCCTTTCTTCAGATAATCTCATAGTACTACACCACAACTAATCTATTCCATGTCTCTGCGATGCACCCTCAGTGCCAGAAGAGAGGGGGACGTAAATGCAGGGCTGTGCTTTCAGGAGCTCGCCCTGGGAGCCTCGCAAGGGGTTTGTCCAAGGATGCTCAGCATTAGCAGCAGACCAGAGAACAAAGCCCAGGGTTTTTTGCTCTAACCTCCAATATATTTACTGAAAAGATGTTCATAATAATTCATTAGCAATTTCCACATGATAATCTTAGTTTTCCTCCCATTTTTTTATTATACACCCACAAAAGCTGGAAATCAAATAATAGCACCTGAATTTTCTCTTATGTGCTAATGAAAAAACAGAAATGAGAACAGCTCAGGAAGAGCATTGCTGTCATATAGCAGACATAGCTTGGAAAAGACAGTGCTGGTTAATGCCCTTTAATGGTAAGTACTTCTCAATATTACCTGCATACCTGACAGACATAAATAAATACAAACCATTTCTAAACTTAGTTGGTATCTTAATTGTTCAAGAGGCTGACACCTGCTATAGTAAATAACCAATGTGACCGCAGGGAAAACATTGTGTCTGTTTGCTTTTATGTATTTATAGAGCACATACCTCAGGGGTATGCAAATATTTGGTTGCATCACATTGCCTATAACTTCATTTATAACACACATTGCTCACAACACAGCCTAAGCTCTGGTGGATAATTCAGCTGAGCAAACTGTCCTGCTCACAGTGACTCACAAGAAGAGGCCTAGAGCAAGCAGACAGGTGATGGAAACACAGCAGAGCAAGAGACTATTTTTACTGTTCAGAACAGTTGGTTTCACTTGTAATTTCTTTATCCCACAGAGGTTCCTCCAACATTCTCACTGACATACTACAGAGGAAATCCAAACTACCACTCATATGGTTTAAAAGCAATTTCTTCTAAAGCAGGGTGAACTCTAAAATAGTGAAGGTCTGTCGTAAGTAGAGGTACATTTCATCCTCTTTTGTATTTCATCCTCTTTTAAATCATGAAACCCATCCGGAGATTCATTTTTACATAAAAACTGATGCATACTTTTAAGAGACAAATGTTTAAACACTCCTTTCCAGACAAGCGTGCTGAGAAATGGTTTGCCATAGATTTATTTGGGATTAAGTATTTTCATTAAAAAATAATAGCAGAAAAATAATCTTTCTGGCTTCCGACCATATTAATTCACATCTTGTGTACATTTAGTTCAAAGGGCATTCTGAGTTCCCCTAGTCTTCTAATCCTTGCATTGCAAGGTTGAAGCTTTTATGATGTAGCATCTCCCAGCTCAGCTTTCTGCTTCATTTTATTACTTCTAGATTGGGAGACAGCTCCCACATCAAACAGTTTTGTAAATTCATTGGCAGATCTTATATTCACTAGGAGAAGGCATTATTAATGCAGAGTTAAAGCTATCCACTGGTATTTAATGCCCTTCAAACATGTTCCTTCCTACACCTGAAAAAAAAAAAAGGGAAATAAATAAAGGACGTATCTGGGAAAACCTGACACTCACTCCTCTTTGTCAATAGCACTTGAATTCTGTGCAAGCCATCTATCATCTACCTTGCCTGTTCGAGGTGTGATTAGCTAGAGGGATTAGTCACAGCAGTTCAGCAGAGCTGTGATCCATGTTAAAAGGTGATCTGTATGGACCATTCCCATCTGAATGGGGCAGCAAATTCCTTGACAGGTCCCTCATTTTATCAAAGGAAGGCTTCATTTATCTTCAGAGCTCCTACAAACCTCACTTAAACACTGCATTGACTCCATCCCATAAATAAGGATGTCAAGAGTGGGTCTGCAGATGCCTGTGCATGACAAGTTTAATGACAGGTGAGTGTAAGGTTTGATTGTGTCAAGTACATAAAGGTGAAGAGACTGTAAAAAAGCATCAAAGGGCTTATCAAATGTGAGAGATCTGGTGTTCTGGGGGCGAGGTTCCCCAGGAATTTGGCTGCAAGGCAAGTGTAGCTACCTCCCCCCTGCACAGTTCAAAAACACCCTCCTGAATGGGAGCTATTCCTGGAGCAGGGGCTGCCCAAGTGAGGCAGGGAAAGGTTGCCTGAACATGTACTTTAATTCTTAATTCCTGGTGTTCATAAACTTGAATTTTTCTGACTCGTTACTTTCTAAAAAGGCACGGGACCTCATCAGATAGTCTTACCCATGCTTCAAGAAAATTATTTGAAGCTTCATTTCCTATCCTTATTTCTTTTCTCCAAGCAGAAACACAATTGACAAAGGTTAGATATCCTTTAGGTAGCCACAGTTAGCACAGTTTTACCATAGAGATGCTATGGCAACTAGTTAAATATAAAGGAAGCTATATGATCTTCATGTGATTCTTCTGTTATTTACAGGAGTGAGGACTGAAATATTTGGAGTTGCTGATATTAACTCCCTTAAAGGGACAGTAATACGCACTAGCTGGGATAACTACTGTATGACTTGAAAAATTTGAGCTACACCCTGCAACAATTCATGCAAGTGCACCTCTAGTTCAAATAGGATTACACAAGTAATTGTGGGCCTCCCAGACATTCTGAGTATGTCTGGGTTTCGGGACTCCTGTCAGGGACAGACAGAACTAATCAGGGTTTCCATCTAGGTATGTATCAAACAACCCTGAACTGTCCACCAGTAGCTCAGATGAAGAATTCAAGTCTGAACATCTTAAAACCAGGCTAACTTATGATACTCTTATCACCTAATCCTATTCTTCTCTCTCTTCATGCACTTCTTTTGTGCCTGTGCTATTCTGATCTTATAATTTCTTCCCATTAATGTAGTAATTACATACTTCATCCTCTTCATTACAATTATGCTTAAATCCTCTCTTTCTTTCAAGTGCCCTAAAACCATAGGCTTTTCCCATTTGATCCTATCTGTCTGTACTGGCTAGAGTTAGACTGCATGTGAAATCAGACTACAGTGTAGCACATTGCTCTTGGGTGTAGGAATTTTCTCTTGAGCACACATCAGCGTGCTGCTGGTGCTCTACTACTACTGTAATGTTGCTGTAATTTCCAATAATAACAAGAATGAGCACCTTATTCTTCCAGGACTTCAATGCTAAATGTTCAAATTTAATGGTGTCAGAAAGAGAATATTTTTAAGATTTATCTGGAGGAATAAGGTGACTTATTGTGTAGAAAATGATGCTGCAAAACAGCTTAACTGAAGTAGGGCACTAGAAACAACAGGATAGACTTGCTCTTATGTAAATGACAGGTAAATAATATCTCAAGATCACTTAAGTTCAGTTGCAAAATGAAAGATGATGCAGGGCCTTATTAGATCAAGCAGTTGATTTTTCAGAATTGGTGACCTTTACCCAGCTTAATCTTGAAAGAGAATACTTGACTGTGCCAAGGTTCATTAGGGTTGGTTAATTATCTTCTAGTACATTTGTGGAATATGATAAGCATGTGAATTTAAGGCACCCCTATAAAACAGATGATTGCTAGTAGAGAAAAGTTTGGTGTTTTCCTCTAAATGACCAACAGGCTGTCAGTCTGCATGGCGTGAATGAAGTCTCTCAGGTGATAAGTCTCCGCTGATCTCACCTTTCTGTTTTATTTTCCACCGTGACACATCTCCCGTTTTCTCTGCTTACTAACTGTTGTCTCTCCTTCCATACCTCTCCCAGAACCTTGTTTCTATAACTGGAATGTTATCTACCAAATATAAGCTTTTTAAAGTGGTAGAAAAGTACTTGGATATTCACTTTCTCTAGCTGTCCAGCTGAAAAATGTCACTTTTTTCCTACCTTTCTCTTCCCTCTATTTACTTTGTTGCTTTCACTGGTTTTCTGTAGGCATAACTCAGTTATGGAGTTGGGTGCTTTTGTGAGGCACAATGCAAAACCAGCTCTTGAGCTTTGACATCGCAGTTGTGCGCTTGAACACAGACAAGTGAGGTGGAAGAACAAATAACAACCCATTCCAGTGGCTCCTTCTTGCACAGTCACTTTTTGGCCCTTCTCAACCTCAGGGGCATTGAACTGAGAGCTCTTTTTCTGCAGGACAGCCAGACACCAGGCATTGACAATTCCTGGTGGACACCTTTTGAGGCTAAGGGGCCAGGACTACAAAATTCATGTGGCAAGGAGCAACAGGGCAAGAGGGGTTCAAAGTACACCACTGCAGTGTCTGGGGACTTAGGAAGGAGAGGAGGACCTGTGTCTCCTCAGCCAGGGCTGATTAGGCATTTTGTGTTGCTAATCTCTTTATGGATAGAAGAGTGAAACTCAGCTTCTCTGTCCAAGCTATGTGACCCTACACAGTTTAGATGGGATTTGAGTTACTTGCCTCAAGCAGTTGGGAAATTGTCTTAAATTGTTCTTTACGTGGTTACATGCTGTTATGGATCACATCACCAGTTGCTGTAGTTCAGAAACTGTAATTTAGTCAGAGTTAGGAGATCTGGTTTCCTTTTTTTGCTTTGCCACAAATTTCCAGCATGACCTTGACAATCAATTCAGTTCAAGTCAAGTAACACTGAGCTCAGTGTTTTAGGCATTAGCTATCACAAGAAATTGGAATATATTTGCACCTAATTTGTGGACTCCAGCATTTACCTATTTCTTATACACATCAAGTGGACAAGTTGACCCATTTTCTTACATTTTGTGAATGTGCTGACCAAACACGCTAGTTCATCCTCAAGTTAAATTGAGATTATAATGTTTTTGTACCTTATAGGAAGCCAAATAATGTTTGCAAAGCAGCCTGAGATTCTCACATGCATCAAATTCCATATAGGTGCACATGACAATGCACATAACTTAGCTAATAAATTTAAATCTTTGGAAGTTTCAGAAAATACACCAATCTGTGATATGGATGCTACCTTAGGGAACTGAAGTTCACAACACAATTTCAATCTCTGTTTCTGAATCTCTTCCAGGAAAATCTGGGGCAACCATGATCAGACAGATGTTTTGATTATGGAGTTGTCTTGACCTCATATCTGTGAGGAGCCAAAGAGTCATACACAGTGCCACCACTAAAGACATAGCAATGTATCAACAATATAATTAATGATTAATGTACTATTTATATTGTGGTAATGTTTACAAACCACAGTCATACAGCAAGACCTGCTTCTGCTGTACAAACACACACAAACATGATTTCTGTCTCAAAGAGCTTAAAATCTAAATCAGGAAATATAAGCAGTTTTCAGGGCCTCAAAAAGGAAAAAAAAAGTAAAATCAGTGACAATAAAAGGTTGTGCAAAGAAACTCATCTCCATTGCAACATGAAACTTATGGTTTCTCTGCATGGGAAAGCTACTTTCATGTAACTTGAAGTGATTTTAGACAACATAAGAAGTTATGTAGATACTCCTATTTCAGAATATTAGTGGCTAATTTAAGTGTAGATAGAGAATTGCCTAAGTACTTCCCTACATAGCATATATTGTTCTCATTATCTTAATGTAATTAGCTAATGAAAAACTTGGTACAGTTTCCGCATGTAGACACCCAGAGGGAGAACAGAGGTAGGCAATTGTGCAATTGATGCAGGGAATATCAGCACACTTAATTATGCTCTGTAGGCTTCCTAACAACATGGTGTATACACCTGATGAAGGTATCTACATTTTAGGAGTTCTATATTACTTCCATGTCCTCCCAAGTCTGTCTTCTTTTTCTGCCCAGAGATTGTGTTCAGATGCCCAGTAGCCCAGTTACCACAGTAGTACAGCTCTGCCTGGACTGTCTGACAAGAAGAAAACCCAAAGAAATTTCTACCATTTTTGTACAGATCAATTCTACAGAGTTTATGCAGTTAGTCCTGTGAGCCTTACTGTATTGGATGTTCATGCACTTCATGACACAAATATATTTCTGTTAGGGAAGTTCCAGAAAGAAAAAAGGGAGCTCTCCTGAAACTAGAATATATACTGCCCATGCCCTTTATTTTATAGAAGAAAAGTGTCTCTTCAGTTTACAGTGTTGAATTGTTCAAAGTACCCAAAGCTAAACTAGGGAGAAAAAATTATAAATCAAAGTAACTGTCTGAAAGAGGGTTATATCCTTCTTCATGGGAGGGAGGGTATTAAATAAACTCCCATCATGGTTTTCTTCCTACTTAAAAAGGCTGTCAAGAGCAAAGGGAATAGCTGGAGTAGTAGTCTTGAACTACAGCAGTGAGGTTTTTTGTCTCTCATTTGTCAAAGCTGTGGTGTTAGTGTCCATATCAGTTTCTCCATACTGTTATAAATTAACTTCTCAAGTTAAATTAGAATTACTTTCTCAGGCTATCCTTATGCTATCACATTAAAAACCATTGCTATTTAGTGGGTGAAACTAGGAGAATCTCATAGTACATAGGATGTACACAGATCTTTTCAAACAGAGACAAAATGATGTGGCCTTAGCTCACCCTCAAATGAATATTACAAATTCAAGTGGATCGAGAGGATGGGAAGACCAGAGCAATGGCAACTGTTCAGACAGGATATCACATCAGAGCCAGGGGGCAGGTCCAACAGTAATTGCCCTGTTGCTGGCGTGCCACTAAATGCTTTGGATTCCTTGTAGGTAAACAGCATGTACCCAGGACATACCCATCTGAGTGCCCAAAGGCTGCAGACAAATGAAAAACATATGCTGTGAACACAAAGGATTAAACTTTGCCTCAGGTGTCTGCAGTTAAGACCACTGGTTTTAGTGCAGTTATCCTGGTATGGTGTCTGGCACATGGCAGGCAGAGAGCTGTGAAAGGAACAGGAGCTGTTGTTGCTCCAGGCTGTTGCTGGAGGGCATTCAGCCAAGACAGCCACTTGCAGCTGCTGAAAGTCTGGACACACACAGACACACAGGGAATTATCCCTCCTTACACTGTGTTTTCCTCAGACCTCAGTCTGAGTCCTCAGCAACCTCTTCCAACGTGTCACCATGTGTCTCTGGTAGGCCTATGGTTCCTCCACTTCAACAGCCATGCACCAGCTCTTCCACCTTCCCACCTTCAGCCCCTCAGCCCAGGCCCCCAGCCTCCCAGCCTGGCTCTGCTGCTGCACTGGCTGCAATGGAGTAATCCGGGGACTGGGTGCCTGGCTGCACAGCACTCACCAGCGTAGGACAGCAATTTGTGGCATCTTGCTTCATCCCAGGTCAGGGCCCAGCTCCGCGGGATGTTATCTATGAACATATGATTGTTCACAAGGAATCTCTGATGCACTCTAGACAGGGCTATTAAAATCCAGACCGTTGTAATAAGCCTTGTGGAGTGGCAGGGCTTATCAGCCTGTAAGTCATGCACCTATATTGCAATCCCAAACATAAATGCAGGCTGGGCAATGAGAGGCTTGAGACCAGCTCCAAAGAGAAGGACTTGGGAGTGGTGGTGGACGAAAAGCTGAACATGAGCCAGCAATGTGCACTTGCAGCCCAAAAGGCCAACTGTATCCTGGGCTGCATCAAGAGTAGTGTGGCCAGCAGGTCGAGGGAGATGATTCTGCCCCTCTACTCTGCTCTAGTAAGGCCCCACCAGGAGTAATGTGTCCAGTTCTGGAGCCCCCAACACAAGACAGACATGGACCTGTTAGAATGAGTCCAGACGAGGTCACAAGGACAATCCAAGGGGCCTACAAGAAAGCTGGGGAGGGACTTTTTACAAGGGCAGGTAGTGATAGAACAAGGAGTAATGGCTTTAAACTAGAAGAGGGTAGGTTTATATTAGATATTAGAAAGAAATTATTTCCTGTGAGGGTGGTGAGACACTGGAACAGGTTGCCAAAGGAACTTGTAGATGCCTCAACCCTGGAAGTGTTCAAGGCCAGGTTGGATGAGGCTTTAAGCAACCTGGTCTAGTGGAAGGTGTCTCTGCTCATGGCAGGGGGGTTGGAACAAGGTGATCTTTAAGATCCCTTCCAACCCAAACCATTCTGTGATTCTATGATATTGCTTCTGGATCTCAACAAGTGTCCTGAGCATTTATCCTCCACACAGAGCCATCTGGAGATGCTAAATTAGAAATCCCTTCACTGTTTTCCATTATCTAGTGTACACGTGCTCCAGGATAAGTGAAATTAAAATATGTCTTACAGAACCAAAAGCCCAGACTTAGTCATTCTGATGAGTTAAACATATTTACAGTTATCTATCTGAAGATGTCTTTGCTCAGTATTACTGTATACTTTGGCTAGAAGAAATCCAACCTTTATGAAGTGTATTTCACTGAGAAATACAAAACAGGGAGTGGAATATCTGTATTCTGTATTCTGCACAGTTCCAGATTTTTATATTGATTGATTACATTCATAGCTCCTAATTGCATGTTAGAAATGGCATATTCCTGAGCACTACTGTCTATACTGCTTAAGTCCATGAGAAGCCCCACAATTTTGCCTTGCAAGATGGAAACAATGTATTTTGTCACTAGCGCTCTCTACTCATTGATTTTCAACAGCTAGGGATCTTTAGCCACCACATCAAATTAATGCATCCACGACCTTCCACAAAAAAACCTCAAATATGAAACCTCAAACCCTCTATAAGAGGTAAGAAAATAACTGCTATACACGTTACCCAGGATCATGATTAGCTAACACAGTTAACTAATGGGATGATAAATTTCTACTTGCCCCTTTGGACATTAGGAATAGTGAGGCTGGAATTGCATTAACTAATTACACACACTCATTGCCCAGCTGCAGTGAATGTCCTGTCCTGGGGTTCATCTTCAAAATGCACTTATGTTTTTCTGGGCTTTTAAAGGCAACTGCATTTCAGATTGTTAGCACAGAAGGAAAATGGCTGCACTGTAACAGGGTTAAAATCAGGCATATATATTGTCTTCATCGGTGTCTAGAAATATTTCTATGTTATGACTATGAACCTTAAACATACTATAAGAGGAGATTTAAATTCAGGATTTAAAATCAAAAGCACCTGAAAGTACTGATTGATAAGAATGAGCTGAATAGTAACTATTTAGGAAATATTTTCCTCAAAGCTTAACAGTAAGGCCTGTAAGAAAGAACGGAGATGAGGAAAGATTGAAAACCAAATTCTGAACTAAGTACTCCATAAAGTCAAGCATCTGAAGAAAAATATGTGCTTATTTTTTCCTGCTGCTTTCTTCTGCCAAGATACTGCTTCGTTAGTGTGTGTGGTGCTCTGCAAGCCAAAAAGAGATGCCTCTGCTCCTGCCCTAGATTAAAGAAGCAAAGGACATCCTGCTTTCCTGACCTCACTGTCCCAAAGACAGGCTATTTTTTCTGCTTGAGCTCTGCTTTGTATACAGGTGCTCTCTCTAGAGAGATGTTTCTGCAGGAGGCTTGCCTTTCGGAAAGCTCCCCATGGCAAAGAGTAGCTCAGGCATCCTTGGCTTTGTGTAAAATAAAGCCACTGAATTGGACTTGGTTTTAGTCCAAGTTTTGTCTCATCTTAGGTTTGCTTGAGAGTAGTGACAATGTGAATAGGAGGAAAGCAGGGATCAGTGGCAGGTTAGGAATATCAAAAGACTGAAAAACATCTCTGCTTGAAAGAAGGGCTTTGAGCCACCTCACCTAAATCCTTGTTATAACAGAGGTTCTTCATGCACTGCAGTGTGGTAGCCAGCCTGAGTCTGGCTCCATGGAAAAATTGTGTCATGATTGCTGGTTATTGCCTCCCTCTGGAGAGGCGTGCTGTGAGGCTTTCACTTCTGCCTTGTCCCCAGGGGTGCTTTTGGGGCTTGTTGTTGCTAAGGTCAATTGAGCGAGAGAGGAGAGGGATGGGGAAACAAGCGGCGAGAATATCTGTGGAAAAGGACCAAGTAAAAAACTGAGGGCAGTGAGGGATGTCTGTGGCCTAACCAGTGGTTATAGCTTGAAAATCTCAGATCCTTTGTGTAGAATGAACTGAGGCGTTCAGAGTGGGCTAAAGCAGAAATCTGACTTGGAAACAGACTGTAAAGAACAGAGTGATTGTGGTAGCCACTTGCTGTACGAATATATGATGCAATACCATTCTTATTAATGAAAACATAAAGACTAAGGCAGGAAGAGCCAGGATCAGAACACCTACTAGGACAGAATAATTTCCAAAAAAAAGACAAGGAATCACTGGCCATATGCAATTTCATGCTTACTCAGTGCAACTACTAACCACCAGTACACACACAAATCAGGTATTTGTGCATCAATGTCGAACACCTAACTGCAGACAACATGCTTTCTTGGGGCTGAAAGCTCTGAATTTGTGAATGTGGTCTGGATGCCTGGACAGTTGTCAGCCTAAACTCTGTGCCTGTATGTGTGTACAGCACAGCAGTGCTCCCACTGACCCCAACACCTCAATCTTACAGTACAGTTATGTTAGGGATGGTAATGGTGTATTGACTGACAACAATTTTGTCAGAGATAACATCAGACAAACTGACTCTTGGAGAGATTGGATTTTTACTAGAAATACAATGTAATATTAATGTCAAAAAGCCCATTCAGACAGGAAAGTAAAGGAACTGTTAATGTAAAAAAGTAGATTCTACAGAATAAGGACAAGACCTTCAAGCTAGAGTGAATTGCCTTCATAGTGTATTTTAATACAGTTAGGACTTTTTTTTCCTCCTTCAGACCTCAGTAAATGGCCATAGCTGACAGGGGTGGATTTATTCTGTAGGTACTCTCCATATAGCTTGAAGTTATGGCAGAAAAGAGCAGTAGCTATGACAAAGATGAAGCAAACAGAGGGTATTTAAAAAAAAAAAAACAAAAAAAAAACAAAAATCAACCTGGCTAAATAGTGGCATTCAGACTTTTTCTTTAGTGCTGTCATGGGGGAAGCCATGCTGACCTCTCAAATGATGTCTACAAGAGCAAAAGAAAGCTCCCTGTGTTGTAAGATGGTCTATTATTCCAAGTTACATTGTTTTTAAGCTAGAAAGTTTTAAATCCTTGCCTTTTTTTTTTTTTTTTTTTTTTAACTGTAGACTGTTTTGACTCTGGATGAAACTAGTAGGAGTTTTGAGAACTCTTTTCTGAGTATGATTTTAGGAAACAAAAGGAGCTAAAAAGCAACAACTTTCAGCCCAAAAGTGGTTCAGGTTACAGGTTGGATCTGAGCTATATCCCTCAAATCAGTGGATTCATGAAGGCATCATGTCCCTGTGTGCAAGGAGGAGCAAGAACAGGCAGACTGCAACAGAAACACCTTCAAACATGTTATGAAAGAAAAGAAAGTGCTCAGGAACACGGAATTACTGGAGAGGCAGGCATGGGATGCCCTCAAGGTTATACCTGCTGTTGTTTATTTCCACTGGAATAGCACTTTGCATGTGTTCCTTGCATGAAGGAATATGCCCAAATCATAGTCTCTAACAAAGTCTTTGGTCTGCATCAAATTTGAGTGTTACACAATGTCAGTCATGGTTGATACCTGAATGTGGGTTGGCGTAAGTGGGAAATGAGATATGACATTGGGCAGGGTAAAAAGGCGATCACATGGTACAGGATGCTCTATTGATAGGTAGTCAACCTATGAAAAGCTTGGGCTCCTATGTTCAAAATCACACACTGTCAGGTCTAGTGCAAACACATATTTCCTGGAAACTTTGCCAAAAGTTTACAAATAAAATCAGCTTTGGTTATAATGACATCTCAGATAGACATACAGACACCAGTGAAACAAAAGCTGATTCTTTTTCTTTTCACAATAACTTCTTTTCTGTGATACTTTCACACTCAGCATAGCCACTTAGAAGTGATTACTAGAAAAAGGGAAAGATTAAAAAAAAATGTGTGGATACAACTGGGGTTCTTAATCCTTATTTAGTCACTAGGTTCTGCTAGTACAATCACATGCCTGAAGATATCCTAGACATTTAGCACACTTGGTGTCTACCTATGAACTCATGAGTTTAGGCATACATTTTTAAAATCAGGTGAAGTTTTCTTTGTATTTATGTCAAGCTTGAATGCCTGCTTCATAGTGTGCAGGTGAACAGGCAATGACAGTGAGGAGAAGGCACTGGCTCATGTATCAGGAGATCTGGATTCTGTGCCTGGCTCTGTTAAGACTTCTTTAAATGAGTTGCATCATCTTTGTGCTTCATTCTTTCCCATCTGCAGAACAAGAAAAACAAATCCCAATTTATATTGGCATTACGAGCATTAATTCATTACTGTCTGTAAAGGAGATCAGTCTTCTGATAAAAGGTGCTAGAGGAATGCAGAGTATTTCTATTATATAAATATGAAAATGGAGATACTGTCAAAGTCTGTCTTGGTTAAATTTAAGGTTCCAATACCAACTGCAGTCCCTCTGAGAGCTGAAAACTGGCTGGTCTTTGCCTATGTGGCAGGATTGGTGAATTCTGATCAGGGCATGAATGATATTTAGCACTAGAGAAGATTTTCTTTAAAAGTAAAGTTGCTGTTTCTTGGTAACACAGAGCACTTCACTGTCTAGCTTGTCACAGTTGTGTGATTTGTGCTGCAGAGAACGTGCTTCATCCCTGCTATATATTCCTGTTGGCTTCTGTCAGTGGAAAGTACACAGAGGTACTCAAGGGCCCATAAGTGGTCCATCACAGTTCAATGGCCCCTTTTATTTCTGACTATCTAGTTCCATAAATTTCTAGTGACAGCAATTAAGTCTTTATGACGCCTTATGGAAGCATCATAAAGGAACATTTAGTAAGAGACTGAGTGAAGCAAATGAGAAGATTTCTGTTCAATATTCACCCCAAGTGAGAGTCAACCTAGGACACACAAGCACACAAGGCAAGTGTAGGTAATAATAAAGGGGTTGTTTTACAGAAGTAAAAGGTCCAACTTTTGGACTGTGGCTAGAGTCAGCTATACCTCAGACATGTGATCCTTGGTGTACTCCTGTTACATATTAAACATACCCTGTACGAAGTTTGTAAATATTAGCAAATGCTTTTCTTTCCCTGTATTTGCAAAAATGCAAATTTAGAGGCAAAATTTCTCAAGTGCTTTAGTCCCACGGGTAAAAACAGCTAGTAATGAGAATATGAAGAATACTAATTCCTCATTCGATGGAATGCTATTAGCAGAGTAGGCTTCTGTGCATGATCTGTGGCTAACCTTTTGAGTCCTCCTACCATCTACTTCACCAATTAGTCCTTCAACATCACATACCATATTTCCAGTGTGTACCTCCCTTTTGGCATTAGCAATATTTTGTAATAATTCCAGGCCTCAGGCAATGGAGACTGTTTAGGCACCACAGACAGAATTGCCTCTTGACCTGGTCACAATTTTTCCACCAAAACACATTTTCCAGAAAATAACTCTTTTTCATTGGCAACTTTTAAACGTTTTTTCCTTTTTTCCCCTGGAGACACAATGGCACTTTGAAAGCTTTTGGCAGAAGTCAGGCAAGTTGGCTGCCTGGCTAAAGGTGTGACTGCCTGATGGGCTCACAATCTGGCTAGCTTCTTAGGGAATCATCCAACTTCCTTGGCTTCCCTGCTTGTAGCTGAGCAGGTATTTTGGCTGGCCAATGGACTGGGTTGTTCTCATTTGCTGGAAACTTGGCTGCTGGTGTTTTGTCCTAAGTACAATATTAGAAGCCTGGAATTTTACAGAAAGCAGAAGCTGGTTTGGTTGGGTTTTTTTTTTTCTTCCTGCCACCACTAGTCACCTGGAACATACAGTACTAAGTTGTGCCCCAGTTATAATGCTGCTGCATCCAAGTAGAAAGGTCTTGATATCACTTTTGACCATAGTTTGTGTTTCAGCCTGTGTTTAAGGATGGTGGCAGTAGACTGCAGTCATTTCTGGTGTGATCTGAAATATGACTTATTTTTATTGATTGATTGATTGATTTTCACAAGAGTAAAAAAGAAGATGAAAGCCACTGTGTGCCCTCCTTGTTCCTCCTCATCTTGTGATCTGTCAGTATATTTCAAAAACTCTCCTGGCTTATATTCTTGACATTAATAAAGTATTAGAATTCTTCCTCATTCCCAGTACATGTGAATGCATGTGATGGTTTTGTCTATTTTTCTCTGTGTAATGAAGCATCAGTGCCCCAAAGGCACTGGTCATTCATCTATTTATACCAGCATTCTTGACACTGTCTTTGCTTCTTCCAGGCAGTTTTTTTGTGCATCAGCAGCAACACATGAGGCAGCATGCCTTCTTAGATCTTTTCCAAGTGACCCCTTAAGAATTTCCTCTATATGTCTTCTCTACACAGTTCTTGAATTTAAATGTAGTTAATTGACAACAATTTTGATAAGGAGTACAAAGATGTTGTATTTTAGAGGCTAGGATCACTGTATACCCAACGAACTTGCATGAATAAATTTTTCAGGACATATGACTTTACATCTGAAGTGTAAAAATGTTTAATGGCAGGCAGTTTAGTACAAATTCTGTATTCAATTTATCTTGTTCAGCCCAGCCCAGGAATATATTTTATATCTAATTAATGTAACATTCATATATTCATGCAGACTATTATATATTGCATACATTCATGCAGTTAAAACTAAAACTTTTTGACCACAATCCATCTCCTCAGATCCTCTGAGCTTTCCCATGTCAGATAATATAACACACACTCCTTCCTCAAGAGTTGCAAATAAATTACTGAGCTAGATGAACTTTCAGCAAAGTGTATTTGATTATTTATCCTGACATTATTTACAAATTCAGTTTGAATTCCTTAGATACCTTTGGCTAGAACCTGGCCCTCTTCCTCTTTTACCACAAAGATAAAGGAGGATATGACAGATACTAGGTTTATCTTAGGAGTAGAGTGCTTACCTAGGCTGTGAGAAACCTTGGGTTAGCACCACAAATCCTCTTTGCATACAACATTTAAATATTACAAAAGAAAGACCACAGAAAAGTATTCAGGAATGAGTCTCCACCTGATGTGTGACAAACTCCTTGGAAAGCTGGAGTTGCAAATGTTTATCCAAAGTGAAAGTGCATCAGCAGATAACTGGAGAGTGGCTCTTTAACCACAGGTGGTGATTATGCCACTTCTCTGGGAGATGAGCAATGGAGACAGAGGACAAAGTTGAATCTGAATAACTTGTATCCTGCGTAAGTATTCAGTTTCCTTGGGAAACTGAATAAAGGGGCAACTGTCTCCCCAGCAGCACTTCTAAGAACTACTCCCTCTCTAAATATTTATATTCTATATTTCTGCTTCTGTGAAAATTCTTCAAATGAAATATTTCTTGTTAGCTAGAAGATAACATGTCAAATTAAATCAATTTCTAATTTTTGTTTGGAAAGAAGATTCCAACTCTGAATTTTGCCCCAAATTTTTATTTGACTGCCAAGCCACGAAATGAATTATTTGGTAGAAGTGTCTGATGAAACTGCTCTGAACAAGTTTTACTGAAAAATGACACAGTTTTTCTGTGTTTATGTAAACAGATTACCTCATTGCCAAACAAATATTTTTAACTATTTACCTTCCCTTTAGCTCCCACATTTTTCTAAGGTTTCAAAGATAATAAAAATATTCAAACATAGCTTGTTCTTTTCTTCTAGGATTTCTGTGCTCAACATGTGGTCCCCTTGCAAGACATGGAGAACAATCTGTGTTTCTATGGATGTTTTCAAAAAATATGTGTATGTTCTCATTATGTTGCACGCACTACTGAGGAGACAGATATGTGCTATAATTTTCTTTTGTAAATACAGAAAATGAGATGTAGGTAGGCATATTGTTGGCTTGACTCTACTGAGGCAAAGCCTGCAGAAGCAAGTGTGTAGAGTCAGATGTTCTCTTATCTTCAGTAAATGTAAGTGGTTATCAGCCCTCAGAATCTAGTTGCACCCCACATCAGCTAAGATACAGTAACTGATCACAGCCATAGTAATGGTCATAGCAGAGTGCAACCTTAGCAGACAAGTCTAAATGTCCTCTAGAAGGGGTTTAAAGCTGTCCACACTCAAATAGTTCTTCTTTCTCAGCTGAATGGGCAGCAGCTGCTAGTTGTGGGGTGGTAGTTGGGAGCTGAGCAGTGAAACTGTTGTGCAAATGCATATACCTTAATGTTTGGTCTCAGATGCTAGACCTTACTAGCAGCATGAATTAATATGATTATGTTACCAGAAGCACTGCTGGGAACTGATGCAACAGCTCTAATGATCCAACAACTGCAAGAAAAGTGGTTAATTCAAGCTTATATTGGAATTATATCTGCTTCCTCAAACCTGGAGTGCTCCACCTGCATTGCAAAGCTGACCATCTGTCCAATCCCTTTGTTTAAAAGACTGACCTCAGGAGTTGTTTCAGATAGTTACATAGATTAGCTGAGCAGATGGTTTTAAATAAACATCCACCCAAGTGGTTAACATATGCTAATCAACCCAACAGAGCTAACAGTCATGTGCCTGCATCTTTTCCCATCCAGAGCAGCCAGAAGTCTCTTCTTCAAGAGTGCTGCAACTTCTGCAGGGCCCAAAACAGGCACTGACATAAACTCTGGTTTAGCAAGGCATTTAAACATGTGTTTAAATATCACTGCAGCAATCAGATTTGAACCATGAATGAAGAGCCTTGTTCAATTAAAAGAATATAGGAATTTCCATGAGAAATCAGATTGAATATCCAGTTAGTCCAAGTCCACCTGAGACTGTGCTCAGGTCAGAGGTTAACAAGGTAGGCAGAAGAAGCCTTCAGCAGGCAGATGGAAATCCATCTGTTCCAGAGTGTTTTAAGTACTAGGCTACAAGATGAAGATACTTGTCTGTTCTTTTAGTTTAGTTCCTAGTCTCCTTTTTCCAGACAAATTATGGTATTATATACTTCTCTCATATACCTTTACATGTATGCAATCTGTGAAAATATCATTCTTTCCCATCTTTCTTCCTCTGAGAGGTTTTGATAATATTTTATGCTTTTCTGTTCTCCATTCTAGATTTGCAGCAGCCTTTGCCAAGTGGCTTGCCACAGTCCTATGGCAGTTCCTGGGCATCCTGTTTGGTGCCTGGCAGAGCAGGGTGCCTCTCCGCTTTTGATTCCTGCTGGTAAGCACAGGGGTCAGAGAGAAGGATGGAATTTTCCCAGCCCCTTTTTGTCACCATGTGTCATGGCAAGCTTTGATCCCAAAAGCAGTTTGTAGTGAAACATGCAAAGAGTTTTTGAGTAAAGTGTGCATTTGTGATGTCATTTGAAGGGTTCTGGGACTCTGGGAAATAAATGAGGTTTGGCTTCTCTGATACAGTTACTAAAATTACAGATAGATCAGCTCAACAGGCATGTACAATTTTGGTTCATTTTGCACTGGTCTCAAAGCAAATCCATGTGAGACCTCAAAAGACATATGCTAAAACTCTGAGTAAGGTTCCAAGCACCTTGAGCTAATTTAAGTTCGGTCTGCCTTAGTCTTAATTTCTCCTTTCTTTCCTTCCCAGCCTCATATTTCTTGCTTCTTCCTTGTGCTAGAACTAATATTTGTATGTCTGCAATATGATCTGGTTTGTGAGATGGTCTCATTTAAGAGAGAATCACTTTTAATTTTTTATTTTAAATTGCCAATACCACTTGCAAGCCTATGGACCAGTTACATCCTTTTCCATGGTAAATGGTATGTAAAAGCTTCATAGGCTTTGAATTCACCAGCCACAGAAGGACACATGTATCCCAGCTCTTCTACTCAGCTGTGGGAAGATTTAACCTTCTAAAATTGCCTGTTCTACTTAGTGGTATGTCTAATTAATTTTTTCATAATGTTCGGACCCGCACTGCATATGAGTGCACTGTATCTGCAGAGCAAACTCTTAAAGCCAGAATCAGGCCATACTTTTGGCGAGAGGCCACTAGAGCGGGAGAAGCAACAAACCTATTTATAAGAGGCATTTCGTCCATCAGAAGAATGTCAACAGACTAATTACCGTAACCTGCCTGAACCAGCTCTGCCCTCCTGCAAATCAAAGCCCAGATTGTATTGGGAGTGTTTGTTTTGTCATTTTTTAAATGGGTGAAGAAATCAATGGTGTATTCACAGCAGCCAGTAGAGCAAGTAGTTTAGATGGACAACCACAGAACCCTTACTGCTGGCATTAAGTGACTTCAGGTCTGGCTGGTATCAGCATTAATCCTACCTGGGTAAATAGAGAGTTGCCCAAGTCACAAATTTAAGCTGTATCAGCTGCCATGCTTTCATCTACTAGTTTCAGGAATGTGGTTTCTGCACAGGATCCATCTGGAAATTACCACCCCAAGACAGATTGCTTGTCAGTATCTCCTTAGGGCTTGTCTTCAGTGCTAAACACTGCTTTTTCTGGCTTTTTTTTTTTTTTTTTTTTTAACCTTGGGGTAGCTGATGTGAATCAACTATCTTAAGATAAAAGGAAAGGTAAAGTATACTTGCAGACACAGGAACAGTTGCAGTGGGACAGGGGAGAGATGCTGGCTGTGGGGTGGAGCCTTACTACACTAAGACTTTGTAATCTTAGGGCCACCTGGGAGCCGTCTACCATGTCATCTCATTCATGCTGGCACACGTGCTGGGCAAATGAGTTTGAGGGTAAAGGCTGTACATTGTGCAAAAGAAACACACAAGTTTTTTTAATAATGATTTTGGAGGTCTGACTTTTCTACTTCAAACTGTAAAAAAATGTCAGTTCTGTACTTTTCACATTATTTCACACACAGGTTAGGTCTTGGTTTCAACTACATTAAGGCCATTCTGTACCGTCGTCTTGGTCATTTTATTCTATGGTAGCACTTTCTATTGACAGAGAAATAGCTTGCTGCTGTTAATATTCTCAAGGTAGTGCACTGGAGAGGAACATTGACTGGAACAGCATTCCCCAGCTGTTCTAGAGCCTCAAACAGAATCCTAAAACTTCAGGGTGCAAATATAAAGGGCTGGTGTGGTCAGGTTACCAGGTCCATCAGCAAGCTCTGACACATTTGGCCACATTCCACAAGCAAGATGCAGAAAGACAATATCCTATGAGTCTCTTATGTAGATATTTAAGTACTTTAATGTTCAAATCATCTTCCCTCCTTGTGGAAAATACTTGCTTCTCAGAAAGCTAGGATTCATGCTAAAGTTGTTGTTACTCACAAGGCAAGGTCTTTAAGTTTAGCCAAGAATATATGACAATGACGTACCTTCGTGTTTCAGATGTTGAACTTTTAACCTCATGTCCAAGGAAGGTAGAAGATAAAAGTATGAAATCTCCTTGCCTATATTTAATTTATCAAATTAATGTATAAGTCAGGGAAGGAAAATTAAGTTAATTAAGCTGTCTTAAACTATGCTAACATTTTGCTTTCTCAGTGTATTGACACTGCCAGAAGACATTGCTCCATTCCTAACTTTTCCTGACTCTCCATATTATAGGATAGTTTAGCAGCTGGCTTTTTAACCTGCGTGTTTGCAGATCTCTCTCTGACTTCATTTTCACTTTGCATGCCATCTTTCCCTCTTCCACACCCTGTTCTTTCCCCTCAACAAGAGATGCAAATACCAGATAACTGACAGTTTAAGAACTTGTGATCACCACTGGCTTTTATGGTTGGAGATCATTGTTAAATGAGGCATTAGAAATCCCCAGACATGGAAAATCTGTAGCTAGCTTGGAGTTCAGGGCCCTCCATAGATCTTATGTCTGGAGATCTGAGATTGCTTAAATGTTAAAGTTCCTGTCACTTCTGACTGTGAAGGTGACCTCAAAGTGGTCACTGCTCCTAACCCCTGCAGCTGGGCAAGTTTAAACAAACCTAGTCAGAAGTGTGACTTCTCTCTTTGATCTCTTTGAACTGTTAATTGTTTATCCCCAATTAAATATTTACTTTGGACTTGTTTTCTAATCTAGGGATTTATGCTGCACAACACAGGCGCAGACTCTTGCCATTTATATTATTTTCAAGATAAGCTGAAGTTTTAGTGTCTTGCAAAAAGACTGAGGCTCCTAGACATGTAAGTAATTTCTAAAAGGAGTTTTAGGCTTCTAAATCACTGAAGTGTGTTTGAAGACTTAACCCCTTTACAGAAAATAAAACTATAATGATTAGACAGAATATACCCTGGTACATAGGAAGTTAAGAGTGGCTTTAAGGATTTAGCCTAAGTCAGTAGGCAATTAACTAAAGAAAAATCAACAGAGAGAATGCTATGTCTGCTTAGATTACATCAGTTTCTATACAAATATAAGACTTACTTGGCTAACACTTTTATAGCTGTGTGAGTGTAAATTTACACATGGAACTGCTCTGAGAAATGTGAGCACCTCTTTCAGTGACACTAGTCCCTAGATCATCATTGCTATAATGTCACACTGCACCCTAAATTAAATAAGTTTAAATAACTATTTGGTATCACATACATTTAGAATGAGAATACTGATGTGGTACAATATGATCACCTACCAATTCTGGAGTCTTGAAGTTCTTTCCAGCGGAGAGAGATCTCATTTTATGCAGACTCCCACGTTCCCAGCAATGGCACTCAGACAGACCTTGAGCAGATCTGGCTGTCAGCACATACAGTGCTTCCCCTGGAACACAGGAAGCAAGGAAACTTTTAGATCACTGTTTTTGAAACAACCCATGGCAAGGCAGGGCTGATAGCAGGGGACCTAGGAGCCTTGGAGGCTAAATCTGAGCCACCAAATCAGCATTGTGGCACTGACATGGAGCTATGGAACTGGAAGCTCAAGTTCTTGGTTACTTTCCAGACTGGCTGGTCTCTGAGCAAGCTGCCCATTGCCAGTGGATTCAGCCTGATTTTCATCAGAAGTGCACTGAAAATATTTTCATGAAACATTTTGGGGTTTATGATTATGTGTTTTCTAATAAAACTCTTTTACCTTGTAAATTTCTCACTACTCTGAGCAGTTACCTTTTCACAGTCACCTTTTGTTGTATTCACACAGTCTGTCCCAACATATTAGATTCATTTGACTCTGCGAGTGCTTGGAGATTGCCTAAAAATTCATTTGCAAGGAAGAAGGACAATAAAAAATTAAAGGTAATCTTCACAAAGATTCTCATTTTCCTCTGCCTTTGAGGTCTGAGTCGATAAAATTATCTTACATATGCTAATGAACAGCATCATGTCACCTCCCAGAGATTTTATTAACTACCTCTCTTTAGACCACTGCCTTCCCAGAGCAAGCATACTCCTTTTCTGAATTCTGTCCATCAAGCATATAGTGGGGGATACTATAATAATAGCATAATACATCATTAATATAATAAATGTTTTTAAACAGTTACTATTTTATATGTATGGTATCATTTAATGTTTTTGCTGGTAAAAAAATAAGTATCATAATCATTATGCTGCATCATCAATAATTGAGAATGAGTAATCTAAAAGGTGAACTTAGAAAAGGATGTAGGTATTCATTTACTCACTAGGTTCTGATTCAGCAGAACTCTTAAGCACTTACCTAAATTCCTGTGCAGCAAAGCACTTAATCTTAGATTAACTCAAGGTTTTAAATACATTTATTTTCAAGAAAACACTTAAAAGAAATCTATCCGTAATCAAACAGATTTACAATTCCATATTGATCAAGATAGACAACTGGGTTTGAAAGGAATCATAAAAAAGTCATTTGGACCATGTTTCCACCCAGAAATTGTACTGCTCCAACTATCTTCTAAAGTGCAGATGAAGATATATTGACAGTGAAGTGTTTATATCAGCGTAGTTCGCTACTATATGAAAAGCAGAAAGTTATATCTGCTTTTTTCCACTGCATTTTTCCTATAGGTTTCAGCTATGTAGTTGTGCTGGTAAAAGTCATGCTTCGGACCAAAATATTGTACTAATACACGAATAACCTCATCTGTCAAAGACATCATGAGGTTGTGAAGATAGAGCTGGATGTAAAAATACTTGCTTTGCATGAAAAAAAATATTCCTAGTTCTTAGTTAACCAAAGGGTTCCCAAAAGATTAGGCTTTTTTGGGGGTAAACACAAATGCAGTATATCACTGTAACAAAATAAAATAAATATGAGGATAGTAAAGACTGAAGTAGGGGACTAAAAGAAGATAGAGATTTATAGCTTCATCTATATTGTCAATGTCATTCATGCCCTGGTTTCTGTTTCCATTCACATGTTGCAAATGGTATAAACATTAGACAGTAACTGAAGAAATGAAACAGGAGCGTACCAGTAGGAAGCAGCACAATAACACAGCAACTTTGTACGATAAAGCTATATTCCAGCAGTAGGTAAAAACAAGGGCAGCTAGCAGCAGCCAAAAACTAGCAAAGGACAGAGAGTACCCATAACGGCATGTCTTCTGCAATAATCAGTGGACAGGATTAATATTATTTTTGACACTTTCTTTTTTAGGCTTGGAATTTTCAAGTAAAGTAATATACCCTGACCTTAATGTGATTTACAAAGGGGATATAATGGATTTTCTAGTTCTCGTGAGGTTCTGGAGCTGAGAGGAATTGTCAGTGCTATTTTTTTTTAAGACTGCTTTACCTATAGGACTCTCTGGGGATCTTGGATGGTTTATAGTGAGCTTTTAATTATTGTTTATTTAAATTACTGTCATCAGTCTCTGATTAAATGATGTGAGAGAATAGGAAGGAAGGAAATGTAAAGTCTTTAGTAAAGACTTTTTTGCCTCCTAACTCTTTATAGGGTATTAGAATTAGAACTAGAAAATGAGTTTTAAGTAGGCAGAAAACACTCCAAATCACCTCAGTTAATCAGTGTTAATTTTTCTAATTGGCTAATGTCCTATACCAATGCCTGTCACTAGTATAACACTTTTTCTAAGATTTTATCATTCTTAAATTTCAATTAATATTTTTTCCTATAAAGTAAACCAACAAGGTAGAGTAACCATGAATTTAGATGTATCCTTTTGCTTTTTTTTTTGTTTCCTAAAAGGAAAAAGTACTGAAATCTTGTGTTATGACCGAAGAAGAATATTGCAGGGTTTTTTTAATTTCCCCAAATTTCCTGGGAATCTTTGAGATTAAGATTTTAAAGGCTATGTGGTAAATAGATTAATTTAATCCAAAACCAGATCAGTATGAGGGAGATGCCCCTGGAGAATTATTCAGGTAGTTTGATCAATTCCTAACATCGTACATTGATTAATGTTCTTTTGTCTGTCAGGGAATATTCAAATATATAAACCTATAAGGCTATAACATAAGCTTATGCCTATAGGCATACAGGTAAAGCCACATTCATGGCTTCTAGTAGTAGCTCTGTGGTTCCTAAGAGGAATTTGAGAAGCCTAGGTGTGCCATTACTGCTACCTAAACTTTAATCTGAACACTAAACATGAAATGTAGGATGTCTTCTAAAAAGACCTTTCTTGGAATTCTCAGCCATATAGAAACTGAAAATCATACTGGGAAACTGTTTTGTAAACATGCAAGTGAGAGGTGCTATATTTTTAACATATGAGTATCTGGAAGATATTTCTGTTTCCACGAGAAATCAGTGAGAGTTGAATTCTCTAAGGTTAGGTGAAGTATCGGTTATTGTAACCACACATTTTTATCCTGGAATGATCATGCAAAATTACTTCCATTTTTTATTATATTACAAAAACTGATAATACTGACAGAGAGTTAGCAGACTCAAACCTTAAGCCACATTATTTTCCTACATTCATCTGCGAAGCTCAGAACTGTGTGTTTGTCTAGTTTTTAAAGAAAAAAATATTTAAAAGGATCAGTGCCAGAAACCCAGCATTCACACAACCCTTTGCTGACAACTTGGTGCCAATAAGTGGCCAGTGGGACTGGTGACACACTTCCTTTCTGAGCACTGACAATACAGAATCTGAATAGTGCATTGCATAACCCAAGGTTTGCATTAAAAAAAAAAAATAGAGTAAAAGTTGCAATAATGAGCACACTGAAATCCAAACACCCAGAGTATGAAATCAGCTACTCCCTTAGGACACCACAGTTTGAAAAATTTGCCAGTCTTGCTGTCCCACTCACTTCCCCAAAACGTGACAAGCAAAGACTACCTTGTGCAGAGCTCCACTCTCCTATTCTCAATTGGCTAAGCATTGTTACAGCTCCAGAAGGAAAGTGAACACAGCCAGATACGTTCTGTGCATCTTTATATATATATATATTTATTTTGAAACATATAGGGTTATAGCCTAATGTGATAAAATCCCATTATAGGAAATGAATGCCATAGAACAGTTTTCAGATACCACTCTTAACTATCCAGAATACACATATGAACCCATCTGTGAATGCAAGATTCATTTACATATTTAAATTGCATAACCGATTGAACAGTTACCAGACTTGTGTGCTCAGGTGGGGGATTATTTTAACATCTACCTCAAATTGTGTGGATGCAGTGTAGGCGTTCTGCTGAGTTTATGACTAATATCCCTCAGGGGAGAGCTATGAAAAGGAGAAAATAATCTGTCAAGAACATACTTAACTTGATTGGTTTGAGCCTAAACATTTGAGCAGCCTTTGAACCTGAGCCGACCGAGATGGTTCCAGGAACCTTCTCTAAGACAAGCACCTCTGACTGCAGGTTCAGGATTGGCATCTCTTCCTTATTAAAGGAACATATTGTACAAGTAAAAGGATATTATGCTGGATCTGGAAAAAAATTTACAAGTATGTAGTAAGTATGTGTTTAGATACTTAAACACTGCATGCACTACTTTCAGACATTACTGTGTATTTAGGGCATGACCTTGACTCAGAAGGCTACATATGGCAGAGTTTGTTTGTTTTTAAATTTCATTGCTTTTTACATTTCTCCTCACCCTCACCACTATCATGACTAATTGTTCCTCTCACTTTACACATGCACTGATGGCATGCTTCTTCTAAGAGAGTGTAGACAGTCCATCTCTATGCGAAGAAGGGACAAATATTGGTTTGTTTTTTTAATAAAATGTTGTTTCTCCTCATATGCTAGACCTTGAGAGGGGAATGTACCTTCAGAAGTGACCAGCGCCCTTCAAATTCTTATCTAAAGGAATCCCACAGGAAACCTTGGAGCTCTTACAAAAATTTAGGCTGTCTGTTATTTATCAGATTTACAAGGACACTAGTCTTTGGCTATCAAGCCCCCTTGGAGCCACCAACTGTCCTCTCCCCTTCTCCTTGTTTTTAACAGTAGAAGTAAACATTGACTTAAGTTTGCTTCGTGCTATCAGTCTGTAATACAAACAGGTTAACTGTAAATGCTGGCAAGATCTTAGCTCAGTATTAGCCCTGAAGCTCTGACATCAGCGCCTGGTTATGTCAAGTTATGGGCTCTCTAGCAACTGACAACAAACATTTGGACTCAGCCTTTACTGGGTGGGGAAACTGTAAGGACATCTTTCTCACTGTAACCTGTGGTCTGCTATCATTTCCCTGATTTGTTAGTCAGAGCCTTTAATGGGTGCACATCTCACAACATCTTCTTAGTTACAGTATTAATTTTTCTCCCATATGGAAAGACCATTCTACATTTCCTATATGGCTGGTTCTTGTGACAACCCAGAAACAGAAGTAACCTCTCATGAGAAACAACCTAGAAACTTATTACAAAGCTACCTTTTTAAGCATATATTTCAGTTGTTTCATTGTAATTATATGCACATAAAGCACAGCACAAACATCCAATATGTAGGAAAGTTAAAAGAGATGGCTTGACAGATACAGCCTATTTTAGTATCTAAGGAGCAACTGAATTAAGAAACTATTCCTAGAGTATGATAATACAGTTTGCGCTTCTCTGAGAGGAGACATTATTATCCCTCCCTGAGTGAACCTGGTTAGCATTAAAAAAGGCAAATAAAAACCTCAAAAATAACATTATATAGAGTCATATGTAACCTGTCATCATGTTGGTCAGGTAAAGTAGTGAAAATTATGGCGATAGAGAATATTGTCCAGCAGAAATTGCTTCCCTTTCCCATCTGGTTTTGTTTGTTCTTTTTTTTGTTTGTTTCTTTTGTTTTGGTTTTTTTTTTAGTTTTCTGACCTACGGTAATTCACATGACCATGTCAGAGCTGCATTCCCACAACTCAAAGCTCTAGTTAGTGGTAAATAATGCCTATAAATTAATTTGAGATCATTAGATAAAAGGTACAAAACCACCATATCTCTATTATTAATTCCAAGATCTTCTGATGGTATATCTTTGGGCCAAATCCTGCCCTGTTTGCAACTCAGAGCAGGGTAAAAACTTTTTCAGCCCATGATCATTTGGTACTACTTCCAACTTGCTTAAATTTGTTCTCTGTCCACAGCTGAAGAGTTCCTGACGAATCCAGCCCGTTTTAACCTAAGAGTGCTTGAGTTTATGATATGATTATCTGTATAAATGTGCAGACCTACGTGGTTGAAGTTCACTGTTTTAAACAGTATATCTTCACATGTACTTCTCCCCAGCCTTCTTACCATATAATTTAAAGTGTTTTAAACAGTGACATTATTACAGTTGCTCCACTCACAATCCATTTTTCTACATTTTTACCTTGAGTGATCTCTTGTGTGCAATATTCTATAATAAACAGTCCATGACAACAGAGATTAAGTGAGTTGACAACAGAGATGGGTCTGCTCCAAAACTCCAGTTCTGAATGTGTCTGAACTTCAGCGAGTTCAAAGTGAAGTGCAGGGCAGTGAAACTCAGCCTTTTCTCAAGTCTTTCTTTTCCTGACTTCATGGGTTCCTTTCAATTTCCGTGATACAAATTAGTCCTCACCTGGGTCATTTGCATTTACTTCTCTGAAATACAATTTTAAATTGAAGGTGGAGCTGGGAGGAGCATCCTGCTAGCGCAGAAAAGAGAGATGGTGGTTTCGAAACAGAGCTGGTGGTTCCTCTTTTTCTTGCTGGTTGAAGGGGCACTATTCATCTCGCTGCCTCTCCTTCCTTAGCTGGCAACATGAGATTTCTTCTCCTCTTCCACACTTCTGCAATTGCTGATGCCCTTCTGAGAGCACAGAGAGCCACAGTTTCTGTGTTTGAATAGAAGTTATTCTCAGTACTTTGGCTCTGAAACACAGAAACCCAAGGAACTAGTGTATTCTCTGACCTCTTTGCTATATTTTTTTCTTTTTTTTTAATTCTTTAACATACACTAATCCCTTGACAATATTAATGTTTTTCTAGGGAAAAGGGAACAATATTTGCTTTATGAGGAAGGTACAAGCAGCTTAGTAACCTGTGTGGTAACAGATTCTCATGAAAAGAGCCTCTCTAGCCTAGCATGAACAAACTAATCTTCAGCAATAAGATACAAGACACAGCATTTTTAGGAGATTAGAGAAGGCCTTGGGCTGATCTGCTAAAAAGAAATTGAAGGGTGACAGGTTACAGCCTTCTGGCAAGCCAAATAACATCCAAGAAACATGTGGTTCCATATATCACAAAATGAAATTTCTCAATTTTTAAAAGGAAAAGTCAACCTTGGTCATTATTTGTGCAGTTGAGATGGCAATGACATGATCCATTGGTAGGTGCCAAGAGGAGCCCTGCTGTGCCTGAGGCAGTTTGGGTGAGGTTCACACTGGTGCTGCTCCTCCGATGCGCCCATCCCTGCTGGTAGCACCCCCCAAGGTAAGAGGTGCTGCCAGCACTGTGGCTGCAGAGAGGAAGCGCTCAAGCCCACAGCTGGAGCAGGTGGAGGAGACCCCGCAGGGGCCAGCATTCAAAGCAACCTTGTTAAGCAGCACGCGTCTGCCAGCAGTGGCATGCCCCGTGCATCTCCTCAGTGCATGATCTGACATGCCCAGTGTCAGATCACATATAGCAGCTGAGATGTGGGCATGCATTCTCAAGATGATTCCCTCTGACCTCCTCCCCTCTCACGTGATGCAATTACCCAGTAGCCTCGCTGTTCCACAGTTTTGACGGTTCAGAGGCCTGCAAAAGGTTGAGCCAGACTCGTTTTGTATTAAGGATGAAATACATCTGGGAAGACCATTAGAATAAGACCTGTCTCTCTAGAAGACCTGGAGGATTTTAGAGGTATGGAAGGCTTGTATCCATCCCCTGCATAAACAGAATTTCTTTCAATAGATCAAACAGGTTCCTGTTTGGACCAATAGGAGAGGAAAAATCTTAATTAACAGATTGTTTGTTTTTCAATGAGAAGCTTGTTGGTTTTTGCTTGTCCTATTCCAAGACACTATTTTTGGAGAAATATATTTGCTTCGGCAAGTGCACTTGGCAGTTTTGAGCCATACCATCACAGCCACTGTACTTAGCCGAGCCCTTTTGCAGCAGGTTGGAAAGGCAGACTGATGCTCCGTGCCAGGCACTGTATATGACAAAATGTTCTGCTAACTATCGGTGCATGTACAGGTACTCAAGCGGGAACATTTCTGAATAGAAACTGCACTGTCCAAGCATGAACAACGTACGGAGGTGGACCACTCAAACCAGACAGAGCAGTGGTGTAAAAGCTTTGCCATAGTAGTTGCAACCTTCATTCTTTGTCTTCATAGTTGAGTAGGCACAAGGGCTTCAGTGGTCCTTTCCAGACTGAAAAGAAATTTTTAAAAAAGAAAGATCCCCACCCCTACCAAATAATCTTTAGTTCTCTTTAATCAAGATTCTCTCATGTGCAGAAGTATAAAACAAGAGTCATATCCCACTTACAGCAAATCTAAGGATTAAGTAGAACTCAGGTGCTGTATAAACCATATCCTGGCCCTGCTTACAGGGCTGAAATTCACTCAAGATTGTCCTGTGCACACTCCTTTAGTGAGAAAGTCAATACAAGGAATCAACAACCTACTAGTATTACCATTCTTATCCTCAGTATGAATCTGGTTCCACTGTCTTCCCTCTTGGCCCAACAAGTGTTGGTATTATAGCAGAGGCAACTTATCCAGCTAGAAGACAAGCTGGCTGCAGGATTGGCCATAGAGAAGATACTGTTAGAAGAAACAGAATATAAGAAACTATCAGAGCTCAATGGGAATAAGTTGCGTGCCTAAAACTCCCCCCCCCAGGAGAACAATAAATCTTTCTAGTTTGGAGGACTTTTTAGTACAGAGGACTTATAGCTCAGCTTTGTAAATGTGACTGTTTCAGTGGAGGGCTTTGCGTGCAGCAGGTGGCCTCTGTTGGTTTCAGTGGTTTTCCACAGGTGGCTAAAAGATGATTTGCAAGTTCTGATACATTATCTGGCCTCGAAGTGGCCTCCCATATGAGAGATAATACTTAGTGTTACAGAAAGATAGGACTTTTTGTCTCCTTCATTCCAGTTTCTGTGTAACCACCTACCCTCATTTTTACCCACTTTACCAACATATAATTTGGGTAGTTTAAAGAAATATAAATGTGCTGGGAGCAGGGAAAGTTCTACTGATGTTTTCCTCTACGACTGCATAATGTCTGCCTTTCTGTGGGGCTGCATTTAAAAGTTGGATCAGGTGTGCTGGAATCTCTTCTTCTACCCAGTCTGTTTAAAAACAGGCTTAAATGGTGTAAAGAGACTGACCAAAAAAGGCAGAGAACTGGATATGCAGCTTTGAAGTTAGTTTAGGAGAATATCAGTCATTCTTTCCATTGTTATTTGAATGCTCTCATTACTGCATGGTACAGTGTATTCTTTGGAAAAGAAGAGGAGTGTATATGGGGGAACAGATTGGACAGTGTTATAGTCTAAAGTTATTTGCTATTCACTCTGCGAGGTCCAACTGAAAACATAATTCACTGCAGTGACTAACTGAAAGGTGTGTGTTGCTTCTGTATGCATTGGCAAACTATCAAGCTGCTAGTGTGAGCTCTTCCTTACCCCTGCACCCTGGCCCTGATGTGGGGTACCCCCCTGTTGTGAGAAGCCTGTGCAGAACTGCAAAAGTCACACATGGAAAAGACTGAGAGGTTATCTGATCCATCTCCTTAGCACTGCCAGATTGCACCTTTTATACTATTCAAGGCATTTTTATTTTCCTCTTTTTTTTTCTCTCTCTGCCACTGTTTGAAGGTATTAAAACCTGCCATCCACACGGGAATGAATTCAGGCTTAATGTCTAAAACACGATCAATGTAACAATATTAGATTTCTCATACAGAAGACTGATGGACTCAGAGGCGTTCTCCACCAAGTGGAGACCAGAAGGAAAGGAAGGAAAAGGTTCAGATTTGAACAGGATCCTAGAACTTCTGAACTATCTGTTCAGAAACAGGTAAGAGTTTTCATCAAGAATAAATGGAGAAAAGACATTTTAGTTTAGACACTCCAGATATGAAAGCCAACTTTTTTCTGGAAAATAAAAATGATAGTGCCATCCTTTCTTACAGTGCCCAACTTACTGCAGTAGCAGCCTCCCCACTCTTTCCTGCCTGTGCAGGACTACCTCAGCTTTTCTTGCTCATCTGTACTAGTGACATCAGGTATCAAAATCCCCTCTCTGCTTTACCTATGAGCACCAGTAATGTCCTTCCCACACTTCTCTGTTAACAGGTGCCATATTTCCACACATTATCATGATAATGGATATTCCAATTGTAATCTTTCCATGTTTCTCTCCAAGCAGATTTAGATGCCAGCATTGCAGCTTGCCCTGCAAGGTGTCCAACTATAAAGAAAGGCAAAGGAATTTAATCTCTCTAGATTTCATACAAGGAATTTAATCTCTCCAGATTTCACACAAGCCACCTGAACACTCCAGTAGAGAGCTGCAAAATAACTCACTTCTCACTGCTGAGAATAATTATTTGTTAGTTAACATATAATTGTGTAACTAAGGCCTTTCCCAGCATTTGAAGAAAATTTGAGAGACAGGTCTTCAGCTGATACATGCAGGTTTAATGATCTTGTCCCAAGTGCTTGTAAAAGACTAGTGTTGTAACAAGCCCAGAAATAAATGAGGCCTTGTTTATTAAGCAAGGCTGCTGTATTTGCAATAGAGAGCACAGTGCAAGAAAGACATTTCTGTCAGTTCTTTTACTCAGATGGCTTAGACATTGCTTATTTGTCACTTTTTAATAGCTCCGTGTCAATTATCAGTTTCTTGAGTCAAAATGAAAGCTGCATTATCATCTGTTTATAATAGACACACATCGAAATAACATGCAACACAGTTAACGTCAGCTGTCAGATTCTGGCAACTTCTGTTTAGTGAAAGCAGCACAGCTTCCTCACTCAGCTGAGGAAAATGATGTTTTTGGTAGGGCAGAGGGAGCTGTCTCGTGGTCTGTTGTACACGTAGTACAATAATTTCAGCGAGGCAGCCCAAGCCTGCCCAAGAGCTTGTGACACAGTGGCAGTAATGCAGGGCTGTACACTCCAGACTACTTTTAGACTTATCTTGGAAGTGGTGGGGGAGGAGGGGTAGTTTCTGCAGGACACATTTCTGCACTCAAATACGGGCTGCAGTAATCAGATCTCCCTTATGAAAATTAAGGGCTCCAGGCTTCTTGGTATGTTGCCAGGAGAGCCTTAACTTGGGCAAAATGTTTTTTCTCCTCCTTGCCCTGTGAAAATTTCATCGCAAAAGATGATGATGCAAATTGCTTTATAGGATCACAGACACACCTTTTATTAACTCTGATTGACACTGAATTGCAAAAGACTGAGGGTGAGAGTAGGGAGTGAAGCAAGGGTAGAAGATGAGGCAGACCTAAGAGCCAGGCTCCTCAGCCTGGACAATCTTTATTGTTCCAAGTATCCCCAGTCAGTGAGAGTTCTCGAGCAAAGGCTGCTGACCTCAGTGTTTGCAGATTGGTCCCATTATTTGCATACACTTCCTTGTTCCAAAGAAATCTTAAACACATGCAAGAAAAGCACTGAATTTTCTTTCCTAACTGAAGCAATGCCATCTGCAGAGTTCACCTATCTCCTTACTGACTCAATTTTTAAAAATAAATTAACCCCATGTAGTTTTTATTTCCTTCTCCTCCCTTTTTCTCCTCTCTTTGGCAAAAAAAAAATAGCTAATATTCAAAAGAAATGTGTTGTGAAACCTCTAACAGCCTTCTAACCATTAGTTTCTATAACACACTTTGGCAATGCAATATTCACTGGGGACCTCTGGCTGGCTTAGATGGTCCCCTTGAGTGAAAGCAGCAGCTAGGGATGTTCATCTCTGTTTGAATGCCCTTAGAGAGCAGCACATCCCTTCATTGTGATGGGGTAAGTGTTCCCTTTCCCATTCCTCCTCTCTCACTTTCCCCACCAACTGTTCCAGAGATTTTTGCAGATGTACCAGATCCCCAGGTATAGTGAGGGGTTGTCTGTTCTTATGCTTTCTGCCTTTCTTCAACTCTGATTCCTGCCAGGCCTCTCCAACACCTCATTACTGGCACCGTTGTGAGTCCAGCCTGAGTTACCAAGACTTCTCCATGAGCTTCTGAAGAGGAGCAGCAATGCAGGCAATCTGAATCTTCTCCCATTCATTCACCTCTTCCCCAGTGTCCCTGGACTTTGTTCCTATTCTGAGACCAACAGACCATTGGACAGAATGAAGAACAGAGCACTACTGAGGTGCTACACAATATGAGAAAAACCTCCAGCACCTGACTTGCTTTGCCACCTCAGTCATGAGTTATCTTGCTATTGACTGTGATCTGCCACACACATCTCTGAAAAACCATTGAGAGCCAAGCGCATGATGCTAACTGTAAGACCAGGACCAGTGTAAGTTGTAACTTGCAGACAGCTTTTAAGCTTATAGCAGTGACAACAGCCTAGCTGTTGACCAAAGCACTAGACAAGGTGCATTTTTTCCTGATGTTCGAACACAGTTATTTTTGTGCCAAGTTGCCTCCCTCAAGTCGTATCTGCTAGTGACCTGGATCTGCTTGCTACTTCTACGCTGGGTTTTGGTATGTGGGAGGCACCATCAGAAGGCAACAAACGGTGAAATCCAAGTTCCCTCAAAACCCTCTTAATATCTCTTCTGACAATGGTCTAGAAGGGTACAAACCATAAGTTAAAAGCCACAAACAGCTTTGCAAGCACTTCACTTGCAGTACAGCTGTGGGTGTTATGACTCAGCCTTTGCTGTCTTTTTTCCCCGTACTATATAAGATGGAGGAGGGGCCACAAAGGACCACGTAACAGGTGAAAGGGCTGTAGAGGTAGACTATGCCAGGAACACTTGCCTTCTTACAAAACTCCTTTAAGCACAGAAGGAAGAGACACATGACTGAAGATAGTGTGGGCCATGACCCTTCTTTCACTCCAGCACACCAAGCACAAAAGCAACTAGTATCCATAGCAAAAAATGATTTGAAATTCATAATCCTTTAACTGTATGTAGTCAGCTCTCTTGCTTGCTTCTTCAGTCTTTTTTTTCCCCCCCAGATAAGACTAAGCTATTCTTGCAAGCTGTTGCTGCAGGATTTGGAACAGGAGAATAGATTATAAGAATATGATCCTTTTCAATGTTTTTAGGGTGCAAATTTGTCCTCATCTGTTATCCACAAGACTCTATTCACTCAAGAGGGAAAAAAAACCCAACATCAACATTATCTCTGCCTTTCCTTTGCCAAAATTAATGTGGTGACTTTGTTTCTATATAGGGAAGAGGTAGGTGGGAACAGCTCTTCAGGCATGTTGACTAACAAAACATGAATACTACACGCCGGGCATGGAAGGAAGCCCGATGCATATGTGGGAACTGCCTAGTCACACACGGGCCCTCCATTGCACAACCTGGCACACAGACTTGCAGCTGCACAACCCGACTGGGAGACGGGGGAGGCCAGCAGCTCCTTGAATTCTCTGCTGTAATTTGTCCCTGTCACATTCAGGCAGATGCCATAACACTGTAGAAGACTTTTGCACCGTGTGACAGGAGACTGAAAAAAATGTTAATTTAAAATAACATTTGGGAAACAAGTCTTGGAGCAATGTGCAGACATTTATACATGTTACTATACACAAATAGAATTTAACTCTTCCTTAATGACACAAAAATAAGACTCGACAGTAGTGTTTTACATAACAAAATAAGACATTGTTGCATTATTCACTGGCTCTGTTACCATGGTGCTCAGCTACCCTGAACATACTATCTAGAATAGTAATATGCTCCAGGTATCATGACAGTAAAATCCAGTCCAGGACCGACATTGTGTGAGCTGGAGTTTTTTGTACAGCTGTGTGCTGAACTGTCTAGATCACTGACGTGAATGGCAGTGTGAAGGACTATCATTAGCATTTGGTCCTACCGGTGTTTGTCTGCAAGACTGAGGTCATAGTGAAGCAAAAAGAGAAGGCCAGAGTCTTTCTTTGTAAAATATTTTGAAGGAAAGTGTTTCATCGTTTGTTCTGAAGATCCAGTGACTGCTGTGGATGGCCAAGGAATAAGGCAGTCAAAGAAATAAATTCAGAAAAATGTTGAAATATCTGGACTTCTGATTAAAACATTTCTCTTGAACACTGTAGGTATCTCAGTGAAAAGCAGACAATCTAAATGCATATTTTGACTTGAACACATTACAGCCATTCCACACAGGTATTGTACTCATCACCAGTTATTCATTAAGCAGCATGACTAACAGCTGTCATGTGGTGTTTGTTCACTCATTATCTGTCCATGGGTGAAGAAGTCTGTTGCAGTGGTATGCAGATTGTTTTGGTAAAGGTTTTTATTCTTTTATTATTATCTTTTTTTAGTATGTGCTACTGTACATTCCAGGCACAAAACGTACTCTGTGTAAATACTTAGGCCAAGAGGTATGAACAATCCCATGGAGAATTTTTGAACCTTCTACAAATGTCTCATACAAAATTCTGAATCATCTGCAGACTAGCCTTACCCTTTCTGTACACACTGGACCATGCCAAAGAAACAAAACTGCTTGACACAATGGTACACCCCTCAACTTACTTAAAACCATACCTGGCTAAATGTGTAACACTTGAAATCAATGTTGGAGGTGTCCAAATTTCAATGGATAAAGAAAAGTGAAAGAAGCCGAGTTGACAGGCATCACCAAGAACAGAGTCGTCAACTAGACAAAAAACAGACTTCTGAGTGAAGAATAGCACAGGCCTGAAGAGAGGCTCATAGCTTATATTCAGTTCAACATGCAGTCTTTGCCACTACATGACAGGCTTCCTTTGCCCAAATAATGTCTTTTATTTGCTCCATCTAAAACATTTTATGACATTTACTCATTCATTTCAGGCTGTTCTAGGAAACATCTGTACAGCAAATGTGTCTTAGACATACAACTTGGATGAAAGAGATTTCCTTTTGGACTGGACAGCCTGAAATAATGACCTATGCAAATAATACAAATGATTGATACTTGTGGTATTGCTCACCACAATGCTATCTGCTGTTTCTCCCCTGATTTTTTAATGAGATTTTAAAGCCTTTGAGTGAATAACCCCAGCCTTTTCATTAACTTAGCTAGCATGAAAAGCTGTGGGGCCTATGTGGCAGGTGCTGTGGGTTAACAATAGGGGTACTGTTTAATCCAAGGGAAACAGAGTAGAAAAGGGCCATGAATAAAAGGATGTGGGATCTTTTATGAGGTCAGGAGAGGCATTTTAGATCAGGAGGTGCAAAGGGAGTCTGGCTACAGGAAACATTTCTTCTTGTCACACTCACTTGGACAGCAGCATGCAATTACACCTTGTAATTTGTTCTGCAAAAGACAAAGGAATCAAAGTGAAATATCTGAATGCAAGAAGTTTGTTGATACTCAGAGGATCACTTCTAGTTGTAGCAGTATTTGGCTACAGTTCCTTGGGGAATAAGCTATTCTTCTGGATGGTGTTCCTTACCAGGCTTGCCTCTTTGAAACTGGGAGAAACACAAGGAGAGCGTCTAACAAGTGCAATAGCATTTCAACAGGGAAAAGTGGTATGTGATTTTCAGGTTTGTTTGTTTTTAAACACTGACTCAGTAAACTGAGAGCACTAATTACGCAATCAGTGATTGGAAGTTTAGAATGGAAAGTAGAAATGCTGAATCAAAATTACAAACAAACTTTCTATAAAATGCTTGAAAGTGGTTTTGCTCTCATCTGTGTTTTATAATTGCAGTAGGTTCAGGGTCACTTGTGTCATTCCTTGTGCCTTTAAGATAATGTTTCAGGGGTATAAATGGGCCTTTAGAGACTTAGAGACAGATGGAGAAGAGTACAGTTTCAAAATTTAATCAAATACCTTCTAGTTACGAAGCACAGATGTTCAGGGTCAGGAACACACAAGTGTAATATTGCTATAACGTGTCAAGCTACTGATGCTGCTGTTGGAATAACCTAACCATTTGCAGGTGACTCAGAATGTGTGAGACCACCAGAAGTAAAATTATATCATAGTTTGCCTATGGGAAGATTTCTTCGTCAATACTTTCAGTCACTTGTCATTAAGTATTTGCACACTATACAGTTTTTAACTTTAAATTTAAATCAGTAAGGGAGGCAATGATGGATGCTCACATTATTAATTCATATGGCCAATGGCTTTTCAAGTTTTGCAAAGGTCTTGGGCTAAGTGATAACACCTGGGAATAATTTTCATGTAGTAATGCATCATGAAATTCTTTTCTACTTAATGAAAAATTCTGCCCTACAACTTCATGAAACATCCCCCATTTTTGACTCCATAAAAAAAAGTTATTGTAGTTTGTCTATGACACTCATTATTTTTTAAATGTTTATTATGATGCCTTCTCTTCTGTAGCACATATAAATGCTTTTTTTTTTCCTACTACAGTTTGGCAATCCTTTTCTCTTTTTAATGTTTCCTTTACATAACTGGGGAATCCCATGCAAAGACAGTGGTGCTGATCACGTAACATGCTTGTGGATTTTGTGGTTTCTCCAGTCGTGCTTTTAGGCTGCCAGGAACCTCTTGCAGATGTATTTTCATTCAGCTTTATACATGGTAGTAGGAAGGACTGCTTAATGGCCATATCATTTTATGTGGGCAATCTCACAAGAGCATCCATTGGGCATGATTCTAAGTTTCACAGATAGGTGTCTGGATATCTGCTAGCCAAGGCAGTTCCCTTGCCTTCTACATGCTCTCCTTTTTGTTTTCCCACACTCTTGCATTTTTTACTTGTTTCCTCCCTCTTTCCCATTGTCCTCCATTCTCCCTCCTCCTGTTGCAACTATGTCAGCATAAGAAATTTCAGCTTGCTCATTTCAGCCCTTTGGTGTGTGGACTCCAGGTGATGTACTTGTACATCCCCAAATATTCAGCATTGATGCAGTTGATACGGAGAACTGTATTTTCGAGTGGGTTTTTTCTTGTTGCAGGGTGGGGCTGGAGAAGGCAAATAAGTTATCCCCACAAAAACAGTGTTTCTAAGATGAACCATGTCCACACCATGAGCCCTTTGCTGCGGTGCATCACACATCACCCTAACCTGTCACTGACTTGCTCTTTTCCTGACCCATTTAATCCCATTTCCAGCCTCGCTCATTCAAATCGGGTGGGTTACCTTCCTTCTGCTTTGAAGTGTGAACATTGAGGAGTATGCACTTGTGCGCAGCTGTAAGCCACTCCTGGGAAGGGCTTTGTCAACATGGTGAGCTTCAAGAGACCTTCTGCCCAGATGGCGTTTTGAACATCTTGTAGGAAATCACCAGCTGGGCTCTCTCCCTCGCCCCCAAACTCCCAGGCACAGACACGGGTGCATATAGGAACGTGTATTTATTGAATCTACAACACACATGAAGGAAGGGAGACAGTTCCTGCTGTGAAGGATCTGTAATACACCCGTGTAGACAACATCTCAAGAAAGGGGTGAAACCTGTCAACAGCCCCCTTCTTTTCTCCTCAGAGCTCTTGCTTGCCTTTCCCTTGTGCTTCACTGGAGCCAGGAAAGGCAGCTCTCATGTCACAGCCTTCCAGTGTTGAAAATGAGAAACTCTGCTGAACCTGGCAGCACGAGGGGAAAAGCAAAAGAAAATTGAGGGACGTTACCCCTTCTTCCCTTGACTCAGGGGAAAACATGGCTCTGAGTGCACCGACCACCCCCCCTCGGCGGGAAGGCGCCCGGTGCCGGGCTCACCTCAGTGGCCCCCCACCCCCGCTCCCAACGGCTGCGCGGGCAGGGCGGGAAGAGGGGAGGTCGCGGCCCCGGTTCCCCTTCCCTCAGGCGGCCCCTCTCGGGCGGGCGATGGCAGTGGTCAGACCCAGCCGCTGCTCTCCCGCCCCGGCGGGGCCGGGAGCACCTCGGGGCGCCCCGCTGGCCTTTCCCCCAGCGGCAGCCCCGCATGCGCGGGCGGGTGGGGGGAGGAAGCGGGAGGGCACCAAATTCAAATCGCTGCTGAGGAGGGAGGGGAGAAAACCGGGGGAAGGAGACAGCCGGGGGGAGCGGAGCGGAGCGGAGCGGAGGAGGGAGGAAAGGAGGGAGGAGGAGAGAGTGGGAGGGGAGTGTGGAAGACTCTAAGGGAACGCGGCAGAGGCCGGGAGAGGAGGCACGGCGGACGGCGGGGCAAGGCAGAGGTGTCAGGGGAAGGACAGGGCGGCTTCGGGCACCCACGGTCTCAGCGCGGGGCAGCCGCCCCGGCCCGCCCGCCGCGCTCCGCCCGCCTTCCCTCCCTTCCTCCCTCCCTCCCTCCCTCCCGCCCGCCGGCACCATGGTGGACAGGGGCCCCTTGCTGACCTCGGCCATCATCTTCTACCTGTCCATCGGGGCTGCGATCTTCGAGGTGCTGGAGGAGCCGCACTGGCGCTCGGCTACCGACGACTACAAGCGGCAGAAGACGGAGCTGCTCAAGCAGTTCCCTTGCCTGGGCCAAGAGGGGCTGGACAAGATCCTGCAGGTACAGCGGGCGCCGGCGGGGCGGGGGCCGGGGGGTGCCGGGCGGTGGTGGCGGGTGGTGGCAGCAGGTGCTGCTGGGCGCCCCGGAGCGGAAAATACCGCGCCAGTACCGCGCCTGCGAGCGGGAGAGTGGGAGTGCTGCCGGGCTGGAAAGCCGGTCGGCTCCTCGGGAAAACGCGACTGTAGCTGCGCCCTTACAAAGCCCGGTGCCTAAAACCAGATCCTCGAGCGGGAGCGCGGGGAAAACTCTTTATCGTTAAGGAGTCAGGAACGATCGAGGGGTGAAATGGGTCCGCGTTCCCTTCTCTTTCCCCCCTCAAGTGGTAGAGGAGCTCGGGGTTGATTTCGGTCTGAGCTGCCTGGTCGCGGGGGCTGGCGGAGTTCACGCACGAGTGTGCTCCCGCACGCCCGTCTGCTGCTAAACCCAGGAGCCGTGAATGCAGCTCTTGTTTTAGCACCCGGCGTGGTTTCTTCTGCCTCAATGGATGTTGTGTTATGAGGAAGGGAAGGTGAAGCCTTGATCCTCTTCTGTTTGGTTTGATTTCCTTCGCTCCTTTCTCTCTCTCCCCCCCCTTCCCCCCTTCTTACTGAATGCTCTGGTTGTGAGGAAAACGTGTCTGGGGGTCCGAGTGTAGGTCCCGGGGGTCAGTGGGGGTAAGTTGGGGGGAAGGCTGAATGGCTTGCACGGAGGGATGCTTGCAACTCTTGTGCTGTTAATTTTACTTCAGGAGAAAGACTTCTTTCCAAGCCATAAGGAGTTGATAATCGCCTTATCTCTCTCATCTGGCAGAATGCCTCTTCAAAGCTAATTATTAATCAATAGCATGTATTAAATCATAGAGCAGTATAAACTTAGTTAGTGCCTTTTTATGGATGTGGTATCCATTAAAATGTGGTGGCAAGCAATGGTGAACCATGAAAAACAGGCTGCCTAGATATGTGACAATGAGTCCTTTAAGACTTAATTTCAGAAATGTTTATATTGACTAGATCTTCTGGTCATTGTGTTTTGGATTTTGTATTTATTATTTTATTTTCAGATTCACTAAAAGTACTAAAATGCTAAAACACAGAAGACTGGGAAAATGTCTCATTAGTTCTATTGGTGTAATTGATACTCTGCAAGCTTGGGAGAGGATATGGTTCTTGATCCTAAAAGTTTGTGGTTTAAGTTCTCTTTCTTCAGTTGATGGCTGCTTTCTGTCTGCTTAAGATAGCAGAGCTTTATTGTGGTAGTGTACTTATCGTTACTATCTTAGTAGCCCATTAAATGTGTTTTTGTGATATGCAGTGGAACAAGTGGATGGAAGCTTGAAACTTTAAAGGGATGTTGGAACATGAAAAACATGCTTCGTTTTTTGAGTATGCTTTTGCTGTTCTTGAATCTTACTGAAATCTTATTCTAGGTTATATCCCAAATCTGTTTTAACATCCTCAAGAAAAAAACCCTATTTAGATTGGGAAGTGTGTTAAGCCTGACATGCTTAACTTGCTGCGGACATAATGCAGAATCTAGATTCTGGCTCAGTTTAGGGTGAAATTCATCTTGGTAAGAGGGAATCATTAGTTGTGATTTTTCCCATGATCCTCATCACAATTAATCCTGAAGTGGCAGAAGATTTTTCTTAAAATATAAAATGCTGACAAAATATTATTGGGCAGTTAATTAGAATGGACTGTATGATGGAGCACACTGTAGAATGGGGATGGGTGCAGAAGCAACGAGGAGAGAAAAAAAGTAGTATAAGGACAACTGTGGACAGATTAAAATATTTGGGTTGAGTATCTCTCCACAGCACAATGTGGAGAACATTTTCTCTTCAGTGCATGTTAGCTCCTGGTGATACTCTCATATTCATGTGATTTCAGTTTTGCCTCTGTACTACTTCCAATCATACCTTACTTTCCATGTCCAGTCGTGCTAGTCTGATGAACCCTCAGAGATATTCTGTTGTTGTCTTAAGCTCAGGCTAGCTGAAATCTAAGTTTTACCCTGCTCTTATTTCACTCTTACTGGTAACTGGAAACTTCACTGCCTGCTTTCTTCCAAACCTATGTGAGAAGTGAAGAACGGGAGTGGCATTTCTTACAGAGGAGGATGGCAGGATGAAATCTAGCCTAGCTGAAGCTAACTGGAGTGGGGGGAATCATGTAAGGACATCAGGGTTTCATCCCACGTAAGCTGTAAAGAATATCTGAAATAGTCTTTGTAGTTGTCCTTTCTCCTACACTATCCATGCTTCTTATGTTGAGTTCTGCTGAATCTTTAAAACATTAGTAACATCTGTTCTCTTTTGGCAAATTCCGATCATCCTGTTTTCATATTAAACCTCCAAATTTATTCTCTTACAGTACATCCATGTCTATTTGAAAACATGTATTTCCACACCCCATCCCTACCTCTGTTCCTCTAGCCTATTCCATGGATTCCCTGAACTTGTTCTTGGGATTCTGCATGATTTGACTCGTTTCTCTGCTCTTGTCTCTTTTTTTTTAAATGGCCTTCAGTCTTCATCTTAGAGCTTTTTATTTCACTCTGTTTGTGGTCCCCACTGATACTCATGTGACTATAGAGACACATGGAGCTTTGCTATTACTTTACTGATACTGTTTCTAATATGCGCATTTAAAAGATACTGGATTCAGTTCTTCAACAAATATCACCAACTATAAAATTGTAAATGGTGGTTAGTAGAATGCAAGGATGCCAAGAAATATTCAAGTTGAACTAACAATACCAATTTTGTTTCCAGAAGCAGCCTGAAAGGTGACAAGGACTGACTTATTCAGAGACTGGTCTCTCTGCTGCCCTTGTTAGCTCTTGTGTTCATCTGAGCCTGGTGTTAGCTGTAAGTGCAATGGAAACTGTGTGGAATGGCTACAAAGTTAGATCTGTAGTGTGATTTTAACAGCTTAAAAAGGCAAGTAGGTTATCCACAGAGATTCTCAATTCACATACAAACTGGGAGCTCTGTACCAGCAGTTTAAGTGATTAAGTGGGCTGCATTAGGTAAAATATTGTCTAAGATTTATATTCTGTAATAAAGATTTCACAACACATTACAGTAGAAATACACTGCAATAAATGGTTATCAAATGTGTTTAATGCACTTTCAGAAAACTCACAAGCTGAATATTGTAGGATATGCTAGAAAGAAAGCCTTTTTACTCAATCCTAATTGAGAAATGCCTAAAAATAAACTTGTTTAAAAACAGCTTTTAGAACTCTTATGTGAAGAATCCATTTGCTTTTGCAAATACACTCCCTCTGGGCAGTGTATAGGCTGGTTGCTGCCTGCCCATGCTCTTCTGGGTAAAGCTGATTGCTCAAATGAAAATGTGGCTGAGATGCTTCACATGACAATTTATGTAGGCCCACAAAGACACTCTACCACAACCATGTATTGACACAAGGAACTGTGTAATCAGTCCTCACTACGTACAATTACCTTGGAATATAAATGTCTCATAACACTGTGGAATATCTGCAAAAATAAGCATTTTTTTAATAGTGATGTAACTGTGCTGTGTTTTTCAGCACTGTGGAATCTTCAAAGTATTGTAACACCTCTGTCTGTTGATAAAAGTAAAAAAAAAAAAAAAAAAAAAAAAAATAAAGCTTGTCCTTGCTGCTGCGGCCCAAAGTCCTGGAACTCTTTAGTAAGAGGGAGAAGTCCCAGTATTCCACAGTAATGACACCTTTGCCTACCCTGCAGTAGGAATGAGTTTTGGAGACGGAAGCAAGTGTAAGGCAATTCGGTAATTTCCCTCTTTTCCAGTTCCTTACTTTTACTCTTCATTGCGCCATCCTGATTGTGAAACATCAGCTTAATGATAAAGGAGCTATTCATGCAAGGAGGAGCCTTCTTGACCCTCAGGTCACTATTCACATGAGCAAAGGTTTGCAATGCTGAGCCACATCTTATTTACTGGGAAGTCTCTTTTACTGGCCCACCACAGTCATCAAAAAAATAAAAGCTTCTCATTGATAAACATCAAAGTTGGTAAAAAGAAAGGGAAGAACTTGAAGATGAGTGAAAATGGTTACTTTCAAAACAGAGCAATAAAGTGAAAAAAGAGAAACTGCTGGCTCCATTTAGGAGAAGCAGACAAACATACTGAGTATGAGAACAAATAAATGAGGTCTTTATTTGAAAACCATACAAGACTCTAAACAGGCCTGAGAGATAACTTTAGAAACCTAAATGTTTAGACTTAAAGCCCAGTGCTGTGAACAAACATTTAGAAGACTTTTTAAAGAGAGCTTCTGCTAGGATATACATGGCACACAAGAGCATTATGCTAAAGGAAATAAGTGACTTAATAGTAGTTTCTTCCCTCTTTTTTTTAAAGCCAGGATGTCTTCTCCACTCACAAATACTGACAGGTACATTTGCAGGATTTTGTTTTACGCTTGAGGATGCTGAAGTTCACTTCTAATTTTGTTTATTCTTGGAGTTTGTTTAAAAATAGCCTCTGATTCTGAGCACTCTTTCCCACGATGCTTAACTCCCAAGTTGGTATCTCAAGGTTTAAATCTATGTGCAATACTCTTGAATGAGTTTGAAAACTATAGTTTTCTTATAAAACATGAGATAGGTTTTAAATGCTTTTCATTAGTTCAACATTCAATAAAGAGATTATGGCTTTTGTTTATGCTTTGTAGAGGGATTTGTTTTCCGATGTAAAATTAACAGGGGCATATTTTTCATAATCTTTCCCTTCCTTTGTATTCTTCAGGAGGTGCATAAATGAAGTTCTAGACCACTGTAGTTTGGTTTGTCGGTCTTTAACTTCCTGATCCCTTCCATCTGAGGTACTGAAGGTGAGGGAGACCAACTGGAGACTGAATTCCTTAGTTGGAATACCAGATGAGCTGTCCCTTTCAAGACTAAGACTTCTGCATTGTCTGGACAAAGGAAAGCTGAGCAGCCCTCAGACAAGAGCAAGTGACTCTCAGTGGAAAATCTTTAACTGCAGAGTTAACTACATCTAATAGCTGTTGTATAAAAACTTGACAGTGCAAATTAAGTCTTATGTGTGAGAAATGGGTATTGCTAGGTTTTTCAAATGTATATCTTTAGTTATTTACCCTAAGCTCATCAGGAATGAACTGAGATGAAAAAATAGGACCACTGTCCACAGAGCTTTGTGGCATCTCAGACTATGAATTATGGAGATTACTGCTGCAGCATTAGGAGAGGAAAACTGAGTATAGGCAGTACAACATTATTCCACAGCTTTTCTATGTGTATTTCTGCATGCAAAATCATACATAAACAGGCATGCTTTTCTGTTGTTGTTTTTTCTTTTTTTCTTTTTCCCTGTTTAACCATTAAATTGTTTAAACTTTCTTGGAATGTAGTTAAACAAAGCTGATAGTGCACACACTGCAACTCTCTCTGCTGATGGGGCAATAGTAATCGATCAGAAGTTATAATTTTCATGCTATGGGCTTTTAATTTTTCCTGCCATTAGTTTAATCCTTGAGTGCTTGTAGTATGTTGTCTTTCTGTTACTTTAGGACAGAATGTTGATATTCCCTGACATGTTACCTGCTGCTGCTAGGTGTGCTTTCTGGCAAGCTCTGCTCTAGAGACCATGGCATGTGAAAGGATTTGCAGTTATTGACAGCTTGTTGTCCTAAAAGATCATGGAAGCCCTGCTTTGGTTCATGCTGCATGTATGGTTATTGCAAGGCACCTTCTGTAGGCAGTGAAGATACAGTGTAATGATGACTTTGTACAGATTTCCTTTTTAAAAACAAATTGTTGGTTTTGCTATTGATACTAACTAAAATTAAATGTTTTACTTTTCTCTGCAGTTAGTTGACCTTCAGAGCAGTCACATTTCATGCTGGCACTGCAAGTAGATGTCAACATAGTAACGTACAAACAGAAACAAGCTGGATTGCAAGTGGCAGTCAGTAGTCTGATTAGCCGGGGAGCAAGTAAGAACGCTTTTGCGCTTTGGTGCTACAGACCTGCTGATCACAGTGCCTGTATTTGGAGGCATTTTATTTTGTGCTGACTCTTGTATGATCCTATGGATCGAATGCCTATGAATGAGCAAGTAGTTAAATTTCTTCATGGAATATGATCTTAGGTTTTGTTTAGTCCAAAATGAGTTCAGTTCATAAGCTCAGAGTCTGCTCTGTAGTATGAAAAGAACCATGGTAACAGGGGACAACTGGAAGAGTTACACTCTTCATCTAAATTAAAATATCACTGTGATCACACCTGAAGCTCTTTAAGGTGCTGCAGACATCCACAGGAGAGCCACACTTAGAGGCAGATTGAAGCCCTAAATATGGCATGCATTATGCACTCTGCATTTTTACTAGTTCTATTTATTGAAGAGATGGCTTAAGCTTGAAGGCATAACTTCGTATTCCTTTATTTATTCCCATCTTTGTTCTTACTCAGGTTCTTCAGTTGCACTGCTGGTTCTAGAGTTACTAGATCTTTTTCTTAAAGCACCAAGTTCTTTAGCAGGGAACTTCAGACTGGAAGTTTTTCTGTGTCCATCCAGTTTGTCTTTATATTATCATGTCTTTATATTAGAGGTCTTAGATATTATGGTGTTCATTATGTACTTAACAACATTTTAATTGTAGGCAGGAGAGATCCCTTCTAGGCATGCATTTTATAATTTCTTATTTTTTTACATTGTGTTGTGTGAACTCTAGTGGATCAAAGGCACTGTTAGGTGCAAAGTAGCTTCTGAAATGTTTTGAACTCAAACCTTGTATATTGTTTTCTTAAAAGAAACATGAGTAATGAAAAGGGAGTAGGAAACTAATATTAGTTTTTATATAATAGCCTCTGTTGAATCTGAAATCAAGTTTGTTTTCTAACAATATGTGTATCTGTAGTGTTTCTTGTAATATACCCAGTTTCTTAACCCCTGTTGTGGGATCAGTTGCTACAGATCAGTCCATCTGTAGGACTGTATTTCTGCCTTAATGAAAGGTAGATATGGATTGTGATTGAGCAAATGGGCAAATACTAAATTGACTTTGTTCTGTGCTGGCATATTACAAATATTGTGTAAGCAGGTTCCAGCTGCTGAGAAACAAAACCCAGACCTGTGTGTGTCTCTGAGGTTGCAACAGGTGCAAAAAAGTCCCAGTTGGACCTAACATAGATCTCTGAACTCTGATCCTTATTAACAATGGAATTGTCAGTTATTTAATATTGATTTGGACTCCAGTGTAAGTCAAAGGATTTTGAGATAATGTCAGCTAATGATTGATAGCTAATGGAACTTGAAAATAATTCTGCAAGGGGTTGTGAAGGTCCAGAGGTGGAAAGCTTAGTCAGAGATGATACTGTAGTTTTGGTGGCTTGGCTAAAAAAAATCAAAGTAATCAGTGGTGACTTCTGTATGTGATCTCCAAGTGCTCATATTACTGCTCCTCTTCGCTACTTCCAACCCACTCTAAGGGAGTAAAGTTGCTCAAGAATGATATGTGGTCCCTTGCTAGAGAAACAGCAGGTATAGGTATGTTTGTTCTGGCCTCTGATGGAAGTTTGGGGCTGATGAGTCTCCTCCAGGCACCAAAGAAAGAGGGGAGGTGTTTGGAGCCAAGCAGCTGTATAAAGAGAAGGAGTCTAGTCAAACTTACTGGTGGCACTGATTTCTTCTGTGGCCTGTCTTGCAGCAGTCTGGCTGGAACCCTCACCCTGCTACATGCTCAGCTGTTAGTTGCTGCTAACCAGCTTCACAAACTGTAATGCAAATATGTTAAAATCAAGTTAAATAGTTGGACTGTGATAACTTGCCAGCTAAGTTAGAATTTCAACCTTCAGACCTGTGTAAGTGGTGTGTACGTGACTGCAGAATGATAGAGGGCAATTCTGTAATCAACGCCTGCCTTGTTGGCACAAGGGTTTTTGAAGGACACTAGAGTTTATGCTTAGAAAAATCACTTTCTTATTGGTATCAGTGCTCTGAAAGCTTTTCACCTGTGTCACTATCGATTTGCCCTTTTAAAAAAATACTTGCATGTTTCCACCTTTTTTTTTTTTTTCTTTTTTACGGCTTTTGGGGTGGAAGGCAAGATAAAGGAGAGGAAGAATGAAAAACTTTGAAGTTGCTCCATTGTAGCAGCAAAACAAGTAGCTAATTTTATTGCGTCTCTATGTGCTTTGTTACTGACATGAAAAATCTAGTATTACTGTATCTTAGTTGGATTGTGACTGTAGGATAACTGCACTTTTCATGAAATTGCTATGTAGTCTTTGCAAGATCCTAAAGCTTTCAACTTGATTAATGAAATGAGCATAGAAGTATTTATCTTACATTTAAGAGAAGTAAAATATAGTTCACACTGAGAGTGCCTTGGCTTTATTTGCATATGTTTTAAGAATGCTTGCTCAGCTCTGCTACAATTAGACAGTTTGTTATTTGGACATATGTCCCCACAGTTGGCTGCTTGTTGTTCTTTCCTAGCAGAGAAAGACTGGCAGTAAAGCAGTTTCATACTAGGCATTGACTGGGTGCTTTCAGCTGAATTCTGTGTGTCTTAACGGTCTCACTTATTTGAGGTAACTGCAGTTTTTCTGTGGTTTTGAGGACTTCCTGAGCATTTTGTACGCCAAGCAGCTTTTAAGCTTGAGGGTTCTCTATTTAGAAATGTGCAAATACTTCCTCTGCCTCAGCTTCTAAGGTAAAAGATGCCTGCTCAACTGTTAGAGATGTCAGTTGCAGGAAATCCAGGCTAGGAAGGAAAAGAGCATAACAAACAGAAGGCAGCAACTACAGTGCTTCTGCCAGCTGATCCCTCTTCCCTTTAATACAGGGGCAAGAAGATAGCAGACTGGTAGGGCTTTCATACATTCTTAGGGGTGGGACAGTTGAGAAGTGACAGGACACAGTCTGTTAATTACCTGCCACATGTCAATGCTGGATATTACTCTTTGCCTTCAACTTGTCTTGTATTAGATGTTCAGGAGTGACCTGCAAATATATGGGAAACTTTATGAATCTGGAAGCATGTCTTAAAGTTTACAGATTTTTCAGTTGACTGAACTTGCTTTTTCACTTATTCAAAACACTTTCCACAGGATATATTCAGTAACTTGTTTACTATTGTTTTTTGCCCAGGAACTAAATGTGTTACAGGACTGAAAAGATTATTGAAGAGTTATTGAAGCAGTATCTGTTCTGCTTTTTGTCAAATGTATTGATAGAAAGCTCTCTTGGGAAGAAAGCCCCTTCTGTGTACTCAGTAATATAGTTCTGAACACTATAAAATAACAAAGATTGTGTTCCAGCGTACCTGTTGTGTGTGTGTTTGTGTGGTTTTTAATGTTACACTATTTCTGCAAAAATGGGGTTTGTGTGTATGCTGACACAACTGTATTTAAGAAATATTCTAATGCATAGGCAGCTCTTAGGAGCAAACTGATGCTATTACCAGCCTAATTCACTCACCCAGCAGAAGAAATAAGATAAACTAGGCAAGTTATGCTATTACAGGTCTGAGAGTGTCTAGATCAGAATGTTTCCCAGTGCACTTACCTTAGTTAGTGATCACACTTCTTTCTATCCTGCCGTAACTGTGCTGGCAGATCTCCAGATCTGTATTTGAAAACACTTGTCCAGAGCAGCCTCCTCTCCTTCCCCAATCCTCAAAGATCAGTCTTGAGCTAATGTGGTGTTAAAGGGATTTGTAGTAAGTAACAACAAAATTTTGTTTCAGGTTAAGCCCTGGATAATGCTAAGCACAGTAGCAGAAATCTCAAAGCAAATAGTGTTTCTGTGTCAGGTTTTTTCCCCCTTGTTACTTCTCTTAACATAAAACCATCACCTTGCTGTTCATACAAAGCATCCTGTCCGTGTTGACATTGTAAGCCTGCCTCGCCTTGTTTCCTCCTCCTGCTCTCTGATAGACCCATAAAGGGAGAAAGACTAGTGTGGCTGAGGTCACATAAAGCTTTTTGGTTGGCCCTGGAAATTTTGTTTGTTTGGCCTAACAAGGTGAGTTAGTAAAGGTTCTTCTAGCCCAGAGAGTTAATAGCCAGCAGTTGGACTCTTTCTTGCTCCTGTTCTGTAGTTCAAAAATCTAGTTGATTAAAAATGTTGTTACACTTAGGACTCTGCTCCACCCAAGTCTAATCACTTTTAGTTTTGTTTCATTGATTTGATGCTTTTGGGACAAATAAGATGTTTATTCTAGCATTGTAAGCTCACTGAACTGTCAAATAAGCAAGTTCCCTTTTAAAAAAAAAACCCCAAAAAACCCAAACCCACAGACTTGTTACTCCTTCAGATAGGTTGTTAAATTAGAAACTGATGTGTGATGCTACTAGCACAATCTGGCAGCAGCTTCTAGTTTGTCTTCAGAGAAGCAAGACTTTTAATGTTGTATTGAAATTTGGAGATTAAATACAAAAGTGCTTGTGAAACCAAAAACCTATAAAATTTTGGTTCTAGCTACTAAGAAACAAACTCCAGACATTTTTTTAGGGTGTTCTAACAAAGTGACTTGCTGTAAATTTCTTAATATGAAGCTCAAGCACCACGTTGCGAGCTGGTCGAGGGAGGTGATTGTCCCACTCTACTCCACACTGGTACAGCCTCACCTCAAGTACTGGGTGCAGTTTTGGGTGCCACAGTATAAAAAGGATATAAAGCTACTGGGGAGTGTCCAGAGGAGGCCATTAAATTGGTGAAGGGCTTAAAGGGAAAGCCATATGAGGAGAGGCTGAACTTGCTTGGTTTGTTCAGCCTGGAGAAGAGGAGGCTGAGAGGAGACCTCATTGCAGTCTATAACTTCCTCACAAGGGGAAGAAGAGGTGTGGGTGCTGATCACTGCTCCCTGGTGACCAACGATAGGACCAGGGGAAGTGGCAGGAAGATGTGCTGGGAGGAGTTTAGATTGGAGATTGGGAAAAGGTTCTTCACCCAGAGGGTGTTGGAGCACTGGAACAGGCTCCCCAGGGAGGTGGTCATGGCACCAAGCCTGACAATATTCAAGAAGCATTTGGACAATTCCCTCAGACACATGGTCTGAATGTTGTAAGTGTCTTACTGGGGCAAGAGTTGGACTCAATGATCCTCGTGAGTCCTTTCCAACTCACAACGTTCTATGATTCTGTGTTTTTATGTATGGCTATAAATGGGCGAGAGCATAATATGCTGCTTAATGCAACGTTGTGCTACGCTGCAATTAATTCACTGGGTTGAAAAGCTTATTTAGCCCTCTGTAAGCAAAGTTGTCAAGCTTGGATCACCTGTGTTTTGACTTGTCCTAATGAACTATTCTTATACACTGAAAGCATGGGGATTGAGGGGGAAGCTTCATTTTAAACTCAGCTTCCCGTTTTACTTCTCCTGTGTAGTATTAAGGCTTTTATGTCCAGATATTCCACTTCATATCATTTTATGGGTGGGTGAAAATCTGTAGAGATTAAGTAGATTGCTGAGTTTCTGCTCCAGTTTTTGAGGCCTTGTTTGAATTGGGGGGGGCATGAGAATTGTAAATATATGGTCCAACCTCTCCCCATCCAGTAAATTAATCTCAGTAAGCTGTTTATATTGACACTAATATTGTGTTGGTTTAATTTAAATCTACTTAAATCAGTTGCAGCTAAACTGAAATAGATTGTTTTGGCAACTCAGACTGCTGCATGGGTTAGCATCTGCTTATGCAATTGGTACCAACTCTGTTGCAACGCTCTAATATAAACACTGGTTCTAACCCTGCCTAACATAGGTCAGCAACTGGTGTGAGGGCTTGATTAAACTCTTGACTCTTCTGCTTCCACTTTCTTATCTCTAAAATGGGGACAACAGCATTTTCTAAAGCCCTTTCAAAAGGGGAGTTGGCTACATTAGTCACTATGTATGTATTCAGATAGGAAGGAGGTCTAATCTGCTATTATAGATTATTCCAACTTCTTAATTTCAGTTGATGCAACGTAAAAGTTGTTAAAATACTTTTTTTTTTTTTTAATTCCAACCAAGGAAAAGTTTATTATAAGCCTATTGGCACAGAAGCTCTCAAAATTAAGCTGTATTAATGAAAGACATGAAGTTGTCTCATAGGTTTTATTTCTGAATGAGAGTAATAGGAGGCCAAAGAAAAGTTGGGGCACTCAGCATCTGCAGAACAGCTGCAGTTCTCATGCAGCAGTAACCTTTAGTTAATTTGTCTTCAAAACATGTCTATGTGGAACTTGGGAAAGTGAAAAGGAAACAGTTCTATAATTGCATTAATCACAAGAGCAAGGGAATGCTGGTAAAGCACTGAATATGCTTTTCATCAAAATAGTTTATTAACTAGTTCATTAAACTGGAATCTAGTCCTGAAATTAACAGAGGAAAAAAATCAACTGTTAAGTTCTGCAGTCATGATCTGTCAAAAAAGCCAGCTGTCTTTTCAAAACAGTTGGTGCTTACGTCCATTCCACATAAGTGGAAAGGAGAAATAAAGTTAAGCAGCATTAGTTCATTCAAGCATAGGATCTGTAAGTATCAAAAATAGATAAGCTTGAGTGTTCAATTCTGCAATAACAAAATAGTTCCACTTAACTAATTTGCTGAATTATGAGTTTCACTTATTATTTAACTCTGCAGAAAGCCACAAAAAGGAAATAACCTTGTTGATCTCTTTCCATTAATATCCCTCACATTGTTTGTCCTATGAATTATGACTTATAGGAAAATTAACTGACCACACTATACATCATACACAAGCCAGTCTTAAACAGTGCATGCTGTAAAAATATTGACATACCTCCAAGAGGTTAATATCCCTACAAATTAGAGCTTTTTTCCAGAGGAAACAGTAACACCTATTTGTACTGTGGAATGGAAGTAGAGCTCCATTTGTTTGGTTTTTTTTTCTTTTTCATTTTTTTTTTTAAATGGGCTCTTGCCACCTAAGTCTCACTTGACTTCACATTTCATCCTAAAATAGAAACTATTCCAAAATTTAGGGATTTATTGCAGAATTAATTAATTCTCTCATTACAGTAGTTTACCTGTAGTCACAGAATCATAGAATGGTTTGGGCTGGAAGGGACCTTAAAGATCATCTAGCTCCAACCCCCCTGCCATGAGCAGGGACACCTTGCACTAGACCAGGTTGCTCAAAGCCTCATCCAACCTGGCCTTGAACACTTCCAGGAAGGGGGCATCCACAGCTTCTCTGGGTAACCTGTTCCAGTGCCTGACCACCCTCACAGTGAAGAATTTCTTTCTAATATCCAATCTAAACCTACCCTCTTTCAGCTTAAAGCCATTTCCCCTTGTCCTGTCATTAACTGCCCTTGTGAAAAGTCCTTCCCCAGCTTTCCTGTAGGCCCCCTTCAGGTATTGGAAGGCCACTATAAGATCTCCCCGGAGCAGTCTCTTCTCGAGGCTGAACAGCCCCAACTCTCTCAGCCTGTCCTCGTAGGAGAGGTAGTCGTCTTTTTCACACATCTGGCTGGGAGGTCACTAATAAAGCATGCAGTTAACTCATTGTTACGGCAAAGAGAAAGTTAGCAGCAGGACAGCAAGGGTTGATAGTGAGGAGAAACTTAATCATTCAACTGTAATGGTTCAGTTTGTCAAAAAAAATTCAAAATTCACCATGTAGCAGCTTATGACTGCTTCATTTCTGATCAAATGGTGGCTTTAAGTTCTTCTGTGCTTTTCTCTTAGGGTCTTAATTGCATGCTTGATTTCATTTCTAAGGATGAAAACTGCTGATGTAGCCATGAGAGGGTTAATTATTACACACTTAAGGTACAGAAACAGCAATAAGTATTTCCAAAGACCTGTCTACTCAAAGCTCTTCTGTCAGGTCATGTGAGCAATGGTGGCTTGGCCTCAACTTGCCTTGGTAAGGAAGAAGGGGCATGTGCTTGCGTCCAACCTTGTTTGGGCTGAACACCCTTTTGTGGCCTTATTCTTGAATTTACTGCATGAAAACTGATGCCTCAGACTTGGGTATTACTTTCAGTAGAGACAGTTTGGGAAAGCGTTGGGGAGTTTCCATGAGGATGGAGAAAAAAGCAAAACAGAGCTTGTTGCAGACCGTGAAATCAATAAGCATTATCCAGATCCCGGCTGGGCAGAGTACAACAGGTTTTCACAAACACATGTACACAATGTGAGGACTTCTTATATTTCTTGTGACTAAAAATTTCTCAGACTGCATATTTTTAAAATATTATTTTGTAAAATAGAGGTTTATGATGAAAAGCTGCAAGGATAAATGTAACTCTTGCTTTGCTTTTTTCCAAAACAAAAGAACAAAGACCTACCCTTCTTCACTCCCTCCCCTCCAGTTGTGTAGTGTTTCTGCTGCAATCCTTGATTAGTGTTCTGTTTTCATTATCAGCTGTAATTTTTTCATGAAAAATGTACTTAATCTGAAGAGGATAGCTCTTGTGTTATGTCTGTAGCTGTAGACGTAACAGCTGTCCATAAACCTTATGTAGAACAGCACTTTGTGCAAGTAAGGAGTGCAAATTATAATTACGGAGTCACTAATCTTGACTTGTACTTCTCTTAAACGTAGCCTTAAGATGAAGTTTCACAAAATCAGTAGGGCAATGTGTGCACTTTGTAGAACCACTACTCTACTCAGTAAAGGAAGACAGGTATTTTATGATGCTCAAGCCTTATTGAAGGACCTTTTTACACTCTTGTTAGAAGTCTGCTCGGAAAAAATATAAATCAAGCTACTGCTGCAAAAGTTTTAGTGCTCTGTTTACCAGTACAGTTGTTTCTTTCCAAGTTATTTGTTTTGTTCTTTAGCATTTATCTGTTGCCTACTCTGCATCGTGTCAGTCCTTGAAGAAGTCCTGCATGTCTTTGAATGGTGAAATTTACTCTTTCTCACTTCTGTCTGAAGAATTCCTTCTCTCTTACTAAGGGTTTTTGCTGTAGGACAGTAATATGTTCTCTGATGTATTATAGTTGTAATAAGAATTTCAGATCCAAAATCTTACCTGTAACACCATATTGTAGAAATGTTTACATTAAACTAAACCAATTAAGCTGGATCTTGGTTTAGACAGGGAGAATCATCTACACTACTATGCTGAACGTTTTGATTAAAAACTATTGCAAAGGTTGAGAACCTGTTTTAATTTACGGTTTAATTTCATTCATACTCTGTTTTTTTTGTTTGGTTGTTTGGTTTTGTTTTGTTCTTATACCAACACTGGGGGGGTTTTTTAAAGGGCTTTTGTGGTCTTGTGTTGTAGTACAAAAGAAAGCAATTCTAGCCCTTCTTGGCCTTTATTTTTGCAGTACAGATTGCTTTAGCTGACTCATAATAATCTGCTCATTCTTCTAGCCCATGTCTGCCTCTGTTCCCATTTCTTGAAGGTGGATGACCAGAACTGTAGAAATAGCAGCAGCTAAGTTTCACGATGCTTTGCAGAATGACAGCAAGACAATAGGAAAGGAATTTCAAGCATACAGCTCTGTTCCTTGAAGTTCTTACCCTTTTGTTTTTATTGATGTGCTGCTTTTGTTGAGATGCCTAAACTGTATATAACAAGACTGATGAGATATAACAAAAAAAACAAATTCCCTTTGCATTTACAGCTGTAGGTTTTGACAGCACTTTTATGTCAAAGAATGGGAAAGAAGAGGCAGAATAAATTGCAGTGAGTGACTGGGACATCTTAAAGCTGACTTTAAAAATACCCAATTTTTGAAACATAGTTCTTCATTAATATATGTTATCCTTGAAACTAAAGCAGTAATGATTTAATGTACAATTGGCCAGGACTGTTTGCAGGCCTCTTAAATCAGCTGAGCAATAAATGTTTGAAAAAGGTGTTTATATGTTGAAGTCATGTCAAAGGCTATATTGTCATCAGATTTACCAGGTGTCCAAGTACATAGGTAATATGAACGAAAGGTCTGGTGCTATCCTTGCTAATGACTGAAATTATACCAATAGACAAATCTAAAAGATACAGCTGGTGTGCCAGCTGATTGCTCTGTCATTACTTTTTTTTAAGCTTACAGCACTGCTGGGGCTTATCACAACTCACGTGCTTCCTGTATAAGACCTTATCTTCTCTAAATAAAAATGATAACAAAACCTATATTGCTTTCAAGGGCAGTAAGGTCCAATTTCCAGATACAGAAGTTCTGAAACTCTCCTCTTACTTCAGGCTAATTGAAGGAGAGGTTTGGTTCATAGCATAGACTGAAGGAGGAAGTTATGGAAACTAGATAAATTTTAAGCTATATTTTGCTAGTTGATTCTCTCTTGTGGAAGGATATAATTCAACTGAGTCAGATGGTTTTCCAGTTATTCTTTTATATAGGCAGACATTTTCTGTTGTTAAATCAACACCCTTTCCTGGAACTACTGTTTTTCTATTAACTTTCAGATGCTGCAGATGTTGGGAAGCTAGGAGGGTTAAGTGGTACATTTGTTCCCCGCCCACTTGTTTGTCCCACAGGAGATAATTCTCTTTGCATGTCAATGGTGATTATTTCCCAGGATATTGTCCATTAACTTTTAAACTCTCAGCCCTTGTTCTCGATGCCAGGGGACAAAAAAACCCAAACAAACCAAAAAAGAGTGCACTTGCATCTTGGGAAGCATCATGTCCTCAGGCAAGCTCTCTCGATTAAGTTTATTACTCAGCTGTAACTTTCCATGCAAAACTCAAAAATATCGATACATCTTGTGAAGCTTGTGTTCACCCTGGTGGGAATGAAAAAGTAACGTGCTAGCTACCAGTGCTGATGGAGCAGGTAATCTTGCAGTACACTACAGCAATACTGAGCCTGTCCCTCCAAGTAGAAGCAGTACTAAGGACTTGCTGTAGCTGGAGTAGAATTCCTTGCAATAATCAGCATTTACATCTGTATGAACTCCTAAAATGGTTAGCATGTGAATGTCTGGTTTTAATTGGAGGGGGCAGGGGAAGGGAGGAGAAAAGAATATTCAATATATCTAATACTAATGCTATAATATAGAAGTTATTTATCCTCACTTCTGTATCCTGTTTCATCCTCCTCGTGCTTTGTCTAATTTGCATCTTTCCAAGCAGGGAATAGCTGGCACAATTATTTACCTTCTCTATTCCCAAGCAATAATAAAGAATTAATTTGAAGGAAGACTCACAAATTGTTTCCACTGGACGGTGTCCTGGGGCCTCCAGACTCATAAATATTAGCCACAATTAAAGTTTTATGAGTCTTTCAGGTTCAAGCAAGTACAAAGATGGTCCTTTACGTCTCCTGTAAATTCATTATTTATTGCACAGCCTTCAGATAACAAGGTAAAAGCAGGGCAGAGCAGGTATCTTCTAATTTTATGTGTAAAAACCTTTTCCCCCCTTCTTGTCTCTGACTGATTAGAGCTATACCTAGTTAATAAATTAAGATTGTACTTGAAGAGCATGATTTTGTTCTGCCCAATGTGGGTTACTTAACAGATTGCCTTTCTAAAGGATCACTTATTCTGGTTAAATTGTAATGGGAAAACAAATGAGCACTTAATGAAATAACAAGTGTTCCTATCTGTGACAAATGTGTGTACTTTACCTTGATTCTTCTTGCCATCAAGAAAGCATATACAGTAAAGCATATACATGTACCTGTAGTACAAGCATCACTGTCTTAAGTGAGAATACCCCTCACAGGTTAAACAAATTATTTCTTCTCTTCACTGAGTTGTCAGTGTCAGCAGTTGCGGATTAAGAAAGCTTCGTGCTTGGTCCCTGTTACAAATTTTAGCTTTTTAATATTGTTCCCACACGCACATTGCACTTGCAAAAATGTAAAACAAAGCTCAGGAGAAAAAAAACTTGAAGTGCCTAGACTTTTTTAAGTTCTATTCCTTTTGAGGCTCAGTCCACTGAGGAACTTCCTGCACTGTTTAACATGCATAATTGGTGGTGTGTTAAAATAATGATGCCAGAGAGGGGAAAAAAAGTGCTGTCATCAGTACTTGTGAGGTGAGTGAAAACTCCTTTCTACTTAGCAGAATAGTCAGAAAGAATGTCTCTTCTGCAAGGGCAGGATGGATTTTTAGGCCATTAGCCTCAAAAAGGTAACAGTATTATCTCTTCAGTTTTGTTTATGATGCCATTGCATCATAAATATATTTATGATGGCAAGTGCTTTTGAAAAACTTTGCTCACAACGTTTTTGGAAAGTCCTGGAGTCTGCAGCAGTACACTAACCCGTAGCAAGGATGTTCTTGTTTAGCCTGCATACAGGTTATTCTGGGGTTGGCTAGTGTGGATTTTGAAAAGAACAGCCAACCTGATACAGCTTCTGGTGCAAATAAGAATTCATTGGCAAGAAACTCTCTTGTTTGCAGAGATATCTTAGAGCTCACTGTTGAGCAGTTTCAGTTTGCTTTGGAATATTTCTGTGGTTTTCCTCAGTTCTGAGCACCTAAATAAACCTCAGATGAAGCTTCCTCAGAACTACACTAAATAGTAAATATTTTCCAGCATAAAGGTATGTGTGTAGGGTTAAGATGTGAATGCCTTCTAGTGTTTCCTCAAGCTTAGTCACATTCTTTGAAGGGCATACACAGGCTTTCTTTACAGTAGAGCGATGCAGTTATTTAGTCAAGTGTATTTTCCCTCTGCTCAAGACCACTTCTGTTTTTCTCTGAGTTTTGTAGTATCTTGTATGCCTAACTGTGTTTAGTGCTGTGATGTTCAGGTGTTCTGACTAGACAGCTTATTTTGCTTTCCTGGCTAATCAGTAAATGTAAAGGAATCCACAGCTCTAATCCATTACTTTCTTCATAGCATGTACTTATTTACTTTCATTGGACTCTGTTTTCAAAGTCCAGTACAAGCCAATGTATCACACTCTTTCTCCATCTTATAAAATTAGCAAAGCTGCTTAAAAAAAATAAAAAAATGCTAGGCACATTGAAGTCTAGGAACAGGAGTTTCCCCAATACTTTTAAAAATAAAATTGTGACAAAATGGCCTAATTAAGAAATCAAGACCAAGAAGTATGTAAAAAGCCTTTTAGGTGTGCTAAATCCTAAATTAACAGACACAAATGATGTCTGGTTTGCTGTCCTGGTTTTGTTTTATTTAACAAAACTATGCAATGTGACAACCAGACATGTATTTATGTGCATTCTTTAAATATCAGGCTTGGATGTAGGGACAGCTCTGTATGAAGTGGCATGAGCTGAAGGCTCTGTTAGGTAAGAAAAGTATGCTTAGATGGAAATTGAAGTTGCTGACAAACCAAAGTTAAGTATGATGAGGCAAAGCAATAGAGTGTCTTGTTCTGTAATTCATGTATTCACTGAGAAGCACTGTTGCATGAATAGAATGAAACACAGGAGTTTCCTGGGTAAATGAAGAATCAACAAGATTAGCTAAACTTTCCCTGCAGAGCAAGTTCAATCTTGTTCTATAATCTTTGGATAAAATGCAGTATCTACAGTGCATTTGACCTATATATGTAGCTTTCTTTATTGTATGCTAAGATACTGGTGGATCATTTAAAGTCACTTTTAGCAAATTCAAACGATTTTCAAAATTGCCTTTTTAAAAAAAAATAATAAATATGTTGAAGCCATTAAAAAGAAGAATTGAAGAGAACTTAAATAAGGTCTACTTTCTCTGAAGACTGGAAAACTGACAAGACAAAATTCTGTCTGCTGTATTGGTAGGAGTGTGAAAATACCATTCAATTCTGGATTAAATCTTGCTATTATTGGAAAGAAAACTCTCCCCTGAAGTATGTAAACGCATATTTTGCCAGGATTTTGTTTTTTCCCAAGTGGAAATTTTCAGAAGTTTGCTGTTTTTCCCAAGTGGTAATTTTCAAAAGTTTGCCCTTTGATAGGAACTCTATTTTAAGATTAAACTGTTGATTGAAAAATGCAAAATATGTTTTTACTTGCAATAACACTTAATCAACCATTTTATAAATGCAGTGTATGACAGCAAGGGGAAAAATTGTTCCCTGCTATTTGTAGTTGATCTATATAGGAATGTAAACACTGGGACACTTGCTTTCCAGGGTTTGATTTTATTTTTGTTCTAGTTCAATTCATAGATAAGGGGGAAGGAATCCTGTATATCCGTATTGATCTCTCTAGCTTTCTGGGTAATGTTCATGTATGTTGGTTTTTTAAAAATTTATAATTTACAACTATCAACACCAAACATGAGGGTTGTGGAATTTTTCAGAAGCACGAGTTAACTTTATTTCCTCAATGCCTACTTCCTATTTTTTAATTCCATTTCAACTTTGGCCTTGTGATAGGTGGCTACTGGCCATAACCCTATTGTGCTATTAGAAACAAGCTGTTTCTGCCTCAGATTTTACATTTGTTAAAATAGACTGTACAAGTTCTAGGAACAGCAAGAGTCTTGGAGAACCCAGCAACTCTTAGTATAGGCCAGCTGGGAAGAAATGCCGTGCACACCAGTTAATTAACTGCAGATGGAGGATACAGTGCATCAGAGAAAACCAACTGAGCACTCCTATATGCTCAGTTGGTCTGGAGGCAGACTTGTGTAGTCAACTGATGTCCTCCTTAATAAATGTGTAATTTATTAAATCCTACCATCCTTCTGTAATGCAGGTGCTGCTGACTCATATCCTGCACCTCTTGCCCCAGCCACCTTCCAACTCAACTCTCTGCATAGGTCAGTAAAGGACAGTAAAACTTTCACAGGTTAGCAAGACACAAGGGTGTTGCCTGTTAGACGGAGACAATATGGTTCACTTGTCTGATTTTTCTTTCTACAAAAAAGGTCGCAAACCATTCCCCACAGAAGTGAAGTAGGAAATCCAGGACTCAGCTGAAAGATTTCTTTTACATCTGGCATGGTTCTTGTCCTGACAAACATGAAATTCATATTGCTAACACAGATAATGCTGAGAGGGAAATGAAAGGTCAGCCATCCGAAGTGCTGCTGGTTAGCTTAGTCCTGCAGGGACTGTCAAGTGGCTGAGGCAGCCCGAAAGGCTTGTTCGCTTGGCCCGGTGCAATGGCCCTGGTCATATGCCAGGGTGTTCAGTCAGCTGGGAACTCTGAGACCAAGTGAGCAATCAGGATAAGCGTGTCATTGCACTAGAGATGGGAGTGAAAACAAGGATGGCAGGAACCACGAGTCTGTGCTTTCCTAGTGACTTTGAGCTGCTCTGGAGGGGTGGATAGTTACTACCATCCTTCCCCGTGAACTCTTGCCTTGAGCCGATTATGTGCTAAATATGCCAGGTACCAAGTGGCTGGCAGAAATATGTGTGTCCAAATAAGGTGTCTTACATGGTTTTGTATTCTAACCTGTGGGGTTTATATTCTAATCCTCAAAGGATTTGGTTTTTTTCTCTCCAAGAACCAATGAGCTTTGATTTCTCTGTGCACAGACAAGTGTATAGCAGCCCTCCTGAAGGTGACCTTGGAATAGGTGCTCTTTCTGCTGCCTTGGTAAAATCATTTAACCTTATGTATATTCTCTCATCTTTCTGCAGCTCTGCCACATTGTGTCTCTGGCTACCAAAGTGAGCATTGTGGTATAGCAAGATTTTTCTTAGCAGTAGTGCAGCTGTCTTTGGAAATGAAGACTGGGAAGAGAGGTGAAATATTTTAAACCTCAAGAATATCTAGGTTAATATGAAGGTTTTGGAGAACCCAAACAGAAAATTTTAATAAATCATTACATGTACACACCTCATATATCTAGACATGAAAAGTATTTGGGGGGAACTTCTTTGAGTTTTACTCATTGCTAAAACTATTAGTTGCATAGTTGGCTTCTTTTTCTCTTTCCTTACCCAAATCCCAAGCTGCCAAGATACTCTAGTGAGGAAAATATTTTCTCTGATGCACTGTATCCTCCATTCAGTCAGGACACATCGGGGCAGGGGATGTTGAGGGGAAGGGTAATTGGCTTTAAATATATTTTTTTTCCTTTTTTTTTAATCTCTTTCTGCAACTACTATAACTCAGAACAATGGATTATGGTATTTATTATACTAAATATATATTTTTTGCTATATATTTGTTGCTGAAAAACTAGATGCACAAACTAATTCAATAGATGAGCTATGACAGCTGTCAGCCAGGATTAATATGAATCTACTACTTGATCTAACTAGAAAGTACTTACAAATTCAGACTCTGCCTGTGAAATAACTTCTGCTGCTTTTAATATGCAAGCAGATGTCAAAGTGCAATATACCAAAAGGGCAGGAAATTTCTGGCCATGGTGACTGTGTTGTCTGCCTGCATGGTGAGTCTGAGAAGTTGTTCTGTCAGTCTAGCTGTGACCACCCACACACTTTTTTCCTTCAAAAGGAATACTGACTGAGTACTCTTTATTTACAAATAATCCTGAGACAATATTATCTAAGTCATCAGAACTTTGTAATGTGTATCTGATCTGGTAGCCTGACTAATTTTTTTATTATTATTATTATTGGAAAGATAAACATTAACAATTAAATACGTTTTGATTGCATTTTAAAATGTGATTATTATAAACAGATGACTACTACTGTAACATTATAGCTGGAGCCAGAAAACTCAGGTAACCGCAAAAACCATGCAAGACAAGTAGTGCAATAGTGCAATTTTGCATGTGCAATTTGCATGGCATGGATTTTTATAATTTTATTTTTAAATTAACTTAAGAGTTAGTTTAAGCCTTTTCTTGATTTTTGTTTTTTTTTTTTAAGCCATGAAAAATATCCATGCTGTTTCTTGTAACACTTCACCTATTTGTTTTGTTCTGATGCTGCTGGATTTGGTTAAAATTAAAATCTGCTTAAGAGGAACAACAGTATTGAGTTTCATCTGATATTATAAATTTAAACCTTATTACCATGGATAACTTTATTAGGATTGGCTAAATTGTCGGTATTGTATGTACTTGTGATTAGATAATTACTTCACAGTTTTCTGGTTTTCAAATTGTGTAAAAGATTTGGATGTCAATGTGAAGAGAGATTGTTGTTGAAGTTTTATTCCTTGTAGGAAGATCTCGAAAGTACTTGGTAGATTTGTAATTCTCAGTAGTTTTCTGTGCATTAAATGTTTACATCTTTGATTAAAAGAACTTGAGAAAGAAGCAAATTACTGCATATTCCTTCAGAGTCAGAAGTGGAGACAAAGCCTAGGAATCCTGAAAGGATGCATCAGTTATTGCTTTGATGGACTCTACTTTTGGATGCAGCATTCGGCTGAGATTGTCCTTTATGCACATGGTAATACTCTGAGAGTAGAATGAAAGCCACTTCTGATTAATAGTTCACTTACATCTTCTTTATTATGGACAAACATGTTGCAAAAGATAATTCTTCATACCACTGGGAGAAACTTAAAACTACCATTAGACTTATATGTCAGATCTCCAGGGAATGCCTTGAATAACATGGAACACTTTATCCTCTTCAAAAGAGACCTGGCACTGAGCAGGATCTGGGTGTTCTTATTGCATGTAATAGGGTGCCTGTGGGGTGGGATCTGTTGCTTTAGTTTATATAGCCTGTTTATTGTCTTGTGTCTTTTGTCTGGCCTATCTGTCCATCTTGTCATAAGTACTCCAGAAACCTTTTTCTTTCCTATTGCTTATTGTTATCAGACCCAGCTAATCCTTATTCAAGTGTCTAGGGTTTCATGCCAAATATGAAATTATTTCTATTTGAGATGTAAAACCTGTATCACAGCTTTCTTACAGTTCTTAAATCTTAGAACAACACTAATCAGGTGTGGATCCATGCACCAATACATGCTGGGGGCCACCTAGCTGAAAAGCAGCTTTGCAGAAAAGGACCTGAGGGTCCTGGTGGGCGTCAAGTTGAACATGAGCCAACAAGATGCCCTTGTAGCAAAGGTGGTTAAAGAGATCCTGGCTGCATTAGGCAAAGCATTGCCAGCAGGTCGAGAAAAGTGATACTTCCCCTCTGCTCTGTACTGGTGAGGCCATGCTTGGAGTACTGCTTCTGGTTCTGAGCTCCCCAGTAGAAGAGAGACATGGGGCGTACTGGAGAGAGTCCAGCAAAGAGTCACCGAGATGATGATCAAGGGACTGGCGAATGTTCCAGTCCTCCTATGAGGAAAGACAGAGAGCTGGGACTTTTCAGTTAGGAAAAGAGAAGGATCAGGGGGATCTCATCAATGTATATAGGTACCTGAAGGGATGGTGTAAAAGAACATTTTCTTTTTTTTCCTAGGAAGAAAGCATATCAAAACAAAGGCATCTCTGATGTTGCCTAACAGATTTACCTGGCAAAAAACCCCCATATTTGCTCTTCAGTTGTATAGTGTCCACTTACATTGTTGAAGCCAAAATATTTAATTATTTCAGTATGGGTAAGAGTTATAGTTCTTGGAAAGCAGCTACGTATTTCCCACTGCACCAAAGCTATCTAAGCATGTTTTGTGACCATCTTTGTTCCTGCAGCTGGGATGCATGTATGGCGTGCAGCAATGCACATCCAGGCTTTTTGAAGGCATAAAGTAACTTAAAAGACTAGACTGTAGGTTGTAGGTAATTGTGTGCTAATAGCAGATAGCTGTGTGCAACTAGGGACAGGAGGAGTGGCAGCTTTGGCTGGAGAGTATCTGTGGTTCTCTATATAAAGTGTTTATATAACTCAGAGCTGGCCATCTCTCCCCTGAAATGTTAACTGCCTGGGTGTGAAGGGCAGCTGTGTGTTGCTCAGTCCAGCAGCTTCTTCCCCTTGGGTCTGGGCCCCCTTCACACCTCCAGACCTCAGACGCTGGCAGATCTTAAAGTAACTGTATGTACTGGGAAACTGAGCTCATCAGCTCAGGCTGAAGGTGGAGTCATGCAATGAGATAATGGCCCAGTGACAATGGAAACAGATACTTCAGTGCATCTCTATGAGATCAGTTGCTCTGTGAGGAAATAGCAATACAAAAATAAAATCCAAGTGCAATTCTAGCATGGAAAGTAACTGGAGAATTGGTGTTTGATATAACTTTTAATGCAACGTTGCTGGGCAATGGAAGAAGTCAAGGCACCTTTTCAGGAATAATAGATCACAGAGTGTGTCTATCAGGTATGTTGGATGTCCTTTGGGACTTTTAGGAAATTCATCTACAAACCGTAGCAGAAATGAATAAAGTTACTTTGGTCTCAGATGAACTCTTGTGATCCATTGTAGATGCCTCAATAATTTTATTTATTTATTTATTTATTAAGGGGGTGGCATTGTGTGTCCTGTCCTCAACCTGCCCATTCTAGGGCTACTTCTCATTTCTTTCTTTCTCGTGACAAATGACTGCCTTAGCGAGAGCTCTCTCTATCGTTTTATATCCAGGGCCTGTAGGCTATGGAAAGACACTGCATGTAGTTTTGCACACACATTGAGTTTACCAGGAGGAAAATCTAGTTCTGTACCTTCATTCACTTTCAATGTCTCTCCTTTTATCTTCTGTAATAGCTTGTGTGTTGAAAGTGCATTTTTAATTAAATTGTTTGCATCTTGTGTGTGCACAATACATTCACTTTGAGGGCATTTTTATTACAGAAGGAGGGTGGTGATATGTAATAAGTCTCAAGAATAATTAAAACCTGTATTAACTTGTGTATGTTTTCAGTAGTGATTGAACTTTGTGTTGAGTCTCTGCTGGGTCCAAGATCAGACTTTAATCAAGTAGGAAGGAAGAGTTGGTTGTAGGTACCTCTGTAAGTTCTTACCAGTTTAAGATAAAATTAACCTGCCATATTAATGGAAAAAACTATACTGCCTCCAAATTTAGGTATTTAGCTCAAAATATTTTGTGTTCAACACTTATAAAGGGAAAAACACAGAAAGTCAGATAATGTTATGAATCAAATTTTGGACATACCTTCACCTCTCCTGTATAAAGATGTAGCCTCAGAGTTTTGTTCAGACAACCTTGGTTTACACTGAAGGGGAAAAAAGCTGAGTAAATTGAGAAGGCTTTAACTGCAGCATGGCATGATAAAGCGAATATTTAAATAACTAGGGATTTCTAGGAGAAAATCTGATAAACAGCTTTTCTCTTTTACTTCAGGGAGGTAGCAATACATGTCAGAATCAGCAAGATGAATGATTTTGATCTGAAACTTTGACTTTCTGCACTAAATAGCCATTAGGGCTTTTATCAATGCATTTTCTACAGTCTAGTTTTGGAAAGGCAGGGGAGGCTGGTCTTCCAAGTCCCTTCCTACAGAAGGTGAAGATGGTTGGTAGTTCTTGAGCACCTGAAGACCTGAACAGATGTTAAAAAAATAGAATGAAGCTGTGTAAATGCCAATACCTACACTTGCTTCCCTAAGACATTGTAAACGGGTGCTTTGCATTCATCATGGCATACTAGATTCAAAGATGGCACAAGGGGCTGATTCGAGGACATTTATTACAGTCCTGTTGCATAAAATATTTTGGAAAAGTGTTAATTTATCTGGTTTTGCTGAAAAGTATGGTTTTATGTTGGCTTGTAGATGGTTTGGCTTTGCCAGGGACAGCAGGTGAATTAACATTAATCGCACTAGCTTTGCCAAGGATTCTGTGATGTTCTGCTCATACTCAAGTCAAGCTGAGGCATGTAACAGTGTTTTGAAATGGATAGTAGTTATGAAGATGTCCCTAATACTAACTAAGCTCAAGAACTGCACTGGAGGTTAAATGCTAGTTCAGTCTGGAGGTGTGTTGTTTGGTCGCTGGAAGAGATCCATTTGGGTTAAACTGGTAAATCAAGTAAAAGCTTATCTAATTAAAACCCCCTATTTAAATGTCAGGGCACCTGCACTGCTTTTTCTTAGGTGAAGCAAGTTTTTAATATTTCATAAAATTATTTTTAGCAAATACACTAGGCTAGCCTTCACAAAAAACTTGAGTGATTAAAGTATGAACAAAGGGGGACGCATTTCTTTTTCAGGCTGCCAGGATTTTCCAAGAATGACTGTAAACTGTTTTCTTACAGGTTGTGTCAAATGCTGCTGGACAGGGGGTTGCCATCACTGGGAACAATACTTTCAACAACTGGAATTGGCCTAATGCTGTGATCTTTGCTGCTACTGTGATTACTACAATCGGTAATTATTTATTATGTCACCTTTCCTAAAAGTTTTCTGTATGCTCTGCTGTGTACTCTTCCATTTGTGTGTCAAGCTAGTCACTGAATAAATTCCCAATGGCTGGAGGTTGCCTACAGTATAAGTTCACCCACAGGTTCATAGAGGGGAAAAAAAACCCCAGATTTCTGGTGTACTCTTCATGGGTATACAGAGGAGAAATGTGTGCCTTTCCAATAAGTAACAGATTCAAGGTGCTGTTGAGGATAACTGGTGTCATTCCAGTTCCATTAATTTGTGCACTTAAATTTCCAAATCCCAAATCAAAAATGTTACAAAACTTTTCATTAAACTAATACTTAAAGCATGTGCATATGAGTTCTTTGTATAGCTGTCCTGTTAGTCGTATGCATCCTCTTAAGCTAGTGATTTATCAGTGTTCTTGGCTTGCTGAGCAATATAAACTTTTTAATCTATCTCTTAAAGCAGGCAAAGTAGAATAAGTTTTGTCTTCTAAATCTCGCTACCAATTTGTGCTTGTAAAATCTTCTACATTAAGACTTTTTCCTTTGATATACAGATTTTCAGAGCTCATCATCATCTGCCTTCTGCTTTTACAGAAAAATCTTTGCTACAGAGTGTTTCTACACCCTTGCTACAGCTACAATGCAAAAAAAAACAAACCCCAAAACCTACAACCAAAAAAACCCAAAAACCCCAGGAATGCAAAATAACCGCAGAAGGCTGGAGATATACAGAAATGGAAGTCTTGCTGTTAAACCATATGCAGTGCTGTGGTTTTCTTTATTATTTGAAACTCCCAATACCCAGTTTATAACTTAAGACAAAACGTTGGAGTCAAGAACACACCTAAATAAGAAAGCACTGGCAGAAGTTCAGAAAATAGGCTGCTGATTTTACAGCCTGAGTTTATAATGCTCTGTTGGCTTCTGTGACCAGCAAAGAACTAAATTCAGTGAAATACCTTGCTATGTCACAATGCACCTTGCACTTAACTCACAAACCTTTACCCTGGAAAAGTACTAGGTCACAAGTTAAATGTGTATAGTGGATCTTTCACATGGAAGCTAGCTTCAGAATGAATTTTGACCTTTTATTCTATAAAATTGATTCAATCAAGTTTTTTTTAACAGTGCTGCTTAAGATTGGGGTATCATATTAGAAGTCCTGAGATTACCTTTATTTTATATTTATCTCATCTTGTAAAGAATAAAAATGCAGAGAATCTAGGAAATGCTGAAAATGCAGTAATCCTCTCACTCTGCATTGATGGAATACACGTTTGCTAGAGTAGAACTGGAAGGTATCCAGATTCAGAAGATCAGCAGCTGAAGTAGACTAAAGCTCTTATAGATGGTGAAGTAAGGAGCATTGGATATAGCAGAAGCCCACGCAATGTTGTTTTGTGCATAGGTAGAATTGCCTTGAATTCTCTGCAACAAGAACAGACCATGCACATACTTATCTCTTTTAGGTTACGGAAATGTTTCTCCAAAGACACCCTCTGGGCGTCTCTTCTGCATATTTTATGGGCTCTTTGGAGTTCCTCTCTGCTTGACGTGGATCAGTGCTCTGGGGAAGTTCTTTGGAGGACGTGCCAAGAGGCTGGGCCAGTTTCTGACAAAAAGAGGAGTAAGCCTGGTAAGGTTCTCTCTTGTTTACCCGTGTGCTGTGTATTTTTGATGCATGAATTAAACTTACACTTCTTAACTTACCTGCTAATCTTGGTAGAAAATAACCACTTGCACAAATATAAGTTTTCCCACATGGTGTTGCACAGAAATAACTGAAAGAGGGATTTGTTATGTCATGATAGAAACCTGTAGGACAACTGTAGGTGAGACTCCATTTCACAGATACTCTGTGCAAGCTCCTCTGGCATGGAAATAAGCTGTCCTGCTTTGTCCCACCTGCTTCTGTTCTAGTATGAGTACTTCCTGCTGTGCAGTGAACCAACTGAAAAATAATGTTTTGTTCTGAGTTACTGGCTTGTGGCTTGTTTTTTCTTTTTTTGTTTTGTGGCTTTTTGTTGGTTTTTTTGGTGGTGGTTTGTTTGGTTTTGGGTTGGTTTCTATTCATTTGTTTGTTTTGGGTTTTTTTCCCCCCAAGTGAGTTCTGTCTCGGTTCTGACTCTGCACAGAGATGGGGGCCATGCAGTACCATAGTGCCTGGAGGACAGTAGAACTGTTCTAAGTCCTAGTTTCAGAAACGGAGCAAGACATTTCTTGGTTCAGTGCCAGAGAAGAAAGTACAGAAAATAATGGTGAAATGCATGTGTGTGTGCAGCTTTTTGCAGAGGGGCAAAGGGTAGGAGGCATAAATAGGGGAGAAGCATCTTAAACAGTTCTCATCTTCAATAGTCAAAAGAATAAAAGGAACATCAGAGGTACTAACTGCTTTTTAGATTAGAGTGCTATGTCTATATCCCATGCCTATTTATAAAATATCAGGGACTTCTTAAACTTTTCAAAAGTATGAAAGAAAACTATAAGGAAATAATCTTGTTTGAACAAATAGTTGTAAGAATAGTGAGTTGTGCATAAGGGGGAAAAAAACAGTTGTGTGTTAACTAAAAGTCAGACTGAAGTAATGGTGGATAAACTGTTAGCACAAAACTGTGAAATGCCTGATACTGTTAGGTGATGCTTGGTGCCATGGATGGAGATCTTTCCCTGACTTTTTTTTTTTTTCTTTCTTTACAGAGGAAAGCACAAATTACATGCACAGCTATTTTCATTGTTTGGGGTGTCTTGGTCCATCTGGTTATTCCTCCCTTTGTCTTTATGGTGACTGAAGGATGGGATTACATTGAAGGCCTCTATTTCTCATTCATCACTATCACCACCATAGGATTTGGAGATTTTGTTGCTGGTCAGTAATTATATTTTAGGTGCTATTTCATGATATGCATAGTGTGACAACTCTATTTCCAAACTCTAATTTGAGAAGGTGATTTTCAAGCTTTTCCAAAACACTTCGCTGAATAGAAGATTCAGTTAAAGCTATGCACTGATCCAATGTACTAGATCTGGCTCTTGAATCTTGGTTTAGATACATAAGGCCTTTAATTGGACTAAGTTTGGAGTCGTGTTATAGAGTTCATAACTCTTTCAGGTGTCCCAGGTCCCTATTTCAGGCAAGGAGCCATTCCATCCACCATGGTAGTTGAGCAGCTTTGAATGGGATCCAGTATACTAAGCTGGGTGCATAATACTGGGTAATGCTCTCTGTGCAGCTGTCTAGAACTAGTCAACAGGAAATGCTGAGCATACTGGCGTCTCCTTCCTAAATCCTGTCTTTCTCTAAAATCCACTGCCTTGTTCAGGGCTTTGTAGATGCTCCTTGTAAGTAGTATTCTGAATCCTTTTCTCAAAGAAGGTACCTATATCCATACCTCAATGACAGGGAGAAGGCTTGTAATTTTCAAAGAAGAAAAGAAGTTCACTTTCATAGCTTACAAGGAGAGGATAAATATGTTTTCATTTTATGTTGTAGTCCAGTGGTCAGAATACAAGCAGCCAAGAAGTGGAAAACCTGGGATCAACTTTTTCTGTTGCAATGGTTTCAGATTCCCACTTACCACTTCACAGAGCAGCGTTCAAAAAAAACTAGGCTCTGTTGGTGTGGAAGGGAGTGGTTCTCAGGGTCATACCTTCAATGATTTATCAGCTACAAGTCCTTTTTCAGTAATCTTCTTGTTTTTAATTCTTTATAGGTGTAAATCCAGATGCAAACTACCATGCCCTTTACAGATATTTTGTGGAGTTATGGATTTATCTGGGATTAGCTTGGCTTTCACTCTTTGTTAACTGGAAGGTCAGTATGTTTGTGGAAGTCCACAAAGCAATCAAGAAGCGGAGGAAAAAAAGAAAAGAGTCATTTGACAACCATCCTCGGTCTAAAAAGCCCCTTCAAATGGGTAGCTCAAAGGATGTCAACATCTTCAGCTTCCTTTCAAAAAAGGAAGAGACCTACAATGATCTTATTAAGCAAATTGGGAAGAAGGCCCTGAAGACAAACAATGACAAAATTATTAAAGCAGAAAATACCAAACAAAACATGCAGAATACCAGTATAGATGTCCAGGTAACTTACACAAAGACAGAGTCATTTGAGTATGATGAGGCTTCTCTGGACATTCAGAATGGTCATGTGCTGAGACCCCTGCATGATAAACGTATTGGAGACAGCCCTCTAGAAGGAACCATGTTTGTAAACCAGCTAGACAGGATTAGTGAAGAAGAAGGTGAAGTGTGGGATTCCAGAGACTATCGACCCTTAATATTTGAGAATGCCAATATAACATTTGTAAATGAAGATGATGATGAAGAGGAAGATATCTCAGATGATGAGGAAACATCAAAATCCTCCATGGATGATAATCTTGTAGAGGAATCTGAAACTGCAAAAAAACTGGTAAAATTCCCATCCTCTGATGAATCTACCTTTACCAATAACGAGCTAGAACTTACTGTGCCTTATGAACAACTGATGAATGAATATAATACAGTAAGCAATGTGAAAGCTGCAACGTGAAGCACATTTGACAATGGTTTTCTGAAAGTGGTCAGTGTACATTGAACAAATTAAGAGAGCAAGGAGAAAAGCATATTTTTGCAGCTTCTCCTGTCTCTTTGAAAACAAAAGCAAGTCCCAAACTAATAAATTCCAGTGTCCTTTTCCCATCCTAAGTTGGATTCTGAGCCCATCAGCTTTGCTTATCTGAAAAACTTGTAAAGTAACAGTTGAATTTGGAATCCTGCTCCTTCTTGGGATTTTATGGTTCTTGAGCAAAGTAGAAAAGAAAAAACTAGTTAATACACTGGACCTGCTCTGCATTTATGCATTTCATTGAGGAATTAGTTTGGGAGTGTAACTATACTGTTGCAAAGAAACTGTTTTGGGTATCAAATGTGTTCGGTTACTCCATTAGCCTTTCACCTCTAAAAACCTGGATTTGAATCCTGCTTTGATCACAAATAAAAGCAAGGGGTTTGCTTTTTTTTAAAAAAAAAAAAAAAAAGTTTCCTATTGTTAAGTTGTTACCACAAAAAAAATGTTGCAACCCCTAGTTGTTCTTAATGAGCAACTTTAGGTGGAATACCAGGACACAGATCTGAGCTGAGGTGTGTTGGCAGACTGAGGAGGAAGCATTTGAAACATCTGTCTAGAATATGTCAGTGCTTGTCAAATTGTAGTGAAATGTAATGTCATTAAAAATATTAAAATCAAAAATTCCAAAGGAATGGATTGAGAAGGAGCCCTCTAACACGGAAGAATCATCTGGGATGAAGCTTACTAATTGTGTTGTTGAACTGCACATCAGCCCCAGAACTGTTAAAGAGTAAAGTGACTGGAAGACCCATTGATCAAAGCATGTATGAGCACAAGCAGGATGCAATGAACTTTTTTAATGTTGAAAGTGTCCTTCCACTGTCCATTTCCTAGAGGAAATACTTGAATGAACCTTATACAGTATCTATGTACAGGTAAAGTTTTATTGACACTGTTCTTCTGAGGAAAAAAATCACCTTGGGAGGCACAGATACTCTCCAAATGCCCTGATACCTGTCGGAAGGGACCTGTAGCACTGCTGCTGATCTGTGCAGTGTGTTAGTCAGTATTGTTATTTGATGTTCCTCCCTGCCCTGGTACTTCAGATTAGACTTGAATGAGAGATTGTTTTTGAAACAGTTGATTACACTTTGCTTTTTTTGTTTTGTTTTAATGTATGAACAAAGTGCATATATAATGGTTATTCTATCCCACTTTCAAGAAGTCTGGGCAATGTCAAATCTTGGGCAAACTGAGATGTGATCAAGTGACTTAAGGCCATAAAGCACTTTTTAAATGGAAGTTTGGCTCTAAGCTCCTGAAAGTATTATCTTTTGGCTTGGAGATGGGCTTCTCATTGAGAAAGGAAGTATGTCTCTTCATAACATTTATGCCCAAATTGTTTTGGCTACGAAGAAAGTTATACCATGGTTTTATTTTTCGTCCTTTTTCCATATCTTTGTGTTAACCCTGACAACTCTTTCAAATGAGGCTCTTGATTACATGTTGGCAAAAGGTACTGACTTCAGTTGTATCCGATATACTTGGAACAGAAAATAGCCAAGACCTTTGAACCTTAACATGTCAAGTTCTGTTGTTCTGTTTAGTTTTACAGCATTTAAGTCATTCCAGTATGTCCAAAAGTTTCCAAAGTTCCATGAACAGTTAAAAGTTGTCTCATTCTCATTTTTGGTATGATGCTGGTAGACTTGCTAGCTCTGTAAGAAGAGTTTATGGAATCTTGCAATGCTAATCTGGAATTACTAGATATTTCTAATAACTGCAAATATAGGCTACAACTTCAACTGCTCACCTCTTCCACAGAAGAAGGAGGACATGTGGGAAACTGGCAGTCTTGTTGGGTAGCCTGTTGATGGGAAGTTTTGAAGTCATCAACTGTGAAACAAGAGACTGTCTTTAGTAATTTCTTTTCAGAATTTTCCATGTATATGCCATTTTTTTCAAATAGAGAGTGAACATAAGGCTAGGACCAACTCTGTTATACTGGCAAAAATGTGAACTTGACATCACTGGATTGGGTAGTTAATCTGTATTTTCTGGTAATGTCACTGAAGAGAGATTCTAATCTGAAACCAAATTTTATTGTATTACTGCTATTTGGAGCAGGGGTGGATGTATGAATTTGACTTGTATCTGACATGAAAAAGGGAGATGCCCTATCAAGAGGGTTCTGATTTACTTCTAATAGACACCTCCACCCTTATTATTTTAGATTACTCCAAGCCCTTCAGGAGTATTTCTGTGTATCTGAAGGGTTGTGGTTGACAGCTATACCTTGAACTGTAAGGAATGGTAGGTAAGACTACACGTGTGATACACAGGATGCTAGTGTAGCAAGTCTAGCCTTCTCTTTTTTCTTTTTTTTTCTTTTTTTAAGAAAAGTGCACATTAGCTTAAAAGAAAATGAGAAAACACTCCGTATAGCTTTTATTGTCCTCCAGCTTGTCTTCCATTATTGATGCAAAGATCAAAGTTTTAGTGACACTTAGAAAGCTACAGAACAGTGAGGAGAGAAAAGGCTTGCTGAAAGTGCATGAAATGGAAAAGCATAGTCCAATCTCCATTTAAAAAAAGGTATCTTTTTCTTTAATACAGAAATAATATAACCCAGACACTTGGCTGGACTGTTTTGATTGGGAGGGGATGTTGCACACTGGAACCCAGACTCCCTGTTCTCCGTAGTGCAGTGCACTTGTACGCCAGAGCTGAGAATGGATGGGATCTGTTTCATATTATCAAGTTAGATGTGGCTCTCTGGCCTTTCCCAGTGTAGTCAGCATAGACTATAAGTCTGCATAATAAGTATCATGGGATTTAAAGTAATAGCTTAAATTTATTAAAACAAAAGTACAATGTTCCCGCTTTTTTGGGAAACATGATCACACCTCACAAAACTGTTCTCAAGACACCCCACCATGTGCCTTAATGTAATCCTAACACTGGGAACAAATTCCTCTTTACACGGGGACCAACACAATTGGTCTTGTTAAGCCCTACTTGTTTTCAGTGTTTTGGAGGGATTTAGTTGGCGCATAGCTTTATTACTGGCGCTCTCCAAAATGTTAAACCATTTCCCAGGGTTTTGAAAATTATGGTGCCATCTCAGAACTGCAGAAGTGCTAAGAAAGACAGCTTTTTTCCTGCCTGTCTTCCATGTCTTTAGAAAAGCAGCTGCCTGGGGGATCTAAATTAATGGGTTTCTGCCTTTGGATTTACATGTAGTGAGTATCCAGGCTGGATTTTGAGCTATTCAGCCCCAAAAGTGCCTCTGAGTGAATTCCCCAGTGCTACTTGGTAAGGCCTTGTAGTTATTTCAGTGATCTGGTCAATCTGGAAACATTTTCTTTGGATGCCATGTAAGATTTCATTTGGCTAGCCAATAATGTTAACAGCTCTCTTAATGCTGTGGAATTAGTTTTACAGGTGAGATAGTATCTTCCTGGAAAGGGGATTTTTCAAAAAGGAGAAGGAAAAAAAAAAAAAGAAAAGCTTAAAAGCACATATAAGGAAGGTGTGGAATAGAAGTGGAAACTTCTTTCTACCTGTTGCCTACAACTCGATTGTATTTCCAGTCACATCATGTGAAGCATGGGTCCACTTTCACAATATAAACTTAGTACTATTTTGCCAAGATGAGCCAGTACTTAAAAAAAAAAAAAAAAAAAAAATCCTGAAATGTGACAACAGAAGTCTGTTCCTACAAAAGCCCTTTTAAATGCTATAGACTATGTGAACCCATCCTTCATGACATCACTGTGACACTCTTGGTTTTATCTTGTACTATTGAAGCCTATTTCTACCAGAAGGGCATCATTTTCAGATACATATCTCACAGCAGGCAGTCTAGCTCATCTGATACACTGGTACAAAATCACTGAGGAAATACAAAAAGTGATGTGTTACATTTTTCTGAACTAATGATTTGTGAATCTGTTGCTGGCAATGGATGTCACAAAACATGCAGAAATAAAACCATAGACTGATAATAGATCCATGGTGACACAGTTGTATATGTTGAGATTTTTTTTTTGTCTCCAGTTGATCTGGGAGAGTGTGTGTAGAGACAGACAAGCGTCACTAATGAGGAGAGTGAAAAGCAATATACAAATCTGTTGACTTCAACAAAAAAACCCCAAAACTCTGTTGTAGACTTGTAATTTTTGTGCCTCGTGGGATTCATTCCATTTGTGATGGATTTACCTTTTAAAAAATTAGCTTGTCTTTCATACAGCTTTTGAAGTTTGTACAGTTCTGACTCATCACTCCATAAAATGCCTGTCTGTCTGTTCTTTGTTGCTGATTGTCACTGGAATCACACTGTATGTAAATATTTGCTAAGTCTTTGTAAAATGTAATTTATTTTAATATTTTGCAATAAAAATTTTACAATTTATCCTCTGTCAGGAGGAGAATGGCAATCAAGAAATAAGATTTCTTTTTATAGCTCCCTATGGTTGCAATGCATCTCACAGATGAAAGTGGTCCTGGTCCAAAGAGCTCGAAGGTAAGGAGCTGATAAAGCAAGTTGTTTTATGCAAGCAGATGCCTGTACTTGTATGGAGCACTGATGACTTCAGTTCAATGGCATCTGGTCTTCAATTAGATACAGCATAGCAAAGTATTCTTCAATGAGGATTTCGGACAGCTGTTGAAAGATAAACAAAAGTTTATTCTAGGGGCTGTGTTTTTTCAGAGGCTGGTTTTAAAGAAGATGCAGTGAGACGGGAAGTGTTAGAATTGATCAGTACTACAATAAAACAAAACGGGAATTGAAGACTGCTATCTAAATCTTGCCAGAGCTACTCAGGCATCTGAGAAGCTGCTTATGAATTTACACAAGATTTCTAGCAGCAGTGCTCACCATTTTGCAGTCTAGAAATATTTGCAGTCCTTCATCTCTAGCAGTTTCCTTATAAACATATTGGAAAATGGATAACTACCTCCTGGGTACTAAACCATAGACTGGTATGGGTTGGAAGGGACCTTGAAGATCGTCTAGTTCCAGTCCCCTTGCCATGGCAGGGACACCTCCCATTAGACCAGGACGCTCAAAGCCTCATCCAACCTGGCCTTTAACACTTCCAGGGAGGGGGCATCCAATTCCAGTGTCTCACCACCCTCACAGTGAAGAATTCCTTCCTAATGTCTAATCTAAACCCACCCTCTTCCAGTTTAAAGCCATTATCCCTTGATCTATCACTACCTGCCCTTGTAAAAAGTCCCTCCCCGGCCTTCCTGTAGGCCCCCTTCAGGTACTGGAAGGCCGCTCTAAGATCTCCCTGAAGCCTTCTCTTCTCCAGGCTGAACAGCCCCAACTCTCTCAGCATGTCCTCATAGGAGAGGGGCTCCAGCCCTCAGATCATCCTTGTGGCCTCCTCTGGACTCTTGAACAGGCATTCTAAAGACATTCTCTGTCTTTCTCGTGTTGGGGACTCCAGAACTGGACACAGCACTCCAGGTGGGGCCTAACAGGAGTGGAGTACAGGGGGAGAATCACCTCCCTCGACCTGCTGGCCACTCTTCTTTTGATGCAGCCCAGGATACATTTGGCCTTCTGGGCTGCAAGCACACGTCGCCAGCTTGTGTTGAGCTTCTTGTCCACCACCATGCCCAAGTCCTTCTCTTCAGAGCTGGTCTCAAGCCACTCGTCACTCAGCCTGTATTTCTGTTTTGGATTGCCCCAACCCAGGTGCAGGACCTTGCATTTGGCCTTGTTGAACTTCATGGGGTTAGCACATGCCCACCTCTTAAGCCTGTCAAGGTCCCTCTGGATGGCATCCCGTCCCTCCAGCATGTCAACCGCACCACTCGGCTTGGTGTCGTCGGTGAACTTGCTGAGAGTGCACTCAATCCCACTGTCCATGTCACTGACAAAGATGTTGAACAGTACCGGCCCCAGTACCAACCCCTGAGGGACTCTACTTGTCACCACAACTCTTTGAGTGCAACCATCCAGCCAGTTCCTTATCCACCAAGTGGTCCATCCATCAAACCCACGTGTCTCCAGTTTAGAGATAAGGATGTCATGAGGGACAGTGCCAAACACCTTGCACAAGTCCAGGTAGATGACATCAGTTGCTTTAGCTTTATCCACCAATGTTGTAACCCCATCATAAAAGGCCACCAGATTGGTCAGGCACGATTTGCCCTTGCTGAAGCCATGTTGGCTGTCACCAGTCACCTTTTCATGTCCCATGTGCCTTAACATAGTTTCTAGGATTATCTGCTCCACGATTTTGCCTGCTACTGAGGTGAGACTGACTGACCTGTAGTTCCCCAAATCTTCCTTATTTCCCTTTTTAAAAATAGGGGTTATGTTCCCCTTTTTCCAATCTGGAGGAACTTCACTAGACTGCCATTACTTCTCAAATATGATGAATAAAGGCTTCGCAATTTAATCTACCAGTTCCCTGTGGACTCACGGATGCATCTCATCAGGTCCCATGGACTTGTGCACCTTCGGGGTCTTTAGGTAGTCCCGAACCTGGTATTCCACAGCAAGTGGTTCTTTATTCTCCCAGACCCTTCCTTTGCTTTCTAGGACTTAGGTCCTACAATGTGATTCAGTGGTACCCATGATAGAGAAGAAGCCAAACAGAAACTGGGACAACCTCAGCCTGAGGGCAAAGAGATTGAACCTTAGCTTTTGGCCAGCTGAGTGAAATTGCTGAGGTGTGAGCTAGGAAAGTGGGGAGATGCATAGGCACAGGAGGGAAGGGTGGATGTTGTCACAAAGGAGGTGAGGTCCCCTCGTGGAGCTGGGGGCAGGATATAGCACAGAGTCTGGAAAGCACCTAATAACATTATCTATCGTCTCACAGCAGGTTGGAGCCCACAGACTATGGTTCACCTTCTGCCCTTGGTATTTTAGTAGAGTGTTAGTAATTTATGGGGAGTAGGGTAGCAAGAAGTAGGAAAACAGGATAAACCTGTATCTGCTAAGTGCCTGTTCTTATGGTCCATGCCTGGCTGTGGGTTCCTCTGAACACAATAGCTGAATAGATAACATCGCAGACCAGCTGCCACTTAAAAAAAAAATGGAAGAAAGAAATCTTAATTCTTTTCACTGCACGCTTATCATAAGTCTTTACAATGCATGGTGCAACACAATACCAGCAACCTGCAATTCAGGGAAATGGGGAACTCAAACCTTTAATTATGGGAGATAAAGCCAGTGACATAGCAGGTAGGGAGTTGCTGTTCAGGACCATTTTACACAAAAAAATGCTACTTCACTCCCTTCAGGGCAATTTCCTGGCAAGTCCTGAAGATATCTCTTTCAACTCTTATGCAAGGGCCTATGGGGAGGTGGAGGAGATCTGTTGCCCTACAGTTTGAGCAGGATTCCTGACTTGTACCTTGTGCCTTTCAGCAAGGATTGGGTGGGTTTTGTTGGGGATTTTTTTTTAAACCTTTTTTTAGTTTCAACCTCCCTGTGGTAAGATAACTAGTACTGTAATATCTAGGAATAAAAGTTTGGGCTGAGGACAACACCCATTAAATTTTGACTTTTTGTTCCAGAAAGCCCTTAGAGAACTCCCCTGACCTGCATGCAGACTCAGCCCCTTCCACGTACCCTACCTTGGCTTCACAGCATGATGGTGGGCTCTGGCTTTATTTCAACTTCATGCTCAAGGAAGAAGTGGGAGCGATGGATGGGTGGGAGCAAACCTAGCCCTGCCAGGGGCCACGCACCCTGTTGAGAGCGAACCCTTGGCACTGCCTTTCCTGGGTAGACCCTTAGCTCCCTGCTCAAACATGTTCATCGCCGACAGATCTTGTGCAGCCTGTGGTGCTTGAAGGGCTTTCTAAAGGATTGCTTTTCACTTTCGTGCTCACAGATACCTTCTGTGATGCAGCTGATGTGAGTCACACAGAATCACAGTACACGGGCAAAGTCTTGAGGAAAAGGGGTGCACTACTGACCTTTATGGTAGTGATTTCCATCCTGGCTCCCAGTAAAACCAGACTCATAAAGGGTGGGGATTCTTGGGAGGGTTATGTTTTGTGGAAACATAGGTAGGTGTCCAAGCAGGTGTTTTGGGATAAAAACAAATTCAAGCAGTGGTTATCTTGGACTGCACAGCCACCCTAGCACAGGGAGTGGTACCACAACTGATAGGAGCACAGAGATTGAAAACAAAACACCCACAAAGATTCAGCTCACTGACCAAGGAAATTTGCTATTTCACATCAGAAGGGCTTATCTGGAAGGAGAGAGTTGTGGTGGACTGGGATGCTGGAGGTATTATCCTGCACAGAGGCTCCCTGAAAGCCAGGTAGCATGCTCTAGTTAGGAGGACTTCCTCTGCCAGCCAAATTTTCAAGTACAACCTGTAGCCAGAATTCCTTCTGGTTAAAAAAAATAGATATATGAGAAATCTATTGACATATGAGAAATATTCTGATGGAAATATTTTAATAATCACTTTGGATTTACAAGTTGAACTGAAACAACTGTGAATAAAAGTTTTAGTTTTCTATTTTTAGGCTATTTTTTATGGAGTGCCAGAAGTTGCCTCCCTATTGTCACTCCTTGCTGCTCATAAGAAAGATTAGATGAGAGATGGTGACAACTCACTATTCGTATTTTGATGGTTATGTTGTTTTCTACACAGAGGAAGTTGTAGAAAATACACCCAGCCCCCACTTTTCTCCTTACTAGGGTGGAGGCTGTGAATGACAGAGAAAGTGAAACAAAAAACATAAAAACACGAATTCTGAAACTGAGGAGAGGAGGATAAAACACAAAATATCTGAAGTAAAAGTTAACATTTTTTCCATAGGCATTCTTTGCAGTTTCTCCTGCTAACTTTAATAAAATTCTGTTGGATACTTTCCTAAATATGCCAAATAAAAGTACGTGTGTTTTCAAATTAGATCTATGCATTATTTGTTCAGGAAAAGAAACAAGTGCTTTGACACACTTTTAATCTTATTTGAATACAAATGTAGTGTGTGGCACCATGATGTGCCTTTTAATTGTAAGGAGAATTAATACAATTACCCTATTCCCACATCGAGAGCAAAATTCCTATTCAAGGCCTGTCAGCTTTGCACTGCTCTGTGGGATTATGGCTTTGGGCACTTGTGATCACATTTTTTGAGTTAAGTTTCTGGGTGTATAAGGAAGTATCATAATTCCTAATGCCGCTAAGATCAAATCCTTGTGTGCTTATTTGTGGGTTGGGCCCTACCCATACTGATCAAAATAACCTGGGTGCAGAGGAGCGCTTGTTCCTGCATACCCCTGGCTGCTTGGCAGAACTGCAAAATATGTGCATGCAAATGTGAAATAAATCCATGTTCATGTTGAGGTAGAAGTCACAAGTTTCTGAAGCTGGAGGATAAGTGTTTATGTATAAAGCTGTGTTGTCCTACTCTGGCAACCTTCATATTTACTGCTTTTTAGTTGTACGCTGGCAGTTAGCATAAAGTAAAGGAACAAATCAAGGCTTGTGACACAGACAACCTCTTCTGATATTTTCTATTTCTCTCAGCCTGGGACTTTTGCCAATTCCATCTCTGGCACTGCTGGAAAGGAAGGAAAAATAGTAAGCTAATTGGTCTGCTTTTTAATTGCTGATTAGAATGGGAAATTAATACAAGAGCAGGAGTAAGCAATGGGCCTTGGATGCCTGAGGGGGACGCTGCCCTCTTTAGCTGGTTTTGCAGCTGTCAGGTTTTAATAAATGATAGAAAATTGGTGGCTTAACTCATACTGAGAAAGGCTTGAGAGGGAGGCTTGCTTTCATATAAGGAAGGTGGCCCAGGTTTTAAGATTTTCTTCTATGATATTCAGAAAGTGAAGCTCTTAAAATTAATCTGAAATGTCAGACTAGATTCAGATGTACAGTAGGGATAAGATGAAAGCAAGAAGGTAAAGCAAACATTAACCTCCAAGTTCTCTTTAGCTTTGGGGTGCAAGTTCTCCATCCTTTACAGCTGCTTAAATTGAGGAAAGAGCCTGACATGTAGCCCCAATTCTGATAACCCCAGCATGTCACTCAAGTGAAGTTAAAGGGATGTGGTATTGAACTGAGAACAATATTTTTAGGGCAAGAGACACACTTTGTATCAAGTATAGGAAGAAATCGGAGACCCAAAATTATAGCAGCTGAGGAATCTGTTATTTGTGGAGAAATTTGCTCTAAAACACTAGGAAATAAGTTTTCTGGCAAATAATTTCAAGCAGTTCTCTGAGGATGTTGTCTGGCCAAGTGATACTGACTTCTCTGAGGGAGTTTAATTCTATGATGTTTATCAGTAGCAGAAAAGTATAATCTTACGAGAGCATAATAGCTGAAAGCTAAAAAGCTGCAGGAAAGAACTGGCAGCCTGTTGAAATGTGTAGGCTTGAGACAGACTTTTTCTTTTAGATAATGCAATAAAGATAAAAAATAAGGTGGGAATTGATTGAAGTACCAACTAGCTTTTATTTTAAAGTTTCTGATCCCATATATTACTGTGCCTTCAAATGCTGTGTGTTTTTGGAAATGCTTGGGATAAACTTAGCTTCCTCTGGCACAGAGAGGGAGGAAAAGGCCTTGGGGTTATCATAGTTTATTTACTATAAAATGCTCATTCTTCAAAACAACAACAAGAAGATTCAGACAGGGAGAGCAGTAACTGGTTTCAAACACTATTCTCAAACCTATGCAGTAATGACCCAACTTACTTTTCATGGAAGGATACCACCCCTTTTGTTTGTATCTTCTGGCTTCCACCACTTTTCTCCTTGCTTATATGTCTTAATTTTCCCTTTCCTCTGCTGTGTTTCATCTGTCCCATTACAATTCCTGTGGCCCCTAGGAACATCAAGGCTGCCTGCAGGCAGGACGCAGTGGCCACTTGGCATTTCAGGCTGACAGCCAGAAGATAGATTTAGTTTCTCCCACTCAAAGAGTGCCAGTCTGAACTGCTTCAGCTAAAGGACACAGAAGTTGAACAACCAAGGCACTTGGCTGAGTGGTCACAGCTTCCTTCAGTGAAAAATTTCAACCTTTTGCACCTTTTTCAACCTTTGCAACCTTTCAGCCACGCTATTTATATCTGCTGTGGATTTAAATTTGTAGAGATGTAGTTTGGTAAGGGCAAGGGTAGAGCTTCACTTCACTACAGGGTCATGAAGTGGACTAGGCAAGCCTAGCTAAATGCTCACTGAAGCTTGTTAGTGAGGCTGGGGCTCACAGCAGTTTTTGAAAGAGGCTGTGCCTATTGTGAGTTGTAGTTGCACCCTTTCCAGCTCCATATTCCTCCTCCCTTTCTTCCCACTCCATTCCCCTTTTACCAACACTCCTACACTCCCCGATCCCACTTTATGCCCACAGTTGTCTCTACTGCTCCAGCCCCTGAACTGGGAGGATAAAGCTTAGCTCTTTTTAATCATGAACTCTCCAGAAGGCTTCTAAAGCCTTAGAAACACTTTAGCTTATTGCTGTGTGTACATGACTACATTTGTCATGTAGATGTGACCTAAAACTGTGTTCCAGTTGCACCGAGTAAGCAGCAAAGTTATCACCTGTTTGAATAAACCTTTGGCTCCCAATCAACAATTCAACAGAAGAAAAGAAATTGAATAGAACAAAATATGTTTGATTATTTACTAAAGACATAATGGCCTGGAGACCAAAAACAAAGAGTTGGACTGAGAGCCAGATGGCAACCAATATAACCTAGACAGCCTACATGTTGAGTTTTTAGGGTGCAGAAAACTTGTATGGTGTAATTTTTTTAAGCACTAGAGAAATCCATATGTGCTACTTTACTAGTTACAGTTATTCCAAATAAATGTAAAAACTGTGACTTTAAAAGTATCATAGACTGATGTCAGGAACCATTTGTATATTTCATAACACTTGAATGTAAGTGGTCACAGAACTCCAGTGACAGGGCAGGAGTAGGAATGAGGTCTCACACCACATCCGTGCAGAAGTCCCCACTGAGAGATTTGCCGTCTGTGTTACTGAGGTGTCTATAGAAAGCTAGTAATGCGTGAGAGCGCAAGCTCAGAGCATTGATATAGCTGGTACTGTGTGCCAGAGTTGAATTCTAGTGTAATATGGTGCCAGGGAGCATAAAGGGAACATTTTAGATAGGGCCAATCAGCTGATTACAGACATAGAAGAACAGACTGGGAATGGCAGATGCCACTGGCCCAAGGCAGAGTTATTGGTGGCATTCACATAGTTTGCATACTTCTTGGCTCGCTAGTCATGAACTGGGGTACAGGAGTCTTCCTCAAGTACCAGGGATAGCTAGCACCTTCACAGTAATTTTATCTGTACACAAAAATATAATCCTGGGAATGAGAAACAGGGCTAGGTGGGGACAGTCATCATCTAGAGCTTTGGGAAGGAGGACAGTGAAGAGACCCTCACTCCAGAGCATCTGCACACAGTAGGTACTCCACTCAAGGAGGATAAGAAGCCTTGTTAACAACGGATGAAGAAGATTCTTCTCCATACTCATGTCCTGCTAAACAGGTATTTGCTTTGGCTCATGTTTAGGCCTGGCTGATGTTTGAAATGGGAAGGGTAAGAATATGAATTTGGGTGAATGCAACAGCTTTAGGACACTTTCTCTCTTCTTTTTTTTTTCTTTTTTCTTTTTTTTTTCTTTCCTTGTTGGAGCTGAAGACCCTCTCTTCAAGTATCCATGTGCAGTGGGACTCTGGGATGTGGCATGTTCCCTTAACAGCAGTCTGCAAGAGAGGAGGGCAGAGCATGTGCTGCCATACGCCACCTGCTGGGAAAGGAGTTTCAGGAAGCAAAAATGAGCATCTACTCACAAGGAGCAAACAGTAGGGAGAGGTGTTTTCTCTCTTCCATTGAATCAGCATAGTGATCTTCAGGGTTAAAAGGAGCTAAACCTACATCTTCATACTGAACATCTCCATTATATGACATTGTGAAGTGCATATGCTTTATGAGAAGTGTACAGCCTTCTTTTGTGGAGAAGACTCTTCATGAGGGCAGCTGACAATTACTGAGGAGATAACCTTGTTCCCTGTTGGTCCAAACTATGATGTGTCTTATGTCTTGTTGCTGCTTCTTCATTCACTCATCTTCTCACAGAGGAGACAGTAGTACTGTTTTCCTCAGGATCAGACCAGAACTTAGGCACGTTTCCTTCACAGGATTCCTAACATAAACTTAGTTTTCCTTCAGCTATTCAATGCTATTCATAGCCTTGGAAGGTAAAAGACTGTGAGGAGACCTCTTTCCTCCCTAACTTAAAACTCTTTGCAGTAAGCAAACCTGTACAACTATGTGCTGACAATGAGTAGCCAGCTAGTCGTAGCAATAGTGAGATCTATTGGTGGTGTTTCCTCCACCTCCCTTGGCAGATATATATTTTTTTTTCAGGTAGCCTAATTTTTCTTATCACAGAATCACAGAATCACAGAATCACAGAATCACAGAATCACAGAATCACAGAATCACAGAATCACAGAATGTTAGGGATTGGAAGGGACCTCAAAAGATCATCTAGTCCAATACCCCTGCCGGAGCAGGAACACCTAGATGAGTTCACACAGGAAGGTGTCCAGGCGGGTCTTGAATATTCGTCTCTAGAAAAGGAGACTCCACAACCTCCCTGGGCAGCCTGTTCCAGTGCTCTGTTATCCTCACAGTAAAGAAGTTCCTTCTCAAGTTTAAGCATATTATTATGTGTAATATGCAACTCTCTGAAGTTTAATTTCATGATCATTTCCTGTTCTCATTAACGAGTAGAAATAATTAGTTCCTGTTCTCATTTCAATTTTATTTTTTGGCTGCCCTGAGTGCAGAGGCCTCTGGGCAGCAAATAGGAAGAAACTAAAAACAGAATTCATGAGAAAAAACAAACCCAGCATGCATCAGTATAGAGCCCATATCAGGAAATTCTTTAAATCCCATTCTCCCATCTCAAGAAAGTAATCCTAAACACTTCAAAGATAATTAAAATCAAATACAAGTTCTGGAATAGCATCAGAATGTCTACTGCATAAAAGGATCTGGGAGATATAGAAGTTCCCCCACCAAACAAGTGTGACGTCTTCCAAAAGGACGAATGTTATCCTGGGATGTATGAGCAAAAATAGCATGTGTGAGAGATGGGAGGTGAGGTATTATTCCACTCTCTAGGACAGTGGGGATAGTATCAACTCAGATCGTCAGATTTTATGGAAGCTGTAGACAAGCTGAGACTAGTCTGTATCACAGCAACAAGAAAATGTTTTAAGAAAGCTTTTTTTAGAAACCATTAGAAAATGCTGAAAAATTGGTTTATTCTGAGAAAAAAAAAACCAAAAACCAAAAAACAAAGAAAACAGATAGTACATGTAAGTTTTCTGATAGGTAAAAGACTGCTGAAGAGTGCTAAGTTGGGGCTAAACTGTTTCTTATAGACCTTGCAGAAAATAAAAAAAAGAAATCTATCCACATTGCAATAAACAAGACAGAGTCCGATGCTATGAAATACTTTCCAACTATAAGAGCAATAAACTCTCCTAGGTGGACACAGACCACACAATTGAAGGACTTGAGAACAGTTTAGGCAAACAGCTGTCATGGATGGTCTTGCTATATTTACTGACCCCCAGTAGAGAAGGGCAGATTCAGTAATTTCTTGAGGTCCCTGTCAGCTTTACATTTCTGTGGTTTGCGTCCATTTCTAAGAGGTCTGATATATTTTTATAGCTCCCTAACATTATTCCTATATTGTATAATTAGGGTTACTTAGCATGCTGAGTGTCTGCTAGAAATCAGATGCAATGACATGCACATCTTAAAAATAAAATATCCTCTTCCAATTACCAGGACTAACTGGCTGCCCTAACATGGTTCAAATGTACTAACATAAAAAAAAAATGAAAACATGTAAAAAACATAAGGACAAGGAGACATCATATCATATCATATCATATCATATCATATCATATCATATCATATCAATTTCCTGAGCTTCCTTAGTTGTTGAGGCCATTGGGAAATGACGTTGTATTGGAACGTCTAGTCCATTGTCTGGCTCCCCTTTCCAATGCTGAGTGTTTGAACATAATAGTGTTCAGGCAAATTCTGCTGTGCCCAGGCCAGTGTATTTCGTCTGGTTTTCTTCTTGAAAAGAAAAAAGGATTTTTTTCTTTTCAAGCAGCTTCTCCTTGAACAGTGTGTCCTCCTTGCCTAGGTTTTGCTCCCACTCCTTATTCACCTTCCATTGCTTTTCAGCCACATGTATGGATTTTTGTGACTTGGATGAAGTGGTTGTACTGTACATCAATTATCATGCATATAAAGTTATGAAAGTCATCTCTTGATGATAGTCCTCTGGATTTTGAATTTGGTGACCCTTTGCTACTGTGTAGTAGGTCTCTGCTCATTTACCCCACTGTTTAATAGAAGGGATAGAAAAAGAGGTAAGATATTCTGTGAAAGGCTTTGCCTTCCAAAGTAGCACAGATGCTTTGCATAGCCACAGCTAGAAAGTAGCAACTGGTATCTCAGAGGAATGTCATTCCCTTCGTGGGTGAGAGAACTGGCAAAAGCTCTAACTGTTGAGAAGTTCTATAAAAACAGCTCTCTCAGGAAAAAGAACAAGAAGCTTATTTACAATTTACTTCCAATTTTATCCCAGATTTTTGTGTGTGTGTGTGTGTCAAAGGTTTTACATCAGCTCCTGAGACAGACCCGTACAATTTTACAAAATGTTAAGCTATTTCTGTTTCTGGAGCAGAGGAGTAATCTTCTCAGATTGTATAGAAGAGAAGCATATTATAATGAACTGATAAATCAGCTGGACATATGATTCAAAATTGCAGTGGAAAGAGAAAAAAAATCTCTTTACTAAGGTGTGTTAGAGAACATCTGAAATACCTACTGATGTAAATCCTGTTTTACTCAGCTCAGGGAAAGGATCTAAATAAGACCTGCAGAGTCTTAATTTCTTGGGCTATTTGGTTTATAAGGCCTTTAAAAATTATTTATATTACAGCTAATTACACTTCCCTAGACTAGAGCCAAAAAAAACTTGTTTACTCTTGTTTTTAAGCTTTCCTAGTAAAGAAATGGGAAATATTCTGCTGCCATGAAGTCCCATGTGATACTGATGGAAGACTCTTCCTTGTAGCCCATGTCAAGCAGGCTTGTCAGGAGAGGTGAAGGGAAAGCTGATGAAGAAGTGGGGGTTGGGCCAGTGTGAAAGAGCAACCTTTATTCATGACAGATGCAGCAGCCAGGCCTGTCCCTTTCCTAGCTATGGTGGGGACCAACAGCACCTCAGCTAGGCAGGGACACATCTGTCCTGCTGAGGACAGACAGACTCCTCTGGGTCTGAGGCTGACAGCCCCTTGGGTCCTGCAGGGCTCTCACGGCAACATGGGTCTCACCACCATGATTCACGGTGCTTTGCTATGCGCATGGAAACTTGTGCTTACAAGACAGGAGAGAGAGCTGATAAAGCGGTCCTGGGACACCTCTTTTTCCCAAACTTCCATTCATTTTTGTTTTTTCCCCTGACTCGTACAAATTTTGTGCTCTGTAGGGCAACCTGTGTTATTTCTCACATCAAGCCTAAAGTCATCTTTGCCCTCTACTGGCATGCTCTAGAAATACAGGAGCACATCAAGCAATAGCTCCATCACTTCGGCTATTCAAAATCACGAGACAGGAGGAGAGAGTACACAGAGACTATGTGCAGTCAGTGGTGGGACTGTGCTCTTGGGGTGGGGAGCAAATGTACATGAGAGCTCAGTGAGCAGCTTCCCACAGCTCCTCTAGCACTGACGTCCTGGTGAGACAGGGCATGGCCACCCCTTCCCCTCACTATGTCCAGAGGTTTGCAAGTGAAAAAATCTGTCACTTTTTAAAGAGGTGTCTGATTTCAGGTTATTTATGAACAACGCAGTCTAGAAAATGAGAAGTGACTCTGCTAATTGTCATTCATAGTGGTTTTTTTCTTCCTTTCTAGGAATTCTGGCTGGTTTGCAAGCTCAGGGAATGGGAGCAAGAGTGGTCAAAGAAAACAACTTGAATAGCTGCCATGGATGTGAGAACAGGCTGGCAATCTTAGATGGCACTTTTAATCCTGAAGGATCTCACAGTACTTGAGCATAGTATAGGTTTGAAACACTGCACTGAAACCTGCTGGAAAGCCAGTCATAACAGCCTCAGATGTAAAATCCAATAGATTCCAGTTCCTGATAAAATGCAATATAAAAAGACTCACAGAAGAGTTTGTCAATATAAACCAGCTTGCAATAGTTAGGTAGCTAAAGCTAACTAAGCCACTGTTAGTCACTATCATTCTTCTTTAATTTTTAAAATTCAGTATATCAGAAATAAATATATGACTAACAATTTTCAGAAAATAATTTCTCTCTTCCCTCAATTTGTACGTCAATAATAGCAACTATCAAGGGACACCTTCACCAATGGCACAAATAGCTTAAACAGAGAAAAGCAATTGTTTTCTTGGAGAAGAAATGTTTAAATGGCAGCTGTAATTCAAAACTTGTGATGCCATTTGTTCTCTTCAGTTGTGTATGTATAAAACAAAGTTGTCAAAATAACATCTCAATTATGGTGAATGTCTTAAAATAGCAATTAGAAAATCTGGATTATTCTTTGAGACATTGTTGATGCGCACATTACTGTGGATATATGTGCACACCATGTGCCAAGATGAGATGTTTTGCCTTGCCAAAGCCTGTATAGCAGTGTCATTGCTGTTATATCCTCCTTGGCTCTGACAACAGGAAGGGCAGTGCAAACTCTCCATTCCTCAGTTTCTCTCACGCAGCTCTTAGTCTGCTTTTCTGTGATCTATTTTGATCAGTCTTCAGCCTCCACACTTAGGATGAACTTCCCCCTCCACCCTTTTCCTCTGCTTCTGCTTTTTGCAACCACAAGTTGACCTCAAAAGCTCAAAAATGAATTAACATTTCTAAACACCTCAAAGGTAGCAAGATCTTCACGAGGAGCTTTCTGCTTTGGCCTTTGCCAACAGAAGCTGCCATTGTGGTGGTATATCACCCTGAACCAGGGAGGCAGAGGCTCAGAGTTGCCATTGGATCCCACCCCAGCACTAAATCTACTTGTTATTTTCTCTGCTCAGTCTGAGAGGATGCCTTTGTCTTGCTTATGTCCACAGTGACTTAACTGCAGTACAAACATTTACCTTTAAACTATCTGACCAACACCTGACTCTGCTGTAACACTGGATTCTCCAAAAACCCAATTTCTGTCTAAAATAGACGTGACCAGAAATTTTCCAGCTCCTACTGCGAATATTCTGCAATCCTCATCCTCCTTTGAAACTGCATCAGTCTTTACATTCACACATACTGGTCTTTGGAACAAGTTTTGACAGAGCTAGCACGTTTAACTTTGCATCATAGACATTATTCCCGTGTGGCTTTGCCCTTGGATGCTCTGGTGGCTCACAGGAAGACTATATACCTCAAAAAGCTTTTGAGTACTTGGCATAAACTTCAAAAGCAGTTTCATTTCTGTAATTGATTTTCCATCTCCAGATCATAAGGAATTTGTGGTACTGATTTACTACCAAAATCAAACCATTACAGCCCTTGTGCCCCATAGAAGAGATTGCTCCTCTGAACTAAAAAGACAATTGTAAGTATCTGAGATACTCAATTCAGTTACACCAAAGGCCATGTCTTCCTCTTACTTATGCAGACTTTCAGAAATGTCCCATGCTATCACTAGAAATTGCATTTTTTTCCCACCTGTTTTTGTATTGGGAAACAGTTTCTCTCAAATTGACCCTTTGGTCACCAATTATCTCCAATTACAAAGGAAGAGAACTACTTTTCATCTGTAATTCACAAACGAGGCTTTTATTCACCAGTAGCAAGGGTTCCCAAGATGAAAGCAAAAGAGGCATCTGGTCTATTGAAGTCACTAGCAGAACTCCCACTGCCTGCAGCATTGTCAGAATTTCACACTAAGGATTAGGCATATCCTAATCTGTCCTGATCTTTTATGCAAAAGTCTGGTAAAACAGCATTTAAAGTTTTATCAGATTAGACACACACATACTTAACAAATCTAAGGCCTTTTAAAGATAAATCTTGTGCTCTACGAGGCCTGAGTCATGATGTCTGACTGTTTGGAGACTGAGTTAATTCTGCTGAGAGGGATACCTTGTTCAGGGTAATGATCTCACCGGAGCTGAGGAACTGTGTTGGCAGCAGAAAAACACAAGAGGCAGTTTACCTCAATAGTCTAATGTAGCAAAAGTTTGGCAGGCCTGATTCCCCATTGACTCTTCTTCCCTTCAGATCCACTAACTCCTGTCAAATTAGGTACCTTGTTTCCTCTCTCTTGTTGCTGCCTGGGCATGCTAGGAAGGAATGCTTACGGTCCTATATATATGTATTAATAACTTAATCTTTGCAATTGATAGATGTAAAGCAACACTGTCTTGGAGAACTCAGTGTGGTGGTTTCAGCATAAACTAAGACTGTGTGGTCCTGCACTCACTGTCCCAACCCAGTGAGATGGGGAGGGCTCCTGGGTTGAAATGAGGACAGGGAGGGGTCACTCACCAATTATGGTCACGGGCAAAACAAACTCTTCTTGGAGAAGAAAAATCACAGAATCACAGAATGGTAGGGATTGGAAGGGACCTCGAAAGATCATCTAGTCCAATCCCCCTGCTGGAGCAAGAACACCAAAATGAGATTATACAGGAAGGCCACCAGGCGGGTTTTGAATGTCTCCAGAGAAGGAGATTCCACAACCTCTTTGGGCAGCCTGTTCCAGTGCTCTGTCACCCTTACTGTAAAGGAGTTTCTTCTCAAGTTTAAGTGGAACCTCAAATCAGTTTAATTCCTTACCAATCAATCCAAGTAGCACAGTGAGACGTAACAACCATCACCTTACAACACCTTCTCCCCTATCCCTCCCTTCTTCCCAGGGTCAAATTACTTTGCTCCTGATTTCTCTACCTTCTCCCCCTCAATGTCACAGAGGGCAGGGAATAGGGGTTGCAGTCAGTTCACCTATGCTGCTCTTTCCAGCATGAAGTCCCTTCCGTGGGCTGCAAGAGTCCAGGAACAAAATGTTCCAACGCGGGTTTCCCATGAAGCCACAGACCTTTTTGGGTACAGCCCCCAGCTACAGTATGGGGATGTCCACGGGCGCAGATGGGTCCAGTGTTCCTCCTGCCCTCCAACTCTGCGGTCTTCTTACTCATCATCAGCTCTCAAAGTCACAAATGCCCTTGGGCACAGCTTTCTGAGCTGGCATGGAGTCCTCCTTGACCTACACATGGGTATCTGCTCCATCATCAAACATCCATGGCCTGCAGGGGACCTCATTTACCTCCTCCTACTCTTCTGCGTCCTGATCCTGGTATCCAAGGTTCTCTGTATCCCTTCCTCCTCCTTCCTCATGGCAATGATGCTCCTTTTGTTTAGGCTGATGATCTTTTTTGTTCAAGTCAGTGGTCTCTCCTGATGATTCTCTGCTCCTTTTGCTTTTCAAACCAGTCTTCCCCTCATTCATATTGATTCAAAGAGTCATTTCCCTATTGCTAATTGGCTCAGCTTGGGATAGAGGCAGGTCTGCCTTGGAACCAGGGAGCTTCGCAAAGCTTGTCACTGGACCCACTACTGTAACTCCTTCCCCCACTACCAAAAACAGCCCCCTCACACACACTGAGCAAGGTCATTTCCAAAGCAATAAAGTTTCTTCCTTTTATCCTTCCTACCAAGGGAGTACATTCCTGGATTTTTTTCTTCTGTGAACAAAATAGGCCATGGAGAGAAACAAGTAACATTTTTCACTTGGTGAAGATTTGGTTTTGCTTAGTTTGACTGATAACAACTCTCAGCTTGAGTAAGGCCATGTTTCAACTCCTACTGACAGATGCGCAAGAGGTGCGCACATACTGCCCTGTAATTTTATGACGAAGACGTCCCAAAGGATCTATCTGACCTGCATACTTTCTGAGATTTTTTCATGCTGCATCCAAAAGGGCGGGCTGAAGATAAAAATGTCAAAGCAGAGAGTACCTCCTGTGCAATCAGCCATATTCCATGGGCATCACAGGTATTGTTTTCACAAATATATCAAACTTCTTTATAAAAATACCAAGGGATTTTGGCCCTAGAAGAAGGCTGTTCCAAATTCTCATTCCTCTGGGGTTTGGAAACCTGATTTCCAGCACAGACTTACTCTTGACCAGTTCCTACCTATTTCTAGTAAGGCAACATTGTCTTTTAGCTTAAGTATTCTCTTCCTCTCCTAGTGTTATGTCCCAGGGTATTTACTTACAGTAATTGTATCCCCACTCCACTAATTTGTCGTTATTTTGTTAGACTAAACAAGCTGATGATCTTTATCTTCTCCTTAACTAGCATATTTGCCTTTCTCTGTTCCATTCCAGTGTGCACAGGAGAAGTTGGATATTTTTACAGGTTAAAGCTCATGAAATAAAGACTCTTTTTCACTCCAAGAAATTCAACAGCAAAACTATGTTGTGGCAATAAACTCTTGTTAATAGTGCTATTGATATTATTGCTATTAAACTATACTGTATCCATGCAGTCAGCATGGTTTTACCAAGGGGAAGTCATGTTTAACCAACCCGATAGCCTTTTATGAGGACATTTATCCAGGTGGATAGATGATGGTAGAGCAGGAGATGTGGTTTATCTTGATCTCAGCAAAGCATTTGACAGTCTCCCACAGCATCCTTGCAGCTAAACTGAGGAAGTGTAGTTCGGAGGATCGGGTAGTGAGGTGGATTGTGAACTGGTTGAAAGGAAGAAGTCACAGAGTTGTGGTCAATGGAATAGAATCTAGTAGGAGACCTGTGTCTAGTGGAGTCCCTCAGGGGTCGGTACTGGGACCAGTACTATTCAATGTATTCATCAATGACCTGGATTCCCCTGGATGAGGGAACAGAGTGAACTGTCAGCAAGTTTGCTGATGATACAAAGCCGGAGGAGTGTCTGACACGCCAGAAGGCTGTGATGCCATCCAGCAAGACCTGGACAGGCTGGAGAGTTGAGTGGGGAGAAATTTAATGAAATACAACAAGGGCAAGTGTAGAGTCTTACATCTGAGACAGAACAACCCCATGTACCAGTGTAGGTTGGGGACAGACCTGTTGGAGAGCAGCGTAGGGTGAATGGACCTGCAGGTCCGGGTGAACAGCACGATGACCATGAGCCATCACTGTGCCCTTGTGGCCAATAAGGCCAATGGCATCTTGGGATGTATTGGAAGGGGTGTGGTTAGTAGGTTGAGAGAGGTTCTCCTCTGTCTCTACTCTGCCCTGGTGAGGCCACATCTGGAATATTGTGTCCAGTTCTGGGCCCCACAGTTCAAGAAGGACAGGGAACTGATTGAAAGAGTCCAGTGCAGAGCCACAAAGATGATTAAGGGAGTGGAACAACTTCCTTATGAGGAAAGGCTGAGGGAGCTGGGCCTTTTTAGTTTGGAGAAGAGACTGAGGGGTGACCTCATTAATGTTTATAAATATGTAAAGGGTGAATGGCAGAAAGATGGAGCCAGGCTTTTCTCAATGATGTCCAATGGTAGGACAAGGGGCAACATGTGCAAGCTGGAGCATAGGAGGTTCCATGTAAACATAAGAAAAAACTTTTCCACTGTGAGAGTGACAGAGCACTGGAACAGGCTGCCCAGAGAGGCTGTGGAGTCTCCTTCTCTGGAGACCTTCATAACCTGCCTGGATGTGTTCCTGTGTGACCTACTGTAGGTGTTCCTGCTCTGGCAGGGGGGGTTGACTAGATGATCTTTCGAGGTCCCTTCCAATCCCTAACATTCTGTCCTTCTGTGATTCTGTGATCTCCAGTTCATACTATAATAAACTGATGCATTTAGTTCTTTCTTCTCCCCTTTCAAGGTACTTTGAAAATGCATCAAGGCTGAAGTATTTTGAAGCCTTAATTTACTGGCTCTCATTTTTCCAGCTAGAACCATAATCCTAAAACCAGAGTCATTTGCTTCTTAATGATTCACACCATATTTTTAACACACTTCAGTGTATGAGAGCTGACATCCCATTTTAGGTCAGCTTTAACTCAGAATCTAGCCAAACTTTCTTAAGCTTCTCTGAGGGAACAAAACCAAACCCTATGTATTCCAGGAAACAGCCCCACATGATGCAGAAAAAAAGGTATTAAGAGCAAGGCTTGATTTCCTTCGCAAAAAATTTGTTTTTTGTCTCAACTAGGAATGCAAGAGGGAAAGCCACAGTAAATACAGCTGCAAAACTCTTGATGCAGAGGAAATAATAGGAAAGAAGTGTCTTTTTTTCTGGTATAACTTACAGTACATAGGGCATTGACTAGAGCTATGTTAGCAAAGAACTGCAGTGTTGTGCCTTCTTTAGTTAGTGCAGGTGGCTGACAACACCCCAAGTCTGGAGAAAAGCCCCAAAACAGAGTAAGAGTACTTGAGACTAAAGCTGGAGCTGAGGATGCAGGCTGAGTACTGAAGGCAGGCCCAGAAAGGCTCTGAACATCTAAAATGTCTCTCCTAAGAGGCTCTGAAGACACCCTATAACAAGGATGCTGTCACTGCAGGGCTGAGAGGAAGTGCTTTCCCTGGGTTGCCTTGTGCCACTGATGGACAGACACTGCCGAGGTCTGCTGCTCTGGTGACTGGTCTCTCCTCCCAGACACTGAGCTCACCTTTCCTAAGATAAAAGGCTGTAAGCCCCAAAAAGCCTGGAAAGGAATCAGCCAGGCTTCTCATCTCAGACCTGTGCATGCTGCATGACCTCTGTGACTCTGAAATACAGCTTTCACCTTGTGTGTAAAATCTGTTCAGCCTTCATTACTAAAAAGTCAGTTTCCAGCCACTGTGATTGCCAGGAAACCTGAACACAAGCTGATGCATCTGTATTTAGTACCTGAAAAATAGCACTCTAAGCTACTCTGGTCACCTTAGCTGGTATATGAGTGTTAGTGCCCTGTGATGAAAATGAAAAATTGGTGGATTTTAGGAAAAACAACCAACTAACTTGTTTATCATCCCCATCCCACACTACCTCTTGTTCCTTCACAGCTGCTTCAATAAGCAGCTGTCCTCATTCCAGCTCTATCTCCCTTTGATAATTCGGCGATACTGTCACATGTTTTTATTCTAGTTTTGCTACATGCTGAAATTTTGAAAGTGTGGAGAATTTATAAACCAAATGGCACTTATGCATAGAAGTATTGCTTTACCAGCTCTCTCCAGCATATGCTTACTTAAGTAAATAAATACACATTTAATTGATCAGCAGCTGAATTTTTCTGTTTGATATGCCCCTAAATCTAAACACCTTGATGTCAAACGTGGGTCTAATTTGCTGAAGAATAATTGAGCTAAGTACATATCCAGTGTGATTGCACTGTCAGGATCTTTGTGCTGAAGATTTTTGGCTATGGAACGTCACTTTTGTGTCATAAAAAGCTGCATGTAACAAGGGCTACAACTCTCTCAGGCCTCAGTGTGAGAAACAAAAACTGAATTTCACTGGTAAATAGGTGAAATCCACTAGTTTGGTTTGTTGTTTTGTTTTTTTTTTACCTCACCCAATGTGTGTACTGTAAAGTAACCTGTAAGGTTCTACAATGAAAAATTTTATGAATACCACAAGCAACTGCCCATCAAAATGTTCAATCTGTAAACCTCTCAAAACACAAAAAAGTATTCAAATATATGTCTGACTATGCTATTATTCAACAGTTTCTTTGCACCTAAAACACAAGACAAATGAAAATACTTGGAAGTGCTTTGGGTAGAAGGGAACACCAGCACCATGGAATGACCAGCTTAAGGGAACCTGATGATCTTTCAACAACTCCCAGTACTGGCAAGTGACACTTAGAAGCTTCCTTTACTTCTGGAAGAGCGAATTCATAGAAATACCTAGCACAAGGGTAATCTGAGTGTTGATGTTAGCCCACACTGGATCAGTCTGGCATATCTTTCTTCTCTCCTGAGGATAGATGTCTTTGATTGCAACAGGTCCTTATTCGTACACAGAATTTCAGGTCTGAAACAGACTTTCAGAAGCAAGGATTCAATTTGGAGTCTCATTAAAGAACTCCTGAGTATCCATCATTAAGTCACTCATCAGATAATCTTGAATATGTTTCAAAACATCTGCAGGAAGAGAATGCAACAGGCAGAAATATGGAGAGAGATTCTACTGGAGCTTGAAGGGAGATGCCAGATCATGCAGAGTCCTTCCTAGTGCATATGTGACCCTTGCAAAGACTACGTTTGCTTTCTTGAATGCATCTTCAGGCCGCAGTTACCCACTTTATATTATTTTAATTACTAGTAAAAGCAAGTGCTCTTTGTAGTGTCATATGTGCCAAGTCCTGGCTCGGAAGTCCTGTGTGTCTCAGCTAGTAAGTTAGAACATGTTCTGGTACATTTCTGCACCCAAGTTGTCCCAGCTGGAATAGCAGTAAAGCACTTCAATTACACCCTGGTATGAAGTGCTTTGAAATCTGCAAGATTGAAAGAGCTTCAAAGCAAAGAGAAATATTGTCACTCTACTATGTAGGCAAATTCCTCAGATGCATTGCTGGTTTCTGGTTGTTTCTTGTCCCCATCTCCCCAGTGTGGCAAGTACAGAAAAGGCAAGGCAGGTACCACATATCAGCAGTTTCAGATTAAGACAGAAGGAAATGGAAGGGGGAGAGACAGACACAAATGGGGAAAAAACACCCATCAGTTTGCATCCCCACTTCAGATGAGGTTAGTCTTCACTGGCTCCTGGCGTGCAGCTAATCTGGACGTTAGCCGGAGGTTAATTTTACACTGATGAGAGAACTACAGCCCATTGTACCACAGTTTAGGCTCCCACACAGTTGTCAGTGTAACTGATGGAGACAGTAAATTACGACTCCCCAATTTAGCCTGAACTTGCTGATTCTTGCCATCTGCAGGAACATGTCCTGAGTTCTAAGTGATTTAGAACAATGCTCTGAATAATCAAAGGAATGGTGTGTGCACTGAGTGGTATATTATACTGATGGGTATGATAAATTAATTGACCTGTAATTTCTCGCAGCATTAGCTACAGCGAGTATTTCCTTTTGTAGGTTGTATTTATGGAAATCTAACTGTAGCGGGTCAGAGTGACTTGATACATGGCTGAGGCAAGCAATGATCTTTTAAAAGTCAGACAGGCTGGGAAGAATCCACAGGCTTCTCTAATCTACCCCAAACATGGGTCTGTCACTTGTCTCCTGCAACTATGAGAAACCCAGGTACCTGGTTGCTGTCAGTCACACCACCATCATGCAAGGATTGTTGCAGTTGAATTATTTGCAGCACTCAAGAGGTTATCTATTCAGAAAAGCCTTTGAGAGGATCACTCCAAGTTGGTGATGATAAAGCATTGGCACCGGTACCCAGTTTCAGTTTAGCATAGGCAGAAATTTGGACCAGCCATAAGATTCAATAATTTTTAGAAAGAAATTTGACACTGCACATCAGAAGAATTCAGTGCCATTGATCTAAGTAATGATTTTTTGACAAAGAGAATACAGAAATGCGACTGTCTATAAGGAGATTCATACTCTTGGGAAACGTATGAGATTCATACTCTTGGACTCTACATTTGGGAAACGAGCAAAAATTCCTGTAAGAAAAAAATAACGTGCTAAAGGAAGCTATCAGCTACCAGCTATCATCTCCATGCAGCTAAAATCACTTGATAATCTTTCCGATTGCAGATACTCTTTAAAAAAAATAGACACTCAGTATCACTTTTCCTGATTCATAACAAAGCCCACTTCAAATCCCCAATGCCCTCACCAAGCCTGGTCTCAGGCTTTCAGGCACACTCCTTTCCCACTCTGGTGCCCCAGTAGGACCCAGCTGTGCTCTCAGTTGCCTGCCCTGGACAGTCTCTAGGAAGCAGCAGCAAGAACAAGCATTACCTGAGCAAACTTCAGCGCAACTATCTCCAGTTAAACAAATAATTTACTGTACTGACAGTAATTTTTTCCCCCCATTTTCCTGTTTGTCTTGCAAGCAGGGGCTGGGAAAACATTCCCCACCCTCAGACACAAGCCATTTTTTGAGCGTGAGTTGTACATATTTCGAAACTTTGTATTATGAGTAACTCTCCAGAGCCCTGTCATGTTCCAGCCCAACTGACTAGTTCCAGTGAATTTCTGATATGCCACCCTATGTCCCCTGCTTCCCTTTAGTTGCTCGTCTCTTCCTTCCTCCCCCTGACCAGACTGCTGGGAGGGTTGTCATAGCTAATGGGAGAGCAATGGGGAGCTCACCAGGGGTGGGTTTTGCCACAACTCTGACTCTGAACCCTGCCCTTCCTCTCCTTCCTTCCTCCCTCCCTCACGCTTTTCATCTTGAGGCATAAGGAAGTGGCATCCAGCTGCAAAATCTTCTGCCTGACCTTCTCTAAGGCAGGATAAAGCAATCCTCCTCAAGCTCCAATCCCGTCTCCTAGCACAAGACAGGCAGCTTCATCACCCTTCACCTTCCACTCTTTCCCTCTGCTACAATGTGCTGTTGCCCACAGTAGGCAAACAGTCACCATCAGGGTGACTGTTACTGTATCCTGATGTTGCTGCATCTTCCTAACCATAAAAAAGTCAAAACCAGTGGTTCCACAGAAGAATATTTCTGATAGAAAGCAAGGCAGTGCACAGGCAGGATCTCTGGAAAAGACAGAGATGTTTCTGTTCCTTTGCTACAGCCAGGGTCTGCCAGATGTTTTAGCAAAGTTCACAGCACCACCTATACTGATGCTCATTCCCTCTTCCTCTGTAACTCTGCACTAGGAAAAAGAGAGACTCTAAACTGCTGCTGTGATCTTAGTAGTGCAATGACAAAAGCTTACCAGCATGTATGCAATAAGCCTCCTTTTCTCTTTCTCCTCAACGTAAAATAGCCTGCTTCAGCTTACTAAAAATTATCAAGAACTTTTGGACTGAGATCACCACTCCCTTAGCAAGAAATACATTATCTCCACCCAAATGGAAAGAAAGGGTGATTGTTCCTTGGGGAGGGTGACTCAGGGTTTGGTGGCAATACAATGTGCCTTTTGATCACTACGTTAAACAAACAAAGTCTACAACAGAGAATGCCAATAGCTCTTACTGCATGAGAAGATGGTTAATACAGTGTTGCCAAACACTTGCATAACATTTTCGACTGACAGATGTCCAAATGCTGCATAAGAACAAGGATAAAAAAATACCCCAAATCATTAGCAAATCTTTGCAACATGCCTGTGTTATTAATTCCATTTTACTGTGTGTCAGATAGAGGTACACAAAATCAAGGAATTGCCCCTGCTGTGGACAGCAATTTAATAACATAACCACAAATAAATGTCACATAAACTGATGTACAATGATTCCACATTAAATGATGGAAACATTAATCTGTGATGTATCTCCATTTACTTTTGTTGTGTTGATTAAACAAAACTGAAGAGAACCTTAATGAATTAACATGTTGCTGGACAGAAATATTGTATGAGCCTATCGGCACAAACAGCTGTCTATCTTGTTAGGAAGAAAAATTATTTAAACCTGAAGTAGTGCAAGTAACTATATTGTTATAAAGAAGCTCAAATCTGCAGTTAGAGGGGAAATAGTTTTCCTGGTCTATGAACAAAGCCTCCCAAAATTTCAAAGTCTCAAATTTACACAAAATGGAGTTAAAGTAAAAGTACATTCTCAGTGGCATAGGCCTTCAAAAATCTTTTGACAAAGGCACCACACTTCATGACAGATATCACAAATTGCAATGATCAAGAAGGATGATAAGAGCTATGCTCCAAGTAAACGACCGAAAGCCAAGTAGGTTTTAAAACCCAAAAAGAACATTACAAAAAATTCTTTCTCAGCCCTCGAAACTGAGGCAGAGTCTCTAAGTAACTTGAAAACCTGAAGCATTGGGGGAGCGGGGCGGGGCGGGGGGGTGGTGATAAGGTTGTTAAATTTACTAAGACAAGTTATCTGTCTAGCACTTTGAAAAGGCTGAAGAAATCTGACAGAAGGGAGCAGTGACCATTGTGTCTTTAATCACCTTGTTTGTTAAGTTAGTTCAAGTCACACCAAAAAGAACAGGCATCTTTTCTCAACACAGCTGGGAAGCTGAGGATTATTTCCCCCAGTCAACAGTGACTTCCAGGACTATACAGCTTTGTAGTCATCTCACGTACACACACATCTTCTCAAAAACTCGTGTTTGCGGAGGAGCCTCAGTGATCCAGCTGGTAACTCTGAAGACATGGGATTACATGGTGCATTAACTTGATTTAAGAAGTTCACCGCTGGGGAAATCTTGTAATAGAAAATTTCAAATGGCATGATTAAACCTTTAAATAAAAATCAGAGATCCAGGACTGATTTACATCTGCTATTCTTAGCCTCTGGGGCATCTACGTGACTGAGGGGTGACCTCATTAATGTTTGTAAACATATAAAGCGTGAGTGTCACAAGGATGGAGCTAGATTCTTCCCAGTGACAACCAATGATAGGACAAGGGGCAATGCAATGGGTGCAAGCTGGAACATAGGAGGTTTCACTTAAACTTGAGAAGAAACTCCTTTACAGTAAGGGTGACAGAGCACTGGAACAGGCTGCCAGGGAGGTTGTGGAGTCTCCTTCTCTGGAGACATTCAAAACACGCCTGGTGGGCTTCCTGTGTAATCTCATTTAGGCGTTCTTGCTCCAGCAGGGGGGTTGGACTAGGTGATCTTTCAAGGTCCCTTCCAATCTCTAACATTCTGTGATTCTGTGATTGTCTTCTGTAGATGGTAAAGGCTGTGTCCCTTCCAAGCTGTGTGCACTCTGCCCTTCATCTTCCCAGCCCAGCCCTATGAACACTGTGAACACTTTCCATAAAGCTGGTGGAAGTGGAGGGAGGAGCAACACTAGCTGAGGAGCATCATAGTCCAGCAGCGGGGCTGAATTCTGGGGACTTGACTCAGGAGAATTAATACTTGCTCAGCGGATTGGTTGGGTAAGGGAGTCTAAGTCAAATCCCGTGCAAGAAAGGCTACATAGTATTCTGCACTCATATTGCTCTTACTTTCAGAAACACTACTGCTAGTATCTGTACAAAGGCTAGGAGAGAAAGATTTAGGTGACTTTAGTCCTGACAGCTCACAGAGCTGGTAGCACAGCTCCAATGAATGAGACCAGGGCCAAACAGTTAGCACAACGGCTCCCATCAGTGAGTGGTGCTGGATGCAAAAATGGCCAAAGATTTGGCTTTCAGGTCTATGTACAGTGGCAGAGTCTGAGCTGTTTCAATGCTGTCTTTTCCCTGTCTTGCACTACATGCATCAATGAGAGAGACCACAAAGAAGCTGGAAAATAAGCTAGGAATTATTCTCCGCTGAGTCACAGTATTGAAACACAAAGGACGTAAGTGAAAACCCAAGCATGCAATAACGTGGTTGTATAATACATTAACGATGAATGCAACAGTTAAACAACATTCATTAACTGCATTTATGTAGCTATGATTAGCCACCATAATGTGGTAGTCTTTCAGCTGTTTTACTTCAGGTTCAGGCAGCTTTATGCTCCACAAAAGATGCAGCCCAAGGAAAGAGCAACAGAATTGCTTTGTGCTACCCTGGGATCCCTGTGGGTTTCCCCGCCCACTGACTCTCTTGATAACACAAATGCTGCACATGCTCTGGTCCTGGCTCTGTACCTGGGGTGAGGGAGCAATTGCTGAGTTGGGTGGGTGGCAGCTGCTCTGGTCCTGGGCTGAGTGAATTCCCTGTGTTCGTTGCAGCCTTTACAGTCTGCATCACCAGAGCTCAATTTGGACAGAGAGAAAAAGATGCTGCCTTAAATCACCACTCAAGCAATTCCAAATCAGGTAGTATATAAAAAAAGACAATTTCAATTATGCACTTTCATGTTTGGCAAGCACAGGAATGGATAAACTACCAAAAGAAGATGTCCTTACTGCAGTTAGAAAACGGTAAAGGTAATAGTGTGGCACAAAGGTTTCTCATTGGTTCACACATCTCCTCCTGAGTTTCAGTTAAGGTTTGAAATGTATTAGTTTTTCTTTCCCAAGGAGATTAAGTTGATATCCATCTTTTTTCTATGAAGGCTTCATTGTTTTCAATGTACAACTGTATACAGTCTGCAACTATATTTTTCCCCCAGAGACTTTAATGCTCTTGGTCCAGATATTGTGGGGTTTTTTAAATTTTGTCTATTATATTATATTTTAGCATATCATGTTACTATAGTTTTCTGATTCACCCTTAATAGGAGTGAAAAGCAATTCTTCCTACTAACCAAGTAATTGTGACTTTCTACATACTTTTGAGAAGGGGTAACCATGATGTCCTTTCAGAGGAGGAGATATGTTTCATTCATTGACACATAACAGTAGAATATTTATGCAAAGTCTGTGGTTAGTGTTTTCTCCTCAAATCGTGTGTAGTTAATATTTAAGCAAACTGCATGAAATCTTTCTTTGTTGCATGTAATAACGCCATTACTAAGGAAGGAGGAAAAAAAACCCCAAGCCATCTAGACAGACTGAGGGATTCTATGACTAAACCTAGCTCCTTGTGTTGACTTTGGCCTCAGCTCTTGACTGGACCAGACATAAAGAACATTTCTTCCGCTTGGTGTTTACCTGCTCTTCTCATGTGTGTTTCAGTGGAATTTACAGGACTTGAAAAAGAGCAGGCACGGCCCCCAGTCCAGTGAGTTTCCTGCCCTGTTCTTTTTTCACCATAGACAGTGTTTGTAGCTGTTCTTGTTTACAGAGAGTTTTATCTGATTTTGTTACCTCCCAGAACAAGTTTTGTCACAGTGATGCAAGTTACTTCTTCATATACAAGCTTTTGGTAAAAGCGGTGTCCCTCTGGATGAGACAGCTTAGCATTTAGCCAGAGGTCTACCCTTGAGAATTAAATTCCCTGAATATTATTTCCTGATATTGTGTACATTCCCACATTTCTGCAAAGGCTCTTTCGTCTTTTGAAATACTGACAGCTTCAGTTCAGAAAAAAACCCAAAACAAAACAAAACAAAAAAAACCCAACACACCTGCTCCTCTTCTGTGTTTCAAAGAAGAACAAGGTGTGAAATACAACACGTTTTGGAAACTGGGCAACAACATTGCAAGTCTTGCATTCAGCAAGCTTGAAATGACTGGTGTGCTCAGTTTCCTTTACTCATAGAGCAACTCTAGCTTTAATGAGGCTCAAGTTGAAGCTTCTATTCTAAAGACTTTCAACAGAGGAAGTTAGCATTAGTTTATATTTCCTAAGTAGGCTGATTTTATAAACCACTCGACATTAGCTTCTCTGTTATCCAAGTTCACACTAAATGGATGTGAGTTTCATGGGGAAGAAGAGGAATAAGAAAGCTTCATGGTTTTCATAGCTGCCTCTTAAGTGAGTCACAGAGTGACAAGAAATGACATTTGGTGGCAGTCTTGTGGTTGGGACACTGTATGTCTCAGATTGCTCAAACAGTTTTCATCCACTACAAAGTTATCACTGAACTTGCTTGTTCCTTTAGAAGTCGTTTTTTGGGTCATTTGTTAGTGCTGACTCAAGAAGTGGAATAATCTCTAGAGCTATGACAGCATCAGTGCACCATCACATGATAAAAACAGTCACGTCACTTTTACACCACAAAACCGCAAATGGTTTTGCCGAGCAATTATGTGCTATGGATTTGACCTTTATCCTTTCCCAACTCGGTGCTTTGCCTCTTCTCCAAAGGGAGCTTTTGTGCATGTAGGTAGTTTATGGGCAATCTTCTTTCCCAATACAGCAGCAGCATTAGGAATGTTGGTAATAAGCCAGACCAGCTTACAGCTTTGGAAATGGCACCATCCAACCACAGGACAGTAAATAATAACTTTAAAAAGTTAAAAGTGTGCTTTTTGTAAATGTGTGGGTATAGTGAAAGTAAGAAGAGGGAGAGGCAGGGAGAAAGCCTCTTTTTCAGTCCCTGTGGGACATTTATTTTGTGTGCTGAGGTACAGGTAATGATTACCAAAGGATTGTGTGCATTTTGTTGTATTGAGCTAGAAAAAGAACCTAGCTGAATTTTCAAAAAAAGAACAGATTATAAAAAAAAAGCTGGGAAAAATATTACCAATTTTTCATGGCTTTTAACGCATGATAGGAAGCAGTCCATTCTTACAGAACCTTAAAGACATGGTGATAAGATGGGAAAAAGCTTGTGTATTCCTTCCTGTACTATAAAGTCTAGAAAACGTCCAATAATATGTTTCAGTGCTCCATACTTTTACCTCCTGAGGACACTACACAATAGCAGATATCCCTGTGGTTTCCCTGATTATGCAGAGGCCTTCTGTGTCCCAGGTAAATCAATCTGGCATCTCTGATCAACACGATGTTTTCTTAAAAGTTGTTGTGAAGAGGCTTAATGAATAAATTTACGTTCAAATGTGGGTCAAATAGTAAGTTCTACCTTTATTACGTGGACAGTTTAAAAACCGGTGGTGTCAGTTTTTCCTGGATGAGTGGGTGTGGGCTTTTGGGGAAGGCTTTAGGGTAAGTCACAATCTGTTTTGGAAATTGTGTGGGCTGGGTAGCGGAAGTGGCTAGTCTGAAAGCTGTAAGCATCACTCATGGAAAGAGTTGAAGCACCTCCACCACACGCAAGTTCAGTATCAGAGTGCAGGGACCGGAGGTGCTGTCAGAAGTAAAGGTAATGAAAAGAACAATGGAACCAAAACAGTTTATTGGTAGGTATACTGGCATCCTAAATATTTTTGTTGTCTTTGTATTCCTTTATATAAATTCAGAGCATCATCTTCTGGCCCATACTTTTCTGGTAGCTCCAGGAACTGTAAGCCTTCTTAAAGTTTCACCAAACCCATGCTGAACTATCCCTGAGCTTCCTTCAACAGGAGGCCCTTCCCAGCAGTTTAACTCTTCTTAACACATTCCTGTATCTGTAGGGCAGGGAAAAGCTCCCTATGTGATCTCAGGGTTAGATTTTTGAAAAGGGGATGGGACCTGAAGGTGGGACAGTGAAGGTTTTCCCAAAAGCCTCCTGTCCCTGCTTCACTGCCATAACTTTGCCCTTTTTGAAGGAAACACAAATGCACAGAGGAATCTACAATAAGAGTCTGTGAGGAGCTTTCCCTTCTCAGATTTTCTTTTCACCTGGTAAACCTGTGTTGTCTCAAGTGCACATGGCTTATCAAACCTCTGCCACAGCTAACACATGGAAGAGAAGACTGCTAGCAAGCAGTCATGTTTATTTCCAGTAGATAAAATTAAATTAACTCATAGTGACATCTGAATTATTCCAAATACATGCCTCAGTTATGTATATCTCAAGTTTTGCCAGAGGCAGAGAAGCCCTACAGTTTTTCTGGATTGTAGGAAAATAAGAAGAGCCAAAGAGGAAGACCTGAATAGAGATTACAAAAATTACTTCATCTGTGTACAGATGAGCTGCTTTTGTTTCTCAGTGTTACTGATAAATGAAAAGAAAGACATGATACATTTCTCTAGAGTTGCTCACAATATCTGGCTTTATCAGGCACTAACTGTGCCTGTAGTTAAAGCAAGACACAGGCTGCTTTGTTTTCTGCTACAATTGGATAATATAGGTGAGGTTTTCTTTCACTTGTTAATTTAATTTATTAATCATGTTACACACTGAAACTGTCTGTAAGGCTGTCGAGTTTGAGAAGACAAGGAGGCTTGAAGGAAAAGCATGCAAATATGATAGAGTGAACAAAAAATAAAAACTATCTCAGAGGTATCGCTGGCAATAGTTCATTGAGACAATGCAAACGTATGCAGGACATCAGCTCATAGGAGCAGACACTTTATAAGGTAAGACATAGGTTAGCTCACATGCACCCTGTGACTTTGCTAGAGCTAGAACAGGATAAACCATGCATATGGCCAGGTAAGAAGCAGAGCGAGCATCTTTCAGGGCACACAGAAGTGTACAGTAGTTTTACCATAGTCTAACAAAATCTAACTTTGGAGAGAAAATGGGCAACTAGGTTTAGAAAGAGATGAGTATAGAGACTGGTCAATGGGAAGGATAACTTGGGGGATTAAAATTGTTTCATGGTGCTGGGACACTCACAAACAAGATTGCCTGGATGCATTGCAAAATCAGGCCTTCCTGTCCTTTTATTCAGCCACCCAGATCAAACATGGAAGATAAAGTATTTTCCCAGCCCTAAAGCAGCTCAAGCTTCAGCTGGTTAAAATGCTTCCCCCAGCTTCAGACCATCTATAAAATTTTGCAGTTTAAATAAACAAGTTCTTCCTTGTCTGTCTCTCATATGGGAGATAAAGACCCTTTGGCTGCTTGCTTAAAAATGTAAGTAGAGTTGCAAATATGCCTTTCCTCTGAAGTAGACAGAAACATTCTTTTATATTCTATAGTTCATGGCCCAGATTCATTTACTTGTGTCCTTCTCAGCAATATTCTTCTCACCCTGAGAACAGCACAGAGGTTCATCTCACTGTGAAGTGTTCCTGAGAACAATTTCATTTTCCCTGGGAGTTACACAATGTGCAACAAAAAAACCTAAATGGGTGCAGATATAATTTCTGCTATTCTCCCCTACTGTGCAATACTAACCTTTCCTGGGCTGCCCCTTATAGACATGCTGTCACTGCTGGTTTGGTCATTTCCAGGAGGGATTGAACACAAGATGCCAGGGCTTACAGGAAATTTTACTGCCTGGCCTGAGGCTGGGTATCTGATACCTGAAGCTAGAAGGCTTCATGGGCTCAGTTGTGCTGTGTACTTTGATTCCTGCTGACTGCACTTGCTTACTTGCTTTTAGTTACAGCTGGGCTTCAGACTGATGTTTTAGCACCGACTCACAGAAACAAGTTATTTGCAGGTTATCATGCTTTCTGGCCAGCATGTTTCTGCTGTTTCTTCCTCAGTCAGACCAAATTGTTAACACCAGATGCACAGAGGTAGATCTGTTTCAGTTATTTTGGGTTTTTAAAACATCTATTAGGCGGTAAGCTGCAGAAGCTACAATGGTTTGCCAAAGAGAGATCACAGGAGAGCAGGTAAGTTTCAGTTACATCTCATTTCTGCTGCACTGGGAACTAGAAAGCTTCCCAAGATCAATAAGGCTGTGCTGAAAGAGGTTATTTGCCCTTGCCTCTTGCCCCAGCCCTCTCAAGTCTCTTGCTGTTCTGGAATTCAGAAAAATGCTTGTGCTGCCCTTTCAGAAAAGCCAGGCGTAGGAGTCCCTACAAACATGGCAGGAATTTTTGCTGCCCTTTGCCATGTTAGTCCCTCTCTCCCTGTCTGTACCTTGAAGAATGAAATATAGCAATATTTCCTTGGAAGTACTGGTCATATCTATAACCCATGCTTTCCAGCAGGTGCTGTGCAGGCTAGGTAGAATTCATCCTGGGTGAGTCTGTTTTGCAAAACTAGCTCTTCTTTTGTATAAAAACTGAACGAGCTTTTCAGGACCTGTTTGTCTGGGCAGGTTGGAACATGAGGAGTTGCACAAAGGCAGCTTCAGGCCAAGCTGTTCTCAATTTGGAACTGTTCTGCTACAACAGGGAGATCTGGGGATGTAGGAATACTTGTAGCACAGGTGCTTCTGGGTGAGGATTGGGGAGCAATGGACTTCATTTGAGGGCTGCAGAGAAGATACCCTTTGCCATGAACCCTTTGGCTTTAGGGGTGTTTGGCAAAAATGCACCAGGGCTAAGAACTATGCACAGATGGGGGGGCTTGTTCCACTTTGTTGTTTTGTTTTGTTTTGTTTTGTTTTGTTTTGTTTTGTTTTGTTTTGTTTTGTTTTAGATTGTAGAATTGGTCATTGAGTTACTGAGTTCATCTACTCCTGCTTTCAAACCCAAGGTTGTGCAAAACAAAAGCCTGTGGGAGTCTGTAGAGGCAGAAGCTGTGCTGCAGCAGGGTGAGGTGAGGGAGACTTAAAAGAGAACAGCAGAGCAGTGCCAGGGTTGTTCCTTATATGGCTGCTAAATGTCTGTAGTGTGTTTCTTGGTATATGGCTTACGGTAAGAAGCTTCAGGTGTTGTGTTCTTACACTGCTGTATATCAAATGCTATTGCTGAGGTTGCACCAAGCTCCACTGAGTCTTGGCCAAAAGGAGGGAGCTGGGCGTCATTCAAATGCTGAGGCATTTGTCTAGCCAGCCCTCATATGGTCTGCAAAGCTGCTGACAAAAATCCCTCCCTTGTCAATGACTGACAAATGTGGCAAAGGTTAATGGGGAAGCCTGGTCCCGCAGCTGGCTGCACATCCCCTCCTGGGGAAGGTCTGCTGTCCCCCTCCGTAGCTAGCAGGAGTAAACATGGCCCAGGATGTGGTCCCCAGTAGAGATTAAACTTAGCCAAAGACAGACCCCTTTTTATTTTTGGCCCAATTGGGTTTTTTTGCTTTGGCTGAGAGCATGTAACAGGAGTGTGCCTGTTCACCAAGAGCAAACTTAATCTGTGTCTGGACTATGGTGTAACGCTGGCTGCCGGTCTGTGAATGGTACTTGTGCAGAGTTTGTTTTAAACAGCACCTATTTATGTTTCCAGGGCTTGTTTTTAACCTTTCTAGAACACGCTACTACTGATGATCATCCACTAGTTCTGCTCCTTTGGGGGCTTAGCTGCAGTGAATCATGCTCAGAGAACAGGCCATGTTCTTAATTGCTGAAACACTGCTTTTTTGCAATTGGGATTTTTAAAGTGCAAATATTTACAGCTTTCCCAAACCCACAGAAATACTGCTTATCAGTGCCCTAGAGATCAACGTTTAAATAACAACAAAAAAAAAGTGCAATAAGGAGGGTGTTTTGATTTACGAGAAATGTATTTTAAAGACAAATTGTTTCATAGATACATGTATACCTACACACACATATACATATCTGAAGACAGTGATGTAGATGGTTCAGGCAACTTTGATACTCTAAAGAGATAAAGTATACATTTTACAGCGTGATAGTATGAAGTTTTAATGAAAGATTACTATGAGTTGACATTTTTGTAAATAATGTTTGAGGCCTCAAATAAAACTTATTTGTTTCCTGTCTCAAGTATCTGCCAAATACTTCTGATTCTTGGGACACCAAAAAAGTGATAGGCTTCCTCTAGCCCTTCAGTAATTCTCCTACCAGATTGTACAGTTGAATTAATTGTTGTTCTTATTTGTCACTCTTATCTGAAACATTGGATTCTCTGTCTCATCTTTCTTGAGCTTTCCCTATGCTGGACATTTTTACATACTTGTTACCACTGTAAGTTTTGCTATAACTGATCCCTGGTAAATATCAAAGCTGTGTCAGCATTGATTTTGAAACAATTAGCTTTTATTTCATGGTACAGCTTGAGTTGCTTTTGTTTTACTTGAAGCTCCCAGGATCTAATGATGAGGATAGAGCAATCTCTGGTCTTTTCATGCTTGTTAAATTTTAAATATCTGTATGTTATGGGACCACCTTAAAGAAGAAAAAGAGGAGGTTGTTGCATGATACACCCAGAAATGAACCCACCTAAGGATATCTACTGAGCACCCAGGCTCCTCTACCAATGGCCAATGGCTTTGAAGTTGTAGTAATAAAACACCAAAAGCATGTGCAAATTACTTCTTAAATGGTTAAGCTAAGAAAAGATTAATTAAAACATCATAAACCATGGTTCTTGAAAAGGAAATGGAGAAGGCTCTGGCTTCTTGTTTTTACAGTAAATGTAGCACAGTGAGTTTGTGATGAAGACTTCTGACCACAGCAAATTCCCAGAGGGAAGAGTCTTTAAACATACAACAACAAAATGACAGAAAGAAGGGATTTTCTTCATTTTGAAGTAGTCTCCAGAAGTTAATAGTCACATTTAAATGAGATGTTAGTGAAATCAACTGAATATTACAAGCATGAGTTTGGATGAATGTATAGACTTGTTTGGAAAATGTTCAAGAAAAATACTTCAATGTTGGTTTTGGGGTTGTTTTTTTTTTGTTTGTTTGTTTTTTTGTTTTTTTTTACTTTTACTGGAATTTGATTATGTGCTCTAGTGAGGGGTGCATGGACTCCTCCAAGCTCTTCTAAAAAACTGTTTACTAGCTGGAGGTGTGCTGGGCTGCTGTGAGAAGTAGGCAGTATCTGCAATTAAGTTGTGATCTAAAATCTTTTTCTTGTATTTGCCTTGTTGCTTTCTTCCATTCTGCAGAATGAAAGCAATTTTATGTAATTCCCCATTTTACGGGGGACTTAGATTCAGGGAAATCACTGTAATCATTTAATTAACAGCAGTTTTAAAAGTACTTTGCCCACTGTGCTAAATGACACATCTCTGCAGAGGCACAGAGGCACAGGGGTGTAGGGCAGAAACAGCTGTATAAAGTCACCCCAAAAATCATGACTTTCTTCTGTGTTGTAATGATCATGTGATACTTGTAATAATGAAATGCAGGTTTTGTATAAAATAGGGTATAAAAGGATAAGTGAAGTCTGCGTCTATCACAAAACTAAGCATAGTTTAAACCAACCTGTAGTTCCCACAGGCTGCAGGTGCAACATCTTAGGCTTAGTGATGAACAGATTTTTTAATTGTATTTTTCTAGTCTTGTGGGGTTTTTCTTAATTTGAAAGAGGTTTTGGGGGGTTTGTGTTGGGGTTTTTTTCTTGCTTTGTTTTGGAGGGATTTTGGCCTTTATTCTCCCCTCCCTAACAGATCTTCTTTAGTAGAAGTATGCTGTTACAGGTTTACACAAGACCTTTTACCAAATGCACTGAGTTCTCCTCCATTACAGCTTTTGCCTCTGTTTCAAACCACTTGACACATTCCTAAAATATATTAGACAGAATATAAATAAATATAGGAGAGGTAGCAATCTTGCACTTTTCACAGGGAGAAGAACTAGATAGAATTGAGCTTTTTGGTGATGCATGATAAAGGAGGTGTATGTATATGTCTGCTGCATCCCAACAGGGGTGCAAAAGAACAAACAAGAGGGTGAAGGCAGCTGCTCCAGAAGCAGGCTAGTAGTGTATTTTTAAAAGAGACAAACTGGACTTCTGTTTTGCCAGAAAAATCAGCTTCTGGAACAATTTTAATCTCTTGTGCTGAGCATTTCATCTGTTTTTTTGAGTCTTTCCGCTGTGACCTCCTTGAACATGGCATACATTTTACATTTCTTGTTCCTTCTTGCTTTCTATACAAGTCCAACTAGCCTGTACCTCAGGCCACATCCCTAATAGCAAGTTTCAAAAGGAATTATGAGAAATGGCCCGATGCAGGGTGAAGGTAGTAAAAACTTTTATATTCACTGATTCTTACAGAGCATTCTGGGAGCTCTAGCTAATGGATGATATGGAAACACCTAGTGTTTGTAGGCTACTATTCATAGCCAATTTTTGGAATGTGAGTATGCTTTTTAAAATAAACTTTCAGCTAAGCACGTGTGCCTATTACAACAGGAAAGAGCAAGATAACCTTGCACAGAGCCTCTATGTCACCCTGCTCTTAAGCTGTAGATTCTTTTGTTATGATCAGTTATTTCTCATAGTCATCATGAGGATTCATTTATTAATGACATTCTCTAACAAGTGTTATTTATGTGTGATACTGTGGAATGAGAATAAGTAATCTCATCTTTCCTGAATTTCTCAGTTTGCTTCTGGTGTGAGATTAACAATTTCAAAAGACATTCAAAGGTTATAGAACAGTTCTTGGCTTTACAGGAACAAAATGTCATGGAAATGCCACCTCTCAGCTCCCTCCCCAGTAGCAATAGTAAATATTTGATCAGCGTGTACTTTCCATTCAGCTCAGCGTCCTCGGGATGGTTTGGCACATCTGTTCTTTTGGAGAAGTCTTACATTTATGATTACATGATCACAGAGCAGTCAAGTAGACCTTCCCTAAGTACTTCAGTGAGATAGGGGTAGAAAACAAAACAAGGGGAAGACATGGAAAGACTTCAATGGGATGCATGAAAACATGAGGACCAATTGTCCTTAAGGTGGATAACAAAGTAGGGCAAGTCAACCTTGCTTTCTGATTTCCCTGGATTTGCATAAAAAATAGAGAAATCTCATGTCCTGATTCTCACTGTTTTTCATGCTTTTTAAATCATTATGGCCTGGGAGCAGCCAAACCTATACCTCTTAAGCAATGTTGTTGTTTCCACGTTAGTGCTGTGGCATCTGACCAGCCAAGGTGTACCAGTGAGAATTTGTGAGCTTTGTAGGTTCTCAGCTGTCAGATACGGCACAGCAAGGGCCACTGGGCTTGAATTTGCTTATTTGCTCTTGAATGCAGCTGCCTGCCAGTCCCACCAGGCAACATCTCTGAACCACAGGAAGCACCACCACCTTCTCCCTGTGAACTATTCTCAGATCCCCACTGCCAAATCCCGAAGATACAGGACATGTGTCTAGTGGGTCCCCACTAAAATCTTTGTACAGGAGAACAGGAAAGCAAAAAAAAATACTGTAGAGTCTCAATGCCAATTCAGTACTGTAAAGGAAGACTTTCTGTAAGCATTCTGCAGGCTTGTCTTGCCAGAAAGCCGAAGGAAACTGAAGCATGAGTGAGAATCAAGCCAGTTGCCGTTCACCCCAAATATGGACAAAAAGTATACAGGAGCAGCTACATCACAGGCTATTACCTTGAAGGAACAGAAAAAGACTTATTCTTTTAAATCTGTGCAGAGAAACTAAATTCCAAGGGAAAAGCACTGATAACGATCCACTATAAAACCAAGATTAGAGTCCAGACAAAGTAGACTTGTTCTTGTTCTTTAAACAAGAAATTTATTAGCCCACACAACCCATTCAAAAGAGCCCCTGACCAGGTAATTAGAGTCCAAAATTCTGCTTTCAAGGTTTTGTGATATATTATTCCCTGTTTGTTTTTTATCGTTCAAGCTCAGACACTCTAGTGATAAACTGTTTGCTCTGTGGCCTTGCTGTGGTACATGGAAAACTTTCCATGACTGTATTGCTGTGGAACATAAATAGCTAGGCATGTCCCAAGCAGCTTTTGAAACCTGGTTTGGATCCTGATGAAAAGAGAGATTGTTCAGAGGCTCATCAATGTCCCATACAACTTGTTTGTTTCTCTTTAAATGTGCTATATGAAAGAGAGTGAAATGCTGGGAAGATATTTTCTTTCATGTTCTCTTGATAGCTTTTAGAGGGGCAGAATGCTGTGCAGTTCTTAAAGAAAACTTCTTTCAGGTTTATCCAGGGTGGGGATTTGTCTCTTTTTTTTTTCTTTTTTTTTTCTTTTTCCCCCCACAATGCTGTAGTGAACTGAAGAATAGGGAGCTCTTCCCCATTTTTCAGGAAGTAAAATTATCTTTTTGTATTAATTTTACCCTGGTATATTGGGAAACAGAGGCTTTAACTGTTTTTCCTTCTGGAGTTTTCTATAGGCAAAGTTCTCTACCACTACATAGTGAGCCTTGGTGCGAGTAGATCAGATACAGAGAGATAAGAGGAGAGAGATGACTATTTTCTGTCTCAGTCACTAACGTTGAAATCAGAGCTGACTTCATTCCTTCCTTCTGTCCAAAATTTCTTGGGTGACTTCACATGAGTCATTTAACTGCTTCATGCTTCTTTTCCTTCTTGAAGGACACCTTTTTTTTTGTTTCACTGAGACATAACACATAGGGCTAAAGAAACAACAAGTGACTACAGTGAATGGATATCCAACTGTATCAGACCTACTTTAGACTGTATCAAGTTACTCCTTGTTCTCCCTGCAGCTAGAGTTGGCACTATAATAATTGTTCTTGTGGCTTTTATCTTTAAGAAAGAATCCTTTGGTTTTTATATGTGAGTACAAGAAAACACACTATTTAACTTTTCTTCCTCCAGATCATGCTGAAATTTCTCAGATAGTGTTTGTGGTTTAACAATGTTTAATAATCTTTCCAGTTGGGCTGATTAATCCTAGCTGGGCCATTGAGCCATGTAGAAAATTCTGTTTATCTCTGGAAACTTTTTATAATTTTTTTTTTTGGGGGGGAGGGGTTCGTGAAGCTTGTGATTTAATTTTTTTCCCCTCTATGGATGCATCTTAAATGAGTTTCAAGAAAATATTAATCACAGAAGTGAACTATAGTCAGTAAAATGGCTTGGGTGAAAAAACAAACCATTCTGTGGTTGGTGAGGAGACATGGAATTTTGTACCTCCAAGGAGCAGCCATAAAACTCCTGCTGGATTTGGATTTCCACATTAAGTAGATGCTAGTTTTGTAGTAAGTCTATTAACATAAATATTGTCCCCATTAGCTGCCTCACTAGAGAAGAGAAGAGAACGTTTATACAACTGATGCTACACAGGCTGAACTTCCTTCCTTGCAAATGACTTAATCCAGAAGCATTTGTAGAAAGTGTATGCATTGTTGCTCAAATTTACCCACTTCTGAAGAACCTGAAAGCTTGAGTCTATCCAAATTGATCTATTCAAATTACTTCAACATTATTCTTCTACCACTCTTGTCATTTGTGACCTCATAAAGATATTGAATTCCATTGGTCAAACAGGAAAAAACTGAGCATAAGATGTTTCTGTATAAGGGACCTCTTACATGCACTTTTCTGCAAGGCTTCATTATCTGCCTCAATGAACATCTTTTTAACATAGGATGTATTTTAGATGATGTCTTCTCAGTTATCCCTTCAGGTCTCTTGGTTGACCCTAAGTCTGTACTGCTCTGCCACAAGCAACTAATGTCTGTGTTAGATGTCTACTCCCTCACCTAAGCCTGCACTTACCTGTCATCAAACTTGGGATGGTTTACCTGTATTTCATACAGTTCTGAAACTTGTAAAGACCCCATGGCATGGAAACATGGCAATGTAACCCTAACTTTGGGGCTGGCTGGGACTGTATCACAGCTTTTGACACTGTGCTTTTCCATACGCAGTGCTCTGACAGCTAGGGTTTCCAGAAGAAACCTTATATATAGCTTAATACCAAATCCTATTCACAATGAACCATGAAAAGTGGCACCCTGAGCTAAATACCCTTAGGAAGAAAAATACTTCAGCACTCCAGAGCTTTTGAATTGGAAACTCAGAGATCTTGTTATGATGAATTCAACGTTTCCAGCTGTGACACTGTGACCTGCTGTTTCATTTCTGTGATGTCACTTCACAGGATATAAGCAACTTTAAAAGTTTCCCAGGACATCATAATGCAGTTTAATAAACAAATGCACTATGTCTTAAGATTGTGGCTCTAAACTCAGAACAGTTAAAATGTTTTTGACTATGTACATCTCATGACAAGCTCAGGCTCTGTCAGCCCCTCAGTCAAATCTGGAAAAACATGTAGATGCTGATCAGACATCATAGCAAAGAGAGATTCCTTGTGAGCTCCTGGTGGCTGTACTAGAAGGTTAGAGAAGCAACATCTGGTTGTTCAAACACAGTACTGAAGTTTAAGGCAGATTTGGGGATGTTGGGGGGAAAAACGATTTGAAGGATACAAGACTTCGAATGGATGAGGATCAAACCTTGTCAAGCTGACCCCAACAGGATTTCCAAGTTCTGCATTTGGCAATTTCCCTGCTTTTTGGAGGGTGGAGGAATTCCTAAGAAATTCAGGTTATGTCTCTGTAGTGCTTAGCCAGTGGTGTCAGTGCACTGCACCACCAGCCTCCCTCAGGAGCTGCTGGCAGCAGTTTTGCAGGCACTTGGAATTAATGTAAACAGTACGGGTAAAAGGCAATGATAGTCAAGGTCATCTGTGCACCTGAGAGTCATGCTGTTAATACAGCATTTCAGCTAACACTTGGTTTGAGTTAATTTCTTCCACCTTTGCCTCTGATCAGGATTGCCAAGCGCTGGAACAGGTTGCTCAGGGAAGTGGTGGTCACCACCCCTGGAGGTATTTAAAAGACGTGTAGATGTGGTACTTAGTTGACTTGGTTTAGTGGTGGACTCAGCAGCATTAGGTTTACAGTTGGACCTGGTGACGTTAAAGGTATTTTCCAACCAAACTGATTGTGTGATTCTGTGAAAGGATGTGGCTGGTTGTAATGTTTCATGGTTGAGCAGAAAAGCTCTGCTGGATGAGGGAACCAAGGCTGGAAAGAGATAGCACTGTTGGAATGGGATAGGAAAACAAAGAGCTGAAATGGTGCTTTTTTTGGTTTTCTTTCTTAAGAGCAGGTTGCATTTCTGGATGCTGCTGAAGGCTGGTGGGGGAAGAAAAGAGCAAGCACAAGGAGCAGAGGGCTCTGTGATTAGGGTCTTTGTTTAATGACATTTCCCCCTGCCATCAGAAAATATAGTGTTAAATCTCTCATGCAGTATTTCACCTTGCCTTTCTCACAGTACCACAAAACTGAGCCACCTCCATAGCCCTCACTTCTTCTAATATATCCTACAAAATACTTTCCTTTTGCCTTCTACATGTAACCAAAAGCAAAGAGGAGTGATTTTTGAGAAAATTTCGGATTAATATAGAAGAAAGTCTACAAAAAGCTATCTTAGTGAGGAAGGGGGAGCTATTTTAATAACTAATTAATAACTCATTTTCCTGAGACAAATTGAATAAGCAGGTAGGACTTAATTTCAGAAGCAAGAACCTGTAACTTACTCTGAAGAGGACAGGGTTTTAAGCATGGTGTGTCAAGAAGAAATGGATTGTGTGGTTAGAAAATCCTGAGCCATGTAGCCAAGACACCTGAGAAACATCAGAGACTGTGTTGTACAGATAGTGGAAAATCACCAGCATATTCTAGAGCAATGCTGCAGCTCCAGAGGAAGCCCAGGGTTTGGGCCGGGGGGGGAATTGGGGGGTGCTAGTTAACCTTGGATGAAATTATAACTGAATGTGCTGGAGATTTTCTGCAACAGAAACTGATTGTATCTTGTGTATAGATAAAAGTGGATGGTCAGATATGTTTCTCTTCTGGTGAAGTTTTCGCCTGGAGCTGTAATTTACTGCAAATCAGGGGAGTAACATTTTTTTCCGTTAAAGATTACAATGTAAGAAGAAATATAGAGACGCTTTTGTAGTAGGATGCATTTTCAGGGCTGTAACCATGGAGTCATATGCTCTGGTGCTGTCACGATTAACCTCTTCACTGCTGCCAGAAAGCACAAGTTCTCATGACAATATCCCCCCTTTTAGGGATCACTGCTTTGGTTCTCAGTCTCATTCATATGCTGAAAACCATCTGGAGCATCCTGCAGGGTAATGCTTTGTATAAGGGGCTTTTTAAGGCCTTCTGAGTCCATGGAAATATTTGTGTACTTCAAATAATTTGCTACTTTGCAGCACACCATGGAAAAGAAAAAGGGTACCAGAGAAGGCATCATAAATAATACTAACAAAAGTTTGGAAAAGATGGTACACTTCATACTTTAGGATTTATTCCCATCTCTAGTAGCTAGAGATTGGATTAAAACTTAAAGTATGTGGGTAGGGAGAGTGACCTCCTCTCACACTTGTCTACTGGTAATTTCATTAAATCTTTGTTAATTTATTTGTTAATCCATACAATGAAGTGCTAAAGGAGCAGGATTTTATTTTCAAACACTTTTAAATGCCTTTTGATTCTCCCTGCTGGATTCAGAGACCCAGACAGTGCTTTTGTTCATCCAGTTCAAAGCTTAGTTGTGTTTTTAAATTCAGTGAAATTATAGATGTGGCCTGGATCCAGGCCTGTCTAAATGTGAACAAAACTTGTCCCATAGACTGTCAAATCTGCTGCACTTAATTTCAACTGACTCTGTTCTGAGGTACCACATGTGCATGGCTGTATATGTACCAGCAAGCAAATGTGCCCTTTTCCAACTGTCTCTCGGTGAACAACTTGGCATTGTGGCTTACCAGGCTCCATTACGGGAGTTGCTGTGAAAGGGTCACTGAACTGAAAAAAAACAGAATTACTCAGGCTTTTATTTACTGGTTGTCAGCTGATACAATACAGTTCATTCAATCCCAGGCTAATAAAGTCTTGAAGAAACATTGCTATGAACAAATTCTGACCTAAAGTGTTTTCTCATTTCATTTAAGTTTTTATAAAATCCTGTTCAAAGGACATTCTAATGGAAATAAAGCATTAAGACTTAATCCCTAGTGGAAGTTACCCAAACAAAACATTTAGTAGAAGCAGACATTTCAAACTGCTTTCACTGATGGGCCAAGATCAGAGGAACTTTTCGGAGTTTCACCTCACCCGTGGGAATGACATTTTATGATATTTAAAACAAACTGTACTATAATAAAAAGACAAAAATTAGAAATGCTCTGAAAGAGGAGGAAATGCTTTTTCCTCTCTAATGCTATTTCAGGGCAAATTCACCTGTGTTTTCCTTCCTTTCCTTCATGTAGAGTGAGAGGGTTTCTTCTCATCATCATATTTTGCAGTACCTAATGAGGCAGCAATCACTCTTACACTGGCAGGGGCACGCAGGGTAGAGAACCCCTTTTGGCCCTCCATGACCATTTTGTAAAACACAGTCAGCAAATCCAATTAAATGTAGCCCTGGAATTGCAGAAGCATCCAGTTACTGAAATTATTATAACATCTCCTGACTAAAGATCAAGTTTTCTGCTTGCAAGCACATTTTACTGATGATATGTTCAGATAAACAGCTGAGTTGGTATTTCCATGTAACGTTTTTGCATTTATCAAAAGTTATGGGACTTCTTTCTATATTTGTGGGCTTGGAAGAGCATGGCCTCTTCTCCTGGGCATGGGGAGTACAGCCAGCACTTACACTTAGTCTCATATCTCTCTTGGGGTGAAGAAGGGTTACAGCTGCAGTTTATATGAAAGCTTAGGCTTGGGTGACCCTGATGTGCTTGTCCTTTCAGAAAATACTAGCTTTCACTGACAAAACCCCAAGTTACATTCAGGCCTGCCTTACATTGGCCATTGCCACTTTGCTGTACCTCTCTGATCTACCCATAGATTGTAAAAAGCTTTCAGCTGAAGCAACCTTGGCTTAAAAGAGGATGATGTGGGAGTCTGAAGTTGATGCATACAACTGGCTCTGGAAGGGTCCTAAAAAATTTTTTTTTCTTTGCCTTTTTTACTCCCTGGTACTTAGTGCTAATGAAGACAAGAAAATGAGATGCTGAGATAGTCTCGGGTTTTATCTGCATATCTTTAGGGTTTCCTGAATAGGTTTTTTTGGTTTTTAAATGCTGCTCTAAAAAAATGGTTGGTCCTGGAGCCCACAGAACAGCCTGAAGAGATATTTCTTATTTAAACTTGTACCTAGAATTAGTTTATGCATAAAAATAAGTCTTTTTATATTGCCAGAGTTCCATCCTAATGCTGTGTGCCTATCAGTCATTCCATTCCAAAAACTAGCCATGCTTTTCCTTTGAACTCAATTTCTGGGTAACTGTTTTTTCCTGGCCCTTGAAGCTGACCCTTGGAGTACAGCATACCAGCATCTTGTAATGTATCATGCTGCAGAGAGCTTGGGATGGAGTTAAATGTTATGTTGGTCAGTGACTAAACCAAGCTTTTCCCAACAATCATTTTTTTCCTCTGGTAATTGCTAGTGACTTTAAAAAAACAAACTGTGTTTGGATTCAAAAGACCAGCTCTCAGAGGAGTTAATGTAATGCCCATGTTGCAGATAGCCAAGTGTTCTTTCCTACTTTAGTCCTTGCTTAACTGCTTTCTTCAAAGCTGAGTATGCTTGGATGTATTCTTTAATATTTGAATGTTAGGAAATGGAAAATTAAAAATAATAATGGAGGAAATTCCCATCTGGGAAATCTGTTGTGTATTCAAAGCACCTTTAGTTGCAAGTTTGCACTTTGTGGCCTTGATACACATTGTACCTAAAGATCAAGCTTGGATTTGAGTTTTCCCAAGGTTTTTAGTGAGGGGGTGGGAGCCTAGAAGTAGATTATTTCATCTCTGCCTAACTCCATTGCTCTCAGTTTTTCTGTTGCCTGGTCCACATCCAGATGTTCCCTTTTCAAAGGAAAGGGAGCACAGTACTTGCCTTGACTCTAGCTCCAAGACCAGAATTATCCCTTTGACTCCTGTGCAGAAAATAACCACAGCAGTGAGCAAAGGTGAAAAAGGGATGGCCCTCTGCCTTGTCTTTTAGCCGATCATCAGAATGGTCTGTGACTTGGTGGAGGCCATGAATAGACTCCGTGGAAAAATCAGTGGTAGGAGAGTTAGTTGAAACTTTCACAATAAATGTAAGTTATTTGTCTTCTGGCATAGATGAAATAACAAGCATCACTGTCCAAAGTATAGGTCTCATAGAAAGCTCAATCATGTTGCAAGCCGGGCAGGCAGAGTTTATGAGCAGCCAAATAAAAAACAACGGTGATGCTGGTTTCCTATGGAAGTGCAGGGCTGGGAGAGCAGCAGCCAAGGAAAGCCTGCAGAAACATAATGCAGATTTATTTGATGCATGAAGCTGAGAGAGAGTAGGAGCTCTCAGGGTTCAGCTACTAGCTGGAAGGAGGCTTGACATCACGATCAAAGAAAGTACTTCCTCTAGTGCTCTGGAGTGTTTCACTTGAGTGTTTTGTACATAAATGAGAATGTCAGAAAGAGGAAATCAGTAGTGGTATTAAGTTTATGCAGGGTCAGGGTAGCATAAAAGCCTTCTCTCTAGCTAATTAACAGGACAGGTAGTAGGGTGCGTTTGTAATACACTCTTCTAATCAGCCAAGTGTCCAAGAAGATGTTCTACTTTCCTATCTTTCTAGATGGGGGGTGTTATAGTCTGTGCTATAACTAAAGCAATCTGTGGCAAAAGTTACAGCAGATCGCTTCTCGTAGTCACTTGTCTGCTGGTCATGAAGAGCTGGGTGTCCGAGTTCACTTGAGAACAATCCTTTTATGTAGTATTTTACTTCTGTCTCCTGTGACACCATGCAATCCAGAAGGAGGACATAATTCAAGTTTAAGAACCTAAAATCCTAACTGTCTCTTTTCAACTGTAAGTTAATTTTCTTTAATAATTCTTTGATATGTCCCTGACCTGCTGAAGGACAAAAAATTATGCTTTTCCCTGAGAGCATTGTGAGAATGTGCATGTGTTTGAAGCTAACAAAACTATTTTGCAGGAAACATATCACTTACATTTTATGTATTTTTTATAATTAAAAAAAATACTAAAAATAAAGCGTGCTATGAATCTTCTTCTTACTTTTGTACTGTTACTCATGGCTGCAAACATGACTGGTAGCATGCAGCAGCCATGAAAGCAGGCGAGCAGTGCAGCTGGCAGGCCAATTTTCAATATAGTGAGTGCTTTGCTGTTTCTTCATCATTCACTTCAGTTGCTTTTGGCAGTTTTAAACTTCATTTGCGAAGATGTCACTAGAGTTTTGCCTTCACATTTCTGTAAATTCCTATGACCTTTCAGTTTTTTCTGCTTTTCCTGCTCTTCAGGTCTTCCCAGTTATCAGGCGCTTGTTTGATCTGTGCCTTCATATCCTTGTGGGTCTTATTTAAGTTGAAAATATATCTGATATCAGGCACTTTGCTTTTCACCTCCCTCACAACTGCTGAAAATAGACTTGCACTTTCTCCTTGAGCCTTTCAAGTCACGAACCTTATCCTCTATTCAAACAAGTCAATACAACTTCACCAAAACAAATGCTTCATCTGACATAAAGTGGTGCCAATCTAACTTTGCCCATTCCTGATGATCTTGCAGAGCTCTTCTCGGGGTTCTTGGGATTCTGGGAAGGGGGTGCTGCTGTTGTTTTGCAGTTGCAGGACTCCAGTGATGGAGTTCCCCCCTTTGACCAGGAGCACCACAACTCTCCTCACAAACCTCAGGCAGAGGCACCAAATGTCAGTGCAGAGGCCACCACAGAAAGCTGGCTGGTTTGGTGTTGAGTTTGGGGTTTTGTTTCTGGATGGGGGTGTCCTTTTGGAGCTGGAATAAATGTGTTCCCTCCATACTAATAAAAACATGCTTCTGTTTCTCAGGGCTTGCCACCTTTTGAACATGTATTAAACTGAATGAAATATTCTGGGGCTGACCCAGAAAATGTTGTGATCTTTTTCTCTGACTTACAAAAGTCATACTTCTGCTATGTGATTTAGAGCTTTGGGTGTATTCTCTACCAGTTCCATACTGTCGTGTCTGTTGACTGTCAAAGCATTTAGCAATATCCTGATAGCAGGGTTTTTTAGGGTTTGGGTTTGGTTGGGTTTTTTTTTCTTTTTTTCATCTCAAAACAAGTGTACATTTCCTTCTCTGTAGCTGAATATTTTACTTGTATGCAAAAGCTATTCCCTGTTGGTTGTTTTGCATGCAAAACTACATTGGTTTTTCCCTCTCAGTTTGCATGCAACCACAAGTATCTGTTGATGTAGAAATATTGAGAAAGTTAATTCCCTATTGCAGGGGAATATTGTACTTCTGCAATACCTAAATCTCCCAAAATAATCTATTCATCTGGTGTGCTGTTTCCGCCACTTGATTTAAGAAAGTGGTGCAGAATACAACATGTATCTCACAAGCCCTGTGGCACGACAGGAGCAGCAAGAGACCCATCCTCTGCAGTTAATTGCCTTGCTTGTACTTGCTGCTAGGACTGTGAAACAAAGAAATACAAAGGAGAAAAAAGAGAAGAATATGATGGTTAACCAAATTTTTGGATGCCCATGAGCAACCAGCATGAAGTAACAGTAAAAGTCCAATGTACACTAAAGGAGTTATTTTTGGTAGAGATACCCAAGCCATTGTTTATGGCAATGCTAAAGTTTAATGTACAGCTGAGATCACCTAACTTTAACAAAGCTTCATGTGAATTCAAACAGGTGCAGAAGAGGATTAGTAGCTCAGTTAGAATAATGGGATGGATTCAACTTTTCTCTGTTATTTCTTACAAAGAGATAAAAATGCCTTGATTTGTTTAGCCTGGTGGGCAGACACTTATAAGGTCAACTATTTGTAAATGCATTGGAGGGCTATGCATCCAGGAGGGAAAAATCCTACATAAGAGGACAATATTACCCCCAGATCAAGTGTTTATTATCTGATTATGAATGCATTTAGGCTGGAAAGTGGAAGGTTCCTAAACATTCACAGAGTAAAGATGCAAACAGGACTGGGGGGAGTGAGGAGTTTAAATTGTTGGGAGATTGAGCGAGATAAACCCAATGGAAGCGATTGTGTAACTAATTTGGAGAATTCCTGAAGATAAGAATCCATGTGTATCTGCTAGGTTCAAAAGGAAACCAGATCACTGCTTGCACTGTATTTATTTTTGGTAATCCTGTGCTAAGACTTCCACCCCTTTCTTGTTGGGATCAGCAGAGATTTGCCCCCCTCAAACTATTTAACAAACTTTGTTTAACAGAATTCTTGCTTATTGCAGGGATCTAGCACATCAGTGGTGCCTTCAGTCTCTCTTTTGCTGTCTGCTGTCTACAGCTGTTTTGTCCAAGGTCCTTGTTTGGTTATGAATATTGAGCAGGTAATGTGTGGGAGTGGGTTCCTGGACATCTGTCCAGGATTGCAGGAAGCCTTGCTTCAGGACCTGCATCCCCGTTCTCCACTCCTGCTAAAGGGAGAGTTGCTGATTTCTTTTTCCCTCAAAAGATGCTGGTAATCCTGTAGTGTTTCTCCACTCTCTGTTTATACAGACAGTTTGTATCTTTAAAGCTATTTATTTTTTTGTTTTGAACATTTCATGAGACACATCGCTGTTTACTCAAGCGAAGGCCTGGAGTACAACTGAGTTCTTGTCATGCTGTACTGATTGAATCCAAATTTATTTTGCCTCAGTTATTCTTCCTTTCTGGTGGAAAAAAAAAAAAAATCATGGGAGAGGAGCACTCTCTGGATTCCTTATATATTGATTGTGCCCCAGTGTTATGACAGAGTATACAGTGTATGTAACTGTAATGCCAATAGGAGCAATCCTCCTCCTTAGGATGCACAGGCAAGGAGCAAAGTTATTTATTTTTTTTCTCTTTGACGTTTGCACAGGTGAAATAGCTATAAAACTTCAGACAGTACCAGTCGTACCTTTATCTACCCATTTACTTTGCTCAATAGTGTGGAGTTAATTCCTCTTTTCTGTAGAGTTTAGTGTTTAAAAGCACTTGCTGTCTAGCCAGCTACTGTGTATGCTTGAAGCTAAGGAACAAAAACACACTGCCAGCTACAAGGTCTCACTGCTGTACTTTTCCTTGCAACCTTTAATAAATTCAAACTATTGTTTTTGTGCATAGAATCCAGCAAGGCTATAATCACCATTAAAGAGGGTGGTTTGCTTGTGTTTATTTGGTTTTCACTCTTTTAGCACAGACGGGAAAAATATTTATGTAATTTTTTTTTAGGACAGGAATACTCTTTTCTGTTTACATTTGTGGAGCGAGCACAGCCAGGTCCATGCAGTGTCTGGGACTCCTGTACCCCACCACATGAGTATTTGTGTTCTTACTTTTATCATTCCCTGTCACACTGATCAGTGGATAAGCAAGTTTCATCTGACTGAGATGTCTAAATAGTCAGGAACCATTGCAGTAGGAAGAAACATTTTTTCTCCTGAGCAGCAGAAATCTCCTAAGTCTTGCAGCCTACATCCCGATTTTCTGACAGTAAAAATAAATACACAAGGCATTTCAAAAACCCCTCCAGGTTTAGCAATTGCACCTCTTCTGAGCCCTCCACCAATGTTTCTTCCTCTTTCAGTGTTTCCTGCCTTTCTGCTCCCTGCATACATACTCTTCTCTTCCTCTGAACTACTGTATGGGCAAAAGGCAGTGTGTGCAGTGCCTTATTCTGAGCCATACGCGTCCCCCCTGAGTGCCTCAGCAGGGAGCTGCTGATCCCCTGTTACAGCCTTTCCCTCAACAAGGCCATTTGCTGGTATCTTCTGTCCTCGTGTAGATCTCCTACAGCACTGTAGGCGTTTGGGACCTCTTCAATCCATCCCTCAACTGTGGCTAAACTGCCTGTCGTCTTCAGAAGCCACTAGGAAATGCAAAGCTGGACAGATATACAGCTCTGTAGTATAAAGCTCATTTCATCAGGAAGCACCCTAAGAAGACTGGATTTCCAATTGTCATATATACAAACAGATATGTGTTCCTGCCCAGATATATAACATTGGCTCTGTAGAAGTGGTGTTACATGCATTCTGCAAATAGACAACTGGAAGGGGAGAGGGAGGAAGGAGAGGGATGTTTGTACCACCTCATGGCAAGTAATAATGTCATAGCACACCTGGGTGCTGCTGACCTTGTTTTTCATGCAAGTGCTAATGAAATATTTTGTGGTTTTTAAAAAAAAAAAAGCTTGGAAAGCCAGTATCCAAAGGATTTCAAAACTTTATTGTATGTGCCAAATATTTCCAGCTGTTGTTGTCTTCTACTTATTTCCCACAGCATCTTGGCCTGGGTCTGCTAGTGATCTTTCTTCGTTGATGGCATGAGATGTTAGCTGAGCCAATGTTTATGCTGCTCAGAAGGATATTCCTCAAGCTTTACTTCATTAATGATTTTAAAGCTTGTTAACCTGTTTATCTTCAAAGGATGGAAGCTTTTAATGCTAAATAATTTGGACAGCATTTATATACTTCTTGATAATGAGTACAATTGGATCTCAGACTCCAGTCTGTGTTATAAACTAGGAGCCATCACACATACTTCAGTTGCTTCTCACTGAGAGGAGTGAGATTAAACTGCATTATATGGGTGTCTTAAGCAGCATTACATCTGCTAATTCCAACCCATTGAGTGTTTCTAATGTACAGCTTCTTCAAAACAAAACAATTGTCAAGATATCTGAGAGCGGAATATTTGACGATGGCTTTTTATGGCTTCTGTGATCACCCATGAATTGCCTTGTGACATAGCACAATCTTGCAAGTGGTTTAATTTAATAAAATGCAAAGCAACAGGGAATATCTTAGATACTGTGGGATCAGCTACTTTCTATCATGAGACTTTATAAAGTTGTATATGCAAAGCAGTTGCAAAGTTTAACTGTTTTAATTGTCTTATATACTAGCCTACAATACTTTCTTAAAGAGTTGATGTCAGCCTACTCAAGTTACTCAAAACCACAGTCTGTCTGATTGACTGCTTTTTGTTGTTATTCTGGCTTTCAAACATTCATTAGAATGGCAGGAAGTTTTCACTTTAATTTTATTTTCCACCATTCACATTGGTGTTGGTTGCATTTTACATTTCTTTTTGTTTTGGTGATGAAAACATCCTACTTGGTTGTTAATTGCTGTAAACATTTACTTAGCACTTTGCAGTCGCTAATGAATTAATCTCCCTAATGCTGGGTAAGTGTTTTGTGTATTTTAGAGCTCAGGAGTGTCGATGAGATATACCTAAGGCCATAAAGTGTGTCAGTAATGCAGATGAGGATTTAATTTGAGAACCTTTCTGTGACTCACTGTAGTTAATGTGCTAGTAGTGTCAGTCTGTGGGTTTGGTGCATGAGCCAGGATTTGCAGTATTATAGAGATTACATCTTTCTTATTGTTCTAAAGCAGCTCTTTCAGGTTGCATTCATTTTCCTTTGAGAAGTGGATATTTTTGAAAGCTTGCTTCTACATAACTGAAATGTTAACTTTACTTGAAAGGAAGCCCAATTTACAGCTAAAGCAAAACATTAACTGTTTCAATATCAGCCCTGGAAGTTAGACTCCAAAAGGTGAAAATCCCCTCTCCCTCTTCCGCTGACTGGGCACAGAGAGACAACATTTCCACTTACTTGTCTGCAGGGACCCCTATAACCAACTTGTGTTTTTGAACCCCAGAGATGCTCCTCAGTCTTGCATAGCAGAGCTACCGGCAGGATAGCCGGGAGGAATCCGACATCCCATCCCGTGTGTGATAATGCAGCCTCAGATCAAACACAGAATCACAGAATCACAGAATATTAGGGACTGGAAGGGACCTCGAAAGAGCAGCTGCTTGCAGCCAGCACAGGCAGACCTTGCTCAAAAGACCTCTTGCACCCAAACTCACAAATGTAGCACCCTGGGTTTTTTTTCTGAGAAAGTGAGGAACCAACCCTTCCTTTTATTCTACAAATGACAGAAACTCCATGCAGAAAAGGCGTGCCCTACCTTAATACCAGCATCTCAGAATTGGTAGAACAGAACATAAGGCTCCATTGTAGCTCTGGGTTATTAGAGTTGCAAGAGAAGGAGCAGCTCACTGGAATATAAGGTGCTTTTATTTCATATTTACATTCAACAGTTGTGTTTGTTATTTAAGCTTCCTCACCTAGGAATACCACTGGGTCTACATTATCTGCCTGGACTTTACCACTTAAGTAGGTGTGACTATGGCTATGAGGTTTTGGTTTTTTGTTGGTTGTTTTGTTGTTTGTTTGGGGTTTTTTCACAAGTACACTTCAGATTGCTTCTGTTCTTCCTTCAGAATTCTAGGTAGAACAAAAAATTTGCTGAAAGAGATTTATGGTGTGGGGAAGAGGAAATAATTTTCCAATCACGTATTATTTTTTTCCTCTGATTTTTCCTCACCACCTTTCCCAGATGTTGCTGAGAGAAACTTAGAGCCCAAAAATGTAGAGGATTTTGTAGCTGAACACCTTTGTTGAAAGGCTATTTTTTTGAATGAAGTAACAATGCCAACTAGTGGTCAGATTCCTCCTAGAGAAGAGACTTGGTATTCTGGGAAAAAAAAAAAAGTATGTAAATCATAACAGCTTTTATGACAATCTCATTAGTCAGCTTTCTGATAAGGAAAAGACTGTATTTATTTATTTTGTTTAATAAGACAGTTCAATTAGTAATATAACAAGTATATCATTAGATTCATGATGTGTTGTTCTTTGACCACACGTTAATACACTGTTACGCTTTTCTTTTTTTCCAGAATTAACTCATCTCACTCATAGTCTGATCACCTGTACTAATGGTTCCAAACCAAAGAAAGGAGAATATATTATCTTCATTGTGTTTCACAATAGTGTCTAGGTTCTCCTTTCCTTAACTGTAGATGTGCAGTGGGGTTTGAATGACCCACTCTGGCTCCTGCTTGAAAGTCCATGTTTATTCTAACAACAAGGGATATTCTTCCAACATCACCGAAAGCTTTTTTCTTTCCCTCACCTGTCTTAGTTTTAAATGTGTATCACCATATCAAAGTTCATGAGGTGTTCTGCCACAAGGTGTTGTTTTGGTTGTTGCTTAAGGACTCCTTTTGTATCAGGATAGATTTTAGGATGTGTATGTAAATATTACTGCCTGTAATCTGGATACCAATATCTAAATTTAAATATCATCATTATGGATTAAGGAGGTAAAACTGGAAAGCAGCTCTTTGGACTTTTTTTTTAGGATTTTGGGGGGTTTGTTTATTTTTTTTTTCACCTGTCAAAACTGTGTCCTTCCTACAAAGTTCACCAAGCACTCAACTGCTTTGGAGAACTCGTAACAAGGCACTTTCACTAGATGATAAAGGGAAAGGCACAGATCAGGAAGACAGCTCTCTGAGTTCTAGAAAACTGGTTAAAATTTGGGTATTTTTACTCTGCATCAGCTAGATGTTTTCAGAGTCTGCAATCTGTAGGTGCTTGAGTATCTACAGTTCTCCTGATGTCCAGGATTTCTAGCAGCAGTCTGACGTTGGGGTACTCTATTCTTTTAGTGTTAAACTGTCAGAGACATTCCCTGGAGTTTCTCCTAGAATTGGCCTGGCTACCTACCTACGTGACTTGCAAAAAGCAAACTTTACACATGTTATCAGGTATTTGTAATTATTAATTTTGCATTCCTAACAATTCTGAGCATATCTATGCTATTCATCATGTTTTATGGCTTCTGCAAATAATAGTGACCTTATGTGTTCTGTGAAGTCAGCTAGTTTATGTGCACCTCTTATTCCTTATAAACACAACAGTCACCTGTATTTTATTGTTTCCAAAGGCAAGCTCAATTCACTTCTCTAATGCTTAGTGAACTTTGGATCAACTCCTTGATCTCAAGTGTTTAGCTGTGATGCTGAGATTAGGAGTTCTGTTTTGTTTTGGGCTGCAGAAAAATGTGGATCACACTTAAAGGAAATATTTTGAGGGCTAGTTTTGATTTGCACTAAAGCTCCAAATCCTTCTTCTCCTTTTGGCAGGCTTTGGTAAATGCTTTCCTCTTCCACCATGGAATAACCTGGAGAGAAAGGTTCCCCTCTCCTTCCTGCAGCATCAGGAATTGGAGCCTGCTCTCCGTGTCTATGAAACTATACAGTTACTACTTATGGCACTGCTGAGCATCAGCTTTGTATGAGCATCCTTAAGCAATGTGGTCCTTCAGTTCTGCTTTCACCTCCCTGACAGATAAATACTGAGCTCCAGTGTTTAGCTTTTCAGAGCACCAGACACTCCAAGGCAATCCTGAAGTTTCTGGTGTGATTTGGAGGAGGGTGGGGATATACCATATTCTCTAGCTCTTCTACACCCCCACAGGGTTTTTGGGTTTCTCCATCATTCTTCTGACCCCAGACCCTGGGATCTTGATTTTCCTCCTCCTACCTTGTTTGTTCAGTGCTGGCAAACCCAGAGGCCAAATTTATAGCAGCCACAGCACATTCATTTATTTTTTAGTCTGTGACTGCTTTGAAGATCATTTACTAACAACCTTCACAGAAGCAGCTTTCTAGCATTACTGCTGAATTTTTAAGTCCTCTGTGTTGCTTGTTTCTCAGCTATCTTCAGATGTAGTGTTTTGCTTTTTCTCCACTTGACTCCAAGCTCCATAGTTTGCATATTGCTTTTATTCCCCACTTCACTTTTTTTTTTTTTTTTAATTTTAGCTCAGAGACATCAAACACTGACTGCATTTCTGGATATATGTATTCCCTGCTTTCTTGGCCTTTGTAGCCTGAAGGCAACCTAAGTTCATAATTAAACTATGGGCAAGATGCAAAAAGAGAACTGTTTGCTCCGTGAACTCCGCAGCATTAACCATTAACTATGCCTCTGTTTATTTTTAATGAAGGAGGAAGGGGAAAAAAGAATAACATCTGTGTCTCACCTGTATTGCTATACGGTTTTTATGGAGGTGAGAAGCTAGAGAAGAGAGACAAAAAGGTGCAGCCATTGCTTTCTGGGATCTTTTCCACCTCTAGTCCTGGAGAGAGGATTCCAGAATTTATTTTCCCCCACCCCAGTTTTTTCTCCCCTCTCCCCTGACCTTGCATTACCAGTAAGTTTAAAGAGAAAGAGGAGGGAGCAGAAAGATGAAGCAGTTCCCAATCCACCATTCTTCTCCCCATTGCAGCCTTTCCTCTTCCCTTCCTGGCAGAAGAATGATGGTTTCTTGCTTTTGGGGTTTCTCAGTTGCTAGGAATTCAAAATATTTGTGGCTTTTTAAAAAATAATTTTGGAAATTGCATCAATGCTGAGGCCCTGGGGCTGGAAATGCCAAGTGTTACCTAAGTGGAATACTTGGCAGCCCAGCATGGCACTGTGTGATGGGAGACAAACCTGAGGCAAGAGGAGCCAAGTGCCAAGGGTAGAAGGGCCCCCAGCCATTTCTGAGTCAGGCAGAGGAGCAGTGCCCTGATTGCAGAGGGCCGGTTGGCTGCTGCCGGAGCTAACATTTTTCCTTCACCAGAAGCAGCCCACACACAGATCTCAGTGGCAGAGGGAAATCAGAGGCTACGTGGAGAGGTGAGCAGAGAAGGAGCAGAAACATCTGCCTTGTAGGAACAAAAGGGATTCTTGAAGAAGGACCAAAGCTGAGGGAGACCCACCTAGCCTTAACTGTTCTGCCTCGTCCTTTCAACCCCGCTGTTTGCCACAGGAGTCTGGGCAAATGCAATAAGTTTTCCCCCTTACTCATACAAAACTCTCCTACCTAGCAGATTCAGAAATGAATTATGAGCACAGCCAGGAAACAAGGAGACTTGTCATAGGAGTCTGTGGACAAAGAGCTCCTCAGTGGGAAATAAGTGGAAAAAAACAGAGGAGTCGTCCCTCCCTCACATGGGCATAACAAGCAACTCTGTGGAGTAACACACACACCAAGGGAATCCTGCCATCTCTAGGGAAGGCTTAAAATGTTAAAATTCCTGTTTTCTTTGGCATGCAAAGGAAATATTGTTTGTTGCTTTAAAACCAACATTTCAGTAACGCCAGCAGAAGAATTTACAAATCACATGTACAATAATGAGGAGGGTAGGGTCTGTGCACGTGACATCTATGAGAAAGAATCTGGAGTGTTCGAATATGTCCTAGCCATCTGCTGTAAATACCTAAGTTTGTTAAAGCAGTGCTCTTTACAATATATTGATCATTTGGCTGTTTTATTTCTGCTCCAGGATTTGGATGCTTGTTGTCAGCAGAAATGACTCTTCTTCAGTCATTGTGAAGAGTCCCTTTATTCTCTAAGGAAATAATTTTACATTGTCCAGAAATTCTACTCACAAAGAAGGGAGACTGGTTTTTGGGTTAGTTTTTGTTGTTTTTTTGTTTGTTTTTTTCTTTCCCCCTCTCACACCAACTGTCCTTGCTAACAGCTACACTGTAGTTCATGCTTTGCTCCTCAGCATTGCCTGGTATTCTGAGAAAGCTTGGCTAAACCTGCACAGGATTAGTCATTTTCAGTGGTGGAAAAATGTTCAAGGATATACTCACAGATGTTGCTCAGCATCATTTTGCAACAATATACATGAAGGAATTCTCCTGCTACCATCATAATGTCCTACAACTAACACTGGGCTGCTGCAGTGCAGTTGCTCATACATAGCTCTGGGGAAATTTTTATGGCCTATGTTGCAAGCTTCTCAAAATCCAAACCAGAAATCTTCCCTGTTGGTTCAGTTAGATCCCCAATGGCTTGCTTCATTTTGTTCCCAAGGACTTGGGGGTCCATGTCCAGAGATGGAGCTCAAACATGATGCATGTAGAACAGCTTGGGCTGCGCTTCTCTGGATGTCTTGGAGAGCACAAGTGTAATGCAGACTTGAGGGAGATGGTAGATGTCCTGCTCTGACCCCTTCTACCTTTACAGGGATTTGCTTAGGGTAACACTGAACTAGTCAAAGTTTTCTGCCCTAATTCTTCTTCTAGGCAAATTCCCTTCTCCACTCTACTCCTATGATGAATTAGGAATAGACACCTGGACTGCAGAGACTTTTCTCAATAAATACGACTATCCTACATCCTCTTCCTCACATCACTATTTTATTTTGAAAATTATTTTGTTCTTGTTGACATCTGGTAAGTGCAGACTGAGCTGTTGAAATCCTGGATAAAGGGGGAGCCCTGATTCCTTGCTTTTATCCTGCAAGGACAGCCAAGAAAGGGGGAGTCTTTAGCTGACCACCCAACTAGAGCGTAAGCGTATGGCAGATGGGCATATCACCAAATCTGAGTAGGAAGAACTAAAAAACCACAGTGGGTTTGCTGATCTGAGGCAGCGACATAGGTGGGAAAGAAGTTGCAGGTAAGAGGGAGTGTGCGTATGGGGTGGGAGTGAGTTGGAAGATAATTTGGGAGCAGATTAGAGGATTGGGGGAGGATAGTGAGAAAAGGGTGGTAAGAGGCTCCAGGCTGGGTTGTGGGGTCAAGATTAAGAATTTGAAACAGAAGAGGGTTTAATGACGAGATGTTCTTGAATGGGAGAGGCTGAGGGCACTGTGGTTAATTTATGGTACATTTGAGAAAAGGTAAGTGGCGTATTTGAAACAGGAGTGGTGAGAGGGGATTTGGGATCAGAGGAAATCTGGAAGGAAAGAGGGTGATGTGTACAAAGAAAGGAGTTGTAGAGTGAATGCAGTTAGATCATTTGAGCTCTTAGTGGGTCACTGCAGTGCAGGGAGGTGAGGGATATGACATCTGTGTCAGAAGAGAGAAAGTATTGGGGACTTGGAGTGTAGGTCAGAGGCAGGGTAGTCAGGAGGATGCTCAAGACTGCAGGGACCTCTGGCTCAAGAGGAACTGTGATTACCAATGGGCCATTCTTGTCCCTACTCATCCATCCTTCTCAGGGTGGAGTCTCCTTCTCTGGAGACATTCAACACCTGCCTGGACGCCTTCCTGTGTGATCTCATCTAGGTGTTCCTGCTCCAGCAGGGGGATTGGACTAGATGATCTTTCAAGATCCCTTCCAATCCCTGACATTCTGTGATTCCATGACAGACAGAATTCTGTTCCTGAGCACGACTGAGGAACAAGAGACACGCAGACCCACTTCCTTGCCCCTCCGCTCTGCCCCTTTCACTTGCTTAGAACAGCAGGAGCCACCTCTGAAATCCTCCCACCATCCTCACCTTCTCTCCTACTCCCACATCATAGAGGTGGCACACCAAGCAACGCAGCAGAAACTCAAACTCATAGTCCAAAGTTCTTGGTGCTTCCAGTTCCCTCCAAGGGGAATGTTTGATCTTGGGCTGACTGTTTCTTTTAAGCAAACTTGGGCTTTGAACACATGTTCAAACATGCAGAGCACAGTTCAGAATTAGAACAATGGCCTCAATCATGATTGTCTCTAAATATAAACTGTGGTAGAGGGAGATAAGAGCAACTACATTCAGGCTTCTGTATATTTCCATATTGTTTGTCATTACTGCAGGTGCAACACTTCATCAAAAACCACTACACTTCTATTTTCAGATTAAATGTTTTTATTAAAAAAGCCTGAGTGTATTCTAATGAGCTTGTAAAATGAATTCTACAGAAATTATTAAACGCCATATGAAATCCAATAATTGCAAACATGGCCTACTAATTTGCTATCGGGTAATGTGAGAGAGTATCATCATGGCCTTGCAAAACCTATTAATATATTACAATTCCTTTAAAATACTATATGCATCTTATAACCAGAAACAAGCACTGTGCATTGTTTTAAAAGAATCTATATTCTTCTTCAGTGGGGTGATCTGTTGGAAATATCTACTAAAAATTGAATAGGAAGAATTGTTAGTGTATATGCATGTTCCAGCAAATATAAACTCTTCTTGAAAAACAATGCATTTCTCTTGTCAGGAGATTAGATCTGTCCCATGTAGTCTGTACGTACAGACATTCCCGTGACTATATCCTTAGGCAATTTCTGTTTGTTTCAATTCTGTTTCACATTTCAATACTGGCAAATTTAAACAGGTAATTTGTAAAAGTAGAGCAAGAAAGTGAAGAAAACATTAAATCTTTTATTTCAGAACCTTAGTCTGTGAATGAGGCCTGTAAGCAAGTAGCTGTGGAGTCATCTGTGTTGTATACAAAGGAATGCAAACTCCCAGGCAGAAGGTTGATGAAAAATTACTGAGATGTGTTTACGTGACCTCAGTAGAGTACATTTGCAGGTAAAGCATTATACAAAATACTGCAAACTGATTTTTCTAGGGCTTGGAGCACAAAAATAAAGGTTTGCTTTCAGATGATATGCAATTACCAGATATGGAGTAAGAAACTCTCTGATGGGACTCAATTACTACAGCAGCCTGAGGTCATAGAATCATAGAATCAATGGTTTGAGTTGGAAGGGACCTTAAAGATCATCTAGTTCCAACCACCCTGTCATGAGCAGGGACACCTTCCACTAGACCAGGCTGCTCAAAGCCTCATCGAACCTGGCCTTGCACACTTCCAGGGAGGGGGCAGCCACAACTTCTCTGGGCAACCTGTTCCAATGTCTGACCACCCTCACAGGAAAGACTTTTTTCCTAATGTCTAATCTAAACCTACCCTCTTCCAGTTTAAAGCCATTACCCCTTGTTCTATCACTACCTGTCCTTGTAAAAAGTCCCTCCCCAGCCTTCCTGTAGCCCCTTCAGGTGCTGGAAGGCTGCTATAAGGTCTCTCTGGAGCCTTCTCTTCTCCAGGCTGAACAGCCCCAACTCTCTCAGCCTGTCCTCATGGGAGAGGTGCTCCAGCCCTCGGATCATCCTCATGGCCTTCCTCTGGACTCACTCCCACAGGTCCATGTTTTTCTCATGTTGGGAGCCCCAGAGCTGAATGCATTACTCCAGGCGGGGTCTCACAAAAGTGGAGGTCCACCTTGTTGATCTTACAACATTTTGCTAACCAACTGTTAGACTTCATGTATCCTCTTCACCTTGATTATTTGTCCTAACTGGTGCTCTGTTAAATCAAATGGCACCCAGGACTGAAAAAAATTGAAGGTTGCATTGTACTCCTACATATTATATACAATTTAACTTCCTAAACAACTTAGGAAAGATACCTACTGTTTGTTCGTTTGTTTTAAAGAGCAAAACTATGGATGTTATGCGCTTAGAATGGAGAATTTATCTAATCAATGCAGTGGTAAATAAAAATAGAGAAAATCAAACAATTTTGCTTGCAGATTAAGTTCAATACTCATTTGTCCCTCTTTGATGAATGTCCTCTGTTTACTGAGGTCGTTCAGGCTCATGTTTTGTACTAAATCCATGCCCTGCCTTAAGCCCAGTATCATGCAGGATAACATGGTACTAATTAATTTTCTGTTGCCTTTTTTTAGATTCTTCCAATTCAAGAACTTTCTGTTAGTGTAGCAATTTTTTGTGCTTCCAATGTCCCACAGTAAGCTGTTGCTAGAATCCAGAACCAGGGACTGAAGCTCTTGATCTAACTCAGTTATATGGCAAAATTACTTAATGTTTATATGCAGGTATCTACCCAAGCACATATTGTTCCATTTACTTTCCAATATTTGAAAAGCAACCAAGTTTGCAGGTAGGTGAATGCTCAAAATCAGGGTCTTGAGAGTCCCAGGAAAATGCTCACTGACTTCATATGTCCCAATCCCCTGAGAAACACCTACCTGAAACTTCTGGGACAGCAGATACAAGTGAAAACACACTTCAATAAGGTAATAAACATCTCTGCTATAGTGAGAAGTGTGGATTAGAAGGAATCTTCACTTCTTTTTATATTTCTATTTTTAAGTTTCCACAAAGTAAAACATGGAAAAATGTAAGCTTTTGTTGCCAAATTCTGTCCTGATATGCACAAACATTACTTTCATTGACCTTTTGAGGAACGGCTATGGACTGAACTGAGCACAGCAAAGAATAGCATGAGCTTGGAGTGGGAAAGTTAAGTAACTAATAGGGACTTCAAGATATTTATTACCAAGTCAGAAGTACTTGATGAGCAAAAAAAGGCCAGTTATCTCAGCGTTGGGTTGTGGAATAGATAAAGACAGTAAAAAATATAAATCAGCAGGATCAACACAATATTACAAAGCCAAAAAAGTAGGAAAGTTATGGAAAAGGTCAACAAAACCAGAAATGTCAGGAAGGCAACAAAAGATGTGACAAAAAAGGGTTGAAGACTGTGAACACAAAGTAGGACTTTTATAACTATGTCAGGAACAAAAGGTCTGTGAGAGACCACTTAAGCCAAGGGGAAGTTGTTCATGGATGTGCTGGATAGTGCTGGGAAACGGAGCAGTTTCTTCACCTCAGCATTCACCGGGAAGAAAAGGGAAAAAGTTGCCAGAATCAAAAAGATTTTTTTGTAGAGCAAAAAATGGAAAATTCCTAAAATCTAAGTCTACCTACTGCAGCTGACAGAATAGTACAATGGCTCAGCAGAGCAGTCCCAGGGCAGCTGGCATCTTCCCTTACTTCCCCAAAGAGGTAAAGACGACAAGTGGTGACAGGAGGACTGGCAGGAGCCAACTGCAGCATTTGTATTTTTGCAGCACCATATGGGTCATACCCAAAGAGCAGCTCTCTCTTCCATGCCTCCATGCATGGTGAATGGGTTTTGGGTTTAGTTTTAATTTTTTGTGTGTGTGTATGTGCAAAATTTTTGGATTTAAAAATAATTAAAGTCCTCCTTCTGCTTGCTCTCCTTATAGTCTCCCCTTCATTTAGGATATTTGCTTGCTGTTACTCAGGAAGCACAGTGTGCTCAGAAAATGTTGGATTTTACACTTAGGGTCAGCATCCCCATTTGTCTAGGCTCCATGCTTACCCAAAAGCTCTGGGGCTCGAATAAACAAGTTTATATTACATTTATAAATAAAGCTGTGCATGACTAACTTCTGCATCTGATGGGAGAAAATAAGGTGACACTTGAGGTTGCAAAGCTCATAGTCACAAATTGAACAAGGTTAATGAAATTGCACAGGGCAAGAGAGTTTATTACTACTGCTGCTCCTGGACCATCATCCATGAAGAACATGATAACAGAATACTCTGTTTAACCAGGGGATAGGTATGGTTCAGGAGTGCAAAAGGGTACCTTTTCTTCTGCTTGTGTGCCAACTCTGATTTGGAGAAAGCACTGCTAGACATTAGCACAGAGGCAAACATTTATTAAGTGGGAAGGGGATGCTGCAGTCACTAGCTCCTTCTTGCTGGCAGGTGGTAAAGCAAAGGCATTAAAGCTTCCATTAGCATGATCCATGCAGTACGTGCTTCTGGTCACTGTATACCTTCTCCCTGACCAAATCTAAAGGCTGCTAAATCTGTAAGCTACTTCATTGCGTGATTTACCAAAAACATCTACTTTATTTCATAACTGTGCTGGTCTAACTTTAGCTTCTCATTATTAACTCTTTGGTCAAAAAGGCCAGTCTCAAAAGAAAGGGGCCAAATCAACTCCTTCTATACTTTGCAAACATCTTTTCCCTGGAAATTAGATCAAGACCCTTCAGCTCTTGTAATGAAAATTGCTGCTCCTTGTTTGGCAACTGAGAAGGGCAGGATTCAAAACAGCATCTAAGAGGTGAAAGGCTACATATCCTGTTGGTGGGAAAACTTTCATCTGCAAACGCAATAGTATTTGTCAAGAGGCTAGAGAAGTTTTGACATCAGGAAAAGCCTTTGTGATGTCCACCATAGTAACAGAAATGTATTCATCTTGATTTAAAGCATTCTTTTCAGGGTGAAATCTAAAAATGTAACAAGACTGGGTTATGACTTTAATGCAGGAACTGTGACAAGTAATAATTTATATGAGGAAATGGAGGTGCCACAAGGATTGGATTCCAAGTCAAACCTGTCTTGTGAAGAGGATATGAAGTCAAGAAATGGTCAAATAAACCAGGGATTTTTTGTCATGTTTTTAATATTGCCTTAAAAAAAAAAAAAAAAAAAAAAAAAAAGAAGAAGATAAATAGCCCAGGACTGCCTGACATTCAAGAAAGGCTTGTTTGCTTGCTTCTGATTAATATACTTGAAGAAACTGCTGAACAGTTTATCTCTGTGAAAGTACTACCTCTAGGATGTTGCTAAGATCAGGAAAAATGTGGATTATTGATTACCTTGCCTGTGAATCAAATCTGCAGGAATGAAAATCTAATATAGTTGATCCTGTTTGACTTGGGACATTTTCTGAATTTTTGCTCTTGAAACAATTCTCTTTTAATAAAGAGTTACTGTTTTTGTTCTGTTTGTTGGGGTTTTTTTGTTTTTTTTTTTTCCTTGCCCTGCTTTTCTCTTGTAGAAAAATAAAACTCAACTAAATTGCAGTCTGGTGAGGATTTCTCTGAAGAAGGCTGAACTGCTGCAGTTTAAATGACGAGGAGCTGGAAAAAAGAGACAAATTTGATCCTTCCCAGTGCCACTTGATGCTACCAAATGACTTCCCAGTTGTTCTGCCACCCTTTCTACTAGACTCCAGCAGTATCTGGGATGTTGCATGTGCACAAGAGGAGGTCAGGCAGTTTGCTGAGCTTTGCTTTTTTTACTCTGAAATCACGGCCTTCCTGCTCCATTGAATAGAGATGGTCAGGAGTTCCTGGAGCAATTTTCCAAATAAAAGACCCTTTTTTGTAATCCAAATATATTGCAAGAATGTTTCAGCATAATATGTTTCCTGTAGTGTGGTAATTCAGATTAATATGCTGAGAAAGAGACCTGAAAATAAGTAGAGGCTGGGTAGAGACAGACAGCATCACTGTGTCCCATGAAGTGACCCAGTAGCACTAACACAGAGGCCACGGTCTCTTGTAAAGCAGCTCATTGAAATCAAGTGCTTGCCCTAAATCAAGTGGGGCTCTGATTTGAATGAGAGATTTTTCTTGGTTTATTTTCTTTCTTTTCTCATGTAAATGCCCTGATTATTTTGAGGCAATTCTTTTGCTTTCTTTATACCAAAAATAACCCCATCTTCCATGTAAAAAATATTGAGTTTGTCCTTGTATGGAAAAGGAAAACTTCAACAAGTTTCATATTTTTTTACTAAGCTCTGGTGCTGATGGTATTAGAGATGTGGAGCATAAGGAGATCAATGTTTGTATCTTTAAGCTTGTGCCTGAATCTTCATTCCAACAGATACTTCAGTTTATTAATAGTAGGTATTTTTAAATGAAGTAATAATGCCATCAAAACACCATGAACTGCCTTTACCTTGCTCTCCTCTTTGGCCTGAAGCGCTTTCACTCGGGATGGCCTTACCACATGTAGCATACCCTGAAGAAATGAGCTGAACTTGGAAACCTCCACATACTTGACAACTTGTGTGTGGGGCAGCATTGCTGGAGGAACGTCACCAGAGCATTCCTCTGCAGGTTTTGGGGATGCTTTCAATGAGAAAGTCCCCAAGCATTCCCTTCTCCCTCATTTGTAATTCTGAAAAAGCAAAGGAATTGCTGCAACTTGCCTTCCGCGTATCTTCCTGAAGTTTGAGAAGTGTTTACTCTTTAGCAAGTTCCTAGTCCAGGATCTATACAACTGAAGTTCCTCAGGGTTCCCCCTGACCTGCCCATCACCATCAGCCGCTTGACTCCAGGTCTGCCCTGCAGACAGCTGGGTGCACTGGTGGAGATGGGAGCAGTCACCCGGTTGGGAAGAGGAGCTCTGGAAACCCTTCCTCTCCCAATAACGCCATTTTGCTACCACCTAGTGGACATAAGCAGGTGTCCACACACTTTTGTAGAGAGGTGGATGTCAGTAACAGGGAAAGAACGTGAAGAACTGTGTACAGAAATTCCCCGTTAATTTCTTCGCTGTAACATTTTGCTTTGCTGTTCCTGGGCCCCGACCCTGCCTATCTTACTGTTGGTCCATGGGCAGGGCAGGAAGGCTATGCTAGACAGAGCTATGTCACGCTCTTACCTGAGATCTGCCTGCCCTGATGCTTCAGCTCCTTCAGCTGGTGCTCCTAGGTGCCTGATGCTTGCTTCTGCTTGGCTGCTTTGTGGTGATACACATTGTAAAACTGCTTAAGACCCCAGAAGGTCCCTGGTACTGTTTATGAAAGACCACAGTTGTCTTCTGACCCTGAACTGAGTTTCACTAAGAGGTCAGAGGAACCTTTGCTTAATGTCCTGCACCATGACATGAGAGCCACATTTCAGATGTCAATCAGCAATAGCAAAACATTTTAGCAACTTGTCTGAAGACCACAGAAGTATACGTCAAGTCAAGAACCCTGATGTGTATGCTGTGAAAGGTAGCCCTTGGCCTGAAGAGATTACCACCTATCAAATGGAGAGAATAGTTTTAAACTGGATGTATACACCAAAACTGTAAGTGCAGGAAAGCATTAAGAGAAATAGTTGTAATGAAACACCTAAGTATTGTTAGATGGAAGTGGCCTTGGAAGCCTCATGGCCCTGCTAAGTGCTGAGGGGATGGGAGGACTGAGGCAGTGACCTGCAAACGTGGATTTCATTTTTCTCCAGTCAGCCAAGTCTGGAGATATGGTACAAAAGTTCTTTTTTGCTACCTAGTCTGCAGGTAATGATTCATAGTAAATACAACTGTAGACCAGATGCCATTCTGTTCAGTCTCCAAGGATTTTTTTTTTTCCCCCAGAGATAAATATAGACATAGAACTGAGCCAACCGTATGAGTCTTAGCATTAGGCCTGTATCTTCTGTAAGGAATATCAGGCCAGACACTTGCTAATGTATGTATATGCAGCTCTAGCGATTTCTATGCCCATTGAGAACCTAATCTGTTCTATCCTACTGATTCCCATTGGTTTTGTTGTTTCACTGCATGCTAACAAATCTGGGCAACAACAACCTGCAGCAAAAGCAGTGCTGGGAAAATCATGTTTGTTCTCTCTTAGTAATAAGTTCTGTTATTTCATGTTTATGATCAGTATTTACTTTGTACTTCTTACTTAAAATCACTTTTGTTCAAGAATGTGAATGGGCACTAATACCCAATGTTTTAAAACCATTGCCAGCAGAACATCTTTTTTTAATGAACACAAAACGATCTTTCCTAGCACTTCAATTTAAAATGTTGATATTGAAGAATAATTAAAAAAAAAAAGGGGGACAGAATATCAAATTTCCTCTGGAAAGAAAAAGTAATAGTTGGAAAACCTGAAACTGAACTCTGAAATCCATTTAATGAAACAGGCATTAAATATCCAGGAAGACTTGATCCATTTTTGGCTCAATACACCACATACAGTTTCCAAAGAAAAAGGATTTTCTTGGTAGTGGTCCAGAGCTCCCCTTTCAGTATCCCACGGTCTGGAGAGACAGATGCTTTTGTGTAGATCACAATAATATAAATCCAATATATTTCACTCTGTTCATGTGTGTGAGTGAATTAAAAGCAAATTGATATCTATCCAATCAGTTCTACAGCAAAAAGTCCATCACCATAAATGCCCAATTAAAGAGTCTCTGTATAGAAGATATGACTTTTATTTTATAACTTCTTTACCCCAGAACCACAAACATCCATCCTAGAAGGGAAACAGGAATAAGAGAAAGAGGGAGTGTATATTCATCTAATGTAATGTAAATTGTACTTCAGTCCCTAATCCTGGAATTAAATCCCTTTAGGCCTCTGTAGTCAATCCACAAATATGTCTTTGGGAGATCAGTGCCAGAACTGTCTGTGTCTGCAGCAGGGAAAAGGGAGATGTAATCTAAACTCGTCTCGTGCAGCTTTCCAATGTTAGCTGTATGAATTACAGAAGTGAAGATTAAAGCTGTCTAGCTCTTGGGCTCATCAGTCAGAGCTGGTTTGACAAAACATGTGGTGAAATTCAATGTGCATGGGGCAAAAAAACACACTTATTGAAAGAGAAGGTGTATTTTGAGAGGTGAATCTTATCTCACATAAGCAGATGACATACATTTAAAATTTCTGTTCTATTTAGATCCCAAAAGATAAACTTATCTGGATTGTGGAATGTTAAGAGTCATTTACAAGACAATAAAATAGAAATAAATCACAAGGCAGTCATAGTCTTTCTAACATGAATTAAAAATTATGAACTAAATATTGTGGCAGTTTTTTTCCAGGCCAGATAAAAACTACTGAGATTAATACAGCAATCTTTAAGGCAATCATCTAAAATTACAGCAGATGGTGCTATCATTTCTCCTTCGGTTCATGGTGTCCTAGCTGAATCTGTGGTTCTCTTACCCCTTGTGTGGTTCACTCTCAAGAATCTTGAAAAAACAAATTCTGAAATTCAGTGGAAGTTATCCAGAAAGGAGTTAGAGACCATTGACAGAAGAAGAAAATATATAGTGCTATGCATTTAAGAACAGAATTCACCTTCTAAATGTGAAGGCTCTGCAAGAACCACTCTGATTTTACTAAACTAAAATTTAGGTATTTTCGCTGTTGTCTGGTTAAATTTCTCTTTTCTCTAGAAACATAAATGATAGAGCTTTTAATCTGTAAATATTTATCTCTCATTAATTCATACCTTATCTGCTACAGATTGTTGTTCGCAATGTCCTGCCTATGAAAGCCACTTTGTCAGCCTTTGGAAGAACTGACAGAAGAACACACGGCATCCTTTGCTGCCCTGTGAGATAAACAAATTACCTAGAAACAGTCTTCGGTCTTTTCTTCCATCTCAAATCTCTACTTAAATCTCTACTGCCATCTACTTATCTCTACCAGTACTCCTGAAGCAAGGTTTCCTTGGATTTGGGCTTTTCCCTCTTTCTTTTTGAAGCTGGATTGCTCAAAGTATGTCATATGAGGCCCCAGTCAAACAAAGTACTTAAACTCTGGTCCAGTCTGACTGATGTGAACAGAGAGCCCAGGTGTGAAGTTATATGCTGAACTTGCTACTGAGGGTGCAACACTGAGTGTCCTTCAGGATAAGCCCAAAAATGGCAAAACACAGCCCATGGTTTCTAAAGCCAGTAGAGGCAGGATGAGTACTTCTAATTCTTTTATTGCCTTAGAACCAGCCAGACCCAGTTTGGAATTTTACTTGTCATAAAAAGTAGGACACAAATATGCATAAGGTACAAAGTTTGTGGGGAATAATTACACTGTAATAAGTAGAATACATTTTCTGGATCTATCATAGTGGAAAAAAAAACGTTCCCAAGTTGTTGTTGTTGTTGTTTTTGAGGGAAATAATGTGAAGCAATTTTGTGTGAGGCTCACAGGACAGTGAAGTATGAGCTCAGTTCAGTCCATTAGGAGATGTAAGCTCAATCCCAGCTGGCAAAGTTCCCACTGTCTTCAGTGGGATCAGGATTTCACATCACAGGGTCTCATCAGTTCAGGAAAGCTGAGGGTCTGGCTTGGTGTCTCCATTTCTCCCAGACCCACTGAAGCGTCTCTGTTCTCACCTCCAGTTTTCACATTCATTCCCTTGTTCTTCCCACCTACCTGTGTATTAATTTAGTCCTACCTTACTGAGCTTTACCCTAAGATTTTGCATCTTGATCACTAGCCAGGGGAGACTGCTGCTGAGTCTCTGCTTTATGTGGTGATTGCTGCAAGTCTCCAAAGAACTATGTTGCTCCTGGGCTCACAGACAGCCCCAAGCCATGGAATTAACTTGAAGAAAAATTGGTAACTGGTGGAACACTGAGGAGTTTCCATTTCTGGGGTTGTGGAATATAGGCTTCTGCATTATATATTGAATTTCAGAGTACTGAATAGATTTTTTTTTTATTTTATTTTTTTGCAAATCAGGGTTGGCAATGTGTTGAATCCAAAGAGTTAGTAATCTGTTTCAATATGCAAATTTGCCTTGTACTAGTTTTCTGCAGTTAGTGAAGGCTTTCTGTGGATCTTTTATGGATTTAAGACTTAGATCTTGCTTCTCTTTTCCCATTTTACCTCACATAGGCTTTGCTTCCAGATCTTCATTCGAACAAATATTGTCATTGTCCTGGTTTTTACCTGAAAGAGAGCTGGTTTTCTTTTTCGGTAGCTAGAATGGTGCTGCATTTTGCTTTTCAGCCTGGGACTTGTTATGAGAGAGACACTGATAACGTACCAACGTTTGCATTTTTGTCACTGGAAGTGAAGGACTTTGTGTTCTGTTAGTCCACAAACACAGGATTTAAGAGGGGTGAAAAATGTTTAAATTAATAAACTAAATCGACATTTAGATACACCAATGGGATATTCCATATCATATCACATCATGCCCAGTATATTAGTGAGGGTCTCTTCCTCTCTTGCTCTCTTTGGCTTTTCGCTAAGGCTCTCGTTCTTCCAGGATTGTGATTTCGGTTCAGGATTGTCGCTCCTCTGGGATCGTTATCTGGGAACGGGCCGGGCTCAGTCAGGAGGGGGGTGAGCAGTTGCACTGGGTGTCACTCATTTGCATATTTTGTTACTGTTATCATTTTCACTACTATTTTACTATTAGCATTATTTTAAGTTTTCTCCCTATTATTAAACTGTTCTTATCTCAACCTACTAGTCTCCTTAGCCTTGCCCCCCCAATGCTCTCCCCTATCCCCTGGGAGCAGGGGGGAAGTGGGTGAACGGCTGTGTTGGCTGCTGGCCAAGGGCTAGCCCAGTGAAATTATCAGTCATGAAAAATACCTGTGAATTATACCCTATTAAATTTAACCTACAAAGCATGGAACTCAGATTCCTAAGAGCCCTGTACCACCACTGCACCTTTTACTCTGGTTGTATCCATTTGAATTCCTGTATTGTCTTTACAATCATGAAGATAAATTTGCTGGTATTTTTTTAATGAATTAAAAATCAACTTTTGGGAGGTAAGACGGAAAACAGCAAGCAATTACCTAGAGTGGGGCTCAAACTTCAATTAGGTCCTTACACACAGGTCAATGTCACTCTGGACTCTGACTTGATCCGAAATGACAGTTACAAGATGCTAGATAAAGAGAGAAGGTGTAGTCACCTAAACACAGGTGAGAGACTTTGATGGAATTCAGATCGCAGCTATTCAGATGGCTGCAATCCAAGACAGACACATACAAAATCTTTGCTCTGGTGATAAACCAGGCTTTGTCCAGAAAGCTTTATTGGGTGCTACTGTCATCTTAGCTGAGCAGAGCATGCTCATGTCCTATTTTCTATAAATTTAATTTGGGATTCTATGATAATTTAACTACTCTTCCCTAGGGGTGGTATGTTGCTCTGGTACATGGCAGAGATATCTGACAGCTCTGGATTCAGCACAGAACATTAAAAGGTAATCACCACTTCCATTTTAAAATGAATGAGTACTCAGGGAACTTTGTACTGGTGGTGATGCCTACATTTTCACAGCATCACAGAATGGTTGAGGTTGGAAGGGATCTCTGAAGGTCATCTAGTCCAACCACCCTGCTCAAGCAGGGACTCCTAGAGCACATGAACCAGGATTTTGTCCAGATGGGTTTTGAATATCTCCAGAGAGGGAGATTCTACAACTTCTCTGGGCAACCTGTTCCAGTGCTCAGTCACTCTCACAGTGAAGTTCTTCCTTATGTTCAGGTGGAACTTCCTATGCTGAAGTTTATCCTCGTTGCCTCTCATCCTATTGTTGGGTGCCAATGAGAAGAGTCTGGCTCCATCCTCTAGACACTCTCCCTTTAGATATTCATAAACATTAATCAGATCCTCTCTGAGTCATCTTTTCTCCAGGCTGAACAGGCCCAGCTTCCTCAGCCTTTCTTCATATGAAAGATGCTCCAGTCCTCTAATCATCTTAGTCACCCTTCGCTGGGCACGCTCCAGGAGTTCCATGTCCTTTCTGTACTGGGGAGCCCAGAACTGGTCACAATTCTCCAGGTGGGGCCTCAGCAGGGCATTCTGTACAATGCTGTAACAGCTGGAGTGTTTCCCCAATGAACAACAGGTTTTTCACAGCTGATTATGATAATGCACCAGCCTTGACTCACTGCATTGGTGGGATATGAAGATTTCTTCTCCTGCCTTCCTCCCAGGGTCACAAGCCCATACAAATCCTTTCCGTAACTGGCAGATGAATGTAGGGATTAAGTTCATTACTGGGGTATCTGTCTTTTATTTTTGTATGCCATCCATTAAGTTTCACTGGTGGACCCCAACACAGCTTAGAGCTTAAAGCTTCTGTTGCAATGACAATCAGTTATTTGGACTGTTCTGTAGCACAGTCTGGAAAGAAATGGTTGGTATGTCGTATGTTTAAATAGCATATAGGAGAAGAGTTTTCCTACGCCATGCTGAAAGGCTAAAGTTCTCTTGGTGGATTGGCTAGTTCATTCCTGTCTTTGTAAAGGCTAGGGAAGGCCTTACCCCTAACCTTTCATCATCCGTTAGCTGTGATCTGATTAAGCAGTTTTACTTCTGGTGGCAATCATAATAAATATTCCAAAATCCAGAGTAGGTGTTGGGGCCAAGAGGAGATGATGATGAGGGGAAATTGGCCAAAAGAGTAAACTGCTAGTATTTCCATAAAATCTGACAGTTTGTCAGAAGTGTTTGGACTTTTGTCTTGTGTATTACGTGGATATATACATATGCAACTATTTTATTTTAGGTAAGCTCATTTCTTTCATGTAGAGCCAAGATGGAATAGGACTACCATGACGCCTCCCTCCTTCATCTTGTGTTCTGCTGAATAATTTGCAGGAATTAAGAAATATCCCTAAACCCTAACACCTGGTATACCAATCTCAGGGGTGCAGGTGCAGTCTCACCAACATTTGGATTGTTTCTAGGCAAATTATATTTATCAGCAAGAGCCTGAGGCTCCAGCCATCTGGCTGGAATGCACATTGCCAAGTGTGATGCCAGCTCAGAGCTTTTGGATGATGATTTGCCCTATCATATAGGGCAGAAATGTAGAAGCATGAGAAAAGATTGTTGTAAAACCTTTCTGGGCATTCTGCTCCTCTAAACATTAAGCCTGTCAGTGTTCTGCTGCCCGTTGCATTTTTGTGGAAGTGGCTGTATAAAACTGGCAGTCGACGTGACCATTAAAGTTTACGGTGTACTCAAAACAAAAGGCTTCTGACTGAGTGTGTATCTGTATAAGGGGGTAATGTATTCCTCTTTTGTCTTCTTCACTCTTTATTCACATTTTAGTGTACAGCATTTTCCATATTTTAAACTCCAATGGATTAAAAGGAAATAGATGTGGGACCAGAACTCAAACCTAGAATTGGTTTTAAGATGTTCTCTGACATTCTCTTTACTTAATTTTCCCTGTCTGCAGCATGTGGGAAATGCTGTTACATCTAGTTATGGGCTGTTGTGGTTAAATACTATGAAAACCCAGAATAAAAAAATATTCACTCCAAGCCCAAAGAGCCTTACGTATCTCCAATCTCCAACTTCACAAAAGTTCTTTGATAGTTAATTTATAAAGTGGGTTTTTAAAAAAAAAAAAGTTTTGAGGACAGTAGACTGGTTAAACCCAACATAACATTGTTGACAGAAAGGAGAGACAAACCAGGCTTACTTTCACTTAAGTTATTGTGAATTTCAGGTGGCAGCTGCATTTCTTCTCGCAGCTATATGATAAAAATCAAAGGGCAGTATTCTGATCCTTTGAAGTTTTAGAACCGTTTTCAAAACTTTGAGTTTTGAATAGATTAAAGTTACGAATATGGCAAAGCAATGCCAGCTAGAATGCCAGTCGGGTGTTATCCTCAAAATGTAATAAAATAGCTTATCATCTCCCTTTTCTGTTACAATGATTTCACTAAATATCTGACATTTACAGCTGACATTGTACTACTAAGGGATATTTACTGTATTCTTTTCATCAAATGGAAGTTTCCCATTAAATGATAAGTAACATTTCACAGTATTGTGATGGAAACATTAATAATTCTGCTTTGCTCATGTTATTAATGTGCTTAAATATAGAGCATTTCAGCATATAAAGCAATAATATAAGTGCCAATATCTCAAAACCTTTTAGCACACACTGCTGAATACACATTTTTGAAACCACGCAGATGTGAAAATTTGCAATTCAGAACCTCAAGCAGTTCAATAAAAAGAGAGACAAAAAATTTCCTTTATGTTTAAAGACAAAGTACTTTGATGTTGCTATTTTAGGAAGGAAAATTAATGACCATTTTTTTTACAAAGGAAGCAGCTCTTCTCTGCAGTTTAGAACTGATTAGTAAATGGATATGCAGAAAGCTCTGTATGGAATTAGACAAGTATGAGTCTGTGCACTTCAATCTGTTTTATACATGTTGTCCAAGACCTCAACAACTAAAGCTAATGCTCCCTCAGCTCCATTGAACTAATTAAGCTAGGTCGTTATATTAATAATGGGCTGCCCTTCTGTCTGCATTTATGGCACTTAGCAAGTCAGTGTGTGTGTGACTGCTTATCTCATGAAGGAGAAAGCTCCTGTCAATGAATTAGATTAATCCATCAGGAGAATTAATGTGACTTGATTACTGTTGATATATCTGAAAAGGCTGGCATGCACGAACAGCTATCTGCAGCTGTAGGAAGTAAGGAACAACACTCCAAACCACTGAGCAAGGCCTGTACTACTGTATAAAGAGGCTGCTGATGCCAAGACGTGCTGGGGATGGGCTGGTGACGTGACAGATGCAAAGGGTGCCACAGGATCTGAATGTTGCTGTCAACACTTAGCTTAACTCAGTCGGGTTGTTATTCTGCCACAAATAGTTCTAATGCTTTCTGTCGTGTAAAAATATTGCCCCAAATTATTTTTCAGTTCTCTTGCTTCCTTAAAGAGCATGAAAGACTAGAGACGCTTGAAAATTAATTAAGAAAAGCTCTGCAGTCATGCCACCAAAAATAAAAAATCTACTGCACTTTGGACATGGCTTTGACAATTTTCTTGTTTTGTTAATTCTTTCAGCAGCCACTTAATGTCCTTCAGTTCTCTTGCTGATGGAGTGCCATAGCCAAGGTTCCTAATGATTTGGAAGTTCCCAAGTAGTGAAAAAGTAGTCTCTTAAGCTGGAGCAGAATGCAAAGATTATTCTGTATCATAAATACTAAAATATCATGAATAGTTGATAGCTGGGATAAAGGAAAAGGTTTCAAAATTGCTGAAGTGGAAATATATAAAGAACAACAGGTTTTCTTCTTGGCAGAGAGGAATATGCATGTGGGCTTCTTTGTATTACAGATATGACAATTATGATTTATCATGAAGCTAAGTTTAAAAAAATCACAAATTTTTAAAGTGATCTTAATGTTGCCTCCTAAATGTTTATGGGCAGTTCCAGAATATCAGTTATCAAGAATGAAGCATTAAAGATCTATGACTAGTACCCAACATGTTTGATTAATCGTTTACTTAGCTGCAGCAAAGGGGAGAAAGTCTTGGTTCATAGCCTCACACCTACAAAAAGACATTTGATTTGCTTTTCTTATACATATTAAGAAAGGCATGAAGTGACTCAAAAGTCCCAGAGAAGTGTTCTTCAACCTCTCCATGCCTCCCTGCCCTCCCAAACACTGGCTGAAGATCTAAAGATTTGGCTTAGTGAACTGCCCAGGAGCACTGGAGTAGGGAACAAACTGTCCGGATGGTTTGTTAAACAACTAAACAAAACTAAGCGTCTGTTCAATGGGGCTCTTTGTTTAAAAACAGGCTGTACTGAAGACTATGAATTTGTTCAGGTATTTGTCTGCAGTGTAACACCTATTTGCAGATGATGTTACTGTTGTGCTCTTAGGCTTCAAAGGCATGAATCATGGCACTTTTAAATGTGTTTCTAAACAATACATAGCCATACAGGTAGCCTGACACAACCATAAAATAGCTATGTGGATGCACAATAGCAAATACACACCAACACCAGTATATTTTGAATAAAATCCAACATGAATCACTGGGTGCAGCTTGCAAAGGTGGTATTAAGCTCAGGTATAACTATTAGTTTGACTAATGATACACACAGAACATAACATGTGGAATTACCTAGCACTTCTTGGAGGATCTGTTTTCATAAACAGTAGTACAGGAGGAAGAAAAAAATCAAAATAAAATAATGTCCTGTGCAGGCTATCTTAACACATTTTGGACTGTTATTTCAAAATCAAATTTCCACAAATAAAGAGAAAAATGTCATTCAGTGTGGCACTTTTTGCAAAGTCGGAAGGTTAAAAGAAAGTTATTTCGTAACTAAGCATAAAATAGGCATTTGAAAAATGATTTAGCTGGAAAAAACACAATTTTTTCCACATTAAGATAACTTAAGAACACCCAAATTGATTTTTATTAGACTTCTCGTATTCACTTCTGAGCTGACACATTCATGAGATATTCAGCCCTAAAGGTCACTTCTGAGAAAGCTATAAGTAACTGGAAACAGCACTGCAGGATGAAATGATGTCTCATCGCTAACTATTACTGCTGGAGAGTGATAAATATTTTACTCCTGAGGCTAAGAGCCGGCTCCCGTAAATAAATTTCTATTTCTCGGCTGTAACGATAGCTAAAAGATGATGTGACAGAGCTGGTTTTCCAAATTTTAATTTATTGTTTAAAGAGAGGGTGGGATGGACTGGCCTGGTTGTAGCAGACATCTGTGCCAACAGACGCCGGCAAGGCCCGTGGGCCCACGTTGGAAGGAACCCACCGCATGCTTCTCCGTGGCCAGGAGCCGGTGCTGCAGGGAGAGCTCCAGCTCCTCACACCCCACCGAGCTGCAGCCACCAGGGGCAGGCAGAGCGAGGGGGCTGCTGGCTATGCCCAGCATGGATGCTCTCCTCCTCCGTGCCACCCCTTCCCAGGCCACTCAGCGCTTTGCTAAAATGGCCACTGGAATGCCCAGCACAAATGTTGCTAGCCACCGGGGCTGCTAATGTCTCACGCACCCTCTCCAAGCTTTGGTCACCCGCTTTTGGTGTTTCTCAGCTTTTCTCCAGAGCAACATGGCTGCCTCTGCTACTGGCTTGGAAAGTCAGAGGGTAACTGGTGGCCCGTGGCTCTCTATGGTTGGGGCTGAGCCCCTGCAAGCCCTCTCAGTTTCGGGTTTAGGCACCTCGGGAACCTCATCGCTCCGATTCCCACCCTAGCCCCGTCGCCCTCTCGGCCCACCCTGCACGGCGCCGCGTGCTGCCCGGTAACCGTTACCCCGGGGGCGGGGCGTTTCTCAGCCCCGCCCCCTCTGGCCCAGCGTGGCCCATACACCACCCTTGCGCAGCCGCAGGGCGGCCATGTCGACAGCCGTGGAGCAGAGATTGGCCCAGTTCCGCGCTGCCAGAGGCAGCGCCGCCGCACTGTCGCGCCCCGCGGAGCCGCCGGGAAAGACCGCGGCTCCGGAGGCCGCCGAGGGACATCGGGCCGCCGCGGCCGGCCCGGGCAGCAGTGCTGAGGTGAGCGCTGAGGTGGGCGGGTCGGGGGCTTGCGGCGGCGGGTCAGTGCTTGACGCCACGTTTCTCTGCTGCCTCCACAGGCCCATCCCAGCGGGGCGGTGGCAGCTCCGGTGTGGGCGCGTCCGCTGCTGCTGAAGGTGCTGCTGTGGGCGGTGCTGCTGGCGCTGTTCGCCGAGCTGGAGCTGGGACTGCCCTACTTCGTCCTCTCCCTGCTCTACTGGATGTACGCCGGCACTCGCGGCCCGGCCGAGCGGCGGCGGGGAGAGCTGAGCGCCTACTCTGTCTTCAACCCCGGCTGCGCCGCCATCGCCGGGACTCTGACGGCCGAGCAGCTGGAGCGGGAGCTGCATTACCGGCCCGCCGCCTTGAGCTAGCGACCGGCCCGGCGGCGGGGGGGACGCCTGGGCTGGCGGGGACAGCCTCGGGACCACGGACCCGAGGAGGGGCTGCGGAAGGAGGGAAAGGAGGTCGTTTCTATGCAAAACACCGCTGGCGCCTTATTCCTGGCCCGGTTTCCACGGGCACGGTCCGGTCCCGAATAAAGCCGTAGCAAAGCGTGTGCTCTGGTCTCGTTTCCTGGTGGCCGGGCCCGGGCAGCTGCTCTGCTCTCACCGCTGTTGCAGCAGCAGGCACGGCGTGTTCACAGCTGTAGCTGGCAGCTGGTGAATTCAGCTCCCACTGACCTTTGCCGCTGGTAAGAGGAACGCTGGTGTGTGACAGCACCTTCAGCAGGAAGGCCAACTGCTTTTCTTCCCAGCACTGGCTACAGTCCTCTTTCTGACGAAAAGACACGAGGCACTATCAGTATACCTAAAATACGCTGCTGTTTCTGTCTGCACTTGTGTTTCACTAAACAGAAACATGTGGTTTTGATGCAAGTTCCATTATCCCCTCCATATTACAGCTTTCATCATTTGTAGATTTATTAGTACTTCTGGCAGGTAATACATGTTTTTCTTTAATCATCATTTTGGAAAAAAAAATAAATATAGGGTGAACACGCAGCAGCTGTAGAAATGCAATAGGCTCTCACGTGGAAGAGAATATACTGTCCTTGAATTCAGTCCTGCCACAGCACAGCTGATGATGCGTCTCACCATCATCCCACAAACTGTCAACTGTACTTCTTGTATGATCCACTGGTATTTTTAATATATAGATCATTGCATTAAAACAAATTATTAAGTCATAGGGAAGAGCAGCTGATAGAACTTGTGCCTCTGAGAACTTATTTGAGAAGAAAAATCACCAATACTTATTTCAAGTCCTGTTCCGTTATGCCTTTTCTAATTTAACAGTTACACAGAGCGTTCACACTTGACTTACCACAAATTTTGTCACTGGCTGGGGAAACAAAGGGAAGTGTTGTTTTTAATGTAATTGGACTGGAAAGAGAATGACAGATGAAAGCACAAGTAATATGTTTAACACTGCTAAGCATCTCCCAGTAGCTCTCCACACTGTCAACTTCTACTTTGATCTGTTGTATAAATACCAAATACTATTTAAAACCAAGCACACAATATCTGGATTTGCACATATTTCACCATCCTCTGGTAAAAAACCCTCAGAGTTCTCACTATTCTTACTGATTCCTTCCAACTCAATGCACATAACATGCTGTATTTCGGTTTTGATTAACATGGCATCTGCAGGTTCAAAGGCCTTTTAGCAAATACAAAGCTTCATTTCCTTGGAAGAACCATGAACTGAGTTTTTCCAGCCTTAAAAAGTATTCTCATTACAGAGTAAGAAGTGATCAGGTGATACTTAAAGACGCCACTAAGTGACAGAAATTTGAAACTTTATTCACAAGGGTAAAAATAAACATCAGCATAGTGTTTACGGGGAATTGATAATCTGACATCTTGTACAGTTTGATTCTGTGAGTGTTTTTAAAACAAGGAAATACATGCAAATAAATATTAAATACAAGGTAACATCCATGAAATTGTAAAACTTTATAGCAGCAATGCTGGAAATAAATTTTTCATTTGCTATAAACTCTGGTTACATTATGTCCAGGTGAATTTATAGACTCTTCTATTTAATGCTTCATGAAACAAGTTACCACAATAAGTGAGTATGAAGCTGAAAGGCACGAAAAATAAAAATTCAGACAGTTCATCTGTTCCAGTGCTTTGTGTTGGCTTGATTATTTCATGCTACTCCAATAAATTCTGAAATAGAGATTGCACGAATAACAGCAAAGGCTTGTAAAAGGTTTCACTGAAGTAGATAAAGTGTGATGGAGAAATTTGGTGTTTAGGCTTTGCTAAAATTTTTTCTCAAAATACACAATTACTGTAATTCTGCTTTGGTGGCAGTTGCTTCCACTGAGCTATTCCCTCAGTACTTAGAGGGGATTTAAAAAGGTTGAAGAAGTGAGACCTTAATCAGAGAGGAAAAAAAAATCCACCACAATCCTCTGCTTGGCTAAGATCTCACTTTGTCAGATTGTTTTTCTCTTGTACTCTAACAAGGCAGAAGTTACCTTGGTAAGTTTGACACCTGGTGCTGGAGCTATTCCTGTGGGCCCAAAGCCTCAGTTCTTGAGTGACTAGGAGGGACAAGAGCCTAGTAACTCGAAAAGTATGTCAGACTGTTGAAAGAATCTTGTGACAGCAACTAAGCACGGGTTTGTTACCACACATGGATATACTATGTCTGTCTTCTTTTATTTGTTACGTATACTTTTCCCAGCATAATGCTGAGTTAAAACACTTCCTATTTCCACAGCAAAACTCTCGTCTTGCTAACAGCCATGCAAGTAGTAGAAACCTTTTTTTTTTTCCCAGGTTTGCACACAACTAAGCAGGGCCCTGGAAAACTACCACCCACTCCTGAGTATTCATGAGTGAAATTATTCCCTCTAGTGTACATCATCATACAGCTGCAAATTTCTTCTGTCATTGTGCTGCCTTTTCACCTACCAGTGACTAACTTTATCAGTCTTTTCCTATTCAAAGCACTTAGGAGTAGATGTTAAATAGAAACATCAAGCATACTCTCTACGTACAGGAAGCTAATTAGTTAAATTGCAGGACAGTAGGTAACATACATATGTAGTAGTCAGGTATTGTACTGACGGTCACACAACATAGAAGCTAGTTATTAAATTTACAGATGAACCTGAGGTGCTTCATTCCAAGGTCAGCTCTGCAACCGATGTTAAGAAAGGAAGGGCTGGAATTGGCCTGTAGAAGCCAGCACACCAAATGTACAAAAGCCAGCCTGAGAACTGTGGTGGATTTCTACAAATATGTCTGACTTCCCCACCCCCAGAGCTCAATTATAAGCATTATAGCAGACAAAGGTAACCCATCCTCTCTAATTCAATTCTAACCTGATTGCAAAACTAATTTGCCCCGTTGGCAATTTGGATTCTAATAGAATGATTAAATAATCTCATGCAAAGCAATCTAGCTTCAGGCAGGAAAGATGTTGAATTACATCCCAGAATATCCAGTCCCCTTTCTTGGCAATGGGGGCTGTGAACACAAGTGCAAAGAGAGACTTGAGAATTGGGGTTTTTTTCCTCCCTACTGAGTAGTTTAACTGCTGCACCATAAAAGTTACTTACTACAAGGAGTCTGTGGACAGGGATATTCTCAGAACCAGTCTTTGGCACCTTACCGCTGTTGTAAAGGGAGCCCGAATAACAGCTGAGTAAAGATACATAAAGCCTGTTATTAAGTGACGTAATGGATCAAGTGCTGCTGGTACAGGTACCTCTGTTTTTTCCCCAGCAACTCTTGTAAACATCAGGGAGAGGAATGTAATGAGCAGTGTAAATGCATTCACTGCAAGAGCCCTTGCAGTTTTAAACAGACAAAAGGCCCGTTGAATTTAGGACAGTGGGTTTGGGGGGGATTTGTTGAATCCTGCTGATGGCAGGCAGGCTGTGGAGGAGGAGTCAGCTGGGAGCTGTCCTGTGTGCTGCACCATGTGAGTGCGGCACCTTGCTACAAAAAAGAAACCTCGCTCTGTCCCAGCTAGAAACCAGGACAGTTGTGTCTGGAAAACATGAACAAGGCTGAAGGAGAAACAAAAGCAAGCCCACACTGTGAAATACTGAATCTTTTCCAAGTAGGTGAGGTCTGCTAAGACCAGCTGCAGCCACAAGCTAACTTTTGTGTGTTTGCCCCCACAAGAAGCACAGTATAGCTTAGAAAGAAAATGTCCTCTTGAAGCACAAGTCATTGTTCTTTCCATGTTAACACCTGTATGCCAACTGGAGAGGCAGGGTACTATATAAAGAAGGAAGGACTGTGCATTCAGGGGATATTTCCATCCATGTCAATAGAGATAACACGCACCTATTAATAGCAGAAAAGGCCCCTACCACATACTGGTTTTTGTTTGTTTGTTTGGGGGTTCTTTGTGGGGTTTTTTGTTTGGTTTAGTTTTTGTTGGGTTTTGTTTGTTTTTGTTTTTTTTTTCAAGTGAAGCTTAAAAAGAGCATTCAGAAGTGTACACCATGCTACCTGCTGTATTGGTAGATCTTCAGGATGCTGTTCTTCACCTACCTGGAAAACAGGTAAGCAAGCATATTTTCAACTTTAGCTTTGGGAAAACTCTTACTACAAAACTGATTCTTCCCTAAAACACAAGTTATGTCCCACTAAGTCCTTTTTTAATAAAACTGGCAATAACACCTTACCCTATCCCTATAAAAGTTCAAATGTATTTTTTTGGCAATAATCATATTCTGTATCCTTGTAATTTAATCAGCCGATCACTCAGCTTGCCCACTCAACAGTAATAGGCCATTGACCCTGTGGTTTCAGACTGGATCAATGCTATGCTTAAGTTTTGGACACCTGGAGGCCTTGTGTGCAAATAGGAAGAAACTCTTTTAACTTACTTTAGATGTGATCAATTTTTTCTCTGATGTGTTGATTACATTAGGAGATTGCTTTCCCTAGAAACCTTTGTCCAACAGCCTGCAGGCAATGAGTATCATATGCTTGTTTCTTGCTGGAGATGGCATACTTAAGCCTCTTGCTTGGGTATTTAAGGGTTTTCAGGTATATTATACAGTTCATTGTTCTCAGTCTGATTCACCTGCAGAAATCTTAGCTGAATGTGGCCTGACATGTGGCAGCATAGACGCTACTGCCCACCGTGCCTCCGCTACTGATGCTGTTGGCCGGACACTTCAGAGGTTTCATACTGCTGTCTCTCTGGACATACAAATGTCCCAATCTCCAGCGCTCCCAGCTTTTCCGAAACTCCATCTGAACCTAACAGAAGAAAAGAAGGAAACAAAAGGAATGAATGTAGAACTAACTAGATCTTTAAATTACTCTATTAGAAAAGAGCAAAGAGAAAAAATAAAGATACACTACTGAGAAAAGCTGGCAATGCTTTAAACTTGAAATATTATTGCTTCAAATTATCCAATTATCTCATTAGTCCATTGTAGGGTATTCCATATTTAAAATAATGTCAGCATTGACTTTTACTTGTAGAAATAAAACTCTTTTATGCACCAGGAAATCTTATCTTCATTATTTTATTCTAAATTGTATTCAGCTGCAATATTGAATGTACTCTATGCCCTACCAGTGCTAACAATTAAGTTGATTTTGCTTATCAGCCATGAAATGACTGAAAAGACTGTCTTTCTGCTCAATACTGTCACCACAGGTGTTCTTAGGCATTCTGTCTTAACTTTTGGTTTGATTTAAACAGTATTTTGTCTTGGCTTATTTTTGTCCTTTGAATATTTACAGGTTTTTTATTCCATACAAAAAATGATGATTTATTCAGAATTTAAAAAACAACAATTAAGCACATTAAAGACTGCACTTTTTCTGCCCTTTTTAAATAGCAATTACAATATCTCATTCCAGATACTAGGTTTTTTTAAAGCTACAAAATACTCTCATCCAGTCACGGGTTCTGCGATAAACTGTGTAACCTCTGCACTCATTTGGAAGTTTATCCAGGGTCTTGTAATTGCTAAACAAGAACAGAATTTAGATCTTCCTGTTCCATGGCCAAAGTTGTTGCCATATGACTTAAGTAAGAACCTCCATTAGCTTTTAATGCATGAGGGAGAGGACGTAAAATTGAACCTTTTTTACTCTAGAAAAGGCAGGAGTGCAACTAGAGTAATCAATTCATTATGGTGTGCACTTCAGCCTGGAATAGGTTCACTATCTCTGGAGAGTTCCTTTTTGTTTCCTTTTAGGGGGCACTGACCACCAAAAGAGTAAATAGGTTGATGGCAGTTCCAGCGTAGGCTTATCATCATACCCAGGCTTCTGAAACCGTCAGACTCTGAGGGAAACTTCCTGGGCAACCTGTATATCTGTCTTCTCTGCTTGTTCATCATGAAATACTGAATCTGGGAGGCAGCCCCAAAAAAGGAGCAAAACCTTACGTGACTACTTGCCTTTCCTTGGTGGTTACCTCTAGCAGTGTTTGTCAGCTCTGGGTTACAGCCCTATACAGAGTACTGTCCTGATGGGAACCAGCTGCATCTCTGCATTTCTGACAATGGAATCTGCCCCTCCAGTATCACAACCAAATGGGACAGAAGGAAATATGCTGAGATAGAAGCTTCTATTTTACTGTGGTAACTGGGGGTCATTGCGTCAAAAGCTGCGCAAAGACACCAGAAAAAAGACAGTGTGGCTGGGATAGGTTGGCATAGAAGAATACAGAAGAATAGCCTGATAAAAAAAGACAGAAAAGGAAGCAGTGAAATGCAGGGACCACGCTGTCTGCAAAAGACATATTACTACCCCAGTACTTGGTACCTTTTGTGGGCATGGAAAACAACTGGTAGGCAACACTGGGAAAAAGCAGATGTAGACATTTACAGGCACATCTTGAAAGCAAGCGTGAATGTACTTAACTGACAGAATAAGTCAGTGAGCAATAGAAATGGGTATCTTAAAATCAGTCAAAGGGAGAAAATGAGTTTTCAATCTGTCTGGACATGACAGGCTGTATCCTAGAGCTATGATACAAATAACCTGCAAGACTGAGATGAAGTGAATGGGAAGACCTGAACAAAAGACTGTATCAGAGATTATGTCTTAGGAATGGATCCGAATGACAGAATATTAGTTTTCTCTCCAGAGGTTAGGAAAAGGGTAAAGAGCAGCTCTGCTGTCCATGTTGAATTGCATTTTTGCCTAGACAGATGTGAATGTATGACCAAGGAAATAGGTTAAGATTTATTTTGTAGAGAGGCAGTTCTTGAGCACAGAATTAGATCTACAGATCTTTCAGCAAAATAATTAGCCTACCAACTCACATGTGTGGATAAGATTCCCCAGAAATAAGCTAAACAGGAAAAAGGGAACGAAGAACAAAACTCCTATGAGAAAGGAGAAGGAGGAAAATTTTCATGTAGAGTACTTTGAAAGAGAAAGGGAAGAGGTATGAGAACTTAGAAAAGATGGTTGTGGAGGTTCACGATGAAGACTTCTCACAGAGAGCAGCTGATGGGCAAGAATGTTGAGAGGGTGGAAAAGAATCAAATCTGATTACAAAAAAGTTAAACTTTCGCAAAAACATCTCAAAGCATAGTGAAAGTGAAGTAGGTCCGAAATGGGATGGAATGGAGCTGACAGAGTTCAATAGAAAGTCTCTATAGGGAATGAAAAGAAATGAGAAGGAAAAGGGAAGATTGCACAGTAATTAAAAAAAAATCAGGAGTCCTGGAGTCAGGATAGATTCTTTAAGGTAGAAGAGAGTGAAATGTACTGCCACTGTGACAGGAAGGAGGCAAAAAGGAGAAGCAAGACTACAGAGAATTAAACTTGAACCACCTTAAACTATTTCTGGTGGAAAGAAGCAGCATCTCTGCAGCTTAGAATATTTCTTATAGAAAGCAACCCTAACTGAGAAAAAATGGTCATATTAAGCCCAGCTCATTTTGCAAAGAGCATTGGTGATAACAGGCAGTCTGATGAGACCCTGCTGTTGGCTTCAAATATCAGAAAAAATCCAGACTCTTTCAGGTGAAATATGACTGAAATATGAACATATTTAATGTTTTTCCATAAGTAGATCCTAAAAAAGGACATGAATATCACTTTTAGCTTCATTTCTACTCTTGATCTGACACCAGGACTTGCAAAAAACTTCCATTCTGTATGGCTAAGGAAAAAGAAAAGGAGTCAATGAGTGACAGACAAAAATAAAAATACACACCATACTGCAAATTAGGATAGCCTTCAGGCACATATAGTCTGTCAGAAGAAAAACAATTTCTCATTTAGTTTGGCAAAAAATTATCATATAGTTTAGGAAAGAAATAGAAGAGACTTGACCGAATCAAATGCTTTACATGGATTTATTTTATGGATGCTGATGACTGGGCTTGACAAAACCCTTCTCCCTTCTTTTAATAAGAGCTCGAACAAGCCAAATAATTTATTCTAGACTGTCTGTCAGCTTTCTGTGAAGCTGAGCACATTGTGGTTAGATTTTAAGAATTTATTGAATTTATATTACAAAGACAAGAGAACCACAGCAACAAGAGATTTGGAGGACCTCTCAGAAATGTTGGTAGGCTACTTCACAGTAAGTTCCCTCAAACAAAACAAGCCTGCCTGTTTCAGGGTTGTAATAAAGTTAGGGCTATAATGTAACTTTGCCCTTGTTACCACACAGAGGAAATTACCGGGCTTTACTCATGACAGGCCTGGCTGCAGCTGCACAGGGGATGTATGAACAAAGGCCAAAGTGAATCAAAGGAAATACATGATGCACCAGCAGACGGTTCTGCATTTCAGGATTAAAGTACACCCTGTAAAGCTGTACAAGAGATTTGAAACAAATATTCTCTAATTCATGCTTGAGCAAAGCCTGCTGCTACCCAACTCTGACTTTTGTGAGCAGTAGAATTAACATATTCACTTCAACAAAATCTTACCCACAAGCTACAAAAGTGAACAGTCTCCTGCAGGGCTTAATTCAGGGTGCCTGCTGCTTTTCTGTTGACTCCACCTTGGCCATAACGACACTAACAGAACATTTTTCCATTTATTCCAATTCCTTGATGAGGCCTATCTCTCAGTAGGTGATCTTGAATTACCATGTCATGTTTAAAAGTAGATTTAGCATGACTGTAAAACACATTGATGTGCATTAAACTTAATAATATACTGCCAAATTAGCACTGTTTGCTTCCCTTGCAAACCAGGCTGCTGAATGAATAATAATAATGATTTAGAAGGTAACATGAGAGTTCCTGCAACACTGAAACTGAACAATGCTCTTTTCCCCAGAAAGGCTGAGATTCAGCAGACACCACAGAAAATGGTACTTGTAATCAGTTAAGCCCTGGCTACATTTCTTCTGGGCCTGTGGCAGAGCTCACCAGTCCATGAAGTTCAGTTTGAATAACAGCATGATGATGTCTTCAAGTAGCTGGGCCAGAGGGTAACCAAATGAAACCAAACTGTCCAGGCATTAGCCAAGAGGATTCTCCAACCTTACCAGCCAGCTGAGCCGAGTTCTCAGAATAAAATGGGCTCTACTCCCACATTCATCAAAACAAGCAAATAAGAAACACTACGAGACAGATTAAGAAGAGCAGCTATAATTCTTAATAAAAGAAAAGCTCCAGCAGTACAAACTATACAATTGTGAGCAAGACAACATAATTGCCTAGAAATAGTGGCCTTAAATTACACTGCCTGAATTCCTTCCAACAACATTTGTCTGAGGAGTTATTCTGTGTAGCTGTATGGAGAAAGGTCTGTAAACAAAGTAAAAGTCCTGAACAAAGACAATTTAGCAGTTCAAGACCATTTTCAATTTCCTTTTCCTATAGTGGATGCTGATAAGGCAAACTGGAACAACTAAATGTCTCTCTTACCTCATTATTGATGAAACAGTAGAGAATTGCAACCATCAGCCCCTGAAATCAATAAAAAACAGAAGAGCAGTGAGAAGAGCAGTTCTTTCACTTTACCAAATAAACTTGCAGAGTGCTAGAGGCTCCACACTGGCATGTCCCATATAAGACTGAAAGATGGAGACAGTCTGAGGTCCCTGTCAGCTCTGAGGGCAGAGGAGAGGTTTGACCAAACTATGTCTTAAACCACATGATCTTAGGAAAAAGGGAGTTACTGTTTTCTTCAACCTGTTATTTTTTCTAAAGATTCTTTTCCCCTTCTTTTTCCTTACCTGGTTTCAAGTTATAAACACTTCATAAGTGAACAATTCACGGCCATCTTAAATACAGCTCTGTGATTGATAAACAGGGAATGAGTAGGTGAGTAGGGAAACATGAAGAATAATGATTCCCTTAGACAAGAAGACTCTTTTGAAATGGCCTTACCTAACACAACAGCTAAATAAAAATCACAGTAAACCTACATCCTCCTCACATGCAGTTACAGCTGTAGACAGTTACCTCTCACAGCACAGATTTTCCAAGGAGTATGAAAAACACTGGAGAGAGCACAAAATTTGCTTTCAGTAATGCCATTATACAATTACAAGAAATTACAGACAATTTCATTATTGCCTTGAGGTGTCCCATTGGAAGTAGATATTAACACATGGATAGGAATACAAGTTTATTGTGGTAAATTTAAGACATTGAAAATGAGAGTATGTGATGCTAACAGCTAAGTTGGCTATTAAAAATTAGTCCTCATTCTTTCCCTTCCACTGTCATGATCCTGTAATATCTAGTGCTAAACTGAGAAATATAAAGAACAGGGAGCATGCAATGAATGAGAGGAAAAGCAGGATCCCAAAGAGCAGTTAAAAAATATCCACATGGGCACAGTGTGAGTGCTACCTGGAAAGAAGCAAAGGAGAGTTCAGTAAAAAGCTTCACAAAGCGCAGCATCCCTCTGGCATGCTCATCAGTAATAAAGGCAAAAATGACTTCATGGGTCCCCAGCAGTGGGATCAGAGTCAACGTAGACTTGGCCAGCCTAAGATCACAAAAAAAGAGAAAAAAACCAATGCCATTGAGTAGATCATTGTTGATCCAAATGATCACTGGGAGTCACTGTTTCTGCATTCTGCTTCTGACACACTGCCAACTTCCATAAGTCATTCCACCACTTTGTGCTGCAGAGCTCCAGAGGCTGCAGATAAAAAAAATAATCCTCAAAATAACCTTAGTAGGTATCAACATGCCCCTGCCACTCCACTGCAGACCACTTCCTGCTGAAAGCAAAGCTCTGTATTCAGCTATTGGCTGTATTTCACATGGAAAATCTTCTAAACTCAGGAGGAGGCCATGTGCTTTCTTGTACCTGAGATGTCCTCCTTGTGTATCCTTTTCCCTATCTGTAAGTGGGAGAGATTATCAAAACCTACCTTGTTCATGGCCTGAAAGAAATAATCTATCAATAATAGGATTTTTTTTAGAAGATCTAGGCAAAGGGAGAGTACTTGTTATTCCTTCCCACCTCTGTGGTGTGTTAAATCTTGAAAACATCGTAACTAACGGTAAATGCAGAACACTTCATAAAAGCAGTTAAACTGACTTAAAGTGAGTGATTACTCCATGATTTAATTGGCAAGTTCGAAGACATTGCTAGCAAAGGAAAGAAGACAAACCAACCTGAAATAAAACATTTTTCATCTGTGAGAGAGCAACATTCAGGGGTACAACCACAGGAAAACATTCACAAGAATGGGCCCTAACTCTCTTTTGACAGACATACATGCTAGCCACCCAACAGGATAATGCCTGAGTCTCACATGGGAGTTTATAGGGCTATCCTGGGTCACAGAACCTATCAACATCTCACAACGACCTGTCTTAAGACAATTTAGTAGATACAAAATCAACCAAGTAGCAGGGCTGTCAGTACTTAGGTCTTGTGTGCCCTAGGGCTGTTGGCTGCTATTCTGAATCATGTAATCATTCAGGTTGGAAGGGACCTCTATAAGTCTTTGGTCCAACTCCAGTTCACAGCAGGTTACTCAGGGCTCTGTCCAGCCAAGTTCTGAACATCTTCAAGGTCCCCTACAGCCTCTCTAGCCCTCTCTTCCAGCATCAGACCACTCTCACTGTGAATTTTTTTTCATCTTTGCCATGCAATTGGAATTTCTCTTGCTATAACTTGTGACCTCTGCCCCTTGTCCTTTTACTGCTCACATCTGAAAAGACTCCAGCTCTATCTTCTGTATAACCACCATTAGGTAGCTGACGGCTGTAATTACATCCTTGCTTAGTCTTCTGTTCACTCCACTAAATAAACGCATTTTTTGGCACCTCCTCCTATGTCACCTGGTCCAGCCCCTGAACTAGTTTGATACAGAACTGATGCAAGTCCCATGGGGTTGGAGGAACAGGACATAGTGTCTTTCTTTACTGGGGAGCCTCAACCTGGACACCAGAAGCAGTCTTACAAGTGCTGAATGGAGGGGTTCAGTCACTTCCCTTGACCTTCTGGCTATGTTCATGCTAGTGTAGCTCAGTATGTAGTCAGCCTACACTGTCACAAGGGCACGCTGCTGAATCATGTTCAACCTGTTGTCCTCCAGCATCCCTGGATCTTCTGTAGAGTTGCTTTCTCCTCAGTCAGTGCCCATCCTGTACTGCTGTATGTGGTTATTACACACCAAGTGCAAGGCTTCTGTCAGTCCATCCACTGGCCTGCCAATGTCCTTGATACACAAGTGGGGTGGTGAAACAAAGGACCTATTGAAATGAAACAGTTTACATATAGAGGTAAGCAGAAATGCTGATCTGTAGTGGACCTAGGCAGACCATTGCTTTATGGGATAGGGGAGGTTATTTAAATAAGCAGCTTACCATCAAGTCTTGTGATGGAGACTCTGCTCCACCACCACCTGCCTGAAATAGAGGTAGAAGCAGAAGGTTGATGCTGAATTGGCTCTGGAGACACTGCCTGGGTAAAAAAAGGGGAGTTGTGCAGGTGTGCAGCAATCCCCTAGCTTATTTAATGAATGCTAATTGTTCTAGATGGAACACTTGGAGAGTTCTGCCTTAAACAGGAAGCCATGCAAAGTCCTATGAAAAAGCTTCCCGGGTAATTAAGACGTCCCTAAAGAAAATCTTTTCCCTAAGCAAGGAAAGAAGCTTCTTCCCAATTCCAGTCATTCTGCAGAGAAAAGGGATTTGCTGCAATAAATAACAGTGATTGATCTCTTTTCATCAAATTAATGGACAACAGGAGAGATGTGAAGGAAAGATTGTCCAAAGAGCAAAACACTTTTCCCCTTTCTATACACAAATGTATCTAAGATAGCGACCTTCCAGGGCAGCTAGACTGGGTTGTTTAAAATAACATTTCAACATAGCAGTTCTGCCTTTCCTCCACCCAAAATCTTTTCCAGTGTCTTTTGAGCAGAAAAGAAGCAGGGGGGAATGGAAATTCTGATACAGGAATCTTTGACTACTGGTTTCAGAAGCATACCAATGAACTGAACTCTTTTGCGTAAAAGACTTCCCCTAAAGCTTCTGGCTATAACCAACCTCTGGATGGACCACCAAGACTATAGTCTTCACCAGTGAAGAAGGCTCTGTTGCTGGGTAAATCCTTTTCTGATAAAGCCTTTCTGTTTACACAGCAGACTTTTGAACATGCAACACGAAGAAGTGAATGAACATGCAGCTCTGAGAAATGGCTCACCTGCATCAAACCTTCCTGCTGCTTGCAGAAGTTAGGAGGGCAAGTGCTTTCTCCCTTGACAGGGTAAATTTACAGTCTGAATTTTAAATGGCTTCAAGCCATCAAAACTGGAAAATCTCTCCCTTCCGCCACTGCAAATTTTACCCTGGCAAATAAAGGTCACATATATTCAAAAAAACAACAGGCATGAAAGCGAAGCCTACAGCTCATCCTTTTCTCTGCTTTGAGTTCTAAACATGCATTATGATTTCCAAAATTTCATGTGAGGTAAAGAAGGTAGGAAAAATGCAAAGCAACTCTATACTCTGATGAGAACACACCAAAATACATGCTGTGTCTAGTTTAGAAGACTGCAGCACTGAAATACCTAACTTCAAACTAGCTAAGTCAACCACCAGGAGCAGTCCAGCTACCACAGCATGTAGCTCCACACTGGTTAATTCAATAGCTAACTTGTTATTTCTACATTATTTTACAGACTGCAATACAAAAGTATTCTCCAAGATGCAGAAATGAAGAATGTGACCATGAATCTTAGCAAGGTGATTAAATAACAGGAAGAATACAGACACAGACAGGGCAAAGCTTGCAAAACAAAAATTGTACGTTCTTGTGATAGCCCTGACATCTCTCTTGAAACATCCTACACATTCAAGATGGAAAATTTGTCCCAGTAATAAGTGGCAAGAACAAGGAACAATACTCAAAATTATCTGTCTTGATCTCCACTGAAGTTAAAGTTTTTCTTTCTATCACTCATATTAATTTTTTTCAAATTAGAATAGGATAGAATAGAATATTTCAGTTGGAAGGGACCTACAATGATCATCTGCTCCAACTGCCTGACCACTTCAGGGCTGACCAAAACTTAAAAGCATGTTAATTAAGGGCTTTGGTCAAATGCTTCTTAAACACTGACAGGCCTGGGGCACTGACCACCTCTCTAGGACACCTGTTCCAGTGTTTGACCACCCTCTCAGTAAAAGTGCTTCCTCATGTCCAGTCTAAACCTCCGCTGGCACACCTCTAAACCATTCCCATGTATCCTGTCACTGGATATCAGAGAGAAGAGCTCAGCACCTCTCTCTCCACTTCCTCTCCTCAAGAAGCTGTAGAGAGCAATGAGGTTGCCTCTCAGCCTCCTTTTCTCCAAAACAGGCAACCCCAAAGTCCTTAGCTGCTCCTCATAGAACATTCCTTCCAGCCCTTTCACCAGCTTTGTTGCCCTTCTCTGCATGCATTCAAGGACCTTAGCATCCAGCACTTGCATATGCTGCAAGTATTTTAAAAATATCTGCTTAATTAATATTCATCCAGTATTATGGAAGACCATAAAGTGACAAACCCTGAGATCAAGCCTTCTGTTTATCTATAACACAGGTGTAACACCTGCCCTGGGTTCACCAGGAGGCTCTTCTGGGGACTGACTGTCCAAGCAGTCATACCAACATGTGACACCACAGCTGTGCATTACTCAAGGCCTGTGATCTTTAACCGTCTTTGTCAATCCACTCCTTTCATGTACCTCCTTGTCTACTTCCATTTTGATGGGCATTAAAAGTGTCAAACCACCATATGACATACCTGCATTTTATGTCAGTTTTGCACATCAAATTAGCCTGTAGTTTGGAGATGATGATGCATATAACTCTGATAAAGATCAGGAAATTTACCTGGAGAAATGAAAGAAGGATTTATATCATCATCAAGAAAAGCATGTGCATAAGTGTTCAAAAAAGCTGGTTTGTCTATGCATGTGTAGGTCCCTGAGCATCCTGCTACTCTGTAGCTGCAGAATTTGTTACAGAATTCAACTCCTTGCTAAGGAATTGTGCTCTAAATATATCTTATTGTGAATGCAGAAGTCACCTTTGAAAATGCAGGTGGTTCACTAAACAAAGCAGGGGAGCTTACCTACATCTCTGGGAAGTGAGACACAGCAAAGGTGCGGGCTGTCCCATTTGCCTTGTCTGGAGGTTTGAGACTGACAACAGTATTGTGGCTGCAAAACATGGCATTTCTCCACGATGCCACACAATTTGCTGCTCTCTTCATAACCAAGTACCTGGAATATTATCTTCTGCCTCCTTCTACTACCTCTGCCATAGCTTTCTGCACACCATGGAGTTAACTGGATTGCTGTGGCATGCTGTTTTGTTATCACATGCTGCCACTACAACAACATGGCAGCACGTGGCCAAATTACACAAAATGCTAGTTGGGAATTCCAGTGACAGAAACAAATTTGGTTTCATAAAAATCACATTTCTGAATCAATATGTCAATACCCTCAAAAGTTATTAGCCTTTGGACAAGCACAACAGCCATGTACACATCTGCTCTTTGTACTATATCATGTCCTGTTCTCGTGGAAATCTGCCAGCTCACTGCATGCACCCCATACTCACCCCAATGGCAATGAGAATGGGTAGTCTGATGATTAGCCAGTAATTCATGTTATAGTTTCTGCTCCAGCAACTAGGAAAATGGAAAAAAAAAGGGGGGGGGGGGGGGGGGGGGGGCAGGGAGAGAGAGAGAGAAAAGAAGTACATTACTAAAATCCCCTGCTTTTCAGTCTGTCACAGCAATGCAGATGGAAAACAATACTGAGGACTAGATACCAGGAAAGCACATCATGCTGACATGGAAACAGATGCAGTTGCTTCTTAGGAAGACTGAATGCTTTGTACTATTGTAGCTATTATAATCCAACTGGATACTACTCACTGGCCTTTCTTACCCACTAATGGCTAGCTCTCCTCCACAATTTGCTATCAATTATCATCAGTTATTGTGAAGATTTACTCCATTAAAACCAAGGTCAATTTTGTCATGTGGCTGAAAGGAGAAGCAGAGAAATTTGAGTCAGTCCTTTCCTGCGTGGTTCCTATCTTCCTCTTTCTGCATTATTTTTTACTACTCTTCAGTCTCCAGTGTCAGGTCATTATTAATTAACTGTTTGTTAGTTCTTTATCCCATTACCTACCATGTCTTTTATCATACCAATATTTAGATCAGTCATCTATTTTATTTGTCCTTATTTTCAAAAAGGACCTCCTAATTTCAACTAAGAGAAAGCAATTAAGGCAGCAAACTCCAGATCCTTCAGGTTTCAGGCCCAAAGGGAGTTTTAAAAATTATAAGCAAGTAAAATCAAAGATGGGAACAATAGTTCCCAACTTTTGTTGGCCAGCTGAGCCCTCTGCCAAGTAAGTAACATGCTGCAGGCAATATAATACTTCATTCTCAACATAAGTCTCATTTTAGCTTTTTAAATTCCTGTGTCCTTGAGCAATATTGGAGAACAATCACAAGAAAAGTGATGCCTGCAAGCAACAGTTTCGCATCGCTGGTTCAAAGTGAACTTTGGGGACTTTGTACATCTAATACTTTTAGGTCTCATCCTGGCCACAGCCAGCCACCCCCGACTGTATGATGGGCCATGTGTTGGGACAGTGTTCACATATGACTTCACTTGTTGCTGCAGCAACAGCATACTTAATATTTCTATGAAATAACTTTATTAGCCTCCTGCCACAATGTTCAGCATTACTCAAAAGCAACAGTCATCAATAAAGCCATCAGGTTTCTGAGCTATAAAGCCTGTGAAACAAACTATGAAACAGCACTACAGAAAACATAGGTTCCTTCACAAAACACGTTTATCTTCATCTCCAAATCTCATCTGCCAAAGCATACATATGCTCAATTTTCCTTAAGGTTTCTGGTCAGGCCTATGGAACTTTAGCTTGGGTGATGTTGGCGGAGAGTAAACCCTCCCCAACCTTGTAATGGGACAGTCAACTTGAGAGAAACGAGCAAACTGTGCAGCACGTGGTAGGGTTCCATGCTACACCACCACATCCACATGCGCTCATCTGCTAGAGAGGGAAGTGAAGCAGCTTGGCTGTGGCAGTTCCATATTCCCTTGCAGGTACCACAAGCCCAGGAAGGGCTCAGGATTTCATTTTTTCTTTCAATTTCAGTTTAATGCATGTAACAAGCATATCATTGCAACCAGCAGCTCCACAACCTACAATTCAATTGTATTTTAGATACTGGAGAAAAAAAAGGGTGTACACACAGTGTGCAGGCAGCATACCTGAGCTGGCATATGAGTAACAGAACTACTTCTTAATTAGTACACATGACTGGGAGCCAGCTTCACGGAGCCTTTAATTTTATTTGAACCCCTCAAGACCAGTGGGATAACAGGCATGGCTGGAAGTGGAGTTCTAATTTTCTGACTAGCTGCAGTGGAAGCAGAGGCAATTTTAAAATTTCCTGATAATGACGGAGGCTAAGAAATTATTCTTTACATTAACTCTGCTACATTTCTGTGTGTATTAATTTGCTTCCTGTGGCACAGAGCAGCTTTAGCTACTTTTAAATTTATACAAATATGTGCAATAAAAATGCCATTACAGGCCAATAAAAGTGGCATGACTATTAAAGTGTCCAGAAAAGAAAATTGATAGATCTGTACATGATTGCTTGTCCATCTGTGCTTTCTGGGATTGTCACACTGATAAATACACTGACATCTATTGTGTTCAGGATCTATCCCTGGCATTTGCTCAGCACCACTCACAAGATGCTTGGCAACTAATAGCCTCAGAGCTCTGAATGAACAATTGGTCTAGTGAAATAAATTCTACTGGGAAGTTTCTGCCTTTGCTTACCAATTTGGTCTTCTTTTTCTAAAAATGAAAACACTGAACTTTTACCTTAAACAGGTACAGCTGAATGGCTCCATTTTTAAAAAGACTGTAGGCTGGCTACCTTGCTCCCATAATTAATTGCAGACAAAACCAAAGATGTGTAAGTATCAACCCTTTAGCACAGTCTAATAACTAAGACACACAGTTTGCCTTTAATTTTATTTGTAACCTAGAGAGGAGCTCACTTTTTAAAACAGCAGCTTCTTTCTAAAGGAGTTTACACTTGCACATGTAAGGAAAGAAGGAGCCAGCCTGCAAGTAAGTCTTGCAGGCTTCCGTCCTTCACTCAAATGGCTGCATTCACAGGACTGCCTCAAATTCCCAGCCCTGACCACATTTACTTCCAGTTATTCTTCATGGCCAGGGAAGTAGTTAAGTCACAAAAGAAATGTACAGCCCACTGCACATCCATGGTGACAGTGCTATGGCAAACAGGATGAAAATATCCCTGGCTGCTCCAGCAAATGCCCGCCCAAGGCACAGAAATCTTGCCTTTCAGAGAGGCTGCTGCACGTGGTTATTTATTGTTTTATTTTACAAATATTTATACAAGATTTAGAAAATTCAATAAAGTGCAAAATTGCCCCCTTTAAGGTCTGCTGAAGGCAGTGAGTGACAGTCTTCCTTAATAGAAAACGTAAATCAGCTCTGAGCACCGCATAATGGAGGAGGCTCAGCATGAGCACTTTGAATACATTTTCTACATCAGTGGGAAGATATGCCCATGGAACGTCGCCTGCTCAGAGGCTGCGTGTTCCCTATACCTATTCCAATAATTTCAATAAAACTTGCAATACATCAGTAGGGCCACAATCTTGCTACAGAATATTATCAAGTCAACCTTGAAAAGAAAGGTCAGAAAACTCTAGCATTGCTTAGGCCAGAAAAGGCACGTTTGATTGAAGTAGTTCAGTACTACAAGACACTTAAAAAAGGCCAGTTCTTAATGCGAACACCAGAAAAAAAGTCTGCCGGTGGCTCTGACTACACTGAATTTTTGCACCGCAGCACCTCTCCAGCGAGGATTGTACTGGGACAGGGAAAGACCCTCTAAAAAAGTGCTCGCTGGGTTGTTTGGAAACTAAGAGGAAGACCCAACAAACAGTACATATAGAATAAAAAGGAAACGGCATAAAGTTATTTATTTCATCACAAAGAAAGCTACCCAAATACTTCCAGGCAGTCACTGTCACTAAGAAGAGGAAGCCACTTTCCTCCTTTTTTTTAAAAAAAAAAAACCAACCAAAAAAAACAAAAAAAAACCAAACCCACAAAACCAAAGAAAACCCACAAATAACAAACTACAGTGCTATTTGGTACATAAAGCATAAATAAAGGCAATTTTTCAGAACAGCCACTATGGTAAAAGTAGATTAAATGTATTTTGTGTTTTGCAGCAGTCTTGCATGTGGTATAGTTGACTTCTGCAAGACTAATGCAAGCAGACAGAGAATGTACCTTTATTTTAAGAAGATCTAAATGATAGAAGCTTAAACAAGAACAGGCAATCACATCTCTGCTGCTAGGCATAAGCTAACCACTACAAATCGCAGGCAGAATCCTGTGGGAGGTTTTTGCCTTCCTCTGAAGCATAACTGTAAAGGCTGCTGCCAAAGGCACAGTATCAGGACTGGTCTCGGTTGGGTATGATGACTTCTATTGTTGATACTGTAACTACAGAAAAACAAAACATACCTTTTCTTGACCTGCAAAAGGACAGATTCATTCAGACATGCAGAAAATTCTGATCAGAAAGAAACATATGCTCCTTTCTGAAATGTTATGCAAGACCTTCAGACAAAACAGAAGCAATTATGTGAGGTTTCAGCACACTGCCAAAGCAAACCGCACCGAACAGAAAGCAAACAATGACCTGCTGGTGCACACATACAGCACAAATGAGATAACTAGAAAAATCAGAACTAAACCAACCCCTCATCTTCATAAAGGTACTTGACAGTTCCCCAGAGGATAACAAACAGCATTGGCACACCTGGGAAGAGAGGAGACAAGGTTGACACTGACATTAAGAGACAGGGAAAAGCAGAGAGAAGAAGGAACCCCCCCCCATAATGATGAGCAACATAATTAACTGGTGGCAGGGTTGCAGCTCCTGCCCAGGGCAGATATCTGTTAACAGTGGGAGGAGGAATCTAACCTGCAAGTAACTAATACACATAACTCATTTTTCCTGGGCGCCCACCTAGCTACTAACAGGTATGAAAAATGAACAACAGACCATCACTCCCATACTCACCCTATACCAGCTTTTCTGTGGAAAGTTCCACAGAGGGGCCAAGGAATTAAACTTCTGGAAGCTCTGCTAGCCTCTATATTTACACTAGAGAGGAGTGCAGTGCGCTCTGACCCAAACTTTTGCATCCACTCAAATTAGTTTACTTCATTTATGAAATGCCTAGGTCTTGAAAAATAATTTTAAAGTGCATCTATCAACCAACAGTCAGTACAGAAAATACCCAAAAAGCCCACAAGGAAGGAGAACAAGTTGAGATTCAACAAGCAGGATGAGGAATTTCTGCCTAAAGATGGATCAGGATGGTCTAATTCCTCTGTGTACCTCCTTGGCCAGTGTCTGATGTTGCATGTACATTATATAGGAAGGGCAACATCTAGTGTGCTTTGTTATTGCATTCTTAAGAACCAATATGGTAAGGGACCATAAGAACATCTGTGTGCAGCAGTAAGCACTACACAGGGTAAATACACAGAAACCCCAGGAAAATTGGTGATCTCTTGCGGTCTGAAAATCTACTAGCAGTATCTGCAGACGGGTATTATCAGTACAAGCCTTCTCCCTTGTTGTACTGTATTCTTTCTCTACCATCAGAACAGCTACATTATTCACCTTAATAGTTTAAAAAAAATGAATAAAGAGCAGCAAGAAAAAAATACCAATAACTACAACAGCAAAGAAAATGAATTGAGTAGAGATTATTGGGGCAAGTGGTTGGTTGAACACGTTCCATGTTCCACCTCATACTGAAAGTACCTAATATTTTGGAAGCAAAGTTACTGAGAACTCTGTGCTGCTTTGATAGTGGCATAAAAGATTAAGAACAGAGTCATTGCAGATCACTTCCAAACATAAATGAGCCTTTGATTCACAGAAACTAATTATAGTTTGAGTTATTCCTTTCCTGACTTTGTTGAGATTTAAGACATCTTAATATGAAACTTACAGGATAAGACATGAAGACTGAGAGCACAAAGGCTGTATGTCAATAGAGGGAACTGATATATCAAGAGATAACAATAATTATTTGTCGATATCTCCATCTTCTGGATAGAACAGAAATCCCTCCATATTTAATCGTATTACTTGACATTTGAATTGAGAAACTGCTATTAATATTATATTTCAAAAGAGACTACCTGGAGTCTGGTATTATTGAACTGCATCAAATGTCTACTATGCAAATATCTTACAAATTAATAGGCAGCATGTAGAAGGTGACTTGTTCAACATCCTCACAGAATCACAGAATGTCAGGGATTGGAAGGGACCTCGAAAGATCATCTAGTCAAACCCCCCTGCCAGAGCAGGAACACCTACAGTAGGTCACACAGGAACACATCCAGGTGGGTTTTGAATGTCTCCAGAGAAGGAGACTCCACAGCCTCTCTGGCAGCCTGTTCCAGTGCTCTGTCACTCTCACAGTGAAAAAGTTTCTCCTCATGTTTACATGGAACCTCCTATGCTCCAGCTTGCACCCATTGCCCCTTGTCCTACCATTGGACATTACTGAGAAGAGCCTGGCTCCATCTTCCTGACATTCACACTTTACGTATTTATAAACATTAATGAGGTCACCCCTCAGTCTCCTGTTCTCCAAGCTAAAGGGGCCCAGCTCCCTCAGCCTTTCCTCAGAAGGGAGATGCTCCACTCCCTTAATCATCTTTGCAGCTTCGCACTGGACTCTTTCAAGCAGTTCCCTGTCCTTCTTGAACTGCAGGGCCCAGAACTGGACACAATATTCAAGATGCAGCCACACCAGGGCAGAGTAGAGGGGGAGGAGAACCTCTCTCAACCTACTAACCAAACCCCTTCCAATACATCCCAGGATGCCATTGGCCTTCTTGACCACAAGGGCACAGTGCTGGCTCATGGTCATCCTGCTGTCCACCAGGACTCCCAGGTCCATTCACCCTACGCTGCTCTCCAACAGGTCTGTCCCCAACCTGGGGTTGTTCTTTCCCAGATGTAAGCTCTACACTTGCCCTTGTTGTATTTCATTAAATTTCTCCCCACTCAACTCTCCAGCCTGTCCAGGTCTCGCACAACCTTCTGGCGTATCAGCCACTCCTCCCGGCTTTGTATCATCAGCAAACTTGCTGACAGTTCACTCTGTTCCCTCATCCAGGTCATTGATGAATATATTGAATAGTACTGGTCCTAGTACCGACCCCTGAGGGACTCCACTAGACACAGGTCTCCAACTAGACTCTGTTCCATTGACCACAACTCTCTGACTTCTTCCTTTCAACCAGTTCACAGTCCACCTCACTACCTGATCCTCCAGACCACACTTCCTCAGTTTAGCTGCAAGGATGCTGTGGGAGACTGTCAAATGCTTTGCTGAGATCAAGATAAACCATATCCACTGCTTTACTATAATCTATCCACCTGGTTATGTCCCCATAAAAGGCCATCAGGTTGGTTAAACATGACTTCCCCTTGGTAAAACCATGCTGAGTGCTCCTAATGACCCTCTTATCCTTGATACGCCTAGAGATTGCACTGAGGATAAGTTGTTCCATCACCTTTTCAGGGATGGAGGTGAGGCTGACCCGTTTATAGTTACCTGCCCTTTTTGAAGACTGGAGTGGCATTTGCTTCCTCCAGTCCCCAGGCACCCCTCTTGTTCCCCACGAGTTACCAAAGATGACAGAGAGTGGCCTAGCAATGACTTCTGCCAGCTCCCTCAGCACCCACGGACCCCTCAGCACTCACTACCCATGGATTTATGGATGTCCAGATTGCTTAACTGATCCTTAACCCAGTTCTGGTCAACCAAGGCAAACTCCTCCTTTATCCTGACTTCCTCTAGGGCCTCAGGGGTCCGGAGCTCCCGAGGACAGTCTCCAGACAGAGACAAAGAGGGCATTCAGTAACTCCGCCTTCTTTGTATCCTCTGTCACCAGGGCACCCACCTCATTCTGCAGTGGGCTTACAGTGCCTCTAGTGTTCGCTTTGTCTGCAACGTATTTGAAGAAGCCCTTTTTGTTGTCCTTGACCTCTCTTGCAAGGTTTAATTCTAAGGAGGCCTTAGCTTTCCTAGTTTCCTCCCTACATCCTCTGACAACAGTCTTATATTCCTCCCAAGTGACCAGCCTCTTCTTCCATGATCTGTAGACCTTCTTCCACTGGAGTTTGCCAATCCCACTTGTGATGCAGGCCCCTGGTGCTGTTGCAACACCATCAGTCACATTATTTTCCATGCTAACAATACACATTTTAATCTAAGACACCAAGACTTAACAGTGCAATACATACATGTAAGCTTTGAACATTGGTGCAAATTCTACATGGATATCATGACTACCAAATTCACAAAAGTCTTCTCCTAAGAAATGGGTGGTTCTGAAAACTGGGACATTCTCACCAGATGAGAATGAATCCAGTTTTCGAAAGCCTTAATCAAGATCTAAAGGGAAGATCTAATCAAGAACATTCCCTAATCCACCTCAAGTCTGTAGAAGTTGTTCACAACAGCAAAAGAGCAAGTTGGCAGCATCTCTGCAATAACTGTAGTTTGCAAGGATCACTGCGGCTCTTCATAGATTAATTTACAAGCTGGATACCTAATTAAGCTGCATTAACTGGCACAAATGCAAATATTATTCTGGTTACTTCACTCAGTCAAGAGAAATCTGGCTGGCTTGAGCAGGCTGTGGAAGCAAACTGTATGCAGCTTCTTAAATAAGCTCTACTGATGACTATCATTCATTAACAGAATCAGTGTTGCACTCCAGTCCTGGGCTCCCAACATGCAGCTCTTTTGGTGCTTCTGAGTTTCTGTCCTAAACCACTTTTTCTTGCTGCTGCTATTCAAAGGATATAAAATATCTGAGAAAAAACTGCACCCAGTTTTAGGATACCCTTATTTAAGATATAGGCTGAACTCTTTCTGGTTTTGCATTTTGTCATACAGAACACTCTGAGATTGATCTTTTTCCCAGATTAACTGACCACAGAAAAGTCTCTGAATTCTAGAAATGGTAACATCTACTTTTGTCTGTACTGCATCACCGTTGAAGATGCCAGAAACTGAAACAGCCTGCTCATAATAGCCTCTGCCATGTTAATTCTTGCAGTCTGATTACTGACCAAAAATCTTTGAACACTACATGGTGATTATGAAATCTATCAAATCTACTAGGGAATAAGCATGCCAACAGCTCAGCTAATAAAGCTCAACTTCAAACGACAGTACATCTGAATCATAGGCTGCAATAATATGTATTATAGATGATGAGAAAGTAATGGAACTGCCAAATCAACACCTTAACATAACACCCCACTGCAAAAATAAGCAACACAACCTACTTATTATCATTCTAGCTTACATAGTCTACACCTGGTTAGGTATCTGCATAGTAAAAACAATTTTTAAAAAGTTGAAAAACCAGGCATTATCCAGAATGATAATACAATGGGGTAGGTAAGAGAAGAAAGCTGTGAGAAATTCTGCACAGGAACCACCATTTGGTTGATATTTTGACAATGCTCCACTCTTCCTAATGAGCCGAGAGAGGAGCAATTTGTGTTGCTACTAATCCTGGTAACAGCATGTGGAAATCAGTCTCTCCATTTAATGGGGCTAAGATATTTTGATAACAACAGAAAAGCTCAGGGTTGTTCTACAGTCCACTAAGTAGACGCTACCATGAAAGGTGTCACCAGGTGGTGCTATTCCATACCGCCTTTTCGTCTTTGATGTGCAGGCAAGTTTTCATTCTTACAGACGCAAGATATTTCTAGCTTTGCATTGTACGTAAAGGCAATTTCAGGGGAGAAAAATGTATGATGAACAAGAGAGGCTCCCCTCATCCTCAGGTGCTGACCAGAGATTCTCCCTGAAGTAAAGTGGTCTCTGCAGGACCATTTAAGACCCTTAAATAAGGACATATTCTGAATAACAGCATTTTAGGACTGATAAGTTTGTGTATAAGCTCTTATTACAGATGTAACCTGACATGACTGGTTTCCACGTTGTGAAAAGTTCAACCTCTGAGACAATCAGGCACACAAACCAGAATGACACTACTGTTGTCAGAAGAACTCCAATCTAGGAACCGTCCAGGACAGTCCAATTTGATCAGCTTCTTGATGTATGAATGCAAGAAGCATGATATGAGGAACTGAAAAAATATGACTAGATGGAGAAAGAGTAAGAGCATTGAAGATGTGAGAAGAAAAGATGAAAAGTTTTTCTTTCTGAAAAAGGAAAAGCACAAAGAGTTGAATCCAGAAGACAAAGAATGAAGAAAATGTAGATAAAACTCTTGACAGATGTGTTTCCCACCAGGATCAGTCTGGACACAAAACCAATTTTCACATCCTTGTCTGAAATACAGTTTTCTTTTGAAAAGAGACAAGAAATGGTTAGTGCAATGAATGCATCCCGTTGCGACACTGAGTTCCTACTGGGCTTCACAGAAGGAATGTTTCTTGCTGGCTCTGTTCCAGTCAGATCTTCCAGGCAATCAGGATGGAGATTTTTGACACCCTAGCTAGGCTTCCTGCCTTTAATAGCTTCATTCCCTCAAAGTGTTCTCCCTTAGAGCAAGTTTGGATTGTCAAGGGCTGGAAGGAAAGGAACTATTTATTTTTTTATGGCAGTTTCCCTGCTGCAAGTGCAGCTGGGTGTAAAATTGCCGTAGAAGCTCAGAGAATGTTTAGCTTTTTATTAACATTTTCTTCTTAGCCTTTAGAGCTGAAAATTGTCTCCTCCTGTCATTCTTCCCACTTGGATGTCGCACATAGTCACTGTGAGATGTTGCTGCTGTTTCCCCATTCCTCTCTCCTCCCCCCTTCTGAATGTGAACAGGTCCTTCTTCTACTGAAAGCTGCTGAAAGATGCAGACAGCAGCACTACAATATAAAGTGCTCTTCTCCAGAGACTACTTTGTACAGCACTGATACAGCTGTTTGAAGTCAATGTCAAGCTCAGCGACTCTTCATTTGAGCTCAGACACGATGAACAGTGAGTTGGTGTCCCAACATCAGTAACAGCTTTTTTTTTTTTCCTGCAAGGGATAATGACTATCTGAATCACCATCCTGGTTCAGCTGCTTTTGTGCTGACCTCCAGACTGAAGAGAACTCATCTACCTGCTGTGCCATTAGCCTATTGAGAATTTTGTTTGCTGATGCTGTTAGTGCTTCTGTCTTCCCTGTCGCCCCTCCCCTCCCCACCATCAGCTTTGAAAGTGGCATCAACCATTGTTTTTTGAAGTAAGATATGTGGAACTCGGGGTTGACACAAATGTATGAAAGTCTGCTTTTACAAAGACAAAAGATGACATGAGCAAAACATTTTCCACATTAAATGAAATAGGAAAAATTTAACACTGCCATCTCAAAGCCTAGTATGGCATGAAATCTCAGCAAGGAAGTGGCCATTACAGTAATATAGTTACCTCATAAGTAATCAGGAAGGTTTATAGAATTCTATCAATATACATTATGTCAATATAAATGACAACTAATTCGTAAAACTATGCTAGTTTCCTTAGGTCTACCAACATTTTATAACTTTTTTAGCTTTTGCAAAGTACAATAACACAAACAAATTTTTTTCCCCCTATAAAACACTTCAACAGCAAAGAATAATTACTCATTTGAATTGAAACTAAAGGGAGTACTGTAAGTAAGGGAGTACATTAAGAACTGACTTGAAATTATCATATAGCAAAAATATATTTGAGAAAAATTTCTCAAATTTTCTTTACACTCCTCACTGTCTGCTAACTGCTCTAGGAAGACACAGACTAAGTATGGTATCTTTTACATGTTTCTATTTGAAAAGCACATTTACCCTTTCCATGTTTTGAATTCAGATGAAATGATCATGCTAGATGTACTTTTTTTTTTAATTTACACAACTACATGGACTTTTTCCCCTGTTATAACAAAATAAAGCACTATTTAATATAGCTGTTCAAAAGCTTGGAGAGACATACATATTGGGACATTTCTACCTATTTTAAAGCTGTCCCTTACATTACAGTTTTGTTTGGGATTACCTGAGGAAATAATTTGCTCTAGTTCCTTGTTTGTTCCGAGACCTGTTGTTCCTCGAAAGAAGTGCAACAGGGCAAACATCATGACCAAGAGTGTGTGCAAACACTCAGGTGGACAAAAACCTTGAGGAGAATACACAGTTCTATTCATATGTACATTTGAGAGAAGTACAAGTGCAAACATATGTGATCACATGGGGGATTGCAGAAGCTATTGAGACAGCAAAAACAATACCATATGGTCTGTGGGTGATCACAAAGTTCAGTTATAATTAGAAGAAATAACAACATGAAATTAGTAACACTCACTAAGTTTGTGAACAATACATATACAAAATTTTAAAACATAAATATTCATAAAATGATGAGTCATGAACAAGTTAAAAAATTATCCTCTAAGAAAACAATTCATTAATAGAACAAAGGGTCAGGGTATATAATCAGTTCTGACAATCTAAATAGATATTTATTTTTTTTATTCAGCTTTATTTTTACAGTTGATAAACTATTTCAAAGAGCAGGACTCTCTCAGCTCAAACAGGAAGCTATTGGCTATCGTGCTGCTCAAAAAAGAAAAAAAAATCTTCTGAGAATTGCATACAGCAGAAAGGCACCTGGGGGAGGGACCTGAGCACCCAAAAAATGGAATCATCAATGAAGAAGCAAGAAAGTGTGCAAGAAAATCTTCATCTCTCTCCACTTGCTAGAGACAAAATTGTTATCTGGTATAACTAATCTAGGAGCACTGAAATAGCAGATGCTTCTGCATTTGAAGATGGAGAATCACTGGCAAGGTTTGCACGTGCAGCCACAGCTGGAATAACAAGAAACTGTACAGATGAGGATTGAATGGCACAGGCAGAGCTTTTCTAGGAAGCTTGGATGAAACCCATATATCCAGTGCCAAGTCCTGGCATTGCCACTGATTTCCACAAACTCAACCAGAAATTCAGTATACAGTGGCAAAACTTCCATTGTAAAGGTCAAAAAATTAAATAGTGTTTTCTGGTTCTGTCTTCTGCTTTTGCAAGAGACAAACTCTAATTAGAAGTTATTCAGATTAAAACCATCCTATCCCTTCCTTATAAAACAACAAAACACCCTCAGAATTTGTCTAGATATATTTTTGCTCTAATTTCTTTTCCATTTCCTCTCATGACATCAGTCAGTGCTTCAGGACAGCTCTCACATTTTTTTTTATTTTTTTTTTTAATCGAGGGTACGGCTACTCATAGAATATGATTAAAACATATCTCATCCAAATGTTATACAAGAAGCTGTTGCTTTTGATGTATGTCCTCTATAAAACAATAACAAAAGATATAGAACTTTTTAACTAAAACTCTCCATCAGGAAACTGCTATTACTTGTATTTATTTATTCCTATCAATATGCTGAAAAGCCTTTGCTCCTCATCACTGTTCAGTAGAATTGGGTAATGCATGATAAGCCATTTATATGCATTTTACCAATGAACTAATTTGCTAGAATATTCACAGCCGGCAAATCCATAGAGAGAGAAGGGCAGTCAAAGCAATTTAATAGTTCAAACCAGTATCTGTGAAAGCACTTGCAGTATTTATTTGGATTTACTTTTAGCTTCCCAAAAGTCACCTGATTTCCACCAAAAGGGGAGGGGAGAGAAGGGGAAGGGACAGAATGCAATACAAGCACACAGGAGAGCATTCCAAAAATAGAATTAATCCTGAAAAGTAATATATTTTGGGTTAACTGGACAGCGAAAGAATCAAAGCTTTAGCATTTCTACAGAAAGCAACCCTAGGTCAACCAACTGATTTCATGGCGTCATGGTCTTTAATCTCAAGCACACACTTACATGCCCAAGGCAGGTGCACCCTGACCACTCTTTTGCCTGACAATCAGTACTTGACCTGCTCTACCCACATAACCAATTGACAACCCCCTGCTAGCAGCCCCTTGTTCATCAACCCCCTTGCATCCCCCTCTACCTTGCGCTGCCAACACTTCTCTACAGTTATCCTTGACCAGATAACAAGGTACCGTTGCTGTTTTGCACCACAAATATTTAACAAATCTTTAAACATAATGGCAAACTTTCTGGAGATGAAGCAGAACAGTCCAGGAAAGTCTATGCTCACCTGGAATCACCCACACATCTTTTGAATTGGGAAGCTGATGTCTTGCAGGAAAAGTACCACTTGCCTGCGACTGGTTTAGGGAGTTTCTGTGGTGCCATACAGCCCCTCTGTTATGAGCCCACAGCCTCTACACTGCAAGCATCCAGGACCTGTGCTGGCCCAGCACCCTCCAGCTCAAATAAGATAATGGACCAGCAAGAAAAAGGAAATAAAGAGCGCAGGACTTGAACTGGACAGCACTGCGTTAGACACACAATGTTTTTTCCTATTATACCACCTGCCGGTGCACACAGCCACAGGTGGACATATGGAAAGATCAACTTACCCCAGCCAATGCAGAGATAAAGCCGAAAAATTCTCTGCTCAGAAAAGACTGAAAGTACCAGCAGCGTGTACAAGTACATGCCTTCCACCAGCAACCAGTAGTAGTTTGCAGCCACACAATACTGCATCATCACAAAGACCAAGCGGCAGCTGAGTGACTCCTGTGATGGAAGAAAGCACAGCCCAAATGAATGCAACAGGAGCTGAGAAAAAAAGAATACTAACCTAAAAGACTGGTTCTCTTTCCTGCTCTTACTTTCTCCTCAAAATGATGCTTGCTAAAATAATCACATTTGAGTACTAAAAGGACAGAAGCCAGTAATAGGTGCTATACACAGCAGACAGATGCTTTCAACAACAATACTCCTCATTTAAAAAAAATTACATGTTCTGTACTTTCTATCAATAAGCAATGGATTATCATTTGAAAAGCACAATACAAAGACAAAAAGAAGAGCAAGTGAAAGGTACTGTATCAACTGCAGTCAGTGAATCTTTTAACTTCTCCATATATTCTATTCTGCAGCTGAGAATTTCTCCATTAAAGATCAAATAGCAGATGCCATAATGTTGATTATTTTCCAAAGCAAAAGATTTTGGTAGAACAGCAATATTGGCCAGTGCATTACATTTAAGTGCAAAATCTCTTTTAGTTGGTAAATTACAGAGACATGGTCAGCAGGACTCTAGGTAAGTGTAAAACCTGATAATTAATATAACCATCAGATCCAATGAAACAACTATTGGATAAACCATGTGTGAAGCCATATGTGTAGGTTTTTTTCTGGAAGGAGGGAATGACTGACAATGTAATGTGAACATTTTCAAACCATTTAAGATATGTATTACAATGTTATTTTCTGACAATTGATACATTGCAGATGACAAGAAATCAATGATCATATGAGATTTACTATATGATATTAGCACTTAAGCCTTAGGCAGTGTCAGAAAACAACGGGTGCCACATCAGAAGACACCCTTTTCGACCCCAACCCTGTACTGCAGCAGCAAACACTGTAGCCACATTCTATAATCACAAGAGCTATACAAATAATGAAAAACCCTTTCTTTGAAGATTCAAGTACATTTTGTATTCCAAATCTGAAGGGGGAAAGGCATGCTTTCATCATATTCACAAGAATTGTATATCCTCTCCTTTTGATTATAAGTATTTAATTAGCCAGTCCCTCCAAAGCTTTTCTAAATGCTTTCATAATTGCATTTTAATCAGATGCTTCCCTTTTTACCACCATTAACAGGTTATAAAGAACTCCAAGATCAACCAACTAATTTGGTCATTATACAAGATGGACAATCCTATCACAAAAGGTGCTGTTTTGGGAAAATGAATGCCTGTATGGATTGTCCGGCTCATAGTTCACAAACAAGGTTCACAACCTCTAGTGCACACAGCTGACTTGGGGCTGGAGGTGGGGAGGGGTGGGGTGGGGAGAGGCTTACAAAGGTGACCCAGCCTGGGTTTGCCTTGAGGCCCTCTCTGCAGAGACAACTCATGGGGAGCAGTTTAGATAGCACAGCCCTGGGTTGTCTGATAAGCTCTGAACTAAACAGGGCTGTGGCTGCATCATTCAAAGAACCAAAACCTGAGTTGAGCCTTGAAGTCCCTTGACAAATAGTATGCCCCGAGTCTCAATCCAACCACTGTTCTGTTGCCTGAGGAAGAAAGGTAAAGAAAAGCTGGAAGGTTTCAAGTTCAGTTTTAAACTAAAATCTTGTGTACTCAAACAATCACAGACCAGCAAAAGATAGATAGATAGACAGATAGATAGATAAACAGGCAGACAGACAGATAGATAAGGGGAAACTCCACCACACTGCCAAAGATAACAGCATAATCCGCTCAGGCATAGTCGTACACACTGTTAGGTAAGTCAGGGGATAAAAAACCCTAAGATTCAGGTTAGAAATTGGGAGGGGAGACATTTCTTGAGTTATACCGATGGCTTATAAAGGAGATTCTTCCCCCCTTTATTGGGACACCAGTCAAGGTAGCTTCCCTGGGATTGAGATCCCTTACCTGGAAGGGTAAGTGAATATTGTTTATGCTTTAAGTTTGTAAATATGTGTAATGTTTTGTGTGCTTGTGGTCCTCTGTGAATTGGTCGTGGTTGTAATAGTTTGCTCTGTGAATCAGTTGTGATCATAATAGTGTATTATTCTTGCTTTTAAAATTGCAATATCGCATTCCTCCATTATATCTGTAAAACCTGCAATAGTGGCGTGTTGAGTCTGCAAGCGCAGTTCAGGTCATTTGCTTGAACCTTACAGTTAAATCTGCAAGTGATGTTCCAAGTCATTTGCTTGAGGCTTGTAGTTAAGTCTCCTTCCGTTACAATGCCCTCTTGTCAATGCTAGGAGAAATGAACCTGCAGCATTGGAAGAAGATGTGGGCATTTGTATACATGTCAAAAATCCTCCTCTTCATATTTTCTCTGTCTAGTAGGGGCAAACTTCCCACAGGCAGAGAAACATGCCATGGCATCAACTACTTGCCTGTACTAAGCCCAAGGTGGGACAACCACAGCCACATACATTGCACTACAAGTTTCAGAGAAACTCTGTGGACTGAAGGAGAGCATTTTGTACAACCCTCCTTGTACAAAATGAAATTACCTGCTGTCATGCAGACACACCACAGTGATGACTCCAATATCCTGAGAACCACCACGGTGTCTGCCCCTACCTGGAAGGAGATAAGTCCTTCCCACTGGTGCTCTTGTGTGGCTGTGCTGTACATCCACTTCACCACTGAGTCCTTAATGAAGACAGATATAGCCCGGAGAATAAAAGAGGTGAAGAGGTTCAGGTGAATATAATTCCTCGTGCAATGCAGATGCCTGTAAAAAGGAAGAACCAGTCATGATCCACTACCTATGTAAAAGCTGCAACATCACAGACAGGACTGAGAGCTGAGACAGGGAACAGTGAGTCCTGCTGGAAATCAGGAAGTACCAGAGGAAGGTGCATAAATGGGGAGTGGCTGTAGGGATTTCAAACTGTCTTTAGAAAGAAACCACTATCAAGGAAAAGACATTCAAAACTTGAGCCCTAAGTGTGAATGTTTGGGGGAAGGAAGAAGATTAGTGTGTAAGGAAAAAAAAAATATTTTAAAAGTTTAAAAAGTGTAAAAAATAAAGTAATTTTCAGAAGTCATGGCTGAAAGGACTAAAAAAAAAAAAGTCAAGTTTCACATAATGCTAAAATCTCTTCTCTTTGAATCAACCTCAGGGTCACTGCACAGGTTTACATTGGCAAGGCTCAGGAACCTGTGCACAGTACAGCTTCTGGGCTGTGCTCAAACCCACAATGAAAAAACATTCACTTATAAATTACCGCTTTGACAAGAAGAGAAAAATTTGTATTCAGATTGCCTCCTGGGGGAATTGTAAATACTTTCTGCAGAACTAAAAGGAACAGAATTTTCACCTTTGCACTCAGAACTGAAAACAAAACAAACAAACAAAAAAAAAAAAGAAAAAAATCCTCTTGAATTTCAGCAGCCAGCTGCAAAGACAATAAAATTGCTTCTTGTCAAAAAAGAGCATGTTAAGGGATAGCAAAAGAAACTGCAGTCGTGTAAATGTCATCCAACTGCAGAGTATTGCCAATGTTTTACCAGCCTTATTCGCAAACATTTTTCTACCAGCACTGCAAAGGTACATACACTTTACTTCAAAGGAAGTTACACTGGGCATGATTCCTTTTTGATGCTAAAAGATACAGGTCACATATGATCAACGGCAATTGTTCCAGCAACTGTTTCAATTAATTTATGCTTTAAATGTTTTTTTTTTTTTACCGCTGTACAAATTTGGGTAGAAAAATAGACTTGGTCTAAAAGTTATCAGTTTTGCATTGAAGGAGAACTTTTTTTCATAGGTCAAATAGAATTTTTTGCATCACTTTTAAGTCACAGCTTATTTAAAAACCTACCTATGATTAATATTTATTTTCCTCTAACTCAAAATTTATTTGTTGTTACCCTTTATAATTAGATTTTGATCCCCATTTGTTGAGGTTGCACAGCTATTGGGGAGAGGCCAAGAGTAGAAGTTCCAGTCAGAATCCAGCAACTGCAATCCACATAGGGGCAGGTCTCATTTATTTCATGAGATCCAGAAACAAGTTGTCTCCAGATAGATAATTTAGACAGGAAAGCACAAAATGCATTGATGGCATAGTTTTTACAAGGCTCCCAGCCCGTTTAACATCTCTGAAACCTCATTTTCAAAATCAGAAGCACACACTCATGTACTCTTCTCCAGTCTCTGATTCACAGTTGAAGGAAAAAATGCTAAAGCATCTCTCCACAAAAGTCAGGCCATCAAAATTCCCTCTCCTCTACCAGTCTTCAGTGACAAACTTGCTCTTTGTTCACTCACAAAGAACTTGCACGTCCTTCCTTTCTTCCAAAAGTATATGGTTGAGCTCTGTAACCTTTACATTTGGGCTGCTAGGATAACTCAAAAAGTGTCATTAATGGGTGAAACAAGGAGAAAGCACTTATCCTGGGAGACATTTGGAGACTTCAAGACCATCTGGTGTTTCATCAGATGAGTCCCAAAGTTGCACAGGTACAACACATACAAATTATAATTATCACGTGGCATTCACAAAGGGCGAGTATGTCTGCAGTTCTGTAGTCATTTTAAATCTTTGAGATTGCTAGCCTATGCTTCTCCACTGGAAGGAGGAGGGATACTACAATGCTAGAAGGTGTGGTACAATATCAGAAGGCTTGCATTATTTCAGTTTTGGAAATTAGAAACTAAAAGGCATGACTGATCTTTTTAAATAGATAAGGGGTATAAACATGTAGGAGGGAGAAAAGGAGCGGGACTGCCTTGCTAACAGAGTGCTGGCAGCAGAGGAAATGATCATTAACTGGCAATGACAATTCTTTAGTCAGGGAAGAAAGTTTCTTAAGGATCAGAGCACTGAGGTTTCCTGGCCTGATTTCAAATTAGAGTATCTGGAGATGGAAAACTACTTTTTTAGAAGGCAACCTCATCAGCGTGTAAGAGTGACGATGGGATCTGGCTATATACAGCAGCAGGGAGCAGTACTTCATGGCAGAGGGACTTCCTTCCCACAACAGAGAATGATCACATCTTTGTTTTCTAAATATTCTCCTGTGCTCAGCATCTCCAAACTGCAGGAAAGTCTGTCTGGAATCAAGACACCTCCTGCATTTACAGAGGGGAAAAAAGATATCTCTGTTGGAGTCCAAAGTTGGGGTGGAGGGGGTGTTGTTTTTGGGGGATTTTGGTTGTTTTTATAAAAAAACCCCAAAATAACAACAAACCTATACAGCGCATCATTGGCATGTGCAACCAATAGTCTTAATTTTGATGCACTCCATGCAACTTCTTGGTACATAGACGGATGAAGCTGTCTGTCCAGGTGACAGTAGAAAACTTTTTCAGAGTTTTTCAGAGAAAAGTTTTTCAAAGAAACTTTTCAGGTTTCAAAGTAAGGTTCTCTTCCATATTGCAAAAGAAGTAAGAATTTCTGAAAGTTCTCCAAAAGGGAAATTCTGTTCAAAAATCCATTTCTGCGTTGAAATACACACTGCATGTGCAACCTGGGAAATAGGCCGGACTGAACTTTATGCTCTGTGTAATTCCAAGCAAGGCAAAATGAAAACTTCTGTCCTAAATGTCCTCTCATACCCCAGAGTAGTGCCTTATCTGCAAGGTGACACCATGAGGGAGTGCTGGAATCTCTCTCTTTTTCTATGTCTTCCAGTGGAAATTTCATTGAAATAAAATATATCACACAAATTATTTCAACTGGTTAAAAGCATTTGTTCCATGCATTCACACAGGTAACACTGCAAAAATTTAGGAATTTTACTTGCATTTTGAGAATAAATAACTGTAAGAAGAAACACAGAAGTAACATAAGATAGAGAAATAATGAGATGATGGAAGAAGGGAAAAAAAATAATCATATGTTTCTGTCAAAGTCTGATACTCTCATATAGAAAAACACAACACCTTTTCACCACTCTTCAGAGCTTCGCCATTTACCTGAATCCAAGAAGAATGGCAGTTGCTATTACAAGGGCAGAGAAGGAAAGAGAATATCCAATGGTGTATATGATGGACAAATTCAGCAGCTGTTCTTCTGGTGCATCCTGAGAGCATATAAAGGAGAAAAGAAAAAAAAAGGGGGGGAGTTGGGAAAAGATAGAGCTCATGGGCTTTAGTTCTTTCCTCCCAGCTGCTTTTTAACTTTTCTTAATGATAATGAGAAGTCATTCTCCTACTTTCAAGTTTAAATGCACATATCAAATCAGCCTCCCACCTTCCGTATGTTATAAAGAAATAAAAATTTAATCTTAATTCCCCAGCTGCTCCCAGGTGTTCGCTCAAAACAGTTGGGTTTTGCAGCCAGGCTAAAAAATAGATAATGTGACATTATTTCATAATAAAGTGGGAGAGGCATGAATTACCACACAAGCAAGTCTTAAACAGATGGCAGGAAGCACAAACACAACTCATCCCTGCAGTAAAAATGGCAAAGCTAATGTTTTCAGACTTGAACACACACACACACACACAGCAAGTCTCCTTCCTCTTGTAATGAGGGGGTCCTTTGGCTACATCTCAACTTAGAAATAGACCAAGCCAGGTTCCATTTGTTGATGTTGAGGCAAAGCATGCCTTTCATTCATACAACTAAACTCTTTTCTGCCCCCAAATAGTCTCTCTTTTTCCTTGTCTGTGCAACCTCTTGGTAACAAACCATAGCCCAACGTCACCTCACGACTCAGGTGTTACAGCACTGCCTGGGAGGGAGCAACCCAATGTGAGCCAGAGCAGTGGGGATGTCATACCCCCTTGACACTCCTGGGCTGTGGCTCTCTTCAGATGCACTGTTGAGGACATGACCACTGACATCCTTGCTTGAAAGTGTTTGCCAAAATCTTTAGGGAAAAGTATTTGAAAAGCTACAGGAAGGTCTGAATTATAACATGAGCTTATTGCTCAGCCTCTGAGGCACATTCATATTCTCTATTCTGGTTCATTTCTAAGCACACATCTTTGTCTAAATAGATTCAGGCATTTTACTTCTCTTCTTCAAGCTGCTAACTCTGCAACTGACTTCCGAGACCTGTGCTGTACAAAGGAATACATTCATTGTGCTTCAGAAGTACAGCTATTAAGATGTACTTTGCTCAGCCAGGAGAATTTAAGGTGAACATACAGGCTGTTCCTCAGGGATTTGATAGGTTAATGTTTTAAAGGGAATGATATGAGAGCTGCCTTACAAAAAGAGAAAAAAAAAAATCTCTTCAGCATCAAAGCTCAGGCAAACTATTGAGAGCTGACAATTCAAAACATCTACACAGATCAAAGTCACATTGCACATTTAAAGTAAACAATCTTATTTTATAAGGATTCACTCACAAAACCTTTGGATTTTGTTTTAGCAACAGTTGTAACATAATACATAGAAAACTTATGAAAATAACTTATTGTTCTCATGGACAAGATGTACAAAAAAGTAGGTTATTAGGGGGCTCTATATACACCAGCTGGAAAACCAAACATGGCTGTTCACATTTCAGAGAGTGACACCATGTAAACGGGGTTTCAGAATCCAGGTCAGTTAATGGGAACTTGAGGGCAAGGTGCCAAATAGCCAAGTGTTACTATTGGGATGTCTCATTGGCATGTCCCAACACAGCTTCGGAAGAAACCATAATGACAAACAAAGAAAAGTCAAACGACCAGGCTTATACTTTGCATTAAGAGAATGCACTCTGCTAGGATACCCTAGAACATGGAAAGGACAAGCAATAAGACTGCAAATTAAAAGAAAAAGTTAAATTTAACATATTTGGAGAATTAAAAACTATCTCTTTTCCCACTCCCTTCTAGTCTGCAGTCATTTATTCCTTCTGAAGAACAAGGCACTGAGCAATGAGAACTCCAGAGAACACAGATCCCACAGCCCTCGTGAATTTCTTATAGTTGAACTGTTTTGGCTAGGTATGCACTAGTTCCCAGTACCCTGGGACAGAGAGAGTGCACTCACTTTATGTGAGGGAAAGCATTGCCCTCGGAGGCTCGCAGCAGTAAGGGTATCACGTGTCATGGAAACGCACACAGTGCGCCAGCTGACGCCAATAGCTGACAAAAATCCCCTGGAAATCCCTACACTCTCCATTTGGTGCCAGGTGCCTCAACTCCCTGCAGTGTATAAAGCACTAAGGCAAGAAAATAACACTGACAAGTCCAAATCCATCACCCGCAGCAAGTGGACAAAAAAACCCCCAAACAAACAAAAAGCAGGGACGGCCCCCTATGCAAAGGTGAAAAGCAAATATCCTTCAATTCAGGTCATCTTAATCACCTTAATAGCTGTTAACAAGACAGAGAGAACAGTCACTTTATTGTAACAACACACCAATGGAAAAGAGTAAGAGGTCACTCCTCCAGTTCAGGTCTGCTGCAGTTGAGGCCCCTGCACTGCACCACAGCTGGGACTGCCTGGTTCACTTCTCTTGGATCTCTCATGTACATTTAAACCTGCTCTCATTTACCCTCCACATTGCCTTTGTTGAAGGGGAGAGACCTGACATCCCTTACCGTTAGGGTCACTGAAGTGAGGTACCCAGGATAAGTCAGTAAAGATTACTTTGACAGGACAAAACCACATGGGCATCAATGACTATATTTTTCTTCTGTTTTTTCCTAAACAACAGCTGGAGATAGAAACTCTTACCTGGTCAGAGGCCTCGCACTCAGACAGGTTCCTCCAGGGCATGGTCGAATTCTCCTGCAGCAGCCACGTCCCCTCCAGGGTGCAAAACCGGTAGACCTGCCCATGCAGCACTGCCAGAAGCAAAATGAGCCACAGGGTTAATGGGAGAAAGAACCTGCTTGTGGGGCAAGGTGGGCAGAGTGGTCTGAGCCTTAGTGTGACCTTTCTGTCCCACCATCGGTCTCCTGGCTGGAGGGTAAAGCTGCAGCATTGCTTGAAGGAGTGCTTCACCTGCTCCCTTGCCTGTAGCAGATGCTGCTGCTACTCGTCCTCAGGGCCAGGGAGCAGCTTGGGAGGACATGGCTGCAAAGGGATCAGACAGCGCGTATACCAAGACAACTGCTAACTGTTCAGCAGCAACGGGCTGAAATAGTTACTGCCACCTTTGTGTGGATTTTACAACATGCATAAATTCCTGTTCACTGAAATACTAGATTTTAAGTCACAAATTTTGGGAATGTTAAGCCTCAGCTACAAAATTCACAGGGAAAAGGCGGCACACAAAGAGTAAATGTGCTTTTTCTTTTCTGAGATCATGTAGACCCCAAGAAACCTCAGAACAGGTACACTAACACAAGCTCCCCAAAATATAAATGCCTGTACAAACATCTGTGCTACAAAACGAAGCTGTAAATCTTTGCCTTAACTACCCATGTACTCTTTTTATTCCTTCTGTCTACATGTTTGAATAACAAAACCAGCAATAAATAAAACACCTTTCTGAAGCAGTTAGCAGCTTGACCTTGTAAAAGCAGGTACAATGAAATGGCTCATAATAAAGTTACACCAGATTGAAGCACCAAAATAAAAGTACAAAAGAGAAGAAGCACTCAACCATAGTGTATCAAAAGAAACCCTCTCTCTGGTGTCTGGAGCACTGGGGAAGTCTGACAACTTTTATAGCCGTACATAAGCAACCTGGAGGTGCTCCTGCGTCAGAGCATAGCTACAGTTACTGTCGGCTGCTTTGCAAATGAAGTTTCTTACTAATCACGTTTCTGACCCAGTAAACTGACTTACTCTATTATGAAGCTATCCCTCAAAAAGCAGTGCTGGGTCAACCCCTCAACCAGGGTTAGCGTCTACTGAAGCAATGTTCAGAAACAGACACTTAAAATGTTTTAGAAGTATGAGAAGCCCAGTTAAGAGGATTCAGCTCTATGTGGGTATCAAAATACCTCTCAATTACAGCTTTTGCTCAAACCCAGCCTTGCCTGCTGCAACCTCATCCTGTTGTCAGCTCCCTCATTACTGCAAACTAGAACTCATTAGAGCTCAGCATCTCTCTTCAATGGGAAAACAGTAAAACTTATTTGCAATTATAACAACCCAGTAGGCTATTTGCATATTAGTTGACAACCGGGAATTTGTTTGGTAATTGTCAGCAATAGACTGGTAGTAGGTACTCTAAGTGAAGAATGTTGTTTTTAAAAAATAATATAGACATTCATATTCTAATAAGCCATTTCTAATGAGTATGCTAAATGGTAACTGATAATGGTTTTGGTAGGCATAGTCTATTTGCTTTTGTAATTGGTGTACTGAATATACCAGTAAGAGACAATATAAAAATGATATAAAAATTAAGTTATGCCTGGTGGAGGTTTTTCCTTACTATTAAGGATACCTCTTTGCATATATTTACACAAAACCAGAAGGAGAGATTAGGTCAGAACATATACAACATATATATTCAGCACATATGCAGCAATGTATACATTCACATCCATTAACTGCCATGAACATTATCTGGTGACAGTACCAACGACTTCTTTCTGTCGGGATGTTGCTACAATGTTAAGGATCTTGTACCTGATGGAGAGCAGGAAGTAGGAAAGCATCATTTCACACCCTCCCCCCCTCATCTCAAGATTAATGGACAGCAAATTGAATTAAGCCATTCAAAATATCTATGCAAAGGCAGCTCTAGGAACCAGTAAATATTATATATTAGAAGTCAATGAACGTGAAGTCCAGGGGGTTAAAGTCCAGAGGGTCATTAGGACGCAGAAATTCAGTCTGACTGCCGCTGCATGAGCTGCAACCAAGAAGTATTACTAAAAAAAATTATTATGAGAAACAATCTCTCACAAAAACAAATTCCACTATAAACTTGAATAAACAAAAACTTAGTAAGGAAGAATTGATTTTAAAAGTAAAAAATAAAAAACCCCAAAAAACCCCAAACAAACATTATTTCACATCCTCTGAAAGTCTTTATCAATTTTTCTCTCCCCAGTATTTCTTACTGTCAAGGTCTAATTGGGGTGAAAGCTTAGCCTCAGTGTATTTATTTCTCTCCATATCATCATGACACATTTTAATTTTCTTTTTATTGATAACACTTGTTTTGAAATAATAAGGAGGAAAATCTATTCTATGCTGAAGCCTGGCATATATCAGAGAACAGAAGAATTTACAGTAAGTGAAACATTAAATTTGCAATCAGACGGAAAGACAAGGCAATTCATTCAGATATGGAGAAAACCAAACGTAACCCTAACACACTACAAAGAAGAGTTCCTGACACATCTTGGAGCCACAAACACTCAAAACTGGACTGACAGCTCTTAGGGACCTGTGAGGAGCCACAAGCCAACTCTGGCAGGTTGTTGAAGCCTCACTGCTCACCAAAACAGTGGTTGTCAGTGCAAGACCCAGAGGCAACTAAAAACCAGCTGGGCTGCCTGTATCCAGAAAGAGCCTTAAGAAGCAAAAGAACTGATCAAACCAAAAATCCAAATAGATGAGACTGTGTATGACAGTGTGAGAGCACATCCATCTGCTCTATAGAATCATTTATTAGCCAAAATGCTTATGAAATAGAAAAAGTTAAAAAAAGAAATCTGACTTTAAGGCAGCATTGAGATTCTGGCTGATACATGGAAAGATGGTCATGAAAGAGTTGAGGGACTGCACAAACCACAACATAAAGAAAGCACAGGCCTGATGTACTGCAGGCAGCTAGTTGCTCTCAGGAATATGAAAACAAGTCTCACCATTGTGGAAACAGATTATTTTTGGTTATATGTGGAACACCAGAGCCACAACATCATCAGATGTTGACTGTAGGGGCTGTGAAGGGCTCAGTGACAGACCATACACAAGACCCTTCATCCCCTGCCCCTGGGCACATCCAACACCAGCACCATGCAGGACCTGTGAGGCAAACCCAGCCCACAGGTACTGACATTTTTGCCTGCTGTGTGATTTGCCACAGAAGACCCTAGAAAAGGAGGCCCAGAGCCACAGCCTTCACACAGCACTGCTACTGCAGGATGCACCTTCGGAGCAGACCCCTCCTGAATCGCATCAACCCACAGCCATTCCCGTTTTTCTGTTTCCTAGAAGCACAAGGCAAGCAGCCTCTGTCTACTCATCCTCTAGGCAACAGGTTCCATCACAGGCAGCCACCTGCTACCACCCAAAAACAAGAAAAAGGCTGTTAATGAGTGACAGCTCAGAAGAGACGTTGCCTTAACTGAACGCTCTTCCATGCTCTGGCCTCACTGAAGAGACAGACAGAGAACAGTCTCAACACCAGAAACTCTGCTCTGGTGTATCTCCAAAATAACTGATAAAAACCTGAAGTGGAGGCTTTAGATCTTTTTTGTTTCATATACAAGCTAAATTCTCATATTTGCTTAATGAAATCAGTTCCAACTGATTTCAAAGGTATCCACTGGCTTTTAATCAGGGACATTTTGATTCAAGCACTGCAAGTATCTTACCACTCTTACTGCTCAGAGAAAAGCATGTGGTTTGCATTAAAGCTACCTAACAAATGTTCTTAAAACAATTTTTCACATGGACTTTTTGTTACTCCTTTCCTGCACAGCTGGTCATGGCTTAGGATGGCAGAGATCTTCAACCTCCTAAAATGAGTAAAGGGATAGTACTTGTACACATTCTCTCCTTGCTGTGGGCCTGATCCAAAGCTCACCAGGAATCAGCTTTCATATGAAGCAGCAGCTGAAAAAAATGCAGTTATTAATACATATGGAGGCAAACTAACAATGACATGCTTGGAGGTTTCCTGTGTGCCATGACAGAAGGAAGGCACGCACACAGCTTCCCCCTCAACTGCTGAGCAATTTCAGCTTCTTGCTTGCAGGTGGTTTAGTCAGAGGCGATTCACATTTGTCCATGCCTGAATTTTGCAGAGTGACTCAGGCCCTCTTACCTTTAAAGCAGTTCAAATACCAAACATACAACAATCGGCTTCAGTTCTAATAAACCAGCATGATGAACAATCTTTTTTGAAGGTTCAAGTGGCTGCTGCCTCCTTACACTATCCTACAATACCCTTTTCCTGTCTTGTAATGCTTTTTGTTACCCTACAGTTAATGTTTCAAGTCACACTGATTATTACATTCTAGAACTGGATATCATCCTCTGCAAACAAACAAAAAAATCTACAGCCAATGCATAGGGAAACCAATTTTATTTAACCTGTAAGCCAAACACATTCACTCAAAATGTTGCACAACCCTTGGAAAAGCAGCTTAACAATGCCAGTTTATTTGAACAGTGTCAATCACACCTCATTAGAATGACATGTTAAAACATGGACTGATGCCCAAAACTCACTCTCTGTAAAATGACAAAAGACAGAGAGGAAAGCCCAAGATTTAGCACTGAAGTTAATAATATCTATCTAGTTCTCTGATGAGCCTGTAAATCTAATCAAATACTACAAGTAGCTAAATACTTTTATACATGGAGAAAATGTGTCATCACATGGGCAAGAGGCTCAAGCACATGCCCTCATTATCCCCCTTTCACTAGAAATAAAACCAAATTAAACAACCAACCTGCTCTGTCTTTTACAACACTAGGGTGTCAAGGTCAGTGTGGGATTACTCACCCAACTGTCCCTGAGGATAAACTGGAACATTATTAATTGTAAAAACAAATTACAGCATGTCCTATCCAATCAATTCTATCCAGGCAGAGAAGTGAGAGAATGAGAGAAAGAACAAGAGAGACGGCAGCTTTGTCTCGCTGCTGTGTGTCAAGCATTATAGACCTCTCCTCTGTTAATACCTATTCTCTATTTTCAGCAGGAAAAATGTTTTGGAAAAGATAACAATTTTCTCCATAAAACAGGGACTCTGTAGTATGACAGCATCACGATAGTCTTCAAAGCAGACTGGTTTGTTCCTGAAATGAGCAACTTGCCCTTTGACAGGGACAACAATTTATCAGAATTTAGGAGGTTCAGCAGCAGCTCTGTTCAGTTACCATTTGGTGTGACCTGGGCACTGTTCTCCTGAAAGGAGCCACTCAGCTGTAAAAGCCCCTGCGTAAGTGTCATTCAGTCCCAATCCTGGTGCTGCTTACAGCAAAGACGTCTTAAACCCAGGACTCATGTACTCATCCGTGAGCGTGCAGCTGAAAACACGACATCAGGGAGCAGCCTGATCACGAAGCCCCTGGGGAGCAAATGGAGCTCCAGCCTGCAGTACTGTCCAAGAATTACATTTATCAAAATGTGCATTTATGCTGGGCTCACTGCCACATCATCCAAAATTATATTACCTCAACAGGCAGTTTAACTATGAGTACTTTACTTAGTGTCCCTTCCCACTATTCCTCCTCCCTCATAGCATATTAGTCATCTCAACTCCCTTGCTTTAGCAATGATTAAAAAAATAAATAAATTGAAAAACAGCTACACCTGGCATTTTGCCTTGAAGACAGAAAGGTTGGTGGTCACTTCAAGTTCTTGCAGCAGGAAGAGAGTAATTTTCAGTTATATTCTATGGTTTGGGTGAGATGTGGGGAAACAGATCTGAACATCTCTACTGTGAATTTTCCCCATACCTAGCTCCTAGCTTGAAAGATCCAAGGATCTCTCCAGCCTCTTCAGATATAGAAAAAAAATACTGTGAAGAAGATTGACAAGAGAAATAGTTATACATCCACACTCCTACCAAGAGATAGACGTGAACTTATGCAGACCTAACAAATACCTTCACATGGTGCAAGGGGAGATCCAATTAAGCGAGTGCAGGCCTTCCCAGAGGCTGCAAAAGTCCACCCTGCCTGTACTGGAAGTCCTCAGTGCCTGAGTCCTGTACTGTCCTATCAAAAGTACAAAGTCAAAGAGTTTGGCATCATCCAAGGGATACAGCCTGCATATAAAGTCTTATTTAAAAATATTACTTTTGGAATGACATTAACAAAATTAAACATTCCAGAATTAGGAAGTGTTAAGCTAAAGCTACTTACACTGGTTTTAGTTCCACTCAGTAACACTCTTTCTATGTACACAATCATATATTTTTTTTTCCAACAGAGCCCACAGTTTTATTCCGGATACAGAATAGAGGGAGATCATTTAATGAGAAATTATTCATCCTTATCACTGAGCTGTCAAGTCACTTTTAAGAATACTGAATCAAGTCTATACCAAACACTGTATTTTCTTATTTGTATGGTCCATTCAGAGACCACCAATTCAGCTCCTCAATGAACATTAAGTGCTATTATCTCCTCTGTGTGCACAGAGGATCCAAAAAATAAAGAGTATATTCTAGTCACATAGTAAAGCTGATTTATACAACAAAGAAAATTATGCAGCCACAAAATCTGTTCTGCATGGACATTCAGTTCTCCTAGTGCAGAAATCATCCCTGCCAACTCTGCAATACCTTGCCTCACTCAACATAAACTCCCACAGTTAACAAGGCAATGATCCTGCAGAGAAAAGCCCCCTTTACTACGTATCTCACAAGCAGATCCATTCTGCGTAGTGAAAGAATAAGAGATCTGTGGAAAAATGAGAGAATGTAACTTCACAATAAAAAACTACTTGCATAATGGTGGCCAATAAAGGTTGTCTGGGCAAAGTAGACCATGCCAAATCATAAAGCATTCATTAAGTTGTAACCTTATACCTCATTGAGTAGGAGTTAATATCTCATAAAAGTTAAAATATCTTCCTGAAAAACAATGCTGCTTTTTAACGCAGAGTATGACCCTAAAAGGAGCTATACTCTCCAAGCATTTCAGCTGAGCAACTTGTATGGGGAAAGAGCTGCATTAACCATGCTAGACCACACCAAAACCTACCACAACTTTCCGAAATATATTTTAAAAAATAACTCATAAAAATGCATGCATGCATGTGCACATTAGGTTTAATAGAGAGTGTTTATGAACTATAAAAGTTATGTGAATTAATGTAATAAAAGAAGGTTGTTTATGAAAAATAAGCATTTATGATAATGGTACAGCCTTGTGAAGGTTTGGTAAGATACCAAAAAGCACTATTAAAAGTTTTGTTCAGAATAAATAAAAGTAGTTTGGAATAAATTTATTGCAACAGCAAACGTGACTGGAAGTTCAATGCACAACAGACTTGTAAGAACAGTGCTAAGAGGTTTTGTGGTTTAAAGTTATTGGATCAGTTTGTGTAATTAATAGAAGACATCTTATTAAAGGCTGTTAAAATGAAACAAGGAATTATGCAATAAAAAGTTTTCTTAAAAGGCTACAAAAGACACAACTAAAGTCTTCCCAGGGCAAGGGAAGGGATTTATTTTACTACACCCATGCTCCAAGGACTTATAAAAATAAGCAAAAAATCCCAAAAATAAACAAACATTGCGACAGTGAAATAAAAACAAGCTAAAAGAAAAGGAAACAACTAGACAAATCATTAGCATAATGCTTGCTGAGCTAAAGCAAGGAAAAACAACTTTGAGAAAAAACAACAGATAACTAGTATATTAAATATACACAGCTAGGAGGGAGAAGGAAATAGTCATGCAAATAAGCACCAGTTGTTTGATACAGCTTCTGAGCAAAACAAGATGCTCCAGAAGATGCAAGCTAAAACCAATGCCAGGTGCTGCAAACAAACTGCCAATCTTTGGCAACAGGAAAATAAGTGGCATTTAGTTATCCTCAAAAACAATGATATAAAGAACCAATAATTCCACAATCCCAATTCATCATCTCTCATAGATAAACCAAAGATAAACCAAAAAATCCTCAACATTTGGAAACTTTCAGCACAGCTACCTGCAAAACATATCACAAAAATGAACCCAAACCATCAAACCTCATTTACAGATTACTGTAATTCCACAAGTATTACCCACTACCTACAGGAAGTAAAGGAAGTGGATTCTTCAAAGCAGAAGAAGTACAATGAAGCATCTCAGGCATTTCAGAGTGAAGACATAGGTTTTTATTGAGCAAGCTTTGCACTCTGGCACTGGCTAAAGGCTTGTTACCTCTGTATACATGACCTAAAGCATCTTAAGCTGTAAAGAAAAATTTTATCAACTGGTAAAGGCTTTCCTACAGATGTTGTTCTCATACTGTCTGTAGACCTGGCATTACAGGTATAAGCTGCATATACACGATAAGAAGTAGTACTATGCAAGAAAACCCCAAACCCAGCTAGCTCAGCTGTAAGAAGAAATTTGGCCCTTGACTCTATGTCTTAGGGCACTGCCCTGTGCTACATCAATATATCCAGATGCTTTGCCAATGGATTTCTCTGCTACATAACAAGGGGATAGCAACCTTGAGTTTCAAGCTCCATAGCAGGCCTACCCTAACACTAACTTTTCACCACCTTCTTCTCCTAAACCCTTCCTCTTCTCTCTGCCTCCTTTGACCCTCTCATTTTAGCTACTATCACAACATTCTTCTTTCTCCTCTACTTGCATTCCTGTCCTTAGTTCTCCTCTTCAGCTTTATTCCTCTAACCCTCCCTGTTGCTGCAATGCTTACTTCTACGATGCTCCAACCTACCCACTGCTGACCCTTCCCCTTCAACTCTGCACTTTCCTATTCCTTTCTCAGCTCCTACTCCGACTCGCTTCTCTCCAAAACCACTGAAATTAAACAAAATTGCACCCTGACTCCAGTCTCTCACATCCCATTTCTCCTCAATCCATTCCTCATCACACTCCAGCAATTCCTTCTGCTCCAGCCACACAGCAAGGAGAAGTCAAATCAATGAAGCACCTCTGCTCTCTAATCTGGAGTCTACTGTGGTCAGCAAGGGCATGAGAAGTCCTGCTCAGCCCATGGGCCAAAAGCATGTCTGGCCCAACAGTTGCACAGGATTTGAGGAGAAAAGACCACTGCTCTGCTTTCATGTAGCCTCTGTAGACTGTAGGTACAAACTACAGAAAGTCTAGCCAGAACACAAAGAATTCATCTCCATGAGCAGCAAGAGGAATTACTGCCAGTACCACAGGAGCCATCTCCCTCTTCCTCATCGCCGTGCTGAAATGCAGAACAGGGTTTTGACAAAATGCTCTCGAAAAATGTCAGCCTTTAAACAGACTTCTATTGTGTTGAATCTCAGTCAAGCAAAGTTCTGCAAATGAATAAGCTACTAAATACAAGCTATTAAAAATAATTTTAAAAAGCACCAAGTGCTTTTATTATGGAAATAAGCATCTTTCCTGCCAATAATTACTGGAGGCCACTAAAGCTGGAGAGTGATGTCTGGATTTACCTTTCCATTACAAAGCCAACCTTTACACCAATCTCTGATTACCACCCTCCATCCCAAAGTCTGGACATATCCCTGATCTAGAAATCAGGAACTCTTACACTATTCTATTGGTAATCTTCCCCAAGTTCTCTATTCCATTTCTGTTTCCACTCAGTTTTAATTGCTTGGAAGGTATTTGGATGGACATACAATCCTATTGACGTTTTCTGCCAAGGTGCAACCATTTCCTTGAATATCCACTGCCAACCCTACCTCACATTTTTAAAAAACTAGAGAGGCCCAGTGTCATTTATCAGCCATAGAAACACAATGTTTTACACATTTTTACCTATGCCTTCATTCGGTTTAAAGGAAATTGTTGATGCCTTGCTTCATTAAGCTCCAGGACAATTATCTGGCAGGTTTTGCGTGTGTAAGACAGGGTGGTTTTCTTTTTTTCTTTCAGAGGAAATATGCTGATGAGCACTTGATTCTTTTCTTGCCTAATTCATTTCTGCTCATTCCAATTGTCAAAAACTAAATGAGTTCCAGAAAGGTCAGATGAGTTTGGCCAGGTGCCAACCACCACTAACATTATTATTGTCATTGAACTAGTCATGTACTCAGGTTCTCTCATGTGTTGCCCAGAAAGACTTTATTCTTATTCAAAGAAAAATTAAAGTCATGTATGGGAATCCTAATAGTTAACATTCGGGACATGTCTGAGGAAGATTAGACATACTTTCAAAATTCAGAACAGGACTTTGGTCTCTCAGGGAAAATCTAGTCTATTACAGAAAACTCCCACGGGGAGAGTTACCAGCAAAACTTGCGAGTGGAAAAGGGTAATACTGCAAAATAAATAAAACTGCATACATGATTAACAAGTGCAACCATTGTACAGATTAGCACATTTTCAAGTTAAAGCTGCATTTGTGAAATGGCATAAAAGGGAGGATGTTATATAACTTGACTACTTGCAAACAGACACCTTTTAAGTTGGTCAATATTTTTGTACAAGTACTCTATCAAATTAAAATATTACGAAAAATTCAAACACAGAGCTAGTAATTTCAAGAAGCAGTGTGATTCATCTTTCCATAAAGTATTTACTTTTATAGGTATATAAGTAGATCGAGTTGTATCTTCACCCAAATTCAACTGAGGATCTTGAGAGAAAGAAGTAAGTTTTCTGCCACACCAGAAGCTATTTGTTATGTGAGAGAACATGTATAGGTTGGATGTGGGAAGAGCATTTCCCATTACACAAAGGTGAAGTGTCAGGGATTCCTGAAAAAGGGAGGAAGATGGGGGCTGTAGGTCATATGGCTAATTTAGCAGCTGCTCTCCACCTATGCTGTTTCAAGATCAAGTATTCACAGAATCACAGAATGGCTTGGGTAGGAGAGGGACCTTGAAGATCATCTAGTTTCAACCTCCCTGCTGTGGACAGGACAGGGTTGCCAATCACTAGCTCAGGCTGCGCAGGGTCCCAGTCCCATTCAATCTGGCCTTGAATGTTTTATCTTATCTTTGGAACTTAGCTGGGGGGAAGGGGGGGTAGGTGGGAGGCATGGAAGTCAATAGTAATTAGCAACATTTAAGCCAGCCAGAGAAATAAGTTTCAGCAAGGCATTTAATTATGTAGCACACACAAGTACTATGTTTATTCAGACCCTTTATTAGTTCAGTTTACCCTTTGTCCACTGTAATTAAAATCTGCAAGTTCTTAAGTGCAAGTAACAAAGAAAGGTTTGAGGTTCCTCTGTTTAACAGAATATACTGGCATTGCAAACAATTAAAAGTGAGCAGGTTATATATACTTCAGTTATGTAAGACCTGTAACAAGAGCGTAGATGAAGTTTAAGGTAATCGGTGAGGTCAAATGTGTGTCGGAAGCTAAGCTACCTGCTAAACTAGCATGGGAAAGGCACAGAGGTAGTCCAGTAGCTTTAACCACATTTAATAGTGTTTATTTCTCAATTAAATGTCCTATTCATTGTCAGATCAGCTGGAAGCAACTTCTCAAACAGCCACAGAATGAGGCTCAGCTGTCTCTACAGACATGTGCCTTGATATCCTTGATATCACATCTCAAGGAATTACTTTAAGAAAACAAAAACATTATCCAGTTATAACCAAAACTTTATGGAAAACATGCAGTCCTGCCAGCTACTCTAAATTTCACAGATGCAGACACAGCAAGCTGATATGCTACAGCAGGTCTGTCCAGCACTTATGCTACATCCAGCAATGCAGAAAAATAAATTCTTCCTAGAGGGCCTCAGGTGACCAGATCTATACCTGACATATGAACAACATGCAGCTGGTCACATCACCCATATTTGTTAATGATTTTTTAAATTATTTCTTCCAACGGTCTCCATATCTACCCTTGAGATGAGCAGCATATGTTCTAGAGTTCTCTGGTGTACTACCAAATGGAGACTAACAAACAGAGGTGAACTTGAAAGACTAGGAGGTTTTTCTTTTTTTTTTTTTTTTTTTTTAGGCAAACAGATTGGCAATTAGCTTGAGACAGCTTTTAGTGCAAGGAAGTATACATTTTGAATTGCTTATAGTATAGCAAATGCAAAGCAACATCTTTTTCACTGAAAAAACATCACACCCTTTCCAGCATTATGGAGAGCTTTCTGGAAACCTGGTTTTATTAGAGCAAAGAAAGGAAGAAATGTAATAAATGTCTAACCATTTTCACTGTATCCAATACCTGAAGTGAAATTTATTTTCTTGCATGTTAAAAGACAAACAGGTAGTTTAGCTACACACTCATGTAGCCAACTGCTGACTTGGTTTTAAGAAACCCTCAAAATATGAAGCTGGATGATTGAACAAAAAGTGGGAGAGATTAAACCAGACAAGGTTTAGCCTGCTCCCCTTAACCAAATGTTCCAGCCATGCACATACTTCCAAACTGTCTGAAGAAAAGTTCTCACACAAACGTCAGCTTTCTCAGCCATAGGGCTTTCTGCAGGCACCTGTAGAAAGCAACCTACACTGTTTCCTTTGGTCTGCCTTGCACAGCAGACAGTAGCATTTCACTGCCCCGGGATCATTACCCACAGGAGGTCTCACAAACAAAAGCATCTTCTTTCTGCTGCTTTTCGCTTGTGGCACAATGGCAGTCTGTCCTCAAACTCCCTCCCCCTCTGAGTTTGAACAGTGCCCAAACACAGGCAATGCTGGGGAAAGGAAAGAGTTCCAGGACAGGGGATTTAATCCTGCAGCATAGCAGGTGCCCCAGGAGTGCAGCTACTTGAACATCAGCCCTCCACGACCACATTTGATGGTGGGGCAGGGTGAGAGGGCAGGAGGCACTCAATCACTTTTAGGAAAAAGGTGGCTGCAGAAGCTTTTCCAATTGCCTGCAGATGGAGGGCTCAGGAGATTGGCGGGACCACACTGCTCATGGGACAACGTTTCAGGAAGACTTACAGACACAGATAGATTACATTGGTTATATGGCCCCCGCAACCCCAAACTAGTGCTTACCACCAGCATGCTCCACACCACGCTGCTGCCTGCCCAGCCCAGCCCAGGAGCACTCTGCTGTGGGGAGGGCATTATGCTACTGGCCACCCGCACCAACAGTCAATGACCCCAAAATCCCTGCCAAGCCAGTAATCCTCTCTCACCTGGGTCGTGATAGGGCATGCCACAACCCAAAGCACTTGTGGCAACACCTTGACAAACATGACAAGATTCTCTTTCGTTTTTCAGCCTCTCTCCTTGGTGGGCATAACAACTACAGATCCTAAACAAAACCCATTTCAACACTTAGGTTTCTGCAGCTTTTGTAGCAGGGAATAGGATCTGTGCATGATGCCATTACAAGTGCCTAAGTCTATAGTCACAGTTTTTGGGGAAGAGAAGATACCACACAGGAAGGAAGTATTGGAGCTTGCTGGGTTCATGATTTAAACAGTAGCCAGGGCTAAGCTAGACACTAATGCAGGGTGGAGACTGTGCAGACAATTTCCATTATCTCTGCTGCACCACAAGAAAGTTTCCCTATATCTCATAGCCCTAGGGAAATTGCTTTTAAAAAACAAAATCCTCATGGTCCAACTGGTAACCTCCAGCACTTGGCAATTCTCGGGCGATGCCTCATTTCCACCCAAAGCCTCACACAGAGCCTACATCCACCTAAAGACACATCAGGAAAAGCAGTTCTGTCACCAAAGAGGAAATGGAGAGTGCTAGAAAAAGGGTCTCAAATGTAGGTTAGAGCAGGGGAAAATAGGAAAGAGGTGACCTGGGTGTGTCCTCGCACCTAAAGGTACTCTGAAGCAGCAACCCAGTCTGGCCTCTGCATTACCACATCCCCACATGAAGCTCAGTTCATGCAGTCTCTGTGACTGGGCAAAACAACTGTGCAAAGTACAGCTGTGGTCCCAGATCTCCATGATGCACTTCAACTTATTACATTTAATCAGACTCTGACTGCATCTCTAGTAGCCAGAGGCAGCCCCAAGGTTACTATCAGAGATCATCTGATATTACTTCTGCATTATTCTGCCACCAGAGTAGCTTTGAGGTCTTTCATGTCACAGGCTGAAAAGCTGTTGTTTCCACAGGTCCCTAGGCTGTGCTTTGCCCGTTCTTCTGCAAGAACAAAGGAGCAGGTATCACTATTGCAACACATAACGTAGTAAGAGGATAATATAGAAGATAAAGTGAATTATAGGGGACAAGTGATTCAAGCAAAGGTGAATGACAACAGAAGTTATTAGTTACACAAAGGAAAGGATTTCAAACTAGGAAAAAGGTGGATTTAGAGAGCATGGGGAATGAGAAAGCAGTAAGGCCTCATGGTCAGCAACAGTTAGAGGCACACAAGACATCTGGCCCTTTACCTAGTACATTGAAACATTGAAGGTCAGTCACCTCAAGGGTGTGCAGAACTCTAGTAGGTCCTCTTGCATCCCCTGGGGATACCTGCATGCTCCACTCTCTTCTCCTAAGTGTTTGTATACAAATGCACGCAGCATGGGGAATAAACAGGAAGAACTAGAAACCTGTGTGCAGTCGCAGTGCCATGACCTCATTGTGATCACGGACATGGTGGGACAGCTCGTATGACTGGAATATTGTCATGGATGGGTATGTCCTCTTTAGGAAAGACAGGCCAGCAAGACAGGGTGGCAGGGCTGCCCTTTATGTGAGAGAGCAATTAGAATGCCTTCTCCAGGCAGCTAAGAGTAGCTTCAAGATCACAGGCCCTAGTTCTCAAGGGAGACTTCAATCATCCTGATATCTGTTGGAAAAACAACACGGCCAGGCACACGCAGTCCAAGATGTTCCTGCAATGTGTGGAGGATAACTTTCTGATGCAGGTCGTGGCAGAGCCAACAAGGAGAGGTTTGATTGTGGACCTTGTTCTTACCAACAAGGAAGGGCTGGTTGGGTATGTGAAGGTTGGGAGCAGCCTGGGTCACAGCAACCATAAGATGGAGGAGTTCAGGATCCCATGTGGAAGATGCAAGCCAATAAGTAGGGTTGCAACCCTGGACTTTAGGAGAGCCAACTTTGACTTCCTCAAGGACCTACTTGGGGGTATCCCATGGATTAGAGTGTTGGAAGGTAAGGGGGCACAAGGGAGTTGGTTAACACTCAAGCACCACTTCCTTCAAACCCAAGATTGGTGCATCCCCAAGAGAAGGAAATCAGGCAAGAGTGGCAGGAAACCCACATGGATGAGAAAGGAGCTCATGGAAAATCTCAAAGGGAAGAGAAAGGTCCATGAAATGTGGAAAAAGGGTCTAGCCACCTGGGAGGAATACAGGAATGCAGTCAGGGCCTGCAGGGATGCAACTAGGAAGGCTAAGGCCCATTTGGAACTCAATCTGGCAAAGGAGGTTAAAGACAACAACAAAGGCTCTTTTGAGTACATCAATAACAAAAGGAAAACTAGGGAAAATGCAGGCCTACTGTTGAATGAGGCAGGTGCCCTGGTAACAGGAAACAAACACTGAGAAGGAAGAGATACTGAATGCCTTCTTTGCTTCAGTCTTTTGGCTAAAAGTGCCTCGGGAATCCCAGATGCTAGAGGGAAGAGAGAGCCTGGAGGGAGGAAGACTGCACCTTGATTAAGGAAGAGCTGATCAGAGATATCCTAAACAAAATCAATATACACATATCCATGGGCCCTGATGGGATGCACCCACATGTGAAGGAGCTGGCAGAAATGATCACTAAACCACTCTATCATCTTTGAAAGGTCTTGGAGAACAGGAGAGGTGCCTAAAGACTAGAGGATAGCTAATATCACTCCAATCTTCAAGAAGGGCAAGGAGGAGGATATGGGCAACTACAGGCCAGTCAGTCTCACTTCCATCCCTGGGAAGGTGATGGAACAGCTCATTCGTGATACCGTCTCTAAGCAGTTGGAAGAAAAGAAGGTCATCAGAAGTAGTCAACATGGTTTCACTAACGGGAAATCATTCTTGACCAATCTGGTAGCCTTCCATGATGTCATCACCACCTGGGTAGATGAGGGGAAAGCAGTGGATGTCACCTACCTTGATTTCAGCAAGGTGTTTGATACTGTCAGCAAAGATTTGATACTGTCCACCACAACATCCTTGTAGCAAAGCTTGGAAAGATGAGTGGACAGTGAGGTGGACTGAGAACTGGCTGACCAGCAGAGCTCAGAAGGTTGTGATCAGTGGTGCAGAATCTAGTTGGAGGCCTGTAACTAGCGGTGTTCCGCAGGAGTCAGTACTGGGTCTGGTCTTGTTTAACATCTTCATCAGTGACCTGGATGTAGGGATAGAGTCCGTCTTCAGCAAGTTTGCTGATGATATGAAGTTGGGAGGAGTGACTGACACACCAGAAGGCTGTGCTGCCATTCAGTGAGTCCTGGACACAATGGAGTTGGGCAGAAAGGAACCTGATGAGGTTCAACAAGAGCAAGTGCAGAGACCTACACCTGGGCAGGAATAACCGCACGCATCAGCACAGGTTAAGGGCTGACCTGCTGGAGAGGAGCTCTGTGGAAAAGGACCTGGGTGTCCTGGTGGACAACAGGCTGGCCATGAGCCAGCAAAGTGCCCTTGTGGCCAAGAAGGCCAACAGTATCCTGGGGTGCATTAAAAAGAGTGTGGCCAGCAGGTCGAAGGAGGTTCTCCTCCTCTTCTACTCTGCCCTGGTGAGGTGACATCTGGAGTCCTGCATCCAGTTCTGGGCTCCTCAGTTCAGGAGGGACAGGGATCTTCTAGAGAGTCCAGCGGAGGCCACAAAGATGATGAGGGGCCTGGAGCATCTCCCATATGAGGAGAGGCTGAGAGAGCTGGGACTCTTCAGCCTGGAAAAGAGACAACTAAGAGAGGATCTTATCAATGTCTATAAATATATGAAGTGCAGGGGCCAAATGGATGGGGCCGGGCTCTTTTCAGTAGTACCCAGTGACAGAACAAGGGGCAATGGGCAAAAACTGGAACACCAAAAGTTCCAGACAAACCTAAGGAAAAACTTCTTTACTGTGAGGGTGATGGAGCACTGGAACTGGCTGCCCAGAGAGGTTGTGGAATCTCCATCTCTGGAGATGTTCAAAACCCACCTGGATGCTTTTCTGTGCAACCAGTTGTAGGGAACCTGCTTTGGCAGGGGGATTGGACTTGATGATCTCCTGGGGTCCCTTCCAATCTTTACGATTCTGCAGTTCTGTGATTTCATGAGAGCTTGGTAGTTCAGGAGTCCTCTAATGGCCCAGGTATGGTTATATTAGACGACTTCATAGTAGTACAGATAGATCATTAGATCTTATGTGTCTATTCAGGACTGAAAAGAATGCACACCTGGGGCACAGCTTCTGGTTTAGTTTCCTCCAAAGAAACAGATCCCAAAACTGCTCAAATACAGTCACATAGCAAGTAGGACAACCAGGGGATTGTTTCAAAATTCACTACAGTGCCAGAGCAAGATACCAATACAGATACAGACTACCAGTCAAGCCAGTTCAGGGGTCAGACACCTCAAAAACAGAGACAGATCCTAAGCTGAAACAAAAGCATTCAGAGTTCAGAACATTTTGAGTGGAGATCTGAGTAACAGCCACATCTATGTTAATGCAGGTTTGCAGCCAGCCTTTGTATAGCCCAATGCATATAGGAGCAACTGATGTGGCTACTGTTCACATAATTCATGTGAAATTAGTACCTCTAGAAGGTTTGGGGTTTTTTTAATTAAAAAGGATTTAGTGCTATTAAACAATAAAATATCAGAACCCCAGAGGAGGCATAATTGCATGATGAATTGTGCAGCTCCACAGTTTCCAAACCCACATGGTGTTATTGGCAGCTGGCCTTCAATTATAAGTAGGTAACAAGAAAAAGAACACTGCCAGTGACAGTGAGGTGAGGTGCCTGCCATCCCTTAAAGGAACACTGCTCCCCTCTCCTCCATTTCTGCACTAATCAAAGTTTGAGACAGCCACTGCCCTCATAGTAATTACTCATAGTAATTTCACTGACTACAATGCGGATAGCAAGATGTGCAAAGTTTACCTGGTGTAACTTCAATGCTACCATAAACTGAGTAGGTTTTATGGGTTTTCACTAAAGGCAAGGTTTTGCCCAAGATATATGGGAGCAAAAGCTTTGACTCAGGCAGCCAGAAGTACGTGAAATTTGCCTTCAACAAGCTTTGGCTGTGGTTCAAAGTTGGTGCTCGCAACTTCACAGAAAAAGTCCTTTTAGCAATAACCTCCCTCCTGCTACTTCAGTATCTCCCCATGAAGACCTGACCAACAGTGGGAGTTACATAAGAACAAACAGAAGCAAAACAGAGCTGGAGAGAAACAGCCCATACAGTTTTGAAATTGCTGTGATTTGCTCTTCCACAGATGTATAAGTAGGCTAAAAAAAAGCTTTGGTTTGTTTTTTGGGTTTTTTTGGGGTGAGGAAGTTGGAAAGCAGCAGAAATTAAGCATGTGTGTTTTGATAATCCAGACATTTCATTTCATATTCTCAAAGCATTTCAAAACACCACTTTGAAAAACAAGAAGTCTTCTCAAAGAGAAAATTTTTGAATTTCACTACAGAATCCTGAACAGAATGCTTTGTTTGACCACTGCTTCTCACTGTCCCAGAGGGCTTCCCCACTACATGCATAAAGCTATCTTATATGGCACTGAAGGCACACACATGACTTAATGAACTCCTGCCATGTAGTTACAGCCCAGCAGTGTCTGGGCTCCTCATTTGCTGGGATACCAAACACCTGCACTGTGATGAGAGACACATTAGCCACCTATTTCTCATTCCAGTGACAATGGTTTAAGCTGCACTGAAGCAGAGGCTACTCTAAACCCCAGCTCCTTTGGCTTCAATGTGATACCGATTACCCAGATTGGCTGCAATCACACCAATCAGGAAACTGACCCACATAGGAGGAAAGAGAAAAAAAAAAAAAGACTCAAAGGAATGAGGACAAAACCCCACATTTCAGTTCAGTGAAATTCCCAATCTACTTTGCTGCACAGCTACAGATGGAAAAAGGCAGCAGTGAAGTACCTCTAAAAAAAAAAAAAAAACCACCCATGTAATAAACCAACCTTCAGGCCACATTCTAGAAGTGCACCGACAATCCAATGCCCAGTACTCCAGTGCAAGCTATAAAACAAAAATTCCTCTAAAAATTTAGGCTTAATTTACTTGCCTGTCATAAAGCAAGTCTGTAGCAGTACAGGGATGTGTGGTTTCAAGCATAAAATCTTGGTCTAATGTTACAATCTTTCTTCTATTAAATTATCACCAACACATTCCCAGTCTTCAGAGTCCATCCTTGCAGACAGCATGCCAATACTGAGTTTGGCAAGGGACAATGACATGCCCGCTGGGTAACACAACATAAGAGTCTCGGGCTCAGCACTTCTAAAGAGATCTGACACACAAGTGGGACAGTATTGATTGTCTCTGCTGTACTTTATAGGCTGACAGGTTGCCTTAGCAAGCAGCAGTTTCAAAAAGGGCAGAAGATGAATGTTGCAACCACAAGGCAAGTGATGCTGTGAGACAAAACCCTGCAACTGCACACATTGCTTAGCATGAAAGACTTGCAGGCCCACCCTCCATGGATTTGTCTTGTGAAAGATTGGTTTTGAGTCTCCGTACGTACACAAGTCTGAACAGATGTACAGCACTGAGAACATCAGTTTTATTCTCAAGTTTTTCAGTTAACAGTTTCCCATCTACCTGCAGTTGCTCTTGTGCCTTGAGATAAATGAGCAATCCAAAGACCTGGAGAAAGCATTACTGCTGAACCCATGCCCACAGTGCAGGCAGTGATTCAGAAGCTGCCACATTAAGGAAGCAAGAAGAAAGTTACACCTCAGTGAACACCTCTGTGGCAGCAAGTAGAGTCAAGAACCTACTAACATCGGGTGGGGTTGGACTAGTGACACGGCACATGCCTGCTGAGCCAGTAAAAAGTTCTCAATATCATTTTTGGTTTGCCACTCTGCTAGGCAACCTGCTGAGCTACATCTGCTGTCGAGATTTGCAGAAGGGCACAGCCTCAAGACTGACAGACACTGGGACAAGAAGAGTGGGACACAAACGAATAAAAGCTGTTAAAGTATAATGTTTGCAAAACCTGTGATTTATCAAGGGATGCTCCAGCATTACAAACTCCTCCCATGCTAATTCTTTTCCCCATCTCCTATTCTATCTGACACCAATTTGTAACGCCCGACTAGTTACCAAGACTTATCTTAAAATTAACAGAAACAGAGAATCACAAAACAGCCAAGACTGGAAGAGGACTCTGGAGATTTCCTAGTGCAACACTCTGCTCAGAGCAGGGTGAACTAGGGCAAGTTGCTCAGGTCCATATCCAGTTAGGCTTTGACCATCTTCTTAAAGGATAGACTCCAAAACCTCTCTGGGTCACCTGTTCCAGATGTTTGACCGATCTCACAGTAAAATAATTATGTTTAAAGGAAATTTCCTGTATTTCAATTGATACCTCCTGAGCATTCTCTTCTGCAGGCAGAAGAATACCAACTCTCAGCCTCATCTCATATGAGAGACACTCCCATCTTCATGGTCATTTGCTGGACTTGCTGCAGTATGTCCATGTCTGTCGCATACTGAGGAGTCCAGAACGGCACAAAGCACTCCGGATGTGTCTCACTGCCCCGAGTAAAGGGGAAGGATCATCCCCTTGGGCTGCCAGTGATGTTCTTCCTAAGATGCCCAGGAAGATGTTGGTGTTCTTTGTCTCAAAGTCACATTACTGCTCATGCTGAGCTTGGTGTCCACCAGGACTTCCAGGGCCTTTTCCGCAAAGCTGCTTTTGAGCCACTCAGTACTGGCACATACAGCTATTCCTTGACAAGGGCAGGACTTCGCATTTCCTTTTGCAGAACTTCATGGGATTCTTGTCAGCCCATTTCTTCAGCTTCTCAAGGTCCTTTTGAACAGCAGCACAATTGTGTGGTGTATCAGCCACTCCTCCCAGTTTTGGAGTCTGCAAGCTTGCTGACGGTGCACTCAGTCCCATCATCCAGACTATTAATAAAGATGTTAAACAGTATTAGCCCTACTACCAATCCCTGGGGTAAACCACTAGGGACCAATTTTCAACTGGACTTCATGCTCTGACCACAACCCTACATGTCAGCAGCTCATCCAGTTTTCAGTTAATCTCATTGTTCATTTGTCTAACCCACACTTCATCAATTTGTCAATTACAATGTTATGAGAGACAGTGTCAAAAGCCTTACTGAAGTCAAGATAAACACATCCACTGTTCTCCCCTTATCTACCAAGCTAGTCATCTTATCAGGTTTGTCAAGCATGATTTCACCTTCATAAATCCATGCTGACTACTCCAAACCACCTTCTTGTTCTTTATACACTTGGAAGGACTTTCCAGGATTATTTGCTCTGTCCACCTTCCTGAGCGCTGATGCGATATCAATCACCTAAAACTACCCAGATTCTCCTCCTTGTGTTTCTTGAAGATAGTGGTGACAATTACTTCCTTCCAGTCCCCAGGACTCTCCCTCAGTTGCCATGACCTTTCAAACATAATCAAGAGTGGCCTCATAATGGCATCAACCAGCTCATTCAACACTTGTTAGTACATCCCACCAAGTCCCATGGACTTGTGTATGTCCAATTTAAGCATTCCACAATCTGATCCTCCTCCACTAAGGGTAAGTTTTCCTTGTTCCAGACTTTACTACTAATCTCATGGGCCTAGGATTGCTGAAGGCCATGACTAAGGCAGCAGTGAGTACCTCAGTTATTTCCCTATCCTTTGTCACAAGATCCTCCTACCCCATTCAGCAGTAGATCCAGTTTTTTCTCCTCTCTGTTTAGAAGCCCTTTTTTGCCCTTCACACCACTTGTCAGATTCTGTGTGAGTTTTTCTAACTCTATCCTTGAATGATCAGTGTCTCTATATGCCTCCTGGGTCACCTGTCCCTGCTTCCAACTCTTCTACACTTTTTATGGAAATGACCAGGTCATAAAGAGACTTGCCCTCAATGCTTGCTCCATTTCAGTACCCTATCATAAGCAATATTCAGTTTCAAGTGTTTCAATTTATTCCTTAGGAGACTTCTGCAGGTATGGTGTGAAGTCCCCCAGTAAGCTTTCTATGCACTTAAAAACCTGACTCCTAATCAAAAGGTCTTAAGTGAGTAAGCTTGGCTAAAGCACTTCATACTTAATGATGACCTTCACTAAACCTGTTTTGAAGGTACTTCCCAAACAAGGCCTCACCTTTTCATTTTCTCCATTTCTATCAGGTAAAGAGATGGAAGCCCTGCAGTGCTAGAATCTATTCCAAGTTCCAAGTAGGTGTCTAAGCAAGAACAAGTAATAAGCATGCTTTAGTGATTACTGTAAATCACTGGATGTCCAATTTCCTATTGCTTTACATCTTCCTTTATAAAGATGTTACCTCTTCATCATGGCAGCCCATTAGCATTCACTTTGAACATGACTCCACAAGACGTCACAAAATAGTATCAAGTCATGGTAATTCAGAAATTGCATGCCTGGCACCAATACAAGCTTCTTGTTTTATATTTGACAATAAAAGGCCCCCTTGTTCCATTCTTATTCCTTGCTGATAAAACAGAGACTGATATATATGCACAGTATGCGCAAGAAGGGAATACATCCAGAAGCTTAATGACTTTCTGAAGTACTTCTGCAATCCTTCATAGCAAGGAGTTATACAAAATGCTGCTCTTCTTTTAACAAAAAACAAACACTGTTTACAGGATAATTATTTTTTTAGCAAAATACTTATTTCCAAAAATATGAAAGATATTGCACATTCCAACAATTTATTAATCTGCAGTATTGTGTTAAACCTTGGCTCTCCAGCAGTGATGTTTCAAGAGCTGTTGGAAGTCAGATAACTGTGTCCAGGATCTTAAAGACTGCAAGTAAACAGGCTTAGAGGAAAGAAGTTTAATCCTGTGAAGAGTTTTAGATATCCAGAAAAAAATTCTGCAGCATCTGATAATTTTATGCCAGTTAATTATGAGGTATATATTAATTTCATACATTTTGAAAAGCTTGTTTACCCATTGTAAAAACATAACAATTTTATTAATAGTATGAGGAGGATTAGCAAACAGCATTTTAACTGAGAGGTTATCAAATTGGCGGTTACTACCAAGGTGATAGAGATAATACAAAAGATGTGCAAAAGTTAGAAATATGGACAGGGTAGCATACTCACTTGACAGAATACAGAGCAATACATCTGGGAGAGTAGGGAGGAAGTCACCCCCACATAGATGTTCAGCACAAACAAGGTAGGAATAAAACTGCCAAAGCATGCAAGTCACTTAGGAAAGCAGGCAATGCTGAAGAGGTAACTCGGTGGCAGCAGGACCCCAGAGCATGGGGGCAGAAAGAGTGCAGCAGATCATCTCTCCCCCACATACCGCAGGTGTCCCCAACTACATCATAACATTGGCTCTCATCTCTTTCCTTGAAACACTAGTGCAAGAGATGCACCAAGTTAAAATGAAAATTATGCTGGACATAGCCAGCTCCAATGGACCCACAGCATGGCACAGCTGAGCCACTCGGCCAAGATTCTGTCATCACAGGAGAAATGTACACAAAAAAGAGCCAACCACTGCTTGGCAATGAGGTTAGAAAAAGTGTGAGAAACAGCCCTGAAAGCACTGAGGTCAGAGAAGATGGAGGGAAGGAGATGCTGCAGACACCAGAACAGAGACTTCCTTGCAGTCCCTGGAAATACCATGGTGGATGCAATGAGCTGACCTTGGCCAGCTGCCAAACACGCACCCAGCCACTCCCCTACTTCCCCTCCTCACCAGGATGGGGGAGAAAATAAGATGGAAAAGCTTGTTGGTCAAAACAAGGACAGTATCTGGGAGAGGTAATGGGCAAAACAGGGACTAAACATTGCCAGAGAGGGAAATAATTGTGGGGAATCTTTTGTGGTTGTAAAGCAGTGAAGGGACAAGGGGTGGAGTTTTATTGTGTGTAAGTTGTCCACCGTTATTGGTGTTGTGATGACATTTTGATTTTGGCATGAGGATTTCCCCTACACACACCACCCCCCTTTCAAGATAATTACAGTTTAATAAGAAAAGCAAAAGCTGCACGTGCAAGCAAAGCAAAATAAGGAATTTATTCACTGCTTCCCATCAGCAGGCAAATGTCCAGCCACTTCTTGGAAAGCAGAGCCTCAGCACACGTAACCAGTATTTGTTAAGACAAACACTACAAGCATGAATGCCTCCACCCCCTTCTGCCCCCTTTCCATGAGGCTTTTATTGCTGACCATAGTGTCCTATGCTAGGGAATATCCTTTTGGCCAGATCAGGTCAGCTGTCCCAGTTATGTCACCTCACAACCTTCTGTTCAGACCCCCAGCCTACTGGCCTTGGGCAGGGCATGGATTAGAGAGAGTGCTTTGATGCTGTGCAAGCACTGTTCAGCAACAGCCAAACCACTGCTGCTTTATCAACACTTTTAGCCATAAATACAGAGAAGCACCACACAGGCTGCTATGCAGAAAGTTACCTTCACTCCAGCCAGACACAGTACAGTCTCCACCCCTTATTCCATACCATTTGTATCATGGCCAGGTCCCACGTTATCCAATACATCTAAATATCCTCTGACCATCCCATTCCTTTTCTTTCTCATTCCTGAAATCCCTTTGTACCAAAACTTACAACATATACTCCACACTTAAATCTTCCCTATGTCCTGCAGATTTATACATCCTCATTAACCAGTACCCTCTGTCTCTTAACAGGGCCAAAGTCAATTTGCCACACCAAGGTAGCTAGTTAATAAACTGTTTCATTTAGGCTTCAAAATGGAGAAAGGTCATCTTTGTGAAGACTGAATACTAGACAAAGCAGTCTAATACACACTGCCTCCAAGTGGCATCCTGTGTACATAAGGTTGTAAAACCTAAAGGTGACATTCAGTCCCCCAGAGAAACAAAGTCTTCGCAACCACCGACAATGCCTTTATCTTGCAGCATTCTGAGAAACCATTTTATCTCAAGAAGCAGCATAAAACACTTCAATTTCAGACTTTTTTGTCTTTATCTACTACAGGCAGCCCACCATCTAGCTTTGCTACTTCTGTAGTTCCCAGTTTTCAAACTACACCATTAGTATTGTTAGATAGTCTTCAGCAAGCACCACAGTACTATTTTATTAATAGTCATCCCCACTCATGCAGCAAAAACAGACAGCACAAAAATCCAAACTAAATGCAACCCTTAAGAACAGTCTTTTCTCTCAGTTCCATTTTCTCCTACTAAATAGAGATAAAGAGTCTATCATACAGAGCCTCATTCCTACTTTTATATTGCAGAGAACTGACTGCACTCATGGCCATTTAAGGCAACTTTTATCCTTGTTAAGACTGTGCAAGGAAAACAGGGTTGGTTTAAAGCCATGCCTATAAGGAAAGGCTCTTACCTGTGTTAGCCCAGGGGAGATACCAGGGGCAGCTGACATTCACATAGGTGCCAGGCAGTCCATCTGGCCAGCAGGCATAATTGTCAAATGTTCTGTTGCAGAACTTGCCTTCTGCAGAGAGATGGAAGGGAGAGTCATGCCACTGCCTTGTATTAATACTGCAAGGCGGAAAAGACTGAAGAGCAGAAGATAAAAGGAAACATGGACACGTACATTTAAGCCATAACAGCATTATGCAATTAAGCTTTGATGTGGAGTTAAACAATATTTATTCCTTCAAAAGAGTTTATCCCCACACGACAGGAAACTCTTGTTTCAGGGGCAAAGTGAACAGATTACGGTCTTTGAAGGGCCAAGAAAGGTAAATCAATACTGATCCATTTCCATCTTCTTTTACACCCATATGTGTTTCAGTTTAATTTAAAATAATTTTTGCCATGAATACTGTAGATAATTCCTGAAAATGGTTCACAGTTGTGCAATTGGAAAGTCTACCCTAATATATAGATCCATCAGCGAAATATCCACACACAACCATAACTTTGCATTACAGCTTAATCAACATAACAATACTTCAACTTCAAGTTTATTAAACTGTCATTCTTGGAGGGCAGCACTCAACCACATTATCAACAGGATAATGGAGTGGAGGGAGATGAATGTTTCCCTGCCATTGTTGTCATCAGCTACTGCTCTCGCTCTGCCATAATAATTCAGTTAAGAGGAGGAAAAGGAACAGTTTTGAAATAATTCTTCAGATACAACTTTAGACCCATCTCATCTTTCTCAGCATGTCACAAAAGCACTGAAGCATAGGAGAGGCCACACTGTGTCCAGTGGCAAGTGTCATTGACAAGTCACCAGTGTTCTCTAAACACCAGGACGCTGACATATCACAGCTGCTCTCAGCACATCAGAGCAGCTCAACTGCTAAGACAAGCTGCATTCTCGTTTTCACTAAGGCACTTTTTTTTTTTTAAGCCATTTCATCATTTTACAATGTTCAAAATAATTTATACCAACTTTAAGGCCCACAAACTGCTAGGTCAATCTAAACAGCATGGTCCCAGATTTCCTAACACCTGTGTGCTCTCTCAACCCTGACCCCTAAAAAAGTTTTAGGGCTATCACATTAGCATGCTGCTTTGATTTGCTACAGCCACCACTTTCCACTGCAAAACACTCTGGACCTAAAGACTAACATCTTTACAATAAAACTGTTCTATAAGATGCTTCCTCAGCAGAAGGAAGAGTCCCACAGAGATCAAGCAGAAGCAAATGGGATAAAGAAGAAATGGACTGGAAAGTAATCTGGAGAAGTATTTTCAAGTTCGTAATCACTCCCTTGCTACTGTTATCATGCATTTTAAAAATTAATACATTCTATTCCTACCAAGCAGGCTTACCTGCCACAATGGGGGGTGCCTCGTACAAGTACTTCAGGCACTGGAGCTGATACTCCTTCCACTTCTGCATAACCCCAGAGAGGGACCCATCTGAACTCTGAAAAAGAAATCATGAATCTCAGACATTGCAGGGATTTAAACTACGTGTTTTTCAAGCACCTTGAGTAGGTATATGTGAAAATGACTACCACAACCCAAACCAGCACTGCTTATCATAAGAGATGCCACTATGTGCTTGCCTGATTGCACCCAAAGAAATCGCTTTCTATTTGTACCATGAGGAACTGAAACAAAATCCACAAACAACTATACCATGTCCTTGCCAAAACCCAAACTGAGCTAGCTTTGCACTCTTGAACATGCCCTAGTTGTATGATTTATTATCTCATGAAAAGACAGGGACAGCCACAAGTCCTTTTAGGAGAGGTTTTCTTTCCAAAAGCAGTATTTCTGCTACCCCATAAATGAGACCAAGTTAATTTACTGTATTCAGCAGATATTCCCCAAGCATTCTTCTAGAATGTGGATGAAAGCTGTTCCAGTTCAGCTTTTCTTCTATAAACAGCAGCTTTTCCCCACATCTAGCATATTTTTCCTGAAACCACAGAAAGAGCAGGGACCTGCTTTTTCCACAGTTTGACAGGCTGCAGGTTCCACCATCAGCTACCCCAAGTACTGAGGGGGCAGGGGAAAAATATGTACAGACTCTGCCTGAGCACAAAGGAATTTAGTTGTTGTTAAATTGCAAAATTTAACACTAGCCACTCACTATCCATTAAACTATAACAGGCTGAGTGAGCAGCATCACAACCAGGACACAACCCTAGCAGATGCCCCACCTGTCTCAAACACCCAGCTCACTCACTGCATTTAAGTAAAGAGACATCAGTGCTTCTCTCCCCTCCACATTCGTATAAATTGAATTACAAATGTCAGGATTAGCAGGCTGTAAGTGATCAATAATGCAGCTAACTCAGCATTCTTTTTCCAGAAAAAGACCCAGCATGGATGCCTCAGATTTACAATCAACAGCATGAACCTAATGGTACAACACACTAACACTGAGTGGAGGAAAATTCATTTAGTCTCAGCTGCAGATCAGTTTAAGTGAAGCATGAGGGTAAATAATCCTTGTAATTTTACCCTCACCACTTCAACTGCCGATTTTTATTTTCTGTTCATGCTTCTAAACCTTTTTCAGATGGTTAAAAGTAAACCAGGGAATGGGAAGGCTTTTTTTAGAACAAATAAGTTATTTTAAATCTATACTGCATTTCAGGAAAGCTACACTAAATGCTGTCCACTATAAGCAATGTGACTAAAATTCAGACCCCAGTGCAATCACCTTGGTAAAAAAGGACAGAAATAGAACTGGCATTTTTAGGCTACAGACCTCTCAAGTCCTAGTCTCTTATCCTTCTGATTAAAAAAAAAAAAGTTTGATATATATCATGCTTCTGCCTGGATTAAGCCACTACATTTAATTACAAAGATGTTCTTGTATACATCATAAGAAGTACAGCATTTAGTAGATACCTGTGTTGTGTTTCAAGAATAACTGCCTGTATTTACATGCAACGTAACTGTAGCTAGGGCCTCATGGCCATAATTCTGGAGGAACTTAGCCAGCTTTCCCTCAAGTCAAAACAAGCACAAGCCTCTGGATCTTTGAAATTCTAAATCTTGCATGCCTGATTTAAATCATCTTATCTATGCCAATAAATGTTGCCAAAGACTATCTGTGCTAAAGTTCCTAGTGTAGAAATGAATGTTTCCTACTGAATTTTAACCTCATGTGCCTACAGAAATACACAAACCTGTAATGGTAGTGATCTATGCTCAACATACCTGAAGGAGAAAGAAAACATCACCTAAATTAGGTCTACAGTTGTGTGTAGGGAAACACATAACTAATAACTCTCAGACTAAAATGCCATCTACAGATCCATGTAGGGTGAAGAAGGATGGATGACCAGAGTATGGGGAGAGGAAACAACTTTCAAACCTACTTCTCTAGGCAATCTTTAAACAGTAACTTTCAAGTTGTACATTGTTTAAAAAGTCTTCATTTTATAAGAGTGGTTATTGAAGTTACACAGGACTATTTCACCACTTCCTCATCACCAGGTTAACACTTCAATAGACAAATTAGAAGGGACATTTTCAGGAGGAATTCTTAAATGACAATTCAGAATAATTTCAGGAACTAAGTGTCATACATCTTCCCAAAAAGTAACTGTTAATCATGCATGCCGATTACCACATCAAGTTAATCCAAATTCAGCTTTTAAAATCATTACAAGATAAAGATGCATACAGAGTTTCATTTAAAAACAAGACTCTACCTTTTAAGTTACCCCAAAAATATCCCAAAACTGCTTTCACAAGAAAATTAGCTCTTTTGCAGTCAGCAAGCCTTAAACTATTTTCTTCTAAATCAAGTTTTCATCCGTTTCCTTCATGAATGCAGGGATAACCAGCTTTAATTACAGTTTAGGAAGAAGCAAGCCTTTAACCCTCCATTTAATGAAAAATAGAAACATTCAACCTTTATTGGTTTCTCATAATGTGAGAAGACAACTCTAACAAGGAGATTAGCAAACTATAAGAGTAAAATAATTAGACATGCCTTTTTGTGGAGATGACTGATTTGGTGAACAGTTTTCCATTACTTGTAGTCTGTTCCAATAAGACAATCAAATATAAATCCCAAGACTACAGAATTTGTTCCCTCTACACAACAGTTTACTCTGGTTCAGCTAAATACCATGTTTTGTTATCAGACAAATTGACTTAAAATTTATCTTTATGTATACTAATCCTCATTTCCCAGAGATTTTGGCCCATGTGAACAACAATCACAAGTTACATAGTGCCATAGATTTCCTATGTGAGGAGTTCTTCAAATAAGAGACACTGTTTTCTTGAAAAACAATTTAATTTTGCAACATCAAAGCACTAAACATACATATAGGAGGACCAGATTCCTGGGTCAATACCCAAATTTTATAGTAAATTGCAAAAGCTCAGGTAGCTTTAGTTAAACTCAGGAAAATGTTTTTGTTGCTAAAAGCACTGGTCTTTGCATTTCATTTATAGGTTTGTTTCCTGTTTTGGTTTTTTTTTTTTTTTTTCCAGTTATACTGAACTGTGGGAGGAAAAGCAGGAGTAGTTTTGCTGTGATGAAAATATATCACAGAAGGATAGTGGAGAAGAGGGTGGAAACCTGGCTGACTGGATAAGGTGGAGGAGTCAGAATGGAAGAATGGATGAAGGACATTAAGGAGGTGAGTAATGGTACAGCCTAAGGAGCCATAAAATGGACACAGAAAAATTAAGACAGGCAACAGCATAGACTGGGAGCCTTTCAGTGTATGTATATAATTAAGTGTTATTAATCTCTAGTGATTAATTAGCTCATTCAACAGTCTGAAGACAGAATTCCTTACAAATCCTTAACACCTTTATAGGAAAGCCTCTTTCTGTAGCCATCATTTGTCTTCATAGACCCTACTGTAAAAGGAATCATTTTAATCACTTTTCAACATCTTTGAAGCTATTCCTGAGGCAACAAAACCAGCATCCACATAGATCCAAGGTGATCAATGCTACAAAAGCACTATTCTAAGACAGTAAAATCTGAGCACACAGAGTATAGACCTGCAGGGGGCTCAGACCAGCCAAAATGCACCATGAAACAACATTCAGAGTGGAAGGGAGAATTCTCAGAGCTTCTGAAGCAGCAGTGACCCCAGGGTTTTCTTCTCTCTTCTCCCCTCACCATGTAAAAGGTCTTACATGCAACAGAATGAGAAATTCCTCCTTACATTTTTATTTCTTATGTCTCTGCTTGTCCAGTTTTAAATGGGAACACTTATGTTACAGCTTTTTCACGCTTTTAACATTTCAGGATAATAAGCAAGACTTCAACTTGCTGCTAAAGGCTCATATGTAAAGTTACAGCCACAAGGACCTCTAAAATGCTAATCTTAGTCTTCCAAAGCAAAAGCTAGGCAACCTGGCGTTGAAACACACTTCGGTAGTAACGATGACATATCCACCTCAGGACAGGAGGGTTCAGGATACATTTATTGTCCTGTATCTCAGAAGCACCAGTGAGTTACTTTTAAACTTTACTGTCCTTTTTGAAAAGTCCAGTGGAACACATTATTTCAAGGCTATTCTGCTCAGAATCAGCATAGCTACTAAGGCCAAGACAGGTGAAGACTGCAAATTACTAGCTTTGTGCTCATTTTGACTCAACATTCTTTCCTGTATAATATGGATCTTATTAAATCACCTGTTATGTCAGCATAAGCTCTAGCTCTGGATCAAGAAAAGCCAACACAGAGTGGAAGCTAATGTCTGTCCACCTACACAGGTTTATTCAATTCATAGTACGTTCATAAGCTTGAATTTATGAGACAGTTTTGTCCTCAGTTCACAGCCCAAATGGGGCAGAGCACAACACTGCTACCCCTGAAAGCTTTGCTGTGACCCAACATAATCTTGCAGTTCTTGGGATGAGATTCCCTCTGTCCAATAAATAATAATTTCCAGGTTTCAAACCTAAATGAATTAATTTGTGTGGGCCTTAAATACAGTCACTTTCCTGAAAGCATTTTCCCACTGAAGACAATACTTTGGCTTGCCACAACAGCACCTCTGGGGGCAGAAGTTTGAAAACAAAGGCCATAGTAGAGCACAACTTTGCAACAGGGCTGTTCACAGAAGTTATCTCCCCCTGCATTTTGTCATCACTTTTTTCCACTTCTAATTTTAAGTAAATATAAAAGTATATGAATTGCAGGATGCTATTACTACCTCCCTAAGTCGGTCAGTCAAGACCAAATTTCTCAACAGTTACTATAATTTGTCAAAAAGCTTTTGAAAACATTGATGGTCTAATCATTAGTTTATAAGAACAGTTATGTTTCTCTAACTGTTGCAGGGAAAAAAAAAAAACAAACACAACAAAAAACCAACACTAAACCAAAACACCCACCACGGAACTTTTATTAATAAGAGTCCTTTGACCCACTGTTCACCCCATGACAAAGCAATCCTGTTGAGCATCGTTCCTTCACATATAATGCCTCTTGAAAACCAAAAGAGATTCTGGAAATGCGTTAGTATGGAAGAAAGCTTCATTGTTTGAACTGCCCCACTCTCCCAAAGAGATAAGATTTAACCTGATTTTATAACCACTTAGTTCAACTTCTGTGTAACGAGCTAATCTGAATCCATTATATAGGCAACATCTCCAGCAGTCCAGTTACCCTCTAAGTAGCGAGGCTATGTCAAAGGAAGAGGTACACCAAGAACTACAGTGCTGTCTCTACTACAGATAGTAGAAAACTACCACTAAAGATATCTGAGCAATACCTTTTCCAAAGATCATAAAATGAGATCATACTCCAGGACACCTGACATCCCACAGATTTCTGTATTTATCACATTCTCTTCCCATATTACATTGCCCAACATAGAGTTTAATGTAGTTATCTGACATTACACAAGACTAAGCAACCCTTCGAGAAAAAGTTATTATTCTTGGTCCCTTCTGTAGGGCTGCTTGACTGATCAGATGATATAACATTAATTACACTTCTCAAATCATATTTTACAAGATACTTTGTCAGCAGTTGGATCACTCTAGACAAATCCTGTATCCTTCAGAAAAAACAAACAGGGGTTCAAAACAATTTTTCTTTCAGAGGAAAGTCTATTGCCAGCATCTAGGAGCTTTTCCTGTAAACGCTTCTGTTCCTTAGTTACTAATGAACCAATGACTTCAGCAGCTCAAGAGCGCCAGAAAAAGAAACCTTTCAGCATCCTCCCCGATAGTGAAAAGCAGCAAATGAGCTCCCACAAAAGGAGCTACTGGATTCAGCAAGAAACTCCCTGGCAACATCTGCCAGCTGAGTTCTTTTAGGCTGCAGCAGCTTAACACTCATGACAAGACCTGCACGAAAAACAAGAAGTCCCAGGACTTTGATAAAAGCAAATCTTGAAAACAGTGTTTCACCAGCTGTTGAACCACAGAGATCTCTCTGTTCTGTTACTGTTTTAAGACTTCAAGTTTCATGACATCAAGCTTTTGAACTCAAAGCTGCAAGAGCAAGCTCTCATCAGGCACTTACATCCAATCGATGCACGTAAGAGACACTTCTCCCCTGCCTGTCTCTCCAGAGTGGCTCAGCCCAGACTGACAGCACTCCTCCAGTCCTGAGCGGTAACACTGGGCTTTCAGTAACTTTGCAAAACACGAGATCCCCCTACACCATTTCATTCTTTGCCTGATCTGCTTCAAAACAGTATTGCAGCCCATCCAAAGAACATCCTAAGAGAACAAACAATACTCCTGTCAAAGACAAGAATATGTATAAAGATACCTGTGTGGAGTTTTTTGAGGTTTGTTTTGCAAGGGGCGGGTTCTTTGGGGTTTTGTTGCTGTTCTTTGCTTGTTTTAAATCAGAGGCTGAATCTCAGCATTCCTCTCTCTCAACTGAAAATAACCACTGCACCACACTGTCCCTCAAACTGTCCAGCCTACCCTAATGCCTTTTTCTCCCTCTTTTGCACAGCTACAGAAAGGAAGGGTTGCTGTGCTCAATCCCCCAGCAGCCTATAATAGCACAAGGCACTAATCACTACCCCCTTTCCCCTCAATCTTAAAACCTTGCTAGATTGAGGAAAAAAGGGTAAGCATATGCATCTCCTAAAGAAGGTTTGGAAATGCAGATTTCCAAGTGCAGAATGCTTCTGCCCAGAGTCTCAAATAAGGCATTTCAAAGAACAAAACCAGAACTGACTTGAGGCACATTCCAGCTTCTCCATACTTCTGTTGACCAGGCACAGGCAGTTCCCAGTTCAGCTGACTTATCATTTCACAAATCGTTCCAAATACATAAGCTGTCTGAACAGGTGGGAGAATTCAGCCCTGACCACAAAGGTTTCCACTTGGGGACCAGATATCCCAGATGCTTCATTCAGGCTTTGAAACTGACCAGTTTCTCTTCCCATCCCTGAATTTTTTGTTTTGACAAGCTATATTTCAATGAGAGTAATATCTCTTGGCCCCTACCATTTTCTGGATCAAGGCAAAATATTTGGCATTCAGAGTCAAAGATGTCAAATCAAGCTTTTTTAGCACCTAAATCAACTTGCATAGTATACAGTCTCAAAATCAAGGGATTAATATTTCAGCATGCTACAAAATTAAGCATCATCTTCTAGAGTCTTAAATAAATAAAAATCTAGCTCCTGTAAGTCAGGCGGGATAGAGTGAAAAATGTGGTACAAACTTGTGTTCGAGGGGTTATTCTATTGTTTCTGTATTGAGTGATGGACAGACCTGGGATGAGAACAGTTATCTGCAGTGTTTTTCTGCCCCATGAAAAGCTTTCCTCTCTGGTCACTGCAGGACCCAGGAACGTGTATGCTTACAGTTGAAGCAGACATATTTAGATTGACAGATATTGTTAATAGAAAATGCTATTTTCATTACATGTCTTTCATCTGTTCTGGTAAATGTTCCTGTGAAGGTTGTATTACGTGAGCCAGTCCGATATCGACAGAAGAAACTACTGAGCAACTATGCAGAGAGACAGAAGGAAAAAGCAAAATTCAAAAGCAACTCCCAAGCTCTTGGTAGAGCAGAAAGCAATCCCACAATTTTAGTGGGAGACAGTGTGCAAGCACTCACGAGAATTACATTATCATAGGATTCCTGTACAAGGAGATTTTACAGTGGATGCAAATCTAGACACACACTTTGTGAAGTGCTCTTTAAAAGACAATTTTTATTGATGCAGTTAAATAACAGAGCAAGCAAAATTGCAGAATAAAGAGTTTTAAATGCATTTTTAGACACATACAAAAGGTGTAAGAACAGAAACACCACGGAAGGAACAAAGTTGAGCAGTACTGTGGTAGCAGGGAACTACAAAGCCAAAGATGAGAGGAGTGCTTCAGATCTAGCCTCAGAGGTTTAGAAACAAAATGCAGCCTATGCTACAGGAAATGGAACTCAACATTTCATTAAAAGTGTTGTAATAACAGAATCATAATCCTCCTGCCGTGGGCAGGGACATCTTCAACTAGATCAGGTTGCTCAAAGCCCTGCCCAGCCTGACCTTGAACATTTCCAGGGACAGGACACCCACAACTTCTCTGGGCAAACTGTTCCAGTGGCTCACCACCCACATTCTAAATATTTTTTTCCTTGCATCTAATAGAATTCTACTTTTTTCTTTTTTTTTAGCTTAAAACCATTAGCCCTTGTCCTATGACACTACAAGCCCTGGTAAAAAGTCTCTCTCTGTCTTTCTTATAAGCCCCTTGAAGTATTCAAAGGCCACTATAAGGTCTCCCTTGAGCCTTCTCTTCTCCAGGCTGAACTACCCAAGCAGTCACAGGACAGGTGATCCAGTCCTCTGATCATCCTCATTGCCCTCCTCTAGACTCGCCCCAGCAGGTCCATGTCTGTCTTGTGCTGAGGACTCCAGAGCTGGACAAAATACTCCAGGTGGAGCCTTATCAGAGTGGAGTAGAGGGGCCAAATCACCTCCCTTGACCTGCCAGCCATATTTCTGATGCAGCTCAGGATATGGTTGGCCTTCTGGGCTGTAAGCACATATTGCCAGCTCATTTCCAGCTTTCCATTCACCAGTACCCCCAAGCCCTTCACAGCAGGGCTGCTCTCAATGCTTTCATCCTCCAGCCTGTATTGATACTGATGATTGCCCTGATCCAAGTACAGGACCTTGCACTTGGCCTTGTTGAACTTCATGAAGTTCACACTGGCCCACTTCTTGAGCTTGTCCAGGTCCCTCTGGATGGCATCCCTTCTCTTAAGTGAATCAACTACACCATTCGGCTTAGTGTCACCTGCAAGCTAGCCAAGGGTGCACTCAATCCCACTGCTGATGTCATTAATGAAGATATTTAATGAGTATCAGTCCCAGTGGAGACCCTTGAGGGATACTGCTATCATGTTCTATCACAATGGAGTACAGGGACAGCGAGGGATATATACGGCTGAAAGAGTACAGGAGATTTAGGGTGGAATTCAAATGCCTGATCACAGGCATCTACTGGTCCTCTCAACATGCACAAACACCTTGCTTTGTCTCCTGCCACTGCCACAGAGAGGTGCAGGTTTACCCTGCAACCTCCATCATACCTCTCAGTCCCATACAAGGTCTTGAATACTGTGGGAAGTTGAGCAGCACTAGATGCCTACATCTGGGCAACTGACTCATCCTGAAGGTCTCCGAGCTGCTGAAGCAAAAAATATCTGTCAAATCTGGACAGTTGCCTCCTTTTGCTATGGTTTAAAATGCAATTAGTTAAGCTGGTTCTTTATGACATACTGAACCAAGTGCATTTAAAAGGATCTGTTTCTTAAACTTATAACTGACTGGTTTCTCTGTAATAGCCAGCACTGGTCCAGTCCCAGAGCTGACTGAGCAGAGGGACAGACAGAGCCTGCAGCCCCACAGAGCCAGGGAATTGCAACATTTGAGTTTCTAAGCACCAAGGAAAAAAAAAAAAAGATGATTTCAGAAAAAACAAAAACAACCAACAACAACAATAAAAAAAAAACAAACCAAAAACCAACCCACAAAATAAACCCAATCCAAAAGTAATCTTCAGCACAACCTCAGGGACTTGGCAAATATCACTTCATTGTAAATAACCTGTATTTTCACTAGGCAAGAAAAACTAAATCTTTTCACCTTTCACACCAAAGTGTCTCAAAGGAGTTAAGCACCCCCCAACTTTTTAAATTACTATTTAACAGCCACTCTTCTTAAGAAGCCATGGTGTTGCATCAGAAGGCATGGTGTAGAGAGTTAGCTATTTTTCCCAGAATCACAAATCCTATAGCAATATAAACCCGGTCACCAGTCTGTCATCCCATCACCACAATCCCTGTCATAACCTTGCTAACAAGAAAAACCCAAATAAATCAGACATATTAACCCTCACAAACGCCTACCTCACTGAATGCATTTCCATTTACCTTTTTATTTTTAAACAAATTTAGTTCTCCAGTTAAAAGGAAAAAAAAGTTTTCTAGAAAAACAATCACCAGAAATCTATTTAAAAAACACCACCACACATAAACCCAAGCACTCCAGTATATAATTTCATGGGTTCTGCATCTACTGTTCAGAGATTGCTAGAGAAGAATGCAATCAAATCTGTATGGCTTTTGCAGCTCCAGTTGAGTGCAATAGTTTATTTTGGTTTTAACTAATGCGAATTAACTCCCTCAGCAGGTCATTGTCACAGTGGCTCAAGATCCACTGTCCCATTATCTGCTATATTGCTCTGTCCCGCCTACCCATTCCCTTGCCAAGGCAGTTATATGTAGTGCCCTTGCAAATTGCTAGTGTTTTCATCAACAGTTATGAGACATTTGAGAACAGAGCATACAAGAGAAGTTCTGCCAGTGAAGCTCATTCTCCAGACATCATCTGTTTTCCTGCTGAACATTAAATAAAAGACGATGTAAGGGTACCTTTGCATAACACAATGACAGGACAGAACTCTCTACAGTAACATCCTTGCAGTATTGCAGCATATACAGGAGAGCTCACGTTCACTTGGTTGGATGCAGTGTGGTGTTTTACAGCCTGCGTATAATCTGATACTTTCCAGCATTCAACCCACATGGCTACCAAGTGCTACATTCCAAGGGCTTGACTTGTCAGAAACAAGACAGGAGCAATGTCGCATAAAGGCTAACGTCTTGATTCAGCCCAATATGGAGAAACATTAAAATGAACAAGAAGAGAGCAAAATGACCAATGAAAAAGGTGCACCGAGATGCTACTCAGGGACTGCACTGCAATCACATGAAACACAAAAGTAACATAGATTGACAAAGAAGAACCAAATCAACATGCCTGAAGCTAAGCCCACATTGGATGATCATGTTATTTTATCCAAAGTTTGAGGGGAAGATCTTTCAGTCCTTGGACATCAAAATCAATAGGGGGCACAAGCTAGAAGAAAAAAAATCTGACACCACACTACTGCAGCAGCATCCTCAGAGCTGTGTTCCCAGGCAGAGGTAGCCACATGACATTACCACTTCCAGAGACCACCCAAACATGGAACTTGTATTCCTGCCTTCATCCCACCTCCCATGCCCTTTTCCATCTACCTTCTTTTAAAACAGAACTCAGAAGAATTTGGCTTCCCTACACAGGCACAGGGCTGCTTCCCCCCATGCCCAGCTATGCTCCTGAAGGCCTCTAAGCCAATAGGCAACTTAAAGCATCATCTTAACTTGACAACAGCCTGCTGGATTTGTGAGGTCTTGGTAGCTAAGACTGCATGGTCAGCAGTGGTCATCTCTCCAGAAGTGCTGTTACAAGCAAGACTCAACAGCAGATATGAGAGTGCCACAATGTCTCTTTCATTTCTGCACAGTTTTAAATTTGCTTTTATTTGCAGAGGCCAATTCAGCTTCCTTGAAGGCAAAACAACAGCTCCGACCCAAAACCTAAATTTTCTGCTTTCTCATTCTCTGAGGACAGACATCGCCAACTTCTACAATATTTAAAATTACAATCAGACAGAATTCATCTAATTTCAGGGCACAGGAATGAAAACCATTAAACCCAGGAGCTTATATTAATTGACACTAGCTTTTTTTTTTTTTGGTAGTATCTTTAATAAAAGACTGATGCTTGTAGAGCTTACCATAGGACTAAGCAGGCTGAAGACTCTGAAATCAAGGAATTCCTACCAATTCTTAGCTATTCAGTATTTCATCATAACAACATTATGTTACTACCTTTGACTCAAATTATTTAGAAGGTCAATAACACCCATCTCCTCCTCCCCCTTTACACAAATAAAAGTACCTGTCAAATTTATCCAGAACAGTTTTACGTCTCAGTGTTCCTACAGCCCCTCTCAGCCAGGGAAGCAGACTACAGAAATACAGGCACATCAAGTGGAATCACAGACTTACCTTGCTCTAGGACTGCAAAGCAACTTACGAACCTTATATTACTTTAGGAATCAGATCAGGCTTTTCCTCAAATCTGAATTAGTCTACCACAATAACTCTTTCAAAAAAGAAGACTGTAGTTTCTTAATTTCAGAAGTACAGCAGAATGAAAATATTATCAGAGATACCAAGTGTTAGAGCAAGTGAATTGGGTGATCAAGATACAAATAGACTCTGGGAATTCTGTATTCTCCCAGTTCCCCAAGGAGATGACAATATCAGTTCTCTGAAGTTAGTACCATGACAGCCACATGTGTAGATGACACAGAAGTTAATAAAATTAAAAATCCTTCTGCATGCTTAATCCTGAGATCTTGCTGCAGCACATCCTTTCCTTGATCTCACAGGATTTTGTAGCTTAAGAATTTTAATAAAACAATCCTCAAACATTTATTTCACTAGTCCATATTGGGCCAGTTTATCAGACATTCTACACCACGAAACTCTCAAACAAACAAAACAACAATTTTCCCAATGCTCTCTCTGAGTATTTTGATTAAGTAAGAAATAAAATGAGTAAGTAGCCTGCAACTCATTTCAGTATCATGCATATATCAGCTCACTGTTCTCCTTATTCCTCTACATCCTTACCTCCACTGCATTAACCCTGCAAACATAATACTCTGATACTAATACTCAGTCCCTCTTCTGCCCTGAGATTCTGGCACCAATAGCACAAATTGAATCAGTAGCAAAGGGTCTATACATTAGTTCTGCAAGGCAATCCCACATGCTACCATGCTTCTGCCTCCCAACAGTAGCACAAGAGAAGAACTCAGATGCAAGATGTAATCTCTAAGTTTTTCAGAAGTTTATCCCTACCCCATCTTCAGGCCACTTCTAGCAGCCTTTGATCCCTATCAGCTGGAATCTCACATCATCATTTTCTCATTTTGTGGCTTAAGCTACAGAAGTGAACTGCCAATGTATTGATGTTAAAGCTGAGTGGATTTCCATTTCTTCCCACTCTTCTTTGGGGAGACCTTCAAAGGAAAGGGGAAAAGTGAGCAACAGAGGAAGACCACTGTTCAGGCAGCAAGCACACTTATTTTCAGAAAGCAAGAGACAGGATAAAACCCAAGAGCAGGGTGAAACAACTTCATAAACCAAGTGAAGAAAAACATGCAGAGAGCTTCTCAAGAAAGCTATCCAGCCTGGACAAATGGAAACACAGAAGAAAGAGCTGCCCCTCTAGTCAAGTCTCTAACCTTTGTCAAAATTAATGTTTTAAATTGTGCACAAAGCTTCCCCTCCCTCAGCTCCAATTTTCAAAGCACTGAGAAAAGCAGTGACCATGCAGTAATAAAGCTGAAAATGGATAGGTCACTTAAAGGGATTAAAATCATTCCATTAGTTCCATGTTAGTAGTTTCATAGCCACATATTTCCCATTTGACATTAACAAATCAAGCAGCACTTGTAAGAACAGATTCACAGAAAAGAAGCTAGAGAAAAAACTTGGGAACTTAAATAGCAGTGGCTTTATTTGACATGTCTTTTCTGAGGAAAAATCTGCTCTCTGAACTAACTTGCTCTGCAAAGGATTTTTATGTTTTACATCTTAGTTCATCCTTAAGACTTACTTCTGGAGCACAAAGTTATCCTATAGCATAACTATCAGCATTTACAGCAGCATAAACCAGCACCACTATTGAAATAACTGGTTTCTCTCTTCCCAGAGAAAGATTGTGGTTTCCTCCCCCACGCCTCACTCCTCTCTTCTCCTTATGCTACCATAGGCTCTCACTTGTGCCATCACACTGTCAGCTGGACAGGTGAAGTCTCCAGGGTAAAATGAAACAGTCAAAATGCTTAAGAGGATAAGAGTTACTGTGAAGCAGAGACAAAAGCAGCACAGCTCACACTGAGGCGTAAGAATAATCTTAATTATCCACCATCTTAGAACTAAGAGGAGCCTAAAATGAAGCTCACTACCTGTATAAAAATGTTAAGTTAGGAGTCAAGTGTTTATTACTCAAAGATGCAAAGACTCAAGGACTTCAGCTATTGGAGAAATAGCCCTTAAGGTCTCTTCAGACAACTCATAATTTTTCACCTTTTGCCACTAAGAACAGTTCGTGGCAACCACAGTGACCCTGAGGCCAGAAGGACCCATAATGATAATCTCATCAATTTCCTTCATAGCACCCTTTGGAGCACCACACTAACTTCTGCATCCATCTCACACATGCTAGCTTAACCAGAAAATACCACTCAGACACACATCTAATCTTGACTTTAAGACTCCTAGCAACAGAGAATCCACTGCACCCCTAAGCAAGCTGCTCCTCAGTATTGAATTCCACACTTATTTCTGGTCTGAGTTTAGTTAACCATGCAAACAAGTTTTCTTAAAAGAAATTACCTTGCAAAACAAAATATGTCACAGTAGTTTTAATTAATAAACTGAGACTGATGTAACTAATATACACCCAATTCAATTTTCCCTAGGTAACAGGTTGGTTAGTATTTGTGACATGAGGTCATTTTTCAGTCTTTTCACAACACTGTTGGATGACTATCAGATTAAACAGCTAGTAGTTATTAGTGAAAGCAAACACAAGTTGAACTTTCCATGGTACTGCTACCATATGGTACAGTGTTCACACTCTGCTCTGGAGCCCTGTGGAGGAAAGGCCAGGCTTCTCCACCCCACCACTGTTAAGACTGAGTCGGTTTCTGATAAAGGAGCCAGTGTTTCTTTAGCCCCAACTGCTATAGGCTTTTCAGATACTTTAACCTTTATTAGCATTTTTTAAACTGTTGACTTGTACTCGTTCCCCTCAGCTTCCTTACCTTTTCTGTTATACATCATTGCTGGAGTTATTGTAGCTACCACTTCTGTTTCTTACAAGAATGGTTTAAGTTGTTACAGAAGACAACTACACAGCTGGAGGTACTAGGGACACTATCAGGATCTTGAACACCTAAAAGTTAAAAATATTTGTGCTTTTATATGATAATATTTGCCTTTCACATCATTTTTACTCTTTCATCTTTGCAGCTGCAGCTGTAGCTTACATTTCTTTCTGCTTTTCCAATTAGAAGGAATGGATTGAGTAAACAAGTCAAAATCTGTAGATGGAAGTGCTGCAGTATCAGGGCTGTAGATCACATCTGCTTCTAGAGATTGGTAAAAGCTTTCATGCCTGACTACCTTGCCCAAAAAATAAGTCTGTTCCTCACAGCTAACAAAGTAGCATACTGATACACTACAGACAACAGTCCCTCTTCCACCTCAGGTATCTTTTTGCTTTGGCAGTGTAGATTTTGAGGACAGAAAAGTTCACTGAAATGTTTAAATTTAAAATAGGTAAATTAGCCACCATATGTGAAAGTTCTGCTCAACCATTACACCAGCTACACACACATGTGTGTGCATACACTTACCCCTCATACACCCTTCCAGAGCACCCAGAGAATACAGCATTACCTGCCCCTTGCCTTTTTCCTTTCTTGTTGTCTTCTTCCTCTCCCTCTTACTGAGGGTACGTGGAATCTAGGAAGACATGACTCAAAGCACAGGACCTTAAATGGATTCACAGTATGGAAGCATTAATAAACTCCATTCACCCTCTAACTTTAATTATTGGATTCTACATAAGTTTCTCAGCTGTCTTATCCTCCTTTCCTACACATACACCCGCATAGAATACTCAAGTTCATTTTTACTGTACATGTTATGGAGATGCAGCACACCTCAATCTAAGATTAATACCTCTAAAGCTGTCTGAGATGCTCTTTCACTGTTATTAGAAGGGCATCTTTTAAAGTATATTCACTACTACAGCTTCTCTCTCCATGTCTTATTACTCTATCACCTAGCTCTCAACAGGCTGAAAGCAATCAGCAACATTTCTTTAAAAAAAAAAAAAAACACAAAAAATAAGAAAACCACCCACAAAAGAAATCAAGTTATTCTTCATCACTAAATAATAAAATCAAAAATTTTACATCCTATGAAGACCTCGTCAGTAGATCAGATAGACCTTTAAGATTGACATGTGGTACACAGACAATGTAGAATATGCTGCAATTGAGATTTTACCTAGTGAATCAAACATTCTTATTAATCAGGTAGAATTAAAAGTACTAAGTGTAGAGGAAAGGAAAGGAAAGAAATGTCAGAAACGTCAGCTTTGATTATATTCTTAAAGCCCATAGCCAAAATCAGGCTAGAAATAGCAGGTACATGAAAAACCTTGTGCTCCAACAACCTGCAGGAACAGCTTCTCTTCACTGTAAGGTGCATCCTGCTCCTTTATGGCAAACAAGATTTATACAGAACTTGTGAATAAGTCTTGCAAACCTCTCTCAACATACAGTTTCCAAATATTAAGATGAGAAAGTCAAATTAATTCATTAAAGATTCATCCTTTGCACCTCCTATCTCCAAAACAAAGACTCATTTAGCTATATAGAGTATTTAACTAACAAACAAAAAAGAATAGAAACATTTTAATTAGCTTTTCAAAAACAAAACCACCAATGCTCCTCACTACAACTTAGCAAGGCTCCAGTTGAATATAGGATCACATTTGGCTGATCACTTTTTCAGGGGGGGGGGGGGGGGAAAAAATCCCCAAAAACACAGTCTTAACTGGAGTGGTTCAGAAGCGTCCATTTTATGGAATTCAAGGAAAGAAACAACACAACTGAAAAAGGCAGTAACTCACTATATGGAGGACAGGAAGACAACTCTGGCCAGAACTGGGGCATGCTCCCTGGAGAAGCCCATTAGACGAGCAGCTTGGACAACTGAACAAACACATAGCAGACCAGCCAGCTTGTCTGCTTTGTTTCTACCAAAAACTTTAAATGGAAAGGACACTAACCCACAGAGCATTTCTCTTGTCAGATTACTTGGACCAGAAATGGTCAAAAACCTAAGTAGGCGCCAGGGTGGAAGAAGAGACAGATGAGAGGGAAAAGAACGCTAAAGAGAAAGTGATTTAGTCAAGAGTAAAGTAGACTGACACTTTCCATTCCCAACTGTTCAATAGTTTATTTTCAAGTTTGGATCATAAAACGAAATAAAAGACAAGTATTGCAAAATAAGCACAAAGCAGTTAGCTCACAACGGTACTGGAAGTTGGATATTTCCATGTCTGCTGCCTGTCATCCCATACCTGACAGTGTTCCAACCTTGCTACAAATTTGCAATGAAATTATTTTCTCATTTTCCAGTGAAATAGTCTGCTGCCCATGCTGCCTTTTCAAGAAACACTTTTCTTCTGTGCTGATCCCAGCTGTCCATTGAGCGGGATACAAACACTTTGAACAGTGTAATAAATCTGTTTATTTTCAAAGCTTGATTTTGTTCCAAATATTTCCAGCATGACAAAAATAGGAGAAAGAGGAAAGAATAATAACAACTATAAATTAAAAACAAACCAAAAAACTCCAAAGGCCATAAAGTAGCATCAACATAAAGATCATCATCTCGGATGTAATTTGGGGACAAGAGAAAGTATTTGGAACTCAGGATTTTTATACAAGTTGTTTCTAACTGGAAATTTAGTTTCTCTTGGTCAGCCAGTACACTGGCTTTCTCTCCCTCCCATTCTCCAAAGTACGGGCATGTTCATGAATTACTTAAATGAAGCTTTAAAGAAAAGTTGTACATTCAAGCATTAGGCCAAGCAGCTCGGATAGAACAGCAAAGCTGAGATTAAAGAGGACTTTAAGTCTTTCTGTCACAGAAAAACTATACAGTACTTTCAAAGACAACAGGGGACAGCACAAAGTAAAGATTAAAGCTAGGCTGTGAACCAAGTTGCTGAATCCAAGAGCTCTACAAGTAAGGGGCCCTACGAGGGACAGACATGAAGGAAACTAATTATTGAAAGCTGAAACAAGTAGAAAGTTAACCTCGTGAACTATAAAGGATGTTTACATTAGCTTTGTTCTCTAAATATTACAGCCTTTAAGCTCCCTAAGTAGCATGTGTAGCACTGACTGACAGCTTAGTTTGTTATTACGGGACTGGCTCTAAAGATTATACTGTTTAATAGTACAAACAGTCTGATTAAGATGTCTACCATGTAGCTGTAACCCCTTCTCTCCCCACAATCAATTATACAGGGACCAAGAACATTTTCAGAAAAACATAGTCCTTCATCCTTGATTCAATACAAAAAAGGATTAATACTCTACTGCTTTCTGAAGCTATTGCAGTTTTTCCAAGGTACCTATCACATAGGTAACAAAGCACATAGACTTGGTAAATTAAGTGCACACAGAAGGAAACTCATCACTACCACTTCCTTCCCCAAAATAGGTATTTGGAAGGGATTGTCTTACTGCTTGGCCTATAGCAACATGCACGTGTGGTCATCCTACCTTGTTACTAATAGCAAGAGTGACAAACCACTCCTACTTTCTATGCAAAATGCAGGACAACACTGTAACTCATTTTCCTATTCAATAATTAAAACATATGTCCATAGGAATGTTAATCATCTAGCTCAATCTCCCTAAAATGAAGGGAGAAAGATATTAAAAGATTGCACCTTTAAGTCTTTCTGTGCAACATAGTAAAGGAAAAAATGCAAACACATCCCCAGGCTCAAAGATGGACATTTCATGTTATCTATCAGTCACAAGATGTTCCACCAGGCTTGCACAGGGGTCAGAGATGCATTTAACAAGTCTTGAGTCACCTCTGTTTCTTTTCTGACTTGACTATTCCATTCTCTGTTCCTAGGAGAAAGCCTTTATCTGCAACAACCACTGTCTTGGATGGCACATTCTTGATTGCTCGGACTAACCATGATTACTACAGCAACAATGTGGATAGTTTGTCACCCATCTTCTCCTCTAAACTTTCTCATATACAGAAGTCGAAGCCTTATCCCCAAAGAGGACCCCAACTGCTTTTTGTAGCTGAAAGCACATACTTCACACCCATCCCCACATAGAAATTTCACTATTCTGTTTAAAATAAGAAACACTTTATGCTGAACAGGTTTTGAAAGAGTTTCCCCACAATACACCACCACCCCTCCCTGTCAAAAAAAAACCTCAAAAACAAACAAAAACCCTTTCCCTTCCTTCTGGTAAAAGAAAGAGCATCTTGAAAGATCACCATAAAGGTTCAAACAACAGACATTTAGAAAGCCTGCGACACCCTTTTGCCAAAACCAAGCAGAAGTAGTGAAAGCTGCACCAGCTCAAGGCTTCTTTTACAGAAAACTAACAGTTTACCACTCTAATAGCTTCCTCTAGAATTAATATGTAGGGGAAGAGATTAATCTATATAATCATTTGCCCATTTCCCTACTCATGAAGTTTCATTGCTGGCACAATCACATAAAGGTCTATTTGAGTGCAACCAGACGATTATAAGTCTATTGTACAGAGGTTTATTAGACCATTGCATCTTGAGAAAAGTGTTAATGGTAAAATACCACATGTAAACTTAGTTCCTAGTTAATTAAGAAGAATGAAAGGTGGCAGACTGTGAAAGAAGGTAGGAGTGAGGAACAAGATGAAAGCTTCCTTGAATCATTGGACGATGTCCCAACACCCATTTACCATAAGCAGCAAGGAAGTAGGAAAACAGATTAGGAAATACAGAGCTCTTTGACTGCTCAATAACCTATTGGCATGGATGGTATCTTACCACACAACTAAATAAATAGACTTTTCCATCATAGGGCCAGCTGGCTCTGCTTGAGAACCAGATGACCTCCAACCTCAGCAGTTCTGTGATTCCAGCCCTGAGACACCAACATTGCTTAGACATCAAAATAAGTGAGAACTCAAGAAATGCAGTTTCAGACTCCAGCCTTGTTTCCTACAATTTACAACTACGTCTACTATTATAAGGCCATTAAGAGTTCAAACTATAAAGCTAACATTCTTTTATCCTTATATCTCATTAGTAATAGAATCAAGTTTTATTCTAGAAAGCTTTAATAGCCTCATTCATTACCACCAAGTATCTTAATCCCCAAAGAGCAATGAACAAATTCAGAGCATACTGAATTACTCCATAGGTATCTTCCAATGCAAGTTTATCCTTTAACAATAGCTGCCCTGTGGAAGTCCATAGGGACCAAGCTGAACGAGACTGAACACAGCTTTTGGAAAAGTTTCCTGTGTCAACTTTTAGCTAAATTCATCTATTACACAGGAGTGCCAAGATCTAGGCTTAAGGCACATCTATCACAACACTAAATGTGTTGGAACTTGGTGTTCTGAAATAGCACGGAACAGGATGTTTCTGATCACCTTTATACCCGAATGTCTTCTGTCCATCTCTGTGATGCTTTGTATTTCATTTAGAGATGTCATATATATTAAGAATTTGGGGCTTTTTTGCAAGAAGTCAACTACAAATGCATCTTAATTTATTTGATGTGCAATTTACAACTATGCAGTGTCACTGTAAACAGCATAACAGCCTTCTGTCTTTTTTCCTTTCTTTCTTCCAGAGTGTACCCTGCTTGCAGGGTCACCAAGTTTAAAAGGAATGGGATCTTTTTTGTTATTCTTTGAGTGATGCATTTCAAATGGTGCTTGATTAATTTTTCTTCATTAAAAAACAGTAATGAAAAAGGCAATAGCTTAGAGGGCACCACAGCATCCGACCAAAGCTAAGACCAATAACTATTTCAAACAATTCAGATCAACTACTATACCTTTAATTTTCCCATCTCAAGGGATAAAAACTAAAAGCTTAATTTGTTCTGTATGCCCAGCTTTGTACAGCAGAGTATTTTCATTTGGAAAGAATAGGACTGAAGGAGGAAGATGGGGATTGACCTAACTGAATACCATTGATCCAGTCATACAGGGCTGTATCTCTTATTTGTAACCCATGCACAGCTGTCCCAATATCCGCAACACTTAAAAGTGACTTACATGGAAGTGTGGGGATTTTTTGCAGGGTCTGGCTCTTTCCACAACAGCAGTAGCACCTCTAGTGATGTTAGGGCATATGAGACAAGCTGTTACCTTCCTAGATGTTGGTGTTCCCTTCAAACTTCATGCTTTCTATTCAATTTCACCTGCTGAAACACACTGAAAGTTTCCAGCACTGATGGCTAGATTCTCACTCTGTCCAAGAGGTGCAGAATTTGGATTTCTGTGTACAAAACTCATCAGCACAATGATCAGCCTGTAGAGGAGTCACAGCCAGCCATACAGGCAACAAGCTTCTGGACTTCCCAAAGAACAGGTACCTTGTCCTGCCACCCTATTCCAGTTGCCAAGGGACTCACACTAACTGAGTCTGAACTACTCAAAGATCAAATTGGGGTGAGTAAATTCATTCATTTAATATAATATTAACTTGAATAGAGCATTCTGTAACTTATAAAACAAGTCTTTTGAAAGTTTCCTGGTTTCCCCTCCAATTCAGCATAAAGCAAGACATCCAATCCTTGTCAATGCTTCTGTACACCCAACCCTTTCTGTATGTCAAAACATCCTACAGCAACTCTTCAGTAGCTTCTGTACAGCACTCTGGGTATGTCAGAGGAGGAAAGTTATCTATTTCCATCTTGAAGAAAATCTGTGAAGAGGTTACTGCATTGCCAGGAGTATCTGCATGTCAGGAAATGAATCTTGCAATAGAAGTCTGCAGATACCAGGCACATCAGTCTCTCACAGAAGGTTTGAAAGGTAATAATTATTACTTTTTCATGCCACAGCTTAGTACCTACATTAAATCCTATACTTAAGCATTTCTACCAGGCACCTGCAGAAGCAGAAAATTAGACCAGAAACACCCTCCAAAGGGAGCAAGGCTTCTGCCACTACTTTATCTGCAATAGTTCTGAGATAGTCTCCTTCCCAGGAGAAAACAAAAAAAAGTCTGCTGGGCTGCTGACAGCACATATGGCACGCTGTGCCCAGGATTTATTTTCCACTCAACAAAAAGCTAAGAAAGAGACCAATTTCACAGAAAGACATGAGACAACACTCAAAAGAAAGCTAGTCTAATGTCTCCAACCCCTCCCCAAAGATGGAGCTTTAGAGATGAACTGCAGCACAGGATACAACCTTTAGCCACATCCACCAAGGCTCCTGCTAACATGCACATCAGATACTTTTGCATACACTGTGTCTTCTCTCCATTAAATCTGACTGTTACCTTCAAAAAATAAAAGATTTGGTGACAGGACCTCTGCAATTGCAGGAACATACCATACCCTCTCACTTACTGTCCTCCCAATACACTCTACAGTGACAGCAAACTTCAAAGAAAAAACCAGATGTTGCACAATGCTATGGAAGTTCAGTTCTGGTTTTGGGCAGGTTTTTTGTTTTGGTTTTTTTGAAGGTCGGGGTGGGTTTTGACACCCATCAAGGTAACAAGGTAATCTTCTGATTTATTTGCTCAAACAGATTCTTAGAGGACTGAGTCACACTTGCTGCAGTTGAGAAGTCAACTACTCACTATCCCTCCTTTATTCCTCCCAGTCACACCCTACATTGTCATACAGTCCAATTACACTCATTTTATGAGGGTTTTTTTCAGATACCGAGAAAGACCAAACTCATGACACAGATGAGCAAATGCAAAATTTCACTTGTAATATGGTCACGCTAAAACCAAACTCTTAACTCTTTGAAATTTAGTTGCAAAGAGTTAAGCTGCAGTGAAGCAATTGGAATATGCTTTGAGCAAAAAAGCATTTTTCAGTTTTTAGAATGAAACAATACAGAAGGATGAATATAGCATGCAGGAGATGGTGGTCAACATCATGAGCAGTGTTGGTACCTATAGAGCAGAAAGGGAGTAGGAATATTAGCAAGTAGAAGAATAAGACTGATGTTTCCTGTGGGAAAGAAAGATCTAAGTTTGTTGCTAGCAGAATGCAGAGGAAAAGGAAGATTGATGCTACACATCCCGAAATATCCAGAGTTGGATTTTAAGAGGTGCAATCCACACAGTCCTTTGGAAGGACTTTTGTGCATCTCCACTGATCATCAGAGCTCAGGAGACAGCATGGTAAAGCTTGGTTATGACATCGGCTGCCATTCCTCAACTTGCCTCAACACACAAGCTGTGCTCACAAGCAGGTGGACCACCTTACAAAGCACCAGAGAAATATCAATTATGAACAGAGCTAGAGCAGCTCTTCTGGTAGCTGAGCTTCTTATCTGCATTTGTCTTTGCCACATATAAGAACAAGTCACAGTCTAAACTACTCATGCTTCCATAAAAACACGCTCAGGTGTAGGAGAGCTGTTCCATAAGCTTCTGCCAAGCACCAGAAATATATTCAATGCAAAAGTCTTGGTGGCCACCATTCTTCCCATTTAAAGAAGGATATATACCAGAGTTTTCCTTCAGCTGGTCACAGAAGTGTTTTGGTTTACCTGATGCTAGGCCTTTCAGCATGGCTCAGTTTTCATGCTGAGCAGCATCAGAACTGCAGATTTTGGAGGGGAGATCAAAACATCCTAGTCAGAAATTCAAGTCTTAAAGAGAGCAGGACTTCAGAGATTGTCCCATGCTGATATGTCAATATATACACCTCTCTTGTTTGCCCTGAAGACACCAATTCTAACAAACTGCCAAAAAACTGCTTCCAGAGGGGCACAGTTTTACAGAGTGGGTAGTGGAAAATCAGTCTGAACAATAGTAAGAGGCCCAAGTACATGAGATGACAGTCTGCTGCAAGTATAAGATTTAGATGCCAAGCGACCTCATGCTCACTGATCCTTTAAGGAAACAGGAGGTGGTGAAGAAGGCAGGACACCAAAAGAGCCACAATCTTCTCCACTGAGCTCCAGGAGTTCATCCTCTAACATTTGCAGAAGGTTCTTCCACACAGATCTTGACTCTTTCACTACTTCCGAGGCACAATCAGAACGCAGGTTCACTTTCCTGAACTTCTCCCATAGAGCAGCAGAGAGAGCACATACGAGTATCAACAGGGCAAGGAAAAGGGCAGCAGCAAAGAGCAGCTGAAACTACACATCAAGACAAGAATGCAAGTTTCAAAATTGTCCTGAAGGCATCAAAGGTGGCACTGGCTGAGTGGCAGGGCACACATGTGAGTGAGACAAGGTGAGAACAGAATAGGAGAATGCAGATGAGCTCAGTAGACAGAAAAGCACAAGACAGAAAAATACAGTAATTGGGAAAGCCAGCATAAAACAATTTAGGAAAAATATGGTGAGAGGATGAACTAACAATAAAATGCAATCAATTGCAAGAAAAATAGCAGTCAATACCAGACTGCACTAAGATGGCAATCCATTAACAATCAATTATAGTGAAAGAGCAATAAGATGTAATCAGTAAAATGACCAGCTAAAGGAACTATTCTTTTCCACATGTGTAAAATTCTATTTCCTTTGCCCAGTTACCATTTTTTTAATTGTTCATTCAATTAAATTAAGCCTGTATTTATTCTATACACAGATGCATTATTTATGAGACTATTAAGAAGCCATATTTCAACCTCACAAGGTTTTCATGTAAGTATTTGGGAAAGAGATTCTTGTGCTATCACATCTGTACTTAGCAAGCTGCAACAATTCATTCACTTACATCGGAACACAGGGGTTGTTGCTTGTTTATTTAAGAAGATGAGACCATAAAGATTAAGGGGAAAATAACTGGTAGAAATCCACTCATGCTCTTAACTAAGATCTACTACACTGCATCCCAGGAACACTGTCTGTAAGGCTTACTGAAGTCCTGATAAAACTGCAGGGAGTTTACTTTTTTCCTTTTGTATGGGTCCACATTCATGGCAGTAAGACTAGAGTCACCTACACTCCTTCAGCAGTGGAAGAGGTGGACTTCCCACACTTAGGTTTACACACTGCAGATGCTGCTGCCACTCCTTTGCCTGCAGATTCTCCTCCCTACCTGTAGAGATCAACACATTTCATAAGCTCCTCCATGTTCACACCAAAGGATCACTGGAACACAGCAGATCATAGACCATTATGGTTGCAATTTACAAATACCATTTTCTAATGCTGAACAAAAAAGAAGCATCAAAGAACAGTATTCAGCCACCAGCAGCAAACTTACATTCACCTATCATAAATTCAAATTTGCTGCATTTTCTATAAAACTATGACATTTGAAAGGACTACCTTCCTCTTGGCCAGCTAAAGATCCCTAGACACTGTTTACCCTACCCCTCTTCTGATAGGAAGCATTGGATGCAAGCATTAAACACAGTTATTTCTTGGGTAGTTAGGTTAGGAAGATTTGATTTAATTAAAAAGGAGTTCCTGCACAAAGTTTTAATTCAGCCTCCCAAGAAAACAACATTGTAGGGCTTAAACAGAAGGCCTTATCTACTGAGCAGACAACTTCTTTTCCATAGCAAAGATCTATCTGCTATTGTGTAAACTTACTTTTGTTCAGACACAAACGAATAGAACTGATGCACTGCGCCAAGGAAACTTGAGCAGACAGCCTTGGCAGCAGTACATACACTGGTTTACCACAGAAAAAGAAATACAAAAGCTTTTAATGAAAGGAGCCGAACGCAAAGATAATAGCTTTCATTTCACCACAGCACTGCAGAAGGAAACAATCAGTTTTCCAAAGGACTTCTCCATGTTACAAACTAGCAAAGACCCAGGGATTTCAGATATAACAGTTCCCCCTGGTTTGAGCTCCAGTCACTTGAGAGGACAACCAACGCAGCAAATTAAAGGTCAATTTAGTTTGACAGGCTAACAGAAACAGGATATGATACAATACCTTTAAAAATCTGTTTGACAGCCAGCAGACAACTGTTTATGCTTTGTATATCAGGCCCAGTTTCACTGAACTTTATTGCAGCTACAGAGCTACAACTTTTGGAGGGCAGGAGTTTTAGCTTTGCAAAGCTCCATCACTTCTGTCACTTTGGGAACATGAGTTTTTCTTCTAACAGAAGAGAGATATATGTGCTTCACTGCTGGTACAGCCATGAAACATGTTCTTCCATGCCCAACTGTATCTGCCTACACTTTACCTCCAACACTTTGGTCTAAACTCTGCCAGACTGCTGCCTAGTTTATTGGGGGAGTGCAGTAATGGCACTAGAAATATGAGGAAATGTAGAAAGATTTGACAACTGTTTCACTAATTTAAACTTGCCTGGAGCAGATAACAGAGCTTTAAAATAATATGAAGGGCCAAGTCATTATTCTGCTGTGTGAAACACAGTCCTTTCCTTTGTCCCTCAGAGACCTGATATCCCAGGCTCCTTAAGTCTGAAATGTTTTTTTTCCCCCTCCCCATACAGTTAGGCTTGGGATATTATAACAACTAAATAAGTATCTTCTTTTTAGTTTGTATAATCAGATTTGCTGTGTTAGGCCATCTGGCTTTATAGCACATGTGCTGTCATTCGCTTTATAAAGTTCTCAGAAAATTAGATGTGTTCATATTAAAAAAGGCAAACAACAAAAAATGCACATTATTTTAGGAGTACATAAAGGTTTCAGAAATTTGGGACAATTATTTAATCTGTATTATATTACATGACTATACTATTAATTAATTCAAAGTTTTACACCATACTAATACAGTAATGAATTTAAGTAGCCTACACATATTAAGTTTTAAAGAACCTGACCATATTTCTGGGAAAGAAGCCCATTACCAAGAAGTCAGCCAAGTATCCTTTGATAATAACTACAGCAAGGTGTCACAGTGTCAGACTTGTCTGTTCACTCTTCTGTCCACTGCTTTCTATACCACTGCCAGTACATGCTGCTGGGACTGGCCTAGCACATTTTGATTTTTGGAGTGCAACAAGAAAACCAGCTCCATGCAAGCTTTTAGGAGCACAAAACAGAGAAAAAGAAAGAATAGCACAGAACTTTCAGCCAATCTAAGTATGGAGGTGTTTTTGCCTAGGTGAAGACCCCGCTAATCAAGATGCAGTCCAACCCTCTGATCCTTGCTTCTGCACAGGTCACTGTGTTTCAGCCAAACTCTACAGCCATTTTCCCACCCTAATGACTTCCAAAGAAAACAAATGTACAGGACAGTGGTAGTCAGGAGCCTTGGTTCAGTCCTCCCAGCATTAGTGCACACAACAGGAGACACAAAGTCAAAATACACATGGTCCTGCAAGCTTGCAGGAATACAGCAGACTAATGAAGCATTCAAAAACACCCCCTCATATTGCATCTTTTTATCATGGCTTATCAGGATTCCAAGCTAGTACTCTCCAAGACAAATACCTGATCCTAGATACCCATAGTTAAAGAAGCAGGTGCTGCAGAACTAGAAGCAGCCGTGGAAGGCTTCAGAAGGGAGAGCAAGCAGCAGTAACTATATGTGTCCCTAACACCTGCAACTTAAGAAGTCATGCTGACTAGACTAGCAACTGTATCTAAATAAGCCTGAATAACACAATAGTAATTAAGAGAACACCAACAACATACACATACCTAAACACCCACACACTCTAATTAACTGAAGTGTTGACATTGATGTGAGTACTCTTCTATTCCCATACAAGAGCACTTCAGAAATAAGAGCTGAGGAGAGCAGCCTTTCCAATGAATTCAACTGTTTGTACTTCCACTCAGGAGCCTGCATTATTCACATTTTACCCTGAGGAACAAAAGCACCGGAGTAGTTTGAGGAGCAGAACCCCCAATTAAGAACTGTGGCACAGCTCCTGTCTGCTCTTCACTGACATTTGAACTACTTTCTTTAAGATTATCTTATCAAACCTTTGAGCATAAGTACTACACAGAAAACTGGGATCTGAAATCCAAATGCAAGAGAGAAACAGATGGTAGGGAACCAGCAGCCAGCTGCATGTCAGCTCTGTCAGCAGCAGGACATTACTGCTCAAGGCCAAGCAGGGAAAGGACACAGCCTTGTCATTAGCAATAAGATTCTGCAATGCAGCCATGTGCTACCAGCTCTTGGTCATTTTACTACCCTCAATGCAGTAAGGAAGATCTAAACACTTATTAAGCCATTTCCAGTTACCCTGCATTTAAGATGATGGCAAGTATGCAGCACCACCTCAAATAAGAACTCTGAACTTAAATTTTTCTTCCTTCTATGTACATTCTCAGCTTTCTCTTCTCCCTCTCCCCTTTCTCACTTGTTTGAGGGACTGGGGGAGAGAGGGAAGGTCAAAGTAAAAACAGTAGTCACAGTACCAACAAATACTCCCTCCCCCAACTCAGAATCAAATTGTTCTACCTTCTTCTCACACCTGTCTTTCCCATTTAAACCAGGAGACCTCACAGCTGATAGTAAAATCTAGGTGATACCAATCTATTACTGCCTAAGTAGTGCTATTTTCAGTTTATTTAAACACTACCTTTAACACTATTCTGAACTGAACCTGAGAAAAGACTCCCAACAGCAGAAGTCCCATGCTTTTGTATACTTCGGACTGAGCAGAGTATTTTGTACATTTCCTCAGCATACAACAAGCACAATCACTGCTCTAGACAAGTTGTCAAATAAGACCCTCTAGTGTCAGAAGAGGCTATAAAAGTACTCATTTTATTGCAAGACTGAAGTCAAAAGGTGACCACAGTGTTGAGACCAGAGAAACCTCTTTCTTCTCACCTCCCTCAAGTTCTGTGTCCAGCTAAAGGAGACCTCTGCACTAGCAAAGGTACCTCACTGGGATTCTTTGCTTCTGGCAGTGTCGTTAGTTTGCTCAGTGCTACAAACTCAAGCTGCTCCGTGTCTTATCCTGTTAAATAACAAACACCTCCATGGACAGGGGCTCCCTAGCCTCTCTGGGCTCCTGTTTCAGTATCTGGTCAACTTCATGATTAAGATACTTTCCTGACTGGAATTTTCCCTGATGCAACTTGTGCCTGTTGCTCCTATAAGAGTGATGTCCACAGCAAGGAAAATAAAACCACCAAAAAAACCCCAGAAGCCAATACCCAAGAAACCCTCCAGACTCAGACCTAGATGGGAACAAAACAGATCACCCAAGTGCTGTTTTGTATAAATCAGTAACCTCAAAAACTTTTAGCAGCTGAAAAGAAACTGCACATACGGCAAACTTGGTCCATGCATCATCAGCTTCACTGTCCCTCCTTTCACCTCTGCTGCCCACAACCTCGACTTCGAGTCTGCCCTCGCACTGCCAACAGCAGCAGCCCTCCTCCTGTCACCTCCACCCTCCCGCCAGTCTCTCTTGTCCTCTCTGTCCCCAGCCTCGCCGAGCCGCAGTTACTCCTCTCTGCCCACTGCTCCTTTTCTCCCTCCCTCCCTCTTCCCACCGCCTCCCGTGGCTCCTCACGACACACTTCACTTTCTTTTCTCACCCTCCCGCTGCGTGCAAGAGCTGCGCAGCCCAGCTCCTGCCTGAGCAGCCCCGACCCGACCGCTGCTCCGGGCTCCGCCAAAGAAGAGGGAACCCAACGGTCTCACTTGTTCCACCTGCCCGAGGAATCATCAGAGTAACCGGCCCGGCGTTTCAGGAAGGCTGAGCTGAGCCGAGCTGGCCGGGACAGACCCGGCAGCTCTTGCCCACCGGCCGCTGCTCGAGTTCCGTAAAGAAGTTCCCCATCCGCGTCCCCCTCCGCACCTGCCGCAGCCCCGCCCGGCTCGCCCCCCTCACCCCCGACTCGGGGCGGCTTTCCCAGGGCGCTACACTTGGGCATCACAAACCAGCCTGTCGCTGTCCGGGACGGGGAGCGTTACCTTGAGGGCACCTTCCCCGCAGCAGCAGCACCGTCCCCCTGAGCTTCCTCCCGTTCCTTCGCCTCACCCCAAACTCTCCCCCCAGGCGCAAGCGGCGGGCGCTGGGGCCGCACAGGGGACTACGCGCGGAGCGGCTCCGCGCGCCAACTCCGCAGCCGCTGCTCACGCCGCAAGTGTTGGCGTGGGGACCCGAAACGTCCCGGCCCTCACTCCGCCCGGGCACCAGGACCCGCCGCCGCCCGCTCCGCGGCGCGGAAACCCGCGGCGAAGGGCAGCCCCCGCAGCCGCCGCCCCAGCGCTGACTGAGAGGCCGCAGAATAACCTGGGGACGGCGGGCCGCGGCAGGCGCCCGCGCAGCCACAGCCGCTCAGGTCAGCCGCGCAAGTTGCGCGGACGGCGGCGGCAGCGCCGTGGCACTCACCCGCCTCACGGGGAGGGACCTTCCCGCGGCCGCCAGCAGCAGGAGAGCGAAGCCGAGCGGCGCCGCCGGCGGGGAGAAGGGCATGTCCGGGGCGGCCCCCCATGCGCGGGGGCCCGGCGAGGCTCTGGCTCCCGCTCCCCGCGGAGGCTCCGCGGCTGGGGACGGTAGCGCAGCGGTGAACGCGGCGGGGGCTCCGATGGCCGCTTTTGTAGCGGCGGCGGAGGCGGGGACGGGGCCGGCCCAGGTGCGGTGCGGCCCGGCCCGGCCCCGCGCCGGCCGGCGGGGCTGGGGCTGCGGGGGTCGCTCCGCGGCGCGCAGGGCGGAGGGGGTGGTTGCTGGTGTCGGCAGCGCGAAGGGCTCTTTCAGGGAGGGGGAGAGACAAAAAGAAGCCGAAAAAATGCCTTTGCGATCCTGTCCCCCACCTCTTCAACTTTTATTTTAATCTTTGTCCAGGCTTGGGCATCTTGGTGCCCTTCGTGCTCTTTGTAACGTCCATGTTTTTATTAGTTTTTAATAACAGTAAATGCAATTACCCATTTATAACATGAATTTGCAGAGCTGCACGTCAGATCAGAGCTAGGTTTCTAAGTTAAAGTCAGGGCACAGGTCAGTCCTAGCAGTAGTATGATGTATAAATGTGGAGGATTTAGAAAACTAATTTGCCTGGCAAAAGGGTGCTCTGAATTTGTTTTGTACTAGATTTATATTATTATCCTTACGTATTCACTTTGCACTGACTAGCAAAACTAAACCTTCAGTAAATCACATCTCTTTGGTGAGATTGTACACCAGCAAGAAGAAAGCATACAGAACCTAACAGATTTAGAAGGAAGGCTCAAAATTGAAGAGGAAACTGGGGAAAAGATTTCACATTGGTCTGTTAGATGCTACTGGAATATAAAGAAGTTAATAGCTTAAATATTAATGATGTATATTAATTTCAAATACAATACAGCATCAGGCTGATGCTTAGGGAATGTAACTAGTCAGAGCATCGATGCTGTGAGATCATGAAATACCTCAGCTTGCGACTTGCCAGAACAGCATTTACATCTCAACAGCTAACTCCAGGGAGAAAGAATTTGCTATGGTGGTTTGCTTGACCAAGGCTGAGAAGTTATTTCCTTCAACTTTTCTAAAGTGAGGGAAAACAAAGATTGAAGGAAAAAAAAATACTCCCAAAGAAGAGTGAAAGAACATACATTTTAGGTTGTTAAAAGAGATAATCCCTGAACACCCCAAGTTATTGAAACCCCTAATATGTGCCTCAGGTGATGCTTTTTTTTTTCTCATGTTGCTCATTGAGATTATTTTTTTTTTACTAAAATAAATACTCTATTCTTCTAGAATGTCTGCTATAGCCACTAGTGAAAACTTAGGGAACAATGAGAAAGAATGAAGAAAAAAAATAATAAAGTGAAAAAGCAGGTTCAGCCACAGCAACATCACCTGCAAAAATGAAAAGACTCTGTGGACTTAAAAGAATCAGTGGACTTAAAAGATTTTAAAGAAATCCCTGGACTTAAAAGATTTAAACCCATACCTAATGTAAAAGGGATTAAGATAATGAGACAGGGAAAAGCCTGCTTATTTCACCTGAATCTGGATTTTGTGTGTGTATGTGTGTCCTAATTTACATAATTTACACATACATAAAATAAACTTCTGTAAAAAACTACCTTTCTGTTATCTGCAGTTATCACACATCCTTGAAGGAAGCAATCAGGAAGTATTGCAGGACACTGCAGTACCAGACTGCTGGGAAATGAGACTAGGAAAACTAACAGTTGGCTGTTAACTATTTTATGTGGTTTGACTCCCCGCAAAAGCTAAGGGAGGACCCTGCCCAAGCCTACTTACACCTCACAGGAATGTTTTACTTGAAGCCCAACACCTGATCCCATTTGGAAGCATCTATGGGCTGGCCTTATCTCATGGCACCTGAAGACCGTGCATGTTACATCTACTTTCAGCAAACGAACAAAAATGCCAGGAAACTGAGCAAAAAAGCCTCCAACTTTTATCAAGCCAGGCAACAGAAACCTTTAAATTAAGGGAAAGAAACCTCTTCCACCTGCATAGTACCTCCAGCCTTAGCTGGGTGCACCTTCTTCACATGCAAATCTGTACTGCTTTCTATTGTTTGTTTCTGCACTGGGCATATTAACTAAATTTTCCAGTTAGGACTTCTGCTCACAAGATGACACCCAACACCTGTGCACAGCAGAGGGCCAGTTGCTTTTACAAGAGCTTGATAGGCTCATGTCGCTGTTGAAGAGCCTCACTCGGGCTATGAGGGTGACATACATAACTTCGGAAGCAGAGGTATTACATTGGAATAATTCTGCTTTCCAGAAATAATCAAAGATAACTGTTTAGGTATGATGACATCATACACATGATCTACATGAATGTTTTTGGAGATTAAAAAAATGGATCATAGTAAACTTTGCACAGGCACATTTTCATTGTGCCCATTAAGAAGCTATTACCAAATTTCAGAAGACTGAACAAATCCTGTTGACTTAAATCACAGTAATAAAAAAGAGGTCATTTTCCTAGAGATGCAACACTGGGATTATTGTACTCCTATGAGTACTGAGCATTATTAATGCAGTTTACTATATTTTGTGGGCAAAACTGCATTTTGAAAAAGCTGTGTCTCTTTTAATAACCCACCCCACTAATCCTTTTCTGTGGAAACAGCATAAACAGTGGCTTGCCATGGGAGGTCCCCATGGGTGAGGCACAAAGCTTTCACAAGGGGTCAAGCTCTCTCCTGCCTGAAAGCTATGACCACTAGTCATATCATATATATGCAGAAAGTAACATTCCTGTCCCACACAAGACTGAATGCTTTGTCCCTGAAGCTTTCTAAATAGAAGAATGTGTTTCATGGGAGAATCTGCATGTTTCTGCTGTGACATTTGCTGAGTAACAGGCATTATCCTAAGCTAGGTTAGGCAACATCCGAAAGAATTGTATCAGTTCGCAGTGTAAAAGTTACACACTTTGTGCTTCTCCATGATCAGTAATTATTCACTTTTATAAACATAGTCTTTTATAAGTATGTTAATGGGATAGACATACATTCCTTGGAAAAAACCGCAGTGCAAATAGGTCTAAACTCTTATCAAGACTATTTCCTTTCTATTTTGTATATGTGTATTTGAAGTGCAGGGTACAGGGTTGCTGAGATTTGGAGAACAGCGTGTTTCACCTAAACTCAGCTGCTGCCCTGTACAGTGGCTGTGTAAGAGTTGCCCATGTGCCTGAAAGGCACATTTACTCCTGTGTTTTGGAACTGTAGCGTGCCACAGCAGTGAATATGCTTTGGCTCATTTTTTCTTTACAAAGCCAAGAGGAACTGTCAGTAAAGATCTCTCCAAGCTCAATAAAAGCTCAAGTGTCTGAGCTGAGGACCAGCACCCATGAAGTTATTCAAAGAAATCACTAAGAAATTAGAAATATGTTTAGGAAGGATTTTAGTGTTGAATCATTGAATGTAGATGGTGTTTGTAGAATTTTAATTCATATAGATACTTACTTAAATGAAAGTTCATCTCAGCTGAATCCTTCTGTAGACCTCTGGGAGGGGGCGGGCTGGGGAGGGCGGGGAAGGTAGCTCTGAGCAGTATTATTTAAATGAGAGTTAAACATATAAGCTACAACTGCAATTACAAGCACATTGATGTTTAGAAGGGAGATCATCTTGTCTTGGAGCTATATATACTTCAGTATCTTTGGAGAAACTAAATCATCTGAATTGTACCTTAAAACCTGGACCTTGGAAAGTGGGCAATTTACGCATCTTAGTAATATTAAAAATGATCTTACACTATTATGTATCAGAATATGGCTGCAGCAAATAGTTAGATGACAATGTACAAAACTTTTAAAAGTGTAGTGCATCAGGAAGCAGGAGAATTATTCTGGCCATAGTACACATTTATGCATTAAATCTTATTTTTAGTTTAGTGCTTATAGGTGCTAATTATTCTGTTAATTAAGTTACCTGCCCACATGCAGGAGAATGTGCTCAGCACATGAGATGTCTCATGGTAGCTACACAGTGCTGGAGTGCAGGGGTTGAAATCACCCAGTTCTCTATAATGTGTGGTATTGTAGATGCAGACTCAGAATGAATGAACAGAAGTTGTTGCTAGTTTGCAGTTCCAGACGTGAGGGCCTGGCTGTATGTAAATGTATGAAAAGAACAGATCCATTTTTCAGCTGTCAGATAGTGTGGCTTGTACACTTTGGGCTATACATTTCTTGATGACAACAAAGAAATGAATGCAAAGTTTTTTGTTTTGTTTTGTTTTGTTTTAACTAAAGTTTTGTAAACTACCCGCTAAACTGAAATAGCTGTATCTACTTTTGGGGTCTAGCTGCCTTGTGGGATTTATTCTATGTAATGATTGTATGGAGGCAATGATTTAGATAGGTATTTAATTTCAATAAGCAGCTTACATTCTCTGTCTTATAAAGAATAAACTGCTTTAAATCTTTTCCATAAAATGTTGTTGAAGGATTAATATGGCCCTGTGTTGAGTAATTTGTGAATCTAACCCAGACATTCCTATATTTAAATATCTTAGAAGTATAGAAATGTAAAGGTTGTTTGCAGTCATGTAATATAATGGGAAACAACTTTATTACACTTTGAATTTCTTACCACAATCTCTGACTCCTAATTCAAATTCCCTGTTCAAGAATGCTTTGTTTAAAATTGTATTTTGGAATAGAGAAGGCTGCTAGGATGAACGAAATGAAAAGATGCCTGCACAAAGGAAATGACAGTAAGAAATACTGTGTAAAGCATTCAGTTCCTCATTTTTCACAAGAAGAAAGTAGGAAGCTATGAATCACAGAACAAAGGAAGGAAGGAGTAAAGTAAAATTATTATTTGTTAAGTAAAATTGACAGAAATATTACTCTCTTCTCTCCCTCTTTTGTAGTGGTAGCTTTTTTTCTGTGAGGAAATTATTTGGAAATCACTCCATTCAATATCTTCTTACCAAGGGAAACCTTGATACAGAAAAGGAAAACTGCCTTGTACAGTTTGATATATGCCTTGTACAGTGATCATGACGCTGGTCTTTTCCAAAGAGGCAGAGATGATTTCTGTCTACTCTGCTGCTAGATGCCTAGTTGGTAGGACCTGGGTTTCCTCAGTAAAAGGCTTCCCATATGCTGAGACAAGTATTTAGTAGCTTGTTTGCAGCATCTGATGGGTTTTTGAGAAAAATATCCTTTGAAGAGGGACAGGATGTGTCTCTTGAGAAAGAGGTGATATTTTATAGTCTAGCATTTTGGATTAAAAAATATTCCCTGGATGAATGAGTGAGATGGGGAAACATGTGCTATCATGGCTATGACTAAAGAGAGAGAGAAGAGTACTGTTTGGATTAAGTTCTCTAGATTGTAAATATACAGGTTAAATCCTTTCCATTTACATTACAGTGATTTTAATTTTTGTGCTCATGTGCCTAGTGAGAGGGAGATCACAAACTGTTATTACAGTGTCTTTTAAGGCCATAGCTTTTCACATCATAAATATCCCCCCAGAAAAGAGTGTGACCCTAACCATCATTCATTTCCACTGCTATGCAGCAGCCTGCTCATAAGTCATCCAAAGCTGCAAGGAAGAAGGGCAATTATCTTTTTAACGCAGTTCTCTGAATTACTGTGTCTGTAAGGCAAATAGTCATTCTGCCTTTGCGTATCTGTTCACAGAAATCCTGCTTTGGTGATTAGCCAGCAGACTTTGAGAAATTAATATTAGGATCTTTAATTAGGTAACCTCTTGAACGACCACTTGACTAATCCGAATATCAAATACAAACACTGGTAGGAGGAATTAATGAAGGAAGCTGCAGACAGTTTATCTGTTAAGACATGCTGCCAAGATTTCTTTGGAAAAATGAAATGTAAGGTGAACTGGAGTAGTCAACCTGTTGATATTGTAAGATGTTAGAAGTTGCAGGTCCACAAGGAAAGTCCAGGAGTTGGGGCAGAGGTAAGGGGAAAGGCAAGGAAAGGAGAGGACCTGCTTTAACTTCAGATGTGTCATTTTGTCCTAGAAATATAAAAGGGTAATGTTTTCCTAATATCCAGAGACTGGAATCACATTTCCCTGGAGCTAAATGAGGCTCAGGGGAAAAAATGCTGATAACTATATGTCAATTAAGGTAAATGTTGGAACTGGCATTAAGGATAAATTTTGGGTGAGATCTCAGTATTTATGAAAAATGATAAAATAATTTTTCTAAAGATTGAACATCACCTCTATGCTGTGAAGAATATTTTGATTAATAATAAAGAGTACAAAAATATAAGGCAAATGTTAGGTCTATCAGCAAGATAAGGATTAAGTTTAAGTCTCCAAAAATGGACTTTCTAGCTGGCAGAAAACAACCACTAATCCTTTTAGACATTTAGGAACATGAAGATAGTGGAAGTAGGATAAGTTTGGTCTTGCATTCCTAGATATCCATCAATTACTGGTCATCTAACTAACTAATACCTTGGTGGAGTCATTCCTTTATTAAATAGTCAATGCAGTAAATCAGAGACAGTTCCCGAAGGACCTTATTAGCATATATTTATATCTAATAAATTAGAAATTGTAATAAAGAGGCATAAAAATAACTCATAAATGTTAGCAGTTGTGTATTTCCCCATCCTAATCTCTGCTATAAAAGACTCATGTGCTATTCCTATTTCTAAAGTCTGTTTCTGGATTTTACCTTTATAGTGGACTGTTGCTAAGTTTAAAAACCAACCAACCAAACAAACAAGCTTTTCCTGAATTTCTAAGAGTTAATATGTGCATGTTTCTTTTTTTCTCTGAAGGCAGTATTAATCACTGGAAAAGGCATCTCTTTTACCTTTTATACAACTAGACTTGTCTCAGGAATACCGTACCTGTGTGATGCAGATACAGGTATCACATTATACAGTGTCTGGTTTAGTATGTGTGATTTCTGCCCTAGGAATATAAATAATACCAGAGCCTTCTGAAGAAATCTGATCAAGAGACTTTTCATAGCTGTGCAATTACACTCCAATTATTAAAAAAATCAGCAGAAACATCAGTATACTTAAAACTGTGGCTTGCACATTCTGTACATTTGATTTTCAGTACTTGTGTCAACAGAATTATACTTCCATTCTGCTGCCAAATGTTTTTCCAGACTATCCAAAAATAATTAAATGCTAAGAACAGGTATGGTCAGTGAATGAGATTACTGAACAAGAAAACTGCAGGTCTTTCCATAAAATATTTCACCTTGAAAATTAGTATTCTGAATCTCTCCTGAACAAATTTTAGTTACAACCAACCAGAATCTAGAGGCAGAAAAAGAGAGTGGGGATGAAGAAAATCATTCTATGGAATTAACAAAATTTTTAAGTTAAAATTTAGCTGAAACATTAGCTGAAACGTTACCTTCTTGGAATGAGCTCATTCCAATCAGTGGCTTCGTGAGATCTAGCAACCTGACTGGAATACACATCCCTTCCCTCCCACATTTGCAAGCTCTTTCCCATAGCTTTTATTAGCTCTCCCCATTGTTATATAAAAGCTCATCATACAGCCATGCTCCAGACTTCTCATGAATCATCACCTACGAACAAACACTTCTGTGAAAAGTGAGTATTTTGACATACCAGCAGATCAATAACTCCCAATTAATGTGTCTACTCTAGAGCAATGGGAAAGAGTATGCCTTCCCTCCTTCCCTTGTCTCACCTGCTTGAACTTACCAGACACAAATATTCCTGGTGTAGTTCTGCTTAATCTATATAGTTTAACAAGAACAAATGAGTCCTGAAAAACCCAAGCAAAAAATCTGGATTAAAAATACTTTTCGGTCTTAAATATAGTTTCCTGCAGAGTCAAAGAAAATAATATATGTATCATACAGAATCCAGGAATATTTTAAAACCTGTATGTAGGAGAACTTAATTTTTAGTTCTATATTATCTTCTGTTGTCATCATTTTTCCCTGAAACACAAGATAAAAGCTGTATATGAGAAGGAATGTGAAAAAGCTAAGTTTTTCTCTTTTAAGGTTTAACAACATTTTATTTTACATTAAGTGTATTATTACAGTAAATATTCCTTTTTTAAATAATATAATGGAAACATCAAAGATTACAATCAGTGAACTTATTTTGAAAACTTCAAAACTTTCACCAAATAGCCAAGACAAACATAACATACTGGAAGCAGAGAAAAAATATTCACTAAGCCAAGACTGACATGAAAGTTCTAGTATAACAACCAATGACCACCAAATAAAAAGCAGTAGAAGAACTACACATGTGATTGGTTGCATGTGCCATATTTCTGTTATGATATGAAAACCAGTTTACTTGATGTCACACAGGAGAGCCACTCCTCTCAATATCCAGTGGTCTGGAGACACTACTGTTCTTAAATAGATCACTGTAATATAGTTCAGATCTGTCCTCCTGGGCTTCCTGTAAAGCGGACAAACATAGAGCTTGGGATCCTTAGGACTGGTTGTATTAACAGCAAACATATGCAGCACAGGCAGCTGGACAAAAAGAACCTTTGGTGTAGATTCAGTGAGTTTGCTATTTCTTCTGTCCCAGCCTGCACCTTCCAAGTATAGCCCATAGATATATACTCCTTCCTGTGTAGAGAGTAAGCAGATACATCACACAAAATAAAGCATCTGTTTTGTAAAATGAGTGATTGGCTTAAATCATTAAAAGGAATAGAAGCTACATAGTAAAAAAATCTGACATTGATTTTTTTTCAAACTATTTCATTTTAAAGTATAATATCATCTTTTTTCAGAAGATAATGCTACTGAAATTGATGGCAATAAGAGTTGTTTAATAAAACCCATACCCTACACAATTTGATCGAAAGTTTACTGTAAATTACAAAAATCAAGAGGTGGTACAATTACATGGTTCTTTTAATAAAATGTTTTTGTAACTGGAAAATAAAAAAAATCTTTATACTTTTTATTTATCTTCTATGCTGAGCAAAAACAATGAGGTGCAGACAATAGTAACTTTTTTTTCTATCAATCCAAAATGACTGAATGATGTACAATACAAAATTAAATACTGAAATCAATACTGAAACATCTTTGCATGTCATACATACAGAAGGAGGTGCTCTGATTTCTTCTTTGTTTTGCTTTAGCACTTCATTATGTATTGTAACTGAGTCTAAAGCCCAGCCTTTATGTGCTCGAGTTGCTTCTTGTCTCATTGCTGTCAGGAATCCTTGAGAAATTAAGTCAGAGATTTAGTACATATCTCACATGACAAAAAAAATCTTGCTCAGTTATCTGCATGGTTCTGCACTGAATGTTGCAGACAGATATCCAGAGCTCTATTGAAAATGAGCACCCTGACTAATGATAGCAAACTTTGCTTTGGGGCCAAAATAGGAAGAAATGACAAAAATGGCATAGAATGCATTACACTGAGAAAAACATTTTTAAATGGCACAACAAATAATATCTTTTTTTTTTTTTTGGCTACTGAATTATTCAGTTAACAAATTTTGCTCAGGATGCTGACTTACAAGTTATCATTAGGCAATCAACTACAGGGTCCATGGTAGATTTGTGTTTCAAGAAGGAATTGGAAGGCAGACAAAATATCAATTATGTGAGCTGGTAATTATGCAAAGGTAACTTCGGAAAAAGGCATTTTTTAAAATTAAAAAAGTAGAAAAATAAAATAAATTTCACTGATGGAAGAGAGAAAAGTTATGTCTGAATGTGATAATAAAAATAACTATGTCAGTGTGGGGAATCTAGACAAAGCAATGACTATGAAGGATAAAAAAAAATCATTTTGTTAATGAAGTGACTCCTAGACAGAAATGAAGGTAGAGGATGACACAATCAAGCAGCAAGTTAGGTGATTTTTGGAGTATTGTTTTGAACAGACGTTAGAAGAGGTCTGCAATAAAAAAAGGTTTGAGAGGTAAAGGGCTGAATAGTCTACACACAAGATGCTACGAACAACTGAGCAGCAAAGAGGTTTGGATGTGTTATAAAGGAGAAAGCTACAAAAATGAAACACTTGTAGCAAATACCAGGTTGTTTCTGTGTGAGTGTCTCAGAAGATGACAATGCAGTCACTGAAAAACCAATAGCTGCTATTTTATGCTACCGGATGAAGTACTACTTGGAGTTGGCAGAAAGAGAGGCGAAGAGAGAAAAGTTAACAATAGAGAACTGCATACTTGGGAGTGATTACTGTAAAGACTGAAATGGCATCAGTTCCTTCTTGATAGGGCGTAAAGGAAAAGATGACTAGTGTTTTGTGGGCTGTCAAGTGTCTACAAGGAGGTGAAACCACCGAATGAGATACTGACAAGTGGAGGGGGAAATAATGAAAGTACAGGGGCATGGAGTAGAAGACGACATTTCAGGATGTAAGAAGTGGTTTAACACGCTAATTAGGACAAAGCCAATTAAAAGCTAAGATATTCATACGTGATGTAAATACAATTAATGTAGTACTTGAAATGCACATGGATTCATTTCTCAAATACTATATATCCTGATAAAAATAAAACAGTCTGATCTAGGCTTCTAAATTTTGCTAAAAATTAATTATATCACTATAATATGATATTTAGTTTTTCATAAGCCTGTTCATTCCAAGTGCCACATCTACTGACTGGAATATTGCACCACAACAAACATTCATTATCCCTTAATAATGATAGAGAAAAATACTGATAATTACTAAAAAATCACAAAGCATTTTAAATACAATTATTTGTGATACTTTATAGTAATATAAATAGATTTTTCCTCTAAACTGATAAAATGCATTCCTCATGTTTTAACATTAGAATTTATTTGCCAATGCTATGGTAGATTTACAGCTCGATTCACCACTGCAATCCGTCTCGATTTTCCTGCAATGGCAGCACAGGGGAGTCTAATTTCTGCTTTGGCTCACACCAGTCAATTTTTAAACTTTACTGTGTGATTTGATTTACTCTGAATTTCCTGATGAGCAGCATTATTAATACAGTAACTATACACAGGTCACTCCTAGCCATAGCATACCTTTGCACTTAGCAGACTTCTTTCTCCATTTACAGGACAATTTTTTTTGGAATAGAGAGGTTGAATTTCAAGACCATTTGTGTCTCAGATTTGTTTGCTATTAGGCTAAATATTTTCTTTGGTCAAAAGAATCTGGTCCATTATCTTCTTTTGCACCACCATGAGTGTTGCTCTTGAATCATCAGAAATCAGTATGCTTACCAGATGTGCCACTTATGATACAAACAGAATGATGTTTTGACTAGTGTCTCAATATCATCTTTTAACGATAATTCGGATGTGCTCCAGGCACCTCAACTGTTTGAGCGTGACTCCAAAAAATACTCCAAAGTATATTAGTACTTTTACAGTCCTGGTCATAGAAAGACTAGTAAGAACAGAAGCATCACAACGTGAAGATAACTCATAAAATATTCAAGGATTTCAGAAGTTAATTGTAATGAAAAAACTACCTCGTAACTGTTAACACGGGAGAAGTTTCTCACGAGGTTTTTGTATGGGTGGTTGTGTAGGATAAATGAGATTGTTCTATGAACATGCATCTAATAAGGTAACAGGTTTTCTTACTCATGGAGATGGTTACAATTTGCTTTTCTTTCTCTTTCCTATAAAGTGATAAATACTTCAAGCTATAACAGATAATAGTACATAATGTTTACTTGTACTTTGCAGTGTATCTTTGACAAATTTGAACTAACTGTTTATTAAATAACCTGTGAAATGGAAACATTGTGAAAACTACAGTTTGATGATTCTCTGTGAAAGATAGATAACTGATATAAATTCTGGTATAGCTGCATGTTCATAGAATTATAGCTCAGGTTGGAAAGGACCTTGAAGGTCACCTGGTCCAACCTTTTGTGGGAAAGGAAGCCTAGATGAGATTATAACCATTCTATGATTCTATGATCCAGCACCCTGTCCAAGTGCATCTTGAAGACTTCCAGCAATGGGGACTCTACCATGTCTCTAGGGAGGTTATTCCAGTGAATGATTGTTCTCACTGTAAAAAACCTCTTTGTGTTGCTACTGTAGAGCATATAAATAACACACTGCTCTACATTAAAGCTCTTCCATATTTGCAAGTTACAGTTTGAAATGAGTTAAACAGTTTGAAACTGCAGGAAAAGTATATTTTCTTTACAAGCTGTATCGCTAAGTATATTTTCTTTAGAAGCTGTATGATATCATGCTACAATGTGTCAACAAAATACAGCATTTTATTTCTTAAATACATGTTTTTCTTCTTGTAATATAAAAATTCTGTTTACAGGTGAGACTAAAAGGCCATCTATGAGTATCCTGTCTCTGACACTTGACAAAGGCTGATGCTTAGTGAAATAATATTATGATAGAATGGCACATAGATCTTTTCCCTTCTGTGTTCTTCCAGATTCTGGCAACCTGGAGCTTAGGGACCTCCCAATTTGAAGGTTTAGTTTGGTCAGTCATGTTTATTGCTACCGTTGGACCTGTTTCCCATCACTTTATTTAATCTCTTTTCTGAATCCATTTATCATTTTGGCTTCTATGGCATATTCTGACAGTGACAAATTTTTTTTTCCAGTTTTAGTATTAAATTAGATATGTAGTAAAAAACATTAAATTATTATTAAATACATTTTTATTCAAGTCCTTCCAGTACTCTTACCTTGTGGATTAAAGAATCCAGTCATCCAAAACACATTTGGTCTTCCTTCATATATCCATGTAGAGAATTGAGAATTTCTTTCCAAAAGTTCAGTAAACCAGAAGCCAAGTGTTGAAGAATCCCAAGATACTCTTTTCCATACTTGAGGAATTCGAGCATTGTACATATTATCTAGTGCATCTCTCAGATTCTGAAGGAATGAAATCATAACTAAAGCAATCAAGGTTATAGAATAAAATAGAGTATTCCATTCCAAGTAAATATGCTATTACTTGCCTCACTCATAACAATAGTTCCTTCAATGGCTAATTTAAGATCATTCAAACTGCTGCGGACTATTGTGATCACTTTTTGCATTCGGTCAATTTCTTGCCGAAGAAAAATATTCATAGAGTTAAGTTGTCCCATTTTAATTAAACGAGCTTTTACCTACATATAAGAACACAGAAGGAATTTAGTTACATCTGAAATGCTGAAATACCATTGCCATAGACAACATCATAACTTTCTTTTGTTCAGAAAAGTAAAAATTAGACTTGTACTTCATATTATTCAACTAACATTTATCATTTTAAAACTGTTGCAGCTTTTATTTTTATTTTTTTTTGTCTGATACTAACAATTTACTCATGATTTTGCTAGAATAGGACTTCACCCAGAAGGCTCAGGAGACTGCTGTCACAAAAAGTCAAGACTGATTTTTTTTCCCATGTTTTCACATGCAGCTTTGGAAGTCATGACCTATCATCTCCTTGATAAATTGTTAGATGTTTTGATTTTAAATAGAAAAGCCTCATATCCATTCATGCTGATAGCAATAAAGTTGTTGGTTCCTTGCTTGAATCTGCTACTAGGGTATTGCAGTGTTTCTTTTCTGCAGTATCTTATGTGAAAACTCAACAGAGAGAAGAGTAAGAAAACAACTAAGATTAGCTTGCCTCATGGGGTATGTAATCCGGAGGAAGTTTCTCTAACATGTCTTCAGCTAAACGATAAACAACTGTTTCACGAGTTTCTCCAGATCCTGCACCACTTTCTTTAGGCTGAATATTGGTAATAGTATCTAGAACATCAGCTGCTGTATTACTTTGGTATCTGAGATGATAAGAAATATGTTATAAATTACATAGGAATTTTTTCAATAGTTAAAAAGATACTTTGTAGAACACACAATGTGAACATACTGTGTCACCAAGTTAAATAGAAACTCTCAAAAAAATTTTTTTCCTTTGCATCCTGCAGCAAGCTAAAGACACTGACTGCGAACAATATGTGGTTTTTCTATGGTTGTAAAGAACATGAACTTCCTTCCACATACCCTGTTATGTACTTGTTATTTTTCTAATTCAGGGCTAAGAAGAAGAAAGTGTTCCACAGGCTGCTTCTTAACCTTTGAGAATGTGAGGTGGCAGAAAAACTTATCATATAATTTCTAGGGACTCTGAGGAAAGGGAAGAAGAAAATGGCATATGCCTGATAAGGACTCCTAAGCAGCTATTGACTGCTTAGAAAAAAGCAACAAAGAAGCAACAAAAGTTTTGTAAGAAGGGAGAATATTTCCCTCATTTGATTACTACTTAAAGGTGGAATGCGGAAGACGGAAAAGGTGGAGGCACAACTCTGTAAGCTGCCCCTTTATTCATTAGTAAATTCATTTTGCCTTGAGGTATTTCAGGATTAATGATAAAAGCTGCTAGATTTACAACATTGGAGATTAAAACCGTCTATTCCAAAGTACAGCATGGGCAGTGCTAATGTAAATTTATGTTCTGAGTCAATACAAAAAAGTGAATTAAATTCATGTGGCATTTGATGGTAAAAGATAGTAGACCACGTCAGTCTTTCAACACAAGCAGAATTATAGGAGTACTCCTGTTATCATGCTACCTAGTGGCATAGAGCCATGAGAGGCAGTAAGAAAACACAACAGTGTATGTGTTGGTACTGCATTGCTGGCATTGTCTACTTCTATCTTACGGAATCAACTACATGAGGAACATACAGCCCAAGTCTGACTCAGAACATGAATTTATGCTGACTCAAAGCATAATTTTGCATGTCAGTTTTACTTTTCGACCTTTGTATGACACCCATGTCCTTCTATTACTTTGTCATATATAATTATATAAGAAATAGAACCAAGGATTGTGCCACATAATAGAACAGGTGAAGTCCTAAAGCATCCAAACTTTGCAGATAGTATTGGAAGACTACAGAAGCTACATACTGCAGCATTTCAACATAAAAGGTATGTGAATGCATTTATAAAGACTAAAAATCAGAAAAATAGAAGAAATTCTACTGGTAGTTTGCTTCTCAGAGGATATAATTTCTACTTCTGAATGTAGGAGTGGTGGGGCTTTCACGGCTTTTTAATAACCTTTGACTTTATACTCAAAACTCTCAAGCTTTTTTTCCACTTATGGTCCCATTTAAAGAATGATAGATTTATTAAAGACCACATATAAGCAGAAAAATTTGATAAAATCAAATTCCTTTTGGATTCAGGGCTTCATTCCTAATTTAGATGACATACTGGGAGTTGTAACCCTTACTCTGAGTCTCTCTGATCTAACAGTTAGTGATAAAGAGATATGAACCTCACTCTTCACACTGCAAGTACTGTTTTCTAGCACTGGCATTCTATGTGAAAGGAATAGATCCCATGATTATTAGACCAATTAAATTATATAATATTACAGAATTATAAAAATGAATGGTCTTTCCCCAAATCTAAACAACAATAGAAACCATTTAAAAAAGAAAGCAATATTCAAACTTTTGGGAAAAAGCAGAGAACAGTAACATCAAAGGAGCAGAATCAAAGGTAATTAATATTCCTTTCTTCAGTTACTCAAGCTAGGAATCTTCTGGAGAGGAGAAATTATCATCTGAATCTTGCATAAAGAAGCAAACATGAATAGCAACAGCAGTTTGATCAAGAACACTTTTATTATAAATACAAATATAAAAGACATAAAGATGCGTCTCAATGTGTATATAGTTAAAAATAATATTTGAGTGGAAGTGAAGAGAAAATAGAAACAAGAAATTTCATTCACATAATAGTGGGACACAGTGAATATGTAAGATACTGAAGCAAAATTTTTCTGCACTTTGGAAAAGCTGACTTTTCTTCACATTGCAAATAAAATGTTGAAGCATAGATGCAAACAATAATGAAAAAAAGATTCCACAGGTTTGTAGAGGAAATACGATATTCCTGGGAAGGAAATCAGATATACTCAGTGGGGCATCCTTGATCATGTTTAGACATCTAAGTGTAGATGTCTATATAACAGCTGTCTGTTCAGATTGCCCTTATAGGTAATGCAAAGAAGCATGATTCAGTTCATTTATTTTACATGTTTGCTTTGTCATCAGAGGGATTGCACTTTACAAGGATCTATTTTTCTCTATTACAGTAAAGGAACTCTTGGGTAACTGTAAAGGAAGCTAAAGCAACATTAAATGAATCTCATTTACAGTGTCAATGCTGTTTAAAAGTGAATATGTAAGATAAAGCACTTTATACCTGTTTACATTGTTTTTACTGTAAAAAAAGAAGGAATTTTCTATGGATTTTGGTTTGCTCTGAAAAAGTATTATTAAGGATATTTTCTTACAAAGTTTGGATTCAACAGTTGCTCATAGTTTCATAGCTGGAGTCTGTGCCATCAGGAATTTTTTGTACTGGAAGTTAAAACTAAGAATAAATGCAGTTTGACAGAAACATTACCTCAAGCTTTGTGTAGAAAATAGAAATACCTATTGCAACATGGTATCCAAAAGCTTACATTCACTGAGGGACAATGGGAGATTCTGCTCCATCTTCAGTTGGTTAATAACAGCTACAATAGTAGCTTTACAAAAATTCAGTTAGATTTAAGAGTTCAGTATGGAACCAACTGGAGAAGCAATTTTGACAGAAGATTATCAGAATATTCCTTGCCTGCTCAGGTACCTGTTAATGACATTGCCTTTGCAGAGCCTATGGTTCAGGCAGCAAGTTAAAATCAATCACAGTATTGCAACAACTTCAGGTGTTAATCCCAAATGGATGAAAGTATTGACACTCAGTGAAATCTTACAGTTGGAACCAATGGATCAAGCTTTTTGGCTCAACTGGAAAAATGTGCCTCTAAACCAGTGAGAGATAAGGTCTTGTCTTCAGTAATAGTAACAGGAGAGGTCTTAGCTGTCCCAGGGTTCTAATTCTAGCAGTTAGCCTTCTGCATACTCTGAAATGACTTGCTAGGATATTTTAAAGGAGAATTTGAATGGAACTTCTTATATTGTAAGGGATGCTAATCCATTTGGCCTGGGTGTCAAAGATGAAATTCAGACACACAGTACATATGTATAGTTGCCTATAATAGACTGTAATAAGACATGGAAAAAAGCATGAAGCAGTTTACATTTCCCCGAAGCTCTAAAGAAATACCTACAAGGAAAAATCTCCAGAAAAAGGACTGAAGTAGCAGGAATATGTTGATATACCAAGTGGAAAAACCCCTCAGTACTAGAGAGACATGAAAGAGCTGTTTCTGTTCACTAAAGCTCCCCCTACACTGTTAGTCTCAAGTTTTCTCCTATAAATTAGCCCTCCTACAAGCCTAATTTTGGATACAAGGCATGTCTATTTTTAGGACTTTGTTTAGTTCTCTGTTACATATTGGGTCTTCTTTAACCAGTACTGGAAGGGAGGTTTTGCAATTATCAGAGAATGACTTGAAACAGAATCCACTCTTAGATTCTTTTCTCCAGAAGTATGTATTTACAATGGTAGGTGCTAGGCAGAGTTGACAATAAAATGTGTACTGTTCTCACAGCATGCTTAGCATACTGGGCCTTTTGATATGGCATTAGCCTCTCAAATTTGAGACTGAAAAACTGTAGAAATTATTGTTTTGTCTAAAAATGTTAGAAGATACTAGGTTTCTGCAGCAGTTGGGCATTTGAATAGCACTTTTTTCATTTAAAAATACAAAAAGCTGTGTTAAGAAACAATGAATGTGGTCTTAATAAATATGCAATAAGTCCTGACAGAATTATTAAGAACTTCAGTGAAAAAAATATGATGATGATTCATATCCTTTCACAGGGCATATAACATTAGAAGGAAATAAAAGCCAAGCTGTTACACACATTATTTGGAATGAAGAAGTGAATTAAGTCAAAGATAAAATTTTAAATGGAATTAGTACTTGGTGAGGTTGAAAAGCTTCTTTTACATAATGGGAATGGCAGGACTGATGGCAACAAATGATTGTGGTTACATCCAAAGGCATGCTGTAAACCAAATGACAATCCAGAGAACCATTTAATGAGTGTGCACAGGAAAATAATATACTACTTTCTCTAGCTGAACTGTACAGAACCTTGCATCAGGAGTTCATATAAATGTTTCCAAATTAAAAAAAAAAAAAGCTAAACCATGAGAAGTAAATAGTAAGAATTCTGACTGCTTTAAAAGAATGTGTAAAATCTAGCTGAAGGTACTGCATTCATAACCTTGTTCATACACATTGTGTTCCACTTCAATAGTGAAATTCTTGTGAATCCTAGATTTCCTATGAAAAATATACTTTACTTAAGAATTTCATAGGGATTTGTTTCCAAATACTAAAAGAAACTATCTTAGTTAATCAATATGTTGAGCCCTACTTACGTAATATCAGCATTAGGATGAAGACCAAAGACCTTTGGGCTGTCCATAGCAGGGAGTGATTGGATGTATTCAAAATACTGTTCCAGGGTTTTGCACACTGGAATTTTATATCCAGTGTAAAAACAGAAAGTGCTGTCAAACATCTTTTCATTAAACCACACCTGTTAAAAATCCAGAGGAAAAAAAACACAATTACTTTGCTACTCAGAGGTTTTTTTATCTTGTTTTTGTTCTTGGAGACTTAGGGTTCTTGTTTTAGCTACAGCATCTAATTTTACTTGAATACACAAGTAAGTAATTAAAAGCTATGTCTTCTCAGTTCGAGTTCCAGCTTAGTCTTTTAATAGTTTCTGCTTCTCACAAAAGAGAAGCCAAGGGGAAGAATCTCACTGCCAAAGAGTGATGTTTCAAAAAAATTCATTTTACTCTGAAGAGTTTTAGAAACTGGTGAAGAAGTGCATATTCAGCAGAAAGAAGGTCTTCTGATTTCAGTATTGCAGCTGCCAATAAAAATGACAAAAACTTGAATTTTCAAGGTCTCTCACCCTTGCAAAGCAATTAAGAAGACGCTTATCAAAGTCATCTGTGACTCGGCCTCCATACTGTACTTCTCCAATCATGTAGCGTACTGTGTTCCATGATATCCCCTGGATGCAAGTAAAGTAAATAAAAGACTACAGTTATAACATGTAAGACAAAGGTATCTAGCCTGTAATTTCAGTATCATCTGAAGCTCATATGGCTCTGAAATGAAAGCTGAAAATATCATTGTTGCAAGAAAAAAAAATACTTTATTTGTAATGTATTTTCTGAGCTCAGCTCTATAATTTTAGAGTTGGGTTTGATCCTGCTATTAGAAATATATCTCTATTTCTTGTGTAACCTGAAATCACTCTCAGCTGCTACTGCCTCTTCTCTTTCTTTCCCCCCAACACCTCCCCCCCTCCCCGCTACTTCCCTCAGCTTCTCATCTCTCTCTATTGACAAAGTCTGCTTTGCAAGGAATGGCTATTCTATTGCATTATTTTCTGATAAACAGTAAAGACCAAACAGCAGCCATAGAGAAGTTTGATTTGCTATGTCAAACTCTGTAAATATTTTAGCTCCCTTTCCAAAACAGATATTATCTATATAAACCTGTTAATATTTTAGATATGCTACTGAAAAAAACGAAGATGAAGTTCTTAACTATTACATATTTTTACATGGATGATAGCACACAAAATATTACAGCTTGACTGCCTTATAGAGAATCTGAAACTTTGATCATTAGAAGCTGAACTGAAAGAACAGCAATGAATAAACTATTATAAATGGTAACATGAAAAAAAACCTATTAAATATACTGTATGCACATTTTAGTATTGACCTTCTTGATGTCACATTCATCTAGGTGGTTTTGTATGAACTGAACACTGGCTGTAAAGTCTGACGAGTTAAATTCATAGGGAATATTCCAACCCAAAGGCCCAAACTTGCGTCGTTCCTTAGGAAAACAATTAAAATCAAATATGTTTATGAAACAACATATAGTTTTGTTTCATTATTACAGTTTAATAATAATAATAATAATAATAATAATAATAATAATAATAATAATAATAATAATAATAATGATGGAGTAAAGAATTGAACTGGAGAAGAAACCTAGCTTAGGAAACAGCAATGTGCCTTGTACATGTCAGTAAAAAACAAAGTTTATTATTAAGTTACACCATGAGGGATAAATTTTTATAGAAAAAGCAATAGAGTCATTTATTGCTACCTTTATTAATCAATGTGTCAGTCATAGGTTTGAAATGTTTCGTGTCTGTGTGGATGATCAGATTTTTATATGAAGGAAATAATTTAAAGAATTACTGAATCTCCGCATTTTCGGCACACTCAACAATTCCAAGTTCTTAAGTTTTTAATTTTTCTGTACATATACTATCTACTAACCATAGTTTCAATTTTTCAAGCTCCTATACTAATGCTCAATTATCCAAAGGCTTCCAGGCTGCCTCTTTCATCTTACTGTTTCACTGTATTGTTTTAATATACGTTTTTCAGAATTCACAACTCTGTTATACAGCTGCCACCACTACATTATTCAAATTTATTATTGCATACCTATTTGAAAATAATATTATAATACTTGCAGGAACAGAAGAACAGTTGACTATTAAATTAAGATGACTGTCAGTCTTTGACATCTAGTTAAGTAAAATTTAGGTACCTTAGCTACAATATTTTAAAAATAACTAGAACTGAAAAAAAAACCTTTCACTTTTTCAAAATCAGGTATTGTTTATAAGCAGATGAGACAGCATTAACCAGTAATACCCTGCAGAAAGGTGTAATGATCTTCTGCCAAATTCTCTGAATTACTTCTTAAACTATATTAATCATAGTGGTCTTGTCACCAAAGGATATTAGGAATTGGTCACTTTAAAGGCAGGGCAATATATATATTGCTTGCTGATTGGCAATTCATAAATAAATTTTCTTAACAGATTAATAGCTATAATATTTTTTAAAAGTACTGATGATTGAATAAGTTCAGTTCTTCTAGTTCCACAAGAACAGTATAATCCTGAGGCACTACACAGAACAGCTTTCTTACTGTTTGTAAAAAGGTGGAAAGTAAAAAATAATACAGAATACTATATCTTAATAGGGACCTCAACAAATTGTCTTTCTCTTTCACCATCTTTGCTACACTGAGAATATGAGCAGTTCAATAGAGCCTAAGGCTTAAATAATGTTTTAGAACTATTTTGAGATCTGTGCTGAAAAGAAGGTATATTCAGAGAGCTCAAAATATTAGTATTTATTGTGATCTCAAAATTTACTTGTCTTTAAAGTACAAAGTATAGATACTGAGCTCACATTGGAATTAATGTAGAAAACACATTGGACAGCTAAAATTAGATGAGAAAAATCCTCATTCTAAATGCCTATAGGATTAAAATTGTGTAAAATGTATAAAACGAGACTAAAGAACCTTGAAATATAGGTTCTAGAAATTAAAGCTTTAACCTTGCAACATGATGCTACAATAAATATCAAAACGTATATTGTCAGAAACCTCTGTTAAAGTGACTCCATATATTATAACACTATTTGCAAACCTTATAATAAATACCTGAACAGTAGAATGTAGGAAAGCTACAGCGTAAAGCAAAGGTTTCCACATAGGCATATTGCTGACATCTAACAGATTCTGATTAATTCCAGAAAATGTTCTTTTCAAGCTCGCACGTACACCTTGGGGAGGTTCATTTGTGAACTTTATAGCAGTCTGTCATGTGAAAAAGATAAAGGAATTAGATTTGTTTACTGAACAAAATCAGCGACATATAAAAATGTCACAACTATTAGTTATAAATAAAATGTAAATAGTTGAAGCATTGTAGATACAAAGTTGATATGTAGTTTTCCTACAAACTGCATAAAAGGAGTACATATTAGATTAGGTCACAGAACTCTGTAATACACATTACATTAAGATTTTGAACATAGACTTTCAGTTTATGTTGGCTAGAACCATCACTGACACTTGTCCATGGATCTAAGAATTTTCATCAACAACCTGGAAGCAATTGCCATGCTCTTCAGAAGGAATAATATGGTTCTCTATCCCTAATTCATTGACTGATGACAGAAGATAACTATCCAGAAAAGACAACAAGAACTCTGTTGTATTTCTGGTGAGTTCACAGTGAATATAAAGAAATCTCACCTCTCCTAAGATCAGATCTTTGTGTTCACAGTGGCTACTCTGGACTCTGTGGCTGTGTCTGAAGCAAGTAAATTAGATTTTCCCGAGAATGTTCTGGAGAACTCTGGTCAGCAGGCATGGAATCCTCATTTGTGGCAGTAAATTGCCACACCCCTTAGAATACACCCCCTTAGTTTCATGCTAACTGCCTAATGGGAATAGTTTCTACAAAATTTTATTTGCCAGACCATTGCTGAGTACTAGTCAGCACAAGTTTTCATGTCAGAGAATGTTGTGTAACTACTTACCCCTGTAGACTATTGCATTCCAGTCCTGGTCAATGTTCATGGACACACTTGAATCTATTATTTTAGATACAGGCTGGCCTTACCAGAATTGAGACACTTTCAAATGCTGGAAGAACCTAAATTTAAAAAAAAGTATTTTTCTGCTCCAAGAGTGAGCACTTGTCTGGCTGGCTTGGGTAACATGGCAGCACACATTGAAAAGATAGTAAATGCCAGGCTGCCTGCAGGCTGAATGCAAGCATGGCTCTGAACTGTTTCTACTTCTGAGAGACACTTAATGGAAGACACTCATGAATATGTACTTCACATGGCAGTTTTACTATCTCCATATTTGTGGTAAAGAACTTCAGTTATTTTTAAGGAATGACTTTTCAACTTCAGTCTCACAAACTTATTTCTGGGCTGCAGAGTCCAGGCAAGCTGTCTCGGAGATGAACTCCAGCCTTCTGCAAGGACCCATGAGCACGCTAGAGTGCTGGACAGAATGGGAACACTTGCTAAGCAGTCCTTCCACGTTTCAAAGGATATCTTGTTCAGTTTTTTATGAATGTTCTGTATAAAAACCCCAAACTATTCCCTCCTTTCTTCTGACAAAGAGCTGACCTTTAGTTTTTCAGTTATTAATTTTCTGGAATCTCTGAATATGTTAATATTTTAACAGGTGACACAAGACTATAGACTGGGAAATCACATTTGAAATGTCTGAGATAAATGCAGTGAAGATTCATCTAGCAGTCCTCTCAGTTTTCTGTTCGCACTGTTAGCAAACTGTATGTTTATATACCCCACTACTCATAAACCCCTTGAGGATGATTTAATTTTCTGTTGAGAGAATACAAGAGAATGTAGGTCAGATAACTTTCTATACATAGTCTTTTTTCCAGGGTGACATACATTTCTCACTGAAGGTTGTCTCCTAAATTCATTCAAGAAAAGAACCCTTCACCCCTCTTCACATCCTAGATATCAGGGATGTTATTTATTTCATTTAGAGAGAATGAGAACCATTAAGGAGACTCCCACTGCTTTTAAAAGGAAAGGGGTCTATGAACACAGAATTGTCAACACATATCTGTTACTCTAGATATTAACTAGCATTATGACCTGCTGTGAGAGTGCATCGTAAGTGACTTAAGTGTACTTTGTAAGAGCTTAAGCAATTTTCTGGGCACTGATGAAAAATGTTTCTTTGAGATCTACAGAAAAAACATTTATAGTTTATCCAAAGGAAAACAGGCAGCTTTGTGGTAGGTTTTGTTCTTTGACATGTGCTGTCCATGTGTGTTCTGTCCCCTTTATACTTTATTTCAGATAGGGAAATCTGGAAGAGTCTAAGAGCAGTTGTGAGCATTACTCCATTCACAAAGGCATCTGGTTGGCCAGGTAAAGCCTGATAGTTTCGATTCAAGTGCTTTTATGTAAAGAATTAGTATGAATTCACACAAACATAATGCATCTTCAAGAACTTCCAGTTACTGGCAAGTAACCTTCCTGTTTGAAGTGATATTTGCATTGTAAGGTAAGTTCATTTTTTCTTGGGCTTTGTTTTTTTCCCACCCGCCCTATTTATTTGATTTTCATTTACACACTTAACTTGAATTTTAATGGCATGAGGTGCCCGAATTAAATATTTGACAAACCTGTAGCAGCGTAATTGGGAATTTAGGATGTGGTTCAGTAGTTATCCAAACTCGAAACGTATTATCCTGTATCTCAGCAGTAAGAAGTGTCTCCAGTAGTTCATCCATAAAATCCAGTCCAAGATGACAATTCTGAAGTAACACCCAGCCTCCCTAAATAAGAATATTGACTATTATCATATAAAATTTAGAACAAGTTATTCATAATGCTAAAACAAACAGCTTATACTAGAACCAAATTTGGTATTGCATGTTTGGGGTTTTTTTGTTTTCTTGAGGGGTTTTTGTGTTTTTTTGATTTTTGGTCTGTTCCTGAATATGTATTATCATTTGATTTTATATTGGAGAAGTTAAAGCAAATAGGGTAAGTCAGTGCAAAAGTTATTTCCACATCCTGTTGTTCACAATGAAAATAATATAACCAGAGCCAATATTCTAAGTAAAGTATCAGTGCTATCTAGTGGCAAAGAGAAGTAATTCCTGTCATCTCCCAGCAAATCCAAAAGAATGTGAGTGGAAAAGTAACAGCTGAAATCTAAGGGATACATCTTTTTAAAAACTTATTTGTTAATAACATAATCTAAAGTAAGTATAGTAAAGTAAGTATAAAGTAACCAGACTCTAAAACTTTTCAGCTGCAATTAGTTTATCTGCAATAAATGCATATGTATGAAATTCAACCTCTGCATATTAATTTTGATCTTATTCAGCTCTCAAATTGCATGAAAGCTCTATTTTGATTATTGTCTCTCTGCACTTCTCCTTATGAATTTAAATTCAATCAGCTTTCGTAGCATCACTTTAGAAGCCTGATGAATCAGAAGCCTGATATTAAAATGGAGCATTATTTAATCAGTTCTAAACAGTGATGTGTGGATTTCATTACAGCTTGTAATTTCATTTTGGCAATTTTGGTCTAGTTAATTTAAAAAGAAATAAATAACATTTGGTGACAAAATATAATTGAAATATTTATGGTGAGCTGATAGATATTAGGAAAAAAGAAAGGTTAAATAAAGGGGTTTTTTCCTTCTTTTACAGGGAACCACTTTTTTGAGAAGGATCTTTAATCAATTTTTCACATTTCCAAATTAATCAGGCTCAGTTTTTAAAAATTATCTACCTATAACACAGCACAGCAGTTTTAATCACATTATAAACTCCTGGCTAGAGGTAGGAAAAAAAGCCAGATATTTGTCTTCATATTCAGTAATTCTGTTTTGTTCTTGCAAATCTGATGTTCACATAACCCTCCCTCTGTAAAACATGTACACCACCAAGGCATTTAGTTCAGAAATTGTTACGAGTAGCTCTACCACAGTTCTGTTTTGAGTATTCTTGTGGTTTTAATTGAGGGCAAAGAAAGGAAGGGACGCCCCAGTTTTTCATTCTAATTAACTGGAAGTTCATGATGACCACTCTAGACATACAAACACAAGGAAGTATGTGAGATGTATGTATGCATTTGCACATCATAAAAAATGCTATCTGCTATAAAGAGATTTCCTTTTCCTTTTTTTTCCAAAGTGGTGTACATCTGTATTCCAGTACTGTTGTCACATTTGGTAGGACTTGAGAGGTTACTGGGATACATATAGAGAACTTCCACCACCAAGGCTGCATTAGCTAGTGAATCTTGGATTATACAGTAATGTCTAGCAAGTGTGCAGTAAAGGACATATACAAGTATTATATTTGTCCATAACAGAGAAACATAAATGAAGTAGAATGTACTATGGTTAAATGAATAACTATCTTCTGGCAAGAGATTTTTTTGTTTGGTTGGTTTTTTGCCTCAAATGAAGGTATCTCACAGATAGCAGACAATACAGTTGGAATTCCCTGAACTGATACTGCCTGACCTTTTACTTTTTCTGCATGAAAGACAGGAATTTCTGGAAAGGCTCTGAAGCACTTCACTCTATAAGATTAGAAAGATGGGACTTTAATCATAGAATCATAGAATGGTTAGGGTTGGAAAGGACCTTAAAGATCATCTAGTTCCAACCCCCCTGCCGTCAGCAGGGACACCCCCCACTAGACCAGGTTGCTCAAAGCCTCATCCAGCCTGGCCTTAAATACTTCCAGGGTGGGGGCATCCACAGCTTCCTTGGGCAACCTGTTCCAGTGTCTGACCACCCTCACAGTGCAGAAGTCTAAAGAAAAAAGCATTACATTGGATAATAAAGTGACTAAAGAACTGCTTTTTTCAGGTGTAAAACTGAAATTATTGTGATAATGAATCTGCAACAGTCTCAAAAGTACATTTGTTTTTGCAGAGTGTTCTGTGTTGTGATCTCATTTGCACCATTTTTTCTTCCAGAACTCCCATGGGTGAAGACAGAGACCCAGAGAACCTAATGGATGTCATGTATTGTGAGGTGTTAAGTTTTAAATCTCATGATTAATCAATCTTTAACCTTTTATCTAACTTTTCATTAATACTCCCACTGTAGGTATGAAAGCATGTACTGGTGTGGTGGTGCAGCCCCTCAGGCCACTTTGCAATCTCAGGATGAGCCAACATAGTGTTCTTGTTTTGGTTATAAGTGCAGTGAGTTGGGACAATCAGGCACTTACTTCTGTTGGATAAAAGAGCAGTGAGTTGGGACAATAAAGCACTCCCTGACTGTACCTGAAACTCCTGCTGCCTGATCTAGTAGGTACCAGAACAGTAAAATCTGGGAACTACTGGAATTGTATGGTTGCTGAGATACCGGAACCATGTAACACAGGTTGTGGCCAAAACAAACAAAAAAAAGTCAATCATCTCATAATCCTACAGTGATACTAAGTGAGGCCCTTTGAGCTCTCTGGGATCACAATGGGCTGGCCCCTCCTCCTGGGCTAGGATGCTTCTTAGGGTAGATTTCTTGAGGTAGATTTTGCAAGAATCACAAATTGTCCGGTGATAAATGCCAACAAAGAAAAAGGGTTTGAAGATTGTCCGCTGGTAGATACTGGCGATGGGAAAAAGTGAATAATTCACTATAACTGGATTTTGCAAAGTTTAAAGATAATTTGGTACCAATACTTCATTACAATTCACAAAGGAGAAAATCTGAATCATTGTGTAACCTCTGTACTTGTGTGTGTGTGTTTGTGTGTGTGTGTGATTTAAGAACCCCATATTTCTGTTTGCATGTGTGATTTGATTTAAGAATCTATTTGTGTTTGCGATTTGATTTAAGGATCTTTGTATGTGTGTGTGTGTTTATAATTTTATTTAAGAAACTCTGTCATAAGTCTTGTGTGAACCTTGCCAGTCTCAAATCTTTAACTAAGTCGCTGTTCAATTATGACAAATTTTGTTAAATCAGTCTGTTAATTGGCTAATGATCACATGTCATTAAATACAGTCTAATCTTGTGATTTACCTAATAATAAATCTTAAGTTGCTGCTGCTGCCTCAAATTTGTGTAAAATCTTCATTTGCAACAAACTACCTTCCACTCTCTCATCTGTGACAGCTGTTTAACAAATAGGTAATCTGGTACCAATCAATCCTTTTACTGAACACAAATCAGTTCAGGTTTCTTTAGGTGAATATTGCAAGCAGTGCTGTACTCCTAGTTTATTAAAGAATAACTATCAGTTACGGTTGGATGAAAAATATGTTTCATTTATAAATATAGTTCTTGCAGTCTTCTACTCTCTACTAATAGACATATTCTAGTCTTTCAGAATACTTGAATAAAACTACTTCCTGATATTTTAAGTTTACAGGCAACTCTGGTTGTATGTCTTTATTTACACTGTCCACAGCTGACCAGACTGTGCTACCTTTACACCGTAACTTTTATATTGTATTTGAGGTGTCAGTTACCATCTTTCTGGAGCTGCTACTTAGAATTCTCATGTTTTATTGTTTGACAATATCATCTGCCATAACAAAATATATTACAATATTTAAGACAAAAATTCTTAAATATTGTTTGAAAATTCTTAAGACATCCTGGAACTCAAAGCCAAAAGGATTGGCAAATAAAGAAACAAAGAACCAAAAATAATCGCTGGTGAGCAAGAGGCCTCTCACTCGCACAGATGTGAGGAAAATATGAGGCAAGTATTAGAAGCCAGCAAATCCTTCTGTACCTACAGCCTTAAGCTATGTGTATACTCCCCATTTTATGTAGTAGAAACTATGCAGCTTCTAGATAGCTCTCACAGGGGAGGAGGGGAAAAAGAATTCCAGTAAAGAGGACTTCATATCCTGCAAGTCCTGCAGGGTAGAACTAGGACACGATGTCCTTTTACCTTTGGATAACAGCATAGTGATAAGAAAGTAATGTGCTACCTCTGAAAAACTTCTAATATTACTGATACTGACTGGCATATCCCAAAATGGAACATTTTTAGGCTTAGGCACTCAAGAAGACTTTTTTACCTTGAGATATGCCTGGTAGTAAGGTGAAAATGCAAAATATTAAAGATTGCATGTGAAAGAGCTGTAAGAGAATACTAAAACAGACAATCAATTTATATTGCAGTGTTTTTTTTTCCCACCTGTTGCATTGACATCTGTATGAATTTGCGTGCATGAACTTCTTGTCCTTGACCCATAGAGATGGTTCTACATTCTACAACATATTTGACAATGTATCATTAACAAACTTACATTTTTCAGAAAAAGAATTCAAATTCAGTCCAAAACATAGTGATATAAATACAGCAGAATTAAGTACATCTTCATACAAAAATGTGTATTATGAAAGTAGAATCTCTTCACCATCACATTATGCTACTATGTATAAATGTTCTAAACATTGAAACTTCATAAAATAACATGAAAGTATACATCCACAATATTTACAGCACTTGTAGAAGTAAAAGATTGTGACTGATGTTATTATGTGAATTTGTGACAAATTTTAATGAAGTACGCCACAGTATTTGAAATACGAACCCAGATTCATCAAGTGTAGGTAATAAAACCACATAAATGAGCACAATGCAAAATTCTAAAATTGCATTTATGAACATATTAATGTGACTAATTAAATGAATATATGTATCTACTTTCAACTCAGTTTGTACGCACAATTTTTCAAAATTTCCATATAATGCAGCTATTGAGAATATGAATGCAGATCTTGTGGGTATTTTTTGTTACAAAGTAATCTTGTAAGCAGATTGCTAATTTTTACATTACCTGCATTTAACAGTTAAAATAAGAAAACAGTATTGTCACCATATCAGAATTTTAAAAAATAATAAATAATTAGAATTAATATTGTCTTATAGTTAGGAATTTAAAAAATACCATATTTGGGAAGGATTATAACAATTTATAAAGAAAAGAACTGAAAACATTACTGCCCAACTGCCGACAGAATGATCCTCAAAATACTATCTTTTATTTAAAATACTATTTTATCTCTAAGATATTGGTTCAGGAACAATCAATAATGTAACAGAACTTAAGAAATACTTTTCAGAAAAAAAAAAAAATCTCTGAAATTACTTACATTACCCTTCTGTATCTTAAGTCAATGAATAATTACTTCATACCTAATTCAAGCTTCCGAGCCAAGGAATCAATCTGAATAGTTGGGTCAGATCCCATAGACAAGAAACAGATGAGAGGTGTTCGTGGGTCACTTTCCTCCCAAGTTTTTTCTAAATTCAAAATAACTGGTTCTGTATATTTCTCCTCCAAGGAATCTGCAATATATTTCCTGGCTTGGGAAAGTGTTCGATCTGGACACCAAGATCTAGAAATAAAAATATATACTAAGATACAAATTCAATGCCTCTTCCTGTTGCAAAGACCACACTTAAATTAGAAATACTATTTTTACCAAATAGAGATTTCTGATTCATAATATGCACATAAATATACATTTCATATATTTGTTTGTAGGTTTGTCTTTACAGATATAATAATAGACAGTGCTAGTAGTCTTCCCTCTACTTCTGACTGTTCAATTCTTTTCAGTTGCTTATAATTTTATCTATTGTGACAATAGAAAAATAGTCAACTATTTGCACTGGAATTTTCTGTTCTGGGTACCTTTATCAGGTTAGGACATTCTTCATGTTAAACAGAGCTTTTGTATCTGAGAACCCAAGTAGGGAAATATAAGACTGTTTTTGCCCTTTAGTAAAATTCTGCAGATGTTTCATTGGGTTCGTTAGTCTTTTAGGGTACAGACTCAACTCTTTTACACTGGATTGCATTTGTCTTGGGAATGAGTCTTTAATTTTCCCATAGGGAAAAAAACCACAAACAACTGCTTTTGGAAAACAGATTACTTTGCAAAGCTTCAATTTATAGACTCATTATTGAAAGGTTTAAGACTTAGATGCTTCCCCTCCCACTTCAGGGTGTATAGCATAGAAAAATACAGTACTTCTTCCATCTTCTGGCTTTTTTTACTGCACAGGTTGAATCTGCTCCAAAGACAAATCATGATCTAGTAATTAATGTAGGGTTTTTGTAGTGTCTCTGGTTTATTTATTGCAGCACTTGGAAAGTATACAATGAACATAGGAAGATATGATCTCATGCATAATACAGCTGAATGCTGCTTTGGAGAACTCCATTCTCTCCCAGGTCCTGACATAGAGATCTGAGCTGACGCAATAAAACAATTTATAGCACATTTTTCACATGGGGCTTTTGAATACCTATTTTGTATTTTCACAAATCTCTATTTTAAAAAAAAAAACTTATTTAAAGTTATTTAAAATAATACATTTAAAAAGAAATTTTAAAATTATTTCTAGAAATAACTTTTTTAGACTCTTCAGAGGGTAACTGAAGTGAGTGAATTAAATAATATTTTCATGTGAGTGAATGTCCTGGTTTTCAGCTGAGACAGGGCTAGGTTTCTTTTTAGTAGCTAGAATAGCACTGTGCTTTGGTTTCAGCATGGGATTTACTATGAGAGAAACACTGATACCATACCAACATTTCTGGAAGTGAAGGATTTTGTGTTTTGTTTGCCTGCAAGCACAAGATCTAAGGGGGGTGAGGAATATTTAAACTAATAAGTTAAATTGGCATTTGGATATCTTAATAGGATATTCTATATCATATAACATCATGTTCAGTATAGTAATGAGGGTTACTTCCTCTCTTGCTCTCTCTCTGGCTTTCGCTCAGGTTCTCGCTCTTCCAGGACTGTGGTTTCAGTTTGGGATTGTCGCTTTTCTGGAATCGTTATCTGTGAACAGGCCGGGCTTGGTCGGAGGGTGGTGAGCAATTGCTCTGCGTATCACTCATTTTATTATTATTATTATTATTATTATTATTATTATTATTATTATTATTATTATTATTATTATTATTATTATTATTATTATTATTATCATCATCATCATCATCATCATCATCATCATCATCATCATCATTATCATTAATTGCGTATCACTCATTTGCATATTATTATTATTATCATCATCATAATTATATAATTATTTAAAATTTTATTGTATTTTTATTATTTTTTCTTATCTCAACCTATGAGTCTCCTGACCCTTGCTCCCATCCTCTCCCTTATCCCCTGGGGCAGGGCAGGAGTGAGCAAACAGCTGTGTCTGGCTGCTAGCCAAGTAAAACCACCACAGTGAGTTAAATAATATTTCATGTCACCTAGAAATTAATAAAATTTACACTATTATGATAACAGCATACTGATAGACTGAGACACATGATGCAACCGTGTATGCATTTACCAGTTTTCTGAAGATGCTCACCTGATGAATAAAAGCTTGCGGAAGGTATCAAGTGAATCACTATATCCGTTAGGTATAATTTCTTCCTCAGGAGCATCTTTATCAAACCACCTTTTCCACTCCTTTTCATGACAGGCAACCTAAATTTATTACAGTATTTTTTTACATTATTCATTAATTATTACATTATTTATTACATTAGCACACACATGAATATATTTCAGCTGTAACAAAATCCCCTTGTAAATGTATATTTTAATGAGAATCTATATTATAATTAGGATATATCACAAGTAACATTAAGAGTCTGTAGCACTGAAGATATATACCATGTGAATTACTATTAAGACATTACAAACAGAAATTTTAGTATTAAGATGCAGGCTCTTAAGCTTATCAGTTATCCATGGATTCCCCTCCCAAACACATGCAGCTACTTAAAAATCAGTAATTATCAGAAGGATTCTATACTACAAGAGAAATATACTGTGATTAAATTTATTCCTTCTGATCACAAAGAACGAAGAGGAACAGAAAAATATGTCCCAATGCAGTCCAGACAGCCAAAGAATCTCAAATTAAAAATAACAGACTCTAGTAAACTTTTGACTTGAAAAATAATAAATTTGACCACAAATATAACCATTTAGGCAACACAACCTATGACCTAATAGGACAGGGGATACTGTTGGACAGAACATTACTATACATTTGAGCCTTTGATGCAGTGACTGAGACAAGTCAGCTATCACAATATTCTCAGATCACTAGAAAGAGAACACACTGATACCATCTGTTATGAAATACAGTCCTATATGCCTATTATAAACCAAAGAGTTCTGTCCAGTTGACTGACTTGGTTTCAAACAGTAGTTTCAGAACAACCTACACCAAGAATGGACTGGGAGAGGAGCAAGAAACAAACATACAAGGACCTCTTTCAACCACATTTCCTGTAATGAAACTCAGAGAGATTCATAAACACCAAATGTCCCTTCCTGACATCTCCAAGTATGAGGAAAAAAATCCTTTATAAGCAAATAGCTCAGTTCTAGATTAACTGACATCAACCTGAGCACATGCTAGGAGAGCATTCAGAGAAGGTACCTTCTCAAAGCCAGGCCACAGCCAGAGACAGGTTACTGAGCTAAAGGGACTTCAGTTGATTCAGTAAAATCATTAAGCTTTCATTAATATTTCTTCGTAATATCTCTCCCTCAACCACAAGTGGAAGTAGTAACAGTGGAACAAGGTCATGTAAATGTTTAAAAAGGAATATGTCTTTATTAAATTAAGTTAGGCATCTGGAACTGGAGGACTTAATTTTTAGAGAAGAAAAAAAATTGTAACTAGCAAGAAAAAAAAGAAAAACACAGGCAACCTCTTGAAAACTGGGCATACCATTTTTGCGCGTATTTTTCTTATTTTAAATAATTTTCTGTTCATATTTAAGTGAATAATGATACAGTTGTATTTAATATGATGATCCCAATATCTAATGGATGCAAATAAGGATTGAAAATCTGTTATTTCCATATTAGCTTTTTAAAATTGATATCCTAGTTGTCACCCTCCCAGATTCCATCTCTATTACTAAAATCACCTAATTGTCACTTTTCATCTTCTAAATATATGGCAATTTTAAGTTGGTACTAAAAGACTATTTAAAAAAGAGGCCTTCTGAAGTAACATCGTTGCTTAAGTATTTTGGAATTTAAAATTTTGTTTGTACCAATTCTAGACAAGTCCTACAACAGAATCATTACCATCAGGAAATTAAAAGGAAAATACATAATTCGTAACAACATGGCTAAATTTAAATAATGTTATTAAGTGTGCAGTGACATTTGTTTTGGGTTCTGGTGCAGAACCAGACTGAAGACAAGACCTAACTAGAATTCCTCCAACTTTATCCTAATTCAATAACCTGTTTTGATACCTCCAGAAATGAAAACCTGGAGGAAATGGGCAGGTATGTACCCAGATCTTGCCTAGATACAGAGTTGGGAAACAGCCAGGACCCCTTCTAGGTACCCCATTTAGTTAAAATCTCTGCTGTCCTTCAGGGCACTAAATGCCATCAAAAAATTGACTTGGTTGACCAATGCTGTAGCAGCAAGAAGAACTTAGTGTCCTGGCTGTCAGCCTGATTAACAAGGAGTCCTTAGAAGTACAGAAAGAGAAACATGTAGGGAACGTTTATTTAACTACACTAAAAAAAAAGATAAATTTAGCAAAGTAAAGAAAATAATTTATAAACATGTCACAAGAATATATGCATATAAGTTAGTGTATGTCTCAATAAAATAAATAATATTTTTATGGCTAGCTCGTCATATCTGAATAACATGTTAACCTTGGAACAGAAATGAGTATTTTAAAAACAAGCAGCAAACCATTTACATGTAAAAATGTGTTAGAATCAAGACACAAAACATTGTAACTTAAAACCTGACACTTAAGAGATTAACTCTCTGAGCCTTTTTGCTACCTCTACTTTTTTTATCCTTTCTCCTTATTTCTGTCTCTCATTGATTTCTTTCTTTACTAGTTCTTTGTTCTTTTCTTCTCTTTCTACCTCAATTACTATAACACAAAATACAATAAAGCAGATAAAAAAATAGAGCAAATAAATATAGCCCCATTCATGCTACCTAACTCTTCATTTCTATGCCTTCATTCTGCATTCACTCTGGCCTTATTCTTAACTACATTTCTTGTGCAATCCAAGTGTAAAATATAGGAGCACAATTATGACTAGGAAACTGGTATTGACGTCAAAAAGATAATTAGTAGATATCACCTGATTTAAAATTTCTGTAAACTCTGGAAGTTTGCTTAATTCCACTAGGTTTAACCACATCACATCAAGAATCCAGTGGAATGGTTTGGGTGGGCAAGCCTGTAGATCCAATGCTGCACCTCCTGTAGACAAAAAAAATTTGATGAAATACACATGGCATCCCAGGAGTCAAGGTATATTTGATATTGCTTTTTATATTATGTTTTCTGGCCCATGTAATTTTCATTGTGGTACTAATTGCACTCTTGAGTACTTAGTATTTATTTCATAATATTTAATTTAGTCTGGAAGGGGACCTCAGGAGGTCTGTAGTCCAACCTGTTCAAAGCAGGATCAGCTATGAGATAAAATGAGGTCTTTATCCTGTCTGGTCTTGAAAACTGACAAGGATGGAGACTGTACAACCATGCTAGACAATGTGTTCTAATATTCATCTTTCCTCATAACGAAAAAAATTCCCCTTACATCCAGTCTGAATCTCTCTTTTTTTCAGTTTATTTCTGCTGTCTCTCATCTTCTTACTGTGCATCACTGTGAAGAGCTAAACTGCCTTAATAGCCTTCTCATAGGTTTTGGAAAGCTACTATTGGGTGTCCCCTAAGACTTCTGTTCACCAAGCTGAATAAACATAGTTCTTCCAGCTTCTCATTTTGTGCTTCATATAGTTTGTTGCTATAAGTTTAAACAATGATACTGATTATATTTGAAGTATGGGAAATTCTTTTTAAATCTTTTTCTTTTCCTCTTTGCTGATAATACAATAAAGATAATTTTCTATTTATCTGAAAGATAAAAATCTTCCTCTGAAGACATTCCCTTAGAGAGTCTATATTTTATCCCACTATTCTTAAAAAAAAAAAAAAAAAGAAATTGAAAAGAAAGTCTTATTTTCTCAACTGCAAACTTCTACCTCTTCTCTAATGAAATGCATAGTTATAATATCAAAAGAATGTCACACATGTTAGCAAAGTAATCTCCTGGGATCATTAAAAAAAACCAAACCAAAACAAAAAAAACCCACACAACCAAGAGAAGAAACTGGACTGATGGAATCAATCAATCCTAGAGCAGCCTGACAAGCACAGATAATTTTAAACAGCATATATAAGACCAGATAGCTAGTAGATAATACACGTGTTAATGCCACTTCCTGGGAAAACTAGAGGGTCTACATTTTTCCTTTTGGGGAAATTTTTAAACTTTACTTTTTTGAGGCAGACTTATTCAATGAAGAATGAGAATTACGAAAGTGTAAACAATGTGTTTCTCATTGTAATACTTTATATTCTTGCTACTAATATACATACCTAATCTTTTGATAAATCCTGCCTAGTTTTTATGGTTAGTCACTTATTATGTTAATGAGTTAAATATGCAATGCCTGAAAAAGTCTTTCCTTTTATTAGTTTTCATTTTGCCATTCACAGTCATATATGAAAAGTTCCAGCATTGAGAAAAATCTGTGGAATGCTTTCCTCCACATATGGATATAGTTAGATATAATTGAGAAACAGAATTAGATAATTAATATAGGATTTGAATGTTCTCATGAACTACTGAAGCGCCAATTAAAGGACAAACTGTATCATGCTCTCAGGATAGAACACAGCCTGGGTGAATGGCAGATGTAGAACTGAGATGAGGAACTGTGTCTAACTTCACTGGACCACAGGAGGGATAAGGACAGAGGCAGCTCCTGCAGAACTATCAGTAGAAACCATGCAGTCAGAAAATCATACTTTAAAATGGTATAAAAGTTTAAAAAGTTGAAATTAGCTCTACATATAACACAATTTTTTAAACTTACCTCTAATGAGTGCTTGGAACTCTCTGGTTTTCACATGTCCTCTCTCAAGATCTATTTTTAACGTCAGGAGGAGGGTAAAGAGGAATTTGTGGTTTTCATACAAGCCTCTAACAGAATATGAGTAAGTTTCAAAGGTAAGATACTCAATAATATTTGAGATTCTTTTCTGAGGTAAAGGAGACTTCTTAGATCTGAATCATGGAAACAAAGCACAAAGAAAGCATGTTAATGACAGCAAATACATGGGAAAGACAAACATCTGAATAGTAGAAAAATCTGTGTCTTCCTACTTGGCCATGGATTGATCAAATAACTTCAAGAACTGAGCCAGTGAAGTTTGATACATATTATTGACCATGCTCATTTCTGTAATAAGAAAATAAAGAATGCTTCCACGTGTAGCAGCAGGTCGATATTCCTCCTGAGCAGTGATAATCTTCACTTCAGTTTCTGCTGCCACAGACAACTTTTCAGATACTTCAGCAGCTGTTTGCTTAGTTGTTTGTAGGACACTGATCAAGGATTCATCATCTACTAGTGAACCTAAAAAGTAAAACATTGGATGTTTAGGAGATTTTTATAACAATTTCTTCACTTCATATATGTAAAAATAGAAAGTCCAAATTACAGGAATTATTTATAAGAAATGGAAATGATTTACTGATTTGCAGAAAGCTTTTAAAATGGAGAGCAAACAGGATATGTAATACTAAAAATTGTTTTTCTATTCAACATACTAAACAAATGTATTCAACCTATGTCAATAGGAACACATCTATATCAACAGCTTTGCAGCATGTACTAGAGAAGTCTGCTTTCTTATGCACATAATATACATATTCATGCTCAGTACTTCAATTATTTTTAAAGTCTGTTGATTGGTACACTCAAAGTCAAGAAGACTTAGGGTCCTAAAGGCAATGCTCACACAACAGTGTTGAATCATCTCAAGTACTTACTGACCGATTTTCTGGAAGCTACCACCTTCTTTTTCCACAAAAGAGATAGTAATTGACCATGTGCAGGTTCCTAACACACTGCAAAAGGCTTCCAACATAATTTAAGATAATCTCTTTTACTTTGCATTTTCAATGGGTTAAGGATTTGCCTGTGATCAAATACCCTATATTTTGAGAGGCAAAAAGCTCTCAAGAAATTAATTTGTTTCACAAAACTTGTTTAGGTGTTAAAAATACTTAGTGCCTAGAGTTGTATATAGTGCCACACAGTACCAAATCCCTCATACTTTGGTAATTCAACATACTTCAGATTTCTATCATTGGATATTTTCATATTGTATCTTGGATGAATGAATCAATTTATGTATGGAAAGGTTCTAATGTGAATCAGTTTAATTTGCTTAATCTTGGTTCCTTTACACTTTGATACAGAACCTTTGGTTGCACTTAGTTTGTACAGAAGATTGTCTTCCAGTTCTTTCATCTTCCTCTTATTAAAAGTTACATCTTCCATTAGTTTAATTTGTTCTGCCTCTAGTTCCTATTATTAAAAAAAAAAAAAAGAAGAAAATGGGTACAAGTTAATCCTGGGGACATTCCGCTTGGACACAAGAGAAAAATTTTTCACAATGAGAACAATCAGCCATTGAAATAATCTTCCCAGGGAAGTTGTGATTCCCTAACACTGAACACTTTTAAGATTAAGCTGGAAAGGGTGCTGGGCCATCTTCTAGACCATGCTTTTGCCAAGGAAGGTTGGACCAGACAATCCTTGAGGTCCCTTTCAACCTGGTATTCTATAATTCTATGAAAATGGCATGACACCTTATGGACTGTAACTATGAGTCATACCTAAAATTCAGTTGCTGATTTTTAAAGTGCATTTCACTTCTTCAGGTGTCTAAAATGTGATTTTATAACATTCTAATTTTTAAGCAGTGTTTTTTTTCAGAAGCTCCTGAAGTATCTTATTAATGCCAAATGCTTGATCTTAATTGTTTGTGCCATATTGACAGCCATATGCAGAAGATGTTATAGGTGTGGTTTTGTTATTTGGAAATTTCTATACTGAATCTGAATAAAATTTTAGAAAATGGATTATATCTTTTTTTAGATTTGAACATTTTTTTCCTACATACTAAAAACCGTTAAAAAAAAAAAGCATCACTATGGTGATGCTTAAATGTACTGTTAGGTTACCTGTTTTTCAGTAAGAATTACTCTTCTCAGTAACTGATTCTCAAGTCCTTTCATTGTAACAGTAAAATCAATTATTGCTGTTTTTGCATTAATTTCTGGTGTGAAAGCAGGATTGGGTAGCTTTGTAGTAATGTACAGTCTGAAAGAACTCAAAACTTCTACCTCTTTATCACCAACTTTCACCTGTGGAGTAAGTTAGAATAGTATTAAGCAGAGGAAAATGAGCTTTATTCAACACAATAATATTGACCAGAAAAAAACCCAAAACCCAAACATTATTCGAAATGCCAAAGAGAGGAAGTTTATTTCACAATTTGAATTTGTCATGAAAATAACCAAAGGTAGCATTTAGGGTACATTATAAAAGTAACATTCCTCTCCAGGTAAATACAGGGATTACTTCCAGTGTTGGTTCCAATGAATGGCTTCAGAACCATTTGGTTTGGGTTTTGTGCTTCTAACACATCTCAAATGAAGACGATAGAAACTACTGACCTTTGGAGAAATCATTGTTCTCTTGTGTTCAGGGGAAAAGAAAAATTATTTGATTCAGCAATAGAACATAAATTATTGGAAATGAATTCTGTATTTCTAAGACTAATATTAAATATTAAATATTAAGTATTGTAAATAATCTTTCTAAAGGAACTATAAATTTATTCAAAGTTTTCCAAAGAATTTTTGAAGAAGATATTCCAAATCAGCAGTCTAACTTGAAAGCTGCATATGCACAAGGAAATGTGATCACTGTGTATAACACTCAACACCTGGCTTAAGAAGGAGTAGGATCAAACCACCCTCTTAAGCATATTGTTTGCTCTGACATTCAAGTAAAATCCACAAAAATCGCAATCATTTTATTTTCATTATCGTCAACAATCTGGTCTGCCATCTCTCTCATGTCCCAGACAGTTAATTATGATTATTTAAGCAAAATACATATGCAAAGATACAGCATGTGCAGTCATTTTATTTCAAGATGTTTGAAGGAGGGTTGTTTTTAAAATTTGGGTGTGATTTCTTGACTTAATGAAGGTCAGAAAGACTGATTTTTCAAGATTGGGAATATACTTAATATTATTAATATTTTTGGCTCGTTCCATCAAAAACCAGTTCTGTTCCAGATCAAAGATTCTGCAGTTGCTACAATCAGTGCTCCACACTAGAAAGAGAGAGAGCTTTTCAATTCTCTTAGTTCTGTTAAAGAGTGTGAAATGAAAGTGCTTGAAAATCAATAGAAAGTATTATAAGCATTCAACAAGATAAACATAATTGGTTCCAGTTTGGAATATTCAGTAGTAACTTTAGTAATTAAGCTCAAATTCTAGACTCATGAACTTACTACTCAACTGAGGCTCTGTCTTCTATATTGTATTAGTTCAGTTTGATTCTTCACACTACCCTACTGAATACAGTTTTCCTGATTTTGCAGAGATTTGGAATAAAAGAGTAAAATATCATTCATCACTAAGCTAACTGCTTATTCCAGGTCTTTTGTTTGATTACAAACCTTAAAAGAAGTTCCAGATTTCATGAAATTCTTTTCTAATATATTATCAAGGACTGGATCCAACTCTTCACCTATATCTTCAATCACAAGTGATCGTCCCAGTGAAAGACTATCTTCTAGGTGTGTACGGAAATACTTGTCATTCAAAGTTGTTACCTCAAAAAGTAAATTATAAATAGATATGAGGACAAAATATTTCTTCAAAGTCTTACAAATCTAACTAAGGAAACTTAATGTCTTTGTATTATATTTCATGAGCAGACATTTAACTATACTGGATTAAGCTATAAAAGAGCTATTAAAATTACAGTAACATTAGGCTACACAGATATGTCTTGAATTTGATTTCAACTGGTTGTCCTCAATTTAATTTTGTAGTGGTAACTTCAAGTATGAATTCGATCTCAGATTCTAAATTCTCGACTGCATCAGTTTAAGTAGCTTGCCTACAATTTCAAAGCTGTAAATTATCCTGCCTTTGTTTGTAATCTTACCAGTAGCTGCCCAATTTGCTCTCATTTAATAATTTAATATTATACTCATTTGCTATACTTTTCACCACTTTGCCCTCTGTACAGGGAATGTACTCACCAATTTTGAACACAAGGCTACCTGCTTGCTTTTGTACTTCTTGTTAGCTTTCATACTGGTATTTATTTACTATATAATGTTTTCCAAGTCCTTGAATGGGATTTACAGCTCAAGTTCCCTGCTGATGCATCTACATCATTGTCAGTCTCCATACAAGTTAAATCTGTCTCAGACGTGTGTATGAGAGTTACACTGACTCAAATATAGACACACTCTAAAGCAATAATATTTGAAGGAATACAATACAGCATATTATTCCTTTAAAACACTGATCACCTGTAATTCATTATCCTGTTCTTTCTTTTTAATCCATGATTTTCCTTGAGTTTGTGGGTCTACCAAAAGCGGGTATCTAGTTGCCTTAGTGACTATGATACCATTCTGAATTGAGAGGTCATCTCCAGGCAGTCCCTGAAGATTCCACTCACTAATCTGAAGAAGAAAAAAAAAAATCATTTGGAATAAAATATCACTGGATTTATCCTTCAATTACGATTGTTCTAAGAAATAATGGGGACATTAAGCCAAAGGGGATGCATATCTGAACCTGCTGAAAAATTATTAATGCAGATGAAAAAATATTTTTATAGATTTTTTAACTATATAGAATGATAAAACATATATTTTAAAATTGTAAGAAAGTCAAAAGGCAGTTTGAGAGCCAAATTAAAGACTGGGATAAATTAAGAGAAAACCAGGCTAAGAGAGCTTCTGGGGCTTAATATTTATGGAAGGAAGCTTGAAGATTCTGGCATTTTCCTGTTTAATGTTTAATTTCTCATACATTCACAATGAATAAAATTACTTTATGCTTTCTTGGATGGATGAGGCTTTGAGCAACCTGGTCTGTCTAGTGAAAGGTGTCCCTGCTCATGGCAGGAGGGTTGGAACTAGATAGTTTTCAAGGTCACTTCCAACCCAAACCATTTTATTATTCTATGATTTTTTAAATGTTGTCTTTGATATAAAGTTTATTTTTGAAACTAGATCCAGATTATACTGACAGAAACAAAAGCTAACAATCAAATCCACTTTTAGGTGTTTAATGGAAATTGTCAAGAACATTCGGAAACTTCAGAATTACATTGCACAGCAATATTGAGGATTATAGGTCTGTTCTAAGCAAACATAATGCTGGCTAACAGTCACAGAATATGCTAACTGAAATTAAAATGAAACCCACCAAGCACCAAAGAACTTACTGTTGGAGGATCTACCAACATAGAAATCAGGTTCAGGTTTTCAGAAAAAGGGATTTTATGGGCTCTCATCTCTGCTTCCCATAAATCTTTAAGCAAAAGCTGCCTGAAGTTTTGATTAAAAGGTCCACAGTAAGAAAGAAAACCTGTGCAGAGCAGTACATCTCCCACAAGTCTAAAAGTGGAACAAAATAATAATTAATAATTAAAAGTTGATGTACAATTTCAATTTCTATTTATTTAAACAACCAACTTTTGAAACATAAGAAAATTTCTTTTCTGAGGACAATTAAAGGAGAGAGAACTGTTGCTCTTCGAGAAGAACAAATAGTTTATCTGTGTTTCCAAAACATTTTTGTGGAAAAACTTGAGTAGTATCATATAAAAACATTATCTTCGCCCCTACAAAGTAATAAAGCCCTGATGACAATTATTCATTATTTCATAACTGAAGCAATAACTTGACTTATTTCTTAAAAATATGTCTACAATACAGTATTTATTAAAAGATACAAACTTAATTCTCTTTGAGTAAGCAGATCTCACCAGAAACGCCCAATTTTGCTATAGGAAATTTATGGAAATAGAAGCATTCCACAGAAGCTGAGCCTAAACTTTCAGGCTCATTATCTTTAAGCAACCATTTTCACCCATTTCCAGTTTTCTAGACAGCTAGGATCTCTGACTCCTAGGCAGCTCAACATCTTGTCATTTGCACAGAAACATAATGGGTACTCTCAAATTTCCAAGTTTCTCAAAAGAAGACCTACTGCCCCACATGTGTTTCAACACACAGACTACAGGACAAGGATTACTGTCTGTTCTCTAGGCTGCCTTCCTTTATTCAAATATGCCATCATCAATATCGAAAGGCTTGTGGAAGAGGAGTGGCTGGAGAGCTGCTCAGCAGAGAGTGACCTGGGGGTGTTCATTGATAGCCAGCTGAACAGGAGTCAGCAGTGTGCCCAGGTGGCCAAGAAGGCCAGTGGCATGCCAGCCTGTATCAGGAATAGTGTGGCCAGTAGGACCAGGGAAATTCTCTTACCCCTGTATTCAGCACTGGTGAGGCTGCACCTTAAGTGCTATGATCAGTTTTGGGCCCCTCACTACAAGAAGGACATGGAGGTGCTGGACCGTGTCCAGAGAAGGGCAGTGTAGCTGGTGAAGGGTTTGGAGCACATGTTTTATGAGGAGCAGCTGAGAGAACTTGGGTTGTTTAGCGTGGAGAAAAGGAGGCTGAGGGGATACCTTATCGCTCACTTTCTACCTGAAAGGAGGGTCTAGAGAGGTGGGGGCCAGTCTATTCAACCAAGTAGCAAGTGTTAGGACAAGAGCAAATGACCTCACGTTGTGCAAAGGGAAGTTTAGATTGGACATTAGGAAGAATTTATTTACTGTAAGGGTTATCTGGCACTGGAACGAGTTGCCCAGGACAGTGGTGGAGTCCCCATCCCTGGAAGTATTTAAGAGTCGTGTAGACATAGTGCTGAGGAACATGGTTTAGTCAGGGACTTGTCAGTGTTAGGTTAATGATAGGGCTTGATGATCTTAAAGGTCTTTTCCAATCTAGGCAATTCTGTGATTCTGTGAAAAGGGATGCTTCTTTTCCTATACAGTATTAGGCTAGGAATCCTTCCTTTTTCCATCTCAGTGTTAGCCCTAGATCATTCCTACCTCCTGTCGATTTGAAATATTGGAACAAGGTGTAGTGTTAGGGGGGCAGAAAAGGCAGTTATAACATGGCATATAACTGCACTAAAAATAATCTCTTTGGAAATAAATTCCAGAATTGGAGGTATTGTTCTAAACTGACATGCAGGCACTCAGGACTCAGGTATTCACTTATGGGAGGAAAATTCAAATTTCAGGACACTTCACTTAATTATGTAACTATGTTAAGATTTTCAGGAGGAAAATGAAGTATAACTATTAAAGCTACTAAATTGCTTACTAGTGCTTCACTTTTTACACTTTTTTTTTTCTCTGATGAATTTGTTACCTGTTAATCTGAGATTTAAATTCTTTACTTTGCTGAGTCCACCTAGATTTCTCTCCACTCAGTCCATCTATAAGCGCAGAGGCTGCTTGCATCTTTCTTCTGCATGTTTCTGCATCATCCAGTAAGTCCTTAAATTTGAAAAAATATTCTACTTAATTTAACAATAGAATGCAAAAATCTAAGAGTTATTTTATATTTTTTTCTTCCTCTTATATTTATGACTATTTTATTTATTTGAAACTCATTCTTGAGAACTTTAACTGCACCTATTGTCTCATATGTTTCTACTCACATAAAGAAGGATATATACCTGAATCTCATCCATGTCATTCAAGGTAGCAGGCCCTAAATGTGTGTTTGTGTCAATTCCTGATTACATAACAGTATTGTATGCAAGCATTTTTCATAATACTAAAATATTTTTATCTCACCATTTTCTCCTTCATTGCTGCATCAAATTTTGCTTGTACTTTATCTAATTCAGCTTGCTTTTCATCTAATGCCTCCTGAGCCTTTGCTAATTCTGCATTAGCTATTTTCAGGTAGCCTTCCTGCTTTGCCAAGTTAGCCTGCAAGGAGAAGAAATATTAAAACAATAATCATAAAAGATTTGAATATACTTTGATTAATTATTTTAAGCCTGCTTTGTTGGTAATTATGAGACAATAATAAATCAAAATAACTCCTATATTAATATTTACATAAATATTCAAATATTTAATCTGAAAACTATGGCACATATATACTGCAGATATGATTTTTTTGTTAAATAACAATGTAGTACTTAAGGTTCCTGCCATACATTGTCAACTTCACTTCTTTTAAAAATATATATTTTTAAAAGCTGGTTAAGGAAGTAAGATTTCTGATTTGTATATAATGATTAGCCTAGAGGAACAATCACTCAATCTTTTTTGTTTGATTATGTGCCTTATTGTTTGTTTATTATTTGTACATTCTGTAGTGATCAACAATCACAACAGCAGGAGATTGGTCCTTTATCAGCTAACAGTACAGCTTTTACCCACTAGAAAATCAGGGTCCTAAAATAACGAATCTTCCCATTGCTTCTAAACTGATATTTATGCAGGACAGGAACACAGGAAATAGATTAAATATTTTTTTTGTATCATCCACCTGCATTACTGTTACTGTTGTAAGTAACACTTCTACCAGTAACAAAAAATATGGAAAATATTTGGAATTACCTTTCAGAGGCTTCCCCAATTACTTTTTTTTTTAAACTGTGCTAAATATAGGGATTAAATACTTGTTTCAGACTCCAAAAAGCAACAATCACTGTATTTGAACTTCTAAACAGTTCTTACCTCTGATCAAATTTTTTATTTAAATGTTCACAAACGTCAAAAAGGAAACCCACACTAAAATAAAAATGACTCTTAAATGCCTTATTCAGTTTGATTCCCATTATTGCAACATAACTGCTTTATTGATGTGAGCTCTGAATCTCTTCAGAATGCCAATATTTGGGCCAGATGTAGTCCTCCAGTCCCCCTAAGTTATCATGTGAAATCAAAGAAGGTAAATTATGTGCAAAACTCTGGTTAAAGAACTCTTTAGAGAAGGAAGGAAGATCTCCTGGTACAGCTTTTTGAAAACATATATAAAGTAATTATAACATAATAAAAGCAGAGACTGAAAACAGTTTGCACTGTACACAGTAAAACAGGGCACATAAACTTAATATGGACTACTTTTTTGGTTCTGTGTTCTATCTAGAATCAAGAAGGCGATATGGTGTTTTTCTGCTGTTATCATCCTTAGCCACTAATGTCTGAATAAAGCTACCTAAATATATATTTTTAAGTCTTACTACTACTAAAGTAAATTCATTTAAATTACACGGAAAGCAAACACAAAGCAAGAGATGATGTATTACCTTAAGAGGTAAGACTTCTCTGTTAACACCATAAAATATTGCCATGGCTTGTGTCCAAGAGAGGAGTCCTGCCGCATTACCACACACCTTTTTACCGTACTCTAGTGTATAGTCTTCCATGTTAAAATAGGGTTGGAGTAATTCTACTGTCTCTTCATTGATTGAATCCTTAGGAAACTGTTGTAGACTCTGCAAGAATGGGCCACTCATAAGCTGCAAAAAAACCCACAGCTTATTTATAAGGTATTCACACATTTTACATTAAAAAGTTTGTTCATAGGTATGTTAAAAAATGTTCCTAAAATTCTTCTGTAAAAAGAGGTAATTCATAAAGTTTATAAGTGTGCTATTAATTTGTAACTCCTCTCACGTACTTTCAATAATTTTGAAGTTTCAAGCAGTTACACTCCAATAACTACAATAACTAGGCTTGAAAGTTATTGATGTACTTTCCATCTTTCATATTTCTGTGCTGCCATTTAAAAAGCATTTAAGAAGCAGCAGTTTATATATATATATATATAAAGAACCAAGATAAATCCTCAGATATACATTTGCAAATTATCTAAAGAATGTCAAAAAACCTCCTTATGCATTTGTGACATGTGACCTAAATTCTTCTGGAAGGGAAATAATAGGTTTCAACTGTTTTTCTAACAAATGTTTAAAATGTTAAAGGCAACTCATGGAATAACTGCTTATCCCATTCCATTAATTGATGACTTCTTAATTCCTGGAAAAGTTCAAATAAAAAGCAAGAGCTCTATTAATATCCAATATATATATATTTTTTCTTCATTTGCATGACAAAAAAATTGAGGAAACAATATTGGCAAATTAATATACTAATAGAGGCAGAACAGAATTTAAAGAGTGGCAGGGGAAGGCATGGAAATAAAGGAGTACCCCGACAGAAGATCAAAGTCCAGAAGGAAGAGATGGCTGTCTGATCAAGTAATTTGGGCCAGGAATATTGATATCAAGAATGGGAAAAGCTACAGTCTCTTAGTCAGTCAAATAATCTTTCAGCCAATCAAGGAGCCTGGGAGGATCAGAAAAGACTGTCTAAACGTGAACCCACAAGTACCCAAAGGGAAAGGGGCCCTTATCTCATGTATGGTTAACTTAATCGGTATGATTTATTTACTTGTCATCAGGTCATATGCCAGGAACAGGACAAGGAACAACAACAAGAGAAGCTCCTGCTGCAAAAGTCTGTAAGCATTTCACCTACTACTTGCTACCAAATAAACTCTATTTACATACTATGCATATCTGAAAAACATGTTTGTGTCTTTGCAAAATTCTGTCCTGTTTGAGTAAACAGCATCATAAATTCTCTGATATGCAAGTTACTATTTCTCATGTTTAAGAAACACTGAAAACTCTACTTACTTTTAATGATTCTCCCCATGATGGCTTGCAGCATGGCTTTTCTGGATCCATGGTAACTGGATCTAGTTGCTTTTGGAATAGTAGCAGACAACAGTCCATGACTCTCATAATTAGGTGAGGAGGTTTTGCAAGTTTTCTAACAGTAGCAATATCCACTGGTTTGATGGTCTATTTGAAGAAAAATGTAACAGAAACCTGTATCAATACCATTATTCTATTTACCATTCAATAACTTGATTTTAATGTTTGTTTGTCATGCTTTTCCCTGAGGCATGTTTGTACTAAGTACACGCCAAAAAAGTAACTGGGTTTACTTTAATAAATTTCATAATTTCATTAAACTTTAATCATATTAATGAATATATATTAGACAAGAATATTTTCCCAATGCTAAACACATCACTCAAAAATCAAATGTAAATACATCAAACAGCAGAATTAATTTGCCTAAGTGACTGAAGAAAAGTATATTGTAAAATAGCATAAGACAGTTAAAAGTGGTTTCCTTCACAAAACAGTATTCTGGATTTTTAAGGATTAAGTGTCATCATTTATCCTGAGGTGGATTTGGTTATTTTTGTTGAGTTTTATGTTATTACAGGTATGAGATACCCTCTTTTTAACTCCCTTTTCTAGTAGCACCACTAACACTTTGCTTAGTTCAATAACTAATAAAAAAATAATAAATTATTGCAAACTTCAAAACTAGCATATTAATTTGTGTCTACAAAATACATACATGCCACTACCTATGCAGAAGGAGTAGTTAGACACATTATAGAAAACACAGTATAATGTGCAAGTCCACACATTTTATAAGTTAATTTTGTGACCATTTTTGGAAGTTTAATTTATATCTTTATCTAAATGTCAGTGTAAGAGCAAACAATGCTCCTTTTTCTGGCTTTTTCCACTAAATATTTTTGTCATATAAATTCTCATAACTGGAACAGAAGGCCTTAAAAATATAATACATCATTGATTTCTGATTCCAGAGTTCTTTATTTTTTAATTGCTCAGAGCAGAATAATGAAATTATGTAGCACAGTAATGCCTCCAAATTTCTAACCCTGATTCTGATCACACTGAACCCCCTTTATTTCCTGTTTCTCTCCAAATTAAACATTTTTCTTTTCATGAAGGTAGAGACAGCCTTTTATTCCTTTCAAAAGAAAGACACAACTAGTTAAGTATGAAAAAAGCATTCTTTTAACACAAGAAGCATTCTCTTGAATTCAGAGTAACAGATATTCTAAATGCACCTGTAACTTTTGCAAAGATTTATACCTTAATAATGATCAAGCATTAGGGTGGAAGAAGAACAAATACTATAAAATAATCTCTATGTGTCTAAGGCAAAATGTGAGCTCCATAAATATTCATCAGAGACATGACCACTATCTGTGAAGAACTGGTGACAGCAATCAAAACCAAGCGACAATTGCATGTTGCTGGCTCTAGCCTTTCTTTCATGGATGACCCAAAAGAGTACGAAACTAATAAAAATGTAAGAATTTTATTCACATTCAGTGCAGCTTCTGCTTCTTCTAATGCTGGTTTAGCTGCCTCCAATTTACTCTCTGCTTTCACTTTTTCTAAATCAATTTCATGTACAATTTTTTGTGCTTTATCTTTCACACCCTGGACTTCATTTTTCACTTTAGATGCAGCTTCAGCACTTTCTGTGACTTCTGCTAGTACCTGGAATTGATAAACACATAAAAAGTATAAAACAAAATGGTGGAACAAGTGATTAAGTTATCAGACACACAAAAAACCAGATATGTAAAGGCTATTATACTGAAAAATAAAAAGCTAATTCAAACTATATATGGCATTACATAACTATGGAATAAAAATTAATACAATTTACAGAATCCTCACAAAGAAATATCATGCGAGTTTCTCATTAGGAGTTAAGTAGTAAAAAAAGAATTATTTTTATAATAAAGACCTTTCAGTGGCTTTTAGAATCCATTTTTTATCCTATGAAGGATTTTTATTGTATTTGAACCTATAATTTTAACTACAATAAAAATTTGCTTTTTCTACTATAATTCTACAGACAAAAATAAAAATAACATAGCTAATAAAACTAATGGAAGATGGCAAACCATCTGCACCAATGGTCAGCCTCTCTTTTACTCCTTTCATTTAAAAAGACTCACTTTTAATTAGTCTATTCAAAGAACAACCCCATGTGACCATGTGAATTCACAGAACCAAGTTATCACTTTGCATCTGGTTCTTCAGAACATATATTTTTAATTCTTTTGTGCATTCGTGACATACAGTTGGTGTCAGAATGTTTTTGATCAGTATCAGCTATAAAGTCAAGACTAGCACTTTGTATGCATTCATAAGAACATAAATAATGCCCTCAAATACCTGGGAGAAAAAAATGACAGATAAAATCCCAAAATCCCTCAATATTTTTTTTTTTTTTGGTGAAATCTAATTCTGATTTCACTAGGGCTCAGTATTAAGGGAAAAAAAGAAATATATAAAATGTGAACAATATTACACAGTTTAAATAAATTTATATTCTTTTAATATTTTTCCATATGTCTTCACTTTTGATGACTCCTAAGCAGTGCCCTATTAAAAAAAGTTGACAACTGAGAGGTTATGTGAATGACTGCCAGAGAGATATTTCAAAATGTATATAAAATATAAATATTAAACAAAATGGACTCTGCCAGCATCTGTGACATTCCTGAAATGCAAGAAGTGCAATTTCATCCCTTTCTATTATAATTTTCTCTTATGAGACTAAAGGCCTTGAAGAACTCAGGCAGTCCCTTAGCAAACCACTGTCCAAAAGTTAGGCCAAAAGTTTGCTCTCCAGTGCATATTAAATATGCACCATCATATTATTATGGTATCTTATGGTGACAGACTTTTTAGTAGGGGCTGCAGCAATACAACAAAGGGTAATGGTTTTAAACTAAAAGAGAGCAGATTTAGACTAGATATAAGGAAGAAATGTTTTATTTTTGGTAAATAAAAATAAATCCTATTTGGTAATTTGGTAAAAAAATAAATCCTTATTTACAATGAGGATTGTAAAACACTGGAACAGGTTGCTCAGAAAGGTGGTAGAAGCCTCATCCCTGGAAATATTCAAGGTCAGGCTGGACGGGGTTCTGAGCATCCTGGTCTAGTTGAAGATGTCCCTGCTCACTGCAGGGAGGTTGGACTAGATGATCTTGAAAGGACCATTCCAGCCCAAACCATTCTACAATTCTATGATCTTTCAGAAAACAGAATGCCTATATTAATACATTCCCTAATGTACCTTTCCAGATAAATTATTCTGGAAACTAGATTTCTACCAGAGCACCAACCTCATGAACACACAGACACCTTGTTAATGTAAAAGACAAAATATGAAACTGAACTGGGATTAACTTTTTCCTAAGCAATTCTGAAACAGTAAAGTCGTGTTACCATATGCTAACTTCTGTGCAAATAAGTGCACATATAACCACATATTTAATAAAAGTCATTCAAGCACACAAAAAAAAAACCAACAAAAAATGAAACCTGATGTTTATAGGAGTGGGTAAGAAAGTGGAGGAGAACAAGGAGTGCATTGAATTTCTGGTGCGGTCGTAAAGTGCCTAACTTTCAGAAGCAAATGCTGAATCAATATGCTACAGAGAGGAGTGAAACTTCATTTTAGACCATGATGCACATCTTTTGGCTTGCACAAATTATGAGAAAATTCTACAATTGCACATTCCCCCACTATATATCCTGGTGTTATCTGCTGACTTTTGCTATTTAACTCTCAGGTACCTACTTTATCTGCCTTAACAGATGCCACAGCCAGTTCCTTCTCTTTAACGGCCAACTTCTGAGAGAGTTTAGCAACAGATTCACTAGCCTCCATCAGCTTAGATAGGCCTATTAATTAAAAAAGAAAATTCAGAAATGTGAAAACTATTTTTGCTAGTTAGATAATACAATCTAGATCTAGATCCCAAATACCTTGTACCTTGTGTTCTCATTTAAATTAGTGAAAAGGAGAGAAAATGGAGGTAAACATTCATACTATCATTTTTCTGCTTACTATTCTCTTTTCATGGATATTTATAATTTCACAAGGTGCAAAATGATTATAAACTAGTTTGATTTTTCAAAAGATAAATCCATACTTCTTAGTTTTAGCTAGTTATAGGTGTAAACAGTACCTAAAAGTGTATAGCACAACAAAAAAAATCAAAAATAAAAAAGAAGAAAAAGAAAAAAAAAAAAGAAAAGAGAGTAAAGGAGGGGTATGTCAAGGATACGTTTGTGTCATAAAGTCACAGGACAATCAGAAAATCATTTTCTTTCTAGAAAGAAATGGGAAGACATTAAGTCACCAAAAGCAGATCCAAAGGTCACAGCAAGACTATGACCTCCAGCCCCGGCACATTGAGTTTCTCCATTCTTGTCCCTGGTGACAGAGAGTGCAGAAAAGCATATAAAAGCATCTGCATCCCACCATAGCTCTTACATGTGCTGAAGTAACCATCCATAGAGGCCATTCAACTCTACACTAAGGTTGTCCAGAAAGTCGTCCAGAAAGAAATGAGTTTGTTCTCTCTATAATTATTACACAGTCAGTCTATCCCATGCATTCATGCATTCTCTTTTTCTCTCCTCTCATGCCTATTGTGATGGTTTTACTTGGCTAGCAGCCAAACACAGTCACTCGCTCACTCTTCCCCACCACAGAAGGAAGAGAAGAGAATTGAAGGGGTAAAGGTAAGGAGACTCATAGGGTGAGGTAAGAATAATTTAATAATTGAAATAAAATAAAACTTAAAATAATAATGACAATAATAATGTTACAAATAATAATAATAATAAAACAATGGTAATAATACCAATAACAAAATATACAAATGAGTGATGCACAGTGCAATTGCTCACCACCCGCTGACCAAGCCTGGCCTGTTCTTGGATAATGATCTCTGAGGAGTGACAATCCCAAAACTGAAACCACAATTCCAGGAAAGCAAGAGCCCAAGTGAGAGAGACACTCTCATTAATATTCTGAACATGACATTCTAAGATATGGAATATCCCATTGGCCTATCCAAATGCCAATTTGGCTTACTAATTTTAATATTGCTCACCCCCCCAGACACTGCACCCACAGACTAGCAAAACACGAATTCCTCCGACTTCCAGTGATGACTGAAAACTTTAGTTATCAATGTTCTTTTCATAACAAATCCCATACTGAAACCAAAACACAACGCTATTCTAACTACCAAGAAGAAAACTAGCTCTGCCCCAGCTGAAAAATCAGGACATTCATAGATTTGAGCACAGATGTTTGGCTGTTCCTGAGCTTCACATTGCATGCTGAAGCCTCTCTAGCCTCTACTCTCTTCTTCATCTCTGAATCTTAAAATCTTACAGCTTGCCTGGAAGTATTCCCCTTCTCTCTCTCTCTCCCTAAGTGCTGGAGTCAGAGCACACTTGCAATTTACATTTGATGTGCAATGTTTCTCTGATGTCTCTCCACTTTTCTGTTACCACATTTCACACAGACAAGCATTCTCTCCTACCACATTTCTTGTTCTTCTGACACAGCAGCCTCATGACTAGCCATTCTATGGGCTCTTTATTATTCCTCACCAAAAGACAGGTTATTTTGCCACTCTCAGTGATAAAGTTCAAATGTATATTCAATGAAAGACATTGACTAAGAGAGAAGAGAGATGTTTTAGAATGTTTCCTTTTTCCAGAAATATGTCATTTCCTAAAATACTCTGAGGGATAGAGGTACATACACACTAACGTTCTACACCACCTTCCACTCCTCTGACAGTAATTTCTAAAATGGTTGTTATTCCACTGCAAAAACAATTCTGAAAGAGAAGCTATGAAAGGGAAAGTGCTATCCTTTGGTGTGTTAGCTTTTCCTGCTACAATCAGGAAATGATTGTAGAATGAAAAGAAATAAATATGGACAAAGAATGGGAATACACAGAACAAGAAACTTTTACAGCTTCTTCAGGTCCCCTGTGTACTTCCAATAAGAAACATAATAGTACCATGCCAGCAGAGAATTTTTTTTAGTGCTTATAGTCATAAACGAATGCCTAATTTAGGCATTAGAAACAGGAATAGTATTTTTCAGAGGCATACGTAGAACTCTATATAAGAATCTTACTGTTATCAGCTACAACCTATCTAAAGCAAGTTTAAAAGGTGCCATATATTTTGATCCCATAGAGAGAACCAAAGTAATCTTTCTCTCTTGTCAATGTATTCTGTAACTTGCCTGAATGATGACTGCAGAGAAGTGAAGAATATAGAAAAATTATAGAAAACTTTATTAAGGTACTAAGCCTCTTAGCACTTCAAGGATGGAATTTGTCACTTTTAATTAGCAGAAGATCTAGCAACAAGTTACTCAAATGGATGACATGTCCACTTTGTCAAAGCTAAATTGAGGTTGTCTTGTAGAACCACAGTTCTATGTGAAAAGACATTATCTACCCGGGTGGGGTAGATAATCCTCTACCAAAGATACCCCAGATGTATTCTGAGAGAAGACACGAGATGTTGAGCATTCAGGAACAACCATAATTGTCATTGGATCTCAATTTTTTTCCTCATCTGTTTTACAAGATTTTTCACTCAAAGTGACAAAGAGGAATAAAAGAGATTACTTCTATCTTGCAAAATATGGTGCTCATATAGATACTAGAGTTCTGAGAAGCACAGTTATAGTGTGCTTGAGCCAGAGACTTTTCTAGATATCAGTAGTGATTGAGACATTTCTTACAATTCTGCTGCTTTACAAGCACCTTGAATTGTCCCAGACATCATTACATACAAGAAAAGCATTTCATCAAGATGTAAAGAGTGACATTATCTCAGCTGAGTTTGGTAACATAAAATTTAAATTCCGTATCAGGATAATCCCCTAATAAACTGAAACAGCTTTCAAGGTTAAACTTTTTAACCTTCTAAATCTTTTTGCCATTAAGTGACGAAAGACTAAGGATTAAAGATCGGATGTGTGAGATAGTAGCTAAATAATTCATAACAAAGTTTTTCAGAACGTTCCTTACAATGCAGTAAATAGTGGAGCATGTTTGGACTCAGGGATGACCAGTATTTTTGTTGTTTTGTAATACATCTTTTCTGAGCAAGTGAAATTATTTAGGATATTTTCTAACTGGCATGAGTATTGCTCATAAGCTGACAATCATGGTTTTCTGAGCATCAATGATATAAAGAAGCTGCAGTGGAAGATGTACATGTACATGGTCACCTGTACATGATCATTTTGTTCTGAAGACCACATAAGGAATTAACAATAATATCTTACGAGAGACTAGGAAAATCTACATGTGAAATTTTCTTGATAGTGCTGCAGCTACTTAGGTTATTTCTTTTAAATTATTTTTGAAAATAGAAGAACTGGAGAAAGAACACAAAAAATCCCACAGCCTTAGAAATCCTTAAGGCTTTCAGACTTTATCTACATCTCAAGCAGGACTAATAATAAATTATGATTTCTAGAACTGGCAACAGATCCATACAGGAAAATTTGCATAATGTGAATAAATTGGAGATCACTTACTCCTCTACAGTCCACTCCAGCAGTTTGTGAATAAAATAAATATCTAAGCTTACTATTCTTTTCTAAATGTGAAGTTTACTAGTTGCATTGTTAATCCTCTTCTAAATGCTACATCCTTTTACCTTTGCATGAAAATTCTTGTCTATTCTGTTAGACTGATATACAGTCTCTTTTCCCTTAAAAAACAAGTTTCTTAAGCTGTTCAGTTGCCTTTGTAGATTTACCAAAATATCTCTAGATGCAAACCAGAGAAATGTATTCTGAACCCATTAAGTACTAATCTAATGACAAAAATCAGGTCATTTAAAGAGGATGAAAAATTAACAGAACAATTCAATCATGCTTTCCTGTATTTTAGACTCCTGGTTTATAAAATGACCATAAGTAACAGCTACTTATTCTACAGCAGAAATCTGAAAGAAATCAACTGTGAAGTGCTCAGATTGTATAGCGAGAATTTCCATAGAAAAGTCCAGAAGTAAATTAATAAATATGTTTGGAGCTACCTCTCTCTGCCCTAGGAAATCAGATGCTCTCTCTGCACATTTTCAGGTTCTGCTTTCTATTACAAATACTAAATTTGAAATATTAAAATTCAATATAATACTGAGATGACTGACTAAGTTGGTAACTTCTTTAAGGCATTTTTGTGAGAATCATTGCGAGTAGGTGATAACTGGAGTGCTTGGAAATAGTCGTCATACGTTATCAGTTTTGGACTGTGATACAGCAAAAATAATTTTAAGTGATCACTGAATAAGAAGTCTAATATTAAAAACAGATCATTTGAGACAATACGTGGAAATATAAATTTATCCCTATTTTGCTTACCAATCTGCATACGTTCAGCTTGTTCATTAATACTCTCTAACTTTTCAGTGTAAACTTCTTTGTAGCCATTGATGAAAGAGAGATAGGATTTAGGTGTTACGTAAGTTCTTCTTCGATACCTAAAACATGGTATATTAGGAAATACCAACTTAGTACACATTTTTGATAAGTACAGCCATTTGACAACTTCCAATGAAATAGAAGATTATACATATCATGTCTTTAATCCAGTCAAAATCAAATTCCTTCATAATGCAAACCCTTATTGCCAATTACATTGGTTTTATTCACATAAGCAACATTAAAGATTATTCAATAGATGGGATGAAGATAATGAATTTGCAACATAATAGTAAAAACTTTTCATGGCCTTTTCATATATTGATGTAGACAATTTATTCTTGTATTAGACTTAAAAGGCATTTATTGATTCATATAACACAATGAGTTCAAAACACATTACCAAGTAGCAACACTTTTGGGATTAATGATTGCATTTGTATAAAATATTACCTTTGGAAATAATTCTCACAGCTTTCTGAAACTATATCATGAAAGAGTCCCATGGTTTCCACTACTTGTGTTTTAACTGATGCAGAGCAGGCCATATTAAATTCTGAAAGAAAATAACTGGCTACAGCCACAAGAGCTTCCTTGGGCCACTGACTGAACCAATCCATGGTGCACCCAGATATGAGACCAGGAAATTTCAAAGAACGTGCACGGAACTTCTCACCAACCTAAAGAGAGTTAATTTATGATATAATTCTTAATTAGGTTGATAAAAAATATTTAATTCATATAAACAACTCAATAGTCTATTTTTTCTTAACAAATTTCTGCTTAGAACACCCTGCACATTTTTTTTCTTTTATATATAAGTATTTTGCTAAATTTCCAACATTCAATACTTAATGAAATTTGAAGATGTTAATTACAAGTATAAATGTTTCTTAATATTTTAAAAATTCAATTAACTTATTGTAATTTCAATTAAATTATTGTTTTCAAGTAACAAGCAAGAATTTCACAAAGATGCAATAATTTATTTGTAGTATGAAAGAATATGCCAGGAGGAAAAGAAAATCACTTTAACATGTAAGGAATTATTTAATTTTTAAGTATTTTCCTTGCAATTTCTTACAGCTGTACTACTACTTTTGTTATCTCAGCAATTATTAACCAGACTTCAGTAATCTTTTTATGTTACTTTAAATCTCCTTAAAATATAAAGCTTGAATAATCCTGTCACACCTTACAGGATAATTTCCTAATGGAAGTAAGGAAGACAGATATGAAGAAAAAACTTACTGGAGAAAAACAGAGGACAACATGCAAGTTCTTCTTTGCCCGAGTTAAAAAATACTCATAAAGATTATCAAAAGTAGGAGGACACCGAGGCATCTCTTTTTTCATCACAGGTATTAATCCTTGGGTGATTTCATCCAATTCATCCCGAGCAAATAAGTTAGAAATCTTTTTATAAAATTAAAGTTGATAAAAAATAAGTTCCATGGATGCAATTGTTATAGAGTTTATAAATATTTGTCTGTTTACATCTGTATCTCTCTCTCTGCATGTATACAGTTTAGACAGATTAAAAAACAAATTTCTCCCTGAGTTAGACTTCATGTAACTCCATCAAAGACTCCATCAAAGACTAGGAAGTCTAACTCAGGAAAAGTACAGATCTTGACTGGCTAGTGAATTCTCATTTAATGAAGGCTACTCAAATACCCTTTATCACAGCTCCTTATCTTTTTCTGGCTTACACTGAAAAGAGAGAAAAAGTAACTCCACAACAAGAGCCCCCCTTATTTTAAAAGTTGAGATATTTTAGACTTAATCATTATTAATTCTATCATTTATTACCAAAATAAATAAACTAGTGGGAAGAAATTCTGCAGTTTCTCGCTTCTAAAATACATTGCTTGGCATGTTGAGACTCTTACTTCGCCTGAAGACAGCAGATTATTAACATATTCCAAAAATGACTCCTCTTTTATTTCATTATCAGTGAAAATAAAAGTGATGCCTCGTCCTTCTGCCCCAGCTGTTTTATACAACAATTTTAAATCATCTGACAGATTGCTTACAGTATAGGATCTAGGAGGAATAAGAAACATTACCTGTTAATTCAAAGCAACTCAGACATTGCTATTTTCAGATTCTAGTATTTTAAGAACAATAACACCAACATTCTTTGTAAACACACATATTTTGCCTCAGGAATAGCTAACACATGATCCAGCTTTTTCAGCTCAAACTTAATCCAATTTTGTATACAAACCAGATAAGAATTTACTGCTTTCCACATTTTTAAATGGTGAAAAAATGAAGGAAAAGAAAAACCTGTTAAAAATGTAATATTATGACTGTGTAAAGAGAAAGTATCTGCATAAACTGGATTTATATATTGCATTTCTTACCTGGTTAAAGTGATCTGAAATATTTTATAGCCAGCAATAAAGGAAGCCAACCTTGAAAGACTTTGTTTTCCAGAACCACCAACACCAACAAGTAAAGCATTTCCATATGCTGTTCGAATTATCCGGGAAATCTATATAGGAAAAAAATAGAAGAAAAACCCTTTAATAAATTTAAATTAAAATGTTAATTAACAAAATTAAAAATCTGTGATACATTACACTTTATTTACTAGAGTACAATGTAAAGATTATTAAAATGATACTTGCAGAAAATTTTTCCTCTCAAAAGAACACTTATATGCTCTTTAGGAATTTTGTGTAGCTAATGAAAAAGCTGCAAGAATATAGCATGGTTGTAATTAGTCACACATAGGATTTAAATATATAAAGGGAGACATTTTGAGCTTCATTTTATGTTGAAGGTATCATTCTAAATGTGTTTAAAAATATCAACAAAAAACCTTTAGCTAGAAGAATAAACATACTACATTCCTAACTTTAAGAATCTGAAAGACTTGGACACGTTTAAATTATCATTTAGTGTTATCTCCTATTTTATCTACCTTTCTTTTGAGACAGTTTTCTTAACAACTATCCCAGATACAAAAAGCTGGGTTACAGATTTATTATGTTATTGTTTTTTTACACATCTCCTGTAAATACATCACATCTTTCTTGGTTTCATTATATATTAGTGCGTTATTACTTTCAGATGCTAGTTTGCTTTGTTCCTCATGTAAATTATGTACAAAATGAAAAAGATTGGTATCTACATCAAGCTTTTGAATTCTATTGATTTTTCCCCTTCAAAGAAATTTTGGTTTTATGCACAGTTCCCACAGAGCCTACACAGATAATTTTACATTTAGACTTCTATTTTAATACCATTATGGGGTTGACCAAGTTTATTGTCACCATAGTGACAGCAGGGCTCCTTTCTGCTACCTAACTGCATATCCCAGATATTCTGGTTAAAACTTGCCAATGGAAAGTCTCCAGATTATCACTGACTTTCGAGATCTGAAATTCAACTAGCATCACATGAACTGTATTTTAAATAAAATTATTTTCTTCTGTTTAAATGCATAGTAAACAAAATCATTGCCTTCACTTGAGGTCAACTAAAGAACCACCTGCTGTTTTGGTTTCACTGTAGCTTCTACGTGTCTTTCAGTAAACAGATAATCCAGTTAAACTAATTCCTGAGATAACTAACCCAACCTTTTAAACCTGAGGCACAATGCCCCTAAGAAATCTCACACTTAACCTATTTTTTTTTTTACCCTGTGAATCGGATTCTTACCAGATAAATTGTTTCTTTATATCTTCCTTTCTGAATAGGGGTTCAGCTGATTGTAAACTGAGACTTAGGGGCCTGTAGCATCTCTTGTATGAGGAAAGGCTGAGAGAGCTCGGACTCTTCAGCCTGGAGAAGAGAGGACTGAGAGGGGATCTCATCAATGTCTATAAATATCTGAAATGTGGGGGCCAAATGGATGGGGCCGGGCTCTTTTTGGTGGTGGCTGGTGACAGCACAAGGGGCAATGGGCAAAAACTGGAACACCAAAAGTCCCACACAAACTTAAGATAAAACTTATTTACTGTGGTGGAGCACTGGAACAGGCTGCCCAGAGAGGTTGTGGAGTCTCCTTCTCTGGAGATGTTCAAAATCCGCCTGTACGTTTTCCTGTGCAACCTATTGTAGGGAACTTGCTTTGGCAGGGGGGTTGGACAAGATGATCTCCTGAGGTACCTTCCAACCCCTACAATTCTGTGATTTTTTGTGATTCTGTGAGACTTTGCTCTACCCTACACATTGATTCTACTGCAGCCCTAATTTATATTTCTTTTCATGTCTCTCATCCAATCAGATTTCACTTTATGTTGTTTTGGTCACTTGTCAGGTGCAGATACTTTTTAAGTATTCTTTGAATTTTTAATGATTAAAAATCATTCTATAAACAAAATATAAATGTGCCTCTTTATGATCTCACCTTTACTATCAAGGAAAATCTTCATAACTCTGAACACACAGAAGCTTAAACAAATGTACAAAATAAGGTATTTAATACAACACATGAAAACAGGTAAAATGACTGTAGTTATTTCCCATTTCCGGAAAATGAATAGGCAAAGATGGCAAGTAAATTTGAGTATAAGGGCAGCTTTTCAGAATGTGCCCTCTAAGCATAGTTTGCCCAAATTAGGAACACTGTTGCAACAGTTAAACTAATAAAAAAGAAACAAATCCCAAACCTTAATAAGATGTGTCATTGCATCCTTAAAAAACACCAAATCAAGATATGATCCTCTAATACATTCATTGTATTGTCGCTGATACATTTGCAATTTTTCACAAAGAAATTCAAAGCTTGGGATCTGGAAAAAAAAAAAAAATATATATATATAAAAAATCAGTGACAATACTAGAGTAGCCCTTCAGAATTTAAAACTGCACTGACATTTTTTCAAACTTGTTCATGTATTGGCCACATAATAAGATTATCTTGTTAATTCACTATAGTGATTGTAGTTTTGTTTAAAGCAGAAATTTTCTGCTAAAAGTGGGAAAAGGAGCAGGGAGAATAGGAATGAATAAGCTACATTTATACAGCATTATTAATTTTAACATCACTAGACTGATTTATTGTAACCTAACCAGAAAAATCTAGATATGTGTTCACAAAAAAATGTGGTAGATATTCAACAAAAGTTTCTGGATGATATGAGTTCAGCAATATAACATACTTAATAATTAAAGGAAAACTTCAGTTTTAAATGTAAACTATTTTAAATGTAAATGAAATACCTCCTCATAAATTTTTGGTGGTTCAAACACAAAATTTTCTGGTTCATCACCAGTTGGTTCAGGCATCTCCCGTAAAAAATCTACAAAATATGGTTCATCTTGTAGAACTTCTGATAAGCCTGTATCCACATATTCCTTAACTGCTTTAGTAATGGTTTTATCAAACCAGGCTGTATCTTCAGGAGTAATAAATCTAAAAATCATAGATTAGTAAAATTTTTTAAAAATGTATTTCTAGTTATATAGGAAGAAAAATAGATAATTAAATACTAAAAAAACCTCATGTGACATTTCAAAGGAAAATACATATTAGACAATAGTCACAGAAATTGATTAGACAATATTAACTGAAACTAAATACTTCCATACTCTATAGTAGTCAATCTCATAAAACATGAAACTCAAAAACAATGTGACTTTCCTGCTTTCACCAAGAACTAGGCAATGATAGATCATTTAATTCCTCGGATGAAAAAGGATGAAAAAAGTCGACTGATTTCCCAAATAACCATGACTAAGTGACCCTTACCATCTTTCAACCTGCAGCAGAATAGCATCTTTTCTGTTATTATAGCACTGCCTATGAAACTGCAATGAGATAAGGAATAGTGAAAGAAAGATAGTAAAGGTCACTACAACCTGACTTCATTTTCAATGCCTCTTACACCAAAATCCATAATTAATGGAGGGTGATATACATTGGGGAATAGGGTGGTGGAAGGAGTAATGCAGATTGAAACAAAGCAAAGTCTGCAAACACAAATACTAGTGACTCTATGTCATTATTTAAACTGTATCTGCTTCCACTAATAAGTTCAAGGTGGTTTTAAACAGTTCAAGATCTTTGACTACTGTGATTATCTGAGAAGCAGTCAAGAATGATACACAGTAGTAACTGGTAAACATAAAAGGCAAGAACCAGCTGAACTCCAGAAAAAGGGAATGTGACCTGTAAATGTCAAACTACAGAAAAAAAAAAAAAATCTTCTTTATTTCTTTTCCTTTTCAGTAATATATCCAAGAGGGAAATAGGAGAAACATTAAAAACTGTACACAGTGCTGAGTTTTCAAGTAAGTCAAAGAAGACTAAATAACTGTGGTATAGAGACAGCCTAGATACACCTTATGCAATTCATTATTGTTACAGGTTCTTAGTGATAATATTATAATACTAACCACTATGGAATCTAAAAGCAGCATGGAAGAAGTGACTGCATGACTACACTCTCCCTTTCCTTCTCTTTAGTATGTAACATATCTGTACAAATACGTAACTTCCATGTATTTTTTAATTCCTCACAACAGATAAAAAATTATAAAAACATTTCAGTAAATGTCAGTGATATTGCTACTAACTTTAAAGCAGAAAATAATACACTCAAAGATTTATGACACTTTTGCATCAGTGGGTATGATCCTAACTTAAAATTCAAATTGAACAATTTCCTCTTTATATCAACAGCACTCTATTGCACATGTAAGTACTTATACATCATTTTCAGGTAAATTTTAAGTTTATATAATATAGAGTAGTTCAAGCACTTAGAAATATGTAGTGGATTTACACCAAGTAGTCTTTCTCAGATTACAGAGAAATAACTATTAAAGTCAGCAGAAAACTCTGGCCTTCATTTTCATATTCTTGATAACTGACAGATTTCCTTTTAGATTCCCTGCATACTTTTCCTAAACTCAGCATGTATATCTAAGAAGAGAGGAGAAAGTGAGCAGGATTTTCAGATTAGAGTTCCTCTGGGATATCTGAAGTGGTCATAATAGCAATCTTACTTCCTTGGCTTTTAATTCAAGTTTGTTAATGTACCTTGCTGGGGAAAATAAGAAGGCATCCACTGGCTGATTTAGAGCTCTCATGGAGGAAAATAAGGGATTCCAGAAGATACAGGTAGGGAGGGTAAAAAAAACCTGTTGTTTTGTTTGGAACTTTTTCTAACATTTACCTGAAATGGGGGGCAGTTGTTTCCTCCACCACTTTTGGCAATGTGTAATTCATCTCTAGGTTTTATATATCTTGTTTTGTTTCTGTTTCAGCTGAGTACATGCTAAAGTCTGCATACCAATATATGCTTAGGAGGATTTCACTTTGTCCCTCTTATCTTTTGAAAAAAGAGATGGAACTCCTTATAATCCTCTATACCTTTGCTCTTTCCTTTATTTTGAAAAGTTACTGGAATAATAGCAATTAAGCCTGACTGTGCTTGCATACAATGCAATCTTTATGTATGTATCTTGCCTGCTACCATGCCAAATCATCTCCACCAGACTGCATTTATGTAGTTGGCATCTTAAAACAGATAAATTCCATTTTAGTCTTCTGCAGCTATGTTAATATTGAAAAAATTCTGGTCATGGTAGGTTAACTCCTAAGCACTTGCCATTTCAAAGCCTTTAGGTTTAATTAAAAGCAAAAGCAATATAATATTCCCCCTTATGTCCATGGCAAAACACTTTTAATTCCTTTCACTTTGTGATAGTTTTATAAAAGCAGTATAATGAAATACACCTACATATTTTTAAGAGTCAACATTTAACTACAATGTTTTAATTATAAAGTATTACTTTTATAAAAATTACTAAGGCCCTTCCTCAGGACATAAGAAATAATTATACTTGTGAAAATCCAAAGTATTAGTGGGTATATGTCAAGTTTTTACTGGCAACTACAGTACTACATCTAGATTTTCACAAGAAACTGAAAAACTGAACACAAAAATATTACTGGATCTTTAACACATACAGCTCACAACTGTATCTGGTTTATGAATAATTTACAGGAGATTTAGAGGAGATGGGACATTTTTTACTCATAGGCATGTGATGCTTTTTTCTATGAGACGATCAAAGCAATTTTAAATTATTCTCTATATATAAATTTAGGACACAGTACAATCCTTTTTACAGAGGAACTGGCTGAGTGTAGCCAAAGACAGAACATAGAATGTAGGCATATTTTTGGAGTTCTCCATCCAATTACTGGTCTAATCTATCTATATATAGGATGACATTTGTTGGGATACTACTCCAATGTAGATGGCATGTAAAATAAGACAATTTTTTCATATTGGCCAAATAAAGTTTATCATATTAAGAAGTTTTACAGATGTATGAGCATAAATGAAGTAAATTACTAAACCTACTAAATATAAAATGCTATAGTTATTTTACCTGTCAGCAATCACTCTGGTACATTCATGCTTAAAAAGTGTTAGAAGGACCGTGCTGTTGCTACATTCTTCTGCCTTTATAGCTAACATGCCCTGCCAAATTCTAGAAAGGTCTCGAAGGTTGAAGATATAGTGGAACTTAGATGGTGTAGGCAGCATCTTTGTCTAAAGAAAAATTTGTTAATATTCAAGACCAGTAACATTTAGAATGAATTGAGAATAATATACATTATATTTTCATAATTAATAATGCATATAAAATATAAAAATAACAAACCTACAAATTTTCACACATGATCACGTGGGCAAACTCCTTCTAAGAAGTCATCCATTCCTGTTTGGAAGCAGGATCTAGCACTAAATGTAAATCCCCAACTCTTATAACATTTAATTATTTCATATGTTGCTCTGGGCTTTACAAATTAAAAAATATAATTTATAAAGAATTTAATTCCCTGCTCCTTAGCTATAGTGAATAGAGCTTTGAGTAACAATAGGAATGAATGGATTGGTATTTCCAATCATCTGTCTTGTATATTGAAATCTGGTATTTTTTCAGATTGTATCTCCAGAACTTTTTTAGCCCAACTTTCTCCAGCTTTTTTTTTTTAATTTTGATAGATAGACTCTTAAGGAATATGTGCCTAAATTACACTAATAAGCACTCTGTTCAGACTGATTCTGATAAAACTTTCCCTGTGACTTATACCTTTGTCCATTGCCACAATATTCTGCCGGCTGGGACCAATTTTTTCACCATATCACATACTTCAGGGTCGAATTTTCTGCATGAATGAAAGTATCCACAGCCAATAACACCTGAGAAGATAAAATGCAATATACAATTAATCTCAAGTTGTAGGATATAATAAGGTAGCCTGTGAGCAAGACCTGCAAGTACTTATTTAAAACATTAATTTGCTCTAAAATTACAGATGAAATTATTTTGTCTCTCTTGTCCATGGCTTTTCTGAACTGGTATAGAAACAACTGGCATTAACCACTGGCTTTTAACAATATCCTGCATTGACAAAGTTAACAGAATTGAGAACTTTAGCAACAGAGGGTATTTAAGAGAGGGCAGAGGTGGAATGGTAATCTACACAGTAATAGTAGTGCTCATATTCTTCCAACGAATGCCATTATTTCTTATTAATTATTTTACTTGCCCAAAATTAAAAAGACAAGCATTCAAAGGTGGTAATTTCTCTTCCATGGCACTATTTTTGCTGTAATACAGCTTCAGTTGTTTCACTGGAAGTACTCTGAAATTTGCATGATGAAAGTGAGAAAGAGAACATACTTTTATACATTTTAAGTCAACTATGAAAAAAAAAAAATACACTAAAACAAGAGAAAGAAGTACCAAAAATTTTGTCTATGGATGCATTGGATGGCAATGTACAATTGAATACACAAAACTGTCTTTTTAAACGCTGGGGAATATCATTACGGCCTCCTCCAGGATGTATCATTGCTGCTATTAATTGTACATCTACAATTGTAGTGAAGTCTCCAGGTTTATCCAAGCTGTACATTCCTTTCATTTCCATCATCTGACGAACGATTTCATTTGTTACCTGTAAGTTTATGTAACTTGTAAAAATTAGAAATTCCAACAAGAAAAAACCAAAATATACCCTGATAATTTAATTTCTTCTTGTGACTCTACCACTAATCCCTAGAGAGAGGTTTTCACTTTAATCTAAACTCAGATTAAACTATCTTTCTTTGTCATATGGGAGATCTTGGATTACATTACTTTAAACAGCAGCAAAATTCTTTCAGAGCTGTACTACCATATAGTATCAACAAAATGTGTTTGCATTCCTTTTAACTAAATAAAGTTAAGGGAACAAACTGGAAAAAAAAAAAAAAAAATTTTCCATATTTTCTGCTGGACATCCAGCTCCAGATGTTCAAGCTATGCTCCTCCTTTGTAGCAAAACAGCTAATTTCTTTTTTCTTTTAAACAGGAAGCTGTTTATTCTGAAAAGGTTATTCACTCCACATTCCACTCTATAGCACCTGTATGGATCAGGAGGCACCAGAGTTTGTCCCTATAGGCACAGCTCCAGCAATATTCAGCAAGCCTTATGTTCTCACATACCCCAACAAAGCCACATGATATGTGGCAGGGCACTGATCACAAACCATCATCCTATTAAAAATATTTCAGCAACGTCTTTGAGCCATAATGGAACATCTTCCATAATGCAGATCCTTCCTATTATTGAACATTGCCTGGGCCTGTGAAGGCTTTGCCTCAAACACAACCACCTAAGTTCTAGACTATGGTCAGCTAGCTCAGTGTTGTGGGTTATTCAGTGTTACTTTTGATTTTTTTTTTTTTTTAAGTTTTCTCAGGTGAGAGCAAACAATGCAAATCAAAGAACTGATATATATTGGCATTTAAGACAATGTGTTACCCCTGAATTTGGACACAGCTTTTATTACTTTCTCCAAGGTATCACACTTTTGTTTTGCAAAAAGTTTGTTTACTGGTGCTCCCAAATTAATGTCTATCTTGAAATTAGTTATATGGTATTTTAGTACAGTGAAGCTTTATTTAGTCTTACAAAAACATGAAAAAGTGGAGATAATGTAAGATATAACACCATTAGCCTACATGTCTCTTCAAAAACTCTTAATTTGCACTCTTCTCGCTTTATCAATGCCCCATAATTAGAAAGCATTTCCAATAATTAACAGTTATTTAAGTATTGAGGAAGTCCACAGATTCCCATGTATATTAAAAAAAAAAAAAGTGCAACAACTTGAGAGTAAGACATATTTGTTAAAAAACAGTTTACCTGATCTCCCCATTCATTGATAACTGGCATATTGATATCATCAATAAAAACAGTCATTTTCCTGCCTCCAGGAGGTCCATAAGTACTTCCAACGCGTTTATCCACATAACTCTCTATTGTCCTCTAAAAAGTAAATAAAATTCTTGTTTTGCATCTAAAGCAACAATATTTAAAATGTTTTGTTAAAAAATGTGTTACTTACTGCTTTATGCTACAGCACTTATCCAGTGATTTTCTCTTTTTCTGAGTAGTTTCATCTCTGATTCATCACTAAGGAACCCTATTCTCCTGTTTACCACACTCATTCCTATACAATTCCCGAGCCTTAAGACTGTGTCCTGCAACCTCTCTCTGGCTGCCAGAGAGTTTTTAAAAAGTTTTCAAACTTGGAAATTATTATTTCATTATCAGCATTGAAACCAATTATTATAATGAAGTAATCAAATTAAAATGACATTAATTTTAGTATGACACATTATCTCTGTATGAAACATTACATCTTCTTGTGAATTGTATTTTGGTCTTCAAACATGTCAAGATTAATGCAAGAGAAACTGCTACGAGAAAAGAAAATTAACAGATCAGAAGTTATGAATTCTGCTGTGTATTTTTTTTCTCTTGCTTCACAAATCTTTAAAAGATAGTGGGAAGATATAGCACATACAATTTGACAAATGAAGAAATAATCAAAATTGTATTAATTATGAGCAAGCTAGAATACCAAAAAGTAGAAAAAGAATTTTCCTTATCTACAGCAAAATCTTTATAAATATTGGACTTATTTAGAAATGCACTTCATCTCCCTTCCAAAGGGTAGCTCTGGAGAAGAATGGAATCTGATTTCAGAGAGTTTGTCATGCATTGTCTGAAAATTACAAGTGCTTTGGACTTCCCCTAGCTAAGCTCATTTTTTTTTTTTTTTTATTTGCAGTACAAGTGCAAACTGTATAGAGGCGACTTAGTTTCCTTTTACAATGATTTCTCAGATGTCTTTTAAGCTAAGTAGTGCACTATTTTAACATTTTGGTTAAATAACTTATTAGGACCTAGTTTACAACTAAATAAGCAGCAGGATGCAATAGACAAATAAGACATTGATATGTAATTGAAATAAATCTTCAAAGTTCTACAGTCTTTCTAAAGGTACTTAGAACATAAACAATGGCAGAAAAAATACCTTAACAGATGGTAGCAAACATTATCCTTAGACAAATAATATTTTGTTTTACAAGCACAACTGTCATTCTGTGTGAGTAAAACAGCATGTGCTGATAGAAGTATTAATAACGTTTTTGAAACATTTTGAGTGTGGCTCTTTCAAGTGTTTAGAGGCATTTCAATCGTTTTTCTGGTACATCTCTCTTGGAAAACAGCATTGGGAGTTTTGTACTCAGCTAGTTATCTGAAAAGAAAGAGCATATCTTCTGAGGTACTATACTACAGGACTGTAGCAGAGACAGGACATAATAAGATCCTTTCACAGACTCTCTGTACCAGAGACAAGAAAGCTTGGGTTCTGTTTTCAAGACAGTAACATTCTAGGGACCCATAATACACTAAGTAAAGGACACTGAGATAGAGACACTGACTGTTCAATTAATCTTGCTTGCATGAAAGGATGCCTGCCTTATTCTGTCTCATAGTTTGATATAAACCATGGCCAGGAATCTTATGCATAACAGAAAAGTTCAGCAGGTGTTCTGTGAGTTATAAAATAAAGAATCAGGGAAAAAAAAGTATAATGAAAAATTTTAATTAATCTAAAATTAAAAGGAAAAGTCTTCAGCAAAAAAAATGGATTCTTAGAATTCCATAATGAAAGAGCACACAGCAGTCATTAATATATGTATCTCTAAATGAGTGACTATATTTTATTCTGATCTGCAAAAATTATTTTTTATGGAATTTTCTGAAGTGTTTAAGTGACTTAGAGGAAAAAGATCCTTTAGACTTTATTTCTACATCATTTCTTTTATCATCAGAATTAAGTACACTTAAAATACTTAGCAAGGATTGCTTAAATTGTATATTTTTACCTGAAACATAAATGGTTCTGTGGCAGATGAAAAGTTTAAACATTTTGACAAATGTTCTTGTGGGTCATATTTCTTCAAATATGCCTTAATCATGACTGTCTTTGCAGTCCCTTGTTCTCCTATGAGCAAAACTGCCTGTAACAGACATATAAATCACCTAAGTAGTATCAAAACGTCTAATTAAATATATATAACAGACCTATGTTTAAGACCTCGGTCTACTTTTGCATGATATATTATTCTGGTAGGTTTTTCTTGTGTCTCCATATGCAGCGACACAGTATGTGTCTATGATTCTACGATTCTATGGTGGTTTTCGTCCCACCCAGATTATTCTTTGAGCTGCCTAACTTCTTCCATTTTATAACACATTCACCACAACAGTCTCTTGTAGCAGATGATCATAAGAAGACTTTGTTTACAATGACATCTAATCTGAATTTAACTTTTCTACTATTTCTTTTTGCCATAGGTATCCTTTGTGACACATTTGTAACAGAAGGATAGTTCCTTCTTCCCAGCACTGTCCTTAAAGCACCAATACAGTATAGATTAGATTAATCTATATCTGCTCTCAAGCATACTACTAAAAGAGATACTCTAAAGATCTGTAGAGACATGATGTAATTATTATTACAGATAAGATGCTGAACTGTGTATAGAAGTCTTAACTCACCCAGAAATATCTATGGCCTTGTGGTAAATGTTAGTAAAGGTAGGAAATAATTAGATCAATAAAAGACTGTTGCTTTCCACCTCTGGAAATGTCGTTTTTGCAGCTCCTCCTGTATTCCGTTTGTTGTCTAAAATACCTGATCTAGTTTTTTGCTCTAAACTGAATGTGTCAGGAGATAGATAGAAGTGATTTGCAGTGAGTATTGTACTGCTCATGTCCCCGGTTAGATGGGCCAGTGAAACTGGTACAAGAGGAAGCAATTTAACAGTGAAACTCTGAAATGTGTTTTACCTTCCACTCACAAAAGGAACTGAGAACTACTACTTAACAGCAAAAAAGGGAAAACAACTTGTTTTCAAAGCAGGCAGTTATTCTTCAACTATCCTCAAAAGAACACCATCCTTCCTTTAAGGAACACTGGTTCCTATCCACTCCTTCTCTTCTCCTAAATTGGAATTTTAAGTCTGTTACCCAGGTTCCACAGTCAAACTATGCTGACATAAACTGACTTAGCAGGAAAGGCCTTCTGGATCCTTAAAGGGTCCACATGGTCTCTGACAGTGTATGTTTTTCAGAATTGGAACCAAACCTGACCTGTGCTTTTGTCTCGAATTTCATTGACTGCCTTTCTCTAAATATCCATGGAGGAATACAAAACTAATGCATTTTTTTCAGAATACTTTTAACAAGATGATTGCTGTTGCACAGGGCCTTTCACTAATCACTTAGTCAGGATATCAAGCTTTGACAAACCTGATTTTGGCCAAGGATATTCACAGAATGGTCAGGAAATCTTAGAATCTTCCCCCAAATTTTTTCTTCTTACTGATTGTTTTATTATTGGAAACAAACTACCTTTTGATGAGAATATAATTATCTTGTCCCCTTATCACTGCAGTGTTTACAACACCAGCATTTGATGCTTCCTTCTAACATGGCACTTTCAGCTCTTACAACTCATACTATCATAATGTATGCCTCACTATATATATTTGTATTTTTCAAAGCATTTTTAGTCCTCTCTGATGGCTTATTCAAATTAAAGGTGCAGAAAATTCTTGATTCAAGCTGGTATTTTGACAACAACTATTTTATTTCTGCTTTCTCTTAAATATCTTCTATTAAAATATACAGAAATATATTACTTATTTTCTGGTTAATCAGTACAGTAAGTGCCATTTCCCTGGGGGAAGAAAAAAATGTGTCAAAAAAGAAGAGTCTTTCTTGGAGTTTCCTTCTTATCTTGGTAAAATCTGAATCTAAATCAGAAAGTTGCTGAACCAAGGGATTAATAATTCTTTCCTTTCTTTTAAATCTTTTATAGAAATGTTCTATTTCATCTCATGTAAGTGAGCTAGACAAGAACTCTGCTCATTTTCAGACGTGTAAGGATACCCCATGTTTTTTTTCCTACCTTGGGTTTTCATCCTACTTATGTTTTTGACAGATGGTATTATCTTCATTATTATATCCATTCCATGAAAAGAATTTAATCTATTTGCAAAAGGGAGTATGTATGTATTTAGGATTGTGAGCAATAAAGTTGATAATGCAGGAGATCTGAAATGCTCAAATACTCCTGAGTGACTTGCTCCTGCTTTAAATTAATGCTGTCCAACAGATAGCCACAATGAAACTACATGGTCTCATTCTTTACCCTGTTTTTGAACATCCAAACGATCAACTGATCATGATAAAACAGAGGATAGCAATAATCTCACAGAACCAATAAATCAAGTCAGACTTGTAAAACCTCACTTTGATTTCATCTAGTACATGTAGTTCAGCTGTAGCTGGAAAGTTCATGCTGCTGACATCTGATCCACGGAAGAAAAAAAATAAATTTCTCTATCACAGTTCAATATGTGATTAAATCAAACCTTACCAAATAAAAAAATGCTTGAAAACAACGCAAGCTGACTGCTTCCATGAAGGGAAACATCCTGCTCACTAGGGAATATAGGCAAGTCCCATGGCACACTGAATGCCAAAACTTTTAAACTGAAGAGAGGAAGATACAAACTGTACACCACAGAAACACTGAATTGTGGAAAATGCCAGGTTTCAGAGACCCTTCTTGGAAGATTTAAGGGCTTGTTATTTCTATTGCAATGATAGCCAAATAAATGTACCTGGAAATATAATCAATATCTCCCAAGGCATTAATGTACAAAGATTAATTATTTTATTCCAAATATAAAGATTTTGCTTGTTTTCATAATTACTGTCAGATACATCAAAGGCACAAACATATTATGGCCACTGCAACAGTTTCATCAAACCAAATCAACAGTTTTTCTGTCCAAAACCCAGAATTTTAGAGAAAAAACAGCTTCCAGCACTGGCTCATGCACTTGTGGTAGGTACATTTACTTAAATTTCACAAGCTGACACAAATTTCCTTGGAAATTGCTAGGGTTATTACGAGCATTGTGCTAAAGCAAAATATGTAGTTTTCAGATCTTTCTCTGTTTGAAAATGGTGCTCTGTATGTTTTAATAACTATTGTTTAATGTGGCCTGAATTAAAAGCTATGATATCAGATTGGTTCTTATTGGTTAAAGCTGTATGAGGAGTGTTCTCTCCTTTTCTATGGTTGTGGCTACTGCTAGTAACCACAGCTTTCCTTATGAGAAAAAAAAAAAAAAAAAAGGCTAGGAGTTTCAGGTTTTTAGTGAACTGCCTTGTGAAATTTATGTTCCTTCTTTCCCTATTCAAGAAAGCACAAATAAGAAAAGTTAATATCGTATAAAGACACAGAAGGAGGTTTTATGTCTTTCTCTAAGAGAAATGATAGATTGTTGGAGTAAAACTTTTATGTCAAAAAATTATTGTCTAAAAGAGATAGTTTAAACATTTTGCCCATGCACAGAAATAAGTACAGAGGATTCATGTTAAGACAATAAAAATACAGCAACACATAAATAATGATGCACCTGGCAAGCAATGACTAGAAATGCAAAATATGAAGAACAACTGCTTTATAAATAGGTTTCTATTTATTTCAAACAGTAGGCATACACTTAAATAAGTAATTCTGTACTTACTTTCTTTTGTTTTGCAATTGTGTTTATCAAAAACTGAGTTCTGACATTGTCAACATTTGGAACCAGAATAGATGCATAGTCTGGGACGTTATCTGTTGGATAAACATATTCCTGAATTCTTTTGCTCCAGTGCTCCCAGTCACCTGAAATGACAAAAAAAAGAGGAAACTATTTCACAAAATTTTGATCATGTTCAACATTCTGTTAATTAAAAAAAAAATAATTATAGATGTTATGTACTACTACGAAGTACAAGGCATAAATTTTCTCAAATCTAGCTAAAAGGCATCTAACAAAGGACTTAGTTATGACCTCTAATTAGTCTATAATCCCATTAAATATGCTCATATTTCTTAAATTTATACATAGCTATCTAAATAAAAAACCCAAAAGAATATTTACCTAGAAAATCATTCTCACACTGCTGGTGAAGTGTGAGTGTAGAGATTGCATATGTGTACACTAAATCAACATTGCTGGCAAAAAAAAAAATATCTGAATTTGGATACAAGATAAATAAATGTAGCAATCTGAGAAGATAAACTGAAAGAACAGTAAATTCTTTTTGAAATTGGTTATGTGTGTGTTAACGTATCACAGAATGGAATTAAAAACAAAACAAATAAGAAAATATTACCAACGAGCACTCTATACCTTGTTTCTTACTTCTCACTTCCATAGAGCTGCTGCATATAGAATCTGTATTACTACTATACTGTCATCAAAATTCTCTGCTCATATGACTGTATAATAAGGACTAAAGGAGTAATTTTAAATTTCAGATAAACTATCCTCAGTTTTAAAATGCCAGTATAAAAAAGAATGTTACTGCTTTTTCTTACCATAGTCTGTAACATAAAACTCATACATTGTTTGACCGGTGCCAGGGGAGATTTCTGGTAAGTCTAATTTGTTATCACGAGTTCTGATGAAGGCTTCAAGTTTATCTCTACTGTCCAGCTCCAGAAGGGCACCTAAACTCCACATTATTGCAAAGCAGAACAATTTATGCAGATGTAATACAGTTGATAAACCACCTTCTTCCTTCGATGGAATCAAACCCTCCAGAAGATTAATAGACTGAAAATAATTTAAAATATTAAGTATTAAGAAAATATTACATAATCACTTTTTATTTTCATACATATATGCACATGCATTATTTATACATATTCAAACTTTAAATCATAATTTGAACACCAATGCAGGTTACCAGAGCATAACATAAAATTCAGAACTACAAACCCAAGAAAACAGATGAGATATCTATATAAAACTGGATGAAATTTTCAAAATTACTTAAATGATTTGATCATCAACTATCCTTTTAAATTATGCCTATATAATAAATGTCATTTAAGAGCTGGGGTAACAGAACAGCTTTTTCAAGGAGTTTGTAATTTAAGAGAAGAATAAAAACAAAGAAAAAACTCTCTTGGCTTGTGGTAGTACTGCTACTTCCTGCTGGTACTCTCTTCATCTTGGGGCTTTCTCAACCAAATACACTTTTTCTGGGTTTAGTAATCCTCTGTGGATTTTTCTACCCTGAAAATATTGAGATTGGTCTTGAACCTTGAACTTTTACAATCTGTAACACCCTTTAGCAAGATGTTCCATAGGTCTGCTATTTGTGGCATTGAACAGTTTGTTTTTTCTCTGTGTGAACCCCTTCATGCTTATCTTCATTGAATTTGATTTGCCATTTTATTACCTATTTATTCAGTCTCATAAAGTCTGTCTACAGTTCTTCATGGTTAGCTGTTTTGTCCTTACTACCTTGAATAATTTAGTATCATCAGTAAACTTCTTCACCTAAAACTTTTCCAGTTGTTTATGAACATTTTGAACAGCATTGGTTCCAGTAAAAGTACCTCAGGATCAGTGGTAACCTCTGTCCTTCCTCAAGAACTGATACTCCAATCACATATTTCCTATCTTCTAATCAGTTATTTATCTAGAAATGAACCTCTTATCTTCTGCTATGACTGCTTAGCTTCCATGTAAATCCTTCATAAAAAAACTTCGTCAAATACATCTTTTTCTTTATGTAGACCATATCAATCACGTCTCCTTTAGCTACAAGTCTATTGACTTTTCCAATAGGTTTATATGGCAGGATAACCCTAAACAAAAACTGTGTTGAATCTCCAAACATAAATTATATTTGTCCACCTAACGATGTGGGCCAGAGGATGGCAAATAGCCAAAAGAAAACATATCAGTAAAAACAGCAGAAAAAAAAAATCCAGGAACAATACCAGAATATATACAGTTAGAAAGTCAGTGGAAATTGCAAAGAGGAAAGCAAAGGTGAGATCACTATTTATCTGAAACCATTATGAAGCTGTTATAGATTAAAAAAACAGCTTAAATTGCAAATGCTACCAAATGGCAGATAATTTGGTACATATGTTTGTGTGGGTGAACGTCCAAAACCAAACGTTAGAACTCAAGTACAAGTCTGCCAATCTGCTTGACACAACTGGTTTGAGATGGTTGTAAATTCTGAAAACATCTGAACTAAACAAAAATGGCATGTCCTGAGTTCCACAATTAATAAAGACACAAGACAGAATCACAAATAAGGAGGCTGATAAGGTACAGTGCTTCTGCACATAGACCATTTGTGGCAAAACTGGGATCTTAAGGTTCTGAAAAGCAGAGGTGGTGTGAAAATGGAAGGGTCTTAAAAAAAAGTGGTTTTGGGGAAAAAAGGGGCTCAGAAAGGAGGTGGTAAATATCCTGGTTGGAGGAAAGATCCTGGAGATCAGAGAGATGCCTGCAGCTAAATGATGGATGATGCCAAGTAATGCCTAGCCCTGGTAGCTGCAAGCAGCTGCATAGCACAGAAACCAACATGAATTTTTGCCCTGCCCTTCCACACCAAGAATGAAATCCTTTCTGGGAAAAGAAATCAAGACTAAGAGAATGTAACACTGGAGAAGGGAAGCAAGCAAGAAAGTGAATCCGTCAGATGATCAAGTAGGGTAAAAGCTCTGGACACACTGGTTCTTAGATAAACCCCAGCATGGAGATCCACTAAGGGTTATTTACACTGTGCCAACTATGACAGAAATTTACTAGAGATTTTCATTCACAGGAAGAAACTTTCTATACAGATTAAATCAGGGAAATAATACCTCCCTGATTGAACAGTCGGAGTATAACACTGACTTGCTCACAATTCCTAACAAGCCCTAATCAAAAATAAGATAGAAACTTCTAGTCCCAGGGAAAGTCTTCCATGAAGACAATATCAATTCAGTCACAGGTTTCACAGATAACAAATGTAGAAGAAAAAAATATTCTCTGTATCTAAAAATTTTTTGCTCAGTATGTCCATCTTGTTTATCATCATAAATGGCAAGTGACAGTTTCTGCCCGTGGACTTCAATTCTACAGATATGCTAATTCCATTTGATACTGCCCACTTAATCTCTGCAGCATCTATTGTGGCTATTAATTTTCAGCAAAATACTTAAAACTGTTGAAAATCTGAAGCCAAATCCCTAATGAATAGTAAAACTATAGAAGGTGCAAATTGACTAGTTTAATATTAAATTGAAGTGTTATCCAAAACCTCATCTTGTCTACCATCTTATTTGTTAGGAGAGCGTCCATATAAAAACCAGATTGCATGGACAAATTGAAAGCCTGGAGACTTAGAATCTGCAGATGACAACAGACTCATAAACAACTCAGCTGGAGACATGCAGTATAGGACTGACAGTCTTGCAAAATCTGCCAAATGCATAATTTTATTATTAATAAATCACAGATAAAGTTTGGACTCCACTCAAGGTCGAATTCCAATTGATAGGAAAGGACAGGCAAAAATTACCTACGTTGACCTTGGAAGAGCTGACTGACAGAATTACAGCTATTACAGCTTAAGATAAAAAGATAATTAGAATTATTCTTCACTCTTTCAGCTGACTCTACCAGTGGGGTTAGACTGACCCTTACCGCAATTTGTTCGGTATTAAAAGAACTAGAATGAGACCATTATATTATTAAACATATGCCTCTAAGAACTTACTGAAGCCTGCAAATTCCAGTCTAGAAGACTAGCCTACATATGAAGCAACAAAGAGAAATAAAATTTTCTTCTGCACCTCTCTAACAGTTCCTGTCATATTGTATAAGAAACAAATACTTAGTTTGAGCTTTTCTGTTAGGAAACAATCTTTTAAAGTGAAACTTTATTGCTATCAAATGTTGGTTGCTACTTCTGCAGTTACTACAGTCAGTCAATTGCTACAGAGTTATACAGTGTCTGTTTTACCTGCATAATGTAGTTACATTCCAGAAGCTCCATTTTTGGATTAAGGTTTCGTTTCATATACGTATATGCTGGTTCAAAGATTCTATCATACAAACTTTGTAAAACTTCAGCTTCTTGAGAAGAACGTGTTTTCAGCCATGCCTGAAAAAGATCCACAATATTCTTCTGTTTAAAACGTATGACAAGGTAAAGTTAGGAGTAGCCAGCAATTATAATCTTACTTGCAATATTGGTCTCCAGCTGAGGGCAGAAGAACTGATGTAGACCATACCCATTCGAGAAACTGTTGCTGGAGAGGCATTCTCAATGTTGTGGACCTCAAATAACAGTTTACATGTTGGAGACATAGGAATTCGATCTCCATTTGCTAGAGTGAGGGTCTTGTTATCATCCAAAACTGAATTTAGATTCTCAATCCAGATTGCATCTACAGGACCATCTAAAATCAGAAACACATTCTCACCTGGAAAAATAATCAAAAGAGTATAGTTCATATCACCATGCTGAAAGAGCAAGGAAATAATTTTTACAAAAGATGGTCTAGAACTTCAATAATGTATAAAAATATATTTTATTTATTGTAATTTCATCTCCATGGATGCTCATTACTGTATAAATCACATACTTAGTTAAGGAACTATTTTTTAAACAATTAGTAGCAAATGAGGGCACAATAATATCTTTATAATGTGGAACATTTGTGGTGATATTACATTGGCTGGCTGCCAGAGACTGCCCCACTCTCTCACTCCCCCCTCCTCAACAGGACAGAGGGGGGAAAATAAGGTGAAAATGCTTGTGGGTTGAGGTAAAGACAGGGACATCACTTACCAACTACTGTAACCAGCAAAACAGGCTTGACTTGGAGAAAATTAATTTATTACAAATTAACATAGACTTGGATGAAGAGAAAAAAAGACAAAAAACTAAAGCACCTTTCCCCCACCCCCTTACTTTCTTCAGACTCAACCTCCTCCCAACCTAATCTAACACTTCTGCCTTCCTGCCCCAGCCAACTGCTTCTGCACACAGAGGATGGGGAATTTAGCAGGTTTTTTGCTAGAATAAGGGTTCTTTTGGCAACTAAACAAAAGGTGTTGAATATTCACAGATCCCATTTAAATTTAAATTAATGAAAACTATCATCACTCATCAACTCTGAAAATCTAATTATTTTTCTTTTATTTTGACACATACAGATGAAAACACCTAAATTTTCACAATCAAATTTTAAAATTCTGGATTTGTTTTGAATATATAAAATTTCCAATAGAGAAAATACGGACATTTCCAATAGAGAAAAACCAACTTTCTTTTTAAAAGAACCTCCTTCTAGGAAGGTTCCCTAGAAGAATTCCCTTTCTTTAATATAAATATTTTTATTTATTCAGATACAAATGAATCACTGTGAAAAGGAATTTCAGTATTCTGATCCTAAAATATTGAAATATAAATGTGGGTAATCAATGCATGAAAAACTATGGGAAAAAACTAAACAAACAAAACACATTATTTTAAATCTAGTGCAATTAGTGCAGGTAAATTGAAATTATAATTCATCAGTTTCCAAATAACATATCTGCACTGTAGAACTGGAGTGGCAAGGAAACAAACAATTTTTTAATACAGATATACTACTGAAATAATGGATTTTTTTAACTGTTGCCCTTTCTTGAGAAGTTAACTGTAACCTCATCTATGTTCTCTAGTTTCTCTCAAGAGGGAACTTCACCACATTTGCAAATTCAAGATGCTTTTTTCAACATATCATTCAAGAGCTATTTTTATGATATCACACACAAAGTATTTGCATACCCTTTTTAGCTTTCAGTGTTTTCCTCCACAGTGTAGAAAAGATTCCATCTGTCCAATCATTAGTTGCAGCATCTAGTTTTCCAAACATTTGAGGAGCAGTAATAGCTTTGGGGTTCATGCGCATTTCTCTATGAGGCTGGCCACATTCTGTCAGTGCTTTCATTAATATAGTTATGACCATTGTTTTTCCAGATCCACTAGGTCCAAGTGTCATCAACCCATGACGTACTAGAGAAGTTTCATACAACTATTTAAAAAAGTAAAATATTTAAAGAAATACATGCTTTTGGAAGATGTATACTTGCATTTAATACATTTGATAGTCAGTGATTATAGATGCATTAGACACACAAATTATGTGCTTAGAATTTAAATTGGCATGCATTTGTTGTTTTTTAGTGTTTTGTGGAACAGTACATACTTTCACATCCTAATCTTCGAAGCACCAAGCAAGTTTACTATAAAACAGTTTACAGAACTAAATCTTGTCTAAATTTTTCAAAGCAACTGAAAATAATTTTACCAGATCTTAAAAAGGATTTTCTGTATTATTCAAGAGGAAAAATAAATAATAGCAAGACATTAATGCAATAGAAGAATGACTAATCACTACGGTGCAAAAATACCTGAGTATATGAAATAAACATAGGGACTGCACTTCCTACAGGATTGCAGATGGGTTAAGTTCAGGACAGTTTTTTACTGAATTGTGTATTTTATTTTTATATTAGTTTTAGGCTTGATATAGGAGTGGCAGAGTCTACCTACACAAGTATCTCCTTTTGGAGCAACTGAAAGGAAAAAAATGTGGTAGTACTCCTGAATGACAGAACCTTGTAAGGAGGAACATATATAGCTGCATCTTCTGCAAGCTGAATAAAGGCTTGTATTAGTCCAGGAGGCAGATCTACAGGTACCACAAATCTAAACTAAGATCAAGTTCACTGTGAACCTGACAATTTCAAACTTTTTATTCCCAGTGGAAGATGGAATCTGTTAAGGCATAAGCAATCTTCCTACAACCAGTTTGGCAACCAGAAATACTAAGATGTGAATTGAACAGTGAACACAACTTTAAGCAGGATGTTCAAAAGTGCAAAAATTCTACTGATCAGAGTGAAGCTGTGTGAAGGACAATATAGATCCAGCCTGCAGAATATGGAGCAAAAACTTCGGTGAATTAGATGAAATCTGAGTAGAGCTATAAATATACCTCTGGTTTGATGACAGGGACATGATATTTTATTTGCTGTGCAGTAATATAAGGCAGAATGTTGCACTTTGTAGAAAGCTGTAAGGCATTGTATCTTTTGCTCTCATTCAACAAAGCACATGGCAGTTTCATTTTTTAAGCTAGACAAGTTTGGAGATTTGCAGAAATCTGGTAATAAGCACTGAGGTCAGAGTGCCTTTCTTGGTTTACATCTACTTTCTTTTAAGATACTTAGTTGATAAGAGCCAATTTATGGCTCTAATTTAAGGCTGTAGAGCCAATGGACAAGCCTAGCACTTCAAGGCCTGTAGATGCACAAAGTCTCTAATTTGACGTTGTATTTCAAAAAGATGCAAACATTTTTCCACAGGGTAAAATATTCTTAAGAGTCAGCTGTTGTAGCTACACTCTCATCTTGGCAACCAGTAAAATTACAAATAAATGCTTCTAGAGTATAAATATAGTTTTCAGACACTAGAAATGGTAAAGGTTACTAGTTTTAACCATTAACAGTGCAGTTCCAGTGCTCTGTCAACCTCACAGTAAGGAAGTTTTTCCTCATGTTTAAGCAGAACCTCCTGTGTTCCAGCTTGTGCCCATTGCCCCTTGTCCTATCGCTGGCCACTACTGCAGAGCAGTCTGGCCCCATCCTCTTGACACCCACCCTTTAGATATTTATAAACATTAATAAGGTCCCCTCTCAGTCCAGTCTTCTCTTCTCTTCTCTTCTCTTCTCTTCTCTTCTCTTCTCTTCTCTTCTCTTCTCTTCTCTTCTCTTCTCTTCTCTTCTCTTCTCTTCTCTTCTCTTCTCTTCTCTTCTCTTCTCTTCTCTTCTCTTCTCTTCTCTTCTCTTTTCTCTTCTCTTCTCTCAGCTGAACAGACCCAGCTCTCTCCGTCTTTCCTTGTAAGAAAGATGCTCTGGCCCCTTAATCACCTTTGTGGCCCTACGCTGGACTCTCTCCAGAAGTTCCCTGTCTCTCTTGAACTGGGGGGCCCAGAACTGGACACAGCATTCCAGATGCAGCCACACCAGGGCAGAGTAGAGGGGGAGGATCACCTCCCTTGACCTGCCAGTCATGCTCTTCTTAATGCACCCCAGGATACCATTGGCCTTCTTGGCCACAAGGGAACATTGCTGGCTCATGGTCAACTGGTCATCCACCAGAACTCCCAGGTCCTTCTCCACATGGCTGCTTTCCAAAAGCTTTTAAAATATCTTTATAGATTTAATCTTTCAATCACACATGTCTTTGAGAGAAACAATTCCCTTTGTATGATAGCATCATTCCTGTTACTGACAATATTTTAGCTTCTTTCATTTTATAGTACCTACATGCATGTTCACTTACATGCTTAAACTTGTTATAGGTTTCCATAAGCTTGTCATAGCATATGTTTAGACATAACGCTCTATACATCCTTATACTTTAACTCTCTCGACCCAATACAGATAAACTGGATGATTACCAAACCAGTTGTATAGGTTCCCAAAACTCATGTGAGAAAAACCTTTATTTACTACAATGTCTGCTCAAACTCATCATGAAGACTCTTCTTCATTACAGAAACATATTTAAGATGGAAATATATACCTCTTACATTTTTCTTTGCCCTTATAAAGGTCTTTTATCTATCTCCTCCTTCTTAGCAGAGTTTTGCCCTGGCTGTTTCTTCTCAGTATTTACTGCATTGGCCTTCAAAATCCCTACCCTTCTTATGCCCTACTGTCCCTACTCTAGTCTAAGACACTCATGTTAGAGACCCACATAAGTGCCTTGCTGCTTCATTTAGATAACATAGATGCACTACCAGATCTGTGAAAGGCTGGGTTAATAGCACACTTTAAGGTATTTTTTTCTTCTTTTTCTGGATAATTTAAAGAAATAAAAACATAAGTCACTTGGAATGGTCTTCCTTAGTGTGGTATACACACAACCTTCAGTTCCCACATTAGAAGCATAGGTCCTGGAGTGAGACGGCATTTAATTACTAACATGGTATTCTGACTCCTGTTTGTTAAAAAGGTTTTGGAAAAAAAAAGTTTTACCTGAACAAGCTTAAGATTCCATGGTGGATGATTAATCAATCCTGCCTCTTCAACCTGATTAGCTACTGCAGCCTGAAGCTCAGCATAGGTACTACTGTCCAGCTGTAACCCCGGAAAAAGATCATTGATAAGACTGAGAAACAAAGGCTCATCTTCATCTATCTGAAACAAAAAAGTTAAGTGCTTAAAGCATGGTTAACCAAAGAATGTTCTCATACCAAAATTAATCTCTATTTTAAAATAATAAACTGTAAGAATATATTTTCTAAATACAAATGCTTATGTTCATAAACACAGCCACCCAACAGGACAGCTCACTACAAAAATAGCATTTTGAAAACGTCACCCATATGCCCCGTGAGAAATAAATTCAAAATTGAAAGAAATTTACTACTGAGTAGATACTGTAAACTATCTGTAAAATTGATTTGTAAAACACTTGCAGCATATATTGGAAAGAACATCCTATCTGGAAAGAAATCTTTAAAACTCTAATTTAGTGGATACTCAATTTGTTAACTTATGGTACAGCAGTGAGTCTGTACACAAGTCAGTACATAAAATGTCACACCCACAGCTAAGCCACTATTAACTTATTTGAATCTGCACCCTGAGCAGTGTTTACAAGTCTAATAAACTCTCATTGCTGTTTAAAGATAACATGATTATTATCCTGTTTCAGTTTTTAAAGAAAGAGATGCTTGAGATTTTTTCTAATTTTCTATAAAACCCCATGAAATATCTTGTAGACTTGACTATATACAGTGCTAAAATATTAAATTAGATTCTTACCAGCTTAGAAAGATTCATATCTCTTAGCCCTCTCATAACAATACTTAATTCACTTTCATTTGGCCTGGCCCTCTTTTGGCTTCCAAGAGTCCTCAGTACTGAAAGGATATTCCTCAGACCAAAGTCATAGTGGACCTAGAGAGTGGAAAAAGGCTCAGGCACCAGTAACAAGTGCTCTAGCTATATTTCATCGATATATCAAACCTTACTTGCATATTGTACAGTATAGTCACCCTGCCTGGAAAAGGTAGCTAAAATAGGAAATGTTGCTATTGTTGCTTTTCTATTAATATAAATAAAGGCTAATAAGGATTTTTTCAAGAAAGGGAGAGGAGGTTATAAGGTTTTTCTTTTCCAATTTAAATTTGACTTCACCATTTATAATGCCATATATCAATTTTTCTGCAGGGTTTAAAAAAAAATAAGTTCCATTCCAGGCTGAGTCTTTCTAAACAAGGCAGCTTAAAGCCAAGACCTTGGATCAAAGCAGTGCTATGGGGACAGGGGCAACTTAAATCAAACTTGAGACATTCCTCCTGTAGTTACCAATTTCCAAGCACTTTCTCTCTCCCTAGATAATCCTTACAGAAAAATGACATAACCAGGTTAATTTTTACCTGGCTGTTATGTTTAAGTAGAGAACCTCATGCAGTTGTAACTACAAATAACCATATTTTAACAATTAAACAAATATGTCTATGTGACTACATATACATAAATTAACATGGTTATTTGATAAAAAATATGGAGATATTTGTTTAAACTATATTTAAACTACCTCAATATTTTGTAAAAACCATAAAAGTGATGCTTCAAAAACAATCTGCACAAACCAAAACCTAAGGGGTTTTAACGTGTAAATATGAAGACAAAGAGATAGGGAATACATAACACTACCTGCTTAGTGAGCTGCTCCTCACAAAGTTTATAAAGAACAAAGAATTTCTGAGACAAGATCACATTCTCAATAAATCCGTAACTTGCAAGCTTAACTCTTATAATTATCTGAAATTAAATTTTTTAGAAATTCCATTAATTTTTCTGAAGATAGATAAGCAAAGTAAAATACTTTTTTTCTTTCAGTTCAGCCAGTAATTGTACCTGTCTATCTGGAACCATCATTGCAACAGTTCTAAACTGCATTTTTAGATTTTCTGGTAGTTCTTGACGTCCAGCATATCCAGGATTCTATATATGAAAACATATTGCATTATTATTTATAACAGTCAAAATAAAATCCTTTTTATTTTTCAATAATAGTAAATTTATGCATATATACCTAGATCTATTCAGTTAGAACACTCGTCTACTAATAAATAAAATGTTAAGAAAAGCTTCAACCATAACTATGAATTTAATAGCCTATGCACAATTGCCAGAGTAATGACTGAATTTCTTTCTCACAACAAGCCAGAAACCAGAATTTTAAAATTTCACGGAATAAAGTTGGTTGATTTTTTCCTAGCCTATTCCCAATGCAAATAAAGTTTTCATTACCATTTTGCAGGAAAGGTAGGTTTTGTAACATATTAAAAATTCAGTGTCTAGCAAGAACCAAAATAATGAAAAAAGATAACAAGCAGTCTACTGTGAAGAAATATTAGTATGTGCTTCTCTATTTCTTGTGTCTAAAAGGCTAGCCTTAAACTACAGAATCTCACTGAACATTTTTTTGTGAGAGAGTCCTATACGCTGAAGTAAGGATTATCTAAGAAATTGTAATTCTCTTTTAGTAACAGAATAGATCTTAATAATGGCTCAAGAATAGGCAGAGAATATTTTGTAATGACACAGTAAAAATAACATAGTGAATAAACTTAAAACATGAAAACTTTACAACAAAATCATATGAAAGATAATTTTAATGACCAAGGAAGCGTGACTAATAGAAGATCTCTGGAAACCTGCCGCAAACATGAGGAATAACTCTGACATCAAATAGTTGACATTTAAGAAACTAGAAGCAGTCAAATATATTTATGACCTCCTCAGCTATTATCCTGCACTTAAACATGCAGATGAAAATTTTAGTTTCTCATAAAGTAATCTTGGATTGCCATCTGCCTTGGCATTAGGAAACTTACACTGTAAAATTCCCTGCCTGTGAGATTACAGAAATTAGTGCTATGAAGCCTCTGAAACCCTATGGGAACAACACAGGATACTCTGAAAGTCAATATTCTACATCCAGGAGTTTGTGTTTCTCTCTTGCGTAATGGTTGGTAGCTGGTGTTAAATTATACGTATGGCCTTGCATATCTTTTTGCACAGATTATCCATTCAGTTGTAGAATCTAAATTTGATCTATATATACTGCAAGTCTTTTTCATAAGTAGTCATTATAAGAAAGGGAACAATGTATCTCAAAGACCAGCCATAAAAACTTCATTATATGATGCACAGTTCTGTCATAATGCCCACACCGATTCCTGGATTGAGGCACAGAGCAGAATGGGCCCCTTTGCCACAGAAGGCCAAAAGCGTACACGCAGCACTGTATCTAGCAGTTTAGACACATCCTCTATCAACAAGTGAAAGGATCTGATAAATTTTTGCACAGGTTTTGCAAAGACCTGTTGTCATCACAGTACTAGGAAAGTTGTTTATTCCAGAATTATAATGCTTGTTTTCTGTAAATTATTTTGGAGAACTTTTTATATATCCATGTAAAGTACCCATTAAATAAGACGTATGTCCTTGAAAAATCTCTTTCCTATACTCCCGCTTTAAGTGAATGTTCTTTTTTTTTTTTTTCCTACAGGTCTTTCTCACTAATACTGTTAAAGCATTTCAAGCTAAGGTAGTAAAGCACATGAGTGTTTCAGTCCGCTCAGTGAGCACAGAGGATTCTGGAAGTTTGGCCAAACTCTTAGGCTACATAATGAATTGCAATACAGTAGTGAAGGCACATAAGTATGAACCTTTTCAATAATCTTAAAGTAAAACTGAAGACATGCAATTCATAAATAATCAGATTATTTATGTGTTCCATTAGTTTAGCCTAATTCTATATCAACAGCAGCACTTAATTAATAAAATAAGTTTATTTTTTCCTTGTCATTTAATTAACTTGTATATAGTATAATTTGTCACTTCTATAGAATTATTACTACATTTACCATTGTTAGGAAAATTCCAAACTCTGGATTTAAATCTACACAGTCTCCATCAGAAAAAATGAACTGCTTTTTTCTTTCTTTTCTTGCTGTTAAAATAATATAGATTTGCTGTGCTGCTACTGACAAGACAGGCAACTCAATTCGGTTGAATTCATCAAAACATCCCCAAGATCCGGACTGTGCAAGACCTAAAACAGAGACAGAAAAAATTATTACCTGTTGTTCTTCATGCACATTTGAGATATTTGAACAACAAAAAGTAAGTTTTTTTATTTTTATTTCAGCCTTCCAGCCTTCACAATGCTTTTAAATTACTTTTTACTCACTGTTTATAAATCATAAAGGTTAAAATTAAATATTGAAATTATTTTTGCACTAACTAGGGTTTTAAATAGAACTCTGAATCTCACAAACCAGAAAATATGCATTTTAGATCATGTATTTCTACGCATAAGCATTGCCATTTTAAGTCCACACTAAACTACAAGTTTTTCATGTAATGGTACAGGATATTAACAACATGCAACGTGTGGACAGTGCTCTGTGAGAACCTGTCTATGAAAGAAAGAGAGGAATACAGAGAAAGAAAATTAAGTGGAAAGAAAAATATAGAAGCACTACATCAATAACAAGATTTTCATAAAGGATTAATGTCACAGTTTTTAAATTTTAGTTTGGAAAAGTAATGTATTTAGTGGCAACTAAGAGAATTTTTGTCTCTTTAGCAACATTTTGTGAGAAAATTTTTAGCAGCATTTTTTCCAAATGACATTCAAGTACAAGCAGGTGGTAGTTTTCTTCCATGTATACTGAAATATAGCTATTTAAAAGTGAAAAATTTGTCCAATTCATTCAGGGTTTATTATTCTTACACAGTTAAGGCTAAATCACTTTAAAAGGATTCTGTCATGTACTCAAAGATTTTTAAAAATTTTAATAGCTTGACTTTTAAAGGGGAAATATGTTTATGAATCCATAGCTTTAGGAATTTTTATGTCACAATTATTCACTTGTTAAAAAAATAATATGGAAAAAATTAATAGTTTCACTCCTTGCTTCTCAATACATGTAATACCATAACTTTGAAAAATGAGCTGACAAAAACCTCATGAAGTTCAAGTCCTTTATCTGGAACAGAATAACTCCATGCAGCAGTACAGGCTCAGTGCTGACCAGCTACAAAGCAGTTTTGCAGAAAATGACCTGATGTCCTGCTTAAGAACTAATTGAGCATGAATCAGAATTATGTCCTTGTAACAAAAGAAGCCAGCTGCATATCGGACAAGAGCGCAGCCAGCAGCTTGAGGCAAATCGTTCTTTGCCTCTACTCTGCACTTGTGACACAGCAGCTGGAGTGTGCAGTTCGGGGCTTACCACTAGAGGAGAGACATTGATGTATTTGCATGAGTCCAGCAGATGGCTGCCATGATGGTCAGTGGCTGGAGGACATGACACAGAGGGAGAAGTTGAGAGAACATGATTTGTTGAGCCTGAAGAGAAAGCTAAGGGGAAAGCCTATTGCTAATAGGAAGCACTGAAAAATTGGAGCCAGGCTGTTCTCAGAGGTGCAGTGGAACAAGAAGAGACAATAGACACAGGTTTTAATATGAGAAATTCCAAGTCAATGAAAGTATAAAAAATGTTACCATGAGGACGGTCAAACACTTGAACAGGGGCCCAGAGGTGTTGACAACATCCATCCCTGAAGATACTCAAAATCCAACGTTAATAAAGTCCTGAGCAACCTGCTCTAACTGCATCTATTAAATGACCTGTGGAGGTCTCTTCTATCCCACATGAAGAAGTCTTACCTTTGAAAATCCTACCCAGACCTCTGAAGTCCATTTGATCAGAGCAGTTAAAAACTACAACGTATTTTCCCAGAGCCTTTCCCATGTCTTTCGTCGTTTCTGTTTTACCAGTTCCAGCTGGTCCTGCTGGAGCTCCTCCCATGTTCATTCCCAAAGCCTGTGCTAAAGTTATATAGCACCTATAAATGTTAATTTAGATTATTTTATTCAATCATATGAAAGATATATGTGTATATATGTAAGATAACAATGAGTTATCTGATAGATTCTACAGCTTTTATGGTAAAACATTACTTTTTCATAAAGTAATTCCATTGATTTTCATGAGTGTAGGAAGTTCAGAATGGTAAAAATAACAAAATATAGCATTTAAATATTAATTACAAAGGCAGAAAAGATTATCTAGTTAATTTAGTTCGTTACAAACTGTGAATATTAGACAAGCTAAAAAATTTATGCACACCACACAAAGGAATTGTATTGTCATTAACTTTTTTTGCAGCTATAAAAAACAGATTCTGCTGTTGAATTCTGCCACCTCATCATATTCTGCAATATTTTAATCTGTATGCATTTCATTATATTAGGTCATCTTTGCCTAAATCCTCAAGTGTGAAAGAATAAGGATATACGACCCCTTCCACAATGATGGGCAAAAATTTTTCAATTCCAATGAAAAAAACCCTAAGCTTTCCCTTTTTTAAAAAAAAAATAAATAAAAAAATCTTTAAAAGTTTAGACTGCTGTTTTAGTGAGTCTTAGTTACAATTTTCATTCATGGTAAGGTACAGAAGAGTAACACTTAAGGAATTAAATGACAAAGGTTCTATACAAATGATGGGATACCTTCACTGTCAAATCAACTCAAAATATTCTGAATGCATTTCTAACTAAAGTACTTCTGGTTTTAATCCATAATTGAACAGAGTTCAATAACTAACTAGCTTCTACAGTTTAGCTTGAATCACTACAATATGTTATGCCAAACTCACTGCACTGACCTTGATGTTTTCTAACCAATTAGAAATTTTAAAGTGACATAAAGGTTTAACTTCTACACTTCTAATGGGATCAAGGCAAATTTTGAGGTAGAATTTAACATTTTGCATCAAAAATATTTGATTGTTGAGAGCAGTACAGTTCACTGCAGAAATGTACTGAACTTCCCATATTGACACAATAGCAGTTCTTCCTTTTCTGGAGAAATAAAGGTGTTCAAAGAGCTGTACAGACAGACACATACTCCACAGAGGTAGCAAAGTGAATGATTGCAGGCTGGAAGTTATTTTTGGTTCTTGAGAGCATCTTTTTGCAAGCGAAGTATTTTTTGGCTTTCCATTTTCTCATCTGATCAAAAATAACGTCTCAGGAAAGAAATAAACAGAGGAAGAATTTTGACCAAAAAAAAGAAGCCAAAAATTTCCCAAGACAAAAAAAGAAAAATAGTTCTCATTGTTAAGCCATATTTGAAACAAAATTAATGGTCATTTTTTTGCCTGATTACAGAAGAATGGCAAGTGAGTGCATACAGGTGGGTATCTGTCAACATCTAGATCCTTATGGACATATCTAAACTGTTTCCCAGTACTAATAAAATGATAGACACTGATTAGTTGTCTTAGACTTTCAAAGACACTGGTAGCCAGAAAATCTTTATAGAATCCCTTATTACAGATTTTGAAATATTTGACCTAATCTGTTCTTCAGTATAGAAATATTGCTAAACTATACATTACTATATAACCTTAAAACGATTAATTTCTGTTATTAAATCTTTTTTTTTTTTTTAAGACTGGGCAGTGATAAAACTTTTCTAGGAATTACTAAGCATACAAATTAGTGAGACTATATTTTATCTTTTCTAAAAGAGTGTGATTAAGCAAATGAATGAGAAGATTTTCATGAATGACCTAGCACACACAGGACTTAATTCAGAATGTACCTCTTTGAAGATACGTTAAATAAAACTATATATATTGAAAGTATTCATTATGTATAATTGTTTTTCTAACCTGTCTGTAAGAGGTGTTATAACCAGACGATCAGTGCAACCCAGAAATTCATTTTGGTAAATAAAATCAACATCTGTGATGGATACGATGACTTGATCTAAATCCTCTTTGAAGTAGAATCTAGACTGCTTTAACCATTCAAAATCAGTTGGTGATTTGATGTGCATTTTTACCTTAAAAGAAAGTAGAGTAAATGTATATGTTATAACTGAGCATTGTTTATTTTCTTCGATGACTATGATAAAATACTTATTTTTATGAGAATAATGAATGATTACTCAGGTTAAAATTCCTATGTAAGTAAACTGAAATACATATAAGCATCACATAATATGTTCATAGATATGCTAAACTGTTATTTTAAAATTTCCTGATCACTTAACCTGATCATCACACATTTGTGTTAATAAAATAAATCTTAAATTGCTTTGTGATTAGTGAAATTAGCTAGTAACACATTGCTAAATCCATCAAACACATTGGAACAAAGGGCGTGATGAAGGAAGGATCTGACTGAGGCATGGAAAACAAATTGTGTTGAAACTAAGAAGCTTGTGTCATCATCAGTAGTAAAAATATGTACGAGATGTAGTGTTGAGAGATGGCATTCCTCGAAGAATAAAGGAATGTAAACAATTTAGCACAGTCTAATAAGTTCAAGTATAGGATTGGCATCTGTTGATTTTAGTAAGGTTTTTTGTTTGTCTTATGTGTATTCTCCTTAGGAATCAGAAAGAGAATCTGAGTAGCCTGCTACTCAGAGTAGGAGAAAGACAAAGAAGAAACTAGGAGATATGGAAGATGTTGCTACCATTGCTGTAACTCTAGAATGGGTGAAGCTAAAGTGCAGCCTAGTGCCAACTACTGAGATTCTGGAACAAGCCACAAGGAAATTATCTATGATGATAAAGCTACAACACCCTCAGCAGACTCAACTTTTTTAGTTATGCAAGTAGAGTAATATAACAGTTTTTCAAAGAAAGGACATATTAAAAGGTTTTTGTCTATCAAAACAATTCTGTAGGAAGAAGTGGAAGATTTACATGTTCTAAGAACAGTGTAAAAATTTGGAACAAATATTTAGATTACAGAACTGATGGATTTTATTCTAGTTCAAGCAAAAGTGTACTATTTTTACTATGGTGAGATTATGGACATCTCTGTCTCAAAACCACATGCATTTACATGTGCAGCTGTAGTAGTTAGCAGATACAAGAAAAACTATTATGACACAAAACACATTTAATTGTCAGAAATTAAAATCTGTACTTTACCAGATCATCAAAAATATCACGTTGATGAACATGAATGGTTATAAGTGTTTCAAATTTCACTCTGTCAAACTTGGAAAGATCATGTGTAGTCTGGCTAATCAACATATTCAGGATGTCCAGAAATCTCCCATTGGTTACTTGCATGATTTTTCTGTCCTCTTTAGCATTCTGTAGAGCTTCTTCTGAATCATGTGTCCACAACATTTGAATTCCCAGTAATCCAACCTACAAATTTAGTGTGTGATACAAAAGAATCACTCGTTGAACACTAGCCTTATTATAGAAGCCTTAGTGGAAGAGGAATAATAAATTATGGTGTAGAGAATCCCAAATTATCACTACATCCAGTACTGTGCCTGATTTCATTAGCTCTGCTGTGGTACTAGAAACTTCTGAGAAAATATTTTAAAACTTTAATGAAAATTCATCGCAGACTAAGATACACACAAATTAAGGATGATTTTCAATCTCTTAGTATACTCCAGTAACACAAACGTGTCTTAACTTGTGAGGAGAAGTCCTTCTGAAAATTTCCCATTGACAATTCATAGCTAATCAAAGAACATAAAAAATAAAATGCTGTGCTTTGCTACTGAACATGGGATAGACAGCTATCTTTCTAACATTCTGTCATGATTGTAGTATAGCCTAGAGCACATTGAGCTAAAAGTTATTTTGCTTCCAAATAAATCTAGAGAGTTATAGGATGTTGTGTGTAAACTACAGTCTCAGACTGATTTTGATTTACAATATCAGGTACACTCATGATAAAACAGGATAGATGAGAACTGTATCATTATCATTTTCCCCACACATTTCTACATTCACAAAGCACCAAGACCTAAAAATTTGACTCATACATTCTTTCTACTTTTCTATCTCCCTATACGTGTAGTGAGTTCATGGTTACAGATAATATCTCACTTTAAATTTCTTGGCCAAAGACAATTTTCTTCTTCCCCTCCATCTCTTCTAACGCATATAATTATTTGAACATAAAAACATTTGGATTAGCAAGACATGGGAAAGAAGGTCTTTGCAGATGGTGATAAAACCACTTCAAAATGTCTGACATGCAAACAAGACAGACAGTCCTTAGGTGTTTAAAGAAAAGTAGTTTAAAATAAATACTGCTGAGATAATACATAATTATGTCACATATAGAGCTTTAAGATAATTCTATTAAATATTTAAGTATACAGAATTTCTTAAAAAATAACAATGTATTGGTCAATTTTAATATTTGCAGAATTTCTATCAAAAAAATTAAACCCAGCACTGTATTGATTAGTAAATTAGAGAGTCAGAATTCATACAAATGGGAAATAGTTCATTACTTACTAATGAAATTTATGAATTATCAGTAAGATGAAGGAGTCTCTAAGCAAACTAGAATCCCTCAAGATAGGCTTCTACTAGAACTGCATTATCATAGTGACAAATATATGAACTATGAGGTAAATCTTGTAAAAGATGAGACAAATAATCATAATCATAGCTCTTGCAATCTTAAACTATGAGAAAGAAATCCATCTGCACATGAAATTTTATTTGCATCTGAAAGGGGTTCAATATCCATTATAGAAAATATAAGCTCTGCTTTATATTCTCCAAGAGAAGAAAAAAGTAATTCTAAAGATTGCAAGAACAATATTTTGCTATGTATAGGGTATCAAAATTGAAGTAATCAAGGATTGCCTTCTACTGAGTAGAGTCATATGCTTGTTTCCTCTATGAAAACTTCCTCACAGAGGTAATCCTGTATGCTCCCCATCCCACCTCCCCCCACACAGAACCCAGACTGCACACACAAATCCAAATCCTATAATCTGACCTGTGCTGGGAACTGATTAAGAAAATTCAGTAACTGATATCCTGGGTCACTAATTTGGTAATATGCTGTCCTAATTATGCCATGCAATGAAATCTGCTGCACACGCAGTAAGTCCTGCAACCAAAGTTCTACTGGTCCTTTTGCAATCACTGGAGTGTCCAACTGAAAAATTAATAAAAGTAAAGGGTAAAAAATAGAGCATAATTACCAAACTTCTGTTCAAGAATGTTAGTTACTAAACAGTTACTAAATTTCTATTCAAGAAAACTACAGATTTAATTTCAATAAACATACCAGAAATTTATTTAATGAAGATACTTTTGTTACACCAATCCTTTAAATGTTAATTTGTAATTAATAGTAATTCAATTATATATATAGATATGTTCAATAATAGAACGATTTATCTATTAAGAATATTTCTGGGGGAAAACAAAAATCAGATAATTACTGGAATTTTTTCTCCTTCTCTCGATATGACTGCCAGTATGCGATCATAATCCTTTGGGTGAAAGTCTACCTCATTTATATTGTCAGATATGGAAGGCAGATGTGGCTGTAAGGATAATTCAGAAGTCATTCAATGTAAATATATAACATTAGCAAACAAAAAAAAAATCTCAAGTAAGGTTATCCTGCAAAGGTGCATCTGAATCTACAGATTAATTTAATGTAGGTAATAATTACAGAAATGGCTGTGTAGGGTTTTATCTCCATTTGCTGTTTTTTTACAGTTTCCAGTAGTGATCTAGCAGAAGATAGATCAGCCATTGTGTGAGATCAGCTGTCTTATCTCAATCAATCCTCAGTAACAATCTAGAGTAGATGAACTATAAATCTTCAGCAACAATCCAGACTAGCTGGATGAAATTTGCAATATGCAAAGCAGGAAAGTCTCACAAGGTCCCTTCTAGCAGTTTAGTTGTGAAAAGAAACACTAGCAAATCACTTTATGGGATCATATTCTAGTGTTCTCAATTCTGAAGATTTTTTTAAATTACAGATATCCATTTCATATTTTGTTAATGACTAAAGAGCAAGAAATTAATTTTTTTCACAAAGTTTATAAGAAGAAAATGGTAACATTTTAATTTACTAAAAGCTTTTCCATAATCTGTTTTTTGGGGTTTTTTTTAATAAGCAGAAAAAAATCACTAAAGTTGTACCTGAATTGTATGAGAATCACTTGCTTGTCCAAGAATTTCAAGAAGGACAGGATCAGAAACAAAAAAGAATCTTGGAAATAGTAGTCTTTTCTTCTCTAAGTATCTTTAAAATTGAACAAAATTTTAATTATAAATATTTCAGCTCTTCAATTTCTTCTGCATAAGAGTGAAAGTAAGACTAAAATACTATTAATATTTCATATACAGTATTTGCAAAATAATAATGCATTAAAAATTAAACAATTCATACCCTGTAAGTGATTTCTGACATACTTCCAACTGTTCATGTAAATGAGGGAGTAGTTGCTCCATAGTCTCATCTCCAACACAGCAATTAATTACATTTGGGTTTTCATGAGCTCGTTGCATTATTCTTATCCACGATTTGTCAATATTCTGGAAACGCTTTGCTTCCTATAGATAGCAAAAACCTAAGTATTTTCACAGCATAATCTGTTGGAAATTATTACACAGATAGCTTTTAATAAACAATAAAGGCAAGCATTGTAAAGTTTACCTGAGGTAACTGTTTTGCAATATCTCCCCCTACAAAAACAGCTTCAAGATAAATCCAGAGGTTCTGCACAACCAGCCATTCTTCAATTATGTCTGTAGAGCTGCTTAGTTTATAAACCCAACTCTGAATTTCCTTTTTAAATGGTGTATTGTATCTAAGAAAAGGATGAGAAGCAGAAATTATTTAATTCTAAGTAAAGCTATTATAAAATTAATGATTACAATGGTAAAAAAACCCAAACACTTGTTTCAATTAGAGCAAGAAGAGTATCATGGAAAGTTTCTACCAGCTTAATTATGTTCAGATATACTGAGACAATAGTTTGCTCCTAATACAAGAAAGTCTACCACTTGAGGAAGTTTTTAATTAGAATTTGTAACATTTGTTTCCATTTAAAAAAAATATTCAATTCAAATTTACTGCTGATTTAGCCTGATAATAGTACAGTTGCTATCTCAGTGTGTTTCTGAAAATACCATACACAATCAATTTAAAAGTACCTATTGGTCAGTAAAGAGCCAAGAATCATTAAACTGTCCTCCATCAACGTTATAATTTCTGATAATTCGGTTCCCTTTAACAGTAACTCTCCTCTCCCTTTGAATGATGAAAAGCTCAGAATTTGGCTTCCCCAAATGTCAGCTATTTGAGATAGTTTGGCTTCTATATCTTTTTCCTTTGTAGCAGATATGCATATATCCTGCAGAGAAAGAACCATTTTTTAGAATCATCTTCAAGAACAAAATCTTTCCTAATATTACACATCTAGTAATAGAATATTCAGAAACAATATATCAAACTTTATAAAATAGTACAGAAATGTGTCACACACTCAGAGATCACAGTACGAATTTTACTCACTCAAATGACATATATGGATAACTGAAAAATGCACACTTGGAAATGCACGGATATACCATTTCTGTGGCTTCACATTTCGTTATTTATGTGTAACGAGATTTCTGAATCATCATTTTGATACAGTTTAGGGTAGTGATGTAAACTCATAATCAGATGAGTCCTCAATCTTACCACATTTAAATAAGAATAGTTTAGGGTAGGAAGGTCATCAAGTCCAACATTCTATTCAAATCAGAGCATAATTTAAAATTAAGCAGATCACCTTGGAATGATCCCATATAAATCAAGTATAAATCTAACAATAGCTTTTGCACATATATGTACCCTATAAAACTTGCAAACTCAATTGAGAGTTTTTTCAGGTTATGTGGGGGATCTTTCAAAGTTGTATGCTTCAGAAGAAGCCACAAAGATCTAGAAAAATATTCATATTAAGTATTAATAAGCATGAAGGCTTCTTCTACAATTTCTGATTTATTTACATATCTTTAAAGCAACTACAGAGTTAAAGAATTAGGTGATCATGATCATTTGAAGTTTTGTTTGTTTTTTTTCCCTGTTTAAAAAGGGCTAAGAAAATAGGGACAGGAAGAATGTGAAGAGATTATCTAGAAATAAGTGTCCAAAGATTCCAGCTGCTACCTCTGCCTTTGTTCATATGGATAAGATCATCTAAATAAAATATAAACTATTTGAAACTAGTCTGATTGAGAGTCAAGGACTTTAAAATGTTATAATTTTATAAGTAATCACACTACTTCTACTGACAATACAAAATGAACAAGGAGGGAAATAACTTATGTACCTACCTCAATATCATCTTTATATTTAAGAATTGGTGCTTCCATGATGTTTTGAAGGCAAAAGGAATCAGATTCTATATCAAATGGATGACCTGTTGTTTCAGCAATACGATTCCAGTGTCTTTGCTTCATTGCTTTGTCAGTCATCATTTCCAACAAAGGACAAGACTCACTAAAATCATCAATTTTTTTCTTGAGATCTAAAAATGCTTGCCAGTGATGAAGTCCTTTAGGTAGTCTACGGCACCTGCAATTGAGTTAAACTGGTACAGTAGTAAATGCCTCTTTTGTCAAAATAGGAATTGTTTAAACGATTTAAAAACAGACAAGGAGATACAAACAAGTTTATACTGAGGTCACCATTTTCTATGTAAAATTCCAATTTGTGTCAATTAGTCTATATTTTTAGGAAAAACTAATAATGCAAATATCCTACTTACAAATAACAATATTTAACAGTTTTAACCGATGTTATATTCTTGCAAATAAAAAGAAATATTGCAGTTTGCATTAAAACATAGCTTATCTTCTGCTTATCATCACAAATTCTTTATTGGCAAACAAAAATACAATTTAAAATTAGTTAAATTCCATATACGTAATCTTCGTACAAACATAATATTTACTTCAGCTTACAATATCACTAATACACGTGGAACATATTATCATACCACTTCAGAGATAGATGTGAAAATTAGAAAGCTCCTCTACTTTTGGTTAGTGGTCCTGAAACTATTCACTAAGAAAATGAAAACTATATACAATTAATGTGGAAAACACCAGCAAAACAGTTAGATGAATATTCACCTCTTTGATCATACTTTTACAGAGCCTATACACTAAAAACTAAGCAACTGACCCATTACAGGAATGTCCTAAAATGTAAATGATAAACTATTTTCTTAGGAGGAAAAGTAATAAAGTATTGTATTTCCCTTGGTTTTACATCCTTTGTCACTTATGTTTCTATCTCCCACTGATATAATTTCATATTCTCTGTAATCAGATACAATACAGCATTCTGCCTCTGGTTTAAAGTTATGCTGGTTGTGAGTACATTTACATTAACCAGCTTCCTGGTTGTTGTCAAACAGAAGATTTAATACCTGCCTGCCTTTCCTTGAGAGGAAAAAGCATTTTGCATCTCATTTTGGACTTCTATATAACTCACAGGCACTTTATTTTGTGAGTAAACTGCCTTGTTGAAAGTTGAAACAGGCCAATACATATTTTAAAAAAAAAAAAACTATTCAAGAATGCTGAAAAAGAGGAGCACAGAATTGGTCAGAGATTTACATTACATACCACCTTTTTCTTTAGAAAACCAGGAAAAACATGTGAATTTTATAAATTTCTCTGTTTGTAACCATTCTTTTCATTTAATAATAAAGAATTAATGTCAAGTTCAGTAATTTGTGACAGAGATATCAGATACAGCAGAAAGGCAGATTTTGAATGACATGCTGCAAGTTTCAGAGCTGGGAGCCCTGTTATCCTTACTGAGTCCTGTGAACCAGCAGATACCGTTTTGCACAAAGACAAAATACTGCCAGTTAGGTGTTTATCAACATCTTGCTTCTTTCAGAGACTCTTAATCCCTGAAATTCTGTCAGCATGGGTAGCTTCAAATTTGGGAAAGAAAAATACTCTTTGGCACATATTTCCTTCAAAGTTTATTAGTCTCTGGTTAACTTTTCCCACTCAGAAATTCAGAAATAATGCAAATCTAAGACCCAGCCTTCAAGTCTGTTTGTCAAAAGTGTAGTTTCAAAACTACAGAAATTCTTCACTTACCAATTTTTTTCCTTATGTCATATTTGATATATCAGTTAACTTTCAGGAAAACATATATATTTACTAGACTACTACAACACCTGGACTAGAAGCCAATAACAAAAAAAAAAAAAAAAAAAAAAAAAAGAGTAAAAAATTCCACGTTCTGTAGTACAGAACCTCTCCCCCTGGTTTAGGAAGGTTATGCTTCTATTTTTGGGTTACCTGAACCTATCAGTGTGATAAGCCATGAAAAACTGCCAAAGTAATGCCAAGAGGTAAGATATATTGACAAAATGGAGAACAGAAGGAAATGATGGGTAATTAACAGCCTAAGAACTATTTATACTGAAAGTTTTTCTCTTCATTGCAGTTACAAAAGTCATTGCTCTTTTATACACTTCTACTTGAACTACCTTGAACAAACGTCAATTTCCGAGAGTAACATAATTTAGCTCTTGTGGAACTCTGTATTTCAGCAATTAGACTTTAACAATATCTAAGATTGATTTAAAGCTGTTTTAATAGGCCCACACTGCTCTATAACTGTAGTATACACGAACTCAAAAATACCAAATACCAGCACAAGTACAACCGTTCATCATACAATTCTAATAGGAGAACTGGGAGTGCAAAGAAAGTGCCAAAAAAGCTGGAGTTGTTTTAGTATGCAGCTTGCCAAGCTTACAACAGAACTCTATTAAGTAGCAGGAGAGTTGGGGCTGCACTCAATGATGCAGTGGTTCTGTTGTAAAAATAATACTTGTCCTAGTCTATATATTTCTTCCCAAAATAATATCTGTACTTTTGTATTTACTTTGTAAATATTAAAAATAGAGTTAAATTAAAAGGTTAGAAAATACTTCTGAATCAAACTAATTACATCTAATCCTCTCAATACTGTTAAAACTATTATTAGTGCAGTATTTATAACTCTTTACAAACCCATACTATTTAAGACAGTCAGCATTTTTAATGCATTTGAAATGGCAAAAATGCTTTAAAAAAAAAAAAAAGGATTAATATTCTAAAAGACTCAAAAATCTTTTTCTTGTATTCAGGACTTAAAATCAATGGGCTAATTCTCCTAGTTGAAGAACTTAGAATTTACAAATAAACTTTTAGCTCTCCTAATCTCTTGGTTGGTTTAGCTAAGGAGATTGACTCTTTGTATGCCCTTCAATTATCAAAACTACTGACAAAAGGCTGGTTAACTAAAAATATCATGTTATTCCACCCTTCCCTGAAGAATCCTATAATTTATGGTAAATCTTATTCATGGAAGTTTTATATTTAAATACATCAAATAGCTTTACTAAAGTCACAGAAATCTTAATGCATTTAACATTAGTTACAATTCATATTATGAACATACCTGTTTTGAAAATCTAGAAGTTCAGCATTAATTTTTTCAATATCTACATCTGTCCAAAGTATTTCATAATAACCATTGATTTTGTTTATTACAGTATCATATAATCCATACAATTTCTGAAGCAAGCCTAACTCCTTCCTGGGGAAAAAAATAATCATACTGATAATTTTAATCAGCTATTTGGATAACTTACAATAGTTAAATACATGGTATTTGTATTATTACTATACAAAATTAAGGTAGATCAATTAGATTATGTTTCTTAATGTATAAAAGAACACTTGATTAATGAAACCCACAAAAAAGAACAGACAGGTGGTACTAAGGACCTAATATCCACACTAAACATATCTGAGGGAAGTTTTGCTTTGTTCTAGTTCTATAAAACTTCCATTCATCCAAAAGGAATCTAGCTTATATACCCTGGCTCTGCAATGCAAAGCAGAGCATGGCAAGTGGGGACAATAAGTAAATTTACTTTGGAAGCACTCTGAATCTGCACTAAAATGCTGATCTTAAAAACAGCCAGAAAGGATCAGATCCTCATCCAGTGTGAATCATCATCAAACCATTGAAATGGCTGGTGCAGAAACTTCAGAATCTGACTCATTTCTACAGCTGCTCAAAAAATTTAGACCTCCATAAAAGATCTAGTTATATTTTTCATATATGATGACACACTGACCTTTCCTTGCCTTTTCCTTGTTTGCTTTGTACCATATCTTAATACATAATACTATATTTCCTCATCTACTTACATAAAAGTATATATATATATATATATATATATATATATATACACACACACACACACACATTCTTAGGCCATGGTATTCTGCTCCTTTATATAGTATTTACATGTAGTAAAATAACCTGGTATGGTTCTGCTACCATAATAAATAAACACAATGATTTTTTATCGGCAAATTCATTAGATCTCTAATTTTTTTTTTTTTTTCCATTTAATTTAAGGCAATGGAAAAGCTTCCATATTGTAATATTTCCCTCTTTGGTGGACCCCAAGCCTTTCTAACATACTTAATAAACACCTAAGACAACTGTATTTCCACAGTTACCTGACTTTATGCAAAACTTCATAGTCTGTGACAGGCAATCCAAACAACTGTTCACCAGATGAATATGTGATAAACTTTCTCCACAGCTCATCAAAGTTAGCCTGATAAAATTAGGATTCATACAGACAAAATGAAAATATGTTTATAATACAAGCTTTAATTTTAAAATAGTCTAATAATAAAACATTAAACATTTCTAAACTTGTCCTAAAATAATTCTATTAGAAGCATATTTAAATGTCTGAAAATATTTTTATCTAAAATTTTGAATAGTTCTTATGTAATGTAATACTCAAATCCATATACTGAATTCAAATAGTGAAAATTTATCTAAGAAGCAATAATTTAAAGAAGAATTTTGTAAAAATGGGATGTGAAATGAATTCCACATCATCAAAAACAAAACCAAACAAACGCAAAATCAGATGGTACAATACACACCATGAAAAAACCACTGAAGAGTGCCAAAAAATACAATTACTTTAAAAGTGCTGTCCAAATGGTATGATTACCATAGAAAAATGTAACAAGGAATTATTTTGGCAGTTACTATTTATAAGTACAAAGCATTCTCTTGGCAAAATAATAAATACAGCAAATTCAACCAAAATCATTCAACTTTCAGTACATATTAGATGCATCAGGAGGTTTAAACACCTTCTGTTAGTTGCTTAGTGCTTTTCACAGACTTTTAATTTCCTCTTTACATAGTCTATACAACATTTAAGAGACTGACAGAAGCCCTACTAAAATGTCATCAGTTACTATAACTTGCAGAGAAAGGAAGAAGGATTAAAAATAGATTAAAAACTGGTTATAGACCCAAGAAATAAGGTTCATAACAAACAAATACCAAGTTTAAAGACAATTATCTAATTGAAAATGTGATCTTTAAAGATTAAAAGATTGGTTCATGTGACTGATATGTAACCTGTCTTCTTTTCAGTCATTATCGAGTTGCCATACTTGACTCTTCCCTCTTCTACTGCTTTTATTACTTCAAGTCTATACTTTCTGCTCAGAAAACACAGAGTGAAGCAATGTTACACATCAGTCAATCAATCAATCCTTTTGCATTAAGGAAAACATTGCCTGATAGAAACCATGGGTAACATAATAATATACAGAATATCCACCAAGACACATTTACCAAAGATTGTATATGCGTCTTTTTCTAAACTTGTTTTGATAAAAAATAGCAGATCTAATTTTAATTATTTAGAGACAAAACAATTTATTTTCTTACCTGAAAGATCTGTAGCCTATTACTGGCTTCCTGAGGTGGAATACTTGGAACCATGGGTCCTTCCTTTCAAACAAGCAGTTAACAAAAATTGAATCTTAATTCTCAAGGTGACTAAAGGCTACTGTATATTTATATTTACAGGTCATGACAAAATACATATTTTTTAGTAGTCAAAATCCAATCAAAGTATGTATCTTGGTAATGCAGTAGTTAAAATGATAAATCTAAGAAAAGATAACTTTTATTAAATTGAAAATTCTTTAGCTTAATTAAGCTGAATAGGACTAGACTTTCATTTTCCATATTTTATTCTTCTGCTGAAAATAAAATACCCAGTGAGTGGCCTGAGACTGTCTTTTTAATGTTGATGTGTGAGCAAAGATGCCACAACATGTGCTACAATTTCTAAATTAATTTCTAAATTAAGATTTCATGGCAAGTTATACCACCAGGGATTCTTTTCTTTCCTTATTTCTTCATACTTAAAAGTTTGATCTACAATGATGACTACTTAGCAACCATGCCATCAAACACTCCATAGCTCAGCAGAATAAAATTCTGGCATCCAACTGCAGCAAACCAAAAATATTAAAAATCTAAGCACAGGTCTTACAGGTAACTACTAAATTCATTTACCGTTTCATACGACATTTCAAAGTTTGACACATCCTCCTGAAAAACTGCAACGGATTCTAGCAAATTGCTCTTAAATTTGGGCTGAACTTGAACCAACTCATCTTGAACTCTGGTCTGACATACAAAAGTTTAAAATCAAAGTTATTTCTTTAAAAATCAGGAACAGATATTTGAGTTATATATAAACCAAAATTATAAATAAAAAGTATTGGAATTCTGAAAAAAAGATTAATTATTTGAAGCTAAATAGATTTTTTTTATGGTGCTGTATGTTCAATTTTTGAGATGAAAAGTGGAAAGGAAAAAAGCAAACAACCCAAAACTATAACAAAATTTCCCCTCCACCTTTTAAGTGAATATGTTCCATTCATATGGAAGGAGAACAAGGGGATGGGAGAACAAAAGGACATAGAAAAGGAGGAAAAAAAGATCCTATTCTCTTCTTTTCTTCCTTCTCTCCCTCCAAAAAAACCTCTCAAAACCCAACACGTTAGGGTCCTCTTCCTCATGGATGGCTCAGCCTTCTCTTAAACAGCTTTCTTATCCTTTATTCAAAAGCTTGAGAAAAAAGAACCAAGAGCTGCATGAAATGCAAATATAAAATACACTCTTGAGTCCTTTCCAGATTGATTAATCTGTGGGACAGGATCTAACTTAATTGTTCCAACAAAATATCTATCTATTTCCACCCAACCTCCTACACTTCAGGAAAATATTCAATAAACATTGAGCTTTTGAGGGATATAAGGTTGTCTCAAGCAATAAAGGTCAATGTGCAATCACCTCTTAGGGGCAAGGGCACTGGAAGAGTACGCACTTCTTAAAAACAGGTAATCTAAGGGTAGTAATCTTCCTGATCAGACAAGAATGACACAAAAGCTGGAAATGAAGGAGAGCAGAAAGAGCAGAGAGACCTAATAAATTTCTCATTTTCTTGCAGGTTTTAAGCATGTATCTAAAAGTTACAAGTGTATTTAAATATTACAGAGGTCTATAAAAATAAAATCAGAAAATGAACATACTAATCAAAGGTACAGACACTAGTACAATTGAGGCCAAGAGTGAGAAGACAGAGTGGAGTGACAATTGGTTCTGCACTCTCATATATACTCTGAAAAAAGCACACAAACACAAATGGAAAATAACAGTTTTGTATACTTACAGCTTTGGTCTGTAATTTATTAAAAGAATATCTGAGTGTATCAACTCCTTCTGATTCCTCTTTTGTAACCTCAACTCCAAATGTATTTAAAATAGCATAGGCTTCCTAGATGAAAAAACAAAACCTTAGGAATGATGCATTTTAAGTTCATTTGCAGGAACATAAATCAAATTTGTAAGAAATGTTTCAAAGAAAATCTGTTCATGTAATTTAAGCATAAAATATTGATTTTTTTTTTTAAATAAGGATGATGAATGAAGAACTAGGGAACAACAGCAAAAAATATTTCTTTAAAGATTTCTTTATCTAAATACTAGAAAAAATATAAAAACACAATAAATTTAATATTAAAAATATATAAAATTTTAACATCTCAGTGGTATTTTTATTCCACTGATATACATTCCACCTGAATGTAGATTTTGATTATTTTTTTCTTACTCTGAATAATGCACACTAAACTACACGTTTTTAAGCATTTTGCCATATAATCTCTAAAATGTTTATTATTATGTTTGACAAACTATCAAATGCCTGCATATATATGTTACAGAATTAACTTTTCTCATCACTTGTTCTTATTTGCAATTTGTTTGCATATTATCTGCTTTATTGTCCTCCTCCTGTACACATAGCATTATTTAAAAATAAGATCATTTTCATATTTTATAGTTTCCTAACCATCAAGGTAGGTAAAAGTTTTGCTAATGAAGACAAACAGTATTGCATTATGTTAGCTACATCTTTGACCTACGGACTGGTATTCTGTGCAGTTTATGATGGTTGATAAACGCAGTTGTCTATTCCATGCAGATATCTACACTTGGAATTCCCTCCTGTTCAACTTCTGAGAAAGGTGCAGACTGACCCATTGAGGTTGCAAGGGGCCTCTGGAGATTGCCTAGTCCAATCCCCTCTGTTAAGATCAAGGTTACCTAAATCTAGGTGCCCAGGACCATGTCAGTCACGTTTTGAATAACTTCAAGGATGGAGAGTCCACAGCCCCTGTGGGCAATCTGTTCCAGTGTTTGAACATCCTTACAGTAAATTTTTCTTAGGTTTAAATGGAATTTACTATATTTCAATTTGTGGCCACTGCCTCTTGTCCTGTTATTGGCTGCTACTGAGAAGAGTCTGGTTCTCTCTTCCTTCCTTCCCCTCATCTCCCTCAACCTGCTGGCAACACAACTACTAACACAGCCCAGGATACCCTTAACATTCTTTGCTGCAAGGGCACTTTGCTGGCTTATGTCCAACCTGGTGTACACCAAGAAACTCAGTTCTTTTTCTGCAAAGCTACTTTCTATCCAACCTGCACTGGTAGTACCTAGGGTTATCCTGGAGCAGAACTAGGCATCTCCCTTTGTTGAATTTCATGAGGTTCCTGTTAGACCATTTCTCCATCAAGGTCCCTCTGAAAGGCAGCACAACCATCTGGTGTGTCAGCCACTCCACCTAGTTTTGCGCCATCTAGAAACTTGCTGAGGGCGCACTCTGCCCAGTCCTCCAGGTACACAGTACTTGACCCAGTATGGACCCCTAGGGTACATCACTACTTACTGGCCTCTAACGAGATTTTGTGCCTCTCATCACAATTCTTTGAGTCTGATGGTTTTAAATCCAATTCGCTGTCCACTCATCTAGTCCATTCTTCATCAGTTTGTCAGTGAGGATATTGTGGGAGTCAGTGTCAAAAGCCTTGCTCCCATCATGATAAATAATATCTACTAGTCTCCCGTTGCACTAGTCACCTTATTGTAGAATGTTACCAAGTTAGTCAGTCATGATTTTCCCTTGATAAATCCACAGTGACTATGCTCAATCCCCTTCCTGTCCTACCTTTCCTTATATCAAACTCTCTTTCCTTCAATCATGTTCTAGTAAGAAATATAATGGCTAATCACCCCATCAATAAAGTTCTAATTAAATCCACCAAGAAAATAAGACAAAACATTGAAATTACTGATCAGTTGCCATTGCTCTATATTCACTTATTGATTTCATCAGCTCTTTATTATTTCATTATTTAAGAAAAGCTCATGAAGAAAAGATCTAAGACTGACTTGTTAACATGACTAGTCCTACTGATATTAATAGAACTCATTATGTTAATATAAAAAGGGAGAAAATGTTTGCAAGATATATAGAACATAAGTGGTTTGGGAAATAACCTTTATCCTAATATTCATCTCAAAGTGCCATATGTCTTTATACATTTTATTTATTTATTTATGAATTTTGCATCCTTTCCTACACAGGTAAAATATAGCAAATAGACAGTGCTGAACTCTGTTCCTCTTACTTGTTTTATTTAACACATCCATATCTTCAGCCTGAAGAAATAAGTCTAAGAAGTAACATTTAGTAGGTCTGAATATTACTTTAAATGTTGAAATTATTGTTCAGGTTCTTCCTTTACTTGTTTAATCTCTACCTCTTCTGGCTCACAGAACTGGTTATATTTGCCTTCAAATAGTCTCTGTACCATTCCTGGCTTGCAAACCACTGCAGAAACTACTAAGACAAAACCTACTTTCTTAACAGAAAACTAGCAAAAGTGATGACAATCCACTGGAAGTCCATTCTAGTATCATATTAAGAATCTTCAAGGAAGAAAATATTGTTATAAAGCAATACAATTTCTCCTCCAAAAGGTGGATGAAAATGTAAAACAAATGTGTTCTATTAAGATGATTGTTTCAGAATGGGATAATAAATGCCAAGTATATATAAAACTTGATGAGCTTCTTTTAGCTTCTTTCTTATACAGAAAAATAAAAGAATGCTGCAAGTTTCTGACAGCATACAAAGATGTATGGCTCTATTAATGTATTCCGGTTATATTTAAAGGGGTTAGGTTATCAAGATGTTTGTTTATAGACACAGTAACATTAAAGAGGATTAAGGCTAAGAGAAAAGCACACAGCAAAAGGGAGAGTATTGTTCCTTTCTCTTGTGCTCTCATCTGCTTCTTCCTGCATGTTGTCTCCTAGATTGCATTTATATTATAATTTATTTGAGAGAGAATAATTTTTTCTGTCCTGCATTCGTACAGTATCTAGCAAAGTATCTAATACTGATTGATAATTTATAATAAAAATAACAACAGAAATATTATTTTGTTTCCCATCTTCAGCCTACATCCTTCAGGTCAGTAAACTCATTGTTTGGGTTCTCAGTTTATCTTATGACTCCTATTATAAAGTATAATTTTAATCAAGATAAAAAATTAAAAGTCATCTTACTTCAATAGGTCCCAGGGTCATATCCATTTGTATTTTATTATCACGTATGGCAGATAAAGCTTCCATTGCAAATCTGACGTCGTCTAAGTCACACAGAGGTCGAGACAATTTCTTTAAATATTCGGTTATGAATGACATCATGTCCGTCATTTTCTTTTTATATTCCTCATTTAAATAGCGACAGAGAAGCATCTTCCAAGCTTTGGCTTCAATTGCTAAAGCTATTTTCAGTGGTTCTGATTAAAAAAAAATTAAAAGCTATTCGATCTACATCTTCATTTTTTTCTGTAAAAAACCCCCCACATCATCACATATGGTTCCTTAACAGCAATTAGGAAAAACAGACAGGTAATACAATTACTGCATTTTAAAAGTTTCAAAACAATTTCAATTTTACTTAAACATATTTTGGTTCTTCCATTGTATAGTATGGTATTTGTAAAACATATTGGTAAGCTTATCTAATAGAACACACAGAGAAGATGAATAAACAAGAAGAATGTCTACTTATCAGTGCAGCTTCTCAAATAATACTTTTGATATATATTAACGAAATGCATAAAGATCGGTGATATTTAAATGGTTTCTTGGGATTTCAACATTGCAATTTGGAACACATAACTAAAACTGTAAGATGTCACATCATATCAGATGCAGTTAACATATTAACGCAAACCAACACTGAAGAGACAGAAAAGCCCATCATTGGCACTCTAACAGAATAAATTAGGATTTTAATAGGCAACATTCTTTCTGGTGAAAGAAACTGAAAGACACGAACAGCATAGAACCCTTCCGCTCACAAAACAAATGTTACGGCAGATATGGTTTCTCCTTTAATAACATGGATATTAGCATTAAAAAATTGGACTCCTGAAGGCCAGCAGTAATTCAAGAAAAGTACTGTACTCTGTCTAGAAGCCAGAAAATGTAAATGATAATAAATAATTCCCAGACATAAATTGAGTCCAAGAAAAAACCCTGTTTCCCCATATCATAAAAATACTTAATATCCTTGCTCCTGAACCTAGAGGAATTGTCTCCCTCTGATGCAGTGGTCACAGATAAGGGAGTAGTATGACCATCAACAAAATGCATATTCTTCTGGATATACTGCTTCTAATCACTCTGGGTCACAGAATAATAAACAACCAGAGTGAATTAATTGCCTCCAGAGTCGTTTCATTAATAAGAAGTTGCATCTAGGAACTGGATGAGGATATGCAGTCAGCAGTTGGACAATTTTACTTATTCACTGAAAGAAAGCTAGGCATAACAAGCCACTAAGATCCTGAAATTAACTCTAGTCAAAGTGCATAGCTTCTTTCTTCTCTTATATACAAGAAAGACAAATTGTACAGAGATGATTTCTCAGTATAATAAATCTAACCTCTCAGAAGGTGAGGGTTGCTTATTAGAAGCGTGGCCACACTGATATGGGGAAACCAAAACATTTAGTACTTGTCCCTAGATAGCAATCATCATAACTTCTGCCACAGAAAGTAAAAAAAACCAGAACAGTGACACTGGTTCAGAGAAGACATGTCAGCTACACAACAAGCTGTGAATTGAGAGGGATAAGTGCTATTGAAATCCTTGCTGCTTTGTCAATAGCACAAACAGCTTAATTGTTTAACAAGTAGTTGTCTGGACAGAATACATTTTTCCACACCTGACTGTTCGTCAGAGTAACATGATCAATGAGTACCAAGTTGTCTCGGTCATAGAAGGCCCTGGTACAGAGGCACGGTGCTATATAGAACTGAGGGAACACATGCTGTGAGAGGAAACACATTCCAATACTAGGTCTTTTGATGCCAGCTTCTCTATCTTTAAAAACACTAGAGGTGGACAAGAAAACACATGATATTCTGAGAGCTGTGGATGCTGGGAATGGCTAAGCAGCCATATCTCTTGCTAAAACAAACACTGATAGTGGAAAAGAATATCATGCAGCTATGTGCTAGTCTTGCACCAATACCAAAGGAGGTGATCTATGCTTCCAGTGCTCTTTATAAACACTGGCTGACCTGGTGCCAGAGATAACTGCCAGGGATGATCAAATCAGTGTCAATACACATTCATTAACTCTTTAGCAAGCCTCCATGATAACTCTACAGTCCTGACAGAATTTAATTTCGCCACTCCAAAGAGGAGAAGACAAGGGGAATGAAGGGTTTTTTCAAGTCAGATTTCTTAGAAAGGTGTGAGTGAGCCCTGGGTGATCAGTCAGGGAGGTCTCTTCAGTAATTTCTATTCATATTGTTAGTATTTATTTCAGAAAATAAACCAAATAAAATTATTATTGTATTAATTATCTTACTGCCCATACAAAGATAAGAAAATGTCATACCTGTATGCAATTCAATTGGACCAAGAAGAATAACGGGTTTTAAATCTTCCACCTCTTGCTCAAACACAGCATAGTGAAGTATTTCTTCTTTAATTTCAGTCAGAGTGGGACAGCTAGCCAAAAATTGCTGTGTGTAGTTTAAAATTTCAATCAACAAATGTCCTTTTTTATATTTTTGGTAAAACAAGTGGCGACAGTTATTCAGGAATTACTGAAAATGTATACCAATATTATACCTCTTTTTAGCCTTCTGTACACCTACTAAAATAGTAAAAGGCACATGATGAGGTGTTAATGTTTATAAATTTCTCTGTCAGCAACCCTCAAGCTTGTTGGGAAATTTCATTGAATCATTTCATAGAATCATATTTCAATCAAATTTAATAGAGAAAAAGATATCCCATACATATTAAGTGCCTACCGGTCTTGTGAAAACAGGCGATGAAATGGAGATCAAAATATACATGCCTGTGGTTACAGAAAGACTACACCACTAGCCCAATTATGTAGTCAACAGCAAAATACATTTTCTAAGTAATTTCATGAGCAGAACTCACATGTAGAAAAGCTCTGCAATTCTGAAAAGCTGCATTGCAGAAATGTTACACAAGAGTTGTATTCAAAATGCCTACATTGCATGGCCAAGTAATAAATGTTGAAAGCTGTTACTCATTTCTAGTCTTTTGTCTCAGAGTACCCAGACAGGCAGTGGAAGGGTTAGCACCGTGCTAAATCTAAATTAATAATATTTATTGATTAGGCTTAAAATCGAAATTAGACTAATGGTAAATTCTCAGCTCTGCATATAAAGTGGGGGGTTTTTTTGACCACAAACTGCACAACTTGCATGGTGACACTCAAAAGATACCAGTGCTCCTGTCGTAAAACAAGGTGATGTCATATCCACAGTTCTGTAATGTAGTCTATTAAACAGAAAAGATAAGAACTAAGCCAAGTTTAAATAAAGTATAGAAGCCAACTTTCTTCTACTGAACTTATAAATTCAAACTCTAAATTAAAACTCTATTTTAGAAGGACAGTGGGAAATATTCTGAAGCAGAAGTCCTAAAGACCTCCAGTTCCTGGAAGCTAACTTTTTCTTGTTGTAGTAGACGCTAAATTTTTCTACCACAATTAAGGATTCAACTTAGAGTTCAAACAACTAAGAACGGATTAGATGAGTCTTCTTGGAATAGAGAATGCAGAATTCATCTCCTAAAATAACTAGAGGAAGGATGATGAATAAAAATATATATTAAACTCAAAATAAACATTTTTCATAGAGAAAAGTGCACAATTATCAGCACTGGTGCTATGGAAATTTCTATGGTTTGTGATATACATCACGTCAGACTTGGGTAGTTTCTTTTGGCCTAAAATCCAGAGTTCCACAATAAAAATCAAAGCAATTAACAAATTAGGACCAGTTCATCAGCATCTAGAATGGCACAGAAGCAGGAAAAGTCAAACCTCAACACAAAAATTAGGTATCATGCTATTACTTCTGCTTAGGAAATATACTACCATTACTACTTCAAGGTCAAATAAGATGTTGATGTTATTCTACATTCAGATGTTGATGTTATTCTACATCTTTTTCCTTGACTTTTTTTTCCTCGACTTTTTTTTTCCTCATTGTTTTCTGATTTTGAAAGATAAGATGAATGAAGAACAGTCCTGTAGGTGATCATCATCAAACTCACCTGAATTTTGGCATCTCTGTCTTCTGTCCACAGCACCTTATACTTTTGAAAGTCCTGCAGAACTTCACTAGCTACTTCTCTTAGAGAATTCATAGAAGAAGAAAGGAGCAAAACTAATTTAGAAATATCTTCATGTTCTGCAACACCTGAGTAAAAATTTCTTAGCTTTCTGGCAAGCACATCTTCAACTCCTTCTGTAAAATAAAATTATATGTAAATGAATAACCCACTAAAAATCAGGTTAGAGTTTGCTTCTAAACCTATGCATGCCAAGTTAAGCAATGATGCTGTTCAGTAAGGCTGAATATCCTTCTACAAATGTCTGACTGCTTAATAGGAAAGTACCAAATGCTGCTTCAGGCCAGGCTCTACACAGCTAGAACAATTCCAGTCTAATGTTTCAAAATGGAAAGAAAATAGCCATCTTAACTCATAAGTTCCATTTTTTCCATTGTAATTTAATTTCAACTAGAACACAACAAGGCTTCACAAACATTTTATATTTTTTTTTAATTTACACAATATTTTTAATTGTATAAACCCTGTAAAACAGTGTAAGTTTCTTGATCTCTAACATGCTTCAAATAAATAACTTCTTGTCATTCTTAGTGGTTTCAAAAAAGATGCTAAACTTTGCAAGTCACATGTGTACTCCACAGATCTCACTGACCAAACATTAACATATGTCTCCAGGTGTTGCTGATGAGTAGTTTAAAGGTGATGAAAATGGTTACTTGCTGATGTTGCATTTTGACACAGCAGAGAAAAGGGCTATGCCTGTCTGATGAAGATGTCTACTGCCATCCTGCTTGAAGCCCATTAAAGAGGTTAAAAGCATACAAAGCATATTAGTCGAAGAATAAAGTCCCAGCTCTGGACTATTACGAAGAAAAAATTTCCAAGCTGTTGAAGACACTCCAAAGGAATCACAATAAGCATACAACTGTACTGCATATCTGACAAGCAGCTAAGAGAACCAGATGGTAAAAATATGTTTGGGCTTTTGTGGATGCTTGCAAAGCATATGGTGGTGTGCTTAGAAATAATATTAAGGATAAAAGTATCTGACTAAAATAGATGCAGGTGTATCTACAGCCTGAATATTCACCTGAACAAACACTTGAAGTGTTTTATAATCCATTCTAGGAATATAGCCAGCAATTAAAATCTTTCCATAGGAAGTAGGTAAAAAGATAAACTAACAAGCTTACTTTGCCTCTAATTAAATAGGAGATTCAGAATCTAGCAATTTTTTTAAGATTTTTTTTGCTTACTGTTTCTCAGGGTTCTAACACATAAGCCTGAAAAGCTATTTCTGAAAAATACAGCTAATTCAATCAAAATAAACTGAACAAATTAATTCAAGATAATGCACAGTTGGACTCTGAAGAAAAAATGAACTTATTCACAAATATTTATATAGGGCATTTTTTTTTTTAATTAAAAAGTTTAAATAAGTAAAAAACCAAAACAAACAAAAAACCCCCAAACTACTTACTTTCCCCTTTTTTGCCTCTTTTTCCTGATGAAGATGCTTGTTGTGTGCGTGATTCTGCTCTTAAACTAGATTTCTGCAAATGTCTCTGTCCCCACTGAGCAATTCCACGACTTACTTCCAGTATTAACTGAATCATGCGATTGATGGCTTGCTGTATATCATCTAAACTGGGAACCATTACCTATTCAAAACAGTTGAAATATTGTTGAAATAAATGCAACTGATTGATTGTCATTTTCAAAGACCTCCGTTTTACTCCATTCATTGGGAATTGCAGAACTTGTTCCAGAACAGAAGCTGGAAAAATGCAACTTTAACAGTTTATTGGGCTCAGAATTGTCTCTAAACAAATGAAACATACTGTACTGACCTACTATATATTTGTACAGTCATACTGTGGGAGAAATGACAAGCAAGTGTATAAATAGATTTATTGGGGTTTTTTACAATTATTTTTACTATTCCTACAATATTTTAAACAGCATTCTTATAATGATTTTTATAGTGTGTGGGCCTAAATTATGAGCCTTGTTTCCAGCATTCTAGAATCACAACACATTAAAAATTGCAAACCCAGATCCTTGTTTCTGTTGCTCTTAACTACTGGATCCTAAATTCTGTGAGAGAGAGCTGTAAGAGGGATGGTCATAAAAATACATATGGACAGCTCATTTTAAAGAAAATTTATAGCTATATAACCTCTCCTTCTCAGTGCTTATCTACACATACATCTACACTGTGGGTAATACCAGGCAAACAAAATCACCTGGATCAAAGTGTCAAAGGTCTTAGTTGAATAAATATTGCATGTTTCTTTTCGCTCAAAGGTAGCATTACCTCAAAAACTTCTGCAAGAATACGGTGTTTTGTAAATTAATGGAACTTCATACAGTAGTCCTAAAGATCTCAACTTGTATATTTAACACAGATTTTGTAACATAATTCTGAGAGCAATCTAATACTCAAGTCAGAAGAGGAAGAGAACTCAACTACCAGAGTACATGATTAAAAGAATTGTAAGGAAAACAAGGATTCTTGATCTGAATCAGAATAGGATCAAAACACAGGTTCTGGTCTGCCATCATCCACACTGTATAAATGCGAGTATGCTCCCTTAGCACAGTTTGAGATGATGCAAAAAAAGAACTCTCCTGGAAAAAAATCAGGCACAGTTTAATGCATAAAACATGACAAGGCCTGTTCCTAACACAGTTTGAATGCTAACCCCTGGATTCAGGAAGATACTGTGGATACACACCATTTCACGTCAGCTCACTCTGAGGTCAAAGAATAGCCTCCAGCCTGTTTTATTTAGTAATACACAAACTGCCATAAAGTCCCAAACACAAAACGTTTTGAACTGTATTGGCAGCAGTAATGTTAAATTTTACTTTGTCCTGTCTTTGTTTGAAAATAATTCTAAGTAGGATGAGGTGGAGTAAGACAAACACCAGTTCCTCCAAAATACAGAGCAGGAGGAAGAATCTACCTGAGAGTGATCCAGGAAATAGAAAAATGGCACTTCTTGTTCAACTTCAGAAGAAAGATCACTCTTGTAATATGCTCTATCCTCAAATACAGTCCTTAGAACATAATTTTACAGCTTTTATGTGCAAGCCATCATTTTGAAATGATTAAATCATCCACAGGATTGTTCAGAACTGGGATATAAATTGCTTAAATGTGACTGTGATGTTTTATAAATCAATTTCACAGGTTGAGTACTTGCACACATAAAAGCAAGGATCTTGCAAAATCCTATTAGCATTAGCAAAGTGCTAGTTTACTCAGCATTACTTGATTACTGCCCTGGATCAGCCAAGTATTTCACAGGATTGGAAAGAAAGATAGGTGCATTTCCCTTTGCAGTCAGTGAAGCTTGGGGATTTATGCTTATATAAATATCAACAAGGTAGAAATTCTACACTTTGACAGACCTTATATACCATGCATACACACACAGTGTGTGTGTACAACAGAATGTCAACATGAATACCAGTTCAATGTCAAAGGAGTAACGCCTCAGAAGGGACCCTTTTATTATCATTTCATTAATACAAAACTTTTAATCTTTATAAGATAATTGGATAATATTAAGTTACCTTCTCATATATAAAATAAAATACCATATATATTGCTGCCATAGAGTTATTTTACTCTACAAAAGGAAAAAAAAAATGCATGCATTAGTTCTTTGCAATCAAGCTGCCTTTTTGTTCTCTGCACACAGAAATACACAGCTCTTTTCTTGATTTTGAATCTTCTCATTTTTGTTCAGTGTTTCTCCTTCTGGTCATCTTACTTCCTACTGAGACAACTAAAGCCAAACTGAGCAAAGATAATCTTCATTATTTTTATTCAACAAAGGATTTAAATCACACAAGGAACAAAACACTTAAAATAATAATTAAAAAATGTGAAAAAACTATTCCAGCAATGCAACAGCTACACATGAAGGAGAACTGTAATCATTCTGCACAGAACACTGACAAACAGATTGCAATATAATTGCTGAAACACGCAAGAACGATAAAAGGCCAGGTTCTGCAAGTACCACTAAGACAGAAACCAGGAATACTGGAACTGTGAGCACATTTCACCAGTGCTTTCAGAGCACTGAAAGGCCTGAGCAACTGTTCTCTTTTGGAATGGACACTGGCTCAGTAGAAGTTTGCCCACATCCTATGCTTGGGCAAATGCAGAGCTAACTGTAAGACAGTGTATTTCACCTTACCTATATGACACATAACTTACCACATTGGGAATAGCAAGGTGTACTTCCACTTTTAGAAAAGAAGGAACCTCTTCAGATTCACTTGGACGAACAGAAAATTTTCTTCTCCCAAATGTAGTTTTGCTGAAAATAATTTTGAAACATGTCATAAATACTTCACCATGATCCATACCCCCTCATCCCTCAAATTATCTTAGAAATATTATTTTGAGCTACCTTTTCTGGGCAAACTCTCATGAAGACTTTTTGCATTAAGTTATGATCTACTCGACAAAACTTATAGAAGCTTCTTGTTTAAAGGGTAAAGATAATAGCCAGAGTTCCATCATTCAGATAAAGGTTACCTTGGATCCAGCCACTGCTTTCAGAATTTTTTATCCAGAAAATTTTCTGATTCTGAATTTTAGTATCTCAAGAATGATGGACCTCTGCCAGTGCTTTAAGTAGGGCATAAGAAGGTTTTACGGACCATTTCATGCAACATTCTATCAAGAGTAAAAGTTGCCTCATTACATTTTAGATAAATATTCAACAGAACAGAAAAAAAAGTTTCAAAGATGACAAACTAGTGCAAGATGATAAATACATGACCTGAACTCACTCAAAACTAAAACTAAAAAAAAAGTGCAAAGTACAATTTCTAAATGCTATGTATGACATGACATGGTGACCAAATAAGGGAGGATTCAACAATACAATACCGTAGACAAATATAAAGGACACACCCAAATAAATACTTATTGACTTCAATAGGATCAGGATTTCAATACATGAAAGAGGTTCTCAGAAAAAGAAAAAAGTAACTCAAGTTTCAGCACACATTAATGACAAAACATCATCAATTTCACCTGCTTAAAATAAGTTATTTTAATAGAATTCTAAGGTTTTTCAACATACAATATACTACAATGAAGCAATTCTGTCTCTGAAGTGTAAGCCTGTTTGAGCAGAGAAGAATCTACAGAAATTATACTGAATAATATAAGAATGATAAAATTGTGTGGATCTTGCAATTATCATACAGAATTCATAAAGAGTGCATGGATGATCTTCAACCTATGCAAAACAACTCTGAGTGCATAGCCATGCTTGCAGAAACAATCTGAAATGAGATGAACATATGGCCACACTCTCATATATGACCTAGAATGGTCATTTAATTTCTAGTCATTTGTGTTGGACAATAAATTCTACTAATAGCATCATGAAAGCAATCCCAAGGGAAATACATGTGAATAAAAAAGGAAGGGTGTAGGCAGAAGGGAAGCAATAGTAGAAATAAACTTCATTTTCTACATAAAACAAAGTTCGTAGACTATAACTAACAACACAAAGAATTAAAGCATAACAGAAAATTGCAGGCCCAAAGTATCACTGCAACAAAAAGTGAATGTCCTTGAGGTTTTGCTTGAGCTAAAAAGACCAAGAGGTCTGGAACTGTTTGACTAATGATATATGTGCATGTATCATTACAAGTGTGAATATATATTTGTATTATTATATTACACAGAAATAAATTTGTTCTGGTAATACTGTTGAAGGAATTTTTCATTTGCAACTTACTTTGAAACAAATATTCTTTTTTTAAGACTATCCAAAGATAGTCGGGTGGCTTTCTGGAGGCTGTCTAGAAGCTGGTGGCTGAAATAGGCAACCATCTCTTTACGTTTCTGTAATAAATAAAAGGTACATTATTTAGTATTGTATTCAGACAGGAACCTGAAGATTATTTCAAAAGGTTTTAAGTCAAACATATGAGTTTGTCTGAAGGAATTTATGCTGCAAGCTGCATGGGAAACACAAGAGGAGAAGTTGGGGGGAAAACAGCTTGTTAGTAAGTAAACCAGTAAAAGCTGTGTGAAAAAGATAATACAGCACCTGAGGAAACTCAATTTGTCTTATTCAGAGACAGAATACTGAGATCTGGCTGAAGTGTCACACACCTTCAGTAAAGCTCTCCATTATAAAAAATAAAAATAATCATGAATCATCCAAGATTAGTGGTGCATACGCACCCTTTTCAAATAAGAGACAAATACAGTAAAATCTGACTGTACTAGATCAAGAAGAACATAAAAATGCAGAAACATTGTTCTCTACTTCCCTCCTCTGCTGAATATGAAGAGATTGTATTCTTCAAGGAAAAAGTACAAAGGTGATCTTTCTTGGTGAAGTTGGAAGAGGAGGATAGAAGGATGAATGTTTCTTCCCACCCAAGAAGGAAAGCCTGTGTTATGGCTTAGGCACTATATTCTCTCCAAACTTTTTACACTTATCACTCACATATCAAGAATTTGTTTAATAAAGGTGGTAACTGGAATAACACGGAATATACTTTTGAAAGCTAAAATCCATCTTAAAGTCACTTTGTAGGGAAGGTATTTCATCATTTTTACATGACATATCATACTCTTTATGTGATGTCTTTCTGTAACACAGATACCCAGCTAATAAAACTCAAGATACTGATTACTATTCTGATCAGCTTGAAAAAAAATCCCTTCTTATCACAAAATACCTTTTTAAACTCATCTTCTTTATCATTTTCCTTGTTATTATCACCCTGAAGAGCTGCAGAAGTAATTTTTTCTCTTTCTTCTTCAATATTTCCAAACATTATATGTTTTTCTTTTACTGTAAATTTAAAAAAAAAAAAAAGGTATTTTTTCTTAACTCAGCATCATGTTCTGTTTTGAAGCATGCTGACCACCCTCTTTACAGGTAAAACAATATTGCTTTCTATTTTAGTAGTACCTGGGTCAGCTAATTGGTTTTATTTCACACCAGTTTTTTCACACCAGTTATCTGGTTAAGAGCCCTGCCTAAAAGCCTCAGCTTAACAAACGCTATGCATTACAAATATGTTATTAAAGTTAGATAAGTAGACATGGATACATCAGCTGGAAACAGGAAAAAAAAAATCAATGTAAATACTTTAACAAAATACAGAGAAGTATCTTTTCATCAGGTTTATTAGGTTTCATTGCAATTAACTGCTAATACTTTGACCCTGAATATGCCTCTAAACCTGGAGGAAACTGAACCCAGAAGGGTTCAGCTGGTATTTGAGATACAATTCTACTGTGGCAGAAAAGTCACAAAGAGAGGGACAATACCAAATACCTGACATAGCTGAGAAGAGAGGAACACTGTATTAAACTTACAGGGTAGGAGGGGAAGGTTATGAGTGACTAAGAGAAACAGAACTATAATGTTCTTCCTCTAGAGGAAATACCTTGGTAGTCTAAACAGAAGGACAGAGTTTAATTCTAGAAACTCCACCTTCTTAATTACTTCTGTATTTCATAGGCTAGTGATTTAGCTTAACAGTAATAAATAAAGGCAGAACTGTGACACAGATGAAACTGTGGTGGGAGGGAGAAGTCTGAAGAAAATTAGTTAAAACAATTCAATTTTGATATGTACTAGCTAAATCTACAGACAGAAATTTTTATTTAAATAAGCAACATTACCTGGTGATACAGGTTTTTCTGAGGTTTTCTTAGAATATTTAATTTCATAATTCTTTTCAAATATAGATATTAGTTCTTGAACAGCATCTTCAATGTGCACGCTTTTGCGGTTCAATAACTCAGCACATTCTTTAGTATAAGCCTGTTAAATAAAAATATCAATGAATTATCTTATTATCACTGATTATCTTATTACTGTTTCTCTTAATGGACAGCCAAAACATTTCCCTGAATATTGCATTATTCAATGAAATAGCAACATTTTAAAAAGAAAACTGAGAAAGCAAACCCAAAATCTTTATTCAAAATTATAAAAATCTTCTGTTATATTATCACTGTATTTTTAATGCTTTAAAAAAAAAAAAATCTTTGAAATGCAATAGTATTTTTAAGGGCCATAAGAAAATCCTGAATATTGAAGGGAGGTCACAGTCTGAATCTGAAATTACTCAAATAGTCTTTCAACTGTCCTAACAATTTTATTTACTTGCACTAATTTCCTAACTAAATACATTTGGAATCAATAAAACTTTCAAATTCTCAAATACACTTGTTGGAAAATATTTTTTGCTGCCTCCTTTAAAAGAACTGTTTGGAAAAAAATAGACAAAAAAAAAAAAAAAGCCTGTATATGTCCAAATATCTTCATAAGAAAAAAAACCCCAAATCTCATCTAATTGTGAAGCAGTTAGATAAATAAAAATTATCTATGAAATATTATAGCTTAAGTATCTCAAATAGCTAAGAACCAGCTTATCTTCATATAAAATATTTTAACCAAAATATTTTAATTTTAAAAGTTCTGTATTTCTACAGTGAGAAGAATTCTTTTCTAGTTTTATATTAATTTACTAAGGCATTGCTTCTAACATGCTCAAGAATTCAAGTTTGAAGATGTAAAGTGGCACACACCTCATTGCAGGTCAACATATTCTCTATCGTGATAGCACCATCTACTGGTAACACAATTAAAAGAGTATTTGATATTTCTGTTAATATTAAATCAATCTGGACTTCACTTAAATCATTAACCTAAAATAAGAAAATCATATTAATACAATACATTTAACTTTAAAGGATAATGTATTCTATTTTAGTGAGTTCTAACAGGTTCTAACAATGTTTTGCAGAAAAATAAAAATTGTATCTCCCTACCCAGTGAAAATGCAAGAACCTTGCATAGTAGAAAATCCTCTAAGGAAGTGAATGATAACAGGAAAAAATCCTGGAGGAAAAGCTCTGACACAAAAGACCTCAAGATGAGGGAAGCAGAGAAAAAAGGAAGCACAGCAATGCCTTATGACTTGGTAACTGAGGGATATTTACAATGGCTAAATATAGTCTGCTTTTACTGTGAATTATCCTCTCCCTGTTTTCCACAGGGAATTTAGGGAGACAAGTACTCTCCAAAAAATTTAGCCTTTTTTAACAAGTTCCATTGCAGACAATCTGGAATACGAACAATGAAAGAACAGATGTAAATCTGGAAATTATACGGTTACTACTGCCACAGAAAACAAAAACTCTATTGTTAAGAGTGTATGCATTTAAAACCTGCAAGGTGTGATAACACAATTCTAAAAAGATTAGTAGTGTATACAATTTCATTTCAGGAAGTCCTTTAGAAAAAAAATCTTGTAATTCTTAAGTATCCAAGCTGGTTCCATGTTGGGAAACTGAGACACATGAATCCTCAAGAAAGTGAAATCTTTAGATGAATTTGGTGTTTCCACCTACTTCTTCACAGATTTCTGGTTATCATCCCCATATTTTTAAATTCGCTGCTTAAGTTAAATTAATTCACAGACACTATAAGTCAAGACTACTTCTGCACCATAACAGCAATGATCTAATTTTTAATGAGCTTCTCTTGACAGCTCTTTGAGCTGATTGGTCTTGGAGATTAGATGAATGAGTGACAGTGGAAAGAATTATCTTCTGTGCCCCAAGAACCTCATCAGAAAGTGGTTCAAAGACTAAAAGTAGTTTCCTTAAACTTGTTTTTATTCTGTCCTGAAAGTTTAGGAATTGATGGAATAGAATTCTTGCTCCATGATGTTATCCATGCTACACTCCTGAAGAATCCTTGTTGTTTCAACAGCAGTTTTAGGCAGACAGGCAGTAATAGTAAACCAGACCCCAGATTATCCCAGTTATGAAGGATATACTGCTGTTAGATTAAACAGAGTAATAAAACAAGCTTTGTTAATATGATTAGATTCTCATTCATTATCTTACTGGCTACGAGTCTAGTTGCAAGGCAAGGCAGGGCTACCTGTAACTTGCTTAATGGGTTAGTCCTCACTCCTCTCCTTCTTTTGCTCAACATAGCTTTTCACTATTTTTTATTCCAAATTACAGCATTATGAGCACGCAGTCAACTATAGTGAAACGGCTTTGTCGTGGCACAACCCAATAAAGTTGACTTCTGTCTAATTTTTAATTTTTTACCTGAAATGACATGGACCTACAGGAGCAAGTCCAGAGGAGGGCCACAAGGATGACCAGAGGGCTGGAGCACCTCTCCTATGAGGACAGGCTGAGAGAGTTGGGGCTGTTCAGCCTGGAAAAGAGAAGGCTCCAGGGAGATCTTATAGCGGCCTTCCAGTACCTGAAGGGGATCTACAGAAAGGCTGGGGAGGGACTTTTTACAAGGGCAGGTAGCGATAGGACAAGGAGAAATGGCTTTGGCAGAGGGTAGATTTAGATTAGATACTAGGAATAAATTCTTTCCTGTGAGGGTGGTGAGACACTGGAACAGGCTGCTCAGAGAAGTTGTAGATGCCCCTTCCCTGGAAGTGTTCAAGGTCAGGTTGGATGAGGCTTTGAGCAACCTGGTCTAGTGGAAGGTGTCCCTGCTGATGACAGCGGGGTTGGAACTGGACGATCTTTAAGGTCCCTTCTAACCTATACCATTCTATGATTCTATGAAATATTCTGCACCTCTGATAGCCCATCTTGTTTGTCACAATACCACTCATGCTTCTTTTTCACATCACTTTTTCCCTATTTATTTACAACATCCTATTCACAGTAATCAAGGGTCTAACCAAATTTTTATCTTATTGTATTGATATGGGAGGGGTAAGGAAGTTTGAAATTTACACAACCTACATATTTAAGGAAAATAGAGTATATGTATAAGACATGGTTATTTCAGATATATTCAGGCTCAGAGAACTTTTAATTTCTTCTATAGCCAATTGTTTTTTCAGCTTTGGGTTTCAGCAGCAAACAGAGCACTTGATCATAACTATGTTTTTCTGCCATACAAAAAAAGAAGAGGATATACCTATCAGGGACTAACAGTTTCCTACCACAAGAGACAGAATCTATGATATTGGTAGGAGAGATCACAGCCATACAGTTCAACCATCAAGACAGAAGGATGATCTGACTATCAAGGTAAAGTCTTGACAAGAAAAAGTCTTATTGAGAAGAAAGAGAAAGGTCCTCAAGCACGTTAATGTAATCAGAAGAATTCAGAAATTATGTGGCAAACACTGAGAGGAAAAAAGCACAGACTCGATTAGCATGCAGAGAACTGTGAGGGAAAAACATGCTCCCCTTCACTTTTTTTATGGGCTGCACAAAGAGGAGACAGTTTCACAGTACACCTGCTATGAATATGGTTAATGATAATACGTTTTCCACTGGACAGTGTTTATATGGAGGTATCTTGTGTGCAATTGCACTCATGGACAAGCACTCAAAGAGAAACAGGGGTTGACTCAGAAAATCAGAGTGGTAGTCACAGAATCTGAGGACAATAAGTGGAAATATACTCTACCACAAGAACAAAAGGAAAGATCAAACATTTTAAGGTAATAATGGGAGAGAATCATTGAGTATATCATTCTTCAAAAAAAGAACATACTTTAACAAGCAAACAAAATTTCTATGTATTTCAAGTGGTACAAAAATAAGTATAGATTAATTTCCAATACGAAAAGCAGTGTACTGGAAAGAATTTATCTAAACTGTCATTTTATTTATATAGCCATCAAGTGTATACCTTTTTCAAAAACTGTTTATATATGTACAGAACTTGATCAGCTTCTTGAAAGAAACTTTCCAGTGTAACAGATGACCAAGTCAACATGGTAAGTCCTTGTCTCAATACAGCTTCCATCTAAGCATAAAAATATAATTTCATAGATTAAAAGAAAAAAAAAAAAGAAAACATGTCATTATTATTAGAATCACTGATGTCACTGATAAAAGAAAGAGTTGTGCCTAAGTTTTGCAAGGAAGGCTAAAAGTTTTCAAGGAACATATCAAATAGATTTATGCAATATTGGGGAAGGGGAGGGTAGTGCATACTACAGCCTCTGTCCACAACTCTCAAGTGTACACACTCAGCACAGATCTTCCCCTTCCTGTTCTCCTGGATAGTGTCTTTAGGTGGTTGCCATTTTTTCCTAAAATCAGAATCAAGTCCACTATTGATCTTGCAATTTGTCAGTTAACATATATCTTGACCACTCCCAACAACATAATTACTTGTCTTTCAACCTCATGTATCTATCTAACGACAGTTTTCATTCATCTATTTTTGAATCACACTGATATTCTCCAAATTTTGTTATACCTCGATGCTATTTTTAAAAATCCTCTGTTCTCTACTGTTTCCCTTACTGAATTCTTGGTTCTTCATGGTCTGTTTCTCCTGGATTTGTCATCAAGATGTTCAGCATATAGCTGAAATCAGCTCGCTTCCCTGTCACTGTATGATCTACACCAAGGTCCTTCCTTCATTGCAGATCCTGTACTTTCAAAGGAGATGGGACTCTGAGGAAAAGGAAATCTTATACTACCGTCAGGCTATGAAAATCAACCTTTCCACAGTCTCTCACAGAGCTCCCCTGAAATTTTTGCCTAGCACTCCAAAACTTCTCACTGATTTCCCAGCATACAGCGACCACAATTTTAAATTTTGCCATCCATACCATCCTTGAAATTACAGAAGTTTAATTTTGCTTAATTGCTGAGAAACTGAACTGATTCCACTCATTTTTAATTTTAAATAGCCACCTATCACATCTGCTCATTCATCTTGACATTCACCAAGTCACTGCCTGGACTTCACCCAGTCTCTTGATCCTAACGCCTCTTTTTGCTATGTCTATATCACAGCTAAAACAATGGATTCAGCTCAAATAGACATATAGCTATTTGCAAATACAGCCATTACTATCACTTTAGTATATATGTTTTTGAGCAATATATTTAACTCCACAATGCTGGGATGGTACTGTTACTAGTAACCAACATAGCCAATTTACAAACAGCTTAAAGCTTCACATGAGTTGCTGTCAAATTATGCCACCAACATACGGCACCATAGGTTAGATTTGCTCATTCCATCTTTGGATTTTTGCTTTCCTCTCTTCTTCCTATACACCAAAGACTTCTCTACTTTCTTCAAACAAATTTTCATTTTCTGTGGTTTATACAATACTCATCCTTCTCTTTTGCTAGTTGTTTCCTCTAAAATACAGAGGTGTATGATTCCCTCTATGACATAATCATGTTTACAGTAGTATCACTGAAGTGAAGACTACCATCACTTTATCTCTTTGTCCTTTATTATTTAACTCTCAAGAGCAAAGACAAGTTTTTTGCTCCTCATGCTTCAGCACATGTAGTTACACAAACTTATACGAACTCTGCAACCTTCTGATGTTATTTAAAACCAAAAAGTGAAGAGTTACTTAGAACAGCCACATACATATACTTGCAAGCGTCTGGCAAAACAAAACGGATTGTAGGATAGACATTCTGCATCTCCAATAAAACTGTACCTTTAGTGTAGTATATAACCTTTACATATCACTGAAGGGACTGACTCAATTAACAAGGCTAATAATTCTCTCCAAGCAAAGACAAATATCATGACATTTACTATTTCAGCTAAATAAAAAGCACAACCTCCAGTGAAAACCTCTAAAACTGAAATAAGTTATAATTTACTTCCATGTCAAAGTCAGAGATTTGTGTAGATAAATAGACCCACGAAGCCCATATTCTTTGTTCTACTTGGTTTACATCTCATAGGCACTAAGATTATTACTGTAATAAACATTCTTTGAGCACTGTATGAGGAATACAAAAAGCAAATTTTTGGTCTTAAAGGTTTTAGGAAAATTCATTAAGTTCACAACATGCAGATCCATCTAAATATTTTAAAATTATAAACTATTATTAAATTATTCTACCTTTTTGTGAAGTACACTGAAGTGCACTTAGCAATACCAACCTTTTTCATTTTTGGTGCCATTAGATTTACAAAAATCATGGGTGTTTCTTGACACAAATCTTCATAACACTGGAGAAGACCCTGTAAATTATTAGAAAGGGTAGTATCAAGAAGAATATTTTAAGTGCTTTCTTTAGTGAAGCAAACAACCTGTTACACAATAAAATCATCAGAAAAAAACACGGAAAGTAGCACAAGAGTGCATTTGAAAAAAAGCGTAGAATTTTACAGACATTACATACCTATGTATATAATTTCTGGAATTTAATGAATCCATATCATGCTACACAAGGAAGAATGAAAGCAGCCTTTGTGCAACACATTACGCACAAAGGCAGGCAAAGTGTTATCTTTCTCTAGAGCTAAAGATAGCTTGAGCTTTAGCGATCATAACTTGCCATACTCTCTTGAAACAGTATCATATGCTTTAGACAATTAGTCACATACAAACTCAGTTTTAAAATATTCTCATCTTATGGCTTACACACACGCAAATCTTGTATAATACACTTCATCCCCAAGATATAAGCTTCTCAAAATACTACAACAATAGCAAATACTACTACAAGTATGAGAAATCTGACTTCTCTGGCAGGTAACCTGCCAAATTCTTAATGGTTTTGTAGCTCATCATATCTTGCAATCCTGGAGAATTCCAATCTTTGCTTCTCAAAAACTCTGTAAAACCATGTTTTACTAATTTTCAGAGAGTGAATGCTTTTTGGATAGCTTTAATTATTTCATCATCAGAATATATTTAACATGCCATTTGGTATAAGAAATATATATGCTTATATTTAAGGATATACTAGCCCATACAGCAGTTAGCAGAGGTTTTTCAAATTAGATCCTCTATGACCAACTGTGCCCTTCACAAATTTACCTTAAAATACCTCATACTCAGCTTTAATTTTTATTTAACCATAGAAAGATTTCTATGGTTGACCAGATTTTTATTTTTTTAAACAGCAATGATGATAATTTTTAAGTTTACCTCTAAACGTGACTTGTTTGACTTCAGCTTATTTTCTATTTTTACTATCTTTTTTGCTTGCTCCGGTACTTCCAGACCCAACTTTATCATACATTTGGTCTCTCGGACGATCTCTGGAATTTGGGGATCAAAATTAACCAAGAACTTCCCACTTTTAGGATGACGTGCAAATATTGTGGCTTGTAAGGCTGTAAAGACATTTTTATATCAGTTTCTAAGATAAACATTTTTCTGTTATATAAATTATTATGTAACAAATATTTCTAATATTACTATATATTGATCAAATATATATGGTTACTTGTGAAATAGCTTCACATTGTTTTTAGTTAAAGAAAATATACAACTGATTTTCACCATATTAGTTTTCTGCCATATATAACCTTTTTCTTCATAAGCTACACAAGCATAAGATCCAGTCTTATTTATGGCATACTTTACTTAGCTCAAGTTAGTATATTATGCAATTCATTTTCTAAGGACCTGGAAACATAACAGTCATGAGATGCTCAATATCTTACAGGAATTTGTTAATGCAGGGGGTAAATGCTTACATAGGGATATTGCAAAAATCAAAAGCAAAATAAAAGCCCAAACAGCAACACAAAAACCTCTGTTGATGGTGTGATGACGAGATTTTATTCTTATAGATCTACTCTTAGTTTTGAAGCCCACAGAGTGTCTAAAATTTACATTAAAAATCTACTCAAAATTGGTTTTTTTTTTGTTTTTTTTTTTTAATTGCCACTCTTTCAATCTTAAAATTATAAAGCTTGATTATCAAACATTTTTTCTTGGGATAAAGTAATACTTGTCTTGAGAGGGACTGGTAAAATTGTATAAAAATTGTATGAAACTGTATAAATTATTATAATGGAAAAAAGAATTATTAAAAGGCATCCATAAAGAATTTGAATACAAAATAAACAACTGTGTGCCTTAAATGTGTTTCACTACTGTTTCTAGTCATCTGTCAAACAATGTACCAAATCTGCAATCCTCTGTATCAAAACCAAGTTATAAGGTCAGTAAGGGACAGAGATTTGTATTATTCGGCCTCATTATTGGATCATGATTACTTTGCACATTTTGAGGATGAATGAGGCTTTAAAAAATTATCTGATTTGATATGTGTTAACTTAGCATTCAATAACAGTTTAAAAAAGCCAATTACATATTTAATTACTTACGGTATTGTAATTGTGAAATTTCCTTCATCCATGCATTATGATAGACTATTTCAAATTCCACCAATACACAGGCAATTCTGTTGTATAATCGAACAACTGCTTTACCTTCTGGACTTGCCAAGATATTTGACTTTTTCTATTAAAACACATTACATTCAAATTAAAACCATATCAAAAGAAAACCATGCTATTTGGGTTTTTCTCAGTTTAACTATTGACTATACTACTACAGGCTGAGAGAGTTGGGGCTGTTCAGCTTGGAGAACAGAAGGCTCCAGGAAGACCTTACAGCTGCCTTCCAGTACCTGAAGGGGTTACAAGGAAGCTGGGGAGGGACGTTTTACAAAGGCAGGTAGTGATAGAACAAGGGGTAATGGCTCTAAACTGGAAGAAGGTAGATTAGATTAGATTAGATATTAGGAAGAAATTCTTTCCTGTGAGGGTGGTGAGACACTGGAACAGATTGCCCAGAGAAGCTGTGGATGCCCCTTCCCTGGAAGTGTTCAAGGCCAGGTTGGATGGGGCTTTGAACAGCCTGGTCTAGTGGAAGGTGTCCCTGCTGATGACAGGGGGGTTGGAATTAGATGATCTTTAAGGTCCCTTCCAACCCAGACCACTCTTATGATGCTATTACAGTACTGTCGTACTGTGGTGTCTAGGATTTTCAACCTACTCGATTCTTGCTTGAGCCCTGCAGAAAGGGATCTGGGGTCACTGGTCAATAGCAGGCTCAATATGAGTCAACTGTGTGCTCTGGCAGCCAACAGAGCAAACCACAATCTGGGGTGCAAACACAGTATAATCACAGCCCATCAAAAGAGGTCATTATCCCACTGTACGCAGCATTGGTGTGGCCTCACTTTAACATTGTGGGCAGTTCTGGGCTCCATAATTTAAGAAGGATGTGGAGGTCCTTGAATGCATCCAGAGAAGGGCAACAAAGCTGGTGAAAGGGCTGGAAAGAATGTCCTGTGAGGAGCAGCTAAGGATTTTGGGCTTGTCTAGCTTGGAGAAAAAAAGGCCTGAGGGGTGACCCCATCACTCTCTACAGCTTCCCGAGGAGGAGAAAAGTGGAGAAGGAGGTGCTGAGCTCTTCTCCCTCGTATCCAGTGATAGGACACCTGGGAATGGTTCAAAGCTGTGCCAGGGGAGGTTTTCAAAGGACACTGGGAAACATTACTGAGCCAGTGGTCAAATATTGGAACAGGCCTCCTAGAGAGGAGGTTGATGCCCCAAGCCTGTTAGTGTTTAAGAGGCATTTGGACAATTCCCTTAACAACATGTTTTAACTTTTGGTCAGCCCAGAATTGGTCGGGCAGTTGGAGTAGGTGATCATTGTAGGTCTCTTCCAACTGAAATATCCTATCCTATCCTATCCTATCCTATCCTATCCTATCCTATCCTATCCTATCCTATCCTATCCTATCCTATCCTATCCTATCCCTACATCTTGGATCTACAACAGTTGTTACTGCAGAGCATATTTTTTTAACTAGACATTCACATCCAAAAACACAGGTTGCCTAGCACATCAGAAGTAACATCATCATAGCCAGAAACATTATGGTCACCCTGCTGAAGTATGACAGTTCATTGTTACACAAAACACCTAATTTTTCCTCACATCAACTTACATGGAAATAGTTGATTGGTTCATTTATCCTTCTGAACAGCTGTCTCACCCACAGTATCTTTCCTGCAACAGGTGGCATGTTTCGAGCAAGAGGAGGGTCATCTTTTTGAATTTGGTAAAGCTACGAGAAGAGTAATATCATTAAACACATGGATTAAAAAATCTGTTGAAATGTTAAACTGTTTTTCCTCTGGTATCACAATTTCTTCCTCCTCCCAAACAGATTAAATTTATGTAAAGTCACAGTTCACTGAAAGAAAAATGTGATGTGAAGAAGTGGTGCGAGAATCCTTGTTGGAGCTTTTCCTCCTTTGCTTAGGAACTGCTCTAAGCTATACTGTTAACTGAGAGGTTTTACCAGGATAGAAATGTCATCATTGTTCTTCAGAAACATACACCTGACTAACAGCTAATATTTCAGGAGTTGGACTTTACTCTTGTGGGTCCCTTCCAACTCAGGATAATCTATGATTCTATGATATGCTCTTTTCTAACTTTCCATCAATATACATGTAGAGACTCCTGCGTATACAGCCCACGCATGCTTTTACCTGTGCCCAAGCTGAGTTAAAAAAAAAAAAAAGAGGGGGGCCCTGTTGATGCTTTAAGAGCCAAAGCTGTAGGCGGCTTCAGCCTTAAGCAATTAATTCCTGACCTTGAGTGAACATAAAATGAAAATAAAACAAAACAGACTAACAAGCAAGAATGTGTAGGAGACAAGATAACGAATGGTTTCTGTGCTGTAACCAGTAATCAGTCAGAAGTAAAAGAATGGCTCGTGAACAGGTGGAATTATCCAATCATGTCAATTGTTTAGGCTCATGTTTGCTGTGTGGGTGATAAGGGATAACGAATCAAAAGTGAAAGAATGCTGCATGCTTGGGGCATGGAGGAGGAAAAAAAGATATATAAGAAGCACAAAGCTTCAATAAAGTGCTGATGCCTGAACACATCTCGGTGTTGGTCATTTCATCCGCTGCAGGGCCCTGCTCACTAAACAGCTGCATTATAGTCAAGAGAAATTTGACCTAAAATTATCACATACAAATTTGCATTGACAAATTATTCAAGCACTTAAGAACCAGTATTGCAGTGTGAGCAACTTTTTATTAGAAATAACTTGCTTGGCAAAGATAAAAAGCAATCCAATAATACCTAATAAATAGAACTAGGCAGCATACTGGCAACATATTTTTCAACAGAAGAAAGAGGAATATTTGTATCCACTCAACTTCAGGCATGCAAACTCATGCTGTGATAACACAAACAGCTGCACTACTTAAACAGATACCACTCCACTTATTGACATATCTTCTTACCCCTATACTGTCTCCTGCACAGTCCCAACAAAAGAAATTCAAGTAGCTTCACAGCGAACTTAAGAGAGGAACTGACCTGGATGAAACCCTCCCAGAAAATGTACCTATTTTTTAAGTCTGGGAAAAAGCAGGCAGGGGTGGGGTCAGTGATTACTTAAGCAACCAGTGCTGCTGAAAATACATACATCGAATTAAACCAGTAATTAGAAGTTTAGGAAGTGCTATATACAGTGAGCAGATAGGGAAAGAACACTGTAGAGAGAAGTTCAGAGCACCTATGCTAGGCTAAGTTTTTAAGTCACTGTTTGCAAGAATCATTTTCCACTAAATGCAGCGTTTAAAGATACTTGGCTCCTCATGTAAACATGTCATTCATCTGACAAAATGGAAACATCTCTCAAAAAATATTTGCATCAGTCTAGCTTTCCAGAATCTCTTTATACTCATTGAAAAAAAATGGCCATTTCAAGGGAATTATTTAAATCTTCAGGTTAACATGTAAAATAGATCAAATTAATTGACTCTAGGACACTCATCTGTTTCTTGAGTAAAAAGGGAGTATGGCTGTCTAGTTCTGATATAGACTTTTATTTTGCAGACATAAAGTCAGGTTAGATTAATTTCTCTCTGAAAGTTTAAAGGCAAGTGACGTGAACAGTCCCCAGAAGCTAATTCTCATTTATGCTACAGTCTACACTGTACACTACACAAATAATGGGAAATTACTTTATAATGAACATAAATGCGATTTACCTACATTTTATATCTGCTTTATACTGTTAAAGGTCTAGATAATAGCCATGTATAAAGGCAAATTAACTGTAAAATCCCCATATAATAAAAAACCTGAAAGGTATATGCAAGTAAAATGGTGATGACACATTTGACCTGCAAGAGCACGTATATCATTTGCCTACATAGTTGGGTCTGTTTTCTGTAACAGGAAGACAGAAGTATGATAAATTGAGCACCAGCAGTCAGTTAGTGAAACAGGCAGAATAAATAAAAATTATTCACATTGAAATATTTGCTCTTATTTTAAGATAATGTTTAAAATTTATTGCAAAGAAGTGAAATACCTTTTTAGTAGCTTCAAGTTCTGCTACATAATGTTGAAGAATACAACCAATTGTACGTTCTGTTTCTTCTTGAAGGCATGGCATTCCCAGATTTTGAAACCTGTATTAAAAAAGAGTAGCCAAAACGGGATTTCTAAATAATAGTCTTTTTAAAAAAATTATTTTAGGGTATATGAATGCTACATAAAATAAAAGAAGCAGAAATCTAGGAAGGGCTTATGGATCTGGGAATTTTTTTTGCTTTGAGCAAGTTTAAGCAAGTTGAAAAGATCTGCCCTGGTGGTTTCTTCTATTCTTGCATTGTAGGGGTTTTTTTAGTATCCTCTTGTATATATGAAATAAACTGTAATAAAATTAAGAAACAGGAGAATATATTGATTCCCATAAGAAAGCTAAAATACATCTTTTATGATGTTTACATGGTTCAGAATACCAATAATGAAAAAATTTTTATTAGGTCCTTTGTTCTAAAATTAGCTGTGTTATTTAAATTGTGCTAATCAGTAATTTGAAGTTACTTTAAAATATTTTAAAACATAATTGCCAATACCTTTGAAGCAACTGAAGCGCATGCTGTGAAGTCAAAATTCTCCCAAAACAGGTACGCATAAATGTCTGTATCTGTATCTAAAGAATATAGAATTTAGTATAGTTTTTCTAATCATATAATAGTATTTTGGTGTCTGATAATTTCCTAACATAGAAGCATTTGAAATTGTTACTGCTCAAAGCACAAAATAGCAGTCTTTACCAGTCCATGCTTTACATAATCAATAAATCCTAGTGTCAGTCCAGTAATCTCTTAAAATGCCAGACAATTTTAGCAAAAAATCAAATAATGTACTGAAAATAGTTGCACTTTTGTTCTGCCCAAAACCTAACCATGTGTCTCCAGGCTAATAAACCACATCCATGTAGATTGTTCTCTCGGGTCTCATAATTTTTGTCATTTTGGCTGCAGAGTGAGACCAATCTTCAGTGAAGACTGTATTTTATAGCTTTCTTTGGAAGGAAGAGAAAGAATGGAACGAGCCTCCCTCCAGACAAACACAAACTTCATGCTCTTTGGAAGAAAAACAGTATAGCCTATTCACAGTCCAAAGCCTCACTGATGTCCAGGGAGATGTTAGTTAAGTAGTGATAAGATTCTTCCCCGAGTAAGTTACAGGTAACAGTATCACTTACCTCTAAACCTTCAATATTTGCCATGAAGTTCACAAAATCCACATCAAATTCTGTTTTTCGTGGATCAAGGATGTCATATTGTTTCTTTTGAACACCTTGGTAGATATTTTTGAATTTTATTGCCATAATATCTATCCCTTCGATGGTAGACAGACTCAGTGCATAAAAACTTTGTACTACAGTTATCATCTCTGTAATCTGAAATATAAACATTATATTCATGCTCATAACAAATTATTCATTAATTCCTCTAGAAACTAAAACCTGAGTAAAATAAAATAAGGAATAGCAAATTCTTCAACTACTACATTCAGAACCGTGTTGCTTCTGAGCTTCAAAGTCAAGTATCTTCAACAGAGTATGGTTAATTCAGTTTTCAACATCAGTTCTCACCACAACCCAGTACAAAGTAATGTAACCCAGTACATCTTAATTTTTTTGATAGTAAAGTGTTTTATATATATATATATTTGATTATTAGATCCAATAGAGTAATATGGAAAAGGAGTTAAAACATGACATACATGCACTGATGAGACAGAAATTTCACAGAATAAAAAAACTCAACCATATAGATTAGTATATATACTGCGTGATTACGAAAAACAGCAGAGACTGACAGAATTCCTACTCTGTGATGACTGCCCCATTACCCTCTTATCCCTTGTCTGACATTATTTGGCACCAAGGGCCACCTATTATATTTTCCATGCAAACTCTATGAATGCCAGTTTAAAATCCTTTCATTGGGTTAGCAAGCTAAATGTTAAGACCACACCAAGCAGCAGAATCATTTGAAGAACTACATTTGGCAGTAACTGGATTTTCTAATGCCTTAGGACACCATGGAAAAAAAGCAAAGGTGCGTTATTTTTCACATAATTTTAAACCTCCTAAAATAATAATTTAAGTTTAGATTAATTAGGTTATCTCCCTCCACACCACCAGAGAGAAATTCGGAGAGAGGATTCCTTCTGACAAATTCAGAAAGATATTGTGAGGTAATTGCCTAAAGTATTGGGATGACTTACACTGTGGAAGTGGCTAATTTCTCTCAATAAAGAATTACAAACTCCTTCACGGGATGATTAAGATGGGTATGTTGACAAGTGTCCACCTTGTAAACTGTTCTTTGAGAAAGCTCTTTTTCTCTACTGATAATAACAGAACACAATATACTCACTTTTTCTAATCTCTTACAAAAGGCTTCAGATTTTCCAAAAATGTACATTTCTGATACTTCAAACGTCTTTTCTCCTAGAGTTTCCAAAATCTCTTGCTTTGTTTCATGAAAGCATTTCTGATATTTTTTCAACAGAAACATGCAGTCCTAAAAAGTGAGGAATAAATACCGTATTCATTATGCTATGCTTATGGGTGAGACACTGGAGAACTCAAACCTACTGGAATTTCAAAGTGGTTACTTACCACTGAATCTAGTTTCAGTCAACAGGCAGTAATGACTTTCATACCGTGGTTTTCTCTTAGTATGTGTAGCAAATATTTGCAACATATGAATGTACAACAGTACAGTAAAAGACTTAACACTGGGAAATGAGTGACCAAGAAAAGAACAGGAAAGCTTTAGTTCTTGTTAAAGTAAGAGAGTGGTTTAGAGGCCAGCGCAGAGCAGGTGATGACTCCTGCTCTAAAGGAGACATTTGAATATTAAGAAAAGCCACTAGCTTGATTAGGAATTATCAGACTATCCTCCGGATAAGGATGGAATTTGGCATAACAGGGTAGTCTATTTCAAACTTCCAGGGGACTTAAAGGAAAGCAATTATACAAATTAATGTATGTTGACAAGTCTGAGTTCAAGTGAGATTAAAGAATAACACATCTTTCTCAGTTGATTACTTACTTAAATACTAAGACTTCATCAGATGTAAAAATAATGACTGGTGAGAAATGTAAAGTCTATAATCATGTAATAAAAAAATATTTTGTCAGAAAGCAGATTTTATCACAATGTAACAGCAGTTACCAGATTGTCTAAATGTATAGGTATATATAACAAGTGGCTATGAATTACAGGAAATTTAAAAAGGTCCTCAAAAGGAATGTTCAGGTCTTCTAGAAGATACAGATACTAGAACAAAGGCTGATCATCATTATTAGAAAGTGGGCTTATACTTCTCTCATAGAATAATGATGGCTTGTCAGCTGTAGAACAGCCACAAAATGACCTCAATGAAATAGATGAGTTATTAGAATCATATCATCCTGCCAGGTCAGAAGAAATACATTCAATACACTTTCTTTTGTACCTCTAGACCTAATTTTTAAAGGACTATGGAATCCTTTCTGGATAAGATAGGAAGTCAGTAGCTGAGGTCTGATAAAGAAGGTAGGAATGAAGTCAGCATTGGCAACCAGTAATCCCACAGCTGGATGTATTTTGCCATGGCATGCTGCATGTGCTTCATTTGTTCTTCATGTGTCACCATCAGCTGAAGAAGACACTGCTAGCACTGAACTTTGATGGTGTGCCAAGGAAATCTGGTATTGGAAGGACCTATTGTAACAAAGTGGGGGTCTACTCAAATACCAGGTTCCCTGTGGTACAGCGAGATGGTACCATATCAGAAACCCTCAAGAGGAAAGAATATGGATTATGCAGGATGACAAAATTTCTTGGTCACACATACAGTGAAGATGCCAATTCCAAAGTCAGTGACAGACCACTGATAAAGATGAGGCCATTCTAATTTCAACAAATGCCAGTGGGCTAAGAAATGGGAAAACACTCAAAGCACTATGAAATAAAACAGTAAAGACTGTGAAGTTCTTGATACATATTGATATGGACTTCCTGATGGATATCAATAGGTAATCAAAAAGTTTGATAGGTAAATGATAAAACATCAAAATACGCACCTTAATTTTTTGAATCATTGTTGATGTCTCCTGCTCCCAGACACGAGAGAAGCCACCATCTGTAATATATGCTCTACACATTGTGACCATTTGATTTGTAACCTAGCACAGATAAATGAAAACAAGTAGGTCTCAAGTTTATAAGGAAATTTGCCTGTTTCGTAAAATCTAACAAAATTCTCACACGCATGTATTAGTTTTATCAGAGTTTGGATAAATTTCACCTGTGGGAATGATAGTGGCTGAATAATATACATAACAGACACCCTATAAAAAGTCTTAAAACACTCCTAGAGGTATATTTAAGCTCCAGAAAGTATTTGCAAATACTATCAGTCCAGCAATATATATTCATAAACACAGAATGCAGCCAACCATAATTCAAGAACGCAGAAAAGTTATTTAACTCTAACTATTCTTCACTTACATTGCCATCTTTACACTTTGTAGTGTGTGCATCCTTATTTAAAAACTGACATTAAAGAATTTTCTATCTTAACAGTACGTCTTTACCTTGGTCTCCCATGGCTATGAAAAGCTGCTACTCCTCAATTACAAAAATCTAGTTTGTAATGACAGGAACAGAGAAAGGAGTATGGGAGTGAATGTAGATAGAGAAAACATCTCAGAGAACAGCTACAGATAGATAATTTTTTTTTGTCTTTTAAATAATATGAACAATTCAAAACAGTTCTCCTGGCACGAGAGTTCTGTAAGCAGGTCTTAAGAAACCCTAACTGAATAAAAACCTCTCCAATGAAGAAAGGCTAAGAAAGTTGGGGTTGTTCAGCCTGGAGAAGAGAAGGCTCTGGGGAGACCTTATTCTGGCCTTCCAGTATTTAAAAGGGGCCTATAGGAAAGAGGGGAACAAACTTTTTAGCAGGGCCTGTAGTGATAGGACAAGGGGTAATGGCTTTGAACTAAAAGAAGGTAGATTTAGACTAGATATTAGGAAGAAATGTTTTACAATGAGGGTGGTGAAACACTAGAACAGGTTGCCCAGAGAGGTGATAGATGCTCCATCACTGGAAACATTCAAGGTCAGGATGGACAGGGCTCTGAGCAACCCGATCTAGTTGAAGATGTCCCTGCTCACTGAAAGAGGCTGGACTAAGTGACCTTTAAAGGCCCTTCCAACCCAAACCATTCTATGATTCTACAAAGACTGAAAACTGCTGCAACAAAGGAGCCTCACACTGTAATGCAATGACTGGTGAAGTTGTAGATAGGACCTCCAGTGTTACCTCTGGTGATCTTTAAATGGAAGCAAACACTAAGGAGGACCTTAAGCCACTGGATTAAAATTGAGCTTTTTCCTTGGTATTTCTTAGTGCAGCTTCATGCAATCAGTTTGTCATTAGCCTCTATAATGAAATTCTCAATCCCTTTGACCATTAAATAATAGACACTATCAAGTGTCAATACACAAACATATAAAAAACCAATTACATAACAGGCAATATAAACATTGCTGCATACTCTATAGCTAACATCTGATGTATGGAAAATAGCTCCAGCCATAGACAAACATTTGGGATTTGGGAAACAACTGAGCAGATTAATTCAGATCAGGAAATCAATCAAGAAGATAAGAAAAAAAAAAAATTTGCTTAATGAAGAATAACAACAAAGATCCTTTGAGAAGACAAGTCTCTAACTCAAGTTCAATTCTCTCCTGATCAACAGACTTCTCTTCCTTTTCTGTGCAGATATCCACTGTATATTACCATTTTTAACATCCTACTGATTTAAACAAAATTAGGCTTTTTTGTGAAAAATCACATAGTTTTTATAATGAATGTTATACTTAATATATTTACCTTTATAAGCAATGATGTCATTCTCTCAGAAGTATTGTAATATCTTGAAACACTGTGAATCATTCGTATAGCATTTATCAAGTTTGGTATTCCATGTGTCATTGATACCTTAAAGCAGAGTTTTGAGAAAAATTCAACTTTCTACTCTTATTTCTATTCTATTGACAACTTCTAAATTACATTTTTCCCTAAATCACATGAATCAATCTTCAAAACACCATGGCATATTACCAGAAGGTTTCTTGTAAAAAAAAAAAAAAAAAAAAAAGCTAATCACACTCCATAAAGTTTTAAATTTCATCTAATAAAAACAATAAAACTCTTGGATGATTTGGTGAGAAATCAGATTAAACATAGTAATATGAATATTTTAATATTTTAATTTTGATTAGCAAAATCGAACATGGGTTTCCAAAAGTACACGTTGCATTTTTTGGCACAAAAGGAAGTATTCTTCTGGCAGCTTACAGTGGTTGTCTGTGATTAAAGCTTCTGTTTTCCTTCAAGTGCAGCTGCTACATATACTCTATGCAATTACACTGTGATAACAATCATTACAGAAAATGTTTCATTCAGATGATTCACAAAACTCATGAAATAATTGTCACAATGTTAATTACTCATCATATGAAACACCTCAATCTTTCACACATTTCATGAAATCATTGTTCACATCGTTAAAATCAAAATGTGGTATTAAAAGTATTCTGTGATTCAATCACTTCCAAAGTCTTTTGGGAAAAAAAAAAAGATTAAAAATGTAAAAAATAATATTTCATTAACATTAGCAGGGACTTATCAGAGCTGCAATTCAGAACATCAAGAAGTAATTCTGACCGTCACCCCTCAACAGAGAAGACAAGCTCCTGGAACTAACTTTGGGCGGCAAATTCAAAGTAAACACACTAATAATGTGGACACAGGAGGCATCTGCATTTGCCAGAAGAGTATGAAAGAAAGGCTATACAGTATAAAACCAACCCTCAGTGTCCACATGTTCATCACCACCACCTTCCCTTCCAAAATGGAAACAGGAGATTCTGAGTCTACTGTTTCTCTTTTTTAATCCTTGACAAAAAATAACACCCTGAATACTGGACTACATAGAGATTTCTCTGATTCAAAGCCCTGAGTTAAATGCTCAGTCTAAATTTACATATAGTAACCCACTTCAGCTACAAATGTGACTATGTGTGATACTGCATACACTAAATGCCATATTTTATGCACACACTAAATATCATATTAAATGTGCATATACTCCATTCCTGATTCACTAATACTTAAAATACTTTTCAATATTAGATATTAAATCCAACTCAATCCAGAACGTAGTTCTTTTTAAAACAGGGCATATTTAACTTGGATGTCATTATTTTTAAGTTGAATACCATGGAAAATCCTACCTAAATTATCTTGATCTCTGGAACAATGTTCCAAAAGATGTAACAGAAATTCAGATGTATCCAAAGTGTTCCAGATTAAACAAAGAACTATAGTTAACTATCTGGTATCAGTAAAATGATGACCTCTTTAATGAGTTTCCACCCACAAATGTTTGTTTAAGATAAAAATAATTTTATCTTAATAACTCCTATGAAGCAGCTCATAATTATGATCTGTTACCTGGCACCCTCTAGTGATACTCTGAAGAGCAGAAGATAAACAGATTTTTAGTAATACTGTTTATGACCCTCCTCTCTTCTACTATTCCATCAGCTCTATGTCATATACTGTCACCATCTTTTTGTTTCCCCTCAGTTAAAACTTTCAAGTACAATCCTAAGCTGCCAGAAATTCAACTTCCCAACAGAAGACTGGTGTCAGATAGGACCAAAACAAGAAAGACTAAAAACCAAAGCAGAACAAGCAATTTTTCCTAGGGTATTTCCTCCTTCCATTCTGTTCTGCAACAATCAGTAGAAACATATACCTGTTATAATATTTAACAGTTAATATACCTAATAACCTATTTAATATATCTAATAACCAATACCTTGATCTAGGGCTGACATGTTGTGTACATGGACAACCAATCTTTGACATTCTGACTAGCTTGTACTTCTGCGAATAGAAGCAGCTAATACTGTTTTCAGTATCAAAATATTACTTTATCCATTTAGGACCTCATTAGCTTTCATTATTTTCTATATAACTGAAATTTTGGTAACAGCTGCGTGATTATTCATTGACACATACGGAATATTCATTAAAAAGACATATTTTAAGATTCTTATATTATAAAATATGTACCTGTTTTAGCTCATTTTAAAAATAATATCATCAGCAGGACTGACTTACTAGGCAATCATAAATATTTACATTTATTGACAAAATACATACTTTATTATATAATAAACTAATGCTTTAACATTTAGTGTGACAGGAGTTTAGAAAAAAGAAAAACAGAAAAATTAGGAAAATAGAAAAGTAATTTAGGAAAATACGCATTTAAACAAATACAAAGAAGACTTCTTTTGCTCTGAGCATTCTATATAAACACTTTAGCTATGCTTAAAGAGTGACGAAAGGCATACTTATACTTACAATATCACAGTTATAAAGTGGCTGACAAACTTTTTCAAGTGTGCATAAGTATTTCACATTATCTTTTGATTCATTTGCTGCATCTGTGATTCTGGCGTCTAACTCTTGCCACATCTAGAGGCAAAACAGTACTGTAAAAAACTTCATACATAAGGAACTATTTATTTAATTTGCACTGATTTGCCAGAAGTAGATCTTGGTAAACTAATTTCTAAAAGGCATTGTTAAAGCAAGCAATAAAAATTATTTTCATTTACAATAATTTTTGTTCTTTCTCTTAATACATTAAATGCACAAGCACCATACCTAAATTTTCCTCTCTTAATTCTCCTCGGGTAATCTCTCTTAGATGCAATGAAACAAAATAAATATCGCAAGCTTTGTCTACTATAGTAAAAAACGACAAAAAAAAAATAATTACCCTTAGTACTTTAGAATGTCCAACATTCAGAACATTAATTACAGCTCTGCAGTTTGGTCCTTTGATCTGCTCAATAATAAAATTAAATTTCGCAGACATACATTTCCAGTGCTCTAGTTCAGTCAGTGGACCTGAATCATCAGCTTCTTTCCTCATCTGCTTACTCTCAATCAGAACCTGCAACCAATTTGAAAATAAAACAAATGTCTACTATAGAGAATAGACAAATCATTATAAAGAAGAGAAGAAACACTCTGAGGATACTAACTTGAAAAGGAACAAGCTTGCAGTTATTGATAAATGAAAATGATTTTGATTTGGAAAAGCATCTTAAGTCTAAATTGTACTTAATGATATTCTTAAACTGAAAGGAAGGCAACTAATACATATGTTCAACTGCTGTCATAAACCTCAGCAGATGTCTGTTTTTTTAAATCAGAATCTATGGATTGAATTGAACCAAATGTAACTTCACTTGTAAAAAATCTGAAGAACTATCTAAAAAAAACAACATTAAATATCAGACACAAAGTCATAAATGTACTCATTTGTATGTTGATAAATGTGCAGTCAGCTCTTATTTTACATGTCTTTTACAGTTTTATTCTTGTGAGCTAAACACACTAAACATAGTACGTCCTTATAAGTAGAGCATGTCCCAGCCTACACAGATTCTGTATTGTGACAAACGGTTCTGTGTTTTATCATGGAAGTCTCAGACACTAATTTATTGGATAACTTAGACCTTACCATGTAAGGCTTACACAGGATAAAATATGCCCTAGCAGACGTAGTCAAAAATCTTTCTAAGAGTAGTATCTCATACCACAATTGGCAGCAGAAACTTAACAGGTAATGTATGGAGTATAACTAATTGTATATATTTATTATCCTCATCAGTGTTATTAATCCTGCATCCTTCTGTCCTCTTCTTCTTACTGTTTGTGTATTAACTGATCAGAAACTCTTATTCTTGCTAGACTGTTAATTTCCCAGGGATAAGGACTAACTACTTAACTTCACTTGTGCATAGAAGTGAAGAACTTGCCTTACTCAGGTGGAGATGTAGCTGAAGCCTTCAATTAACTTCAGGCAAGTCTCATATATAATTTATAAATATCTATCCATATTCATGCTGGATTGATGTATTTAAAACAACAACTTACCCGTTCAATTTGTCTATACCATATCATAAGTACTTCCTCTAGCTGGTGAACCATGTCAGGATTATCAGCTGCTGCAGTCACTTTCTCAAAGGTCTGGAGTTTAGAAAAATTAATGTAATCTATTTTTTGCAACTCAATAGTTCCTTTAATGCTTATTATAGCCCCTGGAGGAAAAAAACCAAAACAAAACAAAACAGAACAAAACACAATTACAATACAGAAACAATTAAGGCTCTAAAATTAATTTCTAAGCTGTGTAAGCAATTTAAATTTAGGGATATATGGCTGCAATCAGTGTTGTTTCAATATAATAGCCATTTTATTGCACTCACATAAACCAGAAAAATTCTTATTTTAAATCCAGTGTTCCTCCTTAAAAGTAACATACCACTAGAGAATTGTCTTAAGTAAATATCTACCTATACATTTATTATTGATCATTTTATTTTTCCTTGCAGAATGGGAAAAGTTCCTTACCTATGTGGTACAGCCTTTAAAAAGAAATTCTTAAGTAGACTTCCTCTATTTGATTGCTTCTTCAATGCAATGCTTACCTTCTAAAAATGAAAGGTATCTGTTCAGTGTTTCCACAAAATTCTGTTTGTCTGTTGTATCTTGTTTGGTCTGACTTAAAGCACCCCAACTATTTGTTGTGAGGATAGCAGGGAGAAAAATCTTTTCTATTATATTCCTAATACCATGTAGGAGTCCTTCAGTTGCATCCAAAACACCAAAGAATATATCCTGCATTGTGACAGAACCATTGTTAGTAATGCAGTAACTAAGATTGGAAACAGTGTTATAAAATCTGTGTATTTTTTTTATAAAGGCACTCTAATTTGCCAATGAAAACTTTAATTTAAGGAGGCAAAATCCTTACAAAATACTGATACCTACAATGTGACCATAAGATACTATTTTCAATAAAAAAGGGAAGTAAATAATGAGTTTATAAAGTTTTAAAAGGCTGACAGGTTATATTTTTGTAATTTCTATTATTTCCCTATCATACAGAAAGTTTGGAAATTTTTTAAACAGTATATAGCAATTAAAAATATTCTAAATGTCCCCATCTACAATTAGGTGCTAAGTAATGAAATGCAAATAGTAAAAATGCTCTGAATGTCTGTATCTGAAACTATATTAGAGGGAATTATCTGACTGAATGTATATTAATTTGGATTAGATTAAATTTTTGTCTACTCTCCAAAACTAAACTTTACAAGTTCTTACTATTTTTAATATTGCAATATTTTAATTGTCCTTCAAATCAGCAAATATTAACATACTTCATGTAACAAACTTCCAAGAACATAAATTTCTTTTTCTCTTCACTTCAGTAAGGAATTTGATGCAAATATATTTATGACCAATACTGAAACTCTTGATAAAGACAGATGATATATCTCACTTCTAATAGTGCTTTTCCCCCTGCACCTTCTCAGCTTTCAAAACAAATAAAATATTCGTAATATATAAAGTATATAAATTAATAATGGATATTCTGTCTGAAGAATTCAAAGTCATGTTAATTATAAGACACATATATAGGACTGATTCTTATCAATTTACTGTCCCTTGAACACTGCCCAAGTATTAAAATATGTACGCTATAAACAAGAATGAAGTCCACACTTATCTAATAATTTGTATTACATAGCTGTAAAACAGAAAAACTCATGCCATATAGTTTACATAGTTACATAGCATAAACATGTATTTCACATATTCAAAGATACATAAAGAGAAAGGTACAAGTAAACTTTTCTTCTCCTGGTATTTGCAATAAACTCTTCTCAGTGAGTTCTAGTTTAGAGATTTCCTAAAATGTATTTAATGGCTTTAACCTCTTCAAAAACAGCAAGGAGAATGAGAAATTAATCTTAATGCTGACTTCTTTAACAAGAGTCCTGTAAGACACTGAATTCACAAGATATCCTGAGTATTTGCTGAAGTAATACAGCTACTCATTGTCTATCCAAAAAGGAGAGCAAAAAGCATGATATAGCTTAACATTCAAAAAACGCTTTCACCAGTAACTTTAGTTATGTGACAATAGTCAAACAAATAATGCAATGAAAATAGCTACTTTTAAAGTTTTTAGTTTTAAAAATATAAGAAAGAATACCTCATGTATAGTTTTTGCATTTATAGAGCTGTCATTCTTAAAACGAATGAAAAATAAGCATAGTCCTACAAATTTGTCTGGTGTATTGTCCACATAAAATCGCATCATTCTACTTCCTTTTACAACTCCTGGAATTGTCCGACCACATTCTGAAAAGAAATTTATAGTTGTCACTATTTTTAAAAGTAAAGGTATTAAAAATGTTTAAAATTAATATAGTGAAGTAAAATTCAACATAGAAATAATTTATTTTCTTCATTTCTGTGTAAGAGAAGCAAAACCAGCAGAATCCATGGCTGTAATTAACCACACAACTAAAAACCTACACCAAACACATAACGTATGTCTTACAAAGCAGTTTTGGCACATTGGACTGCACTGAAAGGGGAATTTGCTCAGGCCCGTCATTCTGGGTTCATTTGCTGTTGACTAAGGTGCTTTGTTTATTGCTTTCAACCTACCACACAAGACATTATGCTTACGTGTGAAAATAGAGAATATGAGATACCCTCAGGTCCTCTGTGGATATAATCCTAGGAAATTTGATCATTTCGTATTGATAGGTAAGGGAACAGCATGTTCAGCACTTAGAGAATCTTTAGAGACTTTTGACATTAAATTCTAATTCTCTACCAAGCATATGAAAATGAAAAAAATTCAAATATTTATAATAAATGCAAATTCAGACAGATTTTATAAAAGTACCTTCTACTGAACTGAGGGCATAACTCCTGTAAGAAAAAGTTGCAAAAGATAAGAAGAACTTATCTTTTTATAGCCTTCCTTCCAAGAATGGCCAAAATGGACATTTTTCTAAACAATTTGACTTGAAGCAAGTATTTAAAATACAAATTTTCAGTCCTTATAGCAAAAGACTGCAAAATTATTGAACAAGTAAAATCAGATTTTATTCTGGGAAACATGAAACAAGATTAACAATAGAAGGCACTGTACTAACATTGCTAAAAATTTACCTATTCCTGGTGCTTCTCCTTCTTGATACAAAATTTTCAATGCTTTACTTCCTCCCTTGGCAAAAAAAGAATCAAATTCTTCCAACTGTTAAATCAAAAAGTGAACACCTGTCATTCAAAATATCGGATTTTTATGTGCCTTTAAGACATGCAAAAGTAATTTGACCATGCCACTATTTAAAGTTTTGTTGGTAGGTAATGATTATCCTCAAACATCGTAAGGAGTTACAAAACAACATAATAGGTATTTCAAATATTGCCTTCAAGTACCAAATCTGCACACACAGGTGGCCTAGCTCCTTTTAACCGTATATCAAGTGTTTATGGTCTCATCCAGTAATGCAGAGACACTGGAAGATATTCTGTCACTCACAGAGAATGGTAAGTCTAAAGTATCAACTGGAAGCAACTGGTCATAAAAGACTTCAAAACATACACAGCAGACTTGCATGAGTTGACATACCCTGCTATTGCTAGTCTACGTCTAAATGTAAAAGATTCATTCATAAAACAGGAGTAGCAGGACACATGAGGATTTTACTCTGAAGACCCGAATTGGTCACAATGGCTCCAAAACTTTTCAATGACAACAAAAATCTTGCCAACCTCTAGAAGGACAATGAGATCACATCTGAAGGAGACCTCACTTCCCCAAAATTAGTTTGCTGTACCTGTTCATAAACTGGCCACCCTAAAACACTACAGGTCTCTAGATGACCATTTAGAATTTGCCATGTTATGTAAAGTGCTTTGGATAGTAAAGATGCAAAGCTTTGAAACAAACATTGTTTGTGTATGGATTATCATTCTGAAGAATTTGCCTGAAATTATACTCAGGGTTTTTAAAATCTGAATTTTTAAACTGACCTAGGCAATTTTTGTGTTCTGGTAAAGCCAGGACGTGATTTAGCAGGAAGTGAACAGAACTCTGGAAACCACTGAAAGAAGGTTTGGAGGAGATAAGAACATACTAATCTGGTCAAAATCCACCTTCTTTCACAATCTCTGTTTTACCTGCAAGGATGACTAACCCAACAAGATGAGACTGGGCATTTGAACTGTTCAACTGAAGGGCTCAACCTTGGTAGTGAGACCTCCTGTTTCCTCTCCATCCAAAGTCAGAAACTTACCTAGCAATTATGTCTGGAGTTGCATCACCTGCTCAAACACAAAGCATACACCTCTAGATGTGGTATATTTCTTATAAGCATGACTTTTTCCCCAAAATAAACTGAATCAGAACAGTAATAGGAAAACGAGTGACACCCAGGTGGACAGAATTTAAACCCACTCTTTTGAGAAGACAACATTGTGCAAAAACAAAATAAGTAAAAGCAACCCAGCTCTAGAAATGCATGCTGCACTTTTACTTTGGTTAATAGGCACTAGTGAACAGCTATTCTGCAAATAGCTTCTGGTTCAAGTCCATGTGGTACAAACACTCACTGACTGAACACATGTACTGGCTAATGTTTTAAAAGATAAAACTTAACTCATGGATCTCAAAGACATGATATGTACATGGGAATTTACTAATTGACAATTTGTTAAAGGACAACGTTGACACAGCCCCAGCAGCCTAAATTATTTATGAATAAACTAAAACTGGAAAATTTCCAACCATAAAAAGTTTTCAGATGGTCCTGGCAACAGGGGAAGGAGAGAAAAAAAAAAGAAGCCCTAAGAACCCAAAGATTCTCAAGTGTCTAAATTAATCAAACTCAGTGCAGAACAGCCATTTTACGTAAAGTCAGGATGATCTAAAACTGTATACCATTTAGCAACTGTAAAATACAAAAAAAAAAAGAAAATGTTAGTTGATTGACAACACTTAAAGCATCTCTATGTTGTATAAGTGTAAGAAAAAACAGGACAGTTTAAGTACTTTTTATGATATATAAACATCTGTAAACAAACAATAAACAACAAATTTGGATGGGGCTAGATTTGGTTTGAAACTGGACACCTGAAATTCTAACAATTGATCTGTTTGCTCAAAGGAGACAGTACCTGGCTGTTTTGAATGCTTATTCAAAATAGATAAAAATAGCATCATGCAATCAATTAGAGAAGGTAAGGGCCATATATTTTCGCATACAGCCATACCGAGTGTTGTTATTCTACTAAAAGAACAGTTTAGCTGGTCGCTCCTGTTTGTTCAAGCACTTTGAGGCACTATGAAAGACACAACACTAAAGACACACAAAGAATGACTGAGCTTTCAGAAGTTCCACGGGTTTGGGATCTACTCACTCTGCAAACCCACTTTATCCTATCTTTTAAGCATTAAAAAATAGACAAAGCACTCAAAATTGGAAATTATTTAATGGGTCTTTCAAAATGTAATTACATTAATTAAATAGTACAGGATTAATGTTCCCTCTTATTATTAAATAACACTCTTAATTTTCAAAATGTTCCTATGAAGTGACACATATTTTTGCAGAATCTTTGGCATTTGTGGTGGTTTGTGTGGCAACTTGCAGCCAAGCACAGCCCGCTCTCTCTCCCTCCCCCTGCTCTTGCCCAGGGACTAGGGGAGAGAATTGGAAGGAAAAGGGCAACACAGCTGTGTTGGCTACTAGCCAAGGGCTAGCCAAGTGAAACTATCACAGAAACTCCGGAGTTGAGAGAAAAATTATGGACTAATTAAAGCAAAATGATGATGATATACAAATGAGTGATGCACAGTGCAATTGCTCACCACCCGCTGACCAATGCCCAGCCTGTGCCAGCCAGTGATCCCTGAGCCAAGACAGTCCCAAAACCCAAACCCCAGAATCGCAAGCCCAAGCGATCCCTAAGAGAACACCCCCGTCTTCTGCTTAGCCCTGGTTAATATCCTGACTTGACAGGATATAATATGGAATATTTCATTGGCACATCCAAATGCCAGTTTTGGGTTTTGCTATTTACTACGCTTCCCCCTCCCAGTCCTAATGCAGCTGTGAACCAGCCAAACACGGTGGCCTTGAGCTCCAGCAGCAACTAATAACATCAGTATTTTATCAACATTCCTCTCATACTTTCAGTCTTATAATGAAACTAAAGTCCAGCTATTCTAACTACTAAGAAGAAAATTAATTCTATCCAGGACAGCATTTCAGTGAGAACTAGCTCAACAGATAAAGAATATAATAATGACAGGCTGAGATGGATGAAACTTGCTGGATGTGACAAGAATCCCTTGGGTCAAAATAACAGCAGTAATTATATTTTCCTTGAGGTAAGAAAGATGAAAACCCCACAATCAAAAACCCTAGGAATATTTGCAAATCTGCCAGGAAACTAAGCTGAATGATTTAGTCAGGTATCATTTTAGATGAGTTGTGTGCCTTATTAATCACATTTTTGGCAGAAACAATCTAAGTGATGGATAACACTTCATATCAAAGGGGCAATCTTCTACATATTTTGATTAAACATCGAAATCAACAAACATACAGAACACTCACCGAAGGGGCATCCAAAATCATTTCTTCCACAGTTGTTAAGTCTAATTCTAGACTGATACTGAGAACTTCAAATATGTACTTATATGAAGCATCAATTTTTGTTCTTCGATGTTCTCTTGCTTCTTTGTATCGAGCCTAAAACATTAAACGTCTTTCAGACTGAAAATACACAAAGGGGTGGCACGAATGACCTGCTACGTAACTTGCACCTTACGATGAAATCTACTGTCTTGTATTACAAGACTACATACCTGCCCTGCTCTTTAAAAATACCTAAATTTTCAGAGGCTAAGAGAGGAACAAATTATCAAGAATTATTAAAAAATGTAAAGTCAACTCCAATGATACATCAAGAAAAGCAAACTTTAAATACACTACAGCTAGATTTTAAGATACTTATGTGCCATATTAACTGGTTTTATTTTTCACAATTAATATTTCTATTTATTATATTAAAACAGAAAGGTCATAAATCAATTTAAAACTAAAGCAGGTGGAGTGGGTAAACATTTGCAGGAACTAAGCTAGGTACGGTTTTGCTTCAGTGTAAATTATTCAGTTAATATTTCCCACTTCCTTCTTATATTGCTTTAAAGTAAAATGTTAAAATACTGCAACCATTAAAAACAAAGGCTCACTGATTTTCTACTAGGAAGAATTTAATAAAAGAACTAAGTATAAACAAAAATAAAAGGAAAAAAGGAAAGAAAAAGAAGAAAGAAAAAAAGGAAAAAAAGGAAAGAAAAGGAAAGAAAGAAAAAAGGAAAAAAAGGAAAGAAAGAAGAAAGAAAAAAGGAAAGAAAATGAAAGAAAAAGAAGAAAGAAAAAAGGAAAGGAAAGGAAAGGAAAGGAAAGGAAAGGAAAGGAAAGGAAAGGAAAGGAAAGGAAAGGAAAGGAAAGGAAAGGAAAGGAAAGGAAAGGAAAGGAAAGGAAAGGAAAGGAAAGGAAAGGAAAGGAAAGGAAAGGAAAGGAAAGGAAAGGAAAGGAAAGGAAAGGAAAGGAAAGGAAAGGAAAGGAAAGGAAAGGAAAGGAAAGGAAAGGAAAGGAAAGGAAAGGAAAGGAAAGGAAAGGAAAGGAAAGGAAAGGAAAGGAAAGGAAAGGAAAGGAAAGGAAGAAAGGAAAAGGAAAAAAAGGAAAAAAAGAAGAAAGAAAAAAGGAAAAAAGGGAAAAAAAGGAAAGAAAGGGAAAGGGAAAGGGAAAGAAAAAGAAAAAAAGAAAAAGAAAAAAGAAAAAAGAAAAAAAGAAAAAAAGAAAAAGAAAAAAGAAAAAGAAAAAGAAAAAAAAGTAAAAGAAAAAAAAGAAAAAGAAAAAAGAAAAAGAAAAAAGAAAAAGAAAAAAGAAAAAGAAAAAAGGAAAAAGAAAAAAGGAAAAAGAAAAAAAGAAAAAGAAAAAAAGAAAAAGAAAAAGAAAAAAGAAAAAGAAAAAGACAAAGACAAAGACAAAAAGAAAATTATCATAAATCTAATTTAAGCATCTAAGAAAAGAACCAGAAATCTATTTCAAGATCTAAGGTTGAATACTAAACCTGTTTTTCTTTGAAAATTTCTTGTAAGGACAGAACTCCACTAGCGTTGCGGCAAAACCTAGATAACCTTCGGCTTGCAACAGAAGTAGACTCTTGGGAAGAGGAAAAGCTTGGCATTTGTCGACTATAGTGAGTAGGTCTGGCTACAGCATCTTCTGGTGTAACATAAGCAGGCATGGAACTCTCTGCAGTCACATTAGACCCAGCACCGTGTCTGGCAGCAAGACCGGGCCCAGCATCTTCTCCAGTGTTTGAACTTTCTGTATTACTTTTTCGTACCCCCTCCATTCTGAAATCTGAAAAAAAATTTGCATTTGTAACAATCCAGATTTTTCAAGTCTACCTTTTCAATAAGACCAGAAGGAAGAACGAGGTAGGGAATAAAGACCTGAAAAAAGAGACTATCTCAAAACTGACTTCCCATGTATATATATTTAACAGTCTCATCAAGTTCTCTTGAAGTTCTTCAGGTAACAGATATTTATATACATTTTATGATAGGTTACAAATGTCAAGCTGATCATGATTGCAGAAAGATTTTTAAAATAATTTAACATAAATTTATATTTTGTGGAGTAACCATTTTTCTATATATTTTTTTTTAATTAATACTTCCACTGAATACCTGATTAATGGGAAATAGAAATGGCTTATAATATATAGGATTTGTTTAAACTTTAGTTTTACACAGATATGCAGCAACTGGGCTTGCAAAAAGACTTGCATACACTTCCATACCAGGTCGTAAAGCATTGCTTACATAAGCACTTAACACATGATTTTTATACAAGTTCCCTGCCATGCATAATATTCTTAACATGGGCAAATGTTTACAGAAGTAATGCAAGATGGAGGGTGTTGGGTAGTATTTTCTTTTCAGTGGATAAAAATTAATTTAGCATCAGGCATCTTCAGATGTCAGTCTGACAATGAAACAGAGTCAGACTTTCTCTTAATTCTGTGCCTAAACCCTGGAACACTGCAGTTCATAGGAAACAAATTTCATTCTTCTACATGAGAAAGGAAATTCTCGGTTCATCTCCTGGTGGCAGGTTAATTGTCCCAGATGAGGATTTCTAAAATGGCCCAAAACAAAGTATATTCATAGCTGACTGCTAAGCAGTAGGCTGTTATGCAAAAGTGGCTCCTTCCATTTTCTTTCCCTTTCTACTCCACTAGCATATAAGCATAGGAAAGGTTTGGTTTGTGAATTCCAAACCCATAATTCAGGGCTACAAAGAAGCATCTAAATCCTCTCTCTCTGTGTTTTCATTTTATGGGGCATACTCATCCACCTGCATGTGCTGGCTTCCAACAATCTCATTTGGTAGATCTTAACACTCATAAATATATATAGAAAATTAAACGTTTTATTCAGCGTGCTTAATTTACACCTGGACTGAGCAACTAGTTTTAAGGCACTGTAATCATCAGTAGAGCTGTACCTAAAGTACTTACCTTGTGTTTAATTTTTCCTCTAAAAATAATTTGTTCTGTTTCACGGGGATGTTATAATGGGGAAATATTTTATAAAACAAATGTTAAACTATGCCATTAAGGTCATATACAGGATAGCAGATAAAAACAAAAACATGGAAAAGGTTATTCTAGTCAGAGTACTATCAGTATAAGAATTAAAATAACTGCCAAGAATTACCCAGTAGTTCTTGCAAAGTCCTTGGGCAGCCAACCATGTGTAATTGTGTTATATACTTAGACACTATTGCCTAATTCAGGAAATAGAAAATTAGAAGCAAGGCTAACATGAAAAGCTCCTTACTTTTGCCCATGATTAGCAAAGTGGCCACTGTTCTATGGACTTTGGCATGCAATCATGTATTACAGAAAATGTTCGTCTCTTTCTTGAAGTAAAAACACTAACAAAAAGCAACTTAGGAAAGTCACACACACACACACACACATATATACAAACTGGTCAGATGTTAATTTCCTTCCCTTTTAACTGGTCCTCTTGGAGTTAGACAGTGAAGTTGGTAACTTTCCCTAAAGCTCAAGATGAGAGTGGGGTTCTCACATCTTTCTTTAAACGCAGAGACTCCATTGTATACTGGCATGCTCCCTGACTCTCCAAATATCTGTACTCAGGATGTCTAGTGGCTCAGCTGAGACTTCCACACTTTTCAAAAAAGAGCACGAACTCCAGCTCTCTACCTGTCCTACCTGTAATGGCTGATATATTAAAGCTTCCTTTCCCAAACCTTGTCCATAGAAACTGTTCGTGCAAGAGAAGTGAGATGAGAAGGGCAATGAAGCTGATGAAGGGGCTGGAGAACAAGTATCTGAGGGAACTGGGGTTTAGCCTGGAGAAAAGAAGGCTGAGAGGAGACCTTAGCACTGTCTACAACTACCTGAAAGGAGGTAATAGTGAGGCAGGCGTGTGTCTTTTCTCCCAAGTAACAAGTGACAGAACAAGAGGAAATGGCCTCAAGTTGTGCCAAGGGAAGTTCAGATTGGATATCAGGAAAAATTTATTCACTGAAAAGGTCATCAGGCACTGGAAGGGCTACCTAGGGAGGTGGTTGAGTCACCATCCCTGGAAGTGTTTAAAAGACATGGTTTAAAGATATGGTTTCGTAGTGGACAGGTATGGTTGGACTCGATGATCTCAAAGGTCTTTCCCAACCAAACAATTCTATAATTCTGTATCTTAGAAGGGAGGAGGATGAGGTGAGGGAGGGAAGGAAAAGTGGAGCATTCCCAAGCACAGAGCACGAGTGATACTTACTTCTGGCTCTCTTTTGAAAAGCTGAGGTGCCTAAACGGGGACTTCGACTTTGCCAGGGAGATGCAGGCAAGGAACCTCACCCACCTGGCTGGAGCTAGGTCTCACAAGGCGGGGAGAGGGGAGCAGCCCCCAACGGCACAGCCGCCGGCCGTTACCCCCCGAAGAGGGAGCGGACCGAGCGCTCCAACGGCCGCCGCGAGGAGACTCCTCCGCGCCAGCCCTCCCGCCGCCGGGCGCTCTGCCTCCGTGCCGGGGACATATAGCGCGGCGGAGGGAGACAGGCGGGCGGGCCGCGCCAAGCCCAGCCAAAATTTGAACCCCAGAAGTTGAACCGTAATTCTGTCGTAAAGATACGTGTTGGGTAGTGGCGTACCGCAAATTCCCTTACTCAAGGGTTGGTTTTACTTGTACCTGTGGAAGTTACTTAAGTGAGGCAGTGAGAATGCTGCACTGCAAAAGTGCTTTTCTCTAGTTTTAATGTATTTTTTTCCCCAGAATATTAAATCCTGTTTTTCACGTAGAGTTTTTGAAATAAAATATTATTCTTCTGTTTTAGACCTGAAATAATCGTTCATACTGAAATGACACTGCGCAACGCCAAACGCTACTTGAAATCCTCTCCCAGCGTCTGCAGGCAGAAACCAACACCTCCACACGCCGAAGCCAGCGCACCGCGGGTGCGTTTGCAAGGAGGGCTGCTGCCGCACAGCCAGGCTCCCGACCACCCTCAGCTGCCGCCAGCCGGAGGGGTTTACAAAGAGAGCACGGCTCCGCCGGAGCTGGGTACCTGCTCTAGGAATCGGCGTGGTACCCTTTGCCTGCGAGAGGCGGACAAAGGGACGCATCAACACGCCAGCGCGGAGGATCCATGGGCTCAGCCCACGCTTCAGCTAACTAATTGCACAGTCAGCCGGCTCCTGCCCGTTGATGCTCATAGGAACGAACAGGGAGCACCATACCTGTCCGGACACCTCAGCAGCACCGCCCCCCTAGCCCCGCCGAGCAGCACCCCGCCTACAGGGACGCCCCCGGGGCGGAGCGAGGCACCGTCTGCCCGCGGGCGCCACCGTGTCTCCCTCTTTTGCTGACATGGCGGCCCCAGGAGATCTCAGCGGCCTCAGCGATGAGGCAGCCTACGGCGCCTGTTCGGAGCCGGACGCCAGCACCAAGGTGGGGTGGATGAGGGTGACCAGGACGCCCTGGGGCTGCGGCTATGTCGGTGCCCCCCGCCCCGCTTTCTGCCGGGCGGACGTGCGGTGGGTGGAAAGCGGCATGGGGCCGGGCTGGGTCCCGGCGCGGGGGGAGCGAGAGGGGCAGCCGGGGATTTCTGGGCCGGCGGCTGGCCGGACGCTCGGGGTCGCCGCCCCGGCTTCTGCGGGGAGACCGTCCCGGCGTTGGCCAGCGCGGCTCGGTGTCACGTTTCGTGGTGACGGGCCGGTCCTTAAGAGCCCCGTCCTGTCCCGCCCCGCGTCCGGGCCTGCCCTGCACTGCCCGGCCGCACGCAGCCGGGTCGGCCCCTGCGCGGATGCCCTGAGCGTGGGTCGGGCCGGAGCTGGGGAGAGCTCCGGGGGCTCTGCAGCCGGCACGCGCCGCGGCTGCGAACAAAAAAAATCCCTCAAAACACCCCAAACACTTTTTTTTTTTTTTTATTAGGTGAACCTCGGGATTGCATTTCAGTTGTTGTACTTTTTAAAAATACATCCAAGGCTGCCCTACCTTTTCATCCACCTAGTTGTTCTCCAGCCCTTGGTATATAAAGTTACTTTGTGGCTCGAGAGAAATACCCTTACAGAATTCCAGGCCGGTTTTGCTGCCAAGATAACCTCAAGCTTGACAGAAATTCAACACCAGTGCAATGAAATGATAAATAGGATGAGTTCAGGAGTTTAGCTTTACTTAAATTCTGTGCCTGCAGTGAGGCCCACTATCAAATGTGCCTAGTGTGCTTACATGGAAAGTGGTTCATGTGCAGCACAGCTCCATAAAAGAGTAATAAAGAATGATACCCTTTTTTGGTACCGCTCATAATACGTATTGAGTGATACCAGTGGTGGTATTACTTGTTTTAAACTTTATTTTACAAAGGCATATTTACTTAATGTATGAGTATGCATATGATGACGACAAAATGCTTTATTTATACTTAATGTAATGCTCTTTTTGTTACTTCTAAACCTGCTAGTTTTTGATTCATTATTAACTGGCATCTTTGTTAATACCCATAATTAAATTCTGGTTGCTGTATAAATAATAAACCTTTTTTCCCCACAGGATTTTATGTTTCAGCAGACAATGTTGAGAGTAAAGGATCCTAAGAAGTCACTGGATTTTTATACAAGAGTTCTCGGAATGACGTGAGTAGTAGTTGTATGCCACAATAAGTGTTTTTTCCCCACTATTCTTCTGAAAAGTTTTTGGTATTTTGATGTGATTATACTAATTGGTCTAACTACATAAACAATGCTGGCCCATCAGCTGATGCCCAGTTGGGCAGTCTGGCGGCAATCTCTGAGAACTCCCACAGAACAGTTAATGCCTAAGCTGCAAATGAACTAATATTGGCCTTGACTGGAAATTTCTTTTTTTCTTAAATAGGTCATTAATTATCAGTGAACAACTTGCTTATTTCTTTCTCACTGCAGCTAATGAGTATGCTTTATGACAGTACTTATAATCAGGAGTCATTGCTATAAATCTTGAAATTAAATAGTTTTCTGCTAGTTCTCAGAGGTGGCTTATGACCACCTTTGGCCATAAGAAACAAAGGGAATGGAAGCTGGAGGCAGGGTCCAAACTCAGTCTCTTGGAGAAGGCTTTTGGGAGGCAGAGGCCCTGCAGTAGCCTAACATCTTAATGCTAAGGCTCTGTGCACATTCTTGCTATTTGAAATTAGTTATTTCAAAACAAAATTATAGCATATTTTTAAACATCTTGAAATTAGTCCAGACTAAAGTAAAACAAAATGCTTCCACTTTAGTGAAGATCACAGAATCACAGAATATTAGGGATTGGAAGGGACCTCGAAAGATCATCCAGTCCAATCCCCCTGCCGGAGCAGGAACACCTAGATGAGTTTACACAGGAAGGCGTCCAGGCGGGTCTTGAATGTCTCCAGAGAAGGAGACTCCACAACCTCCCTGGGCAGCCTGTTCCAGTGCTCTGTTACCCTTACTGTAAAGAAGTTCTTTCTCAAATTTAAGCGGAACCTCCTGTGTTCCAGCTTACACCCATTACCCCTTGTCCTATCATCGGTTATTACTGTGAAGAGCCTGGCCCTATCCTCCTCACACTCACCCTTCAAATATTTATAAACATTAATCAGGTCCCCCCTCAGTCTCCTCTTCTTCAAGCTTAAGAGGCCCAGCTCCCTCAGCCTTTCCTCATAAGGGAGATGTTCCGCTCCCTTAATCATTTTGGTGGCTCTTCGCTGGACTCTCTCAAGCAGCTCCCTGTCCTTCTTGAACTGTGGGGCCCAGAACTGGACACAATATTCCAGATGTGGCCTCACCAGGGCAGAGTAAAGGGGAAGAAGAACCTCTCTTGACCTCCTGACTACACTCCTTCTAATGCACCCCAGGATGCCATTGGCCTTCCTGGCCACAAGGGCACAGTGCTGGCTCATGGTCATCCTGCTGTCCACCAGGACTCCCAGATCCCTTTCCCCTTCACTGCTCTCTAGGAGATCATTTCCTAACCTATACTGGAACCTGGGGTTGTTCCTGCCCAGGTGCAACACCCTACACTTGCCCTTATTATATTTCATCAAGTTTTTCCCTGCCCAGTTCTCCAGCCTGTCCAGGTCTCTCTGGATGGCAGCACAGCCTTCTGGAGTGTCAGCCACTCCTCCCAGCTTTGTGTCATCAGCAAACTTGCTGACAGTGCATTCAATTCCCTCATCCAGGTCATTGATGAATATATTGAATAATACTGGTCCTAGTACTGACCCCTGAGGGACTCCACTAGACACAGGTCTCCAACTAGACTCCGCCCCATTGACCACTACTCTCTGGCTTCTTCCCACCAGCCAGTTAATAATCCATCTCACTACCTGCTCATCTAATCCACACTTCCTCAATTTATCAGCGAGGATGCTGTGGGAGACCGTGTCAAATGCTTTGCTGAAATCAAGATAGACCACATCCACTGCTCTACCATCATCCAGCCACCTCGTGTTTTCATAAAAGTCTAGTAGGTTTGTCAAGCACGACTTCCCCTTGGTGAAGCCGTGCTGACTGCCCCTAATGACCCTCTTATCCTTGATATGCCTAGAGATGGCACCAAGGATAAGTCTTTCCATCACCTTTCCAGGGATGGAGGTGAGGCTGACTGGTCTGTAGTTACCCGGGTCCTCCTTCTTGCCCTTTTTGAAGATTGGAGTGACATTTGCTTTCCTCCAGTCCTCAGGCACCTCTCCCGTTCCCCACGACTTAGCAAAGATGATGGAGAGCGGTCTAGCAATGACTTCAGCCAGCTCCCTCAAAACTCGTGGGTGCATCCCATCTGGACCCATAGATTTATGAATGTCCAGATTGCTTAATTGGTCCCTGACCCAATCCTCATCAACTGAGGCAATCTTCTCCATTGTCCTGTCTCCATCTGGGGTCTCCAGGGTACAGAGCTCCTCAAGACAGCTTCCGGCAGAGTAGACAGAGACAAAGGGGGCATTCAATAGCTCTGCCTTCTCTGTATCCTCTGTCACCAGGGCACCCACCTCATTTATCAGTGGGCCTACATTGCCTCTAATGTTGGCTTTATCTGCCATGTATTTGAAGAAGCTCTTCCTGTTGTCCTTGACCCCTCTGGCAAGATCTAAGATGTAGGTGTAAGAAAATAAAAAAATAAATACCTAGTAATCTGAAAAGGAAATTAGATTTGTTTTGCATTCCTACCTCTTCTGGTTAAACATCCTACATAAAAATTTAGGTGAAAATAGAGATGTATCAAATATGTCACAGGAAAGTGGGTGACTTCTTGCATCTATTAAAGGGATACATTTTATAAGCAGCTATTTCCCACTTCAGCTATTTTTTAGTTGATTGTCACATTTGAAATGAATTTTATCATTATACCTAGCTATTGAGATTGCAAAAATATTTTATCTGAAGGTATGTTTGTTTTTTTTAATCCTGCTGTGTTCTTAAACTTTGTCTGGTGCCAGTGAGCTCCCCAAAGCGAGTAAGTTTTAAAGTAAATCTTTTTATTCCTTGGTTATATTTTAAACTAGATAAACATAAAGATCTTCCTGAGGAAATACAGACAGGTAACAGAGTGGCAACCTCAAGACTTGAGCCTTTGTACTGGCTTTCCTATTCAGTTACTGATAGTTTGGCTTTTAAGCATCTGATTCTTCTAATTTTTGTAGGTTTGTAATGTGTTCTGGAATGTTTCTATGTGATAGTTCAAAATGCAGCTATTTTAAGATGTGGATTACAATCGGAAAGGCAAAAAATCACAACAGTAATTCTTCCATGAAGCATCCTTGTTTATTTGCAAACTACCTGATGACCTTTTTGATGACCTACTATTTCAAAATAATTGTTGCCATTTAGACTACTTCAAAAATTTGACTTTCCTACTATGAAGTTCTCACTCTATTTCCTGGCATATGAAGACAAAAATGATATCCCGAAAGATAAAAGTGAGAGGACAGCTTGGACCTTCTCTAGAAAAGCTACACTTGAACTGACACAGTAAGTATTATTATAATGAGAGATGACATTTAGCTAACAGTGATTAAACAGAAGTGGACAAGTGTAAATTCTGTTGAATTGAATAAAAAACGTAATCATTACTGTACAAACATCTTCACTGTCCTATAGCCTTAAATACGGATGAGATTTTGAACACTTGGCAAGCTTAATAGTTGTCTTTCCAGGGTGCTTTCAAACTGTTGGTGAACAGAGGAACATAAACACAGAATAATGCTTGCTGTCTTTTGAGGATGCATGCCATCTGGATAGGGAAGCCGCAGTATTTAGGAGAACTCTGTGCCTTTAGAACTTCCTTGGGATCCCCAGAGCATCCTAATAATGGATAACTGTTGCTTTTGGAATCTGATCAACATGGGTATTAAGTCAAAACACAAACTTCCTGTAAACAGGACAGTTTGTTTAATGCTACTAATCATTGTAATTGTGGAGAAAGAATATCCCAAATACCCCACTGTCTTGCTTGGCTACAGGACCTGCTACTCTCACTGTTCCTCAGTGATGGGTAGATAAACTGACTCATGCAGTGCAACCTTCTCCCTAATCTGAAACAGACAGGAGTGTCTCTGGCTCATTCAAATGTAGAACCTGAATGCTAGTGATGGGCTGTGAACATAAGTGGATTAGCACCCTCCCCAGACTGTCCCTAGGACCTGTGACTAGGGAAAATCTTGATGGCTTAATGAATGCAGTCAACAGCTGAAAATCTCTGGTTTCTTAGGAGAAACAAGATATCCTCCCGAGGAAGCTTAACATTTAGGTTTTGTTAATTTTGATGCTTTTCTTCAATATATAATAATTACTTCTTACAGCAACTGGGGCACTGAAAATGATGACAATCAGTCTTATCACAATGGCAATTCAGATCCCCGAGGATTTGGTAGGTATTTAGTTTCATGTTTGTAGTTTTTAAACTTTGGTTTATTGTGATTACATTTTTTTCTCTCATGTATTGGAGAAAAATGGAGTTTCAAATGTTTTCTAGAAAACATCTATGTAAATTCTGTGCAAAGGTTATGGGGTAAGTATAAACTGTAGGCTTTATGAGAACTAGTAGAGAAAATATTTTAAACTTGTACAGATGAAAAGACTTTTCTAGTAAGTTACTTTGTAGAAAATGTACTAGCACTAGGAAAGAAGAGAACTTGCATCTCATCCTTTATCTCTCTTCTTCCAGCATGTATGCTGTGAAAGATTGTGAAAATAGGTAAACTAATGTGTTTCAGAGTAATGAGCTACAGTTACACTTTTTATAAAGAATCTAATCCTTTGGCAGGCAAACACATGCTAATAGTAACTACTGAATGAAGAACAGTAGTTGTTCTTGTGTATCAGATTATCGTGGTTTTAGACTGATTTACATCTGGATTTCTATTTTATAATCCACTGGTTACTCATTTTAAGCTAGAAGGAGAATTCCATTTGTAGCACTGAGGATAGTATTTGTGTGGCTCGATTTGATATTTTGAGTGCTTGAAAGGTCACTGGCTTGTGAAATAAGTTTCATACTTGATCTAGCCACTTGACATTTAAAGCTCCTGAATTGATTTGTAAGCTCAGGCCTTGCACAGTGCTAGTGTTGGTCTCTACAAATACAGCATTCATAAGCTCCTTGGACTGCTGAACAGAGCAAATGCAACAAAATCCTGTTATGTGGGCATGCTTCAAGAAAGGAAACACAGATAAAACAGTTTGATTGAAAATCTTTTCATACTGTCGATAATATTCTCGTCTAAACAACATGAGATGTTTTAACTCTAAAGTTCTTATTTTAAAAGGCATTACCAAAAAGCCAACTTTCAAAAAAAAAATGTTAATACACATAACGCTTGTCTTTCTGGAAGCAGCATTTTTCTTTTATACAGTCGCATCTTACATGAACTACAGCGTGTAAACCTTTTGCACAAGATGAAATGCTGAGCAAACCTTTTCTTAGAACACCCAGCAATACTTACAGTGTCCTTCACTCTTTTTACCTTGTTGCACAGGACACATTGGAATTGCTGTCCCTGATGTCAATAAAGCTTGTAAGAGGTTTGAAGAACTAGGGGTGAAATTTGTGAAGAAACCAGATGATGGTAAGTCTTAATCAGAAATGCAAGTCAATTTCTTCCTTGTTCTTAGTATATTTTGTCGAGTAGATCTTCCTGGAAAGCTGTGTAATACATTTCTAGTCGTTATCACTGCTTAGAAGGTGCTAGAACCAGTTACCCCTGCACCCTCCGAGAGTGGGCAAAAGTGACAATAGATGCATCTATTAGTAACAACAGTTAATCAGTTGAACTGTGTGCTTTCTGTATGTAGTCTGACCTTCACTAAAATTCACATGTTTTCTTGGTGTCATAGTTTACTATGTATACTACTGCCTAGAGTTATTACAGAATTTACTTTAACATGGATCAAATTCCCACATTTCGTACCTGTTTGGTTCTTATCCTATGAAAATAAGATGACTCAGAAGACAATTTCTCCCACCTATTAAAACTGAGTAATTCTTGACTTTTCTGGCTACTTTTCTTTAAATCCACCTAACGCCACCTACTAGCTATTATAATTTTAACTGTTGTGTCAGCTTTGGTAGAAATATCCTCATTAGTCTATGTATAAATTCTAGTAAAAATGTGTAATGTGTAGCTCAAATGTCTAGAGAGTACATAAGCAAAGCATATCTATGTCAAAATAGCCTAAAATGCAGAAATCGGCAGAGAGAAGTCTTGCATTTTTCAACTGGATTCTCTTTCATGAAGAGACCTCATGGGGGTTTTGGGAAGGATGTGTTCCAAAACAGGCATCTGAGACTCAGCAGCATGCACAAATCTGTGATAGTACTTCTTCCTTCTGCCTATAGAAACTAGACTGCTGCCTACTAACAGTGGGATTTGTTTGTTTGCTTGTTTGAAAATAACATTAGTACATGAAAGTTTAGTTTACACATACTGGAATTGATCTTCTAGATTCCTTTCTAGAAGAATAAGAACAAGAAATTGAAGAGACTTAAGTAATTTTCATCTTATTCACTGTGTTCTCAGCTGAAGCAGATGTAAGAAGTGTAACTGAAAATTTAACTTGAACACAGATTTCTTGATTTAAGAATTGAACTTAGTATTTTTAGCGTTTTCAAGTTTCTGAGCCCTTTTTAATTTGTTCAGCACCTGTTGAACCCTGAGAGAGTTGCAGTGAGAGCTCCTGATTTTGGTTCTTTATCACTGCATAGTTCTAAGTACGTAGGAGGGGAAGCTTAGACTACAAATGGAATAAATAACAGGAAAGAAGTCTTGGAGTGGTCAAGGGTAGGGGAGAGCAAAGCTTGATTTTTAACATTAAGAAATAAAATTGATGCAGCAAAGGTCAAGGAAGAGGAAGAAGGTTTGGACTTCACGTTCGTCGTTTGTGGACGACGAACAGGCTGAGACATCTAATGTTACATTTTTTTTTCCTACATTACTGAATCAAACACTTAGTATTCTCTAAGAAGTTTTTGCAACTAGACTATATTAAGACTTGGTTGGTTCCGTTACCGTAAATAGCCTAATAGAGCAAGTCTAATTAAAAAGCGCATGGTTAACACTTTAAGATAACATGTTAAGCTGTGCTATCCGAGTCTAATGTTGAAGGCAACTTCTGGGGACTATTTTAATGAATAACATTTTTTCCAGCAGTAAAATTTAAACCATTCCTGCTATGCATTTCTCTGTTTTAAGAAGTGATGAAAATGTGTACTGTAAGCCACATCGGGGTGGGGAGGGGGAGCCAAACAAAAACCAGTAACATAAAATTTCAGTGTGGAGGCAGGAATGATGGTAGATGAACAGGGCAGAGGAACGTAGGATTTTTTACTGACAAAGCCAGTTCAGGAGATAAGTCAAAACATCCTGGAGCACAAAAATATGAATTTAGAGGAGGAACACTTACAGGGGCATATGCAGAAAACTTCAGTCAACAAAAGATAGAATTTTAAAGTGACTTTAAACTACAACTTTGTTGAGAGTAAGATGAACAATTTGCCATACAAAGATCTAATGATTATTGTACACTAATCTGGATGTTTTCAGATTTAGCTGTCTGAATTTGAACTAATTCTCATGCAAAAGGAAAAATATTTTTCAAAGTAGTCATATTTGACATTAAGAATGGGTCATGTAGTCTTAACTTTATCTTGTATTTTTTTTTCCTAATAGGTAAAATGAAAGGACTTGCATTTGTTCAGGATCCTGATGGCTACTGGATTGAAATTTTGAATCCTAAGCACATGGTGACTCTCACTTAGTTCTAATGAAGTATATGATATAAGAGATGTACACTTCCAGTCCCCTGGAGAAAAATTTATAACAGTATTTGTGAAATTCTCACTTAATAGAGAAGAATCAGTCATGTTTGGAATTTCCTCTAGAACTATTCCCTGGGACCTCACTGTACTTGAATTCCTTTTTTCTTGTCCTTTGACACTGCAATTTGTTTCCAATTAGGAATACTCAACCATTTTTTTGGAAGAGCACTTATCTCCTCTTGATATTGTTTATATTTCACTAAACACTGTCGAAAGATAGGTGAGCAGAAATTCACTGCATCTCACACTTTAACAACAAAAACAAATCCTGTGTTACTATTAATGAGCTTCAACAAGGAGGAAAAAAAAAACAACCTCAGAATTTTATTTTTTAATGCAGTCAAAAGATCCTGAAGGCTTCATGCCCTTCGTTGTATACTAGAAAATAAAATGTCAGACTACCTTGGACTTGAGTAGTAGCATGTTTATGGAAGTCTTAATCTTACTTATATTATGCCAGGCAAAACTCTTTAAGGAGCAGCCTTAAACAGCCTTGCCTGAAGCAAGAAACTGTGGAGGCAATAAATTATTCCAGCAGAAGGAATTCAGTCTTTCAGCTTCTGGCTGCTGATGAACAGTCAAGATAAGAGGTCTCATAGCTGCTAACTCACAGTGATCCTTCTTGTCTCTTCCAACACTAGGAAAAACTTGCTCCTAATTTTTGTTTCAATGAAAGTCTGGGGCTATGTTTAACTTGCGTGCTCTGTACGTTCTGCATTAGGAAATTAATGAAAAAGAGTATCTGAAACAACAGTTTCCTACTAGGAGGCATTTTGATCTGCCCTCTCAAAATGAGTGACCGTTAGTGAAATAATACCTGTAAACAGCAGGAAAACATGTAACGTGCATACATGTTACACAAATTACTTGTTTCTATGCTGTTCCACCTGTTAAGAACAGTATAAAATGTATCAAGTCTTGAAATCCTGTTGTTTGTTCCAACAAGGAAAAAAACCCCTCTGCCCTGACTTACTGTGGGTCAAGTAGCACTTAACTCCTGCTAAGTCTTCAGTGATGTGACTATTGAATAGAGTAGTGGCATTGCAGTTTGCTTCCAAATAAAGCATTGGTGAAAACTACAAAATTTTAAAGCAGTATGACCTGTTGCTTTGCTAATTGTTGGATCCTAGATAACTGAAAGGCTACTTGTTTTGGTTCATGGATTCTTTTTTGAGAAGAAATATAGTGCTAAAAGAATATGAATTGGGAGTACAATAGTGAAGAAGATAACTGCATGACTTGATTAGCAGAATATTTTAGAAACTTAATGTGCAGAGTTAAAAATAACTGTTGATAACTCCCTGGCTTATAAATTAGAACAGAAATGTAGAAAGTCTTGCATTTGATTTTATACTATACTAATATAGATGTTAATAACTTAAATGCTAAGTGTTATTGTCTTACCTCCTAATCTGAAAAATCCTTAATTGTCTGCCTCATCTCAACAAGACAGCATACATAAATTCAGTAATTTTACAGATATCCTAATGAAAAATTACTCATAAAACTGGAGCCAAGATATTTTGTTTACCCTTGGAAATGAGTCACATACATTTTATGTCTCATGTGATCGTTAGTAGGTGTTGGAAAAAGGAATATGAAAACTATTGCTCTGCATAATAGCCCCTACAGTTGTGCAAGCAATCATAAATTCATTAGAAGGTAGACACAGTAATTCAAAAGATAATATTTTTTCAGTTTTCACAGAATCACAGAATGGTAGGGGTTGGAGGGGACCCCTGGAGATCATCTAGTCCAACCCTCTGCCAAAGCAGGTCACCTAGAGAAGGTTGCATAGGAAAGCATTGAGGTGGGTTTTGAACATCTCCAGAGAAGGAGACTCCAAAACCCCTCTGGGAAGCAGTTCCAGTGCTCTGTCACCCTCACAATAAGGAAGTTTTTCCTCATGTTTAAGTGGAACCTCCTGTGTTCCAGCTTGTGCCCATTGCCCCTTGTTCTATTGCTGGCCACCACTGAAAAGAGTCTGGCCCCATCCTCTTTCTGTTTGTTACATGAAGCAACCCTGATATTTAAAATTGTCATTGGTATGCTATTTTCTGGGTGGTCTCTACAGTATCTACAGATACTGTGCTTCAGGTAGTGCCTTAACAGTGTCATTCACATACAATAGATTCTTTCCCTTCTTGAATATTTGCCAACTTCCCTTTTTTTCCTGCAACAATAAACGCTGTTAGCTCATGGTTGCATTGTCTATTTCTGCCCTCCTATACTTCCAGAACTAGTACTTACGCTGTTCCCCACCTCGTTCATTGCGATGTTGATTACTCTCCGGTATGTTAGGTCAATTTAATAGGAACAATATAGTTACTATGGTTTGGAGTAAGACTTCCAGAGTGAGTGAGCTGTCTTAATAGCTGTCACCACATGGTCTTACGGTTGTCTTCCTCCCAGATGTGGGACTTTTGATATTGCACCCTCTGCCCCAGCCAGTCTAATTCAGCTTTAAAAAGTGGCAAAGGTTTTTATGCCAAGTTTATTAAGCAGAAATGAGGAGCCAGTTCAAAACTCCTTAGTTTCCTGAATGAGTAGAGCTGTTCCTTTTAGCATAAAGTTAGGTTGGCTCAGCTGACTCATGGAACTTCACCCTATGTTAAAAAAAAGTACACAATATTGCAGAGTACTTTAGAGCATCAATTAAGAAAACTCCTGGAGACTATAGTAGTATAACTTTAGTACAATACCTTCTGAAGTTATTAAGATGAGAATAGTGCAAAGAAGCATGAGAGCTACAGCAGTAAGACAGCACTCAGTTGATTGCAGTTTACATAGGCTTTGATGGCTAAACTTTTTCATATACATCCCTTCTGCTGCTGGTGTTCTGAAACAGGAACTTAAAAGGAAGTAAAACCCAACCCAAGCACAAGTGCTAATTGCAGTTCCTTACCATTCAGAATCTGGCATTAGATTGTGTGACCATTTAGACTAATAGTAGTCTAAGTGAAGTTTCATTTCAGTCAATACAGATATATCATCTAAAGCTTTATGACCAAATGTGCTGGAAAGGAAAATCTCAAAAATTTACAAGTGTGTAACTTGGTGGTTCTTTATCAACATACAGTGTTTCATTCAGGCTTGTTTCACTACACTTCAAATGCAGGTGTGACTGGAAAAGCTATTGACCCAATTGTGTGGCATCCAGTAATTAAAACCAGGATAGTTCCTAAATCATGCGTAAGTCAAAGGGTGTGCATAGGTAGTTCAGTGGATAACTACATGGGGAGGAGCAGGCTATGCCGAAGGTTCTCTGCTTAGTACTCAAGTAAAAGTTACTTTAAACATCTTTGCTAATCTTGGAATGCCTCCTGGTATTTTATTTTATGTGCTTGACAAAGTGTAGGCAACCTAATAGATGATGAGGCAATAAAGAGTAAAACAGTAAAAAAATCACTAGCATCTACAAACTAGTTACAGCAGTATCATGAAACGGGCAAAGTATGCTTTTTTACAAAAAAAAACCCAAAAAGTTACTGCTGCTTGCCATACTGGGAACACATTAAAACCAGTATTCTCAGTCATGAAATCCAAGAATAAGCTACTAAAGAAAAACACTTAATGATGATTCTTTTAGCCTGCAACAGATGTTAAAAGATTTTAGATGTAAAAGCTTCTGAAATTATTTAATGTCCTCACTGATTACAGACAATGCTAGTTTTCCTTCTTCCAACACTTTTCTGCTGAATAAAGCGTGGAATTAAATCGCACGTAGTGCTCTGCCACTTGGAGGGCCTAAATTTAACTTCCTGCAGTACAGTAGAAATTAATTTAATGGTCATGTAGAGACCAGCCCATGTTCTCCTTACAGGCGGGAAGAGGCCCTCGTTACTCGGGAAAGCAGAACACGCACCGAGTGGCGAGACTGGCAAGCACACCGTTAAAGAAAGGACACCTGTATTTTGGAGGTAGCCGAGTAGCAGCGGATGAGAACGGCAGGGAAGCTTAAACATCTGCTGCTGTTTTATAATTCGCGGGCATTTGAGCGCCCCTGTTGTCCGAGCCAGTACCCGGTTTCTGACAAACGCTGGCTCCCGCAGGCAGGGGGGGCGCAGCCGTGAAGGCCCCACCAGCCCTACCTGGCACACCGCGATTTTAGTACTCGCTGCAGCGGCCGTCAGGCTCTCCCTGCTCGCCCAGCGCAGCGGCGGTGGGCCAAGGCGCGGGGCCGGCGGGCAGCCCGGCCCTCCCCTCCAGCCGTCCCAGGCCTCGCCGCTCCCCTCAGCGGGGCAGAGGGAGCTCGTCCCCGCCTCAGCCCACCGCGCGGGCCGGGCCCCAGGCGCCGCTCTGTCCCAGGCCACCTCCTCTCCGTGCCCGGAAGAGGAAAGCAGGCGCCGCGCAAACGGAACTACGGAGCCAAACCGGGCACACACCGCCCCTGGGGTCTGCAGCCGCGCCGTTCCTGACGGTGCCCGCCTACGTCAGCACGCAGGAGGACGGCTGCTGTTGCCAAATTGCGTCAGTGCGCCGGTGGACGCGGCGGCTCCGGCGGGGCAGGGGGCGGAGGCCTTGTCGGCGGCGGGGCCGGTGAGTCGCGGGGTGGGGGGCTGCGGTGTGTTGCGGCGGTCGCGTTCACCCTGCGGAGCGGGTTCGCGCCCACCGGGCGGCGGCTCCCGAGGCCTCCCCTTTGGCGGGCTCCGGCCCCTACGGGAGGCTCCCACCGGCCGCGGACAGGTCGACCCGGGGGCGGGCGGCAGGGCGGGCGCGGGCCGAGGAAGCGCTGCCGGTGGGAGCGCGGGCCGCCCGCGGGAGGCAGCCGGGCGCGCTGGGCGATGCAGGGGTTGCACCTGAAGCGCCTTTTTGCGGAGGCGAGGGAGGGGGGCAGCCGGGCGAGGGCCGCTTCTGCGGCGCGTCCGGAGTTGGGAGGCGGCTTGTGGGGAGGCGGCGGCCCTGGCTTCCCCGGGCGCGACCTTGGGCGGCCCGCTGGCTCTCGGCCGTGGGTGCGATGGGCCTGTTTCACCTGCCTGCCCTTTGCCTGCCCCTGCGCTTTGCAAGACCCTGTCGTGGCTTTTTTTAAAAAAATCAGATTTTTTTTTTAATTAGTTCAATGTTTTTGCGCTTTTATAGTACACACGATATTTTCACAGGTTCTTCTGGGGTCTTAGTACTTAACTACTTTTGTAAGCTGCACACTGCTGTGATTCACTGAAATTACTTTTGACTTAGAAGAAGCTGTCATGTTACCAGACTTAAAAAAAAAAAAAACCAAAACCAAACAAAATCAAAACAAACAACTTAATGTTAACTTGTTAGCAGTCTACCTGTAATCTTGCTTGCCCAGCAAAGCTCTTTGCTTGTGTTATTTTTAGAGCAAAGCACACAGCCCCGTCCCAAAGCACTGTGCTGGAATCACTTAATTCTTCATGTGATTTAAGATTTAATTTGAGCCTACTCACAATGCAGGTGTATTTGGCATGTCTTCTGTTACAGATCTGTAAATGAGATGCTTGAATCATGGAATTGTTTTGTTTGCAAAAGACCTTTAACAACATCAAGTCGAGCCATAAAAGGGTACTGTTCTGTTGGGGTCTCTTCACTAGTTTATATAAAAGAATTTTCATAAATGGCTTTTGAATACATTTTGGTGATACAAACCAATTTGATAACATACATTACTTGTAGAAACAAATATTTACATATTACATGTTATTCTCTAGAACCAGGAGATCTTTGTCAGATACTTGTTTTCAAGTTGCTGGTTTAAGTCTCATACTTTCTAGTTCATGACAGTGCCTAAAATTATTTTTTTCTTCCTTCTTGCCTCACTTGCTCACTGAAACATGTACTTTAAAGAAGATTAGAGTGTCTCTTGCGAGAGAATTAGTAGATCAAGGTATCGTCTGTTTAGCAAATTAAATACAGTTTATTTTTCCTGCTGGCAGGTATAATGGTAAGAATAACAATAATTTTCTACTCGCTGGGAGAGACTCATTATGTTGGTTATTTATTTAAACAAATAAAACCTCTATATTTCTATATTTCCTCACCCTACAGTTTTGTTTTGTTTTCCCCTTTATAAAGTTAAAGGCTTGCACAGGCAAAAGATATACAACTGCCTGAAGTATTGTTAAAAAAAACCCCAAAAACATAAACCAAAACCAACCAAACACTGAAGCTCAAATAAAACCCCCAAAACCTTTAGCTAGGTAAGGACACTTGGAGAACTTTGGATATGTAGGTAATAAAACATGTGTGATACAGGTTTAATTAGACCTGGTTTAATTTGGTCACCTGTGTGGGAAAATGGTGTTCTTGAGGACATTAGTACTGTAGCAAGAATGTCATGATGAAATTTTTGTGGTTTATAATGAACAAGTGAATGGCAGTATGTTACCACCTTTTTTGATGGTTAAAAAAATTGAATGGTCAAAATTAATAATGGTGGCTCAAAAAAAGAAATTCTAATGTTATTAGAAGTTTTCCCATAGAATGGAGGGATTTTTTTTAAGAATTTATTTCCACAAAAATTTTGACTTGAGAAATACATGTCTTGCTCACTTTTGCCATAGGCTACGCGCCCACAGTTTCTGATGGTATTTATTTCGTGCATTGTTTCAGGAAATGGTACAGTTGTTGCTGTGCAGCTGGATGTTGCTGAATAGCGTTTCTATGAGCTTTCTGCTCAATCTGTCTGTTCAGAATGGCGAAGAACCCTAATTTTCAGGAAGTTGGTCATCTGCCTACAGGCTGCGTCCACTGTAGATCTTCAGACAGCTTTACTGGTGAGTGGGCCAATGTATTTTCTTGAGATTTTAACTGAAGAGTTTAGTTGTATACCATTTTAACCGGGTTTTATTGAGTGCATTAATACCTATTTTATGTGTGTTAATAAATAATATGAATTTAGTATATTATTCTTTGTACCTAGCTAAACTTATTCCTGCTCTTCGATTAGAGGAATATGTCTCTGAGCACTACAGCACTTAAGTAATGGGAATGTGTTTCCAGATGAACAGTGTGTAACTTTCTGTATGCTTTAAGTCAAAATACTTTTGGTACTAAGTTGTTTAAATGCTGTTATTGAATGGTGTGGCTATTTACCATTAACCAGAGTTAACATCTTTTTTTCTTTTAATCCTTTAACAACAGAAAGGTTGGAGTTGAGGCTTGAAAGTTCTATGAATTTAATTTACTTGATCTTTCATATTCTATAGCTACAAATTCTGCATTGATTACATTATTATTATGATACTAAGTATTAGAGCATGTGTTTTTTCTTTCTGTTAAAATTTTCACTCACGGTCAACTTTGTTATTGTTATTTAGAAGTAGAAACAAGCCTCTGTAGCAAGGGTTCTGACAGAATCAAAGTATTTACTTAAGTAATACTCTGTGTATGTTGAAATATTTACTAAAAATTCCTGTTTCCTGAGATGTTAGCTTATTGTGCCAGAACTCATGAGAACAAAATATTTTTGTATAAAAAGTTGTGTATACCCATTAAAAAACCAAACCATATGGTTTGAAACAGTGGTATGTTTGTACAGTAGCCTCACTGTCACACCTGCCATTTTCTGTGAGTCTATGGTGATAGAAATTGTAATTAAAATAATGTTTTGCTGGCATTTATTTGAAGTATAGCAAAGTATTTTATGAAGTAATAAAACACAAAAATTGAAATACTACTCAAATCCTTTCCAGTCAACAGAGAACCAGTTCCTGTTTCTAGATAAAATAGCTTTGTAAGATAGTTACGTTTAAGAAAATCACCTTTGCGTAATTCTGACAAAATCTGTATCATCTTGATAGGTACAAACTAGGTGATGAGGGAATTAAGTGTTTCAAGGATATGAAATTATTTGCTCAGTGTTTATAATCCAGACCTATTTAATAATTTAATTCTAGCAATAGTCTGTTTACTTGCATTTATTTCTAAAGTTTCAATGGTGTTATCAGTTACGTAAACATTTTTCACTCATTTCATATAAAAAAAATTTCCAAATTACTTATGACCAATTTCTTAAATTCTTTTTTCTGTGCCTGGTATAAAACCAACTCTTCCATTTTATTGAAACAGCACTGCTTTTCAGAGGTGGGGGTGGAGGAAATGACTGAGTACTGGTCTTCATTGCAGCTCTGGTTTGAGAGTGGATTAGTAAAGATGTCATTGGGGTTTCTGCATTCTCTAGATCACATTTTTGTATGCTGTAACATGTTGCAGATTACTCACTAAAAAGAAATATAGCAAGCTGAAAACCGGGGGTTTGTTGTTATTTTTCTAGCCATGACACACGTTGTGTAATACTGCATGTCGCCTTATGTAATAAACAGTAGGTCGCGTTTTTCACATGCTTACTGTTGAAGAGGGCCACCAAGGAGCCTGTCTTCCGATGGGGTCTTAGACAGAAGTGATTTGTAGGCCTTCTGACTTAACAGAAGCTTTTTGAGATTGTTGCAGTTTTAATGGTGCCTCAGACTCACTGAGAAGACTGTTTTGCTTCCTGTATTTCTGTGGCACAAATGAAGCTGCAGCAGCTGACTCCTGAAACAGCTTATTAGCTCTGAATACCTCCTGGAAATAGGTTATGGTGCTGGCAAGAAGCTTGTAAATAGCTTAGTCTTTTATTCTGATGTTGGTTAAGTGTTCTTGTTTGACACCAGGAAGAGTAAACACCTGTATTCTCTGAAAGAGGTGATGTTGTTTGATGACAGAAGGTGCCAGAGGGATCTTCAGGAAGGTTTTGCCAAGCTCCTGGCAGAGTAAATAATACTTTGCGTTGCAACCAGAAAAATATGTTTAGCTATGCAGGGAAGTTGTGAGCTCATAGCAACTTGCCACAAGTAGAGCAGTATATTACTTTTTCCTTCCTCAAACGAGAAATGCACAGATCTCTTTAAGGGTTGACTGAATTTGTACCATTAATTAATCCAGTCTGTGAAGACCTGAAGCCATGTATTATTTGGTTCCATGTATTTTGAAGGCAGGACTGCTCTCAGTGTGCATTATATGTAAAATACACCATACAGATGAAACTTGCATTGGAAATGCATAATAGTAAAGAAATATATGAGTCTGAGCACTTCTTCAATATAGTAGTATTACCTACAGAAAGTATATAAGGCACATATATGTTTTCATAAAGTCACCAGTTTGTCATTCAAGCGTTTAAAAGGCTCCTCAGACAGAGGCTTCTAGCCATCGCTTGAGTCCTGTATTCCCTGTGGTCACAATGTTTTTGTTTGAAACTGACAATTTAGAATAGTACATTGTACCAGCAATTTGGAGAGAATTAAACACTGGAACAAATTTGCCTTGCAGCTTACACACAGGGATTTCTAAATTTCTACTTTCATTGCTTGCTGTAGTTCAGTTTCTCAATGTTCATAAGGACTGGCCTTGCTGGCTTATTAGCAAGTGTCCCTGGTTCAGACTTGGTCCTCTTCTATACACTGATTCTTGTTTAGAGGGAGTTTTATGTACCCTTGAGAGGGAAGTGTGCTTTTGATTTTTAAAATTTATTTAACCTGAAATGGAAACAATTTTCCCTTGAACTTTTCACTCTACTGGCATGTGACAACATCCAAAGCTACTGGAAGCGGTTAGTGTGCAGCTGATGGCATTCCCTTGTCTTTACCACTTTTACAGTCTCTCAGTTTTATGCAGACAGTATTAGTTCTTACTTTAGAGATATGAGTGGATGAAGGAAACAGAAGTGGAATGTAGAACAAATGGAATTAAAGCTAGATTTAAAAACAAAAATGTGGTTGTACATGCATGAAGTACCATAAATGAACTTCCTTAATCAAAATTGGAACTAGCAAAAGAGAGATAGTACAGAGTTGCTTGATAACATGCATGTAACTTGCATGTAGTTGTGATGCCTGACTTGTGAATGAAGATCAACAACAGCAATTTCAGACTTATAAGGTACAGAAGTCCTTAAGGAACATTGAGGGTTGAAATTTGCAGCTGAGTAACAAATACATAATTTCATTTGCTCCTTTGGTGTAATAAAATGTTTTATATTTTGAGGGCATTTCAATTTTACTGGTGTCTATAAACTCTCAAGTAATTATGTTGTGGTAAATATTATTTGCTAGTATAAATAGATGCAGTTGGACTGATGTGAGTTAAGTTAATCTTGTTACAAAGTAAATATTATTCAAATAGTGTATTACATAAATGTATTCAGTGCAGAATTGTCTTAGCTAATTGTAAAATAACCTGTGCAAATGGAGGAAACAGTCTGTCATTATGAAAAAAACCAAAAAATTATTTTACTCTTGTGTCAGGCTAGATGAATTACCGTGCAGTATTCTGTGTTCCCATGGTTGGTTTGCCTGTTTGCCAGTATTGCTGGTTCTGTGCTGTAATGGCTATATGGGCACCCAGTTCCTAATTCAGGTAGCAGAGACAGCTTGAGGAAGGCTGAGGTTTTGTTCCCATTTGTGCTGTGGTCTGTACTATCAATTTAGTATGCTGTATTTTTCTCAAATCTTATTTTCTATTTCTGTCACTTTTCCTAATTTAGTTTAAGGGTCTTTTGGACTGTGTTTCTACAGTGTCTTGATTTTGGGATGTTTTCCAGATGTTACAGAATTGCAAACAATACTTAACTCCATGTGCATGTGTTTTCTTTACTTTATTGGAGTAGAAATGACTGGAAACAGCTGCATATTTTCTTATAGCTTAAAAAGGCATTAATGTCATCAATAATGTCATCAATATTTCACTTGAAAGATGAATGTGTAAACTGTGTGCAGGGTATGGCCTCATTATTTTCCTATTTCTTGTGAAACACCATCTTTCTTCACCACCAAGTATGTGCCCATTGTGAAAAGTGACTAGTTGTTGGAGCACAGAAAGTGTCTCTGAAAATATGGATGGTTATTTTTTGAAACAGCCAGCCTCTCTATTTAAAAGTAAACTGCGGTGTAACAGTAGAAGCTGATTTAAGACCTAAATTCACCTGTGGATACTTTTGCCGCTGAGACTACAGAAGGCCTCTGTTGCTGAATGTGATAATTTCACCGGGCTAGCTCTTGGCCAGCAGCCAACACAGCCATTCACCCACTGCCCCCCACTCCCAGGGGCTAGGTGAGAGGATTGGGGGGCAAGGATAAGGAGACTCCTAGGCTGAGATAAGAAGAGTTTAATAACAGAAATAAAAGAAAACTTAAAATAATACTAATATTAAAACAGTAATGATAATGATAACAGTAACAAAGTATACTAATGAGTGGTACACAGTGCAACTGCTCACCACCCACTGACCAAGCCCAGCCCGTTCCCGGAGGAGCGACAATCCTGGGAGAGTGAGAGCCCAAGTGAAATCCAGAGAGAGCCAAAAGAGGAAGAGACCCTCACTAATATACTAGACATGACATGATATGATACAGAATATCCCATTGACATATCCGAATTCCAATTTAGCTTATTAATTTAAATATTCCTCTCCCCCTTAGGTCTTGTGCTTGTAGACTAACAAAACACAAAGTCCTTCACTTCCAGCAACAAAAATGAAATCACTGGTATGTTATCAGTGTTTCTCTCATAACAAATCCCAGCTGAAAGCAAAATACAGCGTATTCTGGTTACTAAAAAGAAACCCAGCTCTGTTTCAGCTAAAAACCAGGACACTGAAATAAACCAAAACCAAGAAAACTAAAACCTTTCAAATTAAGAAGTAACAAAAAAAATCCATAGAAGATATGACTAACGCATTAGTCTGTGTTGTACATTGGTGGACAGTCTGCTGCTTTTATGACTGAGGGATATTAAGGGATTTATTTTCATAGATACATGAGGGAGCAAGAAGGCATCAAGAAAACTGACTGGAAAGAGCAAGAAAATTGCATTGCATGTTGTAAAGCTTTGCTCTTTGACAGACTGTATGCTATTCATTAAAAGTTATCCCAATTCTTTATTGCCTCCCACTTCTGCAAAGTTGATTGGAATTCTGCAAAAACATTGATGTTTCTACTTGTTACTGATTTTACTAGAGACTTGGGAGTTATAACTGGTCAAATTATTTATTTATTTGTAATTTACATGCATTTTAATTCAGATAAAATTGCTTTCTAATGAGTTTTTTCTTTTTATTATTTTGAATTCCTTTTGTTGGAAGCTTTTTTTATTTTAAATGAATGGATTGACAGAACAGCAAGGTGATGGAATTCTCAGAAATATTTTCTGTTGACTAGCATTGTTGATGCAAGGTGCACTGAGTAATTTTGTAAATGAACTTTAATAGAAAACCTCTTGGTTTCATTTTCCTTGTCATATATGGTAACTTAACATTAATAACTCTTTTAATAATCGCAGCTTGATCTTTGGCATTTTTTAGTATTTGTGCCCTTTTTAGTACTGGTTGTTTTCTTCTTCTCTTTAGGCTACCAATATCATCATCCCACCAAGATGAGTAACAGCCATCCACTTCGTCCTTACACAGCTGTGGGTGAGATTGACCACGTTCACATTCTGTCAGAGCATATTGGTGCTCTAATGAATGGAGAAGAATATAGTGACGTTACCTTTATTGTAGAAAAGAAACGTTTTCCGGCACACAGAGTGATCCTGGCTGCTAGGTGCCATTATTTCAGGTGAAGTATAGCTTTTTGTCAGGCTCACAGGAAATTTTCATGCAGATAAGACAAACATTGTTTTTCTATGAACTTTTCAGGGTGTAATCATCTGTCCATTGAGTATGACCTTTTCTGTGTGAATGTTTCCCAGCACATCAAATCGTTGTGTCCAAATATAAAAAGATAAATACCATGTCATGATGTTATTCTTTTGACCTTCATTAAATTGGACTTTGAAGGTAGTTTCACAAATTCAAGCGAAAGAGAACTTCAGAACAAAAGAAGTTCTGCTGTAAAATTGTTTTGATTTCTGAGCATGGATGGTGTGCTTCTATGGAATATACTCAGTTAGAAAGTTTAATTTTGACATTGGAATTGAGTATTTAAAGATGTCTGGCTGATTAAGGTTAGAATATATATTTTAAAACCAGGAATAATACTAATCCAGCTTTTTTAAGAGCTGAGCATTTTTCATTCTAAATGTAATTAATAAAACTTCCTGATAATCTTTTTCCAGTGAATTTGTCAGAGGGATAAGCTAATAACTGAAGTGTGAATGCAAATTGTGTTCATACTATCTATCATAATTTTTTAAAGAATTGTGAGTACTTTGATTTTTCTCAAGATTCAGGATTTCATTGGAGTTGCCATGTATTGGGTTTAGAGTAAGGAACAGAGGATCAAGAATCCTGAGATTTGCTAATCTACCACTGAAAAGCAAGTGGTTTCACTGGCTTTCTGAAAATTTATAATTTTTTTTCCTTCTCACTGATAGCACTATTTTTTAGAATTTTTTTTAAAGAGGTATGAGAATCATATCTCAGTTTCTGCTTCGCAGGCTATCATTCAAAGTGGAGATGGAGCAATTGTGTAGGATAAAAATGTGATGCGTTTGGGTATTACTCTTGTGCAACTGCTTTCAGAGCAGAGCTGCACTTTAAATGCCAAGTATAAAGGTTTTTCATTTGTAGATTCTTTGTATTCCTCTTGCTGTAAATAGTCATGTATTCCTTTCTCTTTTTACTTTTTGCCTGTTTTTTATCAGGATATAAAGTTCTCAAATTTTATTTTCCTTATAGAGCATTATTGTATGGCGGAATGAGAGAATCGCAGCCTGAAGCAGAAATTCCTCTTCAGGACACCACTGCAGAAGCATTTACCATGCTGTTGAAATACATTTACACTGGTCGTGCTACACTGCGAGATGAGAAAGAGGAGGTTCTCCTAGACTTCCTAAGCCTAGCACATAAATATGGATTCCCAGAACTGGAGGATTCCACGTCTGAGTATCTTTGCACAATACTTAATATTCAGAATGTCTGTATGACGTTTGATGTTGCCAGTCTTTATTCCCTTCCCAAATTAACTTGTATGTGCTGTATGTTCATGGATAGAAATGCCCAAGAGGTGCTGTCCAGTGAAGGCTTCCTGTCACTTTCTAAGGTACATCTTTTGTTTTCACTTTTTTCCCCAGAAATGTTAATTTTAGTCTGTATATAACTTCATGATAAAATACTGAGGGCACCATATACAAGTTTATGTATTAGTTGACAGGTATCATTTTATATTAGTGAAGCTGTAACAGGTGGAAACATTCAAGCCAAGCTGAACTGAAAACCCTGGTGATGTGTTCTGAATTTTTTAGGTATTTAATTTTGACCAGTCAGTATAGCTAAATACAGTAAATCTCATGTGCTCTAAAAGGTGGGAGCAGGCAGTCTAATCTTAATTTGTCTTTTTTTCATCTGTTCTTGAAACAATATAATTTGGCTTCTGAATGCTGATCAGGGATTTGAAAGTAAAGATTTGAAGGTAGCAGAAGATATTCCATTCTATTAATTTCTTGATAAAGGCTGTCTCAGTGATGGGTGGTTTTCTACTGTGTAACCTAAAGCATTCTGGAGATTGCTGTGATTTATATTGCTGGTTGTCATCATGTTCTGAAATTGTGTAATATGGTGATGTTATATAGTTTGGGAGGTTTTTTGTATTGTTTTTGTTGTTAGATGCATAAATATTTGTGCCTGGGATCAGGCTGTTCTATGATGTTGAAATTTTCCACTTTAGAGTGGTCTTTCAGCTGGACATAATAGTGCTGGAGTGTTTTCAAGTTGTGTTCATATGAAGCAGCAGAGCATCTTGAATGAATGATGGTTTAATTATAGGGATTTTTAAAATTTGTTTTTAATGGAACAGCTGTGATGGGTCTATTCCTTGAATAAGTAGAAGACACGCTGCTTTGCTGACTAACTTAATAGTGGTGTAGGAAAAAAATGTGGTTTTTTTTCTCTGCTGTACTCTGTCATGCACAGTTTATTGAATCTGAGCTCTCGGAGCATATTATTAATAAAGCAATTAGCAAATGTCATTCATCAGGAAGTGCATACTTTGTGACATCTTTGGCATAGCCAGTCCTAGTATATATGAGAGTTTTACCCTTTTCTGAAGCAAACTCCTAGTTATTCTGCTAGCTAAATGAAAATCAAAAAGCTATTAAATTCTTCTGGTTCTCATTTTAAAGTCAGTGGGTTTTCTGCATGAATAAGAGCCACTGAGGTTTTTACCCACTGATTCTGAATTGGTACCAAAAGCAGAGGCGGAATCCCAGATAGTTAGAACTGGTTTAAAAGGATGATTCCAAGCCACACTTCGTTTTTCTTGTCCATGTTCTTATACCAACCTAAGTTTAAAGGAGTGCTTTAAACTCTACTACCAAATCCCCAATTTACTTCTTATGTTCCAAAGTAACATAAGTAGTTACAGGAATTAAATTGATTTGAACAGTTCTCCACATTTCAGTTGTGATTTATTTCTCCTAGTGGATTTGTAATATTACCTATTATTTACATGATGGATTCTATAATTCTTGCAGAAGTAACTAAAACAAACTACAGTTTCAGGTAGTCACTCCTTTGGAGATTATTTTTAATAACTACAAGTTAAAATACCCATTAATTTTTGCCTGGTCTAAATTTCCTTTTAAATATATATATATATATATATATCTGTATATATATATATATCTGTATATATATCAGTATATTTGGATTGGTTTTTTGTTTTTCTTTTCCAGGCTGCTCTTCTAAGTATTGTACTGAGGGACTCATTTGCAGCTCCTGAGAAGGACATTTTCCAAGCTTTGATGAATTGGTGTAAACATAACCCCAAGGAAAACCATGCTGAAATCATGCAAGCAGTACGTTTACCGCTAATGAGTCTAACAGAACTACTAAATGTTGTAAGACCTTCTGGATTGCTGTCACCTGATGCCATCCTAGATGCCATTAAGATTCGTTCTGAGAGTCGGGACATGGACCTCAACTACAGGGGCATGTTAAGTAAGCATCAGGCTTTTTGTTTGTTTTTTAATTTAGTGACTACAGTTGTCTGGAGGATGTGGTTAATTTGTGCTTTGAGTTTTTATCTATTATTATGTGTTTTAAAAAGCTTACATAATGGAATATCTTATGTACTGTTCTTGCCATCTCTATTCCTCAAAAAATAGTCAACAAATTTTCTTGCTTTGTATCTCAGATATTCCTTAAATGTGAATGTTGTAGTAAGAGTGCAAGTTACTAGAGGAAGTGCTATTTTAATAGAAAAACTTTTGCAAAAACATTAAAAATAAAAATGCATTGGCTGTGGGATATATGATATTTAAATGGTTTTGTTGTTGATGGGGACTTGTTTTCTACTTCATGAAGACTTTCATCTGATTTTTCTCTTGCTCTTTACATACTTGCCCAAATAGCATAAGCAGGTCTTCCAAAATTGTATTAATGGAAGCTTAAAAACTGTGAGAAGACACTTGTTTGGCTTTTGTCTGTGCTATCTGTTAATTCAACAAGAATGTCTAACACTGAGCTTTAGAAAGATATTGTTAGTTTGTGTGACTTACAGAGAGTATTTGCCACACAGCAAAGAATAAAGTTAGTTGTTTGAGAGCCTGCGCTGTAGTCTGTCGTGCATGATGAGCCCTGAAAATAACTGTTTTCTTAGAACTGCATCTGCTCTTTGTTCTCCCTTAGAAGTTACAGATACTAATTTGCAAACATATAAGTTAATGTTAGGGTATTGTAAAAGTCTTATCATGCAAGACATTTTGTAGACAGTGCAGTAGATAAATTTGAAGAAGTTAAATGGTATTCTCTGACTTTTTTTTCTGCATGTTAATATCTCAATAATAATATACTTCTAATCTAAAAATTTCTAGTTTTGTCAAAATCACAGCTTTTTAGAAAATTTAATTTCTGTGTTGCTTTATTACTAGTTCAAGCTCTTGGGACCTTTTGTGGAAACACTGATGACTACTTGCAATTTCATAGTTGTGCATTTGATGGTTTTATGTAGTAGTATTACAATACAGTTAAAATTTTACCATTTAAAATTCTGTTCTTTAGATGTTAAACTTAACTTCCTGTTGAAATTCATGCTTCTCTTGCCAGCTTGCCTGAAGAGTTCAGGGGCAGCTTTTCATTATTTAGTTTTCAAATTATGTTTTCTAGGGTCTCTGTCCAAACAAGACTGTTAAAAATGTCTTTTTAACAGGATGGTTCATCAATGTATTGTTTTGTAGTTGGATTTGGAGATAATTATCCCCAGTTATTGTGATGGAAAGATTGTTCCTAGGATATAACAGGCTTATTACTGTGAAATGGTGGCATAAAAACACTTGCTTTACCATGTTGGTTCAAAGCCCAAATAGACAACAGTTTCCCGTTTCACTCAGGTTCATTTAGCTTTGCAGAGTACTTGGAAGCTTGTGCAGCTATCAGAAGAGCTTGTATAGCTACGGAGCTAGAGCATAGTACCATATGTATTGCTCTGCAGATTCATGATGTGTGCACATCTTGAATGTTTTATGTGATTTTTAGTTCTCTTCCACAAAAAAACCCCACAAAAATCCCCAGTTGAAATTAGAACCAAAAAATCAGGAAAAAAAAAAGGGGAAAAGAAATTGTTTGAGGTGAGAGGTTGATCACAAGAAGAGTCAGAGTAGACCAAAACTTTAAAACCAAGAGGAGGGTGATGGGGAAGGTGCAAAAGAATTCTGTGAATTCATGAAGGAGACTGAGAACGCAGATACTACATACTAGTAAATGATCACTACTTATTACTACCACAAAAGACCTAGGGGACATCAAATGAAATTGAATAAAGAAAATTTCCAAAATGCCTCTCTTCTTGAACTTTTTTTTTTTTTTTTTTTGCTTGTGCATGTGTTTGTGGCTGAGGAAGAATACTGTCTTTGTTCTGACCTAATATAGTTGATGTTCAGAACATCTAATTTGCAGTATGAGAGTGTAAAAATTAAGCAATTACATCCTTTTCTTCTTAGTACCAGGGGAAAATATTGCAACAATGAAGTATGGAGCGCAGGTTGTAAAAGGGGAGCTGAAGTCTGCTTTGTTAGATGGGGATACTCAGAACTATGACTTGGATCATGGCTTCTCTCGACACCCGATCGATGACGACTGCCGCTCTGGAATTGAAATTAAACTAGGCCAGCCATCGATAATCAACCACATACGAATCCTCCTCTGGGACAGAGATAGTCGGTAGGTGCCAAGTTGACATTAAAAGGGAAGTAATGCATTTTGTACTGGTGGTAATATATCAATGTGAAATATTCATTAATTATTTTATAGAAACAGCATGATGCAGTGATGGAGATGACAGTGGGAAGTTTTGTATGGAAAAACAGTTTTGGTTGCTTACACACTAGACCATATTTTGTGATACTAAACTATCTCATAATATTTCCACATATTTTTGTCTTCATTAAATAGTTTATATTACTATTGTAAGTTTACATAATATAAATTGTTCTAATTGTTTTCTATTTAGTACTTTTTCAAGTGCTTTTATTTCAGTTTGAAAAGCAATATTGTAGTTCTCTTGCAGAAACTGTATCTTTTACATGTTTGCATTCCTAACATCGAAGGAGTGTTTGTTCAGATTTTTTCAGTATATAAAAAATATTAAGAAATAACACACTCTGACAATAATTCAGAAATAGTAAAATTTATTGAGAATGTGAATTACCAACTAACTACAGTAGTTATTAGGAGCTATTTCATGGTGAGACTGGTGAAATATGAACTATTATGGATGCCTTAGCCAATTTATGCTCAGCTACTTTAGATTATTAAGGAATGCATGAAAAATCAAATTATGCATATCTGAACAATTGAGTGACTGCTTAAGTAGGAAAATTGCAAGGTACTTTTTATGTGACAAATTGAATATATTAATTTTATAACTTGCCACGACAAAGATTTTTACAATTTAATAGACAGCTCATGCAGGTATTCATAAGCAATTTTCTATTAAAAACAATAAAACAAGCTATTTAAACTTTTAACACATTATTACTTTTCTGATGAAAGATTGATTTTATTTTACTTCCACACTAACAGTTTAGAATTGCAAAACAGTTGCATTTTGTTTTCTTAACTAAGCTGTGTTATTTTAGAATGAGATGTACTAATATTTTATTGATTTTGATTTTTTTTGTGTAAATCAAATTATTTTTAAAATATTAATTACAGTTATTAATAATTCAAAACCACCTGCCTGAATTTTTAGCTATTTAATTATTTCAAGTAAGTTCTCCTGATTCAGTTCAACCAAAATTTATGCATGTATTCCGTTTGTAAAGATTGGAAAGTCAAAATCTGAAGGTACAAGGAACTACTTCATACAATATTATACTACTTGTCCCAGAAGATCAATCAAATTTATAAACCAATTATCAACCAGTTTTATAAAACTTGAAAAAGTATTAGTGACCTACTAATTATGAGTTCTCTATCAATTTTTAGAGAGCTTGTAACTGGTAAAATGTTCCTCATCTGCAAGGCATAAATTGGCAGCTGCTGAAACCCAGGGAAGAACCCTTGTCCCTGGGACAACTTACTAAAAGATTATCTGTTGCTTGGCGTCCTATGCCCTTCCTCTGAAATCTTGTAGAGCAAACCATTGTTGGTGGCAGAATATCAGACAAGATGGACATCTACTCTAGAGGTTTTTTATCTTTATAAAATTCTAAGGGTACGGTGGTTTAGGATCTAGTTTGTGTGCCCTCCTGACTTTTTTGTTTTTCTATGAAAAGTTTGCTATTGGACTTTCTTTTGCTTCCCATCAGGTATAGTACCTGAATTGTCAGGTTTTTTCACCTGTAGCTCAACAAAAATAAATGGGAAGGAAGCATTTGAAGTACTTGTTGTGGGCTCCTTGGTGGAAGATACTGACATGCTGGAGTGAGTTCAGCAGGACACCAAGATGATGAGTGCTTGAGCGCACAGTGTACAAGGAGATGCTGAGAGAAGTTGCTATTTTAAGAGGAGAAGGCTTAGAAGGGAGAACATCTTGGTATTCACCTATTTAATAGAAGAATATAGAGAATATGGGGCCAGACTTCCCTTACACCTGTATGCTGAGAGGGCAAAGAGCAGTGGACACAAGCAACAAGATAAATTCCTATTAAATATTAGGGTAAGAATTCATAATGGGGTTAGTTGAATGTGGGAAGAATTTGCCCAGAAAGATTATGGCTATCAGTCCTTGGAGGTACGCAGAACATACCAGCCAGTAACTCGCTCTGAGATTGTCCTCGCTTTTTCTAGAGATCCTTTCCAACCTGTATACTCTTTTAGTCTGAGAATTGCCAGCTACTTATCTGCATCTTTCTCATGGGATACATGAATGGTGTCTCCAAAGGAGATATTTTAGCAACTGTAGAAGTGTATGGTGGCTTCTTTTTGAACATCTTTTTAAACTATTCATTCATTTTAACTGTCTCTCTGAAGCTCTGGTCTGTTGAGTATCGTTAAAGGCATAGTATTGTGTATGATAATGGAACTGTAATTTTGAGGTAATTTTTCTTTGCTTGATACCTTTAGAAACCAAACAAATGTTGTATATTGGTTACAAATCTATGTTAGTCTAGCAATGGCAATGTGAGAATCCCTAAACTGCCACCACACAGACAATAGACAGTCAGTAACTTTTGAATTCAAAGTCTAAAATGCTGGAGCCTAGTTTGGTCAAATATGCATGTGCTAGTAATAATAGTGTTGCTAAAACACAGTGTATGTGTATGGATTATAATATTATGCATCTGGTTAGTGTGAATGTGAAAGCTGATTATGCAATTGGCATCTTAAAGACTTTGCATTATCCTCCTGTAGTGCTTAAGTTGGTACTAACAGTGTTATCTAACTGTTTAAGAATTTTTAAACAATACTACTTCAGATATCTACGCCTCTAAGTCCTTGGCAAAAAAAAAAAAAATTAACAAAGGTGTTAATGTTTAACAAAAAATGTCTATGTAGAACTCTGGAAGACAAACTCTTCCTTTAGAAATCAGTGTGTAAGGAGGAAAAGAACTAACATGGTGCTATTGACTAAAAAATATAGTACCTGTGAATGTTGCAGACTAGTATATTAAGAGAAGTAGGTTTCAGAATATTTTCTATTCCATGATTTGCTGATCCCCAAGTGGAGTTTCTACTTCATTCTAAGTATCCCTGTTATAGGTATAATATGGAAATAGCTGTGGCTTTTTAGTTTGGGTTTGCTTTCTCCTAACAGCAAACTACAAGCTAAATATAATTGATAGACAAGAGGAAGACACCAATTGTATTGGTGACTTTTTTATTTTTATGAAGTAATTTTGGGGTGTGTATGTAAGTAGTGACAGGCTTAACAACATATCATAAACAACTGAAAGGGTCAGAAGTGAGGAGGAACATCAGTGAGAAAATGATCATAGAGAAAATATGCTTTATTCAGGTGAAGGGTTTGAATTTGCATTTTTGGTCTGCTAAATGTTTTTTTTATTTTTCTTTATTGATATGGCAATAGAAATAATTGCATTGCTGGTGTTTCAAATTTATTCCACACAGAAGGAATGCAAATTATTTTTTTAATGACTGAGTTGAAAGTCTCCATTGCATTTTTTGAGGGACAATAGTCTCATCCAATTACTGTAGATTAGAGTGCAGTGTTAAGATGTTTTAAATGATTCTGAAAACATGTGTTAACATAACTGCATGTAAATTTACTTTCAAAGCTAGACTGAAAATAGGGATCTGTTTTGGATATCTTAGATACAGGTCTGCGGGTAGGAACCAGTAGCCTTCTTTTCAGTACAACAGAAAATCCAGAAGGAAGTGTAAAATTTAATACCTGAGATGTGGATGCTTGTGTTCTGACCAGTGTTTTTTGACAATCCGTAGGTCTTATTCCTACTACATTGAGGTGTCCATGGATGAGTTAGACTGGATCCGGGTTATCGATCACTCTAAATACCTCTGTCGGTCCTGGCAGAACCTGTATTTTCCTGCCCGTGTCTGCAGGTTAGTTCATCAATGTGATGTTGCATGGCTATCATTAAATGATGTAGATGCCAGAATGAGTTGCTGGATTTTGCTACTGCATTATGTATTTATGATAATGTATGATATACACAAGTTTCATCAACTATGGTTAAAAAAAAAAAAGAAAGGTCTATCTTAGTGGATGCTTTTTAAATATAAATAGAGATGATAAACTGCAGACATCCTGTTTTGAAAACACTGGTGCTTCGATCTTTAACTATGTACCTCTGTCTCCTTTCTTTCTTTTTTTTTTTTTTTTTTTTTTCAGTCAAACTCACTGTTCCTCTTGCTGCTGATTGAAAGAGTGTTTTAAACAGTTGTGAAAGAGAGAAGGGGAGAGTTAGGACTAAGGAGATTTGAGCAATGCTTTGTGTCAACTAAAGTAGCTAGATGAGTTTAATCATTATTAAAGTGATGATGGCTTTTTACTGTAGGCTCTGGGAATTCTGGAAAAAGCTTATGATCACACTGAAGCTGTCTTATCCAAAAACTGAATTGAGCTCATTGATAAGAGAGGCCACAATCTGTAGATTCCAAAGATGTTATCATTATTAGATTTTGGGTCATATGTCCAATATGTTGTAGTAATTATTCTGTAGACACAAACTTTTTAATCAGCGTAGCAACTCTTGGAATACACAGGGAAGGGAAGTGCTTTCTTGTTCCCGAGGAACAACCTCTTTCTCTCATCTTTACTGCTCTGCAACGTGGGATTGCTGGCAACCAGTTGTAGTCTATGTGAAAAGAGTCTGGTGGGTCACTTGTGTGTCTCTTCTCAGATAAGTCTTTCTCAGCCTCCCTGTCCTTTTAGTAAGTTCATACTGAATGTAGCTGACTTGAAATTTATTTTTATTTATATAAACAAATGCTTTCTTACCTTTTCCCTGTAAGTTTTACGATTCTGATTTTACTGTTTTTCTGAAATGGTTGGTTCTGTCTGTGCATATCTGATAAATTTTTACTTAAAAGTGTCTGTAATAAATCACATAACAATGATGAAATGCTTCATGGAGTTGATAAGTGTTTTACATTTCCAGGGGATATTTTTTGTGTGTGTGACCTTAACTTGATGCAAAGTGGATAGGTGGTTAGTAAGCACAGATTTTTTGCTTCCATCATGTTAGCAAGAAGGTTTGAAGTGATCTAGGATGTTTTGGTGGGACTTCTGTCAATCTTCTTTCAAAAGGGCAATTGTTCTTTTTGTCCAAAAGTGATTTTCTATTTCAACATCAGTTTATCTGTTTTTCATCCCCTCCCTCAGCTATCTTCATCTCTATGTGTGTCTGTGTTATGTTTTGAGAGCATTGTTGTTCTGTTTTGGTAAAGGATCTTTATAGCCTTGCCTGAAAGTGCAGCGAGACAAGAGTGGAGGGGAGAAGGTTATTCCAGAGTTTCGGTTGGTACCTTACTCATTTTTGGCACAAAAGGACTTCTTGTATATTCTAGCTCTCTGATGATCTCTTTCTTAATCCTGTGTGACTTGCCCTCAGTTGGAGGAGCAGGTTATCAGGAGGGAGTTCACTCAGTGTGGTGTTTTTGTATGCATAGCTATATGTTATCTACTTAAATGCATGCACGGGCACACCTGGAAATCTCCCCCTTGCCATTTTATTTTAGGAGATACTGAAGTATACAGTTGTCCAGGTAACTGCAGCACAGATTTCCTCATTGCATAGTCCTCATGCCTCTCATTTATTTTGTTCTGCTCCATGTTCCCCAGGAAACCTATTCTTTTTTTTTATAAATCTCTGTTCCTCGTTATCATATCCACAGAGTGGTGAGGAATTCCCTGGAGGTGCAGCTACTTTGAAGAGCGAATGAAGGAGCTAAAGAGAAAGTCATGTAGCAGCATAAGTTTATGAGTACTTAGTGTTAAGGAGCAGTAACCTTAAGGCAATACGAGCTCTCAGTTGTGAGTCAACATGATAATTCAGAGTAGTTTAGGTAGAGCTGTTCTGTAATCTCTCTTTAAATCAGTGAATTGAAGCCTACATTATATAAAGAGTGCATTTGGTAGTCAAAAGTAAAAGTGCTGTGACTATAATTTACTGTTCTTTTTGTGTATTATTTTTCCTGTAAATAAGAAGGCTACTTTAAATGTAATTAGAGACCTAAAATTGCTGATGGCTTTTTGAGGAGCTCCACTTTAAGAACTTTGTATTTATTTGTATTAATATAAATAGGTTTAACTGAAAGGTAGCTCTGCTTTGATCAGGGGTTTGGACCAGTTGACCTCCAGATGAGAGGCCTTGTTTGGGGAAGGCTAAGTACATACTCATATTAGTATTTGAGACTTTATCTGCATTTTAAGTAATATACTGTACAGAAGGAAGTAAGCAAGGAGGACTAGATTTTTTTTTTCTGTCTCTGACTTCAAGTTTTTATGATTGTGGATTTAAAATAGTTTTGTTTGCTTAAATGAGTTAAACTCATCTCTAGGATATTAACATATGCAAAACAGAATTCCTAAAATACGTAGCAGTGTTTTGTCATGCAAAAAAGCACAGGTTTAAAATATGAGCTAATATGAGGTTATGTCAGAATGTATTCTCTTAATATTTGATATTCTGTTTTTACAGATGTTATGCATGCTTATCAAAGGGCAAATATGTTTTAAGTATTTTATATGTCCTGTCTAGAAAGAAAGTTACCAGATTATCAAGAGATAATGAAAAAAAACCCCATTTATTTCATTTGAAGATGTAAATGTCTGCCCTATTTTTAAAGAAAGACTGTAATGCATCTTAACCAGTCACTCACATTTATTAGGATTGGGTTAATCAATACATTCTTTACATCTGAAACTAGTTATGTTTTCATGTTGCTCAACGCTGCTGCTGCTGTGTACTCTTGAGTCAGTGTGACAAGTCTCAGTGCCAAAATTTCCCTGTTCATGGACAACAACAGTACTGAGGAATGCACTGCAAGCGTCACGCTTTGCTCTGTCTTCTTGCTGTCAGTTTTAACGTTTATACCTCTTTTGTCTTCGTACTGCGGATAATAATCTCTCTGCAAGCAACCACTTAAGGAACCATGCAGTAATTTTGTTTAAAGTTTTGTATGCATTGTCAGTGGAAGATGCTGGACTGAGTATCTTTTCACAGTGCAGTTTCTTACTGGTATAGATTTGAGATAGGTGGTGTTTTGTTTGTATGGATTTTTTTAATTTTAAGAAGTTGGTTTTAGCTCAAAGTGCTTTATGGCATCACTGTATAGAATGACTTCTTGAATAGCAATGGAGAATTAGAGGCTAGGGTTATTGGCTGTGGTTTTTATTTACACACCTTTTTTCAAAGCAAGGGAATATAACGTGGCAGAGTCTGTACAGGTTGTTGAAGGACAGCTTGATTGTGTCTCATATGCTAGAGCAATTGTTCAAACGTAGATTCTAAAGAGAATATGAGCCCTGTAACATTAGGCAAGGTTAATTGCTTTTTTGAGTTACCTTTCACATAAATATTAGTTATAAAAGGTGAAAGCTGTCAAGGGCTGAACTAATGTGTTTTAAGAAGCTATTCAAACATTTCCATATGCATAAAAATTGATGGAGTGTATCTTCTGTTTGCATGTGTGCAGGTTGTTTTTTTTTGTGGGTTTGTTTGTTTATTAAACCTTTCACTTTTCTCTTAATTGAATCTATCAATTTTCAAATCTATCATCAATGCCTCTTTCACACTGGCTGGATGAAAAAATGCCACCTTCTGGCAGTTAGTTGTTACATGAAATAAGTAATTTATACCACAATTAATTAAGATGAGTTCAATCTCCTTAACAAGTAATTTATTGTATTATGTGTGTTATAGTCTCTGTCAAGACTTTGATTTTTCTGGTATATGGAGCATTGTGGAATGTTCACAATAGTGTTAGAGTTAGGGGCATTATTGTGCTTCCCATGAAGATAAGTTGTACTTGGCAAAGCATGTACAAAGCCATCCAAACTCATTAGGGAGAAACTCAAGTAAGTGACATGATAATCTTATTTACGCTCTTTTCTTTTTCCTGTTACTCTACTTGTATGCTCCAGTCTATGTTTTAATAGGTTCAGAATAACTTTTGCCAGCCATAACATTTATCTAATTAATAGATGGAAAACAGAAGGGCAATGATCAAATATTCTGAAATGCTGTAATGAAAAGAGGATGAGTTTATGCTCTCTCACACACAGAGGATGATTTGTGATTTGTAGGATGTAATCCCTGATTTAGATATACAAGCTAATTTGTACAAGGAAGATTATTTCTTAGGCATTAAAGCTTAGTATGGTAGGTGAGAGGGTGTTGCTGTATTTTGAAGGATTTTTTTAGTAAGAGAAAATGGTAAGTGTAATACCTGGGGGTTTTATTGACATTGTGTTTTAGATTTAATTTTTGCTTTGAATGCTTTTGGAAGACATTATCCACCATCTTTGGAAACTGAATGGTTGTATATGGAGAAAAAGCAAATGGAAAAGAAAGACAGGGACCTGTTAGAATGAGTCCAGAGGAGGCCACGAGGATGATCCGAGGGCATCCAGTTCTGGAGCCCCCAACGCAAGAAAGACATCGACCAGTTAGAACAAGTCCAGGGGAAGGCCACGAGGATGATTCGAGGGCTGGAGCACCTCTGCTGTGAGGACAGGCTGAAAGAGTTGGGGCTGTTCAACCTGGAGAAGGCTCCATGAAGATCTTATAGCGGCCTTCCAGTACCTGAAGGGGCCTACAAGAAAGCTGGGGAAGGACTTTTCATAAGGGCAGTTAATGACAGGACAAGGGGAAATGGCTTTAAACTGGAAGAGGGGAGGTTTAGATTAGATATTGGGAAGAAATTCTTCACTGTGGGGGTGGTCAGCCACTGGAACAGGCTACCCAGAAAAGCTGTGGATGCCCCCTCCCTGGAAGTGTTTAAGGCCAGGTTGGATGAGGCTTTGAGCAACCTGGTCTAGTGGAAGGTGTCTGGCAGGGGGGTTGGAACTAGATGATCTTTAAGGTCCCTTCCAGCCCAAACCATTCTATGATTGTATGATTCAAATAAGTGAGTGAGTTTACAGGGTAACTTTTTAAATACAGTACTATATTTTAATTTGTCAGAATTTTTTTTGGTCTTAGTTCATTGTTGGCACTTATAAAGGCTGAAAACTTTATTTAGAGGGAAGACAGAAGACAGAAAATAGTCATGTAAGCAGGTTCCTGTCAGAATTAAGACAAGTGTCAGGTTCATAATTATTACAGCTTCCTCTTTTAACAGTTAGGCAATGTAGAAGAGAATGCTTGTGTGTTTGTTATCCTTTTGTGTTTGAAACTGATTTTTGAAGTAGATATTTTTCTTTCCTATTTCCAAGTATTTTTAATAATGTACCTGTTAATTGAGCCAACTGCTTAATCTCTCATAACCTTAAAAAATTAATACTATCTTCTTGATTATATTAAAAAGTTAACACTTTCTTATGTAGCACTTACTCAGTTCATAGTCCTGACAATGTTGGATCGTGTTGTGTTTCTAGAAATCGGTGATAAAAGCCGTGCAAGAGCTGCTTGTAGGGTATTTTTCGTAACCTGTGTGGATATCGGTTTTAATATGGGTAAACAATGATAGTTCATTTAAAAAACCAAAACAAACAACAAAAAAAAAAGAAAAGAAAAAAGAAAGAGAAGGGCAGACTTTAAAATCATGATAGCAGTCAGAGTTGTGATTCTAAGCCACAGCTCTTTTCTTTATTTGGGGGTGGGGGGGGGCGGGGAGAGAGGGAGGAGTAGGGGGAGGATAAAAAAGGTGCAAATACATTAAGTGAATGTTAATACCTCTAAAGATCTTTGAACAGGCAATACTGTTTTCTGTTTTATCCTTGTCACTTTTTTCATCTTTCCATTTTTGTTTTGCAGCTTCATATTTTAACTTTGTCTTAGACCACAAATTTTGAAGACCTTCATTAAAGCAATTACAAGAAAAGGAAAAATTTTGAGAGGTCGTAAAATAAGTCACTGTAGCCACAAGGTGTCACTATAATAAAAGTTTAAAAGACTTGATCTCTTTCTATTTCAACTCCTTTAGTGAAAAAAGTTATTCCTAGTCTATGTTGTGCTTGTGTACTAAACTTCCAGATTTACAGAATTATTCTGGTTTGCAGTTCTTGCTGTAGAGAGAGCAAGTACAGAGATGGTACATTAAGTCAGAAGGAAATTCTCAATTCATTTTCTGTGTTTCATCTGACATTGGATGATGCTGAATTTTAAATAGAGGAGTATTTGCCTAACTAGACCAATTTATAGTTTGAAAAGTAATGCTATTTTGTTACTAATGCCAGAATTTGAAAAAGATAATGAAATGGTAAAGGAGTCAATTTTTATCTGTTTGCTACTATTTCATTGTCTTGCCTCTTCTTGAGATATTATAATGTGACTGATCAAAGCAAAATATTAACTAATTATTACTGCATACATTTTTGGTCCTAAAGCATGTTTCTATTAAAAGGACTGATAGATGACTGTAAAATAATGCTGTAAACGTGGGAAATTATTTAGGCTTTTTTTAAAAAAAATTGTTTTAAATTGAAAGATGTTGAGGTTTCCTAATACTAGTAGCTTGAATTAGTGGTAGTATAATATGTCTTAAGCACTCCATATTTCCCTTAAAGTGCTTGGTTGCTATAGAAGGCTTGGTGTAGAATTATTTTTACTTTAGAAAGTGTACTCATGTATTAAATGTATTTATCAGTGCAGGGAGAATTTCCTGCTTTTTATTAAGCTCAGATGATATTAGGTGGTTTTTTTAGTTCATTGCTTCAACAATTTTTGCTACTAATAATTACACTATTTGTAATCCTCTGCCTGAGTGGAGACAAATTAAATTGTAGACCCTGTCTCCTGAGCACTGAAAAAAACTAAAATATAAAAAGAGTGCATGTTTCAGTGCTAACACAGTTCTAAACTGAGAAGTATTGGTAGTCGTGCACAACTATTTTACAGGTAGTGACATGGAAAGAGATGTGATTTTTCAAGCACAGACTAGGCCAGATTTTTTTCTTTAATTCTTTTCTTGGTCAGGCAGCCTCAGATACATGTGCTTTATACTGGTGATGGTGCAGTCCTTTTATTTTAATTTCCACTTGGGAGAGTCACTCATTGAAATTAGGTACTAATTAGGCAGCAATGTCTCACTTTCAGCCTTACCAGTAGGCAACTTTTCTTCATTTCTGGATAACTGAAATCTTAAAATCTTATCCTAATTCTAATACTGTATATAATACAGTACTAGAATTTAATGTCCAGAGATAAATAGAAATTATCTTGATTTGTATTACAGAAACATATTATTAAAAGAAAGCTATTATGAAATGTCACTTCAGGCCCTTGAGGGTTTTCACTGATATTATTTTTAAAAATCAAGTTTTAGTGCAGGCATGCTAATCATGCTTTCCAGTACAAGTTGATCTTATTAAAGAATCTTTATTGGCATGTTTCCAATACCTTGCTTTTTAGCTTTGTGAAATACAAGGAAATTATTTCCTGAAGTGTTCATTTTAGTGGCTTGATTATCTTTCTGTCTTTCAGTGTTTAAACATCTTTTTTTTTTCCCAGTATGTTTCCAATCTGGCATTTTTTTCTTTTCCTAAGGTGATAGTCTTAGATTTTTCAAACAATGTAGATCATCCATACAGGATCAAGAAAGCTATTGCCTTGTCTGGAATGGAGTGTTTATTGGCTTCAAAAGATCTCTGTCTTCATGTCGGGTTACGAGAACTTTATCAAGGCAGCTTTTTTTATTCTCAAATTCCTTCTCTGTCTCTGACACAGCAGTTTCGGTTATCCTAACCTAAAGAGCCCAACTCAACTTTGAGGAAAAGAAAAAACCAAGTGTGCATTTAAGCTGTTGATGACAACATGGCAGACAGCTCTTCTTCTGAAAAAGGATACTTGTCTAAAAAACTGTGTGTAGAGGGGTCAATATGGCTTATATAGAAGTGTCTGAGAAGTGTGAGAGAGTGCCTGCCATTCCAGTTTGTTGGGTATGAATTATAAAAAAGTATAGAATCTTATTTTCTTATTTTTGTTTATAGTTTAGAAGAAACAATTAACTTTTAAAGAGATCTAGATTGCATATTTCTCACGTTTGACTTTTTTTTTTTTTTAGTATAGTTAGAATTTCTATGTGTTCTGGATTTTAATGTATTCATTGTGAGTTTCTTAAGTGGTGAATTGTTCTAGGTCTGTTTTCAAACTTTCACCTCGTAAGAGAGATCTGACATAGGTGAAAATTATCAGTAGTTATTCGGCTTGACAATGAGGCACAGAGATACACCTAAACACTAAATTATCAAGTTGTTCATAACAGTTCTACAGCAAGTTGTATTTTAAAGTTAATGTTGAATAAGAGAAATCTGTGTTTAAAAGACATCTTCAACACTTTTTTTTAAAAAATCCTCTTCTGTGATTTCTGTTACACTCCAAGAGCTAGAATTAACTGTGAAAACTTGCCATGTATATTTACAAAGACAAGCCTTTACAAAAGGAAATCTTGTTTTGCCAAATTTGTAAGAATTCTGCTTTATTTTAGTTTGTTGATCAACAGTGGCCATCTGTTAAAGTTGTTTGATGCCATTCTATAAAGCATTTCTCCTTTTCCCCATTTCTCATCAGATAATGGGCATGGTTTGTTGGTGTGTATCTGAGACACTGTACCACACTTACAATTACACATTATGAATATTCAAATTGTATACGCAAAACTAAATAATACACTTGTGTGGATTCTCTTTTTAGTTTCCAAGTTTATAAAGCCATCTGTCAACCAACACCAGGCCAGTCTCAGTTGTGGAATAATTTGGATGACATTAAAAATTTTATAGGAAAGCAAATGGGTCAGTGGTTAAACTTGATTCTTTGTTCATAGACCTCAAGTTATCTTCTGTGTAGCTCTTTTTAAAGGTATAAAACAGTGTATGAATGAGAAAACCATAAGTAAACTGCTTTATTCAGTGTCATTTTTCTTCTTAACAGAAGCTTGTAGAACTGGTGTTGAACTTAAGCTTATTGAGCTTGAACTGTACTTGGTCTTTTTCATCTCAGTTTCAGTTGGGAAAGTTATGCTGATAGTTCCATTTGATGAACTTTCAAATAGTTTTCTGTTCCATGAAAGGGATATTCACCTCCTAATATGGAATAAGATAGGACATGAACAGGTGAAAAAGAAAATTCAAGCTGAAAAGACCAATAAAAATGAACAAATTAGCTGCTATAGAGAATCAAATTTATAGGAAATAAGACATACGAAAGCATGCATAAGCATCTTCCAACTGACAGCAATGAGTGAGTGAAGGAAAGAAAGCAACGGAAGAGAGAGGCCACACACAGAAAATACAACATTGGGAAAAAAAATCAGTGCAAGTGAAAATGTTTTAAGAGATAAGGGATTTTCTACAGTAGGAATAATTATAGGAAGCCCATGTGTAATTTATCATTTTCAGGCTAATGTCTTCTAAAAGAGAGAAAGAGTGATATTTGTGAAACACCAGATTCTACATTTGGATTTTGTTTTTTACCATAAAGCAATTTTTAGGGTTTTCTACTTTCATGGTTGTTTTTCCATTTGTAAGATTGGGACAAATATTTCCATACTTCACTGGAGATGTAGTAAAGGTCTTGGCAATTTTAGGTACTGTAATTAACATTATTAGTGATGAGTAAAGTAGTGGCTTCATTACTTTTCTTCATACCATTTTCTTTGTTGTTTGTATTGGGGGATAACAGCAGTGATAGAGGATATATTAAATATTGATTTCTAAATCTATTTTCTGTTCAATTATCCTGGCAAATTGCAAAGTTGGCTAATCAAGCTGTGTTCTCATTAACAATGTAAGTGCCCTTCTGAGTCAGATCAACAGGCACCTCACCCTGTGTCCTGTCTGACCCTGAGCGCAGGAGATGCTGGTTAGGGAAAGCCTTTGAGCCTGGCCATCACTTGTGTTCTGTTCTTCTTATACTCCTCTGGTCCTGTGAGCATATGCTTACAGATTTCTTGTCCATTCATTATTTATGGTCCTTCTGCGGTGGGCTGTTACTGGCTGCTTTCACAGCTTCTGGTAGCAGCAAATTCCAAAAGCTCTTCAGCCACTGCATAAAGTAGTTTTATTCATTCAGAGAATTCTTTTACTAGCTTGTGTGTTTTACTTCCAGTATTATGGGATCTGGTGAAAGACAGCACTGCATTTGCCTTTTCCACTCTTACTAAGATTTTGTGAATGTTAACCATAGCCTCCTCAACCATCTCCTCTTTGGTTCCATCTACTCTGTTGCTTTTATGGTCTTAGGTGATCATCTCTGTACTCCTTGAGGTGTGGAGACGGGAACTGTACATGAGTACTTGAGATATGGGCACACCAAACTGTTAAGAGAGTGACAGAACGAGACTATTTTGTTCTCAGCATTCTTCCCAACCACATGCCATATTTCATTGATACCCTGCCCCTGCCCTTTGAGTACTCAAGCTTACTTTCATGTGCAGACTTGGGGACTGTGCTAATGAGAACTTAGATTCAATAGCTTCCAGGCTGTCAGAAGCAAGATTACAGATTTCATGACTCTTCATTTTAGAAAAAAACTAATTCATGGGAGACTTGATTTTTCAAATGTGTAGGATATGTGTGGGGGAAATTTATACTAACTTTCCATGTGATTTGGCATTACATGTTCATTTTCACATTAACTTATCACACACTCGCTTTTTTATGCCATCAGAATTTGCATAATAGAGTTTTAAAATAACTATTTAAAAGATCAGTTAATTCAGAAGTAAGTAATGCATTACAGTTTCTGTAACAAGCTTTTTAGAGTCTAGAAATTAAGAGTTTAAATGTTACATGTTTGGACATTTGAAAAATTAGGAGTAAATTGTAAGTACATAGTATTAAGGCATAGAGTCAATCTTAATTGTGCCTTAGTGTGTTTCCATACACCAGTTATGTTTTTCAGTGCATGTTAATAAGTTTGTTTTCTGATAAAACTCACTTCTAAGAACTACTGAGCTTGGCTTTTTAAAATTATTGTTGATTTTATTAAAGTATTGGTAGCAGGACAATTTTCTGTGTAAAATGAGTGTCGATTAAGACTTTATTAACTAAGACTTTTTTATTTTACTTTAACTAGTGAAGTTCATGTTTTATTTGGATGAGGGGTTTTTTGGTGTTTTGTTTTGTTTTTTTTATGAGAGTATCCTTGATTCTGATTCTCCTTTTTTTTTTTTTTTGGGGGGGGGTGGTATTTAATGTATATTTCAATGAAAACTGATTTTAAAACTTCAGTAGATCAAAAAATAGTGAAGGGCTGGAAGACATTATTGCTGATGATTCTAGTTTGTACTAAATTATAAAGCGTATATAACAGCTATAAAGAGAGATGACTTCCTGTGGCATATTTCATCTTGCCTTCATAGATAAGTGTGTAAATGAAAGGGAAACAAATTTTTTCTATATGGCAAATCTATACTATTTCTTTGGAGTGAAAATGAATGAAATTGAAATAACTTACTCTTGGGTGCAACTACAAACTATAAATATATTTTATCCTCTTGCTGCGAATTGACATACTGCAGATTAGTAATAAGAGAATATTCCTCGTATCACCAACAGTAGTCAGACACGTTCATGAATACTGAATTACAGTCAAGAAAAAGGGGTCACCATACTCCCACGTACTTTACACAGAAGAACATCTAATTTATCTTTTTAACAGAAGCTACAGTTCACTGTTAGAAAATGTATTTTTTCAGACTTCTTAAACCCTTTTTATCCTTTCTGTTATGGAAAGTTTGTAGTTACCTGTGCCTCATCTGCATCATCTATACATCACCTGGTTTCTGGGAAGATACTGAAGGCTCTTTACCATCCTCCAGCATGTGGGCATGCTTTGGCACTCGTGCATCTAGCATCTAACTGGTCTTCCCAACAGGTGTCTGGAAATTAATATACTAAGAAGTTTTGAGGTCAGCAGCGTATTTAGAATCGTTTGTTTCTACAATTGACTGACATTCTTACTTTGTAGAGAATGAGAGATGCTTGAAAGTTTAGCAGTGCTATTTACAAGTTGAGCTTATGGGGTTTGTAGTGATACCAGCAAGTTATCAGGAAAAATATTTGCAGCCACAAAAACTTTTATTTTTTCAATCACCTATATGAATGCAAAGAAAATCAAAGCCAAATTGTTTAGTATATTAACTGGGGCTGATCAGAAAGGGGGGGGATTCTCTTGGGAATCGCTCGGGCTCGTTTTTCTGGGATTGCTATTTCAGTTTCAGGATTCCTTTTGCTGATCCAGAATCATTATCAGCAGGTGGTGAGCAATTGTACTCTGCATCACTCATTTATATAGAATTGTTATCATTATTACTCTTCTTCTTATTATTATTTTTATTTTATTTTTACTATAATTATTTTTCTTATCTCAACCTACAAGTCTCCTTACCTTTACCCCTCCAATTCTCTCCCCGATTCCCTGAGTTGGGGGGAAGGGAGCGAGGGGCTGCGAGTAGCTGTGTCATGTTTGGGTGCCAGCTAAGTTAAACTATCACAGGTGTTTTGAACACCTTTTAGAAGAGCCATTTTATATTCACTGGTAGTGCTGGGAGCCCCCAGGTTGAATGCCTGCAACTAAATGATGTGAATAATTCCTCTTTCCTCTGGGAGTTGTTACCTGTTTGAGGTGTTCATGTTATGGAGATACGTGTGTGATGAAAGAGGTTAATACTTCTTTGGAGGACTGTTAGTACAAGAGCAGGGTGCAGGTAAGGCCTATGCTCAGGAAATGACTAGTTGATTGATACTGGAGAAAAAATTCCAACTGGAAGGTATTTTCAGAAACGGTGCTTTAGTTTCATTAGGTGTGCATTGTTTACATTTTTGAGGGGGAAAAATGGTACAAATGAAGTAGAAAGGATTTTGATAGATAGAGGTGATGGCTTGTCGGCTCAGATAACCACCTAGTGTAGACGTCTGATATACAGAAATCTTATCACAGAATTTTAGGGATTGGAAGGGACCTTGAAAGATCATCTAGTCCAGTCTCCATGCCGGAGCAGGAACACCTGGATGCGTTCACAGTACACTCTGAGTACACATGAGTACACTAGACAAGGCAAGTGTGAAAGAAAAAACATGAGTGCTTTGACTGGAGAGTGCTTAGGTTTGTATTTGGTAACCTGGGGAGAAGATAGAGCTCTGGAATTCATCTTTTAAATCTGGATGAGTCTAGACTTCTTATTCAAGGAGCAATGAAGAGTCGACGTTTTGCTGGTGTTTGTTTCTGTATTGTGGTTGCTTTGTATTTATTGCTCTGTATTTCGTTATCAGAAATGAGGTGACTGAGATGAGTTACTTGAATTTTGGAGATAAGCTGGTTTTTGTGCCCTTTTTAATGGGCTTTTTCTGATGATTTATCTCACACTTTTATTTGTAATAAAATGTTTGGACTTGTTGAATTAAATAAAAAATTCTGATTTGGAATTCTCAAAAGATGCATTTTAGACATAATATTAGTTTGTGTCTAAAATAATCTTAAAAAGCATTTAGCAACTGAGGAGTTGTCTGAACCATTTTACTCTGTACTGTAAGCTTGTTTAGTGCACATTTCTTCCAAAACTTATTGTTAAAGAGTCCTCCAAATAATCAGGTAAAGAAAAATGTTTAAAGCAATGCATGAAATGCAAACTGAGTGTCTGCCCAGGCTGGTCTGTTTTCTTTATCAACTTTGACAACTATTGGAGCTTAGTTAAAAATGTCCCAGAGTGAAGCATTGTTCTGTGTGGTTTGGGATGATGGCAATTAAACATTTTTTATGGGAGGTGCGGAAAGTGAGGCAAAGTCCTTTTTTTTGACCAGCCTCTTGAGCATTTGGAGGACTTTGTTGATGTATCATTCATAACATCTTTTAAAATTAACTGATTTTTAAAATATGCTTTCTCTGAATATTTACTCTGTTTGAACTTAGTTGGCATGTTTTCTCACTTTGTGCTGTGGATGACCAGTGTTTGAGCTGTTCAGAAACAAACCATCAAATTCATTTAGTGGTTACATTAAAAAAAAAAAAAAATTGCAGGGGGGAAGAAGGCATCTAGGCACTGAAGAACATCTGTTACTGCATTTTGTTTTTAAGTAAGATCAGTGGTACATTATTTAAAATTGGCATTTGGATGAAATTCATAATCTTTATTGTGTAACTTCATGGCTTACATTGAATGCAACTGTCGTTATGCAATTGAAAAAGTTTAATATATTTTTTTTTCTCTTCTCTATTACCTAAAAAGGAAAGGTTGCAATATGAAAATGTTATGGTCATTATGTCAAGTTCTTAAGTGCAGGTGGGAGGAATTACTATTGATCTAATAGATTTAATAGTTGGTATTCAAAATCTATGGAATAGAAGTAATATTTCGCAGCTGAGTAACTGCTGAGTGTAATTCTTCAGGCAGAATTCTGAAAGCAGCTGTAAAACTGGAAAATTATGTTCTTTTCTTTTTCAGGCATAACTGGACCTGAATATCATTGTTCATTGTAGCTTCTAGTGAATTATATATGCATAAGGAGCTAAAATATGTATTTTATTTCAATTGTTCAGATAAGAATTTGTTTTGGGTATTAAAATGGGGAACTATATGCAGTTACCATGGAAATTACTTGAAGTAGTTGCAATACTTAAGGGAAAACAAGCGGACACCACAGGAGTCACAGATGGAGAGTGCTTTTATACAAGGTACATTGGATCAGGCCGATGGGAAGGGACTGAGCCTTTTAGTTCTCTGCAGTATTTTTCCTATTTCTAGTGGCCTTTTGAGAGGAGAGGAGACATTTTTCTGGAGTCCTCTGAATGTGTTTTGGTTTGTTTCTTTCCACACTTTGTTCCTTCTCCTTGCAAGTTCTGGCTTTCAGAATCAATCAGTGCTATTTCAGACACTGACTAGAAGAAAGGACTTGGCAGTACTGTGAAGCTTTCCTACCCACCTGGTCTTTTAAGGAGATCTTTAATGGTGACTTTGTCGTTATCTTGATCTGTGGGTCAAAAAGATAGATACAAATATGTCAGTTCTTCAGTTATTAATAAGCTCCAGCCCAGTTAATACAGTTGTTTCATCAAAGCTGGCTAAAATACTATTACACTGAGTGAGCATTATGATGGAATAGACTAACATGTCTCATCTTAACGATGCTGGACTTGTTGTAAAAGAGGAGAATCATAGAATAGTTTAGTTAGAAAAGACCATTACGATATGTACAAATTAGCATCACTGTAGGAGAAGAAAGAAATTTTTTTTGTGGTTTATATTTTCTTGTGCACAATGTTTCAAGTGTTCAGACATGGTGCTTTGGAGTGGGCTTATTCTATAATAATCATAGGTAAATATTTTCAAAGTTCTACATAAGAGTTAACAGGTATGGGAGTTAAAGTAGGTAGCTAAAATAAACCAGTAACCACCAATATAAAGAACAAAACCAAGGAATTCTTATCCTGATATTCTGAAATGTGGTTGTGCTCTTCACTTTGAGTAGCGTATTTTTTCTAATTTTAAAATGTAGGAGGGAAATATGCAAGAAATTCTGTGAACTTAATTGCCACAAACTAATTAGAATATGCTGTGCCATACTTGGAGGCATGAGGGGAGGGTGGCCTTAAAAGTGAAGTTGAAAATTTTACTCTGTTGAATTATGGCCATCATTTATCATTACTGTAACATTAAAGTTTTAATGAACAAAGATTTAATCCAGAGTCAGTGGAGTAATTTTTGCAGCCTGTTTTCTAGAATACAATTTCTGACAACTTCCAAAAATACAAATGGAACAAGTGCCTGCTCTCTGGTGTGCTGCATCATCTGCAGCTGAGAGGATGTTTTTCTTTTTGACTCTGCTTTCCTCTTTGCAGTTTCTGGTGAGCGTGTTAAATGTAGCAGTTCACTTGCCCATTAACAAATGTTGATGCTCACATTCCTCCTCTATCTTTTTGGAGACCTTTATAGTTAGAGAAACTATTAATTCCTTAGTTAATGCTTGCATCCCCTTTCCACGGCAGGGCTGAGTTGTGATTCATTCTGGTTCAGCAAACCATGTGTTAAGACAGCTGGTTTCTTGGATTAGTGACTAAAACACAGCTCTCATATGCCATGCTCTCTGTCACTACTTCATCTTCCTTCAAAAAGCCTTACTGGACTTGATGGATGGTTCCTGCTGGTCCCTCTGCCCAGAGCTCAAGGTTAGCACTGAGGTGGGGATTTTTGAGGCTGAGCTTGTGACTCTCACCTTCTCTTAACCCCTTATGCTTGCCCCATGCTGAGTGCTTGGAAAACTCTGCCAGCTTCTTATTGAAAGAAAAACAATCTGATGAGTTAGATGTAGACAGGAATTCCAAGGGTCCAGCTTGAGACTTCCTTTTCTCTTTCCCGCCACTTTCTCCACAATGTAGAGATACATGGTGCAGTTGTCAAATCTTTGGATCACTGTTAGGTATCTTCTGCTGGCTGTGGATGCTTGACAGCAGGATCATACCCAGTTTGTGAGTGAAGTTCTTGTTAATATACACAGTAATTAACTGAGAAAAAACACACTTTTATACTAAACATGAATATGCTCCTCACCCTCAGTGCAGTTCCCTAGTGACTGTCTGCAGGCCAGTCATCAGTCAAGTGGGAAAGTTCTGGTCTTGTCATTCCCTGGAGCAGGCTGAGCCTTCATTTTGCTGAGCCTGCTGTCTTTGTGTTCTCTGCTCCTTCTTGTAGGGTTTCTGTATCTGAATTCTGATTGTCACATAAAACTTTTTTTCTTCTGTGTTTTTGATGGTCTTAATTCTCTGCTGAGTTAATGCCAGATAGTAACAATTTAAAGCAATCTGATGTTTGTGCTTCTCCCTTGTTTTTAGTTTACCCTGCACGGCTTAATAGCCTAACATGTTCTTATATGTAGACAGAGGTGGTAAAGACAACTAGAGGTCATAATTTATTCTATCTCAGTAAAGTGAGACCTGGGTCGTACTGCAGGGAAGAGGGAGGGAGGGAGGGAGAAATGAAGTGAGGTTTCATACTTGGCCTGGAACAGCTCTTAATCCCTCCCTGGAATTTCCTGTTGTTATTCTGGCAGCATATAGCTGTCTGGAGGTGGAAGATGTTTAGAAAAATTTGGACAGTGGGTGAATTCTGTGATCAGCTGTGATAAAACAGCTTGTAGGTACTGATGGTAACTTAAGGTAAAATGGGTCAAATGTTGCCAGCAGAATTAGGAAGGATGTTTTGTTGCTGTGAAATTGATGTGATATTTGTGCTGGATAGGATTTAGAAGTGTTTTAGCAATTGAAAGGGCAGGTAGTCAAGATCAGTTGTAAAGCATTTTTATGCATCTTTGGATAATATAATTGGATTAATACATAAATGCAGGATAATACAAATCTTATTTATAGTGTCACTCTGATTTATATTATTATATATTATTATATTATTATATATTATTATATAGTGTCACTCTGATTTATTCTCAAAATTATAATCATAAATTCAGCCTGATAATTACTGTATTTAAAGGGAAACAAATGCTACACTATTTTCTTTCTTGATCCCAATTTTATGGCTCTTACTTGAAATAACAAAATTATTATTTCATCCTAGATAAAGGCAACTGGCTTTCTCCAGACTGTTTTTATAAACAGAGTATTAGCCTGATCAGTAGGGATTAAATAAGGTCTTAAGAACTGTGTAGTTTGTGAGTCTCAGAAGAGATTGGAGACTTTTAGAAAGCCTGGACAGAAGAGAGGAATAGAAGGATAAGCTCTTAAAGTAAATAAAGCCTTTTAAACTGAGGGCATTAGCCAAAGGGCGAAGTAAGCTGTACACAGAAGTCAGGTTTTGGAGCAAGTGTCATCTACAAAATGTAGAGACATGGGCTGTGCAAGGCAAGCCTAAAGAATGCTTGCGAATGCTGAGTATGTTTGTTTCTAGTAGCTATTGCAACAGACTTTTGAAACCTGTTTACGTAGTCTACAACTACATTTAAATTAATGAACTAATTCTGTAGTACTGAAATGAACTGTCACAACTGTCACAGTTTGGTCACATCCATCCTAACTCTCTTAGCTTCCAGAGTGGGTTGACCATCAACGTTGCCTGCAAGGGCAGTAGCTTCTGGCCTGTGTGGACCCTCAAGCAGGCCTCGAGGAGGAAGTGCCAGTTGGACTAGGCTGGAATCATGCCAGGGGCAAGTCTAACACGATAGTGTAGCTAGAGTAATCTCAAGACTGAACTCTGGCAGGGTTTTTCCTGTTTTTGCACACAATCACTGCTGTGCAGAGTGGGGGAACAGTTTAGGGGTAGTGGATGTAAGATGAGGCCCATCAGGTTTGTGAAAGGTGTGACTTCAGTTTGCTTGAATAGTGTGTTTTTTAAAGAGTGTGGAAAGTTGTGTATGTGAGGTTCAACTTGTTAAATTATTGATTTGGAGAGCTTTGGTAGTAATTTTTCTGATGTACCAAAAGCATCTTGGTGTAATCTGTTCAGTGACACAGTAGATATGTGTGAGCTGCATAGATATTTTCCTTTTCTGTTATGATACAGAGTGCACCAGTAAAGGATGTCACTGAGAATTTGTTTAGGCTTTGTAGAGTGCATGGATGATATTAAAAATTCCTACAGCTTGTAGTTACCATCTTTTTGCGGATGAAGAAAATAAAGCTAAAAGTTATTGACTAATCCGCTTTTGTTTGCAGAACAAACTAAAATGGCAAACTCTTATTTTTAGTGCTTAAATGAAGAGTTAGGATGCTGTATATTAAATACATGCAATATTAGTTGCTGGATCTTTAATAGGATAGAAGATGAGTGAATGAAGCAAAATATGTATTCAGTAATTTGCCAAATCCAAGATCCCTTTGTTTCTGCAGCACGTAGGGAATAAGAAGTGCAGTGTCAGTTACGCTTATATAGAAAGTTCATCCTCTGGCCCTAGTTGAGATTTACTATTTTAAAAACTTTTCTGTTTTGATCTTTGGTGCCATTTTGTTAATCCTTATTTGCCTGGCATCTCTGGACTGCTTTTAGGGTGATGGAATGAGTGATAAACAATGCCCTCTCAGGGGGATGGTGAAGCATGACAGTTACTACCTTTACAGAATGAGAAACCTGGTACTAGCATATTGCAGTGATAGAGTTAATATTCAGTTAAATAAAAGTGGAAGAGGAGCAATAGTGCAAGGGAAGGAGTGAGAAATTAAGTGGTATCTTTTCAGAAGTCTGCCTTATTGCTGCCTGCATTGTTCCTCTGGGATTTTAATACTGAGCGCAAGAAAATCAGCAAGCTTTTCTTGAAAAACCCAAGATGAAATTACTGCCATAAATTTTTTTTTTTCTTTTTTTAATGGTGTAAACCCTTAATTTAGGTGAGGAGTGTTTATTACCAGTGTTTTCCTGGCATGGCTAACATCAATTAATTTCAGATTACAAGCTCTAGGGTTTTCTCTCTCTCCGCCCTCGCAGCCCCCACTTCCCAATGTGTGGAAAGTACAATTTGTTATTGGTTTGCCTTGGGCCCTGGAGACCTCATTAAGGGCCCAGGAAGGGGTTTTTGTCTCTGCTGTTGGATGTTTTTCTGTTGAACTGGGGCCATTTGCATTCTCACATGGAAAGGAGTACAAGGGCTGGAAGATGAAAACTGTTAGGTTTATATTGCTTGCCTGTTGATAAAAATGATGATACCAAATTAAAAAACTGCTGTTCTTTAGGCTTTAGTGCTGTACTAAAATTTGCAATACAGAAGCAGATCGGCTTTGAGATGGGAATGTAAGCAGGAAGTCTCGAGTAATTTTTGTTCTGACAGTTTATATGCAAATGTCCGTTTGTTGGTGGTAAGGAAAGATGCCAGCAAAATACTACATTTAGTCACAGTTCTGAGACACCAGGCTAACATTTCCTATTCCTATCAAAATACTATAAGAGCACCTCTTGGAAGCAAGAACCTGGGCTTTTTAGTCTGCATAACTAAGTAGTAAGCATACCTTAGTAGTACGAGACATATTGGAGCAGTAAGCATATTAGAACTGTCGTATATGTACAGTGTATTTTCATAGCAAAAGTCAGGATGCCTGTGAGAAACTCTTTATTCCATCCTTAAAATTACTGTGAGGTTTAACATGAAGTGCGCACAGTCCCATCTTTGACTAGCAAACAAAACTGTCTTACGGATTTAACCCCACATAGGGTACTGAATTCTAGTTTAAAGCTTTCTTACTGACGTAAAATACAGTAGCTCAGTAAAACTGATTTTCTTATATAAGCAGTTGTTTCCCTTACTCTTTTCTCTGATTTTGTTTTGCAATAAAATAATGTGTAGCAAATGTAGAATTGATTGTGCCCTTAGTACTTTTATAGTATTTCAAACTGTTTTCAGTGGCAGTATAAAGCACGCACACAGACCTGTACAGAAGGATTTTAAGATTACTCACAGAAAGATTAAATAAAGGTCCTTTACAAATATAATCAATAATTGCTTTAAATTCACATTGTATGCTAGTGTAATACTTGGCTTATTTATATGTGTAATACAACATATAATTTAAAAAGTTGCTTACAGTTAAGATCAAACTGGTAATATTGAATATCTAGTGAGCTAGATACCAGATATAATAATATTGTAAAACAAATGCTTTTATAATGTAAGATTTCTTAAAATTGTTCTATTTAGATATCTAAGAACTGTGATTTGTTCATTAATAAAATGTAATAAAAAATTTGAAATAAACACCTGGTAGATTTATTTTCCTAAATTCTCACTTAGCAGTGACCATGCTGATGTTTTACAGTGTACTCCTTAAAATTAATTCCAAGATCAAAAATAGTTCAGCAAGACTTTTAGTTTAGAATAAATGTATGACAGTCTGAAATAAGAATATTTCCTGTAAAGTTAAGGTTTACCATGGATTTTTATGACATTAAAAAAACCCACATAGTTGTTTTGTGGTTTTGGTTTTTGATTTTTTTTGAGGTAGGATCCTTAAGCATGTAGTTTGTTAAAAATTAACTAAGTGTACTAAATAGTACAAATTGTTCTAGTAGAGACTAGATAGTAGGAAAAATTCTTTATGGGGAAGCAGTTCATGTTTTAAACTTGCACATTGACAATGATCAGTGCTTTATATTGTGAAATTAAAGGGTTTTTTATTAGATTCCAAGAATTCTGCAATTTTCAAACCATCAGAATTTTTATGTTACAACTCTTGGTAAAGGAGTAAATTGCACTTTGAAAGCTGTCACAAGCAATGAGTTCATAAAGAGATCCTGATGCTGTGCTCAGTGTAGTTCTCTGGCTTTCTGGATGCTTTTCAGGATCTGGTACCTGCTCGGCTTGGTTTTGTCTGTGTTATTTTCCAGAAGTTGTGAAACTAGCATGCTAATGTGCCAGAAATACCTGCTTACTGCAGGGGTAGCCTTTCAAAACAACAAATACACACATTTGCTTTCAGTAAATAAATCGGGAAGAGGCTAACAGGTGAGATCTTGAGTGCCCAGCTTGGTGCTTTTAATTTAAACTCCTAATAAAAATCAGTGGGAGTCTTCAGAAGGCTGCGTAGACAGCCTGTATTCCCAACAGGAGTTGCTTACTCCTAATTAGTGTAAAAAGCTTTAAAATTTAAAAATAAAATAAAATAAAATCTGGTTTATTAGGACTTTCCTAGCCAGTCTCTGAGTCGTAACATCAGCTGGAGAGAGGTTTCAGAAGTCAATAATGCTTTGGAGCTTGTACATATAAGTTTTGAGCATGCAAAGAAACTAACCCAACTGAGGGGCATCCAGCGAGTTGTACATTCCTCCAGCACTAGGTGATTGCTTGAATGGAGCCTTTTGGATTGCTTTCTTGAACCAAGATCAATTTTTAGATATGCAAGTCCTTTTTATATGTCAGAGCCTTTTGTATCTACGGTTCTTGTGTTTGCTTTGATGAGAGCCTACGTGGCCCATGCTGTCCGCAGTTGCTCCTGGTTGGTGGAAGGCTCAGTGAGCCTGTCTAGTGACATGCTGTGCCAAACCAGCAGAGCTCTTGTTTTCTGTTTGGAGGTTTGGATATGAGGTGGAAAGTGGGTCCAAATATACTTAAATAATTAAAATATCTTAAAACTTATTTTATTGTATAAAAATCTTGTTTAGAAAACATAATTTTGTATGTGATAATGGTTAAGAATAGGCTCTTTAAACAACAAGGAACTAACAAATGTGGTAAATTGCTACAACTCCTAGACTCTGACTATAATTCTAATCCTTTCTAATGTAATCCTTACATCTTCTTTAAAAAAAAGGCGAATCCTTGTCTGCCTTCATGTTTTTTTAATCTTGCTCTGCGGATTCTTTTATAACAAAGTATATTGGAAGTCAGATGTTCTTAATATTTATATTTTTAATTATTTTTAGTATGATGTAACTTCACTTTTAATGGCTCGGAATTGTTATAGACAGTTATTAACACAATATTTACAATTTTGTCTTGAAAATGGGTTAGGCAGTCCTATCTGCACTTGTTCTGTTGCTAAAATGAAGCTAGTATTTTACTTGTCTGTTAGAAAAGATGCTTTTCTGTAAAGCTAAAGTAAGTTTGAGCTGAAGTTCTAGCCCAAAGTCAGAGTTTAGGAACTAACATGTCCTGAGTTGATGGAATAATAAGGTATGGCTTGTTCAATTACAAACACAGTTGTGCTTCAGATTAATTTATTTAATGAATATGGAAATGACTTAATCTTACATTTGAAAAGTAATACAAAAGTGTTTTGCTTACATCACAAATATAATGGGAAATCTGCACTGTTGAGCATAAGAATCCATTGAAAATTTGCTGTTAGAAGAGCTGATTGGAAGACCAGTACATTCCCGTGCACTTCTTGTAGAAACCAACCTCATGTCTTTGTCCCCAGGTGAACAGATGAGTAAATTTGTATTGGTATGTGCAAAACTAATATTTATCTTAAAATAAAATTGCTTACTTTTTCAATTACAACATAAAATATTACGGGTCACGTTATTTTTATGCAGGTTAATGGAAATAAATCTTTGTCTTTATATGCATTATAAAATGTGCACAATTTGTTATCTGTAAATTACAACTTGGTTACATATGCGGGTATCCAAATCCTCGTTCATAACCTTTGTGTCATCAACCTCGTGGAAATATATTTCAGAAAGAAGTAGACATGCAGATTGTAGAAACTGTTTCCGAGCAGTTCAAAGTGTTTTTTACTTTTGGACTCTGCTTGAAGTCAAAGAATGTAAATAGAGAGTTATGCAAATCCTTTCTGGTTTGTTGTTTGTGGAATGTCCTACAAAGATATGAATTAAAAGATACTATTTAAAGAAAGTTTGAAATGTTATTAGATTCAGCATCAGTAGTCTTCATAACGATGCAATTCGAAACATTGTCATGAGAAAAGTTGCATGTGAGAGATTTTAGTTAAAAAACAACCATAACACAAAACTAGCAAAAATAACAAACTCCAAACACCCAAACTGTATTTTTACACCAAAGTAAGAAACATAAATAATATATATTAAGTCATATAAAATTATAGTTTAAATGATAAATTGTTTAGATATAATTGTTCCAAAGACTTAGATGACTTGAACACCTTTTACCACTAGAGAGTGCTATGCTATAACTAAAGTTTTTTCTCTCCAGAAAAAAATTTCTCCATTTGCATCTTTCCTTCTTCAGATTAAACAGATAAAAGATTCATATTCTTCAAATGGCGAATTAATTTACACTTAACATGCAGACTTTAACTGTAGGAACTTGTTTGAAAGACAGTAATGGTTTCATTGCAACTAATTTAAATTTTCAAGGTTATAATTTACTAAAATTCCTATAATTCTTCACTTGACTAGATCAAAACAAAACGCTGCTGACATTTTTATTGTTAATTTAATCCTATGTAAAAAAAAAACCCTCAAAACCCAAGAAACTAAAAAAAATCCAACCAATAAAAAAACCACCTAAACCCCTAAAAATGAGACTTTCTGATTCTTATTTTGTAGTCAAGTTCATGAGAACTTGGAAAAGAAGCTTAAAGATATGCCTAATTTTGAAGATTTTATTTTTTAAAATAAATGTTTTCTCAGTAGATTTATTTTCTTTCTTCTCTCCAGTTTTATAGTTCTCTGTAATTCTTCTTGTGTTCCTGTTTTAGTAGACTTCTAGATAACATTTGAAGTGAGTGCTGATTGTATGTAGATGCTGTTTCTACTAAATCTCAATCTTGCAGACCAATTTTATAGGATTTTAAAATCTGTATGGCTCTTCTGTTGAGCAGAAATGAATGTTGTGTTTACTGAAATAACAAAATTGGTGTAACTGCCAAACAAGTTACTAAAATGTTGACTTACCTGACAGTGGTAGTACTTGAATTCCTGTCTTCCACTGCTGAAGTTAAAACCTCAGTGTTCAAGCCCAGAGATATGGTCAGGAATGCTTTTGCTGCTTAGTATAGTTTCAGCTAATAAAGGTGTACAAAAGCACTTTATTGTACTGTTTTTAAACTTTTGAATTTACTGAAATAGGACAACTGCTAGAGTGCTTTGAGAGTCTTGGCTGCTTTTCTTATTTTGAATTCAATAGCTTACATTGTGTGAGCGCTCGCCAGTGCAGTATTTTGTTATCAGTTGTCCAGGGCTGTAGCAGTTGAAAGAATGCTCACCGACCTCATTATTGACAATGAAGGTACAGCCAGAAAAAAATTGTCATTTATTTTCTTTTGAGGGAACGAGGGGAAATCACGGCATGTTTATGATCACTGTGGTTTGGTTAGCTTTAGGATGCCTCATATGGGGGTGCCCATGAATAGAAATGAAAACTAGTTATCTGGTTTACTGAAGTGAAAGGTTGATAAATGTTTTTAAAACTACAATGTCAGCCAAAACTCCTGCTAGTCTCCCTAGCTTAAGCATTTCTGTGAGTGAACAAATTCTTGTGTCCACATACATCCTTTCAGTTTTCTAGCCTCTTCAGCCACACCATCAGTCATGTTATTCTATTTGGTTTGCCATTTAAAAAATGTTGGTGCAAACCTTTGCATAAGGTTTACTTTTTCAGTTCTAATTACCTTTAAAGTTGTGGTAGTCCGGATGCTTTCGAATCCCCCTTTAATGAAGCTCCCTTTAGAGTCATCACTAATAATCTTTAATCTAGGTGAGCAACAGCAGTGATGGTGCAGCCACCCAACCCAGTTGTCCAGGTGGTCAGGGCACATCAACATGCCTCTGTTTTTCTCGTCACATACAGAAGCAGTATTTAAGAAAGTTTAGGACAGAGTGAGCAATGAAAGTCAGAGTGAATGTTGCCATACATCTTCCCATAAACAGGTACATGATTCAAAGCTCAGTATAACCTATTATGATTATGTATTGAATGCATTTCTTACTGAACCATGGACTTGCTTAATTTTACAATCATCTCTGACAACTGTGAAGTTATTTAGGGGTGAGTTTTCATACATAGTAATAGATGATATACAGGTTCTTTGATAAGAAATACAGTGTTATCACAGTCTGGCAGAGAAGCTGTAAATTGTGGTATAATATAGTCCTAACATTTCCTAAAGAGATTTTATATTTTAATCAGGCCTGAAATGTCATAGCATAAGTAAGAACAGTTGTGTCTTGGGAAAACAACTAATGAATATTGCTACTAAATTTTTGGCAAAGGATAGTTTTCTTAGTTAAACGTCTCTTTAGTAATATATTTTAATGTTTTGTATGTGTTTCATTGCTTCAGATACATTTATGTTGCAGTTTGTCTTACACTCATATTTTAGCAGTTTTGAAAGGAAAAGCTTACTTTGTTCCCTTTTTAAAGAAAAGGAAAAGGATATAAAATATATCTGAAAAACAATGCTTGTGTCTGAGATTCTGATGCTTACTTGGATTTTACAAAGTTGTAAATAATTTTATTAAATTTCATTAGTTAGGATTATGTGAGTTCAGCTTTACAGGGATGTGTAGAAATAGCTGGGGTAGCTTAAATATTGGAAAGCGTGTAACATGCTTGTGATGTTCCATCTAGGTCAGTTGCTGTGCATCTTAGTATGACCTGGTGGCCTGAGTAAAGTGGTTTTGGAAGAACAGCTGGCTTCTGATAGCCATATCATTGCATTTGTCAGATCTCAGTTGATGACTCTTTGCCTTCATATTCATTAGGAAGATGCCAGGTTATTCTGCTTAAAGTACTAGCATGGGAGTTAAGTGTCTTGGGTACAGTTCTCCCTTTTGCTTTAGTTGCCTTATGTGATTTCAAGTACGTCATCTATTATTCAGGTACTTGACTACTCCAGCTTCACCATAAGGATTCTGCTTATTCCCTGTTTCAAAGCAGTACTGTGAGAAATGCTCAAAGTTGGTGATGTGAATATTGTCTACTCACTTGATCTCCTAAGATGCTCACTGTTAACATAATTCTTCTCAATAGTGAGGAAATGTTCATTCCCTACTACTTTAGGAACACAATTTAGGAGACTAACTGGTTCAAAAGACAGGTTAGCTGTATGTGCACGTACAATCCTTAGCTGAATATCGGGAAGGTTGAAAAGGATGGGAGAACTTCTTCCCCATTTGTGGATGAACATAGTCACCTTTCTCCATTCTGCTGGCTCTGGTGCATATCTGGCCTCTGCATGAACAGTTTCAGCTCACTGATCCAGGGTAGTTTTCTACTTCTTAATGAGTTGAGTTGATTAAGTGAATAAACACTGTCTGATAAGCACCAGAAGGGTTGCAAGGAAAGAGATGGAACCCCTTGGCTGGAAGTAGAGAAAGTGGTGAGAAGCTTGAAATAATAAAATTGGAAATGTAGTGAGACCTTCCCTTTCAAATGGTAGAAAAGTTGTTAGATCAGCTCAGCTGTTTTTAATAGTTTTATTTTGAGGCTACCACATAAGAATTGATGATGGGAATGACCAGGCTAATTCAGAATGTCAGCAGCAGAAAATTGAGTTACCTGATTATGAGATAATGAATAGTCACATTAGGATAATTTGAATGTAAGGCGAGGGGGGGGGGGGGAATCTGTGAATCTAACATGCTTGATTCAAAGAGTATTTGGTCTTCAGCAAGTTCAAATAAGTCTTTTTTTTGTAAAATATTTCTGTAACACTAGTCTGAAAACGAATGAGTTTTGCCAGTACACTCATCTGTGGTCAGTAGAACTGATTCCATGCTGCAACTATTGACCCCGTCACTGTACTTTGTATTAAACTACTTTATTCCAGCTCTATTTGTCAGATGATTAATTAAATTAACTTTTTTTTTTGTTGGTCAGATAAACATGGGTTGACCATTAGTTGTTGAAGCATTTGTTTCTGTTTTATTTTTAATTGAAGTATAAAATGTATGTCACTGTGGGACATTGTCTAGTGTACTGTTTTCTCTGCTTTCAACTAAAAGCTTATATTTTGAAATTCATGTTTATGTCAGACTACATTGCAGTTATTGCTGGAAATAAGCTAGAAGAGATTAATATATTTGTTTTCACTGCTACTTTTCTTTTCGGTTCCTTGGCATTTGAGGGTATGTAGTTGCCCAAACTTTGAAGGAAAGTATTTAGTAATAAAAGAAGAAAAAAAAAATCTGTGGTAACTTCAATATTATCCAGCTTTATGTAGGGTATATTAGGGGAAGAGAAGGGAGGAACTTAGCTAAAGGAGGAAGCTTTGGATAAAGGTGCACTTTTTAATACAATCGGTCCTACAGTTTATTGTCATTAACTGTTTCATTTTGATTCTTATTAATTCATAGACCTAATAACAGGATGGGCAGGTATGAGTTAAAATATCAGTGTGTTAGGTATGAAGTTCAGATCTTTGTATTTCTGTAGTAGTGGTATTTTTCTACCTTTATTTTTCAGTTTAAAATAAGCAAACGTATAATGTCTGTATTATCTTTAATTGATTACATGGTAAATATCTTTATGATACCCCCCCAAGCTTGTATATTTATTTAAAGTAAAGAGTTATTTTTAACACAAAGCAAACTTAAACAATCAAACTAACAAACCTCAGCTTTCCAAATTTGAAATGTGTATGAACATAAGTAAGTGAAGCAAAAGCAAAAATCAAAACCGAACTTCTAATTGTGCCACATTTATATTTGCACCTTCAGATATCTTAAACTTTTAATAATCAAGTGACCTGCTGGTTTGAAAAAGTTGGGGAGGAGTAATTCCAGGAGGCAGGTGACTGACTGACTGACTTACTCTCTGTCTCCCTCACTCAGTTAATTTTAAAATAGCGCAAAAAATCCTTGAATGTTGGCAGCAAATGTCTGTGAAATTTGCTGAGTGTCCCGTCCACCTGTACTGCTGATCTGGATGGAGAATGAGTATCTGCAGCTGTTCTTAGTTGCTCTTACTAAACAAGTCTGCATGATGGATGTGTATGTTGTCATCTGCATGGGTGATAGTATTATATCATATGATTGACTGATGTAGTGGCTTAAAAATTCAGAAATTACTAGTGAATTTTCGGTGTAATTTTTTCTGCAAAATTCCAAATCCAGTAATGAGGTGGTTAGAAATGCCAAAATCGGATAGTATCTATAACTTCACTTTGGCTCCTTACATTTATGTTTGATAACACAGGATTTCATTTACTGTAGTTGCCATTTCATGTTCTTTGCACAGCTTCTGTTGATCTCAGAAGCTGGCCAAAGTGAATGTAAAGTGAAGCCACAGGCATCAGACACTGGGGAGCACTTGGTGGACACTTGAGAAAACCCTGCTTTACCTGGGTGTTTTGGGCATCACGTTAGAACCCTGCAGCCCTTGGAGGGGCTTTGCCCAGTTCAGCAGTGCAGCATTTAAACACCTGAATTATGCAACTTTCCTGTATTGTTTCCTTTAGTCTTGTTCCTCTTTTACTCTCTACTTTGTCCTCAGCAGTAATGGAGCAAGTGCCCTGCAGTCAGTCTTATGCTTTTAATGTACCAGCCTGAATGTCTCGGCTCCAACTGTACGCATACATCATTTGCTGACTGATATTCTATGTGACTGTGAGGAACCAGGGAGTGCACATCACATTTTGACAAATGAATGGCTCTCTTCTTGGGATAAACTTAGCAAACATAGCAGACTCAAAATCACACTGCAACATCAAATTATCCCTTCTAGCTAGGAAAAAAATCTTTCTTTTTTTTCACAGTAAATACAGTAGAGTCTTAACTGTTTTTAAAGATTATTTAAATTTTAAAATATGTTGAAATTAAAGCATAGTTGAGAATGTGAAATTTACTGATTTTTTGTGTGCACATGTACATCTTAATGTTATGACTCCCCAAAGCTTTATGGAATATCTCAATAAATGAGATTAATATAGATAAAGGAAATTAGTTACTAATTAGACATTAGAAATATAGAGGATTCTAAATACTCCAGACCTCATTCAGTTAAAACTAGAACTTTTAACATTTTGTTAGTATTTTAGGTATTTTATTTTATGCAGATGCCATACAAGTTTCTAAACCTTACAACAAACAACTGATGTGTAATTGCCTTTTTACTCCACAAGGCACTTAGTAAAAGGGATGAAACCCTGCTGTAAGTGTTTTGCAAGTTTCAGTAGGACTAAAAGTTTTATTTTTTTTTCTTCATGTTTAAAGGTTCTTTAAAAAAAATTAGCTGAACAAATTGTAGAGATGTTTTCCAATTTACTGCCTTGTTCATTGCATATTGAAGCAACAGCAATTAATTGTATAACTAAATGTAATTTCAGTGTCTTTTCACTCAGGATTTCAAATTGTTGCTCACTGACATTTTAGCTGGTCTTATTGAGCTGCAGCTTTTCAGAAGAGCTATTAATGGTTTTAAAAAGTAAAATAAGTGAGGGAGAATCATACTGGCACAGTTTGATGCTAATATTAGCTTAGTTTTGGCTATGCTGTTGGAGTTCTTTCTGGGTTTTGAATCAGTCATATTTCCATCTTTGATTTTTCTAAGCAAGTTTGTGCATAAGTTAAAACAACAGCTAATATCCTCTCTTCTAGGTGATGATCTAGAACATTCCTAACATCTAGCTTATACATTTAAGAGACTAAATTTCATATATATATATAGACACACACAGTCTCCTACTGTTTCTAGAGATGAATGAACATCAGTAAATGTAAGGGAAAAGATGGGGATGAACTCAGAGCTCTGCCCTTTAGCATATTGCAGTTCCAATCTTAGTATGGAAGCAAATGGTTGAAGCACATGTATCATTTGTCTTAAGAAGAAGAGGGGCATTGAGAAGAAGTGGAAACACTTGAGGCTTCTTGGAGGAAAGTAAATGAGTAATTCAGTGGGGTAAGAGAGGGGAGTTGGGGCGTACATAGCCCCTGGGACTTGGTATATTGGGTAGAGCTACCCTTCAATACTTTGAAGGGTGTGGGGATGAGGTGCACGAGAATCTTTCAGGTAAGGATGCAGAACTTCCAGGATTTTTTTTTTGTGCAATGCAGAAATTTAATGCTTTTGTTCACCTTTATCTGCAGACTAAGGTGGTACTAGGATAGCAGAAGTTGGTTTATCACAGCTTTAGGCCAGACCTATACACAATTTGCACAATAAAGATACTAACTGATAATTTGTCATGGCTTAAGCTAACTTTCATAAAACATGGCATATTGGAAGAGCCCACTGTGCATCTGTTGAGCCAGAATAAACTGCAAATAAAATGACATAATGTTGCTAATACCTGTGGTCTTCACTATTTAAGTCTCAACTTGAATGACAGGCAAATGTGAACAGTTTATTAGAAATAGAAGGTTCTACTATTGCCAAAGCTTTTGTGCAAGGGAGTGTAGGTCTGCTGGAAAATTACCATAATTTGAGTTGAGTGACAGGTGGCTATTGCTATTAAATGTAACAGGGAAAGAAAACATTTGCTTTCAGGAATCTAGCCAAATTTCTACACTTTTTTTCCCCTTTTTTTTTTCTTTTTTTTTTTTTTTTTCTTTTTTTCCCCTGTTAGAAATTCAGCAGTACCAGCCTACTGCAGTGTGTATCTTGTAAGCAGCATTTTCTCTTTCTGGCACAGATTTTGTATGCTGTAACACAGTATACTTTGTGGGATGTGGTGTAGCAAAGTAACCTTTATGAGGGATGTAAAAAGCTCCTGCTCAGGCTGCACAGACATGGGAATGGCTGAGGAGGACTGCAGAGTGAACCAGCCTAAGTGTGAGAGTGGGATATGTTCATGAAGGATCTTAAACCACCATGGTGATTCTGTCATGCAGAAATCAAGAGCCTTTGATTGTTCTTGCTTAATCCTACAAGTCAGTGGCTTGTTTGGGTCTTTAACATCTTGAACATAAATATGCCACCATCAGACCATGTAAAGGAAGGATTATATTCCTGCTATGTATTATACCAGTTTCATAACAATCTTTTGCTGGTGCAGTTACACTCATTCTGCAGTTCTTCCCTGGTACAGACATGCTGGTCAGAAGTGTAGTTTGGGTTTGGTTTTATTTCTTCTGTATACTGACATGGCTATACAAAAGATTTGTTCTTAAGTATAATTGTGCTGGTCAGGCTAATGTGATAGCAAACAAAGGATACTCTATTCCCTTTCAGAAGATTACTTTTAATTTTCCTAAATTCCTTGTAAGAGGAAGACAATTTCTGTACAGTTTCATAGAAATATTTTTCATTGGAAATTTTTTATAGCAATATGAATAATGATGTATTTTTAGCACATTTTTTAGCTTTACACTTTGAACAGTAAGAGTTTGGTTTATTATATAGCTGACATTAAGAGAGCAAAAATGTAAGTATGTATAAAATAATATGTGATGTGGTGAGTTTGGGAATTTTTTTCAAGCATTGCAGACTATTGCTGTATCTACTGGAGTATCCAATTCCTTCAGAAAAAGAGAAATCTGTTAAGAAAGTCCTGCCTTTTTTTCTGAAAGATATATTTAAGGGGTTTTCTTTTGGGTTTTTAATTAGTGTTGGTACTTTCAGAATCAAATGTATTCTATGAAAAATATTTTTTCCGTGTGATTTTTCTGGTTTGGGAACAATGTGGTGAATAGATAATTTAATTCAAAATAGGCTTTGTACTTATCTCTTGCCAGAGGGTCTCCATTTCAGCTTAAAAATAAAACTAACTTAAATATGTTTGCAAAGTTAGGCATTTACACTTAGTGTGCAAGCTTGTAGCTATCTTAATTCTCTAAGTCTGGTAGTGCTGCTGATGTGTTCTTTGCATCTTGCTTTTTAACCTTTGTCTTCTTTCTGTGAGAGGCCAGTGTATTTGAGTCGTTGCCATTCCTGCTAAGTCAACAGTGTTTGAGGCTGTTACAGCCTTTTATGTCTTTTATGTCATCACCAAAACTGACCCCCAGCCGAGGACAGCATGATAAGGAAAACGACCTATCTGAGGTGATTGGTCTGAGCCCTTATCTCTTGGAGATAAACATACTAAAAGTCAGAATGATAATGTGCCATCAAATGAGTTTGGAAACCATGGTTTTTGGGAGTTTGGAAGTATATTAAATGTATTGAGTGTCTTAATACCAAAGGACAAGTTTGATTGGAAAAATTTGCCTGCCCATCTGCTTCTTTCTTACTGTCTCAGGAAAAAATAAAAATAGTAATGGGAAATTGTATTTGTGGAGGTGGAGTACTGTGACTAGAAGATGCAGAATGAGTTTTGTTAGCTCTGATTTTATTCTTGCGTCCATGTTATCAGTAAGATACTATTGTAATGCGCAGAATAGACTAATCTTCGAGACAGCAAAGGTTGAACACATGAATTGTTGTGTGGTCTCTTTTCCTATCGAAAGCAGAGTCTGTATTGCAAACAAAATGGCAATATTGTAACTAGAAAAACAAAACTGAATCTACTGCCCATGTCTTTTCTACCACCCTTTGGAGGTGTTGGGAGCAGCAGCAGAGAAAGTCTTAGAAATATACTCAATACAGTGGTAAAATAAATATAACTAATTCTTATTTTGTGTACTCTATAATATTTTTTCAACAGTGAAATTTGATGATGTTAATACATAAAACAAAAATGTCAATGAAGTAGAAAAAAAGAACAAATTACAGATGACTTTTCACAATATTTTTTATTCCTAGATTTTTTTTAATATTAGCTCTTTTTTATTGGGGTGGGTTGTGGGGCTTGGTTGTTTGTTTTCTTAATTAAAGTCAGCAAAGATGTTAGGGTCACTGAAGCTCTGATGGTTGGGACCCTTTTGAAATGTCCAGAGTGAATTGAATGTCTCAAGGTTTGATGACTACTCTTTGGCAGTCTCTTGCATGTTAACTCTGTTGGCCAGATTGTCAACCGGTAAACTCTCAGTGGAGATGTCTTCAAGATGTATATTTGAGAACTGGTAGAGGTAGAGTTTTAGTACCACTTCAGCCCATGTAAAAGATTAGTTTGCTTCCTGCAGACCTGCCTGGAAGACTTTTCCCTCTGTTCCTTCCCACTCCAGATGATCAGGTAGCGAGCGATGCCTGCTCCAGCTCTGCAGTCACTTTCCTTTTTCTGCTTTGTTTCTGATACACGTACCCGTACTGAGCTCGTTCCAGTATCATAAACTTCAGTGGGAAACAGTTGAGCAGCCCTTCAGAAGTTATCCTGGATATGGGCTGAACAGTCTTGGTGGACTTGAGTTAAATCCATGTGGAAGTAACTGTTCTTCCCACACCATTGTTTCTCCCAGTCACAATACCAGAATTGTAGTACCAAGATACTGGATTACACAACTGGGTTTAGGACTTATATCTGGGACTCAGTATCAGGAAGATGCAAGTGTGTGCAAGCAGAATAACAGCATTTATGCAATGGGAGCTGAACAAACTGTGTTAGGCTCAATATGCTGCATGTAGAAGTGGGTTAGTAGTGTTTAAATCTGTAATATGGCTAATGTGCTTGGTGCGAGAGGAGGAACAGAAGGTACTGAGAGCTGAGAACTACTTCTGATTTTTAATCTTTTTACTTCATTTTTGTTTAAAATCAAATTTGTGTCATTCTTTTAGCAATTAGATTATTCAGTGTGGTTCTTGATTCAGTAGTAGTAGTGTTTTTTGCAAAATGGTGGTTCTTTAGCATGACTAGCATCTGGGTTAGGCCCCTGAATATCTGTTGATCATTTTACTCTATGGTGTTCTTCTGAGCGCGGTATATACTGCTGCTTCTGATCATAGTATGTACATTTGGAATCTTGTTTTGAGATATAATAGGTGCCTTTAAATTAGAAACAGCAAATAACTGTTACAAGCAAAATTTTCAAGTAAAGAGTGGTTGCCTAAAAATAAAATGGGAATGAATGTATTAAACGATACTACTATCCTTGCTTCTCTATCTTTTTTTTTTTTACACTGGAAAAGGTATGAATTCTACAACTACTTAAATAACATGCCTTTTCTCTGTAGTAAGTATGCCTTCCACCACCTAATGTACATTTGGAGAAAGATTGCTTTCTTTCTAAATAGTTTCCCTCTTAATTTATTTATTTATTTTATTTTAACCTCCATGTGTGTTACAATGAGATGGACTTTGAAAGGCGGTTTTCTCTAGCGCTTGGCCAGAGTTTTTGGTAGAAAACAATGGATATTCCATATGCACACTCTGCAGGTACCAGCAGATCAGATACCACATTTTTAGTGATTTCATTCACCGAATTAAAAAACAAGGTGGGCTTGTTTTTCAAAGGTGTAAAACTTCTATCATGATGCGTGTTGAAAAGTAGTTTCTGTGCTTTTCTGGTAAGGTGAGCTCTTGCCTGCAGAGGTTTTTTTCTTGAGTGGAATCTTCTCAAGAAGCCACAAAGCTGTGGGATTTCTTCTTGTTGTTTTCTTAGTGTAAATAGCGGGGACACCTTTATCTTTTGGTTAAGGGAGAGGGAGAAGGAGAGGTATCTAAACTCCTTCTCTAGGAAGGTTAGATTAGAATATGACAATCTCTCGCTTAAGGTCTTTCCCCCACTCTGCTTTCCAGTGGGGGTCTCTGAAGGGCCCTCAGTGGTGTATGGGTAAGGACTCTGTTGCATCATTACATCATTCTTTAAAACTGTTTCCAGATTATTTTTTTTTGAGAACAAAAGGATAAAAAGGTATTGTCACTGTGTTTTCCGCTTTTTCTACGTGTTCTTGACTTACGTCTCTCAGGGAATACGTAGTAGTAAGACATAATTTTCTTCTTCCATGTTGAAGTTTGTTTACTTTGGTACTATACATAATTTCATTATGTGCAAAAGTTAATTCCAAAATTCCATATTTATTTCACCATGAAGCTGTAAGAAGCAATAATCATGTTAGCGAAGGGGAAGTACTTGTTCTATCATTAATAAAATTTTGTGCAAGTTGGGAAATTTGACTAATAAGCTAAACTTAAATTATTAGATATTGTCCTTGAAAATTTGCAATATGTAAGCCCCCAATTTCGTGGCAGTAATAGTTGCAGTTAGCAATTAGTAATTGTAGAACCAGAAATAAAGTTGTTCTTCTAGTACTTATAATTTATATTCTAATTCCCATTTTATTTCTTTATATAAATATATAACTTGCTTTCTAATTCCCAGAAAACAACTTTTGAACTAGTACTTGTAACTTGTACCTATTAGCTTGGAAAAGTTACTAATTTTAATGAACTCATGGAGAATAGGTAATGGACAGAAAGTTTGTTCTTTTCCCATTTTTAAATGAAGCAAAAAGAGGGAGCTGAGTAGTTGTGTCATATAGCACTGTTTCAGCTTCTGGAAAACACTGGAGCACGTAATTGAACCAAATTGTTTGTAGGCACTAGAAGATAAAGAAATTACTGTCAGCTAAACTGGATTTGTCAAAAACAGATAGTCAATTTAGTTTCCTTCTGAGGCAGAAAAACAAGTCATGGATAAGAAATAGATCAGTTTGTGTTATATTTTGTCTTTAGTAAAGCTTTTGATACTAACATGGTATTCCAGTATGCAGGCAAGGGGGAACATGGTCCCTAGTAAATTGGATATAGAACTGGAACAGCACCTGTTGTAATCATGGTTATATGGAAATAGAAAATGAAAAGACAGAAGAAGTGGGATTTTTATGGGGTCTTTCTTGTGTTTCAGTATATGTGTAATGCTTTGGCTTTTCTTAAATTTGAGAATAGCATGAAACTGTGAGAGGAGATGCAGTTATGTCAAAGGACAAAATTATAATTAAAAAGGATCTTGACAAATTGAAGAGACAGTCTGAAATAAATAGAATGCAGTTTCCTAAGAACAAGTGCAAGAATCTCTTCTTGTGCTGGAAAATAAAATTTAAAGAATGAGGGTGAGGAGCAAATGGCTGAATAAGACTTCAGCACCAGAAGGATCTGCAATTTTTAGTGAATACTAAGATGGACAGTCATTATGCTGCTTTTAGTATGATTTATTGATTACTATTTGTGAGGATATAGTATGGTGAAGCACATTTCTTTTTAATGTATATACCTGATTCCATAAGGAAATGAAGTCTGCTGACAGACACCAAATATAGGAAAGAGATTCTATTAATGCCTTTGCTGGAAAAAGAGCTAAATATTATCAAACATCATAGGATCTCTCTTCAGAAAAGGATCAGACAGAGACAGCAAAAGACTTTATAATTACCCCTGTTTTGGAGAAACCTAATTTGGAGTTTGCATGTGTCAAAACCAATTAAGTGTGACACACATCAGTAGAAAAACAAGCTGCTTTTATTCTGGTACTCATAAGATTTTTTTTTTTTTTATATATCAAGAGGTCTGAAGAAGTTGGAGGATTGCCACTGTCATCTTGTCCAAAGAATCTGGGAACCTTTCACTTAACTGTTTTTTAAAATACCAAAGGAAAAATGGTCCTGCAATTTTGTTTGTGCAGTAGTATGGAAATTTTTTGTTTGTTTTTGTAGTAGGATTGTCACAAATCTACTGAAATGTACTTTTAACATTAGAAGACAATTTCTGACTGTTTATGGGAAAGGTTAGTGAAGTTCTCTCTCATACAGTCTTTAAAATAGTTGTTGAGTATGCTCATATTTCTCTTTCGACACCTGTATGACTATTTATGTGTTGCTGACTAGTCACAGCAGGTGTAATCATCCAATTTCTGTCCAGGTTAGATACCTGCTCCGGAATGTGTGTGTATAATTCAATGACAAAGGCTAACCCAGCCAGACTTGGGGAACTTGAATCATCCTCTGAAGCTCAGGTGGAATCCAAATTACTAGCTTAGGTCATATGAATAGCCCTTTATATATTGTACTGTATTGGTAGATTGATTTGCTTCACAGGACACTATTCCTGAATAGCGATATCAGCTTTTCAGAAATCATGGCCTTTGCATGATACACAGGATGGTTGCTTCAAAGGCTTAAAAAGAGTAGAGACATAGTGGGGAGGAGAAGGTGAAAAACAACAGCAGAAATCAAGCTGATTCTGTATATTAGCATAGGGGAGGAAGCATTTAGCAAAAGAATTAGTTAATTTATTTGTCCTTAGTAATTCCATTTCACTGTATATAATGGATAAAATTTTTCGCAACTAAAATAAGTTCCACCAGTTACATCATATTTCTATTACAAATAACACCTGGTCTTCCTTTCGATGTTCTATGGATACAACGAATTGGTTGCTGTGGATTTCTTCAAAGTAATATTCTAAACCTTTTATTTTTATTTGTGAGATGATAGACAAAATTGGGAGAGAAATGGCTCTTATGCTGATTTGCAAATAAAAGGATTACACCTCTGTGTTCTGCTGCCCTCTTAAATTTTGCCTTCTATTCAGTGTACTAGAAAGTGACATATTGATTTTCTGTTTCTCTTTTCTAGTTCTTTTAGTAGGAGTGAAATATTTCATGTAATATCTTTCATGAGAATTCTCTTTTTTCTACTCGAAGCCGCACCACTCTCCGTTGTTTCTTCACCTGGTTTGTTTGTTGTTTGCTGCCTCTTCCCTTTGTTCATTTCTTGTTCCCTTAAGCTCCGTTTAGTTCTCTTATTTGATATGTTTTGTTTGTGCATTTCTTTTTCCTTTTCTAATGTCTTGTTCTCTGCTGATATATTTATTACAGTATCTTTTTGGTTTTTTCCCTGAATCACCTTAGTGGCAGTATTTGAACTGATAGTATGTGAAATTAAAAACCTGTTTCAGTGAACAAAATGTAAGGACCAGGCATGTTCTGCAGAGCTTACCATTGGGAAAAGAGAAGAAACAACATGAATAACTGACTAGAGTAAGAGCTAATCAGTACAGATAACTTTTCAGGAATAGTTTTTAACAGTAATTTCGACAGTAATTTTGGGCAAATGAGGTAGATGGTTCTGTTGCAATTGTATGGGCAAATGAAGCATGGAGCTTCGTAGGAAAGGGACTATTGGGGAAAAAGTGATGTGAAATGGTTGGAAATACAAGCAGTGCTCAAGTATTTAAAAAAGTGGAGGTAGAAATTATGTGTAAAGCTTTAGGATGAACATTCAATGGCATTTGAGATTTGCTCAACTAAAGACCATGGAAGTGCAGAAGAGAATAAGATGGAAGCGAGGAGCAGGGCCACCTGCACTCTTTCTGCCAGCTGTGGTCTTTATCTCTATCCATAATAAAGAATATTTAAAATTAGGTACCCTACACCACAGATTCTTGTCTTGGGCAAATAAATAACAGAGATTTTATTCTGGATTCAAAATTTAGACTAGAACTACGTAGGAGTGTAACATTTTGATTTTCCTTTCTCCTGGACGTGGGTTTAAAAACCGTATGAGCTCTAAAGGCTTTAAAGATAGGTACCTCAAATATTCTTTACTTTAGTGACTTGTTAAAACCATTCCATGTCAGAAGTGATGAATAGTTTTTGTGGGTTCTGAGCAGGTTCCTGATCGATTGGATGCTAGTTAATGAGAGAGAAGAAGGGCAAGAGAAGCTGAAGTCCAGCTGACTGTGTGAGAGCACACCTGCCTTTTCTCTTTACTTCATTTTCTCTGTAATGAAGGAACCAATTGGTTTAGAGCGATCAATGCTGACCTATTAAGATCAGGCAGTGTTCTGGCATTGCCAAGGCAATTAAAGTCAGCAGAGCAAGGATTATAAAGGAAAAAGAAAAAGAAAGAGCCCAAGACTTTGAATTGAATAAGAGCTGCATTGATATTTTAAGATTGGCATAAAAACCCAACCCAATATAGTTAAAAAGAATCAAATCATCATCACGTTCTCTCTTGTATGTGATTGAGAATGACAAGATAATTGTCATTTTTCCTTTAAATTCAGCAATCTCTGGTCCTGCTTCTGTGACTGAGGATTTCTCCACAATGTAATGTATGTATTTGGAGGAGGCAGTTTGCTTTGAAATTTCATGCTGGTACTTGAAAGCTTCCCCCTTTGTTGTCTGTTGTATTCTATACTGTTAAACTCATAGGCTATGTACCTTCGTAAAACAATTAATTCCAACAGAAAGGGTTTAAAAAAGCCCAAACCCTTTGTTAATAATTGTAATACATAGTTCTTGTCAAGTGGTAGGTTTAGAAAGTTTGTCATATATTTTAAGATTTAAGGAAGATAAAGTTTTTAAGACTCTGGCAAATCTTTTGTTGCCTTTTGTGGATGTCCTTAAAAGGGAATGAATTTGTTTTCTGTAAGAGTTTTGGTCTTGTCAAAAGCAATATATTTGGCAAGTTGGAATTAACTTGCATAAGATGTTAGATAGTTACTCGCTCCTTATTTTAACTTACAAATTTATCGAATGTGGACATTAACAGGCAATGTTACTGATACTAAATAAAATGCCAGGATAGGATGTGCTTTCTATGCCTCTCTCCTGCTTGAAAGAGGCTAATGTAAGATTCATCCATTCTGAGTTAAGACATTTCTATTTAAAAAAAAAAAAAAATCAACAAAAAACCCCAACCAAAACCCTGCAGGCAAACCAAAAATCTTTAAAAAATATTTTAGAAGTATAATATCAAAACAATAATATCCAAATATGATTTGTCATTGTATCTGATATTCTCAGTTTTAGTTGACTGACCCATGTTTCTGTGGAAATTAACCTTCTCCTCTTTCCACCTCAAAAACATCAGAGAGCCGGAATATAAATAAAGTTCCTTTAATCATCAATTGCATGTTGTCATTTTAACCTTTATCACACAAGCATCCTATAGTTGATGCTTGCCCTTGAGCAGATGAGGTGCATAACCCTATTCTTTCAAGCTTTTAAAGCATTTTTATTGGATCTTTGTAATTGGGTGCTATATTAAATCAGCTTCTTATTTTGAAGTCTGAAGCTCATGAGGCAGTACGTCAAGTCTAGCTGTTAAATGTGTCTTTGTGCTGACTTCTTTACTGATTTTAGGTCTGTGTGTGTATATATATATATATATATGTGTGTATATATACATATACATACTCCATTTAATTTTTATTAGGGAGCCCAAGTGAATATGGTCCTATATTCTGTAATGGGTGAAAGGAGTGGAAATTTTTATGATGCTACTTTTTGACTGCTACTTTTTTGACATAATAGTTTTCCCTTCAGGAGTCTCCACCAGTTAGTTTTCAGATACAGCTGTTTAAATTCTTTCTCTTTACGTTTGAATGTGTTGACTGTGAAGTAAATTGTTTACTTTAAAATAAAATATCAAGTGTGGGCACTTCAAAGGTGATTGTTACAATTGCTGCATTTCTGCCCTCTGCTTAGGGAGTGTCCTAAATGGTGGCTAGTGATAATGACTTCTGTCCCCAAGGTGTCCTCTTTTAGGATGTATCATCATTCCAATCTTCACTGATACAGAAAGTTTTTTGAGTTTTTTTGTTAACTACAGGCTCATACAGCATGCAACAGGTTTAATGTTAATTTTCAGACTGAATTTATTACAGAGAAGAACTCTGGAGTGTAAGCCTATACTAGTTATCAATACAATGAATTCTCTATACTGTGGAGAATACTGATGTTAAGGTCTTGAACAGATAGGTTGGGTTTGTTTTTTGTTGTTGTTTTTATTTAAAAAAAAAAAAAAGAGCAAAAGAGTATTAATCTGACAGTAAGGAAAATCAGGCTTGCTTGTCCTGATCTACTGGTGCAGAGTTTAATTGTGATGCTATGGCACTAACAATAACGTGTATAAATATAGAAGAAAATTGGTAACAGAATATTTCAAGTAATCTTTCTGTTTTAAAAGTAACGGGGAACGTTAGCCATGTATGAACTCACTCTCAAAATTGAGTAGTTGAAGCTGTGTTTCTTGCGGAAGCGAGGCTGCTTTTTCTAGGCTAAAGGGTTCATCAGGTTTTCAGCCTCAGCCTTTTATTTGAAAAAAGTTCTGTACAGTCCAGACCTTTTATTGAAGTGCAGGTCTAGAGCGTCTCTTTCTGGAAAGGAATGTCACAGCATAAAATTTATATAATACCTCTAAAAATGTATTTGGCTTCAGAGTTTAAAATATTCACCATGTTTTTTGAAGGGGGGAAGGGAGGTGGGGGGAGTAGGAGTATTATTGTTATGTATTATTATAAAACCAGGTATCATTTTTATGGGGAAATAATTTTTTTTTGTAACTTTTTACTTTGTTACTTTAAAAGTAAGTTCCTTTAAAAAGCTCTATTGGAATGAAATAATAATATGGAACTCTGTGTTTATTAATTTTCAGTGCATTTTCTCTTTTCTTTTTTTTCTTTTTCTCACTCTTCCTACTATTTCTACTCTTTCCTTATAGTCATGCTTTGGGGTTGTTTGCTTGATTGAAGTTTTTTGGTTTTGTTTTGTTTTTTCTTTTTGTTTAAATACCTCTCCTGAAACAGAAGTAGTTGTCAAATCTCTTGCTCTATTTGATCTTCTCTTGACATTATACATTTTTTTACCTGTTTGCCCCAATTGCTTGTCAGGTACAGACACGCATCTTTAAGTAGTATCTAACTGTAATGTTTGCACACAGTGGATAATGTATGGAATTGATCATTACGTATAGAAAATGGAATCTGATATTGAGTGAATAATTTTTAGTATTCCAGATATATGAAATTATTAGAGATGAAATTGATTGATGTACAACCACTGTATTTTTGTTTTACTTATTTACTTGAGGAAAATCGGCAAATATAGTAGAATCCCTGGCTATAAGAGATCATTTTAAATGCAGTTTAATCATATTTCTGTGGAATGTGTGTATAACAAATGAAAATGTGATCCTAGTGTGAGTTAGGCATATGCATTTTAACTTTAAACTGGCTACTGTGGGTAGTAATAAGGTGCATTCTAGGGATGCAGGTTTTGGCTCCTGAGGTTCTGAGGCTTCTTTGCAAGACTTGTATGTGCTTTAATTCACAATTGTTTTGAGTGCAAAACCAATGGTAACGTGGCATTAAAATTACTATAACTTTGTTCCCTGTGCTTGAGTCACTTTTGCTAAGTAAGCATGCTCCTGGACTCTTTTCCCTGAAACTGGTTTGAAAGATTTCTAGAAACCAATGTTTCACTAACATTTTGGCACTATTGACTTTTTTGGCTTATCCTTTCCTTTCCTGAGTTGATATTAAGAACCTGAAAGTGAGGTATTAAGAGTCAGCTGTGTGTATTTAAGTAGAAACACTGACCAGCCTTCTCGGAAGTAATATTTTTAAAAAGGTAATTAAAAAAAAATGATCAGGAAATTTGAGTTTGGGGTTGGTATAGTCAAGCCATTGTGATTTTTAGGAAGTCAAGAAAGCTCTATGATCAGATATGAAATAGATGGATGGGGTATACATGAAAGGACATACATTACAATTCCCTACTAAATGTGGAAGTAGTAGGGTTCTTAAACATTTTATGGTGAAAAGTATACAGGTTATTTATTGATTTCAACTAAAATTCTAAGTATATCAAGATTCATTCTGAATATATCAAATATATCATCTATTTCAGGATACGTGACCTGATAGGGAAATGGGAAGCACTAAGTGAGTTGCCAAGGTGAAGGAAAGCTGGCATGAGCTGAGAGGGGGAGGTATAGTAAGAGATCTGAAAATGAAGTGTAAAAATTTGACTGTGGGCTTAGATGAGGAAAGCCAGAAGAGTGTGTGACTGGGGAACCTCAGTTCTGAAGTTCAAAGGTTCCACTCCATAAAGGACAAAAATAAGTCACAGTCCTGTAATCCCTGTAAATTTCTAGTCAATGAAAATACAGTGATAAATAATATTGATTGCTTCTATTTCCAAACAGAGATTTATGTCATTATACTGAGAATAATAATATTATGGAGGAAAAGATAGTATTAGCCTGGTAATAGCTGCCTGGTCATAACTGACATCAGTTACAGCTAGGAATAAAGCATTGAAGTATAATGAAGAGCTGCTTCCTAAAACATGTTTTCACTACATTAATATGTAAGAATAAAATACATTAACTTCTGTTTTAGCTGCATATCAAAATAATGCAGTATTGAGTTCAAATTATCAGCTTAATAAAGTGAAAGTAGATTGTTTAAAAGGTAATACAGCACATTCAGGTAAATTGAATTGATATGCTAATGAAGGTTATATCTACAGAATGGAGATTCATATAACTGCACAGGAAGATTTCTTAAAAAGATACTCTTTACTACAGAACACTGCTGTCACTTCGAGGCAAGAATTGTGTTATTTAGAAGAAGAAATCTTCTTGAAGAAGATACAAAACAAGCTACTGCCTTTCAGTGGCAATTGTTCCAATGTAATGTTGTAATGATCTAACCAGATTTAGAATATGGGAGAGTTATGTATGCTCGTAGCCACTTTGGGAAGGCCAGGTACAAGGTAATAACAATGGAGAACTGTCAGGTATCCTGAGGATAGGTGTGGGGAAACAAGGTTGTGAATACACCAACTCAGCACCTTTTTTTCCAACACAAATGCATAACTGCAGATTTCTGATAGGCTGTACAATTGTTAAGAGTTAATATAATAAATCACTAATTTCATTCTGACTATCTCTGCTGCTATGCAGGATAAGGGACTACAGGGACTATTGAAAAGACATCCCCCTCTCTTTTTTCTTTCTTCCCTTTTCCTTTATTTTGGCTTGTGACTTTTTGGTTCAGGTATAGAGGTTATATTTCTTCATTAAGCAGTCACATTTTTAAATGTTAGCTGAGTAAGTTCAGCAATGCTCCAAAGCAAGCAGAAGAAAACAACTTCCTATTAAACAGAATATTATGGTTTGGTTTTGAGAGCACTGGTTTGTCACTGCTAGGGGTGTGCTGTATGGGCAGGATTCTCCCAGCTGCCATCAAGGAGAAAACAGATGTGGGACCCAAGTTTATAAGGTGGTATTGTGGTAAGAGTTTAGATGGATCAGAGCAGTTTAAAAATCTCTTTCATGTTTTCTGTTTATATATAGAGAAAAAAAATGTTATTTAGAGCTACATTTGAGTGGTTTTCGTCTTGAACATAGTACCAAATTTAATGATAGAGGAAAAAATATCAAGAAGATTTACATGAATTGGGGCCTAATACAGTGCCTTCATGAGTAATGGAAATATTTCAGTGACAGCATTAAGCTGGGAAAAGAAGCCTTATTCTTTCTGAGCACGTGTCTTCTGGACTGAAAAAGGCAGAGGTTTATGGAGAAGAAATAAGTTTGTTACATTAGATGATCCTAGTTAGATCATTAAAATTATTTATGGAGCCTTTATTTTGTCATAACTTGGCTCTAAGCCTATCAGTTTGCAACTTTCAGCATTTTCAGTACAATTTTTATTCGCAGTGAGTTTGCTACTTTTTTGAAACACTTGATGAAACCTCTCTCTGGCACTCTTTGATATATAGATAGCTAAAAGGATGATGGCTTAATGCATTCTATCTTTACATTGTATCTTTAAGTAGGTATCCAGACAAAGCCCTGTTTGATGCCCAAATAAAAGATTCTTTGTTCATAGTGAGGGAAATGATGAGTCTAGGTTTTTTTCAATGGCTGTAAAACTTGCTTCACTGCAGAAGTAGTCATCCTGCAACTGTTAGGAATATTTGTGCACAGGCAAGTGCTGACTTTATCACGTCCTTTCAGTGCTCTGTGGGGTCTCTTATTAAGTATTTGGAAGGTGTTACAAAGAAAAATCAAGTCAGATTTGTTGTTGTTACTGATACAAATATGCAATATGGTCCTCTTTATCAATGCTCAGTTACTTTCATAAAATCGTCTCTGTAGAGGTGTTCATGGTGGTGATGCCCTTCGCTGCAGTGCAGCCTGATGTATTGTCTTGTTAGCGTCCTGTTGCGTTAAGCTGCGGTGACCTGAAGGTGTTGTATAAATGACAGATTGCTTCATTTGACCCAGTGAGATATTTCTTCCACCACTGATATAGGTGATAATGTGTGACAACCTGTAACTCTTCAGTTTTCCTGGAAAAATCCAGTAACTGTGGTGAAACTGTGGTTTGATTTATTGCACCTTGGCTTTACTGTGTGTATTGGTAAAGATGTGGAGTCATCTTTCATTTGAGCTGGAACCATCAGCAAACTATCCCAGTGCAGAATAGGATTAGCTTAAAGAGAAGATGTGAGCCAAAGAGCACACACAACCAAACTGATTTCCAGAAATGTAATGATTTTTACCATTTTATGAAAAACATAGCAACTCAGCTGTTAGGCTTAAAGTGTGTTTCAGCAGAATGAAACTTTATGGGTAATTTATTATGATGGATAAGTATCACTTAGAAGGAGCATAACTGCAGCTCATACAGTGCTGAGCACATTTTGGACAACTGAGAACTGTATTTTCTATTGCACTTAAAATAAATAAGGTTTAAAAGAAAAGTCTTACATTATTTTTCTGGTTGCCATTTATTCTGTTCTTCCATTGCCTCCAAATTGATTGTAGGATTTATGACATTAGATTTAAAACAGTTTATTACTTTTAGATGTTTTACCATATGAAGGGAACTATGTGACTGATTATTAAATCAAATTTTTCTTTGGTTAAGGAACCAGTTGAAGAGTCCTGAATTCACTAGCTCAGTAAATATATTTCTGTTTTCTGCAAGTCTGCTCACCTACTCACAAGTTTTAGTGTTGTAGTTCATAGACTCATCAAATATAAATTATTTTCATATTGTAGCAGATCAAGAACTGCATTTTAACAAAATGATTAAATTTTCTTGGGGCTATGGCACCCAATGTACCGCTCCAGCCTGACAGTAGCGTTTCAGTGAGCTAATATCCATTGTAATCAGTTGAATTGGTGTGATGTTATGAAGTACTGTTCTGAATTAATCAAACAGTTCTCCTGATTGCTTATTAAATCAGCAAGGGAAATGTGGCAAACTGATAAATGCAGTTCTACTCTGCAACTAAAACAAATAGCAAAAAAAAAAAAGCTGAAAAAAGAAAGAAGCAGCAAGAACAAGAAATACTTACGTTAATGTGGTGGTCTGTCTTAAATGTTCTGTCTTTAAAATAACCATGATTCAATGCTTCTCATAGGAACTTGAGTTCCTAGAGATTTTATTATTTGTATACAGATATTGGAAGTCCCTGCCCTTCTCTTCCGCCATCCAACCACTACTGAGCTGTACAGGAGTGTTTGTGCAGGTTAATGTAGACCTACTTGTAATCCAGATTTATGATCTTCTTTCACCATGTTATCTATTATTTCCAGTAAAATACAGTTTGATTTAAAAATAACTAGACCTCTGAAGCTTGTAAGATTGAATCTGCTGCACTGTCTGATGAACAGTCCCATAAATAATACTTTTTTGTCCTTTATTTTATAGCTCAATTCAGACCTGCCATACTTAGCAGTTAGGTCTTGAATATGCTGGAAAGTGTAAGAAATGCAGATTAGAGACACTGATTAACTGAGGTAGTAACCATATGTTTAGCAGGTGATGCTGCTAATGGATACCACGTCAGATTTTTCTCATAAAACAGAACTTAGTGAATTTAGAAATAAATGGTTGATACTTTCACTGATTTGTCTCACAGCAGACATTTGTTTCACCGATACGAAAAACATGTCTTAAAATTTCCAGTAAAGCTCCTTCCATTTCACAGTGTCTGTTATATATATACATATATATATATATTTATATGTTGATTTCAGTCTTCACTAAATAATTTCTAAAATATATCTAAAGATTACTCATAGCTGTGCTTTGCATTGTCAGGAGCAGAACAAGTGTTTCACACTTTAATTATGTTAAAAGGAACACCAAAGCAATCAGAACTGGCATTCCACTGGTTTAAGTAGGGCATTACTTGTGATTTTTGTTTGTTTGTTTTTAGGGCTTTTGATCCTACAAACATTGCTCTTACTGTTGAAGAATTTAAGTTGACGTTTCTTTTAAATGACATAGTTGCTGTTGGCATAGCATCTCTAAATCGTTGGATAGTACAAGGTTGTTAATAACTATATGATCATATCTTCAGTCAAGGAACCAATTAACAAAGCCATCCTTACCTCAGATCTAAACCACTTGAGTATTAAGACTAAATGCTTTACCATAAATGTTTTAAATGAATAAGGCAGACTCAGCTTAATGAATTACCCCACATTTCAGCATTCCAAAATTGTGTGCACAGCAAATTACAAACAGAGCCAGTGATAATTTGCATTGATTTTCTAAGTAGCTCCAACAACGAGTTGTATCCATAGGTTTTAAATGTTTTCAAAATTTTCAAATCATAAAAAATACTGATGAAAAATAAGTATTGAGTCATTTTTGTGTTACCAGTACTTAACTGATTCCACTCGAGCATTGCTTAGCACTTCTCTTGTGTAATTTTGACGTAACAAATGCTAGGGTTCCTTGCATGTATCCTTGGATATATTTCTCAGTAAGTAAAAAGTTAGTTTGTGGGAGGGTTTTTTGTTTGGATGGGGTTTATTTATTTATTTATTTTAACATCTCATTCTTCATGTGCATTTATGACCCTCTTTTGAGAGCCCGGGAGGTCTTTTCTTCATCTCTTCTGCTTATGTGCTCAAACACCTAGAGGTGCTGTACTTCTGATTAGTAATGATTCATCCAAACAAACCTTATGTAAAAAGGGTTCTTTAGCTAATTGCCATCTTTTTTTTACCATTTTCATCCCCTTTTAAAAAACATCCACCTTTGTTTACCACTGTCTGTCAGATATTGAGACACCAGAGCTAATTTTCTGCATGTATCTTCACTACAGTTTTATAGGAAGAATTTCTAGATTCCTTGCTTTTTTAAAACACAGTTCAAAACCACAGTTCCTTATTTGTTGAGCTACCTTGATGTTGATGCAGGTTGATATATCCCACCCCCCACTTGCTTCTAGATCACTTTGTTCTAATATTTTTCAAGTATTTCGTTGTCATATCATGTACATAGTCTGATTCTAGTCTAGATCTAGATGATCCTTTCTGATATGTCCTTGGAGCAGGAAATAGTTATTGCATGTTAAATTCACAGGCTAGTGGAACATAAGCTGGGAAAAATGGAAAACATTCGCAGATTTAATTGAACAAGGTTTTCCTGTATTTTGTTCCGTTTTATTTGATATATTTTAAAATGTGGAGGCTACAATGTATCTGTATAATGAAGCCTAAGTTAAATTGACCCCAAACTATTAAACCACATCAGGATATGCTGTGATTCAAAGAAAACAACTCATGTTGAAGATTATGTGTGTTTTTTAAAGAATCTGGCTCCATGTCACACCAGCCTTGAAGGTATGCAGAGCAAGCTCATGTCTTCTCTGTGAATACTGTGTCTACTTTGTGCTAGAACCAGACTTCCTGAGGAACAATGCTTTCTTCTTTATTTAAGAGAACTATTTTTTTCTGTAAAATCTAAATTAGGGTCCCACTTTATATATTCAACAGACATGGCATAAAGATAAATGAAGGTGATATTTAAGCTGGGTTTGGCTGCAAAGTTAAATAAGGGAGAGGATTTAATTTCCCCCACCGATTTCATGGCATCAGAATCTTACTATCTTCTCCTAGCAGATTTTGAATTAATGTGGTGGAAGTCCGTTATTAGATCAGGTGAAACTACAGATTTCTGCCCATATTTAGGCAGGTTCTGGGAAGTAGAGCTGTTTTGCGTTGAGATCTGACCTGAAACAAAACCTGCAGCACCAAGTTCAGATTTGAGAAATTATATGGAACTGGATTTGCCCACAGTGTGTAGGTCTGAATTCAAGCAAGCTTACCTCAAATTTGGTATTTTCTGTTGGGTTGTTTGGGCCTTTTTTAAAATTAAAAAAAAATATTTAAAAATGAAACCAGTAATGAAAAAAATTACCGTTTGTAAGCTCACTATTCTTACATATGGAATACAAAACTTATTATCACATCATGCAAATATTACTCATGTTCCTATGCACATCAGTGTTAATTTGGTTAAATGTGTTCAGAAGCACTGGTTGCTTGGTTGATATGCTGCTTATGTATAGTACACAAACAATTAAAAATCCTATGTAATTATTGTATGTCAATATTCTTAGCCACTTGAATGCTGCAGCATAAAATACCTGGATATATGTTTTAGCAAATTACAAAGAGAAAGGTGTTGCATTTTCAAAATGCTATGCTGCTGGTTGTATTTGCATCAGTTGCGAAGGTGAAAATGTTCGTAACAGGCTTTGCAGGTGTTAGGTATGCTTTTCCTACTAGAGTTCAATGATTTTGTCTTGTACAAGTGTTTTATTTGATTTGTCACTGTTTTCTGTATTTGCAGCAAGGATTTCCTTTGATATAAAATAGACTATTAGACTTTCTCGTCTTAAGTGCAGGAAAACTTGTCTCCTGTCAAAAGACAGAAATGCTTTCCACGTTGTTCTGGCTTAATTCCTTATTTTATATATTTATTTATGTCCACTGTTTTTCTGCATGATTTAATTCTGGCAATAGATTTTTTTTTTTCCTCCTTGCTTTTTTTTTATCCTCCTGCCATGAGTCTGTTGATTCAGCTGTGTGAGTCTGAAGGATTATAGGTTTTACAGAGTTGTCAATAAATGGGCTTTAGATGGCAGTGAATAGCACTGTTTCCTTTTTCCACTAAAAGACAAACAGAATGTCTTCTAATGCCCTTGTGTGCTAGGCTGTATCTCATGCATCTCTGTGACAGTGATCAGAATGTGAATGTTAGCAGCTTCTAAGCCGTTAAAGGAGATATAAAGTGTGTAGGACTAGCACTGGTGTCTCATGCCAAGTGCTTCATGAACAAAAATGAAATGCCAAGTTCTTAAGAGCTCGTTTTGTACATATTGGATTTAGTTCTTTATTTTTAGTTCACTGTTGCTGTTCTGGGATGCTTTGATAATAACTCAGAGTGGATATCAGTGCAAAATACCAGTTAATTTCCTTTACCTCTCTTTACTTAGTCTTCTGTCTCAATATTCTCAAGGGATTGGAATCTGTGGGTAATGTATTCCAGAGTTTGTCTGTATCTTACTGGTATTATTATGATGAAGGATTAAAATGGATCCTAGGGTATGCATATTTTTATGCTTTGACACATATGTCTTAAGTACTGTTCTGATGCGAGCAGCTGAGCTTCGTATTAGTAGTCCTCCAGGGTATCCAGGGCTGAATCAGTGGTATGCTCAGCAGCAGCTGTTATCTGAATTAAATGTGTCAGCTGTACAAATGTGAAGAGCAGAAGTAAAACATAATGTAATTGTTCGGAAATATGAGTATTTGTGGTTGCAACAGATTGCCGAAGTCATAGTTTTAGTGTAAAGGTGAAAAATTGCTCTGGGAAAAATAGGAGATGGATGAGGGCATTGTCATGTGACTGCCTAATTAATCAACCCAGGTAGTTAGTTCAAATTTTAGTAGTTTAAGATTCTATCAAGATCCAGCAGGACATGCTGTTTCCCTCTAGTTAAAATAATTTTCTTGTTAGTGGGGAGTGGTGGGCGGGGAAGACGAATAATACAGATTTTTCTCATATTCCTGCCATGGGAATCTCAGGGCCAAGTGTAGCATGACTAGCTGTGACTACAGAAGTCTGTGACATGTGGATGAAACTTATACAGCACCTTAAATACTATGAATATCGATTATTCTCAAATAGGGACAGAAACCAAAAGGAAATGGCTTCTAAAGGGGGAAAATTTCCATGCTGTAGTCCTGTTCACCTGCCAGGGAAGTACTTTTAAATACTTCAAAGTGATCAAGGTGTGGTTCTTTTCATTTTGTTTTGGGTTTTTTGGTGGGGTTTTGTTTGTTTGTTTGTTTTTAAGAATGATTCCAGGTTTTTTTTTCTTCCCCCCCAGCCTGTCACTTCAGTCTAAAGTCCGTTGACAGAGGAGCTAGTCTAGCCCTTGAATTGTGGTTCTTTTACTCTCCTATCACACAAAGATTTATAGATAACTTCATGTTGTATAAAGCTGCTTTATTCCTGACAGGAAAGTGAACAATTTCTAATTTCACTGGAAAAACTGCCTGTAGTGTTTTTAATGTCTGTCCTTCATCTGCCATGTCTCTTCCTCAGTGAGCAATATAATTGAAATTCATAGTTTGGCACCAGGATTTTGGTTATACAGTTAATTCTTCATCATTCCTATGTCTCAGCTTAATCAGGTTTGCCCAAGCTTGTGTCACCCACTAATAAAGTGCTTTAAAGCTTTTTGTTCATTTAGGGTTTGGACTTTGTGCTATTTTTTCCCCCTTCACCTTGTGGTAATCAGAGCTTCTAAAGTATCTTGTAATTCAGCATACACAAGTAAGTCTGGTCAGTGGTCCTTTTTAATTAATTACATGCTTGCCAAGCACTTGTAGAAAATGAATCTTGTATGACTATTGAAAATAATTAATGTACACATTTGTGTGAGTTTAATCAGCATAAAAGATACCTGTATTGTATTTCAGGTAATGTAGTCTATTAAAAATAAGATCTTTAGTTTGTTTCCTTTGTTTTTTCTACTTCTTGGGACTACAGTAATTGCAAGCATGTAGTGTTGGAGGTGGGAAAATACCACGCATCTTAAAGAGGTTGACATATTTGTTCTCACTATTTGAATAAATGAAAAGTAATTGCAAAACTATGCAAAGTTTGACCTTATTCTTAAGTATCTAAAAGAATGAAGATCAAATAAAATGTTTTATTATGCAGTTAAAATTTTAATTTTATTTCCATATGAGTTGGTTTGTTGTTTGTAGCATACAGAGGGTACAGAGTGGAGAAGGTACTCCAGCACATCCAGTCCCACAACTGCTTGTTTCTTATTCTCTTAGTTGTGAGCAAGAAAATACTTAAGTTAACCAAGATTCATTTGTTTTCTTATGGGATGTATTTTTTGTATAAATACGTAAATAGAAAGCAAGTATTAAGGCAGTTCAGCTTCCAAAGTTGGGCTCGGAAAGATACAGGGTTACTGAAATTGCTCACTCCTGCAGTCCTAAGTATCCTGTGATCTCATGATGATATCTTATAGTCATTTCATAACAAGAGCCTTTGTGGGGAGGAAGGAGCTCAACCTATAACTTCTTTAGTCTGTAGGACTTGAACTATGGTTCCTGAGTGAGGAGCTGTTGGATATTTTGCTCTGATTCAGCAAGTAGTCTCACACCTTGTCTGCCGTGTGTAGTACAGCAGCAGAGGACGCTGTGTCACAGTCTAGCCTGGCTGCCTGTCGGTAGGGACCTCTCCTTAGATTTGAAGTCCTTTTAAAAAAGGGCATTGAACTTCAGTCTCTTTCTGAGGAAATGCCTTAAAGGACAGATCATTATATAAAGAGGCATTATCAGCAGCAGTATTCACAGCAGTTCCTCAGAAAGAAGTCCTAGCTTTGCAGTCCAAGTTCACAGAAGAATCTCCCTACCATCGATGGAGAGAAGGCCTGAGCACTTTCTTCCTAGCTTGCTGTGGATGGTTGCACAGAGAGCCTGCTCACTGAGCTCGTCTCTGTCCATGTTACTTGATTATCTACAGATCTTGATTATCTACTCTTGCTGCTTCATGCAGGTTTGCTTGTGGGAACTAGAAGGCTGTTTGATTTTTATAGTGGTTAATTCTCAGCTGTCTGTGTCTTAGGCCTGTTAGCAAAGTCAGAAGCCCTTCCCTGTTGCTGCTCTGCGGTTCAGAGCCACAAGCAGTGTCACAGTGCTGTGGGCTCACCCCGGCGGGCAGCTCAGCCCACACCGCCCTCCCCCGGCTGGGACGGGAGGGAGAATCGGAAGGTAAAAGCACAAAAACTTGTGGGTTGAGATAAAGACATAAAGTTTCATAGGTAAAGCAGAAGCTGCGTGCTCAAGTAAAGCAAAACAAGACAAGGAATTCATTCTCTGCTTCCCATTGGCAGGCAGGTGGTCAACCATGTCCCGGAAAGCAGGGCTCCATCACGCCTAACAGTTACGTGGGAAGACAAACACCATCACTCCAAACATCCTACTTTCCTGGCAGGGAATATCCCAGTGGTCAGTTGGGGTCATCTGTCCTGGCTGTGTCCCCCTCCCGACTTCTTGTGCACCCCAGACTCCTTGCTGGCAGGACAGGTTGAGAAGCAGAAGAGGCCTTGACGCTGTGCAAGCACTACTCCACAGTAACCAAAACGTCCCCGTGCTATCAACACTGTTTTCAGCACAGATACAAATGCAGCACCTTACGAGATACTGTGAAGAAATTTAACTCTATCCTAGCCAAAAACGCTAGAGTATACTTTTAAAATTGTGAGTGATCACATAAAACTCATGCCATGCATTTTAAGCATTTGTTGAAGTTGCATGTGCTGAGAAAATGTTTGTATTAATTTTTTTTTACCTGTACTCATATATTCCAACTAATAAATTGTTCTAGGAAAATGATGAGATGGTACACATAGTCTGATTGCTTGAAGGTTACTTTTAGTTTTAATCATGGTGCAGTCGCATTCCAGTCTGGCAGAAAACTGCTTAGGAAAATTTTTATGCATGTCATGAGCTAAAATAGGCATTTTAAATTTCTGAAATATCTATACTTTGAATTAAACCTTCATTGCTCATACTGAATTTGTCCACATTGCATTTTTCCTCACTATCATATTTCTGAGGCAACTCTTTATTTTCAACCCATTGTTTTAGGGTTCTTCTCATTAAGATGTACTACTTCAGCATTTACAATGTCTTCATCTGACTCTCTTGAAACAGGTTATGTACCTTCAGTATTACTCTTGGTGATATTTGAAATTCAGATACAGCTTGTTTACCTAGCAGTACTGGACATTTCTAGTGAATTTTGCCTTGCTTGAAGGAAGATTATCTTTGCAGTCTCAGGCTGTGATGGCTTTAGTATCTTGCATCAAGTGGAATAATAAGCAAAAATTTTTATGCAAAATCTGAGAATGTGATTTTGGAAGTTAAGATGTTTAAAGTAGTTTTGAAGATTGCATTATTTTAACTTCCACCAAGTAGAATAGTGCAAGGTTCAGGCAGAAAATCATGCTGACCTTGATAGAGGAAAGAGTGGAAGAGCTGGGTCTGTTTAGCCGAGAGAAGACTGAGAGAGGACCCTAGTAATGTTTATAAATATCTAAAGGGCGGATGTCAAGAAGATGAGACCAGACTCTTTTCAGTGGTGGCCAGTGATAGGACAAGGGGCAATGGGCACAAGCTGGAACACAGAAGATTCCACTTAAACATGAGAAAAAACTTCTTTACTGTGAGGGTGACAGAGCACTGGAACAGACTGCCCAGAGAGGCTGAGTCTCCTTCTCTGGAGATACTCAAAACCCACCTCAGTGCTTTCCTGTGCAACCTGCTCTAGGTGATCCTGCTTTGGCAGGGGGGTTGGACTAGATGATTTCCTGAGGTCCCTTCCAACCCCTACCATTCTGTGATTCTGTGATTGTATTGTGGAGAAAGGATGGGATTGGTCATATCATTATATTCTACCTTGCAATAATATTACAATATCTAAATAATATGCTTCAGAAGATTGATGTATAAATGATTATTTTGATGGGTGGGATTTTGTTTTACATTACCACAAAATTTCATCTTTCCAGCAATGTGAAACATTGTCACCTATTGTTCAAAATAACTTGTAGGCTATTTAGCATACAAGAATAAGCTTTGTTCCTTTCTACCTGTTGACAGACAGTTTTGCTAAACAGTGAGTGATATGTTATTAAACCTAAATGTACAGTATGATAAAGATGCGCTTTCCATGGAAGACTATTGAAGTCTTGTGTGTCTTTCACCTTTTTTGATAACTTAAAAACTCAAGCAAACAACAACAAAAAAGCCAAAACCAATCAAGAAGTTTGCTCTAGTGTTACAATTTCATAACACAAATATCTAAATAAATCAACTTTTAAAGCTAATTAAATTTAAAGCTAATTTCTTGTGTTCCTGTTAATATTGTTACTTTATTTTCTAAACTCTAAAGCAAGGAAGCATAACTGAAGTATGTCAGAATATCGCCATTGGTAATGCTCTGTTGGTTAGCCTAGAGCAGTGCTGTGCTTCTGGTGCTGGATAGAACGAGGGCATTTACTGTTGTCAGATCCTGGGCATTGCCTGTGTGTTTAGGGTTCATACTGTGCTTGTGAATTGACAAAAAGAAAATAATCTGAAAAGACTGGACCGAATACATCTGTTCCTGTAACTTCAAGGAGGAGACATACCCTTAGCTGAAGATATCTACCAGGCCTCCTAAAATGGAAAGATTCTTTCAAGTTTTAGGTTATCTTCTTATGAACAGCAAACTCTTAGTCCCCTGAATACTTATATTCTTTTCAGTGGATCTTCTGTGTCAGTTTTGCAGGTCAGCTCCATGAGTAGAAAACTTGGGGTCTTGCTCCTGTGCGTCTACCATGCTTTTGCTAAGGCTGTACCTGACTGTGTGTCACATGCAAAGGCACTGCAAATTATCCTTGGCATGTTAAGAAAAACAGAGGCTGATATGGTTTTACCTTCATAATGTGAATCCCAAAATAGGGCATTTCGCAGATCGCCTCACAGCCACTGACTTGTTCACGTGGGCAAGTCTGGGGAAAGAACTGCTGTTTCCCTGACTGTCAACAAGATTCCTGCGATGCTCTCTGCAGGCACTTATCACAGTTCAATAGTGATGGCTAAGTTTTGCTTTACTCTTAAAATATAAGTTCACCTTCTTTATGAAAAATAATAAATATTTTCTCCTGTCTTGCAACTTTTTCTATGTAGAATGACTTGCTGGCAATTTACTAATGTGATAATTGATCTGCAAGTTAATATTAATCAGGAAATAGCATATTGTTCTTTTTTTGTTTCAAGTCATGATAAAATAATTTTTTAAAGTGAAATTTTTAGCAGATTGTATATCAGTTTTGTAATTTTAGTCAAAATATATCATAGTTAATTGAAACTATTATGCAAGCTAAAAGGAGCAGAGGTAAAAAAAATGGCAATTTTAGCTATGTCATGATATTCAGGTAACAGTTGTCTTCAGCAATTATTTGCATGTAATAGGTGGATTTTTAAAAAATTTTTTTTTAGAAATTTTTTTCTGTGCATGGGAAAAAAACAAAACGAATATCAGTAATAACAGTCATTGAGGTTTGCTTGTAAGAGCTCTGTCATAAGGCGCTCAAGTCTTGAAGTGTAGGAGGAGTTTACTAGTATGGTAAATAGCTATGGAGTTTTTTTTATTGTTTAAAAAAAAATCTCAGGACTGAAAGCTGTGTGTCTTTCTGACTTGGTATGATGAAGAACACAAGCCAAAATGATGCTGTTGGTGAACGGTCATGTTGGAACTATAATTATACTACAGAAGTGAGAAGTTGTTTTATACCGCAGACTGATATTGCCTAGGATTTATACATTCTGATACTCCTCAATTGAAACGAGTTCATTTAATACCAAGCTTTCTGCAGTGTGGGTAAGCCATTTTGTAGAGGAATGGTATTTGGTTTAGGTAGTTTTTTTGTATTGCTTGCTCAACATTTATTGACATGTAAAATAGTCCATTTAGGATTTTTCAAAATTTGTAGTAAGAACTGTTGGATCTCTTCAGAAAATTAGAGAATCTGAATTGAGGTTAATGACTGTTTATAGAAGGTGAAGCCTCCAAGGTAATACAGAAGGTTTATGGGTCACATTATTGAAGAGCAGCTCTATTTGATTTTCAATTGGAGTCTAGAAGTATAAGTTATACAATCAAGAGTTAAATCCAGATCTAGCTTTATTTCATAACATTTGACTGTTCAGATATTTTTTGGTTTTAGTAAAAAGTGCACCTACAAAAACATTGGTATCCTGTACATCCCATGTTAGAATTAGAAACAGTCATATTAAAGTGGAATTAACTTTTGGTCTCTGCAGAGGAGTCTCACTGATTTGTTGGGTTTGTCCTGGCTGTATGAAAGCTTTAACTGTGGTGAAAAGTAGTTGGTAAAGGGTATTACGATTATTTAAAGTCTTCATGAGCATACATTTGCTCTAACAGACCATTTCTGAACCAGAAGGCCCCTCATTTTTCTTTCTTGGCAAATTAGTCCTGAAGGATTTTTAATAGATTTCACAGGTCTTTTTTGTTTTGTTTAGTTTTCTGGTTTTTGTCTTAAGTTGTACTGGAGCCAGCAACTAAGTGCAAGTTTCCTGTGAAACTTACACTCTTTTTACTCCTTTTATTATTTTTTTTTCTTTTTAATTTTCTTTTTTTTTTTTTTTTAGTTCATTATTTCTTACAGGTCTGCACAATATAGTCTGAATAATTTCTATTTTAGTGCATAGAAGTTTGTAATGCTTATCTTGTGCTACTTAACTTTTTTTTTTTCCCCCGCAGATATATTCGAATTGTTGGGACCCACAACACAGTGAACAAAGTTTTCCATATTGTGGCATTTGAATGCATGTTCACAAACAAAACTTTTACTCTTGAGAAAGGTCTAATAGGTAAGAGATCAAACTGTTTTCCTTTTACATGAGCTGTTTTGAATGCTTGCCTTTTATAACTGGCCATCACTGCACTCTTACTCTACTTCTGTTTCCACAAAGAAATCTCTAACTTGAGTTAAATGATGCTGTAAGCATAGAATTAGTTGGCTAGTCCTTGCAATTTCTTTGAAATTCCAGTTTTGTGGACTAGTTAATGATGCTGCAGGAATGCTCAAATTCAAATTAAATCAACTGCTGCTGACAAAGCCACTGGTAATTGATTCATTCTGTGCTGCTAATACAATTTTTCTTTGTATGTCATAGTATGGTTGCTTTTGCCTCCTGCTAGGTTAGCCTGAATTCTGTAACGAGGATGGAGTAACCAGAGCTATTTATTGCAATGAAGATAGATTTGGGCATTTAGGGCCTTTTATACAGCCTAGTTTCAGCTGCTGAAAGTAAACTCTCATATGTTGATGTTCCCCTAAAGAGTCATAGACACGCTTAGCCATGGCAGAACGTTATATTGGCTACCCCTATTCTCAGAACGCCGCATTGATGGAGCTCTGTTCCATCTGGAGCTCCAGGCAGCTTATGTAAGACTGATTTAAGTACTTCTACATAGTAGATTTCTTAAGGTAGAAATCCCCAACAGACCAACAATGCTGAATGAAAAACTATGTCAAACTAAGACTTAATACTGATTTTGTTAAATAGTCCAAACAGGGCGGTTTCTCTGCTTTCTTCCATATAAACTCACGTGAGTAAGATCCAGAAATTTATTGGGAAGAGTTTTGTGCACTTTTTAGTTGTTGTCTAGGTGGCATTTTCCACAGTTTGTTACTTTTGGCATGAAATTGAGAATTTCAGGAAAATTCTCAGAGTTCATGCTGGTTTTAAACACAGTTTTAAATTTTAACTATGCACCTGAGGTAGGCAGAAGTTTTCAACATAGAATAAGAGGAAAGATTTTAGTAAGACATACTTCATTTAATTTTTTTTGTGAGAAAACTGTAATATTTAGCTGTGAAAAACTGGAACCCAACTCTCAACCTGTTCCCCATGAGCTATACAAAGGCATCACATGATTATACATGGTCTCGTGAAGTTTGCTGTGTAATTTCATTATGTTTTTTCAGAAGCATAGAATAAGTAGTCCAAGAAATCACTCTTTACTTATTTTTATGTTATATAGCCCAGTATACACTGTCCCATAATGCAAATAGAAAGTTTTCCCTTTGTTTTAAGAGTTTGCAAGTAATACTAAAATTGCTATTGGTAAGAAAATAGAAGAAGCATTGATGAAGAACTGTGTTTAAAGAAGACATCTACCTTCAGTAAGTTAGGGGAAATACAAAATGTTTAAACTTTGATAAAATCTTTGAGCTAAATTTCATATTTAACACTGCCAGCTATGAACTTTTAAAAACTTCATACAGAATCTGAGTTACTGTGTGCAGGTAAGTGATGCATATATCTATATATATTTGATTTAAGATTATTAATCTTATTTAGCAAATACTTAATTTAGAACTCAAATAACATTTGCTTTCCTGTTTGTGTGTGGGGTTTTGTGTATGTTAACACAAAGATTTTTTTGGTCATAACAGTAGGCAAGGTAGAGAATCCATGTATGTTCATGGAAGTGTACTTGTACCATAATTGCCTTGTCTTTCAGATACTCTGTGCTGTTTTGTGGTTTAGTGAGCATTTTGGTGAGACTAACTATTTGATATGTTTCAGCATATAATGAGTTTCAAAGATAATCTAGAGGATGGATGTTTTATATGGCTTTATTAAAATTTATCAATTTTTATGAAAAAAAAATTTTGTAGTTACAGAATTTAACAGGTAAATAGGGTTTGGACTGTGTAACAGCTCCTATCCATTGTTGTTCACAGTGATCTGTGGAACTATGTAGCATTCAGTGTGGGTAAGTCAAGCTGCTGTACATGTAAGTTGTTTGAAGTGATCTGCAATAAGCAGAGGCCTGTAGAGCTTTTCATATTGAAGGGATGGCAGTCAATACAATTCTTACAAGAGTAAGAATGCAGTGAGTAGTTAATTAAAAGAGGGATGTGGACCAACTTCTAATTGTAAATGAGGCAGCAACAGTTGGATACACAACCTTGCAGAATTTGTCATAGAATCATTGAATGGTATAGTTTGGAAGGGACCTTAAAGATCATCTGGTTCCAACTCCCCTGCCATGAGCAGGGACACCTTCCACTAGACCAGGTTGCTCCTGGTCCTTGAACACTTCCAGCCTGGCCTTGAACACTTCCAGGGAGGGGGCATCCACAGGTTCTCTGGGCAACCTGTTCCAGTGTCTCACAGTAGAGAATTTCTTCCACTGTCTCACAGTAAAGAATTTCTTCCTAATATCTAATCTAAATCTACCCTCTTCCAGTACCCCTTGTTTTATCCCTACCTGTCCTTGTAAACAGTCCCTCCCCAGCCTTCCTGTAGGCCCCTTTCAGATACTGGAAAGCAGCTAAAAGGTTTCCCTGGAGCCATCTCTTCTCCAGGCTGAACAGCCCCAGCTCTCTTAGCCTTTCTTCATAGGAGAGGTGCTCCAGCCCTCTGGTCATCCTCAGGGCCCTCCTCTGGACTTGCTCCAGTAGTCTATATCCTTCTTGTGTTGGGGGACACAGTACTCCAGGTGGGGTCTCATGAGAGCAGATTAGAGGGGGAGAATCCCTTCCCTTGACCTGCTGGCCATAATTCTTTTGATGCAGCCCAGGATACGTTTGGCCTTCTGGGCTGCAAGCTCACATTGCTGGCTCATGTTGGGCTTCTTGTTACAGTGAGAAAAGGACAAATGGAAAGATTTTGGGATTAGTTGAGGGCAGTCCTGTTGAGAAGTGATGCAGGGACAGAAAGGCTGTTGCACCAGAATTTGTAGCCATCAGTGTTACCTATTCAAAAATACTCTGAACAGTTTTGATCCAGGAAAATGACTTTGTACCCATTCAGTGCTTTGTTTTACATACCAGTGATAGTTCCTGTAAGGTAAAATGTTGTCTTGGTTATTTGATCAAGCAGACTGTCCCAGTTCCACTTCTGTAAGAAATCTGTATGACTACCAATGGGGTAGTTGGCATAGATTTATTTTATTGCTTTAATGAGTATTTGTACTGTTTGTTTCTATTTCTGTACTGACTGGATAGAGTAAAGTGAACTGCAAGCAGTTCACAAAATATTTGAGAGCGTAGTAATCAGTGTACGTTGCTTTTAAGCTTCACTGAGTATAGAAGCTCTAATCCTCAACCCTTGAAAAACAGTATTGGGTAATACTATTAGGTTCATTGTTTATGCAGTATGATATTAAATATGATGTTAAATTAGGTTAGAACAAACAGCTGCTGTTTCTGTAGCTTTTTTTATTAAGAAAATTGAATATTGGTCAGCACTTGAAGGCCATATGGTTCTTTCAGAAAGACTCTGAGACCCTTACTTCTACCAAGACAACACTGAAGATGATATGCAAAGAGTTTTTCATTTGGAACCTCATTCTGAGGTATTTGGTTAGAGGTCTTATGTGGAGATTTGAGAGTGATTATTTAATTTCCATGAAATCTATTAAACTTGCTCAGAAAGCTATATATAAAAAAAAATGGAAATTTTATCAGATATGTTACTACTGATACATAGTAACTATGTAATGGCTGTCGCTGCAAAGTGAAGATTAGAAGGCTGGTAATCAAACAATAAAAATGAAGCAGTGTTTCATGGTAGCAACAATTTTATGCTTCTGTGGTTTTGCATACAAGGTTTTAATGACAAATTATTAATGACATACTACCTTTAAAAGTTAATATGTAAGGTGATTTATACAGTTACTTTACACAATACTGGGTGTGGTACTGACATGACGCATTGATAGCTGAGTAGCAGTTTTGAAGTAAAAGTAGGAGGAAATGCTCTTTCTAGCACTGTCTGATGTTTTAGTGCTGGTTTACACTTTGTTGTCTTGTGAAATGAGGTAAGTGACAGAAATTAGTTCAGTCATATGCAATCTTTCCCTCACACAGATGTTGAGAGTTGAGATGTAATTTTCCTTTTGACAATATAATCTTTAAATGTGTAAGTTAACAGTTCTATATATTAGAATCACTAGGTTGACATAACTTTCGTTTAACAGCGTTGGATTTTTTTTTTTAAATCTCAGAAGCATAGTGTTTTCTTTTAATGAACTTCCACTTTTGAAATTTTGAATGTTCTTTAGTCATTAATATTAAATCTAGAATCCAAAACAAATGAAAATTTTAATGAGCAAGAGACGTACTTCTTTGGAGGCACCTGATGTGATGGGATGTTTTGTGGCAAAAATCTGCAACAGTGGGTACAGGGCTGCTTCTGTGCAATGCCTGTTTTGGTTTAGGGGTTTTTTCCCACCTAAATATAGGAATCAATTCCTCTTTCCTACTTCAAAGGGAAAAAATTGGTAACCTTACTTAGTCCTTTAATCAGTACTCAGTGCTGAGGGAGGGTCAGGGACTATTCAGGCATGTGGGTTTGACCAACCTACTGTCCTATTTTGAGCCTGGTTAAGATGGTAGGGAGTGCAATGTGAAGGGCTTCTGTATGAAGCTGTGTTTATCTGTAGTCTGTCTCAGTCTGTCAGACTATCTTGCAACCTGTACATGACACACTAAAGGGAGAAAAGTGAATAATGACTGAAGAGCAGGAGATGGGTATAAAACACTGCAGTGTCCTTGGTCACCTCTGGGGAATACTGTTCAGTATCATGAATCATTGTGAACCTTTGTGTGCTGTTCAATGCCTTAGGAGAACTTGTTTTAAAAGGGGGGAAAATAATTAATCAATAATTATTTACTTGTCTTTTACTCACTGGCAGTTACTTAAAAAAAAAAGGTAAATATATAACAAAGAGAAACCAGTCATATCGGTTTCCTAGTATGTGGTTCAGCTTTGTAAAAGATTGTTCTACCCCTCTCTGAGGAAGCAGTGAGAGGTGCTATTTTTGTCTAGTTTAATGTTGGCTCCACACAAAGCTATCATGTTTTGTTTCTTCTCTTTTTTAAAGGTTAGCCTTCTTTCAAAACCATGCAGGTTTACCCAGCAATGTAAGTCAGCTCAGCTGCAAGCATGGCCTTAGGAAATTATGAAAATTTGAAGACTATCTAAATACTGCAGGGATTATTTTTTTTTCCTCTTTCTACAGGAAAGGACATCCACATGGTGGGTTTAGTTACTGCTACCTGTTCTTCGGCAGTGATCTGCTCATATGGTTCCAGTTACTTTTTTTTTTTTTTAACTCTCTTCCTATTTCCAGTGCTACAACAAAGGATGCAAGATACCAGGGCTCTTCTGAAACAATTGCGATTTCTGAAAGCGTTCTTCAGGCAGAACGTTTCATGAAAGAGCCCTGTACCAGCCAGTTGGTTGGCAATTAAAAGTATGGTCAGTTCTAATGGCTTGAATGCTTTTGTTCTAATTTATTAGATCAGAAATCATGAGCTCTAGCAGATATCAACTGAAAAATCAGCCTGCTATGAATTATTTTAATCCAAACTGACAGTTGGATATTGACAAATATTAGTGGGGTTTTCTTTTCCAGCTAAGTAGGGCTTGCAGAAAGCTTTTCTGAAACAGATGGAAATGCTGTTGATATTTGTTTGAAGTTGATATTTCTTGAGTTCTTCATTGAAAATTCAAATGAAATATAGCAATGTCATCAGCAAGTTTCAGCTCAAGAAAATAAGAAAGAGTATGTGGAAGAGAAGACAGGACTTTGTGACTGTACTTTTAATTAACTGAGGCAGACTTAGTGTTTTCTACCATGTAGCAAATAAACAGGTGCTAATTCATATACTGAACAAAGATTAGACTTAATAAAACTTTTGGCATGTTGAAAATAATGAAAGCAAAATGCCCAACGTCCTTTTAATTATTTAATACAATAAAATCAAACCCTTGAATAATAGTGACATCTCTATTTTTTTTAATTATTTTTTTTCTACTTTACTATCAGCTTTCTTTTTTCTAGCCATCACTTTCTAGTGAGAAAACTTTTGTCATCTCGGTAGAGTAGGAATGCATTTTTACTATTAAAAACGGAGCAATTGAAAACTGAATATTTAACAGCTATCAGCCTGAGAGAAAAATAACTTCTTCATATTAACTAAAACAAAAATTTATGTGCTCCAGTATAATTTCGTGTTACAGTTTCTTCAAAAAATGGTAGTTTTGTCTTAAGAGAATTCAGTCAAATGAACAGCTGTGTTGCAGTGATGAGACTTTAGCTGAGAACCTTTGACTGACTGTTGCCTAGAGTACAGTATAAATACATTCAACAGTCCATAATGCTTTAAATTACTGCCTTTCCTATGGAAAATGAAGTATGCTTTAAAAAAAAAAAATCAACAAAACCCCAAAACCTTTAGGAGTAATAAATAAATATGACTGAGGTCTACCACACACTCCTAGTAGGTTTTGCTTTTGGGGGATCTACAAGGACAGTTGAATAACAAATCTGTCTTATCTTTAAATACAACCAGTATAGGTGGCCCTTAGGCTATACCTTGAAAATGACAATACTTCATTAAAAAATACTGTTACTAGAATTAAATATATACATATATATATATATATCTATGTATATACTGCAGAGTTGTTCATCGTGCCATACTGCAGCATAAGGCTAGGAGACAAGAAAGTAAGCTTTAATAAATGTTTTGATGCTGCTGTCCTGTAACCTCAATCATCATCTCCTTTTGTTTGCTTGCAGAACGTGTATGCTTTGCTAATGCACATCTTTTCTGTTCCATAAAAGCAAATCAGATTTGTCAGAGCAAAACTGCTGTATGAACACTGGAAATAAAGAATTTCCATATTTGTAATCCCCTCTTTTGTTTTTACAACATTGGTTACTGTAAAAGCTGAATAGCTGGTGGATAAAAAAAAAAAAGAAACAAAAATAGAAACAAGATTGTTGGTTTTGGCAGTATGTTTTTGTAAACAAGTGACCTAAATTGAAGCAGAAATTCTAATGGGAAAAAGGAAGAGAACCAGAACACTTGAAAATAAAGAACAGAGCAGAGTCCCCACCAGATGGTATTTTTAATAAATTTATCAAGCAGATATGAAAGATGATGATGAACATTCAAAATAGGGAGTGGCAGAACCCCCTAGAGAGAAGGAATAGTATGGCACCTTCTGCACACTGCAGTTAGTTAGAATCACTTTCTAATTAACTATTGTAGGGAAGACCATGGAATTATATTAAAAACACCCTAGGACAGTTTGTGTGCGATTGTTAAGGAGTTTGACTAATCAGGGTAATAATCATCTTAGGAGGTCACAGATTAGTGCAGAAATGTCGATGTGTGAAGGAGCAGGATGGTGCTCAGAGGGCATGCAGGTAAAATATTGGATGAACAGAGCTGTACTGTGTTCAGTTAATGCCTTACATAGCTCAGGGGGTGTCCAGAATGTGCCGCAGAGCCTCAACGTGAACACTGATTTTGACACTTCATCTCTTACTTTTTTTTTTTTAACTTAGATTTCAGTAGCTTCCTCTTCCTATAAAAAGCAGCAATATATGGAAGATGCTTTAATGCCTATATAAAATATATACTCAAAAAGTTCCCTTACTGCCAGGGGACAGAGGAAGAAAAGGAAGCCAAGGCAAACTTTATTCCACTGCCAGTACTCTTAGTTTACACTGTTAGTCTTTGCTTTATTCAGATTGTTCCCCGTGAAGTACTTCTAATATCTACCACCTGCTCCCCCATAAGAATCTGAATTTCTGAATGTCTGTTTTTATTAAAAGTGTATCAAGAGGTTTCTAGAATAATAATATGGTGGTTTTGATATTTTTTTATGAGCAGAGGTGATAGTGCAGTAGATTTTTCAGAAACTATTGCCTTTCCACTGCCTTGGATTATTACTGAGCTATGAGCTTGCACTTTTTTCCCCGTGTGTTTTATGGTGTTTTGGTTGGTGGATAGTTTTCTTAAGATCATGCTCCTGACAATACTAGCACACTTAAAACACAGAATCCTAGCTCTTCATGGAAAATTAAATCTTTTTTGGGTACTGGACCCTCTTACAATTAGCTCTGAAATTTTGTGTAGATACATTTCAGCCTTTTTCAGGTGTTGTAGTATTTTAAATACATATTTTACAGACAGCTATTAAAAGTATGTAATGGTTATCAGTGTGCAGTGGGCTTAAAATGGTACATTTGCATCTGTCCTATACATCATTTGTTTTCTTGTGAAAATTGAAATATTTTTGGTTCTGTGTCTCTGTATTTCTAATTTTTTTGTACAGTTCTTGTTTTAGCTTTTTGTTGTTCTTCTTCTGATTTTCAAAAATGATTGGTATGAGATATTGTGAATTTGGAAATTTTGTTAAGTTGATCATTGTCATTCTGATAATTTTTGGTAACTTATTTCTTCCTCTCTCTTTTAAATGCACTACCACACAGATTGTTTGTCCTTCATCAGATTTAAAATACAAAATCTTAGGGTTTTTTTTTTTTAATACAGCCTGTGCTAAAATAATTTTTGTTGTCATTTAGATAAAACAATCAGTACTTTTAACAATTTCCCCCAAAAGACAAAGGCTCAACAGGCAGCCTTGCTGTTCAGAGAGCATAATTTTTCAGCCTTGTTAATTTTTTGATTGAGAGAGAGAAAATACCAAGAGGCATATTATGTGAAAAGTTGACGTGGTTTGCTAAAAACTGAGCTTTTTAGGAAAGTGCTGGATCTGACTAGGGCATCTTAAATAGCTTTTTCTTTATGTTTATCTGTCATCTTGTTCAAAGGTAATGTTCAAAAAGCTTGGGAGTCTCTGAATTACAAGCAGAAAGTACCATCCTTGATTAAATGTTAACAAAGGGAAATAGTAGGTAATTCCAAAATAAGTGTTGAAATACCAGCTGAAGTTAGATGATGCTGACACGTGGACCACGGTGTTCGATATGTACACTGATTGCAAGAGGGTTTGTTGAGATGAAAGAAAGAGTTAATTATAGATGCTGCAGTACAAAGTAGCAGTTAGCACTGGCCTGAGCGATTAAAATTGTAATCTTACATTTTATTTTTTTAAGTGAAACTCTCTACCTTTTGTCATGGTTTTCCCAGGAATGCTTTTACTAATTTGAAAATTCTTTAATTTCACTAACTTGCTCATTTTCCCTGTAATATTCAAATAATTGCATATAAGGTGAATGAAAGGAAGGCAATTTCAATATTCTGCAATAATAACTTTTACTTTCTTTGGCATAGCAGGCTACTGCATGCTGCCATTTTTTATGGCTGCATATGGGGTAGAAAAAAGAATTCTCCAAAAAGATCTTTGATTAAATTAACATGGGGGGGGGGGGAAGCACTGTATAATTCCATCACTGTCTCCCAGAGGAACATTATTATCCTGTGTTTTGGCCTTCCTTTTTTCAAGAGGATGCATTCTAAGTAGTTTCTTTTCTTGTGCTATTGAGGATATTGCAATTTCTTTTTTTCTGGCATTCAGTCATACCTTTTTTCTGACTCTCAACTGAATGAGAAATATTTCTGCACTTGCTGTTCCATTTGTGTGGCAGACCTATTGGTCTCTCCTTCCCTCTTGTAATCCAATACTTGTATTGAAGGATTTTTTAAGTATGAAAAAGTATTTTCATTTTCAAATTATGGGGTGCAATTTCTAATCACAGTTAGAGACAGTCAGAAGTACCAACAGATACATGTTGAGAATCATAGACTCATAGAATGGTTTGGGTTGGAAGGGACCTTTAAAGGTCATCCAGTCCAACCCACCCTGCAGTGAGCAGGGACCTCATCAACTACATCAGGTTGCTCAGAGCCCAGTCCAGCCTGACCTTGAATGTTTCCAGGGATGAGGCTTCTACCACCTCTCTGGGCAACCTTTTCCACTGTTTCACCACCCTTATTGTAAAAAAATTTCCTTATATCTAGTCTAAATCTATCCTCTTTTAGGTTAAAACCATTTCTCCTTGTCCTATTACTAAAGACCCCACTAAAAAGTTGTTTCCCATCTTTTTTATAAGCGCCCTGTAAGTATTGAAAGGCTGCAATAAGGTCTCCCTGGAGCTTTCTATTCTCCAGACTGAACAACCCAAAGTTTCTCAGCCTTTTTTCATAGAAGAGGTGCTCCATCCCTCTGATCATTTTTGTGGCCCTCCTCTGGACCCACTCCAGCAGATCCATGTCCTTCTTGTGCTGAGGACTCCAGAGCTGGACACAGTACCCCAGGTGTGGTCTCACCAGAGCAGAGTAGAGGGACAGACTCACCTCCCTTGACCTGCTGGCCACATTTTTTTTGATACACCCATCAAATCCCTCCCTCCCCGCACCCCCTCTCCCCTTTTTTTTCTTTTTTCCCTTTTTTTCTCTTTTCTCTGGGGGTAGTGTTTTTTTGTTGTTGTTGAGTTTTTTGTTTGGGTTTTTTTGAGAGGGTGCGGGTAAGGTTTTGTCATGAAAAAAAGGGAATTATTTGAAAAATTAAAAACTTCTGCTGGAGATTAATTTTTTCCCAGTTGTGTTAAAAGAGTACAGAAATCCATCTGTTAATTTACCAAGCTGTTCTGGGATCAGTGCTATATAAATTATCTGTACCACTTGATTCTGCTTCATAGTTCATGTTAAATAAGAGTTTAATTTCTTTATGTTGATTGTACTTTCATCTTTTTTCTTTTTTTTTCCCCAATTCTTTACCAGAAATAAAGACTATTTTTATCTGAACTGTTTTCTGACTGTATGTCTGTTCTCTTTTTGTGTTTTAATTCACAGTTCCCACTGAAAATGTGGCAACAATTGCAGACTGTGCCAGTGTGATTGAGGGTGTAAGTCGCAGTCGCAATGCCTTACTGAATGGAGACACAAAGAACTATGACTGGGATTCTGGGTACACGTGCCATCAGCTTGGCAGTGGAGCTATTGTAGTACAGTTAGCACAGCCGTACATGATTGGATCAATACGGTAAGAGGGTTTCTTTTTCTCTAAATTAAGGGCAACAGTTAAACTTCTGCTGAGAACAGTTATTTTCTTTAGAATATATGACATTTGGAAATGACAGTAATTAGGTGACTAGTTTAGTAGTTGTCATTTGGCTTCTTATTTCAGTGTAATGGGCATGTTAAAAATTAAATGTGTGAATTATATGTTGAGATACAGGAGTGCAGTTCCAGAAAATATTACATTTCAGAGGCATAATAATAGTAATAGTCAAATTGTAAGATTAAAGGTATATATTTATATTAAAATAGGAATTTAATCACAGCTTCACTTGTGGTCAAAGTAGGTGTAGTTCCTCATATCCATCTCATTGTGAAAACAGAAATATTTATTGAAGAAAGCCATCATCTCGAGTCAGCTAGGTTTCCTTTTTGCTATATAATTAGTACCAGTTCTTACTTGAACATGGAGTGTATAATAAGGGTACAGTAACCTGAATATTGCTTTACAGTGTTGGATTAATGAATGTGTTTAGATCTGAACTGAAGATTATTGGGCTATTCCTACAGTGAATGTCTATATATGTATGAAGAACAAACTTTAGGCTAATGTAGAAAGTTTGTAAATAGATTGGAGAGTTCACTGGTGAAGGCAAATATTCTTGCCAACTTCACATTCTCTGACTGTAAATTTTTTGTTTCATCAAATCAGACATAGAAAGCCTTGTCTTAATGGTTTCCCATTCTTTGTAAATTTAAACTATGTTGTCAGAGACTTAATTTGTATTCTCTATGACAGTAAAAAAAAATAGAAAGGTTTCTTAAGCTTGAATACCAGTGAGCAAAGATTGAAAGCCCAGGTGAGGTACTTGCTCACAATGGAGACCGTGTACATAGGTTGGTATTGCTAGGAACTAGTTCGGCGCCGTCCACCTGTTAGAGTTGCCTCTTCAGACTCAGGGGCAAGTGAGACTTGAAAACGCTTTTCTGTCTGCCAGTTTCTGGTATAAGTGTTTTGATTTTGGCTTGTGGCATTGTTATGATGAAGGTAAAGTTTAAAATCAGACATCCAACCAAATCTCTAACCTAACAAAGTAGTGTTTTGTCTGTGTACCCAGCTATAGATGTTCTGCGCAATGCAAGTCTGACATTGTTCTCACTGTGTGAAACTAGTTGAATAACTAGAGTAGCAGCTTTCCATACTCAATGTTTTGTGCTTTTGAGTTTGGTCTTTTTAATGTTCAATTAAGTATGCCATCTCAAGTAGAAAACCAGGAAGATACAGCACTCAGATCTCTTAAAAGAGGTAGCTGAAAATGTAGTTACATCATTTTCATGTCACTTTAAACTAAAATTTAAGTAGCAGCAGAAGCTTTGACCATATGAAGGAGTAAGAGAAGAATATGTTAACTAAAAAGCCTAGTTTCTCAGTTTGTAGTCTCTGTCTTCCAATTTTTACTACTTTCTGCTATCTCTCAATTGGTGAATCATACCATCTTTTCAAATCAATATTTTTAATAAGTCCCCTTATTAAATAGTGTGAACTAAACTTTTGAATGCCAATATATGATAATTGTATAACAGGCAAGTATGTAGAGAAAATTACAAAAACAACCCAACAAACATTACATAATTTAAAAATAATAGGCACTTAGTGATTTATGTGGTATTGCATTGTAGAGATTGTCAACTTTCCTGCAGGTATAATACAAACAAGATCAACAGCTTGCCTTAAAAAACAACAGTAAAAAACATCATCGTCATCATCTAGGGTATCTTCTGACAGAGGAGACTACCTGCATTGCCTAGAGACAGAAATGCTAACACTGTGTCATCTTTTCCTTTTTGTGTTCTACCTAGAAGAACAGGTGTTTTGAGTTGTAGCCATGTCTGTGGCAGATCATGGGCAGCCAAGGGAAGGATGCCCCTTGCTTCTCCAAGGGAAGGATGCCCTCCTTCGCTGTGTGGCAGCTACAGCTTTGGCAAGGGTCTAGAACATGTCCTGTACTGTGCAATGCTAATGAAGGTGGCAATGGTCTTTTTATTTAGCACCAGTGATTCTGTGACTGGTACAGAAATCAAATTACATATAAACATAGATTAAAGCAAAAAGTCTTAACATTTCATCTTAATGAAAGCAAGATATTTTTTGAACAGAACATCTTCCACAACTGATTGAACTGTATTCATTGCCTGATTTCCTGCTGTTTGCTTGCTTGAAAACTCTGCTTCTCACCTAATAGGAAAAAATTTCCAGGAGCATTTTCTTAAGGCTGGCTGTACACCATGACTGCAGAATGACATGAATTGTTCTACTCCCAGTAACTGAGTCATTAGACCTGTGGATTTAGTTTCTAAGTGAATAATTAGGAATTAAAGTACGTTTCTTTTAAGTTCAGAGACATGAATGTGCCATTGAATATATTTGTATCAGAGATAATAAATATATGAGCCTTTGAAAAGAGGGTACTATCTGCTTTTAGTCTATAGAAATCAGAATGCCACTGGAGAGAGCCTCCAAGTCAGAACATGTTACCATGGCAACTAAATTCTGAGTCTGAAAAAGGCAGAACTCTTGGTACTCAAATATGCATAAGAAATGCATAGAGAGCTTAATGTTTCAAGAGTATATATTGCATGTATGCTTTCTGCAAAAGTCATCCTATTGTCTTAGAATATTAGAATCATTCAGGTTGGAAGGGACTTGAGGAAGACATCTTCACCTGTTCTTCAAAGGAGGGTCAGCTATGAAGAAAGACTTTATGCACGCAGGTCTTGAAAACCTCCAAGGAAGGAAATTCCACAACTTCTCTGAGTAGCCTCTTCCACTGTTTAATTATCCTCACAGTCTACACTTTTTTTTTCTCCCTTTTCATGTGGTTCCTGTTTTCCTGTGCCTAGTATGTCTGGAACATCCTGGTTTGGCCATTGTCTTTGTCTTTTTTCCCCCTGTTGTGGACCTTACTAAAAAGCCTGGCTCAGTCTTTTTGATAACCTGCTCTTGGGTATTGAAAAGTGCTGTTCGGTTTCTACCCAGTCCTTTGCCTTCTTAGACTGAACAAGACCATTTCCTCAGCCTCTTGCATAGTGCTTGTGCTCCAGCCTTCTGACTATCTTGGTGGTCCTCTGCTGGACCTGCTCAGATCTTATGAATGTTGTATTTGGGTCCAAAATGGGATGCAGTATGCTGGGTCTGATCTAACAAGTGTAAAGTAAAAGAGTATAATCTTTCTCTTGTTCTGCTGGCTCAGTTCCTGTTGCTGCAGCTCCATATGCTGCTAATCTTCATTGCTGAGAAGGCACACAGGCAACTAATGGCATCTTCTGTTCAGTATGAGTCCCATGTCCTTTTTAGCACAGCCAGACTGTAGCATTTGCTACTGCAGTGAGTTAGTCTATATGGGGTGCAGGGTTTTGCTTTTGATCTTGTTGAATTTCATGAGATTTTTTTTTTTTTGCCCATGCCCTTAGCCTTCCCAGAGGCTGGCAATCAGTTCCCCTGAATGGCAGCCATATTCTTGAGTGTAGCGTTTGCACCCCACAGTTTGCTGTCATCTGCAGGCTTGATTCCATCTCCTTGTGCAGGTCACTGATAGAAATATTAAACAGGATAGGCCTCAGAAGAGACTCTGGAGGAACTCCTCCTGCATTCAGTCTCTGGGTGGATGATGAACTGTTAACCGCTACCTGTTGAACTAAACAATCTAGTAAATTTCTACCCACGTTGTAGTCTACCCATCTAAACTGTAACAGCCTGTCATCCAACTTGGATACGGGCATGCTATGGGAGACCATGTTGAAACCTTCTTCATATCAGGTAGTTCTTCAGGTATTTGTATATAAATTTGTAACTCTTGAATTCCACATCAAAATGTATTCAGAAATTCTGAAACAGGTGTAATTATAGTCTGTGCTCAATAGTATTTTCTACTAGAAAAGACCTGAAAAACATTTTATTTTAAAATAATTGTAACTAAATATTGTCTTTTAGATGATGGAGATAAAAACTTTTATTTAAGAGATTTATTCTTTTATTAAGGCTCCTACTTGGAACAGCTTACAAGATACTTGGGACAGTTAACAGAGAAAATATGTTACTTTAGGTAGTTGTTCCACATTGTTGCTTGTCTCGACAGAAAATAACCTTGCTATTTTTCCTTATCAATGACAGAAAACTACTATATTTAACTAGGAACAGAAAGACAGTAATTGGTGTGTTTATATTACTATTCCTTTTATCTGGAATAGGAATATAATACTATTATGCTACAATATTTGGCTGATGACTTGTTTGGGTTTTTTTCCCCTATGAATTTCCAAAAAAGAAGGAAAACAACAACAAGAAGACAGAACAGGATTTGAGGATTTGTTAACAGTGTATGTAGTGGAGGGAGACAGAATTCTTCTGTATTGCAGTGGTTTTCATGTTAAAATAAATAGAAATATTTTTACATCTTTGTAAATGTAGATTAACCACTTATCCCAGTTTGATCTATTTGAAGAATTTATTACTAATATGAATACATGATAGCCAACTATTTTGCTTTTCATATTCAGAATAATTCTTAAATTAACACAGTATCAATTAGCTTTAACGTGTTTTCTCTTTGTTTATACCATCATCATATACTTCTCTTATGCCTTCTAATTTTCTATACCACTTCTGCTTATGACATTTTTTTCTTTGCTGCTCATTTTCTGTGCTTGCTTGACTTAAGAATGAAATCCTAACTGAGAAAACCTGATCATATAAGCACATAGCAAATATGCAGGAATTTTGTCTCCTTTGTGGGATCCTGAAGAAAGATTAGTTTCCTGCAAGATAACTACTAAAACATAAATATCTGTAAAAAATGTAAGGGCATGTAGACACTCAGAGGCAAAAATGCAAAGGCAATTGCATAAAAATACTCTTTCCATACCAAACCATTGGGTTTCCTTTCTTTTTCCTCATCTTTCAACAGGTGTTGCTACCTCCTGTTTTAAGTATTCTGTGTTTCTGTAGGTGTGCAAGTAGTTTATTAACAGATTACTGTCAAATATTTATACTGCATGTGGTAACTACTGACTATATAGTATTCAGGAAGCAGATACCATCCTGCAAGGTGCACAGCTATTATTGCTTGGTATTTTGCTAACACCTTGAGTATATATAGTTATAATGCAGTCTGAACTAAACAGTGACAATCTTTTTTTCAGCAGTCTAGGAAAAACAAAAAGCAAGCAGAGACAGCACAAAATGCTTGTATAAATGCAGAACAATCAATCATAGGGAAACACATGCCATTTAGGGAAATACTGTTCAAAACAGTACTGCAGCGTCTTTTTGATATAACAGGTAGCCAGTATAGTCACTTTCCCATGCCTGTAATACCAAATTATACTTATATTTGGAAAACTTTTATTTTATAAAATGAGGCACTTTCAACATGTCATGTAAATAACAGAACCATATTAAATTATTAACAGGCTTAGACTTTAGATACCAAAAGAAGTGGAATATAAGAAACGTGTTTAAATCTCATGATGTTGCAGGGAGTGAGCTGGATAAAGCTTCGTTCCACTTTTCCTTCTCAATCCTGAGAGTAGGATTTACTCACAAGAGCTAATTTAATTTTTTATTCTAATATGGAAAGTCCTAGAAACACTGGCAGTTTTGCTATAAACAGATGTATTTCCAGGGCATATAGTTCTAACTTTTTAAGTGGAATATTCTCCTTCCTGTCATTTAATATCCATCAAAATATAGATTCTCTACAAAAGTTTATCCTGGTAGTTTGCCTGGAATGTGTTTCAAAGATTACTGTACCTGGCATAAAAAGTCGCCCTTGTGCTAAGTAAGCACTGGTGAATATTCATGTAATCACCTAAAAGTTTTTCACTGCTTATCCATTTCATGCAGAATAAATTCCAAATAGGTTCTGTCATCAGTTTCCCTCCCCAGTCTCTCCTCAAAAAACCTCTACAGGGAGGTGAAGAAAAACTTTTTATTTTTCCCAAAGAAACAAAAATTTGCATTTAGCATTCATGCTAAGTCACTTTGGGAAAGATTCTGCCAACTTTAATTCACTCATTTGGTTTGTAATAATTCCAAGCCATATGCTTTTTTAAACTTATTTAACTTGGATTAAGTTGTTTTGGGAGAGAGCAATTATGCACATTCTTAAAAGGAATACCTGTGTCCTGGTAGCCTTTTGCTCTAAAGCTGAGCCAGTTTTGTTTTAATTACAGTATTGTTAGTCGAAATTACAGTCACCAATGTGCTTCTGATATTGAAACTCTTGATCATAGCTTTGAAAACATGGATCAAGGAAACAACACCAAGCCCCACGATGAAAAGGATCCTATTGAAAAGCCTAATTAGCTACATTTTAATAGCCTTTTCAAAAGAAAATAAATTTCTGTATGTTTTTGCTTCTCCCTCTTTTTATCATTTAGAAGACTTAGTTTCAATATAGATGTTAAATTGATTCAGGATGTGTTGTTTATTGGTAGTTACCAAATCCAGGACTTTAATCCGTAAACTTTTTCTTTTTATAAGAAAAAATGCATTTCTTTCACTCTCTTCAGTATTTGGAGACCTTCAAGCTATAGAAAAGGAGAATGGGGAGGATCTGATAAAAGTAGAGGGAGAGGGATTGGAGTTGAGTAGTTTTGTTTTGGGGTGTGGAGGGTTTTTTAAGTCTTTCATCATGCCACAGGCAACTATTTTTATTTTTTACTGTCAGCTCTGAAATTTTAATTTGCAAATAGACAGTCTTAATATGTGCTAAAAGGTTTTTATTAGAAGTGTTTTATTTTAGCTTCTTAAAGCTATTTTTGATAATAGTAATGAGCTGAGTTCAGTTGAGAGCATCTAGGGAGCGTTCTTGTCCAGTAGACCAGATTCCAGTTTGAATGCTGGGATTCCAAAACAGGCTATATAGAACTAAACTAAATTGTTTTGAAAAGAAGGTAATACACTGTTTTTTTAGGGCAAAGATACAGACACACATGTCCTTAATAACCATATTCTGAGGACATTCCAGCTTCTGCTTGGGACAGCATCTTTCTGTAAGAGGAAAGATTCTGCATTTGGTAACTGGCTAGACCATTTTACCCCTCCAGCAGAATTGTTTTTCTAAATGTTAGAAGTGAGCAATGATTTTTGCAGTTATATTCCTCCCAGCAGAAGTAGAAGCTGAAAGCAAGAAAAACTTTCTGAACTAGAAGAAAGGAATTTATAATACGAAACTTGAATACCCTTCTGAAAGATGATTGAAGAGAAACAGCTTAAAACTCTGTACCTGAGAAAGTCTATAGTGTGGCACAAGTTCCTTTTCTTTTTATATATGTCTTGGCTACTTTCATTGATAATCAATGCATCCTTATCTACTGCACTTAGAAAGATGTGGATCTGTAGAAACTCTTCCTCACAGCTGGAGAAGGGTGTGTTAGGTGTATTACCTGTCTTTCAGTTCTTTGTACAGTGGCTGTAGTGACTCTCATTTAGAATAGAATAGGATATTTCAATTGGAGGGGACCTACAATGATCATCTAGGTCATCATTGCAGTTATAGCTATTTTGAATAGCTAGCTGTGCTTTGCCTATTTGACTACAGCAGGTTCACTTGCTTCTGTAACAAATGGTCAGATTTAAGCAGTAAACATAGCAGTGTTAGCTAAATTTGACAAGAACTTGAGGATCAAGAGGCGGCAGCAGTTGGTAACAGCCAACATATTGCAGTAGGGTATTTATTTTCTGGTGGTGTATTGAGTTAAGGGTTCAGAGAATAAGAATTTTAACAAAAACAAAATCAGCAAAATTCAATTTTCCATAGCAGCTATAATGTGGATCGTTCACTTAGACTGTCGCAATCCAAATACTGCCTCAAATCACCTCTAACTCACATAGAAAGGATTTTTGAAATTTTGGTTTTGATCTAACATTTACTTTTGAGTTTATATGAAAACAGTAAGAACAGCAGTTAATTTTTCTAAACTATACCCTGCTAATCAGTGGAATCATAGAATCATAGAATTTTGTGAGTTGGAAGGGACCCACAAGGATCGTTGAGTCCAACTCTTGCCCTAGCATAGGACATTAAAGAAATTCAGACCACGTGTCTGAGGGAATTGTCCAAATGCTTCTTGAGTATTGTCAGGCTTGGTGCCATGACCACCTCCCTGAGGAGCCTGTTCCAGTGCTCCACCATGCTCTGGGTGAAGAACCATTTCCCAATGTGCAACCCAAACTTCTCCCGGCACATCTTCCTGCCATTTCCCCTGGTCCTATCATTGGTCACCAGAGAGAAGAGATCAGGACCCACCAGCCAATGGTTTTGTGTAAAATGTAGGCAAAAACACATATTAATCAAAATATGGACAACGTTTAACTGCTTCTAAAGAAGAAAGTGCTATTTTTCTTCTACCTTTTTTTTAATATTTCTGATATATTTACCATTTAAAAATACCGTTAGAAGACAGTGTAATGTTTTTAGTCACTAGAATAATTTTTCTTTCCCTCTTGAACTGACCTTTCTAAACAGATCTATGATTCAAGTTTAAAGCAGACAATTGCAAATAAATTAGTTCATTTATTTACTTTCAAATAAATTTAAAATAATTGGATAAGTATAAGTGATTGATGTTAGTAAGATGATCATTATAAGCCTTTAAGTCTATTACTAGCCTTAGGATAATAAGAAGAGACACTCACATTTGACATGACAGAAACAATAAAAACCTTGTTGAGTGTTAGAGGCACATCCTAAAAGAAACAGCTAAATTTAAAAAGGATTAAGAGGAGGAAATAAGGGACTGGGAAACTTAAGCAGCTTGGTTTAATGTTTATTTTATTTAACACTCAACAACTTCTTCATACTTAGGTTGCTACTTTGGGACTGTGATGATCGGAGCTACAGCTACTACATTGAGGTTTCAACGAATCAGCAGCAGTGGACTATGGTGGCCGATCGCACAAAAGTTTCCTGCAAGTAAGTTTAATTTTTTTCCACTTATTTGCACAAAGTCAGAACTGGAAAACTTTTTTTTTTAAATTCTTTTTTTCGTTACTTACATAGGTTAATATTTTGACTTTGAAAAGAGTAATCATTACATAACCTGTAGATTACTAACTGTAGATCCTTGTAAATACAACTTTAGGAGGTAGCAGTTTCTAGTATGGCCGAATATCTAGACTTTCAAACCAGAAACAAATTCTGAAGATCCACATCAGTACTGCATCTTCAAACACTCAGTTTGATTGTTCATTGTCAGAAACATTTAGCCTACCATGTGCTTGGTTTTGTGATCATTGAAAGTTAAACCATTTGTCCAGAGTTCAGGTGTTTATGGTGACCCTGATGTAAATTACCCTTCTTTGAGAAACATGATAGGAGAGGAAAGAGAACATGCTTAGTAAAGGATTTGCTTAATCAAATGCATTTCACCCTTATCAAAGCACATAAAAGCATTGTCTGATATTTGAAGGGGATGGGGAGAGTGAGGGTAGGGACCAAACCATAACAGATCACCAGTTACCTAAGCGTGGGTTTGTTCAGAAGCAGACTACCTCAGCTATACGCACTGTCCACTCTGCTTTTGAACAGGGCCCTTACACAGAAAGAACCATGCTTCTTAAAAAGAGAGAAAAAAAGAGAAAAGCTGTTTCATTTTCATTGGTATACTTCATTCAGGAGAAACTGGGCATGAATACTCTCCACATGTATACTCTACATTTGCTTTTAGGTAATCATTGGCTCAGCATTCAGTGAATGTTGACAGAATATGATCCTCTGGTTGGTCCTCGGGGAGACTCAGACTTATAAAAATCTTACTTCCCTTCATTTCCTCAAGTCAGTTTTCCATAGCTTAAGCTTTCTTTCCTGGGACAAAATTGAAATCATCAGCTCATATGGGGACAACCCCCACCCCGCCTGTATTTGTGCCAACCAAAACAAAAATGATTTTACAAACTCAGATGTGTATCTCAGTTTGTCACATCGGGCATGAGAGTTATTTGGTCCTTTCTAGCGAGGTAGCTAATACACATTTTTTTAAAGTTTATATTCTGTCTCTTAAGAAATAGTGCAATTCAAACATGTTACAGTGGGATCTAGACATGTCAGTGAAGGAGAACTTGACACTTCCTTTCACTGTCTGTAAAGGGCAGAGTATTGATGAGCAGGAAACTTGAGTTCTGCCTGCAGGTCTGGGGAAAGAGTAAAGGAGATTTACTTATTCTCGAAGGCATCTCAGCATAATAGATAAAATTCATCTTTTTGTCTGCCTCTAGCAGTGGGAGCACTAAAAGGCTGAGAGAGAGAGACTCAGAATCAGAATCTTTTTGCACATTTTAATACTAGTAGCCTGTAGCAGTCAAGGATCACTTGCTTAAGTATGCACAGTGCAGGTGGAACTGCTGGTTGACCGCCCAGTTCAAGTACCTACTCACCATGTTCAAACTACACTTCTTTTTTTTTTAAAGCCCTAACCTTCAACAAGTATAGCTGCATCTCTGAAATAAAGACAGCTGCCTTTTCATGGTACACCTTAAGGTCTAGACTGAAAACATTGGTGCTCTGGAAGTTCTCAAAGCTGTGTCTGGAGGAACTATTTTCATACGGATTAGAGAATTGTATTTTGCCCTGACTTCTTGCTCTGACAGAAGTGCATGCAGCAAGCAAAATCCCAGTCTTTAATCTTGAAGTCTATACATTGTCCTAACACTGTCTACAGCTCTCTTCTCTAAACAAACACAAAGACCTGGTCTTTGTACGCTGTATTACAATTACAAAAGCTCAGTGGACTCCAGAACAATTCAGTTCAACAATGACTAGAAAGAGCATCAATTTGAACAATCTTACTTCTTTTTGAAAGTTTTCTATCCTCTGCAGTTATATTTAAATACTGTATGATCTGCAACTAAGTTAAAAGGTTTGTGGTCCTTCCACTTTCCCTCCTCAATTTTCAGGTGATTTATTTGCAGCATTTTTCATGTTCAGTTTAAATCTCTTGCCCTTTGTAATCAGCAAATTGGACTTTTTTTTTTTTTTACAGTCACCTCACCACAGAAAAGAAAACCCTTTAAATATGTTTCATTTTCTTTTCAAGTAGAATTTGCAGAAATAATGAAGTGACTACAGCTCAAAAATTACTTTGATTGTAATGGCAATTGATAACTAAAAATACTATAAAATATGTATGTGAATAATCTAGAACAATAAATATATATGATAATATATGTATATATTTTTTATATTTTGATATATTAAATGTGTAAAATAAATATATAAAATACTACATACATGCCAAATGCTACAAATGTTAGGGCTGTTCTGTTAAGTACAGAGGATCATAATTGCATACAGGCAGAGCTGGACCACTTTGTTTTACTGAAAAATACTCAAATGTGGTACTTTGACCTAAAAAGCCATATTCCTACTGCTCAAAAACAGTTGCATGTAGAACAGAATAGACATCACCATTTAGTGATTCGTGCACTGAATGAAGGCCCTCGTTTAAAGTTGTTGGGCAAGGTTGCAATATGGTGATAGAGATGTCATAATGAAGAAGAGAAAACTGAACCGGTCACTGGTAGGAATATGTGAAGAACTGACTTTTTGGTTTAATTTCTGTAAGGTGGGGTTTTTTTTGTTGTTGTTTGTTTTTGTTTTGGTTTTTTTTAAATGGCATCTCAAAACAAATTGAAAATGTGGATTTTTTGCCAGGAAAACAAACAAGTTTCACTCTATATAATTTTAACAATAACAAATAGAGGAGATGAAGAGTTGGATTTTAACCAACTGTAGTAAGGCAGAGGTGGTACAGTTTATTTTTACCATTATAGTGTAATGGTAAAGACGCTCCTGCTGGATGCAAGAGGATTTTTTTTTTTCTTCCTCCTGTCTCTGTCCTTCCCCTTACCAGGAATACCTTGGTATTGTATGCAAACAGCACTGCTCCAGCAAAGAAAAATCTGCCTCTAAATGCCTTTTAGTCAAGTGATTCAGGCACTCCCCAGGAAAAAGCAAGAATCAAACTCATGCACTAAGCCTGGATTTGACTCATCATCAGGTTTAGGCAGACAGTTCCTGCATGCATTCCTGACAGTTCCTGAATGCATTCCTGCTTTCAGCAATTTGCCTTAACCAGACTACAGCGTAATGGCATGGAAGCAACGGCACCCTCATCTCTTTGTTTTCTGTGTGTTCATGAATGCCACACTCCTCTCTCACCTGGGAGAAACAAATCTTCTGCTAATGTGGTCAAATTTTGCAACTATTTTTTTGTCTAAGCCAAATCCTATTTTTTTTTTTTTTTATGCATACTTGGACATCCCAGCCTGAAAAGGACTAATCCTTCATTGATATAAAAATTGTCCTCACTTAGGCTTATATGTCTTTGCATGGGACTATGATGACCTGTTTGACAAGTACCTCTCAGAGCAAAAATCAGCTAAGAAACTTTCTACATGCACTTGTGTGAGGCTGAAATATGAATTCTTTCTAAAAAGTATGCTCCCAATTTTGTCTGTTTCTCTTCAAAATTTTTAGAGATGTGAGTGCAGTCTAGATGGTTGATAAGGTCTCGAAATCTCAGGTTTACCCTTTCTGGCATTGGTTCCATCTTTAATATACTGCGGTAGACTCCAGAAAAATAACTCTCACTTTTCTGTGTAGGATACACTGCAGTAGTAAATGACGGTGAATGAAATTAAAACTCGGGAGAATTTCACAGAGGCCCATATTTGAAGAGACAGAAAGAATACTTGCAATGAGAAAATTTACTTTGCTAGTAATAGTCTCTGTTCACTTTACTGTCTTCAAAGACATGTGGATAAGAGTTGTTTCCTCTGCTGTTTGCTCCTGGCTTTCTTTCCCAGTCTTTCAGTGGAGTTACAGTCCTTTGTGAAAGTCATTAGCATGCTGTCTTGGAAGTGTCCTTTGAGGTCTCCCAGTCATTTTGCTGAATCTCTGGCACAAGGGGTAGGATGAGCCATAAAGGTAGCAAGCACAGACCTCAACAGACACCTTTGATGATGACTAGGTGGCAAATGAAACAATGAGAAAGAGAATTAAATTATGTTGAAATAGCATATATTGGTTTTGGCAGTCCAGTGAAGAATGAACTTCCCCTTTCAATTATCAATATGCTGCTTTGGGTTGTTTTAATGGTATTTTTATTGTAGGATTTTGTGAAAATTAGTAATCCATGCTTAAAGCCAGGAACTGGTAGGCTAGTCCTAACTTCCTCTTCTCCCAGTTTTAAAAGGCTGAAGACAGAAACTGGATGCTTGTTATCTTCACAGGGAAAACTTACATACCTTCCCTAAATGGGAGCTAATTAATGCATACTGGTTGTGTAATTGTCAATTTTCAGATGCTCTTTGGAGGCTATTTTTTTTCTTTTCCACAATAAGCTGTTATTCTCTACACAGTATGACAGTAATGAAAAACAGTCATGTTCCATTCTATTTTTTAAAAAACATTTATGATAAGTGGGCTTGAGCGTGTTAGTGTCGAACAATAGAGGCCTGCACTTGTTAGAAGAATTTGCTGACAAAGAGTCTGAAAGTAAAATGAAAGACAGAAGATACCAAAGGCCAGTAAGGGTCAGACCTCAGAGTTAATGTCATTTTTCATAAAATAATCCCTGTAAAGACACATATGAATGAATATTGTTTATTGATGCACTGTTCTAAGGCAGTTGGTATCAACTGTCTATATGGCTGGTTTGGGAACAGTTTTGTTATTTTCATGTGGAGAGCATGACTTCATTTTCTGGACTCATTATTTGTTATTAACAGTATACTGCTATGATAAATGTGTAAATTTCACATTTCTGTTGCTTATTATCTTTTTATTATTTAATAGCTATTTCAAATCTTAAATTCGCAGCTCAGTTCCCCTCATTTTTTTTATAGTTTTTGTGTGAATGTAATTAGTACTTTCACATGCAAAGCCCTTTGTGATGTGGATTAAAGATTCATTAGCAAAATTAATTAACTGTCTTCTGATTGATTTTTTTTTTTTTTTAAAGAATAATTTTCAACTTTGAGGTTTAGTCTCTTGTCCAGTGTTTCATATTTCTATCCTCTGCTGTACTATATGCATTTCCAGTTTTCAGGCACTGCTGTATTTTGTTTGATAAGTTGTCACAGGTAAAGAACACTTAGAGAGATCTAGGTCACGTACCTCATTCTAAAGCACTTTTCAGATGTATGGAAGAGTGTTTCCTGTGTTGTCTGAGGACTTCAAGTGAGAAAATACTTTTGCTTTACACAATGTTAGTGGCAAACTCAATTCTGGATTTTTTTTTTCTGGGTATGCTTTTGTGAAGTGAGGCTAATATCTATTCTGATGTGATTATTTCTTTTGCTGTATAGTTAATATTTGAAGGGTTTTAATACCTTTCCTTGTAACTGCACATGGCACGTTAAGTATTCATATATAGTTCCTTATACTTAACTACAAACATAGCAGCTTTTTCCTCCTGTCCTCTAGTTCACACTTCACTCTATGATCCCATCTCTAGAATTCCTTCACATCCATTTTCATCCATCATTCTTCTCCTTAACCATTTTCATAGGACTGTTTTCTCTCATAATAAAACATCCTGGACATTTCTCAGCTCTCTAGCCGTTCCAACTGCCTGTATGCTCACATCGCTTTTTCTGTTGCTTCCCATTAGTACTGCTTGCATCTACTGTCCTGTCATACCTAGGATGAGAAAATAATGTTTCTTCTAATTTTTGTATAATCCTTTATCTCACGCCTGAGCTCCCAGGTGGCAGATTGGAACAGGATAAAAGGAATTGTTCCTGTACCTGCGATGTCAAACAGGGTATTTTGACCACACTTCATCCTATTTTACATGAAGTTAATTTCACAGCAAAACTGCCCTTGTACCTCTTCTGTCAAACAGAGTATATTTCAACCATGGTTCATCCTATCTTACATGAAGTAAATTTCACAGCAACTCTGTGAAATCCAAATGCCTCCTCCAGGGTTGCCAAACTCAGTATAGCCACATTCATACAATACAAAGATGAAATATATTCAAGCAAGATGTCTGGGAAATTGCTACATTGTTAAGCTCAATTTCAAGTCTCACTTCACAAAAATAAACTGTGGGTTCTCATTAATCTGTTCATTATGCTGCTAGTAATACCGACTGGAGCAACTCAGATAGATATAAAGGGTCATTTTGTGTAATTATTGAGTTAAAAGCCCTGAACGATAGAGGCATTGAAGTACATATCTTTTCTTGTGTTTATATGCTCACATTTTGAAAGATTCTAATAAGGCAAAAGAAGAAAGAGGTTCCAGCTTCACAGACCTGCCTTATTAAGCACAAAGAATTAAGATTTCACAGAGAGAAACCAGAGTTGTATTCCATTTCGGAGCATGAGGAGCCTCTCAGAAGTGTGGAAACTCTGCATCTAACATTTCATTTTGCTCGCTTTTATTTTGGCTGAGTTCAGTGTGACTGAAGAAAGATCTAGTGTCTTTTAAAATTGTTTCTTAACAGTGATTCAGAATCAAAAGAAGGCTTTGAGATTTTTAATTTGTCTTTTATTTTTTCCATTTCTACCTTCGCTTCCTTGTGATTGCTTTTCAGCCACAAATATACATGGATCTTTTGAAAGAGCCTTGAACGGAGTAGAAAGGAGTTGCAAACCATATTGTCATAGTCTCCCTTGAATGTTTTGCCACATGCTTATTGCAGCTCTGCTTGTGCCATATGCTTCAAAGTTTTGCTTTGCTCCACTTTGCCTTGTGACTGGCATGTTTTCAGCTCCTCTTCATGCACGTTACTGTGAGGAGAGTGAAGAAAGCATCACAGTAACTCTGACGTCAATTGGGATGTTAGCTCAGTTCTGCCTCAGAGAAAATAAGCAATGCCAAATAATACCTATAGTATCAATACCTGTTTCTTTTAGGTCTGGGATTTTTTTCCCATGCCATAGAAGATTTGAATGTCTCTTTGGAGGCCTGTAACAATAGCAAAGTAATAGTGGTAGTGAAGTATGTGTAAAATGTCTGTTGCATCATCTTCTATTTAAAATTAAAAAGCAAACATTCCTTTCATGGATTATTATTATTAATAATTATTATAATTATTTCATTATTATTATTGGTAAATTTATTACATTGATGTTTCAGTAGAAATTAACTTCCCAGTGGCTTTGCCCTTTTGATTCTTGCCAGATGACTTTCCAAAGCTTGTATGATAAAAAAGCAAACTTCCAAGTTATTCTTATTACAAGAGATTACATCTTAAGTATAAGCTAGTTCTCATACTTTACGCATAGCCACAGCTTCTACTGGAAGTGCTACACTCAGGAGGACTTTTCAGTAAATGTATTTTCATTCTGCCTTGAAGAGTCAAAACACAGTACTGAAGGAGAGCGAGGCTGCCTTAATTGTTTTATCAACTCCCAAATATGTTTCTGATATTCAGACATGTATTTATTTATTTATTCATTCATTCTCTTTCTGATTGTCTGACTTCCTGGGTCGATATTCATAAAGAGTCTTTGATTTGACCAGTAAGGGATTTGTTTTCCATATTGTGAAAATGGGTGGGATTTGGTTTATCTGGTTTCTGGTTGCTAGACTTGTTCTTTTGTATTCTGCACATCACAAGTTGTTGCTGTCATTTTTCTGAGACATGGCTTTCCTGTAGATTTCTTGCCTCTTGTTTTGATGCCTGTGACTTTTAAAAACATATTAATCGAGTCATCAGTAAGATGGTGAGTTACACATTGCACATTTTATCAGTACATAACTCTACTTTGGAGATAATATGAAGATGATGGGAAATGATCACTGTGTCTTTTAAACCTTGTAGATAATGCTTTGCCACAATTAAATATTACTTTATTAGTAAACATTAATTTTGTCTTATAAAATAAATTGTAGTCAAATCTTCACTGTTACTCTTGTCTTACAATAAACACCATTATTTGCAGTGGTCGGCCTCACTCAAATTTACAACCTGTTCAACCTTCTGTTCTTTGCCATGGAGAAGCTCTTTGATAGTGTAAGAAAACTTGCTCTTGGGTTCATTCTTTTTTTAACTTAATTCTATTGTTCAGCTTTGTGTCAGTGAATCTTGCCCCTCTTGGATATTTGTGAATTCTGTCGTCTTCCTTCTGTGATTGATTGCTCATACAGGCTAAGAATACTTAAATATTTCCTCCTATAAACATTTGGGTCCCAGTTTGACCTACAATATTAAGCAATTCTGGAAAAGCCTGTCATCTAAAGAGGTCTCCTTCACCAACTATTGCCAACTCTGCTCAATGTAACAGAAATCCTAATTTTCCTATTAGGAGGAGAATGCTACTTCTCTCCTGCATCCTGGTAATCAAAGATTTTTTTTCCAGTCAGGACAGGAATAAATTTGCAGCTTCTGGGTAAGGGCTCAACAATGCAAATTACTGCTTTTTTGTTATAGAAGGATCCTATGGAAGTATATTGGATTGCCTTCACAGAGTCATAATTTTCTGTGGTAGGTTCACCTTGGCTGGGCATCAGGTGCCCACTAAGATGCTCTATCACTCCCCTCCTCAGCAGAACAGGGTGGGGAGAAAATAAGACGGGGAAAAAACCTCGTGGGTCAAGATAAAGCAGACTGTGCATGGAAGCAAAGGCGAACAAAAGATTTATTCTCTGCTCTCCATCAGCAGACAATGTCTAGCCACTTCCTAGGAATTAGGGATTCATTACAGTAGCAGTTGCTCCGGAAGACAAATGGCGTAATAACAAATTTGCCCCCTCCTCCTCCTTTCTCTTAGCTTTTATTGCCGAACAGCTGTCATATGGTATGGAATATACCTGTGGTCAGTTTGGGTCAGCTGTCCTGGCTGTGTCCCCTCCCAGCCTACTGGGTGAGGGGAGGAATGTTGGAGGGACAGCCTTGGAGCTGTGCTCAGCAGTAGCCAAAACACTGGTGTGTTGTCATCACCTTTCTAGGTACCAATACAACACGCAGCACAGTAGGGCTGTGATGGGGAAATTAACTCCATCTCACCCAGACCCAGTACATATTCTGTCTTTTGAAAATGTCTGTGCATGTTGGCACCCACACACATGCACACTCTCAGCACCTTTATAAATAAATATTACTACAAAAAGATTATAGATGTCTCCTGTGAATCTGGCTCATTTATCTGCCTGAGATAAGAAGGGAATGCCTAATACTTAAACTGTCACTTTCCCATTATGTTTGTTTACTTTGAAATTCATTGTTGTGTAAGTTCATCTTACAACCCAATGAACAGGAGATGCCGGAATGTTCATGAACTAGATGGTAAGTTACTCTTTTGTCTGTAGCTTTTTCTTACAGGCAAAGCTATTAAGTATAGCAACTGTTCACATTTTGTATGGTCAGGAGGCTAGTCAGGGGTTAATTCATCAAATCTAGATATCTTCCCTAATTAAATTGTTGATATTCAGTATGTAATTTCATTAAAACTCTGAAAAGTATGCCTTTGCTTATGCTGGCCAAAACAGGTATGCTCTTTAGTGTTATGAATGTCCTACATTGAGATATATTCAGTATTAAGCCAGTGATTCACAGTAATGTTTTTGCCAGGACAGATTTTATACATGAATCCGAAATTGAAGAATTATTATATCTTTAGGTTCATCCTTTGGGGATTTCCACTCTATATGGTATGTGATGTATTTTTTTTAGAATAATACTTCGTCAGTTTGTTTCATATACTTGAAGGGATGGTGCTTCCATTCTGCTCTTTGCTTTTCTATCACATTGAGTTCCCACAGTAATTTTTTTTTTCTTGATACCAGGATCAACATCATACTACCTAATTTCATTCCATTATTTTTTATATCCCTGTAAACCGATTTTTCTTTCTTGATGCATTTCGTACCCTTCAACTATGTATTTATAAAGTTATTCTACCTTTTTCCTGTTACCTCAGCTGCTACTTAAACAAGTTTTGCCTGTCTTTATTTTGTACTCTTTCATCATGACTTGTTTCCTCTGTTTTTAAAATTACATTTAAAAATTTTACACAGCTCTTTGTCTATAAATGTTTAAGGTTCAGAGTTATGAATTAAATACTACTATTTAGTTGATCAGAAACTGTTGCAGTGGGAGATTAGTTTCTTCTGTTCTGTAACATTGTAACAGAAGCAGAAGTTGTATTTGTTATTTTTGTCTGTCTTGGTTCACTTTAGTCTCAAGTCTAAAATTACTGCGGTCATGGATGGGGGTTCAGGTTTTTTCCTAAGCGAGTTTCAGTCTGAGGTCACAAGGCTTTGTTTTCTGACCTTAAGGTTAATAGATAATTCAGTGTGGTAGGAGAAGGGGTTGCAGTTTTCCTCTCTTCCACTAGCAAACCTCAGTGTGTTTGTATTGCTGTTATGTGGAGGCATGTGCAGATTTACTTTTTTTCACTGTTTTATTCTTCTTAGAGGCTGTGGTTCAATTTACTGCATTCCTTAGAGGTTTGACATGTCAATTAGATGTTACAGACAATAACAGAAGGGCGGTTGCTGTAAATGTGAAGTTTTTACAAGTGGGCCATGAAATCACACTCCAGGGATAGAAAGAGAGAAGAGCGATAAATACAGTGTTAGTCTACACACTACAAAGGAATTGATTAATAGGGAGCATGATTCTGTCTCATATATCTAAAAATATTGTTTATATATTTGCTGTTAATCAACTATTCCATTGGTATGAAGTTATACAATAAAAATAGCTTGCAATTGGCTGTAGGATTATGAGGGAGAGAAGTCTTCAAAGTTAAAAGCACCTCGCTAGTTGTATCACTGGGTGCATTCATGCATTGCTTGGCTTTTCATGCATTCGCTATCTATGTGGACGTCAGGAGCCATAACTACTGGTAATGAGTAAGGACAACAAAACCAATTCAGTCTCCAGGATTATGCTAGCTTGTCTTCTGCACGTGTGCTCTGGTATACGCAGAAGTATGCAGGATGAACTCGGGTCAAGTTCCTCAAGTTCACAGCCTTTGTCCGCCACCGCTGCCATCCCCCAAGGATGTATGTGCAGTTGCTGCGTGCACAGTTCTTGCTGCAGCATAGAAATTTGGCTCGTGGTGTTCTACCAGACAGTTGCCAGCAAATTGCTAATAATTTCGTTTTGTGTAAGATTTTAAAATACAAACTGTAATTCTGGAAGTAGAGAAAGACAACCTGTTGAAACTGAAAAAATATGGGAGCAAGCTAAGTACACAATTTATGCGGTATGAAAATGCTACTGGTTGTCTACATTGGCATGTGGTTATGTTTGAAAATGGGTTACTACATTTAGTTAGGAAAAGAATTGCTACTTTCAATTTTACCATTCCTCAATTTGACTTTAACTTTTTCTTTATGTAATGTTTTTTCTAAAGCAGCTAAAATGTCAGCACTGAAGCTGTGAAAGCTGAGGTTACTATAAGGAGTCTTTTACATGAGAAGTTTTATAAAGATGTCAGAAAGTCAGTATAGACATCATTAAAACTATTTTATGTAAAAAATTTTATGCTAATAGGTCTGCTTTATCAAGTCCACATTTGATTTCTACAATAAATCATGTTCAATAAAGCATTTACAGCAGTTTAGTAAAGTGTTCTTATAGAGGACAAATATTTTATTTGGATGGGTGGCAGGGGCAAATCATAGGGCAGAAATAATTACAGAATTTGTTCAGATGCTTTCAGAATTGTGTGTTCTTTATGGGAAGTATATTTAGAATAAAAACTTCTGAGAGTTTTCCCAAAAGGTGGGAATACGTATTTTTACTTGTCAATATATAAAGCTATTATGTAACAAATAACTGTAACAGGTGATTTTTATTATTTATTATTCTCTCATTTATTCTAGACTCATTATATTGCTCTCAACCATTTTTATTACCTCTACCATTAATACTTCAAGTCCTTTTTGTGGTTTTTTTTTTTCTTGTTAGACATGATAGAGTGTATTTGCTATCTCATCAATGGACTATAGCATAAATATAACCAAGGTGCATTATTACGTGAGTTTGCCTCTGTCTCCGAGAGCTGCAGAGAGAAAGCTGTTACTTCCAGCTTGCATCTTCCTTACTTCCTTAAAAAAGACCACGTTTGACAGACCACCTTTTGAGAGAGTGCTGTAGAACTGCACTTAATTTGTCTTTAATTTAAAAACCAAAATGTAGGTGACCTTTGATTCCTCGTACATTCTCCTTCATGTTTTTTCTTCCCTCTCAGTCACTTAGGAGGCTGAATGGAAAGGGGGTGGCTAAGCCAGCTACCCAGTTTGACTTCTGTGCTTTGTGGGTCTGACTCTGAATTAGTATGTTAAATTACAGCTTTAACAGGAGAGGGACTATTACTTCACTTTATTGTTTAGTATTGTTATGGTGGAAAAGATGTTTTTATAGGCAATTTATAAGCTAGTTGTAGACCTTTTTGGTATTTTATAAAGAAAAATGACTGTATAACAATAACTTATAGCATTTTTAATGCATGCTTTTGTAGATAGTTCATAGTAGAGGCTAGTATGGTATTCATTAATAAAGCAAGTGGTATAACACATGCAGAACATACTGTGATACTTCTTGAGTCTCAGTTGGCTTGCTTATGTATGCACACAATTTTTTATTTGGCATCATCACGTGATAGTTACTCGCTGATGTATGGAAAGACAACACAGCTCATTTACTTTTTCCTGTCACCTGCTTTTACAAATATCTCCTCTCTCTTCCATCATAATGAATGCTGTACTTCATTAAAAAATAAATAGATACTACAGTAAAAAAAAAAAAAAATCCATATCCAAATAAGCTAAGAAGTGTTTTGTCACTTACTATAGAACAAGGCATATGTGGACAAGCATTAGAAATCAAAATGGAGGTTACTTGCTAGTAACTGACGTTTTTCAGGGTGTGTTGTTCATCTCCACGTTTGCTTCCAGCTCTGCTTTGCTTTTCTTGGAGTGAGGAACAAAAAGTAGAGGTTGTATGTTACCTCGGAAAGTGAGGAGAGACAGCGTGCGCACGCAAAATGTACATGCTTAGCCTAAAACAAGCCATGATCTAATACTGTACGGTTCTCACAGCTTGATGAATGTTAGTTACATGTAACAGCTTTCTCTTTCATCTTACATCTTTGGCCTGAACTCCGTTTCAGCTGTAATCAGTGCTGCTCTGGTGATCCCATAGTGTGGTAGTATTCTGTAGTGCCAGTGGCTCATTAGAAAACCTCGATAAAAGATAAGCTTCCACTTCTTTCTTAATTTGTTCTTTCTAGAAGAGAAGGAAATAATGGGGAAGGGTTACTATTTATATCCTATTAAATGTAGTAAATCTTTAGAAATGTAGTAGCTTTTCATAGAAATAACTAGGAAAGTATTCCAAATGCTGAGAAAAGCTATTAAATTCTTTAAGAGGTGAATTGGTATTTTGGAGCTATAGATGGCTTAAGCAATAGCAAGCTATTGTTATAATTTACGTGGGCATCAGTATTTCTTGCATTCTTCTTGCAGTAGCCTAATAAAGAAAAAGACAGGAAGAAACATGAAAGTGGAAGGGTTTCTAATGATTTTCTTCCTCTGAATAGAATATGGTGAAGAGATTGTGGGATGCACAAAGCCATTGAGTTTTCAGTGACAGCTGTTGCTGTTGGAGAGATGAAAGCACTTGGCCCAAGAGTCTGTTTATATGTTTTGAGCAGAGAAAGTGATTTTCATTGCAAGGAGCTCCAAGTGAGACAGGCAGAGTCAGAGAATAAGAGAGCGAAAGATAATTATCTAAATTATGTTCAGGCTATTATAGAAGATGAATATAGTTAAAATGTAATTAAATATGACAGGCTCACAGGATGCAAGCATGGTTTTGGAATGCTAATCATCAATTACTGCATTTCCTTAGGGGAGTCGGGAAAACGAGAGAGTTAGAAGTCGGGTGGCTGAGGAGAGATAAAGAGTGCTAAATAAAACACTGTAGGACTGGAACAAGGCTAATTTCTTTTGAAAGATGGAGCTTTGGTATCAGGGGCCTTTGCTAGCCAAACAACTTGTAGTGCTACATTTCAGCTTGAGGACCCTGTTATAAATCTGAGTATGCTTCTAGTCACAGAATCACAGAATTGTGGGGGTTGGAAAGGACCCCTGGAGATCATCTTGTCCAACCCCCCTGCCAAAGCAGGTTCCCTACAACTGGTTGCACAGGAAAGCATCCAGGTGGGTTTTGAACATCTCCAGACATGGAGACTCCACAACCTCTCTGGGCAGCCTGTTCCAGTGCTCTGGCATCCTGACAGTAAGTTTTTCCTTGGGTTTGTGTGGAACTTCTGGTGTTCCAGTTTTTGCCCATTGCCCCTTGTCCTGTCACCAGCCACCACCAAAAACAGCCCGGCCCCATCCATTAGGCCCCGCACTTCAGATATTTATAGACATTGATAAGATCCCCCCTCAGTCTTCTCCAGGCTGAAGAGTCCCAGCTCTCTCAGCCTTTCCTCATACGGGAGATGCTCCAGGCCCCTCATCATATTTGTGATCCTCAGTAGTCCGGAGTCTTCTCTTAGAGGTGTAAACCTCAGCTTGAGTTACTGATTATTTCTGTTGTGAAAGCAATGAGCAGGATTGCTGCAGATTGAGCAGAAAACCTAAAATGAAGCAACCAGCATGATAGGTGTGAAAACAGGAAGCGGTGGAGGGGGGGGGGGGGGGGGAGGGGAAGAAAAGATCAGCACTTCCTGAATCTTTAAAAAAGCTAAACCCTGAAAAATCATTTTGTTGTAGGGTCACTAATAAGGAGTACAAAGATATAGAAAGTCCAAAGACAACAATGTCAGTTTATGGGAGAAATAAGTTCTGATAGCATCTTTATGACTGTGTCCTAGGTAAAGAAGGTGAAAGTATTGCCACCTGAAAGATTTGTTTGCTTGACATATGGGGAGTAAAGGTGAAGAAATAGCATCTGTTACACAGAAGTATCTAATCCCAGACTAAAAGTGAGGTGCTTTTGAGATGTTTTAATACTGCTGTTCCTGGGATAGAGTGGCTTATGTATGAATCAATACCAGAGCTATGTATAAAGTTTGGAGGAGATTTTTGTAAGGACCATCAAAAGCAATTTTGCAAATAGAAAGACTAGCTCTTGGGAGAAAAGTATAAAATAAGCAATTACTCATGGTATGACTACACAAATGTCATGACAGCAAAATAATTTGCAAAATAAAATTTCTACAGAGAAACTGTAATTTTTACAATAATACCAGAAGACATAACTAGCAGTAAAAGATTATTAAAAAGAAAGTTAAGGCTTACCTATGATGTCTTTAATTTAATCAAGGAACACCACTGAGCAATTGTTATGGCTTGATGCATAAATAGAAGTCTTACTGAATTTGTTATATCAGTAAAAAATGCAAGAAGAGGGTAGATATGCCTTGATAATGTTCTGTCAGTAATCTCTCTTCTCATATGGGTATAGTTACACTGCATAAATTATCACTTAGCTGCATAATTATATCAGTACTGGAGAGGTATTGCTTTGTGTATATTGATGTTCTCAAATGTACTGTTACAGTTTAAATCAATGCAACTTTCTAGTGAAGGTTTGCCTTGCTCATTTCAAAAGTTACTTTTTCCAAATCCATTTGGGTTGTTTTCTACTTTGTTTTTTCCTTTTTGCTAAGGAAACAAACTGAAAGGCCTAATTTTCTCATTATCCCATCGAGGACTAATTCTCTAGTGGCAATATTTGTGAATTTTAATAACTTAAATTTTAATAACTCTTCTACAAGTTGTCTATAATTTCTACTTTCTTTTTCCAATGGGAAAGGGATAAAATGTATGCATACCAAACCAGCAAATATTCTTAGGACCAAATTTACTGAAAACCTTATCTCCCTTCAAGTCTTACATCCTCAAGAATTTTTTTTTGCTATTTTCTATCATGTTTTAATATTATTAAAATGGTAGTTATAATCCAATCCTAATAACAGCATTGTGACAGAAAATAAGGACTTGTAATGCAGAACAACTTCTGGAGGAGCTGATCTAGAAGTGTGTTGTCAAAAGGATCTGAAGAGGCCTTTTTCTCACCCTCTCTTAGTATTTATCATGCTCTGCAGGTGTATTCCTGAACAGATGTGTCAGCTTCGTTATTGTGACTTCGTATGACAGACAATGGCATTTACTGCTGTCTTTGGAAAGTCTACACTGAACTCTTGCAGTGTGTGTTTGATCAGCGCTTTAAGCTGAAAGAGGGTCGGTTTAGATTAGATATTAGGAAGAAATTCTTCACTGTGAGGGTGGTGAGACACTGGAACAGGTTGCCCAGAGAAGCTGTGGATGCCCCCTCCCTGGAAGTGTTCAAGGCCAGGCTGGATGAGGCTTTGAGCAACCTGGTCTAGTGGAAAGGTGTCCCTGCTCATGGCGGGGGGATTGAAACTAAATGATCTTTAAGGTCCCTTCCAACCCAAACCATTCTATGATTCTAAGCCTTTTTTGATAGAGTCTAGTTTTGCTAAAAAGCTAAATTCTCTGTCTATCTTTCATTTTTTATGAATATAAGATAATTTAAATTCTGAGGTGTTCAAGTACTAATCTAGTGTAGTGGAAGACTGTCATCAAAGAGAAATCTCCAGTTCCTATTAGTCTTTTTGTTTCTTCTGTTTTACTGTCAGTGTGTTCTGTAAGCACAAAGGTGTGGTAGGAATTTGAGTCCTTTTCCTGCTACGTATTAAGCTAATTGAGATGTTGTACTTCACCCAGATCAGCAGAGTATGAATGAGGAAGGAAGATTATAGTGATATCAATCGACCTCTAGTGTTCTCAGTCTCGACCAAAAAGTTATACTCCAGCTATGGGGGGACGGTCTGTTCTCCCTACTGCCTCTGTGTCAGGATAGGGAAATCCTCACAACCTGAACTGTGGAGAATGCTTTATGTCATTCAGAATCTACTGGAAGGACCTTGGCCCACACAAGGGAAGCTTGGTTCCTCTGCCTTCACTGCTTCACTTAGAGTGGGAGGAGTTTATTTGAGTTTTGGGGTGGGTTTTTTCCCTATAGCTGTAGTTTTCTTTAACTAAGGTCTGATGATTTCTAATGAGTATGTAACAGATGGATGCATTTATTTTTATTTATCTGATCTTTTGTTTATCTAATACAGTCAATATTAGTCAAGGATTTTAGGCTTTAATTCAGATTCTTTTTTCTTTTACTATTTTATTAACTTTCAGCAATACTATGAATATTATTCCTGCATACAAATTAGACTAGTATAAAGTATGTATGAAAACATATAAGCAGAGTCAAGGCACTTAATAAAAATGAACAAGGAGTGCTGGAAATTCAGGTGATGAAAAGTGTTTCTCTGTTTGCCCTATTAAGTGATAACAGTCCCTACTGTCCCTTGAATGGATTCTCTGTATTTTTTGCTTCAAGCTGTTGTTACAGTGTTTAATATTTGTATGTCTTTCTGGAATTTTTTTTGTAGATCCTGGCAAACAATCACTTTTGATAAACAGCCTGCATCGTTTATCAGAATAGTCGGAACACACAACACAGCTAATGAGGTACGGAACTTTTAAGAAAGCTTATATTCTTCACGAACATACAAGCAGTACAGCTTTTCGTGCCTTGCTATGAAATGGGTAGTGCCTTCTAAAATGTACTTGCTTCATTTTTTTGCTCTAGCAATACAGCAAAATAACAATGAAGGCTTTTCTTATTTGAGCATTTCTGAACTGTGTTTTCATCTCCCCTATAAAATTGAAGGACTGTTGCCAGTCTAGGGAATATTTTGGGGGTTTTACAGACAAGGTACAGTAAAGTGTTTCTGGTTTTGACCTTTCCACAATGTCATCAAACATTCATATCAGATTTGGTTTTCAATTAATCCTTATTTTGATGAATGATGAAAATACCAGTTCAGTGCACTAGAGAAAGGTGTATAGTTTTTGATTACTTGGTTTTATCACCTTTATATTATCTTTTTAATTAATGAAACATATTAAAAATCTCAATATTCATAAGAAAATTATTTGCATAAGATTATCTTATAATTAATTTTCATGTGTGGTAAATCAGTTAACCAATAATGGCCAAACCAAGAGATTTTTTTCAATTCATTTTACACAGAACAAATAGATTTTGCCCTAATTGACCAACTGCAGTATCATCCTCTTTTTGTTTACTTGTGTTTCTATCTTTCTTAATTGTTGTGTATTGTCTCAGATGAAGTCCAGATTTTATAGCTGACCTCACTGAAACAATATGTGAATTTAAGAATAAATGTAAGTAAGCCTGAGATTAGGACCTTATATGATGCAATTGTAAGAGACACCAAAAGCTGCTGCTTCTGTATGTATGTAGGCATGTCTGTGGCCCACACGTGTAGTTCACCACAAAACATTGTACTTTCACACTTACAGTGAACTCTGGATAGTGCTGTTACATTTGCAGTAATTAGTTTGTCAACTCTAGGAGTCAGGATTTCTGATCATGCTTATATGGGGTTGCTGGTTCTTAAGCATTGTGAGAATTGCCAAATAGCATTGTTTACGTCGAGTTCTGGAGCATTTATTGCAAACATATGCACCACCAGATGTCAACACTGGTTCTCAGCAGACAGTTGTAAAGAAGCTGACCAATCAGTTGAACTGGGAATACAATTTTATTTTATTTTTTCCCCCCCAAGGCACCATCTCTTGCAGTGTACAGTTCAATATTAATCAGTGAGTTCTTGCAGATAGAGTCAGAAGCTGCCTCTGGGGTTGTACATGCATGAAGAATGCCTTTTCCATTACTGATCCATATAGACAGACTTGTTTGTTCTAATGCCAATTCTCACCTCTTTATTTAAAAAGAATGAGGTGCATTGTGTAAACTTAGCAAATCAGCCTACAAGAAATGTTACCTCTGACTTTTAATTCTTAAAGGTAGCTTTAAGCCCTGAAGAGAGGCTTTTAAACATAATTCTAGTTTCAAATTGGTTACTATTTCCAAGGAATTTAATATCCTGTGTAGTTATTTATATGGAGCACTGCATAACTATAGTGAAGATCAGTATGTGCAAATTGAGGTTACAGCTATTCATGTAGTGTCTCGGTGGAACTATAAACACATCATGCTGATAGGTAGTTTCCTCTTTTGCCTTTAAAATCTGTACACAACACTAATTTGAGGGGGCTTTTTTTTAAAAAAAAATTCTCCTAAAGCTTGTAGAGGAGGGACATTATCAGCACACATATTACTAAATTACATTCTTTTGATATATATTAAACAGATGATCTGTAACATTTTTTCACAAATTTTCATTTTCCGAAGAAGGCAGCAAGATTTTTTTTCATACTTCCAATTTAAGTAATAACAGTGTAACCGAAGTCTTGTTTTATTCTGGAGACTGTAGTCTCTTCAGTAAGAACACAAGTTGTTTCTGGAATTATTTGCCCACAGCTGGATGTATTTTATGTCAAACCATTCTCACTTTAAACAAAAGATGCTAATGGCAGCATATTCGCATCCAGGAGTTTTACTGTAATAGGTACAAAAATACTCTCTACTTGTACTACCAATACAACTTTGAAACACAATCTATACTTACCAAAGGGAAGAGTTTATTTTTGGAATTGCAAAATGTCCCATAAAATTTCCCTATTTTCTGCATGATTTCATCTTTTAAACTCGTCTTTTCCTTTGCCATGTTTTGAAAGACATGATTTTCAGAGATTTTTTTGACCTGGTGTTTGAACATTTTTTGTTATGTTAGAACATGATAGAAGTGTGATTTTTTTATTTATTTATTTCCCTGGAGCTTCCAGGCTTCCTAGTTTTATAAAGAACAGAGTTATTTTTCCTTAGTCCTTGTCATCAGTTTACTTGTCAGACAGGTCACCTGATACTTTTGATTCTGTAAGTTTTATCTTGTTATCCATCATCAGTATTACTGACCTGGAAAGGACACATGGTTGCTAATGTAAAAGCTTTATCTTACAAATTACTGCACCTGTGTGTATGTACTTGGCCTTCCTTTTTGTATGTCAGACTTTTCTTAAAATATCCATGAGAAGTATAACGTGCTGTTGATCAGAGGATGATGCTGAACTGTCATTTTTGCCTTTTGAGTGAAACACATACAGGGTTGTTTGTTTTAGTGATACTGTTCTGAAAAACCTAATTCCAATATTGGATGATGCAGATGAGCTCAATTGTACTTTTGTCCTCTGCTTCTTTCCCAAGCTGTATCCTGTATATGTTGAAGTGGCAGAGTAACTGAAAATAATGTTGTAAATTCACAGACTTGTTACTGTGTCAGATGCTGAGTTGAGCATTAAGAATTTAGTATGAAATAATCAGTTAAAATTAAAGTTACAATTTAAGAATCAAGTCCTTCAGACTTTTTAGATTAATATTAGCTAAATTTCAGCAGTATCCATACTATATTTTAAAAATTGTTCATCATTATGTGAAGTTTTCAATGAGAAATGCCATTGGTATGGGATACAGTAGAAATATGGAATCTTCTGACTTGGAGACCTCCATCCCCTTCATTAGACTCCGCTGCCTTTCAAGGGAAGCGGTTTCTTACAGAGGTGCACTTAGGAGATAAAGTTCTTTTCTGCACTGATAAGTGCAGCTGGAAAAATGACAATGGCTGTTACTTTAAAAACATGGGAGTGGGATGAGTATAAAAGGGACTTCTCAAGAACCGTAGCTGAATGCAAAAATTGGTTTCTCAAGAACTGTAACAGATGGAGAGAATTCATGCCACGGTAGAAATTAGTTCAGCTTTAGACAAAAAACTTGCCAGAAGAAATGGAGAGAAAAACCATTTTGTGCACATGTGTGTATATGTGGGTATGGGTGTAGATTTGTAATCTGTTCATATCTGTATGTATAAAGGCATAGGGATACATCTTTATGTGAGTGTGTGTGTATATATAGAAATATAAACATGCATCACTGCGTATCTATATAAAAAACTTCAAGAATTCTTACACTGAGAGGCACAAGAAAATATAATGGGGATTTAAAAAACAGTGACTGTGAATATTTTTTTTTTATTCATTTCATGTATGCTGTCAGAATTTGAATTAACTAGCTACCTCAGAAAAAACCCAAGGGCTATTGCAGACTTGTCATTGCAGACGTGCTAAATGTGCACTTGAGCAGGGATGGTCAAAAAGAATAACAGGATATATTATTTTATTGAAGAAAGGATAGAACATATAATATTCTGCAGTCTTGTATGAATATGTAGTATACCCATGTCTTGTTTATGGTATTTGATTTTTGCCCACATTAAATTGAAAGGGTCTGGGAACGGGCAGTTAAGATTATAGATTACCTTTGTGAGAAGAGCTTTAAAGACATGATCTAATTGCAAGAAGAATTATAGAAGGTGTCCTGAAAGCATACAAAATTACATTAAACCAATAATTTTTAAATTCAGTTTTTAATATTCATCAAGCTTTAGCTATAAAACTACAATGCATGAGAAAATAGCAAATTTTAAATCAGTATAAGAAAATATCTATTTGTTTAGGATGTGGCAAAGCTGTGCAATTCGTAGCAATAAAAAATCATGTGCAAAGAAATTTTGTAACAATTTTAAAAAGTTCCTCCCCCTTCTCCTCCCAGGCACTTCAAGAACAAGTAGAAGTAAGAGTAAGTAAAGTAGAAAATTAATTGGAAAAAATGCTTAAACACATGATCCTCTTACTGTAAGATACAGTCACCTGCACAGTGGTCCCAGGTATTGTTTGAAACACCAGAAAATGATCACTGTTTGAAATGGAATATTTCATCTGATGAAGCAGCAGCCTCCTTGGACACTCTGAATGCCTTTCTACATACTCCAGGATATGTCTGTAGAGCTACCATTGCTCTTACAGCAGAGGGCAATCTTGAAATAGAATCATATTGGTAATGATTTAAATTTCATTTCTAGTGTGTATGAACATTCAGTCTTTTGAGGAAGTAATTAGATCATAAGATATGTTTAAGACAATTAATATAATTGTTGTCATCTGATAGCATGTAGTAGATATTTATGCTGCTTGGCAAATAAAAAAATCATTTACAAATATGTCCCATCTGCTTTGGAACCATCTTTCTGATTTTTAGTGCCATGTGTAAAGGTTGGTGTCATCTGAAGGCCTTCTCTTGCTCCACTTGTATTACTTTATAATGTTTATGGCCTAGGGACAGATGTTTTTGACCTCATGGTGAAACATTCTAATGTGACTAAGTACTTTGGCACTGATCTAGCCTCCATACTTCCATGTAGACTTCATTTTACTTCGATAATGCTTTTGCCAGCATTTAATTGTTTTGCTTTATCTTCATTTTTTTCTTCTCTCCAGGTGTTTCACTGTGTGCATTTTGAGTGCCCAGCACAAAATGGTACCCATAAGGATGAGAGTAGTAAGGAAGTGGCAACAACAGAGGTGGGGACTGGTGGACAACAGCTTGTTTCTCGCCCTGTTCGAGCTGCAAGCACTAGTTCTCTGCATTCCCCTCCTGGATCCACTTCGCGTTCACATGTTCACCAACCATAAAGGAGATTGAAAGGGAGCTTTTGCACTTTTGCAGCCCCACTGACATTATATGAAATTATTCAGAACCTTCTTGTTCTGGCACCTTTTCTTTCTTTTTCTCTGTGAACAAAGGGGACCATGTCTGAAAGCTGGAAATGCTGAAATGGAAAAGGCTTTTCCCAGGGACATGAAGAGACTGCTTCACTCTCCTCAATTTGTTCAAATCAGGCTGGTCTCTAAGAGGGGAGAAAATAGGTCTTCAATCTTCATCAAGTACCCCATTAACACCCTACCTCTCTAATCTAACCAAGGCAAGGAGAACAGAAGGAAATAAAAGGCAGAGGTACAGTGGAAATCTAAAATGACTCAAGCAGAATGGAAGGCATATGAAATAAGCATTTGTTCCCTGAAGGCTTCCATTAGCAAAGAAAATGTTTATGGAACACATCAGTCCAGATTATATGTTATTTTTAAAAGTTATTCTTCATTCATATTCCTTTGTAACTAGTAATCAGTTTTCAAAATTGTTTTGACTCTGTATTCCAATTTGTCTCTTATTTTTGGCTGTAGCAAATCCTGTGCAGTAGATTAAGGAAGTATCAAACATGTTTACCTGCTGAGATGCAAATTCCCTCATTCATCAGTGGGATGACAAGAAAAGTCTTCATTATATCAACAAACTAATTACTGGATGCTATATTCATCTTGACCTTAGTTGACTTTCCAAAGTACAAAATTGTCATTTCTTACGCTCAAAAAGAAAATTCCTAAATCAAGCATCCATCTTGAAGAAAAACGTATTTTTCACTCCTGAAGATGATTACTTAAATTTTACCTGTATTTCTAAGAAAACTTGCAACAGATCATTAAAAATACTTGCTTTGGAAAAGTGAAAGTGCATCTGGTCACTGACAAGCTGTTGTTCAGAATACGAAAAGAAGAATTTGCAGATACTTTTTTCCCAAGAAAACATGATTTTTTACAGTCTGGAACTAAAAATTCAAAGGTTGTGTGTGCATAAACTTTTCTCCATAATCTCCATAAAATATGATGCTTTTACACTGTGTTGTGAAAGTTCTGTCTCTTACTTTACAATCACAGAATTTGTTATCCATCTATGTCTGTCTGAATTACGCTGCCTGCTACTTCACTCATTCTGAGTGTTTCCACACGGATGATGATGCAGTCTCTTACTCTCCAGATCTGCGTGACTTTTTGGAAGAGCTCCATGCTGATCTTTCAGTGTGGGATAAAATGATTTTGTATTAAGACAAATGTTGATATAATTGGCAAAATTGATTAGGAGGGTTGTTACTCCTCACAAAGTATGTTATATTGGAAATGTCAGCTATCCAGTTTTATGAACTTGGGATTTCCTGTGATGACAAATAACCTTGTCAGAAGAAAACAAAGCTAATGTATGATAAATACAGTTTTTCTTTGCGTAACCATAGTGATAAAATTAGTTATATCAACATAGCAAATAGTATGTTAATTTATCACACTACTTAATTTGAAAGAATTTCCATGTTGGATACTGGTTGTGCTAAAAAAAGGAAGAAATATAGTAAGTGGTAGCAATGAATCAGTAGAAAGTTCAAAGGAGAAAAGCTTCCTTTTTCTTATTTCAAATAAAATTGATTAGGCATTATCAATAATATTATAGTATTTTTCATTGCCAAATTGCAGTTGAGTTCTGACATTTGCATACAGCCTCCTCCCTTCCCACTGCTGTCTTCTGACTTGTGAATGTCTGTTGGTGAAGATGCGTGCCCGTAGTGTTATATGTAGCTTATAATATGTGCCACAGCTGCCTCAGATGATCTCGAGTTCTGAGGCAGGATACTGCTCGTGCCAGCCAGCACCTAGTCTGGGGTGCTGGTTATCTTATGGATTAACAGCCTTTGGAGCATGAAAAAAATTGAGACTAGCTACTTGGGAAACAACTCTCTTGTTGAACTATAGGCCCAAAAAGTTGAATTTTTTTTTTTCCTTTGAAAAGTAAAACCAAAAAACTTTTCCATTCTGGTTGTAATCCATGCTGGAACTAGAGAGATGCATGGAACATGCCTTCTCTTTGGTAGATAAGTCCTTCTGTGTCAGTAGTGGTATTTCTTTGCAGATTGATCAAACAAGTTTGCTTTTTTGAAGCTGTGGATAAGCAAAGGGCATAAGTTCTTAGCTGTTAGTCTTTAGTAGTCACTATTTTAGAGAATGTTTTAAAAAAAAATTAAAATTTGTGCCAGACTCTCAGAGAACAGGATTTTTCAGTTTGTAATCTTTGATGTGCACAATTAATTTTTATGATACAAATAAGTCTGGTAGACTATTAACCTACTGCAGATCTTTCTGATCTTGTCCTATGACTCACTGTTGAACAGAAATGTCTATTTATTTCCCGTGACATTCGTGCTCTGCCAAGAATCTGAATGAACAGATCTGAGAGATTCCCAAAGCAAAAACTGTCAGGTCCTATAGACCCTCCATTCCCCACCTCCAGAACTCAATCAAAATAAAAACCAACCTTGCATTGTCCCTTCATACAGGTGAATTGAACATTTTGGTATCAGGCTGATTCTCAATCACACATGGCTTTTCTGACAGTCTTTATTTTCTTCTGTTGATCTTGGAACCTGTCACTGAGGTGAGTCCAATGTGATCACAAAGCTGCCAAGCTTTTAAGGCAAACCCTGCCACAACTTGCTATTTTCTAATAGGAATCCTTTACTTTTGTATTCAAAGAAATAATGTTGAAATGTTTAAGGGGCCTGAACTCTGCTTGGTCTTCTAACACTACCCACAAACACACACCTTTATAGAATCATAGAGTAGTTTGGTTGGAAAAGACCATTATGATCATCTAGTCCAACCATAATACCTGTATTGTCTAGTATGGGTCTCTGTCTGAAATGTTGTGTCGGCAACGTATTGCTAGTGACAAAGGAAGATACCACACAGAGCTGATTTGTGGTTTTGTGTGAATGTTCTCATTATTTGTATTTATTGACTCCCAATTTCAGATGTAGTTTTTGTATATAGTCTTCTGAAATATTTTTTCTTTTTTTTTTTTTTTTTCCAGTGGAAGTAAGTTGTGCTGTTATGGCTTAATATCAGGATCTATCAGAGCAATGAAATACTGGAATTATTCAGAACTGTGTTATCACGTACTCATAATTTATTTGCAACAGAGGTAGAGCAGAACTGACCAGGTATTTGTTGCTTCCTTGTCAGAAACTATAAAATAGACCTGTTGTTAGATTTCTACATAATGGAACTAACTATATTGTCGCTACTGAGCTATTATTTATATTTAGTATTTCAATATCTTTAGATTCCCCAAGCCTCATTTTCTCAGTTTTTCTTCTATAGGTCGAATTCAGACAGGCTTAACTCATATGGCGCTCAACAAAGCTCTTTCTAAAGTCTCTTTATTTAATTATCTTATTCCAAGTGCATTTAAAATATTTCTATTCACAGAAACGTATGGCCAAATATCAACTCCTTAAAACTGATTTATCTGGAAAAATTAATTTCTGAAGTGAGCAAAAATCAAACAGCTCTGTTTTCAAGCCATTACCAGTCAGCTCTAAAACAAGTTCAACTGGCATTTTAAATGGAATTACAATGAGAGAAGTTAATCCAAGTCTAATGTAAAAGACAATACAGAGGAGGAATCACCATTTTTGTTAGGGGAGGAGCTGTTCTTCACTGCAGTTTCCTTCCTTTAGAGCTCTGTTTCTTTCTTTTTTCTGCATGAAAATCAGTTTTTCTTGTTTATTATGATGACTCATGAAAGACTCAGTGCTTCGGAGCATTGCTGAAAAAATTGAATTAATTTAATGCATCTTCATCTTTACTAATGATAACAGTAAATTAGAAAATTTTCAGTTTAGTATCTCACTTGATAAGAGTTGGTTTCCATGAAAGAAAGCAAAAGGTGTCTATAATTGTTTCACCAAATGTATGAGAGCATTTACTCATTATTCAGTGATGTTTTGTACATCTAGACTCAGTGCAGAAATTAGAAGACAAAGTTAATGCCATTCTTGTCTGATTGTCGTGTGTTAGTAGTTCTGGTTATAGTGTGATGCCCACTTGGAGACACTCAATAAGGAGTTAGATGTGGTTTCACAGAAAGTAGACATGCTATAGATTGCAGTTCTCTATGAAAGTATTAATTGGCTTCTGTTTTGACAGGTGTTAATATACTGTTAAATGGACAAGTGAATACATGGGTAATTTTGTTGTTGTGGAGTAGTCAGCAAATAATCAGAGACAGTAAGAGTTAAGCTTTGTTCAGGATACAGAAATACAAGTCCTAGATCAAGTTTCAGGAGCATTTAGATATTCATATATATATATATATATATATGTGTTAAATAGAGCTAGTAGCTAATTACTTAGCTTTAATTTAGAACCAGTTCTAAAGCTCCAGAACTTAAAAAAAAAATAAAAAAAATTCTGTGTAGGCAGCTGTGAAATGCTGCTGTTGTGGTATAACAGGATGCTGACTGGGGTTGCTTAAGAAGTGCAAATGTCTAAATAAGGTGTGAGTGAGCAGGTCCAAGGCTGGGTTTTGCTCAGTTGTTAAGTACTGGCTGTAGTGAAGTGTGTAAAATAGAGCAAGTTAAATTAAATGCTCACCTCGAAGACAGTCCAAAGAACACACCTGTATTCCTCCTGGCTACCTGGTATGCTACAGCTTGTAGTGTTTACAGAGTGAGCCTTCATATGACTTGTTAACTGCTTTAAAAAAACCCTGCAGACTTTTCTTTGGCCCTTCAAAAGCTTTCATTGCAAAGCTTTGGCTGAGGTAATGTCAAAGTTCCACCTGTATTCTATGATAGAACCTGGATCTGTGTTTGATTTTGAAAGTGCTTACTGGACAAGTAGTTTTAAAGTCATCCTGCAACTTTTCTTAGGTAAAGAAAGCCCAAATTAAAAACTGTACTATAATACGAGGAAACTGCAGGTATCTGCCATTTACCAGTAGACTGACTGCCAGTAGAACTACATACCTGTTTTATAATACTGTATGTGTTGAATTACTGTGATATATACAAAAGGGAAAGAAGTGAAGAATCATCTCTGCACACCCTTGGCCTTAGACATTATCACCCAACCAGACATCAGAGTTACTTCTTTACCTGTTCTTTCCAGCCTAATGGAATAAAACAGCTCAGTGTTCTGAAAAAAAAAAATCATAATTGATTCATTACACAAACATCATAGGAATTGAAGTTCAGATTACTTTGGGTAAAAATATGAATGAGTGGTGATGTCACCATGTACAGGTGTAAACGCGCCTCTCCAGTACCTCCTCCTCCTTTAGGCCCTGGGATGTTGAAAAGGAGGAGAGCTGCACTCTTGGTGCCATGTCAGTACTTGTCCTAAATAGAACTTTTACTCATCTATTTCATATTTATCATCTTGGCACATCTGTTCTCTTTGTGCAGATACTCATCCCTTGGTTAAAGGAAGGTAACCTAGTTTCTCATGATTTTCAGAATTACCAGTGACTCCTGAAAACTGGCAGGTACACATCAACAACCTCAGTCTGTAGTAGAGGAAGTAGTATGAGGAATTTACAAAACTGACCTATATTTCACAGCAAATGCTATGTGTCCAAAAAGTGGACACTCTCTCTGAAATATCAAGTTAGTTGGGCAGTATTGCTGGTCAGGTGAGGGTTTGTGCATCTGAACCTGTGCCATGTCATTTGAATGAATAGTAGTTACCGCAGCTTATTGCAGTAGAGGAAGCCGGGAACTTGCACACCTACCAGAAATCATTCATTTCCTTCATATCGTTTTTGGTCTACGTCACCGATCTCTTGTCTCTGTACTCCTGAGTTGTAGTTGCTATGTGATTTATGGTTAATGCCTAGAATCCAATAAACTGTGTTTAACAATAAATGTTAAGTTTTTGTCTTTACATAAAATTTTTTGATTGCACTTTTAAAGCATGATCAGGCCACAGAATTGTTTTTTTGGCATCTTCTGAAGCTGTCTGTTGGGGTTTTTAGTTATTTTCAGCTGCTAAAAGAGTAGAATTCTTCATAGAGAGTAGAATCTCTTCATAGAGATTTGGCATGCTGAGAAACAGCTTTTGAAAAAGTCATGGTGGGTTCATTACTGGAGAACAGGGGCAGGTTTCTTCTGCGTTCTACAGGCCGGGATCCTGTTTGGGTCGTTCTGTAAGGTTTTTAAGTGCCATTTTTAATAACAAGGGCATTGGTGTTGCATGATTTGGATCTGTTTCAGGAATCAGGTTACTTGCTCATTTTGGGAGGTAAATACTTTGAAGGAATGTTTTTATGCAATAATACAAAGTTAATGGGACTTTTAGATTAGATTAGAAATAGACCACTTACAGCAAGAGCTGGATTTGCAAGGAGCGGTTTAGGGGAAAGACTGGTATGGATTTCCATGTCTGTGCATATATAGCTAAGAAAATGTATGTGTTGCCTAAGTTGAAATGACTATTTGCAAGGTTATGTTTCTATGTGGCCTTTTTTTAAAAAAAAAAAAAAAATTAGGGCATTTTGTTAAGGAATCTATCACTCTTCTGCATGTGAACACTAAAAAAAAAAAAAGAGAAAGAAAGAGAACGTAGGGAGCAAGGGTTTAGTAGCTTTTGTGGGAAGAGCAATATGAAGATACTTGTGGTCTGAGCTAGTTGTGTTTGTCTCCAGTCCTTGCAGCTCCTACTTTTTCCTAGATACTTCCCCCAGTCTACTTTTTACTCCTCTTCCTCCCTACCTAGCATCATATCACTGTTGCTGTCATGTTCCCTGTAACTTTCCTTGACCTTGTGATATAGTAAGGATTTTTAGAATTTATTTATTTTTACATCTATGTCATATACTGAATAAAATATTCTCATCCCAGTTCATTCACATCAGACCTTAAAGGCAACTACCACTAGGCTATCAAGTGCTAGTGAGCAAAGTTTAAATTTGGCTGTCTATGGATATGGGAAATACTAGCCCTTTTGGAGCCTGTACTTCCATAATGTGTTTGCAATCTCTTTGTTACCCTTAAGAGAAAAATCAATAAGAGATTTTCTGTTGACTTAAGTAATAGGTCAGGTTTTGTGCAGGTTTATCTAAGTTAAGTTTAAATATAAATTCAAGTATTTCTCTCTCATTATGTTACACCCAGATATACATTCAATTTGTCAGTTGTGCATTGCTCAGTGTGTTGGTTGTACATAAGTGTTGTTTCCTAAATAAACTGCATCATCAAAAGTGAACCTCAGAAGAATTCATAACTTTTCAGCGTTCCTGTGTGAAGGTGTTTCAGCTGTCTGGAGATTCAAACATCACACTGAACACATGGACTGGTTTTGAGAACTACACTGTTTCTTCACAATCGGTGCCCATGCCCATTAACCTTGTCCATTATCTTGTAAAATGTTCGTTCCTTTCTGCTTTGCTCAATTTCATTATTATCACTGATTTTCTTTCTGAAGTGAATGCTAATGTAGTTCCTTCAAAGATCATAAATTGAATGTAAGGAGCCAGGCTAAATAGAGGTTCAGCTTTTAATTAACTTTTTCGCTTGTTTCTGTTAGTCCTCCTCTTTCCTGCCAGGCAGTAGTTTAAAACTGTACGATTATACTCGCTTTCTCTGTACCAATTATCATTGTATCTTGGAAGTTTTGTGCATTAAATCCCTTTCCCTCTTTCTCATCTTTCCTGAACGTAGACTGCTTCTAAACTACCTCACACCTTGTTGTCAACAGATACAAGTTTCAGCTAAAGATTTCAGGCTTTTATTAGTCTTTGTTCTTTAAGTCCATGTGTATGTAGCAAAATCAGCCTGCCAGACCCTGATTGCATTTTCAGGAGTAATGTCTCAAGTGAGATGTGTAACTGGGATGGATTTCACAGCTGTACCCATTCAGGCTCTTACTGATACCTCTTTCGAGAAAAACTTTCCAGGTGCGCAACTTCTGATACGGGAAGCGCTTTGACTTTCTGGTCTCAGCTCTTTGAAGGAACATGATATTGCTTGCACTGGACTATTTTCACATGTCTTTTACTGTGCAACTGTCATAAAAATTGTGTCATCAGACCACCATTCCTGGCTGTTAGCAGGAGCTGTGCTATTGCATTGGACTGTACTCATCATATGAGAATAAACCCCACATGGCATGTTCTGATGACCTTGGTAATATTTTATACCGCAACGGATACGCATTGCCAACCATTTGGGCTAGGTAGGTTTCAAGTAAAATGACAGATGCAGATTGTGCTGCGGTGATCCAGTCAATAACTTTGGGAATTGTCTGGTTTTGTAAGTTATCCATCGAACAACCTGGCAAACCTTGTTAGTGCTGATTTCCGTTTCAGTAGCAGACATGCGCATCATCGAACGGGCATTTCGTAACATGGAATTTTCTATGAGCATCTAGAAAAAAAAGCATCACAATTATATCCTTAGTAACAATGTGTATATTTATAATGAAAGTTATGGAATTATGAAACTGCTATAAGCTATTCCATGCATGCTCTAGCGTTGTATTAACAGCTGATAAGCGGGGGGTTCTGGAGAGCAAGGAAGGCTGGCTCTGGATTTCTTTTTTAAGAGTGTCAAAAAACGACAGAACTCACCAGAGTGGATGCAGGACCAGACAATGCTCAAAACAAATCATAACGCAAAAATGCTGTGCTTTGTATTTATATCTTTGGGGATTTTTCTTTAAAGTATTTAACTTCACAGGAAAATACAAAGTATATTTAAAATAGTGACAATTAGACATGCACCTTTTCAAGAATGAGAGGGGTGTAATTTGAGAAATAAAGTGATCTTTTGTGTTTAACTGTTTGTCTGTAGTTTTCTTGAAATAATGGTAGAGCCTGTCTGGTGCTGCTCATGTATTGAATGTGAGAATAGAAGAGTTTTGGCAGAACTGGATTGATTTTCCAGTGTGGCAAGGAAATTAATATCATCATCATTGCTGTATTAACTCATAATGACACAGTTTCAATATCAACATAGAAAACACTGGTGATTTTCACAGGGGCTTTCAGGCCAGTGAGCATCCATGAAGCTATTGCGAATGTTGAGAACAACAGCGGCCATAGGTTGCTACCAGAATGTGCCACTGTACTCTCTGGCAGAGCTGCATGAATGAGTATTTCATTTCAAAAACGGGGGCAAATATTTTGAGACTTGGGAATCTGTTTTCAAACAAACCAAAAAAGCTTGATTTTTCAGAGGTATTTAGCCCTTGATTTCCTTTGGGCTACCGTCAAAGGTGGGAGCACTGAGTGTTTGATTAATGAATATTAGGTCTTGATCTGCGCCTGGCTTACCAGCCTCACACATTGAACAGAATTTTTGCAAGTCTTGCCTGGATTTCAGAACTTCATGCCCTAAAGCAGTGACTGTTCTCCACTAACAACAATACATTCCTCTGTCATGTAATCTTTTAAGCAGTTGTAGGTATGTCATGCTATTCTTTTCATAAATGTATATAACCTTTGTTACCTAGAAAGTGGAGACGTCAAACCTGAAAAATGGAAGTACGCTACCAAGTTGTGAGATCAAGCTGAGGGTACCACAGCAGCCATACAATGCCATAATATAGTTAGATCTAATTTCTTTTGTGTGTTGATTAGCCACCCAGTAGTTAATAAGTTTGACAGTTGAGAGTAAAAATGTGATTTTTAAGTGTCAGATCCTACTGTTTGTTTTTAAAAAATGATGTGTGGATTTTGGAGCATAAGCTGCCACTCACCTCAGTTACTAAATTGTGACGCTTCTGACACGGGATACTGATGTGAGGAAGCCTTACTTTTGAAATGGTATTTGCCTAATAGAGTACAGCTGAATGTAAGCCAGAAAGTTGTATAACCCAGTCAGTGAGAACTAGCACGTGCTGAAGCTGTCTGCATTCCCAGACCACGTGTCCCAAGTTAAAAAGATGGTAAATGCCTTTTGCTCTATTTTGACAAATCAGCAGCCTCTTGAGGGCTTTGAGAAATTTCCATTGCAGCCCTCAGGCAAAATTTTGACTTTGTTCAAGATAATACAATTTGTAGCAAGTGTTGGATATATTGTACTAGAAGAAAAACAGGCAGCATAGAGAGGAGGGGGGAAAAAAAAATTGGATGAGAGCAAAGCTAAGAAGAAATATTCTTTCTCCTTGCTCTGGTAAAGGTCCAGTTTATCTTTGTGCTTAAGCTTGTAAAATCATCATCAACAGGTAGGGATCATGAGAGAGTGCAGACTGAAATGAAAATACAGCTACCTTTGCAAACAGTAGCAGAGTGCAGAGTCCATTTGGATGCTGCAGCCTGGGGATTTATGTCAAAGTTGTTTCTAATTCAAAGTGATGGACTCAGCTTGTTAATGAGCAATGGCAATTGAAGCTTAAAACACTGTGACGCATCGTTTGAGTAGGAGTTGGAAAGACCAGACACATATCAAACCACAGTCGTTTTATTTTCACTATATAGAACAAAATGCACATAAACAGGACATTTTTGGTACTTACTCATTTTGTAATTTACCCTCTATTAACTGCTGCTTAAATATCCTCATAGGCTGCGCTAAGTAAATTAAATCTGGAAAGTAAGCAATGGTTGCCTTATAGTTCAAGGCAAAAAAGAAATAATCATACAAGTTCTTGTTTGAGTCTCTGTATTTCTGTGCTTCCTGTTCTCTTTCCTTTTTCTCCCTCAATAATACGCTGACTTTCTGTAGCTGGAAACCTGTATGGTTTTTATCTCAAAAGCATCAGAAGAACCAAGGTGTATAGAAAAAAGCAAATCCCATTTAATAAGTGGATGCATGACAAAAATATTCCTTAATGCTGCTGAGTAATTGGGAAGATGCATGTGTCTAGTTATGTAGTGCCAACTTTAGTCCCATTTATGGACTTTTCTTTGTTGTCTGCTTTTTAAGATTTTAGATTTGAAGGTTGACATTTAAATTGTTAAGCTTTTTTCTTGAAGACTGCGTGACTCTGGAAGAAGCTGAAGTAGTCACAAATCTTTGCTCCCCTCAGCAACAAACAGTCTGGCTGCTGCGCAGGTTCCCTTCTGGCTTGCAGAGAGGACATGGGCTGGTTGTTACCGATGTGTTTGTGCAAATGCTCGCTTCTGTAGCTCTGATCGAACACCTCCCTGTGTTTTTTTGAATGTGAAGATTCACAGCATATGTATAAGGGAGAGTGGTATTGCTTGGCACTGAAATATCACCATCTCGGGGATAAAATAAAATCGGCAAGAGGAAGTATTATTAGAATATAAAAGGTATCTTTGGTTTCCTGTTGTTTGAACAGTTATTTCTTTATGAGAGGACATTCTGTATTCTATGACAGCTCAGTTTCTCGGAGGCTTTGGTAAGTGACACAGTCTCCTTGCTCTGGTATCCTGTCTCTGATGGTCGCCCACAGCAGAATGAGATTCTGTAAAAAACCTTATCAAAAGCTTTTTTCACTCATAGTCCCCAGTTTCATTCATAGTCTTTCGCTACCCCTTGTGGTGTGGTTTTTAGAAGACAGGAGCTGCTGCTCAGGGCCTGCATGTGCTTTGTGCAGGTAATCAGCCTGCCCCCCAGCCAAGGAAGCACCTCTGTGGAATAGCCAAGTGGTTTGGTCATCCTCATGGAGAGCTGACTGCTCTCCAGTGCGTCTGCTCCCCTGTCCACACTTACCTATTGCCTCAGTTATTTTCACAGTGTGACTAACTGCCTGGAGCTCGCACGGAGGGCAACAACATAGGTTGAGACACAGCTGTGCTTATTTAATATAAAGAATTCTTTGCCTGTAGGTCATGTGTACTTCCACATATTTCTGTATACCTGATGTACACAAATGGCTGCAAGCAAATCAGCTGTGTTCATGCTCACACTTTGCTAATGAGAGATCCCTAATTTGATTCAGAGAATTTGTGAGCTTTGAAAATGTGGACTGTTGTATTCTTAAGCAGTAAGCTTTGTTGCAAATTCCAGGACTGCTGCTTGAAAACCATGTAAAAGTGAAGTGATTCTAGCCACAATTACTCCTAATTGCTCTTGCCTTGGAGACTGCATGAGACCAAGTCTGAGCTCTGTTCAGAGGTATTTAATTATGATAAATGGCCATTTTGCAGCCTGATTTCATGGTTTCATTAGACACATGTATGAAGAGATCACACACAGACAAATGTTCTTGAATATATCAATGAGGGGCATGATAAGAGTACTAGAAATTTGTTTAAGGCACACCTGTGGTTACCTGGTGCAATTCTACAAGTCCATTCCATTTAGCAGGGCAGTTTACTATCAGTCCATCATTGCAATGTATTAAACTGACACCACCATAAGGATCTCAAAAGGACTTGCTTTCTAACAGTCTAATGAAATTAACACGTACAATGTGTATTTTAAGAAATGAGAATGTGGTATAAATAGATGTATTTCTGACAGGTATGCTCTTTATGCTGCATGCTGTGTGCTAGACCACTACATAAATATCCTTGTTGTTTTAGTTCAGACATGACATTATCACATGCTGTTCTCAACTGCTGGGTGAAAAGATATTTTTGTTAATGTGCTGATGTAGTTCTATTGCTGCTTGCACCATTCACACTTCAGCATCACATAATGGAGGTGACACTTTCTTTTATACACATATTTTTAAGCTAATAGTTTCACTATTAATAAACAGATAAATGGGTTTTTGTCAATATAAATGTTACTGCTCTTTTATCCATGTTCTAAGCTATATAACATCAGTAGAAGTTTGCTGCCAATATATAAGCTTACATTATAGTTATATTTTGATTTCTCTGGTTATTAATTATAATATCAGATGGAAACAGTTACTCCTGGAAGTGAATGGAATGAGGAAAGGAATTACCTATGCTTTTGATGCTGTCATAGTATTGTCTAGGTTAAAACCTATTAGGAGGACAAAAAAAGCACTGCCTTTGCAATTGAGGCTGTTGGAAGAAATGTGGTTTTCAGAAAAAACACAGGAGATAACAGTAGGGGTATACAAATATTCCCACTCATCAGCTTGCCTGTTGATCTGTGCACTTAGCTCTTTCCCATGTGTTTAATGGTACTGGTTTCTTGTCCTGCTTCCAGCAGCTTTCATCCTCTTTATGCTGTTGGAACTCCAATTGAAAGCCCTCCATGCTGGTTACAGTTCTGTTCTCTGACTCTCAAGTTCAAGCTACTGAAAGGGAAATAAAGCACATCATTACTACACAAACATTTTCTTTGTCCATGTTCTCATACAGGACTGGTGAAAAGGTTTATTTGAAAGGAAGAAAGTAGAGGTAGCTCCCTTGTCAAAAGCATCGTTCCCAACTGCAGACCTGTAGAAGTATTTGGGCAGACAACACTGAATACAGGGTTGGTAATTTCAAATGCTTGAAAACTAAGTGGGGAAATTTTTGGCACTGTTGTGGTTTAGTATTAGGCCCTGAGTAGAACAGCCAGCAAGCTCCAGTATTCTTTCCAGGAACTGGGAGCAACAGTATAAACATGCACACTTTATTCTGCATATTTTATGAGATCTGAATGTCCCATTAAACTGACCTTTTTATTTCAAACTAGACTAGGAACTGTGACTTACAGCAAGGAATCCTGTAATCTTCTGGCATCTGCCACATTCAGGTTTGATGGTGTGTTTAAGAACTTCCACTGTCTCTCACTTGCACATAATCTGTTTAGGTGATGGGCCAACATTTGTGGGTTGCAGTACATGACTAGGGTGATTAAAACATCTGCTCAAAGAGGATGCTGTTATTCTCTTCATGTCCTTGTTAATACTGGCAACCTCAGAAACACAAGCTGCAAGTTTACTAATACTCCAGGGCTCGCTCTTTCTTGTTTTCCAAGTATTAACTCTGAGCAGCTCCCCGTAGCAGCTCTTTAGGGAAATGACTGTCCCAATAACGTAAACACAATTATTTCTAAGCTTAACTATTACACATTTCAGATACTGTCTCAGCAGGTTAAGGAAGGAGGAAGAAGGCTTATTATTCATCTTCAGAAAATGATCCTTTGGCCAGACTTACGTACATGAAGAAGTTCATGAAAGGGCCTGGCACTTCACTTTAGGCTATCGTGATCCATAGTCAAGGAGATGCTCTTGTAATAGTTTCAAGGTTTTTTACCTGTGTGAAACAGATGAGACAGAAAGGAGCTGATGAAACATGAATATTCAGGGCCACATCAACCAACTGACCTGCAAGTGAGGTTGGTGTCTGTAACAGTTTCTAAGATCAGGAGATGACAAAATAGTTTAGATCATCTGCCTTCCAAGGCTGCCAAATCCCGTCTCACTATGTAGTTAGTGGCAAGTAGACTGAACACTGAAGTTGGTAGATCCTGTATTATGTATATTGAATATGATCTCTAATTCTCTCCACTGATGGCAGTAGTGGGCAGGCCAAATCAACCACGCTGTCATGAGTGAGGCAGCAGTAGGCACATAAGTCTAAGATGCCATAGAGAACGCCCCATGGTTGCCTGTAGCATTTCTACATCAAATTTAATGGTTGACTTTTATTCAGTTGAGATGCTTGTATAATATCTAAATCCAAAATATCAAATATTTTTAACCTGATTATAAGTTTGTATCAAGATAATTATAGTACAGCCTCCATCACAAATGTCACTTGCAACACCTCCCTGTTTTTAATAAATATTAAGTATATAGAATCATGGAGTGGTCTGGGTTGGAAGGGACCTTAAAGATCATCTAATTCCAACCCCCCTGCCATGAGCAGGGACACCTTCCACTAGACCAGGTTGCTCAAAGCCCCATCCAGCCTGGCCTTGAACACTTCCAGGGAGGGGGCATCCACAGCTCTCTGGGCAACCTGTTCCAGTGTCTGACCACCCTCACAGTGAAGAATTTCTTCCTAATATCTAATCTAAACCTGCCCAGTTTAAAGCCATTAAGGGTGGCATAAGACTGCAGTTTCGCTAGCAGTCTAACTGAAGACTAGTCTCTCTGCTAGGTGCTATGCAAAGGTGTATTTCAGGTGTAGTTTGGAAGTGTTGGCTGGTCCATTTTATGGCAAGGAAGATGCTAACACATTCTGTTCCCCTGAAAATATTGTAGAAACTATTAGATAACAGCTGTTGTGTAGATTTTACTTCTGACAATGGGAAGTAACAAGTTGCTTTATCATTTTCTTCTTAAGTGAAAATAAAATTGCCCATTTTTTGGGTGATTTTAATCTTAAAGTTGATGGGCAGATTGCAGTCTTGTTTTTCTCAAGATGAATAGTTTTCCTTACCTTTCTCCCCACTGTATTTTTCCTTTTCCCTCCTCCTTCAAAGCCAAATTACTAAAACACAGCAGATGTTGACAAACAAAAAGAACCCTTTATGCATTTTATTTGTCATGAAAGTGCTAAAATTTTAGCTTTTTAGATCACTTAATCATTTTGACAAAATGACAATATGATGCATCATCACCAGACAGATGACAGTAGACAGATGACAATACTACTCCTGCAGCAGGTTCTCAAGGGAGATTTTTATTGTAAAAATTGACATACATTGTATGAAGGTAAACATAATACATTTAGGAAAACAGCAATTTGCTACTTTGTGCAGTTCAGTATATCTCTGTTTTTATCACTGTTGAGTCAGAATTTCTGCTAATCTCAGCTGCCTCAGAATTTGGGCTCTGGTAAAGCTGGCAGGTCCCTCATATCAGCCTCCACTTCTGAAGCTGTTGAGATGCTGACAGATAGGAAGAACACAGATGTTTGCTTAATGGTTATTTCCCCAGGGGCTCCTGTCAGAGCTATTGGCGGGGAAATAGGGGAATTACCTTGAAAATTGTTAACTCACTTTCACTGATTGATAGACCAGTGCATTACAAAACAAATTTGACCAGCTTGTGAATGTATGAACTGCCTCCAGAAGGAGAGGAAACTATTCCTAGCGTAGATGTTGTCACCCATCTGTTGCTCTGTCAGATCAGTTACATTGCTGTTGGCAAGGACCAGTGTCTGAAGTGTCAATCGAAGGGAAGCGTTCTCCAAAACATACATGACCTGTTGAGTGGTCCTGGACAGAAGATGGTAAAGAGTCAGGAAGTAATTCCTAAGAGATGGTGTGGGGGAGAAAAAAACAACAGTTTAATTTTTGTTTAAAGTGCATTTTCAGAAACCATGTTGATCAGCATGTTATAAGATTTGAGCAGAGAGAAATTCTAATTATCCCTTCATGTGATGAATGATTGTCCTGCAATATGAGGTCTGATTACTCTTTTTTTCATGATGCAAGTACTGGTGGTCAGAAGAGCAGGCTGCAGGCTGGGGGAACTGAGGTGGCTGTACCCCTGTGGCTGCAATCAGGTGTTAGAAGTGTCAGCTTGCGATATATTTCATTGCTCATTTTGCTCCACGGATTACTTGCTGTGCCCACATGTGGAGCTGCTTTTAACTCATGTCCAGACTTTGATCCTTCATATTTTTTTCCTGGCATTAGCATTTTTTCTGTGACCTGTGTAAGAAACATACAGCCCAAGCTGAGAATATCTAAGCCTTGCTGATGCCTGCCATATGTTGACTTATCCTGAGATATATTTTTCTTTATTTCTCTGATATATTCAACATCACAATCCCCATATGGTTCCTGCTTTTTTTGTGTATTCCAGTGGGAGTTTATCTTTTGCTTTTCAAAGGTTTGCCACAGAGACTATGCTTAATGGAACATCGTTGTGTGCCTGGTTCATCTAATTATCCTCCCTAGTTAAGAGATGCATCGGGGCTCAGTGTTAAATTGGAGAAGGCTTTTAAAGTTGAATATCTGAATACTGAAAGCTGTCGAAACACCAAAGAGTGAACAGAAGGCATCATATATTGAACAGGAGCATTCAGAGATAGGAGCTATTGAAAGCAGGCAGCTTTGACTTCCTACTACCTGCCTTGATCAAGACTTATGCCTTGATTTCCACAGCAAAACTTGTGGAATCACAGTAGAGAGACCTCTCCTCCCTCTAAAGTGACTAGAAATATTTTCTTCCATTACAGCAAATTTACAACCTGCTACATGCTCAAGGGTCTTTGCTGGGCTATTACAGTAATGTAGTTCCACCCATGCAACATGAAAATATTAGTTTTTTAATGTTACTGCCAAGTCAAATCTGGTTGCACAGAAGATTTTTAATAAAAGGAGGAAAAAAAAAAAAACCCAGACAACAATTTAAAACATATTGTTCATAATATCATCATAAAGCACTTGTTGTGCTGTCTCACTTATCTTTTCCTAAAGACTGTGCCTTTTCACAGCATCATACTGGGTGGGGGAATGTCCATGGTAGTGGTGTAGTGATTCTAAGAGAGAGAACAAGTGCATTGGTGTGCTTAAGGCTCATCTTGCAGAGGGCAACAGGTGTCAGTGAAGCCAGCAAGTCCTACTGAAAATAAATTCTAAAACAGACCAAAAAATTGCAGACTAGGTGGGACTTTTCAGGACAGGAGCAGCACACTGCTCCTATGCAATGGTTTCCAGTGCTGAAGAAGAACCAATGCAGACCATAGCTGGAAAAAAAAGGAAAAAAAAATTAAAATAAAACTAAACCCCAAAACACAACAAAGTCTCCCACCAAACCAAAGTAGTTGCTGTTTTTTCCAGTTTCTAGCAGACACATCACAGCTCAGCATAGTATGGTCTGTTGTATTAAATGTTTATAATTCAGCCATCTATTAGATTTACTGTTCTTAGCCATAGTAATAAAGGGGTTTCATATGATTTCTTATGTAATGGCATCAGATGTTGTAAAGCAACACTGTGAAAGATGCTGCCATGATTTTGAGAGGTACAATGTATGTGTAATATCAACAAAGATTAATTAATGGTAACAAACAACGTTAGTATGATAAATTTATTACCTTAACTAGTTTAGGATTATCTTCCATATGGTTTCAAAACACAAAATACATAAACAACTGTCATGTTCTGCCCCTCAACCCCCAAATCCCCTGTTATTCCTTTCTCCCTCCTCCTGTTAGTCAAAATCAGGCAGATAGTGGGTACCCAAAGGCTGTAAATCAGGAAAATATACAGTCTAAGGTCTGTGGCATATGAAGTATTTATAGTTATTACCTACACTCTATCAGTACTTCATACTTCTAAAGCATCAGATATACAGTAGCATTAAGATAATAAAAATAGGAATAGTAGTGTAATAAAAGCAATTAAAATATCTTCAGAGTTTTTTCTGAGAATAATCAACTGGTTATAGATATTGATTGTACAGCTACTACTGTGTAAGCCTGTCTAACTCCTCACCCACTTTTCCAGATAATGCTACAGATGTATGAATATGTGCTCATGTATGTTTGAAAAAATGCAGATGCACACAAGAGCTTTCTTTGATCCAGCTCCCCGAGTCTCTCAGCTAACTGGCAAAGCTCTAAAAAAGCAGCTAAAACAAGCAAAGACAATGTATTATATTTACCCACAGTTTCTGCTCTTCCAGTTCTGCCTTGCACAAATCACAGGTTTTGGCTGTGTTCTTGCACAGTGTGAACCGCTGTAAATCCTGGAGTTCTGCAGTAAAGTTACACAGTAAGCGCCAGCGTATTACGCATTAAATCACAGAGTTTTACCAAAGAATTTGCAATATCAGCTGCTTTCCCGCATTGTTTGTATTTATGGGGAGTGTTCATCAGTGATAGATAAGGTCAGTTTGTGCTGCTGTTGTCACTGCCCAGAGACTGAGAATGCAGTGGTTTCTCAGAAATCCTTTTTGCTTCTTGCTGTCTCATGTCACCCAGAAAATGAACTCTGGCAAAAGCAATCAACAGAGTGGCACAGCCAGTGCAGATTCTGGGCACATTTGAGAGAGACTTTTGATCTCATAACTGCACAATTGTCTGGTTTACTCTATTTACTCTTAATGAAAACTGTTGTGGAATTTTCTGCCTCGGCATTCACGTACCATAGAAATGAGCACTGCCTGTGCCTCGCTAAGTTAGACAGGCATAGTGAGTTAAGAGTGTAACATTAAACTCTATGGCTGAATCAGCATTAGTTTCTGTAATGTAGAATTACAAAAATTGCTTGGAATAAAACCACATGTAAAATCAGAAGGAATTACCAGTGTCCCAGCAATGGCAAAATTAGGTGTCTGAGAAAGACAGAAACAGTGGAACATACATGGCTTGAAGGCAACCTCTGTCCCAGGGAGCTGGTATTTTCACAAGAGAGATCTTTAAATACTCAAGAAACACTGTAAGAAAGCCTCCTGAGCTAATTAATGCAGTTCTTAAATCATGTCTGTGGTGAAAACACTCTTCTGATCAGTTAGCTGGGTGGAGAGATTTGTCTTTACTTATATGGGTGAAAGCCTACTTAACAGATCTGTACAATATTGTAAAAACATTATGCTTATAGTTTTTGCCTATGGTTTCCCACCTGCAATCTTGAATTCCAAGTGTAAGCCAGAATCCTTTGTATGAGAAGTAAAAACTGGTAGAAATGTGCATTAATGAAAGCCTGTGAAATTCAGAGGTTTTGCCATGTTAAATTTTCTTCCTTTTGATATGTTGTTTTAAGTCACCTCAATGTATTCTAAACACCTCTACAGTACAAAATATGTTATGGAATTCTTGTCTCAAGGAACTTGAAATCTAATAGCAAAACAGTAGACAGGTCTGTGGCAAAGCACTTAAGTCTGTGCAAGAAATGAAAAAGAAGTTGACTTTTATATACTAGAGACTGGATTGTGGATTTAAAGAGACTTTCTGAAATGTCTATTCCATGAAAATGGCAACCACAGAAGAGTGGTCTTTCTCCATAGAAAACATAGTATCCTGGTTTAATTGCAGTTTTAAATCTAGAGAAAGCAGGTAGTATAGTTCATCCTGGGATGGCCTTTATTCAAGATTTGCTGCAACTATCTGACAACATAAGAAACTTATGCTGGTGGTGCTGGGATTTGTTTTCATCCATATCTAGAGGCAAAATAGATTGTAACAGCTGTCTTTCATATTTCAGTATTGTAGGTCTGTGCTTCAAGTACTGTTTTGTCTAAATTTCCCTTTAGCAGAATTTAGATTACCAAACAAGACTGATGGCTTTACTAAGGAAAAAAATCAAGACATTTACAGAAGCCTGTGTATTTATACTGATGCTCAGCCTGGTGTACTCCACTAAACAGCATGACTAAATTCAGTCTGGGACATCAGATTTACAATTTATGCCAGTGGGAAAGAACATCCATGTTAAGGGAAAAAAAAAAAAACAACTGCTAAGAGAGGGAGAAGAAACCACAAGTGACAAAGGGTGTCTTAGATTAATAAATTCTAAGCTTTGCACATTTTTGTGTCCTACTTCCTGGTCCTTGCTACTGCTGTTTTGGGCAATCATTTTATGGCATGTATTTGGTGCAAGTGTCCCTTTGTGGTGTGCATCAGGAAAGTGGCTATCCCGCAATATAACCAGCAAGGATCAATATGGTATCTCAGCTTGATGACAAACTGTTTTTCCTTGAATGGAGTTGCTAAAACGTACCAAATAAACTTAGCTGAAAGGCTGTCAGGGTTGACAATCATTAAATTCAGAAGAGTTTTGGATTTTGTGAGAATCTTTTTGCTTGACAAGTGCACTAATTCATGATTAAAGGAAATTAGGAGGCTCAGCACATGAAGGAGAGTGGGAGGAAACTGCTGGCATGATTAACAGCTGGTAAAAATATGAACTTGAAATAATGGCACTGTTCTCCATGTTCATGGCCTCTTTCTCTTCATGCTATACTCTTGATGACAGAAAGAGAAGAGCCTAACTAACCCACCAGCTAGCCTGAGATCTGTAGGAATTAATTTTGTGGCCTCTGATCAAGAGAAAGCACTCTCTAATGGTTGTAGCAGGGAAACAGCAAACAAGTATCCCTCCCTCCAGTGTCAGGTCAGGGATTTACAAGCCATAGCTGTAGGGCAGTTTAAATTCTCTGCAGGATACAAGCGCAAAGTGGTGAAGCTATGCCTCATCTGATAGATTCAAGAGTGAAATTCAAAATAAACTTGCTTTTCTGACTACCAGACTAGTCCCTGCAGTCAGGCAGAGAATCTTGTATGACTATAATTTGATTGCAGATGGAAAGTTACAGGCTTAGATTTTATTGATGTAAATTTTATTTGCCAAAAGGTAGTCTGAATTTTAAACACCCACACTTGAAATGCACTGTTTGGTGAATCTGGGTACATACCTCTGCATTCACATGGGTTTCTCAGCCTGTCAGTTGCTACTGGCAGGACAGTGATTTGGCTATGGAGAATATTAATTCCCCTATGATTATTAATCAGCCAATAACCACCTCAAAACTTCCTATAAGCCTCAGCAAACTATGAAATTGACTTCACCTCTCAAGTGGAACTTCTGAACAAACATGACTGTGTCCTCCTCATGGCTTGCCTGGGAAGTTAGGACAATACTGGAGAACGACGTACAGAAAGAGGAGGCAGTGCAAAGGATAGTCAAACTGAAGCATAACACTCAAAATCACATGCTATATTAAAATATTATGGCTGACATCAAGGTATACTTCTTTACGCTAAAGGTGGAAGGCATTTTAAGGGTGGAAGGCATTTAATGCAAAGCCTGGAAAGTGAGAAAGCTTGCAGGACTGAGGAGGAGTTTCTACTCCACAGTGAGGAGAAGCTGGAAAGATGAGGAAGTGACAGGTTAGAGCAGGGAAAGTGAAGAAGAACAAGAGGAAAAAAAGAGGTGTGGAGAACTAGAATAAATAAAAAGGGCAGTACAGAACCTTAAGAAAGAGATGGAAGAGCCATTAAACAGCTGATAGAATTTCCCTGAATAAAACTGAGTTATTTTCTAGCTCTTTCCTAAAGTTTCTTAGAATCTCAGATTTTGTATCTCAGCCAAAACAAAGTGAAAACTGAGAAGCTGTGTCAAAAAGCAGACACGGGAAGCCAAAAATCCTAAAGAAGCTTAGTTTTGGAGAAACTGAAGTGAAACAAAATGTGTATGCAAATATGCTTTCTATTAAATGAGTTTGAAGGAAATCATGCATACAAATGGGTAAGAAGGACAGCCTGGGACGTGGGAGTAGAGCTGGAAGTGGAGAAATAGTAGTCATAATTGGGCAGTTTAAAAAATTATTTACTGTTATTTCCCTCCAAAGTGTTGTTTTTTCCTGAACATGAAGGGCCCAAAGCGTATTAAATGTATTACCAACTACAGTTAATTAATTTAGCACTCCTGCTAGAGAAACCAGTCCATTTTTCTCTGTGTCAGGTGGCCTCTCCAGTACCATACTCAGTCTTGGCAATCTGCCTGGACATTCTCTAGCCTCTTGGAAATGTAAGGCAGGCGCTACTCCAGGTTGAATCTGTCTACTTATCTGTGTGTAAATAAGTAAAGTATCAGAGGCAACAAACAAGCCAAGAATGAAGCTGTGTTTGATAAAGTCATATCTGGACAGTTTTTCATCTTTAGAATCTCTTGCAAAATGCATTTGACTACGAATGGAAACGTGCGCACTGAGCTGCTGCACTTGCACTGTTTGGCAAATTTGCAGATCTCAGCTGCCACGTTTGTTCTTCCCACACACATAAATACTATCAGATGAGAGATCCTATATTAAAATCTCCATTATCAAGGGTAATGGGGAAACTTGTGACATGAGAAGCCTATGCAAGTGCTACTGGGTGCACCAGACAGCACAATATAATATATCCAAAGTCTGTGTCCAGTGGAGGTCTGAGTTCAGCTGAGCTTATTATCTGGCCATATCACAGCTAGGTTGACTCTTGCAGTCACACTAGCGTTTCCCAGTCTTCCAGAGAAAGGATTCATTAACCCAGCGCAGTGCTAACCTGGATCTAGGTCTGCAGCTACATCATGGCTTGAACGAGCAAGCCCTGGCAACAGGAGCATGGAGCTGCAGGTGTCAAGACCGTGGTTCTGCAGGTCATGAGCTCAGATCCAGGCTGTGCACGGCTGTACTCCATCTTACTTCTTGTGGCTCTGCAAGTTGTCCCTGCACACTGTTCCTGACAGCCCACCTGGTCCTGAGGCACTGAGATGCTTTTGAATCTGGCAAGGTTTATGGTTGGGGCTCCATGCAACACAGAACAGTTCTGTGATTTCCAGCCTGGAAGTGGTACGTCCATGTTCTCCACCACTGCCCCTAAGCTATGATATGAAGTGTACCAGAAACAACTGCCTCTGCAGCCATACTGGAGATAAAGCAAAATTTGAATAATTCAATCCCAGAAAACAGAAAGGTGGTTGTATAGGAATGTCCATGGCATTAATTTCTGCAAATTACAGCTCTGAAAGGCTAGGATGACTATGAAATGGAGGTGCAGGAGAAGACGATGGACTGCAACGGTCTCTTGAGCTGAGCGTGGAAAAGTGCTTGTCTTCTACACTGTCATGGTAAATCAGATACATGACAGATACATATTTTCATCAGAAAAATATGATGAGCTTCTTAGATCAACTGAAATGTATATGCAGAAGGACAGGCAGCTAAATGAAAAACCCTTGAAGGGAATCCCAGGTCCTCAAATACTTAGAGAAAACCAAAAGCAGGTTTCATTTGCCTCCTTGATACATTCACCTCCCTGGGAAAACACGGAAAACTGCGGGGGACAGCGGTAATCCGAAACATTCCCCCTCTTGGCTAATGAGGGAGGTAGGAAAATTCCATTAAAATGAATATGTAACTAACCACTAAAATCAGCTCCTTTGTCATCCTAAAGCCTTAGAAGGAGGGCTGTATTTTCACTACAACAGCACTAATAGACTATCCTGATTCTCTGCTGGGTAAAGGACTAATTACTCTGGTTTCTAATTACTCTAATTACTCTGGTTTCACAGAGCTTGAATGTAGAGTACAATTTTCTTCTTCCTTTGGACTCAGGATGAACTAGTGCAAAAGACGTTTAGGTGTCCTACTTCAGGCACTTCGGTCCAACATGACAGTTGCAGAAAACTAAAGCAAAACCAGCCTTCTTTTCCGGTGTCCAGTCCTGGGAACACAAAAAGCCACTGGAAGACTTCTTTTTACCTTTTAAAGGATATCCAGAATTATAATGCTCAGAGTGATGAAACAGCAACCAGACATAACAGGTGTAGGGCCTCATCTAGAAGGCACCGAGGATGATACCTAACCCATAGAAATAGCTCTGGGTCCAGCACTGTGCACTGCAGTCATAAATTCACTTAAATGTTGTGGTTGTGATAGTGCCTCTAATTTTTAAGAAAATAAACAGTTATAGCACTTAACTAGACACCTGGATAGCCAAGGTCTAGCTTCTCCATCTAAAGGACCATCACAGTTGGAAGACCAGGAGGGTGCCATAAGATGACATAAAGAAGGCACCCTTCTCTGGCCCCTTAAAGCCTGGTGGCTGTACAGCTAATAATGTAAGGTCTAGGCAGCAATTAAGCAAGAGGGAGACAGTGTTTTCAGTAAAAATGGTTAGTGTATGCCCTGGGAATTACAGGATTTTATACCTTCCTGTGATTTATCTGGTGGTGCTAAGAGCCCATGTGTGACCAACACTGTTAAGCTAAGCAGGCACTCTGTTCTGGAGTTCAGTGAGAAGGGAGGCTGAGCCTTCATGAACCGGTCTGCTCTGATGCAGCAGTTCCACATTTCTGAGATGTCTTCCTGGGGCAATACTCCGTGAGTCATAGCCTTTCACTCTGTCTCATTTTCCTCGTATTTAAAAATGGAAATAATAACTGCAGCCTATCTCACTGGGTTTCTGAGACTGAATTAGCAATTATGAACTGCTACAAGTTCTCTGGAGAGCTGGCAGAGCATAGTATTATAATCAGTTTTCTGCTGTCTTAAATAGTGGATTTGGGTAACTCGGTGAGTGTATGTTCTGTTGCCCTGCTTCAAAGAGACAAAAGGGAGAAGAGCAAGTCAGATACAGATTCCAAAATTCTTCTTCATTACTATATAATGAAGAGTAAAGGCACATCGAGTCTTTTGACACATTCTTCTAGTTCCCACATGCTAACACAGTTGTGGGTTAGAGACTAGGATTTTGATTGATACCTCTGTGCCAGTACTTCCCTTCCATGAAAATCAACTGTTTTACTTAACATGAAGCAATAAACAATATGAGCCCAACATTTCACCTTTGTGGATAGGGATTCAGAATGAATGTCAGTAGAAAAGTCCTAGTTAAAAGTCCCCAGCTTCAGTGAATACCCATTTTCTATGTTGTGTTTGTGACAAAAAAAAGGATTCAGGAAATGGTAGAAAAGTATGAGTCTTTCTTGGAGGGTGCAAAAGCCAAGTGTGCTCTGAGGGCTGGCAGGAGTGGACCAGAGATACCAGTAGCATGATTCCTACTGATCAGTACCTACTTCATCTTGCTGCCAAGGCTGCTGGAGGCTTCAGGTTTTCTGCAGAGGTCAGATAAAGAAGTTATTTTCCTTTTCTAGCTGAGGGTGATGGGGGGGAGTCACTAATCATCCCTCCTGGGTAGCCAGCTGCCTTCACAGCAAGATCCTGTGCACTGGGATCATAGCCAGGCATGGTCAGCATGAAACCGGTTTCAAATCACCAAGGTTAGGAAGTCGAGTAAGCAATAGGGTAGCCACGTTTCTTTAATAAGAAAAGCACTGTGTTGTACCAGTCCCATAGCAGTTCTCTATCCAGCCTGCCTGGAAGCTTCAGTTCCTTATAATAGCTCTGGAAGAGTATATCTTACCTGGGCCACCATCTAATGTGACAGTGACACTGTTATAAATGTAGACTAGATTGTCCATCTGCAGCTTCTCAGATTTATATATATTCCCACTTCACCATATCCTCCTCAAGGCCCTTCCTCAGGGTGAAACCAAGTCGTATTCCACCCCCCTCAAGCACACAGCCCTCATTATTGGCCAGCAACGAGGATGTTCTTATATGTCAGTCCCTGATACTGACATTACTGTGTCTTACAGCAAATATTTCACATTCCCAAGTCACCCTGGGTTTTAATGAGCCATATTTAAGCAACTTACCAGCATTAAAATCCCTGTTATTTCAGCTGTGCCTCTGAGATAAGGCAGGTGGTAAACAGATCCAGTTGGACAGCAGATCTGCCTGCAAAACGTGTGCTTGTTCTTTTGGAAGTTTCAGAGAGCACTTACTTGACTTGCCCTTTAGAAAAGCTTTGTTCTACTAGAGCTTCCTATTTCCTGCCCACAGCTTCATGTCGTTTACTGGAAGCAGCTGACAAAAGCATCACATTCGCTTTTTCCATAAAGAAAATGCTTGATGTTCTGCTTGTCCTTTGTGCTGATCTGCAGCGTGTACCTTCACAAGTGCTTTTTGTGGGTACAGAGGAGAACAGCGACAGGATGCCCAGCCTGGCACTGTCCATCCACCTGAGCTATCTGCAACAAATTATTTACCCACTGAGTTTGAATTTTGTTTCTGAGGACATAACAGTTTCTATAAGTGGATCTCACACCCAGAGCTACTCACTGAGTATTGTGTGTGAAGAAATTTTATCAGAGGGACTGTACTCACAGCCATCACTGTTTGGCACTCCAATGTTTGCAATCTAAAATGAGATTGATATGGGCTTGCTCCATGAGGTCATATAGCTGTTGGAAAATAGCTAGTATCTAATATAATCAGCTCTCACAAACTAATCATTAGCAAATAGTATAAGCATGATTAAACTATCCATCCCAAGTGCCGAATGCTCTTTGCTCCTCAGATGTGTAAGTCAGGTCAAAACAGCCGCGTTCCCTGTCAGCTGCCATCTGTCAGATGATTTTGTAATGTGGAATTTTGAAAACAATTATTTTTCCACACTTTTTTTAAAAGGCCATTATGTAGTGAGAGACAAGAGACACTAATTCCTTATTAGTAGACCTTGCATGGTAGAAAGACCTTTGTGAGTGGTTATACACCAATACCACTCAGCAGAGACCCAGACGCTCTTCTTCTGCCAGCTTCTTTGCTACTGCCATTCCCGACATCGTGAGAGGCCAAGGTGGTGGTGTTTCCAAAGCTGCTTTTCCTAGCGTGAGAGCAGTGCTTCAGAAAATACACTTTATTGTTATGCTCGAAAGGCATTTCTTGTGGGGAAAGGTGTTGAAAGCAGCACGAGATTTTGTTTTCTGATTCAAACTCCAACTAGAGTGAATTCTTGGCAAAGAAAGGCTTCCAACATTGATATTTGGATGGAGATTTCTGAAATACGAGACTGCTTATAGACAGGCTCCCATTTTTCTGTGATTGTGAAGTATTTTGACTTTTTTTTGGTGCATTTCAAACATTTTCTATTCTTGTTTTCTATTTAGCACTGTTGCATTCATAGCCCTCTGCATAGTATTAATCATAATTATCAGATTCAACAATACTGCACTATGTATCCAGAAAAGGTTTGGGAGGTGTTCCTCTTCCTTAGATAGAGCTTACCCCCAGAAAGCAGGGTGACTAAAGCACAGCAAAGCTTGCTGTGCACCTAATCACTACAGTATCCCAGAAATCCTGATAGATGGGAGTCCAGGAATAATAATGTCAATTCCAGATGGTTCAAGAGTAAATTCATAAGGGTACCACCACAAGGATTTAGGCTGCTTAAGGGATAGTTCATTGGGTTTCACCTGTGCATTTTACTATAGAAGGCTTGACCAGTGGGGCCTTTCTTCTCCCTCGCCCTGCTTGTTCATCTGATCCTGCTGTGGTGGGATAAATTGGCATTAGGGGCTGGATTAACACCTGGGGTTTCCACGGAGCTGGTAAAACAACACCCACTACAAACTATTCAAGAGCAGCCAGCAGTAGTCTGTTCCTCAGAAATATCTCTATTTGAAAAATGAATGAGTTTTAGATAAAAGAGAGGATGTTACTTCTTCTGAGTAAATTATTTAAACTTGCAACCTGTTTCTATCTTTTCCATATGAAAAATTAATGCACCACAGGCCATTCACATTTTCATGGTAAAACAAATCTTTTTATAGGTTTTCCCTTCTATAAGGAACAGAGAATAGGGCTTTCCATAGACAATGCCAGAAATTTTAGCTATCAGTCCTCCTGCCCCCCTGCAAGGGGCACAAAGCTATTAATGAGCATCTAAGTATTAACATAATAGAGCAGGCCCATTAATCTCCAGAGCACCATGTGCTACTGAGAAAGAAAAGCTGAGTCAACATTGCTGCTCTTCACATTTGTGAAGAACGAAATGAGGACTTTTTTCCACGTGCCACATGGATCTTGCACTTGGCCTCAAACTGATGCTTGATAAAAATCACAGTCAAAATCTTCAACCTGGGCGCATAAACTAGGCTTTTATTTTCAAATTGATGCATACCTGAACAAAGCCACCCTAATTTTCAGCAGTGCTGAGCAAATGCCCCATCCAATTCATTTCACTAGGAGTGAAGAAATCTTAGCACCTCTGAAAATCAAATAATGCTTAAATTTATAGCTCCTCTATTTGAAAATATCTCCCTGAGTCTCTATCTCTTTAAGTCTAGAAATGTAAAGCCAAGGGCACACAGTGATCTGGGCAGTTAATAATGTTTTTGGCGAGGTAACAAATCAATGAAACTCTTGGGAATAATGGTATCAACTTGGATTTAACAGTTTCATGGCAGTGTCACTTTCCAGCAGATGAGTGGTGGGAATTTTCCCCGTGTATTTCTGTATGTATCAGTTGTGGCAGGTCACAGTCGTGTCCCTCCCTCCACCCCTATCTTTAATTCTTCTTATGAACAAGCAAGCAGCCTTACTGCCCATTCTGTAAAGGTTTAGAAATCCTGCATAGCATCTCTGACTTCCTGGACACATGGCATTAGGGGAAGGTCAGTGTTGCCCTTGTCATCCAGGGGGGAGGGAAATGAAGAAGAGGGGGCAATTCCAGATTTCTCTGAATTGGCCTCAGTCATTACTGAGCAATGCCACGGGTTTTTAGTGAAGTGAAATGACAGTGTCTAATCCCTCTAGGACAGCCCCACAGAGCTCATCATTGCAAGTAGGAACTGATTCTCCTTTCCCTTGTGACCTGCAATTAGCATCTCTGACTACTTCCATGTAAAGCATCAATATTTCTAGCCCTGGAAGTGCCTGTGCTTGCGTTTGGAGTCTTATTGCATCTGCCCTGAGCAATGGTATCTCTCCCTTCCAAGTCTGTGCTGTCGGGGAGCAAAGCTGCTGTGAGACTGCTCTCTTGGGCATTCCCATATCTTTATGGGCCTGTCTTTCAGGGCCTTCTGCTTCCTTTTGTTACTTATTTATTGCACTTAGCTACTGATTTGGCTGACAGTGCACCTTCTGTCCTTGTACACCTTGTCCCCTCTGTTGCACCTCATACATTTTAAAGACAATTTTATTAAAAAATAAAAGCAAGTCAGTTAAATAACAGTTTTTCTGGCCAAGACCTCAAAGGAAGATTTAGCTGAGCTACAGTATGAGCTTCACACGGTTATGGAAGCTGAGGCAATATTTGGTTTTGCTTTTTTTCACATAATTTGTTGCAGAGTATCCCAAGCAAATGCTGCCAAACTGCTGGGCAAGCAGAGAGTGAAGGGAAAGCAACCTACAAACTATTTAATACTTTCTGATTTGCACACATGCAGCCAGCTGGGTAACACTGACATTGTGAGCTTAATGCCAATCATGTGTTGAAGGTTTAACTAGTTTGTTCTACAATACTCAGTGAAATACAGCTGAAAAAAACACCATTGGGACTTTTGGGCATCGGATGAAATTTTACATAAAAACCTGCCATAGAAAGTCCTTTTCCCACTGGAGATGGATGCTCTACAATGGCCATCTATTTCTTTCCTTGGTATTAATAATGTGAAGTGTATATCGAGCATCGCTTTGTGAGAAATCCTTTGATATCTTTGTTAAACATTGTCCTTTGCTGTAGCTTTATCTCTAGCAACAAATCTGGTGTGTTTTGTACAGACAGAATAAACGACAAAAACAACTTATTCTATTGAAGGAGACCATTCAAAGTTAAAAAGAGATTACTTTTTACAAGAAAAGTGGTTTATCTGTCCCAGGGAGAGGTATCTTTGATCAGATATCACCGTGAAAGACGTAACACAGCAGCACCCCTCAGGAGACCGTGGCGAGGCGACGGCCGGGCAGAGGGAAAGGAATTCCCTGGAGAGGCGATCTCCCGACCTGCAGCACTTCCCGCAGTTCCGCAGCAGAGCTGGGGCCGGAGCCGCTGTCACCGCAGGGGTGCTACCCGGAGCAGCCCCGCTCCCGACAGCGCTCACCCTCGCAAGAGCCGTGCCCCGCCCGGAGCCGCGCTCCCTCCTCTGGGCTCTAAACGAGGGGTCCGAGCCCCTCACGCAGCATTTCTAAAATCCCCACCAGTTTTCCTCTTCGCCCACGGCTCCACGGCCCGCACCTCTTCCAGCAGCCGCACCCCGATCGCTTCCACCTCCCCCGGCAGACGCGCTAAGGCTGCCGGCCCCGCAGAGGGGCTCCCTTTGGACCCCCAGGCCTTTCCTGGCACCCCCGCCCCTTCCCCTCTCCGCCCACCGCAGGCTCTCGGGCGCTGCTCGAGGCAGCCCCAACGGCTGTTTAACGGTCGCCAGAGCCGCGCCTGAGGCCGAGGTGTGCCCACCGAGGGGGCTGCGGAGCCGGGGACCGGGGCGGCGATTTCAGCGGCGCTGCCGCTAGTGCGGCCCCGGCAGAGGGAGCCGGAGACCGCCGGGCCGGGCGGAGGTGAGGCGGCACGGCCGGACTGGGGAAGGTGGTGGTGGTGGTAGCGGTAGCGGTGGTGGTAGCGGGGCTCCTTTTTGCCTCGTTTACCTCCGTTGGTTAAATAAGTGACTTCTTCCTTTTTTTTTTAGCCGCAGCAGCTTCACCGCTGCCGCAGTAGGCAGGCAAAGCGCGCTCACTGCCACGGCCTCTGACCGTTGCTTACTGCCCCATCCCTGTCCGTGCTTTCCCAGGCGGGTAGTTGCCCCCACACCCGAGGACTGCACCACACCGAGGAAGAACAAGGCCTACGAGTAACATCTAGTCCGTGCTGTAAATGGAGCTGCCCCCGGGGTGGTTCATCCCCAGCTCGCCCCTGGGCCTGGCTGTGCTGCCGGAGCCACAGCTGTCGGGTGAGGAGCTGCTTAATATGCTGGAGGTGTCCTCCTCCTGCTTCTCGCTTCGTTCTGAGCAATCAATCAGGCTACTTTGGAGTTACAGTCTGTAATTTGTATAATTTGATTTGACAGTAATTCCATCGTCGTTATGTTTATTTACCTGAGATGCCCCATGATTTGTTCAGTTTTTATCTGTTGTTTCCCTTGCTCTTCCAATCATGGTTTCATAATTTGCCATCTAATTCTTGGGGGCTGCCATGCATCGTGGCTCCCGAGGTGGCATTCACTTCTTTGTGCCACACTGCAGGGAAGAATACGAGTCTGTACAGGACCTGCTCACCCTTGTGTAGGTAAAACTACTATAGTCTCACCCATAATCTCTTTTGTTCTGATATCACAGGTGTTTTCTGCTTTCCATCAGCTTAGTTTTGTATCTTTTTCCCCCACTTTTTTTTTTTTTTAAAAAGAAACAAACTTGATGTGTTTACCTTCAGATGCTTTTTAATTTTGAGGAAGGCAAGTAAGTACAGCTTTGTTATGTCAGTTTCTAAGAGCTAGATACCAAAACAATTCAGCACAATGAAGTAGGGCCCTTTAAATGCCAGGATGCTTTATTTTTTAATCACCTGTCCCTAGATTTGAATCTGAAACCTGTATCAAATCCCACTTGCACTCCTTGAATAAGGTATAGGAAAAACTAGGTATATCAAAATGACTTCTAGAACATTGTTTTGAATGCAGGACAGCTAGCCAATAGGAAGTTGTGAGTGGAAAGCTTTTATCATCCATCCTGTCTCTCTAGAGTTCAAGTGTTTCATTCAGAAACACTTGGGATATTGTCTGGAGTTCTTTACTCAGCAGAGACGCCTACAAAGAGAAGAGAGCTTTTATTTTTTCCCTTAACATATCCACATTGTAGGAGAAGAGATGGAGGTGTCACCTTCATATATAACACCCTGTCAGAGAAACTGTGCAGGAAGTGAGAGATTGTTTTCTTTGCAACCCCACGACTTTCAAAGTCGTCTCTCTTTCTACTCACAGAATTACTCGAAGTCTGTAGCTTACTGGGGGAGAGGTGGAGCACTTGTTACCTGTGTTATTGAAGCTGTGTTATGATGCAGAAAATAATACATGGGAAAAGGAAATTTGAGTCCCACATGAAGCACTTCAATGGCCTGGGAGTCCAGAGTTCTGATCCCTGCCTCAGGGAACACATAGTTATTTTACCAATTAATAATGGTCCTTAGAGTAATGCTCAAAACTGAATGCTTCCTTCTCTCAGGGTGAATGTTTTAAGTCCTTGAGTTTCCTATAAAAGCAGACCATTGCCATCAACAGGCAACAACTGAGTGAAAGCTGTTTCTTAGTAATTTGAGATCTTGATATGTTAATTATGCTTGAGACCCGACTAAGTGTCTGTCTTTGTTTTCCTCTTAAAAAAACTCCAAAGAAATAACAATGTGAACGTCTTTTTCAAGATTTCCTGTAAACATAAAGATTTCTGTGTACATCTAAATGGTAAGAAGATTTGGGTTTTTTTCCATGACACAAATGGCTGCAAGAAAGCAGTATCACAAAAACCCCCCACATGCTTTAATGTCGAAATCACCTCAGTATGTGTAAGCACAGTAAAAATTTCAGGATGGAGATTTTAAAGCTAATGAAAAAAATTATGTAAGCACACACATGTGCTAGGTGTGCAGGTAAAAGGTACAGAAAGAACTTCTAAAGTGGGTTTTACTTATATTAACTTTGTAATTGTATGCACAACAGGCAATTACACAAGAGTTAATAAAATAATAGTAATAATGATTTGTACTAGGTAATTGAAATTTATGTAGCAATTTTGGTGTCTAATAAGGCTGTGATGTCTTCAGGTAGAGCTAATGAGTATGACAGAAGCAACTAGCATGAACAAACTTAATGATTGTTTTATTTGTCAAACAAAGATAGTAAAATATTTTTAAAGGTGTCTGAATGTTAGTATCATAATTATATAAATGGGAAACTGAGGTAGGAATGCAAGTCACATTATGGTTTGCTTTGCAACTTAAGTCAGAAGTGTGATACTGCAGTCTTTCATCTAAACACTCTTCTCTTGCTTAGTAAAATCTTGGCTGTTATTTAAAAATACCTTATAAAGTGCTGGTGTGTTTCAGCATTACTTCTATGTCTGTGGCATGTTTCCCAAACCAAGGTTGTGTTTAGCAATTTGAATTATTTTTTCATGTTTGCACCACTTCAACTGTAACTGTTTGTTACTGTTGAGCTCAGGTGCGTATCAGTTACTCTGAAGAAGTAAGACAATTGCTCCTGGATCAGGGTGTCACTGTCTGTGCCTTTGAGATCTGTGAAGAAAAAAATAAATGAGATCCTTGAACATGAGAATGTTATTGTTTGAGCATGGCTTACTTTTTAAAGTACTGCTTCTGTGCTTAGGGTTTACATTAAGGTTACTTTCTTTATCTGAGAGTTTTAATTCTGTATCCTTTCTTTGCTTCTGTACCATAGGATATATTTCCAAGGTGACAGCAAGTGCTTTTTCTCACCAGAAAATTTAGTGTAATTTGCAAATGAGGTAATTACCATCCCGTTAGAATGGTCTTTGCTTTATGTGTTTTGTGGGGGTTTCACCTGAACAGAGAATTAAGACCTTTGTGCTGGTAATGGTTCACTTTTCTTTGTTCTTGTTTTATTGCAATGTCAATTCATCCTGCTAAAGAAAGGATGAAACAGTATGGAATGGATTCTTTCAGCTCTCTCTCACTGATCGTGTTACTTTCTCTTGCTCCAGAAAAGTACTGGATTGTAATGGTATGGATTGTTAGTGAGGAGTGATTTGGGGGGATGCAATTAGGAGGGACAGAGAAAAATTCCACGAATAAGGTAGTAAAAGAAGGAGCAAAAAAGTAAAATTGTAATTGAGATGTGGCGTTAGTAGTTCAGAGCTCTACTGTCAGCAATGAGAAAGGACTGCAAGGGGGCACAGAGGTTATAAGTCAAGGTTGACATGTTCTGGCAGAATTGTGTATCAGTATTTTGAGAACTAGGAATTGGTTTGTGGAATTAGGTTCTCGTTTCCCTTCTCTCCTACTCCTTCCTTGCCTCCAGCTGGGCGCCTAATGGAAAGGCTGGGGGGAAGGGAGCGGGAAGCAGCAGAAGGATGTTTATTGCTGCTTGGTAGGAATGTAAATTAAGTAACTAATGATGTGCATTGAATAAATGGATTTGGTTTTCTTGTCTTCTTAGTGCAGATTGCTACAAACAGCCTGTCTCTGCCTTTCACTTGCACACAGGCATATGTAAATTTGACCTGTTCCTAAGAAAGTCTCACCAAACTGAGTCTCCTTTTTGAGCATCTTCCCCTTCTACAGGAACCAGAAGTTTCTTGAATCAGTTGTGATGTGGCAAATCTCCACCAACACTTGTCATGTTTTGGACTACAATGCAATTTGGGAAAGATGGGTCTGGTTGCCAAAGCTCTGGGAACCATTCTCTTTTTTTTTTTTTGAAGGAAGAAAGTGGGATTTGAAAGCCTATGAGAGTAGATGGAATGGTGGTGCTTCTCCACCACCCTTTTTATTTCTTGGTAAATTCTGAAATTTCTATGGGTGCAGGGCTGGCTGATGTTCATCCACTCCAAATGGGCTCCTCACACAGGGAGTGACCTCCAGCAAAGGTGCCAGAAAGCTTCACATATGCACCTTTTCCTTAAGCTGCATTTTTGAAGGGAGTTTGAGCTGTTAGGAAGGCATTGAAGTGAGAATGTTCCACGTCCACCTTTAACAGGAGGAAGTAAAAGGAAGGGTTCAGTGGTATTCATTGCTAAGTGTGTTGTATTTGGCAAATGACAGAAAAAGGAAGCAAAGGGGTGGTGGCCTTAGGTGAGATCAGCTCTGATCTAGCCACTGGTGCTGAGAAGCCAAGAGAGCAATTGGACTGACAGAAGCAGTAAAAATGAGTGAAGCTACACGTCAGGCTAATTGAACTTGGAATGTACCCTAGGACTTTCCTCGTTCCTTGTTGAAATTGGCAAGGTTTGGTTCTTGGTTTGTTGATTTTCAGTTTGTTGAACTGAACCAATTCTTTCTTGAATTGGTTCAGTTCTTTCTGAAAACTGGAGGAGCTATCCAAGTCCCTTTCCATACAGTAAGAAATATGGGTCACTAGTCTGCGTTGTAAGTGGACATAATGCTTTCTTCAGCTGCTCTAGGTTTGCTACAAGAAGGTGTTGTGACCCACCCCAGAGTGTAGCCTCATGACTGAGTTCTCTCATATAGCCTTTTTAGATGGTCAGACTCTGATGGGTATTTGTTGCAGGTTCCCTCTTATCATATAGAATTCTATTTTTTCTTTCTGAATAAACCAGCCTGTTTCCACCCTAACTTCATCAGCCAAGCTCAGGTCTTCCTGGCTCATGGACATAGGAAACTGGGGCAGTATCTTAAGATTGGGAGCTGTCTGCTGGAAACTGCTTGCTTCATTCAGTGCAAAGACTTGCAAAATACAGAACAAGCCATGTCTGTGGCCTGTGGTTTCTCTCTTCAGCCTGTAATAAAGAAGAAGGGTGACTGCTTTAAAGGAGTGCTGCAAAACCATTTTGCTTGGTTTTGATGGTGGTGGTTGCAAATCCTTTCCCTCCACTTCTTTGTTTTATCTCCTTTCCATGCTTGTTTTGCCCCTGTGCACAAGCTGACTGTGAGAATTAGGGATTGTCTGCTAAGGTAGTCAGTTCAGCTCCTTCCCAAGCCACTCTCATAATCCTCACCTCCTCTGTGAGGATCACTCAAGCAGGAAGGTGTAAAGACAAATACTGGTGAAAAGGTGTGAAGAAGAGAGGAAAGACTTGCAGTAACAAAGATGCTTTTGCTTTGGCACAAACAGTTACGATCTCTTCCCGCTTGTTTTATTTCTTCATAAACATCATGATCCCTGAACTGTATATTCTCTGGACAGCATGTCACTTAATTATTTTTCTCTGGATGGAAAAACTATAATTCCACTAAATTAAAAATAGAGCTGCAAATGGGCTTGGTTTGATCTCTGTGGCGTCTGAGGCAGAGGAACAAGATTAATTCCTGCAATTAGATGTTAATTGATGTCTGAGCATGTCTATTCCTAGAAACAGCAAGACCACATATAGCATAACTAGCACCATTAAAACAGCATCATCTCCCCTCTGTGCTCAGCAAGCACAGAACTGGAGGAGGGGAAACTTACTAGGGACCCGTGGCTAAATAGAGCAGTGGGGGATGCTGTGAAATGAGCAGAAACTTGTGATGGGGAAGAGAGAATGAAGCCTCTTTGAATGGTTACGATCTGGTGGTTAAATGCACAGAGTATTACAACAGAACTATGGTTTTGTTTGTTAAAAATGCATCCACTTTATTTTCATTTCATTGCTGGTCAAGTCTGCTTGAGATTCACATCATAAGCAACTACAAAGGTTCATTACAAACTGATGAAATATCTGATAAAGAAAAAAAGAAAAAAACCCAGAATTTTTCTTTGGCCTTTGGAAAACCATATACTAACAGTTTTGATTAAATGGAATAAGAGGTCATTGAATCTGGTCTTTTACCTACTGTGTGTAACAGCTTCAGCTACATCCATTTCAATAATGAAATTCTGTTTCTGTGCTGCCTATGCCTTATATATCAAACACCATGAACTGTATATATTTCATTTTGTTTCCATTTTACAATACAGTAAAAATCTTTTTCAACTAGAATAGATGCTAGCCTTGGATACTGAAGTGCTGAATAGAATAATAAATCCTGTGCATCACTAGCTTGACTTTCATCCGAGAGTCTCAAAGAGCTTTATAAACATCAAGTAATCTTTCCAGCATGCCCATCACAACTGGAGAGTATTACCACTGTTCTGCAGCTATTATTATTAATTTGTATTGTTGCATCTAAGAGCTACAATCAGACTCGAGACTCTACTGTGTACATAATAAAAAGTTAAAGTAAAGGTCACAAAAACCTTTGAACAATTATAAAAAAATAGGAGAGGGATACAAGGGGCTGGACAAACACAGGAACACAGGATAACAATAGAAGAGGAAAAAAAAATTGCAACTTAGGAAGTGACCAGTGTTGGAACAGCATGGTCTGTTCAGCCATTGTCATGTATCTTGTGGGCAGTGCAGCGAAGATGAGACCTGAACAATTTTTTCAATGGCTTTTTGGATTTTACTATGTGACTTTCCATGTTTAAAGGGCAGCACAGGAAGGGTATGCCTGAGGCACACTTGGCTCGATGAGTAATTAAGTTTGCCTGAGTATTAGGAGAAAAATTGATAAAGTGGAGGTAACTGAACTGTGAAGGAGTAGACTGTTGGTTTATGTGTGGTAGTAATGTAAATGGAACCAGGGGGCTGAGGAAAACAGAGTGGCCAGCCCCTTGCCCTAACAGAGATGTCAACAAACTGAATGTGGATGGTGGGTGTTATGACAGAACTCACTGTACCTGCACCCTGTGATGATCTCAGTTTTGTATTCCTGTTTGCAGACATGCTTAGTGAGGAATTTTCAGCAGAAAAAGGGAAGTACTAAGACTGTATCACCCTGTGTATTGTATACAGCCTGGTCACCTGTGGTCAAACCAATTAAACTGCAGCAGGTGTGGAGAGAGCTCTTCTGATGATTCAACAACTGCAGAAGCAATTTTAGGAAGCACTGTCTGGCATGTTCAGGCTGTGCAGTGATTCTTGAAGTCTTCTGGCTGTCACTCGGGCTTACCCTTGCATTCTTTGTGTAGTCTAGTAAGTGAGGCACTGCTTTTGGGGAAAGGAAGAACTTTTTTTCTGGGATTTCCTCCTAGCCCAGTGGCAGTTAACACCTGGGATAGTAAAAAGAATGCTTAGCTCAGAGCACCCCCCAGACTGACCATTAAGGAAGGGGTGTGAGGTGCATCTGAGTTCTTTACTTGTTAAGCTGATAAATAAGTGGACTGTCTCTCATTTGACAGCTCCTTTACTGAAGAGTTAGAGTGCAGAGCTAACTGGGGTTATACTTTCCAGTTTAGTTTCTCAAGATGCAGAGACTGAGGAGCATCTGCAGCAGAGTTATTCAGTTTACCTTGAGATCTGTTCTCCCACTTCTGAGATGCACATGCTCATGCTTAGCTCTTACAAAGGACAGAGATTACACTTCTCATTGCTCCCAGCTGTTGAGCATGGAAGAGGAGAGTGCATGTGATTCCTGTGTGCAGCTTCTGTTGGACTAGACCCCCTCCTTCACTAGTTTCACCCTGTGAACCCACTTCTGTTTTTCTCATTTATTTTCTGGTCCCCTGGCTATTCTTGATAAAGCTGAAGCAGAATTTGGTTCTCCATCCAAGACTAGGCAGTTATTCTGCTTTTTGAGTAGATTGCCCCTACTGTCTCGCTCCTTTCAGTAGTATAGAAAGGCCCAGGTCATCCCTGACGTAAGAGTACAGATGTGCAGAAAGCTGTACTATTGAAAGTACAACTTACTGTAGAGTATAAGCACCTGAGTTAAAAACAAAACAAAAGAAAACCCTCAGAGGCCTCCCAGTGCTTCTGCCAACCAGGCTGTTGGATCCCGGGTGTTTCTTAGGTATGTTTCACGCTGCTTCTCCCATCCTCCACCTCATCCAGGACTCCCACGCTGTGTTAGGCTTCCTTTGTCTTGTGCCACCGCACTCCCACAGTGCTGGTTACAGCTTGTTAGCTCAAGTTTGTTAGCGTGGGCCCCTTTGCCACCCCACGCAATTAGTGCTGGTGGGCCTTGCCGCTGGGGGCTGCCTCAGTGGCTGCAGGCTGTGAGCTGTGCAGAACATACACCTGCTGTTGTCTTTGGGCAGGTTTAGCTCTTCGTGCTCTTCCTTAGCGTTGTCAGTGGGCTTGGGTGGCTGCTGTGTCAGAGAGCTGGGGTTTGCGGATCCTGGTCTGTGGTTCTCTGTGTATCATATAAAAAGGCTGTGCTTAAGAAACTCCTCTTGTGAAGTTTGTGTTCCTTGTGTTCTGCTATGTCATATGTGTCTTTAATCTAGAATCCCAGAGACTTTCCAGTCTAGGGACATGTCTTCCAACCCGAGGATAATGGACACAATATGGGGCTGTGCCTTGAATGTAACAGGTCAGTCTGACTTAGAAGCACTGGCTGTTGGTTTGTTCGCATCCTGACCGGTGATTTCACAGACAGGTATTGGATGTGGCTGGGACTTGCACAGGTGAAGGACAAGAGGGGTGACACTGTGGGTGCATGCCCTTTAACATCAGTGAATGCTGTATTTCTTCTGCATGTCTTGTTTGTTCACTCCAGTTCATATCTCCATGTTGGTTTCTACTATCTGTGTCTCATTCTGATGCAGTTTCACAGCCATTTTAGTACTTGTCTGTTGCAGTAATTAGTGCAATACCTTGCAGATGTTGGTCTCTTTAAAGATGTCACTGGAGATGAGGATCCAGCTCAAAGGCAATTAGCAAAGGCTGGAAAAAAGACACTTTGCACAGATCATAGTAATTTACTTGGCATGCTGACAGACTGCCACAGGCTGTGATTCTGCTGACTTCTGTGAGTCATGCAGGTAATGCAGGTTCAAGCTTGGTCAGTTCTTAGGTGGGAGAATGCTAAGGCAAAGTCTTGTGCTGCAAGGAGTGTTGGTTTTTGATGGAGGAGCTGGCTTTCCTCTCCCTTCAAGGGCAGACAACACTTCAGTGTGATAACAGGGGATGTTGTCCTTCTGGAAGTGCCATCATTCATGCATGACATGAAAATTGCATCTAGTTTATGCTGTAGTTGAAAACTTGCCAAGGCACTGAGAGTCTTATTCTGCATGGCCTGTTCAAATTTCTATGTAAACAACTTCAGTGCTGCCTCCCTAAATCTATGTTCGTATGTGTCCTGATTTTGCTAAAATAGAGTTAATTTTCTTCTTAGTAGCTGGAATAGCTGTGCTTTAGTTTCAGTATGAGATTCGTTATGAGAGGAATGTTGATAAAGTACTGATGTTATTGGTTGCTGCTGGAGCTCAAGGCCACCGTGTTTGGCTGGTTCACAGCTGCATTAGGACTGGGAGGGGGAAGTGCAGTAAATAGCAAAACCCAAACCTGGCATTTGGATGTGCCAATGAAATATTCCAGATCATATCATGTCATGCCAGTATATTATCTGGGGCTGACCGGAAGACGGGGGTGTTCTCTTAGGGATTGCTCGGGCTTGTTCTTCCAGGATTGCAGTTTCAGGACTGCTTCTGCTCTGGGATTGCTGGGTGGCACAGGCTGGGCATTGGTCAGCAGGTGGTGAGCAATTGCACTGTGCATCACTCATTTGTATATTCTGTTATTACTGTTATCATTATTATTTTATTTCAATTAGTAAATTGTTTCTAACTCAACCCATGAGTCTTCTTGCTTTTCCCCTTCCAATTCTCTCCCCTGGTCCCTGGGCAGGAATGGGAGAGTGACTGGGTGTGTGTTTGGCTGCAAGCCAAAGGAGTGAAACCACCACAGTATGACAACAAACGTTTGAGGTACTGTGTGTTGAAGGATTATGTCTGCAAATGGAAGAGAATGCATGTGAAATATTACTGAAGCACTGCTGATAAATAGTACCTTAGAACAAGATTTTAGCTTAAAGCAGGTGGAATTGGTTTTACTTTGCATTTGCAATAAATTCAGGGCCTACATGGCTTTGGCTACTGTTGCTCAATGGACAAGCTGTAATTCTCTGTACACCGTGGTAACTCGATCACTTTCAGTCCTATTCTGGATGGAGATGGCAATCTCATTTGAACATGATTGGGTTTTTTCATTTCAAAGAAATGTGTAGTGTTGATAGTGTGCCCAGGGGGATAGTGATTAATCTGTGTTTAATCCACATATTTGATGATTTTTCTGCGTGAAAAGGGTTGGGTGTTGTTTACTTCAATGTAGGAAACTCAGCAGGAGGAAAGTGCTCTTCATATTGGAGGTTTTCTTTCAAATTCTTTCACTAACTCTTTGTGGTTGGGCCTTTTGCAAGTGAGGCTAGGTCTACCAGTAAAATTTCAGCAGTGGAGTGAACGTTTGTATTTTTCTAGTGTAAAGGATAATGAGAGGTACTGATGCCTTGTATCATCTCCAGAGGGCATATCTCTGATGCTTGTGGCATTCTAAATAACATGTGAAACATTTGAGTCCTCTGATCTGGAATTGTTGGGCATCTAGGCTTTGAGTGGAATTTCTAATGCTTCTTTGTTGCATTTAGACTTTGGTATGACTGTAGCAATTACTTCTGATAATATTTTAGCATTTTTGCTGCCTCTTAAAATCTGAGATGAAAAAGAATGTAATGAGCCACCTAATCATTGCAGTGCTTGCTGTCCCCTTCTTACATACAAGAAGAACTGCTTTATTTCCTCTCACCACTAATTGACTTGATCTTCCCTTTGGATGCTGCTATGCACTTGGAACAAGGCATATACAAGATAGGACAGTTCAGCTACCACTGAGAAATATGTACTAATTACCCTGATTTCTCACCTGCATCTAGAATGTCTGTCACTGCTTGAGAGACAGAGGCTGGGGGCCCAAGATGAACCATTGTAACCTGTCTTGCTTTTGAATGGGAAACCTTCTGGGTAATTGTTTTACCTGCTGGGTAGCCGCTTAACAAAGCCTGTGGAATTATTCCAAATGTGAGAGAAGCAGCTAGCCAAAATACGCCATCTCGGGTGTCCTATTTGGGTGGTGGGGAGATGAGAGAGATAGAGGGGTGCTGTGTAACAGTAATTAACAAAAAAAACACTATTTTTGCTATTCAGAAGGTATTTCTCACAGTTTCATCTGCTGGGTTCAGCATCTGACATTGACTGGCTTGTGCAGTTTGGCTGTTTCTGATCTCAGTGGAAGTGCACAGGAAAAAACAGAAATGGGACAAACTAGGCACCAAAGCCATCCCCATGCTAACTAACTGGATATAATCCATAAACACTGAACAACCCCACAATTGCTGTTGAAGCTATTACATCAAACAACCATGAAAATTCTCAAAGCTGTAGATATAAAACATGTTGGCAGCTGAGAAAGGAAGCTGTAAAGAGGGAGAGCTTTTTAAAAACATTTTGAGTACAGGGTCACACATCTCATTTAAAACCAAAACAAAAAATACAGCTGTTTGTTACACAAACCATCTCCCTCTGATTCTCACACAGCTTAGTAAACACGTACCACTGACATTCTACTGTAAAGGGAAACTGTTCAGAATGAGCTGAGCCACTGCACAGGTTTTAAGGCCATCTGGCACACAGTGCTCAACTGTCCATCACTTGAGACCCAGTGATACCTCTGGGCTCATGGAGACCTCAGTTTCTCTATGACTGTCATTTGTTGACATCAAGAAATGGAGGTTATGGAAGATGTTATTTATGTGAGTAAAACAAACGCTACCTTATTGGCAGCTGCCTTCTGTCTAGTTTCTTCTCTGTAAAGTGAAGAATATTGTCTTTGCAGCTCTTCATGGCTTGTTTTTAAAAGTTGTGCATCAAATCTGACAATAAAAATCAAGGTTTTAACACTGAATTAAATTTAGCTAGCTCATTCTTCACACTTCTTCAGTTCATGCTTGGCTGCAGGAAATTCATTATCTTGGATGTCCTGTAGTAATGGAGATTTTGGGGCACGTCAGTTGAGCTGTGCTAGGACAGTTCTTGGTTTTTGTTTTTTTGTATATGCAAATGGCACCAGATGGATGGTTTATGCAGCAAAGGGTATAGCTGCTTGGTTTGTTCAGTTCCTTTCAGGTGCTGTGTGTTGTAGCAGAGTACAGTGAGGAAGAACTGCCCATTTATCTTGTTGTAGCTGCTGCACTCAGGTGAAATGTTGTGAAAGTATAGTCACCTTCTCTCAGAAAAAAAACCAAAAAACATTCTTCTCAGTTAGGAAAACCTTTTAGAGGGAAAGAGCAGCAGCGACAGGGGTAGGGAAACTCCAGCAGATGAGACCAAATCGCTCTCTCTTTCCATAAGGACAGAGTGATGAGGAAAGGAAGATTAGATTTGAAAATCTTTTATTGCCTGCCTTACCAAGCACATCTCAGTTTTTTATCTATTTGAAGAGAGGGCTTATTTTAGAGCATAATAAACTACAACGTATCCTAGTTTAGAGATTAGGAGCTTATTGGTGTACTTTTTGATGTGCTCATTTGAAAGAAAAGGTGGGGAGTAGTTCCACATGAATACTCCAGCTGATTCAGGGTCTTGTCGCAGCCTATTTTTCTTCTCTCCTTTTATGTTAATTGGACAAATAGAAAATAATGAAGAGGGGACATACAACAGACTACCTGGATCAATAAAAATGTCACTTTGGCTGCATCAGTGTAATAGGCAGAGCTAATGTCACTTGGCTAAATAAATGGGTGTGTTTTGTGCAGCATTGTGGTTGTCCAGAGTGCTTTAAAAGCAAAGATGATGACAGAGCTCAGCAGCTGCAGGCTAGTGTGGCTTGGTGATCTTAAGAGCAGACGAGACCTTGCCCGGTTTCCAGCAGGGAATGGTCTTTATGCCAAAGCACCGGCTATACTGAGGTCAGAGGGTGGGCCATAAGGCTCAGTAGGGCAAGGCTGGACACAGTTTAGCTGCCACAAAGGCAATTCTGCCAAATATACGAAATAATACAAGTTTTTACTGAAGTCTGGTTAGTGTTGCTGCTGCTGTCCTGGTTGCACGGTGGTAATGTCTTGATACTGAGGTCTTGAGCTCTTGTATGACTAGCAAATTTGCAGTCAGGAGACCTCAGCATTGGACTTGTCCAAGACCTACAGATTTTCATTGGTGGCAAGGATTCAACTAGACTTATTGTAGACAAGTACAGCCCTAACACTCTTGTCCAGGTTTGCAAGCTAGCTTGAGCAATGCCTGTGCAAGCCAAGCAATACCCACTGAGCAATACTCAAATGAAGCACAGAACTGCTTTTGCATCTGCGTGGAGTGGAAGGATCACCAGTGCAACCACACCTACGCAGTTGGTTGTTGTGCCTTTAGGGTGGCTGCTTCGCTCCTGGCATCCCATCCTCTTGTTGCTGTCAACGAGTGTTTCTTTTGCTCACTTTATTTTGCACAGCACTGAAGTAGAATTAATTATACTCAAGCAGTGGAACACAGTTGCATAATTCTATGCATTTAATTTCTGCCTACTGAATTGTTATTAGCAATATCAAACTGACATGTTTTTTGAAAAGTGACAGTGTCTGCAGTCTTTGCTGCCTAAAGAGACAGTAGCAAACTCATTTCATGGCACTTAATATTTGTTGGGTTGTTTGGGGTTTTTTTTAAGTTTTCACTATTAGCCCAGAAATTTACAGAAGCAATTTCTCCGATGCTGCAGCATTCCCAGAGAGTTGTGGGTTGTTTTTTTTTTTAATAACAGTGGGCTGGAATCTTAATGGTCAAACTGAAGGAGCTGCTAGTTTATCTAGGAACAAGTTTCAGTTCAGCCAGATACCAGAATTCTTCACAGATATTTGATACATCTCTTATTTCTCAGCTGCTAAATGCTGCAGTTCAATATTTTTTTTCCATTAATCATTAGATAAATATAGATGTGAAATTGGAGTGCTACCAAAGACCTAATCTATGGAAGAGACCCTGATGTAAGATGGGGAGAATTTCTACTTTCAAGGCTGCTAAAACTTAAACAAAAGGAAAGTCCTTTAAATCCTGACTTTCAGCTTCTGGGTTTACTTTGATCATGTTCTCCTTCAGGAGCCACATACTGGCTTTATTTACACTCAGTAAAATAAATGTGTGACCCTTTCTCCTATGCAGAGGCAGCTTTTCTTCTGGTAGAAAGGTTCTTTATGCTAGCCTGAAATTAAGACTGATGGCCACCCTCTTAATAGTCTGTATGTAACACTTTTGTACAAATATTTCAGTGCTTTACAAATATGATGGCATGCTTTGATCCCTTCCCCAAAGGGCATATACCTCTGGGAGGAAACAGCCACATTTGCAACATTGCAAGCAAAATCAAACACTCTCTTAGCATGAGAAAGATAATAGTACTCCAGTTAACCATAGTAGACTTAAATGGCTTGTAAAAAGGTCAGTCTAGTGCCCAGTCACCCTGGCTAGTGACCTGTCCTTTCAGTAATCTCCCATGTCTATTTGTTTTTCATTTCTTGTGAAAATCAAATACTGAGCTAAAGCAGTAGTTCAGCATGGAGTCAGGTATGGCATATCTTGGCATTGTGCAGTCACTGGTGCAGGGATCATCTTGAGCAAACAGGGAATGAAGCTGCAGCAGAGAGATCTACTGTTTCTGTTCCTGAGGAAAAGTTTGGTCACGTTGCATCCATGGGTTGGATCCATAACTAAAACTAGCATAAAATAACGCCTCTATGTGTGTGAGAGACTATCCTGTGCATGTCCTAGGCCTGTTGCAACTCAAGGAATGCAACCAGGTTCCATATCCTCAATAAGTTAAGATTTTGTTTGTTTGTTTGTTTTGGGTTTTTTGTGCTGTTTGACCACGTCTTCATTTGCTTGGTGCCTCACTAACATAAAAGAAGTTGTTTCTCCATAAGACCTACATACCACCAGAGAGGTAATACAAAAGACTAGTTAGAACAGCATCACGTAAACCCTTTATCTGTTGTGAACCTCTGAAGTTCATCTGCCTTCACTGACTGCAAGAGTTGGTGTGCAATACTTGTATTTGTCTGGTTGTGCTGGCACAGATAGGGCCCCAGTAGTCATGGAGAGCAGACTGAGGAATGTGCATGCAATAGAAGCATGGCATGAAGAATGTGCTTCTGGCTGGAGTGAGCAAGTCATTTTGTCATTGTTTGTTTGTTTGTTTTTTGTTTTTTTTTTTTTTTTTTTTTTGAACTGAAATCTATTTACCTGGCAGCTCTGAATGAACATGCTGATGAATTCTGTGCAGGAAGAGCTTACACAGCTTTCTTGGAAGAATTTGCTACTTTAGATTTCTGTTTTTCTGGATTTAGGGGATCAACCCCTTAGCCATACACTCTAAAATAAAGGATTAAAAATGAGCCATTCTAAGACTTAATGTTTTCATTCTTCTCATACCTTTGGAGTAGCAGTTATCTAGGAATGGAATTACACAGTATCAACAAACTGTAGTTCACAGCTAAGCTCTCTCAAACAGGAAATTACACCAAGAAATCCATAAACAATAACAACAGCAAGGGTCAGACTGTCTTACCGTGAAGAATGATATGGTGTGGGAAACCTATTGCTTTTTGTTCTTGCTGCTGTTAATGCCCCAGTCTCAGCTCCCATGGTGCTTTTAGAGAAACCAGAAGTGTAATGTTGTATTTGAAACACATTTTGGTATTAGAATTCTATTTTGGTACATTTTACACAAAACTGTGTAATCCTTATGGTTGATATTTAGCTCTGTCTGTTGTGTTTTATCTTCAGACTGCTCTCAAAATAATTGATCCTCCTTGCCTTTACTCTGTTAAAGGTGCTGAATGTTGGCTAAGGGAAACCAATCTGTTGATGTTAAGTGACTTAATCAAGGCTGGTGTGAAACAAATGGTTAAGACTGCATTAATCTTTCTGGCTTGCTGGATGTATGCGTGCAAATTGCAGAAGGCCCAACACTTATTTCAGTTCCTGTGAAGTGATTTCAGTTCCATAGACTGTGGAATTTCCCTCCCTACCTTTCTGCTATCAGCCAGAGGCTGATAAAAGAAAGCCACCCCAGAAAGAACAATTCAATCACAGATCAGCACTGTCTTGTTTAATACATTTTATCTCTTTATAAACAATTTTATTGTTTCACACAACAAACGTGGTTAGAAAGAGCAATTACAATATACAACTTGATTGCCTTCATGGATTCATGGGTGATTGGTTTTGTGAATCCTGAGATCTTTCAGGGCTTGGGGTAACAGTGCAGAGCACCACTGCAGCTGCAGAGCCAGTGGACAACTTGTACACATGCAGCTGCAGCAGCATAATTGCTTAATAATTTACCTTTATTATCCAGACTGAGAATGGCAAAGGCAAGGAACTAGTTCTAATTTATGTAAGAAGAAGTTTGACTTGAGTCTACTTGACCCATGGTTTCCCCATCAATCCAGTCTGCCTGTTTCTGTAGTTGTGACAGTTGAGAATTATCTTCATGAAGCTTGATGTAAAGAAACCAAACCAACCCATATTTTCAACCACATGCTAATAATTTTAAATCAATCAGTGTGATTGATAAACAGTTAGGATTACTTGGCAAATAAGTGATAGCTTTATATTTTATCCACAGAATAACAACACTGGGTTTACAACAGAAAGAATTAAAGGCAGAACAAAGAAAAAAAAATCTTGGTCTGGATGGGTATTTGGTACCTGTAGAGGTACTATTCAACACTGCTTGCATATCTCTAGCAGCTGTAGTATCAAGGTAGCCTTAAGGTTCCTTGTACTGAGAAAGTCCACAAAGAAAGTTAAAAGCAATGAAGAAGGGGTTTAAATTGAAAGTACAACTCAGCCTTAATGTTATTTGCTACAGTCTATTAAGACAGCTCTAGGAATTGCATGTACTTAACAGCAGCAGTCATTTAACACTTAAAAATACCATTTTCATTACAGATGGAAACAGCTCCTGGCAATACAAACTCTGTACCTTTAGACATGATCATCTCTACTGTTATGTTGTCTTCACTAGACTGTCTTTGACTATGACAACTGGCGGGGAGGGGGGGGGGCGGGGAGGTGGGAGTGTGCACTGTAGTTGACAAGGGAGAATTTTCAAAAGCAGTGCTGGAGAAAGCCTATGGAAATTACAGCAGAGAAGCCAGGGAATGGAGAAATGAAGGCCTGCATGGGGCCTAGAACAGAGGCTGGCAGAGGTATCAGATAAGAAGTTTCAAATAGCACGTATTTCCCTGCTCCCACTAATTTAGCAGGAGTTGCTGCCTCAAACAGAGGCAAAGTATTGCTAGTCAGGTAGCAGCTGGAATATGGTCAGCAGCACCTGGTTGATCTTACACCTACACACACAGACCAGACCCTTCACCCACTCCTTCACAGAATTCTGTGCCCCTAGGAATAGCATGAGACACACTATTGAAAAATACCAGTAACTGTGAGCATTCACTCAAACTTCTCACCTGTGAGGGATTGCAAATGAGCATCATGATGCTTCTAGGACTATAGCAGGCAATCACAATTAAAATATGGCTACTATTAAACAGGGAAATGCTACAATTCCCCAGAAGACAAGCCAGACAAGGACTGATTGTGTGTGGGCACACAGACAGTGAAAGCTGTTTTTAGCCCAGAAGCATAATTCTGCTTCAGCCATTTGATGTCCCAGATTTGTGTGTGTTTGTGTCTCTGTAGGGAAAGATCTGTTTGGAACGATTATTTTTGACAAGACCTGAGACCAATCAGTCAGAAACAGAAAGAAAACTACGAGTATGCAGTGTGACTTGAAGATAGCTATAGAATTTGTAACTAACTGCTGTTTACCTGATTAGTATTTTAATCTATATAAACATGATGGAGTAAGGAAGGGGAAAGTCTGCATGCTGACAGAATAAATGTAACACCTGTGGCTGCTGTGCACAGCAGGCTATTCAAAGGAGCAAGATTAATGCAAAGCTGATACAGGTGGATCAGCTAAAACATTTGTAGGTAGCCATCATTTTAAAACTCTAGTGTAGACAAGAACAGTTGTGCTAGCCAGCAGTGGTTAACTTAAATCTTAACTTATTCTTGGAGCTCATCATCTTCCTCATGCTGCCACCAAATGTAATATGCATGTTCAAAGACATCTCCTGAAACTGGTTTAGCTAAAGCTTTCAGGAATCTAAAGCAAATGTAGTATACTTTAAATACTGCAGAAGATAAAAAAAAACCAAACAAAAAATCAAAAAACCAACCCCCAAAACCCCCAACTATTGCTAGAATGAATGCTGAATTTCACTTACATAGCAGAAGGCTCAGATTCTCTTCTCCCTCCTCTGAGTCTTGCATTTATTTACTCCTTTGAAAATAAGACTAAGCATTACAGGAGTTACCAATGAACCTTTCATTTAGCTTCCTTAATGGAGAAGTGCTGATCATGCAGGCTTTCCTTTCAAAAGATGATACAATACCATGCTCTTTTTCTTTTTTTTTTTTTTGCTACTTTGCTTCCAAGAGACCCTGAACAATATAAGAGGAGAAACACATTTTCAAGTGTTTTGAGAACTCTACAGAGACCTCCTTCTGGTGTTACATCTCTAACAGATGACTTCAACACTTTGCTTTCAGAAATGTGAACTTTTTTTTTAAAACCCTAAAGTATTTATATTTCTTATTAGAATGTGGTTTCCCATCCACCTGAACATGCCTGGTAGATGAGAAGGATAATGTCTTCTGCACCTCGGAAAAGAATAAGTGACTAAGCAACAAGGAAATAGTGGGTGCCATCTCCTGTCCTTTCCTGTGAAGGGAGAGCCAAGAGACAATAATAGGTCTCTATAATTTTATTCTCAGTACTTACACAGTCACTGCACCATGCTACAAGTTATTCACTCACAGCATCCTATTGCATGTTATTGGCTTTGCACAAACCTAGCAGAAAGGAACATTCTGCTTATGGTTAAACCAGTGCAATCAACACGTGCTACTACCTGAAGAACAAAACCTTTTTGTTAGAGGATGCAGTCATCATCTTTAAAAACTATAAATAATTTCAGTAATCTTTTCCTAATGCTTCAGAAGCATGTATTGAATTTGACATTGTTTATAGTTAGTCTTATAAAGTTCTGCTTTGTTTTCTTCCAAAGAAAATAGCAGGATATTGCAAAGTAGGAAGGTCCTGTAGCAAAATATGTAGTTATTACTAAATAATCCATCAAAAGTGTTTTCTAATTAGGACAGTCATTTTTACTTTCTTTGTATACAACATATGTTGCAGAATTGACTCAGACAAACTCTACTCAGGTATATTCACAAAGATAAAGCAAAACAGTCGTCTTTAGTACCAAGTCAAGAAAGCTGGGGCTGTTTGGCAAGTAATTGTTTGCCTCTTTACCATTTTATGATCTGAGCTGACTTGCAGAGGGAGGTGGATGTGTGCTCCTAAGCACTTTCTGCCTCCTGCTTTCATGCCTTTCCTCCTGGCTCAACTTCAGATTGGAAGATAAGGCATGCAGAGTTCATGGGATAGTGTATGTGAACAATATCACAGATCTAAAGTTCAAAAAAGCCACAGCCGAACAACCAGAACAAATAAATCACATCTGCATTAAATTTCAGTTAATTGAAGAAATAGCCTGTCAATGTATTAAAATACACCAGGAGGTTATCAATCACCTTGACAGACCCATATTTTTATCTGCTTGAACTAGTGGGCAGGGGCTTGCACAAAAACCAAAGTTGATGCTTTCCCCCACCCCCGTGGCAAGTACTGAAAAGCCAAAAAGAGCAACATTCAAGCAGAACTTTCAAATGCCCAGCTGCACATGCTGACTGCCTCAGCAAAAAGGAGAAATGAATGAGGGCTAGGAAGAGAAAGAAAAATATGTCCTTCTTGCTGATGTCTTTGAGAACTCTTATTTAACAGTGGCTCTTTCCAGCAGCATTAGTTTGTTTTCCTGGAAAAGCTGCTAATACTGAGAGATAAAGCCCACTATTGCACAAGTTCACCATGTAAAATGTGCACTGTGAATACTTCTGAACAGTTAAATCTTATGCACTATTTTTCCAGTGTGCTCCTTTGTGTAGCAAAATATGTACAGACACAGCCTCAGCAAGTGTAAGATTAGGAACTGGTTACACTAGAACTGTATCCTTATACAGCAGCTCCTGCCACATCACCTTTTGAGTTGAACCACAGCTTACTCCTGCTTATTTTTGTTCTGTGCAGAATTCTAATAAGGTATTTGATGAAATAAACATCTAGTAACAATACAGTTCATTTTAAACAGTGTTGTCTTAAATGTTTCCTTTTGTTTTCTAGGTATAAAAGTTCCTGGAAGCATACAAAATTATTTCCAGTGTGAACTGGCTACAATCTCATTGTGACATTAAGGGATTACTTTGATTAGACCTTCTCTTTGCAGTTCCACTGATGACTGACAGTTTCAGTAACTACAACAAAGAAAATATTAATTAATTTGTCTGGGTACTTAACTGTGTAGACATCAACTGCGAGCATAGGTGCTGTCAATTATTCCACTGATGCATTTCTTGGAACCTATTATAAAATCTATATTTTTATGACACCATTAGTATCAGTTTTCTTCCTTGGTGAGTCTTTGTACTGAAATAGTCATTGTAAGATTTTAAAAAGTGCTTTTATCCCTTACTGATTTATATCCAAGGTGTAGCATAGTCACAGAAGGAACGGCTACGAGTGTAGGATGAACCGAACACCACAAGGAAATATAAACAGGACATTGTGTTCAAGGGGCCAGGGGATTGTAGTTTGTGCAAAAGAAGAAACTCATGCAAAATTCAAGTTTTGCATGTATTTATCACCTTTCAAGGAGCAGATAAAGTCAGTTAATATTACTTTTGGACCGCTGTAATTGCATCAGGACTCTTTTTAGGGTGTTGCCTGTGCGCTACTGAAGAATAGCTCATATTCTCAAGTACCTCATTTTCCAGTTACATTGCTTCTCATTCTGCTTCAAAACAGAAACCAGTGCAATTGAGGATGGGCTCTGGCATAGCAACCTTCATGAGCAATTCTTATTTTTCCTTGACACCTGGGCTTGCACTCAGCTAGGCATCTGAAACTTGATGAAAAGGCAGAGCTGTTTTATGTAACTTACCTTTACTATAACACAGCCATCTTGTTCAAGAATGACGCAGCTTTATAATTCAAAGTACTACAGTAATTTGAGGAAAAACGGGTGTATGTGTCTCAGGAATTAGGCACAGTTTCAACTCCAAACAGTTTTCAAAATTGTTTTTAAATAATCACCTTGGTATTCTCTCTCCATCTAATACAGTCCATTTTTTAAACAATTAATTTGTGTTTCTAGTATCTAAATGTTAAGAAACAATATTTATTCTTCTACCTATCCATTATGAATACAGCCCATTATGATTTGGAATAGAGCTCCTTCAGGGGCAGAAGTTGTCAAAATGCAGGAAAGAACATTTAGAACATTTTAAAACACTGATGCCAATGATACAGCACATAGGGTGCACATTTGACTTAAGAGTATGAACAACTTGTTCATTTGATTACTGTATCTAACCTCAAAATTAAATTGATCAATACTCAGGCTAACGTAGATTTAGACAGATTTGCTTACAAAATAAATCACTAAATTTGAACTTAGCAGAAATATTATTGTCCCCTTCAAAAGTGGCAGAAAGTACTGTCCACCTGCCACCAATTGTAAACTGAGCTTGAAGTTGCTGGCCTAATGTTGGTATTTTCCCCACTCATATTTCTTACATGAACTTGCAGAAGAAATGGTGCAAAATAGCAAGACCTGTTGGAATAGGCAGAAAGGAATTCAAACTTTAATCTGATTGGTTTAATTTTTTTTTTTTTAGCAGGAGGAAAAAGAATAAAGTTACAAGATTCTTTTAATATTTTCACAATGTTAAACTAAAACTGAGCTCTAGGCTACATGTGTAAGTAAATCTAGAACACAAAAGGGTTAAATAAGATCTTCTTTTAAGATACAAGAACTTAAGCTTTCTTTACGTTTAACAAACTTCACAGAACAGATACTGCAAAGGAACAACCCCCTCCCCAACTTTTTTGTTTAAAGTGAACATTGTCCATAATTCACATGAACTTTAAGTAGTGTTCTCTCAAGAGCCACCTTGAAACCATCTGTGCACTTGTAACGAGATTAAAGAGAATAATAAAGAGGAACAAAATAGCATCTTCAGTATTAATGCAGAAAAGTCTTGGGTATCTATCAGAATGCCCATCAAATGTTATGACAGGATTTTGTAGGAAAAAAAAGTGCGTATCACAGCAGCCGCCAAAATCCATGGGTTTTTTAATTCCTCACAGCAAATGTAAATAATAGCCTTGGACAGTCCTTCTCACCAGGACTATTTCCTGAAAATGCAGCACAGAAGATTTTGCTGCTGGTTTCATAGTCTTGAATAATAACAATAATAATAATAAAAAAAACAGCTTGCTTTTTGGATAGCTCGCATTTTATAATGATGGGACACTTCCGATTTGCTTCATGGTTAATTAACGCTAATACAGTCAGATGCTGAGTGCGTGTGTGGAGAGACATTTTTTTTTTTAATTAGTTGTCTCTGTGTTAAATGCTCCTAGCTGGCTACCAAAGTAACAATATCATCTGGCCAATAAGGAGTTAGTTACTTGTAACAAGTAGAATGGGGGATGACTCACACAAGCTTACTCCCAAAACACTGGGGCTTTCCAAGTGACATATTACTTACACCTCTGATGTTTTGTATCTGCCCAGTATTTGAAGATGATACAAAATCTTTCCCTCCCTCAGGTTTTCTTACAAATTTACCTGATTGTGAATACCTTACTAATAGACCGAGCAGCTAAATTCACTCAGGATTAAGCTGGGTCACATCAGTACAATCCTTTTTACCTGCATAAACCCTGTGTGCAGCAGGAGACGTTATTACTATGTTTGCATTTGTTTCCAAGCTGACAAGACTGGTGCAATTCAGCTCAGTGTGACACACCGTAGTACAGAACCATAGGTCTCAACAGATCCAAAACATTCCACTCCATGTAATGCTTTTCATATTCACTTGCTGTACTTGCTTTGCAATAGATGCGGGCAGAGACTTTCAGGAGAGCGTTCAGCTGCATAGAACCAGGGCTGCGTTAGCCCATCTGATTATCTCATTGACACTCTGGAAGCGAGGAACACAAACTCGAGCTGAGAAAGGGTGTTTTACCGGTTGTTCCCCAATACTGTTACTGAATTCCGTTTGCTACAAAATGTCCTTTTTTGTCCCCAATATATAAGTCTAGCTACAGAAAGTCAGTCTGTAGAATCCAGCCATGGCTACTGTGCTGTGAATTAGCCTTATTTGATCAATTATCAGATACCTGCACTTAGCAAAAGGCAAACAAGAGCCAATCAGGTTTCGGCGGGTGGGAATGGCTGCACTGCTCAAGGCATGTGGAATCTCTTCACACAACTCGTAGATCTCTGTGGATGCCATGTAAAAAGTATGCACCATTTCCTGCTCTGGGATGGAGTTGGCTTTAAAGTGAGATCATAATTTAACTGAGAAGAAAGAAAAAAAAAAACCAAACAAAAAACAAAACCCAAACAAACCCTGATAGGTTCTTTATAGTAAGATAGATATAAAATTTTTTCATAAGAATCTCTGTCCCCTTTTCTTTTTGGCTTCCTGGGCAGAACCAGAAAGATGTTCCTACCCCAGCAGAATCCCTGATGCTGGTGACACTGCCTAACTCAAAAGCCACACGCGATGAAGGCACGAGTGACCAGTCAGGTCTTCTGGGCTTAAGCAGCTGCAGTTGCTGCTCTTAGTAGTATTTCACCTCCTCAGGATTCACTAGCAGTGAAGAGGTGAAAGGCTGCACATTAAACAGTTTGTCCGAAAGCCATGTGCATAGCAAACTTTTACACCAGCTTCTATACAACTACTTGTTTTAACTCTGCAGCTGGAATGTTTCCAGCGTAAGGCTTTTAGAGTGACTCCAGCAATAACAGAAGCCTTTGGATTTTTCTGGTTTTGTTTAAATCCACTAGCCATGCTCAAAAATAATATTTCGTCATGTTTTATTTTTATACAGTGGCTAGCAGGCACCTTAGTAACCAGCCAGAAATTTCAATTTCAACCACCATCAACCCCTAAACTACAGTACCAGGACGGTTGGCTAAAGAAAGGAAACTGATTGGCTGTAGTCTGAAACTTGCCTAGTACAAGGTGTCTGGCTGACTTTGTCCTAAATAAGGCTAACATTAGTGAACTAAGAGAACAGCATTTGGTTGCAGTCTTGCACTCAGGAACATCCTTCTCCAATGCGTTGGCAAGATCTCCCTACTTTCCGATCCAGTTTCACCATTTTCATAATGGCTTCCTCACGCCCGCGTCCCATGTGGTCAAATGTGCAGTCATGTTGTTCAGGCAGGCGATGTAACATACAGAACACATAACCTGCCATGGAAAGGGAGAAAAAAATATCGTTAGGGACTTGGTCAAAGTGGCAGAATCTTACCTGAATCAGAAGTAAAGGATCACCTACTCAGGGATTATTCAGTTCTCAAATATTAATGCCAGCTTTGAAGTTTTTACTTGTCTTCCTTACACAGTATTAATAAATACCTGATTATTTACTGCATTTTCTCAAGTATTTATCAACACAGTATCAAAGCTCCAGTCATATTAGGTTTGGGGTTTTTTTTGCCATCCTCTCAGTTTTCTAGAGGATGCCCCCCAAATTGCCTAAAGTAGGTATGCCCAGATTGTAACAAAGCTAATGTTTTAAATAAAAAGCTGATCACTTTCACTGAAATATTTTCTAATTTATGTGGAGTTGGTTGTCATTTCTGAAATTCATGCCTATGGCACTTCAAATTTAGCTCCCAAGCAGGCATTCAAGTCTGTTAAATCTAAGCACCTTGCTTCCTCCTTACTGCCAGCACCCCAAGCTGGCAGCGACTGCAGGAGAGTTCACTGCTCCACAACCATTCCAGTTTTCAGAAGCTTCTCTTCATTAACTGTTCTGACTAAGCACAGGGGTGAACAGGCATTTGACATGGGGACATGTCATGCCACATCACCTTGCTCTGTAGCTGAAGAGATGTAGGTTATTGTCTCTTTGTCTAAAGCTAGTCAATGTTCTTCAGTTTTCCAGGGAGCATATGATTCAGAAACACATGGCAATACTTTTTCCTACAAGTGAGGAGGGCATCTTCAGTAGCCACCTCTTTCTAGTCTACAAAAAATTTTTTTAAAAAGTCAGCTTTTTTCTTATTTGGCCCTAACACTTCATAACAGTAAAGAAATTGCCTCAAATTTCCTACCTCTAAAATGAATGTTACATAGCGATCAGTAGTACTAAAGTGATATAGTAGGGAAGAGTCACAAAACTACAGGGTTCATGTAGATTCATACTGCTGCTCCTTGAATGCTCAAAAGATATTAAAACCACAAAATTATTATATTTGAGAGATGGAAAAAGATAAAAATGAGTGAATGAGAGTGTGTTTGTGCACATATATATGTATACACACACACACACATATATATATAGTTCAAGCTCCTGACTATAAACTTCAATTGTAGGAGAGAACAACAGGCTACCTTTATGTTAGTGTGATTGTTAAGAAAACAGAAAGGGGGAAAAGTATCACACATGGAATTACTTTAAAAAAAGGAAAAAAAAAAAGTGAAAAAAGTGAAGAAAATTTGATTTATCTTTGCTCTTTGTTTCAATAGCACCAGCTATGAAAAGATGTCTATTATCTGTGGCTGGCTTTGAAACCCAGTTCTAGGAACAAAGCAAAAAAGACAAGTTTTCTGTATTGGTATATGTGATTCAGAAATATGGATGGAAAGATGCAGATTGAATTGACATATACCTTGCCCCTTGTGATCATTGCCTCCACTTCAATCTCAGTCTGGGTCATACCACACTCAAATGTGACAAATATCTCTCTTGAGGTGCCAAAACCCCAAGGTCTGATTGTTAAAATTAAGACATCCTTGGACTATAGTTTAATATTGAACAGGCATTTCACTCAATTCTCTCTTACAGAAAGCATGGGCTGAAGGCTTCCCTTATTTCTTGAAATAAGACTTCAAATTACTGAACCAACGTCCACTGCAGCCACAAGAACACATAAATACCTGACTAGATTAGCTCAAAAATCAAGTTGTTCATCTTATCTGCAATAGATGTGTAAGAAGCAGATGCAAGAAACCCTTTAGATATGGATTGGGCTGAAGTTGTTTCAGTCCCTTGCAGGTAAAAGATGGTTTTAAATCCTGATGGTTTTACAGATCCTCTCCATATGGTTAACAAGCATATGTAGAAATGCTATTAGATGTTATCTAAAAGAGATCTTGAACACGTATGCTCCTCTAAGCACCCCAGCAACTACTTCATAATATATCAAAAATTCACTTCCATGTCATCACCAGAGCATAAATGGCTAAAGCCATAAAGCAGTGCACCATCTCTGCCTTAATTTTACCCATGCAGATGAGTTTCTTGCATAGGATGTGCAAAAAAATATAATTCAAAGGAAGTCTAAGATTGCACACAAGGAATTGTGAAGTTTTCATAATTCCCAAGGAATCTGCTGGGAACAGGCAATAGGAGAGGACAGAAAACAAAATAATCTTCCATATTTAAGACCAGAGAATACCACAGACCCACAGTTTGTTCTGTGTGGGTGATGATGAAAAATGACTGCATTTTCCTTATTGCTACATTAAAGAGCACTGGCTTGATGGGAGTATGGAATGACAATAAGCAAATATTTAATCTAAAACATACATTTAATTCTTAACTTTGTCTTCAAATTCTGAAATTAGTAAGTTGCTCAAATACCAACAAAACAATATTTGAAGCATCAGAAACAGTTTAACTCAATGGTATAAAAAGCCACAAGAAGAGCCAAATTACAAGTTTAGAGGACCCCTGATTTTGTTAAATTTCTTTTTGCTCTTCACTAACTGAACAAAAAGTGGTCAGACTATGGAACATGGCACATAACTGGATTACTGCAAACTACCAGTGGAGAAGCACTGCACACTGCTGGGACTACTCTAGCGGACGTCCAAGGAGTAGCCCCAGACTCTTCTAATGTACTGTTGGAGAACATCGCGCTGTTACATAAAATAGCTAATAAATATAATGATGCATGAATAACATCATGATAGGAATCAAGCTCCTTTTTTTCCTGCCCCAAGATTCTAGTCCTAATCTCATCGATGAGATATTCAGAAAGCTGCTAAAGGCAGCCAGATTTGTTTCGTTTCTGAGAATATTTTGAGAAGAGGTGAAAGTGCCAAACAAGCTGATTAAATATTTATACAGTTTATACATTTACAAAGTGGCTTAAAAACATTTTAAAGTTTCCCTATTTGAAATATCTTGATGTATTACCTAAAAAGTAGTTTCATGCTGCCACAATTACCGTACAAAATCTGAGCTTCTGACACTTTAAAATCACCTTACCTGCCCACTAGTACTGCCATTTATCATTTCCATTCCCAATTCAAAAGGCCTAAGTTCAAAACTGCCAGAATTTGGAGCCACTTTCAAATTTTATTTAATAAACAGCTTGTGTTTGTATAGATCCTCTATACAAAGCCTATTCAAAAGTAGTCTTAAAAATGGCATAGGCTTATTCCTATGCAGAATCCTGTGCTGTATGCTTTGGTTTCTTCATGTGCTTCACAAGAAATTTTACCTTTCTTGCCGATTTGAAATTCTAATCAACAAGAGGTTTAAGCAGAACTTAAAAATACCTTGTAACCTTAAAAGATAAAGGTGCTGCAAAAACTCTCTATCAAAGGTGTATTTTCTAACAAGGTATGTGTGAGTCTATATCCAGATTGCTGTGCATGAGCAGATTGTAACACATCTTTAAAAGGTCAACATATCTACAGGATATCACACAACACAGCAGAACCAGGCAGATTAAGCAGCAGAGAGTAGCGCATGCAGTGACACATGCTGCTGCAGTACTGTTCAGAATAACTGGACATCATTCCCCAAAAGAATCTAGTAATCCCCTAAAGAACATTTATGTATCTCCCCTATCCTTCCCTATTGGATAGATGACTGAATGTATTGTAACTGATACAAACAATAAAGCTATTTTTAAAAGTGTGGAAGGGAAATATTTTTTTCTTTTTTTCAAGAAATGGAATAGTTAAGAAATGAACATAAGAGTAGAACAAATAACTACCAAGATACAGAGCAAAGATCCTAAAGACTTGTGCATTGAGTACCTCAGAAAACACTTGCTCTCTGGATTTCAATATAATCTAGCTTGTTCCCCTAATATTTTGGAGATTTTTTTTTTTTTTCAAAAAGAACACCCAGCAACCGAAAGAAAGTAAAAGTGCCCTGTAGTCCACCCTAGCAAAACTTACAGCACAGCTTGTATGCACTGCTATTTTACAGCATAAAAATATTCTAGTCTGCTGATATCTTGTATTATTCTCCTCCTAGAAAGCTCCATTCCTGAATATACTCTAATTATCTCTTTTCTCTCTTCTGTGGGGAATGCTCTGCATTGGCCTTGTCAGATTTCATTACACAATATTCAAATTTTACTGACATTTTCTATAAAACCAAACCAAACCCCAACAAGCTAAACAACAGACTTTTGGAAATAAGTGAGCTAAACTAGGCCCCTGTTTCCCCTTTCCCAGCTTTGCAAGGTGTCATGGACTTTGATTAAGTGCTAAGTAGTTCAGGACAACTTGTCTAGGAATCTTGTCATTTCTTCTCAAGGGGAAAGGGGAGTAAGCCACATTATGGTGAAGTTTTTTAACCAAATAAGATGTATTTATTAAAACTCCACAAAACATAGCTTGAAGCAGTCCCTTCTATGATTTCCACTCCAGGAAGAGTGGATGGGGAATGTTAACCTCTACATGCTGAAAGTCAGAGTCAGAAGTCTCTAAATATTAATGCACAGTATCTTAAAAATTGCCCTCTTGAGGCATTTCAGTTCCACGTTCCCTCACAAACAGTACAGCTGCAAAAGATTCAGGAAATACATGGTAGGAAGAAGTATACATAACTTATGATCTTATTTTTCTAACCATTTGCTATGCAAACTTACCTTTCAATATTTTCTTCTTTATATAGATCACCTATAATTACTCATGACTACCAGATGATCAACAACTGAATTAAAAAGAGGAAATGAAAAGAGGTGGTATAAGACACCTTAGAATGTTTCTTTTCCTTTTCCTCAGGACTAATCTCAGGTTTCATGCTAGAAGCACACAGCCCTGTGACATCTGTGATGCTACATTAAGTTTTATGTCTGCGACTCAAGATGCTTACAAGATGCTGCAGATTTGTTTTGTATTTCTACTGCTGGGTTTATGCTCAGGAGAAAAGAAGAGAACAAAGTTCTTGCTCTATTTTGCTGTCTACCACAAAGAGGGTAAAGCAATATGTATGAACCATCCATTAGAGACAAAAAAGCCATTAGTGAAAAAAACTGCCCAGGAAATGAATGAAAGGTGTATACAAAAGAAAGATGACATCATCTTAATCTTGTAACAGCCACTGGACAGGTATGGTTCAAGATTCTGCAAGAATTCCTTACACTGCAAGGCAAAGACTTTGTATTTCGAGTTTAGTCACGTAAAACCTGCGTCTTCTGTCTATTTTCTTGAAGGTTGTAAGTCTGGGAAGCTGCTTTAGGGAGCACACAAGAGATACAGTTTTGCACTGTGGAGACTCTGCAAACAAACTACCTTTTATCCCAATTTGTGCTCATTTCAAATTCACTTTCCTCTTTATCTTACTACTTGCACAGAAAGCTGTCAAACTATTTTTTCCTACATTAAGTGTGACACAAATTTTAAGGAGAGAATTTATATTGCTTGAGGACAGAGCACATGCTTGAGTTTTTAGTATGTTTTTTGTTGTTTGGGTTTTTTTTTTTTTTTCAAATCAACAATTCTTAAGGAGGTTCTACACAAGACACTACTCCTTGAGTTTGGAACTAAGAACTTCTCAAAAGAGAAGTTTCCCTACATTTCTTTGAAGACACTATTTGGAGTGGGAAAAATTAAGATATGGCACTCTCTTAATTCAAGTCGCTTTTGCTGTAGTGGTTACCAACTCCACAGAAGTAGGGAGCATCTTCAAGAACAGAAATGAGGTTTTCAGGAAATTATTTCTGAATTTCAAAGAACCCTCAATGAATCAAAGTGATAAATACAGCATACCTGCTTTGTAACAGTAAATGCTATTGAAAAGAAGTTTGCTGTGGGTCAGGTCTTACTAAATACTGCAGGTCTCAGTCAGGATCACACCTCAGTTCTGCCACGTACCACAATATAATGGTGTTAACCACCATCTTTTGGTTTGGACCAAGTAAATTCCTTGCTGTACAGAACACACACACACGTTATAGTAACTACATTTACATCACAACTTCTCTACCCCACTCTGTGTTCATGAGTTAGGGCCAATATCCATCGGAGACAGTCTAACGGAGCAACTTGGGTACACGATTACTCCCATGGATGCAGCACGCAATACTCATTTCTAAACTCCTTTGTACTTCAGAGGCCAATGACCTACACATTTCATCTGTGGGCTTCCCCTCCAACCTTACACACTGTCCTCAATTTTTGTCTAAGTCGCAATCCACAGCAGTCGGGCACAAGCAGTAGCTGTGACCCCACAAGCTGACTTGCCAGCTACCACAAATGGTGGGCTTCCAGTGTTGTGAAACATCTAACTGGGATCATACCCCAGTTCATCTACGGTGATAGATGCAACTTCACAGAAATTAGCATTATAATTTGTCACATACTTTCTCATCATAACTGAAAGAAACATTTTTCTCCAAAGGACTTGCACAATGTTGAAGCATAAAGGCAAACCAGTCAAAGTCAACAAGAGAATTTTCAAAGGAACCATTTTGCACCAGTGAGCACCAATGTATGACTAACTTGAGGGAGAGGAAATGCTAGGTTCAAAACGAAGAAGTTCAGACTTTCGGTGGGTAAAGAGAGTTTGCTTTTATGAATAATCATGTGATTTTGCAATAATATAATCGGGAGGAATTAGTATCACCGCTACACTCGTAAAAGGAAAATTCACTGCCATGTTTGCAGGGCCGAAAACACACTGCAGCACTACCATATCTCCCATATTACTCCTAGTTTCACAAGGTTATATCCTGTAGGATGCTGGAGAATTAATCCAAAGAACAGGATAGGCAGTAAACAAAGCAGAAGTATGCCAAAAAGACATCCTAGTGTCCAAAAGCAGACACTTAATAGGTGTAAACCGCAACAGATAATGCTATTGCAAATGGTAGTACTCTTATAAAATAAGATTTTCTATAGGCTATACTAGCATGTAAGGAAGTATTTGTTTCCTACCCAGAACATTTACATTTGACAGTAGTGTGAAATCTTTAAAACAAAACAAAACAAAAGTCTCCTGAGAAGGGGCAGGTGGATGCCAGAGCTCTCCTAGCATCAGTGCAGGGCATGGGTGCAATGTTTGCCATTTTCAGAAGAGCTAGATGAGTACTAATACTTCTAGAATTCTCCCTACACCAAGCACACCTGAGCTAATACACTTCTCTCAGAAGCTGAGGATTTAATTAAAAGCCAAAGTGTACCCAATAATTTAATTAAAATAGCAAGCAATACTGAGTGATTCAATAATGTATGTGTATCATTTTGTTTAGACCAATGAAAATGCAGGAAAGATAAGGCTACTAATAAAGAGCTGTAATGAATAATGAGAGGGTCTATACTAACATACTGTATGTGCTGTATTAATTCTAACTGTTCTCCTGGATCCTGCATGTATTTTGACTTCAAATCATCACATGCTGAATATGATTCCAGGTTTGATTTTCAGCATATTTCCCGAATTATATTATTTATGCCTTGGGTTTAAAGAGCTTTCTAGAGGTTGCACCATATTGATCCACAGTCTGACAACAGCTAGACTTGCTGGCCAAATCACTGGAGAGAAGCAGTGCTATTTCTTTTAACCTTAAATTAAATTTATGTCTTTATCCCCTATTTATACTTTATGTCCAGGGTCTCTTAGATTACACATTCTGCTCCATGCAAGTCTCCTGTTCCTGTGGCCTCTTGCTATCTGTATCAAGAGTAATTCTTCTTCTAATGAAAGGGAAACAGAGGTCTGTTCAGAAGCTTTGTTTATACCATAAAGGAAAACAAATGCTTAGAGTGATGTACACTTCCACCCTTCCCTCCCCCTTTTTTTTGTGTGTGTGCAAAAATTTACGCAGCATTCCCTGCTCCTGCTTGTTCAGAATATGGCAGGACCCATGACTCTAAAACTGAGCAAATTACTTCTCTAAAGGTACTGAAATAGATGAAATTAGAAATGAGACAGTCTCAGCTAGACTTTTGTGTCCTAGGTCACTAGGCCACGTGTCTCTTGTGCACACAGGATAATTAAAAATTGCATCTTCTTTTACTTTATGCATATGCTTCTTTCTTTTGTAACCACAGTACAGGTATGTATGGAAGAATAGACCTGAAGAGACATACCAACAAAAGGCTTATTCTCTCCCCTCATACTGTAGTATCCCTGCAAAAACCACCTGAAGGTTATTGCTGATGTGGTAAGACCCTCAAGATGTGTCAAAATAAAGCCACCTTCTTGTTGTTTCGTTTTTAAAAGGAACTTGCTAACTTGTTTTATTTAAGGAGAACTCGAGGACTTAAGAGACCAACTGACCCATTTCAATTACATGTATTGATTGGGACTGTAGGAAGGTAACTGAAAGGCTCAGTAGACATTACTAAATCAAGAGACTTACGTGTTGCAGAACTTTATGTAGCACAGTGGAAGAAATCAAAACCAGTACATGCTGTAAGAAACCCACATTAGTTGAACAAGCTGAGGGAATACACCAGAGCCTTTTCAAACTGAATTTCATGAACCCTAATTATAAGCAGACCATGAACTCCATTTACACTTTTAAAGCTGTGGACAGCTTTTCTAAAGCCTAAACACTGAAGTGTTTTTCTGGGTCCTATCCTTGGAACATGTGATACACCAATTAGTCAACTGCTTTTAACTGTTTCATTTCTAGTAATTTCAGAATATATATTACTCAGAGAGACCAACATCAGTTAACAGCTCCGATTCCCTATCAATTAAATTACAGTCTTGGAATAACATCTTTGTAAAATAAAACAAACCAGAAAAACCTCTGAGTTTGAATTCAAACTTCAATAGTTTTTCTTTTTTTAATGCTAGGAATTACTGGAATGGCTGAGGCAAAAGTACTATTCTGGGGCAACTGTCTCAGGAGAACAGTCAACAGAAGACAGCTGAATATGGTGCATCTTAAGGCTGGCAAAAAGACTTGCCAGAATTATAGTAAGTAACCAGTTACTAATAAGATTTATTTTTTCTTTAATACTTGTTACTGAAGAGGTTGACTCAACCTCAGAAGCAGTACACATATTTAATCAATGGAAGTACATCTGTTACACCAATGCATAGCCATGTCCTGAAGCCATTTTGGTTTGTACCAGATAAACTTTATCCATCTAGAAAGTGAATTTACCAGTGCCATTACAAATTCTCCACAGAAAAAGGCTCCATGGAAATGGAACCATGATTTAATATTTTACTGAGCTTTAAGAGAAACATTGGTTTGAAAACATGTTGGACTACTTTGTACAAGGATGAAAAAGTTGTAAGAGGTTTTTTGCTTATCTACTTAAGTTTGTTTATTTATTCCTGTCCTTTTGAAGATAATTTCTAAATTAACTGAGTAAATCAAATCATTCCAAATTTATTCTGGCACAATCCAAACAAGTGCCTCATCTCCTGTGTTTATGAACAAGCAGCTCTGTTATACAAGTTAAGAATCTGCAGCTGTTTTTCTTCCACCTGTTCTATTACAGAATCACAGTGAGAGATGCTGCCACAGAATCTGTAAAAAAGGTACAGTCTCTTTTGTGTGAATACATTTTGCTTCTGATGCCTAACAGAAATGCTCAGTGCTTGACATGAGTCTGTTCTTTTCTTCCTCTTACCCCTCTGCTTAGTGGAAAGCCAAAACAGAAGTAAACCAACAGACACTTAAATAATCCCAAGAAAATAATTCTGCCAGGTGATTAGATTTATACAGAACGAAATTAAAAGCAGGGATGTGGAAAAAACACCATAGTAGCATACCAGAACTCTCTTTTCTATACTTATTAACTATGCTTATGTGTGTGTATGCATATATATATATATATATATATAAATATATATATATATATATACACACACACAGACATGCATATATATATATATACACGAGATGAGTTTTTTAAATAGTTTAGAAGGTATGTTTGCCAAATATTTTAGAAGTTTTGTTTCTGTCCCTGCCAAGATTACAGATTTTTACAAGTTGTTTATAATACTTTCTCATGCTGCTTGGATCTCCTTTAATCTGAATTTACTCATTCATGTTTTAAGGTCCTTTCCATTGGTAATATTTATATGCGTGCATGTATTTATTTTTTCATTTATAATCTGGCAAACACCAAATTATCTTTAGAATGCACCAGACTTAAGTCAGGAGATAGTTTAGGATGTAGGAGGTTTTGTGAGATATAATGGCAATTTGGTTTTAATGTTGTGCTAAGATAAATGAGTTCCCCATGGGTTTATCCCCTCATCATCTTAAGGTCAGCTTTCCTTTAAGCTACGTTTTTCAAATGACTTCTGAAACTCTTAAGTTTGTTCCCATGAGTAAATTCCTTCATGATCACTGTTCACATACAAAGGAACATGGTGCACAGATACTTGTATAGAAATACATCTAAAGACTTCACATGCATTTTTTTGACATGTTTTTGATGAGCTGTCTTAAACTGTTTTTTTCTCTTATTTTACTCATCAGCCAGAGTACCTCTGTTTCTGTCAATGATTCCTTTCATCTACTTAATAAGCATTTATAATTGCCTGTCCCATTGCCCCTATTTTTTCTGTTTCTTTTCAATCAATATCGTTAAACATTCCTTTACATGTTTTTTCCCCTCTAGGCATGTAATCTTAAGATTTCTCAAACACTTAGTTTGTTGCTTTATCTCCCTATTTTATACTCTTTCACAGTTCAGCTTCTCCGTTATCTTTCTTTCATTTTTCTATATGAATTTGTCATTTGAGCCAACTGCACTATGCAACATGTACAACTTGTACTGCCATGGCCTCTTTATTTTCCATTCTTCCTGTCCCCTCCTCTAATCTAAGCAAAGAATGCAGAATCTTAAGTGCTTCTATGCATTAACCTTACAAGAAACAAGCCAGAAAGCAGTCAGGTACAAATTGAGTTATCAGCTATTCAGATATGTCGATTTTCTGTGTTGCTCAGCTGTGGCAAGCAGCTTGCTATTAAACTTGTTAGAACTAGAAACCATTTTATCAACACAATCTTACCCACTTCAATCTCATCTTGATGAGGCATTTCACCAACTTCTAATAAAAATTTAACATGGCATTTACCCAGTTTGCATTAAAGTCACGTTCAGTGCCATCTCCAACAAACCCAGCACGTTGTATGCTGCAAAGACTAAAATCTGGGCCCTCTTTCTAGAGACATGCCTTAGTAGTTAGATCTCAATCACAATGAGCAGTGGACAGTGATCTATGTGGATAAAGTTACATCCACATAAAGTTCCTAACTAATTAGGAAGGAAAGTCACACCCTCATAAAGGCGCAGTCTGTGATACGCTCCAACAGCGTGCTGTGCCCTCCTGCCACACATTCATCACAGCAGGGCAGCACTCTGGCTAACTGGCAACATCAGACTCTCGCTTCCTGACTCAAAAGTCTTTCTGCTGTAGAGGCCACTTGTGAATGTGCATCCATTCAAATAAAGAAACAGACAAACATCAACACTTGTCAACATCTCGCAAATAAAAACCGCAAAACAACAGGTTTTGCCTTCACCCATGCCCAAGGTCAGTAGTTCCTGCAGAGTCTCCATCAAGAGCAGCAATGAATACATAACTGTTCAAGTCTGTCTGCATTCTGGGAAATTATAACTTGTTACAACACAACCCAGGCCAGTAAAACTCCAAGAAAATATCTTCTGTCCACACAGGCAAGAAATACTGTTAACAACTGTTCAGGCTGCACCACAACTGAGCAGTTATTTTTTAATACAGTCTAATTAAACTGGAAGTTTTCAACATTTTCCCATCCTATTAAGCATCTCCTCTAGCCAAAGAACATAGAAAACTTGAGATTCCTAACTGAGAAGCACACAAACAAATTGGCAACACCTCTGTAAGGCACTGGAAGCTAAAGCTAGGCTTACTTTCCAGGGCCCATTATCTTGGTCACCCTACTGATTGCAAAGGGTTCTGGATACATGGAGCCTGAGCTACAGATGTGTCCATTAAGATGTGGCCTACAAATAGCAAACCATTCTACACAAAAGCTGCTGAAGAGCTGGCACAATGTACTATTTTTTCTTAAACTGCTGCCTAGGACTGGCTCTAACATGACAGATGTGAAATTCCTTTCCTGAGCATCTGGAATATCCTCATCTGATTTACGCAATCCCAACAATATTAAAGACCACTACAGATTTCTGTGTGTTGGCTTTACTCAACAAGTGATACCAGAACTACTTTTTGCTGTGAAATACCAAAACTCTGCTACAAAACTCAGCTATCCTTTCTGTGCAAATAATTTCTATGGCTTAGAAGTTTACAGCTCAGTATCTTTTAAAAATGTACACAACTTTATTTAGTTGCAATATACATCTAGTCAAGTAATTAAGACAAGGCCCATAAATTTATAGTGTAATTTGCAAATAATCAACCTGTCTTTTTCTAAAATACTTTTCCAAAACTCTGTGTTATAGAGCTACTTTAACTCACAAATTCACTGCCCCTGGTTCTATAGCAAGTCTGTGGTAACCACCCACTTATCACATCACTGAATTGACCACTTAATTTTCAGATTACAGATCACAGACGATTGATTTCAGACTGCTTACACTTCCAGCAGAAATGCTGTAATAGAATTTAACTTTAAGAATATGATTCCTGTAATTCCTTGATGATACAGCTGCCTACTAAATCTGATATTAAACAAGTAAATTATTTCAATACAATAGTTAACCCTCATAAGACACTAAACCATTGTGAGGCCCTCTGACAAAACTAGAGAACATCGCTGTCTGGAAAACATGCCTAGTGTAACTGTCATCTAGAAACGTTTCTTAGGAAGCTGGTTTTGTTCCAGTAGTGTTGATTTAAAGGTTATCCAGTCAGAGGGGCACAAAATGAGAATTCATTTCAAAATTTCCCTTTCTCACTGACGCTTGCAAAGTGGATCAGCAATTAACAATTCCTATCATTTCTCCCAGTTCGCGGTGTGAGAAGGCTCAGAACTCGTCTTACAAATTGCTCTTTTGAAGATCAAAGGGAAGCTGAATTTGTCTGTGTGCGCTCTGGATGAGTTTGTAATTTACTGGAACTTTGAGAGGAGGCTTGGCAGCAGGCACGTTTGACAGCCTCAGGGTACAGGATTCAGGGGAGCTCTGTGACTCTTCCCTTCCGAGTTCCTTCCTTGCCTTTAATTGGCACCTCATTAGAAATTAATGAAAATGACATCCTCTGTTCTTCCCGCTCCAGGCACAGAACACTACAAAAAGGCCCTTCACCATTCATAACACATTCAATTTATATAGCAATGGCTCTTAAGCATTATTTATGAGATGTGAATTTCTTGTCAGCAGTTAATAACTTGTACAGAGTGGAAGCAGAATGAAAAAAAGATTTTGAGTGTGCATGTATGAAAATAAAGAAATCTTTCTACAGCCGAAAAATGTTGTGTTTGAATTTGAAGAACGCCTGCTGGAAGCTGGAACTCCCTTCTCAGTAGTGAATCGCTTTTCTTCATGGCAAAGCCCTGCAGCACTGTCAAATCTGTCTGAAGTTACACGTAGTGTCAAGGGAACAAGTGCAGCAGCATCACCTCTCTCTGGACAAGTCTTACAGGAGATAGTGGAGCCAATGCAGTAGTTTCCCAAAGATCTCTGAATTCAGTGTAAAGAAGCAACCTGCTCTCTCTGTCCCCTTTTAAAAATGTTGTGCCCTGTTGGACAAGTCCCAGTTATGCTAAGTTAATATCTGGAGGTATATTAAAACATTGTCCAGTATGTATAGATTTTTTTTTTTCACTGTGTCTCACTACAAATCTCACTGGAAGAGTCACCAGGACACTTCAGCAAAAAAGGAGAAGATTTTCATTACTTTTAACACTAGGACAAGAAGATGTTACAGCAAACAATAGAACTGCTGTTCTGTGGAGTCTTAAGAGTTAATTTGGATTTTAACAACAGTGTTTCAGACACAGCTTTGGAACAACAGAATATTTATGTGGTTAATCCTTTTTCCTTCTATCCAAGCAAAACCACATATTTGTCCTTCTAAAGACAGTGTCTGCCTTTTTATTGATTCTGACTATCAGAATTTTTTTTAATGTTTAAAGTTAAGGGTTTTTTCCACCTTTTTTTCCCCATTCCTTCAGTTAAGGATTAAAATGCCAAGAATTCAATAGCAGTGGTCCAAAGTCCTGATCAATCAATGTTCTACCTGCACCATTACTTCTGAAGAATATACATGCTTATTTTACACCAGCTGATTACATTTCCAGCACTTCTAGTTGAGCACGCATCATTACCTGTGCTTCACATTATGACTAAAAGGATAGTCTGATCATATACGGATTTAGAAAACATTTTAAGTGAAGGAGAATTTTAACATACTTATTCTGCCCCATTTCCCATCCCCCCTTCCCCAGGGTTTTTGATCTGGCTTGTCATTCGTGACGTAAAGCAACCCAATTCTACGGATAGTTGGGTAAAGTTAGTGAGAATGGTTTCTATGGCGGCTTCTTTAACAAAAGCTACATGCTGATAAATACTGGTAAAGCAGTTCAGGTGATGTGAAGCCGAGATGACCTGTGTTGCTCAGTGGTAGGGTTTTGTTTGCTTCTTATTAATATTACTATTAAAAGTGAGTAGTGTAGGGTATGCCTACTTTCATATCACATGAGAGCATTTCATTGCAGATAACACATGTACTGACTACAGTATTAATGAAACATTACAGCTGCACCGATAAACCAAACGTCTCCAGTCTTTTCAGCCGTGTTGTAAACATGGAAAAAAGACTCCTGCCTCCCACTTCTCTCATTGAATATGTAGAATATAAATGTTTATTATACATCCTTTAAACTATATAGGATGCAATATGTAATGTAGGAATGCAAATTTTCATTTCCTCACTCATTGCTGAGGAACTTGGAATTTTTTATTTCATATTCATGTTGTATTAACACATTTTATAAACCTCAACAGCAGTATTTGCATAAAGCTGCAAGTATCCAGTAAAACCAATTTAAAGAATAATTCCTACAACATTTACATTGCAACAATGTTGAATTATGGAACTACTTCACAAAAGCTTGAGAGGAACCAACTATATTTATGTGTTAGTTTAAAAAAAAAAAAAAAAAAGAGCAGGTCTTACTTTATGATATCAAAAACATTATTAATCAATGGAAGGATTTTTAAAACGTTGCTTTCAACTTCACTGGCCTTACATAGCTCCAATTTTGCAGAATGCAGGAAAGATTAATGATATAAAATAATTGCAAAGTCACCTTCTCTCCAACTGTCCCCAAACTTGTAAAACTCTCTTGCTCCTGGTATTAGGGAGCATTCTTCCATTTCAGTCAAGTACCTGAAAGCAGCCTCAGTCATTTGATATGTGACAGCACCAGAGCAAGAGCAGAAATTCCTGCCTCTACCACGCTGAGCAGAGGGCCCTGTACCAAACGGTCACCGATAGTGCTGAATTTCTTCAGTTTGATAAAAATCTTACTGGACACTTCAGAGTATCCAGACACAAGATTTCCATAACAAGAATTTCAACATTACAGCTTTTGATTTCACATTTGGTGGCATCACAGATAACGCATGTTAATTCTGCGGAAGTGCTCCAGTATCTGACACAAAGCCTGTCTCGTGTCCAAGAGAGCACAACACAACAGGAATCTCTAAAGGCTGAAGACAGACAGATGCTGAAGAAAAGAACAAAGGATAACATGGAATCTTTGCAGCTTTCTATTGCTTCTCCACTTGATATTAGGTACTCAGTATAGAACTCATTAACTGGGTCTTTGTAACTAGCTTAGCCAATCCTTTCTCTCCCCACTGCTGCTCAGGACATACCTTATCCAGAAAACATGTCAATACAGTGTTCTACATTTCAGGGGTGCAATGTGAATTGCACCTGTCACCTGTGCAAATCCTTTGGAAATTATCCCCCTGCTAAGACACAATGAAGTACCTAAACAAACTTATCTGATGTTTCAATACAGGCATGGTCAGAGAGCACAAGTATAAGCTTTCAATACGTGATTAGATGAAAAAGTAATTAGCAGGTAAAACTACCGTGCGCATTAACACTGGGTCTGATGAGCACATTTAAACTAGTTATGAACACAATTGTTCCATGAAGGAGAGCGCGTCTCCTCAGGAATCTGGTCACATTAATTATTATTTCAGAAATATTATTTGCATGTAATGTGAAACCTCAGTTTAGCTGTCTGCATGAAATTATCATCCTCAATCTAATTAGCTGAACAGTGCCATCAACTTTGGAAGCACTAGGTTGGAGGCTTTTAAGTGTATGGTGAAAAAGCCTTTTCCCCTCAACAGATAACTGTGAGAACGCAAACATTTTCAGTTAGAGGTTTTATTTTGTTTTAACTTTTTAATAATAATATAATTATAAAGCGAGAATGTAGATCCTGACCTATGTTCCTGTAAGTTCTGTAAAAACCTTGTCATCTTTGCATATTTACTGATGTGCTTTGTGTTTCTTCTCCTGTCTAGTGGGTATGATGCTCTCTTGCTTTACAGGGACTTCTGAAGCTAAATTCATTAACATCTGAGATCTCTTGAGACAAAGCAGTACGTCAAGGCCAAAGTTTTAAAGGGGAAATTAGACAGGAACTAATTACAACTTTTTACTACCGGTGGAAGCTCTAGCTTCTGTTTAAAGTACCTTTGAAAGATACAAAATGCAAGTGTTTCTCTGTATCTCCACCTCTGACAGACTGGAGCATGGCTGCGTTAGAAAGCTGGACACTACTGACAAACAGTACTCACCACAGCGACACGATCCCAGTTCCTGCTGTACTAGCTCCAGTTTTGTTTGGCACTGGAAGCATCGGCGTCTACTCTTCTGTTTGGATCGACTGGTTTCTTCAGGCCTGTCATTACTGTCATCCAGTAGCCGTGGCCGTTTCACAGGAGAAGCCTCACTCTCCGACTGTGAATCTGTTGTATTCACAATAAATATTTTGGGAAAAATATTAGAACTTCCTTGCTGAGGCATCCCTTTGGGCAGATTGAAGGTATATTGCTTTCAGCTGGGGCTGCTACCAAGCAGCGTGATACTTCCCATTATATTGCATGTACACGCTTTCTTAACAATCAAAATGAGCATCAAGTAAAGGACAGATTATCTTTGTTCCCTATAAGAACCCCTCCTGCTGGCAATACTGAATAGAAAACAAACTGATTAGCTTCCTTCCAGCCATGGCTAGGTCATAGCCAGAAACATGTAGAGTACACACCATCTTAAACAACTGCAGGCTTCATCTATCATCTCATTTCGCTTCTCCTGTGCCCCTCCCTCGTTCACCCTGCACAAGCTAACTTAAGGAGGCTGCTGATGAAACACAACTGAACACAAGTTCAACCTATTTCCTCCCTGGGTAGGAGCGAGATTTTTTTTAAGGCACAGCATGCAAACTGTATGCCTTTTGATTGAAGGCAGTACATGAAAGCACCACACCGTGCTTCCTTCTCTTTCCACATGGATAACAATTTAAATGTAAATTAGTATACACCAACAATACAAACCCCAACAAAGTAAGCCTAACCTGTACATGCATGCTATAAATTCAAAGTGCTCACTCATTTTTAAAGAATTAGCCAGAATACTATTTGCATTAATAACTATAAACTTCATCTTCTAGTATGTGGAAAACCTTAAGAAGTTAAAGTTCAGGCAAGTGTTACTTCATGTACTGTAGAGCCCTGGCCTTTTTTCTTCTTTTACAATGGAGAGTATGGTGACCAGGGCTCTAGAGCAGCACACAAAATACACGTTACTGACCGGCATGTAGGATGCCCAAGCCTTAGTTTCATGGCATGTCAGATTTCAGTAGAGCTGCTGCTCTGCAATCTGAGGCAGGTCAGGCCAGAAAAGACATTTTTCCTTCCCAAATCTGTGCATAGCAGAATCAGTTCTGTATTTCTTTTAACAGAAGCTGCAAATAAAGTTAATCCAAACTGTACTAATTTTTTTTTTTTTGTAGTAGTGTTGCAAGTAGACTAACTGCTTAAAGCCATTACTGCAATCAGTCAGTGTTCTAGTGCAAGATGGTGATCAAGAGGAAAAAAAAAAAAAGCATTAGTTCAGTAAAATGTATTTTCAAAGAACATTAATCCAACAAATAACAAGATTATCTTTTTGGCAGGATGGCAGTCTACTGAACATGTTTTTACCTTTATTTTAGGTTTCCATTGCATGGTGTCCTGTGCTTATGGAAAATATGTCTACTTTGTGTTAGCTGTCCTGGATTAGCCAGGAAAAGATAACTGCCACAGCTAAAACATTATCCATATCCTTGTATTTCAGTGATCTTATCTGATCCACTGCTTATCAACATCATGCCTTTCCTTGCCAAACATCTAATGAAGTCACACTAGGAATACCTGCTAGCCTCTCCCTCTGGGGTACGCTCTGTTAACTTTCCCTGGTTCCTTACATGCAGTATTATACTAACCCACTTTTCTTACCTGTGTTTCAGACCTTGTCTTACAGTGTTTTTCCAGTTGTTGGACTCCAATATTACAGCCATTATGAATATACAACTTAGATCACTTGAATCTACTTTATTTCTATCAGACTGCCCTTAAGCTATGCTGAAAATGCACCTGGATTTTCAGTGAGTACAAGGTCCTTGCATCTCACTTTAACAGAGAAGTGAGCTCCCTTCTACACAGTATACAGGTGATAAGTTTTTATTAAGCTGCAATAATTTTATCTGATGTCTACCTCAATACAGCCTTCTTTTTCATCAGTGTTGTAGATTACAATTTACACCTTACAAAATACATCTATTAGGTCTAAACCAACATTCAGTACGTAATATACTCCACCTCTGCATGTCTGGCTGTGCAGGAACCTTGACAAGGAAAATAAAGCAGTGCAAAATGAATTAACACAGTTATGAAGCAACTAGTCCTGTCCTAAATTAAATCATAATCCATGAGAAAGATCCACTGAACAGACTGCAGAGATCTCAACTCATACTCCAAGGCACCAGTCCTATCACACAGACACGTGATTTCAGAGTGCCTACAAGAGCAGCCTAGCCTTGAATGTAGTGGGGTACACCCTTCAGCAGGCAGCCTGTGTACTGTAACCTGGCTGATTTCAGGGTTCAGTAGAAATCTATTCCAGCCCACCCTGTTCCTAAAAATGGGGAAATGCACGATTTGTAGTTTACTCATTACTCAGAGACACAGATACACTGCTATTGTATCGCTTCTGGAAACATAAGCCACTCTGGTAGTTCTCAGAAGCAAATCTGGCATTCCAAACTAAGGCAATAGAGACCATAGTGGTCTGTTTAGAATAAAGTCCAAATAAGGGATTTATGTGCGTGACTCAACCAGTGTCTAATCAGTTAATGAAGCCATATGCCTTAATGAGAAAAACAGCTACTGCAAGTCAGGCTAGTAGTCATATGATTAAAATACTTAATTATACATTTCCTGTTAATTGGTAATGACTAACTGAATATTAACATAATTTGGTTAATATGATAGAAGTGAAAATTTTGGTGTATCTTTTTTTTTTTTTTTTTTTCCCCCCCAAAAATCTGTATCTTTGCCATAAATCAAACAGTGTTAGCACTGAGCTAAACTTAGCCTGACCCTCAGGGACAGTATCAGCTGTCTGATCACTCACTGCACAGCGCCTCGAACACACCAGCACAAACTAATACTCACTACAAAACAGACCCCAGTACACGTGCTTACATCTTCTCACGGGCAAGTAAGAAAAGCCAGGAGAAAGCACAGATTAGAAACCAGAACTTCTAGATTCAGTCCTGCGTGCGTTTCTTCCCGATCACGCCGCCTTCCACAATACTGACACAAGCAATACAGGATGCAAAATAAATCTTCCAGCACCTGGCATCTTGCGGCACTTAACTTCAGAGATCTGATAGCAAAAGGAAATTGTCATGCACAGCTTTACTACCTGGATTGCAGAAAAAAATTCCCTAGGAACAGGGTGAAGTGCTGCAACCAGACTCAAGAGTAAATTCTCAATGCGAACTATTAAACAATTAAAAACAGCTACAGAGGATTCTTTCAGCGAGTGACTGACAGTGGCTTTCCTGAGAAGGATGGTTTGTGCAACAAGAACTTCTTGCTTTGCTTTTAAGAAAAAATTTCCATACTTAACTTGCATTTTAGCATTTCACCTAGATCAACAAATAGCCAGCCAGAGAAAAAAGAAAGAATGTTTTCCTTTTACTTGCAGATGTCAAAAATCATAAAACTTTTCTGTAAAAGTGAAGAAAAAAAAATAGAGATGAGACATCCCCAAAATTTCACAAAGAAACTGCCATTGACACTCTCCCATTGCAATTTTAATTTGTAGTTAAGAAAAAAAGGATTCTTCTAACCTGTATCTGATGATGGAGATTCTTTTAATTGAGGTGACTCCATCAAACTCCCATTTGAAATGAGATAAAAAAGTAATTCAGCTGAGCAAGACTGAAACTGGAGGATTGTCTGGAAACAACAGAGTGGTGTCCTTAGAAATTCTGTATGTCTTGGACAGAAACTCACATTTGTTCCTTACTGTCACTGCTCTCATCTTCATTACTCACGTTGTCCCCTCAAAATTTTCCAAGTAAGTGGTGTTAGGACTGTCAGAGCTGAATTCCACTCTCTTACTCTCCTGCTATGGAGGAGTTTGCAGGCTGCACGCACATGGCTTCACTAACAATGATGATGGCTGGAGAAGGTGTGAAGCACTAAACCCAGCAGAGACGTGGGCTGAGAAAATGTAACAGGGACAGAGGAAGGAAGAGATGGGAGAACTGTAGGAGAAAGAGGAGCCCTCCTCTGCTGCTGCTTGCTTCAAGAATGAGATGAATCTGTTTAATCTCTGGTTTGATGACAGCTTTTGAGGCACTCAGGTTTTTTTTCTTTCATAAAGAACCCATCACACTGACAGACTGACATTTATGATCTCAGCTGCCTGTGCAAACACCAGTAAGAGCAATAATTAATGAACCCTCAAACATCATTTCCATCTCCTCTGAAACTATTTTAAAAGTAGCTTGAGCTGTTAAAACCTCCCTCCATGAAGAAACTTGCACAGTCATAGACAATAAATATATAACAGGGATTAACTGAAGTTTGAGTAATAGCTTCTTGTTAGTTTCTAGGCTTGGTTTGTTTGCTTTTGTGGTTCTGTTTTGTTCTCCCCCCTTCATTATCCCATTTCTAGATGAGGGGATAAGGGATTACTTAATTCCCTGGCACACTGACTATTCACTAGAAATCTAATCTAGAGGAAACTGCCTCTTGATAAATCTTTCCTACCACATTTACCAGAATCATCATTTAAAATAATCTCCTCTACTTCAAATGAACCTAAAAATTAACACATTTGTTCCAAAACCCATTTCCTTGTTGACTATTAATGAAGAGACAGAAATTCAATATTAACATCTTCTGAGGCAAGTTTGACAACTGTGACCACCTCAGTTCCTCCCTGTTGCTGTATAATGCTGTGGAAACAGTTATTTTGAAAATCTGATATTTACATGGAGATGAACGTCTCGTACCCTCACACAATCAAGACTACATCTCCAAGCTGCGTCAGACACATAAGTGCATACCTCTTTGGAAGCACTCATGCTATAAGAAATCAATTTCTCGTGTGAATTCACCATAATTTTTCTTAAAACACTAAGACAGATGTCTCCAATTCTTACATAAACCCTTTAGTAACATTTAACCACGCAATCTGTTTTCTAGTATCATCGCAGTTCCCTTAGCATCACCCTTTTATTGATTTATTTCCCTTCTCTCACTAAAGATTTTAAAAGCAATTGCACTAAAACTCATTGCCCCTAAACAACGTGGAGCAGTGAGACTGTATAGGAACAGTCCCTATGGAACTCAAGTCCTGTCAGCCCCTTCTTTGTCTCAGGAGGCTCCCTGTGAAATCACTCTGGAGACTATAAGTAAACCCCAGAAGCTGCAGTACAGTTATTATTTCTACATCAATTACCAAAACCATTCAACAATAGTTGTTCCCAGCCCTCAGGAGTAAAAACAACCAGCCACACACCAACAAAAGACCCCAACAACTTTTAGCCTAGCTGTTTGGGATGGAGTTGCTGCAAGATGTTTCAAATGTGAAACATTACTGATATGCTTCAAAATCTGCCAGCAAAACTCTCCATCTCCCTTTGCAATAGAGACTTAGAAAAAGGCTTCTGTTACACACAGTGACTTGAAATGTTTGGGGGTTTTTAGTGAACACTAAAAAACATCAAAAAAAGCATATATGTTGCTTTGAGTGCAAGCATTATTTTTGAGCTCAACAATGGCATGGCTTAAATGAGAGCTGGCACACATGATGCATGTGTGCAAGGAAAGGAAAACCAAACCCATGCGGTACCAAGCACTTCACTAGCGTAGTGAGAACAGGTATTTGTAAAGCACAACGCTGAACACTCCAGGGCATCACAAAGCTGGTGTACGTGGCTACCTGACAGCATCTCTTGCAGCACACAAGCACAGTGCTGTGCTCAAGCAAACCTGCTGCATAACAGGGTAGGGCTGTGGCTGAGCTCATGCAACCATCACAGCCTGGTGGCTCCAGCTGACTTGCATCCAGACAACCTGAAAGACGAGCAAGGCAAGGTGGGTCCCCTGGGCACCAGCAAGGAGGTTGGACTACATGGTCTCCAGGGGCCCCCTTCCACCCTCAGCCATTCTGTAATTCTGAGGTTCATGGACAGGAAAATAAAAAATTAAACCCAAACTAATTCCTTCCTACCTCCCACATTTTGTTTTCCTCTGAACTTGCATTGTAGGTACTGTCATCTGTCAAAAGGAAGTATACTGTAGTGCAGAGTAACTTAATGAGGCTATTAACTACCATCTCTAATGAAACAGAAGAGACTAATCTGGTCAGTAACCCAGATGAATTAAATGCACATTGAAAATTGCATGACAAATAATGAGTTACACATAGGCTACTGCAGGCATTTTAGTGAAGTTCTAATTAGAAAAAGTGTGAAAATGGCTATTATCCTTTCTTGTCAATAAATTTCATTATTGCCAGATTAAGTGAAAAGCTAATTAGTTTTCATCTCATATTTAGGCTCCTGTAATACATCTGGTTTATAGCTAAATTCTTGCATTACTCCCCCCTGTACTCTCTGATCTCAGTATGTCTGTACTTAATGGAAATGGTCATTTATTTCTGAAACATTTTTACTTACATAACCAATTGATTCAAACAAGCACATATTTAAATGTATTCAGGCACCTGTACTGTACAGTTCCTTTGATGGATTAACTTAGGGCATTTCAATTAGTTGAAACAGTTCCCAAGGCAATGGCCACCCCTACTGCTGCTGACTGAAAGAAGGACTTTGTTTATTTAGAAGACAGGCTAATGGGGTTCCTCTGCTGAATTACAACAGCAGCCCAAGTCTGTAAACCTCCAGACCCCACAACAAGAGATGAGTTTGTGGAGAGAGAGCAGGCTGGACAGTCCTGCTGGGCACTCGGCTTGGTGCTCGCTGCCCATCTCTTGCTACAAGGACAAACAGCTGAAGAACGTGTTTAAAAGCAGCTGCTGACAGCAAAATCACACACAGACAGCCACTGCTAGAATGTGCAGGCACAAGACTGAATTCCCATTGTCTTGATTACTGGGGGCAATTTATGCAGTGTAGAAGCCTGATACTATTCTAAGGATGTTAAGGGAAGCTGTTTTGGGTGGTTGGTTTTTTTTAATAGCTGACAAACTGTCTCAAGACCTTCATATTTTCAGACTATTATAAAGAACGAACCTTGAAAAGAAGAGAAAAAAGGCCACAGCACTAAACTCACTAGTTTAAAAAAAATGTATTTTACAGCTGTCAATTTGAACTTATTTTTTTCTTTATGAAATTACATATTTTAGGAGCATAGGGTTAGGGTTGGGAGAGGGACAAAAGCAGATTCTGGTGACAGTTAAAGTCGGAGAATAAATTATATCATAAGTGGCCTAAATAATCAGAACAGGATTATTAAGTGAAGGAATAATGCACAAATACAGATAGCTAAATGGAAGAACAGAAACACAAGAGGGAAGAAAAAGCTATAACACAGCAACACAGGTGATGAAAAAGTTATGAAGGGAAGTCATGAACATCCTGGCCATTCCACAACACCTGAAGACTACTTATGAGTATTCAAATACATATATTTACATATATGAATATGTATGTACAAACACATACAAATAAGCTTACATTGGTTCTGATAAAATGGGACATTCCAAAGCATTCAGCAATATCATAGCTTGTTTTTTGCTGACTTTAATGAGAGCCCTTTATGCTTTGTGAAATTCTCTAATATTGGATTAACAAGAATAGATAATGCTATAAATATTGCATATTTGCTCGTCAGCTCAAGAGTGCATAAATATGCGGTGCTGCTCTGCTTCAAAATCCTAGTAGTATACTCCAGCTATATCCTCATCAATCAGATGGTATACACTATTCAGGAAGGTAATTCTTCAAACTAATAACCTAAAACCAGTTTTATATAGAAACTACTTGCTCTGTTATTTTTCATTCATACACGGAGTTTTTCTTAGTACACCCTTCCCCCCATTGGTGTAATGAGGGTTTTCCAAGGCTAAGACACAGATTCAGAAGAGGAATTGCAAAGAACTCTCGCCTGCTAGCCGTGAAAAAAAAATATATTTTCAATATTTATCTTTCAAAAAACTTATTTGTCACTAACCACAGAACCTCAGTGATGCCATTAGCAACAGAAATCTTGCAATGAGCAACCATAATTCCAAGGACTGTAACTGATTAATGTTAAGAAAAAAAACCTAAGAGCTCTTGCATTTTGATAAAAATTTTACCAAATGCATTAAGATTAAGGTCTGTACAGCTAATCTATCTTCAAAAAAACACTTCATTTTGATTCATTTCTTTTAAATAAAGCTTAGAAGTCAGTTTATATTTTGATTGTGTTACCTGGCATAGAAGACAATTTCTGTACACCTGATTGCTGTCTGCAATACATCAGAAGTCAGGCTGGTTTACTGGGCAGCTCTCACTGTTTTGAAAGGAGATATTTGGGAAGCATCTACACTAATCTGAACCAAAGACCAGATCTACAAAGGCAGAGGTAGAACAGATCAGTGAAACTCAGAGGATGCAACAGTACATGCGCTGTCTTGTACCTCCAGCTCTTCTGCCCCAAGATGTTGGTCTCACTGTTTATTCCCTGAAGTTTATGTTATGGAAAATAATTTGGAGCAGGAATATGAAAAAGAGGTTACTTGTTTGCACGACAATTCAGTAAACTTATTTATAAAACCCTCACTTTGTATGAAGATACACTTTCCCCTGAGTATGCTCAACAGACTTAAACATACTTCCAAGAGACTTTAAAATTACTTCCATATATTTTTAAGGTCCTTATGAAAATAATACGTAAATGGAAAATAATGAAAACTTGTACTTAAAAGCTGTCAGATGCTCACTGAAATCATTAGCCAGAATAGAGGCCTTCACCAAGAATTAGATGAAACCTCTGGGGCACTACCCTCACATCAAAAAGGACAGCAGGAACAGGATCACAGATTAGCTCACTGCCTGTTACATGTGTTTTAATTTAAGATAGTACCAAAAAAAAAAATTAAAAAGCAAATATAAGTGGCTAGGTGTTTTGAAATGTATTTCAGGATAGTTATTTAATGTTGGACTTGTTAAGAAAAATCCTCCAGTGGAATAAAATAACGATTTAAAACGATAAAAAGCCGTGTCTCATTTGCTAAAGCGTATCAGTAAGAAAATTGTCTGATCTGTACAGATCAGATCAAGGTGCTGACTGCGGCACATTGAGGTAAAATCAATTCAATTCTTCAGGCTGACAGGATCAGAGCTGCTCACAGATTTTGAAGTTAATGATCTCAACTATTCTTTGCCACATTCTCCATATTGACTTGCTATTGGGTGAGCCCAATCGAAATGAAAGCAAACCCTAAGCTCCCCCAATCCTGTTCCAATACACATTTTCACTACGTTTTACAAAGGGATTGTAGGTGGGAAATGCAAGACATGTAACCCTGATTGCTTTGCCCTTGAAAACAATGGAGATGCTGTTTATTTAAAGTTATGAGCTGCAATTTTGTTATTTAGGAATGGCTTTCCAGCAGTTTGTGGGAGGATGCTGGTAATGAAACAAGGAATTCAGAGCTGTTGGGAGCATAATATCAAGTAAGCTGAATAGATGTATATTATCTAATAACTATGTGCCTACTGTCAAAGGTCAGTTAACTGATCAAAGAGATCCTGATAGTTCTGAAAACTAAACATGGCATGAAACCACTAAAAAAAAAATTCAAGGTAAATTTGATCAATTTTAATCAAAGTATAAATAAACAATAAAATATTTACTCTTCTCTTTCACTCAATTCAAGGACAAATCCTTTGTCATAATTCCCTACGACTTTAATACAAAAATGGGGTCATACCTGAATTTTTAAAGATAATGATCTTAAAAACATAGTTTTGTATTGGAAAACACAAGATTGAAAATCACCTATCAGCCCCTAGAGAAAAAGAGCAGCAGCACACATTTTTCAGGAGAGGAGAGGATCTTATTTACCAAAGTGCACTTCGCCTAGCCTGCTCATTGTCACCGAGAACCCTGCTGCAGGGGACATTCTCCCAGCTCTCTGCTTTCAGTTGACCATCCCAACTCTCCCACCTGTCCAAGAATCTCCCCTGGCTCTTCTCTGTAATGCTTGAGGCACTAAATGCTCGCCTGCGCTTCTAGAGCCTACCTGCCTCAGTGCTCATTAAATGCTGTGAATGCTGCTGAGGTCAGACTAAATTCCTTTAATCACTCAGATCGCATTTGTTTTCTGTTAGTGTCACTGAAAAAATTAGGTTGGAAGGGATTTCTGGGGGTCACCCAGTCCAGCCTTGTGCTTGATGCAGAGTAAACATCGAAGCAGGAACAGGCTGCTCAGAGCCTGGCCCAGTCCACGTTCAAAAATTTTCAAGGACTAAGACTTCACAGCCTCTATGGGTACCTGTTCCAGTGCCAACCAGAGGGGAAAAAACTCTTCCCTTGATCTGCTGACTATACTCTTCCTAACACAGCTCATCCAGACACAGTGTTTTACTACTCTCCTATCATCTGGTACTACCTTTAATTTGACATTCAAAATAATTTTCCTACTGGCTTACAATTCAACGTGACCTCCTCTCAAGAGATCATCCTATCCTCTTGTCTCAAGCACATTTTCCTCCAAGTTGTTCTACTTTGAACATGGTCCTTTTCATAATGGGATTCAGGATATGGAAATGAAAACAGATGAAAAATTTGTATCAAGAGCAGCAAAAACAGATGAAGACAAGTGAAAGCTGAGAAATGGACTTAACAGTAATCAAAAAAAAGACTTAAACAGGTTATTTGGTGAAGCAAGAATGAAAAAGGAAGTTTCAATGGCACATCCAAACAGCACAACAAAGAAGATGAATTTGGGTGATTTAAGAGGATAAATAAAGGTAGTAGGAGCAACAGTTCTCTATTAGGATGCTGGACTTGAAAACTTAAGACTCTGAATGAACTGACAACATTGTGCTGATCTCAGATAGTTGGGAGTTTTATGGGGTACACAGAGGTCTGTGTCTCAGCACCTGCTGGGGGGTTAATATAGGCCAGGAGACCCTTATTCCCCATCCACATATACATCTTTATTTTTTTAATTCTATTGTACTGGGTTTTTTCTTTGCCTCCTCACAAGGAAGTAAAAGCTTGTTTCTCATAACCTAGGCATGCCTGCACAACCAAAATCTACTTAAATTGGTACATGTTTCTGCCACTCACACTAGCATACACCAAATCCTACTCTCTGCATGAGGTAGCTAACTACAAAGACACTCGTATACCCCAAAATGGGAAAGCAGCAGTCCTCTGTTTCTGACATGTTCCTGCTGTCTTTAGAAATAATTAGTTACATGGAGATCACATGGGACTGCCTTACATGCTCTTATAAGAATTTATCTGAGTTAGTACAATTTAGGGAATACCATGTTATAAAATGAGAAACATCAATAAGCATATAAAATATATTAATCTACTTATCCAATTCCATAACAGTAATTTTATTTTTAAGGCCAGAAATCCTTTAATGAATGGCATCAACAGATTGATTAGAAAAAGGAGTTATTCCTAAGTAGGAATCACTAGCACTTCTAAAACACATCTTCAAAACACTGTCCACAGGTAATTCTAATTCATCTATACAGCATGCGAACCAGGGCTTCCACAGCCACATTACATTTTTTGGCCACTTCAACTATCTAGCTTCCTCCCTTTTTTAAGTAATGCAAAGGAAAGAACACCTGGGAACCAGTAAGTATGAAAGTTAATTTCAAAGAAATATCGACTGTGGAAAGGATGAGCTTCCATTCATCTCAGTTTAGCGTACGTTAACGCAGGCAGATGTAAGTACCCCTGTCCTAATATCATGATAGAAAAATAATCTATTTATTTTTTCCTGGCTGTACAGAATAGACAAGGATAGGAGTCACTGTTTTCACATGCTGTCATGCTGCTGCACACCTTTTAATTTCTGAATGTTGTATTTTTTCCATTACTCAGAAGAAAATTCTCTTCAGAAGTAATCAGCATGAGTGATTAATGTATGAACTATGAAGATACTTGCAAAACTTCTCTTTAGATTAAAGCAAGTATGAGCTAAATTTCAAGGCATTTTTTTTCACTATGGTTTACTAAAGAGATGATTTAGATGTCTAGCACATATTTGTGCTAGACTCTGTGATAGATAAAAGATCAAAAAAGACTTTTTTCTAAATATTACCAATTACTGTGTGCTAACAAGCTCTTAAAAACCTTCCCAGGAACAGCTTAAGTTTTCATAACTCAGAGGCAAGGATCATCACAGCTATAGCTGACTTTTAACAAACTTTTTGATATATTGACCCCAATCCCATCTCTTTGGATTCTTCAACCACACTGGTTACAACACATTTAGTCCAAAATGCACGGGATTCTCCAACCACACTGGTTATTACAGGTTTACACTAAATGCATCCCGTGCATTTTAGACTAAAAGATAATTCAGGTCACCACATCCACAATTCTTAATGAATGAGGGTGATTTTCTAAAGTTGAATAAGGTGAGAGTGAGAATAAATCCTACAATTGCAGCAAGTCCTTAAATTTGTTTACAGATATGACTATTATGATCCTTACCACTAGGAGGATTTTAATCTACAATAATCATAGCACTTTGCAAAGGCTCTTAGATGAACAGTACTGGCAACTAATGCAAAGTATATGTACAGAAAAGCAAACTTAAGTATATGTGCTCAAGCTCCTTTGAGCAGGAGAGGAAACCAATCTGTCCATCCAGATAGATATGGAAGCACAGAACAGATAATACAACACATCACAGAAATAGGCAATAAGATGAGGTAGTAAAAACCCATCAACATACATCACCCATCATGGTACAGTGTCATCTCCCAGCCTCTATTAGCTCTTGCTGCATCAGTGCAAGTCCCAGACACTTTATCCTGTTTATAATTGCTGATGAGCAGTAATAAGGCCTCCATGCCTCAGCCCCTGTCCGTTCCACTTCAGCGCCCACCTATTAGGTATAACTTTTATTTACAGCCCTGTGTGATGCGCTGTTCTATTAGTGTACAGCTGGAAACTGAGCAGGGGAAGGAAAAAAAAATAGAACGTCCCTAATGGGCACAATTATTGCCAGCACTGGGTGATTTATTATGCTGCTGGAAGGCTGTTCTATCCTCACTTTTCTGTCAGTGAGAGAGCGCCAAGAAGGTTGGATTTCTATAACACAGTGCCCTCCAGAACTGAAACACTAAAGCACACCTTAAAAGTCCCTTAGAACACCAATGAAAAACACACCTTGAAGTTGTTCTAATGCTATAAACCCCCTTCAATAATTTTTTGTATATTGTTTGCTCAGGAGCTTAACACTTCAGAGCAATTAAAAAACATAATCTCATTACTGGTATATCAGGTCTTTTTGTCCTTACTCAACGACTGATAAAAAATTATCAGACAAAAGTGATGGCTTCTCGGTTTTGGCTCTGGCTGAAAAAGTGTGTACTATTTCCACAGCCTGTCCTTCCTATAACTCCTAAAAGGCAGTCCTCTCAATCACATAGCTTCAGCCTCAAAAGTGTTTAAGTATCTGGCACTACTAGAATCAAGCATACAACTTAGTATAAGAACATCAATAAAACCAAAACTGCAAAAAGGACCATATACCTGATTAACAGTGCTTTGCTCAAGCACTGGAAGAATTATTTCTATTTTCTAGGCTCAAATTTTAAACTACAAAAAGCATAGAGCAATGAGACAGATACTGTATCTCACACAATGCAAATATACCACACCCACCTAGGACAGATATCCTCATAAAATGTCAGCTATATGCACATACAACTATACAGAATATTAAAGATGCATGTTTCTCATTAACTGCTGCTGAGAAATAAAGTACTTAAAAACTCACTGACTTTATGGATATAATTTATGAGCTTATTGTTTCATTACTGCATTTCATCTGCCTGTTTCTGCTACCCTTTCTACCACACAATTAAAAATTAACTGAGTGCACTCCCACAGCTTCACTGATTTTTTCCAGGTTTCTTTAAGCTGCATGAAAATGTTTTAAAATCTGTTTACAATTGTGTATTAAATCATCTGGAAGTTGTACAGCAGAAAAAGAAGAGTAATATGCCACTTAGTACTGCACTTTCACATCATGGGCACCCAATATAAATGGGATCTGGATACCCTACTGACGAGAGTAAGCCTCGAAGTATGTGCCATCAGTCATAACAGTACCTAACCACTAAGAAACAAACCAAAATACATAAGAAGCTATACACCAGGCCACACAGTCCCATCTTTTTCCCCTACAAAATCTTCAGACTGCTGGCTCTCAAAAACCTTAGAGGCATCATCCAAACTAATGATTGCAAGGCTTTTATTCATTCTTTTCATTATAATCCTTGTCCTATGGGCACACTTTGGAACAGAAATACTTTTTACCACAGCAATGATTCTGGTGAACAGGAGGAAGAAAAAACCCACTATTTGGTGTCATAATACAATTTTTTATCTGAACAGCTCCTCCAGCATGCAAGTTGATAAGTGCATGAGGTAAAAACTTTTTCTTTTTTTTTTTTTTTTGTACCAGAACTTTTCCTGTGTCTTGGCAGATTTATTGTTTTGATCTTTCTTCAGTGGTTACATTAATGCTAATAAAATATGAATGGTTTATGTCCTCCTTAATATCCTCCTGATGGGAACCTGCATACAAGATAAGTAGGTCGAATTTCTAATTTTCTGTCTCAAATGCTGATATATGGCAGACTTTAGAGAAAACTATGCTTGAAGGGGCAAAAAAAATTACACAGATGAATTCCACCAAAACATTCTTCCTTCAAAGCTCTTCCAAGCAGAAGAAATGCAGAATACTTTCAGAAAAGAGGCTTATACACAATGTGCAGTATTGACAAATACTGCTTGTATCACTTAAATAGCTTCCTAGGAAGGGACACTAAGCTGAAGTGAATGTAGTGTGAAATATTCACCTACACAGTCTGCTGCTTATGCCTGAAGATGTCCCACCGTTTTTGGGTAATATTTTGTAGCCGTTGCTTTCAATTCCCATCCTTATCTGGATTCCCAAAAGCAGACTTCGTAAACATTGTAATTTGTTTTAAAAACAAAAGTTTACTGAAAATTCAAGCTATGGAGAAGAAAACTAACTCCTGGTAACAGGTTTATTAGTGTAAGGGACTGCAAATAAAATATGCAGATCACTGAGCAAATAATGTAAAAAAAAAAATTAGGAGAAAATGAGGTTAATATAAAACCATTAGGTTTAGTTGACTGAAGATTGTGGCATCAAATGAAGAAGTCCTCCTTATTTTCTTGCTAAACATACCAAATGATTAACACACAAGCATGTAGGAATCAAACATTAGCATAAACCAAAAATAAGAGAACTACTGAGCAAAGTCAGCCAACCATTTAATGGCTATTTTTCAACATGTCCAGTAGCTTCATCTGCTTTACTCTAAGGAGCTTTTACTGTTGCCATTTGACACTCCAAATAGCAGACTTACTTGCTTTTTTGCTAATCACAAGCACATTTTTTAAAATATTAATCTAATACTCTCTATTTTCAGTATCTATAGCATCATGGCAAGATTTTAAATGACACTACAATAAAAACCAGAGCTAAACATTACAACAGCTTACATATAAAGAAAACACAATTTAATAATACCATAAGCAGAGTAAGTTAATTTGCAAGGGATACACTGGCAAACATTCAGCCTTGCTTAGGTACACCTCCATGGCTATGTAGAAAAGAAAATGCACACTCTTTCTATTCTGGAAAAGTTGGATCCAGTATCTTCCTGTGCCATCCTTAGAGAGTTACTGTTACCAAACAATACTCACAGCATTGTCACAGATTATCAAACATTACTTGAGAGATCTGTACCTGCACCAAGTGCAAGGTAACATATCTTCTCCTTAGCCTTCCTTCACTGCAGACCAAGCCAACTTGCATCAGCACACATTCGCTGCAAGCTAAAAACACGCATGTACGGAGTAACTGCAGTTCAGTTAAAGCATACAGTAACTTGAAATATTTTTGAAAGAATGACTTCAGAAGAAATTTACCTTGAACTCCTGAAAGAATAAGAATCAAAGAGGAATACCCTTCCTTTCTGCACACTCAATAAAGCCCAAATGATATATTAGTGCAAATACAGGCAAAAATTATTTTGGAAACACAGACCGCTACAACATTACTACTACCCAGATGCCTGCTGCTACACAGGAGGTTATGGCTTGCCACAGTGGTGCTGGTGTAAAGCATCCTATGAGCTCTCCTTAATCCATGCAAAACCAACGTCTGAACAAGATCTGAGCCAATGGGGGTAACTTGGCTGCCTGCCTGAATAAGCGAACACACGATTCTTTGTGACAGATCTGAGGCACAAGCAGCAACTTCAGCCTGGCATTGACTTAACATGTCACTATTAACAGTAGCTCTGGGAGAGGTTATCCGTCTGTATCCTCCGTGTAGAAATACAGTCACCAAAGGGACCCAAAGCAGGTAAAATTTAGTCTCAATGCAAACATCAGCCGTCTATACTGCATCTTCAATCAGGGAAAGTAAAGTCAACATACTCCTGTTTTCTACTCAATATTTTGCATTTAAAAAGGACATTTCCAGAACTATCACAAGCATTAGACTTAAATCAAACCAATTACTTCTGTATGTCTTCTGTTTACAAAGATTAACTGAAAACATAGTATAGTTATGGAATTATGTTTAACAGGACCCTGAGATGAACTATCTGCCATAAAAATCCTTTTACCTACACGATTCTGACAGCATTACTACCTTTGACTGTTAAACTATAACCACAGAGCTATATATCAAGCAAAATCTAACTCCTTGACCCCGACAAAACACATACCTGAGTCGCAAGATCTTTTGGTTGGTGTGGTTAACGAGGCATGAGCTGTACTTGTGCATGGCCCACCTGGAAACAGAGAAGAGCATATGTCTCAAAATACCACTTATATTTAACATTTACAACCACATCGAGATTATACTTAGGAATAGAAAACGCTGAGGAGCACTTGTCTTTGGAAAGCACATATGGAAGTGGTCTACTGTTCTCAGTGTTTCTTTCCCAGTCAAATCCAAGTATGTCTTGCACTGAAAAAACAGACGAGAAGTTGGGACAAAAAGACAAGTTCTGTCAAACTTTATAAATATTTCAAGAGGCAATTTTAGGAAAATGCACACCGTACACTGTGACTGCAATTTTTCCAGCATTGGCAAAGGTACTGTTTATGTCAGAATAAAGTTAGAAATGTATCTATCTAACCCACAAGAAACACAAGGGATGAAGTGATCACTTCCCTGATGTCAACAGAAACCTTGTCACTGACTCCAGTGAGATAACGACTTTGCTTCTTATCTTGTCCTCATTATGTTTTCAAAGTGCAGCACAAGCGTATGCTAACAAACTCTTTCCATGATTAAGTTTTTTTTGTCGAACTCTGGACTTTTGCCAACTCATCTGGTATCTGTTTGGTAGTAAATGGCTTTCTGGCTTTTTTCTTTAACATGTATCATCGTTGAAGATTTCTCCAGAGATCTTGTTAAAATAGCAACCAATTGAATGTACTCAGCGACTTGCAGTAAAAGTAAATAAATAAATAAATAAACAAATACCCCATCTAGTGAAGCCAAGACAAGTTGACAGTAGCATTACCAGTGGTAATAACATATCATAGCTTTGATAATTGGATGTTATAAATTGGATGATGCTAGAGAGCCCAAAATTAAGTTAGATGTAGTAGAGCTTGGCTATCAAAATAGCAGTAACCAAGTTTGCTCTGGACTGCTGGTGATATAGTAATACTATGCTGGCAATACAATAGAGCTTAGAATGGCTGGATAACCTTTTACATAAGTCTTCATGCTCTGAAACAATAATTTTTCCCTTAATTTTTTGTCAGTCTTTGCATATCTGGAAAGCAGCACTGTAGCTTTGGTAATGTTTTCCTCTTTTCAAATATTTCCAGGTCTGGTCTGGTACCAAACTCTTTCTTTTTTGCTTCTCTCCAAGATGCTCCCCCTTCAAGTTTTTATTTAATTTCTATTTTTCAGTCAGCATCACGTTGGGTAACTTTGTCTCCCCTATAAAACTCACAGCATCGTAACACTACAAAAAAAGAAAAGAAACTCCTGTAACTGGGAGGAAATTACTTTGGTGCATTTGATTTCAATGACATGCACTTGGGGTCAAAGATCTCGCAAGGTTTACACTTTTAGTTTTCCAGAGAAGGACTGATAAACTTCTTGAGTTTTCTGGTCTCCTAAAAAGTCCCTGTGGCCACACACACCATTTCATAACCGTGCAACAGGGAACCTTTAAAGGGGTGGTTACAAAGGCCAGCGAGCCAGCTCGGCCTGCAGGCCAGCACACACCGAGGCCGCGCATTACGGCCTGGCCGGAGGGGAAGCTGGGGGAAGAGGACATGGGAAACTACCAAACACGACCTGGGAAACGGCTGTGTCTGACAGGCAACAGCGGGAGCAGCTGGCTGGAGCTACAGACAGCACCGGGGGTGATGGCGGGACTCTGCAGGCTGGTAAGCAGGGAGCGGGTGAGAAAGGGCTGAACCGCAGAGGGAAGCGGAGGGGAGCGGTGGGGACCATTGTGCAGAGACAAGTCTGCGTGTGACAAGAGCCAAGCTTGCTTTGCACTGAGGGGGTCTGGCAGGCATGGGCTGGAGGCCTTCCCTGGCCAACAGGAAGGCATCCCGGATGGACGGATCAAGCATCCTCGTGTCACCATGCTGGTGCCAGCTCCAGGCCTGACAGCACTGACAAGCAACAACCGCTTTGCAACAACCAGAAACGGTCAAGTAAGCTAAAATCATTTTTTACAATATACCTTTTTCTAGGATAGAATATATATATATAAAAAGAAAATATCAGCTTAATCTATGTTAGTAATATACTGTTGTAAAAGGCTCACAAAATGCCTACTCTAGGGTTTAGTGCATTTGGTAAGAAAATCAATATTGCAACAGAACCCTTACCAAGTTTTTCATTGAAACCTTTTGGATATTCAAAAAATTACACAGAAGGTCTGTTAAGTCAATCTCAACTTTCAAACACCAAGTATATAGTACATGGTTCTGATATAGAATTTGGGAAAGCAATATATACAACAGGATGTGGAATATATCAAAATAAATACAACAGAGTATGGAATTTCAATGAACTGACTTTGGATCACAGCTGCCTCTTAAGATACAGCAGCTCTTCTCTAAATAATCTTAGCTACATTCTCCCAGTTTTCACTGAATAGACACTGACAGGCATCATCACTGTGGACTATCAAATAAAACTAATCCTTGCAATTATTGTACAGTAAATATTTACACTAGTTGATACTTTCAGCATCCAACTAAATATAAGATTTTATTTCTCACTCTCTAAAGTACAATAAATTGGTATGTATCCTGCGCTTCCCCGTGTCAGAGTTTTCCTTTTATTTAATCTTCCCTCATTAGGTATTACTTTCATATAGCTTTGATTTGTATAGCACATCACCAGAGTTTCAACAAAGAATATCTTGGGATTTGCATGCACGTACACCAGTGCCTAATAACCAGTGAAGGCTGCATGTCCTTTACCGCACTTCCTTCTGCTACTGTTTTTGTTCCACCATTAAAAATGTCATGCATAATTCAACACCATGGAGTATGGGCTTGACTGTGCAATTCTACATAGAAGTCATTATGTTGAATCTCTTGGTATACATAACGGCTAGTACAGGCATCTTTGTCTTATTTGAAACAGGGCAGAGTATTTTGCCCCAGCTTTGATAAAAATTCTGTATGAAAGAAAAGGGAAGTCAGATAACATAGAACACTCGTCCTTCCTGGCTATACACAAAGGTAGGCTTATTACTTAGCATGATTCAGGATATATCTGCACTTTCATTCTCCCAAAAAGTAAGTATTTTAAGGAAATTTAGCTATGGTACATAAAACGTATCAGTGCACAGTGAAAGGCCACACGTCTAGCTTCTATCATAACCCACAGGGCTGTAGACTGCTATTTTTTCTCAGCATAAACAGGAGATTAAAATGGAAGAATAAAGATATCTTTCTACTCTATATGCAATTAACAGATTAAACAATAGCTTCTGCTCCCATTTGTTTTGCAATGTATGGTTTCTGGCATGTGCAACTCTTCTCCCAAACAAAAGCAGCCACTGCCCAGCAACAACGTAATACCAACAGAAGACGATTAAGAATGTAAAAACACTAAAAGCTAGTGAAAAAATTAGGAGAATTGTGAGAATCATCAAGTTGGCAAATTCAAACACAGAATTAATAACGGACAAAACAAGCTCTTTTAACTCAAACATCATATATTAAAACAAAAGGCCATGTTAATGTAGGTGCTATGTTTTTGGCTTCCGATATCCCTAGCTTTCTGTAACTTACTGTTAATTGTACTCTAAATATATTAATTTGGAAAAACAGGTTCAAAACCAGTTTTTCTTCTAACTCTCTAAAATAGTAAAATGTTGTGTATTACTTATATTTCTCCAGATATGTTAATATTGTTATTGTTTACTATTATAGACCATTATAACTTCTGTATGTTTAAACTGACCTTTAGAATGTCTTTCTGCATTGTCCACCTCCCTTCCTGAAAGACAGTAACAATTGCCAAGCAGCACTTGTCCTGCAGGACATACCCTGAGTCAGGGTAACTTCTTGTTTCCCCTTCCTCAACTCTTTGTAAAAGAGAAGTGACTCCACTCACTCAGAACTTCCTCTGCAGGTACAAGTGAAATCCTAGGGTAATCTCCTTCTCCTCGCTGTTCAAGGAAGTCCTAAGTTTGCACCAAGAGTACATGTGTCAGATATATTTGAACAGCACTTGGAAGCACTCATGGAGCAGAGGTAGAGATGCAGAATGGAGTGAAACCAAGCTTGTTCAAGCCTAAGATTACAATAATAGGCTGAAACGATTACGGATAACAAAAACTGCAAGCCAGCAGTGAACAAACAGGAAAAATAAATGAAGGAGCCTGAAGCTCTGTAACATTTGATGAAAGGGACATAAGCATGTCCAAACACTCCTTTCACTGCCGGTACTGTGATGGTTCCTTCCCAGAAAAAGCACAACCCCCTGCATGCAAGGGGCTTAGGATAATAAGTAAGAGCTGAATTTCCTTGCACAGCAGCGTTGTAGCCAGGACAGGAAGAATTTCATGGCTATTTGCCACACATGAAAGAACTCACCTTTGGAAACCTGTCCAAACCAGTAATCTAGTAGTGTGTTTCTTGAATTGGTACAGACATAATCTAATTAATCTACACAACTGAGTTTGAAAACAGTCATTGATTACAAACACCAATACATAAACAAACAGGAACGTAAATCTCCAAATTCGGTCTGCACAGAGAGAATACACTCTTTAAGGAAAAAAGGCAAAATAACTTTACAGCACTGAAGAACTACTTGTTTGCTGCAAAATGGGTAAGATGCATGATAATTTATGTCATTACTAAACAGATAAGAGGATTAAATCACATAACAAACACATACTTTTGGAATTCTAGTTTTACAAATCTGCCACTACTTATTTTTGTGGACGTGCAGCTTCTGGAGAAGGAAGTGAAACCTGGACTGCTTTGCTGCTGCTGAATGGCTGGTAAATTTAACAACTGCAATGAAATAAATGGAGACAGGATTCAGATTCCATTTTTTTCTCTGCTATTTGTTACCTGCTTTTCCTCAGGGAAAGGATAAAGGCCTGAGTGTGGAAATTTGTAAAATAGACATGATACTGTCCTACTTTACAGGTATAAGTTGAAGTGTAAAAATGTGCATTTGAAACCAGCAGTTAAATGATATTTTTAGAAAAAAAAAAATGTAACCTTGATAGCTGCACAGCTCTAACTCACATTTTTCTTACGTGACTGTGTTTCTGTTTCATGTTCTACAGTGTCCTTTTACTTTAATAAATGGGACCCTGGGATACACTGTCTACTCTGCAGTGTGAAGCGACTATAAATCAGAGGGAATAATTAACAGTGGTACCATACCACTGGACTTCATTATGTTTCAAAATTATCATGCCACAGATGTGGAAGGAAGTGTTCATTCCATAAATTTATGTGCAAGGACTTTGCTTAAGATGTTACAATAGCCAGAAATGTTCTTTAAATGAAACTGGGACTGTAGGATTACATTGAAACTTACAGAAAGATCCTCATGCCATGAAATGTCGATGAAGGTGATACTTCTACTAGACACTGGTTTGTTCAAATTTCTAACTGCCTATATGTTCTGCACTGGCAGCTAATACTAGTGGCAGTTCTCAAAAGACAACTCAAATAACCCACAACTCAATCTAGTTTTATATTTGAAAGGATTCTTGCAAATTTCAAGGGAAAAAGTGTTTGCATCGATACTAAAAAAATATGTATTTTGTGATGAATATTCAAGAAAATCCAGGTTTGATGATAACCCAAATGAGAACTGAATTACTTTTAACTCTAACATAAATAGTAGCACCAAAAACTATTTGTACATAGCATGTAATGAAAACAAGGCTAAAACCAAAAATCCCTTAAGATGCAAAAAATCTTTTGCTATTATCTAACTTAATAACAGAAAAGGCCTGAGGAAATAGCTAGTTCTTATCCCGTGGCATAGAAATCCAAAGATGACTGTAATATAGAATATGTATCTGACTGTTTTTTTTTATATTAGAGGTGTGTCCCCTCTTGCTCTGATGCAAGACACACAAAATTGAGTACAAGAAAAAAGAACACATGACAATCTTGCGAGTTGATATGGAAAATTAGAATTATTCATCACCACCATCACCTAGCTGCAGCTTTCTCAGTTATTTTGTGTACAAGTCTATATTGCAATATTAAATCATGTGGGTCAGGTAGGCTAGTTTTGTAGCTCAGCATAATTTTAACAATTACTGCATTCTTTTGGATCAGAGGAAAAGGTACAAAACTGTATCAGAACAAATCAAGCTAGCAATAAAACAGATTATTTTCTACAATCATTTGTGACAAGCAAGACAAAAATAGGCAGCTAGCTTGGTCTGTTTAAACATTTGATACTTTATAGAAGTGGGTATGCACGTAACTTTTGCTCAGAGATGAGCCAGAAAACAAAGGTTCCCATAGCCAGAATTAGGGGGAAAAAGACAAGATGTACAAAATTGACTCCTACTTCAATGAGCAACTGAATTCTCAAAGCCAGGGCATTTAGAAAAATATTCAATGGATAGCATTCAAGAGCAATTGTCATTTTCAAAATCACTGTCCTTACTTCACACACATAAAATGCAATTAAGGACACCACAATAATAATTCAAACTATGAAGTATTTTCAGAGCTTACATAGGAAAGCTGTCATCCCTGACTCTGATAACAAACCCAGGCAAAATGCAAAAACTGAAGTCATCATTAATTCACAGAAACCTTTTGCATAGTGTCAGAAAGAAGGCCATTCAACAAAATAAGAAGGAAAAGAGAGGATGCATTAGTTTATCCATTTTTCATAAGGTTATGGTGAAAAAACTGACATAAGGTTTTTTTTTAATTATTCCAAAGGAATTAAAAAAAAAAAAATCATTACTTTTCTGGTAGTATAGCCTATGTGGCTTTTTACACCGTGATGCTTCAACAAGCCATGAAATTCAGAGCATAAACATCCAATAGGTGCCGTATAAAAACCAATGTCACCTTTCTGCCAAGGATCTTTTACAGAAGCATGGTGCATCTGTGACTCAGATGTAGTACACTTTATGTACATAAAGTAACTTCACCTAAATAATTTCACAATCGAAGGTATTTCAGTGTTTGCAGCACATGCAAATGCTTAATAAATAAACAATGTTTTAAACCGTTCTTAAAACTTGTCTTGCAAATTTAAGTGTTTGAGATAAAAACTAATGATGTTTTCAACACTTAGCTTGACATGCAACTGTTCAAATTCTGAAGGGCATACAATACCTAGCCAAAATTTACAGACATTCAGTCCTGAAAATTCATATTTAGGCATCTAATATTCAGCACACACAGAGGCAAGGTATGGTCAGTGATCACAGCCCTTCTTTCCGGGCTGAAATCTCCAGTGTATTTTTTGACATTTACAGCAATATCTCAGATCTTTGTGTATCTTCTTATAAAGCCTTCAGTGTAGAAATGTAGAACATCTAACTGTTCTAGAAATATCAGATATTCCTTTTGTCCTTTTTCAGTTGTGGTTCTTGCTAATTCAAGGAGGCCAGGAAGAGTTAAGCACATAATTACAATAAAATCACATCAACTCAAGCTAAGAACTACTGAAATATCAAATCTGATCCAGCTGCCAGACTCAGAATTGTTCACACTGACATTTCTCCTGTCACATAACAACATAGCTAGTTTTAAATCTGCACAGCATCAGCTTTAGGTCTACTCATATAGTGACAGGAAAATAATGTGACAGCCCCAAAGAAAGCAATAAAGGCCTGAAACTAAGCAAAATTATTCCATGTGCAGTGTGACCTTTTCTTTACCAAAATACATAAAACCTTCCCTAATAAGCTAATTTTTCTCAAGAGTGCTGGTGGCTAAAGGTACAGAGAGAGAAGTGAAAGCCATTGTCAAATCCCTTTTTTCCTGCTTGTTAAAAATAAACAAAAGCCCTGCCCACCCAACAAGAAAAGGAAATCTTTTACAGAGCAGCTGACTAGTACGGTGACTGACACCGAAATAGCTGCCATTAGGACATCCTAAATTAAGGGGCAAAATGGAAGGGGAAAATGAGAATAGACGAAAACTATAAAGGAACTTGAACAAAGAAACTTATCTGCACATAAAGCATCAGAAGAACAGAAGTTAGACTGATTTAGTTATGTTTTAAGAAACAGATCATTAAAATCCATACAAATCTAGACTTGGTAGAGCTATCAATATGCTCCTTGTCTGCAAAAGTTTATTTAAGAAAACCTACTGCAACTGATGAGACCTGAAGGTTCTGGATAGAAAAAGACAACTCAAAAAGCATATGAGAGGGGAGAGGAAACTCTGAGAATATTTCCCCCCCACCCCAAATTGCAACAGCTTTTTTTTTTAAAATTAGTGATAAGTAATACTTTAGAAAAACAAAACACATGTGAAAGAGGGGAAAAAAGTCCCGAAGCCTGCATCATTGTCTCTGGGCATAAACCTTTAACACATTTTTGTTGATTGCAACTGTAAGACTGAGAACTACCTTTCATCTACTACAGGGGGAGATATTGATCAGCAAAGCAGCCACTGGGGTAGGTGATTGTTCAGAACTGACAGCAGCTGGAGATGGAAAGTCACTACAACCTGGTTGTGTATACAGGACACTCAGGGATGCAAATGTAACTCTCACAGAAAATCAAAACAGTAACAAAAGGCAGAAATACTCGTACACTGTCAAACTGAATTCCTGCAAAATCCAGTCCAAGGAACTTTCCTCCTATATCATTCATTCTGTGTTAACAAAGGAAATGGCTACTTAAACAAGTACAAAAAAACCTCTTCAAATCTCTGACACAGAATATGAGTATTACCCTGTAAGGTTCTCTTCAGTTGTCGTAATGTGAACGGAATTTGTTAATTGCCTAAGTGACTTGCTGCAATTCTGTCCAATCTGTTTAACCTACAGACTCAAGTACTATGGCAAATGCCTTGATGTGAGACTTCTCAAAAGCTTGAAAAGGAAGAGAGGGGAGTGGAATGAACCATGAGAATCCTTCCCAAGTACTCCAATCTCTCCACACTTTTGTGATAGAGATTACCATAATGATCCCATACACTGATTTCTGGTGAATTACCACAATTCCATTCAGAACAGAACATAGCTGTACATCATCACATGGCACCACAAAATATCAGCCTTTGAAGAACACAGCTGTAATGAGAGCAGTGCATGCTTTACAGAACTTGCTGCAAAATAAATAAATATTGCACAGAAAAAGACACCTTCATCAAAAAGACATTTAAAGTTTGAGGAATTCTTCATTACAGGAAAAAATCTTCCACGCCCAGGCCTTTATCCATCAGAAAAGCTCCATCTGTGTGTTATTATTTCTGATAAATGATATTAAGCTTCATTAAAGAGATAGTGAGGATGTGAGAGAAGACAGAGAGAGCTCAAGCTGTAAATAAATCTCTCCACTGTATTTCACTTAAAATCATCCCAGCAGGAAGTCATAAAAAAAAGTGTATTTTTTTTTTTTACAGGTAATATTTTCAAATGCTCTTCAGGCTGTGCTGCCTAATATCCATCACCTTCAGCTTATGTTCAGAAGCTTAAAGCAATTCATGATGAAGGACACTATTTAATTTTCTTCCCACCTTTCCATCCCTGTAATCACTTTCTCACTTACCCCCAAGTCCTTCTCAGCCACAACAGGAACACTTTGTTGTAAAACAATTTAATTCCTAACTGAACAAATTTTCAGAAAACCTGACCCAGTGAGCACTGGAGAAGCACCCTGAAACACCAAACAGTAGACCCCGCCTAATAAGCCAGCAGAGCTGCTGAAACTCCCCTGCCCTGTGAAGGCCTAAATGCGTTGCTGAAGCATAATATTTTGCTGAAATCCCTAGGAAGGTTGTTTTAAGTCCTTGTTTTTAGAGCAGACTACAGGTTTCCCCTGAAGAAGCGCTGGACAGAAGGAAGAGATGATGGGTGGTCAGCAGCAACTGCATATGCGAAGGAGAGACAAGAGTTACATGGCAAGTTTACTCTTATTCCAAGAACTGGTATCAGAATATTCACATTTGAACCCTGCTGTATTTCTGACAATATTCTCAAATACAGATGGGAAACAATAAATTTTAAAACTTCATTTTAGTTAGTCTAATAAACTATCACAATCCCGAAATGACACTTTGTGCTTTGTCCACAGCCAATCTGCACAAGCAAAAAGTATATGCAAAATCTACATACCTGTAAACAGAATAAATACTTCAGCAACTCAGCAAAACCATTCTATGCAAATAATTAGCACAACTGAAAACAGGCATAGCATATAACAAACTTTTAAGTCCTAGGGCTTTATCAGCATTGTTATTTCCAGTAGTTACCTCAATGTTCAAGGACCAGAGCAGCTCTAGAAGTTTCCCTGCTAAAAATGAGCAAGTTTTTCTTGCAATGCATATGTCTATTCACCAGCTAAGAGGCATAAGCAAACTCAGCTCAAAAAGGATTCTCTCCATAAAGTATCTTCCAAAATAAAGCTACAGTTGGAGGAAAAGGAAACTACAAATTACACAGTTAAGCTTAAATTGCAGAATGCAGATTTTAAAACTCCATATATTAGACGCAGAACATACAGAGAGGTTTAGAATAACTTAAAAGATGACTTTATGTCACTGTGTTGGCTAATCTTTAACATATTAGCTTACCTCCAGGAAGAATTTTTGCCTGAGTTCAATAAAGAAGAAAGATGGGTCATGAAAGAAGAGATGGATTACCACATGAAACTTAAGTTTTAGGCAAGTAACCTAGCAGCAGTATAGGCAAACATGCATTACAATCAGTGCTATGTGCAATTACAATTACTAAAAACCAAAAGGTTTTTAAGTAAAAATTTACAAGACATTAGTGTTTAACCTAGAATGTATCTATTAATTTACCAGTAATGCAAGAAAAAGTAATGCAAGAAAAAGTTTCTGAAAATGAGAGTGCCTCAAAATTGCAATTAAATTGTATGCTGCAGTTCAAACAGCTGTGAAGTTAGTTAGAAACCTCTGCAACCCCTTTTAATTTGTTCTTCGGTTAGAGCCATCAAAGTCTATTTTGTGAATAAGTTCCAACCTTTCCCTTTTCTCCAAAAGACAGACCAGTTACTTCCAAAGGGAGTCAGTAAAACACAAGCCTGAGAACAACCTAAAATGTTTACACCCTCTTTGCTGTCACTTAGGACTTGTGCACTTACATTCCTCTTTGCTCGGTGAAGTTACATTCAGTTCTGTCAAAAGTTGCTGGTTGGAGTTAGCGGCCTGCGTGGTTAGAGAGGTATTGCTGTTGTCGCTCTTTGTTTCTCCAGAGAACGAATCTGACTGGCTGTTGCTTGTGCTGGGAGTAGAGTCATCGTCTGGCTGCTTCTTCTGGAAATCTATCAAAATCAAGATTTCATACGTCATCCCACTTGCTCAATCTAATTATCTGATGTTATGCAAAAAGCCTGAGCATATCAAAAATAACCCCAAAACACTGCCAGAGGTATCCTCCTTCTGATCATTTGTACATCTCATACGACTCAGAGTAGCCTTCAAGTTTTTATTTCAGATTTAAAGTACCTGAAAAGTTATTTCAGAACTAAGCAAAGTTCTTGTTTCCATAGCTGTTCAAGAGCATCCAAAGCTTACCACTGTGCATATCAGCATAATTTTAAACATAGTTCAGACAAAGCATGTACTAAAGCATAAAGGAGCAAACATCCGATGCGGGAAGAACTAAGGCACGTAATATACAAGTAAAAGGAAATGTTATGCTTCTCCAAAAAGAATACTTCTCACTGCTGTCTTATAAAATCCCACCTGTAACAGTTTTGGCAAAGCTAGTCTAGACAGCTATGGTTCCAGGTTATCATGGAGGACCTGGTGAGGGATTTGCATCACTTGCTTGATGGAGGTTTGTTGTGTGTGGGGTGTGTGTGCACATATAGGGTTTTTTTCCTCCTTCCTTCACTTACTCCAACATTGGTATTTAAAGTTGCTCATTGATCTGTGACCATAGAGTTAGATATGGGAAACAAATCACTACCATACATTAAAGTTAGGCACAAATTATTTGGCTTCAAAGTTTTCCTTTTGTTTTCTTTTTGGTCAGCAAGTGCCAAGTCATGCTAAGTCTCCAGACTGCCCCTGTAGCCCAAATCCCATGTTTTCGATAGATGCCATCTTCAGGCTTACCTTGCCTCCAAACCAGATTCAGGGTTGAGGAAAAATACTCTTTTCCTCTTTAAATGCAAATCCTCACTTGAGAGCTTTCCCAAACCCACAGTCCTGATACCTGATTAACTACAGCATTAGTCTCAGCTCCCACCAGCTATGGCACTGGATTTCTGTCCAGCAGAGCTCTGCCACTGGACGCCCTCAGGGAACACCCCTCCCAGCCAAGTGGATTTTGGTTTGCCTAACATCCAGTTACTCTTGCAATGCCTTGTGAAGAGACAGCTGAAGATGAAGTGCACCACCTCTTGGCATTCCTAAACACATCTTTTTAAAAAATGACATACAAAGGCAGAATTTATTCATTACGCAAACACACACATAAATCAGTAACAGCTGCGCACTATTATGTCATGACAGAGAGGAAAACAGAGCAATCCATAAATATTTGCAGACAAATGTGTTAGAAACTTGAGTTGCCAACATGACTCACTGGGATCAGGAAGTACTACAGTCAAACAGTCTCTAAATGCTGATTTAGGATTTAAGTGATTTGCCAGAGAAATTAAGCTGTACCTTCTGCTGTGGAAGACTCAGCCAGAAGTCCAGCTTGGAGATGAACAAGCTAGAGAGAAGGAGGAAGGAGGCAGCAGATAGGAAACCATCCACCTCCAAACACAGCTCTGAAAAACCAGTGGGATGCTGTTTGGCAGGGATGAATCACTGGACCTAGGAAGATGTCCTACTCAGGCCTCACTTCTTATTAACAAGGTTTCACCCAAGTTGGGCTTCTGGATAATATTAGTGTGTTTGTACAGTAAAAAAGCTTCAAGCACTTGGGACTCTGCATGAGCCGCAATCAGACAGCTGCAGCATGAGAACTGGAGCCACCACCCCAGAAGATACCCAACTCTTCACACCTCTACTGAAGCCACAGTCCTGACAGAAGGGGAGGTCACAGCTGGAGACATTTTGGAATCCAGAGGTCTATAAATAACCAGTACAGAAAATAAATGAAAATTTCACATATTGCCAGCAAATATGAGGTGGCTACAAAGACTGTAAGTTTGACATGAGACTGGATCCAAGGCAGTGCACAGAAGTAAAGCTGTGTTGTGTACATGTATCAAAAAATCAGAGCAACTCTATCTTCAAGGAGCCAAGCAAAAATAAGGGTTACGTTCAATATTATACACCATGAGCAATGTATAAAATGCATTAAAAAGAAAGTGTAGAGCTACAGAACAGCAATAGATACTCTGAAATATATTTAAATTCAGCAAGTTAAAAATTCCCAGCCAGTGTATTTTGGGTTTTTTTGCTAGATAGCTGCAAATACTTTCCTCAGGCTGCACTAGCTCAGTGTCATCCACAAAAAGCATCTACAGAGAAATGTAAAATATTTTTACAAAATGGTTTTTGTAATAGAAGTCCTGACAGTCCTTTAACGACAGTATGGTAAGTACTGGTGCTACGCTGTGTCTCCCAAAGCTGCAATTGAAAAGCACATTGACCAAGGTGGGGATTTTTCCCCTGAAAAACTATTCATTTTTGCAACCTATTGATAAATTTTCCAACTTCAGAGAGCATAAAAGGCTGTCAAAAATGGTCATTGAGTGACAGCATTTCCCACCAAGCTTACTAGCGAAGCAGTTCAAAGCTGACACAGAGCAGCAAAATCCACCACAGCAGTTAAATGCTCTTTGCCTTCATGAATCCAGGATCTCACGTTCAGAACTAACTTTTACTCAGACTGCAAATCAATTAACTTTCAAAAGTCTTAGCCTGCACGGCTGTGTGGAACCTGAGAACATCTCCCATCTCCCCTTTTTAACCACTTTTTCACTGCAGACAAGAGTACTTGAAGAAAGTGTTGAGACTGCTGATCTCAAGCACTCGAGACATGTTAACTGTAACTGAAGTTGTACTACTTACTTGCACAACAGCAAATTCTTAACAGTTGCCTTAGTAATGTGGTGACAACAGCAACACAGGACCTAGTCAGTAACACAGTTTATGTAATAAATTTGACCTAAATTAGCAACAAAATTCTGAAATACTGCTTCATAATTTGTGGTTCAGCATGTACCTGGTACAAATAAATATCTAATGACATACTGGATGAGCCATGTTATATTTCTTCTGTGTATTGGTGTATAGCGTTTGGCTTCTGTTAACCAGGACTCTCATTAACACAAATAATTTGCAGATCACCTTGATCTCCCCCCAAACACAATAAAAGCTGGCAACAATTACAGGAGAGCTATGTCTGAATAAATTCAGTTAAGCCTCAACTGCTTAACAAATAAAACAAAACAAGAATAAACGCACAACGCAGGCAAGACCCTGGCAAATTTTGAAGGAGAGGCTTTATTCTCATTAAAATAATAATGTAATTCTGTTAACAGAAAAATGACCTCTCCTAGTAGTCTCAATGAGAAAAAAACAGAACAAGAGCAAAATCTGTGCCAAAATGCACAACTAACCAAAAATCCATCAAATCCACACTCCCCCTTCCTAGTATTGAAATGCAAGTTTGTAACTTTTTACAGAAACTTAAACTGCTACACAGGTTTAGTGGAAACAAACTTCCTCTGTTTGTCAGAAAATACATTTTCATTTTCTTATCAACATTGTCCCCTTTTTGCCGCAGCCTTCAAGTTTGGGTTTTTTTGATGTGGTTGGCTTGATTTTTTTTTTTTTTTAAACTGCAAGATAACCTGGTTTTAGTTAACAGGTGGAGTCAGCACCAAAATAAAATGTGAAAATTGTCCATTTCCTGCATGTGGGGAATAACAGAAGATCTATCAATAAAATGCATGAAATACATTCAATAAACTACTACTGCACGGTAGAGAAGCTGCTAGAAGTAAGCAGCAACACTGCCAGTCTTCTAGCTCCAAAATCCCTTTGCTTTGTTGAGTTTAAGGATTGTACCCAGCATCTCAAATAGCTGAGCAGGAGCAGAAAACCTCAGGCAGGGCTTTCATGCAGTGTTATTTTTCTTTTGTTACCTAAGATTTCTTTTAAAACGAAACAATGACTATGTGCATACACAGACATGATACAAACACTTCACATTCTATATATATAATGACTTCAAATAGTTTAGACTAAAAGAAAGGCAAGTCTGATTTGTTTCTAGATTTCAGAAGACAAGTTCTTTTGCAAGGCAATCTTTTGTCCATTTGTATTCATACAATAACATTGATAATGAAAGCCATTTACTTTTACAGCATCCAGTTCTAACCCATAAAACCAGAGGTGACACATGAAATCACGTCTGCTGCACTAAAACTCCCTCATACATTTATTTGTCCAGTTACTGTTACTAGCTTAGGGTGAGCTCCCAGAAAGAGCCTGTCTTCCCAGTATGTTCATTTCACCCATTACCTCAAGTTCAAATTAAAAAAAAAAAAAAATATTTAGAACATCCAGCCTTTTCCATCACCAGAAATACTCCCCATTGTGTGATACAAAAAAATCAGACAGTCCCAATTCCAATATTTAGCTTACTTTAGCCATCAATATCCAACAAAAAATACCTAAGGAAATATTGAGCCCTCAACTTTTGTTTAACTCTAAGGTGTCTGTAGCTACGCAGGGAACAGTCCTTCAGCTTCTGGTAAGCAACTTCTGTGATTACAGTCAGTTGAAACTTGGCATAAAGTCAAACACAAGCCATATCAACACGTCATAAAGCATTTTCTTCCGAGGAAGACAGGCATGTCAAAATATTACATGAAATGACTTAGTACTAAGCCAGAACTACTTCTCATTTGCACTCCAGCTATGGGATAAGAAGTCTTAAAATTAATAAAACTCCCAAAGGGTCTTAATCTCTCCTTTTGGCTTATTTTAAGGGTCAAGGTTACAAACATTTCCTATTCTCTGGTCTACAACAGATGTTTTCATTAATAAGAAATGGGTTAATTCAAATAAATTATGGATGTTGCAAGAAGTGTTAGAGTAAACAGCACGCTAAGAGGAGAAAATTAGAGCCTTTAAAGTAATTTTTTGGTTGATATGCAATATTATACCGCTTCTTTATTCTTCAGTCCTACAGCTCCGATAACTTAGTAGTGTGAACTAGCAAAAAGAGTTACTTGAAGAGTGTTTGCTTCTTACACTGTGTTAAACAAGCTAATTTATTGGTTAAATAACCAAAGTATCTTGTTCTTTAACAGAGCATATAATGATGTGCTAGTGTCACGTCACATGTCTACTAGTCCACTGGTATCCCAATGTACACAAGAGACTTTTACCTTACTCTAGTATAATCAGAAAACAGTTCTGTGCTTCAAAGAAAATGCATTTTCAAAGTACTCTATGGAAAGTAACACAATTATTATGACCTTGAAACTGCTACAGTGAAGTGTTTATTTTAAGTTATTGCTCTTTTTTTTTTTTCCTTTTCCCAATGTGCCTGGAAAAACTTCATATCTGACCATGGAATAGTACTACAAGTCCTAACGATTTTATTCAATTATTTATGGAGAACTCTTCACTGGACTTTCTGGTTCATAGCTCACAGAAGGCATTTCATATATAACTACATTTTGCATAATAAATTAGTGTGTAATGGATAAAACCTTTCCTTTCAGTAGATATCTGAATGCAACCTAAAGCTCCAACAATGAACTCCACTTGGGAGAAGATTTTTTTTTCTTTTTAAGTATCACACAAACACAAAAATGCCCTAGCCCATCTGGCAGAATAAATGCAGATATCCTGCCGCTGAGGGAATGCACCGTAAAATTTGCACGAGCATTTGTATTAGAAGTCATAAAATGGAATCAAAGGTAAGTACTATACAAAATTATATTTGTAAATCTATAAACAATATATAACACATACACATATATTAAAAGATATTTCTTAATACATCCACAACAATAACAACAACAATAGGTGGATGAATTGCAAATTAGACTGGAGAGCATGAAATAACTATTGCAGTATATTCTTGCATGAGCTTGTATCAGCAGAGCTCATCACTTTCACAAAGTATAGGGAGAATTAACAAACTAGCAAAAATATTAGAAATATTATTTTCCATACAATTGAACTTTATTTTAGAATTCATTCACAAGCTGTATAAGAAAGCCATTCAGCTCTTAGGGGCTTTTATTCATAAATACGACTTTTTCATTTTTTTTCACGAGTTCTTTACGCTCAGTTATCCTTCAGGATTGCTATGCTTTTTTAAATGGTAATATTATTAAGAGCTTCAAATAACATTGTGATTTGCATGTTGCACATACTGAGGTTTTCATACATATTTCGTTTTCTTTTCAAATAAGCATAAAAAATACTAGAAAATGGGCAAAATAAAGAAAAAATGGATCTGCAAGGGTGATAAAAAGACAGTGGCTGCAATTACATGTATTTATTATTCAGGAATTAGGATCAAGCCACATAATAAGACTGCCATATTTGTGAAACTACTGAGATGTTTAACATGATCAAGTTTTTTTGCTTTTTTTGTGGTGTCTAAAAAAAAAACCCAAAAACTAAAACAATTGTGTTTTAAGGTGTTTTTCTCTCAAGAAGAGACATTCCTTGCTTACAGCTGACATTCTGTAATAGGCTGCCTTTCTCCTGGCTCTATAAAATTATTCTCCCCCAAAGCTGCACAGGAAGCTCCAGATTTGACTACCAGATTTTGCCTATTATTTAGCAAGAAAATTCATGAATAAGTAATAAACAAAGGCTGCAAGACAACAAAGCATAACATTATTACAGATGACCTTCAACTTCAGATGCAGGTCATTAACAAATATATATGCAGACATCTTTTTAAGGAAAAGAAATGCAGTTTTGTATAAAAGTGAGTAAAAGAATCTACAGTAACTGTATTAACCAGGCTTATAACACCCTACATGACTGCCATGAAAAAAACTGTCATCTTTACAGCATGTGATCCCACCATCTCCAAAGTAGCTGCAAAATCCTGAATTGGTGAAAAACACATTTTATTACAATCTTCAGAAGTATCCTCCAAGAGCAGCTCCCCCACAGAACAAACGCTCCTTGCTCTGCCTGATAATAACAATTTGCTTACCGTAGCTATTTCAGTACTGACCAAGAACAAGGTCACTGAAAACCTCTGTAAGTAACATTTTTAAAACCCTGGGTCACATTTCCTATTTTTAAAATAGCATGCTTACATTATTTCAACTAAAGTTTCATTATTCTATAAAAATTACCAACATAAAGAAGAATAAATATTATTGCCTATCATCACAGGATCCAAAGTACTGAAGCTGTGAAGAGTAAAGTACGATTTTAACAATTCACTTGAAATTTCCTGTTACAGAATGCCTCAAGTCCGCAGTTAGCATTCATGCTTTAATTCATTCAATTGACACATGTACCGTAAGAAAGTACTATGTAAAGGTACTACTACATCAAAAAACCTAAAAACAATGAGAGGTTAGCTATATAGCACCTGCATCTGACAGTGGAACTGGGAAAGTAAGACAATTTATTACCCAACTAATTGAGACTGTATGTATTTTTTAATCCTTATCAAAGGATACTGGTAATAATCCAACCCAAGGAGAAACATGAACTTTAAACAAACTGTGGAATACAAAGCAACCACTCCTTGATCACAACTGCAAGTATTTTATTTTTCAATGATATGTAGAGTGAGAATTCATTAGGAATAATACCTACCAAATCAGACCCCTAGTAAACCACTAACAGAGTGGGCAGCTTGCCATGGACTCTTGGTGCTGCCACTGCAGGAGATGGCAGTGACAATAATTTGACCAACTCTAGCGAGAAACAAGAAACAAAACTCTGGTACTCAACAGCCACAAAAAATAAACTGATATAAGGTTATGGAATTAGTCTGTAAATCTAACTGGCTGCAGCTATTTGAAGGATCCATTCAGCACTTAAGGAAAACAATCATTTAACATGATCTGAGGGTAATACAACAGTGAAGACATAAACAGAATTAAATATAGGGGAATTTTTTTAAAAGTGCCTGGGGAAAACATCTAAGCAGCTGTGATCTAGAGAATTAATTCTAAAAGAAGACTTGGAAAATGTGCAATGAGCATTTTAGAGCAGACAAGACAAAATTCTAGAAAATACTCAAAAGTGTAAGTTTAGAATGACTAAGAGCAGCACACAACCTACAAAAATCCACAGCTCTACCACTCCCCTAAACTTCTGTATCCATCTCTAGAATTCTTTTCCTATTAGTACTCCTTTATGAAACCAAACAATTTAATAAGAAAAGTTCCATTTCAAATGAAATTCACACAGTGATGCTACACCAAAATTTATGCTCCTAAAGGGGGAGAAATATTCATTTTTATCAGAAAAATCTGATCCATAAACTGAGCACTCTGCAACAGTAGCAAGTCATACAAAGTAAACTAGTGAAATTAACTTCTTGAGATGCTTTTGTAATAAATGAGAGATCTTGAAAACCAGACTGTTAACTGATAGAAACAGAATTTAATTACCATTCATATTTATTCTGGATACTTCATTCACCAGGCACGTAGGAACTAATATTGGTTTATTAAAATAAATGTTTCAATTAGCTTTTCTTGTAGTGGAGCTATCTTTTAAGTCACCTTATCATGCCCTTTCCAATACCTAGAGAGATCCTTCCAATTTCAAAATGCATGTCTATTATTTTTTAATTAATTTCTCCAGTATAATTTATGTGGTTCCAATTAAAGTGAACGTTTGCCTCATTTTCTGTCAATAACAGTCACATTTATAGATCAAGCATTCCCCAATATTTGACTATATTATAAATCACCAGGATTTTCACAAGGGTGAAAGGCCTCTACAGTAAATTAAACCTTTCCAGTACTAGCCCATAAAGCCCTCATCAGCTCCCTCTCCCTCATGTCCAGTTAAGGCACCTTAAGAACTACCATTAGCAAAATTCTCAAAACAAGACTGTTCTGGAAGAGAAGGGAGAGCGGGCATTCTTATGTCCTGACCTCGCTCCCCCATGGCCAACCCAACCCTTTGAGACGTGTGCCTGTGAGGAAGCATTTTATTGCTGTTTAGGCTTTACAACCAAAGCAATGAATGGCAAGGTGAAGTGTAAGGGGTAAGCTTCTTCCCAAGCTTACTGGAACCTGGTGCTTCTCACTGTAGCAAGTGTCTGCCTTCCATAGGCAGTAGCTAGAGAAAAAGCGTAGGACTTTTTCCTCATGGTCCTCAGTTGTGGAGGCAAAAAACTTTGCACTGGAGTTTACACGAGCAATTTGTGACTGCAATAATCCATAATAATACGAAAACAAAACCAGGTCATGTTTTAATCACACAAGTGAGAAAGCTCACTGGAAACTCATCCAACACCTTTCTACATTAGCTTCAAGCTCCATGTTTTACTAACTTCCCAAAGGAGCCCAGGAGCTCCAGGGAGGAGCTGTAGTCTCCCACTTACCATCCCCTCCATCCTATTCTGTAAAGACACAGAAATGCATGAGAGCATTGTTCAACCTGCCAGCAAAAAACACCAGAAGTTCAAGGACCAAGGAAAGGAAAGTTGATCCGGATTTATGAATCCAAAAAGTCAAACAGAACAAACTCTCACTAGATGCCATTGCTGCAAACCACTGTTACATTAAATTCTGACTGCGGAATAGTATGGCTCAGAAACTCAATCCCAACTTAAGCACTCTTTCCTTATTTTCAACAAACTTGAAATATATTTTTTTTTCTTTTAGGAACAACAAAAAAAAGAATATGCACAGTAAGCGAAGAAATGCCTACATAAAATAAACATTGCTTAGGCCTCTCTGAGCAACAAAATATGCTGAAGTTTTGAGGTTTTTTTTTTTTATTCCTACTTATTAAAATTGTCTTCTAGAAGAAGATAGTAGAGTTCAAGTCAATGACAACACACATTTTCATTATTAGCCAATTAATCCCAAAGAAAATAGCTGGATCACATCTCATAGTTTGAAATCACTATAAAATGGTTGCAAAAATAAGTCAACTGGTGAGTTCATATCTACAGCTTATTTGTTTTTAATGGTTTTTCTTACAAATGCTGACTATTTAAATATTTAGATACTTCTCTGGTTTCTTTACATTAAAAGAAGAGTGGAAAAGGAATGGAAAAAACTACTCTCCTCAGAACGATGCATTCCTGCCCACCCAGTGGAAAAGACAGATAAATACACTTTAATTCACTTATTTTTATATAACAAATACATGTGAACTTAAAGCATCTCTTGTGATGCTGAAGTGATCCTTCTGCATGTCAGAGGTGGAGGATCACTGCTGAAACTGGCTAGAACACACACTCTTGTCTATGTCTTGTTAAGGAAATAAAGAGAAAGTGCAATAAACAAAAAAAGCACAAGAACAAAATTATCTTTTTGCTTCTCATATCCAAGATTTGTGATTTGATAAGATCTGACTTCTTGTGTTACCACTTGCATGTTACTGGAGATGAGAAAATTGGCCTTTCACCAGTGCTGCTTACAGAGCTCTGGGCTGCAAATGGTTCTTACTGGGCATAACAGATCTGGAATCCCTTAAATGGGAGTCTTCACTAGCAAAACATAAATCTCCAAATCAAAGCAGCAATGTGCTGTCCCTGAACAGCACATTAATTAAATGCATTGGGAACCTGCTCAGGAAAACAGATTCTGTGGCCAGTCCTCCACGTTCCAAGTTTTGTTTCTATGAGTTTAACAGTGTCAGAGCCCTGGAATTAGGACTCCTACTCACAAAAAGGTCTCAGCTGTTTTGCTTTTCATCTAGAGCCTTAGAGAAGATTTACAAGGTTACTTCTATTAATGATATACCAAAAAAAAAAAAAAAAAAAAAAGCAAAAACTATTTTGAATGTTCAACCTGGGTGGGGGAGAAGAGGTTTGGTTATGCTCTGAACAACAGAAAAAAAAAACCCAGCCCACCCTAAAATGCTTAATAAACAGAAAGGGAAACAAGGATGAAAAATGTTATTCTCACACACTCAGCTAGTTTGCTCCACTTTCTGAAGTGTAATGGCCATGAAAAACAAGGAACTAAAGTATGCTTTCAAGAAGCCTTTGAAAGCAGTCTTTCAAGCATCTTTGTTATGCCTAAACAGAGCTAGAAATAACAATTATATTGCCTCTTCAGGGGCTCACTTTTTATAGATTGATAAATTGAACCCATCCCTGAAAAGCTTATAGAGAAAACATCTTAGAAATTATTTGTTTCTTGGGATTAATAAACTACAAGATAAACAGTTAACAACAACCTTTCTCCTCCTCTAGTTAGGGTGGCTAATTGTGTTTCAAGTACAAGTAATTACAGTCATTACTTTGGAAACTGAGGACTGGCATGCAAAATTCAGATCAAACAGTTAAATATGAATAAACTAAAGGATGAATAAATTTTCAGAAAGAGTTGAATGATTGCTAGAAGCTATTATCTGTTTCGTGTATGTGGTTCTGATGACTTGCTTAAAGCACAAACATCCACAGAGCTTATCCTTACAGCCCAGCAAAAATGGCAAAATGTGACTGATCCTAGCAGCAAGAGCAGGGGGTAGCAGAAAAATATAATTAACTGACAGACTCTGAATAAACTGGGTCAAGTAGCCCAACCCTCCCCCATCATACTCAAAAAGCTAGAGTGGCAGGAAACCCTATATGTAATTCAATTATCTTTAACAAAGTTCTACGCATTCTTCAGGAGCAGTCTAGGAGGCAATCCCCACCATGAAGTTCCCAGTTCAGTGTGATTCAGCAGTTTAAAGCATGCGATGTCTGCCACCAGAGGGAGGTGTTCTATTGTACTGCATCTTCCAAAAACTTACTTCCCTGCACACTGATTTCTATTCTATTTAATCAACATTAGAAGGGAACAAGCTTCCTTCTTTCTGTAAAGACACTTTGAAAAGTCTCTTGTTATGTATATCCACTTTAGACTAATTACTGACAGCAAATTTGATTTTCTATTTAACAGAAGCAACCTGGTAAATAATCCATCATTTCCAACCCTAACAATCAACAGAAACCCTGCCCTTTATCCTCTCTCTCCGACACGTAATACAAAGACAATAGAGATGCTCATCTTCCACATGACCAGGCACCATTACAGAATTTTTTCTAAAATAAAAACTACTTCCACTTTCTTCAGTAGGGAGGAAAAAAAAAAAAAGTGTGAAGTGGCATCACCTTGCTATCTTGCTTGAATCAGTTCAGCAATCATCAAACTTGAAAGATATATAAATGAAATAGGATAAACAGAGTTGCAGCAGCAAGACTGATGTCATTACATCTTTGGTAAATTCTGCTGCATAAATCTGTGGGAATAACCACTAGTTCAGCTTCCTAAAAGACAAAGCAGTGGTGCCAACAATGTCTGACTGCAAGCACTTAATTTGTGCACGTGTGAGTGGACAGAGGCAGTCACCTCGGGAAAAAGATTCACAGTGCCTACATGAGGAGAAAAACTACTGCAATATGAAGTGCCTAAATCACTCTCTTAAAATACTTCCTTGCCTCTACAGACTATAGTGGGCAACTCAGTTATGCACTGATTAAAAAAAACCCCACAAGCCAGCCATCCTGCTTTACAATGGTTTCACCTGTTCTGCACAAGTAATGAATAAAAACAAACCCCTTGTGTCTGTAAAGAAAAAGAAAAAGATGGGGGCGGGGGGGGTGTGGAGAGAGGGAGAGAGAGAGCTACAAGCTTCCTACAGAGCTGAACAGCTAATACCCGCAAGACTCAAACCAATAGCAAATAGAAATACAGAAGGAAAAGAGAGTCTTAGGCTTTCCTGTGGGTATAAATTCAAATACAGGGTATACCAACTCCAATCTTCAGGAAAAGAAACCTGTCACCCATTGCATTGGCTATCTCCAATTAAAGTCTGCAAGTTCTTCAATATATGAATGTCAGATGGTAGCTTTTATCAGGAGACTCTCTGTTACATCTGATCTTGATGGAGAAGCAGAGATATATCTAATAAAAAAAGGCGAGTAAAGTTTTCCCTATTAAATGGGTTTGGCTTGGAAACAGTGACAGTAAATCTAACATGTAATACTCTGACTTTCCACTGTTCTTCCTTAACTAAAATGCTGTAAGGTAACATTTTAATGCTGCCTAATTGTCTGTACATTAAAATATCTCTGAGGCAAACAGCTTCAGAAGTTGTTCTTCTGAAGGATGGATTTTATTCTCAATCATATAGTAGGACCAAAGTCACATATATGACACCAGATATTTTATATATAGGCATAAAAATGTAAAACTTCAACAAAAGAAATATATTGAGTACAGGTCAAAATGGGGAAAAAAAGGGTATTTTTTTTTTCTATATGAGAAAAGAACACTAGAACCATTACTATTATTCATACTAGCCCATACTATGGGCTTGGATTATCTCTAGAAACACTACTTCTACAGGAAGTTGCTTTATATGTTTATTTAAATAAAAAATAGGCAGCACTAGATATTAAAAATGTCAACTTCAGTGAAAATTTCTATTTCTCTTACTTGCACAAGGTTTCTGTAAACATTAATATATTAAGATTCCTGGCCAATAACGGTGACAATTCAATGGAAAACAGGAGTAAAATGAAGGTATTCCAGGTGATTATATCAATCCACAGCCTAATGTTTGAGGTTTTTTTTCCTAGAACTGAATTCCATGTTCATGCATGTTTTCTTCAAGATTTTAACTAAGAAATTAATTTGTAGACTTGCATGCTAACTGAACTGATATTCTACAGGAACTCAAAATTTGAATCTTAAATCTTGTTTCATAAAGGCAAGTCTTCTGCAAGTCTCCTGCACTTGATTTCAAAGACCAAACAGTGTTCCTGCTTTTGCCCTATCTTCTTCCTGCCAAATTCAGCAATGACTGAGAACACATTGGCACTACAAATACTCTGATATGAAACCCATGTATTCAATTTCATCAGCATACTCCCTTGCTAATTTACTTGTGATCTCTGCAACACACTCTGGGACTTCAATCTACAATCTCCTCCAGTTCCCAGTTCAGACTATAATTCAATCCTGACTGCAACATTTGTCTAGGCTTCCTGCTTATTCCTTCATTTCCAAGTCCTCCAGGCTATATCAGAACACGTCAGCTGCATTCGAGATAAACAGTGTAGTTACAGAAGCTCAGCTTTGAATTACAAGATTTCACTGCCTCATAATTAATTTTAGGAAGAATACTCATTTTTATATTTTGCAGATGCTTACATTAATAGCTGTGTTACTTCTGCTTTTCCTAGTCTGTCCCAAGTCAAATTCTGCTTTCTTATATCATCACTAAACCTAGACCTGGTTGTGATGCTGCCTGAAATAGCAGATTTAAATTTGCACATTTAGAAGAATGTCTGAAAACCAAAGACAAATAAATCAGTGCCCCAAAAGAGACCATGGTGGCAGAGGTAAGAGATGGAATCCAAGCTTCAGTAGTATGTTCAACTGGAATATTTCAAGCTGCTTTATACTGAACTGTGCACCATTTAGAGTGAAAAATGCCCCATGTTACATGTCTGCAGGTAACGTTTGTTTTTATTGTTGAGTGATCTTTTCAGTTTTTGCAAATACACTTTGAATGCCATTAGTTACATTTTTATGACCATTTTGTAAGGGTATCCAACTGTCTTCAAAGATAAGGAAAAGCTGTGTGTGAAGAAAATTAAGCTCCTTGCCCAATTTCATGCTGGAGATGCATGACAAAGTCAGGAAGTCTATATTCATTTCAAATTTGGGAATGGTTTTTTTTTGTGAGTGTTTTTAGAAGTTTTGAGAACAATTTGCCCTGTTTTCGTACAGTCTGGCACACTTGGCCACTACTGGTGACAGGGTGCTGGCTGGTCCTAGCTTTGGCTGGCCCTGTACAGACATTCTTTTATTCAATTTCATGGTTTATTTAGGAATTGTTCACTTGTGCACAGGAAACAGTTTGAAGAGAGCAGGCAACACTCTAAAGAGAATGGAGCTGAGGAAAGCAGAACAGAAATCAGCAAAGAAAGAATAGAGTTAGGAATACACTGTGCAAAGAACTCAACACCACAAATCAATTAATACGAATATTCTGATATTAGCCATTTTGCTTGCAAATCGTAAGATTTGCCATTTCTATTTTGCTTAATCATACTGACCCTTCTAGACAAACAAAACCTGGTTTTAAAACTGTCTCTGCAGAACAGCTCATCCAATCCTCCTGAAAAAAAAAACCAGAACTTACAACATCTTTATACATACTCAAGAATCTTGTTATTTTGCAAATGGTAAAGCCAAAAAAAGTGTAATTACAAACAAAGTAATGCCACATCTGACACCAAGAGCTTTTCAGTCCCCAACTTTTGCTCTCTGTTTCTAGAGGACCCTGAAGTAGAACATGATGCATGGTAAAATTACCACTTTCTGGTTCCAGAGTTTCTTTCCATTATTGTTGCTCACCCAACCTGAAATCTGTTCCCTTCTCCACACTCCCTCAAAAAAGTAGTTTTAGAAAGAACTTGTGTTCTCCAGTCAATCTAAAGATGATTTACAAAGCCTGTATTTCCCATCAAACTTGCCTTACAAGAAAACTGCAGAATGATATTGATCTGCAATACCATGATAATAACTGCATCAGTCTATAAATGTGCAGCAGTCCTTCATGTTAAAGACATGGCACTACTCTGAAGAATTTTCAGACTACTTTTCACATCCAAATTAAGTAGCAAAACAGTAATGATTTTTTAAAAAAGCATCACAGTCACAAAGACTGTGCTAAGAGCAGGCTTGTCTGTCAAATTCGTTGCAATGCTAGAATCTCCAGCTTTCTGTTTAATTCATGCTAAAGACTGAGACAGGCATTGGTCCGTGGAGACTGGTAGTTGTACATGTCCATGAATGATGTGTCATCAGCTTCTAGTTTCAAGACTCAAGTTTATGATTTTCTGCAATACCTGCCTGCCAGACTTCTTTCAGTGCTGTAAAAGGTATTTTATCTTAGTGATACATGTCTTCTTTTCATCACCTATTTTTAGGGAGCTAGTATCAGATCTTAAATTGATGGACATTTACTGCAACTCATTCCCCCCCCCCCCAATCCCACTTTTGGATAGTATTCCCAAGCAAATGATATCTTAAAGTTATTCTACAAAAAGGAATTTAAGACTATTGTTGGTCATATTTGTATTGTCATCTCACTTGAGCACAATTTTACTTTCTTTTTCGTTAGTAATTCTCTTAGTTCTGCTACCAAGCACAAAGAAAAAAACCAAACAAACAAACAACAAGGCTAGAAGCAAGTACGAGTGGCTTTACTCTTACCATGCTGTGTTAGCAAAACACACTAACACCAGGCAAATGCAAAGCACTTCCAATGCACCTGAATCCTGTCAAAAGCAGAGCATTCTGACAGGCAGACCTAGAAGTTCAGCAAAGGTACAGAGCTATCCCTCTGCTATTCTGAACTATTTTCATAGTTTCTTTGAGGAAACAAATCTTAGCCTGCTATTTTGATGCTGAGAAAGTAAAGTTTCTACTATCTTCATATGCCTGTTCAATGACAGCAGACAGAAAGGCTTTCATCAAATCTCATCTGGTGAAGAACAGAAAGCTGTAGCTTTCCACCTGGATGCCTGATTAGTACTAAAATATCTTCAAAACCATCCTTTTAAAAATAGAAGTTGGAAGCATAGCTCTCCACATTAATACAAAATTACTGTCTAATTGAAATTCAAATGAAACCGAGTCAAAACTACCAAGCTACAACTACTTTACAGATTTTTGTCTTACTGACAAAGTTACAAATTATTTTTACACTGCCATTTTTCACAAGAAGAAAAACTGTCTACAGTAGGTTATATCAGGGACCTATCACTGATGCCTAGAAGTTCCTCCAAGCTCCTGTGCTTGGGATCTACACTGGCTCAGTTTTCCAGAAGTCCACAACCAGGAACTTTTGAAATTTTTAAACACAGATTACATGCCCCACAGGCAAAAGACAACACGTATTCTGTATGCAGCTGCAAACAACAGCTTTTTGGAAGTACTATCTAAGCTAAAGAACTAAAAGTCACATCAAAAAAAATAAACACTAGAATATATATGTATACACTTAAGAGTTGCTATTTCTTGAAAGTGTCAAGAGTATGTACCAATACCTTATACAGTTTATTTTAAAAAACCCACTAGATTCCTCCATAATTCAACTTTTTCATCTACTAGAAACCTGTAGATGCAAATAGAAAGCATCCATATGATAGCAACTTCAGGTATTTTTTCCAACTAGAACTGTAAGTGCAACCTAAGTATTGTCTTTATTTAAAATGCCGTTCAATATCTAAACATAATGACAGCAGAGAGAATAAATACAGAGTAATTAGCTATACCAAAGAGAAAAGATGCTCCTCAGGTATTATGCACCTGAAAGTAATTTCATCAGAAAAAAATCAGAATGGGCCTCACAATGAGACACTGCAATAACAGCATGAAATTTACATACTGTTCTTATTTAAAAAAAAAAAAGTCATCTTTAACCTAGTACTATTTAGTGCTTTCTTAATTAAGTTTCAAAACTATTAGAGAAGTACACATATACCAAGCACTCGCTAAACTACCCAAAAAAGGCATTTAGCTTGGTTAATCCACTTTCAAGCAAAATGCATAAATAAATCCCTCTTAAAGTTTATGCATGCATATCTGCTGCTCTCCTAAAAATGATTTGGCAAGCAAAATCTTTGTGAGGAAATCCAGTAAGTCCATTCTCATGTCTGTTGTGCCTGCAGAGACTTTAACCAGGCTGGGACATGTCTCATCTAAACTCTATCATAGTCCTCCTTTTCAAATGTAAATGGTACTTGAGAGCAGATCTATTTAATTCACTCATTTAATCCTCTTAATATTTTAAGTATGCCAGAATTTGGTCACAATGAAGAAAGCTTTTCTGTTGTGGCACAGTTATCTATTTTCCATGCTTATTCACCCTAATCAGGGTTTTACTGTGCAAGAAGGTAACAGTTACTGTGTTCTCTAGCCAGTATAGCATTGCTTCTTCTAATCAACATGTTGTAAAAAGACAAAAAAACAACCAAAAAATTCCCCCCCCAAACCCTAAAAACCTCCCAAAATATCAGGTTATTTTAATCCAACACCATGACAGGCAGTCAAACCATATTCTTAGTAAATACATGAGCTAGAATTACAAGAGATGCTACCCTGCTCTTTTAAAAATCCATGTCCATACTGAAAAGCAAAACTTGAATTTTCTCACAGAAGTGAAAAGAAGCCAGAGCAATGAAGTGCAAAAGAGTAGTAACTTACATTTGGCTTCAGAGATTTCTACTACTTTAACTGTTTTTACTGACCTCATGACATGTTACTTTTACTTACTAAGAACCATTCCCCTCCAGTATCCATATTGGTCATACAGTCTCCAGTAAGAAGAGCAGTCTTTTGTATAAGCATTAATGTTTTACACCTACATAGGCAGCCAGCTATAAATAATGCTTTTTCTTCAAAACTTTGATTTTCTGTGGCTCCACCCAATATTGCATAAATTGAGTTAGCTACAGCATTCCACTGGGATTTCAATCTTTTAGATAGTCATTGATATTTTATATACCTAATTATAAGGATTTTTTTTTTTTTTAAAAAAAAGCTTTCAAAATGTTTCTATATACAAAAAACATGCTTTAAGAGATAATGTGTGGCAAAGAACTCTACAGTAACACTCAAAGGAGTTGTGGAAAAACAGGCCTCCGAAGTGAACGCTATTTTTTCCCCTCTTTACTGCACCAGACTCAAAATAACAAGGTAACTTCTTGGTTGCCACTCATTGTTTCATGACTTACACTGTTCATTTGGAGATTTTTGGAATTTGAGAGCAACTTAATGCTCAGAACATCTCCTGACATTTACATAACATATTCACAGTACTTGGTGCGTTACGGTCTGATAAAACAGGAAGAAAGCGGCAGAAAAGCAATCTGTAAAACATACAAGTATTGTGATTGCACTGATAAAACCCTTAGAACTGACAAGTTACTAAATGTAGCCAATATTTGAGTCAATACTTTGCTTTAAGATCTGACCATCATTTTCCAAGTTACAATCAGTAAATACATGGATCTGTCTCAGATTTCAGTTAACCATTCATCAGACTCCAGTTACAAGCACCCAAACAAAGACAGATTTAACTTCAATCAGTACCTTTCAATTTTAAAACAAGTCCGTGTACTTGTGAAGTATCTTGCTTCCCTGTGCTAGAGTCTCAGATATCTTTAACATATTTGTAATTTGATGGTTTGCTACTTATGCATAAGTGTTAGAAAATCTTAAACCCTCTTGCTTAAACATTCTAGAGCTTAAAATTTTCGAGCCCCAATGACATTCTGAACAGATGATGTCATCTCCAGGTACCTGAATATGCATCAACTTCCAGTGTACAGGGCCAGGAGTACAGGTCTGGAATGCAGAAAAATATTAAAACTATCTTTTCCTGTTTCTTGAGATGGTACATTGTTTAGTGCCAGGACCACTCTATTTTTGTTTACGTGGTACTGCGATCTGAATTTCTATCTCAGATATTTAAATGCACTGATTCCTCATAGTACACATTTTACAAATGCAACCTAAGGAGAAAAACTAAATAATTTTGTTCAGAGTAATAAAGTAATTTGTGGGAAATTCCAAACTCGTTCCACATCTTCAGATTCTTTTCTTACTTCCATTTCTTTCTCCTACTATACTGAGTTTAACATCACTTTATAGACTTACGTGCCTAGATAACACCCTAATTAGTGAGTGCATGTATCTCTCTTATTTATATATCTCCACATTACAAGTAAAAAAAAAAAAAAATAGAGACCCTAAATTCCTACAAAACTGTGCATCCTATCATCTTTAATGTAAAGAAATCTAAAACTTACTTTTGAAAAATGTGACTTTTCTATTCCTAATGGACAATTTGATTGCATTTAAAAGAGCTCTGCTTTCACTTCCAAGGGACTTAATCAGTGGGAAACACCAGTTATTATGGATGCCATTTTCCACTGGCTGGAAGATGTTTTCCCATCTCAGTAGTAAACAATCCTAGTTTTGATTGCGTGTATGTTTTCTATGCATACACTGAAACAAAGATGTGAATACACACAGGCACATCTGCTCAGAAACTGGAGGGTGTTGTGGGATTAAATTGATCTTTACTCTTCATACAGCTTCCAAAGCTGTCGGGATCACATTCAAAATGCCGAGTTTTAAAGGCGTTCCACAAGAGGTAACACTGACATTGTGGCTGACAGATCTCTGGAGTAACAGGATACTTTTTTAATAATAAAAATCAGATAGATGAAATGGAGGAGGCAATTTTTTCACCAAAATCTGCAATGACCTCCTGCTAGAACAACGAACTGCTACCAGCTCACTTCATTCTGCTACATATGCAAAGTATATTTTTTATCCCTTCTAACACATAACATACATATAAAACCTTTCACCTGTGCAGTCCCATCCCTTCCCCAAAATCTTTCAAATAAAAAACACTTACATTACCTGCACATGACTTTACCCCAGGCAAAAGCACAAGGGAGTTGTCAGCATGAAAATACCATACTTTTTCAACATTGTTGGAAAATGCTCAAAATATACAGTGATACATGGTGAAGAAGCCTGTATAAAATAAAACATCATACAAATATGCCTTAGAGCCGATTTAGTTCTTACTAATGCTGGACAAGATGGAATAGTAGGCACCCCAAAGATTTTGAAAAGCGATGTAAACCATGAAAAAGTTTATTCAGCATCAGTTTACAGGAAAATCTGAAGCAAAAATTGTGAAAGTTAGCATATTTAAAGGGTTTTTTTTTGGAATATTTTTGTTGTTTGGGTTTTTTTTAAATTATATGGGAGTAGAGAGTAACAGAATTTTTAAGCATGCCAAACAAAATTTAGAAACTTGAGCAGATCTTTTTTGCTATTATCAAAATGTGAGCACATAATATCAGTAAGATTAATTTCTCAAAACTGGTGCATACAGCAAAACTTTCTTTCATTACCTATCATGTTTCACCCACTAAACTATGAGCTTCCTCTGAGACTAGAAACAAACCACCGGCCATGTTTAATGGGTAAAAGCTCTGAAAATAATAATTAAAAAGTCTTATTAGAATGGGAGGAGTAGATGCAAAAAGGAGACATCAGATTTTTTTTTTTTTATTTTATGGAGCAATTATATGTTTAAAAGGTAGCAGATTTTTTTTTCTTTTTCTCTGTGAAAGTGGCAATGACAGGAATTTAAATGCATCTTACAACACAGTGAGGGCAACTGTGTGAATTTTCATCAAAACTTTTTGAGCAACACTGCAATGACTACTAAAGAGCAGAAAGGAACTAAAAATATTTAAGTCAAATGACGAATATGGTTTTATACTGATATCTTCAAAAGGCCTAAAAACAATTAAGAATAGAATGGTGACAAAGCTGATTTTAGTCCTGCACCAGGACTATTGTTATATAGACTATTATAGACTGTAAGATTACTGTATAGATACTGGTGAGCTTTTGGGTTCTTGTAGCATCCCAGGGAAGTGGTGGAGTCACCATGCAGATGAGGTGCTTAGGACATGGTTTAGTGGTGGACTTGGCAGTGCTGGATTTATGGTTGGACTCAATGATCTTAAAGGTCTTTTCCAACCTCAATGATTCTATATCTGTATTTGCATGCAGCACAGAGATGTTGGGTGGAAAGAAATACTGTGTAGGGATAAACCACAAAACACACAAATTACTATGAGAGAAGGTACTAAAGATCTTAATAGTCTTTAAAAATTGCTTATTTCACCGGTATGCTGTGACCAGTGGAAGTAGAAAGCTTGCCCCCAGCAGGTCTGGCAGGAGAGGTCAGTATCTGATCATTCAACAGTACCCTTAGCTGGCTGCTTGGAAAGCAACACTGAAGAGCTGTCAAAAGACCAATTCAATAATACTCAGCAAGGAGCAGAAAGAATTTAGATTCTTAAGAGAACATCACTGGGTGAAAAATGCATGGTCCTGCAGAGTGTGAGGAGACAGAGAAAGTGGAATGAATAGAAGAACATTGATTGCAGTCGTTTTCAGATGGTGGCACTGTCCAGTGTACATATTTGTATCAAAGCACTTGGAAGCTGTTCTGCTTTCCATCACTGACTTTCTGGGTGATGTTGCACAGGTCACTTCAGCTACGCTTTTTTTCTTTTTTTCCATACACTGATCTTGTCAAATTAGCTTGCAAACTCATTAGCAAAATTATTTGCTCTCAGAAATCACCTACAAAGGATGCTCAGGAAAGATAAATTAAAATTAATTGAAAGTCTGAAGTCACTAGGCATAAGGGTGTATTATAGTAAAGCCTCAAATACATTACTCAAGAGATACCAAATCTTTAGATTCAACTTTACACCTCTAGTCAATACAATAAAGTTTTCACATCTTGTGTTGGCCTTCTATGCTTATTCAGCGGTAGCTTTTCCACACAAGCCTGGATGTACAAAGTTACTATTTTATTTCTCAATTATTCACTATTGCTTTTACTGTTTCAAGTAGAACTAAAGAAATTTTAATCCAAAAAAAGCTTCTTTGTCTTAAGAATTAGAATTTCATATTCTGTAGAAATACAGCACATTAATATGCAGTGAACTAGCTGCAGCCCACCAAATTAACCTAGCGCTCCTCTCCATTTTAGTACGTCTCTTGAAAAGCCTTACCCCAATAACCCTACTACATATTGTCTTTCACGGACAAATCATTAATCTTCCCCACACTGCTTATCTCAGCTAGGATAATGTTTGATCTAATTCCAACAGATTTTCATTTCAGAACCAATTGTAAATCTCAGCATGGGATTATATACAACTTCAATGAGACCGTCTCATCCAAGAATCTGCAGACATGCACTTCTCAAGGAGAAAGGTTAGTTGAAAAAAGAAAATGTAAAAAGAAGTGACACTTCTTTCCTGCTAATCATATTGATATGACTATATATGAAATCTGACTTAACTGCTCATGGCATTTCTATTTACCTTTAGAAATCTCAAGGCAAACTCCATGTTCTCTCTTTATAGGTGCTTTTCACTGCATCTAGTGAGTTGCAGCAATTAATGCAAAGCAAGGAAGCAGCTTTGTAAGCCTGCTGACAGCCATTTAATAGGAGAGGTGGCAAGTGGTGGACACATCCTGGCAGTGTGCTTAATGGATACACAAACAGCCATAGTCATCAGCCTAAAGTGATGCTGGCAGGAAATTAACTGAGAGAAACAAAGCTCATTTAACAAAGAGACCCACAGCAATCTGGACAATATAAGTCTGTGTAAAGGTTGGGAGAGGGAAAAAGAGAAGATGCATTTCTTCAAGGAGATAGCAGTCTTTAATTTCACAAGTCATTTTATTTAGCCTTGTTGCTTCAGTGCACAAACCATCGCCTCTGCTTTGCAAAACAAATTCTTTTGTACAGATCTGTGAGCTCCCCGGATAGAGCATGTCACAGACTTGCTTGAGTTAAAACGAGATTTTCATGTTAATAGCACTGCCACCATATCATGCTTTCTTCAGACACTTCAGAACGTGGCTGTAATAGAAATGATAGTCTGTCTCTCACATTATGACCACTGCAAAACTCAAACCTCAACCACTGTCAGACCTATTGTAATCACCGACGGAAAAGTCAACCAGTGTATTGACTCATGCCAACTACTGGCATTGGGAAATAAAGAGAAAGACCTACCAACAATGATTAAAAAACAAAGTAAAAAAATGTACCACATGCTTAAATAAGAAAAAAACAATTCTTTATCTATTCATGCTGCAGTAATAACCAGCAGTCCAAACAGGGCAGGGCTGCTGTTCCACTATATAAAGTACAATGCAAACAAAAGAGAACATGCAGAGGCGAGACTGCAGAACATATATTTGGGATATTACAGTATACTTCAAATACTGTAATGAAATCACAAGTTCAAAGTCTTCTGTAATATTTCTGTGGGATTCAGTCTTTGTAGTGACTAAGATAAAAGATCAAACTACACTGGTTTATGATCTAGTATAAAGGGTAATCATCCTATTAGTATTTTTAAGCAACTTTCTGTGGCACTGAGAGCACGCTTCTTATTGCAGAGTCCATGAATACCCTGCAATAATTAAAATGACGAAAATGTCAGGCTGTCTGTTTTCTAGGATCTGACATTTCCCAGCACAGAGCACACATTCCTGAAGTGACCTGTAAATCCACTACTTGTTCTCTTCCTCCAGACCTTCTCTTTGAACTTTCTGTACACCAAGAGGTAGGGAAAAAAAGTCTATAAACTCCCAAATATTACAATAGTATAAATAGCCAGCATCCCCTGAAGTTTTAGAATTATGCAGCTAATAGTAAGCCTTGCCATCCTTCCTTCTTAAGTAACATTAAGAAAAATATTTTGCATGCTGCAATAATAAAAAAGTCTTTATCCTTAGCAAAAATAAACCTCCCTTCACTTTGAAAAAGCCATTTTTCAAATACAGTTCATCTAATCTCTAACTGAGGATTACTGAATTCCTCAAATTGGGGCAAAAAACCAAAACACCAACAAACCACAAACAAAAAACTAAACCCATCCCACCCAATCATCTACATGAACCAAAAGTCTGAAGTTTGTCCGGTGCAAAAATACCTTAAGCACTTTCCAACCAAAATGTATCCAAAGCAAGATGACTGCATCATTTAAAAATCTCATCTTGAATAGAGGAACATGGCACAGTTCAGGAAACATTTCTTCTAACAGCTGTGGCAGTTGAAGCAGCTTTCCCTGCATGTTCCTCAGCCAACCACCCTACACTGCACCTTCAACTGTATCAATATTACGGTGTGATGAACCACACCAGAAAACTGATCTGAACTTGGAAAAAAAAATACATCACCTCCTCTCATCCCAAAGAACCTCACAAATCAGAACAAGCACATTTCTGTTGTCAAATTTTTTTGACTCTGGTCAGCACCACATAGTTCCCAGCCCAGTTACACAACAGAACTGGGAGAGCAACGATGAAGAGGGAACAAACACTGGAGTCCTGGGAACTGTATCAACTGAAGAAGAAACATACTTGAAACCCTGGTTTTAGCTTCCTGTATCTGTAGAGTAAGCAGTGACGCTATTTTCAGAGCACTCATGTTCTGAGTGTTCCAAGCTGTCTGCAAAATCCAGTAACTTAGTTATCGGCGCTTTAGTAGCTTTATGGGGAAATTTTCTTAAATTACACCCTCTTCCTATATTTTAATATCCACGAACGGTGCTATAACTTGGAGGTAGTAAGTCAACACCCTTCACCTCTCTGTCTCTCTCTCCACACAGCTCAATCAACTTTCTAATAGCAAAACTTTAGAATGCCTTTCTTTATCCTTTGGTATGACAGTCTCAAGACTTTCAATATACTTTTCAATTGGAAATAACTCTACAAAACATAAGCAACTATTACTGTCTCTCTGACACAATTAAGTATTTGTAACAAAGATTCTAAAATCAGCCACCCACCTTCCACAAACATCCCTGCTTCCATTTCTTAGCTAAAGGACAAAATTCTTTCCTTTGTAACCATGCATGCCTTTGCCAGAGGTATCATGGGAGCCAACATTTTAGAAATATTTAGAAGAGGCAACATTGACAAAGAATAAATAAATTATAAATGAAACCCTCCTGCTCCAGGGGGAAATCAATTGTCAACAGGGATCAAAAATAAGCCTCTCTCTGCTATTAGTTATTAGATGGTTGTGCATTTTGTGGTCTAGATAATTTTCTTTTTTTTGCTCCTTTCTTAGTAAAAGTCCTGGATACCTCCTAGTCCAGACAAGGTTCTGAATGCAATTCAACTCAGTGTAGTAATTTCCATGATATTCCTGAACTTATTTCAGCAATAATGATGGGAATTCATTAATATATTTTTCTCTTTTGGCTTTCACTACTGCATTACTTTGGTTGGAAGGCACCTCTAAGCATTGCCCTGTCCAAAACATGTTAGAACATGTCATTAGCATCAATTTATTTTTTCTAGGATGCAGAGATGACAAAATCAAGATATCTCTAGTTACTGCTGAATTGATTTTCAGACAATTTGACAATATATCCTTAGTTTGTAATTAGCTTATTAATTTCCACTACCCATCCATTCTGACCCATGTGTATTTGCCTCCTCCCTTGTGGTCTCAAAGCTATTTGTGAGGTGGTAAAATATACTGAAATACAGAACTCATCCAAGTGTTTACATTTTGATGGGTTATTTTTCCCCCAGCTCAGTCTGTTGTGTGGCCAAAACAGCCACAGCAGCAGAGGGAAACAGCAAGTCAGGCTTTCTAACTTGGTTTACCTATACCAGTTTCTAGTGATGGTGAAACTCTACAAAATATAACTTGAAATTTGAGCTAGCTTGGCTTCATTCATCTAAACACAGAAAGGTCAATCACGTACAGCTTCCAATGAAACTTCCCAACACTGAGCCTAGAACCAGCTACTGATGGGGGGAGTAAGATTGGCCCAAGTATCAATGAACTTGACAAATAAAAACAAGGCTGACAAATCTAAAGAGCAAACTGGACAACTCAATAGCTTAAGCGCTTATTTGAGGCACAGTTACTGTTTGAAAGGTAAGAATGGAAAAAAGTAATGAAATACATATGGTCTAACAAAGCCATCTATAACACCATTTGTGTAATTCTACAAGGCATATAAGATGATGTCCAAAATTAAAAAACAAAACCAAAACCAAGAAAATTAAGTTTAGAATACAAAGATACCAGATAAAAGTAGCTATGAAATCAGTATAGGCCTTCTGAAAGTCATTTACAGAAAAAGTAGTAACCTCAAACATAACATTGTGTCTCTGGGGGATGGCTTTATCTTTGAGATAAAAAAATTGAACACATCATAGTGTCACTTTGTTGTCTGCTGAGAAACCTGTATGCTGTCATCTCTCCAACACAAAGGACAACACTAGGAGATATCAGAGTAGTGAGCTCTGCAGCTTCTAAGAGGTTACGTGATTTTCCATTCCTCCCTTCGGGTTAGGCAATAGCTACAAAGATGTGGAATTTCGTTTTCCTCCTATTGCTTCCACGTTGTCAAGAGACAATAGAAAAAGCTTTAAGAATAAAATATACACTTCAGAATTTATCTTGAATCCCTGTATGCACAAACTGAAGAGAGGCGGTTCAGTGTTTTCAAAACCAGGAACATTGATATAGTGGAACTAAGCAGATCAAGCTTTCAGACTGTATTTTAAAAGCACCGAATACATGGCTGGCTGGGCACACTAATAACCAACTTCAAATACCAGATGAAGTAGCTTTATAATGGAAAGACAGCCTAACTAAATTAATGCCAAGCAGGAAAAACAGCTTATTTTTCCTATTACCCCTATTTGCTTGTCCACAAAACCCACAACAGAAATCTCTACTATTCGCTTTCTAATTTATCATATTTCTAACTAATATACACAAACTTGTGTAAATGGAACTTCAGAACTACTTCATGTACAAGGCTAATGACTTGGGCTGCAGTTCTCAAAAGTATCCTCTTGTTTTGGTTGCTTTAGAAAGTGTTACTCATTACCCTAAAAATAAAGTCACAATTATTGAACTATTCTGAATGTGGATAACACATACTTCTTTAGATTTACCAACACTATAGTAAACATTTGCTTTTTATTTTCATTATATCCAGAACAGTGAGAATGACTTCTCCCTATTTTTTCCATGTCCACATGAGCTACGGACTGCAGCTGCAATCCTCATTTAACTGTCTGAAGAACAATCTGGGACACCCAAGGATGTTGTCACGTGTATGGTGCAGTACCTCTGTTATTACAAGTACTTTTTTATCTGAGCCCAACACGCAATCCTATGTTACACGATAGAAGTCAGAATGGAAAGAATCAAACCGTGTGTCCCAGGTATCAATGCAAAGTCTAACAGATACGGTCAACAAAAAGCATTTTTAAACTATTATGTCAAAGTAGTGAGAATTAAGAGATGTAACACAGCGTACAATACAGCAGAACCCATGATACACGTCTCAGCTCCTTAACTGGAAAGTCATACCTGCTCTCAAAAAAACTCCCACACTGTCCAAAAGCAAGGAAAAGCCATGAGAAGACATAAGAGATGCAAAAGAACTAGCAACTAGTAATGAAAACAACAAGATAATCTCTTGACAGTATGCATATTAATTAGCATGCCAGAACAAAGTCCAGTGCTGGCTGTCACTCAAGTTATGAACTATGTTTTCCGGGAGAAAACTTTGGGATTGAAAGTACACAGGAGTCACATTCTTCAGCAGTGATAGAAATTTTAGGATTTGTTTTTATTCATAGTTGGTGAAACATATTGGCAACCAGCACAGTGCGAATTAAAAATTTGTAAGAAAGCAGCGTGGCTTACAAGCTTTTGTTAACCATCCAAGTCTTTATCATACTAGTAGTAGGAAGCATGTTGGCAGATGACAAAGCTGGGGTTTCCTAAATGGAATTACAAGTTTACAGGACCACAACAGAGGTAAAGCACAGAAACCTGCTTTGGCAGGTTGCTGCAAAAACAACAGATGTGAAATAAAGATTTTAAAATGTTACATCGCTTCACCTGTTATTGCAAATTGTAGTGTGCTTCAGTTGCATTTGGTGAGCTGGGAGATAAAGACTGTTCTCAACAGATACATGGCTGTGTTTTGGAAAGGGTACCACTCTACAGGGACAGATTGTGAAATCCATAACTAACGAATACTAGTGTGTGCAAGACAGATTATACAGGGCACTGCTTTGTCATTTGCACACTGGACATCAGCAAATATTTTCCCCGTGGCATTACATAAAAGACATTCAAATAAAGAATATAACTGTCATATCAATGATGGTTGTTTGTTGTTTTGAAAAGCACAGATGCAGCCACTTTCCACTAATTTCTGTATGACACTAATGTACTGTAAAGGAAACTTTTGGTAAGAAGTATGAAACAATCAACAGCAATTTTCCTTAAGGGGTTGATAATCCTTACTCTAGCAAAATCAAACAGTATAAGCAATGCTTCATTCTTATAGAAGTTCATAAAAGGCAGCCCTTGGAGCACTTAAACGTATTCTATAAGCGGGGGGGGGGGGGGGGGGGGGGGGGGCGGGGGGAGAGAAAAAAAAAAAGGGGGCAAGCAGACACATCTGAGAATTTGTTCTTATCACTTTCCACAAAAACAGAATTCAAAATAAAGGACTGACAGATGTTATCTGAGCTTCTTAGTAAGTATTTCTGTTCTTTAAACACAGCAAGTCCAGCAAATTAAAGATGCTTTTGTACTGAAACTCTGCTCAGTCAGAAGACAGAGCAGGTAAGTGAACGAATCCACCATCGGGGTCCAGCTTTAGAGATGCAGTATGGACTTCCCCACTCGCAGCACTTGGCACATGCTTTGAACCAACAGAAACACTTCATATTCCTACTTCAGGAAGAAGGTGATGTTATTATACATAATACAATCATCAGCTTCCCTAGAAAATAGCCCATGCCAGGTCAGTTTTTCATTAGAAAGAGACATGGCAAACACTTCACACCACCCATCAGCAGTGGTTATTTAGTGGTACAGCCACCTGGCACTACTTGAAGTACTTTCCAGTATGCAATGCAGAGTAGCCAGAATTTAATGTTTTTAAAGCTACATACCAAGGTAGCAAAATATTACAACTTCTGCCATTCGTCATGTGGACAGGCTGTTGTACTGGGGGTCAGGGAAAGGGCAACAGCAATAAAATTATGTTTATATTAACACATGTAGTAACGACTTCTTTAAATGAAGGGTACCTTTATTTTGCTCACCCAAAACCAGGAGCATGCTTTAAAAATATTTCCTTCTTGCAACTGCAGTGTTTCTGAACCAAATACTGATGACATTTAATTGATTTGGGAGCAGCTTTCTGTTTCACACAGTCAGTTTACTCATTATCTGACCAATTTAACACTAGGTTAAAACAGTTCGTAAGAATCATTTAATAGTTCAACCTAGAATGTGGGAATTTTTTTTGTTATTTTTCTCCCTCCTAATTCCTTGTTATAGAAAACCAGAAAATGCATGCTTGGTTCCTAATAAAACATTATTTTCTCAGTTACAAAGCACTTAAAACTACACAAATAGTTAATAAAAAAGCATTACTGAAAATTCAATTCACATTTATGCCAAAGCTAGCTTCTGTCCATACCAATCCCTTATATAGTCCACTTGTGTGTGTCTGAACCATTAATAGCTCAGGTTCGACACTGGATAAGATAGAAACTATGCTCATAGCACATATAAATGGACAGGTTTCCATTTAATTCTAGGTACACCCAAGAAACGAACACTATTTTGATTATAACACTTCCAAAGAGACTTTGCAGCTAAAACATTGATTTATCCTCCAATATATGTCAGCTTGAGGGCACTTTTCAACTCATCTGCTGATCCCTGAAGTAACTCTGATTTTTTAAAAGTGTTCTTTTATTACAGTTTGCAATCACCTTCTCAAGAGGGCTCTCATTTATGGTGCATGACTTCATTCTGGACATTTTTCAAATTAGCTGACACTGAGATGCTACAGCTTCTCATAATGAGGAAGTGCTATTTATTCCATTAGCATATGGTGCAACCTTTCCACTGTCCATCAAGGAATACCAAGAGAGCTACCAAGGGATAGTACCACTTTCTAATTAGTTAGAGTATCCACAATTAACACTGTCATCACCATACTCTGCATATGGATAAAATGCCTCTGAATTCCATTTCCTGCTGATTTCTTCCGGAGACCTCAAACATGAGACCAAAAAGTCAACAGGATTCTGAAAAACTGTGCAAGTTATTATGCAACTATCCAGAGTAAATCCAGGACAAACTGTAATCTGCTAACCAATGCAAATCAGTCAAGGAATGAGAGAGAGGCAATTCAGTAGGCACCTCAGAGGGACCATTTGCCATGAAGTCCTGTTTTTAACTCAGTTATGAACTTACATGCCATCCCTTCAAGGCATATCACTGAAGAGGAGTGAATGTACTTTGGAAATTAGTTTGATTAAATCTCTGGGTTTACATTTAATTTAGAGAGGACATTCTCTTAACTGCAAGAGCCTTCTCATGCTTTGCATGAAAAAGAAACAATTAGAACAATGTGAAACAAAAGGAGTGTGAAATTTCTCCACCATCTCACATGCTGTTGCAGCAAGTGCAGAGACATATAACAGATGGTCAATTTAACTTACATTCTCAGTTATTAAACATTACCTGCAGGTTCATTAAACTGCTTTTCTACTGGAAACACTATATAAATTACTTAGTAACCACAAGGCAGAGGATTGACTTGACCTTTCTCTAGGGCATGATACATTCCTGCTCAAAGCCATTCAAACACAAAGCTAAAATGATATTAGCTGTTCTTCTAGTGTCAAATTTTACAGTTACATCTTTAGTAGGTGAGCTGGAGAGTGTCAGTCATCCACCTTATTGTTACTTTATGACAAACACCATGGAGTTAATGGGTACTACAAAAAAGCACAGTGACAGATTAAGGCACTATGAAACAGTCATGTGAAGCCAGGAACTCAAAACCCTGGTCAGTACAAGAAGGAGAGAAAAAGGCTGAAGTACTGTTGCTGTCTGTGCCTGTTCTATGCAATTTTCATGACAAATTTTGCCTTATCTTATAAACATGCTTCAGGAGCTCCTGGGAACGACAACACACAACACTAGGCCACTGTTTTTAATCCTCTGCCTGTAAAAATTAAAATACCAAGAACTTGATCAAATGCTGATTTTGCCCAAAGTAATTGCTTGCCTTATGGCAAGCTATAACTTATTAACTATGTGTATCACAATAATTGTATGTAAATTAAGATTATTTCTGAAATCCATCATTATAGCTAGCCTAATTATTTTATTTCATGTATTCAGATCCCTGTAAATGGTATAGAGGATGAAAAGCTGTTTGTTATTATTAAAACCTCAAGTAAACTACTCTTGCTTCAAATAACTGCATTTTCAGAGGTATGAAGACAAATTCTCCTGTACTTCCTACCACATGGCCTTTAACATCTGAACCTTCAAGAAACGACAAACTTCTCATCAACCAGGAACTACACTTTAGCTTGACTGAGCTCTAAGACACAGCAAGTTAGGTGAAAAGGAATACTGCTACGCAACATAGAAAGAAGATTCAGGGATATATTTGGTTGGCACACCATTATGCATTTAGATACATGACTGTGCCAAAGCAAACAGAACTTTGAAAACACTGTTCTTTCCACATAATGGCTTCAACACACAACAGCCCAAGGAGGCAATAAATATTCCTTGAAGCAACCTGAACAATTAAAACTCTAACAATATTTTTCCTCTTTCTTCACAAATATTTATTTTGGAATACCAAGTATACATACTTACACGACTTGCTTGTCCTCCTCCTTCCCTGACAACCACATTCCTTCAAATATGGGCAATGGGCATCAACTAAAACACAGGAGGCTCCACCTGAGTATCAGGAAACACTTTTTCACTGGGATGGTAACTTAGCACTGCCACAGGTTGCTCAGGCAGGGTGCAAAATCTCTGTCCTTGCAGATTTGGAGATATTCAAAAGCTGTCTAGACATGGTCCTCGGCAATGGGCTCTAGGTGGCCCTGCTTGAGCAGGAGACATTGGATCAGATAACCTCCAAAGGTCCCTTTCAACCTCAACCCTTCTGTGATTCTGTGAATATGCAGCAGTCTGACCAACAATAAGAATCCTTTTCTATGTAAAGCAATTCCCAATCATCACTGAAAGAGCTACCTGGCAGTACTAACAGTATAATCCTGATGCTATTGTTTGAGAACAGAAACAAGAGATCTAGACAGCATGTAGAACATCAAATCAACAGCACCCACGAAAATCATGGATGACCTCTTATTGTCAGCTTACAGGAGACACTGATCTACACACCAACACCTACAAGTAGATATGATATCTAAGAAATAGCTGCATTAACAGAAGCTGCATCCCATCTAATGGTGATGATTGAGTCTCAACTACATTCATCTTTGTCATACTCTAGATGCTCTGAAGTGATGCTGATAGCCCAAACCCTCAGGGACCCACAACTAGTGCTGTTTGTAGCAGTCATCATACTGTGAGCAGCAGTGAAACCTTTCCATACCCCTATACTGGCTTCTCAGAGAGGAAATTCAGGTGAGATCTCAGATTTTATCTTTGTGAAACCCAGTTATCTGCCAACATGGTACTACAAGGCACCTGAAGAGAACCATGCAGTGAACCCACACACCATAAATTGCTTAAAGCACAGGTAAAGCTCATCTGCATCACACAGACTCTTTCCCACAGTCTGCGTAAGGAATTCCTACAGAAACTAAAAACCACTGCAAATATTGTCAGTATCTTCTTTAAAGGCAAGGTATACTTTGGTGATCTGGCTTTCACTACCATAAATACAGAGCCGAGAATAAAGTGACGTATTCAATAACAGCTCTACAGGATTCACCTTGGGGAAAGAAAGAACAAACCACCCATAACAGGTGTTAATCACATTGCTTAATTAATTTCAGGCATTACAATAAGGGGAACTCTATATGAAACAAAAGCTCATACCAAGGAGGTAAATTCATTAGAAAATGCCACATTTGAGCCAACACAATTAGCAGTCCAGGACAGTATGAAAACACTATGTTTGAGGCAGACAAGTAGCTACGCTGGCACACAGTATCCTTGAGAAGTCCATGCAATGCCACAGAGAATTAAGAGAGCATCTGTGCTCCTGCTGGGTAGAACATTAACATGAAGGGCTGCCAATGGCTTGGAACCATTATTCCGTAGATAGTCAAATACAGATAGACACTTTAAACACTTCAGGCAAGAGTATCTGCAATTCTTACAATATTCCATAATAAAAGATGACAGTACCGAAAAAAAAAGATTCCAATACTTTAGCATTGACAGTTAATTTTAAAGAATATCTCTGGATTTTTCTCAAAGACACCATGTAATATTTTTTAATTTCTCTCATGAATTACAACTTGTTTCCCTTTTGTTTACAAACACTCTCCTGTTAAAACAGAATTTTATGTATTTTTTTGTTTCACGTACATCACACTGGAAACTAACTCTCTGTCTTGTAATATTGACAAGCACTAAAAGAATATGGAGAATAAGTGTAAGATTTGAAGGCTTTCGCCAAAGCACATTATTTGAATATTTACACTTCACAACAAAGGTATTCTATCCGATATTCTACATTCAATACTAGGGTATGGCAACTGATAAATTAAAGCAGAGGTATGTACAAGAATCTCTGGTCTTCAAAATGGTTAAAACACTTGTTTTCTCTTCACACAGAAAATATTTTATAGATATACTTAATGTTTTATAGATATACTTACTGTTAACCACATTCATTTTGTTTGGCACAGTTAAGAGCAAGACTCAGCTCCACTGGAGCTACTGCCTTGCTTTGGAATTTATTGCAGCTATGGTGACAATTACTGATGCCATCTTCTCCAGCATTTTTTTCACCTTTCGACTAATGGAAATTTCACTTTTGGAACAACACTTTATAACCATACAGTTTTAATAATTCTTAACTTTTTTTAGTACTTCTTATCTATTAAAGTTTTTGTATTGTGCAATCAGTATAGCAAAGACAAGTGCCATACAGGAACCAAAGAAAAAATGACAGATGCTTTAAATAAGAAATTCACAATAGAGTAAAAGAAGTATGCAAAAAAACAAATGGACACTGTGTATAGGAAAATATTTAAGTACTATGAAACAGATTAAAATGCTGTAAAAGTAGTGTAAATTTATCTTTTAATCTGCTGCTCCAAAACAAAAAGCAAAATGTACCATTCTAATAATAATATGATCATCAATGAGAAAACTGCTTTGAACTGTGTCTATTTATGTCTGCAGACAGGAGACTTCCATCAAGCAGAATGAAAGTCTAACTTAATATTGTATGTTGAGGTTCCCATGCAAATAGGAATTTGTTTTTTTCTTCTCTTTACTGTTTGACTAGACAGTTCTGTAAGGTGCATCTGAATTGTACCTTCCAGAAGAGAAAAGCTGTTAGCAGCTAGGATGTGCATTCACACACAGCAGAATAAACACATGCTAGAGACAGCACCAAACAGAACTCGGTGCAGAAATTTTTAGTTTGATTTGTGTAAGGCAACTGAAACAGATTTATTTCCAAGAACTTGAACTACAACTCTGAATAAAGGATCTGATACAAATTAATTTCCTTACATCAATTCAACAGAGACAAAGGGAAAGGTCTGTGTCAGGTTAACAAATTAAATTTCTACTAAGTCTGCTAAATTGAGAAAAATCTGGTTAATGGAATCTGTGCAAGAGCCAAAAGTTTCCACTATGGCCTTGACACAGGACAGTGCATCAATAGACCAAATGTTCTTTTACAAATGTCTCCAGCATGATGCTCTCACCTTCCTTCTTCTGTTTTCACATCTTGCTCTCCCATTCATTCACTGTCACTTGCAATGTAGCAGATCAATTCTCATTTCACTAGCAGCAAGAGATATTTTCTACTTAGAACTCTTGTAGTAGAGGACACATTTCAGGCCATGCTCATCATTTTTTCCCCTCCTTTTTTAAACAGTTGTAGGGCATGCAAACATGTTTGATGAGCCTTTGGCTAGGGGAATTTTTTTTAAAAAATATATATATTTACATATGGCACAGAATATGCATAAAGTAGAGAATGTCCTATTGCAAAAGTCCACCCAGAATACCATAAACAGTTGAATTATAAACACATCCTGTTATTTTGTCAAGTGTTTCATATATGTTGTTGGAAATAAGTTAGAAAGCAGATGCAAAGGTATTTCACTGACAAAATAATAGAGTTATAGAATTAGAATCATGGAACAGTATGGGTTGGAAGGGACCTTAAAGATCATCCAGTTCCAAACCCCCTGCCATGAGCAGGGACACCTTCCACTAGACCAGGTTGCTCAAAGCCTCATCCAACCTGGCCTTGAACACTTCCAGGGAGGGGGGCATCCACAGCTTCTCTGGGCAACCTTCTCATCACTGCAAAGCACAATGACAGGTAACAAAAAAATGTTCCAGTACTTACTCCTAGAAAGGAGAGTGTCTTTGCTCAAGGAATGAAATTTAAAATGAGGAATATTTTCTCCTATTGAAATTGGGATAATTGTCACTTATTTCTATGGAAAGACAGCCAAAACAGAGGGGAAAAAAGGGTCTGAGAAACATCTCTATATAATTGTGAGGGAAACAACTATAAATAAAGGTGTGCACACACTCCTCCTTATCTCTCCTAAGCCAACCACAACAGTCTAATATACTTTGAAAACCTGAAATAAATCTGCTTTATCAAATCATGCCAAATTAACAGTCTTTGGAAAGAAGCCACTCTCAGTTAAAAAACAGTATGTTTTGCCTTAGGAAGAAAAAAGGGGCAATAGTTTAAATGGTTTGCTGCCTTCAGCATTTTCAGCAGCTATTACAAGCTGGTTTCACAGGACGAGCATAGCTTTCACACTCTCAGGCAGAGCACCCTACCCCAGTGCCACCTATACTTAGTCCTGCACTTCCATTTCTCTGACAATTCCTTGCTTTGTTGAGTGAAAGAAAATGTAAACACTTACTAAAGGACCTACTGTTTGGAAAGCTAGTAAAGGAACATTTCATTTTAAAGCAGTTTAACGAATCTGAAACACATTATATAGGGGGCCATCTGATCATGAAAAATAAAAAAACCCCTGATGTGTACATGTCTATTTACTTCAGGAGCATTAGCTGGCTGTACTTTGCTCACAACATTCCAAGTTTTACCTCATGAGTAAAAAATTCCATGTCCATTACAGAATCTTCAGTGAGTTCTGTGCCTTGCTTTCACCTATACTCACATTTTTCATCAATTGATGCTCTGTATGACAGCAGAAGTTAAAAAGGAAGAGAGGAAATGCTACCTCCATTTATAAAAAGGCAGTTCTTGGTAAGCTGGTATTCCAAACTAACCATATATTTGTGACCAAAACTCATCTTGCTCCCCTGCACCATGCAGAAAATACCCCTAAAAAGCCCACATAAGTTCTACCGTGAGGAGGAAACAGAACTCATCCTTTCAAAATGAAATCTATTTTTTCCATGCAGTCTATTCAGTTATGTATTTCCCTTTTCCATGCTACCTGTTCAGGATCACAATCTAAGAGAAGGTCAGTGGTCACTGAACTACGCCAGTGAAACCGTCTGTAAGCAAGGAGACTCCACAAACTGAACTCTGCTGAAGCATCTGTTCCCTCTCCTCTTTTTGATGTTAAGGAAATCTACTCTGTGCCTCTGAACCCTAAAAGTAAACATAATGTAGTTATTTATGTTTGACAGCAGACAAGAGCTAGGCAAAAATTTCTTACATGAATATTTTCCACTAAAATGCAAATATAGTTTTGATTTATTATTTAAATATACTAATTTAAATAATCTAAAAAACCCCTTTAAAAATTCAACTCAAAATCCAACTTTCAGAATTTTAGTATGCTTAGAAGTTTTTACCACTGACATGGAATTAAGAATTTCAAGAAGTAAAGGATTTTTCCCATTGCAAGAACTCTGCCTGCATGTTCCTCCTACCAGCAGCCTCTGCCTCCCCAGTGCACTGCCAATCTCCTGGCTGACACACTTGAGCTCAGACTGTGAATCATCACTTTTATTTGTACAGTACATTGGTCTATTTTTAACTGAAGCACAAGGGAATTGCAAGGCCAATTGCCTAAATAGTAGAAAATCCACACAACAAAATTCCATAAACACTATTGTTATTGTAAAACACAGTTGAAATTAGTATCCAGTTTTTATTTTTTTTTACTGAAGATGACATAGAAGATTTATTATTATGACTAGAGCACTAGAGAGTAAATTTTTTTCAGGCTTGCTAATAACTTTTCATCACCACTGGTACCACCAACTCATGCATACTCAATTATTTTTTAATTTACTAATTACTGAATATTTCTGATGGGTTCCAAAAGAGCAGTGTGATTTTCCAACCTAGCTGCCAACCCTACAATAAATAAGTACAGCACTATTGTTTAGTGTCTTCAAGAAATTTGACAGGAATGGCATTACATACTAACATACTGTAAATAAACAGCAACTCAGACTTTTGTTAAGATGTTTAGATGAAATTCTAGGATTCAATATGAATTCTCAAACTTTTTATTTCACACACTTTTCTTGTCTCCTTTGCCCTGTGGATGAAGCTCTGCATATCCACCTCACTGGCTACTAGCAAAAGGAAGCTACAGCTGGTGTTCCCCTAATCATACAGGGGAGCCAGATACAAGCTACTGAATAAAAAGAAAAATTAAATATTAAAAATTTTCAAAAGTGAGCGTAGTTTCTCTGTGGATTCTCTTCTGGTTAGCTACTACATCTTTTGCATTTGTCTGTCAGTACCTTAACTTAACCTTACACTAAATTTTCAATCATGGAAGAGTTCAATATCCCACACATACAATATTGCTAGATTAGAGTTAAGATTAATTTTCAATTCCTTTGGAAAAATAATAAGCATGCATATAGAAAATATTTACTCTACTCATAGTCCAGTACATTTCAAGCTAGAACATATCTGAAAGCCTTGATCAGAACTTGAAACCATTTTGAAACCTCATTATAAGGAGTTAAAAGAAAAGGCCCAATCAATATAAAAAACCAGGCCTAATGAAGATAACTGGTTCTGAAATGACCAATTTAAAAATTATCTTTCAGAAAATTGAGTGCTTTTGTCTAGAGCTATTAATTAGTGCCATTCACCTTTCTTTCTGTGAAAGTGTTGTTTTCCTTGCACAGGTCATCCCTCTTGGCACAAGCCTGTGATCCACCACTTTTGTCAAATACCAGGTCATGTACATTAAGCTTTGTCTGAAGGACTGTAAGTCTCCAAGTGGCAAAACTATCTTAAAAGCAAAACAAATAATTTCTTTCCATTTCCCCAACCCCAACCTCTTACTGGTTATGCTGAGCAGTCTGGCTCTATCTCTACGGATCTACTTCTTTCCTAAAGTTAAAAGCAAATGCTTCATCTGGAGTATTCTGAAATTTTGACAAGGCATAGATAAACATAGAAACTGGATTATAAAGTGAATTTGTCTTCCAAAGGCAAACAGAAGTTCCATATCAATTAACTTCTACTTAGGGTTGACCCAAGTTGAACCACAGCAAAAATCTATAGTGAAAGCATTTGTAAAATGTCAGGTCCAAATCTGCCTGCTTCAAACCTGCACCCAGTTTTGCAAAAAGGCTCTTTTCAAAGCAAACAAAGGACACCCAACCACCAGGACTGGCATTTAACTTCAAACAGCTTTTCCACCTCTCTGTACATCACATGAAATTCATGTCACCAAATAGCAAACAGTGTCACAAGGCAGTTATTGAAAAGGCTTTATGATGGCCTCTAAAGGCAGAACTCTCCAAAGAGTTACTATCCCTTGCAATACCGGCATGGACGGACACTGGTATCTCTTCTTCTGCAGTTTGCCCCTTCTCATGGCGATTTCAGTTCATCCTTACCTCCTGAATTCTCCTGATGCCCTGCATGCTCCAAAAGCACTTTTTCATACATGAAACAAATCTAGAGACTGACCTTACATTTTAATCTTTCTTGGAGAATTCTACTTCAAGCAAGGCCCTGCTAATCAATCAATTAATTTTAATATTCCAGCAATAAGATTTTTTCCACTTTATGTTCCAATCTGAACACAAGAACAAATCCAGTAATAGAACATCAATGTTAACTTACGAGGAGATGAAAAATGACTTAATAACACTGCAGCAGGATAATGTTCTACAATAGGTCAAAGAGGCATAAAATTTTCAACAAATTCATTCTTGTATCACTGTACATTTCTGCTAATAGACCAGGGCACAACTGAAAGATTGTTAATACCTTGCTGCACAAACTTATATAGCAGGAAGAAAGACAACTTTTATAGTCTCAGTTTCCCTAACCAGCAGTAAAACTGGGAAAGGAGGCAGGAAGCCTCGTACTTGCTTTCCCTTGAGCAAAGGGCAGAAAATGAGTTGCAGTTAACCACAAAATTCAACTCCATATTAAGCCTCAATTAAATAAATTGTATTAAATAGTACTATAGAAAGGTTTTAGCAAAGCAAGTTGTAACTAGAGAGCCAAAAGAGCACAGGCCAAAAAAGTCATGACAGTGATTTGTCACTAGTTTCACTCAACCGCTCTCCAACTGGAAGCTGCGGTACAGTAAAAACTCAGGAAACTTTCCCTTCATTAACCCAGTTACGCATGAATTCCTGTTTTGTAAAGGTGCCCACGTTCTTAATAGACTACAGCCTCTTACTGTACACAATATGAAAGAGAAGGTAAGTTTTCCAATACAAGGCAGGAGAAAAATAAAGGTCAAGATTTTGTACACAGTAAATGCCATGCCACTGTAACTTCTCTCTCCACCCAACCCTCAGCCTTTCAGAGAACAGGGAATGAAAGAGGAAGGTTGAGTAGAAACCAGCAACCATCTCAGCCCTTGCAGGTACACGCTTTCACAGGTTCTACAGCTTCTAAACCTCAGACTTGGTGGAGAATGCAGACCAGAACACAGGATCTCTTCACCTGCTCAATAATACAATCTCACACTGGTTTATGCTTTTCTTCAATTTTCAGGTCCTGAATTCCTTCACTTGGAAAGAAGAAATGGAAGAAAATGGTTCTAACCTGGCAGCCCTAGAAAGAACCATCAGCTTTTAAGCTTATTAAATGCTATTCTAATCCTGTTTCACAAAAGACAGATTTAAATTGAATGTTTTATGAACTGCTGATCAGAGTTTAAAGACTGATTCTTAGTCACTGTTCACATTTAAACGTACCAACTTTCAACAAAAGATGATTTTACATGAAATTTAGCACTTCTTGTTAACTAAAAAACCCCTAAAGGCTAGCCAAATGCATTTACAAAATAATTAAGCTCAGTATTCATCCCATTTTGTTTGACATTTCTTATTTGCTATCTTATTTGTCTATTCATAGTTTAGGAATACATCTGAATGCAAACTGAAATGTAACAGGAAGTTTACATATACAGGAATTTAAAGTTGATTACTTGGTTAAATAAGAAGTTACTTCAAATAGTTTGGTTTTGGGGGTTTTTTTGAGTTTCAGATACACTTTGTATTTATTTAGAGGAACTACTTCTGTTAGTAAAAATGACTGCTTCACATTGTCACATCCTGCAAGATATTCCTTCTCAAAACTCCTGTTTACAGATCAAAGAAAAAGAGGACAGGAAACCAATTTTCATTCTTAATGTTTCACAATTTCATGTGAATCACTAAGATAATTAAAATAAACAAAAATTAGTAAAATAGTTTCTCTGCACTTCCAGAAGAGGTTACTGTAACAATAAGCAGTTTAGTATTTCCATACAAGTGCTTAGCCAGTGACTTCTAAAACTTCATGCCTCATCTGCTCCTACATAGCATCGAGCAAGTAAGACAGTTGATTCTAAAGAACATACGTGGGACTTGGCACATCACTGAGGTCTTTCAATTTCTGAAGGATTATTCTGATTAGGAATGTGACAAGCTAACATAAACTCCTAACAAGTGAAGTACCTTCATAATGGGAAATATTTAAAATACAATTCAGAGTAAAAAGTCACTTCAGAGCATTTACATAAAATATAGAGCACATATCTAGAGAGAATGTATATACTTATAAAAATACAGAATGGGTATGTACATGTGTATATGTTTATAAAAACACAGACCAACATTTTAGGTTATTTCACCACTAAAAATGTAGCGACACAAAAAATATGGTCCAGATTAAGAGATCTTTACTTTATTGCTGACTGTCATGGAACACTACAGGGAAGAGAGAAATCGGTAAAAAACTTCAGTATTTTTCTACGCAGTGGAAGAATATTTAAAAACCTGTGTAGACAAGAGTATTTAATCTGCCATTACTCAAGCATAGTCTAAGAAGATGTAAGTCTTCTGCTTGACAACACAAGCCTTGAAATGACACCCTTATACACCTCTATATGGGTAAATATATCAAAAATCTGTTTCAAATTTTGAAACCTCTAAAATGGTTTCAAAATTTTCTTGCTAACCAAAGCCTTATAAAATACATTAAATGGATTCTGACCAATTTTACTAAAGTGCAGACAGGGTTATAAACTGTTCTCATTCTTCACAGAAATAATCTTCAACTTGAATTTATATAAATTATGTGTCATCACACCAATAAGATTATCTGCTTAACTTTTTTTTTCTTAAAGTTAGACTCTCATTTGAATACCTTGGTATGCCTAACTATAGAAAAAGTTGCTGTAATAGTATACTAGGTTTAGTACTTTTGATTATTTTCTGAAGTCTCCTAAAAGGAGATACATTCTCAAGTCCTACTGACATCATTTGCACAAGTCAAAAGTGAGTGAGCTATAAGTTTTCCTTCCCTGTAGGTTAAGGCACAATTTAGTTTCTCAGGCTCAGGTGCATGTATGGAAAGAGTCACAACTGACTATTCATTCTTTCTCTACAGGGAGTTGTTTATTGTAGCTTGCTGCGTGGAAGAGAAAATTGTTTCAAGTTAAAATCAAAACAATTACTTCTGCTCTCCTGTAAATGGACATTCTGTACTTTGCTACAGTACCTACAGAAAAGGCCTCAATAAATACCTTAAAATTCCTTTCACCATTTACCAGGGCATGGTCAGTAGAACAAAGCTGCTCACAATGTCAGATGTTTATGCAGTACTAACTCACAGTAAATATCTTATAGATCAAGAACAAAATAGCTTTCATTCTGTCAAAAAGAGCTCAACTGGGAACAACTACATGAAATCTGACCTTTATATCAAAAAAGCTCTTTTGGTTACCACCAAGAAAAACAAGTTCTGTTACAAAGGCTTCCAGCACTCTGCATTTCTAAACCTGTTTGATGAATATTCTTATATATTCTCCCCTAACTGAGGCACATCAACATCTTTTAAATAAAGTGGGAGGGAGGAATAAAAAAAAAAAAAAGATTAACTGAAATGCACTGGAGACCTACCCTATCCACAGCTACCCAATGTATTGATTTGGAAAATAGTGCCATCCGTCTTGATTTTGGATTCAGAGACATTCTTTTGTTCACTTCAGTTGTTCATAGGTGCAAGCCCAATTATAAAAAAAAGTTATTTATATTGGAACCCACCCAGTTACCTTTGACCAGCAGCAGTTATGCTTCAGCTATGATTTTCATGTGCTGATTATTAAAACAAGTGACTGCTCTCTTAAATTAAACCCTTACAGTTAAAAGTTTCCAGTTATAAAATAATTTTAACTCTCTTAAAATAATAATTACAGACAGTAACAGAAATGGTGCAGAATAAAGACTAATATATGAAGCATTTCTAAACATTAACTTTTGTCAGCTGGGTAGATACCAACACCCATTACAGGCTTCTGCATTTCTAGGATTATTTATATCTATGACAATTTTCTCTAGATACTTGTGAGTCTCATTTTTTTAAAAAGAAAAGGAAAAAAGAGCCACTGTTGTAAAAATCTAGCTTTTAAATTGCTGCTCAAAGCTCTTCAGCAGATGGTAGTTCCACTGAGAACCTGAAGTGATGCACAGACTTCGCTGAGGCACAGAAAATGTCATAGTGAAAGACTGCACCCACCTACTCTGGAATCAGCTTTCTGTTTCATCACATATTGCAGGGCAGGACATGTCAACAGAGGTGAACAAAAGCTTGTCTACTAAGAGCAGTAACACTATCACCAATTACAATGGTAGATAGCACAATACATTTAATTTTCAACCTAGAAATGAGCCAGACTGGACATCATCTAAAGTGTTAAGAGGATTTTTCCCCCTACACTGAAGTATAAAAAACCCAAACCACCAACAAAAACAAACAAAAAACCCCCAACCAAACACACGCACACAAAAAACCCCCCAAACAAACAAACAAAAAACAACCACAAAACGCAGAAGGCAAAAACCTACTATCTTTGGTTAAGAGAGCAAAGCCTGTGACTTACACAATTACCGATGAAAAATGCACCTTTTCTTGCCGATTTAGCTCACTACAAACAACTTTCACCTCAGATACTGAGAGTTTAACTGGAAACAAGCGCATACCAAGTCCACTTTGAGCAAGTATTTGAGATGCATAAGCTTACTTCTGTCATTTTTAATGCTTACAGCTTCCCAATACTTCTTAATTTATACGGGACCCTTCCCCCAGAGCTGGGCAGAAATGTCTCAGTTCCAAAATATAAAAGCTCCTGTTATTTAGGAACAGAGATCGAATAAAAATGCTACCAATTTGCCAAACTGCTAATGTATATAAATGTACATAAATACAAAACAAAGTTTAGAAAACTCCTTATACACTAAGTTCATAAATTTAATGTTGAAAAATGTTAATATGTTCACTTATTCAAGTAAGAAATAGCTATGCTGTGGGTACTATTAGCAACTAAAAATATACAAAACAGAGTCTCCCTCCATATTTGTCCCATGACAATTCTGAATGCAAAGGAGAGAGAAAAATCTTGCATTATGTTCCAAAGACTGTAAGTAGAGCTACTTTTACTTTTTTTTTTTATTCTATTGAGTCCATCTCAGAAGGTGGACTCTATAGAAAACTACCACTAAACTGCTTGTTCAAATTCAGCACTACTGATCACAAGTGAGATAGAGCATTTGGGTTTAACTTGTGACCTAACTGCAGCCCAACAGCTTAGAGTCAACACTCCTGACTCATGGTTTCCAAATGCTTTGGCCCAGCAACAGTGACAGTTCCACATAACTGAATTTTTTTATACCAGAAGACTGTGGGTGGCATTACAGGATGGAAAAATCCTACACGAAGCTTCTAAAGTCAAGTATTCTGAAATCAGGAAGTTTCTCAAGTACTATTGTTTGTACACTTGTGATCTGACCTCTTTATTTAATTTTAAATTATTTTTATAATGCATGTAAACAATCACAGAACTTCTCTGGTAGAGGACTCCTAACTTGTTTAATGGATAGAATGAAAGAAGTTAAAAACATGCAATCAGAATTTTATAGAAAGCAAAGCTCCTTTCTGCTAGACTCTTGACTTCATTTTAACCCCAAGGAAAATTGTGAAGAGAAATCAAAGAGAATTAAATTCTACCCACTGTCTCTGTCACAGAATTCCTACTTGACTTTTGTAAGTTCCTCCTACTCATATTTATTTTTAGGATATTCAAATAAGTATTCTTGGGTCCCCACTAGCAGAAGCATTCAATAGCCTTGCAGTTCCATGAAGTGATCTGTACTTTCAATGCTTTAAAGCATCACAAAATTATACGCTTCGAGGGCGGGAGATGAAGAAAGGACTACAGTCCCAAAGCTTCTCAAAATCAGTATCAAATATCTGTGGATGTTTTACCTTTGTGCTTTGGATTCTTATCTATGTATAGGGAACAAGAATATCACCACCTTGACTCACAGAAACGTTATGATGGTAAATTACTTGTTGTCTTGAAGGACTAAGAGGGCTAATTAGTTCTTTAAAGAAATTCTATAAAGAAAATAATTATTCTCTATTCAGGTCAATGTGAAAATGCTGTAGTAAGAGGATATGGGGCATGACAGAATGTCTTCTATGGCTTTCCTCCTATTCAGTACAATGAATGAGAGTGCAATTCTGTGGACACATCCCTATAGTGTTGCAATTAAAAATCTGTACCTATTTCTTACTTAATAGTAAGGGAGGTTATTCATTAGAAATACAAGCACCCGTGGTGCATACAGAACCCCCAGTGTCTTCACATCAGGACAGGGTATCAGTTTAAAAGAGACATTTTCAGCAAACCAAGCTTACTTAGATGGTATTTAATGACCTGTGATTTACAGAATCACAGATTGGTGGAGGTTGGAAGGGACCTCAGGAGATCACCTAGTCCAATCCTCCTGCCGACACAGGTTCACCTAGAGCAAGTTGCACAGGACTGCATCCAGGCAGATGTTTAGTATCTCCAGAGAAGGAGACTCCACAACCTCCCTGGGCAGCCTGTTCCAGTGGGTGTGTTAAACCAGGAGATTAGGCCAGTAATTTTATACTTTCTTATACTCTTTGATCCTTTTAGCATAATTAAAAGGCAGTTATAATGCACACACAGAGATTGGATTAATTATTATGGCACCGTAACCAGTCTTGTCAATCTCAATCTTCAGTATCATATTCAGTTAACAGCTTATGCTTTCTGCAAAGGAAAGGAACAAAATCTCCCATGTTCAGTTACTAGAAATGCAGTTATTTCAGATATCTTTTCGAGAAAGGCCTTACCTACAGTCCTGAAGTCTTAGAGATTTCCAGCATAAGATTCTCCTCCTCCACCCCCACTTATGGGGATTCATCTACTCAGAATTAGGGTTAAAGCCCAATTCCAGATTCCTGCTGGAAACTATTTTAACCTGCTATTATTCTCCCTAAGTAATAATCAGGTGATATTTTGATGTGTTCACAAGAAAAAAAAATATTATCTAAAGGGCAATTTTTTTTTCCCCCCAAAGTTTGCAAATTAGCCCAACAGTCTGAATGTTAACTTTTTAAAATACCCTCTCATTCAACATAAAATACTAATTTATATATCTCCAAAGAAGACAGTTGTTAGATATCGTTAAGACTTTCCACCTTCCATCTAATTAACACTACATGTAAACTCTTTCATAGACAATGAAATAAAAAAAAAAAAGCGGGGGGCAAAGTTATTGACTAAATCTGCATGAACAGTTTGCCCTCTGGTGACTAACTTTGTGAGAACATACAAGATTTGTAATAGGTATATGAAGACTGGTATGAATAAAGAATGACTGGAATGTCTGCAGGCTCCACAAAAAACAGCATTAAAAGGGTTAAAAGAAATAGTATGCATAAACTGCAACAGTGCAATGTGATTTCATTCAAATTAAGAAGAGAAACAAACTGAACTCAAAGTGTCAAGAAGATTAAAGAAAGAACTGCAACGGTAGAATAACCACATTTGGGAAAGAAGAGAACTGAAATTCCACAGTTTTTAAGACTTATGAGGGCCAAGACAAAATAAAAGAGGCAAGCATCCATTCCTCAAAGGTATAAAAGGAAAGTCCAAAATCAGCCTGTCATCACAATGAGAGCTCAAGAGCCAGAACTCCTTGATCTCTGGGTGGCACACAGGTGATGTTGGCCAGACTACTTGGATGTTTATCTTGGAGCTTGTGAGTATACGGTTGTGAAAGCATAAATAGACAAAATAATCTTAATTACAGATTTTATGAAAGAAAATTGCCTCCTTCCTCCTCCATAACATCTGACACTAATTTGTTACACTATTTCGAGCACTATCACTAACACTATGCTAGAGCTGGGGGACAGAGTGGGGGTGGGGGTTGTGGCAGGGGTTAAATCTGTATTATGTACATCCAAGGGATCAAGCTTCTGTCCCAGAGTTTGGACAATTTACTCAGCTTGAGGGCTTTGACTGACTTTGAAGACAATTTGCATTTTAATCTAACGTGTGCTAATGGCATGCTTACTTCAAGCTGATTTGGAAGAGGAAAATACAGACTTTGTTCCTCAAAATGATCCTTTGTTTCCCAAGATAGTGCTCTAGATTTATCTCAGCTCCTTAGATGACCACTGTTACTGTACTCAATGTCATATATATTTTATCTTCACAAACATTCCAGTGAAGCAGGGAAATATCAGCTTTCAGTAACTAGTAAGGAACAGAAGCAGAAGGCAAAAACCGCTCAACTTGTCTAGTATTACAAAGAAATGGTCATTGACTGTGAAAAGGAAATTGGGTCTCAAGTTCCTAGCTAGCTGTCTAGCTGCTAGATCACATTCCTTTCATATAACATGGATAGACAATTGAAAGTCATCAGTTACATTTTGTTCTATTATCCAGATCATGTTTGTCCCCTACACCTGCTTACCTAACAGCTTAAATCTCCTTAGCTAACAGCTACAGCTTCCTGACACCTAGCTGCTGAGCTAAAACATTTTCACAAGGTAGGTTTTTCTTGGTATTGTCTCACTTGTGTATGCAAGGACTGTTGAAATGTTGTTTGAGTCAATTGCCAGGACTGTTCACCTAAATACTTTCTCAGTGTCCTTAGCTGAATATTACTGGTGGACAGTAACTTCTTCCCTTTGAAGATGCACAAGCTTAGCGTGAAAAGAGAGGAAAGGAAATGTTCGAGTTGGAATGCAAGGAAGAATTACACTGTAGAGTTAACTTCTAAAATCGTCCTTGTGTCCTGCTTGAATTCACTGGCAAGTTTAGTTAGTGTAAAACCGGTGCAACACTGGATAATTTCTGCAGCAATCACAAATACTGATGGTCATAGAGGTATCCTTTGCCAGTTACATCAAAATGGTAGAATAACAATGAGCCCTTCCTCACGGTCACCCAGCACATACCCTTAGTACTCTTATTTAATAAGTGTTGCTTCTAGTTCTCTTGTAAAATACATTTTAAAACTAGCTCTTTTACCACCTGGCACTCTTCCTGTCCTACCTCAGCCTCCTGAGTGGCAGTACAAGGGGAAAGAGAAAGAATAACTGCTAGTCCTGTACAATTTTCATGCGGCATTAGCGATTTGAATCCTAGAAAACATGCAGTCAACTTGACAGCTATCCTTGTGCATTCCTAAATACTCTGCATGCAGTAGTAATATGCATTGCATACCACATCTCCAATGACAAATTAATTTTTATTTGCAAAGTAAGACATGAATCTGCATCATACTCCCTAAAGGAAGGATTTAAATGTTTCTAAAATGTGCTCACTGATACTGACCTCTCTTCTCAGAGGGAAAGAGTTAAATATCCTCTTTTATTCCCCGAAGGTTGCTGGTCCCACACAGAGGTGCCATGTTTTATTTAAAACATGCTCTCTCTCAGTAACCACTTGTTCTAATTGGCAAGGCAAGGCTGGGTCCCCAAAGCACATAGCTCGTTACATTCAGTTTGGATTACAAAAACACGATGAAACAAACTGCATCGAAATGTGCAAATTAACAGCTCAGGAGTGCACGACACGGACATGGAATTAGATTATAATATGGAACAAACTCCACAGGGAGGCTAAGGAGCAAATGACTAGTGTCTCTATAAACTATAGAAGGTTTCCAAACGAGCAAATACACCAAACAGAACACACACTTTTCGATAAGTCAAGCAAATTGCTAAATGGGAAAAAAAGAAGAACATTCCTTCTCCTATCTTAAGCACACATTTATAGGAGACTGGAGTTACAAGAAAGTTTAATATATTAAACCTGTGGGTTGCACATTCTAAATAGGTAACTCTGCTTCCATGCTGGCAATGTGCAAACATTGCGGCAATTAAGTCATATTTCTAAACTTTTTTTTACATCATCAGAGAACCTATACACAAGAGACTAAATTACAGCTGGTGTTTCAACGAGTCATTTGTAAAGGTTATGAGTTAGAACATGAACAATGTATTAACAGAACAGAATGAAACTGGCTTTACCATAAAGAAGAAAACATACTAGAAAACACAGCTATGAAAAACTAAAAATAATGCCAATCTGAGACAAAAAAAAAAAGGGCTGAGCTCTGTTCTTTGCTTGTTGATCAATCTGTACAATGGGACTCGCAATCCCTTGAGATAAGAAAAAGAAAACATGGAAAATATCTGTGATGTCTTGACAAGACAGAGGAAAAAAAAATGAGACTATTTGGCAGTCTTTTCAGGTAGCCAGTATTCAGAAGAGGTCATTTTTTGTTTCAGTGTAATTTATATTTTTTACAAATGAGCCCCAGACTAAAAGACTCTGAATTTAACAAGATGCAATCCAATGAAATAGCCACTAAGGTCCTACAGGGTAGTTTGCTGATATGACTGATTGACTGCAAAATGTTAAAGTTCTTAACTAAGAACAACAGTAGACTGTTGAAAAAATACTTTCAAATGTGACTGGAAAAAGTCCTGCTAACTTTAAGTTAGTAATAAGACAGAAAAGAAAAAAAGAAAAGAACCTGCCCTACCTCAATACCAGCATTTGACTGCCAGCAGTGAAAGAAATTATCTTTCTTTCACTAACGACTGCGCAGAAATAGAAATACTTCATGTGTCAGACCTCCATCAGTGCTTGCCTCTTCCCACTATTTTACATGGAGGAAGATGAAGGAGGAGGAAAAAGGAGAAAATAATTGAGCAAATCAAACCAGCAGCTGAGCCATTGGCCCTATTGACAACCTACGTCACACTTCTGTGCACACACCACCTTCACACAGCCAGACTCCAGGCAGATGACGGTTGTGGCTTCCATATCGCATCTTCAACGCCTTTCTATATAACACATAGCAAAACCATACCAGTATTGCCACAAAGCAACAGAGGAGCTCCATACTCCACAACTTCCATGCCATTATATTGTAGACAGAGAAAAGAAGTAGACCCCTCAAGTAAAATAATACTAATTTCACCCAGAATATGACCTCTATTTAATTCTTAAAACTCCAGCAAGCCTAGAAAGCTTCAGGTATCCTTCTCTCCCATATTTCCAATTCTCCTGTACATGTTGAGTACTAGGAATGCTTAGCATAAATATGCTGGATAATTTGGTTGATGGTACTATTTTTGACAGAAGTAAAACAATCTTAAACTTAGATAATACAACTATACTTGAATAAACTCATTTTCTATGCATTTGTATTTCCCTTCTAAAAATTTGAGACAGGTTATGGGAAAAGGAGTAAACTAAAAACATATAAATCCTTTCCTAGTCCTTCCACAAAATATTGCTCTGTTCCAACAGCGCAAACAGACCTATTACTCAGATCTTTACATTTTTTAAAAACACAGAATAATGCATACTAACAAAGTAAAACATCTTTGGGGTCAGAAACGCAAATCAAGCTTATAAATAAGTGAAGCCCAACTAAAGTAATTTATCCAATTTTCGTCTTAATTCCATTTCATGGTGATTGTCTTTCTCAAGATTAGCATACATCTCACCTTTTCTAGTTTACTAATTATGCTAAGATATCTTTTCCTTAACAGTCTTCCCCTTTTAAAAATTCTTGGGGCACAGACTAAAAGAAATTAAATTTATGCCAAACAATATCTATGTTTATACCTGGAATGCTATTGTTCTTTATTAGTAGGTGCTCTAGAAATGAGAAATATCTTTGTTGCCACTGTAATCAGCTGTACAATTTCTAAATAATTATTTAGATTCCAGCCCAGGTAATAAAACTTGCAGATGAAACTTGACTACTCAAGTGCCAACCAATAAGCGCTGTTTTTTTGTAGCGAGCAGTGCATGTACTTCAAAATACAAAGACAGACAACAAACACAGCAACAAATTCTAGCCTAATGAAGCAACAAATTGGAGGCACCAGTTTCCATTAGAAGCCAACAAAGGAAACACTGTACTGAAAAATAAACATTTTGTGCATAGATAAAGAAAACTAGTACTTAGTGCTGTTTTCAAACTTCTGAAAATGCTTGCTGTTTTTCCAGTGAAGTACTAAAACACGTGGATCCACAACAGAAATTACAAGGACATGGAAAATGCAATCATAACAGATTTTTAATCATTCATTTAGGAATGAAAAATTTATGGAGAAGGGCTGAATAAAGCACAATTTATCCTTTACCATACACAGGATACAGCAAAAATAACAAAATTTGAACAAGTAACATGCAAGATGCACCTGTTTAAAAGGTTTCCAATAAGCAAGCTGAAAGCTTGACTGAGGGTCAAGTCAGCAGCTGATTAACAGCAAAATCTATTTAGGTAGGAACACTGACTTTTGGCAGCTCATGCTTTCAGTAGGTGTTATCACTGCCAGACGAGGCAGTGTTCTAAACAGCTACCAGGATTTACAAAGACTTAGAGAAGAAATTGTGTTATTCAAGTGACTGAGTCACATAAACCCCCCAATTTTGTAAGCTCCAAAAACTGTGTGTGACTTAGGCATGACAAAATACATGTCTGCTCAACAAAGCAAAAGGGTTAAGATGCACAAAACCATTAAATAACTCTCCAGTCAGACATCTGAGTGAGTTCAGGAAATAGAAAAGCAAATAATCTGTTATGTCTAGAATCAGATGATATATAGAAGATACTGGTGTCTATTTTTATTTTTTCTCCTTATCAGATCTTTCAATTCAGGTGAATAAAAGATACTATTGAAGTTATAAATTTTATAATCTGGCATAAAGCCAAGCATATGTACTGAAAACACTTATGTGGTTGCAGCAATACTGATTTCCTATTTAATAGATGGAGATTAAAAATCTGTAATTTTTACTGATCTCATCAAGATATCAGCATGTCAAAAAATGTGTTTGATTTAAATCATAATTTGATTTTAAACAAAGCTGAACTAAGAGTTGAGGCCCATAAAACTCAGAGAATTCTTGGGTTATATGATGGAAGTACTTTCTCAAATTCAGTGATGCTGACCTAGTGCTTCACAGAACATTAACATCACATAGCTAGATTAAGATTAACAAAAGAGATGGACACCCACCTTCAGACAGGCGGGCTATGAATACTCTAATCATTCCATCTTCTTCCAGTTTTCCAAGTGTATCTCTCCACCAAACCACCTATTGCTGCACTTACCTTCAGCTTCACATACTATTGAACAAGCTGAACTCCACTTTACACCCCTCTTCCCATAGCTGATAGGACTGTAACACAAATTAAACTTTCTAGACTTACAATCAAATGGATTAAAGAGAGACTGCATTTTGGGGGGTGATTTAAGTTGAAAGTCTAGTTTTACAGTTTTCTGTATTTAAATATTTGTTCTCACTCTGCAACAGTTTGTCCTGTGACTGTTCCCAGAGGTTCCAATTAAAATTGAGTTATTGAGGTACCAGGTGTTGTTTTTGTGAATGTTTGTAGAATTCCTGCTTCAAAAAGCCTACTTTGTAAAAGTGGCTTTTCAAAAGTACTCAAATAATGCCCCTACGTGAAGCTGATATTAAAACTTCCATAAACCTAATGGGAGCAAAGATAGATTAATAAAGAGTACTTTTGAAAAATTTCACTCATCACTGTCATTCCGATTTCACAGTTTACTATATTGAAAGAAGAGGGGTTGCAGTATTAGCGAAAGACGTAGTGTCACTAAGGGAGATACTCTGGCCATAATTTGTGTTTTTCACTTACCAGCCTACATTCTGATTTAAAAAACCTCCACAATTTATTGCATTTGTATTCTAGATGTGCAAAATGTCCAAAGCAACTATGCCTTAACCACCTAAAGAGCAAATTTATTTGAAGTAATTTAATATCTAAAATTGCACTTGTACTGTATCTGGAGACTTTGAGGCATGTGGTCAGCACTGAACTGGAGTCAGAATGTTGTGAAGTACTTTGCAAAAGTACAATTCACTTGAAATTTTTTTAGAGAGGCTCTTGAACATTTCAGAATCTGCTGCTTCTACGATGCTTAAATAAAACAAGTCAGGTATTGCTTCTTGGAAGAGGCAGATGGGGTGAAGAGGAGGCGAAAGAGCTGAAAAGGATAGCTAACTTCAAGCTCCACTCCAGTATTTATCAACCTTTACGTGCAAGTCAAGAAATAGTCTGTAGCAAATGAACAGCAGATTTGCTGTTGTACAGAAAAGCTTAATGAACCTCCTAGATCTAGGTCAACACATTGGGCTCTTCCAGGCAAAGGGCTGCATGTATGTGTGCAGTATCCAGCTCACTCTTGCTACAGAGAACTAACCAACCTAATCTCTGTAATAACCCGTGAAAATTATTCCCATGTTTAGTATAAAAACAAGTGTACAAAGATAGCCAAAAGAAGGAATTCCACTCTCCTTGCTACATCATTGTGTTGCTTTTGCTAGTTGTTTAATCTGGGGACAAATAGGACTAAAAATTCAGTGAATTTATCTTTATGATAAATTTAGAAATCACAAGTATTTGGTCAAACAAGAAGGCAAACTGACAGCCTCCAACCATTGCCCTTTGCTCCATTTCTGCGCTAATTAACCATCACAGACATCATGAGGATGGGGTGGAGAGGAAGGGCAGAAGCAAAGAGGAGCTCATGATCATGTACTGACAAACTTGTATGCAGTTCAGAAGGTCTGAAAAAACAGTAAAGAGAGGAAGTTTCCACATAATAATTCATATTGGTCAATATAAATCCAATAATATTTTCATCTCTTGTTGACTTGTTGCCCTTCTCCCCTGATTTATATAAAAAGATAATGCTTACAAAAATGCAAGGGACTTTGTTGCTCTGTGTGTCTGAGGTTATTTAAAAAAAACAAACCAAAACAAAACAGGAAGACTGGATTCCCCAAGGGGAAAAAAAAAAAAAAAAAAAAAAAAAAACCTAAACAAACTACAACCACCACTTAAGAAAGTTACTAACCTTTTTCGTTGTGTGGATTTCTTTTTTCTAAAATAAAAGAGAAAGGAAATGACAGTCAAGAGAAATAATAATTCACAATTTTCCTTAGCATATAAATCTGCTTTAATACATTTGAATTAATAACTTAAGAGAGAAACAGAGGAATTTTTTCCACTTCATATCTTTAGAGTGCCTAGAATGGTGAAAAACATCTTTCAATAGCTTACTTGCCTAAAATCTTGCTATCTGTAGTAGTTAAATTTACAGAAACAAGACTACACATCTTCCTATTTCAATACTGTTGCTGGAAACCCAGTATAAAAGAAGTATTAAAAATATTTCAGTAACAAAAAAACAAAGACACTTTATGTGGGACTGATGACATTGAGAGTTTTTTTAGTTACTACTGAAAACCGGACTGCTTATTCCTATGAAGGAATCGGTTAAAAATCCAAGACAACAAAGTAAATTTGCCTTTTCCCACAATACTTGGTTTTGTTCCAACTAGCAGTAGCTTTTTAGGTACCCAAACTCTTCAAGTCTTATTTCATTAAAATAAACATGATGTAAGGAAAGCCTTCAAAATTTTAAATTATAAGCTTTCCCCGAGCCCCCAATCACACAAACGTTTACATATAATCTTGTATTTTTAAAACAGAAAAGTTAAATTGATCAGAAGTAATGGTATTTCAGAACAATTACAGAAGACAAGAATTTTCCTTCTTGTTAAAACCAAGCAACCAAAAAACCAATGAGTAAAACCAAAATAAAAGATGCTTTGCTTAATGCCTGGTCTGTTGGCTGTGAGGTTCTGGGTACTCTGTCAAACCCAGAGTCTGAGGGATGGGCCATTTTGATATCTCAGAATCTGAAGGTCCACACATCTGAGGTACGCAAACAGAAGTTATTTACAGTGCTAATATGAACGTAACAGTTGTACTGAGTCAAATCAAAGACCCAGTAGCTTGTTTCTGACAGTGGTCAGTACGCAAAGAGTACAAGAAAGGACTTGCACATTCTTCAATATACCATTTCCAGTGATTCATGGCTTTGGAAAACAGCCAGAGAAATTCATGCTTCGTTTTGCTGAACAGCATTTGAAATTCTTTATTTCCCATGTGTTTGTTTAATGAAGTGATGCTGAACTGAAGATCTGAGATCTACAATTCAATCTTTTTTTTAAAAAAAAAGAAAAAAAAAAAAAGCTTTAAAATGTTTGGGGGGTTTTTTTGGTGGTTTTTTTACATTTTCCCTTAGTTTTCAAAGATTCTGTGATTTTGCTTTGGAAACCAATGACCTTAAAAGAAATTTTCTGCAAGGTCATTATTAATGTTTCACAGACAAGCCAACGACTTAAAGTTTTAAAAAAAAAAACAATTCTGAACTTTTTAATATTGTATCTGTTCCCCCAAAAGAAACTAAAAATCATGAGCACTTTTATTACAATTAAAAATAAGTTCACAATACTAAATACTATTAAAAAAATCAGAAAGGCAAAGTTGGAAAACGCTAACAGGAAAAGGTAAATAGCAATTCCTAATATTTTACACGGTAGAAATGACCTTGCAATAAGGAACTGATATGTAGCAATTAGAATTAGCCTACTGATGAACTACTTATGATTCAATGCTCAAGTAAGGTAAAAAGAAATGGAGCAAGAAGTCATTTATACTAACTTTTCCTTTTCATTTTTTATCCATACCATATTTCAGAGGTTATTACAAAATAAATCCTACAAAATTCCAAATTATAATTCAGACTTATGCATTTTGAAAGCCACATCATCTGTACAGGAGCTGTGCTGATAGCAGAGCTGTGTAGTTCAAGGGTCTTCCAGAATTCTATAAACTTCAAGAACAAGGTTTGATTGGAACATTTACTCAAGAGGTTCTTGATTAGCAAATAAATGAAGTAACAAAGTGAGGATAATCTGATTGCATGTACACACTGAAGGAAGAAAAACCCATGCACAAATCCTGAACAAGATGCCAACAATGTGGTTTTGATAAACTAACAAAAACACAAAACCTTTTACTGCACTTACCAGCAAAGCACTTGGAACAGAGATTCATAGTCTTGCTGGACCTGGGGCAAAAATAAAAAAAATAGAGCTAAAAAATTCATTATAATTCTGATCAATACAGGGAACTTTTTGGGGGAATGAAGCAAGGATACAGACAGGGTAATAACTTAAATGGCTAGGAATCAAAGATAAGTGGCTAGAACTGGCTAAACTAGGAACAGGAGTAAAGAGACTTCATATGGCAATCTCTTTCCAACTTACAGAGCTTCCAAAACATTACTTCCACACATTTACCTCATATTTGAAAATAAGCTTACTTTACCATTCAATGTATATGTTACATACTCATCATTCAGATCTTTTTATAGCAATATGATAATAATGATAGATAGGAAGAGCCAATACATTCCACTTGAATATTAGACTCCCCTTGGCAACAGCTTTGCAGCCCTGACAAATCCTCAGTACAGTACAGCAATAGAGAGATTAAAGTATTGCACTTGTAAGGACACAGACAGATGTGCTCTTGGAAGTCTAGCTGCAATGGCTTAAGAAGTTATTACCTCAGGCTGTTCATTACTACCCTCAGCTGCATCCAGCAGTAATTTAAAATAACCTGGCTGACTTTGCACTGACATGGACTAGGATCGTTCACATGATCCATTAGTGTGGCTCAACATTGAGGGCAGTAACCTTCAGCTGAGAGAAAAGCAGCTGGAGAATGACAGCAGTATCTTAAGCCTCCTAGATGTCTCCACAGTGTTTGTGCAATTAAGCCACAAGTGTTCACTCTCATAAAGAAAGTCAGTAGGCCCACAAAAAAAAAAAAAAAGAAAAAAAAAGAGAAAAATTAAGGCTATAGACCTCTCTAGGCCGACCATGAAACCACCCAAAGCAATATACTATGGGAGAACAAGTTTATTCGAGTTACGAAAAGTTCTCTGCTAACATCACAACATCTCTTTTACAAAGTGAGCTGAAGAATATTCTCAAAAGCTCTCTACATGTTGAAATGGCTTCAGGTAAGAGCAACCCAGTTTCTGTGCATGCTGCCCAATATTTGATTTGTTCAATGTTCCTGAATGAGCTCTGACATTACATATAAGCATTAACACTGTCCTGAGCAGGTCTGAAAGTACTATTGACAGGCAAGGTTGTACCGAAATTGTCCATGCCCTCAAGACTTTTTTGCCTCCTCAGGGAAGCCTCTAGCTGGCATATACAATTTAGCCAAATTAATTGCATCTTTATCTTTAGAAATATGCATACAGAAAAACAATAGAGACTACTAAAAGAGTTGTTTTCTATTTCCAGCCAGACATGGATGGAATTTTGATACGAGATCTGCATCTTACAATATACAAATTATAAAAATCAAAACTGCTTATTATCAAGACAAAAATTTAGACAATTCTTTCCAAGCAATTATATCACAATGAACACACCGATCAGAATCACAGAATTTCCACCCTCCCACCCCAAAGAGTTTGCAAATGGATATTTTGAATGACTTTCCAGTAACAAAGTAAATCCAGACTTGGTCAATCATATCTTAGTATTAGTCACATCAAAACATTACAGATGCTTTTTCAATTCATGCACATTTGAAAGCTGGTTTACATCAGGCTCAAGAATTCTAGAAGAACACAGTTCACTGCAGATATGAGACATAAGCGTTTGCCAGCTATAGCAAGAGCCACAGACACGTGAAAGCTAGTTTTAAATGCAAACAGTATGTGCACAGAAGGAAAGTTAATTCCCAAGAAAAGAAAAGCAGAACAGCAACTGTAGCCATACAAAAACATCATCAAATTGGTATATACCCAAAGATTCAATATCTATGTTGACAGTCTGCACAGATTATCTACCTTCAAAAGAACTGCAATTAAAAACAGCATGGTGAGTCAACACCTACAGCATTAGTGTGCTGCAGTTCAGTACTCACTGCTTATGGGTTAGACCTTCTGGAGCAGCTCAATATGCCAGGCAGGAGCTTCTCTGCAAAGCCATTAAACCCCAGGGGCAGCAAAGAAAAAGAAAGGCAGAGTTCAGATGGTTCATATTGATGACATTGGAACGGGCAATGACAAATGTTTTCAGTGGTATAATCAACCATCTCAGCTGTTAAATATCAATCCAAAGCCTCACATAATATTTACTTATTAGCACACCAACAGTGGAAATCACACACACACACAACATACAGCTATGTGAAGAAAAAAAAAAAGGCTGCCTTTTACTTGTAACACAAAAAACCACATTTTCTGAAAGGACAGTGCTATTGGACAAGGGATCTTGTGAGCTAAATAACTTCAGTTCACTGTTACAGTTTCAAGGATCACTTTCTCTCTGATCCTTTTAGATGCTTTTTAAGGCATCCAAGTCAGTGTGAGGCTGCTATGTAAGGTGAGAATCTTAACTTTGAGTGGGTTTTTTTTCTGTCTTTTAGTCTCTTTTACACAATCACTTATGTCACTGTAGATCCATTAACATTAAACTAGGAACTAGAACTAAGAAAATGGCATTTTTATTAGAGACAGAGTAACAGTGTTGATCAACAGTCAGCCTCTTTTTGCAAGTGCAATATTTAACTAGAGCAAAAGCTTTACAAAGAAAATGCATTAAGCAGTTTACGTACGTCAAACTTACTAGGTATTATCTGAGAGTCATGTCAATGTTTGTCAAGTAAAATATATGTATGACAGCTCTTTGTTACACTGCAAATTCCTCCTCTCATTGCTAGGATTTCCTTTTCACAGTAGGCAAGGGCTGTCTCGCCAGACTCCTAAAACTGAGCAAACCTGCTTTTCTCTATGAAGTAAACCTCATTAACCACAACACAATTTTACATTAAGTACATCCCAGTGAGTCCAGCATTCGCCAGAAAATCATACTGCCAGCCAGGAACACCAAAATACACAATTTCTTTGCTCCTGATAGCCTTTTCAAATCATACATCTGTAATATCTGTTATTTCTTGAGGCAATTTTATTTGAAACACTTAAAGCACTAAAACATTGAACAGTCCATGTCATGACACAGCCTCCTTTCCTTCCACTTCATAGGAAAGAGATGGTCACAGAGGTCAACTCTATTTAGAGCAGGTGACTTTGAGGGAAAGCAACACATTTTAGATTTCTAGGAACATACAGTAAAATCATGAACGTAAAGGTGATTAAGGCACAGTGAAGTTAAAATTCAAAGTGAATCCTAGCAATGAGAATTGCATGTTTTAGACCACAAGTCTTTAGGGTGACACCCATTTCCAAATCCTTCTGTTGCAGTTAGGTCAGGGATATCCGACATGCTTGCGAATCAGTTATCAAATCATCATGGTTTTTAACCAGACATATTAAGGCAATTTCCAGATTTCCCTCACATAAGTCAGTTTCATGCTTAACAGCACCTAATCCAGAATTACTACAGTATACATTTTATATGTACAATATCCCTAGAAAGCCAGTTTTATACTGATAATTTACAATCTTGACTTGTACATAATTTAAGCTGGCATTCAGAAAGACATTCATATTTATGGATAAATCAAGTTAAATAGAATGGTATTATCTCTGAGGCAGAATATAAAGTTAAACCCTACTTGAAGGTACTTCCATCTGTCAAGAAGAAAGCATTTAACTAAAGGGTGACACGAAATTATTATGTAGATTGGAAACCACAAGGTGAAGCAAGCTCAGAAGGTCAAGTGGCAGAGCAAGTTAAAGGCAGAGGATACTTCAAGCCAGCTGGAAAACCCTAGAGGCTACAGAATGATTGCATGCGACAACTCCCCGGGACTTGGTCTGAAACAAGTGTAGGTATTAAAAGTGCTTCCACTGCCAAAGAAAAAACCACTCCCTTAACAACACAGCCATGAAAGTAGTAACAACGGCATAAGGACTTTGAAAGAGGAAGAAGTTTACAGAAATGGGAAATCCTGGAAGTTATAACATATCTATACTTTAAGCAATAAATAAATCACATGTAAGGATAAAAATAATAGACCCATTTGAGGCTATTCAAACAATCGTCCCTTACTTGCATTGCTGCACCTACAAATCTCCAGAGCAAAAGAAACTATTTGAGCCTTCACACAGATGCACACGCAGACCACTATAAGGTCCTAACTTCACCGAGATCAGCATCTGCATCTCTGGTTAAAGATGAAATATGCCAAGTGAAAGCAAGTGAGAGAGACTAAGTATCAAAAATAACATACATCAAATCCTGTGCACTGATATGGAACTTATTAATAAAACTAAGAAATAAGATGCTTATTTAGCCCCTCTGCTTGCTTCCCTGGTTCCTTTTTCATGTGTCACTTCCAGTACATTCTTATGAAGGTGTGGCCTTAGCTGCTCCACTAAAAGCACTGAAAATTATTTACTCAAATTTATGCTCTATTCTACTAAGTATTCCTTTTCTTTTTCGCCATTTGGCACTATACCATTGTGAGGTATCATTCAAATCAATGCGCATTCTACTCTGTCTCCACTGGAAGTTTGTTTTTCCCTCCCCCTCTCCCAGTAAATGATTTTATCAATACAAAACCACATCTAGAGAAAGAAGTTGATATTCTAGCCGCAAATCCCAAAGACAAGACTGTTAGATGGACAACAGTTGATCACAATAGCCAGAACATAAAAGACACATATCTCCATCCAAAGGTTCAAAACCAAACTACATGTGGAAATTTTGCACATTTGAAGAGAGTTAACACGCATACAGAAATTAGCCTGACCTCAGCCTCTCTAATGAAAACAATTTTCTAGCAATAAATTTATATAGGCCTACCTAATAAATTCTGAAGGTTTTGTAACAAAAGCCTACATTTTCCAGGACATTGTCAGGCACTTCATAGCTTCCCCATTCCCAACTTTAAGAGGGAGGGAGGGAGGGAGGGAGGGAGGGAGGGAGGGAGGGAGGGAGGGAGGGAGGGAGGGAGGGAGGGAGGGAGGGAGGGAGGGAGGGAGGGAGGGAAGGAGGGAAGGAGGGAAGGAGGGAAGGAGGGAAGGAGGGAAGGAGGGAAGGACTAAAAACGAATACTAGCTTAAATCCACACAAGTGCCAAAGTGCAATTCAAAATGCTGTTTCATCTATACGAGGTCTGCTGCACTTTTTAAAGTAATAGTGAACCAGCATTATTATTGCAAATGCGAACCAATGGCAATAACCACACAGCTGCACCAGAGTGGAAAATAAGTAACAATTCTACCATAGGTGTACATTCCTAATGCTTCAAAAATACCACCAGTCATTCTTGAAAATAATTTTTGTTCCATTGTCTTTTGAGGATGGAAGAATAAGGAATTTGGAGGGGAAAAAAAATGTTTTTCATATAGCATGCATGCAAAGATATTTAAGCCACAGATGTTAATTAAGTATGACTGCAAAAACCCAGATTCTGCATTTTTGTTGGGAACAAGGTTTTTCAGCATAGCTAGTAATGATTCTTTATGACTCAGAAGCTCCTATGACTTGGTAGTTGGAAAACATATCTGCTTCAGTGGCACTGTAATTGCATTGGTGATTAAATGCATCATGTTAAATGCTTCTTGGTTCCCTTCCAGTATAGCAATTAGAGTGGGATCTCAGTATCACTAAGTATAAATATCTGTTAGCCCCTGGATGATACCTGTACAATATCATCATGGGCCACATGTTTGAGAAATGCTAACATGAAATGAATCATGTCATTGATTAGTTAAAACTGCAAAGAAGCCTCCTCTCTATACATTCAGCACATACCACACTGTTTCATGTATTTGGACTTAGGACAACTACACACATGTTAAATCAATGCATTTATACTACTGTAGTTAATGGCCTGTCACCATTTCCATTATAGAGCAATTTTTAAAGGTTTATAACTCTGCTGAAGAATTCACTCTGAGCAGAATCCTGGCACACAGCAAAAGCAAAACCATAGCCCACATATGTTTACTTTCATCCAACCAGACTAGAAGGATTATTTATCACTAAAAGAAAATTGATCCAGTTCTGTATTTCCCTTACACTTTTCATCATTCGCTTAGAGCATATAACACTTCACCTTGTACAGGAAGGAGGTTAATTAGATTGTGTTAATAAGACCCTCAATCGTCCTTTGAAAGTTCTGTATATTGTGTACATTAGCTTCTGAAGAAAGCCATTTTACTTTTCTAAATCAGAAGTCACCTCATTCATCTCATATATACTGCATATTTGATATTTATAGTTCTTCCTTAATTTATGATCTTGCTAATGGGATACAGGCAAGGTTTTTTGGACAGTTTAAACAATTATTCATCTTTTTAGATTGAGGCAGCTCAGTTATTCTTCAAGAATGATGTATGCCAAATTATTTTCAAATAAAAGAGCAGAAGCGGAACATGTCAAATGCAGGTGGACCTATAGAGACCTTGGTAACCAGAAACATTCACATATACTGGGAAACAGATTTTTAAGTGAAATAAAATCTGAAATTAAATATTCCACAAATGCACTTGATGTCCTCTATTTCATTCAGCTTTTCTATACCCATATGTTCAGTGATAAGAATTCTAGTTCAATTAGAAAAGTGTTATCCATAGGATTTTTTATTATTACTACTACTGCAGAGTTTTTTGCTTGGAAAATATATGAGTGTTCTGCTTTTGGATGCCTCATTTTCACCACAAACAATTTAAGTGTTGCTTATCATTTCAAGATTTTTGGTAAGCTGCTGAAAATGATGCTTCAGTTAAGCGAGTCACACATTTGTAAGGACCTCATCATTCCAACCTCAAATTGAAATGAAATAGAGGGCAAACTTTATGCACAGCACAGTGTACTAGTGCAATGCCCTTCTGGCAGCTTTCCACATTCAAAAGATATGCTGATACATCCCAACGAAGTAGCCGTATCCCAATTTCCTCTCCCTCAATGGCTACACTAAAGCATTCCTTTTAAAACTCTATGGCTGAAGCACTTTTTATGTTTTAAATACACCGAAGTGCTTTGTTGACAGTAAGACCAGAGAAGAGCACAAATACCCAAGAGTGGCAAATGGGAAAATAGACTGCAACAAACTTGCTTCTTACTTTTACAAAACATATCAAGGGCTCTGACACAAAAGCACTGATAGAGCTGCAATTTAAAGCCCTCTCCAACAATTCATACAATAAACTGCAAAGAATCCAATGTATCTAAACTAGGTAAGGCAGGTTCTAAGAACTTCGATCAGATTCAACTGGGTTTCTAGTTGAGCCTACAAAGTTGTTGCCCTCCAGTCAAAGTTAAATGCTTCATATTCCCATAAATACATGTCTCCATACTTTCTTTCAAAAATCTTGGCAGTAAAATCCTATACCAAACATTCCTCTGCAAGTCTTCAAGATCTTTTTCACAAAGATGTGTAGCCTACCATTTAAAGGACAGTAAAAAGGTTGAAGTACTAAGTATTAATAGAGTCCTAGATGTCTTTAATAGAAAAGTAGGAATAAAATGTGAAAGTTCTGATCTACTCACTTCCCACCAATTCCTCAAGGACATTATTATTTACATGCATTGCAGGTAATAACTAACATTGCCCTACGACAACACGATCTTCTTCACATTTACAATACGAAATCGTATCAACTTTATCTTTTTCTTCAGATCAAGACACTCCACTGCTCCGCTGATAAGCGGCATTCAAAAGCCTATTTCATTTGTGTTATTCCTTTTACCACAGGGTCAGTAATATAAACTAAACAGTAAAAAATCTGAAGAAAGAAGCCAGAAGAAAACTCAAGAAAGTGTCTATTTTCTGCCCTGACTAAGAGGCATGGCTAATTATATATTAAGCTTCCCCAGGAAACCTATTCCTATAATACCCGACCTGAACAGCTAGAGTTAGCTTAGAAAATAGGAAAACGTTAAATTCTTTCTCCATTTAAGCCCAGATTGTCTCTTCTCTATGCAAAAGCATAGAGAAACATTTTTCTATTTTTTATTCCAAGTTATTTTTCTCTGGCAAAAAATAATTCTAAATGCCTGGCATTATAATGGCCTGGAATGGTTAGAACATTTGAATGACCCTCCAAAAAATGCATGTTAAATAACATTTGAAAGACCACTTTATGTCAACTGGTTTAAAAAAAAAAAAATGCTGTTGCGTAGTATTAACAAAGCACACTAACAAAATCTGGTTTAAGTACTATGCCATATGTGTTCTCTCAAAAGCTAGCAGAATACCAAAATTACAAGATAAGCTCCTTTGTTGCAGAGATCTGTTGTTTAATGTCTAACGAGTCAAATATTACATAAGCAATAAAGAGTTTAAAACATCGACCATCCCAAATACGGAGAGAGAACGCGACTGAAGGCGCACCATACGCAAAAGATGTAACAGGAAGAGTTGGAAGCCCGAGAATTATCTCGACTATTCATTTCTATGAGTTAAAGCATGGGAAGCTAAGTTCAGAAATAAAGCAGCCAGAAAGAGGAAAGAGTATCCCTTGGACAAAGCAAGGAAGCATTGCTGTCCCAGCACTGGTGAGGAGCTCTGTTCTATTCAGCAACAAGCAGGTTGTCCAGCAGGAGACCTCACTTGCCTAGAGCTTCCCAGCCACCACAAAAAGCAGCAATATAACAGTGTATTTTCATGCATGAGTAACCATCTCACTTCTACAGTTCTTTGCACTTCTTGCTTATTGAACCCTTCTGGAATAGTATGCTGTAGTAGAATTGTAGCGAAAAGCAGCGGAATTTTGACAAGGTGCCTGCAATCCTGTGTTATGACACTGCTCACAAACCCACTTGTCTAAAAGAAGATAATAGTATGTAAGCTAGGGGGCATTCTTCCTCCTCCCCATTTAAATCTGATTTCAGTAAAGTCTTCAAAAGGTTGGCTGGAGGTTTGCTGGGGAAAATGCACTTTTTTCCATCCCAGCTAGCCTTGTAACTAATTGCACAGTCAGGAAGCAACCCAGCTCTTACTTCAGACAGTGCTGCCTCTACACCCCACTACGCAGTCATTTTTGGTTCTCAGGTGGGAAATTGTAGCCATATCTTACTATATTGTTCTAGAGAATAAGAGTATTTCAGCTCTCCCTGGAAGAACTTAAAATTAATTGTATCAAAGATATGTCTACACTAGGAGCAATGTGCCAGTTAACTATTTAAACAAAACACTCCTAAAAGCAGATCCTTCTATACTGGCAGAAAGCATGTCAGCCCTGCTGGTACAAATCAAAAAAAGTCAATGTAAAAAAATTTAAATTATATTTCAACAATCCAGAACTATCCTGCTGGTAGCACAAGCATGTTTGAGCGCTTATCTTAGTCACTCGGAAATTTTGGTCAACTTCCTAATTGCTCTCAGGTAGGAGCCTGTACCAGATTTTGCATCTCTCAGGTAACAAGCAGACACTCCTAGTCTCAAAAAACACCCCAGAGTAAAGAAACACCACTCACCTGCTATACCACACCAGTGTTATAAAACAATATTTGCACCAACATCTTACACAAAGTTTTGGCCCAGAAGAACACTTTGGATATTTAAACTTACAATCTCCTCTCATATGTAACTTTTTTTTTTTTTTATAACACTAAGCCAGAGTACAGCATAATTCCAAGGAACACAGCATTTCTAACCAGCATAAAACTGCTTGTAAACAATTCCCTCCACATGTTTTTGTTAAACTTCTGAAGTGTCTGAAAAAAATAAATAAATAAATCAGGTAAAATATACAACAACAAAGAGTTCAAGGAACAAACCAAGACAAACATAAATGTTTGGCAACATTGCTTTAAAAAAGCAAACAAGCTCTCAAAAAAAAGAGCAAGAGCTAGGCTGCTAATGACAAACAGAAAGACATACAAAGCAAGATATTAATCTGAACACAGAGGAAGGTAGGATTATTTTTTTTTTTTCCATAAAAGTGCATCCAGGCACAAATAAAAGAAAGAAATAAGAAGGAAGCCATACACTAAGTATAATTCTATCAGTGAAAGATGACATATGGTAAGTTACTACCTACAGCTCCATTGATAGTTTATAGAAAAGCAGCACCTTCTTTCCAGAGAAGTGTCCAGTGTAAAGTTGCCTTCTCAGAAGCTTCTAAGACAGTGGATGCTGGCCATGAAAATCGCCTTCAGATGCTTCACTTGTTATGAAAGACTTATGCTCTATGAACCATCCCAAATCATCCCGTTGAAAGACAAATCCCAAAGTGGGGGGAAAAAAGAACCTGCACAGTTAAGTCAAGAAATCCAGATTTAAATAGAGGTGCTTGAAGGACTGAGTAACAGAGGGAACGTTGCAAACCATGCCAGTTCTGAATCCTTTACAAAAGAGAGCATGCGGTACATCACTATGCTTGTTTCTCTTCCAGCTACCCCCGAGATGAATCACTGTCTCCCCTACCACTCCCGATACACACACTCAACAGATTCTTCATGATACCTAAAAGATATTTTTCTTTAGGGTTGGCTTGTTAGGGATTTTTTTGGAGGGGAGGGAGGAACATTGTTTGTTTGGTTTTTTTAAAGCCATTATTAAAACACTTTAGCATATGAAGGATATTTTAATGTCTGAAAACTTCAGCTGCCCCTTCCATTTTCAAAGTGATTTCTGAGACCTGAGCTTGACCTGGAGCATGCTGTTCAACTCCATTCTTTTTCCAAGTAAAGGATACTGTTAAACTCATGACTCAACAACGTGGTAGAGTTCAGCAACTGGACTGCAAGTAAACGTGCTGCTTCCCTCCAGCCCCATGACTCATGGGCCCAGGAGGAACAGCTGTCTCAACTTTGCACTTTATCCAGACATGTTATTTCAAAACTGTTCTCTATTTTACTTTGAATAGAAAAATACTTCAAATACATTTAACTGGGTTAAAGAACTACACATTACAGGATCAATTCAGTTACAGTGTCCAGAATTTGTGGTGTAAAACAGGAAACACCTTTAGAATAATGTAATGTTCCACAGTGTCAGTATCTTGCTTTTTTAAGCATTCCGAATGCAAATGTCTGATCTCAAATACAACAGTAGTAGTACTCAAGTTTTTGCAAGGAGAAAAAGTACCTTAAATACTTGACCTCAATTCCAGGGCGGGGTAGGGGGGGAAAGTTACTTGCAAAATACAGATTTAAAAGCTGCCCATCTCTGGTCTAAGAGCAAAAACTAAATCATTATCTTCAACCTTCCCATTAACCAGAGTTAGCTCATAGGTCTAGCTACTTGTCTTTCTGTAATTGTAACAATATGACTTGGTTCAAATATAGAACAACTAAGGAGTAGTGAAGTGGCTTCAAAAACAGGATGAAAAGCATCCTACACATTATTTTAGTGGACAGTATTCTGGTCTTTGACATTTTCTTTTATCACATGTTAATCCAACATAACATGCATATGACTCACTGAATAAAACTGGCTTATTAAAAGTGTATGTTTATTAATTTCTTCCACAGAGAAAACTGAAACTCTTCAAATTAAACACCTGATAAAAGAATAACTTTCTGTAATGGGAAAGTTGACTGTATGCATGACTGCATATTTAACTTTTTATGTAAATAAAACAATCAAAACAAAAGGACACAATTAAACAAAAGTATTTTGAGTCCTAATATGTAAATGTTTAATAACTATACAGATGCTTTTCCTTTTTTCTTTTATACAGGCAAAAGTTTCCCTTCTCTTTCACAGCTACGTGGTCACTGCCACAGTCACTGCACTGAACAAAAAGTCAACTAAGTTGACTTTTCAGTTTCAGTCTATAGGCACTGAAATAAAATGAGCATGGTACACAAAAAACAACCCAGACAAACAGCTCCAGTGCTGAACCGGATCTAACAAACAAGAGCTTGCGCCTTACAGAGTTGCATTGCCATTTTTACGGTATATTATTCCAAGTTTATCTTCTTTTTTCCATCTTTCACCTCTCTATACCTCTTCATAGATATATAAGTGTTCCTGAAAATGAATCCCTTACATCCCAGTACAAGCATCTGTAACCAGGGAAGAGCAGAAAGGATCAGGGGAAAAGCACAGATTCACAGATGACTTTCAGATACCCTTCCCCATACAGCCTGTCTTGTGTACAGTAATTAAAAAAAAAAAAAAGGGCAAGTTCTCCTTCTCCAGTGTCCTTTATTCATTACTCTCACCCTCACAAATTTTCTCATTATCAAAAACAAGATAAATAAGGCAAAATGCTGAACTGGATACAGAAGAAAAACATTAGCAAACAATCTAAGCCAGTCGACCAGTTTTGGACAATTAATAAAAAAAAATTACAGAGGTGGGAAAGAAATTTTTAAAAAGCCTTAAAAGTCAAAATGAAACACAAACCATTATAGGTAAACACTCCAATTTTGCTTTTAACACCCTCATCACAACTACTGGAAGGATTTTATCCTCACTTAACTCCCTTATTAAAATGTAACTAATCTGACACATGAAACTTTCCAAAAAGTACCTTTACCTACATAACCTGTCTGCATAGGTGAAAGACGTAAATTGATGCAAGGTAAACTCCATTCTACCAGCTCAAGTATAAGGGACTGAAAAATAGGCAATCACAAGAATGCTCAGTCTGAGTATTGAATATATGCTAGATTGCATAGCTCTCAAATTATTTAGTAACACAGGAGATCATACAAACTAAAGCATGTATTAGGTCATGACTAACACCAGGTTACTCACTTTTGCATTCAAGTTTTTGGTGTTATCTTCTGAACAGAGCACAGGAGATCAAAGTTACAAAGTGTGGACACTAGGAACTACAAGACTGAAGATCTGACATTTTAGCCTGCACTTATCTGATAGGCTTAAAGGACTCACTTTTTGAAAATAACTTCAACTCACACTCATCACTGTAAAACTTCCTTTGCTGCTGCTATTATCCCCGAGAAGGAACAGAATACCGTATATAATTCCCTGTGCTGTCAGTCAGTACTGCTCCCAACCTACTGCAAACATATTCAGATCACTTACCCACAGGCATACTTCCAGCTACCACCCATTGAACCTGGAGACCCCAGAATTTGGTAAATTAGAACCAGAGGCATGAATATCAAATCCTACTGCTTATTTACTTGATTATTAGTTAAAAAGGCAGTAAGATCTACAACAATATTCTCTAATCAGTATTCAAATCTTTATTTTCTTAAAGGTATTAGGGTGATTGAGATCAAAAGAAATAATGCAGGTGGTGCGATATGTGAGCAACTATAGCCAACTTTTAAAATATCTTTTAAAAATAATTCCTAAGCATTCTTAAAATAACTTATTTTCCTGAGAGAAGTTTCTGGTATAAGCTAGGTAAAGGTTAAACTGAAAGAGTTTCTAAGAAAGATCAGCTGTGTTCTCCACTAATACAGGTTATTTAATAGTAAATATTCCACCTGTCTTTTCTTGAGGACATCCTATGAAGAACTCTAACACTGTTCCAGTGTATAACCTCTCAGAGAAAGTGGCCTGGACTCCAAATCTCAGTTTATCTCTTGGCTTAAAAAGTCTGCAGAACTCTTAAAAAATAATAAAAATCAGACATGGCAATACAAAAATATGAAAATGGCAAAGGAAGTCCAGCAGAGACTTCTCATATTAAGTGGTGCTCATTTCCCCTTGGCCTTCACACACAGCCAAAATCAGAAAATTAAACTGACCATTTATTCAATAAAAACTCTGATGACCCTACAGACTTTCAAATATACCACAGGTATAACCACCTAACAGGTTGTACCTGCAACCCCTAAGATGACAAGGCATCACAGAAAAGTACCCACACAGGAGAGAAGTCAGCATCCTGCCTTCCTGCTGTGCTACAAGATCTGCACTCTGTGGGCCTCTGCCAGTTTGCACTGAACATGTGTAATTCTCTAGGTACTCCAACATCTGTGAAACATTTTATAACTCAAACTATCAGCACACAAGGGTTCCTGCTGCTGTAAACACTGAATCAGCTGAACTACTAGCAACACTAATGAGAATTTACTGCATAAAGAAAATGTATTACAGAAACAGGTTACCACACTTCAGTACCACTGGATGAGTCACAGTAGGACTTGTACCAAGTTCAGAAGATCATCCCTCACCTCTACAAAATCCAAGTTAAATCACAGCCTGCTTACATTTGTATGGCAAGGCTGCAGTGAAAGCCATCCGCAGTGGGTACTACTATCGGATAATCCAGCCTGCAATATCTGCAAATAAATCTACAGGGAACAGATACCACTCACAAATTGGACTGTACTATTAAGAGCCTATCAGTATAGCAGCCAAATACATTTATTGATGTGGTGGTCTTGTACATTAGTCATAAAAGGGGAAATGTTAATACTATAGTAAATCATAAGATTTACCCGATTTCTTTTATCTTATTACAGGATTCAGTAATCACATATGCAAAAAAATCCAGAATATTCCTCCACAAAATAAGAGAAATAATGAGTAATCTACACAAAAACTGTATTAGTTTGCTTCTTTTTTCCACTACATTACAAGAGTTCTGGGCTATTCTTTCCTGCTTCTCTTTTCAGCATAAGAATGAGCAATTCAGAAACTGGGAGAATAAACACACTGGGAGGTATTATGACAAAAAAAAAAAAAAATCCAGGAAACCTATCATGAATATTTAATCTATTTAAATAGAATCAGAGAGGCATTCACAAAATGCTTGAGCAATGCTAAAGTGAACAATATCGTATATTTCAACTCACTTCCTGCTCCCTCAGTAAAGGTTTGCAAGAGCTCTCACTTCTGCTCTTGAGACTTTATTAAATTCAACAGAAGCAAAGAAGTGGTTTGACAGTCCCAATAGCTCCACTGATAAAACAAATCTCATAGCCTTTAAGTGTTTCTATAAAGATTAAAATAACAACAGAAAAAAAAGGCAAAAGAGACACTTTTAACAGTCCCTTTTTAAAAACCTAAGTGAAGACCTCAGGCTTTTCAACTAGCTGAAGCTTCAGACTTCAGAATTAAGCTTTAATCAAAATTTAAATTGTCAGTCATCTGAGAACTAGAATTATCAGAATTTCTAAACACACATAAAACTTCTCATTTTCTGTGCATCACACAAGAAATGACCAAATTTTGTTTCTCTGTATCCTAAAGTTTAAAAAAAAGATAACGTGGCTTCTTTGATAAAGTCAACTATTAACATTAAACATTTGAATTAATAAGAAAGTAGTAAGGCCTATGGCATCAATATATGTGAGCTATATAATATTTATTAAAATTTTTATATATATATATAAAAGGATACTGTCATTATCATCAATTTACGGCTTCTGAAACATGCTGTCTGGAAACCATGAACTGACTAGAAATGGTACAAGAGACATAACGCACTACAACTGTCAAACTCTTGCAGTCAGCTCTCATTTTTAGTAACAGAAGAGTACAAAATAATATAAAAATATCCTGCTTGACAGCCATTATCTCTGGACAACTTTCTAAACATACTTAGGAACCCACATGGTTCTTTAAATCCTCACATTTGAAGTGAAATGTCTTAACATAATAAAACAAGTTCTTTCCTGTTACAGTACACATTCTGGGGGAAAAGGAGAGAAAAACTCACAAATCCTCCCACCTCCCCAACACTCTCACACTATTTTTGCTATTAAAACTCAATTTTCTTATTAGTTGCCAATCAGTGACCAACACTTTCCTAAAACTTTGAGACACAAATATGATTCTAGCTTACATTTAACTAATTCACTTGTCATAGTTTACCCATCAGCTTACAGCAATACAACCATCACTGTGTTAGCAGTTTCAGAGGAGCAAAAGTTATATTAATTTTTATATTTTTGCTACTGTGCAAGAGAACTGTAACTACACTGCAGTAGCTTTCATTTTTCCTTTATAAGACCTATACTAAAACTGGTCACACAGCGTAGGTAGGGTTTCTTTCTGTAATACACCATGAACTTTTCAATCCAGAGCATACAAGAAGGTCCAAAAGCCTCCTCAATAACAGTGACAGAATGGTCCAAAGGAAAAAAAAGAAGAGTTTTTGAACAAACTGCCTCTTTCTTCTCAGCTGCCAATGGACAGACTGTCCTATCCGTTTTTCCTTGTACTGCTTTTTCTTCCTTAAAGGTGAGCATCTTATTTTGAGTCATCACTATTAGTTGGAAAAAAAGTAATACATGGGTTTGGTTTGGGTTTTTTTTTTTTTAAAAAAGAGCCTATGAATTGGACTAACCACATTAATATTTTGGTCTTTGCACTTGAGTAAAGTTTCCTTGATGTACAAAGCAATGCCCTTTATATATCGGACCCAAAGCCTTTGAAATTTTTCATCTTACCATTGTACAGCTGAAGGTCAGTGATTGTAGCTGTATTTCTAGCATTTATAGTATACAATATGACAAAAAGCTGTATGATTTTATAGAAGTGTCTCAAAAAATTCAAAGGGGAAAGCAGAACAGCTCTAAAAACATTAGCCTTTTCTATAAAAGCTATGTTGTACGAAAGCTTTACATTCCATCAACATTGAGTGTAATTACGAAAGCAGAATTTGTGTGGCTGGAATAATGCATTTTCTTCATTACAAACTCATCTTCCAAGTTACTGAGGCTTTTGAAACTGTACTGTATCAAACATCAGCACCCTGGAATGCTAGAGCTTACAGCTTGTCTGGACTCGGGAACTATTTCATAACCCAGTGCAAAGATTCACATCTCACCGAAACTAAAGGGGCTTTTTGGGTGCATGTATCAACTGTTGTTATGGCAAGGACTGGTGGTAAAAGTAAAAATATTCCAAATCACTTTTAAGTTCATAGAACAATGTTAAACATCCATAATAATAACAGTTACTGCCTTACCCCTCTCCCCAAAATTTAAAAGGAACGTATGTGAATTTGAGAACCTGCTGATTCAGGATACCTGAACTTAAGTTGTATTTTAAACACCTTTTTTTCCATTACCATCATCTAAATTGTTCTGGTCAATGTGTTCAGTAATCCTGTCTTGTTCCCTGCTTCAAGCAATTTGCTTGATTGCCTTATTCAGGGGAAATCCTATTGCTACCAGGGCTCGGGACCTGCTGTTGCAGTATGCATTCTAAGGCACAAAGAAAGGGGAGAAGGACAGGAAAAAAGTTTCCATGAGATCCTTAAACATAGTGCACAATGAAGCTGCAGAGAAACTTAAAACAGGAGTTAAAATGCAACAGGAGAACATACCGACTAAATTTAGCATTTTCAATTTTTTCCCTCAAACTTGTAGACCATTTTGTGTGCTCTAAGCATACTTGTGCAACAAATCTGCATATTTTACAGAGAAAAATGACTATACCTTTTTGAAGCACAACAAATACCTGAAGTCATTTCCAACTCAAAACTGTTTGGAAATAGGTCAAATGACAGAAAAATTAGGTATACTGCTACAGAGTCTGTCAAGGAAATAGTCATAAATAGAATGTAAACATAATGCTGAGAACATATTTCTCCCAAAACAGTTTGTGAGCAAAAATGGTAATAAATTACTGTGGAGTGATGCATCTTGCTAATGGAGATTTTTTTTTTTTTTTAATACAGAAGATTACTTCTGCTTGTAATTAAACACACAAAAGAGTAAGCAGTAAAAAGTAAAGAAAAAATACTGTCTTGTTGCATTAAATAATTATTGTACATCTACAAAGAAAATAATTACATTTCTGTCCACAGCCATAGAAAAATATTTCATATTGATATTTAAAATACTAATAAACCACCATGTATTTATAACTCATTTTCTGGTTTATGGTATTCCTTCATTTAAATGTTCTGAAATTTTACTACAAGACTGAACGCGAAGAAATCTGTTATCCTACCAGTTAGGGAAAACATCAGAATGTAGAACTATATATTCCAACATGTATCTTACTTCAAAGTGGTTAAAAACAGAAGAAAAGGGCTGTACAACTACATTTTAAAGGCACTCAAATGAAGTCATGCACAAGCCAGTCAAATGCTGACTCTGCTACTGAACTGAATCACCCCACTAAAATATTCACCGCGTTTCTGGCTTTGGTTCAGTCCTATAAGCCTACAATCACTGTTTGATCACCTTGCACGAGTAGGGATGGTAATGTAACATTTTCAAAGCTTCCCAGGTGTCAATGAGATTTGACATACAAGTCATTTAAATGCTTTGAAATAATTTATTATATTTGGACTTTCAGTGAAGGACATTCAGTTATAAGACCTATGTTTGTCTTGTGCCCTATGAAAGATAAAAGAGTTCTTTTTTTGGTTTTAACCCAGTCATGTTAGTTTCAGGGCTTCTCTAACTAGGCCTTCCTAGTACATAAACTTTCACAAGGAAAAAGAAAAAAATACATTAGACTATGTTACATGATCAGAATTCAGGCAGGTTTATTTCAGTGTTAAGCTTTTCAATATCTGAAGGTGTACAAAAAGGCTAAACAAGCCCAGGAAGCTGAAACTGTAATACTCTCTGGGCTGAAAATCCATTGATTCATGATCTCTATCAATGTAACTTGTTTCATTTTCATGCTCCAAGGTGTAGAAACAAGTTTTAGCTATTTTTCTCATAAATCTCTTTCAGCTTTATGCATTCCAGTATCATTCTCATTTCTCTCAATGACATACGAGAAGTAAAATAAAAGTTTGAGTCCTTTCTTCCTGCGTTTCCCCCACAGCTGGAGTTTGATGGTACCCACCACTGCAACAAAACACTGTCCTGGCTTCCTCTGGAATTCAGTTCAAGCGACTCCCCACGGGCTGCCCCGTGTACGAGCAGCCCTCCCCTCTGCCCTCAGAGTGACATACTCTGTACGGAGTGGAGAGCGTTCAGCGCTCCCCGTACACACCTCCCATTCATCAATCTCCCTTTATGTTTGCAGAGATAACAAACAACTTGGTTTTCAATTTCCTATGTGTTTTCCCCAACTTTACACTTTTGTAGATGAACTAATTTGTACCTCTACTAGCCTCAGGTATTTCCTGGTCTATGTTGCGTCACACTTCTCCACTTTTACACAATAACTTTGGGAAGCAATTCCATCTCAGGATTTTGAACTATTTGAGTACAGAACATTGATTTATTAACAGTTCACAAATTTGCATAATGTCAACTTGATAAATTATTTTTCCCATTTAGGGGGCTCTTTGTGTCTCCAAAGTACAAGTAAATATTTTCATATGATTGGTGTTCCAAATTTAGGTTTAGTAAAATCAAAGGTTTAATGAAAAATGTATATATCTTATAATTCAGTCTTTCTGTGGCAGCTCTGCAAAGCAGGGTGTACATGGCTAGCACTAACAAATAATAACAAACCATGTAAAGCTCAAAGCAACAAGTAGAAGGCTTTTTTTTTTAAAAAAAAAAAAAGCATTTCCTATTATTTTCATGATCTTAGCAGTGCAGCAGTACAAGAAAGTGTTACACGATAATCTGCAAGAACATAAATAAAACTTGCTAATCTCATCTCCTCTCAGTATCTAACTAATGAGAAATGCAACTAAGTAAACACTATGCACGCTAAATCACAGGGGGGTTAGTTAAGTGTTTAGCTTCATAATCAAACGTGCTATCAACAGCAATAAGTCTTGTTTGGAAACAACTTTGACACAACCAATCTGTTGAGTTAATCAGTGACCCACAAATCTAAACTCCCAAATTCAACTAGCTCAATCTATATCAGTCCTCTTTTGCATTTCAAACATGCAAGTTCTGGTAATTCATACAATTAATTCAAGACAAGCACTCGGCAAACTCTTTTGAACTACGTAAAGTCCATTAGCTGCCTGTTTTAAGTAAATAAATTATCAGGATCTCTCAAACATCTTTAACATTACGCTCCAATATGCTACCTACTCCCTCAACAGCTACAGTGAAATTGTAGAAAGTATTGGTATTTATCATTCTATAATGTGTACCTTGCTTTGTCATAACGCAATCGCACATAAGCAGTGAGGTTTTTTTCCTAAAGAGTAAGAGTTTTAAGCACTATGTGGAGAAGTTTGCAGTGTCTACATAATTAACAACACAGATCAAATTTTTTGCCTAGCCATTTGACATTTTCCTTATAAATTTATAACTAAAGCCTTTATGCAAGTACAGCAGATCTAAAATTTAATGGCTGGAGGACAGAAAGAACAAGGTCACCCAAAACTGTTAAGTTTCATTCTCTGACAAAAATAAAAATACCTACTTTTTCTTTTCTACTTCTGAGGACTTAGAGGAAACTAAAGAAATAATCCAAACGTGAATGTGCTTTATTCTCCCCTCTTCCCACCTCCTTTAAAGTTTTGCTGCAGTCTAAATTAATTCCCGAGTGTAAATGTTTGTGATTGCCTTTCTCATGTTGTGCCTTGAAACCTCACTGTCAGGAGCTCTAATCCCACCGCCACTCAGGTGAAAGACCCCAGAGTAAGACAGCAGCTACTGCAGAGGGCACTGTGGACCAGCTGTACAGGTAGCTCACTTTTCTCCACTGAGTGCTGGTCATCTAGCCATGAGCAGCGAGCTGCTGCATGTGCTGTTCAGTGGATGACAGGGCAGAGAACTGCACCCTCCAGAAAGGCTGCCAGATGTAAAGCCGGGATGAGACCCCCTACGTAACGCATCCTGCCTCTCTCCTATTTCACACAGCACGCTTCCCAGGTCTCTGGCCAATTGCATTTCAATTACCAAGGTAGAAAGAATTCAGCATGCACGTTTTGCTTTAAAGTTCAAGGGGTTTAAGCATCTAGTGAGAAAACAATCCTTCATGCCACATCCTTCATCCTGTGACGGGAGAAGGAAACCTTTACACAGACTGTTATTTCGGCTTTTCCATCTTTGGTGATCCAGACCAAGGCAAACACAAACTGTAATCTTCACAGTTGTCATTTTCACAAGGTAGCTTTTACTACTTTGTAAGTGTTTAAAGTAGACAGCCTAGTTTTATTTACATGAAGAAAATCAAGGGTGACACAGCACTCGCAGAAACCATTGTATTATCCTCACCATTTTTCCTAGTTTGAAATAACATGGAGAAAGTGTGGGAACAAGCTACAACTTCTTATTTTCCTCTACTAGTCGAGACTGAAGGGATAAATCACAATCAGTACACTTATTTCATCTAATTCAGACAGTGAGAAATCAGGGCCAAGTTAAATATTTAATTCACATGCATGCAGAGCAAACAGCAAAGGCTCTTTTGTTAGATCAGCTTTTATGCATTTCTGAAGGTAATCTTAGGCAAAGGCACGGTAACCAAGCACAGAGTGATCATTAACGCTAGGTAATAAAAATGAGCCCTGTAACATTACCTCATCCTGAACTCTCAACCAAGCCTATGCGTAACCTTCTCAGTACACAAGGAGAACAAGCAAGTTTTAACTACCTAACCACTGTGACAGGCTCCAGCTCCAAACCGCAGCTCTACCACTTCATTAACTATGTCAAATTAACACTAAATCCTAAATATAAGCAGGAGTTTTAAAAATTAAGTAAGCAGCGGTATCAACCCATAGCTCTTCAGTGATCTCTAGTATTCAAGAAAAATAAAAGAAAGAAAAATTAATATTTCTGTGATTCTGCATGACTTTAAGCTTTTAATCACACATTTCTGCACCATCTTCAGCTCCATCCTTCACTCCCGGAAGGCCCCTTCTGAAATGAGACCACACAATCTTATCTCACTCTCCACTTTCACCAAAGCACCAGAGCAGTCTGGGAAATGAAGTGGCAGGTACAAGGAATAAAAAAGGTATCACCAACTATGAAACTAATGAAGAGCAGATATGCAAACAATGAACTTCACGTACATTATTTTCTTGCCCCCTTACTTCCTAATGCTTCTACTTAACACCCTACACCCTGCAAACAGTAGACTGGCAGATGAAAATGTTGGCTCCCTAGATACCCAAACATCATTTTTCTCAAGACAATTTATGTGGATGTTTTCATTCTGTTATGGCAAGGTAAAATGCTATCTGTATGCTTTCAAAGAAAGTACTTAGACTCACCTAATTCACCTAGAATCAAAGCAAATTAAACGCATCTGTATCCATCTTTAGATGGTAAAAATTGAACTAGAAGCCTATCTTTTGTGGTAAGAATAATACCACATTCAGTGTTTGCTACATATCATGCTACATGCATGATTTTAGCAGAAACAGTAGTTTTTGAACACTAGCCACAAATAAACAGCTGAAAACAAACAAACATAAACAGTAACCCAGCACATCTGTCTAGCTACCTGGTAGAAGACATACATTTTTCATGTCGTAGTAGGAGCTTTCTTGCAGCTGTGATGACCCAAGGATACAGGCAAAACTGATTTTGGAGACCACGGTAATATCTAGGTATACACTTAGAAAAAGTAGATCAGTTTCCCCATATACTGAAGAAAAGTCTTTGCCTCCACAAGCTGCTCTACTTTTTCCAAACTAGGTACTCAGTTGTGTTACTAAAAATGTCACATCTACCTTCAAAATTTGTCCTGCATAGACAATGAGGGACAAGAAAGCTAAGCAGAAGAAAGGAGAGCACTGTTGATTAACCAGTTAATAATAAATCCCAAGATGAGAATCATGTATACCATTTCCTTTACTCCATTCTCCTTCTGCCTTAAGAGACACTCAAAGAATACAAGTCTTTGGAGCTCCTGTTTGTGTCATAATGTTACCTTAAAAAGAGTACAAATTCATTTGGATAATAAATTAACTAAAATATTTATTGGTTTGGTAGCCTTAAGTAGTCTTTAAAAATAAAGAAGAAGAAGAAATCCAAATCATCTCTAATTTTATTTTTGTTACATTCATACCAGAAAAAATACTACTAGAACAGTTAGTCAGTCATGTTCAAACAGAAAGCATTTCTTTTATAGCTGTTTTCATCCTGAAAATCGATAAACACACAGAAGCATTCTCCTGTGCTACAGTAAGTCATTAGCTATACAATCCATTTTATGAGTATTTCAGAAGAAGCCATTTCAGTTTTTACAGTTCTGTATAGAAAGTTGCAAAGAAATTAAAGTTCTGCGTCTGTGTATGTATACGTATATAAAAAAAATGTAAAAACCACACACATACTTTCAACATCTCTAATCACAACTTAAAGACTACTTAAAAGCACTTCTGCATTAAAGTTTGCAACAAACATGTTGCTAACAGAAGTCAGAAACCCACTACTAAATCAGCGAACTGAAATAATAAGAAGAGAAAGAATGTTAATAAGGAAGCAGCTAAATCACTTCCCATCTCAATGGCATCTAGCAATGTGCTGGGAACCTGATCTGAAGACACCCAAAAAAAAGAAACTGAAATTATAGTAACCTCTGAAAGCTGTAGGTTTAAGTTTCTCAAAGCCCTGGTCTAGTTCCCTTTAGTCTGGGTTTCCAATTACAGCAGTTTCAAAAGCAACCAGTAATTTCAGTTATCTGAATTTCAGATGCACTTCAGAAGACACGTCAGCTCAGGCAACCGAATTCTAACCTGTAATGCTAGAGTTCTGGTTATGCCAGTAAATGATGGAATTCCAGTATTTTAGTTTATTTTGAAAGAATGACCTAACAGATCAGTTCAGTTTACTATGTAACAATATACACTATTGTGTTTTTCTTTTACCTTTTGAATCTGTCTTTACAAGCCACTTCAGCAGGACAGGAAGTGTTAATTATTCACCAGAAAGATTTCTGGTCTTTCCTGAATTACTCACATGAGAACTTTAATAGTCAAAGGAGAGACTGCATCACAGAATAATGGATAATAATGGGGTCCTATCTCCATCAAGAGAGTGCTACAAAACCACCTGAGACTGGCAGATGTGTAATACAGGCGGTTCTTGCTCTTAAAATTGCATAGCAACTCTTCTGATTGAAAGAGACTTCCTCCACCCACCACAAACACTTCCTTCTACATGACCATCCTTGGAAACAACATGTCAATGGGTCAATATTGTCCTAGAGCAAGTTCTGATTTAAAACAAACATCTCTCTCTAAAGGACAGAGCTGGAGAAGCTGTAAACACTCCTTGCTACCAAGTCTTTCATTCAAGGCTCCTAAAGCCCTGTGGAATTAAATGCAGAGTGATACATGATTCACTAATGAAGGAAAACATGCTCACCCCGTACTTCACCATACAGAAGTACAGTCAAAAGTTGATTCTAAAACTAGAAATTATCAGATTTTTAATTGATTAACATGTTAACAATTCAGGGGAACACCTGAAACCTATCTGTGTGAATAAGAAAACATTTGTTAGCACACAGCCAATTTCAGAAACCATTACTGTCCATTAATCCACTGAAGGAGATTACTAAAAAGAAAAAAAAAGTAACACTAGGACATTAAACAATGAACAAGCATTACTGCATCCAACACTAAGGCCTCCTCCTGAAAACTGGTGTCAGCAATATCTGACCCAAGATTCAACTTTTTCCAGCTAAAAATGAACTTCATTAAGCAATATTGGAGATGCTAAAGAAAAGTTTCAAAGACAAATAACTGATCTATCAAAAAGCTAGATTCCTTAATATTGACAGTATCTTGGACCAAAATAGCATCTCATCAACAGTGAGGAGGACAATACGATTTCCAATACTGATGGACTCTTGCTGAATGACACCATTTTGCCTACTTTATATATGCAACTTCCTCTGAGACACCTCTAACAACATATAATTAGAGATCAAAATGCTGCTGTTATGGCGACAGGGCTGATCTCAGTAACAGTCATATTGTGAAGGCCAGTTGTGCTTTAGCAATTAGTCAATGAGGACATGACTTTGGATTCTGCTTTTCTAAGTGCACAATTAGGACATTATCATGGAATCAGCCTGCTTTTTTTTTTTTTTTCCTTTCCTTTTTTTTTTTTTTTTTAAACACTGCTTCCAGCCTAGTATTGTGCTCCCTTCTCCCCCATCCTTAGGTGCTTAGGAATTAAACAAGACATCTACATTCAAACAAGCAGAAGTTAACAGACCCTCAAATTAAACAACTCAGCACCAGCTCCTACACAGACTAAAGAGCCAGAAACTAAAGAGGGAACAATCTCTTTTTCTCTGTTTGTATGACTGCTTATTGAAGTTATTTTAAGAAAACCAATTTTAATCTCCATTCAAAATTTTTCACTACTTCCAGTTACTCTCTCTAATTTACACCAAGTAAACATTGGAAATCCATCACTAGCCAAAGTATATTTATTAAAGGACAATGCCAATTAAAGTAATTTTAAAAACAAATTCTCTTAAACCACTAATAAAAATGCTACAACATTCAGAAACTGAAATTTATCTTCTTCCCACTGACCTACATTGTTCAGTTCAGAGCATGCACATGGTGTCCAGATTAAACAGCAGGAAGTGAGCAGGGTACCTACAATTCCTTTGTAAATAACATAGAGCAGTCCCTGCTGCTGGGAAAACCCCAGAGAACAGATTAAATGTAAAAATCCATCAACAATTTCCTAATACAAGTTCTCTGTACAGGCAAGTACTGCACTTGCCACAATGCTACTACTCAGATGCTGTTAACAGAGAAACTGAACGCACAACTGCAAACATCTTCCTTCTCCAACTCATGGAATACCATAACTCCTCAATTAATACATTTTCCTGAGTATAGGTAAAGAATAATTTAAGAGTTAATGGAGCTATGTATTACAACACACTTGTTGACTTCCAAGTTATAAAATTTCAAAAAAAATGTGTTTTAAAAAAACCCCAACAAGCAACTCCAGTTTAAACCCTACACCCCTTAAGCATATAAAATTTTCACCAATTCAAAGATCCATCCTGATTACTTAGGAAAAAAAAAGTGTTACATCAAAATCTTAAATCAGAAGATAATGGTTGGGCATTTTTGTGGAACCTAAAAATACCAACCCACTTCTACTGTATGTTAACGTCACCTCTACAGTCTGAAACCATGGATCATGGTAATCCACACAAAGTTTTCATTTTCAGAAAGTGTTTTTTATAATAATTTTGCATTTGCAGGACACATATAATGTCCTGAACAGTATTTTCTTTTGTGGACTTCTCAGCACCCTGAGAAGATGCCTTTCAATTATCTGCAACTACTCTGACTGATTTGTGAAGTTCCTTCACCAACCTGACATCTAGAGAAGTCAATTCATGCTGCAGCTATTGCCTGATTCTTAATTCTTCTTCCAAAACCAGAGAAGGGACTCCATGCTAGTGAGCTCTGCTATACTGACTGGACAGGAAGGATTTCTGCCCTTTGAGCAAATGAGAAGAGGAAAAAAAAAAGGGGGGGGGAACAATAGATCAATGTACTTTATCTGCCTAAACAGAATATGAAGTTTACCTCTGAGATCCAGTTTAGAGTTTCAATATAATCAAGATCAAATACTATCCAAAAAACATTAATGAGACATTTTTGATAACACTTTAAGATACAAAGTTAGCCAGTCAAGGTTGCATATTTGAGGAGAGAGAGGAGCACGGTATCACTTTAAACATCAAAGAATATAAGCAGTATTTTGCTGAGAAAATGTATCACAGTCACCATTCCTACCAACTGTCTCTAAACAATCCTGTGTCTGTTTATATGCACAAACTTCTAAATTAAATTATTTTAATATCCAGTAATAATTGGTATAGCATGTTAGTGCAAATATTCAAGTCAAAACCAAACATCTCCATCAAGGATCATTCTCTCAAGTGCTTTGCATCACTGATTTAAACAATGGAAATATTGGGTCATAACATTTCCATCAATTTGAGACTTCGACAACTCTCCAAGCCCAACATGCAGTAAAAATATTACCACTTTTGTGGAAATATGATGTTAACATGGTTAAAATTTATGCAATTAAAACCAGCAGCAGTATTTCCTTAAAACTGATACCTATATTATAACCCTCTAACAGAATGCACTTAAACATTAGAATCTTTTGAGAACCCAAAGTACATTCAATAAAATAATACACAAAGCACAACACATCTACGCTGCCATCCAACAGTTTAACATTTTACTAATTAGTGTTAAGACAGATATTTCTTACCACTAACCGTGGAATAATCATCAGCACTGCCTCATCACAATACCTTTGACTAATCAGAGTTACAAAAGACACAAAGAAGGTACTGGCTGACAGGAAGATAGAAGGAAACCTGGGAGGTGACCTAGACACCTAGCAACTTTTAACTTCTTCAAGCTTCAAAGAGCAGCACACAATCTACTTTCTTGTTCGTTCTACTTGTAGGAGCAGCAGCTATGACACTGAATTTCATTCTGACCGATGAAGAAATTACAGTTAGATTAAAAGGTGATGGATACATCTGTCTAAAATTAGCATTGCATCTATCTACAATTAGAAAATATTTCTAAAACATTTTAGATAAATATTTTGAATAAATTAGTGGTTTAAGCAAGTGTTTGTTTTCTCAAATTCTGGCTTCACTGAAGAAGTGAACAGACATTTTTGATCAAGCAGGCATATTTTTGGACCTTCTTAAACAAAACACCCTCATACATCAGCTGTTTAAATGTATTCACCCCTTAGAAACATCCCACAGCAAGATTAACATTAATTACCTATTTTATTTTTTTTTTCTATAAAGAGAATGGTTACATTATGGAACTACTTGCTGCAGGATATTGTAAGGGTCAAGAATACACATAGATTCATCAAGTCAATATGCAAAATCATTAAAAAATAGGTAAAACCTACTAAGCCATAAATCTATACAGCAGAGGACAACCTTATGCCTGGCTGCCAGAAGCAAAGGAGGTATACACCAAGATAAGCATCACTGCATGTTTGCTCTGTCCTTATGCTTATTTCCTCAGCATCACTTATCACTCAAATCAGAAACAGGGCTGGATGCATCTTTGGTCTGACCCAGAACAGCTGTTTTTCATTAAATAACAAAATCTCCTTTCTGTTTTGTCTATTCTATTAAGTACTGCAAAAGAAGGCACTGTTTTCACATTCCTAGAAAAGAGCTTATTAAAGTATTAAATCCAGTTCATCTGCTTTTACCTTGAGTGCCAATAACCCCTATTCCTAAAGGTAAGCTTCTGCAGCATATAGAAAATTTTAACCCTGATCCAAAATGTGGTACCTTGCAACTGTGGCTGCAAGAGGCAATTGCTCACTGTATAAATAAGTGAAAAAAGGCTATCTTTTCACTTCAGTTGAGATGCTCTTCTAGTTGTATTATGACTGGAAGAAATCACAAGAACCTCAGAATTTATAATTCCTTATTCTGCATATTCTTATTCAAGCAGGGAACATGACAAAGTTCAATTCCTCCCTGCCTCTCCCTCAGATAAAAGCTTCTTTATGTCTCATAATTCTCAATATCTTCTAAAATTAAGATCCAAGCAAAGAATTTCACCATCTCTCCAATGCCTGTTACCATCCCCTGTAGCACTTCCTAGGAAAACTTGTAAATAAATTAATTCCTCACCAGACTCTCTGCTTCTGTCTGTTAAATAATTTGTCACTTCTATTTGTGTAACACACTAGTGGATGTGTTACAGCAGTTAATGATGGCTTTAACTACAAACTGCTTCAAGTTCTTTTACCCAAGGATTTGACAGAGTATTCAATAAGTTCATTAATAATATAAAAAAAAAATTCCTAATTTTTTTAGTCTTTACCCAAGACCAAAATAGAGTACAAGGTTCACAGCAGGCATATTAATGACTTCATTTCAACCAACTACAGTTTCCTGTGATAGATGGCCTATAAACATTTGTAATAAATAAAACCAAACAAGCTTTTTATCTTACTCACTAAAAAATAGTTTAGGTCTTGTACAAGGTAGTAAGAACTAGCCTTCCTAAAACACAAGTGTAATTAATTTATTGCTTTAAATAAATTTATCACTTTAGAAGGGAGAACTGACATTTCTGATCATCAACTGCAGAGAAACCCTACCCCTCAACCAGCACTACCCACACCCAGCTATCCCAAAGCACCTTATTTGATCCTCACTGCTCACTATTCACTCAAAAACCTCAGTTAATACTGAGGACTAAAAAACAAGAACCTACTTGGCAGCACTACATTATTTTGCATAAACTGACAAATTCATTGCTTATTCTAGCATCTGATCCAAAGCTCCAGTAAGTGAAAGCCTGGCTAAGAAACTGCATGATACGAGCCCAGTGAAAACTAATTCCCAGAAAGGTACATATTTCAACAGTGGTTAAAGCAAAATTAGGTTTATTCAGGCATTATGCATTCACGATGACCTATGCAACCTATGAGATTAGAAAGCATTTATTAAAAGCACAGTCACTTAGAATTCATACGGAATAAGCAGATGTAATCACCAAAAAAAAAAAAGGAAGGAAAAGACTAGCCAGAGAAGTGGCTTCTTAATGGCATACATATATAGTCATTATTTGTTTAGAAGCTAAAAAGCAAGTTTTGGTGATATACAGTCACAAACTAATCATGCCTATGTTAAATGATTCACCATTTGATCAAATGTTTAATTTTAGTACACAAAATTGACAAAAGAGCCAGATTGGCATGGCAAGGACCTGATGATACATAAGTGACTGGAAAATCCAGACTCAGAAATAAACTCTGCATTGGGCCTGCACAGAATGCTTGGGGCACAATGTCTCATCACACATATGATGCATGCAGTGTGAGAGAAAGGCAGAACAAATGGGAACATCCTGCAAAACCCCTGCTGGCATGTTCTCAAACAGAACTGCTATCAGTTTTAGCTGACTACGGTACCTTACAGTTGCCAGAAATAAGATGAGATGAAACTAATCATACTGTGTTTTCAATCAACTTCCCACTGGCTGCCACCATTTCAAGAACGGAATTCATTCGTTTCACATCCATTAACATATTTCCTTCTTTCTGGTTCTAAGTCACTGAATGCAATGGAACAGCATCAGTCTGGACCATAAGAAATATAAGCAGCAGTCACTACAGTATAAATAGCACTGTAAAAGTATTACCCTCTCTGCTGTACTCCTTCACAGTATATGCTACTACTGGCTAAGGAGCATTTTAGCTTCCAAGTCTCATCTATGCATATAACCATTTAATAGTAAAAGCCCCAGCCCTTTGATGAGCTATACAAGTGAAACCTTCATGGAGTCTTTTAAAAGCCAACAGGGAACTGCCAACATGTAGTTCATTAAAGGATCATGCCTCATGTCTAATAAGCAAAATGGCTTAACTAGCATACATACATATAGTAATATTTTCATGTATTTATTAACTCAGAGTTGAAAATTTTATACATGCCATAAAGTGAAACAGGTTTCTGAAATCCACTAATCTAAGAAAAAAAAAACATTACATGATCTGTTCATCAGGAAGTGAAGGAAGAATTTTTTTTCAGGTCATAAGAATGAGATGTTAAGCACAGCATAAACAACTCTGGATGAAGTAACCTAAAATAACAACTGGCATACTGCACCCTTTCTAACCTTTGTACACACAGAATACTCCAACAAAAAGTGAGATAGTTGCAACTGACTGAAGTTTAAGATATAAAAATAGGAAGAAAGGGGAGCAAAATATTTCCAAACAGTAAGTTGTGTGAATTTTTCATAAATAACATGAATATACGTGAGATTTCACAACTGAGGTTATTTGGGTAACAAATTATTTTGTAAAATGCAAAGGCCACCTCAGCATGCCATTTGAACTTCACTTGAGCAGAACTTACAGACTGGACATTCTAAGAAGACGCGCAAATCTGCAGAAGATTTAAGGATGGATTCCATGATCTTCAACAAAAGGTAAGCAAACATTAGCCGCTGGCCTTAAGCGGATGTTTCAGAAGTTCTGAACAGTCTCACTCAAGGCCCTTCTTTCAGCTGTTCATTTTTCAGTCTCTTAGATCTTGAAACATCAAGAGTTTAGTAGTTTTCCAGTCACTAGAGATTCTTGAAACCTACAGGATCTGAATTTCTAATACAAAGCTAAGCATTTTAAAAGAACCCCTCCAACTTTAATGCAGCAGTACACACTAGTCTTCTCCCGTAATCTCTTTGCATGCCACCACTATCAACCTGCATCTCAGGAGCTACTTCTATCACTGTTCAACAACAGGCAAGTTTTAGCCCGGAGACTTACAGCTGACTTCAGTGTTAATGCTTTCTTTCAGTATTTTCCTTAATGTTTCCTGTGTTTGTGGATTACTGCAAAGAGCGTGCATCTTACTGCCGTCCTGGCTAAGCATTACATAAAATTAATGCTAATAAAAAATCACCATCTTTTATACTTGGCAAAATCTAGACCCTGTTGTCTGACCCACTAACACAGAACTGTTCTGCTACCTGCATGGTTGAGGCTCACTCAAGAACAGCCATGAAAGGATTCTCAACCACTGGACCAATGGGGACCAGGAAACAGAAAAACAACACTACTCCTGTACATTACTTTATTTACAAATTTAATGAAAACTACTACATTAAATTACAAGTTTCAGAACTTTTCATAGCCTTGACTGTCCTGTAGATAAAGGGCAAATATGGCCCTGCTATTCCAAAATGCGACTTGACAGACATATAAAAGTGACATGAAAGTCACAGATAAGACTGTCTTAAGACATGTTGCTGGTATAACCCTAGTTGACATCTAGAGCAGCAGAATTCCAACTTCAGATGCATTTAAGTCTTTTTGCTACCATGATCTACCATCTGCAGAAAGCTGGTATAAAACAGCGACCCCTTAAGTGCTCCTGCCAATGCAACTTCATTAGAAGGTCATGTCCACACAGATTTACGAACCCATCTTTTCAAGCAAGCAAGGCCTAGGCAAATAAGGGAAAAATAACACTTCAGTTTCTTCAGGACTGAGATGTACAACAAACGATCAAACTCTGGAAGTTGACAGCATGGTTTTGTTTTCTGTTGGGTTTTGGTTGGGTTTTTTAAGTGAAAAAAAATATAGATATGTAGTTTGCCACTGTGTATTGAAACCTACCTGGCAGACACTTAAGGAAACTGAAAAAAAAATACTAATTTCTTCACTATATTGGTGCAGAAAGCGCAATTTTTTCACATTGCTGTCTTTCAAAGATATCTTACAAGAAACACTACTGCATGGATCATTCAGAAGAAAAAAAAGAAAGGCAAAAAAATGCCATTTGGAGAGCTGCTTGTGCAAGGGAAATGTATATTAGAAAAAAAAGTAGTGGCTTTAAAGACAATATGTTTTCCCGAGAGCCTCCTGTCACCATTAAGCAGATTCCTGAACACAAAGCAGCAGATTTCTTCTCATTATCACAACACACTGAACTAGGCAAGAAGTTCAGCCCAATGAAAAAGTTCACTTCCTACTTTCTACAACTCTCCTTTCACATGAGTATCATGCTGCAGAAGTTAGAGTGCTACATTAGAGATAGCAGCAACTTGCTTTCCACTATATTACAGAAAGCATCAGGCCCAAATATGGGAGTCAAACAAAATGAAAATAAACAAAATCATTTACTGTGTATTTATAATTTGTCTTGCAAGATCACTCCCAGCAGGGCCATGGTTTTTGTTGCAGTTCAGGCTTCTGTCATAACTCAAAAATGGGATTTCATTTAAAATCCTGCCACTCCAATAAACCAACCAAATGTACAGTGACATCACTAAATCACTCTTACTGCACCTCTTTCCTCTCATCCTCCACTCCCCCAGAGTACCTTAAACTGCACGACATAAATTCCGAGAAGGTACAATCACAGGCAAGTGTAAATCTCAGGTGGGCCCTCAAAAGTCTCTCTAGTCACATATTCTTTGAACTTTCCATAAATAAGAACATTAGGGACTAACATTTCTGTGACATACATTAAAGGTGCTTTATGATCATGTGTATTTGCCAGTACACCAACTGCCATGATACATCTGATTTAAAAAAAAAAAAAAAAAAAAAATCAATAATGGAAATATCTTCAGTAGACATGACCCCAGAGGTGAGGAGTTCAGCAAGGATGAGACTCACTCTCTCTTCACCTTCCTCAAACAGGAATGACCCTACTTCCTTCCTTCTAAAAGGTGATCAGCCAACAGCTAACAAGAACCTTATCTATATTGAACCTCCCTGCCTTCGTAAGGTGAAGAAAAAAGGATATTTTTGTCTTTAGCCTTTTTCCCTCATCCTGCCCTACGCTGATCTACGTGAACAGCAGCCAGAGTTCCCGGTTCCCTGGCAGGGATGTGTCAGACACCGCACTCCAGGACACCAGGCCGGGCAGCTGGGGGCCCGCACTCCTCATCTGCGCCTACGAGGAGCTAAAGGCAGGCCCCGGGGCGCAGCCGGCAGACCCAAAGGTGAGGCAGCCGCTCCAGCAAACCCGAGTGCCTGGGGAAGCGAGCAGGCCTCCCTCGCCGAGCTGCCAGGAAGGCCGCCGCCGAGGTGCCCGAGCGGCGGGGGAGGCCGCAGTCGGTGTCCGGCCCCCCCACAACAATGCGGCCACCTCCCCCCGCGGGTCACCCATTGCCTCTGAGCCAGGAGCCGCCGCCACCCCCGCCCGGGCCCCCCGGGACCGCGGCACACCCCGCCACGCGCCGGGGGACAGGGGGACACCTCCTCCCCGAGCGGGCACACCCTGCGGCCCGCCGGACAGGGGCCAGCAGCCACCCTCGCCCCGGGGCGAGCTGCGGGCTCAGACCCCATGACGGGCCCGAGCCGAGGGCTACGACCTGGCCTGGCGCCCCGGCCGGCCGGCCTGCCCCCAACGCCAGGCCCGGGCCTTGCCCCTGCCCGGCCGCGGCCCCCCACCGCCTCGCCCTTCGCCTCGCCGCCCGACCCCCTCCCAGCGCCGGGCCAGGCCGGGCCGGCTCCAGCCCAGCCCCCTCCTCGCCCTCGGGCCCTGCTTACCCCCAGAAGCCGCAGGGGCAGCGCGGTGGCAGGCTGGGCGCCTTGCTGCGCTCGCTGCCGGCGTCTCCCATGGCGGGGCCGGTGCGCGGGGCGGCGGCAGCGGCGGCGGGGGGGGCGCGGGGCTCCCAGCCGGGATTCCAGGCCGGTCAGCTGGAGCCGGGCGCGACCACTGGGGAGGCGGTGGAGGGGAGAGAGAGGGAGGGGGGCGGCCGCGCCCTACAGGCCGGGCCCGCAGGGGAACGGGGACGCGGCGCAGACCTCTCTGCGGCGGCCCCTCCCGCCCGCCGGTTTCTGTGACGACCCCGCTGTCGCAGCGGGGCGCGCCCGCCCTCCCCCGCCGCTCGGCCTCTGACTCAACAATGCGTGAAACACCCCCCCTCTGGTGCCTTGACTCCCCCTGTCCTGAGCGGGATGGTTTCGCCAAGCCACCGGATCAGCTGGGACTGGCATATACCATAGCCCATCCCCGGGGGGAGTTGTGTTAGATCGAGAGAGAGAACTAAGGAAGATGCAAGCTTGGAAGGCACTCATAGACTCGAGAAGGCAATGAACTTCTATATGAGGAGGCTATGGGGAGCTGAGGCCTGCAGAGCTATCTGGAGCCACTGCCTCGTTTCGACTCTACCCACACGTTAGGCACATAGTGGTACAGCCAGGGAAGACCAAGGGGGTGGGGGTGCCGGCGTTGGACGCGCGTGCGCAGAGGCTCTTCGACGCGGAAGTTGGTCGGTGGAGAGTGGGTCCCCGGGGGCCTCCCCCGCGCTGCCCAGGGCCGGGGGGGGCCTGGTAGGCCCGGTGGGCCCGCATCCCCACACCCTCTCGGGCTAGGCCCTGCCCTGCCCGAGCCGCTGCAGCCGGGCCCAGGCTCAGGCTTTGGGCCGGGAGCTGCCCGGCGAGGTGGGGCTGGTCGCTGGCATCCCGGTGTGTCGGGAGGTGGGAGGCCTGTGTGTGCTTGGGGTCTCTCCCCGGCGGGTGGCCGCCTCTGAGGGACCGTGGGGGTGCGGGGGGGTGGACGGGGCCTTGTTCCTTGGGGGCTCCATTTGCTTTTGTGCCAGGCCTCTGCGCTCTGAGCAAGGAGGGAGGCCTAGAGGTCGGGAAGGGCCCAGTGGGCAGCGCTCTGTGTTATTTCTCCCACTTATTCTGTTGATGTTCATCCTCGGTTTCCCTCAGTACGAAATAAAATGGGTTAAATGTCTGAAGTACGTTGGGATTTTTTTGCCTGTGGTAAACAACACTCGCTGCCGAGGACACTTAAGCTGGGGGCTGGCTGCAGCTGGGACAAGGGGACCACCTTGACCTTCTTGTTTTGGCCCCAGAGAAAGGGACCTGCAAGAGGTAAGGAGGTGTGGCAAGCAGGGAAGCGTATGATGGTGCGTAGGTGATTATTGGCTGCCACCCATTGAGGGACAGGAAAGGAGAAAGGTAATTTCCAGTATCTGGACTTGCGGGTAGAGAGTAATGGGGATTGTACTTCTGGTATGGGTTTAGCAAATGGCCTTGAGCAAGTTACAGTCTTGCACTTGCTGTACCTTGGTTCTGTCCATGAAGTGGAAATATTGCTGACCCCCTGCTAGAAACTGCTTTTTGATCTGAGTGAAAAATGCTATGTGGAAAAATACTGGTGTGACAATAATGAAGATGGCATTTTGATAAATTCCCGAGGTGCTGTTACCCATCTTATACTATGATTTTTGCTTTGCACTTAAAACCAAGGTTATTTAACATTGAAAATAACAAACATCCTTAACAAAGTCTGGAGTATGTAGGTCTTTTTGAACAACTAATTAATTCTGCCAGTGACCTTTTATATCAATTAATTCATGACAGGGAGAAAAGTAGCAATGAAATACACACTTGCTTAAAACTTTTTAATAAAAAGTTGAAACAATTCAAATAATGTAAACAGACTTCTTTTGAAGAGACTGTTTTATGACAGTTTACTAATAATGATTGTTTTATCAAACCATTGAGTCTGGGGTTGTCTTTGTTGATGCATCAAGCGGGCTGCTCTTCCTCAGCAGTGACTTTGGACACAGTAATGTTGAGTGTCAGACCAACGTGGTACAAGGGAGACAGGACGTGTGTTGAGAGTTTTCACTGACACATTAACCAGTCCAACTGCCAGCCCTCTTCGAAGTGTCTGTGGGTGCATACCACCCCGTGCACCGAAGCATGAGAGCTCTGTCTTGGTACAACTTTCTGAGGAGCCTAGCTGCTGAGGCAGCACTGCTGAGTGCACCGAGAAGTGAGTATTTGAACAAAATAGCCCTGCCCTCATTAACTCAGCCCTTTAAGCCAGTAAGTCAATTCAAAATTAAAATTGTCTCTTATGTGCTGGCTACCTGTACAACTAGTGGAGGCTGTAAATTCCCCTCAGATAAGGAGTACTTGCTGGCTTTTAAAGATCATTTGATAGTTAGTTTGTATGTCCTTACTTGCTATTAAAGTAAGCTCGCGGTGAGTTAGCTTTCAGGTATTGCCAGTGTCGAGGAGAAGCATTCTCTGCTGAGTACTGTTGTGTCGTTTCAAATAAACCTTTCCTGATTTTGTAAAGTTACATTGGGATAATGTCAAAATTCTATTTTTCTGACCAATTCAGATTTTTAAAAACCCTGCAGTGGTGTGGTAATTCACTCAAAAGTTAAACACAAGAAAAACTTGACTTTAAGGATAATGTTATTACATGAAGCAAACTCATATTAAGCATGATGATGATTATGAAGACACCTGAACAGCTCTTAATTCTGCCTGCTACTAATGCCCTAAGGAGGAATAATCTGGGGGGAAATATATTTTGGGATTATAGTATAGTTGATTACTATGGGACAGAGCAGAGGGAGCATGTGTGCTTTGCTGCTATCATGCTATATGTTTATAATAATGTATTTGGTCTTTTGTTTTTTTAAGTACAACTTTTGCAACACTAGTTTTGTATAATTGTGGTATTTCCTACTCTGTTTAAAACAACACAAAATTTAAATTACTGGTATAACCATTGATTGTTTCCTGAAAATTTAGTGTGTTGATCAATACCTGCTTTTCTAAACTCTTCAATGTTTTGATTTGTGTTGTGTTTCTTCTAAACATACCCACCCATTTGGAACCACCAGAAGGTGTGGTTTTGTGGTGCAATGTGACAGCAAGGGGAAGTACCGGTGTGTGATGCTTCCTTGGAGGCTGGCAGAGAGAAAAATGGTTCAGCTGATCTGAAACAAACAGAGTCATGAACAGGGCATCACAACCTCCGCTTAGTGTGGTCTTTTAGTGGCTCTTTCTCTAGCAGATCTCCTGTTGAGCCACTCCTGTGGCTCCTTGAGGAGTTTCAGTGCTAACTGACATTTTTCTCTAGCTTTGTGTCACCAAAGAGCCCAAGCCTTGGATGCTTTCTCAACTAATGTATAAGCATCCAGAGACAAATGGATAAACAGCACTCGAAAAGCAGATGTGGGGATATGCAGCATATTAGTTGGACAGGGCTGGGAATATTATGGAATCACAGAATCATTTAGGTTGGAAAAGACCTTTCAGATCATCGAGTTCAAACATTAACCTAACGCTGCCATTCATATGCAGAAAGTCATCATATGGTCCAGATATAGCAAAGCATGTTTCAATCTTGAGAAGTAATTATGCATTGTAAACATGCATTAGGTGGGGGTGAAACTTACTTAGTGATAGGAAAGTAACTTGAAAAACAGATGCCAGAAGAGGACTAGTAAGCAACAGTTTAACTATATGACAACAGAGACAGCTGATGTAGTTTTAGTTCTTCATATCTGAGTGCATGAAATAGATTAGGAAGTTGATAATCCTTCTAATGAGACTCTAGTGACCCTGCAGCTCTTCTCCAGGGCATCTTTTTGCAGATAAATCAGAGAGAATGCAGAGAAGAGCATTCAAAATACAGCCTGCAGACACTGAAATACTTGAAAAATCTCATGTTTACAGTTTGGCCAGGGAGCGATTGCATTTGGGGAGATGTCATAACCATACATCCATGTTTATAATTTTAAACAAAAATGGAAGGTATTTGCCAGCAGGGCACAGGGTGTTTAGTAAAAGATGTAGAAGAGATGTCTCTAAGGGGAGAAAAGCTTAGAACATATATGGAAAGTGTTCTTTTGGTAAAGTCTGATTTTTACCTCTTGCTGAGGTACTTCTGGCTCGTTCTCAGCAGGGCCCCGTTGCAGGATTAGATGGGGTAATGGACTTCACAGGATCAGGAGGCAAAACTTAACCAGATTTAGAAATCACAATTAAATACCATTGTTTCTCAAGTGCTCCTTTTTTCAGATATACTAGAAAAATTTTACCTGTATATAATCAGAACATTTGGGGGTTGTTTATTTTGGTATAAACATGATAGGCCAATTGAGATACACAGGCACAACCGTCAAGTGGAGCAGGTGGAGAATGTCACAAGTATTGTGCATCTTCCTTCTCATCTTGAGATCTAAATTACCATAAAATTATAAAAGTGACTCATGTGGTGCCAATCTGTTGGAAAGGCTCTTGAACTGATTGAAATAATGGCCACTTTTTATTCTTCTCCAGCAGACTGATATTCTTAGTGAAATCTTTTATTTTGGAAGATCAATTTTGTTAAACTGTATTGAGGCTGAAAAATAAAATGTGTGTGTGGGAAAGGGCAGTGGAGAGAACATGTCTGAGCTGTAGTCACAGCTAACGATAAAGGTGAACAATTATGATGATTCACTAAAGCCTAGGTTATATGGGACTCATATATATATATATATATATATATATATATATAATGAAGATGTTAACCTGCACCAAGTCAGCAACACAGATGCAACCCTGGAAAAGGCAACTGACCCTTGCCCAAGACTGGCTGAATCGGGACCAAGGCTGCCAGGCTTTCAAATGCCTGCTCTTCGATGCATAGCTCATCTCATTTTCTACATTTGAAAAGCATATCTTGGTTTTTGTATGCACCTGGCATAGCAGGGTGTGATCCAGCTGAACGTCTCCAGATTTGCTTATTCATTTCGTTTAAGTTAGGTGTCAGTGCAAGCAGTCTGAAGACAGAAATGCCCACACCTTAGCCTCTGGCTTGGGCCTCAGTGAATCTGACTCCACTTTTCTTTGCTGCTTGAAGGAAGTCTCCAAATTACAGAAGGCAAGCTGAGTTCATCTTGGCTCTCAACATTGGCTGTGTTGACAAAGCAAAGAAAAATAAAAAATTTAACCAGCCATGAATTATCAGCTTATGAGTCATGTAGATTATAAGGTTTTTGTAGCTATATCTTTTTAAAACATATGTTTGAACACTAAAGGACAAGTTTGAATAGTTAGAGCACAGAATCTGGAGTCAGGACTTTGACATTCTTCTCCTGGTTATTTTAAGTCTCTCTGTGCCTCAGTTTCATTTTCTGAAATGGGAATTATAATAATCTCATGAGCAGTCTGGTAAATGAATCTTTATTGGATGGTGGTTTTAGAAATGAGGAATTGCTGCTGTTATTATTACTGTGACTAAAAGAGTGCCATTTCTCTGCAATTAATGGCTGGATGGAGGGTCCAAGGTGAAAGAGAAAACACAGCCAGTTGCCATTCGCATGGATATGACTAACCTAGAGGCAATTATTATTAATAATACTTATATTTATTTCACACATGTATTACTTCCCCTCTCTGCCCCTTATGTAATCCAGGGCACTTTGAGAAAAGCACAAATGCAAAAAATGAAATGCAATCAAACAAACATTCTAGGCTAGTCTAAAATTGTCAGATAAAATATTTATTTTTTTAAATAAAACCCCCAAAACATAGACATCATTTAATAAAAGGAGAGAGGATGCCTAAAAAGCAAAAGTGGGTAGTGACCCCACACAGGTGTGGCAGTGACAAATACTGAAATCACTCACAGAAAAATAAACCTGGAGCTCTTCTACATAACCCAAGACTTTTATTATTATTATAAACCATGAGACTTATGAACGTGTAATGATGATCACATTGTATTAGGCATTTCCTGGTGATGGATGGCAGACTCAGCAAAGACCATTCTTAGCCTTTGAAGGCTCTTTTTAGCAAATGATCTCCAAGGACTTTTTTTTTTTAAAAAAAAGGTAACCATTGTTAAAGTAATTTTATCAGGAGGAAAGCAGCCTTGGAAAGTGGAACAAGCTTCCCAGAGTCACACAGGAAGGCACCTGCAGATCTAGTAATAGCATTCATGTTGCCCAACTCCCAATATAGCAACCATCTGTGCCATCTTCTAGAGCTTGTGCCTTGGGTGCTCTTTCAGCATCCCCCAAGACCTGCCTCCTCTGCCCCAGGGTCCAGATTCACTTAACTACAGAGACATCCCAAATCATCTTTGATGGGACTACTTGATTTATAAATTAAAGTTAAAAAGAAATAAAACACTATATATGTCCTTCTGTTTAAAAAGGAGCCTAGGCCAAAAGAATATGGTTAAATGGAAAGGTAAAAGATCAGTGATATTTATATACTTCCTTTGTTTTCTTTACCTGGCTTCTCTTCAGCATTTTCTTAACGCCTAGTGCAAAGGGACCTTGTCTGCACCTAGGACTTCTGGGTCCTACTGCAGCACAGATAAACAAGCATTATAAAACCCTGATCTTGTATAAATATAATACAGTCCAGCCTTCATTAGACTGGAGGGTCCCTGCCCTGGCAATGTGTTTGAATATAAGCTATTTCTCCTTTCTTACGCTCCTCTGAAGATGTCAGACCAGGGGACTCAGGCAGCTGAATGTATTTCCAGGCACCTCAATAGGTTTATCAGTTCTCTGACTTCTGACCTGGTGTTTCTGAGCGTGGCTGAGATGAGTGGTAATTCCTTAGCAAACCCTCCAGTGTCAGGGAGGCTTAATTGCTCAGCGGCATGAGAAAGTGTTCGGTAGTTCAATGACAAAAGGTCTTAAGAGAATGTGAAATAGGAGCCTTCAGTTCTCCCATGCTGCCCCTGCCTGCTCCCCTCCATAATGTACTCAACACTGAGCTTTTTCAGGGCTGTGGCACCAACATGAGCTGAGAAAACCCTCATCTTATGGTATCCATGTGATCACAGCAAGATCAGAAATTAGAAGCCCTAAGTGCAGCTCGGGTAATTTTGTAAACAGCAGCAGCACCAATTTCTTTTACAGCAAGTGAAAAAAAAAAAAAAAAGAAGACCACTGCTGGAAATGGAGAGCATACAGAGCAGCTGTTTCAAATTTGTCTAACGCTGCTATAAAACAAGTTTAAAGTGTTAACAGTTGTACCCATGGCACGGTTTCCCCTGCTGTGTGCACTCTGATGGCTTTCCTTTCTCAGTCCTACGACTGACTGAGCTGACACATTCGTGCCCAGTCCCCTTGCCTTTCAGATCAACTCCTCTGAGAACATTTCCCCAGCTGTTGGCTGCAAATGCCTGGACAGACTCTGGGTGGACTCGCAGGCTGGTGGGCAGGGATGCTCTTGTGGTCAACCACAGCTGTCACACCATACAGGACCATCTGCTGGGCTGATCAGTGCTTGTGGTGGTGCTCAAACCTGCTGTCCCACCGTGTTAAATATGTGCCACCTTCTGATCCCAGGCTGGGAGCCACCCCTCCAGCTTGCCAGGGATCCCCAGTACTTCCCACTCGGCCTGCTGCATCAAGGTGATGGCAGAATACTGGCAGGAAAGGTTGGAGGAGGTAGTGGCCCTGAGCAGATTGGTCCTCCCCAGGTCAGGGCAGCAGCCACCAGCCTGGGACAGAGGCTGAAGAGGGAGGAAGAGGAGGTGAGTTAGTGAGGGGCTGGTGGAGAGTCCCGTCCTGCCTCCTGCAGTTACACACGCACTGCAGTGTGCTCTGCTCTCCTTTTCCCAGGCTGGAAACACTGAGATCTGAAGGAGTCTTTCACCCCAAGGGGCGAGCTGCAACTCCAGTTTGGAGGAGCTGGGGTACATGTCAGAGGGTGAGGAGATGATGCTCTTTGAAGGTAAGTAGAATGCTGGGGTTTTGAATTTTCCTTAGAAACACAGCAGGGGATCTCTGTGTCTCTGTCTTGTATCTCCGTTCAAGCTGCAAAGCATTTCACTTTAATAGGCTATCGCTTAAGCCAGGATACTCCATTTTGTTTCCAAGTTATGCAAGAGACTTGAGGAGAACCTAGAGAGCAAAGCAGCAGATAAGAAACCAGAGCAGCAAGCAGTGAAAGAATGGTTTCCAGGGAACGTGGAGAGTAAGGACCAGAAATCTGGAAGTGAAGCAGTGGGTAGGGAGAAACTTCTGACAAGATACCAGCCATGGGGAGAAACCTTGGGTCAGTTTCAAGAGAAAGAAATGGAGTTGTGCAACAATACTGTAGTTGTAGATGAGACAGAAAGCGGAGAGCAGACTGGATGAGAGAGAATCTGCAGTGCCTGAGCTGCGTGACCACAGTGTGAGCAGCTGTCAGACTCCAGCTGCTGGTCCTTATTTTGTTCCTGCACAGCTCTGTTGATGCTACCACTGGTGCAGAAAGAAGGATGGACTGTACAGTGTGAGGCTGCTGCTGTGGGGGCTGATGTCTCCCCATAGCACAAGGAGCAGCCCTCCTTTTCCTTCCCACAGCAGCAGGCGTGGCAAGCCTTGTCTCAAAGTCTTTGGGACTTTCCACCCCAGATTGCATAGCATATAACAACCTCAAGTACACAGATGGTCCTGGAGCCACAGTCAGCTCCTGCAAGAAGGAGGACTTCTTATGAGCAGGTGTAAAGTGACTGCAAGTGTTTGTGTACTGGTGGGGGATGTAAAGGTCCTGGAGTGGGGAGAAGAGGTGGAAGCAGACTCATTGCAGCTTCTTAACTTCACTTTCTGAAGGTGCATTCACCCCTACAAGCTTCCCAAGTCCATCTTTAACTTCAGCAGTGAGTCTGACCTGTAGGACAAATGAGAGCATAAGTGGAGTAAGAGTCTGTCCAGAAGACGAGTGCAAATGCCCACACTCAGGTTTGGAGCTGAGTGCTGGTCCAGAAATGAAACAATGGATGATTATGTATGTCTAACCACCCCTATCCCATGTGGGAGAGAGAAGTTGAGTCACTGTTTGAGTTTACAAATGAGTTTCAGGAGGATTATTAAATTTTACAGGCAACTTTTCAACAGAGGGACAGGTTACAGGGTACATCTTAAAGGCTGCTGACAGGAGGAGACAGGAGGAGGTGGAACATGGGGACAGGTCAATGGTTAACAAACTAACAATAGGTCAGTGAAATACGACAGGTGGAAACCATAGCAATGGAGTAACAGGAGGATAGGAAAAGGGAGGGTATTAGCTGGCTCTTGGGAAGCAATACAGAAACTGAGAGACTTCTGAGCAGGGATCCTCAAGCCCTTACTGTAGCAATTAGCCTCCTGAAGCCGGTCAGTGTTGCTGGGACTGTCACTTGTGTTGTCTGCTGGGTTTACTCATTCCTTTATTAACCCCCCCAGCAGTGGTTAACAGGGACATGAGTGGTTTAAGAAGGTCAAGGGAAAAAGCTGGCACAGTGGCTTTGTCTGTAATAGCATCTGTTTCTGAAGTGATATGACAGTTTCTCTTTTAACACCTCAGAATGGGATCTGGGACAAACTACTTTGTTTTCCTTTTTTGTTATTCATAGTCAAGGCTGGATTAAGACTGTCAGTGTAGGCCTATTTCTAATCAGTTCTCCAGGGAAGAAAGCTTTCTGCTTTCCTGGTTTCAAAGAAAAGCTTGAAAAACCCTATCCAGGAATTTCCACCAGCTTTTGAAGCAATTATAGACAACAGCTCTGAGGTGTGAACTGAACTGTGCTTATTGGTGAAGTACTGTTGTTATCTGTGGTTAGTAGGATGGTCTCCTTAAGGTGAGCTCATTCACATCTGTGATAAGAAGGTGACACCAGTCCTCCAGACAGCATGATTTGGAGTAGGTTTTGATAGCCCTTGCTCAGTCTTAGTGGTGGATCCTTGCATTTCTGGGATGGGCACATCACCTCCCTATTTGAGCCCTGAGGGGAGGCCACACACAGTGACCCTCTCACTTCTACCACAGCACTTTCTGGCCATGCTGATCTACTACAGAGAGGGAGATAGCTGCTCTCACACCCAGCATCTTTCACTGGGCCCTTGGCTGTGCTGAGAAGAAGGGCTACAGCAACCAGGCAAGGGACTCTGTGCTACATATGCTGCAAGCTGAGTATCCCTTTTTAAAGAAAAGCAGAGGGCACTGCTGTGGTTCAAGAAGTTAAATGCTGAAATCAAAGCACCTGGGAGCAGGCTGTTTATACGTGCTGAGCCAGCACCAGCACATGCATCTGGAGCGCTGAAGGCACAGCCATGCTGCCTGCAACGCCTGCTGGGTGCAGCTCAGTGCATCTGCACCACATCTGAGAGGAGATTGGGGCAATTCTCCAGCAAGAGGTTCAAAGCCTTGCTAGCTTGCACACACGCATGGGCAGCCAGCAAAGGCACTCATCTGCGCTGTGACTGGACCAAAGTAACAAAGAGGTGACTTGTGTTCTCATGATCGACATCACAGGGTGGCCTCTGCGATGCTGTGATGGGGGGATGTGATACTGCGTACAGGTGTCATGGGCAGAGGAAGACATGACCCTTATTTATATACTTATAAAAGAGTGATGTTTCATTACAAGCTTTGGATACAGCTTATTTATTTTTGCTTCTTTCTCCCATGTATAAGTATAGATCTACTGTCTGATCTAACCAATTTATGTAGCCATAATAAAGTTTTAAAATAACAAGTGTGATATGAAAATCTCCACAACTGCCAGTAAGCAATATGCATCACCAAGAACAAAGCAGAAAAGTGCATCAGGTGTGAAAGAAGCTGTGACACCAAGTGGTGTTTCACTGGGCTTGCAGGATGCCTGGTCTGCTCCTGTTGTTACAGGACAGTGAATAGGGACTTTTGCCCATGTGACGGGAATTCTCCACCAGCATCACCCACTCTTAGGGGCTTCACAGGATATGGAGATTGTTTTGTTGCTACCGTGGTAGGTGGTCCTGTCACAGGCGCTGTAGCTGGGGTTTTTTACTTGGTGGCTGTTTAAACAATGAGCCATTCAAGCTTCTGTTGTTGCTGTATGTCCAGTTCCCTCTCTTCACACCCTGCATACTGTGTACCTCCCTGACCCTGCTTCCCCTGCTCCTGTTTCCTCTCTCTGTCCCTCTCTCCCTCCTGGTACTCAGGTAGATGTACAAAACCACTGGACTTTCCTTGAACCTTGCTCCCTCTGGGTTCTTTTGCATCTTTCTTCGTGCTTCACAATTCTCTTGCTGAAAGGTCAGAATGGCTGCCTTAGCCATGCTGAAGTGTCACATCCTATCAAAACAACTAAAGGGCATATTATTTTTTGTCCAGAGAAAGAAAGAAAATCCTATATTAAGCGCTACAGCACGGCATGGCCACAAGTTAGTAGTTCTGTTCTAATAAGCCTAATAGCATGCCTTTATTTAACCGCTTAGTCTATTCAAAAGATATTAGTATCCTAGTTACCAGCAGCAGTCACACCTATTCTATTGTCATGGTTTCAAATGGTTTCATTAAACAAATCTGGGGAAAAAAAGCAAAGGGAGTAGCTTGAAATGTTAAGGCAATCAGATGTAGGGCCCATTTCCACTGTGGTTCTACTGCTTCTCCAGCCCAGGGAAACCTTGCAAGGATGGTATTTTCCTGTAGACCCCTAAACAAGAGAGTGGGTAACTTTTCTTGGGCTTTCCATAGAAAACCATCTTCTTATTCAGAGGGGAGATTTCAGCACCTGTTGATTGATTGTAATATGAATGAATGGGGAGAGCTAACTAGCAACTGTTGGACATTTATCCTGTTTATGAAAATGATGGCTTGCAGGAAGTCTCTCCTCTGTAAAAAAATGGGGAGCATCCAGTCAGGAATAAGGAATAACTGGGGTGAACATCCACATGGTGCTGAACTGAGATACCAGATGATAGTTAAAAACTTATATGTTCTCCTGCTTCATTCATTATTCCCAAACAACAGACTGTGAACAAGTAACCTCTGGAGACTGGTATTCCTGTTAACAGTTTCATTTGGTATAGCCCTGGGACTTAAAACAGCCTATGCGGGACAATGTTACACCACTAGTATTGGCACATATGTCTAACAGTGCACTGACCTGCTAAAAATAAATTTACCCATGTAGACCACAGTTCTTCATTTCCTTCTCCAGGCTAACAAATGCAGCAATAGCTATCTACATAGCTACAGATCCAGCCCTGCTGCTGCTTCTGTTCTGAGCTCATTCCCCAGGAGACCTTTAAAATACAATTATCTCCAGTTCTGCATAATCACACAGTCTGTCCCAAGGTCTGTTCCTGCTTTTTTGGTCTTCCTGTGGCCAAGGTTTCTCCCAAGGTACTCTGTTGTCTCTTCTCTTTGACTCGGTATCAACACTTGACCGTGTGCCTTGTCAGCCACTTTGCTATGGGACAACCTCGTGGCCACTCTTGCTATTGCAGTACTTTGCCTTGTAAAGCAGATTGTGAAATGCTCTCATTGTATTTAATCTGCCATGATGCAGGACATCCATCTACTCAAGCCTCTTGTTTGCTAGCCTCCCATGTGACTGTTTTCATGCAGGTGTCAGTGGGTCTCCCCAAACCATGTTCTTTCTGTTTCTCTCACCACTAAGTACCTGGGGCTGAGCACTCAGCCCAGTGAGCAGTCCATTCTAGTAGTATCTTTTTAGGCAGTTGAAGAGAGCTGAGTGGTGAAGGAGTGGAGCATGTTGTGATATTTTGGGTTTCAGCTTTGCTAGAAACAAGCAGGTGGCTTCTAGTAAGCTGGAGGAAAAGGAGGGGCAATAGAGACACTGGAAAATAAAGATTTAGGAGACTGCAGTGGCACTGAAGAACTACTAAAATTAAACTCTGTTCTCTAGGTTTCAGCTGTGTTGAGTTTGGGTTCAGCTTACACTGAAACCTAGGCTCTAATTTATACCCCTGCAAGATGTCTATGGCTAGCTCTTTTTCAGGAGGATGAAAACAAAGTTTGAAGTTTGAATGCATGAAGACTGCAGCCATAGGTGAGGCAGTGCAAAAATGGATGAGAGACAAACTATCAGTAGTTAGCTGTAGCTTGATCCATAATTATTTACTGCAGAATCTCTTGCACCCATATTTGTCTTGTGTAGTCTATTTCTGGAGACAAGCTGTTAGACATTGGCTAAGCAGGTGGTATTCTGATGACTCTCACGTTATATATTGATCTGTTCTATGTGCCCTGTTCCTGGCCGGTAACTTTGTCACGGCAGAACAGCCTTGGTGGTTTATGTTTTGACAATGCTCAGCAGTACTGGGCTCCTGAATGAAACATAAAATCCTCTACATATATAAAGCCACGAAAAAAACACTGAATAAAGTACCCATTTATTAAACTCCCCCTTCCTCCCCCTCCCATGCTGTCCTGGATAAAACCTAACAAAAACCTCAGCTCTTCCCCAGAGAATCTGTGAGCATCCGTTCTCCTTCTTCAAGCTGTGAAGTGCTAAAGCTGCTTCCCAGTCTCCCACCAAACCTTCTGTCCAAGTGACAGCATCTCTCAGGAAGGGCCACATGGTTAGACATGTCAGCCCTATAAAGCACCTATGAGTTTTCTTTCTCCCTTCTGCTATCTGATGCTTTTGGCTGTCCGTGACCCATCCTGTATTGAATTCCTCCTTCACCAAGTACCAGCACCAGCTTCTTCTTGATGACTATTTGCCCCAGCTTTGGATGTGATGACAGAAAAGCACACAGCCTTTTTTACTGCTTGTTTCCCGGCTGGTGCAGGCTGATGCATGAGCCAAGAGGAACACTGCCATGCAGCATGCCTCATGTTTTACGCTGTGCCTCTGTGGTGCTTAGGCATTTAGAATAACACATCTCTTCATCATTTTACCATCCAAATGCTGGAAGGAACTGGCACTAATACTCCATATTTGGGCTATGTTTAACCCAAAGAAGTACCTTCTTCATTGAATAGCACTGATAGTCGTCCTATATTTTCTTAAAGTGACAGAACTGGGCCTTTGATATCTTGATTTACCCAGTTGGATTCTCCTGACACCAAACAACTGTAGGAGAACCCAAGGGCACAGGTTCAGCACCTTGGTTTCCAGAGTCAGATGCTCTGTCCATAGGTGAAAAGAAGTCATGCTGCAAATTTGTGGATTAAGTGCAGGGCACTAATTGGTTCCTAGCCAGACCTATCACTGAGAGCTAAGTCCTTCCTCACACCTTCAAATGTCACTCAAAAAAAGGATTGTAAATGGGCTTCTTAGGGAGGCAGAAGGAGAGAATTACCTTGGGGAAGGGTGGAGTTCATATATTGGATGATAAGAATAGTTTGAATCCCCAGAACAGTTTATTTTCACTGTTTGAGTTGGGTTATAAACTTTCTCTTTCAGAGAAAAGCTCTTTTTGCCTTTTTTTGTGCATACTTTTTGCTCAGTCATACCCTTTCCTTCCAACAGCTTATTTTACACATCACCTTTTGTGTGAGAGCAAAAAGTCCAAGAATGATTTGAAAATCAAGGAGGGCAATCTTGCAGCAGAGAAATAAAAATGCCTTATTTCCAAGCTCTGTTCTGTGTGATATCTATAAGCTGCAGTTACTTATGCTATCTGAATCAAAGTCATTTATTACTATTATAAAAAAAAAATTTAGGAGTTTCAAATGGGAACTTGCAGCTTGATGCGCTGATTGGTGCTCACAGGTTTATTAGACATACGATAAGTAACTTGAGAATAAGAAGATAGCTGTAATCATTTGAAGATGCATTTAACTTTCAAAGATATGGAACCAAAAAGTATATATTGGTTGTAATGTTCTGAAAGTGTGTGTCCTATTTCCTACTGGAAAGCGTGACCTGTCTTGAATTTTGCTGCCACAGTTCAGAAGCAGCTTTCATCAGCTCACGCAGATAGCTAGGAAATAGTTTTCCTATTCCATTGGAAAAAGGGAAAATCTCTTACCAGGATCTGTTAAACTGTGTTCATAAATGTTCTAAATGTTTCAGCATCTCCTTTTATTCTTGTTTCAGGTTGTATTCTTGTTTCATTTATTGCTGAAAGGGTGGACAGCTCAGGAAACACAAGGTTTGGTTCTTCTCCTGCTTCTGTGGCTTTAAAAGCACAAAATTGTATTGATACCTGCTTTACACCAGTTAAAGGCTACAATTATTAACATCATAGTAGCCTTCATAGAACATATGTAGCCATTCTTAGGATTAGGACCAATGTGAAAGAGAAGTCATGCATGTGACACACTGGCCTCTTGGAGTTTCAGAAAGCTTCATTGTCTAAGGGGTAGATGAGGAATCTGACAACCACAGCTCCTGGGTTTCTGCTGTTAGAACTACTATGACTTAATCTGCACAGATCATTTGATCTTTATGTGTCTTGGTTTTCAATAACTATAATGCTTTTGCTACCAGGGAGGCATAACCCATTAATAGTTGTAGAATGCTTTGAGACTGTTGTATAGAAGGCACTGCCTGAAAGCTCAAAATTGCATACAGCAAGCCTGACCTCAGACTTTCTGTCACTTTTCTGGATGACTTATTTGAATTACAGTGGATTAAGCAACTGTAAACATGCAATTGTTGCAAATTGAACAAAAGTTTTCATTCCTGGGTTTCCATCCAGGTGTGTAGTTGTAAGTTGGTCAATGCTGTCTCTGCTGATCCTCCTCTGATTTATTCCCTGCAATCCATTCCAGCAGTGATGAATTCACCTCTTGAAATTAATAATGTCAAGCTTGTCAATATTTTAAAACCCAAACTTCATTTTGCTCTCTTGAGCCTTGCCTTTGGCTCGTGAAAGCAGAAGCTTTAAACTCTATTATTTGGAAAGTCCACTGGGATGCCTTGGTGTGGCAGATGCTATATAAGTTTAGTGCTGCATTGCTATTAAAGTCCATTAAGAAGGATCTTTCTGGGGCTGTCAGCACACTGTAGATTAAAACCAGAAAAATAAAGGCACACTCAACAAATGCTGCTGTAATGGTTCAGATAGTTGCAGAGAGAGGACTAGTCTTTGGCTTCTGATGAGTTTACTTCTGGGTTCAATGGAAAGGTTGTTTGGCTTCCTGTATAAACTCTGGGAAAAAAAAAAATCAATGTGGAGAAGCTTGGAGAAGAGCCAGAAGAAATGCTGTACTGAATCCAGAATATAGAAATCCTTCACAGTTTCTATATTCTGTTCCATGCAGGCTCTTTATATTCTAGCAAGAACTAAGCTTTACTATCATGACTCCAGTACCACTGCAGGGTTGTATAGGATGTGAACAAATTGTCAAATTTTATTTGGTCATTTAAAAACACATCTCAAAACCCCTACCAAGATACTGTTAAAAAGGCAAGGTGGGTAAAAAGTGAGAGAAGGAGCCATCAAACACCTGCAAAAGGGCTGGGAAAAAAACCTAGCAATAAGCGATCAGTTTTTAAATTGGTAAAGATCGTCAGCAAGACACCTCCCTAATCCCTGCTGTGGGCACTGTTTCACTGTTTGGAAAGGGAGGGGAAAGTGAGGTGTAAGAGGATAAGAGGTGAATCTGTCACTGCCACGGAGCATCCTCACATCTAGATGAGAAGGAGCAATGGCAGAGGCAACTGTGCGAGCAGGTGATGGTGGCCACGGGTCCCTTCCCGCACTGGCAGGCACAGGGCAGCACCTCCAGAAAGAGTGATGGAGAGCACCCAAGCACCTCACTGGGTTTTGCTTGAGCTGTAACACCTTGGGAAGGGAACTGGGGCTGCTGCAAGGAAGAAAAGCAGCAGATTCTCTTGCTCAAGGCATAACAAGGTGATCAAATATGCAAATAATAGCAATCTACCTAGAGTATGGGGTAAACCAGTCTGCGATCATGGTAATGCCCTTGTTTAAGTCAATGGCACAATCTTTTTGCCTTGCTCTGGTTTCCTGTTTTGGTGAGGATATCGAATAAGGATCCTCGATACCAGCGGCTGAAATTGCAAAACAATGAGAATATGGTGTTCAAATGGGGAAGGTCCAGAAACACTGCAAGTTGTACGTCAGACAGGAGGTCCCTGACTCGGATGTGGAAAATGTGGGTGGTAGAATGGAGGAAAAATAGATGCTCCTATTCACTCTCCCAGAATACAAGGACGAGGGGACATTTAATGGAAATGAAAGGCAGCAAATATAGAACTGTTTAAAGGAAATGCATTTTATACAATGCCTAATTAGCTCATTCCCATAAGATAACATTAAGCCTAAGAGATTAGTAGGCTTTAAAAAAAGGATTAGACATTTATATGGATAATGTGATTGGGAATGTTCTCATTAAATAGAATACAGATTTTCTTTTGTTATGAAAGGATATAAACTGTCTTGCTTCAGGGCCTAAGCTAGTTGCTAACTGATAAGAATTAAAAAGAAACTTCCCCTGTTGGCAAGTCGTTCCCTGCTTATCTTCTGCTAGGTTCCCTGTACTTAATCTGAAGCGTTTCACCAGGCACTATCACAGCGGGATTATTAAACTGTACGGTCCATTTGTTCGGTACGGCACGGCAATTCCATTTCTTCATAATCAGACCTCTCACTGTGGCAGATCACAAAAATCCCAGCAGTCTGAAACAGAATCCTTTTTCTTCTGATAATTCCATAAGGGAGTTGACCTGGAGTGCTCACCTATTAGGCACCACCAAATCAGCGCTATAAAATCTCACAGACCTAACAGTGACATCTTCAAATTCTCTTTCAGGCCTTGCGCGAGATCAGTTAGAGAAGTGGCAGGACACCAAAGATCCCATTATCTACAGCTTTTGAGAACATGTCCTTCTCCCACACACATGAATGGCATTGTCTCATGGATGCTGCAGGTTGTCAGAAGTTGTAACAAACAACAATCTGTAGCATTCAGATAAAAATGAAATAATCATAATCAAAAGGAAAAAATGCTTCAAAACTCTTCCCTTTCACTTCCAGGCAAGATAGGAAAGATGCTGGTAGTAGGCTGGCCTTCCCATTCAAAAACATCAGAAGGTCTTATCTGACCTGGCTAAAATCCAATTGTCTTGCATTTTGAAATGCCCTTCTTTTTGGCCTTGCCAAGTGAAATTCCAGCTTGTGCACATCCCTGCAAAATACTGCTGTAACGATCATTCTCCTAATCCATCAGTTTGAGGATTTTACAGATTCTTTGCTCCTCTCTACTACATTCCTCATCCTTACTCCATCAAACACAAGCTATTTATTGTTCCTGTCAAGGCCTTTCCCACCCTGCCAAAGATCTCTCCTTTGCTATGTTTCCCTTCTCATCATTCTGTCAGTCTCTATTCTTCACTTGTTAACATTTTAATAGAAACACTTCTGTGCTTTTTTCCTTGCTATTATTGGGAGGAATCTTGGTAAAGAGCAGTGGAAGACCCTCATTATCTTTCCAAATCTCTGTTGAAAACATTCCTTTACTATGCTGCCTGTGAAGAGCTTGATAGTGGCTTGACCACTCCCCATTAGAAACAGGAGTCCACTCATCCTATCCACTGCCCTCTCTGCTCAGACACATCCACTGCCTTTTAGATACTCACATCTGGATGGTAGGGATGGTCTTTTCATTCTGCAAAGCATCTTTAAAACAGCTTCTCCATCATTGATTAGGATTTCTAAGGGCCACTGCAAACCAGACATTTATATTCCTCATTCCTTTTCTATCAAATTTCACTTCAACAGTTTACCTAAGTCCTGATGCTTTTGTGCTAGTGAAATACCCAAGTTAGCAACTCCTTTCTATAGGAGCTATATGTGGAAGGTCGTCATGCTCTGCAGCTGAGGTCTCTTTTGAAGATCTGTGCAGTGAAAAGTGGGCTCCAGAGCAGAAGTGTTCAGTTTGGCTCTGTTCCTGGCAATGTTGCTTTTCCCTCATCTGCTAATGACTCCTGACAATCCTCCAGTCCAAGAGGGTGTCTTTTGTGTACTAAATGCTGCCATTATTTATAAAGCACTCTTGTTGAATGTGCTTAAAGTCAGTCCTGCAGGACAGTTTCAATCAAATTGTGTTCAATTTATTCCAGCTGAATAACTCTGAAATGTAAATAAAATTAAATTAATGGTGCTGTATTTGTATCCTGTTACAAATGTAATAAGCTTGAAGTAATGCTGACTGTAAAATCAGATGAAGACTGTAAAGTAAAAATCAACCTCTAGAAAACAGCAGAAAATTTGATATCTGGCTTGCAAGAGCAGTCAGGCGTACATTTAATCCAGAGGGTCTTTTTAATCATATTTGTTCATATCGCTTCTCTGCTTCATTCTAATAAAAGGCAGGAATAGTTCAGTCTCCTGTAGTGGTTGTGTTTGGTTTAACAAACATGTGGGATACCCTGTGTCTGTTCCTAGCTCACTGTTTTGGGACTTGCAATGATATTGTTATTAATAATAATATTACACTTATAGGACACCTTTAATCCCAAAGCACATTATAAATCAGAGTCGAGGCCCAAAGTGCTTTCTTAGCACTGTCAAAATATGTGTGAGTTCTTCCAATTATTCAGTAAGAGACTCCAGTTTGGTTCTGGAAACTGTAAATATTGATATACAAGTGGCAGAATATCTTATCTATTGAATACCTCCCCAGGAAACTTACTCCCCAGAAGGCCTAGGATTTCTGCCAGTTAGCTATTTGGATAATTCCTGGTGCAAACATTACCCAAAACCACTGGGGAAAACCCAGCTGTCTCCAAGAGTGCTCCAAACCTATTGCAAGCATACTAACCAGGCACAGCCCCAGGATGTGAAGGTCTTGTCTAGAGCGTTAGAGACGGGAGGATATGTGGACTGCAGTTAAGCAACTGGGAATAGCTAGCTGAATTGGCTCTGCTGGGACTCCAGCCCCTGGCCCCGGGGAGCCCAGGTATTTTGAACACTGCCATCTGTTCAGCTACAAGCTGCTCCGCTTCGAGCTGCCAGCACCGGGGAGTAGTTAGGAGCCCATCCAGCCTCTTGCATACTCATTCTGCATATTTTGCAGGAGCATCAAGGGCTTCATGGTATACAGGCAGAGGATTCAACAGACTCAGGGAAAGGATGCAAAAAGCATCTGGGGCAGCACAGGGGGAAGGAAGGGCAAAGCGGGACTGAGCCAACAGATACTCCCATCTCATCATGAGTCATTCAAACTGCACTGGGGAGGGCTGATTGATCCCCTGAGAGCCTTTCTTTTTCTCCACCGCCATTGATTTGTTCATAAAGGCCCTAAAGCACAGTGCAGTACAGTTGTTCCTGCAGTAAACAGTGCTTGAAATGTCAGAGGATCTCAGGTCTTCACCAGTTATGGCAATAGCCACCTCTATGTCTGAAGCAAATTCTCTTTGGTAAGGTAATCAATATCAGGTTACCACAGACAAAGGGAGGTTGCCAGTGGACAAGAAACACTTCTGATCTGTTAACAACATTCAGACATTAAGGACATCTGGTTTCCAAGACCTTTGTGACCTTGAGGTGCTCAGAGAGCCTCCTTGAAAGTCCAGTCAGATCAACTATGAATCTGAAGTGTGTGTGTGAAAAGTGTCCGAAGTGATATGGAAAATGTCAAATCAGGGTCAGTGTTGATAGTTTTTTTTAAAAATTGGTGGCTTAATATTCCCTCACTTCGAAACCTTGCCTAAAAAGCTTTCCAAGTTCATTCAGACTGGAATAAAATTAATGAAGCTGCAGTCATACCTTTCTTTCTATTTCATTTCTATTTCATACACTTCTTTCATAATGGCCTCAGCAAGAGAGGGCAAAATCAGCACTGATGAAGTGCATCTTGATGGAAGGCACTGGGATTATGCCAAAACCATATTCAATCCAAAGGGTACCAGCCCAAAGTGCTGAGTTAAGGACTCCTCAATATATCATCCAAGAACCATGGAGGTCTTTCAGTAATCTTTTATTTTGAATTAAACAAATAAGCAGTCAGTGGGTTAAATAAAATCTTAAAAGGAAGAAGCTCTAACATTCTTTCTGATCCTCCTTTCTTTTGTGTCTCTCTTTTATGTGCTGCTCACATGCTTTCCTCAGTTACTCGCAGCCACATGACAAACACTACCTAATTCTGGCTTATTCTATTTGTGCTTTTGTACTGCCCTCTTCTTACAAACCTGAAACATTTTGAATTCACACAGCAAGTCAATATTCACTTTTCATAGACTGGATTCATTTAAAAAGTGGCTTATGTGAAAATCTTTGGATGAGCTGCAGTGTATTAAGTTTTGTGTGGACGCACCTATACTTTGAACTTTTCTGCCTGTCCTCTTGCTGATGTCCTGTACGATATTGCTTTATGCCAAGGTTGATTCATCTGTTTACCTGTAGGCTCTCACTGGGTCAAGGGTCAAGCTAATGGAATTCAGCTAATGGTGTGTGTACTCAAAAGTAGCCCATGAATACATACTCTCAAAATCTCATATACTATGTCATGCCTTGCAAACTCCTTGCCTGGCATGCATGAGGGGTCATCCAGAAGTTGTAGGTCATCATATACCCAGGGAAAGCAGGTTGTCCACACTTGCCTGGAGTGACCTGGAGATATAGGAGTATATACAGAAATGAATGAGCGGAGAAGAACCTAATTAGGATATAGCTCATTGCAACAAGAAAGGAATGAAACTCTGGTAAAAATGGGGGAAAAAAACCCAAGGCTGTAAACAAGGTCTCTGTTATGTTCCATGTACCTATTTCTTCTCCCAGGCTTTGGGTCTGATATTTAATGCAGAAGGTGACGGTAGCCTGTGCTGGTGGCAAAGAAAAGAGTTGTCCTAACTTAGCCAGTGCTAAGAAGATGGAAAATTCCTGTAAATCCAGGATCTTTTCCCTGTGCAAAAAGCCAGAGCAGACCTACACAAAGATGCTCACTAAACACAGTATAAACTTGCTGTACCACTGCAGTAAGAGGGTTCTCCAGACGGTGGTAGTAGACTTTATATTCAGGTGTATCTTGGGGTTGTAGAAAGAGGGATGAGAGAAAGCACACAAATGTGTTCTGCAAGCCTTGCAGTTGATGTTATTTTAGGCCAACAAAAGTTAGGCAGTTTCTCCAATCTGTTTGGCTTGTAACTCCCATTTTGATGCTATGTTTGCTGAAAGCAGCATTCATACCAGGGAAGTTTTGGTTGGTGATGATTATTGCCCTAAAATTTGCATAGTAATTGCTTGTCATCACTTATTCTCCATCCCCATTCTCCCACTCTTTTGCAATTTCCTACTATCCAGGCCAAACACTGCAGCACGTGCCTCCACTCCAATCAAACTAATGACAGTGCAGCACTTTCAGATAGACAAATGCTTAAGAGAGGCATCCAAGTCTACTGATATTTCAGCTAGGAAGAGTTTTGACAAGAGGCACTTTGCTGTTTGATGGACATTATCAGCTTTCAGCTCCCATGGCCTTTTATGAAGTACATCTCCCAAAACAAGATGTGTGGAAATGGGAGGAGATTAAACACCCCTTGGCTGGTTACAGTCACAGTCTCAGTATCATCAGAGTTAAGGTCTAGTAAGATTATTGCAGGACCCTGCTTGGTGTTGTGCTTTGAACATGTCCCCTGGTGAAATAAGGGAGAACAGCGAGCAAAGGCAGCGCTGTGGCTTCTCACCAAAAGTGCAAGACAAAGCAGGTCCAGAAAGGTTGTTGGTGAAGTGATGCTACACCCTTATGAGGTCTGTTCTGCCACATGAAGTGACCACATCTCTCTTGTCTGTCCTCTGCTTTTCAAATAGCAACCTCCTGTTCCCTTTAGGGCTTATTCATGCCAGGGTGAACTTCTCCAGCATAAGGACAGCCTGCCTCAACACACAGGCAGGGCTGACTGCATTCCCTCCTGAACCCTACTCTTCTTCCAGCTCTTTGCTACATGCATTTCTCCTGCCTAACCTCCCAGTGCCTCTCATCTCCATCACATTTCCAACATTTTAGGGCTCCTTTGTGAAGGGGAAGCAGTGTGGGAAGCATTTTATTGTCACTAAGCCTTCCTCTGCCTGAGGAAGAGACTTGGGAATGGCATTACAAAGTCATCATTTTGGAAATGTTGTCATGGCTGCTACAGAGACCCCAGCTGACACAGTAATGACTTAATCAGTTCCTCAGCCTGTCTTGCTGCCACATCACAGTCTCCAAGAAGGGGGAGAGTATAGATTGCAGAGTGCCAGACTGACCTCCTAAGTAAGAAAGAAAAGGGAAGAGATCAATTGTTTCACATTGTCTTGATGGTATTGCAGTGGATGAACAAAGATAAAAAATGAGGAGCAGAAGGGAGCTCTCTGAGCAGAAACACGAGGCAGTTTTTTACTTGAAAGAAGAGTGGGAAGATAGAAATGAACAGCAGAAAATTAAAAGCCACAACAGCAATAAAGAGAAAACTTGCAGAAGGGGCTTCTGGAGTGGAGACAGTGGAGGATGTACTTATGGCTCATTCCTATGCAGTGTGTCAACGCCAGCCAGTCATGCTCTGGAGCCCAAAGGGACAAGTCCTTATTATGGACAACAGCACACTTGCCAAAACAGAAACCAGAAGCTCTCCTTCCTACTGCAAAAGCTAGGGAAGCAAAACCAGCAGATGCCCTGCAACTCCCACACTTGTAGTCAGGCAAGGACATCAGACAGAATTGCCACATCTGTACCCACATGGGAGCACTGCAGCCTTAGTGTGTGCACCAAGCAGCTATTTTACTGCTTTATGGCACAGGTTTCTTTGATAGTATTTCACAGATTGTTCCATGGATAAGTCTGTCTTGCTTGATGGAAAATTTTGCCTTGATTAGTCTGATGGGGGGTTTTACTACTTGCATTATTTGATTTTCAGTAAAGGCTATTTTGACAAAAATGTTAAAGTTTCATAAATTGGTATTCTGTCTCATAAACACCATAAAATGCCTTTTTGACAAATCTAATAAACATAACAAAATGCCCTTTCAATAAAATTGCTGAAATCTTGCCAGGCTGCATAATAAAGTTGCATTTCAGCACCTAGGTTTAAAGAAGGAATGCAAAGCTACCCTCACCTTTAAGCCATGCTTTGTTGCAGTTTGCTGACCTTAACATGTTCAAAGACCCTGCACTTCATATTTCTACCAGCCGGTGAGGCTCAGGGCTAGGTTTAACTGTGGGGCAAAAAATACAGTAAATTCACATTTCACAGGAGCCGATATTGCTTAGTAGCCTCCAGCTTTGTCATACCTTCATCAGTCAGCATTCCAAATATACATTTCATATGCATTCCATATTAACTCTTGGTAGAACAGAGCAGGTCTTACAGAAGTGCCCAGGAAAAAGTTTCATGAGCTGGGGAAGCTGATGGGCAGATTGTTATCTTAGAACAGAAAAGTCACAACACCTTTGCTGTTAAAGTGTTTTTTGAGTGAGAAGAGCTACTTTTCTCTCTCTGAGTGTGTGTGTTTATGACCCCATACTAGGTATTTACCAGCTGGTAGTAGCTGGGAGAGGTGAATTGGCAGTGTAATGATGTAGTGACACCCATGGCCACAAAGAGAGAAGGAATAAACCCTCCAGAATATGTATCCAGAATTATGGAGCTCCGCTTTTGCAAGAACTGTTACAGCCTTGCAGTGCCGTGGCATCACTGAGGAGAAAGCTGGATATGTGGATGTGGTGTGCTTGAAGCAGTTACACTGTCAAGGGTTGTGAGCAGAGTAACATGTGAAAAAAATCCCAGCAACCCTACTTCCCAAACCAAAGGTATGTGGCTGCAGGGCATCAAAGTGGACTCCTTTCTCCCATTCTCAACATCAAGTGGAGAGATACAAATAAAGGCAACTCCTTGTCAGAGAGGGCCCACTTATTCAGGTGAGCTAAAACTAGGGCAAAACTGTTAGATACACTGACACTCTGCTCAGTACTGCTGGGCTCCATGTGCAAACAATCCCAAATACGAACAACATGGGCAAGGAATAAACCCACTCCAGGAGAGGACCCAAGTTGGGCCAGAGCTCTGCTCCTCTCCCTGCTCTCATCTCTACTTGCCAGCACCACAACCAAAATTCAGAGCAGCTGCCTAGGGCTGCAGTACACAATCCCAAGTGAAGGTAGGTGCCTTGCTGCCATGCCTGACCCAAAGCAGGTTGCAGTGCCACTCTGTGGGGAAAGCTGCTGAAGGAGTCCTGTGCTACAGAGAAAGCTGCCAGGAGCTTCTGACAGATGGCTTCAGAAGAAAGAGCCTCTTGGTCACACCTTTCCTTATACGCACATCTTTCCTGAGACTCCGTGTATGCATGCCTTTCCTCGTTCCTTTGCCTCTCTGCTGGGAAGGGACTGCAAGACACCCATACTTACCTCAGTTTCTGCCACCTACTTGTGAGGCAGGCATCCTGTTTTTCCAATTCACTTTCATCCCATTCTCCCTTTTATCCAAGTAGTGGGGGAAGGCGATGGAGACATGGGAAAAAGGGACACAGGAACATTACCAGACAAACAATGCAGTGGGAACACAGTTCAAAGGGACACGGGCAGTGCTTGGGTGAGTGCTACCACATTTCCCTTCTTGGTTCATGCATGAACCTTATGACCTTTCCCTTAAGCTCAAGCATCTTCAGTGACTTCCAAAGCTTCTTAGAGAAACAGAAGAAGACTATTACCCTGATCCTATGGAGGCTGAAGGATGCCATCTTAGCTCCTCTGTGCAATGCAAGCACTTGTCTAAGTCCTACGTCTCCTTGCAGATGCTCTGCCCTCCATGACATGGTTAAGAGAGGCTTGGCAGTGCCACCCCAGGTCCATGGGATGCCATTAGTAGCACTGTGCTGTTCATTGCAAGGAAGTATTATTTTTTCCATTTCCTTGAACTGGCCTGATTAACTTGATGCAGCAAATTGATGGTAAGAATGTCACCCCTGAGCTCAGTGAACTGTGATCTCCCTTGACGAAGCCAGTGAGTCCTCCCTAACTTGTCTTCCCTAAGTATTATATTCTTGGTGTTAGCCTCCCTCCACAAACACTTTCAGAATGATCATGGAAATAATTTGAAGTTATCTCTTGCTCTGACAGATGAATTGCCAATTGTGAAATGTCTCTCCATTGGTGGCATTTATTAAGATCCTTCTGGAAATGACATGCATCTTCCAGTGAGGTCTAGGTTGGCAGCTGATAGCTGAACGTAAATGGGAACTCCTGCTTGCAGAGCAAAAAATAAACAGCAGGAAACAACAAAGTTCATCTCTGTCCCATGAATGAAGTGACATTCTTCAGCATTCTCTTCTGCTTTCTCCAATTTCATGGAATGTATTTAATTACTTTCCATTATAAATGAGACTTAGATTAGACAAATGGGCTCAGAAATCTTCCCTTCATTGCACAGCTATATTAACTTTATGATGTCCCAAATGTCAGAATAAAACATTTATATTCTTCTCTTTATTGGCTAAAATTTGTCTGTGGTTGTAAATCCCTGGAATTCAATTAGATTACACCAGATAGCAATTTGATCCTGTTTTGTCTAGGTTCTGAGGTGACAAGATTTACTAATGTCTCTAATTCCCTTATTTCCAGAGTTAGTTATCAAATTCACTTAAATTATATTCTGTCTTCATTGCCATGAGAGCTGTTACCAAAAGTGGAGGCAGAGGAAAGTCAGATCCTACATGGAAGATTTTCCTCTCCATGTTAGATATTTACAGTGTAATCTGAGAATGCAACATGATGAAAATGCACAGTTTTTGCCTGGCCTCCCTCTGACCTAGATTCTCTCTTAGAGTGGGTCTCTGCATATGCTTCTTCTAATTTCATATTCAATAGGTCAGGCCATTTATCCATTGTTTTGGGATTCATGACTCACCTTATGCCTCACCATATAGGGCAAGCAGTGAGATTTGTCTCATTTTCACCTGCAATGTGTGGCTCTTCTCTGACAGTCTTTCACATTCATTCACAGCTTCAGTTGGAGGTGTTTGCTGGGTGGTCAGTGGGTGAAGTTGTCCAGAGCTTCAGACTGAGCTGTGTAGACTCCAGGAAAGGGATCTGCAGCAGCGGAAAGCAGAACAAGGCTGCAAGTTCTGATTTTGGAAATATCTTTAATTAATAATGTCCCGTGCAGTAAAGGATAACAAAAGTGTTCCACTGAAACCTCTAAACTGGATCTCTGACTGGGTCCTTTGGTGTGAAAGGTACTACACAAATGTAAGGTGTTATTGTAATTGTCTGCATCAGTGTGGATCGGTACCGTGCGGGGAGGCATTGTTTAGAATGCAGGTTTGCTTAACCTTCACTGGTAAAGTCATACCTGTTGTGGAGCTTTTATGGGGAGTCTGGGGAGGTGATGAGTAGTGCTGATTCTGGTTGTCTGTGATTTCCTCTCTTCAAATGAAATGGATACAAGATATATGATTATATTAACATAAGTCTGCAGTACCACAACTGAATATGTGAAAACAGTCTATGCTACTCTAAATCTACCGTAGTTTCAATGAACTCAGTGGTTTTATTCCAGATTTACTGTCACTGGGACCCAAATCTGTCCTAATAGTTATTCACTGACTAGTAGGGTCAAAAGTCCCCTTTGTTTGCAGGAGTCTGCATTTATAGGTCTAGCTATGCTACTAAGCTGGCTATTGTTGACACTGCATCACTGGTATAACTGTGAGAGATGAGCATCACTAAGCCATAGTGCCCCTAAACACCAGTTCTGGATGGTGTCATTATAATATACTGCATCCCTTGGCCAATTATGCCTCTTTTGACCTAGATCTCATGGGTCCAGAAGACCACTTCTTCTGAGTTCAGCTTGGATCTGCTTTTCCCTCAGCCAGGCTTTAATTGAGCAAAGTTCTCTGAGCTAATTTGAATGAATATTGAGTGAATATGTCAGCAAGTTTCTTTCCGAGCCCTCAGAGATCTCATTTGCTCTGGCATCTGTAGCCTCCATCAATTTTATTTTGTCTAGCCTGGAACATATTTGTACTCATCCTTTCACCTGTTTGTACATAAATGAAGGGTAATGGCTGAAGAATGAACAAAATTCCAAGAGAAACATTTCATACTCTGTTTATCCATTTCCTATTTACATGTTCCTTATTTAATCAGGATTCAGCTCTTTCTCCAAAAGGAGCTTGAGGAAAGATTAAGTCAAAACTGAGCTACAACCTCAGAAAATTGGGCAGCACTAAATGCTTTGTTTGTTCCCTGAGGTATAACACTGCCACACAGCTATAGTGCTGACACCAAGGAAAAATAAAGCAAGAAACTGACATGGAGAGATTGGAGCAATCTGGCTGTCAGGTTCTGAAGTAACTTCCAACACTGTTATGGACTCTGGACCAGTCCCAGCAGAGCATCCCCTTTATTAGTCTCTGGGTATCTGTAATTTTCTATTTGTGTTACTGCTGATTATTACCCTTAAGTTATTTTAAGGAATAATGAAGGAGGAAAAGGAGAATGAAAGAATAAGAAAGCAGAAGTATCCACAGTGAGATATAAGCGGTCTCTTTCAGCATCTTCAAATCTCTTCCTAGAATAGCCAGCCTTTCCAGGCTTCTTTTCCAGGCTGCACATTTTCTATGCTTCCTCATGCCCAAACGCCCAAGGGAGGCATTTCACATAAGAAAAGAGTGTCTCAAAATGAGCAAGGAAGCCCCAGGGGGTTGTTTAATTCAAATACCCAAAAGTAGAAGTGTGTCCTAAAAGAATGAAACAAACTTTGGAAGTTTCTGAGCACTCTCAGTCACTTTCTCACCAGGTGACATGGGCTGTGAGAGACTGTCTTCCAAGTATCCTTTTTCCTTCTGTCTGAAGAAGAAACACAGAAGAGACATCACCTGGCTGCAAAACTCTCAGATCACTAACTAGGTGGATCTGTGCATTTTCACCCTGGAATAGCTTGCTCATAGGGTCATGTCAAAAATGTCATTCCTTATGAAAGCTAGGAGGAAAGGACAATGTCAGTGTGTGATGTACAGGGACTATGACAGGGAAAGAGGCCATAGATATAGGTCTAATGTCACTAGTAATACATGAGGCAGCATAATGGGAGGTCTTTGGAGAGAAAAGTAGCACTTAAGGGATTCTGGACAGGTAGAATTCAGTCCTCCTTTGGGTGTTAATTATGACAATTGGCCCAATATATCCTCATGTTTCACTTTCTTTGATATATTAGATCATTTCAAACATGTAACCTTGAAATGACAGTGCTGCTTTAGCTGTTCTTGCATGGTCCTGCTTAATAAAGTGAGATCGGAGTGGGTCAGCTTGGAGTCTTGCAGGGATGCTGGTTTTATTGTCACAGGAACTTTTCCAGCTAAGGCACAGACTGAAGAAGATCAGCAATGACTTTGATACTATAAATTTTGAGCTACTCTTGTTCTTATTCAATACTACCTTAAGCTCTCATCCTCTCAGTCACTGAAGTCTTCACTGAGAGCACCGATTCTGAGCATTGTACCTGAGATATACAGCACCCTGCACTTTCATGTAATGATTAAACATTTTGCAGTAGGGTGGTTGTGGAAGAGAAGAAATTCCAGTATGACCACTGCCAGACAGACCCACTTCCTACCCATCACACAGGGAGAGCTGGTAGAGGAAACACAAGCATGGTAGAACAGTGTCTTTTGTCTCCTTTTCTTGAGAGGATGCTCCAAGAGCCCAAACAATTAGTTATTATCTGAGAGCAGTGCAAATATTGGTAACTAATTTGTATTCTATGCTATTCTTTCTGATAAAGCAAACAAGTAATTTTGTTTATATACTGAAGGCTCTTTCTCTACCTGGTTATTTTAAATTAGTTTGAACCAAGATCATCTGATGTTCTTTAAATTAGAGGGAAAATATGGATGTCACATTCATGATTGAATTGGCGTGTGAAATCCGTGATTGTGTTTATGTCAGTGGGATTATATGAAAGCATTTGTTTTATTTTTACACTGTATCAGGTCTCACAAACTGTGGGACTCTGACACACAGTTGTCAAGACAGTCAGACAGGTTGCTGTGGGGTCCTTTGCTGTGATGGCACTGGAATTCCTACAGGACAGCCATCACAATCCATGGTCTCCTGGTACCTCCTCAAACAAGCTGATACTGAATGACTCTGTTCCAGTGCAGTGTTGGTGCTTTCCTGGTTGCCTCCTTTTCTCTCTCACCAGTATTTCTTGTTGGCTGTACACACCACCAGCAGGGCTCAGCCCTACCCCAAGCTCCTTCTTGAGAGGTTCCTGGCATTTTTCCTGGAATACTACCAGAGTCTGTTTGGGAGTGAGAAATGCCTATTGCATGGAGCTAAAAAGGCAGAGGGCAGTGTTCAGCCTTCCTCTGGCTACACCAAACTCGGCTCCACCAGTCACGGCTTTGCTTAAAGTCTTTCATTTTGTTCAGTGAAAACTAAGCTCCAGCAATTGCATCCCATTGAAATCAATGTCAGGCACTCAAAGGCAGCTCTAACATTTGGCATCGGAACAGGAACTCCCCAGTTTACATGGGGAAGGCACAGGACAGCATCCAGCTTTGAGCTCTGCTTGCCACACAACAAATAAACATGAGTTTATTTAGCTTTCAGTAGCCTTGGAGCTAGACGCTTATCACCAGATGCAGCTCCCTTTACATAGCGCTGGCCTTGGAGAAGGCTCTCAACAAATCATGAGACTCTTGTCTGCGAGGCTTCTGCTGGCTTTGTATCTCCATGCTGTGCTCAGAGATATTGCACAGGAGGAATAACAACGGTTCTGACACCAGTAGCTGGGGATGACTCAACACCTGAGCAGGCAAGCTGGAGAGCTGGTGCTCCCAGTGGGCTGACGTGTTTCTCTGGGTAAATCTATGGGAAGGTAAAGGCCAAGTGTAATAAAAGAGGAGGGTGGGAGTGTCTATTTTGTACCTGGGGTGGGATACAGGTACAAAACACAGGTCTTGCTGTTTGTTGGAGCAACGCTCAACTTTGGGGTCACAGGTGCCATTCCCTATCCCTTCACATGGTTCCCACGTTGGTTGGCAGGTTTCTCCCTCAATGCCCACTAGTGGGTGAAACTGACAGCAATCAAATTTCACGCGCCCTGTGTTCAGCACAATGGCTGCTTCTTCTGGGGCAGAGCGACTGTCACAAGCCGATACTGTTGGTTGGAAGCCCTTTATGGTGCTGATCCTTGCAATTCCCCAGGCTTGCTTCCTTCAAGCTTAATTTGACTGTGTGTCAGCACCAGACACAGCTCAGCTTTTAGAGTGAGTCTTTGTCAGAGAGAGCTCTAGCACTAAGAACTCGTCTCACAGCCACTTCCCTGCTAAATCCATCTAAACCACATTTGCTCACAGTGTGCTTTGAAAAAAAAACCTTTGTAACAACATATTTATTCCTTTCTGACATCTCCATTGCTCTGCATCTCAGGAACTCAGCATGTTTTGTTTGAATGATAAGATGATTTTAATACTGTTTTTGTATTGTGGTCTGAAATACCTCTATTGTTGTTCTGCAGTGCCCCAAGTGTCCTGGCTGTAAAGTGCTGTAAGTGCAACTGGATTATTACTTTGCTTAGGGAAACATTGAAAAATAGGTTTACTGGTATTGCCAAATGCATTGGAGCAAGCCCTGAATACACATATAAACACACATGCCATATAAATAATCAGCAGGTACATGAACACCCAAACATAGACCACAAAATTGTATTCATGCATTTAAACCTCCAGTAAACGTCAAGGAAACATGCTAAAAAGATCAGCTCAAGTTTCTCTTCCTTTGAGGATCTGAGGTTAAATTTGAATGCACACCTGAGCTCATTCATTGCCTCTCCTGATTTCTACAAAAGCTTCTCTTGCATTTGTGCAGCTGCTTCAAACCAAGAAAATATTTCTGGCTTGCATAGCCTGGACCCACAACAACAGGCAAGTGGAAAATCTTGTTAAACCAAGTGAGTTTTCTGTCCTTCTGAAGGAAAGTCTGTGGAGAAATGCTCATTAGCTTCTGGCAGCAATAATTCAGAAGGCAAACCAAATCATGTTATGAGGCACCTTGGGCATGCTCTCATTTAGTCTTTTCCTCCTGAATATCTATCACCGTGAGGTAGGAAAGGTAACAGCCAAGTAGCAATGGGCCATGCATGCGGATGCACAAGGAAAGACCAAAAGTACGTTCCTTCCAGGTTGGACAAACAGGCAGACTTGCTGAACAAAATACAAAACTCCTTTACTACCCTGGTAGTTGCTCATGTGATTATGATAACGCTGGCACAGAAAAAGGAGAGTGCCTGAAGCCTTTGCCTTTCCAGAAGCAGGTGATGGTAGAAGCTTGTTAGCTTGGTGAGGAAGTGGAAGAGGGGAAGTGAGGGGGGAAGAAAGCCAGATTTTAATTCAACTTCATTTCTTTGCTCCTTGCCCATGGCTTTTCAAATAGATTTTTTTTTTTTGAGGTATACAGTATTTGGCCTATTTTCTCAGAAATCATTGAGTTTTTTCTCTCTCCAGTGTTTTGAACAGATTTGACTAGGAGCGAAAGCACGAGGTGATCAATAGCAAAAGGAGCACGGTTTATCTTAGGTTGCTAGGCCTTGCTCTTTGCTTTTATTTTGTCTTGTTTGATTATTGCTATAAGTGACTATGCCTGCAGAAAGTCAATAAGAATTAAAGGTACCTTCCAAGGAGCCCAGCATTGTCCTTTACTGAATTTTCTTGGACCTTCGGCAGCAGGAAAGGAGAAAATCCTGTGATATCCCCTTGTTCCTTATCTCTAGTGTAAAATGCTAGCCTGAGCAGAGACCATGAGTGTTTCCCAACAGTACAGTCCTGTCTGCTGACATTTACACTGCAGTATCACCTAAAACTGATTTGTGAGGGCCCAAATGATGTGCTAACATGTCAGAGGCAGCACTGCTGCTCTGACTGTCCTAGCCCTGCCACTGTTGCTGCCATTGGAAGAGTTGCAGAAGTGGCAGCAGTGAAAGATTCTTCTAACAAAATAAAGATCAGTGAAGCTCTATAAATATATTGGTCTTTATGGACCCCTGCTTTTATTTGCAGACTGGATTAGTTGAAAGCAACAGTGTGCCTTGAGCATCCTCTAATTAGGAGAGGCTTACAAGCTTGTTCTCTTGCTTAAAAGCTAAATTTATCATCAGCTGCCTTGGCAAGGCACATTTGAATTAAATTTCAAGCTATTAACTCTTAAAACATAAATTTACTTATTGGCCATTTCTATAAAGAGGAACTAAGGAAACAAACAGCCACAATACACTGGATCAAAAGTCCATTCAGCCCAGCAGTCTGAGAGTGGCAGTGGTGGATGCTTCAGTGTAAATGTAAGAACAGAATATTTATGCCTTGCCTGGTTCACCTCCCCAGCCTCCACCAATCAGCATTTGAAAAGCTTCCCAAAGCTAATCTAGGGTTTATTTCTAAGACTGAACCTTTCAGCAAAGGTTTCAGGATGAGAAAGTTCTTCGGGGGTGTGTAAAGATGTGAGAGCAAGAGAAAACAGGAGCATTTGAGCAGTGTTTTGTTTGTGTCAGGAAGTGTAGGAAGGTTGCCTGCTGTTGCACTATAAAATGACTGTCCTTGGCTCCTGTCTTTCCTCTGCCTCAGTAAACCAGCCCATCCAAGCCTCTAGATCCAGGAGATTTCCAGTGCCATCATCTGTACTGGTGGTTGGTCTCCTTAGCTGGTGGTGGTGAGATATCTATTTACCTTCACGAAAATTAGAAAAAACATGTGGGTGCAGAAAGACCTAAGTGTTTAGTTCAAAGGTGGAGGAGCAGGAAAAGTTTGAAGGTGATCTGCCAGTACTGAAATATTACTGCAGCTCCAAGCAGAAAGTTGCAAACGTCCCTGTTTGTACTGGTGTTCTTGGCATGTGCTCCTGAACCTTTTTCCACTGTGGTCAGTGAGCCAGCTGTTTTCACCAACATTGTGTGATAAATAAGCCAGAAAAGCAGACCAAAGACTGTGTGACTGACAATAAATATGAAGATTTCATTCTTGGTCTTTTGTGGCTTGACTGGGGGGCTCTTGCTTATCAAATTAAAAATTTAACTGAAAGAACTGTGAAGTATCTATGTAGAAAAGAAAGTTATATTATTACCATCTCCTCACAAGAACCAGATCACCCACAAGTTTTGGGGCTCTTTGCTAAGCACCATCAGCATCATCCTCATTCCCTCACATCTGCAATACTCTGTGTGCTGCCTTAGTTGTCAGAAGTGTTCTCCATTTGCAAGACCCAGGACTGCTTAGACATGTAAGTTCAGCACCTCCCTTTGTTTTTGTAAACCCAGCCCCCCAGCTGGATTTCCCTACCTAGCATCTCATAGACCTCTGCTGTCATCTGGGACACTTTATCCCACAGCAGAGAATTTTCTTCATTCCCTCATTAAACATAGTGTGTCCAACTTACCTAGTTACTCATGGGGCTTGTGCTTTAATGCTCTTTTTGTGGCCTTGTTTTAGTCACCGTTGGCCACACATGTGAGAACCCCAAGGGCTGCCCAATGTGCTCTATTGCTCAGCAGCACTCCACCCGGGGAGATAAAAAGGGATGAGGGCTGGCTCTCAGGAAGAGCTCTTGTCCAGATTTTGAGTGCTGAAATGGCTTCAACTTTGGATGTCAGCAGAGCTAGAGGTTAAGTGAATCAGAATCCCAATTTTTTCACCATAGGAGTGTTAGAGGCAGCAGCCCAAATCCAATCCAGATGATAATTTTCTTTCATAATTTATTTCCTTTTCACATTTTTAGTTCTCATTATCTTCACTAGAAGTCTCTCTGGAGCCATATCTCTCTTTTTGTCTTTTAACAACAATGCCTATGTCCATGGCATACAAGCACTCCTCTCCAAAATCCATTTGTAGCTCTACACCTGTAGGCTGAAGTTGAAGATTCATCAGCAAATAGGTAGTAGAACTAAAAATGACCCCAAGGAATAACTGAACTAAATCTTTCAAAGCTTTCAGATCACAGTACTTTAATTAGCTAAGAGAGCTGAGCACTCTGGGCCCTAGCAACATCATCCTTCAACTAGCTGCTTTCCTGGACCAAGAGTCTTACACTAGCAGAAACTTGGGAGATTGTAATCTCATCTCTCTTGTGCAAACTTTACCATCATCAGTTTTGAATGTGACATTTGGTAATGTAGCAATAGTACAGCATAAAATTAAAAAAAAAGGAAGAAAAAGAGAAAAAAAACCCTCTCAGACTCCAGAGGAGAACAGCACTTGCCTTTTCCCTTTTGTATCCACTGCTGAGGTATTTGAAAAGAGCAGGAGATAAGTAGCCTTATGACTACTACAGATTAACAGGCTCTGAGGTACCAACGTGGATTGCTTCTGCTGGGATTATAATGGCTCCTGAAATTCACATTTATTCAGACATTTCCATGGTGGCACTGCAAAGAGCAGGGTTTACAGAAGGCTGCAGACCATAAACGCTGAGACTATGAAAAATAACACAAGGAGCAAAAACCCTTGTCACTGGAAGCAGCATGGCACTGACCAGTTCCTGCTGTGTAGGAGACCCTCTCTGGCTTCAGATTATGCATCTTCCCCCGAGACAAAGGATACACTAAAGCTTGGAAAATTCCTGCCAGAGGCTTTTGACCGGGAAGGGAACGTAAGTCCCTGACCTGCAATGCTGAGTAACAGACATGTGGTGTCTGCTGTCCTGCCAGGCTCTCCCAGGCAGATCACAGGCACTGAGGTTCTTCTGCCAGGTGAGCCAGGAAAGCTCTGGAGGAAAAAGGTATAATGGAGTTTTGGGGTTCTCTTGCAGCCCTTGTTTTTGCTTGTGGTTTGTTTTGCAGAGCTCATTGAAAAGGGATGGGGCTCCATGCAAGAGGTGCTGTGGCTTGTCACCATTGCAGAGTCATGTTATGCAGTTGTCCTTGGCGCATGGGCTACAACTTGCCATGTCATGGTTTTCCAAGGTGTGTATCAGAAAGCATAGGCAGGGTTTGTTAGAGGCTAGTTAAAGCTAGAATGACTTTTGCTTTCCTTGCTTTAGCAGTGGAATACAGGAAGCTCAGAATCAGCTGCGTTGGGGCTGCACCAGGACAATAACACTGCTAATTCTCAGCCACAATCTGTGATGGAAGTAATGAAGCATTCTGCACATGAGTGAATTCAGCTTTCCTGATCTCCTGGGTTGTAAGGTCAGTAGTACTGTTCCCATACTATGGCTGGGAAAATGGATGTACTGAGAAGAAAGGTTCTTTTTCTGGGGTCACCTAGAAGAGCAAGGACAGACTTAGGAAAATAACAGGTATCCCTTCCTCCTAGTCTCCTGGTATAACCCCTGCACATGCAATGTCTCGATAAAGACAGGAGTCGATTCTTTTTGCGTGTCCTCAGAGTATACAACATCTACAGCCACAGCCACTGAACACTTTCCAAGCATTTGCAGTGTTGTCCTTCCAGCATCCCTGCGAAGGAAATGCTAGAGTGCCACTTTTACACCTAAGGAATAGCAATTCAGGAGGTTGAAGGGGTCTCTCATTGCCTTTGGTTAGAAGAAATCCAAGATTATATAGAAAGCTGAACTGGGAATAAGTAATGGTTGCACAAATTCTGGAAGAAAGCACTGTAATAGCCTGGTTTTGGATATTTAGTTGCAGAAACCTTAATACTTCCTCTGCTAGGGAGCTAGGGAGGAGAGGCAAACTCTCAGCCAAACTTTCATGTTTTCACCTCCCTGGAGAGTAAAATTTGCACATAGTTGTTAGATCTCAGTTATATCCACACATTTCTCTCCAGCTGCTGCTGTTACTCACAGAAAGGTGGGATGTTGATTTTAATATCTTACGTGCTTTTGATTAACTGATCCCCAAGGATAAAAGGGATTAAAAATCACATCTGCAAGCTCCCAAGGATATGTTCTGGCCAGATCTATTCCTCCCCTGCCCTCCTGTCCTTCAGCTTTCTGTCCTCTAAGCACAGAGAGGTTTCAGAGCAAAGGTAAACAGTTCCATCTTGTGTGATAGTTTTGTGTTAGATTTATCCCATCAGAAAAATGTGTTGTCTACATCATGTGGGGTGCTCAGGGCTATAGTAGTAGGGGGTGTAGGTCATGACTGAGCAGCATTGGCAGAGGTGTGTGGGGGTAGTACTGGAATACCAATGTGACCTGGAGGTCAGACGTGAGGAGTGCTGGCAGATTTTGGTGTGTGACAGATTTTGATACCAAATACCTTTGTCAAATAAGTATGTCCTTACTGCATTGGAGCCATCAACGCTCAGGGCAAATTCATTGTGTCAGAGGAACCACAGTTTCTTCTAGAATTGCTAAAATTCAATATCAAACAATTAAAGGTTAAAAATAACTCCATGGCTGTGTCTATTCATCTCCCTAAGTAAATGTTTACTTTCTTTGTTTCTGTGTTTGTGGCACTGGCCAAGTCAACACTCAGATGCAGCAGAACTGAATGAGTTATTGCTTTAGCCCCCATGGTCACACAGAGCACATGGGCATGATGCAAGAAGCACATTACTTGTTTTTACTGGAGGAAAAATATGGAAATGATCCCCAGGTCTGCAAATTGAAGGAGCCAGTCCCGTAACAGTTAAGGCTACCAGGCTGTCTTATTAAGGTCAGATCTAGTGTGTCATGTTGAACGTAATTATTCCACTGCTTATAATTTCAGTACGTTTGATTCTGAATATAAAATGAGGCAATTTTCTTCCTGGGGATAAGAGAAATGTGTGCCTTTGCAGAGCATGAAACACAATCACTCTCAGACTGGCTAGCTTTATTTCTTCCTGATGAGGCACTGACTCCCCAGGGACTAAGCTGAAAACAGTATTTTCAAGAGAGAGGGCAAAATACAAAGAAGAAAGTTTTTCTTCTGCTCTCAGGGGTGTTGTGCTTGGATGGTGGCCTGTTGCTAAGTGGCCCCATGGGAACGATTCCCAAAAGGATCATAGTTCTGTGTCCGAGGATTTCATTCCCTTTAGACCTCTTTCATCTCTTCATTCAAATCCTAATGCTGAGATTGACCCTGTAAGCTATTAGTTGCCCTCAGCTACCATTCTTCCTGTTTTAAAAGCAAGGCTGATAGGAACATTAAAAAAAAGGACTCTTCAGACCTGGCAAATTTTGTCATTAGGTAAGTGCAAAATACTTCTCTTTTTTTTTTTTCTCTTTTCTTTGTGAAATGAATGGGATTGGATTCTCTGTTGTCTTGTACTTTACACTGAAATGTGTGCTTGTGCCAAATGCTTATAACACACTGCCAAATCCAGAGACTAGCATTTTGTATGTTCTTTGTTCAGGCATGAATGCCTTTGCAAGGTGCAAAGCAAGACTAGCTCAGATGCTACAATAGCCCAAATCACAGAATTTTGCTAGCAAATGCTAAAACACGGTAGCACATTTCCTTAGTTCTTCTGCCTCATGTCGGAAAACAGGATCACTGAGCCTGAGCACAATCCTTACTGTACAAAACTGGCATAAATTTAGAAAGCTACTAGGTATAAAACACCACTTCCCATGGCCTTGTTCACTTGCAACCTGCGAATAAAATTTATTTTTCAAAGTCTGAGCCCATACAGGAATTATAACACTACCAGTTTGTACCCTCAATGATTTTCAGGTCCTATGATCACCTATAACTGCAACACAGAATGGATGTCAAAGGATTCTGTATGCACTCACAATTAAAACACCTGCTACATCTGATCCATTTCATACCTTGAACAGAATGAAAGATTTTTTATTATACAATGGTCCTGCATATTTGTGGGTTTTTTTTCCAAATGGTTTACAGTCCTGCAAAAGTTCTGGATGATGGCAGTCCCAACAGCCATGTGCCTTCCCTTAAGGATTACTTTCAAAATGGGTGCTCTTTGTTATAGCCATGCAGGGGCTGGGGTCTGGTTGTTAAGAAGAGAGATATTCTTGGGGGCAATAGTAGTCGTAGAACAACCCCTGAAATGGGTGTATTTCCTGCTTCTGTAAGTGAGGTTATTTCCCTCTTGTGTCCTCAGAAGGATGGGTATGTACTGTCTGCCAGTCCAAATCTGGAGTTCTTGATGGCACAGGTTCTTCAAATGAGTGTGATCTATGTGATCACAGCATTTAGGAAGAACTTTACCTGTAAAAAGATATGGCTGGTGCTAACAGTTCCCAGTGCTTTTTTGGATGAATGCTGGCCAGCTGTGATTAATCCAGGTGGTGCTGGCCATGACTATTAGGGAAGTTGTACACTGTTGTTTCTAGTATTCTTTTCAGCTCCTTACAGCAGAAATAGACAGAAACCTGTTCTGTAGGAAGGAGAAATAAGGGGAGTTATATTCTGCTCCTTCTTGAAAAACAGAAGCTTTATAATTGAGTATGTCCACACAACAGCAAAGCCTGAATGTGACATCTGCTTCTTAGGTTTCTGACTTGAAAGAGTCCCCATCTTTAGCTCCAAGCTCCTCTGGGAATTTCAGGGCCACTTCTTCACTCTATCTAAAGTGGATAAATGGTCTAGCTTGGCACTGAGAAATGGAGAGGCTGGAGTGAGGTGTCTTGGAGACCAATCTCAGGGTACAGAGAAACTCCCTCAGCAAAAAATGCCGTGCTGGGATCCTGTGATTTGTGTAAAAACTTGGTGTTGAATTACTGCTGACCACATGAATAAGTTGTGATGGGATTCACCAAGAGCATAGTATCTACCACAGGAGGTTGCTCTGTTTGGCTCAGTCTGTAGCCTCCCTGGAGATCAACTGGCATTTAATTTTTATCACTGCAGAAAAGGGAGGCTGAGCTTGCAACAGTGACTGACTTAGCTGATGTGTGTGAAAATGTTATTAAAATAGGAAAATGTCTCTCCAAATGGATTTTGCTTTGCCATTTAAAAATCCCATGTAAATGATGCAAAAAGGATTTAGAGTGGGGGAACTATCATAGATAATAATAAACTATTAATACAAACTAGTTAAGTTTCACTCAGTGGGATTAAGACTCAGTCATGTCTCATTTAGGAGTGTAGTATTAAGCCATCCTTCAGATATGACAGGTTTTATGTTTTCCCTGAGTTCTTTCCAAATGGGGAGGGAAATCTCAATTAATTTAAATTTTTGCCTGTTGTCAGTCATACCTCCATGGTTTTGGGAGTCCAACTTTAAGCCATAACCCACAGCAGAAGTGATGGATGTAGGTTTATCATTGACAAGGGAGCAATAAGTACCAAAAAGAGGTGCCAAGCATGGGAAGGGTTGTCTAAGAAAGGAGCACTAAGAGAAGTGGGAAGCTTGCCCCACCATTCACTGGGATTCATAAGTGTTGCCACAGAAAGGGAATTTGAAATGGTAGATTGTTTTACCCTCAGGAAAACAGAATTTTTTTATTTTTTTTTTCCTAGCACTGGCTGCTAGAAAATCGTAGCTATGCATGGAAAAGACCAACTCAGCATCCCTCTAGCTGCCTCTGTGCAGAGCAGCTATCAAACTGAATGTCTGTGCCTCAAAAATGTGTTTCCTACCCTTATCTTCCAATTCTGTCCCTTGGCTTGGCAGATCCCATTATTGCAAGCCCTTTTTTATGATGCCTCACGTTAGATATCCTCTGTAGGATTTCAGTACTTTATTTTTACAGCCCATCTAAGCAGCTGAATCAGGGAGCTCACCTGTAATGTAGTTAAAATGTATGGCATGCGTGAGTCCTCACTGTGTCACAGCTGGATTCACAACTTACCCGGCTTGGCACAATACAGATATATAGTTGGATTTAGGTACCATTTACAGTGGCCTTTTTCAACTCTGCTCTATATGATCTTCAAATATGTGCAGAAAGTTATTTTATCCTCCTTAGATGTCACTTAACAAAATTAAACATCTGCAGAGCTGCTACCACTTGCTGCAGCATCTGCATTGTTGTCTTTATCCCAAATATTGTGGCGTTCAGAGATTTATTGCATTAGTGGGATGGGATCTGACCATCCTTTTTTTTGTACAAGAGAAATGTACCATCTAAAGCTCAAGATACCTCCAGTCATTAACACTGGAGCAAAATCAACTATTTAAGGGATTCCATTAATCAACTTCCCACCAACATTTATAATTTCAAATGAATTCACTAGGACTGTCTTTGCTGAGGATGTCTCTTCAGCTTATCCAAAACATCTATCTGAAATGTCTCCCATGTTGGGAGATGTAAACTCAACCTGCTGCTCTCCCTTCAAGAGTATTTTTTATTTAGTATTTATTTTTTATTTAGTCCTTTGCTGTGATGTTTATGGGCCCTCCCTCAGTATGGGGCTTGGTTGTCATTGTCCCAGCCACATTCTTCCAAGGATAGCTGGAAGCCAGAGTTCCCAGAAGCACAGATGTGCACAGAAATTTTGTAAAAAGAGAGAGTTTTCTTGCTTCCAGTTTACCAGGAATTTTTGCTGGTGTGTAAATTTCCTTCAGAGAGATAATTTTGAATTTGTAATAGAATCTGCCTTTGAAAACCAGTATCAGCAATTAGTGAAGGACAGCAGTTAGGGATAAGAGAAGCATCTTAACTCATCTAGAAATCTAGACAAAACCAGCACAGTTTCAGGTACTGAATTTTTGAAACAAACAGCTTGTGAGTGAACTGTAGATAATTTGAATTATTTAACAGTTTTCCAGATACAATTTCAAATTATGAATTAATTTCAGAAAAAATCTCAAATGAGTGAACAGAATCTTTGTAAGGAGTAAATCGACTATAAGACAAACTTCATTCATGAAGTTATTTATATTTAAAAATTTGCTCAACTCCACTGATGTTTAGCAGTTCACCCTTTTGATTCTAGCCCCATGCACTCACACACACACAGACACACACACACAGACACACACACACACACACACACTCACTCTGGATGATTTAGCTCTTGCAACATCTTGTCATTAGCCATAATCATTAGTGCTATGGTCATTTTGCTGGTCCATTTCCTCCTCTCTCACCTTTCCTGGCTCTGCTTGTGCACTCTGGTGATTCCTCTCTGTCTTGTAGAATTAATTTTAAACATAGAGACTTACGTGCTTCAGTCTTTAGATGGCACCAAAACTGAATGCACTAATTAAGGAAGCTTTATGATTTCTACTATTTTGGAGTCACAGATAGATCTGTGTTTTAGAGCTTGTGAAGGTTCATGAGTTCTGATTTGGCAAGGCTTCCTATGAGTTCTACATACAAGCTGTCTGTAATGCTAGATCTTATGTTGATTAAAGGGCACCATCTAAACAGAAACAATTGTACCAGCAGCTTTGAAGTGCTCTGTATGTTGGTGAAAGCTGTACTGAACTGCAAGAGTTTGACAACAAAATATAATAAGACTCTTGAAATATAAAAATAAATGCTGAGCTTGTCTGATGTTGGTAGTGGTCCTTTCAATTCCTTCCTATTCAACTGTATGAAGCAGTCAAATATTTTCTTTTCATCTCAGGGCATTATTATCTTTAAGGAGTTTGCGTACTGACTTCAAGCTGTCTAGGTGGTATTGACTGAAACAAAGCAATGCATGCAATTGCATTTCTAAAGAACCAGTGCAAAATGATATGAAATTAAAATAGATGGAGACATTAAGTGCTCCCCAAGGGCAATAACACTGGTACTTAATGGTCAGAGATATACAAGAGACAAAACTAGAAGTTATTTACTACGTAAATCCCTACAGTCAAACCTCTTGTAACTGGAGCTTGGCGGTGGAGGGTCTGAAATTGTTGCTTTCTTTCAGTGCTGATGCTAGGCTGGTCATAGTCCAGCCAAACTGACTCTTTCCTGGTCCTCAACCCTTCCCATGTCCCAGTGCTTCTTGCTAAGCTGCTTGTTTCTTTAACAGCAGTTATTAAAGCATGGCCAGAAGACCAGAGTCCCAGAAAGCTGAATGACTTTAACAAAAACTCTCCAGGTTCATTTTTCTTGAACTGAAATTGAATTACATACATTATTCTTTATTTACTTATATTTCATTTCCAAGCAGTGCACTTCTGTGGCTAATGAGCAAGTGACCTAGAAGATTTTAATTTTAACATATGTGAACTTTATTGCTAAATACGGAAATCTTAGTCTTGGTTGGTGCTAGAATTACTCGAACAAAGTACACTCCAGTGTGTGTAAGCATGTTGTACTCTCTATTCACTCTGCATCAACCCATTGTTTCAGTAGCTCAAAAGAATGAATCACATTAATTTTTAAAAATATTCTGAATACACATGTAGTAACAACCATCATGTAGAACAGAGGCAACCCAACCAGTCTCCTGTAGTATTGGCCTGAGCCAACAGATAAAATTTTATTTCATTAAAGAAGTGGCAAGCTTTTTGTTATGTCTCAGGCGTTACTAATTTGATAAATAAACTACATGAGTATTGCAACTTCCTAGAAAAATCTCAGCTTTCCCTGTGCATTCAAAGGTCTGCTGTACCCTGTGCCTCAATCCTTTCCTTCCATGGGAAGGGTCCAAGAGACCACCATAGTCACAAAAGCCAGCACAATGTCAGCAAGGTTTACAAAGTGAGGGACTTGAGAGTTACAGGGAACCTCTGACCTCTGTTAAGTACACTCAAGACTAGGAGATGGTAACCTGTCCTCCAGAAAAAGGCATTTCTTGAAGGGTTCAGTCCCTCTCCTGGGCCTGACTGCTCATACAGGCATCAGCACTCATTCCAGTGAGATCTCTTCCAGCAGTGGCTCAGCACTCAAGCCACAGTTTTAACACATCAACTTTGGCACTGAAGCTGGCATAACCTGGTCTGTTGTCCTCTGACCAGGACCGCTCTTTACTGTATGTTTCTGCCTCTGTACCCAAGCTGACTGTGGCCTTCGGTGTATTCTGGACCCAGACCACTCAGTAAGGTTCTGAAATGTTAGTGGTAGTGATGGTAGGAAATCTGGTGCACCTGTGTTTTCTAGCAGAGCGAGTGTGTGTGTCACTATAAGACTAATAAAAACATTGGTACCATCATAGATGGTAAAGGAGTCCTGTTTTTCAAGGGCAGTGTGGCCAGACCCCTGATAAGGGAATGCTCTGGGAAGTTCTGAACTCACAATAGTGGCTCTTCAAGGCAAATTGTGTTACAGATCTTTTTCTCTTAGCACTGTTCACCAAATAATTATAAAGGCTGACTTACACTTCCCTGGGAGCATATACATCCTTGATGTGTTTTGTAGTTGAACAAAGGCTTGAAACATCAAATCACCAGCTCTTCTTGTGGGCCATAGAGTTTTCTTGGATAGATGCTGAGCCCCAAGCAAATACTAGTTACTCCTAGCCATACTTTCCATGTTTTGCCTTGAAAGGCTAGCTCAAGACAGATACCAGCCATAAATCCCTTTATTAGGTTGCTGTATTAGCCTGCAAGTTGAGCAGTCAAGCACCGGGACAAGTCTCTGGAGCAGCTGCGGCATTGCCATTCTTGGAGGTTTTTAAAACTTCTGTACAAGCCCTCAGCAACCTGATCTACTTTTGAATCTGACTTTAAGCTTGTGCTTGGATTAGATGGACTCCTAAAATCCCTTCTAACCTGAATTATTCTAGATCTTAGAACTCCTTTGTGTAGATTGTTTTGACTCATCAGCTCCTTTCTTTCCTTCTGTGTATGATCTCCCTTAAAAAAATTACCCCTTTAAATGTTATCTTCTCTGTCTTAAAAAAATCAGATCCACAGCAAAACACAGATGACCTAAGTGGAAATTTTAGTGGTACCATTACATGAGAGGAGGGCTTTAATTAGTAGGCCTAAAGTAAAGGTAATCAATTCTGCCTGTATCTGTTACAGACACATGAGAGGGATGCTAAACAAATGTAAACCATAATTTGTTAAAGTGAAAGGTGTCTTCTTTAACCTTGCAAAGATCTTTCTTCCAACACTTCATTTCTTGAGCAGCTCAGCAGGGTGATAACTGTGAGGGGAAGAAGGAGAAAAAGGATTCAGAGCATAGAACTTGAGGAATTCAGAAACTATCACACAAAACATGTTTTTTAACTTTTACCTAGCTGTGGATTCTTTCTCTGGAACTGCACAGATTTTATCTTGACCCATAAGGAAGAACTTGATTCCTTGTGGATTCAGCCAGGATGAAAGGCACCATGCCTTGCTCTCTTGTGGATAGTTTGGGCACAAGAACAATGGAACAAGGCTGCACATATACTTGTCACTGGAAAGATTATTCCTTTCCAGTAATGCAATGTGGTCACAGGGGCTGCACAACGTGACTTTGGATCTGCATTTCCTCAAGGAAAGCTCCCACCACAGAGATGAGAGTGATGTGGAGCACAGCGTCACTTGTCCTCAGTGTCACCAGCTTCCTTGGGGAAAGCCCGTCTTCTTTGCAACAGACTTGAAAAGGAGACTTTGACCAAGCCAAGCACTCCCATGTTCACAGATTTTCATTGCGGGGGGAGCAGCCTGAACCATGAGCAGGAATTGCCGTGTCTGTTTTGGGAAAACAAAACTGGGATGAATAGGGAAAAAGTAATTAGGAGCAACATGGCAGGATTCCCACCTTACGCTATCTAGGATTATCAGATATTTAGAATTCTCTGCTTCTAAATACTCTTTGCTGTTGGGTCTCTTGAAGAGCTGAATAAGCCTCAAAGACACAGAGAAAAATGAGAATGAGGTAAGGAGAAAATGAAAGAGAAAGGCAATGACTGTAAGAGGGAAAGGATTCAATTTTCATAAGTGTCTAAGGGACTTAGAAGATCAAATCTCTGGTAGATTGAACTCACTTGAGGCACTTCTGATAATTTACCCAATTTACCAGGAAAAAACAAGATATAAAAAGATTGGTATTGATTATGCTGGAGGCAAAACAACGCTTACTCACAAAGTTGCTCGTTAGGCTCTGTATATCCTAACCAGAGTGGTCGGTCCCCAGGGAATTCCCCCTTCTACACATCCTTTTTTAGCAGTCAGAGAGCAACTAATGTGCCAGAGTACCTGGAAGGTGCAGATAGTCACTGTTTTTGAGTGACAGCATGTAAACATACAGTCTCCAGTAGAAAGGCTGTCTGCTGGTATTTCAGTTCTCTGATTGGGCTTCTGTTTCCCCTGTAGTCTGGCCTCTCCTTGTCTGTTTGTTTTGTTATCATTTGTATGGAGATCATCAGATCCAAGTACATTTGACATATGGAGATAACAGTCAGGAAAGGAAACAACATATGGCAGACAATTCATATCCATCAAGATCTGTCATAAAACCATTTTTAGCAATAGAAAAAGAAGAGTAGAAGAAGACATCAGGTTTGAATTTAAAATAAGCATGCTACTTGAAGAAACAGGAGGGCCTAAATAAGACCACTGTTTCACTGAAGGCAGTGCCTGTTGGTACCCAATGTTTCGGTGGTGGGTTAAAGTCCTCTGCAGTGTGTTGACCAATTACTTTTTTACCATCATGACTGCTTAATGACTTGTCTCAAAGCCTTGAATGAAGCCAACTGCATTGACTGTCTAGCCTGTTGAATCATTGTCTTGGGGTTCTTCTGGGCTAATCCAGATGTTCAACCCAAGGTTACAGGGAGGAGAGAGAAGGGAGTATTGTACAGGTGCTGAAGGGTGAGTCTACCTGGAGACCCCAGTGTGTGATGCATGGCCCTACTGTCCTCATATATCTTGTTTGTCCTGTAGCAACATCACATAATTGATTAGACAGATGATACGGTCCAAGTCCTTCCTAGCAGGGCACTAACATTGCCTGTTGGAAAAGGTGGGCAGGAATGAATTCAGACTGAATTCAAATCTACATGGGTGCTGCAGATATGCAGCCCTGGGGCCCAGGAGTGCCCTAGGCTTCAGGCTGCTCCTGGGACTGACCACCTAAGGTGAGGTGTGGATGTATGCCAGAAACATGGCACTTGATTTCTTTGCTAAAAAAAAAGCTGGTCCTTCGGTTTGACTGAATTGAACTTTTGACTGGAGAAGAGTTTTTTGAGGGGCTGTATCTCATTCAGACATGGCTGTATTTGGATTATGTGGATATATTGGAAAGTTTTAAAGGAATGAGGATGCTTTCCAGGACAGAAAAATACTATGTATGTCACTAATCTATGTAACTTATTTAATAGTAATAAATGGGATGTCTTCTATAATCTACAACCATATTTCCCTGGAGAGGACCTGGCCTTTTACCAAAGAAAGTGGCCTTTCACTTTTACTTTGTTTCTTTTTTATAACCTTGTGGAAGAGCCCTTCAGGATTAAGAGGCTGTTTCGAGGATGAGGAAACCCCTGTGAGGGAGTGTTTACATTGCCCAGCCTAACAGAGGTCTCACAGGCTCAGGCATGGTACCCCTGATGTGCCAAGAGGAAGAAGCAGCATCAAGCTCCTGCTCATGAAAACAAAAGCTGAAAAACAAGGAGAAATAGCCACTGTGTGGAGGTATACTTTCAGGAAGGATCTTCTCCCAGTTTGTTTTTCTTTTTTTTCCTGATGTTCTTTTGCATAACTTCCAGTGTGGCTGACCCCCTTCCTCCTCTGCCAATTGTCTTCCCATCTGTTATTTCATCTGCTCCAGGAGCAGAGTAGTTGAGCTGTAGTGATGGGGTTTGCTGGTACTACACCTCTGGAAGTAAAAGTAAATCTTGTTGGAGGAAGAAAAGAGAGACGGATGAGGCCTATTTGATGATCCAGGGTATCTTGCTAGGAATGGAATCAGTCAACCTCATCTATGGGTTAAACATGCTGAGCTGAGCAGGTTTATGTGAGAAAGGAGCTTGGCCAAGTGGATCTCCCACTCCTGTCTGAGTGAGCAGGAAGGATGAAACCTTTTTTCTGGTCTAATAGGGTGCCCGGAGCTTTGCCACAGTGTCAGAATAAGGAGGTGCTGTTGCTGAGCATAGCAGTCCTTCACAGGTGCCAACTTGGAGGGTATAAAATGCAAAATGGCTTTTCAGTGTTTAAGAATAGCAAGTAATTTGATGGCTGCAATAGAAAATCTTCCAATCCTTCAGCAATGTGTTCCAGAGCTGCATAACACTGCTGATAAAATTGCCTTTGGATTCCTTGTCTAATATTCCAGCCTTTCTCTCGCTCAGCAAAACACAATAGCTTGCACTAAGCCTCCCTGGGAGGGCGGCTAACAGCACATTTACTAGACACTTCAAACATTTGATCATATTTCTCCTGAGTGTATTTAATATCTGTTAATGTCAGCAGCCCCAGCCTGATCGAAATACCTGCATTGCTGGGAAAAATATTTAATATAAAAGATGACACGGGTAAGCAATCACTTACTGATGTCTTTTGGAAATGGATAGGTGACTACCCCCCTTCTCCTGCCTCCCCCCTCACTAGCCATGCTCTTTTACCACCCTGCTGCTGTGTGCTTCTCTGAATGCATTAGAGTGGTTATTCTGAGTATGCAGGAGATGCCAGGAATAGTTTCAGGTTTCCTGCCTCATCAAACCAAATTCAATCTGTAAAAAATTAATACACCCAGAAGGAACAGTTAAAAGCATCTCCAATCAATTAATGTTAAAATGAGGGCTAGAAGGCTGATTTGTTAAAGGAAACCAAATCCAGCTCAGAGCTCAAGAGGCTACTGAGACAAGAGTACAGTCAACGAGTCAAGCTGTAGTGTTTCAAAGGAGGGTAGCAGATAAAATATAGATTGAAGCTATGAATGCATCCCTCCCAGCTTCTCATTGCTGCAGGCTTGATGACCCCAAATACACAGCCTGTTTTGGGCAGGCCAAGAAGTCTCGGTAGAACAAGTCTTCTTCCCAGACTTCCCACAAGACAGCTGATGGCACATGCTTAGCTGTTTGCACTGGCCATTTGCATCTTCTGTCTTTTCTCCCCGTGACAGCTGGAGTGAGAAATAACGAATGTAGCCAACAGCCATGAGGGATCTGCATACTTACAACAGCCCCATGTCTACTGCACTGCTCACTCCAGAGATTCAGAAGACAAGTTGGTACATCATCCTTATGAGTTTGCCTTTAAAAAAGTCAAAAAGAGATAGAAAAAGTTGTTTTGTCTTGTTTTGCTTTGTTTCTCCCCTGATATCTAAACCTTGTTGACATTTAACATTATCTTTACGATCACAAGTGTCAGGCCCCAATTTTATTTGTGATAAGCTGAGACTCTCATATCATCTCTTGACTCCAGGGCCCAGAGCTTTAGGCTGAAGTTTACAAGCCATGTGGATGAGTTTCCAGAACTGGCAACAAAGATCCTCATGGTGAAATTAAACAGTAATTTACACCCAGGAGGGTTCAGTATGCAACTCTACTGTCTCTTGTCTGGAGTGCCAGGAGTGCCAGTCCTCATAACATTGAATTCTATTTTTTTCCCCTCAAATGTTGTCTGACTGTTTCCAAAGTGTAGAAAACTTCCAAATCATATCTGAGTCCACATTTTAATGAAACCTTTTCAAGCATGTTTTCTTGCTACCTGATGTCTTAAAAATAAATAAATAAATAGGTACAAAACCAGCTGAAGCCTATTGTCACTATTTTACCTCTGATTAAGGTAGATCACACTTTTTTTTCTTCCAGCTATTAAGTATTTAGATCTGTTTATACTTTAATCCCTTGTCTTTTTCCTGGTCCTTTGTTGCTGTATTACATCCTCACAGTCAGAGAGCACTGAGATAAGTGGTAGAAAAATGGGGAGAGGGAGTAAAGGCAGTAATCCAGCTTTAAATAAAAACTTGGCCTGAGGCTAGTGCTTGAATAATATAAAGAGCTTACTGAAGGCAGAAGGGAAAAAAAAAAACCCAAAAGAGTGGCAGGAGAAACTGAGGCAATAGGACCTAAGATAACATCGGGACTTATCTGGATGGTGTATTTAAATGCAGTCCTTGTGAGAAAGGGTTAATGAAACTGCATTTCCCTCAGTGTTGACTAGGCCAGGGCTAAGAGTGAAGGAGATTTGCTGAAGGCTATGATAGGGTTGCTCTGATGTAGGCAAGCAAGTAGTTCAGCTGGTGCTGGAACTATGCTTTTTGGTGTGCTGCTGGGCTCAGGGAGGGCTTCATACAGCCATGAGGAGGAATTAGAGAGGCTCATAGCTGCTGAGATGGGAAGGGTTCATATTCTGCTTCCCACCTTCGCCTGTATCCCTCTGTCCAGGTAGAGCAGCACTGCAGCTGAGAAATGCATTCACTGTGTTCACAGATCTTTGCCTCTGAGATTTAGAGTGTGGTCTGGGTTTGATCTTTTCTGAAAATTGTATTTCCTTTGGAGATGGGAAGGAAATTTTGTAGAAACCAGCAACAACTCTTCTTGTAGTGAGGAAGCATGTCTGCCTGTTAATTCACTATCACTTTTTCTGTTTTCTTCTTTATCTTAGAAGATAACAGCAACCTTCCCTCCGGTTAAATTAGAGCAAAATGGCTGGAGAGACCTCAGGTAAAGCCAGTTAAGATATTCTTATATTCACTAAAAGAAGTTTACACAGAAATACAATTATTGTTCTCCTCTACCAATAACTGGGTACACTGACTCCATAATGCCCTAGGTTACACTTCTAGTTCTTTGCTGTTTGAAAGCCAAAATCAATTTCCTTAAGAAATTTTGAAAATAAAATACAGACTTAAGGAGAGTTTTTTGACCTCATGTGTTCTGTCTCACTCTCACAGCAGATATAGACTGGGTTTTACTGAAAAGACAGTATCATTGTTTCATTTATCCAGGGCTGGGCAAAAAGAATGATGTTTCTGTAGTCGGGTATAGGAGGCTGCATGGCTCAGCTGTGCCCTACACTGAGATACAATAATACACAGTGTGGTGCAGCTTTAATTTTAATTCAAAATAAATATTTCCATAACCTACAAAATTCCTCTAATACACTTATCTGGGAGAACACAAAGATTAAAGAAATCCTGCTAATTCCTTTATCTTTCTGATACAGGTCTGAAAACAAAGACATCCAAACCTTGAGCCATTTAGGAGAGGAAGAAGCCAAAATCTCTTCCAGAGGTTTGACTGCTGGGTTTACTCATGGCTTCAGGTAAGCTTCTTTCCCTGGATTGTTTAGCATTTCAGAGGCTGTCTGTGTTCCTCAAGGAGAGCTGTGGATTACAGACATAAAACCTTTCATAGCTTGCAGCCAGGGCAGAGCAGAGGGAGTGCAAACAAGCTAATCCAGGGTGCCTTCCCATCCAGCATCCTGCCTCTGACCCTGGCCACCACTACATGCTTCAGAGGAAGATGTACGAACCTCACAGCAGGCAGATGCAAGATAATCAATCCTTTCAACCTTGTTCTCAAGCCCCATTAGATCTCATCCTGATCCCTAAATAGTTAGGGGTTGGATTAAGCCTTGAAGTATGGCATTTAATATACTCTAAAAATGGGTGTTATCATTAATTCCCATGACTCTGGAAAGCGGTGTTATCCATAGACAAATACATTTTCATTTTGAATCATCCTGTGTCCTTGGTCTACTATAGCAATGAGTACATAGGCTTAAATACCTGTTTGCAAAAAGTATTTAGTATATCTTTTTATCTGTAGTGTTTCCCTGTGATTTTTTTCACTGTATGCTTCTTTTCTGACATTATGAAGTAAGGAGTAGGGATGAAGTAAGTACACTCTAAAGATTACACATTCCTTCATCACATTATTGTACAAAAGGTCTCAGGGGATGAATTCTTTCAGCAGCTTAAGCATTGGTTTCACAGTCTCTTTCTAGCCCCGCTCAAAAATAGAGAGATAGGCTTTGCACCTCTCCCAGCACAAACCCTAATCCACACCTTAGTCCAAATTGCTGACCTTGGCTGATTTTTATCCCAGCTTTCCCAGCCATGGCTAGGATGAGCAAGCTCTCACAGGAGAGCTATTTTTTGCAGGGAATCTATCCCTTGGCAGCCCCTTTTCTGCCTTATTCCAACTGGAGCAGTAGTTTTTGTCTTTCCTAACACTAACCTTAACCCTTCTACTTGCCCTATTTGTCAGCACAGCCATACCCAAGACTCTCGGGCATCCTGGAAGTGGAAAAGCTGTCAGTGCAGAATGTATTTGCAGCCTCCCTGTTCCTTTAGCATCCCTTTTTCTGCCCAGCTCCAACTGTAGCTCTTTTATTGCTGTCCTTTTTAACCCTAACCCTAACCGTTAGCCTTGTCTAATGCTCTTTCCTAGGATGTCTTCTTAATGTCTTGCTTTAACAGGATTTTTTTTTCTCCCTGGTGCATCTCATAACCCCATTTAAATTGTGCAGTATCTCTGAGCAAGTTTTTAGAGCCTATGAGGAGATGTTATGTGTAGCATCTCAGCTGGGTCTGTAGTGCTTACGTATAATTGTTCATATTTCAATGTTTCATTTCTAATTAACTTTGGCTCTCTGCTACCACTTGTGCACATATTGAATCTACAGAAATATATCTACAGTAATGTCCTGGACTACTTCATTGTGTCACCTGCATTATGCCTTTGTACCACCTGTAGTGCATCATCCTCTCTGATGCCTCAACTCTTAACCATTCCTCCTCTCTGCTCTGTCCTTTCTTTTCCTCCTCCTTATAACACTTCAGCCTCTTTCTCTTTCCTGTTGCAGCTTCTGTCCTTCTCTGCTCTCCTGCTTGGACCTCCTCGGTGAGACAGAGGCCAACAGGTACCAGGGGAACCCATGTGTGTGGTGGGCAAGAGAAGGCTGAGGAGGACCTGCCTGTGTGAACTGGCAGAGCCCTGTGCTGTGAGCTGGGGAGGGGGAAGCAGGCAGAGGAGGTGTTGTCCTGCTGCAGGACACAGCTTCTCCCACTGTGGGACAGAGACAATTGCCACTCAGATCTGTGATGGCATTCTGTGCCAGATGCGCTGTGCACGTGCCTGCTGTGGGGGTGCACTGTGCATCAGTGAGGGGCCTAGGCAGTTTGGGGGCATGGATCATGGGATGAGTGTAAAGAAAAATATTTTTGTTGGTAAAGAAAAAATTAGCCACCTCCATTTAGATTCCTGTGCAAGCAATTTTTTTCCCCTTTCCAATGTTACATGTCCTTGGTGTTTCAGCACTGGAATTTGATTACTTGGGCCAGTCATCTGGTTGCCTAAGGTCTTCCTGAATGTCATCATAATTGTTCCTACTACTGACCCACCTACAAATTTGTGACTGGTGCATTTTTGCTATTTCAGTTCCATTTCTTTCTAGATCATTCATAAGCACAAGCAAATTAAACAGTGCGGGATCCAGGGTGGAGCCTTGAGGCATATGACGTTTGCCAGGGTGAAAATAGGCCATTTGATTCTTCACTTCTTTTCTCTTTACTAAAGTTTCATACAAATAATATCTTACCCCCTTCCTCTCTGCTGTCTTAATTTCTATAGTTTCTCTTTTTTGTGATGTTTGCTCAAAAGTGTTTTGGCAGTCAGAGTAAGTCATGGCTTTCCTTTGACATGGCCAGAGAATTGTGAGATTAGTGAATGAGTTCTGCTTTCTCTGGATATAATTTGAAACACCCTTTTACTATTTACTTCCCATTCTTAATGCTACTTTCAAGGAAGAATGGCTAGAACATTCCAACCAGAGGTAGCTCTGCAGACTCCAAAATCCTGTTTTTATTTCTGTGCTGATCACACTACCCCTCAGGACTACCAGGCTTTTAAATGAGGAGATCAGTAGTAATTGGAAGAGCATGAGAAAGGGCAGATTTCCAGAGTTTAGGGCTTGATTTTTCAAGCAGAACAGTACTCATACCTGGAACTGGAGTTTCACATACCTAACACAGTGGGAACTGAGCTGTTTTGGAAACCTGACCCAGGGCTGTGCAACGGTACCTCTTAACAAGCTGGCGAGTCTTTGTTGCACAGTGTGGCTCTGTGCTGGTAACAGCTCATCTTCCTGAGATCCAGTAGACCTTTCAGCGTCCAGCAAATTAGCCCTGCTTTATATAGCAAAGCAGCTTTACAGATATTCTCCTTCCAGTTTGGGAGATAATTAGAAGTAGAATTAACTTGATAGTCTTTGCCCTGAACATGGCTGCATGAAGCAGAGAAGTTTATGCTTTGTGCCCATCACTGCCATTTGGAAGCTCATAGAAAGTGCTTTGGGAAGTGTAAAGGCTCATCCCCACCTCAAACAATGAGGAGCCTTCTTCCTGCAACTGCTTCTGCATGGGGCAAACCCAAAACCTATGGAGGCTGCTTCCCTTGTCAGTAAAGGGAGATACTGAGGCTGCATGGATGCCATTGCCTCAGGCACTCATCAAAACCCCCCTCTGACCCTCATGGCTTCTTTGGGACTGTAAAATCTCTAAGATCACGCCATTCATCCTACTTCTTCCAGTGAAGTGTGGCTTGTCCCATGGGACATATGTTTCATTGCAGCTAGATCTGCAGGCTGTCATGACTGATAAAGTAGCCCGTGGTTGGATGCACACATGGATCCCCAATGTTCTGCTACTACCTAGTTGTAGGCAATGGATGTTGCATTTGATGATCTAGCCTACTCAATGGACACACCAAAACACCTGGGAAAAGCTGCTCCATATAATCCCAACTGTCTTGTCCTGCTGCTAAGAGGACCCATGTGGCTATTACAGAGACATGCAGGAAAATGGTGTTATTAGAGGCACCAGGTATTTGTTCAGGAGGCTGTGGGATGCAGCCATTCCTTGGGCACTGCAGATGTATTTACAGTATTAAAAGGTCAAACAATCTTTCTATTTCCCTGTTTGCTTCAGAGAGTTTTGTTGAACATTCTCATTATTCGTTGTGGTATTTCTTTGATTTAAGAGGATTTCTCTACATGACCATAGTTATTAGAATGCAGTGTGTGTGCAGTGAATGTGTTATTACTATAACAAGCTTCTCCTTGTAGTAGATATTCTGAATACAAAGCTTTTAGTTCAGTTGTGTGTGTGGTAGTGAAGACAAGATGGGGCATGTAATTTGGAAAAATGATGGAGTGGAATGGGAAAAAGACACAAAATTAATAGTTTAGAGTGGTGATTTCTGTCTCTGTCTTTGTTATGGGCTCTGTGGCAACTATTACCTTACTTTCCTGACCTTTTTTTGGGTGGAGAGAAGCCCTATACAACAGCATGGAGACCGTGAGGATAGGAGCAAATTTTTCTCCTCGTGCAATTTTTCCCTAATTGCAGGCAGGGCTTTTGGCCCTATTAACCTTTAGGTGAATTGCAGAAAGCCTCTCAATCCCTAAGCAGTTGTTAGGAGTCCTTTCTGATCCTCCTCTAGGACTTGCTTGCTGTTCCTTGTCCACGACACCCCTTCAGTGTTGGAGAGGGGAAAGGGGCAGCAGAAAAGGGGTTGCTGGAGCCAGGGACAGCTAAATGCAGCATGTAAACCCCCTATCTTAATGAGAAGAGGCAGAGGCAAACAAGAACTTTCTGTCTGTTTGGGAGCAGTAGGAATGCTAGCATTATGAGGCAGAGATAATTAAAGATATTATAATGAGGCCAGGGAGTCAAAGGCATTATGTCATGATTTCCACTCTGTATTTTAAAAGCCACAGCATATGGGCTTAGATAAGGGTGATTACTTCTAAGAAGAAGTAACCGAAGTAACTGCTAAACATCATCTATTAGGATAACATGTACCTAAGAATCTTAAGAGAGTTGGCTCAGGAAACATCTGGTTTTAATGAACCTGGGAGTGCTGGCAATATTGCAGATGACTGCAAAGGTCTCAGGTTTTGCCAGTACTTCAGAGGGATGTGAGAAGCGGGTAAGATAATTATAAGCTGACCAACCTGAAGTCAGTATCTGGCAAAATAATGCACAGGGAACTATGAGATTCAGTTGCTAGCTAGAAATATAATTAATATCAGGCAACATAGCTTTCAAGGAGGTAGAGCCTTCTAAACAACTTTCATTTTGTGTGTGATTACAAATTTAGTTGTTGACAGTGACTGCAGAGAGATAATATGCTTTTGCAATGTGTTCAACATGGCCCAACACAATATTTTGACTTGAGTCAAAAGATGCAGGGAATGCTGACTGATGGGAGTGAGGTTTTTATAAAATAGTTTGTGTCCGGTGTTATTTCAATTTCTCTATCGGTGATATGGAAATAAATATAAAATTGCTGCTGATAAAATCTGAGGCTGACACACAAGCTGACAGAGTAGCCAATAATGATGGGGACAGAGTGGTTACACAGAGAGATAGGATGGTGCAGTCTGCAGTGCCCGTTTCAATAAAATGCTTTTTAACATTGCCAAATGACAAGCCATTCACCTCGATTGCAGGAACAGGGAAATTTTCTGATCCAGTCGACACTTATCCATGGCAGCCCTAACAGGCTTTTTTTCTTTTTTCTTTTCTTTTTTTTTCCCTCTCAAAATATCTGTTACATGAGGGTGATACATTTGGATCCTATCACTGACTGTTTTGCCAATGGTTTTTGCCAGCACCGGCTGTTTTTAGCTGGTTGCGTATGTCAGTGTTAGTCTCTTACAGGTGAAGGTGACAGTGTTGTACCAGCAACAAATGAATCAGACTCAGTGGGGGTGTAGGTGACTGTTGAGACCTATTCTATGCTCAGCACATGTCACTCTGCTACTGATGATACTCTTCTCCTCATGTGCTTTTCCTGCCCAGGGGCAAGCTGATTAAAGCAGCTTATACCTTCCCTAAGCTGATGAATTACTCATAGTCAAATGTGCATTTAAAGTTACTTGAAGTACTTTCTTGGACAACTGCCCTTCCCAGTTTATTATTTGGGCATTCTTGTACCATCTGTCCAAACCACGAGCCCAACTTACTGCAGCTGGGTCTTCATTAATAGACTCTCAAGAGTCAGTCTTCATGCTGCGAGGTTTGAAGGGTGATTAGCATCTCATACGGTCTTGGTCAGAGTGGGGAGAGATAGCCATAGAAGCAGAATTTCTCCAGCTGCTGCTTGCTCTACAGCTTCAGACTCATGTTTTTCTATAGAATGATGCAAAGACAATAGAAGGGGAGTCTATTTCCAGTTAAATATTAGGAATATCTTGATTTCATCTAGGTTCTCAAGTGAATGACAAAAAACTTAAGGGAGAATTTGCACGTGAGAAGATGGATCCGTTGATAGAGGTTGCATTTTAGTAGCTTTTTTTGCCCCTCAGAACCATACAGACATCACTTACCCTAATGTAAACCCACAAAGTTTTTTTGGATCACAGATTTTGAGTACCTTAGCTCCACATCTCTTTTCACAGATGATTACACCAGGCAAATGTCAACTAGGGTGCTGGGCTCAAGTCCTGACTTGAAAGACCATGCAAGTTTCCTCCATCGCTTCAAGGTGCTTCTCTACATCCCCATGAGCTCCCACTGAACACGTTGACAAAGCTCCTGACACTAAGCTTGTGAGAGCTGATGAAATCACAACCTAGGAAAACAGTTAGCTTTAATAAAATAGGGACTTGAGAATTGAACCACTTTCTCAAATTTGTTTCTCTTGTCATTAACCCTGACAGATCAATGGGTTTAAGTTTATTTTTCTAATGTATAAATACTGAGCAGGCTTTGATAAAAAACAAACATATTTGTGAGCTATTATCTCTTTCTTTCCTGGAGACTGCTTCATGATACATATCGAGTATGTCAATATGTAAATATCATAGTGATTGTTAGCAAACCTTTTTCCTCTGTGATGGTCTCATATTGAAAGGAATGAGAGACTGTTAATTGTACTAATTATGCATCTCTCAGAACTTATTTGGTGGATTATGTATTGCATCCTACTTCTGGGTAATCAATAGTATGGGTATACCTGCATTTGGATTTTTTTTTAACCCTCTGAACCAGCAGCCTGAGAAAGACTAAGAGGAACCTCGCTTTGCAGGGTAGGCTTTGCAGGGAGTGAAGGAGGGACTTTGTACTCCCTCCTCTGTTTTTACAGAGTTTTACAGATCTCTACCGTCCAGTCCTGTGGCTCAGGACTGGACGGTAGAGATCGTGCCCAAGCCTGGCTGTCCTCTTGCTGCAGTGGAAGTGAAAACTGGTGTAACATTAATTTATGTGGTACTAGTGACCAAGGAGTTAAGGTCCGTCTCTCTAAAAGTCCTCAGCCTATGGCTGTTGTGTCAGGTCTATTTACAGGAGAACTGATGACTATGACAAGAACCAGCTGGGAAACATGGACCTGCTTCACATGGTGATATGGAGAAAAAATAGATCCCTCTGGAGACCTAGACCTGAACTGCTGTCCCAAGGTTGGGGGGGCTCTGCTCTGCTGCTGCCTTCACCAGCCTTTCAGAAAGCAGCAGGGAAAATCTCCTTTAGCAAAAAGGACCTTGCAGGCAGAAATTCTTCCAGGCTCTCACTCCTCCTTACAGTTGTTTGTAGCAGATATCAAACAAAGCGCATCTGACAATTGTCAAAGAGCCTGGGGGACTTCTCACACTCTACCCCTTCCCTCTGAAGCTGAATGTCTTGTGGATGAATCCCTCTGTCTTCTTCTGGCCTTGGGGTAAAACTGCCTGAGCTACTGCTCTGGGCTCTTCCGAGGCACCTCCTGGGCTTGGTCTGTCCTAACTCAGCAAACAGCAGTGGAGCAGGAGTCACTGGGTCATTTCACTTGCTGGGGGTCTTGTGTGGGCTGGGTTGGTGCCAGCATCTGTGCTCCAGGGAAGGCTATGGAGTAGGGGGCAGGGAAGTGCATGGCAGGGGGATGTGTGGGTGACAGGCACATAAGGGGTAATTTTCAAATTTGCTGTGGCCCCTTCTCTGAATCAAGTTGGGGGCTACCATTGACTGTGACCTTCCTGTACTGCTCCAGCACCTGAAACCCAGGCTGAGCAGGAGGTGCTGCTGCACCCCAGGGGACTGTGTGTGCAGACTTGGTGGGGATGAGATGTAAAGGACAGATTTGGCTTACCCTCACAGTGTTGGCTTTTAGGTTGCCTCTCCACGTCAGTGAAAACTTGTCTGTAAATATTTCTGTTCTCCAGAAAAGGTATTGCCAGTGTTGCATTATCTGTGAAAAATCCTTGCCCCAAAACTTTATTTGTGGCTTCATTAACCCAAAGAACTCATCTGAATGCTCCATTTGCCTTTTAAATAAAGAACAAGTGATTGTTGAGGACTTGCATCCCTATGATTTTGTGTTGCTTTCCTCATTATGAGAGGAACATAAGGGTCCCCAATCATTATTTCTGACTCTGTCATTAGCAAAGGTCTGGAAAGCGTGGTTTCACTCCATTAGCCTTCAGAAATAAAAAGAATGATTGCATAAGTCAAGAATAATTATTTCAACCACCTTTCCTCAATGTTTTGCTGTGGAACAGGCTAGAGCCTAAACATGGGCTGACATATTAATTTATATTATTTGTATTTCCTAGAAAAAACACCATGTTCGGTATTCATATAGCAATACAAATAGCTTTATTTGTGATTTTATGTGCTTCTTTGGTCACTCATGACAAACATCAGGAAGCTGATAGCCTCCCTCATGGTATCTGACAAGACTCCTGTGATTCACTGCTGGAGCAGCGTACAAAACAGAGATTCTTAGATCTGTCACAGTCTTTTTATTTCTCAGAGGTGTGTGGATGCCTGTGTTCACCAGAACCACTTTCTCTAATGATACCCTTCTGTAATGATGTTGAAGTTCACGGTTACATGATTACATGACGGAATGTGAGTCAGGGGGTGATGCAGATGATCTGAACAGGGCCCTTTCCATGTTCAGAGCAATTTGTTCTTTGCTGTAAAGAAAGGATGGAATGAGCCTACCTTTCCTCCTGTAAGCAAACCAAAATGCAGCCATTTTACTCTGGATGCAGCATTAATTCTTGCTAGACCTCTGATCAAGATCTGGAATTACTGAGTGAGGCATGCTTGTCACAGAATAGGGCTCATGCAACAATGGCCTTTTTCATGGTGTCTTTAAATGATACAGCATGATTGTGTAGGAACAGGAAGTGTGTCAGGACCAGCGAGATGGAGTGGTGTCTGTCTGTCCCACCACTGTTTATAGTCATCGGAGACAAACTGCTTCACAGCACCTTGAGTCAGCTCTTCCAGCAGCAAAAGGAAGGCAATATGCAGTAGGGTGGTACAATAAATAATTCAGGGATATTAGCAGTCTTGTATAGAAGGTACTATAGAAGAAGTACTATTTCTTATTTTGACTGAAGATGCTCTTTAATTGCTGGAGCTAGTAAAGATACAATGCAGCTGAGAGCTTGGAGTGAAACTGGGTTGAAGGACACTATTTAGTCTCCTTTTCCAACTGATGTAGTCTTTAAAACTCTCATTTTAAAGTAACTAATGAGCCAATTGGCATGAAGAAAATAATCTCCTATAGATCTACGCAGCTCCTTTCACGGCAAGAAGAGATCTTCAACTGGAGGTTTTAATGGAGGTAGGAATGATCGAATTCTCTTTATCAGTGAAAAGTTGTGAGCTGTTGTTTTGCAGGTTTTTTTAGCAGCTGTATGGTTGCTGAATGACATGTGGATTACAGCTTGACAACATAGCTATTCTATGCACAGAGGGCATTCAATAAGAGACAGAGATGATGAGCGTAGAAAAGAAAACTGAAATGATACTGTGAATCATGAAATTGTGCCAGAATTTTATGTTAATTGCACACCTTGTTTTCCTCACCTCTGAGTGTGCTAGTTCCTAGGAGAGGAAAGAGTTCAAAAGCTTGACTCCAACAAACCTACAGAAAGCCTGCAGTCATTCACACTTAACTACTAACCTAACTCACAAGATGAAAGATAAAGATGTCCTCTATCTGACAGTGCTATAAAACAATGAACATGGTCCCTGTCTCCTCTGGTCAACCTTCATGGAAACCTGGCAAGAGCACCTAAGATAGAAGAAGCCTCTGACCAGCAGGGTCAAAAGGACAGCATCAATCCTGAGACAAAGGGATTCATCTTAGCCTTGAGATTGACCTGAACTTTAAAGGATCTGAGCCCAGGCATACAAAGAATAAGAACTGGTACATGTCACAGTAGCTTGTAAAAGCAGGTGCTGGAGAAGCTGACATGACTGCCACTTTTGCGGGAGAATTCACAGTAGAGGCAAAGGCCTCACCACAGAAGCCCAGAGGAGCTATGGGGTGTGCCTAGGGAGCTGTGAGGTATGGCCCTAACCTACAAACATACGTGACAGAGGGATTCATCCTGCTCTAGAAGTGTTATTGGTGACAGATGAGCTGAGGAGGTGTTTTGAAGTATTTGGATGATAGGCACCTGGAGCTCCTGATAGGCATCAAGGCTGGAATTATTGCAAAATAAAGCAGAGTGGAACTCAAGGTGCAAGATGAGATAAGAAACATCATGTTAAGGACTTCTACAAGGTCAGTCTGCACTATGTAGTGGTATCTTCTGGCCTGGATTCCACATATCTGTGCAGGATAGAGTAGGCTTTTCCACCCTCTGGTTTTCTGTGCTCCAAAGAAGTGTTTCAAAGCTACATTTGGAGACACTGTTTTGCTATAGCAGTCCACCCACAAGGCCCAGAACCACAAGGAGCTCCTTTGTGTATGACATGGCCCCACAGGTTCTCATCATGAGGTTACAGGATGCAGCTTCCTCTGCTGGGAGATTCACATCCTGGGTTGCTGAAACAGCCTTGCTGAAATGTGGCTGCATTGTAATTAATAAATACACTAATGGAGTCTTCATTGCATTATTAGAACATTTTGAAATTTACTCTGGGAAACCTTTCAACTCCATTAAATCCACCTTTGTCACAAGATAAAGTGCTGTTCATAATAGGCTCATTAACATTCAGACTGCAGTTCAACCCCATCCATTAACAGCTGGCAGGCAGGAGTTTCCAAAAAGACCCCAAGAAGCATTTTCCCTGACCAGGGGCTGGCTTCCCCGACATGTCTGTTAGTCCTGTGTTGGACATTTCATGACAAGGAGCCTTTCTGCACACTTCTCCGTGCCATTTAAATGTACTGCCAAGACCAGCTGTAATCAGGTAGTGATCTGGAAAAATCTGCCAGGAGCTCCCACCCTGCTGGTAGGGTGTGTATTTGACTCAAAAGCTGCCATGAGCAGAAGGTGCCAGACCCACCCAACAGCCATGGGCGTTTTCCTTCTCTCTCTTGCTTGGCTGACTTTCATTTAGAGCCCAAGTGTCGGCTGCTCTGATTAAGTGCATTAGAGCCAGGCATGATGATTAACAGTGAATGATAACAATGGCATTTCAGTGGTGGCTAATAGGCTTCCAAACTTAATCTCTCTCGCTCTTAGTGAGATGAAGAATAGATAATTCTTCCAGCGACAATGATTACACAATAAAGTTTGTATTTGCTCCATGCTGATGAGCTATGAAGCCTGGTTTCAGCCAGCGGCTCTTCAGAGGCCCCAGGGCTGGGGTGTTGCCAGCTCTGGATTTTACTGGATCTCTGATGTCTCGCAGGTCTGTCTCCTGGAGCTGGGTGATTACAGGGAATTAATGCCTTTGTTCTCTCCTTCTTTCTAAAAAACCCACATCTCCAGCCAACTACTCACAGGGAAATACAGACTATGGCAAATTGAAATTGTCTCTAAGTAATCTATTTGAGCTTACAAGTTTTGGACAAAACTCATGACTTTGAGGCACCTTTTATTAATTCGAGTACTGAGGATTGTCAGTTCTGGCTCTGGCACATCCACAGCAAGGGAGAGAGCTGTAAAATTCTCAATGGGCTCAGCAGAGAGGCTAGACTGGGCTGCAAGGATGACTTTCTAAGTACTGAGAGCAGCTTTTCTGAATGGGATGAGCTTGTCAGTGACTGGGAAAAATAAGAAGCTTGACCTGAAGATTTGAAGCTTCAAGGTGTCACATTTTAGCTGCCTGAATGCCAGAACATGGGGACTTACCAGTCTGCCTAAGCACAGATTCAGTGAGTAGCTGAGCATCAGTGAAATGTGTGTTAGTCTTTGCTGGAAAGGATCCATGGACCAAGGCAGATGGGGTTCAAGAGAGCAAAGCTCCTGCTGAAACTGTAAATGAAACATGGGCAGCCTGCTTTGTTTCAGGGCAGTGCCTGCCATGAGAGGAACCCTCATTCCCTCAGACCTATCCATTATCCCATGGTGCAGACAGCAGTAAGCTAAGGGGAAGGCACTATGTCACTGGAATCAGTGGTTGTCCCACAGCTGCGTATTTCAAGAGTTACCCTTTGCTTCTTGAATTCTTACAACAGAAAAACTTGCTCCTGAGCTGTCAGGTGGGAGGTCAGCTCTTTCAAAGACGTTTCTCACATCTCTCTTGACCAACCCTAAATACAAGGTCTAGAACAAGAGCTGTACAGTGCTAGTGATGCATTCAGCAAGCAGGCCCTAGTTTGGAGGACAGCAGGACAGCAAAGCAGAGTATACACCCCACTGCTAGAGCATAATGTGATTTAATGGACAAACAGCAAGACATATAGTTAGGTTCTACAGCTGCTAAATGTGTTAGTCCTTAAACAAACATCTAATGGGATTTTAAGCCTTGATTCTTTTGAAACATCAGACTTCAGAGGACATCTATTTTCTTATAGCATCTAGCATCGTGTCTTCAGGCTGAGGGATATTACTAAAAATAGTCAAAGCACAGTTCACCCCTGATGTATTAAGCCTCATTCAGTTTGGATTTTTGCGTTTTCTCCCGCACAGAATTCCTGCTCCTTTCCACTCTGCCTCTGGTATCCCAGCTGTTCACATTTCCTTGACTCAGGCTTTATGAAATGCAGCCAAGGAGCAGATTTCAATGAAACCAAGAGAATTTGCAATTAGCTCCACCTTTTGCAGAGAAAATATTGTATCTGTGTCTCAAAGTATGCTTTGTTGTAACAGCATGGCACAGTTCCTGTAATCATGTCTTATCAGTTTGGTGAGCCTATATCTTTATAGGAACTGTATCCCTAGAGAACTGCTATGGAGGAAACAAAAGATACTCATTATATTCACAGTTGGACTGTCCTGAACTTCTCTTTGAAAATCAAAGCATTTCAATTATTCTTTTTTTTCTTAATTTTTACTTGTTTCTGCATTGCTGGTTGTATCTGGGGTACAAGACAGTCACCCAAATACAGGTCAGGGTTGGGATTTATTCAACGTCTATTTCTTGCAAAATATTGTTCCATTTCACCAGCTTTGGCATCCTGCTATTTCCCTTTGAACAAAGATTTGTTATTTCTTCCATCTGCAACTATCCTCTTCTTACCTTGTGTGTGTCATACCATGAGTGGCTTTAACTAAGATAGCTGAAAATCACCCCAGAAAACAGGATTATATCCTGCCAGGCTAATGATTCACATAATTCACTGGAGGGTTTGGTGAGCAACAAGAATTGGCTCAAGGGAAACGATGGGCCCACGGAGCCAGGAGAAGGGGAGTGGCAAAGAAAGACAAGAGAGTGAGGAAAAAGGTCCCTTCCTTTCAGTAAAAACAGCTGTGTTGCCTCAGCTGACCGTGTACCAAGACTTGCTCCCATGATGGAGCAAGTTCAGTAGTCCCTTCTGGTTACATGGTTAACTTTTTAAGTGGAAAAGCTATATTTTCTTCATTTCTGACATGGGATTAAAGACAAACAGCAGTCCTCCCTGCAAGCCCCTCTTCTCTCATTCACCCTCCTTCCCTTTGCACAATCACAAGCTGTTGCTGTTCACAGGTGGCATCTCAGAGGGGCTCTGAGGTCTGTGTTTAGCGCCAGCTTAGCACGTACAACTGGACAGACTTTTCTTCATTCTAATTGACTTACAATTCTTTTTTGTATAACTGTGAAGGCAAACCCCATCTACCTCACTATAACTCTGCTGCCAGCATTTTGTCCTCCAAGGTTTACATTAATCATGTGTACTTTGTTTCTGCTCAGGCTTCTCCTCAGCACTTCCTGTTGTCTATTACTGTGCATAAAAATGATCTGTGCTGACACAGAACTGTATGGGCACTTTGTAGTATCATCTCCAGCATTTGCCTGTGTCCCTTATTTCAAGCAACAAAAGCATATTTCACAGCAAGGTGGTTTCTTGAAAGGTTTTCCACTGAGAATTGGAAGAGAAAGCAGAAAGCTGGGTTTCTTCAACCCTTTCAGCAAAGTTATTGAGGATATTGCTCAAGGCTTTGTGGCTGCTGTCGTAGACCTGCGTGCACATTGTACTTGTAGGGTGCCTGGTCCTGCTGGCTAACAGGATGGGGAATGACCCCACTTTCAGGGCTTACTGGGCATTTATCACAGCGTGAGGGTCCCTGGGAGCTGGGGCAGCAAGCTGCAGTGCTTCATCCTAGCTCTGGGAGATCACCAGCAGCCTGCACCGCAGTGCACACCGTGCTGGTCCTCACTGGCTGGTGTCAGCCCACTGTAAGCAGGGACGTGCTTGCTGTCTGCCGTTGTCTCTTCTGCCGCAGCAGGCTCTTTGCACTGCTGCTGGCTGAACTGTTTTTAATTATCCTCTTTGGACTTTTGTGCTCAATAATCAACAGTTAATTGCAAACAATCAGACAAATTGGTCATCTAGGGAAGAGAGAAGAGTGACAGTGAGGAGCATGGACTAAAGCAGGAGGTGACTCCAGCGATGGGCATGGCTAATGGCAAGAAGCTGTTTGGAGCAGAGGGTCTCAACGGAAGAGGGGCTGCAGCAAAAGCCAAAGCATCTCTTCTTTCCTCTCTTCCTGAAGCAACTTCACTTTGCAACTCGCTTCTGCAACCCCACCTCCGTTGTAAAACAACATGGCTTGGTTTTGCAGGCAACATTGTTAGATCCCACTGGTCTGTGGGGAAACGACTCACTGGAGAACAGTAAATTAAAAGGCTTTAAAAGTCGTGGCAATGCTGCTGCTTTTCCTGGAGCTGCCCAGACGTTCCCAAGTGTCTCGGGAGAGACCTGTCAGGCTGGAGGTGAGCTCCAGGGAGGTGAAAGTCTCAAAGAGGTGGCCCAGGCACATGGCACGATCCCAGCTGCAGCAAGGTCTTTCCAGGAGGATCAGACAAGTGCGGGAAAGAACTCATGAGCCCAAGGCCAACGTTTCACATCCAGTGCACAGGGGCCGGCACACTTTGACTTTTGCCCCACTTATTGGCAGTTTGATGCTAACATTAGCAATGAAAGGGAATTAAAGGGGTTGTGTCTGTTCATTTTTTGTTATTTTCAGGTTGCCATGTTCTTGGGTGAGGTTGTTTGTCTGTTTGTTTGTTTTAATTATTGAGAGAGCGTTATCTTTTTCTAAAATCATTATTATTTTTCAACGATGCTTGCTCAGGACCCCGAAGGTGCGTGGGGCAGACAGAGCTGTTGCTGCCTTCCCCCACGACCGTCCACCCCCACCTCACGTCTATTCCCCGCAGGTGCTGGGTGTTTCGGCAGCCGATTCCCGACGGCGGGGACACCTATGGCTGCCCCCGGGGAGGCGCCGGGGGGACACGGCGCTGCAGGGGCTGCGCGCAGCCGCCGCTGTGGGAGCGGAGCCCAGCCGGGCCGGCAGGGGGCAGCGCTGCCCCGGCAGCCCCGCCGAGCCGAGCCGAGCTGAGCCAAGTCGAGTCCAACCGCGGCGAACCGAGCCGCGCCGAACCGAGCCGAGCCGAGCCCAGCCGTTCCCTGGGGCTCATTCCATCCCCTCACTAGGAAACAATTTTCCAGGCAGAGCTCCAGGCACTCTATAAATTAAACCCCTGCTCCTGTCACGTGCCCTTGTGGTGTTTTCTTGGGGTCTAAAATATTAATTAAAGGAGGAGAAAAAAAGCCCTTTTACAATGCGCCACTATATTAAACTTATAACGCTGTAAATCGGCGCCGTAAAACTGTAACTCAAGGGCCGGGTGTTAGACAAACCTGCCAGGCTGCCGGGGGAACGGCAGAGATCTTAACAAACTGCATCGTATACATGGTGCTGCGATGTACATAAAACTTACTACTTTGCACCCCTATTAGTTGTTCTTTACAATATTTTCAGGGATGAAAAAATAAAAATGGCAAGCTATACAAACAAGCGAATCAATTCAGAAAAATAAAAGTTGACATGAGCTTGCATCCAAGAAGTGAGTGAGGGTTTTTTATCCGCTTGTTTGCTTATTTGAAGTGGTTTGGGAAAGCTGGGTTAATTTAAAAATATTTTCCTTCCAATTTTTTGCATTTCTTTGTTTCCCACATGCAGGTCAGGATGGGCACTGCTGTATAATGAAGACATGGTAAAATTGGTTATTCTTTAATATATTTTCAGTCTGATCTCTAGATTTCTACCCCTCAAATGAAAATAATCTCTTTTGATCCCCACTGCTTTTTTATTCTTCACAGATAACCTCAAGGGGCTTATTCTCCCTGTCTCCCCTCCAGTGGAAAAAATACTCTCTTGGTTTGTCCATTTTGTTTTGACCTTCAAAACCTGCAGTCCTGCCTTTCTTCTCCTTACTAGAGGATCCCTGGCAAGAACTTTTGCAACCATGAATAGTCAGGTCATTATAAAGCGATAACACGGGCTGTAGCTCTTCCTCCCTGGGAGAGGTGGGCAAGGGTGTGCAGCTTCTTAGGCTCCTTTTCCATGTGAGGGAACGGAGAGCTGTGCTTCATTTGGAAGTTTCATGCGACATCACAAATCAGGTCCTCTGGCAAGGAGAGGAAGCAAATGCCAAATATGCTGAAGTGAGTAACTACCCATAGTGAAGAAAATCCTTTAATGTGAGCACTGTGTAGGTAATGCAGTATTTATTTACCGCAAAGAAACTGTAAAGAGCACAGCATTGATTTATTGGTTTTTATTTTTCAGGTCGGTTTTGCGGGTCTTGGTCTGATGGGAGGATTTTCTGAGAAGCATCTGAATAGCTGATAGGTGGACAGCTTCAGCGCTGATCCCCTGACCCGAGCGAGGTTTGCTGCTCACAGTATTCCTGGAATGACACAGAGGCTCTGGTTGGAGTCAGGCCAGGACATTAGATGAAACTGCTTTTGTGGCACTTTTGCTTTTGATGGCTAAAGGACAGATTTCCCACTGTATCTCTCTGCAGCTTTTGACTCTGTTGACCATGAACCCTGCTGGCCCCTGCTGAGGAGGAGGTGGGTTGCAGTCTGGTGGGAATGATTTGGTGGGACACTAGTAGCGACTTGAACACACACCCCTAGTCCTAATGCCTGGATGTGGTGCTGTCACAAAAGAACCTGTGCTTTTCCCTTTTTTGCTGACCCAATTGAGCACAAAGTCATCAGGGTGTGGGAGACATTGCTGCAGCCCAGAACACTTCAAGAACTCAAGCTGGTTGTGCCTTACTCTCCTCTCAGGTTTTAACAGAATAAGTAGTCAAGTTCTAAGTCTCAGTCCTTGAAAGCCTTAGTAGCCTTGATCAAAATATGTAAAAACGTCACCTTATCAGCACCACCTGAATTATACAAGAATCTTTCCATTTCCCACTGCAGCAAAAAGTAAGACGGGGAAGAGGTGGCTCTCTGATATTCTCCTCCAGTTATTGTAAGCATTGGTCAGTGTGTCTCTGAAGTGTGTGAAAAACCTTCCTAACCCAGAATGGTCCTCACTTTCCTTGCAGAGATGCCCAGCGTCTGCAGAATGCCTTTGTACTTCACACAGGTGGGGAATGTTCATTGCCTCTGGAACGTATGTCCCTGAGCAAGTGTTTCACCAACAGCATCAGAACTAGCCTTCAGGGGTTTCTGCCTGAAGTTGGCCTCAAAGTGATGGCAGGACAGCATGGTTACTGGTGCAGTGTATAATCTCTCTCCTTTTATGCACATGCACACACCACATACATAATGCTTATCATAATTTTGTGTACGTTTAAACCATACACTTTCTAAAGAGGGTTAAAAATGTCAAGTGAGTTCAGCATAAAGAGGTGAAAAGAAACATTCTGAGATACTCACAGTGCTGGTGGTAGTAACAAGAAAGACAATTCCAGGCTTTCTTTGGTACTGAAGTTAATTGCAGGCATCTAGGGTTTAAAGACCTTGTGTTATTGATGGGGGTGTGTTAGCAACAGGAGGGATCCACTCTAACATTAAACTGGAATTTAGCATGTACAGTAGGTTGTCAGGAGAAAGGAATAAGAACAAAAGAGACTGTTATTATCTCTTATTATTATCTTTTAATTCCCCCCCCCCCCCTTTTCCTTCTGCATGCTCTCTCTCTCTCAGCCCTCTCTCTTTCAATAATTACAATAATCAGCTTACAATGATAACAGAAATAATCTCCTACAAGATAGCTAAACAAACCACGTTATCTGTACTGAACCGTGCTCACTTACAGTAGGTATATCACTTATGGAAAAGCCAATAAAATTTTAATTAAAAAAGCATGTAGGTTGTCAGTTAAGATGCAAAAAGAGTGTGCAAACACATGCGAAGTGGTCCATAAATTTCTTGGTATTTGATAGAACAGGTAGGAGGGCAAAACCACCCCAAACAAAACAAAACCAAACTAAACCCTCCGGGTTTGAGGAGCTCTATTTATGTTGCTCTATACAGAGCACTAATTGCCTGGGAATTCAAAAGCAGGGGGAGGGGAGAATCCTCCCTTGAGCGACAATCACATCCACCCACCTCCACCACTGCTGGGAGCAAGTGCGCAAAAGTTAATTAAAGATTTTGCGTCTCCTCACCGCAGCGCTGGATTGATAGCTTTGGATCCTGAGATAAACTAAAGCTCTCCCACACTGTAGCGCTGATACGCCTTCAACTTTGCCCTGGAGGCAGCACCACCATCTAGGGACGAGATGTTTGGTTTCCCTGGTGTATTCTGGGTTTGGCCTCTCTACTAGGACTGAAAGCAAGAGGAATGATGAATGCCAACAGGTTGGTAGGTGGTTGTCTCGCAGGAGCAGGGCTGTAGGTAATTACCTAGTGGTGAGTCACGGTGGCTTGAGAGGACTCCAGGTTCTCCGTGCTAGTTGTTTGTTTGAAGCGTATAGAGTGTATAACACAAAGGCTATTTGGCATAGCAACAACAAAAAGAAAGAATTTCTGCACAGGTACTGTGAATGTGAAACAGTTGTTCAGCTGACCAAAGCAGAGGGTTTGCTGGAGCCAATTGTGAAATGAAGGAAGTCCTTGACACCACTCAGGGCCCTGCGTTTGCCTCGCTCCCCATAGTCTGTCTCTCTTGTGATTCTAGTGTGAATCCTGGCATGGTTTGCCCATGGACTTTGTACTCCTGTGACAGGCCGAGAACAGTGGCTTCAGCTGTCATTTTGAAGACAGAAATGCACACCCTTTCCTCAGACTTTCTCCAAGCTTCGTTGCTGCAGGGTTTCACTGGGAGGAAATTTCAGCAGTGGTGGGGTGATGAGCATGGGTCAATGCTTATGCTTTGCACTGTTCTCCCTTGGTGACTGAGCAACTGCCTCCTGGGATTGTATTCTAGTGCAGAGAAGACCTTCTGGATAACAGCATGATAAATGCCTTTGTGGTGTGAGGACATCCTGAGACAGTGTCTAAAATTCCTTCCTCTTGGTTCAACCTTCAGCTTTGGCTGTAATGGGTAGATATCACCTGTGCAAGCTACCCAAGAGAGCACGTGGAGATAAGCAAAGCTGTGAGGTGGAAGGACCGATTTCCTCAGTGGGCAGGTAGCTGTGGTACACCAGCTATCATAGGACACTGAGTTTTGGGGCTATTATAAACAGATAATGTTTACATATTGCTCTTACATTTACAGTGATCTACAGGCTGTACCTAATTACAGAACTGCAGCAGCCTTGCAAGGCAGGGCAGTTAGGATCAGCCTCCTTTTAGACAAGAAATGGACGCAAGGGTATTAAAATGCATGACCAGGGTTAGAGACGTGGGGTCAGCAAGAAAGCCAAGGTTAAAATATCAGACTTACATTTTCCCAGTCCTGTGCTTAACATGTGTCTCAGCCAAAGAAATTGATGTTAATGATGTACTAACCCCTTTCATCTGAAGATCTCAAAATGTTTTATGTCCTGATTTGCTTTCTCTATGCCTCTCTGTCATAGGCTGTTGGTCTTTCAAAGGGGAAAAGTGCAGGCTGCTCTGTGCTGTACATGTGTCTGCATTGCCTTCAGCTCCCAGCAGGAATGGCAGACACCACTGAGGGAAGGTGTAGTAAGAAGGCTGGGTATAGGTTAAGAGGATTTGGTGTCTCAGCAGTTCTTGTGCCAGAGTAGAGTTTCACCTAGGTTAAGGGACATCAGGATGCAAGGGGTATCTGGAGACACTGCAATGGAAACCATGCAGGGAGGGGACAGCAGCAAGTGAGGCAGACAGGACCTCTTTGAGGAGAGCTGGACATATAAGTTGTCCGAGGAGAAAACAAAAGCTCTTCCTTACTGATTTCTTTCAGAAAGAACACTTCTGACATCACAGCTCTGTGCCAGACGTTGAAGGAGAGGCAGCTGCTGGTCAGGTGGGCTGAGGCCAGCCCGACATCCCACGGGGCAGCCCAGAAGAGGTTTGTGGGCTGATAGGCAGCATGGCACAGGCGCTGAGCGGGCTGGGCTGAGTGCCCTGGCACCAGGGTAGGTAATGGTCCTGGGAGAACTGCCAAAAGCAAAGTGTTTTTAAATTTCTTAAATCTCTTGTTTCGGGAATTAAATACTCTGGAGGAGCTAGACCCTTGCAGAGGCTGGGGGAGAGGATGAAACATGACACATGAACTCTACCTGTTGTGGCTCCCCAGTGCCTGGAGGAGAAACTGAGGCAGTGACTAGTAAACTAATGAGCCACAACCATGGGCCAGAAGGACTTTGTCTCATTAGTGCTTTCTCTGCTGATGAAACATGGCACCCTCTGGCATCTAGAAAGTCACGGCCATTAGCTACGAGTAGGCAGTTGTAAACTGCTCAGAGCAATCTCCTGAAATGAAAATGCAGAGGCATTTAGGAGGCTGAATGGGAGGAGCATGGCACTGCCAACTGCTGCTGTGAACTGCCATGGGCTCGCTCCAAGTCCCACGCACAGGGTCTCGCTTTGTCCCCTCTCAGGGAAACTTCTGCATCCTGCTGCGACCTTCATACAAAGCTCTCACATGGGGTCCCTGTGTGAAGCAGGGGCAGTTTCCCCTGCAGCTGCCAGTGTGTGGCAGATCTGGATTTGTTTTTTTTTCCCTCCTGTTTTGATTATGGAACTGTTGTGTTATTCCAGCAATCTGAAATTAGATACAGGTGCAAATTAACTAAGTAACAAGTGCATTAGATTTGGTAATTTTTCTGTCAAGAGTCATGCTGAAGGGTTGCAGAGAATAACAAGAGCAGCTGAGAGCCAACTGGCTGGTCCAGGTGTGCCCGACCACTGAGTGTGCCTCCCTGGCAGCGGTGTGAGGTGGTGGGATCTATTTCCATATCACATGATGAGAAGTCACCCCCTTCCTGTTAATTTTCCACCTCTGATTTTTGCCTGCCATTCCTCATGGCTGGCCACAACTGTCTTTTAGTGCTCACTCCCCTGATGGCAGAGCGGTAGTTGTCATGGTTATGTCGTGGTCCTGGGATTTCACACAGGCAGCGGAGCAAGAGCCTGGATCCTCCTCCTCCTTTTCTGGTGGTGGAGGCCCTGTGTTTTTTCTAGCTGAAAGGAGAAGGGCTGTTGGCTGTCAATCTGCCCAGCTATAACAGCTAGATGATGAGGGAATCCAGCTCCATCCGCTACCAAGCAGGTGCATACAGATCTGCCCCTCCTCAACCCAACTCCCGCCTCTCTCTGCAACTTGCAAGAGAGCAGTGGTTGCGGGGGCAGCTTCCAAGCAGTCAAGATAATCCAATCAGTTGAGCTGTCATAACGCAACCATCAGATGCCTTGTCTGTCTTCCCTGTCTCTACGGAGGTGTGAGCATCTTGTGTAGAGTAAGGTATAAATAGCCTAAGTGAGGTGGGTGGCATAGGACAATAAGACAGCGGGAGAATGTGTCAAAGTGTTAGTCTGCTGCGGCTGCTCACAGCTGCGTAGCGTTCATTTTGTAGAGGGGCCATTTCTGGCTCCCTGTGACAGCTTGCTAGTCACTTCCATTCCAAGGATGCTGAGATTCAAGCGCAGGAACTGTGGTGGGTCTCAGTGCCAGCTGCTCTCCGTGCAAACTTTCTGCCCTGATGTGCGCTAATTGGCCCAAGAGAGATTACGAGGCGCCTGAGCCGGGGAGCTGAGCTCCTTCCTAGAACTCCTCAAATGAAGCTGTGCATGTATCTGTCAAATCAAGGTTGCAGTGTGCTGGCAGGGCAGTGTGTGGATAAAGCTTGTCCTGCTGCTGTCTCATAGATAAGCGGAGGGCTTCATTCACCAAGCAGTTAATCTGGAGTGCTTTCACCAGTGCTAAATCCGTACTATTTATTTAAAGATTAAATTAATGGTTCTATGCAAATTTGCAAATTAGTTAATGACATAATTGCATAAAATGATAAGTATGGTGCTGCACAAAGATGGGCTGGGAGACCATTTCAGGCCTGGGTTTCCTCTTGCTGTGGTGTTCAGACAGCTCCTCACCCAAGTGGAGCTGGGCTCTTTGCCTTTGCTGGGATGTGTGTGTGGATGAGACAGGGCTTCGTCCCCCCCTCCCTCACTGATGTGCTGCAGCATTACAAGGAATATTGCCCATAGCATGCTGGAGATGTCTTCCCTGTTTGGGTCCTTATTTTGAGATAAAGGAAAATTGGCACCAATTGGTCACTTTTCCCTCCAAAATCACATGCTCTGTAACTGCAAAAATAGGTCAGCAGTTGCAGACCTGATTTCAGCAACATTTTCTTGGATGTGTCAAGGGTAAGCATGCACTTTTAGAGCACAGCTGCTGTGAACTGCTCATAGTGTTTCATCCTAGACTAAGATCTTTCCTTTCCAGCTCACATAGTCAGAGCTGCCTTCCAGGAATGCAGGATGCGACCACCCAAGCAGCTGCTCTGGGTGAGACCCAAGAGCCACTTTGCTCAGGATCCAGTACATGGCTGCAGCTGTTGCCTGGAGAAGAGCACCAGAAATAAGCCATTAGGCAACAATGCTTCCTTGGTGTGCTCTCCTCAGCTGCCTGTGGTCCACAGCTACAGGACCTCCTGAGCCAGAGTTGGCACTGAGGGACAGTGACAAACTAGCTCTCAAGCACATGCTATGCTATGACCCGTGTCTTCTGAAATAGCTTTATTTTCTCCCGTCACTCTGCCTGAAAGCCCTCCTTATCCCAGTAGATTTTAGTGGGTTTATGGAACATTCCTGCTTCTTTTTGCTTGGAGTTAAACCTCTCTATAAAATATTTTAATTGTAGCATATGTGGGATACAGAAAGCTTTTGACGATTAGATGAGAACGGCATAGGCAGTAGCCAGTCACCATTAACACTGGGATCAACCCTTACCTCCCTTAATTAACCCTTAATTATGATTCTCTTATATGTTTTAGAAATTAGAACGGTAGCATTCATCATTCAGGGGCTGAAGGGGCGTGGTTGACAGTCACAGGAAAACAGAAGTTCAGCAAACAGTCACTGAAGTTGATTAGTCCTTTATGGATTCATGTGAACACCCTGGTTAGTGCTCAGCTCTCCTGAGAGGTGCGACTGCAGATGTTTCTCACCTCACCCCATCCTTTGCTTGGAAAAATGGTTGCATATGTCGGGATGAAAGGGAGAAGGGGCAAGTGATAAGAGAGAAACTGGTAGAAGTGTAGAGTAAGGGAATAATAACTACAACCCTGTTTTGCATGGGGACACCTTAGACCTACTGATGCCTCCAAGGCCAGCCCTTCTCCCAACTGCATTCTGCTTTCTGGATCAGCTTTACAGCCCTCCCCAGTCCCCTGGCCCCTGTTTATTAACATCAGAACACCTCTGAGCAAACTAACCTTATTCTCTAGCCAATGTCCTAGTTCCTGTCTTCAAAGCTGCAGAATTTCTAATCTGTTTTCACTTCTGTCACTGATTCTGCTGTGGCTCCTGGCTAATCACACAAACTGTTTTGTAACCTTGTCAGCTCTGTCCATGCTGATAGCGTTGCAGCCCCCACTTACTCACAGCCACTTCTCTAATGCCAAAGTCTATGTTTGAGCCCTGGTCTCCAAAATTGAAAGGTTAATCCTCCAAACCCTCCAGCACTCACATCTTGTCTTGAGATACACCTTTTCTGGCCATTCTCCACTGTACTATCACAGTGCTGGGAAGAATGTAGAGAGATGCCCTTTTAAGATAATGACATTAAACTTTAGGTCTAAATTCACTTTACATGACAGAGATTTTGTTACCACTCCAGCCGAATTTTCCTATTGATTTCTCTGAAGCCTCTCAAGGCATCGTCACTTCTTTGGCTTACAAAAAGATTTTGGAACAGGGAAGAGTGGAAAGCTTTCTTGACCTTTCTGACCATTGCTCTCCTTTGAACGTGCTTTCTCTAGGTAACTAGTCACTAGGACAAACTCGTCTGGATACAATGTCACTGAAATTGTGTACACCACTTACACCGTTCTAAATGACTGTGTTTTACTTGGGGATATAATCTTCTGGAGCAGGAGGTTGAAGGTTGGGTCACTGGCCTTTGTCGCAAATTAAGAGTCTCAATGACCTTGTTTCCAAGAAAGTGAATGGATTGTAATCCTGTGATACATAAGTTACACATTTTTTTAAACTACCTGTTGTTCTAGAAAGACAAACATTAACTACCCATTCAGCCCCTTTTTATCAGAATGGTTTCACAATTTTAGTACAGCACTGATTAAATAAAACTGTTCCTTGGATAGAGGCCAATAACAAACTGGGCACGTGTATGAAAGAACATTAAAATACCCAAATCGCGCCTGTCCATATAGCACAGCATTTCTTCTCTGTTAGGACCCAAAGATTGGACCTTTTAGGAAGAATAAAGGATCAGTGTAAGCAACTAGTGATACTCCCTCGTATCTTCTCCAGCCTCCAACCCTTGTGGCTAAACCTTTCTAGTGCCAGATCTGGTTTATATGTATTTGATAGCGTTGGCAAACTGCAATAAATAGTGTTGTCATTTCAAAAAGAGATCCAAGAAATTTAATAAGGAACTTCATTACTCTTTTGGGGACTCTTTTTAACCCACTCCTCAACTGTCCAGAGTGTCTTGTTAACTTCAGTGTCAGAGAACACAATGTATCTTCCATAAGCAGATGCAGGGCACAGAAGACAGTGCAGGGATTTGAACTTGCTGCTGCGTGTAGTGTTGATGCTCAGCTGAGGAGGTCACCTCTTTGACAGATAATTCAAAAATCTGTCCTGGAAATTAGCTATTCATCTTCACTATTAAGAGAGTCATGTTCGTCTGTGCAATGCAAGGAGATCTGTCAGAATCTTTAGGGGTCACATACAAAGTAAAGCTAGGATTGACTTTTTCCATTACTGAAGGTGTTACAGGACAGGAACCAGAGGTCTGGAGGGGATAAAAGCACTGAGTGTATTAAACTTTTCCTCTGAAAAGAAAAACCCAGCAAGTGCTCTTCTTAGACATACTCTGCCTTTCTGTTCTCTTGCTTTTGGGAATATAATGTAAGCATCAAATGGATTAAGGGAATGACCCACTATCCTACAAAGCTGAGTATCTGTTCATATGTGACCAAAAGCATTTTGAGAATATGTATTTTCCTTTGAAATGTGGTTATGCCCCAGAGTACTGGGCCACAGGTCTGTTCTGGTACAGCAATTTCCATGTTTCCCTTCCTGCTGTTTGCCCTTGGTCATGTTCTTTTGGATCTTCACATGAACCAAAGCAAGCCGCCTTTAAAGTCTCTGTAGTTAGTAGTTCTCCCCAGCATCACAAATTTAACTCTATACATAAGGAATGCTGGTTGCCTCTTCAAGCAGGATAAAGCTGCTGCATCCTTAATCTCACGTTACACAGATGCCCATATCAAAATAAAGACATTTTTCCCTCTGTTCTTCCTCTTTCAACTTGTAGCACAAGAGCCCAGCAATGAGGTCAGATCTCGGAGAACTTTAAAAAACACCGTTTCCCTGGAAAGGGCTCTTGGATTTACAAACTCCAGGATTCACATGGTGACTGTTTAATTTCTGAAGTGTTAACTGAAATTTACTACAAATGCAATTTTATGCCAACATATTTTTCTGTTTTTGTTGTAACTAAGGCAGCTATTCCATAGTTACTGTTTTGGTTCCCATGACGACTGGATTGCTACTCGAGTTGGAGACGATAAAATTGCTATGTTGACAGATTCTGATTGACTGTTGATACTGGTTGGCAGAAGAAAAGGAGCCTTTCTGATAGGTTAATATGTATATTTTCAGGAAGAAAACAAAAAGGCACAAATTAGTTTTTGGTACAGTTAAATTTTACTAGCAGAAGAAATTAAAGTTTATATTAAAAGAACCAGCAGCCCAGAGGCTGCTGGACAGGGACGGAGGGAGGAAGAACAAGAGGAAAAAGGGGAGGATGAGATGATATCTGAATTTCCAGAGGCCTCTATACCTTGCTACCTGTTGGCTACCTTAGAGAGAGGGTGGTTGTCAGGAGTCAGGGCATTATCTTTCTAAAGCAGCTGCTTGGTGCAGCTTCCTGGGGTAGGTGGTGGGGGAATGAATTGAGTCAAATTGTGCAAGAAACCACAGCACTTTGAAGGATGATCTACTACCAACTTACTGGGGCTCTGTTGAACACCAGGATTTTGTATGCTAGGGAGCCACATCCAGAATATCAGAGGGATCGGAATACTGGCTGGTAGCGGGAGCAGCAGCTGGAGCAAGAGAACTTGGCAATATTAAGAGGTGGGAAATGGATCTTGGGTGGGAGGCTGGAGAGAAGCCACAGCAGGAAGGTGATGCTTACCCTGTGTGTGAGCTGACACTGTTATATTCCCACACCCTGCGTCCTTTTGCTTTTTGGCCACACTGTCGCTATAGACCAGGTTGGTCCTTACTGCACTGGTCTCTTGAAGTGATGCTGACACTGTACAAGTGTGTTGAGGGAGTCATTTGTGTCTGGCAGCTGTGGTGAAAAAATTCTGGCAGTTTTTTTGGTGCATACAATTGTTCTGGGAGTCCTGAGAAGGTTTGCAGTGGAGCAGCTGCAGTCCCCAGTCAGCTAGGGACAGTCCTACACTGGAGACTGCTCTCCGGCATTCTCCAAAAAGCTCTCCAGGCACAATTCCATCACGGAACTTTGATGTTACATGTGACTCAATTTACTGTTCAGTAATATGAGGATTTCCTGGATTGTGGCATTTTCCCCTTTTCCACCTCTGAAGTGTGATTATGGAAATGTGTTTATTCTCAACATGAGGATGGCCAAACGGATGGGAGGGATTTGGTGTCTAAACTGAACCAGAAGAAAGGAGGCAAAGTGTTCTCTGAGATGTGACTTCCACAGGGAACTTGTGCTCCATTTAATGCTTGAAATTACCTGGTCATCACCACCTAGAGTGCCTGCCTCTGAGCTGTGGTGCACTCAGCACACTGGCAAACAGTTGGGCTATTAAAGAGACCAGTTACTCCCAGTAACACCAGTGATGGGGCTGCTGACAAGGCCAGTGCCATCATATTAACAGTGAAATGGGAGAGGGTGGAAGCATGGTGAGAAGAAAGGGAAGGGAAGGTGGAAAAAATTGTTGCCTGCCTGAAGAGCATCTTTCCATAAGTACAGTGGCCGGTGCAGCCAAGTTTTTGGTTCCTGCCTGGTGCTCCTTGGCGCTACCACATCAAAAAAGAATCAAGAAAGAGGTGGTGTCAGTGGCTACTCCTCACACTTCCCAGGCATGGTAACACTGGCTACTGCTGGACTGTCACTCAGAAAACTTGCCCAGTGTTGATCCCAGTATTTCCCAGCATCTGTCAGAGTTTGGAAATGACCATATTCCAACTTGTATTCAATGCATGGCCTTACAAGGGAGAGTTTTGATTATTGTTCTGTTTTCTTTTTTTTTTTTTTTTTTGTAAATGCTACAGTGCTTTACTGCCTGCCGCTTCCAATCTCCTCCTAAACTCCCTGCAATCTCCTTGGCAGTGACTGTAATTTACTGTGAATTAACCTAGTCACCAGGGAGCTCCTAATGGCCATTCTACAGGTTCACAGATTATCTTAAGCAACTGATATTTAGTACAGAAAGAACGAAAACTTCTAAAAGATTTAGTAAATGTCATCAAAAGTCTATTACATAGCTTGAGGCTTTTTTTTTTTTTTTTTGCTTTCTTTTTTTCCCCAGTGTTGCTTGACTTTCCCTGCTCAAGGTAAAGGCCAGCCTAGGCACATACTGAATCCTTGTGGGGAAAGGAGCATGGAGAGAAAATGGAAGCAAATGTGCCAGAGCAGAGGAAAGATGCCAGTTCCTCTTTCGCAGAGTGTGGCAGCACAAAGAGGAGGTAAATGTTGCCTGCTGAGGCTCCCCGTGCACAAAGAGACCTTGTTGCTCTTTATCTCACTCATGTTACTTAACAGCAGGGCCGGTTTGTACAAACCCAGATTAGAGCAGATAAGAAAATGAAGCTCTAAATTATTCAGTGGGGGAGGGAGGGAGTGACTAGAGTTACTGGATAAAGCTATGGCCTCCAATGGAACTGCCTGTCCCTTGGGTTTTATATCTAAATCTATTTGCTCTGATTAATCCTGTTTTCTGGTTGTGGAAGAATTAAGATGATGATTTATTTTATTTACAAAGAGGCCCCTTTCGTAACAGCTGCAGAAAATGGGAGTAAAAAGGACCTCACAAGATCTGCTGGTCCATCCTTCTACCCCAACAAGGTGGGTCTCTCCGCAGACACATATCCACACCAGGAACTTCCCAAACAAGGTGAGCTGTACCAACGTGTCCCTCTGGTGTTTCCCTTTCTAAGGCTCATGGTTCTGAGCCCTCTGTCAAAGCCTCCTTAAATCCTTTTCTGTTGGACCCCCCAGGCCTCCCAAATGCTGTTTTGGAAGGTGTTCTGGTTCAGGGAAAACACTTGATGATCATCCTTTGTTTTACTTCGCTTGGAGGCTACTTGTTCAGTCCGTCCTGAAGTTGGGTTTGGCAGGGCAGCAGGAAAGACTGGGTGTTTGGCCACCATTTGCCCAAGAAGAGGGTCTTGCATCTCTTGTATGTCTCTACTGGTACTTTAGAAAGAGAGACAGCGATGCGCAATAGACTGGGTGTTTCCTCTATTTGCTTTGCTGCTCTTTGCTCCACTCCCAACCAGTGTGAGGTCATTACTGTTGTGGTGCTGAACCAGAGGGCTCTCTGCAATAGTTAATTACCAACACTGCTGCTTTCTCTGAGGGCTGCTGCTCTATGAGTCTTCCCAAAGAGTAAACACAACTTCTTCCATTTCCACACTAGTTAGGCAACACAGTGATTGTAGGTGTCCTGATCTCTAAACAAAGCCTTTCCTGTTCCTAGGGCTGAGAACATCATCTATAAGCCCTGTACAGCTACGGCAGACAAAACTTTCAACTGTTGTTTTCACTGCTGTGATTTTACGTGGGGATAGCTTGGGTTGCCTGGACTGCTTTTACTATAACTACACCCGCCTAGGCAGGAACAGAAACCCAGAGACAGCAGAGACCTGCCGCTGCTGTGCTTGCTGACAGGGTGTAATTACATCATAAGTTCCCTTTGCTCACAAAGCTGACTTAAGAAATTCCTGCCTTGATACCTCATTTGGCAGCCCCCTCAGTTGTCCTGATACCACCAACCATAGGGCTCTGCTGTGCATTGATAAGAAGACTGAGGTTACCTTCTCCAGTCCTTTTTTGGAAGGAGTATTTTTAACCTGTGTCTGTTTGTTTGCTGCTGAATACACCATATTGTGCAACTACTCCTTCAACAGCAAGGGATTTGATTCTGCTTCTGTTCAGGTGACAGGGTGTTCTGTGCTTTGATGCTTCTTCAGATGCTATACACTGGGCTGACACTCCTGTGCAGAAATGCTGTGCCTGGGGCAGAAAGGGACAATCCTGGTCATCCACCCCTCAGCTGTGCTTTCCCTGTTCTTATATGAAGCTCATTGCCCATTTTGGGCTACAACCTTATCCAACCTCCCCAGCTGCAGATGACTGACCTAGCAGAGACCTGACCAAGAAACCTGCCTATGGAAATTTGTGGCTTTTTGGCAGGAGCCATAGTGCTCATGCAACTTAGGATGTACCCTTAGGGGCATGCTTAACCATTACCCGAGTTCATTGCTTTTGGACTCTCGATGCTCCCTTTAAATGGGAGGGTCAGTCCCACCTTCCCAGCAAGTGATGCTCTCTTACACCACTGTGACTGTTTCCCTCCAGGAGTAGCTGCCCTTCCCTTTTCAGCACAGTGACCAATTCCTGCACCCAGGTTTGTTGAAGTCCCTTTAGGATCTCAGGCAGTTACAATGTCTGAAACACTTGTTATTACAGAGGCAGTCCCCAGAAAACCCCAATATTCCTCACACTCCCTTCAGTCCAAAGTTTACTGTATGGCCTCCAAACTCCTGTGTGACGAAACTGTGCTCTCAGCACCATCATCCATCTCCTTTTTGACATTGGAAGTCAGGCCAGAGCTTAATGGGTTGAAACACAACTCCTGCTCTCCAGCATCAGCTCTTCAGGGCCTGTTAGAACCCTCAATCCACACATTGGAAAAGCATTGGCTTTCACTGCTTTTTTTCTTTCTCATCAAGCACAAGTAATGACCTTCAAGCAGTGCAGTGACACCGCCTTCAGCCCTCTACTCAGCTGAGCTGCTTTGCTCTCAGGTGCAGAGCGCATCGGATAAAAACATTTTCGAGGTTCCTGGGGGGTATCATGTTTGCCAGGACCTGGGCTCTGAGCTCTCCCTCTGCACCCTGACTGATTTACCCCATTGATTAATAGTACAACTTACGGACCTCTCGCTTCTTGCAAATGGGATCTTGAGCCACGGCCACTTAACAGGGGCGTGGGGTATGCGAAAAGCTGAAATGTCAGCACATCACAGTGGCCATTAATCATAAAGCTACTTAAAAAAAATTAAGGAAACAAGAAAAGGGAATTATCAGAAATATCAAGAAGCCAATTTAATTGAGGCAAATACATGCGTGGCGGCTGCTTTTTAACTTTACCCACGTCTCAATTAGACAGGGTTGGGATTCTCTTTGTTTCTGCTTTTGAAAAGTCTAAAACTCTGCAGGTTTGATCAATGGCAAGGGACAGAGAGGAAATGAGCAGGAGACGAAAGGGCCGAGTTTCCCGAGAAGCTGTCATGGTAATTTATGGCCCTGGCTGATAAAGCTTTTAACTAGTCAGATATGAGCTAGGAAATAGCAAAAGCAAAGCAAGCCTTGGAGGAATGGTCCCAACCAAAGAAGTCTTCTGGGAAGCACAACCTGGCATGAACAGCTTCTTGCCTGGGAACTCATGAAGAGTCACTCTTGACTCCTACTTATCCCTTGGCTTGCTGTGGACGGGTCCTGCTCTGGAAGAGCCAAGTGCTGTAATTTATTTTTTTTTAGCCCTACAAAGTAAGCAGCAGCGATCTGCGTCAGTACTTCACTATGGGGAACTTCAGCTGCTGTGGGAAATGGCACTGGCATTTTGGTGTGTCTGTGTTTGCAGGGAACAGCCACTTTCTGCCCTTTGAATCCACGCTCAACAAAAGAGTCAGCAAGACCTGGAGAAACTGTACAGCTAGTAATATCTTTAATCCCTGACAAATGCCACAGCTTTTCTCCCTACAACAAAGACCACCAACGTCCTGGGCCAATTCTAACCCTCTCACTTTATTTAGCTGTTTTCGCATTTTCTGGCTGGAAAATGTGCAGTGCTCAACTAGCTTCTGAATTACGTGTGACCCCATTTTTCTTTGAAGAAAAATATATGATGGTAAGGAGCAATGGATATTTGCAGAATGAGAAGACCACCAGTTGGACACCAGAAAGCTGTTTTCTGTAGGGGTAGCCTGAAGCCAATTGTCAATTTATTTTAGAGCAGAAATCCATGAGAAAAGAGAGTTAATGGGGTCTCCTGGTTTGTTACCCACACCACTGACATTCACATGCTCCTGTCTTTCACCCCAAATGCTGTGTCACCCAGTGGCAGTAACTCTGTGGTGAGAGGACATTATTGCAAAGCATTGGCCAGTGTGGCTGCACTTGCACATCTCTTCAACACACCAGACAAAGCCTCCTTTTTGGCTGGAGGCTACCTCCTACAAACTGCATGTCCTTTCACCCTTGCTGGGTTGGGAAACTCCCTTCTTCTTCCCTCCTTCCTCTTTCAACATCCCAGAAACCCTTACCTGACTTTTTTCCACGATGCTCTAAGGGAGAGGCAATCAGGTGAAAGCTGATTCCCCTTTGCCCACCTACTGGTTTTCCCAGCAGTTTCAGAGTCCCACAAAGAATGAGATAGGCAGAAGGTACCACAATCAGAGCAAAGGCACAAGGGTCAGAAAGGTTGTCCCTCCTCCAGTCCTTGAAGCACCTCTGGGGGGGCCTTGGGACATGCCAGCATTCAGCCACTGGCCTGGTGCAGGTCCCAGGGTTTCACTCAGCACAATTTCCTCAAGCCAGAAAATTTCTCTGGAGCTTAGTGTGAGTCCAAGGGATGGGGCACTGCTGTCCTCCTCTTGCCATACCAATTTCTTTGGAGGACAACTGCATAGAGCACCTTGTGAGCTTTTGTGGATCTTGGTCATAAAACCAAAATGCCTCCTAGCTGTGCTGGTCTATCCATGACCAGTGAGAGGAGAGGCTGAATAGACAGACTGAGAGAAAAAAATTGTTTTTGTGAAGGCTGTCAGTTGTTGGGGAAGCCTGTTGCTGAGCAGTTGCTGTTCTCTGACTCTTGTCACCTGGGCTACCTCCTCCTCCAAGCCCAGGAGTGACAACTATCATCACTTTGTACCCATAGGTGTAGCAGAGAATATCAGAGGAGAGTGCTGCCCATGGTTGTGGCTATCTCCAGGTGACTACAGTCACCTTCCCAGTTTTAACAGGGGAGATGATCAGCCTTGCTGCCTGTGACATTTGTCAGGAGTTTAAAAATTAAAACTATACCATTGCTCACAGTCTTGTTCATCTTCCAGCAGGTTCTGTTTTCAGTTGGAAAAATATTGGCCTTCCTCCCCAAATTATCCAACATTTGAGCCGACATTTGATCCAATGCAGTTAATACATAAATCCTAGCATGACTGGCAGCTACAGATGGGTGAACCAAGAAATTGCTTGACATATTTGCTTACACTGCATATGAAACTGATTATCTTGTACCAGAAGCATAACTCTAAATTATCAGTAATCCACTGGACCTCAGCAGTACTTGAAAAAAATTTGAAAAGATTTGCCAAACCACAGGTATATCCATGTATATGTACGTATAGATTTATACACATACATATATACAATGTCACTGAAGGTCTTACCTGCATGTTGCCTATTTCTCTTACAAGCCTCAACCCATATTAATTCATTCATGTGTGACCTCTTTGAGCATTCACATCCCTGAGAGTTGTCCACAGCCACAAGCTGGTAGAGGGTTGTTTCTCAAATATGGATGACTCAGACCTGTCAAGGTCACATTTCCTTCCTGGCCCTCCTACTTCCCTCCCTCCTTGACCATGGGATTTCTCCTTTTCTCTCCCATCCCAGGTGCCTTGCTCAAAGCCTTGGAAGGGCCAGTGCTGTTGTGTGCTGTAGAGGAATGTTTTGGACCTGATTCTCATTTACACTACAACAGATTTTACAGCATTTTGCCAATGGAAAGAAACCATGAGATGAATATAGATCACTACAATTTAAAGCTCCTTTGTATTATATAAGGGAATACCATGAAAATGGAAATTGAGTCCCCTATTTTTAAAGCCTGTCAGCAGGTGTCTATAAAACCAGGAAAGATACTCTTACTGCCTAGGCAATGAGAAATTACGTCCTTCCCCAAGGGAGGTGACAGTGCCTTCCTCCCAATTGTGCTGTGGGCTGAGTAAGGAGCAAAGTGCCCCAAAAGAGACCTCTGAGTGGTAAATTGCAGAGCAAGCCTGGATGCCACCTACCCTTCAGAGAATGAGGGTCTTTGGGTAGAGAGATGTGATTGGGCTCAGTCCTGATGGGAAAGGCAGGTGCAGTAGCTGTGACTTGCACCCAGTGTTCGCCGGCTGTTTCACATGAACAAGGATGGGCCAGGCCAGGGGAAGAGCTGATTCACTGCTACAACTCATCACATCTTGGCTTTTCTGATCACCCCTGTCCCCACTTCCCATCTCTGCTGACTGCTGTGCAACATGTGGTGCCAGTGGCTGCAGCTGCTCAGAAGTGAAGCATCTCCACCAAGCATCCCTCTTGCTGGCAGCAATTCCCAGCCACTAGTGCACTGATACCTGCAGGGTGGTGATGGTGGTGGGCTGTGGAGTTGGCTCTGCTCAGCAGGACAGTCACCCTCCACTTTGCCTTGCTGTCCTCTCCCTCTGAAACAGGATTTCTGCTGTCCCTGCTTATTAAGTGGCCTTTGCTGACTGTCCTCTGGATTTTACCAACCCAAGCACTGAAGTGAACCCGCCCAACTCGAGCTGCAGGAAAGCTGCACAGCAGCAGAAGTGGGGGCTATCTGACAGCCTCCTTGCTCCCCGCAGGAGCCTGAATGTCACCCTCGAGTACTGATCCTCTCTTGGGAACAGAGATTTCTTTTGTTCTTCATGTCTCTGGTAATGGGAATACTGGGATTGGAGACTGGTTTCCTGCAGCTCCTCATTGGAGGGTTTAGGGCAAACTGCAGGGGAAGAGGTCTCCATCCATCTCCATCCAGCACTGCTCCCAGCAGCTGGTGTGGGACTGTGTACATGGCTCTAACTCAGGGATTGGAGGACAATTCATGCAGCCCCATAAACAGAGGGAACAGAAAAAGAATGTGACAAGGGAAGAGAAATGCAGAGGATGGGAAACTGCTAAAATGAACAAAGTCAATAATCTGTTTCCTAAAGCTGTAGGTGCCATCATGGGTGAAGAGCAGGGAGAGATTATTTAAACCATTCAATGACGTAGCTGTGTCTTCACTTAAGGAAAGGGAAAAAGTGAGCTTTTTTGGTACAGAGAGCTCTGAAACATCTCAGTGTGCAAGAAAGTGATGAAGCAAAGCAAAGAACAGCTGGAAGTGTGATAGGAGATCAGCTATGTGGCAATGCTATGATATTGCTAGATGGCTTGCTTTTACCTGCAGTACCATACTCAGCCCTGGAGATCTGTTCAGAAAAGGTGTAGAAGTAAAAGGAACTAGTAACCAGATAGAAAAGACTTGGAAAAGGGGTGCAAAATCCTGGATCTCTTTATCAAACAGAAGAGATAAATAGCAAGGGACATGGTAGACAAGAGTAAAACAATAGATGGGTTAGAGAAGGTATGCTGGATGCTCCTAATTACTTTCTTTCATGGAGGTGAGTCATTAAATTGAAAATCTGTACATAAAAAGCTTGGAAATTGTTTTTGTGTAATACATAGTTCTAGGTCTGTGGAATTCCTTGCTGTCAGAAATTTATGTGTCCAAAAACCAGAATGGGGCCAAAATAAAAAATTAGGCATGAATATGGATAATTTTATTAGATGGACAATAAATCCCCATGCTTCATGGCAGAAGCCAGTTTCTATGAGATGGGTGGTGGAGAAAGTTTCCCCAAAGGATACATGCTTTTATAAATTTATGTTGCAGAGGTTTTTTCATTGTCCTCTGGAAGTCTCAATAAGGATGTGACCAGAGCACCAGTTCAAGGTCGTGCTCATCCCCATGTTTCGAGACAGAAGCCCAACTGTGAGAGTGTCCCGAGCACACTTGTTAACACCACACAGTCCGTTTGCCCCGTGGTGACAGATCAGGAGAACGGTGGCTTTTCCTTCCTTCTTTCCTCTGGATTTCCTCCTTCCCAGCTGGACAGGGGGCTCTGCACACACCAGCTGTGCAAGCAGAAGGTGTCTCCCAGTCATGATGATGAACACCCATAGGTGCAATTGCTTTGGCAACTCCAAGCTCATCCCTCCACCATTAATAAGGTAGTTACACATCACCAGAACACAGCTGGTAGCCAGCCCAAGGTAGGATTTGGCCTAGGTAATGTAACATTTATTCCACAGGCTTTGAGTTTGTGCAGCCCTCGTGGGGGCTACAGTAGGGGAGCATGGTGCCCTTTCTGTTATGCTGAGGCTGTCAAGAATCCACTCAAGCGATGTAGTCAAGTTTATTGGAAAATCAGTAGAGGAAATCAGCTCACGGGCTATCTTTAAAGGCGGATCAGCCTCATTCCCCTTCTCCCTCTTCCCCTGTTTGAAATGGAAACTGGCAGCACTGGCAGCTGGGCAGAGTCCTTTTCCCAGTTCTGCTGCTGACTCACAAGTGAACCTGTCCTTGTGTCCTCCCCTTGGGCTCCCCGTCTGTGGAGCAGAGATATTTACTTACTAACAAGCGCAATTCCCTGAGCGAAAAAGCCCATCGGGATACGGTGCTCGTGCCCCCAGTTCTGGGCGAGCAGGCGGGTGGCAGCTGGTCAGCGAGCTTGCAGAGACCATTGGATATGGCTCAGCCCAGTAGCCTGACTGGCTGCAGACCGAAGTCCTCACAGATCTCAGCTGGAGATTAGAGAAGCTGAAATGCCACAAAAGCCAGGACCAGTGTTTAGCGCAGTGCCTCCAAAACCTCCAGGACTTTTTTCTGGGAATAGCTGTGTGGGCAGACGATGGCAGACCAGCCATGGATGGTGCAACAGTTTGGGCTGGGGTCCACATCCATGGCCAGGGTCCAACATCCCAGCCATGAGCTGTGGAGGCACCTCCCCGGCCAAAGGCAATGGCCACAGATCTCCCCTTCTCCTGCAGAAGCGTAGCATTACTGCTTGGATGGAGTAACTCCTGATGTCCCCCCAGCACCAAGGATGAGTGGGGCTACTGGGGGGCTTACATCACCTCAGGGGCCGAGGCAAGCAACAAGCAGGTAGGTAGTGCACTGTGCCTGCCCTGATCAGGGTGACTGCGAAGCAGTGGGTGGTTATTGTTCCATCACCTCTGCGGCTCTGGCTTGGTGGCTTATTAGCAGGTAGGATGTATTAGTAACTGTCAAACAACTGGAGAGCTACCTTGTTGGGCGAATGGATGAGAACACATTAACTCCCACAAAAGGGGAAGAGGCGGTGATTAGCTGGTGAGATGACAATATGAAATGTCAGAGGCACAGACAGTAAGCACAACTGTTCATTATTATATTAACAGCTTTAATTTTCTGCCTTTAAGCACCAGTTTCCTGTCAGTGCAATTAGATTGTGTATGTGTGTTTAATTTAGATCAATATACTGCTGTGTCTGGAGTTTTCCTCACACATCCTCTGCAAAGCAAGAAGCAGACCAGCCAGTGGAAGCATCTCTTCTTATTGTCCTTGAGATGAAAGGCAGCTTGTGAAGACACTATTTAGGTGATGCATGTCCTCAAGTTAGGTGAGTGTAACCTGCAGTGATTTGTGAAATTCCTGCAGAGTCGGGTGGGGAAGAGGTGAAGGCACAGGAAGGTCTTGAAGAGGCAGCCAGAATAAACAGCACATTGCAATATTTTTAACAATTTATATTACAGGCTGCAGAAAAATAGGGGAGGAAGAGGGGGAGGGAGACAGAGTCTCATGCCAACAATGACTGAAGGCCTGATTCTGATCATGGTGACACTACTCTAAGTCCGAAGTTGTTCAGATTATGTTAATGCTGCCTTGATACCTGAAAAAGTGAGAATAGGATATAGGCTGGATGCTCAGTGCCAGAAAAAAGCACATCTAGTAATGAGATTTCCCTGGATTCTCCTGCACAAGCAAGTAGCAGCATATTGACCTGGTGGGCAAGGGGAAGGGAAGCTCAAGAGAACACAGGGCTTCCTGCACTGAATTCAACCTGGATTTTCCCGATGTCAGGGGACTTTCATCTTGTCTAGTGCCAAGTGCCTGAATCTTTCTCGTGTTCATCCTTCCTGCTCTGCAGACAAAAGTATGCCATTTTTGCTCACCAGGGCAGGAGAATACTCACTTTTCACTGGTATTTGAACCCTGTTGCACGGTTGTGACAGAGTGACACTAAAACAGAGACTTCTGAGCACTTTCCCCCTCTTTAAGCTTTGGCCCAGCATTTCTGTAGCTAGTTACTCTGTACATTACTTGTTTCTCCTGCTGAAGTCAATGGACTAATACAGTATGACTCAAGGAGCTTTATTTTTAGTAGCTAGTCACGTTCTTTTGCTTTATTGCCCTTTATAGCTCTGATCTCCGCAAGATCTTCCCTCATCCTGCTGATACTCCTGGATCATCAAGTTTTTTCTGTGAGCTCAAGTATTTTACATTGGCTTCTCATCTCCTTTGGTTCTGGCCCCTGGAAGCTCTGTTGCTCCATCCTCATCTCCCAAACAGGCAGGAAGTTCTCTGCTGTGAGGTGCCTCTGACCTCCAAGCCCTCTGTTTCTGACCCAGTCTGCTGTCCTTAGCATGGAGGGAGGGGTGAACCTCTCTGATTAGGGGCTCCTTTCCCCTCCATTCTGATCCTATTAGAAGAGGCTTCCAGGCATAAGAGGAGATGGTGTCCTACCAACCATGCATCTCCAAGAAGTCCAGTATGAGAATAACCAAACAAGGGATCCCACACTAGCAGAGGTGAAAGGGGGTGACTCACTAACCTTGCCAGGAAACTTAAGCAACACTGCTGCAGCACCATCCCTGGCACGTAGCAAATACTAAGGGGATGCCAGGAAGTCTTTGCCACGAAGGAGGTGTGCAGAAATGGCAATGCTGGGGCTGGCACTCGCCCAGCAACTCCAGGCAAATGTGTCAAGGGGGCAAGCAGGAGCCCCAGCGCTTGAGGCTGAGCACTAAAGCCTGGATGTTGTGTCTAAGATGAAAGCCTAGGGTTCCTAGAAATGTAACAACCATCATGCATTATGGAGCACAGGAAATGTCATCTTGGATTAAACAAATAGTTTATCTAGATCAGAACTAGACTCCCTGGCAGTGGTCAGTAGCACAAATTCAGTTTGCAGAAGTGGCCAAAACAAAGTGCTGGGCCAGGATCCAGAGCCAGGCAGTGATCTGATTTTCAGTTTGTGAATTTTTGGTTGGCATTCTGTTGTCATATATAATCTAAAAAGCTCTTCCTTATTCACATCTCTAGGACCTACCACTCCTCCTCCTCCATTTCCCTGAAATATCAACAATGATAAAGAAATATCAGCACCTGAAGGCTGCATCAGAAGGAAGAGCCAAGTGGCTGGTAGCACTCTCTGCCCAGGGAGTGGTGTTTGGTGCCAGCTTTTGGGAACCTGACTCATGGTGCAGCTGTCTTTCCTTACTATCCAGTTTAGGGAAATTTAAATGCAGAGTTTAATCTCGCATCTCCTCTTCTATTAACACACACAATCATAGATAAAAAATCTCCCTGCATATCTAGGCATCCCCCCCCCCTCCCATCCTGCCTCAAAGCTTTGGCTGGACAGTAGTTCCTGCAGCGAGCTGCTCTCTGCATTTCTTTGATTGTGGGTTCCTCCCTTCCCTGTCAAAGTTAACAAAGTACCGGAGCCTGCCCATGTGTTAACATCCCATCCGGAGCACAACCCTTTCTGCTTTCCAGGCTGGAGCATAAACATTACAAATGAAAACTCCAATGGGTAAAGAATGAACAATCACTTTCTTAATTTTTTTTTAAAGGCACTTTAGGGCTTTTATCAGCAAAACATGGTGTCCATTAAGAAACAAATTAAGTCATTCTGCAGGCAAGCTAAGTGCTACTCCCATGCCAGAATTAATACTGCCTCTTTCCACCGGGGATGTTTAAGGGTCCCTCCCCCATGCCCTGGGATTACAGCTACTTTTTAGTTCATAGAGGGAGGATTAATCAGTGGAGCTCTTTCGCAGAGGTCCTGAAATAGAAATCACAAATCAGGGAGACTGGGAAGGAGCCTGGGAAGTGACAAATGTGAAGCTATGTTGCACTTTGTTTGGTGTCTGTGCAGAGAAGTTGACTGCTGTGACTTAGAGGTGCTCGCCTGATGTGGGGTGCAGCTAATTCCTTTGAAGGAGACCTGGAGTTCGGGGAGGTGGAAAGGCAGGGCAGGGAGGGTGAAGGGATGGCTGTGAACTTCAGCACCTAAACAAGAAGTCATGAGACTTGACAGGGCTATGTGTAGGAGGAGAGAGAGGCAATAGTTGAAATCATCACATTGTTCTCTGTCATCAGGAGTGGAGATCCTGACGCTGGTGTGAGACCAGAAGCTTCAACTTCCACTTTCTTTTGGGGATTTCTTGACATGTTGCCATAAATAAAATTTCCTAGATTCCTTTTCCTCATACCCATAGACGCTGATTCTCAGTCTATGCCACTAAGCATAAGACCAGAGTGTAAGATGGTCTGCCTTGTCAGTGTTTCCTGCCCACACTTGGATCCATTTACCTTTGTCAGAAGGGTTTTGGTATTTCATCCCCTGTCCATCTCCTGGTGATGTTGCAGATGTCCAGATGTAATACAGGTGCACAGAGAAGGAGAATTAATGCAGTTAATTTTCATGTAAGTGGTACCATTATAAGTCCCTTTATACCAGTTAAAGTGTGACTGTGGAGGAGGAGGGAATACTACTTTAATTACATTGGCTTTGAAGCTAATATAGTTAAGTCAGTATGAAAAATTATGTACAGATTATCCCTGAGGGTCTAAATTGAAATAATTCCTATTGAAGAAAAAGTCTAATATAAAAACCACTGACGAAATGGTGTAAAAAAGGATAAACTTTCTCCCACCTCCTCACTCGGTACATTTTGCCCAGCTGAAGCTGTTGTACACGGCTATTATGTGGGGCTGAACCTCTTTGATAGCTCAGCTGCAGGTAAGACAGCTTGACAGAGCCTATCTTGGAACTTTATTTTGGTTCCCCTGGGGTATTACTTAAGAGCAGGATGAGGTGATAGCCTGACCCCTAAAAAAAAGGTGTACCACCACTTTACAAAGATGCCTGAGGTTGCTAATTGGTACTCATAACTGTCAAGAAAGTCAAACAATTACTGCTCATGATCTTTACCTAACCACATGTGGGGCCCCAGCATTTGCCCCATCAGAGCATCAGAGGAGTTTTGCATTAGATGTTGGGTTTCCCCACAAACTTATGAACTTCTCTCAGAAAATCAGATCAATAAAATATCCCAAAATTATTCTTAGTCCTTCTTTTTTTCAATGCAGAGTAGAAAAAAAAAAAAGGTGGGTATTGCCCTCATGCCCTCAGTTTCTAAGTCTCAACTTCTTGTATCACCAGATGCATTAAGTTAACCCAGGAATGGTTTATGCAAAGGACCAAAACACCCGCAGGCATGTGTTGATGGCCAGGCACAATTCCACCCTGGGTTTAAGTGCAGGAGAGAGCAGATGCTCTTCCTAGCTTTGGCTGTCAGGGGACTGCACATGTCCTGATGTGCTTTGCCAGCTGCATGACCCACATCTGTCCTGCTGATGAGTCGGCATGGAAAGCTGCAGCAGTCCCTGCCACCTCCTCTTGCCTGCAAATTACAGTGGAGTCTGGCTAGCAAAATCTTCAGTTATGCATGGGAAAAGTTGGCTTTTTTCTCCTCCCCTGTACCTCAACTACTTACAGCAGGTACTAAGTCATGGGCACATTTGATTCCAGATATAGACTCTCTTGCACAAAACTCATGCTACAAATACAGAAGCTTCAATATTTTCTTTGCACTGTCTCTTTTAGGCAGCTGAGGTTTTTTAAACTGCTCACATTCAGGCTGGTACCTTCTGCACATCACTCCAGGGAGACCTGAGTGTACCATGCCTCAGAGCTGCCTTGGTTTTGACCATTTTTGACTTGTTGTGAGGGATGGTCTTCTGCCAGAGGAGCTTCAGAAAATGCTTCTCCCAGTCTCTGAGTTAGTCAAATACCGGCACAGGAGGGGAGGGCTTGCTTTCCAGCCTGCATGTGCAGATATTAATCAGGGGGCTGGTCCCCTGCTGCCAGGGCCACATGACTGTCCTTTTATCCTTCTTTTCAATCTGTTAGACAGTTGTCATCCAGCTCAGACCCCAAATATCCATCTTACTTCTGAGGTGTCATCCTTTAAACAGCTTGTCGTGCTGCCTCAGGCACTAGGGAAAATGACCTCACAACCTAAGTCAGACACCAAACTCTCCCACCCCGGCAAGCCAGCACCAGTATTTGACCTTTGAAGGCTTGCTGTCTTTCTCCTTTGCAGCTGGGGACTTGGAGAAAGGGGTGAGAAGAGAAAGGGGGGGTAGAGGAGTAATGCTGGAGATCAGCTCATCCGACTGCTCTGTGGAGCTCCTTTTATTTAGGTGCCCTGAAGTATGGATTTGCTACATCCTGCCCTCACTGGTGGTGGAACATTCATCTGCCTTTATAAATAGCTGGAGGAATGGTATTTTTTTTTTTTTTTCTGCCTGAGAATAGGAGAAAAATCTCGATTTGATGTTTAGTTCTTAAAAGGGTGGTATTGGCAGAAGGCCCTCGTGGAAGTCAAACATGGAAAATATGAATTTCCATGTGGGAAACTGAGCTCAAACATCAGATTGTACAGACAGGAGGAAAGACTTCCAGCAAGGAAGTGAGTTAGAGGGGGGAAAGGAGATTATTGCAGTCTCAAAACAAAGCATGTTGTACAGTTAATAATTATTATCGCTACGATCTCCACCTGAGCATCTTAGGGCACTGTGTGCAAAGAAGAAAATGACCAGGCAGAGAGGAGAAATCAGCACCTCTGAAACATACAGCCCCATCCAAGAGCATGGACAGTGTGTGTCCCTGCGGTCAGCACTTCCTGGAGATGAATGGTCATAGGGTATATTGGCATCATACTGCAGAGACACCAAGCTGGGGACTGTCCAGCTTTTTCCAGAGCACTCTCTAAACCTTATCACAGAACTGAAGCATCTAAACCGGCCTGACCACTCAATATTGCATTGCAAGTGAGGCCTTGGAAACACTTCCCATTTCTGTCTCTGCTTCCTGACAAATTTATGTTGCCTCTTCTTCCTCCTCCACTCTTTCCTTACGTACCCCTTTGCAGTGCTGAGGGGAGCTGCTGTAAGTGGAGAGCTTTCAAAGGCTCCTGGGTGTTGCAATTCCTACTTACCAGAGAAAAGAGGAAAATTCCAACAGAGAAACATTTCTGAGGCAAAGAGAAACAGCATCTCCTCATTCTCCCCACACTCAGCAGTGATGCATACCTGAGAGCACCAGGCATATTTATTACCCAGTATACGCACAATCTAGGAGATATTTTTGTGCCACAGCAAAAAGTGGGGTCAGGCCCAAAAGCATGGAGGCTGTGATCTATAGACATGCCAGCTGCTGGGATTAGAGGTGCCATGTCCTCAGCAACTTTAAGTGGATAGTTAAAAAGCAGAGATGCAGGAGACACTAAAGCAGCCAATCTCCAGGGCAACTGGCTTCAATTTGGCTGCCCCTGCAGGGAGTTTAAGGAGTTTCCTATCTAAATGTGCCAGGACAAAGGACCTGGGTTGGCTTGACCCTTGATAGGAGTGGACTGGTGTAATAAAAAGACTCTTTTAGTTTTTATAATACTATGGATTTACCTGATGCTATGCTATTCTAAAATGCAGTGGAAGTTTTACAGAGTTTGAAGCAAAGGTTTCCAGGAAAAGACCTGTGTTCGTACAAGTGCTGATCTTCATGGTCCAGAGCAAGTGCAGTATGGGTTGTGCTTGATAGCTTCCTGGGAGGCAAGGTGGTGCTTCATAAGAAATATCAGTTATTTTAAGGGAGCATTTGTTTGAAGATCATCTGTACTTTGAATTAGAGTTGGAAAGATGCAACAAAGCAGCTGCAGGCTTGTTGAAAGCAGTGTAGGCAAATACAGCTTTAAATGAGCTTCACAGCCCTGAGTTCTAGCCTGCTGGTAGTGGTAACCCCACTGGAGGTTTCAGTAGCCCAGGCACCTGAACCAGCCTCCACAGTTTTACACAGCCTTGGCTAAAGGAAGGAACCTCATTGGGTCATTTTGCTGCTGCACTGCTTGCTCCCATTTCAAGATCACTGATGACTATGTTAAATAATATGATCCCCTGGTACTAAACCTTATTGTATCTCACTAATGGTGTTTTACCATAATGAAAATTGGACATTTATTCCTCTTCGTTTTCTTTCTCTTTTTAACCTCACTTTGGTTTATGATGTTGCTTTGCTTCTGGCTACTTAGTTTATGCAATTCTGTCTTAACAGTGACTTTGTCGAAAGTTCTGTAGGAATCCAATAGCCTGTAGCAACCAATTCTACATTGCCTTTTTATCTAAAGAAGTCCAATAGACCAATGAAACATGATTTTCTGTGGTGAAAATTTGCTTGTTAGACCTTAACGTATCTCAATCAGTGGTGCTGTAATTATGTTTTAAATTTTCATTCCAAAACTTGTTTATCAGAGTAAGATGTATTGATTTGTATTTCCTGGGATGAGTAACCCTAGTGTTTCTGAAAATGGTAGACTCAATGTTTACTATCTTGCAGCTGTCTAACTAATTTATTGAGAGATTATGTATTTTCCTCCAAAATTTCTTTCTTAGCTGTCTTCAGAATTTTTTAACCTAGGCCATCAGAGACTGGTGATTTACAAGACTTTAATGAATGCATTTATTCTAGCATCTTTTCTTTTGACACATCAATTCCTGACAGTGTCTCATCTTTATGTGCAGCTTGTTAGCCTCACGTATAATTAAGGTTGTCCAGCATTTCCCATCATAAGATCTTTTTTTTTAATTATGTAAGACCTTTTCTGGGCAGAGATTTTTCATAGTTGCTCAGTCTTCTTTTTGGGAGTACATATATTTGTGACTGTTTAATCCAAAATGATGTAGCAGTTTTCAAGAATGAAGCCAGGAATAAAAAAAAAATAAAAAAAAAAAAAAAGAAAGCCTTTGTCCATGCTAAAAAATAAAGGTCACCTGTATCCTGCATGCTGTGGAAATAGAACTTGAAATTGAGCATTTGAGTAGTCTCTGAGTTGGTAATGCACCATGTGTGCATGAACTTGCCCCAAATCTAGCCTCCAAAACTGCAGTTTGCACTTGCCTACTGGAAACCACTTGGACTACAGAAGCAATATTCCCCCAGGAGTCCGTTTTTCCTGAGCATGTTTGATGCCCCAGGCCACAGAGAAGTACAAGGGCTGTAGCCACGTGGAACCAGCTTTCAGCAAATGCTGAAAGAGCAGATTTGCTCAGGAGCCTGTTGAGGGTTGGAGCTTCACCTGGGAACTGGTAGGAGTGAGAGGGAGAGAGAAAGTGGTCTGGAATCTTGAGAAGGGTGAAAGACTGAGATACAATGAGCAAGGAGACTGGGCCTGGAAAATGGTCTGGGTGAGGGAAGTGGGATCAGGGAGTCAGGCTGGGCCTGGGATTGTGGAGAGGGAGACTGTGTCTAGGTGTGGGTATGATCTCCCTCTCCTGGCCAGCAGTGTGGCATTCATCTTGCATAGCTTCATATGCTCTATTTCTGTTTTCAATCAGTGGCGCTCATAGGGAACAATTTATCTGACCTATAATAAGTGCCTGCTTAGGGTGAATCATGCCCCAGGACTGCTGTGTTTTCTCTGCCTTGACTACAAAAGGCTCATCAGATGATTTGCTCAATGGGACACCTTGCATTTGATCAGACGGGGCCCAGGCTCACAGCCTGCAGGAGGGACATCAGCCGCTGAGTCCCCCGGGGTGTTTTAAGCCTTCAGAGGCTGATGAGAACTAGGGATCTGCCTGTATAGCAGAGCCCTGGGCCCAGGCTGGCTTGCAAACCCTCTGCAGGGCATGTCTCCATGTCTCCCAAGGCCCCTGGATGCAGTGCTGGGTCCTCGGTCCTTCTGTCCATCTCTTCCCCTGAGGTTGAGTGGGGCTGGCTGGTGAGGGTCTTGTGGAAGGTCAGTCTTCAGCAGCTGAGGTTGGGTGTGTGGGGAGATAATGGTGGGACCTTGCAGGGACACCAGCAAACCTTGGGTGTGGGTTAAGGAACATGTTGGGGAGCTGAGACTAATGGGACAAAGTGACACTGATGGGCAGGAGCAGCAAGACTTGGTGTTGAGTCCGAGGAGATGATCTAGCATGGGAGCACAGGGAGGAATAAAGGAGAGAAGGACACAGGAAATAGGGAACCCAACCGTGCAGGCAGCAGAGCAAACATCAAGGAGAAAGGAAATCCTGAAAAGCTGTTTATTAAGTTAGACTTGTGCAGTGATTAAAACAGGGCCCTGCAGGGAAAACACTGTGTAACCACACAGTTAATGCATAAGAGAGCAAACTAATGGTTGCTTGAAAATTCCTTCCTTTTCCTAATTTTTCAGTGCTTGACTTTGTACCATCATTTTAATAAGTTTTGTTATGTGCCAGGTGTACATACCCTGCTATAATGTTTCTGCAATGAGTGATGTGCATCCTCTTTTTCACCCTGTTGCCTCTCACAACATTTCTGTGTTTAGTGCTTGGTCCAAAACGCAACTTATCCCTCCAGCTCTTTGCTGCTGTCCTACCAGCAGGTATGAGCTTGAAAGAAAATTCCAATCTCCGATCTTCCTGCCTAGAGGCAGGAACACTGAATTGCACTGTCACTTAATGCCTTATCCTGGATGCAAATGCTGGCGTGGTTTACCAAGGACACACCAGAGCAATAAAATACAGGCAAGGAAACCAAAGGCGTATTTTTGCTGGTTTTGTATTACCAGTTGTGTTTAATGCAGTGCACTTAAAATGTCTCTGGAATATAGTAGAGTGTTTTTGATGGTAAATTTAACTGCCAAACTATTGCCTGCCTCACTGGGATCCCTTTTCATCTTCACAACCATATACTCCTTGTCTCACTTCACCCCTAATGGGAGAAGGGCGAAATGTGCCGCCAGCCTAGCAAGAGCAAAGCCTGAGGAGTTTGGAGTTGTTCCTGAGTTGTTCGATATCACCCAGGAGACGAGGCTCTTGCCTGTGCAATGAACATCGCCAGGTTAACACAGAAGGACTGACACTGACCCACTATTTTCTTCTTTTGGCAGATCTCTCTGAATCACACAGTGCAGAAGTCTGGGTTCGTCTGGTGATTTGCGAAATAGCTGCCCTGATACCAAGCAAGGCTGGCCAGAAATAGATAAGAGAGTGTCAATATCTGCTCTTCCCTTCACACACACAGGAAGCCTGTAATGAATGTTTTAGATTCATATAACTATTGTCCAGGGGCCACCGTTTTAAGGGAAGTGCCAAGGCTAGGGCTTAAACCCCAGTACAGCTTTTGTTGGAAATAAGCCTGCTCAAAAAATGCCACAGACCAATAAAAATTTTGCACAGCAATTCATTTTAAAAAATCCCATGTAAGAAACATTCTTAAAAACAAGGAAAAATCCCCTTTGGGGGCTTGCAACACAAATGTTACCCTGTTAGCACACAAACTTCAGAGAGGGAACCTGACTAGAAACTGAAGTGAAAGCCAAGCGTCTGTTTTCATTGTCCATCAGAGAGAAATGCCAAGGAACAAGCAAACAGCAGAAAGTGAAAAACAAATTGGATTGTGGAAAACCTTGCAAGAATAAGTGTTTGAGGTATCCTCTATAAATCAGACTACACATTGTTTAGCATGCCAGCATCCATTCAGGTTAATTAGACTGAAGTCCTGTGCCATCAGCTGTGCGAATAACTGAAAATCGCAACAGATGAACAAGTGGTACCCACAGTGTCACAGGAGAAAAATACAAATGTGGATGCGACGGGACTGGTAGGATCTGCACTTTCACAGATGATAAAGATGACACTTGCATGCACCAGACAGTTGATTGCAGAGAATGTGTTTCTCACCTGCACAGTCCTCCTGGGAGACCCAGAGACCAGCCTCTCCTGCCTAAACAAGTTTTCATGTTGTGCTAGGCCCTTTTAGTCTGTGTTATATATCTTTAGCCTGTGTATTAAGAACTGCAAAGAAAAACTGTTCTTTGCAGGGCTGGATACCAGGTCTTGAGGATGGTGACTGTGCTGAGCTGTCCAGAGATCTGAGGTAGCAGGCTGGGTCTAACACAGGAGAAGGGCATGTTACATGAAAGTCATTTAACCTAAGGATCTTTAGGAGCAATTCTGTTACAGCTAGCAATGGGGAAAGGAATAAAATTTAAAGAAGAAAGTGTCTTCTTGTAGCAGAGTTTTAGTCATCATGGAAGTGAGGCAGACAAAAGGACTGGATAGCTCAAGGAAATGGTCTGAACTGAGTCAAGCTCAGGATTGATTAAAAGCTGCTACCACTTCATGGCAGTTCAGGGGGTATTTGAGATGAGCCAATAGATCTCAGACCACAGGCATCAACATCTTTGTAGCACTACCTAATTGGCTCCCGTGTTGGCAGTCTCAGCAGTGATGCCATGGTTTAAAGGGGTTGTGGGAAGTAAATCCACTGCTCTGGCTGGGGAACCTAGGGTGCTCTAGCAGAGCAGAGAATGGAGGCGTAGGCAAGTTTGTCATGCCAGTGGCTTTATTTTTCTTGCTCTGAGGAGAAGTAAAAGCTCACAGCAATTCCAGACATCATCCCAGTCCTGCTTGAAGAACTGAGAGCTTTCCAATAAAGAAAGCCAACAGCAAGGCAAGAATTTGTAGCCCTGCTCCTCTAATTGCAAGGCTCTTCCCCAGCCCCATTAATTTCCTGTGAAACTGAGAAGTTTAGTCAGCATTAAATCTGGGAGTATTGCCTTCCATTGGGGCTCTCTGTTATGCAGCAGACAGGCTTACATTTTTGCTGTGACAAATATTTTATTGACATTGATACAATATATACATTGCAAAAGAGCATTCAGGATAAAATATTTCTCTATTTCAGTGGGGAGACATGTTTGCTATACAGATGGCTGGAGTAAATCTGGCCTCACAATTAAAATCTGTTTAGAGTTTGTAGCAAAGTGACTGATGGATTAGGCTCAGTGCTCCATCAATCCCCCCTCCCTATGTCTCTCTGTAGAACATGACCTGATGGCAGGTCATAAATAGCCATTTGTACAAAGTGCAGGAACTCTTTAAGTATAATTTTATAGCTAGTATATATATTGCAAGTGGCTGGCAAAAATGCAAAGTGCTTGGGGTCTTTAAGTAGCAAGGGCAATAGACTGTGAGTGGCAAGCAATACCTTTCTATTTGTACAATGGATGCGCTGTCATATAGGGATGGGGATATTCTTAATATTCTGGTAAATCCCTTATTTGCTGCACACAGAAAATTCAAGTCCTTTCCTAAAGAGAGTGGGGCACTAAACAGGGTTTCCTGGACACATTCCTGTCTGGTTAATTACAGTCCTTCTCTTTAAATCTCCTTAACATTTCTTAGTAATGCAGGTTTTCACTTTTCTTTTTGCCCTGTACTCTGGCATAATTTCAGTGGACACCACTAAATAGCCACTTTGTTCTTCTCCACAAGTTATATGTCTCAAGGCTGGGGGAAAATTACATGTTACATAAAGACAGACGGGCTCTACCATTTGTGAATTATTTCAGTGGTGCTTACCACCACGCTGGAAGGGGCTCATTGCTCGTTAAACAAAGACAAAACTAGAAGCAGAACAGAAATGTAAAATATCAAGGTAAAAGCGCTGCAGTAACAGTAGCCATGCGCTAAGGGCAGGGAGAGCTGGCAGGGGTGTGGAGCAGAAGGCAGATTCAGCCAAGAAGAGGAGCATCCTGAGCAGCCCTGAGCTGGGAGAGATGGTCTGGGCACCTCCCTTGGTGCAGCAGGACCATTGTGTCCCCTCATGGATCCCCCTCTAAATTACTCTTTTCCTAAAAGGAATCTTAGCCAAGAAGGCACCTTTGCAGTGCCCTGTAGCTCAAGTACATGACTACAGGCTACTGCCCAGCCAGAGGTGGGTGCTAGCCCTGCACGTGTCTCCACTGGTGGGACACAAACTAGGCTCCCGAGGTGCATGTCTTCTGCTACGGTGTGCAGAGACCATGGAGACTCTCCTCAGCTGTGAGAGAGATGTCTGTAACAGAGGAGACTGAGCCCCAAGGAAACATCTCCTTTCAGGGCTCACCATCTAGAAGCAATGCTCACATTGCTAGGGAACGTCCCTGCTCTTCAGGTAGATTCTCACCCAAGACGTAAAACCAAGAGCAAACTTCCTGGTGATTAGAAACTGAATCACAAGCTAAAGAGCTTTTCGAAAGCACCTACAAATGAAGAGAGTACATTGGGCTGCAGCTATAAGCAACTCCTGTTGCCTCCTACTGTGGTGGTAAAGGAAGAAGAGCTGCAGAAGGAGGTTGTGATTCATATCCCATGGCTTTACTGAGGGAAAGGACACTAACTCCCAGGTGCTTCCACATGGAAACATATGTGTTCAGCTCAGTGCTTCCAGGTATGTTGTCCCTGTATTTGGCCCTAAAGCCAAGCAAGACCTCTACAGCTTCCCCATGGGGGAACCTCTGTGGTGTCCAAGGTGGGAAAAATGCCAAGGAAGGTCTGCATCTTATCTTTTCTGTGATTTCAGGCTTAAAGTTTTCCACTGTTGTAAAAAGTAGTAGTGATAGTTCAACCACTTGTTAGGAGGCAGAGATTACTAGACACTAGTGTAAATTACAAAGAGGAGGACAAGTGCTTTTCCCACTCTGGAGTCCTGCCATTTATTAATTTTGTGTAATAGTGAGTAGTATTTTCTTTGAGGCACAGAGAGCAGTTCTTCTCCCTGATCTGCTATGTCCTGACAACAGCAGCAAAGCTTAACTGAGGAATAAACAAGGAATTATTTATTTGTTCTTGGCTCAATTAATTCCTGGCTTGGAAACTCAATGCAGAACCAGGCTATTTTCACATGTGCATTGTAGTAAAATGTTGTCAGGTTGAGCCATGCCTGGCAGTGCTTCATGCCTGAGAATTAGGAGGGAACCATTATATCTGGAAATAGATAGAATCCTGTTATGGCACTGGAAAATACATTCCCCTCACAACAGGATGCAGTAGCCTCCAACAGTCAAAAGCCCAGGAAACCCAGTGCCAGGAAATCCCATCTGCTTTCCTAGGATGCCAGTCCAAGGCATCATCATGGTTGGTGTTAAAAACATATCTGCAGAAAAACATGGAAACTGGCTTTTAGGCCCTACCACTTAATGCTAGCCAAGCTGAACTCAGGAGCACCCTGGAATCTGTCTCCAACAAATGTATCTCTTGAAGTACTAATATACTGACTTTTTTTTTCCTTTCTGTTGCTAGATGGACATTTCAAACACAGGCCTAGCTTTACACATCTCCTTACTCTGTTACAGAGAAGGCTGCAGAAGGGACATGCACATGCATGCAAATGTCTGCTGTCAAATACCTGTCTTGTATGGAGGAGGCTGGGAAGCAGAGGCCTCCAGTGATGGGTTTCAGTGACAGGCACTTTTGCACTACATATCTGCATATTTACTGCTATTACTTGATGTGAGGATGAAAATAATCAGCTTGCTGTGCAGACATGTGATGTAGCTGGTTTCTCATCATACCAGAGGCTGCTACATTCTAATAAAAGGAAGAAGTAAGAAAAAAGGAGGCAGGGCATGAAGGGACCGAGTATGTGGAAGGACTTGTACAAGGCCAGCTTGAGAGGTCTTCCAACCAAAAGCTCACATGTATAGGATGCTGTGCATTCATCTAATGCTTTGAATAACAGTTAGACAGTCAGATGCTAGTCACCTTTAATGCTGTTCCAAAACTATACAGTGAAGAAAAGGCTATGTGACACTGACCTGTGGGCTCCCAGCTATCACAGAAAGCTGAGTTAATAGGATTTGGTAGCCAAATGGTCTCAAACACAACAAGAGACTTTGACAGTTCCTTCGCTATGCATAACACACAAATATCCTATACAGCCACTTAGGTCCAGATCTGCTAAACAACACATTAACAATGCTGGCAACTGTCTGGATGAGCCTTCTCTACTTTCCATTGCTACCACTGAGGGAGCCAAAGCAGTCTTAGTAACAGTAACACGGAAATTTGGGCCAAAAAGGCCTTGGACTCTGTTTGACATCAGGTACGTTGGTTCATTTTTTTCAGTTGATTGACACTAAAGGGACCAGAACGAGGCTCACAATAGCATGTTACTGCTACTGCTGTTCATTTTGGGCTATTAGCATGAACAGAAACAGCCAGTCCATGCTGATGCCACAAGATTTTCAGCCATCTGTAACATTTAAGCCTTTCTCTGTCCACTGTGAAAAATAGCTTAGAGAAGATAGGTAGGGGAACAAATCCTTTGGCTCCTTTCAGCGGCTAGGAGAAGATGATAAGGCTTGGAAGGAGGGATTGCAGATGTTCTTCTGTTCTGTAATGCTTCACTTCAATGAACCCAGTGGGGCAGGAATCCAACTGAAAACTCCTATTACATCCATAGTTGCTAGTAAAAAAATAATTTTCCCAGCTTGCCAATGCCCAAGAGCCAGAGCTCCGAGGAAGGAAGGACTCTATTCCATCTACTCAGGTAAGGGAGGAAATGACTCTGACTATTTCCATTTGTATATATTCCTTACCCATAGTGCTCTGTGTGGCAGGGCAACAAAACATGATAATCTTGGATTTCAGATTTATAAGGTTAAAAATCCTTTATTTTGAATTGCAGAAGACATTCGTGTTTGGGGGCAACAGTTAATTAACTGCCCACTCACCACATCTCCTTGGAGGCAGGTGAAGGAACAGCACTGCTCCTAACTCGGAGCATATTGTGTTTACTCATTATTTCATTGATCTGCTTCCTTGCTTTGCTAAGCACTTTTAGCTTTCATCCTGTAAGGGTTTTCTGCAGAAAATATAAATCAAGCAATTCAAAGGGCCAACAGACTGAAAGCTTGACAATGACAGCTGTCACAGAAGACTTTGAGGTGAAAGATGATGATCAGGGCATTATTAGAGCAGAAATGCCTGTGGTAAATCTTCCCTGCATGGATGTTATTTGAGGTGAATAATTAGCTGGATTAAGAGAGTGAAGGCAGGTGATTTTGCAGAGATTAAAAGAAGACCTGCAAAGGAATACCTGAAATGATATGCATGGCCATGAGTGGAGTTTGGTAGATGGGTGTCCAGAAGCTGTTCCCCGTAGGACACCCTCATCAGTGAGTGAGAAAAGAGTTTGATGGGTTGACTCTCTCATCAGGGATTCTGAGAAATTAGGGATTTAACTCTTTGCTGGCACTAGTGTTCTGTATTTTCCTCAATTTACAGAGACGTTCTTCCTCTGAGCAAGTTTACCGTTCTTGCACAGCTAATATCAAGGGCCAATACGTTTAACTTTATGGTCACCAGGCTTGCAGTGAAAACTGTCTTCTTTTGGAGGCACAGATTCACCAACAGCAGGAGGAGTAGGGCCTGGTGCCAGGCAAGCGCTGGCCGACAGCAATGGTTCCCTCCTCTTAGCGAAAAGTCCCAGAAGGTGTGACATGAGGACGTTTTGTCTGGCCTCCAGGGCTGAAACTCTGGCCAGTCTCTCAACACTTGATATTTCAGGTAGTCAGAAAACATTATTGAAAATGTAGGAAACCTTGCTTTTTATTACCCTGCCATTTTCAGTAATGACTGTGCAGAAGCCCTGGACAGAGACATATGGTTTACAGTAGAATATCCATCTCTATAGATTCGTTTTCCATAGTTATTTATCATATTTGTCCTTCTTTAGCAGCACAACCATCAGTTATACACAATGTAAAGGAGGAGGTAATAAAGTGCCAAGTGCTGTGCTCTTGTCTTGCCAGCATCATGACTGCTGATGGGACCATCTGGCTCCAGAGCCCTGTTTGTTGCACTGGACACAAAGGGACACCTCAGGGTGAAAGGTAAAATCCCCCATAATGGACAATTGTGAAACAGCAGGCCCAAGGTCGGATGGTGGCATTTCAGCCCCAAGCACTCCCGGCTCACACATGTGATATTACAGATCTGTTTTCCCCTTCTACCCCTCAAAGGTTTCATCACCGCGTCTCTTAAGGCTGGCATCAACCGCATGGCTGGCAGTTTATCATTCAGAGACTGCACATTGCCCTTAGAAATCCCAAGGCAAGGTGTCACAAAACCAGCACAGTTTTTCCATCTTCTACTACTCATCGAGTGGTTCTTCCATTCCACTTCTTAAAAGGTCACACAGCCCTTCTGGTTCTCATACAACAGTGTCCAGTTCTTGCTTCACTGAGGAGCTCTCTACCATGCTTCTCACACTGGGCTGGCCAGCAGACAAGCCTCACCACTCCCTAGCCGTGGCTCTATGGCTCATCAAGGTTATATGCAAACATTTCTGCTGCTCTCACAACTCTCTGTCTTCTCCAGGAAAATAACAGCACTTCTGGGAATCCCATTTTTATAGGGTAAGATGAGGGGAGGAGGACAGAAGGAGCATCTTAGTCTCTGCATGGCAGAGAAAGGCTAATGGTTCTTCTGCCTCTGCAATGATGTCTTTCAGGGCTAGAACACCAGAGCTGATCAAAACAACAACAACAACAAAAAAAGCACAATCCTTGTTTTAGTTTGTCCTTTATTTTTCTAGTGTTTTCTGGGTTTCTTTAGAAACTACCTGTAGATATGCTGTGATCCTGCTGACCTCCTCATTTTGGTGCCATTAACATTACCCAGAGAAGTGGTAGATTCCCCATCCCTGGAAACATTCAATGTCAGGCTGGACAGGGCTTTGAACAACCTGATCTAGTTGAAGATGTCTCTGCTCATGGCAGGGGAGTTGGACTACTTGACCTTTAAAGGTCACTACCAACCCAAACCACTCTATGATTCTATCAACATCTGTTGTTATAGCTCTTCTGCTGTGCTTTCTTGTGTGTCCATAGCCAGAGTTTCCTATTCATCCTCCACTCACCAGTTTTACTGCTTCTGTCACAGTTCTCTGCACTGCAACCACTACAGTTGTCCCTTCAACTCCACCAGGTGCCTGTCCTGTTGGTCGTGTCCTGGGACAATCTCAGTGTTACAGCACCTTCTACTCCAGTCTGCAACCTCCAGGTGTTCTGCAGACACATCCCTGCTATTGACCATCCCATTTCTCTGCTGTTCAGCTCTGAATCTTTCCAAAGCCAAGATTGCCATCATGATAGCTTTCTGGTGTCCATTAGCAGTGGTCAAGATGAGATCTGGCTCTAGCCAGGATCCACATATTGGGAAGTGAAAGGCATTAACCTCTCCTGGCCAGGTGCTGGCTCTCATTGCAGGCTTGGTTGCTGCTCCATCACTGGATGGACTCTCAGATTGCTTGCCAGAGAGAAGCAGACAACAGGCTTTCCCTTCCACTCCCAGCTACAATCTGCTGTTTATTTGGAAGGACAGAAGGAACAAATGAAATAACTCTATGAGAGGAGGCAAAACCCCAAAATGCTATACAGTCTGTCTGAAACTAAAATTCTGGGTAGTTAAACTGGACTCTGGGGGAAACACTGGGGCACAAGATGAAAAAAGCCAAATCTACTGCCAAGAAAGGCAGAAGATGACAGGAGATATTTAGATAATGGAGGGAAAAAACCAGCACTGGAAGCTGGAGAGAAAGGGAGAGAGACCACAACCTCTTTGATTCTGAGGATACTTCTGAAGATAAGACTTGCTTTTGCTGCACATGTTAGGTCACTGCCCAGCTTGCTTTCTAAGCATTCAGTTTTGTCAGTTGGTGTTCTTCTGTGGACCATCAGTTGCAGGACCGAGGGGAATATTTGAGCATAGTTCTGGTCTTGGTAGCACAAGCATAAAAAAGGGAGTATCTCCACCAAATCAGGGAGAATTGCTCTGGCTTTACATCCATACAAGTAAGAGCAAAATCTTGCAGATGGAGACTTCATATAAGAAATTATTCTAGATTAAACTGCGAGTCAGATGTTAAGCAGGAGGCAGGTGTGACATACATCTGAGCAGTGGCAGACAGCCAGTCTTTAGGTGGAGAGTCTTTAGGCACAAAACCAAGTGCCATGGGGAACAGAGAAATCTAGAGTTCATTTTCAAGAGCTAAGAGATTTCTGTGAATAGGGATGGGTTGGGGTAAGCCCCAAAAGAGAGTCTGAGAAAGAGAGGGAAGATAAAAAGGTCCACCCAAGAAATCTAGGTGAGAGAGTAGTGAGGGAAACTTTAAGAGTAGAAAATAATACTTTTATTATATTTTATTTACCCCTAATCCATAGTCCTCATTGTGTTGTAAAGCACCTTGTTGTGACATCTCTCTCACAAGAATGTTCTTGTTCTTTGCCTTCCAAACTGGTTCCACATAGCCAGGTCTAGACTTGTACCAAGCTGAAGGATGTTCAGCTGATATGTTTGATTTAGCTTGAGATGAAGATAAGGGAGGGAGACATTCACCACTGTACCTATTTGCCCCGGTGATGGAGGAGTGAGAGAAGTCTTGGAGGTTTGGCTGCTAACAGATCTGTGCCCTTATTTTGTGGAAGGAAAGCACTCTTGGCTAGAAAGTGGCTTTCCTTCAGGGTAGTAATGTGAGTTGTTTGTTAGCTGGAATTTATGTTTTCCTTTGCCTGAGAACCTCCTCTCCTCCATGCAATGCTGGTATGGGAGGAAGCTGTTTTGTCATTTAAAAGAAAGAAACAGATGGAATATGTGGCAGTGTTAAAAAGCTCCAGCTTGTTGCCACGGTAACTGAGGGGATATATTTTTTAATTATTATTTTAAATTCTTCATTGTCTTCATTAAAGGTAACAATGATAGCAGAGAATAAACAAAGTGATGCCCTGCTGTGCAAATCAGTCCCTCAATAAATAAAATTAAAGGAGTGCTCTGCATTGCAAATGCTGATACAGTCACCAGGGGGGTGGAAGGACTGCAGGTTATCTGAGGATGATTAATTATGCATGTTGGCAAGTTAAGGACACAGCAGGGTCATTTGGTACCTCTACCCTATAACTTCTGCTGGGTGGGTTAGGATGTGTCTGCTGGAGCACTGGACAAAGACCCAGCCTGCTTGCATTAGGGAATTGTCCAATCAGCCTTAGGGGTCAGGAAGGAATCCTCCCAAATGTTCATCGTGAGGAGTGTTGGCCAAGCTAGTAGATGCAGTAGCTGTTTACTCTGATGAGCTATTAAGCACTGGCACTCTGGGATGGAGGATGTCTGACGTCCTGAACTGATTGCCTGGGGAGTTCTGACTAGGTAAATGAGTGAGAGTCTTCCACTCAAGATGTCTGACACTCAAGATATCTATCAAACTTCACCAACTTACTACACCTCTTGCATACTGGTTTTACTCTGTCCAGCACTGAAATTCAGTTAGCCCTGCTGTGCACTATAGGCCTCACTTTTCAGTTCATCGCTACATGTCAGTTAAGAATATGAAGAGAAGAGGTACTCTTGGCCATCTAGAACTATCAGATAAATCTAGGGTGGACTGTAATGCTTCTGGCTTGGATATTGGCCGCAGCACAGAAGTAACAAGAGCACTGATACTAAACAGACTCAATCATGGTTTTTATGGAACATCTCATGTTAAAGAAAACATCTCAAGCTTCTTTGACCTTACTTGTTGAGTCAGCCAGAGTTAGGCAGGTGTGATTAGGCATTGGTAGATTAAAGAGGTAGTCATAAGGAGCAAGCATTTAGGTGGCTGAGTGAAGAACAGGCCACCTTTGGAAGGAAATGTTTTTTCTCTTGAAAAAACATTTTGATGAGCCCAAGGTCAATGAACAGAATATCTGAACACAACTCTCATTTGATCGAGAGATTACATTTTGTGATAACACGTTCAAACACAGCAAAATCCCTGTTATTACTTCTTCTGACTGTGTTTGTTATTGCTGATGGAACAGATTAAAAATACAACCGAGCCTGGGGAGGTTCTCCCTGGAGATGAGAATGGGTAGAGGTCCTCCAGCTTTCCTGCCTCTCCCCCCAGCTCTAGTCCTTTCCCAGACTTTCCACATGCCCAAGCATCCAAGCGTGAGGGAAAGACAGTTCAGATGTGGGATCCAGGGCATAGACAGCTGCTCCCTCTTCCCTCAGACAGCAGAAATTAATTTTGTCTAAATTTAACACTGCTTCTGCTCCTTGCATTTCCAGTTATAAGTCTGAGTCTCCAGGGGCTGTGGAGTTGCCACCAGCAGGGACAGGACAGCAGCCCTAGCTCTCCCCAGTTTGAGAGCCCTGGGTTTTCTGGGAAGCTCCAGGCACAAATTCCCTTAGTTAAATAAATGGACAAGGGAGTCCATGACCCTCTGTCCTTGATGCATCCTCACTGGGAGGAGAGAGAGTAAATACCAATATATGATATTCTTTCCTCTCTACAGATATCCTGCCTCCTACAATGGCAGGACCAGACCAGTTATTAAAGCAGAAACTGCCTTTGGAAGATGAGAGTTATTTCTGAAATCATATAAGCAAGAATGACTCTCACAGTTTTTACTGGCTTTACTAGTAAGTGACCTGCCTCTTCTAAGTCCACGAACAAGACTGGTCCTGTCCAGTCACTGTCTGGATCCTACTTTATTTGACCCTATAGGTGGCCAGTGCATGCTAAGCAGTCAGAATGCAGCTCTAAGCAGATCTCTTTTCTCCAGAGACAGAAATGAGGAGGTATCTGCCTACTTGGTTTCTCATGACTACAAATGTACCCGCCAGCCAGACCGTATTACTCTGGGAGTCTTCCTGATGCAAGGGGAATAATATTATCCATTTTGATAGCTGTTCACATGTCATTTAATCCTGACTCTTTTAGTAGGTCTAAGTATAGTAATAAGCATAAGAGTAAGTAGGAAATATTATACAATAATCATTAGAGATAGAATATGATAGGGGTATAGGTAGTAGCCTTGCACATATGAGTAGCCATTACCAAGACAGCTTTTGTCAGCTCAGCATTAGGTAGGCTAAGTGGAAGCTAAATGTCCAGGAAATATTGGAGGTGTGAGACAAATTACTTAAGGCTTTCCACGGGCAAAAGGTCAGAAGAAATGACCTTATTGCCAAGAAGCCAATAGATATAATTTTTCACTTAAATTATAACATAACTGAGGACATAGTTTAGATAAAGATAAGATAGTCTGATCGTAACTGTACTGCATTGTTCCTGATTTACTTATGGGTGGTATCACATTGTAAGATTGCTAACTATATTTCTTTGTACATATTACAGGAAATCCTAGTCTCATAGAGGAGGTTCCTTCAACCCTTTCCTGCAAATGTCTCTGAGGTCACACAGTGTAGCTCGGTCTAGCTCTTCTGAATGATGTAGTGTCAGTCCTCAGACACAAATCTGCTGCTTCTCTTTTCTCCTTTAATCTAAAAATCCCTTTGATGTCCACCTGATACACATCAGTGCTGTGATTTTCTGAGAACTGGTTCAAGGATGGGATTCAGCTGGTATCTAGGAAAGGGTGCTTGGGTACGTCTCTATTTTATCCTATCCAGCTCATCCTTGTGGTGATGGCCCTGGTTACAGAGCGGGCATTTTCTCCATCTGCTGTATACACCTAACCCTTTTTTCCTAGCACAAACAGCAACAGGTCATGATCTGTTTACCTACCTACTGGTAACACACAGAGCAAGGATCACCAGTCTCCCATGGCTGTTGTTGTGGCTTACAGTGGCTGATAAAAAAAAACAACCTTGTTCTGTCAAATAAACAGAAAGATACCTTGGGAAAATACCCTCTGTCTTCTTGATCTGGGTTTTGTGGCCTTATGATCAAGTTGCAGCTGCTGATGGGCCCATCACACAACTACTGATGTTCCCATTGCAGTTGCTACAATTTCTGCAAGGCGGCCCAGGTGGAGCTGTCAGGAAATGGTAACCCCTCCTCCCAGCATTTTCACGATTTCAGGAATATTCTTGCTTGACAGTGGGGGAAAAAAAAGCAAAAACTTTCAGTCTTTCATGGTTTTTGCTGACAGATAACAGGCTGGGAGCAGACTCTCAGAACAGCTCATGAGCAGGAGACTACAGCATTGATCGGGGGTGAGCAAAACTTGGGTCCAGGTTTCCAAACTCAACTGGAGAAGCCATGGTTTTGAAAGCTGGGCCCTTCCCAGTGAGCACTGCCTCTTGTTGAGTGTTCTGAACATTGCATATATTCACTTGTACTGTTTCTCTCATGTTTCTCTTAGAAATCTCACCCAGGAGCCAAAAAGAGTGTTCCCAAGACTGGGATGTTCTTCTGGAGAGTTACAGTTTTTCAGAATTAATAATTTGTTACAAAAAAATTTTTGAGGGGAAAAATTCCCACCCAGGCCTGTCTGTAGCAAACCCCAGTGAGTGTTATTCATCCCTCCAAAGCAAAGCTGACTTTGAACTCCAACACTGCTTTAGGAATTGGACTTAACTCCTGCAGGGAGGAGATCACACCCTTTTGTTTCTTGTGCATGCATGTTTTATGTATATATATGTATTTAAATATATTATATATATAAAATATGCATTGTATATATAAAAATATTATATCTATATGAAATATACTTTTTCTATATACATATAGATGTATAAACACACAGAGTCCACACTGAGCTTACCCTTCCCTGAGATCAGCATGTGGTCCCTCTGTTCCCTTGGAGCACTGAAAAAAGCTCTAGGGACAGAGATAGATTAATCATTGTATGAATGTTTTTGCTGGTCCTCATCCCCAGGAAGGCCCATCCTGTGCCTCCATCTGCCCTGTGAGCTTAAAATTTTCCATGTGGACTCATTCCCCAGCTTCTTCCAGCATGGTACTTACAGGGAAGTGCAAATCAGTGAACTGGGAGAAGGGAATGCATTTTGGTCTCTTTTTTTCCCCCGATCAACTTCAATGAAGGAGCAGTTTTCAGAGGGTGGAGCATCTGACCTGTCTAATTTTATCTGTAAGGATGCAGATCTATCTTTTCAAAGCTGTTTTCAAAGTGACTCTGATAACAGGACTGCCTACAGATAGGGCTGCAATGATTATTCAAAGCATTAATCAGGGAAAAAATTATGCCAGTTACTGATTAACTAATTACTGCAATCAAATATTCACTCCTCTCTTTGGAACGATGGGCATGGCACTGGGAAAAGGTGACAACAATAACAAAAACCCTCAAAACAAAAATAGTTGCTTTAATCTTTTGTGGGCTGGAGGAGGGGTCCAGCTGCAGGAGGAACCAGGGGCTGAGGGAGGGCAGAGGGCTCCAGCTGGGACCCTCGTCTCCCCATTTTCGCTCCAGTGCATCTTTGCTTGCTCCAGCTTGTGCTTTAATGAAATGCCAAGAAGGAACAGCCAGCGCTTCATTAAGGGAGAAGCGTTTGAAAGTGACCCCTGCTAATGGCAGCAAATTAGAGATGCAGTAACACCACTCAGCGCCCTGCTTCTATCCTCCAAAAAACGCAATGGAGGATGCGTCCCTGCAGCAGTGGAGGCAAATCCTGCACTTGCAGAAAGGAAACTTTCGAGGAAAGTTCCTCTGCCCAGATCCCCACTGTGCCTGGCAGAGGGTAATGCCGAGTCAGGTGGGAATACAGGAAGAGGGACAACTGGAGCCTTAGCATCAGGCTCAGAGGGTATGGCACGTACCCCAGCATGTTTCAGAGGAGTCTGAAAACTATAGATGGAGGCAATATGTAAAGCAGGAGCAGGAAGATAAAATAACAGCAAACTGCATTATTCAGTCTAAAGGCAAATTTTAACTGAGCATCTGTCTGGCTGCAGAATAGTCTCCCTAGGAAAGGTGGAAGATCCTTTGTGGTTATCTTAAAACAGCCAGCACACGGTCTCAGTCTGTTTGCACCACTTGCTTAGTAAGGTTAATATGTTTCAGGATCAAGTGGCCTGTAGTACTGCTTCTTCTCCAGAAGTGAAACTCCTATCAGTCCTCTGGCAATAGCAATTTCTATTAATCAGAGGTTAATACTGAAATATTTTGTCTGTTCAGAAGCTTTCATACCTGGCTGAATAACAGTCCAACTGCTGCTCTGCAGCCAGTGCATCTATTCCATATACATCACTGCAATGGTTTTCAATCTGAACTCTACAGATTCCTGGGGTTCCACAGACTGCTCCTATAAGAACTTGCAGATGATAGCAAAGAAACATGAATGTGGTCAATTGTCTTACATTTGTTCTACAAGAAATAAATAACACTTACACAGGATGTTCTTTTAAGGAGCTCATAAACTGAAAAAGTTGTATAATTCATTGGTGTGGATGTTCCACCTCATCTTCAAGGCTTTTTTTCCAATTGTACCCATTATACATCCTGGAGACATTAGAGGAAGAAGATGGGTCAGAAAGAGATTCCAGTGAAAGGAAATGTTACCATCTGAGAATTAGGTTTGTTTTCTTTGATAACTACATTTTCACTGTTTTTCAGTATTATGTCTTCTATTGCACCAACACAGCCCTGGAAGGGTGACCTGAAGCTCCAGCACTCCATGCTTCATCTCCACACTGCATTTTTGCAAGTTCCAGTGGTGGTGGGGTCATCCCACATCTGCTGCTTCAGGCACAATCTGGAGACTTAGCACATGCACTTGAATCACTGGCAATGAATTGCACAAAGTGGAGTTGCTCAGATGCTACTGACAGTAGAACATGGTCTACAAAATTTTGATACAGGTCTTATTGTACAAGCAAAGGAAAAGAAGTCTAAACTTGGTAGTGAGGCTCTAGAATGAGAAGATGAAATACAAACCAACTGCAAAGTCTGTATGAGATTTGCAGGAGTTTTGCACTGCAATAAATGACAACCCATGAGGGGTCAGTGCATGTCAGTCCAGGAAGATACAGCAAAATCTCAAGATTAGACAACATGCTTTGGATATTTTTTTTTGCCATTAGTGGTGATGTAGGGATCTTGACATTCTCTTCAGAGGTATTTGAATTTTAAAATGGCTTAAGTTTGTCTGTTAGGCAGGAGTTTCAAAAAAAAATTAAAAAGAAAGAAAAGAAATAGAAAAGTCTTAGATGTTAATTGCTATTTATTCAAAATGTAATAATGGCAGAGCTTGAAATTCATACCAGACTCAGAAATGAGATCACGCTTCACAATAATTGCTATTTCATACTGTTAGCTCCTTAATGTTTTTTATTTGAAAAATCGTCAATAATTCCTTTCTAGTGCCACTGACACCCACTCAGCCACCTATTCACTTACATCCCACATGCACACACACACCATTTGACCTTAAATGTTATTGAACATTTAAAATCTCTCCCCTCTTGATAATTTTCAAACATTAATTATTTCAAATGTTTTCATTTTTTCAGTATAAAAAGAAATCTTGCCTGACACTCACCAGTAAACTCTCCCTTTTCTGACACATATGCAATGCATAGCACAGAACTGCAGAGGACACATCCAGGATATGGATTTATTAGGGGCAGATCTGGAAAGCTGAACTGACCATCAAACTGAGGGAAGCCCTTTATTTGGCACTTGTGAGGACATATCTGGTGCCCAGTGTCCAGTCTGGGATTTCTCACTAAAAGAAAGAACTTGGAAAACTGGAGGGAGTCCAGTGCAGGGTTGATAGTGAAAATGCTCTTCCCAGAGGTGAAAAGGCACGAGGCAGTTATCACAATTTGCAGCATGGGAAATTCCAGTTAGGCATAAGGAGGAAATTTTTTACCATGAAGGTGGTCATGAGAGAAGTGTCCAGAGAGGTTGTGGAATCTCCATCCTTGAAGATATTCAAAACTCAGCTGCACAAGGCCTTGAGTAACCCAACTCAGCTTTGAAGTTAGCCATTCTCTGAGCAGGAGTTGGAAGTTCAAATCCAACCTGGATTATTCAGCATTTCCTTATTTTGCTCCTTTCTCCTCCCAAGGTCACCACTATGCAGTGTTGTACTCATGGTCACATGGGAAGTGCTGAGGGAAAACGCCTTTCTGAAATGCCAGCCTGTCTTCTTCTTGGGACGCAGGTCCTGAAAGTGAGTTGTGGAAAAAGACCTTAAGAACACCTTACACAGTGTGTGTTTCCTCTGTTCTCACTTTTGATTTTGCAGAAAATTGCAAAGTGTTATATAATCCAGAGACCTTGTGAAGGGAACATGATGGAACAGCTCCTCTGCCCAAGCCTCTGGAAGCTCACACCATCCCAAATAAACATTTCAGGTCCCAGAGTGAGATTTTATCTGTATCCATCCAGAAGTTCACTGGGACTGTAGTTTCTAAGAAGAAAACTAGACCAAGCTTGCACTTATAGAGGGAAAAGGGCTGTAGAAACCCTGCAGGTGGCCCATTCTCTACTATATATATGTGTCTCCTTTGTGCACAGATATTACCTGCCTGGCATGGGCACGGCTTGTTAATTTTGGTTAATCACAACTGATAATCAAACAAGGGGAAAAAAGTTTAAAAGCCAGAATGTTGAAATCCTCCACTTTCTTCACAGCCACACATAGCCACAATCCTCCCACCTGCACATATCCCAGGTGCTGGCTCCTGCATCCTCCAACATGCACACTCAGCCTCTCTGCCTGTCCGTTTCTCTCTCTGGTCAGTCCAGCCCACCAGTAATCTATCTGTCCCTTCCCACTGTCCTCAATGCCCCTTTAACCCAGTCTGGTCACCAGTATTGATCATACTGGCACTGGTCTGTGCTGGGAATTCCTGAATGGAGCCTGGCACCTGAAAGTGCCTGGGGAAGAGGAAGGGAGAGACATTGTCTGGAGGACACAGAGTTTTTGCTGGGGAGCTATGGTCAGTGCACCCTGTCTCCACATGAAGAATACTTTTTCTTTTCCCTTCACAATACTTGCTGAGCACCCAGAAGGAGGGAAACTTGGACTATATTGCAGGAAGTGCAAATTGATTTTATTTAATTTTAAACAGAGTATTACTGTATTACAAATCCATAATCTCTGTGTGATCCCGCCTGTGGAGTCAAGGGGAGTAAGAATAGGAACTATAGCCATAGCTACTGCTTAAGCAGAATATATCCTTCCAACAGGGCTCCGTGGGGTTATGGATACAGCTGCCCACCCAAAGGACTCCCTCATGTCTCCAATGTAGATGCACACTTGCCATCCCACTGGGAAAGAAGGGGGATCTTTGCCTGTCGGAGCCACATTTTGCATCTGTCCTTTATGCACTGCTCCCTTCTGAAAGACACTGTAGAAACATTAGGGATTATTAGAGAGCATGAAGCTGCATGACCAAGTATTAAATATTTATTCCCTTGTATTCTTCATTTGGATTATTTGAAAATCCTTTCCTTAATTGTCTTGTTCTGCTCCCAAAGCAGGGCTGTGCTGCTGGCTGCAGCTCCCACTCCTCATTGTTATTCTTACTTATCTCTCCTGTAGAGCAAGGCCCTGGTCAGGACTGGGGCAGATTGCACAGGAGACCCTGTAGACACAAATAAGACACAGTCCTTTTGCTGCTGCAAATTCACAGACTATAAAAACAAACAGATGGAGCATAGCAAAAGGGGTCACAATGTACAATCAGAATGATCAGGGCTGTTGCTGGCAGCCACAGGGGCAGCATAATTATAGGCTCTGGGTTTTTTTTTTTCCCCTAAAGATATATTTAACTTGCACACCATTTGGAGGGTTCATCTGTATTGCTCAGAGATGGAGAAAGATGTGCAGGGACACTTGGAGGGACAATAGTTGAGAGAGGAGGTGGCAGGAAGGGGGAGCAATGGTCAGGATCAGGTAACCAACAGCCTAAAGAGAGCCAAGAAGGAGAAATAAGGACATGTTCAAACAGGTGAGATGAGTAAGGAAGCCAAAGGGGTGGTGTTGCTGGCCCTGCAAAAGGCTGCCAGGGTCAGTCCCTCTTATTCTGCTGGACTGCGAGGTCCTGGAGCCTTAATTCTGTGGTGTTTTCCACGCTTCAAAGCACCTGTTGACCAGAAGTCAGCACCAACGTGCAAGCTTTCTGTAAGGCAACTACCTGTATACACCTTTCTCCTTGACTCCTCATCCCAGACTGCTATGCACGGTGGCAACAGACCCCAAGATGATGGGCTGCCTCCAGCTGCCTTTGCATGTTCAGGAGCACCAGGATCTACAAGCATAGCCCTGTGCACGGGGCCAACGTGGCCCCGGGAGGAATGAAACAGAAGGGAGCCTGAAAGCAGAGTGCTGGAGGAATAAACTGGAGGTTAACTTGTGTGAAAGCAAATGTCTGAAGAGAGGAGATGAAAGGATGTGAGGTTGTATGACACCAGGGTAAATGAGAACACCCTGCTCCCTCACTCCAGCTGGGAAAGGCTGGGAAGGGCTGGCAGCAGGGGAAATGGAGGGAGGAAGCAGGGAGCATGGAAAGAGCTGAAGAGGCAGAGGCTTACTGTGGTAATAAACAGGAAAATAACGGATGAAAAATAAAGCCCTAGAGAGGGATGAAACAAGTTCTTTGACTAATCAGCTTGTCCAGCTGAGCAGGAGGGTTAATCCAGCTGAGACAGAGTGAAACGACTAAACACATGGGGCAGGGCCAGCCTGGCTGGAGAAGCACCTGGTCACTCTCCAGGGGTGGAGGTGACAGGGAAGGCAGGGCTGGGGCAGGGCTGTGAGCAGCTCAGAGACCCAGAAGCTGAGGGTCTTCCCCTGCTCTGAGGAGTATGTGGCTGCACATACTCCTATGTGGCTGCTGCCCTCCCTACCTGAGCAGTAGGCAATGCAGACCTCGCCTTCACGGCTGGGAGAAGACAGTCCTCTTCAGGGCTCGCTTGTAGCCAGATTTCTGGGTTTGTTCTTGTGCAAAACAGAAGTGACACCTCCTAAAATATGCCTTGGGTATTACAGGGTAAATGCTGAATTTGACCAAGGTGTCTGGGCAGGGCAGCTGGCAGAGATCTTGACTTTGTAGTAGCTGGATGTAGTCCCAAGGGAACTGCTGGTGTGCCAGGCTATCCCCCCAGCTCCTCCTACAGATGTGCCGTGTGCTCAGGCGACTCCACCTGATCTCAGTTTGGGGTGGCTGCCCCTTCCAAGCTGCATTTCTGCTCCTAGGACATCTAACCAAGCAGACTGGGAAAAGGAGGGGTAGGTTACAGTAGTTCACAGTGGATTTAATAATTATTGTTTTCACAACTAATAGTGGGTTTGGTTTGGTTATTATCTTTTACAGAGCTCTCCTTCAGTTGCCCAGAGTGCCTTCAAGCTAAGTGGGTCTCATTCGCCCACCCAGTAGTAATACCACTTCAGATAGACTGGGACACACAGGGAACTGGCTGCTTCTGCCAAGCAGGGTGAAAACTGCTAGTGAGGGCACAGGAAGGAGCAATCTCCTAGGCTAGAAAGTAAAAGGGAAAGGATGCTGCCTTCAGAGGGCCAGTTGCCAAAGAAGAAATGTGACAGTCAGTCAGTCTGCTATTTCTCTTGCTCTGCAAAAACTAAAAGGGAAAAAAGCCTCCAGCAGGGAATTGGGGCAGAAATGTTTATCATTTTGCTGTGTGGTGTTTTTTTTTTTTTTTTCTCTAAAACCTATTATCAGCTGTGCTAAGAAGGCAAAATTTACAACCCTAACTTAGGATATGGGGCTACATCCAGGTCCCTAATTATGCCTAATGCTGAAGGGTAAGATGCAGGAGATGTAATTACTTGTATTACAGTATTTTTTTTTGTTTGCTGCAGGAGATGTGTCTGAGAACGAGAAGGCCAACTTTTGCTTTCACTCACCCTGGAATACATCCATCAATCCTCAGCAAGACTACTGCCCATTTGCACCTGCACAACTACAAGCAGAAGTAGCCCTCTGGTATGTGGCCTTATGGCTGGAATGCAGCAGGCAGGGTGATGCAGTGATGGAGAGGAAACCTGGTCCGCAGTGGCTTGAAGCAAAGTGATGGATCTTAGTAACCAAAGGCTGCATCAACCTGTGTGCACAGGGGTCAGGGCCCCATGGGTGACTTTTAACACATGATTCACTCACCAGTGGATAGTGCACAATTTCCTAACAATGGAGCCAGCAGCTGTGCACTAGAAATGTCTTTGAGCACAATGGCATGCTTCTGTAGTTGCAGCCTGGGAGGCATGAAGCAGTGAATTAGGATGAGAGCTTCAGCAAGAAATTCTCGCTCTGGGAGGCAGTCTGCGAGAGAGATGGCTCCTCTTATTGCTGTTATTGCTGCTTCTGAAAGGTTATCAGACCTTCTCCATCCCTTTGTCTTGCCAGAGGGAACGGGTGCCTGATGCTTGAGGATTTCCCCGTACTCAGCTGGCACAGGTCTTGTGGATTAGGTTATCCTACCCAGGCCATCCCTGTACTGAGCATATGAGGGATATCAGAAAAGCAGGAATCACTGTGCTTTCACCATTCCCTTCAGGTGGATAATCCCTTAGGCACTACGTAAACTTGCTACTCAGGGATCTCTGGGATTTCTCTTCTCTCCCTCAGAACCACCAACAGTGAAAAACTGGTCAGAGACTTACTCTGTTTTAGCCACTTCCTTTACTGTCTGAGTTGTCAGAGGACATCTGCAAATCTGGGTCAACACATTATCTATCCTTCCTCCAAAAGTTCCACAGAGATATATAAGCAATGTCATCCTTTCCTTACAAAGGGAAAAACAAAGGACACAGGCTGTGTTTTTACCTGATGTCATCTGGTAAGTTGGTGGCAGGGCTAGGAAACAAATTTTGCAGTCTGGATACAACCTCACTGTCCTCAAGACGTGGTCCTTGCGCTTTAATTAGAGGTGGCAGACCGGAGGTAAGAGGAATGAGAGACACAGGGATTTAAAAGAAAAAGCTCTCTGTCTTTGTGTTTGATCTTCAAGATTTTTGTGACAGTGAAGAGCAATATTAAAGCAAAAATGCCAGGATGGCACCAGCGTGGCTGTGCAGCAGGTGGGTCTCTGTCAGCTTCATAGGCATGGAGCTCTGCACTTTTGGTTGAAAATCCAGTTTCTTTATATAAAAAGTCCCAGAAAGAGCTTGAGCAAACGTGTAGCCCTGTGATAAGATGTTGCCATTGTTAGCAGATCACAGGCTTTGTACTGAGTCTGCAAGACCTTGGGGCTGAGGTTTGTCAGGCCTGCTCTGCCTGAGCTTTTCTTGACCTGCCTTCAGATTTGTTTTACTTGGTTTACATGTAACAACATCTTTGATAACTGTCCGGGTAGCTACGGCTGATTTGTTTTGCCTTTGTTTAATATGATATAACCATATTTCTGACTCTAACATCACGACATTGCACAGAGAAATTTGAGTCTAGTTTGCCAACAAGCCTTGGGAAGTAGGGGCACAGGATATGGTTTAGGACAGTACAGGTACGGAATGACAAGGGATGGGGCACAGGCTGGCACTGGAAGCTGCATGGCTGTAAAACAACTCAGCCACAGTCAATTAAAGAAATGCAGCTGGACAACTGTCCTGGAGCTGGACAAAAACAGTTATTCCAGGCAACAAGGAGAACAAAGAATAAGTATCTAGGTTACAGAAAATGCACCATACATAATAAATTTGGATGTCATGTGGAGTTGCTGTCTGATGAAGAAAAAAGCATAATATAAAAGAAAACATACAAAAAAGACCCCAACGGGATCCTAGAGTGAGGAAGAAGAAACCATCAATATCATATTCCTTTTGGTGAAGGACTCCAAATGCTGATGACACACTGTGACACTCCTCATCCCGACCCATTGGAGAGAAACCACCATCAGCATGACCCAGAAGAGCAGTGGAAGGGAGAGCATATCACCAATAAAAAGGAGTGGAGACTGAGAAGTGTGTGCATAACCATTTCAAATGCAATATTACCATTATTGAGGGCTTTTTCTTTATGGGAGTACTCTTCCTTCTTCTGTGACAGTCAGATCTGGAGTGTTATTCTTGGATTACACTGTTAAGATTTCAGTTATACTAACAACGAATTCTTGGCTTTATATATATAGAAATGTGTGTGTTTCCTCTGTGCCCATAAACAAGAACTTGGGTATAATATTTGATTCCAACTTCCTGCAGATGGAAGATTATTTTGGAATTTAAATGTAGTCCTTTTGCTACAGACTAACTAATGCATTCAGCCCACAGGAAAATCCAAAGGGTGTTACATCACTAAGAGAAGAAAACTGGAAACTGGAAAGGGTTTAAAAGGTAAACTTTAACTGCTCCTTTTTTTTTTTTCTGAGGAGAATTGAATAGAAAGACTGTTTCAGAAAATGACCCTTGCACTTTCTCTCGAAAGACATGGTCATATCTAGGTGAACAGGAGCAGAAATCTGCATAAGAGCTTAAATGGAATAGTCCTCAGCCCCATGTAAATTGAAACATATGTCATTTAGCCAAGATAAATTCCCTAATACTCCTTAGTTATTTTGACACTTAAATCCTCTATCGTATGTGTCTGAGAGTCCTGCCTGGTGCTGGGAGGAGTCCAAGTACATTTGAACAAGATACGCCAGGCTTGCAGTGGGGTTTCCAGGATAGGAGTGACCTGTAAAAAATTTGCTCTGTTGCACCCCAGTGAGTGAGCGAGGCCGGGGGGGAGGTTGTTTGAACAAAGGAGGCGTAACTACCAGCACATCCAACCTCCAGTGGTTCACTTAAGATTGTTCTTCCAAATGACCTAAGCAGCAGGACATCCTTCCCGCCTTGTAGGAGGCTACTCCATAGCCCTAACAGCTCTCATCGCAAACCTGTGTGGTTCGTGAAGTCTGGTGGGATTTCAGCCCTGCGTAAGCTGCCTGCAGTGATGGCAAAGACTTGAAGCTGGTGCATTTTTTTTTTTATTTTCCAAACACTCTCTCCTCCTTGAGCTGGCTGCTGAGGAGATGAGGGGCTGGCCAGGTCACTAGATCTGTTTGCCATCCATCCTCTGCTCTGGTCAGCTTGCCCTTTCCCTGGTTCTGCCAGTGATGCCGCGCAGGGCGGGCTGCACCGCTGCCCCTGCCTGAGCGGGGGCCTGGAGCTTGCTGTACACACTGAGCGCTTGCCCTGCTGCTCCCCACTCCCTCCCAAAAGCAGTGAGCCAGATGGCCGAGCCTCCCCCGCCTCCTGTGCAGCCACCAGAGCACTCAAACCATGCACCCGGTCACTGTAGCTGTGGATGGAAGCGGAGAAGGGCAGGAAACATACGGTGCGAGCTTATCAGAGAGACTCCTTTGGATAGCAGTTGAAACGGGCAACATTTGTGCACAGAAAGAGCACGCCATATGCATTAACCATGAGGTGGGGAACAGAGGGATCCCAGTTGCTGCTAAATCTCAGCTCACTTAGCTGGAGACCTGTTCTGGCTTGTTCCTTAGAAATGTGATGGAAAGCTGTGTTGCCCAGTGCCCAGCACAGCCAGGCAGCGGTCAAGAAAGCTGAGCCCTGCCCTCAGTCCTGCTGCTGACTTGCTGAGTGACTTTGCTTATACCCAGTCAAGAACATCCACTAATGATCTGCCTCATTTTTGGTCGGGGCTGGCTATGTGGGACTCCTATGCTCCCTGAGTATCCTTCCTTTTGCACTGGAGAGCCTCTGCAGAGGAACCCAAGCTTTTAAAAGAAACCTTTCTCCTTATGCCACAATGTACCACTTAGAATCATAGAATCGTTTGGTTGGAAAAGACCTTTGAGACCATCAAGTCCAACCGTACCTGTCCACTACTAAACCATATCTCTGAGCACACCATCTACCCGTCTTTTAAACACCTCCAGGGATGGTGACTGAACCACCTCCTTAGATAGCCAGTTCCAGTGCCTGATGACCCTTTCAGTGAAGAGATATTTCCTGACACCCAATCTGTACCTCCCTTGGCACAACTTGAGGCCATTGCCTCTTGTTCTGTCACTTGTTACCTGGGAGAAAAGACTCACACCTGCCTCACTACTACCTCCTTTCAGGTAGTTGTAGAGAGTGATAAGGTCTCCCCTCAGCCTCCTCTTCTCTAGGCTAAACAACCCCAGTTCCCTCAGCCGCTCCTCACTTGTCAGCCAACGTGAGAGGGAACGAGCACTTGTCAGCATGCAGTGCCTTCCTGGCAGCTCGAGTGTGTGTGTACATGTGCCCAGGAACTGCTGTTAGGTGGTAGCTTACACTTTTCAAAAAAGCAGCTGTGTGTTACCTCAGAAAGGTCTCCTTAAATCTCTAGGTAAATAAAGACTCTAATGTCGGTTATCTGACTTCACAGCCTTTCAGTTTCATTAAGTTAATAGCCTCCATCAAGGGGCCAGCCCTGATGCCTGCAGTTGATTTAAAACCTGTGAATTCATCAATGTTAAATTGCACTCCAAGCAAAGTCAGTGTACCGCACCCTGGGGACATATGGAAACCCTAATGCTCAGTACAGGACTTTGATGCCAGCACAACAGGGACCAGATAACCGGGGTCCTTTGTGCAATCCTTATCTGGGCTTGTTCAGCTGAGAACTCCCCTTGCTGTGCTGGTCGGCCACATCTCTGGTGCACGGTGGGATGATTTGTCTTTGCAGGCAACATGTTAAGCAGATGGCCATGGGGGGCTGTTCTTGCAGACTACTTAGGGATGCATGAGCAGAGGTGGACAGGTGTATTGGGTCTGGCTGAGATGAAGTTAATTTTCCCCATAGCAGCCTTCATAGCATCTGTGTTTTGTAAAGATGTTGATAACACATGAGTGTTTTGGTTACTGCTGGGCAGTGCTTGCACAGCATCAAGGCTGTCTCTCCAACATTTCTTGAAGGTCTTGGGAGGGGACATAGCCAGCACAGCTGACCCAAACTGACCAAAGGGATATTCCACACCATATGATGTCTGCTCAGAAATAAAAGCTGGGAGAATGGAGGGGGAAGTGGGGGAGCATTCGTACTTACAATGTTTGTCCTCCAGGAAAACCACTATGCGTACAAAGCCCTGCTTCCTGGGAAGTGGCCAGACATCACCTGCTGATGGAAAGTAGAGAATAAATATTTTGTTGTTCTTTTGCTTCCACACACACAGTTTCAGTTTGCTTTGCTTTGTTTCTATTAAACTGTCTTTGTCTTGACCCATGATTTTGGGGTTTTTTCCATCTTATCTTCCCCCCTCCCCATCCTGCTGAGGAGGTGGGAGTGATAGAGCAGCTTGGTGGACACCTGGCATTCAGCCAAGGTCAACCCACCACAACATATCTGGAATAGGGGTCTTGGGACAGCTAAGCATTTTCTGTGTTGACTTCTTAGTTTAGGCCTGTCCAAATTAGCTTCCAGTCTTGCAAAGACAATGCTACCTTCTCTTCTGTCACTACATAAATAAGGCAAAAGTATCCTTCCTATTCCCTAACGGCTTCTCAGAAATGGTTCTTCTGCAGATAGCAGTGTGGCTCTTTGTCATGGGATTTCTATGGAAATGGAATTGCTGAGGTGAAAGACAAGAGACAACCAGGATCCTGGAGAAACCTTGGAAAGAGTATTATTCCTAATCTTGCTAGATATACCAACAACATAAACTGTGTGCCCTTTGGATAGGCTTAAGCCCATGTATATTTAGATCTGGGCTAGCAGGTGAGGCCTCAGCTGGCTTGTGGTGACCCAGAGTGATTGCCATTTTGTTGCCAGTCAGAGCATTATGAAAACAATTGGCAAAAGAGTCCCATTTTGTAGTTCACGGGGAGAACTGTTAGAAGAGAAACCAAGTTTATGTGTGGATACAGAGAGACAAACAACATTAATTCTACTTCATGTCTTTAGTTATTTTGGTCCAAAATCAAGAGGACATGTTTCTGCTGACAAATTCTGTCCTAGCTTGACTGAGACTTAACATTTTTCATCCTTCACTTCTGTGTGTGTGTGCGAGTCCTTCTGACTAACTGGATCATTGACACCTAGAGAGAGATCATCGCAACCTAACAAAGGTCCCTCCTGTCGACTCTGAGAAAATTCAGTACTCATACATGAAGCTCATACTGCCACTATCAATACCAGGGATATAAAAGTAACAATTGTCTTGTCCAGATCTTTTTACATTTTGTAGAAGTTCCCCAGCTTCAGTCTAAACTCACTAGGTGGATTTGGAGGCATAGTCCAGGTTTCTGGGCGCACTGTAGAAATAAAGTCAGACTGAAAACAGAGCAGAAACTCTGGAGTGACTCCAGTCTTGGGTCCTTTGAGCTGTTGGTATTGCATCTTTCAACAGGAATAAAGAAACTAAAACTAACTTAGAAGAAGAGAAAGGGAAGGAGAGAGAAGCAGCCATCTCCACACCTATCCATGTGCAAAACTATTTATGTGAGCTCTAGACAGTTTCTGAAAGTGTCCACACAGAGGAGGAAGGAAGAGTGATATGTGCCTGTGTTTTTATCCCAGCTCTTTCTAATTCGTAGTTTGTAATGATTTCTTATTTTTTATTCTTGTATGCTTTTCCTCCTTGCCAAGTCCTTGCTGCTACCTGCATCTCATACATAGCAAGGTCCTCATCACATCAAGAATTCATAATCATCCAAAAATATTCAATAGGAATATAAAATATTTACATGCGAAAGACTGTCAGACAGAATGAATCACTTGTGTTACTCTGTTGGAAATTGTTCACTTAGGGCATGAATTGTGCCAGGGCACAAGATTGAGTGATCCTGGATGAGCACTGTGGGTATGGTATGGACAAGACCCCAAGGTGGTCCTCGCAGCTTCTGTCCTTGGCTGCTCTGTGGTGCGTGAGGGTGGCTGAGAGCCAGGTGTCTCTCTTCCAGGATGGGGCTGGCTCCAGGTGTCTTTGCATAGCCAGCCAGCCCATGTTCTGCTGAGCGCAAAGTAATGATATCGGACAGAAGGAGGCCAGGTGGCCAGACTTGGTCCAGACATCTGACACAACCGGTATTTACATCTCAGATTCTCACCTTCTTTTAAGTGCCTTGCTGACTCTTTTTCAGCATAGGTGCACTATCCTCTATTTCTTTGCTGAATCTGGCCCATGCATGTACTTTTCTCCTGCACAGCGAAATCCCCATAGAGACTGTCTCCAGTCTCAGACTCCTTTCTGAGCTCTGCTCAATGCTCTGACTTTCTTGAACCAGCCCCTCTCGTCTTCAGGCTCCTAGAGACTGTCAGTTGCATCCCCTTGTAATCACCCTCTTTTTTCAATAAACACAGCTGGATGCTGCATAGTTGCCATGGTGTGAGTGAGGAGGAACTCAATGACTTTGGCAAGTGACTCGAGGGCACGCACGTCCTCACGGCACAGTGCACTGCTGTGCTGGAGTGCCGAGAGAGCCCGACAGCAGGATGCTGCGTGGAAACATTAGCTCGGGTCATGGAAGTGGCATAGCAATGCCAGCAGACTGCTCCCAGCAGGACCACCTCCCTGGAGCCAGCACCACACAGCACAGCTCCTGTGCCTTCCAAACCACAGCTAAGGCATGACGTGCAAGCCTGGAAATTTCTGCATGAGCTGCACTGCGTGATGGACATACGCTCGCTAGTGGAAGTGAGAGCAGAAGATGCCCTGTGTTTTCAAGCACACAATCTAGGATCCATCCATGTGCACTATCACAGCAATGAGTAAGTCAGTTGTAATATCCCTACTGAGCACACCTGGTTACTGTTCAGTGCTAGCCAGCTAAGGTCCTTTTAGAAACCCAGTGACTAGAATTAAATGGCAGGAACTCAAATGCTAGTCAAACTTGATCATGTCTGGGATAGTAGTCTTAGAAATTTTATATACTGATACAATCCTCCTTTGAAGCTAGGGGGTTTCAGGGTGCGTCTCTGGAGAAAGCTGTCTAGCCCAGGTCTGTTCTAGCACAAGAACTGGTAGCAAGAAGGGAGTCTGATAAGAATGGGTGTTTGGTAATTGCTGCTGGCTTTTGGAATGATTTGTAAATACAAAATTTTGGAACAGAGATAAAATGCATCTCTATAAACTGGTCATCCCTAGTGTAGTTTCTGCTCTCATTCCCATTCATGTACTAAGTAGCAACAGCTGTCAGAGCTCTTCTCATGAGGCTAAACAGGCTCCAGTTTTCATCTGTTGATTTAACTTTAACACAAGGGAAAGACCTATCCTGGAAGGAATGCCATCATGTTACAATACTGAGGCAATAAATCCAGCACTCTGGCAATATGCAAGGGGAGAAAGGGCTAAGAGGAGATGGGAATGCCCAGAAATCTCCGCAGTGCAGGATTTGATTAGGATTCTTATGTTCCTTGGATGAACTCTTTGAGGCCAGGGCTCCTCTGGCTCCTCTGTGTTGGTATGGGACTACCACCCTGTTAGCAGGCAAAGATTCACTGGTAGTTGAGTTTTACTGAACCAGTCCCCAGAGAGACTTTAAGGGATTGGACTAGAAGGTAGGGAGAGACCTAGGCTCATTTGGGGGTTGGACTAGATGAGCTCCTGAGGTCCCTTCCAACCCCTATGATTCTCTGATTATTTCGTCCCCCGAGAGACCAGACAAACCACTTAATCCCTCTGTGCCTCAATTATCTTTCTTTTAAACAAAGGCAACATTGCCATGATGAGATCTCAGGGAGCTCTGCTGGTAAAAGTGTGGTAGTCATCTGAACAATACCAAAGTACATTAGCATTAAAGCAAGGAAAAGAACTTTCTTCGATCTGAAGTCTCCCTTCAGGAGGCATCTACGAGAAAAAATGTTGGCCCACAGAAATTGCTGTCTGACATTTTCTCAGTATCTTCCCTGCAGATTCCAAACTCTATTGTTGCCCCTTCTCTGATGAACTCTGGGAGCCTGGAAGATGCACATGCATAACTTCACTCACAGAGGTTTTTTTCTACAATGTCAGTATGGAAGAGACAGTGAGGATCAGAGTTGTGCAGCAAAATGGAAAAGACCTAGGGATTTCTACTTAAGAGCAGGGGGAGAATGGGGCCGGGGGGGACACAAAAAATCACTCAAGAATATATTATAGGGAACAATCCTGTGTTGACAGAGGGATGGACTAGGTGACCTAATAAAAACTGTTATTACAGATTTTTTCACTTCTGTCACATAATAGAGGACTTCAGTCTCCAGAGCTGTCAATCTAACACCTTTCACTGGCAGAAGTATTCAGTGAAAAATAATCTTGGTGAAAGGAGAGAACCTCAGTTAACTACTTGCCTGGGGCAGATAGAATGCAGCCAGCAGGCTTGTTTGGCAAGTAATTATAAATGCACTTTTGCTGCCCAGGTGCAGGAAGCACAGCTTAAGCTTTTATTCATTAACATCATTAAAATTTCCATTTCAGCTGTCGCTCTGGCATTGACAGTGCTTGCAAAATTGTGACCAGGTCAAGTTAAAATTGGCAGTGAGCCTGATGCTGGGCACCATGAGTTCAATTGCTTAAAAGAGCCAAAAAACCACTGATAGAAATGTTAAATGATTCAGTGGTACCGCCATGCACTTTAGATGACAGGAAGGGTGGCCTTGAGGGTAGAAAGAAACAGAGGAGAAGAAGGTTCAAGAACGTGGGAAATGCCATGTCTGATCTAGCCCATTATCCATTTGTTTGGTATTTTGTCTTTCAAACTGGTGAGCATCAGAAGCTACAAAGGAAGGCTCACAGGATCTCATGCTAGACAGTTAAGGATAACTGTTGCTTAGGGAAATATCTTCCCTAGCACCCTCATTAGTGGCTGCCTTACATGCTATAGTGTGAAGCTTTTATATTCATCATTTGTATCTTAACTTCTATTGTGAATCTGGAAAACTTCAATATCCACAAGTATCTCCTTCTTATTTGAATCCTTCCACATCCTGTACCTCAGAGATACCTCGTAGCAGAGATTTCCACAGGTGAATGAGGATGCCTGAGGAAAAGTTTTTGTTTGATGGAATACTTTCCCTATTGCTCAGTATAATTACATGTACTGGAGTGTGAAAGACAAGGTAAAGAGGAACACTGAATTTGCTCTTCTACATAATTTATTCTAACTATTTTGAATGCCTATTTTATTCATATGATTTCTAAAATAAATACACCTGCCATTTAATTTGCTTCCTACATAGAAGTCATGCTATGCCTTGAAACAACTGTGTTGACGATTTCTGGACTACTTTGATTCCTGCTATAATTTTCTTTGAAGACAGAGCTGCACACAACGTTCTGGACCTAATGCACTTACATACTGATCTCACACTGGTTTTAGTAAGAAACTCCACCCTATTCCATATGCATGCCCCAAAAAATGGAGAGCACTGCTTGACCTCAGAGGAGCACAGTGCTACAAGGATTTAGACTGCAGCCTGGGAGGACATCAAATCTTTCTCATTTTGAACCTGTAAACACATATGGAGTCCTTCTAAGGTGTATTTGTTACCAAGAAACTGCACTGTTCTGTGGTTGATTCCTCACATCTTTCTCCAAGTTTGACAAAGAATATTTACCATTTGCAAATGTTGCCACTTTACTGACTATTTGCCTTTACCACACTGTCCGTTAATCTACAAACCAACACAGATCTTTCTAGGAGCTAGATGCACACTGCTACTAATATTTTGCAGTGTTGGAAATTGCAAACTTGATGCTAAATTACGTATTTATTTTTTCAGACACTTAGCCAGGTTGTCGGCTTGATGCAGCACGATGTTCTCATTAATAGAGTACCTGATTGCCTATGCTCTTGTTTGGGTCCTGTTGAAAATGTTATGAAAATCCAAGTGAAAACAGGCAGACAATTTTCATTTGTCCCGTATTTGCTGGCACGTTCCAAGAGTGCTAATAGATTGAAGTGGTTTTGCAAATGCCCTTCCAGAGTCCTTGTTATATCTGCAACTTTCAGATATTTTGTCATTCCAGCCTTGTTTTCATTGCAGGTAACCAATACTCCCTGCTCTGCTTTTCCAAACACCTATTTCAAAGGGCTGCTGCAACATCTGCCACCCCCTGATTCTCCTTAGAGCTGATATCAGCCAGGCTCTGTATTTTCTGTAGCCACTTCGCAACTTCAGTCTTAAATTCATTCAGACCATCAGATGTACTGTGTGACTTCTGTCAAATTGCTTAACTACTCTGTGTTGCTCTTTCCCCTCCTCCCCTTTGTATATTAAAGTAAGAGTAGTTATCTCCCTCACAAAGGGTTGGAGAAACTTAATTCATTCATTTTTGTAAAGTCCTTTGAGTCCTTCAAAAGGAAGTTGCTACAGAAGTGCAAAGTACTATTATTCAAGGACTTAAGCAGTGTTCCTAAATATATATATATATATATACACACTTTAGAAAATTTCAGTCCACCTTTAAAAATGTGACTGCATGCTTCTGTGATCAGCCTTGTCTCTAATGTATTTACATGATACCACACATAGGAAAGAATCATCTCTGTTTGGATAGATGCTCTAGATTAGTTGTTTTATCCTATCTTTTCCCAGCAAACATCCCTTACATATTAATATGTAATAACGAAAGGATTATGATACCAGGCCAACTGCAACCTCTGGTTTCAATTTTTTTCATTTAATCTCCCCCCCCTTTTTTTTTCTTCAATTCCATTTTTAATGCCTTTCCTCTTTTGTTCTTTTCTGCTTGCTGAGTATGTAGTTCCCCCCCCCACCCCGAATTTCCAATGAAGCTGAAACTAGGATATTATTTTAGTCTTTGCTTATGCCTACATTGTCACAGAAGCATCCATGACAATGTCCCAGCTCGGGGAACAGGGCTCACCCTGCCACTGCACACACTGGTTCTTGGAAGTTATTCTAGAGCCAGCCAACCAACCTCCCTCACCCAGCATGTTCTCCTCACATTTTCCTTCTGCTTGTCTGCTCCTAACTCCACGTTCCAATAATCCCTCTATTGTATTTATGCATTGCCAAACAGCTACCTTCTGAACCCAGTAGTTTCTTTTCTGTTGTCATCTCTACCTTCTGATAATTGCTGTGGCAATTTTTTCTGAGACACCTTCTTGCTATGCAGTAGAGATACTGATGACCATCACTTCCGATCCCTGAAAACATATTGCTCATTAACCAGATGAATGGGCCTGCTGCCATTCTCTGAGCCTCAGACAGATGCCCAGTCAGGACAGACGATTTTCCATCCAGCTGCAGTCATCTCTGAGGCTTCTTCCAGGAGCCATTTCTCAGCTGAGGGCTGTTAAAACTGGAAAATCATAGGATCGTTTTCCCCGAAGTCCTCCCACTCTGTCTGGGCTATCCCCCCAGCAAGGCATCTGGCTATCAGTGCAATTTAAATATGCATTTAACTGCAATTAACAAACTGTATCAGTATTGCTTCATCATACAGCATTGTCCAAGACCAGACTGGATTTTAAGGAGCTTGTTCCACCCTCAATGCTTACCCTGGCCCTTGCTCCATAATAGCTCAGCAAGTTCACCTTCCTCCAGTGCTCTGTAGCAGCTTCCCAGACCATGTGTCATTTCATATTCCTTCCTCTTGCGTGAGAGGGGTGGATATATCCTCTGTATTTCTTATGTCAAGGATTTATTGATGTCCTCAGATGCTCTGGGTAGGCAAGCTGGGGACACGGCTGCAAGGAGACCCTCTGCTGCCAGGATGCCCCTGCCACACGATCCTGCTCACATCCAGCTAAGCCACACGATCCTCAGGGACTGGCCAGCATTAGCTCAGCAGTTGCCTTTTATAGCTTTTTGTGGTAACTCAGTAATTGATGTCATCATCCAAGCTCCTGGAAGAAATGTTTTCTGATTCATCTATCCCTCTCGCAAGTGGGATAGATGGGAGCAGGAAAAGCCAGGTGTCTGCGGCACCACAAGGCAATTTGTAAACTGGGTATTTTGTCTGTTTACTTGAAAGCACAAAATTTGTCACTTGTGTCAGTAATTTACTGCTAATTATGAGCTTACAATCTGCAGATAGGAAAATCAGAGCCAATGTGCATTTTCAGAGGAAAAGGAAAATTACTCCAAGTACTATATAATTACACACTTAGCTGTGACTTGCTCCTGAGCCTTTCTAGAACATTGTTTTTCAACTTGAGCAGTTTACATACAGTTGGATTAGCATGTACGTGGGAAGGGAAGGTGGCATATGCCAGAGAGAGCAAAACCCAGAACACTAATGGCAGAAAGAACAGGAGGATAAAACCCAAGGTGCAAAACAGTTAAAATTTCCTTCTCGAACCCCAAAAGAGCCATAATTCTTGGCTGAGACTGTGCAGCACTTACACATCACTGCTTTACATCCTGCAACCCTTCCACCTTTTGCTGTTCCATTTGCTGAATGATTATGCACAGCTCTTCCCCTCCCCTGGCCCATACCACAGCCTGCTTTCTCCCATCTTGAGCTCACGAATGCACTCTGCTAAACTCAGATTCATAGGTCGTACCTAGTAAGTGAACACAAACAATGGAAAGGAAAACCTCATTTTCATTCCTGACTGAATGCAGCGTTGGTCTGAGGTCACCAGAGCTGCCAGGACAGCGTGCTAAGTTTCTGCAGTGTACAACTGTGCACACAGGAGCTGTGAGCTGGGCTTTGCTAATGCAGTATACTACAGCCTCAATTTGTCTCTCCTTTGTGAGAAAGTGAAAACCCCAAATATTTCAGTGGGTTAAATCACACAGTTACTGAGTTAATAGTCTAAGGGTAAAGAAATGGGAGACAGAGAGGTAAAAGGTGTTGTCTGCTGAGATTTGAAATGGGAGGAAAACTCAGTGAGGCAGGGAGCTAAAGGAAGGAAAATGTTAAACACTTAATTGAATTTGCATAAGTGATTCCTTAATAACAAACGAGGGATAGGTGAAGCAGAGAAATTAGAGATGGAAAAGACTTATTAGGTCATCTAGCTCATAAAGCAGTTAAGATAAAATAACAGTCTTTCCTGCTCACCCACACCCCCGCTCTCATTCATTCTTGCTCTTTCTCCCTTTTGCACACACATATGAACTCCCTGGATTTCACTTGCATCTCAAACCTACAGCAAATATTTTCAGAAGTTTTTATTACTTCTATTTTTTCTTTGAATGAAGAGAATATGTGGAGAATTAAGTAGCATCCTTGGAGATGGGTATTCTTTGCTTGTTCCTACTACAGAGCAGAGGAAACACGCATCTGTGTTTCCTTTGCTGTCCGCCCCTTTTGCTGCAAAACAGTCTTCTCTAGATGTGGAGCCGAGACTGATCTGAGCCCCGAGGCCGCCTGCTGAGATCCCTAGCTTGGCAGGCACCTCTGTGCCAAACAGGGCTTCTGTTTTCACTATGTGGACATTTATCTACCTGGAAATGGGCAGGCACCCCAGACAAAAATCATTAAGCACAGGCCTCTCAGAGCTGTAAAATTATCAGGATTAAGGCTTCCTGTTGAGTCACTCCCAGGAACAATTTCTGGGCACCAGAGCTCTGCTGTTACGCCAGGATCAGGATCCCAAAACGTGCACCAAGCTCTCGCCAGCAGCTCCAGCACTCAGAGAAATCTGGTTAACTTTTGCAGCTGGTTTTATCTGGGAGCCTTTTGGAAGGGCTGTACCAGTTCTCCTGAGCATCTTTCCTGGGCCAGAGAGTGTCTGGGAGGCTCTGGGTCTGTGAAGAAGAGCACATACATTTGGGCACATAGCAGAATCTACAGAGATTTTTTTTGTTTTGCTCATGACAATGATCAGCCCCTGGATAAAACATCATCTGTCCGGTTTCACCGCAGAAATATGAATGACTTGGGCAGTTCTTCTCCTTCCCACTCATTAGAAGTGTAGATTGGATTAATGCCAGCTTCACTGGGGACAAGCTAACACAATAAACTAATTTTTCATTAATAATGATCTGAAATTTTTAATGATTCTGCTTCATTCATATTTGCTCCAGTTTTGACTTCTACATTGTACCCATGCAGGATGAGCAGGGTGAGGTGGCAGGTCTACCTGGGGAAATAGAATTTTTTAGCAATTATTGCAGGAGAATGAGGAGATGTTAAATTTAGATTCATAGGAAAAAGAACTTGAGGAGCTGGTCCGAGACCAGAAACCCACTGGGAGACAACCTCCCCATCCAAACCTGTTTTATTCAGTGACTCTTTGCAAGAAACTGGCTACTCAAGGGGAAGCACGGACCAGATTAATTCCAGTAACTTCAAACTATAAGTGCATTTGCAAAAAGAACAATCTGTCCATTAATGGCCTGAAAGAAAGGACAAATTAATCAAATGAATGATTGAATATGAATTATTCTCCCAGTCTTTCAAAACTCCAAATGCAGTGCAAGTCCTTTCTAACCCAACCTCCTTGTCAAATCTTCTCCCCTTTAAAAAGCTGTTGTATTATTTGCCTAAATTATTCATGTGCTGAAATAAACGTGTTGGTTATGGAGTTGTCCCATCTCCCTTTCCTTCTGCTGAAAATATTATTTAACTTAAAGGTGGCAGTTACATAATTTAATCCTTGCCTTCCATTATTAATGAATTTTAACATGAAATATGTAGGCATTTTTTCTATTCTGCCTTATGGAGCATTGGCCATAATTATGTCAGATGGAATTTTTTTCTCCTTTTCTTGAAGAAGTATTTATTAGCAACTGTCCTCTGTGGTGCTGACAGAAGAAGCTGAAATGGAAGAGTAATTTCTGCCTCCCTATTTTTAGCCTTCGTGTAGGCCATTTTCAAAAATGGACCTTTCCAGTGCCTTACGGCCTATTGACTGGAGTCCTGCAGTGCTTTCTGGAGTGATGGATCTCTGCCTCTGCAAACAATTCTGATAAAATCAACAAATACAAGAGCGAAGGTGAGTTTGGCTAGACCCTTTCCTATATTTTCTCACTTGTAAGATGGCTATATTTCCTGTTTTACATATCTGGAAAGGGAGTGTGGGGGAATGATGTGCCCACTCACAAAGTGATTGCTGGCAACAGCACCTAGAGTTTCTCGTTAATGCCCCTCGCCCTTCTCACAAGACCCCCCTCCTTTTAACAGCTGCCATCTACCCCCAGGACCCTGAGCTGCTTCCCCTGGTTTCCACGTGCCAGGAGCCCCAGAGCTATCAGTATCTCTTCTCCTGCTTTCTGGTGTGATTATTCTCACTCCTGTTTGCACACACAGATGGAGCTCAATGGATCCCTAATAGCATCCTTTACTTAATTAACATGCAATTAGCTTAATGAATATTTTAACCTCATTATGTAGTTACTCATCTTTATCTGTTGTGGGTAAGTCTAGTGCCCAGCTCTGGCCTGTTATAAAGACAAGCCAAATTAGCCTGGTTCCTCAATTATGTTCGAGAGGCCTATTTATACGGTTCTTTCTCCCTCCCTTTATTCATCATGTCTATGATGGAAGGGATGGGGCTTATGGAGGCAGAACATGTTTTTTTCTTCATCTTGACCTGAAGAAACAGAGTTTTCCTTAGAGATGAGACAGAAGCAGGGGATGGTGATATTAAATTCTCCTCACTTGGTTGGGATGAACCCTGTTGCTCTATCCACACACAGAATCACACAGAATTGCCTCGATTGGAAAAGACCCGTACGATCATCGAGTTAAATGTAAAACTAACACTGAAAAGTCCCCTAAACCATGTTCCTCAGCACTATGTCTACACGACTCTTAAATACCTCCAGGGATGGGGACTCCACTACTGCCCTGGGCAACCTGTTCCAATGCCTGATAACACTTTCAATAAAGAAATTCTTCCTAATATCCAATCTAAACTTCCCTTGGCACAACTTGCAGCCATTTCCTCTTGTCTTGTCACTTGCTACTTTGGAGAAGAGACAGTCCCCCACCTCTCTAGACTTTCCTTTCAGGCAGTTGTAGAGAGAAATAAGGTCTCCCCTCAGCCTCCTTTTCTCCAGGCTAAACAGCCCCAGTGCCCTCAGCCGCTCCTCATAAGAATCATTCTCCAGCCCCTTCACCAGCTTCGTTGCCCTTCTTTGGACACGCTCAAGCACCTCCACATCCTTCTTGTAGTGAGGGGCCAAAACGGAACACAGTACTCGAGATACAGCCTCACCAGTGCTGAATACACGGGCAGGATAATTTCCCTGGTCCTACTGGTCACACCATGGGGTAGGCTTCCAACAAAATTTTGACAGGGAAATCTCCTGGCTGTGGGTCTTTTCTATTTTCAGCCTGCTATATCGTGTGGTAGTGTGGTGCACACTTCAGAGTGTGACAAATGTCCTTCTCCATCATGTTCTTCATGGTCAGAATTTGTAGCTCAGCAAAAGCAATATCTATGCCTTCCAAGAATGGGATGGTTGTCCCACAAGCCACTGACCAACATATGGAAAACCCTACTGAGAAAAGTGTCTGAGGCTGGCAAGCAAACTGCCATCCTTTGGGTCCAGATGAGAGAGTAGATGTACTCTTGTCCAGGAGTACTGTAGCAGGAGGGGAATAAGGAAGAGTGTCTGCTTTCTCTGAAGTGATCTTGTCAGATTCCACCCTTTTCAGCCAGGCAGGTTTCTTAGCAAAGCTTGGCAGGAGCTTGCCTTGATGTGAAATTCCCATCACTTTCTTCTCCAGGCAATTAGTTTCTAAGTGCAGCTAGGGGCAGGAGGAATGAAGCATGGGTGGGGGAAGAAAGTTTGCTTGATTCAAGACTGACCTCTTGAGCTGACTGCAAAGCAGTATGAGAGAGTCTCACTAGATGGGCAGAGAGGTGACCTAGTAGATCAAACCTTGACTCTCTAATTGGGACACACATGTGAGGGAAGATATCGCTCCCACCATCTTCTGGAAAGAAAAACAAAACACATCTCTGTGTTGATTTGTTTACTGCTGGCAGCTTAGCAGCCCACTCAGTGATTCTTCCTCCTTGTTATGACCTGGGGAAGGCAGCCATGCTTCCTATCCCAGGCCTGGGGAAGCAGGCTGGTAAAAGACATTCAGTCTCGATGGGTATCCACATAGAAAGAGAGGAATGGACTTCAAAGATCTTAACAAAAAGAAAATATCTCTGGTAAAATGCCATTGGAAAGTTAAGAGAGCAGTGAGCTCTATTTCCTTCAGGCTATGCTTTTTGTTGTTTTGAGTCAGCAAGGTTAGCCAGAGAAATAGAGCAGAAAGTTGAGATTATTGGGAACAGCTACAGCTGAATTTTCAAAGCTTTCCCACATACTTCAAAAGAAAACAATAAACTTTATTTACACAACACATACTCCTGCCTTCTTAACCTAGAACTGGCTGCGCAGAGAAGGAGAGAAGTGAGATACTAAGGGGATGTTAGTAAAGAACAAGTGGAGAAATAATGAAGGATTTCTTAATGATAGGAGAGCTCTGTCCCCTCCTCCACAAAGCCAAGGATCCTGTTCAGCAGGGCTGCCATGTCTCTTTCTTGAGACTGCATTTTCCTGATGGGGTCTACTACCTCCCTGCCAGGCCAGGCCCAGAGCTCTCAGTCAGCTATTTCCAGCTCTGACTTAGCATGTCATGTTCAAATTCTGATGAGATATCACCTGGCTCCTGTCCTTAGAGGAACAGCAGTGTTCAATGAGGTAATGAGCTGAGAAGATTTGTGGGTGTGCATATTGCAGCAGGGTCAGCCCGTGCAATCTATGTAAAGAGCACTAAGTCTCCATTATTTGTCTTAATCTGGCACTGTTACAGAAGCAGCTGTTACTGGGGCTGAATACTTTATCACCAGGACAAACACAGCTAGAACAGCCAACTACCCCAAAGTCAAGTGGACAGACTTGTATCACTGGGTGCTGTGACTACTGAAGCTGAAGGATCAGCATTAATGTTCATTTGTCCTCATCCTTTGGCTGGACTGAAGCAGCCTTGTGTTGCAGGTACGTTGGTAGCTCAGTTCCCATCTCATCCTGTAGCTGCCATGAACAGTTCCCTGTGCTTCCCCAGCACTGGGGAGGGCTCTGTGCCCCCACTGAAGAAAAAAAAAAAGTATCTTTCCAGTGACAGGGGAGGTAATTGATGAGATCCACGTTGTTGATATAAAGACCATGATCTTTAGTTATCATTGATTTCTACATGGGGCTTCCCAAAAAAGTTTCTGCTAATGTGGTGTAACTGAGCCAAATTCTCAGACAGGGTAAACTGAAGTCAAGCCATTGACTCCAGTGCAATTGAGCCACTTTAGCTCGAAGTAAATGTTTTTGCCCTGCGACACGAGGCAAGACACCCTACTACAGTCAGGAAAAGGACTCGGCATGTTGCTGCTGCTGAAAACAGGGCTATATCCAGCTGGTAATATTAGTGCACGTGCCAGAAAGAGCAAAAGCTTCCTCTTCTCTAGGACAAGGGGGTAAATGATTTCATTTTGGGTGTGAAGATCCCACTGTGTAAACTTTCTCATGATCCTTGGATGTAACTTCAGAGCCATCTAGGTGCTGGAACCCTTCGTGTGTGTAGCACAAATGTGAATCCAACCTGACAGACTGGCTGTTTCTCTTTAAAGGATTTTGGGCTGCCTTTGTAGAAAGTTCACAGGGATTCCACATTCAGAGCCCCTCTCTGCATCAGCTGGCAGACCTGAAGAGCCCAAAGGCTGATATCTTCACTGTTGTCCCTGACTAGGGAGTAATAGCAGAGCCTTGTGCGGGAAGCGGTGCTTCTCCTACCCCCTTGTTAGAGAGAGGACTTTATTCACCATGGCTGTCAATCCAACACCTTTCAGCAGCAGGAATTCTGTTTAGAATAAAAAAATAGACCCAAAGTTGGTAATCAGATGCAAATTATGTACCACTATGCAAAAGACAAAGATAAGATTTGCATAAAATGTTTGTATGACAGCAGCTAAGTATTCCTAATTTTTTCCCAGAAGATATCAAAGTACAGGGAGCAGTAATTCCTCACCCAGCTCATTTCCCCTCCTCTAGCACAGCCCTCAGCCTGCAGTCTCATATTTGAGGGCAGATTGGTCCACCTGAGAGGTGCCCCTTCCCCTCCCACCTGCTGCAGGGGAACTTGGGCCAGGCTTGGTGGCAAAGATTGCACTGTTTGCTTCTTTCCTCAGGAGTCTCTTTTCCAGGAGGAGAAGCCATTAGCTAAGAAGGTGAAATGGATTTGCTGTTGCTCTTCTGTGTTAACAGAGCTTGTTCAACAACTGCTCTCCATGGAGCTTAAAATAGTCTTTTGAGGACAGGAAACTGCTCACCAGCTTCAAACCAACAGCTAAGTCATGTGTGAAAAGAGCAATCTGGGGTGCTGTTGCTGGCATAGTTTCTCTTTTGCAGGCAGCCAGCAGTTTGTTGTGTGTGGGGATACACTGGGTACGTGTTCTGGCCAGTGTCCAGCTCAAAATGCTGTCCTCTTCCACTATCTGTTGGGGTTGGGGCCAGTGTTGGTCAGGGGCTGAGATGTCTCTCAGAGCTAATGGGAACTATTCACCAGTGCTAATGGTTAACCTAGATGTTTAACTGGGTGTGCCAAATCCTGAAGTTTTGCAATGTGGCCACTGCACATCCCTGGGCTTGCACATGGAGCCTGCAGGTTTTCCGAAGGAGTGTGTCCTGGTTTTTAACTGGGATGGAGATAGAATAGTGCTGTGTTTTGCTTTCAGCTGGGATTTGTTATGAGAGAAACACTGATAACATACCAGTGATTTCATTTTTGTTGCTGGAAGTGAAGGACTTTGTGTTTTGTTAGTCCACAAGCACAAGATCTAAGGGGGAGAGGAATATTTAGATTAATAAGCTAAATTTGCATTTGGATATGCCAATGGAATATTCCATATTATATCTCATCATGTTCAATATATTAGTGAGGGTCTCTTCCTCTCTTGTTCTCTCTCTGGCTTTTGCTTGGGATCTCACTCTTCCAGGATTGCAGTTTCAGTTTGGGATTGTCGCTCTTCTGGGATTGTTATCTGGGAATGGGCCGGGCTTGGTCAGTGGGTGGTGACCAGTTGCACTGTGTATCACTCATTTGCATATTTCACTACTATTATTATTACAATTATTATTTTAATATTAGTACTATTTTAAGTTTAATTTTATTTCAATTACTAAATTGTTCTTATCTCAACCTATGAGTCTCCCTACCCTTGCCCCAGATTCTCTTCCTTATCCTCTGGCAGTGGAAGAGTGAGTGAATGGCTGCATTTGGCTGCTAGCCAAGTGCTAGCCAAGTGAAACCACCCAGAGTGCAAGCAAGGTGGCTTCAGTGTGAGTGTCCTCAATGGCTCAGCTTGGCGTTGACTTAGGACTTGGAGGCTGTTAATGGCACCCTTGCTTGGAGACTGTAGGGAACCTTCCTGCCTGATACCATCCAGCCACGCTGTGCTCATCAGGGCTGGCCACAGCTCAGACCTTGGGAAAGATAGTGAGAGGGAAAAGGGTGCTCGTAGGATGTAGGGGCAGCATGACTAATTTCAAACCCTGAAGCAGCGTGACACAAATGAAAGGGAAAAACTGGGGTTCTCCAGAGACGCCTGCACAACACACACGAGTCTGACTCATCTCTGGCTGCCCAGAGGCCCTTCTGTCAGACGGAAAAGAGCTGAGCTGTGGCAGTTGCAGCAGCGGCTGCAACAGCAGCAGTGCCTTGCTCTCATAATTCGCTGCCATCTGCTTCTCCCAGCCAGAATCTACAGCTATTCCCCGTCCCTGCCCTCCCCCCCAGCTAGTTAAAAACGTGCCCTGGTTTTTGTCTTCAGTGCACTGCTTTATTTCTCATAGTTCCAGACCGACCTCGGCTGCAGTTCACCAAGAGAATTGCAGAGTAGTCCTGCCTTTCTCCAACTCTAGCTCCATGTATTAGCTATTTTATTCAAACAGTCATTAATATGTGTGGATATCGCCTCTCTCTCCCCTCCCTCACTTATTCTCTGTCTCTCTCCCCCACTGGATGCGTGTATATGTGTGAACCACGGCAAGAAACAAAAAAGCTGATGCTTGGAACAGATTATTTTGCATTACACAGCCGACAGCATTTCCCCTTCATCAGTGATTGATTGTCTCTGCGTCTTGGGGGGATTAGAATTCTGCATTTTGAGTCACTCTTGGCAAGTCCAAAAGTCACGAAAATGCATCTATGACATGAAAGCAAGCCTAAGAAAACTTATTGTTTCCTTCCTTGGCTTCATAAACGTGCTTTTTTCATCCATATTGCTGGCTATTTTTTAATAACATACAGAGATTGTGGCCTTTTTCATCCCAAAGCACTTGATAAAGTTCTTTAAAAGAGGTAAATATAGTGTTTGCCCAGGCTGGACAGATGAACATAGATTAAAACCTGCACTCAGGTGCTCAGGTCTAAAAACTTCCCATTAGCTGCTACTGTCTTCCAACAGCTTTGCTGACAATGTTTTTGTGTTCTTTCTGCCATGCAAAATATTTTTAGATCGATATTAACCTCTCTGTGCTTACGTGGGTGAAGGCACATATGTGTGTATATATTATTACCCTTAGTATTAAGAATAGCAAAATGTACCTGCTTAATTCACTTTATAAACAGCAGAAATTACTGAACACTCATGAGCTCCGTACTGAGCACGGAACAGGCTGTGTACCTACGAGGAATGAGGAATCCCAGCTACGAGGAATGTGTAATCTTGCATTCACCTTATTGCTTTTAAAATGTAAGAATAAGGTTACAAAATATTTCTCTTTTACAGGCCCATTACAGTTCCTCTACAATTTTATCTTGTGAAATGTATTTGGCTTGAAAAACAAGAGGCTGACTCTGAAAGCAAAGGAGAATATTTGTGAAACATCTGAAGGAGAGCTTATCAAATGATACGGGAGCAGTAGTTTATTAAAGATTTAACCCCTTTGACATTTTCCTTCTTTTTTACCGTTTGTTCACATCCCTCTAGCTCACAAATACACTGTTTATTGTCCTTTAGATTTTCCATATCATTAATTCTAGCTGGAGGCTCCAGCAACAGCTGTATTTGAAGAAACCAGATCAAAATTGAGAGAAATTATTAATGATTTTGTTTATGCCCTCTACCTTTCCTATTGATTTCACTGGAAATCAGCAGCTTGATTGTATTCCCATGGAACTCAAATGGGGAGGGGGCATATGTGCGAATGTTATAATGCCTTGAAGTTTCGGTGTGTCTGCTAAGGGCACAGGAGAAGTCCTCTCCTGCTTGGGGTGAGTAAGCCACCCCTGTTCCCAACACCCCTCTTTCCAGCCTGACACAGTGAGACTGCATCATGTGTACTGGCTACAGTTTATAGGACAGAAGAATTTGTTTTATGCAAGATAACCCAATTATCTGCATCCTTTAATTCAAGTGGGAGGCTACATTTGCAGCTATAAGATAATGATTCCAGGTTCAGCTTTGCAGATGTGAGTTTCTCTGCCTTATTACAGAGCTGGTTTCAGGCACAGGCAAAGCCATCGGCTGCCAAAAGGTGGGAGCCTGCCAGGGGCAACCAGCAGCCCAATTTGCCTAGGCTAGAAAAGATGTGGATGGCCGTAGCTCCAGCAGGCACAAGCCAGCTGTCCAGCCTTTCCCCCCATGCTGTGAGGTATCGAGGGGATAGAAAAGGAGAAACACATCCTGGGAGGGACCCACTCTGCTGCTGCCACACAGCTGAATTTTGCCTGCCCAAGGGTGAAGAGAAAACCCTTGGGCTGCAAGATTAAATTTTGCTTATTCTTCCAATAAGCTTTGAGGCAGCTCTGATTATAGAGGTATCTTCACCTCCTTCTATTTGACTACAAAGAGAGGCTTATTGAAAGGTTGATTTTGATCCCTGTTAAGAAAAAAATAAAGAAGAAAGACAATAAAATTCCTCTTGCTGCAAGATTTTAGATTTAAGTCTTATGGAGAATATAATATTTTCTGAAAGTGTTAAGTCACTTAGGGAGGAATATTTTGAGTCTAAAATAATTTACATTACCTCCATTTCAATATGTTTGCAGCATCTCCCACTTTTTTTTTTGTGACCCTCCCTGAGTCCAACATAAACGCATTATCCTGCAAAGTCTTAAATAAAGGTAGGTTAGACACTGCTTCTGCAAGAGGTAATTTACTAAATCAGGGATGATAAATGTAGAACTGCGGTTGGAAAATGAAATGTGATTCTCCACTAAGACAAGCAAGGAAAAAAGAAAGTGCTAATATGAGAAATTTCTATTGATAATTTCTTGATCGGCCAATGCTCATTTTCCAAGGACATGGGTATGTCTTGGTTCCTGTAAAATCTTATTTCTCAGGCATCCTCCATGAAAATGTCTGCTGTTTTCAGGGGCTCAGAGGTACTTTTTCCAGATATGGTGAATAAAGAAGGGTATTTAACATGAGACACATCACATGGGATGTTTGGAGTTGAGCTCACCCCCTCTGTCAGCTGTGGTGATCAAACTCCACGTTATCCCAGGTATGCCCAGGGTAGCTGGACCAGCTCCTCAGGCAGAGGAAGGCACATTTCACTCTCTTCCTCCCTCATCTTCCTACTGTCCCCTCAACCCCTCATGCTCCCTGCGAGGGCAGGACCTTAAGGGAATCCTGGCAGAGTATGAAGCAAGTGAAGGGGTGCCAAAAGGTCAGATGGAGAAAAATAAGTGCTGACTGGGCAGAAAGAATCATAGAATCATTTTGGTTGGAAAAGACCTTTAAGATCATTGAGTCCAACCATAAACCTAACACTGACAAGTGCAACACTAAACCTAAGCACCACATTGACACATCTTTTAAATACCTCCAGAGACAGGTGACTCCATCACTTCCCTGGGTAGCCTGTTCCAATGCTTGACAACCCTTTTGGTGAAGACATTTTTCCTAATACACAATCTAGACCTACCCTGGCACAAATTGAAGCCATTTCCTTTTGTCCTAGGTTCTCTCTTTTAGAGACAGAACTGCCAGGTCCTGAGGATCCTGCCCAGCCTCTCCCCCATCAAGCCTCCCTCCACCCTGCCCATGGCCCAGGACCACATTTCAGCCCAACCCTGGGACTGTCAGTTCCTGCCACAGCAACGCCACAGCAGTGCCACCTCACATCCTGGCTTTCCCCAAGTTTTGGTTGTCCACTTGCCCTCACCTCACCATTGCCCTTTTCAGTAGTCCTTGCTTATCTTCCTGTACTTCAGGGTGCCCCAGTGTCCCTCTTTCATCGCTCTCCCAGGCCATTTTCCACCCCTTCCTTTCTGTGCCCATCCCCATTAATTCCTGAGTCAGTCCTGTCCTGGCTTCCTACAGCTGCCCACTCTCTCCTGGATCTTGCTGATTCCCCCAGTTACTCCTGAAGCTGGATGGAGAGGTCGCTTCTATCTCCCTCAGTTCTGATGCCAGAGACCAGGAAAAAACAGAGGGGTAAAATCAGGCATTTACTCCTCAGTGCCAGTGTCACATGCCATGAAACCTTGCAGCAAGTCAGATATTGTGGTTTACCTGGAAATCTGAGGGCTACTGAACAGCTGTAAATCTGATCCCAAATGTGTATTCTTCCTTCAGAATACTAGTTTGTGCATCCTGATGGAATACTGCACTACTCTGTGTGAAATAAAAATGAATGGTTTATTACTGGCTTCTCAGAAATCAGGTCTGGAGGTTGTTCCTTACAATACGCTCTGATTAGAACAGGAGGTCAGACCAGCAGTGTTTCCTTCTGTCTCTGTAATCTGTGAATTATTTTGTTCATATAAAAATTATGCTATTTTCCACTAATTTTCCTGCTTTACTTTGCTAATAGGGAAGTCTGCTGCTGTTACTCAAAACCCTCTGGTTTTCCTGGGGAAGTCTGATGTAGGGGTTGGTTTAGCAAGGAGAATCACTTCACCCTTCACTGGAGCACAGCCACTTGGGGAGCTGCATGGAGAAACATCTTTGGCAACCCATGGGGTGAGTGTGCAACACTCCAGACACGAGGGGACGTGCACGAAAATTCTGCAGCACGTGGTGAGCGCCCAGTGGGAGGTTACAACAGAGGGGATTATGTTTTCAAGCTTTAAAAAAGTACTGCCTATACAATAGGTAAGCCAAGCCCTATCTTGACTCCAGAGGCTCTGTGTTTGGCTATACTTCAGGTTGACACTCTATGTTATATTCTTACCCCCCTGTGAGACACTGAGCAATAATGGTGTGTGGCAGAGCTGGTTGCTCCCAACATTCTCAAGGCTCAGTGCGAGTTCACCTGTCAGGCACATGTGCCCAGCACATCCCTCTGGAAGCGGCAATCGCCACAGCCATCAGAGTCCCTGGCTCTAGTACCACACTAGCATAATTAGCTCTTTTTCTCTCTCTTTTCAGGACTAGACATAACTGAAAAATCAATCAAACTTCAACCTCTGCCCACCTATAAAGGGTGGAGGAGGTGGAGGTTCCCAGCAGGTTGTATGATCTGTGGTTTCTTCTCTGGTCTGAAAGACAGGGAGAAGAGAAATGTCTTTGCTCCACATTCCCGCTAACTTTCTTGGCATGATGAGCTAGCCAGCTAATAAGCCAGTAATTATACATTGGAATACACAGTTCAGTGGAAATGCTGTCTGAGCTGCATTGAGAAATGAGGGAAGAAAGTACTCTGTTCCAGCTCTGCTCCTGTCTCTGCCTCGCTGGCTGAATTTGGGTGAGTCACACCTTGACTTTGCATTTCACACACACACACACCAGCTTCACACAGAGGAGCACTCACTGATACTCACTTTTGATCGGGGTGCAATTCATGACTGAGACATCTATGCCTGCAAAACCTGTCTGCGTGAGTGTGGATTCATTTGTTCCTTTGCTTGGGAGCAGTGGGGTGATCTTGGCAGAAGCAGCTCTGCTAGGTAAACTGTGCCTCTCCACCAGCAAGAGAAGCACAGAATCGTACAATGGTTTGGATTGGAAGGGATCCTTCAAGGTCATCTAGTCCAACCCCTCTGCAGTGAGCAGAGACGTCTTCAACTAGATCAGGTTGCTCAGAGCCCCATCCAGCCTGACCTTGAATGTTTCCAGGGATGGGACTTCTACCACCTCTCTGGGCAACCTGTTCCAGTGTTTCACCACCCTCATTGTAAAAAATTTCTTCCTTAAATCTAATCTAAATTTACCCTCTTTTAATTAGAAAAAAACATTATCCCTTGTCCTATTGTTACAGGCCCTATTAAAAAGTCCATCCCCAGCTTTTTTATAGACCCCTTTAAATATTGAAAGGCTGCAATAAGGTGTCCCAGGAGCCTTGAGCTTCAGTGCAGCACAACACCTGTACACCTGTATTGTGTCCCCAGGTAGCTCCAGTCCCAGCTTTTCTAAAATGATTAGAGCAGCTCAAATGAAAAATAAGTTGGTAAATGCAGTCAGTGTTTCTATAATTTTCTCTCAATGGGGTTTTTCTGTTAATTTCTTGTATGTACCATCTCATGTTGTTTGGTTTTACAGTAATGGGCCTTCTAACTGTGGTTTGCCAGGGAATTGTGTTATAAATAGTCACAGTAAATTGAAAGAGAGTCTTTCACCATAGGTTTTCTAAAATGGACCAAGTTACAGAGGAAAGACAAGGATGTCACTGTGCCTTAAGGATGTGAGTATATTTAAGCATAAAGACAACATGGAATTGTGGTTCAGACCCACCCCAAAGGTAAGAAGGGAGCAGCAACTGTTGCCTGGGGAGTAGTGTTGTGTTTTAAAGCATCCTTTCAGCAGGCAGAGTTCCACATGTTTTCTCTTCTTTCCACATTTGTTTTGCAACTTCTGGATTTGTGCAAAGAATTGTTTAAGATACTTTGACTTGAACAGGTTGTTAGTTAAAATGTAGCTGTAGTGTGTCACTGGGCAGGAGGGGAAGGCATATGCGTGTGTATTTACATACAGGTTCATGCAAAGACAAAAATCACTGGATTCTTGAGTCAAGAGTGCTCCAGCAGTGGTCAACAATACCTGAAAATTAAGAGGCAATAGTAACTTGGAAGGGTACCTCTTAGACTCTAGAGAGCATCCAACAAAAAAACTACTTTTGCACAACTGTAGAGGCTTCATTCTCAAACTCACTTAGAGGAACTAAGCCTTATGGGCTAGTTTTGCACCATGGACAAGATTTGGGTAACGAGAAGAGAATGGCTTTTGGATTAAGTCAGAGGGGCCAACCACCCTTGATTTTTTTGCATTCCACATTTCTCTTGACACTTGGACTTCAGGCATCCAAGTTGCCTAAAGTCATACAGGGACAAAACACTTAGATGAGATAAAGTATATAGAAGCAATACCTGTGCAGAGACTGCTGGGGAATGTAAATGAGGGCTGAGAGACCCAAACTGCTCTCATATGAGCTCAGAGTCTTCATTCACAGGGGTAATATTTGCAGCACTCTCTCCCTTCAGACCTCACCAGCTTACAGACCAAAGCAGGGAAGTTTAGTGGCACTGAGATATACATTGCCCAGCGAAGCAGCTCTTTGCCTTCTCTCCTTAAGCCTGGAAACCCTCTGATGCTCTGGGCTATAGGTGCAAGCAAGGGGTGACGGCAAAATAGGCCATAAAAGTTATTTTGAATTAAAACCTGAGTGTCCACATCCAGCCTTGAGTACCTCTGGGAGAAATGGGTGCACTAGGACCACTACATTTCCAACAAGAGCTCTGACTCCAAGATTTCAAAAATTCAGGGAGAAACTGTGCTTATTTATAATTCTGGAAGAAAAATGGGCAGAAGGAAGATGGGTCAGGCCCAGAAAGTGGATTTGCGGTAGTGTAAGGAAGGGAAATAGCAAACAGTTGGAGAGCTGCCAGAAAGTGAACAGGAGGAAGCCTCCACCGGGAACTGGGCTGAGTCCAAGCCAAAACAGCCGGCCATGCCGAGCTGAGCTGGGGGCGGCATGCCCATTCTCCTGGGCAAAATGAAGTTTATACCGATAAAGGTCTGACTGCCCAAGCTGTTTGGATGGTGACAGTGCACATAACCTCCTGACAGCTTTGGATTTCATTTTTTTTCACTCTCATGTTACAGTGAAGGACTACACCACTGATGAACAGTGTATGGCTCCCCAGAAATCAGTGGGGCTGCTTCGGGCATTGAATTGCATACTATTTTCTGCAGCCTGCCTGGCACACTTTTGAATCTTTCTGAATCTCTCCCAGCTCTTATGGTCTGGGATCAGTAGCGAGGGGAAATTCTGGCAGAAAAATAGTTTTCTCTGCAGCTTCCTTTTTACATCCAAAACACAGATGTTAACCTTTCTGAAATGAAGGTGGCTCTGTATGGGGACAAACAAGGACTGAGGAACTTCTTGTGTGTAATTTTTAGTCAACGTATTGATAATAGATCAGCTTCCCAAAAACGAGTGTGGCCACTGGGCAACTGAAATGAGGAGGTACCAACTGGGATGTTTTCTCACCAACAAGAGGCCTCAGGGCATGGGAGCCCACAGCCTTACCTGAGTGCTCCCGCAAAAGTGATTCTGCAGGATGGCTTCCTCCTCATGTCAGGCTATGGCAGACACAACGTGCTCTCTGTGGCCAAAGGCTGTGCCCACCAAGAATCTAAACAACAAGGTCTTATCTGAGAGTTGTCCTATGGAGATTTTACTTTGACTCATGTCATTCAATAATTTCCATGCTGTAAGTTGTGTTTAAAATCTCTCAAGGGAAACTCAAGTAGCACAGTCTTCTGGGAGTGCTGACAACTGGTTCAAACAAAATGCTCTCGCTGAAGACATCTGCTTCAGGAATAGCTCCTTTATGGTCCCCAGCACCACCACCTCCACCACAGGGCAGAGATCACACATTTCAGATCCTCTGCCTAGCACTGACAAAATCTGCATTTGATGCACCCTTTGCTGGCACTGGCAGAGAGCATGAAAAGGGAAGAATCATGCCCAAACCCTTCGTATCTGCTCTCTGTGAAAAAGCATCCCTCTCCAGTGCATTCTGGGAGACATGTGCTTGGAGAGAGGGGCTGAGGCAGTGAAAGGAAGTGGAAGAAAGGGAGAACAAGTTCCTTTGACCAGCACCAGCTTGACACTTTTTCAACACACACTTTACACATGAAAGAGAGGGTGAGAAAAAAGAAGAAAGCATGAATGCAGGAGGAGAAGGAGGCAGAGAGGAAAGAAAGATCAAAGAAAGGGTGAAACAGGAAAAAGATGCTCCCAGTGATGCTGAGACACTTGTCCACGCCCCTATACCAGCCCCAATCTATCTTAATGGACAAAAGCAAAAAAACAGCGGGGCCTCTGGCAAACCAGATATATAGGCTAAAAAGCATAGAGATTGGTAGAAAATGTTGAGTTAAAAGCCTGTGGGTTTAGTGCATGAGAAGTGGGATGGTGCGTGTGTGTCAGCACTTGAGCTGAGGAAAGAAGACTGGCCACACATTGGGGTCACAGGGCCAAAGGATTGCAATGGCTTTCGCCTAAGCCTTAACCAGGAAACAGGAGTTTGTCAGTGTATAATTGGGTAAAAGCAGGAATAGAAAAATACAATACAATAGCAACCAGCTGCCAGAAATCCCAGCACAGTCCTGTGACTGGCTGCATCAGGGAAGTGCAGGAGGAAGGGTGGTAAAGCTCAGGCAGGACTAATACCCTGGGTGAGGAATAGAGATGTACTCCCCCTTCATCACTCCTTTCAGTACCAAACACTCTCTGTGATGAGGAGAGCTAATAAAAAAAGCAGAGAATAGACAAGAGGCTCAGAGGTACTACTAGTGCTGTAAAATGCGTCTGGAAAGAAAGCAAACACAGCATAGGTGTATTCCCCGGAGTGGAGATGAGAACTGAGGACAGCAAAGCAGAGCCCTTGGGATTTATAGTCCTGTCTATAAGGATGGTGGGACGCACCACTCTGGGCTAGGGGGATATTTTTTCCTCAAAAAGAAGCTGATTTCAGCACTTCAGAATAACAAACTAGCTTTTTTTTTTTTTTTTTACAGTTTGTCTGTGAAGACAAATTAAACAGAAAGAAAACAGTAGACAGATTGACTGCATCCTGTCACTGTAGCTTAGCCCGTGCTTTCCCATCTTCCAGTAGTTGGTGCCTTGCAGAGAACTTGGTATTGTTGCCCCTCATTTGTTTATAGCAGTTGGACAGGGTTCCCTCTCCCCACACACACTGGCTTTTCCTCACCTTTCCCAGTTCCCCCTTTGGCTCTCTTGCTGCCCTACCTCACTGCCTCAGGTCAGACCCTTACCCCTGTGCTGTGCTGTTGCAGACCCTGGCACAGCAGCACCGCAGGAGCAGCCCAGTGTGCTCAGCTCCTCGATGCAGACCTGTGCTGCAGCTCCAGTTCCCTTGTTTTCCCATCTCCCTGCTAACATCCCTGCTGCAGTGCTACAGAGTCCTCTGGCTTTCCTCTCCTCTCCTCAGCTCTCACTTCTCTTGGAGTCACCCTGGCTTTGCCCTGCTGTGTTCCTTTTCCCTTCCTACTTCCTATTTCTACTCCCTTTTAGTGAGCCATAGCAAGGGAACTGCTGCAGCAAAGCTTCCAGCTGTGCTGTACTTCCTTCCATACGTTTGCGTAGGGAGGGAGAGGAGGAAGAGGTCAAACTTCAGGGATCCTGGAGACATTCTTGGATGTGGTGCTGAGAAGAAAATGAGCAGAAGGAGGTGACAGAAATGTCAGGCCACAAGCTCAAGAGATCATTGGGGCCCACAGACAGCTGCATCATCCCAGGAAAGAAACAAATGACAGACTGCATCACACTATAGCATGAAAACATTGACACAGAGAGAATTAATGTTCTTGTAACTGGACCTTGGCCTCACACAGTTCAATCGTCTCTTGCCTGGTGACATTGTGCTATATATGATTTGCTCTCTTTGAACACTGCATCTGTCCTAGGGACTGTCTACCTCTTAACACAGCTGTGAAATATAGGTGATGTAGTATGTATAAATATTTCAAAGAGATAGGACTCATTTGACAAGCTGGGTCTTGAGAAGGGACTGGAGACACTGACTCCCAGACAGAAAGGTGGGACAAATACTTTCTGTGGAAACAGTCTGAGGGGGAGGAAAGACATCCCCAATTTTTACTTTTTGACAAGTAGAATCAAGTAGGGTATCGTGGTGTCCTTATGACAAGTAGATTGGTTAGCAAGTGTGCATGGGAGTGCAGGCTTGCTCGTTGCCCACTGGAAACCCCACAGTTATGAATGCTATGATTTATTAGGCTTCAACCAATAATTATTAATTACTTTATTCAGCAAATGCAGTTATGTACTTGGGTTTTGGCAGTATTTTTTTCCACTCAGAATATCTATGGACAGATGACAGCTCTAATTATTTATTATCAAATTATTTTTCCCTTTAATTTGATAGACTGCTCACAAACAGTCTCACTTTATGTTTTTTTACTGTTCCCTAATTGGATGTGTTCAAAGGTACTTTTGGCACAAATACTTTTATTTGCTAAGAGAAACCTGTGTTGTTTCACATACTTTGGCAGTTTACTTTGAAATACATTTTTCTTAAGCATTTGTGCCTGTGAAACATGAGCACGTGCACTGAATGTTAACACAAAAAAGAGGTATGAAGCACACATTTTTTGGATTTATTTTTTTAGACTCGTTATCCAGACTGTAATTCATACTCATTCAAACTCTGAGGCACTATTCCATAATCAAACGGGAGGAAAAAAAAAGGAAAAAAAAGGAAAGGCTACAAAATGCACCATAAATATCCTTATTTCAAAATTATGAGTAGAAAAAACAAGACTTATGTCTCCGTGGGTTATTTTTATCACCATGAAGTTTCCTAGATCTGCAAAAGTCTCTTTGTCTTGTTTCCTTGTGTTGCTTTCAGCCTGCTTCATGCAGATGCAGACAGTTTTACTTTGTCTCATCATCATGGTCAGCTCCTGCTTCTCCCCATGCCCTGCTGCTCTGCCTGGCCTTCGAGTGCTGGCTGCCTCCTTCTACTTATACACCCTTTATTAATGTTTCCACCACCCACTGCGGGAAGGATTAAAGGAGTTTATGGTATTAAAAAATAAACTTGCTCACATCAGGTGCTTTCATAAGTGCCCCGCTCCATGCCATCATCTTTGGAAAGGACACCTCAGAGGGCAAAGCCCACAGTTTCTTGGCAAATGTACCCTTAGCTCTGCTATAGGAAAAAAAAGAAAAAAAAATACAAAGGGGGGAAAAAGGATCCCAAACCAAACAAAGCAGTTTAATACTGGCGACGTCCTTACAAGTGAGGGAGTGAGGGTCAGTGGGAAACCGCCTGCCCCGTCCCCTGTGCGCAGGGATGCGGGTCGCTGGGGTGCGGCTGCCCTGTCCGACCGGGCGCTCTCCTCCCGGGCCCGCTATAGCTTCTCTCTCCCGCTGAGCACCATTTACAATAGGAATAACTGCTCACTAATTAGCGGCTATATCTATTAATTGCTTGTCTGCTAGAGCATGACTGAGTAGCCAGCCGCTCTCTGGGCCACATCTCTCAATATTTTTTTTTTTTAATTGCAGTTTTATCCAGGAAGCGACTTGTCCACACGGCAACTCGGTGCCTGCTGGGGTCCGTCTTTCCGTCCCCTTTCCCTTCGGGACAGCCCGTCTGGCTAGCTACCGAGGCGGGCGGGCATCGGCAGCACGCGTGGGCAGGGCGCAGCAGAGGAGCACCGCGAGCAGCGTGGGGCCACCAAGCCCACGAGTGGCCGAGGCGGGAGAGCACGCAGGGACCAGCCCCGGTGCCCCTAAGGGACGGCGCATCAGCCCGTTCCCGGGAGCCTCGGCCGGGCCAGCGACGGGAGAGCGAAGTGCCGGAGCCCGCCTGCTCCAGAGGAGGATCATCCACAGCTAAGACAGGTCTCCGCGGCGCTGGCTCCGCTCGTTGCCGGGCATGGGTGGGCCCACCGGCCCCCGAACCCCGCGGGGCGACCGGGTGTAGGCTCCACCGAAGCAGCGCTGGAGACAGGGATGGCAAACCGGGGCTCCGCGCCGGCGCTTCCGGGGCGCTGGCGCAACCCCTGGTGCCGGTGGCGATGTCCCGGGCGGCATCTTCTCCCTCCCCCCGCCCGGAGGTCTCGCCCCGGGCCCTGCGCGGGAGGAAACGCACAACCGCCCGACTCCGGGTTTATGTACGAACATCAGCACAGCCAGGGCCGGCAGCCCCACGGGTACCGCCGACCCCGCAGCCTCGCACGGGGCTGGGGGCGCACACAGCACTCCCGCCCCGCCGCTCCCCAGCAGCATGCACAAGGCAGCCCCGCCAGCCTGCAACCTACCTGGGGGGGGTCCCAAAAAAATTTTGCAGGCACCAGCCAGCGCCAGCACAGGAGACCCACCCCCCCCCTCCCCTCCCGGCAACCTGCGCTGCCCCTGGGCTTTTCGCATGGCAGGTCCCACCCGGGAGAAGCCGACCTTGCCGCGAGTGTCCTAAGGATTGAGGGACCCCAGGCTGATGGCTGATCTCTCCGCTCGAAGCAAGCCCCTGTTCCTCCCCAGCCCTGCGGTGTCGGCTCTAATTGGGCCGGGGCAAGGGGAGGCTCGCAGAACCGGGCAGGAGGCAGGGCTCTGCCGAGCGCCGCCGCTTTAATTGGCTCCTTTCTCTCTCTCTTTTTTTTTTTTTTTTTTCTTTTTTCTTCCCCGAAGGGGAATGAAATGGTGAAGAGGGGAGGGGAAAAACCTGGAAAGCCAAAGGGGAAGAAAACACGGCGCGCCCGGCAGAGCCGGCAGGCGGGCTGGGAGGGCTGAGGCAGCCCCAGGCCCGCGGGGTTCTGCTCGGTGCGGTGCCCCTCCCTCCCCAACCCCGGACGCCCCGTCGGGGGTCAGAGGAGCGGAGCGCTCCGGGACCGGCTGGGGAGCAGTTACGCTCCCGGCAACTTTCGCAGGAGATTTTGGCGCTTCAGGAAAAAGTGGTGGGGCAGGGACCTGCCAAGCGGTTTCCAGCTGGCGCCTGGCAGGAGTAACCCAACTTTCTCCAGCTTCTTGTCCCTCCTCGTCCGCTGCTTTCCAGCCGCAGCCCCTCTTAGTTCCCACCAGGGGCTTCGGCAGCCGTCGAGGGAGAGCGACACGGACCTGTTTTACAGCTGCAAATCATCTGCGAGACGAGCAGCGGAGGCGAAGCGCCCGCCCGAGCCCGGCACACAACATCGGGGAAAGTTTTGAAGGAAGAAGGAGCTGCAGGCTGGGGAGGAGGCGAGGGGAGCCGCGCTGAGCTGCAGGCGGAGCGAGGGTGCGTGGTCTCTCCGCTCCCCATTTGCTTGTCCCTTCAGGCTGGCTGGGGCGATGCAGTGCAGCTGTAGGAGCTCTTGGGAACCGCTTTAAAAAAAAAAAAAATCCTTCCTGGATTTGATTAATTGCAACAATCCCCTCCCCAGAAGATCTGGAGAAGAGGAATCACCTATCCCTCCCTCCGCCTTTCAGCAGCTGGCTCCTACCCCCCACCCTCGCTTCCCCCCCTTTTTCTCCACCTCCTTCTTCTTCCCCCCGTTCGCTCCGGGGGCTGCGGCCAGAGCCTCGTCGGGAAGAGGGAGGGCGAGGACTCTCCCAAGTTGGCTCCAGTTGGCAGCACTTCGGGTAGCGCGGGACTTCGGGCAGCGCTCCGCGGCTCCCGCTGAACAGAAAGATCCCTTTTCCCGCAGGGCAGCGCTGGGCTGGCCCGGGCCCTGCTCCTGCCCGGTGCCCCCGGGCTGGCCTTTCCCCGTACCCCGAGTGCGGGCGAGGCTGCCCTTTTCCTGGAGATCCCTGAGCAACCTGGCGAGGGGAAGTGGGAAGCGCCCCTCCGCTTTCCTGCCCTCCCTGCCTCCTGCCCTCGCTCTCTCCTTTTTTTTTTTCCTTTCTTTTTTTAATTTTTTTTTTTTAAATCTTATACCCAAGCGGCCCTGGTGTGGGGGTTCCCTTCCTCCTCCCGCGGGGCCCGGTGCCCGGCGCGGAGTGGGGCGCATGGGGCGGCGTTCCGGGCGGCTTTCGCCGGCTCCTCGCTCCCCCGCCGGATGCTGCCTGGGCTGTTTTGGCTGCTTTTCTTCGCCGGCGATGAAGGCTCTGCCTTGAAGATGGAGATGATCTGTTTTTTATTCCTGTCTCTGGTGCCGGTGTACAGCAGGGGACAAGGGGTTTACGGTAAGAGACGTTGTCGCGGTGGATGGTTTGCGGGGAGGGGGGGGGAAGCAAGGGCGCAGACGGTGGCGATGGGATCAAAGTTAAAGAGCACCTGCAGGAGAAAGTCAGTGATGCCGGCGAAGCTCGTCGCAGCCGGAGCGGAGAGATTTATGCAGCAATAGGGCTTCCAGCGCCGGTACCTACTTCATAATTCCTCGCCGTAACCCCGGTCCGCCTCCCATTTACGAGTCCGCCGAGACGGCAGGCAGGGACGGCTGGCGAGGCTGCCGCCGGGCCGGCCGCGCCCGCAGCAGGCAGGAGCGAGAGCTGCGCCGGGGAGCGACCCCGGACCCCGGCCCGGCCTCCACGTTCCCCCACCCGCCTCGCGTGGGGACGCCACGCCGATGGCGGCGTGCGAGAGGCGGCGGCCTGGCCCCGGGAGCACCCGACGAATTACAGCTTCTTTTGGGCGGGGGGAGGACTGAGATTCCCCCCTCCCCTCGCTGCCCTGGCGGGTCCGCTGCCGTGCCGGAGCGGCGGCCCGGGGAAGCCGAGAGAAGGGCGGCCGCCGCTGCCGCGCCGGGCTCCGTGCCGGGGCTCTCCCTTGCTGCCCAGGGGAGCCCACTCCCCGCCGCCCGCCTGCGGGGCGGTGCTCCCCGGCGCTGCCCAGCTCGGCAGGGCCGGCACCGGCACCCCACCCTGCCATCGGTCTCCTCCACGGCCCACAGACGCGCTAGGGTCCCTCCCCGCCCGGGGGGCGAGGGGCGAGGCTGCTTTTGCACCCTATTGAACTTTGCTGCCGATATTCTCCTTAAGATCGTGGCAGTGAGTGGTTGCCTGTGACAGAACTGATGTCGAGCTGCCTGATTTTTTTTTTTTCTCTTTTATTATTTTTTTTAATTATTATTTTTGCAGTTATGGTGCTTACTTGTCCTCCTTATTTGCAGGCAAGGTGGCAAATGACAAGCTCGGGTGGCCCCCCGAGAGCTCTGGCTCCCGCAGCCCTTCAGCTGCCGAGGGCAGGGGGCAGAGGCTGGGGATGGCCCCCCATGCCCTCGCCAAGCACAAGCCCTGGGTTGAGGGAACAGCCGGGATTTACATTAGGCAGCCGTGCAGCCCCCCTTTCCCTCTCCCAGCCCTCTCTTAATTCTTGCTTTACAAGATCTGCATTTCCAATACACTGGGAAAAAATAAATAAAAGCAACCCACAGGACTTGCCTCTCATAACAAGCCGGCTTTATCTTGGCGTACAACTCAGTTGTGCGTCGCTGTAAAGTCCTTCTGGAAGGCATGCCTCTGCCTCTAACAAGCCCAGTTCTCTGAGCTCTGAAGAGAGACCCCAGTGAGAGAATCCAGCCCCCCCGCTCCCCCTTTTTTAACAACACGCAGCCAGTCTCTTGTGTGAGCTCTGGCAAAGATCAGTTCAGTCTCGCTGACTATGGGTAAGTCTTTGTAGGTCACTTTTTAATGATGTATTTCTTTAATGGAAACAATTCCTCCTTTCTCCTTCAGGGCTGGATGTTAATTTGAGTTTGTGTCCGTTTTGTAAAATAACCATTTAAAATAGAGGGTGTTTAGCTTCCTTTCTTTTTTCTTTCTTCCTCCCGGTATATGTGTTTTCCCCCAGTCTGCATGTCCAGAGGAAAATTGTAGGACTCTCTGAAGGCTGGAAAGATGAGGAGTAGAATGAGTTTGTGGTACAGAAACCTGGTCAGGGCAGGTTATTTAATCCTTTAAAACAGGTAATCTGCTTTTAGCCAAACTTTTATTATTTTGTTTTGGTGTGCTTGCTGCTGAGTAGCTGTCACTTGCTGTAGAATAGCCTCTCTGCTCGGGATTGTAGCAAGAGGGACAGAGCTTAAAACCAGTTTTGCTTATATGTGCTTTAGAAGGTTGCCTGTTGTGTTTTTTTCATCCACTTCAGTGAACTTGAATTTGATAAGAGTTGCTGCTAAATTAGATCTCCAGAATAACTTACTGATGTTTTTGTCTTTTTCTCTCAGAGAGAGATTGGAGAAGCTGTGTACAAAAGAAAACACAGATAGAGACATGCACTAAGATGAAGGCATCCTTTTAAGCCAAAATGGTACACTACTTCTATCTATTCTTTTAATTAACTACACAAAGGAGAAATCTAGTCTCTTCCCTCCTCTCTCCTCCCTTACCTCTTCAAACTATCTGTTGAGACCATCAGGAGCCTTAACACGCAGCTGTCTGAGTGCAGCCCTGAGCAGTGTCTCGTGGAATCAGTACACCGCAAGCAAACTTCTACGGTGACTAATAGTTTTCATATTGTCTTTCCCAGCCCTGCCTTCAGCCCACTCCCACTGCCCTGCACTGATTTCATGCCTTTTGCAGCCAGCATGGTTTGCTTGGATGTGAAATTGCTGTCATTGATGGCTCAAGCTGAGCAAATATACTGTTACATTTGCCAGAATGAAGCGGGATCAGAAACTAGTCCTACTGCCCCCCTCCACTTTGTTTTGTCCCAAGTCTTAGTCTCTCACCACAGCTTTAAGCTGTACTTGAGCATTCGGTGTTGTGAATGTCTGTCTCTTGTGCGCTTAAGGTAGAAATGATGAGAACTCAAGTGTCATGTTGCAGATCTGTTCTTTTTTTGCTTTTGAATATTTATTTATGGCAATGGAGATGTAGAGAGGCATCTATATGGGTCTATAAATGTATTTTACTTTAGCAAATCTGCTGAGATTAAATCAGATTAAATGAGATAAAGTATCCATGTGATGTACTGTTTAAATAATACACCCACATGGATGAACACAAAAGACCTCTGTCTAGGTGAGCAGAGTTGTTGGAGAGGTTTATTGAGATGAATGGTATAAATAAAATGTGTGTAAGGGGCTTTCTGGGAAAGGAGCATTTGCAGTGGAGGTGCAATTTAATTAGGAGTCAAGGTGCTTTTAGCCTCCTACCTGAAGAGGCTTGTTATATAAATTGGCATTTGTTGTAATGACTGAAGTGTGTCAGAAACCCTCTTCTCATTAGCTGATCCCATCCTTTCAGCCTTGCTTGTTGCAGTAAGACAAGGCTGGCCTGATAAGAGAAGGAAGGCAGTTCAGTAGATTGCCAGGAGGCGACTTTTATTAGCCTTTTATGGTACCCCATTTCCCAAACTGCATGTGCATTAATGCCGCTGGTCAAGATGAGGAGCAAGCTGTAACAGATCTCTAGGAAATGTCAGAATTCGGGGCGAGGGAGGAGCAGGTAAGGAGAAGGGGAACTTGCCCTTCCAGGCTTGGAGTTATCAACACTTAAAAGCCTATAAATTAGACTGAAAGAGGAGGATGGAGGGCTGTTTCCAAAGGGAAGAGTATGCCTCTTGCTTCCTAGTTGGCCTTGCAGGCTTTGGGATGTGCGTAGCTCTGGTTCAGAGCGTGCACAGGGCTGCTGCTTTGCTTACTCCATGTGGAGTATATAATTAACATTTATGTGTTGTCTTGCAACTAGCACAGTCCAGCTGACCATCAGTGGCCTTTCAGGCTGAATAAGAGTGAGATGTTTTGTCCCATACCTCTCATAATTCATCTGCAGAAAAGGCGTTTCAGGAATGGTCATCCCTGTGTGTGGTGGGGGTCTGCAGCAAGGTGATGGAAAAGGAGTAACAGGAAGGTCTAGGCTGGGCAGCAGGGAAAGCTGCCTGGCACCGTGATCTGAGGGGCTGGATGGGCTGTGTTACTTCAGGCACTTGAAAGTAGTGGGGATGAAGCACTTGAAATAAGGAGTAGTCCTGCCCAGGGCTCTGAGGTGGAGAATAAATGACCCAGTAAAGCTCCTTCTTTTAAGACACACCATCACACTGAATCACTCGTGAGATGCTGCTACAGGCAGCCAAAAAATCTAGTGGAAGAATGTTTTCTTGCGTCTGCGAGGGAGGAGTGTCGTGGTAAAACATATCCTGGGTTTAGGCCATAAAAATCCGCAGTTTTTCATTTCATGTTCGCATGACATGATTTGTTTCCTGCTCCTTTTACCTGTAAAGTAAAAGCCTCTTTTCCTAGAGCATTCAAGGCAGAATTGCCCAAGCAGGTTGTCTCACACTGTCTTGCAACCTGCGCGTGTCTTTTGCTGCCAGTTTCTGGGGGCACAGACACTCTGATGTTAATCTTGAGCCTGGTGACCTGGATCAGTCCCTCTCCCCTGCCTAGAGCTGTTTAGCGAGTGAGAACAAGAGTCCAGATGAGGAGCTCTCCAGCTTTCTTGCTGTTACATGCCTCACACCCCATGCCCTCAGAAATGGGTGAGTAGATTGCTGGCTAAAGTAGTGGTGGCTCCTGTGAGCCACTTCTTGGCTGATTCTGTTTAGAGGATTGAAGGAGCACTGTGCCCATACATCACACTTCCCAAACTATATATATGTATATGTTTATATGTGTGTGTGTTTGTATGTGTGTGTATATATATATATACATACACATGTACACACATCCTTTGTGCTCAACCATTTCTGCTTGTTGTCGAGCCCTTAAATCTATGGCAGCTTAGGCTGTAGCCTTTTGGTTACAGGAATAGGTTTTGTAACTGGAGGGCTATAGAAATAGTCCCACCTAAGGACTGGGTTGGTCCAAGATCTGCATAGTTCTTTAGCAGCTCTTTAAGGTCAAAGCATTAAATCTGTCCAGCCCTGTGCTTCAGTACGCCTTGCCGTTCTTCAGCAGCAGTATGTCAGATTCACCCTTCTGTGACACTAGAGCCTCTGTTTTTAGGTCAGGTCAGTAGCTTCACACACCAGATAAGCCCTCAATTGGCTTTAATATGCAGTACTAGAAAACTGACATTATCCTCTTGACAGGTTGTTTGCAACTTGCTGGTAGAAGTCAAAATATTTCACTATAGGTGTCATCAGAAACCACCATCCTATGCTAATTTTTGTGGGAACATGAAGACAGATGTTGAATAATTTGACATGAGCAGCATAGCTTTTAAAATTATCACCGTGTCAGGTTTGCAGTGGATTTTTTTGAAATATATATGTGTATTTCAGAGTTTGAGAGATGGGAGGGAGGTACAGTAAGTGGCTTCTAATAAGTTGAAGATGCAGCAAAAGATGGCCTTGGAGGTTCAGCAGTGGCAGTAAGGAACACTGTGCTGTTGTGGCTGCTGTTATTATTTTTAAGTAACAAGACAAAGTGACTTCCATGCTGGTAGCTCAGAGATCTTGTGACACTTCCATCAACCAAAAGCCCTACTGTTTTGCCTGCCTTTTGACTGGAGTTACTGCTATTCTGCTTGCTTGAATAGTGCAGTTTCAGACTTCCAGTCCCTCTCTCCACACATACCCTGCTCTCTTGGTTCATTAAGCATAGTATATGGCTAAGAATCTTGCCTGCGTTGGCTACAGCTTGTTATGAGGAGGGCAGACTTCAAGAGGTGGGGAAAAATTGCTTTCTGCCCAATGCCAGTGTGCTGGCAAAAGCAGTAAGGAGAGATGCATTTCTATTAGTAAAAGACTGCTTGGGGTGGAGGGTGTTTCTTACTCCATTGGTGGAAATGTCCTGAATACCACCTGCAAAAGTCTTCTTTAGTCAGCATAAGGTAAGTCCACAGTCAACTGGTTTCTCTCTGTAGCTCTTGAGAGACAGTTAACTGGTGAAATTCTCATCAGGGTAGGTGAGATGCTGGGGGTTTTTTGTTTGGAGTTGATTTTGTTTTGGTTTGGGTTTTTTTGTGCAGAGGGATTGCTGTGTTGTGTCCTCAGAGGAGGTTGCATTTTGCTATGGGGAAGATGAGCTTTCTAGACAAGAAACAGTGGAAAATGTTGGTTTGTTTTCAGAGATGCTGTGAGTACCCACATCTGGTAATACAATGCGGGTTTCTTTAGGTGATTCCTAACAGCTCGGGTCTTATGTAGACGGAAACTATCAAGTGCCCATGTCCCAGCCACCTTTTGCCAGTCATCATCGGCTGGTGTTGCACAGGTTTAAATTCAGAAGGGGAAAATGTGCCATTGTCCCCCAGGGTTTAGAGGAAGGGGGAAGGATACAGCACTGACACTACACAGCAGGATGCAGACCTGGCAGGGCCTCCAGGATCCACCAGTGACGTTCTGTGAAGAGGTGGGAGCGTGAGTGTTTTGTGTCTCACGTTTAACTGGTAAGATCTCTGCTCTGTTAGGATCCAAAGTACTTGCTCTGGAAAATAATTTTTAAAAACCCCAAAAAACAAAACAACTGTATTTTATTTGGGGGAAGAGGTTGAAGGAACACCAGAGGATTGGCTTTTATAGCCAGGCACTTGCTCAATTTTTAAAAGAAGAAATGATGTGATAACCCAGGGAGCTGACGGCCAAAAGTGCTGCATTAAAGACCTTGGAAAGGACCTCAGAAGTGGAGCTGGGAAGGGGGTTCCCGGGCATCAGGTGATCGTGGCTCAACAAAAGTTGAGTCAGAGAAGGGCTGTCACCACCCGGTTGGCGGGGACAGGACTTCTTGGCAGGCAGAGAGTTCTGATGCCCGGCGCCAGGCGTTCCTTGGAACGAAGGCTTGGACCCCCCGCTTGCTTTCCTGACTGCTGCACAGGGGCAGCGCGCTGGCGGCAGCGACTCCTGCTTTCCCTCCCGCCCCGGGGAAAGGGGAGCGCAGCTGCCCCTCCCGCACCGTCCTGCCTGCGGGCCCCTCTCCAGCCGTGCGTGGCTGGGGAGCACATCTGGGCGGCGGGGCCGTGCCGCTGCGCCGCGGCCCGGTAGAGGGAGGTGTTGCACCGCCCCGGGGGTGTGCCCCTTCCCCGCGGAGGGGTGGGGAGTGCCGGGCATCGCTCAGGGCAGGGCGTCTGGAAACCGGGCGGGCTGGCGGCGTGTCCCGGTGAGCGGCCGGCTGTCCGCGGCGGCAAGTAACGCCCCGAGCCAGCAGGTCCTCTCTTGTTGCCGCCTCGGTGGACCTGGGGAAAGGCCGCCCGACCGCCTTCCCGGCGTGGGCCGGGGCGAGGCCGAAGTTGGCGGGAGTGACGGGCCGGGACCGAGCTGCTGCTGCTTCCAGGGTTGTTGTGGAGCTGGCTGCTCGCATGCTGCTCTGCATCACTCTGCTTTGTTTTAGGGTCTGAAGCTCTGTCACATTCTACCCAAGCAGTTCATGATCCACCATCCCTCTCCCCCCAGTTTGTAAAATGCTTGTGGAGTGGGAAAGTGTTATTCTTTCCTTCCAGGAGCATCTTGTTGTTCATTTCCCATAAAAGATCACACAATAAAATGAGTGCAGGCCTCTTAAACCTTGAATTAGCTCTTCAACCATAGTCTCTGTTTCTTTTTTCTTCACATATCAGTATGGTTGTGTTTTGGAGAAGTTTTTTTGTTGTTTGTCTAGGGTTTGGTTTGGTTTTGGTTCTTGAAAATAAAAGGTAGGTTTAAAGGGATCTGAAAAGATAGGAGGGAAGAGGGATCTTCATAGAATTGTAGAATGGTTTGGGTTGGAAGGGACCTTTAAAAAAGTCATCTAGTCCAATCCCTCTGCAGTGAGCAGGGACATCTTCAACCAGATCAGATTGCTCAGAGCCCCGTCCAGCCTGACCTTGAATGTTTCCAGGGATGGGGCATCTACCATCTCTCTGGGCAACCTGTTCCAGTGTTTCACCCACCCTCATCATAAAAAATTTCTTCCTCATACCTAGTCTAAATCTACCCTCTTTTAATTTAAAATAATTTCCCCTTGACCTATCACTAAAGGCTCTGCTAAAAAGTTTGTCCCTCATCTTTTCAATAGGCGCCCTTTTAAGTATTGAAACCCCTCAATAAAGTCTCCCTGGAGCCTTCTCTTCTCCAGGCTCAACAACCCCAACTTTCTCAGCCTTTTTTCATAGAAGAGGTGCTCCATCCCCTGATCATTTTTGTGGCCCTCGTCTGAACCCGCTCCAGCAGATCCATGTCTTTCCTGTGCTGAGGACTCCAGAGCTGGACACAGTACTCCAGGTGGGGTCTCACCAGAGCAGAGCAGAGGGACAGACTCACCTCCCTCGACCACCCTTCTCTTGATACAGCCCAAGATACAGTTGGCCTTCTGGGCTGCGAGCGCACATTACCAGCTCATGTCCAGCTTTTCATGCACCAGTACCACACACAAAGTTCTTCTCTGCAGCGTTGATCTCAATACCTTCATCTGCCAGCCTGTATTGACACTGGGGATTGCCCCAACTTAGGTGCAGGACCTTGCACTTGGCATTGTTGAACCTCATGAAGTTCACACAGGCCCAGTTCTTGAGCTTATCTAGGTCCTTCCAGATGGCATCCTGTCCCTCGGATGTGTCAGCCACACCACTCAGCTTGGTATTGTTGGCAAACTTGCTGAGGGGGCACTCGATCCCACTATCTATGTCATTGATTAAGATTTTGCTCTAGCAGGAGGAGAAAAGAAGACAGCAAGGAGGTGGCTGTCTGTCAGGGCCTCTGATATGTTCAGGTGAGGGCATTAGTGCTGCAGTATAGCTCCTCTACTCTGTGAGGCAGCAGAGCTGAAGGTGGCAGAGCAGAGGCACTTGATCGATGCTGGTGCTTTGGCTCTTGAGAAAACTTGACTGAGGTGCCCTAGTGCAGCACTGTCTTCAGCTCATTGTGGCTGCCTACAGGGACCTCTTTGCATCAGTGCATTGCCTGTGCTGTATCCCAGGTCAGCTTCTGACTACTAATACCTGAAGTTTTAATGCCTAAATAATCTGGTCCATGACTGGTGAAGGAAGATGTCTGAAGTTAACCAAGGAACTAGAGAGAGAGAGAGAGAGAGATGAATAAAAAGTATTATTTCTTTAAATTTTCTACTTGGCAATCTGATTACCCCAGTGTACGCTTGTACGACTGTATTCCCAAAATCTACAGAGAGCTGTATGGTCTAGTAATGTTTAAACTCCTCTGAGAAGGACACTCCCTTCATATGCTCTGTAAAGCATTCTGTGTTCTTAGTGTATCATGCTGGTAATGTACAGCAGTGTAGATGCAGTTAATATTTCAGTGGTTGCAAAGAAGGCAGGACAGCCCGCTGGGGATAGCTGTGGTTCCAGAGTGGCCTGGTGATTTGGAGTCACCAGCACTGCTCTGTGAGCAGGTCACAGCTCCGTGCTGGGCTGCAGACCCCCAGGGAAAGGGTGCACCAAGGTGGCAAGCAAAGATCTCGAGCAGCTTTTATCAATCTGTCCAGTCTCTCGTTTTCCTGATGCTTCTTTCACTCGTGGACATGGTGTCAGCTGCTGTCCCTTTGCTTTAGCTTTCATAAGGGAGACATCACTGATGTAACTAAAAATCCATCTGGCTGTGATGCGCTGGCTTGTGGCTTCTCTCCGCTGTGAGCTGCAGTGTAGGACAAATGGTGTGCACATACTTTTGCTGGGTTTGTATAAATTGAAATGATGGCAGGGTGAGGATAGCAATTGACAAAGGTGCAGTAAGAACAGCAGTTTCTGAAGAAAAATTAGCAAATGTCACGTAAAGAAGAACCGACATAACATTGAAAGCTAAAGTCAAGCTGTGAGAAAGGCTTTAGGATATCTGCAGGTGGACATTTAATACAAGAGTAGCTGCTTGCCGTTTCTGCTCCTGTTTCAGAAGGAAATGGTCCTTCACTAATTAGTGTAAATTGTTTCAGGATAAATGTAGATGGGAATCTTGTGTATCTCTTGTGTACCTTTGTGATGAAATAGAAAAGAAAAACAAATATGTGATTCAGAGAGATGTTTGAGAAACATGGCAAAATGGCTTTTGCTTACAAATGTCATTTCACCTTTTGGTGCTTGTTCTGTGCCTTGCATGGTGGAAAAAGGCATTTGAAGAATTATAGTGAAGATTGACTGTCTCTTGCTAAGTTTAATAAATTGATTACTCTGACTCAGAGCATCCCTTGAAATAGCAGAAATGTGAGAAATTGAGGGTCATAAAAGTAACCTGAGCAGCAAGAGCCAGCTGGGGATGGAAGACTGCACTCTCTTGCCAGTCAGTGAATCCAGCTGGGGGTGTTAAGAAAACTTGACTGGTCTGGGGCACTTCCACTACAGTTGTTAGACCCTGAAAATCCCCCTCAAAGTGCACACACAAGTAGAATTTCTTGTGGGTTTATGTGTTTCCTATCACTGTAATATCTATGAACTTGCACCTTTACAATGCCTCTGTTGCCTATGGTTATTCCACTCTGCATGTGGGGAAATGAGATTAAGTGATTTGTCTGTGGCAGAATGGAGGATCGAACATCAGCAAAGTTTTAACCATCCTTTTCTCTCTGGTAGAGCACAGCTGGTATTAAGCACAATCCCTGTGGCTGGTAGATCCAAGTTAAATACATCCTCGATAAGAAGGAATGAACCATTGAAAACAGGCTCTGATCCAGTTATCTCAGAATCAAGTGGGGTTTTTTTTAATAAGAAATCAAAAGCATGTTTGTCTTTTATGACTAGTTTAGCTCATCTTTGTTCACAGGTTAGAATTTATTTTAGGATACCTTTTGGAGGTCTTCCAGAAGTTGAGCCTTACTGTACAATACTGGGAGAGAAAGAGAAATCTTTCAATCGTGGGTACATACATGGCTTTTCTGCTGTGAATCTGCAGGTGGCTTGAAAAATTGCTCTGAGGGAGCTGCAGCACCAGATTAGTTCTGGAATCTTGTTGACTCATTCTGCAACAATTTAAATTATTTTGCACATGATCAAAGAAGCAGTATTTCTTACTTTGAAAAGTTGTTGTCATGAATGGAAGAGATTAAATGACGACTGGTGGTACCCGAGGGAAGGACAAAAAGTCTGTTTACCATGAAGAAGCAGAGATTTTTGGGGTGGGGGGAAAAAGCAGGGGACCACATCATAGGTACATGATGAGGGACAGTGTCTGGGGCACAGGAGAAGTTACGATAACAAACTATAGCTCTAAAATAAGGCTGGATGCCAGAGCAGAGCTCAGCTTTTGAAGAAGCAAATGGGAAGTCTGAATATTCCAACACATTTTGTTATTTTAAGTATATGCTAAACTGTATTCCATTTTTCTTACAAGTATGAAGATAGGAAGAAGAAATCTCTAGTGTTTATTTCACAGATGCTAACAAAGGGCAAAAAGGAATCCAAAAAGTTTGGATTTTTTTTTTTGAAAGAGAGATTTTTCTTTTATATTTAGAGCAATTAAAATTCACAAGTATGTGTTTGAGAAAGGGATTATCTTGATCAGTCATCAAATAATTGCTGAATAAGAAGACCTTCTTATCTGTGGAAACTGGGACTACTCAGAAGTAGGCAGTGGTGTTAGCTGCCGGTTGGGAAGGTCCCCGTTTTAAGGTGTAGTGAAAGATGGCACCTTGCTATTCCCTGTGCCTTTGCAAATGAGGAATACTTGGAAACTGGGTAGGAGTACAGGAACCTTCCAATGCTATGAGACAGTGGGTTTAGAAGAATGTTTTTGCAAACAAGTTGACTTAAGATGCACGTACACTATGCCTATGCAAACGTAGGGTTGTAACTTGTGGGTGCACTCTTGAGCTGGCTTTAAATTAGCTGTTTAGGTTACTGATCACAGTACATCTGTGACAGCGTGGAGCTCAGCCTGACCTGTACTCCGGCCATTGATGCCACGTCCTGAGTGGGCTTTGCGCTGTGTGCTGAGCCCCTCGCACCCGCGGTCACCTGGCAGCAGCATGTTGCGCTCGACTCCTCGATAAATAAGTTGTGGGGCACCTACACTAGGGTCATGCTTGCTTCTGGATTGCCCCACAAACAAATATACTCAACTCCTGGCTGTGCAGCTGGACAGTGATCCTGTAAATCCAACTAGCTGGCTTATTATGGGGTGCAGTTTGAAGCTCAAGGGCTGCAGTGGCTTAGCTGCTGCAACCCAGTAGCTGCTAACTCTAGCAAGACAGATGCCAGGGTTGTTCTTGCTCTGTGTTATCTTTCAGGCAAGCATAGCTTGCCACCCAGGAATGCAGGCTGGCTTAATGCAGCTTGCTGTTGTGAAAGAGAGCCTCTAGACAACAGGTCTAGAATTAATCTTTAATTTTGAATTTTGAAAATCTATTCCTGAATAACCTCTTGCATAGACAAGCCCTGTATTCAGCTGTGATTAAGTTTCTAAATTGTTTTTCAAAATGGGATAGTCAAGCTCCTGAACCATGTAGCTACATCTGAAGACGTTACCCGTAGAAACTAAGCTCCAGCTTTGGTTAAAATAGCACAATAATAGTTTGTTTACTGGCTGGTCAAATGATAAGCAGCTCAGGACTTTCATCCGTATTCCAGCAGAAAAATGCAATCGACAGTAGAGAATGACTGTTTACTATGATGTGCATGATTAATACCATAAATCTTTCATGTTGGGATGTTGGGTGAAAGGCATGAATATCACTACAACAAATTGAAAGGAGCAGTTTGTTGCATATTCGTGGTTGGTAATCAGGCTTGAAACTCTATGTAAAAGGAGAAATTAGCCAAAGTGAACGGTAGTTGTCGAAACTTGAAACCACGCTGGCGTTTGCTGAGCCTTGGCAAAGATGCCATGCTGATTTTTGCAGATCACAATGAGCATATGCACCTACTTGTGGCTGACGGTTATTCCAAGTGGCCAGCAGTAGTGTGTGTGTGCTATTTGACAAACAGTTCTGCTTCTCAGATCATTATGGAGACATTTCAAAGCATGTTTGCAGCATATGGTTTGCTTAAGGAGATCGGTTTAGATAAGCGACTTTTGGTAAAAAACAGTAGATCAGCTGCTTCTCACTCAGCTTCAGATGGGTCAGCAGGGTGTTTTGTACAGATACTTAAAAGAGCAGTAAAGGAAGAATGAGGAGCGAGCCCTGCATCACAGCATCGCAAACTTTCTTTCCTTGCGTAGGTCAGTGTGCTGGAAAGCTCCAGCAGAGCTAATTCTTAATAAACAGCTTTTAATTTAAGAACTGCGTTTGATTGTCTCAAAGCAAGTCTAGAGGAAGTAATAAGTGAAGAGGGTGGGGGAAGGAAGCCACTGTATGAGCTTTTTGCTTGTTAGACCTAAATAAAAGCTTTGCAGAAGGAGGAAGCAGGGGAAGGTGCTAAAAAGTACTGGGATCTGTGATATGCTTGGTGAGATAGACAGGAAAATGAGAAAGAAATGTGTCTAGCTATTGCTAGATTTGGAAAAAAAAAAAAAAGGAAGAGAGAAATGAAATGGAGGCAGTTGATGGTGTGTAAATTCTGGGAGTGAGAATATTTCTCTCTTTCATTGGCCTCATGATAATACCCGTGACATTGTTGCTGTTGAGAATGAGGGATTGGAAGAGCAAGTGAGAACTGCCATCCCTGCCCGGCAGAAGCCTTTCCTGGACAGGATTCCATGCCTCCCAGAGGGCCAAAGCTGTAATTCCAGGCTCAAGTTAAAAGGGGCTTATCTTAGTACCCCCATTGCAAGAAACATTAGGATTTAATGTACCTTTTGCATATGTACTCCTATACACTTTTTTAAAGGTGCTAGATGCTCTGTGAGGACTGCTGCGGACAGTGGTCAGGCAACTGTGGGTAACACCGAGGCTGGAGCCCAAACCCCAGGGTGGTGTGGGGTGGGTGATGGCTTGTAACTGAGTAATTTGCTGAACTAACTCTTCTGATTTTTCCTGTCCCTTTTTGTCATATCCAGATAAAGTCATTGTAATTAGTTTTCAAGGCATATTTGTCTGACTGGATTTTTGTTGATACAAGGTCTTATTTCTTCCATGTACTTTGTCACCTGGCTGGCACAGACGACTTTTTACTCATTAGGCCAGAAGGAACTGATGCAGCTCTGGGGGCACGCGCAGGCAGCTGTGGTGCCTGTGATCCATCAGCAAAAGCTGGTGGCCAGACTCTGACTCCGGCCTTAGCTACTGTCTGGCCAGCAGAAATGGTTGTGTTTCTTCAGATCCTCTGTGAAAACAGAAGTTAGAAGCAGAGTGGGGGGAAATCTTAGACGATATGCTTTTCTGGCTACAATTTTTGGCTACTCATGCAGATAGCCTTTTGATTTTAAGGCAAGGAAGGGAGTTAAATCCAGATGAGCTGTTGCTCTGGTGGAAATGCTGGCCTGAAATGCTGCACATAATGGCTTGGATCCTGTCGCTGTCAGTCTTCCTTTATGACTTTTTTTTTTAAAGACTTCAGTGTAAGCCAAGTATGTTTAACCAAAAAAAAAAAAAAAAAAAGGCAGCCTTAAAACAAACCAGGGAAAAGGCCAGGTCTGTTAGTTTCTTCTGGCCTTCTGCTTGTGTGAATAGAAGGTGGTGCCATTTGTCTGCCTTGAACAGACACCTTTTGAAGATTAAGCTGGTGATTTCAGGGAGTGTTTCCCTCTGGATGTGAAGGGAGGGCATCAACAGGCAGAATCCTTTTTTGTGTGGTGGTCTGTCTTAGTAGTTTACAGGTTTTCATGGGCATCTACTGTTTATTTTTTCATCCTCTCACCGTTAAATTTTGACTTGAGACATTTTTAGTTTTGTGGCAGTTTCCATGTCAATGCATTGGTGAGCATCTTTTCATTGAGGGCTGGTTGCTGCGGTCACTGAGCTGCTGTCACTCTCCCGGGCAGCCCTCGAGCTGCCTTCGGTGAGCTGCTGTTGGAAAACCCAACAGCAGATCTGTCATCAAAGTGCAGAAAAACCTCAAGCGTGAACCTTCTTCATAAAGCAATAAGATGCTTGTGTTGTACAACCAGAGCACAGTGCCTCAGGACTTGGGCTGGCTACGTAATATGCTGCTGGAGAGGCCAAGCTCTGTAGTCAGGATTTTCTGCGTCTAATCTCTGAGATGGTGGTTGCTGTAGGGGGATTCCCTTGTGAAGTTCCCATGGACTGGAAAAAGGGAAATATAACCCCCATTTTTTTAAAAGGAAACAAGGAAGATCCAGGGAACTACAGGCCAGTCAGTCTCACCTCTGCACCTGGCAAGATCATGGAGCAGATACTCCTGGAAACTATGCAAAGGCACATGGGAATTAAGGAGGTGATTGGTGACAGCCAACATTGGCTTCACCAAGAGGAAATTGTGCCTGACCAATTTGGTGCCCTTCTATGATAGAGTTACAGCATTGGTGGGTAAGGGAAGGGTAACTGATATCATCTACCTGGACTTGTGCAAGTCATTTGACAGTGTCCTGTACAACATCCTTGTCTCTAAGTTGGAGAGGCATGGACTAGACGGATGGACCACTCACTGGATAAGGAATTGGCTGGATGGTTGCACTCAAAAAGTTACGGTCAACAGCTTGTTATCCAAGTGGAGACCAGTGACAAGTGGTGTTCCTCAGGGGTTGATATTGCATGGCCAGCAGGTCAAGGGAGGTGATTCTCCCCCTGTACTCGGCTCTCGTTAGGCCCCACCTGGAGTACTGTGTCCAGTTCTGGAGCCCCCAACACAAGAGAGACATGGACCTGTTAGAATGGTCCAGGGCGGGGCCATGAGGATGATTCTAGGGCTGGAGCACCTCTCCTGTAAGGACAGGCTGAGAGATTTGGGGCTGTTCAGCCTGGAGAAGAGAAGGCTCCAGGGAGATCTTATAGCGACCTTCCAGTACCTGAAGGGGGCCTACAAGAAAGCTGGGGAGGGACTTTTTACAAGGGCAGGTAGTGACAGAACAAGGGGAAATGGCTTTAAGCTGAAAGAGGGCAGGTTTAGATTAGATATGAGGAGGAAATTTTTCACTGTGAGGGTGGTGAGACACTGGAACAGGCTGCCCAGAGAAGCTGTGGCTGCCCCCTCCCTGGAAGTGTTCAAGGCCAGGTTGGATGAGGCTCTGAGCAACCTGGTCTAGTGGAAGGTGTCCCTGCTCATGGCAGGGGAGTTGGAACTGGATGATCTTTAAGGTCCCTTCTAGCCCAAACCATTCTGTGATGCTGGGATTTCTCTGGACTTGAAAAGTGTCTGGGCGCTTTGTTTTCAAATGCCACTACTCTGGAGGACTTGGATTATACTTGTGATTATTCCAGAATCGGATAATTCTTACTGTACTTAACTAGAGCTCAACTCTCAGCAAGTCATGCCTCTGCTTTTGTTGGTCATTCTGGAATAATGGGAAAAAACAATCTTTTCTACCCCAAAAGCTTTTGATTGTTTTATCTGATGTGTGATATTATTTGAGTATTCTTTCGTAGAGACTCCAGGCCTGTCACTCTCATGACTTGCTGTCTTGAGGGGAATTTGAGGTAGCTGGCCAAAGTTGTTTGGGTTCATTTGGGGTTTGTTTTTTGTTTTTGTTTGTTTGTTTTTTCCCCTGTGCTTTGGTTTCTTTCAGGATTATTGTGTTGGGGTAAGAGGAAATTTTCCTTGCCATCGCTTAATTGCATTACACTGGTTGAAATCTTTTTTCCTTGCCTTTGTCACCTACATTTCTTCCCTAACTTCAAAAGTACAGCTAGAAGGAAGGGACATAAATAGAGCTAGTGTTCAGGATTTGACTCGGCTTTGGAGATATGGGCCTGGTGGTGGGGAGTCTTTGTTCCATTGTCCCCCCTGTCTTCCCCTCTGCCTTCTCTCTTCCCCAGGTTCCTGTTGTTTCACCTTCAGAATCCTTGCTGAATTCACTTTGCTTAAAATAATGTTTGTTTGAACAATAAAAGCTGTATTAAAGGGATACATTATCACTTAGTTTAAATACACATATTGGCTCCGAGAGAGAGGGCTTTGCAAAGAAAGTCTAACTGTATGCTTTTGCACAGAAAATGAGTATGCAAACAAAATCCTGCAAGAGGTCTGCAAATGAAGAAAACCCTTTTCCCCTGCTTCCCTGCATGCAAATATCCAAATACAATGGCAATTCCTACTGCTGAAGCAGCAGCAAGAAAAAACCAAGGGGCATTGAAATGCTGCCAGCGATACCTTTATACTGAGCTATAGCACTGAAGCTTGGTTTGATCTTTTTGTGTGAATAAGATTAAGTAGCAGGCATGGTGCTGGTGAGGGGTATTTTCCTGACCTTCTTCCACAAAGCTTTTGAACACTTCTGGAGAACTACGGCGTATCTTCAGCAGCTGCTGAAGGAATGGTGACTGGAGCGCTTGGCACAGCTGAGTGCTTTACCTGTGTCCTGCTCCCTTACTGGGATGTTGGTCCATCTCGTGGTATTTGCTCATGTGTATGGCTTGATGGGCTGTGCTTGTAACGGGTCTCCATTTGGGAGGGTTGATATTTGCAGCTTGACTTTCCTGATTTTAATCTGAATGGCTGACTTTTAATGAGTTAGATACAGACTGGTGGCACAGGGCAGCTGAGTGAGGGGAAGGGAGCTGCCCTTGCAACTAAGGGACTTTCCCTCAGGTAGCACCTTGCATGACACTTCTGCCCTTCTCCACCTCAGGGGTTTATGGCCAGTTTGTGGTGGCTCACGTACTCCAGCACTGGCTCTCTGTGTGGGAGGCGTAAGGGTCTGAGCAGTGCTGTAGGTTCTCACTCTGCCTCTGCTGCTTCGGTCTTTATTTTCTGAATACCTTCTATGCTGTGGAAGTGGTGTGGATACATACAGGCCTCCAAAGTTGCTGTGAATCTAGGCTCTTTCTGTCAAATGTAGACAGATTATATTTGTTATTCTACGTGAAATATCTGAGAAGGACCCAGGCATAATCGTAGAAGGGTGGGGGTTGGAAGGGGCTTCTACCTCAATAATGCATTTAGACTGCCCCGTTAACCAGAGCAGATGGACTTTTCCACTGTGTCCACATCTGTCCTTTCCTTACGGCTAATATTTTTGTAATTTTTCCTACAGATTTGACATTTAAATGTATCATCTCACTGGGGTGAGAGCCTAGCCTGGTGGTCATCAGGGAGCTGGGAGTTTGGGTTCAAGGGCCAGCTCCTGGGTCTCCTGGGGAGCGTGTATGAGGCCAGATGTGAACTGAGGCAGGGCTGGTTCTGTAGCCACACTAACAATCTCTACTCTTGCATTTATTCTGCTGGTGTGGACTGTCATCACTCCTTCCATTTTAGAGCAAGAGTGAGAGAGCAAACTTACTTTCAGCTGTTTTTTTTTTCCCCTGTCAGGTAGCTTTTCAGATTCCCAGTGCTCCCTCACTCTGCTTTCCTTCCTAGAGACATCTTGCTGGCCTCACCCTCTTCTTTGGCCAGCTAAGTGTGTAGATTTACACACATTAATTCAGTCCGTTATATTCCTAATATAGCCATTATTGCTGTCTTTGCCTTTATTTTTTTTATTTGTTGTCTCTTTCTTGGGGAAATACATTCCCAGATTAGTTGTCCATCTTCTCATCCAGGTAGAAGCACGGGCTCTAAGTCTGTCAGTGTTTGAGTGCTTCTGGAGTTGCTGTGTCTCCTGGACCATTGCCCTTTCTGGTGAGGGTGGGGTTATCTGGGCCAGGCTGCCTGTCAGCCCAGTGCTGACACTGAAATTAAGCCAATACTCAACTTCTTTGTGTTCCAAGACATAACAACCTTCAGGACACTAAACCTCCCAGGGTAGAGAGAGGAAGCTCTTTCCTTGTGAAACTCATGTGCTCTTAATGTGCATTGCTGCTGGGTCAGTGTTTTTGTTGTTGCTCAAGTAACTCATGAGTAATAAGTGTAAAGCCCGCAGTGTTTCTGCAGCATCTGGGGACGGAGCGGTTGAATAGAGATAAGTGCAGTCCTTTTTACTGAAGAAAAGAATTGCATGAAGTCCTAATCTACTTAAATTGTAGAGTGACCTTTCTTTCTCTCTTTCTTTCTCTCTTTCTTTCTCTCTCTCTTTCTCTCTCTCTTTCTCTCTCTCTTTCTCTCTCTCTTTCTCTCTCTCTTTCTCTCTCTCTTTCTCTCTCTTTCTCTCTCTTTCTCTCTCTCTCTCTCTCTCTCTCTTCCTCTTTCTTTCTTTCTTTCTTTCTTTCTTTCTTTCTTTCTTTCTTTCTTTCTCTCTTTCTTTCTTTCTCTCTTTCTTTCTTTCTCTCTTTCTTTCTTTCTCTCTTTCTTTCTTTCTCTCTTTCTTTCTTTCTCTCTTTCTTTCTTTCTTTCTTTCTTTCTTTCTTTCTTTCTTTCTTTCTTTCTTTCTTTCTTTCTTTCTTTCTTTCTTTCTTTCTTTCTTTCTTTCTTTCTCTCTTTCTTTCTTTCTCTCTTTCTTTCTTTCTTTCTTTCTCTCTTTCTTTCTCTCTTTCTTTCTCTCTCTCTCTCTTTCTCTCTTTTTCTTTCTCTCTTTCTTTCTCTCTTTTTTTCTTTCTCTTTTTCTTTCTTTCTTTCTTTTTTTCTTTCTTTCTTTCTTTCTTTCTTTCTTTCTTTCTTTCTTTCTTTCTTTCTTTCTTTCTTTCTTTCTTTCTTTCTTTCTTTCTTTCTTTCTTTCTTTCTTTCTTTCTTTCTTTCTTTCTTTCTTTCTTTCTTTCTTTCTTTCTTTCCTTCTTTCTTTCCTTCTTTCTTTCCTTCTTTCTTTCCTTCTTTCTTTCCTTCTTTCTTTCCTTCTTTCTTTCCTTCTTTCCTTCTTTCTTTCCTTCTTTCTTTCTTTCCTTCTTTCTTTCCCTCTTTCCCTCTTTCCCTATTTCCCTCTTTCCCTCTTTCCCTCTTTCTTTCCCTCTTTCTTTCCTTCCAATCTTTCAGGAGTGTGACTCTTCCCCTTTCACAGCTCGTCTATTCATCCTCTCCAGTGTTTGGTGGTTCTCTCCCAGGAGCATGCTCGCCCACAGACAGTGAGTGCCTTAGGTGAGCAGTATGGTTGTAGGCACTACAGCAAAGGCATCATCCATCCATTTTAGGAAAACTGCTTTTGTCTCTATGATAATCCGATAGATTCCCCTGGAATCCCTGCCTGGGAAAAGCTGTGACATTTTGCATTGTTTTGGGAGCTCTGTGGCCACCTTCCCAGAAGCTCTTTCTGGGTTTTATGGCCCTCAAGAGGGGAAGCAGTACAGTAACTTCATAATGGTAAAAATCAGCACTGTATGTGGAGGGGAGGGGGAAAATCCATGTTAGTTTTTAAAGGAAAAAAGAAGCCCTGCAGTTCTGTTCCTTGGGACTGAGCTTGCATCTAATCTGTGGCATCTTTCCATTCCTCTTACTTCTTTCTAGGAGACAGCAAGGCTCAGAGATTTAAACCTCCACCGAAGTAATTGTAATTGAGCATTCAGTCTGAATCTCGGCAGAAGGACTGACAGAAATTCCTACTGCCTGGACTACAGCCTGGTTTAGAGGCCCTAAACCATAAAACCCCTTGTTCATCTCTGTCACTATCTGCAATAATGAAACAAATCGTAAAAAAACCAAACAAACCAAAACCACCTCCACCAAAAACCCCAAATAAGCAAAAGGATAATACATTATTCATTAGTCTAATGTCCATGACAGTCCTCCTTGATGGTTTTGGTATTTTACCTTGCTTCTGCATCTCCAAGTTGAAATCTGTTAGCTCAAGTCTGGGGCAGAGGGGGCTGTGGGTATCTTTAAGGTCTCTCTTCCTCACTGGAGGGGGCAAGGGCACAGAGCAAACCTTCTTGTCTAGGTAGTGCTAATCTAGCACTTTCTTGCCTCGGTTACCTCATAGAATGAGGTTGGAAGAGACCTCTGGAAGTCACCCAGTCCAGCCCTCTACTCCAAGCAGGGCTAGTTTGATGTTAGAGCCAACTTTGAAGTTAAGGCAGTTGAATTTTGAGCATCTCCAAGGATAGAGGGTCCATAAACTTTCTGGGCCCCTCTACTGATGTTTGACCATCTTCATGGTGAAATAGGTTTTGTCTTTATGGCCAATGGGAATTTACTGTGTTGCATCTGGCGGCTTTTGCCCTTCTTCCTTTCACTATGCACTTCTGAGGAGAGTCTAACCCTGTGTCCATCTTCCCTCCCCTTCTCCTCATCCCAATTAGGTAATAGCAATAAGATCTCCCTTGTCTTTTTTTAAGGCTTCGGGGAAAAAAACAACCAACCAACCAAAGAAACCCACCCAAACTTTTCTCAGCTTTTCCTCATACAACAAATGCTCCACCTGCACGACCATTTTGGAAGTCCCTCACTGGACTTAATCCAGTATGTAAGTGCTGCTTTCTGAAGAAAATGTCTTTCCTGATGTCTTCTGATGAGATGGTCCTTGCTACATAATGTTTATGCAAAGGATTTCTTTATGGCCTATCCTCCTCTTTAAAGTTCTCTGATTAACAGTGCTGTAATTAGCACACTCCTGGCATAGCCTGCCACAGACCAGCGGAGAAACTGAAGATGCACTGGTAGATGTTTGTACATTTTTCATTATGTACAGCATAATCTCTGGTATACTTAGTATTCTTCTGTGAGCATAACATAAAGATTAAACTAATGTGGGGTTAGAGATGGTGGAAAAAGGTAATAAACTCATTGACCACATACCACAGGGAGTAAAATCTCTGTGTGTGTGTATGTATGTATGTATGACGTGTGTGCATATATAATATAGATATTTATTACACAAATGCATTTTGCAGGGTCTGTCTCTCAGGATACCCATCAGTTTACTTGATTCAAAAGCAGGAGTGTCCAGCAGATGCCCTGTGCTGTGCACCATGTCAAGAGAAGAGGGTCGTGTCCCCAGTGTGCAGTGGTAAATGACAGGGTAAGAAGAAAGATGTGCTGTTTCTCAGGAAAGATTTGTAAAGGGGATGGTCAGGTCCTGCTCAGCCTGTTTAGTTCGAAGCTGCTTGTGGTGTGCTAATGTGACAGGGGGACCTCGTCTCACGTTGAATGCTCTGGGGTTTCTTTACACTTCACGTTCACCATAGGCGCCCGGTTGGTGGCTTTGCTTCACAGCGTGACATGCTGGAGCAGGAAGCTGAAGATTGAGTCTTGCTTTCTCTCTTCATTTGACACAATTGTCGGTGGCATGGAGAGTGGGATGCTGGGGTAGGAAGTAGAAAGAATTATTTTACTCCCACTGAATTTTATCTGGGCAATGTGCCCTATCTGAACAGTTGGTTTGGTAGCATTTTTTTTTAGTGTGCTTAGTATCTGCGTTCTTTATCTCTCCTCCTCTTGTAGGGCCATTTCCAGATTAAAATGAAATAGGCTCTAACCTAGCAAGAAGGGATTGGGAAGTTGGGAAGGTCTGTGTGTTTAGCTGCCAGAAACCCAATACTGAATTGCTGTGAAAGGCATGAGCCGTGCTTGTTCCCTTGCTGGTGAAGTATTTAAATAAGGGGATGACTTCTAGTATCTGTCTTGTCCTCGGTGCGTCTGAAATCTAGCCCAAGTGTAGTTACACATCTCCACTGATACCAGTATTGAATGAAAGGACTGAGCTGCTTTTTTATTATAATTATTTTTTTAATTCCCAGTGTTGAAGCCTCATTGCTGACCTCTTGGGTTTTCTGAGGTGGAGTGTGCAGCCAGTCCCCACTCCTGCTGTGCAGATTTTTTGTATCGCTTCTATATGGCTCTTTTTGAGGGGTTGCATGTGAAAATCTCACAGTTACTCTAGAGCCGTCTCCTCTGAGGGAGTGGCAGTGCTGCAGTTTCACTAGGAAATATTAATGCATGTAAACATCTTTGAAAAGGCATTACATCTTCGTGCACGTACTTTATTATATTCCCACAAATCTGACTAGATTTGATAGATAGGTAACCAGGGAGCAAGGATGGGGGAAGCATGTTAGAGAGGGAAGGAGGGAAAGGGGAGCGAAATAAACACAAACCTGCTGTAATTCAAAACAAGGCAAAATCAGATTGTGTGCTTCGGCTAATTTTCTTATTCAGGTATTGATCCAATGGCTGCTCCAGAGTCTATTAGCAGTCAGCCAGTGAAAATATTTCCCATCGGGGGCTCTGACCTGAGACGAGGGTGAATCTATAGCAATTTGTTCAAACAGAGCAAAGCTTTTTCCTCTGATTTGTATTCCAATTTGCACAGCAGATAGAGGGGGGGCCCCATCACAGGGGTTGCAGGATGACGCTTTTCCAGTGGGGACCCAGCTTGAGCCAGGTAACTGTCTGAAAAAAATGCCTCATCCAGCTCCAAGCTGGGCACCCTCTTCCTGTCTCGCTGGGTTACCTGGGCACTGCACCAGGCTGGCCTGCCAAGGGGAGTGTGGCAGCCCTTTGTGTCCCCTCAGCAGGGGGCAGGCACAACCCTGGGGTGAGAAAGCTGCCCTCCCTGCAGCCTTTTAAAGAGATGGGGAGAGAGGGCTGAAGGGGGTCTCTGCCTCCCGCCTCCACCTTCCCTCCATCCACCACCGGGACTGGCTGAGGAACAGGTTTCCTTGGAGGATGGCTGCCTGGCTCTCCCCACCTGTGGGCTTCAGCATGGACCAGCTGGGCTCACAACTGGCTTAACCCCAGTTGTTCCTGCTGGAGAGGGCCAGTGTGGGGGCTGCTTCTCTATAATTAAGAGTCCACTGCCAGAGTTGCTGGATCCTGATGCTTTCTTGGGCACTGCCAGAAGTTGCCTGGTGACAACAGGCTTCGAGCCCCAGCTTCCACTTAAAGCTGTGCTGAAGGTGCCATAAAGGCACTGGAGCTCCCTTCTCACTCCTCCCAGCTGGCTGCCTGTTGTGTTATTGCTTCACAGGTAATTCAGATACGGAAACAGTCTCAGCACCCCTTAAATCCAGTTCCTGCAACTATCAAGAGCTGCCAGAAATCTCTGTAATAGTGAAAAACCTGACAAGGTTAGCAAGGCTCATAGTTCCCAGCATCTGTTGGGTCACCCGCTCACCTAGCACTAAATGCCTCCTGGTGGTCTCTGGGGTGGCCTTGAGAGCTCTGGGTTTGGGGTTTAGCCCTCTTTGTAACAAGGCAGTTGTAAAGTCATGGTTGGAGAGATGGGGAGGTGATTTGGAAATCCCTTGTTTATGCATAGGAGTGTGTGCTCTGCCTCTGAGAAGGCCAGAAAAGTCAGTGTTGTGTCTTGAAATACATCACCCTGAAATATGTAGAGGCTTCCTCCAGTTCTTAAACTTCATCTGACCAGGCTCCTGATCCTTAAGTCTGTATTGGGCTTCCACATTAACCAGTGACACCATGCTGCCTGTTTTCCATTACTTGTCCAAATATGGGAGCCTAAGGTGGAAAAATTATTTTTGTTAAGAGGGGAAGAGAGGAAAACCTTCTTTTGTATAAAAGCAAAGGGTTAGAGTTAGGGAGAGTAATAGAATGGGTTTAATCTCCTTATGCTGATTTTAGCTTTTAAAATTGTCTGGAATTCTCCTCAGTCTTGTTATACTTTTTTAATTTACTGATGGTCACAGAAACACTTAGAGGGAGGGAGGAGGTAGAAAGGCAGAGATTAATAAGTACTTTAAACCTTAAATCTGTGCAATTTTTAGACAATGCATTTATTTTTGACTTGGCCATAACTTTCAGGGAACCAGCCTGGGTCCCAGGGACAGAAATAACGCCAGTTTTGAGAATGAGTGGGAAAGTTTATGAGATTTTTAAAGCAGTCAAGCAGAGGTCCCTGCAGTCGATGGTATGAGGGGAACATGTATGAGGATGGCACAACAGCAGCGTTTTTGTAATATTTAGGGGAGTATTTAACAGTATGATGGCTGTGGAGTATGCTGTTACTGCTTTTATAGTCAGCAGAGAGCTTGTTAGGGTGCTGGAGGGAGGGCTGGTGGGGGAAGGCTCCTCTGCCCAGCTGGTGATGGCTGCCGGCCACGTTCCCAAGGGAAGGTGAGCCCCGTTCCTCCAGCTTGTGACATGGCTTTCTGGACACCAGGCAGCGCAAGTGCTGTGCCAGGCTTTCTGAGCAAAGTGGGGCTAGAGGGGGACAATTAAAATCCAAGGTGCCACTTGCTTGATGTGCACCAGTGACTGGCTCCCATCAAGTGCAGGATTTTAAGGCTTTCATGCCAGCTAATTGGTCCAGTCCCTGCCCTAAGAGTACCCAGTTCCCAGGACTTTAGCAGAAAGAATGACTTGTGAAACAGTTAACAAGTTGCAGGTCCTTGGTGTTGCTTTGGACGTGTTGCCCTTTCATTCCACTGTTTCCATCCTCCTGGGCTGCAGCACAGGCTGTGGGAGGGAACTGAACTGTTACTGTTGTCTTTAATGTCTTGCCTGTCCTCTGCAATGGTGGTTCCTGCAGCAAAGAAAGCAAGCTGTGCTTTGCTACTGTGCTGAGGAGATGGAGCTAAGCTGCTATCAAGTTGCGTGTTTGCTCCCACGCGGGATGCTGCGCACAGCACCAAGCAGCAACCTGGCAGGAGGAGACTGCTGGGTAGGACCATGCAGGGAGGCTGTTGGGGATGCTCTGCCTTGGTTGTAGGGAGAAAGTGCTGTCAGAGACCCTTCCCTGCTGAGGGAAGGGAGGATACAAAGGGATGCATAGTACTCACAAGTTATCATAAGGACTGAGACAAGCTGTTTCTTCCAATTAACATTTAAAGTTTTGTAGTATTTTTTGTGGAATATGGCTTGGAAATTGCTACTGGGGAGGTATATGAGGTATCTATAGAAACCTAGCATGTCCCTGGGATGCACAGCAGAGCCTGTGACAGGCCCCCAGAATAACAGACTCTTGGTGTCCCTGCTGTTGTGCAAGACTGATTCATCATGTTTCTCCTAGAAAGCATACCAGGCTCTGCCTGGTTTGGGACTCTGGAAAACAGCACCTTCTTCCCTCCACCATCTCTGTAGATGTGTATTCTTGTGTTATTTTTAATGTCTTGTGCAGTGTATTTTATTTTATGAGGTAACACCACTGGCAGGGTTAGTTCCCCTGAGATGCAGAGGAAGCCTTCCTTGCAGGTTTCACTCTCACCTGCCTATTTATGTGCTTGCCTGGCCATGTTGCTGGGGGCTTGCTGTGACTCAGAAGGGGAGAGCACTGCTCGACTCAGTCTCTTCCAGCTCTGAATCTCTGCATCTACCTCTCATCTGGGGCTGATGCCACCACACCAGAGGGATCAGCTCCCTGCACTGGCCCTCGCTGCTGACTCTGGCAGCTCTCCTTGGCATGAGCAGCAGTTTACATTTCAGTCCTCAGACCACAGATTCCCATCAAGTGTAGCGGCAAACTGGAATCAGTGCAGGGATGGTCTGTATTGTGGTCATTTGTGCAGCAGACTGTGGCTGAAACACTGGCTTCCCACAAGGCAGGGAAGGGCAGTGCTGGGGACTCTTCCTTTCTCCCCCCATGAGTTAAGGGCAAGTTTGTGTGAGCAACAGATGGTACCAAGGGGAGCAGATTTGCCAGGCAGATGTGCTCTAGCCCAGATAACTGCAGTGGATTCAAAGCTGTCTATCTGGCCCCTGATTCATTGCAGGGAGCTGAAGCAATCCAAGGAAAACCAAGACAATTCTCACAATACAGGATGAAACTTGCTTCTTATACCACATCATTCCTGTCTTAGATGTAGAGCACAGAACTGAGTTTTAACTGCTCTTTGGTCTTTGAATAAAATGCCATCCCCAAGTAAGCAGAGACTTGCTTTTCCCTGGGCAGGTCTGATGCTGCTCCCTGATGTTTTCTCTTTGAGAGGAACCTTAATTTTCTCCAAACAATTGGAGCAGGTTATTCCTTCCCACCCCCCTCACCCCCCCCCACTCTTCACTAAAACAACCCCCCATTTTCCTGCCTCATTTGGGCTTGGCAGCCAGCAGCATTAGGCAGGAAGGTGTTGGAGAAAGGAAAGCAGCATGTGTGTCTCCAGCCAAAGGAACCTGGAGTTTCTTCTTTCTTGGTGCCCTGGGAAAGCCATTTACAGACCTGGCTGGTTGCAGTGGCCTCCCAAGGCAAGTTCTTCTCGCAGCTGTGACCATGCTAACAGCCTAGGATAGAGCTGCACCTGGGTTTGAAAGTCCTCACTGCTTCCAACCTTCCTCAACCTCTGACACACCAGCTACTGAAACACTGCCTTCCTTGGGTCTCTAGATCATGCTTTTCATGGGGGAAATGGTGTAACAGTGTCTGCCCAGCAGCACCGATGCTGCCGGTGCGTATGCAAGGGCACTCTGAGCCCTTTGCCATTAGCTGTTGGCTTTTCTGTTTTTTTTTGTTTACCCTGTCTTTCCTCAGCTTCATGAAGTAGAGCTGTGAGCATCTCATACAGTCCTGTGGGGCAAGAGCAGAGGGTACAGCAGGACATCCCTGATTTGAGAAGAGATGTGAGCATCTCCCAGTGCTTTGGTAGCATCAGTGGGAGGTGAATGGTGTAATGCTGTCTTGCTCACTGTGCTGGTGTGTATATCCAGCATTGCACTAGTCTTTTGGCTTGCCTGGTTACCTAGAGATTCAAAACAAAAAAAAAAAACAAAAAAACAACCAAAAAGACACATAAAAAAAACCAACCATGTGTTTATGTTCAGTTCTGGACTTTTTTTTTTTAATGACTGCAGAAGGATTAGTAGCCTGGAACCTGTTGTTGGAGAAGTTATGTGGGAGATCTTGTGTCCTTCCTGTTGAAGGATCTGCCATACTGCAATGTGCATTATTGGGATAACAGGAAGGCAGTACTGGCAGTTGCTGTGGGACATGGCCTCACCAGCTGGTTTTCATGGCTGGGCTGGATACATATCTGTCTGATGGGGTTTGCTCTGCTGCTGCAGCAGTAGTGTCCTGCATCTCCAGCTGCCCTTTCTCCTTGTATCCTTCCTCCCTGCACCTGGGTGTTTCAGACAGTGTAAAACTGCAGCCCCTCCTGGCAGGCAGCACAGTCTACAGAGCTGTAGGGCTGTGAGATGAGGCTACAGAAGGCTGAGGGGTTCCATGTGTTGGGGCAGTTTGGAAATGAGAAACCTGCAGCTGAGGAGGCAGTTGGCAAGGGTGTGCTCACAGCTTCCTGTGGAGACAAGGTGTTTGCACTGTGTGCATATTGGAGGGATGCTGATGTTACTCCTGAAGTAGTGGCTTCTGCCCCAAGGCACTGCTTTACAGCATAAGTGCCACCACTGCCAAGGAGGTGATTAGCAGATGCTATTTTAATAAACGCAAAGAAGGCTTCCTGTCTCCATCTCCTACTGCCTGCTCATCACTTCTCTCCCTTGTGTTATTCCTCAGAGGCTGTATCTCTCCAGCAGTGAATCGAGTTGCTTGTGAGTGGAGTAAAACCCTCCATCTCTTAGCACCTCTTTTTCTCGGCTGTCAGGGTGTTGTGTGGCACGAGCTGTTGCAGTGAGCGATTGCCATAGGGTGGGGATGAACCAGGCAGCCTGTGCTAACGTGTGCTGGATACCGTACAGAGGTACAGAGTAACAGGCCCTGAGGGGCCATGGTGGTTTTTTGGTAGTGTGATTCCTTTTGTGGGAGGCTGGTAGACATGCAACTGGGTTGTTGGACTGGAAATTGCAAGGATGAGAACCAAAAAGGCTGTTTCTCACCATACGTTGCTGAAGACTGCTAGAGCTATGAGAGCAAATGAGTGCAGTGAGCTCCTGGACTGAACTGCTGGCTCCTGAGCACCTCAGTCACAATCCTTAATCTCTCCGCACCCGGTCCCCTTACCTGTGCAGCTGCTGACCAGCCTGCCAGGAGGGCACGAGCTTCTCTCCCTTTGCAAATGAGAGGCCTGTGTAAGGCTGGGAGGAAGAACAGTGAACCAAATCTTTTCTGTCTAACCACTTGCACTCCACAGAGGAGAGATGATGTGTCTGTTTCCCTCTTCTCCCACCTTCCTTCCTCTGGGTATGGTTCAGGCTTCCGCAGGGTGCCACAGAACCTCTTTCTGCTGTCTGTCTTTGGAGAGATGAGCAGTGGGCCATCAGCAGACCTGCTCCCCGGAAGGTGCTTCCACTCCCTGTCCTAGTGGGCCACCATCACTATGGCCAAGAGCCAACAAAATGACGCAGTCTGTGGCCAGGGTGCCTGCTAAACAATGTAATTTCTCTGCAGCAGGAACAATGCATCACCCAGGTCTGCAGGGCCCACTGGTATTGAGTTACTGTTAATGGAGAAGGGATGCTGAATTGAATGCAGTAATGCTCGCTGAGTGCTCCCGAGGGAGGAGGAGAGCAGAGGCTGTCCCCTGCAAGGGGAACAGGGGTTGCATGCCAAAATCTTGCTTGAACACTCTTAATTCATCTTTAGGACTCTGGGGCAGCCTTTAGATCTGGAGCAGGCGTTGGCATTGCGAAGTGAGTCCTGCTAAACTCCCAGCCTGTTACTCAGTATGGCTCCAGTTTCTCCTCCCTGCTGCTGCTGGGGGGAAGGTGGTGCCTCAAGTGTTCTCCCAGCATGGTGAGGCTTCCTGTGCCACAGAAAAGATTAAATGTTTTGAGAGAAAAGGTGTAGATGCTTGTCCTCATGCCTCAGTTCTTTGTCCTGCCCTCTCCATCAGACACCCCCAGCTGCCAGGCACCTGCTGGCTCCAGCAGCAGCCTCTTGCCCTCGACTTGTGCTCAGAAGCTCAGCAAGGAGAGCACAAAGGGGAGCAAAGCCGAGGGGTCTTCCCATTTCCCAGGAGTGCTTAGATCAATGTGCTGAGACCCACTAGTGAAATACATATCTGTGACCTTTCGTTGCTGCTGCCAGGCACTTCGCTGCCAGGCACTTCACAGTCCTCAACGTGACACCGACGAAGTTGCAAAGCCGCGTCTCAGCAGGTGACAGCTGCTCCTGCTGTCTCTCTCACTCTTTCTGTCTGGTAACAGGATCTCCTTAAACATACCCTTGCATTTCCACTGTGACAAGCAAAGCTTGCAGAGTAAAGTCAAAAAGCTTGATGTGAAGCTTAGGCTCAACTCTTAGATGGAAGTTGTAGCTCTGTGTACACATCATCCCCTTTGCATTTTGCCCAGGAGCAATGGAGTCGCAATAAAAATATCCCTTAGGTAGCAATTTTCATGACATTAGTCCCTAGCCTAGCTAGAAATATCCTGATCTGCAGTGTTTCTGGCCCAAGGTAATTTAGCAGAAGCTTGTGATTGTGTTGAGCTCCAGCCACCTCTGAGGTTTGCTCAGTGAGGCAGTGTTTGTGGAATCTGAAAGACTTCATTATCTTGGGGTGTGCTGGATTTTTATCTAAAGTTATGTGGGCTGGAAATCTTGCAGGTCCAGACACCTGAGATCACAAAATCAATTCTGCTGTCTATTAAATAGGTGTAATTCCCATCGACTGCAGTGAAAGTTACAATTTTGCAGCGGAAGGTGGAATTGGATCCATACGTATTAGAGACAGAAAACCCATCATTGGCTTCCTCTGGACCTTTTTCCAAGGTCAGTGCAAGACATTTTACAAGTATTTGTGACCAGCACTTCACTCAGTCTACAGTGGCCTGGAGGTGCCAGTGTCTCCCACCACCCTGCTTTGCCATTAAGGACTGAAATGTGATAGAGGGTGGAGAGCAAAGCCCACTGACAATAATTTTCTTTTTTTTTTTGGTACTTAGTTTTTAAGTATTTTAGCTTGTCATTTTTTCTTTCTATGAAGGTTTGGGCTTTCTCTGAAGGCTGCCTGTCAAAGCTCTCAAAGTTAGGGCCTGTAATGACTACCATGGGGCAAGCCCCCTCCCCAGAGGAACAGGAAAAGCAGGCTTTGTTCTCTCTAAGGTCTTGTATGCACTCCAGCCTGCTCCTGCCACATCTGCAACAGGAATAGTCAAGGCTCAGACCTTATCAGAGCTGAGCTTTGCCTCTGTTTCTGGGTAGGCAGGAGCAGAAGGGCACCAGCCTTGTCTTTACTTGCTCACACGTTTTGTGAGGTTGGAGGTGGAAAAGGGCCAGTCTGGCATTGCTGGCAGCTCTTTACAACCAGTGTTTTACCCATGACCTGTTCCACATATGGACTTCTTGTGAGCTGCAGGTAGCTGTATAGTCTTTCAGACCCAAGTGAGAGCCTGGCTGTCCTTTGAAACAGACCAGATTTGGCTTGGCTGCTTCTCGCAGCTTGTAAAATACCGGGGAAGCTTTGAAGTAACAGCATGCCAGAGCTTGAAGGCTTTACAGCCTTGGTAATGAATGCTTTTCTGGTCTTTTCTCACTGTGACACTGGGTCTGCTAAGAGCAGTATTGACATGTGCTTTGGAGATGCGGGGTTTGACCAAGTCGTTTGCCACCAAGATCTTCTGCCGGGGCAGAAGCCCAGGACAGTGCCGCTTGTCCTGCTGTGTGAACACAACGCTGTGAGCTGACAGCTGGCCATAGAAAACCTGCTGTTCTTCCACGGATGCTTTTTGAAGTCTTGAAACAACAGATATGGAATATTCTGAAAAGCAGTTGGCTGCAGTTGGTTGCTTGTATTTACTTTATTGAAGATTTGCTGGAGGATTTAAAAAATTGTGAAGTTCAGGGACTGAAAATCTGCATATTCCCAAATTTGAGGTCACCTGTGTGATGTGAGACAGCATGGTCTCCCTAGCATGGTGCTGCAATGTAATTGACAGCTATGTTTGTGTAAATCCAGTGCATCTTTCACTACCTCAAAGCTGCTTTGTAAAGAACAATGTTAGTGTGAATGAGATCAAATGCATGCCTGTACCACTCTGGAAAGGAATGGAAAACTAAGTTGCTGATTGTTTGTGGTCATTAAAAACCAGAATTGCTCCCTCCCCCACCCCCCGCCAAAGTTCTGGCCAAATTCCAACTTAGGTAATTATATTCTGCTTCCCTAATTCCCTCTGAAGCTTCAAATCAGTTCAGATTGCTTTTTCCCTCTCTAGCCTGAGCAATTAGATAATGTTCCTGAGCCCTGTTAACCAGCTATGTTCCACCTCAGAGAAAGCTGTGTTTTACTGCTCATAGAAGCAGCCCCCTTCCCCCACCTGTGTACTTAATAAAGTCTTTTTGATATGACAAATGATAGCAAAATGTGAGATTAAGTGAATTCTCACAGCTGGGGTGTCTGGCATCTCCGCTTTAAGGACAAGCTGCAGAAGGTGCTGAATTCTCTATTGCAGTGCGTGCCAGCTGCCCTGCCTGGTTTTGATGAGAGTAACAAGCTCTACAGTAGTGCAGATGGCAAAGGGGCGTCTCTTTGTGTTTCAGTGGTGGAAATGGCACTTGGAGTAACAGGCTGCAGAGGAGACAAGAGAGAAGGGCTGTGTTGAAGGGGAGTGTAGCAGGCATGACATGAGGAATTATGAATTGCAGTATGGGGAGAGGGAAGTGTTTGAGGCAGTTCTCCCTAATGCCTCCACACTGCATATATGCATCCAGTTTTCCTTGTTGCACTTCCTAGCAGAGCAGCTGGTGATTCTAATCCTTTGCCCTCATCAATCATGTCTAGCAAGGATTAGCAAAGCATCCTCCAATGAAGCAGACCCCCTCCAACTCCTCCCCTGTAAAACTGAAGATGGTGAAGGGGACATTTGGCTTGATCCTTTGCACCAAACAGAGAGAGGAAAAGGGTTGTTAGGCTGCCACATAGTGCCACGCACATTTTCTACTCCTGTTGAGTCTCAAGTGAGTCAGTGTAGAGGGGAAGTAGTTTCCCAGGATTTAAAAGTGAATATTGAGTGAAGCCTCTTACTTGAAGGAAGGTGTTTCTTTAGCTTCTCATGCTCCCACCCCATCCCATAAACTCTTGAGTGGCTGTTGTCTTTCTTGTGGTGGTGTAGTCTTCTTCCCATCATCACTTGAAGCCCTCTCTAAAGAGAGAGGAAGTGTGTCTTCCTTGCTGTGGTGGTGTATCAGGCCCAACTAAGATTGCTGATCACACCTATTATTATAATACCTGATGTGAGCTCAGATCTCCTTGCTGTGTGCCTTCAAGTGATAAACAAAAAGATGACAAGGCTACTACAAGATGGGTGCTTTGGGTGCTGTCTTTTCACCCTGACTGAAACTCGCTGTCTGTGGGGACAACTTGGGCTGAATGCCCAAGAACAAGTTCCTTGATGCAAACTTGAAAGCAGCTGTGGAGATGCTTCTCCAGGGACAATTTAAAAGCTTGATCAGGCTCATCACTGTGGAGCAGGCTGTAGGGAAGGCTTGCAGATGACCTGGCAAGTACCATGAAACTGTTCTCTCTCTAAGATACGTGGTTCCTTGAGCTCTTTCTGTAGCTCCTCTGAGTTTTGCTGTTGGTCCACTTGCCTATAGAAAATGTTGGCATATCTGTATGCATATATCCAGGGAAAAACGAGTGTCAATTTTATCACTTTGGTGTTAACCAAAGAAAATTGGCACCAGAAGAAACCATGCAGGAGAATGCAGTAAATAAGAGTGAAGCGGAATTAACAGCTGTGCAAAAAATCTGTGCAGCCTGGACATCCTGTTGATTTTGGAGTCTGCAGGGAGCTACTGTTGCAACCTGCGTGCCTAAAGGCAGGATAGTCCATGCCTCTACCACCCAGTACAAGGGCATGTGTGGTAGGAACTCAGTGACATGAAGCTCCTGGAGGGCTGTTTTGTTTAATGCATATACGGGGGGTGTTGGGAGAGGGTGCTCTTGTCTGCATCTGCTGTGCTGGGAAGGAAGTTGGTAGTCAAGGATCTAAAGCAATTGCCAGAAACTTTCCTTCTCTGGTGGGAATTGTTCTCCAAGACACTCTCCAAAGGCTTCTCCATTTCTGTTGCACATGGAAGTGGCTGTACTGCAAAACACTTCAACAAGCACATTTCTCATACTGAAGAAATATAAAGCTGCTGTTATGTATTTTTACAGAGCCAGTGAGCTAGTCTAGGCTCTTCATGCATAGGACTAGTACCTGCCTGTGCTCTGGGGGACTTCAGTCCTGCACAGCCAAAGGAGTGATATTTCTCTAGTCCTTCAGGCTAATGACTGGTCACCAGGGACTTGGGGTGTATGGGAGTGAGGTCCTGTGGGTGGGTTTCCAGTTTTTTTTCAGCCGCCTTCTATGTGTTTGTGGGGTCCCTGAGCATAGCTCCACCTATTTGCTCTCTGCCCATTCAATACCCCAGGCAGCAGTTGCTGTGTAAAGGGTTGTGGAGTCAGAGATGTGCTGCTTCAGCCGTGTTTGGTGTTCCTGACTGCAGGGCGAGTCTCTCTGGGGTGCTCAAGAGTTCTGGTTACCCAAAATCAGCTTTAAGTTTAACGCGTCATTATCACCAAGAGCAAGAAAATACTTGGCACTGTCTTCAAGACTGATGGTGTTGGGCTTAATTAATGGAGAGCAGTCTGTCCCCGCATGCATCTGGCCCTGCCTGCTCATCCTTCCTATCAGTATCGGCTTAGGTTTGTTTTTAATTATTTTTTATTAAGTGTTGCGCAGAACAGTAAAACCCACATCAGATTACTGAGGATATTAATCCTTTGCACTTCTCTAGCACACTTCGTCCGATGACAGAGGTTTGTTTTACAAACATTAATTATGAAGCTTCATAACCCCCCTGTGAGGAAGGTAATAACCACAATAATACTTGGCACTTATATGGTGTTTTGCATCTTCAAAAAGTTGTATAAACAATAAGCTTTCAAGTCCCCTGCATGACATGGTAGCGCAATTATTCAAATAACACATGGGGAGATAAAGAAACACCAAGGGGAGAACGTGCTTGCCCAAGGTCACCTTTGTGAAGTCAATTGTTGACTAGTGCTCACTGGAGATTATTCTCAGTTTCTGGGTTTCTCTCCCACACTCTGTCTTCCTTGGTGTCATAGTTGAGCAGTGATAAACGAGAGTGGTAGAGGGCAAAGGCCGTGAATGGAAGACCATCAGGTCTGTGTAAATGGGTGAAAATACAGGATGCCATGTCTCCTGGGTGGAGTTGAGGTAGTTTGTCTGAAAAACTTTGTGGTTAACAGTGTCCTGAAGAGCTGTTTGCTACTAGTGCTTGATGGTGGCTAGTGGTTTGGAACATTTGTGCTGCCGCAGGTGAAATCCTTTAGTGTTTAATAAGTAGCTCCCCAGCTACTTCAGTTGGCTCCCTGCCCCCCTCCTTGGCTGGCAGCAACAGGGAAAGCACACAAATGATAACTTTTTGTTCCCCACCTGTTTTAGGACATGATCAAACAGGGAGAAAAGTTTGAAGGCATGGTGACTGTAATATGTGACAGAGTGGCTCCTTTTTGGGTGTTCAGGGGTACATACACATGCTTGTTGGCCTGTGGCAGGAGGAGCAGCCCTGGTTGCACCCATTGTTGGAGCAAGGCATGATATCTTTTTTCCCCAGCCAATTTCATAGGCTTGTCCAGGCCAACTTGTGGCCCTCTAGATGAGAATTAGCAGAAGTGATTTGCAAGACTCAAATGGCTCTTGGTTGTTTCCCTAATGTAATTTATAACAGCAGCAATCTTTTCACATTTGGCTTTGAAATGTGCCAAGATAGACATGCTGCCCATCTTGGTGAAATAAACTGGTGGTGCCTCGGTAATTAGTGATGTGTCTTGTGGAAAAAGCACTGGGAAATAGTTCCACAGTCCCCGTCAGCCATAAGTCTGGTGGGCTACTGAGGAACTTCTCTGGAACGTAACCAGATCTGGAGTCTCCCCTTTATGCAAAATCGGAGAAGGCTGAAACTGGGGGCAAAACTAGGTTTTAGAACGGAAACCAGTTCCTTGCCCAAGGGGTAGCACAAGGGACTTGCTCATCTAGGGGATGGCAGTTCAAGTTTGCACACTATGGAGGTTCAAGTAAGTGCATGTTTTCAGAAACTGTGCCTCTTTTCCTCTTCAAACACTTTAAATAGAAAGTCCATTGTCTCATTTTAGGTTAATTTTCCTGAGGGTACTGTGCAGTAGGCTGGTTTGGTTGAGGACTTAAAGAAAGGAGGCTGTCTTGGGACTCTGCTCTCCTTAGGAGTTTGCTTTCCTCCTGTCCCCTTCAGAAACCAAGGGGCTGTTTTGTTCTCTGTGCGATGGGCTGCTCTGTGTCATTCCACAAACGGCCAAAGGCCCAGGAGTGTCTTAAACGAAATGAAATTTTTTACTGATATCAAGAGAACATCAAATGAAGCTGAGAAGAAGTGATTTTAAAATATGCTGAGGTCTTCACCTGCCCTTGGCCTTGCCTGTGTAGGCCAAAGCCTTTTCTCTTGCAGAAGAGTGTTTGAGAACAAAAGTCTTTAAAGAGCTTTCCTCTTCAGACATGCTTTGGCTCTAAGGCTGGTGCCTGTCAGCATTTCAGTCTCTCAGAGCTGTGTTTCCTTAGTGTCAAAGATCATCTTGCTTCCTTTGCAAGGCTGTCAGCTAGACCCTGGCTGCTTTGATATGGCTGCGTTAGTCCCCGAATCCCCTGCTGAACAAGCTGCTCAGCAATGGTTGCACAAATGCATGATCTCGGGTAGAGAATTCATCTCTTTCCCTACCCCCTGTGCAGTCAGCCAGCTGAGAAATTATTTTAAACACTGTCCCATGTGCATTAGCGCTTCCCCAGTGTCCTCTGCAAGCCTCTCTTGTTTCAGACAATCTTTTGTCTCCCCACAGATGCAGAGTAGTAAATTCATAACCTTGCTTTGTGTAACTTTTGCTCCCAAGTTCATTGTTATCAGTCTCTCACCAAGGAATGGCCAAGCCAGCCTTGCTTCTCCCTGCCTGTGTTTCAGTTGTAATCAGGTGGGTTTTTTTCAAAACTCTTTACTAGTCCATTTCCCTTTTTCCCCTCTTATTTTTTTTTTTCCCTTTTCTTCACCCAAATAGATTAATTGTGTGAGGTGCTGCAGCTGTTTGTCAGAATGAGCTCCGTCAACATAGCCAGGATGAGGATAGCTCTGGCATACCCATGTCTTTCAGGATGCTGCTGAGACCACCAGCGGGCACTGGCGGTTGAGTGATGGCCCAAAGCCCATCCCGTTCTCAGGAGCAGCCGTGCAGTACTGTGTGAGTTAATCACATGTACATCCTGAGAGTGGCCCCATCTTACTGAGAACAGCTGCAGGTGGAAGGGAGACTAGGGAAGGCCAAAGCTGGTAAAGTGGTGCTGAAGAGGCTGGACACAGGCTTGTGTTTTATTGCCTCTGGAAACTCCTGAAGATGCAACCTGTCCACCGGGCATTTACTCCCCCATCACCTCCTAAGTCTCCTGACAGAATATTGGGTTGAAGAGTGCCTGCCCAAGAGAGGCAGTGTGGACAGAGGTGCTACACAGCTGGAGAGGAGTAGATGGATAATCTATTAAAGGGAAACAATGCAAACTGTTTGTTATGGTGTCAAGAATATTTCACTGTGTGAGCAGCATGTGGCAGATGCGAAGTGACAGAAAATGCTCCCTGTGTGCAGGGCCTTATAGAGGCAAGGAGGGGTTCCCCATGCTCTGCCAAAGCAACTGGCAGGAGGTACCCCATGTCTAAGAAGATTGTGAAAGACTCCTCTTGCATTTGTGTGCAAGGGGAGATAAAGTAGCAGCTCCTGCATCTGAATTTCCCCACCTTGAAATTAGTCATAAAAGTATAATGGGCTGACTCTGATATGTGCACCACTGCCCTCTCCTGTGTGCAAGGGGGGATGCTGGGTGTGAGTGAACAAGACTATGTTGTGCACCTCTGTCACTTCTGGGAAGAAGGACCAATGCCCTGCCCTCTCCAATGATCCTTAAGCCCCTGGGTGCCATTGCACATGGGGACACAAAGATAATTAAGAGAGCCACAAAGATGATAAAGGGAGTGGAACATTTGCCTTATGAGGAAAGGCTGACGGAGCTGGGTCTCTTTAGCTTGGAGGAGACTGAGGGGTGACCTCATTAATGTTTATAAATATGTAAAGAGCGAATGTCAGGAAGATGGAGCCAGACTCTTCTTAGTGATGTCCAACAGTAGGACAAGGGGAAACGTGTGCAAGCTGAAGCATAGGAGGCTCCATGTAAACATAAGGAAAAACTTTTTCACTGTGAGGGTGATAGAGCTCTGGAACAGGCTGCCAGAGAGGTTGTGGAGTCTCCTTCTCTGGAGACATTCAAAACCCACCTGGACTCCTTCCTGTGTGAACTCATCTAGGTGTTCCTGCTGTGGCAGGGGGATTGGACTAGATGATCTTTCAAGGTCCCTTCCAATCCCTGACATTCTGTGATTCTGTGAGACCCTCTGCCATGATGCCCTGCCTGGCAGGTTCAGAGCAGTGACTTCAGGGTTTTGTGGAAATGCAACTAGCTGCTCTGCTGTTAAGGATTAACACAACTTTACATGTAAACTGGGGATTTGATCTCTTTGTTATGTGTGAAAAATGCAGCTTACTCTCGACAGATTTACAGTACTTAGTCATCACTGGAAGAATGAATTTGCAGAGAATTTGTAAGTCAGTCAATTAATTGGTTTGAATTAAGATTAATTTTTTTAAGTGTCCTCAGTAAGGAATTTGGTGTTTGTCAGCCTCTTTCTTTGTCTGGAATTAACTTAATAATGCAATAGCACAGACTCTTCAAACGTGGCATATAACTAAAATTCATTGAAATCTTATGTCTAGACTAAATTTGATGGAAATAGTTTGTGGTTAAACTAAGTTATTACCAGTTACTGTATCTGATTATTGTGACTACATGGATTTGCTCTTGGTCAGGTGGGAGGTTATTATCCCAAACTCAACCAATCCAGGACTTGAAATGAGAACTAAGTAAGAGAGGAGATAAGCACAGTTAAAACAGCCCAAGCAGTACTAAATCTTTGCAGTTGTGAGACCATATACCAGCAACGTTATGACTAAGATGTATTACTGCCATTGGCTCCAGCTGAGATGAGACTGAGATTTAAAGACAGTGTGTCTTTTCCCTCTCGTTTTCAACCCTTGGAATAATGAACAGAAGAGAAATAAATGTGTGTTCCCTTACCCTGCTACATCTGGGTTGTTTTTTTTTTTGTATAATCCTAAATTAATTTCCTGGATTAGTAATTCTTACCCCAGGGAATAATTGCAAGATTTCTGTGCTGTTTGTAACTCTTCAATTAGCTACATGTACTTGTTCGTTTTAGCTCTGTTTTCAGCTTGTTGCAGGTCTCGCAATGACATATCAAAAGAGTTCTGCATCCGCATCTGTGCTGTGTTACACGGGGTACCAACCACCAGCAGCAGCATTTCTTCTGGGGAAGGATTTTTCTTCTACCCTCTGCCACTTCCCCTTCCCTCTGTCTTTATTAGGAGAAGAGCAGAAGGGAGGGAAGACAAAGAGCTGACACAGATGAATATGCTCTATGAATCAAAGCCTCTGAAAGTGTTTCCATGGATTAGTTACCCTCCTAGTGACAGTGGGAGACTTGTACAAAATTTCCCATGAACTGTTCTTTCCCATCCCTAGAAAAATGCCAGGGAACTTGGACAAGAACATTTTAAATGGCATCTATCTAGCACTCCTTTGTTGCCTATTTTGCTACAGCTAATTAAAAGAGAAAAGCCTTTTAATATTTAAGCACCATTAACTCGGCTGAATTATTAAATGTCAATTTGCATTATGTGCATAAAAGGATCAATAAACAAAGAATAAAACAACGGAGGTGGCTGGGGTTAGAGAGATGTCAGCTCCTCTTATCGGAACCAGAGGGAATTGCTCGCTTGTCTGATAGGTTGTGGTTATTAATTATTGGTACTCGAGAGGGAAAGAACTGGGGGCTTTCTAGGACTCTGCACACCGAAGGCACTGCAGGGATGTAAAAGATGCTGTCAAGCTAAAACATTACTTGGCTTGATTTCCAGGGGTGTCACATGGCCCCCGTTACTTCAGCTTTGCTGACAATTTGCTGGCATTTCCTTTTGCTGTTTGCTCTGTCTTCCTTGGGGGTGGAGTTAATAATCTGTTGTATTTGCTTTTCCCTCTCTAGGTGGTTCTGTTTGCTGGCAGTGGTTTTCAGGCTTAAGTTCCTTGTGCTTGCGAAAAGGGATATGGAAGAAAATCCTGAGGAAAACAGTTTTACTTGAGTAAACCCTTCTGTTTTGCGGAAGAAGTTTGCTTCCTCCGCTCCCTGTGAATGTGAATTTTTAGTGCTGTATTAGGCAGCATTGGAGGCTAGAGTTTGGCCAGGCGCTAGGCTGGAATTAGGTACGGATTGATCCCTGGCTGTGCTTCAGGCTCCTGCCCGTCTGTGGACAAGCCATTTCATTTCTTTATCTTCCCCAGCTGGCAGCGCACAATAGCAGCATTTCCCCACCTAACAGCACTGCCTGGGGGATAAAAGCATCGGTCGTTTTTGAAGGCCTGTATGGGAACCCCTTTGAGCACAAAGGCCTCTTTCCACCAAGGGGATGTGTCATCAGCAGCATCCCTATAGCATCAGCAGCAACCCCGTCTCCAATCCTGTTTTTGCCAGTAGCAGATAAGCACCTGCCAGAGGAGTGACAAGTCTCTGCTGTCCCCTGGGTCCTCAGCATCTCTGCCAGGGCTGCCGATGAGTGGCTGTGCAGGGGCTTGGGCCGTGGTTGCCTGTTCCCCACCAAGTGGCTTGGGACTGAGAGCTGATCTTGTGCAGCTCCCATGCTTTCATCTCCTGGCAGCTGACTTTGCTGCAGGGGACCCGGGGTGCCTGTGGGATGGGTGCCACTGTGTAGAGGTTCAGACAGAGACAAGGCCCTGCTGCTCACCACTTTTCAGTAGCAAAATTGGATTTTAGGTACTTGAATTAAGGGTATCATTTGTATTTCCAGCTCTTTCTAACTATGGCAAGGACAAAACGAGCTTTCAGTGAAATTTTATTTCAGCCTCTTTCTTGTGGCTCTTATCACCCTCTGGCTCCTGCAGTGATTTCCTTCCACCCCTACTCCATTTCACAATTGAAATAGCCTTTCACTTTCTGTGGAGGCTGGCTACAGCAGCAGGTAAACATGGCCATTTGTTGAATCTTTCCTCTCCTGAGTGGAGGGAGTGTTTGCACTGCCATCACAGCATGATTGCCCTCACATCCCCAGCTCCCTCCAAGCTGGCTAGATGGGGCCCTGGAATTAGTGGAGCCATGATAGGTGCGAATTTAGCATAGATTTCAGTGCCTAAGTGATTACCCAGCTTCTTAGAGGGGCTATGTGTCCTGCATTAGGCTCTGTGCCTCTCCAGAAGCTTGTCTGACAATGGTGGATCTGCTTCGTTCACATGGACAGGGAGGTCTGCAGGAGAGCTGGGACACTGGCTAGTCGAAGCCCCAAGCGCCTTGCTTTGCTAGCCCCATGGCTGTGCACCCACCTTCTGGGGTTAGCAGCCCTGAGCGTACAATGTCCCCTTTGGCTCTCCATGTAGAGAGAAGTCCTCTCCTCCAACAGCTCTTCTCTGCCAACCCTTCTTCTGCTCATGAGCCCCCAGTTTCCACCTCAGCTTTGAAGAATTTGTGCCTCAGAGTTGAGCATTTTGAACAGCATTAGCTGGAGTTCCATGGAAATACTCCTATTCTTACCCAGCTTATGTTAGTGTACTGATTGCATACTGGTTTGGGGTTTGTTATTTTTCTTGTCTATTGTTTTTAGTATACTTGAGCTTGAATCTGTCTCTCTTCCTGTGTTTCCAGGGGTGGGTTTTAGCACATATGTGTGACTTCAGTGGAGTCCTCACCTACAAAGTCTGGAGCATTCCCCATGTGTCCTGCTAGCCAGGGAACGAGGTTTGAAACCACTCCTTCTGCCTTTCCGTATTTTTCTGATTCAGGAGCCACAGCTATTGCCTGATTTTTTTTTTTCCCCTTTTGATATGAAAAGGAGCCTGTAGTTACTCATTGATTAGAGTTCATGCACCTTTGCTGCTAATCTGGTCAACAGATGATTAGCAAATTGACATTTTTTTCTCACTTTTGAAGGGATGAAGTGTCTTATGTTGTGCTCTCCTTTCATGTCCTATGCTAAATGTTCTAGCAGTGAAACAACAGCTGAGTTTCCTAGTACACTGGTTTATAGATCTGTGCGCATGGACCTCTTTGTTGGAGAGTCACTGTTGTACCAAAGTGGCTTAAAGTATAAAAGGGGAGAGAGGAAGTGGAACAAGCAGCACCAATGATGACTTTGGGAATGAGCTGATCTTTAATTCAGTGGGAGGAGGAGAGAGGTAAAACCCTTGGGACTATTCGAACAAAGGCCATTTGCTTGCAAAGGTTATTAGTAGCAGACACTTGGGACGTTGCTTTTTGGGCTTTGCTCCTTGTGTTGACAAGCTGCAGCATGCCTGTGAAAGGCAGTTTTCCTGGCTGAGCGGGGATGTGCAGCTTCAGTGGCTCCTGCGTGCTGTGACGGAGGAACGAGAAGGGAGAGCAGAAGCGTGAGGTGCATGAAGAGCAGGTGACTCACATCTCTCTCTGAGCCAGGCTTGGCTCTTCTGCGAACCCACTGCTTGGAGGCTCCTGATATAATGGGCATGCTGGAAGCTAAGAGCAAGTAGGCTTACAAAGACCAGAGTGTTGGCAGGTTTTGTGGATGCCTGTAATTGTTCATTCTCCTTCAGACAGTGGTGGGTGCATGGAGCAGCTGGAGATTGACTCAGGGGACTGGAGACCCAGTGGGAGTTTCTGTTGAGAGGCAAGGGATCAAAGCTGCCCAGGAGCCTGGTGCTGGGCTGTCCTCCTGGGACTGTTTCTCCAGGACACAGGCAGGAAGAGTGTCCGTGCTGCTCATATCCAGTTGAGTTCTTCTCTTTGTAGCCCTCTTTTCTCAGACTGGACTGTTTCACTTTCAGGTATTTTACAAGCTGATAAACAGGTCAGTCTGTCAGTGGTCTCTAGAATAGAGGATGCCTGATTTCTCCCCCAAGCTGCTTTTCTCATTTGTGTTTTCCCCTAAAATGCTTAGGAACTTAAATTAGCAACCAAACAAGAAATGGATTTTTAAGCGCAACGCTTTGAGCACTCAGCTCGGTGGGATCACCTCACCCGAGTGTGGCTTTGTGTCTTGTTGGGTTTTGCAGCAAGATTTAGAGATACAGGTCAGACTTTGAAGCTGGCACAGAGGGAAGTGCGTTGGGCAAGATGATAAAGTCTCTTTTATGGCTGAGACAGACATGCCTTTTTAATTTCCTAACCAAAGCTGGAAGCTTCCAGGACAGTATCACTGAGGTGCAGGCTCTGATTGCTACCATATCTGGAGCCCCTAAAGATATAAAGACAACCTACTTCATACTGCTGGCATGGAGTCATCTATACAAATTCTACTCAGGCATATGAGTTAGGCAGTGATGCCGAGTTTATGCCACCATAATGTTGTGTGTGTAACATCTGTCGCTTGATTCCTATCAAACAAAGCTCCCAATCGATTTTGCTCTGCTTCTTGATACTCTGCACTTACAGTGGACCTATGTAAGAAAATTTTGGGAACACTTGGGAAAACTAGTGAGCTGCTGTAGGCAGTGGAGTTGGGGTTTGGGGGTGATCAGTGATGATCTGGTGGCTCTGATACTTTAGTAAAGCATGCAATACTGCTTTAGTTTTAAACTGAACAAAGGTCTCAGGAGCAGGTGTTACAGTCACTGGGGGGTGTACCTGCTATTCAAGACATCTTGCATGATTTTGTTGCTGGCATTTTTCTAAAAGAAACAAGATTACAAAGATGCTTCAAGGAAGTGACGTTGATTAAGCAAAAAGTTATTTTAAGACTGTGCAAATCATCTGGCTGAGCTTTGCAAAAGGAAACTCTTTCTGGAGATGCAATCAGCCAGAGATGTAAAGACATAGTCTTGGTCTCTTCCAAGGAAAAAAAATACCATGCTATTTTAAGTAGCCAAGTTTCATGCTCAGTGATTACTTTCCACAACTCTGTCATTTCTCTGTGCACTTCCCAGTGAATATTATATTCTTCTGTTGCTCAGGAGTGCTGTGGCGTGTTGTATAGGGTTAGACATGGTTCCTTTGCATATCTCAGAAGTGACTGTGTTTCTTTTGTGGATGGATTGATGTTTGTGTTTTAGTCATAATCAGTGTACAAATACCAAAGGAGTCAGAGACATTTTGCTGATGAAATATGACATTTTCCCTGCTGCAGACTTAGAGATTTACGAGTACAATAAGCAGATTTTTTTTAATTTTTTTTTATTTGAGTGTACCTGGTTTGGGCTGCAGCAAGAACACTGATGCATGGGAGCAAAAGAGCCTCAGTGGAGATCTGTCTGGCTTGGGGTTGTGCCCCTTAGCATCAGCCTGCAGGAAGGGGTTCCAGGTGACTGCTGCTTTACAATAGCCTTGTGGTAGCACAGAGCTGTCCAGGAAGCACACTGTGTTGGGAGAGTCAACAAGAGGAGCTTGTGCAAGAGAGAAGTCCAAGAAGTGTGAGGAGACTCAGGACCATGGATGAGTTCTGCTCCTCAGCTATCCCTGGGGGCTTCTGCATCACCTCCTTCTGTGTTGTGGGGGACTAGCCTGGCCTTGTGTTAAAAGTCAGAGCCTAATCAGGCTGAGCTGTACTGGGCAGCTTCAGCGGGGGGGTTCCCTGCAGGGGCTGTGCGCCCTTTGCCCTTGTGCTGGGCAGAGAAGCTGAGTGGGGCTGAGGTGGGGAGGAGGTGGCCCCTGAGCAAGCAGCCAGGATACGTGCTCAGAAAGCGGGGTGACAGGGGTTCCCCGGGGCAGGCTGAGCAAAGACAGCTGGTGCCTGGGCTCAGTTACACCTGCCTGCAGCCATCTCCTCTCCCTCTGCTATTGTGCTGGTCTTAACTGCTGATAGGTATGAGCGGTCTTTCTTCAGCCATTAATATGTTATTGATCCACAGCCCTGCTGACAGTGTTAATGGACACTGATTGTGTATTATTATTGCCATAATCGTCCTCAAGCTGGAGTGAATTTTCCTTTTCAAATGGCCCATCGATACCATGCCCAGCATTGTGGGCTGGTGCTGGCCTGGTTAATTTGTTCTGTTGAAAGTTTCAGCAAAGCCTGTGGTCTTTATCCACAGTGGAGCAATCAATGAGACCAGATGAATAGTGATGGAGCACACAAGAAGGCAGCTGCCATCCCCTCCCAGAGCAGGAATGAGCAAGGTGTTTTGTTTGCTGCCCCTGCAGACTCTTGCCATCCCACTAGACCTTCCTTGCTCCTGAGTGTTACTAGCATGTCTCTTCCCTTTATTTGTGTGCTGGCTTCTTTTTGTGCTCTGCTAAGGGGCCTTGATCCCTTCCTCAAAGATCTTCATGTTTGTATGTCCCTGCTCTTCAAGCAGAGTTGTGCATTGCATGAAGAGACAGGATAAAATGCTAACTAAAGCAGTGACTCCAAGGCTTGGGATGCTCCCTGAGTGCTTTGCCATGCAGGGTCTGTAACTAACAGTGCTTCAGGGCAATTCCACCCGTGGACAGGCTATTACTGAGAGTGCTGTTCAGCAACAAGTGCTACATGTGGATTTCGTGAATGGAATGCTTATTCAACCCCACCTGCTCCATAAACACCATGTATTTTCCCTTTTTCTGAGAACTCCCTTCAGGATGCACCCCTTACTCATCACTTTCTCAGGATGGGAAGGGTGAGAAAAGGAGGCCAGCAGGTTCTTGAGAGGTTTGAGCAGCAGGTTAGCAGCCACTGCTGCCCCACCATGCTCCCATGTAACTAAGCAATGTGAGTCCAAAGAGCCTGTGAACATGGATGGGGAAGAGCCCTGTTTTCTTTGACCAGCTTCTGTGCAGAAAAGGCTGACTTCTAATTACACCAGATGTATGGGAGGGCATCACTTGCCTTGCAAAGCAGGGTGGTAGGTTAAGCCTGAGGAAGAAGGAAAGCTCCAGGTGCAGCTTCCCTCTCTTCCCACCCTGCAGGAGGGTGGAGGTGGGTGGGCTCGATGTCCCTGCATCTGTGGCTGCTGGATCAACAGCTTTGGAGATGTGTGTTCTTTATCCTTGAGGCTGTCTGCTGAACATGTGTGCAGGTGGCAGATGTGGTGGTGAGGCACAGTCTAACAGTGATGGCTAGGGTTAGTCTGCTGGTAAGGCACCAGTAAAGTGCAGTTGGTGCTGTGCTGCCAAGAGTGTGAGCAGCCTGTCCTCACGGTTCCCAACAGTGCTGAGGCAGTGTCAATGCAGTAGCTGTCCCTCACCACCCTCTCTGTGAAGGAGGTCTCATGGTTGCCATTGTAGCGATGGGGTCTCAGGCTCACAAAGATGAATGGCTAGACCTGTGAACCAAATACCGATTACTCAGTCCTCTTCAAAATACGTTTTCTCTCTCCTTTTCTGCATTTTAATGATATTAGCAACCTCTAAGCACCAAGAGTCTCATAAACTTTCCAGATTATGGTAATAATAACATCGCACAGTACGCTGCACTGGGAATTAAGTTATTTTATCCACTCCAATTTCCTTTTGTTTTAATGTGTAAATATATCAAGTGAAAGCATAGTAGGAAATCTCAGTGCAGAGGCCAAATGTGTTGCAAGCCAGCCCTTTCCTGAGGAAGGGCTTAATGCTGCAGGTTCAGAGCCTGAGTTTTTCTTTCACAAAGCATCTGGCACTCAGTGTTTGGAAGGTCCAGTTTCTCTGGACTCTGTTCATCTCTTACCTGGAAGTGGAATGGAAGTGACAATGCATCTGTCCTTCAACATGTTGGGGCAGAAAAAAGGGTGGGGAACAACCTGTCTTCTCTGTCCCCACAGAGGCCATCAGAGGTCTTCCTTGGACCTTGGTTTGCCAGCCTGAAGAGAGGGATTCTGCTCCAGCAGGACCTAGCAGGGCAGCCTGTATCTATGCAAGGCCTTTTCCTTGTGGAGGACTGCTGAGAATGACTGAGATGACTGCTTCGTCTCCAGCACTTGGCCTCATGCTCTGGCCTTTCTTTTTCCTCCTGAGGACTTTCTGTGGAACTGTTTGCTCCGACAGGCACAGTCCTGCCATGCTGTTGTGCTGGCAACGCACAAACTGTCTGCATGCTGAAATCCTCCAAGAGACTTGGGATGATGACAAATAATAATGTATTCTTTCTGTTCAAGCACATTAAAAGTGCGATTAATCCTCAAAATCTCTCTGCTCATCTGTAATACGGTATGAGGTGATTTTCCCAGTCTTTGTGTGTGCTGTGGCAGACTGAGCTTGGAACTGAGAGCTTCTCAAGTCTCACCTTGTGATTTAATGCAATCCTGTAAGAACTGGGTTGCTCAGCCCCCACCACTTCACTAAGTTCAGGTTGTAATCCAAGGCAGTTTGTCAAGTTCCTATGCCATCTACCTGAGTGCTTTTCTCTGTAAGACATCCCCGAGCTGAGCTCTCTTTTGAGAGATCTGGGTTCGTATGAGGTTTAAGGCACAAGAAACGTGGTTGTTGTTCTGCTGGGAACCTGGTGCTGTGATTGCAGGAGAGATGTTACAGCTTAAATAGTGGGGATTCACTTAAAGGGATGTCCCTTTCCAGTGAATATAGCTGAAAGGTATTATTGATGGTGACACATGCAAGTTAAAACACCTGTGAACAAAGCTGGACGTGCACACCCTTGCTTGTAAGCTTCATTACAGCTCAGTGCATCCTGGGAGAATTTGGGAGAGGGGGATGAGATTACAGCACAGAGCTAATCCCTAGGATTGTAATTTTGCTGTAGACTACTGCCGTATAGTGCTTTATATTGCCAAATATGGATTAGTTTAAATAACATTTGTGTCAAACTCAGAGAGACACCAGCAAATTACCACAAGGTATTTTGGCACCAGAATAGTTGCACAAACCCCCTCTAATCCTGTACTACTGTACCTAATGATTTTTCTGTGGAAATCCTCCATGTGCAAAAATGCCTTTAGGCAGGTGGCATGAAGGGGTTACAGAAGACAAGTGAAATTATGGAAGTGGGATGGGTGAAGGGAAAAAAAGGGTAAGTTGAAAGCCTCAGATTGTATACCATGTAGGGTACAGCAGAGCAACTTAAGGAAACGTTTAACTGGGAGCTAGAGCTGCAGATAAATATTCTGATTCTCCATGGGGTGGCTGGAAATTAGTTTTTGCAGCAAGGTCATGTTTGCAAAGGGAGAATAGAGCCACCAGCCGGCAAATGCAGCCCATAGACTGTGAAGAGAGGTTACAAGAGCTTCGCTGCTGTAGGGTGCCAGGGCACCACTGAAATGCAGGCAGCACATGTCAGGGATGGGGAGGAATATGGTACACGATGGGAAGGCACAGGGTCTTTCTTTCAATCATAAAGCAGGGATTTTTCATCGTCACAGCCTGGGTCTTGGCACTGTGAGCGATGCTCTGCAGTGCATGTGGAGTTAAAGGTGTGATAGCAGATCTGCAGAGGACTGATCCGAGGGCTGAAACAGCACAAGAGACTGTCGTTTGGATTAAGGTGTATTGGCAAAGGTTATAGAGGCTTCTGAGTGACTCCTCTGCCACTATTCACTTGACAAACAGTCTTTTCCTCATGAATCACTATTTTACTTAAGGTATGTACATATCTGTGTGTATATCCATACATGTCTGTGTATACAAATACCCAGATGTACGTAAGCACATAGGTAGGTTTCTGCTTTCTCCTGGGTTCAACAAGACTTTTCTGCCATCCAGGCAGGGGAAGGTCACTTATCTGCTCAGTTGTATCAGTGAAGCTTTTGTTGTTGGTTTCAGCATTTCATGGTGCTCAAGTGATGGCAGGCACGTTCCTGGGAGCCCTGCAGAGCGGGAAGACAGGAGAGGCTGAGGGGTTCTCCATGTTTGTGCCATCATATTACTCAAGTACACGTTTTGCCTCTGTTAGTCAACAGTTTGGACAGTAATAATGATTTTAACAAAGTGCCACCACACTGGAAAGACAGAACAGATGGAAAAAGAGGGAGTAGCTCGCTGCATGTGCAGTGCTGCTGCCTGGGTGCTGGGTGGCTGTGGCAGGCTGTGGAGCCCCAGCAGCAAGAGCAGCGTGCAGTCCACTAGCCCCGTGCCCGCTCTCATGTTGCTGCTGCTTGGTCAGTGCATTGTGGTGACACCAGTTTGTACAGGCTGACATCAAAGGCAGATCTTCTCCACTGCCCGAGCCCAGCCCTAGGTCTGTGCTGCTAATGGATTAAAGCAACATACATCTAAGCACTTCCCCTGCCCAGGTGATCAGATTTAGAGCACTTTGGTCATGCCAAAAAAAAAAAAAAAAGCAATCTTTGAAGCTCAACGAACCTTGAGGAAAAAATGAGTGCTCTGTTCAACTTTAACAGCTTGTGCAAAATCTGTGGTTGTTTCAGAAGTCTGGCTAAGGCTCGTTGCTTTAGATCCTTTGATCATCTCCTCAGTGGTTTGTTCGTTTGCACTGTATTTCACTAATGGGAGCTAGAGCTGTGACTCCAAAGTCACCTGGAAGTGTTGTAGCAAGACGGGGAAGTATCCCGGGGGACTCTCGCTGAGGCACCAACTCTTAGATACGATTGTGGGTTTCTCTGTTCCTTCAAGTGTGACTGGAGTTTTCCCCTCCAACAAGCACAGGTGTCCCATTGGGCTGCACAGTCACCTTCAATACATCTCAGCTGCCATGGTGATCACACAAACGCTTTTGCAACAGGGAGCCAAGGGCTGTTTGCACAGGACTCCAGAGCTGAGGCTTTTTTCTTTATAAAATACTGTTCTCCTAGAGCTTGTCTCTCTCTGCTGCTAGTCAGGGCTACAGTGGGACATAGTTGCTGTTTAGGGGCATGTAGTTTTTAAACTTTGTTCTGGGAACTTTCTTTCCACATATTTTTCCACTGTACTGGTCTTCACTCATTTTCCTGGCTGGACTGGCAGTAACAGGTCTCCACTTGGAGCCCTACCTGGAGAGATGCCTAGAGGCTGTGTCCCCCCTGATCCCTCAGAGGCTGTTCCCTCTGGCTCAGGGCTGAGAGAGGTTTCTGTGTAGTTTGGGAAAGACCTGTTTTTCCTGCAGCATGTGCTATGCCTGTTCTAGGGATGTGTGCTAAAAGCTGTACAGAGCTTTATGGCCCTTTCTGACTCTGCTCGGTAGTTATCCCAGCGCCCTGCAAGGTAAATCATAGTAATCAGGCCTATTTTAGACAGACATAGAGCAGTTGTGATTTGACCAGGTCCCTGATTTAACTGCTTGCACATACTCCTCTCTGGGAGAGATGAGAGGAGGGAATTCTTGATCCTCAGCCTATGCAAGAGAGTCCCCCAAAAAAACTCCATATTCTGCTTTTCAGCACCTGGAGCTGCTCATCCCAATAGGACCACAGATTTTAAAACAGCAGTTGATACCAGCTGCCCAGGAAATGGGGGAAAATCACTCACTTTGTATCTCCTGAGGCCTTTGTATCTCATACTCAGCACTGGCTCTTCCCCTCTTTGGCTTAAGAGGTGGCTCTTCCAGCTTGCCGTGGGATCACCCGCCCTGGGCAGGGGCCATAAGGGGCTGGGGTGCTGCTTGTTTCCCTCTTTTACCTCTTCTTTCCTCTGCTTTCCAGCTCCTGCTCAGGCCCAAATCATCCATGCTGGGCAGGCATGCGTGGTGAAGGAAGACAACATCAGTGAACGCGTTTACACAATTCGGGAGGGGGACACACTGGTCCTGCAGTGTCTGGTCACAGGACACCCACGGCCACAGGTAAGCTTTTGGTCTTGCCTGTCACTCACGCTTCCTGAGGCACTTCTTTGTGGTCTCCACATAGAGAAGAATCATGGGCAGCAGAGTGCCCAGCTTTTCCCTACATGTTGGAGTCAGGGAAGGATGCCCCATAGCGCAAGCACTAGCTTGCTATGCTATGAAGCATCTAGCCTTGCTTTCATGGAAACAGTCCACAAAGCTTTGCAGGAGCTTACACAGACTTCTAGTGGTCTTTAGTATGTGAAGTCAAAAAACTGAAAGCCTAAACTGAATCCATTTTACAAACGACCTTCAAATTTTTAACCCTCTTACTACAAAACAGGAACAACCTGAACAGGGAAGCTTCCTGCATGTGCTGGCCGTAAGAGTTGGTCCTTCATGGTCCATCAGTCTCTCAGCTTCTCTGGATGAACTGATTGGGGGAGTTTGGGAAGTTGTTTGTAGCACTTCACTGAGCCCCACACAGAGCCCACTGGTCATTGCTTCATGGCCACCAACCAGAGGCAGATTCAGATTTGCAGTGCTGGATGTATCCAAGCTGTGGTCAAACTAATGGTTCAGTGGAGAGGTGCAGAGCTGAGCTTGGTTAACTGCTGCAGTCCTTCCACAGGGTCCTGAGAAGGTTGCATAGCCTCAAGCCCCATGCAGCCATGTCCCTACCCTTCACACACTCAAACAGGCTGGTTCAACGTTAGTGAAAATGTGCCCATAGAGATACTGGACCAGAGCATGGGTCTGCCCGCTCTGGGACAGAGCCTGGTAGGAGGGACAGCTGGTGGACACTACAAGGCTGGATATGTGAGGTGGTTTCAGCTGCAGCTAAGACCACATGGTCCTTCACTCACTCTTCCTGACCTGGTGAGATGAGGAGAGAAACACAACAACGGGCTGATGGATTGAAATGAGGACAGGGAGGGTTCACTCAGCAATTGTGGTCATGGGCAAAACAGATTCAGCTTGGGAAAGAAAGAAAGCAAGCAATTTAATTTGTTACCAATCAATCAGAGTAGAATAGTAAGACATAACAACCACATCTTAAAACACCTTCCCCCCCTTCCTGGGCTCAAATTACTTTGCTCCAAATTACTCTACTTTCTCCCCACAACAGCACAGGGGGCAGGGAATGAGGGTTGCAGTCAGTTCATCTATGCCTCTCTTTCCAGCATGGGGTCCCTCCCACAGGCCAAAAGAGTTCAGGAACAAAGTGTTCCAAAGCAGGCTTCCCATGGAGTCATGGACTTCTTCAGGTGCAGCTCCCAGCTCTGGCATGGTGCCCTCCATGGGCTGGGGACAGGTCTCCAGTCTGGCGTACCTCCTCCCCCCACCTCTGGCACTGAGCATCTCTGGGGTCTTCCTGCTCTGTCATGAGCTCTCAGTGTAGTCACAGCTGCCATCAGGCACAGCCTCCTGCTCTGGCATGGAGTCCTCCATGGGCTACACCTGGGTATCTGCTCTGCTGTTGAACCTCCATGGACTGCAGGGGACTCCCATTTACCTCTTCCCACTCTTCTTGCTAACCCGAGTGTGTCTGTAGTTCTTTGTCTCCCTCTCTCCCTCCCCACCTCCTCCTCTCTCCTCAAGATGTTGAATGGTCTTTTGTTCAGGCCTGTGGTCTCCCGATGGCTCTCTCCTCCCTTGCCAAATCGGTTCTTCCCCTCATAAATATGGACTCAAAGAGGTGTTTCCCCATCACTAATTGGCTCCGCCTGGGGTGGAGGCATGTCTGCCTTGGAGCCAGGGGAGCTTCTCAAAACTTCTCACAGGGACCATCACTATAGCCTTCCCCCACTACCAAAAATTTCCCCCCCGTACAAACCCAACACAATGTGCCAGAATGTAAGAATGTGATACAGGTACCTTCTTGGCCCCCCTCCCCAGTTCTGGCAAAGCTATTTGTGCTGAGAAGCCATGCATCTTCCTACAGCAGGCAACACCTCTGTGGATTTGCTTCTGAGGAGCTTCTTGGCTGAAAGGCAATGACAAAGGAGAGGGAGAGAGACTCAGCCAGCAGGTTTTGAAATGGTTTATCTGTCAAAGCATATCCTGAAAACAATAAAAGGGAAATTATTTGAGCCAGGACAGCAAAAATGACCAGCCTAGGCTTGTGACAGTGATGGGCACATGATAGCTGTGTACATCAGAAATGAGGAAGATGGTGGGACTGGCCCTGCCTAAGGATGTTGAATGTGTGGGAAGGTGCTGGCAGGTTGTTGGGATTTGAGCCTGAGTAGCCAGAGAGATTGCTGGAGCAGAGCCTGATGCAGACAGCATGATAGTGGGCAACATTGTGACTTGTTATTGCCCGGACATGCACGAGGGACACCGGAGCTTGGAGCCAGGTGTGACCAGGGGGGCTGGAAACTGCACACATAAAACGTGTCATGTGTCCTATCTCTGCCCTCCCTCCTCACAGACAGATTTCTTCCCCCACTAAGCTGTTATCCTAACCTTTGTTTAATCTTTTATTTTCCCTTCTATCAGCCAGTCATTAAAGCATGAAAATGTGGCCAAAATACTTAAATGAGATTGAAATTGAAAAGATTAAAGAGCTGGCTGAAGTGTCCTTGCAAACAGGAGACTCTGAGAGTCTTGGGGCCCTCAGACTATTTCATAATAAGCCTACAAAGGCTAAATAAATCCATAGTCATTAGCTCAGAAAATCTGCTCAGCCTAGTGCTCTGAGAGTGGGATGTAGACATCCCTGCTCTTTCTAGACCATCAGCATCAATCAGATGGTGGCAGTGAGCTTTAAGCAAAGTTTAGGGGAGGAGTAAAGGTATCTGGTTCATGTCATCTGTGGCCAATGTAGAATAAAAGCCTGTCTCCATTCTGTTGGCTGATGTTGTTGGATCTCAGTCCCGGAGTCTAGATGGGCACCACTGTGGGAGATGACCAGTCACCAACCTTTAGAAGGGAAGTTGCAGATATAGGAAACCAATGGGTTGAGAGAAGCCATCTCTCTTTTTCCCTTTCTGGACTGCAGAAAACAAGGGGGAAGCTTGTCACACCACTGCTAGGGCTGTACCTCATTCCAAACGTAAAAATAACCACTCAGTCTGTAGGAGTGCTGTCCTTTTGCCACTATTCACCATGGAACATCTCGCAGCTCTGTTGCCCTTGCAAGCCAGGATCTTAAGACATGTAACGTAAGGAAAAATATGCACGATAGCTTGAAATCTGAAGGGATTTTTTTCTTTCCCTTTTCTGTATCTTTAAAATCAAAGTAAAAGCTTGTGTACTGAAAAAGGAAGACTTATAAAAATAACATACACAGGGGTTCCCTGTGGGAAAGGTGCAAGAGCCAGATAGCAACTGCATTTTCTCAGTCTAACTTGGAAAAGCAAACAGCAGAAATAACCTTGCTTTCCAGAGAAAGATGAAAGAGTGTTTGACTGCAATAAAAGCTCTATAGCTGTGAGCTGATGTCTGCTGTAGCTTTGTGGCCTACTAGCCACATGGGGTCTCAAGGCTTAATGCTGAAAGTCCTGTGCTGCGCAGACAAACCAGGTTCCTGGGTTTACAGGACCAGAGCCGGAGTGGTAAATACGCAGGGTGTCTCTGGGTGAACTCAGTGCTTATCCTGGACACTCAGACATGGGGATTGGTGGCAGATGTGAATCAGCAGCTGGTCTACTGAGACATACTGAGATCAGCAGCTAAACTTTGGTAAGGTCTGGTGGTGCTGTAGGGCCCGTTTTTGAGAATGGCTAGGGAGGAAGGGAAAGAGGAGCAAAGGAACTGCTGTTGTTCCCTGGGATCTCTAGTTTGTGTCACTGACTGCTTGCATTTCTCTCATTCTTCTTGTGCAGGTGAGATGGACCAAAACCGCTGGCAGCGCGTCGGACAAATTCCAAGAGACGTCAGTGCTTAACGAGACCCTTCGGATTGAGAAGATCCAAAGGCTGCAGGGGGGCCGCTATTACTGTAAAGCAGAAAATGGGGTTGGGGTCCCTGCCATCAAGTCCATTCGAGTAGATGTGCAGTGTAAGTCGTTTAGCGGCAGCCCAGACCTTCCCACAGTTCTACTGCGTGTCTGTGCCTTGCTGCGGAGCTGGCAGGGAGCTGCATTGCCCTAGGACCATACGCCCCTCATTCAGGAGCAAAGGGACTGGTGCGATATCCCCAGGGTCCATTTCTGTAGGAGATTAGATCCATCCACAAAAAAGGTAGCTCTGCCTGTCCGTGTGAGTCACTCTTAGCTAGGTGCTGTGAAGTCTGTCACTGCCAGGGGTCCCTAGTGCTTGTCTGGGATGTAGCATTGTAGATGGCTTCTGCTTTCTTTGTGTTCATTTTGAAGCTGGCAATGCTTGAAGCAAACCAATGGTTCTTGAAATTAGTAGTGCCTCCAATGCATGGTGCATTCCTGAAACCAGTGCCCTGCTGCCAGTGTTGCTATCTCTGCAGCATGGTGGGAACAGAGCAAAAGACTCTGGGATGCACCTGAGCAGGCTGGGTTGTGAAAGGGTGAATGTGAGTGGAGTTGTGAGAACCCCTCAGTTTCAGCAGTGACTCAGCATTTCTCTGGCTGGCTGCAGTGCCAGTCCTTCTTGTGTCTTGGAGATGCCGTTAGCAGGTCTCTACTTTGGGCCCCACGTTTTGAAGGTTTCTGATACTGGCTGCTGTGGCCAAAAGAGAGGGAAATTAAACTTATCCTATAACCCCCATATGGGAGGAATCAAAGATTTAAGGTCTAGGTAACTTTTGAGGAGATTTGCTGTCTTGGGGAAGATTACCATTCCGCTCATTGTCCTTGGCTGTCCACTATTCCAGTTTCCTCCAGTCTGAGTAACACCAAATCCTTTTGCTCATTCAGATCTTCTGAGAAGGCCTAGCCAGCAAGAGGTTGATGCTAAAAAAGATATAAATAATGATTAAAAACCTCCTTGAAGCTGTCACCACCTGCTCCCACAACCCTTCTTCTGTGATGAGAGGCACTGTAGTTACCTGTCGGTGGAGCAACCACCAGGCTTCAAAACCCCCATACCTGCCTGGAGTCTGGGCATAACTTTGCTGACAGCAAGTGTCCTGCTCTGTGATGAGAACTAATGTGTTCAGGCAATCTGCTGCCTTTAGTTTATGTGTTGTGACCCTCACAAAATCCACCATGGACTTGGATATCCTTAGCCTTTGGTAGACTGATGATGCGCAGTTGTATTATATGGCTTGAAGCATCTACCATCTCTCTCCTTTCCTTACCCTATCCTGACGTAGGGTTAGGAGTGTAGATTGCTTCATCAGCACCTACTTTGGATAGGATGAGCATTTTTTGCTGGGCATTGTGTAGCTTTGGAGGAGTCCTGACACCCACCTAAATTTGCCTGGCTTCTCTGCCTGTTTCCTTTCCTGCACGTGGAAGAGGAATATGATAGCTTTCCACTGCAAAGGGGCTTGCTTTTCTTAAGCTTCAGTATGACACCTTGCCAGGGCCTCTGTCTCTAGGAGCAGAACTCTGGCATGACTCTTTTTATGTTCTAAGTGTGTTCCCTTTACTTCAGGGGTGCAGACTGGAGCTAGAGTGATGTAGTGTCCCATGGTCCCTCATGCAGCTCTGACCTGTAGAACTATGGGGCTAATGGGGTGGCCAAGGGCTTTCTCATACTAACATCTACTCTGCAGATGGACTTGGTAACGCACCTCTGTTCTGCTCACTTGGTTTTTGGGGAGAAGAGTCTATTTTCTGCTAGTATTTGCAGTAGTTACAAGGGAACACATAGGAGAAGCCACATGTTTTGTTGAACGCTCACCCAGGCAACCTTCAGCTGAATGAACCAGAATTTGAGAACAAACTCCTCCTTTCCCCACATCCCAGTTAGTAGTTGAAGATAACTAATCACCTTCATATGAACTTTGGTGTCCCTGACAGCTGATGCTAGTCTTCACTCCTAATTTTAGTATTAGACAGCAAGGTTGTGCAGAGAGCACCATTGGTGCCAAGAGGATATTAAACTGGGACCACCAGCCTGTGCAGCAAGTTATTCCCTTGCCCCAAGTGGGCATCACGTGAACCTTTAAAGTATTGGTTAGGTACTGGCAGAGAGGCAGTTGCTGTTTGGAGTATTTCCATGTGGGAGGGAGGGAAAATAAAGAAAAAGAAAGAATGGATGTTTACAAGCTTATATTGCACATGAAACATCCCACTTGATCATGTCCATGACCAGCCTTGGGCCAAATTTATCATTGGTGCAGCTCAGTGACATCGGTGGCATTACTCATACATCAAGGACATACATATCGTCCTAGGTGTAATTTTAGCTTTTCTCTGGAGTGCTAGACTTAGAGCTGACTGCTACGAAAGAAGGCTGAAAGGTTCGAGGGAGGAAAGGTTTACCAAGATACTATTTGCTTTGTGGGGAGTAACTGGGAGCCAGGAGATCTGAATGGTGAGTATCTTCTTTGATCAATAAAGGAAGTATTTTGCCATGCATCCTTCTGAGAAATGGAGCATCAGAAGGATGGTAGCTACAGAGTTACTCATGTAAAGTGTGAAAAAAATAAAAGAGAGTTAAGAACAAAGAAGGGGAAAAGGGGAGAGGCTGTGCCCAGGGTCCTGATCCAAGATAATTTGGTGTGAAGTTCAGTCACCCTATGGCCACATGGAGACAGCACTGTATGGAAAAGAGCCTTTTTTTCTCCACCTGTGTTTGTTTTTCTTCAGCCTTGGTTGGTTTGGGGTTTTGTTTGTTTGTTTTTGTTTTGTTTGTTGGGGTTTTTTTTGTTTTTTGTTTTGTTTGGGTTTTTTTTTTTGCCTTGTCATTGTTCTGCTAATGGCTCTATTCATATCTCTGAGCGATGGTGTGGTCAAGCCCACAAATCTCAGGTCCCATTACAATTGCTGTCTACCAAGCATACAGCTCATTAAAATATGCAAATCCACAAGTTGACACTTGTGATTCAGCAGAGAACCTGCGTTACTTGGATGCCACATTAGCAGAAATTCATCCCTGCTTCCCCCTTCCTTTCTGAAAGTCAGCTTTCCAAACTTACAAATCTCTAAAATAAAATATTGTGAAAATTAGGTGGCATAAGAGAAGACAGCGGGAGGTTGATGGGCATGTGTCCTCTTCCTCTCTACTATCATGTGCAGAAGACAGTGCTGGCAGCACAAGGGCATAGTGGGTGTGTGTGCCTTAGTTTCCTCGCAGCTGAAGATGGGGTCATAAGGCTCCTGAAAATGTAGAATTGCTTCAGCTACACTCACCGGATGCCTTATAAAACATGCCTAAGGGCACAGGCACAGATTTCAGTTTTAGGGGGCCAAATGATCCCATCTTTACATTTAACCCCAGTGAGTCTCAAAATGGTTCTGGGAGGAGAAAGATCCACCCCTCTGAGGTTTTCCGCACACTTCCTTGATGTTCAAACACTGACACCTGGTGCAAAAGCCCAAGAAAATGATGCCTTTTTAGCAGGAGGGCAGTCCCTGGGGAGCAATGTGTCTTGGGTGGATGGAGAAAGCATGTTCCCTGCAGGGCTGTTAGTGAGGGAATTGGAATGAGCATTTTCTGTAAAGGGAGAAAATAGAAAAGAATCTGATCAGTTTAGGGTTGGTGACAGGGATGCAGTGAGCACAAGTTACTGAAACAGGAGAGTCAGTACAGACCTTGAAAAGAAGAAAATACAGAGAGGATATTTTAATAGGGAGAGAGAGAAATTGTACAGACCTTTCACAGTGTTTTGCGTCTTGTGTTCCCATGTCACCCCCCGAGACTTGATCCTATGTAGGAGATTTTCTCCATCTGAGCTCCTTGATCTTGTCCTGACGTCTACTCTTACCTCTTGACTTGGAGGTTTGTCATGTCCTTTGTGTGGGCATCTCACTGCTGTGGGCTTAGCCCCTTGATTTCAGGAGGGATTTGGGAAGTGGAAAGCGGGAACAGAAGAAATTATGATGGAACAGTTTCCTGGGGTCATTCTGACTTCTCACTGAAGTAGAGAGCAGTGGTTTGGGGTGTGGGGTGTCATTGGGAAAGGTGGAGTAGCCCACTGGTCTGAGAGGCATGTGGCAGGCAGGCAGTTTGCTCAAGGACCACATGGGATCTGCAAACTAGAGGGTGCTCTCTGTTCTCTGAAGGTTGTGTGGTGAGCGGGAGAATTTTGGCTTCTCCTGTCTGTTCCCTTTAGATATTTTTTGTGTTACCTGCCCTCAGATCACCTCTTAATTCAGCAGTTGTCATCAGCCAAATGTGTGGGAGCTTGCCCTCACCTCTGTGGTGCCTGGAGCATCATCTGGTCTGCAGGCTGTACATGCAGACCAACTAACACTAACAACTGCTGCGGCCCTCCTTACCTTCCTTCCAGATCTAGATGAACCTGTTCTCACCGTTCACCAGACCATCAGTGATGTACGAGGCAGCTTCTACCAGGAGAAGACTGTCTTCCTGCGCTGCACTGTCAACTCCAACCCACCAGCTCGCTTCATCTGGAAACGGGAAACTGAGACACTTTCCCACAGTCAGGACAATGGTGTCGACATCTATGAACCCCTCTACACACAGGTGAAAAAAACTAAACCTCTACCAGCTTGTGTTGAGCATCTTGCTCAAGCAGGGGACTCTGTAGTGGATGGTGTTTCTTTCCCTGTGTGGATTACAGTGTGGGGAGAGGGTGGTGGCCAGTGCAATGAGCGCTGTCTCCAAAAGGGCTGGTAGAGCCTATGTCTGTATGCAGGTTCCCAGGGTACAAGAGGAGCAGAGCAGCAGGGGGGGAGTGTGACAGCCTAGAAGTCCTTTCGCCTTTTTGGCACTGTCTCTCAGAGCAGGTCACCACTCCCCTAATGAAGTTGTGTGGCTGTTGGATGGCTGAGACTGAAATCCAAGCAAACAATCCCAAGATTGGGTCTCCTCTATCCAAGCTACATAAATCAGGGGAATTGCTTCCTGTTTAGCAGTGGGAGTGAATGGCAGGAACTGCTATGGAATCCATAATGCAAATGATGAAGAGCTTTTCCTAGTGGCCATAAGTAACAGAGGCAGCCCAACTGCAACTTCCTGGGCACTTTCTGACTGTCATCCTGTGACAGAGAATCCACATCCTTTCTGCTTCTCCTGCTTGCCTATGCTGGACTTACCCCTCTGAATGCCACCTTCTTCACAGGAATTAGCCCACCACTGCAGTGGGAGGTGGAGTGGATTTTTTCTTTTGCCAAGACACTCTGGGCATGTTATCCTAAGCTGAGCTCTGGCTCTGAATGTCCTTCAGATGCTGACCAGCCCCAGCGCTTCCAGCAAGGCTGTTCAGCAGCACGAAGCAGTGATGAGTGGGAAAGGGGGGCTGAAAGGGCCACTCCCCAGGGCACCCATTTCATCCCATGTGCCTCCTTCTGCTCCCAAAGCGCATTCTGGCTGAGTTTGATTTCTGAGCAACGCTACAGGCAATGTTTCAGTTAATGTAGTCTTGTTCATATTTTATTGAAACACGCCATCTCTGTAGGTTATGGAAATGGGCAGCCAAATGGAAACATTCAGGGAGATGAGGAGAGAGAATAGAGCTGCAGGTTAGTGGCAGATCTGCAGAAACGCTGTAGGTCAGCACTGCTGTTTGGCCCTGAAGAGAGCTTTGTCTGGTCCAGTGCTATACAACATCCAACCAGGACATCCCTGGCCTTAGAGGAAGCCACCATGGGTTCTTCCAGCTTTCAGTATGCTCAGTGTAATTAACAGGAGACATAGCTTAATGAGGGCATGTCTTAGGACTTGAGATATTTTCTTCAGCTAAATAAGGCATCTGACAGAAATTCACCGTGTTACAGCATTAATGTGTAAATGACCTGGCATCCTGCAGCTCCTGTCAGGCAGTGTTCCCACCATGATGGGTCATTCCCAGCTCTCAGAGAGGGTGTTAGGACTGCTGTGCATCACACAGGCATGCCTTTATGGTCCTGTTAGCACCAGCATGAACCTGTGAGTTTGGGTTGTTAAGAGTTGAAATTAACAAAAAAGCACCTCTGCAACATCATTGGGATGGGAAAAATCTTGCTGGAACTCAAATGCACTATATTTAATAAAGCACCCTTTGCAGGGGTTTGTAATACTGTCTTTGAGATGAACTGGTATCAGTGTCAGGTTTGGGTAGGCTTTTACATTGAAAAGCAGGTGAAGACTTTACTGTTTAAGCTTTTTAAAACTTATTTACACTGAAGGCTTATATACATTTACCCAGCATTTACTAATCAATAAACAGGATACATATGACCCTGTAAGTAAGTAGTTGACATGCACATTTGTAAATGCCATCATTTGTGTGGCGTAGCAACAAATCTCAGGGGACAGGACTTTCATAGGATTATTGGTCTCCTAGGTATTTATCTTTCTGATGTACTCAGTTCAGGTCCTTGTTCTCTGCATATTAGCATGCCTGAGCTCATCGTCCAGTCCCTCGAGGTTGTCCTCAAGAGGATTTGTCATGCTGACACCTTCTCACATTTGCAGGCAATTACGGAATGGTTTCTCCAAAAAAGATTTAGACGAACACAAGGAAAAAAACAGCAACAAGCTGTCATGGGAAGAAATACTGGTTGCAGGGTGTGCAAACCACAGGATGCATCTCAGAGCTTTCCACGTTCCATAAATAAAAATCTACGGAATGCATCTGTTGATAATTTAACAAATTGTTTCTGTTTCCATAACAAGCCAATAACTAGTGGAGTTCCAGGGAGTGAGTTTGTTTGGTTTTTTGTTTGTTACTGTAGTATGAGAAAAGGCTATCAAAATCCATACAGCTACTCTGGATTGTGCACCAGCATAAATGAGATTAGAATCTAGAGAAGAGAGGTCAGAAAGTTTGGAGGTTTCTTTGAATATTTTCCTGAATGATCTTTTTTCCCCCCTGTACTGCAAATTGTTACAGCGTAATTGTTGAACTTGGTTTTAGGCCAGCATTAATGCCTGAATCTGCTCTGATTTACTTTGTTTTTGCAACGTTGAGACCCCAGTTACATCCCCTAGGTTCCTACTGACATCTCAGTGTGAGATCTCAGGGTCTGTTCTGGGACATTTAAAGTTTTCCAAGTTCTGCAAGATGATTCTGAAGGCATCTGATGAGAAATTATGCCTAGACCTGTTTGGTAGTGCTTTCAAGTTAAATGTCGGGCAGTTGCTGGGTGTTTTGAGAAATCCTGGAGGTGGAGTTACCACTGCAAACATTTTGAGTCTCCTTTATACATGGCTAGTGGGGCTTAGAGTCTGCACAGTTCCCTGGGGTTTTGGTGGGAGCTGCTGTTAATCTGTGAAATTTGGGCCAGGTTATGGACTTGCAATGATGAGCTATGCTTTGTACACCTGTGTCTTTTTTTCCCTCCTTTTTACCCAACTCCCAGGGTGAAACCAAAGTCCTGAAGCTGAAGAACCTGCGGCCCCAGGATTACGCCAGCTACACATGCCAGGTGTCCGTCCGCAATGTCTGCAGCATCCCTGACAAATCCATCACCTTCCAGCTCACAAACACCACAGGTAAGAGGGGATGCAGAGGGTCTCTTCAACCCTCCAACCCCTCGCCTGCTCAGCAGCCATTACCCCTCCAGGAGGGTAATGCAGCACCCTGTCCAGGGCCTGCAGCACCTTGCATTCATGTACATGGCTGCTAGGATTACAGATCCTTCACACAGAAGTTTTGTGCCCAGGGATGCTCTAATTTCTTGTAGCTCTGCATGTAGCCAGTGCCTTGGCCAGGCCTGCTGTGAGATCATTAAAACAGACTACGTGTAGGTGTTGAGGCACTATGTAGTTTTTAATTCAGACCCTGTTTTATTTATTTATAATTCTAAGTGACTTTAAAAATAGATTTGATGATACAGTCTAGAGCTGGGCAGATGCTGCAGGAGTTCTTACAAATAATTCATTTGTGTGTGACTCTGGCCTGGTTTGCCAGGCTGCTCTCTCAGTACCTCCCAGTTAACAGGCTCCTCTGGTGCTGATGTTTGTGGAAAGCAAATATCTCCAGTGCCTTCCCAATAAATACATTTTACACTGATATTCATACTGGCAGTGCTTGAACGCGCCTCCAGTTGCGAACAGAGTCAGTTTGGTGCTTTTTTCTTGACCTGCAGTGACAGCCTGGTAACTGAGTATCATGTACCAAATAGTTGCAAGGATCTGATTGCAATCTGTCTGTTAAAAAAACAAAACAAAAAAACACCCACAAAAACCACACCCGCAAAGCCCCTACATGTGTTGATTAGTTTCAAATAATAAGTAAATATCAGGAAATCGCTTCCAGCCCTGAGGTATTCCGTGATTAGAAAGAAAAGCATTATGGTGTGAATTATTCACCTCTCTAATGTAACACAAAGCAGTTTCCATCCCTTGTGTCATCTTTGTGCAATGGAAACAGAACTCTTCTGATGTTGTCAACTGTTGATGGGATATTGTTGATACTGTATAAATTATGTTTATTGATCTAACTTGAGCCCAAGGTGCTGAACAATGGTTGCATCATTTTATGCAGAAAGAAGAAAAATAATGAGCTTAAGAAAGTGAACTGTAGCTAATGTCAGAAAAAAATATTCTTTATATAGTAAGATCTCTGAACTTGTCTGGAGCAAGTCAGACAACTGTGTGAATTTCTCTCAGGATGAGGCTGTAGCGAGTGCTGGAATATTCCCTTTAAAAACTTATCTTGTGCTCATGATGAAGAAAGGGATCTCATACAGCTCTTCTTCCCTGTTGTGTCTTTACCTTTGAAGACTTAGAAAATCAAATTTCTCATCATGTCCACTCTCCCCTGCCAGCCCAAGCACAGGGAAACTGTCCTTCATTTCAGTCTAACCCTTTTACTGAGTGAATGAGGAAAATGAATTTTCAGGTTGTAGTCAGATCAGAAGCCAGTGATATGGCTGAATTTACACCAGCTGCTTAGGTACTTTCCTAAGCTCTGAACCTGGACCACATAGCACATACATCTAGTTATTTTTCTCCTGTTGTTTAGTTATAGATGCATATTTTTACAAAGTTACAGTGGAGCTTTACATTACAATCTCAAAGGGGCCATGGAAAATTTGTTCCTAGCAAATTGTATTAAAAGCTGGAGGTGAAAATGAAGCTGGCATTGCAGTGTGAACAGGGTTTGTGTTAAATAACACAAGTATATTTAACATGAAATATTGTTTGGCTTACTTGCCCTGTAGGTAGTATTGTGCATAGATGAGAAAATATTTTTTAAAAATTAATTAATTATCTCCTTTTTTGCTTAGGTCTTTTCTTTTCCTCTTGCACTCAAGCTTCAGCAGCCTCCATAGCCTTGGCTGTGCCCGGAATCCTGAGCAACTTTGCTCAGGATGCCTTCACCTTTGCAACTGAGGAGGGCCCAAAGGGCGCTGAGGTGCATGGAAGCCGATCTCTTAAATATTTATACAGCCGAGTATTACAGACCTAGAGGGGAATTGGTGGGTGAGGTTATGTCAAGCCAAAGGAATCTTCTCTTCCTGGTTCGTTTTGCTCTTCCTCAGCTGGCTCACTTTGGCTCCTCTGGCAGTGTCCTTTGGGCAAATCGTAGTCTCCAGCAAGGAGATGTTCTTCTCCTAAGCTCTGTGTCAGCAGCTTGGCCCTTGCAGGAGGGGGTGGGTTCTTGGTCTGCAGCTTTGATGGGAAGGAGGTTTCCCCTGCTCCTTCTGTGTCCTGCTGCTGTTGTGTGGCTCCAGAGCAGCAGGTTGGGTCCATTGGGCCACAGGACCAGCTCAGCACTGGGCTGTCATCACCTGCTTCAGCAGTGCCACACTGATGTTTTCCCATTTCTTGATTTCTGCAAAATTAAGCAGCCCAGCTGGTTAATTCTCCTGCGCAGTTTTACTGCAGCAAATTGGACTTCAAAGGGAATTGAAAGCGACTCTTTGTTTTTAATGGTCCCCTCGCTGCTCGGCAGACTCCGCCAGCAGGTTTTCTGAGCCAAGAACAAAAGGAATTGCCACAGGTTACAAATAAATGAGATTCATCTCCTGCATAACAATGTCTGCAGACTGTTAACCTCTGTCTGCTGACGGGAGTGGGAGTGGGAGCCCGTGCAGACTGCCACAGCCAGGGCTCCATTTTGGGGCACGACATGAGAGCCTGCTGCCTGGAGCTGTGCGGGTGCCAGCCTTGCTGTTTTCCTGCCCCCCTCTTGCACGCACACACAACTTGCCCTGCGGCAATGCTTGCACCAGCATGTCACTGCTTTTCCATGTTGCCTTGCCCAGAACTGGGCAAGATGAGTATTGATCAGGTATGTGCACCCCAAACACTGCAAGAGCCCTGTATCTTAACCAGAGTCTTCAGGACCTTTGGTTTGTGCTCCCCAACTCTGACATCTTCTCTGTGGACATAGGCTGGTCTCAGACTTTCTGTCTTTGACAGGGATGGATGGAGATTGCCAGGCAATGTGCTGCATCTTCCAGTTTGTTTGTGCCTTGTCAACCTGAAACCAGTTCAATATCAGAGGGCAGGAACAGCTATTTGGTGTCAGCTGCACTCAGCTGACAGCCAGTTAGTGACAGGAATGTGTCCTGCCCAGCCATGGTGAGTTGAGCTATTGCATTCCTAGGCTTCATAGAATCTCATGTAACCACCTAGAGCTTGGAGAGGATATACAAATCCTTTCTTTGCCAACCAGTGTGCATTAACCCTTAGACACCGTTTCCAAGACTCCAGCAAAGAGACTTGGCAAAGACTCTGAGTGCAGGCTGTGGCCTCCTTAAATTCAAGGACTCCATCCACTGGCCTCAAAATGGCCAGTGCAGGTGGTGGAGGAGCCACCTTCTTTTTTAGGCACAGCTGGCCACCTCTGGCACAAATAGCATGTGCTGTGGCCTAGGAGAGGACATTTCATTCAGTGCACCAAAGCAATATCCCAGCATGGCAGTAGTTGCTCTGATAAATTATGGCACCGGTGCTGGGGAGAGAGCAGTCCTCCTCGCCTTGTTTGTATGGCCTGTAATTCAGAGATCCACCACAAATCCAGCACAGCTCATTAACACAGGGTCCGGGGAGAGAAGAGGCAGAAATAATGATGCTGTTAAATCAGGCTTCATGAATATGGAACAATGTCTTATTTTGCATTATGGTGGCTGTTACTTAAAACATATTCCTTGCTTTTGTGCTGGGGATTGCTACTTTCTCAGTTCTGTCTGTCTGGAGCCAGTGGTGGTGCTGACAAGGGCTTTAAAGAGCTTTTCGTGGGATGAAATAGAGAATACAAAAGAAAGTTTTTTGGATTGGTTCCTGCTGAAAGAGGTAGTGAGAAGGGTGCAGAAATAAGATAAACCAAAACCGGGTCCTAAGGTATTCAAAGGAGAGATTGTTTAGACGTTTTGAATCAGTCTCAGTTGTTCAGTTGTGCATGAAAGACAATTCCTGTGACCTGGTCTATAGTCCCCAGGTCTATAGAAAAGTGTATTTGATACCTGTGGAGGTGAGGAGGCTGAGAGTGGGTGCAGAACTGCTGTTTATGGTTTGTTACAGTGCAGACAAGTCCCGGTCCTCTGTGTCAAGCTCTGAGCTGCAAGGGCCAAATGTCCGGTAAAGGCTTTGCCTCTCAAAGACGTCTAGTTGGTTGAGAGATGAAGAGGCATATCATGGGATGTCTGAGATCTTTTTTTAATGATAGACTTTCCCCAAAACTCCTTCTTGGGATGGCAACTCTGTTTGGGAGGACTGGTTTAGTCTCAACTGTCCTTGAATGCAAACAACTGTTGGATTCAAGCGGGCTCCTCTGAGCCTGTCCTTTCTCCTTCACCTCTCCATCAGGATGGAGCTCTTGTGGTCAGGCAGAAGGAGCAGGCTGTGATGGGGCGTGCACCCCGTGATCTGCCTGACCTTCCCTTGGGATTGTGAGAACTGTCCAGCAAACACGGACATCCCAGTGAGTTTCCAAACATGCTTTGGATTGGGTCCTGAGCGGCTGAGCTCAATCCATGTTTGCAACCTACCATGCCTTGTGACAACAAATCTCTTGTTTTCCTGCCTTTTTTTTTTCTTTTTTCCCTTTCTCAGGGCTCAGTCTGTTGTGTTGTTTCTGTCCAAGGCATAAGCAGACTAACTGTGATTCATACAATAGTGTTGCAGTGAGGGAGATAGAGGTGCTCTAGTAGGAGCTACCAGTTGAGCCTTTACTCCAGTGCTGCTTCTGCAGGGCCTGCCAAGAGTCAGGAGATTTCAATAGAAGGAGAACAGAAGGCACTGTGGTGTCTGCAGAGCAGTGGATTGGGTGCAGGTGAGTAACACAGAGCCACCGGGGCTTTCCATTGCCCTTTTGCCTTGCTGCAGTTGTTTGCATCAGGAGTCAAGAAGCCTCTATCTTCAGGTTTTCCACTGCTAAATTTTGTCTGGTTGCCACTCCTACCTGTGAAAAGGAGGTTTATCAGGCTTTTCTGCTGACCTGAGTCCTAAGCCCTCGAGAACCTGCACTGAACATTGCTAAAATATCATACCTAGCTTGTGCTCCAGTCCTAAGCGCTAGTGGTGGACTGATTTAGGTATGACCTCCATTCTGAGGTGGTGTGAAGCCCTGTCTGCAGCATTTTGTAATCATAACAGAGTGCTCTAACTCAAAGATATAGTAATGATCATGCTGGAGGTTCACAAACACCTTGTATTTGTAATGAATCCGTGGATCCCTCCAGCTCTCCCTACTCAAATCAGCTATCTTTAAGAACAAATCCTAGAAAGTATAGAACTGTGCACAGGCAAGTGGCTAGGTCTTTTTCAAGCTCAGAAGTGTCTCTTGTACTCTTCCAGCCCCACCTGCTCTGAAGCTGTCTGTCAATGAAACGCTCGTGGTTAACCCTGGTGACAACGTCACTATGCAGTGCTCTCTGACGGGTGGTGATCCACAGCCAGAGGTGGTTTGGTCTCATTCTCCTGGCCCAATGCCTCCCAATAGCCTTGTCCAAGGAGGCAACCTGACCATCTGGAGGATCCGTGTGGAGGACTCGGGCTACTATAATTGTACAGCCATCAACAATGTGGGGAACCCAGCAAAGAAGACAGTGAACCTGCTGGTGCGGTGTAAGTTGTTGTTTTTCTTCGAGCATGGGTTTTCTGGGTGAGGGGGCTAGATTTGCATTTCTTCTGGCTGTTCTTGTACAGTAGAGGGTGAATGTGATACTTAGCAGTGATTAGTGTTCTAGAGAAATGCCTGTGTAAGCTTCTCTGCCCCTAGCCCAACTGCTTGCAGGCTCATCCCGGGCTGTAGCACTATCCTGGACTGGAGGGTGATCCCAGACTGCCAGATGTGAGGCTCTGGGGGTATTTTGTGGGAACATGATTGGGGTAAGTCATCGAACAGATTTTGCATGGAGATGTTACCTTCCTGAGGAGCAAATTGCTGTTGCCCTGTCCCATGCAAGACACTTTGCTGTCCCTAACCAGTTTTGCACTTGTGTTCATCCCAGCCATGAAGAATGCCACATTCCAAATCACCCCTGATGTGATCAAAGAGAGTGAGACCATCCAGTTAGGGCAAGACTTGAAGCTCTCATGCCATGTGGATGCTGTCCCCCAGGAGAAGGTTGTCTATTCGTGGTACAAGAACGGGAAACCAGCCAGGTTCTCAGACCGGTTGCTCATCACCCGAAATGACCCTGAGCTCCCACCTGTGACCTGCAGCTTGGAGATTATTGATCTGAGATTCAGTGACTATGGCACATACCTGTGCGTGGCTACCTTCCAAGGAGCACCCATTCCCGACCTCAGTGTGGAGGTGAACATCTCCTCAGAGACAGGTGAGCCCTTCTGTGGTGGCTGGGGACCTCAGAGGAGGGGTTGCCCCACCCCCATGCCTCTGGCTTTTTTGAAGAACCTCACATGAGTGTCTTGAATCCCAGTGGGGAGAAGTCTCATATCCTCAGGGAAGCATTTGACTGAGACTGGAGACAGGTGATAGTTACAGCTCCTCTGCCAGATGTGTCATGCACCATGCAGATCTTCCTTTATGTTTTCTCCCTATGAAAAGTCCAAAGTGCAGTCCACTCAAAGCTGCAGAGACAGGTTCAGAGTGTGATTGTTCAAAGAAACCTCCAAATTGTGAAGGAAGAAAGAGAGGGTGGTATTTCACCAAATTTCAAACGTCCCTTTGCTTAGAAGGGAGTAAAAGAGAAAGCAAGCTGCTCTTTCTTCTCTTTGGTGTTGCTTATGAGGAATGTCCCTTTTTCAGAGCTGTGGCTAGGAGATTAGTATCATCCGTCATTGCAAATTCTGTGAAGAGCTTTAATGTTTACTGGATTGCAATTGCAATCTGTCTTGGGCATTCTCTGTAGGAGTCCAAGTGTTATAAATGCCTCCACCTTTTAAAATCAGGGTCAAAGCTTCACCCCGTGGTTCAGTGAGGACAGGACTAATCCGTAAGTGTGTTTGTCAGTCACCTTGGGGACTGAAATACAAGGTCTCAGGGCTGCTTTTTTGTTTCTAGGGAAGTGGTGGGTCCAGCTGTGCTCTCTATTACATCCATGTCATCTTGCTGCCTTCCCAGGACCTTGAGCGTATAGCACAAAGCAGCATTGAGCTATCTGAGTTATCTGATGAGGACTCCCGAGGGGAGCCAACTGCCCACAGATTTTGTCCTGAACCTTCAGGGAAAGTTTCTTCTCAATCTCTGGTTGTGCTGAATCCATTGCCCAGGCTGGTCCCAGTCTTGATTCTGGATGTTGCTCACTTCAGCCCCCTTCAGCAGAAGGTGCTGTGACTGTTTTTGATGCTTTGGGATGCTCCATTCTCTGAGCAGAAATGCTGGGGCCAGTCTGCTTCCAACAGGACTGCACCTAGTGCTCATTAGCAGCCTGGAGATTGAGCCCTGACAATGCTGTGGGCTCACTAAGTGCTGAAGGGTGGTGCTTACCTTCTGCTAGCAACCTTGGAAGGTAGTGCCCTCTCTGTGCCCGCAGACACCAACCCTGTTGTACCAGCAGGGAACAAAACCAAGGGAACCATCCAATCCTGGTGCAAAGCCAGCTCTCCCGACCTTGTGTGGCTGCTGCTGCCAGGAGCAATCTTTTTTGCCCAAGATCACTAGATGGCAGAGTGCAGTTGTATTTAAGACTGCAAGGGTAGGAGCTTGAAAAGGGTTGGGAGACCCTGGATGATCCCACCAAAAGGCTGACCAGTGTCTGCTGGTCCAGATGTTGGTCCAAGCACCATTCAGTGTCTGGCTAAAAGAAGGTATCTCTGGTGGCAGATTGCCCCATTCTCTGGCCTGTCTGGTGGAGGGTGAGCCCCAGATGCTTGTGTGGATGCTGCTGATGGGGAAGGGCAGGAGGGCAGCCTGGGGCATTTTGAAGCCTCTCTTTGGCAGCCTGGACTAGCAGGACCACTTTGTGACCCAGGAAGTGAAAACAGCCATCCCTGCCTGAGTGGCCCTCCGTGCAGCAGCTGATGCTGTCCAGCAAGCAGCATCCCCATGAAGAGAAACAAGCCACCTCTGACATGTGGTTCTCACATTAAAACCCAGTGGGTTTTCCCCAGAGTGCAGGATGGGAGCAGGAGGGCGGCAGTGGTGGCTCCATGTTTCCCCATTGAGCAAAGCCTGAGCTTGCCAAGGTGGCTGCCTCCACTGCGCGGCTCCGAGGAGATGGCTTTAATTAAAAAAATCTTCAAATGCAATTTACAGCTTTTCCCATGGAGAAAATTGCCTCTCACCAGGTGAGCAGCTGCTGGCAGTGTTGGGCGCCGAGAGTGCTGTCATCCCTTTGCGTGGTGCAGAACAGGGTGTGATGAGATTCCCCAGCCTGCAGGAGACCTGCAAATTGAAAATGTGGCCTCCCTGTTGCATAGGGAGGTCACTGCAGAGGGAGATTGGGCTGGAGCCATCATAAATTTGCTCATAAAGCAGCTGTGGGCTGGAAAGTGTGCAATTACTGTAGCATACTCTCCTTTGCTGGGGTTGAATTGAGCTAACGTTGGTCAGAGCAGCTTGTTACTGTCCCTGTAGTTCTAAACTTTGGTTTAAATGGAAAAGAAGTACGTAGCCCTTGCAGTTATGGAAATGTCAATCCAAGTGTCGCTTCTGTCAGCAGGAAGGGCTGAAAAAGGAGCTTTCAGAAAATGTTTGTGGCCATATTTACCTCGGTTGAACTGTTAACACTGAAGCCTAATACAAATAAAATGTCAGTATTACATGAGGTTTTGCACAAACATCCCCTTCCTGGGTTCTTGATGGAATTGGGAGTTTGAACAACAAACCTCTTCCCACCGACACCTCTGCACCCTTAGTCATTGGGTTTCTTTTGAGCTTTGTTTGTCAGCAAAGTTTTGTTTGTCAGTTAGATATTTCTTGAGTGTTACTGTGCCTCCAGCTCTACCCTGATTCGGCAGAAGTTCTGCTGGATGAGTTCTTTCCATCCTGAAAGAGATGCTAGAAGTGATCTTTGCTAGGACCCATCTCTCACTCAAGTGAGCCAGAGATAACCAGTGTGCTGTGAATCTTAATATAAAGTAAGAAAAGACACATAACAAAGCTGGCTTCTTGCTGTGGTTTAGGAGCAAACAGGGATTCTGGATATCCGATAAGGATGGAGATGCAATCTGCAAGCGCTAGTCCCACAAGTTTTGCTTTCGGTCTGACCTGGATAAAAGGACTGGATACCTTGTCAGATACGGCTTTTATTTCTTGGCCAAAAGACTGCAGTTCCACTTGGGAAATTCACTGACCAGAAATTAAGAAATGGATCAAAGAGGCTTTTGCCTTTGGGTTCCTCAGTGCTATTCCTGCTTCTGGACAACACTTTGCAACTAGAGGGGTGGGGGCTGGGGGAATGTCCCAGTGCAGCTGGCTCTTGCCATTGATATTGGGATACCTTGTTGGAGAAGCTTGGAACTTCCTTGGTACCCTGCAGCTCCAGACCTTATAGGATGGCTTACATGGGCAGTGTCTTCCTATAGGGGTTGCAGTGTGTCAAGTAGAAGTCTCTGGAGTTCAGGGCTATTGGTGTGATTCAAACATAAGCATCTTAATAATTTTCCTTGCTGGCTGGAAACTCAGTGTAAAATGTTTCCTTTCTTGTCTCCCTTTTAGTGCCACCAACCATCAGTGTCCCTAAGGGTCAGTCCACCATCACGGTCCGGGAAGGCTCCAGGGCTGAGCTGCAGTGTGAGGTTCGAGGGAAGCCCAAGCCACCCATCATCTGGTCCCGGGTGGATAAGGAAATTCCCATGCCTTCAGGGACAATGACGATGGAGACATATGATGGGAAACTGCACCTGGAGAGTGTGAGCCGAGAAATGAGTGGGACCTATAAGTGTCAGACAGCCAGATACAATGGCTTTAACATCAGACCCCGGGAAGCCCTGGTGCAGCTCAATGTGCAGTGTGAGTATAACCATACAGTGCTGGAGCACCTGTCTGAATGCCTGTGTCCACAAAAGCCTGTGGGCTCAGCAGCGTTGACACACTCAGTGCTGCTTTTAGGCAAAGTTGACCTTTCTTACTGGGCTGAGCAGAGACATCTCTTGTCTGGGGACCTTTAAACAGTTTGTATTTAATTGGCTTGGCTACACAAGGCTAAGGGCAGGATACTGTATAGCCAGTGTGTTGCGAGTGGAATGGAGAGGTGTTGTGTGTGTTTGTAAGCAATGCTTTCCGTTTCCCTACCAGCTGATCAGCACAGAACAGCACCGTTACCAGGTATGTGTTTGTGTGTATTACATGTGTGCAAAATACCTTCAGGGTGCACTAGTAAGATTGTAAGGTCAAGCACTCAAAAGGTAGCAAATGAATGCTAGACCAGGTCCACCTTACAACTCTTTCTTTAGCTTAGTTATCCCAGCTGTCATTTCTCAATATGCCTGAACCATTTTTCCTGAAAAGCAGGGCTGTGCAGACCCTAATATGGACTGCATAGTCCCAAATGGTTTCCACGCAGTAAGGCTGTGAGTAACAGAAAACTGATTCTTAGCATACGGTGTATTGAGTGATTTCAGCAATGGGGGTTGTTCCCAGCCTGCTTGTAGGTAATATCTGTGCATAAAGGTGAATCATAGAATTGCCTAGATTGGAAAAGACCTTTGAGATCATTGAGTCCAACCACTAACCTAACACTAACAAGTCCTTGACTAAACCATGTCCCTGAGCACTATGTCTAGACAACTGTTAGATACCTCAAGGGATGAGGACTACACCACTACAATGGGAAATATGTTTCAATGCCTGATAACCCTTACAGTGAAGAAATTCTTCCTAATATCCAATCTAAACTTCCCTTGGTGCAACTTGAGGCAATTTCATTTTTCAAACAAGAAAGTAGGGCAAATGTTGTCCTCGTTCCCTTTATAGGCTCCTGCCTTTCCCCCTGTGCAGAAAAAACCAGCAAACAACACAGTCCCTGTTTATCCCTCTCCTCCTTGTTCACACAGCTGGAAGGAGGTGGGTGCCATGGTGGGGGCTGCTGTGGTTGATTGAAACACTGCTCTCCAGCGCGAGTAGCTCATTAGTTCCGTGCCTTGCTCTGGAATTCTCATCTTGTCAGAAATGAGGATCGTGTGGCTTCTGCAGACTCCATGATGAGCACTTCCCTCGCTTCCCCCTGCCCGTGCATCCCACTGGAGAGCTGCTTAGGTGGGGTGTGCATCCACACGGGCAGCATGCACGCCTGTGTGTGTGCATGTGCATGCGGACGTGCCTCTTTATGTGTCCGTGTGAGCTCCTTTTGAACTGGCTCACTCAAGGAAACAACAAACTCTGAGTGATAATGTGGTGGTTTCTCTGATTTGCTCCAAAGCTAAAGTTGCAAAATCAATACAGCAGATCTGATTAGATGTCAGAACCTGTTTCTATGTTTCTCTTTTCTTTTTCTCCCCTCACCCTCATTCATATAGTGCTGTATTGTAACAAACTAGCCCAGAAATAGGCTTTGCCAACTGCACTGCAGTAGTGGAAAGAGAATAAGAAGACAAAAAGAACAAGCAAGCTGTCAAAAAAAAAAAAGTGTTTGGACTTTTTATTATTTTTTGTATTTTGAAAGCAGAAAAAGTTGTTTTCCTTTTATCTTATGAGCTGTAATTGTCCATCATCAGCTCTCTGACAGGCTGGATCCCTGGACTGTTCCCTGGACTTCTTGGTCTGAACTGTAGAGCTTTGGAAGATTAATAAGTTTATGAAAGTCCTTGCAGCCTTACAGCTCTGTGGTTAGGATGAAGAAATGTTGTATACTGGTTAGAGTGAGAGATTGGGCTTGTCAGAACTCCTGGGAATCTGGCTACCACTTGAAGTGACTATTTCCTGTCATCTTTTCCCATATCTTTGAAGCAGCAGTAAAACTGACCCATCTCTTGAAGGATTTGTGGGGCATAATAAAAATAGCTCTTTGAAATCTTGAAATAAAAATGGCAATGGAAGGGCAGAGTGCTGTTGTTAATAATATCAATGCTATTGCTAATGCTGTTGTCAAGGCTTTTTTCAGGACCAGGTACTCACTCAAGAAAAATCCAGCAGAAAAATGAATCCTCTGCAAAGGTGGGTTTAAAATCAGGGCTGGGTCACCTTGTGTAGGTGAGATAGCATAAGACTGTAAAACACACACTAGGCTTGAAAATGGGCAGCACTCTGGGTTTTGGCATACAAAGTATCATTTGACCAATATGTATGAAAGGAGGAAAGAAAGGAAGTGTGTATGTGTGGGTCAGTGAAAAGGATGCTACCTAGATACGAATTTAGCAAGTACATAATAACAAATTGCAAAAAATATATTAACTATGTATCCTAACAGCCTGGTGAAAACAGCATTTCCATGGATTACCAAGATAAGTAGCGACTCTAAACTCTAGCTCTTGGTAGAAATGGCCTTTCAGATGATGGTTTTATCGTGGTGAATGTTACATTTGCTCTGTTAGAACCTCACATAACAATGTGGTGTAAATTGCAATCCTAGAAGATTATCCTGTTTGAATTATATTGTGTGAGCACTGATGCTTTGTCAGTCCTGAACAGCATGTCAGAAGCTACTGGACAGTCAAAGTGCAGCTCAACCCTGCCCTTGTCATCATATCTGATCCTCGATACATCTACGCAAGTGTTTACCCACAGGTAGGGTAATCCTCCCTCATAGCACTCACTACTTGCTGTCTCAGGCCCTTGCTTGATCACCTGAATGGATTCTCCCTCTTTGGATAACACCAAAGCCTGGTAGCAGAGCACCCCTGTCTCCTCTATTGTTAATTGGTTCACCATATTCTGATGATTGGATAAGAAGACTTTTGTTGGTGCTGTTTTTGTCTTTGGCAGAAGTCTTGGTGTCTCTTAAGTGTCCAGAGAAAGAAGGAAAGAAGGAAGAAGAGATATTTACATAGGGTTGACCTTCTTTTGGATAGTCAAGTTTAAAAAATGCTCCTGTTTCTCATCTTTGGGTCACACAACATGATAGATTTTGGCAGGAAGAAAGACTAGAAAAGGAATTAACCTGAGTATTTTCTTCCCTGGAATAACATGGCCTAAGAATTTGGCCCTTTCTGGATCCAGAATAACAGTTCTCAATCATCTGGGACTGATCTGCAAAGGATTGGGTTTATTGCCCTTGGATGGACATTTGCCACATTAAGCAGCAGGTGGATTATTGTGTTTTATCTTCCAAGTATAGTGAATATTAGGTGTAATGAGGAAAGTAGACTGTCATTCTCTTTGGAGGAGTAGTTATCATGATTAACAGGACAGGAGACATTGCATAGCCCTAAACATGGGTATTGTCACAGGGCCAGTGACCAGCAGATCTGGCTCTGCCCTAACCCACAATACATCCAGAATACGTCCTGCTGTGGCATCTGTTGCCCTTGTCACTTAAACTAATGTTCAGGTGAGCACAGATACGTTTTCCTATTCAAGCTCACACGCTGGCAAATGTTATTCCTGGTCACACGCTGTTGACTCATTCCTCCTTAAAATCCTGCGGAACCTATTGGCAATGCTGTACATCAGACAGGCAATAGTCAGCATCAATTTCCCCTGTTATCTGTGTAGCAAACAGAAGAGCAAGGTGGAGAGGAAGGGGTGATACTGTAAATAAGTAAGAAGCATTGCTGGATCCATGCAACTGGAAATAGAAATGCATTAAACTGTTTCGATCAACTGTTGAAGCCATTGCTCAGTGTCAGTGCTCTTTGCTGGTGCCCTGCCCCATCTGAAACATAAGCTTGGATATTAACTGCTCCATTAAAAGCACTCTTGAGACATGCTCCTAGCATGGAGATGTTTCTTCAGAGTGGCTAGGACTGGGCTTTTGGCTCCTGAGAGCTCCTTGCAGCTCTCCCTGCCTGTGTGAAGGGAGTCTAAGAGAAATGAGACCATGGCCAGAGCTGACCCTTATCTCTGACTGAGTTGACTTATCTGTCTTGTTGCTTGGCTGTGTGAGCTGGAGTATGGAGCCATCTGCTAAGAACTTTAGACTTGGCTGGTTTAATTTTTGAGTGTATTTATTAATAGTGACTCTTTTAATTTTCTGTATTCTTTTCATCAGTGAAGTCCATCCTGACACCCTCCTCCAAGCTGAGGAGCACAGTTCAGGAGCTAACTTGGGGGCAGAAGGTGATTTTTTTTTTTTCCTACCCTTGCAGTGACTGAGGCTTTCCTGCCCTTCCATTCATGGTTCAATTTCGCTATTCTACGTGGTACAGGTCTTGTTCTCAAGAGAAGGAAAGCCCAAGTTCTCATACCAACCAGAGCTCTGGGATGCTCTGGTTCATTTTAAACTGTCAGAGGCTTAAGAATAATTTGATGTTCTGGGGAAGGTGCATTTGTATTAATAGTCGTGGGAAAAATGTACCTTCTACAAATTCAGTGTTTGTAAACCTGGAGACTTTCATTAGCGAAAAGAAGAAAACGATTTGTAGTCATGGGCATGACCTCGAGCCTCCAGTCTGAATAAAGATCTGACCTGATCTCTGGCCCCATTTTGATGGAAATCCTCCCTGTTTATCCCCTAATTTGTTGCACAGAGGTTTGTGCGATTAAGCTGGAAGTATACGTGTTATTTCTTTGTTTCTGTCAATACACAGAATCCTCCCGCTCCCCCCATTAAGAGCAGGGAGTTTTGTTCCTGATTGCCAACACACTTTCCGCGGCGGCATTGTGGCCGGGATTAAGTTGCTTAGAGCTTGTGTTTGTGCACGTAGCCCTGTCCTCGTCAGTCTGACGTTAGGATTGCTCACTCTGCTTCCCAGTGCCTGGGCCACTAACGACTAATTAGAGTTGTCAGTCTAAGGACGGGCTGAAGGAGGAATTGGTTTTACTCCATCATGGCTGTAAACGCAAATGGCCACGCTTCAGAGCACAGTAACAACCACAGAGGCTTAACTGGCCTCAGATTTGTTTTCACAATTACCTCCTATAGGTCCTGGGGCCTGGCAAGCGGAGGCTGTGACAGTGGTTACGTCAGTTTCAGATTTGGTCTTAAGATGGGATTGTACCAAAGGTAGCTGAAAAGAGGATGGCTTCTGTTTGTCTCGCACTTGTTGGCCCTACCCCCCTGGCAGCCTCATGGCACTGAAGGGCAGGTCGTCTGACAGGCTAAGGATGCTTAGCTAAAACCTTCTTTGTGACCACCTCTATGTTTGCTGAGCAAAGCCCCAGGATTCTCAGTGCTGCTTTTTTGTAGCATTTGGTGTATGCAGCTTTGGAGGAAAACGTCTTTCACAGGGTAAAGCAGTTGTATGAATTTTGGCTGGCCTGATTTTTTCCCCATAGCATGTAGCAATTAGGACTTGCTCTGCAGGACCCCGGTCTGTTGTCTGCTTGCTGCCTTGTAGGGAAGGTTCCCATGTGCTGCTACTCACCGAGATTTTCTTGGGAAGTCTCCCTTGCACTGCAAGAGCTTTTCTGATTTACCTCTTTGATTCAAATTGGTCTGACAGAGCATGTCTGCACGCTGTGGTGGCCAGCAGATAGAGGAGACTTGAGACATAAAGCAAAAGGCCCAGATGTCAGGGAGAATCCACTGGAGCAGTGGAGGCTGGGGAGCAGATTTTGTAAAGCTGGCACATTCAGTCTGTGGCACCACACGTCAGATGCAAAGTACCCGAAGGCCTCCTCGCTGTGCACTGGGTGAATGACTGTGAAAGAAGAGAGGATGATGCCCAGGTATGAGCATCAGTAAGGTGGGAGCCCTCCTTAAAGACAGAATGAGGGTCTGCTACATGAGACTGCAGCCTGCCTGCGCTGCCGTTCAGCCTCTGTGCAGCTCATTGCTCATCTCTGAACACCTCTGTGGTTGTAATGACAGGGTGAGTAAAAGCTTGTGTGAGAGCTCCTCGCCTAGAGAGATGAATTTGTTTGTTCAGAAGAGAACTGCTTTAAATCAGCTAATCACTTTCTTGGATATTGTTGGGAGAAACAAATACACTTTCCGTAAGCTGCCATTATCCTGTTTTTTGGCTAGACTCTCCAGGAGGAGCAACTTAATTTTGTCGAGAGAGAGAGAGAGATTCAAGCTATACAGTTTTGTCAGGAAAGGAGAGACAAGAGCTGCATAGCCACAATGGATGGCAGACAGTGTTGGTCACCTCTCTCTGAACAATTGCTTACCTACTGTGGTCCTCTCAGAGCTGAATACCAGATCTAGTACTGTTTTCATTCAGACACTCCTTTTAAGGTTTTCCTTCTATGGCAGCTATTTTCCCTATAGAAACTTGTTGGGATAAAAAACAGATCCAGAATCCTCTCAAATGCTTTGTGCAAGGCATCTTGTGAGGCTGTGCATGTGCTATACGGTGAGCCACACAGTAATTCTGGCATCAGAAGACATGGGGCAAGGAAGGTGGTAGATTAAGTGAGTTAGAAAACTGCTGCCAGCTCTCATATTTTAAGGTTGGAATCACAGGACAGGAAAGGAGAGAATGCCCTGTCACTATCTAATTCTGCCTCTCGGTGACCAGAAAATAAACAAGTTGAGTGTCCAGCTATGGGGAGAGACATGCTATGGACCAGGACTCGCTGAGGGAACCAAGAAGACACCAAGCAGGCAAAAAAAAGCAATTAATTTGCTCATGGTAACTGTCAGCCTCTGCACAAGAGCCTGAGAGAGAGAAGTGAAAACAGTTGTCCACCCCTGCAGTGGAGCGTAAGGACATCAGTTCTGATGCAGGACCTGTGTCAGGGGAGCAGAGGCTCTTTTCCCACCACATTTTCCCAGAGAGATCTATGTGGAACCATGGCATTGTGCCTGTGCCTTTGTTTTTCTCTCAGGATTCTTTGGGCCAAAAACTATATGAGGCAGCACCTATGAGGGTGCAGGAGCAGTCTTACATGCTGTTCCTCACCTACTCCCTGCACCCTGGCACTAGGGCAGAGCTATTTCCTCCAGCCTAGCTGGAAGACTGTGGCAGGCACGTGAAGGCAATGCACAGAGTAGTGATGCCACTTTTGAGAAGAGGGCTTATGAAAGGAAGACTTTAAGTCACTCCTGATATGAACATAAGTTCTAGTAGGAAACTAAGCATCCTGAGGGGGGTGCTGAATTTCAATTAGCTGTGACCTGAGCTCTGAAACAATACCAATTATGTTCACTCCAATAGGGAAACTGAATGTGAATTAAATTTCAGAGGTGCTCCGGCTTCTCTATGTCCCAGCAGGTCTTTCTGCTGCCAGTTCTGTGCTGGGACACTGTACTGGGAGACTGAGGGTTCAGTTTTTTGGAAGGGCATAGTGGCCATTTGAAGCTTTCTGTGGGGAAACAACTGTTCAGTTACTAGTTTGTGCTTTTCCACTTGGGACAGTCTCTGAGCAAGAAACTGTCTCTTCTTTGAAGCTGGGAAACAGTGTTTTCTCGGTAAGCAGAGGTCACATTTCCAACATGCACCCCTCTCAAGCTATTTTACTTCGTATAGTTCCTGATTTCCATTCCTCTCTGCCTCTCTGTTGCAAACACGAATAAGCTGTGTGTGCACATGCTCCTACCTTATCTCAGCTTTTGCTTCTGATTCAGATTTAATTGGCCTCCAGGACCTGAGATAAACCAGTCAGTTTTCTTTTTATGAACCCAGTGATGAACCTGCAAAACCCTCATTGGTCCCAGGAATTGACAGCCGTGCTTAAGTTTCCTATTTGCATGCAGACCTGTTGCATTTTGTATGATTTTGGTTGTATGTGATCAGAGGAAACCATGGAAATTTTTCATTACTGTTGACTGGGAGGAAGCTGACTTCTGAGACTGTTTGCTTGTTTGCCAGGCTGCAAGGAGGGTGAATGGGATGTAGAAGAGACTGAAAATTACTCAATTTCTGTGGGGAAGAAGCGTCTGGGATAAATCTCTGCTCGCTAAAGAAAGAATAGCAATATTGGGAAGACCATTCCAGTTGACCCTTTGTAGGCTCTTGATCTGTTGTGACTTGCTCTCACATCTGATAAAATGTGTGCTGTGAATCTCATTGGTCGCAAATATGCTACAACTCTGGGCCCAGCTCAGCCAAGCATTTGATGGGAGGAATCGGTTGGAGTGCCAAAACTAACAGGGGCTCCTGACAGTGACTGTGACTGAGGTCAAGAGAACAATAAATAATAGTGGTATTTGCATTGAACAGAGATTTTCCTTACCAAGTGCTGGTTGCAAAGAGGTATTTTACTGTCCTAATCATAAGCTAGAACGTAGTAGCTAATAAGAACTTAATGCAATATAGATGGGCTTAATAGTGCTAGGCCTGCTGGGATTTTCTGAGCAGTTCATAGCTTATGCATAATACAGGCCCTTTAGCCAACATCTTGCTATGCTGTGAAATGGGGAACTGGGTCTTGAGGGAAAGGGAGCAGCCCTCCATCTAAGGCACTTTGCTAGAAGGAGCATAATGAGTCTAAAGGGATGAGAAGATGGTGGCAGTTGGCTGGGTCAGAGGAAAACAGAGCAACACTTAAAATGGGTTTTTGTGATTTGGGGATTTTTCTCTTCCCCTTGGGCTGCTTGTAATGAGGCCTTGCAAAAGTCCAAGTTTATGCATGGAAATGGGCAAGTTTTCGTTCTGATTAGCTTTCTAGGAACCAACTGACATGTATAAATTAAGAGATGCAAATGAAACTACCCACAGTTTTAAAGAGAGGAGGAAAGACAGCTGGGTTTTGTGGTGGTTTGGTTGGGCTTTTTTTTTCATTTGGCTGGGGTTTTTTTAAACCATTTGGAGAAGCTTATGTGCTCCAGTCCACCTACCCAAAATGCCGAGACTCCAGCTTCCTGATCATTATGAGAAAGCAAAAGTTCTTTGAATCTCTTTTGAACCATTTGGTGCTGTTTGTTTAGACAAGAGAGTTAGTTACATGGTAAGCATAGTCTCTCTCACTAGTGGAGCTGAGGAGCAAGGTGAGTTTACCTTTGTGGATCTAAACTTGGATTATTTGTACATTTTCAGTGGAGCATCTCCTCACAGACTGAAGTGACAGCGAATTCAATGTGTGGCTCAGTAAGTTGTTCCAGCGTTTTTTTACTCTCATGGTTCAGTTGTCATGACTTAATCTAAGCCTGTCTCATTTCAGTTTCCAACTACAAGCTCTATTTATGCCTTTGTCTTCTCACATAAAGAGCTATTTGTTATCAGCAGTCTCTTCATTGTGTAATCTCAGACGCCAGAACAAGTAATCTCTCAGCCTTTTTTCAGTATGGAATCCAGAGTCTCTTTAGCCATTCACCACCAGGCAGGTTTTCCAGCCCTTGATTCATTTTTATAGCCCTTTTCTCAGTTTTTTTTTCAACATAATTCTGGCAGCATGGTCACCTGTATTAAATAGATTTTCAAAAATGATCTCACTGGTGCAGATGCAGAGGTGATGCCCATCTCACAATATGTTTAGTAAGCTTTGGCTTAATCATCCAAGGAATTGGACATCTTTGGACTACAGAATTAAGCTGAAAGCTGATGTTTGCTGGGTTACATCGACTCAGGCTCCTCTTGGAGTCATTGTTTCTCTCCTAACAAAGTGACACATTCTCTCCTCAACAGTTTTCTTTCCAGACCTTTACACTATCCAAGATAAATTGAATGCAGTTACCATAAACACATTCCATCAAGCGAACCAAGTTGCTCTTTGTGAGGTATCTCTCTAGTATGTTATTTACTGCTGCATATTTTGTGTCCTCTACAGATGTTGGTCTCTTATCCTGACATAGGCACTTAAGGATGGTGAATGTCAGTTATTGCACATTAAAGCGCTGCCTTTGTGTGGGAGGGAAGGAAGCAAAGCACAAGGCACATCCTGGAGCTGTGCCAAGGTCTGCACCCAGTCACCCCAGCTGCAAATGGATGTAAGGTCATTCAGACACCAGAGGTGGTTGGTTATGTGTGATGTTGGCTATACAGGCTGAACAGTGGACTTTATAATTGATGTACTTTAGCAATGCCAACCTGCTGGCTGGATCTTTGACCTTCACATGAAGATGTGAAATAGCATGAGTTTAAGAGGTTTGTATGGGATCTCACTAGAGAGATATTCCTAGAGAAGGTCTTTCCTCTCACTAGAGAGATCTCAGTGGTACATGCACCCATTTAAAATTTCTTTTTGAACTCTTTCAGTTAATGTGTTTTTAATCTGCTTAATGTGGGCTGCATTTGAATAGTGCTACATCTTCAATTAGTCTGTCGTGTGGAAGCAAGCCAGGATCTTTCCAATGCCTGAGGATGTTATGACAAGTTAGTTACTTTTCTTGTTGCTTTCTCAAACATTACCCAGTTTGTCTGACAAGGACCCATAAAACTATATTAATCATAATTCATTTTTTATCTTGTAAAGTTGCATCCCACACTCATCTTCTATGAGTTTTTTTCTGGAATCAGTGAGGAATAGAAAGGTTTATTGCTGTTTGCTCTGAGGTATCTTCTGCTTACATTGACCCAATTGGTTCATGTTTGTACTCCCATAGGCAATCCATGCATGGAGGGTACAGAATAATTTTATCTCCTCTGATGCTTGCAGGATGCTATCACAAACTTCCCCTCAAAGGCCTGGGTAGATGAAGTTTTCCCCCATCTTTCCTTACTCTCTATGGCATTTTTTAAGGTTTTTATGATCTGTTGTTAGTCTGTTATTCTACCATTTTTGCAGTGATTAATTCAGATCAGGGTACATATATCCAGCTAGAGTCTTATAAACAGGACCCAGAGAAGTCTGTCATTCCATCGTCTCTGGCTTTTATCACAGATTTAGCTATAGATATTCCCAGATTTAAGTCCATGCAGGTTCTTTCCAGATCTGTACTCAGAATTATACCCTCTCTCTGTCCTCCACAGCAGGATGGCTCAGCAAACATTGCTGAAACTCATTTAAAATGCCCTTTTCACCTGGGGTAACTAATTCTGGGAGGTGTTATGATCTATTACAGTGATTCTGGAAGAAGCAGGATGCCACGTTACAGTGTGTGCTGCTGCAACCCCTTGAGTTGATAATTGTCAATGGACTGACTCAGGCCAGGATCCACTTTCAGATCTTGATGCAGTGGGTGAGAATGAGGAAGGTAATGGCCTTACTTTTTGTGTCCCAGAAGAGTCAGGAATGTGAACAAGGTAAACTTTATGGAACCAGCTTCAGGCATGTATCTGTTGAACCAAAATCCAGGCATCAGGAGAAATGGAGTGTGTACTTCCCACTTGTGCTGTATATCGCCTTTGCTGCAGCCTAAGTCCTCCTCAGTCAACATGAAAAAGTGTCTCTGTGAGAGAAGCATGTGCCCACATTGCTCCTCCAAATGCTTCCTGTAGTGTTGTCCCAGTTTGAGGTCAGCCACAGAAGCAGCCTGGAAAATCAAAATGTCAGAGCAGATTTATCCAGTGAGCGGGACTGTTAATAAATTTCCATCTCCTGGTCCAAGTCCAGAGGAGATGGGGCAGAGCTGATAGCCAGATGGGGAGGTTGAGGGAGCAGGCTGCTGTCCTTGAATGATTGCCAGTTCTGTCATTGGCCTCCTTTCTGTGCTCTCTGCTGCAGAGGAGACCCTGAGCCCTGGAGAATGATTTCTGGGAGCCCACAACACCTGCGGCTGTCAGAAGTGACGAGGCTCTTCCTAATGCAGGGAAAGGAGAGAGCTGCAGGGCTGTGTCTGCTTCAGTGGTGAAGCTGGTGTGCTGCTGCGTCTCTGGAAACACGGTGGCAATGTAGAGAGAAGACATGAAGTTTCCAGCAGGAAAGTGAGTCCTCCATAGCTTGAGTCCATGCCCTTCTCTGAGATGGGCAGTATCATCCTGGCCGGGGGAAATGGGACTGCCAAATCCTCTGCTGTCTCCATAGGGGAATAAGCTATAGGGAGATGATTCTCTGTAACCAGCAATCTGCTGAAGATACATTCATGAAAAGCTCTGACAGTTACTGATATGACAGATAAAGCATTTTTTTCATAATTAATTAATAGAGGAGGAGTTGGACTCAGGCACTTAAGAAATTCAAACATTTTATATGCATGCAGTAGCAGTGTGAAGGATGGAGGGGGAAGACAGGATTTTCAGATGTCAGAGATGGTGGCTGTTTGGCAGCTGGCTTTTTGGAGCCGGTCACTATGCTGAAACACCTCAGCCATTTCATCTGATGGACCACTTGAACCTATCCTAATTTTTTCTATCTTCCTGTGATTGATTTGATCTACTTTGATTCATCTGAAGATGATGATGACAATGATGAAGAGGTAACCATCCAGAGAGTGACAGCAAAAATGTTTATAGTAAAAAAATGTTCTTGCCTCTCCTTTCTCTATGCCATATATACCAATACTCTGTTTTTAAATTGCATGCATTTCTTAAGTTCCTGTATGTACCACCCTCCTTGTTACATTAATTTTTATGGGAAAAATTGCTTCAATATCTGTTGACCTCAGCTGCTTCATCTATGAGACTGAACGTTTGCCATAAATCTTACAGTTTGAGCATCCTTTCAGCCTCTTTCTGAACAGTTACATTTTCATCGTCGTCATCTTCCTGAGATGAATCAAGATCAATCAGGAGTTGAAGGATGGAAAAATGGGGCAATGATGACAGTTAACAGAGCAGGATATTAAACAATTGGCAGCAGAACTCTGAGGCAGTGGATAGAGACGTGATGGAAAGCTGAGTGTGCTCTATGCAGAGTTCTTCCTCCTTGCTCCAAATTCCCTGCTAGGTCTGAAGGAGAGGATGAGGAAAAGCCTGGTGTGTATGGGGAAGCTGGTCCTTTTTCCACTCTGTACGTAAGTGGAGAAGCACTATATTAACTCTTCCTGGTCTAGCTTTGCTCCATGCATCCTTTTTTCTTACTAGTACAGACAAAGAATTCCAAGTAAACATATTAAGGAGTACTGGTTAATATTTGATTATCTTAATTGCCTTGGATGGCCCTCCTTCCCTTACCGGGCTCTTTCTGGCTTGGATCTCTCCCCTTTCCAGCTCTGATCTCACCACCCCATCATTAAAGCAGGTCTGATTTTTTAATCAACATTTCTGCATTTGGCTATGCTGCCTTTTGCTTTGCCTGCCTGTTTGGAAAGCAGCTGTGAAGAGATCATCTGGTGCTTCCAATTTAGCTTTCAAACTGAAAACAGAAGGTGAGGTAATGCTGTGGCCCAGCTGTGAGCAGAAGGCTCTGACCACCTGTGGCCCTAACAATCATTGCATTTCTAAAGCAAGGACTCTTCTCTGTTTTGACAGGATTGCTGTTCTTGGAGGCACTTTCTCCTGCAACCTCCTTGCTCTTAACTTTCAGTTCTTTTATTAAAAAGGTCTAAACATATGGAGGCAATTGAACTGCTCAGGCACCTGGTGGTGGAATAGGAGCCTATTGATATTCAGTTGCTGCTTGGAATCAGCGGCCATCTCTGCCTGGTAGCTCCAATGGTTGTGGTTGAGATCCTCCATAGGAGACTATGGGAAGTTTAGTCAATTCCTTGTAGGTGGTAGCTGCATACTCTGGACATGAGCCCCAGCAGTGGCACTAATTTGATGCTGTTTGGGGTCCAAAGATTTATCACCATATTTGCTATGGGGAACATGCAGGCTGTTGTCTGTTTCTGTTTCCCTTCCCAGCATAGTTCCATTGTGGCACACAGAAGCTCAAACACACAAGGTGGCTTCTGTCCAACAGCAGGACATGCTGCCCAAGTTTCAGATGCATGCTAAGACTCAGCTTACCAGTGAACTCAATAAACAAAGCACTGAGAGTTCATGGAGAGGTTCATATAGAGGGGTGGCAGTGGGCACCTCACTGCAGGTGTCGCACAAGCATTTACTTTGGTCTGCATTCATCCCACCTCGCAGAGGTGTGAGGGCTGGATCACCTTTTGCTCCCTGTGCAGTCACAGGATGGAGGAAGGTAATGCTACCTAGGGATTCCTACCATTCAAATTGTCTTCTGGACATGTCCCTCTCACTAGCTTTGGAGGGAGGTGGCATTTCTAACTTGGGTGCCTCAATGAGGATGGGATAAATTTGAACTTTAGAGTCTGTTCCAGCTAGCTCTAGGTTTGCTGTCAAACCTGAAGGGGTGATCAGTCCTTTCTCAGTTGTTCCATATCCTTCTCAGGAATGTGGAGGGCCTATTTTAGGACTATAAATATCACAGATTGCCTGTTTTCCCTTCTTTACACTGTGGATGGAAGCATAGGGAATGCATTCTGCTGTGATGGGCCAAGCAGCTCTGTTTCTGCTTGCAAGGTTGCAAATGGTACCTGTTGACCTCTGCCCCATTACAAGTCCCTGTGTCCTGCTTGTTTCTGACAGGTGTGTGAGGAGAGTCAGAGCTGTAGATTCAGGTTTGTCTTTTCTCCTTTCCCAAACTTTTTGAATGTGATTCCTCAGGCATTTATAACTCTAGGGCAGTGTTTCTGCCCAGAGAAAACAAAATCTGAATAGGAAGCTGTGCTGCTGCCACCTGAAGAGCAGAGGAAGGAGAGAAAGGGAAATTGTAAAGATATATATACACATACACACATGCACATATAAAATGTCAGTGTCATCTTGTCAAGGACTTTGGGAGAGGAGAAGAGGACTAAATTATCTCCTAGTATTTGTTGAGGTTGGGGACTACTGGGGATAAGACAGAGTTAATTACTGGGACATAAGAACACCTATGGGGGGGACTTGCAGTAGGCTTAAACTGCAGCAAGGGAATTGGGTTATTTGGTAAGAAAAAATAGTGGTAAACTCTGAAGTAAGAAGAAAGATCTGGATTCTCTGTTTTGGAAGAAGGATTTAATTTGGTTCTTTTTTGTGTGTTGATTTTTTTTCTCTTTTCCTTAGTTTGCACTGGCAATGATTCGCTTTATTCCCAGAACTACCCAGCTGAGTAGCTCACCTATGAATTATTAAGTAGCAAGATAACTGGTTCTCTGCCAAAAGATAATGCATATGGGATGCTTTTGGGGGAAAAGTATCATTGGCTGACTGTTAGTGAATGTTTGGATCTAAACTATTTATATACTATTAGGAGCTGCATGTCACTGCCAGCCCAATTTGTTAAACAGAAGCATGTAATAACAGACGTATGGGTATGACATCTTGTTACCTTCTAGAAGACAGAGGCAGAACCTGAGCAGAGAGCTTCTGGTCTGACAATGCTACACATGGCAGAGCTCCCCTTTTGTGGGTGTGTGGGTGGGCAGGAGAATCCGAGATCCACCCCAGCCATCATCCTGCTTCACTGTGCTGTAACAAACACAATTGGCTGTTAGAGACAATGTTTTTATGTTAGTCTGTGGGGGAAAAAAAAATAATCTGTATTTGGGTTATGCTGTTGGTCTGGCAGTAATTGAAGGTATTAGCTCTGAAATGCCCACTCTCTCACCCTCTTTATTTCTCTTGTGCATAATTTTGCTAATTGGGTAGTATGTGGGTGAGGGAAGGATTATCAGCATGCATTTCGCATTCAGATGTGTATATGTCTTCTGTACATACACCATCTTTTCCCACTTATCTTTTTCAATTAGGGGAGCATGCTGTTTTGAAACGGGGCACTTGAAGGTAGGTGAGGCATGGGAATGAGGTGGCTTTGCACTGCAAGAGAATACTTGTCTTTGTAATGTCTTGTTAGCATAAATTAATTGGGCAGTGAGTCTGAGTGGAGTTCTAGCATGTCTGGGACAGATCTTTTTTGAGGAGGCATATCTGTGAGGCAGAAGGTCTGGAAATTCCCACCCTGGATGGACTTTTCTTCAGAGTATTCTGTAAAGTGAGCTAGGGGTCTTATGTATTAATCAGCATAACTCATCATGCAGAAGAAGAAATCCTTTAGTAAGCCCCTCTTTATTAAAACACGGTGAAGACTGGTTGAGCTAATTGGCTTGGCAAGTTCTGAGAAGAGAAAAGCAGAAAAAATGGTAGTGAATCCATTTCATTTGCTCTTCTAAAAGCAGTCAACTAGCACAGAACTAAGCCTTCTCTGCTCTGAGCTCTGCTTCTCTGGTCCCTGCACCTACTTGTCTAGCAGAAAATGTACTCAAACAAATTTGTTTTGTTTGAAAAAACAACACTTGCAACTTGGCTTTCAAGCGCTTTGCAAAATATACACGTTTTATCTCTTTATACATGGGGAGACTGAATTGCAAAGGCAAAAGCACAGAAGATGAAAGAGATTCTGGCTTCTAGCTGAAATAGGCTGAGCAAACCTTCCTCCATCTCCCCTCTTCTAACTACTCAATTATATCATCTCTCAGAAACAAGCATATGAGACTGGTTTTGTAAATATTAGTTGGATATTTGTCCCCATATGGAAACCTGCTGGTGCCTAACGTGCATTCCTGGGGTGTGGGTGCTGTTACAGGGAACAGAATTGCTCAGCGGTGATTTCCCAGCCTTATGACAATAAAAGAGCTTCCCATTTGCTCAGGTAGAGAGCTCTGGTCTCTCCTGGAGCTGAAACCATTAAGTTTTCTACCAGCTGTGAAAGCAGGGGTGCATTGTCTTTGATGCCTGTGGCATCTTTATTATCCTGGATTATGGTACCAGGGGCTGGATAAGGAAGACACCCTTTACTGGGATCACTTTAACTGTCTAGAGAAGATTAGGGAAGACTGTATCGCATATGACTGCAGAAGGTTACCTATTGGAATTGAAATGGATGCTGGATGGGGTCATATAGGTCTCATAACGCCTGGTTTGCTTTCCAGAGAGAGAAATTACTACCTAGTGTCATTCTCCACAGCTAACAATTTTAACTAACCCAAAGTGCAGTCTTTCATACCAACTTATCTGTGTGTCCTTTGCAACGTTAATCCAGCAAGTGAGTGGTCAGTTAGCTCTCACACGTGGGATAAGGTGAAGGCTACAAGCAGGAGTCCACTGGTGCTGTGATTGCGTAGTTAAGCTTGGAGGGAGTCATTCAGCAGAGTGGGATGAGAGCTGCTGGAAATAAAGCTGCTTTCTAATCTAGCAAGGCTTGCTATTTTCATCACTTGTGTTGCATGTTGTACTTTCTAGATTTAAATAAAAATGTAAATGGTGACTGGCTCTGGAGGGTAGAAGAGAGGGTGTTTTTCACCAGGGAGGAAGCCTGGGCTAAGGACTGAAGTGTGGGTCAGAATACAAGACTGGCACTTCTGCCTGATGGTGCCAGTTCACGTGACATCAGGCAGGCCATCTTTCTGCTTCTGCCTCTCCTCTTCTGCCCAGACATTGCTGCACTGGTGCTCTCCGCAGCAGAGGAAGGGTTGCAGAAAGTAAACCCCTGTAGAAAAATGCAAGTGCAGCAGCCCATGGCAGCTGCACAGACCAGTGCTACAAGACGGGCAGCCGAGCACCTACAGAGATGGCTGTTGCCTGCCACTGGTCACGGTGCCTGTGGGTCAGAAAACAGGTTATGAGTGAGCTCCTCAGCTCTGACAGCCCTTTCAGAAGGAGTCAGCATTTGGGAATTGACCGGGCTTTGCTATTCACAGTCTTCACGCTATGGTGGGAAAGCAGAGCTTGCGTGTGTCTTGCATAGTGCTTGCGGCTGTTCAAGCTGGAAAAGAGAAGGCTCCAGAGAGACCTTATAGCAGCCTTCCAGTACCTGAAGGGGCTACAAGAAAGCTGGGGAGGGACTTTTTACAAGGGTGGATAGGGATAGAACAAGGGAAATGGCTTTAAGCTGAAAGAGGGTAGGTTTAGATTAGATATTAGGAAGAAATTCTTCACTGGGAGGGTGGTGAGACAATGGAACAGGTTGCCCAGGGAAGTTGTGGATGCCCCCTCCCTGGAAGTGTTCAAGGCCAGGTTGGATGAGGCTTTGAGCAACCTGATCTAGTGGAAGGTGTCCCTGCTGATGACAGGGGGGTTGGAACTAGATGATCTTTAAGGTCCCTTCCAACCCATACCACTCTTATGATGCTATTACAGTACTGTTGTACTGTGGTGTCTAGGATTTTCAACCTACTCGATTCTTGCTTGAGCTTTAATCCGAGGTCTGTTCGCTCAGTGTTCCTCAGTTCTGCAGATGCTGGTTTGTGTAGAAGCTTGTCACTGATTTTGATGCATCAGTCTACTCAAATATGAACCTTTCTTGGCCTTTCATCCATATCAGATAGAGCAGCCTCATGACAATGCCCCCAATTAAAAAAAAATTAAAAATCATTTAAATTTTTTTTCTGTCTTTACCCCACAAGTGAAAGACTTACTATAGTGCATCACTGCCATCCTGGGATGCTCTGACTTCATTGCTGGTGAACGAAGCATCTCTGGCTTCTGGAGGCAGCTGAATTTGTTGGGAACCTACAGCAATCACACAGCATTGCAGGGATGGCCAGGTACCCCTCCTTGAGCTGTGCCCAAGCAGGACGGTACAGTAACCGTGCAAGGAAACTGTGGTCTCTCCTGCAAGCACTTTGGCTCTTGTAAGGAAGAACACTCCTCCCTGTTTGTGCTTCCTTCACTCTTGCCCTTCATCACTGTGAACACCATGCTAGCTTAGCAACCCTTCAGTGCAGAGCATCTGCTCGGGCTCACAGCAAGGGAGCTGCCTACAGCCTGGCTTTGCTTTAGGGTGCCTGGCATGCTGGAGTAGGTTGCCTGTGTTTGGCTGATTTGATTTGCTCCTAACGAGAAGGTGAGTGATTATGTTTTCTCCTGTTGCACAATAATTCTGCTGTGAAGGCAGGCTGCCCTGCCTTGTGTTTTCCAGCAACTGCATCTTAACAAGGTTGCTGAAGGAGCGTTGCTCCTTCAGCGTTGCCTGGAATGGTAATTGCTGCCCTTTCCAGCCCTTTTGTCACTCCTTCTGCCAGCTAGCTAGCTCTTCTAGAGTTAATCTGTGTGCTCAGAGAAAACAGTAATCATCCATATTTGTTTGTTGTGTTTCTTATCAGGGGATCCTGAAGTCCTGTATATGCAGAGAGGTTTTTTACGTCCCTCTTGAAGCATAGCAACCTGCTGTCTGCAACGTGGCTGCAGCTTAACAGAGCACTTCAGCTGCATGCACTGGAGTTCAGGGGAGACATGGAAAGACATTTGAGGAGCCTCTGGACAAGGCCCCTCCTTTGGAACTGGGTTAAAAACTGGGGTAATGGTACCCACGCTCCCCAGAGAGCACTATGGCAGCTCAGTGAGCCAGAGTAGCCAGACGTTGCTGTGCTGAGCAGAACAGCTCCCTTACAGCCAGCAGAGATGCTGCTTCCCTGTGGGTATGAGAGGCACCTGGAAAAGCATTATCATTTCCTGCAGCTCCCTAAGGGTGTCTGCACAGGAGTCATGTTCATAGAATCATGGAATTGTTTTGGTTGGAAAAGACTGTTAAGATCCCAGAGTCATGTTGGAGGTCTCTGCTCCGAGACTGTCACCATCTCAGGTGTACTGGAGCTGTTCAGTTCCCAGTCCTGGGGAGTAGGAGCACCAGCTCATTTAAACAAGCTTTCTTTTGTATTTAAGCCAAGGGTGAGAAGAAGCTGTGTTGTTATCTGCTACGATTTGCAGTCTGAATCCCTGTGTTGGTGGTGGTCTCTCTTTTGTGTATAACCTGCTTGAACAATCCTGGGCTCCCCAGTAGGCGTTGGAGAGCAGAGCTGATTTCTGGCTCTGTAATTGCTGTTGACCTTTCTTTGCTTTCATATCCACTGGCAGCCATCAGCAAGAGGTGCCCCTTGCTGTAGTAGCACATGCATCCTTTGCAGTGATGGGATGACCTGCTTCAGCTCTCTCTCCAGAAAACCCAGGGGCTCCAGGACTACCTGCAGAGTTAATGCTCGTTGGGAGTTTCCTAGTGCCAGAGACAGGAGAAGAAAATGTAATCCATTTTTGCTGTACAGGCACTTTTAGACATTCCCATTGCAAGTTGCTAACATAGGCCCAGAGCCTGTCCCAGGGCAAATCAAGTAAATCCCACTTGCAGCCGAAGATTAAATATCTTCTGCATCCGTGGCTGCCCTGCTGTTCTTGTGACCTAAGGAAGCATCTGGATCATCCCAGCTCTGTTCCTCTGTGACCCTTTACCAGCCCCAGACACTCCCTCAGTGAGGCCCAGGGGGGCACTTTCCTTGCAGCGTGTGTCCTTGCAGGGGGCACTTTGTCCAATTTCGGATCTTTTCTCTTCCTCTGTCCCAGCTTTGTACACAGGCACTGATCAGTGCAGTGGGAAGCTGCTCTCCCACCCCTCTTCCTCCTCATGAGAAATATCGTTCTGAGTACGTCTGGAGCTGCTGTGCCATTTTTTTAAGCCTGCCTTTCTTGTTTTTCTCCCCTTTTTCTCTGTTTTTTTTTTCTTTTTTCCTCTACATCACCAGCTGGCCTTGATTATAATGTGAGACCCCACCAGCTTCAATTAAGGAGCAGATGTGACCCAAGAAATGGGATAGCAGCTAGGGATGGAGATGACACATTCATGGCACTAGGTCTAATCAAACAACTTCTCACATTATTCTCACTGTGAGGTGGGAGACGTGAGAGCCAAAGGCAAGTCAGTGCTTGGAGCACCCGCAGAGACACATTGCTAGCAAAGCCATCTGTAATGAGCTGACCATGCCACTCAGCACGGCAACATGAGCTCAGTCAAGGGCTGCTTTTAATGCACTTAAGTGCAGCAAAGGGCCCAGAGGCTGAGAGTTGAGAACAGGTACCTAGAAAACAATCAGCCACTGTCAAACAAGGGTTTCCAGGTGGAGGGGGTACTTGTACGCTGCATACCTGCAGATGCATCCGTGTCCCTGGGCGAGGGAACACTGTGCATGCAGACCTGTGGTGTGATGCATACACCACCTTCATCTGTGAAGATGGAGATGTCACTACTGTTACAGAGCTGTAGGTGGGTCTTGCTGGGGTCAGGCTATGGGAGGGGAGAGACTGGTGCCCTCCACGCAAGACTGTGTTCAGGGCAGTGGGGATGCTGTGCGACCGTGGTTCCTGGTGGAGCTGTGTCTGTGGTGCTGTGGATGCTGTGCCTTGCAGGTTTTGGGGCCTGGCTGTGCTTGGCAGCTCTGTGGACCTTTAAAGGAGGCAGGTGCATTGTAGGTGAGCGTAGAAGGTGTCTGTGGAAGAGCAGGTGCTTTGAACCTGGAGAAGGTGAGTTGTGATTGTGCTGGAGCTGCTATAAATCTGTTCTCCCTCTTTTACGTTCAGGCTAACAGCTGTTTTGTGTTCAGGAAACCTTTTTCATTTTAGAGGGAGAGCTTCTGGTTATTCCCACGCTGTAGTGTTTTAATTAAGAGTTTATTGCAAGTGAAACACATCCATCAGATGGCTGTGGAGGTTGAAGTCGGCTGCCATTGCATTAAATAAGGGGTAAGCCGAGCAATACCAATCCAGACTTTCTCCTTGCTCTGCCTCAACCGTGCCCAAATTGTAAGGTTCCTGTAAATTTTTTTACAAGTGCTAAAGAACAAGACTTAGTAACCTCCCTTTGCTAAGGAGGTGGCCACACATCACCATTTTCACACAATGGCAGAGAAGCTGACATGGAGAGATGTGACTCACCTCCCAGCATCAGGGGATTGTTGCCAGGGATAAAAATAGGACCCAGGACTCCCGTAGCCAGTCCCTGATGTGTTGTAGTGATGTATTTGAGAAGGGCCTCTAACACCCCCTCGGGTCTGTGCTCTTTGTGGGCATCCAGTGTGTAACCCTCTATCTAAACATGGTGTCCCTGACAACCTTGTTGGATGTTGACCAGAAGAACCTGAATGAAACTGCTTGGGAGCACACCTGCCTGCTTAAGGAGTGCAGTTTATGCTGGCCATGAGGTTATTCTCATTAGGCGCTGAGGACTGAATCCACACTGTGGTCCTCATCTGTTGGAGTTGCACGTCTCACGTGAAAGAGCAGGGCTTGGTAGCTACTCCAAGGAGTGTCTCACTGTGGGATGAGACTTGCTAAAGGCCACCCCTACCTAATAATTGGAGGGAGGTGAGAGGTGGCTCCAGCCCAGTCAGAAAGGGATGTCAGATGGCTGTTGCTGCTTTTGGTTTGATGAAGCCCGGTTCCCACTAGAAAATCAATACCCTTTTGGCAATCAATCACAGGTGCCTGTCTCCTCAGAGGCACCGCAGGGGTGACTGTGCTGAGTGAGAAGGCCGTTCCCTGACGGCATCCCTGCCTGTTGCTCTGTTTGGTCCCCAGTCCCCCCCGTGGTGGAGCCAGCCTTCCAGGACGTGCGCCAGGGCCTGGGCCGCAGTGTCACCCTGCGCTGCACCATGCTGAAGGGCAGCCCCATGAAGGTGGCCACCTCTGTCTGGCGCTTCAACGGGACCCTTCTGCCGCAGCCCCTGGCAGAGCAGCAAGACTACTCGGAGCTGAAGGTGGACAGCGTGAGCCGGGAGACCAGCGGTAGCTACGAGTGCAGCATTTCCAATGACGTGGGGGTCTCCACCTGCCTCTTCCAGGTGTCTGGTAAGTCCCAGAGCGTACATCGAGCAAGCTGTTGGATGGGATCATGGAGGTGGGAAGCTTGCTCCTGATAAACTGGGGCCAGTACAAGCGACCTCTACTGCCTTCTCTGTGCACAGTGCTGTGTTCAAAAGGGCCAAACTTCCCTTAAGCCAACAGTGAGTTCTGCTTCCATCATTCAGGCCGTCCTTCAAGTCTGGGGTGTACCTGGGGCAGTTATTGGCAGCCACTGGTACATTTTAGTGGTGTTTGACCACTTGCCTGAAAGATACAAGACTTAAACCCAAGGCTGCCATCTGCTTTCAAGCTTGGACAACCTGTGTTGTAGATAAGTATTGACCAAGGGGGAGTGAAAGTTTCTATGTCCCCCTCAGCAGCCTCCAAAAACATCTAATTTCCCCTTTAAAAATGAACAAATTAACAAGGACTGTATTATGTATTCCTGTACCTTCCCTGTGTCCCCAGGCTGTCTTTGTGTCATGATGCCTGCTAGAACAAACATAAGCTGGGAATGGGTAGTAGTACTCGATGGATTTGCTGCTTATTTTTCTGTGAATCCAGCAGGCACCATAACAGAACTCCTCTCCAGCACCTGCAACTGCAAAGAGGGATGGCAGAATTATAGCATCTAAAACCATACATCTGACCTAGCCTCGCCAACTGATCATTAAATCTGCTTTTCCCATGACCCTAGAATTGACTTGGGCATGAGTTTCTAGATAAGCTCTCCAATGAAGTTGCCTTAATAAGCAGTAAATTCAGCCAAAATACTGGGTTTTCAGTCCAGGGCCAATTTATAATACTTTTCAAGTCAGGGCTGAACAAATGAGAACAAGTAACACCCAGAGGGGCCTGATTTTGAAGCAGATCTCTCACAGGGAAAAGCTCAGGTATGCTGTAACTCTGAGATGCTCTCAGAAATGGAGAAGCCCAAACTACTTCTACTGTTTGGGCTCCTTTTCAGGACCTTGCTCTCACCCCTTGAGATCTCTTGGACTTTGTCTGGCAGTGAATTTTGCTTGAGAGCTTTGGCCCCCTCTACCCTTTCTTCATATGCTTGCAACTGTCACATCACTAACTAAATAATATTACTATATCCCACTGTAAGCTGCTATGGCAAAATTTGTCTCTAGCAAGCTTAGGGATGCGCCCAGGATCCAAATTTCTTGCTGGAAGTAGTAACAAATACAGATTGCCACCCAGTGTGCCATACCGTGCCCCATGAGATAAAATCCCTTAAGCAGAAAGCAGCATTCATCTCATCAGGAAAATAACAAGCATTTATTTTCCTGCATCCCTTCTCTGTTTCTAAGGCATTGGTAGCTGATGGTGACTTTTCAGCTCCAGACATCTCTGCCTGTGTCCTGGACAGCTACAAATCAATTAGACCTTCTGAGCCTGTAGAACAGCCTAAAAGATAATCCAGTGGCTAGACGGCTGTGCTTGGGCTCAGGACCACTGGAGTTGTAATTCCCAGCCTACCACAGCCTTCCTGAGTGAGCAGGGGAAATGGCATAGTCTCTTTTTGTTTCTACTTCTCTTCTGCGAAAGAAAGATCATAAATCTTCCTATCTGACAGGGAGGCAGTGACTCATTTGTGACTTTGATGTCTTCAGATGTACTGGAAACAGAGTACATAAACCTGCCCAGGATGGGATTAGTTTCTTCTATGGATGGGAGATTAGCTTTCTGAGATGTTTTGAAAGGATAGTGAGACATCCAACCCACTCCTCTTGAGCAAATTATCAGGGCAGCCCATACTGGTCACCACCTGCTCTCCTCCTAGCTACAAGCACAGAAAAGCCCTGAAAGAAAGACAGAATGAATAACCTTCAGCTCTTCCTATCAGCTGCAAGCACAAGACAAAACTTTCCAGCAAAGGTAAAAGTTTCCAGAAAGGAAGTTCTGGAAGCATCTTGATGTGCTGCATTTCTATTAGAAACCTTTTTTTTTTATTATTTTTTTTTCCCCAGCTTCCGTTTCCATCTTGGCAATTAATAAGGAATTAATATCATGCAAGATGATGATTGTCATCAGTTCTGATTTTATTTCAGAATCCATTATGAAGCTTGACTTCCACAGTCAATACAAGTTGAATAAGCAGCAATTAGTCTCCGAGGTGGTTCTGAACTTCTTGCTTGTACAAAAATTCAAGTCAATAAAAATAATAAGAAAAAAAGGACTTGGAAATAAACATCAATATTATCCATCTCAGTTCATAAAAAATAAACATTGAATCTTTCAAGCATAATTATAACCACACAGAATGACAGGGCCTGTGATTCAAGTGGAAAGGTGCAGCAGACTGGTTGGGGAGATGGTGTTTGTGATTGGACCTGAACCCAGAAAGGAGAGTTTTGGTTCAGGCCCAGCTCCTGCCTGACTCAGGATAGGACCTGCCAAAAAGTGCACAGGGTGAAATGAAGGTAATTTCAAATAGGGCAAAACCAGTTGTGGGTAAGATGTCAAGTTGCTTCTGGCATTTGTCCACCAGCTGCTGGGCTGCATGGCGTTGGCCTTTGAATCCTGTTTGTTAGTGGTTCAGGACAGCAGCAGCTGGGGAAATGACAGGAAATCCCTTCTTCTCCGAACCATCCAATTTCTCTCTGGTACCTAATTTCTCCTGTGTTTCTCTTCCTCCTGCTGCCCTGTTTTAAGGGTTTAGAAAAGACATCTCTGGCCCTGCAAAAGCTCCCGCTGTTTTTACCCGGGCTGAGGTCAGCATCCCCTTTGCTGCCGAGTTGTCTGCCGTGTTATGAAGAGGCTGGAGCACTGTGTTGCCAAGGCAGGGGAGGTACAGAAGGAGCAAGGTCTCCTTTTTAATGCCATGGTCCCTGTGTGATAAATAACATTTTTCCTGTGACCTACTGGCCAAATGATCTTTCCTTGGGGTTTGTTAGCAGGAGGCTCTGTAAAGCAGCAGATGAAACGTAAGAAACGCCAGTTTAAAGCTGTTACCTCAATCTAAACTACAAAGCAAGAGAGAAAAGATTAGAGCTGGTTCCAGCTGGAGAGCTGAAGCTGTTCCCACCTTCTCTGGCATTGGTTATGCCCCACTGGTGTTGCAGGGCTGGTAACTCTCCCAGTAGTTAAGGCTGTGAAAGCAGTAGTGGTTCAAAGAAAATGATGGCATGTCAGTGCAATACCAGCTACAATAGTAAAGGTGTCCATCATGTCAAAGGCAAGTGGATGAGCTTGGTGAGCAGAGCTGTTCCACTCTCAACACATCTCTATAATTTCTGTTCCCCTTACCCCACTCACTTTTCTACTTTCCTCCTCCTTTTTTTTTTTTTTTCCTCCTCCTCCAGCAAAAGCTTACAGCCCAGAGTTTTACTATGACACTCCCAACCCCACCTTGAGCCAGAAGCAATCCAAGAATTACTCTTACGTCTTGCAGTGGACACAGAAGGAGCCTGATGCTGTGGATCCCATCCTCAAGTACCGCCTGGAAGTCCGGCAGGTAAGGTCTGCTCTTCTGGAGCTTTAGTGTGTGCCCTTGGGAAGAGGGCCTCTCAGGAGGCAGTTACCTTGATGTTTCCTTGCCAATTAAGAGCTGAAGGTGATGAAATTGACAGACCCTGATGGTCTTGCACGTTCCCTACCGAACGGAAGAGATAGGCCAAGTGCACAGCTCAGCATTTGTTTTTACGTCCGGTGTTGGGTACAATCAAGGGCTTTCAAAGCCTGGCTGCCTCCCATCGGACTGTTCATGTTTTGAGTGGGGTTTTAATGTGAACAAAACCCCACAGTCATTAGTAGGCATTGTAGATTTTATAAGTCAAAGACTCAAGCAAGTGGAATTCCACCCTCCTCACTTGTATGAAATAAAGGGAATAAGCTGAAGAGCTCTCCAGGCAGGAACTGCAGGAAAAAGTCATCGGCTGTTTGCGTTGCAGAAGGGCTTTCATACTGTCACAATAATAAAGCTATTTGGACTATATAAACTCTGCAGGGGAAGACAAGTGGGTTTCAAGGTTTCTGAGTCTGAAGAGAAATCATACCAGAGGGTGTGGGGGGAGAACTGAGGGAAATCTGAAGAGATCACTGGTTAGAGAAGGTTAGGGAAAAGAGTCTGATGTTTTTAAAGAGCACATTAACCTAGCAGGACTGCCCGGTGCTTTCATCCACACTCAGCAAAGTGCCCATGTTCAACTTTTTTTTTTTTTAAATGGAGACACTTAAAACTGGTGGTTCTTGGCATTCAGTGGTAGCTTGGAAGCAAATGCATCTTGCAGGGAAAAGTTTGTTTACTGTAGATAGAAAACAATATAATTAAAAAGATACAAGTGTCTCTTTCCTCTAGTTCTGCACAGTAGGCTCCAGTTTTATGTCTCTGTTTGATTGTGAGCTCTCTGGGGTGGGACAGTCTTTGTTTGTTACTCAAACCGTGCAGAGCACATTGTCAGTGCTTAATAATAATACAGGACACAGGGGAGCCTCTAGTAATGAAGGCAGTTTGTCATAGTACCCCTTCCCTCTTAGCTGAATTTCACTATTATCAGCACTACAATTCAGTGAAGTAATTTGTGGTTTTTATCCTTCTCCAGTGATGTTGAGGTTTTTTTTCATTTTGCACAGTGCCTAAAAGTAATCCTAGATCTGTTCCTAGTTGGGCTCCTACTGAAAGGGATCAAGAAAAGGAAAAAAAATCACATTTCTGCTTTAACTCATGACATGAAGGAAGCTGAGTGCCTCTGCAAATTTAATCCCCCCCCCAGTTTTGTTCATAGCCCATCGGTTACTGCTGTTAATGTTTCTTTTGCAGCATCACTACATAGTTGTGACTAGTGGTGTGACTTAGAGGAGTGTTGTACTGTAGCCCTGCTGTAGCCCAGTCTCATGTACGTGCAGTTTCTACAGGTGCCATTGTGGTGGCCTGGGTCTGAATAAGGGAGGGCAGAAGGAGGAGGAAGCAGAGGAGGTTTATTCCCACTTCTGTCAAGTACAAACAGGAAACACTCTGGAAAAGGCTTTTGTGGTTTTGCCTCCTCCTGGCCCTCCTCCAGTGAAGACACTTGCATTTCATGGTGAGGTCTCCACCTCCACGGGCCGTACTGAGGTCTCACCGAGCCCTTTTCATTTCCTTGTCCCAGAGGATCACAGCCCCTCTCATCTCCAACCTGCCACTTTCCAGAACTGCCTCTGTGCTCCTGTCCTGCCTTCCTGGCTTCTTCCTTGTGATGTCTTACTTGAGCTCCAAGCAGCCTTGTGACAACTCCTGACTTTTCACTCTTTCCCTTGCACCGTCACCCCTTTTCCACATCCCACGGGCTATTCTGCTTTGTCACACCTTCATTGTGCTGGGGCACCCGAGCTGAGCTTTGTGTCCTGCTGTTCCATCGTTGGACTGTGGAACATTACCGAATATAACTGTGGAAAGCTCAAAAGCTTAAAAGCATTGCTGACTGGAGAGCACATAAGAAAGGGGATTTGTCTGCATGAATGAGGAGCCACTGTTTGCCTGTGTGTCCTCCTCACTGGATACACTGGCTTATAGGCACTAGCTGTGGTGGCACAGAAATCCTCCTAGAGACCTAGGATTGAAGTGGAATATTCTTCTCAGATAAAACAACCTACATGCAGCCAGTCACGACTGATTTATTGCCAATATCAAGCTGATGAAAGCTTACCCAGCCAGCTCACCTTCTCCTCCAGCTCTGGGAGCTCCCCAGCCTCAGTGGTCAGTGGCAGGTGCTCTTCAGCATCCTAAGGATGAACAAGGATAGCAGCAGCAGCATGCAGTCTCAGGATGGTGAGGAGCTTTCTGGGAGATTTTGGCTCTTGCTGAGCTGGAATCCAAAGGGCAGCCAGCCGGGATGCCCACTGGTTGTAAAATGCTTTCCTGGTTTTCATTTCACTCTCCCCAGTTTGCTTGAAGAGCTCTTGGCATATGTAATATGAAGATCCCTAAGTAGCAGGACGCTTTGCAAGGCACCTGGGAACCCTTGAATTAAATTTGCTTGCTGCAGCTGCTGAAAATTGGGCTGGGTGAGAGTCAAAGTGCTGTTTATTAATTGACTGGTGCTGTGGCCTCTCCAACTCTTCCTGTTCAACAGCTTCCCAGGGCTGGTTGGGCATTCCTGGGGGGATTGCAAGCAGTCTCAGGGAATTTGGTTTCCTAAGTGACGCATGGGGGGCTCCCAGCAAGACAGGCAGGTACATTTCCACAGGAGCTGATTGTGCTCGGCACTGTGAGGCAGGCTGAGCGGCAGAACAGACGTACCAGTTCCAGTAGAATAAGAATTAACCTTCGATTAAAACCAAATAAACAGCCTGACAGCTTGGAGCCACTGACCCAGGCAAAGCGTATATGCTAGCAACATGGAGCAAGCCTCTTGTAAAGCCTCTGTTGTATGTCTCAGCAAATAGGCTGTTATTTCCTGGAGTGCATCAGTCATGTGGGCTAGGCAGTGGCTTTGTGTTGAGTGGCAATTCAGAGGGGAAAACATCTCCACTGAGGAACTGCGGGGGCCTCACAGACATCTGTCCTTGGGAGATTTTTCTTTTCTTGCTCCAAGGCAACTGAGCCAAATGCCAACCACCTTACTTCACCTTAGCCAGTGAACTTAATGAGTTTGCAGCTTTGGGTGGTTTGGTTGTGGGCAGATGCCATGAGGCTTTTGGGGTATTTTTTTGGTGAGCTTTTTTTCTTCTCATGTATCTTTGTAGTATAGAAAGGCACTGAGGCACTGTACTCCAACTGAAAATGTTTTTCATTGCTTGGGGATTCAGAGCAGCCTCCCCAAACCAGATCTTTGCTTAAAAAATAAAAAGCCTTTTAAGTTGCTTGTTTCTTTCTGTGTATTTTATCCCCTCCCAGAGCTCTGCTCTAACATTAAAGAGAAATGAAAAGCCATCTAATATTGCAAGCAGGTTGCATCCTGGAGGAAAGATCTGAGCTGGGCTGCTGGTTACGGTTACAGGGGATAGTGGCAGAATTTCTGTGCACTTAATGAGCTGGAACCCATCTGTGACCTGAGGCTGCAGGAGAAAGAGGAAGGAGAAAGTATTGGTGCAGTAGGGAAGTTTAATCTTCATTGTGCCCCTCAAGGAGACCGGAGGCTGCTGTCTCCTCTGTACCTTCTGATACTGCAGGCTTGGGCCAGAACGTGGCCAGCTTAACACATTCCTGCCTTTCCCCTCCTTGGAGCAGGCTCAGCTCTACCTGCCAGACGGACCCCTGTAATTTGCACCAGACCAAGCCCAGGACCCATTTGCTAAATTAGCCCACTGGGTTGTCATTTCAGATTAATTCCTGTCAGGGAGACTGTCTTTAATGAGACTGGCCCTGTGAGATGCCAGAGTAATTGTATGGTCTCTCTTTGTTTGTACTTTCATCCCCTCCATGTTGGATAAACATCCCCTGCTGTCTACAAAACTCATCTGGGCTCCGGAGCCGGCTGCCACTTGCCTCATCAGCCAGCCAGAGCGGCATTAATGAGAGCTGTGGCAGTGGGGAGCCGGGCTCACCGTGTGGGGAGGTGACAGATAACAGAGCTGTTTGGACAGACACAGGACAGAGGCATTAGCAGGAGTTTAATGATTGTGATTAGAGTGGAAGGTTAACTCCACTGATGGCCATCGCAACGCAGCAGGAGAAGTTTTATGCTGAGGCCCACGGGCTGTGGACCTGTATCGCTTCATTTCTGCCTCTGAGTTTTCTTTTGCTCTCCTCTGAGCCCGCTTCAGCAGCGTCTGTCAACTGCTGTCTGTCTTTGGCTTCATTACCGCATGGAGCCAGACGCCCCTCCAAGGGCACACAGACCAGGGCAGGGATGTCTCTCACTCATTCCCTTCACACCAAGCAGGGGTGGTACTACTGAAAAGGGAGAACGAGCAAGAGGTACACCAGCCCATAGTGTTTTATACAAATGTTTAATTTGAGAACACTGTTAACTCGCACTGTTGTGCTTCCCCCATTCATGCAACGCCATGGCTTGGTGAACGTGTGTGCCTGGCCCTTGGCCTATGAGGAACCCAGCCTAGTGAAATTGGATGCATCTTCCAATGCATGTAAGCAACACTGTGATAAAATAAACATCTAGGTTGGGCAGCCAGGGTAGAATAAACTTCCAGAGCAAGCTAATCCACCCAGTCCCGCACTCATCAGGACTGAGAACATCCACACCAAAAGCTTGTCTCCTCCCATCTGCGGCAGTTAGTGCCCGGAGAAGAGTATAAAACAGACACACACAGTATTGCTTTCTGTGCCTCTAGATATTATGAGCCTGCTTGTTTATTGGGCCTCAGGTTAGGAAAGGCTATCAACACAGAGAGGTGGTATATCTGAGCAGGTTGTGGTGTACTTGAGTGGGTGGTGGCCCTTGCAGCAGCCCAGCTCTGTGCTCTGGGAGGTGAATGAAATCTCTTTTCTTCTACAGGCACGACTGTGGCTTCAGGCAAAGCTTCTCAGAAAACTGAGCAGTCAGTGCCTTGGGGAGTGGCCTGAGGGCTGCACATCAGGGCCGGGAGGACCCCAAGGGCTAGGAAAGAAGGCGGCTCTGTGCAAGGCAGGCAGGGGTGACTGAACTCGCTTTGCAAACCAAGGGGCTAACATTTTGCTGGCTCTGGAGGATGATGTGCTGTCTGGGCAACGCTGCCATCACCAAGGTAACGGCCTCATGTAGGGCTGCCGACAGGCCTGGGTCCATAGCCCTCCTCCCAAGGCTCACTGGGGCACCGTGGCCACGTTCTGTCTGTCCCCTGGCTAGTGCTACCCTGGGGTTTTCAGCTGGGAGATGTTGCAGGAGCTGAGGAGGTGATACGGTGAGGTTTTAGGACAGCTTAGCTAAAAAGCAGTCAAGGCTGCCCTCCTAACTCTTTTTCATACTAGAATGTAAAGAGCTTAGAGGATGAAGCTGTGGCTTGTGAAGTGGGGAGGCACCCATCCTGCTTTTCATAAAATGTGACCTGTGCTGCACTCACCTGGTGATAACTGGAAAAAGGGCAAGGGCTTGTGGTGCCATATGCACCAAGAAGTCCTCTTGCTGAGAGGCTGCTTAACTGGACAGCCCAGTTTGGTGCCCCAGTGCAGGGCATAGACAGGGCCCATGGAAAAGGGGTGTGCAAGTCCCTTTTCCTTTACTCTTCCCTACTAGAGCATCACAGTCCCAACTGGCTGCACAGAGGAAGGGAGTGTGACTTCCCATGAAGCAGCAGATGGTGGCCCTGTCTGGATGTGAGATGCTGCATGGATCAAAACACTTGTGGGTTGTGAAATTTGTCACACCCCTTTACTGTTCATCATTTCACTTGATATGTGTTGTGTTGGTCCCGTCTCACTGCTGTTAGGACTGGGGATTGCAGTGACTTGGCTTCCCAATGTTTGTCCAGGATTGAATCTCAAAGCAGACCTTCTGTTCTGGGATGGTTTATAAGTCACATCTGCCAGGAAGCTTCTTTCTTTAGTCCTGTCTTCTTTTTTGCTTGCCTTGGCTGCCAGTTTGATGTCTGATCACAGGCTGCTGTCGTATGGGGCAACGTAAAATCAAAGCAATTCCATCTACCTGCTGAGCTGTCCCATGTAGTGGGAAAAGGTGTTTTTTCAGCAGTAACTCGCATCTCCCTCGCTGATGCTTTTTTTTTGCTTTTTTTTAAATTTCCACTTTTGTTCAGGCAATGAGAATAGGCAGACTACATTTGTGCTTTCAAGTTGATTGCCTTCAGTTGTGCTAGTGGCATACATGATGTTGTGCAGAACTCAGCCCTGAGAAAGGTGGAAAAGGATGCAAAAAGAAGCCAGCGTGTCAACAGGAGGTGTGCTTGGTGGATGGTTCAAACAGCCATCATGATGCAAAGCCCGGGAAAGCAAGAGTAGGGAGAGGTGACACTGCCTTTTTAAGGCTGCAAGAGGAGGAGAGGTTTGGGACATGCAGTGGGACTGAGTGGCAGGCACGTGCTGGTGGAAGGAGAGCTGGCTGATCGATAGTATTTGTGTGGGCAAGCTGTGCTTGAAGCTTAATGAGCTTTCTATGTGGGACATGGGGGTAAAGAAGTAACTTTGCCACAGGCATCTGGGAGCAGAGAAGGCAGGACCCTGCCTCAGCTTTGCTCTCTGCTGCCTGAAAATGGGACACAATATCAGTCACTGCAGCTGACAGCACACTGAGCCATCTCTCCTTTCGTAATTTTTTGGGGGGGAAAATTGGTAGTATGAGTGGTGACAGGTTAGTTATGCCTCATGATACCATTTCTGTTCTCTGATTATCCAAAGTAAGTAAAGTAACCTGCCCAAAACAGGGTAGCTGAAGGTTTTACAATGTGTCTTGCTGTTCATAAGGTGCCCTCCATCAGATTTTGTCTTAAAATTCACTTTCCATAAGCACTGCTCCTAATGCAGTTCAGGTACTTGACTGTACCAGAGAGAAAGCAGAATATTGTTTGTCTTTCCTAGTACAAGGGAATAATTACAAACGGTTTTCCCACTCTTTGCTCTGTTTGGGATACAGTGCCTGAGAAGAACAGTACAAATAATCTTGCTGGAAAGGTTCACATGATCTTAAAACACATCTAGGAGCAAAATCTCATCTATCTGTAACTCCTAACACCACTATTCAGTGCTCATTCAGGGTAAGGAGAATGTGAGAGAACAGATAATCACATTCCCCCAACCAATATGCCCCTCATATCAGCCTTGCAGGCTTGAGATGTTGTTTTCACACCATTGTGCTTGTTCATATCCAGCAGGCTGTTGGCTTGTGTTTTACAAAGCTGGGCACAGGATGAAAAATGCTTGCAAGGTATCAAAGATAAAAGTGAGTCCTTTGTGTGCATCACTTATCCACACTCCTTTGGTGGCTTCAAGGGGTACATGCGAGTTACTGAGTTTTTCTGAGAGTCCCTATTGATAGTCCATGATGCAGCTTCCTCCCGTTTACTCTGCTCATCTGTTGTTTTCAGTAGTCAGCCCATGTTCCTCCTGCTGCTTCAGTCTTCTTTGTACACCTTCTTCCCCTTCCCTGTTCCCCCTCCTATTTTCCACCTTTTCTTTTGTTCCTGCTTCCTGTTTTGTTTTGGGGGTTTTTTTTGTTTGTTTGTTTCTTTCCTGGATGTCATTTCCTAGAACACGTTGAAGATAAAAGAGTGTGTGAAGGGAGAAGGGTTTGGAAGAGAGATGTAGTCTCTCCTGTAGCTAGTGACAAACAGTCAGGAGTAGGCACTAGATAGATGTTTTAACTGTGTTTCATAAAGAAATGGAACATAGGCAGTCATGGCAGCATGGAGTAACATGAAGGGCTTCATGGCCCTCTCTGCATAGACTATACTGCCTGCCCCTTCTTTACTAGAGGTGGGACTGCAAGTGTGGTTGAGTTAGAGGTGGCCTATAGGCTCTGGAATTATACCTACTTATATATCTTCATTGCATGTAGCAGACTGGGAAGCCCAGAGTCCCACACAAAGATTGTTTCTGCTCCAGTGAGGAATAGCCCCATGCTTTATTAATTGTTGTTTTTAAGGGTAAAGTTGCCCTAACGATGGACCCTGCAAGGGTAGAAAACGCAAGAAAAGAAGCCTGGGAGGTGGCAGCTCATGTTGGTAGAGTGTGTCTCCCTCAGTAAGTTACAACCATATTATAGACAGTCTGGCTCAGAACTCTACCTAAGTGTGTTTGGGAAAACCTGGGCTATGCAGAGCCTGCTTGATTTTTCTTCTTGAAGCCAGAAGTGCTAACAGCATGCTTCAGACGTGTGCGTGGGTCTCGCTACAGGCAGTCGTGTCCCGTGCAAGGAAACGAGTAGAAGAGAAAACTGTGCTTACTGGGATAAGGGATAAGTATAAAGTTGGGTCCCGTAAGACACCAAGCAGTGCTGATTTTCAGATGTGAAGCTCAAAAAAGATGGGAACCGTTGCTCTGGGCGGGAAGGGGCTGTGGAGCAGCATGAGGGATATTGTCCCTTATTCAGCTTATGCCCATGCTGCGGACAGAGAGGTGATTTCAGGCTCTGCAGTGCATAGTCAGGTACAGGTAGGATCTTGCAGCAGCAGTAGAGAGCTTCCAGTCTGAACAGAAGGACTGCATGTGCCTTCAGAATCAAAGGTATGGCTGTGAAACAGTAGGAGAGAGATAACAGGCATAGCTGGGCGTACACGTAACCTGTCTAGCTTGGTACCAACCACAGTGACACCAGCATAAACGTCTTGCACAGACTGGGAGTGCATGGCTCTTCCTCCCTTCCCACCCATCACCAAATTCAGGTGCTAGTTTACCCCTTTTCTCCTCCAGCTCCTGAGCTCCCCCTCCTCAGGACGTGCAGCTGTGCAATGCCCCACTAAGCCCGTAGCTCATGAAGTTGCCAGTCATGCTGTGCCTCAGTTAAGGCTCTTACTTGACTGTCTCCCTGACAGAGTGAAAATTAGGTTTGTTCTTCTTAGACTGGGGAGCATATGCTAATAAAATACATATTGCTTTCTGATCAGCCCCTAATGAAAGACATTATTGAAGAGTGTGGAACAAGCACTTACAGTAATTCATGACAGCACCAATTTGGCTTCTCTGGGAAGCTGTAACTGCTGCTCTCGGCACCTAATGAGGATGGGCAGCTGATTGTGTGTGCGAGAGGAAGAGATAGAGACTGTCTCCTGGCTTAGGTGGCTCCAGCTGTCCTCAGTAGCTACTAAAGGTCACAGTTGCTTCTCTCTTTGGAGCTGGGGATGTCTCAGCCCAGAAAAAAGAGCTTCCTATTAAGAATAATTTAAGAGAAAAAGATTCCAGAACTGCTGGTTTAGACTGAATAATGGATTTGCTTTGGCCATCCATGCATGCTTAACCCCCAGATCTGAACCTGTGTGCTTGACTGATGAACAACATAGGCATGAGTTTCAGTTCACTGGTGTGCTTGTCTGGCAGATGTCGACTTTATGTTTCCAATGTGATTATTTGCTTTGGAAAACCCTAATGAGTAATGGTCATCAAGCAAGGAAAATTAAATAAATCCAAGTTTAAACTTACCCTAGCCCTTTAATTGATGCTGTTAATGCTTGACATCATTTCCATTCAAGGTGATGATTAAGTACTAACCCAGAAAACTATTTTAATCTAATCTGACAGGTACAGGAATTTTGGTGAGGGATTATAGAGTAACATCACAGTGACTGTCTTCATATCCAATCAAAATTTCTCCACTGCCCAAAACTTACCCAAATGGCTTTTCCAGACGGCAGCTACCCTGCTGAGGTGGCAGGCTGATACCAACCAGTCAGATCAGAATCCTCTATTAGGATTGTGCTGCTGAAATTTTGTGCAGCTGACACTAGGTTGGGAGGCAATGCCACCTCAGTAAAGGATCAGGATGTCATAAGGATGACCTGAAAGATGGAAAACTATTTGAGTGGTTCAGGTGGGATGAAATGCAGCAGTACAAATGCAAGGTCATGCAAGTGGAGAGTGCTGTCAGAGGTATCTGCTGGCTGGGAGCTCATCGGTGAAATGGCTCAAGTGGAGGAACAATGTGGGTGAGCAAATTGACTTCAAGGAGCTGCTGGTAAGACGCAGGTGTGAGAAAGGACAAATGTACTCCTAGGTGCAGCCTGAGGTATTTCCAGGCAAGGTGAAGTGCTACTGCATCCTATATACAGGGCTGGGATACCCACCTCCAGCAAGTGGAATAATGCAGAAAAGGCTTATAGAATAGATCAGGGAAAGCGAGAGTCTGTGTTACAAGAAGGAGGCACAGAGTACTCAGCTTGTTTAGCCTAGCAAAGAAAAGGCTGAGGGGGGCTGTGATTGCTGTCTGTAAAAACATCAGGGGGTCAAGCAGCAGCAGGGAGGGAAAAGAGCCATTTAAGCTAAAGGACAATATTGGCACAAGATCAACTGAGTGCAAGCTGCCTGTGAATAAATTCAAGCTGGAAATGAGAACATTAGGGTGGTCAGGCTCTGGAACAGCCATCCAGCGGAAGGAGCAGGCCAAACGGAAATGGCTTTTAAGATGGGATGTGGTGCATTCATAAAATGAATAAACAGAGGTAGCCCCTGTGGTGACAGGGGACTGGACTCTGTCATCCAGGAGTGGACTTGCCCTGCTGTGTCCCTGAACATGGCCATGCCTTTCCCTTCTCTGAACTCCTGGAGGACAGGAGAGGGCTGCCAGCCCTCTGACAAAATACAGAGAGCAAGAATCAAATCTGTGGTGTTCAACTGAGATGTCAAAGACAAAAAATCTTCCTCTGCTCTGTCCTGTGGTGCCAAGGTGATGTCAAGGACCAGAATCTCAAGTGTGTTGCTATGTGGCATGAAAGTCCATGGGAAGAAATGGGAGAGAAGGGTCAGATTTATGGCATGTTTTTCCATCATTGTGGAAAATATTGGAGCCTCATGTTCAGGAAAGGTTCCTAAAATTCCCTGTCCCCACCTCCCTCCTGCCCCCTTTTCTGGGCATTTTTTGTTTCTCTTTTCCCGAGGAATTTCCAGTGATCTTATTTCTACCCATCAAACTCATCTCCTGGGCTCTTATTCTCCAGCATTGGAGAATGGGTCTGGCCCTTGGATAATTTGCTCTCGGTCTTTGACGCTGTAAACTGCCACACATAAATCCTGTCATCATAATTACTTTCTTTTCTTTTTTTTTTTAACTTTAAGAAGTCCATGGCATCTAAACTCTGAAGTTACCTCTCTGCAAGGCATCCTGTAGCTTTGGAGGTACAGTTGGGGCAGAAATTGATGTCAAGGCGTGTCTGCTGAGGAAGCAGGGTGTTTTGCATTGCAGAGCCCTGTGTTCAATCCAGGAGCTGTCACCAGCACCATGACAAAGCTCAGCCCCTTTCAGTCCCTAGGATAGGGTTCTTGGGAGTATCTTTCCTGGCTGTCACCAGTTTAAGGCCACAGGTGACACTGCTGGTCCCGTCATGTTGAGGGTGATGGTGTGAGGTCCCTTCCAATCCCTAATATTCTGTGATTCTGTGATTCTGTGTGATCATTTCTGGTCTTTGTGAATGACACTCCCTGCTGTGTCCCAGCAGCTCTGTCTTCGCTGGATTTTGTTGGGATGAGCTCATGGCAGACATGGCCACAGGGCAAATCTGGTATGAGATGGCACCTGCAGTCCCCTAGGACAGAGCTATACAATGTGTCCAAGACTGCTGGCAAACAGGCTGAACTGGTAAAAATGGGAAGCTCTTTCACATCCTGAGTAGTATTGCCTGTTAGAGGAGAAGTGCCCTTCTGCTGCTCTCACCTTCTTCAGGCCCCTGCACCATGCTAAACTGGGATGTTTATGCCTGATGGGAAACTGGGCAGCTTGGCTGAGACTGAATGTTCTTCTGGGCACAAGAGACACGGATGTCCTTGCACCTACTGCTGCCAGGGTGTTGAGCTTTGAAGACCACCTTTAATTGCTGGTTGCTTGTAGGGTGCACCACCAGCTGCATGGGAAGTTGAAGATTATTTTGTCCATATTATTGCTCCTTTCAAGTATTTTTGAGTTACCTATGCTTCCTGCACCACCAGGCTCCCCGCGGCTCCTGGTCCCGTGCACATCTGCTCTCCAGAGTGTCCTGACACAGATGAGAGAGGAGGGGTGGGGTGTGGGGGACCCAGCACAATGCCCCACCTGCACACATGCCAGGGACAGCATTTGTCTGTTGTGCTGCTCTGGGGAGCTGTATGGGGAGCAAGGAAGAGCCTGTTGGAAGGAGGGAGCCTGCGTGCAAGGGTGCTGTGCCACACCAGCCGGGCTTTGTCTGCTGTCTCCTCTCCCTCCAGCAGAGTGGCTGGGGATGGGAGCTGGGAGATTTCCCAGTGCCCCACGTCTGCACTTAGCTGGAGAGGATGGAGTAGGAGTGTGGGCAGCCACCCCACTCTTATCTGTGCTGCAGGAGGGAGCAGCCAAGGGAATTTGAATGAGGCTGAGAAAAAGGAGAGAGAGTGAGTGTGTGTGGAAAGGATTTGAAGCGCAGATACTGGAAAGCAGAGCTAGAGCTCGTGCCCTGAGCTGAGAAGTTGCTGAAGAAGCAGGACAAGGAGAGAGTGGCAGAAGTGAACAGCAATGCTGGGAAGCTGGATGCCCACAGCGCAGTTCTTTGCTCCAGTCAGCTTGTTGGGGAATCTGCATGATTTTAATGTATGTTTTTCTAGATGGTGTTTGCAACAATTCCCTGGGGCTTGCTGATGAAACAGGTTTTCTTTCTAATTTCTCCCTCAAACAAGCATGCAGCTACTTAATGTGCAGCTGGTTGTGAGACCACGTGTGTGGTTACACAGGTCACACCAAGTCTCAGCACAGATAGGTATCATGGTCTTGTGAATCCATGGTACAATTTATTGATGGGACTGCATCATTAACTATTGACAGATGTGTTTATTAGTATCCTTTGGCTTTATTATGTCTGTTAGCTGGTATGTACCTGGATTAAACATTAATCAGCTTGAAAACAACATGCTTTTTTCCTTTAATACCCTACATAAACAGAAAACATAGATCTGGCAGTGTCATACTTTGGATCCCTCCGCTGGGACAGCGTCTCAGCTGGGATGGAAGCAGGGGCAGAGGTAGGGTGGCATCCGCTTTTCTTTCTGAGGCTCTTGGTGTGTGTTTCTGGACCATGAGAAACTGGTCGGCTGAGCTGGCTCGGCTGGACCAAGCACTCTCTTAAGCATCATGAGCCAGCTCACAGGGTAAGACAGGGGACTGGGCAGACAATACCTACCAGCAGGATGTAATGGTGAGGAATGAGAAAGGGCAGATCTTGTTTGCAGGTCCCGGAGACTTGATGGCTAAGTACACATGAGCATGTAAGTGTGCTCTCCCTTGGTTGCTAATGCTGCTTGCAAGGGACAGGGGATAGGGACAGGTTGCACACTGTGCATGTGAATACATATGTCCCACGTGGGGCTGATTTTGCCCTTTGTAAGGTGTTTTTAGTGAACCTATTCTTCAAGAACATTCTCCTGTCTGCAGCCTGGGTGATATTCATAGCCAGCTGGTAGAAACCGCGAGTTTGTTTTTTTCCCTTCCCATCCCCTTCCTCACATTACTGGAAATAAAAGAAGGTGAAGGCAGGGATGAGGCTGTGCATTGCACTGTGCTCTTGTTCTGGCCCCACTGGCAGCATCCCGAGCCCAGTGATGAATGAGCTTGTTGCGTGAGATCCTCCACCGAGGCTTCAGCATCTCTAATAAGGTGGCCAGCGTTTCACTGTCCTCTGTGCCTGCCTCTGCTTTATTAACTGCACCGCAGCAATATTAAGCTGGAGCACTGGGCCAGCGTGATCAGAAGGAAGAAAGAGACTGAGGAAGGGTGGAGGGAAGAAGGCACCGGGGTAGCATGGGAGAAGAGCACTCACAGAGCAGGAGAACGAGAGCAGCAGCCGGTGGCTGAAGCAGAGGATCCAAAAATGGGTTCCTGCTGGACGGATGCATGAAGCTCTGCACAGATCTGCTGCCGGCAATCAGGGAGGCAAGGATGTTTAGAGAAGGGGAGGCAGAGCCAGACCTTGGCCCTAATGTCTCTGTCTGCTGGACCTGTGCCAGTGGCTGCAAGCCGGCACCTGCTCTGCGTGCACAGGGCAAGTGGCTGGCTGGAGCTGTCCCCTTTTTCTCCCTCGCACCAATTTAATGCCCTTTAAACTGTGCTGGCAGTGCACCTGGCCCTTTGTCCTGATGGCTGCTGCTAGCCCAGGGGAGATGTTTGACCCATGCTGATTTTCACCCAGAAGAGCCAGTCTTCCCAAAGGCATCCCAGACCAGTTCTGTCGGGATGCCAGGACCATAGAGACTGTAGTAGAGATGTGCAGAGGGCAGCCTTGCTGGCAGCCAGTTGCTGTGTCTGTCCAAGTTGCAGGTTGAATAGAGGCAGGACACAGGCTGAGAGAAGAGTTGAGTCCGAAGTATTTGATGGAGAGAAAAGACCCTCACAAAACTTTTCCCTTATGCTCCAAGAAGAGGTACCTGCCTGGGCCCTGGCTGCACCTTTCCCATTACCTACTGATCCAGGTCTCTTCTGGGAAGCAAGACAGTTGCAACCCATGGGGGACGTACTAATTTCTGTTTTACAGCCAAACCAGCGTAGCAGCCAGGTGTTTATTTGATTAAACCCACAGGGCCCCGAGGAGAGACTCAACTGGGGGATCTAGGGCTTTGTAGTCCAAACTGGAGGCTGCTTTCTTGGTTTGTCCTGGATTAGGTGATGTGGGAGAGTGATTTGACATTGCCCCCAGAGGCTTTAGATACCCAAATTCCACCTAACTGCCAGCTGAGGTGGAATTTACACTGTCTGAATCTCACCCTCAGGCTTCTCTCTAACTCTCCATTTTGTTTCTCTTCTAAAGGTTATGTCTAGACGAGGGAAATGGCTCCTGACCTCCTCCTATTTGCTGGCTGCCTTCCCAGCAAATGCCCTTCTCATGGCAGCCTGTGGGGAGGAGCTGCCGCCAGCCCCCCCCAGTCAGGCTCTGCTCCCCAAAAAGCCCCATGCCAGGAGCTGTACTACTCCAGCCTCCTGCTTCTGGCTTGCAGCCCCTCCTCTCCTCCCAGATAACTGGGGGTCTGGTGCTAATGACCCCAGGTGAGGTCAGTGCCTCTGGGAGCCAGCTCCACTCTTGTTTGGCAGAGTGGTGTCGCAGAGGGCTGGCAGATGGGAGGGCTGAGCAGTAGGCATGCCAGTTGGATCAGCACCCAGCTTGTGTGCGTGCAGCTGGGGAGCTGTTGATACGAATGGATCCTGGCAGCATCTCGGTGCCAAGTTCATGCTGGGTTCCCAGAGTCACTGCCCTGGTCCTGCGCTCCAGGGCTGCTCACAGGTGCCTCACAGGAAGGCACCGAGCTGTGCGAAGGCACCGGCCCTCTGGCCCATCTTGCCCTGGGGAGGAAGAGGGTGCAGAGAGCAGTTCTTCAAGCTGTTTGCACCCTGATCTGTTTAAGGCATGTATAATTTGTTGCTCACTGTGAGAACCACATGCAGCCACAGGTTCCCAGGGACCAGTTCCTGCCCCGACATGGTACCATGGCAGGATCTGGTCCAGCCCTGCTCCTTCGCTTGGGAGCACTCTCCAAACTGTGGGCAGGTCAACTCAGGTGAGTAGGTGGGTCCTAGCCATGTTGGAAGTGAACAGGGCTCTGGCAGGGGAAGCTCTCCAGTGGCAGCCATTGCTTCTGAGTTTGAACTAATGGTTGTGTATGTTAGGGCTGGAGGCAGGCAGAGGAGGGATTGCATATGCTTGCTTTTACCAAGCACTACATCTGCATTGCTCCCCTGCTCTGCCTTGCTGATGGCATTCGCTCCTACCATGCCCTCACTCCATCTTTTTGCCCCATACTCCCCACACTGTAAACCTTCCTCCCTGCATCCCTCTTGCAGTCATCCTGTATCTTCAGAGTTAATGATGAACACTGTAGCCTGCCTATCAGGAGAATTGCCTTTCCAATGAAACCTGTCAGCCCAGAGGATATATCAAAGGCAGGGGGAGGCTTGGTGTCTGGGACAGTAAACACTGGGCCATGGAAAGCCCTGCCAAACGGTCTTTTTACCAGGACCAGCATCCCCAATAACATATCTTGCCGCAAGGATCCAGGCACTGCAGAGCAACAGGCAGGAAATTGTATCTTTACAATGTAATCCTTGTTCTTGTCCTTCCCCCACCAAGCAAGCGTGACTGTGGCAGGGAAGTTTCACTGACACATAATTCATCTTTTTTAGTGGTGGTGATTTTGACAACAATATTTTCCCCTTTTCTTGAAACTTCTCTGCTGCCTTATCATGCTGAACAATGTTCAGCTCATATGGTTCAGCTAGGATGGTTCAGCTCCTTCCTCAGTGAGCACCAGAGAAAGAGGGAGCCTATGGATGACTGCAGAGGACTGCTAGCTTGAACTAGACCCCTTGCTCTGGTCTGCAGAGGCAGCATGGTCTAGGGTTCAAGGGTGAATCCTAAGGAAGTGTCCTGAGGACCTGAGGAAGCGTGGCAGTAGGCAGGTCCCAATTAAATGCCAGGCAGCAAATGAATTAATTCTGCAGCAGTGATTGTGAACTGAAGGGTATCTTGGCAAGATGCTATTCTGCATGTGCACAGGACCTTGGTGCACTAATGGAGGTGAGTTGGATTCATTCCTTCCCTCTTGAATACACTGGTTCTGACATGGAGTTGCTCCAGGACCCGTTTATGTTGTCCCTACAGTCAGGAGGACCCAAGGGCTTTCTGTCACGGAGAGCTCAGGCTCCTGATCATTGTTCTATATCAGGGCTGAGAATTTTCAAACCAATTCTGCATGAAGATCTCATTGATAAACCAGGTGTAGGAAGAGGAGGAATAGGGCGTTAGATGGTGGATAGGTTCCCTTAGATTTCCAGTTTCAGGATTTTTGTAACGCTGTGGATTCTTTTCCTATGCAGCTGGCTCAGAGAAACAGCATCCAAACCTTCATTCCTGTGCAGAAAATGGAGAAAGGCCTGTTGCTGGAGCACATCTTGCCCAACCTGAAAGTGCCTCAGAGCTATGAAGTTCGCCTCACACCCATCACCAGCTTTGGGGCTGGGGATATGGCTGCCCGCATCATCCGGTACATGGAACGTAGGTGTCTCCTCCTCGGTCCTGGCTTCGAGAGCAGGTCCGAGCCTCAGGCCCAGGAACATGGGCATGGGTAGATGTTGTCTTCTGTGACCCTTGGGTGGATTTCTCCGCTTTACAGAGTTTTGATGGCACAGTGCTATCACATTTGGCTGTGTCTTTGCTGTTGCCATCAATGCAGAGCACTAGATAGAGACATCTGAGGGCCAGTCTCCACTCATCCATCATTCACCGTCTGACTTGCATTCTCTGCTCTGTGGGAAAGAGATCCTCAAAGCCCCAGACCCCAGTCAGGTCATGCTGCAGTCTCCCATGGCACAAGGACATATTTTACAGGGCAGCCACTGGACACTGCATATTAGCCACATGCCCACAGAAGTAAGAGGATTTCAGGGGGCTTCAGTGCTTTCCAGAGCTGAATGCCAAGTTCCATTCCTAACTAGTTGCTAGTAAAATCTATAACTCTGTCCACTACCCTGAATCCTAGATCATCCCATTGATCTACCTTGGGATGCTGGGGAGAGAAGCATGGTCAACAGCTCACAACTCTCCCCATTCCCACAACCCTATGGTTTCTTTACTCCCTTCAGGAGTTTGGACCCTGTATTTCATCAGGAAGTACAGATCCCCCTTCTCCTATGTTTGCATGGTTTCACACAACCCTCTTGTCCCATGAAGTGACAAGTGTCACTGGTGTATACCCCAGGATACTCACTGTCTCAGATTTCCTGTGTCTCATTTTGATATCCCTCTTCGATACCCAAGCTTTAGCTCCCAGTGAGTGCTCCAGAAAGGAACAGGTTGGATTGCAGGAAGGGTTCCCCTGTATGGTCCCAGGATCACCCCTCACGTGGGGTTTTCTTAAGATCGGTTGCTGCTTGGGTCAGAGTCAGCACGTTGTTCCATCACCAAGGCAGACACCAAGCATTGCTGTTTCACAGGGATGCTGCTGGAAGATTGGTGCATCTGTGACCTTTCTTAATGTGTTTGTTTTATTTTCAGGCTTTGATTGTGATTTGAGATTTGAGAGAGTACTAGCTGTTCTGACTTGTTTTTCTGTTTCCTCTTGCAGCAATCAATTATCCCAACCCAACAGGTAAGCAACAAGACGGTTGTATTTATGTTTTGAATGTAACGCATGTTAGTCACGTGCTCCTGCAGATCAGACAAGCCAAACAGCTGGAATACACAGCTGACTACGCCAAATATTTTTCCCCAAAAGAGGATGAAACTGCATGCACTAATGCTTCCAGTAAGTAATGCCACTTGTTGTACCTCAGGTTATTGCCAGGAGATATACACCAGAGATACACCTCCCACTCACACCTGATATTTCTGTGACCGGATGGGCTGTGATTTTGAACAAACCCTCCCCATAATAATAGCTGTTTGCATCCAGTAAGCAGGTTATTAAATGTTCCCTAAAAGACCTGTATTTAAGGAATGTATATCCCCCATCCTCTTCAGACCAAGAAGGATACCGCTTGACATCTCTGCAGGCTGGTATGGAGCAGTTTCCAGCTCAGATCTGGCTCTTCTTGCACACTCCTTGAGCACAGTCCCTTTCTTCTTCCCCTCTAGTGTCATCACTGTTTACATGCTTTTTTACCTTTTGGTCATTCCTGCCAAGATGCAGACCCATCTTTACTGTGCATCCAGAGTTCTGATTGATTTTGGGAGCAGAATACCCAGCGTCTCAGAATGATGGCCTTTGACGAGAACATGAGGCTGCCCATCGAGCGTAAAAGAGTACTTGTAGCGTGCTCTAAGTAGTGGTGGTGGAGTGACCTTTAGGGGATGAACAAAGTCCCTTTGCTTTGATTGTTGGACATAAGCCCAAGCAAAGCTCTTGGGCAGAGGTGGGCAAACTACTTGCTGGTGGTCCATGGGGAGCAGGTGGTTCCATGTAGCTGTTTCTTTCTCCATGTTTCCTGCTGCTGAGTCAATATTCAGTCTTTTTAGTTATTATTGTGTCTGTGTAGGCAAGTGCTACTGCTGCACTGCAGGGTAGTAGTGGGAGGGAGAAGCCAGGATTAGGCAACAGCAGCCAGAAATCAGGGTATGGGGTTGCCTTGTTAAGGCAGCCAGGAGGCATTCACTCTTGCAAGTTCACACTCTGAGGATGGTTTGGTGAACTATACTCTGTCTGAGAGCAGGAGCTGCTTATAGAGTCAGAGGGATTTTGTGGCTCTAATTCATTATTCCCTTTGGTTTGCTTTTCCCCCACTCTCTGATCCTCTTTAAACATTCTTCATAGGAGACTTGCTGGGAAACACTGAGCCTATTGCCAGAGACCCACTCCAGAATGTGTCCCTCGGTACTCGCTGGAGGGGACAGACATCCCAGCCTGCAGGAGGAAGTGACAAAATCTGGCCTTTTGCTAATTGCTTTTATACTACATAAATCACTGGTAAAGCCAGAGCAACTTCGGTCCTAACTGTGTCAGTGTCTTGGGGTCTTTGTAAACTGAGCCTTCAGACTGCTCGCCTGGGGTTGCTTTGGCAGCTTGATTGAGACCAGAACGGCTGCATGAAATTTGCCTATGGTGGAGAGTGACTCAGTCACACTTGTATTTTCATGCAGTAAACTCAACACTTAGGATTTCTCCTTGATGCAAGTTACCCAGCCTGTGCTGGATATTGTCACTTCTGGGCTTAGTCATCAGGGTTCACACCTTGAGATAGACTGCCTAAAGTTGCACCCACCACACTTGCTTTCAGAGCTACCCCTTCCTTTCAGACCTGCTGCCAGTGAAATAGGAGCCCAAAGGCTCTTAGCACTGTCTCTGGGTCACAGCTAAGTTCCCACACTCTCATCCCACTGACATAGAAATCCTTGTGACTACCTCTTATTTTCCCACTTCCCCTACAACCATCAGCCCCAGGGAAAAGGGTTGGGACAGGATTGTAAAGGTATCCTCATGCTAGGCTTCCCAGCCAAGTTCTGGGAGCAAACATTGAGAGCTCTCAAGTGAAAGGCAAAGATTAGATGATTAATGCCTCTGGCAGCCTGATCCAAGGGCATGCACAATGGTGATTAATTTACAAACTCTGAGAGTCACTTAATACAATTATTTCTTCATGCATTTTCTCTCTCGGCGTAATAAGATGTTAATGACATTGGGGCAGGCATGCATGTGGCATAGTTACAGAGCCAGATACTGGGGTTATAAAGCAAAAGCAAAGTAAAAGTAGAGGAAGTGAACAAAAGACAGTAAGGATTTCAGATATTTAGAGGTTAGCAGTAAGACTGACTGTAACTCTTAGAAATCAGTTAATCTGGTTCTAAAATCCAAAATTTGTCTTTAAAAAAGCTGCCTTAGAATTATCTTAGTGCTAAGATATTAGCTTGAAGATCTCTTAGAATAACTGATCATTTTAATGTCATGGCTAAATTCCCGCTCTCCCTGCTCCCCCCCCGCCCCAAGCCTCAGGTGCTAGGGAATCTAATCTGTCCTTTTTAGCTCTCCCCTGAAATTTCATTTGGATATAGCCTTCACTTTCTAACCCAAACTCTGCAGTGCTGTCCCGCAAGCTATTCCACCTCATCAGCAGTGGATTGTTTGGTTTCCCTGGTTCTAGCAGATGTAGCCTTGAAACCTTGGTGATGAGGGCATTAAGAAGCATATGGGATTGCTGGTTTGTTGTTTTTTTTTTTTCTCTTGGCCAGTGTGTCTTGCCCTTCCAGAGCAGCAACACTTATTTCTCATATATCTGCAGTCTGGCTGTGTATGGTGCTAAAATGTTCTGGGATCATGGACAAGTACAGCGTGTGGTGGTCAGTACCAGATACTGGTTGTTGTAGATTACTCTGGCTCACTGCTTACTGTCTAGTGTTTGCATGTCCTGTCTCTGATAGTGACTCATAGTCCAGAGGAATCTGAGCTTGTTGCCCCAGTATGAACAAGTGGGATTGAGATGTGATCCTGGTGTTTAGAGTTGAATTCCTCAACTCTGTGCCTGTTCCTCAGGAACGTGTGTAATGAAAGGTTAAAAAAGGTGACTGTCACTAATTCCTTGTATCCTAATGGCAAATAGGATTGTCTGGGCTGTATTGTCCCCTTGTCGCAGATGGAGATATTAAAGCAGATGGCAACCCAATATGACCCGGCCAGTTACAGCACTGTGAAGCTTCCTTCCATTAGTGGTTATAAATGCTTTAGAAATTTACTATGGAAAAGGCTGTTAAATGCTATTTCTTATATCTCAACATACTTTGAGGTCACAATAGAGTTTTCACTGTCTTCATCTTTGTCATAGTTTAACTTGTCTGGTAGCCAAAATTAACTCTATCCCAGCCAAAACCAGGACAGTCTTCTAAACGGGGAAACTGATCTCCAGAGAGACAGTGCTAGCCTGGGGGTCATGCAGCAGGTCTGCAACAGAGCTGAGGCTCAGAGCATGGCCCCTTATGCTCCAAGCCAGTTTCAGTTATCAGACCACAGCTAAATGACGAAGGCAATTTAATTTGAGTGCACTCCATCTGCTATTCACTCATAGTCTGCAGCTAGAATAGGATTATTATTTTTTGCATTCATCTGGCAGCCAGAATTTCAGTACCAGGGATGGCTTCCCTCTAAGGACTTGAAATGAAAACCTCCATTATGTTTCTCAAGAAGGCAAAGCAACAAGAAATGCTAATAGCCACAGCAGAGGGTCTCTCCCCAGGGAATGCAGGGAGGTGTCTGTAACCAGGAACAAACATCTCTGCACTTTGAGCTGCTGCCACTGCAAAGCCTGCCAAGGAAATCTGTTCAGTGAAGACAGCGCTAAGTCCAGCCTTTGAGGAACCAGCTCCCCTGCCACCTCCACCTCGCCTCTAACAATCCAGAGAACAACTTCTGTGTTCAATATTTAAATTCACTGTTTAATTTTTAAACAGGAAGCTTCCTTTGTGCCGCAGTGCTGAGCCAGGATCCCTGGCAGATGGTTTGAGTCTGCAAGAAGGTTTGCTTTACACAGCCGAGGTCAACAGTTAGATCACCGCTGTGGCCTCTGAGACTTATCAGGTCATTTAAAGGTTTTCTTTGCAGCTGGATCTGCCAGGTTTCTCCTGGTGAACTTTGCTGATAACCATCCAGAGGTGACGTGCTGGCAGTGTCCCAAACCACACCAAACATCTCTTAGTTATTCTGGGCACCTCTGCTTCTAGCTTGGAGAAACACCAGAGCTTTGCCTTTGTGTTGCTTGTTTTAAATCAAAGGACCAGGAGTCAGAGCACTTGGGTTCTGTTTCCAGCTTTAGCATTGCCTGCTGTAACCTTAAACATATCTCTCTGTACTTTTACACATCTGTTTCCTCACATGTAATGCAGGAGATGCATAGAAAGAAGCATTGCTACCTCATGGAGGTGTTAAAAAGCCTTGTTCATTCGTTGTTGCAAAGTGGCTTGAGATTCCAAGCTAAGCAGAGGCAATGGGCTTTAGTTATGAATTCCCACACAGCAAATGATGTTGCACATAAGCCTGATCAGTTTGTGGTACCTGGGGTGCATAGCACCCTTCTCTGTTTTATGCTCTCTGATAGAAGTGTTGCCTTCTGGAAGTATCTGCATCTGAGTGAGAGGAGAGGAGTCAGGGCCCTGTTTTGGCATTAAAAGAGCTCTCTTCAAGCTTTTGAGTCATCTTCTCTGAACAGTCTCATCCCATGGGTGTTGGGGGGCTTCTTACAATTGAGGCACAGTAGTCTATCAGTTGGCACAACCAGGCCTTGCCACTAAGCTGGGAATACTGTTCTCGGTCCTCGTGTCTTGCACAGCACCCTCTGATCTCCACCTGGGCTTGGGCTTTCTCCTTGATCTGCTTCTCCTTTGGTTTCTGTGACTTGTCCTCTGTGGGTTTGCTCCCTTGCAATCAGTTACCTGGCTGGCCTCTGTGTTACAGCTTTCAGCTCTGCTTTCCACCTGTTATTCCCTGTTAAGGGAATTTTGTGCTGGAGAAACATGTCACCTTTCTCCTCTGAAGGTCCATGTGCCCAACAGGGTCAGAGGTGCAAACCATCCTAGTCCCTTTGATCGCAAAAGGACAGTTATGCTGGATCCTACTGTGTAGGATAATGCCATTGTAAGAGAAAACTTGGGTCTTCTAGCTGCAACTGGCAAACTGTGAGCTGGAGCTTGCAAATGTTTGTCTTCAGTCCGATGGAGAGAAGGTGGGTTGGCTGACCGATCCAGCAATATCAGAAAGCTCTGAGGACCAGTGGGTGTCTGGTGCAGCCGTGAACTCTGTTGTCTCAGCCAAGAGGGCTGGGGAAGGAAACGTTAAAAACTGCTTCCTTACTCTTTTCCCTCTCCACCTCCTTGTGCTGGGGATGAAATGGGCCCCCCAGCCCACACAATTGCCCTGCCTCAGACCCTGCAAGCATCTGCCCAGTCATCCACTCCCCTCTTTTCCCTCCTCTTTCAGCTCCAGCTGCCATGTAGCCCCTGTGCTCAGCACTTCAGAGCAGTGGCTAATTTGGATTAGGATGCTAATTAGAAATGAGCGGATTGAAGGGAAAGCATTTAGCCAGGGTTAATCAGAAGTTAAGTGGCCAGCGCAGCCCAGCCGAGCTCCCGATGGCTGTACTTGGCTCACAGGAGCAGTGTTTCCTGCTGAGCTTACAGAAATCCCGGCTGCCCTGGTCCGTGAACCAAGCCCATGGCTTGCAGCACTGTCCCCAGCCTGTGGTGCTGAAGACCTTTTTGCAGGCCACAGCAGGAGGCTGCCTCCTCTTTTCTCACTGCTTTGGAGAGTGGTGGAGAGAGACAGGCAAGAATGAGGAACAACAGCATGGAGACCCCATTTCCCTGCCACAGGGGTCTGCAGGCTTTTGATTTCCAAATGGGAGGGGATAGGGAGAGCCTTAGCTGCAGGGTAGGAACATGAGGGGCAGCAGCTCAGAAAGAAGATGCTGTTCATTTCATGGGTAGTCTCCTCTCTGGTACAAGATGGCAGATTTTGATGTGCATGGTGGGTGTGTGAAGCTCCTACCATCACAGTATACCATGTCTGGAGCTTTTGGCCCTGTCATTGCAGAAAGCTCCTCTTGCCCATCCCGTCCTTGGTTCCCAGCCCATAGGTTGCTGACCCTGCTCTGCTGTGCATGTCCTACCAGTCAACCATGCTAAAATAGAGCCTCCTGCCCAGGAACCAGGGCAAACCTCCACTGAAGGAATGCAGGAGCCCATGTAGCCATTTGGGCTTCTCTTCATCTGAGCATAACAGAAACCCACCACAGCTGAGTCTTGCACATGATGCACATCCTAAGCCTTTAGCAAGAGCCTCATTTTCCTCTCTGTGTATTTTTCTTTCATGGTTTTTAAGTACTTTATATTTTGGTTTCATAGCACAACTCATTGCTCTTACATAAAGACAGAAGCTAGAGAGATCTATGCTTATTGTGTCTGTGTTACAAGGTCTGAGATCCCACTCTCAGCCCACCATCCAGCTCCAGTTTCTGCCCAGGGACCTTTCAGAACACAAAGCAATTTTCATGTCGGGTCTTGGACCTGTTTTCTCTTTTTCTTCTGCCTGTTTCCTCCATCCCTCTTCTACTGAGTCACCAGTGCAAACCTGGTTCATGGCCTTTGTTTTTGTGGCTCAGGAACTACCTTTTTACCACAAAGGTTACCATCTTCAGCCTGGTGAAGTCCAATTCATTCCAATCCCTGCAAGTTCATATTGGGTTATGTCTATGCACAAGATTTTTCACCTGTCTTACAATATTGCTGTAGGGTGTGACTATCTTGTGGTAGTAATAAAACTGAGCCCTATTGCACATGTGGTTGATCCTACATAAAAATCTTTTACCTACATGACTTATTTTGTTAGGGGAACCAGCATAAACTGCAATATCAAATGTGCCTGTTAGCTGGTATAAATTGGATGTACTCTAGCTAAATGACACATTTGTAGGACTGAGCTGACCTCTTTTCCACAGCTGATTTTTTTTCATGTGTGCCATAGTTTAGTTTAATATATAGCCTAAAGAGGGGTCATCTGCTGGCGATTTTTTCTCTCTCCTGGGTAAATTATTCTACCATCAAGTTGTTCTGGTTTAAAAGCCTTTATGGCCTGTTTGCCTGTAATGGTCTTTTTACCCTCTTTCACGTTTTCACTCTCAGATCTCCCAGCAGAATCTCTCTTTGTCTTTAGCCCTAATAGCCACCTTCCATTTCCTCAGACCATCGCATCCATCAGCCTGGATTAACCCTTCCATAATCATACCAATCACAAATATATTCCTTTTCAGCCTCCTCCCGAGGTCGGGTGCTGCCCATCTCTCCCCAGCTTGATGCAGAGCTGCAGTGGTGGCATAGCAGTGCTGTGCAACTTGCTGCAAGCGCCTGGGCAGCCTCCAGGAGGAGGTTTGAAAAGCCACAGCTGACCAGCCCCTTCCTTCCCTTCCCTTCCCTGCAGATAACACCTGCCGCTTTGAGGACGAGAAGATCTGTGGTTTCGTGCAAGACAAGATGGACAACTTTGACTGGACCCGGCAGAACGCCCTGACCCAGAACCCCAAGCGCACCGTCAACACGGGGCCCCCCACGGACATCAGCGGTACGCCAGAGGGTAGGCACACGTCTGGGTTTCTTTTGGCTTGCTGGGAGTCCTACAGCTCTGGGAGCTGGTGGAGTGCTGATCTGCTTTCCCTACAACACACTTCTCCTCTGCACAGGGTGCAGGGAGCAGGCAGTTAATTTACATGTTACTGATTGGCATTAAACACCCAATTAAAACACCCACGACTTTGTTCAAGGGAATAGTGGGAGCATTAGTTCTTGTTACCAGCTAATTGTCTGCTGCTTAATGTCCTTGTCCCATTTGATGCTTGTTTTGAAGTAAAAAAATGGATAAACAGGTAAGGGAACATCTCTAAGACCTAGAAATGGCCCTGCTGTTTTTAGCCAACTGTTTACTCAAATAAGGTCCCCAGGAGGCAAACAGATCTCCTTAGTACCTAGAAGGAGCGTGAGAGACCAGGTGGGAGATGGCTGCATGGTGGCAGCAAGTGCCTCACCTCTACCTGGCAGAGACTGTTCACGCTAGCTGTGCATGGAGTACATGCTCCCATTTTAGCTGGGTATTACTTTCCCCTTCCTCTAATGAGGAAAGTAAATTTGTATGCAAGCACAGATCTTTGAACTCAGAAAAAATGGGAAACATCCAATGGCCAGCTAAGGAAATGGCTTTTCCCATTAGTGTTCAGTACACCAGCCTGATTGAGCATTGAAAACGATGCCAACAAATTAAATAGCTAATCTGTTCCTTCCTGGGTTGTTAACAACTACTTTGGTATTGTTCTCTTTAGATAACAATATTGTTTAGGCCAGATAGACAGAATTCTCTTTCGCTCTGCTTGAGGCAGCGAAATTAGGCTGGAATGGTTTCTCCCTCCTCTTTCTGGTTTTCTCCTTACCCAGTGCAGTGAGCTCTGGGTCTCCTGGTGCTGCAGGAGAAAGGCTCATTTTGCACCCAGACAGCTATGTGTGTGTGCGTGTTCAGGGACTCATCTGCTGCATGCGCTCACAGTGGATCTGCTGGTGTCTGTCTCTCCCTAAGTACTGCAGAGGCAGGGGAGGCACTGCGGACATCCTGCAATGTCTCTGGCCGGGGTCACAGTGGAGGAAGAGCAAGGCCATGTCTCTCAGAGAAGGAGTCGCTTGCATCCCATGGCTTGCAAGGAGGGAGAGCCAGTGCATGTTGCCTTTCCCCAGCTTTCCTTCTCGTTCTGTAGGTTATTACATGTTCATCGAGGCATCCCGACCCCGGGTGACAGGAGACAAAGCCCGGCTCATCAGCCCTCTCTACAACATTACTGCCAAGTATTACTGTGTCTCCTTCTATTACCACATGTACGGGAAGCACATCGGTGAGTACCCTCCAGGAAAGGGTAACCCCAGCCTAGTGGGGGCTGTTGGGGAAGACCTCCAGCCTCTGCTCCTCCAGCCGTGCCTGCGGCCATGAGTCCTTCTCCAGTGCTTAAAGCGCCAGGGTGGACTGTTGCTTTCAGATACTTGTCCCTTACCGACAGCCCAGCAGTGTCAGGGTTGTGAGGCTGTTGCAGCCCATCCCTGAGGCAGTATCATGCAGTCAGCCATCACCCCTTCCCCTCTGGCTCACTCCTCTAGCATAAGGCTTCCTACTCTCCACAAAAAAGAGCACTGTACCCATGTGCACACATTTCCCCTGCTCACAGCCACCTTCCTCCAGGCAGCAGAACACCAGGTGAACAGTCTGTCTGTCAGAGAAGAGGTGGAGGGGCCTTTGTGGGACTGGAGGGCTCTTTAGTGGCTGCAGCTATTCTGGAGTGGGCAGGATACGTGTTCCCTCAGCTGTGCCAAGGGGCTCTCTGCTCTGCCTGACTCCCTCCTCTCTAACCGTAAGCCTATGAGTGCAGCGAGCACCCCAGAAGTGCCTGGCACACTAATGAGTTTCCATATCCAGTCAAGGAGCAATTGCTAATTCGTCACCTCTTGATTATAATTTCATTAATTTGAATAATAGATGCACTCTTCCCACAGCACACTGGGTTATTAATCACCTGCTGGACTGGAGCCTGACTGAAAAATCAGGGCCCAGGCAGGAATGTGTCCGCCCTTCAATAAACGGGGTTAATTAACAACTCTCTGCCTTGGCACCATTGATGTCATTGGGAGGGAACATGCTCCTGAGTCCAGCCATCACATCTCTGTGCACGTGTGGCACAGCAGAGACGTTAAGCTGCAAAATCTGGGATCTCCTTCTCTCAGTGGGGACAAGGCTGAAACCCTGACCCCGTGGGTGCTGGGGAGTAAGGGCTGGGCTGCGGTTCACTGAGCAGGTCTCCATCTCTGTCTTTGCTCTGAGGGCTCATATTGGCTGCCACAGGTTGGTGTTTTTTGCACACACCTGTATTCCCCCTGCAGACAGGCTGTTCTGTGCTGTCTTCATGCCGCCAGCAGCAGGTTACTCAGGCAGAGCACTGTTAGTGTTGGTTCACAACAGGTTTTTGTGGACCTGCTGGTCTTGCGTAGCTGATGGAGTCCAGCTGTTAATGCTGGCTGGCAAACTCCTTTGTTCTCTGCAGTTGTCCGTTGTGGTCAGTCAGCCTTACTGCCTAATTCCTGCACGTCTTCTCCTGGAGGCTTTAAACAGGATCTCATTCTTTGTGATTGCAGTGAAGGGCGGCCCAGACTGGTGGGAGTCTGACAAGGAAAGAAGATGTGGAGGGAGGAGGGCTCTCTTGCTTTCTTTCCTTTAGGAATACAGCTGTGTGTCATATTTCCAAGTTCATTTCGTGGGGAAAGTAAAAGCCCATCAGCTTTTTCTTGCTTTTGGAAGAGAACTCTGTTTTACAGCCCTCACGTGGTGGTCTGTGTGGAGATGGGGTGGATGGCACATGCCAGGGAATCAATTCGTTACGGGTTTTTGACTTTTATCGTGTTAACTCACCCACAAGTTGTCCAGAGCTAAAGATAAAGTGACTCCCAAGACCTAAGAAAGCTGCTGAGTGCCATTTTCTGTTTCTCAGCTTCAGGGACCTTTTATACCTGTTGGTTTTCCCCTTCATACTCAGTGTTGCTGCCCCTGCCTGCTCCCCATTTTCCCCTGGTTGCACAAAGGGGTTGATAAATTTGTGCAAGCTGGTTAGACTCTTTAATGTCATATGATGATTTCCAGGGTGGGTGCTGCTGTGAGCTGAGAGCAAATAAATTATTTTAAAATTAGACTGACTAGATATAGTCAGAGAATGAAAGAGAAAGAAATGAGGAAAAGTTATTTTTCTCTTGGCTTGTGGAATATATGGCTTGGTCTAGTGAACCCACAATATATCTGTCTGCAAATTGGAATTCAGTACCTTGTATGTGCTCTTTACTCTGGAGTTTCTTTCAGGGTCAGTCATGATATTCTGTAATCGATTTGGCTTCTTTTCTACATATCGGGGCACCGGGGTGAAACGGAGACCTCTCCAGGAAAAATCAGAACGCTTAGTGATTCTAAAATTGTCTGGTTTTCATCATCCCCGCTGTGCTACTTACTAACTCTTATGCTATTTGGTCTTCTTCCTACTGCCACGCTGGCAGCACTCTGGCATAGCTGTCCTCATCCCTGCACATGCACGAACAAACCCGCATTTGGGGCATGCTCTGTTTCACCAGCAGGTCTAATGGCTCAATCTGCATTTCTAATGCACACTGCTTACTCCCTGACTGGTTCTGATTGTGTGGAGGTTGTGAAACCCTGCCAGAAAGCTTTAACTTGTTCAGATGGTGCCAGGCTTGATGCTGCTGGTGGCCCCAGTCCTCTCAGACTCCCCTGGGGAAGTGGCAGCCTTCCTGAGGTCAAAGCAAGTTTCTTCAGCATTTTTTCTTTAGCCATGGGTTGGAGGAGAGTGTCCCCTCTCCGATTCAGAGCTCCTTGCTAGCTCTTCTCCTGTCAAATGAGTAGACAGACCCTGACCTCCTACCTGCATGACATATGTGACAATATGAAGGTAAAGATGGGTTGTGGGCCATGTCTTCCCATATAGCCAGCTATCCCTGATGCCTGCAGACATGGCCCCAACCCCTGTCTCACCTAGTGCCAGCTCAGTCCTACCAAGCCAGATGCCAGCCTTGCTGAGCCAGCTGTAGCACTTTGCAAGAGTATCTCAAGTTGTTTGTTGGCAGACAGTGACAGCAAGAGGACATCTCCCAGCCCAAGCCTATCCTAGCAGCTCCAGCTCCATCGTGGAGCAAACTGAAGCTCTGTCACTATGAAAAGAAGCTGTATAAAATCCTGACATTTATTTATTTTTTTAATAACCCTTTTATTACCTTTTTCCCCTCCACAGAACATGAAAGCTGGTTTACTCTCACAATTTGACTATAAAATATCCATAGCCATCCAGGCAAATCTTCCCTGGGAGAGTTCCCAGACACTACTCGTTTATAATAGATATGACGAAAGAGAGAAACAGAATACAAATGGAGCGTTTGTAGCCATGGTATAAAATATTCAGTGACTAGCAGAGCAGGGTGATGTTGAATATCTCTCAGCTGATGAGAGAGCAGGGTGAAGAGAAGCTCTCTGGAGGCAATTCCTGTTTTCTGGAGTTATTTGGTCATTGTTTTTCCTTCCTCTGGCCGCCTCCAGAGCAAGTGTTTGCATTGCCCAACCATCCTGCCAGCCCAAACACAAAAATCAGGGAGAGGGGAAGGAAAGAAATCCCAGTTCCACCAGGCATTCAAGAATGAGAGTGTCTTGCTTGTGGCAGGCACAGATACATCAAATGAGGAATTGCTTGCTTTCTTCAGGAGAGGAAGCTAACCATGGCAGGCAGCAACCAGTCACCAAGTTCAAAACACCTCTTTGTAGAGTTGGCTTGGTGAGTCAGTATTGCAGCTGGGAGCAGATCCTCAAGTTTTTGCTTCAGCCATCATCAGACTCCTCTTCCTCCCTTCACAGGGGCTGCCTGGGAGGAGGATGCTTTGAGGGGAAAGTGTCCCCAACAGACTGCTCACACTGCAGTCCCCTGCCACCTCTCTCTCACATCTCCTAGCTCAGTGGTAGCCAGGTTATGATCTGCACAACCTCCTGCCTGCTGCTGGATGCTCTTGCAAACCCTGCAGCAAGAGATGCCTTCATGGTCAGACTGCAGGAGCGAGGTTGCTCAGAGGGATGAGGAAATTTCAGCCACAGTGGATTTAGCTTTTTCTGTGGCTGTTGTGGTCCCCATGGTGCACGCTGACTGCTAACGCTATAGCTCCCTATAGCCAGTGACTGTGCTCATGGGGAAAACATTTGGGTCAAAGAGTTAACTTGCTCACAGGGGTACCTACATAAAAAAGTGATGTCAGGTATACTGAAGCAGCATTTTTTTAGCTGCCTTCTGATTTTTGAACTCACTGGAAGACCCTTTTCATACTATGTTTGCTGTGTTTTTAATAGCAGTAGTCACTGCCCACAGGCTTATGATGAGATATGGCTTCAGAGAGGGGAGAAGGCAAAGACCCGTCCTTGCCCTGGGTTACCTCCCAAGATGGGACTGTTCACCTGCTTCCTGTAGCGAAACAGCCCAGTCCTGGGCTTCAAGAGCTGGGCCTGATTGAATGCAGTGTGTGAAGACCCTGCTCTTGGCTTGCAGTTTTTGTATTTGAGCCTCCTTTCTGCACTAGCAGTGTAATGGTCTTATCTTGGTCAGTTCCTCTCCCAGAAATCAGGGAACAAGCTTATTCTCTGGCATGTGTCCAGCATCTGTGAAACTGATGGAGAGTTAAAGATGCTGTTGTTCCAGCTTGGTGCTGACACAGGCCTTATCTGACCACCCCCGCTAAGTCTAGCCTATGTAGAATCAGGATGGGAGTCTTCCAATGAAATTGCAAACTACTCATTGCTTTCTACAGCTTCTTGAGGAGAGGAAGTGGAGAGGGAGGTGCTGATCTCTTCTCCCAGATATCCAGTTTCAGAATCACAGAATGTCAGGGATTGGAAGGGACCTTGAAAGATCATGTAGCCCAACCCTGCTACCAGAGCAGGATCACCTACAGTAGGTCACACAGGAACACATCCAGGCAGGTTTTGAAGGTCTCCAGAGATGGAGACTCCACAACCTCTCTGGCAGCCTGTTCCAGTGCTCTGTCACTCTCACAGTGAAAAAGTTTTTCCTTATGTTTACGTAGAGCCTCCTATGCTCCAGCTTGCACCCATTGCCCCTTGTCCTACTGTTGGACATCACTGAGAAGAGCCTGGCTCCATCTTCTTGACATTCGCTCTTTACATATTTATAAACATTAATGAGGTCACCCTCATTATGCATGGGAATGGTTCAAAGCTGCGTCAGGGGAGGATCAGACTAGATATTGGGAAACCTTTCTTTACTGAGAGGGTGGTCAGACACTGGAACAGTCTTAGCAAGGTGATCAAAGTGATCAGGCAGTTGGACTAGATGGTGGTTGTAGGTCCCTTCCAACTCAACTATTCTGTTCTATGCTATTCTGTGCTATTTCTATATTCTATTCTATTCTATTCTATTCTATTCTATTCTATTCTATTCTATGATAGTGTGAGGAACAGTGCTTGGGTTTGATTAAAAGGGATTTTGATTCTAAGTCACTAGAAACAATGAGACCTGATCAGATCACTTGCCACAGCATCCAAGTTCAAGAAAGCCATAGGTTGTTTCACGGAGGTAATTAGGTTGTAGGCAAGCTACTTACACTGGTGGTGTCAGCACTGACAGCCTCCTGCTGAGTAGGAAACACACATCTGGAGGGCCTGCCAAACTGAATTCCTTCTTTATTTCTTCAACTCAGATAACGCAAACAGTGCGAAGGTGTCTGAGAGGTTGCGGTAAGTGATCACACATAGGAGCCAGTGTTAGCACAGATGCCATATAGCTGCATCTTCTTTCTGACAAGTGACAAGTCAGAGCTGTCAGGTCACACAGACTGATAGGTACCAGCTATGTCAATGTAAAAGCAGTTTGAACCATGAAGATGTCCTTTTTGTAAGATTCAACATTGTAGCTCCCTCATTCTTACCTAAACCTAGTTTATGAAAACTAGCACCCTGCTACTGCACCTAGTTACACAGGTGGCACCCTGAATGTAGCTGTGTTCTGTTGGGTACAGAAAGTTTGCCTTATATACAAATGCGTTGTTCATGAAATCCATGACATTATCTCCAGTGCAATAACTCTACACAGTAGAGATTACATCACTCGATTGATTGAGGGGAGGCTGATTTTCCTAATGAGTATGAGTCACTTCCCTCTAGGCTCTTGAAAACAAGTTGCAGTTAAGAGTTAAGTGAACAGTTTGTGATGAAAAATTGTATTCAGTTTTTTAATACTCTTCCTTTTTCCACTTACTCAAATGGGTTCTTGGTTTTATTCGTTCCTCCATCAATAGATGTGTATTTGACTAATGTTTTATGCAGACATCCAGCAGCTTCCTGTGGGCTATGGTGTGGACCCTTTGGGTAGACTGTGGTCTCTTCTAATAGTATCTCCTTGGTTTTTGGGGAAGTTAGTCAAATACCATTATCATGACCAAGGATTATAAATACCTGACAAGATAACCACATATTTGTAAAGTGTCATTCAAGCTCTGTACGTTCAATACAGTGGCTCTGAACAAAAGACTGTTGAAGTCATTGTTTTTCTAAAGACTACAGTGAATTTTGGATTAGAGCCATAGATTTAAAGATTATTAAGACCAGATGGGACCAATACATCATCTAATCAAACTTCCTGCATAACCAAGGGCAGAGAGCTCCCTTCAGTTACTCTTTCTGGAGCCCAGTAGATACTGTGGCTACACCTTCACTGGATGTTTACTTACAAAGAGCACCAACAGCATGCTTTACATGGCTTGCAGATGTGTGACTGAATCATCCCTAAGCTAAAGAGCTTGGTGTGTAAAGCTCAAGGAGACATGGAGAGAAGGCAAGGGTATTCAGGTGAGTTGTCTATATGTCATTTTTATTCCATGAATAACATGTCTTCATATTGACGCAGCCATTCTGCTTAGTACTTTGAATCTGGGTGCACTGGTCCCTACCTTTCCTTGCCCCTCACTAAAAGTGCATCACTGAATCAAGTTCCCAGTGCAGATAGCCACTGAAATGTTGCCTTCTTCTGAAGTCCTCTTCTGTCTTACCAGTCATGATCTGACCCCAGAATTTGTTGGAAACGTTGTCAGGGGCACAGATTGCTGACACCGATTCATTTGCAGGTGCCCTGAATCCCCACAGATCATCTTTGCTTCTGCTCACCTCGTTTTAGTCACTTTTACTCTTCTGGTGGGAAACTGCCACAATCCCCCCTCCCTTTGCCCAGGCTCTCAGCAAAGTCTCTTTCCATCCAGACTTGGCTCAGAGCGGCAGCAGCAGCCTTGCACAAAGTCGAGTAGCTGTAAGGGTATACTGCAACCTGATCATCTCCTGAGACATCAGGTGTTGCATCAATTATTCAGACCCTGAAATTGCTAGATACAAAACTTAACAGACACTTAAGATGAAATGGGAGCTCTCAGTGCATATCCAGCTACTTCTTTAGCACTCCCAGGTCACTCTTCTCTTCTCTCCATGGACCATGAACTATTTCACCAGTGTCGGAATTGTGCAAGTGGAGACTGAAGGTGATCATTCCAGGTGCACATCTGGAGACACCCATGGGAGCTCTGACAGGATAAAGGCTGGGGGGGCAGAGAGCACAACGATCTTGCATTACTTGTGCAACCATCCCAATCTGTTCTTCAGCAGATTCAACAAGACATTCTTTTTTTAAGTGTCCTGGTTTTTAGCTGGGACAGAGCTAGGTTTCTTTTTAGTAGCTAGAATAATGCTGTATTTTGGTTTCAGCATGGGATTTGTTATGAGAAGAACATTGATAACATACTATTTTTTTCAATTATTGCTGGAAGTTGAAGGACTTTGTGTTTTGCTACTCTACAAGTGCAAGGTCTAGGGAGGGGTGAGGAATATTAAAATTAATAAGATAGATTGACATTTGGATAGGCCAGTAGGATATTCCATATCTCATAGTGTCATGTTCAGTATATTAATGAGGGTCTTTTTCATTCTTGCTCTCTCTGGCTTTCACTTGGGCTCTTGCTGTTCTGGGATTGCAGTTTCGGTTTTGGGGTTGTCACTCCTCTGGGATGATTATCTGAGAACAGGCTTGGCTTGGTTGGAGAGTGATGAGCAATTGCACTGTGTATCACTCATTTACATATGTTATTATAATTGTTATTATCATTATTACTTTAAGTTTTATTTTATTTCAATTATTAACTTGTTCTTATCTTGACCTACAAGTCTCCTTACCCTTACTCCTCCAGTTCTCTCCCCTGTTCCCCCGTGGGGGGAATGAGTGAGTGGCTGTGTTTGGCTGCTAGCCAAGTGGTAGCCAAGTGAAACCAGCACCAGTAACATGTACTGAAATGCTTCCCAGAAGATAAAAAAATGCTCAACAAATGTCAGTCATCACCATTATTTCTAGGAGTGACTGCCTCTCCCAAAGAGGGCTCTGCGGGGATGACAGGCACCCCAGCATTTGCACTGAAGAAGTTTGCAGATCGATGTTGGGAGTCTCACTGTCTCAGCCAGTCCCATGGAAGTTTCCTGGTGAAAGCACAGCCGGGCATGAAATGGGAAAGGAGGCTCTTGCTATAGCGCATCCAGCCTCCAGGGTGGGAACACAGCCTACTCTAACAGCCTTCCTGCAGCAAACCTCTTCCCAGGCCTGAAACATTGACCTCTCGTATCTCCTTGGGTCAGGCAGAGGAGAAGGCCAGAGAACAGATTTTCAGTGGTGTCTTCAGTTCAACAGGAAGAATATGTGATCTCAGCTGCTCACTCCCGCTGTCTTGCTGGCTTCAGCATCACACTAGAACAGCCCATCTGCTCCAAGCCCTGCAGCCTTGCAGCTGCCCTGTGCTTGGCTCCCGGGACTGAGAGACCACGGACCGGGTGATGATGGGGAAATAGGTTGGCAGTAGGGATAGAAAAGGCACAGGCAAGGTCTTCCCCAGCATAAGTACATCTTCTTCTGCAGGGGTTTTGTCAGGAACCCTCCCACACACACCACTTGTATTTTGGGGGTTCTGGGAGGCTCGGTCCTCTCTGTCTCTGGGAGGCAAGCAGACTCCCCCTGTCTGGCTGTTGTGCTCTTTAAACCTGGCAGTGTCTGTGAAGCAGACTGACTTCTGTTTCAGCTCATCTGAGCGAGCTGAGCACAGTGCATGCTCTCAGTCTGAGAGCTGAGCACATGAATTGCGCAAAGGACCCAGCTGTCTCTGGTGGCAAAGATGAAAGACTGCCCCATCAAAGCTGGGAGAAGAGAGAGCATTTGCCTGGAGGCGTCTGGGCATGTCAGGAAACAGAGGGTGAACAAGGAGCAAGCAGACATCACAGCAGCTATGGTTCACTCCACTTCTTGAGTTTGCAAAATTGGTGGGAAAAGTTGCCTACACATGACCTCCTTCTTGCTGCATTCTTCGTACTCCTGTTTTCTCCCAGGCTGGCTTCTCCTCCCTAAGGTAGTACCCAGCACTTCTGGGGACCACCAGGTACAGCAACAGTGAAGAAGGAAGGAGATGCCTGGCTGCCTTCAGACTGCTTGATTCCAGAAAACATCATCAGAGGGAAACAAAGATGGGCTGCTACAGCTCACTCACCCGAGGCACAGAGCAAGTGTAATGATCCTGTCCATGGGCTGGCCAGCACTGCTGCCTATGGAGGCTCTTCTTCACAGCTGCTTCACCAGAGTAGGTCTCAAGCTCTGCCTTGGACTTGGTCTTTGTAATGAGAAATCATGGTCTGGCATCTACCCTCTGTAGGGCCTTAGGACCATCATCCAGAAAGCCCATTCCGGGGCTTGAGATAATTTAGATGCTCTATTCTACAGTCTAATCAACTTCAGGAGATCGGTGAGTGATGCAGGCTGCCAGGGGAGAAGTGAGAAGTTGATGTGTCTGACAAAGACCAACACTGTCCGTCTTCCTGCTCAGGACAGACAGGAGTCTAACCCCACCAAATCACCCTCTGTGCCTCCTTTGGAGCCCTGTCTGGACATACCAAGCGCTTGTGCAGGTGGTTTTACTGGCAGCTGAAGCTGGGGCCAGGCCCCCTTTGCCATCACGTGCCCCATAAACGCTAATTTGCATGCCTCCTTCCCCTGCCCCATGTGCCCACCAGAAATAGTGCAGGAATAATCCCCAAATCACTCATTAAATGAAGGGCAAGATGATGCTGTGTTTGAGAGGACTAGGGCCACAGTAAAGGCAGTAGGGCTGAGCTGTTTTGCTGCTTACAGAAGCTGCCTGCCCTGCACTGGGGGAGTTGGAGCTTTGCGGATGCACCCGTACTGGCACATCCCAGACTGCCTGCCAGGAGCTGCACATGGAAACGAAGGCAGCAGCATCCCTTTGAGTGCTGAGCACCCGGGGCTCCCTCTGCCCTGCCTGGGGCTGAGTCAGGGGCAGTGCTGGGCTTGTACACAGCTGTGGCCCTGTCGAGTGACCAACTCTGAACCTACCCCCGATCACCCGTTCCCCTTACTCTGCTGAAATCATGTTTCCTTCTGCTACCACAGCCAGCTTTCCCTCACTGGACACTCTATACCTTTAGTACATCTTCCCTCCCAACACAATTTCACTGATGAGGTGTAATTTTTTTTCTGTTAAACAGACAAAACCAAGGATTTGATCCAACCATCTAGTTTATCTATTCAAGCTCAGCAAGGAATGCAGCACAAGGAAGGGTCTGTTTCTGCCTGCTCTGCATTTACCTAGATCATACTGTTGCAGGTGTGCTTGGAGAGCTCCCAAAAGGCAAGGATGAACTCTCTGGCTACATAGGTAGAAGCAGTGGCTATGGAAAGGTCATAACTCCTTTCTTAGGGCTGAATGGATAGAAGAGGACTTGCACAACTGCATGTAGACCAGGATATATCTCATCCTGCTCAGACAAGCTACATCCTGTGTGTGTTTTTGTACAGGGGATCATTCTAGGAGCAAAAGGGCAAGCCCTAGGTAAGGGGTGGTACAGGTCATTCTCAATGTCTAGAGAGAGAGTTCTGCTCAAAATGTCCAGGAGAACCTGGACATCCTCTCATTAGATGGGAAGGTCTCTAAGGGTGCACATCCTTAGCCTTTACAAGGATCTCTTGATAAAAACAAGCTGTTGAGGCAGGTCTGGAGTATTAAACAACAGGAGACATTTCTGTCAAATACATGTTTTTTCTTGTAATGCAAATTCCTCCCTTTTGGGGCTGGTGGTATTTCCTGAAGAGTGAGAAATCCCATGAGAAAGAATCTCTGTGTAGAGAAGTGTATGGACAGACAGCTGTTGTAAATTATCACATATACTGGTTATGGAGGGAGTCACGCAAGGAGCTGGAGCATTAGCATTAATTATCATGGCACAGAGGACACAGATTAAATGGGAGCTTCTCTGCATCCAGTGCTTTCTGACAGCGTGCTGTGTATACCAACATGGAGCAGGTGTAGCAAGGCAGGATGAACCCCAGGGGGGATCTCCATCTCATGATGGAGCATCACTGTGCAGGAACAGGGCTTGGCAGCACATTTTGGGGGGCTGCTAGGGGGCAGAGAGACCAGCAAGGCAGCTCAAGCACCATCCTACTCAGTAACAAGCAGGGGATGCACACTAAGATCCTGCCCATCGTTGACCCTGATATTGCTGGATGCTTCCCAGTCCTGTTGATGTGGGTCAGTGACTGTGGCCCTCGGAAAGCATTTGTGTCCCCTGAGCTGGGGCTGGGAAGAGCAAGCTCTGGAGAAGCTGTCTGATCCCCATGGGCTGAGTGCAGGCTCTCTCTGCCAGGCTTGGCAAGGGAGGAGGACGTGTGCTGGATCACAGGTGTTTGGAGACTCACTCAGCTCATGATGCCATTTGTTTTCTGCTTTACTGGGCTGTAAACAAGCATGTGTCCAGCTGAGAGAGTGGTAGGCACCATAGAATCATAGAATTTCCAATCATTAAGGTTGGAAAAGACCTCTAAGATCATCAAGTCCAACCATCAATGCAACAGCACCATGCCCACTAAACCATGTCCTTAAGCACCTCATCTCTCCATCTTTTAAATATTGCCAGGGATGGTGACTCAACCACTTCCCTGGGCAGCCTGTTACAATGTTTGATAATCCTTTCAGTAAAGAAATTTTTCCTAGTATCCAATCTAAATGTTCCATGGCACAGCTTGAGGCCATTTCCTCTTGTCCTATCACTTGTTACTTGGGAGAAGAAACTGACACCCACCTCAGTACAACCTCCTCTTGGGTAGTTGTAGAGAGCAGTAAGGTCACCCCTCAACCTCCTTTTCTTGAGACTCAACAACCCCAGTTCCTTCAGCTTCTCCTCATAAGACTTGTTCTCCAGACTCTTCACCAGCTTTGTTCCCCTTCTTTGGACATGCTCCATGCTCCATCCTGCCTGCTTGCCTCCCTCTGCCTACAGCAGGCAGGAGGTCTCCAGGAGGTGTGGGGAAACTGAGGACCTGGTCACTATTAGGCTGGGGATCTGGAGGGAAAGCAAGCAGGATGATGACTCAGCAGGTGGTAGGCAGAGGGAACCTGCTCCTAACCTGATCCCCATGGTCAGATCTGCTGTGAATTGCCGTGATGGGTCCTGTGCTGGCGGTGGGCAGGCACCATGCAGCACAGCAGTGTGGTGAGCTGGCACATGGGAGCAGAGCTGCTGCCCACAGCAGCGTTCAGAGGCTGAGAGTCGGACACCCCATCTGTCCAGTGGGGAAGGACACAGTCTGTCCAGATTGTCCCCTGAAAAATGTTTAAGTACGGGAAAGGGGTGTGATTAAGCAAGATGGTATAACGGGTTTGACGTAAAGTTGGCCAAAAGCCCAAGGACTCATGATTCTTGTCTTTTAAATGCCAGACTCTGTACCCTCCCTCTGGTCTGTTCTGGCTGCATATTGGATGGGCCTTTGTTCTGAGATAGCATAAATTTGACGTTATGGAGCATGGAGATTTTTTTCTCTCTTTTTTGAATTCCTTAAACCACATCCTGTTGTCTATGCATAGAAAGCCTGTTACTGGTCACAAACAACCTCTGAGGGGAATTTTCCATGAAAAGGGGTGGCAGGATTTTGTTCCATACACACAGCATCAAAGATGGAAGTCTTGTATCATTCATCTTTCTGTGCCAACACTTTCTGTAATTAGACTGTGGATCAAATGAGCAAAGGAGCTCAAGCATAGCTCCATTGCAAGTCTGCTCCTACCATATCACCATCTGTTCTCTAGGAACACAGACAGGTGGGGATGTGCTGGAGAGAAGGAGCTGTAGCTGTAGTTTGCCTGCCTTCCTCCCATTAGCACTCACATTCCTCATCGCATGACCATACCATTGCATTTACCCCACTGCCTGCATGCCTCAATTCCCCACCACCCACCCAGCATGTCCCCCTCAGGGGTCCTGCCACATGTCCACTTTGCATCTTTACAGTGCAGTGTTGTTGCTTCTGTGCTGATCCATTCTCTCCATCCCAAAATTCATGTGCATCCCAGACAGGTCAAGATAGATAGCAATGGATCATGGATCAATCTGTGCAATTGGCTTTGCCATGTCAGGGGATATTGCTTCAAGCCCATCCTCATTTGATGGTGGTTTAGGAGGTCAAGGGTGGAAATGTGTTTTTTTCTTTGATTTTTTTAAATCCACAGTAAAATCCAAAGAAAATTCCCTGTAGCCAGATATAAGTAATTTTCACAGGTTTGCTGTGGAGGAAACATTGCCAATCAAAACTTGCCATATTGCTGTTTATATCCCCAGAAAGTCCCAGCCACAGCAGGGAACTGGAGGCTTTGATTCCCCTGATCCCTTTCACTGTAGCCTCCCCACTGTAATGAAGCAAAAAGAGAATGTCCCATAGCAATTAGCCAGCCTGTGGCACAGCACTGAACATGCTCAGTGCTTCTCCTAAACTGATGGGGTTGCCTCCTGGGTAGAGGTGGGATAGTGGTGCTTTCCAAACTCTGACCAAGACTCTGTTTTCTTGCTACTGATGAGTTCTCTGAACCTTCTGGCTTTGAAGTTATTGAAGCAGTGGCTGCAGAAAGAGGTCTGTGTAGTGACCTTGTGACTGGACATAGGAGGCCCTGCACACCAAGCTGAGATCAGTTAGAGACATGTAGGGATAATGTTCTCTGTAATCAGGAGCGGAAAGCAGCCAAGAGGCTTTAATTGTCTTATTCCGCATATGTTAATGTATGATTCATCATTAGAGACTGTGCAAGAGTAAATATATCCTATCATGGCACAAAGACAACTTACATTCCTAGGAATTAGGAGTTAGTACAAGCTGATGTTATTTCTCCATCTCTGTCTGTGCTACAATTATTTTTCCACCCTCTGCTTTCTAGCTCCCAGAGCAGTAACCTTCTCTCACAGCACTGTAACTGAGAACACCAGCCTGACACTGCTATTCATTAACGTCCATTTAAACAAGAGAGGGAGAGACTTGTGTTTGTTGTGAGGATTATGAACAGTAATAGATTCTTTCTGGGGACTGTCTTTTGCTCCTGGGATGTGCCTGCACTAAGCTTTGAGTTTCAGGTTGTGATCAGTGGTGTTAACACTAAACCATGCTTAAGGAAATGCTTAGAGCCCCTGTTAGAAAGGTGAGAGCTCTTTTCTCCCTGGCCTGGTTTTAGCCCTCATCTTGGGTCTGAAAGTTACTCTGCTGGGCTATACAAGGTCTGAGTCTTCTCCACACTAGTACCTCTTTCCATCCCCTGGACATCTCTTGCTATGAATCAGTTTCTTCCTCTTATCTCTATCTGTCTTGCCTGCAGTTGAAATGCTGTGGGAATTTCCATGGGGGCTTTCAGCCCTGATTCCCAGTTGGGTGCCAAACCTAAACTGAGGGTGCAGCCAGGATTTCTCATGGATAGCTGATCTCTGGAGATCACCTGTGCTGGTGCAGGGATCCTGCAGGAGCGCAGCAAGGAGTCGCAGTGCGATCGGGCTGCGTGCAAGTCTGCAGCCAGCCCAGCTTCTGGCTGTGGATCCCAGCAGCCTCCCCTACCCATCCCAAGGAGCTCTGCTGCACCTGGCACAGCACCCCGTCGCCCTCCCTTTGCTTCCTTGGCTGCCTGCCTTCCATCTGAGCCACATAAACTGATCAGTGCCTCAGTCTTTCCCCACTCCATCACCCTGCATTAACGCCCCCAGCTGCCCCCTTTCTTGAGTAACCTCTACACCTTCTCTGCCATCCTGCACAGACTGCCTGTGGCCCTGCCCTCACAGACCCTGCCTCCCTCCCAGTGCTGCCTGCAGTGGCTCTTCTGGAGCTACACTGCTATTCCATGTGGCAGTGAAGTCCCCATCCTGTGGAAACAGAGAGAAGACCTTTTCTTGTTGTGAGAAGGTAACATTTAAAGGCATCCCTTGGGGTACTCTATCTGGCAGCCCAGCTGGTGCTCTTTTGTGTGAGTGCCACTGTTTTGAAATGCCAGCTCTGGTCTTAAAGGCAGCCAGCAGAAGGTACTGCTCAGTCTCCCTGTAATTGATTCCTCATCACTCGTCACTGGCCTTTATTCTCCCTTTTGATTGGGAAGAAGGAATAATACAGATTACAAGACAAATGTGAAGATTGCCTTGTATGGGGAGAGCTAACAACAGGATTGCTGGTGTCCTGGGATTTCCCTTGTGTTTGTCACTGGTCAGCTGGACAGATTTAGCAGCAAGTAAATGGCCTGTCTTTGTGTGTGACTCACCAGCAGGTCCCCTTAGGAAAAGCCAGACACATCTGATGGGGGAGATGGGGAAGGGGCAACAATGACAGAAATAGGTAACAAAACTGGCCATCTGGATTTGAACTCTGACACAGGAAACTAGGCATGACTGTAGTATAAAACAACACAGGAGGGGTGGCTGCAAAAGCTTGTGCTGGAGAACGTGCTAGGTAGACCTTTCACATCTCCACTGATGGAGGCATGGGAGTTGGAGAGCAGGTCCCACTTCGATTCCTCTTCAGTTTGTGACCACTGGAAAAGCAGAAGAGCACAGGTACTTCTATTCCCTAGTATCTTCTTGCTCAGGTTTCATAAAATGTTTACTATGCTTCTGAGGTCCTCTCTAATTGAGTGATGTTTATTATCCTTCATGGTCATCATTGTATCATATCAGCACATAAGAGTAGGTAAAAGCAGTGTGCTAAGGATCTTGGCAAGTCAGTTCACAGCTGTGGATGGGCTCCTCACAGCCCACACGTGTGGACCTTGCATTGGCCACCTCCCACAAAGCGGGATTTGGTTATATAGTCTGTTCTCCAAGAGGGACACCTTACCAGCATCAGGTGGCTGGTTTAGTCTGAACTTGTGTGACATGCTGAAAGCTACACAGCAATTGAAGTTAGTTAATAAGGCTAGATGGGTATTGATAGATTGCATGGAGATACGTGTGGGAAGGTGTGAATTCACCAGAGGTCAGGAGCTATGGACGTCAATATAATATATGTTGACCTATATAGGGCTAAAAGGGCTCTACCTCCCTTTTTAGTCAGAGACTTGATCTATGGATTTTCATGACTGTAAGTGGGATCCGGGAACAACATTTGATTTTAGGGCAGTGGGCTGAACTGAAAGCTTTCCCTTGGAAAATACAAAGCCCTGCAGGTTGTTCCATCACACAGTTGAATTTTGGGGACAGACTGAAAAATGGATCTAAAGAAGCTCTAAGCAATTGGAAAGATGACTTGGAGCTTTTGGTAGTCCAGGACTGCAATGTTTTATGGCTCTGCTTGGAGCTCAGATCCTGAAGGTTTATTTCCAAGTACCTCCATCACAGGCTACATGCCCTTAAACTACACTGACAGCTTGTGGTAGACTGACACATGGTAGAAGGGAATAAAGTAGAAGACCTGCACAATCTTTAACATGTATAACACTCTTGACCCAGTTCAGGTGGTTTAGAGGCTTCATCCCTGTTTAGTTTGAGTCCTGGAGTCTCTATTATGCCTCCCAGTGACAGAAGTACTGGGAAAGAGAGGTGGTGTGAATCTTTCCCAGCCTTGGGGAGGGTCTGTAACTTAACAGGGATTGCAGGTAAGGCTATGAGATGTGTCTTCCCTTCACAGCTCTGACTGATTTGTAAGACAGTCATGGGCATGCTGTTCAGCTGTTCTGAGCTTCAGTTTTCCATGTCTAGGCAAGGGTGGTAAAACACTGCATGGCAGATAAGGGAGCTTCCTTTCCAATTGCAAAGCTTTTGAAGAATGCCTGCTCATATTTGGTGTTGTTCTATTAGGGAATTTGGGGGCCAAAAGGTTGAAACTTTTTTTTCTGATGCTGCAAGGACATAGAGCCGTCAGCCAGAATATGCTCAGGCTTGGTTTGTGTTTAGGCTAGGCATTCACAGCCGGTGATTTGAGGGCACTAATCTGCATTCCAGAAGCTTCTCTGGGTCCCTTTCTATCTCACCTTCACTTTTTTCCTGGGGCATCAAAGTTCATTTGCTGCCTGATTTGTCCCAGTGCTGGCTGCTCAGCCAGTCTGTTGTGCTAGCTGCAAGTCCCCAAATGAAGGGTAGGAGAGACAGCGGTTGTTTTTAATCCTTGCTTGCTGGCAGCTTCATATTAATTCTTCATTCACTTTCAATCCCTCACCTCACTGTCTCTGGTGCCTGTAATTAGCTGCTCTGAGCACACTCCTGTTGACATTGATCTATGGGGTTATGTAGTTCCTGAGTGGGCCATCAGTTTGGCCAAGTGCCTCCGTGAGGACTAGGTATCCTTCCTAGAGAGACTTCCCTCATAGGAAGCTCCTGAGGGCAAAGAGGACACCAAGAAACCAGCAGCTCAAAGCTGGTTTTGCCAGAGGCTCCCATAGTGACTTCTTTTGTCCTTGGCATTGTGTTTCCAGGAGACAGATCCCACTCACTTGCCTCTGTCTCCTTGAGGCTGTGCAGTGCCAGCTGGGCTCAATAGAGAGAGAAACAAGTTATTTCACTCCTTATCTTGGGTTATGGTGTGCATCCCAAACTGGGTACCACCAGGGAGGGAAATTGGATAAGCTCACCCTGTCCCGTCAGACCTTCATCTAGGTTTCTCAGCTAGCCTTAGTGCTAACGCTTCTGAATATTTCCAGGCAATAACACACCCCTCTTTCCTCAGTTCACTAAATTATACACATATTTCATTCTTTTAACCTTTTCTTGTAAGTCAGCCGCTCAGAATCTAAACTTTTCATCATCTTTATTATGCATCTCTGAACTCCCTGTGATGTATCTCTCGCTTTCTGACAGCCAGGCGCTTCCAGGTCCCTGTCCTTCACACAGTATCCCTAAGGCTGATGTGCCAAGAATGAAGAATTTCAAGGGATCATGTAGGAGAGAGGTTATGTAGGAAAGTCTCTTTCCTTGTCCCTTCCCCTGACCTTTTGCTGCTGCCTCTCAGAAGGGCATACTCGGGCAGGAATGCGGCATCCCAAGCACGGACAATGGACGTATAAGTAGGGTTTATTATTGTCTCTCTGCTCTGAGGTGTAATATGTCTGTGTATGGAGACCAGAACACTGATGAGCAACAGTGTGACTAAAGTTGTGATTGATTTTTTGGTAGGCCAGCTGAATTGAGGGTGGGGAGGAGGGAGGGAAGATAAAAAGTGTTTCAGGTGAACCTTGAGTGAATGTTTAAAAATGTTTTTTCACTGAAACAAAAAATGAAAAAGAGTCATCTGAGGAGACTACTAAAAAGATGCTGCAGGAAGGAAAACTGAGATGGTTTCATTTGTCAGTGGAGGGTAGAGGGCTGTGACACTGTTTTCAAAGTGAGATTTGTTGGCTTTGGTTTTGTTTTTTTTTGGTTTAATGGCAGACAAAACATTTTGGGAATTGCACTGTAGGAAAGAATTTGAAGTCGGTGTTGATTCACAGGGTCTTTGTGTCCCTTTGAAAATGTGGGGCTGAGATGGTACAGGCAATGCCTCCCTTTGCCAGCAAAGAACGGCTGCTCATTCCCAGGCTGCTTCCAGGGCAAGTGGCACCTGAGGACACAGGTTGTATTTCTGCAGCTGATGTCCAGAGCCAGGGCAGGGAGAGGGCTGGAAGCTGCACAGCGTATGTCAGGTGTTAGTGGAGAACAGGGAGAGGCAAACGTGTTCTGGGCTCCCCAGTTCAAGTGGAATATAGAGAAACTAGTGTGGATCCAACAAAGGGGCATCAGGATGGTCAAGGGCCGGGAGCAGAAGCCCTAGGGAAGAGAGGTTGAGGGAGCTGGACTTTCTCAGTCTAGCAAAAAGGAGGCTGCTATCAGCCCTTGGCCCTCAACAGTTTGAAGGGCAATTTCAACGATAACAGAGCCAAAATCTTATCAGTAGTACTAGACAATATAATAGGGCACAGCAGTCAAAACTGGTAATGCTGGAGGTTCATATTAGACATTAGGAAAAAGGTATTTCCTCAGGGGATTTCAAGACTCAGCCAGGTAAAGCCGTGCTGCCCTCATGTAGAGCTGGAGACAGCTTCAAGCAGGAGGTTGCATGGGATGCATCTGGAGGTCCCTTGCAGAGAGCATTTCTGCCACCCCTGCTCTTGTGCCACCCCAGCCATGCTACAGATTGCTTCTTCCTCCTCCTGTCCTCTCTGTCTTCATCTGGGTCTGTGTCCTCCCTTGGATAGCCCAGGTGGATAAAACATTGCCAGTGGCACTTGCCCATCAACCCAGGAGAAGCTGACTCGGTCCAGAGGTTACTGCTGAGGCTCTGTAGGCTCCCTGGGCTGGCTGGGGCATACAGCCATAGCTGGAGGCTGAGCCCCAGAACTACACCAGGGGCTAGCCCAGCAGGCAGGGTTGCCCACCTGCCCCAGCACACCAGCCCTGGCTTCTCTCTTCCAGGCTCGTTGAACCTGCTAGTTCGTGTGCGGAACAAGCGAGCCATTGACACCCAGGTCTGGTCACTCAGTGGGAACCGGGGGAACATGTGGCAGCAAGCACATGTGCCCATCAACCCTCCCGGGCCCTTCCAGGTAAGTCAGGTCCACTGTCAAGGAGTCACCTGCCACCTCTCCAGTCCATGTGCCACGGGCTGTAGGAGACTTCCCAGCAGACATCTGCCTCTGTGGTACAGGGGCTGGTCGGGCACAGGGAGCTCTCCACCCCCAGGGTCACTGGGGCAAGGCAAGAGCTTGGTGGATGCACAGAAATCAAATCCACTCTTCTCTGAAGCCATCCAGTGTTGTATGTGCGAGCATCAGTTTGGCACTATGAATTTTCTGGTTATTGCTCGTCCTGAAACTGCTTGTCAAAGAGCTCCTTCTGCTACCAGGTCTGTGTGAGAGGTCTCTTGGTGTTGAGCATCTGGGGGTTGCTGGCCTGTTGGTGTAAAGTGACTTTGAATGCTAGAGGCTTCTTCTAGCATGTGCTGAAAGAGCCCACCCGCACTGTCCCCCTGGTTCAGGACTGTAGGACAGCTTATGAATATGAACTGGGCACTCTGTATCTGCTTGTTGAGTGGTTCGTGCATACCCAGGTTTGTTACTGGATGTTTTGTGGCTGATGTTTTTGCCCAACATGCTACTTTGCTGTTGTAGGGTTGTTTGTGAGAGCTGGGTCTGTGCAGCCTAGTAAGTTGTGGCACTGTAGCAAAATGCCCAGCGTGCCTTTGGGTACTTTAAATAAGAAATAAGAATTTAGTTACTCTTGTGAGTGCTGTTCATTGCTGGTTGGTTTGTTAGTGCAGCACACAATAAAGCAGAGCTCTGCGTGCTCATTTATTACTCTACTGACGCTCAGCTCACATGGGTTGGTCCCGTAAGCAGTGGGGTCCAGCTCTCCAGATCCTGTGGGTGCTGGAGAAAGAGGAAGGAATCATTCACCTGGGGTCCTGATAAGATCTGGCCTGTGCCCTGCTCACTGCTTCAGAGTCCCACAGCGTGGGAAGGGTCCTCCACAACTGCAGCCTCACACTGGGATCTGTCCCATGCTCTGCTTGCAGATCATCTTCGAAGGTGTCCGGGGCTCAAGCTACGAGGGGGACATTGCCATCGATGACGTCACTCTGAAAAAGGGGGACTGTCCCAGGAAGCCAATGGGACCGAATAAGGGTGAGAGTCTGCGTGCCTCAGGGGAAAACATGTCGGTGAGAGCGCGTACATTAATGCATGGGCTAGGGATGTGCAGCTAATTTCAGTGCAGTGACATGTTGGTGGGTCTGAACAAGATGGTTGACTCCATCAGCAGAAGTCAGCAGAGAGCCTGTCAGACTCTTGAACTTGCTCTTCACAGTTGTGAGTTAGCAAGAGCTCAGAGGAACAACCAGATCCTGTAGAAACTGTGCTGCCAGACACCAGCATACTGAAGTCTGCACCAGTATGTGGTTTGAAGGTGTCATTCCCAAGCAGCCAAAGGCTTTTGTGATATCTCATCTCCTGGAAAACCTAGGTGTGGGAGCTTTGGAAAGGGAGAGACCTTCTGCAGGCTCTAATAGCCTCTGCAGCATTAATTCAGTCCTTCTCCAGAAAAAAAGTCTGCCTTTTGGAGCCTGGAGACAGGGAGGGCTATCTCCACTGATAACTGCTCATCCCGATCCTGACAGTGAGTGCTTGAGCTAAATCCTACCAGCCCCTTTCCAGTCCATTCATATCATCCTGGTGTCAGCCTTGCAGAAATGGAGACAATCATGCTCTCACTGAGGTGCACCATAGGTTGAAGCCATAGCAACCAGTGCATAAGCAGTGTGTAGGCATTAGTCCTTGGGTGGGAATCACTGCTTTGCCTCTTGCCCTAGTCCTGCCTGTGCCCTTGGTAACATGCCTCAGGTGAGCAGGAGAGCATATGTTCAGAGTATGCAAACCAGAGCCAGACAGGCACTTGTGAGCAAGGTTCAATTTGTCCTATTTATTTTTGAAGGTAAAAAGCCTTCTTGAGGAAGACTCACTTTCAGCAATTTTCTTAACTCAAAAGGTGAAGGCAGAAACAAAACATCCAAAAAGTCAGAATACCCTAAAAATCTCAAAATTTCAGGTGCAGTTAAAGGTTTGTTTAACCAAAACACAAGCAGAACCTTTTGTTTTACTCAAGTTGAATCTTCTGGGGAAGAAAGGAGGGTTGGATTACAAAAGTAACTAAGATTCAACCTTTTCTCCTGAGCTGGAAAAGAAATGGTTTTGGGAAGCCTTGAGAGCATCCAGGGAAGGCTAGAAAGATCTTCCCATAGATCTGAGAGGTGCTTCATGGTTCCAGGTGGGAGGAGGGGCTAAGACACTGATGTGCAGTGACTTGTTCAGTGAGGTCTGGATCTCAGACCATCGCATCACTAATCCTTTTTCTCTCTTCTTGGCTGGCAGCGGTTGCTCTTCCAGGAAGCGGTGTCCCGGCCCTGCACAGCCCTTGTCTCTGTGGCCCATTGACTTTCTTCCTTTACGTGCTGCTCAGATGATGGCAAGCAAGCGCTCCTGTATTCGGACCAAGACATTCCTGCTCCTTTCCTACTCAGCCACTTCTGCTCCTCTTCCTCCCCTCCTCACTGGCACACCAAAGTGTCCATATGTTACCAAAGACTGACAGGCATGACCACGCAAAGGGATCTGGTTCAGAACTGGAGCACTCCTTGAGAAAGTCATAATGTCTAGAACAAAATTTAAAAATAAAGACAAAAATTTTTTAAAAGCACGTGCACGAGAAAGAGACTGAGAGAGAGAGGGGAGAAGGAAGGAAATAAACAGAAAAACACAGAAAAGAAGGAATGAAAGACAAAAAATAGGAATGAAGAAATGTGAAGAGCAATTGAAGGAGGAAAAAACCACCCCCATGTTTCCTTGGGAATGTCGGACAGGGCTTCCTCAGGGAAGTGGGAACTTGTTTTAAACAAACAAACAAAATATATTAAAGCACAAATTTCTACCAGAACAGTTACCTTCTTTACTGCAGAGCCCACAGCTTAGTGGATGATACACAGCAGTAGTCCCTCCTTTGTCTCCCCATGCTTTTCTGCTGGCTGGGGCTGCCCCGCTCCAGCTGCAGCTCCCTGCAGCAATGCCAGCCTCGACCATGGGGCAGCAGCCGCCCCACGTGCTAGTGGCTGGAGCATCTTGCCTCGCACGCATGTGCTTCAGTGTCTCCATCCATCTGCATCTTCCAGGCTCTCATGTATTTAATTGCCCCCTGTGTGGTTTGCTTTGGCCTTTCCCCACCACTCTCTCCTTCTCACCCATCAGCCTGAAGAAGATGGAGCAGGAATGGACCCATCACATGGACCGCGCTGAGTGGTGGAGGAGTCCCAGCTGGATCCGGTTGCAGCGTTGGCCTCTAAGCGCCTCTTTCTTTCTCTAGGCTCTCTTGCTGGGTGGAGACGCTATGAGAGCAGGTCTGAGCTGCAGTCAGAGAGGGCTCTCTGTGGGGCTGAGGGATGGGGTGGGATGGGAAGGGAATGGGGAAGCAGTTGAAAATTGGCTTCCCCCTGTGAATGCTGGGACGACGGTCACCTCAGCCCTAAGCCCAGGATTGCTTCTCTGCCTCTCTTTTGTTACCTGTTTATTTTGGTCCTTTATTCCATTGCTTAACTTCTCCCACCTCAAGTTTTTTGGGTTATGGGAAAAGTCAGGCATTTAGACCTTTTTCAGCCAGACAGTGGGTCCTATGCCCATGACCCAGGCCCTGGACCAGCAGTTCAGGCAGCTCTGATACTGCCCTCTCCCCTTCTGAGGCCTTTTAGCACACACAGTGAGTGCATTAGCTGCAGAATGGGGGAAGTGTGGCTCCAGCATTGCTGCGCAGCGGGAGGTGACTGAATTTTGTCAGCACATGCAATCTCACAGACACTCAGCTTCCACTACCAAAGTAGTGGGCAGAGGAGCTGAAAGGTGGAAAAGGCAGGAAGCTGCCCCAAGAAGGATGGAGGCAGGAAGCTTGACCCAAAACAGGGGCTTGTGCTGAACTGTGGCCGCTTTTGCCACTGAGGAACAGCGGAACAGCAATGGGGGAAATTCACCTTTTTCCTGCTGGCATCATGAAAGGGTAGAGCTGGTGTCTCTTTCTGCTGCAGACTTGCCAGACTCTGCTGGCCTGACCTCCTCAGGGTGGAAGCACATGCTGCTCCAGATGGAACCCCAGGAGAAAGGTTTGCCCTGCACTGGCCAAGTGGGAGCTGTGATAGCCTTGTTGCAGCTGGAAGCAGCTCTGGGCATGGCTTTTCTCCCTGCACAGGGCAGAGTTAGCCCCACAGGACTGTGAACTGGGGTTCACTAGCCCACACCCTGGCAGTTCAGTTAAGTGGGACTCCTCACTAAGGGACACCCCCATCCAAACTCTGTATCTGATCAGATATGTGATGAACTAGCTCTCTCACTGGAGCCCCCAGTAACCGTGGCTCCTTACTCATTTCTGATTAACATATCAGCTTTTCTGAGACAACTGTGTTTGTCTAAAATCACCTGAATGTATCAGCTGCCTCCTGTATTGCTCAGCTTCCAGCAACAGCTGGTGACTCATTTCCTGCACTGATGGAGGAGAAAAGCTCTTATTTAATTTTCAAGAGGTCCAGTTTGAAGTCTTGAAACCCATTGCTCTTTAGCTCCTGGAAGGGCATTCTTCTGCAGTAATGCTCCCCAGCCACCATCAGAGAGAGAAAGGACATCAGCTCTGAGGACAAGGGGACCTCCTTCACAGGAGGCCTCGCAAGACAGTGAGAGGGGATGGTACAGGTCTCCGTTGCTCCTGTTGCATGAGGACTGTGTCTTTTCTGTCTCCACTCCTCCCTTCAGAGCCCAGACCTCGATCACACTGCATATTTGACTGGGAGACCTGTAGCTGTCACCCATGGCAAGGCAGTGTTGTGGGATGCTGTGGGTGTCGACAGCAATTCTGCTTCTTGCTGTCTATTGCCATTTTCCTGGACAGCCAGTGCCACCATCATCTTTTATCTGAGTTCTTTCAGTCCTGCATTCTTCCTTTCCTCTGTGCTTGTTGGAGGCCAGAAGTCATCGCCCTACTCCTTATCAGGAGTCCACTTTCACTCCTAAGAGAGAGACAGTGCTTTCCAGAGGCCCTTGGGTGCTTCATGATGGCTCCTCATCTGTCAGCAGCAAAACATTTGTGTTGTGTTGTTGGTTCCAGGGGGCTTCTGCTGGGCAGAAGATGGAGACAGGAACGTTTCCCCATCGATAAGAGACAGCCCAGGGCAACCATCTCACCTTCTAGGCTCTGAGGCAGAGACCCCTGTGGCCTTGCTTCCACCGACTGCTTAGCCAGGATTGCACAAGCATGTTTTGCTGTGCATAACATGATGTTTAGTGAGCAGCAGAGGTGCTGTGGAGCTGGGGAGGTGCAGCCTGAAGGTTCAGGTTCACAGACAAAGCATTATCTGTGAGGCAAATGTCAGCAAAGGGGCACCACGTTTTGAGAAAGGGACACCTGCAGGCAGGGTGTCTGTTCCCTCTTGCCAACTCCTGCGAGGAAGGATGCAAGAGCCTCACAAAGCCAACCCATGGTCCCAGGGGCAAGCCTTTTGGTGGCAGTGGGTCCAGGGCAGAGCAAGCAGATCATCCCAGCCAGAGGTGAAGCTTTCTCCTTCTGTCAGACATGAGCCCATCAGCTTCATTAAAAGTCTCAGGGAGCCCCTTCCCACTTAGATGTCTGCTCCTTTATCTCTGTCTAGAAAGCAGCTGGTGGTGAGTTTGGGGGAAGGTCATTAACCCAAGTGCCTCAGCTTGTCAGAAGTACCAAGGACAAAAAGAAGGACCTCATTTCCCTGGCAGATGCACTGAGAGAGCGTAGCAGAGGAAAGAGGCACTTCCGCAGCAAGGATGAGAAGCTGTGCAGGGATGGGGTTGGGGGCAGGCAGTGTCCCTCATCTCTGAGGGCAGTGTTATTTGTGATTTACTACCCCATGCTGGAGGGGGCAATTCTCCTTGCAGTGGTAACGCATCCCAGGTGAGATACAAAGCCATGCTCCTTACCCCTTGCAGTTAAAGATCCCTCCCCTCACACTTTTCACAGTGTTCTGGCTAAATTACAGTCCTTAAACTTAATTACAGAGTGTCTTAAATATCTGTTGCAGTCCCAACATTATGTTTCTCTTCCTGATGTTTTATGTTGTTCTGTGCCTGTAGAGTAGCTGCGTTATTCCACTCCAGAAGTGGCTGCATTTCAGTGATGGTGGAGATTATTCCTGTACATAGTGTGAAAGTCCCTGCAGAAGAAAAGTGCAATATAAATTTAAGAGACTTGCTTTTATTTACAAGGAGACCTCTGCTTGGTAGTTGTAGAAATACATTAGGAAGAATGCTGTGTGGGTGTTAGCCGATATATACTCAATTTCTTTTTTTTTTTTTCAGGGTATAAAACAGAAAATATGTGACTGTGCAGGCTCCTGGGTATAAGTTGTAGATATTAGAAGCAGTGAATGCTACTGTGTAGTTATAAGTGAGGCTTACAAAGAAACTTTTATTTGAAACCTCTTTTTGTAGTTGTTCATTGTATTCTGAAAAATATACTTTTTTATTATAATTTTCCACAGTTCAGTGCAAGTCCCAATAACAGGTCATCAACGGGACTTTAATCCATGGCTTTTAACAATATGAACATCAATCCCTACCGTGTGCTCTGAAAAGCAGCTCCTGGCTGGTAATGGTAATAGACTGTTTTTCTTCCGCACAGATCAGCCACTGGAAAGTGGTGGAGCTAATATGTTTCATTTGATGTGAAGTTGAGTAATTTGAAACGCCTGAGCTCAACTCTTCCTGGCCATATGGGAGTGAGAAAACCTTACATCTGTATGAGAAACTTTGCGTAGTGCACAAACGGTTTCGAAACTCGTAAGGCGGTGTTGTGATTGGCATGCAGGCAGGGCTGCCCCAGCAGAGCTGCGTGGCGTGCTGCCTGCAGAGCAGCTGTAGCAGCAGCAGCAATATGCAGCCCTTCTGGGAAGTCGCTTTCCTCTGGAAGGAAATAGGGTGGCAATCGGGGAAAAAACGGGGGAGAGGGGGTAGAGGTGTCAGATGTTTAGGCTGGTAAATTTATTGCACAAATAGTTTATGGATGTATGAATGAGTGTAGTAAACATGATACAAATTGCATTTTATTCCCTATTGCTATTCAAAGTACAGAAATTTAATTTCTTTCTATATGAAATCATGTGGGTGCACTACTCCAGAACAACACAAAAATGCTTTGGTACCAAAGGCAAAACAGGGTGTGCGTGGATTCCTCCTTCTCAGCCTGTCCTTATCACTCCGCATCCAGAGAAGCACCCTGCTTTTGTGTTGGTGCCCTGCGCTTCTCAGCCTGGGGAGGGACAGATGGGACAAGCATCCCTCCATCAGGCCATTGCTGCCCTGAGCCTTGTCTCCAGCGTGAAGCAGTCCCCGAGCAAGGTGCTGGCATGAGCAAGCCCTGCTCCCCCCAGCTCTCAGCAAGGAAGAGGCAGGGAGTTTTACCTGCGGGAATAGCCAGGGGGTCCTTCACCTTGCCCTGAGGGACCCCGTGACAGACAAAGGAACCAGGGCATTTTCCCTCCTAGATGGAGTAAATGGTGTCACCTCACTCGGTTCAAAGAGACAAAGTTTTGCCTTAAAGCAGAGAGCTCAGGGAGTTGTTGCTGCCTCAGGGTGTTGCTGTTTCAGTCCCCTTGGTCCATCAGAGCCATGCAGATATCTGTCTTTCCCTGGAAATGCTGCAGCACACCTTTGCCTCCTGGGTGCCTTTGGGTGGCCTAGCAACAGCACAGAGGGACACATCATCGTGGGCTCTGTGCTCTAAGCTGGGTGTGGTGGGACACAGTGCCACAACATGAAGCGATGCCCAGTTCTTGCACCCAGGGAGCAGGACCCTGCTTTTTACGAGGACAAGAAGTTGCATTGTGAGAATCTCCTGTGCAAAAGAGAGTCCCTCTCATGCTCCTGGCTTTGTCAGAGAACCAGTTTTGGTCCCTCACCCTTTCTCAGTTAAACTGCCCTGACATTTTGTGTTTTCCAGGCTGCCCTCAATGCAGGTGCACCCCTGTTTGTAGAGGCAACAAGTGTACAGCAGCAGGACCCTGTGCAGGCTGCAGCAGAAGTGTTGCCACCATTTATATTTGCTTTGGCCCCACTGATAACTGCTCATCTCACTCAGCCTGGGAAGGCATTTAATGCAGACAAAAGGCATTTGCAGAAAAACAAGTGCTGGAGAGCTCTGGAAATTGCATTTTAACAGGACCCAATTTACACTCCATGGTAATAACTGGCAGCTGGTGGTTTCCAGCAGGGAGCTGAATAGCCCCGGTACACTCAGCATCCCAATTGACAGCTGTGGTATATGTTTGTTTTTCAGTACTCCCCTTGGGAATAAGACAAATGCCAGTTTGGCTCACCATCTGCCATCACCTAGTCCACCACAGGGGGACTCTGGGATCTTCTAATGGCTACTTACAGCCTGTTGTGGTCATGTCACACCAGAGACAGCCACTTGTTCCCTGGAGGCCTTAAATATCTGAAGGAGTACTGCAGGACACTGGCCACCTGACAGCCCAGCCTGCCTTTCCTGGGAGGGAGGAGATGCAGCTTGCAGGGAGCTGTAGTCTCCAGGACCCTCTTGCCCATGGAAGAGCACTGCTGTCCTGCTCCATTTTGCCTGAGGTGTGTGACTGTCATCTAGACCCTGGATTTGGTATAAGGTGCATGCTCAGTTGCTTTGCCATCTAACATCCTTCCTCAAAAGGAGAGAGAGCTCCAGAAGCCAGCAGCAAGGCTCAGTCCCACTGATAACTGCTTCTGGCAATTGTTACACTCTGCATCACCTAGATCTGGTCTGGCACCTTCTCCGTCTTGTTCCCCAAGCCCTGGCACAGCCTGAGGGGCTGGTGGGGCTGCCTGAGTGGTGATAGTGGAGCAGGAAGATGGGAGCGCTTCAGGGCATGTGTTGGCCCCGTCAGGGACCTAGTGTGGGTCACGTCCTGGCTTTGTCAGAGGCAAAAGAGGGCTCACAACAGCCCCATGGGTGGCTGAGAGGATGGAACAGAGCTTGTGTGTGTTCTTCTTGAAAAGGAGAGGAGAAAGATGAGCTCCACACTACATTGCCCTTCACTTCACTGGTGGCAGGCAGTGGGTTCTGACCTGCAGCTGCTCAGGTGCTAGGCAATGGAGGCTAAAGAAAAGCCCTTAGACCAGATTTCCCAGCCAGACCTGTACTGGTAAAATGTGCTGATCCAGATCCGCAGCACATCTATGTGTGAAGAAGCTGAGCAACCCACTGTGCCCACGTGGGTGATCACTCAGGGAAGCTGCAAAGGAGGTGGTGCTTGGGTCCCAGCACACGAGCGCTGCCTTTCCTTCTGCTGCCTTTCGTGGTGAGGGTTTTCCAGCATGGGCAGAGAACAAGGGACGGGGAGAGGAAGCGATGCCATCTTTGCTGGCAGCTATTGCAAAGGTAGAGCTGGGTGAATAGAGGTTTTCATGGACAGATGTGAAGATTGGTGGTAAATACAAGTTTTGCATGGATTTGGTATGGCCTAGAAACCATTTGCTCTTGTGGAAGGAGGCAAAATTTTGTGCTTCCATTAACTGTTGTCCTAAAGGGGAATTTGGCTATGAATGCTTGGCTTACAGTGGGATTTTTTACACCCAGGGTGGCCTAAACTCAGCATGATACAGGGGCAGCTGGATTGCCCTCACACAATGCCAGTACCCCCAGCAGTGCCAGCACCCCCAAAGCTCACAGTGCTGGATGCGCTTTATGTTGTAACAGCCAGGTCCTTGCCTGAAGTACTGAGCCGAGCGAAGGGTACCTGGCTGCTCTACCACCCTCACTATGCACATGTCCTGTCTACCAACCAGGTCTGTAGGAATATCCAAGACCCACTGCTGCTGCTAGCCAGTGGAGGTCTGCTTTGGCTGAGGGCACTCTGGTCCTGCCATTTAGGCAGCAAAGTGGCTTTTGGTTGTGTAAAACCCAGCTGTTATAATGGAGAGTTACTCCTAGATGTTCAAAACTCGCAGGACTACAGTGTGCCTCAGATCATTAGGAAAGGCAGGCCCTGGGTACGAGCTGGAACACGCCAGACGTCAGCAGTCACTGTGGGTGAGCAGTGACTCCTTTGCTCTCAGCGTTACAGCTGCTCAGGGCACAGGCTGAGCCCAAACCAGCTAAGAGCCGGTGCAGCCCCACTTCCCGGTCTGCATCACAGTCTCTGCGGGCAGGGACCAACTGGTTTCCTTCTGGTGACCATGTTCTATAATGTGGCGCTGAGATTAAGCTGTCTGCAGGTGTTCCTTGCACTGTGTATGTCCAGTGCTGGTGAGGTGTTTATCTTAGCAGCTTGTAAAGGGTTCAGAGCTGAAAACTGAGGTCTGGGTGTGTTGCAGCTGCCAGCAATGCAGCAGGGAAGAGATAGGATGCGAGAGCCCCTTTTGGAGGCAGCAGCATCTCCAGCTAGTCCCCGCCTTTCCCTTTGCCCACTGTCCACACTCCAACCCTGAGCACCCTCCAAGGTGGGGGCATTTGGCATATCTGGTCTCACTGGGCCTTGTTCTCAAGAAGCAGCTATGGGTAGCAATAAACAGAGCAACAGCCAGGAGAGACTGTGGTTGCGTGCTCAGCTCAGACAGCGCCTAAATTGTGATGAGAGGAGAAAATTGATTTTTTTTCTGTCTCTGAAATGCCACAAGCATTGACTGAGGGCAGTATTTAGGTCTCTTGTATAGGCAGCAGCATGTACCGCACAGAGGTTGAGCAGCGAGGCACTTGTGAGCACTGGAGTTTTCCCTGGGAAAATTCAGATGCTGATGGGAGAAGGTATTTACAGACTGACAACAAAGGAGCTCTCCTGTGCCTTTATGTGGTTGTTTCCTGGAGGCCCTGGTATGTAACATCCTGGGACAAGAAGACTCTCTCAGAGTTTGCTGGAGGTGTCCATTTCCTCTCATCAAACCTTGATATTTGTTCTTCTCTGCTGCCCATCCCCAGCTTCTCATTGCATTGATGTAACTGGTGGCATTAATGCCAGGGGAAGTGGCATAGTGTCACAGTGCTTCCAAATAGATGAGCCTGTTTTCCCAGTTCTTGGGACCTTCTAAATTTACCATCTCATCCCAGAGGTCTCCATAGCATGCATTCATCTCTGAGGATGTTCCCCAAAAGCTGTGGATGCTACAGATACATGACTCTTCTTTGTGGTTTTGGTCAAAGCCCTTGCCTGACAGCATGCAGACAATCTCTGATCTCTAGGTGGGATGGAAAATTTGATGCCAGCATGGTTTTGCTTGGGTTTTTTTTCCCAGCCAGAACCATCCTGCCTGTAGTAACACACATAGTGGGGAAAAGGGGCCATCACCCAATATACGACTGTCTCATGGGGTAACAACTGTGGCACCTCCTGCCTTTGGCCAGAAGTGAGCATCAGACAGTGTTTTCCACACTCTTCCTCACTCCATCCCCTAGCCCCATACTTATCCTCGCTGTTTCACTTCCAGCCTGGAGAGATCAGCAGCAGATGCATTCCTGGATCCCATAGAAGGGGATCACACCAAAATCCTGTCCTCAGCTTGCAAGGGGCAGGGAGAACCAGCTCAGGCCCAATGGTGAGCCACTTCAGTGGGATCCAGTGCCAGTGGGACTACATCACCCTCATGCTTGCAGGTGACCAAGGCCAGGAGGAAGTATACATTGACCTGACAGAAACGTTTAGAAGCACCCCCTCAAAAGGAGCTGCACACAGACTTTGTGCATTTGGGGATACTATGGAGGATGGAGGGGGTCCTCTGGTGGTGTCTCTGTTTCTTTTCCCATTGGTATCCTGGGTGGTGACCCTGGGGCAGAGCCCCATTCTCCACCCACCCCCTTCATTACCACCACATCTTGTCCTGTCCCGCTCCACATCTCATAGGGTGCCGTCACCATCATCGAGCGGAGCTGGAACCCTCTCGTCACCATGATGCCAAGCTATCCACAGCGTTAAAAGCACAAAACACAAAGGGACTGAACTGAACCTTTTAAACAGGGTGAGATGTTTTATAAGCATTGCCTCATCCATCCCCACCCCCCCCAACCATGACGCACCTGCCGTGTAACCTATAGACTCTCAACGTGGATTGTTTCATTCAAATAAAGCTGCAGTACTCCAGTGGGTGAGTCTGTGTGTCCCTCTGTCCTGGGTTGAGATGTAGCTGGGGCAGGGAGGAGCTGGTATTGCTGCCTAACACTGAGGGACCTGCCAGTGTTTGACCCTTGGGTCTTCCCAGAATAATCTTGTTAGGTCCCTGGGAGGGCTTCTCATTTTTGCTCACACTCCACCAGGAGGGCTGGCATAGGACATGGCACAGGCAGGTTTGGGGCACTTAGTGCTGGGGGAGCCTTGTGAAGGGAGCACAGGGTGGGCAGCACAGAGCCTTCCCCTGATGTGCCCTGACCCAGCACTTCTCCTGCATTTCCCAAACCTCTCCTTCCTGCCCCAGGCCTCCAGCTATTGAGGCTGCTGGCTCCTGCTGCTGCTAAGCAAAGCTGGTCCTCTCCTCTCCCTTGCTCTGGGCCTCCCCTGCAATGAGAGGAGACGAGGCAGCAGCTCTAAAACTAGTAGGTATGAAACAAGCCAGCAGCTGTGGGCTGTCAGTGCGGCACCAGGTCCCCTTGTCCTGGTACTCCCTTCTACCCTGGGCTCACCAGTGTGGGACTTCATGGACCCATCAGGGAACAGACAATGCTAGCCATGGCCTATGTGGTGCCTAAAATGTTCTGGGTGAAGCTGTCTTCTCTGTACCATGAGATCTGCAGAGCTACTCAGCTAGAGCCTAAGGAAAAGTTCCCTAATCCCAGCACTGTGGTTAGAGCAACACTTAAGAGAACTGGTTGTGAGAGCCAAACAGTTTCCTTGTACACACTACAAGCTGCAGCTCTTGGCTGAAGCTCCACAGATGCTAAAACATTAAAACAGCACCCAAGTCCCTGCTCTGACTGTGGGCCAGTGGATCACTTCAGCTACAGCCATACCCTCTACTTTGGCTGGTGTTAACGATGCTGAGTCAGTGGCACCTTGGGGTGCATGGAGAAAGTTTGGGATAGTGCTCAAAGCAAGGCAAAAGGGTCCTCCAAGCCAACACAGCACTTCTGCCTCCTGTGCTTCCATCACAGCGGGCAGTTGCGAAACCCACTGGCAAAGCGGATGGCTGGTTCCTTCAGGGGAAAGTAATCATGCCTAGTAAATGCTGCCTTTATTCTCTCTCCTAATGAAGAATAACTGCTCCAGATGGGAGTCTGGAGGGAAATGGATACTGGAATAACTGTAGAGCTTCAGGTCTTAAAGATGGGAAGTACTATTAAACAAATACATATATGCATATATATATGTGTGTATGCAACATATATACATATGCATATATATGCATGCACATAGCATTCATCTCTGTTACTCCTGCATAAGTTCAGCTCACCCTTGTCATGCACATGTTGAGAGAGGAGTCCAATTCTGCCATGACTTCTCCTCCTCAGGGCCCCCCTCCTTTAGCACATATGCCAGAACAGCTTTGAAGCTGGGCAGGGGCCGGGCAGCAAAGCAGGCTGTGGTTTGCAGGAACCCGGCTTCAATTCTTGCATGAACCGCCAGGTGAATGAGGCAGAGGGGAGCAGCCAGAGAAGGAACATGTAAGGTTCTTCAGAATCACCCAGAGAGCTGGAGTCTGTTCCAGCCACTGATCTTTTATCATGTCATTTTGTATTTTTGTCATTGCTAATTCCACCTGTTCTAGATGTCTCAACATTAGGGTCTGCTTTGCAGAAGCACTCATATCTTTCAGTGTGTTGTCAGCTATGAAATGATATATACTTGTGGTGATTTAACCACAGGTAGACCATGGGGTCCTGCACTCACTCCCCCACCAGGTGAGATGGGAAGGGAATCACAACAAAGGGGCACAGATCAGGAATGAAGGACAGGGATGGCTCACTCACCAGTTATGGTCACGGGCAAAACAGACTCAACTTGGGGAAGAAAAATCAATTTAATTCATTGCCATTCATCTGAGTAGCACAGTGAGATGCAACAACCACATCTTATGACATCTTTCACCACCCCTCCCTTCTTCCTGGGTTCAAATCACTTTGCTCCCAATTTCTCTGCCTTCCACCCCAGCAGCACAGGGGACAGGGAATGGGGGTTACAGTCAGTTCACCATTGCCACTCTTCCCAGCATGAAAGTCCAGGAACAAGATGTTCCAATGCAAGCTTCCCATGGAGTCATGGACCTCTTTGGGCTCATCTCCCAGCTCCAGCATGGGGACATCCATGGGCTGCAGATGGGCCTCCAGTCCAGTGCCTATCCTCACCCCCTGGCTCTGAGGGTCTACCCCAGCTCTGGCATTGAGCATCTTTTAAGGTCTCAACTCAGTCACACTTACCATTGGCTCAGCTTTTCTGCTCCAGTGTGGAGTCCTCCATAGCCTACACGTGGGTATCTGCTCCACCGTTGAACCTCCATAGGCTGCAGCGACCTCCTTTGCGTTCTCCTACTCTATCCAGTGAACTGAGTGTCTGAGGTTCTCTGTCCTCCCCTCCTCCTCCTTCCTCCTGGCAAAGAAGCTCCCCTTTTTTTTAGGCCCGTGGTCATCTTTTTTTCAGGTCAGTGGCCTCTCCTTCAGGTTCTCTGCATCTTCTTTTTTTCAAGACAGTCCTTCTCCTCACAAATATGGATTCACAGAGGTGTTTAGTGCTAACTGGCTCAGCTTGGCCTTGGAGCCAGGCTTCTCACAACGTGACCCCTTCCCCCACTACCAAAAACACCCCTCCCCACACACACAAACCCAACACACTACTCTAAAAGCATGGTCTCTGGCTCTCTCAAACACGGCACTACCATTGAGAATAAGCTCTGATAACCCCAACTTTACTCTTTAGTTTGTGTCTATGCCTTACACCCCATCTATGATTGTTCTCACAACCTACACACTAATATATTCCTGGACTTTATGTTGCAGTTCTTCCCTGAGGGAGAAGAGGATGTGCTGGCAGATTAGAAACTAGACTGAGGTCCAGGCTGCTCCTACAAGGTGCTCTGCACTATTGATTGTACAGCTGCTACGGCTCAGCCCCTCCTGCATGCGCTGCAGACAGCAATATCACTGCCCAAGGTAGAAGCAATGTTAATTTTGTTAAAGCCTGATCGCTGGGAATGCCCACCAAAAAGGCCACAGGGGAGCAAGCCAGTTTTGGCTTTGGCACGGTGATTTGTTGCTGTGCAATAAATAAAGCCTGAAGCCAGACACTGAGTGATGAAGGTCTAAAGGAGTATTGACTGCATGCACAAGCAAGTACAGTCCTTCACATGAAACCTGCAGAAACATTAGTTGTATGATCGTTAAGGGTAGGACCGTAATGCAGATACACAAGGATGCTTCACTGCCCTTCTGCGGGCTCCAGGCTGGCTGAGCGTGGGAGCGCTGGCTTTGCACTGTCACACACGACTTGCTGGCAGGCTGATGCTCCCGTGCAGGGCTGCCCTGGTACCTAGTGTTTAGCAGAGGCTATTTCCTGCTGTGTCAGGATGTGAACCCATGCTCTCATAGAGTCTCTCCCTCTCCCCGGGCAGGCAGCAGAGGAGAGGTGCTGCTTCTTCCAGATGGGGACCCAGCAGCGTGTTGCAGGAAGAGGTGAGGAGCACAACTGTGTAAAGATGTGACTGAGAAGGTGCTCCTGGCACAGGGGAGGGTGGAAAGCCACAGAGCACCAGGTGGTGGGACTAGGTCTGGGTAAACAATGCTGCTTGGCAAAGAGGAGGATAGGAACCACTTGTGTGGTTCTCTGCAGGGTATCTGGGGTTGGTATGGGGGTCAGGGATAGAGGGAGGAAATGCAGCTCTGATCTGTGCAAGGTTGTGCCTCAGCAAAGGCAGGTGCAGGGTGCCAGCAAGGCGGCAGGTGTGTGAAAGCAAGGAAGGCAAGGCTGCGTGCACATAGGTGCACCGGGTGTGCTACATGCATGAGTGAGATGTGTGAGGGCTATGTGAGTGGCAGATCATTTCAGCACATCCTTTGGATCCCTTTTCCCCCATTCCTCTCTCCCCTGAAGTTCCCAAGCAGTCCTGTCTGGCCATGAGTCTGTGGCAGCTTCCCAGAGAGGAGGAGAATACTTATTATGAGCCAAAACTGCAGAAAATGCAACAATCTGGATTTTAAATATTCTGACCCTGTTATTTTAACAAGACCAAAGAAAAAAATAAATGATGCTGACTGGAGAGGAAGATTTATGGCTTGTACGACAAGGCCAGGATTTAAAAGTAGAACAAAGTGACCTAAAAAGCAGAGAAGATTTAGAGATACAGGCTGTAGCTACAGCCCACTGCAGCAGCATCCTGCCAGCCCATGTGAGCCCCAGAGCACAGCAGGGTTGAGCGCTGTGGGTCTGTCTGGGGAAGTCTTTCCATCAGCTCAGTGTGCAGGGGAAGGTCAAGATGTGTTGGATTAGATTATGCTTGGGTATCTGGTGATGGAGGGGGGCACCTCCCTCCAGCTGCCTTTCTCCACACATGCTGTCATGCTCTTCCATCATGTGGTGCCTCCTACTCACCACAGGTCCATTCCTGTGAGGGCTCTGAATGTCCCTCACTCCCTCCCCCAGCCCTCTTCTATCAGTGATAGCACTGCCCTGATGTCAGCTACAGATCTGCTCCTGGCTTTTTGTTACTATCAGATCCCTAATCTCTGGGAAACCCCCTTCCCTCCATGGCCCACCACCACCACTGTCCCACCTTGCGTGGGGACAGCCAGTTTGACTCCCTTCAGCTTCTCACAGCTGCATCTTGACCCTCTTCTGCCTTTGGGACTCCTGATGGAGGAGGCAGAGGGTACAGCTTGCTCCCCAAGATGCCCACCTCCTCTGGACTGCCCTCATGTCCCTCAGAGCAGGGGAGAAAAGGGGACAGCCCACGTCTGTGTGGCACAGACACAAGGGAAAAGGACCTCCACCCCATGCCTGATGGCTGAGCTGCAGCCCTCTTCCAGGCTCCTGCTGCATGTCAGCCTGGGTGTCAACTCACCTGTCCAAAAAAAGAGCCAGTTTTTATGTTCTCATAGGTGGCCCTGGCTGCTCCCAGCTTTGTCTGCCTCTGAGAAGAGGTAGACTGTGGAAGGAAATCACTGGGGTGTCCTTTTTCCAATAGGTTTATACTCACGAGACTGTGCCCCCATGCTTTGCTTTTAGTACTTGAGCTGTGTCTCGAGCTCACTGTATGTCTCCTGTGTAGCCCCAGTTGTGCCCATGTGGCTCCAGCTGTGCCTGATGCTCTAAGCCAGAGCCAAAATCAAAGGCTAGAGCCAGGCGGTTGACTTGAGCCCAACAGTGGCTCTCCCTGGGCAAAGTGCAGTAGCCAGGAGCACCGGCTGCACAGTTCTGAGGGACATCTCCATACTCCAGATAGTTCAGAGAGACCCCATCATCTAACCAGAAAGGGCTGAAGGCTCATAAGGAGATGCAGGAGGTTTGGGCAGACACAAGTACGCAAGGATCTGTCTGTCGTACCCTCCAGATACTCGGGCATTGCATCTACACAGAGATACCAGAGCTGACCACCAACCACAGGGCTTGGGTGCTGGAGCAGGCTAGGCAGCAGAGAAACCAACAGCCCCGCTCCCAGCCCTCACTCTTGATCAGGACCAACTTGGAATTCGTGCCTGGGTCTTCAGGAAATCAGGGAGCCTGAAACTATTTGGTCCCATTCTTCTGAGAAAACTGACAGCACCACCATAAAAATGAAAAATTCTTAAAATAACATGCGATGTGGAGAAGCTGTGTGCCTCCAATGCCCACTGCCTCTCCCTCCCGGCATTCCTGGCGGTGTGCACCCTCCTCATCAGCCTTCCCCATGACTGTCTCCGTGATTTATGGCCTTAATAACTCAGCCTGAATCCTGCTGCCCCCCCGCGGGGGTCATAACCAGCCACCATTCGAACTCATCATGCGGCACATTCTGGTGCAGTCCAGAGCATCTCTTCAGAACAACCCTGTCCTTAGCTCCTCTCCTTGAGAGGAAATGGCTGTCCTGGAGGAGATCTTGGACAAGTCTTCCCCTTCCCTTTTCATAGGACACTTTCCATTACCTTTTGATAGAATCAAAGAATCATAGAATCATTTAGGTTGGAAAAGACCTTTAAGATCATCAAGTACAATTGTAAACCTAACACTGCCAAGCCCACCACTACACCATGTCCTAAATGATTCTCTGATTCTTTGATTCTATAAGGTACTCTACAGCCGGGAACAGACCTTTGTGTGGCAGGGTGGTGCCTGCAAAGGCACTCAGCATGGGGGCTCCCCACCCCAGCTTTCAGACTCTGCACAGTCACCTCCAGAACCTCCCTGCTCTTGCATCCTTCTCCATGCCCAGCCCTTCTTGTAGATGGGCGTCACATTTGCTAACCTCCAGTCAGCTGGAACCTCCCTGGTTAGCCAGGACTGCTGATACACAATGGAAGGTGGCTTGGTGATCTCAGGGCCATGTCTCCCATGTCTCTTTTTCTATTACCCCTCGGGCTGCACGGCACTGGTAAAGCCCGACTGACTCTTGGTCTCTGGCAAACTAAGCACCTCCCCTCCTGCTTGCACTCCAGAGCACGTCTCTCAGAAGCAGCTAAAAGGAGGTGAAAGACCCCAATTAGTCTCCAAAGTGTCTGCTTGTGGTTTTGAGAGCTGCTCCAAGGTCTCCTGGCTCCTTGGAGGTAAGGCTAACCCCGTGGACTAATTGACAGCAAGGGAGAAGCACAAAACAGTTCCCCCATCTCTGATCCAAGCTGCACTCCTGCCTGGCCCTGAAACACCCCACTTCACCCATGCAACAGCAGCTCAGCAGCTGGTGCCCCTCCTGCCCTCCCTCCTGCAGATTAATGATTCTCTAATTGTTCTTTATCTAGTGCTGACAAAGGTGGGGTCACAGGGGAGAGAGAGAGCAGAGGAATGGCACAGGGGCATCCCCAGAGAAGCAAGATCTAATGAGCCATCTGACTACAAGCATTTGCTTTGCTTGTAATTCCTAGTAATAGATATTGCCCTGGAGGCTGGCTCAGGAGAGGCATAAGGATACATGGGGTGGGATTTAACCTACAAGAACATCTGATTTTGAGCAAGTATCATTTTCACAAAAGCCAAGTGGCCACCCTGATGAGCATGAGTGCCTTGCTGAGCAACAGGAACAAAAAAGCCCCGGACACAGATGGGGAGGAGATGGGTCTCGCCAGGAACTGACCTGAGGTAAGAGGCGGACACATGTCAGGCTGTGGTGCAGACTGTGGGTACCCACACAGGCAGGGAACGTGTTGGGTGTAGTCTGCCTGTCCTCCATGAAGAAAACAGCAAGTACAAAGTGGAAAAAAACCCCTCTCCTCAGTGCTGGCCATGGAGGTATGAAGCAGGAGCACTGGCCCTAAAAACAGATGGCCTGTGTGTGTTCCCCAAACACTGTGTCATGGTGGGGGTCTCCTCTCTTCCTTACTGTCCCCCACTCGGGGGGCTGGGTTCTTCCCCAGACCACCCCACACATCAGTCCCCCAGGGCTGCTGTAGGTCCTGGGCTCCCCACAGGAGCAAGCCCCAGCTGCAGTGCAGGAGGCAGCCAGCCAGCTCGAAACAGTTAACAGCTCTCCTCAGCCACCACACCATGATGGATGAGCCCTGCCCCATGGAAATGTCATTGTCTGAACAGAGCGTGAGCTCATTCCCCTCCTCCTACAATCTTAGCACACAGCCAGCCAGGAGGAACAGCCCCTGTCCTCGCTGAGCAGGCAGTCTGTCTGGACTGACCTCCCACCTTTTGATGATGATGTCCAGGAATGAGAGGCAAAAGGAGCCCTGAGCTTTCAGGGTGTAACCCCACACACCTGAAGGCCTGCTAGTTAATAGAAGAGGAGCTGCCCTTCTCTGCCAAGGAGAGGAGGAAATATAAATGGATGAGGGATGGTCTGGTCAAGCATTCAGCCTTGTTACCTAATTTGAAAAATGGGCAAATGAGGTAATTATGGTGAGATATGGATTCATAGCAACATGCTCCAGGAATGCCACAGCAATAACTCTCAGCGCTGCCACACAGCTCCCCCAGCCCCTCCTCAGCTACAAGAAGCAAGTTCAGGCTTTTGCTTCAGCCTGTACATGTTTGAGAGATGGACCCAGCCAGTGTAGGCAGGGACAAGGTCATCTTCTGCCCCCAGCATGGGCCTGAGACTGCTGACCTCCACTAGAAAAACATCTTCAGGAGCTTGGCTCTGAGGGACTGCACTTCTCGTGTCTGTCTTCAGGCAGCCCCAGTAAAGACAGCAAGTGGGGAAAAAGGGAGTCGTGTTGCTGAAAAGGGTCAGGAGGCAAGTGAGAGGCTTCATGAACACTACCAAAGGCTTCCTCAATGGCTTTGGCCAAGTCACTTAACTATATCAGGTCCAGTTAGGGCCTGAGTCCTTTCCCACTGTAATCTGAATATTTTAACCTTTTGATCTGCATCTGGAGACAACCATCTCCGCAACTGTGGATAGCTTTTTAGGAAGCTGCCTACTACATTGGTAGTGCCCAGGTAAGTTCCTAATAGGCTTCTTAAAGATGCAAGTAGAGGTAGGGTTCCCTAACAAATTTCCATTTAAGTCTGTGTACTTTGCATGTATTGCACACACTACGAGCATATAGTCTGCGCCGTGACCCATAGCTGTCTGGATTTGTGCTATAACCCTTTAATCTTTGGTCTGCTGGCGTAAGAGCCAACGTGAACATCAGTTATAGACAGATGGAGTTAGCAGACCCCAAATATTCTCCACACTCTCAGGTCAGACCAACCGCCTTTGTCTGGCTCATGAATTGCCCACTACGAGTGGGTGAGAAACCAGCCTGTGTGCCTGGGAGTAAGGGCAGAGAGCTGGGGTCCATCCATGTAAGTCTGTTTCTCAAAGCAGGTTTGCAGCTGAGGCACCTCCGGATGGCACTGGGATCCAAACCACAAGAGCCAGAGCACCTGGGAACGCACCACCCAGCACAAGGCTGAGCCTGCTCAGGTCTGCCCTCAAGGTGCCCGGGCATCTGCCTTCCCCACACTGCATTTGCATCAGGAAGGTGTGACAGATAGATACCCCCTCTGCACCCCTTGAGATGCCAGAGGCTTTTTTCTGCCAGCTGCTGCAGCTTTTTGCCTCCCAACCAATGACTTGGGAAATTGATGCTGTCAGAAGAGAACAGTCACAGCTCTGTTCACAGCTCAGCCACTTACCCTCCCTTTCAGGACGTGTAAAGAGGGTGATCATTATAATCCCCTACCTCCCTGGGGACATAAAGAGTCAATGAATAAGTCATAAAAAGGAGTGCTTTGAGATCCTTGGACAGAAAGTATTCTGGGGCTGTTATTGTTATTGGTAATGGCACATACTTATTCCACTTATTGGCACTTCAAGCTACATTAAAGTGATTCCCTAGATGCAGGAGACTTCACACAAAATATATGACCTTCTGTTCCGAAAACACAGGCACCTGCCAGTTGTACTGAAGCACATACTATTGCTTTCCTTTCTCCAGGCTCCTTCACAGACACTTCACTTCACTGTGTCCCCATTTTTCAGCAGCACCTCACTTGGATCCTGCCCCTCTGAAGGGTCCTAACCACATTTCCATGGCCAAATCTGAAAGCCTTTACCTATTCCCCATCCTCCCAGATTTCTCCACTGCATCCAATCCTGCATTACAGTCTCTTTCTCCAGAGAGTGTTCCCTCAGCCTTTGGCCTGTGCATGTGTCTCCTGCCTTCTCTGCTTGCTTCCTCAGTAGCTCCTTTAACATGTATTCCCCTACCCTACCTGCCAACCCACTCCTCACCCCCCCACCACCCCTGCCCCGGCTTCTCCTTCTGCAGAGAATGTGGAAATCTCTGAGTTATTTCATGAGTCAGTTTCCCCACTCCCTTTGTCCTGCCACCCCACTGGTTATGATGAGAGGGAATTCCTTTCCCAAGACAACAAGTAGGTAGGAATGTCTCTCAGGACCTGCTAGCACCAAAAAGTTACCTTGGAGCTGTAATTGAAGACCATCATCTGGACCATGAACTTCAAATAACTGCCAGAAGGAGGTGGAAGATGCAGGATATGGGAAGATAGCACAACTGGTGCCTGAAGGCAGTCTAGGACACTTGGGGAAGGTGCTGCAAGCAGATACACTGTACGCTGATTATGCTTTGCTGCTCTGGCATTGTGTCCTTGCCCTCCAGAGGAACAGATAAAGAAGGTTATGATTAAAAAAACTGTCTTGTCACACAGCAGACTCAGTGAGAGGGCAAGTCCTGAAGGGTCCAGGCTGGTCTGATCCCACTGAAAGAGCCACTGTGAGAAAGCAGGTGGATGCACTCCTCCATTGCCCAATTTTCTCCTCCAATGCAGTCTGTCCTGGTGATCCTATCTCCTCAGATTTCTTCCTTCCCAGGCCTCAGACCTGTTAACCCACAGACAGGCCTGTGAGCTTTTGCTGTTCAGCTGTGCATATGTACAGCCCCTGTAACGCCTTTTCCCAGTTGTCTTGCTGCCAGGTGAACCTCAATACAGCCTTAGGAAACTGCTTAGTATGGACTACCAGCCTTCCTACCCACAGCCTCTTGTCACCAAGAGACATTTCCCTACCCCACAGAGGCACATGACACATGGGTGTAGCTGTGGCCCCGGCTCCTTCATCCTCCTTAGCATCCAGGTCCCAGCTCCCCCAGCCTTGTCCTCCCCTCCTGAGGAAAGGACCGCAGATCTACATCCAGACAGCACGAGCTCTCCCCATTGGGTTCCTGCAACCCCATTGCCACCAGGAGATGTATTATCCTTCCTGATAGCTCTCCTGTGAGCCATGCTCTGATTTCTGTGCAGGGACACATCAGTAAACTCACTCAGATCATCTCTGACTATCAGGTCTTTCCACGGTGGGGACAAATGTCTTACCTCTCTTTGTCCATCTACAATTTCGATATTTAATCTGGGATGGATGGAGAAAGTGAGGAAGTCAGGGGCTTGGTCTCACTTCTCTTAAACACCTATTTGAGAGGGCATAAACCCCCTTTTCCTCCATTGACTACAGAAGGAGTGCAAGGAACTGGTCTAGCTTCTGGATGGCTGCTGCAAGGGGCAAGGAGCCCACACTCGACACCCAGCAGGGACCCAAGCCTGCTCCACAGCCCAGCAAACCTCCAGCAAACACTGCCTGCCAAGTAATGGTCCTCTCAGGAGAACTAAACAACCAGAGGGGAAAGGCTGGGAACTGGTTCCCTCGACACGTCCTTATGAGAGCGAGCACAACAGGTTACGTTGAAATGTCTCTTCAAGCTCTTTAGGCACTGGCTGATGTCTGCTCTCGGAAGTTTTAAACCTATAAACACTGATTAAAAGCTACCCACTGACAGAGAAAATATTTGTTAGTTTACTCCAAGTTTATTAGATGTTAGACCTAATTAAAAGTTCCAATGCGTGGTAAATGCTTCTTTAATTACAGCAAGACAGGAACATTAGAATTGTGGTTTTGTAGAGAAAGTACATCTAATTAGCCTGGTATATTTAGGGCATTATTTCTATCTATTTGAAATAGGTTGCGCTACATGTTGCTTATTCCAGTCAGAGCTCTACAGAAATGTGTTCCAATAAAAAACCCCACTTTTTTAATTTCCTCCTACATTTTTTTTTTAATGTTTAATTTATTCTTAATGAAAGAAACTAGACTGAGAGTCCCCAGAGGATGAATTCCCTTGTTTATGCACAAAACAGATAACAGGCACTGCATGGATCAGTACTGGGATCTTTGTTAGGAGCAATTGGGGAGCTACGAATCCATCATTCAGTCCTCCATCTCAGCATGTGCGTCAGCAACACTGAAGGAAAGTTTTTAGGATGTGGACACTTGTTCTGTGACACTGAGACAATCTTACTCAATTTATCCAGCTAAACACATTTCTACACAGTTGTATCACCAGAGGCAAAATCCTGCCCTTTTCCCATCTCTCCCAAATGCCTTTTCTGACTTTCAGAGTCTCCAAGCTCAAATTCCCCCACTGGGCCCACAAAGCTAACAGAGCACTTAATCTCAGCTTCACGAGACCAGAGCTTTGCTTCAAATTCTTTGCACAGGAATAACTGTCCCTCCACGAACACCCCTGCCCCACAGCAAGCCTTGGAGTCAGCCGGTGTAGTCCTTGCACTGTGGCTCCATGTTGTGTGGACAATGGGATTACCCTAGCTCCAAGCTGCTATTTTTGTGGGGGTTATAATGTGTACGAAGGGGAGAACATGTTGGGGGGAGAGTTTTAACCATATAAGGAACACTTCATTAATTTATGGTCTGCATTAGCTGTCGGCTTTGCTCTTGCAAGTGGCTGGTGGTGAAGCCTAGTGCACTTCAATAACCTGTGTCAGGACATAGCTGCCTTTGCATAATTTGTAGGTTTTTCCAGCCCGGTACAAACCAGGTAATTCTGAGAAATTCTGGGGCTTTTTTGTTTTGGAAGTAGCTTTGAAATAGTCATTGCTACCACTAAAAAAACCCAAACAAACAATGAAATAAATAAAACCCAAACCAACTAAACAACAATGTTTATTGAAGAAACAATTGCACTAGAGTGGGAATAAAAATGGCAAAAAAAAACCCCAAATCTCTGCAGGCTGTCATCTGGTGTGATGACAAGCAGAAAGTGTTAATTTAAATGGAAAGAGAGTGCAAGCTTTCATGTGGCCTGTGAATAGGCTTTGCTCACTGCTCTGCATTAGGCATCCTGAGCCAGTCGCTCCAAAACAAGTACCAGAAACCACAAAGCTCACATACACCAAACCAGGACACACGAGCAGCCTCAGGAGGGATAGTACCCATTGCCCCCATCTTGCACATACAAAAGCAATGTGCCAAGCTGCCACTGTCCCCATCTGCCCAGGTAAGGGCAGTGACAACCCATGGAGAGCTGGGGTCTTGCTGAGGTATTGCTCTTGCACAAATGCTGTTGCATATATTGGCACTGAAGCAGATGCTAGAGCATGAGTGTGGTGTCCTGGCAGCAAATAATTCTGAGCCTTGAAAAATCAGGCAGCATAAGCCTAAAACCATGAATTATAGCTTTCAAGTGTTCCTACTTACCTCTCTGAGAGCCAGAAGGTTCACACCAAAGGCCAGGAGACAGAAGAAGGAGCTGGCACATGGACACATCATCCCTGGAGAGCCTGTGATTTATCTTCCCAAGGACATTGATGCAGCTGGAGTGCCCAGCCAAGTCTCCTGTGTTAAGACTCCTATGAATGACCTGCTCTCCTCCACTGGGCTCACATGCCACGTGATGACAATGCAAAGTCAATGCAGCCCTGACCCCATGATGCAGGCAGTCAAGGAGTGAAAGCCACCTCCTCTGGGGGCTGCAGCAGGGCATGGAGGGCAGAGAGATTGGGACAGACCTCACCATACCATGTACTCATCACCTGTGTTCCAACCTAGCCCCATGGTCCCCCGCCTCTCATGATGTGCCACGTGGGTTACAGCCCTAGCACTAGCAGATGGGAGTGGTGAGCAGGCATCCAGCAGCTGAGCAGCCAAGTGCATGCCTCCCTGGGGCACCTCCAACAAGTGGGCACAGCCAGACAGGCAGCCAGCAACTGCTGCCTGGGGATTGTCGTGCTGTGAACCCAAACACTTTAAACAGGTCAGTGGAGCTGTCACCCACGGACAATGCATTTCCAGTAGCGTTGTAAAGGAACAGCAATAACCGGTGCAGTGTGTTCACCAAAATCAGTTCTTTGAGGGAGGGCACAGGGAGGATAGAACAAAAACACTTCTGCTTGCTGGGCACGTAAGCCTGCAGCTGGGGGAAATCACAGAAATGCACTTGGAAACCACGGGTGCTTGTGCACGTGCTTGTGTGCACGCAAGGGAACGGGAGGTCCCAGAACGAAGCCCCACACCCCTCAGTGTGTTCAGCAGTCTCTATCAAAGGAACTGAACCAGCTGTGAGCCAGGATGTCCCTCGTGGTTTATGCTGCCACTTCCCACACAGCACTGAGGAGAGGGAAGGTCTTTCTCAGGGCAGTCGCAGGCTCACATCTAAGCAGATCCATGGGGACTTTGCCTGGAAAACCTATCAGATCAGAGTTTCACCACCTCCATTTTTGTAGGTGGCCATGTAAACTGCTGAGAAATGTTCTAAAAAGCATCCTGTGCAGAGAACCCAGAACTGTAATTTACAGCTAAATAAAACTTTGAAAGTTCTTTTATTCCTTTTTGCTTTTCTCTTGTTTGATTTCCTGGTGCTTTGAGTATGAATAGATAGGATGGGTTTTCCATGAAGAAGTCTATGCACAATAGCTCTGTAGATCCCACTCTGGAATCTTACATACTTAGGGACTGTCAAAGGTCTCTCAGAGTAATGCTGCACTTCATCAACTTGCTCAGCGATTGTCAATCAATCCCAGATGCTTGTCATCTGCTCCTGGGATCCTTCCTCAAATTTATTTTCCCTGTTCAACAGTCTTGCTGCTTGCAGAATGGAGGCATAAGGTTCAATGTCTAGAGCACCTGCAAGTGCTGGTATAGATCCTCTAGTTGGTCCATGTAGCATAGCTGGTCTTTCCATGACCATCCATGGCAGTGGTATGTGGATCACCTGGTCTGTTCTTCATACTCCTGCTAATCCATCCTCCAGGAATGGTCCCTGGCAGAGGAAAAGAGTGCTTCAGCGGCCTAGCCACACTTGAAGGGATGTGCTTAAAACTGTGGGCTGAAGAATGGATGAGCACTCAATTCATGGCAATTAAGCATGGCTAGAAAGGATATAGTCCAACTTCAGCTAGGGCTGTGCTTGTCTGCAGGAGCGCAGGAGTGTGGGATATAGCTCATGGGTCTACACTTGCCAGAAGGGTTGAGGACCCCAAAGTACACCCAGAACAGAGCAGCTGGGGAGGGAAACCAGCTGGGCTAGCAGGTTAGATGAGTGAAAGTCCTTCTGGCTGCAACATCAGTCAGAGCAAAACTGACAAGAGCTCTCAGTCTCCTGATTTCCATGTGTAGGCTGATCAGCAAATGGGGTCTGTCAGGAAGAGCCCTCTTGGGGATGCTGTCACACCGATGCCCAGATGTGTTGTGAAGATTGCTTTTACAGCTTTCTCTGGAGCATCTGATATCAGACACTGTCAGGGATGAGATAAGGGCCTAAAGGGACATTCATCTTGTCCGGTGGGGCATCTCCTGCCTTCACAATGGCTGCCTTTTCTCCTTCCCTCATGCCTTTTGTTCACCGCTTGGCTTCACAGCTCATGTGTTTTTCCAGGCAGCAATTGTCTGTTTCTGTATATCTGAGCAAAGCTGGGCACACAGTGGGCTTTACAGTGGTATGAATGCCAGTCACCTGCTCGGTGCATCTCCTTCAGACCTCACACTGCCCGCTCCCACCGCTGCCCCCACTGGGGCTCACAAGCCCCACAGCTCCCTGCAGATCTGTGAAAACCTTCCCATAGCCCCACTGCTCTCCTGTCCCCCACATCTGTAAATGCTTACAGCTCCTTTTTACCCACAACTCACAACATCTTCATCCCAGAGTAATTCCCTGACAACACAGCTCCCTCCCAAGGTCCTTGCTGCCTCCTCTCTGATGCCAGTGCCTGTGGCATCGCATTCCCTGTCCAGCACAGTCCTTTATATTTCTCCTTTCCTCCTCCAAACACTTGTACTAACTCAGGCTTTACTTACCCCTGCAGTTAAAGAAAAAATAAATAAACTCTCTTCTGGGGAGAGTGTTGGGTTCAAAATTTTCCAGTTTAATGCAAAAGTATCATTGGCTGGGAAATTTGCCTTGGATGATGCCAGGGTCCAGAGGGATACCTAGGCTCTGTGAGCTGAATTCCCATCTCTGCTGCCCTTCAGGTCAGAGTGCTCAGCCTTCTTGGTATAGTTTCTCCTCCTGTATCATATATACACCCCCCCTCCTTCACCTGGCAGCAGCTCATCCTCAGGGGATTCCCATTTATTTTAAAGTCGAGGCTCTAAATGGGCAATGTCCGGCTTAGGCAGTGGGCTCAGTACTGGAATGCGCTATAAAACATTCAGCAGACTCAATAGCTGCCTTTCTGCTCAGCTGCACCACAGCCTCAGGGCCTCCTGCAGCTCAGGCATGCTTTGCCTTAACCCATCTCTCCCAGGTCTCTGGAGCTCAGGATGGCTCAGCAGAGAGCACATCAACCCAGAGCAGAGAGTTCTCCAGAGGGACACTAGACCTGGGATGTGCCAAGTGTGACCTCCCTTGACTCCTCCATCCAAAGATCGGGGACTGAGGGACCTCAGGAAAGTCCTTCCTCCTGCTTCAGTTGTTTCTGCCTTGGAGACCACTTAGCCAGCCCAGTGCCTCCATCTTATGACACAGGAGTGAAGGCATTTTGTGCCCAGCTTCTTGATACTGAGCGATACCACAGCTTATAGGTCCCACCATATGTGCAGGCAAGATGCTGAGGGCTATGCATCTCACATCTACAGCCTGTTCTGTCCACCCAACTCCTGCTCATCTCCCCATCCCTCCAACAAGTGAACTGAATGCAAGATGCAGAGAGCAGAAGGAAGAGGAGAGCTGACCAGGAGTGAATCCCACTGTCAGAGGAAATGTAAGTTGAAAGCAATGGGACCAGAAGGTGGGGAATGGGGAGGTGGTGAGAGGACTCAGAAGCTTTCCTAGAGTTGTGCCACTTTGCTGAGCATTTGCCGGTCCTCATCAGGCAGCCCACAAAACATAAGGAGGTGGGAAGCTTTCTCCTGGCCAGAGATGTCCAGGCTTACAGAAGAGCCAGGCAGCACCCAGCCATCAGAAAGAAACCCAGGCATGGGGAAGGAGGAAGAAAGTACATGCAATGCCTCACCTGCTCAGTTTGCAGCCACCCTCCTCCTTAAAGCTAAGGCAAAAATCTGCACAGAGCCCACCGGGCTGTTGTTTTTCAAACATGGAAGTGGCAGCAACTTGCTAGCAACCTGCAGGCAGGTTAACAGTGTTTGAGTCATGGCAACAACTGGGATCCCAGCCAAGATGAGAGTGCTGGCCCATGCCATGCAAACCCACAGCAGGAATCAGCAGAGATTCTGCTGTAACTTTGCAAGACAGAGATGGTGGGCGGAGGCCTGGGTAGCATCACACGAGGTGATGGTACAGCTTTCTACCTGTACAGATGCACAAAACCACCCCTTGGCAAAGCTGTCAGTACAGACCAGTCCTCGGGAGTCACAGCCATTTCTTCCCCACCCATTTTTGTGGTGCAGCTTTGTCCTGTTCCTGGGCTGCTGGTCAATGAGGGGAGGCATGAGACCCATCCATATGACACAGGGAGCTGCACAGTACAGGCATAGGGCCGTGAGTAATCCACTTAGCCAGAAGGAAAGAGAAAAGGATTAAACATGTCCAGCTATCTGAAGAAAATGAGCTTTTCCATTGGCTTGGGAGAAAACTGCTCCCCCCAGAGCTATGAGAATGAACAATGTATAACATCTAAAAAAAACCTGGCAGTTTACTGATTATAATAGGGGCTAAAATTTATAATCTGCTGCATAGCTTAACAGTGTCTATTAAATCTGCAGACAAAGCATTTGCTGAGATTGTGGGAAATCTACAAAATCACCTACCCTTAGAGTCACTGGAGATGATAGAGCATTTCTGGTTTTATAAAGAGAATCTGAAAGAAAATGAACATTTCTGAAAACGTGGCTGGAATAGAGAAATGGCCAGAGCTTTGCCAGGGTGCAGGGAATATAAATGATGCATGAAGGAACTGGATACTCTGTGTTCAGGGAAATAAAACAACTCCCAACCAATAGTTATAGAATGAGGCTGATTTCACCCCAAACCTGCTAAAAAAAATGGAATATCACCAGAAACAAGTACTAAAGATGCCAGGGATTTGTGATAGCATTGTTATGATCTGTGCAATGCATTAACCAAGAGTCTCGCAAAAAGCATAGTGTGGACAACTGTCAAGAGCAAAGTGCTTTCATTGCAAGAAATGGTGCTGCTATGAAAATCTTGTCAGTTCTTGTAGGAATGGCTTGGGACTGTGTCCAGGTGAGTGCTGAAAGCATCAGGTGATAGAAGCGATTGGCTCTGGTTGCAGATCCCTGCACTCTGCTTTCAAGTTTCATCCCAGGCAAATGAAGGCTCTCAATGGCAACAGCCTGACTGTAGAGAAGGGAAATAGTCCTGGCTTCTTTCTGCTTTAACCCCAAACCTGACAGTACTGTTGGGAGAAAACAGGTTGTTTCTGGTGCTGGCTGCAGGCAGCAGCAGCAAAGTGCAGTGTAGAGGAGTCAGGCAGTCAAGACATCCTCTTGTGCATCACTGAGAGGGTGCCACAAGAAATGCTGAGGAAGTGGGACTGGGTGCTGCTAGGATGGATGAGATAATGTCTGCACACTAATGACTGCCCTTATCTTTCTTTCTTTGCAAACAACAGTGAAGTGTACATCAAGGTTGCCTAATGCACAGTGCCAGAGCACATCACTCTGTAACGTTCCAGTGCTGCATATCTGTGGGAAGATCCCAGACAGGAGCTTTGTGTGTCAGACAGAGACTGGCACCTGAATGGAGAAAATGTCCTGCCAGAGTCTGGTTACCCCCTAAAGACCCAGACAGGCTGCTCTGCCTCCTGTGCATGGCCTAGGTCCATAGCATCCCATCTGGCCATTTCCAGGACATGTCCCTTGCATGGAGCTGCCTATGCTTCAGCTAGTTCAGCACAGTCCAAGCAGTGTGGAGATGAGGACCTCCATGGAGAAGTGACAAAGGGACAGGTCCCCTCTCTTAGCAGGTGACACTGATACTCTCAAGGAGAGGACAAGTTGATTAGGATGCTTTATAGCAGGGTCACTATGGAAAAGAAGTTCACAGCAACACCAAGGGTGCGCGAGCAAGACCCATGACTTTGCTACAAGTGAGCATAATAGAGTAGAAAATTACTCCTGTAGATCTACTGGGAGAAGAAGACTCTCTTTCACACACTGGTGCCATGACTCTGAGACGTTATTGAGGGAGATACTGTACATCTGTCTGAGTGCAGTAGCCTACTGCACACCTTCACCAGCTTGCAGCCCTTTGTCTCACCACCCTCCCACACCCCATGAGGACAGCACTGCTGTAAGCACAGCTCGGCTGCTGACGGGGCAGGCGGTGATTGTCCCTCCTAGCAGAGGAGCTGCGGGGCTGAAGGTGAGTAAACCAGAGATCAGGTAACACACACGTTTTCTGCCCATGGTTTGCTACAGAGAGCAACAGACATGCGAGGCAGCGTTACTACCACAGAAAAGCGCCCTGTCTGCCCCAGGCAGGGCAGAACTGGTCTCTCCTTGGGGGGATGACTCCAGTTTAGTACCCCTTCCTGTGCTCTGAGGAAGGACTGTCTGATGTGAGATAGGACACAAAAGGCTTGCTGGCCTGGTGTCCTGGTTTTGGCTGGGATAGAGCTAAATTTTTACTTAGTAGCTAGAACAGCACTGTGTTTTGCTCTCAGTATCGATTTGATATGAGAAGAATGTTGCTAATATACTGATATTTTTGGTTGTAGCTAAGAAATCAAGGATTTTTCAACATCCCATGCTTTGCTATTCTGCAGGTAGGAGGGCGCATGGCCAATGCAATGGATCCAAATTGGCAATGAGGTATTCCATATCATGCAATGTCATGTTCAGTGTGTAGGTGAGGGTTGGCCAGGAAGCTTGCTTGCAGTTTCAGGATTTTCTCTCCTCCAGTGTTGTTAGCCAGGAATGGGCTGGGCATTGGTTGGTAGGTGGTGAGCAACTGCACCATGCATCACTCATTTGTATATTCCATTATTACTATTATCATTATTATTATTTTTATTTTAATTTTATTTAAATTATTAAATTGTTTTTATCTCAACCTGTGAGTCTCTTTGCCTTTACCTCTCCAAGTCACTGCCCTATGCCCCAGAATGGAGGAGGCTGAGCAAGTGGCTGCGTAGTGTTTGGCTGCCAGCCAGGTTAAAACCTTGGCAGCTGGGAAGAAGACCTTACAGAGCAATCCAAGAGCAGGATTGGTCTGTACCAGTCCAGGACATTACCTTCCTCAAGTCAAGCCTAACTATGATGGCTGGGGAGGGAAGTGTGGACGGAGAATAGCCCCAGAGCTACAGAAAAATTTCTCTCTGTGCTTTTTCTGGGATGGCTTTGGAGGTGAAGGATCTCCCTCCACAGCCATCCTATCCTCAATGTTCTGGAGCAGTGACAAGGAGTGTTAGGAGTCCAGAAGTGCTGCACCAGGACAAGTTATCCTTTCTCCTGGTCTCAGAGGCCATGGCCCATTCTCTGGTGAGGAAAGCAAGCAGCATGGCATAGTGCTGACATCTGTGCATCGAAACCCTCTTCTGAAGCAGGATGGCCTCACCCATGCATCCTGCTGCAACAGTCCTGAGGGCATGCTGCTCCTTGAACTGAGCACAGAAGTGTCTTAACCCTGTGAGCCCTGCCAATTAAAAGTGCAGAAGAGATAATATCTGAGAGATGTTTGGACCTAAGAAGCTAAAAGTCAAAAGAGAAGGAAAGCAGTGCCTGGAGCTGACATTGCTTTTGGAGTTCAACCAGCTTTGAGAGTTTTATTCAATTAAAGATGTTTTTATTTAATAAAATGCATTTGCACTCAGGCTGCATACAGAAACAGACATATGGCAGAGAGGGAGAGCAGCTGGTCTCCAGCAATGGCCTCTGTCCCCTCCAGGAACTCCCATGGGTCCCGGGGTCCCTTAGTGCAGCTGAGCAGCTGCCCCTGGGGTGAGCCAAGGCAGCAGACTTGCAGCATGAGGCAGCATTTCAGAAACTGGGCAGGGAATGGAGAATATCAGCCCCAATGGGAAGCTTGGTGCATAAAGCAGAGTCACAAACTTTGTGGTACAGCCACAAAAGGAGGGCTAAAAATTGCCAAGGCATCACTGAAGTCTGTGCTTCAGGATTTAGCTACAGGGTTGCTCACCCCTTTGTGGCAGACCACACCAGTGATGCAGAAGGCCACTGCTCTTTGCTTCAGCACTTCACATGTAACCTTGCAGGCTTCCCATGGGGACACTGACCAGGCAAGATCCTATTTATTTTAGGAGATCTGGTGAAATCTTGACTATGGGGAGACCATTAAGATGGTTTAAAAGACCTGATTAGCCCCCCAAAGCTAACGAAGGGAGCAGGCAGAAGTGGGTCCCACATGCATTAATCTGAGATATGTAGTCTCTGTAAACTGCTGGGAAGCCCAGTGCTTGCCACACAGCGAGGAGATGCCTTGATGAGCTAACAGACACCCACATGAATTCAGAGCTGTGATTCGGCTGGCTTCCTCAGAGAAGAGAGCAGGAGGGGAGAGCCCATGCTCCAGCACCCTCTGCACCTGTGGCAGGAAAACCAGCTGTGGATCAGATGTTGCCTCGGCTTTCCCACCCGCACCAAGCAGCCAGGCACAGTCACTGCACAGTGGGATCCCTCAAATGAATAGGGCCATGAGGAGCTCTTGGGAGATGCTTTGAAGTTCTCTTTGCTTCTGGTAGAAGTTGGAAGCTTCCAAGTCTAGATGGGGATCCAGAACTCACTGGTTGGATCTGTCCTAGAAAATACCTCTTTGGTTCCTGCAGCCAAGATATTCTTCCACACAGCCTTAAAAGGGAGCGAGAAGAAGAGATGGGTGACCACTTTCATATTAGCGATTCATTTCTGTAACCAGGAGCAAAACACACACCCTCCTGCCCACCCTTTTGATGTCCACTGTGCAAATGCCTCCATGTGAAATAATCACCCCAGGCTCCTCTTACAGTAGAAGAGTCATTTTAAAGACAAGAGAAATCTCATCTATTCCAGATGATACGAGCAGATAAAGTACCCTCTGAAAATGCTTATCATCAGTGCAATGAATTGCACATTCTGTTATGGAGACCTTACCCCTCGGCTTTGTTGGATTTTTGTGGTTTGTTTTTTTCTTAATTTTTTTTCTGATGGTAAGTGGGGTCTCAGACAACCCTGACAGGCCCAAGACATACTGTTCCTTCAGAGGGAAGGAACCCAAACAAAGACCTATGTGCAGAAAAAAGATGTTTGGGAACCAGATTCAAGTTTTGAAGGAGGCTGCAGGAGTGGGTTTGGGATCCCCAGCAGGGAATATCCTTGTACTCCCTCTGGACCCCAAACTTTTTCTCTAAGTGATTTTTGTTCTAGCTGTCTTACCTGAAGGGAGCTCAGATGATAGAAAAGTCTACAGGAAACTCACTCCCTTGGGAACATGGTGCAGCTGTCTCTGATATTGTGGAATAATGCGATGAGTAATGAAGTTTCCTTTTTTGTTGCTGCTTGTGTTTTGTGATCAAGAACCATACCCTTATTTAGCAAATATAACTCAAGTGATTAATAAGCCAGCACACAGGTATCCAGAGGGACATGTAGCTCACAGTCAGTGCATGCGAATAAAGAAGCACAAGCTGAGAGTTTTCAACTCATTCGACCCATAGCAAGAAGGGAAGCAGCCAAAAAGATATCTGTGGTCCCCAGTGACCCAAAGGCAGATCGGCTACCTGGCAAAGGGGGCTGCTAATAGGTACGGGAATCATTTGGGAAACTGTAATGATGAGTATTCGAATCCTACATGAAACTGTTAGTTAAATGTCTGCATTGTCAAGTTCTGGGGTGTTCTCTTCAGCCTGAAGAAGAAAAGACTCTGGGAAGACCTTACTGTGGCCTTTCGATACTTGAAGGGAGCCTGTGAGAAGGATGGGGACAGACGTTTTAGCAGGGCCTGTAGTGATAGGACAAGGGAAAATAGTTTTAAACTAAAAGAGGGGAGATTCAGACTAGATGCAAGGAAGAAATTTTTCACACTGAGGTTGGTGAAACCCTGGCCCAGGTTGCCCAGAGAAGTGGTAGAAGCCCCATGCCTGGCAACATTCAAGGTCAGGTGGACGGGGCTCTGAGCAACCTGATCTGGTTGAAGATGTCCCTGCTCACTGCAGGGGGTTGGACTAGATGGCCTTGAAAGGTCCCTTCCACCCCAATCATTCTATGATTCAATCTAAAGGAGTCTTGTAGCTGAGTTCCTCCATAAGACTGGCACTCTCTTATAAGAAGTAGGTAGTTGGGATTGTCATATATCCACTCCAGCAGGAAAGGATTTTCAACTCTGGCCATAGACCACAAAGAGGTCAGTACACATCAGACATTTATTAACTTGCTCTAACATCAACCTCTGACTTCTGAGCTCCACCAACACTATTTTTTATATTTTTCAACATGATGTGAAATTTTCTAGTGTTGCTCATATACCCTTCATTCCATAGGTTATCTCAAGGCAATCTCTACTCCCTGTTTCTTCTCCTGGTCTTAAGGCTTTTAAAATCTTAATGTAACATCAGAAAGAAGATTTATTTCTAATTCCCATGTCTGCTGTGGCATGCACTCCCCATTGTTTCCTGTTGCCCTTTAAAAACGATTCAGGCCCATTGTGGACTCCCAATCCCTGAGCAGACTTTCTGAGTTCTCTTTCAGCATGCTTATTTAAAACTAAAAGCAAAACAAACACACAAAAGTCCACAAGAGCTCTGTGCATACCATGCTACCTAGAAAGCAATTCAACTCATTATATTTTCTCCAGTAGTTTTAACGTGCAGTGTCTCAGGGGTGAGTGCGATGAATGTTAGTCATAAGCTAATCGGAAACAGAGGTGCTTAAATAATTCATCGGCTGCCTTTCCTCCTGAAGAACCTCAATACACAGCCCTGTCATGCTATCAGTGTGGTGCTACCAAAAGGCAGCTCACTTCACAGAGCGTGTCAGTCAACTTGGAGACGACAGAGGCAATTTCTGTGAAAAGCCATACTCCAGGAGATGTGGAGCAACCTGGGGTACTCCTGCTTAGGGAAGCGCATCTTTTTCCCAGAGGAGCTAGGGGAGGGCTCTGCTGTGCCTCTGCTCTCCCAAGCACATAAGTAGCTTTCTGAATACAAAATCACAGCAATAGCCTTTTGGTAAGGACCAGGCTTAGGGCCATCTCCATGCACAGACCCTGTAAGGATTCCCTACACCTTGGGAACATGTAAGAGAAAAGAAAGCTTTCTTGCAGAGGCACGATCCAGGTCTGTGCATGTAAGGAGTGGCTCTGGAAGCACAGCCATAGAGCCCTGCCAGACAGCAAAAGGAGACACCTCTGCTGCCCAGCACAGGGCTGGAGCTGGACCCCCAGCCATTGCCAGGCAAAGCTGCAGGTAGTGCTCACAACACAGATGTGCATGTGAGCTTTTCCATGCCATCCTCTCCTAACAGCCCTGAATCACTGCAGCCCCATTGCCTAATAAAGGTTGTTTTGTTCTGAGAAGGCTTGGCTTGCATGACTGCAAAATATCTGCTTGCTGCCAAGAGAATAACATCTCTGACAGGGCAGGGACTCTTCTGATCTTATAGGAAGAGTAGCTGTAAGAAAAACCAATCCTAAATTTGAGGTTAAGTCCAAAAGAAGTGGGACTGCCTGTGACTTGCAAGGAGGGAAAGTCTAATGCTAACAGGTGCTCCTGGGAGTCTGTAAAGGGAGGGAGCCAATGCAACCCTGGAAGTGGCATCTAATAAAAAAAGGCCAGGGAGAAGGCAAGGAGAGAAGGCAGCCTTGCACCAGAGAGGTGACAAGGGCACAAACGATGTGCAGAGAAGGGGAACTGGGGAAGAGCCCAGTTCACACCAGGGAACACTGCCTCGAATCTGGTGTGCAACCACCAGTGACAAGGATACAGGAAGGAGGCAGCCAAGCAGGCAGAAAACAGGGTCCATTTGTTCCAAGTTGATGGGCAGTGGCCAAGGAGTGCAAAGTTTGGGATGAGGGAACTGAGATGTAGATAGAAAAGAATAAAGAGCGTTTCCTAGAAGAAGGTCACAAATTCTTCCAAACAACAGCCAGGCTGGTTAAGGGGCTTGAGCTGTAAGATGGTGATGTTGGATTTATTGACAGCTCTGAGAAAGAGAAGTGCATAGAATCCTGTTAGCTACATTCACACAAGCCCATATGTCTGACTTGGGGTACATCAGCCAACCAGCATCCCACAGATGAAAAACATTTGTTGCCTCTCTCTTATCTCCTGCTAAAAAAGATGAGTGCAAACAGAAACATGCCTACAGCAAAGATGTATTTGTTCAGCAGGCTGAAAAAAGGCTGGCCAAGCTCCTCAGACCTAACAGCTGGGAAAAAAACTCCTTCTTATGCATGGATCACAAGATTGTATTACTACACATGCTGGTTTGCCTAGCTATATGTGTCATCGAACTTTGTTAAGTTACTCTTACCATTAGCAAGGTAATTTCTTGTGGCAAGGAGTTCCCCAGCTTAGCACATGCTGAGTGCATCAGCACAGCTTGATTTGCAGTATTGCTTTGCCTAAAGGAGCTGAACTTGCTCTTATTTCCATAGTGAATTCACCTTGCTATCAACATACTGAGAATAAAGGTGGGTGTGAGACATCCGTTAGCCCACAAACCTTGTTGAGCATTGCAGTTTAATCCCCCCAGACCTGCTTGCTTCCCGGCACTTGTAGAGCAAAGCCAGCAAGGGGTTTCTGCAGGCCTGCAGATTCTCTTCTTATTACCTGAGGGTGCTATATGCAGCTAGATAAAAACCTCCACAATATGGCATTCCCAGCTAATCATACCAGACAGAGAGTATTTTCCCTAAAAAGCACCTTTCAGGCTTTAGGTTTCAGTGGACTGCTTTTTCATCAAGCACCTGAGTCATCCAGTACTCAGGGACAGTAGTGAGTGCAGTCCCCAAGCTTCTCTGGCAAAGGAGCCGTATTAATATCGTTCCCAGTGGTAGCACATGGGCAGAGGGTGCCTGGGGAGCGAGGGCAGCCCCATCCCTACCTGCTTACAGGGGTCTGAGGCTTCACAGACAACTACTACACTACCCATAGTTCTCAGGAGAAGGAGGATGGCCTGGGGGGGTTGATTGTGAGCACTCAGGGACTATCTGCAACATCTGAACACAGCTTCAAATGTGGCACCTGGGGACACTGCTCATCCCCCCTCCTTGCTGAGCCCACTAACAAATCGAGCCTGTACCTTCTCATTACAGCATTCTCTCAGGAGTCCAGCTTCCTCTCCGCCTCATGTCAAAGCCAGATGCGTATTTCAATATCCACATGACCTATAATGGATCTTGGTAAAATCAATCAATACATTTTCCCTCATTTCCCCACGTCTGTCTGCTTAATGGAGGAAATAGCTGCTGTCCAAGACCTTGAAATTCAATGGGTCTTTTTTTCCCCCACACAAATGTATTTGACCATGAGTTTTAAAAAAAAAGTAAAAGCAGAGCCTCACAATAATGATCTTTTTCTTTCTGTTTTTCAAAGGGAGAACAAAGTGGTCTAAGTGGCTGGCAGAGCATTAATAGGGGTCTTCACTGGGGTAAATCCAGCAGGACCGCACAAGGATTTTCCCTGCAGCCATCAGGCCATCAACCTGCAATCCCTCAGATTTCAGGATCCCAGGAAAGTACTGGGAGCTCAGCAGTTCAGAGGGGTTCGCAGTTTGCCTCATCTGTTGTCACCTGTTTCAGCAGGATAAGTGGAGGGAGGTTCTTTCCCTTCTTTTTCTATAGCGTGGGAGGAATGTGCTTATAGGGATGGAGGGGAAGTGTTACATGAGTCACCTTCAAGTTTCTTACGCCCTGCAACTTAATTGCTAGGACCATGATAAAGATCCCTTTCCTCCTTTGTAGAGATACAGCTTGGTGCCAAACCACTGGCAAGAGTGAAGGTATGAGAACAAACCACAGGCCACGGACATTGGTCGCTGTACTGCACTTTGCTGGAAAAGCCTCACACTGAATGGGTGGATCTGCAGTGTGATGGATAGGATAGGATAGGATAGGATAGGATAGGATAGGATAGGATAGGATAGGATAGGATAGGATAGGATAGGATAGGATAGGATAGGATAGGATAGGAGCAAAGCTGCCAGATCAGGTGAAGCAATAGAGCTAAGTTCCCAAATATTTGGAAAATTCTAAGGAAATCCATGGAGGGCAAATGCTTAACCAACATGCTGGATCACTCGAGACCTCGTAGTAGGCAATACAGCAGACAATACAAAACCAGCAGTCAGGAACTAGCGAAATAGCAGAAGGAAAGGCAGAAGTGTGTTTAAAACACTGGCTGATCAGTTGAGCCAAGCAGAGAGGAACCATGTCAGGAGAAGGTGATGTGCTGTTGCAGGGGTAAGCAGATGATGGGACCATCAGTCAGCTGTTGAGGCCACCTGTACAGCCACTGGAGCAGGATGGTGCAGACTCTGTACACTGCAGCCAGTGGCCCCAGAGTCTTTTATTCACACAGCACCTGTATCTTCTGTGCCTTCACTTCCACCCACAGGATGACCTCTCTTACCATCCCCTTTCTAGGCCAAGAAATGCTTTATTTATCCAGGGCTCTTTGATGCATCTATCCACATAAATCCAGCTTCCCTTTATTCTCTTGCACTTCTCCAGATTCCCATTAGCAGAGGTTTGAAGCAGAACATCAGCTCTTATAGCTCTTTACCAGGTTGTTTACTGCAGCATCTCTCTGAAGTCAGAGAAATTGCAGCCCTGGCGTCAAATTCCATTTTAACTACACAATCAGTTACCAGCCCATTACCATAACAAGGTGATTAAAAGCACTGAGAAAGGCACAATTTACTCATGGCTGGGGACTTCTCTGCTGTCTTCCCAAGGTCCCACCAGTTCCTCTTTGCTCTGCCTGTCGCTTTCCTGCAGGATCCCTGAGGAGGGAGGCAGTCAGTGGAGGTGATGAGCAACACCATGTACCAATGGAGGTTGGGGCAGGTGATTCCTCATACGCAAATGCTCTCAGAGGAACTAAATCAGGCCAGATCACCTTCCTTGAGCCCTTGAACATCTCCTTTCTTCTTTGAGGGTGTAACTTGAGACATTTCTCTGCTGGCAAGGTTGGTTTTAAAGGTCTGTCCCCCCTGCATTCATTCTTCTGCTTATCATTCTTCTGGGACCAGCTCGGAAATAATTTCAACCACCCTAAGGAATCCTAGATGGATCCAACCCCATTTCTGCCTCCTGTCTGCAGAGGGTAGAAGACAGAGTTTCAATAGCATGTACTAATTCCCATGTACTTCCATCTCAAAGGGCTCAAGGGATATTTCTGAATAGATGTGCTCCAACACAACAGGGGGAAGGCAGGCAGGGACCAGGATGCTGATGGATGCCTCCTATGAGCATTTCTTAGGAATGTGCAAGCCAGATTTGCCTGTGGACTGCAGTAGCTGAGTGGAACTGCAGATCAGAGCGTTGGTTGCAAATGTGAGTCAGCTGCCACCAAAGCAAATGTGTCACTGAGAGGAGAGCACTACCGGCGCAGACTCCAAATTTATTCATGTGGCATCACCAGGAAACCTTCAACCATTACACTGAAATCCAAGCATTTTACAAAAGCAATTTTCTAACTACCAGGTTGCTGCTATTTTATGTAAGATCAGTAAAAGTCGGATTTGTTTCCTCTCCCCAGACTCTCCGGTTTTATTTTCTCATCAGCTGTTGCCTTCCATTCCCACCTCCCAGACCTATTACCAATGACTTCAGCTTCTCACTCCAGGAGGCAGGGAACCCTCGTTTCAGAGCCGGGAGTCTGCGTCGGAGCAGGAAGCTTGGACAATTTTCCCTGTTTGAGCACTACTAAAGCTGCTCAGCTCCCTGTCCAGGTCATTGACACAAGCAAGCCAGATGAGCTGGCAGCAAAGGCTCTGTGAGCCTCTGCCCCTGGGGTGTCTGAGCTTGGGAATAGATGCTGGGGGTAGGGGAGGCTTAGGGGAGGCAAGGGCACTTGCCAAGCAAATACCCACATGGCTGTAACTATAGCAATGGGAACAGCACTGGGAGTTTAGAAGGACATGACCTCTCAATATTTACCTTGCATGTTGTATTTTCTGTGGCCTGCAGACCTATTTGCTGCTGCTGCATGAGAAAGGACACCATCATGTCAGGATCCAGTTCCTGAGCCAGGATGAGAAACTCACAATAAATTGCATGGACAAAAGGAAGTGTTTTATACAGGTTATTCACTAAAAGTGTTGGGACACTGCTATACTGCAGAGGAGGAACAACACTTCAACTGTAGGTGATCATTAAATACCTCTCCGTAGTTTCACAGTACTTCGCTTCACCTCCTGTCTTGTCCTGTCCTTCCAACCAGCTGCTGTACTCCCAGATGGGATCAGATGTATTTCAAGAGGTAGAACAGCAATCCATAAAAACACACGTGTACACACACACAGACAGACATGATCGCCTGTGCTGACCTAGAAACTTCCAGCTTTACTCTCTAGCAGAGTTTTCATTTGTCAGCACTAGTCCTACAATGCACTTCTGTCACTCCCGGAGGTAATAGTGGTAGGAGACTCTTACACTAATGTAGAGTGGTCCAGGAACTAGATACAACCCAGGAGGTGTTGCACCGTGAAGCAAAGCTGCACTCAGTAGGGCAGTCGAGGTGTGAGCAGCTTGCAGTGTCCCCCTGGGAGCATGGGGCTTCACTAGCCTGGACTATATTTTCTTTACACGCACACAGCAAGTTTTGACTCTAAACTTTCCCCCAGCAATGCTTGTCTTTCAGTACTGGTGTGAATGCAGAGTTTCTTGCCCAAAACGTGCTGTGATGGTTTGGGGTTTGGTGTATGCCTATGAGACTGCACATTCCATTTGAAGGTAATGTGATGGAGTATCATCCTAGTGAGAAGAGTCACTGAGCAAAAGATGCCTGCAGAAACCAGCACTGGGTTTGCCTGAGCTGTTTATGACTGCCCAGGTAATTGAGAAGAGACAGCAACAAGTCAGAGGGAGGGGAAAGTCTTTCCAGGATCCCTGAAGAAGTCAGCATCTGCTGTATGTCTCCGTCCGTCTGGATGAACCGCTGCCTGGTCCCAGCAAAGGCTCAGAGCTGGAGTAGCGGGGGGGTGGGTTGGTGTTCCCTGGGGACATTTTCCTCCTGCACCTCTCTAGTTAAGACATCAGAAGTGAGATTTGTCACTTAACCATCTGGAATAGACGATCACAGGAGGCTGCTGCTCCTCAGTCTGTCACACTCTTAAACTGTGTTAATGTCATTCAGATGTTTCACAAAGCAGCCCTGACAAGCAGGCATGAAATTAAGATGTTTGTGGAGCTGGCCAAGTGGGAAATGACAACAAGGGACCAGGGAAAGGCAGAGAAGGGGGACACATTCAGAGGCAGGACTGGAGACTATTTGCAACCTCTCTCACACATGGGTGTGCTACAGCTTGGACTCGCTCAGATGGGAAGGCTGATGCAGTGACATCTCCGTGCCAGGGAAAGCCAGGGAGCATGTCTCCTGCTTGCTCCTTGCTGCTCTCATGTTGTCCAGCCTCAAGACTGAACCCATGACAACGCCTCATGTCCTCACTGAACTGGGATTTCTATCCAGAGGATTTCATTCCTGGGGAAGCACACACATCCTGCAGGACAGTCCGGTTTGGAAATGGGCTGAGGGAAGATAGGGTGGTTGGAGGCAGAAGGCACCCTTGAACCCTAGCACACTGCAGCTCTGTGGGGTTTCTCTGCTGGCAGAGGACCCAGCATCCTGCTCTGCTGCCTCGGTCTGAGCAGTGCTGCAAGGTGCTGGGGCAGCTGGTTCTCATTTCTTCCTGCAAGGCAGTTTTATCAGCCAGGAGTTGACATGGGGCTTTAAAACACTTTCTAATTAAGGAGCAGGCCAGCCTGGAGAGCAATTAGGTTTGATGCATCCCGTGTTTGAGAAAGTCTGTGTTGCAAGCCCTGGAAAACATCCTGAGCTCCAGCAATTAAATCTTTTCCTTCCCTTTCCTCCCTGGCCTCCTCATTTGCAGAAATGTCCTTGGTGCACAGCTTTTACCCAGTGCACCCACTGCCTTGAGAGCAAGGGTGCAGCCAGTGCCGGGGAGGAACGGAGCCAGAGTGAGTAAGGTGCCAATATACTGTGTGTAGCGGGGAAAAAGCACGGTACAATTTGGACTGGAAGGAGATAATTGTCTGTAATGCAACTAGCCATGCCTGCCAAGGTAAATCCAGCCTCTTTCCCATTCCCCCATCATCAGGGGAAGCAAATTTGTGTTCCCCTCTGCTCACTGGGCTTTGCAGAGCTGGTGATCTGCTAAGATGAATGGGATTCGTGGCCAGCAGGGAAGACATTCAGGTATGGCATTGCCTGCAAGTCAGGATGAATGCCTCACTTTCCTACAGACTCACAGCTTGCCATTGAGTCAACCCATGAAGCTGTCTGTGCCTCAGTTTCCCCTGCTGCGAGATAGCAGTGAAATAGCTATAGTGAGGATATTTTCCTTTGTATATTCAGAATTCCAGTAGAATTCATCAAAACTGTCTTTTTTTTCTTTTGCTCTGCAACCACAACATAAAATTATTTTCTTCAAAATAATCCATTAAAATATTTCACTTTTTCAGACATGTCATTTTTGTTGAGCTTTCTCTCTTTTTCCCCAAGTGGAAACAGAGGAAGAAAAGAGAGCACATATTTGTTACACATATTTGTTATTTACTTCCATCTACAAAACATAATGTTTGACAGAAACAACAATCTGCTACCTAAAAAAAAAAAAAATGTGTAGAAAAAGGTCATTTTTTTTAACCAGAAAATATTTCCAAAGAAAACAAGGCAACCATTTCCAATTAGAAGATCCTGAGAGTAGAACCATCAATGCTCAGCTCACTCCACTGCTGGTTGGCTCCTTCCCCTGCTCTGCAAGCGTCTGCGGGCTTCCCTCCATTGCAGGGTGGGAGGGAAAACAGGAGATGGAAAAGGGCTTAGGAGTCCAGAAGTAGGGAGAGATTCAAACAGAGAGAGAGAGAAGGAAGGAGGGCTGGAAGGAGGAAAGGAAAGAACAGAAAGAAAAAGGAAGGAAAAATTTTTAAAAGAAAAAAAAAAGGAAAATCTTTTAAAAAGTAAAAGAAAGGGGGAAAACAGGAAAATAAAGAGTGAGTGAAGGAGACTAAGTGCTTCTCTCTCTGCTGTCAGAAATTATAATAAGAATCTCCCAGATTAAAAATCTGCCTGATGATGCCCAAGCCGGAGGAGGGCAATGGCTGCAGAGGGGGGAACTGGGGGGAAAAGAACAAATGGGGAGGTGGCATGAGGAGGCGGGTGAAAGGGAGGGAAGAGGGGTGGAAGAAGCAGGGACCCACAGGACCCTGGCACAACACACCCCAGGGAAGGGGCTTGTGGTGCTCCTGCTCCTTGCTTTTGGTAAGCACCAGGTCTTTTTTTCTCCTCCTCTGACATGGAGGCATCCTTCTCCCATCACAGCCCTGTCTCCCTCATCCATGCTCCCTTCTCGCTCCTCTCCCTTTCTCTTTTTCATCCTTCAGATACTTTCACTGTATTTCCATCCTGTTTCACCTACACCTTCCTTCATTCTCTCCTCAATCCCCTCCTCTCCTGCTGCCCTGCCCTCCCTCTCCCCCTCTATCCCCCTCACTTTATCTCCCCTCCAGCTCCCTGAGGAGCTCTCTAATGACTTAAATGAAACACCAACCTTCTTTATCTTCAATAGCCCTCCTTGCTGGAACCCCAAGACAACCCAAACATGCACAGCAATTAGGAAATCAGTGCCTGCGGCTGCTGCATTTGCAATGTCAGCATGGAGATCCTCTCTACTGGCTCCAAGAAGAGGAGGGGGTCTCCATAAAGTTGGGAGCACCACCAGCACAGGGACAGAGGCTTCTGCAGTCTCAGGAAGGCTTTTCTAAGCCAGCCAGGTCCCTTCCCCTCTATTCCTGCCCTCCATCTTCCTCTGGCTGCCAGCAGGTCTCAGCCACCAGCAGCATGGTGCTTTTCATGTTCTTCATGGTACCTACAGCCCCGCAGAGCCAACCTCAGGGCTGGAAACATGCAACAGCCCCAGCATGTCCCAGGCAAGATAGGGTCTGGCAGGGGAACCATCTCTGGGGACACCAAACCAGCTTTCAAACTTCACACAAAACAAGACTCAGTGTTGGCAGGCAACAAGGAGGGTCACAGACCCTGCTGCAGTGTATCTGCTCAAAGCCCCTCCTCATTTGCAGCCCCAGCAAAATCACAGCATCTCTTCCGAGCTCCCACTGAGCTGCCCTCCCACTGTGCTGGTCACTGTACCCAAAGTGCACCATCAGCAAGTGGCCCATACTGGGATCTGAGGTCTCTGGTCCCACGGGGGATGGAAGGGGAGAGTAGGAAAAAGCTCTTCTTCTGCCCTTAGAGATGTGGGGTGGCTTGAATAGGTTCCCCTAGAGCCTTCCCAGATCTGCACAAGGTTATTCCCCAAAGCCCCTGGTTCCCTCACACCTCCCCCTCCCAAGCAAGCCATCAAACCCGCTAGTATGCCAGTGGAGCTGAAGGTGCGTCAGCATCACTTCTGAATTTCCAGGGAACTCAGCTACAATGTGACCCTTTCAGCTGCTGCTGTCTCCAAAATCCTGGCTCTTCATGCCCTCATTCCTCTTGCTGAAGCATCCCAGACAAAGCCAGACAAAGCCAATGCCTCTCTTGTGCACTGATGAAAAGCCTCTTGGGAAATGCTTCCCATTATAGTTAATTCTATTGTTCTTTAATACTAGACATCCCTCTCCTCTGCTTTGTCTTGGTTAGGCTCCATTTGTGGGAAAACAAGATCTCAGAACGGGATTCATTTCACTGTTGTTTTTTTTTTATCTGAGCAAGTCACCCTGGGGTCTCTGCTTAGTCAGAGAAGAAAACAGACTCTTCCATGATGTAATTTGTCTCGTACTCAAGTCAATGGCTAAAATAAATCAGACGAATCAGGTCCTAAAAGCACCTTGTCCTCTCCCCTAGGGAGAAGGGGAGCAAGGGGCTTATTCGTGCAGAGACAGGCAGAATGGAGATGCATGAGGCAGGTAGTGAGTCCACGCTAGGTCTCCTGAGGACCTGTCCCAGGGACTGTCCTCCACCTGCCCTGCCTCTGGGAGCCTGTGGATGCTTCTGGGAGGGGATGGATCTGCAAGGAAGGGGCCAGGGTAAGAAAGGGCTGCACATGAGCACGAGCAGCAGGGATCACATGGGGATAGTCCGAAATCTCAGGAGGAGAAAATGAGCTACTCATGTCCTCAAACCTTGGGCTCCCAGTAGCCAGCAGCCCCTTTCCCTGGGCTCATTAAGATACCGTGCAAGGCTGGGGAAGGCAGCCTTGGTTTTGTTCTAGTAACAAGAGGAGAAAGGTTTTCACAGGGCACCATCTGGTTCTTTTTATTTTTAAATTTTTTTCTGCCACTGATGGGTTATTTCTGATGGATTTAAGACTTGTAAGCCCTCTTTAAAACCAGTTTTTATCTCACGCATGCCCTGGTGTACAGAGGCAGCAGGCTCAGTACACACCAAACAGCCCCGGCATGAACAATTAAGCAGCCGCACGCCAGATCGGGATTAACCGCTCTCCTGTTTGTCTAAAGATCTTTCTAATGGCTCCTCCCTATGCCTCTATCCTGTCTCCCCTCATCCCAGCCTTTCCATTTTCTTGCTCTTCTCCCCTCAGTCAAGCTCCCCAGGCACCCGGACAAGGAGCTGAGGAGCACAGGTGAAACCCCAGAACCTGCCTTCCAAAAACTGCCCCATGTGACAGGGGTGCCTCTGCTGACAACTGCCACTCACAGATCCCCAGCTCAGCAAAGCGAGGGATTTTGAGGCTGGCTCTGGCACGTAGGCACTCAGGTATTCACCGGGAGAAAGGTAAAATAAAAGCGGGGAGGATGAAAACCAGCCAGTGCTGGCTTCGGCTGGAGCAGGGCAGAGAAGGGGAATGAAATCCTAATTTCAGTAGCTCATTGTAGGGTAATTATCAAACAGCAACAGGAGGCTGGGATGCTTGCTAATTAGGCCACATTCTTTATGACTAGTTATTCTAAGATGTCATTTGACAGACTTGGAGGGGGGAGGGATGTGCACATAAAGTTGTTTTTAATTACATTTGGTATGCTAATTTCTGATATAAAATAAATATTTACCAGAAGCAATATTTCTTCATTTCACGCTGGCTGCACTGTGGCATTTATCGAGGGTTACAAACAGGCTGCTATCGCCCAGCCCTCCCTGTCAGCACGTCTTCCCCTCTCTCCTCACCTCAGCCTGAGAGGGAGAGGGATGGATCAAGCTGTGAGTCAGGAGACGAAAGCAGCGGGAAAGAAAGCCACAGCATCTTTCCCTTTGCCCAACGGCAGTATGTCCCTTTCCTGCCAAATGGCCCTTTGGAAGGAGGGTGCCCAGGAGAAGCCCTTGGCCAGCAGCCGGCTGCCGCTCCAGGGCTGAGAGCCTGCCCCAGCGCTCCTCCGAGGAGATGGGAGATATCGCTCCCTGCCAGAGAGCTCAGCTCTTGTGCAGCAAGTGTGCCTCTCCACAGCTCCAAGGCTACAGACCTTTGTTTGTACAGCCTCTTCAGCCTTTAGAGCTTTCATGGCTTTTTTTTTTTTTTCTTATTCTTCTCCTCCATATGAATTAACTAACATTTCAAGAATGGAAAGCTGCTGCAAACTGAAAGCCCCAAATATTTCATCATGGTTTTGACAATCTGGGAACTTTTCTTTCCCTAGGAATATATACTCTTGCAAATATATTTTTTTTCCTGTTCACTGAAGTCAGCTCTTACTGCTACACACGCTGGGTTTCAATAAATCGGAGCTTTCTGGTGGAAAACCCCATTCCTGTGGCACTCTGTTGATTGAATATTAGCTCAAACTGCTCAGGTTATTGCAAAGCATACTTCTCTCCCAAGCAAGTAACTTCTGACCTGGTGCAAAGTAGTAGCTCATTACTTGACATGACCTAGGCTGTCCACCAAGAGCTAATGCAGTCAAGAGACAGTTGTGGACCTATGTCCTGATGTTTTGGTGATATATCATGGGAGAAGTCAGAGTCACTTGGGTTCAGACATTTGGATCACCTGAGGAGGTGTATTACCTCCATCCAAACCTTCAGATGGATTATTCCTATCCCTTAGATCGCTTCCACCTCTTTGATAAGTAATGGACATCTGTGGCAGAGAGGGAGCTTATATTACCACTGTGCCATATGAAGAAGTATGTCAGATGCTTTGAATTGCCCAACATCTGGAGAACCACCCCAATTATAACCGAACCACTCCATTCTTTTTTTGCATATGTGAGCCAACTCTCAGAAAACTCTTACCCTTCTGCAGTGTCAATATTTGAAATTCAATAATTTACCACCTCAAGGCACGAAGGAAAAAGACAGAGAGGGTTGAGGGTTGAGAAAATTGTCTGTGTGGGGATCAGAAACAGAGGGAGGGGTCCTTTCTGAGGAGCAGAGCTCTGCAGATGATTTTGCCTCATACTGTGTGCACAAGCGTATAATCCACTCTGTTGATGTAAACTACTGTTTGGCAGATAATTCACTGATTAACAGTCAGTAAGTTTTTACACCCAAGTTGAAATTTCTCAAAAATGCTTAATGGCTATACACTACTTAGTATTTGGCACATTCCCTCACAGGCTAGTTGCAGGTGGGCTGGTAGCACAAGCAGACTGCTCTTGGTCTAATGCCTGGTGGACAAGGAGCAAGAGTATTGGAGGCCAGCAGCATAGTGATGGGTGAATTAGCTGAGATTGTCCTGCCTTGCAGCTTGGCACACAGTATGGAGTCAGGGCTCAGTGGAGTTCCTTTTTCCAATACTGCATTCCCTCCAGGAGAGCCATTTGTCTCTTCCCTTCAGCACTGTGCTCCTTTCTAGGAGGGGATTACAGGATGGGATGCTGTGATGAAGATGGCCCATTTAGCTGCATTCTGTCCATTCCTGTGTACCAGGGCATGGTTGTTCCTCAGCATCCTTCCAGTCCTACCACCAACCACCTCAAAATGAATACTTCCATGCTTTGCCTCCTCAGAGGAAACAGGGAGAAGGTCTTCAGACTGAGGGACCACAATGAACAGGTAGTTTTTTCCTTCTGCTCACTTTGACTTCCATTGCTCCAACCCCCACAGTTTTGCCTCAGCCTCTCTGGCTCTGGCTCCTTCACAGCCTTCAGCAGGGGACAAAGCCTTTCCTCAAAGCCTTTTCTAAGTTCTGCTCATGATAGTGTTTGAGTGCCACAGGTATTAATGAATTATTCATCAGCACTTCCCCTGTTGAATCAGGTGGTTTTATTATCTTCACACCTGATGAGCTGAGAGAGAGAAACAAAGCAAAATTCATTCAAAATTATTATTAATTTGGGATGCTAGATTTTCAAAGATCCTAAAGTGTGATTTTTGGGGGTTTACATGGGATTTTATATGTTCGAAGCATATATCTGGTTATAATGGACAGCACAAATCAGGCTCATTACTTAGAAAAGGAGGAACGAGTTGCTCCCAATGAACATCTTACCTTATGCAACCTTTCCCTGACAGCAAGGAGCTCAGTGACAGAGGAAGAAAGCAAGTCATTCCCTCGGGGCGGGCAGCATGAGGCTATCCTTCTGCTTTTTGCATTTCCCTGATTTAGTCTTTCCCCACGTTCACCATGTACAGCAGCCAGAGTGGCTCTCGGAGAGGGAGCTGCCTCCTGCCTTACCTCACCCACCCACACTCCCTGTGGAGACTCCTCCTGAGCACAGTCAGGTGGGAAGGCATTTTTTAGCAGTAGTACCGTAGGATGCTTTGTGGACTGAAAGCTTTCTAACAACACAACTGAGTAACAGCTGCACCAAAAAAAATCACCCTGTAGATGTTGGAAGTGCTGTCAAACAGGACTGCTGGAGCCCCGGGAAGGCAGAGCAGGCACAGCATTCACAGGCATTTCAGAGCACAGAGCGGTCCAGCTGCAACTGGTCTCTACAGACAACAGATGGGCAGGGGAGCTTTCAAAGATGCATGGCTTTTCACTGGGGCAGCTCTAGTTAGGTTGAGTGGTATTCTACAAACAGAAATTCCCGTCTCCAACATATAAGCTTGCACTTTCCAACCACCCATCTGTCAGAATTTTGTTCAGAGTGGTCAAAACAGCAGTGTTTGTTTTTTTCCCTAATCTCCTCCTCAGAAATTAATGACCCACTTTAGATGAAACATTAAAACAGCCCAAGGCCTATTTCCAGCTTTGAAAACCCCAGCTTGCACAGTTAACATATGGATCAACTTTGAGCAGTCATAGAGGAATCAAGGTTTTGAAACTAGTGGCTCAAGTGTAGCAGTGAGGTTGGATTTAAGCAAAAGATAGCAGAGTCAGGCTGGTGGTCAAGCTATAGGATTTCTAGCTTCTCTTTTCATTTTGATTACCATAGAAGTGCCATTATGCTGCTGTTGGAAAGCCCAGAGATGACAAAAGACTTGTACTGCACCAGAAGGCTTTGCTGGTAGAGCACGGAGATCTCCAAACACTATTCCCTTTCTCCCTCCCTCTCCCAAGGCCAAAGCAGGCTCCAGCTCTCTTGTGCTTCAGTTCCGGACTAATTTTTATTCCTTTCCTTCCCTCTGAAGGAAATTTCAACATGTAGGGGAGACCTTAGCGTACAGATTCCCATGCTCATCCCTATCTTCAAATTTCACCCCTTACTCCTTATAATAACCCTTTAATCTGACTCAGAACACAAGCCTTTATCAGAAAGCACCTGCTTTCTCTTTCACCAGGCTCCCCAGAACCATGAGGCACCAGAAAGCCTCTAACACATCAGCCCTGGCTCTACCAGTCTGAACACTTCGAGCATTGACCTACTGCTGATTTCTGGACATCCAAAAGCCCTGTCTGCCAGTCAGGCAAACATCTGAGACAGATGTCCCTGTCTCATGCCTGCCAGTCCCCTCAGCAGATGGCTTGTCCCTCATTCCTTGCTGTCCTCATGTGAGGCCAGCACAGCAACAGGGGACTGGGATGCAAGGTGGACTGCCCAACCTTCTGGGCTTGCTGGGATGAAGCATCAGCAAGCAGGACCCAGGCAAGGTGAGGTACCAGCTCAAGAGCGTGAAGGTCTTTCCTCTTGAACTGATAGATTCAGACTCTCTAGTTTTATAAATTCCTACAAAAGAGTGTGTGCTGGGAAGAGTGATCTTTTCCCTTTTTTGACTTTCATCTCCATGCTGAAATCACTGGTGATGCTGTACACAGACAGGTGATAAGTGGAACTGGGTAGAAAGGACAGAAGTCACAGAGACAGCCCTAGAGAGAAGAAGGACAGATATTATAGGGGATGGCAGTGTTTGTTTCCACTTCCTACAGGAAGAAAATAAATAAGTAGGAGCCCTGCCAGTAGGGTGGGATGGGTGCAAGTGGGAACCCTTTGGCTGCAGAGGTGGTGTAGACCCAAAGGAACATTCATCTGGGATCACACCAGAGCCAAATCACCTGGTCACCTTGGGGGTCCACACCAACCTGTTCATGGTTGGAGGGTAGTGAGTTGTGTGCTGGGACCAACCAGACCAAGACAGACCAATGACTTGGTGCTAACTGGCCAACTGTGTGACAGCTTCAGGGAGGGAAATCTGGGTCTTGCCACCTCCTTCATGGGCTGGGAGGAGGAAAGAGATCTGATCCTGTAGACAGCTTTCTTCATGCTCCAGGAATGATTTCCTTAGTTTGGAGGCTCTCCATCCCCTACATTCTTCTTCCACTTCAATCTCTGCCAAGTCTCACTCCATTTGAATTAATTTTAAAGGCACTCTTTAAAGCCTTTCACAAAGGGTTTCATAACATGTTCCAACAGGAGCCATCAAAAAAAAAAAAAAATCCCCTCCTTTATTATCCCAGCTGGAGAATGCTGTTTCAGTGCTCTATAAAACGTTTGTGTATCATGCCCAGAGGGTCTTTGCCGCACATTAAAGCCCAGGGTGGGTGAAATGTCAGCTACAGTTCAGCCAAGATGGGATCCCTTAGGCTTTGAAATGCAGTCTGTGGCTCCCTTAATGTCACCCCGTCCTCCTAATGGGTATAAAAAGGACACAGGGGGCACCAAATGATGAGAAATTAACATCAGAGGCTGTGTTCATCCTTCCTCAGTCTGGAATGTCATTGCTCCTAAAGCATTACAAACTGGCAGACAAGCCAGATACAGGGGCCAGCTCTGCCAGCCAGAGCTTCACTGTTTCAGAAACCTGAAAGCACACGGAGAAGACACATATCATTGCCCCATGTCTGCTAGAGGCTACTTTCTTAGGAAATCTCATAGAATTTTACAGGTACCAGCTGGTTAAAGCAACAGGTTGATGACTGGGATCAACCCTCACTGCAAGTCTCCTATTCACAGTCCTCGGCTACTTTTCTTCCCAAGCAGGATTGTTCTCTAAACACCATGTGGAGAACACAGAGCACATTGAAGGAAGGTAAGTTTTCTGTAACAGTCAAGAGGCAGGGAAGAAAAGCCAGGACTGAAGAGAGATGAGCTCCTGTTCTGTGCACTAGACTGGGGCCAAGTCAGAGAACAGGAGCTCACTCTCTTGAGTCTGGCTGTGACATTGTGCTGTCTGAAGCCTTACCCGGTGCATTACCTTGGATGTGTGCCTGGCTAATGGATGGGACCCACTGTCCTTTGATGACAGAAGACAGACATGAGGAATGAACATCACATGGCTAATCCTCTACCATTCAAGTGAACAAAAAGCTTTGTCAACAGCCCTCAAACAAAAAGAAAAAGTGAAGGGATGGTTTATATTTAGCTGATGCCGTGAAACCTGCAGACTGCATGCTAATTAGCTGGGAAAAGTAATGAGCTCAACCTGAAGCATGGGGAAGAAGAGAGGGTGTAAAACCAAAGAGTTTATCCTAACTGTTGAGACTGCCAAAAATTATTTCTGCTGGGTTGTTTGTTTGTGTCCTTGTTTTTATGGGAAAAAAATCATAAGGGACTCCAATGGATAATGACAGTCTGGTAAATACCTGGTCTCTAAAGAGCTGTTCCATTTAACACTCACTGTTTCTGTTCAGGAGTGACGTTGGATATCTCATTGTGTGGAGAGCAGCGAGGCCATGAGCCGGTGCTGCTGACAGTGATCATATGGCATAGGTAGATATAGCTTACTAACCCCTTCATTTAGATCAGGGCTGTGTGTCACCTACAGCTAGGAGGAAATCAAGGTTAGCATCTGGCATCAACCACAGCAGAAAAGTCATAGCCAGTGCTGTGATACCAATGGTTGTTTCCAGAGTTTCCTAAGGCAGTAAATAATGAGTAAGGATGAGCAAGTTTGCTGACAACACCAAGCTGAGTGGTGCGGTTGAAATGCTGGAGGGACAAGATGCCATCCAGAGGGACCCTGACAGTTTTGAGGGGTGAGCCCGTGCAAACCTCATGAAGTTCAACAAGGCCAAATGCAAGGTCCTGCACCTGGGTTGGGGCAACGCCAAGCACAAATACAGGCTGGGTGGAGAATGGATCAAGAGCAGCCCTGAGGAGAAGAATTTGGAGGTACTGGTGGACAAGAATCTCAGCATGAGCCGGGAATGTGCACTTGCAGCCCAGAAGGCCAAACATATCCTGGGCTTCACCAAGAGAAGCATGGCCAGTAGGTCAAGGGAGGTGACTCTGCCCCTCTACTCTGTTCTTGTGAGACCCCACCTGGAGTACTGTGTCCAGTTCTGGGGCCCCCAATGTAAGAAGGACAGGAACCTACTGGAGCAAGTCCAGAGGAGGGGCTGGAGCACCTCTCCTGTGAAGACAGGATGAGAGAGTTGGGGCTGTTCAGCCTGGAGAAGAAAAGGCTCCAGGGAGACCTTATAGCGGCCTCCCAGTACCTGAAGTGGCCTACATAAAGCTGGGGAGGGACTTTTTACAAGGGCAGGTAGTGATAGAACAAGGGGTGATGGCTTTATACTGGAAGAGGGCAGGTTTAGATTAGAGATTAGGAAGAAATTCTTTATTGTGAGGGTGGTGAGACACCGGAACTGGTTGCCCAGAGAAGCTGTGGATGCCTCCTCCCTGGAAGTGTTCAAGGCCAGGTTGGATGAGGCTTTGAGCAACCTGGTCTAGTGGAAGGTGTCCCTGCTCATGGCAGGGGGGTTGGAACTAGGTGATCTTTAAGGTCCCTTCCAACCCAGACCAGTTTGTGATTCTGTGATTCTATGAGTCTCTGTTTCCAACTGGCTTTTACTACAGGAAAGGAGTCCTCCTCAAAATGCGGTGGCATTGTGGCAAGCTCTACAAGCAGCCATCTCACTTTAGGAAGCTCTGCACCTGAGCAGAAGGCCCACTTTCCAGGGAAAGCAGAGCAGGGCTCCTTCTGGAATCAGTGGAAACAAGAAAGAAAATTCCCTTCTATTCCCCTGCCCAAAGACTTTTCTATTCCCCTTAACTCAAATATTAATTCAAGTATGTCTGGTCTGGTCTCCTCAAGTCAAGGTAGGTCTCTAGTTTGGTCTGTCTGATGCTGGTCTGATGGTCAGATTCTGTTTGAATCTGGTCTGGTTTGGTCCTAGCTTAGCTTTTTTTTATTTCATGGAGTTTGGTTTAGTTTTATTTGCTTCAGCATCCCTCAGTAACTCATGACCAAAGTTTTTTTGCCAGGTTGGAAGGTTCCTCCATGCAAAACCCCAATGAACACCAAATGAGAAAGAAGTTATTTTCCAAGCAGGCTCAAAACTGTTAAGAAAAAAAACCACAAAACCTCTTAGGATAAATTTATATCATTGCAACCAGACAAGCTAATAACAGGCTCACCAGCAGCCTTGGAAAACCCAGCACTGATCTGTTAGGAACAACAATAAGATCAGCTGCTGCTTTAATCAAAGGATTGAACTCAGTAGGGGGCTCTTCCAATTTGCTTTAGGCTGACAGCTTCCAGAGCATTTTCTCCAGGGCACAGTCAAACCTAACCCCTCTGTTATCTGCCTGGAGGGAAGATGGATGTCCCCTGAGGGTGCCAGCGTGAGATTGTCCGCTGCTCACTCGGAGAATCACCTTATCCCAAGGGCTGAAGAGAGACCATGGAGGACACCACAAAGTTTTTAAAAACCTCATCTGGATTGACCATATACTGAACCACATCAGTGTAGCAGGGAAGAAGACCACCATGTATCTGTGATCCACCACACACTCACGTCTAACATCTCTCAACTGCACTTAGCAGGTTCCTGCCTTATATGTCTGGTGCTTTCCTCTGCACACTTCTCCCACCTGCCACAGAGGCAGGAAGGAGTCTCTCCTCCAGACATCACTGATGGAATAAATGATAACATAATAATGGTAATAAAAATTAACTCTTATTCCTCCTCCATCTGCCAAAGAAATTATGCAGATTGTGGGTGCTTGAATGCACCAGCTTAAGGACTCAATTCTAAAGTTTGCAGAGCTACCTTTTTGCACTGTGTGACCGCGGGCCACCTCATATACACACAGGCTTAGGAGCTCCTTGGATTGCAGTGACTTTGCTGTCTGTGAGACAAGAGTCCCAGCTCAATTTGAGATGTTCTGGCACTTTGTACACTGGACCAAGGCAAAGGGAATTGCAGTCTAATGAGATGTCTGTCCCAGCTGGGATGCTGCTCAAGGAGGGAGCGGGCAAAGGAAGCTCTGACAGTAAAAGGCAGAGAAATTAATAGGAAGAACAGCAAGGCAAAGTGACAGAGACCTGTTGCCTCCCCACATAACAAGGGGGCAAGGAATGGAAATGAGGAATGGAAGGCACAGGGATAATTAATGTAAATGGGATGCTGCCTTGAACAGACAGCACAGTTAAAACCAGGTGAGCAGCCAGTGCTCTCTAGAAATCTCCATGACTGCTGAAACAAGAGACACTGTGGTGCAGGAGAGGCTTCTGGGAACCCTGGGTCATGGGCTAGAAAACAAGAGTCGCTGCAAGTGGGAAACTGCAGCCCTGTCACTGAGCACACAGTTTATCTGGGTTAAACTCCAGTTGGGGCTGGTCATTTGCTCAGGAACACAGTCTCTGGTGGATGCTCAGCCACAGCTCAGGGGATGTCCACAGCAGACAGTGGTGGGTAAAGGGGCCAGAGGAGAGTGGCCAGTGAATCTGCCATGCGAGTGCACTGAATCCAGAGGCGTCCTGCGAGCCTCCTGCAGCCAAGCAGGGGCTGGGGGCAGGGGCATTGCCCAGGAGCTGGGGTAATTGTCAGGATGGAGTGGGGCTGGTGCAGAGGTCACACCATCTGCACAAGGAACAGAGGGTTGGACAGAGAGATGTGGGTGAGGCAAGAGGAAAACACCACTGGGATGAGAGTTGCACTGAGCTCAGGATCCACTCCTTGCTTCCAGCTCTGGCTCCCACACTCCCAAAGCCCCTGGGATCCTGGGCAGGCAGGGTCCAGAGCTGCATTTTGCACAGCAGAGCTTGGCTGCAACAGCAGCTGACCTTAGGGAGCCACATCTGGCCCATGACTCTCCCCCCACCTTTCTCCTTCCCTCCGCACCAGCCCCTCCAGTCCACACTTGCTGCCTGGCTCCTTTCCTGCGCAAATCATTTTCTTGAGCAAACACAATTTACGGGGATGGTGAGGGGGGGCTGCAGAAGGGAAGGCTATTACTGTTCTCTCTGGGAAAAGTGGGCCTCATTACGAGCTCTCTCCATGGCTGGTCAATACTGCTTCCCCAGAGGCTGAGGGACATTTCATTATTCTTCACATTACCTTGTTCATCTCCTCCCTGTTTCAGGGGGTATTTATTGAATGCTTTGCATAAGCAGCTTTGGAGCAGAACAGCACACAGAAAGCATGGACAGAAAATACTCTCAGCTAACATGGAGTAAGCAAGTGGGGTCTTCTAGCATTGTCTCCCCAGCCAGCAGCCGCCACCTCCTGCTATGGGTGGTACCACCATCCTTCTCCCACACTGCTGCAGAAACCAGGTTCCTCCTCCCACTCTGCCCCAACACTGCATATGGAGACAGAGGTGGCAGTGAGGATGAGGGAGCAGAGTCTGTTTCTGGCTTCAGTCCCTAGCCACAGAAACAGTATTTTGTCTACGCTATAGACAGCACACCACAAGCCCTGAGATGGGGCTGAACACAAACTCATAAAGCAACTTCTGTTCAGATTGCAATAAAATGTGTTGAACTGCTGCTCACCATGATTATTTTCCAATTATGTTTCAGTTTAGCTCAATTAATTTCCCGTTGCTGCTCGGTGAAGCGTCTTCATTTTTCCCTTTAAATGGCTGCTCCATGTTTTTCCCCCTCTGAGACCAGCTCTGCCATCTGACCCTCTGAAGGGGCAGCAGAGACCAGCTTCTAAGCAGCCCATGGGTCTTAAGCTAGACACTTGCTCCTGGAGGGGCTGGGGTACCGCACAGGCCACATCTCTGAGGAGGGAGCTTCCTTTATTCACTTTTACTTAGGCCCTGGGAGCTTTCTCATTCCCTTTCCCCATTCCAAATCTCGGGTCCCTCCTTTCCCTGGCATTGGATCCAAGTCCCTTGATGCAGAACTGCCATCCGTCCAGGAGGCTCACAAGCCTTCCCCTTGCAAGGCAGCAACAGAGCTCAGTAGACATTAATCCCCCTTTTCTTTTGTTTAATAACCCTCATCTCTCTTCCTGCCTTTGCGCTGGCCTGGGAGACATAGGGATCTCTCTTTGTTTTGGATGCATCCCTATTTAGGAGGTTAATTAGGAAAACTGTAATTCTATGGCCCTTCTAATGTTAAATGGCACAAAGGTTAATTGATGTGATTATGGCTCATGACTCAATTGCAGTCCTTAGTGGGACGGATAATTTCAGGCATATGGGCTGCAATTATTCCTCCCTCTTGGCTCATCGGAGTTTTGCTAAACCCATAGTAGGGACCTAATGATACTTAATGGCATGAAGATAAAGTGGTTAATAGCTAGGTAACTCTCTAAAGTTTAGTGTTCTTAAAGCTGAGCTGGCTGCCATAGGGTGTTTTTTGAGCAATGGACATGAAAGTGCAATAATGGTTATATCAGGTAAGACCAGAGACCCGTCTCACTCAACAGCCTGTCTCCAGCCATCAACAGATGAAGGCAAGGCAAGCATACCACAGGATTTCCCCAGATTACTCTCCCAGCCACCTTTGGCTTCAAGATGTCCTGGGTCACATGTGGCATTCCTGTGTTTAATACTTCACACTTCCTCCACAGAGTTGTCCAGTCACACTTGGGATGTTCCAGATGTCTGCTGCCCACACGTTTCACAGCTTGGCAATGCTCCCACCTCAGAGCCACCTCCTCTGGTCTCTTCTGAACCTTCTGCCTGCCAGTTCCCTCTGACACCCCCACTCCTGGTGCTGGGACAGAACAACTGTTCCTTGTTCTCCTCCACAGTACTCACGACTTCATAGCTCCTCACCTGCCTCTTCCAGGCAGAGGACTCCTAGCCCAGTTCATAATTTTTCACACCCAAATCACTCTACACCTTTGGTCATCCTTGCTGCTGCCCTGCTCTGAGCCTTTTTTAGTTCTATTATGTAAAACGCTTTGAGCTGGAGGAGCCAGACCTGTATACCCTACTCAGCATGTGGGCAAAGGTGTAATGATCTTCTCTGCTTTGCTTTATTTTCCTTCCTACAGTAGTGCTAGCAGGAGCTTCCTCTACCTTCGAAACATCTCATTGAACTGCCATGCAACAGGCTCAAAAGGATCACATCAGGTTTGCAGCAGATATATGACCCACTGTGGTGTGAGACATGGATAAAGAGCTTCAAGAAGCATAACAGACCCTCCTAGCACTCAGATATAAAAAGAAACTCCTGCACTTAGGACTTCCAAATCAATTAATAGTGTCCTCACAAACAGCTTGTTCATTGCTGTCAGTTCTCCATAAGAACTATAAAACAGCTTGAATTAGAGCAAAATATGCCTGACTGGTGCTGAGTTATGCCTGGATATAATTCTTACTACGTACATAAAGCACAATTATAGAAAAACCTATAGATTTTCTTTGTCCCTTTCCTTTTTACTTTAAAATCCTCTCTGGGCAAAGAACAAGAACAGGGGCTCTAAGCCTCAAAGGAATCCATATGCGAGAAGTAAGAAAAACTAAGAAATTGTACTTTCTCTCACAGTGGGCACATTTCAGCATTACAACTGCAGTCACTGATCCTTCTATTATAAGAGCACAGGTAGTCATTCTGGATATACAAACACTGAAATTCCACACAGCATTTTCATGGGTTGCTGGAAAGACTGTTTCCTCCAGCCATGCACTAGGATTTCAGATGCGTTCTCTGAATTTCAATGGTGACCACGTAGATGAACAAAATAATGCACATTTTTGATGGCACATTTGGCTAGAATGGCATTAAATTTAGAAGAATAAATTAAATTAGTAGAACTGTTAATTCCCCAGCATTTAACTCATTTACACTGAATAACCACATCAGCCAAGCCCCTCTCTAGAGACTATGCACAAATGCTTGGCAATGGGAACGTACGCCTTCATGCGTGCGAGTACAATGGAAGAAAATGAATAATTTTTTGCAAAATAATAATTATTTTGCATTTATATCAAATGTTATATTCAAGGATCACAAAGCACTCAACAGGTGAAGAGTGATACAGTGCTGCATTTTTTTTAATCTTGAGCACTTGCTTATATGGATTTATACGTATAGCATCGCAGTATTTTGCTGGCTGCAGTACACAGGCCCTGAACACAGAACTCCAGCCATCCTGCAGGCACCCTCCCTCTGCCCAAGCAAACATACTCCATGGCCATGGATGCCACAGGAAGAGCGAGCAGACCAGAGGGTGCATGATTGGTCTCTGCTAGGGCAGGGCTTTGTGTAGGGAAACTGCTGGGGTGGTGCTGGAGAGGGAGCCAGGCTTCACTGCTGCTGGGATGGTGCTGGGGAAGGAGCCAGGCTTCACTGCTGCTGGGATGGTGCTGGGGAAGGAGCCAGGCTTCACTGCTGCTGGAAGAAGAGAGATAATGCCCAGAAGATCCTGTCAAAATGTCCCAGCAGATGTCTCCAAATTCGGAGATCATTTTAACCTCAGAGGGCTTTGGCACACAGAGGCAGAGAGTCCAACTGAATCTTATTTTCCATTCTTGTACGCAGACCCTTTTTCCTCACTGCTATCAGTGACCAAGAGGTGAGATAGCCTCACACTCAGCCCTTGCTATTTCAGCAAGGCAATGTGTATTTGTTGGGACAATAACTAATTCTCACCTGTTTACTAACAGCCTGAAAGAGCCAGAAGCTTGCCAGCCTCCTCTGTCACCTTTAGATTTCTCTTAGGTCCCTTCTTCTCATGCTCACACTCCTTTCTCTCTCCTTGCTCCCAGCAAGAGGTGTTCTCTTCCAGAGGAGCAGAAACTCTAGCAGATCATGCTTCTCATGTTGGGGCTGAAAATGGGGAAAGGCAGGGGGGGCAATGTGGCTGGGGCTCTGTGAGTCGCAATTTTCGTTAGGGGAGGTAAATGGGACTGCCTGAACTCATTTCACCAATGGCTGTCACAGCGTGGCTGACTGATGCATAGCGAGGGGTCACTCTGAACTTGGCAGTGCAGAAGAGCTGCATAATACAGACCAGCTCTTCCCTCCCTGCTCTCCACCACCGTGCCTTTTGTTTTCAGCCTCCGCTTTGCTTCCAACTAATGGCTCCTTTGGCAAGTCCCTTCAATAGGCTGCTTGAAAGGCACAGCTCCACTGCAGAGGGAGGATGAGATTAAACAGGAGAGAGAGACAGGAGGGAGGATGAGGAAGGCAGGTGGAGATCAGCAACAAGATTGGAAGGAGAGATGGAGGGATAAGAAAGCAGGGTGCAGAAAGAAGTGAGGGAGAGACAAAAGGAGGGAAGGAAGGATCACTTTCACGTAGTTAACAGCATGGTCCTGAGCATACCTTCTTAAACATGCCCACAGACACCAGGGACTTGGACCATGAGCAGAGAGGGAAGTAGAGAAGGAGGGGCAGGTGAACAAGCCATAGTCCCAGGAGCTGGACATAGGGTGCCTCCCAAAGAGATGGTATTCTCATTCCTGCAAGGAAGATGCTGATCACTTAGTGCTCTGGTTTCACAAGTGAGGACTCCTTTCCCTTCTCCCCCTACCATAAAGCTGATCCTGTTCCTGCCCCCTCAGCCCCCCAGCAAGAAGGGTGCCTAGGGGACCCTGCTCCTTCGGGTGTCAGCAGCATTTGAAGGGAGGATGGCCAAGGCAGAGCAAACCCCTGGCCTTTTCTGTTCTCTGTCTGCAGGTTCATTTGCTCAATCAAGTCTTGGCCACAGCTCAGCAGAGATGCCCAGGGTCACTTTATCTTGCCTGTTTGTTTGGGCAGCCAGTCAAGCAGCTGGTAGCAGAAACAACGGAATTTTCTCTTTTATTTGTGCAGGCAAAATTAAATGTGATTGGAACCCGCTGCTGGATCTGCACCAAATGAGCCCCCTCAGGGCATAAGCTGTCAGGCAGTGCTGAGAACTTTCCCTGCCAGAGCTGCACAGGGAGCGTGGCCAATTGATCGCCTCCGCTCCATCAGATCACTTGCTGCAGAAGGCTGCCTAGGCTCCCTGGCACAGAAGAGGCTGATGGCCTCCATCTCACTTCCTCCTTCACCTGTGGTGAGAGTGACAGGCATGAGACACCCACCTCTGCATGCTCAGGGATGCACCTCCAGCACACACACGCTCACCCGCTCCCCAGCCTCCCAAGGGAACTTGGGTGTCCCCCGCAAAACTCGCTGGACTCAGCCCTTTCTCATGACTTCTGCTTTTGGTCAGCTCCAGGACCATGAGGGTGTCCTTGGTCAGCTCCAGGAAGAACACTTGTCATTGTTCAAACGCAAGGTTCACCTTGCAAAGGGGCCAGAGGTGGCTTCCAGGAGTCTGAGGCTCCCTTCCCTTGGCCAACCGCCCTGGGAAATCCAGTCCCTGCCTGTCTCAGCAGCTGACTGATGCCTTGCTACACTGCACCATGAAGTCTGCGGCAAAGTAGAGGTACTAAATATGGATTCACTCTGCAGACATGACTCACACTCCAGCAGGGTCATCCTGCTCTCTGTATGAGCTCAGGACTTGCTTTTCTTAGCCTGCTGTTTTTCCTGCTGCTGTCCTTCCTATCCATCCACCTTCCTGCCAAGGGCTGCCTAATATGACCATGAAGATAATTAAATCTGTTCCAGTTGTTAAAAGCACTACTTGTGCATAAATTTCCTGTTCAAAACACCTCCAGCAGGTTCCACAACTTGCAGCTCCTGCCCTTTCCCAGCCAGGCTTGGTCCAGCAGGCAATTGCTCCTTACCAGGCTCCTGCCTGCTCTGCTGGCTCCGGTTGAGGTGCAGAACCCTAGGACTAACACCCACAGTGCTGGGCTCCCCGTGTGCAGGTGAGGAGTGAAGGCAGGAGACCACTCCTATAATTAGGGCTGTTCCACTAATTTTGTAGCTGGAGCAGCTTGGGGTCAAGCAAGAGTGCAGGTAGGCTGCGTCAGCTTCTGCTGGAGATGCCTGCTCCATAACCTCGTCCTCGTGGCAGCCCCACATCCATGAGGTTGCTGTGTGGAGCTGTTGGCTGGGAACAATCTCTTCCTCCAGCCTCCTGTGCTGGCTGCCGGCAGAGGGGCCTGAGGACACCTCAGTGTCTTGAAGTGCTGGCAAAAATATCAAAGATTGACAAGTCACCAGGCCTGGCAGGGAAGGGAACATGTTTTGCCAGTTTCATCGCCCAGAGAAGTAGTCCCCCCTCCTCCAGGCCTGGGAGAAGGAAGTGGTCACTGGAGGAACACCGGGACAAGCCCTCTCACCCACCTCACAGCACAATGCCAAGAGGCTAAGAAAGAAGACTAAGGCTTTTTTTTTTCAAACACGTGTCATGTTTCCAGGGCAGGTTCAGAGATGTCCTAAGGCAAATCTCCCCTAGTTTGGGCTAGGGGTGCAGGGGGTTTGGGCTCCACTGACCCTTCGCTCTGTCCAGGGCCATCTACAGGAGAAGCTTTCTTGGAGGGAGCAGCACCTCACAGAGGGAGAGGCAGCAGCAGAACTCGTTAGGAGGGAAAATCAAAGCGCTGCGTATGCTAATGGGAGGATGAGGTGAGGGAAGGCAGCATCCCAGACAGGCAGGAGGGTCCCCTTCCTCCCGCTCCCTCAGGGCTTCATTACAGGCTGGTATTTGCAAAGCGGCACAGCACTCCGATCCAGTGTCACTCCCCGCCACCCCGCATATCGACAAATCCCTTCCCACGGGAGCCCAGTTAATTTGCTTCCCGTCTATTGATCCCTGTGGCAAGTCACCATTAGCTGCAGCTCCGCCCGCCTCCTCCTCCTCCTCCTCCTCGCTGTGCTCGGCCCCGGGGAGGAAGGGGAGCAGCGGGCTCATTACTGGAGAGAGGCACTGAGGGGCGACCGGAGATGAAAGGTGCCGAATTGCTCCCTGGGCCCACTCCCCATCAGAGAGAGACCCTTATTTATAGGGCCGGCAGCGTGCCCCTGATTAGTGAATGCTTTCAGGCTCCCTCTCCCTGCACTCAGCATATTGATTAGCCTTTGTTCGCTGCTTTATGAACCTGTTTGTTAATGGGCTGGGAGCTTGTAAACGCGCATTGGATTTCCTTTTAAATCTGCCCAAACGAAGGAACCGCTCAGTGTTTACAAGGGGAGAGTTACAGCCCTGCCACAGCTGCCAGCCAGCTTTGATGGTGGCCGAGAGCAGGGTCACCCCTTCACACACCACACCCCCATCCCTCTCTGCCTTGGCTCCTCGTGGCCAGGGCGCGCTTTGCTGGGGGAGAAGAGGGGGCAGGACCGAGGAGGTTCAGGTGGCTCCTGCCCGTTGTGCCTTACCTCACACCATGGTCCCACCCAGGCTGCACCCCAGCCTGGGCTGTGGAAGGGACCATGGCACACCACGGCTTTCTCCTCAGGCATGTGTGACACCTTTATGCTTCTCCCTGGATGGTCTTGCTCTGTTGACTCTGCCCATCAGTGTCAGCCCTGTGATGCCACCCATGGGGAATTCCTCCACCTCTTGAGGTACCGGCAGCATCCCCAACCTCTGCCCCATCCCAATCACTAGGAGGAAAGAGAAGGCATCAGCCCCCAGGGAGATAGATGGGGAGTGCTCCTGGACAGGTTATTTGTGGCGGGGAATTTTCTAAGCAGCTGACAGAAGCAAAGCAGATACTAAACATGTCTAAGGGAGGGCTCCTTTCAGTGCCACATACCACACTGCCCTGGGCATGACAGGACAAATTTTGGGGGTAATGCCAGAGCCTTGACACAAGCCATGGCAGATCAGACCCGTGCAGTTGATTCTTCTGCTATCACTTATAAAAAACACATTTAGCTCCCCACTTTGCAAGTCGCTCCCATTATTTTGAATGCTAACTGGATTCAGTGAAATGGCAGATGGCTGGCGTTCCCCCCAGGAGGAAGAGAGGCCGAGCTGTCTGATATATATTGCATGTTCAGTCCTATTTGCTCAGCTGTAGATCTGCCTGTCCTGGACTTTACTAGGCCATCCATCCTCTTACTATCAGACTCAGCCAGGATGCCATCGCTTATTCCTAAAACTTTGATAAAGCTGACTCTGAGCATTACGGCCCAAGGTGCTCCTTCCTTCGGTTAAACCCTCCTGTCTCAGGCCTCACAACCTCCATTTCCTTTCCCCACTGCAGTTTGATTTATGAAGTTGTAAGGTTTCTTCTCAATGTCACTAAAGTGGATATTTCAGGGTCATTTTGATTGCAGATTTTCTGGCTTGGAAATGTTGCAACATTCCCCACAGGGATCACAGCAGGCTTTGGTACAAGGGAACCTCCCTACTCAAAGATACATCTCTGTTGTTCGAGCTAAGAGTCATTCTTTCAGCAGAAAGTCAGTAGAAAGCTATTAGAGCTGCTTGAGCTGGCTATTGCAGGGAAACATTATCGCTTGTACTAAGCTAATGTATTGCTTTTTCTTGCAATACTCCAATATATTGCTTTTGCTTGCAGTTCACTGGGTCTTTCCAGGGAGACACAAGCCTATCCTGATATTGCAGATGTGTTTCCCAGGTATACTGTACTGTTACCCGCTTCCCTTATTGAGAAAGCAAGAATGTAAATGTAATAGCTTTGACCCAGAGTTGTTGGTGCAGTAAGGCAATAATAAAACCAGGACTCTCCGGCCTCCATGTTGCTAGGAAAGTGGGAATCTGATTTATATAATTTTAAATGGGCAAGGTTCAGCACTTTTTGCATTTTGAGATATGTCTTGAGGCTTTTGTCTGTGAGACCAGGGAAGCATTTCTGGGGTGTGACAGTATGGGAACAGCACCCCTGCCAGCCAGCGGAGTCCTGCCTCCTAATCTGAAGTCTCTTCCAGTGCAAGAGGTCCCAGTTTGGCTGAGTCCTGTTTGATCCAAGTATTCACTTGAAATCTTCTGCCCTCCAGGCACCAGGGACCTTCTTCCTCACACATCTTGCTCAAATGCTGTAGGACATAGTACATGGCAAACAGCAGAAATCCTACCCAGAGGGACAGGAATATCCACAGTCATGACACTCTTCCCCACCACTTGCCATGTACCCAGCACACACCAAAAGCAGAGTCATTTTATTCAGGTATTTTTTCCCAGATTGCAACCGCCTTCATTACTGTGGCAGGACACAGCTCCCAAGGAGTTTCACAGAGCAGAGCCCATTCTCTGGCTCTGCTGGCTTAAAAAATCTCACTGCAGAAGTAGCTGGAGATGTTTTGGGTGGGTTTTTTTTTTTTCTTCTCCAGGGCTGCCTCTACCTGTTATTCCCACTGAAATAGGAGGCTTGCACTATCCTCTGTAGTATGTGTGCCCACACCCTTGGCTGAGTCCTTGTTTGGCTCTGGGACAGGAAACCTGTCAGGAGAACCCAGGAACAGCAAAAGGTAGCCTTGTGCATTCAATAATGGGTATTTCCAGTCTGGTGGGAGATTCCCCTCTGGATCAGTTCTGACTTGTGCATCCCAGGTCAGCTTTAGAGAGAGCCATCTTTTGCATCATTGTGAAGTTATAGCACTGATGCTTGATAACCATCCAGGATCTCTTGGTGCTTTCTGGAAGATGAGCTTCAGTGCTCTCATCAAGTGAGGTTTTGACCTCATGGAGTCCTGAGGATTGTGACAAAAGGTGCAGTGTTTGCTGGAAGGCCCCCCCCTCCCCCAAATCAATGTCTGATTATTCATTCATGGGAAATGGGGTATGACATCACTACAAGAGCAAACACAAGACAATACAGAAATCATCCAGTAGCTAAGGCAGAAGATTTACAAGAAGTTACTTACCAGATAACGTAGCTGCTCTGGGCTTACAGATGATGCCCAAAGCCTGTTAAGACTCCCAGCTCACTCTGAAAACTGAAAAGAAAATCTGACTGGAAGAAGATTTGTTGATCAGCAGAAAACAGTCTTGTGAAGGCTTTCTGATAAATCAGCAATGCCCAAGGAGACCTCATGAAGACTGATTCTCCAGATATGGAGCTGGAGACCTCATTTAGGGATTTTTCATTTTCCCATCTGGAAACACAACTGAGTAGAGATTATTAATTGAAAGCTGGGACAGAAATTCCCAGCCATCTGTAACAGAACTAGAGAAAAGTCATCTGGAGACTTGTACCAGCAAGCCAGAGAATGGACTTGTGTCTCTCTCCAGTGACACTTGCCTGTGCTTTGCTAGCTCTCAAAAAATCCAGAAGTCACAAAAACAGCCGCCACCCAATTTTTCCTTTTCAGTGCATAAGACATGAGGAAGATGTATGTTTGTGCATCCAATCCACAGATAACCCAAAGCCCAAAGTGTACTGAGATGCTCTTTACAGGGGTCCTGTCTGGAAGCCAACTGCATTTTTATTAAAGGTTTTACCTCCTGGGACTTTAAAAACCTGCTGGATTCCCTCAAGGGTAACTCCTTCCCTAGAAGCTGCAGCAAGGTCTCTGGAACAAACTCCACCAAGGAAACACTGTAATTCATCAGTGCCATCATTTCTGTCTGTAACCTGTCCTGCTGCAGCATCCCAATCCATCCACCCACATATCTAGTCACATCGAGGCAGCAAAAAGATTACACAAGTTCAGGGGCTCTTTGGAGCTGACTTTCTGAGAAAACAAGTTTGTTCTTTATTTCTTTTTCTTTGCAAACAAGGGACGCAGAGATAGTTCTTGCCACTGCCCTTTCTGCAGTGCTCCCTGCCTCCGAGCAGCAGCTGATAGCAGGATGTTTCCCCTGAAGTTTGCAACTTTGTCCATCTTACAGAGTGCTTCAGAGTTAGCACCACAGGGAGAGCCAAAGACCAAAATTAGGTTGGGTGGGGAGAGAGAAGTAGCTCAGCTGCTGTAGGACAGGGAAAGGGAGAGAGCAGAAAATACCTTTTCTTCACCAGAAATTACTCCATTCCCAGCAGTCCTGTTCAGGAAGACTCTGGCAGCCTGTTCAGGTGCTCCGAGCCTGGATGTGCTCTGTCCACACCATCACCATCAAGGTGGAGTGGCTTAGCTCAGGACTCCAAGTTGAATCCTTCTGTAATGTCCAGGGAAACAAACCATCCCTTCCCAGTCAACTTTGAGCTGAAATTAGGAGCTGCTGTTCTGAGGTAACGAGCACACAGCACAGAGACTGCCCTTGCATTGCTTTGGAGATGTCACACAAACACTGCCAGCCTCTCGTGGGACTGCTTCCCACCTGGTACGTCCTGCCAGTGATGGAAACACGGCAGGACATAAATCCAGGAACATCTGAGGAGACAAGTGATAGCAAAGGGATAGGTGAATATAGTGTAAGATTAGAGCATAAACTGGATTGGGGCAGCACAGAGGTATCCTGAATGCTGTAAAACACCATAGATGGGGAGGCAGCCACATAAAATGTAGTGGCAGTGTAAAAATCAAAGTCTGGCACTAATAGCTGTGATCTTTTTTAATCTATTGATTAAACTAGTGATCCTTTCCAGCCCTAAACACCACTAATCTGTTGCCCTGGGAATAAACTTGGAGCTGGGAAGGAATAAGTTGCCCTCTAATGAACATTTTTCAAGGTTTTAGTGTTTTTGTCATGTTGAAGTAGGCTTTTGAGCTTTCTCATGAGAAAAAAAAAATCACAGAAAAAGTTACGCTCCTCGAATATCCAGGGAATCAGATTATATGGAGGGGAACAGCACATCTCAAGTTTAGTTAGTACCCTTACTGCTAGGTGAGGGCACACTGACTGAGCCCTCACTGTCTCTCCTGGTGGAGTTGTCCCACGTGTTAACAAGTAATTAGGAGAGACCTAGTCACTTCACACACACACACAGAGACAGGTAACCTGGTGAGACAGACTTAAATTATTGAGGCAACGTCAAGGTGCCACCTCTTATTGTATGTAGAGCCGCCATTTCTAGGTGGCAGCTGGGAGGATTTGTTATTTAAGGTATTACAGCAGCACTTCAGAGCCACATTCAGCCTGCCCACGAGAAGTGCCTGCCCTCATTGTGGCACCTAGTGCTTTCCACAGGCTGTACGTGAAGCGAAGCTCAGGCAGCAGAGAACCAGAGTCAGGCTGAATTGCTAATCTCACCCAGCCAGAATAGTCATAACATCTGGAACAGCAGCAGCATCCTGAGAAGGATGAGAAGGAGACTGGAGTCAGCCAGGAGCAGAGCTGGGACCCATTTCACTGGCACCAAGTCCCCATCCAGACATTTTGGGATCACTCGTGTAGATGTCAACGTTGCTAGACACTTCCTGACGACAAACACACATGTGCAGATGTTTGTCCAGCATGAGAAGTCCATTTTTTGTCTCCTCCTTATTCCCTCTGAATCATCCTCTCCAAATAGAGAGTTTTCTCTCTCTTGCTCTCGTTGAAGTCTAGAATCTCTCCAGCTCCCTCCCTCCCTTCACGCCTGGGCCAATTTAGAGTGTTAATTAGTGATGAATTAGCAGGACAAATCCCATTCGAAGGCTCAGACCACTATGATGAATTCCTACGAGGGACCTGACAAATCTTATGTTAATATCTTCCTTTTCTTCACCAAGCAATTACTTCTCACTTCATTTGTCTGCAAAGGCTGAGCCCACACCCTCAGCTTGGGTGCTGGCATGTGTGGTTTGACTTTGTCAATTAATTATTGAATGACTTATTTCACGCTGTTAGGCTGTTTGAAAAAAAAAAAAACCAAAAAACACACATGTGAAAGCACCTCCTTAATTATTAAATTTCAACGGGTTGGGCATTAAAGCTCTTAGAGGGAATGCTGACACCAGCCTTTCCCCTCCTAAAACTTCCTGCCATCACCACCGTGGCTGGGGCCCTGCCTGGCTGTTATAATCACAGTGGCACTTCACTTTGCCATGCAGAGACCACAATGAGTCCAGTCCTGATCCAAAGCCTGATGAAGTCAAGGAAAAGGTTATTGTCATCTTCTGAGGGACTTAAGTCCTTCCCAAAGACTGATGTGTTTTTACAACATAGACGCTTTGGGGATCTACCACCTTTCTGATAAGAAACATTAGGAGACTAACTAGGGTAGTGGAGACCCAAGATCTCCTCCACCAGGGTAATTCACAGAGGTTCAGGGCAGAAGAAACAGTTGATTATCTTTGCACTTCCTAACCACATGGTTTGTCAAACTACGGTCAGCAACCCTGGAAAGAAGCCCAGAAATGTGGTGTCTGGGCTCTTTTTGTTGACCAAAGTGCTGAGTCCCAACCTTAGTGCTACTAATTGTCCATACCCAAAAGGAAAATAATTCTTTCTTCTTTGCCCAAGGTGCCAAAAGGGCAGGATTCAGTCCCAAACAGCCTCCTACTCCCCTGCTCCCAAACCAGAGACCCCAGCTCTTGGTACCTCTCCCTTGGGTACCTCTCTTCCAAGAGGTGAGCTCTTGGCTGGTGACTTGCTGAGCTTGCAAAGAACAATGGTTTGAAGCAGATGTTTTGCTTTTGCCTGTCAGCTCTGCTCATCATCTCACGGGGGAGCTGTAGGCAGAGGCCTGAGTCACTCTGCATCAGCACTGAAACAGCTGACCCATCTCTGTGTGCTCTCCAGCTGACTTGCCAGAGTGACTGGTAGCTTCAAGTGACAGGCTGTCCCAGGAGACTCAGTGATGGTACTCTACCCTACAACCTCTTTTCCTGGCTTCCTCCAGGGCCAGCAAGAGAGAAAGATCTCCTGGTGACAGAAGCAGCCACTGGGCCTCCTACTGAGCCCAGTCTGGTTTCACCCGGTCCCCCTGGAGCATTCTGCAGGAGGAAGCATCTCAGGGCCTGCAACCACCATGGTCTTGCACACTCATCTCCTAGTATGATGCCTAGTGATGCCTACACCGCAACCTCGAACGCAGGGCAGCTGCTCACACCTCCTGCTGCCATTTGCTCCATCCCATCCCAGCTGCTGGGACTACAGTGCCACATCCATTTTTTATGGGTAACCAGACCTTGCAAGCTGTTAGGAGGCCTGCGTGGTCCAGTTCAACTCCAGCCAAGGCAGAGCTTCGGTTGAGGGGAAGGGCTGTGGGGACACCTCCAGCCTGGTCCTGCTGCTCGGTCCATGCGAGCACTTGCAGCAAAGCCAGCAGCTGAGCCGAGGGCCACCAGGACAGCAGCACCTACAGCCTGGCTCCATGCTGCACACCGGGGTGCCAAAAACAGCTACAGCGCTCAAGAGTGGAGAGAGAGAAGAGAAGAGCAGCAGGACTGTGTGTGGGAGGAAAGGGATAAAAAGGACCAAAAGCAGCCTAAGTTTCAGAAAAGACTCCCTCCCTCTCCCTCCCAGTAGGGCTATCTGCCCACTGGTAGGCAAGGAGCATCTATCAGAGACACCAGAGACTGCAGAGCTTGCTTCGGCTGCAAGAGCTGGGAGTGGGGAGCCCTTTCTTTCACTGACTTCTAGTCTAGAGTAATAAAAATGCCCCTCTGTTCCCTGCAGCTGACTTGCAAACCACAAGCCCAACATCAGAAAGAAGAGAGCAATTAAAGAGACAAAGTGCTGAAAAATACATAACAAAAGCCCTGCAAATGGGTACTGGGAGCTTGGAGAACAAAGGCAACGGGTGTTAATGATGAACATGATTTGGTTAATTTTTAATAGTCCATAACAGAAGCGATGGATGGGAAAAGCAAGCTGGTGTCAGGCAAGAAACTCCTCCTTTCTTCGCAGCACCCTCCTCATCAGAGATGACAGCCTGCCCCCTCCCTTCCCACCGGGGACTGTCTTCATGTCTCTGGCTCAAGAAGCTTTCAAGGCATGCAGTGTAGATGGGGTTTTAAGTTTTACCTGTGAGCTCCCTGCCCAGAAAGGCAGCCCAAGAGCCCTGAGAAAGTCTGGCAGTGAGCAGGAGGATCTCAGCTCATGTTGCTTTCAGGAAATTTAAGCAGACATTGCTGCTTGGCCAGGGATGAAGGCGTGTGTGCCATGGAGCTTGCTTGGGCCCCCTGCCCGGCTGCCTTGCTGCAGGAGAGGTACCACAGACATGCATATGCTCAGATATCAGATCCAGGGACGTGCATGCTGGCTCCTCACTGGGCATGTACATGCATATCCCTGGGTCTGCATCAGCTACTTCTAGTTATCCCCCAGTCTTTCCTCCTCTTGCCCTCTGTGAACATGTGAACATCAAAAATACTATCTTGCCCAACACAGAAATGTGAAATGAAGGAGGACAAACAGGACATCAAGGCCAAAGGGACGGGGAAAGGGACATGCTGTCACTCTGTGACAGAAACGCTGTCACCTCTGCAGCTAGTGGAAACGCCAGCTGAGATCAGCCCTGACAGCGCAAGCAGAGCAGGACACGTTAACACCACTTTGACGTGACGTGGATGGATTGGCAAGAGCCCAGGGTGCTGCTGCAGTGGTGGCCAGCTTTGCTGCAGACATGCCCCTCGGGGAGCTGCTCCCCTCCTCGTCCCCCACGCCCACCTGTGCACACACAGCTCTCTGCCATCAGGGTGCCCAATGTGTTATATCCCAGTGAGGGACAGCCGTGCAGCCTTCCTGCTCTTCCTCAGTGCCTTTGCTCACTCCTGAGACCTCCCTTGCTGACTCGCTGCTCCCCACTGCAAGTGTCTCCCTTGCCCCTCTGCCCCTCCATGAGCTAGCAGCACTGGTGGCAGACACCCTCCTGCACCCTGGGCACCAGCACACAGCCTCACATGCATTTATAGTGGTAGAGCAGCATGGCCCCCCGCTCACAACCCTTACCCTTCACCTTCAAGCCCTGCACAGACACCACCAGAGCCCCTGCAGCATGCTAGGCTGTGGAAGGAGGGACAGAGTGACCCTGAAGACATCCAGTGCTTTGCACAGGTCTCCAGCTTCTCTCTGAACTTCCCTTCGTCTCCCCACCCTTCCCCGCTCCATCGCTTCTGTCTTCCCCATGGTAGTTAACGAGGCTCCTAACCCTGACTCTTAGCTGGTGAAGCCATTTTTTCTGCACTAAATCCCCTGCATGAAAGTCCCAGAGAAGCTGAAACAAACCAAGTCCTGGAATTTTGGGCTGGATCCCTCACCCCTCACTTATCTCATCCACCCCCAGCAACACACCATCACTTGCCCCAACCTCTGCTGCAGTGCAGGAGAGCAGGGGCATGGCAAAATGTGGATGGGGCAAGGGATGGGCAGCTGGGCATGGGTCTGGTCTGTAAGCATGGACCAAGAGTTGATTTTGGCAATGGGACAGGCACATCCCAGAGAGCCATGAAACTTGGGATCATCATCGAGCCACTTAGGTCAAGCAGGAGTTTGGCAAGGTCATCACACTCAGGCTCTGGAAAAGACAGTTGCAAATCCCTGTGTGAGCCATGTGTTGGGGTGAAGCAGGCACAGGCCACTCACAGGGCAGCTTCTGCACTTACATGAGCTGGTAAAGCCCAAAGGAGCCTCCACATGTGTTGATGTATCCACCATGCTTTCCCCAGCTCTCACCAGATACCTAAGCCTCCAGAACCACAGGGTCTGTCAGGTGGCGTGGCCGTCCCACCTCCACAACAGGAGAAACAGGCACCGCAGCTCCCAGCCGAGGGGGCGGCAGCGGGGACGGGAGAGGGAAGGGACACATCCTCCCGGGAGCTGCAGCCTGGTGAAGTGCTGGGGAAAGGACTGTCAAAAACTAATTTAAAAATGCAGCGCTCCACTTGATTTCATGTCTCAACATGTCGCTTAACAGCAATTTAGTCATCCCCTCCCCCCGCCTTTTGTTGAGGCACTGACACTTTTTTAATAAAAATACATAGAGGAGCTTCAGGCACTTTATTAAGCGCACAGCAAGGGTGCTGGCACCCAAGTCTCTGCCCCATGCTCCCTATTAGTGTAATGAGAGCTTGCAGGAGCACAGGAGCTGGCAGAGCCTCTTCCCTGGCTCCAGCTGAACGCTCATGACCTGATTTCCCAGAGCACATGCTTGGCTTCCTCTAGAAATCACATCTTCAGCTGGCGCCTGGGGTGGCCCTGCCTAGGTGAACGGCATTCAGCAAACCTGGTCTGCCAGTAAACTTACATAATTATTAGAATTTCTAATGTTTTTCCTTTTTTTTTTTTCTTTTGGTCCTTTTTCTTTTCTTTTTTTAGTGTCCCCAAGCCATGTTGAGATGCAGAGGCTGCTGCTGCCATGGTTACAGTCCCAGCCAGCGGATACCTGGCACTCAGCTGCAGCCTGGGGAGGGTGCTGAGGCCTGGGAGCCCCTATGCCATGCTGACCCCCTGCCCAGGAGACAGGGCTGCCTGGCACCATGCCCAGCTGACAGCTTCTCTGGCCACCTTGCATTGCATCTCTGTATCCACAAACTTTCTGGCTTTCAGCTCAACACAGCCCTGTTGCTCCGAGGCGACCAGCACATCACAGTCCGAGGCAAGCCCTGCACCCAAGGGAAGCAGCAGCGGTACTGCTGGCAGCCGGCACAAGCAGGTCTGGCTGATGCTGGGGCTGCCCATCAGGAGACAAACCCCAAGCCAGTGTGCTGCAAGCAGCCATCAGTGGGCTACAGCTGAACAAGCAACTTCCAGGGCCTTGTGGTTCATTTTGTAGGCTGCTTACCTCTTGCTCATATGTAAATGTCTCTCTCCTTCTTACTCTTTCTGAAAGGAAAAGCCAGTCAGTGGCCAAGGACGTACCTTTGATGCGACTCAAAGGCTTTTTCTTGCCAGGGAAAAGTCACTGCCTTTCCTCCATAGTCATCCCATAGCATGGTTCAAGTATCCAGCTGGCTCTTTTGGGGCTCAGGCTCATACTGAGTGCAGGTAAGGTGTGCTCTGTGTCACCCCATTGATGGCTTAGCTTCATCTGAGTTTATCTGCTTTCTTTGGGAGAATGGACCCCAAAATCTGTATAATCAAGATGGGTGACCAGGAGTAGGAGATGCGAATTATCCTTGAAATCCTGACCTGATGCCAAACCAGGAATCTCAAGGGAAGCTCTCTTTTCCCCTTAGCACCTCTGGGTGCTCTTTGTACTCCTGCAGCTTTGCCCATCCTTTAGCAAAACCCCCTGAGTCTTGCATGCCCAACTGTACCCCACCACCCTCAAGGCTGCTAGCTTTAGGGTGGCAGGGACAGTTTCCTTGCCCAGGCCAGCCCAGCTAAGGGGTTAAGCCTGGAGTAAGCAGATTGATATTCCCCCGAGTTGTCTCCCACTGCCAGCAGCACCCCTGGGCTCTGGGAGATGCCTCTGCTCTGCATGCCAAAGCAGTGGGCAGCTGCCTGAGCCTCCCTCCTTGCAGGGATAGGGAGTAACTATGGTAACTGTCTCCAGCTGCATCCCAGCTCCACGTTTGCCACTCCTCAATACTGCTTGTGTTTATCTTCGACACTCCTTTCGCAGCTTACTTCTTCTTTCTCCCAATGAAAGGCAGAAAGCCTGGTCTTGCAACCGCTTCCAGCCTCCCCTCCCTGCAGACAGTGTCAACCACAGGCTAGCTGATCTCCCCAGGTAAGGCATTACCTTGCTCAACACCTTCCCTGCTCACCACCTGAGAGCTTCCACAGCAGGGCTGGTTCATCACCAAAGCACATAACAAGCGGCTGTGGCCTGGCAGGAGCCTGGAGGTGCCAGCAGGCATCAACAAGTGCCACCGGAGAGGCACGCTGCAAGGGCTGGTGGGGTGGCACACTCATGGTTAGTGTGTGGGCACACACCAGCCTGGGTTGTTTCCAGAATTATCTAATAAAGCAATGTAGGCCCCAGCCTTAATCCCTGCATAACTCCACTGTAGCTGTAGGACAGGGTGACTGCACTTCCTCCTGCACCTTCCCTCACCTTCATCAAAACCTCTGGGGCACAGCCGCTGATCCGGGCTGCAGCGCCTGGCATCAAAATTTGTGCTCAAATCTCAGCTGTGACCATTCAGGTGAAAATTTTCAAAAACATTCAAATGACTCATATGTTGAAATCGGATTTGGGAGGCACTTCTGAGAATGGATCTTGGGCTCTTGACACTTTTGAAATATTCCCCACAATAATTTAAGAATGTCTAAACTACCAATTAGTGCTTGATTAACAATGGTAAATAGAAGCTCTGTGTTCTTCTCTCTCTTACTGTTTCAGCTATTAATGACAACTACACCATGGGCTGCCAGTGGAAATATTTAATATGGGAAGCCATGATTTTTTTTCCTTTTGTGTTTTAAAAATAAGATGATGACATTCCTTTTCCTTTCTTTCTTTTTTTTTTCCACTTTGCTTTGTCATGCCAAGCAGCACATCTGACACCAGCTGAAAACATCTGGAATGGTTCTGATAGGAGCAGAGCCAGCTGCCTTTTCATATTTCTCTGGGACTGGGAGATATATATCAGATGTGAATGTCTCTCCTCACTAATATGTTATCTGAATAAATAACTGGTGGTGGCTCAGACCTGGCTGAAGTGTTTGCTCTCTGCCTCCTTTTGCAGGATTTGATTTACAATGTCTTCTCTTGCTTCACACTGATTCTTATTTTACATTAGGGTTTGGTTTTTTATTATTATTCAATCATTTCTTTTCTTCTCCTCCTTTTCTTCCCCTCCCCTCCCCCCCTTAGGCATTCAACCACAGCTGCCTGTGAGGCGGGGTTACAACCCAGCTTTTCACTTGCTTGCACTGCAAGTGGAGGGAACTTGAGAAGCAACAGTGGAAATATTTTATAAGTAATCCCTGCCCAAATCTCTCCTGAGGATCAGGACTGGTCTTGGAGGCATGGTTTGGACCTGAGCCTGCCAGCGCAGGGGAACGCTGAGCAAGATCTGGCCATGCCTGGACACACGGAGGTGACAGGGGGACACAGTGTGGTTATCTATGGGCATTAGGGGTGCCAGTGCTGTAGGACTTGCTTCCTTCTGCCCCCCACATCAAGGGTGCCACTGCCCATGATAGGAGCCCTCTTTGGTGCCAGAGGGGACCCTAGACACCCAGTGCTAACCCCCAAAGGAGTCACCTTCCTGCCCACTGCACCAGAAGCCCAGCTGCCACCCCTCCCTGTGAGCAGAGGAGAGCCACCCAGCATGCAGGTAGCAGGAGGCTGAGCTGCACAAGCACACAGAGGTCCCAAAGGCATTCCCACATGTCCCTGGGTGACCGAGGTCCCCCAGCCCAGCTCCCTTTCCTCTCTCATCAGAGCTATTTGGCCACCTCCGCACAGACGTCCTTGCCATGCTCGGATCACCCTTCGTCTTGCGATGAAAGTCAACGCTGTTGTCTCCAGCTGTCAGAAGCAGAGGGCTGTGATGGATCCCTCCTCCCAAGGCATCCAGGGGCTCTGCAAAACTACAGAGGCACCTGACTCCAATGGGCTGTCCCTGGCTGGGCGCCGGTGAGGGAAGAGCACACCTTGGGATGCCAAGGGCATTTCTGGCAGCAGGAGCGGTTTCAGGCAAAGAGGGAAGCAAGTTATGTGACAGTGATGAAATGTGAAGCCAGCTGCTTTTAAGGCCTTTCATCCATCATCCTTGTGAGCCTGTGACAGTGACAACAAGAGGGAGGGTGGGATGGAGGGAGAACCGAGAAAGAAGCATGGCGAAGGAAGTTGGCTCTGAAGGCTTGGCACAGATTAAAAATAAAAAGCTCTCCCTGCTTGCCTCTGCACCTTAACACCCACTCCTGCCTGTACAAATAACCCATCCGAGTTACCCTTCTCGTGTCAGGTCTCTGCACGGGTCAGTTACACCAGAGAACTGGGTCTAACACACTGTCCACCAAGTCACCTCACAGATCTTCTCCCCTCCTAAGGCACCACCATCCCTTGCACAGGCTCAGATCTGCCAAGATCTCCATACAGGGAGCCTCTTCCACTGCAGACACATCTCCAGGTCTCAGCCCCATGGGGCAGACCCACACCACAGCAAAACAAACCCCGCCACAAATGCACTGGGAAGCAGAGCCTCTGAAGGACAGCTCATGTTGCTCCTCATCCTGACCAGGACCACTGAAAGGTATGGCTAAATGCACTGTACATGTCATTTTGGAAGAGGAGCCTGTTCCTGCTGCATTGTACACACTTCACAGAGGTGAGGCATTCACCTCCAAGGCCACTGCTTTTTCCAACTGTTATTAGGAAACGTGGGTAAGACCAGGTTCTGCTTTTTCCTACAGGAGAGAAAGTGCCTCTCCCAGCCTGGCAGTGCAGCCACTTTCAGCTTCTTCCAGCTATTTGGAAGTGGGAGTCTGCCATGGAAGAAATTGTCTTCTCCTGAGGATCAGAGTGCAAGGGACACCCTAGCCATGCCATGTGAGAAAACCACCATGGGAAGCACCATGCAGCAGGCAAGGATGCTGGGGCAGCCAGTGGTGTTCATAAGACATTGGCTGAGGTCCTATTTGGTGCCCCTTGAAAAGCTTTTGCTGGAATAATTGAAGACTTGAGCATGGAAGTGCTTTGCATCACCTGCCAGAGGACAGTGAAAAGCAAGGCAAGAGGGCAACATGCTCCACCCTAGCAAAGGGCTTCAGCTGAAAAGCAATGGCAGAGTTGTCATGCAACTGTTTGCATTATTTTGGGCTCAGATGTTTGCAAATACAGCCTGTTCTAAATTGATCTCTCTTTTTTTCAGGCAGCATGTGATAAATGTGTTAATTTTGGATTCAGCACTGCGAGGCAAGAGAGGCCTGAGAGGAAGAGCAGCTGAGAGAAGTGACTCTGCTTGCCTGGAACCTGGTTTAGCAAGCGCCCAGATCCCAGCAAGTATGGGGGGGTGTCTACAAGTGAATAATCACCACCCTGCCCTCCCCAGAGCCTTCCCTGCCGACACTGTTGCTGCTTGTGGACGCTGATGAATTCATCCTTGGAGTCTTCAGGGAAGCGGGTTTCCCTCCCCACACGCCACTCGCAGGAGATGCAGCCCAGACAGAGATGGAGGAAATTACTCTTCTCAAGGACACGCAGTCCATCTGCAGCAGAGCATGCAAAATCTCACTCTGCCCTGGCTCCTCTCCCTGTGCCCGCCAAGTGGGGGCCACCTTCACCCTGTCACAGGCTCAAGTTGGCTGTGTCCACACCACCTACGTCCAGGCTTCAAGTTTAAGTGCAGGACTCACAGCGCAGGTACCAGGGAGTTCGAGTAGGCATGCAGAGTTAAGCCCTGAGCTACCATGATGGCATGGACATACCCAGTGTGCTTGCCTTGCCTGTGCCGCTCTTGAGTGAACCTCCAAATCCACAGCACCCCACTGCTCCCAGTTTAGTAGCCACCTAGCACTGCAAGATTAAAAACAAATGCTCAGCATCCACACTGCCCTCTCTTAAAGCAGACAAGCCCCTGTGGAGCTATTCTGGAGTCTGTGTGAGCACCATGGGATCCAAAGACCTCCAGCCAGATAAGGCACACACCATAATCCCTCCTCAACAACACAGGTTTCCACAAGGCTTTTCCAGTCCTTGCTGCTCTTGCTGTTTTGCAGTGCTGCTTTCCACACCAGACAGGGACCATGGTGAGCGCTGTGCGCTGGACAGCTGAAAGCGTGTCTAAAGCCGCTCAGTCACTTTCAGAAGCAAAATAAGAAAGACCCTTGAGGAGGAGAAAGGCTGAAATGAGGCAGACAACCCTGTGACAGCTTTTTTTAGAAGACCTTCACCAGGGAAGTGGTGTCTCAGGGATGAGGCAGAGAGCCAATTAGGGGCAAGGACAGCAGTGCAGCTGCAGCAATTGAAAATCACTGTGGCAGGCACAGGAGTACATTTTAGGGGTGGTCCTGAGCAGGAGAAGTCATCAATTTTCAGTGTCACTGTTTCTCACTGAAAGATACATTTTTGGGTTGACCAAGCCAAGTCATGGATCACTGCAAATATCAGCAAAGTATTTCAACTGAGGGGAAGAAAACTGAGAAGTTCAAAGGCTCCATTTCAACAATTTCTGTGATTCTGAATCAGCTGGTTTAGGTTTTATTGCTGAAATAACCATTTATTTTTACAGATTTCCAATAGCCTATTAGACTCTTTTTTTTCCTTTTTTTTTTTTAAGATCCCTAAATATTTGCTTTTAAACTGAGTTATCCCAGAATATTTGCTTTTAAACTGAGTTATTTACTCAGCACAAGATGATTTTTCTGCTTTTCATTTCAGCAGGAAACTGAAAAATAATGAGTTTCACAATGACCCCCAGTTGTGGGTTTGTGGTTTTTTGGGGTTTTTTTTCCATCTTTGCACAGCTATTCTCAAATGTCACTTTCCTCAAAAATCTCTACTGACCATCTAGGAGGAAGAGACTGCACAGCTGCCTGGGAACGCAAGTGGCAGGCTCTCCCAAGACAGAAACCTAGGCTGCTCATGGTCCTAGCTCATTGCCTGATAGAAGATGTTTAGTTGGCCTTTTGTTAGCAGTTTTGCAATGGGGTGAGTTTTGTGGTGAGGAAGATGCCATTCCCTCCCTAAGAACATCTGCAGAGGATCCCACAGGATCCCAGGGTCCCGTCCTTGACAGGAGCCATGGCAGAACAGAGCAGGTATATACAAAACTTGCTCTTAATCCCCTTCCTCTCCACTCATTTTCAAAAAAGGAGCTTCCTGAAACAGAGTCACTTCCTTGTGCCTAGTAACTACCCGTGGGTTTTCTTCTTTTGGACTTAATGGAAACTTTAGCATAACATCCTGCAGCAAAGAGTGAGGCAGAGGAAATACCTCTTTTGGGAAGAGACACCTCTTTCTGTTTTTCTCAAGACCAGCTCCAGCTAGCATTATTCGATCCTCCTCACTCTCGAATTGGAGGGTAGAAGGAACAAACCAAAATCTGGTAGTACTACTGTTCCTCCAGAGATTTGGGGGAACCCTGCAACCTGATTCCCAGACCTGCAAAGCTCCTTCTGGGACACCTGGCTGGGGTAACAGAGATAGGTGGAGACCAAAATTTAGGCAGGGAAGCCTGCTGGCAAGTCTGGGCACTAGGAAGGAAGAAACATCTTCCTCGACCATTTGTGTTTTGTGTAAGGGCGGCAGGAGGCAAAAGGTATAGAATGAGGAGCAGGCTGTCTCTGGAGATCAAGAAAGGGACTGTTAGGAGAAGGGTTGGTTATGAAATGTTACCTCCAGTAAGCAGTAGAGTCAAGAGAGCTAATATCAGGTAACAATTCAGGGTGAAGACCTCTGGAAGTCACCCAGTACAACCTCCTGTGAATATCTCCAGCGTTGAGACCCCACACTCTCTCCAGGCACCTGTTCTAGTGCTTGACCACCCTCATGGGGGTTTTTAGCTCTATGCCTGATTAGAATTTCCCTTGGAGCAATTTGTACCCCTTTGCTGTAGGGGTGAGAACAATTTGGCTCCATCCTATTTGCAGTGACTCTTTTGATAATTGAAGACAGCAAACAGCTTCTCACTTCTCCAGACTCTTCTCACATGCCAGGTGCTCCAGCCCTCAAACATCTCAGTGTTCCCCCTCTTGGTTCATTCCACTTTTTATTGGTATCTCTTCCCAGGGAGCCCTAACCTGGACCCAGTACTCCAGATGTGATCTCACAAGTGCCAAACAGAGGGGACTGCGGACTGAAGGCAGGGCGCTTTCCCTGGGTTTGCAAATACTCTTTGCTCTTACATGAGCTTGCCATCACATTATTGCAGGTATCGGTGCAGACTCTGCCTGCCAGCTTTGCCTGTCCATCTTCTGAGCTTGGCACCAGCCAGCTCTAATCCAGAAGCCATGTAGCCAGGTTATCAAGCTGTGACACTTAAATTCCTAAATAATGCTCAGGAGACAGGGGCATGACATCTGCAACTCAGCGCCCTGCTACTAGGGTTAATCCCAGGGAGAGCTGGCTCACACGTAACCAAGAAGAGAGAACTGGAAGTCTACACGCACATCCATCCACAAGAGACTGTCCAGACACCCCTGTCTTGTGGATATGCAGTGGGATAAAGATTTTATCCCACCTTATATGGGGCCTCTCACCTATTCAGTGGTGGAGATCAGAATACAGTGCAAGAGTGGAGTTTCTGACAGGGAAAGCGGGTGTTTTAATGAATCACTTGAGATGCAGAGCCATGAATGTCCAGACATTCTTGGAGATGTTTTAATAAATAACAGTGAAGATAACAATTTAAACATTGTGAGCAGGAAATGCATTATTGAACATGCATAACACAGTACAAACTTAGAGCCCTTTCAAAGCCTTCAAAAAACAGCCAGGCAAAATTCAAATGAACGGAAGCAGACAGGCACATTTGTGCTTTAAAATCTGTCTGTGGCTTCCAGAAAACAAGGGTGGCAACACTCACCTGCAGCAACTTTACATATTTGTGCACCTGCCTGCTCTCCCCACCCCTCTGCAGGAAAGTACTCGCCCCTCAGTCAGGCAGAGAAGTGGGACATAGGTGCACACATTGGTTTTGTGTGTCTGCAGGCTGGGCATCAGCCCACCCATGAGCCAGAAAAAAGGGGTGTCAGGTATGAGAAGGATCACAGGTACTCACTGGGAGCTGCCTCTGGGTCCAATCTCTTTTTGGACCCATATAAACTTTGGCAGCTTAATATCATCTGGCAAAGAGTTCTTCAGCTTCACAGTCCCACAGATCTTCACTGCTTTGGGTCCACTTAAAGAAAACCAGAAATTCTCACATTCCTTCTAATTTTATAGGATCTCTGGGCCTCTGATGGATGATAGAGGCCACAGGGGGATCACTCTTGAGTAATTTTCAAAGAGAAAGAGTGATTGATACCAAAAATTCAGGAGTATAAGAAGGTTACTAATTGCATGTATACATCTGCAGGGCATGCTGTCTTTGAAGAATGTCACTTTGATTGCATGGCCTCCTAGGACAGGGAAGGATCCAGTGGATGCTGTTCAAAAGAGCCGTGGCCAAAGCAGAGACCTCTGCTGCTCCTACAGCCAGTGCAGTATTAGGAGAATACAAGGTCTGCAAAAAATGCCAAGGGAGCTGTATTACTATGCAGAAGTGATGCCAAATTAGAGCATGATCCTTAGCTTAAAGTCTCAGTTTTAATGTCCAAAGATCAGTGCAAAAAGCAGAGTGAGATAATTAAAATCTAGCAGTAACAGAAAGGGAGGAGAATTCCTGAAAATGGCTTACAATTTCTCTCTTTTTTTTTTTAAAATGAGTATAAAACATGACCTGAGTGATTTAACTCAACACCTGTCACCAGCTGAAAGCAGTATCTCTGTAGGTTTTTTTGTTTGTATCTGCTACTACAGAAAAGCCACCTTTCCTTCCAGACTTCTACTCTCAATCACATCATGCTACTCCCTTCCTACAGGAGGTGGAGGAGAGCGGGGACTGTGCCTCCCAGAAAAGCAACGGATGCTGAAGTTTGGAGGTAAGGCAGCGGCTGTTTGCGGGGCTGGGGGAAACGGTGAGGTGGGAAGGGTGTATCCCCCTGGGCAGGACCACAGCAGCAATGTTAAACACCCTCAGCTCAGGAATCAGCGTGACAGTCTCCTGATGGATAAGCACTTCTGATGCTACAGCTTTGTATCAGTGTAGCTCTCATCTGTCTTACATCTACCAGCAGTGGGTCTCCAAGAGTGGGTTCACTAGATGGACAAGATTTTAGGAACAGTTTCTAAAAGGTCACTGTCCTATTTAAGAATGGCAGGGCTGCTGGGGTTGGTAGCCCAGGGCAGCAGGTGAGCATTAGGATTCTCCAGCAAAAGCAGAGTGTGCACAAGGCATAGTAGCTGCCTTCCCCACAGGTGCTACCTGAGGTCCCAGTGTTATCTTTCAAGCTTTCATAACCCATCCAGGGGTTTCCTGAAGCACTGCCTGTGGCCCAGCTGTACACTCCAGAGCCTGGAGCTAGACAGGCTTCCCAGTGGGCAATAAGGCCAAAGTTCCAAAAGATAGAGGCACAAGTTGAATTACCAGGAGTATCTCATTCCCCTGAGCTGGACTTCTAGCAAGTAATAGCTGGGAGGACCCCACACTGATTTTGATCCAAACAAACTTCTCCCAGACCCCTGGACCTCAACTTCCAGACAAGGGTCTGCAACATCCTTCCATACACTTGAGGGTTTACAGCTAAAAACACTGCTGTGGACACATCAAGCACGAAACAACTTGACCTCCAGCAGATTTCAGGTGCTGAGGTGCTATGAGAAGCTCAGTTTCAAAGCAGCGTGTCCGACTGACTCATGACACCGGCTCTGCCGAAATAATTTTTCCTTTGCTGGAAGGCTCAGAGCTGCCTGTTTTGAAACACCATTTTTTATGCAAGCCAGCCTCAGGACTCCCTGGTTTGTCATCAGAACTTCTTGGTCACAGCAAGCCCTCCCCTGACATGTAAGCAGGTTGCCACAGAGGCTGCCCTGGTATTTGAAGCCTAGCCCTGCCACAGCCTTGGTTCCCAACGAATAGCTGAGGAAGTTTTTATTTAAACTTGGTTTCTACTGCTGACAGCCCCACTGTCTGGGTTGACAGAGAATATTCCTCAAGTACCTACTGAAGCAGCTATCTCCAGCTTGCTCCCAAGACCTCATCTTTGCCAATTCTTTTTAGATGGGGCTTGATTTTCTTCTCACTTACACCTGCTTCACAGCAGGGTAACTCCACTAAAAAGACTCCTCATTTGCACCTGCGGAAGGAAGAGAAGAATCGAGGCCATCCCCTGCAGGAAGAACGCACATAAAATACTGACTGCACAATGTGCTATAAAAAACCAATCCCCTGACTGTTTCCACCATCTCAGTACAGAAACCCCTCTCTCCAATGTTGTTTTTAATAAAAATCTTATGAAAACAAAACTGCCTTCCTGAGCTATTCCACACAGACTCAGGAGAACCGTTGGGTTGGATCGTGACAGTATAAACTCGCTTATTGCCAGAACAAGCAACAGATGCCAGCAGTGTGACACGGAGTGAAGATCTGGCAGTTTATTCAAACACTCTGACAGCAGCAGGCATTTTAGACTCCAACAGATAAGAAATTGGCTAGCAAAATGCACTGATGGAGTATGTGGGCTGCAGAGTCTGCCCTGCCACCTCCCTGAAATAATGCAGGACCAAGTCCAGAGGGAGCACGCAGCTTTTGCAGAGTAGCAGGACTGCTGGATGCCATGCAGCCAATACCTTAGTTTCTGCAAGAAGCCATTGTTTAGAGAGACAGTACCTGCTGTATGTTTGTTTGGGGGTGTTCAGAGCCAGAAAATGGTTCATCACCATATTTCACAGGCTCAGAGCACTTTGAGACTTTTCTTGTGTAGGCAGGTGATGCCTTGATATTGTGATGGTTGTCTCTACAGAAACACTACTCAGAGAGGGAGATGCTACTATCATACAGTGTAATGGGGAATTTCTCTGCTAGAGAGAGACAGATGGATTGGTATAACTCTAAAAAAAGGGAGGTTAGAGTAAGAAATAGGTTGGTAGGTAGACAGATAAACAGATAGATAGATGGAGGCATTCCACCATCTATCTTTGTCTTATTGCCATGCTGGCTGGCCAGCATCAGCTTGGCAGGATCTGTCCTCTTTTCACAGCTAGGTACCTACTGACAGGGACAGAAGATGGAGCACAACTGGTTCATTAGATCTTTCTGGCTTGAATCCATGCTTCCTTGTAAGTACAGAGACTTGAAGGGTTCATAGTTCAGGCTTCAGATTCCCCTTGAGAAGCTGAGTCCTCTCTGCTTGGGTTGGCCTATATCTCCTGCAATGCAACAAGGAGAGCCTCCATGGGTTACAGGGTCTCACAGGAGGCACAGGGGTTGGGGTACATCTAGCTGGGAAGCTGGATCACTAGAGGAGAGCAAGGACAGCAGGTTCTTAAACTATAGCTCAAAGGGGCATTAAAGCTGGGAGAGAAAATGCAATGTCCTACTGAACAGAGTTGTATAGCATGTCCAGATGTTTGCCCTTTGACAAAAAATGGCATAGGAGTTAAAAAGTTCCCCTGCTCCCCTTAAATCCTCCCAGTTTCTCCATTTCACCTCCGTCTGGGGATGCAAGCAATCGCTGAAATGACACGAGACCCTGCAGATAGTGGATCCAGGTTTTGCCCAGTGCCATGCACTGCCACTGCTGGCAGACTCTGCAGCCCTGTAGCACATCTGGACATTTCCAAGAGAAACTAGCCCCTTCCTGTAGCTGGGAACAGCATATGAAGCAAGACCAGCCTGAATCCAAGCCCTCACCCCTCCCTTTGGTACCAGACCGTTGCTTTCCAAGTCTCTTTGCCCTCCCTAGAAAAATTTGCCAGCAGCTCTCTGCAGCAAAGCTGCCTACAAGATCCCTTCCCCTTTCACACTGGCTGCAAACAGCTCCTGGTCACAGCAGGGACTTTATTTTTCCCCAGCACTGCAAGATGCAGAGCAGGAGTAGCTGGGACAGCCCTGTCCAGCATTTGCAGCCACTGACACATCTCTACCTGTGGCCACCCTGGCACACGTGAGAAACCTTCATCCTCTGTGCAAGCAAGTTCTTCACCCATTTCCCAAGCTTTGCTGGAGGGTGAGTGGTGTAGCCTGACACAACAGCAATGACAGCCAATTAACCAGTTTTAAAGATTACCCCCAAGTGAGTGGGCTGCCCAGCTGCTGTCAGACTGATTTCAGGTTAGGCTGGAAATTGTCAGCCGGCTGACAGAGCCCCTGGTTGGTATCCACCACCCCGGAAGGCTGTGCCAGTGCTCACCACACCACGCTCTGCTCCACTTTTATTCCCAGCCCTGGTGTTCAGTAGGAGGTTTCGGAGGGAATCGGAAGGGAAATGCACAATGTCTTGCCAGCTGTGCTGGGGAGAGCAGCCAGGCACGGAGAAAAACCTCCCTTCTGCCTGCAGCCAGGGTCAGCCGGTGCTGGGCAAGTGCCAGGAGCTGGAAAGCAGAGGAGCCGAGGGCCAGCAGGAGGGAGCTGCTGCTGGAAGTGGGAATGGGCAGGAATGGCACAGTGGGCTGCAGCCACAGGCAAGCAGAGGGAAGGGGGGTTGAGCAGCACAGGTAAGGCTGTGGCAGCCACACAGCCGGAGCCCCCCGACAGCCAGACCCAAGCAGCGGGGCACAGGTACATGTTGGCACAAAGCCCAGCACTGGCCCTAAAATGCAGGTGGCAGGGATGCCACCAAACACTGCATGAAAGGGAGCACCAGGAGTGCTTCACTGGGTGTGAGAGACAACGTGGGAAGGGCTGAAACCACAGACGGGGGCAAATGACTCCTGGGGAGCAGGGCTTCCCAGGAGGGAGGCTTGGGGCACCATGGAGGGAGCCAGGGCACCAAAAAAGTTTGGGATGGAGATGCTGAGGGGTAGAGCCCCAGGCAGGGTACCTGCCCCATGACACAGAGAGGAGCACCGAGCCTGTTAATCCCAGGGCTCTAGGGTGCAGCAGCAGCCGTGGAGGGAGCCCATGCAAGGACAGGGCAGCCTTGCTAGTGTCACCCACCTCTGGCCAGTGCCAGCACCCCATTCACCCTATCTGTCCCCTGCCCCAGCCCCAGTAGCAGCCACATGTCACATTTGCCATGTGAGGTTTTCCATTTCAGACACTGAGATTCAACTTTTTTCTCCAGATAAAGTTATTAAGCCAAATTTGATCAAAATGACACATGGATTACAGTGTGTGTTGCAGACTCTAATTCTGTTTACTGTTCTGGGGGAATGGGCAATTATTACAAAAGCCAGGACAGAGTGTTTTTAATAACATTTCTTGTTAAGATTTAATTACAGGAAATTGTATTTTCTTAATCACTGAAAACTCAACTGCCTGGGAAATTTTTTTATATAATTTCGTTTGCAGTTTATTAAATCCTTAGGTTATTCCTTTTCTGAGGCTTTGTTTTAGTCACTCACTAAGTGCTTCTTAACATGTGTAGGAGCAGATTGCTCAGAACAAAGAAACTAAAGGGAGCAGACTCTGGGAGGCAGAGCTGGCCTTTGACAAAGCAGATTTATGAACAGGATTTAGAGGTCCAAACATATTATTTAAAAAAAAATAAAAAAAGAAAAAATAAATAAACACAAAACCAAACTACCCCTTTTCCCCCAAGACCTGCCTACCCTGCAGCCTGACTGAGGCTGGTACCCATGCCTGCCAGGGCTGCTCCCTTGCTTCCTTCACTCCCCAGTGCATCCCTCTGAAGCAAGGGTGATCTGGAGGGCTATCCAAAATGAGGGCCAACTTCTAAAACAACATGTTGGGGCAGGGGGATGAGTGACCAGAGAAAGTGAATGGAGGTCCTGAAATACATGACAGGGAAGAGGAAAGAGGAGGGTGAATGGCACGTTGTCCTGAGCATCAGTGTTCCCTGAGATGAGCTGTCACCTCACAGACCGGGCTTTGAGCAACCTGGTCTAGTGGAAGGTGTCCCTGCTTATGGCAGGGAGGTTGATGATCTTTAAAGTCCCTTCCAACCCAAACCATTCTAGGATTCTAGGATTCTAGGATTCTAGGATTCTAGGATTCTAGGATTCTAGGATTCTATGACCAGCCAGGGAGAGGGGCTGGGTCACCATTCCCTGTCCCTGAGACATGAACAGCCATGCCAGAGTACTGTTCCTAAAGAGGGGTGCCAGATCTTGGCTCCCAAACTGACAGAGGGGTTGCCAGATCAAAACATCAGGCTCGGCAGTGCTGCTGAGCACCTGCTGCCCCTCTGCGTACCAGCACAGGGAGGTGCTGGTGAGGAGAAGCAATGACCACCTGAAAACTGTGCCCTTGTATGGGGCCAGGATTTCTGCTGCAGCTACTACAGTACCTACATCACCCTTTCAGTGCTGTAGCTCTTGGTGGGAAGGAGAATTGCTGCTCCAAAAGAAGCCAAGCAGCCGCTTCAAATAACCAGGGCAGCAGATCTCCTGGCCAATGGCACCCCATCCCCAGGTCACCGAAACCTGGGGCTCTGCTCCCAGCCCCTTGCAGGGGTGCAGAGAGGAGCAAAGCAACTGTAAGCAGTGAAAGGGGTGATTGTGCTTCTCAAAGGCCAGGCTAGCTCCTCCCTTTGTGTGCAGGACTAATGCTGAAAGGACACAAGATGAGCCGCTGCCACTCAGTGAACAGGGCGCAGGTTCTTTCCAGTCACCGGCAGCCCTTCAGAAAGCAGCTCAGTCCCATCAGCTGACCTCCTCCTCTCTCCCCTGATGCACATGCAAGGGAGAATGGGCTCACCTCTGCCTCATCCCCAATCTGGGGTGAGGTATTCAAGCCCCAGAAGTGGCATAGCCAGACAGGGATCCTATCTGCTCGCTGGGTGCTAGCCGGGCAGGGAGCCCGCAGGGGCATGGAGGGTTGCAATAGCAGCAGCTCAGCACAGCAGGATCTTGCCCAGCGGTGCTTTGAGCTCTGCCTGCAGAGCAAGAATCTCCTGAGCAGCTTGTGCCTGACTCTGGCCTGGCATTTCATGAGAACAGATGTATCTAGTGAGGTCTCCCTCTCTTTGCTAAAGATAAAGCTGTAGGGTGACATCTAAGTCCAGATAACTTGCAGATCCTAAAAGTGATGGGCAACCCACAGCCTGCAAGCTGAATGTAGCCTAAGCCTGCCCTTAGACTTGCCAAGGTCTAGGTCGGACTGGGCAGATTTCAGTGCATTTGCCAAAGCCAGATGTATTTGCTGTCTCTTCTGATACCAGAACTAGGTGGGGGAGCACCAAATGAATGTAGGAAGTGGCTGCTCCAAAGCAAACAAGAAATAGTGGTTCTTCATACAATGCTTTGTTAAGCTGTAAGACTCCTTGCCACAGGGTGTTGGAAATGTTTAACATCAACATGGATTCAAAACATGACCAAAGTCAGGAAAGACGAACCTACAGATGGCTTAACCAAGCAGCTCTGGTCAGAGAGTCGCTGAGCTGCAGATTGGTGGGAGCTGGGAGAGTATTTTGGAGAAGCTGCACTGCACACTTGTCTTCACACTCTTCCCAAGCATGCATTACCAGCCTCTGAGACACTGAGCTGGACAGGCATTTAGCTGGATCCCACACACCTGCATGGGATGTGAACCCATACACCTGCAGAGCATGAACGCTCTGCTCTGTCTCCTCCACAGCAGCTGCCGTTCAAGTGCATACCATCAGCTCTGCTGGTCATTCCTACTTCAGTCTCCGTGTGAGCCACACATCCTCACAAGCCTAGGAGAGGCAGGACAAACAAAAATACAACAATCTGGACAACTCATGCTTCAGGGCTTGAGTTGAGGCAGAATTGGCAAATTTATCAAAGCGGGTGGGTTCTCCTCATGGGCAGCCCAGTCTGACAGCCCCGTGTTCCTCACTGCACTCTTCAGGACATCCATGACTAACTCCACTGGCAGGGAGCAGAGGACTGAGACAGCTGCATGGAGAAGGGCAGAGAGGTGCATTTCCTCTGTGCCCTGCTTACTGTGGGTGGCACCAACTCCTTGGGCTTTGTAAGTATTTGCAATCCCTTCACATATTGATACTCCCCCTCTGGCTGCTTTGACTCACAGGGGTAAGGGTGAGGAGGGCTAACCCCTCTGTCCTGACCTTCACCAGATACTTCACTTAGTACTAAGATCTTTGGCTACCATCATTTAGGATAGGGCCATAATTTTATAACAGCATCCCCACTGCACTTGCCTCTGATTATTCTGAGCATCATCAGCCACAGTTCAGGGCTCACAGTTCTGTCTCTGCTCCAGGACAGTGACAATCAGCGATTTTCCAGCTTCCTCAAAACACTGTAAACTTCATTTCAGGATATAAGCATTGAAAAGAAACACTACTTACAAAAAACATGTCAAACACTTGTGCCAAGTCTGTCATGTAGTGTAGATCAGCCCCAGAAGATCCTTGTCAGGTCTGACATGAATATATCAGTCCTCTGTTCCAGCTTGGGCTGTGTGTTTTTCAGTCAGGGCTGTTTCTTTAAACCCATCACCATCTTTCTTTATCTGGTTTCTTAAGCCAGAGTAAGTAATTTCTCCCACGACAAATTTCTCCTGTGTTTGCAGATTAGAGACTTATATTAATTAAACAAGGTGGACTTATTTGGCGGGGGGCACAGAGAAAGGAGGCAAAGCTCCACCACCTCCGTTACCCCTGCCTTGCTTGCTGCAGGTGGTAGTAGGAGAGATCAGCTCCCTCCCTGCCTGCAGCCTGCTGCCCCACTCCCTCCCCTCCTTCCCCCCAAGTCTGTCCATCCCAGGGGGCTGAGGAGCCCAAAGATACCTGACACTGAGAGCACTGAAGCAAGAGTCTCTCTGGTTGCTCTGTGTCTGCCTGGCACAGATCACATCTCAGGGTAATTGTCTTTTAAGGTTTCTTGCTTCTAAGGTCTTGCATCTGTCACAAAGGAGTATTTCCCATCTGCTGGGATTTACTCTGGGTTCCCAGGACCCAGCTGATTCCTGCCTACCCACCCTCAATCAAGAGCAGTCACATCAGTCTCTAACCTGGCTTCAGCTAATATCCCCAGGGCAGGACCTGTCACCGGGAGTGCGTGGACTTGCACACCATGAGTTTCAGCTGGTAACTCTGCAGATTTCTTTGCAGAGGCCACGGCAGCCTAAGGTTGTAAGAAGTATTCCCTCTGCCCCCAGACCTCGTGCTTTAGAGCTAGTGGGCTCCTGTAACCCACCCACCAAGAGGGTGGGTACACACAATGCTGAGGAAGCCCAGGCTAAGACTCGTGGGACGCTCTGGGACACACTGGAGAGTGCAATACCTGCAAACCCTTTGATTCTCCAAGACGGAAGGATGACATTAGGAACAGATGTGTTTTCAGACCAGGCACTGCCCACCAGCATGGGATCAGTGCTGAAGAAGCCAGTGGCGCAGGCAATGCAACATGGACACGCTGCCAACACACATGGTCAGCAATGTTTTCCAACAAACTCTTAACCCCACCAGTTTTAGCCACAGTGACCTTTTGGCACCCAGTCCATCCAAGCTCGCTGGCTTCTCAAGACTCCCTGTCAGACAGCAGAAATCAGCTTCCACACCTGTATCTTCACTTTCTGGAGCCCAGGGAGGAAAGAGAAGCCTCTCTGAAAGTGCAGCTTCCTCCAGATACTCTGGACCTGTGGGCTTCCCTCTGTGAAAAGCCTTGCTGGGAGACTGCAGGCATGCAGCAACATCTACAGAAATTCAGGGTGTACTGCAGGCGCGGCAGAGAGAAGCAGAGCCAGCAGCAACAGCAAGCCAAATCGTCGCTCTTTTAATATACATCATTTTTCCACATCACCACCTTCCCATGGCAGACAGAAATGTGAGACACATCTCAAGCACTGAGCAGTAATTAGAAAAGGCGAAACTCGGATTTGTTTCCATATTTTGCGTATCAAAGCTCTGAAGCGAGGGAGGCTTTGGTGCAATGAGTCTTGAAACACTCTCTACAATCTCCTGAGTCTTAAGAAGCAGCAGCTCAGCCTGCTTCCATGAGAAAAGAGGAACAGACGAGCTCAGTGTGACCAGTCCTTGACACTGGCTGGTGCTGGACTCTTCCAAGGGAGACAGAAAGAAAGCTGAAGGTATAATCTATCCCTGGGGAAGTTTCTCCCACTTCAGCCAACCTGTATTACATGCTGTGAGAAAAGCAAGAAGTTTGTAAGGGTTATGTGCCTTTAGGGCTCTGTGATCCACATGTTTTTGCCCATGGTGCTGCTGGTAGTTCAGGCTTAAAACCCCTACAACTTCTATGGGAGGTACCAAGCTTGGGACATCTCTTGTACCCAGGCTTGAGCCCAGTCTGAGCTCAATTTATCCAGCATATAATAACACCCTGTTGCCTATACTGAGGCAGTCTCTCAGCCCAGGCTGGAATTTATAGTGCAGATAGTGGGCAAGCCTGGACTGGCTTTGGGCTATGGCTAAGTGAGAGCACAGGCAAGCTCCAGACCTGGTCCACTGAAACATGATTCATCTGCACATGAGAATCTCAGGCACTGCTGTTGGTGTTGCTCTAAGTGGGCACCAGTGAGCTTCAGAGCACATGGGTGAACCTTTGTTCTTCAGTTAAGTCCCTTCTGGGCTAAGCCAGGAGATGCAGCAGCATCTCAGGCTGATCCCACTGTCCCTCTCACGTGAAAAGCTTTTGTGTGCTCCTAGGCAGCCAAGGATTCAGGCAGTTTGCAGAGAAGTACTGAGTATGTGGTCAGGACCCTGCTGTGCATCCATCTTCTGAGGAGGAATCAGGAGCACCCTGCCAGAGTAATACCTCTCTCACCTCCACGCTGGGTGCCATGCTGCCTTCACAGGCTTCTTGGGCCAGGGCTGTTCAAGTTACAGCCCACTGAGGAGGAATCTGCAGATTACTGGATGGATCTGCTGGGTGACCCTCTACCTGTCACTGTCACTTGTATTAGCATAGCACTTCAAACAAGTCAGCCAACAACACAGCCAGGAGTCAGCTCTGCAAACTGGAAACAGTGGGGGGAAAGAGGAGGTGAATAAAGTATTTGCTAGTGGACTAATTATCCCCTTTTTACTGACTGGCGGACTGGCACAAGAAATGTGGCTGTCAGCCTTTGCTCAAGGAAAAAAGTTAGCCCAGGAACACAAGATCTCAAAAGCTCCTCCAGCTTTTTCCAGAGAGTAGACATTGCCAGTCTGATGGGCTGCTCCCTCTTCACTGGAGGGCTGGCTGCTCTGAGCCCCCCTCCACTTCAGCCCTAGACTTTGATGGGGGACTCAGAGCACGGTAAGGCTGAAGAAGGCTCTGAGCACTGGCTGCAAGGGAGGGTCCCCAGTTCCCTGATGTGAGCAGGCTAGGTGGGACTCTGGCCATAGCCACAAAATGCCATTAGTGTCAGGAGTGATGCAAAACAGGATCCTTTCTCATTTTTCAGATTCTGTGTGTTCCCAGCAACACAAGAAAACTGAACCAAAAGCCAACATCTCAGACTCTCTAAGCCTGCCTTGCCAGCTGGCCAGACCATGCACCACCACAGGGAAAGCTGAACGCATGCAGCATATTCACAGAAAGGAGAATATCTCTGAGTAATAGTCATGAGTGCAATGGCATCATTATTCTGAGCTGCAGCATCTGGGCTGCTGCTGTGCTGCTGTTTTTGTTTGGTTGGGGAGATGCACTATGACATTGCTGTTATCTATGACGCAGAGAGCAGAGTAGCACAGATCCCCAGTGTGTCACGGATTATTGTCTCCAAGCACAAACATCTTTCTGTTGTTCTTTTACAGCTGAAGCTTTCAGTAAAATACATACCTCCATACCAAAGGAAAAAAAAAAGGATTTATCCTTCTCAGCTGATAGATATATCAGTCTTTCCTTGCTCCCTTTGGCTTGTGGTTTACTCTATGCCACAGCTCCTCCATTAGCTCAAAATAAGCTGTAATGCTGACCAATACCCCAGTGCAAGGCTGGGCACTAGGACACACTGATCACACTCTTGCCTGGATGAAGGTACCTGGAGTTCCTCTCTCTCCCTTCTGTGTTTATAAACTTCTAGCAATAAGAGTTTGGGTGCAGTGGCTTGCCTAGGGCTCATGGCAGAGGCTGGGGAAGGTAAGTTCAGACCTTCCTGGAATCAGCTTCTCTGTTGGAAACCTCAGCTCTGTAATACTGAGTCCTGCAGCAAGCTGGCTGGTGCTCAGGGGGCTCTGCACTGCAAGGCACACACTAAGGTCCATGCCAGGTGTATACAGAGGCAGGACATGCAGACAGAGGGATAATAGAGCTCACACCTCAGAGTCAGCTCACAGAGATGTCCTTGACCCTCCTCTCCCCCAGCTCCTGTCACCTCCAAGTGACACAAGACCCTCACACTTCTGCCTCTCTCCCTGCCAGCCTCACACCCCCTCCCCAGGAAGGCTAGTAACAACTCCAGGAGAGCAACAGTGGAAGCAAAGCAACCCACAAGGGGTGTTAGCCATGCCTGAGCAGGGAAATTCAAAGTGGGAATACAAACATTTCCTGGTACAACCAGCAGAACAGGGGACTTTAGGCCACTGCTCATGCCATCAGGGTGCTACATTTCTCAACAGGTTGCCCAGAGGTATGAAACTACTGAATTGAGAAATTTTCCCAGAAAGCACCCTTAATGATATTTGGTATATTATGTGAAAAGATAAACCTCCAATAACAAGAAATACTGCACAAACCTCCGGCAGGGAGCATCAGGCAGGCAGCCCAGGCCAACTGTAGTGACACATTTGATTTCCCAAAACCTAGACTTAGAGCAACCTAGAAAAGCACAGAAGATTGTAGTATAAATCTGCTATGTCCATACTTTTTCCTAATTTAGGAAGCCAGCAGGAAGAGTTGAACTTTCAGCAAGCGCTTAAAAAAGGTGATCTAGAAATGAAAAGAATATTAAACATAACACTCTCCTGCTGATGCCAAGGGAACATCTCTGAAGCTTCAGGTTTGGAGAAAAAATACCATAAAAGGTGGATTTGTCCTTCTCAGCAGTTCAAAAATACAGGCTCGCAATTGAAATACCTGAGCCAAATCCCCTGCTCCCTATGGCAAGCAAATGACCATATTCCTCTTATATATCAACAAGCTCCTTCTTCAATCCCACTGGAGCTTTTTCTCCCCCTTCCACCTGCTGAGAAACTATCGCAGAACCTCACTGCTTCCTGATGCTTACAAAGCCTTTTTCCAGCCTACTTTTATTTGTAGGCACTCCTTCTGATGGCATTAGCTAATTCCCGCTCTTTGCAGGAAATACCTTATTTGAGAGGACTGGCATTTGCCTTTCTCCTGGCTGTATTGTTTTAACACAAAATAACAGAAAGGTTGAGGTTGGAAGGGACCTCTGGAGGTCACCTTGTCTAATCCACTTGCTCAAGCAGGGCCACCCCAGAGCTGGTGGCCCTGGACTATGTCCAGTTGGCTTCTGAATATCTCCAAGGATGGAGACTCCACAGCCTCTCTGGGCAACCTGTTCCACTGCTTGGTCACCCTCACAGTGAAAAAGTGTTTCCTGTTGTTCAAGAACCTCCTGTGTTTCAGTTTGTGCCCATTGCCTTTTGTCCTGCCACTGAGCAACACTGAAAAGAGCCTGACTCAGCCTTCTTTGCACCCTCCCTTCAAGTATTTGTACACAGTGATGAGAAACCAATTATAATTTTTACCAGACAGTATGCTGCAGTAGCACCCCCAGGATCTCTATCTTCCTCACTGATTCAAAGACATGGAGCCCTAGCTTATAGCTGAGCTTTTCATAAGCTGTTTCTCAGACTTTCTGACACCGCATTTTGTAGTATCAGACCTTACTATCTCTCTATTATTCCAGTTTTCAAAGTGACCCAATTTCTGCTGTATTATATTCTGATCCTCTTCTGTCCTGCTGATGTCTCCCATCTTTGTGTGACTATCACATTCTACCAGAGGACATCTACGCTTCCATTAATGAAAACATTCAGTCCTAAGATTCATCCCTAAGAAAAACACCTCTAGACCCTTAAAGCCTGGTCAGTACACTCTTGTGAAACACATTCTGCTGTCACCTCCTCTTGAGACAGCTTTTTTACCCTAGTTGTCAGCTCTACTGATGCCCAAATACTTCAGCTCCACTGTTTCTCAGTGGCATCTTATCAAAAATGTATTTGAAGCATAAATAGATCTCCCACATCTCTTTTGCCTAGAAAATCAGCTGCCTTCTCAAAGAAAGATATCAGATTGTTCTGCCATGATCTGCCCAGGGCAAAATTCATGTTTCATTGTATGACCTTTTCCATTTACCTCTGCTAATTTGTCCATCCTTCACAAGTTCCTCAAAAGCTTTAAATATTCGTGAGGCCAGACATGGCCATGTACATGCCTAGAGCACATTTATTGCCCTTATTAACTAGAGATGCTACCTTTGCTAATCTCTGATCAGGTGTTATCACAGTTTGAAGGATGTATCAAAGCTCCATCCCAGCTGCTTGTCATTTGCATGCAAGCCTTTTGGAGCTTGGAAATGCAAATTACCCGTGCTTCCAAAACTGACCACATCAAGCATTTGAAGTCGGCTTCTGCCCTGATGTGATTGCTCTACTGTCTGGTATCTGATGCTCTCAGATGGCCCATCTAAAGAGGGAGAACATGCTGATAGTTGACACAGCTGCCTCTAGCTGAAAAGCAAATTGAGAAGGGCCAGGGTGGGAATGAGAAGGCACTAGCCCTCAGTGGCCCGTGCCCTCCAGATGCAGGATGCTCAGAGACTCTCCCAGGTGGCACCAGGACTGATTTTCCTACAGGCATCACCCACAGGTTTGGTCTAGGGCTTTTGGGAGCACAGAAGGAGATGTTTTATTTTATTCCCTGCATTAAGAAAAGTTGTTCAGCTGGCAGATGGGTAACTGTTGTGGTGAAAGGTTGTGCTAGAAATAAAGTAGGTTAGGAGTAGCAGATCAAATTAAGAGAAAAACATGCTAGTAGCTTGGCTGAGGAACAAATGAAGACAGCATGTAGCATCGACAGTTAAAATTAAACACACTGTCCTCATTTGCCCCTTAACTACCCAGGCAGGTTTCTTACATGTTGCTGCCAAATTATTTTCTATGCACATACAGAAAGAAAGTCCAGAAAGAATCTGCGTGACAGTTCAGCTCTCCAGAAGTTGTGTCGTCAGTGTATTTCCTCAGGACACTGACTGTGTGCGGGCATTAGGTGGATGGGTATAAAAGAGGTACCTGGCACTCTGCTGGGGATATCAGAACATGCCTTTATTTTATGGCTTCCCCCACCCCCCTGTACTAGAAATCTTGTTGAGCAAAGGAGCAGATTCTGCTGCTTGTTCAGTGCCTACAGAAATGGGCATTTCTAACCATGTTCATAAGGACTCTCATTTTTAAGTTTGACAGCTCTCTACAATTTTTTAAAATCTTTTCCTCTCCACATCCAAACCAATTTGACATCATGCAGCAGAGTGAAGATGTTTAGATACCATTGTCTGAGTTTGTACCCTGAGGTTATACCATAAAATGGTCTGGGTTGGAAGGGACCTTAAAGATCATCTAGTCCCAACTCCCCCGCCATGAGCAGGGACACCTTCCACTAGACCAGGTTGCTCAAAGCCCCATCGAACCTGGCCTTGAACACTTCCAGGGAGGGGGCAGCCACAACTTCCCTGGGCAACCTGTTCCAGTGTCTCACCAACCTCACAGGAAGTATCAATGCCTTCTGTCATTATATCAATGACCATTACCACTTAATACTTGATGTTAACAATCATTTTCCCATCTCAAAATCAGGCTGAACCCAGCATGTGAGTTCAAGGTAACATGTTTCCCACATAGTTAAGCCATGACAGCTCTGTAAACTCCCAACCTCCCTGGGCTGTTCCTCAAGGGGATGTGGGGCCAGTGAGAACACCCTGGATGCCCCAAGGTGTCTCAAAGAGCATGAGGTATCTGTATTTCGGAAACTAAATCCCGCTGTTGCAAATGCAGCCTGCAGAGCCGCATGGCTCACTGCATGGCATGTCCTTCTGGGGAGCTGTGTTTCCCTCCAGACTGTGCTGGCTCCCCTGACTCCATCTCTGATGGCTGAAGTAGGAGTGCTGAGCCCCTGCTTGGCTCCAAATGTTTGGTGCCTTCTCTATCCCAGCCCTAACCATTAGATAGTCCAAGCTGGATGAGCTGGTTGCCTCCTGTAGAGTACCGCAGATGGTGGTATTAAATCATGTTTGCCCCATCTCTAGATAGGTTTGGACACAGAGGTAGGTAGTTATGACACTGCTGATGATTATGGTGTGATTTAGATGTGTTATTAGACACCACAGCTTATCTTGTGCCAGCAAGATAATGTTTATGTGTTTAAACATCATACTGAGAGGTCTCAGACACATATATTAAAGTCTCTAGGTGTGACATTACCAGGAAAAGGTAGGAGAGAATTCAGCTGTGGGTCATCAGAGTTGTTTGAAAACCTGCACTGGATTTCTGGTATAGCAGCCTACAGGAATGGAGAAGGCAGTTCAAAGGCAGATGCATGCACATACAAAATCAGTATATTAAGAGGCAAAAGACTCGTTTGACAGATAGAGAGCATGAGAAAATGAAAAGCAAATGGGATGCTAAAATGTTTTACGCTACATACTCATCACAGAGAAGGGGAGTTGTGTTTTTAATGAGCAAAGATGTATCATTTCACTTACTGAGCCTTCCAGCTGATGATAAAGAGACTTGCTGTAGAGCAGCAGGATTAAACAAGGTGCAGATATAGATTATAAATTGCTATGTACCAAATGTGAACAGATTGCCCTTAAATGTCATTCTTATGCAGATAAATCAATCCTAGTTGAAAAGAGCAGTTCAGCATGGGAGGCAATGAAGGAAAAGGCAATGTACCTGTCTCCTTCTACGCCTCATACAGGACCCAGTTTTACTAAGAGATCTGCCCTGGGTTTTATTCACCCATAAGGTCATTTGTAAGGCTCCCAGCATGTGTGTCCTCCTCTTTGCAGTGCTTAGGGAAGCTGGAAAACAGACTCTTGTTCTAGCCCCCAGTGTAGCTCATGCAAAGCTTCTTCAGCCTCCTGCACATGGGCTTGGAGGTACCGTGGACCATCTCAAGCTTCCAACAGGAAAGACTTCTGTCTTACACCCACAGTGTCCACAGCACAGCTTTTCCCTGGCTTAGCCCCAGAGCAAGCCCTTCAGCCCTCCACCTGAGTCGGCCACCAAACCCTGCAGTCTTCAAATCCTGAAGACTTTTTCTTCTCTGGAGCACTTTCCCTCACCTCGCAAGAGCCCAGCACTACTGAAGGAAGCAAGAGACAAGACGGCAGCAGTTCACAAACCCAGAAAGCAATTTCACACAGTTTATCCTCCCCTCACTCCCACTGACTGGGATCTGCCTGGGCACCAGCCTGCAGCAGTTCTGCTGCCCTGGAGGAGCTGTCCTGGGGAAATGCTGGCCCCAAAAGCCTCACAGAGCAATAGCAGAGACTCAGCCCTGAATAAAAGAGATCTGAAAAGAGAGAGTTTCCTTCCACAGCTTTTGAGTCCTCCTAGGGGATGTAAAGGGCAGTGAGGAGGGTACGCTGGACATCTGAGGCCTTACATCTGGTAGGCACTGGTCCATACCACCACTGAGGGACCACAGATGTCAGCCCACAAACCAAAACACTTGGGAAACCTCTGTTCAAGGCATTGCCAGGAGCAGGAAGCATTGGCAAGAATCAGCTGCAAGGGACTGAAAGGGACCACTAGAGCAAAGCAAGACGCTGCAGGGGAAGAAGGTGATCTCTCAGCACACCTGTTTGGAGGATAGGGGAGTAAGATGATGAGGCTGGTCCAGAATCATTCTTTTTGGGCAAAATGGAAGAGGGACTGCAATGACTGAGAAGCTGAGAGAATAGGTGCAGGAACAACCCAATGCATCCACAGATCAGAAAGGCACAGAGCCTCAGTGGTTTATCCAGTTCTTCTAATGCTTATGATAGTTCATTAAAATAAGTTACTGCATTGAAGGAGGATTGGAGGGCAGTAAAAGCATATCTATCTTTAAAATTGGCATTAGTGGTGATCCTGGGAATTACAGACCAATGAGCCTTGCTCTGAACTAGGCAAATTAGCTGAAAAGATAATTAAAGCACAAAGAATAAAACATCTAGATGACAGTAGTGATATAACAGGAACAAACCAACACCACTTCAGCAAAAGTATTCGTGCCTCACACATCTCCTAAGATGCTTTGTGCATGTCAGCAAAACAGCAGATAAAGGAAAATTGAGGTGGTTTATTTGGACTTTCAAAAAAATTCCACCCACACTCCTCACACTGACTGGCACCATTTGAAAGTAAAGCAGTCAGAAGTAAGATGTAAGCAGCTATTGAAGATCAAAAACAGGTTCAAAGAACTGGTAAAACACAATCAGTGGTCAATCTGGTGAGTGATTTCAAATGCAGCAGCACCTATGTGGGTAATAGGATTAACAAGCGATCACAGAGGCAAGAGGACTTCAGCAATCTCCTCCTCTATTTATGTGTCTCTGTTACGAAAGTACCTCTGCCACCTCCTCAGATCACACAAGAGTGTCTGTGTTCATCAGTCTTAGATGAAACTGGAAAGCCAGCTGAACCTGTGTTATCAGTCTTCACCTTTCTTCCATAAATCTTACACTATTTAATGGATAGGAAAAAGAGGAGTCCCAGATCCTCACTTCCTGGAGGCACACTATTTCCTAAGCATCTCAGCTTGCCTTCTCCCTACAGATTTTCAAACTACATGATTATGGAACAGAAAGCTGGAAGCTGCATTTGCTAAGCATTTTAAAAAGCCGGTTAAAAGGAAACTCAACACACACATGCAAAAATAAAAGAAAACCTTACAGCAACAATACTTTGAAACTGACTTCATTTTGTAACTGCCTCCTGTCTTGTGATGTGTTGGAGGACCACAAGAGGACCGTGATGATGCAAGACTCTAATGACAGATGTGAGTGGGGCACAGCCTGGGACACACAGGGGTGAGTCCCATCTTCTGGGTTTGACTACAACAGCTCTGCCTCCAAAATGACACAGTAGGAACACAGAGGGTGGCAAAAGCTATGAGAAGTCAGTAGAGCTGAATGGGGAGAGACAGGGAGATTGAGGCAGGGTAATATAGAGAGAAGATTAATACAAAGAATGCAAAAAATAGGTACAAAATAACAGGTGGACGGGTGGAAATAAATCATCCTCTCACACAGACTGCCCAATAATACAAGAACAGAGGACACACAATTAGAGTGAAAGACAATGCATTTTGAACTGATAAAAGGAGAGACGAATTTTACACAATGAATAATTAACCTGTGAAGTTCACTGCCATGGGATTTTACTGAGGACAGAGGCTTAACAGCATTCAGAACAGGAAAAGCCATTGATATGAATAATGAAAATATCCACCTTTACACTTGACAGAATAAAATCTCACTGGAAGGGATTTTAACTCCTTCCAGCCCAGTATAGGACCTCTACTGCTTGACTAGGAGGTGAGAGACCAGATGTCTCCTGGGCACGTGCTCTGTTCCAGCTTATGGATTCACACCATGGTGGCTGCCACCTCCTTCTCTGCAATGCTTGGAGCTGGGAAGAGGACAGATACCAGGCTGAGGGACAGCAGATCCGCTCTCGTATGATAACTCCAGTGTTCTAGTAGAAGGGATTTTAATTGCCTTTCATTTCCATCTCTGCATTGTTCAGCCATCTGCTGGTTTCCAAGGCCTAAGAAGCCTGATGTCTCTGGAGGAAAGGGGAATGGAGCCAGCTTTCTGCCAGATGAAACTGTGTTTTATCTTTCACAAATCTGACCAAAGTATCCCTCTTTGACAGAAGAGTTGGCCAGTTTTCAGCTAATCATCGTGACCATACCTTTACCATTTCCAAAGGAAAGCCAAAGTTATAAAATAACTTCAGTTATCCAAAGCTGGAGGGTAAATACTTAGGTGCTAACGACCCTTTAATGGATTTACAGAGGAGATTGGACTTCTTTCTGTGTCATTTTACATTCAGTATTTACCCTCTCTTAGAAAAGCTTGGTCTCATTTACTGCTGCTCACTGAGATCAGCATTGATGATTCCCTGTGAGATGTGTTGCATTATCCCTTCTTTCCAGTAGTGTGTGGAGCAGAGGGATGGAATTCACCATCCATCCCAAAGAGAAGAGTTGTAACAGATCCCCTAGGTCTTCATGCTAAGAGCACCTTTTCCTGACTAGGGCTGATAACGTGGCCTCTGTGGACCATCTTCCACCTCAAGAATGCAAAACATTTCATTAAGATTACATAGGCAGCCCAACATGCCAAGGAAGCAGGTGGGTGAATACTGTCTCCATTTGGAACTGAAAAATTAACATGTGAATTAAGCAGCATGTGTGAGCACAAAATGCAGATCCTTAAAACATCCCTGCAGAGCCTATGAGCTACAATTATTGCTTCATGAGCAGCTAAGAGCATTGTAATACATCAACCAGGCAACACCTCACTTGCCTCCTTCCCCCTGCTAGGCCTTTTCAGAGCGTGCTGCCAGAGCCAGTCACCATGAAAAGCACAGCCAGGGGAAACGGTGCTGCTGCCTTCCCTGCAACGCTGCAGCTCAGCTCAGCAGGTAACAGGCACAGCCAAGGCACGGCAAGCCAAGTGTGGCTTCTACCTCTGCCCCTGGAGAAGGACTGGGGAATGACCTATTGCCACCAGCTCTGGTGTACAGCTTGGTGGCTCCTGTGAAATTTGAACTTGACCACCCCCAAGCACACCACTGGGAGCTCAATAGGGGAAGAGTGCGAGAAACACCCTGAGGCTGGCTTGGTCACACCAAAGCCCATCTAGCCAATTACCTTGGTTTCTGTATATTTAGTAAATTAATTTGGATTCTTTCTCCATGAACCTATCCAGCTTCCCCTTGAACACAAAGTTTAAGCATGCATAGCACCCCGTGGCAAGGACTTCTAGCGCTTAGGTACCTGATGTGCGAAGAACAGATGCTTCCTCTTTTGAAACAGCTAGCTGTCAGCATGACTTGATGAGCTCCTGGTTCTTACATTGGACAGGTGAGAAGTGAAAGACAGATTGAGAAGAGGCTGTTTTGGGCACTGCCTCCTGCTCTCAGGAGAGGGCTGCAGAGGCTGAAGTGGATGTACGATCCCAGAGGAAGGCTAGGTTAGCTGTGACCTTCTCTTTCCCCATCAGAAAGCCAAGGTGCCTAATCTGGTGCTCTGTGAGGCCAGGTGTTTCTGGGTGAGGCACCAATAAACTCATCTTTGCAGGTCCAGGCAAATGGCGGATGCTTGCTTGCTCTCACACACCGAGCACAACTGAACCCAGTAGCTCTTGTTCACAGGTACTGCTGAGGGATACACCAAGTCACATCACAGGGGACAATCAAACCTATGTGATACTAGAGGAAAAAAATAGGAAGGAACTAAGAGCAGAATGCAAAGCAAATAAAAAGTAACTGTGAGGGAGTGCTATTAAAATATTGGAAGAGATGATGAACTGTACAGTATATACCAGGCATGGGGAATAATCCAACACCCATGGGGGTTGTGATAAACTCAGGAAATTATTAATCTGTCTAAAGAAAAAGGAAAAAGGAGATAAAAATATTATTCCTACAGAGGATAAAGTGGATTTTTTATAAGCCAAGCAGCAAGGTATCAGGGTTGTTTTTATGTATTACTATAGGCGATTATATACGCGGCTAAGTAGGATGAAGTCAGAAGAGGGTTGATCGTCTTCTGGGAAGACATGAATTAAAGGGATTTTAGAAGCTGAATAAAGAATTCCAGATAAGGCTCTAATGGATCAGAGAATACCAGAGCCATGCTGTTGCTACATTAGGGTAAGAGCTACCTCAGGGAGGCTTTTCATCAGCAATTAACCCTTAGTCAGCCAACCTTTCTAAAGCAGCTAGAAAAAGCATGGTGCTGTTGCAGTGCCTACAGACTCAGCCTGTCAGACCTTGAAACGCCTCTTCTTGGGCTTCTTGCGTAGCCCCAGACAAAGGCAGCCAGCTGAAACCTCCAGAAAACCTGTGGTTCATCTTCAGAGAAGCTGAGGAAGAACTTTTCCTGTTTCCCTCCCTCTGCTTTGCCTTGCAATGGATCTGGCCTCGGTTCTTGAGGTCCCAGATCCCAAAGGCTGCTGGATTCTTTGCTGGCCACAGTCAGGCAAGAGACAAGCTCCTGGTTCTGATGCCTATACCCACACCTTAGGATGTGAAATGAGCTTGCCAAACTCATTTCACACAGAAGCTGCCATGCATTGACCAGGCCTTAATAACATTAGCTGACAAAGATTTTGCTAAATAGAAAATAGACTCTTCCAAGAGAAGGTAGAAGCCCTGAATCTCTTCTCACCTGAATAAAGCAGAGGACAATTAGCCTTTTCCTTGCATGAAAGATTTCCTTTACTGAACTTAGATAAGACTGGAAAAAGGTAAAGCAAATAACTTCCAGTCTCCCTCCTGTGACCAAAAGCCCACTGTCCTTCACAGTAGAGCTTACATTAGGTCTCAGGGCAACTACCTGAGCAGAGTCCATGGAGAACGGGTCCTGCAGAAGCAGTGCTCAGCAAAAGGGCAGGTGGGAAACACCATGCCTGTCCCTGAAGAGGCAAAGAAGCCAAGAATGAAATGCCAGGAACATTTCAGCAGGAGAGACAAACCATCCCAGCAGCAGTGACGAACAGAGCTTAGTGGAGAGGCACGGAGGGAGCGGTCTTTGATGGCTAATGCATGTGACTGATACAAGGGACCAGCATGAAGTCTTGTGGCCTGTTTTACGCAGGTGGGATGTGCTACTGGCTGTGGCTGTGCCTGTAAAGCTCTGAAAAAACAACCTTCAGAGTGGCCACAAAAGAGGAATTGCCTGGCTCCCAACTATGCATCCCTCCCTCAGCCATGCTGAAGCATGGGCAGGGAGTCAAACCCACCTCAGAAACGCCCAGCATTACCTGAAGGCTTGTGCCTGGTCACCTGGAAAGAATACCCCTGCTCCCAGCACTCTGCCAATTAAAAACACTCCACTTAGTGTTTTTGCTGGGCAGGACAGGGGATTTGTCTTTTTGTCTGCTGTTAAATGTGCTGGGTTTGCAGCCCAACAAATAGAGGCATGTTGGTAAATCCTGAGCTTGCTATGAAAAGAGAAGAGCTTGTAAAAAGTGCTAATTCTAGAGGGGCACCAGCCACCCAGTGATAGAGGGTTTTTTTATCTTCCTCACTCCCCTTCCCTACTTTAACCCACAGCAGAGGAGCTTTCAGAGCCCGCTGGCAGGTACTCACTTCAGCCTGACTTTCAATAGACAAAACAGTTTTACTAATCTCTGCTTCCAGCTTTACGCCAGAGAAGGGCAGCCAAAGCTACCACAGTCAAAGCTGAGAGAGGCAGATGGCAAAGGTCAGGATTTCCTACAGTCCCGCACGCTGTTACTACAAACTCTGTGTGGCCTGTCTGTGACAGACAATGTCTCAGGAGATGGCTGCAGATCACCCTGCGCTGTCTGCATTCCCACGTTAGCCTGCTCTGAGCAAACAGGGCTGGTTGTTTTCCCCGCCTTCTCCAGAGAGAACAGAGGACACAGGGAGAGCATCCCGTGCCTCCAACCTATTCGTCTGCTGCTTCATGCTCTCCTAGCGTCATGTAGGAACCGCGTTGTCCTGGTGCCTCAGTTTCCCTAGGTATAAAAGACTTCTTGTTTTTCTGCTGTGTTTCTCAAGGAGCAGCAACCCCTTACTAATTAGAATCTGCAAAATGCTTTCAAGTTCCTCAAAAGGAAGATGCAAAAGAAGGACTAAATATCATTAACAGCTTTATTTTACACACAGCAGAAAATTAATGAGGTGTTGGCTTCTCATGAATTGCAACTACCACCCTGCTGAATAAATTTTGCTTTCATAGCAGGTATTGCCCACATCTGTGTTCCTGGAGTGCTACCATTTGGGATGTTACCCTCTGAACTGAACCCCTACCAGCTCCTGGTGTCTGCTCCCTTGTCAAGACCAGTGGATCTCCCAGTCACAGCTTTTCCCTTCATTTCCCTAGAGTTGCCTGGGATGCTGGTGTCAGGAAATGGAGACTGGAGGGGGAAAGCCAGAAGACATTTCAAAGGGGTGAGATGTCTGCTTCCAGGCTCCTAATAATAAACTGCAACAGGAGGCAAAAATTAGCTAATATCAGTCTCCAAATTGAATGGCTCAGAGGGCTTCTCCAAGCAGCTCATCCAGAGTGTTTCTGTTGCCAGTTCCCCGTTGTCGGGGCTTTCAAACGGTAGCTTTGGGTCCCTGCTGCTTGCAGGGCTGGCAGCCGCTCAGGGACTACAAGAGAAGCAATAAAAAAATTGTTCTTGCTAATTTAAAAGTCATGTCTCCCATGGAGCACATTTGGAGTTGGAAGGAGTGTTGCCTCGACGCAGACAGTTCACAGAGTCGATTTTATCTCAGCTGGTGTACCCGCTGCCTTCACATGCCAAACATATGCCTGCTGTGGAAAAGCGTGTCCACAGCAGAGACAAGGATGTGGTGGGCCCCAGTCATGCCCCAGGCTCCTCCAGGGCAATGTACCTGGGGCTGGGTATTGGGGAGTCCTCTTGCAGCCAGGCTGTGCAGCACCCTCTGCTCCCCAGAGCCCATCTGCCCTCGCAGTGGGGAAGCCCAGAGCCAAGGAGTTCGCGGCCACTGCTTCCCCTGCCTCGCTCTGTCACCCTGGCACCAGTTCCCCTCCATGCTCCGCTACTGCCCACAGTCCCTCTTGGCTGCCAGGGAAAAGCAGGCAAGCTCAACAGAGAGTTAGGGCTGCCACAAGCTGGATTCTCCATCATGCTATCTCTTTCTTACACAGGGGGCACCGCTGGACGCAGAGTGCTTGGACAAGGCTGTCAGCTGCCCAGACTGCCCAAAGCCAGGACTGCCTGCAGAGGAAAGTGCTGCCTTCGGTGCACTCCCATGGATCTGCCTGTGGGAAATCACAGAAGAACAGGGATCCCTTCCTGAGCTCCTTGTCTCTAATCCACTGCAAGCTCTGCTGCTGGCAAAGACCTTGAGAGTCCAGAGTGAAGCAGGGGAATAACATGTTTTTTCAGGGAAGGAACCAAATGACCTTCATCTCCAAATTTCCCCACATGGGATGTAACCAACCTCACAGGAGCAGAGTGGCAGGAGTGCTCTGGGACCTAACGCTTTCATGGTATTTAAATGTTTCCAGTCCCAGCCTGGGGGGAAATTCCTTCTTTAAATTAATTTACAGCAACCTTAATACATCAGAAAACGGTGCTACAGGCCAAAACCTCAACATGTCCCAGTAAGATACAGGTCAGTTTATCCATAAAGCCACCAAAAGAGCATCTGCCAGTGCAAGTGAGGTCAGGAAAGCGTGGTGTTCCTGGGTTGCAAGAACCAAGACAAAGGACTCTCCTCTGAGGTAAACTGCAGAGATTAACATGTGTGGAAAATACCTGAGTACTCTCCATCTGAGAGCAAAATATGGCTAAAACGTGTTTGTCAGTCTTAGCAGCAGCTGGTACACAAAATGGCTCTGTCTGTCTATTTGTTTCCCCTATCGATGTCTTCCTGTTTCATGGCACCTCATCAGCTTCTTCCAGACCCTGACAGCATCCCTGAAGCAACACGTTTGATGTCATTTCAAGGACTGGACACTGGAAGTTGTAGCGAAGTAGCTTGGCTAATTTCCTTCTCTCTCCGGGTTGTGAAATCTGGGAACAGTGGAGTCCTTTCGTAAAGTCATGGAAAAGCATTCACATCCCACCTGTGTGTGTCATGCAGAGTTCAAACCCCAAATTAGAAAAGGAAATTCATTCCTTGTGCCGCAGCTTCTTTTCCTTACTGCTTCCTTCCACGCCCTGGTCTCCCTTCTGCTTGCCAACACCGCGCTTGCAGCCAAGGCGATGGCTGTGAGACACAGCCCGGAGCAGCACAGCCAGCTGGATCTGGCCTCATCTTGGAGATGTGCAAGCTGCCCCACGTTCAGAGCCATCAGAGGAGCACAGAGCAGTCATATTCTTCCTGGGAGAGGAATGAGCCCAACCAGTGCAGCTGGTTTATCCCTAATATGGGAGGCAGGAGAATTGTTTTCCCAACTGCTCTAGCTAGAAAAGACAGATGAGATTTTGGACATTTAAACCTTTCCTCAAGTCTGAGACACAAGTAGAGAATGTCAGGTGAAGGACAGAATGGAGACAAAGGTGCTGATGTTTTACTTCTTTACATTAATCAACCAGACAATCTGAGAGGAAAAGGTAATAAGGCTATTGGCCTGCTTCACACAGCCACAGCCTCTGCTGCCCACAGAAGGAAAACCTTGCAGCAAAGGGAACACCAGCATCCTGATGGTTGAGGTGCCACCCTTGAAACAAGGCAGGAGCACATCAAACTGCCTGAACTGCCGCCCAGCTGAGTTAGAAAGTCTCTCGCACTGTATCCATATTGCTCTGTCAGAGCAGCCTCCAGGACCAGCAACAAAAAGGATGCTTCTGTATCCCCCCAGCACAGCTTGTACACAGGATCCCATCCAATCTCTAGACTTTGTTTAACCTGTATGCAGAGGTTCACTTGATGTCCTAGATTGCATATTTGAACACAGGTTGACTGGGCTAAAAAAAATATACTGTCAACCTCGAAGTAATGCTGAGAGGCTGGCAGTAAGCTGAAAGCTGGAATGGGCTCTCAGCAAGGGCAGAGACCCTGTAAGCATCTCATCCAAGTGTGGGTTCAGTTCCTGCTCCCACAGTCAGGACTGCTCAGGCCCAAGGAAGGGCAACACTGCCCAGCACAGCCCACAGCTGCTGCCCTGAGCCCAGCTCCCCAGAAGGGACAGGAAGACAGTTGATGCTTTGTGTGTCAGCAACAGTTTTCAGGGTTCACCCAGAGCTGGTTTACCTCAGCAGGAAAGGGAAAATACTCAGTTCTCAGCACTGATTTCAGAAAGATGCCTATCTAGGGAGGCACAGCCTGCAGTCTTGATCGTTGAGAGGAGAGGACTGAGGGCACTCCACCAGCTGCTCTGCGGCTCCTGCTTCGGGGGCTTGCAAAAGCTGAAGGGGATGCAAAGCATCTCTGAAATGGGGACAGTGTCACATTGCCAGGAAAAGGAAGGGTGAGCCTGAGACTGAGCCTGGTGGAAACACAGCCCTCTCTTGCTAGCAATTTCACAAGAAGTGTCTTCATGCTGTGTCGGAAGAATCCCAGGAGCAATTGACAGGGAGGATTTCAATCAGAAATCCATCTCCTGTAAGGACTGCTTTGGGGGCCGAATGGAGAAAGCAATCTGCAATCTACGTTGTATTGCTGAGCAATAATGGGGCCAGCTCAGATGGAAAGCAGATGGAGAGAAAGTGAATAAAGCCCCCAAACACTGGGGAGAGTGGAAACAATCAGAACACCGACTGCTGCAATACAGGCCAACGCCACTTCAACCAGCTCTGCAACAATCAGAGCTCCAGCTCCCTCTCCCCTCTGCATTTGCATCATGACATTCTGCCAGTGAGCAAACATTTTCCACAGACTAGATTTAAAACCACTTTGGCTGGAACTTATCTCAACAAATAATCTCAAGACCAGGAGCTGGTCTGAGTGCATGACTCTGCTCAGCTTTGCCTACAGGCTAGCTTGTGCACAGCCTCTTTCACTCTCCCTGCAGGATTAGCACCCAGTGTACTCACCACCTGATGGATAAGGTGTGTGATCACTGCTCTGTGTAGCGCCCCAACCAGTGCCACAGCAGCAAGCTGGTTTGGCTGCTGCCGCCACTGGTGTGGGGGAAGTGAAGGGAACATCTGCAGAGTACTTGGGAAGGAAAGCAAGAACTCAGTCATCGTGCACACCCCACCTCCTCTCACCAGACAAAATCAGCGAGTCTGCTTCTCTCAGGCGCTCCCTCTCTGGGCTGGCCTTGGCTCTGCCACTCACTCCTGCCCTCCTGCCAGGATTCGACCAGCTCTGCCTTGGCACCTCCACCAGCTGCCTACACTGCAGAGAAGCCTGGAGCTGCCTCTCAGCAGGTCAAGCGGGGACAGCATCACCCGGCCAGCTCTGCCTGGGCACGCTCCAAAAGCTGCCTCGCAGACAGGCCCTTGGCCTGGAAGGAAGCCCAGAGGACACAGCGGTCAACACAGGGCAGCAAAGCCCAGCTATTACCTGCTTTTCTCAGGTTGCCAAAGTAGAGGTCTATGATCTTTTTTTATCATCTCTGTACTAAATGGAAATCTTCTAGAACTGATTTTATTCCCCAAATCCCTGTTCCAGTAGGTTCAAGGGACAACCTGGAGGGAACACAAACCATGCTTAGGTTGGAGAAAGGCTGGAATATATCAAGTGAAGTAACACAGGAATGGCTTCTTGCTGCGCAGAAGAATTTGTGGTCGAAACAGAAGGAACACGGAACAATTTAAGACCCTGGAGTCACCCCATGAGGAGAGGTGCAGCATCCTCCTCTCCTCACATGTGCCTTTCATTCTCCTTCCCCACCAGGCACAGTGCTTGCCATGGGGTCCTCCTGAAGCCAGGGCACTAGCCAGACTGGACTCCTCATCTGCCCCAGTACCTCTGTTCTTTCTGGAGAGCTTTGGAAGGCCACAGTCACACCTCTCTGCAAAATCTCAGAAAGTTTTATATAATCACAAAACTGTTTCCCAGGAAGTTGCATTTGTGCTATCTTTTTATATTTCAAGCCTGTTATAGTTCTCCTATCTTCTTTTTTTCCCCCCCCCAAGACTAGCAGCAGCAGTGTACTTAGCCTGGTAAATAATGCATACCGCTCTCACTGCTATGCAGACAGACAAAGGCAGGTAGTGTATCAAAGAATAAAATTGTACAGCAAATTGCAGTGTAATAGCTGTAATTTAGTGCCCTGTGGGTGATCAGAGATTCAGAAAGTATCAGAGACCCATGCTCTGTGCTGACTGGCAAGGTGACTGGAGAGACAGCAGTGTTTGACCCTTGGATTGTTTCCAACCTAAGCACAGCCATAAAAAATTCAGGAGACCATGCTGTCTCCCAGCAAAATGGTTTGTGAGGTGGATAAATAGATGGATTTGGTGTGTACGCACACACGGTATATTTATGTGAGTGAACAGAGATAATCAAAGAAACACTGATCAAGACCTGGACTACTTATATAACAGAAATGCCTGGGGAAGCCGGGAGGGTATCTGGGATGGTTTTTATTGTCTGCTTGCAAGAACAAAGGGATGTCTTCGTTAGGGTGCCAGCTGGATCCCCGCTCAGGAAATCTCAATTCATTTCACATGCAGGCCAGCAGCTAATGATGTGTGTGTGTCTGTCTGATTTCAGCTCTTTGGCCACCTCAGACTTAGGGGCATTCAGATTCCCTGCCAGATTCCCATTTCTGGAGCATTTGTCTCCACTAATCACCCAGGAAGTCATTTGAGGAAGCAGAAATGATAGCAGGAGAAAGAATGCTTTTTTCAGACTACCTATTAGTACCTTGATCAGAGGTAGCGAGATGCACGCTCCCTTGGAGCTCAGCAGAGGTCCGGAAGGATATAATCACTCTCTTTCTAGCTAAACAACACAAAAGCATGCAGGGATGCAAAGAGCTGTCACCTCCCATTTGCAGACATCTCAGTGTAGGAGTAAACTCCTTTCTTCTCCCTGCTCAGGGACCCTCAAGCACCTCTGTCCTCACAAGCCTCTTTCCCATTGCCCAGGGGAAAAAAAGAATCACAGAATCATAGAATTGCCTAGACTGGAAAAGACCTTTGAGATCATTGAGTCCAATCACTAACCTAACACTGACAAGTCCCCAACTAAACCATGTCCCTGAGAACCATGTCTGGAGGACTCCCAAATACCTCCAGGGATGGGAACTCCACCACTGCCCTGAGCAACTCGTTCCAGTGCCGGATAACCCTTACAGTAAATAAATTCTTCCTAATGTCCAATCTAAACTTCCCTTGGTGCAACTTAAGGCCATTTCTTTTTGTCCTGTCACTTGTTACTTGGTTGGACAGAAGAAGCAAAGGGTCCACCATGTCCTTCTAGGAGCATGGGGGCCTGTCCACAAGGAGTGAGCAACAAGCTAAGCAAGAGGAGCTTTGAAGCAGGAGTGTGACTGTGAAGGACAATACTTAGCATAAATACTGGGCACTTTCTTTTCGAAGAGCATCCTGCCACCCAGAAAACCACAGGGCACATGGAGGGCCTCAACAGACACTCCAAGACCCTACATGCAGTCAGAAGCAAACTTGCCCTGGAGAACTGTGACAGCCACGTTTTCCCTTCCCTGACACCTGCCAAGTGTTAAAAGCAGGGCACGCTGTTCCACTCAGCCATGCCCTGGGTCAGAAATACACAGCTCCCCATGACCTCCCGGGCAAGCAGTGGGACCTGGTACTGCCTCTGCACTACGGCGCCCGTCTCCGTGATGGATGCAGCTCTGCTGCCTGCAGAATAAACTCAGCCATGGGGTTGTGGCCCCAGTAACAAAGCACTTCATAAAGCTGCTTGGGTCTCTCTCTCTGTTCTCAGATATTTATAAGGGACCCACCTCTACAGTATATCTGAGCACTTCAGGCTCTATCAGGTATTTCTTCTTGTAACTGTGCTCTCACCCTTGCTCAATAGGTAGGAACTATGCCCACAGAGCTTCTTAGGCCCTCAAGGCGATGCAGTGTGGTTTTGGGAGGACAGCAATGCTTTAATAAAACAAAGAACATAAATGGCTGGGACGGGCCTAAAAAAAATGCCTCCAAACTGGCACCTGGCATAAGAAAACTTGGGCTGACACGTCCTAGGGGAACAGGCAGAAGAGACTAAAGCAGAGGGGAACCTCAAATTTTCAGTAATTTATTCAGGCAAAACTGGACCCCTGTTCCCAGGTTTGCAGAGTGGGATGCACTCACTGGACCCGTGGATCCCTCTTAGATCAGAACTCTAAAAGCCATTTCTCCAGTTCTCCTGCATCCTCCACACTAACACAACACAATTTGGAATTCAGCTTCATTCAGCATCAGAGCGAGATCTATGATTACACGCTGTGCCTGGCTCGGTGAAAAGCAGGACTCCATCTGCTCCCACTGCAATTGCTGCACTGTGTGGACAGTCAGGATCTTGCACGAGGCACACAACTCCTCAGAGCCCCTCACATTTGACTGAGGCATGACAGACACGGAATTTCATCCAAACAGAATCTGTTGATGAGGGCAGACATCAGCCCTGGCTACAGAATCCCTTCTTGGCCCAACTCTGCACTTCACCGATGCCAGTTTTGTCTCCGGGTAGGTTGTTTTGATTAATTTCATTTAATTAATTCTATCATCTCAAGCTGTTCTCAGAATCTGTGTGGAGCCCATCAAGGTAGGAGCAGAGAACATGATGCACACAAACTGAAGATGCAGTCCATTGGCTTCTCTATATTTATCTTCCCAGAAAAAAAAAACCAAAAAACAACCAAAACAACAAATCCTACCCTACCTTACAGGAGCATCTTCCAGCCTGTAGAAGTCTAACAGTGTTTTCTCTTGCTTTTCTGTTCCCTGGTGGCATTCAATTCTGCAACTGTCCCTGCTAGGGCGAGGTATGTCTTCAGTGGAATTTGTGTCCCCTGATCATCATCACAAAGATGCAATTTCACCCCTATTTATAAGGCTTCGGAAGCAAGGAGGGAATTTCTTTGTTGGCCCTATAGCAGGGAAATAGGGGTAAAACAAAGCTCCATAGCTCAGCTGTTGCTCACAGCACTTCCCAGCTTGTTGTCTGCTTCCCTTGCACTCAGGTTTTTTTCCTCCAGGAGGTCAACACACAACCTCTGCCCCTGGTGACCTTTCCTGCTTATTCCTTTGTGCTGGAAGTCATCCTGTCCTGGGGATCACCCATCCTAGGCTGCCCTCAGCAGCAAGATGCTTCCCTCCATCTCTTCACAGGTGCAAGTGTATGGACAGAGGAGAACTTGCCCTGCCTGCTCCCTCCTCAGCTTTCCCCTGCAGATAGGCTTCTCCTTGGCATGGGGCAGGGATTTCCTTCCTTCTGTGATCCCACTGACCAGCTGCATTTGGTACAGCAGGGCTGGGAGGAGAGAGGAGACATGGCACTGGGCTAGAGCTGTACACCCACTACGGTGGGGAAGCCTATTCTCAGAAGGTCACTAGAAGGTCCCCTCCCATCTCATCATTCATGAGGCATTTCCTGACAAGCTGGGGAAGGACAAGCTTGGGGGACAGAGGACTGCTCCCAGTGGTATAGCTAAGGATAAGCGGTCAGGTCCCCGAATTCAGTGCTAGTCCAACCACTAACTTGCTGCAAAGACTGGGTCAGATACTGCCTCACTCTTCACATCCATAGAGTGAGATGTTCTGGCCTCAGCTTCCTCTCGGACTTGTCAGAGGACTGATTCATTTGTGCTTACAAAGCACAGGGCATCTTGCAGATGGAGAAGGCAAAAAGAGGTAGGAAGGCAGTAAATCAGGAGTACCCAGGAACATTCTCCTAGACATATCCTGCAAGCTATCACCAAATGGCTCACATCCATATTATTAAACTCTTCACCTCTGAAACAGAGTGACCTCATGCAAAAGCTTATTGGGAAAGGTCCTTTGCCTGTGATAACTCCTGAATCATGCTTCAAAATTGTTTGGGATAGTCCTAATGGGACCAAGCCAAACCATACCAGGGGAGTGCTGACACTTAATACTGATGATTTGAGTTTGTATTCTAGGAAGATTTCCTGATGTTGCTTCATTTACTAGCAAAGACTTAATTACTAGTGAAGACTTAATGTCTGTTCTATTAAATTACCCTCAAAGTCAGCACTGCCCTGATAAAAATCAGCAAGAGTCCCTAAACCTTCTTGAAAATGTTGATTCCTTAGCCTCAGTCATTACCTTTCCATCTCCTCAATGAATGTGGAACAAATTATTAAATAATCAATTTGTTATCACTTAAAGATAATCAAGTGATAAGAAAAAGCCAGCAAAGAGAAAGCCAAGAACAAATCATGTCAAACCAGTTAATTTTCTTTGCCACAGTAACTGGAATAGTGGAGAGAGCGAGTGCAGCGATGCAGGCTATCTTGATGAGTAGTAAGGCTTTTTGAAACAATCCTGTATGATATTTGTCAAGGGTATGAGCTCTGAAACTAGTTATCAGTAGTTTGCAGTCAGATCAGGAAGACTTACAGAGATCAGTCCCAGGGGTGCCTGGCCAGATCTATCAACTAGTTTCCTCAATTACTTAGATGATGAAACAAAGTATGTTTATAAAATACATGACCAGTCCCACGTCTGGAAGAGCTTGAAAGACTGGAGGCAGGATAGGAAAAAAAATATCTTGACAAATTGGAGAAATGGCTCATAGTCAGCCAGCTAAAATTCCATAAAACCAGCGCAAAATATTGTACTGAGAGGAGAAAAAATTAAATGCACCATTAAAGAAACAGGGAAGAGTTGGCTAGAGCACATCACTGAGGAAACAGATCGAGGAGTTACAGGACCTTCAACCAAATATGAATCATCATTGTGAAGGTACTGCATAAACAGGAAAATTTCATTCTTGGCTGTATGACAAGGCCATACTGCCTGTATGACCAGGGAGGTAATTTTTTTGCTTTCCCAATACCCCCAAGGTAGAGAGGCTCAGTAACAGAGGCTTAGTCTAGGTTTGAACCGGAGGAAGGTAACAGAGTATAAGAAGTGCATAATGCACAGGGTTGAAAGAAGAGGATTGAGTCTAACAGGGAGGAAACAGAAGAGGAGGATGTGGTAATGAACCTCAAATATATAAGGTTGTTGTAAGAAAGATGCTGATCAATTGTTCCCCACATCTCCTGAGAATGGGTCAAGATGCAACAAGCTCATTTAGGTTATAAAGAGGAGAGAAACCTTCCCAGCTATCAGTCAATGAGCAGTGCAGCAGGTAGTGAGGAGGCGGTAGCATCCCCGGCATGTGTTAAGGGCAGTTGAGGCAAACACCTGCTTGGGTGGCTTCAGTGTATCTGATCCTGCCTCTGGGCATGTAGATGGAGCAGCTTCTGAATGTTCCTTTCAGATTGACATTTGTGTAACTTTTACAGTTTTTAATGTCACTTCATCACTCATTCTGGCTGCAGGGACATGACCCCCAGCGCAGTAGGGACAGCCTAATCAGAGACCTCGCGCAGGGTCTCACCAGGGCCTTATCCAGTCTCATTACTGGATATGTTATTTGGTGTTCACCCATACGTCATCACATCATCACATCCCACACATTCCTCTTACAGGCTTTGTGTTAGACCACCCCACTCAAGAGCTTACTAAAACCTCTTTAATTCTTTTCCTCTTGCCCCTCTTGCAGGAGGCGTGTTCCATAATGTGATTGCTCTCACAGCTAGAAACCTCTGATTTCCAGCTTAAATATGCTTGCGGCCAGTCAGCAGCCACTTGATACAGAGTATTTCATTCAAATTCACACTCATGTCTGTATATATTCTAGAATACAGAAGCTGATGTGATTGCATGTGAAAAACTTCCAGATTTGTTCTTCAGGTTTCAGGATGGAAAAGATTCTAAATTTGCTGAGGAACAGGAACGGTTTTTCTTTCTTGCATCAGCATGTAGATGACCTGAACGACGTCACAAAGGAAATGAAGATGTTATCACATGAAAAGCTGAAGAGCAGTTGCCAGCTCAGGGCAGAAGCAGGAGATCCAAGACCAAGTGATGGGTATAATGAGGTTATCAGCTTGATAAATTCAGGAGGGCCAGGAGGAGTAACACTTGAATGGAAAACTGCTGCTTGCAATGGTGGGAATGGTGGCTTGCTTGTGAGGGAGGAACCAGTTCCCCTTTTCTGTCTTCCCAAAAGATATGACAACAAAGGTCACGCTCGTCTGCCCGCAAAATGGTATATATATATCTCTCTGTGGAGAAGCGTGTATGTGATAATTGACAGTCCTCCCCTGAATCAATACTCACCTTTGTAAAGGAGAAAATGCTTTCTGCTGAGCTGATGGCTATTTCATCCCAATGCAAACCATAACAGATGGGTTTTCTTCAAACCTCTATACATTTTAAGATTGTATTTACACTCATTAAGCAGGTCTTCTAAAAGGGGAAAAAATAGCATTCTCCCACTTCTTCTTTTCCTCCCTCCCCCTGGTGCTGTGCTTTCTTTCCCAGCTAGGTCGTACTCAGCTTCTTTACTGCTTTCTGACTGAGCTGCTTCTGCTGGGAAAACAGTTATCTGCGTCTCACCTTAGAGGTGGGAATTCTGGCTCCTTTGGGAGTGTAGGGTCCATAACATAGAGTCAAACACCAGACTGGGAAGCAGAGAAAAGTACAGCTGTCCCTTATTTTCTCTGGAGATAAAGTGAGACTGGTGCTGTTACCAACACATGCCACCTCCCATAGCAAAAATGTAAGGGTTTGGTTTTTTGGTTTTTTTTTTTTAAAGAAAAGTGAAACACATAATTTGGTATTAGTATTATTACTCCTTCTATGACAGACATCTGCCCTCCTGCAATCCTAGCAAAATTTCAGTCAGCAGAGGGTATTTAGCCAAAATGAAAATTCAGTCTGTGTGTGTAATAAATGCTGCTACTGCCAAGCCTTCTGTCTTTTGGTCAGCAAATAGCTCTGCTGTTCTCTGTTATGTAGCAGTCATGTCTTACCCTGAAAACAAATGCATTTCAGTGGTGTTTCTTCCTCTTTTTTTTTTTTTTTAATACAAGACAGCAGTGTTTCATAAAAAGCTTTCTTGAGTCAGGACAAAAGCTGCCATGCATACGTAACATTGTGCTTAGCACCTTGCAAGGAATCGGACAGTGTGCACAAAGTGCTATCTCCTGGTAGATCAAGCAACTGGCTTTCCCTGCAGCTGCTTTAGCATACAGCTAGTTTCGGGAAGGAAGCCCCAAGGACAACCTGAAGTTCTCAGTGATGGTAACACACAGCAAAACAGTGGTACTCTTGCTGCTTTGCTTTTCTGAGAGATTGCTTTCTTCCTAGGTGAGCCTCGACCCCCAGCAACACAGCAGCTGGGCTGGGTGGGCCTAAGCAGCACAGAATCATAGAAGCACAGAATCACTGAGGTTGGGAAAGGCCTCCAAGATCATCAAGTCCAACCATCAACCCAACACCACTGTGCCCACTAAACCATGTCCTAAAGTGCCATGTCTACATGGTTTTTTAACACCTTCACGGATGGTGAAGCTCAAAGAAGGATTAAGCTGGCCCTCCTTGGGGGAAAACCAACTCTTCAGTCCAGCTTTACCCTCTAACAGGGCACGTCCGGCCAGGCAGCACACTGGAATCCTCTGCCAGTACCCCAAACCCCGAGGGAGGAGCTGTCTCCGAGGGGTGCAGAGGCAGGACGAGGCCGGTTCGAGAGGGACCATGAGGTCCCACCTGGTCCTTCATCCACCATGGCTGGAGCGAGCAGAGCTGGCTGTGGGCAGCGATGCCACTGGCCACCCTGACGAACGCCCCCGGCCGCCTGCAAACCACCCTACACGGACAGAGCCGCCACCACCACCCTCACGCAGCCTCACGAAGGGGGCCAAGAAGAAGTGCCCTCACCAAGATGGCGGCCGCCCCATAGCGCAGCCCCTCACCAAGATGGCGGCAGCCCCGCGGACGTGGCCGCGCTCGGGCGGGGGTGCGAGGCGGTGGCCTGCGCATGCGCAGCTGCGGGCGGGCCGGGGACCATGGGCAGGAGGCGAGAGGGGCTGAGCGTGGCCCGGGAGGTGAGGGGGCGGGGGATGCAGCCGGGCCGGGCCGGGCCGGGCCGGGCCGAGCCGAGCCGAGCCGAGCCGAGCCGAGCCGCCACTGCTGAAGTAGCGTGTTCCTGGAGAGCGGGGGGTGACGGGGAGGGCCGGGCAGTGGCGGCCTGGGGGCCCAGCTTCGACCACGCTGTGCAGCCGGGGCCGGCCGCCGTCGGGCCCGGTGCAGTGGCAGCAGGGTAGGCCGAGGCACGACTGTCTGCGCCGGGCCCTTCCGCCAGCGGAAAGCTGGGTGCCCTGTCCTCCGTCCCAGGCCTCTGACTGAGGGAGCGAGCAAGTCTGTGGTGAAAGCCAGCGGCGTGCTGGGCACAGGCTGCCCTGAGGAACGCGGCAGTACAGCAGCACATGAAGTGCCTGTAACGCACAGCAAGGAGAGGAGGAGATTGGGTTTTAAGAGCATGCCTTCCTTCTAAAGCTGCCTTTTTATTGCTGGGTGGTTTGTGATCTCCTGAGGATGAGAGGTAATGGCATCAGTTTACACGAGGGGAGGTTCAGGTTGGATATTAGGAAAATTTATTCTCCAAGAGTGGTCAGATATTGGAACAGGCTGCCAGGGAAGAGGTGGAGTCACCATCCCTGGAGGTGTTGAAGAAATGTGTAGATGTAGCACTCGGGACATGGTTTAGTGGGCATGGTGGTGAGTTGTTGGTTGGACTGGATGATCTTAGAGGACTTTTCCAACCTTAATGATTCTGTGGGTGGCAGGAGGGGTGCTGGTAGCCTTTGTTTAAGTTTTGTATTTTTATTAACAAACTGAGGCATGTTAGTTAAGGTCTTTCTGAAGGATACTTCATTCTGACTCCCACACTGAACAGTGCAATCTGGACTGACTTGGAGGAGGCAGTGGAGAGCCCATAGTTTGAGTCTGTGAGTTGTGGATATTTTGGGGACAGCAAAAGCCTGAACCTTCCTAACAAATGGCTGAAATGAGGCAGAACTGGTACACTGAATCTCACTGGTCACTTCTCTGTCCTGAAGTCTTTCAGATGAGCATATGTACAACAGACCAAGATAATCAGGGTGGAAAGGCCAGGAAAAGGATGTGGGGCTTGCCATACATGCTTCACCACCCAGTAACATAAAGGTCACTGTCCTACTGTGTGATGTAAATGAGAGTTCAGTTTATAGTAATTTTCTTGTCTGTTTCATCTAGTTAGGCTTTCATTAGAAAACCAAACATTTCTGGGCACTCTAACCCAAATATAACCACCAAAGGGAGTCCAGAGGGGAGTGTGCTGGCTGCCCAAGCTTGTCTTCAGTGAGCCTAGTGGGGAGAATTTTTGGTAGTTGTTGTTTGAGATGTGACAGATAAAGATAGTTGAGAGTCTGAGGGTCTTACAAAAAGAGGGATGGTAAAAAGGGTGAGCCTGTCAAGGACCTGCTGGTCAGCGAATGAAAAGGAGCTGATTTTAGCTGCCACGGCAAATTCTTACCAAGTGTTTGGGGACTTGCGGTATCTTTAGATTCAGGGGTTTTTTAGAAGTTGTCACAGTAGAACACACTCCTTTTGAAAGGACTGTAGAACTACTCTTCTTCAGTGTGTTAGCGATTAAAACTTAGCCTTTCAGTGCAAAGATACTACTAAAAGATAAAATCCTTCCCCTTTCACTGATGAGAATAGTACTGAGTAGAAGTTGGGGAGGAGGAAAACAAAATCCCTTTAAGCCAGAGGAAGAAAGAGCTGTGTTTCAGATGTCAGAAATGCATGACAACCAAGATACTGATTTTATAATTTAAAGTTTCATTTGATTCAGTATTACCTTCTGAGCTGTTATCATTGTAAAGAAAACTTTCCAAACGAGCCTTCATAAGACGTGATGCATGGCTAGCTTTGAAAGGCCTAATGTAGGCAGAGTCATATTTGTTTAACAGAAGTCATGATGCTAAATGAATGCAATTTTCTATATGGATACTTACCAGATTAGCTTGCACTTACAAATTGCAGGTGTAATTGATATGACCTGGTTTAAACTGATATAAATGTGATGGTGGTTTAAACTCATACTGTTTCTCCTTTCCTATAGCTCTGTAGTCTTTCAACAGGCAGCCCCACTGGCAAAGCTGAGCTGCACAGAACTTTCTTGATGAAACTCGTCAGGGAAATGAATCTGGAAAGACTGGTCTATTTTGTAGCAAAATAGTGAAAATGGAATGAGTTTAAGAGAATGACAAGGATGATCAAGGGTGTGGAAAACGTCTGTGCAAGAAACAACTAAGCATACCAGGTCCTTCTAAGCTTGAAAACATGACTGCAAGGGGACCCAATATAGGTCTGTATCCTCTGTATGCTGTTTGTAATTTTAAATGGAGAATGAACATTCACTGTCAATATAAGATCAGAGCTATCAGTTGAAACTAGCAGCTGACGAGCTTAGAACGAACAGGAGTTCTTGGTCCTTCCATAACCTATGGCTGTGCTGTGAAGCTCCTTGCCAGAGGATGTTGTAGTCCTTAAAAAGGTACTTGTGGCTCAGACAACAACTGGAAAATAATTCATGGAAGCAAAAAAGCGAGGCCATTAAATGCAAAGAGAACACCCTGTACTCAGGCAGTGCCTGAGCTGCAAATGTCAAGTGTGTGTTTGGAGAAAGTATTGTGGAGTGTGTGCTGCTTCTGTCAAAGGCAGGGGCTGATCAGTGTCTGTGCAAGAGCATAAAGAACAGGGAAAAGGCCAACGTGGCCTTTGCTCAGTAAGGCTGTTCTGACAGGATTTTTCAAAAAGCTGTGGGTGGTGCCGTGTGGTCACCTCTGTGTGCTGTCCTGCAAAGCTGCTGGTCTGAGCTGAGGCAGGGTGGGAGGACTGTCTGCATAGTCTCTGCAAGGCTGAAGGGGGAGATGCAGGCAGGGTCCAGCCCTTTCTCCTTTGCCAATACAGAGAGTTGATCTGCAGGATTTATCTTTGACTTTGCTGGTGGATCACCCGCTATTGTGTTGTAGCTTGCCTGGTAAATATTTCCAAGCACACTGTGGGCACAGCATCTGCAAAATGCTTTGCCAGCATGCAAAATGATTCCAAGAGCATGGTGAAAATGGAAGTGTGTCCATGAACTGCAAGTTAGCATTTGAATTTAAACAAAGCTCATCTCTGCTGGACTGATTTTAATAACCCAGCCAAATTTGTAGATGCAGGAACCACTAATTCTTCTGTGAAAAGAACTGCTCAAGTGTGCTGGCAGGTGACAAGGCATGAGAAGACTGCTCGGGGAAGGTTTTTTTTTAATTTGCCTCCACCTCTTCAGTTGGCTTTGATCTGTTTTATGAGGGTCAGAAGACGGAAACCTCATTACCTAACGCTGTTGGATGTCGACGTATGTGTGATATGGCTCTTTGCCAGGATCTTAATTAGGGAATTCATAAAAGCGGAGGGTGGATGCCAGTTCTTGAAAAGCGCTTTTAGCCTTTCTGCTGGAAAGAAAGCTTTTATTAATTCATTACAAAATGTATTTAAAAGGATCCAGCTCAACTCTGTAAGCAATGCTGCTTCTTTCTCTCTTTTCTATTTGCCTCTGCCTTTTTGTGAGTCATTTCAGGCTCCCTGCCCAAGATGGTCCCAACAAATGAGATTTGTAATAAGCATGTAAGTCAGTTTGAATTTAAATCCATTCCAGGTCTCTCTGGCTTAAAAAGGTCTCCAGATTGCAGGCAACTGTTGCCAGAATTCAACAAAAATGGCCCAATGTCTTGTCATACCTTGTGGAGCAATGGAGGCATCAGGCCTTAGATCCCTGTGTGCGTCCAGAGCTGCTGTGACTTGACTTTCAGGAGTGGCTCTTGGGGAGCAGAAGTGCAGCTCCGTGTGCCCCGAGCTGCTGCCTGGATGTGAAGCACCTGTTTCACTTGCCCCTTTGAGCTGACACTACTGAAAGGTGCTGCTGGAAGTGAAGGCCTGTGTCCCTGCTACAGGCCATGTGAAAATGAGGAGTTGTCATGTGAGCTTTCTACATGCTGCACTTCATCTCTCTCCCAGAGGATCCCTCTCACGGAAAGGAGAGCCAGGAGGAGCAAGGGTTCGTCTTTCCAATGTATAAGCCACCGTGCTGAGATTGCCACTGAAAAGAGAAGCCAGTGTGAAGTGCAGTGATGGTTCAGCTGAGGGAGCTGGGCTCTTGGTTTTTATGCAGGCCTCCAGTAGGCCTAGGTACGTAGCCCAGTAACCTTCTTGTGTTTTAGTCAGTAGGAGGGAAAGGTTTCTTTCTACAACAAGCTCAGATGTGCACCTGCTTCTAGGATTGCTCTCCTGGAGAGCTGCTGCAGGGGATTATGACGAAGCTCTACAGGTTCTCTTGTGCTACAGCTTTACAGGCTACAGTCCCCCTGGGAGTTTTCCTCAGCAGCCCAGAGAGTAATCAGTAATACCCAGGCATTGCTCTGATTCCCTGTGCTTATTTTCCGTTTCTCTCTTTCCTTTGCCCTGCAGTGGAGAGTTACTTGGATGACTGAGCTGCTGAGAGACTTCTGGCTTGCAGGAAGAGATCCCAGATCCCAAATGGGGCAGTGGCACTGGCATATCAAGATAGTGCTCTGCCCATAGTTTTGGTTGGTGTCTGAGGCTCCTTGCATAAATGAGCCACCTCCATGAGGCTGATGGTATTGTTCTAATTTACAAGTGGGGAAACTGAGGCACAGTAAATAGATAACACCTGGGAATCCTCACTGTCAACCTTCCTTACAACCTTAAACTAGCTTTAAAACAAAGAAATAGATTCTGGAGGAAAAACATTTTGTTCATTCAGCAATCTGTTCCTCCCTGCTTTTTTTATTTTTTGATTATTTTCTGTCCCTTGTGCCCCCAGCTCAGCAAAGCTGATGGTGCAGTTCTAGGGCATGTGGTTCATTAGCAAATTATTGCTCTCCAGCAGGGGACCTAAACTTTGGTTTTGATTTAAGAGCAGTAAAACTACTTGAAACTTCTAAAGTATTATGTGGAATCTAGAGATTTTTAGTCAGCAGAAAGTAAAAGCATTGGCAGCGTTGGGCAGAATATCCTTGTTATGTCTCGTGAAATGACAGAAGTATGGGCAGAGAATGTACTAGTGAGAGCAACTGCAAACTGAGCAGGAGGAGCAGTTCTGGAGGAGAGGATGTGAAATGCAATGACATTGATAATTTAGTGGTGGGGTTGGCAGCTGACTAACCAAAGCTCTCATTAAATTGTATTATTTAACATGATTTTTGAATGTGTTTCCAGAGAAGACACGGTGCATTGTAATAAGTTTACTAGCGAAGGAGGAGCCAGGTAACACATGCTGAAGCACCTCTTGCTTGTGTGTGTATGTGAGGGTTTCCAACAGATAAGGGCACAGAGACACAGTCACTTGCAAATGGTAGGAACTGGTGAGGGAGATGGTCATTCTTAAATGGGACTCGATGGACACCCCACCTCCACTCTGCTGTGCTCTGCCATTAAATTAACTTGCTGATTAGCGTGGTCAGAGCTGATTTGGGTGAAGCCCTTGGCTGGCTCTGAAGCAGACTGGAGTAATGCATCCTGCCAGCTGAGCTGTAGTGGATGACAGGTAGTGATGAGCAGCTGGAGTTAACATTCTTAACTGGCACAGCTGGATATGGAGGAGGATAATTATCTTTGCCCTGTCCAAATGCATTTTCAGGTAGCATGCTTTAAAAATATCTGCATCCCCACCCAGGAAAACCCAAGCATTGTCAAACACAGAAGCGCCGTTCCCTGTGCTGTGGGACCAGGTGATGTGCCTGGTGCTCCCCTTGGGCTCAGGGGAAGCTGTGCAGGTGCCTCTGGGGAGTGTGGCGTCTCAACAGCCCTGGCAGAGCTGCCCAGTAACAAGGGACTTTGAAATTGCTATCTGGTAAGATGCAAAGGTTATTTGAGCCTTGCTGTACGTGGCCCCCTCCCCAGCTCTCCTGTGCTCCTTGCAGGGAGACTGTTGAGCTGTGGGGGGTTGCTGTTGTCTGGATGCCTGGTACCCACCAGAGCTGCTCTGTCACTCCCCTTCTCAGCTGGACAGGGGAGGGAAAATATAATTAAATACTTGTGGGTTGAGATAAGGACAGAGAGATGACTCAGCAATTACTGTCATGGGCAAAACAGACTTGACTTGGGGAAAAAAGTAATTTAATTTATTACCTATCAAATTAGAATAGGATAATGAGAAATAAACCCAAATCTTAAAAACACCTTCCTCCCAACCCTCCCTTTTTCCCGGGCTTAACTTTACTCCCAGCTTTTCTACTTCCTCCCCACCAGCAGCAAAAGGGAATGGGAGTTGCAAACAACTCATCACACGTTTTCTCTGCCACTTCTTCCCCCGCAGGGGCAGGACTCCTCACCTCTCTAGTGTGGGGTCACTCCCACAGGAGACAGTCCTCCAGGGACTTCTCCAATGCGAGTCCTTCCTGCGAGCTGCACTTCTTCATGAACCTACTCCAGCGTGGGGTGCAGTCCTTCAGGAACAGACTGCTCCAGTATAGGTCCCCCACAGGGTCACAGGTCCTGCCAGGAGCCTGCTCCAGTGCTGGCTTCCCATGGAGTCACAGCCTCCTTTGGGCTCACACCTATTCCAGCGCAGCATCCACCATGGGCTGCAGGTGGATATGTGCTCTGCTGTTAATGTCCATGGGCTGCAGGGGGACAGCCTGTCTCACCATGGTCTTCACCACAGGCTGCAGAGAATCTGCTCCAGCACCTGGAGCACCTCCTCCCCCTCCTTCTTCACTGACCTCGGTGTCCGCAGAGTTGTTGCTCCCACCCATTCCCACTCTTCTCTCCCACTGCAATTGCTGTTGCACAGGGCTTTTTTTCCCCCCTTCTTAAATATGTGCTACAGAGGTGCTACCACCATTACTGATGGGGTCGGCCTTGGCCAGCAGCAGCTCTGTTTTGGAGCCGATTGGCATCGCCCATCAGACATAGGGGAAGCTTCTAGCAACTTCCCACAGAAGCCACCCCTGTAGCCCCCTTGCTACCAAAACCTTGCCACACAGACCCAGTGCATTAGCTGACTGGCTAAACTCCTTCTGCAGTCTGCTTTGTTCTCCCTTTTACATCGAGCCTCTTTCCCATCCTGCTTATTTCTAACACTTGCCTGCCTTTCATGAGCAGAAGGTGTGAGATTGCTAACAAGCTCAGAATGGAGCTGATCCCCCAAGCAGTAGTAAATGGGGATCACTACCTTTGATTTTGTTTCCAGTATCATTGTTCATGGGAGCGTTTGTGCTCTGGGCCGCCTTTGAGGCTGTTGTCCAGGTATCTCATGTCTCATTCCACCTCAGTGCTTTACCTGGGACTGTGCTGCCTCTTAGCTTAGCTTCTGGTTTGTGAAGGCTCCCACCACAGAGAGGCCATGCTGGCAGCACCAGACACAGCAGGACTGTTGCATTAAGTAGCTAAAAAGAGAGGTCATTGCCACCTCAGGGCACTGAGGCCATTTTCTTTCAGGCTAGGATGTTGTGTTCATATGATCTGATTAGTCCCACTGTTTCCCTGCTGGAAGCAAACCTGAAAGAGTTTTCCTAAAGATGTCTACATTCTGGTTGCCAGACAGAAAAGAGGAATGATTCCCAGAACTGTTGTCTGTGGTGGGATTCCCTCATGGGCAGTCCATTTGCACACAGGTAGATCAGCCCTCTGGTACTTATCCACAGTTACTCCCCTCCACAGGAAGACACAGTGGGGGTATTGCTGTTAGAAGACCTGACCAAGAGCCAAAGAGATGACTGGCGTTCTTCTGCATGGGAACATGCTGCTGACAAAACTTGGTGCAGGTTTAAGGTGTGGGGGTGGCAGTGAATGCTCTGTTGAGCAGACTGTGCAGACTGCTGTTGCTGTTGTAGATTTAGTTGAATAAGAGTGACAGCAGGTATCAATGTTTCCCCTTTGTCCCCTCTTCACCCAAGCAGACAGCTGAGGGTGCTTTGTAGTCACATCCCATGAACTTCTGCATCTGTTTGCAGCGCTAAACCAAGACCTTGTCCCTAAGGCTTTGGCCAAGGCCAGTCTCTCTCATTTTTATCCTCTGTTAATTGTGTAAAGGTGCCTTAGATTGTGGCATCTTTGTGGAGCCACATGTAAAGAAACTAGAACAGGCTGGAACGAGATCAGATCTTGGCAAAAGGTGCTGGCCAGCCACACAGTGGGAGTGTTAGAGCTGGCTTGGCTGTGTCTGGGATTACAGTGTCACAGTTGCCTGGGCTATAATACAGGTGGTGGCTCTCTGTGCAGACCTGGGGCTGTTCCTCTCTTCATTTGGGGAGGAAGGAGGTGGAGTAGCTGAGCTGCCAGCCTTCCCATGTGAGTGGGGATGGATCTGTGTTCACTGGGAGAGGAAATGACGGTGACTGGTGTGGTGTTTTTCAGATTGATGGACTGGAGGAAAAGCTGGCGCGCTGCAGACAGAGCATGGAGGAGGTGGATCTTAAACTGCGCAGGGAGAAGCTCAGCCCTGAAGGAAGGTATTGATAATCATGTTCTTTCACAGTTGTGGCTGTGTGCTTCAGCTAGCTATCATCCTGGTGTAGTACTGAGCAAGGGCTCGTGAAGGGATGGGAATGTGGTTTCCCATGACAAGAGTCTCTTCCCTCAGCTTGGAGCTGACATGGGGAACTTGCCAGGGTGAGTTGTTCATTGATCTATGGAGAGAGCTTCATCTTATTAACAGTCTCACTCCAACCTGCACCGCAGCCAGCCAAGCAGTGCACAGAACTTGCCAGTTCATTTGCAGGGCTGGCCTCTGGCTTGCTAGGAAACAGCTCTGTGAGTCTGGCAGAGGTTCACTGCACGCTGCTACTCGAGCCTTGCTGAAACTGCCTGAGTTCAGTCAGGGGAGATGTGCAGCAGCTACTACTGAGGGCCAGACCAGGCTGGGATGCAACTGGGAGAGGGGCTGAGGGAAATGACCCTGTCTTGGCCTGTGCTGCAAATGTGCCTGGATGTAGGAATGCAGTGACATGTTGGCTTCCTTGGCAAAGGGAAGAGGGACAATTCCCCTGAAATCTGTCACTGACATAGAAGAGAACAGTAGGCTTCCAGAGCTGAGACTCAAGCAAGGACTTTGTAGCAGACACAGGCAAAACTTGCTGTTTCTCTAGAGTGTGAAGCAAGAGATCCTGGATCTCCCAGCTGATTCTCAGATCTGTCTGCTTGAAGGCATTCTTCCAGTCACCAGCATCTTATTGCTCTGCTCCTAGCAGAAAGGCTGGGAAGGTCAATTGTAGGCCCAGGGAGCAGCCCTGTTGGTCCTGGTGTCTGCTCCACAGTACTGTCCTACAGAACCCAGTTAGAAGTGATCCTCTCGCAGTGGTGGCATCTTCACACCCCGATATTTACCAGCCTCAGGTTATCCTCTTTGTTCTTCCTTTCCACTGTTACTTTGCTCTATCTGTCATTCCTTGAGCCAGCCTCTCTCTTTCCTGCACCTTTACTGGGGTTTCACATCCCCATACATATTTGGACAGGGTTCTGTCTCCTACTGTCCCTCAGCTCGCTGGCTCCTCATCTCACCAGTCCTTCATCTAGGCCTAAATTATTCTTCTTATGCTTACTGTCTGTATTCTTTATCTGCTACTGAGGTGGCCAACAACCAAACCTACAGTTGTGGTAACTTGACAGGATGAAATATATTTGTATGATTTCTCTCTGAAGTATAGGGCCTAGAGCAAAGAATTAGGATTAGGGATTCCTAGGGCTTCTTTTGAATTTTACAACGTGTATGGAGATGGAAGCAGGAATTCTGTTGCCCTAAGCCAGACCATTTGAAAACCCTGGAGGAAAGTACCATGATCAAATTACTGATTCAGCGAGTAGTACACTAAGGAGAGCTCTGCTTTCCCATTTTGAAGGTCAGTTGTCATGGTTTCTTCATGTCTCATTCTCAAGGTCTCTTCCCTTGGCTCTCTTCACAAGGCAAATTTCTAAGTAGCAACCCGGTCATGTTGGTAAACTTGTCTTCTCACTTCCTCCTGGCAGCACTCCACATCACCTTTCCTCAGTTGCCTTTAAGAGCCCTTTCCTCTTCTGCTGTTCTGACATGGCTTGCTTTCTTGCCATCCCTTACTTAACTAGCTGTACACAGATTTGGATCTCTTTCCTCCTACGGGTTCTTCCCCAAGGGGGAAAACAAGCTCTGTTACGCTTACTGCCTTCTCTGTCTGCTTTGAACCAGGAGGTAATTTGTTAGTGCATGCTCTTATTTACATGCACACAATCTGAAAGGAGTGACCACATCCTCACAGACACAATGGAAACACTGCTGCTTTCAGGCAATTTGTTTTGCATTTATATTTTAAACTGTATATTAATTAATCATCTTGTGCAGTTTAAGACAAGGGCCTGACTTACTCTTTTGTTATTATCCTGAGTCTTCAGTCTAATAACAGATTGTTTAACTGGTTGTTACTGGGTTTGGATTCAGCTTGTTTCCTTAAGTTGACCAATTTGTGTAAATTGGATACCTCTAACAAAGGGATCCCAGCTTCAATCTGAGAAGAATTACCATTCCAGCACTCAGACAGATGTGCTGGAGGGGCAGGATCCTGCAGAGACCCTACCCCATCCCATAGCCATCACAGAACTTTCTACCCCACCATGGGGAACAGAGTAGGGGGCTCTGACACACAGACCCCTTTCTAGCCTGCTTGTGTACAGTGACACTGTCCTGGGATTAAGCAGTTTGGAGGAAGGAAAAAATAATCTGAAATTGCTGTCTCTCTTCTCTTGCACAGCTGGGGGTTTCTGAACTGTCACCTCTCCACAGTCAAGGGTGAGGGGCTTATTCTGGGAGCAGACATCCCTGGCAGTGGGACAGTCTCTCTTCCATCATATAAGCAAAAAAATAGGCTGTGTTGTGCCTCGCAGGTAATGAACTACTCTTCTCATTACAGAAAGTCACTGGAGAGAGAGAGAAACTTGCTAATGACCAAAGCTGACAACTATGGTAAGAGCTTCATTAAAAATGGTCCCTCTGGGCTGGATGGGATCAGTGCTGCAGCTTAGCTTTGTCTTCAAGCTCCTGCCACCTCTGACTTCTGCCTTTGAATTTAGGTTCAGCTAAAGGGATCTAGAGGGAAATCTACTCAGTGTATTTTAATAGGAGTCTGGATCCTCTTGCTTGAGCTGTGCTATCACAGGGGAAAAAAAATGAGCATCAGCTAATGAGGGGGGAAAGATGTCCCTTTCACATGCCCCTGGTTACCAGCTTTTAGGTAATGTTAACCAACAGATTGACTAGAGTGGCTTCTAACATCCTCCCTCTCCTTTTTTTTTTTCCTTTTCTTTTTTAATAGAAGCTTGCTAAGCAAGCCAGCAAGTGCTTTCTGCAGTGTAGCAAAGTATAGCAAAGTACCCCGTCCTTGGGGAAGGTGCTCACTGCATCAGTTTCTAGGGCCATTCAGCACACAAGCGTAGAGATTCACACTGATGTGCTAACTGCAGTTCCAGAGAGCCAGGATCGCTCCTTGATACAAGCCCTGCTATAGACAGTTAAAATGAGAGTTCCTCTGAGCTACCACACATTTGACAGCACTTCCATTCCATTAGGGATGCTGCTTTCCGTGTCTTCAGGCTCCTGGTGTTCATCAGTGTGTTAACTGCTTGAGAGCACTCTGCAGCACTGCAAGCACCAGAGCTCACAGAAGGGAAAGGAGCACGAGTGTTCTTTTAGGCCTGGAGAGTTGGAAGCTGGGGTATGGCCAGAAAATTTGTAATTTTAACTCATGTTAAAGGTCTGTTTCCAGATAGTTATTTTAAACAGATTCAAAGCTGTTCCCTAAGGGCCTACCACTAGAGACAGCAGAAGACTCTGCACATCACATCACTGCCACCCTTTTACCAGCAGTCAGCCATCACTGCTGTCATCAGCAGAGCCAACCCACAGGCTGCTCAGACAGCAGCAACAGCCTCACCTAATGGTGATGGCTGTTCCTCATGGAGTGGAACAGATCACATGCACACACAGGCTTTTTAGATCACTGCTGTGGCCCCTAATTAAATCTCTGCTTATTCCAGGTGATGCACTTGAGGCCATGAACTGCAGTTGCTGACAAGGGCATTGCTCCATCAGTTTAAGTTGGCACTGCTGTGCTTGGGGTTATGTGACCCCCTGCCCCTACCACCTCATCTGTAGCCCTGCAGATTCAAGCAGTTTGCCCTGTGGTTGCATGAGAATGCTTGTACTACATGAAGAAAGAACAGCTAAAAGCCCCTTTTGATACCAGCACCAAGGCATTGCCCCTGGAGGCTGCTAGTGCAAACTGTAGCAGCAGTAACCTGTGTAGTCACTGCAGCTGACTTCAGCAGCAAGGGCACTCTGGCTCTGGAGACAGTCTGCACCAAACCTTGTCCTGCAAAGTAATTATTGCTGTTTGGCCATGCAGTGTGCAGTGCTGGAGGCCTCACTTCTTGCTTCTACCATCCAGCAAAGCCTTGTGGAACAGAACTAGTGAGAATGGGGTTCCTAGCCGTGGTAGAAGGAATGGAGCAGAAATGCAGATCAGTAGTACTCCATACTTTTGGTAGCCACTTCCTTCCTCTCTCTGCACCTATGTTCTTTGGTAAACCAGGGCCAGGGAAAATGACCCATCTCTACAAAGCTGCACACCCAAACAGAATGAGTGTTCAGGCTGTTCCACACTCATCCTTCTGGGGCACAAGGAAACCCAGGTTCTGCAAACATGCAAAGGAGGCCACAGTTGTGTTTAAGTAAATTGAAGCACTCGGAAAAAGTACCAGGCTGTTGTCTAGAAGATAGTACAAATAGCTCTCTACCCTCTTGTCCTCTTCATTCTCCTAGGGAACAAGTAGTTGTTCTAATGACCCATTCTGTCCTTTGTGTGGTCCTAGAACAAGGTCATTTGCAAACAGGAACTGGTCTGGCACCAAAGTATTCCCAAGCACAGCTACTAAGAGGTAGCAAGTGAAAGTGTTCCTGCTAGTTTACTTCCTGTTCAGCACATCTTATAATTGGCAGCTTTGCATACTGATCCCAAGAGTCTCCCTGGGGCCAAGGGTAGCATTGTGCTTTTAAGACAGTTTGGAAGGGAGATGTAACTGCAACATGAAGAACATTCACAAGCAAGGCTTTTGTTTGTTTCCCAGAGAAAGAACTGAGTGTGCTTCGTAAGGAAAATCGCAAGAATGCTGCCCTTGCTGTGGCTACAGGGTTGCTGATTGCTCTTATTTACGCCTGCTGGATGATGTGATTGCACTCAAGAATTCACCTTGCTGACCAAATGACTCTCCTACAAGGAGCTCTTCCTCCTCTCACCACTGTGCCTCCCCCAAGGGTGAGGATCAGCATTTCAAATTGCCATTCTTATTTATCCTCTCTGAGCCTCATTGTAGGGAAGCTTTTACCTCTGAGAACTGAGGGGGACAGGAGACAAACCAGAAATCACAGCACACTTGCAAATTGCAATCAGGTCAAGCAGAGCTCAAGGTGGTGCTGTCTTACCCAATATGCAGTCAAGACCATCCAGCCTGATGCAGCAGGGCAACACATTTTCCCTTCTGAAGAGGACCTCTGTGGTTGCAGCCAAGTGCTCCCTGCCCAGCCCCATCAGAATGCCTGCCACTTGCTTGGTTCCTGTGACTCGGCCATAAGCTGAAGGGACACCAAGCTCTTTGGATCTTTGGATCAAAGGGTAACTTGGGTATTGTAACCTAAAGACTCCACGTGTGCCCAGAGCTGAGCTATAAACAACGGTGTTTCCTCATCCACCCTGACTTACAGGACCAAAGGAATCCTACCTCCACAGAAACAGCTGGGAGGTAGGCATCTCTCTTTCTGCAAGCAGGATGCATCCAGCTTGAGATCTGGGTGCTTGGTCTTTGAGACGATCTACCTACCTCTCCAGTGCATCAGAGCTTGGTAGCCATTTTGTGCCTCTGAGAATCAACACTTGCAGAAGAGAATTTACTGTCAACTGCCAGGGATGGAAGTGCCTCTGCAGGGCTTTAAATAAAACCATTTGACCTTGTAACTTCCCATTTTTCTTTTTTTTCCTGTTTTCTAACATGCCTCTCAGCCACTGCTTTCTTCTCATCCTACCATCTCCCCGCTGGCACACATTGCACCATAGTAAGCCTAGACTGCGTTAGGTACTTAACAGCCCTGGTCACTGAGCTCTCAACAGAGGGTTACTGGTCTGTTGTAACCTGGACTCTACTTGAGTGTTTGCTTGAAGTGGAAAGGATCGTGGCATGTGCTGCAGAGGAGTGCTGGAGACTGTCCCCTCTTGTTCTGATCTAGTGACATGCACTAGATAGCCCTGAGTGTGCTGTACTTGCCAGGAAAGCATTTAAAAGGGCTTAAAAATTGAACTGTGCAAGGCATTTCTCTGTGTCCATGCTAACACACACTGCTGGCCAGAATTCTGTGGGAAGCAAAGAAAACAAACACTGTTGTTAACTAAAGGGGCTGTATTGGTAATAGAAACAATGAAAGCAGAGAAGTCAACACAAAATGATACGCAGCCTAATAACAATATCTTGTGCAATTAATGTACATAAACATTCCTTTCAACAAGACCTTCCTTGCCCCCTTTCCCAATGATTCCTCTGTATTTCCCCTGCAGGGAAGCAAGCACCATGGTGGCTCATGCTTGCCTTCTTGAAGGGGGATTCAGAATTAAGGTTCAGTGCATCAAAAATAAAATTAAAAATAAAAGCAAATTAAAATCAGGAGGAGCTGGAGGCAACTGGGTAAACAGAAAGTATCTCTTCATCAGAGCTAGCCTGCAGGCTAACCAGGGCTTTTTGCACCAAGAGGCCTACACTCACCCCGGTGTACTTCCTAGTCGCCCTTCTGTCTGCCAGCCCACAAGAGACCCAAAGCCCTGAGTGGAGGACACAACACTTGGGAAAGGAGCCTGGCAAAGGGAGCAGGATGCTTTGCTGGCATTGGAACAGCCCAAGGCAGTCCAAAGAAGCACCAGAACTCAAATTACTGGTTGGTTTAAAAAGCCAGCTGCATACAGGCCTGGAAACCACACAGTGGAGGTTCTTTATTGCCCACTGGGAGAGAGTCCTCATCCCTCACAAAAGTGCCTTTGCCAAAACAAAACTGCCAGTGATGAGCCTCTTGTTCTTTGGGGGGAAGGGCCACCGTTTCTTTCATACATGTTTATCAATGCTAGACAGCAGAGGGGGTCTACAGGTCAGCAAAAAATGCATTAACAGCATGCCATCCCTCAACTGCTTTGGGAGACCTCACTGTGTCTGGGAACTAATAGTCACCAACATGAAAAAAAACAGCTTTGACCCACTTCAGATTTGGACAGAGCTTTAGAAGAAACAGGATAGCTCCCCTGCACAATATCCAGGGCTACCCATTTGTAAGCCAACCTCCCATCCACTCCTGAGTTTTGCCTCCTCCAGTTTTCACTGACCAAGACAACTTCTGTGCTGCTCCTTTAACCAGGGGTGTGGTTCTGCACTGATCAAGCCCGCATATAATTTTCCCTGGTGCAAGGAGTTGCAGCTGTTAATCAATACCAAACTGTAGAGAATTAATACATGGTTATATGGAGACAATTTGCTTGTCAAGACATGGAAGTGCTCCAAGCTCAGAGAGCACAGCCTACTTGTAGAATGACCTTCATTTGTGTGCTGAGAATGAACACAAAACCTACACATGATGCTGGGCCTTAGAAGGGGGAGGTGTGGGACTTCTACAACATGCCATCCTTGTTCTGGCTTCTTTGGGTGGGGTGCAGGGCACCCATGCACATATACATCTAGAAGTGAAAATTTCCATGTCTTGCTACATAAACCTTGTTCAAATCATACATATGGGTGTGGAGAGAAAGAAACAAGAACTAAGCAACTGCTATAGATTCCAGAACTATAGCTTTAAGGCACAGTTCAGACAACCCCTAAATCAGTTTCCTCCCTACTGCCAATCTATGTTTAAAACCAAGCCAACACAAAAAAAAAGGGGGGAGGGAAACAGGGGGAGGGTGCAATTTTGCTGCTTGGCCAAAAGCAGTCAACTCTGTGTGATCTGCTGATTTACCTGGAAGACCAGGCAAAAGTGCTGGAAGCCAGAAGTGAAGGTAAAACATGCAATAGAAGACAACTTTGAGCCCAGCACAGAAGTGCATGGAGGAGTCTGCTGACACACAAATACCATGCTGAGATATTCACAGCTCTGTGCCTTCACTCCAGGTACAGCTCCAGGGCCACATGAGACGTGAAGGGTTTCAAAGCCCACTCCAACATTTAAAAAGGAAAATCTGGTAACCTTTCCAGTGGGCAGAGTCAGGGGACTGGTTTTCTTCTGATTAACCAACCTGGTCAAAGTCAAGATGTCTTTTCACTGAAGCCCTGGGGTTTTTTAACGAAATCAGATGTTCCCATCTTTTCCTCCAAAGACCTCCAGCATCCTAATCTTCCTGTCTTCCCTCCCACATCTGCTTTCCTCCCTGAATATTCAGGTAATTGTGCTGAGTACCAAGAATCAAAGCACCTTGGTCTCAGAAGTACCATGAGGCATAGACATGTTCACAATTTAACCCCAGGCTGCTGGCTCAGGATCAGTCATTGATCTGGAGAGGGGAAATCCTTGTCACAGCAGCTTCTAGAGGTCTGAGAAATCCCTGGCACTGAGCACATCAAATCTGTGCCAGGACTCTACTCATCACCTGTGCTGGCCTTTGTCCAACAGGATACCATCGCACAGGAATTGCCAGTGGCCAGCCAAGTGCCTTGATAAGCAGAATTGTTGGAGAGCCCAACAAGAATACACAGTTACATCCCAAAGCTCGCATTCCTAAATGAGTTAACACCTTCCACTGGGGAGTGTAGGCCTTTGACAAAACCGAGGAGACTGATACCGGCCAGAAACAATGCAGGGCCACTTCAATGTCCTGTTGCCCAGCTCTGCCACCAAGACATCTGTGCTCCTTTCTACACTGACAGAGAAGCACAAGCCTGGAGAGTTCTGGCACACACAGAGCTCCACAAACCTCGCTGAATCTTTGAGCAGGAGCAAAGCAAGCTGCCAGCCCCCTGGCCTCATGCATGCAGTAGGTCAGGACAAAAGGGCGTTAGGCCTTGGCTCCAGGAGTCACCACAGGTACTCCAGCAGCAGGCACTACCTGGGCTGTATTCATATATACACTGCCAGGTTAGAGCCTTGTCCTGGGCCTCTGCATACTATCCCCTGGTTAGATCACTTCCAGGAAATCAGCTCTGGAGAAGACCAGCATAGAACTTGTGGAGTCTCCCCAGTCTCATCAGTCCCTGAAGAATCCAAGCTGGGCTCAGCTCCCCCTGCACTCCTCAAGAGAGCAGGGTTAAGGGTAGTGGGCTTGGATGAAAGACAGGACATCTTCCTTTGATAGCTTCTCTGGATCTTGCCTTTTCTGAGAGTCGTGCACTTTGACACCTTCCCCCCACTCCCAGAAGAGGCGGCTGTAATGGCAGACACTGTGGGCAGAGAGGAGAGCAAGATTAGTTTGGCAGGGGAGGGAAAACACTGTCATCCTAGCCACAAAGTGCACTACAGAGCCAGCTGCCCTTGCAAGGGGAGCCTTAGAGGAAGACCAGTGCATTCATTCACCATACAAACTCCACCACCCATAGGGTACAGCAACTTCCAAGCCTAAGAGATTTCCATGGAAACAAGCTGTTAATTCCAGCTTCATTCAAGATTCAGTCCAGTATTTGCTGCAAGGAGACAGGTCATTAGGGAAAACCCACGTTCCCCCTAAGTTTTTGAGAGGATGTCACTGCGGAAAATGGAACGGCCTTAACGAAGAATTCACAAAGTCTGCCGGCAGCAGCAATCTAATCACCCACCACAAACCTACTAGGTCAGTAATAACTGTCCTATGGAGCTTTGCAAATGAACAGCACTTCACGCTGCACAAAAGCTGCTAGGAGCATCCCCTCTTTTCCCTCATATGAAATAACCAAGCTTAACTTGGCTGCTGAGAGTTCTGGTCCTACAATGCCATCTCTCACTCCATCCATCAAGCACAGCCCTCCCTCACTGCATCAACACGGTCCCAGCCATAATGAAAACAGAGCTGCTAATTACTGACACAGCAGCCTTTAGTTTTGTACAATTACTGACACTTAATATTCATAGCTTATTTCGTGCTACTGTTCTAACAAAGCAGTACTAGCACAGCCACAAGAGCACATGTCAATAGCTAATTACAGACACATTAGTACTCACTAACCACAAGACAACACATCCCTTCTGGAGTCCCACACAAGCCTCCCTCCACCTCCTCAATCATGCAGGTTGATGCTGGCCTACTTCTGAGTACACAGGCAGAACTAAGCCCATCCTGACACATGGAGGCAAAAAGCATCGTGTGCCTCTGCTTTTACAGTTTTAAGCCTGTTCTTCTGCTTAGCTGGTTAAGGAAAGCTTAAGGATTCTTTAGAGTGCTGCTGTAAGGTAGGTAAGGAGATTCAGAGGGAGAAAATCAGGAGCCCTATTTCATAGGAAACTCTCGCTTAGAGGCACAATCCTGGGTAGTGGTGGTGGAGTGCATCTCTTGAGACTACCTGAGGGCAAGGTGTGCAGAACATCTCCACCCATGAGCCCTGAGGTGTCTCCCAGACTCAGGATTTGCTGTACTTAAGAGGTGGCCTTAACCTAGTACTCAGTAGGTTCAGCAGCCACAGTGTTAAAGACTGTCCAATGACAAGCCACTTAATTCTTTCCCAAGGAGCTGCTGCTTTTCTCTCTCACTCTCTCTTTAAACAGCTCCCAGCTACCTACAGCTTATTCCAGAGCCTGGGCTAAATGAACTGGGATTTGCTTTTAAATTAGCAGCTTCCAACCAAGCATCTGAAAATACAGAGTTGCAGCAAATTACAATTGCTGTGCTCAATTTCCATTTCCCTGTGTGCAGGGAGGTTCACTAACTTGTACTCTGCTGCAGACAAGGGAACAAAGTCATGAGATGTGTGTTACTCATAGCAATTAATTGCAAAATCTACAAATCCAGATCAGCAGTTTCCTAGAAGTCTGAGAAGGTGCCAGCTTCTGCAGCACACTCTGCTGGTGACCAAGCTGTGCTTGCACTGCAAATGAACTGCAAGAACTTAGCACAGCACACCTGAACTCCCTTCCAAATACACCGACACACTCAAACTCACACGCAGCTCTCCTTTCAAAGCCTCAGCTCCGGCTTGTACTCACTGAAAGGGTGCGATGGATTCAGAAGGGAGGTCGTATGTCGCTTTCTTGGTCATTTTGTTGAAGAAGAATTTCCTCTTGGAGTTTTTGCTGTATGCCATTGTCCAGGGATCTTGCAGAAGAGTCACAAGGATCAGACAGAAAATTAAGGGGGCGGGGGGAAGCACAGTGTAAATATACATATTTACATGTAAATTCACATATATTTCCATATTTCCATTGATATTTCCATGTACTATTACTCCAGAAAATATCTTCTTGATGAAAAATTATGATCTCATTAAAAAAGAAAGTCATCAGTCATGTAAATAAATTGAATTATCCACAGTAGCTAATGAACCCACAACAGAAAAACCGATCATATAAATACCCTAAACCTTATCCAAATAGCAGTTAAGTCTCTAGCCACTGCAATACTCTCATCAATTTTTTACCAACTTACAGCAGGAGGAAGCTTGGTCAATACTTTTTACCGTTATTTTTACAATACTCTCTTTACAATAAGAGCAGGGACTCTCTCTCCTTACCATTCACAGTCCGTACGATGTAGAGTCCTGTGGGCACAAAGTGCCGGTCATCTCGGCCAGTGTAGGACAGCCGGGGTATTCCCCCCGAACTCTTGATGATTTTCATCTCTAACCTGGATGTGGAGAGAAGGTAGTGACAGAGATGCCTCATTTCTTCCTTTGCTGTCCTCTTGCACACAACATGCCACCTGCACACCCTCTCCAGAGCATCACAGTGAAAACTGACAGCACTGGACAGGACAAAACCATCACATCCTGGAGAACGTAGTCTCTTGCCTCCCCCACATGCTGCCTAGAGAAACCAGCCAGAGCTGTCTTGATCAGGTAGCAAATCGAGTTTTACAATGAAAGATCCATGATGATCTACCACACTTAATCCAAAGGGGGTTCCCATTTCAGGTATGAACTCTTAATCTTTCAAGCCACTGCCACTTCTGCACAGACTCAAGCGCCGTTGCTACTCCTACTGTTGTGAAGAGCATTGGCCACATCTACGGCATTAGAACTCAGCAGGATGATGCTCTGAGTCAGCAGCAGCTCAGAAACAGCAGCCATCAGCTGCACAAGCTTTAACAGCTCTTTCTCTAGGACTCCTCAAGCACATCACTCCCATTCCTATGCACTGGTGGCTCATACCCTCAATGGGCCCTGAAGTCTCTCCTTTGTGCCGGTCACTTACCTCACAAAAATCTTTTCCATTTCCTCCAGTCTGTACACTTCCTTCACTCTGGGGGAGAAAGACAAAAATGTGATTTAAAAAAAAATAAACTGTCCTATTTTTCTGTCCCAGCTACAGGGAGCAGCAAAACAGTGCATTTTGTGCACCATGAGGTGGTCAGGCATGACTGAGGTTCACCCTTCTCAATCTTACGCTCCAGTGCCTTATTTTTCCCGCCTTGAGAAAACCTGACACCTGGATGCTCAAGGCTGGTTGCTGTAAGCAGCATATGAGCATCCTCGCTGCTAAGGAAGTTGTGCATTTTTACCTCAGGCTGAGTATACAGAAGAGGAAGAACAATGAAAGTCAGGTACTTTTGTTTTCCCATGAGGCAAGTTCACCAAGGTCAGCCTCAGGCAGGTTCTGGCCTCAGCATGCTGGCCTCGCAGTAAAACTAAACTGCCTGGTCTTCACCGTTACTATCCGCAGGGATGCCACAAATGCATTAGTTACCCTGAGGTAAAAATAGCCTCTTTTTTTTTTTAAATCAGTAAAGATGATTTGGAGTCGACATTCTCATTATTATGTCAAACTATTTTTGGTTTTGTTGTTCTGAGACACAGAAAGACAACCGGAGAGTTCCAAAAGCACTGCTTCTGATCTGACACCCCAACCACCCATTTCCCACACACTGCTACAAGCACCAGGCCTCAAAGAGCACAGCTCAAATGCCTTCTCACAAGAGCACAAAAGGATCCTTCTACAACCTACTACCCTACAACCATCTCTACAGCTCTCCCTCTCACTTCACCTTCAGCCCCCTCCAACATTTTGAGCTCCTCCAGTTCTTTTAACTCTCCGTTTGAGTTTAATTGAGATCCCACTCATTATCTTTCATTAAGCCACCAAGGACAATATCCTCTTTCCCTTCCTCCAGCTTCTCTCACAATATCACAGCACTTTTAGCTTCTGAAACAGAAGCTGTTTTGTCCACAGTACCTACCTGATGCCCAGCACAATGATGCTCTTATGTTCCACCATAGCACAACTAATGAAACAGAAGGTCAGGAGACAATCAAAGCTGAAGCCCTTTGTCAGGAATCTTCTTGGGATCGTAACTCATAGAATCCTAGAATGGTCTGGGTTGGAAGGGACCTTAAAGATCATCTGGTTCCAACCCCCCTGCCATGAGCAGGGACACCTTCCACTAGACCAGGTTGCTCAAAGCCCCATCCAACCTGGCCTTGAATACTTCCAGGGAGGGGGCAGCCACAGCTTCTCTGGGCAACCTGTTCAGTGTCTGACCACCCTCACAGGAAAGAATTTCTTCCTCATATCTAATCTAAACCTACCCTCTTCCAGTTTAAAGCCATCACCTTGCTCTATCCCTACCTGCCCTTGTAAAAAGTCCTTCCCCAGCCTTCCTAAAGCCTTCTCCTCAGATTAACCATTTGGAGATTGTAAATGCTGATCAGCACTTTGCTTATCTACTAACAATCAGCATCTCTGTACCACTGCTGGCCCTTCAGGGCAGACAAGGATATAGAAGTCTTTGCAATGATTAGGCTAACTGGGTGCTAGACCTACTATAACATGTATTTGAAATTAGCACCAGCCAATCCACTTATGATGAAAACATGTCTGTCTGATATATGAAAGGTGGGCACAACTTCTCCACCATTAACCTTTATCTTAGCTATTTAAAGGGCTTTTAGCCTCTTTCCATTGAACATCACAGAACTATGAATTTCAGCTGGAAATTTAACTCTTCTTTGGCTCCTTATCCTCATCCTCCAACACACTGAAAGCAAAGCACATCAGGCTGAGGGAAGGAGTTGGCACTCACCTGATTGGGTTCATATCTGGCCGACTAGGTTTAGAGACAGCTTTGACAAACTTCTCTGCCAGCTGAATCCTGAATTAAAACGGAGAGAATCCAGCAGTTTAGGGAGATCTTTGGCACAGCAGTTAGGAAATAGTTTCAGCAGAATAACTGATTAGACACAGTGGTAGTGGTACATGCAGACCGCCTCTACTGCTACCCAAATGGGTACTGAGCAAGACTTTTTTCACCCCGCTCTCCCAGTTCAGTGCTCAGTGACACTGGCTATTATCCATTAGCAATGGGTCTCCATAGCTTCTTCTACAAGCCTACATGCTGCTGAACATATTGACGTTATCAGCAGGCAAGTATGAGTAGTAGAGACATGCCCCTGAGAAGAACGCAGAGAAGCTCGTTCCTTGTCCCTCAGCCAGTTATCAGCTATGCTCATGCACATTCCCAGGATGCTCAGTTCACCCAGACTGTGCCTGGCTCACAGACTAAGAAACAAGCTAGATCTGCCCTCATCCACAGAGAGGGTACAGCTGGAAAACGCTACACGCACTTCAGAGCGGGTTCATTCACAGTTTATCTTTACAGCAAGGTTTTAGCTGAATGCACTTTTCTCCCTGTGATCAGCATTCTGCTTTTAGTGTGAATGTTGTTTCCCAGTCACTCCTACTCATGTACAAGAAAGAAGCTTCTCCAGATCCTACATACCTCTGGTTGAAATGCTGCTTTCGAACATCATTGCCATTCAGCACCAGAACATCAAGAATGTGGATAGCACTGATTTTTCGCTGGGCTTTCCCCTAGGGAGGAAAATACAGAGACTTACTACTCAGACTGTTGCTATTTTAGCTTTGATTTATAGCCTGTTTGCTGACAGGACATCATTCTCTTCTCACAAGAAAGCGCCTTTCCAGATATTAGAAGGACACAAATTCCCTGCTGCCCACTGTACAGTCAAGTGCCATCCTCCAAGAACTGGTGTATCTCAACTACAGTTTTGTCTCAGGAGAGGGAAAGAGGGCTGGACCACAGCTGCCATCACCAGCTCTGTGTGTCTTATCAGGTACCACAGCACAAAGCCCAGTGTACTACAGCATCTGCACCTGAGGTGCCAGAGGACAGGCAAACTCCCGGGCAGCAATACCTTACACGGTGGATATACCATGATAATCTTTTCCCCAAGGCCTGCAATCACTACTGAGCAGTTATGTATCCAAAGAGCCACAGAACACATTAAGTTATGTTGGCAATGTCATCTGCTGCTGTACATAGGACAACAGCAGCATGTCAGGTCCAAAGTGTTTTCAAAATAATGTTAAAAGCTGTTATCTCTAGCACTGGACAGAAAGAAGAAACTTAATAAAAATAGTTTCTCTAAAGACCATATACAAAAAAAAACCCCAAACAACTTGCACCTGGCACAGATGGAACATTTATCCTGCAGTATCTTAATAGGTGAAACTGTTCATTATATTTGCAGCCACCTGGTGAGGGAGAGAATAGCCTCCTACCTCGCCTTTCAGCTCATGAACAATCTCCACAGAGAGAAGTGTATCTCGTGGCAGCTCAGTTTTCAAATCCAGCTTTGTCCAGCGATCTGACTGGCGACCATCCCAGGTGTAGATCTGTGATTTCTGTGTGTAGAAGGCAGAGTCAGATTCAGCCAAAACTTCACGTGGGCATGGGTGGAAGAGAGACCTCTGACTAACTGCAGAACAGCTCTCGGAGATTATTTTTGTCCTAGGCTGTCAAAGGCAGTTTCTTTGTCAGAAGTTTTAAGGAAGAACCTGAATCTCTACCACAAAGGAACAAAAACACTGATTCTCATCTGCCAGTGACTTTTCATACCCATACAAAAGAACCAGAAATAGAACACCTTTAAAAGGACAGTGAAGATAATTAGAGACACTAGCAAGGGTACAGGTCTCTGTGTAGGCTGCAATTACAAAACCAGGGTTAATTAGTGTGAAAAGCAGTAAAATCAGGAGAAAGAAACATAAAATAACTAGTAGTCTCAGGGACTGCTGATGAGGATCCTTTCTGACCTTTGAGGACAGGAAAGGATGGGATGAAACTGCAAGGCAGAATAGTATCATTGAAATGAACCAGCAAAACTCCTGGACTATTCTCAGCACTCACCCCTAGGCCCAAGAGGAACTTCTGCTCACTTCCAGACACCATACACCGGTAATCCAACACTTGGCGAATTTTCTCCAGTGTACTGGAATTCAGAGGAGTGGGTTTGTAACTGAAAGTATCAATGTCCGTGCCCTGAAGAGCCAAGTATGTAAGAGGCAAGTTAGATACAATACATCAACAGGTAGGTAAATGCAACTTCTACATGAAACAATAATCCAGGACTAGCTGCTTCATCTCTTAATTCCTATGGGGAAACATTCTATTTGTATGAAACAACTCAGAACAAGCTTCTGGTTAAGGTCTCACCTGGATCAGCTCAAAGAACTTGGACTTGGGATCTGAAGATGAAGGAGCAACACGAGCCTGATCAGGAATCTGAAAACAAATCCAAATGACTGATAGTAAGTAGTATTATCTGGCACACTCATAGGAGCCTTTCTGGTTTCAATACATGACAAGACATTCTGCCCCTTGAAACTCCTGCTCTTGAGATTCCAGTTACTGGAGAGGTCATCTGGCAAATAAAAGGTCTCATGTGTTTTTCCAATTTAATGTAGGTGTGCTATGTCTCACAGGAAACAACAGGCAACTTCAGAAAGTTTCAGGCTAAATCTTTGATTTCATCCATGTTTCAATGAAATTTTGTTTCACTGAAGACAAACAATTAGCCTGTGAAACTGACTGCCACATCTATGGCTCCACTGCAGTCAAAAGCTCAGGAAAGAGAAACTGCAGACTCATAGAACAAGACCTTTTGGAGAGCTCTGCTGCTTGGGAACTAGGTGCTGATTTTACTCTGTGTACAATGAAATATTCCCACCTGCAGCAAAGAAGCCTGCTCAGTGAAGACATACACAAAATGAGTCAGAAACATCCTGTTTGCTTACATAAACAGCTTGAAATAGTATCTGACTTTCCCACAATTACATATTAAACCTCTGGCTAGAAAGTCATATCCGTACTGCAGCTCCATTCTTGTTACCTTCACCACAGCAAGGGCACCTTCACCACCTCCCTGCTTAGCAGTTCACTTACCCCCCATAGCTGGAGACACTCCTTTCGGATTTCAGCCTGCCGTGGCTCAATCAGTGTCCTACAGAAAGACAGCAGACTGCTAAGATGGTGTCAACCTCATTGCTCTTGCAGCATCACACATCCCAGCCCTATAAAACTCACATCTTTCAGTGTCTGGCTTGGGAATGACAAACATGCACTGTTCCTCAACAGATTACACAAAAGAGGATGCTGCCTTCCCTCCCCACCCTCCACCCATCTCCAATCCCCCCCATGTTTAGCTCTGTTTCATGGTCTGCACTACTGATTAGTAGCCACCACTCCATCCCATGAAAGTACCACTGGGCATCAATACTTTCAAGAAGTTATGTATTAGTATGAACTTATGCCAGTCTCCAAGAGCTGGGTACACAGCCCTGTTTACAAACAGCAATGAAGACCTGCCCAAAGCCACACAAAAAGCAGTGTCAATGTTAGGATTAACTCTTAGATAACTCAGACTCATTCAACTTTCTACTACATATTATCTCTGAATGACATCTGAACAGAAAAGTCATGCCAAGGAAACAGTTACACATTGCAGTGGATTTAGATTTAAACAAAAAACTGACATCCTAAGCTTTAGGCAACTCTAGGTATGTAACTTAGATGCTTTGAATTACCCCTGGCAAAGGAAGAGCTATGAACCACATCCAACTAAGTGACTGTAGAACTGAACATACCAGCTGGGAGCTGCTTTTCTGCTTACACTCCTGCTAAAAAGTAGGCCCAGTTACAGTAATTGGAAATCATGCAATGCATGGAAGCTTTCTCAACAAGGGTGATAATAGACCATCAACTTTCAGGAATCCTCCAGCACCCACATATTTCTGCAAACAACTCATGCAGGAACACAAACTGAGCTACCTAAAAGCACTATTCACTTTCCTGGCTCTAAAGGCCAAGCCAAGTACTAGCTCAAATTAAGAACACATTAAAGAAGGGCAAAGCAATTAATTTATAGTAGGTTAATTCAGTCCTCACTGAAAGCCAGAGGAATATACTCACGTGTCTTGAACAAAGGCACGAATTTTGGCTAGTGCCTTTATCTGAACTTTGCAGTGGCTGAAAGAGAGGACAAGTTTCAGTCAGGAAGCAAGTTAATCACCACCAAGATTGTTCTACTGTTCAAAGCAAGGAAGATGCTGGAACAACAGGAGGAAGCCAATCTGATCCTCAGAGCAGTGATGGATCATTGCCAACATGATTCAAAGCAACAGGAAGACCACTGGAAAGAACTAGGCAGTAGTCTTCTTTCTCTTCTACACAGTACTCAGAGGCCAAACAGTCACCAACAGTACACAGCATTTCTCTCTGCACAGGGTCCATCTGCTCTGTTAAGCCCCTTAGGGAGCAAAAGCAGAGCAGTGCAACAGCATCAACAAGTACCCCCAAGAGTGCAAGAAGCTACAACTGAAAGCCATGTTGGTCTACCTGCCTACAGAGAGCAGCCCTCATCACCCGTGGACACTCACTTTTCATTGGACTGGACAATGTAATCATAGAACTCCTGGTCGCCTTTGATCACGTTCAGTGGCACAACAAGATTCACGTCCACGTCAGAGTTGCGCAGCTGGTTCAGTCTGATGTTCACCATGAAGAGATAGTCCCGCACGTCATCGATCCCCAGCTTTAATCCTTTGCATATCACGTACCTGTAGAGCAAGGCAGAGAGATTGCATGGGTTCAGTTCTTTCACAGAGTCAGCTTTCTTGCCACACTCCCATTACCAGGATATTTTCTCAAATCCCAGGAATTCTTTCCTCCTGGGTATCCCTGGGAAGGTGCAATCTCACCTATCAAAGAAGTCATTAAACATTTTCTACACTTTGGAAAGACTGGGAAACTCAATCCTATTGAAAAACCTCAAGATCTCCCTCAGGTAGTAAATCAATTCTGCTAAACTTGACAGGTACAATGATAACACACATAATATATTCTAGCTTCATTGGAACCATAGTTGTTTAATGAAAAACAGAATTTGTTTTATATTCAGTTCCATTACTTTCTCCTCAGAAGTATAATTTGGTAAATATCTCCTTTACCCTGTCAAACATCATATTTGCTAAGCATCTAAAATGTTTCCTCCTCCAAGACAGTTGCCAATTGAGGCAGGTTACAGAGCTTCCACTAGACTTACCCAAATCCATCTATCACCGTATTTAGAGGACAGTCTCTTTAGTACTCCCTCATGCTCAAGAATCTCACCTCTCTGAGTTAGCAGGGCGGCTTGTCACAGGTTTAAAGATACACACTCGCTCAAAGCAGCAATACAGCAGATAAACAAGTCCCACACTGAATGGAGTAAACAGATCAAAGGTTTTGCAGACAAAATGTCCTCCTGGAAAAAAGAGGGGAAGCACACCAATATCAGCAGATTATAAGGAAACAAGGAGATACCGGGCACCTCAATAACTTCCTCTTCTGCAGAACCAGTATGAGTAGTTTTGTACAATTAAACAGCACCTAAATACATCCAAGAAGTGAGTCAAAAGGGCTCTATGAACCATCTTCCCCATATCTCTGCAACAAAGAGAAAAGCATTTCCCTCACCAGGATCAAATCCGTATGTGTGCTGCCTAACAAGCAAACCTTCTATCCAACCCTCCATCCTCCCCTTCCAGGCCCAAACTGTGCGCTATGGCATGGCAGCATGCTAGACAAAAGCCTCAACAGAAGAAGACCTCTGATATATGCAAGAAGAAAGATCAGGCAGGAGGAAAAAACTAACAGATGTTACCTAAACAGAGCAACTTGCCATCTAGAAAAGAGTCTATACTATGTCACCCTTTGCCTTCAAAGAAGATTCCCTATTTCCCCAAGCAAACAGCAGTCAGTCTTACAGAGCTATTATCTACCCAGATAGTAAAGACTTAAAGGTTGCTCCTTCTATCATATCACATTTGAGACTACTGCCAAGTAGATCATTGCCTCAGGTTCTTCTAAACACAGGGCACAGGATAAATTATAACATAACGAGCGTTTTTATCTTCTGCGTCAGTGCCAAATGCTAACTAAGCTCAGCAGAAGAGAGGAGCCATCAAAACCAGATTTAGCTGTAATGTCCATCATTTGGCAACAGTGAGGTACAGCTAAGACAATGTGAGACATCATCTTGTTCTGATCATAGAGACGGCAGATTGAAAGGAGAAAAGCCACAGGTTAGAGGGAAGGATAAACACCACTCCGTTCCAACCAGTCTGCTAGAATATTCAGGAAGCAGTTGGTCCATTAGTGCCATAAAGCTCAGATATGCGGTCCAGTTGTCACACTAGCAACCCTAGCCCAAGACAGCTACATAACATAACACATTGTAAGAGCTTTAAACTAATGCATTTTACCCCGTGCTTTTAATTAAAGGCAAAATAGGCACACATAAATATCATTTTTCTGCCCCAGTTCTCTTAGCTTTGTGACAAACATCTCAGGATGTACACATACACATTCAATTCTGTGCAACCCAGCCTCACAGAAGAGCAGACTTTGTTGCACATTAATAAAAACTGCACAGCATCCAGCTGCAATGTCAGCCACACCTTAGAGAAGGAGGAAGAAGATTAATGGATAAAACATACCTGTCCGGACGATGGACAGTGCTGTAAGGAACTGGCAAAGCATCAGCTGTTTGCTTAGGATTTCTTGCAGATTCTCCTGACCCTCCACCGAGAAACCCTTTAAAGCACAGAGCCTGTGATTAGTATCTCCACAAATCTGTTGGTCAAGCAAATCATTCTGTACAGCTAAATTATTGAACCATGATAATTTCTGTTTCTTCGAGATAAAAAAAACAAACAAACAAACAAAAAACTGCCACTAGGAATTTTAATGGCAAGTCTTGAAGAATTTCACATTGTAACTATGGACACATGTCAAATATCCTACTATATGAAGACCAAGGTATCAATTTTGGATATTAGTGCAAGAAGAAAAAGAAATGGACCAACCCCATCAGCCATTAAGAAATGCACTCCCTTGTGATCTGTATTGTCCAACACAAAATTCCGGAAAGCAGTAATGTTCTCTGGGCGTGTGATGTCTCCATCCCCATCAATCCCTCCCTCTCCTAAGTGGAAAAGAGCAGACAATTACTAACATGGTCACAAAAGATCAGTACATGCAAGTTATCTACTGTATTGAATCAATATTTAGTCAGAAGTTACACAGACCTGGATAGTGAACAAGCATTAACACATTCCCTTGTTCACCACTGAAGATGCTTGTTAATGTAGGAAAATTATTCAGATTGTGTGGTGAGGGCTAGACAAAGCCACACAATAACCATGCTCAAATGATGAGTTGTATATTAGCCTCAGCAAAAGATAAATCATTCACTGCTCTCCCCTGAGATGAGAACTGACTACATGACAACATAATATTCTCATCCAAGTAGGATTGACACAGAGCTGAATCTACTAAAAATGTGAAGTTCAATCTCACTGTACAGCTCACCTGTTAATAACATGTTTTTACAGACAAGGCAAAATTATTTACACTGTGCATTGGCAACCTCTACTAAGAATTCAAATCATTCCAAAGACACACAATGCTCTATTTCCAAACACAATGTAATTTGGAATTTTAAAAAGCAACCCCAAAAAACCCCTGTGAACAAGTTTTGTCCCCAGGACAAAAGGGAGTAGGGAAAGGGAAATTGGGTTTGTGCCTGAATATTCCTACAGTTTTCCCATATGGTTCTTTTTCAAGAGAGGTACGTTGTACCCCAGGTTGGCGTTTTAGAAAGCTTATCTAAGGTGTATTCTAGAGCTCACCAATTCTAACTTAGAAGAAGTCTGAACTTCTACTTGGTATTAGTCCCTATAAATCTTCTGCAACTACAGCTTCTATTAACAGAACTGGAGGGCTAGAAAGCAGCAGAGATCAGGATGCATGATAGTGCTTTGATAACTACATTGCTCATCAATCATACTGTCAGTAAGTGAAGTGACGCTAGAATTTGTTGCCATTCCTCACAACACAAATGTCACAGCAGGCTACTTCCTTCCCATCACTGGAAGAGAGCTTGCACACATCTCACTAGACTTTATAGCATAACAGACAGAAAGGGATCAAGAAAATACATCAAAGTCATTGGGCTATTCATTTCTCCAGGCATCTCCTTCTCTCCATAAGAACACCAGTTTGCAGTGAGTTATGAAGATCCAAACGCTGCAGCCATTAGAACAATGTGTTTATCTGCCTTGGTGCCCTTGCCATGAACCTTCTCTTTAACAGATCTAATCCTAAAGTGCTAACCATTCTCTAAGAGTTCATGGCCAGGTGTCAAAAGTGGCAGTCAGTAAGAGTCAGACTGGTGGAGGGAAAGAAGAAAAACCTGTAATAATGGAACAATAAATCCTCTTCTCTACAAGGCAGCCACAGTCAAGTTTCCGTTATACAGTCTGAAATAAGAAGCAGAAATACTAGCAATCCTTGTATTCCCCTTCCTGTTCATAGAGGCTAAGCAGACAGAGGGCTCAAACATATCAACAAGCTTAAGAAGTTAGCATCCATGAGATGAGATGCAGCAATTGTCTGTGTACACCTGCTCAGTCTGTCTCAAAGCAAAGCGAAACCTCTTAGCTTAAACCTCTCTGTATTAAGAAACTCATTTAGTCACAGTGATTCAGACACAGCCTCTAGCCCAAACCTGTTTTATTTATCTTTACTAAGAGCCCACAATCAATTACCAAAGCAGAGCTAAGGAGGTCTGATACAGAAGCATACTGCCAGTCAGGCAAGTAAGGTTTCTATCTCTGGCTCTGCTAACAGCTCTTTGGGCAAGTCGGGGGGCTGGAGCACTTCCCCTATGACGACAGACAGAGAGCTGAGGTTGTTTAGTGGAGCGAGGCTCCCAGAAGACCTTATAGCAGCTTTCCAGTACTTAAAAGGGGCCTACAGGAAAGATAGGGAGGGACCCTATTGGGGAATGTAGTGATAGGACAAGGAGTAACTGTTTTAAAATTAAAGAGGGTGGATTTAGATTAGATATTAGGAAGAAATTCTTTATTGTGAGGGTGGTGTGACACTGGAACAGGTTGCCCAGAGAAGCTGTGGCTGCCCCCTCCCTGGAAGTGTTTAAGGTCAGGTTGGAAGAGGCTTTGAGCAACCTGATCTAGTGGAAGGTGTCCCTGCTCATGGCAGGGGGGTTGGAACTAGATGATCTTTAAGGTCCCTTCCAACCCAGACCATTCTATGGTAAGTCATCTCTCTCAGTGTGTTTCAGGCTGACATCAGTGAAGTGGGAAAAATACTGTCATGCAACCTCAAAGCACTCTACAATTTTCAGATAAGCAAAGCTCTCAAGTATCAGCTATTATAATGGGACACATTCCCAGGGCAGACTGGAAATAAGTGCAGAAATGTGACCTGATATACAAGCTCACCAATCTCAAGCCCCTTTTCAGATGACAGCCCCCTTCTACCTTGCAAAAGTGTTCCCTGTAAACAGGCTTCTCTTAGATCTCCATGCTGGTACCAGTACCAAACCTGCTCCTGATACAGAGGCTGCAGCATAAGAAAAAAAAACAGGTAATCCTCAGGCATGCACTACATACCATAATAAGGTTCAAAGAGCTCGCTGGAGGCAGAATAGAAGTCCTCTAGTTTAAAATCATTTGGTCCTTTCAAGGTCATGCCAAATCCTTTCGCGTGCCACTTCCGCCTCCACAAGACATACTCGGAGAAGCCTCCGGGACCAGCACACACATCAGCAAAGTAGAGCAGCTCTGCATCTCGCTCCTTTACCAAGGGCCTCTGCAAAAGGAAACTGAGGAAATTCTACTGACCCAGTAACAGCTCCCATCAGTCCAGCCAGATACACCATAAACTGCACTACTGAGTCAGAGAAGTCTCCTTCACGCATCTGTTTTTTCCCAGCTAGCATCCTAAGGATTCTCCTTCCTTCCCACCCTCTCCATTCTCTGAGAAAACACTGCTGTTTGAAAGCTAAAGAGAGGCCCTCACCCCATGGAAGTCCTTAGGGTTTGTAAACATGTAGTCAAAGACATGGTCCATATTTGCCATCTTCATTGCAGCCCTGCAAACACATAAATAGGGAGCTATTAAGTTTCAACCTTGGCTCCCAAGGCTGCAAGTGGACATAAATGGGAAAGGGGTTACACTACCAGAAGTTCTGCAAACCTGTTCAGGAAGAAAACTCCACGGATCATCTCATATGGGTTAGACCTTGTTCGGGCTCGACGCATTTCTTCTCCATCCAGCTCATCAAACACACTCTGCACAAACAGAAACAAAATTGAGCTGGGCCTGGCACAGGCTTCAGGGATAGGCAGGCATGAGCATTTCCTATCCTCAGCTGGACTAAGAAAGGGAGAGTGCTTTTATTCATCTCTTTGAAGGCTGAGGTGCAAAACAGGTTGCTGAACAGACAGTAACAACCAGAATTTGAGGTCATGGAGGTGAAAGAGGACATTCTGAGCTCTTTCCAGTCACCTAAGTAAACTACTCAATCCTCTTCAATTATTTATTTCACTTGCTTCCCCAAAACTTCAGTTCCTCTCTAAAGAGGAGGACTCACCTTGCACTGCAGGACATTACGTAAAAGCTCTTCACTACAGAACTCTGTTTCATCTTCAATCACCATCTTCCTCTGGAACAGGACAAGAACACAGGTAACAATTAGCAAACACAGTATCAATCATTTCAGAATGCAACCTGTAACAGTAATGGATGAAGGTTGCCAACCACATACTAGGCCATATTAGCAAAAGCATAGCCAGCAGACTAAGGAAGGATTCTCCCCTGTTAAGTATCTTGAGACCACGTTTCCACATCCAGTGGAATACCACACACCGCATCCTGTTTAGTACTTCCCAGTACAAGACAGACATACTGGAGCAAGCCCAGCAAAAGGGCTGCCAAGATGATGAGGGTGCAGAAGCACCTGGTGTACGAGGAGGGACTGAGAAAACAGTTTGTTCTGAATGGAGAAAGGGAGATCCTACTGCTGTCTACATGTACCTAATGGCAGGAAATAGAGAAGATTGAACTAGACTCTTAGAGATGGACAGCAATAGGACAGGAAACAATGGACACAAGCTGCAACACAAAAAATGCCAATTAGCCATACAGAATTTTGTGAACTGGGTTATCAAACACTGAAACAGATGCCCAAAAAGGCTGTGAAATATCTGTGATAGTCAAAACTCAACCAAACAAGGCCTTGAGCGACCTGATCTCGTTGGACCTGCTTAAGCAGAAAGCTGCACTAGCAATGTCCAAAGGTTCCCTCCAGTCTAGGTTATGCTACAACTCCTGGACAAGGCAGTTGTTTCAGGCCGAGCAGTCCTGTGTCATCTTAGGCTGGTAAGTGCCGAGATCTAAAAAATTACCTTCCCCACAGTCATCCACTCCTTCAGCTCCTGGGCATCAGGGATTTCTGTGGTACACTCAAGGCACCAGTCCACCTCCTCGTAGGCACTGGGCTGCAAACACAAGACATGGGAAGAGCCAAAGACAATTTGCTAGCAAAATATAACAAATAATTGCTCCCCAAAACTTTGCTTCCCAATCCTAGCATAAGGGGTTATGCCATTACTTTAGGGCCAACCATAGTGGGTTTTTTTCCTAATCTAAAACATGCCTTATTTGTTTGGATTGAAAATTTAAAAAACAACAATAAAAAAATCCCATCACAAAAAACCCCACACTGCTTTCCTCTCATAAGAGGCTGGTAAATAATCAAGGCAAAGCAAAAGCCTAGTACTCTCAAGGTACATTTCAGAGATGCTGCAAAAGAGACAGTTGCCAAAGAAACACACTTCCTGATGGTGCTTTACACATCCTTTCTCCTTTTTCTTTCTGAAAGGCTCTCTCATTCCACAATTTAATTCAGGCTTCAGACAATTTTTATAATCTTGAGAAAGAATTATCTTAGCAGTTAAGATCAAGGTGATGCTACTCTTCCACAGAGAGCCTGCTAAGATCTACTGACCTTTTTACAGTTATTATAGTAGTATCATCCGCAAGGGTTAAATATACATAAGGCTTAACTAGAGTTAACTGTAGAAACACACTGAAGAATTAGACCTAAACCAATGAGCCTACAGAACAGGTCTCAAATTCCCAGCTCTCAACAAATAACCTCTGATATTATTTTCAACTACTGAAAACAATTCAAAGAATGGAGAGCAAAGTACTATAACATGCATCGTCCATGACTTGACAAGCACTGCTGCCCCTGACACACAATGGCTGGGACCTTCCGGCTTTCTCTCCAGCTGCCAGATCCCTAGGATTCAGTGTTGTGGTTTGTTTTCTTCTTTTTAAATACAAACATACAGCAGCTATTTTGCAACAAATAATATCAAACCCGGGCTTTACTTCCTTGACAACATCTATTTCTCAGTGTTCTTCCCTGTTGAAGAGCTTGACAAGACACAGAAACAGAACATCTGAGCATTTTCTTTAGGACTATTAAACACACTCAGAAAATATGTATTTTTTAAAATCACCTATGCAGGCATAAAAAAATAAATACAAAATAAAAATGGTAAACCCAAAAGAGCTTGATAATAATTTTCAATCACATTCACTACTGCAAACTCAGAAACAAATCCTACAGACCACAGGAGCAATCCATCTGAAACCAATTTTGTGCCAGAACATTAAAACATGAGACAGAAAACAAGTTTTGCCATGATGTTCTGGGACAAAATAAGGCCTGGGTCTACCCAGCAGAGCCACTTAATGGTAGCAAATTATACCAGACAACACTAAACATCACTCTTGGAGGGCAAATCCTGAACACAGCAACAGAAAAGGGATTCAAACCAGGAAGTACTTACCTCTGGCTCATCCTGCCAATCAATATTGAGCTCCCCATCAAATCCTTTGAGGGTCAGCCCAAAGCCTCTCCTTCCCTTCTGATTGGAGGCCTCAACAATATCCTTCCTGCCTTGGCCGTATTTTCCGAGACCTTCTCCTTCCCGGAAGCCCATCTTGGCCTATAAAGAAAGCAAAAGGAGCACACTGAGGCAAGGGGACATTTGTGTGCTACTGCTGAGGTCAAAGACTAGCAGGGAAAATGGCACATCACCCTAGAATGACTCGAAGGCATTGAGCATTTTTAATTTCAGCTGTGGCTTTCAGGACTTAATACTGAGTTCACTTCACTGAGGCAGGACACACAAAAAAAAAAAGATCTGAAGAATGATGTTTTGAGATGACAGCAAATTACAAAAGGTTCAGTAACGCAGGAACAGCCTGCTCAGAGGGAGATGTAGTGGGCAGCCTGGAGCCATTCATCACAGTGTTCAGCAAGCATGGAAGGTTCATAAAACAAAAAATGCTGGCACAGGAAAAAATTCATGTTGTGATGATATTCTTTGTTGTGAACATGCACTCACATACATTTCAAGCATCGGTTAAAACTTCACCTAAAACTCAGAGGAGGAATGCAAGACACTGCTCCTGAAATGCATTCCCATCTCTTAGGTTAAAAGAAATAGGTTTGTTAACTGCTGGTTTTTCAGGCTTTTCTCTTCATAAATTTTAGCAATAAGAGAACAACAAAAAGCATGAATGCAGTCAATTTCACTCTCTCTAGTATGCATCTACAAGACAGTAAGTAAATGAAAGACTTAAAGATTAAGTATCACTTTGAATGAATGTTATCCATATACTCCTTCCTGTGAGAAACATTATTCATTACCAATCTGCATAAGAAACAACACCAGAACGTCTGACATGTTTTACACAAAGGTACATGGTGTTTTCCCATTGCCTTCGCTACCTGGCTGTGAATCAGACCTTGAAATACTTACACTAAATGTGACAGCTGCTGAGCCTGTTATACAGCAGTCTTCTGAGGACAGAATTCTCAACATCTAGTAATCGAGGACTATTTTCCTTTTACTTATCTAATGCTACCAAATCATTCAGCCAGACTTGCTATCACACCAATCTTTCTATTCAAATTTATGAGGTCTTACAAACAAAAGTCTCCCAGGTTCAGTAGTAAAAGCTCCTGTGTTGTGGTGACTGAAAACACACATCCTAATTGGCTCAGGAGAGAACCCTCTACATCCTATTGCCTTTAAACTCAGGAACAAGCTGCCAAATCTGGGACTACCATGGGTCAACCATTTTCTGAGAACTTCCTAAGAGTACTTTCTTCCCCACACTAACACTGTGCAATCAAGGGGTTGGTAATCACCTCAAAGTTTAGTTGTCACAGTCGTTATCATTCACAGCTCCCTGCCTCTCCAAGAAATTTCCGGCCCTACCTAAAGCAGAGTGGCTCTACTTGAAAGAAAAAGAAATACCTTAATAATTAAGGTAATAATTCCACAAGTGTATGCCAGCCAGCCTCCAAGACCAAACAAATTAACGTCAATCACAGAATTTGTTAAGGCCTTTCTTACAAGGCATTTGTTAACTCAAGCATTGCAAAGTAACACACAGTTAGGACTCTCTTTTTTTCAAGCTCAGCAAGCTGCCTAACTCAGATTCTTCCCTTCACATTCACCTCTCTGCTCCTAGGCCTTGAACATGAATCAACTTTCTTTTTTAACAGATCCCCTTTAACCAAGCTCTCCCAGCCTCTCCCAATTGCTCAGTAGCTGGCTCAAAGAAGCAGAGAACCCTGCTACAATGAGGATCAGAATCAAAACCTCTTAAAACAGACTCTTCATTTTGCTCTCATCAGGTCATAGTAGTTTGGTCCAAAACTATTTTGACCTACCATGAGCTTTTGTGAGACACTGTTATACATCGAGTAGCGAGATGAAGTACCCTCCACAAGAGAGTCTTGTTTGAACTCATTGCTGAAGACTGGTCTTTTTTCATCGCCCTCACTGTCAGACCCACTGCTGCTACTGGAAGACTCTGAAAACAAAACAAAACAAAAAAAAAAGAGAAAAGTGAGTATGAAAATAAAAAGAAAATGGAAGAAAGACATCTCAGTATCACATTAAGAACCATACAGTGTAACTCATTAAATCTTCTCAACATCTCAACACTCACATAGAGAGGACACTTCAATATCTCAAGTGTGCTATGGGAAGCATGCAGGTGTAATATAAAAGATTCTGTGGAACCAACACCCGGTTATCTGCCCTTTTGTCTCAGAGACACACACAAGCTCTCTGAGCCAATAGATTCCAGACCCTGCAAAAGGGCCAGGCAAACCCCTATTACAGTGGCAGAGCAGGCCAGGGCATGACCACGACAGTACGCTGTGGTGTGCCTGACCCTTGCAATGATCCTGAGGAGCTGAGAAAGGCCACAGAGATTCTCTCCCAGGAATCATGGCAGTTACCAACACCTTGATAACACATACTGGATTTTCCTCAGTTTCCTACCTAACCACAGGTGTAAACACATCCCTAACTTAACACAAATCCACATCAAGTACACAGGCATCTACCAAATGGCCAACACTGCAGAAAGAAGGGAGAGTTGAATCCCTCAGTCCCCATATTAAACTTCAGTTTGACTCCACTGCCCACCTCAGTAGCGAGGATCCACAAGTTCACTACAGCAAATGAGACAGTTTTTCACCTCTAGAGTTTACTGATGCATACAAAACCAAGTAAAAATAATGTCAGAAAACACCAATCTAGTTCAAAAATACCCTGACAGAGACAAAGGTTTGAGGAAGAAGTTAATTCAGTCCACGGTTCAATCTGGGTAGCAAGTACCACCACACACAGCAGGCATTAAAAATAAACTTTTGTCACCTAAAACTGAAGCAGCAGAGCCTGTGCAGGCACCAAACAATGAAGCTGTCTATGCCCAGTTCCACCCTGGGATCTACTTGGGAAGAATCCAGGCCTGAGTGAGCTGTATAGTCCTCGCTGCTGCTGCTTTACAGTTGTGAGATGCCCAAACCTATTTGCTCTGGGCTGGATGTAACTGGGATCTGGGCAGGAACAGTAGTACTCATATCATCTGTCTCACGGCCTGCTCTGCACCACGTGGGTAGCGAGGGAGGCCCTACAACCCACCGAGTCCTTCCACTTCTCCTGTAGTAATATCACTAGGAAGATGAAGCAACAGCACAGATTTCCTTCCTGAAATTATAGCACCACACCACTCATATTAAAGGTAATGCTGTGGGGCAGGCCATACAGACTGCTGGAGCAGCAATCCACAGCAAGTGCAGCCATGGGCTTCACTGGACATCTGCCTCTGGAGCCTCCTTTGTTCACAGAGCACTAGAAATCATTCTGTGCTACTTCGTACAACTATAAGTTGAACTACATAAGGTGCCCTGAGATAATGCAGAAAATTGTTGTTAATCTTTTTTCTGTTTATCACTTGAAAAGAAATTATATAACTCCATAGTAGTGTTAAAAAAATAGACATTATAATTGTCTAGAAAGAAGGACTGAACTTCTCTTATGTTTTTCTGATTTAAGAAAAAAAACAGATTATATCTCTCCCAACTCATAGTTCTCTGTATTTTCCTGTTATGAAAAACTGAGCATGAGTGAAGTAACAAGAAACAACTGGAGAATTAGTAAAGAAAGGCCATTAAAAGAAAGTGAAGCAAAAATGAAAGATGCCACAGGGAAATATATCACTGTAGTTAAAACCCTTTCAATGTGTGCTCAATCCTTGTTGCTGAACTATCAGCTTTTAAGATTCAGGACTTGTGTCCCCACATAACTAGATGCTAGAGTTTTAGAGTATCAACCTTTACAGCTTCCAGCTCCAAACAAGGAAGGCTGTGATTTAACTTGTGTTTGCAATATTACACATCCATCTTGCTTTTCAAACGTCTGTCACACAAGTTACATTTCTCTTTTCTTCACAAAGTTCTTAGATATGAACAGGATCACAAAGGATTTGGCTTTAGGGTCATTTACTGCTTTCTGCTTCTCCAAAACACAGCTTCAATTAACTTTGCAGCCTGCTTTTGAATTGTTTCTTATTTTCCAGAGGATCACAATATGCCTCAAACAAAATACTCACTACACAGACTTCAAGAAAGTCCCTTCACAACTCTCCTTGCTTTTAACATTTTCTAGGCCAGGCTCAGCTGAGATCAGATCTCAAATCACTTCTTATGTGTTCAGGCCCTCACTAACACTTTGTGACCACAGGAAATCCCAAGACTCAGAAGTAGGAGGCATGACCGTGAAGCAACCTGAAGTACCATCCTGGGAGAGTTTAAAGTGCCCCGCAACCGCAACACCAATTGTGTACGGCACTCGCTTTATCTCTGGTACACCCGAGCTCCAGGTGAGAAAGCATGCTCTGACTTGAGAAAAAGTAGGTAATTAATTTAGCTATCTCGAACAGATTTTCTTTCTGAAACCAAACATCTGTGAGTCCCAACTTCCCCTTGACCCAAAAAATTACACTGAGCCAGCAAAAGAGGCGGTGCTACAATGTAGGAGTCCCAGTAAACTTGCCCTTTGAATTCATGTCAGTTTCTCCCATCTGCAAAAATGTGTTAAGATTACTGATTTTTTAAATTTTTTAAACAATGAGTGATTATGATTACCCACAATGCCTCACTACTGAAAGTTTCCAAAACAGAAATAACTGCTGTGACTGAAAAGATTAATGCTGCTCATACATTACAAGAATCTTTACAGCTCTGGACCATGCATTTGTCATCTACCTCAAGTTCTATTTTCAGTCTGAGTTAATATAATTCCCAGCCCAAACTGTTCACATGAGATTTTAAATAAGCTTAAAAAAATCCCCACACCAATACAGAGTTGTGAACAGAAACAACATAGGTTTTCTCTTAAAGAGAGAGTATGCCCTTGATGTTTGGGCTATCAGTTAGGATTTAGGAGATGTGGGTTCAATTCCTAGTTATTATTTAGATTCCCCACAGCAGCATATACCTTATCTCCAACCTTACCTTGAGTAGTATGATTACTAAATTGAGTCTCATCATCTGAAGTAGAACTGAGGGTTAATCCCAAGTCTTCTATCCTCTTCTTCTGCTTCTTTTGCGGGCTGCTAAATTCAGGTTCTGTCCTTCTCTTCATTTTGCTGAAAAAAGATGATCACACTTGGTAAACATTAAGCAAATTAACTTTCTCCTGTGTGCTGAATGGTAAGGTGCAGCAGCATAGATCACGATATGGACTATTCAGTATTACACTTCTCAATTAAGTTTGCTTTAGGCAAAAGTATTGGCTTATTTTGAACCTATCTTTTTTTAATAGCTAGTCTAACTAAACAAACACAAAATCTATGCAGAAGCTTCCCTGCTACTGATGACTTTAATTTCAAACAATTTCTACAACCAACTCACCATTAAATGATGGTAGATGATGACAACCCAGATATCAGCACTTAGATAACTTAACTACTACTGAATCCAAGATTAATTTTATCCAAATACACCAAAAAAAATAGGTAATAAGATCAATCTCATTGAAAACATGCAAAGTGGAAGCAGTTTCTTACAAGAGACTCAGAACACCTCTGACCTCACCTCTGCAAATGTTAATTAATAAAAGAGCTTTCCTACATGACTTCTATAGCAGAATTTTATTAAACATGTGTGCTCAAGTTGGGAGGTGTTTGTGTTATCCATCAGGAATCAGTGTCAAGACATCAAGTCTCTGGATGTGGCTGATAAACTCTGCATAAGCCCAGAGAAAGGACTAACACTTAAGAGGGAGTAAATAGAGGCTAGCTGGGCAGGCCTGCAGAGGACAAGGACCAAGGAACATGAGAGCAGGTGAAAACTAGAAGGCACTGATAGAGCACTAGCTCAACCTCCAGGCTATGGACAAAAAGCAATAAAAGCCCAGTGGTGTTTATTGTTCCACACAGGAATGCTGGGCTAGAAAAAGATACCCCAGGTCACCGATTCGGACCCTCTGTTATCAACTTATTCCCACAACCACACACAGGGCAGCTTCAGACCAACTCCTTTATTCATCCCCACGACTGACTGCAAAATCCCCCCACAACTCCACAGCACTACGGCTTAGAAAGTTTCTTCCCTTCTACCAGAAGTTCATTGACAGCCAACTCATATTTATCTGCTCGTTTTGGTCAGTGTAGGGTTTTGTTTGGGGTTTTTTGTTCGTTATTTGTTTTTTCCCCCCTTGCTTGCTCATCTCTAGCCATCTGGACGCAGTTCTCCGTTTCCTCCCCGACGTCCTCTCGCTCGCTGTGTCCCCGCTGCTTCCCCTCCGGCCGATCCCCTCACACACTCGCCTTCCCGCCACCTTTCAAACGACGCTAAATTAACCGCCAGTTCAGCCACGCCCAGTCCCTCCGGGGACGCCCCGCCGTGAGGGAAAGCCCCCCGGGAGCACAGCCCCGCCAAGGCGCGCCGGGACCCGGCGGGCACAGCCCCTGCCGCTGCGGCACCGCCGGACGCCCCGAGGCTCGTTCCGTGGGTGGGTTCGCCGGCCGGACGCCCCGCATCCCCCCCCCACTCCCGGTAGCAGCGGCCGCAGCAGCCGGCAGCGGCCGCCGCGCCCCGCACTGCTGACCCCACGCTGAGCCGCGCGGCGGGCGCAGGACCCGCGGCCAGCGCTCTGCCGGAGCGGGCGGCACTCACGGAGGAGGCGGCGGCGGAGGGGTGCGGGGGGCAGGCGGGTCGGTGGGGACGGCTCCGTTTCCCGAGGGCCCGTTCCTGCGCCGCCACCGCCGGTTTCGTTTCCCCGCTCGGAGGCGCCGCCGCCCCGCCCCCTCCCGCGGGTCCTCCCCCGCCCGGCGGCGCGCGGCAGTGACGCACCGGCCGCGCCGGCACCGAGGGGCCCGTTCCGCTCCGTGCCCGCAGGCGCGTGGCGGGCAGCCCCAGCCCGGAAGTGGCGCCCCCTCCGCCAGGCCCCCCCTCCGGCCGCGGGAACGGGCCCGGCCCGGCTCGCTGGGGAAGCAGGTAACCGGCAGCTTCAGTCCTTCCCCGAGAAGGGGAGGTAGGGCTGAAAATGTATTTAAATTCTATGCAAAATATTACATAAAGTTTGTAAATACACTGTATATAAAAATGTACGTAGCCTGCGTTAGCGCACAGATCATTCTGCCGCTGCCCTAAAAGTGGCACTTGTTAAGAAAACCAGCTTTTTTTTAATGCTTCTGAAGGCCGCAGCCCTGCCCGGGGCCGCTGTCCCTCCCTGCTCACCGCCGGCACCTCCCGGTCACCGGCTGCAGCTCCGTTACCTGAGCAGGGCCCGAACAGGTTTTGTGAGCTTGTCACGCAGTAAAAGCCTAACGCACGGCACGAGATTTAATCTGTCATGAGAATTTCAAACGCTAATTGAGCTGCCTTGTGCTTCGCATTAGGCTTGAAGCCCAGAGGCATACGGCTCAGTACACAGGCATGAATGCTTAATTTTAAAAACCAAAACAAACACCGTAACACCAAGGGACAGGAGTATCCTCTCTGGGAAGTGTAGTTTATGATGATCTAATTACTGGAAGGTATATGTCTAAATAAGCAAAGTTATGGGAAAAGGGACTGGCAGGAGGGATGAAGGACTATGAGCAGGAAGCAAAACATTAACAAGTCTGAGGATATATTTGGGAAAACACACTTAATCAGGGGGCAGGGGGGCAATTATTGAATTGCCTGTTATGTATTCTGCAAGTTAAATGAGAGTTGTTACCAAGACTCAACAAGCACCAATGACCTTTGCAAGAGAAAAGCATTTGTCAAAATGGTCTTAGGTCTTTGAATCCATAGGTCAGCAGGAGCTAAACAGCACACCTTCCCTCTGCAAGGGTCCTGCTCCGCAGTTGTCCCACTCCACAATCCATTAGCACTCCTTCCCAGCTGTTGATAATGCATTGCTCTGAAAGCACTGGATCACCACACCACACGACAGCCATCTCCCAACAGAAAGCAGCAAGTCTTGAAACTGCATCAAGCCTGCTGTGCACAACTGTGACTAGTGCAGAGTTGTAACCTAAATCCTGGATGTGAGACTGGAAGTGCTTGATGCCATGCCAAGACAGGTAACGGTTAAAGGCATGACATCTCCAAGAGGACATTCAGATGTACAATCAAATAGAAGAAAGGATCCAGACCTTAGACCAAAGGAGAAGGGGGCCTACAGGAAGGCTGGGGAGGGACTTTTGATGAGGGCAGGCAGTGATAGGATGAGGGGAAATGGCTTTAAACTGTAAGAGGGTAGGTTTAGGTTACATATGAGGAAGAAATTCTTCACTGTGAGGGTGGTGAGACGCTGGAACAGGTTGCCCAGAGAAGTTGTGGATGCCCCCTCCCTGGAAGTGTTCAAGGCCAGGTTGGATGAGGCTTTGAGCAACCTGGTCTAGTGGAAGATGTCCCTGCTCATGGCAGGGGGGTTGGAACTAGATGATCTTTAAGGTCCCTTCCAGCCCAAACCATTCTATGATTCTATGAGAGCACAGTATTAGAAATACAAGCACCTTTTCCAGAAGCTCAGCAGTTCACTTAACACTTCTGTATGTCTAGTCATCAACTCTGTTATCTGAGAATTTTACTGAGGAACTTAGTCAACAGGAGGCAGAGGCCTGCTTTTGCCAGTGAAATGTTTTTGCAAGTGAACAGTATTATCACTTAACCTCTCTCCTTGGACCTTTGCACTCTACGCACCTACCAGTAACAGTGGAAATGGGCTTGGTATGCTGCTTGTCTTCTTTGTTTTCTAGTGAAAAGGGGACACACTCAGAAATCACACCAAAAAACTACTCTGTTACTAGGAGAAGCATTATCCTTCTCTGCAATATGCATAAACACCAATGTAACAAAATAAATATATTTAGTAAAATGAAATGAGCAAAAAAAGTGCAGCAACATGGAAGAGATACACAGTAGAAGAACCTGCAGTCCTAGGTAACCAGAGTATTTTCCTCCTACTCCATCAGGCTGTTCCAATGTCAGCCTATTTCACAAGTGTTTTGTGGAACCCTCTTCTCTCAGACATCCTAGAGAGCATATATTCACAAAAGAAACTTTCAAGGGCACATACAGAAAATTAACATTAAAAGGGAAAGAGGAAAACAGATGATGTAATGACTCCTTCACAAAAGAAACCTTACACTAAGATTTTAAGAAAGTTTCCTGTCCCACAGATCAGACCTACTTCCCCCATTTAAGTCCTACCCATCAACTCTGTCAGAATGCACAACTTCCTTAGGACAGCATCATCGTTCATGCACCTTTTTAATGGGATCTTTCCTTAGTAGAACATAAGGGATGTGATTGTAACTACTAAATTACCATTAGGGTAGCAACACGCCTAAGGAATTGGGTTGTCTTTTATCAATTCCTGAATACACAAGTCTATCAAATAACTTCAAAATAGTCACTGCTTAAAGCAATCAAAACATGAAGCAAAGAAAGTAATTAAAATGAGATAGTTTGTGTTTTCTCAAAAAAATCTAACACAAGGAAAAAGACATTCATCTCAGTGGTTGCAACAAGGAAGACTAATGAAGAAATGGATTTATATTTTCCTGCTTAAACAAAATGAACATAGAAACAAGTACATACAAATAGCCAAAGAAATATTCCAGATGAGAAGGGCTTCCCCCCATCCTCTTCTCACAGTGTAAAATTCCTTTCCATGTAACAGCTAAGTCAAAAGCATATGCCACTGAAAATGGGACTTCTTGGACAAATTAAGATGAGACAAGACTTGCTCAGTCTCCTAGGGATGAGTGATCTGGTGTGAGTGAAGTACAATGGGCTCAACAGCAATGTTCTGTAAACAATAAAACTAAATGCTTCCTTCTGTGCCTTGTGGTGGCCTACAGATGCCGCTTTCTTACCCTGCCAACAGGACATTTCGCCAATTCAGACAGCAGCACTTCTGAAGAGGCAGATGTTCCTCTCTGCTGCTGACAAAAACTATAGTTGTTTCTGAAGTCATTGCTAATAGTATCTGGATGTGCTGCTTCACAATTCTAAAACCCTTTATGCAGAAGCCTGAAGAAGGAACCAACTAAAGATACTACATGAAAAGAGCACTAGCTGAGGAATTCTGGAAGATTTAATCTTCTCCATCCCTATCTAACAGTAAATGAGTAAAATGAGAGCAAACAGATGGCCAGCAGCTCAGCTTACAGTGCATTTAAGCACTGAAGGCTGACAGGGTCCATAACCCTCCCTTTGTTACCTTTACTGCCAGAGGCCTGGGATGACTCTAGCTGCCATATGAAATTCAAGAGGAAAACCCACGTTGGCACTTTTTCCTGATACAAGCCCTCAAATAGCTTGGGCCATTCCTTCTGCTGCCTGAAATAAGGGAAGCTGACATACACATTTAAACATGTCATTCACTAAGGAAAGGGCAGTGATGCTTACTAACTATTACATTACACCAAGCAGGTCACAAGCAATCATGGAAGCTGAGGTTCTGTATGCCAACCATCTAGCATAAAGTCAGTTTGTTCTCTCACAATCCCAATTTTGTTTTGGAGATTTAGCTTCTGTACATTCATTTAAAAAATAAGGTGTTTCTTCCAAATGCTGCTAGTTCTCAGCTCCAGCCTCTTTGCAGAATCTTTCCTTCCAGATGTCCAGTCACTCATCTAGCAGTAGTCAACCAAACACCAGTAGGTTGGTTCTGGGCAGCACACAGGCAAACGAGTCTGGAGTAATGGTATTTAGATAATGTAGTAGCTTTCATTATAGTAAGAATCCTCCTCCGAGTCCTCACTGTCACAACTCCTCACTGACAAGATGGAGCAGGTAGAAGAAACAACACAGATGTCATTGTCCATGGCTGGTTTCACCAACACATTCTGTTTCCCTGCATTCAAAACACACAGATACAAAAGTTAGCAGTGACCACTGTACCCACAAACACTACATTACTAGTTCTTTTTGAAACTTACAGCCCCTCGCTGTCAGTTTGCAATAGGACTTTCAATCTGTAGGGCATAAGCTTTCTTCTTTTCAATTTTCAGCATTAAAAGAACAAAGGGTTGGAGTTTTTGTTTGTTTTCTTAAGGTTCCTATATGCCTTTTCCTGTTAAGATAGCATAGATGAGGAGGAGACATTCTCCATCCCTTCACTGGCACACAACTGGCAATGTAAGTGGCTAACTATTACAGTGTCTTGCCAGGTAAGAAAGAAGGAAGGAACAGAATGTGGTAAGGAGCTCTCAAACAAGACATGGCTGTTCAGGACACTTAGAGCCCCATCAAAACCTCCATACATTTAAGAGTGCAAGCTGTCTTATGGGTGCTAAGGCTCTTGGGAAGGAAGCTTCTGAGCAAGCTTCTGAAGTGCCACTTGCATCATTATTTCTCTTTCAGCCAGTTTCCTCTTAGGAGTTGATCTTTAACAAGACATAGGGCTATCTTCATCTCAGTCAACATATTTCCATTACTGAATAAAAAGACCACACAGAAACAATTCCTTCTTCCTTCTGAAATGTGCAGTGTGAAGCTAAATGATTTTCTACTAATTGTAATTTTATATAATTACAGTATCTATCACATGTGAGGGCAGGCTGTGAGCTTATTTCCTTTTTGTTCAAACAACCAGGAAGACCCCTGGTTTACCGTACAGAGATGAAGTGGGCTCCAACAAAAGCACCACTTCGTCCCGTCACCATTAGCTACCTGACGAGACACGTGCATAGTGCTATGGCACACTCTGCAGATGCGCATGTTACACGAGAGCAGTGTCACTTCAGTTCTGCAGAGGTGAAAGCAATTCACAAAGCTGAGCTGGGCAGCCTCTGAGCAGTGGAACACCTTCTAAGGGAATGAGACTGAGTTGGTTAAATAGGTGGTAACTTTAGCCTCGAAGTAACACTGCTTAGCCATGTAATTCTTTGCCACCAGGGAGAATTTGAGACTTTTCAAAAGCACCTTTTTCCTTTCATTAGGCAAAAGCCTTGACACATTGCAAAATGAAGGGTCATGCACTCACCTCTACAAGGGGAAAACAAGACAATTACTTAAGGGAACACAGCAATAAAAAAATGTTAAGGGGTAGCAAAAAAAGACTTCTACATCTCAGCACCTAGATACCAGTGTCAAGTGCTCTAGAAACAAATTTGGAAGAGGGAAGCAGAATAGGAATACCCCACACTGGAGTTTTACTTAAAGTTTTCACTGTCATGCGCAGTCTTTTAGCTACAACTAGGCAAGAGGCTATGCATTTAAGCTACAGTGGCTTTAATTCCACAAAAATTAATATAGCAGAGCAACTGCCAGTTCAGCCATACACTTCCATGACACACCAACGTTCCCCTCAGAGATTTCCTACATAAATCTAGCACAAAAGAGAATTCAGAGTTTCTCACCAGGCAGTACTCTGCTGAGTTTTCACAATGATACAGTCAATAGTTTAATCAAGGGTGCCTGGTAAATTTTTCCAAGCCAGTTCTATATAGTTTTCCTCAGTAAATAGTGATCTGTTTGAAACAGTGTAACCTTTAGCATGGTTAAGTTGTCCTGCTCAACTGTGGAATTCATACCAAAGTCTTTTTCCAAACATTTTATTTATTAATTTTATTTTACTGTGCGATAAAAGCTAGTTACAAAACAGATCTTAAAATTAATTTTCTAGTGTTTCTGCTGCGCTCCCCAAGCATCTCCTCGGTATATAGGTGCCAAAGAAAGTCGTACAAAATAGATGGAATGAGAGATTGTACTCATCATGCCACATCCACCCACCTCTCACCTTTCCGCCCTCTGATAAGGGTCAGACGATGCTCTCTCATTTCCACATCCAGTTTTTCTACCATCCTGTCAATGCAGTTATCCAGCACCAGAGAGCGTGTCTTTGATTGGATCTCCTGCCTGCAGATAGGGCACTCCACCTTACGTTTCGTCCACTCATTGATACAGTAGGAGCAGAAGCTGTGCGCACAGTTCAGAGTGACCGCCTGTGGGATTCAAGGGAAGGATCCTTATCAGAGAATGCCCACACATGCCAAGAAAAAAAATGCTAAGTCAGAAAAACATTAAATGAACACTTCCTATAAGGGAAGGGGGACGAGAAGCCCAAAACCCCTTTTCTTTGGCCTTAGTAGGAGTGACACAAAAAAACTCTTCCATGCCAGAGTGCAGACAACTTTTACAAGTTGGTTAATAGATTCACCATTGACCATAGCAAGTCATAAACACAGAGAAAAAAAAATTAACTCTACTATAAGTTTCCCCAATTTTAAAAGGATAAATTTTGGAAAAAACTCAGATCCTGCAGAATAGTATCTTAAATTACTGAGAAACCAGAAGTTAAAATTCCAGCTAGCTCTCAAGTCTCTTTACCAAGGCTACACATCAGGTTTCCTGTAGTAGAAATGAATGTAATGAAACCAAAGTTCTGGCAAAACACAAACAGAAATAACAGTACATTTCAGGCATGGCCTATCATTTCCAGAATCAAATGAAAGCATGCCAATTTCTCAAAGAAAGAGTTTATCTGAACAATATAAATGGTTCAGGACTTAACTGAACACTGCACCTCCCTTCCTTTACTCCACCCTTCCTGTATCTAAACCTGAAGCAGTCAACCCTAGTCAACTTGAAGCACGTTCTGCTACAAAACGATTCTTCTGTAAGCAGGCTGGCTCAGTGCACCAGTCCAAAACCACCCAAAACTGCTGCAAGCCTATTTGCATCTTAGGATTAAGCACTCATCTCTATGCAGGTAGAACTTGCTGCCCAGGTAAAGAGTTAGGGCATACAGAATGGACTTGTGGACCAACCCTTACCCACAACTCACTGTGGGTCTGTTGGGATTGTTAAGCAAAGTAAAAATAGAAGCTTAACTATTGCCTTAACAGAGCCAGGGCAAGCTTCTGAAGTTTCCTCTTTACTGGCAAACCCATACTGGCAAACCCATACCTCAATAAAGTACTCGGAACAGATTGTGCACTGCAACTCATTCTCCAATACATCATTCATCTGATTCAACACCTCTTCTTTCTGGGCTCTCACTTTTTCCTTCTCCTCCTAGTGGAAAAGTACATACAGTCACATACCAACAAAGAACAAGGCTTTTTACTCAATATAGTATTGGCAGGAAGGACATGTGCAGTGCAAGGTAGTACAAGTACAAAATCATACAACTGCAAGTCTCTACATGTCAAGTCTGTGTCTATTATATACCCAGACCTGGGACCTCTCTCTTCTTTGTAGTCACAGCAGTCATGGTATTGAGAAAATTCCCACCCACTGCAGGGAATTTACAAGCCAGAATAGCAGCTGTAACCAAAACTCCCTTCAGCCTAAAGAAGCTACCAGCTGGATCAGTCTTTTCAGAATCTCTTACAACCTCCTCCTGGCATCAGTTTGGCTTAAGTCAACAGAACAGTTCTTTGATGTCTGATGTAAAAAGCAAAACACCAAACAGACAAAATGCCACAAATATTAAAAAAAGGAAGCAGAGGAGATTAAAACATTTATTCACATTTAACTGCCCAATAATTATTTTTTGTTTGGAATTAAATTAAGCTCCTAGATATCTGCTCTATCTTCTAAAAGTAACAAGATAAATTATTCCAATTGAAACTATACTTGAAACAGCATCAGATTTACAAAGATTACATAAAAACCCCAAACAAAACTTAAAGCAAACAGCCAGAGGTAGATAATGTGAAAGTCTCTTAGACACTAAAGGGTCCCCTTAATTATTTTCCACTTATCACCTTGTGCCAAGGGCAGAAAGAAATGTGGCTTATCTCATTCATCATTCAAATTCCATGTTGTTTCAGTCCTACGCTCCCTTGTATGGTTGCTGGAACACTGCACTTCTACTTGAATGTACTCTAACTGAAAATTATGCATCTCACTTTTCAAACACACTTTTTTTTTTTTAAATAAAAGGGTGGAATGGACCCACTTCTCTTGCACACCACACAGTACAGGTGCTCTGGGCTTTCTTTTTGATTAAAAGAGATTTAGTAATGACTGTTCAACACTAATTTATGAACAGGGCAAGGTATATCCTCCCTCAATCTTGGAAACTGGAGTCAACTGCCATCTCAAAATACAAGAGTTCCACTCTGGGAGGCAAAGTACAGTTAAGACAAGTGTTAAACACACCATTTCTTCTTCTACAGCATATCATGTTTCACTTATAAATAGAACTGAGAATTCAGTTATTCCTTACCTTGGTTTCTTCCAGTTCTTTATTCTTAGCTCGAATTATCTCCTCAAAATCTTTTTTACTACGGCTCAGTTCTTCCATCAAAGCACGATGCTGTAACAATACCACCCCAGAAATTGTAAGAGTGCCATTATAAGCTATCATGAGATTCAGCATAACTTCTCTTAATCTCCCCCTAAAAGAGCAACACATGTCTATATGAGTTGGGGTGTTCAGGCACTTAAAACTGGAACATAGTGCCAGTTATGACCTTCCCAGTGTCATGGCACTTCTCACTCCCTCTCCCAGGCCACTCTTTCATTTCAGTCAGGTTTTATGGTCACCATTTTGAGTGCATCTGAGACATTTGATTATCAAGGGGTATTTGACACACACAGATCACAAAAACCTGTCACTGTATGCAGGGTTACCTGAAGCTGTTTTCAGATTAGCTTCCCAAAAGGAAAGGCCTTTTGGAAAAAGCCCCTAAGTGTGTGGCAATCTCTTTCAAAAACATTCCTAACCAAGAGTGAATTTTTTTTAATCTGGTTAAAATTGCCAAAACAACTTCCCCAAAACAGACACCCAGCAGACAGACCTCAGAAAAATGCCCACCAGCCCCAGGACCAAATTAAAATAAATAAATAAAATGCAGCTACTTAATGCTTTTGATATGAGTGCATATTCTCACAATATTTGCTGGCAAATAGCAACTCCCACAAAGTGAGGCCTGCCACTTTCTAACAGAAATTTGGTCTGTAGATGAAGATCATCCAATCTGCACCTAAGGCAAAGTCCTCATCTTCTACCAAGAGGCCACAGCAGTAAGAAAGATTTAAATATGAGTTACACAGACCAAACCTAGACTCATAACTACTTGCCTCTTGCAGGACCTGTGCCAGCTGCTCCTTCAGATTCTCTTCCCCGTGTTGCAAATTTAGTCCCTGGAGGGGGGGGAGGGGAAAGAAAAAGAGGTTTGAAAAAAGCAAGGGACAGAAAATGACTACTTTGCTCACTCTCTTTAGAGAACATGCTGAAAGAAACAACGCTGGTTTTCAGCAAACCCTGAGATGTCCCACTCTAGTGTTACACATGTACAACAGAAATTAGAGCTGTCATTTACTGTGAAGAGTTGAAATGGATATATCACTTACAGTTACATACTTGGAACACCTCCACGTTATTCTAGCTCGAAAGGCACCAGCATGTTCATAGAAGCAAAGAAGCCAGCAACAGCTTAAACATGAGAAAAAGCTGCATCTCTACCTTTGAGCACATTCAAAAAGGTCAGATGTACCTACAGCTCCAGCTGAATTTCCCCTTGTGCCTAAGCACAGCTCCAACCGTTCTGTACTGCCCACACAGGTATCTTGCCTTTAGCAGCAGACTTTAACGGAAGTAACTGATAAATTATGAAACTCACTCCAAGATGAATTCTCACTTCCTTTAAACCAGATTTTCAGCAAACTCTAATAGAAAGACTTCAGTTTATTTTCTAAAAAAAGCTACTTATCAACATACACATGCTGCTTGAAGACACTTAGGGATTGCAAAGAAGGGTTTTTTGAAACTATGAAAAAAAGAGCCTCCCTCCCTGCAAGGATTAAGGCATACAGTAATTTACTTGCTTGGAATGGAATGGATTTGCCATGCAAACTGGGCATTAATTCAGCCATATACCAAGAGAAATTTACAGTTAAGATGAATACTTTTCAACTTGTCCTCTCTGCAACCACAAATCATGCAGAGGTAGATAATGTGAACAGGCAGAGACTTTTGATTTTTTTATTTAAACACAAGCTTTTTTACTAACTCAAACACTTTACTATCTTGCTGTAATTAACATGTTTGTAAAAAAAAAATTAACATCATTTTACACGTTTTACTTCTTTCCCCATGCAGCCCAATCCCTTCTGACTCTGCCCTGGCTTTTGCTACACATGCCTTGAAGTGAAATACTTCCATGACAATTTTAGCAGGAGTAATCCACACAAACATTATTTGTGTTACTGTATGGTTCAAGATCTTATTTTGAATCAGTGTCTTACATTAGACATTCCAGAAAAATGAAGAGATACAGGCCAAAAAGATTACCACCATTATACCTCTAGTTTCTCCTGCTCTTTACAGAATGTCCTCTCCAGCTCATCCACCTGCTGCTGCTGATGCTCCTGTTCCATGCACAGCTGGTCCTGCAACTCCCGCAGCTCCTGCTCCATTGCCAGGACCTCCTTCTGAGCACACTTCCTGCGCTTCTGCTTCACATTCAGCACTGCTGTCTGCTTCTCTTGCACTTTGACCTTTAACTTTGTTATATCTAGTAGAGTTTTCCTCAGCATCTCCAAGCCAGTCCATGACTCTGCAAGACTAGAACCTTTCTGGTCCTTATAGGGGACAGACACAGCTTTCTCAGAGTGCACAGGGCTACTAAGCACTGGACTACTATCCTCCTCACTTGGTCCAGGAGGAGGTAGCTTGACATCCATCTTCTCTGTTATCTGTTTGGCCTCTTCTGCCCTTCCCCATGATTTACCCAAAGGTTCATTATCACAGGACACTCTGTCTCTTTTGAATCTGGAGTTTGAAGGGCCTTCTGATCCAGATGTCTCCAATTCCTCCAAGCTAAATTTACGTTTAGTTCTTGAACTCTTAGCTTTCCCCAGGTCACTCCTTTGGGCTAAGAAGGGTCTGATTTTCTCCCATTCCTCTTTAATTACTTCATACTCATATTCAGCAGTCTCTTTGTTTTCCAAAGGCACTCCCAACTGGATACGGTCTCCTTCAGCAATAGGATAGGCTTTTGAGGGATCCAGGCGCTGTTTGTTAAGCCAGACTCCATTTAGGCTCTGCAAATGAACAAAGAATCAGCAAAATTTAATATGCAGTTACAGAATCCTCTGCAAGTTATTTCTGGTAACTGTAAACATATCCAACCTCTTCAGTGTTGCAATCAGAACAAGCCACCTCTTTAAATAAACCTTGCAATATCCAATTTATTGGCTTAGTGTCATATTTATTACAGTTATTGCAGTGTATTATTTATTGTGCATTATTCCTGCATTATGGATTTTGTGTACAAGCACTAAGAACAACATTACTATATGTGCTCGTGCAAAAGGAAAAGAATGAGCTCTAATGGGAAAAAACCTGCCCAAAAGCTTCAGAAATACAAAATAACTAATACAAAGAAAAGACCCTGCAATAGATCATTGTCAAAAACATAGAACATTAGAGTAATTATTCTTGACAATTAATGTCACCTGAAATTCAAAAAGACACTAGAAAAGAAAAAGGAGCATAGCTTATACTGCTTAAAGAAAAAGAGACACTTCTCCATAAATGCAGGTAGAATACAAACAAGAAGGAAAATGTTCTCCCAGAAGTAATGCTCAAAGCAGGAAAAGGGTTTTTTAATTAGACACTAGCTCAATAAAGTTTTGAAAAACAGCAAAACTGTTCTGTGCTCAAGATGAACTGTAGAATCATTAACAACTGATGTATCTCGAAGGCATCCAATAAAACAACTTGACAAAACGGTAGCAGTGATAACACAGAGGAAGTATTAGTAGCTAATATACTATATATTTCCAGTTATGCAAACTGTAAGTTTTCAAGTTTACAAGTACTGCAACAGAGTTTTGTTTAAAAGCAGTGTAATTTTAATAATAGACATTCCATTCCTTCTGACCCAAACATCCTTCAAATCTGCACATGTTGGAACATTTTTCTACCAGTGCTGTTTTAAAGCAAGCTACTGATTTTAGTTTTCAGCCTGAATGAGAAAGTGGAGAGATCATGATACAAAAAACAGATTACTGAAGTCAAAGTGAGACATAGCTGAGGACTCTATCAACACTTTATTCTAATAGCTGAGGAGGACTTTCAGAAGAAACTCGTTTGAATGTAACATGAAACATGTTTTTTCTAACAACAGATTCTTGTAGTTTATTACAATTAAAACCATTGTGTCACTACAATGAGGAGTATCAGTTTATCCTTTTATTAGCAGTACAAGAACATCATCCTTTTGAATACTGCCAAAATGCATAGGATTTTTTTTTTTAAGAGTAACTCAAAACAGGTTCACAGACTGCAAAGTGCCCTTGGCAAGGCTACAATTGTCTGAAAAATGATAAACCGAGAGACAAATTGACATAAAGCCATATGGTTTGCATCCTAATTGCAGCAAACTGAAGCTTCCTGCTGGAAGTGCACAACAGACAAGATACATTCCATGGACCTTTTATCACACTTACACCATAATATATCATAGCCCATACATTGTTTGAGCCCAAACGGGGCATTCTCTTCAGTGCATCTCAGAGTACAAGGTCTTTAATCAGTCTCTGTACCTTGTTATCCTTGACAGTCCACTGCCCTTCTGCATTTTGCTGGAAAACACAGTGCTTACGAGAGATCATCAAGGGACAGGTTTTCGACACCAGCTGGTACGTCAGATCTAATCCTCGGCCTATAGTTACCTAAAAATAAAGTAGTTTAGTAACTGCAATCAGCAATGACCTGGTAAATTCAGTTTATATGGCTCAATTTAAGTACAGAAGAAATCTATATTAGCATCGTATAGCTATTTCCAGTAGGTCCAGACACAAAACTTCCCCTTGGCCAAGTTCATTGAGCAGACTGCGGCAGGGGGCTGAGATGCTACCACCCACCCACTGGAGTTTGCTACTGCCCACAGCAGTACGGTGACCATGGCACATCCCCACGCCTCAGCAGTGCCGTTTGGCATGGAGACTGAAATCCCCAGAGAAAGCAGTTTGTGCTACATGTCAGACCGTGGCCTGGCACACCTGTGGTACCAGGATGCCATCAGTCCCCCCGTTACCTGTGACAAGGACTGTAGCACTGGGCAGACAACTGGAGCAATAACACCTTGAACAAGATTCTCTACACAATTAACAGAGCCCTGGCTGCATGTTTGCAGATGTATTAACTCAAGTCCTTCACAGAGCATACCTGCACACCTCCTGGCTTCAAATCCATGATGGCAGAGTAACAAAACTATGTGTTTGCTTATAGAGTTGCCTGGCATTGAAAGACAAGTTGAGTACCTTCTGCAGTAGGTAAGCACAAAGGAATTAGGTGCAGCAAGAGCCCACACCACCTAACTGCCCGACTTCGGCCACTGGATCCTCCCACAGCACCCCACCGCCAACAGCCTTGTCTGCCTGCTGGGTTTCAGGGAAAGAATACAAAGACCCATTTGGGCTTTTCAATTAAAAAACCATAATCACTGAAAAAGGGTTATTCCTGTACTACACTGAAACATGACTAAAGCAAATTTAAACCACGACCTCGTTTACACCCAAATAACTTAAGGCACAAAATGCAAACACAGTCTGTGGTGTTAACCTCGCCGAAGCATCGCCTTGTTAGTGAGGCTCAGGATTCCCCCCATACACCCACACTGACGTTCCTGCCGCACGAACAACTCCCACCTCAGCACGAGGCCGCGTTGGACGAGACCAACACCCCAGCACTTGGCAAACCAGACCCAGACACCCGCTCTTATGCCCGTTACCGGTGCTGAAAGGGGCCAGTTCTGGCCGCTGCTCCCCTGCCTTGCGCCGCGCTCCGCCGACCCGCCCCGCGGGAACGGAACGGCCGGCTCCTCCCAACGGCCGCTCGCAACCGCCGCCGCTCAACCGCGACGGGGCGCGGCTGCTGGCTCCTGGGAAGCGCGTTAAGGAATACGGAGGCTCCGGAACGAGCCGTGGAGCAGGCCGCGACGAGGCTGGGGCTCGGGACAGGCAGCGCCGGTAACGGCCCCCCGCCCCGGGCGGCACTGAGGGCCACATCTCGGCCGCCCAGCCGCCCCACCCAGCACAGCACGGCCCAGCCCGGCACGGCTCGGCTCAGCTCAGCTCACCTGCGTGCCGGCCTCCAGCAGCAGCCAGTCGCCGCTGGCCCCGACCCGGCGGAGGCACCAGGCCAGCCGCGGGGCGCCGCGCGCCGCCATGGCCTCCACTCGCCGCGACAGACAGGAGCAATCGCTGTGGCAGCGCCGCTGGGGCTCTCGCGAGACGGGAGACGGTGTAGCGGCCGCGCCCCTCCTAGCAGACCGGCTTAATCGAGCCCGGAGCGCGAGAAGAAGCAGCGCACGCGCTTTGGGGGCTCGTGAGGGCGATCGCGTCCGCTCCTCCCCAGCCGTGACCCGCGGTGTTCCTCCGCTATCCGGCCCCGCCTTCTGCCCCGCCTTCCGCCCTCGGCCAGCATGGCGGCGGCCGGCAGGCTGCGGCGACGGCTGCTGCTGGTGGTGCCCTGGCACTGCGGCTCCCGCCGCGGGGCTGCGGGCTGTCCGCCGGCGGGGCAGGTCCGCGCCGCCTTCCTGCGCTTCTTCCAGGAGCGCCACGGCCACCGCCGCCTGCCCTCGGCCCCTGTGCGGCCCCGCGGCGACCCGCGCCTGCTCTTCGTCAATGCTGGCATGAACCAGGTGCTCCCTCCCCTCCCTTCTCCGGCCCGCCCGCCCGCAGGTCCCCTCCGGCGGCTTGCCGAGGCCTCCGCCTCTTGGGAGGAGCGCGGGCCGTCTTGGTGACCCCTTTCCCGGAGGTCTCCTGCGCTGGGGCGGGGTCCTGCGGGATTTACCACGCCGCTGCCCCCGCCGTTCGCCTCCTGGTGCCGCGTCGGTGTTTCGGGGGCCCCAGGCAGAGCCCCCGTCGCTGGGTGGCACCGAATAACGGGCGTCTCTGCTTTGGTTTGCAGTTCAAGCCCATTTTCCTGGGCACGGTGCACCCCCGGAGCGAGCTGGCACAGCACCGGCGGGTGGTGAACAGCCAGAAGTGTGTGCGTGCGGGAGGGAAGCACAACGACTTGGAGGATGTGGGCCGAGATACTTATCATCACACGTTCTTCGAGATGCTGGGGAACTGGTCCTTTGGGGATTACTTTAAGGTGAGGTGATAGGAGCGAACCCTCTCCCGGGGAAATGCAGCCTTTATTTCAGAGCCATGCTGTAGTTCTGTCCTGCAGTGCCATAGGACTGTCTGCAGAAGGCGTTTTGGTAAGCCTTCTGGGAGCTCTGTGGCCTGGAGCAGAGGTAGCCGGTGTGCTCAGTCATTAAACGTGCCCTGCAGACTCCCAAAGCACTCAGCCTTTCAAAGCTGTGAATAACACGTTCAAATCAAAATTCTTTGTGTGAATGCTAGTGTTGACCATTTAATATGGTGAAAAAAGGTTTCCAGTTAACTTGGTGATTGTTACTAGAAAGTTTGAAAAGTGAAGAAGGATAAAGGATGATTGATTTTTTTGCTGGTGAATACATTTTTTTCCTTGGAAAGAAAATAATCCGTGTAACTCTGCTGGTAAGCACGTGGCTGTAAACCATGCTGCGATCCTTAGGGTCTCCTGACAGTTTGGGAATGTCACTTTTCCACAGACAGCAGTGAGCTGTCTCACTTGCCTGACCTTCATCCTCCTGCTCTTTGCTATACACCTTAAAATTGGAAAGAGAGAGAGCAGCTGAAGTGAACTACTTTGGTGTTTGACTCCCATTTTAAAGAGCCTTCCTGCATTGCTATGCATCCTGGCTTACTGTGCTTCGTTTATGTTCCCTGCCTGCTCAGGAGGAGGCATGTAGCATGGCCTGGGAGCTCTTGACGGAGGTCTACAAGATCCCCAGAGATCGTCTCTATGTCACCTATTTTGGTGGAGACTCTTTGCTGGGGCTGAGCGCAGATGAGGAGTGCAGGGACGTATGGCTCCGCCTGGGGTAAGTGTGTTAGAGGTGACATTCTGTTGGTGCTGACACTTCAGTCTTCATAGTCTTCCATTTGCTCTTTAGTTGATGAGAATCGGATGTAGGGGACAAAATTTGGGTTCGAAACTCATTTCTGGTTTGTTTGGGCTGTTAAAAGGCAGCTGGGCTCTGAGAGCTCTGGGGCACTTGACCTTTGAGTTGTTTCTCAGATGTGCTGAGGTGCTGTGTACCTGAGACTGGCTGGCTGGATGAAGTGTGTGAAGGATCTCTGATCCCTTGCTTCCTCTCCATCATGAGCTGCAGAGAGTGCATTTTCCTCTGAAAGCTAGCAGTGGCTGCTTCAGTATGAGGATGAAGCTCTTGCAAAGAGCATTGCTGTGCTTTGGGAGCTTGTTCCAGGCCGTATGGGGGCTTTGGACCCAAGGCAGCCAGCTCTGTGCGATTGTTGGTGTTCATCCTCATCCGTTGTGGTCAGGTCTTTGCTCTGCTGGAGTTCCCGAGCAGGAAGAAGGCAGCTCCGCAGACACAGTGCCATCAGCAGGAGCCAGACTGAGCCAGCCATTCTAGGCAGTGAGTAGGATCCTGTCTGGTTTGGTCCAGCTTGCTCCTGCTAAGGAGAATAATTCTGTGTGAAGAGAAGCAGAGGAATCCTAATGTGTTTGGTTATTGAGTTTGTAGTAGCCAGAAAGGATTCCTCTCTCCCAACTTCCTCTGTGATCTAGACTGCTGTGTGCTTTGTGTGCATGCCCCAGCGCTACCACATCTGTTTGCCTTTCCAGGGTGCCTGCCAGTCACGTGCTTCCTTTTCCACTGAAGGACAACTTCTGGGAGATGGGGGACACGGGTCCCTGCGGTCCCTGCACAGAGATCCACTATGACCACGTGGGTGGTGGCAGAAATGCGGCAGCACTGGTGAACCAGGGCAGCCCCGACGTGGTGGAGATCTGGAACCTGGTCTTCATGCAGTATAGCAGGTACCAGGCGTTGGGTCTGAACTCCAGAGCCTTTCCCCCTTGCCTGACTCTGAGGCTGTGCGTGTGTGTTCTCAGACATGTCACAGCTTTCTGGGAGGTGGCCGTAGAGGAGCAAGAGGGAAGTTGTGGAGATGTGTCCAGTGTGGCTCTTGGTCCCCTTTGCTTTATTTGTCCGGTCCTCCTTCGACCTCTGCTGCCTATTCTCCCTCACTGCTGCATCCTAGAGGGAGGTCTCTTGAGGTCTGCAGCAGCCTGGAGAAACCTGCAGAAGGAGAAGGCTGTGGGTCTCTGTTCAGGGAAGGCCTTTTTCCCTACGTTACAGTCTGTCCTGACTATTTGATGGTCAGATCCTGACTGCCCAACAGTGCCAAGGCAGGCTGCTGTTAGTCTTGTCCCTGAGCTTCCTTTTGTTGGGTCACTTGCTGATTCTGTCCCCTGTCACTCTCCCATTCTCATTGACTTACTTGCTCCTTTTCTTTGCCCCTGAACTGACCCTTGCCACTCTTTTGCCTTTTATTTTCCCTGACTGGCTGACAGAGAGGTGGAGGGGAATCTGCTTCCCTTGCCACAGCACCATGTGGATACAGGAATGGGCCTGGAAAGGCTGGTGACAGTTCTGCAGAACAAGCGTTCCAACTACGACACAGATCTCTTCACTCCCATCTTGGATGCCATTCACAAGGTGACGGTGCTTCTGCTCAGAGTCACAGCTAAGCAAAAGTTCCTTGAATGCAGACTGCTTGCTTGGTACCACAGTACAGCCTTCTCTACACATGTTACCGTGCAGTACTTTGAGACAGGAGGTATGTCTAGCCAGGTCCAGAGCAGCATTCTAGGGAAACTAGGGAGAATTCCGGGTTGGAAATCCACTGGGATATCTGCACGGCTGATCCATTTTTCCTCCAAAGTTTCTTAAATTCCTCAGTGCCAGGGCATTGGCTGACTTGTCTTAGGTACAGAAGTCTTGGTCTGTAGTGCTCTGGAAGGATTTAACGAGTACATCCTGAGATGCACAAGGTTCGGAGGTATTTGAGAACCACGGTGTCGAGTGTAGCTGGCTGCCTCTTGAATTTACACTTTTCCTTCTGCAGTCACTAATTTCTGCTGATCTGTCTCCTTGCTTTCTCTTTCAGGGCTGCAAGGGGCCCAAATACCAGGGTCTGGTCGGGGATGCTGATGTTGGGCGTGTGAATATGGCCTACCGCGTGGTGGCAGATCACGTGCGCACCTTGTGTGTGTGCATCACTGATGGCATTTACCCAGGCGTCTCTGGAGCAGAGTAAGGACATTAAGAAATGGCATGGGGTGGATGCAGTTAGGAATAGAAAGGAATATGGACAGCCAGGGGAGAGGTTGTGGTGTGGGCCCAAGATAGGGAGTGCATGAGCTTTGGGGAGGCAGGAAGGTGGGAGCCTGGAAGAGCTTCTCATCTGCAGGCTCATCCTTGGATGGGTGTAGAGTGTGGGGAGCAGCTGGCCTGTGTCAGTAGATCAGGCCAGAAGAGCTGTGGGGTTGTGCTGGATGTGGGAGCTGGGCAGGGATGCTCACATGACTGCCTGCCAAATCCTGCCCTGTTTTCAGGCTGGTGCTGCGTCGGATCCTGCGCAGGGCTGTCCGCTTTTGCTCTGAAGTCCTTCAAGCTCCACCTGGGCTCCTAGCCTCACTGGTGCCTACAGTAGTGGGAGTGCTGGTGAGTAAAAACTGCTGCCATGGGGGAAAAAAAAAAGGAATATCACATGCATATGCTGTTCAGCCCAATGCCCCTTTCCTGTACACTGTCAGGAGACTATCTTGGATGTGAAGGGGCTCCAGGAGGGTGTATCTGGTGCTATGCATTGCAGCAGTAAAAATCTCATCTCCTAATCATTTGTGGTGGGAGGGAGGGGGCCTAGTGTGACCAGCAGTACTGTCAGCACAATTGTGTGTGTAAGTGTATACAAGTGCACATTGTTTCCCAAGGGTAGTGGCTTCCAAGCTGTCATATCTGGTTAAAGCCATCTGAAATTGGTCCCTGTGAGTACTAACAGCATCCTAAAAGACAGTGCTTTCTTCTTATTGTGAACGGGTATGTTTGCCAAGAGAGGCTGTTCAGGGGCTAGCAGAGGCGCAGGCCACAGGGAGACAGCCAAGACATGGCTGCTCTAAGTCCATGTGTGATTCTTCCCCTGTGCTCCTGTCCCTGGAGCTGTGTGCTGGGGCTCCCTTCATACTCGCCTCCCTGAGGATCCTCTATAGCGCTTGTGGCATGCTGTGAGATCCCCTGAGGAAGATGCTGAGGATGTTATCACTAACTGAGGCTCACTCCACAGGGAGATGCCTATCCAGAGCTGATGAAGAACACAGACCAGGTGAGCAATATAGAATCCCCTGGAGAGAAGCCCCATCTCTCATTATTTTTATGAGGTGCTACTCTCAGCAGCAGAAGTCAACCCTTCTTTGGGACTTAGCTGGAGGAGTTTGCATAGCCTCCTCCATAACCATGTTCCAATGGGCTGGGAACATGTTTGTATCCTGGGCACAAGAAGTATCTGTGGCAGATTTCCTTGTGGGAGCTCTGCTAGATTCTTACCAGGAACTGCTTGTCCTGATATAAAGCAGCTGTTGCTCTAAAAAAGCTAGGGTAGCTCTTTTGTTGAGTGCAAGTACAGCCTGTCCTAGCCTGGGTAGCCTTTGTCCAAAGTGGATTCATGATCTAAGGCCAGTCCCTGCATGCTTCTGCTGACAGCAACCATGACAAGCAGTTTCTCTGGCTGTTCCAGCCCTGCAATTTTAATTGGGTCACAGACATGAATGTCTAACAGGGAGCATTTGTCAGCCTCCAGCCTTCCCCAGGTGGATGGTCAATATTTCCTTGACAGAAACGATGACAAGAGGAACAATGGCTTTAGCACTGGTTCGTAATGTATCAGAACCATGTTGTGATGGATACTTACAGAACAAAAAGGCTGGTTCAAGCAGACACAGTACCCTTGTTAGACACTTGCTTGATTTGCTTTGAGCTGACCGTTGCAGGGCTGAGCTGAGCTGGGGAACTCCCTGAGGTGTTGTGGCTAACCCTTCTTCTGGTCCTTGGGCAGATCATGGATATCATCAATGAGAATGAGGCTGCTTTTCTGTCCTCCCTTGAGCGTGGCAGGCGCATCATCGAGCGGACAGTGCAGCAGATGGAGCCCTCCACAAATTTCCCGGGTGAGTCTCCCTCCTCCGACAAACTGCTCTTAAAGATGGCTTGAGCTAGGTCCTCACAAGCATTGCAGTCAAAACTGGTGGATGTCTGCTGCCCCCACACTTTTTCAGTGATCTTCTAGCTCCAGGCAGAGGAGCAGATGTTGCTTCTTTCTCCAGATTGCAATTGTTTTCTAATACTTTGTTCTCACAACAAACTTGGCACCAGGAAAGTTAGAAGCATTCCCTTGCTGCTTTATTGACCTAGTTAAGGTCCTTACAAGATGCAACTGAAAGAAGGAGCTCAGGACCCAAACAGCGCAGCTGCCTGTCCAGATGTGCTGCACTGATTTTTAGCAGGGATGGAGCTGTGCGCCATCATTAATACTCAGTCCCATACAAGAACTGCGTGGCTTCTCTTCCCTTCCCCATTACCCATGCAGTTGTACACCATACAGGTGAATCCAGTTCCCAGAGCACACACTAGTTTGATCCCATCCAAGCAAATCTTGAGATGCCTTTGCTTTCTGTGTTCACATAGAGTTCATGTCCTTTTTGTCCCACAGCTGAAGTAGCCTGGTCTCTCTATGGGAATTTGGGATTCCCCGTGGATCTAATTGACTTGATGCTTGAAGAAAAGGGAATCAGGTTGGATTCAGCTGCTTTTAATGAACTTGCTCTGGAAGATGCAAAGGTAAGAGGGAGGCTCGCCTCATCAGAATAATTCAGAGCCTTCCCTGTCTCCTGTAAGCATGGAGGCAGAAGTCCTTCCACTGCTGAGGCTCTTCATATGCACCTCAGGGCCACATTCCTTTTCCCTGAAGGGGAAGTGTGTCTGAAACAGCAGCGGGATCACAATGCCTTTGAGGACTGAGAAGCGTTGGCTGGTGATTCTCTTCAGATCAGTAGAAGCAGTTTATGATGCTGACTGTTGCTGGAGTGAAGGGTATCATAGAATTATATGTTACCAGTGTCCTCTGTCAGTCATGTAGTGCAACTCCTCACACAAAGCAGAGCCAGCTTAGACAGCCCAAACGGCAAGTGATTTGAGAAGAGCTTACAGAATCTCCTTGGTCTCTAGTTGTGGAAGACTTGCATTGCCCCCTGTGCAGTAATCAGTTCAAAGCCTTGCTCTCCTGAGCTTTAACGGTCTGGAAGTTTCACAGCAAGCTGTGCTGGGAGAGTTGTGGGAGCTGTTTCTTACGGCCTGCCTCAAGGCTAGCACAGGGTGATATTAAGTGCTTGTGGGGTTTGAAGAAATGGGGTTGATCTAGCAGGAGCCTCCATCAGCCTGGATCTAAAGAATCCTTTTCCAGGAAGATGGAAGAAGTTGTTCCTGGCCTTATAGCTCCAGTTATCAGTTTGAGTGCCCCCAGGTATCTCCCATGTAACTGTGCCTGTGCTCTGCTGTAGCGGAAGGCTGGTGGCCCCCAGGCAGGAAGGCTGCAGGACGCAAACACGCGCCTTGATGTGCACGCCCTGGCTCGGCTCCGCAGCAGCAGTGTGCCTGCTACTGATGACTCTCCAAAGTACGCCTACGCGCTTGGGCAGCACGGCCAGTACGGTAAGTGCCCAGGTCCCGTCTGCGAGGCAAGCTCTGCCCGAGGGCACTCCCTCACCAGACTGCTTTTGCTACCTAACCTCATGCATGCAGAACGTGTAGTTTGTGGTTCAAACCTGTCCACCTTCCTGATGCATCTTTTTTCTGCCCAGCTACCTCATCCCAAATAGGTGCTTTTGTTACTGCTGTTGGTGTGCCCCACAAGGCTCTGGGCTGATGACAAGGCTGTGAGCTCTGAGTTGGTATTACTGTGCAGTGGTGAAGCAGATTTTGTTGATTTCAAACACTTAGGCTTCTGGGTGTGAGTGCTGGGGAGAATGAAGAGTAGTTATGCAAAGGGTTAGGTAGGTGCTCTTGCTATTTCTTTGACAGACCACTAGATGCCAGTGCAGGCTTTTTGTCATTTAGGGTAGCTGGGTTTGCTGATGCTCTAGGGAAAGCATAAAGCTAAACCACAGAGAGTAAGAGGTGGTGTGGCTGTCACAAACAATTAGAGACAGCTGTGTATAGCCAGCTCCCTCTTACCCAGTGTGCTGGTGGCAACTCACACTAAGCAGAAAGTGAAGCAATTCAAGCTATATATACTACAGCAAGAGCACAGTGGAGGAAAAAAGCACAGAAATGACATTGGCTGAAATCTCCAAGCTAGCACTGTCCCACCTCCTCAGTCTCTGAATTATGGAATAATTCAGGTTGGAGGGGATCTCTGGATGTCCAGTCTCTTGATCAAAGGAACATCAGCTTCACAATTGGATCAGGTTGCTCAGAGCCTTGTCCATTTAAGTTTTCAGTACCTTTAAGGACAGAGACTCCATAGCCTCTCTGTTCCCTGTTCTTTATCATTCTTAGTGTGAAAAGCTTTTATTCTTTATGTACAACCAGAATTTCCTGTACTCTAGATGTAATCTACAAATGCTAAGTAGGAATGAATAACTGCTTTCTTTGACCTGCTCACTGTGATTGTGTTCATACAGCCCAGCAGGCAGTCAGTCTGCCTTGCTGCAAGGACACCCTGCTGACTTGTGTTCAGCTTGCTTCTGAGGACCCCAAGGTTTCTGTCGGTCGATTTCTGTAGCCTGGTGAGGTGTCTCTGAAAATCAGCCCTGCTCTTCAATGTATCAACCAGTCCCCACTAATTCATTGCCTTACACAAGCAGAATATAGGTACATGCCATCTTGTAGTGGATAGTAATTAATGAAGATGTTAAATGGTGTTGGCCCTAATATCAGACACCAAGCAGCTCTATCAGTTGAACATTTAACTACTGAGCAATTCTCTGTGGGGCCAGCTGCCCAGGCAGGTGTGCGTTCACCTTATGGTCTGTCTGTCCAGTCCATATCACCCGAATTTGGCTTCAAGGAGCCTACAGAAGAGCATGTTAGAAGCTTGCTGCATCAAGGAAGGTGACATCCTTATCGTCCCTTGTCCACCAAGTCTGTCATCTCTTCATAGATGGCAGGCAGGTTTGTCAAAGCTTGCAGTGTAGCAAGATGTAGATGTGTCTGTGCCACATGTTGTTCTGTCAAGCCTGTGTAGAGCCAGATTGGGCATCCCTACGTGCTTACCTCACCTCCTGAGCAGGTCTGTCACTAGGTAAGTGAGGAGTGACTTGGTTCCAAATAACAGATCCTTTATGTTTTCTGCCAATAGCTGTTTGTCTCCTACCAAGGCAAAGGAAAGTGCCAGCATTTAGTATAGACTGAGTGTTGCAGGGTTGGTATGGGGAAGTGACCCCTCCTTTCCAGCACTGATTGCAGCCATCTTCTTCCCCCTGACAGAGTTCAGCCCGTGCCAGGCCACTGTTCTGATGCTGTACAGGGATCAGTCTCTCCAGAAGGAGGTTGGGGCAGGGCAGCGCTGTGGTGTCATCTTGGACAGGACTAACTTCTATGCAGAGCAGGGTGGGCAAGCCTCTGACCAAGGCTACATGATACGTTTAGGACAGCAGGTAAGACCCTTTGCTGCCTGAACCCAAGGCTGTTGTGGGTACCGAGGCCAGGCAGAAATCTGCAAGTGATGGACTTTTACTGCATTAATTTGCAAGCTGCTGACTCTCAACAGTTCCCTTGGCTTTGCATCAGGGTTGGTGAGGTGAGGGAGAAGCAGCAGTAACTTCACAGAGGTGTACTTGCTGTCTGGTTGACTCTCACAGTCTTCCCCAGCAAGAACAAGTTGCAAAAGGCCAAAATCTTCTTGGGTCTCCCTTCAGTGTGCTGCACTCTTGCCAGCTGGGGTTGAAGTGCAGAGAGAAGGCAATCAATGATCAGAGTCCTTGAGCTGAGTAACTTGTCTCTGGCCAGTCCTGGATGACTGCAGGCAGTACCCAACCTGAGACCCAGTGCAAAAACTCTTATCCCTCCCGAAAGCATCAGGGAGGACCTCCACTTCTGCAGCATGTTCTTTCAACCTTGCCAGAGGGAGAGCATTGATGTTCTCCTGGGAAGTTACATGGGGTGCAGCTTTTTCTCCTTCCCGCATTAGAGTTCTCGAGAATCACCCCTGGACATTGATGCTGCCTTTTTAGCCTTGCAGAATGCGATAGCGCCTTGCTCAGCACTTCTCCCCAAGCTGATGCAGGGATCAAGTTTCTATTGCCAGCCCAGTGAGGCAGAAACAGCACCTTGGATGCCTGATATTGGTGCCTTGGCAACTGCTGTCCATTTTCTCATGGACAAGCATCCTCCTTAGGAAAATTCATCAGCATGGGTGGTGTTACTGCCACTCCCCTGCTAGCTGACAGCCTCAACATGTTGTGGAGTGAGTGGCTGGGTGCCGGGAAGGTCTGAGGCACCCTGGTTACATTCACAGTAAGCTTCTCCCTGCTTTTCCCACCCCATCCATGTCTTTTAGGGGTCAGTGGGCATTGTGTTTCCCAGTCAGATCAAGCAGGCACTTAGCACAGATATTTGGATGTTCCCTGTCTCCTAACTCATCTTTCTGTCTCTTTGCCTAGGACATACTCTTCCCCATAGAGTCAGTTTGTCTCTGTGGTGGTTATGTGATCCATGAGGTCACTGCTGTGGAAACCCTGCGTGCTGGGGACCAAGTGCAGCTCTTTGTGGATGAGGTGATAACTCACTGCTCTTAACCTTTTCCCAGCCTTGCTTTGAGAGTCTTGTGATGTCCTGAACACAGCAGAGTCTTGTCCCTTGTATTCCTGAGACTGCTACTCATTGTGATCTGCAGTGGGAAGGAAAGCTGTCAAGTGACTCTGTAATCTTCTGTGAGCCATTGGTCTGTCCATAAGCCTCCAGCCTACCCTTTGCTGTTTTATGGAAGTGATCCCATAGGAAAATAAGTTAGATCTGCCCTGTGACATAACTTAATCTGACAGCTGTACTACCATTGTCTTTCCCCCATCTTCTCCCATCCCCTCACATGCAGCCTTTCCCGTATCTCTTCGTGCCATCTCCTGCTCCCCCCAGCCGTGGAGAACCAACACTCCCTGCCAACTTGTCTGTGCTTTCAGACCCAGCGGCTGGCCTGCATGACAAACCACACCGCTACCCACCTGCTGAACTTCGCACTCCGCCACGTCCTGGGTGACCACACAGAGCAACGAGGGTCCCATGTGACAGCAGAGCGGCTGCGCTTCGACTTTGATACCAAGGTGACTGGGCTTCTATTTTCTTGTTCTCAGCAGTACCAACATCCCAGTACTGGCTTTCTCTCCAAAGATTTTTCTCCTCTCACTGTAATCACTCCTTTAGAGACAGGTCACATTTTATCTGAGTCATGAGACTTGGCCCTTTGGACATGACTGGCTCTGCTTTGCATTGCCTTGACTCTGAGCAAGGCTTGTGGAGGAGGTGAATGGGGGTCAGAAGGGAAAGGACTTAGCAAGGCCAGTGGTTGTGGGACTGACCTGAGCAGCGTAAAGGGGTCTTTGAAAGATTTAGCAGCTTGGCTGTGGCACATGTGTGTTGTCTGTGCTGGTCATCTGGGTGAGAGGTGTTGGGAACTGAAAGCTGTTGGGTCAGACTGAGCACTGGCCCTGGTAACCTGTCACTCATTGCAGCATCTCTCTTGAAGAGTGTGACTGAAGCCCTCGGATCAAAAATCCTTATCCCTCATGGGAGGAGTGGGTGAGAGGGTCACAATTCCCTTTTACAAGTAGGGAAGATAAAACACAGGGAGAGAGTGGTGTGCCCCTGCTGAGTTGCCTGGGGACGCTGCCCCAGTTCTCTCTCCTTTGTTCTGTACCTCTTGGGACACTTCTCCTGAAGGTGGCCGATTTCATTCCTCAGGACCCTATCACTGTGGAGCAGCTGCAGCAAGTGGAGCAAGTGGTCCAGGATGCGATCAAACAAAATGAGGTTGTGCATATGGCTGAGGTCCCCCTCACGCTGGCGAGAGGAGTTCAGGGACTCCGTGCAGTGGATGAGGTATGACAGGATGGCAGCACACATCTTCATAAGCATTCTCCTTCAGCAGGAAACATCTGGGTCACAAGAGATATTGATGTAACAGATTTCTGCAAGGGAGTTGACTCCCAAAACTCAAGAGGGAAAGTAGGACAGAGATGAGGTCTCAGGAGTGCTGTGTTGTAAAACACGGAGGCCGGTGATGCACAGGATTTCTGCTTATTTCTTTGGACCGAAAGCTTGTAGTGTAACCCAATTGTTTCTTTCTCCCCATAGTGGCTGGTTGTGGGGCAGAAGCAGTGCTGCCCCTGACTCTAGGACTGCTCTAGAATAGAGGAAAAATGAGGCAGACACCTGAAGCCATGTAGTTACTCTGTAAGTGCCCCTGAAGGACTATGTTGTTAGCTGCTGATCCCTGTCTCTTCTGTCAGGAGTATCCAGATCCAGTGAGGATAGTGTCTCTGGGGGTCCCTGTGGAGAGTGTGCTGTCCCGTGGCTCTGAGGCAGCAGTGCACACCTCTGTGGAGCTCTGCTGTGGGACGTAAGTGACTTTTACTTGCAGTCAGAAGGTGTGTTTGTGGGCACTGGTGGCTGAGGTAGAGACATTCTTGCAAGCTCCACTCCTTGTCTCTGTGCAACTAAGTTTCCTCACCAGAAAGATCTTGTGAGGACAGCATAGGCTTATTATGAAGCTTTGGAAGTCCCAGGGTGAGAAAACTTTTGTGAAATGCAAAGCATTTTTCTTTGCTTCATAGTTTGAAACCAACCTGGAAGCTGCAGGGCATGAGCAGAGTGTGGGAAAGGGATGTGTGGCCTGTCACACCAGCATTACACTGCTTTGGCTTTGGGTTTTTAGGAGGGCTTGGGACCCAGCAGGGGACTCTGAGACAGTTGTGAGATCTTGAGATTGCTCTGATTATTTTAATTATCTTTGCTCTCTTCTGATTTTAGCAGTAATGAGAGTAGAAGAAGACTTAATCAATCTTAGGACAATGCTGACACAAAGGAAAACAAGAACAAATTGGCCTTTGAGCAGATACAGCTGAAAATGAGGAAGTTGCTAGTCATGAGATCATTCTTATGGGAGTAGTGGGACAAGAAACTGCATGGGAGTAGAGATGATAAATTCTTGTGAAGCTGTCTGAAATTATTACTTTTGGTAACAGAACCTGAGACACTGTGGTTTTCATGTCTGGTGTTGAATAGCCAAGAAGAAAAGGGGAGGTTGTCAGTGTCCTGTGCCTGCACAACTACCCTGTGACTGGAGTCTACTGGCCAGGCTGTGAGCTGACCTGACAAGAGGGTGGTGGAATTGGAGAAAAAAATTAGTTTCTACAGATTCAGTAGCAGCTAAGTAGAAGAGAAAAATCTCAATTCATCCCACTGCTGAAGGAAAGGAGAGGAAAATAAGCAGAACTTTGCTGTTATGTGCCATTTGACAACAGCTTGCTGGGCAGGTAGCATGGAGATTCCTCTGGAGCAGCCTCAGCTTTGCTGTCTCTTGCCTGACAGGTGCCATCAGGATTTTAGGGATGGGAAAGGATTTAAGCTATTGGGATTGGGGAAGGGTTGCTGGACTTGAGACTTACCTAAAAGGAAAGCAAGCTTCCTGATTTCTGTTCCCAGAGAGCAGCTTGTTTTCTTTCCTGTTCTCTGCTGACTTTGCAGGCACCTTCTACAAACAGGAGCTGTGGAAGATCTGGCCATCATCAGTGAGCGTCAGCTTGTTAAAGGGATTAGCCGTGTCATTGCAGTGACAGGGAGACAAGCCAAACAGGTAAGAAAGGGGGAACTCAGATTTCTGCTGTGTCAAGGCAATGCCAGAAGGACCCAGCTTTGTCAATTCCTGCTAGACAATGAGCTTCCCCTTGTTTTGACTGGAGCCTCCCTGCTATGCCTGATCTGGCTTCCTCCTTCACCCCTCGACTCAACTCTGCTGCTATACCTCACTATTCACCTCCACTCTCCCCATCTTAGTCTCCTATCTCCTTGACCTTCATTCCTTCCCTCAGACCCCTTTTTCCAATTTAAGAACTTGGCACAAAATATCAGGAAGTCTCTAGACTATAAATTTCAGTCCCCAAATAGGTATTTAAAGGTGTGAACCTTTGTGCTTTGGTTTCACCTCCTGCTTGCCTCCTGCTTATCACAGTTAGATTTGTACTTTATGGTTACAGGGCTCTGGCCTCATTCTTACAGCCCTTTTGCTTCTTTTCCTGCTAAACTGTGGTTCTGATCTGGATGGGTCTGTATTAAAAGTAAGCAACCTAATATTGTGTCCATGAGATCGCTCTGTCCTTTGATACCTGGAAGTGTGAGGGGGCCTGCAACCTTGCCTGCTTCCTTTCAGGCTGCAGTCAGACTAGAATGACTCACTGTCGGTGAAACTGGGAAGACTAAAGGCAAAGCCCACCCCTGCAAATCTGTTGCTTTTTGTCTGTCTCTCCCCTGTGCATCTGTGTCCCTAGCGAGGCTTTTCTTGGTGCAGAGGAATAAAAAGCTGCAGGATGCATCTGTATGCTTTGCTGGAAGTGCTGACCTGGAGAGCCCCTGAGAGGAGCTGTGTGCATGTGTTAATCAGACAAGGGAGCCTGCAGGTGTGAGGGAGTGACTTGAAACAAGGGATGTGTATCCTAGCTAGGCAGAGCAGTCCTCGCTATCCACAGCTTTTCTGATATACTCTCTGCTGTCCTGGTCTGGAGTCTAGCAGGACCATCATGGGCACAAAGGTCTAGCAGAGAGGAAATGCTCGAAACTGTAAGCATTTTCACTGGTGAAAAAAGCTTGTGTTAGCTTTTTCATTAATGGTAGTATTGGTGTTGGAAAAGGCAATAAGAAAGGCACCAAGACCAGTTGAACTGGTCCTTGGGAAATGTGCTTGAACAGCTAATGAGTTTTCTTTAGTTTTAGTGTTTCTTTTGTTTCTTCAGTCATTAGTTTCAGGGTTGCATTCATTAATTTCAAGACTGCATTTGTTAATGAAAAAAGAGCACTGAGAAATAAACAGGGCTCCTGTGATTTTCTCATTGAAATCCTGATAATTTGGTGTGAGATACTGAGGAAGTATAAATGTACAACAGCTTGGTCCTCTGGGTGTGACCATCTAGTGTTTGTTGCAAATCTAGAGAGGAATGTTCTATTCTGAAGTCTCTTGGAAACAGATTCTTAAAGCCTCTGTCTGTAGGTATCTTCCCACTGGATCCTGAGCAGTACTTCAGTGGTTATGAGCCTGCTGCCTCTCCACTTTCTCCATCCTTGCTCATTCTTTCTGTTGCTGCATTTGAAACATTCTCTACCTCCTCTCTTCAGGCCCGGGAAGTAGGCCAGTGCTTGGCTGTGGAAGTGGACTCTGTCTCCCTACGAATGAAGCAGAGGAGCACCTCTATTCCTGAGATGCAGAACCTCTCCAAAGAAGTGGGACAGTTGACCAAAGTAAGGATTGCACTCCTATACAGAACGACCCCAGCATGGGCTCTGTACAGTTGAGGCACATGTCTTCTTCCCTACCAGGTTCACATCTTACCATGGTCAACAGCAAGGGCATGCTGCTACCTGCTGGTGCCACTTTGTTCACAAAGATTTCAATCAGTGTCTAGATGTCTCTGTTGCAGATGACCTGCTGCCAGAGGAAATGTGAGAGAAGATGGTGGGGAGGGTAAAACAGTGAAAAAGGGTTCCCAGGCTTTTCCCCAGGCTTTAGATACCCAGCTGAAAAGAGAAAGCCACACGTCACAGTGACAGGCTGGCCTGATCACATAGGGGTATAGGAGGGTCTGGGAAGAGGCCAGGCTCCAGCCTGACCTCCCAGAGAACTAGCAGTTTATTTCTAGGTACAGTTTAGTGTCCTTACATAGCACATTGTCTTGCAGGTGGTGGCTAACACTGCAATGCCCCAGTGGCAAAGAAAAGAACTACAGACTATCCTCAAAACACTACAGCGAACAGCCAACACGGCCGTCAAGAAACTGGAGGTGCAGCAGGTACTGTGGCAGCAGCAGACTCACTTGCAGCCTGCTAATAGCACTGTGTGGCATACACCAGTGGGCCTGGTGTCTCTGTCACACTTCACAACCCCTCAGTCACTAGGGTCTCATTAGAAGGCAGAAGAAAGCTGGTACAATCACACAATGCTGCAACACAAGCCCTGACTCGGGTTGATTTCACTGGCATTAACCAGGGCCTTCCTTTAAAATGCAGTGAATGACTGATTGGGCCATTGACATCTACAGAATCCCTATGTCTCTCCACATGTGGGGATGGAGGGCCCTATATCAGCACCTGTGGCAAACACTAGCAGGTGCATAGGCATCACTGTGCTGTTTATACATGGAGAAGGTGAGGTGGCCCTGAAGATGGGCTTTACGAGGTCACACAGTAAGACAATGACCTTTCTCCCATCCATATGGATATTACTCTGGCTTCCTACTCCATTTGTGTCTTATTAATTTACATTATTACATTAAAAGCCCTTTGGAAATGCTTATTTGTGACTTTGTGTTCTCAGGAAGAATTATTCTTTTCTTAAAGTAGGAGCATCTAGCCACAGGAGCCTGAGACATGTGGCAATGTGTAGGTCCAGGAGAGAGGCTGGGAACCGAACGGGTCACAGTCTGTTCCACTTTTGAAAGGGATGTTTCACTTTAGAAAGCAGAGATGCATCCCTTTCAATTGAGGAAGGAGGGTTGTACAGGTCTTCATGTGGAGATTTCAGTCTGCTGGTCTGTCTTCTGCTAACATACATCCCCTCTCTATCCCACAGAGCCACACTTCCATATATACATATGTTGCATACATATATCCCCATCCAGCCCACCCTGTGTCACCTGTAGCCCTGCAAGTGCTGTGTGTTTCCTCTTCCAGGCTGAAAAGAAGGTACAAAGCCTGCTAGCAAAACATTGCAACCAATCTCTCATCATCGATACTGTCCCAGCTGACTCCCTCTCTGTGAGTAATCCACATTACTTGTTGGCCCAGCGGTAACTCGGGAGCTGTTGGACACGTTTCTTGTAGGTTCTTGCAGTTCAAGAACCTTGCTTGTTTCCCTTGCTGTAGCCTGAACTCTCTTCTCCCTACCTCTCCTAGATCCTAATGAAGGTAGTGAACCAGCTGTGTGACAAGTCTCCTGGCACATCAGTTCTGCTGCTCAGCCCTCAGGTTTCTGGTGAGGTGCTCTGTGCCTGTCAAGTGTCCAAGGTAAGCAGAACCCTGGTAGAGACGCAGGGAACCTGCCTGCAAAGGGGGATGGGATCCACCGCTCAGCAGATCCCAGTTGGGGCTCTTCCTGGGATTCTACCCAGTTTTGGTGGTTAATCATGCAGGGGTAGGACCTGAGATTACCATACTGGGACCAGATATGCTTTCAGTCTTTGCTGGGCACAGATATCCGTGGATCCTTCAGGCTGTGTTTGCCAAGGGGCAGGACGCAGCATTAACATGTTAGCTCAGCCTTTGTAGTCCTCCCAGTCATGACTGCCTCAGGTTAGTGATGGCCCAGGCTGGGTGAGGAGAGAACATTGTTACCCTTCTTCCTCCAGACTGCAGAGTGCTGCACAGTCCAAATTACTTGTGTCTCTTCCCCAGAATCGCCTCCCCGTGTTCTCTGCTGCTGACTGGGCCGTGGCTGTCTGTGCGCAGATGGAAGGCAAGGCAGGAGGCTCTCCTGTCGTCGCGAAGGGCAGTGGAAATGCCAAGGGCATGCAGGGAGCCCTGACTACTGCACTCGAGTTCGCCCAGAGTAAACTCTGAGATAACTGTGAAGCTCTGGGGGCAGGACAGCTGTATGCAGCCCAGCTGCAAGCTATATGGACACTTGATGCAGAGCAGGTGTTATACTCTGCTGATCTGAAAGGTTTAACAGCTCCCACACTGAACATTGCTGCAACCACTGCATTGGAGCATTTGGCTTATGGCCGTCAGGGATCAGCAGAGACTGTTCCTGATCCCACTGACGGAATGATGCAGCCTCTTCTCAGTATGGACATATGGGAATTGAGCCTTGGAAAGCACCAGTTGCAGCAGCAGATCCTATTTCTTCTGGAACAGTGCAGTTCTTGCCACAAGACCAGCACAGAGAGGCTCTGTGAGAGCATGGGGAGTTGGCACAGTGTTCTCCTAAAGCCATTAAATGGTAGAAAGTGTTTGATCCTCTAATGTTTCATGTTAGCTGCATTTTTTTTTTCCTGCTTTGTTCTGGTAAAGGGGTTTGTTCTGTCCCTGCAGCCCCACAAGTCAGCACAGAGTCTTGTAAGCAGTCCTGCTGCAGAACTCGGGGCACTGCTCTGATTAAGAATGCTACTATAATTTAGAAATGAGGAGAGAAGTGCCCCCCCTGCCTTGCAGGCTCTGCTTTTTCAGTCTACACTTGTTAGACTATGCAACAAGGAATGCTAAAGCCGGTTCTTGGTACTGAAACATGGAGGGAACAAATCATCCCAGCCTCTACCTCTTTGCTTTGCAAGAATCTTCATATCCTTGTACTAAGAAGAAAATTACCCTGTCCTAGCAAAAACCAGGACACTCCTTCCTTCTCACACTGCCTCCTGGCTTCTTACATACCAGCACCTAAAAACCACCATGGGCCTGGTGAGTTGCATGAATGGGGACTGTGGCTGTGTTGCAGCATAGAACTCCCTGCAGCAGGGCACAGAGCCTCGGGTGAGCAGGTTTCCCTCCTAAACTGGTCGCTTTTCACAAGTGCTAGCAGACACAGCAAGCTCAACTCATAAAGACGTTTCAGGCTTCATTGTTAGAGTGCTGTCTAGAGCTCTTAGCCAAAGTGCTGTTATTTTAGATACGATGTTGACCTAAATAGAGATCACAAATGGTAGCTGATGCAAAGTTGCAACAGGATAGTGATACAAGCAGGTTTCACCCTGAGAGCAGCAACAGCAGCCTGACAGGGATGAATTTCACTAGTAGGTAGGGTTGTCTGGCGCTGTGGAAGGAGGTGGAGGAGGCTGAAGCTGCTTGCTTTTGGGAAGAGGGGGAGGAGAGGTGGAAGCACAGTGATGCTGATGGATGGGGAGCAGGAAATGGCTGTCACATACATAAGGTTTGATGAAAAGGATGTAGTGGGGAGTGGCCCAGTCTCCTAACAAGAGACTTCCTTCACTTAGCTGTCTTTATGAGGGGGAGAGGGTGAATAGCTGCTGTGAGCAGAGCCTCCTCTCCCTTCTCTCTTCAGTGAACATCTCACCTGAGGAAAAAGGTTGGTGGACTTACAGGCATCACTAGAGGACTAAGGGGTTTTCTTCCCTGTCTCAGTGGCTGTCCAGCCCAGTATCTCTTAAGTGCTGCCTCATCTTTGCCAAGTGCCAGGAAGCTGGTTTTGTGCTTGCCTCAGTGCCCGATATAAATATGAGAACTTGGAGGCAGAAGGAATGAAGAGCCTTTAGAGGCTGGTGGTGCTCCCCACTATCCTCCTCTGCTCCCTCAAAGCCCCGACAGCTACAGTTGCAGCAGGACTGCAGACTTTACTCATTCAGTAAATGCTACTTCCAGCCAGAGAGCTTAAAGCAGGGCTTGTTGCAAAGGGAGCTACAAGCCAAGGTCCATGGGCATCTGCCCCTGCTGCAAAGAATTCAGACGTCAGAGAGGTGCACAGGCCCCTTTCATCACTGTGCCAGTGGGGCAGGTTGCTCCTTACCACAGACCCTGCCTGCATTCCCATACATTGCAGCAGAGCAGATGGATGCTTTCTCAGGTTTTTTTCCATTTCTGGATACAGAGGTGCTGCTGGTGCCCATAACATCTCTGCAAGGAGCCTGAGCACAGGGGAGAACTGGAACATCCAGCCCAGTGCTTTGGGGACCTTGTGGTGAGGCTGGTAGGGTGCCAGAGGGGGATGCATGGAGTCCCAGGGAACAGTTCTTGCCGTCAGTTGAAAGCAGCATGAGTGCCTGGTGTTGCACAGCTCCTGTGTTTCACTTGGGCCACAGCAGTACGAGATGCAGGGAGGGGAAGGGGTGCTCTGTCTTACCGGGGAAGTGCTTTCCCAGAGTGCTTTTGCCTTACTGCATTAATAGCTGCTGCAGGAGACGATGTCTCCTTTCGGTATTGGAGAGTAGGTGGGAGGAGGAGGAGAGGAATGCTGGGTTGAGCTGTTCCTGCACCGTGCTCCAAAAGCAGAGCCTGAGCTTGCCAGCAGCAGCCTTATGAAATTAAGCCCCTTTGGCCTGACTTTTTAGCTTAAAAAACAGTGACCCCCTGTAAACTTTTACCCAGCCCCTTAAGGGGCAGAGGTCTGTGTGCTGACCTTCAAGGCAATGCCTTTACTCATGTCATTCCCCTGGAGGGCCAAGGGCTGCTGCTGCAGAGGCAACTGGAGCAGTGGCCCTTGGGGCCACTGTGAGGTGGTTCATCTCTGTTGCAGGAGCTGTTGGGCTCTCAGCACCGTGCAGTGAGTGAGCAGCAATGGCCTGATGGCTCAGCACCCCAGCTCTGCTCTCCCCATCCTGTGTCCCATGGGACAAGTGGCTCCCTGCTCTCAGGGTGATAGACCCAGCCCTACAGTGAGAAATAAGCCCCCACCCTCCAAGCAGGGACACTAGGGGAAGGTTTAACCATCCTGCAGCCAATTCTAGGCCATTTGGGGAACTGGAAGTTGTTGGCAACGTGACAGCAGTTACAGCTTGGCCAAGCAATGGTGGAAGGTGGGCAGTGTGAAAGGCCCACCACAGCCCTACACTGCATGCACACCAGCCAGCAAGGGTTATAGGGCTCCTAAAGCAGAGTAGGGGGTGTCAATCTGGTCATTGTACATGGGGTCTGTGGGTGGTCTGAGGTCACCTCTGCAGCCAGACTTTCCAGAAGGTGGCCCAGTGTGGCAGGAGTACTGAGGACCAAGTCCCACGCACAGCTCATCAAACAGCTCTGGAGGTGGTAGCAGCACGTCTTTGAGCAGAGAGCACTCAACCATCTGTGCAGCCCTCCCCAGCTTCTCTGTTCCCACGGCTACCTGTGGGGTCAGCTGAAAGACCTGCTTAGGCTGGGGAGAATTGCTCTGCAATAGCCACACACTATGTGGCATCAGACCAGTCCTGTACCATCTCCACACCAGTTTGATATCCAAGTTCCTCAACTTCTGCACCTCCAGCTGGAACCATAGCCTGTTCTCTGCATCTGCAGCAGTCCCAGCACCCCCTGCACCCAGGGTTCCTGCGTCTCCAGCACCATCTTTCTTTAAATGTTAAAAACCACCCAGTCAGCAAGCAGAGCTGCAGCCTGCTGCAGTGGCACTGGCTCTTCTGCCTCAGCCAGGGCGGTCTTGGGTGGACCTTCCATCTTGGAGCCCATTTTCTTTCTCCTTTGCTGCTCTTAGCCTTTCTGGGCATTAATTCAATATTTCCTTTCCTCTTTCTGAGCCTGCAAGGATTTAAGTGGGTCATCAATGAGGTCACAGCGTAACCAAGTCATGATCTTACTAGATCTCATAAGGTCAGTAGCACTAAACCTGCTCTGTAGTTGAAGGAAAAAAAGGATCTTATCTACCAAAGAGTAGTTTTGTGGAGACATACGTGGTGTCCATATCACCCCAGGCAGGTAAAGTGGGTTGCTGCAGTAGAAATCCTGGCTTTTGAGCCACAGCCATGCCAGGCCATTGCTGATCCTAGGAGACAGCATTTCCTGCTGTTCTCCTGGCAAAACCCCAGTGTGCTGACTGACGTCCCATCCTCCCCTTTCCCTGCCACAGAAGGACAACGCCTTCACGTCCTATGCTGCAGCCACAGTAGCTACCACGTTTCTACCTGGGACACCCTGTGTCTCAGTGGTGAGTCAAGCAATGCTCAGCTGGGAGGGCTTAGGGGCATGAAACACAAGTTTTAAATGTAGTTCTCCAGCCAAAACAGCAGCCATACATTCCCTCACAGTCATCAAGGATGGAAGGTGTGAGCAGCACCCTGGGCACGCATTTGCAGCTCCAAACACATGCACACAGAAGGGACTGCAGGAAGCGGGAAACTAATTAAAGAGATGATGGGTTTTTTGTGGTGAACAGGTGCTGTCAGGTTGGCAACACCTCCATAAGTCCAGATGGACCCCAAGGTCCCTTAAGGGCATGTGCAGTGCAAGGGCTTGGCAGTCCCAGTCCCAAGCAGCTACCTGACTTTGGCAAAAGGGGAGCAGAAAGTACACACTTGTCTCTTCTCACCTGCTTTGCTCCAGGAGCTTAATTGTGTTGGCCTGGGCTGCAGAGTGAGAGGCTGGCACACAGCACCAGTGAGAAGCCCAGCTCTCCCTAGGCACCCCTGCCACGCCCAGCCCTGGGGCTGGCTGCTGTAGGGACCCGAGGCCCTGCTCCCTGGGTCCCATGGGACTCCCTGTGGGAAGGTGCTGGGGTCACAGTGGTGGTAGCAGAGCTGAGCTGCACAGATGATGCTGAATGCATGCTGAGCCACAGCCTCAAAAGCCATGGGGCTTGGTTCCTCCTGGCTGAGCTGAGCATCTCCCGTAGACACTGAACATAACACGACATGTCCAAACTGAGCTCTGAAGGGAGGGGGAGCAGCTCAGGGTCTGGTGCAGGGAACCAGAGCACAGCTCCTCCCCTGCTGGGACACCTCATCCCTGCTACCAGAGCCTGCAGGAGGTGGCCAGTGGGCCACAAGGAGCACCTGGGGTCTCCCCGGCATCCATCAGTCACCACCACTATCTGCCCTTGCCCTGAGATAGCAGCAGTAAGTGCTCTCCTGGCTCACAACCAAGTGTGGCACTGACCCCCCAGATCCCTGGGCTGAGGTGCACCCCCAGGGACCAGCCCACCAGCAGGTAGAAGCAGCAAATCCCCTGCATGTGCAGGGACACCCTTGCACACCAGCACGTGCCTCCCAAGCACCCGCTGTAAGGATTCACACCTGCATTTACACAGATCTCCCTTCACACAATTTCAGGTGTGATTTCCCTCACATCGCCTGGAAACACTGGAACAGGTTGCCCAGGGAGGTGGTAGATGCCACATCCTTGGAAACATTCAAGGTCAGGCTGGAGGGGGCTCTGAGCAACCTGATCTAGTTGAAGATGTCCCTGCTCACTGCAGGGGGTTGGACTACCTGACCTTTGAAGGTAGGTCCCTTCCAACCCAAACCAGGCTATAATTCTGTGTGCATAGTGATAGTGTGCACCAAGCTAGTCATGTCGCTCATGTACACAGGTGTAACCCAGAAACCTGTGCCTCCACACAGGCATGGGTTTCTGGGTTACACTTGTAGGCTCTCGCCATCACACTGCTCCCCATGCGGGCTCCCTGCTCCCGCAGCAGCCGGACACCCATGTCGAGCAGCACCCATGCGCAGTTAGCTGCTGCACAGCACGCACACGGCTGCCGTGGTGAACCCACGAACCCAGACCACTCATGCAAGGCAGGATCCTCATCCCCATCCCTCAGGAGCAGCTCAGGGCCACCTCGATCTGGTGCTGTCACTCATCTTTGGCATCCCAGCTGCCTGGGAAAGGAGGGGATGGCTCTGTACTAGAGGCATTCAACCCAGGGACAGGCAGCCTGTAGGGCATGCAGGCAGGGCAGGAGCAGCCCCTGGTCCTGCTGATGAGGGGCAGGGGGTCTCTGAGCCCCCAGCTCCCAGGGAGCGTTGCTGGGGAAAGAGCCAGGCTTACCCTGCAGCAGAGCATTGTCTGCAGCATCGTGCTGAGAGTCCACAGAGGCAGAAGAGGCATTTCACAGGGAATCCCGGCAGCTCACCTTTGCCGCCTGCCCTTCACGGCCAGCTGGTTCCCTGCGCAAGAGCGCTGGTGCCGAGCTTCTGTGCTTGGATGGCAGCTGGTGTTCCCCTGGTGTTTGCTGAGGGAAGCGATTTGCTCAGCTGTAACCCAAGCTCCTTTCTCCTCCAGAAAGCACTGGGAAAACCCACAGGGCTGGGTGAAGGACTCCACTCCCCCTCCATCCTCCCCAGCACCAGCACCACCACCATCCTCACCACCATCAGGAGCACCCTGCTACTGAGCCCATCCTGACCAGGGCACAGCCCGGTGGAGGGAAATCAAAGGATTAATTTTGATCGATTTGAGTTGGACTCGATGATCCTTGTGGGTCCCTTCCAACTCACAACATTCTGTGATTCTGGATCTTAGTCTAGCAGAGGGTAGCTGGTGGGGCCCCAGCATGTCAGCACAGAGGATGCTCCAGTGAGGCTGTCATTGTGTCACCCAGCCTGCATCCAGATCCACTCTCCAGAGAGCCATGCACTGCTGCAGCAGCCATGCACCACAGAGCTGCTCACCCTGCTGTGATGCAACCAGAGCAGAGCTCCCAGTGGGAAGATGAACAAAGATACACCTCCAGGCACTGGGGAGCTGCTGCCCACCACATGGAATGGCTCCCCTGAGACTGGAGAGGGGATTCAAGGAGACCCTGTCCTGCAGGGTCTGCTGTGAGGAGACTGGAAGGATCTCCATCTCACATGGGTCCATACTGCACCCAGTGCCTCTGTGTTGCTTTTGCAAGCTGGGGGGCTTCAGAGTAAGTTGTGGAGTCCTACCACCCACAGTCATTAAAGATTCTCATGGGGGATTCAGCCTTAAAGCCCTGCTGTAATTCCAGTACAAAACTCTTCCTGCATTTTCAGCTAGCTGTGGGATTCCTATCCCAGAGTTACTGCCATCAGATAGTCTGGTCTTTCCAGGATGCTCCAGCTAGAGCCTGCTGTGAAAGTCCCTGTGGCTATTTGGACACTGGGTTACTATTCCAGTCCCCAACTGAGATCCCTGATTCTCCATCTAGCCGTTGTCCAGCCTCATTGCATGCACTTCCCTCTTGCTTTGCATCAGAGGTTGCCTGGGCTGGAGCTCCAAGAACAAGAAGATAAATCTGAGCCTACGTAGACCTTCTTTTCACATGGTGAGAAATTATTTACACTCCGGTTGGGATTTGCTGCTCTACTAATTTTGTTGTCTCTTCGTTTGCCTGTTTGTCCCACATTTCAGATGGCATTCCCTCCCTCCCCCTTCCTTCTCTTGCTGCCCCAACTTGCAGGTACCTTTCTGTCCTCCTCATCCTCCCGGCGGGCCTGGTTAGGCAGGTGCAAGAAGAAGCAGCACAAGGAAGATAATCCATCAACTCAAATATCACCAAGTTTTACAGAGAAAGGCAGGAAAGATATGCAAAACTAAATGACCTTTAAAACAAGTGAGCTCTCGGGTTCCCTCCCCCCACCCAGAAACGGCTCCTCTGCTCCGCTGTAACCTTCTCCTCCCTGTCCCAGCATTTATTTATAAGCACCATCAATAATTAAGAAGCTGCCTGCCTGCCTCGGCTGCTGTGTTGACAGAGACATCTCTGATGTTTCCTGGCTCAGGCTAGCTGCATTGCTCACTTGGGTTTTTAATTTTCTTCCCTTGCCGTGTTAGAACCACCCACCTGGAATTGACCGGAGGTCTGGAGAGCCAGCAGAGCTGCCTGCAGTGGGCTGGTCACCCTGAAAGTGACCCAAAAGCTGCCAGCTCTCTTGGCCCCACAGCAACAGCACAGGATGAGATGCCTGGGGTGTCCCTGCTACTGGCACCACCGCTCCTTCCAGAGTCAGGCTCTGGGAGAAGAAACTCCCTTGTCCAGATCTGAGGGCCAGGGAGCTCCCACGCTGGCAGCTCCTTGCTGATAAAACTGCAAGCAAGGGCTCTGTGGCTGGAGTCCCCAGCCCCAGGGGAGCAGCATCACCCGGGACACCCAGCCCCAAGCACCCAGCCAGGGAGATGGAAGAAGGAGGGACCCATCAAACAGTGCAGCCAAAAAGCACAGCCAAGCAGGAGGAGTTGGCCCTAGCAGGTAGAGCTGGAGGCCTTACAGTAGAGGGCTGAGAAATCCAGGATGGAAGGCTTTACACTGGCCTGGAGCAAGCACTGCAGGGCATAACCCAGGGGCAGGCCAGGCACAGAGGCAGCAGCCAGGCTTGGCACATCACTGGCATTTGAGAAGTCCTTGGGAACACTCGGGGTCACCCCCGTGGGTTCAAAGGCACCCGCAGGCAGCAGGCAAGCTCTGGCCCTTCAACAGACCCTCCAGCATGCAGTTCCCAGGCTGCCTGGCTCAGCAGCAGCAAGCAGAGCCTGCAGCCTGCCAGGGGTGAGCCCAGGTCCCTTTGCCAGTGCCATCCCAATGTGGTGACAAGGCACGAGAGGGAAGCCCGGTGGTTCTCCCTGAGCTGGCCGGCGATGCCGCTGGACACGGCAGACAGGCAGAGAAGTGGTGGCAGATAGCTGCAGCCAGGGGCATTAGGCAGCCTGCACCCAGCTGCCCCAGCACACTGCACGATGCCTCGGGCTCCCCTGCTCCACCAGCTGAGCCCTGAAAGGGAATGTGAAGGGGGCTGGGGCTCTGACATGGCCCCTGCACCCCGCTGCGGGGCTGGGGAGTGCCCAGGAGCCGGGTGCAGCAGTGCCAGCAGGAAGCAGATCTGTCACAGAGCCTGGCTCTAGAGGGACGGTGATGGCAGCTGGCAGCTCCCCAGCCCTGCCGGTGCTGGGCTCTGCTGGGGTGGGAAGAGGGCACCAAAGGACAGTGTGAACTCAGCAGCCCTTGGCACATAAGCTCCCAGGCTGTCCTATCCCATCAGCATCCAACTCCTACCACTGCGACTGTCCCAACATTGTCCTTGCTGCGACAGGGTGGATGGGGGCCCCCCTTCTGCCCCTCCAAGTTGCCCCACACCAGACCCAGCAACTGCTGATGCAGGATGTACGAAGCTGCTGCTGGGGGACACCAAGGGTCTGAGAGATAGAAAAGGCAACTTCTTCCCCAGGTACCCCCACCTCCCCAGCCCATGCAGCCCAGCTGTCCCAGGGGTGCGGGGAGAGCTCACCTCTCTCCCCACCGGTCTGCATCTTCTGTGGGTCAGGCTCTGAGGAGGGTCCCCAGCCTTCAAGGGAAGGGGTGGCCCCCTGCCAGGGATATCGGGTATCCCTCTGCAAGGGGTATCACACCAAAGTTGGCCTTGAAGGTAAATAAGGTAAGCAGGGATGATGCCCTCACTTCAAATATAACAAAGCCCCTGGATCTCTGAGCTACTTTCTGGTAGCCACATGAGGGAAAGATGCTGCACTACCTGCCCTGTGCTTTTCAAAATCTCCCTGTGCACCACCTGTGCTGTAGGACCTGAGCCCCCTCAGCATCCCTCCAGAGTACTTACCCCTATCACAAGTACCTTGGGTTTATCAAGCCACAGCACAACAGGGAGAGGTGGAAATTGAGGCAGGGAAGGGAATGACACAGAGTCACAAGCTAAAATGCAAAGCATGGACCATCCTGAGGAAAAAAGATTACACAAAACCAATGGAATATCTCTGTGAGAGTGCTGGAAAACAGCCTCCCACTAACTCGCACCCCCAGCCTGGGAAGGGAAAAGCTTCACACCTGCTCTGAATGTCATGAAGGCTGCAATAAGCTCAGACAGGAATAGAAGTCACTAACTAGATGCTTTGCCTCCCCCAAGTGAAAATGCAGTCTCCTCTCTCCTCTCCTCTCCTCTCCTCTCCTCTCCTCTCCTCTCCTCTCCTCTCCTCTCCTCTCCTCTCCTCTCCTCTCCTCTCCTCTCCTCTCCTCTCCTCTCCTCTCCTCTCCTCTCCTCTCCTCTCCTCTCCTCTCCTCTCCTCTCCTCTCCTCTCCTCTCCTCTCCTCTCCTCTCCTCTCCTCTCCTCTCCTCTCCTCTCCTCTCCCCTCTTCTCCGCTGTGAGGTGACACCGTCCATGTCAGAGAGCCCTGCAGCTGGTGGCCAAGGGCGCAGGGCAGGGAGGAGCATGTCCAGCACAGCTGAGGGGAGCTGGCCACATCTGGCACCCTCAGCAAGGACACAACAGCACCCCATTTCACAGGAAGAGAGGTACGGAGGAGGAGGGCTATCAAAAGTGTTCAGTGACTGGTGTTATTATATTAATGACCTCCTTCAAGGCCTGACCTGCTGCAGCTAGCCCTGTTTGTGTGCATGTCTCCTCCTGGACTCTGCTAAGGGAAATGTCTTCCTCACCCTCTCCAAGGAGATGAGTGGCAGTGACCTGGCAGTGAGGGGACACATGCTTCAGGGACAAGAGCTGTGGGTTATCAAGAAGAGCCAGCAGAAAGTGTCAGAAATTGCTCAAGGGGCCACCCGGTTTTGAGACAAAATCAGCAGGCGTTGTGCTGACACAGCCATCTGAAGCAGAAAGAAGGAAAATATCTGAACAAATCCTCCCCCAGTCCCCTTTACTGCCCAAATACAGCCCCATGCTCCCAGCAGGGCTCACAAATAGGACATTCTGCTGCCCACAGCCTCCAGGACATGCTTTCTGTTAGGATGGTTGCTCTGCTTTTCCCCTCCTCATTTCAGTAAGGGATGACTGGAGGCTTGTCCTGCCCAAGAGAAGCTTGCTAAACCTTCAGACCTTCAACTGTCTTTGCAGGCAATTACCCAGTGGTGGTGAGCAACCCTGGCCAAACAAGAAACTTTCCAACAAGTCAGGAAGGAAGCAGGGGTGAGGGAGTGTGAAGAAAGCAGTGGCTGTGGTCCCATCCTAGGCACTACTTGTAAATGATAGCACAGCCTGGGAGCTGGGCACAGGGCAGAGCTTCAGAGCAGGTCCTCTCTTCCCTAGCACCCCTTTGTCTGGAATTTGGCCAGCATCTCCCACATCAATGCCACTGCTGCTGAGGCTGAAGACCAGGGAAGCTGGAGCAAACATGGCAGCCTGAAATCTGGCAGTGCTGGTTCTCCACCTCTGCAGATTGAAGGGTGGAGAGAAAGGGAGGGGAGCCTGGCACAGCTCCTGCCCGAGCCTAGTGTGCCATCTGGCATTTGGATGAACAGGAGGGGCTGAGTGGGAGTCAGCAGAGGGACCTGAGTCTTCTGGCGTGACGTTGCAGGGATCTCAGAGAGAGGGAAGGAGAGAGGGCTCCAGCAGCAAGGAGAGGGGCATTTGCAAATGAGAGCCCATAGGTCCCTGGGCACAGATCCTGCCTGCAGGAAGGTTTTCATGATTCAGTCAAGAAAACATATGCTCTGGATTTTTTTTATGTTTTTAAACTAAGAAGAGGTAAATGAACTGTCTTGCTTGGAGAGCTTGGCACATGAGGCAGTGTGTCCACCCTTTTCCTCTCACCCTGCTATAAGCAACAAGGGTCACTGAAGGAAAGGCGGTGCCGTGCTGGAAAGTGTTACCAGCTGCTGAGCTGAACCAAGCAGGGATAAGTCCAACTTTTGAGGGAGCACCAAGGATTTGTTGAGACATGCTGGCTGTTCAGATGGGCAGAATGGCACAGAGGTGGGGTTAGTGAAGTGCAGCCTTACCAGGCATCTTGGGCACACAGCAGGGCGGAGGGTGTCCTGCCCCAGAGTCAGAGTCTGGGATGTACAAGAAAGATTTAACAGCCAGCCACTTTTACCTCCATCTTCTTGGGATGTGATTCCCAGGAGGCACAGCCTCAGTGATGAAGAAAACATCCCACACTATTTTTGCATCTGCACTAAAGTAACCTGGATGAAAGAAACCTTCCTGCTTCAGAGTTCAGGCCAGAGATGGAGTGGCATAAGAAGGAAAAAAAAACATCCCCCCTGGGCAGATCATATCCTGACTAACCCACGGCAGCTGGGTTGAGCTCCATGGGAGACAGGAGACAAGTCCAAATCTATCCCAGGACTGGCTTGCACCAGCAGCAGAGGAAGGATCCCCTTTTCACAGACCTTGGTGCGATGAATGGTGGTGGAGATGCCAACCGTAACAACAGGTCAGATCCCCCGATTATTTCTTCCCTTCTCTTGTTTCTTTAATTAATCTCAAAGAGAGAGCATCCAACCCACCTGCACCCTCAGGCTTTGATGGGATCATTTATCTCACCCCTCTGCAGGGTTCCTGTGTGCCACTGGAAAGGCCAGGGTAAGAGGAGGCTCTGCCTCCTTCCCCATGCCCAGCATCCACGGGAAAGGCCTGAGGGATGCCCCAGGGAGATGAGCCCTGCTCCCCACAGAGCCAGCACAGGCAGCAGATGGGCCCGTCTCTCCCTGCCAGAGCAGGCAAGGGGGCTGGAAGGTAGGAGGTAGAACCAAATCCAGTCTAATTAAGGGTAATTACCATTCATCCCAGGAAGCAGTAGGAAATAAAACCCACGTTCTCCCCTTCTATTAATAGCTGTTAGCAGCTGCACGGATCCTGCTGGGACCCAGGGAGAGCAGAAAGCTTTGGGAGGAGCAGCAGCATGGAGAGCATCCTGCTCCCCCATCCTTCAGATTTGGCTGTGCAGGGGGCTTTTTCCTCTTTCCAGGAGGCCATTTCTTTTGCCGCTTCCCCCAGGACTCCAGGAGATGCCGGCTGCTTTTAAGCAGTGTTTTCCAGCAGGAGCTGCAAGGAGCTTGCCAGAGGAGGGCCTGGAGACAGGGTTTTGGAGCTATTCCCTGCTCCTCAGCATCCTCAATTTGCCAAGTCCCCACCCCAGTTTTGGCAACTTTCTGTGCTCCTCTGAACTTTCCAGTGAAAGGGTAGAAGCCATCCATGCAAGAAGGACTCCCTCAGTGCCAAGGACGAACCTCACTGGCTCCTTCCCCAGTGAATCCCTTTGGTGTCAGACAGACATCAAACATCAACTGCCTCCTCTCAAACCTGACCTTCAGCTACGCCCACGGTTCTGCCCCCCAGAGAGATGAAAGGTACCTGGCAGATGGGGGTTGCCTCACTGAAGGCATCAAGTAGAGAAGCCGCCCTACATGGCATAAAGGACTCATATAAAATAATGTCCTGAACCAGTACAGTGACTTCTGGCCATCACAGCATGATGCGAGGACAAAGGGGGCTGCAGGATGTGCACTAGCAGAGCTGCCTGGGAGAACACATGCGTGGAGGGAGGGGTGTTTTTTCCCTTTCCATTCCTGCTACCTCCTGCTGCCCCTGAGAACAGTCTGCTGCTTGCTGTGGGCAAAAACCTCACCAGATGCATTTGTGCAGTCCCCGAGCAGACAGCTGGTGCTGGTGCCACCCCACTGGGGAGAAACCAATAAGCAAACAAGAGGAGAGAGGAGAGAGGAAAGATGAAAGAGGAAAGAGGAATGAGAAATGAGGAATGAGGAGAAAGGAGAGTGGAGAAAGAGCTGCTTGGCTGTGAGGTGTCTTAACAACCAGGCAAAGCAGGCTGCAGGAGGGAAATGCACCTTTCTGTGCCTGGGCACTGTCCTCTCCTGCTGTGGCACTAGACAAGGCCTGGCAATAGTCCCTGTCGCAGCAACACCCAGCACAGCTTCACTGCTGGTGCTGCATGGCTGCCAGCAATCCTTGAGCTCAGTGTTGCTGGGGTGAAGGTCCTCTTGGGTTCCCTTCACTCACCTGCTCGCCTTGAAGTGGAAGATGCTTAGATTGAGAGGGGCCACATCCAGCATCGTCTTTGAGAGGAGCAAGGCTCTGTTTCTTGCTGGACCCTGTTGCTGAAATAAACCAAGACAGCAGCAGAGAATGGAAACAAGAGCAGAGGTTCTGGTCAGAAGAGGGAGTTCCCCAGGCCAGCCATGGACAGGCAACTTGGTCTTTAACTTCTGCAGGTCCCTGCAGCACACAAGCTGCATACAGGTCACCAGTCCCTCTCCCTGGATGATCTTCAGCAAGCACAGCCTGGGGTGCTATGAAAGACCATTTGAGGATGGAGCAGAGGTTTGGAGCTCTCTGACAAAGCCTGAGCTTCTGGTGATACAGCTCTAGAAATCACACCCAGTTGTGAGCTTTAAGATGTGGGTAGATAAAGCAAAGATTCTCCCTTATTTCCCCTTCACAGGATGACACAGTGCTGCCTTCATCCCCACATGGCCCACCTCCCACCAAGTCCTTGCAAACACCCTTAAAGAGACAAAGAAATCAGAGGGTGAGAAGACAAGTAGGGTAGCATGTTTCTAGTCCATCATGCCTGGGACACTAAAAAAGTTTGTCATCCTACAGCCATAGCCCTGTCTCCAGAACAGGACCTGAATCTATGCATCAGCAGTGGAAGATGCCCCGTGGGATACATTCCCCACGCACAAGGCACTGCAGGACCTGGCTCTTCTCCTATTTATTTGTTGTGATATGAAGTTCGGCTACTGTTACACTGTCCTCAAGTTCCAGGCAAAGGCAACTGAGCTGATAATGCACAACAGCAGCATAGGAGCTGTCTGGGGGAAATCTGAGACCTGGCAGCTGGAGGGATAGAGGACAGCTGAAATTTGCTGGTAGGATGATGCTCTAGTCACTAAGGCCAGGAAGCAGTGCCTTCTTCCATCCTCTCTCTCAGATGTGAACAAGGGGAATGGGAATGGGAATGGGAATGGGAATGGGAATGGGAATGGGAATGGATATGGGTGTTCTACCCTTCCAACACCATCAACTACTCCATGGCATTTGGGGAGTAACTGCCACTGCACACCCCACTGGAAATACATGCTAATGTCTACATTAAATAAATGGAAATAAATGCTAAGGTAAACAAAGAGTTAACAGCCATTTTTCAGGTTCCACTACTTGCTTTCAGTGTATGATTCAACACCTGATTGCATCCAGTTCAACAACTGACTGCAATACTTGGGCAATATTGTTTCTGGGATCTGATGACTCTGGGCAGACACGGCTGGATTACATTGGACCGCAAAAGTCTTCAAAACATTATATTTGCACCATATTAGCCATGAGGTGGGCTAAAGGCTTCCCTCTTGATGTCTTGTGGAAGGCTCAGCTCAGAAATGGAGACACCTCAGAGGGGCTATTTCTGTAGATCTGGTTTGGCTATATCTCCTTTGCTATTCAGGAGTCAAACTGAATATGTGAATGGAAATCAGTGCAAGAGAAAACATTTTTAGTTTCAGATTGCCTTAATTCCTGTTTTTCAAGATCTCGAAAGCCGTGAAGTTGTGCTACTAGAAATAAACATGGTCATTGTGGGGCCAGTGTTGGTGAAGGGCTTCGCAAGGCTTCTGACACCCTCACTGTGTTAAACACCAGCTTGGCTCACAGGTGGTGTCACTGTCGTCTGGGGAGTTGAGTGACAGAATCAGGCCACACCTAGAAAAGACATACATTGCTGCCAAAGTCTAAATCCTCATCTTTGAAACTCACAAAGGAAGCCTCAAAGTCTTGATCCTTTTTTTTTTTTTTTTTTAATTTATGCATCTTTGCACTTATTGTTTGTTGCTGAGCCTCTGGGAAATCTTGGATCGTGTTTGTAACATCTTCTTCACATCCAGGAGGTATATTTTAAATGAAAGTCAGCACCGCTTCCCAAAAATGCCAGGTCTCATGGGACCTGCAGGACTATGATGAGAGCTGGCACCAGTATTATGTACACTCCCACAGGGCACAGGCTGGCTGAGTTCATCATGTACTGCTACTGAGGGCATCAGCATTTTGAAGGAGCAAAAGAAAGCCACGTTTCAGTCTGAAAATCAACTGGCAAATACCAAAATGCTTACATCTGAGAAATGGGAAAGAGGAGATGCATGTTTTCATCCCTTTGGTTACTCTCTGTATTCCACAGCATGATGTGTGCAGTTGCTGCCATGCCTAGGATCCAGGTCTTTCCCCTGCTCTGCAAGAGGATGCTCACTAGCAGAATGGAAAAACAGCAGACTGAGGAGGAGAGCGATGGGCACGCAGCAGATGGACCAAGTTCTTGCTGCTGGTGGAGTTCTCAGATTTGCTCTCCTCCCCCTCCAACTTGCCTGCCATCTGTCATTCAGGGGTAACGGCCCCAAAATGTGAGGCCTTGAAGCCAGCCAGTTTCAGGCACCGACAGCCTACCTTTAGCAAGGAAGTTGTTGCAAATACTGATGACCTTTAAAATACAAAAGTGCAACAAAACGAGTATCTTCAGCACATCAAAGTGCTCACCATTTGAATACTGGTACCTAATCACTCACAGAGCACTGCTTGCCCTGTTCTGTCCATGTTGCCGAGGATGCCACAGCAGCTGCCACCGCAGGAGTGCACAGGACCTTGGCAAATGTCCCCACAGCACCCCTGGAGCAGCTCCCTGGGCCAGTGTAGGGTGTGCGGTTCCTCGTGGTGAGCTCACACACTTCTTCCACGCCTCCAGCACCGGGTTTCAGCAGCTTTGGGGCGGGGTGAGTGGGGAGCATGCTCCCAAATCCCATCCCTCTGCCTTCCCGCTGTTTCTCGCCCCCCCGCGCAGCCCCGCAGCCGGCAGAGCCCGCCGCAGCCGCTCGCCCAGGGCAGCCCCCTGCCCGCAGCTGCTCGGGGCTCCCGCCTCGGCCGGACCCACCCGCGACCCCCCCACCCGACGTGGGACCAGCTCCCCACGCCCACGCCCCCCCACCCCGTGCGCGGGCTGCCACGCGTGCCCGGGGCGGCAGGGGCTTCCCGCACCCCGGGTTTGCGGCAGCAGAAGCCCCAGACCCGCCCCGCCCCGGCAACGGCCGCGTCCCCAGCGACCGGCGGCGGCGGGTGCGGACCGGGCCGGGCCTGGCCGGGCTGCTCGCACCCCGCTTCCCCGCCGCCGTGGGCCGGCACAGCCGGCAGACGGAACCCCAGGGCCGAGGAGGGACCCCGCGTGTTTTCCCCCCGGGCTGCACTCGCGGCGTTGCCGGCGGCTACCGGCATCACCCCGCGCTGGCCACGCCTCTCCTCGGTGGACCAATCCCACCCCCGCGGTTTGCAGGTCTTCTTAATTAAGCGGCCGGGCTAATGAGTTTTCTTCCCTCTCGGGGACTCTGGAGAGGAGCTTCGCTGGGAGGAGGGAGCGCAGGGTCGCGCCACTGGCATTTTGGGGAGCGGGGCTGGCGGGGCCGGGACGTGTTTTCCTTGCACCCCCGGGGGCGAGAGACTCCTCTCGGGGTCTCCAGCGGCTGCCACGACAGACCCAGCTGCGCGGCACGGCCGGGCACTGCTCGAGTCCAAACGTGCTTTCGTGTTTCTGACCCCTCTTTTGGGCAGCGACCCTCATCCAGGCACGGGTCTGGCGTGTTGACAGGTACCCAGGACCACAGTCTTGGCCCTTCGCACCAGCTGGATGACAGTGATGACATTAACCATATTTCCAAATGGCCAGCTGGCCTCATTCTGCCCCAACTCCCGTCAGGGACAAATTCCATTATGACTGAAGCTAAATGGATTCCTCACTAGGCATGTGCTTGGTTTTGGTTATTAACTTAAAGCCCATTGCGGAGACTCAACCCCTCAGCCCCCTCTTCTATCAGGCACTGGAACAAGTCGCCCAAGGTAGTGGTGGAGTCCCTATCCCTGGAGGTATTTAGGAGTCCTCTAGACATAGTGCTCAGGGACATGGTTTAGTCAGGGGCTTGTCGGTGTTAGATTAGTGATTGGGCTTGATGATCTTAAAGGTCTTTTCCAATCTAAGCAACTCTGTGATTCTCTGAGCCTGCAATACGCTGCCCTAATGCACACTTAGCATCCGCCTTTCCAAGTGTGAGGGAGCGTGGCAAGTCCCTGCAGGTGATGGTGGGATCGGCAGTGTTAGCCAGCACTCAGATCGCTTGTCCATGTCCCCACTAGCCTGCCTGGAGCAGAGGTAACAGCACAAAGGCCAGGACATCTCTGCAGTTCAGCTGGCATTTTCTGAGCACTGCTGCAGTGATGTGAGAGCTGCTGATTTCTGGGGCACTGAGCATCAGTGCTGATGTGAACTTGGCTGGGGCATAACCATCCTCAGGAAGAATTTCTCTTGCATTTACAAACTTTCCAGTAAACATGGGGTGTACACTAACTCCATTTCTTGGATCACTGTACTGCTGGTAGGAGGCACCAGCCAAAGGTCACTGGTTTCCATGCAACTCTCCTTTTTTGGTCTCTGGGCTTTGTTGTGAATCAAAAGAGCAGAAAACTTTTATGTTGCAGCAGATGTTGTATTCCTGATCAAAACAGATGCAGCTGAAGAAGGTTTGTTAGACGTTCTAGGTAGCAGCGTAGGTTAGCTGTGGATTTCTGAAAGATTGGCTTCTTCCTGGGAAGGGAAATGTGGTTTCTTTTGTTTAGAAATTTTAGTATCATTTACCTTTAAACCTAATCTGAGTGTTAAATGACATAAACTAGGAATTTACTACATGACCCAATTCATCATATATCATTTAATAAAGCCTTTTTAGCATAGGTGACTGAAGTGTAGAGTGGGTGGGAAGGTGTGTGTGTTAACACCGTTGAGTCGGTTTATTGCTAGTGAATTACACCACTTCGCTGGTGTTTAAATACATGCTCAGCAAACCCATCTGTGGGAAGTGGCTTGGTGTATTAGCTCTGCCTGGGTGAGACTCCTGTGGCCAAGGTGAAGGGGACACAGCAGTGAAGGAGGCTCTTCTCCTGGCAGGCTGCACCCCTTGGCCCACGGGGATGAGCGGTGGGGTGGGCTTACCACGCTGGGGGTGGTGGGAATGGAAGCAGAGTGAGCGGTGACTCAGCGTCAGACTCAGCCCCCCGCCCCAGCACCGCCGGTGAGGGCTGGATTCAGACACCTTGCAGGCTGGCTGTCGCACGCCAGCAGCCTTGCTCTTGCTGGATTCACGCCGAATGCCAAGCGGGGATGGTGGAGGCAGCAGAGCTGATTCGGTACAGAGCTCAGATCAGGAGAAAGCTCCTCAGCAGCCGAGGCATAGACACCCCTAGCTGCCTGCCTCTCTTTTGGGGCCATCTGCACTGGGTCTGGTCCACAGCTGGGTAGCGCACACCAGCTGACCTCCCGCTGCAGGTGAGCTTCACTCAGCGAGCTTCATCCAGTGTATGGAGGAGCTGCACTGTTTCTAGAGCTAGGTTTTGGCTCTGCCTGAGGGCAGCTGTGTCCTCCCGCTTGGTCTGCAGGAGCCCCTTTGTCAGTACTGCCTGCACCATGGGTTACATACCCTCTAAAAATTGATCCACCATTGGTAAACTTTCAATCAGATTATCTGCTGAAATGTAGCCTTGAAATAATCCTAGGCCACTGGTGCTGCACTGGCTTTCCCCAACAGCTGGCCTTTAACGATTGCTTCCAAAAGGTCAGGAAAGCCATCAGAAGCTCCAGTTAGCAGTGACTGGCCTGGGGGACAGAGTGACATAGATGCTTTTTGAATAGGACTAAGGACTGAGCAGGGAGAAAACATTTTTCCCAGTCACTTTTCCTCTCCTAATGCCACCTCACTGCCATCCAGCTGTGCTTTGCCCTTTGCTAAAGTCCATCAAGCACCAAGAGCTGGGTTTCAACTGGGTCAGTGTGCTGTGGAGAATCAGGATGCTTCTCTTCCCCCTCAGTGATGGCCTGCCATCATGGCACCTTCCTCTGGGGTTAGGAAGCTTCACAGAGAGAGGACTTACAGTCCTCACAGCTGCCATCACCCATTCTTTCTCCTTCCACACCCACCCTTCTTCAGACCAGGCTCCCTTTTTTTACAGCTTTTGCCTTTGTCATCCCTACATGGATGCCTCCCAAGAAATTCAGCTTCCCTGCCCTCAGCACCCTTCATCCTCCTGCTTTGTACCAGAGGATGCCCTGCCACTGCTATCTCCACCCTTTCCTGATGCTCATTCTGAAACAGTTACTCTCCTCTTGGATCTGCTTCAAGTGCATTTGAAGAAGCCTTTGCTGACACATTTGCTGCTGTACAGCATGAGTCATTTTGCTCCTCTCCTGTAGTTCTTGGCATTACACAGACCTCCCAACTTCCTCCTTTTGCAGGTTGTTTTGCAGGTCTTTCCTCAGATGTCTTATGAAGGGAGAAGGACCAGAGGGAAGAACACTAGCAAAGGCAGCTACAGAGCTTTCAGGGAGAGAGGGGCCTGTGCTGACTGAAGCAGCACAAACTGGGAGGGCAGAGGAGAAGGGAACGTCTTTGTGCAGGGGAAGGACCTGAGACATTTCATCTGGGGAGCACTGTCTGGCTCACGCCCTTCACAAAGGAGGATCTGTTTGGGACCAAAGCACTGTTCAACTGAGGGATGTGGGACAAGATAATACGTGGCAGCTGGCTTCTGCGCAGGGTGTTGTCACAGGATCCTTTGGATTCTACAGTGGTACAAGGCCACCTTTGCTCTGAGGCATCCTCTTGGTCTTACAGGAACCTGTCCTCACCTCCAACACTGCCACCCATCCATCTGCCTCATGCTTCTTTTAGGTGTCCTGCAGTCTCTAACCGCCCAGCCTTGCACTGTCACCCTGTTATCCAGTTAGCCCCAGTAAGGGTCAGCATAGGTCTGTATGCCCTGGGATGTGCTCACCAAACCTGGCCACTCCTGTTGAACCCAGAACTCAAGAGGCAGACTCCTTCCTAGTGCCTTGTCTGCTTTTTTCAGACTGGTAGGGCTGGTGAAGGAACCATTAAGACTTCCAGGCAATAACCATACATGGGATCCTGACGGCTGAGAGCGCTGGTCCTGAGGTTGGGGTAGGAAATGGCAAATGGGAAACTTTGGTCTGGGAAAGCTCACAGAGCTAATAGGACTGGGCATCCTGCCTTCTGCTCCAGGCTGATTCTTTTAGCTCATATCTGCTTAGGCTCAGTGTGGTCTGAACAGGTCTGACCTATCTTATCAGTTAATGGATGTTTGGAAGGAGTTCAACTGGAGAGTAACTGGGAAAAGCAGAAAAAAAATAATGAATACACTTAAAGTGTATTTGTCTGTAAAGCATCTGCCTTTAAAGAGTCACAAGAACAGGCATGGTGGATCAAACCAGGGGATGGTCTGGCCCAGTATCCCATCTCTGACACTGGCTAGAAGCAGATGCCTGGAGAAGAGTAGAAAAACAATGCAGGTATGTGTGTTTCTTTCCTTCAGCACTCTCTATGCCTCCAGCTGTGTTCAACTCACACTGGGCTCGACGTGGTTTCTGTCCATTGAATCATTCTCAAGGAGTTTCTCTTCCATGGTCTTGTCGTGGTACCTGCACAGATTCTCAGCATCCACAACATCCCATGGCAAGGAATTCCCCAGCTCAACTGCAGACAGTGTGAAGAATCATCATTTTCCTTTGCTTTAAACCCAGCTCCCGCCAGCTTCACCTGTTTATTTTGTTGGAAAGGACAGTAAACAATCAACTCTTGTCCATCCTCTTCAGCGGCACTCTGAATTAGCACCGCGTTATTATCTGCTTATTACACATGGTACCTAGAGACCTCTTGGTACAGGGCAGTGTACAAAGATAAGGCTGAATAATAGTTGCCTTGTTGCAGTGCTGCCAGTCGGAGCAGAGGAGGCAGGCAAAGGGCAGGGGCCGAGTGCATTACAGAAGAGCAATGTGAACAGAACATTCTTATCACTGGCCTCTTTCTAAAGTTGTTTTTTTCTTTTGCAGGCAGCCCAGCTGGAAAACATTGTGGTGACTCCTGCTCTCAAGCAATTTTCCTCTTGCTTCTCCTAAAGAAGTGGGTCCTGAGCAGGATGCAGCAGCCCACGGCTGGTGGCAGGAGCACAGCTGTTCCCTCGCTGTTTCCCTCCCAGCCCAGCCTCTCTGCTGACTTCTACTATACACACCGCATCATTGAGGATCCCGAGTGGTCCCTCATCACTGTCCCCCACCTCACTGAGCTCTGCCTCCAGCACATTGTTCACAATTTTGAAAGTAAGCAGGAGCAGGTGTCCCCTGGGACATATGGAGAGAGAGGGCACCAGTCCCAGGGAGCAGAGGGTCACCAAGGCAGGCAGATGCATCTGAAAGGCAGAGGGTGGGACCCAGCCATGCCAAGGGAACAGATGGGGAGAAATATCCTCCCAGGTAGCTGGTTAAACTCTTTAGTTGCTAAGTATGTACTTGTACACTACAGGGATGGCTGTAGTGCTCTGGGCTGCTATCCAGGATGTGACTCTGCCCCAACCTTGTCATATCATTTCTTCTTCTCTCCATACTCTGCTGAACTCACTTACCTTGGCTGTGGAGTCACTGTTTCCCTCTCTTGATTCATGCATGCATCACAGTAGCACTCGAGGATGGAGTACTGTTGTGCTGAGTGCTGCACAAAGAGGTGGACAATTGTTCCCTGCCTGGAGAAGCTACCATCTCAGAATATGTATTGTCTCAGGCCTTCTCCATGGCGTTTGATGGTGATGTGACAAGTTACATCCTCAGGCAGGGAATGTGCTTTTGAAGTAGGTGGACTGATGAAACATAGCAAAACAGATAAAGCATGTCTCATCTGGGAAATGACTGGGAAGGGGAAAAAAAGGACCTACTTGTCTTTTTGGATGACTCAGGGGAGTGGCAGTAAAGACAGGTCTAAGGCTATGTTTACACTGGGACTCTAAGACAGTATAGAGGAGCTCAGTGCTGCCTTACGCCAGGAACTGATAGTACCTGGGCGTCAGAGCTGATGGTACTTGGAGGTCTGAGCTGGGACACCCTCACAGTCCTATCACCCTGGTCAGTCAGTCCAATGCCAAATGGATTGAACCTACATTGCATGCACATAAAAGCAGTGTACTCAGTGTCTTGGGGACCCTCATGCCATTACCTGAGCTGTGTGGCTGTATCTTGTCCATGGGTGCCACCTGAGTGTGCCCGAGTGAAGCCAGTCCAGTTCTGCCCATACCTGTCCCACTTCTGCTTGTGTTGTGGGACTCTGCAGAGAAGGTCAGCTGTAGGACACTGGAGAAGAGACTCCAGGAAGAGGCTGTAGTAAAATTCTGGGTGTCCTTAGGAAGTAAATTCCCAGAGACAGAGGAAATATAAAGCTAACCCCACTTTGTGTCTCAAAATCGAATTTCCCATGCACAGATAGGCCTCTCCACTGATGATTCCTGTTACTCATTGCTACCATGTACATGACATCAAGCATTCATGGTGTGAATACACACAGCTTTTCTCCGGTATTTCTCACCACAAAGAAATTCCACTAGAGAGAAGCTGGCTGAGACATAGGACAAGTGTCAGGAAAGAGACTGAGGAGAGAAAGCTCCTGGGAGAAGATAACTTTTATTTAAACAAGGTGGACCTAAAGGCTAAGAGTGTGTTTCAGTGGAAAGGAGCAGGAATCAATTTGGAGTAAGGTAGACACCTGAGTTAAGATAAAAAGGCATGAGGATTTGCTTGAAGAGCACACAGACAGTTGTTCTCAAATATCATCCTTTAATATGCTTAGAAACCAAAGGGAGAAAGTTGAGCAAATGACAAGCCAAGCTCTCCCACCGCTGTAAGACTGAATTAGCTCTCTTGGCAGCCCAAGTCCTGCTCTGAATATAAACTGCATTCAAACTAAATTTAAACTGGGAGCTAAGTTTCTGGTGCAGTTCCCAAATGTTATGGGACTAAACCCAATTATGCTGATGTTTTATTGGAGATGTATCCTACATATTTTCTGCCAGCTTAGTTCCCTGCACCAGCAGCTGGCAACTGAGAAGAGAGCCATTATCAGCAGATGGGAGGGCATGGGTACACAGCTGGGGCCTGGGCAGGGTTGTCGTGCCAGCCATGGTTCCTACAGCCCAAACCAACCTCTCCTTCTCTTCCTCCCCTCCAGAGAACCCTATTTTGGATCGCCTTCTGCCTAAGCACCAAAGAAAGGTGCTGGACAGGCTCTCCACTAGCCTTCCACTCACTGTGACTGCCAACCTAATAAGCGATGAGGACTACTGGAAGAGGTGCTGCACTGAGCGCTGGCAAGTGTGTGATATCTCCAACTATGGACACAGCTGGAAACGGATGTTCTTTGAACGACACCTGGAGAACATCCTTAAATGTTTCATCCCTGACACCACAGACCCCAACCAGGTCCTAGAGCTCATCCCACTCTGCAAAGACTATGTGCGGAAACTAGAGGTTGATCAGTTCCTGCCACCACTGAAGGTGGATGAAGAGGAGGTGAGAGATGACCTTTCTGATACAGAGAGTGACTTTGGACTTGGTGAGGACTCTGTGCATCACTACGACCTGGGAGTTCTCATTACTGCTCTCCCTCACCTCGAGGAGCTTCATCTCACTTACGGTGTGAAGGACTGCGGCATGAACTTTGAGTGGAACCTCTTTAACTTCACCTATCAGGACTGTTGCAACTTGGCTGCTGCTGTGAAGATGTGCCACAACTTGAAAGTAATATATCCCAAACTGAAACTTCTTTTCTCAGCTAGATCTTCAAATTGCCCAGGGGTAGAAACCCCGGGACTAGTTTTGCTTGCTGCAGTCTGGCAGAGTGCGGAGATGTTAACTTGCTGGCCTAGCACTGAGTATCTTGTTCTGCATGCCTTCTTGTTAGAACAGGTTGTCAGAGGGTTGGTGAGAAAAACACTTGCTCCCACAAAACTTGTTCACTGCAACCCAAGAGAAAGCAACATTTCTGTTTTAACTCCTTGCATAGTTCTGGGAGGGAGCACAGGAGAAGCCCACAGAGTGTTTGTCATAAAGAGCTTTAGGTCGTTATGCCCAGTAGATACACGCCAACATGCTCCAGAGCAGCAGAGACCCCCAAGAAGAGCATGGGGAAAAATTTACATTTGCCTTAGAGTGATGAGGGGTGTTCTTTCTGGGCACTAACACAATCTTAATTTCTGTGGTGACTGCAGTGGAGATACTCAGACCCTTCAAAACATCAGCAGGCATTGCTATCCGGAGTGCAGCCAGAGGCAGCCGGCTGAATGCTCTCCCCACAGATTGGCATGCTTGGGGAAATACTTGACTGCTTGGCTTCCAGAAGATAAATTACCTCTCCTATGACTATTGAGGTGCCCTGGCCACACAGGGCATTGCCCTTCCCAGAGAGCACTGTGGTTGCCACCAGTGCACATGCTCATTTAGACAGTGTTTGACTGTGATATGGGGCAAGTTCTGCTGTTTTGGTCAGCTTTATCTTGTTTGAACTTATCCCCCTATGTCAGAGATCCCGTGGGGACAGACGAGAAGAACTAGTATTTCCAGATTAACCATTTCTCCCAATAATAGGCAGGGGACATCAGTGGCATGTCCTGCCTGCTGGAAGTATCTGCCCACTATAAAAGCAACTACTTGAGCCTACTGGCTAAAGGTGTGTGAAGTGAAGGGAGATTAATCCTGTCTGGTGGGCCATGGGCTTAACTCACTGGAGGTCTTGTACAAAGCTCGATCCAAAGCGCTGGCTGTTTCACTGCTCCTGTCCTTTACACCCACAGGTTTTCAAGCTGACGCACAGCAAAGTGGATGATGACAAGACCAGACTGCTGGTCCATAACTTGCTGGATCACCCTTGCTTGGTGGAGCTGAACTTGTCCCACAATCTAATCAAGGACAAGGGAGCACAAGCTGTTGGCAAGTTGATCAGCCACAGCAGATTAGAAATCCTTGATCTGTATAACAATCAGATCCATCACCTGGGGGCTCAGGCTCTTGCCCAAGCCCTGGCTGAGAACTCCACCCTCAAGTCCCTGAATCTGCGCCTCAACTGTGTGGAGGACAAAGGCGGGGAGGCAATCAGCCGTGCCCTGCTGACCAACACCACCCTGCAGTCCATCCATCTGGGAAGTAATAACCTGTCAGAGCCAACCGCTACACTTTTCTCCCAGGTCCTGGCTCAAAACACCACCCTGATGAGTGTCAACTTCTCATGCAACCACCTGGGGCTGGTAAGAGAAACCCCTTCTCCCTGCAGTCTGTGAGCCTGCGCAGTGGCCTTGCAAAGCAGGTTCAGAGCCTGCCCCATCTTGAAGCCGCAGAGGCAAATGCACCCCTCACTTTGCAAGCTTGCTGTGATAACAATCAGTTGCAAGCTGGGAAGAGACTGTAGCAGATGGCAGGAAGGAGAAGGACATCTTCTGTGCAGGCACACACATTTATCTTACTCATTACATCTCGGTTCACAGGCCTCTCCATCTGAATCTAGCTTCCAGGCTTTGGGCTTCTGAGCAGAGAGGGATTTTCCCCCCAGGAAAATGAAAATTAGTATGTCTGGGAAAAATCACAGCCGCTTTGCACACGTGGGAGTAGATAATAACAATAGGTGGCATGAGATGAGGGCCTTATGCATATCCTCTGTACTTTGGATCTGCTGTGCTGTCTGTCACTCAGCAGCACACAGAGAGTGTCACCCTTCCCAGAATCTCTCCTGTCCATCACATGCTCAGAGGAGACTGTTAGAAAATTGGCTTGGTTGTTGAGCTCCTTTAACTCACCTTGCAGCTCTGGGGTGGTGCAGTAGGTCAAAAGTGTCATTGTCTGGGTGCTTACAAGTGACTCCTAAACCACAGACTTACATTTTCTAGATAGAGGAGCATCCACAAATCTTACTGCGTCCCTAAGAGCTGCAGTATGCAACACACACAAACCAGACTGCTTCTCTTCTGCCAATTAAAAAGAGCTTTAGAAATCTGAAACTAGACAGCCAAAAGCAATCGTGCCGGCTTTTAAACTTTCAGCCCTGCCTCAATTTTTCTCACTGTCACAATAAAGAGATGGCAAGACCAGCTGTCCCTGCTGGCAGGAATATTGGCATCAATGTGTTTGACAACGCTTTTAAAAGGATTTGATGGCAGAAAACCTTTTGTGAGTTCTGAGCTTTATGATCTTAGATGTGGAAAACCATTTGCATGTAATGTTACAAGGGGGCAAAGGTTGTAAAGGAGAGAAGGATTTTTGCTTAGTAAATAATAATCTCTGTGCTTAGCATCTTCCTTCTGATGAGCTCTCCTGGTACCCATTTGTGAAGCTCCACAGCAACTCCACAGTATTATCTTTGGGGAAATGGGGATCTTTGCTAGAGATGCATCAAATTCTCACCTCCATACCCCATTAAAAAGAGACTCCTTTCCTGTCCCTTTTAGCAAAACGTTTCAGAGGCAGGGTGCTAGGATGAGGGAACTGCCTGGATGGAGGGGATGGGGGCAGGAGGTATATTTGGTAACTGAAAGAGAAAAGCTATGGGGAAAAAAACCCCTCAAATTGTCACATCCCTAAAGACAATGCTTCAGGTAAGGGAGGGAAATCCCCCAAAGTGAGTTGCCTCCCTGATGCTATCTACATTGCATTTTCTGTCCTGTATGGGCTGGACTTCAGTTGCATGAGGTGTTCTCCCCAGGAAAGCCAACCTAGCCTGAGGAAAGGTATCCAGGCAGGAGACTGCCAGCACTGGGGCTCTCTCCACTGCCGAGATGGGGAGCAGTGCACTAATTACATTGCCCTTTGTCCCCTGCCAGCAGTCAGCTGGGGACCAGGGGACAGGGGAGAGCCGACTCCTCTCAGCTTATCATCATCAGCCATGCTATTAACCAGCCTGAGCTTGAGGACTCCTGACACGGTACCCAGAGGGAGTTATTAGCGTGTGTCATATCACTGAGTGCTGCATAAGTTTACACTCCTTGCCTGTGTACTTCTCCTGTGAACAACAACAGTTTGGGCTTGGGCGAAGGCCTTTGTCACTTTCAGCACCATTTCATGGGCTCCCCACCCCCGGTGGCAGGGAAATGCTGGAGAAGTTGCCCTGGGAAGGAGGGGAATGGAGGAATACACTTCACTTTTTGATCTCTTCCTTTAACCTCCCGCTTCTTATCCATTTGCAGGATGGTGGGAAGCAGCTCCTTGATGGGCTGGCGGCTAACAAGACTTTGACCGAGTTTGACCTCCGCCTGACAGAGGTGGGCCAGGAGACCGAGTACCTCATTCATCAAATTGTGTGGGCCAACTGGGAAGCAGCGAGGCTGGCATCTCTGCAGCACCCCCCTGCCAAACCCCTCTGAAGAAAACGCTCCAGAGAGCAATGAGCTTTGCAGGTGCTGGGTTGGAGATACTTCACTGCAGAGCCTTGTTTTTATTCCAGTTTCTGAGAAATACTCAACTTGAGGCCACCACCCCAGCCTTTCCCGGATCCCCATATTGCAACCTGTGACGTAACACAAGAGACATTAGACCTCATGGGACTGTAGTGGCATCATAGAAGCAATCTGCCTGTTGAGCCCTCTCTCCCACCACATCCGAGACCAAATCCAGCCTCCTGTGGTTTTTCTTACATGTTCTGGCAGCAAACTTATTTCAGGCAACTGGATGTTGTTCCATCTGTAAAGCAGCTCAGGTGAAGTCTCCACCATCTAAATGATCCAGTTCAAACAGAATCTTTAGGGCAGGCAGCCCTTTTAGGCTTTTTGCTGAGGACATGAGATACATGGAGGATAGAGGGAATGTTGTTTTGAATTCGTCAACTTTTTCTGGCTATTGCTCTGCTCAAAAATTTATTCGTTTTTATAGCAAAATGTGTTTGGAGTCTCAGATATGGGTGGTGAAAAGCTAAAAAAAAATAAAAACCAATAAATGACAAGTCTATCCACCATGGTTTCCTGCTTTGGGTTGCTATGCCTTTCATCAGTGTTAGCCTGCCTTGCAAACAGGTGAATTCTTTACAACCAGATGCTTACCTTAACTATTAGTGCTTTTCTGTGCAAACCTGTCAAAAAACCCAAAATCTGTGTTTTGCCAAACTTCAAGCTAGAGGGGTCCTGCAGGACTGCTGGCCCCTACAGCAGCTTGAAAACAGCAGCTTCCTTGGGCTTGGAGGAAAACAGAGCAGCTTCCTTCTGCCTCATGGGCTGAGGATAGGACGGGGCACCTACCTGATTCCCTTGGTCCTTCAACATCCCCATGCGGGAGAGGTCCACAGGGAATTAAGCAAGTGGGCTGACCTCCATCCCCTCCCACCCTCTGAGCAACGCAGGGGCTTCAGGCATCTCCCAGCCCTGCCTGGCACCAGCACTCACAGACCCACCATAGGCAGCCACCTCAGTGAATCATCTGAAACTTTTATTACACCGATTTGGTTTACAATCTTTGTACTTTGATATTTCCAACAAAAAAGGCAACATTGTGATATACTGTTTGTACATATATAGAGAGACAGACAGAGCTAGATCATATTGACAGAGTTGAAAAGTAAAAACTGTTTCCCAGTGCTCACAAAATAATTTGTTTGCCACGTACCCGCTTCTGCCTTGCTCTGCCTGATGGATACAGACACCCACCGGCCCCCAGCCAACAGGACCTTTACCTGCGCTGTGTCACCCCCTTGTAGAGCAGAAAGGATGGAGTGCGAGGGGTGCAGACAGGGCTCAGCCCCAAGCCCTCACAGGTCTGTGTAGCTCCCTTCCCAACTATTTGTGAATGCCCCAGGGGCTACGTCCACAAGAAAACTTAACCAGCGGCAGCAACTGTGAAACCTCCCCACCTGGGCATCTCCCACTACTTGTTTCCCATCCTCGAGACCGAGGTATTGAATAGATTTATTTATTTTTATTTGCATTTACAAAATATTTCCACTGAATGACACACCTGAATGAGATGAGAACTCGTGTTCAGAAACAGCAGAAAAGACCTAGATCAGTTTCAGGCTGATGACAGAACAGCTCCAGCAGCAAGGGTGGGGTGGGGGCCTAATGGGGACGGCCTGGTCCTGGGCAAGCCTGCCTGTAGCTCCAAGGACAGGGCTGCCTCTGGTCAGCCAGTTGTGCGGTGAAAGCTCATGCTGGGAGGGCAGCGGTGAGATCCCTTAGACATGCTAGCAGACACACGGGGAGGAACTGGCCACCAGAGCCAGTGAGGAACAGGGATGGAAAGAAAAGAGCTTGGGAAAATGTATTATTCCCAGCACAACTGTTGACTTGCTTTCCAGGATACTCAGGGCTCCTTTTCCTGCAAACGGCCAAGACTGTTAACACCACCTGAGCACCCTGGGCTGCCACATGCAGGAATGCCTGGGCAGATAGCTGCTGCCTGGAGAACCCTTTGCCTTCCCTCCCATCAATCTCTTGGCCAAAGTGCAAAGCCCAACCCAAGCAGCCTGCACCACTCACCCACACCCAAGACTACGAGTCCACTCAGTTTGCAAGGACTGAAACCATTTCAAATGCCACACACCTTGGTAAAAATGAAAGCCCTGACAGCAAGAGCAGATTGTCTGGGTGGGAACGCTCCCATCACTGGGTCATGTGTCACCTTCAGGTCCAGATACCACAAGGGCTGCCTTGCAAAGCGGTACCTAGGAGGTCACTCTGTGCTGGGAAGCACATGTGCCAGCACAAGGCCAACATAAACTACTGAGCTCTCCTGTGAGATCCATCCCCTGGGAGTACTGTGGGGCTTTGCAGAACGGCTTCAGCTGTGGGCCTCTCTCTGGAGGAGGGAACAACCTCTGGTGCCTTGCTTGGGAGCTGGTGTCCCCTCCCACCACCATCCACTAATACAGCATGAGCAGCACTTGGTGGCACTCAGCAGCAGAGAGACTCCAGCCAAGCTGGGAGCATCCCTCCACCAGTGGGTCTGCGCCAGAGTGATGATGGGAGGCAGGGGGGTGGCCAGGCAGTGAAGGAAGGGGAATGACACATGGGCTTTCACTTCAGCTACACCAGTGGGTGCCCACTGGGCTGAGCAGGGGTGCCCGGCCAGCTCCCTCCTGCAGCAGATGGCAAGCCCTGCTCCTGCTGCTCTGAGCATGGCACGCGGTGGCAAGAGCCAGTGGCCGGCTTCCCAAGCCTGGCAACTTCTGCTCACAGCAACCCAGGCATCGATTTGCAAGGTGTCACACTGGCATATGTTGTAAACAGGACGGCAGGTCGATTTCGAGCACCAACTGGGGGTGGAGGAGCAGGCTGCCCTGGGAATGGGAAGAGGCTGTGCATGGAAATGGTTCCTGCGTTCAGCCTCCCTTTGCACCCATGGGGCTGGATCTGTCCACACTGAGCTTCTGTCCCTGCCTGACGGGTACCTGCTGGCACCCTCACAGCAGGTAGGGGGAAATGGGGGGGCTTGTGCATTGCCCACTGGACAGTATAGTAGAGCTGTGACTCCAGAGAGGGTGAGGACTTGGGCTAGGGCAGCCTTCAAGTATTTCCACATCACCTCTTCTAGGGGCAAAATACGAAACTGAATTGGGGAGTAAACAGTGTGTTTGTAAAACACAGTGCCAAGCACTACTGGCCTGAAACACGCACAGTGCAGGCCATGGCCCTGCACCCCAGACAACTGACAGAAGCTCTCCTGATCGCTGGGGACCCATCACTTCACCCCATCAGCACCCATATCATCCGTGCCCTGTGTGCAGCAGCCTACCCTCAAGCCCCCTCACCAGCCGGCTCCAGCCAGGGCCCACGCACAGCCCTGCTGACAGAGCACTTTTTGCAATCCTAGACTCTCTCCTGCTTCCTCCTTTGGTCACAGTGAAGAGGGACGAAGCCTGAGCTGATGCCGCTGGGAAGCTGGGGAGCAGCGCAGAGCCAAGCCCCGCGCCAGCTTCCCTAGGCAGAAGGGACGGCTGGGAGCTGAAGCAGTTCCTCCTCCCTGCAGGCTGTGCCTGAAATAGCCGAGCCTGTCACATCCCCGGCCCGGCTGTGATGGATTAGCCTCTCCAAGGCACAAGGCAATTTATTCATTAGTGACATTTACACCTTGTGGCTGCATTAGCCACTGCGGTTTGGTGACACGTGCTCAAGCTGTCAGTGCTGGGCTTGGAGGCAACATCGCTGCTCTGATGATGCAGCGAGGCTTGGCCTGGGCAACTCAGCTTGGAAATGCCTCCTGCCTGTCTCCTCAGCCAGAGCAAGCATAGCCTGCTTTGAAAGCCAGCTTTGTTCCCAGGCTTCTCCAACAAATGCCCTGCTCCCTCCATTTCCCTCCCACCTCCTGGCCTCGCAGCACCACTGCTCCAGCACAGCAGCCTCCTGCCCTGTCTTGCCTCGTGTCTCCTGCAAAAAAAAAACACATTTGCAAAACCTTTTATGACTCTTCTCATACAGCCCCTCCTCTCCACACGTCTTGCTGAGCATTTACACGCTATTCTGCCCTCCCCAGCTAGCTCCTCCTTGTTTGGCTCACAGCAAAGCTGCCCTCAGTCCCAACAGAGAAGCACAGAGCCCATGTTCAGAGACTCCCCCAGCACACATGCTGCTTTCACCATGACGCTGTCCCCTGGTCCTGCACCACCACAAGAGACAACCTGCCTCTCCTCCCCAGGGACAGCCCTGGGGCACTGGAGATCAGGACCACCAAAACATCAAGGGCTTCTAACTTTGGTCTGTCGAACTTACCCTGTCTACAAAGGCTCAGAGAAGTGCTGTGAAATTCTCTGGGAAAGCAAAAAGTGATGCAAAAGTGAGGCCAGGATGCGCTGCAATGCTCTGCAGGCTGCACTGTCTCTCTGCCAAGCAAGCACGAGGCACGCCAGGGCAGGGAGCATTGTTGGAAGGCAAACCAGCAGGTTATGGTGAGGTCTGGCCACCAGCACGCCTGAGGTCATCACACGTCCACTGGTGTTTCACAGCCAGCCCATGGCGCCTCGCAGGGAGAGGAATAAAACAACGCGAATGCACGGCAGCCTTGGAGCTCGGTTTGGCTGGCTCAGAGGAATGACAGTTTGCACATCGCGTTTGGGGAGGGTGAGAAGAGCTGGAGAGTGTTGGCCAGGGAGCAGATACAGCAGCTCTCCCATCTCAGGCAGCCAGCAAGGGATTAGCTTGTTCTCAAACACAGCTTGCTCCATGCTTTTATCCCTGCTCCCTGCCACTCGCTGCAGCAAATGTGACACTTCACACCATCTCCTCACAAAAACCAGGTCAGGAGTTTCTTCTCACAAGGAACAAGCAATGCTCTGTCACCTTGCAAAGCCCTCACCATGAGGATGGATGGGCGATACCAGACCAAAGCCACAAACACACCAACCCTCTGCAGGGCCATGGGTCCTGGCCATGCACAGGAGCAGGCAGAAGCACCTCCTGCCACGCACCCACACTCAGGTGGACAGCCAGGTCACACCTCCAGGCACAGAGGAAGAGTTTAAACTCCAGCCTCCCTTCCTGATCAGTCTACCCCACTGCAAAGCCACAGAGCCACCATCCCAATCTTCCTTGATCATGTTTTTTCCACCAGCACTTTGCATTTAGAATCATAGAATAGTTTGGGTTGGAAGGGACCTTTAAAGGTCATCTAGTTCAATCCTCCTGCAGTAAGCAAGGACATCTTCAACTAGATCAGGTTGCTCAGAGCAGATACCTTCAATTCAAAACAGAGCTGGCTGAAGTGGAGTGTTCAACCCCATCTCATTGTCAAAAAATTTTTAAAGCAAGGAATAGCAACCTGAAGCACTCCTCACAACTGTTAAGGGCTTCTAGTCTCATTTCAGTTTGAAAAAGCCATTGGCATTTCCAAAGTGAAATCCTGTTATTTTGGGATCTAGTTGTCACGGCTTTGTTCCCAACTGGCTGAAGGGTGCTGTGCATGCTGCTTCATCGGATGCTCCGTTACTTTCCTTCCCCTCCGCTCAGCCCCTGGGGCCAGGCTCTTCCTGGGAAGGAGGGTGCAGCACAGAGACCACCAGCTTCTGACTAGGCTGAGCAGATAGCAACACCTGCTTTCAGCTGATCCTCTCTCTGCATCTGCTTCTGGAGATGTGTATAAACTTGGGGTTAGGTTTTTCCAAACCTTTTCACCCTGACCAGTTTGTGGGCTGCCATCCAAAGTCTGAATTCATGGCACAACAGCTGACGGCGCTGCTAATGGACATTGGGACCATGGGACCAATACAAACTACTAAGTCATCTCACCACATTCTAGCTAGGCTTTTTCTTTCACTAAAGTGAGTAGCTAAGATTGCAGAAGCAGCTTGTGCTGATGGAGAGTGAAAGAACCTCAAGTGTCTGTGTGTGAAGTTACTTTGCTCTACAAAGTCTGCTAAATTATAATCACAGTAGGTGATCCATCCATTCCCAAAGTTCGAAGGGCTGGGGAGGGTTCAGGATGGGCACCAATTTCTCACAATCTTCATTTCCCCAAATGAATTTTACAAAAAACAAATGAACAAACAAAAAGGCCCAACAAAAACAGTCTTCCTCAGGAGGGGAGGAATAAAGCCCATTTAGCTTTCCAGCAGCCGCTGTGCTTATTCTCAGTGCTGGATGGCCACGCCGCACATTGTAATGGGCTCCTGAAAACTCGGCAGCTTCTGGAAGTGTTGCATAGGTGGATGATGTACCTGTTAGTAGAGCCTGGTTACGAGCTGCAGGAAGAGGAGCTTGCTGAACTCCACAAAGAAACTGTCCCTCCCTCAAGATAGACGAGGTGAGGAGGGTAGGAGGAAGGGGAGGCCATGGAGCCATGGGTCTTGCAGGTTCAGTTCTGTCCTTGGGACCTCTTTTACCTCGTGTGTGGAAAGGCTACAGTCCTGTGGGAGAATGCTGCTCTCCCAGTGCAGTGGAGGTCAATTTGCTTGTTAGGTTGCTTTTGAGGGAGCTGATGAGATGCATCCATAGGTATAACATTTCCCTTGGCGGAGCAGCTGTGATGGAGGCAGTAGAGCAGAACAATTCAACCCAGTGCTTGCAGAGACAGTATATTCAACATTCATTCATGTTGGCCTAGTCCCAACACGATCTCTATGCATCAAAGCTACACTGTGACAGATCAATTTGTCCGGACTCAAGGACAGACCACTCTGAGGAATTGCTAAGCCAAGATCACATTGGTATAGTACCACTGGCTTCAATAAAATTACTCTAGGAATGAATATAGCCCATTAATTTCTACCTGAAATGTGACTAAGCCTCTTTTCCCTTTTTCCAGAATGCCCCTGGGGAAAAGAGCCCCAGGCAGGCTCAGCCTCAAGTCCCCACTGGGCTCCCAGGGTTATGAAACAGCCTTTGGTGCCCACACATACCTAGCCTAGTAGAGACTCTATGCCCACATGCATTGCAGGAGGCAGTAATACCAAACAGAGCTAACACTTAAATCATGTCTCACTTCTGAGATGATACAGATACAGATCATATTCATACAGACCTCATTCTAACCACTGAATATGAATGAAACATGATTAGAAGCACATATGACATATTGAGACTTATAGCTCTTTGGTAACACAACTTCTTGGTGGTATTGTAGTATCTCAGACCCATGCCCTACAGCTACTGCAGCAGAGCAGGAGCACATTGCAGCAAGGTCATACCCTGCTAAAAGTAAGGCAGCACCCTGGTGATATTAGACAGCAGTACTGAAGCCATGGTTGGAAAGGCTGGAGGGAGAGCTTAAAAGATACCATTCACCCATAGGCTAATCAGCAGGCAATGATTCACTGGCATTGAATGCTACCTAACTTTCTTAAGCTTCCACTTTATAAACCTTTTCCTGGAGTCCCCTCTCCATGGGCAACCATCAGAGTTACTAAACAGCTCTGCAGCCTCTCGAGCATGAGTGGAAAGACAAGAGGACAGGGACAGCCTGGGTCTCCAACGTGTGCATTTTATGGGGAGTGGAAAGGGAGGGGAGGTGCTTATTTGAAATCAGAAAACCAGCAGCTTCCCCAGCACTAATACATCGAGTATTTGCCTGATGTGTGACTCTGGAAGGCTTGGCGTTGGCCATAAGATGAGATTCCCTCTCCTTGTCCTAACAAATGCCCCTACAGTTGCTCAATCCAAAAGCCCTCTCTGAAATCTCCCTCCTTGGTGTGCTCTGTGTGACATGCAGTGGGCTTAAGAAGTACCACCAGGCTAGCTGGTGTCACTGCCTGGCTCTGCATGAACAAAGAGCTGAGCACTATCTGGGAAGCTTCCAGTGTATGCTGAAAGATGGATAAGTGGGTGGTGATGTGTCCTGAAGACCAGCTAATCCAGAGCTTCTCACATGCTCATTCTCTCTCTTTTTCTAGTTCAGAAAAGCTGGAGAGCTTTTAAGTACCTGGCAAGTACACTGGCAGCAATGGGAAACACCAAATAGCCCAAACTTATTGTCCAGCCTAGCAGCAGTGAGGACTAGACCTATTCTAGGGATGAATTAATGCCATGAAGCACCAGGAAGAAGAGCTGGCAGCGCTCCCACTTCACTTGTCCCTGTATGAGAGGAAAGCCAGCAGACAAGTGCAATGCTGAGCCTGACTCTCGGCCCATGGAAAGCTGCAATGGGTGAATGATGTACGGAAAAAAGCAAAGCCATCTGACTCCGGAGATCCTCTAGTTATTGCCCCCTTGTACTGAGAAGCACCTGGCTTTCACCTTCCCAAAGGGTGATGCAGGCTTTCCTTGCTTAAGGGGCCAGCAGCTCTGTGTACTTCACTCACTTTGAAGAGATCTTTTGCACCAGAAATGAGGACACAGCCAGCCTGACAGACCACAGCACTGCTTGTACTGCTTGCCCAGGCCAGGCTCAGAGCAGGAAGGATAGACTCACTACACAGGGGAAACTTCTGCACAATCCTGCAAGCCAGAGTTTGCCCAGTATGATCCTGGGGGAGAGAAGACATTGAGATTGGTGAAGGGAAGGCTGCAGAGACCAGGTAACACCTGCTTGTGTCAGGAAGGCCACGGGGCAAAGGAGCGGAGCCAATTAAACTCACTAGTCAATGGAGGAGCAGTAATGGGATTAAGATACAGCAGGAAGAATTCAGGTTAGATATAAGGGAGTAGGCTATCATGAGAGGAGCAGACTGGGCCATTGACTGAGCTGCCAAAGGAATCATTATCACTGACCCAGACATGGCAGAGAGCAGACACAAGTCTGCAGGAAGAGCAGGCGCCTGACTGCTGCTCAGCCCGGAGCTGCGGTGGGTGGATGTCTGCGTGCTGGAGGAAATGGGACCACTCCACCATGGAGAGGCTGTGCACCAGAACAGGGACAGACCATCTTTGGATATCTGTGCTGATAACCTGAGCTGCAAGGAGAATTAAATCAGCTGCCTTTTGCCCAGGGCACTAGGGTCCTTCACCAGCACTTAGGAGGAAACCTACACACACACACCTCTTCTGCTGGCTGCCTGCTGTGATGGGGGTGGGAAGGGAGAGCCCAGTTGTCTGCCATGAACCTCCCTGCCTGGCTAGACATGCTGCCCTGCCACTGCAGGCAGGGAGGAGGAGAGGGAACACAACCCCAGTTCCAGTGATAGAGTGGGCTTTGGTGGGCATCCGGCCTCTAGCCAGGGTCAACCCACCACACTGTCCTCTTCAGCTCCACCACTTTTCTGCCAAATCACTAGCCAGCTCCTGTCCCTCCTGCTCAGTCCTGCTCCCCTCTCATGCCCAAGCATGCCATCCCCCTTTCCTGAGCCTAAGATAGGGCAGGAAGGTCTCCAGCCTGGCAATGGAGTAGGCTGGACTGGGGAGGGCAGCTCCCCCAGGTGCAGTGGGGTAGGAGGGCCAAGAATATGAGGAAGGGACCTCTGAGAAATCCTCTGAGGTCCCATTTCTCCTCAGGGTGCTGTGGGTCTGGCATGGCCACAGACTGTGGCACTTGGTCTGCGCCTGGGACCTGGCTGCTGCTGGCACTATGTGCATCAGGAAGATGTTCAGCATCAGGAATCACAGAATCGATTGGAATCAGAGAACTCTGCATGGATCATGCAGGCCAGAGCAGCAGCCATGCCTCAAAGACACATGTCTCCACCTGGACAAAACACCTCTGGAATAAGATTTTGTGGGTGTAAATGGGGCCAGAGGAACTAACTGAAGCAATCTCATGAAGAGGCCTAGAAAGAGCCAAGGACAAGGTGCTCAAAAGTAGAGCTCTGCTGCAGGTGCTAAAGGACAGGGACACAGAGACCCTACTAATCTGTCCCTATTCTGAGGACTGTCTTTGCCCCAGGGAGCTAAAAGGCCTGCCAAACCTTTGATAAATCCATCTGTCCAAGGCGCCTTGGAGGCTGGAAATAAAAAGATGAGCCATTACAGCCTAATTTAAGCAATGTGTAGGAAATTTCAAAGAGAACATGTTAGAAAGGACAAGCAGACCACATTCCTCACTAATGACCCATTGCAGTTCCACTGACTGAACATCTCCTGATTCACCAGGACATACAAGCACACACCATTATCTCCCCAGAGTCACGAGGACCCTCAGCATTGGCCTTGGCTTATATTAGGGCCTTGAAGACAGAAGCACAACCACACAGCAAACCACCCCAAGGCAGCCAAGGGGGCTGTAGCTGCTTTCACCCAGTCTGAATCTGTGCCAGTAAAGGTGAGAACAAAACATGGAGAAGGATTTGCCCACACTGGAGAGCTTATGCTTCCCTGTTCTGAAAGGGACCCTCTATTTGAAGCCAACATCTAGGTCTGGTAGTGATAGTAAGGGCAGATTACAAGACAGAATCATAACAGAGTGGGTTTTTAAGGGCCTTTCTGTTCAAACCACCGCTGTTTGGAGCCTAGCACTTGAGATCCAAGAGGACAAGTCTAGCACCTGAGATCCAGGCAAGAGACACTGACCAGAACACACAATCCACAAAAAGCAGAACAGATCATACTGGCGGCAAAGCCAAGCCAACCCTCACAATTCCCACACATGCTGACTGGTCCAGGCTTGCCAGCAAGAGATGATTTTCAAAAGCAGGCTGATGTGGGAAGGTGCATTTGCAGCCTCCCCAAGACCTGGGAGGAAGCAGTACAGCAGCATGACTAAAGAAACAGACCCTGTTGTTGGCAGAAAGAAGACTGGGTGAACTAAATGAAATGCCTTACTGTTTGCTGTTACATCTTAGCCTTCTGTGATGGATGCAGGGGAAGACACCAAGCTTGAATGCCCAGGTTCTAGTGGCCTTGCTCTTGTCACCCAAGACCTGCTGTTCCCAGCCACTGTTTGCCCCAGTGGGTGAGGAAAGCATGATGAGGCCCAGGAGCAGTGTTCTCTGGAGAAACTGCTGGCTGATTTGGCATGCACTCTCCCCAAAGAGCTGACTGAAAAGGAGACAGCTTTTCTGACAACAGAGACACGAGGGATCTGGGTTGATGGAGAAGGAAAAGCTGGGTGCCTGCATGCTGCAGCCACTGATGCAGCTTCAGTGACTTGCCCAACATCACTAGGATCCTTTCCATCAGGTTTGAAGGGGCAGCACAGAGCTCAGAGCAGGTGAACCTGCCCCGAGAAAAGCAAGGCAGAGGAACACCTCACTTCTCACAGCCTGACACCTCTGCAAAAACCACTGTAGCGCAAACCGCTTGGTTTTAAGCATGTTCCTCTCTAACATATCCCCAGCCTCTGTTCTGCAGAGCATCCCTCATGGCAGATGCCTCCCTGTCTCCCAGCTGCAGGTCCCACAGAAGGGGAACCCCTTTACTCAACATTTCCCCAGCCCAGGTTCCCAATGCTCCAGCATGCTTCTGCGTTTCTCCCTCCCAGCCTCTCAGAGCTCTGCCAAAACCAGGCTGCCAGGATCCTGCAGCTCAGAATCTGCAGCCAGAGCCCAGCCTGATCTCACACAAAATTCACTCTTGCAGACATGCACCAACCATGCTTTATGATCAATAGGTGAACTGCAGCTGAAGCTACCAGAGCCTTCCTTGACGCTTGTCTGCACCGATTAGGACACACTTCAAAGCCAGGAAGGGACCCCACCCACTTGACGCACCGCATACTACCACGATGCCTGTCCCAGTGCCATCCTTTCCCCCTTTCCCAGCTCACCCAGGGCCTCCTTTTTTCTCTTTCCAGCTGAGCCCTCCTCCAGCAAGCGGATCAGCAGCGCTGCAGATCTTCACTCCATCTGGATTTGCACCTTCATCCCTTCCCGGTGCTGCCTGCCTGCTGTAATCCCAAGCCGAAAGCCCTTTACCTAGGGGATGCTGACTGTCAGAGCTGCCGTGCCAAGGCTTCCTAAGGAGCCGAGCCTGGGATCCTCTGGAGGCGGTGCCATTCCCAGCAGTGAGAACAGAGTAACAGTCGAAGCGTGGTCTAAAAAAAAAAAGTGGGGAGGGTGGGGAACAATTGTGGGGAAGGGGAAGAGCTGGATTTGTGGCTTTCAGCCTTTGCTCTAACCTGCTGCTCAGCTCCACGTGCCTGGATGCCCCAGACCTTTAGGCACAGGCAGTTACACACTGATCCCAAAGGGCCCGTTCCCCTCCACGCTGCAAGGGGTCTCACTCCAGTGTGGGCAACAGGGTGGGCAGAGGTGCAGCAGGGTGCTTTCTGGTGGCTGCTGATTCCCTGGAGCACAAGCCAGCCTGGAGCCAGGGCTGGGGGCCAAAGCACTCCCCACCCTGCATCAGGCCTGTCTTTTTATTCCCCCCCTTTGGATCTTGATGCCATGAATTATAATTTTGGGGTGGTTTGGTTGGGTTTGGGGTTTTTTTTCGCATGTAGTAGTCGGTCTAGAGTTCTGTGCCATGTCAGGGGCAGCATCAGCACTCATCCCTCTGGGAGGTCAGAGCCTTGGCGGGGAGAGCTTTTGCTGGCTGCCGGAATGAGATGCCATGTCTGCTCCATCCTGATGTCCTCCTGGGCCATCTCCCTCCTCTGTGCTCATCTCCCCAAATCCTGCACTGGCTTGGACCAGGCAATGGACAATGAGATCTCACCACCCTCTGCTTTCACAGTGAGGTCTCCACACAGGACCCGTTGCGGTGGAGGTGACGGTGGTCGTGGTTCAGGCAGCCTTCGTTGCGATGCACGATGAGGATGGGGAAGTAGAGGGCGTCCTGATAAGGAGGGGGGTCTTCCTCCTCCACAGTCACCTGGCTGGAGAGGCGGGTCTGCTCGGTGGGACAGCTCTGCTCGTTCAGGCTCCCGCTCCGGCTCTGCCAGAGGCAGCTGCGTCGTGAGCCGTACAGCCGGCCCAGAGAGAAGCGGCTGCTGCTGAAGGGGATCCTGGGGCTGCCGTTGCAGATGCTCAGGGCACTGCGGGAGAAGATGGAGGAGCTGCTTATAGTCCTGTGGCACCGCTCGCAGTTCTGCCGGTAGCCCCCGTAGCGGCAAGCGGAGTAGCTGGTGCAGCTGGAGAGCCCCACCAAGTCCATCAGCACCGCTTCCGAGTAGCTGGGCACCAGCTGCTGGTTGGATCGGATGTGCCATTCCAGCTCGGTGCTGTCCACCGTGTTGACACGGGGCATCCTCCGGCAGAAGGAGCGCTCCTCGGCTGGTGTCACCGCCACATAGTCAAACCCAAAGAGTTTCTCCACGTGGTAATGGACATAGGAGGTGCGGTACTCATTTAGCACCCGCAGGGGCCAGGATAGGGTCAGCAGAGCCGCCACCCAGAAGACATAGTGGGATACGTACCAAGGCAGGTTGTCTGGGTCGGAAAAGGCCACCATGTATTCCTTGAAGTCCACGTTTTTGAGGTGCATCCCCTCCCTGGCCTCCATGTAGTCATCGAGGCCCTCGTTCTCCGTGAAGAAGCGGGCCCGCTGGGTCAGGTAGGAGTTCTCTGACTCCACGTTAGCAAAGCTGAAACACTTGGTGAAGCGGAGCCGTGTGGCCGGGTAGCTCTCCAAGTCAATGAGGTCCTTGGAGATGTCCTTAACTCCACAATTGGAATAATCAAACTCGGCCTCTGCCACGTGGGTGTTGACCCGCTCGTGATACACTTGGGTGGTGGTGTAGGCGTCCCCGTTGCGGTAGCGGGTAACCTGCCGGGTCCTGCGCACGTAATGGTAGCTGATGGCCTTCCACCAGATGCAGGGGGTTGCCTGCTGCATCCGCTGCACGCGCTCGTGCACGCTCTCCACGTCCACTTTGTACTGCAGCTCGTTGCGGGTGTAGCAGTGCCAGCACTCCACCAGGTACACCACGTAGAGCATCACCAGGAAGGCCAAGGGGATGTAGACGTAGCCGTTGGAACAGGGGCTGTCGTGGTACATCATAGACTTGCCCTTGTAAGCGCTGTCAAAGGTCAGCCGGGTCACCTTGGTGACGTGGCACCAGGTCATGGCTCCCATGCAGCCGTACATGAGAAGGGACAGCAGCAGGCATTTCCAGTGGGACTCTCGGCACAGGGACTTGCTGAGAGACTGCTTCACTGGCCGCTGCTGCTCCGGGGTACCGGGAGAAGGGGAGAGAAAACAAGAGAGGAGTCAGTAGGCTGCAGGGGCAGGGGGAAGAGGAGCAGGCAGCAGGGTGCCATGGTGGCACCTCTAGCTCTGTGAATGGGGACCTCTCTGCCCAGAGAGGCTGTGGAGTCTCCTTCTCTGGAGATATTAAAAACTCTCCTGGCTGCGATCCTGTGCAACCTGCTCTAGGTGAACCTGCTTTGGCAGGGGGTTGGACTAGATGATCTCCAGGGGTCCCCTCCAACCCCTACCATTCTGTGATTCTGTGGGGACAAAACAGGATGCCGTAGGGCTCCTAGCCTCAGCGGGCAGGCCAGAGGCCGGGATCTCTCCCAGGATGACAGTCCCACAGTGCGAGCAGCTTTCACCCCTGCTTCCCTTTGTGAGGTTCTGCCCCTCCTTGGGAGACAGCCAGAGCCCAGCTGGATGTGGAAGAAAGCAGCAGAGGGCAACTCTGCTGGCCTGCACCCCGAGCATCCCCCTTCTTCAACAGGGAGTAACCCCACTGCTGCCATGTCCTGGGGAGGGGCACTGAAACACAGTGAGATGGAGGCTGGGGGATCTCCTTCACATACCTCGGCTTCTGCACCCACCCCACCAGCGCAGTCAGCTCTAACAGATGGATCGTCCCACCTGAACACCTCAACACAGTTCATCCCACCGCGCCTCGCCCACAAGTCTCTCACCCTTTCCCAGTAAGGACCAACAGCAACATTCAGATTTCTCCTACCAGGGCAGCACAAGCAGCCTGGGGTGCCTGTAAGGTGGAGAAATGGACCTTCTGTAGCTGGAAAGTCTCTGTTTGGTAATGGCGATTCCCACCACAACACCTGGCAGCCCAAGGGGCTCTGAAGTGCTTCTCAAGTGCTTTATAAACCACACAAATGGGAAAGTCCTTTTCCGCAACTGAAACGCAGCCACCTCTGGTGGGAGAGAAAGTGAAATAAGGAATAATGTCCTAAGAGGTGTCCAGGCAGGAAGTGAAGAGCACCCCACTGCTTTGCAGCAGCAGGGAAAGTGAGTGGTCACGGTTGCCAGCTAATGTCCCTGCTTGCACTGGGATTTGGGTGTGATAGCCCACACTTCCGTAAAACCTGCTCTCAGGTCTTTCGTGGTGAGGAAAGGGCAGGACTTTTTAAAAGAGATTGCACTGGTGCCTTCACCATATAAACCATGCAGGGTTTCACAAACACCCGGGAGAACCCTCCACTTAGGGAAACCTCTGTCACTCTCTGGAACACCCTGAAGTCTCAAGTATTGACCCAGCTTGGTCAGTGAGAGCTGACAGTATCACACCCAAAGGGAGAACATGCAAAGAGGTTATTTGCTTTCTTACACTAAAAATTTCAGCCAGCACAAATACCATCCAGCCCAGCAAGCCCCAAGGGCGCAACTTGAGAGAGGAGGGCAAGAACCCTTGTGCAGATGCCACTAAACTCACTAAGAGGCTTTCAGCTTTGCTTTCCCTCCCCAACTGCAAGGCCCCTGAGCTCACCTCTGCTGTTGTAGGGGCTAACACCAGCTGTAATGACACCACTCCAAGCAGTGAAGTCCAAACCTGGCCCCATCCCTCCTTCATTCCTGAGCACACTGGGCTGAAAAGGTCTTTCATCCAAGGATCCCAAAGAGCTTAATGGGCTCATGATGGTAGAAAGCAGGGGGGTCATTTTCACTCTTGCATGAAAAGGAAAATTAAAGCAAGAACCTGAGATCACAATGTTACTGGCAGGTCTAGGGACAGATCTGGGCCTCATCTTTCCTCTAAGAAATCCCCCCTGCTCTCCCTGAAGAGCCCCTCAGCCCTGGCTTGGTCCTCTAGAGTCCCACATGCTATCTTTCCTCCCTACACCTTGCCAAATCTTGGTCCACCCCATGCCAGTGGGACTTATGCTACTGTGATTAGCAGGGCTGGATCCAGCCCAAATCTCCAGCAGAGGTTTCTCTCCCGGAGGCAGAAGGCTTCCCTTCCTGCCTGCCCAGCAGCCAGCCTGCCATGAGGGGAGCAGGAGGACTGCAGTAGCACTGAGCCTCCCTGTTTGGGGCAACCATTTGAGAGCCAGAGATGGTGACAGAGACACAGAGCCCAGGGCAGGCAAGTGGGGCAGCACTGGTCTGCAGGCAACAGCGAGGGGCAGCTCTGCTCAGCAACTCCGGCACGAACATGTGCGCACCCCAGTCCTCCCAGTGCAACCCTCCACAGCAGCAGCCTCACAGTCAAGGGGCAAGAAGGGAACCCTGGGTAAGAGAAAAGGGAGCGAGGAGAGGAAGTGGGGACCCCCAGCAGGCAGAGCTGCCTGAGCTGTGCCCTCCCTGCTCAGGTCCACGCTGTGGTTACAAGAGCCTGCCTGGATCCCTCTGCCTCTGCTCAGCTCTCCTGCCTGGACTGCTGTGACACTACCCAGGGGGTTGAACTTTCCTCTCCCACAGCCGCCTTCTGCGCTGCAAATCCTCCCCTGTAGCGGCAGCCCTGGCTGTCAGGCTCTAAGGGAACTGCTCAGCCAAAGGAGGAGCACAGGGGTCTACAGAGCAGATGCAAGGCAAGCGCTAGTCCTGGGGTGTCTGTGGGGTGAGAGGGCTTGCATGGAAACAGTGCCTTATTGGGGGGGGAACTGCAAATGGAGCACGAGGAATAGAGCAAAGCATTTGGCTCACTCATTAGACAAGTTGGGGAAGGGGCACGAGGGAGGCAGGTCTTCAGCCAGGTCCATCTTGGAAAAGCAAAATCCAGCTCCCAGTCATCCCCCAGCCCCTCACATCCTGCACTGCCTGCATTGTCCTGCTCAGGAGAAGGACGATGCTGTCTGCTGCCCTGCGGAGATGCAGGCCAGCCCCGCTGCGGTTACCCACCGGGGCAGGGCGGCCGGGAGTGCGATGCAGCCCAGGCTTGGTTCCAGGAACTGTGTTAGCAGGGCTCTAGTCCATGCATTAGTCTCCTCCTAGGACTACGCAGCACTTAGATACTGCAGCGCTTTTACAGGGTCACACTAACCCCTGCTGTAAACTGTTTACAACCCAGCGTTGTCCTAGGCTTTTGAGGTAAAACACATACACATCGGCCATGCTGGTGGGGTTTCTAAAAGCTGATCAAGTGTCAATGACAGGGTGTGCAACCACAGCAGAGACGGAGGAGGAGCCAGCTGCAGAGTCTAATCCCAGTAGGAACTGCAGCATCTCTGCTCCTCTACCGGGCTGCAAAGGGCTCACAGGAGCAAACAGACAGCTCTGTGGCTTCCCCCTGCAGAAGCAGCTAAATAAGGTTGCCTCCTTCAGCTCTTAACCAGGTTTGGAGAAGTCCAGCACAGCAAACATGCAGATGAGAAAACTGGGGAAAGGGAAATCCTCTCTGACCCAGAACAGTGTCACTGGGAGGAGAGCAGGCTCTCATATAAATGCCATCGTCATCTGCCCGCTGCAGTCTGATGGAACAAGGCGAAAAGCTTGCCTTACTTCACTACAACAGGGTTCCCCTCCATCACCTGGAGCCTCCTCCATTGCTCAGGCTTGGGTACTGAGGAGTGGTGGGCAAATCTGCTGTTGCAGGAGCACCTGAACATCTCTGCAGTGCTAGAGGGCAGAATTGGTCCAGCCATGGTTCAGCCAACCCTTTTGTGGGTCCCCAGTCAACACTCTTCTCTGTGCTTCTGTTCAGCATGTAAAACACATGGGACAACCTTACCAGGCACCTGAGTGCTAACACTGGGAAGGGCAAAGGGTAGAGTGTTGCTACAGCCTCCCCTCCCTCATAGATAGCATTTGAGTCTGACAGTGCCCCTGAGGTGAAAGGAGATGGAGTCTCACACCTACAGCTGCTTCTCTGGGATGGAGGGGATGACTTATGAGCAGCCATGAAGCAAATGGAGATGGCCACAATGCACAGGACAGAGGCAGTAGAGGAGAGGGCCTCCATCACTGCTTGCACTAAACTCCTTTGAGATCTGGGGAATCATCTTCTCAAAAAAGCCTTGAGGGGATAAACCTGCCCACAGCCCCAGTGGCCAAGCACACGGGCCAGAATACCTTCATTGCACCTTCAACCTTGACCCTATGACTTTGAACTCTAAACAGCTTCAGAAATCCTTCAAACTCTACAAAGCTCCTGTCTGAAACAGCCTGTTCCTGGCCCTGTCTGCCATCCCTCCATTTAACAAGTGTACCCATGGCCTCACCTCCCACGCCTCTCATCTGCTTCGCCCTGTGGTCACCAGCCTGAGATCTCCAGTGCACCCCCAGAATGCTAAGATGCCCCAGGATTCACAGGGTTAGATATCCTAGAGATAGCCCTCCACAGGGCTGATAAAATGAAACAAAAGCCCCAGAGCAGCAGCGCAAAGGCTCAGGTAGCTCCTGAGTATCAGGACCGTGCAGGAGACTGCAGTGGGACTCCTGAGCAGCAGTTTCCATGGCTCTGCCTTGGTGATTTGCTTACCTCATGCAACAATTTAATAAGCCCTGTCCCCTTTGAACCTCAAATCCCCAGGACAAGGCAGGTGGGGAGGATACAGTAATTTCTAGCAACTGCCACTGTCTTCCAAGGCCCCAGAGAGACATCCGCAACTCCTGGTCAGGATGGTCCAAGCAAACCCCCACATCACACCCCACACGCCTACCACCCAGATTCAGGAACTACCTGCCTAGAAGAAAGAGCTGGCCCAGCCCCAGGCTGGCAGCACTACCAACTGCAGAGGAAAGGGGATGGCTGAGCATCTTGGAGCCAGGGAACACTGCCAGCAGTCAGCTCCTGCAACGGTACCAAGGTCTCCATTTTACACAGCAACTTGGAGGAAGACTGGTTCGCCCCATCAGATCCCACCTGAGCAGCAGGACAAGGACATTTTTTTGCTTGTTCCCAGGCTGAAGAACTTGTCCCTTGGCATTTCATACCCTCCAAGGTGGAAGTGCATTGCTGAAGTGAGATTCAGCTCATCATCATTAAGCATAGGTGTATGCACAGGATGCCAACAGGGCACAAGGACTCAGCCAGCCTGCTACAGTCAACGCTAGCCAGCAGTTCTTGCTACTTGCCTTGCTGGGACAACCTGAGCAGCACCTGAAGTCTTGCATGGCTCCAAGGTACAGTGACCCAATACAGGCCAAGAAGAGGCACCTTCAAATAGGACAGAGCTCATTTCCCATTTTCCAGTCCCCAGACATCTCCTCTGGCTCTCTGCCAGCCCTGGCCAATGGACCCTTACAGGTGGGATTCAGCCATACTCCCGGGATGCTCAGCAATGCTGGCAGCAGCAGCTGGTTCTGGTGGAAATGAGGACATCCCGCTGCCAGTATGGCCTTACACAGTCACTACAGAGGAGCCGGAACACCCTCCCCTCCCAGTACTTCTGAAGATGAGAGGATTGCCCTACGTCAGTCCATGAATCCAAGCTCCCTGCTAAGGTCTCTTCTCATTGCATCAGATGAGACACCAGCAAACATGGTACTGTCAGGAGAGGCTGCAGCTCCCCTCTCCTCCACCAGCTGCTTCAAGCAAATCTGTGATAGCTTCTGGCTGTGGGAAGCATGCCTTTAGCCTAAACAGTGCAGGTCATGGACTGCAGCCCTTCTGCCTGCTCCCACAGGCTAAGATTATACTGACACCCCAGCTGGCAGCCACCATGGAGCCACCAAAGCCCAGACGATCTTTTCGTAATTCCTGTGAGGCAGGGGACACTGTAGGCAAGGGAAGCTCACTCAGGCACTGACCCCCTCTGCGCTTCTTTCATCCATCCAACAGCCCTGACACCTCTCAAAAGCCACTGTGCTCTCTTGAATGTAGCACCAGCACTGCCAGGGCACTGGGGACAAGAGATCACGTCCCAGTGGAGCACAAGCACGTCCTCACACTAAAAAGGCACCTCATAGTTTAGCGTCACTGGTCAGGGTCTGTTTGGAGAGCCTGGGCTTGTGGCAGCAGGGGCTGCTGAATGGAAGCAGGAACAGAGGAACAGCCGCAGAGCAGAGTATACAGTATTTGTACAGCTTCCCAGTCCTTGAACTTCAGCATTCCTCTCCCGCAATTATTTATATCTAAATATAAGTCTGTATATATAGAATAACTGAGCACAGGCATGCATGTTCTTCCTAAGCCAAGGAGTCAGAGAATACCAGGATTATGCAGCACTTGCTAACCGCAGCTCCTCAACAGCAGAGGACGAGTGATGCGCCAGCTTCTGAGCAACCCCCCAAGCTGCCCCTCGAGCTGTGGTCTCACTGGCGAGGATAACCCACCATGCCAGGAGAACGCTGCCCTTCCTACGCTGCCTAGATGCCCTCCGTGGGCCACCAGCCCCATTGCACAGGGAGGGTCTTGCCTAGTCAGTGTGGTTGCTTCCTCTCATCTTGGGAAGCCCAAGCTGCAAGCAGGATCTGTGGGGGCAGACAAAGGGGCTTGCACACCTGCCTCCCGGTGCTACTCCCTATGAAGACAGCACCCTGCTCCTGACTCTCTTTGGCACCTGCTGCCTGGACGCTAGAGAAGTCATCAGCTGCTGGGGGGACTGCTGCATAGCTGGAGACAAGGCTCTGCTGGTACCTGGTCTGCCCTAACCTGCAACTTCTGCTCTCCCCAGCTCACCTGGGTGTTCTCTGCGCCAGCAGAAAACAACCACCAGTGACAACCTCGGGATTCAGCACATCCCCAAGCTCCCTGCCCTGCTGCCCGCTTCCCTCGCAGTGACCCCACCAGCTGTGCTACCTCCCGGGACCCCCCAAGCCAGAGCGCAGGAAGGGGGGGTCCTCATATCCATTTCTCCCAGGCGTAACAATCCCTTCCCACCGCAGCAAGCCCGAGCAGTGCCCCGCGCTCCTGTTCCGATGTTCTCCCCTCCTCCTGCCCGCCAGCCACCCCCGGCCCCGGTGCCCTCTCCGGATGGCGCTGGCTGCTGCGCCCCTTCCAGCCCCGGAGCCGCCGCGGCGAGCCCCAGGTGACAGCCGAGCCACGGAGACGGGCAGCCTGCCGGCAGCGGGGACCGACGGGCGGCCGTCCTCGCCCTCCGCCCGCTGCCGGCCCGCACCGCATCCCCGGGGCCGGAGAAGCGGAGAGGAGCTCCCGGCGCGGGGCTCCGTACCTGCGCGGGCACGGCACGGCCCGTCCCGGCCCGCAGCGGGGCGGTCAATGAGCTCGCCGTGCACCGCGGGCGGGGCGGGAGGGGGGCTGGGGGCAGCTCCGGGGCGGGGGCGGCCGCTCTCCTCACCTCCTCTCGGGCCCCCTCCGCCTCCTCCTCCGGAGGCACCGGCGTGCTGCTGCCTCCCTCGCTGGCGGCGGCTGCCGAGGCCGGGGGGGACATGGCGGCGGGGGCGCCCCGCTGGCGGTGCCTGCGGGCCGGGCAGCCGCATTATCCCGCCCGCCGCCGGGCGCTGCCTCGCCGGTGTCCGGGCGGGCGGCGGGGCGGCGCGGCGGGCGGGCGGACCGGCGGCATGGCCCCCAGCCGCGGCAGGGCGGCAGCGCTCGCCGCCCCGCCGGCCCCCGCGCCCCGGCCCCGCCGCAGCGCCGCTCCCGCGCCCGGCGCGGCGGAGGGCGGGCAGAGCCGCGGTGGGAGGGCCGCGGCGGAGGCGGGGGGGACGGGATGGGGATAGGGATGGGGATGGGATGGGGACGGGGATACGGATGGGGATGGGGGCGCGGCGGGATCCGCGCCCGCCCCGAGAGGGGCGGTGGGTGACCTTGAGGCGCCGGCAGCAGGCAGGCAGGGAAGGAAGGAGGGAGGGAGGCAAGCAGGCACGGAAGCAGGCAGGGAGCCCGCCGCAGCCGCCCCTCGGGAGATTCACCGGGAGCGGAGCTCCCAGCCCCACCACAGCTTCCCGCTCCCAGCTCAGCCGAGGGGGCGTCAGGCTGGCCGGGGCGGCTAGACGGGCTCTAGCCCCGGACGGGACGCTTGCTGATGGGGAGGTGAGGGGTCCCGTGAGTTTTCCTCCCCTCTTCATGGGAGAGCGCAAAGGACCGGGAGCACTTTGCGTGAGCTCCGGATGATTTTCTAATCCGTAGGCAGCCTCAGCTGGTCTGGGGGGATAAGGCTGACCACCAGCACTAATGCCAGCACTCAAGGGAAACCTGAGGTTGGGCAGCGTCTTCGCTGCTGTGACCTCCAGCAGGCCCGAGGGTGCTCAGCTAGCTATCACAGAGCTGACTGCAGTGTATTTCACCCATAGACCTAACCTGGTCTGTGGCAGGGACCAGTGGGAAAGTCTCTTCAGACTCTCCATCTAAACTCACAGTAGCATCCTCAGGGGACACACACACCAAGCTCAGGAAGGGTCCAGACTCATCTAGGTCCAGATACTGCAGGTAGAGCCCAACTTCCTTTGCAGTGTTGGTAAAGCAGGTGTCCCTGCAGGTACTTCCCCAGATCCAAACTGGAGGAAGAGCATAAGCTGCAGAAATTGCTGGAAATTGCTTCACTTTTTCTCAGCTCTGAGGCTTAGCCTTGGGGTTGAGGTGAGCGGTTTGCCCTTGCCCACTCTGTTGCCTGAGATGGGGAAGGAACGGTCCATAGGCCTGGAGGTATTACTCGAGGAGACGCATCCGAGGGGAACTGCCAGCCAGTGCCTCCGATGGAAATAGGTGTGGCAGCCGGGTGTGCTGCTGAAGGAGCTCATCTTCGCAAGAGGCTGGGGATGCGTTTCCTCTCGCCTTTCCCCTGTTTCCATGGGAACAGCAGCAAGCAGGAGCAGCCTGTTCTGAATTTCGCTGCCTAACGCTCAGGCACCCCCTGCCCCACCCTCTCGAGGGTTTCAGACCTGTCCTCACATGATGGATCCCACGGCTCCAAGGAGAGCTTGCTGGTGCATGTGTACCATGGCAGAGCAAGGCAAAGAGGCACAAGCCAAGAGCTGCCAGCATTTCTGTCGCAGCACTGTGTGCTCTTGCATGCACATTCATAGACAGTTGAAAATAATTTGCATGTATATACACATTTTTGCTTTATGTAGTGCTGGGGACTCCTGGAGGAAGCGACCTCAGCAGGACCAAAAGGCCCCTGTGGGATCATCACCCTCCAGGAACAGCTCTGGTTTTATCTCAAAGACAGGAACATCAACTAAAAAGAGCAAAGCAGAAGGGTAGAGGGAAAAAAAAATGTGACATAAGTTTATGTCTTTGCATTTAATAGCCCGTGGTGGATTTTTCTCCAGGGAATTTGTCCATCTGCTTTTGAATTGTTGTTAACTTTGGACTTGTAGATGCTGTGTACATTGTGTGGCAAGAAGTTCCATTGCATATCCACAGACTCAAGGAGCAGCTTCCTTCAGTGTGCCCATTTTGAGTTTGTTATCCACTAGAACTAACCCTTGGGAAGCAGGCTGCTGCCACCCCTGTGGAGCCACCCACCCAAGCTCTGCAATTTATCCTTCAGGAGTGGATTCAGTAGGGTTTTTTGTATCAGGCATCTTTGACACTGGTCCTAGCCGCATGTTTTCTGTGTCTTGGAGACAACACTGCCAAGCACATCACCAGCTATTGCTATTTTGAGTTGAGGTGTCACAGGGAAGTCCTGTGCCCTGCTCTGTCCAAACTGAAGTTGTACAAGTTCTCAACCATTTTCTGTGTGAAAAAGGCATGTGGCAGGTTTCAACCCTTGGATAGGAACCCAGGGGCATGGCTGATAATGTTCTACAAAGAGCACAGGATCCTCCTGAGAATGGGATAAATAAGGCTATAGGCTGCATATGCCATTTGGAAACTGAAGCAAGAAAGACAATGTTCAAGATTGTGTTCCGTTTCACCACCACAAGGAGAATTCTAATTATAACACTCTGCCCTAAACACTCAACTCCTCTTTGTCTTCAGGACAAAAGACAAAACTATATTTTTTTTAATATGTAAGAATCCCTCCCAGTTATTCCTGTAGGTTTTGGGATGCTCTACTGTTAGATCATGTTAGAGAGCAGGACAGTTTCGAGACAGGAGCACTTCTGATGTGACAAAATGGTTGGAAGAAGTAGAGAGGCTTTTAAGATGTGGCAACTGAAATAGGGATGGTGCCCTTACTGGGACATCAATAGGTTTGCTCTCCAGATACTGTCTATCTGCCACACTGCAGAGACATCCATTTCTGTTCTAAGCAGATGTAAAACACTAGGTCATATTAGTGGTATTCTGCATTCATTTTCCATAATGTGTAAGCCAGAAAAGGTCTCACACTTCTGTCTCTGGTAGTTACAGAATGTAGCCTTTTAGCTCTTGGTTAAATATGTTTTCAGTTGTTACCCATGCAGTAAATTTGCATTTAATTTCTGGAAAAATGTTGGTGGAGGCTGCATTTTAAACCAGGTGACCATAGATACCCGTCCTTGGGCTGGTATTTGTAGCCTAAATAAAAAACTGGATTTTGCAGCAAATTTCTGCAGCATTACTCTTTATATATATATATATGTAACATTGGTTTTAGCTTTATTTTGTCCAATAGGCCACATGTGATCAAATCTTAGTTTTTTGTTTTGAAGCAGTCAAGGATTCCTAGTGATCTGCTGCTTTTTCTCTCTTAAGCAGATGTGTAGCAGAGAATCCCCTCATGTTAGGATGCAGGATTTTCTGAGCTTTGGAACTAGTGCCTATTACATTTAGAAATTTCATGGATATTTTATGCTGGCTGCCTGAGCCTTCCAGAATGCATTGCTCCAATTAAATTACTCCTTATTAATGCAACAAGAGGAGTGTGGGTGAAGGAACGTGCCTCTTACTCTAATTAAACAACATCCCTTTGCCATTGCTGGTCGGCAGGGTTGACTGTGCGGGTGCCATTTACCTGTGCAATCATTGTCCTCAAGGAAATCCATGCCAGCAGTTACGTTTTCCTCAGCTCTGCTCAGACTTCATGTCTGCTAGGAGGAGATCCAGGTGTGCCCTTTTTTACTGTGGAAAGGAAACCTGCAGGGGTCACAAATTATTGACTGGGGAACTTGTTTCTGTTCGACATCACTAGACAAGGGTCTGCATCCCCATGGGCAAGATGGTCCACAAATGCACAAAATCTGAAACCTCATGAAGTGGGTTTGTAGCTCCTGCTCTGAGGTGTATTTCATAGATGGGAGTCTGTGTCGTTGGAAACTCTTTGATCCTTGCTCTGATCTTTCCCTTTCCAACATGATGCCTGAGTGCAGTTTGCTTATTTTCCATCCAGCCTCATAAGAGTTTATTTCTTCATCACCACAATTATTTGTGAGGCTCCGTAGAGGTTTCTGGCTCAGCTTAAATTGCTTTCCTCTCTGCAGCAGCCCAGCAGGATACCCAGGGCCCTCCCTCACATCCCCCCTAGAAATGAAAAATGAATTCAGAGCTGCCCAGATGCTGTTTGACAGTTCTGAGGACTTCTTGTCTGATAAAACTCTGGAGCAGTGGCAACCACCCCATGTGCCTGGGAAACTGAGCCAAATCCTCCCCTCTCCTCAGGACCACACTCCCAAAACAAGTGTTTTGTTCTGCCTGAGTTTTTTGGCCCATTACTGCCATAAAGGAATAAGCCATGGAAACTGATGCCTCAGAGGATTTATTCTATCCCTAGTTATGGTCCTGGGAGTCACCTCCCAAAAAGCAGAAAACAGGTTTCTGTCTCAATTGCATAGTTGGAGTTGACACATTCTGGTCTGGGGAAGCATTCCCTCATCACTCAACTGTCCCCATGAACCTGGGTAGGCAAGGGACACAAGGCCATTCTGGGGAAGGGACTAAAAGCCCACCACACAGCTGTTCTCCTGCCTGTCTGCATTACTTAGGGGCCATCGCACGGGCCAGGGCTGGTGGCGAGGAGAACGTCCTGGGAAATGGCTGCAATCCCACCTTCAGTGAGCCAGGAGCAGCTGTTACCTGGGCAACACAGACTTGTTCATCACTTATTCATGGCACTGGGGCTCCTCCATCCCAGGGGATGGCCACCTGCCCTCTGTGTGCCCTGTGCTCCTGCTTAGCATCTGAATATTTCAAACAGCTTGCTCACCCCCACCTCCCCTTCCCGTTGCCCTGAGCAATCCATCCTGCTCACCCCTCTCTCCTATTTCCTGCCTGGGCTCCTCACTTGTTTACAGGAGTGTGGCTCCACCAGGCCTGTTCCCAAATCACACTGATGCAAGCCTGGAGACACACAAGCTCTAATTCAGCCTGGCAGCTGGAAGGTTTAACTCTCCGGAGAGCAGAGCGGAGCTTGCACAAGCAATACCTCTGGCAGCACTGCGCGGCTTGCTAGGGACCAGCAGAGTAGCCACTCAGAGAACAGTTAGGAGGCAAGGACTGGGCTAGTGAGGGGCTGCAGGGCTGCAGTGAGGGGCTGAGGTGAAGCAGGAAGCAACCCAAGCAGAAGCAACTCAAAGATGAAAGTTAGCCCATCCTCTTTTGTAACAGCCATCGAGTCCAGTGTGGTGATGCTGAAGCCTGGGATGCAGTGTTGGAAGCATCTGTCCTGCACTCGCTGGCAAGGTGAGCTGAGGGATGGTTGGGTGAGTTGAGGTTTTTGTTCTGTCTTGGATAGTCCCTGCCAGATAAACTGTGCTTAGAGAGTCATGAATAAATGATAGCCCAGCAAAGGAGCACTGCCTTCCACAGCTATTCCATGGGGAGGGAGAAGCGCTCTTCATTAAAGCGGTGTGGCCAGACAGAGGTTATCAGAGCCACCCTCTGGAAGTGAGTCTGTCTCTCTCCTAGCTATGAACGGAACCCCAGGTGACGAGATTTCTCACCTAGGGCAGTTTCACCATCTATTTCAGCACGGTTTTATTATCAGTTCTCCAAGACCATCTGCCATCTCCTTTGGGAGAGCTCTGAGCACACACAGCTGCTCACACACACACACACATAAATACATACCAAGGCCTTTTCAGCCATGCATTTGCCCAGATGCAAGTAGAGAACACTGCTGCTGCAGCCACTGAGCTGACAGGAGCTGCACAAGGAGGATCTAAATTAGAATGAAATTTAGTTAAAATATCCTAGGTGGGAAGGGGAGGGGTGTTTGTTAACTCTGTAAGCTTGGGGATTTTTAGTGCATCTTTATATTGATCACATTCTGCTTGTGGAAGTGAATGCCATGGCCAAGAGTGGGGTGAGTTAGGTGTGATCCCCATTCAAAGAATTAATCTTCCTTGTCCAGCTTTCTACACATCATACACACATATACACAGGGTGACAACAGAAGGAGATGGAAACTCCCTGTCCACTTTGAGATTCTGGGTGACAGTGGGAATTGTGTGTACTCCTCAGGAAGGGCATAAGCTGTGTAACTTGCTGACCACCTACCACATGTAGACAAACCTGATCTGCTCCTGGTTGTGCCACTGTATGGGTGCGATGGGTCCTGTAGCATTACAGGAGAGGACTGCAGAAGGACGAGAGGTGTCCAACACTGACTGGAGGGTGGAAAACTCTTACTGGAAATAATCCCTTGCTGCAAAAGGAAGCAGATGCCCGGAGCAGCATCCCTGGAGAGATTCAAAGCGACCCTGTGATTCCAGCCAGGCTTACCACAAGAGGGCAGCCAGCGTTTTCTGGGCTGGTTACCCCAGAAAATGAGTACCTGAGGAGGACTTACTTTGCACTGCTCTGTTAGACTGCTCAGCCTCGCTTCTGGCCATTGAATCTTTAAAAGTCATGTTCCTGCTTTATTCTGTTAGGCCAGGAAGTGAAATGACCTAGTTTGGTGCACTACAGAGCTGATTTGCTGTCAGATATATGGAACAGCAGTTGGAGGAGAGGAAGAGAGAGCCTGTCATCTTTCCTGCAGCTTTCCTCACTCTCCCAGGGCCTCTGCTTCCAGCCAAAGAGCCCAGCACATGTGGCTTCTGGCCTGAGCTCCCTGAGCTGGAGTCCCAAGCAGAAGTCTGGGTTGCTACTCCGGGCACCCAGAGACATCGCTGGTGTGGAAGATGCAGAGGGAGCTTTCTCAGATGAGGGTCTGGCAGGTTTCTGCTGGGCTCAGGACTCCTGCTGCTGGGGATGGGGGGAAAGAACAGGGCAGCCCAGTGCTCATGTGGGACCAAAGCTGTGTGGTAGACAGTCTGCATGGGGGGAATCCAGCACTGGTCACATTGCCTGGTGTCAATTTCTATGGCAATGACCACTTCTAACCATTTCTGGTAACCTAAAATGCTCAAACATGGTGGGGAACCATTATTTTTCCCCAGACCAGACACAGACTGAGCATAAACTCCTTTCTCCATCTCTCTCAGCCTCATCTCACTTATCTCACCCAGTTAACAGCTTGAGGAACAGCGGAGAAGACACTGGTGCCAGGCCCAGGCTGCAACTGATACAGGCAGAGCTTGGGTTCATGAAGGTGGGTGCAAAGAGCTGGGATTCACTTAGGAAATCAGAGGGCTGTACTTGAGGACAAGACATTATCAGGGATAGTACCGGGGGTCACAGGTCGCCTGGGGAGTCATTCCCATGCTCAGGCTCTGCCCTGATGCTCCTGGCAGCGCAGTGTGGTTGGGAGAGCCTCGCGGAGCCGAACTTCTTGCCAGAGAGGTTATTTTGAAGATCTCTGGGTGCCTTCGAGTGCTGTGTGCTGACACTGACCTCTAGTGGGAGTAGATCCCTTTCTCTTTATTTTTTCACTGCAATTTTAACCATTTTAAGTGACACATCTTAAAGGGGACTGGAGAAGCCCAGAATTAGAATTTTGATTTCTAAATCCTCAAAAGCAAGTCAGAACATCAAGATTGGCCTCATATTATACCGAAATGTTTTTACTCCCTCCACTACTACCTGCCAATACATTTTATATATATTATATGTATATAATATTATATATATTTTTTATATATATATATGTATATAATATTATACATATATAGTGTATATATATATATATATGCATGTGTATGTGTATATGTATAACTCCCTGTACTTAAAGCCTCTCAAAATAATGTAGGTCCAAAACGTGCATGACCAGGCAGAAAGGCTCTTTGACAGGAAGACAGCATGAAATGGAGCCCAAGCCTGGCTGAATGAGTGACAGAAGGCAAATAACGAGTCTGAGTGGCCAAGTTCATCTTTCAGACCTTCCAGCCAAATTGTCATAAAGGATAGCAGAAGCCCACCCAGCCAGAAGAGAGGTGGCAGGGAGACAGTGCCTGAGCTGGGTATCAGTGGGTGTAGTTGGAAGTTCAGAGTGCAGAGTGGCTGGACCCGGGTGCCTGGGTGGCATAGCTGATTTTAATGGGGAGTGCCTGTTCTCTACAGCTGAGCTGCAGCAGATCACTGCAGCATAGCCCTGGGAGAGCACTAGTGTGGTGGTTTTAACCCAGCCGGCAGCCAAACACCACAGAGTGGCTCGCTCACCCTTCCCAGCCTGGGAAACAGGGGAGAGAAGCAGAAGAATAAAAGTGAGAGAACCCATGGGTTGAGATAAAACAATGCAATAACTGAAATTAAAAAAAAAAATTACAATAATAATTATAATAACAGTAATAACGCAATATACAAGTGAGTGATGCACAGTGAAGTTGCTCACCACCCATCAGTCGATACCCAGCCCGTTCCCAGATAGAAGATCCACAAATCTTGATTCTGGAAGAGCAAGAGAGAGAGAGAGCTTTCCGGCCAACCCTCATTTATATACTGAACTTGACTTTATATGATATGAAATATCCCATCGGTGTATTGTGTTGGGGTTTGGGGGGCAGGGAGGAATGTTTTGGTAGTGGGGGAAGGGACCACCTTGTGAGAGGCCTGGCTCCAAGATGTACCTCCTCAGCCCAGGCTGAGCCAATTAGCACTAGAGAAACACCTCTGTGAATACATATTTGTGAGGGAAGGACTGTCTTGAAAAGAAGAAGGTGGAGAGAACCTGGAGGAGAGGCCATTGACCTGAGCAAAAGATGACCATGGGCCTAAACAAAGGGAGACCTTCATTGCCAGGAGGAAGGAGGAGGAGGGGAGGACAGAGAACCTCAGATGCCCGGTTCAACTGCATGGAGCCGGAGAAGGCAAAGGAGGTCCCTGAAGCCCATGGAGATTCAATGGTGAAGCAGATACGCACATGCAGGCCATGGAGGACTCCACACTGGAGCAGAAAAGTTGAGCCTGAGGGCAAGTGTGATTGAATTGAGATCCTGAGAGATGCTCAATGCCAGAGCTGGGGTGGACGCCCAGAGCCAGGGGGTAAGGAGGTGCACTGGACCCAAGGTCCATCTGCAGCCTGTGGATGTCCCCATGCCAGATCTGGGAGATGAACCCAAAGAGGTCCATGACTCCATGGGAACCCCACTGGACTTTCATGCTGGGAAGAGCAGCAATGGTGAACTGACGGAAACCCCTATTCCCTGTCCCCTGTGCTGCTGGGGGGGAGAAGGCAGAGAAATGGGAAGCAAAGCGATTTGAGCCTGGGAAGAAGGGAGGGGTGGGGGAAGATGTTGTAAGATGTGATTGTTGTGTCTCACTGTGCTACTCAGATGAATGGCAACGAATTAAATTGATTTTTCTTCCCCAGGTTGAGTCTGTTTTGCCCGTGACCATAACTGGTGAGTGAGCTGTCCCTGTCCTTCATCCTAATTCGTGGCCCCTTTGTTGTGATTCCCTTCCCACCTCACCTGGCGGGGGGAGTGAATGCAGGACCCCATGGTCTACCTGTGGTTAAACCACTACACATATCCAAATGCCAATTTGGATCTGTTAATCTTAATATGTTCCCCTGGCCCCGGCTTCTTCTGCACCTGCAGACTAGCAAAACATAGGAAGCTGGAAAGTCCTTGATTTCTTAGCAACAACTAAAAACATCAGTATATTATTAACATTTTTCTCATACCAAATCCCATACTGAAACCAAACACAGCACTATTCTATCTACTGAGAAGAAAATTATCTCTATCCTGGTCAAAACCAGGACAAGTAGTCAGCTCAAGAAAGTTCAAGGCTCACCTCAGGGAAGCTGCAGGATCACTAGCTTCAGCTAGACGCATATCAGCAGCAGATGAAGGCCACCTCCAGGGTCTGTTTAGCAGCCAGAGGTGTAGACAGCTTGACTGGACTGGACTGTAGAGCCCCAAGTGGTGGAGCTCGAGTTGCCTCCCTGCAGAGCTGGTCCAGGGCTCAGGCTCTGTGCTTTGGGTGAACCACTCCTGGATCCGTGCTAGCCCTGGAAGCACGCTCCACACCTATGCGGCAACTAGAACAGGACATTGCAGATAAGCGAGGGGTGACTGCCACTTGCTGCAAATCCAAGCAGCAACTAATTCACATAAAAGTGAAAGCTTTGTGCATCACCACACAGGTTTGTGTTGATTTGACCAATGTGGATTTCTCACAATATCTGATTTCATCCACACAAACGTCTATAAGAAATCACTCCATGATGGAGCTGCATCTCTAGCAACATCTAGTAAGTTACCAGAGAAAATGGCAAAGGCATTTTGGAAGGTGTTTGATAGGTAACCTAGTAGCAGTTGGGTACAGAAAGCTGTGGGAGTCAGGAATGTCAGCTGCAGATGCACACAGAGCTGGGATGCAGCCACTACCAGGGTGTGACAGGGAGTGACACGAATAAATGGCCCAGATCCCTGCCCTGTGTTAGACAGAGCTGATAAGATGTGGGAGAAGCTCCTTTCCCTTAGCAACTGTAGCCTCGCAGCCAGGCAGTGTCAGGGACACAACTGGAGACACCGAAACAGATCCTGAGTGTGGGAGGAAAACTTGTGACTGGAAGGTATTGATGCCAACAGAGACTTCCCCTGTGTGCCTCCTGCTGCCTTCACACCCCAAAATCTTCCTTCCTGCCTGGTCAGAGGCACTTTTCATGGGTAGCTCCCCTGCAGCAAGGCTGCGGTTGAGGGCCTGGCGGCCAGTGCTGGGGGAGTGACGCAAACCCGAAGCGGCAGCTGCAGCGCGGGAGGGGAAGTCATTGTCGCTTTGCATGAGGTTTGTGTGAACTCAGTCCTCTACCCACCACCAAGCTCTTCCCAGGCAAGCTCCCTTGCAGGTGTGTGGCATGAAGAGATCCTTTCTCTCCTGCTGGGCTGAGCTGGAAAGATGGGCACTCTGTGGAGGTGGAGAGGCATGTTAAGCAATAAAAGCAACAAGTGAAACTGAATTTAAAGTGTCAACTGCATTCAGAGCTATCTAGGTTGTCCTCTGAGGAAAGCCCGCTGCTTGGGTCACTGGAAAGTTACTAGGTGAAGTCTATGCAGATCCATGAGGAACACAACTGGATAGTTTTGATGTTGGAAGAAGAACACTGAAACGCAGCCTAGTCAATCTTTCACAGGCTGAGTGCTGGGCCTTCCTTTGAGCTCCTATTTTCACCTTTGATCTCTGTGTCCTGACTGCTCTTGTGCAAGCCCCTGTGTCCACTCTGGGCTTTGGGCTTCTATTTGAAACACAGAAAGGCAGTGGGAAGCAGCTGGACCAAATGAGTTGCACAACCGACTGTAGTGACTGCCTGGCCTTTCCCTTTGCCTGTACAGGCAGGACAGACAAGAAGATGTCTCAGTGGGTGAAACGAGTCAAACCATGCACGTGGAAAAAGCAAAGGTCTCATTCGTATGTATCTCTGTGACATCCGCAGTACCGTTTCCCACAGAGCCTGTGGCTCCAGGCAGCACCTGCGCACGCAGCAGCATCCTGACCCACCCCCCACCCCCCCGGCTTTGTTAAGGTCCCTCGCCCACCCCTGGCAAACCTGCCCGCTATTTCAAGAGGCCAAACGGGAGACAGGGCAGGGGGGGTTGTCTGGGACACGCCGGCACGTACTGCCCAGCGCAGGGAATCCCAGCGCGGCCGCCTGCCCTGCGCACCGCAGGCTGCCGGCCCTCGCCCACGCGTGCCGTGATCACGGGTGGGTTTTCTCCCTCCCGATGCTCCTGCACCGCCTCCGCAAAAAGCGTGCGGGGAGAGGCAGCCCCTTCCCCCCGGTGAGGCAGGGGTGCCGGGGCCGCGCGGCGAGGCGGCGGCAGGGGGAATCCCGGGCAGGCGGGGCCGGGCGCGGCTGAGTCAGTGCGGGCAGGAGTAGGAGGAGGAGGAGGAGGAGGAGGAGCCGCGGCGCCTTAGCCTCCGCGCCGGCCGCCCCTCGCTGGCTTTCCGGCCATGAGCCCCCCGGCGCCGGGGTCGGGGTGGGGGTCGGGGCGGGGGCCGGGCCGGGCGGGCGGCGGGCGCTGAGCGATGTCGCGGGCGGCGGGCGGCGAGTGCCGCAAGCAGGCGGCGGGCTGGGAGGGGGAGGACGGGCAGTGCGACTCGGGCATCGAGTCGCTGCGCTCGCTGCCGGGCGGGAGGGAGATCCCCCCCGGTGTCGAGATCCCCCCCGCCGCCGCCGAGACCTTCGCCGATACCACCGCCGCCGAGGAGCGGCTCGATTCCAGCTACGGCTCCGGCGCCCTTCCCGAGGCTCTGCCCGAGCTGCCGGCCGCCTGCCGCGACGAGGAGCCGCCGCCGCCCGAGGGGCTCAGCCGGCAGCAGCTGGAGGCCCTCGCCTACGTTTCGGAGGACGGAGACACGTGAGTGACGGCGACCCCTGCCCGCCCGCTTCCCTTCCCTCCCCGGGGCTGGCAGGCCAACGCCGGGCCCACTCGGCCTTGGCCCCTCGCAGCCGGCCGGCGGCGGCGAGCCGGTGCCTAGAGATCAGCTGGGCTTTGTCTGCGGTGGTCCCCAGCCCTCTCCCGAGGAGCACCCCTTCGGCTGGGCTGTGGAGGAATCCCGCAGCCCCTGTCGTGCGGCCCTCCTCCCTTGTGCTGCATAGGGACGCTCGGCACCCTGGCACGGGTTTGGGTGGGAGACCAGTGGGGCCTGTGCCAGGTCCAGCAGAGCCAGCAGGGAGAGGCAACCCAGGCAACGTGGCACAGAGCAGACCCGCCAGAGGAAGCCAGCTTCCACTTGCTATGGGGCCACGAGCAACTGGAAGGTGGTGCGGGAGCAAATCAAGCCCCCCCACCGTCTCTTCCCCTATAGATAAAGCAACGTTTCCTCCCCAGTGGGGAAGGTTTGGCTGTGTGAGGTGGTACGTAAGCGAGACCCAAAGCGAGATTAGCTCTGCAGGGCAAGGCCTGGAGATGGCTGTGTCAGGGCCACAGATGCTGCTCAGCTGAGCAACCCCAGAACTTTGTTCTCGGCTGAAAATTGCCTTGCTTTGCCAACCCGCCTGCCCAGGCACAGCTTTCGGCACAGTTGTGACGCATGCCCCGCTGCGAGGCTGCCCTCCTGAGCCTCTGTGACAGAGGCAAGTGTTTCTCTGAATGAGGGGGGGCTTCCCACATCCGTAATGCCCTCTCAAGGGCAGAGGCATCACACTGGAGGTGTTTGGTTTGGCTTCTGGTAACTGCTTTCAGCTAATCATGTCTCTTTCCTGTTGTACATTCCCTCATTCCCTCAACGGAAGATTTTCATCATGAGTGCACACAGAGAGTATGAGCAAAGCATGCTCACAGCTGAGCAGGGCAAAGCTTTGCCCCAAGCCCGGGCTGAAGTTTAATACTGGGTCACGTTGCAAGAGGAAGAGAAACTAAGAGGCACTGACACGAGCAAGCACATGTCTTCAGTAGCAGGAGCAGTGAGGAGGCTCTGTCCTTGCCTGGCAGAGCACATCTGGTTCTGAGGCTGAAGATGAGCTGGGAGCCAGCCTGAATGTTTACTTCCTGGTTAGGAAGGAGCCTGTGCATCTGCTAATTAGTTCATTAATGCCTACTGTGGGATCTGCTCCGAGGATTGGCTGGAGGTCTGGCTGCAAGCAAGGTTAGACTAAACCCAGCCTCCCACGCTCCCCAGTGGGGCGCCTGGATACTGCTTTCTGGTCTTGTCCTATCTTCAGGCTGGCTCTGGGGTTCCTTGCCATGGAGGACTTCACCTTCTTTCCCAGCTGTAACGCTAGAGCCAAGGTGCCCATGGAGAGAGAGACGGGGTCTTTTAGGCCGAGCTGTGGAAATAATGCTTCAGAAAAGCCCCCCAGGATAGCCCGTCACTGTGTGTCCAGGGCTCCCCACTCGCTGTTCTTTAGTGAGCCAGGTAGATGCAGCTGCGTGGAGATGCTTTTGCTGCTTGGGGCTGTTTTGTAAGGTGTCTGAGCCCTTTGCTTGTCAGACTTGCTTGGCCAGAGCCTAATGCAAGCATCTCATTAACTAGGGAAACATTAATCGGTGGTGCCTTGGTTACTGTGGGCAGGAGAGGCTCTTGGAGAGCTCTCCAAGCAGTTGCGCTTGTTCTCTTGTTTTTTCTCACTCACAGTGCTGTTCAGAACAGGAAATCTGTAAAGAGCAAGGGAGGGAGTGAAGTCTGCCAGTGGTGCAGCTTGTACAGCTCAGGGCTGGCCATGGCCGTGCAGGGAGCTGGCTTTCCTGGGATCAGCTCCCACCACTGGGAAAAAAACCTATTCTTGTGGTTAGAGTGGCAAGGCTGTGGATTTCTGCCTCTGCTATTCCTGTCTCTCCTCCTGACCCTGCGGCAGAGGTAGGCGGCATTTATATTTAGAAATGCTGAACATCCACCACTCGGGGTTGATGCAAATGGGCACTGTGATGCCCAGCCTGAGCAACTCATTGAATTGCCACTGGTTTTGCATGCAAAAACAAGCTGGGGCTGATAGTAATGCTAAAGCCTAAGGAAAAGTTGCTCATCCTGTGACAGAAGGGCTCCAGAAAAAAGGGATCAGATGGCCACAGGCTGCATCCCTTTCATCCAGCCAGGCAAACCCATCGACTTCTTTTCATCTCCATCAGCGGCACATTTCCTTGTGTGCCTTGCTTGAGTGTCTGCCACAAAACAGCTCCAGGCTGAGAATTAAAATCATACTATCATTATCTTTCAGAAGATAACACCACTTTCAACACCACTTTCCTGTAATTGTAATTCTGAAAATACAAATAGTTCAGGGGTTTTAGCTGAGTAGTTCCTGTTTCCCCAGTTGCCCTGGCTGGTACAGAGCAGAGAGGAGCACTGGGCTCACACAAATGGCGCTGGCAAAAGTCTTGGCTCTCTGTCTGGCAGAAGTCTTGGCTGTCCACAGCTCCCTTGGGCTTGCCCACCTGTGCCACCTGGAGGTGTGCCTGTGAGTGGGCTGTGTTTGTCAGCCTGGCACTTGTGGGGAAAGTGTACAAGGTGGAGACAGAGGCGAGGAGCATGTGCTTGGGTGGTTGGAGCGTCACAGAGTCCTCCTTGGATACCTTTCTGCCTGCCTCCACCAGAGAAAATCATTAGCCCGGGCAGGGTGAAGCAATGAGGCTAAAACTGGCTCTTCCCGCGCCCCAAATTAGAAGGGGTCTCGCTTCAGGAGGAAGGAAATTGGCCAACCAGGGAGATGTGGGAGTGATGGCCAGCAAGATGTGTGGGTGCCATCTTCCAAGAATCGTTTGCAAAAGCCTCAGTCGCCCCACGCCTCCCCAGTGCCACTGGCAGTCCCTCTGCCTCAGGGAAGTCCGAGCTGCAGTAACAGGCCTCCCACACTTGGGTCCTCGAGGGAGAGCAGCAGAGCTGGCGTGGTAGGAGAGGAACAGGCAGAAGATGGTGGGTACCCTTAGAGCAGTGATACAGAATCACAGAATGGTAGGGGTTGGAAAGGACCTCAGGAGATCATCTAGTCCAACCCCTCTGCCAAAGCAGGTTCCCTACAACTGGTTGCACAGGAAAGCGTCCAGGCAGGTTTTGAACATCTCCAGAGATGGAGACTCCACAACCTCTCTGGGCAGCCTGTTCCAGTGCTCTGTTACCCTTACACCCTTACGTATCCTGCTTATTCCACAGCAGGGTAGAGAGCAAGCCCTGTGTGCTCAAGCTCAAGCAGTCTCCTCCAAGCATCCATCTTTTCCTTGTGAACCAAGTGGTCTCCTCCAAGCATCTGTTTCTTCCATGTAAACCAGCTCCTTTACTGCTGAATTGAGTCCCAATGGGACTGCTCTGCATGGTAGTGAAGAGAGGGGCTTTCCAGCTGCAGGCATGGCTAGCTCTGAGCAGGCTGCAGGCAGCTTTGTCACTGTGGCCCAGCCTCTGGACAAGCTCAGCCTTTGTTTGGATGCACTGAGGAAAACCCCTCCTTCCTGGCCTCACCAGGCAGATGCAAGAGTCCAGTGTCCTGGGAAAGGGGTGGGTGTGGGACCGGCTCCTTTGAGATGGGATGGGGTGTGATGGGATCGACTGTTGCCTGTTGCATTCCAGGACAAGGGAAAACCTCCCCATTTGCTTGGGCTTGTGGCAGCCTCTGCCAGCTCTGGATAGGCTGAGTTGATTCATCACTGTGAGAAATTAGGCTGAGCTTCCTCTCTCTAGGACTATATATTCTGTCTTAAACTTAAAAACTTGTTTCCCTTTCTGCCCAGGCTGCTTCTTGGGCCATGCAGCAGTTTATGCCATTGGTACCTGATGCTATGGTGATGGGCCCCTTGGGCAGCTGGGTAGAGCACATCCAGGCTTGCTCTGGGCCCTCCGGCCATGCCATGCTGCGAAAGGCTGGGGGCTGCACCTCTGCAGGAGGGTGGCTGTCTTCTGTACAGGGCTCCGTATGCAAAGCAGTGTGGTTCCTCTCCAGGGGCGAAGATCGGGGGTCCCCAGGTCAATCACGGGGGAGACATCTCAGCCTCCTTCAGATGGAAAATGGGACCGAGCGGTTTTGGTTGGGTGTGTGTTTCGGGGAGGGAGGGGAGCAGAGGAAGCCTGACTTCCTCCTTCCACCAGAGACAAGTGCTGCCCCATCTGCTGATAAGAAATCACGTGCCAGTGACTTGTGGGCTGAGATGCCTTAACGAGGGCCTGGGGACAGTTAATCAAGTAAAATTGGGGCCCCACGGGAGCTGGTGTTCTGAGCTCTCCTCCACGTGATGGTAGCAAAGGGACCTTCCCTGCTGAGTCCTTGCCTGCGTGGGTAGGTACTGAGCACAGAGGCTCATCTAGCAGAGTCAAGAGCCACTTCTAACCGTTCACCAGCGGGTGCCAACCCTCCCATCTCATGTAGCCCCTGTGCTAGAGATCTTCCCCACGCAGGGGAATACAGGTTATCCCCATTCAGCATGCCTGCTCTGGTGTGGCTGCTTGCTTGGTGGTTGCCCCACTGAACAGGGGTGTCACTGAACCCCCATGCCCCTGGATCCCAGCATATGTGTTTGGGGAAATGCTTGGCATGTGACAGCAAAGGGAAACCACTGTGAAAGAAGAAGAAAGAAGCAGAGGACTGGAGAGAGACAGTTTTAGGAGAAGGATTAAAGAAGTGTGGTGCAGAGAGCACACCTGGTCGCTGGTCAGGCTGGGAGCTCCCTGCTCGGCTGGGCTGCACTGGGCTGTTGCTGGCTGCCCAGCAGCAGGATGGCCACAGTTAATGGGAAGCAGGGATGGCCTTGGTTTTTCCAGAAGCACTTTGGAAAGTTCCTTGCCCAGTTGCCAGGGGAGTTCAAGTGCATCCTGGTTTGCTCCCTAGTACGCTGCTGTTGTGGGGCAGAGAAGAAGATGAGTCCTAATGTGGTGCTGGCCAGAGGGAGAAGGGAACCTGCTGTGTCCACCTCCCCGTGCCTGGACTCTCAGCCCTTCCTCTGTGCATGCTGAGGAGTTTGGTGAGCAGAGGAGGGCTTGGTGCCCCTCCAAGCAAGGGCAGGCAGCTCTGCACAGGCTCCTTTAGGATGCCCCAGAAGCTCCTGACTGCTACAGGGATCACACGTGTACAGCCTTGGCATAAGGTGGGTAAGTCCTGGCAGCTCTCTGAGATCGTGCGGGCAAGATGAGATTTTTTTCTTCCTGTTCGGATGACTTCAGCCTGGCCTGGAGGAAGTTTCTTCAGACTTTCCACCTCCGTAAGTTTGCCTTGGAGCTGGGAAGAGGCACAGGGAACTTCAGCACAGAGGAGGGGAAAGAATGGCTGGAAATTTCCATGTCCCGGGATGCAGAAGCCTAATGCCTGGCTGTAACAGGTTGGTCGAGGTGGTGAGGGCTTCAGGTCCTTGCACTCAGCAGGCAGGCTTGAACTCAGCTAAATTAACAAAGAAAGTTTTGATTTTTGTTGGTTTGGGGTTTTTTAAATACCGTGTGGATAAACGAGGAGTCAGATGTGACTGTGTAGGAAGAGAGGCCGTGGGGTCTGAGCTGTGAGAGTGGTTACTGGTTGCCTCTCAGGGAGGTGCGTGGGATGCTCTCTGCCTCCTGGAGATGGGAAACCCCTCTGACTGTGGCAGATACAGGGCTGAAGCGGGGCCCACGTCTGGTGCCTCATTAAAGGAAAATCCTGAGGCAGCGAGGGTATGCGCACGGGACTGTAAATGATTGTTAGGGTGTGTTGTACTGACTCTGGCAAAGTCCAGGCACTGCTCTTGCAAGACACTGTTCTGAAAGTTGACCTAAAGTTATCTCTGTGTGTGCGGAAACTGTAGAGCATATTTTCCTCCTGGTGAGCAAGAATGGGAATTTACTCCATTTGAAATTGAGTTGTCACAGCCAATGGACCTTTCGGGACGTTTGCTGCTTTTATTGCAATCGTTCATCTCGCTTCTCAGCCCATGTCTGACACTGGCTCCATCTGCCTGGGATGGGCTGACCTGCTTTCGGGTTTGGCTCATCCCTGCAGCGATGGTAGCACAGGACAGACCCCTTGTTTTGCAGGCGGCAGTCCGCGTGCATCTGATGTTTAGTGTTTGTGCAATCCAGGACCCACCACCTGCTCAGAAATGGAGCAAAACGCTCAAACGTGTGGGTGCAGAGTCTAGAGGATGTAAAGCCAAGGAGTGCAGTATGTGAGTGAACCAAGTTACCTTCACCTCCCCACCCCCTTCTCTTCCTCCCCACCTCACTGAAAAACGAGGCACCCACAGCCCTCTGACAGTGCCTCCCCTGCCAGTTCACCTCCAGCACTCCTCGTCTGCCAGCACCCAGACCAGACCCTCTGCAGAGCACCACAGGAAAGGTGGAGGTTGTCTCCCCTGCTCACGCGTCACTTCCCACCCCTCTGCTTGGGAAGCAGCTGCTGCTTAGGCTGGAGATCAGGGGGACTGAACCCAATGACTGAAGGGGCGTTGCCCAAGGAAGTGGAGAAGAAACCTGTAGAACAGTAGACCCAGGGCAGGAGCAGAGGACATGAGGATGACCCTACAGCTGCCTGGGATCTGCTGCTCCTCTGGAGCTGCCAGAGGGCGGGTGGCATGGTTTTATGGAGCCAGGCAGCACCACGTTGGTATGCAGGGAGGGAGGGAGCCGGGCTGGGCTGGCGCAGGGCTGCAGGGCAGGACAGAGCTGTGCTTGCTGAGCCTGCTGGCAGAGGTTCATGCTGATGGCTGAGGAAGCGGTTAGCAGCACAGGTTACAGGGCTGGAACAGGAGAGAGGGGTAAGTGTGGAATTCCCCTGCTGTTTTCCTCCTCCCTCACTCTCCTCTATTGCTGCTGGGGCCGTTTCCTCCCCTGAACAAGTTTATCTTGTGTGAGTTGTTTGTATGGTTTCCTACTGCTCTGCTCAGCCAAAATAAGGAGCCAGGAGCAAACTGTTCCTGCTACAGACAGGGGCCTTATCTAGAAAGGGAGAAAAATTTGTCAAAGCAGTAGAATTCTGCATGCTGGATCCTTGTCCTAGTTGCTTCTGGAGTGAGATGGTGAAGGGAGGGGCTGCTTTGAGGACAAGGTGTCTTGTTCCACAGATGAGGCGATCTGCATGGTCAGCCCCTTTTCTGGAGGGAGGGAAGAGGATAGCCGAGGAACTGGTGGGACTTCATCAGTTCTGCTGTGTGTCAGAGCTGGACGTCACCCTTACCCTTACTCCTTGCCTCCAGTTGCAGGCATCCTCAGACATGGGCACTTTTTCTATCAGGTGCTTAAGGTCACTCAGAAGCCTGGGAGATGGACAGCACTGTGGAAATGGGTGTTCTTCTGTGCCTAAACTAGGACGACCTTGGGCACGGCAGTGCTCCGCGTTCAGACCTGGGCACATCCCCAGGGACAGCCCTGACCCCTCTGCTCCAGGACCGTTATCTCTCTGCTGATAGGTAGATCACCTGGTGCCAGGGATGCCCTGTGCCTGTCAGACCTTTGTGATTCAGAGTGCTAAGGAGTTCCCTTGTGCCAGGATGGAGCTAGTGAGCAAGTGGAGAAGCTTGAGAACGAGCCCAGCAGTCTGGCCTACTAGGCTGGCCACGTTTGCCCTGCCCACAGCTCCTCCATCCCTGCCCTTTCCAAAACTCCCTCTTGCCCTTTCCAAAAGTCCCCGCTGGGCACCCACCCCCATGGCTGCCGGCAGGAGTATGGGAGGGAAGGCAGAGGAGAGGCGTGCAGGCAGCCGGGGGAAGGACAAGGGTCCGAGTGTGGCAGGGTGGAGAGCTTGTTCTGGCAAAGGCACGGGGCTGTGGCTGGGTGAGAAGTCTGGCAGCGAGCGGGTGTCTCTCCATGGCCGTGCCCTGGCTCTGGGGCTGGGCTGTGAGCGCTGCGTGCAGCAGCCCGTCAGCGGCTGGACCGTGCGGCTGCCATGGCAGAGAGAGGTGTGCTTGTAGCCTTGGCTGGAAGAAAGTGGTGACTGGCACCATGCCTGCACCTCAGGTCTCCTGGGCGTAGGAGGTTTCCCAGGTTAGCAAGAGACAATGCCAGTTCCTAGTCGGCATCCCTGGCTGTGGCACGGAGTGCCTCGGTGCATACATGCCCTTGGTGGGCTCATCCCAGGCCCCTGGCCTCGCTGCGGTTCCCCCGAATCGCTCAGGGCTCTCGCAGCCATTTCGGGAAGCTGAGGGCTGGCAGTGAGGAAAAGGGGGAACAAATGCAGAAGTGAAAGTGCAGGAGGAGTCTGCGCCCAGGTGGAGAAGGAAGAGGGAGGGAGGGAGGGAGGGAGGGAAAGCTGTCCTTCAAAGGAGGCATGTCCCAGCTTCAAGGTGAAAGCCTGGGCTCTGGCCGGGTGGGGATGGTCAACTCAGTCACCTCCACAGCGTAAGTGCCCAGACTTGCTTGGCATCAGCTGAGCCCCAAGTGGCTCCACCGCCTTGTTGAGCTGCAAAGCCACCCAAGCCAGCAGCAGCAGAGGGCTGTCTGGGGTTTCCACCTCCCCCTGGTGACTGCCCCACTTGTCCCCGTGTGATGGTGCGGCATGGCGTGGGTTGTGGCAGAGGGGCTGGGGGGATTCCTGGGGACACGGGGGCTTGCTGTGGTGGGACATGACCCTGGGCACTGCTCTCTCCCCTGGGAGCCCAGCGTGGCTCTGGAAAGTGAAAGCAGCAGAGGTTTAAAGTTCAAGACAATTGCTTTGGAAAGTCCCTTGTCTGAGCAGTCTTATCTCTGCCTACCTGAAAAAGGCACATCCCATGGCCTCCTCCCGCACGTGGCGCCTGGGAGCGGGTTTGGAGAAACAGGGGCTGTCCCTGCAAGCGGGCAAAGGACACCTCGGCGCAGGTGCTGCTGTGGGGACTGGGGGCCTGATGCAAAACCCATCAGGGAACCTCCCTGCCTGGATCATCCCTGGGCTGGGGCCAGTGAGAGCTGGCAGAGGGTGGGGGTATTCTTTTGGCTGGTCCCCCAGCTCTGCCCCCTTGCTCCTGCCCCCTGCTAGCCTGGCCTGTGCCCCTTGGCTGTGCCCCTGCCCCATGGTCTGCTCAGGGTAGCCGGACCCTGCCCGTGGGGCCTCGCGGCTGGGCTCTGTCCCAGCTCGCAGCCCCCTCCCCTGCCCCGGGGAGCATTGGCAGCGAGGGGGCACCCCATGGCAGTGCGGAGGCAAATGTGGGTGGCCTCTCCTGCCAGTGGGGAATTCCCTGCCGCAGCATGACCCGGGGCTTCCCTGTGGACACAGCCTCTCCTGGCAGGCACAGCCTCTTCCTGGCAGCAGGATGAAGAGGAACCGGCTTGTTTTGCCACCAAAAATGGGACTCAGCTGGGGTCCCAGGTGCTAGTTTGACCCTTGGGCAGCATTTGGAAAGAGGTGGATAAAGTCCATTTTGGGCAACTGGCCCTTGGGCTTCTCAGCACAGTCATGTCTCCCCTGCAGCTGGTGAGAAGGCAGCCCCAGCCCCACTTTTGCAGCACTTTAAGGCCAAGTCTTGCCTTCCCACTTGTGGAGGGATGCTCTCCATCCCTGACATCACAGGTAGCATCCCAAAGCTGGGCTGTCTGATAAGTGGGCTGTCTTGCCGGGGCTGGCAGAGCTCTTGCCTCTGTCCTTCAGCCATGTCCACCTCCACCAAACAGCCTGGGTGGCAGGAGCCTGCTTAGAGCCTGTCCTTCTATTTGGAGCTGATCCCTGCTGGAGGTAAATGCCATCCAGGGGCCCCAGCGCAGCAGTGAGGAGGTGGCAGGAGGCTCAGCTCATGTCTGCCATGCTTTGCAGAGCAGGAGCTGCTGCCTGCTCGTCACTGCTGCCCGCCACAGCTGGGGCTGGCCCGGGGAGGCTGCCCTGCAGTGGGGTCTGGTCTCTCTATGCAGGGGCACATGGGAACCCAGCATGTCGGTGGAGGGGGCTGGAAATTCCCTCTCAGCTCTGCCTCCATCGCGCTCTCACTTCTGTTCTGACTGTGCGGGGCTGGTGTCAGACCTGGCTGGAAATAAAACCTCTGCTTGAGCTGGGGGACTCCAGGCTGCCCAGCCCTCCCCCCTCCATGGCTGTGGGGGACACAGTTCTGAGGATGTAGGCTCCCTGATGGTCACCAAGCTCCACCAGCCACACCTCCGGCATCCCTCTGCACCAGCGGGCTGTGTGCCAGCCCTGCTGAGCCAGTGCCAGAAGGGAAGGATGTGGGGGAGAGAAGAGGAAATTGGTGCGGGCCCGTAGATCGGCTGGCACGGGGACTGTGCTGCACAGGTGATCTTGGACCCGCGCCGGGCTCCTGCCCAGCTTTGGCTGCCTGCCTTTGCAGAGGGGAAAGCAGAAGTGTGGTGTGCAGCCAGCACGGGGAACTGGAATTCCCCGGGCAGCTGCCAGAGCCCAGACCTCCCTCCACAGCCACCAAACCCAGCCCCCGGGCTCTGCAAAATGCATCCCAGGCTCTTCAGACCTGCCCCAGTTGGGGGCCTGGCTTTGGGCAGCTCCATGCATGCTGTGAAGTCCAAGGGAGGACCCTGTGGTGCTTAGCAGGGTCAGGAGGTTTCATTCCCCATGGGGGGACAGAGTGAAGGACTGCCGTGGGGAGCTTTAGGCATGTTTCTGCTTTGCCCTGCTGCTGAGTTTCCCCAGGGAGTGGGCAGGATGGAGGAGCTCTGAGCTGGTGGGAAGGGAAAGAGAGCGGGAGAGGCAGGGAGGTTATTCCTCCATGCGGTGGTGGAAGATCTCTGCTCCTGAACATGGTACTTGGGACTCATTTTTCTTTTTTTCTTTTTCTTTTTTTCTTTTTTTTTTCCTGCCCTGTTCCCTTTATCCCTCTGTAGGTTGGTTCACCTAGCCATTATCCACTGCGTTCCAGCTGTGGCACTCTGCTGCATTGCTCAGCTGCCCAGGGAGGCGCTGGAGATCCAAAATGATCTTTTCCAGGTATGCAGAGGATGTTATAGGCAGAAGATGGGAGGAAGACAGGTTCTGCAGGCTGCTCCCAGGATAGATGCCCAATCCATCTGCCCTTTCCCCAGGACCCTCCACCTGCTTCCTCCAGGGTGTGGTGAAGGTCCCATGTGAGCAGCCCCTCTTCAGAGAGGAAGAAGGGTGTGGGAGATATGCTGAGGGGTGTGGCAGCTCCCAGCACAGCAGAGTGAAAGGGTCCTTTATGAGGCCTCAGGATGCTGCAGACAGCCCTGGAGGGTAGAGCAGGCATGGCTTCAATGTGGCAGGGTAGATACCCTGGGAGAGTGAGATCTGCCCCTGCGAGTGATCCTTGAGCTGAGGTGCCGGGGGGCAGCAAGCCGTTTCCACCCCCCAGTGTCAGCCATGCTTAGCCCACTACAGGGACGGGCTCCTGCCCGGCAGCTTGCCCATGCTGCCATCCTGGCTCCTGTAGGCTGCTGTGGCTCATCACACATGGTGTCCTGTGGGGTATCCCCCTCTTTCCTAATTTCTGTCCCCATCTCCTCTCCAGACTCCGCTCCACCTCGCTGTGTACCTGGAGCAGCCCAGCGTGATCCAGGCGCTGATCCACAAAGGGGTGAACCCCGGGCTGCAGGACCACAATGGCAACACCCCGCTGCACCTGGCCTGCGAGCAGCAGTGCCTGCAGTGTGCCCAGCAGCTGCTGCAGGGCACAGCCCCGCCGGAGGGCATGGCCCAGCCCCATGGGCACCGCCAGGACCTGCAGCTCCAGAACTGGCAAGGTGAGACCTGGGGGCAGCCCGCTGTGGAGCCGGTGGCTGGGTTGGGGCAGAGACCGTGTGCTGTGTATGCAGGGATGTGGGAGCGCAGCAGGGCAGGCGTGGGGCCAGGGTTGGCAATGCCTCAGGGTGGTCTGGGCTGACTGTCTCTCTCCTGCTTCCCCACCCCAGGCTTGGCTTGTCTGCACATCAGCACCTTGAAGGGGAACATCCCAATGATGTCTCTGCTGCTGGAGTGCGGCGCCAACATTGATGTCAGGGTAAGGCTGGGGGCATGGTGAGATGTTCATGGTGCCTGGCTCCCTTGGGCACTCTTTTCAGCCTTGGGCACGCACTGCTGGGTGGTGGGGCTTGAAGGCACTGAATTTCGAGGGAGAAGAGAGGAAAGGTCCTTGCGGGGCTGTTGGGTGCTATGATTGCAATTGGGGTGCGGATTGCCCCCTTTGCACCCTGTCAAGGTGGTGCAGGTGGGTGCTGTGGGGCCCGTCTGAGGGGACCCTGCACCCATGCCATTGTTGCCTGCGGGTTGCAGGAAGGCACAAGTGGGAAGACCCCGTTGCACCTGGCCGTGGAGTGCCACAACCGCAAGGCTGTCCAGTTCCTGCTGCGCAGCGGGGCGTACGTGGATGCCCAGATGTACAACGGGTGCACCCCGCTCCACCTGGCCGTGGGCCGCAAGGATGCTGCCATCGCCGCCATCCTCTCGCACTCTGGGGCTGACACCCTGCTGAGGAACATGGAGAACGAGACGGCCCAGGACCTGGCTGACGGCAATGATGATGTGAGTCTGCAAGGGGATGAAAGAAAGATGGAAATGAAGCAAGGAGTTGGGATAGGGCAGCAAGAATAGTCACCACCACGGGTCCAGCGGCGAGGCGACGGTGAAGGGGCGGGTGAGGAGGTCTCAGTAGCTTGTTCCTGCAGTGGTGCAGCGTGGCGTGGTGCGGTCAGGCAGTCAGGTGGTCATCCTCTCTGTCCCTCTTCTTTCTCTTTCTCCCCTGCTTGCTGTTGCCCATGCAGGTCTTCCTTAAGTACCCCTTCGAGGGCTATGGTTACCATAGCAATGGCACGTCTCTTTGTGCCCCCCAGCACTAGGGCAGGGACATGTCCGGGCAGAAGACCTCCTGCGGGCAGGGCATTTCACAAGTGGGCAGGGCATCTTCACAAGTCGTTTCCAAAACCCATTGGTCTTGTGAAAACAATCTTGCCAACGATCTTGCAAACAGTCTTTGAGACAAGACAATAGTGCTGTTCCTCACACTCCCATAGGGTGCAGGCAATGGCTCTGGGGGCCCATGGGTGCCTGTCACCTTGAGCCCTAGGGAAAGGCCAGCCAGGGTTTCTTGGCACTTCCCCAGGGAGATGGGTGGGAGGCTGCGGGGATGGGGGGGCCAGGTCTGGGCCTCTGCCCCAGCCTGATGGAGACATGACCTTGGATCCTTACATGTCCACACCCTTGGCCTTTGCAGCTCCTCGCCTTGCTGCCCTTCGATGACCTGAAGATCTCAGGGAAGCCTGTTGTGTGCTCTGAATGAGCAGCTGGACTCCTTCAACCCATTGGGCTGCCTCCTCGCTCTGCACTGCTGCCTTCTGGGACCTTGCCTGCCTGCAGTTCAGTGGGAGCAGAGACACTTTGGGAGACTTATCTCCCCCCTCTCCACTTTGGAAAAGTTTTATTTGCCTCAGGCTGCCTTCCCAGAGGGAAGAAGGTGGCACTATGAGCACTACACAGGGGGGGCTTTTCTTTTAGTATTTGTGCCCAGCAGCAGGACTGAATTTCCCCTCCGTGCCATGGATCTGACTTGTGGGGGTCTCCAGCTTACACAAGGAAGGAACAGGAGAGGACTCCTTTTCACACTGCACAGTGGATGGAGCGTTCTCTGGCACCCCCAAACACCATCAGAATAAGTGTGGAGTGAGGGGAGTTCACACGCGCTCTAATAAACATTTGTTTTTGCTGCGGGCACCTGAGGTCTCATGTGGTCTAACCCACCTTGCTCCCTGCAGCATCGGGAGGCTGAGCATTACCCGGAGCAACGTGAGGGCTGCAGGGGCTTCCCCAGCCCACTGGCTTCCTCCGGTCCTTCATGCAGCAGAAGGTGAGTGGGAGTGCAGGGGTTTCCCCACTTGCAGAGCCTTTCCAGTGGTCAAGGCCAAGGCTGAGGGATCCCAGCCTGGTGCTTCATTCCCCTGCCACCTTACCAAGCATCTAGCGTCAGAGTTGACGAACAAGCGTAGGCAGCGCCAGAAGACCAGGTTGTGGATCCTTGCTTCTACTGTTATGCCTGGCATCCTGCTGCCTTACTGCGCTGTGGTTCCTCTCACAAAGAGAACAGAAAGATCCTGCTCCATCTCCTGGCTTGGGAAGGTGTTAAAAATCTTAGGGCATGAGTCTTCCCCTTTTAGATTTCCCCAGGCCAAAAGCAGACGAGACAGCAGGGTTATCTCCACATCCCTTCTCTTGTTCAGCTTGCCACCCTTCCGTGCCCCCTCTCCAAGCCAAAGAAGCAAGTGCCATGCGTTAGGGAACCAGCAGCCAAAGGTGCTGTGGGAATGGAGACACCAAGTGTGCCTGACCCCACATCGGCAGGGGAAATTCCCCACTTGCTGCCTGGGAGCAGCTGCTATTGTCTGGGGCAAATCCTGGATGGTGCAATCACCCGAGATGCTCTGGAGTGAGCCGTTGTCTTCCTCCTCCCTTCTGGGAAAGACAGGAGGAAGGGAATGCTGACAGGAAAGCAGCGTGGACTCCCCCCATGCCTCTCTGGAGCTTGCCTGGACTCTTCAGCAGCCCTGGGCTGGATTGCTCCGTTTCTTTTGAATCTTTGTGCTTCTCACCTTCTGGCAGGGCCTCAGCCCTGCTACAAACAAGCCCTGTTCTGCTCATGGGCCTCGGCCGGCCCCTGCCAGGGCGGGTGCTCCGTGGGTCCCCTCTGGTGGCACCTTCACAGGGGACACGGGGCATTCTGGGTGGCCCAGAGCGGGAGTGATGGGCGCTGCAGGGCAGAGTGGCAGTGGGGCTAAGGCTGCAGCTGGGTGGGAAGCAGAGGGAAGAGGCAGAGGCAAATGATCTGCGCTATCTTTTTATTATTTTAAAATAAAGTTGGGTGGGTTTTTTTAAAAGAGGATCTGGTAGAACGTTACTGGGTGTCACCTGCTGGCTGCAGCCGGCCCTGCAGCCTCGCCTGGGGCCGGGCCGGGGAGCCGGGTTGCTGCGCTGGGGACGGGGAAGGGCCCGGGGGGGAGAGGCCGGAGACAGAGGGATGATTCCGGGAGCTTCCGCACCGCCAGCGGGACTTTTCCCTGTGTCAGGCCTGGCCGGAGCGGCAAGCGCGGGGTCAGCGTGTCTCGGGCCGAGGCGGTGGGCCCGGCGAGGGCCAGGCCCGGCTCTCCGGCCTGGAAACCTCTTCTGGTGCTCGGCCTGGAACCGGCGCCTCCTCGGCCCGGTGACTTCCCCTCCCTGACTCGCTGCTTTCCGCTCTGGCACACAGGGGAAGCGATACTGGCCGCTTCCCAGGGCAGGGGGCTGCGGGAGGCCGGCAGGGCCCCCATCCCGGCCCCCTCCTCCCGCCGGGGCCTGGCGCGGGGACGGGCAGGGGCAGGGGCAGCGGCACTGCGGCCGCCCCTCAGCCGCGGCCCCTCCGGAGCGGCAGGGGGCGCTGTGGGGCGGGGCTGCACGCCCGCCGGGCGGGGGTTCCGCCGCCGGTAGCGGAGCCGAGGGGAGGGCAGCCGGCCGGGGCCGGGCTGCACCGCGCCGCAGGTGGGTAGTGAGGCCGGGGTGGGCGCGGAGCGCGGGTCGGGCCGCGGGCGGCAGCCGCTCCGCTCGGCTCGGCAGGGGTGAGTGAGGGTCGCCGCCGCGCTGCCGGCCCGCTCCCTGCGGACGTGGCGGGGGGGGCGTCCCCGGGGCCCCGCTCGTCCCGCACCCGGCCGGGCGCTGCCTCTCCCCGTGCCTGGGCCCGCGGGGTCTGTCCCCGGGCAGAGGCCGCTGGCGCCCGGAGACTCGGGGCAGAAAAGCCCTCGGGCGGGAAGCGGGACTCCCCGCACGCCTCTGCCCAGCCCGGGAACCCCCGGGGCCCGCCGGGCCGTGGCTGCAGGGCGGGGGGGGATACCCTGCGGCCGGCCGGGGGGCTCCGGGAGGCCGATTGCTCCGGCTAGCAGCCCCTGGGCAGAGCCGGCTGTCCCTGCGACCCGGCTTTGAGCCGGCTGTGGGCCAGGGGCAGGGAGGGGAGACGGGGTCCCGAGCTGCTGGTGGGGCCGTGGAGTTCTCAGCTCCGGGCCTGCGTTCGAGCTCCGCCGTTCCAGCTGCCAGAGATGCCCCCTAGCGCAGCAGGACTGCAGGCTGGAATTTTTTTTCCGACCTTTGGCCCGGGACCCAAATTTTGCATCCCGGGCAGAGGGCTGCGGCCCAGCCCGGCTCTGCAGCCGTGCGTTTGAGAGCTGCCCCTCCTGTGCCGAGCGGAACAGTAACCGCGTCTGTCGTCTCTGCTCCCTGGCTGCTCCGCAGGCCCTACACTAAGGCTCCTTTCATGCCTCGGCGTGCTGCCTGCCTGCCCTGCACAGCCCCCCCTTCCTACCTGGAACACTGGCATGCCTGTTCCTTCCCAGCCTCGGCGGGGAGGGCAAAGCCTGCTGCACTGAGTCAGCTCTCAGGGCCTGGGAATTGCTAGCGCAGGCACAGAGAGAGCCATTGTCCTTCCATGGCCTCCGCAGTCGCTGTGGGAGAGCAGAGCTGGTTCTGCTCCCGTGGCAGCGCTGAGCGGGCCGGCGAGGTGACAGCAGCCGCAGTCACAACGAACGGAGCCGGCTGGCTTTCGGTCTCTTGTCAAGTTGAAGGGAGACGTGGCACATGAGTGTAGCAACCGACCCTGCTGTTTATTCCTCACTTCTGCAAAAGTGAACGGCATTTCTGCACCTTCTCCCTGGCAAGAGGGCTACTGTGATCAACCAGGGTTACTTAATACGGGGTGCATGTGGGCAACTTCTGCCCCAGGTGCCTACACTGAGCCCTGTTCTTGCATCCTGTAGCACCCCTGCAGCCTGCAGTGATGCCCCTGCAGCGGGAGGGAGGACAGGGGTGGAAGTACCAAACTGCCTTTTCTACAGGGGAGAGCAGGGAGGAATAGGAACGAGGCACAGAAGCCTACCCCCAGCTGCTTGCACTTTTTGGGCTGGGAATTTCTTGGTCCTTTAAGTCACAGAAGGGAGATTTCAGGGTGAAACACAGCCTCAGCTTAGGTCAGGTTGTTGCTCTCTGGGGTCCTGGCCACTGCAAGAGAGGATAAGAAAAGCCCCTCAGGCCTTTCCCAAGGGAACAAGAGGTTGGTGGGGAGGGCTTGTTGTTCATGAAATGGCAGGGGACTTTCTTGCCTTTAAAGCTCTAAGTTTTTAAGTCTTTGAGTTTCATGTGAGGGTTACTAGAGGTCACAGTTATGTTGGGGCAAGGTACACCTCACAGAACCTAAAATCCTCAGTTGTTTGGGGTGTGGGGCAGTGGCGATTAACATCTCTGGCCCTTTCCATCGCAGGAGCCCAAAGCTTCTTCTGGTGCATGTTTATGTAGCCAGCCCCACAGCACCCTCACCTGGCCCCCAAGGCAATCCAAAGGCTTTTGCTACTGGAGAAACTGAGGCAGGGATGGAGCCTGGACCAAGGAGACCTTCTACCCTGATGCAGCAATCCACAGCTTGCTATGAGAGGAGGATGCAGGCGGCCTTGGGAGTAGGAAGTCTTTGCCAGCTTGCTCATTCTGTTGCGTACCTGGTGCTCTTGTTCTTTGCATTGCCCCTGAATATCACAGGTTTGCCTCTGAGAGGGAAGGAGCAGTGGAGGGCAGAACTTCTTCAGGGAGTATTAAAGCTGTTTTAAAGCTGGCTAGGTCACCACCTTGGGCTATAGCTATACCTTATCGGATAGTCCTAGTAAAACCCCAACCAAGCAGCTGGTAGGAAAGTTCCTTCCCAGCCTCACTCTCTGGCTGTGTCTTGGCAAGTGGGTGAGCCCTGGTAATTTCCTCTGAGCTGTGGGGAATGCCTTGGCACGCTCCCTTCCAGGGCTGCTTGGAAAGGTGGGGGAGGCCGGCAGCCCCAGCCCTCCCGGGCTCTCCTCCACTCACCTGGTGCAGCCAGAGGAGGAAGCTCAGAACAGTTTGCTCTCAGAGGAAGGCCGCTTTGGCCACAGGCTTGAAACATGAGCTGCTAGGTAGGAGTCACTTTTTCCATTCAGTGACCTTTTTTCACACAGGAGCTGCGCTAAAGTTTAACTTAAAAAGGTGAGGTGTGAGTAGGGGCGTTGTCAAAACCGGATGGTTACAACAGTGTTCAAATGTTCTCTCCGATCCTGGAAGTCCACGTGTTCCTAAGCCAGAGCAGACACCCTTAAAAGAAGCAAACATAATTAGGCATGTGCTCTTCCACCCTAAAGGGCTTTTCCTACTCCACGTGTTGCCGTCATCGCTGTCGTGGGATCTGGGTGCTGTCTGCTGGTGGGAAGCAGGCTGGGCAGCGGGTGGCAGAGGCATGTGGAGCAGAGCTGGCTGTGTGCCAGTTGCCCACTGCCTGCCTCTTTGTCTCTCCACAGAATTAGCCTTCCCCTCGTGCTGGCTTCCCTCCCTACCATGGCTACTGGTGAAGACATCTCCCCTGCCCTGCAGGACTCGTGGGGGGACTTCTGGCTCTTCCGTTTCTTTGTTAATGCTGCTGGCTACACGAGTATTGTGGTGCCAGGATTCCTCCTCATCCAGTACTTCAAGAGAAGGAATTACCTGGAGACAGGTAAGGGCAGGAGCTTCCATTCTGCATCCTGCCTCCCCATGAGCTCTCCACACCACGTTCAGTGCTGACGGGTCGTTTCTCTGACCTGCTTTGTCAGACCAGGAGTGAGCTGCTTGCAGAGCTGCGTCCCAGAGCTGTCTAGGTGCTACCCTGAAACAAATTTTTCTGAGGCCCCTGTGCCAGCAAATGCAGAGGCTAGTATGGAGGGAGGCTTCACCCTTCAAGCTGGTGTGGCTTGTGGTGCCCAGGCTTTGGTTAATTCTGTCTCTACATTCCCTTACACCCTTCAGGACGAGGCATTTGCTTCCCTGTCATTAAGTCATGCGTGTTCGGCTCTGAGGTGAAGTCTGTACACCAGGAGGATGGCTCCCTGCCACCCCGAGCGGAGCCCACAGAGTCCTCTACGGCCCGACAGGTCTTCAAGCTGCTGTTCTGTGCTGCTGGTCTACAGGTAGGGGCCCTGTGCATGTGTGTGTGGTCATTCCACTCTGGGAGGAGGAGGTGGGCAGTGGGTTTGTGGCCATCAGTTTCTTGAAGACCAAGGAAGCAGTCCTGTCCTTGATTGGGGCAGGGTTGGAGGCTGGGACATAGCCTCTCAACCAGGATAGTCCACCAGGGCTGCTGTGTCACTTCTAGGGGCTGTGGAGGTCTGTTTAGCTGGTGTCATTTGGGTTGGGACCTTCTATCCATCTGATCACAGTCCTCTGCAGCCATGGATAGGGAAAATTCTGTGATTCAGCAGATTGTTAGGGCTGCTCTTAATTCTGGCCCTCATGTCAGAGCAGCAGATATTTTGAGCCCTCTTATCTCTTAGACTGTCCTCTGGGTCACCTTCTGGGGCTGATGCATCCTGCTTTAGTGGATTGGATTCAAATACTGGAGAGAAATACTGAATTCAGCTACAGATAAACAGGAATTTTTAATCTTTAATCTTAGTTTCCCTAAGTCTGAGCTACAGCCTGGCTGTCATTAGGAAGGGCAGCTTTTCGGGTCTGTGAGAACTAAAAATAGAAATGCAGGCATCATGATAGAAAAAAGCCATACAGCCAGCAGAAGACACCTTCTCTCTGGCCTGCTATCCCAGCCCATTCACACTTGCTGCAAGGACACCAACAAGTCCTTTGATCTCTCTGTGCCTCAGTTTCTCAAGAGGGGATGTGTAGTGAGAGGAAGTCTGTGTTACTTCTGTGAGGGGCTTGCTACCGTTGCACCAGAAGTAGTGGAGATGACAGCCAGAACAGAGGACAATTTTGTTTGCTGGGTTTGAAACTAGAATTTACTGGATGGAACAAGTGGGCCTAGGGAGCTGGAAGTGAAAACCAATGCAGAGTCCACTGGAAAACTGCCAGGACCTGGCGCAGGGAGCTGGCACCAAAGCCACAGCTGTGTGTTGGTAGCGTTCCTTCATCCTGTCCGTCTGGTTCAGCTGAAAACGTAACTGCTCGTGTACACCAGGATGTTTTGCTTTGTGGGCTTCTCTCCCCTTGGGGAGGCTGTAAATTGAGCAGGTTTTGTTTGGGATAGAATGTTCCTGGTTGTAACCACACAGGACAGTGGGTTCCCTCAGACCGGTGGAGTGGGGGTGGGCCCATCTCCCAGTGTCTCAGGGAAGCACTGCCATGCAGGGGATGAGGCAATGCTGGGGCAAGCAAGGATCTCCTGGAGTCTGTTCTTCCACAGTTGCTTACAGCTGCCATTGCAGGTCCTGATTCTCCCTGTGCTCCTCCTGTTTTGCAGGCCTCCTACCTCACATGGGGCGTCCTCCAGGAGCGTGTGATGACGAGAACATATGGTGCCACTGAAACAGACCCTGGCGAGAAGTTCAAGGACTCCCAGTTCCTAGTGTTCATGAACCGCATCCTGGCCTTCACGGTGGCTGGTCTGTACTGCGCCCTGACCAAGCAGCCACGCCACGGGGCTCCTATGTACAAATACTCCTTTGCCTCCCTCTCCAACATACTCAGCAGCTGGTGCCAGTATGAGGCACTCAAATACATCAGCTTCCCCACCCAGGTGCTGGCCAAGGCCTCCAAAGTGATCCCTGTGATGATGATGGGCAAACTGGTGTCACGCAAGAGTTACGAGTACTGGGAGTACCTGACTGCTGCCCTCATCTCCGTGGGGGTCAGCATGTTCCTGCTCTCCAGTGCTCCCAACAGGCACGTGTCCACTGTCACCACGTTCTCAGGCATAGTCCTCTTGGCTGGCTACGTAATCTTTGACAGCTTCACCTCCAACTGGCAGGATGCCCTCTTCACCTACAAGATGTCTCCTGTGCAGATGATGTTTGGTGTCAATGTCTTCTCCTGCCTTTTCACGGTGGGCTCGCTCTTGGAGCAGGGTGCCTTGCTGGAGTCGCTACGCTTCATGGCCCGCCACTCGGAGTTCACAGCCCACGCCGTGCTGCTCTCGGTGTGCTCCGCCTTTGGCCAGCTCTTCATCTTCTACACCATCAACCAGTTTGGAGCAGCTGTCTTCACCATCATCATGACACTGCGCCAGGCCTTTGCCATCCTCCTCTCCTGCCTCATCTACGGGCACGCTGTCACTGTTGTGGGTGGGCTGGGCGTCGCTGTTGTCTTTGTGGCCCTCTTCCTCCGCGTCTACGCCCGCAGCCGCATGAAGAAGCGCAGTAAGAAGCTCCCGCCAGGCGAGACGCCTGTACAGAAGGTCTAAGGAGCTGGGGCCATGGCATTTTAAGCCATGCCCGCTTGTCCTGCCTCTACTCCGGGGGTACTTGCTTGATTTCTCAGAACTCGCTGAGGAGCAGGGTGGGGTATGGATAAGCTGGACTAGTGACTCACTTTTCCACCTGCTTTTCTTGGGAAAGGAGCTGGAACAAGCCCAGAAAATGCTCTGGGCTGCCACAGCTCCAAACCTTTCCATTTGCCTTAATAGGTCAAAGACTTCCAGCCAAGGCATGGGCCTGGGGGCTCGAATCCTAGGGGAAAACCAGCATGGGGCTGGTGGTACTCCTGCCCCACCTCTACCTTGTGGCTTCTCTCCAAAGTCACTGATAAACGAGGGAGCTTTTTTCCCTGGCACCATCTTGCCTCTGGCTAAAGCTCCCCGTTTCTGTCACTACTACAGAGCTCAGCAGGAGGAAAGGGCAAGCAAAACACTAGCTTTCTTTTTGAAACATCTCCATGTGAGCCAGTCCCAAGGGGGTGAGCTCTCAGCCCCCCTTCGAGGAGATGCTCCAGGTAGAACAGGCACAGCTGAGGGAAGGACTGCCAGCCTGTCCTACCCCAGGCCTGGGATCTGCTCTGGGAAGGCACTCAGCAGTGAAAGTTGGCATCTCCTAGTTTGGTTTTATCAGTTCCTTCCCCCTGCTCTGAGACAATTTTCTTTGCTGCCCTCAGCCTGGACTGATTTTTATGCAGAGACTGAGGCTAGCTGGTACGGTGCCCAAGGCTTGCTGAGTTCTGGGTTGCTTTTTGGTCACATCTGCTGCTGTTACAGGCCAAAGGCTGTACTGCCCAGGAGCCCCAGCATCGCCTTGGGGTGTTTCAGTGCCATGGTTTCTGGGCTTTGTAGTTGCCATTCAGAAAAGCACAAATAGCCCCTCTTCTTCCTGCCAACTGGAGGCATAGGCCCTGGCTTTCCTGGGGCCTGGCCAGAGCCCCACTGATCCAGGAGGGCTGAGAGATGGGGCAGGGCCCACTTGTGGGGCCTTGTTCCTGGTCCACAGGCAGCAGGGGATGGAGCAAGTGGGCACCTGCTCCCCAGGCAGCAGGAGACAGAGGAGTCGAAGCTGCTTTCCCCCACAAGCCTGGGTTTTACTGGTCAACCCTTTTCTCCTCAACACAACCTGACTGACAAGCCAGCAGGTTTTGGTACTTTTGAAAGGCAACTTTTTCTCTTTTTATTTTATTAAATTAAAAATATGCTGCATATAGTGTCCTGGGGTTAAACATTCTTTTAATTTATTTTTTTTTTCTGTGTACCTGGAAGGTGCCTGTATACCCTTCCTGTGCCCTTAGTCTCTCTGGGACAGCAAAGATGTCTTCTAACACAGCTGCCAGGGGAGGCTTGGGCTGGGGACCATACATCCAACTGGTACCTACAGGAGGGCTGCCAAAAAACCTTCCCTGTAGGACTGTGCAGTCTCATCCTGTTGAGCTCTGGGATCAGAGACAGGACCCTGGTGTAACAGACTAGAGAAAGGGGAGACTCACATGAGGGCTACAAGAGAAACAGAGAGACAACTAGGGACAGGAGCTGCTTATCACAGTGCTGAGTTAGCTGAGCCAGCAGGGTTAGCAGAGCTGCTGCTGAGCACAGCCCAGGCTTCACAGCACTTGGCACTCCAGCAGTTTTACCTGTGCTCCTTTCTTAGCTCTGAGCTCTTGAAAGTGCCTGTGCAGCCTCAGCCCTTTATCCTGCCCCTACAAATTCCCTCAAATGATACCCCCACCCTCTGCTGATAGACTGAAATGGAATGGATTTTTTTTTTTCCTTTGGTAAAAAAACAACCCTATGTTGCCTGCCAGGGTGGGAGGGGGATCCCTTTTCTAATTGAAATGTAGAGTTATAGAAAAAATTAGTGAAAAAAAACCCATCCAAAACCATTCCCAGTTAAAAAGAAGAATTGATTTTACTGATTTGTTATTTGGCAAAGCCTTCCTATCCAGAGAGAAATCTTACTTTTAAACAGTGTTTTTCTCCTGTCTCAGGGAAAGAAAGCCACCCTGAAGGCATTTGCTAGCTCAGCTCCAGCGCTGCCCTCGCAGCCTGCACCCAAACAGCAGCCACTCTTGCAGCGCGGTGCCTGCAGCGAGGGACTCCAGCAGGCTCTGCCTCCTCCTCCCTCCCTGTTGAAGATGGGTGCTGCCTAAAGCCCACTCTGCTTTGTGATCGTGCCTGCTGGCAAGCAGCCAGCAAGAGAACTTGATGCTGGTGTCACTTCCATGACAAATCCTGGGGGCCACTGTGGCCAAGGGTGACAAATCCTGCTCATGGAGCGTGAGCTGCAGGGGCAGATGAATTAGAGGTGATGCCCCAGGCCTCTCTGTCATCTGGGACAGAGGCAGAAGCCAGGGGGTAGCAGTCCTGAGCTGTCACTCCATCCCCCCGCACTACAAGGGAACAGGCAGATGGCTGCTGTCACAGCTCCTGCCCACAGGGATGCTCAGCTCAGACCAGGCAGCAGCAGTGCAGGCTCAGGTCCTGGCACAGCTTGCCCAGCTGACACATGCAGATTGAAAAGGTTTGTTCCCAGGCTGCAGGATGGGAGAACAGCTGCTCAGCTGGAGATGACCCCACCAGTGCCTCCTACCCACTTCATGGTGGCTGGGCAGGGAAGGGGTAGAGATCAGCTGCCCGATGCCCTAAGGCACAGGCTGAGACCCCTTCCTCTGTAGGGTAGGCATGAAACACAAGGGACCTCTCCATGTGAACCACATTCTTTGAAACTTTAATTCCAGTTAGAACAAAACAACAGAAGAAGAATCAAAACTAACCAAGCCAACTGAAATACAATATCCTACCCTGGAGGTTCAGGGAGGCAGCAGCTCAGAAGGGCTCTCCCACCCCAGTGGAGCAAGCGCAGTGTTTGATGCCTGCTGGGAACATGGGAAACACCATGGCAGAGAGAGAGAGAGAGAGAGAGGAAGCCTGATGCCTCTCAGAGGTACAGCCTCTCCCAGAGCTGGGAGAGGGTGGCTCCTGCCTACAGCCTGAGGGACAGGGCTATTAGCATCCAGTAATTATGCCAAGCCACAGTACCTCCTGATTTACATTTTTACCTAAATAGCCAATTTGAAGAAAAACATTGGGTGCAAGCACAAGCTGTTTCACCAGATGGGCCACATCACCCATGACAGACTTTCGACATTCACTCAGGAGAAATAAAAAAGCTTCAGCTTGTCATCTGAGCAACCTGGTGGTGGCTCCTGGCCTTGTGGAGGACAAGACAGTCCACTCAAAGCCCTGAGCCCTCCCAAAGTACCTTGTTCCAGGTTTCCACTTGCCCGTAGCCACCTTAGGTACACAGCCAGTTCTGGACATCACTCCAACACAGCTCACTTAAGGCCTCCCCCTGCCCCAAGACAGTTCCACACTAGCCTGACCAGCCAACCTGTTTTCAGGACCTGCTCCAGGCTGAGAAGCTGCATGGACACCTAACAAGCCCCAGTTTGATCATCCTGTAGATGTGGTTGGAGTGGGTCTATGGATCTGCTAGGGAGAAACCTGAGGACAGCAGAGCAGTCTCAAAGAGTAGCACCACCAGATCTTTGACAGCTTTGTCATTCTTGGCAGCATCAGCCTTCTGGCGGAGGGTTTCCACAACTGGGTGGTCAGGATTGATCTCCAGGTGCTTCTTGGCCATCATATAGCCCATGACAGAGTTATCCCACAGCACCTGAGCCTTCATGATGTGCTCTATGTTGGCTGTCCAGCCATAGGTGCTGGTGACAGTGCAGCAGGGAGATGAGACCAACTGGTTTGAGATAGTTACCTGCCAATGTAGCCAAGGGTTAGCTGAGCAAGGTCTCCATGCACCCTGGACTGGGCCCAGCCACAGCACATGTGATACCCCACACCTTTGCCCCAGCTTCACCTGGGGACACCCCAAAGCAAGCAGAGATCCTCTAAGCAGCTCCAGGACTGCTACACAGACTAGTTTGGGCAGCTCAGTCAGCAGCTTCAGCACCCACTGCCTGTTTCCTGCACTTACCCTCTCCCATCAATGTAGGTATTTGTGTCGGTGCCCCTCAGCTGCAGCCTGGCTGCTTAGATCAGGATGGTGCATGCTGGGACCTCCAGTCTCCTTTAGCAGCTCCTTTGCAGGAGATGAGAGGCATGCATTGAGCTGGGGCCCTTGCCTGCATCACGGAGGGCCCAACCCTCCCCCCTGCAGCCCAGGGCTGAACTCCCTGCCCAGCTCACCTTCTTGTAGAGGTCAAGTTCAAGACCCACCTTGCAGAGGGTCTTGAACTTGGTCTTGCTCTCCTTCATCTTCTTTTTCTCCTCCTCATCCTCAGGCAGCTCCAACCGCTCTCTAAGTGACTGATACCAGGGTCTTGCCACAAAACTCCTTGAGCTGCTGCACACAGTGCTTGTCAGTGAGCTCCATCATGTACACAACCTCAAAGCCACACATCTGCACATGCTCCACAGAGGCTGAGTTGCCAACCTGCTCCTTGCTCTCCCCTGTGTTTGTGGAGGGTAGGAATGAGATGTCACCAAGATGTAAGAGCTGGTTACAGCAGGACAAACAGCACCAGCCACTCGGAACCCCTAGCATCAAACTGGCTGCACTCGGGGCCTGGGGGTCTTTCCCCAGCCCCCAGGGACAGGCTGCTGGTCCTTCAGCAGGACCTACCTGGAAAAAATTACTTACTTACTTACTTACTTACTTACTTACTTACTTACTTACTTAAGTGAGGGCTGGTAAGCAGGTAACCTGCCTCCACCTCACCAGGGCACAGAGGAACTCTGGCTCACCTGTGATGTAGTAGCTCACCCCTCTTCTGGGTCTCCTTTGTACTGGAGGTGTACTCTGAAAGCGAACTCACCTCATCCCCTGACTGGAACGTGTGGTAACAGCAGCTCCGAAAGGCCCTTTCGGTTGGTGGACTCCTCGTGGATGCCCAGCTGGGGGCAGAAGAGATGCATGGAGCCTCCAGGAGGGGACTTGCATGCACTTGGTCACCCCTGGGGCACCCTGAGCATTTGAGTCTTGGGCCTAGGGCAGCCAGTGGGACCAGCTGCCCCCAAAGGTTCTCCAGGGCACTTGTGAGACCTCCTCTATCCTAACATCCATACAGAGAAGGCAGGGCACAGGGACAAGATGGATCTTCAGGCAGATGGGTCACGGGCCACTCCCTCCTCCACGTGCCAGGTGCCCAGCTCACCTCCAGATTCTAGGAAAAGGCCTCATAAAATTTCTTGTAGCTCTCTTTGTCCTCTGCCAGGTCAAAGAAGAGCTCCAAGCATTTCTTCACAATGTTTTTGCAGATCAACTTGAAGATCTCGCTCTGCTGCAGCATCTCATGAGAGATGTTCAGAGGCAGGTCCTCCAAATCCACAACACTCTGGATGAAGTCTGAGTAGGAGAAAAGAAAACAGGAGTCAGGTTAAGAGCTCTGAGCTTGACCACGGGAGGAAAAGTGCTCAGACACTTACTGCTGTGCACCTACACCAGCTAGTGCTAATCCAGCTGCTTTGTACTGGGAGTGGTACTGCAGGCTGTGGGGGTCCCAGCTCTGCAATGGGGGACTGGGGCAGGGAGCTCTTGCTTAGGTACTCGGGGATGAGCTTGTCACAGCTGTGCATGATGAAGACACACCCCACCTACAGCTTAATGTCCTTCCTCTTATTCTCAGAGGCCAAAAGGGGCATGGTGTGGGATGAAGAGCAGGGCCCTGCACCCCAGCTGTGCTTTCATGGAATAGTGCTGCAGAGCCAGGAAGGAAAAACGGGTGCCAGAGTGCTTCCCTCCTACCTTCTTCCCTTCTGCTTCCCCCAGGACCCACTGTGGGCAGGCTGACCTGCTGTTCCTCAGCACTAAGGCTGGCAGGGGGGCACAGCAGTGTCTAGCATCCAAGCAGACTGCAGTTTCCCCTCCTCAGCCCCACTGTCCCCTACATGCCAGGGGTCTCTGGCATCCAGCAGGCCTGGATGGACAAATCATGCTTCTCTGAGGCCAAACACCCTCCTGTCCTGCTTCTAGGCTGGCACCAACCAACCTCGCCACCTGCATGGGAGTCCCAGCGCAGGCTGAGGCAGCACCAAGCAGCCCAGGAGCCCTCATGTCCCACTGAGACACAACCATGTGGTGGCTCTGGGTATGGGCTGGAAAGGGGACCTCTGCCTCTCTGGAAGCCAGCGTGGCACAGCTCCCATCTTGACAGCCAGGTGGTTCTCCCAGTCACTGGTGAGGTTTTGTAGAACTCACCATACTCCTGTTGGGTGATGTCATCAGGGTTGCGGGTCCAAATAGGCTTGGTCTTGTTTAGCTACCCCTGGTCAGTATATTTCTCCTTGATTTTTCTAGGTCTTTTTCTTCTTGCCTTTGTCTTCCTCGTCCTCATTGTCATCAGAGTCCACATCTTTGATACTGGGTTTCTCCTCATCTTCAGAAAATGACTCTTCCTCCTCCTCTTCCTTCTCACCTTTCTCTGTCTGTGCCTCATCATCACTGATCTCTTTCTCAGGCTCCTTCTCCGGCTATGGAGAAAGGGACAAGCAAGAGTCAGGTTTAGCCCCAAGCAACTCTTAGCAGGAATCTGTTTGCTCCGGATTTGAGAAATAGGTATCTTCCAAGGCCCAACAAATGCAACATCTGGAGCCAGGGCTTCTCCTGAAATCAGCCCTCGGGGTCCCTCCACAGCTCATGCAACCAAGAGCTGTGTCTGAGAAGATGAGACATGGGGCAGGAAACTCTCTTCTCTCCATGGCTGGTTTAGATGACCTCCAGCTGCACAGGTTAAAGGTCAAAAGCACGACTGGACACCCACCTCCAATACACCCCTAGCCTCAAATCACCTCTGGCCGCAGATGCTGGGAGCACCACTGCTCAATACCCAGCAGCCAGGACCTATGGAAGGGGAGACAAGAGACCATACTCTGTCCTTTTCTGGGCTCCTGCTCCCAACACCACCCACCTCTGCCTCCAGCCTTCTAGTGGGTTCCCCCAGTCCTTCCCTTATGTACACAGGGTGTGATGGGGTAGACAATGAACTGGGAGTGCTTCTTCACCACCTCTTTGGCACACCGATCCTCCAAGTGCTCTGTCTGGTCCTTCTTCAAACACAGGATCACTTTGGTGCCCCATCCAATGGGATCACTTATGGTGAGGGGAGAGAAACAGTAGGATTTCAGGGCATAGTGTTAAAGGGCAGAGAGCAAGCTATACCAGCTCCTTGAGCCTAAACACTACTTGAAACCTAAACACTACTTGATACCTAACATTAACCAGCGTGACTGACAATGCAGCACAGCCCTAGGAAGCACCAGGAAAAGAGGTGCTTCTAGCAAAGAAATACCCTTTTTTTGGTACAATACATACCATGGTTAGTTCAGGCAGTGAAGGAGCCCCCAGCTGATGACTCCCAAGCATACTGCTCATCATCATTGTGTTTAGTAATGACAACAACCTTCTCAGACACTAGATAGGCAGAATTGGAATCCACACCAATCTGCCCAGTCATGGAGATGTCTGCACGAGCCCGTGAAAGCAGGCTGATAGATCAGTGAAGACACAGGAGATGCCTGCAACTGATTCACAGCAGCAAAGAACTGGGTCAGCATGCAGAGAAAATGAGGCAAGTGCCAACAAGCAGCCAGCTCTACCCTCAGCTCCTCCCTGCTGCTGGCAAGGTACAGAAGCAAGTTCAGGTAGGCCAACAGCCCCCACAGCAAGAAGAGCAGCAGGGCTGGGGTTATACCCTAGTAAGAGCCTGTAACCCAAGCCCTGGGGAATCCATGTGGCCAAAGGCAACCCACCTGCAGGGCTTCCATGAAGCCTTTGGTACCAGGTTTGGCAATAGCGCCCAGGTTGTTAATGAGGTCACCCCAATGCCAGTGTCCACCACGGTGAACGTGTGGTCCTGGGAGCTGGGAAATATGTCAATCCTGAGGTCCTTAATGCTGTCCAGCTTTGAGGGATCAGTCAGGCTCTCACAGAGGATCTTATCCAGGGGGGAGGGTGATGCTCACCACTGCCTCCCTACTCAGCAACCACCTCCGTCCCCAGCACAGCCTACCCCTGAGCCCCCCAGCAGAGGAACGAGACCCACAGGGCAAGTGGGGCCTGGGCTCATGTCAAAGGTGTTGGAGATGAGCTCCTTCAGGAAGATCTGCTTGTTGGAGTAGAAGGTGTTGAGTGTGAGGGACTGGCCAAAGAGCTACAGCTGCCCTGTCTGTCCTGTCTGCAGCCTCTGGGTTGGTCCCACTGCTGCTTCCTGCCTTGGGCACCATGGTAGATCAGTGTGTGGGGGCCATCAGCGTTGCTGTTTAAGGGCAGCAGCCATGGTGGAGGTGGGCATGCAACCTCAGCCCCACACCACTGCCGGGTCTGCTCCTGGTCAGGGACTATTTTCTGGCAGCAGAGGAGCACCATCACCAGTGGGGAGCATCCCTCATCACGCAGAGCTGGAGCCAGGAGTGGGATAAGGGGACCTGGGCCCTACAGCTGTTGGCTGGGGAGGCTGAGGAGGCAATGGCTGTGAATGCTGTTCACAGGCAGAGAGGTGGTGCGTGGGCCGGTGTAGTTCCCCACTCAGGAGCAGGAGGAGGCACTCCGGCTGCTCCCACAAGGAAAAGCACAGGGAAAGCTCCCAGCTGTGTGCCACAGGTCACTGCACCCCAAAATGTGCAGGTACATCCCCTTACCAGAGGTGCTGAGGGCAGCACCCATGCTGGCTCATAGCAGAGAGCTGCTGGACCTCTCCATGCGGGGAATGCACACACTACCTCACCGCCTGATGCCAGCTACAAGGGACCCCAGGGGTGCCCAGGAAATTTAGTCTGGATAAAAGAAGGCTGAGGGGAGACCTTATCACTCTCTACAACTACCTGAAAGGAGGTTGTAGCAGAGACTGGTCACAGTCTCTTCTCCCAAGTAACAAGTGATAGGACAAGAAGAAATGGCCTCAAATTGTGCCAGTGGAGGTTTAGATTGGGTATTAGGAAAAATTTCTTCACTGAAAGGATTGCCACACATAGGAACAGGCTGCCCAGGGAAGCAGTGGAGTCACCATCCCTGGAGGTATTTAAAAGATGTGTAGGGACATGGTTTAGAGGCAGACTTGGCAGTGATATGTTTATGGTTGGACTCTGATCATAAAGGTCTTTTCCAACCATAATGATTCTGTGATTATAGAAATTCTGGTGCCAGCTCCCGTCAGCCCTTGCCCCTTCGCAGCCCTCCCCCCTGTGGTGATGGAGACACACACACATACCCCAAGGGGCATTTCAATCTTTTTATAGAAAATGGCAACTGTACAGACACATTTACACAGACAAAGGATGGGAAAGCCAAGGGAGAGGTGAAGCCTCCCCCCTCCAGCACGGGCAGGAAGGGAAGGCAGCCTGGGTGGGAAGGAAGTTGCCACCTCTCCTCTTGCAGCCCATGATGGCACCTCCTGTCACACAACCAGGAGGCAGAAAGAAAACTGCAAAAATCACCAAGAAAAAAAAAAAAAATATAAGTAGGGAACAAAGGCAAGGAGAAGGTGGAGTGTGGAGACCTCCTCCTCCCTCAGCCTAGCCACGGAGTTGGCTCTTTGTGTGAGTGGGACACAGATGTCTATGTCCCCAGGATGCTGCTGCACAGGCAGATGTACGCCTAGCAGAGAGCAGGGATGGCAAGGCTGGCTGGGGCTCTCCTCCCCATTTGCGAGTCTCACCAGCAGGAGAAGTGGTGTGGGATGTTTCCAGGCTCCCTGGAAGGCGAAGAGAGGACAGCAAGTCCCTAGGTACTTTGGGAACAAGGGCAAGAGAGGGAATAACACTGGATACCAGCCTTCAACTCTGTCAGAGAGGAGGAGGCTGAGAATGGCTTTTGGCCTGGAGCTGGGGAAATTATGCAGCGTGGGAGGCAACTGGACCTCTGTGAGATCCCAGGGGTCTTACACACACACAGCATGGGGAAGGAGAAGGCACATAGGCCTGAAGGCAGCACACAGCCAAGTGTGGCAGGAGCCAGGCCAACCCTGCAGGAGTGGAACCGTCCCTGGGTGCAACGTCTGCCACGGCAGTGCGATTTGGCAGGGGCAGGCATGAGGTGTTATCTCCCCACGGCGCCAAGGTGTCCAGGGCCTCAGAGAAGGAGGATGTGGAGCCGTCTCTCGGTGTCCCTGCACCCTCCGGGTGCCTCTGCTAGATGAGAATTCGGAACAGGAAGGAGATGGCAGCTCCTAGGGCCAAGCCCAGGGACAGGAAAAAGGTCATGATGGCTCCAGCTGTCTCTGCTTCGTGAGCAAGCACTTTCCTAGGGGAGAAACAGGTATCAGACCCATCCTCAGGGATGCATGCCCCATGCCCTGCCCTAAGGTCAATGGAGGGATGGGAAAAGGCCACAGAGGAGCCAGAAGCTGTGCTCCTCTGCAGCAGAGGACTAGTAAGAGCAAATACACCTTGGCTCCAAGAGCCTGCCTCCACATCACGGGCTCATAGAGAAAGAAAAAGTCAAATCCATGCTGTGTCCAGCCCCGTCCCTAGCATGGCAGTTGGGGAAATGGACAGCCCAAACAATAGCTTCCTCTAGGATATGGAGGCACAAGGCTGGGAGATGGGACACTGACACTGTCTTCCCCGAGGTGGTGTGGCAATTCTCCTCTGTGCCTGCATCCCCTTCTCCAGATGCCAGAGCTGGGCAGAGCCAGACTCCAGTCGTGCTAGGGCTGGCATCGGTGCATTAACCAACCCTCCCCTGTCCCCAGCTCTTACTCACTTGGGCCCAAAGCACATGCAAAGGCTGGCCAGGTAGCCGTTGGAGATGGAGAAGAAGATCATGAAGATGATGTACCAGGCGTCATGAGAGAACACAACAGGCAGGTAGTCACGGGGCTGCACGTTGCACAGCATGAAAAGAGGGATAAAGATGACACGGAGGGCCACCATCACTGGCAGGAGGCAGCTGTCCTTCCCGGGCTGGGAGAAAAACACAGGTCACTGAGCAGCTGAGAAGTGGACATTCCCCAACTCCTGGCATGCTGGTAGAGGCTATACAGAAGCTGGATGTCCCTCCTGTACCAGGGCCGCGGAGGAGCCACAGAGAGGGCAAAGTTGCTGAGAGACTTTCTCTGCTGGAACAAATCTCAGCATCACCACTTGCTATGAGAAGGAGCTCCTCCTAGGTCTGACTATTGCCCTCAAGTCCTATCCCAGCCAACTTATAGAGCCAAAATACTGAGCTGGGCTTGTGAGCAACTGCTAAGCCCTTGCTGGAAACAACAGGCAGGCAGTTGAGCCTCGTGCACGCTCACACAACCTCCTCCTGCATTGACCCGCCACACAGGACAAGGCTAGCTGAGGTAAATCCCCTCTGGCAACTCAGGGCCTGCACACTGGGCTTTAACCAGCTCTTCAGCCTCCTACGCCATCCCCCAGCCAAGCGGGGGAGATCCAGCAATCTGGGAAAGGGATTATGCTGGGGCTGTTTTGGACAGCGCTGAGAAAGGCATGGACCAAATTAAGGTCTCCTCAGATCCCAGCAGAGTCCCGGGGTGTGTGAGGCTGGGGTGAAGGAGGTACCGTCCCCCCTTGCTGTCCCTGCAGCTGGGACCAGGGGCTGCCCCTGGTACAAGATGTGCCTGGCTCTGTCTGGGGCCTCTCAGTGATGCCAGGGTTGCAGATGACAGGACTCAGTGGTCTGTGGTCAGGAGAGACCCACAGCTGCCTCGGGAGCTGCCTGGGCTGGCATAGCCATGGGATGCCTTGTGAGCATGGGGGGAAGCTGAGGTGAGGCCAGCTACCATGCCTGTGGGCAAGCTGAGGTGAGGCCAGCTGCCATGCCTGTGGGCAAGCTGGCAAGAGCAGCAGCCTCTCCTGCCCGAGGAGAAGCAAAGGAGCAAGCGGGGCCCCAACCAGGGAAACGAGGCCCAAACCACACACAGTCAGACTTTCCACACAGCCTTGTTTTGGAAACGTCTCTTGCTGGGTCATCCCAATGCGGAGGCTGCGGCCTGGACACCAGGCAAGACGGCTCGTGGCCAAGGCTGAGGGCAGCCAGCAGCGATGGCCGGGGGAAAAGCAGCTCCAGGCCATGGGGAAGCCAGGCCTGGACAGACCCCATGGCGCGTGGTGCTGAGGAGCTTCTCTAAACAAACAGCCTGAACAATGCAGGGGGAAACAGCGCTTGGGGGGTGGGTGAAGGGGCAGGAAGAGACACAGACAGGACAGCCCCCTTTCTTGCCCACCCCCCATCACAGCTCCCATCACTCAGCCCCAGCAGCTCTGAGCCAGGCAGGGGAGATGAGAGCAAGAGGATGTGGCAGGGGACAGCTCTGTGACGTGGCATGGCTGCACCCTGCTGCCAGGATAAGACTCTTTAAAGCATCTGTGTCCTGTGTGGAGGCCAGAGGTTTTATTTTGGGCTGCCCTGTCTTTCACCCTCATTCCTTGCCGCCGTCCTGCCTGGCTGTTTGCATAGCTGGAGTGAAGGTTTGTTTACAAAGAGGCTGAAATGGAGGAGGCAGCTTCATCCAAGCCAGGCTGAAAGAGTGGGAGGAATACACGACAACACTGTGGTTCTCAGCTCTGACCCATAAATCTCTGCTTAGGACTCAAAGCCGGTGCAGGAGTCAGCTCTGCACCTCCTTCCTCCAAGCCACGGATGGCAGCCCCAGTGACAGCCATTGCTGAGGGGCCTGGGGATGAGAAGTGCCTGGGCATTTGCTCCCTGCCCCATGTTTACCCATGTGAAGAGGGCGGTGAGACTCCGTCCAGTCCAGTCGAAGACATTAAAGAGCAGGAAGCAGGAGACAGGGAGGAAGTAGAGACCTGCAAAGGGGGAGAAGGTCACTGATGAGCCCAGGGTACTGAAGGACTTCCTGCCAATTGCATGGAGACCGTCTTTTGGGTCTAGGTCTTTGTTTTCCACTAAGGGCTGGAATGCTCTCCCAGCCAGGCTGGTGTCTGCATAGAAACCATCAAGCACGATGGTCTCCTCTTCCCCTCATGCACACCTTCTACTTCAAGCCCCACTTTCTTTCCTCCCATTTACCTTGTTCCCATTTTCCCCCTACCCCACCCCATCCCTGGCCATGCTTACCCCATCTGTTTCCCTCTCCAAGGACAGTGGACACCTTAGCAGTGATGGATGGAAAGACGCCGATGGTGACAGTGAAGACGAAGCAGACAGACACAGCCATGACCCAGAGCTAGGCAAATGAAAGAAAGAGGCTGGTACCAAACACAAGGCAGGAGGCCAGTGCAGGGCTGGTCTCCTCTCCCCATGCTCTCCTACACCTGTGCCCATCCCCTGATATGAGGGGCAGGGCACGGGTTGCTGGCAGCTCACAGACCTTCTTAAAAATAGTGACAACCGAGGGCTTCTCATCAGGGTTGTGGATAGGGATGATCTTTGAGTTATTCTGCTCCATTCCATTGGGCTCATCTGCAGGGAGAGACACAAGCAGGGCATAGCAGACCCCAGAAAGCTGGGATCTAATTTAATCCTTCTGTCTCATTCTTCCTGTCAGATCTTCCTCTTTTTCCTTCCTCTTCCTCCTCTCAGCCCCTCACCTTTCTTAATCAAGTCTCTCTTGGTCTCCAGTTCTGCATTGTACACCCGGTACTCTGTCTTGTCCTTCATGGAGTAGTATCGGAAGAAATCCTACAGAGAGACAGACACAAAGAACTCATTCACACATGAGGAAAGAAGGCTGCCAGGGGCTGTGTGGTAATAGCAGATATGTGCAAATGCAACATGGGCAAAGTATTCCTCCCACTTATGTCCAATACTTGGGCTTTCCTCCTCACCCAGGGGCTCATTTCCACGGTACTCTGAGGACAGTGGGGTATCTGAGGTGGGAAGCACGCCACAGAGGACAGCAGAGAGCTTGCCCTGACCCAGGAGGTGGAGGCTGGCAGGAACCAAGGCTGGGGTGCTAGTGGGCCACGGTCTTTGTGCTGTGATGTGCAAAGGTCCCACGTCCCCACACCCTACCCAACAAGGACAACAAAGTCTCACCATGCGAGGCAGAAGCATGTAGGAGAAGATTGCCAGCAAGATGGCCACACAGGCTGTGGTGAAGTAACCGATGAAACTCTCAGGTTGCCGGGCACCAACTGCAAGCACAGGAAGGGAGGAGATGGGGGGGAAGAAAGATGAAAAAGGCTGAGAGGAGTGGGGCCCTGCTGCCATCCCCCACCCAACCCTGCAGGTGTGACCCCAGCAGATCCTGTTGACAGCAATGCTCTGGGAAGGCCCAATGCAGGGATTACTCACTGGCAATACTGAAGATCATCGCCAAAGCAGCAAAGGTGCCCGCCAAGCCCTGCCCACTCATGATGGGAGCTGTGTAGCTGGCAGGCAGGAGCCCTGCCAGCCCAAACAGGCTGCTCTGGAGGATGGCGCCAAAGGCTGTGAAGGGGAAAGATAAGCAGAAATGAGAAACCAAAGGCAAGGACGCACTCCACCTCTGTGGGGAGCCGAGGCCACTGCCCTTCGAGACAAGGCAGGTCCCCCTTCTCCTTGGTTCTCCCACAGTGAGGTTCATGCTCTTCTCCCAGAGAGATCAGTCATAGCCCCCTTCCTTCCCCCCGCTGCCTCACGCACAGTTGATGAAGATGATGCTGATCATGGTAAAGATGAAGAAGGGAAGAGGCTCCATGGGAACCTTCACCATAATTGCAGTGACTAAAAACACCATCCCAATGGCCATCAGGCTGCCCAAGATGCGGATCTGCTGGGAAATCCTGCAAGAGAGGGTCTCAATGAGGCTGGAGCCTGTGAGGCTGGGGCCAAGCTCTCCCATGGGGATCCTGGCCAAACCCCAGCACAGGAGACTGGTGTTGTGCCTTTGACTTGACTGTATGGGCTGTGGCTTGGTTCAGTGCTGGGGCAGAACGGGCCAGGGCTGGGCAGCCCTATTGGGGCTGGCAGGCGAAAGGACGGGGCAAGGCTCACCGCTGGTGGATGAAGGAGTTGAGGCAGGTGAAGATGAGGAGGGGCACCATGGAGCAGAGAGTCATGAAGTTGTCAAACATGGACTGCAGGTAGGAGAGGGGCACGGCAGCCCCAACAGTCTCATTCCGTGATTGGCCTATCTCCTCCGAGTCCGCAAGGCGGTTGATGAAATACTGTGGGAAGGAGCACGGTGGGGCTGAGGTACTGCAAGGCCTCCCCCCAGCACACTCAGGCCACCCTTATCCCCCCTCCAGCCCCATGCCCAGCCCAGGGCTCTTCCTGCCACCTCAGTGTCACTTGTCCTACCCAGGTCACCCACGCTTCTGTCTCCTGCATGCAAACACAGGGGTTCCATGCTGCCACAGCTACAACATGGTCCATAGAAGTGACATGGGACAATTAAGTGTCATGGGCAGCAGCGGGAGGGAAGACCTTACCTCCCTGGCATTCATGAAAAAATTCCATGGCAGCAGTGTTCCCAGGCCAAGGATGAAGAAGATCAGCCAGACAGCCTTGTACCTGCAGAAAGGACAGAGTGGTTTGGAGCAGGGCTCCGTGCAGGGCAGAGGACAAGGCATGCCTTCCGACTGTCCCCAGCCCTGCAGCCAGAGGCACCAGGAGGAGGAGGGAGGACATAATTTCTTGCTCTGTCCCTGCCCTTGCCCCACAGCCCCTGCTAGCCTGGGCTGCTGGAGGAGACGTGGTGCTGCAGAGAGGCTGTGGGAGACCCTCCCAGGAGGGTATGAAGGTGTGGGGAGACTGGCTGCTCCTTGGCACGTGGCACCCACACGCACAGTGGTCACTGCCAGAGCTGGGAGGGAGTCACGCTCCCCAGGCGTGTCCCAGCGCCAGGGACTGTTTACAGCCCATTTGCTATGGAAAAGCTGATGGAGAGAGCAGCTCAGGGAAGGCACAGCTCAGTAGCCCAGTGAGCTTGCAAGAGAGGGGGTCCCTCAGATGCTGGGTCCATCTGTCCTCCCTCACCTCCTGATATCCTGGATGTGTCCCCAGACCCACACCAGAGCCTGGCATTACCTATCTTGGGGCCCGTCTCTTGCTGTCATCTTGCACGGCAAGGGTCAGCACAGGTCCCAGCAAGTCTCGTGGCTGCTCTCCGTCTGGAAAGCAAACAGAGGATTTTATGGGGAAGTGAGGGACGCAGGCCAGGCGTGGGCAGTGCTGGTTTTAACCCCTCAGCCATTCCACTGGGTAAGTGCTCCACAGTACCAGGAGCCAAACAGACCAACGGCAATAGCATGGCACAGCAGCCTGGGAGGCCTGCAGCTTGGAGCACCTCTGCCGAGGGGCTGTGACACATGGCCTCGTGCTGGTGGCCAGGGGACTCCAGGCCTTCCCTCTGAAAGGTACACTGCTTTCCTGAGCTGCCCAGGGTGCTCAGCGCCAGCTGCGCCCAGCTCCCCAGCAGGCTCTTAAGGGATTTGTGAGCCTGCAGCTCTCTGTCCCCAATCCTCGGGCTGCGAGCGAAGCATATGCACAGCGGGCGTTGTCAGCACCCCCCTGCCCTCCCCACCCGCCTCCAACGCCCAGGGCACGCCGGCACAAAAGACACATTTGTAAGTCAGCAGCTTCTCCAGCCAGAGCCACGCAAACCCGCCCATTTCCAATTCCCGCTTCCCTGGGGCTCTCGCAGCCCCTTTCCTGGGTCACCTTGGGAAAGCCACGAGCGTCCGCGGCACTGCGGTCCCCTCCCCGGCACCCACCGCTCCTTTCCCCCATCACCCCCCGTGCCCTGCCCTGCCCGGCCCCTGCCATCGCCCTGGCGTTGCCCTCCCCACAGGCAGCCCCAGAGACGCAGCCCTGGGAGCCCCGAGAAGGGACATTCCCTCCCCGGTTCCCCCCCCCGCCTTTTTCCTGGGGCAGAGCGGGATTAGCCGCCCCGGAGAAGCCGCAGGCCTGCCTTGTCCTTTTCCAGTCCAGGCGGTGCAGTACGGGGTGCTCCGGCACCTCTCCCTGGGCTTCATCTGCAGCGGGGCTCCCGGCGCTGAGCCCCTGGCCCCCTCGGGACATGCCCCTCCGCCGGCTACAGCATCCTCCCAGCCCCCCCCCCGCCAGGTAGGGCGTGGGAGGGGTCCGGCGGGACGCAGCATGCTGGGATCTGTAGTCCCTGCCAGCCCCGCCGTGCCTTAAAGGCAGCGGAGCCCGTCCCTTGTCGCAGGTGCCCGCACGGTCCTGGGCACGCACGGCTCGCCTCCCTCCCCCGCTGTCCGTCCTGCACTACAGCTATGATGGAGCCGAAACTTAGCCGGCAGGAGAGGCTGGAGAAGCCCGTTGGGTGGTTGGAAATGCCAGAGCCGGCTGACAGGTAAGTCTGCACGAAGCGAGAGCCCCACCGACCCGGCTGGTGCCACTCTGTGACACTGGAGCCGCCTGCAGCGCGGCTCCCCTGCCAGCACAGGCAGACAGCTCCTGCCTTGCCCTTGTCGGCCACCCGGGCTTCCAGAGAAATCATCCCAAAATCTCCTCCCAGCAGCATGCTAGTGGGCAGAAGGCACCCTGAGCACTGACCCAGGATTAGCAGGGGGATCTGCAAACACAACTGCCACCCCTTTGTACACAGAAACCCCGGTGGGGCCACTGCTTGTCCCCAAGCAAAAAGATCTCACCCCCAAACAGGCAGGAGAACCCCAGATCTCCTCACGGGTGCCCAGCAAGCCCTCAACACACTGCTCCTTCCCCAGGCAAGCCCTTGACCTCCCTCCCAGCCCCTCACCAGGTCATATCAGTGTCCCAAGAAAGAGGGGGAGGGACCAACTCCACAGACATACCTGTGGAAGACAGAGCCAGAGCAAGCCACTTCAGCGTATTTGAAGGTGGCTGTGTCGCCCCTTCCACACCCTCCTGCTCCTGGGGGTGAGCGTCAGCCCCCGGCTCAAGTCACGGGGGCTGGGGCCATGTGGGTCTAGCGGCATCCGCGGAGGAGGAGGAGAGGTGTCGGGTACCACAGCTGGCACACAGCCCGGGTCCCGCTGCCCAGGCGTCCAGGGAAGGATATGGTGGAGAAGGAGGTGGCAGAAGCCAGGGGTGGCAGGGAGAAGGTGGGGGGAGATCGGGGCTCGGGGGGTGCTGGGGCAGGGCGCTGTGTGCTGCTCGGCCACGCTGCTTTCCCAGCCGCCTCCTGCTTCCGTCCAGAGAGCGCCCACATCCCTGCGTCAGGAGCCCAACCTCCTCTGTGGGCGCTGCCTGGCCACAGCCTCCTGCCTGCTCTGTTTGTTTTCTGTCTCACTTCGCTAAGTGCCTCCTAATTTTTTCCACAAAGAGACGGTGCCTGCCAAGGGGCGCACGGGTCAGCACTCATTTACGGCAGGAAACGCATCCAGCCACCAGCTCTTACAAACAACCCTACAACAAACAGAAAAAGGTCACGTGAACCAACACCAGTAACAGGTGGCAACCCTACTCCCACCCAGCGAAAGTAGCCCTACCATAAGGGACCAGGGGATGGAGGCCACCCTCCAGCCAGTGGGCTGGTTCAGCACAGCTCTAACCACCTCCCGGAGGAGGCTCCAGATGTTCAGGCTGGCCACCAGCTCTGTGGTGGCACAGCCTGTGGGACAGGGGAGAGGAGGAGCGGTGTGGGGCCTTGGCATAAGGACATCCATTTTATTCCTGGGCACAGAGCAATCCATCTCATCCCCTCTGAAGCGATGTGTAAGCGGAAGGAGCAAGAAAACAAGGAGTGGGCTTAATAAACCACAAGCTAGCGCCTCTGAGCAGGTACAAACGAGATGGCACAATTTTAATTGTCCATTCACACCACACAAAGGCCTTGACAGACACTGTGACACCTGCGGTATTGGGCCACGCGCAGTCCCATTGCCAGCCAAGCCTTGGGAGCCCATGACAGGGCTAGCCGTCATCAGAACTACCTAACCTCCGCAGAAAAGCTTGCACTGCAGGACAGCCACACCTGCTGGCAGCCATTTGTCACTTTGGAGATCGCTCTACCTGTCCCTTCCCACGCATCACCTTTTCTACTGCTTCTGCTGCCATCACTGAAGGTGAGCACAGTGCATGCCTGACTTTCCACGTGAGCAATTTCATGGTACTGAGTAGGTGTGCTATGGGTTTATGTCCAAAAACACCATCTCTTTAAAGAAAAACCCTTTATGCCACACCAAGAGGTAGCACTGTCCTTGCAGTCCCTAGACAAGGGGCTGCCAGCAGGCCTGATGGTGAGCACCCCGCACCCTCCTGATGCTGCTTTAAGGGATCACTTTGCAGGGATAAGGTCAGCACTTCCTCCGAGCACGGCCAAGATGAGGCAGGGCCAGATGCCTCCCCAGCCTTCACCCCATCCCTACATCCGCTCGCTCCCCTGGGTGACACCAGAGCCCTCCCAGCAGGAAGGCTGATCTGGGGGCCCATCAGGGTTTACCTGCATGCAGAGAACAAGCCTGGCACGGGTGTGCACGTCCCATGAAGCCCTGGTGGCCATGACTCAGCTGGAAAATGGGAAACATTCTGTGACTGCCTGAGATTTCATGTGCACGGCTGAACTCGAACCCCGCTGCTCGTGGGTCGTCCTACCTTGTGCCAGGGTCTGAGGAACCAGCCTCCCAGGCAGCGTCCTGCCCGCCTCCACCTTCAGCCACCGGCTGTGAGGACACGTACTTGTATTTCACAAGACGTATGAGTGTGCGTGATTGTGCACCCTCACTGCGGTGCTAAGACATACGCAAGCCCTCCCAAAATAAGGGCAGGTACTCTGGGTCAAATCAGAGACCAGTCTGGCTCGAAGGTCTGTCTCCATCAGAGGGCAAAAGCAGACGCCAAGTAAGAGTGGCACAGGCACAGACTAGCTCCCCGAGTGCTCCCCCAGCCTCCCAGCTGGGAAGGACATGCTGTTCATGTGTTTTGTAGCTTGTGGCAGGTTTCACTTCTGTGAAATGCCCGCTTCCCCCTCTAACTCGGGAGCCTCTGAGTGAGGGCAGCACCTCTCCCTGCATGCAGGGCCTTGGCCAGGACTCCCTTGCCCTCGCCGTGAAAGGGTGGATGAACATCAGAGCAGCTTCTCCATGCCAGCCACGGCTTTACAGGCCGGGATTGTATCCACCCTAATGCTCGTTTCCCAAACAGAGAAATTCTAGCTCACTTAAGTCATCCAGGCATGGATCCACACCTTCCATCCTCCTCGCTTTCCTCCCAACCTTCCCTGGCTCCCCTCGACCCTTCCAGAGATGCTGGGGCTGGGGGCGCACAGGGGCTGCGGCAGGGATAAGCGGTGAATTTGAAGAGTGGCACAAGGCTTTCCTGCTTTGTTTCTGCTTTGTCACTCACAAAGATGATTTGATGTGTTTTTACGAACAACAAGCTATCCGAAACAGCCTCGGGCCTTGCTGTGAGTGGCCAGCTCAGCGTGTAATCCTGTTTGCAGATTTGGGGCTTCACTCCCCCCCCCCCCCCCCCACCTCTCATCTATCACTTGATATTTATCTAAACTGAATTTCATCTGCCTACCGCCCAGTGTTGTAATGGTCGTCTGTATTCTTCCTAGCTGGCAGTTGTCCCCATGAACCTGAGTAATCCAATCGCCTCCGCAAGCCCTGTCATCTCATTGCTCATTCTCTTTTCCAGGTCACTCATGAACACGTTGAAAAAACATGGGACCAAACACAGCGATCTCTTTCCACTGCAGAAACTGACCACTGACTCCTACACCCCCCTTTCTGTTTTTGTACCAATTATGCAGCCATGTGAGGACTTTCCCTTTTGACCAGCCAGTTCCCTTAAAAATGGAGCTGAAAGCCCTGGTTCAATGTTTTTCTGGGAAGTGGTGTGGGCATCACAAGCCTTGAGTCCTTGGGAAGCGCTGCCCCAGCTTGGGGGTCCCTCAGCGGGAGCCTCCCCACAGAACCTGTCCCTGCACAGGCACCCAGGCGCTGCAGCAGATTCACGGGTCAGCTTTTCCCTGAAGTTCCCTCCAGCCCTTCTTAGAAATGAACGTCACATCTTTCCCCCCTCCCAGTCCCTGGGGGCTGGGGCAGTTGTGAATGAATGATGAGAGGCCACATGTGATAGCCAGCCAGTTCACCCTCCCTTTCCTTCTGGTGAACGTCGCCTTGCCCTAGTGACTTGTTGCTGTTTAGCTTTGCTTTCTAACCTTTCCTCTGCAGATGCTCTGAGGAGCCCCCCAAAAGCAGGTGGAAGAAGCTGCTTAGACTCTTCTGGAACAGACAGAGAGGCAAAAGCTTCATCTGGCTTTTCTGCTGTCCCCTCTTTTCCTCTGATCTCCCACCCCTCCAATGGACAGCAGCACGCTTTCTACTCCCTGTGTGCTTTGCAAGCAGTTTCCATCAGAGAGTTGCTAACACTTCCTATTCTTCTTGTTCTTCTCCTTTCCGAGCCCTGCCTCTCTGCAAACAGGCTTACTGCACCATCCGCTCCCTTCGTGCTCCTGCCTGTGTCCTGAGCAGGGAGCTTGGCTGGGCAGCAGGATGGGGACATTTCTGCCTCCCCCTCGCCTCGCTGTGTGCAGACAAACCCCTCTGCACCACCATGGCCTGGCAGGCAGAGAAAACCTCCTGCAAAACAGCCCAGGCAGCAGGGTCCCTGGGCAACATTTCTGATCTGCTTCACCTCACTCCCTCCACGGGCAAAAGGAGAGGCAACTCTAGACCCTCTCTGCCTTCAGGCTTGTGGCACTTGCAGCCACCACACAAACTCCCCGCAAAGCAGAAGCTACCGAGGCCCGTCCCCACTGCCAGCACCCGCCATCGGCTGTTATCTCAGCTGCCGGATGGTGCCGGGGGGGAGCATTCAGCCCTGTGGTGTGTTTTGAACTGCGCCCGCCAGCCAGATGCAAAGTCTCTTATCTGGAGAGTTCAAGGAGCCCCGAGAGGCACCCTGGGGGCCCTTGCCCCCCCAGCAGGTAAAGTGACCTGGCCAGGCAGCAAATTCCTCAGGGCCCAGTGGGACTCCAGTGCTGTCCCTGAAGAGCTTCCCACCAGGGAGAGGGGAGCAGGCAGTGATGGGGCAGAGCCAGCCATAAAACTCCCCCCAGGCAATGCAGCTTGGGCTCTTTCACCCATCACCAAGTCCCATGAGGCTGTGGGCATCCATCTCCCCACCGGGGCTGCTGTGTGGGCTTCCAGCCCTGACATATCACTGGCCAAATACCAACAAGGGGGCCCCAGTGATGGCAGCCCCATGATGAACGCACATACCTCTCCCCCCAGCACATAGTAGGTGCCCAAGCCCAGGCTTGCTTGGTCCCTGGCCAGAGAAAACCCCTGCAGGCACACACACAACCCCCTCCCAGGGCAGAGATGGGTGCTCCTGCTCAGCATCCCATCCAGCACTGCAGGGGACATTTTAGTGTCACAGCAAGAAGCTTACCAGAAGGGCAGGTTGGTCTCAGACCCTTGCTCCTGGTCACTTCAGACCACGGGACTGTGGGGATGGTGCAGCCTTGGGAGAGGCAGGAAAAGCTGTGCAAATATCAGAGCGTTGCCTGCTCCAAAGCAGGTAGTTTGGGGGTGCAGGAGAAGATACAGCACCCGGGGGGGCAGGAGCTAGTGGGGGACGTCATTTCTGAGGAGGCGTCAGAAGGGGAGAGATAAGCTGCTCTCGGGAGCCTGTTTGCAGAGACAGGATTCGTAGGGGCTCTTCTGAAGAGCTGGTTTCCCTGATGGCACTGGCTCCAGCTGCTGTCCCCAGGGGAACAGACCATCCCCTCCAAGCCACAACCCTGACCTGCTTCTCCATTTGTTGGAAATTTAGAAAAATAAAGACCCTTTCTCCCAAGGGCGGAGGGAGGGATTTTCTCAGGGCTCCATTCAATGCAGCTGCAGAAATGTCCAAACCCAGGGAGAAACCACCTTTAAGACTTGGATGGTGCCTCCAGGCAGCTTTTAGCACCTCCAGGGGCTGCCTGGAGGTGGGGAAGGGGAGGGGGATGACCCACTATGGGAAGGCACAGAGCTCACTCTTCCTGTGGAACCGCCGTGGGTTTGGGGAGAACCTGGGGATGCTTCACCCCAGACCTTCATCCTTGCCCAGCATCCTCCACAGCTGGCAGCCCCCCAAAACCCACATCAGCATGGGTGGTTGGAGCTCCTGGGAAGTGCCAGCATGGCAGGCGGAGGTGCTGCCTGGTTCTGTCATGGGGAGGGGGATGCTGCAGCCAGGGGTGCTCCCCCAGAGTGGACCTGGGGGCCACATCAGGAAGAGGCACAATGGGAGGAAGCCACGTTTCCTCTTCCCAATGGAGATAAACCTACAGGACCCCTGAGGAGAACAACCGGACACCATTAATGTAAAAATCAGATGGGAGCACAGGGAGCTGCCAGAGGCAGCCCTGAGTTGGGAGCAGACCCTCCTTGCACGGAAGAGCCTGGAGCCTGATGCAGCAGTAGCACAGGCCACCACGTACCAGGACAGCCATGCATGGAGGACAGAGGCAATCCCAGCCATGCCACAGCACACAGCACAGTGCTGGCTTCTGCCGGCCCACAGCCCAGCTCTCCTGCAGGCAGGTGACACGTCTTATTTCCACCCAGTCAGTGTGAAGAGGGATGCTCCCTGGTGGGCTGGGGCACCGCTTGGGGCATGGTTGCCAGATGCATCTCCTGCTTTAGTAGCTTCCCCCTGAGTCACACTCGGGCTTGTGCAAGAGGGTCAGTACAGATGGTATCTCGGTCAGCCGCACCTTCAGCAGCAACAGCAACTGCATGTTGGAGGGACGGGCTGAGCCTACCAGACTGTGTTCCCATATCCCCCTCATGTCTGCAGCTGAAAGGAGTGAAGGTGAGACCAGTAAAGAGGGAGCACATGGCAAGACAGGACGAGACCAAAACAGCCCATGGCCAGACAAGTCTGAAGATAAGGACTCAAGGAATGCATGGGAAGAAACCCAGGGAATACAGGCCCACAGAGAGGGAATGAAAGAGGGGCAAGATGAGTTTCTCCATAGCTTGCCTTCTGGGCTTGGTAGGGCCCTATCTACCAGCAACACTTGGCTACTCCAAGGTCACTGCTGAGGGAGCAGTACTGGAGGGAAGAGCATGAGGCCACCTACCATTGGTGGCCTCCAGGGTGCTGGGATGCAGAGGGGAGAGGGTTCCTCCTTCACTGCTTCATGTTCCTGGCCCCAGGACTGAGCTCAGTGCTGGCAGACCTGGGAAGGAGTCAGGCCAGGAACTACCATAAAGGAGGTGAGTAAGGAGCACCCTGTGGTGAGGGGCTGGGGGAGAAGGATGGGGACAGCTTATGTTGCAGCTGAGAGGTCCTCAAAACAGCCCTCCAGTGAGGGGCAAGGCAGGAGGCTGTGAAATCACTGGGAAGTTCCAAAGCTCCTCTAAATCCTTTCCCAATGTATGCATGGAGCCCTTGCTATACAGGGAGCCCCCAGCACAGGAGGCTTGGAGAGCTGCTTCTGGAAGGGCAGGAAAACCTGGCAGTCAACCAGCAGCAAAAGCACCTGCCCACAGCAGCCCCCTGCCTGCTGCCACCCAGTCACCTCCCACACCTTGGGGCATGTTTTCCTCCCAGGGGAGAGCCTCTGTCCTTCTAGCTCTGTCTTCCTCCTGCATGGAGCTGATGCTGGATGGAAACACGCAGAGCTGGCAGCAGGCAGGACCCCCAGCTGCTAACCCACGTGTCCCTGGGCTGTGCTGCCCCCTCGCCCAAGCCCCCCAAATGGGTGGGAGAGCATCCCCAGGGTTGGATGGAGCGAGCCTTACCCCTGCACCCAGAGGACTGGGCAGATGGTCCACAGCAGGGTGCTAGCCACAGGGGCAGAGCTCATTTTGCCCCACTTAGCAATTCTTTGGAGGCTAGTCTGGGCTCCACAGCTGCTTCCAATTTAGTAGGAGGGGACAGAGGAGTGAAACCAGAGCCAGAACAACTTGATCTGACCTGGGCATCAACATCTCCCCAGCTTCCAAAATTTGGACGGCCACTTCCCTCCGATGACCAGCAGCCCCCTGGCAGAAGCTGGGACAGATGCGTGGGGACCAACCACTGCTGAGCCTGCGGTGAGTCGAGGTTGGCTCTGCCCTCCGCATATCAGCTGTGCCCAGTGGCTGAGACAGAAATACACGGGCTATTTTGGGTCCCTGCAGCCCAAAGTAGCCTTTCACTTGTAGGCCAGCTCAGGAACAGAGGCTCTGGCTGACCGCTGCTTTCGGTCAAACTTTCCCGACTGGGAAAGGGGATGGCGAGCAGGGAAGCGGGTTTTGGCGGCTGCCGCAGTCCCGCTCGGTCCCTCTGCCAGCCGCCCATCCTGCCAAGAACCCGCTCGCTGCGGGACAGCAGCATCTCACAATCCCCAAACTGCTTTCCGCTGCTAAATGCAGCTGTTTCACAATGGACAGGGGCACAGCAGCTCTGCTCCAGGAGACAGGGCATGTCTGTCACCCCCTCACCCACTTTGTCCCAGCCAAGGGGCACCCCACGATCCCCAGAAACAAAAGGACGGAGAAGGGATGGATGGCCTGGCTGCATCTGAGCTGGGGGCACTCCAGGAGCCATGTACGCCTGCACATTTCCCAGCTGACTTTAAATTAGACTGAGGGGAAGATGCTGCCTGCTGAGAGTTGGGCTTGCCACGTCCCCGCTCTGCGGCAGCTCCGGAAGAGCCGCGTGGGCAGCGCATGGTCTGTGGACCAAGGAATGGAAAGCCAAGGTGGCAGCACGCCATCAGCAGTGTGGAGCAAGCAAGGGACTTGGAGTAAACACCCAGGGTGGAAACACCACCTCTGGCACCCTCTTCACTCCTCCCTGAACAGCTCAGCTTCCCCAGACAGCCTGGCAGGACTAAGGTCTCGCATGTGGAGCCAGAGCAAGGCTCAAGGCGGACACCTCCTTCAGATGGAATAAGTCAGAGCCCAAACCTCCCTCTCTTGGCACTGGCCTCGGCTAACCCACGGCAAACAGGAAAACCTTTATGCGAGTAGGATCAGGCAGGGAGAGCCAACGGGAGGTGGGGAGCTCACCCCCACGTCTGCCCAAACCCCGGCAAAACAGACTCTCATGTACAACTGACAATAATAAGCCCGGTTGCAAGTAGGAAAAGGGCAAGTCACATCCTCTCCAAATCCCAATCCGCAGACACTGCCACATCCGTGCAACTGGCCACCACCCAGCGTGCCACAGCTATGAGGTCCTGCACTGCCTGGGACTGTGAGCATCCTTGGGGATGCCTCAGGGAAGCATGGAGACCCTTGTGTGAGAGCCCCTGAGTGCTCCTCTCCTGCCAAAACGGCACTTTGGAGAGGTTGGCATTGGCTTGCAGGCTCTGCTGGCATCCCAGCCTCCCCTGTGTTAATGTGGGGAGCAGAGGAGATGAGGGCAGCTCTGAGACTCTCCACTGGGAGACCCAAGGGTACTGTAGGTCCTGTCAGAACAGGCTGGCCATCCAGCAAGGTGTCCTGCCAGAGCTTGCCCAGGTGCCTGAACACAGAGGGATGCTGATGCAGTCCCATGGTGCTGCTGGGCAGTAGGGAGCCCAGGGGCTGACCCCTGCTGAAGCAATCCCTTTCTGGCACACCCCGTCCTCATCCTCCTCGCAACTGCTGGGAAGGAAGGGAGGGACAAGCCGGTGGTGGATGACTTGTGTTTGTTTAATGATGGTCAGGCTATTTACTGCTGTCGGGTTTTGTTTCATGTTGAAGGCTCCTCTTTTGGAGCAAGCTCAGCTGCAGAGCCCAGGCAGGAGGAGCGCAGGGCCCTTCAGCAGCCCCCTCAACCCCCCGCGAAGCACAGCTCCTGCCCCTCATCGCCCAAGCACCCCGCTCCCGCTGCCTCCAGGGTAACAGCCCCATCCAGGAACATGCTGGCAGATCAATTCCCTGATGAGGTTTACCACAGATTCTCTTTTATGGCCATGAGGAGAGGGTGTGAGGACGGGAAGGAGAAGCTGCAGGGGAGGGTGGATCACTTCCTAATAGCTTGGTTGTGTTGCTGTTGGTCTGCCTCCTCCCGTGGTTAATGGTTAACACTCCTTCTCTCATGGAGACCTAACAAACCTCACCATCCTCAGCTGCAGCCCGGCACTTACAAACCCTGATAGGCTGAAAAAACTGTGCTCCATCTGTGTACCCCATAGCAGCAGGCTCCCCAAAGGGGCAGAGGTCCCGTCAAGAGCAAATACTATTGGGAAGCTCATCCACAGCACCGAGGGAGGATATCCTAGGCCAAAAATGGAATAGCCTCCAACTTGGCCCTGAGGCCAGGAAAAGACAAGGCCTGTTTGAAGGCAGGGCAGGCAGGGCAGGCAGCTCCTTCAGCCCTGAGCCTCTGGACAGGACCAAGAAGGGAGCTCTGCCACCAGTCCCTCCTGCCTCCCTGAGCTGTTCCTCAGGGGTAATCCCCAAGCCTAATAGGAAGGAGCTCCTCTCACAATGGCTTCCCATGAGCAAACCCGTAGCAAAACTCAAACAGGGCTGCCCACCCCAAAGCCCTCACCATCTTTGAGCTCCTCCAGGCAAGCTGGCCCTGGGCCACAGGTGTAAATTGGTGTCCTGCCCCTGCATGGCACTGGTGGGTGGCTGTGCTAGGCGTGATGAACCAGGCAGGGTTGAGGACCTTGCTCAGAGCCACAGCATGGGCAGCGGCGGAAGAAGCCGAGTGTGTCCCACCTGGGCCACCCCTCTCCCCAGCAGCCTTGCAGGAGGCTGGGGCCATTTCCGCGGCAGTCTGGGGGCGCTGGTACACGTTCGGGTTGATGGCTTGCCCTCGGCACAGCAAGGCTGATGATCCAGTCCTGCTGCCGTGACTCAGCCTTGGTACGTGGCTGGAGTGGGCTGCTTGCTGGGTGAGAGGCTGACCGCATGACCCTCTGGTCCCACCACTGCTCCCAACCCAGCCTCATCCCTCCCAGCCTTGCTGTTCTCCTCATACAGCCCCTGCCTGCCTCCTCCCTCTGCGGCTTCCCGGTCCACTCATTCCATGAATTTCCAGAGGGAAATTTCACAGTGAGGTGCTTTCCCATCAGACAAGTCCTAAAGGAAATTAACTAAAGCAAATCCCACTGTCAGTGGTGTGGTGGGAAGAAGGCAAGAGGGCTCTGCGGAAATCTGCCTGATTTCCTGCTGGCTTCTTCTGCATGAGCCGGCAGGCAGGCAATAGGCCTCTCTCCCCTTTGGCCTCAAAAAAAGCCGGTCTCCTAGAGATGAAGCCTGACTATACTCACAGCTTAACCAAGAGGCTGAGAGCCTCGAGCACTGCACCCAGAATGCCAGACTCACTGATTTCTGTCATGGGTGGTGCACGACAGCCACACATACCTGGTGCTTTGAGCCTCCCCTTTCTCAGGGATTGGTGAGACCAGGTAAAAGCCCGCTCCAAGCTGGAGCAGGACCAAAATGTCACAACAGTGATGTACTTCACACCACCAGCATCAGCAACGAAGTTACAAAGGGCTAGTGGTATCCCTACACAACAGCTCCCCTTGCTCATGGGAGCAACAACCCTCATACACGTTCTTCACCCAGCACCACAGCTCCTCTCCCACACAGGGACCCCAGAGCCCACGTGCAGCCAATCCTCCAACCAGGTCTGTGGAGTCTGGAGTGGGAGATGAGTTGCAGTGCTGCACTGCAATCTCAGCTGGGGACACTGGGGTCCCTCCAGATCATACATCCTGATGTAACCAAACCCACCTAGGGTCTACCCCTACTCCACACGCTTCTTTCCCCGTCCCGTGTCTCGCACGTTGTTAACCTAGAAAGCACTTAGTCCTTATTGCACTGCTTAATCAAATCCTGATAGCTGTGTGGCTGTTAAAACCCTGACTCCCGCCCATCTGCAAATGCCTGTAGCTCACTGCACAGTGCTTTGTGCCCGAGCTTGCTGGCAGCTGAGTACAAACTGGCATGGAGATGCGACTCAGAGAGCTTGTGGTCCTGCAGCCCCAGCAGCACCAGTCACAGGGCAGAGGCAGGTGCTGGGGGGGCTCAGGAAGGTGCAGGGAGGTGAGCGGAATTTGAACTGTGGGGTCTGTACAGAGCTGTCAAGAACCACAAGCAAACAGCGCTCTGCTGATAAGAGAGGGTGTTGCAGCTTCCTTAACACTTGCCAAGGACCTGGATGTTATGCTAGACAAAAACAACTGACATCTACATCTGCCCTAGAGAAAGCACTCCTGGGATCACTCTGGCCTGATGATGATGATGATCACTCTGGCCCAGCCCTGCCTCTGCCAGTGGAGCTGGGAGCGGAGCCAGGCAGAGCGAGGAAGGTGCAGCGTGGGTGTGGGTGAACGGGTGCCTTGTCCTCCGTGCCCTGGCTTCCCTCTAGACCACAACAAGGAAGGAGACAGGTCAGGCTAAGGCAAGAACAAAGCCCATAGCTCATCTTCAAAAAGGAAGAGGCTCATTAATACCTCCCAGCCCAAGATAATGAGAGCAGGGATGCCATGATGGGGAAATTATGCCAGTAGTTAATTACGCGGCTTGGGGAAGAAGGTAGAAGAAGGGCAACTGCAGGATGGAGGTGCCACCCTGAGCTACATTTGCTGGTTCAGGCGGGAGTTAATTTCTTCATCCTCTTTACTCCATGTACCTGTTACAGCCCTCGCTCCCCATCTGTACTAGCTGGAGGGGAACAGCCACTCTGCAAAACATCTTCTGGGGCTTATGTTCCAGCCCTTGGTGCCATACAGAAAGGGCCCCTGCTCTGTGAAGACCTTCTCAGTGAGCCAAGAGCAAGCCTACCTGTCTTTTCCAGGAGCAAAAGGCAACAGCAGTGGCAGGAGTGCTCTGGAGGGCACACATGTGGTGTTTGCACTGCACTGACACTGTTATCAGTGGCCCGTGAACCACACTCAGACAATCAGTGACCCTGAGAGAAAAGCATCCCTGCCTAGTCACGTCCTGAGATAGCTCTGTAGTGAATGCAGGCTCTCGGGAGCCCGAGGCTGTCCGGTGCTCACAGGGGCTGGCGAGCGGAAATGATGCCGCCAAGCCGGGATGCGGTGCAGGAGGGGAGTGGGATTTCCCGTGTCGGCATTCACAGAAGTCCCCCAATTGTGTCGGCTCACAACAGGCAACTGAGGGGCCATCAGGCTGCTTCCTGCTTTGGACCAAGTGGGAAGCACATCCAGCTGTGGCCAACAGCTGCACAAATTCCTCCTGTAGCCCCTAGCCCTAGGGAATCTACTGGGCTCAAGGATACAGGCTCACTTGTCTGCGATCCCACAGCCAAGATCCCAGAGCCCCAGAGCTTGGCTGCTGCTGCCTTCCCACACAGCCCACAGCTCCACAGCCGGTTCCCAAGAGGCAGATGGGAGCACTGGTGAGTACAGGCAGGGACTGTTTTGGTCTGACAGTATTAGCACCTAGGAGGGGTGAGAGGCTCAGATTTAACCAGAGGCCCAGATTTAACTGCAGAGGTGGGGAGGGCAGCACTAAAGGGCTCCACACAGAGCTCTCAGCACTCCTGCCTGGACTCGGCTCTCCATTAATGCAACTGGTTTGCTCAGGAATGGAGAGAAATGCTTACTGAAGTCTTCCACAGCATCCCACAGCCAACTGGGAGCATTTTCTTGAGCAGGACCTGAAGCAATCCCAGCCCAGCAACCACAGTGTCTCTGTCCCACTGCTTGCATAGCAGCACATGGCACCAGCCCATGTGCCTTCCAGCGAGTCTTCGCAACACTCGCCCAGCTGTGGCACCCCAGTAGCTGCTGTCATGCCCACACACGAGTGCTGGGTAGAGATGTGCATCCCTGCAGCTGGAGGACCACTGCACAAACCCTTCGGTGAAGTCCTGCATCCCAGGCATCAGAGCATCAGTGCCCCTTTGCATCCCCAAAACCCCAGGCTCGCTCGTCTGCATCTCCAAAAACACAGGAACTACGAAAGGGGATTTGGAGTTGCTGTGGGAGGAAGAAAACTCCCCATCCCAAAAGGCAGTATCGACGCATCACCCCCCCCGCCCCGAGCCGCGACCCACACGCCACTTCCCTCCCCTCCCCCCCCGCCACGCTGCGGTGACGGATTCTGAGTTTGCAACCCCCCCGTGCTCCCACCGAGCCTCTTTGCAGCGTTTCAAAGCTGCTGGGTGCGTGGGTTCCGCACCCGGCAGCTTTGAAACGCTGCAAAGAGGCTCGGTGGGAGTCCCGGGGGGTTCCACGCTCAGCGACTGTGAGCCAATACCTTAAATACGGGCCCCCAGCGCTTCCCCCAGCTCCTTGCCGGCTCCGGTGCCTTCTGTCCCCGATGCGGATGGGAAACCACCTCCTGCCTTCCCGCTTCGCAAACTCCTCCTCCTCCTCCTCTTTTTGCCGCCTTCAGCACCACGCGGTTCCCGCGTGGGGGAGGCAGCGGGTTTTCCCCCCGTTCTCGCCTTCCCCCCTCACCGGGAAGAGAACGAGTAAAAGGCACTGCGACCCTCCACGGGCAACGGTACCCACCTCACGGATGAACCCACCTGCACCAGCGCTCCTTCCACACCGCGCCGCGCCGCAGACTGCTCCCGGCCCTCCTTCTGGCTTTGCCCGCCCCTGGCTCCCCCCATTTCCACGCCTCCCCACGCCCCACAGCTCTTGAGGAAACCCCCAGCCCTCCCAGCCCGGGGTTCGGCTGCTCTAGCCATGCACAGACCTGACGGGAGGAGATCAACACCCCCCCCTCTTCACTCCTGAGCGGCACTCACCTTCGAGTTTGCATTAATACCCATACATTAGTAAATATTATCGATCTAAAGGGAGCTATACATTATATTATGGCTCTAAATAGAGTGTGAACTGGCCTCATGCACTAGGTCCATTGCTTATCCCCCATGCTACGTCCTAATCCAGACAAAAACCCTCTGTGCTGGCAGTCACCACTTATGGGTGTAAAATATACATATATACACACACACACACACACATATATATATATATATATAAAACTACCTGGAATTACAGAGGGGGCTGAAGACAGCTTTTTGCCCTATGCATTCACAGTGGTGCTACCCAGGAAGGCAGGCAACGCACAGACCCCTCTGAAATTTAGCAATTCTCCTGTATCTAGAAGACATAAGTATCATTAATATCCAGTATCCAAAGGGCAGGCGTGGGCTCTAAACTGTGTTTTTCAGGCTGCACGTCTCCAGTCTCTTATCTCTCCGGAAAAGATATCTACTCTGCTGTGATAAAAGGCTCTTGTTTTGCTTAAGTGCCAAGGTGCAGCAGGACTCAGGATACGTTGTTCCCCAACGAAGAGGAGTGCACCTGAATTCAACCTCACATCCGGGTGGTTAAACTGTCTGTAGAAATCTTTTTTCTGTAGCTTGGTGTTTCAAGGTGCTTCCGCCGGGAGCCCAGGGCCCTCCTTGCGCGCTCTGTTCAGCAGCAGCACCAGGAAGTCCCTGCAGCAGTTCTGACTGCAGAAGTGTGTGCTCTGTTAAAAACAGCCTCGGAGAATTCTCTGCAGACAGTGATCAGTTCGGGTTAGAAATTAAAATCAGAAGTTCAAACACCCCCAAGTGCTCCGGCAGATTCCTACCCTCACGATCTCCAAGCATAGATGATTTCTAACACACATCTATCTCCCTGCAGAATCCAAGCACCAAGCTTGTATTTTAAGACAGACCTGCAAAACATTGCCATGTAAGCAAAAAGTCCCCAGAGACCAAGAAAAAAGCATTGGGGACAGAGGTGAGACAGCTACTGGTGCTTTCTGAGATGCAATGATGACACTGTGGAGCGTCAGTCACCCTTAGGAAGCAACTTCTTTGTTGTCCTGCTCAGTAGCAGCCTCTGCTGCTGGATCACTCCCTCTGCGCTGCTGGTAGATATTTGTTGCAGTTACGGGTTTCTGGGGTCAGATAGTTGGGTGCACTGGCAACATGAAGTGAGCAGCACATAATGTTGTCAGATAATAAGACAGGAGGCTGTTGTCATAAATGTAAGATTCATATCAGATCAAATTAAATTTAAAAGCTCCCATCTCCAATTAAGCTCCTGCTGTATCTCCCAGGCAATGATGGATCCAAGCCCTGGGCCTGCCTTTCTTCAGTCTACTTTCCCTAAGCCTTTCCATTCTGGAAGGTTGTCCTCTCCCTCTCCCTCTCCCTCTCCCTCTCCCTCTCCCTCTCCCTCTCCCTCTCCCTTCATCTCTCTCTCCCTCTCCCTCTCCCTCTTCCTCTTCCCTCCTTCCACCCCAGCATAAAGGGAAAATATGAACCAAGATCACTTAAAAAATAGACTGGGAAAAAAAAGAAACCCAAACCTGAAGACCAAAATCACCTTTGGGATACCTCACGTCATCTCCTCTCAGGTTTTGACATGTGCCACGCTGTCACCTTTGGAGCCCTACGAGCCCCAGTGGCAGTCCCCAGGACCCCGATGCCACAGCACCTTGGGCCCCATGTTTCCCCTCGAGATGTCTACAATCACCACTCAGCAGCATTAAGCTAAAAGTTGAGCGTTGCAACAATTTTATTTTTCTATATAAGCTCCAACTTTAGCACAGGCTAAAAGCTGTGGTAACCAACCCCCCAGGGACTCCCAAGTGTGGGTTCAGACCAGCAGTGCCCCACTGAACTGCCACTGCGGTTTGAGAAGCCAGAACAAGGCTCTCAGCGTCATTAAGAGCCTCAGACATCATCAGGAGGAAAAAATGCTGCAAACTTTACCTTTGAGTGGCTATTCCGGAAAGTCTCTGCTTCAGGATAGGGTGGGTGTAGCTGCTGCCTCACCCCAGGCTTTCAGCAGCAGGGTGCGTAGCACTTACCATCCCCAAAGTACAGGATTAAATGTTCTCTAATTCACAGCTCTGGTCCTGTCTGCACAGCCACTCCCCAGCACTGGCATCAACATCTCTCAATAGACCTGTCTCTCAGTGTAGAAGAGAGTGTTTGAAATCCATTAGCGCTGAACAGTGTCACAGCCACTGGTGACCGCAGGCAGACAGGAGGGCAGCAGAAATACCCAAGGGGAGGCGAGAAGAAAGGCAGCTTCCAGTTCCTAAGTACAGCACTTGCCACCAGCTGCTTCTTTGGACAGACCTGTGCACTCACCCACCACCGACTTGCAGGACAGGGTCTAACGATGCCTTCCTTCGGGCAAGCAGGAGACCCGGAGTGAGAAAGACACCATGGAGTGAGGAAGGCTAAGGCTGGGAGAGAGTGTCCATTAAAATCCAGCCCTGGCTGGTGCAGGACAGAAGAGATTTCACCCGTGGGTCTCATCTCAGGAGAGGCACTTCAGCCCCCCAGGGAGCATCTCCATCCTCAAGAGCAATGTGCAGTCCTTCAGCTGTGTGATGCCAACATTGGCATGTACTCTCAGGGGGATGACACCTCCTCAGTGAGGGAAGGTGACAAATCGCGCAGCCGGTGACAACTCACTCGTTGCCCTGCAAACACGAGCCCTTGCTGAAGGCCCAAGCTGTCTCGCTTCATCTTGTTGGGATGTGTTGCCTTTGCAGAGCCTTCTGCTCCCAAGTGACGCTCATGTTATTGTGTTGGCTTTTGCAAGTATAATAACAAGCATCCCAGAAGAAGCAAACAGCTACGTAAACGGTTTCTGCTCCAAACTGGAAACAGATGGTGCTTTGCCCAGCACTGGTACTGGGCCCATAATTGTATGACACCAGTAAAACACACAAATAGATGTTTCTCCCCTGTGCAATTTGGGCAAGGAGAAAAGGCAGCCTCAGGCAGGGCCTGGAAGCTTGTTGCTCTTCCACCCTTTCCATTCCTAAAGCAGTAGCATGGTGCCAAAATATGCTGCTGCTGCTGGCAGGTTGCTGCACTCCTCAGAGCAAAGGGAGAAGGCAGAGAGCCCTGCTTTCCCAGAGGAAGGCAGCCAGCAAAGCCCCTCCCTTACATAAGGCTGGGAGTCCCATGGACATGCTCCCCAGGACATGCCAACGGGGCTCAAGCTGCCCAGCGCTTTGAGTTTTCCTTCTGAAACCTCAAACGTGCGCTGCAGGCACTGCAACACTGTCACCTGGAGCCCGATTTGTATGCTCTGCTCAGAACTGGCGTGTAACAGGCAGAATAAAGAGGCGAAGTGCTCTCCCTTCAGAGACGCTTGCTGCCAAACCTTTCACAAAAGCTGCTTTTTTTTTCCCCTTGTAGCAATTCCCTGCTTCAACTAAAGCAACAAAATCCAAAAGGGGAAAGCAAACAAACAGCTGGTTTGGAAAGCAAGAGCAAAAAGGGAGATTTATTCCCGGCTGTGGGTAATGCATCATGTGAGCTGAAGGAATATTTTGAGTTTTAGGGCCTGAGGAGCCAGGCAGCATTTGCAGGCACTTAGTGTTTTCAGGATCCTTTACACTTAGCACCCACGTCGACCATTTTCCTTGCAGATTTGCAAGCACTTTGCAATCACATATTAATTAACCCGCCAGTTCTCCTCTACAATGAGATTTCCTTTCCCTCTAATGTTCCTGTGCTAGAGGCAGGGGAAACTGAGGCACAGCGAGGCCATCAGACTGCAGCAGGGCTGAGGTCAGGGGACTGCACGCCGTCCAGCTTCCCTTTCCATTGCAAAGCCACCCTTCCCTTTGCAAGCATGACCCACGGCAACAGGGTTTCCCTCCATCTGGTGCTGCCCACCCTGTCCTGGAGCAAGGCAGGGGCAGCTCTGCTCAGAGAGCTTCTGTGCCAGCTCTCAGGGCCAGGGAGCAGAGAAACAGAGAGGCAGTGTGCTTCAAGGGCCGAGCAGGCAGGCGGGAGTGGGGTGGCAAGCAGATTAGCAGCCGTATCCGATTCTCTGCACGTGTGACAAGGCAGCGGAGCACAGCCGGGTTGGGAAAGGGGGAGAAGGGGCACTTTAATCAGTCACATGGAGGGAAACACAGAAGATGCTGGATCTCTGTCAAGTGCCAGCAGGTTATTAACCTATTAGCCCATGGAAAGGGAAAAACTACAGGCCCCTGGGAACCAAGTTATAGACTGGAGGCTACAACCATCCTGGATGCTTTGATAGTCAACAAAGCATCTCAGCCTGTTGCTGAGATCAGCGAAAGGCTTGGGGACCGTTTTACTTTTGCTGTCCCTCACTGGCCTTGTCTGACCCTGGAGCAGGGTCCTGGCTGCAGAGCTGCTGGAGACTCTTTTTGGCGTGGGAGTTCTGTGGTCGTTGCTTGTGGGCCTGCCAACGGTGACCCCCAGGACCCTAGTGCCCTGCTCTGTATTTCGGGATGAGAGGTGGCAGGGTGGAGGTGTTGCTCACCTGATGGCCTGAGCCTGGGTGGGATGAGGTGGGGAAGGAGCAGGCTGTGATCCCCTCCTGAGCTCTGCCTGTGGCACGAAGATCCAGCCGGGCACGTCACCGCTCGCAAGGAGCCATGCAGATCTCCAGCGCGCCGCTGTCCCTCTGCTTCCTCGCACAACCCGACCTGCCGGGACAAAGTCAGGCAGATGCCTGTGACCTCTTCACTAGTGGGCTGAGGGCAGCAGGAGCTCGCTGCCAGCAGAGGAGCAGCCCTAGGTGCACACCTGCAAAGAGAGGCAGGGGAGAGGGAGGCACTTGCTGCTGATCAGCCCCACCGCCTCCCCACACTCAGCATCCCCCCTCACTGGTACCACCGAGATGCAATGGGGTGACACCACTACCCCCAAAGCAGTCACAGCTCTGGTGAGCAAACAGCCTGGAGATGTGGCAGGGAAGGGCCTCGGCCCCAAGCACCTCCAGCCGGGTGACTGGGCCATGGGTGTTTTCCAGCTGGGCAAGCAGAAACAAACCCCATTGTCGGCTGGGCGGGCACAGCTCAGCAAGGGGCCCAGGGCACCCATGGGGCTCCTGGGGGCTGGTGTGGGTGGTGGGGTCCAGGCAAGCGCCAGCCCCTCTCAGACTGCAGGAGGGGAAGGCCTGGTGCCCTGTGGAGCCGCAGCATTTTTGGGATGTGGGGCATCTCCCAGCTGGCAGACTGGTGGGGGCACAAACCCCTTTGCCCAAGCCACTGGTGAGGGTCTCCCCTCCCCCTCACCTCCGGGGCATGATCCTTCCTGTGGTGATCCCTCCCTTTTCTATCCCCCATCCTAATCCCTCTGCCTCCTTCCCCACACCTGTACGTCTTCCCTCCCTCCCTGCACCACTGCTGCCCTCTCCTCAGCTCCAGCCACCCATTTGCTTACTCTTACAAGCATTTACTGCCTAATGACACCAATTAGCGCAGAGTTGCTGGGTGGCTAGTTATTGAGTGACAGCCACGAAGCCACTGGCCAAGGGTGAAATGTTACCCCTGCAGCAGGCAGTTTCCACCTGCTAGGAGCCAAGTTGAGACCTGGGTAAACTCAAGACACACAGTGCAGGCTCCCACTCCTACCAGAGGAGCCGGGGTTAAGCCCTGGCACAGCAGTGGGCAGGAATGCTCTGCAGCATTCACAAATGGCAGCCCTGGGACATGGGCCACTCTGGCACCCAGTGTGTCGCCCTGTCATGGTCTCACGCCGGGTGTCCTTGGCAGAGGACAGAGCTGGCATGGGCAGAGGGAGCCACACTATAGTCAAGGTCATCCGGCCCATTGAAGCAGTGCCGGGGGCACATCCCGCTCCTTGGCTGGCAGCGACAGCCTCCCGCGACGGAGCAGAGCCATTGAAGGAGCTGGCTGGCACCCAGCCACCCTTGTAAAACGCCACAGGGGAGCTGCGGGCAGCTGGGAACGAGGGAATCTGGCAGCAGGAAGGGGGTGGCAGCCACTGTGTGGTCCTGCTCCCCCCCTGCAAAGCCCATCCACACCCCAGCAAAGCCAGGTGCCCAGTAGCTGCCTGGATCTCCAAGTACCATCTAAAAGGTAGAAGAAGACTTTCTGAAGGATGGCTGAATGCCAGCCCCAAGGGACAGCTGAAGCCATGGCTCCCCACCAGCCTTCCCAAGGCACCTTGGTGGCAGCAGGCAGAGCCATGCTCTGGCTCTCAGGGAGTGCCTCTGTGGCAAGAGGCTGCCCACCCTACATGGCAGGGCAGGGGCAAGGTGCCAGCCTGCTCTCCCAGACAGACTGCTCCCTGGGTGGGCTTTGTGGCCACCGGCATCATGGGGACCATGGCACATAGCCACCTGCAAAGATGAGGGCTCCAAACAGCCCCAGGAGCTCTCACGGCCATGCCGACCCCGGTCTGTGGCCAGCCCAACAGTTGCTGGCTGGCGTGGAGGAATTCAGCTCTGTGCAAACGTCTGGCACAGCTGACTAAGTCCATTTTGGAGACTAAGCCTGTCCCGTCATGCTTTCCCCCTTGGGCGAATCGGCTGTGGAACTGTGGCTGAATGCTCCCAAACATCCCCCAGGGAGGTCTCCAGGAGAGCCCTTTCCCACAGCTTCCAACAGTACCAGCCGTTCATCATTTCCCCTCCTTGCCAGTCACGCTTCCGTGGGTTCCCAAGCTGAAACACGTCCCCCAGGCCATCCGGTGGAGTGCAACCGTGAGACATCAAAAGAAGGGCAGGTCAAACCCATGACCAGCAGCCTGGCCGTTGGGCCCAAGTGACTGCCCTCCCTCCATCCCTGCCCCTCTGCAAAGCCAAGCGTCCACCCATGGGCAGAGGGTGCACTAACACCACCCAGAGAGAAGGAAACCCTCAGGGTGTCCTGCATCCTTCACACGTGGGACTGGGGAACACCGCAGGGAGCCTGCAGTGCTGGCACTCATGCTGCCTGGGGGAGTCTGGCACATTTTAGCTGTCCCTGGAGGGGATGCACCCGCTTCTGGCCCCTGTCTGCTCTTGCTGCAGAGCCACCTGAACCCGAGAGGGGCTGTGCTGGAGCTATACTAGGGCTGTGTGGGGCTGTGAGGGGGCTGTGATGGGGGTTGTAATGGGGCTGTGATGGGGATTGTGATGGGGGTTGTGATGTCCCCCCCACCGCGCAGCTGCAGAGCACCCACAAACTCATTGCCGGGAGGCGCGCGTGCCGGTGCCGCCCCCTGCTGGTGGCAGCCGGGCGCAGCCCCTCTTGCGGCGGGCACGGGGCGCGGCGGCCCCCTTCCCCTCCCGTGACCGGGAAGCACGGGGAGCCCACGGGGAAGGACTTAGGCTATAGGCTTAAGCTTAGCTTAAGGCTATAGGCTTAAATGGCTCAGTGGCATGCGGGGGGTGGGAAAGCGGAGGGGGGACAGCAGTGCTGCGCTCCCTGAAGCAAGGAGCTGATGGCTGGTGGCCTTTCTGAGCCGGGAAGCATCTGCCCCGGGCAGGGGGGTAGGGAGGCATCTGCCCCGGGCAGGCAAGGGTCTGAGCACTGGGAGCCCAGGCCCACCGTGAGGATGAGGAGACAGCAGGCTGGAGCAGGGAGATGGGGGCATCATCGACACTGGGAGATGTGTGCACAAAGTGGGAGCAGGCACCCCGAGTGGGCAGTGATTTGGGGGGCTTGTTGTGTGTGCTGCTGTGCTAACCCACAGCTGTGCCACACAGGAAGGGCTGGGGATGAGTGAGAGCCAGGAAATCTGGGGGATAAGCAGGAAAGTCCAAGGGCAAAACCTCCAGATCTTGGATTGAAGGCAGTGAAAAGGAGCGGGGCAGCATCTGCCTGCAGGTAACATACCATGCAGAGGGGCAGGGATGGTGTTAGGCAGCAGATTTCAGGGTCCTGCTGGCACCCAGGATGGATCACATAAGGACACAACACAGTGACAGTCACTCTGAGCACGATACCTGCTGTGCTTGCAGCTCAACTGCAGGCCACAGAGAAAGGGGTCCTGGCTGGTCCTCTGTGAGCCCCGAGTCTTACAAGGATGGGATGGGATGGGATGGGAGGGGATGGGATGGGATGGGAGGGGAGGGGATGGGATGGGAGGGGATGGGATGGGATGGGATGGGACAGGGAAAAGTACAAGGTGCACCTCCTCAGCCTAGCTCACTTCTCAGAAGGCAGCTTGCCTGCTTCTCCCAACCACCCTGGGCTATAAGGCATCCAGGAGCATCCCTGTGCCTCTGCCAAGGGCCACAGGGACAAGAGGGGCTCCTGTCACTGCCTTCCCAGGGGCTCATGGCCTGAGGCTGACCCCACACATCCATCCTCAGCTGATAGGGACTCACAGACAGTCTCCAGGGAAACACAGCCTGCTCTGCTAACACTGCGACCCAGAGCCTGCTCTGCTAACACTGCGACCCAGACCCAGTAAATCGCTCTGGCAAGCCAAAAGGGGAAAATCAGCCCTGACAACGGAGGTGGTTGGCCTCCCACAAAGACTCCCCTTCTGAGGAGAAGCTGACGGCATCACCTACTCCCTGCCTTCTCCATTCTCCCCACAGTACCTGCCATCTCTAGTAGGTGCAAGCAGGTGGCAAAGCCTCACCTGGCTTTTGCTAGTGCTGTGTCCTGGGATGGCAGACCTGGGGAGCTTCGCAGCAGGGCTGAGCTGTGCTGGTGCTGGCCCTGCTTTGTAGCTGCAGTCAATGGAGGTGCTGGGATCCCTGCAAAAAGCCAGGCTTCTCAAGAAGAAAAAGAGCTCCACAAAAGCCTGGCTTCCTAGGAAGCCCCAGAGTGGCTCGTTGCTGCCAGCAGCTCAGGTCAGGGCTGCCCACTGTGATGCATGACAGTCTGCTCTGCCACTGCTGCCCACTTCCCCCATCCCACTGCTCCCAGTGCTGCCCATCTCGCCTTCAGGGATGCTCCGTCCGCTCTTGGCAAGGAGTCGGGGCTCCTTATATGTCTCTGCATGAGACAGCTGGCGCAGTGCAAGCAGGCCAGCAGCAGCACGTGGTCGTGCTTCTCCACCACATCCTCCATCATCTTTCCTACATGGGCCTGGGGACCATAACAGATCATTTTCTCTATCTCCTACCACCTGGCTGTGCCAGCTTCCCTCGCTCCCTACCTTTCCCCATATATAGCAGCCCCTACAGAGCCTGCTCCCTCCCCGAAGCAGCACCAGGGCGCAGAAGGGATAGGAGCAGTGAGCAGCGGCAGGGACCCTCATTTCTCACCTCTAGCATGAGACCTTTACTGGGGTAGCAGAGCAGCCTTGGGAGGCACCATGGATGTGGGGACAAGGGCCACACTGTGAACCCTGCGCTACCTCTACTTTCGTCTCTCTTTCACCTGCATGTGAGGTCAGGCTCCTGCAAACAAGCCTCAGGCCCTGGGGACAGCCCGGACCTCTGCACCAGGCCAAATCACGCCGAGGGCAGCCAGGGAATGGTGCCTGGGGAGGAAGGAGCTGGATGGGGAATGGTGCAAGGGCAGAGGGCAGGCTCCCAGCGGTCAGGCTACAAATAGAGCAGGTCATGGGAGAGCACTCTGCTATGGGGACAAAGGGCCCATGAGAGGCGGACGGGGCTACAGAAGAAGCCCCAGCAGGGAGGTGAGGGGTGGCACAGCCCTGGGCCTCCAGGAGCAGAGAGGGGTCCCCAGCGTGTCCCCCGTGGTGCAGACACCCCAGAGGCCATACAGGAACATACAGGACTAGCAGGACAGGGAGGCAGCTAGAGCTCAGGGAAGGCTGGGACTGATACAAGAAGGTGACAGGGGCTGGCAGAGGTGGCTGTGCCAGTCCTGGGGTGACATCCCCATGGGCAGGGTAAGCAAACACCATACCCAGCTGGCTGGTGCTAGCAGGGGGGGAAGCATTTGCTGCCCCATGGCACTATCCTGGTGGCAGCCATATCTCCCGGGGCAGGTCCCCTGCCCAGCCCCGTTGGTTGGGGGGGGGGGGGGCGGGAAGGGCGGGTCTCGGAGGGGGAGGGAAAGGCAATAGCACCCGGTACAGGCAGGAGTGTAGGGGTGAGCCCGCTGGGGTCAAAGCCCTCGTCAGACGGCACCCCAAACCCAGCTGCCCTGCCCTGCCCTGCCCACGGGGCGGGTGACAGAGGTTCTCCGCAGCACAGCCACCGCCGCTGCGGGGGTCCCCGCTCTGCCCCGGCAACCCCTCTCTCCCTGTCCCGTTGGCAGCTGGCGGCAGCGGTCCCCAGCCCACCGGCCGGCGCGTCTCAGCCCGTGGGCCCGGGGCACCGCCGCGCTCGCTTACATGTTATTTTCCGGAGCTGGCAGGCTCCTTCCCGCCGTGCTGCCGGCTGACACGGCAGGGTCCCGCACCGTTCAGGCAGAGCGCTGCCAGCAACGCCGGCCCGCGGCTCGCCAGGTCCTAGCGCGCTGCCTGTCGCCTCAAGGACACAGCACAGATGGCAGCAGGACAGCCCTGAGCCCCGGCACAGGGCCGGCCCCGCTGCTCCCACCCCTGCCTCACACCCCGCTCTGCCCCGGGCCTCGCACCTGCAGTGGGATGCTGCTGGCGTCGCCCCACTGCCGCAGCCCCGGCGCGGGGATGCCCGGTGCTCTGGCTCTTCCCAGCGTTGGCCCCCCTGGGGACCGTACCCCGGGGTGACCCTGCCCCACGACGGGGGCACTGCCGTGTTGTGACTTTGCCCAGGCAAGGAGGGCAGGGTGCAGGCAGCCAGCCTGACCGCTGCCGCTCCCCCTTTTCACCTCTCCTGCAGCGGGGCCAGGCTCCGGACCTTCCTCACAGCCCCCGGTCCTGGTTGGGTTCCCAGACCTATGTGTCCTCGGGCTGGGGGAGCAAGGTGGTGGGTGACGGCTCCGGGAGCTCAGCGCAGACCCCCAGCTGCAGGGTGACCTTGCCGCGAGACTGCGGTGCAGCCAAAATGGGGGGGCATTTCCTTGGCTCGGCGCGGGGACGACTCGGAGCCAGACCCCTCCCCAGTACCCCAGGGGAACACGGCACAGCAGGGACAGCCCTTGCTCCTCTCACCCCCCTGACTGCACCCTGCCCTTACCTCGAGGGCTCAGCTCTCCCGGTGCCAGCGGATGCTGCCTGCAGCCTCCTCGCTGCCCGGCGCCCAGCGGGCTCGGGGTTTCCTGCGGTGGCGGGACCGGGGTGCGGAGGCACCGCCGCCCCGCGGGCTCCGCAGCCGGGACGGGTTTCCGAGCCCTGGCGCTGGCTGGGGCCGGCTGAGCACGGCTCCCGCTGGCTCAGCAGGTGGAGGCTGCATGCACGGGCGGATTAGCAGCGGGAGGGAAGTGGCTTCTGCCATAGGAACTACGAGCGGGATTCGTCAGCGAGCTGCAGCGGGGCCGAGCGCCAGGAGAGAGGGGAGGCTGGGGGCGGGCAGCCGCCCCGGGGGGACGCGGCAGCCCGGGCGAGGGGCACGGCCGCGGGCCCCTAGAGCGGTGCTGCAGATGCCCATCATCCCTGGGATGGGGGCACCTCTCTGGCGGCACATGTCACCCCTGCGCGGGACTCGGGACGTGGTGAGACAGTTGCTGAGCCCCCAGCCCAGCCCAGCGCGGGTCGGCATCGGCCCCCCGGGGCCAGCGGGGGGGCCCTCTGCAGAGCACCTCGCACCCGCTGCCCCTCCGCCGGGCCCCTCGGCTGCTCAGGAATGAACTGGCGCCTGCCCACCGCCTGCTCTCCTGGTATGCGCGGACCGAGCGGCAGTGCCGGGCCTCGGCCTCCTCCCCAGCCGGCCGGGTCTGGCCCCCTCCCAGGGCATTCCCCACCAGCCCCAGCAACCCTTCTCGCCTCTTCCCGGTAAGGCAGGACTGGCGGCCGAGCTTCGGTGCTGGAGGAAAACAGGTCCCGAAGCCAAGAGAGATGGAGCCGAGGGGAGGGTGGGGAGGCGCAGGGGGAGCACAAAGAGGGCACACACACATACACCCCCCCAAACAGCAGCACCCCTCACCAGCCTTTCCTCCCATCCCCTCCTTGGGAGGTCCCTCCACAAGTGCCACTGGTGTGCCCTCCTCCACCTCCCTGCCTGTCCCCAGCCCCGTGGACACTACGGTGTGAGAATAAAGGGGAGGCAGGAATAGCCCCTCCACCCACGTTTCTCCTCTCCCAGCCCTTGCTGCAAAGCTGGGCTGCAGCCAGCGTTTCTATTTCTATCCAGCCCCACAGTGTGGATGAGGAGGTGAGGGGTGTGCGTGGCCAAGTCTTGCAGCTCACTGAGGGGAGGCCTTGCTATCCACGGCCCCAGAAACTTCCCCTTCTTCCCCCAGGGCTGGTACCCACTCAGGGGCAGTCTGGGCCAGCTGCTCTTTCCCCTTCCCAGCACAGGCAGGAACCAGAGCAGCTGAAGCCGGTGTGGCCCGGTGAAATTACTGCAAAATATCTGGGATGCAGGAAGCCCTGGGGGCCCAGGCACACTCCCCTGGCCCCCTCCACAGCACACAGCATCTGCCTACCATGACCTAGGCTGGTGGCCATCCTGTGAGAGGGAGGGCAGTCCTGGCACAGCTGCGTGGGCAGGAGGATTTGTTCTGCAGGCAGACGCTTCCCCACTGAGCTCCCATGACGGGGAAAAGGGGCCCAGGTGAGCTGTGGGATTAGCTGGGCTGGGTGCAGGCACAGAAGAACCACAGGACAAAACATCCTTGTGAAAGGCACCAAACAGCTTATGGTTCTCCCAGAGCAGGACCGAAACCCCCTCATCTGAAGCTCTCCCCCTCCTTAGCAGAGACCACCTTGCAGAGCCCCTCTCCTCCTATGCCAGTGGGTGCTGCCAAAGGAAGAAGCTCCCAGACTTAAGCATCTGTTTTTTTTAATAAAAACAACCATCCCCCCCACACACACCCCTGCTTGTGCTGCGTGTCAGTGAGACGCCTGAGGAGCTGGGGGCACCCAGGGAGAGCACCCAGTGGGCAGCAGGAAGGGTGCTCAGCATGGGGCTGAGGCCAACAGCAGTGGTGGCTGGGGTGCAGTGCAGCCCCGGGGCCAGCTGGAGCAGAGACACTTGCCACAGGCCCTCTGCCCCAGGGAGGTGATGAGCAGTGAGCTGGCGCTGGGAGCAGAGACCGGGTCAGGATGACACTTGAGAGGAGGATAAAGGGCAGGCTGGGGCTTTTCTACCCCCTCAGCCAGGTCTCACTCCTTCTTCCCAAAGAACTTCTTGAAGACGGATTTGTTCTTGGGGCGAGGGGGGCCGGGGGTCTTCTCCCCCAGTGTGTCTCGTGGGCTACCCGGCCGGGCCACTAAGGAGTGGCAGCGTGCCCGCGGCATGGCCGGCACTTGCTCCCCGATGTACAGCGTGACTGAGTAGCTGCTCCCAGCCTCCACCGGCTCCTTGGGCACAGACACCGGGGTGATCTTCTGGTAGGTGGCTGCAAGAGGAAGCAGTCAGCAGAGAGGGCAGGGTGCCAGCAGGTGCTGGCAGCCCCCCAGAACCCCCCCCGAGTGGGGAGCTGCAGCCCAGCGCGCTGGGATGTAAGACCGGCTGAGTGCTGGAGCAGCATCGCACCTGTCCTCGGGTGCCTGTGGGGACAGGGGTAGTAGTGCCACCTCCTGGCAGTGACAGCAAAACCAGGAGTGTACCTGAGGTGAAGGAGTAGGACCTCCTCTTGTTGGCCACCAGCCCGTAGTCATCTTCTTGGCAGCTGTTGTCCCACAGCCCGGGGGACCCCCTGGGTGACCACTTCTGCTCCCTGTACCCACCCCCACGAGCATCCTCTGAAGCAGAATGGAGACATGGTGTAAGGCAAGGCCACCACAGGACACCCCTGTGTTAGCCCCAAAGAGGACAGGGAAACTTGTGTGGTTATCCCAGAAAGTGAAGGGAGGTCCTTCCCTCATTCCCACTCCTGGGCAAGGGGCCCTGGGACTCCTGGCTCAGATCTGACTGAGCTCAAGACCAAGCAACAGACAGATTCCCCTGGCCAGCTCCCCTGCACCTCTCTGGGCTCGGGAGAGGAGACAGGGGAGAGCAGGAGCCCAGCCAGGCAGGAGAGTCACCTGCTGCTGTCACAGCACCATCCGCTGGGCCATCCTGGCTGCCCAGAGGCCGCTGCAGCCGGGCATTTGAGCAGGGTAGCACCATGATCTCCTGGCTCTTGGTGGTTGTGACCTGATGATGTCCCTGGAGGTGGGAGTTTCCAGGGCTGGGGACCTTGCTGAAACTGGAAAGTATCAGAGATTTGGTGAATCAGCCCAGCCCACGCATGTCCTGCTGGAGCACACCAGCAAGCATAAGAGAGAGCTGTAATAATGAAACCTGGCCAGCCAGCTCCTGGTTACTCACCCCACAGCACCACCAGTGCCCTCGACATGCTGTGCTGCTGCCTGGAAGTAATCCACTTCGGGGAAACCTGGGGGCACAACAAACACCCTGCTGGGTGCTGGCGGTGCACAGGACCATCCCATGGAGCCAGCCCCAGCTCCAGCTGGATGTGTTGCCCAGATGCCCATGCTGCATGGCTGGCCCCTCCGACCTCCTGCTGTAGCACCTGCTTTTGGTCATGCCAACCAGCCTAGGATTTCACAGCAGGGCCTGAGCCCCCTCAGGAATGCATACAGCAGTGGGAAGTCCTCAGTATTACAGGTCTCCTTGCCTGCAGGGCAGGCAAGGGGTTTCCACGCCTTGCAGAGGAGATGGAGGAAGACCAAGGCACAATTATAGTTTTCCTGACACTAGCTTTTTGCTGCTGAAGCTCCACTGACGTCAGTCCTGCTATTCCCAATTTATAACTGTGTATGTGGTGTGAAAACAAAGCCTCCAAATCCTGCCTGGCAGAGAACCGCCATTCCCAAGGCAGATTAGAAGGATGCATAAATCAGAGACAACACCATAGTGTTTCCCTTCTGATCCCTCATCTATCAGAGGGCTCGGCAGGGGCTGCACATCCACAGTAACCTCATATAGCCAGGCCCCTGCCCTGCCATCAAGGGCTGCTCACCTGAGTTTTGCTGCAGCTTGGAGACCCATTCATTCATGAGGGGCTGGGAGGGGGCCCTCAGGAGGTACTCTGAGCCATCCCGCAGCCTGGAGAGGGGGAGAGAACAAACCAGCAATTAAACAGATATGGGGTGCAAATACCACATCCCCTGCCAGTCTGGGAAAGAAGGGAAGCAGGTAAGAAAGAAGGAAATCCTTATCCAGGCACTGGACTGAGCTGGCCGTGGCTGGGGTTGTCAGTGTGCATCTGCCCCAGCCGTCCAAAGCCCCTTCCAGCCAGGGAGGGCTGTGGCTATGAGACCCTGGCTGCCCTGGGTCGGGGTGACTCACTGTAGCCTGAAGCAGTTGGTCTTCTTGGTGTACTCGGCATCCGGGGTGCAGACTGCCCCAGAGAGGTTCAGGGGAAGGGCCACCACGGAGCTCTGCAACACGGGCAACAGCAAGAGTAACAATGGGGTTGGCAGGCTCTGCCCTCCCCAGTGCAGGGGTGAGGGTGCCTTGCTGCCAGCCCCTCAGCCCACTGCCAGCCCCCTCCGGTGTCCCCTCTGCCCCCACGGTGCCGCCCCCTCCAGCCTCCCACCGCACCTTGAGGCTGTCCCTGCGGTCCTGGTAGAAGCACAGTGTCTGCCTCATTAGCACAGCATGGAAGAGGCTCCAGGCCCGGCAGTTGGCCTGTGGAATACAAGCAGAGGACAGCTGTGATGCCAGTGGGTTTGGGAGAAGGTTCACCTGAAACTCAAAATGCCTCTCCTGCCCCAGTGAGCTCTGCCCTTCCAGCATGGCCAGCAGCACCACCACAGCAGCACCAGGAGCGTAGAATCACAGAAAGTTTGGGTTGGAAAGGACCTTAAAGATCATCTCGTTCCAATCCCCCTGCTGTGGACAGGTTTGCCAGCCACTAGATCAAGCTGCCCAGGGCCCATCCAACCTGGCCTTCAATGCCTCCAGAGATGGGGCATCCAGAATTTGGGCAACCTGTTCCAGTGTCTCACCACCCTCTGGATGAAAAATTTCCTCCTAATATCTAACCTAAATCTCCCTTCTCTTAGTTTAAAACCATTTCCCTTGTCCCATCACTATCCGCCCATGTCAAAAGTCGCTCTCCCTCCTGTTTATAAGCTCCCTTCAAGTACTGGATGGCTGCAATGAGGTCTCCCCAGAGCCTTCTCTTCTCCAAGCTAAACAAGCCCAGCTCCCTCAACCTTTCTTCATAAGAGAGGTGCTCCAGCCTTCTGACCATTTTCCTGGCTCTCCTCTGGACCCGCTCCAACAGCTCTACATCTTTCTTGTGTTGGGGGCTCCAGGCCTGGACACAGCACTCCAGATGGGGCCTCAGGAGGGCAGAGTAGACAGGGACAATCCCCTCCCTCACCTTGCTGGCTACCCCTCTTTTGATAGAGCCAGCATCCCTGGCTTTGCTCTCATCCTAAAACCTGGAACATGCCCCCCCGCTCCCGCCACATCCCAGCACCTCAGTCCCAAAGAAGCCCCACAGCCATGCCCGTACCTTCCTCCCTCCTGTCTGCAACACATGCTTCCTTTCCAATGTCCCCTCCATCATCTGAAACTCGGTTTTACTGGGAGGGGCCTGCAAGGGAACATGGGGTGAGTGAAGCAGCGCTGGGGCAGGCAGTGCCAGCTCAGCCCCTGGGTTCATGGGGTCTGTCTGACCCATCCCCAGCAGGCAATGCCAAGGTAAGAATGGGACAGCAGGAGCAATTTTCTGGCCTGAACAGTGGCTGGGTTGTTTGTAGGCTTTTGGGGTGAAGTGCTGCCTTGCTAAGGCTGAAGGCTGGTAAGGGAGTGCCATGCTGCAGGGACCCCCAAATGCAGCACCTAGCTCTTCCTCACTCCTCCAGCTGGGGCAAAGGGGCCACTTGAGTTGGGGAGTCCCAAACACAGGTCACATTTGCTGGAGCAAGTAACTCAGCTGCTGCCTGGGGTATCCCCCAACCCCCTTCCTGACCCCAAGAGGGGGCCCCTGGCCCATGGCTCTCACCTTGCTGCTCTCTCTTGCCTCTTCCCCACGCCTCTGCCGATCCCAGGCACTCGGGCTGTCCAACGGGGCTGTGGGCACAGGCTCCTCCACGCGAGGGGACACCCCATGCTTGTTGGGGCTGCCACTGCTGCTGTGCCCCACGCCAGGGCTCTTCTCTCCCAGTGGGCTGTGGAGGAGCTGGGTGGTGGTGGGAAGTGTGAACTTGGCCACCAGCATGTTGTTGGCTGCCGAGAGGATGAGTGGCCCACCAGCAGTGGCGTCAGGGCTGGGCAGGCTGCCTGCCCCACTCCCTGGCCCATGGTGGGCACAGCTGCCTGCTGACAGGCTGGGTGCCCGCTGCTCACCCGCCCTGTCCCAGATGGCCTGCAGCTCCTCCTCCTCTTCTTCAAACTGCCCATGGGCAGGGTGGCAAACCTCCCTGGTGCCCTGCACAGGGCTTGGGGGCTGCGGGGACCCCAGCGCCCACTTGAAGACAGAGAGCTGGGTGGGGGCAGTGGGGGAAGCTGAGGACCCACTGGGCTGGCCACTGCCAGGTGGTCGTTGCGTGCGGGCAGCACCGGGGACGGCTCCTGCCCTGCCTGGGATGCTGGCAGGGGATGGCCTCAGCTCCAGCCGAGCGGCTTCGTGGTGCCTGGCTCTGCCGGCAGTGCGGGGGCTGCCGTCCTGGCCCAGCCGGGCAGCCAGCTCATCCCCCTCCCGGTTGACCTGCTCATGCAGCACACCGATGTGGGATGGCCGGCTCAGCCTGAAGTCCAGGAGGTCTTCACTGGTGCTGCCAGAGCACTGTGGGCTCCGGCTCTCCTCCCTGACATGGAATGTCCTTTGGTGGCTGTAGCTGGGGTTGAAGCTCACCTCCTCAAACCATGTCCCTCGCTCGTTCTTGGGGGACAACCCCAGTCCCTCACAGGGCCCCTGGGGATTGTGCCCATCCACATCCACCTCCTCCTGCCATCCAGCCTCATTCGTGCTTGTGGGCTCCCATGGCCTCACCCTCCCACCCTGCCTCTGCTCCTGCCCCACCACCTCTTCCTGATGCGCTGTGGTCCTTTTCTGGCACCCAAGGACCGCTACATCCCGGGGCAGCTCCAGGCTCAACACAGATCCCAGAGACAGGTGGGGACATGTGGCTTTTGGCCTGGGGACACCAGGGTCCCTGGGGACCGCTCCACACTCAGCATCAATGTCCCGCACCAGTGGGTTTCTGACGTAGAGCAGCAGCTCCCCGAGCGGGGGTTCAGCAGCAGCCACCCCCGTCCCCCCCTTCCTCCGGCCACATTTCTGAGGCCACGTGTTGCTGGGGCCGTGGCACTCCTCGGGTGCATGCTGCAGGGAGCTGGCGCCCATGATGCCCTGCAGTGTCAGCAGCCGGGCCTGCTCGGCCCGCGCCCGCTCCCGCCGCTGCAGGCTGTTGAAGAGGGAGCCGGCCCCGGCCTTGGGCAGGGTGTGGGAGACAGCCGGCGTCCCACCGCTGGATGCCGGAGGGCGGTGGGCAGGGGGTGGCCGCTTCATGTCAAAGGTTTTCCCAGCCTCCACCTGCACCTGGAGACAAAGAGAGAGGGGTGACCCCCACGGCCGGAGCCTCCATCACCCTGCACCAACCGCTACCTCTCTGTGCTGCGCCTGGGCAAGCAGGGAGTCAGAGGCGCAGGGCAGGCAGCTGGAAACGCTCACCAGTGGCACAGGCAGAGCTGGGAGCAGCATGGCTTCACCCCAGCCCCCCAAGGGCTGCTCCCGCCTCAGCACAGGCAAGGAAGAGGCAGGCGGGGGAATCCCTGCCCATGATGGAGTCCCCCAGGTGCGGTGCATCAGCAGCCGCCTGTGCCATACGGCCCTTCCCCTACACCGCTGCCTTCCAAGCCCCCACTTTTGGGTGGCTATGGAGACAGCAGTCACTGCTGCCTGTCCCTGCCACCCCTGCATGCTCCAAGGCAACAGGGCAGGTGAATCACAGAATGGTTGAGGTTGGAAGGGACCTCTGAAGGTCACCTAGTCCAACCCCCCTGCTCAAGCAGGGACTCCTAGAGGAAGGGGAGCGCTGCCCTTCCTTTCCCCTTCCCCACAGACACTCTCTCCAGTCCAGCTACAGCCCTTCTGGGTTTCTGGAGCCCCAAGGATGCAAGCAAAGGGCTTTGCCTGCAGGAGCTGGAAGAGCATCTCCTTGTACCCCTCAGGCTGGAGGGTGCCCACTACCCCCAACCATCCTGGCAGCCCCTTGCCCTGCCTTGACATCCTCCAGTCTCTCTGTCCCCCTGCCCTCTCCCTTGGGCCACCCTGCTGGGGATCCAGACATGGCTGCCCTTGGAGCTCCTTGCACAGAGCCCTTTGTTCCAGGCCTGGAGCAATGAATGGATGGAAGCCTCAGCAAAACACTAAGCCCCCTTATGCCCTGTGGTTATAAGCCATGCACCCCAGAGCATACGCCCACAACACATGCACCCTCACACAGCCCCATCCAGCTCTTCTCCCTTCAGCTGGCATCACCATACCTCCCGCAGTCACCAAAACCACTTACCCAGGGAGCCAAACTGTGACTAGCCCCATCTGAGCCCCCTCCACGCATACCCCAGCACCCACACGCTGGTGCCTATGGCACTGGGAGGATTTCCCTTCTCCTGGGTCACCACGACCAACAGGACATGGTGGCATGGCCAGGTGGGTTGGTAGCAGGCAGGTTCATGCCATGCAGCCACTCTGCCCAGCATGCAGCCTCATCCGGAGACATTACCTCTTCCACCAGCTGGCGAGGCGGCTTTTTCTTTCTCTTTAAACTACCCCAAGTGTTTCCTAAAAGCCCCTGGCAACGCCTCCAAAAGGTTTTACAGCCTGAGGGTTTAGTGGCAGGGAGCTGAGCCAGAGCAGGGAGAGAGAGAAACAGAGAGAGTTGAAGGCAGAGCTGGCAAGGAGCCACAGCAGAAGAGCGCAGGCAAAAGTGGGTGGCAAAAGCTGGTCCTCAGCCTTCCCTTGAGCATCACTCAGCATGGGCAAAGCCAAAAGTCCCTCTCCTGAGACTGACACAGCCCAAACAGCTTGCTTAGAAATGGCCAAGGTGGGAGGTTCCAGCATGGGGGCTATCCCACCTCCCTCAAAGCCCCCTCCTCTGCACGGGGGCTGAGCTCCGGGGAGCTGCCCTGGCTGCACAGTGATGGCTGACCTTAGCATGAGCGCTGGGCACTCCCCCATGGTCCTGCCCAAACCACTTACTGTCCCCCACGTACCGTCCGCAGTACCTCCTCCCCTGACCGCTCGCTGCCAGCTACTGTTGGCACCTTCTTCTTCTCGCCCTTCTTGCTGATGCTGAGGATGAGGTTGACCGTCCCCCCCAGCCCGCTGGGGCTCCGCGGTGGCAGCAGCAGTGTGGAGGTCTCAGCAGGATCCCAAATGACAGCCTCCTTGGGGGGTCCCGTGCCATGGGGTGTTGAGCTGCTGGGTTGCCCCCAGCTCCTCTCCACTCCCAATGGGGCATCCAAGAGGGGTGATGCCAGCGGGGAGTCAGCTGTTCCCGCTGGCATTTGTGGCTCCAATCCTTGCACAGGCTCGGGGAGAGAGCAGGGCGTGAGCCCCGCTGGGCTGCGGGCACTCTCCAGCTGGGGCTGAGCACATGGGGCACGTTGCTCCTGGGGTGCGAGGCAAGAAAGGGAATGTGGAGGACAGGCTGTCGGGGCCTGGGCACTTTCTCAGGACAATCTTACCTTTGCCCTGTCTGAACCCCTGAGAGTCTCAAGGGTATCACCCCACTGGCATGACACATCTCTCCCTTTCTTCTGCACCACCCACTCTTCTGCACCACCCACCCAGAGGTTCAGTGTCTCTGCTACCCTTAGCCTCAAGGCTGGTCACACTCACCAACAGCCTCAGCATGACTGGGTACTCACTTGACTGGTGGGGGACATGCCCAAAGGGCTCTCCAGGTCCTTTCTGTCCTCCTGCTTGCTCCCAGGGTCCCGCTGGTGCCTCTGTGCTCGCCAGCGCACCAGCACCCAGCCCAGCATGCTCTGCAGCTCCTCCAAGCGTTCCTTTATCTGAGGGGAGGAGAGATGCTGAGCAGCCCACAAGGACCCTTAGCCCAGGGACACTGGCCCTGCCAGGACACCTCACTGTGGAGCAGTTCAGGGGGGTTTTGGGAGGCAAACATGGTCAGTTGCATGACTTTAGGTCTCAGCATCCATTGCTGGGTGAAACCTCTTCCTGCCCTGAGCAGCCCCGGGATGTGTGGCTAGCCCCGTACCACTTACCGGGGCTCTGCACCTGCACCTCGCTCTCTCACCAGGGACTGTCCCTGGAGCATTTCTTGGGGTGCAAAGGTGACTCCCTCCATTCCCCACCCTTACTGTTGCACTGAGGTAGTGCTCCTCAGACACCAGCTGCTGTCCCACCGCTGCCAGCGCCTCAAACTCCTTGAGCTTCCCTTCGATCCTCCTCTCCAGCTCTTCACATGGAGTCTCTGGGAGACCATGGCCACTAGGGCTTTCAGAGAAGATCTGAGCCCGCGTGTCCTCTGTCCAGGAGCTGTGGGCAGGTGAAGGATAGGCTGAGGGGGCTGAGGAATGACCCAGCCCCTCCCCAGCCCCGAAAGCCCCAGGAAACCCATCTTCACACACAGGGATGGCTGAAAGCAGCTCGCTAGGGTAGCACAGCGGTAGATCTGGTGGGGCAGGGCAAGATGCCATGGGGCTGCCCCACAGCAGGCAGCCCTGGGCAACCCTTAGTTCCAGGCTCCCCACGGTCCTGCCTAGCTGCACCCCTGGCACTGCCATGCTCTCACCAGCTCCCCCCTAACCGCTGCAGAGGCAACCCCAGCGGCTCACCACCACTTACATCATGGCTAAGTAATCTCTGAAGAAGTGTCGTAGCCGGCCAGCCCGCTGCACGTGGGCCCGGGTCTCCCGCAGCAGCTCCCGCAGCCCTGCCCAGGCACACAGCGTCTCCTCCACCTCCCGGCTGACGGGGCACAGCCGAGCAGGGCAGAGCTCTTGCAAACGGGCAGCTGCCCTCTCCAGCTCCTCCAGCTGCCCCTGCAGGGTCTCCGACACAGCACGCTAAAGGCAGAAAAGATTCAGGATGCACCCAACTCCTCCAGACCCAGGCTGGAATCTCCTGCATCCCAGGATGCAGGGATGGAGGGGAGGATGCAGGGATGGAGGGGAGGACGCTGGCAGCAGGGCTGCAGGGAGCAGGCAGAGCCACCCTTGGCGGGGAGGACAGGCAGAGCCACCCTTGGCGGGGAGGACAGGCAGAGCACAGGGCTGCCTGGTTTCCCTACTCTTCCCGCGTGAGTCACCTCCCCGCCAGCAGGAAGATGAGTGAGGTGCTGGCACATGGGAGCTGGCACATGGGAGCTGACGCAAGCTCTCTCCCCTAGCCTGGCCCGTGCTGGCAGAAAGGAGCAGAGTGAGGCAGGGCTTGGCTCTGCTGGAAAATTCCAGCCCAGCCCGCCACGGTGTGCCAAGGCTTACGACACCTGGGTGCCCAGGAGCCAGTGCCTCCCTAGGACAACCCCATCCAGGCGGGATGCCTCCCCACCATAGCACAGCCGGCCACACGCCTGCCGACACTGTGCCTGTCTCACCTCCATCTCCTGCTGCTGGCTCAGCAAGCCCTGCAGCTCCTGCAGGTCCTTCTCACTCTTCACCATGGCAAAGCCGCTCTCCACTTGGGCAGTATCTCGAGCCAGTGCCTCGGCTCTACATCGAAGGGCCTTCAGGCGTGGGGACACCTCCGCCACCTGGATGGGCGAAGAAAGAGAACAGAGATGAGCCCTGGCATGGGACTCCCTGTGCCACTACTTGCCACATGGTCCCAGCCCACCCCAGCCTGAGTGCATCCCTGCAAAAGGGCAGGCAGCACCAGCCACGGGAGGGACGGCGATCCCAGCTTCGCACAGAGCAGTCCCCATGTATTCCAACGCCCTTGTGTTTCACTGGGACCAGCCAAGGTGCGTGCCCTGTCCCAACTAACCGGCACATCCAGCTACAGGTGGACCACCCAGCTGTATCCCCAGACACCCCACCTCCATCCCCTACCAGGCGCTCCAGGCTCTCTGTCTCTGCTGCCACCTCCACGACCCGCTCCCGCTCCTTTGCCGCATCATTCAGCATCTCCACAGCCTCCTGCAGCTCTCCCAAGGGGCGGCTCATGTCCTTGCTGCTCGCTGGGGCTGAGAGCAGGGGAAAAGACCCCTGCGAGCTGCAACGCCTGCTCCCTGGCTGAAGCAAACAGAGACACTGGGCATGAAGGAGATGGGGACGGACTCTCAGGCAGCTGGGTCAGAGTGGAGCACCCATGAGGTCCCCCTGCCAGCCACAGACCACCCCTTAGGCCAGTCGCAGGTGCTGGGTGATCCCAAGAGATGACTGGCCCTGCTGCTCACCGCTGCAGGTCCCTGCCGGCTCCGTGCCTCCTCCTCCCCTTGCAGGTCCTGCAGGAACTCAGACAGCACCAGGGAGTCACGCAGGTCTGCTGCCCGGCGCCGCAGGGCTGTCTGCATGTGTGCCAACCTGCAGGGACAAGAGCCTGTCAGGGGTACCAGCAGCTTCTTAGGGCAAGCATCTTCCTCCCTGCACCTCCTCAGGGTGAGCAACCTCCTCCTCACGTCTTCCAGTGCCTCCTCACACCTCCTCAGGGTGAGCATCCTCCTCCCTGCCCAACCCGAGAAACAGAGAGGAGGCACCTTCCCTCAGGACTTACTTCTCCTCCACCATCTCCACCTTCCTCTGCATCTTCCTTGCCCCCTCACGCTCGGCAGGCAGCTCACCCACCGCCTCCTCCCGTAGCGCCTGGAGCTTGAGGCCACACAGCAGAAGCTGCCTCTCGAGCTGGTCTGTCTCCTCCAGGTCCTGGCGTAGCTCTGCCGGGCTTCTCATGGCAGCTGGCTCCGAGAGCGACCCAGCCACAGCTTGTAGCCACTGCTCAGCACGGTCCAACTCTCCCACCAGCCTCAGTGCCTGCAGGCAGAGCGGGGAGCCCATCAGCCTGGCTCTGAGCCACCCAGGGGAGACAGGAGCCATGCTGCCACCCCACTGCGGGTACCCAGGGCACTGGCAGCTTGGATGGCACAGCTGGAGCAGCGCTGGAGATGCCAGAGCCAATGCTGTGGATCCCATCCCTGCAGGCACCGACCTTGCCTGCTGATCCTCAGCAAGCTGCTGCAATTAGGGCATGTCCCCACACCCTCCCCAGCCCTGCCACCATGTACCTTATCGATTTCCTGCAGCACAGCACCGTTCTCCTGGTGCTTCCTCTGCAGGTCCTCCCAGAGCTCCCCCAGCTCCCGCAGCATGGCCTCCACTTGCGGGCTCCTCGGGGGCCCACCCAGCGTCGGCCTCTCCTGGAAGGCAGGGAGGGTGGTTAGGACGGGCCCTGCCTGTGGGGGCCCCAGCACCCCACATCCTAGGGGGCTCACCAGGAGCACAGGCCTGGCACTGCAGCTGGGGTCCAGGGGTTCCTGCTGCGTTTGTGCTGCTTCCAGGCTCCTCATGTCCCCTACTGGACACAGGGGGATGCTGGGACCCACACTCTCCTTGTGTGGGGACACAGTCTGCAGGGGAGCAGGGAGACATGGTGCCTTAGTGCCCAGACCAGGGACAAGTGTGAGTGCACAAGCATGCATGCCCACAAGCAGCAGGAGGGGGTCAGGGAAGGGAGTCTCACCCCAGCACTGGCTCCCCTGGCTGGGCAGGGAGCAAAGGGGACTCATGGGGGGACATTACCATGTTCACCGCCCCAGAGATGTCCTGCACCTGGGCCTCCGGCTGCCACATCCCTGACTCGGGCTCTGTCTCTCTCCTCCTCCTGCAGAGAGGGGGACAGTCAGGACTGCAAGGTCCCCCCCTGTACAGGGGACCCCCATCCCTGGCTCCTCTGACTCCATCCCACTCCCCATAGCCACCTTCACAAGCTCGTACCTTTTGTTGTCCCCTCCATGAGGGGGCTGCCCCGTTGCTGGAGAGCTGGGGCTGCTCTTCTCCCCTCTCCCATGCTCCGCTGCCTTCCCCAGCACATCCTTCGGCACCTACAGCACAAAGGCTCCTGTTCCTCCTTTGCCAGCCCAAAGTGTGCATCCCTTTGCCCAGGGCCTGGCACTTATCACCCCCTGTCAGCGGTGGGGCCAGGTCACAGGCATGCTCTGCCCAACTCCCAAGCCCCTTTCCCACAAACTCCCCCATCTTCCTGAGGCAGAGGTGCTGGAGTTGCCCAGAGGAAGGCAGTGCTCACCATGCTCCCGGGGTCCCTTGTCTGTTTGTCTCCTGCTGCCTTCCCCACAGCCCCATGGCTGCTATTGTCTCCTCGGGGCTCCGTGCTTGGAGCCACAGCCTCAGCCCCCAGTGAACTGCTCACCAGCGCCGGAGCCTTCTCTGTCCTGGGAAAGGGGTGCAAGGGAGGCCCAGGGAAGCAGAGGACAGAGAAAAGAGAGACCTTAAGTGGAGCTGGTGCCCCAGAGACATCTTGCCAGGGGCTCACCCAGGTCTTTTCCCAAGCCTCTGGCCCCAGTACTGGGGGGTCTGGGTTGGGGTCCCAGGGCTCTTGCTGGGCTGTGCCCTACCTCAGTGCCTGTTGGAGCTGTGCCCAGCTCTCCTTGACGTCTCGGTGCTTGGGGACAACTCGGGCTGCCAGGCTGGGCTGCAGGCTGAGGAGCTGGGACATGGTCACATCCAGCATCTGGAGAACAGAGCAGCCAGGAAGCAATGACAGGGCTGGTGAGGGGCGAGCCACCACAGCCATGATGCCAGTGCGTGGTGGCAACCCACCACCAGCCCTAGAGGAGCAGGAGAGGTGGCAGGCACCAAGCCCAGTCCCTTGCTGCCCCTGAGGCAGCTCCCCCATCCATCACACATCCCTGGCCACCCCACGTGGCTGTGGGGTGCCCACTGAGCCCAAGCCCTGCTGGTGCCAGAGGTGACCCTGAAAGGTACACACCTCCCCTGTGTCGGGATGTTCCCAAGGGCTCGGAGGACGAGGCAGAGCCTTGCACTTACCATCACCTGGCTGGCAATGTCCCTGACATCCCGATCCCGGCATGGCTCGCCCTCCCCTGGCTTCCCCACACCACAGACACTCCTCTGCTGCAAGAAGAAGCTGCAGTCAGTGGTGGCAGGAGGATGGAGCCCTGCCCTTAGCTCTGGCAGAAAGGGTGGCTGCAAAGCCATGCTTGCTACTCTAGCTCTCCTTCTTACACCAGGCTCCATCCCCCAGGGCCCTGAGGGTCCTGGGACCACAGCAGCCCCCACACAGGGGACGAGAGTGGAGCGCTGCTTGCCAAGTTTCACTCTGGCCATGCAAGAGCCCTGCACCAGGCTGACCCTGGCTCCAGTGCTGGTACCTTGGTGTGGATAGCCCCAAGCAGGGTGTCTGCTTGCTGGAGGAAGGCAGCCACCTCCAGGGCCAGCTGCAGGGCCTCATGGTGCTCCTTCAGGGTCCCCTGCAGCCGCAGCCACCTGTGCAAGGGAACGGGAGAGGTGAAGGGCAGCCCATGCCCCCCTGGGGAGCTGTGCAGAGGTAGGGCAAGGGGAGGCAGGTGGGAAGTTCAGGGGGTCTTACTTCCCAGCCTGTCAGCTCCCTGCACCTGGCTGTCCCCTGCTCAGCCAGTACATCCTCCACTCACGTTTTGTTGAGGTGCTTGCGCCGGGCTGAGATGCTCCTGCTCTCACTTTTGCCTTGTTTCTCCAGTTTCTGGGCCAGACTGTTCAGCTCCTCATGCAGACTCTGGAACTGCTGCTCCTCCTGGCCAAAGCAGAGAGACAGACATCAGCATCCCCCAGCCACCCTTCTTGCTCCCCTCTTGGGGACCTGTGCCATGCCCCAGGCTTGGGACCCCAGGGCTGGCAGGGCACAGGGTTCCCTGACAAGCCAGTGGCCCCCCAGGAGCCTCTCACCTGCTTCAAGTCAAGGATGCGGCGGGTGAGCTGGATCTTTTCTGGGCTTTCCTGCAGGAGGGCTGCCAGGCAGGGCTTCTCTTCCTGGGCCAGGGGAGGGCGTGATTAGGCAGGGGACAGTCAGGCTGTCCCCCTCCCCAGACTGCTCTCCCCACCCCCCACACCTTGCGCCTGATCCACGCCTCCAGCCGCTCCGCTTTCCTGTTGAACTCCTGCAGGCTTCGCAGCCCCCCCAGGGCTTTGCTCTGGCTGGCAGCTGTCTGCTTCAGGAGCTGCCACTGGTCCCGCAGGGCCAGCAGCTGCCTCCGCACCCCTTCGGCACCGGGGCTCGCTCGCCACATCAGCTGCTCACCCATCTGTGGGGCCAAGGGACCTGCTCAGCATCAGGGGCTCCCAGGGACTCCCCACCACTGCAAAGAGCCTGGGGACACAGGTGCTGCAGGCAATGGTAGCTGGCCCAGCCTCACCTGGTTGAGCTTTATCAGTGTGTTCTCAAAATCTTTCATGTCCCGCTGCAGAGTTTGAGCCACCTCCTCCCAGTCCTGGAGGTCGCAGCCATCCTTCAGGTCCCGCAGCTTGCCTCGCACCCAGCCCTCCGCCTGCAAGGTGGCAAGAGCCACATGGCCGAGAGCCTCTGACAGAGCCCTGAGGACGTGGCTTCGGGGACCCAAGCCCAAACCCCCACAAAGCCACAACAGGGACCGGAGGGCACCCTTTCAGCTGACAACCCGTTTGCTCTGAGCGAGAACAGGCCAGCAAAGGGGCTCAGGATGGCGACAGCAGCAATGGAGGTAGGAAGGTGGGCGGCATCTCGCTTTTTTCCAGCATCTGCCTGCTCTAGCCTGGCAGGAGAAGCCAAGGCCCCACAGGCAGGCCAGAGCAGGGGTCTTTGCAAGGACATCCCAGTACGAAGCACCTCCTCTCCCCACGCTCTGCTCTGCTGTGCAAGCACCCATGCACCCTCCCCAGCATGGGGTGGAAGCAGACTTCCCCCACACCATCCCCATTCCCACGCTGCTGGGGGGGGACAGGGGCTGGGAGGAGGAGGAGGACGATGGGGGACGGGAGGAGCACGCGCACATGGGGAGGAAGCAGGGCCCTGGTGCGGGCTGACCCCCTCTCCCCAGGGCCGACAGCCAGGGAGAGGCGGCCAAACATGATCTCATGCCACAACCATGGCTTCACTCGGAGCTGGGAGTTCAGCCCTCCCCACCACACACCCCACCCCACCCCACCCCGCAGCTCACATGAAAGGCTTCCATGGCCCCCTGCCCTGCTCCCCACGCAGCCTCTCGGGCAGGCACCCCGGCTGGCCTCACCTGCAGCATCTCTCGGTTGAACTGGGCTACGAGAGGGCTTGGGTCAAGGAGGGGGAACACTCCCACGCTGCTTCGCCCATCGCATCTTGGTGTCACTGTGGGTTCCTTGCCCTTGGGACTCTCTTTCCGGGGCGAGGACGCCAAGGGTCCTGCCAGCTGGGGTGGGCAGAGGTGGGGGCGTCAGCATGCAGCCCCATAGAGCCCTCCCCATCACCTCCCAGGAACATTTTGGAAACTCAAATAAAGTATGTCAGCCTGCCTTGTCCCCTACCCCACTGCTTCACTGACATATTTGAGGTTCTCTCCCAGCACCTCCAGGCACAACTCCTCTCTACCAAGGCCATGCCAGTGGCTTTTGCAGCCCTGGCAGGGAGTTGCCAGGCTGTCCCTCAGCCCTGGGTCACTGCCAGCTTGCAGGCTGCCACCAGCATCAGGGCTGGTCCCTGTGGCCACTTTGGAGGTGGATGTGGTGCTTGCTGCCCCTCCAGCCTGAGGCTGTGCATACCTGCAAGGCGCATTTGTGTCTGTGGCATCTGTTTGGTGTCACCCTGGGGACACTGCCAGGGGATGGGATGGCGGGGCTGGGGCATGGGGCAGGTCCCCAATGAGTTCAGCCCACCACTCCTCCAGGGCACAAGGAGACACCCATCCCAAGCAAGCGGCAGCAGGGGGCAGGAAGCCCAGCATCTCCCCCAGGGCTCAGTCTCGCGGGCAGCCGGCGCTGACGAAATGCTCTGTCAGGGCTCCAGCTCCGCCAAGGGTGATGCTGAAGGTCAGCCAGCGAAAGCACTGGCCCCTCTCCAAGCTCAGCCCCGGGCCCAGCTGCACGCAGCCCAGGGGACAGCACAGCCACCCAGGCACTCGCTTCCTACCCTGCTGCCTGGGGGCCTGACTGCACGCAAACAGGAGCCTCGGCAGCTTCAGGAGAAACCTGAAGGCACAGGGCTCGCTGCCTCCTCTCACCAGGCAGAAATTGTTCCTGGGTCAGCCTGGGGCAGCCTGCCCTCCCTGAGGGGGCTGAGTGTGAGCTTCTCCATGGGGTCCCATCCACCCACGAGCCTGCCAGGGCACAATCTCCCAGGAGCCTGCAGAGCAGCAGGGTTCAGGCAACTGTTTCAGGCTCTCTAAGCACTCTGGCATGCGCTGCCCCGCTGACGGCATGGGAGTTGCTTTTCAAAGCCTGTCTGCCTAACCACAAGAACTAGAGAAATCCTCTGACTTTTTTTTTTCCCTTCAAATAGCAACACAGATTCTCAGGCCCTCCTGTGACTCCAGGATTTTCAGTCTCTTGACACGGCCAGAGCTGCAGAAGCCCATAATCTGTTTCCCGTGGAAGTGATAAAACCCCTGGGCACTGGCCTGGGGGCTATCCCCTCGCCCTGTCATGCCCAGCTTGTCCCCTCACTCATTTAAAGCAGCAAGGCTCCATCCACACCCTCTCACTTGCTCAGCCCCAAGCTGCATCCCTGGGTTAGAACCTCTAAACAGCGAGAGCAAGGGGACGCACCGCATAGAAGGGGGAACCTCTGTCCAACGGAGGGCAGAAACCAGCAGCCCTGGGACTCCCAGCCTCCTGCTGCTCGTCCTCCACATCCACGTCCTTCCTGAGGAAGACCTAGAGACAGGAAGGTGCAGATGTGAGCCTGGAAGTGCTCCACCATCCCAGCAGCTGAGGGGACAGAGAAGCATGTGCCTGCTTCCCCCTGCCCTGGGCTAGAGGAGGCTGCTGGCAGTACCCAGACATTGCCTGGCCAGGCTCTTGCCCGTCTCTCCTTACGCATCCAGGCCAGGATCCTCCAGGCAGCATGTGCAGCTCCTGCCACATGTTCAGCAAGTGGCAAGAGCTTAGGAGCTTGCTTTGCTCAGCACCATCTCCACTTTAGCTCCCACACACACGCCTTTTCCCCTTGAATTGACTCCAAAGCCAGCAGAAACCCACTGAGTGATCACCACTGGCCCCTGGCCATCTAAGGATACTTAGGACAGCAGGGCAGAGGCACAAGGCCACAGGAGTACAATAACCCCACCAGCACAAACCTGAATTCTCTCAGCTGCTAATCCCTGACCTCAGCCTGTCCGGGAGGCAAGAGTTAAGGGGGTATCTGACTCGCAGGCAAGGGCTCTGAGGACAGGGTCGAGGGTGGAAGTAGGAGAGGCAGGAGGAAGGAAGTCCAGAAGCCGCAGCCAAGCACAGAAAGGAGGTCCAAGATGAACTCTGTGTTACCTTATCCTTAACAGAGCTCAGCCCCAGGAGGAGAGGTGCGTGGGATTGCTTAGATCACGCACCAGGGCAGTCACTCTCATCTTCTATGGATTGATCTCTTCTTGGGCTGTCAGATATAGCAGGCCAATTTAGGGACCTCCTTCCACTCCCTCCATGGGGCCACCTTGCTGCCTCTGTAACACTCACCCAGGCGTGCACAGGGCAGCACAATATGGTGGGCAACATGTACTGCCCTGACACCCACTCTCTGCTCTCCTCTGAGGCCACAGCAAATGGGGTGGGGGATCAGCCAGAGCCAGACCCAGCCCACCACGACTCGGACCACTCCAGACTGGGGACAGTGTCCAGGTGGAACCAACCCAGGCAAACCAACCACTCCCTCCCTGCCCAGAGAGTGGCTTCCTACAATTTCTGCAGGACTGAAGAAGAGTCCCAACACAGATGGCATCCCTCAGTGCTGGAGCTGCTGGTACCAGAGATGCTTGGAGCCCCACAAACAGCCCAACAACCTTATAACCCCTGGGAGACCAGCACCACCAGACCTCTCCAGGGGGCTGCAGAGCCCAGCTGGTGGCTGCAGAGGACAGACCACTGCACCACATCACGGCATCCCATCCCAAGCAAGGAGAGTGGGCAGGGAGCAAGGCTGAGTCACAGCCTGGCAGGCGCAGTGAGAGCTCAGCACATCGGGCACAAGGGTGCCAGAAGGAGAAGGCACTCCCCTGCCTGCCTGAGGGGCTGAGAAGTTTGGATGGCTGTTTAGAGAATGGTGGGGAGCTAAATGTGAAGTCCTTACAGGGCATAAGACCAAGGAAGCTCCCCTTCTAGGCAGTGGTATGCCACAATGGCTGCAGCCTGTGAGCTCACCCCTGGACTCAGCCATGGGAGACAAGCCTGCAGGTGACACAGGAGCTTTATTTAAAGTCCCCATCTCACGATCCGTCAGCTGCAGGAAAACAGAGCTGCCAGCACAAGGATGACTTCATCCTTCCCGCAGAGCTGCTCCACAGGGACTGCCCCTCCTCCCTGGTCCCTCTGGCCGGAGTTGGGTCCTCGCTCCAGCAAAACAACAAACTCTCACAGCAACCAAAAGCTGGGAGGAGGAGTGAGGCCTTCCTCAGCACCCGTGAGGTGCCATGCTCACCGCTCCCCAGGACTCCAGGCTTCACAACATGAGCAAAGCCACACGTGAAATGAGCGCAGCAGCCTCATCTGCCTCCTTTACAAACGCTTCTTTCCCTCGTTAAAAGCACAATTAAGATGGCACATACACTCGCTGTATTCCCATAGAAGAGTAGGTGCCAGTGACTTCCCATGAGCAAGACGAGCAGGGTCAAGCCCTCCTGGGCTGCACTGTGCTCATCCCAGAGGATTCCTCCATTCCTACAGGGCAGGAGTCAAGGGCAGAGCCAAGGGCTGGGGGGCACACTTGGGAAAGCCCTAACGTGCCCTGTGTGTGGGACACTGTTCCCTTTTCTCCTCTGGCTGCCGTGCCACCTAATGCATGCTTTCCCTTGTGTCCTGGCTCCCTCTCTCCCTCCCAAAGCTCCCTCTTGCAGCCTGCTCCCCCCTTCCAGCTCCAACACTCCAGGCTGGACAGGGAGCAGGGGCTGATCCCGGCAGCCTCCCCAGAGTCCCGCACCACACCACAGTGCTGAGCACGTGTCCCTACCTTATATGAAAGAGGGGAACCCACGTCCCAGTGCCCCCTTAGGCTGCGCAGACTCCGGCCGCCCAGCGAGGAGCCGCCTGCGTGCCGGAGGAAGCGGCAGCTCTTGCGAGGCCGTGCCTAGCCTTTATTGGCAATGAAGCCGAGGGTTTTGGCAGTGGGCTGTCCGGCTCTCCCTAGCGCTATCCTGCTGGGTTAACCAGCTGTTGCAGGTCAGGTTTAAATCCCAAAGAGTTCCTGCCTGCTCTCGCCAGCAACGGCAAGGTCTCCAAACTGCCTTCTGCCCCACCCCAGCCACCCAGGGGGTCTCCTGGGCTCCAGCACTGATGGATTTGAACCTCCGTGCCTGCTAACACTCAGACTCGGGAGGGTGGATGCCGGGAGCCCTGGGTCCTGCTCCTAGCCTTGTCGGCTCTGTCTGGCTGTGTGGCCCTTCATGAGTCACTTCCCTCCTCCCAGCCTCCGCTTCCCCTCCAGTAAAGGGGAGACTGAGTTCCCAGTTCCCTTCACACAACTGCATCATCTCGGGCATCCCAAGAGCGGAGCCCTCCATAGCCGGGGCTCTGGGGCAGAGCTCGGCTGGGTCATCTTAACCCAAGGGAAGGCTCATCACCAGCTCACCCGCAAAAACCTCCTGCCCTGCAGCCTCACGGTACAGAGAAGTGTGTGGGGGAAACGTGGGAGAAAAGCAACTACCCCAGAAGCCCAGTAGCAATTGCTGCGCGGAGGGCACGGGGAGAAGGCAGCAGGGATCCCCTGCCGCGGCACAGCCAGCCCAGGACCTACCCATCTGCTGTCAGCCAGGAACAGGGAACCGCGGGGAAAACGAGGAGAGTGCAGAGCGCAGGGGACGCGAAGCGCTTACCTTGAACTGAGCTTTCCCCGGCCTGCTGTTGTTGTTGTTGTGGTTCCTCTCGCCGCCGGTCCGGGCAGGGTCCCCGGATCCCCCTGCGTCCCCCGCACCAGCCTCCCCATGCCAGTTGGACAGCGTGATCTTCTTAATGGAGCGGGCGAGAGAGTTGCGGTTCAGCCGCTCCTCGTCGGTCCCCGCTTCCTCGCCGGGGCTAGGGCTGCGGGGCTGGCCCTCGGGGGCGGCGGGGCTGGCCCGGGCTTGGGCGAGGTAGAGGGAGATGCGCTCGTTGAGGCTGCGGCGGAGCCCGCGGTGGCCGTCCAGGGCGGAGGCGAGGGCGATGCCGGGGCAGGCGTCCGCGGGGAAGTCGGCGGCACACTTGGGCAGCGAGAGCTTGGTGCTGATGGTGAAGGGCTGGACCTTCCTCGCCGTGCTGCCCGACATCCTCGCCCTCCCCGTCGCCGCCGGCGGGCAGCGGGGCAGCCGAGGCGCCCGGCCCGGGCACCGCGGGGCGAAGCGGCAGCGCGGGGCCCCCGGCGCCCAGGAGCACCGGCGATGGAGACCGCCCGGGCGGCGCCGGCTCCTTCCCCGAGGCGGGTGGCTGAGGCGGTGGTGGGGCCGGCCCTTCCCGCGGGGGCGCTCAGCAAGGCGGCCCCGCGGCGGGGGGCAGCGGCGCGGGGGGCGGCCCAGATCCCATGGCCGGAGCGGCAACGCGCGGGCAACCGTCCGGCCTCGGCTGCCTGGGCGGACCCTCCGCCCCCGCCGGGGAGCGTCCCCTCCCCTGCCCTGCCCGGGTCCCTCCTCCCGCGCCGGGCAGGGGAGGCGGGGGAGAGCCGCCGCTCCCTACCCTGCCCTGGACTGCTCTGCTCTGGCCTGGGCCGTCCCTTCCTTCCCCGGCCGGCTTCAGTCGTCCGCCTTCTTGCGCAGGTTGAGGAGGCAAAGCAGGCAGGTGAGCAGGGCCTGGCGGCTCTCCCGGGAGCGCAGCCGGCGCCCCAGGCGGCGGAGCGGCGGCAGGAGGCGCTTGCGGGCCAGCGGCAGCAGGCGGGCGAGCAGGGCGCGCAGCAGCGGGGCGGCCAGCGGCGGGGCGGGCATGCTGCCCCCCGGGCCGGCGGGCGCAGCCTCAGCCCCCCGAGGTGCCTTGGCGGATCGCGGGCTGCCCAGGAGCTCCTCACGCTTCGGACCGTCCGACCCGAACGGGACGCGGGTGCCCGAGCGTGGTGCTCGGGGGGTCCGCACCTCTCTGGGAGTGAGGGGCTGCCTGGGGAGATGCACTGGAGGCGACCGCTCTCTTCCCCACCGCTTCTCCTGCTCTCTCTTACCCTCCTTGAGATCCTTCCCGCTCCGGGATACCGCTCTGCCCTTTCTTCCAGAGGAGCAGGTACTGCTCAGCTCCCCCCAGGTGGACCTGCCACCAGCCCAAAAGGCAGGAACAGCTCCGGAACAAGGGACAACACCAAAAAAACAGCTGCCCATTTAAATGCCCCCTCCTCCCAGACTAGACACATGCTCCCAGTAAGTGATACTGCTCCTCAGACCAGGACCCCATTTGTCAGGGTGGCAATGGGAGGAACAACATCTGCCTACCACAGAAATGTGGGCTGGAATGGGGTCCTGTTTCACTACAAGGCTTCGCTGAAGCCCCTGATCAGGCAGCTGGGTCCAAAATATGTTTGCCTGTCATTCTCTGCCAGCGCCAGCAATTGTGAGTCTGTTCCCACAAGGGCCAGGAATGCAGACCAGGCGGACCACCAAGGAGAGTGGGCAAGGGATGCCGCAGGGCACGAAGCACCAAGGAGCAGATGGGGCACTCCCTTGGCGAAGAGCTGTGATCTGGCTCCACGCAGAGCTCCAGAGCAGGCTGGTAACCAGTGTCCCATGCTTTCCAGCTGTGCTCCCAAGCTGAGCCTGCTTGGGGCAAGCAGCCAGGGCCCTGCAGACCAGGGGAGCGCAAGCTAGCCAGGGTGAGGGCACAGGCAGGAAGGTCCATGGGTCACATCTGTGCCCTTCCGCTTCCCTTCTGTGCCTAACCTTTGTTTTGTTCCTGGTGGCTGTCTGCCTTAATTTCCTCCCCTTGTTGTTCTCTTCAAAAACCCTGCCAAGGCCTTACTCTTGGCTCCCACTCAAGCAGAATTTAGGAGAACGAACAGACACGAGGGACTGAAAGCTACTGCTCTGTCTCCCAGCCTGCCTGATGTAAGCTGTCCCTTGCCCAGCGAGTCCCATCCAAGGGCAGTTAGTTCAGCCAGGGTGACCTTTCCCAGCCTTGCAGAGTCCTTTTGGGGAGCCAGCCATGAATGAGGAAAGCAGGCTGGCTGTGCCTCAGCAGAGAGACACCATGTGCCGAAACCAGAAACAGCTCCCTGATGGCTCAGCATTGGGGCTCCGGAGCTGCAAGGACCAGGATTGATGTCAGCCCCTTGGGACTGGCCTCCCAGAGCATCCTGGAGCCTCCTGGGCTCCGGGTCTGCCGCGGTCAGAGGGCTCCGGCACAGGCGCGCTGCTCTGCTGGCTGCTGCCGCCAGCCCCGTGCCGGTGCTATTACAGGGAGTGGAAAGAGCTCAGGCAAAAGAAGCAGGAGCTTTGCTGCAGCTGTGGCAGGGTCTACATTTCTCTGGGAGGGAGCTTTCTCCCTTTTATCAGGGAGGCAGTGCTTGGCCTGCTCTCGAGACTCCTGGGTTCACTGTGCCATGGCTGATCCCGAGTCAGTTGCTGCCTCAGTTTCCCCAGTGGGAATATCCCCTCCCTGTGCAGAGGGCTCTTGCAGCATCCCACCTCTGAGCGGGTTGGGATGAAAAGTGCAGTGTCCCTGGTCAGCGGTATTGACTGCAGTGATGGAGGAGAGTGGAGATCTTTCCTAGGGAGCCTTACCTAGTCCTAGGAGAAGCTCTGCCTGAGACAGGGGAACCACCTATCCTACTGTGCCTCCTGGGGGAATCCTGTCCTTTGGTCCCACGGGGAAAGGGAGGTGCCGGCCAGGTGCAGAGGTGTTGCAGCACATTCCTGAGGGCATTTGCAGCTGAGTGTTAAGTAGCAGAGATACACAAGGAGGTGGGGTGGAAAATCCCTTGGGAACAAAGGGCTTCAGTGTGCAGCTTCTGTAGAAACCTGCACCTTCCCAGGGAGCGGGCGCAGGTAAGGGCAGGAGGGGTTACCCTGCTGTGAGAGCCAGATGCTTGCAACATCCCAGCACTGGGCGGAAAGTGGGGCAGGGCTTGTTTGCTGAGCTCTTAGCACTCCTAAAGAGGCAAATTTTTGTTTCTGCCAAAAATGCAGAGATGTTGCCTAGCCACTTTCCCCAGCTGGAAGGTCAGGGGCCTTAGTGTGCTTTCACAGTTGGGCAAAAAGCACAGCCCAGGGAGGTGAAGGGACTTAACCCTGCTGCTCTGGTGAGTCAGGCACAGAGCTGGGAAGAGAATGCAACCTCATAAGAAAATTAAATCCCACCAGTATCTACTTCCAAACACAAGATTTAGGGCACTGCAGTCCTGTGCCCATGTGTTACCTGGGCCAAGGTGTGTAGAGCCTTGCTGTTAACTCTCTGATCCATGGAGGGCTTTCTGTTCCTGCAGTCACTGCTCTGTCTCTCAACCCTTTTTCTTGTCTATCCTTCATCCCTCTTCACCAAGGGACTCAAAATCTCTTACCAGGTGTATGGCTCCTTTTTTGCTGGGTACATGTCAAGGCCACTTCCTTTCAGTCATTCATTTTCTTTATCATGCCAATAGCACAACCAAGTACCCCCTATTTAAGTGTCAGAGAGAGCTGGGATCCACTTCCTGAGCCCAGACAGGGACCATGTACCCCTCCCTAGCACTTATTTCTCTCAGGTGGTCAGTTAGCAGCTGGGCACCAGCAAATGAGGAGCAGGAGATGCCCCTGCGCAGCGCAAGGCAGGCCGAGGGTCCCTGGAAGCCTGCGGATGGAGCCGCACCAGCAATGGGAGAGCAGGGCTGGAAGCACCCCAGCTGCAGGGTCTGTCCTCAGAGTAGTGGCAGGACAGTGCAGAACTGTCCTCTTGTCTTCTCCCTGCTGTCCCATAGCCCTGGGGATTTGGCTTGCCCAAAGCCCTGCTCCTTCCTTCTTGCTGCTGAGCAGGGGTGAGCTCACAGCCTGCAAGTTCTCTGGGCAGATCCTGAGGCTGGAGCCAGCTGGCACCTCCATCTTCTCTGGGAGAAGACGACCTGCTCGGAGGCCACTCTGGAGGAGGCATGGTTGGAGGGTCATGGGTGTGGGACATGCCAGCCTTTGGGCAAGATGTGGCTGTGCTACCTCCTGGTATGACCCCTCTTGGTTGCTGCTGCCCATTGGTGGAAGGAATGCCTTCTGAGCAGCTCCGTGCCCTGGCAGCTGGCAGACAAAGCTGGCATGGGCCTTGAGAGCCGGCCAGATCCCTGGCCTTTGTCCCATGAGTGATCTGCCAGCACCCAGCCTGCTCCCAGGACAGCATCTCTGCTGCACAGGAGGGCAAGTCCCTTGTGCCACCTCAGGGGCAGGCACAGGTGACAGCATGCATCGGCACCTGCCAGTGCTTAAAGCGGCTGTCCCATGGTTAAGGCTCCAGAGGATTTAGCAGGGAGCAGGGATGCTGGGAAGAAGGACATGGCATCTCTTCACAAGGTGTGCAAGGTCTGCCGCAAATCTTGCTCTGGGCATAGTGCTGGGAGCTAACAGAAATGTGGGGCGGGGGGTGGGGGGAAGAAGATGAGAGGCAGACAAGATTCCTTTCTTTGAGGAGACCTCATCGTTGTGGCGGGGACGCGAGAGGGTGGCAGTGGTGTGGACACCAGTGGCACCCAAGCACCTGGCCCCATGCAGGAGGAACGCAGGCCATTCCTGCTAGGGAGGGACGTGAGCGCTATAAATAGTTTGTTTAACACACCATGGCCAGGCCCTGGAAAGCCCCGTCCCAGGCACATTCCCTGTTGCTGGCGTTGAGACGGCAGCTGTTGGAAAAGGCCGAATCCAGCAGCTGTTGCCCAGTGCCCTCAGCCCCCGCCCCACGCCCCCAGCACTCCCACTGCCCTCCCGGGCTGGCCGAGCCCATGGCATCCCTGGGCACGGATGCCGAGGCTCGCCAAGGAGTTGCCAGCTCTGCTGTGCTGGCGTTGGTGCTGCTCCTGCATTGGCGGTGGCCACAGGATGCTCCCACCGCCTGGCTACTGGTGCCGGAGGAGCGAGGAGGATGGGGAGGGGGCTTTCCTCCCTGACAGCCCCTGCAGCAACGGGGATGCCGCCAAGCCTGGCTGTGAGCTGCGAGGCTGTGCCGGTGGCAGCTGCTGCCCACGCATGTGCCCCGCAGCGGCTGTCCACAGATTGGGATGCTGGGCTGGGCCACAGCCCCCCGCCCGCTGGCTCCGCTCACACAAAGGCCCCTTGTGCCCATGGGCTGACATTCCTGCGGCTGCAGGCCTGGGGCTGGGGCAGAGTGAAGCGCAGCCGGTGGGGAGTCAGGGCCAGAGCCCGGCTGCCGGGGCAGCTGGCGGGGCCAGGTGGGGATGGGTTTCGGTCCTGCCCCCCTCTTGTGCCTTGAGAATGGACATGAGCAGCTGGTGGGAGAGGGGGGACCCCCAGGGCAAGCAGGTGGCTCCAGGCTGCGGGAGGCAGGGGCACAGGGCATGGGGTGCAGGAGGGGATGCTGTGGTACTGGGGAGCAGGAGCAGTGGTGCTGTTCACCCACGGGTGCTGCCTGCCCACCTTGTGCGCTCCCACCCAGCGCAGAGCTGTGGGATGGGCGTGGGAAAGGCAGGAGCAGGCTGGCTCTCGCTGGCTGGTGCCCGTGGCAAGACGAACCCTATGCCAAGAGCAGTTTTGGACACATCTGGCCCCCAGCCCTTCTTGCTCCTCACCTTACACCAGCATTTAAGGACTCTGCTGGGCCTTCTCCTTGTCCCCTTTTGCAAGGACAGGAATGAGCCAGGCAACTGTGGCATTAGCTGGCAGCTGGGGACCCCCTGCCTGCCGACCCCCTGCTGACACTGGCCTGCCAGCTGCCAGGGCCAGCGAGGGAAGGGATCTGCCAGCTGGTGCCTGGAGGGAGGGAGGGGGCTTCTGGTAAGGCTATGCCTGGGGCACCTGTCATCCCAAAGCTGGGGCACCACTGTGCCCTACAATCGGGCCTGTGTGCACGCTGGGACAGTGATGACAGCTCTGCATACTTGCCCCTGTGTCCTGTGTCCCGTTCCCCCCACGCCCTTGTTTCCCAGAGGCCTTGGGGTTGCACGGGAAGCAGGGAGCCCAGGCTGGCAAGCACTGAAGTATCCCCACCCAACACAGGGCAGCTCAGCTCACAAGTAGCCACAAGCCAAGTGGAAGTAGCCCACCTCCATCCAGCCCTGGGGAGCTTCCAGAGGAGAGGACAGGCTGGGGAGATGCTCCCTCCTGCCAGAGCACCTCAGCTCCCCTCCGTGCTCTGAGCCAGGTCATCTGGCCTCAGAGCTGGGAGCTGCCCCACTCTGGGGAGACTGGACCCAGAGAGCTGGGCTGGCACAAAAGGCACCCACATGAGGGATATCGAGATGTTGTGTGGGATAAGGTGTGCAAGGGCACTCCTCCTCCAAATGCTGAGCATCCATCCCTGGGCCCATCTGAGCTGCAGTGCCCTTCTGGGGTGTCAGCAAGGGGCAGGGTGCACACACTGACAGCTAGTTCTGCTCTGAGCCATGCAGTGAAAAGCCCCACCACCCAGCCATCCACTGTCACTTTCCTAGAAGGCTTTTGCCTCCAGCTGTAACCTCCATGGCCCCAAAGGAAACAAGGGAAAACAGCAGCCTCCCATGGCCCCTACCCAGGGTCTCACACCTCCTGTGGTCCCTTTCCAGGGTCCAGAGCTCCAGGCTGCCCTCCCATCCACTCCACAGTTCACTTCATCCTATCCAAGTGGACCCTTTTGCCCCTCCCCAGCTCCGCCAAAACACCCTTCTTTAAGAGCAGACCCCAGCCCTGCCACCAGCAGAGAAAACCTTGGCAAGGGGCTGGGCAGGGCAGCATTGTCCTCGGGGCTTGTCCACAGCAGCGATCTGGGCCAAACCCAGCCCCGCCAGCTGCCTTCAGCTGCTGCCAGGCCGCTGGTAAGGCAGGGGGACAGTGACAGTTTGCTCCTGCTGCTTGCATGGCTGGTGCACTGGTGTCCTCCTGACGCTGCCACGGGAAAGCTGGCACTGGCTTTTCCTCCACTTGAAAAATCCCTGGGATAACTGAACAGCCCTGCTAACAGCATGCTGCTTGCTCTCACTTTGAAGCACAGAGCTCCTTTACACCTCCCTTACACGGTGCTGCCCCTGTGTGTCGCCATTAAGACCCCCCTGCAAAGGAAGAGGCGAGTTTTATAAAATCCCAGGGACAAAATTATGCATCCTCCCATCCACATGGCAAGACCTGGACCTGGTGGTGCTCCTCTACTCACACCCAAGGCTGGGCAAGCAGCGTGCCCTGGGCTTGGCTTGCCTCTCTTCCCCCACCCCAGGCCACTGTGAGCAGAGGCAAGACGCGACCCCCAAGTCACTGCCCAGGCCACACGTCCAACAGCTGTTGGTTTATTCCCGGGGCGCGCAGCGAGCAGGGTCAGGAAGCAGAGCTGCCGGGCAGGCAGCAGTGGTTATTGCTGCAGGCACGTCCTCCAGTGACGACAAGGGTCTGGGGGAAGCTAACTGCCTGCCTGCCTCTACAGGCCAAAGGGCGGGCGGTTGCCCACCACCAAGCTGGAGCCACCCCGTTACCCCAGAAGAAGGTGAGGGAAGTGGTGGAGCACAGGGAAGTGCAAGTATGTTGGCACTGGAGTCCATCGGCACTGGGCGAAGGAGCCCAAGGGAGGAGGAGTGTGTAACAGCATGGGAGGGTGAGGGAGAGGGGGGGAAAAAACCCAACTATGTGCAGAACACTCCCCTAAAACACCACCCCTTCCTCTCTGGGGGAAGGCATTGCCTTTGGGTGCTGCCCCTCCCAGCCCTGCTGTGGGCCATGAGCAGGGGCAATGGATGTCCCCAGGAGCTTCCAGGGATGGAAGGGGAGGCCAAGCCACTGTGACAGCAGAGGCATTGGTGTGGCCATGCAGAAGAGAGGAGCTTCTGCTGCACTCCAGAGTGGCACATATTCATGGGGCAGGGGAGCCCCTAAACATTCAGTGCTTAAGTTGCAGGGCTTGACACAGCTGTGGGGCAAAGGCAGGGACATGGAGGGGGGAGGGGTGGGTTGAAGGCCACGCAGAAAGAGCCAGTGGGCTCCACTTTGGTCATGCTTAATGGTGATGAGTGGAGTACAAGGACTTCAAGAAGAAGAGTATGGCCCATCCTCCTCCCAGAAGGCCACTCTGGCTCCCTGGAAACCTGTGGCCTCTGCCTGAGCAAGGCAGTACCTGCTGATGCTCCCAGGCGTGGGCACAGAGACAGGCAACGTGTGCCAGTGGGGATGGAGCAGCACTAGAGCAAGCAATACGAGTCCCCCTCTCTTCACCCTGCAGCTCCTGTCTCTCCCTGCTCCACAGCCAGCCCCCAGCCTCCTCCTTCACTCCCGCCAAGCTTGGTGCAGGGATGCACAGGTACCCCATGCTGCTTCTGGGGGTGGGAGAGAGGAGGAGGGAGCAGTGGAGAGAAGCCCAGCCCAGAAGAGGAGAAGGGCATCCCCTGCCTGCCTTGACCCCTGGTCCCCCGGAGAGGGTGGCATGAGGCTTGTCTGGAGGCAGGGCTGGTGGCTCAGCGTAGGATGGAGCAAGGTGGGGAGAGTATCCTGTGTCCACAGACCAAGGGGAGGCACTTGGAGGGGGCCTGGCCCACTGGGGTGTCCCCGCCGCCGCGGATCTGTCGTGGCTCCTAGCCGCACATTGTCAGCAGCAGCCACTGGGAAGAGAGAGAGAAGGGATGAGCAGGGGCTGGCACGTTTTTGACAAGCCCTTGTGTCAACTTTGACTACCTACCAAGAAACATGGAGCCTGAAGCAACCCCATTTTCTCATCTTGCTCTTTTATGGGTTCTTTCCCTACCCAAGGGGCTGGAGGGCTTTCTACACCCCCCCCCCCCCCCCCCCCCCCACCCCAGGTGCCCCATTCACCTCAGTGCCTTGTCTCGTTGTCCCCCACCCCACCTCTGGGCCCATTTCACCACTAGGCTGAGCTCTCACCTCAGAGAGGTTCATGACAGCAGTGCCTGTGCCTTCAGAGTCCATGCTGTAGAAGAATCCTGCAGGGGCACAAGAACAAGGTGAGCAACACATCCCTCTGTCCCTGCCCTCCCTGCCTCAGGGCTGGCACTCACTGAACATGGCCTCCAGCTTCACAAGGCAGCAGACAAAGTTGTCGAAGTCCACGCCCATGTTGTCGTCTGCATAGCGGGCTACCACCACCTGATGCAGCTTGTTGTTCAGCTTGAAACCTGCAAGGCAGAGAGCAGTCAGCACCCCAGGGAAGCAGGAGAGGAGGATGTACCAATGAAAAAGTCCATGCCCCGACCCAAACGGGCCACCAGCCCACCCAAGGAAGGGCACAAAGTTCAGCCTCAGCAGGAAAAGGGGATGCTCTCCCTGGAGCCATGTGACTAGTTAGCTCACTGATCCACCCCCAGCCTCTGCTTTGCCAAGATGGGACCCTGCAGGTCAGAGGAGGACAGTGGTTGGGACCACCTTGCATGTGTCCCTAACCCCAAGGCTCCAGCACTTGGCACAGCTGGGATGGAGAGCCCAGTGCAGAGATGGGCCACATCTCACTACCACGAGAGGTTGGTTCCAAGCATGTGATGTAAACTGGTTTCACTCTTCTCCAGCTACTTGGAGTTCCCACAGGGGGAGCGCCCTCCCCAGCCCCCAGCCCAGCCCCACCCGTCTCCAGACCTACCCGCTGACTCTAGAGCCATGCGCATCTCGTAGGAGCTCATGGTGCCTGACTTATCCAGGTCATGCTGGCGGAAGATTGTCTGCAAACACAGCACGGAGGGTGTGAAGGGCAGGCTCTCCTGCAGCCTCCAGCCTGGCTGTCCCCTCACCCTGCTGTCCCAGGAGGGGTGCTACACGTGTGCAGCACGCCATGCCCCCTGCTCCTGCTCACCAGCCAGCTCCGGATCTTGTTCCACAGGATCTGGAACTCCACCAGCCCGAGGCGGGCACTGCCATCTTTCTGCGGAGCAGAGGGTCAAGGAGAAAGCAGCCAGCAAAGCGGTGGCGTAAAGGCAAAGCCATCAGATCCCAGACACCCAAGACAAAAACACCCTGGCCACACATCACTGTGGTGTCCTCAGGGCAAAACTAACTGGGCTGGACTGGTCTGCAGTGAAAAGGGATGCAGCAGGGACAGGCTGGAGAAGGGCTCAGAGCTGCTCCTCTACCCTCACCCGACCCCTCAGCTGCGTGTCCTTGTGCAAAGCACAAACATAGGCTGTGGCTCCTGTTGCTTTACACCCTCATCCTCAACTGCTGGACAGGATGGTTTGGGGGGAAAGACGCCCAACAGCCCTCACTGCCTTCCAGGAGGGCCTCGAAGGCTGGGTGGCATCATGGCATGTCAGGTTGGGGAGCCTACAGGCAGAAGCACAGGGAGCTTCATCCAGAGGGGAAGGCTGAAGGCATGAGTGAGGCTGAGCTTCTGGCAGCAGAGCCAGGGCCCAGAGCAGGAGAACTGATGGCCTGTTCCAAAAACCTGCTGCTAAAGCCCTGGGACATAGGGCAGGTGGCCCTGAAGCCACAAGGACATCTTTCTTCTTTCTTTCCCATGGTTGAACAGCCTTGGCATGGCCAGAGAGCCAGGCCCCAGCTCCCATGGAGAAGTCTTGCTGCCAGCAGGCTGAGCACCAGGGAAGCTGAGCACCAGGGAAGCTGGCCCCTGCCTGCAGTGCCAAGAGGATACATCCATCAGATTGACCATGTTCCGGCAGGAGTCCAGGCTGAACCCATCCGTCTTCAGATCTTTGTCTGAGGAGGAAGGAGGAGGTTGAGCATGCACATCAAAATGCAACCTGCTGAGCAGGCCTGGGCCACGTGGAGCAAGGGGTGGAAGGGCAGCGCTTACGTCTAGCGACGACTCTGTTCAGAATAGTCCGGAGCTCGAAGACACTGATTTCCATGTCCTGCAGCAGGAGCAGAGTTAGCAGCACCCCTTGCCTGCTCTCCACCCTGCTTATGGCCATTGCCCCGCTACTCCTGCCTCAACATCTCTGCCTTAGTCACAAAATGTCAGGGTGCCACTGCATTTCCTGCGTGCCCAGAGGAGTTTTGGCCACAGCTGGATGCCAAATCTGCTCCCACCACACCACCCCACCCCTGGGGGCAGCTAGGCTGAGCTATGGCAGAGATGGACTTGTCTGTAGGATGGGACTGAGCGAGTGTGGGGTGGGCTGGAGCTCTCACATCCCCTTCCCAGGCCAGGGTCCCCCAGAGCTCGGTGCAGCTGTGCTCACCTCCCCTGCCAGCTGCTGGAACATGTTCTTGAAGCCGTCCTCTATGTCATCCTCACTTATTTCCTCCTGGGGTGACACAGGCCAGAAAGAAGAGGTTAGTGGTCAAATATGGGCTCTGCCCTGCCTCCCAGGCTCAGCAAACCCAAACTGGAAGGGAAAGTCTTTGGTCTTCTTGTTTTTGTTACTTTCCACACCCCCATCACCTCAACCCTGCCAGCTCCTCTCCAGCCACAGTGACATCCCAAACCCAGGCAGCCACCTCCTGCCTGCGGCTCCCCCTCCCAAGCCCCAGAGCCTCAGCACCAAAAAGTGGCAGCTCCTACCTCATCTGCCAGATCTGCTGAGATCTCCTCGTCCAGCTCCCTGGGGGGCAGAAAGGAGGAAAACAAAGTGATGAGCAGGGTCCCCAGCCAGCAGGCTGCCTGTGGCAGGGAAATGTCCCACTGCTCACAGACACAGGGTGTCCCCTAGCAAGGCAGGGACTCACGCCGTGTCTGACTGCTTCTCGGTGAAAACCCGCAGGATGAAGTCGGCCTCCTTGTGGGGCTCAAAGGTGGAGGGCACAACGATGTACTCGCCGGGGGGCAGCCGGATCTGGTTGCTCACCTCCCGCAGGTTGATGAAGGTCTCGGACCGTGCCCGTGACTGGTTTCGCAGGAAGAAGTCCTTCTTCAAGTGCACATTCTGGCTGCCCTGGGCCTGGGGGAATTAATGTGCTTGTGGACCACAGCCCTGCAACGAAGGGGACCCACAGCGAGCAGTGGGACCAAAGCCAGCCCCGTTGGGCAGGACATCTGGGCCCTGCCCATCCCAGCAGGAGCCCAGCACCCATAAGCACCCACACCACTGCCAGCTTGGCGGGAGCTCCCACGCCACTGGTGCACATTAACCCGTTCATGCCCACTCTTGTGCTCCCCTCCAAGAAGGGGAAGACTCCAGCGGCTTAGGACATACCTCCTCAGGAACCTGCAGGGAGGAGAGAAAAGGGAAAAAAAATCAGAATCCCAGTACCTGCCACCATCCCTTAGAGCATAGGGAGCACAGGACATGGGACATTAACCCACAGACCAGCCAAAGCTGGTGGGAAGGGTTTCCCTGAGGACTGGGGTGCCAGATCAAGTTGGGACTGGCAGGGCTGAGCCAGTCCTAAGGAAGCAGCATTGGGGCGGGCGGGGTTTACCTCGTAGACCGCGAAGCCGATGGTGTGCATGTCACCCCCCACTCGCCGCTCCCGCCGCCGGTGCTTCTGCATCAGAGCCACCAAGAAGCTGCAGGCCACCTCGTCGTCCCCAGGGTCATCATCCTCTTCCAGCAGCTTGATCTTAAACTGGGGGTTGATCCAGAATGTGGCTGGGAGGAAGAGGATGTGTGGATGAGACACCTGGCTCCATCACACTGCTGAGAAATGGGGAGGGCAGAGATACCTGGGTGATTCCTGCAGCCCCCGGCAGTGCTCCCGCGGCGCCACGTGCCCTCGAACACCTGCGTGTGCCATCTGCTGAGCTCGTCCTTGGTGAGGGCATCAGGGGTCAGGTTGCAGATCTCCAGCCTGGAGAACTCCCTCATGAAGTCCCGAAAAGACATCCTGTGGGAGACAGGCAGGGGCTGGGGCTAGGGGGGCAGGGGAGGAGACCACAAGCAGCTCCAGACCCAGCCAACATTTTGGGAGAATTAAGTGACAGCAAGATCTTATACCCTGAGCAGTTATAGCTCATTTAAAACCCATTGCTGGGTATGGGGAAGAAGGGATGTTTACCCTTGCTAGACGTTTATTTTGCATATAGTTGGGCTGAATTTCCTTTAAGGGAGGAAAATTATTAACTAGATAGATGAGAAAACGTTAGCAGGCTCTCTGGTGCTGGAAAGCCAGCTCATAAAGGCAGGTCATGCGTTTCAGGTGAAGTAGGACTGCAGGATTTCTCTCTCTCTGCTCCTTCCCAGGCTGGCTGCTGAAAAAGAGCGGCACTTTGCTCTGGCACTCACCAGAACTCTCCATCCTCCATCTTCAGCTGTAGCTCTTCCCTGTCACCAGGGTCAATGTTGTCCCACTCAGAGGAGCTGTAATAGCAGAAGAGAGACAATTAGATGAGGACTACCCAAGGTGAACTGAGAGCACTTCAGAGCTGGCCCTCAACCTCCCCCCTCTCCAATGCCAAGGGCACTTCACACTGTGAACTTCCCCTCCCTCAGCAGCGCTGTGCACTCGATTGCTGCGTGCCTGCTGGCCTGCCATCGGCGGGACTGAGGTCCCATCTGTCCAACTCACCCATCGCTCCAGGCTCCAGTCCACTCCACCTGACCCCAGGGGTTCCTGATGCGGATGAGCTGTTCCTGTTGACCCCGGTAGTTCACCTGCCAGTCACCAGACACAGGAGGTTGACATGACACTGGCCAGGCTGTTTTATTGCTATTAAAGTCTCATCTAGGCAACTTACATCTCTGAAGGCTGTGACAGAATAGGCGTGGCCCTTCACCAGCTTCTTGAAGGTCACCGCTTCCATATCAAAGGCACTTGTGATCTGAGGAGAATGCGCAAAGCTCAAGTGAATATGATTAAATTAATGTAGTCCTATCCCTACCCCTTCCCCTCCACCATGTGGAGAACTCCCCTTGCTTTGCACTACTCCAGCCAAGACAAGCAGCAGGTAGCAGCTCCCTGTGCTCAGAGGCTGCTGGCTGAGGACAATTTAAAGACAGTTTCCCTGCTGGAGGACCGTGAAGATACATCAGGAAACCATTCAAACTTCAGAAAGCAAGAAAAGGATTTCATGAGAGGGAGCAGATGGAAAATTCCGCTCTGGATAATTCTCAGATGCTGACACAAGACATGACCAGAACTACAGGCAGACCCTGGTTCAATAGCCCACACTTGAGATGGACATTCCTGCTCCAACCAAAGGAGCCCATTCACAGCAGCTGGGCTGCAGCCCCATGCGCCGTGCCCTGGGGCTGCTACACTGGCTCTGGAAAGGGTGCTCTGCTAGAGGAGAAAGAAGGAACCTCCCTCCTGGTGTCCCAGTGAGGGGTCTGCTAACACAGTGTCGAGCTGTGAGGCCTTGCTTTGGCCACCGCTGGGGCAGAGCTGCTGGCTCATCCCCGCGCACCACTTACGTCGATGGAGCAGCCCAGCAGGGAGCCCCTCTCCAGCGCCTTGCGGATGATGTGGCCCATGTTGCGCGGCGGACGCTTGAGGTCGTACATCTCTGCCACGCCGCCGGTGAAGTCCTCGAAGCCCTCGGTGGTGCTGCCCCCCGAGAGGGCCTCATAGCAGCCGTTCAACCTGAGCACCGGCCGGCAAGAGGGGCACGTGAGGTGACACAGATGTGGCACACTGCTGCTCCTCAGCACAAGTAGGGCCAAGCATGGAAGAGACCCCCCCTGTCCCCTCCACCTCGCACAGTGAGGTGCCTTGTCCCCCACCCGCCCATGTTCCCGCCACGGGGGTACCCACTTGGCATAGGCCTTCTCCAGCAGAGCACTCCAGAACTCGGTGCACTCTGCTGAGTGCACGAACAGCAGCTCCCCGTCCTTGGTGGGCAGCTGGTCGTCCACCACCACGTCCACCCACTCACCAAACTGCCAGATCTAGGGGGTCAGGAGAGAGTGGCGTGAGCTCGGAGCATCAAAAGACTTGCTCATCCTTACCCCAGAGGGATGCCCTCGGCCCACCACCCTCCCTCCTGCACCCAGCCCACCAACCATTGAGGCCCAGGAGCTTCCAGCCCACCTGGAAGTGGAAGATGCCAGCATAGTCCTCCTGGAAGCTCTGCCCATGGGGCACCACGCGGTGCAGGAGCTCCTCGTTGAGTGTGAGGGAGCCAATGGCAGCCAGCAGCCAGCAGTCACCTGGGGAAGGAGGAGAAGGTAGCATGAGCCCCTGCTGCCTCCCTAGCCTGGAGGGAGGTGGTGGATGTGTACGAGCCCACAGTGTGCTCTCCCTGCAAATGCTTGGGGCTCCTCAGCTCAAAAACTGTGTGAAGAAACAGGAGAGGGTCCAGCAGACAGACAGCTCAGGGAGCCAGGGAGGCTGGGCAAGCCCAGCTCTCTGAGCAGCATTAGCTCAGAATGGGAATGATCCTCCCTGACCTTAGGAGCCTAAGTCCAGACCATCATGTACAGTCAGCACCAACAGCCCCCTCCTGCAGCTGTTCATCTAGACCCTCCTAGGACTCATTTGTATGAGTGCCCTCCACATCTCAGACAGTGAGTTCTGCAGCAGAATTATACTTTGCATTAAAAAAACCATTTTACCAAGTGAGAGGTTTAATGCTGCTGCCCCAGCTTCTTAAGTTGTGAGCAACACTACTGTACTTTTCCTTCCAAGTGCTCTTAACAAGAAGTGCTGCTCCAGGCCAGCACTGTGCTTTAAATTCTTTGCCTTGGTTCCTCTTTCTCTTTTGCCTTTAAAGCCTGTCACACCTTAGCCTTGAGCCTGGATAACCTGTACTGGGCTGTGGTTTGACAAAATGGCATTTCAGACTTTTTAATGATCAACTGAACAACCACTGCAGGGCTCTGGGCTGTTAAGATGCTCCAGTTACCACTTAAAGTTTGTTCTAATTACTGGATGCACTACATGTGGTCAGTCTTGACACCAGCATGCTATGTGTGCTAAGGTACACGATACTCTCAGTCAAGCTTGATCCATATCAGGACAACACTGTTGGTGGTACCCAGGTCTGGTTCTGATGACCACAAAATCCCAGTTGCCAGCCCTGCCAGCCTACCCAGCCTATGAACACTGCTCTCCTTGTCTCAGTGACACCCTTGGGAGACACCCTTGAGAAATGATAAATCACCACTTGTACTCTGTAGCTCTCCTTTGAATTCCCTTCTGCCACACTCCATTGCTTCACAAGCACTTTCTCATGACCAGCACATCCTCACCTCAGTTTGTTACTGCCATCCAGCTGCCATCCCTCGCCATTTATCAAAGCAGGAAGCATTTGGGAGCAGCTCCTTCCGTTGTCAGTACATGTCAGGCACAGATCCACCTGACATCTCTCCTGATCTTAGTGTGGTCAGGCTGTGCACATATCAACCCATTTTCATGGAACCTTAACTTAGAGCCACCAGGAAGCATAAGGTGTTCCCCACCTTCTAGTTTCCACCACACTAAATGCGAAGGGAGCTTTTGGTATGGAGTTGGTTGTACAGAGGCTGGCATGAAAACACACTGCACGAGCCTGAAGAAAGGTGCTGTGAAATCAGTCCACCTTCAGCCCCTCCCTTACACAAACACCTCTTCTCCAGCCATGCCAACCCTCACCAGCTGCTGCCCTCCAGATCAAGGTCCAGGGACAGAGTTCCAGCACTCACCCAAAGCCCCCTGGCAGATATCTGTCCGGGTGGCACCACCAACAATGAACTGAGGGTCATCCACTAATTCCTGCAGGAAGAGGGAAGAATCAGATGGTGGTACTGGATCTTGGCAGGGCTTCTGCTGGGCTGGCACCTGCTGCAGCTCCGACTCCAGAGGAAGGGTATACGGTACCCAAGAGATGCACCCCACCTGCCCTCTGCCTGACTACAACCCCAAGGCCATCACAGTAAGGCAAGACAAGATCTTCTGCTGTAGCCATGAGAGGACACGGCTAGATGGACTAATGGCACTCCCCTTGCACTCATGGCACCAGGGGATTTATGCCCTCAAAAGCCCCAGTCACTGAGGGTGACACATCCATGCCACTACATCTAGAAGTAATGACATAGCCCACTCATGCTAAAGCCCATGGTCTGCTGCCCAGAGGAAGCAGGGCCTGCTAGACAGACACCTATGGGGTATTGCTCTAGGCCCTTGGGAAAGGAGGGTATGAAGCAATCGAGGAACTTTGAGAACTGGGAGCAGCAGGCTAGAGCCAGGCTGCAGCTTGGCAAACCATGTCAGTGCAGACATTGCAGGGCAAGGACGCCAGCCCAGCCAGAGGGGAAGCAAGCCCAGCACTTACCGATGGACGCTTCCACTCCACTCCTCGTGTCTTGCTGGAGTACGGCCCCAGCTCCTTGAACCCGAGGGCAGAGGGGCCCGCTGGGAACTGGGGGTCCCTGAAGAGGGTGCCACTCTCAATGCACTCCTGTTTGAGGGCTTCATAGTTCTGGTTGAGGTACTTAATGGCGTTGTCGTGTTGGCCAAGCCCCTCAGCCCTCAGGCGGTCCCTCTGCAGCCGAGCAGCCATCCCGCCAAAGGGCATCATCGCCTGGCACCGGCAGCGCTACCTTCGGCTCCGCTCCCTGTAATGAAACGGGCATGGCTAGGATGAGCAGGGCCCCAGACCCGCGCACCCCTTGGGGACATTGGCCATTTCACACCGTCCCAGGCCAGGGGCAGGTCCCCAGCTCCCCACCCCTTGGGGACATTGGCCATTTCACACCGTCCCAAGTCAGGGGCCAGTCCCCAGCTCCCCACCCCTTGGGGACATCGGCCATTTCACACCGTCCCAAGTCAGGGACCAGGCCCCAGCTCCCCACCAGCCCCTCTCCTCCAGCATGGCCCCGGGGCAGCGAGCAGAGCCAGCACACAGAGCAGCCCCGGGACGGGCCCGGGCGCCGGGAGAACCTCCCCACACGCCGTCCCCGGCAGCAGCCCCGTTCCCAACAACAGCCCCCAGCCCAGCGCCGCGGCCCTGCTCTCTGCAGGGGCGGCGGGACGAGTGGCCCCGCCCGGCGGGCCGGCCGGGAGGACACTGCCCGCGGCTCCCCCGCCCTTGCCGCACAGAAAAGGCGAGCCTGGAGAAACTTCAGGCGCTTTCCGCCCCCGACGGCCTCTCCACCCGGCGCAGTTTTCCGGGACCTTCCCTCTTGCCGGCTCCTCCTCGCCCGTCGCAGCCCAGAGGGCGTCAGCGACCGCCCCGCCGCTTCTCCCAGCTCCGGGCGCTTCTCCCTCCCTCTCCCTCGAAAGCCGCCCAGGCTGCCTGAGCACTGAGTCAACAGGGCCGGGAAGGGAGGAGCCCCGCGGGGCGCAGGGACAGCTCTATCTATGGGGCCGCCGGAGGACGGGGGAAGGAAGAGGCGGGAGGGCCCTTCCCGGCGCACGAACGGCCCGGGTGACTCAAGCCTCGCCGGGCTGGCCTGCTGGGAAACCCTGGGGAAGGGACGTGGGGTGCAGCGGGGCACCCCGGCTCCGGGAGACTGGGGCAGGGCGAGGGACTGATGCGGTGCGGGGGCTCTGCCCTGCCCCGCCCCAGGCCTTCCTCCTGGGGGTTCAACCGGCGCTTCGAAGCGGCAGGACGCAGCTGCGGGGCACGCCTAGCCCCACAGCCATGCCCTACTGCACCCTCTCCCGAGGGGCAAGCCCCAGCTTCCCTCTCTGCGCCCTGCTGCCCTAGGCCTGCTTGGGCATCCTCACCCGCTGCACCACCCCGGGGACTACCTCGTCCAGCCCCTCACACAAGCCGAGTCACCTGCAGCGGGGCTGTGGGGCAGGTGCCACCACCATGGACCCACCGGAGCTTGCGGCTTACCCTGGCCCACTCCCCAGCCATCTCAGCTCCTGCTTGGCAGGGCTGGTGCTCAATACTCTGGAGGTTTCTCTGAGAGAGGCAGTGAAGCAGTCCTCGGGTAAATAACCCAGGAGCCAGCAACCCACTCAGAGCAGCAGGCTAGGACGCCAGTGCTGGCCCGCTGCCTCCCCAGTGCCCCATCCCAGAGGAGCAGGGCACAGCCTGGCTCCAGAGAGACAGCTCTCCTCATCCTGAAGCGCTGCAATAGCTAAGAGGAGGCAGGCAACAGTAAAGTGTGCAAGCTCTTGGCATGTGCATAGAGCATAAACTTGGCTGCTAACCCAAGGAGCTGCCCTAACCAGAAGCTTTTCAGGAGGAAAATATACTCCTCCCTGTCACTCCATCCCGCGGATGCTCTAAATCCACTGCCCTTCAACAAAGCGGTGCAAGTCCTTCTCTCCTCTATGATAGCCCCAAATCTATGGAGCTCAGCCCTTCACCACCTCCTCCCTCTATTCCCACTCCACAGGCAGCACCCCAGCAGCCTCTCCCAGCAGCAAGGCACTCCTTGACTGCAGAATTGGTGAGATGTTTCCACTGGTCCAAGCCGCTGCCCAGAGCCCAGAGGGACTTCAGGAGGAGGAATCCCAAATGCATCCATCCGCACAGCCTCTGTCACCTGACTCACCACCTCCCCAGCACTCACACTGCAGCCTGCCAAGGGCTGAGGAGGTTCCCCTACCCGCAGCCCCTGCCAGGCTCCCTGCGCCCCCTCCCACCCTACCTACCAGCACTGGCCATGGCCATGGACACGGGGAGCTGTGTACCGCTGAGAAACGGGCGCTGTGTGAGTTATTCTTAGCCCTGTGGCTCAAAATACTCGGGGAGCTTGTGCTCAGTGGCAGACTGAGGTCACGCAAGCGCAGAGTGAGGAGAAACATTTAAGACTCCAGGATGGGACAGGAACCCTCTGGAGCCTTAAACAATGGAGTCGGTTGCTGACATCCTTTAAGGCTGATGCTGATGGACACTGCAGGTCCTCCACGGTGGAGGAAAGGGTGAACAAAGACAAGCCAAGCTCCAGGAGCAGTTTTCCACACAAAGCAACATCCAACCACAATATGATGCTTTGCACCATTGGAGACATCTCTGATGCCCCCCGGGTGGGAGTAGAAAGACACGCTGGTCCCCACAGGGCCCCCGATACCTGGCACACTTTAGTGTGTGCCCTGGACAGCATCATTGCTGAAGTCCAGCCAAAAATCTCTGCAGATCTGTTTCCCAGCTGCTCTTGGAGACTGAAGGGGAGGGAGCAGAGTTTCCCTCACCCTCCTTAAAACCAGCCAGGCTGAGCGCGGACACCGCATCCTGCCGCATACTCAGCTCGGGGCAAGGAGCCACAACCGCCCATAGGGACCCACAATGTGCAGGCAGCTCTCAGGCCCTTCCCAACCCTTCGGATGACAAAGATCCTCATTTCCCACAAGCTCCTTTTTCTGTTTCCGCATCCCCTCATCGAGATGCGGCGTTGGCTTGGGGTCAGCATCCCATCCCGGCTCCTTGCGGTACCCAGTTGTTTCGCCGCCCTGACTGAGGAAGCCTCCGGGTCTCTATGGCTGCGTTATCTGATGCAAAAATCTCCGCGGATAGAAAGGGGATGGGAGGGCAGGCAAGACTAAAGCAGCTCAGAGACCGGGGGAAGCAACCGGGGGGGCCCCCGCAGCTGGGCGGGTAGGGCTCCTCCGCTACGGGGGTCCCGGGGAGGAGGAGCCCTGCCCACCCGGCGGCGAGGGACCCCCCACCGATGCTAATCCCGTGCTGGGGGTCGGATAAGGGTGAGGAAAGGGGGGGGGTGTGGACTTACGGAAGATGCCGCCGCCACCGCCCTGCCCGCTTCAGCCCAGCCCAGCCCGTCTCGGCTCGGTACGGCCCCGCGGAAGGTGGGGTTTCGGCGGGCAGGATGTGCGAGCAAAGCCGAGAAGGCGGTGGGAGGGGGAATTAAAGGCGCAGCGACCGCTTACAGCTACCGGGAAGGGATGTACCGGGGTTGCTAGTGCGGGCTTGTCTGCTGTCACCCTTTCCCAGCTCCCGGGGATGGAGGGGCACCTCCGGGCTGGGCGCGCTCCTGCCACCTATGGGGCTTGGTACACACAGAAACCAGGGCTGGAAGGGGAACTGACTTTCCCCCAGGAAAGGGTTTGACGGTGACATGGCATCTCATCCCAGGGCTTGTTGACCTTCTGGTGCCAGAGCTGAACATGGTGGTCCCAAGGGGTGTCACCCACCATGGGGTCCCTTCTCCTTCCCTCGTGCCTGGGGACGCGGTGCCCACAGCACCTCAATCCTGCAAGTCCAGGCAGTCATGGCCAGCACCCACCCCACCAGCTACCCCTTGCTGCTGGGTGCTGACAGGCCCCTCCCCGAGCAGGTCCCGCTGCCCTTCCCACAGCAGGGCCGCCCATGCGTGCCCTCCGTGACTCACGGTGCGGCTATGCCGGGTGGTGCTGTTGCCAACGGGCATGGCCACAGTGGGGCTTGGCACTGCACCATGCAGCCCATTGTGGTGCAACATGGCTTTGTCTGGCAGGGCACAGCCCAACATAGCTTGGCCTAGTGTAGCGTAGCCCAGCATGGCATGGCTCAGCGCAGCATGGCATGACCAGCCCACCCCAGCCCCAGGAAGCAGCTCTGCACTGCCATCCTTCTGGTACCAGGGCTGAACATGGTGATGCCAATGGGTGTCACCAACTGTGGGGCTCCTTCTCTTCCCCTCACACCTGCCTGCAGCTGGGGAGGCTGTGCCTGTACCACCTCACTGCAGGAGCTGGCATCCAGCTGCTCCCCTGGGGCCTTTGCAGAGCAGCTGCTTTCTAATCCACCTCACCTCATCCCAGGAGGGCAAACTCCTTGCTGAACAGGGAGCAGGTTGGATATGGGGTCAGGAGCAGTGTCCCTTGCCTGAGGGAAAGGCAAATAGGCCATTGAAAAATAGCTGTGTAGCCCTGCCACTGCACCCACAAGGGAAAACTCCAGTCCTGGCCAGGAGCCACGGGGCTTCCCTGTCCCCATTCCTGCTAGGAGAGCCCACCACAGCACGGGAGAGGCTTCAGGGTGCTGCAGCGGCCACTCCATCTTATCCTCAGCTAAAGGCAGCTGAATTGCTGCCCATGGGCTGAAAGAGTAGAGGGGTCCCCACTGGGGTCACCAGCCAGCTCTGCACTGAGCTGCAGGCTACAGCATGCTCCTGGACAAGGAGCAAGCAGACCTGCAATGCAAGGGCTTGTTCCTGCTTTGGACCTGAACGGCTGTCAGGTTCTTCTCGGGCCTTGACCACCGCTGAGCACCTTGCCCACTCAGATCTGCCCAGGACAGTGCCTGGGGTTGTGACCCTGTTCTCCTCCTGTTCATCTCTTGCCTCATTACCCTTTGGTGGCCTTTAAAGCCGCTTTCACAGCTGACTCTCCCAGGGTATGAGACAGCTCCTCTCTAATCCTGTCACGCAGGCTGTCCTGTGTCCTGCCCCTTGTGCTTGGGAGCAGTTTCCCTCAAACACCTGCACAACTACCTGCGTGATTTCCTTACTCCCTTCCCTCAAGCTTCCCTTTGCAGCGATGCCTGCAGGGACTTGGCAGCAGACACTGTTCTTCTCTTGGTCTTCAGTTCTTTGTCTGTGCCCAGGCATTGCCTCTTCCCAGTCCTTTGGCTGCAGCTGCCAGGGGAAGGAGGACTTTTTGTTCCCTGCTCACGCTGCACTGCTGGCACGTGACCCCACAGAGCCAGAGCACAGCAAGGTGGGACTGGAGGTGGGTGGCTGAGGTTACTGGTCTGGCCTGCCCCACACCTCACCTCTGTGTTGCACCATCCTCCGAGCAACGGCTGCTGTACACAAACCAACAAGCGGCTCGGCTAAGGGCCAGGGCAGGAGCTGCCTGGAAAACACCCCTGCTCCAGCCTGCACCCACGAGCAGCAGGGAGCAGTCCTGCTTGCTGCCTCCTCCTGTGCATTGCATGGTAGAAAGCACCCCTGGCTAAGCTACATGCCAGGGCTCTAGCACCCCTTGTCTTTTCCCAAAGCCTTTAGCTGTCACCCAAACCAGGACACAGATTCTTGGATGGAGACAGCAGGAGTAGCCACATAGATTGCGACTGGGATGATAGGGTTGGGCTGACATCTCCCAGCAAAGCTCCCCCCAGCCCTCCATTCCCAAAGCATCCCAGCCGCAGCACACACAGCTCCCTGTCTACCTGATTTTAGCAGTGAAGCCAGAGGGAAAGCCTGCGTGGGCTGGGAGAGGCTGTGAGCCACAGCTGGGTTCCCACACAGGGGGAGCACGCAACCCCCCACTCTTCCTTTTGTACCGCGCGTGCTCCTGCATCCCTGCTGCAGCTGGGGTCCTCGCCTCCCAGGTCCAAGCCCCCAGCCCGCTCCACAAAGAAAAGACTGCAAGAACAATAGCTCCTTTTTTTCCTTTTTTCTTTTGTACACAAATATATACAGGGTATTATACACATCTCTACACAGACAGTGCCACTCAGAACACACAGCTCTCCGTGGGCAGAGCCCCAACAGCCACAGAGGCAGCCCCGGACCATGGCCGTACCCACAGAGACTGGAGCATCCCAGCCCACCTGCTGGACCGGGGGCAAGCGGCGCAGGTGGGTGCAAGAATAGGGGAGCAGGATCAACATCCCCCCCGCCCCAACCTGGGAGCTCTCAGCTCACATGCTCATTTCATTTCTAGCCCATCCCTGGAGGGGACAGGTGACACTCACTGTGCCCCTCCACACCCACATGTGCTCCAGCCCCAGCAGAGCCCTGGGAGCCAGGGTGGCCTGCCCTCCCCATGCATCGAAGACCCACATCTCTTCCCCTCTGTCCCCCCTTTCCTCCTTGCCTAGGATTCCTAGAGAGGTGTACAGGAAAGTCAGCTACATCCTCCCCAGAGCAGCCCCCCACCTGCTCCGTGTCTCTGGCTCCCTGCCTCTAAAGGGAGGCCACGGAGAGAAAAGTCATGGGATGTGAGCACCCCTCCCCAGAGCAGAGCTAGGCAGGGCTGACACTTGTTCAGGTTTAATAAAGTGCTTGGAGCTCCAGGGCCAACATGGGTGGTTGAAAAGGTAAAAGACTGTCCCCTTCCACCTGTCCCCATCAGACCCTGGAGGGCACAGCCCCCGTGAGCCAGAGCAGCACCTACAGATGAGAGGCAAAGGGAGGGTGGTAGTGTCTGCAATGAGCACCAAACAGGATAGTGACAGGGGGTTGAGGGAAATAAATATAGCTCAATAGCAGGGAGATTTATTATTTTCCTTTATATTTTACACAAGGGGAGGGAGAAAGCAATAGAGAGCAACTGATCCTGACCAGAAACCTCCTCACAAAGAGCCTTCAAACAGGGTCAGACCTCCCTGCAAGATACCAGGGGCTCCAGTCCACCTCTCATCCATCCTGTCCCCTCACTGCCTCTGGAATACAGCTGTCACCAGGGAGGGGGCAAGGCTAGAGGTAGGGGAAGAACAGCCCCCTGTCGCAGCTTGGGTGATACTGGGGGAACCCACACCCAGTCAGAGGAGGTAAAGAAAGCCAACACAGCCCCATGAGGCTTTTGTGCTCCTCAAGATGGTGGGCTTGCTTGGAGAGGGCGCCCTGGGGCTGCTCTCTCAGGATTCCCTCCCTCTCCAACCCCCCTGAGCTGAGGGAAGACCCTGCAGCAGCTCAGGGAAGGCAGCCTATGGGGCTCCATCACAACCAGGCAGCACCAACCCCGCAGGGTGCTGAGGGCCTGTAATCCAGGACCCTTTCTCCCCTCTCCCTAGCACCCAGGAGACCCCCAGCACAGCCCTGCCGCCCCCGAGCCTGACCCTGCTGTGCAGACACAAGGCAGCAAATGGGGCCGTGGTACCACACAGGGATGAGGTTGATTTTTGTTTGGAAGGGGAGTAAAATGTGCAAAAATCTGCCACTTAAAATGATGCTGCAATCCCCTGCCTGTGCCCCTGGGGGAGGAGAGGACAGGACCTGGGGGAGAGGCTGCCTGCGCCTCCTTCTGCCCATGACAAGTGCCCTCAGCACCCCTCACCCTGCGAGGGGCTGCCCAGCTCACACCAACCCCATATGCCCCTTCCCCAGGGTGATGCCATCCTTGAGGCTGTCACCTTCCCTGGGGCAGGGGAAAGTCTTTGTCACCACTCCACACACCTGGTCCAGCTCCTGGCAGGTCACACCAAGTGGATGCTGGGAGGGGTTGAGAAAGGGCATGGGGAGAAGGTGCAACAAATGCCACCCTCCTCGCTAGGTGGGGCTTCCAATACACTGATTGAAGTATTTTATCACCTTCCTGTAAATCTAATAAATAGTGTTTCTCACCAGGAGGACAGGGGACAGAGGGCCCTGCTGAGAGGACCCCAAAGGTTCCCCTTGTGCCCCTCTCCACAAAGCACCCAGCCTTCCTCCTCCCTGCAGCTCCAGAGCAGCACCACGGGGGTCACAGTTCCCCTCCTCCCCAGTCCCTGAGGTGTTGGGGACTGCATTAAAGAAGGTAGCTAGTAAAGAGCATGCCCGCCGAGTTGCTGGGCTGGTGCAGGGTGGAGGGGCAGGGAAAGGGAGAGCTGAGGGCAGGGCCCCTGCTCTCACTGAAGGCAGCGGCCCTGGAGGGCGGGCAGGCGAGGCAGCGGCCAGCACCCTGGGGTGCCTCTCCCTAGGTCTCCGTGCACACAGCCTGCCCCTCTCCTGGGCCTCCTTCCCCTCCTGCCTTCCGAGGTCCCTACTGGTGGATCTCGTTCTCGATCAGGCTGTCCTCACACGACTGGAAATCCGTGTCGTTCATGCCATCTGCGTTGATGAGCTCCTCGTCCTGTGACCCCTGCTCCTCCGACTCGGTGGCTTCACCCTCTGGCGAGGAGTCCTGCAGCACTTGGGCGATGTACTTCTGCCAGGGCCAGGCACGGGGCAGGGAGAGAGCAGAAACACACGTGAGCCCAGGGGGCTTCTCATGGCAGCAGAGCACAACATGCAAAAGCACCATGCAAGAGTTTGAGCGTGGGGATACACGGGGAAGGCAAGGAAGGGTCCAGACTCCATGGGAGGTACTAGGAGAGCAGGTAAGAGTAGGGCTGGCTTGGCCCTGCAACAGTGGATGTGCCAAATCCCACAGCACACCCAGGAGGCCAGGGCTGCAAGAGCACGGGGCTGCTTCTCAGCTCTTTGGAGCCCACGGGACTGGAAGACTGTGCTCACTTTTTTTGCCAGTGGACGTGTCTCCCCGGGACTATGTCTGTGTCCTATGGGGAACTTCCTTTTGGAGTGATGCTGCTACCTTTAGTTACATGGAGACTGGGAAGGAGCCTGGATTATACCTGCACACCCCAGCCTTGCTCTCCTGAGGAAGCAGGAGGCTCTGCTTTACCTGATCTCTGCGTGTACCCCCTGAGTAGCTCTGCAGAGATCCCAACTAGAAAAATCTCATGGTGGAAGGAAGCAGCTGGAATGAGCCAGTGAGCCAAGGAAAAGTACAGAAAACTTACTCTGGGATCTCAGAGTTGGGCAGGGGAGCCGAGAGGCCCCAAAGCACTTTCATGGCCTTCAAGGCAATGCCCATGGAGACTCCTTTGCGTTGGCACTAGGACCAGCCTGGTGGGTGACAGCCTTTACTGAGGGGCAAGCGTGCAAAGATGCAGAATAAGAAGGGAGACTGACCTGGCTGAATTCACTGTCTCAGCCAAGAGAGAGGCAGAAAGTAAATGCACAGCGTCTGAGAGCAGCAGGAAGCTGTGCGTGCATGTGTGTGTGTGTGAAGGTCACACTTCATCACCTGGTTCAGGTGAGGGGCAGAGTGCCCAACACTTGCCTCCCACCCTCACTAGGAGACTCTGGGTGCTGCTTGAGAGAGGTGAGGAGCAAGGTACTTGGACGAGGAGTTACCTCCCCCTTCTCAAACCACAGTAAGGAGCACACCAGGGCACAGAGGTGGGGATGGGGACTCACAGCTGATTTGGGAGTTGGCAGACTGGTGGCAGGTCTCCCATTCTGCCTGCTGTCTGTGGTGTCCACCTCCGTGTGGTCAATCTGGAGAGGAAAGGAGAAACAGAAATTGCTGGAGCAACACTTTTGCTGTCCCACTACAGGAGCAGCATACAAGCAGCAAGGACAGCCTTGGGACTGTCCCCTCCGTAAAGCCAGGCTTGAGAGGCTCTGCTGGGGAGCTATGTGGGCCCCCCCCAGAGCCCCCGCTGCTGAGCTATGCTCCCAAGGAGAAGGGTCTCAACATCCCCACCCAGTACTCCACCTCACCTTGTAGTTGTGAGCGCTGAGGTATTTGAAGTGCCCAAAGCAGACATGACACAGGCAGATCACAATGGTGATCACGAGGACTACAAAGGTGAACATAGAAGTGGGGGCCAGGAACCCTGGGGCAAAGGAAAACCAAAGTGGTGGTGTCAGAAGGACCCTGACTGTACTCTGTGGCTGGGGGTTGCCAGGACCACAGCCTGGCCAGGAAAGCGGCTCTGTAGGAGGCCAGTGCTGGCAACCCAGCCCAGTGCTCACCTGTGCGCATAGTGGAGAAGAAAAGAAGCCAGAAAAGGCAGAGGATGGGTGCTGCCACCACCTGGTTCACAGCCCCTGAATGGATCTTCTTGTCCAGCTTGGCAGGCAGGTAAGCATAATACAGGTTGTATCGGTCCACCAGGTGCTTCAGCAGCATGTACATAAGCCCTGGGAGAAAGGGAGGGATGCCAGCAGAATGGAGAATCAGTCTATTTATTTCCCAGCGCCTCTGACTGATAGGCACTATCTCCTCTACCCTTCTCGCCTCCCTGCCTTGAGCCTGCCCCTGACACAGGGAGGCAGAGGGGTATCACTTACCAAAAGGGACGATGATGGGGCAGGTGATGCTGTATGTCATGACCACAGTGAAGACGCACATCATCCAGGCGTAAGCAGCCCCAAACTGGAACTCGTAGGCTTGATGCTGCAAGAGGGACCAGAAACCCATCAGTACGACCCCAGGAGCAGAGCAGGGGTGTGGAAAACACCCAGCTGTACACACAGCATCAGGCAAGCCCCACTGGGGCCCCACCACAGCACTCTCAGCTCCAGGTGGAGGCCACAACCCACCCCCTCAGCCCCACTACGTACCCGTTTGACGTTCCTCCGCTCGGCGGCCGAGCGGGCCAGGCAGAGGCGTATCATGTACATGAGCAAGCCGGGGATGCGCAGCAGGTCCATAGCGTTCCCGATGAAGGCAGAAGCAATGACATAGTTGACAAAGAAGGCCCCATTGTCCGGCAGGAACACACACCTGGGGAGGCGCAGCAAGAACAGGCTGCAGGACATGCTCCCCCCTTGCAGGGCAGCAGCCAGGAGCCCCCAGTACCTCTGGATGCCAACGAGAACTTCCCTCCCATTGCAAAGGCCCTTCTTTGCCCAACTCCACTTACTCAAATCGCACGGCAGCTTCAGCGAGGAATTTTTTGTCAAACAACCAGCGGAAAAACACATCTAAGCTGTGGGGGAGGGAGGCAAGAAGGAAAGAGGAACAGTCAGAAACACTGACAGACAGATGTGCACATGCAAATATGTAGAAGCTGCTCTAGAAGGACCCAAAGCTCTGACCATACACTGTTTTGTTCCCTTTTGGGATGTGTCACTAGCAATTAAAGGGATGTAAAGCTTCCCACTCTCATGTGTGGTGTTGTCCCTTTGCCCTGATCCTATCACCAAGGTTTTCCTCTCTCCTCTGTTGGGGCACAATATCCACACAAGGAACAAGTGCTGGCTAGGTACAAGGAACTCTCCAATACAGATGCTAGAGAAAGAGAAAAAAAACCCTTAGGAGCAATAAATCCCATTTTCCTCAATGCTGATTTTTATTTATTTATCTATTTATCTATTTATTTATTGGTACAAAACCATCCAATCCTCTGGCACCACAGGTATGGGTGGAGTACAGAGCTCCAGAAGGAACAGCAGAGGGTCTGAGTCCTCAGAAGGAAGCATGGTCTGTTTAACAGTATCTGGCCAAAATGCAAACCTTCTGGGAGCGTTCACCTGCCTAGCTCATAGGTTATATGCAACAAGGCATTTTTAATCTGGCTGGGAAACATTCCTGTAGTCACTCATCCTTTTGCCTCCATCACAGGGCTTGTCTATATTCAGAACCTACCTCACTTTGCCACTGGGGGGCTGTATCCCTAATCCTGAATTTAGGGGGGCATAGATCCCCCACCCTACAATGTGTAAGTAACTCTTCACCACAGTGAGGACCCCTCCCACCCTCCAGTTTTTCCTTCCTCACACTTTTTTCCTGCTTGGCCACTGTTCAGTGCTGGGAGCCTACGTCAATGGCTGGTAGCCAATGCAGTGCTGTTGGCCTCAGGGTATTTCCATAACCCTTGCCGGAAGGTTTGGGACTCAGATCGGAACAGATGAGCACTGCTGTAGCCTACATGGAATGATCCCACCCAGCCAAGCAGTGCAACCTACTCAGTTCTGGCTCAAATGGGGAATTCACTCGGGTTGTGCAAAATCTGGAGTGTGCACTGAGCACAGAGGTAGGGAGTGCCTCCTTCACCAGCAGGCCTCAAGCAGACTTTTCACGTGTGTCCACCAGCAGTGACAGTTTTTGCTGCATTATTTGTAGCACCGCGGCACAGATCAGTGCATCTGCAGATCGATTCAACAAGCTCCTAGAGACCCAGCCAGGTATGGTCTGGTCTGGCCTGGCCCCCCAGCCAGAACTAAGCATCACCTTCCTAAGGGGATGGAGGCCAGGGCACTTGTGCAGTGGGGAAAGGATGTGGTGTAGGAGAACAACTAGGGGTGCATCTCCACCCTCCCATGCTCCAGGTCTCTGCATTTGCTTTCCCTTCCCACCAGCCCTACCTGCTCAGGCCCAGCGATGGCAGCAGCAAGACCATAAAGATGAGGAAGGTGTAACACTTGTGCATGGTCGTCCTGTTCTCTCCAGACCTGAGGGCAGAGAGGATGCTGGTCACCTTTCACTGTTGCCCTGCCAGCCCCAGGAGCGGTGCCCCCATTGCTTTCTCATCAGAAAGTGCTTCCCTTACCAGTGTCCAATTCTGAACACCAGCCTGTTCACTACTGGTACATGAATATGTCCCCTTTCCCTCCAGTATGTCTGAGGTCCATTCTCAAGTCATAGCTCCTTCCCCCTTGTCTCATAGGCCCTCCCAGCCCTTGTATCTTTAGAGGACTCTGTGCAATCATCTCTCTTGACCTGCAATCCTTAGAGCTGGCGACATCCTCCCCACCAGTCTTTGCAATGTAGAGCAGAAAACAAAGCTCACATCACACATCCTGTGGGGAATGAGCCTCACAAGCAGCAGATTTCTAGTGTTCTGCACTTCAAATATCTTCCCTATGTCCAGAAGCCATAGCAGCTACAGCAATGTTCCCTTAGAAAAGCTATGACTTACACATGGGTACAGGCACACCACCCCTGCCTGCTAACCTGAGCCAAGACTTCCCTTACTACCAGCATTTCTCACAGTGATCACCCCCAACTCCTCCCAGCTCTCTTCTGGTAGACCCACATCAAGCTCTGCTCAGACAACCATGCTGCACAGCAGGTAAGGATTGGCAGAACAGCTGTCCACGGCAGATCTCAGGTGTCCAAGAGGTGGAATGTAACACCACACTTGGACTAGGAGATGGAAGTTCAAGCAGAAGGATCCAGCCAGCAGCCTTATGTTGGCAAGGAGCATCTAAGTGGTCAGGCAGCACGCTGGTATGACTAAGAACAGACGCTGGCTGTCCTTACCTGGTCCAGTGTGCTTCGAAGAAGGCAGAGTAATATACAATGGTGGGCAGCAGAGCAGAGAAGCACCACAGCAACAGGGTGGGGAAGAACTGGGTGATGATGGGGTTCTGCAGTGAGGCAGAGAAGAGACCACGTGTTAGATGGTGCAGCAGCTCTTGCGCCAGCCACAGGTACAACTGCCTTTGCTGACACCAAGTCCCCAGCACCACGGCTGCCACTGCACCCTGGCCAGGCTCAGCACTTCCCTCATGCTCAGGCTGGCAGGACCTAGGGAATGCCGACCATCTCTTTCCCTACCCACTCCCTTGCAAGGGGCTTTGTGCCTTGAGGTCATTCCCATGCTACCCATCCTGCACCCATCTCTGAAGGCCTTACATTGAGGTATTCCACAGGCTTGGTGACATTGAACTTGTCCATAGTGGTGATGATGATAGCAGGGGTGGTGAGGAAGAAGAGGAGGATGAAGAGGACCACATTAATCACGAGGCAGCGGATCCACCAGATGAAGCCTCGGATGGAGAGGTGTTCCCTGGGAGAGGGGAAGGAGGGCATCAGGATGGCTGCATCGAGGAGAAGGGCAGGTCCAGGGCCTCACATTCACACCATGGCCCAGACTGTGTCAACAGCACTTGGGGCGCCAGCCCAAGGCTTCCCCTCTCCAAGTCAGATCAGAACTCTACCTCAGCCAGGCAAGAACAGCAAGACTTCAGCGAGAACAACTCATTCAGCTACCAGAGGAGGAGATGGGTAGGGAGACAGGGAGGGTGCACCCCTTTCCCATCAGCAGGGCCCGCTGGGCCCCACACTGCTGCTCACCAGTAGATGTTCTGTGGGTCAGGGGCATAGCTGACGGTCCAGTTGGAGACGTGGAGGGACTCACTGCAGGAGGAGGCCCTGGGCTCTCCACGGCATGCACAGCCCTGGCACTTACAAGCATTGAAATCTTTGAGGATTCTGGAGGAGAGGAGAAAGAGGGAGATGCTGACACAGAGGGCTGGCAGGGACAAGCTGAGGGGGATGCCTTAGTGCTGGCATTCCTCCAATTTAAGGCAAGAGCCGGGACAGGTAACCATCCTGGGGAGGACAGGACCCTTTGCACTCACATGGCTGTGATGGTCTCATTGTGGAAGGTGACAAAGGCCATTCCCAGAGGCTTTTCATTCACTTTCTCCTTCTCCCGCTTGTAATCATCTTTGAGCTTCTCCTCCAGCTTGGTATAGTACTCGATGGCTTCCACCTGGGCAGAGGGACAGGGGTCAGAGCAGAAACCTGGGGACCCAAGCCCCCACCTGCCCCACCACCCACCACCTCCAGCTCTCCCCCCACCTCCTCACAGCCCCTGATGACACAGCAACACAGGTGGCCACAGGGCTTGGGGTTGATCATGGATGGTGTGTTCTCCTTGCTCTGCAGGTTGGTGAAGTAGATTCGCCCACGCTCAGCTTTCTTCCTGAAACAGGACAGTGGAAGAGAAGGAAGGAGAAAAGGCTCAGAAAAGCTCTCGTGATACCAAGACTTAAAGGGGAGCCCACAGTCCCTGCCCACCCCGCCCTCTCTCCCGAGCCAGGGGTTACCTCTCTGCGTCGAGGAACATCAGCCGGGCCACGTCATAGCAGGGCCGGGCCTCCAGGACGGTGCAGTTGGCGTAGGCCTCCCTGTGGACAGGAAGCACCAGCCCATCACACCCAGCACCTAGGGCTGTGCCCTCAAGCAAACCCCATGCATCCAGGACTTCTCTCTTGCCCTGGGCTGAGCACCATGATGCATAGCAAGAGCTTGCTGGGGGCAGGCAGCAGAGGAGCCTGCAGGCTCTGTTCATTACAGGGGAAGCAACTCATAGGGCAAATGCTCCATCCTCCAGGCTCTGGCATGAGAAGTCTCTTTGGGCTTTCACCCTGCGGCAGCAAGGCACACCTCTGACCCCACACCCCCTCTCTGTCTTTGTGGCCTACAGGGCTAGGGGTTGGGAGGAGGCAGAAGGGTTCCCAAAGGGTACAAAACATTTCTCCTCTCCCTATGGTGTTCCTAAACATGGCCCTGACAGTGTGCTCATTGAGGTGCTGATGGAAGATGAATTTATATTTTCTGTTAAAAAGAAAAATATACTTTTCTACAAGGACTGTGATCAGGGCAGAAGCAGCAGCACAACATCCCATAGTCACTGCTTGAGCACCTCCTGCTGGCATTTCATCTCTGAACCCGAGTACATCTCGGGATATGCCTTGTCCACTACTTACCAAGCTGACCCACTACGGCTCAGCAAGAGATAGCTGGGCATAACCCACAGCACAAAACCAAGGACACTGCACATTCAGATATAAATTTGTGCAAAGAAATAACAGTGAGATGCCCAAAATAAGTCTTCACAAATTTTTGACTAGCTTTCTGCTCTCTAATGTATTATTGCCAGTCCAGGTAACACTAGCACCACCCCAATAAAAACATTCCCGTTACAGAGCAGTCTTTGATTAGGGACACAGTGAGACTCACTCAAAATGCTTCTTGATCTTCTCTGGCTCAGCATATTTTGAGATGCCATTGATGAAGAGAGTTCTCTTAACCTAGAAGGAAGGAAGAAAAACAGAGGAGGGCAGGTAGGTGTGGATGATGTAAAAGACCAGATTGCAGCAAAACCCCCCAAGGCCTGAGTCAGCGATGGGAAAGGTCAGCTCCATCACTTCTAGCACCCAGGGCTCCCCCTCTCCTATGTTTCCACCAGCTGTTGGCATCCTGCATCCTGGTGCACTGCAGACTGACAGGCTAGGGGCTTACACTGCAGCTACCTGAACAGAAACAGGGGGGTACCCTTAAGAAGTGAAGCAGCAGCTGGAGCAAGCCCTGAGGAAGGCATGGGGTCTTCTGCACATGTTCAAGGCCTCTCCTGTTTCCCCACAGGCAGTCAGGGCTGCTGCTTTGGAGATCTGCCTTTGGCCAGGCAGAATAAGAGAACAGCCAAAAGAAGACAGCCCCAAATTGCTGTGGGAAGTGGGGTGCTCAGCACTCTCTCCAAGGCCACTTGACTCGACAGAAGGGCATGGGAAAATGTGCCTGGGAGAGCGGCCAGATCCTGCTCACCAAGTCATCCTCTTTGTAGCGCATCTTGGAGGTGTGCCGGCGCATGCTGTACACTGTCAGCAGCAGGTACAGGAAGGCAAAAGACGTGTGCAGCCACAGCAGGTTATTCCTGTTATAAGGAAGACCACAAAGGTCAATGCAAGGTTGCCACTACAAGATTTTTGTATGGCTGGTCAGGCCCTGAAGGTGCTGGGGCCACAAGTGGTGTAACCAGCACGGCATTCATGTCCTACAACCAAATTCCAGGAGCTCAGCCTGGAAATTGCAGCAAGGACAGTAGCCTTACAGCAAGGGCAGAAATGCAACCTTCAAGAAGGTGAGGCTCTGCAGTAAGTAGATATTTACAAAATACCCCCTGAGGGCCTCGATTATCCATCCCACCCTTGCCTACACATACCCAGAATTCAGATTAGCGATTGTTGTCCTCCCAAAGCTGTAGGCGTTGTTTTCTAGGGAGAAAGAGGCAGACATAAGCACGGTCAGTTACACTGAATGGCAGAGAGCACCACTGGGGTGGGCTACAGAAGGAATCTCACCTGCAGAACACCCCAAAACCCAAGCTGCCCAGTACCCTCTGGATGCACCACACTCAAAGTAGGACATACAGTTTGTCTGTGTTAGTCTTGTCCTCCACTGCTCCCCAGTGGTCTGAGACATGGTGCTGAAAGCAGCTCCTCCCCCGCCCACCCGCCCAGCCAGAGGCTCTCTGCTCTCACCTAGCAGGTCCCCTGAGAAGTTGACAGGTAACACGATGCCCACGGAGAGCACGCCCACGGCCACCAGCAGCCCGATGATGTGCCTCTGGAAGGACAGGTAGTGCACTGCATCACCCCCACACTTGTCCCGGATCTCGTCATCTCTGTCAGGGAGAGAAAGGTTGTCAGGCAACCTTCTACATTCCCTCCAGTGCTGGAGAAAAGCACAGGGTCACGGCTGCCCTCCTAGTTTGAGCCCCTACAGCACCCCTGGTTCTGCCCTACAGAGCTGTGGCCAGGCCCATGGGGCAGGGAGCACAACACCCAGCCTTAAAAAAAAGCCTGGGCAGAAACCTGCCTGTGCAGTGCTTCCTGCAGCCCCACTACCCATGCCCCTGCCCCCCAGGACAGGCAGCTGGACACATGCAAACCCTACTTCACAGCCTTCTGGTGTGCCTTGCCTCCCCTGCTCAGACATAGGATGGCTGACACTATCCCACAGAACTCTGAAGCCAAGAAGTGCTTAGGGGACTACTCCTGAGCACTAACAGGCCGGGGGTGTCTCCCTGCATCCTCCAGTCCCCCACCTCAGCCATTCCTCAGCCAGCAGTGCCCCCAGCAGGGGTCCTAGGGAGAGGAGCATCTCTGCAGAGCAGTAGACAGTGTTTCTGAGATGGGACTGAGGCAGGGGACACCTCGGTTTGGTACTCTCTTCTGTCACAGATGCACTCCGTGACCTTAGTTTTGGCTTTAGGGCTCCTCATCCAGTCCCATCTTTGCTTGTCCTCTCCAGAGGACACACTTTGCCTGTGCTCTTCAGAGAAGTGGTTGCAGCTAGGGCAGAGACTTCACACAGCTGTACTGTGCTGGGTGTCCCAACGCCCTGCACTGCCTCTCCTTCTTCCCCATGTGTGTCCCTTGTGCAGATCCAGGGGCACTTACTTTATCCTGAAGATGGCTGTCAGCCAGGAGCAGAAACCCTGTGCAGAAAGAAGACAGGAGAACCTCACATCACTCTGTGTTCCCTTATATCTGTGCTCTCTCCTTCAAAGGCCCAAGGGTCCTTGCACCTCCACAGACTTGCCTCAGGGACAGATCATGAGCACCCAGACATGCAGAGACATGGATGGGCCAAGGTAAAGGAGATGACAGTGCTACTCCATGAGGCACAACACAGGTTGTATTTTGCCATGTGGCTATCCCCTACCAACAGGTAGCTCAACCTCCCAGGCAACCCGTGGGATCCTGGCTAGCATTGAAGAGGGAACATCCAGACAGCCTAGGGACACCCAGAAAATTCACCATATGGAAACTTCAGCCATCATCCTGTACAAGGGGGAGCTCTGCAGGTGTTGGGAAGGCAAGCTGGGCCAAGTCAGTGCTTCCTCAAAGGAAGCCTCGGTGAGGAATATTTCCTGGGAGCTCCACCACCCATCCATCACACCCTGTTATCCTCCTGAACTGTGCCTCCCCTTTAGAGAGGAAGAGAGCAGTAGTGGTAGACAGCGGTGTGAGGAGGAGCTGGCAGGTATTGTTTGTAATGCTGAGATGACAGGTTGGACAGATGTCCGTTAAGCTACAGGGATGTACAGTCTACTTCTTTAATCACACGTCTAGAAGCCATGTAATTATGTCTCTTTGAGCTCTATACCACACTCACACACTACAAACGTGTGAGATCTAAGGCCCAAACACGGGCAAACAGTATTTCTTCTAAAGAGCCCTTGGTTCAGACAGGCTGTGGGCTCCCAGCCACTCTAAGGCAAGACTCTTGCTGCTACTCACGTTGTCTCTCTGGTCAAAGTCCACAGAGCTGGAGACGGAGGTGAGGCGCTCGTAGCGGTCATGGTTGTCAGAGTGCAGGGCGGAGGCTACGCTAAAATGACAAATGGGAGGTGAGGGAGAAAGTTAGAAGATGCAAGTAGGCAGCCTGGCCAGGAATCAAGAGCATCCAGAAGATAAGAAGTTAATTCAGGTCAGTTTGCCCCAGGTGAGATGGAAAAAGGCGAGATCAGAGAGTAGCAGTAAGCAAAGACCTCAGACGGCACCCTGAGCCTGGCAACCATCACATGCTCGACCACGGATGCTACTCACACAGCGCTTTCTGAGGCACCCACGTTATGCAGCATCCCCTGTGAGGAGGGGCTGGCAGCTGCTGTCATGGAGGAGAAATGAGGTTTGATCAGCGCAGGGTTTAGAGAGAGGAGGCGAGAACCAGAGGGTGCCACAGCCCCTCTGGCTCCAGTGCGACCAGGACACAGCAGCCCCGGTGCTCTGGAGAGGCACTGGCAGCAGCTCCCATCCTGGAGGGCTCCACTCGCCTTGGAGAAGGGGAAGGCTGGAAGTCTGGTGGGCCACATTCCTGCTACACCAGTCCCTTAGTGCAGGGAAACCCAGGAGAAGCAGTGCAGCTGAGCCCCAGCAGCAGTGCCGCGTGGAGCCAGGCTCAGCCCAGCCTGCTCCACAGCCTCAGCTGGGCCTCCTGCCTGGAAACCCCTCCAGCAGGAGTGGGGTAGGCAGCTAGAAGTGAGTGACTGCAGGCTACAGGACAGGAAAACAGGAGAGGTGAATATCCCAGATTGTTTTACTCCATGTACAGCCAGGGACTTAGATGAAGAACCTGCAGCAGGAGCATCCAAGGCACAGTTGGTCCGGAGACCTAAATTAAATAGCACCTGCGAGATTACAACAGCAGGTCAGGACCTTGGAGGTGCAAGAAGAGAAAAGGCTGATCTGAAGGCTATAAGCAAAGGAAAAAAAAAAAAAGCTCCAGATGAAAACATGGTCTCCCCGTAACCAGTACAGGCTCAAGGAGGATCAGATGGACAAGAACCTGGAGAAGAAGCAGTTGAGAGAAGTGCTAGAGACAAAGTAGATGACACTATGGCAAGGATAACAAGCAAAGACCCTCATGACCCTGCCAAGAGAGAGGATGGGACACATGGCCTTCCTCAGAATGGAGCAGCACCTGCTGGAAGTATGGGGAGAGAGAGGAAAGGAGATTAGCTGAAGGTCATGGAACTACAGGAGCGCAGATTAGACAGTGGCGTGCAGCCTAACACCCTGCTCTGCTGGAGGGACAGAGCAAGCTTCGACCAAGCTCTTGGACCTTCAGCCAGAGGCTTTGCCACTGGGCACAGGGAGCAAGGGTGAATTTCTGCTGTCTGCAGTCCTGAGGAGAACCCAGCATGATGATACGGTGTGTTTTTGGCTCCTCAGTACTGCAAAAGCAGAGGGCAGAGTAGAGCAGCACTGGAGGGGACAACTGAGTGTCATGGTATGAGATGAGCAGGCTAACACAGCTCCATTCATTGGGATGCAGAAATAATAATCAGGATGCCTGGCAGAGCTGAGAAGACAGAGGGGGGCAAACCTTGCCAAAGGTGGAGAGCTGAAGTGGGAGCTCCAATGGTAGCTGCACCTAGCTGGAGGCTTTTTAAAGCCAAGCACTAACAAAGCAAGTGGGTGGATGCAAGGTTGCCCTAAACAGCAAGATGATTAAGGACAGGACCCAAGAGGCCTTCTCCATGCCCACAGCCCCAGGTTTGGTGCTGGCCCTGCCAGGGAGGGAGAAGGATGGGGTCTGAGGCATGGCTAGCCTCAGGCCAAGGGGATCGCAGGCTCTGGGAGGGGAGGTCAGGCATGCTGTGGAAGGGCCTTGCTGTGGTGCAAAGCAGGAGGTGGCTGTGTGGGTAGCAGCCCTGCAGGGCTCTGATCACCACCCTTACACAGAGAGGTGTGGGTAGGTTGCTGTGACCTCCTGGTGCAGATTGAGTCACCAATTAGGAGTGCTGATGGCTACTGCAAGCGCTGGCAAGGGGCAGGACAAGGGCACTTGCTGGTTGTCAGGCAAAGGGACACGTCAGAGGAGGATGTCCTCCCACACCAAGAGTGATGCATACATGTGGCATACATGTGTCCCCAACCTATCACCGTGCCTCAGCACAGAGAACAGTTGAGATGGGAAGGGGCCACCAGCCTTGGAGGAACACAGCCAGGACAAGGTTTCCTCACTGAGCTCCACAGGCGTTTGGAAGATTCTCAGTACCAACACTGTCCCAAGCAGTAGGTTTGGGGGAGGTGGGAGTGGTGTAAGCAGAGAGCTTCAGCAAGCCCAGAGGAATAAAGGGAGCAGGAAGAAGCAGACCCCTGGAGAGAGACAAGCACTTGTGAGTATAACTAAGGTGGCCCCCTGAAAAGACTCAGAGCATGACAGCCCTGGTACCTCTGCCTTACTCCCCCTGGAAGGTGTGAGCAGTGAAAAGTTGCCAGACACACTCGAAGCAGGGCCAACCACCAGTGAAACACTCAAGTACGAGCAAGTGGTACTCTCAGTGCCATGTACCACAGCTACCACCATTTCTGTTTTCACAACTCCAATTGCTCTGCTCCTTTTGGGGGCAAGGAACAGCCACAACAATAGGAGCAATCCCTGTACCCTCTCATGGTAGTAACAGGCTCCAGACTCAGACATGCATTAGCCTGGCTAGAGCAACCATCACAGGCTCTGCACTGCTGGTTGATTGTCTCCTCTGCAGTGTACACTACCCAGCCAGTCAGCAAGGCACAGGGGATGCTCTTTTCTTACGCATAAAAGCAGCGACAAAGGGGAAAGAGCAGGGAGGGAGCAGCATGAGAAGGATCACATAAAGGAGGTTCCCCTAAACTTGGGTGACTGAGTGTGCTGTGGGCTCAGGCAACCAGGTTTTTTTTCACCATCATAAGGCATGATAGCTGGATATGAGCAGGTAGAATAGGGTATGTGTCATGGCACCCTCTACCTTGGCCGATACTGGTAGCTCCTTAGCACTGCTGCCTTCAGGGAGCATTTAGGGGCTACTAGGGGAAATCAGCATCCAGCTGTGGTAGTGGCTGACACAAACGGGAGAGAAAGAGAAGAGCACAAATCTACTGAGAGGCACAAATCCAAGCCCAAACTCCCAGCCACTTAGATTAGTTCATAAGCAAGACAAAACTGTAAGAGAAAAGGAGAAAGAGAGAAAACACCAGCAAGAGAAAAGAAACAAGACCCTTCAAAAACGACATACTATTCCCGTTCCTCTCGCTCCGTCTGCCAGCGTCGGCGCCTAGAGGCACAGAAACAGAAAAGGAGAGATTACAACCACAGGAGCAGGTGCTGGGTCTCTCCTGTCATGGGGAGCTATGCACCTCACAGGACTCCACACCATCCTGAGGAAGAGAAACCTGCTAACGGTCAGGCTGGAGAAGACCTTCCTTCCAGAGCCCAGTGCTGCCCCAGGCCACAACACCCCAGAGTGCTTCTGCTGTCAGCTAAAGGGAAGCTGGCTTTACAGGGAAGGTGACTTGGCTCTGTACCACGAGCGTCCCAAGGAGCTCCTGAAGGATGGGGCCAGGCAGGACAGCCTGTGGATGCTGTCCAGCTACCATCTGAGCTCCCCCTCCATGCCTCTCCTCCCCACCTAGGCAGCCAACACACTTGCATTCCGCCCTCCTGAAACACTCATCCCAACCTGCAGATGGGCCAAGCAGCAGGGACTCCTCCCTGGGATCCCAGTCCTGGTGATTCGCAGCCCTTGCCACAGCCATGCTGTCCCCCTCCCCATGCTTACCAGCTCTCCCTCACCAAACGGCTGGCACTCCTCTGCCTTTCCGCCTACAGCCACTGCTCCCACTCCCTTGCACCCAAGGTGCTCAAGCATCACCTCTAGGAAGGGCCAGCCCTCTCTCCCCACTGAAGGACAGAGCTGTGCAGCCCCTGTGGCTACCAGCCAGTGCCTGGGTCGAGATAGTTTAACTCTGAGGAGTTGAACCCAGTGAGGTCTTATCTGGCTGTTCCCTTCTCCTCACTTTCCCCCAAGGCCCCCGTGTTGCCGTTTTCCCCAGCCAGATGAGGAAAAGAGGGGCAAAGGAGCCACAGGGACACAGCTGCTTATCAAACACTATCCAGGACCACTTATCTAGACCAGGACAACTCTTATGCTTTCCACTGTTGTGCAGGGACTGCTCAAGAGCAGCTTGCTTGAAGCTGTATCACCAAAGGAACCAAAGAGGCTGGAGCTCAGCCCCATCCAAGCCTTTGGGCACAATGAGCACATGAAGCTGCTTAAGGGGAAGAACCACCTACCACAGCCAGCTTTCAGAAGCCATACTTTGCCTCCAGCATGTGACAAAGCACCATGGGCACAGCAAACCAGCCCTGGAGAGAGGCAGACTACCTGCACAATCCCTCTAGCTTAATGAAGAAGAGTTCCTTGATCTGCACTGGAAGCAAATAATCATTGTCCTTCCTGCTGCTGACAGCAAAAATGAGAATAGCACCTCACTCTGCTGCAGAGCTGCCATCCCCAACGGGCCCTGACTTTTGCCAACAGACATTGTAGCCCACAAATGGATTGGGCAGGAAGGATCCGTACCTGTATTGACTTGTCAGCACTTGGGATGCAGGCTAAACTCACAGTGGAACACCAATGGACACTTGGCACTTCTCCACCTCCTGCCTGCTTCAGCACAGGGCATGGGAGGGAGTGAACCAGCAATTTGTTTGGTTTTCCTCCATGCCCCTTGCCAAGCCAGAAGCACCTGGTGGCCTGTGCTTTTCACCTCGGGGAGAATGAAGTAGCAGGAGTGAACTCTGCATTTACCCTGGGCATTTGTGCTCTCAACTGTCAGTGCAGGTCCCTGCTTCACCCTTCCTGCGCTCAAATACACTGCACGCTCGCACTGGTAGCCAGGTGTCCCAGCCACCCCTGCCTGCTGCCTCCCCTGACAGAGCTCAGTGAACGAGGAGTACTACACCTGGAAACGCAGCCTACCGCTTTCAAGTGCTCTCAAGGAGATCTCCATCCAGCAGAGACACAAAGACACCTTCAGAGGCTTAACAAAGCCTTCACTGTGGCAGCCCTCGCCCTTCCTGTGACCTCTTTTCCTCTCTCCTCCCTCCCTTCCATCTGCTGTTCCTCTGTAAGGGCCCCTGCACATCTCTGTCACTGTAGGGACCATAAGTGATATGGAGCCAGCAGGGACCACTCTCTGTGTTGGAAGAAGGATGCTGTAAGAAAAAAGCTGGTAAGTGAGGATTTTTCCTGTTCCTGGAGCTCAGGGAATACAACTGGCATACTTGCCTCTCCTCTCCAGGTGTCTCTGGCACACACAAAAGGATTTATCCCTTCTGGCTCACAGCAAAGAAGGGTACCACCCATGCCTTGTTTCCCTGCTCCTCTCCCGTGCTTACCTGTCAGCATCAGTCACCAGGGCCAGGCGTCCGTAGTCCCAGGCGACTTTACGCAAAATTGAAAAGACAAACAGCAGTGCCTGGAAGAGAGAAAAGAGAGAGCTGTGAGATAAGGCATAGTCCAGCTCTGTCCTTGTCCTCTGCATGCAGAGCTACAGGAACAGGGTGGTAGGAGGGGACAGGACTGCTCAGCTAACAGCACACTGAGGCCATGGGACAGGAGAAGTTCCCTAGAGCTGTTCCAATCAGACTATCTGAATGGCTGTGGGATGCAGAAATCCAGGATGCAACACACAGTAGCTAAGTTAGCCACAGGATCAAAAGGCCCTCAGGTCCCAAGGAGGCAAGATTATGGCTATATCATCTGTGGTCCTGTGGTTCCTAGGGAGGAACAAGAAAAGCCTTTGGGTGGGTAAAGCTGCAGGGACGTGGCACCACGAGCAGGAGTTCTGGGATACAGGACTGACCTAACCTGACCCATGCCCTTAGGAAAATTTGCAAAATCCTTCCATGGGCTCAGTGTGTTGGTATTGGAGTTAAGTCAATAGTGGCTAAGGGACACAATCAGGGCCATAAAGTCAGCAGCCAGCAGCAAAGTCAGGGATGGCATGTGGGGCCCTGAACTCTACCACCTGACTACAGTTGTCCCTTCACAGCTAATTATGGGAGAAGGTGTCAAAGCAATGGTGGGTAGACTTACGAGAAAGCACATAAAGTCAAGGGCTAGGACAGTGGGCACCCCACCAAAGGGCAGCCCCTGCAGCACAGTGCTGCGGATGCGGGCACTGTAGCAGTAGTCCTTGGTGCTGTTGTTGCATGTGGAGGCTTTGCAGGTGGCCCCTGCTGAGCCCAGGGTGGCAATCACGTAGGGAAGCATCTCTACAGCTTCATCGTCTTCCCTGGGAAAAGGAGAGAAAGGCTGGGTTAGATGTACACCAGCTGGGTGCTGCACAGCCCTGTTGGAGTGAGGGGCCAACCCTGCCTGCTATCTCAGGCTCCTCTGCACTACACGATTTCCCCAAGGTCATTTGGAGAAGACTGTTGGGTGCTGGAAGAGCCCAAGTGCTTCAGCAGCTGTGGTCCCACCACACACAGTCCCGGAGCTCCCTTCCTTGTTCCCCAGCTCTCATGCCATTTAGGTGCACCTCCTTCTCCCTGACTACTCCTCTTCCAGAGGAGACGGTGTCTCAGCTCCTTCCCCTCAGCAGGGAGAATGTTTAGGTACAGGAAAGAACGAAAGGGTGGGGTGGTGGGGACATGAAGTCACATCCGAATGACGGAAACAAACTGCTACAGGACAGTTGCTGCATCATGATCCCACAATTTCCTTCGCCTGGCTGTGTGCCATTAGCTTTATTGGGCTGAATCACCACCCTCCACTTACCACTGGCCTCAGCCCCCAGGGCACCCATCAGGGGCTGGTTACACCCCCTGCTTATTTTCTTTCTGCTCTGACTTGGATGCATTTAGATGCAACCACACAGAGGGAAGAGAGGAAGCTTAGGCCCTACTATTTAGCTGGTCAAATATTTTATTTCTTTCACTGCCCTCCTCAAATCGCTACAAGATCCACAGCTGGGCTCAGGTCAGTGTCACTGCAGCATCATTGCTTGGGCATGGGGAGATCCTCCTCCCGTGCAGAGCAGCTCCATGGGAAACACAGAGAAGACCATGCTAGCAATGGATAAATGCAAACTGAGCACCACCAGGATGGTCTAGAAACAACAAATTGACAGTGAAACACAACTGCTTTGTGGAACAGGGGAGAGAAAACCCCATCAGCTGCAGAAGGAAGCACCAATTACAGACAGGGCTCTCTCTCCAGCTCACAAGTATATCCTGGCAATCTCCTGCCTGGCTGCAGAGATTTATCAGCATCACAGCACAACGCTGGCTGGAAAGTGACCACCAAACCGCTCACTGTGGTGTCCTAGAGAGCTTGGCTTCAAAGTGATCCCTCCTGGCTCAGCTGGTATGGATGCACAGCTGCAAACCAGCTGAAGCACCGATGACAAAGGGCACCAAGATGAGCAAAATCCCAGCTGGGTACAACACTGAGGGAGGTCAGAGAAATTGGAAAAGCCACCCAGTAGCCTGTTATGAGATATTCACAGGTACAGAGCTGGAGTAGGGCTGTCAGGAGCAGAAAAAGGAAGTAGAAAAGCAGGAGAAGAAAGCTAGGCCATGAGATCACAGCTGGCAACCAACTGGGTTCCAACCAAGCAGCATAATTCACCCTGGCTAAATTAACAAGAGACTCAGAAGTTCCAGAGGAAGGATGGGAAGAAATGATGGGATGAGACTCACCAAAAGAAAGTCATACACTTTGAAGTGTGACTGGTTATACCCCTCTGTTTTTATCTCCAAAGTGCCAGCCTAGATGGACCAATTGCAAAGAGAAATACCTCTCATTCCTCTTTTTTGGCAATTTTGTAAACGGTATTGTGCAGCAATAAGTTCCAGACGTTGAGTAAAAGACTACAGTCCCTCTGCAACTTCAGAGCCTTCAGTTCTCCTTGCATAGTGAGAAAAGGCAAAGAATAAAAGCCTTTGGTTTTTCTAGACCTACTAAGCTCACTACTGTTAAGTGTCCTCTCCTTCCCATGACAGGAGGTGTCTTCCAGCTCTAACCACTCTCACCACACATCCCCAATATATCCTCTCTTTTGACCTTACAGAAAGGTGACCAGAACCTCATATGGCATCCCAGGTAGGGAAATGACCTTGACTGCCAGAACAGCATTCTGATGCTCTCAGCATCTCTCCTTACGCTACTCCTCACGCAGCTGAGCATGATTTACTTCTCCGGTGGCATCCTTGCGCATTGAGGAGAAGCATCATGGTAAGTAGCCTGCAATGCTGCTGCCCTCAGTACCTGTGGTAATTTAGAAGCCAGACATGCCCCAGAACAAACCATTCCTTCCAACACACCTGTCTGCACACTTCTCAGGACCCACTTTCTCCTCACCTCACACCACTTTTCAGTCACTTCATCTTGACAAATCTAAGCAACTCCCGGGTATCTGGAGATTCTGGGTACCTTGCTGTTCATCGTCTTTTCTGGATGAACGACCTCACCCCTCTGCTCATCCTACTGAAGTTGCCCATTTGCTCCTATGATTTGTTTGTGGACCCTGGGCCAGTTTTTGATCCAGGACTTTAAGTCCCCTCTAGTGGACAGTTTTCCAAACAGTGTTCTATGAGGAATTTCAGAGGTCTTCTGAACACCCAAGCAAATTACACAAGCTGGCTGAGTATTACCTATTATTTTACTAAAGTACTGAAAGACTTGCAACAGATCAGGGAAGCATGATTTTCCTCTGCAGAGACCAAACTGTTTACCTCATTCCTGTATGTTTTATAGCCCCATTTCCCAGTCATCTTTCTGAAATAAATGAGGCTCATATGCTCACATTGTCCATGACCCTATCATAATAATTATTTATACAAACCATTACGTGTTCAAGACCAACTTTGCAAGCCTACGGGTAATTTAAGCCACATTTTACACAGACAGGTCCCAGAGATGTATTTGTTTTTCTAAAGCCTAGAAGATGGACTGGAAAGGACTAGGGATAAGCTTTCCTAGCCTCTCCAGTAACCTGGCCAGAACACCTAGTAATGGAAAAGCTGTAACATGTGCTGAAGGGTTACACTGCCTTTTCATCAGCCCAGCCAGGTGGCACAGCGGCAGTCAGCACCATCCCTAGGGTATGCAACCTCTTGCCTGGCTGGCAAGCACAAGAAGGGGCTCCCCATGGAGACAGAGGTGCTTCAGGTGCGTGGGAAAGCTACGAGAGCTTGCAAGGATGTCCTGAGCACTTCTGCCCTTCCAGCTCCCCCAGTGCAGGCACACCCAGCAGCAGGCTAGAGGCAACCTGCCAACCCACCACTTCAGGTCAGACCCACCAAGGCACCCAGCTCATTCTGTGGTTGCAACACCAATTAGGCAAGTAAGGAAAAGCTCAGTGACCATCTCTGCAGGCTAGATCAATAGTGCCTACCTAGCATACTACACCTGAAGGCCTTGCCCAGGAGCCTGTTGGCTGAGCATGAGGCTGGATGGCCTTGCCAGGCACAGCACAACCCCTGGGCCTGGCAACACCTCTGTCCTCACACTCAGTTTGCACCTTGGTCTCACCAGCTGCTCCAGGGGACCCTCTGTCCCCACCCTCGATGAGGCAGGGCGCACCACAGCGTGTCCTGAGCTGCTCGGGGCAGGGCTGGTCCTGGAGGCAGTGGGCACTGGAGGCAGCGTTTCGGGTTGAGCAGGGGCGGGGAGGAAGGGCGGCACCGCGGCAAGCACAGCCGTGCAGCGCAGCACCACGCTGCCCAGGGACAGAAAGGAAACTCCCTCCAGCAGCACGGGATGGACAAGGGGTCTTCTCCAGCCACAACTGCCTCCCTCTGCAAGCACACACTGATGCCCTGCCTCTACCCACAGCAGAGGCAGCTTTGCAAAGCCTTCTGCTCAGATGCCACTGCCTGCCTCTGGGGAAGGACTCTGGGTGCCTCCTGATACCTATGCTGCCACAGCAGGTAAGAGAGCCCCTGTGATCACGCAGACTGTGCTGCACTGGGGAGGGGACACAGTTAAAGGTGCCTTTCCTGGTCCCTCCTTCCCCTGATGGGCTGTAGCACAGGGCAAGCTTTGCTCCAGCTGAGCTGTGATGCTAACATCTGTGCAAGATCCTGCTCATCAAGACAGCCAGGGTCCTGGGAGTTGGTGAGAAGCCATTGCAAGGGCTGGGGTGGTGGGAACCAGCCTGTGACATTCAAGCCCTTTCCTGACCACGAGCATGGCTTCCCTCCACAGCACACAGCAAAGTCAAGGAAGCAGGACATCAGACTATGTCTCAGGCAAGCCCTGGAGCGTTCCCCTCATGCAGTCTGTGCATTTAATGCTGACTTCTCAAGCCAGCAAGGACAGTAAAGAAAGACCTGCCAAAAGGCATTTTGGGCTCTTGGTCAGCAATACTGGACCTCATCCCCTCCTCTACAAGCAGCAGGAAGAAGGGAGCGAGGAATGGCAGTCCTCCTGCTCCCCCCATCCCCAGAGAAGTCTGCTCCCTGTCCTGCACCACAGCCTCTACATCCCCAGCAGGGCCAGCATGTCCACACTGCCCCACATCAGGAGCAGAGACATCCCACTTCCTAGCCAAAATCCTTAAAGCACATCCCACCCGGCTCTGCAGTGCAGGCAGCCCCCGCCCAGCTCCCGCCTGCCAAGCCCTGTGCAAACACAGCCCTGGGAACCACAGACCCAGCAGGGCAGGGGCTCTCCTCCTCCTCACCTTTGGCCTTGGCCTGCAGGTCAGCACAGCTCACTGGGTTTTCCACTTGGATGAGCACCTATGTGGGAGCCAAATAAGTCTCCGTGCTCCGACCTGTCTGTTGCAGAGGAAAAGAGGGAAGAAGGTGGCACAAGGCTGGGAAGGCAACGATGGCACGCCTTGGCCCTTGCAGCCTGAGGGATGGCCACAGAGAGCATGGAGCCATCAGGATGCTCATGGAGTCACCCCGCAGCCTGGGCAGGGGCCGATACCCAGCAGAGCCCCGAGGGGCTCTTGCAGGGCAGGGGACCAGGAGGTACCCATTGAGGAGGCTGCCTGCTCCACACCGAACTCTGCTACAGCACGCAAGAAAAATAGCGCTGCAGGCCCTCCCAAGTGGAGCATTTCCCATTCTCCTCACCAGCTCATCCTGGACTCTCTGCCCCTCAGGAACTGCACCTGTATTCCCTGCCAAACACCTGGCACCAGGAGGAAAGAAGAAAGAGCAAGCACTCTGCTGCAACCTGGGCAGGAGTGATGCAGAAGCTGGACAGTCAGCTTACGAGCAGACAGATGCACTGATGACACAGGCAAGCGTCTAGCTGTGTTCTTCCAGCCACACCACTGATGTCAGCCAGACATGAGGAGGTGGCCTGAGAAACACTTGCAGGAAAATATAAATCAATAAGGCATATGCCGGCGCTTGCCGCCAGAACGACGTAAGCACACAAGCTACACTCATTTGTTTTCTCACCGGCAAATGTTAATAACCCCATCTGTAATTAGAACAGCGAGAGGTTCTCTGGCAGAGACACATTCATTTATGGAAATGTGACAGTCTCACAACAGGCTTGGGGCACAGAGACATGTGGCTGGATACCAGCAGGTCTGGGTTAGGAGACTAGAGATTTCCAGATCAAAAAAACCAACAAACTAAACCTGAGCCCAGAGGACCTGCCACCCTGAGCCCCTGCCTGCCAGGGCAACACAGACCTGCCTGCACTGGGCACTCGGGGACCCTCACATAGCAGCTGGCACCCAAGGTTGAGGGAGCCTTGTCACCCCCCAAACAGCCACCTAAGTTACCCGCACCTTGACGGCAAAGCCCAGCAAAGCTCTGTGCAAACCGCTCGCAGCCATGAACAGACCATGGGAAGAACAGTCTGACTCTTGGTGAGCAAGCAGGGAAAAGCCTCAAGGAGTGATGAGGAGAAGAGGGCTTGCAAATTAGCTGAAAGCCTTTCTTGGAGTACAGCAGCAAGGAGAAGGGGTAAATAGCACTCTCGCTGCAGACCGAGCAGTGGGAAGGCTGCCCTGCACCATGCTTCGGACCTGGCACGGGGCTTTCAGGCAGCTGAGGGCTGGAGAAGTGCTGACATGCTGAGTGCAGTGAGGAGGAACATGATCTGCAGGCCAAGGGAAAAAGCATCAAGAAGCAAATGTGCTACCGCTGCATTTCTAACGAGCCTGGGCAAAGCACCGACAAGCATACAATAGGGATCAGACCAGGAAGGAAGAGGGCCTGCTAAAGCCCTGCATCTCTGCCTCTTTTCCATCTCCTCCTGTCAACACACAAGGCTCCCTGCATGCTTCATTGTCTGCATGAGCCAGCCAAGCAGACATCAGGCCTCCAAAGCTTTGATACGGCAGGCTCAGCTTCTTCAAAGCAAAAACTAAGCGTACCCTTGCCCTGGGTCCAAAGTCCTTCCAGCTGGCTTTGCATCAGGCCTCAAATACCTACCAGCAAAGGGCATCACACCTTTTACTGTGTGCATCAGCTCCCAGCCCTGGTGCTGGCAGGTACTGTCATTGTCACAGCCAGCCCCTGGCCCCAGGCTGCTCAGAGCACTGCTTTGCAGCAGCTTGAGTACTGCTGGCTCTGTACATCCCGCTGCTCAGGAGCCCCTCGTCCTGCTCCCAGCATAGATGTAAGCACTGCCAACCACACAAGTGACTCATCTGCACTGGGATGGTGCCTGCCAGGGATGGAAGTAGACTGTAACAGTGGGGAGCCTTTGGATCCATGAGAAAGTTGTGTTTGATATTCTCCTAAAGGCAACTGAGACCTACACAGCTCACTCTGTGAGCAAAACGGGAAGGAAGTATGGCTTCCCCATCCAAAAGGAGGAGGGGAACACCCCCCAGCACTCTGTCCTGAACCTGCTAGAGGGTGATCCTGAAGGGATGCATGTTTTGGAGATGCTTGCTTACTTCCTGGGGCTCAGTACTGGGCTGTTCCTTCATTTCAAAGGCTTGTAACATGGTTGTTTGAAGAATTATCTTCCCTGGGAAAAAACCCCACAAGCTGGGGATCTCAGAATCAGGGAAATCTTCAAGTTTCAGGTGCAACCAAGCCATTTTATTTCCACATCTTTATCTTGACAGTCCTCCCTTGACCAGGCCACATAACCCCTCTTCTTTCTTGGCATTTATTTTCTCATCCATGATTTTCAATAAGGAGAAGAGATTTTGAGCGCTAACTTCCACGAGGGTCAGGGAATCTGTCCATTTCACAACTGTCCTTTTCAACATCACCCAGGATAGTCAATCACAAAACCTTGCCTTTGAACATCAGCAAAACCCTTCATGCTGCCTTCGCCCACTGGAAACTGTCTGCCTTGCCAAGGATACAGTTTTAGCTCCAGACAGCTAGGTCTTGTTTATGCCTCTTTTTTTACAGGAACTCCCTGCAATCTGTTGGTAGCACTTTCCAGACGCATGGTGCCCTGAACAGAACGTACCATGCCAAGAGGACTGTACCACAGCTCGAAACCCTGGTACGCTGTGGTTCATGATCCTCATCTTGGCTGGCTAATCGGTCCTCAGCCTCAAGGCTCTTTGGTCTCTCCAGCTTTGCATTGTGTTCCCATGTTGCATCTTGCTGCCGTCCTGCCTCAGTTTTCACACCCCTTTGGACTGGGTGCTCCTCGGCACGGGGTGTCAGTCCTTGCCTGGCTGTCAGGGAAGAGCTGATGGTGTCCCCTTCCCCTCCAGGGAGGTTTGGTGGAACAGCAGCACCCACACAACACCGTGCTGTGGCTCTGCTGCCAAGAAGACAGCCCGACTGCTTCCATCCAGCTACAAGGAACCAACGCAGCCACAGCGCCTGGCATTTCTGCACCACTAAAGAGAGGTTCCCAGCCCCATCTTGTTTGCCTCCTGACAAACACCATGGAGTCCTGACACCAACCGGGCACCTCCAGAGTCCCATCCACATGTTCCACCTTAGTCCACGGCAGGGGCCTGTCTCCTCCTCTGCCATCAAGAGAAAGTCCAAATCTATCCAACAGTTCTCCACGTCAACCAGCTCTCAGTCTGCATGGCAGAGTCACAGCCAATCTGATTTGAATTAAATTTTGAGTGTTAGATTTCATGAGTCACCAAATCAAACACTTTAGTTCCAAATATATCTACCTGTCACTTTCCCTTCAAGCTCCTGGGCTGTAAATCTATCAGAAAGAAATCAAGTTTGTCTGCCAGCTTGGACTTTATAGTCTATAAAGAAATACTGCTCACTGTTTGGCTTCCCTTGTTTCCTGTAGGCAAATGCTGGTAGTGATACAGCAAACACAACATAAATAAGTTGAGTGATGTGACTGATGAGACACAGGACTTCATGCTGTATCTTCTGCAGAGCAGTGGCCATATGGCAACCAAACCCCCATTGGGAGTAAGTCCCAGAAAAGAGGGCTTCCTCATCTCTCACCCAACACCTCAGCGGTGGCAACTCTACTAATTCGCAACAGACACTTATTAAACCCAAGGACAGAGACTTCCACTATCAACAACAGTGGTTTTCAGCTTCTGGTTTATGGATCCCAGTAGCATGTGGGCTGTTCCTCAGGGCTTGCCTTCTTGGTTGTCTCCAGCATGTCTATTATCAGTGCTTACGCTATTTGCACATGGTCTGTGCTTCCCTTGCAAAATATCTGTGGGCCTGCCCAGGTTGGTTCTCCCATACTTCACTCGTTAAGTGAGAGTGACTATTCAGACAGGATCTTTCCTGCACAAACATCACTCCAGCTTTTGAGCACTATTAAGGAGAGCTGTTCTGGTGCATGACAACTGGCTTGGCTGAAACATGGACCAATCTCCCTGGTGATTCTTCATTTACTCTGAATTTTTCCATGTTCCCCTCCGTTTCTTAAAGAACTAAATGCTATCTTGTCCATTTTACACAAGTACACATTTTTAGCAGGAGCTTTGCTCCTCTCCCAGCTCTCATCCCTTTTTCCTTTGTTCATCAGTAAGCTCACCTCATCTTAGAGCTTGTTTATCTCTGATCTTAATCCTCTTGTGCATAGGGGAGTATTAACATACTTGCCTTACCTCATGTCCCATATCTGTCCCCTACCAGTTGTCACAGACTGGGTATTCTCATCTGCACCTGGCTTTTCCTCTCAAGTAAAGCATATGTGTGCCTCTCATAAAACCAGGTTTTTGAGCTACTCTCTCAAGGTCACATTGACTGTTTCTTCCTCCTCACTTCTGCAGGACAGGAGCCTTTACCTCCTTGCAGCACAGTGCTCAGAGACACAGACATTTTGTCCACTGGGCACGATTACAATTGTTTACCTACACAGTGTGGTCAGCACTTCCCACCAAGGAAACCCCTGGTGATGCAAGTCACCAAGTAGTAGCAAGGAGCATCTCTCATAGTTGTCTAAGCTGCCTCTCAGGGCTCCACAGCTGGATCCTCACCAGGAGCTGGTAGCATACCCTACTGCATCAGCCCTGGGAGCATCCCTACTACTCACCCTACAGCATGCAAGTTGCTCACTCAGAGATTATTGGGGGTAAGCTTCTCTCTTGCCCAGTCCTCCTGCCCTGAGCACTGACAACACACTCACCACGCATGGGGCTGGAATAGTATCTCTCTTGGACAGTGCTGCAGAAAAGCCTCATGCCCCTACTTTTAGTAATTGCTCAACAGAGACCCAGAAAAATTGAAACCCTGCATCAATCAGGAACACTGGCACAGGAGGTGCATGGGCTGCTTAGAGCAGCATCCCTGGAGATGACAGCAGCACACAGAAAAACCCTCCTTCACATCAGAAGGTGAGGAAGCTCAGCACTACCAGGGAAGGGCCCACCAGCCTGGCTCTCTCATCCAGCAGGCAACACATGGGATGTAAAACCAGGAAGCCTAGAGGGAAACTCCTTCCCTTGTGGGCACTGAGGAGCAAGCAGCCAGGATGCTGCATGACCCCCAGCAGAAGCAGCCTCTCAGTGCTGCTCCTACAACAACAGGAACACCTACTCCAAACCCTGGCACCTGCACCCTTCCTCTAACAAATAAAGGCTGATCTTTTCAAAGGTCCTTAAGCAGATTGCATCTCCAAGTGTTTGCAATTTGCAGGCTGGGGATGTTCTTGCCTTTTCCTCACCTTTCTTACAGCACTCCTAGGGTAGTGCTTGCCTTGCAGGGTTGGTCTACAAAGGACCTACAGCACAGGCAAGCAACAAAGGTCAACATAATCACAGCCCTGTAGCAGGCAGAATTGAGCTCCCTTCATGACTCCATGCTGAGAAGAGATTCGGCAGCCACAGCAGGAAGAGGAAAGAAGTAAATTGGTCCTCATTGACAGCAAACATCAGCAAAGGACTCTCACAGCAAGAGGTCTGGATGCAGCCAGCAAGCCAGGACAGTTACAGGAGAACATCTAGGAACCAGCATTCTGCATCTGCTGAGGAAATCACAACAGAGGTCAGAGCTCCAGCAAGAACAGCACAGCCCAGCCCATGACAGAACACCAGGGCACTACGCACAGGGCTGGCACAGCACCCAGTACAGCCAAGAGCTGCAGGGCAACCTTGGCCACAAGGATGTCCAAACTAGAACACTGTGATGCTCGAAAAACCTTGAGGCTTTATGGCACATAGTTCCCCTTATGCACTCTGTCCCAGCAGCTACTGAACTCCAACAAGGGAGACAAGCTGCAAGAGAACAATTTTGAGCTCCTGCTGGGCACTGAATAAATAACAAAGGTCATAGCAGAGCGAGATGGATATTAAACACAGACTTGAGACTGTCCTTGCTCCTAAGCCCTTATCTATGCTACAGAGAGAGAACTGCTGGACCTCACTTGGCATGGCAGTGCCCAAAGGTGTCCCAGTTGTTCTTCTGCAGGATGTTTGCTCTGATGTTGCCAGAGGGATCTAATCTAGAGGCAGCTCCCCAATAACCTGTACCTGCTGGGAAGAATGAGGGTTGAACACCTCTTTTTGAGTTTTCAGGGCAGCTCTGTCTGTGTTCAACTGCCAGGGCTAGGGTCTGCAGCCAGGAGTCAGTAGCATACACCAGGGTGGGGATGCCGGGCTCTCAGCCAGACACCAGCACTTGAGAGATGCTGACCAGGCTCTTCTTTTCAATAGCCTCTCTCCAGCCTGTGGGGCTTGGCAAGAGGAGCTGGGCCTGGCTTGGGAACACAGAGAACAAAGTGCCAGTTGGGCCCTGGGCACAGAGATGACAGCTTCCAGCCAAGACCAGGAACACTGAAGTGGTACTTCAAGGCAAGCAGCCTGGCTCCCAGACCCACGGATAAAGGTGTGCAAGATAAAGTGGCTGCCTGGACTTGGAGAAGGGCGCTGAATTTTCAGTAAGACACAGCAGTGCAAACCTCATGTCATCCAGACTCTATCTCAATGTTAGGACAAACACAGAAACAGTACTTTAACTGGGCAAAGCTGCTCTGAGTCACTGTTTATCCAGGGAACACAGCTCCACAAGAGCAAATATCAAGCCTATGAAAGTCCACTAAAGACTTGCAGTTGGTAACCTGGGCTCACAGCCCCAGCTGAAACCAGGGTGCTCACACCTACCAAGACCACTGAAATCCTGAGTTCATATGAAGGAGGTGGCTTGAAGGTCAGCCCAGAAGCAACGTGGAGCACACCAAATACTGTGCGCCAAGGGCTGCTGGAAGTGAAGTCAAGAAGGGCCTGCCTGCCAGATGGACCAGCATCACACAGAACTAAGATCATACCTGACAGCCCTCTCAGGTATGCCTGCCAGGCAGCCACAGCATCTCCTGGGCTCTGCTCCTCCAGGCTGTAGCACTGAAAGGAAAACAGCAGCAGGTGCTTTCCACAGGCTTGAGTCTGGAGAACACCCAGGAGCAGCTAGGCATGATGGCCTGGAGCTGCTGTAAGGCAGCCTGTGCACCTGGAGGCTGCTTTCAGGGAAAGCACTGCCCTAAACAGAGTGCAAACCAGTGGGGAATTGCCTGACTGGAGCTGCAACAACAGCCCCGAGAGGGACCATGCTCAGAACTGCACTGCTCCCACCCCACCACCTCTGCTGCCAGGCTAAGATCAAGCCCTTCAGCCTTGATCCTTATATGTCAGCGGGAGCCAAGACCCATTCCTTATTCTGGCCATGTTTCCCAAGATCACCTCTCCCTCCCAAAGCATTGCCTCATACTCCGTGCTTCCACACACAACTTCTAGTGCAGAAAGAGAACAGTGTGATGGCACTGATGGTTGGGGTTCAGGTGCCCCAAGCCTGGGGTGAATTTCATCTCTGACCTTGTGTCTCCATCCTTGCGTGAAACCTTGAAGTTTGAAGGTCATCCTGTACCCACAAACCTAACCCTCCCTTGGACATGGGTACCAGCACACAGCACAACGCTGGCAGGACGCACCAAAGCACATCATAGGTTTCCACCAAGAAATCACATTCCTGGTGGAAGTTTCCCCTTGCATGGGAGGGGCATCTGGCTGTATGGACCAATGTGAAGTGCAGCATCACAGAGGTGGCCAGGAGGGACAGTACACCCAAATAAAAGCCAGTGGACCTCAAAGACGATCATGGTACGTTCAGACAACAAAACTGTTCTTTGCTGGTTCACATGCTAGAGAGGGTGAACATGCTGCTCCACACCTCATTTCTGGATCAGGACAATATACCACATGTACTGCATGAAAAGACAAACCACTCAAAGCAGAGGCTGAGGCCTTTAATACAATGGGACAGAATAGCAAGCAGTTCCTCCAGAATTTTCCTTATAGGTAAGAAGTTTCCCTCGCCTTCCCAAACACATCACAGGAGCAGGAGTATAAAAACAATTAGTAGATTATGGCATTCCGAGATTAATTATTAATTAATAACCCAGATAAGGTTACTGCTTATTATTTCTCCCAACACAAATCTAGCTTTGGCAGCTGTATGGGCTAATGCTTGTTAAGATATTTCTCCAAGGATCTTCATGCAAAAGAAATCACTCCTGCTCAGGAAAGCTCCTAAGTACATACTTATCTTGAAACACTCTCGCTGAAGTAATCATAACTTAAGTACATGGCAAAATTAAAGTGTTTACCTAAAAAGGGACAGACTTGAGCTCTGTGCTCTGCTTCAAACATCAGACAGAATTCCAAGACCATTCCCTGAACCCCGGCTATGCGCACCAGTTATCAACCCAGCCAGTCCCCGTCGAGCATCTCAGGGTAGAGGCAACAAAGGTCAAGTAGCTTAACCAGAATTTTTCTTTAATGATGAGAAATAGGTTCCTGCAGTACACTTCATAGTGACTGCTTAAATAAATTATTCTAAACCAGAAAGCTTCCTTCTCTTTGCGGGGAAATAGTTTTGGCAAGCTTGAAAAGCATTCCTCCTGTTTCTGGCTGTTCCTCCAAAAATACTGCTCCTCCTTCTCAGCGAGAGGACTGAAGGTCCCTTGCTGTCAGGAGACATCTCACCTGCCTCAGCTCTCCTGAAGCTAAGCTCTGTACATCTGGTATCTTTCCAAGCTCACCTTTCCAGCCCCTGACTGTTTCCATGGCTGATGTCTCTCTGTGTGGTCAGCATCTTTCTAGCTCTGTTGTGCCTGAACATCCCAAGCACTGACACAGCCAGAGCAAGAAGGGTACCACTGTCTCCTTGCTCTGCATTCATAGTTTGAGAGGCCAAAGAGTTCTCTTTCAGTCACATGGTGGCCAAATATCACAACCCTGATACCCTGTCATCCTAGCCTGTCCTCTCACTTCCCATTTCCTTCCGGCACAGCTGCCTCCCATGGTGTCCAAATCATCCACAGCAGGAGGGAAAAGCAAGTTGTTTGGTTTTGTTTTTTAAATAAACACAGCAGTTTGACAAGCATCAACTGGTATATGGTGAACTTCAGTTTTCCCATTTAAATCAATAAACATTCAAACATCTTGGTTGTCCCATTTTTACATAGTGGGACACACCTGAACCTTGAGGCCAGACTCACTACCCATCATCGGCATTAAGAGTCAGGGCTTGCCTGGCTCTTGGCAGACACTACCACACAAAACAGCCTTTGCCTCTCCATCACTGTTATGGAGTATTTTGAAAAGGTCTCCTGCACTAAAGCACTCGAGGAGCTCAGTTTCCCCAAGCAGCTGTATGATCTGGGGTCTCCTGCACTCCTGCCGGGGCAGGCAATCTAAATATGCCAAGGGCAGAGGCAAACCCATTAACACATGATGGAGGAGAGGCTTCCTAACATTTGCTTTTCAGATCATGGTGTCAAGAAACATATGCTAAATGCTGGAGCTAAGGTAGGATCCTCTTACAGGGCAATTTGCTTTTTATCAATGGAGAAGGTGCAGCCACACTGGGTCATCGCACACTGGTCAGGCTTTTCCTGGGATGCCTTTTGCCTGTCTCTTCCAACACATCCAAATCAGCTCAGAGGAGCCAGCCCAATACTTCACAGGAAAGTGCTGGGCAGCATTAGGTTCACATGGCTTACAACAGAACCTGGACAATGCAGAGGAAGGCCAGACAATGTGGCTTATTTGAGCAGCAGATCAAGCAAAGCCACCACTCTCAAACTGCAAGAGCTTTCAGATTCAGTCTGCACTTCCCAAGTCACCACCACCCTCCAAAGAGCTCCCAGGCAAGCTCGGATGCTCCTTCCTCCCAGTCACCCTCCCCTCTTTGATGGAGGAAGACTCCAAAATCAGTACTCCCCTGTTTAAGCATCACCCGAGCAGGAGGTGCATCCCAGGAGCAACAACTCACAGCTCCTCCATGAACCACAGCCACCAGCAGTGGAGACATCCTCTCTCTACCTTAGGTGAGCTGGGAGCACACCTCTGGAGGGAAAGGTGCCCAGCTGCCCCCAAAGCAAACCTGATAGCCATGCTTAGATCCTCCACAGCCTGAAATGGGAAAATACAGGGATGCAGGAGGGCAGCACCTCCTTCAGCCTCTCCTCCTCTCCACAGCTGCCACCCTGCCCGCCTGTTTACGCCCAAGGCCTGCCACAGCCCCGTAAGTGAGCGGGGAGGCTGGAATTTCACCCCTGGCACGCTGCCCTCCGCTTACGCCACTCAGCTGGCATCCCGGTCAGAGCCTCTGAGGAATCCCTGCATACGGAAATCAGGCCTCTGCTGAGGCTGCAGTGCCAGCCACCAGGCATGGCTGCCAGGGACCAACTGCCCAGGCTCCACATCACACATACACCCCCGGGGGCTGACTCATTTATTGCAGCTCATCAGAAATCCACAGCCCCAGCAACAGCTGAGGGTTAACACTTGCTCCCCAAGGCACAGGGACATGTGTGTGTGTGTCCTGGTACTCACTGCAAGGCAGCCTGGGGCAGTCATCTGCTCATTTTCAGAGTGTCACCCAGATGCTGGCCACATACCTTCCCCTGAGTTAGGGACCTTTTCAACAGGAGGCAGCTGACAGTGACCCTGCCTCAAGTTCTACCCCACTACTGCCAAGTGCAGTACCTTTGTCCCTACATGAAACTCCTGCAGCCCCTCAGGGATAACTGCAGCCCAACACGGCCATGTGCACCTCACTCCTTTCTCCCAACTCCTACCTGCTTTCAAGCCTCACCTCCGGTGCCCCCATCCCCATGTCGGTAGGTGTGGAATGCTGTGGATGGCTTCCCAGGGCCAGGGAGGCAGAGCTGGTGAGAGCTGGTGCTCAGGCAGCTTCCCTCAGCCATGCCCACAGCAGCCCCTTGAGGAGAGGCCACCAGTGCCTCCACACACCTGCCAGCCAAGCTCACCGCATCCAGGCCCAAGTCCCACTGTGCCTGTGCTCACCAGCAGAGAAAACTCCTCCCAACATAGCAGCAGTTGCCTATTTATAACATGTTGTTTAACAACACCAAGCACTCTCTCATTGGAAGTGGAGGACAAGATGAGTCAAGGGACCATGAGCAATGGACCTTTCTCCTATCATGGGAAGATGAGAGGGCCGTGGGAGGTTTGCTTTGGGATGGGTGGTGCAACATGGCTGATCATCTGCAGCTCCCTCACTACTGCAAGTGGACTTGAGGGAACACTCAGCATTTTTTTTTTTTTTAACATGAAATCCTTAAGGTCTGGGAAGATCTTGTGAAAGGGTGAGATTCAGACCCAGTACAGAGGAATGTACAGCTCCTGGGACCTTCTCCCAACAGCTCAATGAAGGGCTGCTGGTTTCTACAATACTTTGACAGGACTTTTTCATGCAGTGCCCATCTCCAGGGGGAACCACAACCCTGCCAGCTGGCACTCCTCTGTCAGGCAGGTGGGAAAGCGGCCCCCACTGCTCACCTTCACCCATCCTCCACTCTGGAGGGTCACTCTGTTATGGCATTTGCTCAGAGCCCCTGGGAAGGCTGTATAAAGGAGGGCTGTATAAAGCAGAGACATCTGACTGCTGAGGCACTAATGACACCAGCCATAAGCAGTGGGTAGAGATGAGCACAACAAAGTTGTTGGATCTCAAAGTGGGGTAGGAGGGGAGAGGCCAGACCCCCATGGTAATGTTTCACATTTGGAATACTGTCCAGGAATATGCTCCTGAGCAACAGAAGGCAAGAAATTAGTACCTCTTAGGGCTTCTTAAATTTTGCAGACTTTCTCCAGTGTCCAGCCCCTCCCAGGTGGCTGGAAACAGATCCTGTGTGATGTTACTGAACTGCACATCCATATGGCAGTAGATTGGAGTCTTGAAGCCCATCCAGGCGGAACAACCAGTGCCAGCTCCTGGCTCCTCCCAGAGCTACCACCACATTTTCCATTCCTCCCTCCTGGCTGCATCCAGCCATCTCCCAATGTCAGGCTCATTTTTAGAGCCTCACATTTTCCCCTCCGTCTTTGAGAAGGTTATGGCTTTCCCGCCCTCAAATAGCCAACACCCTCTTCCACCCTACCAAACTGGTAATGGGCCTCCTGGCTCTGTTCCTCTCTGTCACTTCCTGGATTCATCTCCTATGCCATTACATTTAGCAGCCCCAAAAGGGCTGGTGATGATGCACATTTACATTAAGAGGCTGAATTGATTTCTGAATTTTTAACCTTTCCTACTGAGCACAGGGAGGGTTGTGTCAGGGGCTTTACCAGAAAGCCTCAGCTTGGGCTTGGTGCCTGTTCAGCCAAGGCCTGGAATCCAGAGGCATGCCTGGAACGCATCATCTTAGCAGCAGGAAGATGGGACATTGCCACACTTAGGGCTCAGGAACTGCTAGTCAACCACACAACAAGTTGGCTATAAGCCGTCCACTCAGCTCACCCTCCCTTCAGCATGGCTTCTCCCCACCAACAAGCCATGGGCTTGGTAGGGCTGCAGGCTTCTGCACTCCATGTGATGCTAGAGGTGGAGACACCAGCGGTGCTACCCATGCCCAGGATGACTCTTCGCTCTCTTCATCCTCCTGACTCACCCTGGTACCCACTGCTGGGCCCCCACTCTCTGCCAACAGCCCACTCATCCACGTGGCAGCTCCCGGCCATCCGTGCCTGTGCCCTGGCCCACCTGCTCCTCCTGGCACTGATTCACCCACCCCCTGCACTGACTCACTCTCCACCCATCTAATTTGCCTCGGGCATCCCCACTACCCCAAATCACATGGTGAGGTGTCAGCACTCTGCTTTAGAGAGTGGCGATGAAGTAGCGTGAACCCACGACGCAGGACAGCCTGGCCCTGCATCGCACCCTGACCACCCGCGCGATGACGCCGACGCACCCCGCACCTCCGCTTCTGTCTGTGGGAAACCCGTACGGCCTCTCCCAGGGACATCACTTAGTTAACTCATGGGCATTACAAGGACACCCCACTTCCCAGATTAGATGTGCCATCAGCACACAAGTAGTTCTTGCTCCTTGCACCCTTGCTTACAGCCAGCTGAAATCCCTGTGGAGTTACTAGGAGTGAAGGGCACCTCCTGGAGCTACGGTCCTCTGCTCTCATCAGTAAGGTCTGGGGAAGTGGCAGGGGGCTGTCACTGGCCTGCTGACCCTTCCTCCACTGGGACTTCTGGATTTACCTCTCTCCTGGGTGAGCAACACTTATCCTGTCCCTGCTTGAGAGCATCACCAGACACAGGATTAAATCTGAAGATGTTTTTGGGTGGTTTCCCAGCTGCTTGCTGGCGTAACTGCAAGAGCACAAACTTCATGGTGCCTCCTCCAGCTCAGGTCAGCTCCGAGCAGGGAGATGCCCAGGTGGGCAGCAGTGCACCTTAGGAAGTTTGGCCACTGCTAGTTTAATCTTCCATCCAAGGTCAGCGCTTAGGCTCTTCAGAACCAAGAATGCTCCCTGCCCTTGAGAGAGGGGGCAGCGGCACCAAGCACTAAGTTTGTTTCAGGGAGTGAGAAAGAAGGAAAAAACCACTGTCCATCCACCCATGGCCCAAGTCACAGGACCCCCAACTGGTCCCAGCACAGTCAGAGGAAGCGTGGCAGGGCCTCCTCTCGCATCCTCTCCTGTCTGTGGGCAGCATCCACCTTTGGGTCCCTGTGAGGAGCAGTGCTGCTGTGGGGTGCTCTGCTCAGTGCCCTACAGCCACTGTTCCCCACCCACGGGCTCTTCCTTCTGCACCTCACACAGCTCCTCCACGTTGCCTCCTGCTACTTGTCTCCACTGTCACCTTTTCTCCTCTAATTCCTCCCTCCCTGGAAAGGGCTTCAGGTTTATGTTAGGACCAGGCAAATCCCAGGCCTACGAGGGGATCCCAAAAGGGACAGCACACATGCATGACCATTTTCTGTGGTCCACTCTTCTCCCCAGCATCCACAGACACTGGATTAGGATTGTAGAAAACATGTTTGGGCTATTCCTTCCCTTTGGTACTTGTTTTCATGTCGCAGTGCTGGGGAAGGAGCGGGAGGTTCCTCCTCCAGCATGGCAGGCAGCAGTGTGCACCAGCAGGGACTCCTCCTGCACCTTCTTGCCTGCTGGATTACCAAGGGATGGGGCAGAAATTCCTGTCCCACCATCCCCAATGCACATGCCTTAAGAAGAAGCAGGCGTAGAGGAAAAAAATGAAAACCAAACCAACCAACCTAACCCAAACCATGCCCCCTGAGACGAGTTTGAGTTTCAAACCTTCCTTGATCCTGAAATCCACCTGGCAGTAGACTCCTCCAGGCAAAACGGAGCACGAAAACCCACACACCTCTCAGCAGGGAGGCAGGAGAGCACGAATAACAAGGTGGCTGGGCCCCAGCACTGGGGTAGGAGGAGAGGGTGTTGCCCCAGAGCTCTGCTTGGAGTCTCCAGAGCCAGCTCTGCAAGGAAGGGTTGGTAGGAAGGATGGGATTTGCAATCAGTAAGGTATTGCAAGTCAGGGATGCTCTGAAATGCTGGGTAGGCTGGGAGGCAATTAGATGTTGATCAAGATGATTGACAAGCTGGAAACAGCCAGGGGGAAAGGAGGAGAGCAAGGGGAAGAGCAAGCAGGTGTGCTTGCTATGAGCCAGGTAGGCTCACCACCCTGCAGTAGCTTTTCAGGACTAGGCTGAGAATTTCCAGTCCACATTTGGCCACAACGCACAGCTCCACCTGCACCACTGCTTGGATGGGCTGGAGTCTAGCTTCACTAAAGGGGTTTAAAAATCCCTTTTCTTGCTCCAAGAAATGCAGTGCAAACAACAAGAGACAGAGCACATGTGCTGCAGCCCAAATAGCAAAGCCCCCTCTTCCCAAGCTGTCTGAAATCTGCTTTGTTCTCTACTTACCAGCCACGCACTTCCAGCACTGCTTCCCTACCCATGCATCAGTCACTCCCATATATTCTGAAAACAGGTTCATTAAAACTGCACACCTCCTCTCTTTTGATTGCCCCATCTCTTCTCTTCCCTAGATTTTTGAGCTCCAGCTAGAGGTCCTGTTTGATCTTTCACACCCAGCCAACCCCAGAGATATCTGCAAGCACAGCTGTGTGAGACAAAGAAGCAAAGACCCAAGCAATCAACATGTCTCCACAGGCATAAGTCTGCTGATGGAGGTGCAGTTATACTGGCAAAACTGCTTCTCAGTGTTCTGAGGTGGTGGAATCAAACCAGACTGAAAAGCAGGAGCATTTTTGCCAAAATAGTGTATTAGCAGAGCACTCAAAACAGGCAATCCTACACATCAAGCAGGCCAGAAGCTGCACGTGTTTTGAAGGAGGCACCTAAAACACCCTACAGACACAGCCCAGACCAAATACTGCTATCATACCACACTTTTAAGCCTGTGATTTGTGAAGGTGCATCCCCCACCCCATTCCCACCAGAGGACAGCTGAGCTATGGCTGCCACTCCACAAGACTCTTCTGGAGCAACTCGGGCTGTTCCACCCTGTTGCACTCAACTCCCCAGAGGAAGACACAAATGTTTACCAGGTTATTTCCTACAAACCAAAGCTCTGCTCCCATCAAATGGAACAAAGCTTGAGAGAAAACAAAAGAAAGGAGTGAAACACTTGGGGGTTTCCCCCCTTCTTCCTTAAAGCACATGAAAGCATCTGAAAAGCACAAAATACTAAAAAACCCATTTGCTTTCCCCTGACTCTCAGCCACAGTTAGGAGCTATCTACTAGCTTTGAAATTCCCCTCCTACCCAAGGCAATACTAAAACATGAAGATATGAGAGTGTGAGATTCCAGGAGCGCTAGGCAGCAGGGATTCACAAGGCATACATCCTGTCAGGCACACTGGATCATTTTTATTTTTAACAGCATTACAGCGTTAGTGGGTGAAAGGGAAGTCGTGGATGTAGCAAGATTTTAGCAAGCCATCTGCTACAGCATCTCACACAATCTCCCTTTCAAGGTTTGTTCATTGGGCTAAGGCAGAGACATCACCTCATGGACTGAAAACAGGAGTAATGACCCTAAATAAACCAGCAGCTGTAAGTGACAGAGTACTGGACTGCAGACTGGCAGGAACCAGAAGTGAGGGTGACACTTGGTTTCATTCATCATTTTCACCAACCAGGGTGCCAAGTTCAGAGAGGTGGTAGGTGCTGGCTGCTCCCAGGTACCTGTTTGGCAAAGAAGCCGGGTGTCACAAGGGAAGGAATGCTATAAATCACTCAGAGGTGAATGATGGGCTGGGGCAAGGAGGGGCAGGGAACAATTTCAGAGGCACATGAATGGAAAGTGGGTGTAGGTTTGTCAGCACATCACCCTACATTAGCTGGGGCCAAGCTACGGCTTTCTTTCTCTGGAGATGCATCATAAGGTAGAGAAGTCTTAGACAGATACCAAGGCAGAAGGAACAAACATGGCTTTGAAAGCCAGAGAAAAGGGGTGCACAGAGAAAGTGGTAACAGGGACTTCAACCCATGCAAGAGAAGGGAGAGCTGGTTGCACAGCTCTCAAGGTGACCACAGCCCCAGCATCTCACCACAGGTTTTTCTTGCCGCTCTTCATGGCCTGGCATTTCTACCCTACCAAGCTGATGATACACAGTCATAAGATGTGCTATGCTTATGCAGGATAACCAAGTCCCACCTTAATCTTTTCCTTGATTAGACAAACAGATTGATCTCCTTATGTTTCTCACCACAAAGCTTTCTCTCCAGCCCTCATATTATTTTGTAACTCTTTTCTACTTTCTCTTCAATTTTTCAGCATCCTTTTCTGAGCGCTGACACTGGATTTAGACAGAGTATTTTAGTATCAGTCTCCCCAGCACCTCCCACAGCAGTAAAGTCCCATTTCTAGGGCTACTGACTGCTGCCTTTCCAGGTGTCAAACATTCCACGTAACTGCCAGGCTTGAAGAGGCCTTGATAGGTCATCTAATGAGATTCTTTGCTTGAGGCACAGCCAGCTGCAACTCATCCATATCTACAGACTTTTGGCCAATTTGTTATAAAATAAACAAAAAAACCCCACCACAACCCCAAAAAACTTAAAAACCGCCTTCAACATAGCCTCCTCTTCTGCTTCACCATCCCAACTGATAGTAGGGAAAACTATAAAGCCTGAACTCCCTCATTACAGGTAAAGCGACTTCCTGCCCTGACTTCATCACAACTACAGTCTTCGAGAAGCACATTGCTGTACATCCTTGAAGACCATGATGCTCCTTCCAATATCTTTTCTCCCTCAGATTACACAGTCCTAGTTCTTCTCATCCTTCCTCCCACATCTGATAATATTTTCATGACCTTAATAATTTCTCCTGCTTTCCTGGATACTGTCTCATTTGCGTGCATCCTTCTCCAAGGGTTGCATCTACATCTGAGCCTGGTCCTTCAGCAACATCTCATCAGTGTCAAGGAGAGCACTAATTGCTTCCTGCACCTTAGAGGTGTCACTCCTCATACAGCCTGGCAGAAGGCTTGCCTTGTGTTTTTCTCCCCCCCAGCAGAGCACTAACTCATCCTGCTCCCAAACCCCAGCAATATCAGTATTTTCCCCCGCCCTGCACAGTCAGGGTCTCCTTATCAAATAGGAACTCTTTTGTGTATAGCTTTTCAACCAGTTGTGTGTCCACCTGAGGAATGCTTCCTGTCTCCCACACCTTGCCTGTTTGTTTACAAGGCTGACACTTGGGTCAGTGACACAGACTGACAAGATCTATCTCATCCATCACCCCCACTGAGCCAGTAGGCAAGCCATCCTCTCAGGCAAGGGCGTTGACTGACTTGACATGATATGTTCCAGACAAATGCACACTGATGAATTTTTAATCAGCATATTCTCCCACCTCCTTACCTGGATAAACACTAACTGCTTAACTGTTATTTCCAGTTTATTTAGACAGGCTGGCTGCAGTCCCATTCTTTCTCCTTGTATTTCAAGGGATCAGACCTCGGGACCTCCCTGCAGTAGATATTTTCTAAGGTGGCTGCTCACCATGCAAAAGTTGCCTTAGTCTATGCTTTAAGTACTTTCAGGGAAATTTCGTAAGGCTTTGCCCACATCTAATTTACCTAACTAGTCTTATCATCTGTTCTGACTTAACCTTAAAAAGTGAATCCAAGCACAACTCCTTTAACTACCTCATCACCCCTGACCTTCTTTGCAAGGTGAAGTCACAGTTCTTACCATCACATTTTATTTGTTCCTCTTTTTCACGCAGCCAGGAGCCAACTCCTCCTTCTATCCAAAAGCTGCATCGGCTCCTTCTGTCCAAGCCACGAGCTCACACTGAGTTTTGCATCCACCACAAATTCAGTTTCTCCCTCCCAGACTTCTAACTTTGCGACTCATGCCAACTCAAGCTGCCTTTTCTGTGTTGTGAGTAACAGTGAACCCCTGGGCAGCTACTGCAGTTCAGCAGGCACACAATAATTCATTCCCAGGTCTATGCCTCAAGCGTGGACAAGCGCCCAGCAAAGCTAAATCACCAGCTTGCATACACAGTCATACTGGGGAAGATGTCAGCTTTACCAGCATCACCTGAGAGCCTCCAGGGTCCACTGGTTTCACACAAAGGGAGTCTAGACCATATGCACAGGGAACTGAGGGATAAATCCTCTTAAGATCTTCCTTGTGACCCAAAGATACTAAATTTTTGGCTCAAGAGCCCTAGTATCCCGAGATCAGCTGCAGAGACCTCCGCAGCCTGTGCCACTGCCAGGCTCTCTATGACCTCCAAGCAGAGGACATCAGATGTTGATAATAATTTCAAGCAGGAGACAAGGCCTGCTGCCATTTAAGTTTCCTCTACGTAAAAGATCATGCCAAGATTGTCTCACCCCCTGGCTTTGAAGGGACCTGAGACAGAGCCTACTAAAGGCCTCTATTTAATCAGCAAAAGGGCCAGGCTAATACATGACTCTCCTACTAAATGCACTCTTGTAAGAAATTCCACTTAAGATTAGCACCTTCTTCCTGACCCATGCCAGCAACACATCAGGAGACAGTGCTCTAAGGGAGACTCTCAGACCTGCTCTTCCATGCAGGTCAACAGGAGAGAGCACACCACCTCCCTGTGAGCAATACCACATGGCCTCCTTGATGGCACGACAGAGCCAGAGGTCACATTGCCAGTGGCAGCCAGCTGCCTGCAGGGCAATGCTCTGCAGGAGCTGGGAGAAGAGACCTGCATGGACCCAGAGGGAGCACCCCTGGGGGACAGGGAGGGGGTGTCAAAGCAAGCAATTGTTCTGTACATAGAATTACAGGGGTGCAGAGGGGATGAGCACACCTAGGGCAGGGACTCACAGGAGTAGCTCCAGGGACAGGCTGTCCTTCTAGGGTGCAAGAGACAATGGTTGGACAGGAAGGACCCACAGCAGCCGCTCTTCCAGCCACAGAAAGGCAGAGAGGTTCTTTGGCTTGCTGCTCAGAGGCAGCACAGTTGTGGTGGTGCAGGAAAGCAGTTGCAGAATATACTGAAAACAGGCAGACATGAATCCTGCCTGCAGCTGCTTTCTCCTTGTGCTGATGCAATGTGCTGCCTTTCAAACACACAGTCCCTTACGAGATCCAGCCCCTTCCTTCAATACAATGGCACAAACATCTTCCCAGATCAGGCCACACAAACGGGGAATCTCCAGAAGCTTGCTTTCAGCCAGACCCGTACTACCAACTGGCAATTTCTCTGGGGAAAACCTGCACACATAAAACAAGACCCCTCTCTCCGCCCAACACAATAAGCATGTGGGCAGAAGCTGCTGGCATTGACAGTTAGATCAAAGCACTTCAAGAACAGGAGATCTTGCTCAAAAGATGCACTGGACTATGCCAGCAGGATCCCCATCTTGCCCATACAAGCTCTGCAGCCACTACAAGAGCTTGGCCTGAAGGGAGCACTGGGATACCGGGAAAGCATTCCCACTCCCCCACCTTGCTTTATGAGGGGTGGGGAGGAAGGAACTCGAAAGCAGAAGAGGGAGAACAGCAGGCAGGCAATATCAACATGCAAGAGCCATGGGGAGAACAGAAGTATTTCCAGCACTGCTTTGCAATCATGTGCAGGGAACACATAATGAGCGTGCAAAGATAGCCCTGCAAAGGACAGCAAGTGTTGCACAGAGAAGCATGGAGGAAAATGTTCTCCATCTCACAGTTAGCAGGAGAGCCTCAGGCTTCCTGCAGCTGATCTGTATTTGGAGCAGAGGGCAGACACTCAGCTCCATGCTGGAAGGAGGTGAAGCAAGAAGGCAGTGCCAACCACAGGCCTGCAGGCTCAGAGAAAAGCCATTTCATACTGCAAGTCTTTGCTCTACAACCTCGGCATCAGCTTCATTAATCTTGCCCTCTCCCTGTTGCAGAGTGTGTACACACATGCACTTTTCTTTTTTGTTCTCCAATTTTTGTTTTTCTCCTTTTAACCAACTTTCTAGCCAACCCATCAGGCCTGCTCCCCCACTCACTCCCCTGAGTGAGCCAGAGAACTGCTGACAGAACGATGGCTGCAGGTGGAGAGATGTCTCCCGAGAAGGCCATGCTCAAGGCAGCTCCGGCATGTACCAACTCCCCATCTGGCTGGTGAGACAATGAGTCCTTCCCAGCAAGAGCTGGAGTTGCACGGGAGAGAGGTGGAGGGCTGAAGTTCCAGGCAGCAGTCACTCCCATAGTGAACACAGAGCTACCTTCAGAGGCCAGCTGCCCGTGCTGGTGTCCTTCAAAGCTAGAGCATCAGGACCGGCAACACATTTCCTAAGATCAAAGTGGCAGAAGGACAAAGACTCCCTCCCTCTCTCTCCCTGCCCAGAAAACTGCATTTCTGTTTCCAGCTCAACCTGCAAACGAGCTCTGAGCTCCCCAGGCTTGTTTCCAGAACCAGGAGGAGCAGGAGACAGCTCTGCTAAGACCAGACGCAGGCGAACCTTCCTCTGACTCACACAGCATCCCAGAGGCCACAGCTCATTCCAGGCTCCTTTGGTCCCCCCCTCCAATGCCTCCTGAGCCATCAGGCAAGACCTCGGACCCTGCAGAGACAGCTCAGGCAGTAGCAAACCTGCCCCTTTGCTTCAAGGCTCCGAGCAGGGCCTCTGTCTCCTTGTGCGAGAGGCAGTGTAGAGAACAGGCAGCAGGCTGGCACACTAGCTGCTCGCTGCAGAAGCCACTGGCCAGGGCACACTAAGGCTGCTGGGCAAGCTGGTGCTGGCAGGAAGGAGCAGCCCGAGGGACTGTCACCAAGGATTGCTCCCCCTCTCCTTGGTTCCCACCCCCTGGAAAGCTAGCTTAAAAAAGCCTTAACGGTGCTGTCATTCAAGGATGTAGAGACAATCTCCATCTTCCAAACATCTCCATCACCTTGGCTCATCTCTCCAACACACAAAGCCCTCGGGAGGATCCGGCCCCAGCCTCCAGCAAGCCCTATCATCCTTCCCTCCACTACCCACCACAGAGCTCTCGGATGCTTTGATATGCAAATCAGCCACAGGATCCATAACCAGCACCGTCTGGAATTAACAGCGCAAGGAGCACCCGACACCCAGGGTGCACCCCAGCACCCCGCGGCTGCACAGCCGTCACGTCGGACAACGCGGGTCCCGGCTGCCTTTCCTGGGAGCTGGAAGCGCCCCTGGGTCCCCAGCACACAGCCTCACCCTGGCCACCAGGACAGAGATGGGGCACTCACCGGAAGGATGCGGGTGGGGCTGCACCTCGGGATGGACGGGGAGGGTGGCAGAGGAGCTGCCGGCAGGGCACCGTGGGGCTCCCTGTGACCCCAGGCACTCCAGCTACCCGGGGCTCAAGGGAAGTGTAATTAGCAAGAGACAAAAAGCAGGCCCCGGGCACTGCCAGCATTCAGGCTTTTTTTGCAAATCTCACACTACCTGGGATTTTCTTAAAGTCTGAGTTCCCACAATGAAACAATTCCATGAGGATTTTTTTTTTTAATCATAAAATTTATCAAAAATACCCCAAGCAGTTCCTAGCACGTTTTATTGCTGAAGAAAGCTAAAAAATATGACCAAGGATACATTAGAATCCCAGAAAGAAAAAAAAAAACAAACAACAAACAAAAACCCAACAAACAAACAAGAAGTAAAGCACTCAGTATTTTTCTTCCCCCCCCCCCCCCCCCCCCCCCCCCCAATTAATGACTTCAGGACATTTACACCACACTCCAGTCAAAGGGGAAGAAAACGGAGCACTGCAAAGCCTCGCCTTCTTGATGAGAAAACCAACACCCTCATAAAATACAGTAGCTTTGGTTCCTTCCAAGGTTACCCAAGACAGGAGTAGACAAAAATAGAGCAAACTTAGTGCAACAAAACACACTCATGAGCCAAACCAGAGTCTCTTCCCAACCCCCTCAAAGGCATCTTCTTTCATGTTTATCTTGCTCCTATACTATACAGGTGAATACTGCAGAAAGGACTTTTCCCCCTGTAAAGACAGGGTATTCCCACCGCTAAAAGACTCAAGATGAAAAAGGCCTTTCCCAGGTAGATACCAGCTAATTGCAGTCATTAGAAGCAACATCCTTAATACTTTGCTATTTCTGGTTTGAACGTAGTCCTGGAGTTGTTTAGGAGCTGAGTGGTTGGCTTTCCACTCTCTCAGAAGCATTAAGAGAATAAAAGGCCATTAAGAGAATATTAGGGACCGTCCAGGAGGGGTGTTTGGAGGGGAAGGGTACCGGTCCCTGCAATGCACTTGTGAAAGCTTTGTCCCAGGCTCAGGTGGGGGCATCTGCAGGACCATCCAAGAGGCACCCGTGCCACACAACCCTTCAGTGGCTTTGTGACTGCTGCTAATGGGATGCTCCTGTCCTGTAGCCTGTCTTTCCATACCTGCTTACTCCAGAGGATGACACAATGGAGCAGGACACTTCCACAGTAACAGACAGATATAGCAGTGGGGGCTCCTCATAGACTACGTATAACTAAATTAGCCACCCTGAGCATACACTCATCAGCCTCTTGCTTCCAACTCCCACTATTGAGGGAAGAGCGAATGAGGGAGGGAGGTGCCCAGAATCCCAAATTCCCAAAACACTTGGTCTCCATCCAGCTGAGAGCTATCAGACCTGCTACGGGCACTGTGCTGACTGCAGCCACGTCACAGATTTTTGGCGTGATGCCTCCAGCAGGTAGCTACATACAGACATACCGGGCACACTCTAGGACAGGAGGAAAAAACACGGTTTGCTGATGTGGAGGGGCTGGCCATCAAGACAAAAGCAGAAAGGGACACCCTGACTACACGGCCATGGACACAGGCCTTACCTGGTAGCTCTTTGCCAAGTTCTCCAGGGCAGGAGAGGGAGGGCAGTATTAGAAATTCACCCGCTGTTCCCACCCTTGACACATCCCCGCTGCCTCCCTGCTGCTCCTCGCCGCAGCGGTGCCCGAGGCGAGGCAGGGAGGCGGGCAGGCAGCTCTCCAAGACCGAGCACGCACAAAAGCGGCCCCAGCACCCCCCAGGGCGATCGCAATCGAGACGGGAGCCGGTGCCACCCGGCAGAAAGGGCTCCGGCGATCCCCGGGGTGCAAAAACCACCTTACCCAGCCAAGGGACGGCGCATCGGCAGATGGTAGAGGACGGATGCCCGGGCGAGAAGTCCCGAACCGCCCTGCTTCCACGCAGCCCCGGCGGGCCTTGGAGAAGCAGAGGCCGCTCCATAGGCGCCGGCCCCGGGCGCGCCCCCCGCCCCGCTCCGCCCCAAGATGGCAGGCGGCGCCCCCCGCCCCAGGCTGCCCCCGCTGCGGGGCTCCGGCACGGCCCGGCCCGCTCCGCCCTCCGAAGGGCCCGAGGTGCGGCTGCCGCCCCCCCGACAAGCACCGAGGTGGCGGCGAGCTGCGGCCCGGACCCGACTCGCCCGGAGGAGCTGCGGCCGCTGTGCCGCAGCCCGCCGCGCCGGTGGCTCGCTTACCCCGTGTCAGGCGCGGACTGGCTCCCGCGGGGCTGCCGCTCCGCTTAGCTGGGCTGGGCCGGGCCAGGCCGGGCGCTGCGGTACGGCGCTGCGCCGCGCACGGGAGCGAGCGGCTCGGCTCGGCTCGGTTCGGCTGGGCTCGGCGGGGGGCGGGGCTCCGAATGGGCGGGACGCGGAGGTGCCGGCCCCGCACAGCGGCGGGCGGGGCCCGTGGGAGGCGGCGGTGCGCATGCGCGCGGGCCTGCGGGCGGTAGGGCCCGCGTTCCCCTCGGAGGTGCGCGGCGGGGAGTGCGGGGGGGGGTTCGGGGCCTGCGCTCCGTGCGGGCGATGGCGGTCCCGGGAGCGGCGGCGGGACAGGGCGGTGGGGAGCGGGCGCCGGGTGGGGGCAGCCGTGTGGCAGCGGGCGCCCCGCCCCTGTGCCGCGGAGCCACCGTCGCGGGGCCTTGGGCCTTCCGTGTGGGGCCTGCGGACGCGGCGCCTGCGGGCGACCTTGTCCCGCCGGTGGGCCAGGCTGCTCCCGGGCTGCTGGCTTTCCCCCGGCGCCGGGCACTTACCCGGCCGCATGGCCGAGCCGCTTGGGGCGCGGGCGGCCCTCTCAGCCCCCGGCGCTCGCAGCTGCCCGCCGCGCTGGGCTGCCCGCCGCGCTGGGCTGCCCGCCGCCTCCTCGCTTCCCCCGACCCCGCTGCCCCTCCCTCACAGGGAGCCGTTTGCCGGCGTCGCTGATGCTCTGAGCGCGGGGCCTGAGACTGAACCCTGGGCGGGGGTTGCTGCTCTAAAGAGACTGAGAGACGCGGGCCCCGAAGGCAGCGTGTGCGTTGAGCTGCGCACAGCGCTGCAGGTAGCTCTGACATCTTGCGAAAGCAGATGGCAGCCGGAGCCTGGGCCGTGTGTGTGGAGCTTGGAGCCTTTGTGTCGCTTGCATACAGAGCATTGCAGATGCGTGGCCGACAGCATCTTGCCTCTCTTGACAGGCAGCACCCTCTGCTCCTGCTGGGCTTCAGCCCTTGCCCAAGCAGCCTGGCCTGGGGGATGAGAAAGACACAATTCTGAGACTCCCCCACACGTGTCCTTCAGAGCGTTTCTTTGCTTCAGCAGTCATGTGGGGCTGTGCTGCTGGGATTAGGCTGGTGTGGGTATGAGTAGTCACGCAGCAAAGTTGGACCAAAATTCCAGTGTCCTGACAAGTGTGGCATTTAGTCATGTGTGTCATGGGGACTCAGGAAGTGTGGGCGCTCATCTGTGCTTTGCTGGTTATTCTCCAAAAAAATCCTTTGGAGGTCTGATGAGTAAGGGGAGGCAATTTGGGGAAGAAGACAGAATGTCAGGTTTCTTATAAGTGTGAAAGATTTACTCCTTGTAGTAAAAGCAGATGGGCAGCCAGCCTTTTTAAAAGCGGGACACAGGTGCTTATCTGAGCTGCGTTCACTTGTCTGGTTTGAGAGTTCTCCAAGCTTACCTGGGAAGGTCTTGTTTGGCAAGGAAAGTGAGTTAAGGGGGGTGGTTTTTGAGTGAGAAAAAAGGTTTGTTCCAGCAAAGCTGTAGGTAGCTCTGTGCTGCCTTGTGGCATGAATGTGCCTTTGTCTCCAGGTCAGGTTTCTCTTAAGTCTGAATGCTGTCTGTATTAGGCATCCTTTTCTCTTGTAGCTTTATCAGGAAGGCCTGGAGCCACTATGGTCCTTTGTTCTGTGAACAGCTAGCCTAGGTCAGTGGTTCCTGACTTTTTTTTTTGTGGTTGAGCCACATCTCTCCACCTTCTCTTCCTTCTTGTTTGTGTCCTCCTCTCTGCGGTAGCTGCCCCCAGTGCCATTACTGCTATCTGGTTTGTGATCACACCTTTCTGGTTAGGACCTGGTTATCCACATCAGGGCTGGGAACAAAATGTGGTCTTGTGGCTTGCCACCTATTGTCCTGTTCCTGAGACCTCAATACTCTTAGAAGTAGTGAAGATAAATTTAAGAGGTGATAGGAGCATTAAGTTATAGGAGTGTGGGCAGTTCTCTGAATTCATGTGTGTTTGCAGAAGGCAGAGACAGGGAGGGACCTCTCTGGACTTCACCTCCAGCCCCACAGATCGTACTAGAGCAGAGCTTCTGGGATTAGGTACCTGCTCTACTGCTGCTTTCCTTTGACCTCACACAGGAAGTTGTCCTCTCTGTAGCTTAATTTCCCGCTGGTGCACTGGGAATAATCCCTCCCTATTTTAGTACAGTGCTGTGAATATCAATATATAGAAAGGTTTAAGGTGCTCAGATGCTAGAACAGTAACAGCCATAAGTACCTGAGAGTTGAGATTTCTGGATACTTAAAATGTCAAAAGTAAGCTTTCTATTAAAGGTATTCAGATCTTTTTTTATCCATCTTTCCTGATTGTGATCTGGAAAATGAGATTAGTGTGTTTTGCTTCAAAATTGTTAACAGATCTACCTGCAATGAGTTTCTGTTGGTAACTTGGATCAATAAATATCCTGTTTAATAGCTAATCCTATTCATAAACGGTATTCAAAAAGACTTAATTCCTCTTTGTGAATCCTGGCCTTTCTGGCTGTCATTAATGTAAAACCAATTAGGTCTTGGTAATGAATATCTTGTGTAGTTATAACACACACAAGCCCTTAATCACATCGTTTCCTTTATGAGCAGAGCTGTGAATGGATTCAGTCCCGTCGTTCACAGTCGGCTCTTGTAGCTCACCCTGGCAGACGGTCTATAAATAAACCTGCAGTGGCAGAGTAGGGGTTTAGGTATTTGCACTGTGCATATTGTCTTGGATTTGTTTCCTGTGTTTTAATGATGGGTGACAGATGCAGTTCAAATCTTTGTGGTGCCCGGAGCATGCCTGTTTTGGTCTCTTAGAAGAATAAAGGGGATGTTGGCCCCCACTGTTTGACTGTACAGATCAAGTTACTACTATTAAAGTGAAGAATATTTTTCCCTGTTTTGTTTCGTGTGTTTGACAGCAGGCTTTGGGCAGTAGGCCTCATTTGCTTTGCAGCATCCATTGATTTTCCCTGGGGCCTTTTTGTGTGGATGAGTTACTAGCAGAAGGAAGGAAAATAAATAGTTGGATCGTTGTGGAACTACAGATCTTGGGAATGTAGGGAGCAGGTGTCATTTCCAAAACTCGTGATCAAAAGAAAGTAATACTGGATTGCTAGGTAACTGCACTATTTAAAAGTATGTTTACTCTGGGATGCAGGCAGGGTAAGAATGGCACCTTGACTGTTTTTTAAGGTATATATCACTGATAAAAACTTGATCAGAGCCACTGCACTGCCTCTTGAGTTGTTTAGACACAGACTTTTTTGTCTGTTTTAATAGTGCAGATTCATACAGACCATTCTTGTGAGGCACATCAGTATTTTTGTTGAAATGAAAGAGATCCTTTTCTTGTCCAAACCTCCCGGTGTTTCTCCAGAGATACTGTCACGATGTAAGTCTGGATTGACAGTGAAAGGAGAAGTCCCAGTCTTGTGTTTTGCCACATTCCTTCAGTGGGATGAGTTGGATCAGGGAACTGATCTAGCTGAAATCTTTGATTGATTTACATGGATGCTAGAGCTAGCATAAGGGAGGTGATGGAAATGTGTGTTGGGAAGGACACAGGGTTTCCTTTCTTGGTCCTGTGCGCCCTGACGTGGGTTCCAAGTGAATATGTCATCCCGTCCTCCTTATCTGGAAGATGTCCTTGCTTTGTATCAGCTCCCTGAGGTGGTCTCCTCGCGTGTTTGCATGCATTTCACGGAAATACTGTATGTGGCTCGCTTCTGTTGGCGGGGATGAAATTTTCCAGAACTCCTCCATTGAAAAACCCCTCCAGATTGCTGTAAATATAAGTTATCTCAAGGGAGAACAGGGAAGGTGGTAGCTGTAGTATGGCACTTGAATATGGTGCAGTGGGTAAATAACTTCCAGAGGTTTATAATGTGAAGAATTCCTTTGTTGTGCAGTGTTGGAATTTGGTGTTGGTCTGTTGTGTTGAATGGGGTATGGCTGAAGGGCCCTCGAGGAGGAAGTGTTTGCTGCAGCAGGTTATTACGTGCTCAGACTTATTCAGTGAAGTAGAAATTGGGTCATTTTAGTGAATATTTGATTAACAGACTCCTTCACCCTTTCTGAATCTTACTCTGAACTCAGTCTGAGGTCTGTGCTAATTTTTGACTGATATGTGGAGTGAAGAGAAGCATCTACGATTCTGGTTTTAAGAAATTAGTCTATCTAACTATGAGACACAACTGCTGCTAGAATTTAGGTGCAGCGGGGTAGGAGCTGGAAGAGAGTTTGCTCTGCACTGTTCCTTATCACTATTTGCTGCAGTTCTGCATGGCCTGTGCTATATCAATAGTTGTCTTTGTGTTTGGCCTTTCATTTTAGGATAGTGCCTGTTTAAATATTGCTCTTGTCTAGCATGAACAACTTGGAAGTTAATCCTGCTTGAGCAGGAGATTGGACTAGGTGACCTCCAGAAGTCCCTTCCAAGATAATTCCTTGGTCAGGTGTGTATTAGTGACTAAGTACTAAGAAGGAGTGGTGTTTTGCCTGCCCGGGGTATTGTAGGGTGCACTCCTCTATCAGTTGGGCAATGCCGACATCAGACTTCTGGGAGTTCCTGCTAATTTTCCTGTGCTCGAGGGTTATGGGGTGCAGGGTGCTCTTCCCATACGCCTCTGAGCAGTGAAACCTGATGATCTGGGGAGAACCACTCTCAGAAGCAGACTTGGGTGACGTGCCTTCCCTGTGCCTGTGCTACGTGTGGCTTCCTCTGAGCCTTTTTGGGGCCTGCTGGTGTGAGGCAACATCAGCGCTGGGAAGGAGAGAGGTGCTGGGGCCAGTGGCTGCCATTGCTTTATAGCAGCTCTTCAGCTTTGGCACCAACTTGTGTTTGTGTGGCAGCACCCAGCGTGACAGTGAGTGGCTTCTGTGCTCTTTGGAGTTCAGCTTAGTCATGAGCTGCTCCACAGAGGGGGAAACCGAGGGCAGAAGAGATCAAGGGCTCTGTTCACAGGTGGAGAGGGAGCAAGTTGGGACTGGGTCTGGTTGAGGAGCACCTGGAGGCAGACCCAAGCTATTGGCTGTTAGTTTCTAGAAGGGAAGCTGGCATCTTACGATAGCTGGAAATGTGATTCACTGTGTGTGAACCTGCTTGCACCTTTGAATGCTGTGCTCCACACCACAGATGCATTCTTCTCTTCCCTCCACCCTGAACCTTCCTGCTAATTGGAAGCATCCCCCCTGTTTACTCAGTTCCTTACAGGATGCTTCATACCAAACAATCAATCATACGAAGTTTCTTAGCTTGTGACACACTTTAATGTGCTGAGGAATAATTCTTAGTGAAGAAGGGGGTGCTGAGTCATCTGGAAAAATAAACAGTCCTTGGACACTTAATGCGTTGATGCTTCTGCTGGTAGTTTTGTGACTTCAAACCTTCACTGCTGCCCCAGGGTAGAAACAAAGGGTGACTCCTCACAGGAGTGGGGAGTGAGGTCAGAGTTCAGGTAGTGCTTTAGGACTCTGACATACAGCCTTGAACGCATCAAGCTATGCTGGTCATGATGTTGCTGTCCCTCTGACAGCGGGCAGAGCGTGTGCCTGCCCTGCCACGAGCCAGCAGACCTCTCTGATTGGTCTTACGTAGTGGTGAGGATGAGCAGGCCCATCCTCTCCTGCCACCAAGGCCACCATGCCTGTCTGGGGATTAGAGCTGGACTCCCCAAGAGACATCCATCAAAGACAACAGAGAGGCCAACTCACTGCTGTTGTTTTTGCGGTCTTCTAGAGGGATGCAGGGCCTTGGTGCAATCCTGGGGGCAGTAGGAACAACATTACTCGCTGGGTGTGAGTTTCATATGGGGACACAGTACACCCAAGCACAGGGTGGGACACAGGCTGTCCTCCCTGCCAGCGCGGGGTGTGGGCTTGCAGTAAGGCAATGTAGTTGGACTTGCTTACACATCCTAGCGGCAGACAGGCCCAGGGAATTAAACCTTGATTGCCAGCAGCGCTGTAAATACTGCAGGGTTTTGTTTGTGTTAGGATCACACAGCTAGGTAAGGAACTGTGGGAAAAGCACAGCCTTCTTGGAATCTCATCTCATAGAGGGAAGGGACAGTGCAGACAAGCTCTGAAGGGAAGCTCTGAACTCAATTGGAGATCTTCTACCCCACAGAAAAGTGTCTTTGTTTAGCAAATAAATGTGAGCTTTGGCTGTTGCTGTTCTCTTCCAAACCTGCCTGTACGATAGGCGAGACCATTTGCCACATATTTGCTCAGGGAGCACAGCTACAAAATGGCTGTGGTGCATGTCTCCAGTCCTTATCTTGCTGTCAGGTAATGCTTGCTCTGTAGAAAACTGCAAACCCTAAAAAATGCATACATTTCCAAGTAAGCAAGGACAGTGGGGGAATATAAAAACAACAGAGTGAAGGTTTAGCCTGGAGTTTCCTTGGTTTTAATAAGAACAGCTGTGGATTCATCTGGCAGAAGGCTCTGTGGGTATTTTTTTTCTTCCTAGAGAAGTTCAGTCAGCTTTGTTTTTAAAACAAAAGTTAAGAAAACTGCTTTATGATGTATCACTACAGTCTGGCCCTAAGCTCATCAGAATCTGAAAAGGGAGGTAAGAGATCAATATACTTTTAATGTTTACTGTAGAAAGGAGAGAAGTGAGCGTGTGTTGGTTGAGACTGCCAAGGTCCAAGCAAGCAGTGTCACACAGTGGTAGTTGCAGTCGGATGGCGAGTCTTAGGTCTGCCTGAGCTGGCCTGAAGGAGGGCTGCCTCTCGGTCTGTCTTGTTGTCTGCCTTTGCTTGCATCTGCCGGCACAGCTGCCTGGCTCATCGCTCCCTCACCGGTGTCTGGCAGAGCGATCCGGGTTCAGATAAGCCTTTGCACATGCAGGCTGGTCCCCATCAGTCTGACAGAATGAGGTTAGGGAACTGCCACAGCTGCAGTCAGGGAACAGGCCGTGGTACGCTCAGCCAGAGGTTAACCCTGCAGCCAGCTCTGCTGCAGCCGCGGTAGGCTTTCAGTTTGGGCTGAGTGTGCACCGTAAAGTTACAGGGAACTGTTTCACCTGGGCAGGCTTAACGGGCGAGACTGACAGGGTGTGAGTCTGGTCTCTGAAGACAGGCTGCTGAACACCTTGTGTATGCTGAGACAGGGCATGCCCTCACCGGTGGAGCTTTGTCCTGTTTCTTGTTTGGCAAATTGTCTCTTGAAGCTCTGATGCCAGTCTGCAGAGTGTCTCTGGCTTTTTGCTTGTTTTTATAGGTAACATTGGTAGCTTTTACAAGTAACTATTGTAGCTTTTACTGGCCACTGTAGCCTCTAAATTGGTTTACATCCACAATTTTCAAATCTGCTTGATGTTTCACAGTGCTGCAGAAGGGCCCTTCCCTCTGTGCACAGGAAACTGCAGTGCAGCGATACTGAATCAAGCTTTGTAGTATATGAATCTGAATTATACTGTCTGCTGAATTCAGGCGGGGGTTGTTGGTCTGCTTTGTATCGTGCTGTGGATGCTGTTAGCACTCTGTGTGCTGTGGATTGCGGTGCCTGAAGAGGTGCTGAGACTCCAGTGTGTGATTCACATAAAGAAAAGGAAGTGAAACAAATTTTGTCCAATTTCCAGAGTTCATAATTCTCTTGTTTCTTATGCAGGGCCGGTTACCAGAATCCAAATGGCTCTCTTGAATAGGCGATTGGGTTTATCCTTAACCCATCTGGGCAGCACAGTGACCCAGCGACACTTCAGGTAATTTTCAAATCCTGCTTTTGCTTTTATTTTCTTGGGAGAATTTCCTGATTGAAAGAGATGCTGTTAAGTAGGTCAAGTATAAGAGACAATATTTCTAATTAAAAAAGGATAATATAACAAAATCTCATCGTTGTCTCTCTATAAGTTGTAAAGTGAGCCCAAACACAACAAGAGATGCAGGTCCCTGGCAGTCTGAGTGTGGTCTGAACTCTGCATTTTTGTATGCTTTAAGGAGACTTTTAGGCCTTTGAGGGTGATGCAGGGGTCTGCAAGCAGAATTTGAAAGTACCTGTGTTTCTTAGCCAAGTCCAAAAAAGCAACAGCCAGCCCCTGCTGGTGTAAAGCCCATTGCATGTTTATAATTTCAGTTATTTAGAACAAGTGTAACCCGAAAAATTATTGCCTTATACCTTAACAGTGTCCATTTTGTTATTTTTCTTTAGGTCCTTGTTCCAGGCTCAAAGGCATTTAAAGCTTCTTAAGTGTATGGACCTCATGTTTTACAATGCCTTGCACAAAGCTTAGAGCCTAATCCTGGGAATCTCTAGCATATAGCTCTTTGAAGGGTCAGGGCTTCACTTTATAGGGTGAGAACAGCCATTCCCATGACTGTGGTCTAGAGAGGGGATTGAGACAATGCCCAGGGCTAGGTTGTGTGATAGTCCCAGGAGCTATCGTGAGGAGGTACCGAAGTCTTACTGGCTTTCTCTGTAAATGGGCTGCAAGAGAGCATTGGCCAGTAGGCATTGAAAGGATATATATATATATACATATATATATATATATATGTGCTGACAGTGAAAGTGAGCAGTGCTACTGCAGGACATCAGCAGTCTTAATGGGGAAAGCTTTAGATGTGGTGGGGTTTTGCTCCAAGGCTCTGGTAGAAATTAGGAAAGGAGGGGAAAGAAAAAGTCCTCCTTGTGCAGTTACTCTTGTCTAGTGGTACCCAGGTGATCACACTTAGATTTGTTTGTTACTGCTGTGTTGTGGACTTGATCCCACCCAGGTTTCCTCTTCTCCTTTCTGCAACAACACTCTTGTCCCTTTCCAGCCCTCTCCCTCCTGCCTTCCCTGCTGTGCAGCCACAGCCTGGCAAGCGGAGGATAGAGAGCGTGCTATACCACAGGCCCTGCCAGGGCTTGAGATGGGACAGGGTGGCTGCTTGCCAAGGTGAGTGACTTCTGAGAGAGAAGAGAGGTGTCTTCTTGTAGGGAAAAGCTGGGGTAAGTCTCTGCTGTGAGAAACAGAGCTTGAAAGGCAGCATTGGACCTCTGGAGCGGTTAGACTAAAGTAGACTGACCCAGCTGGCCCTCCCTTACTCCATGTGAAAACGTCTGCTTCAGGTGATGTCCACCCACACCATGGTATGCGAAGGGTGGCTTGCTCTTCTTTTAGGTAGCATTGAAAGTACAGGTCCTTTGTCTTCAAGAAGGAGTGGTGGTCCCCACTGGTCTTTATTTGCTGTACATGCTTCTGCTCTGCAAAACAAGGTGAACAGTTAGGTTGGTTCCATATGCTGTATGTTGGAGTAGTTCATCTGACAGCAGCTTGGCATTCCTGCAGCTGTCTGGCCAGCATGTTTCCAGTACTTTACTGCAAAGCAGTTGTTTAGCAGTAGAAAGGATCTTCCTGCTTTTCTGATGGTCTGTGTTTGGATGTCCTTTGAAGAGAAGCAACAAATCACTTGAATTTGAGCTTGCTGGGTAAGACTCACTGTTCCTGAAAGGTTGAATTATTTCTGTTTATTCCTGCTCTTCCCAAGCATATTCAGAATCAGATCTATCTACTTTGTATTGTGCAGTTTAGTTCTGTTGTTTCTTACTCCTGATAATCCCACAGAGCAAACAGATACAGAAGAGACTGTCTCTCTGAGTTCCTCCCATATAGGGCAGGTGATGATCTGTTAGGTTCTAGTTGGTGGCAGCTTAGCACAGCCACAGCAGCACCTCAGAGGTCTCACTGTGAGTAGAATAAGATGGGAGACCCTCACTGACTTCACTGAAAAGAAGGTTGGTCAGAAAAGTCCTTATCACTGCGGACTGTGTACGAAATTGAAAGAGCCTGACTTGAGTCTTAGATTCCTGTAGGCTGTTTGTGGCGGAAGCAAGCACATTTTTTTTGCTTGTAAATTGAAGTTGAATGGAATCATCTGCAGTTGCTAAAAAGCTCAATAAACATGAGCCCCTTTTCACGCCATCTTTTAGTCGTGTTTCAGAGTAGAGTGGTTGGTTTATGTTTGACATTTAGGCAAGAGTGTGCAAAGCTCAGAGTAGCATCTGGCTTTCAAAGAGCACATTGAATGCAGTAAATGTGTCACCCACATGGTATATATTTGTTGGTGGCGCCTTCCCAGTGGTTTGTGTAATGACAAGATCCTGTGCTGGGTTTGCCCTTGCTCCCCAAGGATTGTTGAGGAGATCTGTCTCTCATTGTTTCCTGTCTTTTGCTAGTATCACTGGAGCATGCCGAGCAATCCAGAAACTCACCCGCGTGCGAGTGGTGGACAACAGCGCCTTGGGGAACACGCCGTACCACCGTCCACCGAGATGTATCCACGTGTATAACAAGACCGGCGTTGGCAAAGTAGGAGATAGAATCCTTCTGGCTATCAAAGGAGAAAAGAAGAAGGCTTTGATTGTAGGGCACAAGATGCCTGGCCCCTCCATGACACCTAGATTTGATTCCAACAACGTGGTACTCATAGAAGACAACGGAAATCCAGTAGGGACTAGAATAAAAACACCAATACCCTATATCCTGCGGCAGAGAGAAGGAGAGTTCTCCAAAGTATTGGCCATCGCCCGCAACTTCGTGTGAAAGCTGAGAAAGGTTTCTGGCAATCCTTTTTATATCCTTTCATACAGTGGCTGTTCCTTGGTCCTTTTCTAGAAAATGGTAAAATATGAAAAAGTTAAGTCATCGAGAGTCTCTTTGTGTTTAAGAATTACAAACAACTAATTAAAATATTGAAATACCTTGTTTTTCTCCAAAATAAGGTTGATTTGTTTTGCAGAACCTCTGCAGAGTGTTTGGGAAATGCTCCTTCGCATTTACTGCTCCAGTGGTGTTAATTTGGTCTCTAATCATTAAAATGAGAACATGAAAATCCTTCTTGGTTTGTACTGCTTATGCTCTCTTTTCCCTGTTTCTGCCTTTCCTGCTTCACCAGGAGCGAGACACAAGGCGCAGTCCCTGGCCCAGTGACACTGGGGTCTACAAAATGGATTCACATGTAATAGAGTAGGAGAGACATGTAATGAACTATTGGTGCCTTGGGCAAATTCAATAAAATTGCCTAAAAAATGTCTTTAGGAGGAATCAGTATTGGGAGAGCATGATGGCCTATGGCTTTGGTGGTGTGTGGCTGAACAGGCTATGCCAGAGACGGGGAAGCAGAGGTAGGAAGGGGAGTCAATGGGGTAGCTTTGAGATGCAGCCCATGCTGTCCACCTGACCAACCTCAGCAAATTATGTTCTCCAAGTAATGCAAGGGCTGGGTTCAGATTGAGAGGTCCACAGAAAGAAACTTCCTTTCAGACTTACTTTTGGGACCGTGTCAGGTACTACCTGTTGCCAAGGGGCAGCATGTGCCAGTTGGTGAGAACGGCTGTTGTCCAGTAGTGCTTCCTCAGCTTGGGCCCAATAGTGGGCAAATGCTCCTGTATTGCTTTCAGGGCCGGCTCTGGTCCAGGAGACAAACTGCTGCCTTTATGTGGAGCTGAGCAGAAAGACTTGGTGCTCATGGTGGATAAAGGGGCATGGGGATAGAGCACTTCTACGTGTAGCAGGGCTGGTGAAGAGGGTGCAGGGGAGGCAGCCAGCAGGAGTCTGGCCACCTTCAGGCTCCTCAGTTGATTCCTCACAGGTCTGGTGGCAGTTGCAGCTGGCTGTGCCTTGTCCTTCCACCTCTCCTCCCCGTTGTGCTGGGAAAGCTCCTCACCTTGGCCCTGAGGACTGGAGTGCTGAGCTATACCATGCTTTAGTTATTCGTGGCAGATGTTTTACCCCATGCTTGCCACTGTGGTATCCACATTGCCCATGGAAAAGGTGATCCCTGGATCACTTCCTACTGCATTACTCCAGGTAATGCAGATGAGATGATACTTCAAATTTAAATTCAGCCTCAACCTTTAAGTAAAGCCACTGTCCCCCTTAGTAAAACTCCCCTGTGAACTGGAGAGGGCCAAGCCTGTGTGCTGCCCAGTTCAGAGGGAAAGCAGAATTGGCTGCTTCTGGCAGCATGTTCCTTGCTTGCTGTTGTCCATGGACCAGGGGATGTTGGGTCTGCTGCTCTGAATCCTTCTGAACCCCACGGGTGTTGCCTTTAACCCCTCAGCCTGCTGGCTTCTTCGGTGTCTGCCCGCTGGCACACAGCGGGGTGGATGCTCGCCTGGCTGGTCTCTGTCTTCCCAGTCAGTGCAGCCCACTTCCAGGAGGAACTTCCCGAGCTCGGAGGTGATGTTGGTGCGGCTTTGCCAAGCAGGACGGTGAGCAAACGGTGTGTGCTGGTCACAGCGATGAGCGTGGCTGGCCTCGCACCCTCGGGTGGGGCTTGCCTCTGTCCCGGGGGCACAGCTCGGGCATTGCTCATTGCCTTTTTTTGTCCCTGATTGAATTTATTCCCAAACCAAATTATACCCCCGAGTGCTCCCGGGGATATTTTTCCTTTTTTTTCCTTTTTTTTTTTTCTTTTTTTTGGCGGGGGGGCTAACGCTGTTCCCGGCCCTTTGTGGATGCCGGGTGCACCGATGGCTTGAGCGGGGTGGCGGGGAGCGGGCCGGCCCAGCGGGCCTTCCCCGGCCCCGGCATCCTCCGGCGAGCGGGCCGAGCCCTCTAGCGGCTGCCGGCAGCCAGGCGGGGCACTCCGGCACCCAGCCCCAGCCGGCTTCGGGAGCGGGGCCGTGGGACTAGCCAGGCTCTGCTCAGGGTCGGGGGGCTTCAGCGGGTGCTGGGTGTGCAGGTGGGGTGCTGGGTGCGCAGGTGGGGTGCTGGCGGAGGGGCCGCTTTGTGCAGGGCACTGATCTACCCGTGTTCTGCCAAGGGGTGAGGAAGTGCCCTGCCGTTAGCAGATAAATCTCCATGGCCCAGTTTAGGTTTTTTAGCTTTTTTTCAAAGCTCATCCCAGTAGCAGGCTAAGGTATTTTCAGGAAAAAAAAAAAGGTGTATGTTTTAGTGCATATTTAGGGAAAGTGTTTACACCATTTAACAGCTCTGCAGTCTTGCTTTAGAAAACCTTCTGCAACCTTTGAAACTCCCCTGACCCTAATAAACACATAAACAAATACTTTAATAGTTTTTTTTTTAATAAACAAATCATAAGCCAATTGACATGTCTGCCATGCCCTTCCCACAGACAGAAGGAGCTCAGACTTCCCCAAGGTAAATGGAGAGCAGAAGTGGAGGATGTCTTCCACTAACATAGGGCCAGAGAATATATTTTTAAATGGCATTTGTATGGGGTATTTTATTTCTGTGCAAAGGCTTTGGGCACAATGGAAGTGAGGTCCATCCCAGGCTGGAATACCTTGGTTTGTAACTCATCTAAAGAGCTGCTTTACTGTGAGGTTTTTGCTTGGCAACAACTCTAGCCTCGAAGCATCTCCGAGTAGGACCTGGAGGCCTGCAAAAAATCCGTGTTTTTCTTGTGCTGACCATAAGGGCTATGAGTCCCTCATGGGATGTACAGATCCCGCTGTTTGGATATTAAATATTTCACAGAATATTTGCTAATAACTTTCCAACATTTTGCTGGGGAAGAGGTCGTGGGGAGAGGGCATGAGAGGAAGCGGGCAAGACAATGCAGCATACTTGAGATTAAAATGTGAAGCGATGCTTTATTTCTAAGTAAACTGATATGTGGAACTAAATCCTTCGCCTCAGAGCTTAATAAGCAGACATGCAGACAGCTAAGCTAAGCATATCCCATAGAGTGTCTCCTGCAGTTTTTATCCATCTTTCCCTTATGAGGAACGTGGCCTCGGCAGAAATCCTCAGCCCACGGTGTCAGCTCTGTGTTTGCCAAATTCCAGGTGCTGCCTGTTGCAGCATGGCTCCAGGAGGAAAGGTCCTGGCTCATGGATGAGCCCTGAGTCTGCTCCCACCTATCCCAGTGATTTTGGTCCTGCTGTGGTTGCAGGATGGCCAGCCCCCTGCTGCCTCGGGGCTGCTCCAGCAGCAGAGGCTGCACAGGCAGGAGCAGATGGATGCACCTTGCCAGAGCCTTATGAGCAGCGAGGCAGTGGAGTCCTGGGAGCAGCTGCTGGGTTTCCTGGGCTCTGGCTTTCGGCATCCTTCTTTGGGATCTGTCTGAAACTGAGCTCTCCTCAAATGGGAGGCTTTTCCTTGTGCATCCATCCTGGTAGGAAATCAGATGTGGTTTCCTCTGTGGTTAGCAATTCTTGCAGGCCCTTTTCTTGGAGGATGGCTGCAGGCTGGTGGGATGATTCCCTCAGAGGAGGGAAGAAAAAACAAAACATCACCTTCCTCAGCTGTGGAAGGCAGAAGATCATTCTCTTCCCTGCTCCCTATTTGTGTTTATTATTCTGCCATTAACATGGTTTTATATGGTAAATGGGAAAATTTCCCAGCGTGAGATGGTGCTTGGGAGGAATTCTCTCATGTCCTGTGCAGCCTCTGGGGGAGCTGCCACCCGCTGCAGAGGGATGGGGAAGCCAAAGGCAGAGTCCTCCCAGGGTCTTCTTGCCCTGTTACAAATGTGCCTCCCTAGTCAGCTCCAACTGGGTCCTTGGATTAGTGTCCATTCTTGTGTGTTTGGATATGGGGTTTGCGTCAGATGAAGCTCCCGAGAGGGTGCCTATTCCACTAGTGATGGTGGGGACTTCATGCTCAGACATTCTTCCATGGGAGTTGGGGGAGAGGGGTCTTTTTTTAGGGCATCCTGCATGGGTAGGGAGAAATGGCCTTTGGGGAGATGCTTGCCCAGAAAAGACATGTGACAGGGGTCTCTGGTGAGGATCAGGGTCTGGAAAGAGACAGGCAGGCACTGGGGAATAGCTGTCCGTGAGAAGGGGTGTCCCCGAAAGGAAGCGGGTGAGACAGATTATCGTGGAAGGATGCAGTGGGGAGCTGATGTCTTCCATCTGCTTGGAGACCGAGGCTGGGAGACAGGCGGCCCCATCTCGTGGCCCAGCGCCAGCAGGGTGGATGGACTGCAGAGCTGGGGGAGGCAGTTAGTGACTCTGGGGGCTGGGAGGAGGGGAAGATGGCCAAACCCCGGCTGAACGGGGGGCAATGCAGTCAGAGGCCAGACTTTGGTCTGAAGTGAGCATCACTGGGTGGGCGGGAGTGAGGGCAGTGAGCTGCACATCCCAGAGTGGGAGGCTAGATGGCAATGTGGGTGTGGTGGTGTGCCCAGCAGCCTGTCCCCATGGCTCCATGCCACTCGGTGGGCCCCTAAGCCTGACTGACACGCCAAGATGAAATCTCCTTCCGTCAGCAAGTTCCCCAGCTGCCGGCCCGCAGCAGGGCAGCGGAGCCATAGCTGGTGAGGAGGAGGAAGATGGAGACTTTGGAGCGAATGAACCTGACCTGGTCCCTTGGGGAAGGATCCAGCAAGAGCCAGGAAGCTCCGACCAGGGCTGAGCCCCTTCTCCATGGAGGGGTGTTGAGTGGCCAAGTGTGGCAGGGTCACATCTAACCCCTGTCCCATTTTGGTTAAGGGTGAGCTGGGCTAGAGAAATCCATGGAAAGATGGGTCTGCGAATGGAGCTGTGACTCCCACAGGGCTGGTAGCTGCTTGTGGCAGGGAGAGGAGAGGCACGATGCCCTGCCAGCGCTGGGATGCTGGCTCGTGGTTGGCAGGGGGCTTGAAAGCAGGGGACAGGGGTGGGTAGCGGAGAGGTGCAGCCTGGCTCTCTTGGGAAGCCCTGAGCTGGGCCAGTCTCCTGATGCAAAACATTCCCTCAAAAGGCACTGAAACCCCCTGTCTGGGCCTTTTACCAAGAGGCAGATGCCAAATCCCCTTCCCTGAGGGAGAGGCTTGCCAAGCCTCAGGCAATGAGCAGGGTTTGCAGCCTGAGCAGCGTTTTCTACCCAGCTGCTGGTGAGGAGGCAGCAGGAGGACCCCACAGAGCCCTTCTGATAAGTGTTATCATTTTTTTAGTCATCTGCTTCTCTTCTGGACGTGGCTGTGCTGTTTAGCATCCGTATGACCCAGGGAGAGCAAAGAGGAAAGGGAAATAGCTGGACCTGGGGTCTCGCTTGTTTATATCCCGCAGCTACTGTTCAAGATAGACAAGAGCAGAAGGAGAGTGTGCATCAGAGAGACTGATATGAGCTGGAGACTTGTCCTGGGAAACCTCGAGGGGCTGGAGGGGGTGAAGAGCTGGGAGTGAGGGGAGGAGGCTGGGGCTGTCAGTGCTGCCAGGGCTAAGCCCAAGGTTGAAACTTGTGTGGTCACTGAAGGATTCTCCCATGAGTGAGTTAGCACTGACTGCAGCTTTGTCAACTCATTTTTCTGAGTAGTTTCTCTGATTCTCCAGCATAAGAAATGGGGTGGTGAATGATACTGAATCTAGTCTTAATGCTGTTGCATAAATCAGTAGTGAAGCCTCAAGTGAACTAGTGCATGCCAGGCTGGTCAGCTTATCTCAGAAGCTGTCAGGGGTGGAGGATGGGAATTTTCCTAGGCCTCTTGCAGATACATCCTCTAACAAGAAAATAGAATTGAAAAGCTCAGGAATGTCTAGACTGGAGAGAAAGAAGATTAATGAGGGCTCATGATAGAAGGATAAAAAGAAGGATGTGGAGAAAGCACATCAGGCACATCCATTCACCCTGTCTGAGGGTGCAGTAGAGGTGACGTTCAATCCAACAGGCTGGTGGAGCAAATAAAATCAGCTTTTTTTTCATTTTTCCTTTCACCCAAAGCACAAATTGCCCCATGGAATTCATTGCTGTGGGGCACAAGCAAGCTTCACTGGTTAAAGCTCAAAATGAAGCTGGATGCTCACCTCCATGCCAACTAGAGTGAGTATGCTCACTATGAATAGTACACTTGCTCTCCCCAAAAGGTTGGGAAGTGATGTGCCCAGTTATTGTGATGTGGACACCAAAGACAGGCTGTCACCTGGGCTTCTGACATATACTCTTGCTTTGAAAATATCTGAAGGATGTAAACGCCATGAACCTAATGTGGTTCTTTAAAAATAAACACACAAGCCCCGAGATACAACATGGACCAAGGCAGAGGCTGTGAAGCAAATAAATCCAAGGTCATTTGGTATAAGATCATTCCCCAGCTGTTTCTCTCCCTCTAACTCAAATGAGCTGCTCTTTATAGTCATGGCCTCACAAGACTTGGGTGTGGAGCTCAGGGTAAGAGGGGCACTGGTGGGTATTCCCCAAGGCCAAGGCCAGGACATGGTGGTCCTGTGGCTCCTGTATTGTGAAGCTACACCTCTGCTTGCCTGGAGGCATGGCGGGGTAAAGGACTGCAGCTCTGTGAAGGGCTTGGTGGGCATCTTGTGTTGGGTACTGGGGTGCTTCCAGTGGTGACCTAGAGTGGCTGTACCCCAGGCTGCCTGTGGAGTGTGGAGAGGAGAGGTAAAGCTGCATTCAGAACCCACCAGCTGCTCTTTCTGCCAGAATCTACCAGGGCAGGGCAGGAAAAGGAATGAGCCAGTACTGGGCCACCCCAAGGAATTAAATTCTCATCTCCTACCCCTTGTGTAGCAGTCCCCCCAGTTGGGTCTGTCCTCATGCCAAAACCAAAGACAATGCTTTGATGGGCTTCCTGACTGCTGCTTTAACTCACCAGTATGACTGTGTGTGGTGGCCAACCTTCAGCCCTTGAAAGCTGAAAAACTCGCAGATACGGTAACGTCACCCTGTGACATCCTCTCCTGACCACAGAGGACCATCATGGAGCTCATAACTGGCCATGCAGTCCAGACTCTGCACCAGACCTTTTCTGATGAGAACCCTAGTTGTGACCATGACATGTCAGTGTGGCTCCACTGGTTTCTTGTGTTAGATATATGTCTTGGAATCAAAGAGTTTGTTGCTGTAGCCTCTGGGCCTGGAGTCTGACCCCAGAGGAGGCAAAAAAGCCCTTTCTCCCATTTCTGGGATAACACGAGGAAGGGATTGGAAATCATTACAGTGCCTTCTGGGCTCTGAAACAAGGAACATTTTGTGGGTTGTGAGAGCATCAGTCGCTCATTGGAGGCAGCGTGCACCGCCGGGGAGCCTGTTCCATCTCCTGCATCCAGGGTGTAGGAGGAGCTCAGGTGTTCCCTGACATTGGTCCTGCCAAGCCTGGTCCTGCTCACCCAAAGAGGCACCCTATGCTGGGACAGGGGTGCGATACAGAGGGGCAAGCAATGCCCCACCCATGCTGCTGGCCCAGGGGCAGCAGCTACCTGGAGGCACTGATGAGAGCAAACCACTCTTGGTTCACTGGTGCTGGTAAAAGCTGAACAGACCGGAGTGGGTTTCTTATCACAGTGCTTCAGGCCATTCCTAGGGGAACCCTGCCTGGGCCCCTCTGGTTGCTGGTTTGTCCTGACTTTCACACTTTGCTCCATGGTCTGGTCCAGGCTGTTTGAGATGCGCAGGAGACTTGGGAAAGTGGTACCAATCTCCATCGCAGGAGGGGCTATTGCTTCTGCGTGATTAACTCTTGGGCTTTTGCATTCATGTGTGCCTGAAGCAAAGGAAATGGTTGTGTGCTTTTGCTCCCCACCATGTCTATGTTCCTCTTCATAACAAGGCCCAAGATCCCCTGCGTGTGTCTGGAGGGTGGTGGGAAAGGCTCCAGTTCACTGATGACACAAAACTCATTGCTCAGAGGGGTAGGTAAAGTGAGGAGGTGGTAGGATGGTAGATGTTATCTTTGCCCTTGTTTCCTGAGGTTGATGCTCAGCTCTTGGCCCTTCTTCAGGAGGCCCTAGACAGCTCTAGGAAGCCTCAAATTTGCATTTCGTGAGGCTAATGGCTGGTTTAACTGGCTTCTCAAGTCTGCCGCTTTGCTGTTGATGTGCCTGGGCTCTGCCTTGCGGAGGAGGGACAGGTCCCCAGGAGGCCTCATCTGCAGTGGGGTGAGCTGAGGACACGGGGACCTTCAGGGCATCCAACCCAGACCTGCAGAGGCAGTTCCCTCCCGGAGGCTTGGTGGCTCTGGCACTGGGGCAAGGGGGAGAGGGAAGCCAAGCCAGCCTCCTGCCTGTGAGAGGGCGTCTCCAAACATCCGTCAGGTTCTGCAGGGCAGGATCCATCCTTCCCTGGCTCCCTGGGCTTCCTTCACTGCTGGTGTCTCCACTCAGTGTGCTCACAGCAGCCTGCATTGCTTGCTGGCAAACTCAATGGCAAAAGGCTCTGCCAATACAGAGTGGTGGCTGACAGGTGGTATCTTGTGTTTCTCCAGAAAGCTGAGCAAACTCTAAGACTTAAGAATGAGGAAACGCAGAGTTAATGGCCTGTCCTGTACAAGTTTTGGGTCACCTGAGGCTGAGCTGAGAGTTCTACTATGTGTGGTGGTTGAAGGATGGGGAGAGATCCTTGCCAGATGGCATCACGTGGGTGGGAGAGGGGCTGCAGGGAGGGATGTTGCAAGTCAAGAGCAAAGTGGCTGCATAACCTGGGAGGCATAACCTGTGGTTTTAGGGCAGGTGTAGGCTGCTCTGGTGCTGTGCAAAGGCTGGCTGCTGCTGAGAAATAGAGGGGATGCCATCTCAAGAGACACGTGAGTTGGAGCGTGAGCTCTGTGTCTCCTGTGCTTTGGAAGCTGGGATTTTGCTGACTGAGAGGATAGCAGATCCTACCTGAATTCTGCCACAGCTCTGCTTTTGCCTATGTGGGCTATGGGGGTAGATAGGGGCTGTTTAGCATGTCCAGGGATTATAGTTATGCAGTTTACGGTAGAGTTGCTACTCAGACCCTTTAAACTGTGCTGTGCAGAACCGGACCAAGAATTTGTGTGGTCCTTGGGGAATGTCTGAAGTACAGGCATGCTAAGAGGCATGGAGATCAAAACCAGGCTGCATTTATGGCTCCACAATCTGCTGCTCTAGTTGCTCTCTTGTGCACATGCCATTCAGCAATGAAGACACTCAAAGCAGGCTCAGGCACTGGTGGGACAACCAGCCCGTGTGATTAACCAATCTTTCCTACACATCCCTCTCACTCCTGCTTTCGGCAGGCTGTGACTCAAGACCACCCCATTGTCTCTCCCTCCAAATCAGCTGTATCTAAGGGACTGTTCAGGCAAATAAGCCAGGTCTGATGGGTCCTATGCCATCATCCTGAGATGCACTGAATTTCAAGACAAGCTGAGGAAGGGGGTACATTGCAGCATGTGCTAAAGCATATACTTTAACCATGGCTTTCTGGCCCCAGGGAAGGCAGAGGGAGTGCTGTGGTGCAGTTTGTGGCCCCACTGGTGTTACAGACCTGGAGGAAGGTTCCCAGGGCTTAGCTGACTCAGTTTCACACACGCTTGACACTGACCGTGTCGGGTGGATAATTTAGCTGGGGCCAGAAATCTCCTCAGCCTGGGGGCTGTTTATTGGCCTGGTGTCCATAAGGTGAAGTGCTTACCCAGTGTTAGTGCCACACCACCTCACTGGCAACACAGCCCCCAGTCCTGCCCAGGCTCTGCCTCGCAGCACTGCTCACTGGCCTCTCTTTTTAATCAAGAGATGTTCTCCACATCCAGGTGTTTGAATGGCTTTGGGTTGACTTTCTGCCAAGGATCAGCCTGGCTTGGGTGCTAGCCATGTAGGTGCTGAGATCTGGTGGGGCTGTGGCAGCCTGTGGCTCTGCTGCATTGAGATATCAAACCCATGCCAAAAGCCCCTGGTGCCATGCAGAAGGGTTAACAGTCTGCTCGCTCCCTCTCTGCTTCAGGGAGCTTTGTTCATTGGAGTATTAAATTTCACAGCTGTAAATAATCTGTAGCAGGAGAGATTATCAAGGCCTTGGGAAGAAGCAGCTTTTATTAATAAGATCAGTTCTCCCTGCGAAGCATCACGTAGTCGCTCTCCACCCTTTCCTCGCTGCCTCGCCAGGCTGTGCTGAGGACCAGTGGCCTAGCTTCCCTACCTCCATCCCGTGCCACCCATCCTCCTGCCATGCTCCCTCTGTCTTGCCATCACTGCTTGGCAAACACCTCTCTTCACAGTGACTGGTGGTGTGGGCTAGAAATGCTTCCTGCACTGCCTGCAACATAACGGTGGTCTCACGTGGCCAGGCTGCCACCATCCGAGGCGGGGAGGTGGCAGGACACATCCTTGCTGGGACAGGAGCATAGTACCACTCACCATCATGGCACACACCTCTCTGCTGGGCTGGAGGCTGCTCCACGTCTGACACCTGCCGGGGTAGAGCTGCAGGCAGGCACGGCATGGAAGGCCCAGCCATTGCTTTCCACAACTGTCCTGGGAGCAGAAAATAGTCCTGGAGGGAGACACATTCCTGGTGATTCAGAGTCACATGGTTTGGTGTCAACTTTTTTCCAGAGCATCCTGGGAACATGGGGTGAAGACAGAAGCATCACAGCTACTCACAGCAGGCTAGGTACAGCCTAGCTTCCTCTGCTCAGGGGCAGCCTGAGAGAGGATCTTTAGGATGGACACTAGGGCTTGGCCGTCTCTCAAGCCTCCTGGTCCCTGGGAATCTAGCATTTCTACATGAGGAAAAATTCCCTTGCCTAATTCCTCCTCAATCCCAAATCCCTCTCGCAAGTTGTTTCTGGTCTTCTTAGCGCATCCCTGGCCATGATGGATCCCTTCTGCCACCAGAGTGGAGAGCACAGCATAGTCTGCAGCTCAACAGGAAGGACACCAGACCTAGTGGTCATTACCACCTCCAGGAGGTGGCTGTGGCTGCCCAGCTGTGGTGGCTCCCCATCATGCTGCAATAATCCCCCTGGCATCAGCCCCATGGTGAGGCCACTCAGAAGCGAGCATCAGCTCATCCTGCTGCTTCCAGCTTTCCTTGCAAAGCTGTCAAGTCCAGAGCTAACCCTGAGCAGGCAGGTCTTCCCCCAACATCACTCACCCAGCTCACTCCTCCGCCCCATATCCCCAAAGAAGCCTGTGCCCCACTGACCAGAGTATCACTTTTAATTAAAATGGTTCTCCTGTGATGTGCCGTCTGAATGTCTCTGGTTCTCCCCGCTGGGTTCAGGACAGAGGGACGTGCTGGGGAAGAATGTCACGTTGAAATCTGAATTGCAGCCAGTTCAGAGAAACTGAAGTCAGAGCAGAGAAAGCAGCTGATAGCCACATGGTCCCTTTGCCAACGGGCTCTACAGCAAGGGCGAGTTGTGCCCAAGGCTCTGAGAAGCAGGGAGCCTTGGCTGTCCACCCAGGAGAAGGCCTGGGAATGAGAAGTGGTCTCCCTCCCTACAAAGGTGTGCAGAACTGGGGATGCCTAGGGGAGCCTATGAACTCTGTGAGCACTATAGCAGGGTTAGGGGTCACTGGCTCTCAGCATGGCTGATGCACCTGCAGGACAACCAAGCCAGTGGCCATCAGATGCTCAGCACTTGGTGGGATTTGGAAGACTCTCCCCATGGCTCTGGGAGGAGCAAGAGTGGGACATCCATTGGGGTTTGTAGAATGAAGAAGGAAGGCAGGTAAGTTCAGGTATGCAAAGGATCCCTTCCTAAATGGAGACAAGGTTTTTCATGAAGGTTGCAGGGCTTTGCTCAGGTACCTGGAGCAAAGGCTGCCTGCTCCAAGGTGGCTTGACTCTTGAAGCAAACATGTCCACCTCCCCCTGCCCTCAGCATTCTGGCAGGTTTTCCAGGGATGAGGACAGATCTCAGCTGTTCTTGCAGGAAAGGATGCTGACGGACAGCAACTCCCCTGGGATGCTGCATAGAGCCATGTCTCCTGCTTCCCCAGGAAGGGTGAGTGCCAGCCCTGTCCCCAGCTGCTGCTGGGCCTTCCCTGGGCTGAGGTCCTGCAGTGGTGTAGCTGCCAGTGGTGCCTCAGACATGCCATAGGGTCAGCTCTGAGCAGTGGGAATTTCTGGGGCGTTTCAAGTCTTGTGTGACACTTGGCACGGGCACCACGATGTGTTGGACATGCAGACACACACCAGACAGAACCACTCCAACCCTCACACCTTCACAGGTGGGCACAGCAAACGTGCACCCTGTGGGGTTGGTGGTGTGCAGATGACTGGGTTTTACTCCTGCGCAGCCCCTGCAGAGGCCCCAACTTTTTGTGCTTCAGGAAGTCGAAATTCAGCCTCCTGGCAGGAGGTGAGCAAAGCTGTTGAAGGGCAGGGGAAAGGACTCTCTGAGGGGCTTGAAACCCATATAGATGTTCTTAGGGGCCTCTCATCTGTTAAGGCATTATCACAGCAGCTCCTGCTGTCACACGCTGCCCATAAAGTGAGAGCTCTTGTGTGCTTATATGAGTCTGGGGCACCAGCTAGCAGTAAATTGAAATTCTTTTCCTCCTGGACATGCTGGGTGGAATCCATGGGCACCCCGGGAAGCTGCCAGGACACACATGTATTGGTTTATTAAAGCATACAGCATTTTCTCCCAGGATGGTGGGTGGCAGCCGCCAGGCATGCGCTCGGTCTGCGGTTTTTCCCCGCTCCTGTTAGCTTTGCTCTGCTAAGAGTCCATCTGGACGAGACCCTGTGTGCCCACTCCCACTGAGACTCCCTTCCCTTCCCTTCCCTTCCCTTCCCTTCCCTTCCCTTCCCTTCCCTTCCCTTCCCTTCCCTTCCCTTCCCTTCCCTTCCCTTCCCTTCCCTTCCCTTCCCTTCCCTTCCCTTCCCTTCCCTTCCCTTCCCTTCCCTTCCCTTCCCTTCCCTTCCCTTCCCTTCCCTTCCCTTCCCTTCCCTTCCCTTCCCTTCCCTTCCCTTCCCTTCCCTTCCCTTCCCTTCCCTTCCCTTCCCTTCCCTTCCCTTCCCTTCCCTTCCCTTCCCTTCCCTTCCCTTCCCTTCCCTTCCCTTCCCTTCCCTTCCCTTCTTCCTCCCCATCCTAGTCCCGATCCCGATCCCGGGGCCGATCCCCGCAGCCCCCCGCCGTCCCTGCAAGGCGGGCGGCGGCCACACGGTGTCAGGCGGGTGCCGGTGGAGCACGGGGCGCCGGACGGCAGCTCAGCCCCGTGGGACCAGCAAACCCAGTGGGCCTGGGGAGGAAACCTTGGGAAATTGCAAATAATTGTCTGGTTTTGCTGTAACCTGTAGCCCTGAGTGCGCCTTTTCTGTACAGGAGGGATGACTTCTGCTCCTTTTCCTACAGCACGTAGGAATGGGGCAACATTTTTCAGGTGCCTGTGTGAATTTTGCCTGGACTTTCACAGCAGGGGAAGGAGAGGACGTGGTCTCCTGGCCTGGAGCACCCCAGGTGAGATGAGTTGAGCTGGGCCTCAGCCTCTTGCTGCGAAGCACAGAGGAAAGCTGCCCTGCGAGGGGAACAAAGAGACTCGGATAGCGAGAGTGACACTTGCAAGCAGGGAGTGTTGGCAACACGGCTGCCGTTGCTTGGGGAAGAAAGCGCCTGAGCAGGGGTGTGGGGAGAGGCTGAGCTCATGGGGGTGTGGGTCCCCAGCAGAAAAAGGGAATCAGAAGGTTTGGGCTGCTGAATGCCCCCTGGAACCAGGGCAGGCACAAGTTGGACCTTGAATCGAGTTCAGCTATGCCTCTCCTGGCTCTCTGCTTTGTGGCTGCACTGGGTGTTGGGGAGGAACCCATTTTTCCCGCTGCATTTTCTTAGCAGAGGCGGGGGAGCCGGTGTAGAAAGAGCGCAGGCTGGGGAAGCTGCATCAGTAAGTGACGTGTGATGCTAGAGCGAGCAGTGGCCCAGCCTCGCTCAGGTGCAGCTCTCCGTGCTGTGCCTCACGTACAGAGACGCTGTCTATCCTCCAGCTATTTACTGCCAGCTCATTTTGCAAACGCTGCACTCAAGATTTTTTTTCTCTCTCTCCCTCCCTCCCTCCCTCTCTCTTCCCTGTAGAGATGCTCAGACAGTGCTCCCCATTCAGCTTCAAGCACGAGGTCTCCCACCTGCATGCGTGTTGCACATGCTGACCTGCCTGCAGGTTGTTCTGTTGGGCTGGTGGAAATTCACCACCTTCCCCTTCTCCTGCTCCCCTGGGGCTTCAGTCCTGGGAGACAGCTCCAGTGAACAAAGAGGGAGGCTGAGATGCTGCCAGGGGGAGAGACTCAGCCAGGGAGCCCTCCTGCTCCTGCTTGCCCAGCCATGAGCCTGGAGGTCTGGCCCTGGCCACCCCAGAGTGCTGCTTGCTTCCCGCTGGGGTGTGGGGTTGGCATCTTTGCTGCCTGGGCATAACCCTCCCTACTGAAGGGAGGGAAGGAACGCAAGGAAGGGCATGAGGGATGGGGAAGGGTCCCCTGACATGGATGGGAGAACAAGACTTTATTCCTGTGGGGAATTATTCCTGTAAGGAAAGGGATGTGGATAAGACCCAACCAGGGATTACTCCATTGCACCCTGAGGAGGAAAAAAAGAACACTATAAGCAGAGAGGGGTGGGAGCCCAGGCCCTCTCCAGTGGGGAACTGGAAAGAGATTGCCAAAGGAAAGGGGCTGTCCCTCGGGGTCTCCCCATGGAGGAGGCTGCTTGGCCCTGGAAGAATTTCTTCCCAAGGAGGGACTACGGCTGACGGCTAACTCTCACTGTTCTGGCAGGCACGTGCTACTTTCATCTTTTTTTTGAAGCCTCAGGCCCATGGCTGGTTACAGGAGAAGCTGGGCTTTTATCTCCCCTATCTCCCCGTGCTGAGACAGAACTTTGTGGCTTTAAGGAGGTGCTTAAAAACAGGAGCTGAGGGTTTTCCTGAGGGTGGGAGATTAGACAACAGAGGTAGGCTACTGCTGTCTCTGTCACCTCCTGATTTCTAGCTGCTCGGTCGGCCGTGGTGGGGCTGGCTGCTCAGCTCCTGGCTGTGCTGCCCTAGAGAGTGGTGAGGAGACCCCCCAAATACAGCTGGGGCTGGCCTGAGGCTGGGGTGAGGGTCTGGACAGAGAGACTTCAACTTGGCATAAAGGGCAAGGGCAGGATTGCCTTTCTGCGCCGTGGGAAGTGCCGTGGGGGCTTTGGGAGTGCTGCTGGGACGAGGGCTCGCCATGGGGCCGGGACCCACGGGCAGGGCTCAGGGGCGCGGGTGGGGGTGCCGGCGGGGCGGCGGGCCGGGGGGCTGCCGGTGGGGCGGGTGGGGCGGCCGTGGCAGGCTACGGTAGATGGCAGTGCCGCCCGGATTTTATGAATGGAGAAGGAGGAGGAGGAGGGGAGGCAGATGGATGCGGGGAGGTGGTGATGGAGAAGAAGGAGGGGGGGAAATTTGCTGGCTGGGCTCCGGCCTCCACCTCCGTTCCCCCTTGCCCCTGCGCCAGGCGCCCTCCCCCAGCCATTAGCATAGGCCTGCCCGGGTTTACATGTCAGGCTGCACGTTGCCGCGGCCGGATCCAGCAGCCAGCAGCGCTGGCAGCCGCCCCGAGTCAGCTGCTTCCCAGCGAGGAGCGGCGAGGAGCGGAGCGGGGCGGCGGGGCGGCAGCCGCAGGCACCGACTTTAAGGTGTCCTCGTGGAGATGGACCTGAGGCCGCTCTCCGCCCGGCACCCCCGCACCCCCCGACCCGGGGTCCCCCCCAAGCGCTGCCTGGTGGGTTTTGGCCAGGCTGCTGCTGTGACCCTGGGCCCTGGCCTGCCCCAGTGGTGCTCTCCATGCCCCCCTTGCAGAGCTTTCGGCAGCCCCGGGGTGGGGGCACTGGGCCGGCGGGGGGTCTGGGAGCAGGCCAGGCTTTGGGGGGCACAGCTGCCTTCTGCTGACAGCAAACTCCCTTCTCCCCACTGCCTGTGTCCCTGCCCGGCCTCGCAAGGCTGTGCTGGGGCAGCCTCCTCCCCCGCAGCTTCTTTGTGCCCTGGGGCATGTTCACAGCCCTCCATCCTGCTCTTCCATGACCTCCTGCTTGCATTACAGGTCCCCTTTGGTGGGGAAAGCCAGGAGAAGCAGCTGAGTAACTCCCAGACATTTGCTGGAAGAGAAGTTGGGGGTGATGAGTGCTTGGTGCTTTGAGATAAGGAGAGGAAGAATCCTTTTTTTGTTTGTTTTTGGGGCCTCTGAGGCACCACTTGGGACTCTATGTGTTGGTCACTTGCAGCTGCAGCCAGGATTTCCCACTGAAGGGACTGGGACATAAGCATCGCTGGCACAGCTGTGGGACAGGTGATGGAGCAGTGGTGGTAGTGACTGTGTACAGCCCCAAAGCCTTCCCTCTAACACCTGGGCAGCTGTGGGTCATGGCTGCAGCACAGCATGGACAGGCCTTGCTGTTCCTGGGGGGCAGCAGGCTGAGGGAATTGCTGCTTTCCCATCCACTCTGCCTACTCTGCCACATGGGGGATAAAATTTCCTCCTGAGGCAGCTTTGGCTGCCTTCATTGGCGAGGCTTGAGTTTCCTTCTGGGGAGTGTTCAAGGTGCAGAGGTGCTCAGGGGGAGCTTTGAAGGAGACCCCCAAGAGCAGCACTTCTCCAGGAGGGGAGCTCTAACATGGCTTTGCTGAACAGCACATTGATCCTGTTCCTGCTAGAGGTACCTACCCTTGTGCCAGCCCCGTGCCACCACGCAGGAGCAGAGCTGTCCTGCAGCATGGGCCAGGGACCCCGCAGAAAGCCCCAGCATGATGTTCGCAGTGGCTGGGCCTCCATTTCTCAGCAGTGCCCACGTTACTTGTGAGGTGGGCAAAGCTGGTGCTGCAGCACTGATCCCCCCAGTATGGCTGGCTGTGTCTCAGGGGTGCTATCCTGCAGATCTGTTGGTGCCTTTGGCACTGTTTAGGCTCCAGTTCCTGCCTGCTGGTCCTGCTCCAGCCTGGATGATCCCACCTACCTGACCTAAACCCCACAGTGGTTTCAGTGGGATGCAGGGTTTTTCATCACCCCTTGTCTGAACCAGTTAGGTAGGATTGTTGTGTGCCAGGAGGTAGTTACTGCCTGCCACCCTAAAGGTCTCCACTCCAGCAGCATCCTGGATCCTGCAAGATCCTTTATCCGGAGAGCAGGTGAGAGGAGGACTTTCCAGCCAGTGGGGTGAGATGCTGGAGGAGAAGGACAGGAGAGCCTGCAGTGACATAAGTGCTCCCACCTCGTGGTCAGCAGGAGGTCCTTGCCTGGCCCAGCACCTTGCGGCTCCTCGAAGCCACCGGCAGCACGCCTTGATGGGGCTCAAGCCAGGGAGGATTGGGGCACATTTTGCCCCTCTGTGTGAGCCTGGCTTGAGCAAAGGACAGCAGCTAAATTCCAGAGTGAGCGACCAACGTTGGCTATCGCGGCTCGGCTGCCACAGCTCCCCCTGCGCCCTGCACGTTTGCCAAGCACTCGGATGGTCCCTTGCTTGGAAGAGCTGACAATCCAGGGATTTTTGTTTGCATATTAAACCAGCTAAGTATTCAGAATCGGCTCCAGCTACCGCCGTGGGAAAAGCAGCTCCAAGATACATAGTTCCCTGCCAAACCTGCCTGCGCTACCTCCGAGGCAGCAGTGCTGCTGCCCTCCAATGCTGCTCGGAGCGGGCGCATGGCAGAGCTCCGACCTGCCAGCCAGCCCTCGCGCGGTGTCCAGCCGAGCTCGCAGGGACAGCACCTCTCTGCAAAGCTGCTGACATGTGTGTGGGGAGCTCGCCATGCTACCACCTTGTTGAGGGGCTTCCAAATGCGTGCCTGGCTCTCCATCCTCGGGAAGTGGTTGGAAAGGAGTAGGTCATGCCTGCCTACATCCCCAGGCACAGAGGAGCAGGATGGGGGAGCCAGTGTGCACCCCACCATCCTGTGCCTGGGTCCCTGTGGCCACGGGTAAGAGAGACCCACTCCACATCTATGCATGGGGCAGGGTGAGACCTCACCGTGTAGGGCAGTCACACTCGGGCCATTTGCTGCGTGCCTGGCACTTTGTCTTGCTGTTTTTTCCCCGTGTGGTTTGAGGGACCTGGAGATGGTTGGCCTGCTGGGCACAGCACACAGCGTGTCCCTTCTCCAGGGTGGACTAGTCTGGCTCTCCCGTTCCCGTTTTGGGAAGCAGGGATCAGGGGAGTACACCCTGCCCAGCACGTAGACCGTCCTTGGGTAATGGCTGTGAGTGTTTGGCTGGTCTGATGCAATGAGCTAATTAGGAATTTGCTGTCACCACAGCTGGGCTCACCTGGCTTGTATGCTGGAGCCGGGTGATTCTTGCTCCGTGTGACAGTCCTCCAGCCTCTCTGGAGACCAGGAATAGCAGCAAGGGGATCACATGGCTGCTCTGGCTGTCCTCCCCTGCACCGTGCCAGCCTCCTGGCAGCCACGCATGCGAGCATCATGAGGTGGCTTCAGTGGCCATGAGGGAACGTGCTCCTCCTCACCAGCCCTGGAGACAGGCGGGTGACAAGTCTCCTGACATGCCAGCAGCACATGTGGCCAGGGCACAGCCCTGGCAGGAGGGAGAGGTGGTCAAGGCACCCCTCCTCTCTGGGATTTAGCCAAGTTAGCCAAGGGCACTGGAGTGACCTGACACCTTTGGAAATGTCTCCTCAGTAGTTTCCCATGTTGGTTGCCCAGGAGCTGTGAGGTGGGGTAGACACAACATACAAGGACTCCACAGCCCAAGCCTGTCCCAAGGAATGCATAATACAGAGAATCTGTCAATGCCAATGAATAATTTTAGTACCTATCCAGGTGGCACAGGTTGGCCACTGGGCCATGCTAGCTAGGGGCATCCCAGCATCACTGGGTTTTCCTCCAGGGAAGCCCTGGAAAAAGCCCACTCCCAGCATGTCCCAAGGGCTGAGGTCTGTGAGTGGACATGCTGAGAGCCACCTTGGTGACCATGAAGGTGGGGGGTCCTGGGGAAGATATTCTGGGCACAAACAGAAATCAGCTGCAGCTGCTGGAAGAGCCTCTGAGAGGAAAACTCTGCGGCCCACAGAAAATAAATTAGTGTTGATGTTCACAGAACATTTGTTTAGATTAAGCAATATGGCTCAAAGCTGCTCGGCTGTGGGGAGCCGGTCACTAAGACACTCAATAGATGTCTTTCGGTCTTGCTGTTCATGGCACTGGCCAAGAGGCTGGGTGGCAGAGGGGGAAGCTGGCCGCATCCTCGTGAGCCTCCTCCTCTGCGCCACACCTTCTCTCCCTGGTTGCTCCTTATAGCCAAAAAGCTGAGCATATGGTGGTTTTCCTTTCCAGAAGTGGATGCTCTAGGGGATGCCCTCTCCCAAAAGGTATTAACTCTTGCAGCATTTGCAAGGAGGTTGCCCTGGGGGCAGCTGGTGCAAGGACCTGCCGAGCTTTCCCATGGACATGGGTGCTGGAGATCAGGAGGAGGCAGGCAGCCTTGCACTAGCTCTGCTCCAGCTCTGCTGGGCTAATGACAATGAGGTCTCTGCAGCATCAACTCTTCCACCAGCTTCCAAATGCAGAGTTTAGAAAGGGCTGTGGCTGGGGAGCGTGGGCTGCACTCCACTGGCACCAACGTAGCTGCTTGTGCGTGTGGCTCTGCTGGCTGGGGATGGGCATGCACAAAATACCTCAGAGGCACGGAAAAAAACATATATATTTCCTGGAAACCTATACAAATTGGAACCATCTCCCAGCAAGAAGCACAGAGTTCAGTTTCCCAATGTAAAGCGGCAGCTCAGTAAAGAAAAAAAGACAAAAAAAAGCCCGGACCACCCACTGTCTGGGGAGAGGGTGCCCCAGCCCCCAGGGCGTTTGGAGGGGGAACTGGCTGGGCCCTGGGGTCTCCGCAGGTGGGACGCTTGCTGCCTGCAAATGCGGGGAAGCCTTCCCGCAGCCCTCCCCAAACCCAAGGGAGCCACCTTAAGAGCTCTCCCTCCATAGGACCAAACGGGATCCGCCAGGCGTTTCATATACCATATTCTATAGCCAAGGAAACCTTAACAAAGAGCCGTACGCTCTCACGTTTCGCTTCAGGCTTCTCCCTGCTGCAGCTGGGGCTGAGTTTTTTAAAATCTTTGTGTCATTATTTCGTTCCTCTTTTGATTCAGACATCGAGGGACAAGGAGATGCCAAACGAAAAGAATGGGCATTTAAACAGAACTAGATTGAAGAGGCAGTGTGTGCGCCGAACAACAAGTCTTTTTACATTTCATATGATCTTATACATGGGCTCCATTCAGTATATTTCCCCTCTGTTTCATTTGAATGTACAGAATTAGCCATTCACATCCTCTGGAATTACGGCTCTTTAACATTTCCATTCTGAGCTGCCTCCATATTTTGGGGGTTGGGAGGGTTATTAGCTCAGCTGGGGAAGCACAGGCTGAGGTCAGAGTCGGTCTTGCAGGCTGGAAATGAGCTTTTTCTTTTTTTGGAAAGTGCAAGATTTGATGCTTGATGATTGCGGTCAGAAAAATATATGAGCGTACACAGATATACATATGTGCTGGAGCATGTGTGTGTCTGGTTTCAGTGGAAGGGGGTCTTTTTCACGTTAATCCTGGTGGAGTTATTATTTATTTATTATTCAGATAGAAAAGCGAGCCTCAGCTTTCTGGTGCGGGGTGTGCTCTGTGATCGCCCGGGGTCGTACGTGTGGCTGTGTCCTTGTGCGTGGCTGCCGCCTCCTTGTCTTTTCACGGCAGAGCTATTGAAAACAAATATTTACTGTGTTATTTACTAAAGCTCCCTGGATACTTGTACAAATTTAGAAGAGTTGGCCCAGAAAACTCAGTCGAACCGAGTTGGGAGTCACAGGAGGAAAACCAGGAGGGGCACGTGCGTGCAGCTAACCCTGCGGCCAAGCTCCGGAGCCAGCACTGCTGTGCTGGGTGAGCATGGGGCTGTGCGGTGCTGCTCGTGCATCTTGCAGCCCGCACCGCCTTACATGAGGGTCCCGCAGCACTCAGGTGGCTTTACTTCTTGCACCCATCACCACAAGGAAGGAGACTGGTGTGGGAACATTTCGCTTGTGAATCTGCCTTTCTTTCTGGCTTTACTTTTCTGCTGGTACAGCCAGGCCAGTGTCCTGTTTGGGGGTGTCGCACCTTTCCCCAGCATCTACATGCAGTAGGGTGTCTTGTCAGACAGCCAGGACATGGAATTGGTAACAACCCACAGAAAGGAGAGAGCAGGACCTGCCATGTCTCCTCTGGCTGCTTTGCAACACCTCTGTGCTGCGGAGAGGAGGACTCCTTGGAGGACACTGTGGATAAAGTGATCCCCAGGCATCAATGTCCCCAAAAGAAGTCTCTACATCCTTTGCTGCCCTTTCTTTCTTGTATTTTGAGCTTTTTCTATCTGTGGCATCTCCATTATAATTTCCTCAGGCCACACTATCTGGTTGTTGTGGAAATGAGGACAAGGTGGCAAACAAGAAGCAAGGGCCCCCCAGTGGGGCAAATAAACCCAGCAAGGTTGAGTGTGGCTCAGAAGGAAGTTGGGCTCCTATTTTCCCCTTCCCCTGGCTTTCTGCAAGGCACAGAGGGTGGGAGCACAGACCTGGGGACTGGGACATCATGCTCTGCAGGTGATCATGGGCAGTTGACTTCGCTTTAACACACAGCATCTGCTGGAGAGGGCTCACCTGGGCCAGGCACAAAACCCAGGTCCTTGGTCGACCACCCCTGAACTAGTCAGACACAATGAGGCTGCAGGCTTTCCCGGAGATCCCTTCAGTCACAGCCCCCTGCCTTCATTTAACCTGGTTATTTATACCTTTTCCTGTGTGTGTTTAATTATAGTAGAACCTGGCAATACCGCTGTGCTTAACGGTCTGTTGGTGTTTCCATTATGAGCCCAGACTGGAAGGGATTATATAGCCTGAGTGTTTGAACTGAGCCTCAGACAGAGACTTGGCATAGACTTACAGCCCAAATACAAAGATTTTCAATTGGCTAATGGCAGTTTTGAAAAGGGAACATTTTTCACATGCTTAGCCCCTTCCGTTTGCTTAAGCTGCCTTCCTCTGTTTCAAACTCAGCAAGCAAGGAGTTGTAATTCAGCCTGTTAACAGCAGTGACTCATGTTCGTTGCACAGCAATGCTGTAACCAGCCAAGGCAAGGCCTTCTGCCTTAAGAGGAATTACGCTCAGAAAGATGACTGGGGAAAAGTCATATTTTTCACTCACCAGGATCACACCATCTCTGTGTCCAAACTGCAGCTGCCGTGGCCAGCGTGGGTTGTCTGACAGCATTTCAGGCTCTGCAGTGGAGACATCTAATGTGACCAAGATGTCCTGGGCTTCATGAGCAGCCAGCAGCACTTGCAGGGCATCAGTTGTTTCACCCTCAAGTAGACATTTCAAATAGGTTAGCTTGATCAAGTGCTAAAGATGCTTTTTCTTCCCACCAGCTGTATGGGGACCCAGGGGTAATTAGCTCAGGCAGGAGTGCTTGTGCTGGGGATAGTCTGGTGGCACCAGTCCCACTTAGAAGGAGTCTAGAGTAGCTCCCGTGGTGGGATGTAGTGCTCTCTCCACAAGATCTTTCTCTAACAGCAGGGAAGGCAGAGCAAGAGCAGGGGAAAAGCTATGTGTTTTTTTAATGCATGGGATTCTTTGGTACAGAAGGATCAAGTAATTTGCCCATGGTCTCACAACAGGTCAAAGGGAAGCCTTCCTTGGGAGCAAATCTAGATCTGCACTGCATAGCGATGCCTCTACAATGGGCCTTCCCCCATGTGAATGCCTTAAATAAGCAAGTTGATAAAACAAGCAAGGGAATATCATGTGCTGGGAAGAGTTGTAGGTCAAATTGGCCAGGCACCAGCAAAGAAAACTAGCTAGTGAATTCAAGCGGAGCTTAGAGCAAAGATTGTGGGTTGCAAATAGCCTTTCTGTCCAGAAAGCTTGCCTTTGACTTTGGTCATAAGGGCTCTGTGTCTGTGTCCCAGGGAGAACTGGGCCACCCATTGCTGTCATCACAAAACTTTTGCCTTTCGAAGCCTGAGTGGAGCTGACTACCAAGCCTTGCACTTGGCTGAACGAGAAGCAGCAAACCCCAAAGCTGCTGCATTTGCCTCTTGGCCCCAGAGGGACACTATGCAAGGTGCCCTGGCTGCTGCTCCCCTGGAGCTGGGGCTGCACTTTGTTCCCCATCTCAGGGGGTGTTGGAGTTGGGCAAGCTCACCCGGGCTGCGCCAGACAGCTGCACCCCCCGACCTGGGAAGAGCTGGTGGGGACGGGGCAGAGGAGACAGCTCGGTTCCCACCAGGACTGTCACCATGGGAACTTTAGGGACTGAGGCCATTTACGGCTAGTTGTAAACCCTGACTCTGACAGCAAAGGCTTTCTTTGCCTCTTCCTCTGGGCTTGGCCCGGGCTGTCTCAGAGAAAGCAGGCTCGCATTTTACCTCCGGCTGGCTCTGCACACACATCCCCTGGCACCGAGCGCTGGCCCGCTGCGTGGGAGCTGCTCGCGCCCAGGGAAGTGCCCTGGCTGTCTCTCCTGGAGAAACTGGAGCAGATGCCTGAGGTTGTGGAGCACTGCAGGTCTGATGGCTCTGCAGACACCTGGGGAATGAGATGGGGGAGAGAAATGGTGGGCACGCTTTTCCTCTTTAGTGCCATTGCCCCTTTGAGGAGCTCTCAGATCAATTTGCAAGCCTAAGGATCTCTGCTAAGGTCTAGTTCCCCTCAGCAGGCTCCTAGCTTTGAGGCTGGAAGGGCTCATCTCTTGGCTTGGCCAAAGCTGGCAGAACTGCGGTGAAGAGACAGAGGCACAGCTGGCAGGAGAAGTTGAGGACAGAAGGACTTCAGCAGCCAAATCTCATCTGGTCCTTCTTCTGATGCCAAATGCTCCTGTGAAGCCACTTCTGCTGTGCAGTTTCTGAGGACTACCCTGGTTTGGATGCCTGCCTGGCCCTCCTCTAGAGAGGGAGGTTAAAACACAGAGCTGCTCAAGAACTGGTCCTTCTTCAGCTGCTCAGCTCCTGTCAAGAAAAAAGACACACTCACAACTTCTCGATGCTGCTCTGTCTCCTGGGAGCTGCGGTTCAGGTGGCTTTTGCTCATCTTGCATTTTGACAGGCCCAGCACCCTGGGTGGACTTCAGATCCCACTCTCTGACAGGATGCCCCGCTAACAAAATGTGACATGACCATGGTGCTGGATGGGAGCCTGGCATGGCAGAGGAGAGCACGACATGGCAAGGCAGAGCCTGGCAGGGCAAAGCAGAGCATGTCAGGGCAGGGCTTGGGGACCAAGAGGCAGCCCTGGTGCTTTGGGGTCAAGGCCTGGGGAAGGGATGGTGTTTGGCCAAATTGCCTGGCTTCCAGGAGTTCAGGTTTGTTTTAAAATTAAAAGCTCCCTGCAGAATCCAGAACCTGCTGTTAAAACAGGATAAAAGATTCAATGGAAAGAGATAGCTCCAACAGATAATCTCCAGCTGCTCTGTATTAGGAAGCATTTAAGCAGAGAGTTGCCCAGAGATGCCCCCTTTCTTGAAGACACTTGGATACACAAACGCTCTCCATTGCACGTTTCCCCACAGCTTGTGGTCCAGCTCTGCCAGTCGTGTCTGCCAGGGCCTGTGACCCCGTCTGCACAGGAAGACATCTCCTGGCAGAGTGATGCACTTGGAATAACATGGACCACTGCTTTCTCCATTCTTCTGCTTCATGCTCCCTGATTTTGATTGCAGATGAGTCACTGGCTGGCACCCCAGTTGGAAGATGGGCGAGTCACTCCCGTGCTCCTGACACAGCCTGAGTGCAAACTTTCTGCTCTTGCCTAGGTATGAAACGAGGAAGAGGAGACATGTTTTCTCAGAAAAAGTGGCAGGGTTTGTCCTGGGCTTCCTGTGGGATTCTGGGGGAAAAATGAAAAGGTATTGCTGCTTTGTGAGTGTAAGTGCATTTTTTTCTATGTGTTGGGGTTTTTTAAATTTTATTTTTAAGAAAGTAAGAAAATTTTCCTCCTTAAGGGAAAAATAAAGCAAAAGCAGAGACTGGCAGTGTTGACCACTCATCCATGGAGAACAGCGGTCCCATGAAAGGCCAGCTAATGTCCATGGAGAGGCTGCATTGGTGCTTAGAGCTAATGAAGTATGACTGTGAAGGGGGCTCTTAATGCTCATGCAAAGCAAAGCTCACAAGCTTCCAATGTTTGTCTGGATGGTCTCCAAACCTTCTGCTCTCCTTTGGGCTGGAGCTGAAGTTGGAGACCTTGAAGCTAGGAAGATCTCAGTGCTGCTGCTTCCAAGCAAAACCAGAGCATCACAATGAAAATAAATAAACAAATGGAGCTACTCTGAGCCTCTGCCACATTAGAGGGTTTCATTTGCACCATACCAAGCAGGATGTCTCCCTCTCTGTTTGGAAGCAATGTCCCAGTTTACAGTTTATTAATTTCCAATGGATTCCCTCCTCTGTCTTCACAGCATGGAGCCTGCACACCTCTACGAGACCCTCAGCTCACACTTACAGAGCTCTGCTGAATTCCATGAACAGGGCAGGACGCTTACATCAAGGTTCAGGACTGATTCACCCCCTACTAGAATGAGCTCTCACAGGAGTAGTTCCATGATACACAGCTTCCCCTCCATGCCTCATGTTAAAGAAACCTCTTTGCAGATGTGGTCTTGTCCTGACACCCTCAAACATCGGCTCTTACGCTCCCTGTGCACCTTTTGGCTGTTACTTCTGCCTGCGATGCTGTCCAAGACCTCTTGGTTTTGCCTAGGCCCTTGCCTCGTTATGTGCTGGTGATACTCAGCAGCTGGCTGCCCTCCTCCTCCGGACCCAATCCTCGTTTCTGCTGCTTCCCGGGATGCCCTGGCTTTCTCCAGGGCTGCATCCTTGCAGGATCCTCTGCATCCTTGTGCCGTGCTCTCGGTTGGTTGCAGTTCTTCATGCTGACTCCTCATGGAAGTTCACCTTCCTTTCCCCTCACAGATCCAGTCCAGTTTCCCTTCAGCCAAATCCCCATCCCAAATCCCCGAAGCTCCTTTCTCCACCTGTCAGTGCGTGTGTTGCTCACGCTGCCTGGGCCAGGACAGGGAGTGTGGGGAGGCAGGAGCTGCCTAATCTCAGGAAGGAACTGAACTTGTGGTCTGGATCACAGAGATCCACAGCTTTGCTTATCTGGAAATCCTGCTCAGCCTCTGGCTGGAGCGCATCCTGAAAAGGGAAAAGTTGCAGGGAATTCAGCCGGTGAGCACTAAAAGGCTGTCTTGAGGGAGTACATGTGAAATGGAACATTTCAAAGACTTGGCTAAGTTTGGTGGCAGCAAAGGGTGCATCTGGACTAAACCAAAGGCCTTCCCTACTTCTCCTTTTGCCAAACTTCAAGTCTGCATGCCAAAAACATGCAGCTTCGAGACCTCTTCAAAGAAAAGGTCATCAGATTTCTCTGTAACAAAAGCAAGAGAAACCAAAGCATTTCCCCTTACAATGTTCTTGGAAGCAGATGAATCATTTTGGCTGAAATTATATATTTTATATCTATATTTGTATAGATAGTCCAGCATTAGGCAGCCAACCAGCAAGACAAAGTTCAGCCCAAACCACTTAAGTATGGCCAAGTTAAAACTGGCTGAAAACTGGCGCTTGGCATGGGAGGAACAACAGCATGTTCATAGTGCTTGGCAGGAGTGGATCTACCTGCAACGCCTGTCCTTTGTGTATCTGCTTTCACAGAGCTGCTGGAGTGGAGATCATGTTTTGTCGGGGTGAAGGAAGTATGAGAAAACCCTAAAACTTCCATCCTTTTCTGCCTTCACTTTCTTCCCCAAGCCAAAATGGCAGTGCCCAATCATAAACCTGTGAGCAGTACCCACTCTCCAGCCTTGGTTTGGAGGTGGAGCTTGGGGCAGACAGTTGCTTATGCATAGGAGAGTTGGTCAGCTTACACCAGCTACCTCAAACTTACACCTCATGACACCTCTGAACAGTGTCGTGTCCTGCAACACATCCTGCATCAGGAGGAGGCTGTGTGGACCTCAAGGCAGGGCCAGGAGGGGAGGAGAGAGGGGAACCAAATATCACAGACCAGTGTGCTGGGAAGTACAGCTGTGCAAGAAGAAATGGCAGAAGATGAGGGCTTCAGGGGCAGGCAGGGCTGGGTGAGGCTGTACTGCTGCTCAGGTCTGTACAGCATCCTCTCCTGTTTTTCTGCAGTGTGGTGAAATGGTGGTTCACTGGCCTCCCTCCTGGTGCCCTGCAGTGTGTCTGTGTTCTCTCAAGCTGAGGAGTCATCATCCCAAATAAAAGTGGTGCTGCCCAGGACTGGGAGGAACTCGTACTGCAAGGAGACCAGCACTGGGACGTATAGCTGGGCCATAACAAACTGCACAGAGCAGCACTGCAGTGGTGGAGGCGTTAAAGAGGAGGGGAGAAGCCTGAAATCCCCACCTGATGCAGCACCATGCACTGGGAGGTGGGTATGGATGCTGCATCCATAGATAAGAAGAGAGAGAATACTCCAGGAGAAGGGGCTTATGGTGTGGCAGCTGCAGTTTTCCCAGTGACAGCCTCCTTGCCCCCCACCTCTGCTATGTGAAGGGCTCCCCACATCTCATCGGTGCTCAGCTCCCAGCAAGTTGCACTTTCCTTTCTGTCCATCTGCCAGGTCTGTGGCACCAGGCATTTTCTCCTGTTCTCTCCTGCCAGCGACGGTGTGGACAGTTTGATAAAAGGAAGGAGGGAAGAGGGACCTGGATGAAGAAATAGATATTCAGAGTCAGATTCACAGAGGATAACATGGTGTTTTACATCTGGCTGCCACTGAGATGTGTTGAGCAGCCTCTGAGGTCAGGAGAGTTTGCCCATCCTTGACTCGGGTGGCTAATGTGTGCTCAGCATGGCTCCAGCATTGTGGTATCTCCTGCCAGCCTTGGTCATCTGCTGATGTTCCTTGGTATGAAGCTGATGGAGGCTGGGGTATGTGAGTCACCAGTCTCTGCTGGCCTTCGTCCACACGCTCCATTTGGTGCTGCTTTGTGTGTGTGAGAGCGCGCTCCCCTCCCAGCTGTGCGTGCCTGCCTGCCAGCGCGCCACTGATCCAATTTGCAGCTGTGCTGGTTTTCGCCTCTCTGCTAGCTCTGAGAGTCTTGTTCATGGATTAGGGGGAAAGAAGGAGGAGGAAGAGGAGGAGGGAGGGAAAATGAAAAATAAATTCATAAACCAACAGAGGGAGAGATGCCTAGTAGAAGGGGATGTCTGCTTTCAGAGCTATTTCCTCCCCCCAGGCAATGTGGTGTGCCACCATCCCCACTGTGCCTTCCCCACAGCAAGTAGAAGATGCTGTCTCCCTACATCTTTCTGGAAGATGAACTGGGGTCCCTGTTGGAAGTCCCCCTGCTTTGCTCAGGGTCTGATAGATCCTCCAGGCACCACGTTGATTCCCGAGAAAAAAATAAGGCACTGCCTCACGGCTTTGCACCCAGTTCTGCTGCTTCTGGGGCTGCTTCTGCTCTCTCCAGGCAGTGAGGGGACCACCCGTCCTGCAGGGAGATGGACTGGACCTTCCTCAGTGGGCACCATCAGCTCTTGACCACAGTGTATGGGCCATAGAGCACAGAGGTGGCAAATACGGAGCTGGACAGCCCCTCCAGAGCAGCTGGCTGGCAGCTGCAGAGCTAGGACTAGGACATACAACCTCACGACCCTACGCCCAACAGCATTCTTCATTGCAGGACAGGCACAGGAGGTCTCCAGCCATGGCACCTTGCAGGGGAACCATGAGATATCCCAATGGGGAGAGTTGCACATGTCAGGAGGTGTTTGGAGGTAAGTTCTGCTCTTTACAAAAGACTGGGGAGGGCCTCAGAGTGGATTGCCCAGGATCCTGATTTCTGTGGCATTCATCCAGAGGGTCTTGTGGGTCAGGAGGTGAACTAAGAGACATTTTGGGGAGCTTGAGTGCTATCCTCCTCTCTCCACTGGGGTGCTGAAGGCTTGGGTCTGTCAGTCTGAAGTTTTCCTCTGCATATCACAGGAGGCTTTGCCAAATGATCTGTACCCCAGTGTGCACCAAAAAAGCCTGCAGTGGGTCATGGTACCCATCACATGGGGTCTTCTGAGGATGAGCAGCACTGTGAGAAAAGGGGTGGATGAACCAAAATGGTATGGGTTGCGCTCTGGACTGTCTTGCTTCCCTGTGTTTTATGGTTGATGGCTTTGATGAAGAGCCCACAGCCTTCAAAATCTTGTCCACCCTCCCAAGCCTTTCCTGTAGCAGACTTAGTTTTTGAAAGGGGCCATTTGGATTTCCTGTTGCTTGACCCTGTTAATCCTGTCTTTCCCCAGCAAACAGCAATGGCCTAAAGCTTAGTTGTGATTTAGCTGGCATGGCCACAGATCTGTGGACTCCAAGGGTTCCCCACCTGTGGGACACCTGTGCAAACGAGATTAGACAAGGCCCCAGGGACATGGGTCAAATCAGGACAGAGCAGTGGCTTCCCAGTGCGGGGCTGGGAGGGCTGTAACTTCCTCAGCAGCTGCGAGCCTGGAGATACGATGGGGAAGGCACTCAAGGGGTCTGGGCCGGTGTTTGAGCAGCCTGGAGTGGAACTAGGCTGACTTTAGAGTTTACAGCTGAGGTGTACACTGCAGACAGCAGAAGGTATTTTCCCAGTCTTTCTGGCGGTCCCCACTCACAGCTGGAAAAATGTTTTGGATGTGGGAGTCTCCTGGTGAGATGTCAAGCCCATGCACTCTGTGAGCTGTGCTGGGCAGGGGCTCAGGCGAGAGAACCACAACTGCAGCAAAGACCCCCTTGCTTTGCACCAAGGTGCCTGGGGCTGGTGGGGAAGGACCTCTTGTGCCCTGATCCCCATGGCTAAATGCTCATCCCTATCCTGACCTTGCTTGTCTTGTAGTCCATGGACTTTCCCCGGCTTGCAAAGACCAGGGGTGATTGTGGCAGATCTTCTCTAATCAGGGACTTTTCCTCCCAGTCTGAGTGCAGGAGGTAATGTGGTGCCACCCTCAGCACAAGGCTCTCCCTGCCCCAGTGAGGCCGGCAGGTGCTGGTGCAGACAAGGACGGGTGGGTTTTGATTGCTTGCAGCACATCTTGCTGTGCTGTGGAGTGGGGTGAGGAGCATGGACACTGCTATCAGGCTGGGAACAAGTGTGGGGGTGAAGGAAGGCGTAGCTGCTGTGTTGGTGGAGATGGTGGGAGTAGAGAAGGAGTGGCAGGAGCAAGAGGACCCTCATCCTCTGAGGTGCTCATCTCCAGAGGGGGATACCGAGTGCCTCACATGATAAGCCCTTGAAATCCCAGAGGGGCTTCAGTTCTCCTCAGGCGCTGCATCCTCTGCCATCCTCCCGGAGGCAGCAGTCTGGGCATGACTCCCATAGGGACCTTGGGCAGGAGCATCCTCCCCTCTCTCCTGCCCCAGCAGAGATGGCTGCCGGGGGGTGCAGGAGTAGCCTGCCAGCTAGGAGGAGGTCCAGAGGGGACACAGGGGCACAGCAGCAGGTGGCTGTCCCAGCATGCTGGCAGCACCCCGGTGTGCACAGAGGCCAGAGCTGCAGTCATGGGAAGGGAGGGGGACATTGTAGCCCTTGTCCCAGCACACAATGCTGTTCAGTGGGAGGCAGGGGGGTGGGAGATTTGTCCTCACCTCCCCTTGCCCCTGTTCTGAGTGAGGGGTGAGAGAGGACGCATGGTACCCCATGGTTGGGTGAGGTGGGGAGACCCCAGCTCAAGAAGCAAGACTGGGTGCTGGATAAGAAGCTGGTCTCCCACAGTCCCTGGTGCTGGGAGGGCAGGTGGGAGTGGGGCCCCCTGGCAGCCCCTGCTGCCTCTTCTCCTGGGCAGAGCCGAGAGCAGGGCAGCGCAGCAGCCCCCAGATTTCCCCCCGTGATGGGCAGGCTGGTGGTGGGGAAATTCAGGCAGTGCCCAGCCTGGTTCTCCTCCTAAAGCACTCCCACAACCCAGCCCTGACCTTCGGTGTCTCCCCACCACCTGCAGCTCAGCCGCCTTCCCCGTCCCGCGTGGGTGTGGGAGGCACCTTCTTCCCCTCTGCAGATCCTCCGGCAGCCCCTCCTCCCCACCTGGGAAACAGGCTCCCTTCTCTTCCCGGCCGCTGCGCAGACACCCGGCTTTGCACGTAGCAAATGGAGGCGATTTCCTCCTTAGCGGCGGCACATGGAAAGTATTGAGCTGTGTGTGGTTTTTTTTTTTTTCCTTTCTCTCCCTCTCTTTTCTTTTTTTTTTTTTCCTTTCCTTTCCCTGGCCCGACACACTGTCAGCGTGCTGTTGGATGCAGTGTTAGAGCTCCCGCTCTTCTCCGCTCGTGTACATCTGCTCCTGGTCATCCTGCGTGGTGCTGAATGTCAGGAAATGACTGAATCCGACAGCAAGCACAGCCGGGCTGACCTGGCAGGGCAGGGAGGGAGGGAGGGAGGGGGACACTGGTGGGGGTATTGGGAAGCAGAGGGGGAGAGGAAGCTTCTGGGAGTCGTGGCTTGGCTGAGATCTCTTGCGCTGCTTCTCTCTCAATGAAAAGAGTGGTGGGGGTCCCCCATGTCTCTCCCCTCCAGTCTGGTCAGTGTCTCTGGTGTTGGCTCGCAGAGAGGACACAGGGGTACTTATTCCTTAGCTTTTCCAATGGAATATTATTTTCCAGCAACCAAGGAGGGTGAAACCACCAGGCAGACCCTGGAGCCTTTTGCTCATCCTGCTCATGATCTCGGGCCAGAACACAAATACACTCCGTATATCAATTGTGTGAGATGCCCATCAGCCAGTGGGCCAAGAAGACCTTGTACTGACTGGGAAGGGGTCTCTTTAAATACTCGGTGCTTGGGGTACCCTGCCCTGACAAGGAAAAGAAAATACCAGGGACTCAGAAAGGACAGGTGCTGTGGGTCATTAATTGAGTGTGGTAACCACCTTAGCATCAGTGCTTGTGGGCTGTGTTATGAGGACCTCTGCCATCATCATTTTCTTGGGATAGAGTCTTTGTCCCCACAGACTGGCTGCAGCACTGGAGAAGAGAGAACTGGGGCACCAGCAGTGCAGCTAGGCTGTCCCTCAGCCAAGGCAAGGGCAGCCAACACGCCAGTGTGAAGGGGCAGGACCTGTGCAGGGCACCGGCGGCAGAGCCCAAGGGCTGTTTGAGTGTCAGGATGACTTTGCTCTAGGAAAGGACAGTGGCTAGGTAGGTATAGAACATATATAGACACCTCTGAGTGAGACGTGCCAATAGTTAGTCACCACGAGGACATGGTCCAGGCTGCGTGCTGGGGGTAAATGACTCATATTGAAGTCCGTGGGACCAGAGCTTCGTTGCTCTTGGCACTCAAGCCAGCTAGATTTAATGCTAGGTTGAGTACATCCTTCAGGACTGGTAGTGTCCTTCACAGCATGCTGTGCCATTTGCAAGGACAGCACATATGCTTTCTGGAACAAACATCCAATGAGCCCAAGAGCCCATCCTCTCTGCCACTATCCTGCTGTGTGTTTGAGGGAGATACCAATGGAGTTGAGAAATTTGCTGTTAATTCTTACATAGAGTGGGGAGAAGGGGGCAATTCTTGCACCAGGCATCTCACCAGCTTGTCTCAGTCCCTGTGCCTTGTCTCCACTCCCCATATCACACACCACCCAGGCTGCCTGCCGTGGCCGTGCTGACTCCACATGCAGACGTTGCTGGAGGGCAGGGGCATGTGGTGGGCAGGCTTTTTTAGGACATATTCACAAGGCAGGTGCCTGAGCTGCTGCTGTGTTTTACTAGCCAGCGTGTTGAGGAGCTCCCTCATTTCTCTTGATCTGAGCTGGGCAGGTGGAGCCAGTCCCTTCTCCTCAGGTGCTGCTGCTGGTCCTTCTTGCAGGAGCCTGCGGTACGTGAGGGCCAGAGCAGCATTTCAGGAGAGGAGGCAGTGGCCCATCTCTCCACCTAACTGTCTGGTGTTTGTCCTCTGGACCATTTCCTTCCTCTAAGTAAGCGCCCATCTGACTCATGTTTGAATCCCTTCCCTGCCGCTGCTCCAAGAGCATATTGCACACAGGAATTGCTCTGTGTGTGCAGACCTTGTGCCGTGCCATCCCTTGGAGCATGCTCCCTGTCCTCCCATAAGCTACTCTCCCTGAGCTGGTTACCAGCTTTCTCTCTTCCTCGGAGTATTTTACACCCAAGCCTGGTCTTTTGTCTCCCAGGATTTTAACACTGTCCCAGTTCTCCTTAAGATCCAAGCCCTCTTCTGCAAGCTGCAGTTCCAGCGTGACCAGTACTTGCAGAAGTTTATAGGCACGCTGTGGGAGGTGTTTCATAAAGCTGTGGGGCTATTTAGCCAGAAGACATCAGTGATATACCACCTTCTCATTGCTTCAGTACTGACCTGCCTCTTCAGCAGGGTGCTAGGAAGCACTGGTGAATACAGGGTGCTGTCTGCTAAACACACTGCAAAAAGTGGCAGCATCTCACTTACAAGCCAGAGGGATTTTGTCTTTAAATATCCCTCAGAGCGTGTGGGAGATCTCTGAGCAGTGGTAAGGGCTTTCCTTTGTTTCCAGCTTCTCAGTAGCATCCCCACATCTAACAGCTTGGGACGGGCTGATCCAAACAACACCGATGGACTCAGCTCTTGGTGGCCAATGGTGGAAGAGGTGAATGTGGGGTGATGGGAGATGCAGCCCATCAGGAGCTAGGGGAGGGCCCATGAGATGGGGCTTGCCTGGGGGAGGTATCCCGCATCCTGGAGGTCTGGGCTGGTCCCCCCACCCCTCACCACCTCCACTGCCACAGGCACACAGTCTTGTTCTGGCACCCGCATCCCAGCTCTGCTATGACTGTAGGCAGGGAAGTACTGAAGTGGGACTAAAGGCTTTGGAGGGAGGAAGCTTCCCTCGGTGTGGGCCGGGCAGTGGGAGCACAGCAAACCTGCCCTGACTTCCAAGCATCCCTGTCCCTCATGATGCAACTGCAGTCCTGTCCCAGCACCCAGCATGCCACTGCTTGGTCCTTGGGGTCCCTTCCTGCTTTGATCTCCGTCTGAGAAGGGCTGATTCGAGTCCTCTCTTCCCCACATCACCCTCCGAGACCCTACCATCACCCAGGCCCTCAGAAACTACCATCCCACTCCTGGAAGCCAACCAGCTCTGTCCCAGCACCCTGGCATCCCACAGCTCTGCTGGGCCCCATTAGCCAGTGAGCTGCACCCCTGACAGTCACCTGCAAGGAGCTGGCACCAGCTCAGAGCAGGTCCCCAAGGGGCACAAGTGGGAGGCTGCTACCTCCCTGCCTGGCTTGCCCCATGGCTCGGCCCTGCCTGTCGGGCTCGGGAGCGAGTGCCCAGCCCAGCAGGGCAGGAGGTGGCAGGGGTGTGGAGATGGGAGCACACTGCCCAGGATCCCTTAGGGCAAGCCTTAGTCAGAGCCCTGCTACCTACTGTACGTGCAGCCTGGCACTGAGTCGGGCTGTGAGCCTCCGTGAGAGGCAGGGAGGGAGAGCAGTGATAAATGAGCCCAGGTAATTAATTCCCACTCCTGATTGCATGTTTGCTCTCCAAAATGTGTGTGTTGGCATGATCCCGGGCAGGGCTTGGCCCAGCATCCAACAGACACCTTCTTTTATCTCGGTTATTTCATCAAATCTGTTAATTGTATCTATCTCAAGCCCTGGGCTCAGGATAGAGGTTTCACATCAAACAACAACAGCTCATAAAGTGGATCCTAGCCGGGCACTGAGCTCAGCTCTGAGACTGCAAAGAGGAGTAAGAGACCTCCCAGACTGTGATTTCATTCCAGTCTTTCTACAAACATCCTCCTTGCCCCGCTGGGGCAGACGGGGTCTGCAGAAGGCTGTCAAACCCCACATTTGGCAGGCTAGGCAGGGAAGGAGTTTCCCACACTGATGACCTCTGCTAAAGGATGTCCCACGGCAGTTAAGAAAAAGTGTCCACCTGAGGCTTGGAAACACGTCACATCTGCAGTGGTTTTAAATTGGGAGCAAATAACCTCAGTAAAATCCTTATCTGGAAGTCAGGCAGTGAGGCTTGCACCAAAACATATGGGCTTGCTGCCAAAGCTCTTGCATAGCACTGACACAAGAGTATTACATACGAAGGCCCTCTTGCAGGAGCTGGCCACCCAACTCCAGGAGGCTCCCAAGGCTTCCAGTCTGTCCTGCACATGCCCTGCAGACAGCTCATTAATTTCCATTCCACAGCCCAATCTCTTCTTCCTCTGACACAATTACTTAAAAGATTCTTTGCAGCCCTCCAGGCGTCCCACCCTCTCGCTGGCTTCCCTTTTCACAGCTCTCTCCAGCTCATCTCCACAGGACTTTGCCCTGAGCCTTCCTTCAGAAGAGCTTCATGGCTGAGGCCCAGGGTGGAGATGTATGGGAAGATGACAGGGATCTTCCTTGCCTTATAGCACAGACCCGTAGCTCAGGCAAAGATGGGAGAAGCCCCTAGAAGGGGAATGGAGGAAAATGAGAGCAATGCCTTGTTCCCAGGAGAAAACAGTTCAGATCTCTGCTTAGACAGCATATCAGAAGGCCTCCCATAGCTGCTTTTGGATAGGAGGCTTCAGACTGACAAACCAGGTCAGCAATCACAGGCTTGCTTCTCTTCTGGAGTGCTTGTGTCTTGGTGACATGAACAATAATAAAAGGCTTTGCTGCCTTTGGTGTCTTGCACCCCTGGGCCATACCTCATGTTTGGAGTGCAAGAGCTGATGGGGCCATTTTTGACCATGCACTCCTCATGCAGAGTCCCTGGCATGCTGCTGGGTCCTGCTGAGCTGCAGAACTACAAAAGATGACTCCTTCCCAAGGATGTACATCTCCCAGAGCAGGCAACCAAGCAGCAGCCCTGGCCACCAGCCAACAGGGAGGTGGGGACCACCAAGGAATCCAGTGGGGTGAGTCCCCAGCTGAGATAAAGCAAGTGGCCGGGCTCCCTACGCTCTCCAGCACCATGGTGGAGAAAATGGTTTGGCGGAGGTGCGTGGGAAGCCTCTCCCAGGCACAAGTGGGTGAGAAAAGAGGGAGCATGCAGGTGCTTGTTGGAAAAGCAGGTAAACAGGCAGTATTGATCACCTGGCAGGGCTGGTAGAGTGGAGGCAGGACCTGCTGTCTCCCAGGAGCATAAGAAGGTGGGGAGGGACCATGCAGATGCTGGAAGTAGAGGTGCTGCGTGTGGTGGGTGAGGAGGAAGGTTGCCATCCAGCAAAACTGTAACTGCTTGCTTCATGAGGTGCCCCACAGGACATCTATGGCTGTCCCATAGGTTCATAATTCACCTCTCAGCTGGCCAGAGCTTGACTTATCCAGCAGCACAGCAATATTCTGCACTGCTTTGTCTCTTGCCTACCCAAACAGGGGCTGTTCCCTTCCCCCAGCCGCCTTGCCCACACTCACTGAGGGAGAACCCAGCCCTTTAATTCCAATCACAAATTCTGGAAATGATTAGTGGGCTGTCATCACTCAGCCCCACCGGATGTCAGGCACGGGGCATTTCCGTCCCCTGTAATTAATGGTGTGCAGGGCTGCCTGGCTCTGCGGTGCGCAGGGGAGAAGCGAGTGAGAGGTGGGTGTAGCGCTCCCCCCGCCTGCCCCTCTCCCTGCCCGGCTGGGAAAACCGCTGGACCAAAAACCTGAGCAAAGAATAAATTCATTCATGGCTAAAGGTAAGGACAAGGCAAAAGGGTTCACCAAAGAATTGAGTTGCCCCTGTCTGGGAAAAGAAATGGAAAATAACACGGTTGGGGTGGGGGGACAATGCTGGGACAGCCCCCTTCACTGATGCGCAGAACTGCACTTTGTGCGACCACTGTCGCATCCCCCAAGGGGCCTGGGAACTCGGTGGCCCGTTCGTCCCCTGCCTCTTCCTGGGTACCCAGAGGCAGCTGCCAGCTCCTGCCTGACGGGGGAGGATGTCAGCATGGCACCCGCAGCCTCCCCGCAGCCTTTGTTTCCCTGCTGCCTGCCCCTCTCCCGGGGTGCTCTCTGGCTCCCGGGAGCTGCCTGTTTGCCAGCTGCCTAGCGAGAGCCGCTATCTGCCCCGTGTGAATGTGGTGCATCCATCCAGCAGCCTCCCAGGCCTTGCTGAAACGCCTCATTGTGCAGCTGGCCGGACTACGTGAGCCTGGCTACGTGGAGCCTGCTTTGCTTTGAAGCTAACTCTTCCTTTTGAGTCAACAGAGCTGTGTGGTGCAATTGTAAAATTTCCCTTCATTGGCCAACCTCCTGATGTTAACAAAAGCTCCCTGATATGTAAACAGGCCAGATGCTGCAGGATGCTGGCTGCAGGCTCACGTACCCTCCTCGTGCCGTGAGAGGTGCTGGACTTGCACCTGCGGGCTCTCTGAGCCTGGCAGAGAGGTTCAAGCCGTGTGCCCCCCAGCCAGGGCAGAGACATCGCTTCCCTTGTCCTTTCACTGGTGACCTCAGATGAGTCTCTCCCTTCCTTTTGGATTAGCTGGCCCTGCTGAAATCCTGGCTGAAGTGGTCTTAAACATAGCAGTAGTTATCTTATGAAGAAGGGGTGAGGTTCCAGATGACTAGGGAAAAAAGGCAGAGGGATAGTACCTGTTCTTAAAGGAGTGGAGAAGGATGTGAGAAGTAACAGCCAACACAGATTTGCCAACAGCCTAATTTCCTTCTACAGCAGGGTTGGAAGGCAAGGAGATGGGGAACGTGTCCTGGCTCTAACGCTATGAGCTACTTGCATGATCAGCCTGGGTGCTGGTTTCAAAGACGCATGTTACATTTGCTGCCAATGTGGTGGTTGCAGGCAATTTGGAGATCAGGATGGGAGTTCAGGCAGATTGTGATGTTGGTGAAATGGATATAAACAGCACGCAATTCATAAGGGCAAATGCAAGCCACAGCATTGTGGTGACAGGTGTCATTACTGAGTGACTTGACAACACACAGATGTGAAGAAAAGCAAACATCCCTACTAGGCCATACAAACAAGAGTGCCACATGTGTGCTGCAACCATTCCACTTCATGCAGCATTAGGAAAGCCTCATGCTTTCTCGTTATATCCGGTTTTGGGAAATGCAGTTCAAGAAAGTCTTACACCTATGGAGTCCATGGAAGATGATCAGCAGCCTAGTAACCATGGCCTATGAGTAAAGGCTGAAAGAACTGCATTTGTTTAGTCTACATAGGAGAAGAGGAAAGGGAAAAAATAACAACCTTCAGATTTGTAAAAAGTGTCTGAAAAAGGAACAGAATGGATTGTCCTTCATCTCCAGAAGACATAAGGTTAGACATCCAGAAAAACATTCCAGCTTTTTAAGCCCTTAAGGGCTCCCGTCCTCTTAAGAAAGAGTGCCTTGCAGAGACCACATGACCTTCTCCTGTAGAAATTTCCAAAACCAAGGTGTTACAAATACCTGTCAGGCCCGCTTAGATGGCGGTATTCCTCCTTGGGCAGAGATATGTCTAGAGGATGTCTCAGGAGCCCTGTTTTTGGTCATGCATCCTTACATGGTAAGGCACAGCCATGCAGTTCCAGAAGCGAGCTGGTCTTTGCAGGCTAACACAAAGGGCATAGCTGAAAATCAGTGATCAGTGATTGTCCTCACATGGCCATGTTGTCCAGACACCACATCATATTCCTGTTTCAAAAAGTGCATAGCCTTTCAGGATACATGGCACAACACCAGGAAGCTGTCAGTTGTCCAGATGAAGCTTAATCCACTGTTCTGACAGCCCTACCCTTCATCTGACAGAGGACAGCAGGCTGCTATCCCTCTTTGCTGGGAAATTGAGTGGTTTAGTTGTACTGTGGACGCTCCTAATTCTGCAGAACTGGGGCTCAACCAGAAAGGCTCATTACATCATTCCTGTCTACAAGAATCAGATGAGAAGACTTCTTGAAAGGGTCCCTCATCCGGTGCTGGCTAAATAACAAGTAGAGATCTAGAGAAGTGGTGGATGAAGCCTACCCTTTGTTGTGGCTGAAGTTAAACCACTAATCCAGGGTAAGCAGCAAGCATGGAATAAACATCAGTCCTTGAATGAACTTTCATGACAGCAGGAGAAAGAGGGCCTGGTCTCCACTAGATCTTGCAGCAGTGCCTCAGGAGAACACACCAAAACTGGCAAGTCCTCCAGGGGGCCAGTGGGAAAGCAAACCCACAGGGGTCCTTCAGAGCCATGCCAGACTTCTGCAGAAGGCTGTTCAGAGCATACCTGGTGCCATTGTCTGTATGAGAAGTCTTCTTATGGCTGTGCTGGTTCAGCCCCATGCTGAAGCATGCAAACCGCCCCTTCCAACTCAAATGCTCTGTGAAGGTTGGCTCAAGCAAATGGGTGCTTCTGCCAGAGGGTAAGCATGTTCACAGAGGCTGGGTGGAGGCTGCATGGAAAAACTAGACCCTAAGCCTCTTTGACACAGAAAAGCCAACCCCTGGCACACACTAAAGGAGGCATTGGCGATGAAAGGGCTGACCATTGCCTGGATTACAGCACTGAGACAAGAGAGGCCACAGTGGTATAAACATCTGTCAAGAGTAGATGAAAGTTGGAGTAGAGCCATTCCCCATAGGTTTATATGATTTTTCAAGGACCGGAAGCAAATGATCCATTTTCTGCTCCTTGGTGATTTCACAGATGAGTGACCTCAGTGATCTCATGACCCATTAATAAATAATTCTTCCAAACTCCTTGGCTGAATTGCCCCCGTGTAATGGTGCAAGATGAAACCAAGGGGAATAGCTTCCTCCAAGACTTCATATTGCAGCTCAAGAGCATTTGATAGGGTCATCCCACAGGGATTACAAAATCCCCTGTGCTTGGAAGGGAGGTAAAGGGGGTCAGAGTGGATAACACAGCTTGGATCTTGGAAAGTACCTTCTCCAGTTGTCCTGCTCAGCCAAGCCAAAACTTCTCCAGCAGTTAGATCAGTTCTGCTGCATGAAGAGATACATGACCATCCCAGCAACTCTCAGAACCTACAACTGGCCCTCCAGATGTTCCCAGCTTTCACTGGAAACCAAAGGGGATAGTGTCTACACTATTGATTTCTACCAGCCAGCACAGCTCTGCTGCTCGAGGGCGTGAAGCAGGGAGAGCAGCCACACCAGCCAAACATCTCATAACATCTGATTTTGGTATCTGGCAAGTTTGTTCTGGGGGCTGAGCTTGGAGAAGTACCACAACCTCCTCCCCTCTTCGTCTGACTGTGGTGCTTGGGAGAGTGAGTCATCCATTTTTCATGTGGAGCTCCTCATCATTCCAAGGGAAAAGGCCATGCTTCCGGCATCCCTTGGCATGTGGGTTTCCATTCATCTGTTGATGGCCAGGCAACATGCCATCCGCAGGACAACATGGCTGCTGCTGAGTTCTTCTGTCATTAGTGCATCCCTTTGGACTTTGCTAAATTTCTCCAAGTCTTTTGGACAGTCTGTCTGAGTGGAGAGAGCTCAGCGTCTAGAGATTTTGGTGTCAATCCCTCAGTGCACTGTGGCCAAGTCAGAAAAGCTACCTCTTCTTTTCCCTTGATTTCTGCAAGTCCTGCACAGGGCAGGAGTGAATCGGACCTTTTGCTGCTGCAGCTCCATGTTTTCAGGCAGCAGAGGTGCATCTGTCCCCATGGGTTGTCAACAGGCTGTTAGCAGGACACCTTCAGTAAAAGGTTGGGGAACACAGTATCCCCTCTTGTCTCCTGGTGGGGGGAATATTAGATGAATAAATAGCCCAAGGCAGGCCAGCCAAATCAGGTCCTCCTGGTCTTGAGAAGCCAACCAAAGCAGACTGGGTGATCATCAAGTAGTCCCCTCACTTTGGGGAGGCACATAACACCACTTCTTGCTGGGATCAGCCAACTTTCTCCTTGGCATGGACAAAACTCCACTGTTTCACAGGAGGTGGTAAACAAGCCCTGGACCTTATCCCTTGGCTCCAGGACACACAGTTGTGAAGCTCCTCTGATCAGTGTGGGAGGAAGCGCCTCCACCCTCTTTATGGCTGCCCTGTAATGAGCCCCAGCTGCAAGCCTCTCCCTTCCATGCCTGGAAGCCCAGGCTGGCCTTGCTGGGTGGGGCATGAGATGTTTAACCCATTCCCTGGACAGACAGACAGACGGATGGATGGATGGATGGACAGACAGACAGATGCTCCCCAGCTGCTGCTTAAGCGCCGTGAGCCTCTCTCTGCTGGGTTGGATGGCTGAGTTGCCATAAAGATGCTGAAAGGCTGGGGGTGCAGAGGTGTGTGGGGTCACGTGCTGGGGGGAACGGCGATGGTTTTGCTCACTCTGCACTCAGAGGTGTGCTGGGGAGTGACCTCTTCCCTGGGCTTCCAGCTCTGCTGGCACCCAAGCGTGGCTGGGGTTGTCCCCAAACCTTCTTCACAGGGCTGTTCCTGGTGACTCCCACCAGCACCCATCAAACCGGGGATGTCCATCTCATGGCCATGGTGGTCTGTGGGTTACTGCAAGGTGTCCTCTCCTTCTGCAGCCCAGTATCCCAGCTGCACCTGGGGCTTTGGCTCCTTTTTTTAAGCAGCTTTTGTCCCTTAGAGAAAATCGATGGCAAAGAACTGTCTCCGGCTGGCTCTCCTGTCTGGGCACAGGCGAGTGGCCAGGCAGCCGCTGGTGTGATGCCTACGTAGCACCGCGCCACGGAGACGGGACAGGGGATTCCTGAGGTGACAGGGCTGAAGCGAGAGAGTGGAGTGGTGCTGGATGGCGAGAGGCTTTCTCTGCTCATATAGCTAATAGACTAATTAGTAAGGAGCTTGAAACTTGGCCGTGTTTGTTGTCAAATGCAGGCCCCTTTCCAAGTGGTGTTAACAGCCTTCCCTTTTCACTCTGGGCGCATTGTACAGCCGGGGCTTTTCTGCCTCTTCACAGAGGATTCTTCATTTAGTGCTGGATATAGGCTGAATAGCTGTTGCAGCTATAGGTGACAGTAGGGTCACGAGTGAGGGGTGGCCGGGAGGGGGCAGGAAGGGGGCAGGGTCCTGGGGCTGGGAGAGCAGTGGGAGGCTGGGAGAGGGGATGGAGGGGGCACTGACCCAGCCCTGGGCAGCTGGGCTGGGGGTGGTGAGGGCTGTGGGCACGCTGCGGGCTGCCAGGGTGGACCGAGGCACTTGGACAGCTGAGGTCCCCCGGGACCTGGTGGCAGAGAAAGATGTCTATAGGCAAGAGAGGAGCACATGGGCAAAGGTGTGCTTCTGAGCCAAAGGTACAACTCCTCGTGCCATTTGCCCACTTCTAATTAAGATGCTGATGTTTAAATGATTCCTTTGAAAAATACTCCCCTTTCACACAAGAGACAAAAAGTTCATAGAGGCGAAAGGCTGCCGGCACTGACAGGACACTGGCAGCGTGTGGGCAAGGGGTGGGCGAGCTGCCCCGCTGCCCCGCTGCCAAGGCAAATCTCCCAGCACAGCTGAGCTGAGCCCAGGGGAAGCTGGGAGGGTTTCTGCTGGGTTCCCACAAGAGCAGGAGCCCAGGCTGTGCCTGCAATCACGTCTGCCCACAGCCAGCAGCCTTTGTAGGCCGCCTGGATAATGGTTATTCACTGCTAGTGGGAGCCCGGACTCTCGCCCTTTTGGGGACCACCCCTCCATCCGGACACCTGGCACTTCAGTTCCCTCCAGCCTCCCCACTGATGTGCTCCTGACTCTCCAAGTTCAGCTCCTCCTCTGGAGCATCATCCCTTGGTTTGCCCTGGGGTGCCTGAGAGCAAAGTGGCTGGGGGCTTCCGGGCCTGCCCTGTGCCCCCCTGGCCAGTGCTTTTTGCAGAGTGGGCAAGGCAGGGAGGGGAGGGCTTCGCAGGAGCATGCCTGCAACCAAGGCTGGAGGCAGGGGAGGTGCCAGCAGCCCTGGCTGTCCCTCAAGCGCTCCACGCTGCCTGAAACAGGGTATAATTCACACCTTCACCACACACTCAAATAGCACCCCAGCCAAAGCGAGGTGAGCACCTGCCAGCCACACACAAATATTATCTGGGTGTCACGGCAAATATTAGGCACAAGGCCTGGAGCGTGCCCGGCCTCCCCTCGAGCTTCATGAAGGCTGCTCACCCACGACAAGCCTGGCTTTCCTGCAGAGGTTTGCAATGGCATGGCATTGCTGCTGCTGTTTTCTTTGGATTGGGGCCAACTGCTTATGGAAAAGCAGCTGAAGCAGCATGGATGGCAGGTAGTGCAGAGCCAGGGTGGGGGCTGCCTTGCCAATGAAATGGCTCACATCCCCGGCGTGGCATGGTGGAAGTTGCCCAAAACCTCAGAAGTAGGATGGTGGTTTGGCAGAGTCATGACTCCGTGACAAAAGCCATGACTGAAAGTGTTTGACATATCCACGCTCATTCATGTGATGCTTGGAGCCAGAAAAGACTTCCAAAAACATGTCCCCTCCTGCTGCCAGAGATCCAGCAGGAATTAACTCCCTTTAATAGCAGTCAGGAGACCTAATATCAAACCAGGTATTTGAGCCCTCTGACGTCCTTGCCAATTACTGCCAAGATTTGGCCCCTGTAAAATCTGTTTGAAGACCATCCAATGAGCCCTCCACAGAAACCCAAGGTTAGCCAGCCCATGGTCTGCCTGGCAGCTGGTCACGGTGCGTGGAGTATGACTAGTCACTGAGTCACACTGGCTGTGCTCCCCTTCCCCAACTGAGCCACCAGCCAGGATCCAACAAGGCCAGAGAGACCTCTGAGATCGCTGTGCAGCCTGCCAAGGTGTTGAATCCCCAGCACCAAAAAGCTCAGGATCTCACTATTTGGACCTTGGGGCCAAAGTTTTCCACGAATGTCAGCTTCTAGTCTGGAAAATAAGTTTGGCGTCAGGGTCGGGTTTCCAGCTGAGAAGAATGAATGATCTCACTACCAAGTGGTCTATTTCCAGAGCGGCATTTCCCAAGCAGAGTGCTCTGGTGCTAAGCTCCCCTGACGCAGCACTGGCGGCACATGGCAGGGCCAGGCTGTTTCCCAGCGTGCCAGCTCGGCTTCATCATTTCCTTCACTCTCCCTCCTTGTGTTGGGGATTGCAGTGCAAGGGACCTGGCTGCTTTTGCATTTCCTGCTTCTTTCTGTTTGCCTTTCTGGGTCTGGATGTCTCCTCAGTTTTCTGAATGCTGGTAATTCCCACCCATTCATCTGCCTTCTAAGCTCTGTTTTGAGTTCTTACATCTATTAATTTGTTGTTCATTTTCCATCCAGGCCTAGAGGCTGGGCAACCATGGAGGCAGTCTCTGTCCCAGGTAGTTCTTGGTTTAAACAACCCCTGTAATTCCCTTTGAGCAACCTCTTCCCTTTGAGTTCTTCCAGTGTATCCCTTACCTCGGCTCCTTCCATCTGCCCCTTCCTCTGTCTGATCCCATCACTTCTTTCATTTTTCACCCCCTCTTTCTACTCATCCCAGCTCCTCCCTCTGCTACTTCTCTGCCCCTCTTCTTTCTTTCTCCAGTGACTTGCTTGCTTCCCTGGAGGAGACAGGGAAGAGGCACGGGGGTCCTTACCATGCTCATGCCTCTGGGTCGAAGCAGTGAATTCAGAGATACAGCATCCTAAAATTGGCAGCAGAGGGACAGTCATGGGCTGACATGGGAGAAGCTTTTGAGGGATTTGGACAGACAGTCACAGTAAATAGCCTCAGCCTAATACCTCCCTATTATTCCCACAGCCAGCTCTGTCCTTGCTGCTTGGAGTGGTGCTATAGGAAGGCAAGGAATAGGTGGAGGATGGGTGGGAAGCCTGCCGGTGGCACAAAGCTCCCTTGCCATGGGATTCAGCCGTCCCCACCTTTGCCCGTAGTGGGGCACTGTGGGGTACAGCCAGAAGGTCCCAAGGGGCTGGGGGTGGGAAATGCCCTGGCAGAGCTGATGGCCCCTGGGGAAAGCAGGAAAACGGCTAGGGAGGAGATAAGCCCAGAGCACAATGCCCTGGCTGAGGTCTCCACAGAGACACAGTCAGAGAAGCTGCTGCTCCCATTTCCTAGGGCAAACAGCAGCCTCCCAGCAGCACTGCCCCCAGTAGCTGACAGCAGGTGGGGATCTGCCCTCGTCACCTGCCTGGACTGACAAGCTTGGCATCTTTTGCATCTCCTTTTTTTGTGTTGTTAGTAAGACCCAGATTCCCTCACCTGCCTTCAGGTGTGATGCTCCCAGTAGAGTTATGTCTGACTGGTTTCCAGAGGCGGAAAGGGAGAACTGAACCTCCTCTGACATCCACTTGGTGTAAGCACCCACCTTTTCTGCTGTCAAAAGCAGAAAGCACAGAACTATCAAACAAACAGATCTTGGAGTAGTACCTGGGAGGGCAGGTTCTCCGAAGTCCTGCTTTCCTCAGCGGTCTCAGCAGTGTCCTGCTGAATTTGCTCCACAGGCCCCAGAAACAAGTCTCTGCTGTGGCCAGCCTTGCCCATGTGCCACAGGCTCTTGCAAATTGGAGTGGGAACTTCTCACTTCCTCTGCTGCTGCTGAGCTCACCTGGTCATGCCCTTCGCGATGAAGAACCCGAGGAAGGAAATGCTGGTGGTATCCATCTGCAACAGCCTGGGCAAGGAAGGGAGGGGCTGTGCTGGGCATGGAGCTGGAAAGCTGTCTGGATCCACCTGGCACCTGGTACAGGACAGAGCTGTATGGGAGAGCAGGGCCTATAGCTTAGCCCCATGGTGGCAAAGAGGTTGTCATGTCACCCCAGCATCTGAAATGAAGTCCAACGTGCTTTTGTTCCACACCTTAGCCAACACGCCAAGGTGCCTTTCCCCTAGAAGCACAACACTGAACAGTCTCCACATTTGGAGAGCTCTCTAGGGTTGGTTTTGATCCAGGGGCTTGGACTTTGCATCTCTACCCATCTTAGCTGCTCAGCTCAGGCCACCTGGATCAAAGGCTCATCCTTCCTCAACAAACACTGCAAAGGCAGTTTGCAGGATGGAGTGAATGAAGGATGTGATTAGATCTGCCTCATCTGCCTCCTTTGTTTAAGGGAATGTGATGGCAGCCCATCTCCAATCCAGCTGTGTCCAGTTTTATAGATACGTGCTATAGATACTCATCTGCTTCAAGAAGCCTGGATTATTATTTAGCGTTCCACACACAGAAGATTAATATTTTGCTGGGTCTGGCAGTATGAATTACAAATCAGCTGTGTATGAAATGTGTTAAACAGCTTTCAGGCATGCTGCAGGGCAGGAGAGAGGGGCAGTGGCACAGCTGGGGGCCTGGGGCTGAGTGAGCAACCTACAGCAAGGGCATGAAGATGAAAAATGCAGCCTCCATGCACCAGTTGTTATGTGTCAGGCCTGCTTATACACTTAACGCTCTAATGCTTTTGCCCTCTGATAGCTAGAGGCTAGATAGTGGCCTGCTATGGTGAATAACTGAGAAATAAATAAAATATTTACAAGCACAACTGGTGTGAGCTCAAAAGCTGGTGTTCCTGCCTCCCCATGACATTTACCTCTCCCTGCCTTTTTCATGTTCCCCATGTGAAGAGCCAGGGCTCTGCAGCAATGACCCGCTGGGCTGCTCTGCCAGTGACACCCAGCAAAGGAGGTAACCTGCTGCCCAGGAGCATCTAAGTACCCTGAAAAGGCACCAGCCAGCCCCCACAGCCCCATGTGCTACCACTTCCCCTTGGATTTGTCTGCTGTGTGGTGAGCATCTTTCTCAGAAGACTTCAATGGGTCTGCTTCACTCTGAGGAGCAGTTGAAATGGGTTGGATATATCAAAAGTGAGCAAACGCAGGGGCAGATGGCAGTGAAATGCATCTGACAGCCACCGGCACAAGAGCCGTGACCCAGAGAGGTTGCTGTTGGCTCTGTCCCTGTGTGGCTGTGCTGCTACTGCCTCCCCAGAAAGCTGAAGTAGTACGTGCTCTCTGGGACGTAGGGACACCTTGATTGTGGTGTTAATGTATTCTTAGTCGCGCCAAGGATGGGTTTCAGTAGCCAAGTTACTACGTGCCTATTGTCCAGTGCATGATATTACAGGGACTTTCCTACCCCAGCGGTGTCACCCACGTGTGTGTAACCATTACCGACAGCTGCTGACTCATGGGTTCGGCACACCTCCGGCCCTGGAGGCTGCTCTCCGGTCTCCAAAGCAGCTGGAAACCTCGTTTATTTTCAGGAGATGAGGAGGAGAAGGAGACTAAGACTTAGTTACTCCCAGCTGGCCCATGACATAATGCACGGAGGTGTACAAGAAGAAACAGCATCTTATAAAATGCTCCACTGTCTGCTTCTTCCCTTCCCTTCCCTTCCCTTCCCTTCCCTTCCCTTCCCTTCCCTTCCCTTCCCTTCCCTTCCCTTCCCTTCCCTTCCCTTCCCTTCCCTTCCCTTCCCTTCCCTTCCCTTCCCTTCCCTTCCCTTCCCTTCCCTTCCCTTCCCTTCCCTTCCCTTCCCTTCCCTTCCCTTCCCTTCCCTTCCCTTCCCTTCCCTTCCCTTCCCTTCCCTTCCCTTCCCCTCCCTTCCCATGAATTTGATATGAATGTCAGGAAAAGTGTATCTGAGTGTGCAATATGAATTTTAGGTGCATTTGGGGAGACATTTTTGAGTGGGGGATGCAAGTGAGCCCTCCTTTAGCTCCCGAGTTGGTGGGTGAGAAGTGGGAGCAGGGCAGGATGCTCCCAAAGAGGGGTGCAGGAGCATGGCCAGGCTGCAGGGGGTTGAGGCAAGGGAGGGAGCCTCCGTGGACTCCTCAAGGGCACGGGAGCCCTCCCGGGCTGGGAACCACTCCCAAACTGCTGACACAGGCAGAAGGGAGCAGCAGCAGCGTGATCCCCAGCACAGCATTGCCTGTGGGCAGGCGGGAGGAGGCATGTGGCCTTGGGATGGAGAAGGTCATGATTGCTCTTTCTCAGGTCAAGAATGGCAGGTGGGCTGGTGCGATGGAAAAGCACACTCACCTGCTTGGAAACTTGTGATCACTGGGTTGGCACTGGCCGGTGGCAGGGCTGGAGGGACCGCCAGGGATGTGGCATGTGCTGCCCTTGGGGCAGGTACGGCCCCCGCTGGGGCTGGCCAGACGTGGGGGGCCGGGATGAGCAGTCAGTTGCTCGTCACTCGTCCCGTGTCCTGCCAGCTGATGGGGGCCGCGTGCTGGGAGCCTCAGCTGAGGGCACACGGGCTGCCAGCCCAGGAGGTTCGGCAGGCAGCGCGTGGCTGCTGGCCTCGGCACACACTGGCTCGCACGTTACTGACCGCACGTACACGCCCCGCAGCCCAGAAGGCCCTGGCAGCATCCGCGTGTCCCGGGCTCCCAGCCGCCCCTGCCGCGCTCCTTGTCTCCCTGCCAGCCAGTGCCCCGGATCCGCTTCCTCCCTCCCTCCCCCCCCCCCCCCCTCTCTCTTTCCTCTTCTTTTTTTTTCCTCTCTCCCAGTTGCAGGAGGCAAGGGACGGGGGGAGAAAGAGGGGTTGCCAGAAGTGAATGGGAGGCAAGAGGGGATGGGAGAAGGGCTGGGGTCATCACTCCTCCGTCTCTCTGGAAAGAGATGGGTGCACATTCCACCACCACAATTGCTTCCAGAGAAGTAATTTCCTTTCCTCCCTCTGCTCTTTGTATCATGCCACAAGGGAGGAGAGGACAGTTCTACGTGCCAGGCGGGTAGCACGTCCACCGTGAGGGGTCAGCACTCTCCGAGCAGCTGCTGTGCCTGGGATTGTGTCTTGGTCCCTGCTCCTGCTGCCCAAAGCAGAGGGTTACTGCTGCTGTGTGGGACTGGAACCCTTGAGACTCTCCCACATGAACCAAGTCATCACTTCTCCTCCTTCCCTGCATGACCTCAGGGTCCTGCTGTGATGCACAGGGCTGGGTGGCTTGGCCCAGGCTTTGGAGTAGATGGTGAGCCCATCGGGAGGCTGTACAAAACACGGTGGTGGCTGGTGACAAGGAGCTCTGTGGCACAAACACTGTTGGATGAAGCTTGCAGGGCCTATATGTTGTCTGCTGCGGACAGATTAAAGGGTGGAGGGAGGGTAAAAAGGGAGACACCAGAGCCCTTTGGTTCATTAGCAGTGTGCAGAGGTTGCTTGCATTCATGTTTGTTAGTGTTTGCTGTGACATCCAAGACAAAGTCCATCTCCCCATTGTTCCTTCAAATCCTTGTCTCTTTCTAGCTTGCACCTAGTCCTTTCTCCTCAAACTTTCTAACCCAGGGCTTTTCCAGCCTGAAGTCTTTGCACTGTTTTTTGAGAAATCTACTGCTGTATTGTCATGCCACAAGAAAGGCAAAGGTCCTAGGGCAGATTCTTGACCATAGTGCTGTGCAAAGCCCTGTTTTTCTTCATCTCTCTTTAGGTGGCCCAGAGCAGAAGGCAACCTGGTGAGCTCTGACTCCAGGTTTGAGGGGGATCTATAGAGTCACAGGATGAGTTTTGCTTTCATTAACCTGTGAATCAAGCTCACAGCAACAGCACATTTGGCACTGGTGGGTTTGTTTTGGGTTTTGTTTTTTTTTCCCCTCTCTTTTTTCCCTTCCTTTTTTCTTCCTTCCAAAAAGTCTTTCCCCTTGAGGTCTCTGGGAACAGTGAACTCATCCCTCATGCAGGCAGGCTCCAGGTTCTCATAGTCACTGCCCTAGACTTCCAGGTGATCCTACTGTTCATAGTCACTCCCTCCTCATTAATAAGGAGAAGGGCCAAGGGCATGATTTTTCCTTTGGACCTTCTCATGGTGAACATGCCCACCTGACTGTGTGCCAGGGACCAGTTTGAGAACCCTGGGTTCAAGCCTGGTTTGACACAGGTTCTGGATTCCTGAGAAGCAAATAAAGGCACATCCACACCAAGCAATAAGGTATGTGAAAGAAATTTATTTATTGAACAAGGTTGTGTATTGTAACATTTGAGTGAAGGTAGAAGAACAAAAAGAAGAAAGCTAGAAAAAGAAGAGGTAACATTTAAAGGTGGAAGAAGAGAAAAGCAGAAAGCTAGAAAGAGAGGAAAAAGAAGAAAGTCTCACTACCCTGGGTTCCAGCAACAAGCAACAAAGATTCTTGTATTCTTTCCTGCTGGCAAGGGATTTGTCTTCTTTTCTTCTGCTCATGAGAGGTCCCAGTGATAGTCAAGGCTGTTGCCTTCTATTTGCTCCAGTTCTTAAGGGCCTTCCCAGTGGGTGAAGGTGATTAGCATATGCATGCAGGCCTAATCAGTCTTTCCAGATGGTTCTGGAAATGGGCCTAGTCCACAAGGTTCTGGAAATGGGCCTAGTCCACAAGGTTCTGGAAATGGGCTTGGGGGTCCCTGGTGATTGACAGATGCCATAGAAGTTCTCACTTGTCATTTGTTAGATGCACAATCATCTCCTTCAGTCCATCACCATCAGTGGTCATCAGGGTGAAGATTGGAGTTTGGAGATAGGACAATACCCTCCAGCAGAGTTTGTTCCTTATCAGCAACTCCCCTTCCCCCTAGGTGTCCCTTTCGTTCTTCTTATCAGTCCCCTTGGTCATCAGAGTGGGAGGGTGGGTACAGCAGCCTGCCTTTGTTTGCTTACATGCCTTGAGTTGTTTGAGGCATATTTTTAACAGAGCTCTTTTACCAGTCTCACACTGTGCCACATGGCATAACCTTTACTCACCACAGGAATGTCTGCTCACATCCACATGCCCACAGATGTCAGGGGGCAACTTGCCTCAGCGAGACCTCTTGCCAGCCACACTTTCCTGTGCCAGCAGCCTCAGTGAGCCCAAGAGACTCACTCCACCAGCACGTCATCCCCAGCAGGTTTGCCCTGGCCACGCTGACAGCACTGGCTCCTGCAGCCAGCCACATGCTGCGGTCACCTCCCCTGGTGCCTGTCTGCAGGAGCTGGTTATTGAACCTGCCCATTTTATTCCTAACTTGCTTAGAAATCTGAATGATTCTGTTTCCCCAGAAATGTTGCCTTGTGCTGGCACAGCAGTCTTACATGCACACCAGCACTGGTGGGTGCTGTTGGAAATAGCTGTAAGTCCTCAACTTGGAGGTGGATCTCCCTTCACCCATGTTTCTCCTTTGGCATTTACTCCTTGGTTCTTTACCTCAAGGATTGTCTCCCTGAGCTCTTTGCTGTTGATCTCTCACTCCACCTAGCCCAACATTATCAGCACCCTCTGACTATCTTGTCCATGGAGGTGGTGACCAGGTAGGCCACAGGGCTAACTGGGTGGTTATTGTCACAGATGACAATGGGCTCCCCCTCATTTTCTTCTGTGTGTGTGCTGATGGGGCTTTTAGACTCCCACCAGTCTCTCTTTTTGAAGAAATCTGTCTGTCCATTAACTCTCAGGGCTGGAGAGCACAGTGGTGTATGCTTGTCCAGCTTGAAGGATATCTAGCCAGCCCTGCCAGTTTTGAAGGAAAGTGGTTTTCACTTTTTCATCCAGTCACTTCTTGTAAGAAAAGACATATCCATTCTCTTTGAATCCAAACGCTTGCACATGCCAGTGCTGGCTTTCAACTGTCCTCATTCCTGGAGGAGATTCTCCTGGCCTGAACACACCTTTGACTCTCCAAAGTCATATATGACTGTAGAAAATCTTCCTTCAGCAGAAGTTTTGTGCTTTGTTAGCAAAAGAAAATCCCTGAATTTGTTGACGTTCTTGGGAAACTTCTCCAAGGTCTTCCCTCTGGTACTTCAAAGGCGGTGTGGACAGTGCTGATTTCTTTATGTGAGCCCAGAGTATCTCAAGCCATGCCTCTGGCTGCGGGTTGGTAATGATGCCAGTCATTTGTTTGGGCTCCTGTGGATAACTATGTCGGGGCCAAGCACTGTGCCAGTGAGCTTCTTTTAAGGACTGATTTTCTTCTACACAGTCAAGACTCAGGCAGCCTATTATTAACCTCAAAGCCCGATGGCTTGCTTTGCATTGCCATTTTAGTCTGTGTTTTCACCGACTCCAACACACAGCTGCTGCACTTCCATGCACCCCTGTTGTCTCCCTGCACTTGCTTTGAGCCTTAACTCACCAGAACACTGTTCCAAATCTTGCATCTCAGACTTCTCATGTCCTTCACCCATCCACAGAGAAAAGGCCTTGTGAGGACAGCATTGAAATTTCCATAAGCCTGCCCCAATTACTTGTCCCAGAAATCCAATGGAGTAGAGAAATGTGGCCTTGCTCTTCTAGATGGTCAAAGAGACATGACAGCAACAAGTGGGGAGCCAGTAGCAGAGACATCACTTGAATGCAAAGGTTCAGAGTGACAGGCTTAGGTCAGGACAAATGTCACCCTCTTGAAGGTCAATAGCAGGCAAAAGTGTGTATTTTGCCCACACCCAAGCAGCTGTGTCGCCACTGATAGCAGGAAAGGATGAGAGGAGTTCTACTAATAAGGACTAATTATGAGACTGTGCCTGAGCTCAGATCTCCTGCTCAAAAAGTCCCTCTGCATGTGAGTAAGCATACAACGGTGACCTTAGTGGGGCAAACCTCAGAAACCACAGGAGGTCTGAGGGTGCCAGGCAAAAGAAGGGACGAGCCTATGCCAGCCCATCTCTGTGGAGAGGTGAAGCAGGCATCCAAAAATAGCCCATAACCCCCCTGCCAAGAGCAGCAAGCCTTTGATAAACAGTTTAAAAATAACCTCAGTGGGAAAGACATAGCAGCTCCTTCCATCAGAATTGGATTTGTGTTGTGTTTGCCTTCCCATGCCCCTGCCAGCTTGCTGCTGAGCGTATCGCTCATGTGATGCCTGCTGCCCTCAGAAGCTGGCCCTGGCTGGGATGCAGGGAACCCCAAGGGACTGGGAAGATGCTCGGTTATATTTTAATGCTGCAGCAAGGGCTTGTCCTGGCTGGGAGCAGGAGTGGGGAGGCAGCCCGGCAGAGACATGCCTAGTTGGGTCTACACGGTGCTCTTCGTGTTGTGGCTTCCTACCCTCTTGTTGACAAAAGGGAAGGGCTTGTGTGGGTGTCAAGAGGAGAGGGGAAAGTGCAGGGAGGTCTGCTGCAGGAAACTGGAGCCAGACATGCTGAGGGTCAGTGTGTCCTGGAGAACCCTTCCTGGAGAAGGAGGACAGTGGAGCGGGGACAGAAAGGAGCCCTCTTTACCTTCCCTCCACTGCCCTCAAATAACAGTGCAAGCTATAGCCAGGAGATCACCCTGGGATGCAGCACCATTCCTGCCTGGCTGCCCCAGGACAGTGGCACCTCTCCCTAGAGAAAGTGGGATTTTGTGCAGGATGGGGCAGGTTGAGTACCCCAGGATGCTGGTTCTCCATGGGGGATCTCAAAAGCTGTGGTCACCTGTCTAGGCAGCCCTGGCAAGCATCAGAGCAGCAGGGCTCATTGCACTGACATGTGCTTTTGAGCAAGACAGTCTCAGTGCTCTATGAAGGGACAACACTTACATCCCCCTCCGCCCCATACCACCATGCACACACTCCTCTGGGCTCAGGACACAGATCCTGCAGCACTCCCCTGCCCTGGCTGCCCAGCAAAGCCCCCTCCAGAAAAGCAGGGAGCAAGGCCTGGAAAGAAAAAGTCACAGAGAGGCAGAAAAATCTCATTATTTTGGAAGGTTATTGTATTTCTCTTGTGGGTGGGGGAGAGCAGGAGGGAGGTGGGGCAGTGCAGAGGCCGGCAATCTTTCTCAAAATGTTGTCAGTCCAGCACAGTGATCCTTGGAGAGCCCATGCCATTCTGCTGCCAGCAAGCAGTAGCCAATTAAGGGCAATTAGGGTGGAAGCGGAGAAGGCGCCCCTTTAGCCGCCACCAGAGCAGCCGCTGGGAGCACTGGCAGGGCTCCACACTGTCAGGTTATTAGAGTTCTCCTCGTATTGTCCTTGGAAGAGATGCTCCAGAGCCGTCTGCTCGGAGCAGTGAGATGAAAGGGAGACCTCCTTTGATGTGTTCTCCCAAAGCCTCTGCTGTGGCGTGTGTAGTCAGCCCCAGCACTTCTCTAGCACCTTCCACTGCTATGAATTACCCAGGCCAGTTACCCCAATAGTTGAGGTTTCCCAGGCAGAGCAGGACCCCCCAGGGCACAGACGTGGCCTCTGTCCCCCATGGCAAATCCTCTTCCATGAAACAAGATGCAGCAAGCAAGGGCAGAGAGCAGCAAGGAGGAGAGAAGATCTGGGACAGAGGGCTAGCCCGTCTCCATAGGGAGAGGACGAGAGGCACAGCCGAAGATGAGTGGGCTTGCTCACAGCCACCCTGGCTGTGGCATGGACCCAGGGCTCTTACTGGGGGCCTGCACGATTAACAGCTGGATACTGATGATCTCAAAGCCTCCCTCCTATCTGCACATACTGCCACAGGACATCAAACCATATGGAATGACAGTGACTGAGCTTGCAACAGCTTTGCTGCTTATTTTGTCCTAACATTTGCAAAATCTCCTTCCTTGGCTACCCCTTCCTCCCCTACAGCTCAGGCAGCTGAGAATCAGCAGAGGAAGGAGATAGGGCAGCTCTGTTATGTGTCATGAAGATGTCCCCTTGGCCCACTGGAGAGATGCTCTCTCCAATCCCTGCTCTGCAAGCCTGAGAACTAAGTGCCTCTGGGCAGCAGTGTCCTGCCAACAAAGAGATCTCACCATGGCACCGAGTTTCCTAATATGTTGCCGACAGCACCCTTATTCCTTTTCCCCTCCCCGTTCTGCTTCTTGGACAGTCCCTCTCCCTCCCCGGGGGTCACGCCTCCCCTTCCTTATTCTCCCGCTTTACTGCTCCTGATGTTACTGTGCCCATCCTGTGTCACTGCCTCCAGGCAGAGCTTAGCGTGCTGCCCTGTATTATTCTCGCTGCTGGAGGACCACAGCGGGGGCAAAGCTGGGAGAAGAAAGAGGTGCAGCTTTTGCCACTGGGCATGGGTTGTGATGGGATGGGAAGAAGGTCTATGGTAACTCTTCATCCTCACAGAATCTGTATTTTTCCTGCATCCAAGAGCTGCTGCTGGATGGAGTTCAACTTCGCCTTGATATGGAGTAGAGCAGGAATGCCATCAACTCCATATGTCAGTCAGTCTGTCTCAAGACTCAGGGCATTGCTGGTTTGGGCCAGATTCCCCCCTAGTCCTTTGTAAACCAAGTGGCTCTACCTAGGTGCCCTTTTGGGCAGCTCCACTGCCCTGCCACCCTTCCTCTTCATCTGGATGGCTCCTTACATTTCCCAGACAGGCAAGCTGGCTGACTGAAGCTGCCATCTCCAGCACTGTATGCAGCAGCGTCGTGGGAACAGCAGGCTCTGAGCATGCTGCATTATAGACTCCAAAGCAAAGGTGGCCCCAGGGCACTTCCTATGGGTTTTCCATCCACAGGTGTCACCACCCATCCGGAAGGAAGTAGCCAGCCTTGTTTTGAGCAGCTGCCTTGTAAATGCATCCTGTCTGAACAGCATGTGGCTGCCTGACTGAGGACAAAGCAACCTGTAGCCTCCAGAAGTGAAATACAGCATTGAAAACTCACAGTGCTGCACACAGCCAGAGAGACCGATGCTCTCCACCATCTCTTGTGACAACTGCCTTCCTGCTTTTCCATCTCTGTTGGGAACAGGAATGATCTTGATAGTTTCCTTTCCCGCCTGGTGCTGCCCTTGCAACTGCTGCAGAGCACAAATGCAAACAGACAGATGCAGACCTTGGTCTTGCTTCATGAAAATACTTCTAGTGCTGTCACGTTTGGTAAAGGTCTTTCATTTATGAATCCTACCCACTGACCCCAAAGCACCTGAGATTCTCTCAGAATTTTTGCCAGCACCTGTGATGCTTTTGTGTAGCTCCAAAGAGGAAATAACGCGCTTGGAAAAGCTCCTAGCAGCTCCAAGAATGGGTCCCTGGAAACTCAGTGGGGTAGTTACAATGCAGAACTCAGAAGTGCTCTTCCCCCACGTGCTACCTCTTGAAAGCCAAGGACCAGGAAGAGAGAGTGGATGCCACCATGTGGCAGCAGATTCCCAAGTGTGGAGCTCGGGAGAGCTTCAGGCAGGACTGGCTCGTTGCTCAGGCTGGAGGATGGCCTGGCCCTCCACATGCAGAGCTTCGGCAAGGAATTACGACCTTCTGTGGACTGACAGGGAGGTGCTGTACCAGCACCTTCTACCTTCCCCAAAGACACCAGCCACCCAGTCAATGGAGGTAAGATTTATTCAGCAATTCAGCAGCCCTGGAATTTACCATGGAAGCCAATATTTGTCTGAGAATTGTATTCCAGCACTAAAGACCCATTATTCACAGTGACAGCCTGAAGAACTGAAAACAAACAAAGAACAAAGTCAAATCAAGTAGCTTTGGATATAAACCACCCTGCCTCAAGGCAGAAGACAACTTCTAAGCAAGAGAGACAACTTCTAAGGGAGAAACTCTTTTGTCAAACACATTATCCCACTGCTGCAAAGCTTCTTGCCTTTCTCTCAGAAGCAACCAAAACTGGCTTGGCAGAAGACACTGGGCTAGATGGAGATTTAATTTGATCCAGGCTGGCCATTCTTATCTTCTACATTTTCACTGTAAAAAAGAAAAAGAAAAAAGAAAGGAGAAAAGTTTTACATCTTTCTGGCAATGAAGAGAGCCTGAAATATTTGAAGCTAATATAAAAAGACACAACCGCATTGTTTGTGGTCTGAAGTATGCTGCAACAAGGGCTCTGAACTGTCATTCATATCAAGAGGCTGTTAACTATAAACTCAGCAATGGCAACTCCAGCCTTAGCTTTCTTCACTGCTGCACGTTGGCTGAGAATGTGCTTATCCCCCAGGCTCTTCGTTGCCCTCCCAGCTGTCAAAATGCCAATTTCTGCCCCCTCAACAGCTCTTCCAGGGTGTTGCATGTAACTGCTGCAGTATATTCTGTAAATACAGCACTGTCAGCTTAAAATACATTTGAATATAAAAAATAATAGCATGGGGACAACTATCTGGTTGGGTTACTTGCATATTTCATCCTTTAAGTGCTGCACTCTAACCTGAAGGTGTGAATGAAGCTATTGACAAGTCTGAGGTATTTTGCCTTAGAGATACAGATAGTCCAAAGGGTCCTGTTCCCAAAGAAGAAGTTGGACTCTACCTGCCTTGAGCAGCTGGGTCCATACAAGCTACTGGTATATCAAGGTTTAGCTGATTTTGGTTGCTGAGCCCTTACCACCCTAGGTGTTTCCCAGTTCTCCAATTCTTTGCTCTTAGACTGTGCCAGCAGACCTCCAATGCCCTGTGCTGATTTGCCCCAGTAGAGACTTCTGTTGTTGCTGTCTGGGAAGACCAGTTCTGTGTGTCCTTGGGAAGAGCACATAGAAGGTCAAAGTGTGAACTGAGGCAAAATGGACCGGATCTACTGCTTTTGCTGCCCTCTGTGCTTGTGCAGGGTTGAGCAAAGCTTCCGCTCAGGAGGCATGGTGAGCCTGTGGAAGGAAACCAGCTGCAGCACGAAGGAGGAGGAAGAACTGGGGTCTGCAGTGCCATAGGATGGGGAGAGGGGACTTTGACTGGCAGAGGGCACAGAGTTGGGCTCACACCAAGGGTATTTATGTGATAGAAAGGAAGCTATAACCACGCTGTGGTGGTGGCTGGAGAAAGAGGTCTTGATATACAGCATCAAAGACTCAAAACAAAGAAAAAAGGATGTTGTAGTGAGGTGGGTGTTGGTCTCCTCTTTCGAGTCACTAGTGATAGGGTGAGAGGAAATGGCCTCAAGTTGCACCAGTGGAGTTTAGATTGGATATTAGGAAGAATTTATTTACTGAAAGCGTGGTCAAGCATTGCAGCAGGCTGCCCAGGGAAGTGGTGGAGTTATCATTCCTGGAGGTGTTCAAAAGACATGTAGACATGGCACTTCAGGACATGGTTTTGTGGACAAGGTGGTGTTGGGTTGGTGGTTGGACTTGATGATCTTAGAGGTCTTTTCCAACCTTAATGATTCTGTGATAAAAAACAATTTAAAATGTTGGCCTGCCTGGCTGCTCGAGCTGAGTTTTGCAGCGAGTCTGGAGGTGCTTGTTGCCAGCAGTGCTGTGCTCCCACCATGCTGCTCACCAGCTGCAAGGGAGCAGAGCTTGTCACCATGGGTCACCAGGGCTAGTCACATTAATTGTCTTAAACCATGGCCCCCAGCTGTGCCACCCATCCCAAGGGAAGATCTCTGAAACAGAGAGAGAGCGCCATGCAAACTCCTCCCGTGGTGGCTTTCGTAACCCCCTGCTCAGCCTGGGGAGGGACGGAGGGAGCAGTTGGTGGCATTCTGCCTGTAAGGAGCAGCCACATTTCAGCCGTGATTCACGCGCCCGGGCGTTCGGCCTGTTTTGATGATTTGCAGAAAGCCAGTTCAGCAGAATTGCTAACCAGCTGTTTGCTGATGCTGCCAGTCCCATGTGAGGGTGTTGCCTGCCCCACCTGGGAGACCTGGGAGATGCTATTGCCAACACAGAGAGGGAAAGACAGAGCATCAGGCTTGAGTGAAGCCTTCAAGCCACATCCACCTCCCATCATTTCCTTCACAATGTCCATGGAGATACACAGAGATGAGGACTGCTTGTCTCTATGGGCTAGACTGGCCTGGTGCTTCTTGGCCTTTCTTTCTTTGAAACAGCAATAAACACCTTTGGACCTCCTCACATAGGGCTGAGTTGTAGCACATTGCCCTCACTTTGCCTTCTACTCCCACTGCCTGTTGTCTTTGCTTCTTTTCTGGCGTGCATGAGGATGGATGTGTCTGTCCCCAGAAGCTGTTGGCAATCATTTTTCAGTCTCTTTGGCATTTGACAGACCACTTGTGGCCAATAGACCACAGGCTGAGAAACACTGTCCAGAAACACTGGGGTGATGTCTCTTGAGTTGCCTCCCAGCCCTCCTCTCAGGTTCTCTGAAACATGTAGAAAGAAGCAGTCCCTGCCCCAGAAAAAGCATTGCTTTGGGAAGACAGGCATGGGAGAGGCAAGGACAGATACTCCAACCTCCCAGCTGGGCTGGAGGCCCATCCCTGATGTCCAGCCCAGGGATCTGACTCTTCCAGAGATGCTGCCTGAGCAGCACAGACGATGATTGAGGGGATCCCAGTTGCAGATATGGGGATGCCAGCAAAGGGCAGGCAGGTAAGGTGGGTGCAGCGTGGGCCGGTGGTGGGAGGGGGTGGAGGGGAAGGAGAGAGCTCTCGCCAGCCCCACCACACTCCAGCAATCAAAGCCCAGCCTCTGTAGTTAATACTATTTAGCCCAGGTTAGTGGCAGAGGAAAATGTCTCTTGTCAGCCTGGCTTTGCCCACTGGCCCTGATTTAGCAACATGAAAGCATTTTTTCTGATTAACTGTTCACTGAAGGAGATAAAAGAGATGACCATGAAATGTTTTCTTTAATGTGATGAATGTAAAGGGACTGGTAGAGCTGGGAAGGGCGAGAGGAGAGAAGACAGAGTGTTCTGACAGCAGATGGGGCTGGGGTGGGAAAGGGGTGTTGGGCAGAGCTGGGGGGGGTCCTGGGCTGGGCTGGTGGGGGCCACGGGACAGAAATGAGTGGGCATCCAGGATGAAGGTTAGGAACAGAAGCATTTCTGAAAAGAGTGTCTGAGTGTCTGTATGACCAACTGTAGTTGTTACAGAAGTGTATATATATACATATATATATATGTATGTATGAGATTTTGTAAAAGGATTTTATGAAGTCTCAGTCTGAATGCCAAATTTCACAGCTCAACTCTACTACTAAGCTAAAAAAATGTTGGTAGCTAGGAAACAAAGTGAAGTAGTAAAGCTCTGTTTCTAATATGATGTGGTTAGGATATTTTTGGGAACAGTGATGCTACCTCTATGTCATAAAACCATACTGGGGGGTTGAAAAGCTATATTTAAAAGCTAAACCATTTCCTACCATCCCTTAAAAGACATATATTGCTGGCAGGTAGTCCAAAGTGGCCTTCAGTGGCTTCCAATATGCTTTTAACTATGCAGTCTTGATAGCTGAGGTTTTAAACTTTTCTCAAGCTGGACAATGAAATTGGTCTGACCCTCTTAAAATTAATTTCTGGTTCCCCATGTATTATCAATTAGTGATTGGGGAATCAGATGGGTTCTTGCCAAGATGACAAAATCCTAATTTAGAAGAGAGAGGGAGAAAATCCAATGAGCATCCCCAGCCAAGTTAGGTTTTGCAGTTGTTTGCAGCAAGGATTTTGCCTTGATGCTTTTATGTTCTCCAGAAAAGAAAGGGAGAGTGTATAAAATAAAACAGTTTCAGTTAAGAGTATCCTATTGTGAGGTAATTGGGCACAAGGTAGATGTATATATAGATAAGTACCAAGCCACACAAAACTGACGAGTCTTGTACAAGCTGGTTGTGCCAAAGAGGATGTAACTTTACAGGCAAGCAAGCAATCAGGTTATCATCTCCCCAGGATGCGCAGTGAAAAGCTCAGACATGTACAAAAACATTGGCCGTGTTCAACATTAGGTCGGCTGGTCTGTAAGCAGATCGGATGTCTTCTCACCAAGCCCTGCTTTTGAGTCAGCTCGGCTCCTCTCCCAGAGGTCAGAGGAGACACAGGAAAGGTCCCAGAGCAGGCAATGGAAACACTGAAAGGGAGGTGAGCCTTGAATGCAGATAAGAGGAGTGAAAACTAATTGGTCTGAAAAAGCACTGTGATTGTGGGGTATAAAATAATGACTGGGAAGTCCCTTTTATTTACTGTGAGGCAATAATAGCATAGGTCAGATGATAACACTGAAAGGATGACGTTTTAGGGCTCTTTAATCTAGCAGAGAGAGGTGTAACAAGCAGCAGGGATTGCAGTTTAAAGCCAGGCAAATGTAAATAAGAAATGAGGCACATTGCACGGAGGGTGCTGGCACACAGCAGAAGAGAGCAGGAGGAGTCTGGGGCTCCCCATCTCTTAGCGGCTTTGTGTCCAGACAGGCTGATTTTCTTGGAGTTAAAAACACCCTACTGAGTTCAACTGGAAAAATGGCTAAAATTCAGTGGCTGGTGATGTATGGCAGAGCACCAGTGAGGCTAAGAATCCCTGCCTTTTCCTCATCCATTTCATGGCATTTCATTCACCCAAACACCTCACCCATAGGGACTGTCCCAGGGTGGTGGCGGCAAGTGCAGTCACCTTCAAAACAGGCTGTGATGTTTGCATGGCCCAGAGAAGCCTGCAAACTTTAATCGCCCGGGGGAAAACGGGGTTAGCCTATATGGAAGCAGCCACAGGCAACAGTCTTTGAGCAGAGGCCTGGGGCCAAGAAAAGTCGTTGTAGTGTCTGCAGGAACATGCCTGCTGCTCACACACGTTGCCAGCCACCATGAGAGCCATACTGGGCAATCCCTCCTGTCTGTGACAACCTGCCCTCCTGGGAAAACAAAATGCTTGAGCATCTGCACCCTGTAAGTGCTTCCAGCAGCTTGTGCTGGGGCTGCTCCGAGGCACCACCCTGTCTGCCCAGGAAGCCTTTCATCCTTTCCGTGAAGGCTCTGTGGCCATCTCAGGACAATCCTCTGCCTTGGCATCCTTTCTTTCCCCTGCTCAGAAGTGTTTCCAAGGCTCATCCATAGTGTCAGTGCACGTGTCCCTTGACAGGCCTTTTGGGGTCCCCTCTTGCTGTGTGCTCCCAAGGGCAGAGCCCTCCATGCACTCCCTGCATCTAAACACGTCACCTGTTCCCAAACCTTTTTTTCTGCCAAATGCCCTAAGCCTCCCATAAGCTCAGCTAATGTGCAGTGACCCATCCTGCTAATCTGCAGGCAGCTGCTCAGGCTGCCAGCACATGGCAAGGGTTTGGGGTAAGGGAAGTCCACGCTGAAAGCACTACCGTGCCTCTGATATGTGGCATGAGGCAAGTACTGGACAGCAGGTAGGAAAAACACCTGCAAGGGATCATTAAGTGTCAATGTTTTCCCAGAAAGTGACAAATCTGTCAGCCTGGAGTTCATAATTGTAAACAGTTTTTGTTTTAAAAGCAAACAAATAAACTGGTGAAAGTTTCCCAGTAGCAGGTGCTGGCTCCATGCTAAGCCCAGCCTTGCAGCCCATAACTCCCAGATGTCTGTTTATTCTATCTGCTATTTATAGCTGATCAAATCTCTCCATCCCACCTCATGTTTCCTATTTGTTCTATCTTCCCAACTAATGTATTTACTGTGAGTATTTTAATAAAACAAACAAAAAAATTGAATTAAAAATATAGCCTGTGGCCAGGGTGCTGCTGACATGAGCTGTTTGCAAGGGCACAGGCCAGCTGGGGAGGCTTGTGCTGTGATGGAGGCTGAAGAAATGGTGAGATGGGAAACGAGGTGGCACACAGATAAAGCAATGGATGGAGCTCAAGAATAATGGGGCAGGATCTCTCCTTATGGTGTGAACCACAATATTTTCACTGGCTTTGCTTGAACCACCACCCATTTTGTGCCACCTGTGGAGGTTGTCCCAGGTCCCAGCTAGGGCAGCCTCTGTTCCACCTGTGGCAGGTTGGCTCCTGGCTGGGCAGGGAGAGACAGGCATATGGGAAAACTGCCCTGTCAGTTCAAAGGGGAAGCTGTTTAATGAGACTGGCCACGCTTTTGGAGGAGTTTGGCTGGGACGCAGATGCTGCTGTTGATTGCAGGTAGACTGTGACTCTGCAACTGAAACCCTGGGGCAGAGAAGAGCCCTGAAACCTCTGGGGAGATTTGACAGCAGCCAATGTGGAATAAATGGATTGAACAAGCTGTGCATGAAAAGACACTCACGTGCCACTGAACCTCACTTAATCTTCCACTCCTTTGTAGATGTCCTTCTTACTGCAGGTCAGCGTCCACTGGCTACATGAGCCAAGACTGCAGCCACCTTGCTGTGTCAGCTTTGCATTTTCTTCAGTAGGCTTATATTTCCTTACGTATGTGCAAGTTTAAGCATTGCAATATAGCCTCAAGCAGACACCAACCATACCTCTCCCTTATTTAAATTTATATTACCTGCCAACATAGCACAAGGTTCTGTAAAGTATGAATATAACTGAGCCCTGCTTTGCTGGGAGGTGTTTTGGTCTGTGTTGGGAACTACATAGCTCTTGTTGGCTTTAAAATAATAAAAAAAAAGTCACACATGCTGCCACTGCTTTTCTGAAAAGTGTAATTTCGTTTCAGATTGGGTCATTTAGGCAGCACCTCTAAACAGAAAACTTGCTTCTCTTTCATGTATAGTCCATGACAAACACTTACTCTGAATTTTTGAACAAGTGTATTTTGCACCCCTCTGTGGAGGGAGCATAGTCCACCTGGTTATTGCCTGAATGGACGTTATCTCATTTTAGGGAAGACGGTACTGTGATTCCACTGCTCAGCAAGAGGCACAGGTCCGCCTCCTGGTTCTTGTATGATCCTCTGAATGATTGCAAAGATGCCTCTCTCCTCCCCAGGAATCTCCACGTCTGGAAAGTGGGGAGAGCCTTGTGGTGGAAGGATGAAAGTGGTGCTGTCTGATGGGGCATGCCTCTGCTCACTGCAAAACCTAGGCAGCTAAGTGAATTTGGTATAAAGAGTAGATAGAGAAAACCCACTGAGTTTTCCTTTTTTGAGTGGTTCTCTTCTCAGGATGCAAATTCTGAACCCTTAAAAAGGCCAGTTATGACTATGTTTATAAAAATAAAGCAGCTGATCTTAAAGAGGAGGCTTAGGGTGTGTTTTGTTACGCTTAGGAGGTCTGCACTAAATTAGTTGATTACATTTTTTTTTACACTGGATAAGTTTCAGGCTTTTTTTTTAACAGGGCTGCTAACGTAACAATAGGATGCGACCAAATTGTTAGCAGCCTCAGGCACTGTCCAATGATTCACCAAAGCATTTCACTTGTACCACAGCTGATCTTTGTGTGTCATTCAGCATGCCAGACTGGAACATTCAATATTTGGGAGTCCAATTCCTCCCAGACAGAAAGGCGCTTGGGAGGGGCTGCAGCCTATCTCTGGGCTCCTTCTTTTTTTTTTTTTTTTAAAAAAAAATCTGATTAAGTTAATTATGTTTTGGAAAAAAAAAAGAATAGAAAAAACAACTTATGAGATGTCGGGAAAAAGAAATAGAAAAAGCTTTCTGAGAAAATGGCTTGAAACAATGGATCCCTGCCATCTTAGCTGTCTCACCTTTCCTATTGGCTCGGCTGTGATTTACATTTCTATCGATGAAACAATGATCCTGATGTGAAACAGCTCTGCAAATAACCAGAGCAAAATCCAGGCATCCTTTCACAATATTCCAGCTCAATATTTTAGTGGAATGAAAAATAAAATAAGAGGATTTTTTTTTAAATTGACATTTGTTTTGGAAACTGGGCAAAGGGGCGATCTCTTCTGGAACTGCCTTGGCAGATGTAGCAGCACACGGACTGACTGAATGCTCCAGGAAGTGAGGGCAGGGTCTTTCCGGAAAACACCACCCCGCATTCCAGCTGTCTCACCTAAGTATTTTTTTTTTAATACCAAATACCTTTTCTGACAAGATTTACAGGGGTCTTAAAGTCTTATCAAAAACCAGATTGGAAACAGGTCTAATGGCCCTTCCCATCTGGTACAGAAGGGAGTTAACAGCATAACGATGCGAGAATGCTTAGCAGTTTCTGTGATTGCACAAATATTCTTATATTCCTAGAAATGGGACCCAAAAAAAAGGGTTTTATGAGTTTGACAGATTGCCCTGTTCTATATTGTCAGTTGCTTATTTCGCTTCCAATGATACACAGCTGCAACGTGTTTGATGTTCCTGTGAGCCCAAATCAAAGCGGTGAACATCTCCCTAAATATTTCTATAACAAAACCTGCTCGAGTAAACTAGATTATCTACAGAAGGAGTACTACAGGAAGCACCTGCACTTGGGTATTTAGTTCACCATTGTGTTACCTAATGCTGCTGACCTGTTCTGTGATCTTGAAAAAAAAAAGCTTTCTTTTTGTTTTCTCTCTGATCCCATCACTCTTTTGTCTCCCTACATGCTGAGTGCTTCATAGCAGAATCTGCCTTGCCCCCTTTGTTTGTAGGAGGCTCTGCAAGGCTCAGTCAAAGCCTATAAAGAGTAATGTTGTATGAATAGTGCCTGTCACCTGGGCAGAACAGCAAAGAGATCTCTCTTTTGCCCCCTTGTGTGTTGTGGCACAGTACCATTTTGTGGTGTTGTGCAAGTTGGTGACATGTGTAGAGAGATAAGACCTCACCTTTGGATGCTGCTGCAGTTCCTGGTTGCTGGCACAATAACCCAGCAATGCAGATGAATTTCCTGCTGATGCCTGAACTAGATGCAATATAAAGCAGCTAAAAGGAACATTTGTTCAATGCACTCTAAATCCTCTACCTCCCTCTGGGCTATCTACCGGGCAGTGAAGGCCGGACATGGTGGCTGGACAGCCAGACTCACCACCACCTCATTGATGCCTGAAGGGGAGCCCATCAGCTCCTGTTGCCCCAGTCTATGTGCCTTGGACAAGAGCACTTTCCAGACGCAGGGGCTACTCCGAAGAGACAATGTTTTGGATAGACATAACATGCACTGAAGGCAGGTAGATTAGAAGAGAAAGGAGATAATTTCATACAAAGATGGTCTGAGCTGTAAATGAAAGAGTTTAGGCTGAAAGAGTTGGGGCTGTTCAGCCTGGAGAAGAGAAAGCTCCGGGGAGATCTACTAGCGGCCTTCCAATACCTGAAGAGGGCCTACAAGAAAGCTGGGGAAGGACTTTTTACAAGGGCAGTTAATGACAGGACAAGGGGAAATGGCTTTAAGCTGAAAGAGGGTAGGTTTAGATTAGATATTAGATAGAAATTCTTTCCTGTGAGGGTGGTGAGACACTGGAACAGGTTGCCCAGGGAAGTTGTGGATGCCCCCTCCCTGGAAGTGTTCCAGGCCAGGTTGGATGAGGCTTTGAGCAACCTGGTCTAGTGGAAGGTGTCCCTGCTCATGTCAGGGGGGTTGGAACTAGATGATCTTTAAGGTCCCTTCCAACCCAAACCATTCTATGATTCTATGAAAGAAGAGCGTATGAAAAAAAGGAAGACAGCTTTCTGTAGCGTGGATCAGCCTGAGCTGTTAAGACTCCCAGTCTGTACAAGACTTCAGTCCTGGAGTATTTAGGCTTTTTGTGTAACCCAGCTACCTGGCTTTGGGCTGTTCTGTCACATGGGACTTCTTGTAGTTGCTGGACTGAAAACCTGGTTGCATGTAGTTTTTCTTTGCAAGTTTAATTGAGACAAAAGCCATATAAAGATAATAGAGATAAAAATCTTGTGACATCTGTTTGCACTTTAAAATTTGCATGAAAACTGAAAACACACAAATAAGCTCAGCATTTACGAGTGCTGGGCAATCTTCCTTCTGCTTGTGTGACAGCCTGGAGCTGCTAATGACTAGACAGGCTATAACTACAGCTAAGAGAAAGCCACAAGAAAATAGCACTTGATTAATAAGGCAACGTGCCAGCTTTCAGCCTTGCTGGAGTCCCCAGGCAGGTGGGGTATGACAAGCCTGAACAGTCCCTATAGCTCTTGACCCCACCAGGCTGGCTCAACATACAGTCCTTAGTGATTTTGTGGCAGGCAGTCACCAGCCTCTCTCCCAGATAATTCTGCTACTATGAAACCCTCTTCCTACACCCTGAAGGTCTGGGTGGTACTCCAGATTGTTACCATGACAGCCAGGTTACCCCCCAGGCTTGCAGCTGGTGGAATCAGGCAATCAAATGCAGGATGCTCTTCAGGTGCTGCAGACAGTAGAGCTTGGAAGGCCATGGAGGATGTAATAGCTGAAGCCTGCAACTGTTCTTGCAGCACCAGAGAAGAAAAAGAGAGGGGAGCACTGGAAATGTGCACATGGGATGAATCCCACCAGCCACTTTTTTCCATCCCATGCCCAACAGTGGCCAGCACCCGTGCTCCTAGGAAGGATGTCAGGGCTCGGACCTCTCCAGTGTGGAGTAAGCACATCTCTGCTCATCACCTTCTGTCATGGGTATCCATTCCAGCTAAGCAGGTCAGTCAATGAGCAACAAAGACAGGTCCTGGAGCAGGATAACTCATACCCCTTCAGACACATGTAGTCATCATTTAAAATGTATCTGAGCCTTGCTGACTGCCTTCAAAATTATAGAAGCTGGCCTGATGGTACAGAGCTTACTTAAGTCAGATTGTACGCCCCCCATCCCCTGAGAAGGAAACTCACTGAACTCTCCAGGCCAACTCTGAGAAGCCAGCAATAAGAACAGGAAGAAAAACTGCATAACTTACTGGTCTTTGCAACGGCCCTTGCCTTCCAGCTACTCAGACCCCCTCTGAGTACTGCTAAGTTCATGGCTGATATTAAAATATGTGTTATTCCACTGGAATTCCCCACTCTTCTTTTTCCCCACCACTTTTGTGGTTATGAGGGAAAGGGCAGGTGTTCCCAACTGTTCCCCATGAGACCATCAGCACATTCGTATCGATGACCCCCTTGCTCTTCTCCTTTCTGAGGTGGTGCATCCAGGTATTTTCAGGGTCTTGCCAGACAAGAGTGAGCCCACAGCCATTCTCACTGTGTTATCTCCCATGTGATGGATGAGCAGACCTGTGGCAGGGGCTGCACGCAGGCTGATACAAAAGTGTTGGGACCTCAGCAGCATGCTTTCCCAGGCCCTTTTACACCATGCCCATAGTGCCAGCCTCCTCCCCAAGCATTACTACAGATCACTTAGAACCCCATAAAGCACATGAGTCAGAGAAGGGCTCCAGGCTGCCTTAGTTTGTTTTCATCATCTTGGGCTTTCTCCTGCAATAGGGATCCCTCTTTGCTGAGCCACTGAGGGGTGACTCCCTGAGCTTCCTTAAGTCCCTCCTTTTCCAGCAGGCATTTGCATCACTTTCATCTCATTATACATCTTCCTTATCTCATTACACATCCTTCTGGTATTATTGTACATCTTCCTTTCTAGATTATTAAAAAAACAAGTGTGTGGCAGCGAAGAAGGGCTGCTGACCAGTGAGGCAGCCTTACCAGGGTGGAAAGTGGATAAAAGGGTAAGCATTATTGTATTTGAGTGAGAGTGTGTCCAGCTCCAGATCAGGGAAATTCAGGGGTGTTGTATAACGCAAGGGATCTCAACACGCTAAAAAGATCAATTTGCCAACAAATGAGACAGTACAGATCTGCAGCAGAGCCGGGACAATGGGTAGACAGCAATTCCAACAGCCCCAGACAGTCTCACCTGATCAAGACCACTGGCCACTGCCTTTGACTTCAGAGCTTTACAAAGGGGATTTGAAAAAGAGGATCTATCCCATTACTTCTTGCTGGAAAGCTCTTCTTGAATCCACTGACTCTTCTCTCCTGTGCCAGTCTAGTGGAGAAAAGCTCCTAATGACTTGTGGGCCTAAGTTAGCAGCTCTTCTGTTCTGTGTCGGGACTGAACCAGTGGGATGGGAGAGCCAAAGAGAGGCTGTGTTAGAGTCCGGTACCCATTTAACTTTGGATAAAAGAAAACCAAGAGAATGGATGAGAAAATGGATATCTATGGATAGAGAGCTGGTAGAGCCTCACTCCAAGACATCTGTTAAGGTCAGCTGGATTTGAGCACTGTCTTTCTTGGAAGTAAGCGTAAGCAATTCTCTGAGTAAGATCTGAGAAGCAGGCTTGGGCAAGGCCTGACAGTACAAACGTGACTGCAGTCAGAAAGCACTCTCCCTTTCCCTCGAGATACAAACTCACTAACCTCTGTGGGATGGGGGGGACAGCACTGGGAATGAGAGCAAGGATTGCACAACACTCTATGTTAGAAACCAGGATTGATTTCCAGCCAGTGTAAATTTGAACTAAATGCTAGACTAGGTCAGATCAAAAGTGCACCTAGTTCATCCTCCTGGCTTTGACAGAAACTAAAGCATGAAAACTGGGCCTGGACAGAGGGATCTTTTCCCCTGGAGGCCCTCTTAGCAGCTGACATATCTGGAGATGGAGCTTAGCACTGCAGACATGTCCAGAGATGGAGCTTTGACTAGACCATTGCATTTGACAATGAGATGCTTCTTGTTGTCTGATGCCTTGCTGGAGCCACTGGGAGCGTTGTTTTCCGCAATATTCTGCAGCAAAGAGTCCCACAAGGTGGTCAGGTACCGTGTGGAAGGAGGGACCATTACTGAGTGGATAGAGAGGCCAAGCCAATGTACACTGTGCAAAACGCCCCGCAGCCACCCCTTTCTCAGCATACACAGGTCTGGAGACTGTGAGTCTTTCATTCAATGCTTACAAAGAAATCCTGCAGCTATACCATACAGAAGAAACTGAGGAAGTCCAAATTTGAAACACTTTGTTGGTCATTGCTGCGTGAGGGACATCTTAATGGGAATTCTAACAAGTAATTTTAATTGTGATGCTGTGAAAACGTTGTGTAAATAATGTTTCCGCGATACATGTGTTGCAAGTTATTGCCAAGCCATAAAAGAGCTAGGAAAGAAGAAACCGAAACACAAAATGCTCTATGACGCCAAAACACTCTTCTGGTGAGTATCAGTTTGCAAACCGCAGTGTAAGTTTATGCCCACAATGCAATTGAGCTCCTGAAAGCAAAGGTAAACAGCAATAGAAGGGCAGGCGTCTGTGGTTCCTCTTTGCTCCGGAAAAATTCATTCTTGATCAAGCTCTGCCCTGTTTCACTGACATTCTCTCAGACCCTCAGCAACTGAAAACAAAAATACCTAAAAAACTACTCCTAACATAGGTGTTCAGGGAAGGGGGCTTGTGAGACACACTTGGCAGTTTTGAAAGCGACCACACAGCTCCCAAATCTAACATGGAAACCTGATGCCCACCCCAAAAACCACACAAACCAAAACAAAAAGATGGCTTAAGAAAGCAGGCTGTTCTGGAAGGCAGCATTGCTGAGGTGGGAAGTGTCTGAACCAAGCTCTAGCTGGCCATAGCTGAGAAAAAAACCCATATTATCTCCCTTCCCAAAACTTGCAACCAAATGTCAAATCCTTTGGTTTGGCAGAACTAGCTTGTTTTCTTTAAATATGGTCTGGCCATAGAAGAGTGTCAAAACAAGCTGAGGAAGAATGAGGTGTATCCACTGCCCCGAGCGAGGCAAATTGCTGTCCTCAAGGGCTGCTGCAGGAAGGCCAAGTCTGTCACCTACACCACATGGTAGGAACCTCAGGAGTCAGGAGCTGGGTGGTGTGAAATGCTGCTCTTGTAGAGAGAAATGTCCTCTGGGAGCCATTTACCAGCCTCTTTCTGGCAAACAGCAGTTATCTGCTGTGTAAGCTGTGACATACATTAGTATTACAATTACACGCCCTTGGTCCTTCATCTTGTTCAGTCTGTTACCACCCAGATGTGTGGGGTCTGAGTAATGACTTTTCATGGGAAGAAAGGCAAGTTCTAGAATTAAGCTGCCCTCCAGTAGTAGTTTCTAACTAAAGAAAAGCAATCACCAAGAAGGGAGAGACAGAGACTCTCACAGCCCCAGTGCCCATTCCAGCTCAGCCTCTCCCATACACAGACCTTTTTCTGCTCCTGTTGCACATTTGTGCCCATGGATCCAGGCTAGAGAAAGGGGAGTAGGGCTGCTCACATGTGCTAAGGACTGCTGGGGAGCTGCAGACCTGCTTGCTCCCCCGTGCCTGAGGTGTAGACAGGAGATGAAGGCCCCTGGACATCACCCTCTGCAGCTGAGGCTCCTGCAGGCAGGGTGCTGTTGGCCTGTTGCTGCCAGGCTCCCAGCCCTTGGAAGCTTCCCTGGGATGCTTTCTAGGCTGCAAAAGGAGAGGAGAAGTGGAGGAGTGAGGCTTGGAGGTGCATGATTCCCATGGTGGCAGAGGCATTCTTGACCCTGAATGGGCTATGGCATGGGAAGGGTAGAGTGAAGGAGATGTATTTGTAGCCTAGCCAACCCAACAAGAAGACACTGCATGTAGAAAGCCACCATCAGCTTCCTAAATTAAAGCTGTCAGCACGTTCAGGCCACCCAGTGTAGCAAGGGAGATGGGCTCTTCAGAGGTACCTCCCTACCATTTTGAATCCACTGTGTCCTGCAACATCAAGGCCACTTCAGAGCCGGGCTCTGGCACAGGACAACAAAGCCCAGCTCTCTGGCAGCTGCGGTCCCAAATCTCACATCTGCTTTATGAGAGGAAGTGAGCCTGGCCACAATCCCTCCCAGAGAGAGCCCAGGGAAATTAGACAGGGAGAAGAAACACAGCAGGCACTAAAAACGGAGAGGCGAGCAGGGCTGGTGTGAGTCAGGGCTTTGGTAGAGCCCATTTTCCCTCCTGGAACAAGGAGATGGGTGGGTAAGGGATGTGCTCTAACCCCTGGCCCTGCAGCTCCCTGTTTGTATTCCTAGCCTTCCAGAAGGATGGCAAAATGGGCTGCACTGACAAATTGTGGCTGCTTGTCAGTGGGGTCACATCAGTCACTGGCCCAGCGGATCCAGGAGGAAGTGTGGTGGAAGCCAGAAGGTTGTAGAGGTGTCTCGTTGGCTTTGCTCTGTGTGTGCATGTGCTCACATTCACACTTACATACATCTCCACCTGCAGCCAAACCCACCTTGTAACACCTCCTCTCCCTGGCACCGAGGTGTCTCACTGCAGCATCCCGTTATCCCACACGGGAATGCGGGGCCGGTTTGGTGCTCCTGTGAGGCACCGCCTGCAGCACACGCTGCTTGGAGCCTGGTGAGTAAGAGCCTGGCAAGAGCCTGGGAGGAACCACTGGCTGCAGCCTCGGTCCATTGGCGTGAGATGTGCCAAGAGGCTCGGAGCTGATCAGCCCCAGAAGACAGCTTCCTGATGCAATTAAGATAGAGGTAAACTCAAAGGCGTCTAGCCAGCCTTCTGGGACTTATGTTGCTACTTAAAAATCAGCTGGTGTGTTTAGGATCAAGGGCTGGGACATGTACTGTGGTGGTAGAGAACATTTCTGCATGGTCTTGTGACACTGGTGTCTGGATCTGTGGAACATCGTTGTGGCTACCTGTGAGTGAGAGGCTTCCCTTGGACTCTTTTGACTTATGCTTGCTTCAGTTTAAAAGCTTAGGAAAATCAGAGAAGCAGGACTGTCTCACAGGTCAGGCACTGTAATGAGGTCCAGGAGTTTTCAGTTTTGCACTTGAATCAGCTGGATTTGAAGCACAATATGGGGAAAGCCACCTTACTTATACCTCCGTTCACATCATACAGGCCAGAGGGACCCTGCCCGAGCATTAAGTCTTTGAGTCAGGGAACTGACTCCTATTCCTAGTACGGAGCACGGCAAGTCCCTGGTCTGTCTCATCCTTAAGACAGCTGTGATACAAATGGTCAATCACCAGAGGATTTTTTTTTTTTTTAACTATGTATTAAATTTTAACTGGGCATCATTTTCCCTTGCAGTTGGCAAGCATTTCTGCAGGAAGTTTTGTGAGCTCAGCAAGTGAATTAGATTCTTGCCCTGATGGAAATTAAACGATAAATTCACTTAACTTAGGAGTTAACATGTGCTCTAGGGTGATCCATCGAATCCAGAAACAGCACCATGCAACTGAAAAGACAGCTCAAACAAAGGATTTCACAATGAGACTTTTACAGCTAAGGCATTTGGGATTGCTGGTTATGGATTCAGTTCCCAGACACAGATTTGCATCATGAACTGAGGCTCTCAGGTTCCTCAGCTGTAGAAAGGGAACAATAGTACATCTCCTCTTTACCGGAAGGTTGTAAACAATTGCAAAGCCATCTCACAGGCCAGTGGAGCCTCCAGCAGAAGGAGCCACAAGCACATGGTGAGACCACATGCTTGACTATCTTGATGGTTGCCTGTGGGATCTCAAGAGACTAAAAATCCTTTCTCCAAATCATTCAAAATCACAAACTTAAGAAAGCAGAAAACCCAAAGGCAAATAATCTGTTTGAAAATGAGATGTGAGTTAATGGTGAGTTTTTATTGTGTAGAGTGAATATTTGGTGTGTATTTATCTACATTTTCCTCTCCTACCTTCCCCTTTTATACTTTAAAGCAATTCAGAAACAAGCTAAAGACATATTTCACACCAGCTTCTTCAAGTTTTGGCTCAAGTAACCCTTTTCCTTGTTCAGCTGTTGAAGGAAGCTGGTTGCTGGGAATTGCCAAAAGAGTGGATTAGCATCTGCTGAACGTTGCCAGTTCCTAGGACTGATCGAAAGCCAGGCAGTGCCCTTGATGGCTCCCCCCATCATTGTTCCCCTCCCAGCCATCTCTTTTGGCCACCCAGCTGTTCTCCCACTCCAGCCCTCAGATTTACAGTCTGTCACGTCTCACAGCTGTGAGCAGGGCTTGAACACTGCTGGGCTGCTGTGGTTGGAAGGACTAGCCCTTGTTTCTGGGGGCTGCCACCTTGCCTTCCAAAAAATCTGAGTTTTCAGAAGAGTGAACCAAGCTTCACAGTAAAGTCTTCAAGTGGATGGGTCCCAAAGCAGTGGATCTGCCCAAGCATGCAAACAGCTGGATGCAAGGGCTCAAAGAAACAGAGTTGCCTCTTAGAAATTTCAGAGGACTCTTAACTATTCAAAGGATTCTTAACTATTGTTTGGAAAGTTAGCACAGCCAGTTGTTTCACAGCTGCCCCAAACATATGAGGAGTGCAGTGAAGATTTTCTACATCACCATTTGGCCACTGGGAGGAAGACACAGTCCTTCATCAGCTCACTCCTCAGCCTTGGGACCATTCTCCAGAGTACTGACTTTTCATGCTGGTTCTTCAACACTGAAAGATCCGACTATTGCCTGCCAGTGGCTGCCAGTTTACAGAACTGACCTGAGACCTGCAGTAGCGCTCCACTGACTTGACGGCAGGCTGATGGCTCTTGAAATGCCAGAAGATGGGTGAAAGGGTTGTTTTGTATTTTTTGTTTTATGCTTCTCAGATGGTTAGATGCAGTCCTGGGCTGGCTATATGTAAGAAGAGATCTGGAAACAGCACTGGCACATCAGCTGCTATTTCAGCTTTAAGACTAGGCATATTAGCTTCCTTGAGGAATCACCAGAAAACCAGGAGAACACTACAAGCCTACAAGCTCCAGAAATGCCCTTCTCATGCAGCTTTTCAAAGTACAGCCAGTATATTCATGCCCTTGTCACTCAGGTGTCTCCCTCTTTAGCTCCTGAAGGCTGGGAGATGTGGTGCCAGGCACTCAGCCTGGGACAGCAGGGCAGGGAAGGCAGTACAGCCCAAGGACTCCACCATCATCCCATAGAGCCACAGTGTGCCTTTCTGGCGTTGGAGCCTCTTCTCAGCTGCCAGGGACTTGCTCACCAGAGGTGCTCTGGCATATTTATTTGTTCTCGTTTCAAATCCCTTCCCTCCAGCCCATGTTAATACTCTCACACTGCTGTGCACCCAACCTGCTGGAGTAGTCCTCTCCCCCATCCTCTCTTCTCATGTTGCCAGGTCTCTCTTTCTCTACCCCTATCTCTAATCTCCTTTTTTCAGTTGGGAGCAGACTCTTAGACTTACTGCCAAACTCAGCATAGGGCTGGCAGTCCCTCCTTTCCTTGCTGCAGGGTCACGCCAAGCTCTAGAGTCACTGCCTGGGGGAAAGGGTGATCCTCTGTGGTCATTCCCCTCCCCCACAGTGCTGGGAGCTGCTTTAGCTCTTTCTGTGCTTTTATCCCTCACATCAAGAAAATTAACCACTAATGAGTACCATTTGGCTTGCAAGTTCTCACTGCTCCTTCATATCAAAGTCACCTAAAACTACTGCTCTAGTACTGGCATGGAAAGTGGTGGTTGTATAGCTTCTGCTCCTCAGATCTAAAAGCTTTGGGGTTCACAGCCAGCCCAGTTTGCTGTTTTTCCTGTGGTCCAATCACTGAGTCTCCTGGCCACTTGTGTGTGGAGACGCTGCATCTGGCTGGGATGCTCCTGAACAGTTTCTCACGCCATCAGGGTTTTGTCAGCTTCTAAATTCATCAAGTTTCTCTTCCAATCCCTGGAGCTCCAGAGTGCATCGCCCATTTCTGAGCTTTGTCCCCTAAGCAGAGATTCCTAAAATTCCTTAAATTAAGAAGTTGGTTAAGTAATTGCATCAGATAATTTACCTTCTCCACAGATGTGGTGTCTGTCACTCCTAAGGATCCCAGCACACATCTCAAATTCAATGTGATACAAAAATGCAGCCATCTCCAGAGTGGTGTCTCCCAGGTGGGACCCACCTAATGTCTAGCAATGCTCATGAGCATGCTGTTTCCTTCAGGGAGCCCAGGCTGCGTCCCCACACCAGCGAGCAGCACAGAGGGATCATTATTACCCTTTCAGAGCTGGGAGAAAGCTGGGGCCGCTTGGTCTGAGCTGAACAATTGTGTGACGTGTATGGGATGATTTAGATGCTACAGTGCTGGAGTGGGAACTGTGTGCGAAGTCAGATGTTTGCAATGAGCGAGACCACGAGAACTGGGCACAAACCATGGATAGCTCCAGGACTGAGGAGCCAGGAGTCAGAGGAGCTTGGAGCCCTGCCTAAAGAGGTTGAGGGCAGCTTGGTGAGCAGCACCAAACACTGTTCTCGCAGAGGGGGCTGCATAAACACACTCCGTGGCATTTGGGCAGTGAACAGAGAAATTTCTTTTTCCTCCGAAGAATGCATGCAGGGTGGGATCTTGGAGGCCAGCCTTTGAATAACACCAATGGGGAATGGCACGCTGCATTCCTCCTCTGTGCTGCAGGGGCAAGGGGTATGCAGGGTCCCCTCGGTGCAGGGCTGCTGTGCATAAGGATGCTATTCCAGTTGCTCCCCTGGAGAGGCAACAACAACAAAAAAGCATCAGGATTCAAGATAAAGACTCGGTGCTCCTGTCATTCCCAGCAGTTACTGGGATCAGCATCAGGCCTGACAGATACTCTTGTGCGTGTCTGGGGCCAGAGACCATTCCCTCAGGATCACACCAAAGGCCTTCAGAGAAGGACGCAGGCACAGATCGTTCCTTTGGTGGCTGGAAGCACTTCCATACTGCAGGGAGGCATCTCTGAGCAGCAGGAGGACCAGTCTGACCCTGGATACAGCCAAAATGAGAACTGCTAAGATCTTGTGCCATCCCTACCTCCAAACGGTTCAGAGCATCCTCTTCTCTGGCAGCTTCCCTGCAGCCAAAACATTTGGCACCACTGACAACTAGGGCTTTCCCTTAATGGGTAATGACTGTCTTACCTCCCATGGGCCCTGTGAGGATTAATGAGTTAACAGCTTCGGAAATGTACAACAAGTGACTAATACTAATAATAATAATAGGAGTGGCACAAATATTTCACAATAAGCAGCCTGTCAGATTCTGCCTTCTCATTCTTCTCCTTGAACTGCACTCACTATGAAGCTCTGCTCTCTTTGCATTTGTTTATTGATTTAATCGATGAAAAAATCCCTTCAGCGCCTTTTTTTTTTGGTAGTGTTTTGATTTGTCCTATGACTTGACAGCAAATATTTTAAATTCAGTGTGTGTTTAGTGGAGGTGACACCTCACAAATGGTGGATGTTGCTGATCCCTGAGCAGATGAGCAAGTATGTTCATGGAGAGGCAAATGACTGCGAAAATCATTCTGCCTATTTTGTGCAGGGGACTGAAACATGATGCCTAAAAGGATCTTGAGCAGTAAAATACTGTTTCTCATGGAAGTGAAATAGTATTGTACTCCCACAGGTCCTCCCAAGGCTTTAAACCCAGGCACTATGAGCACCAAACAACAAACCTTCTGTGGCTTCTGCTGTGGAAACCACCCTGTCATTGGGTTCTCCAAGGGACTGGGCAGCACTGCAAATGCAATCCTTCCCAGGATCTTTATTTTCACCTGTTGCTTAACTTGAATTGTTTGTAGAGCAATATGGTGCTGCATGTGGGCTGTGTGTTATGAGATAATTATAGTTGCATCTCCAGGGAAGCTGGGCACCTCATGGGACTTTGCCAAGGTCTAAATGTTCAAACAACATCATGTAGCTGTGTCCAGCTTGTGTGTTACCTTGTCTGCCTTCCCTGCTGTGAAGCCATATGTTGCTGTGGCAATGCTGGGATGTCATCACTGTTTCCACAGCAATGCACTGTGATGTCATAAGGAGAGGATTAGGATGACTTCGTGGCCAGATCAGGCAGAGCAACTACTGTCTTCAATTACAGCAATGGAGAACAGAGCCCATCCAGGGATGTGGTCATTGCTTTTTCTGGCAAAGCTCCTTCCCGTCCTGTTCGCCTCCCTCTGCCACCACCACCTGTGCCCTGATGGGAAAGTCCCTGTCCCAGAGCAAAAGCCACCAGGTGACATCTCCTCTCTCTGACCTGAGCAGTGTTGCTGTGGGAGCACTGCAGAGCCAAGCCCTGCCAGTGGCAAGGAGGAGGCAGGGACTAGGTGCTGGTACCAATTAGCAGCCTGAGCGGGGTTATTACAGGACAAGCTCTGTTTAACTTAACTGCTAACAGACTGACTCTGTCAGTTGGAAGAAATCACAGGCAAACAGACTTAATGTGGGCCTGGAGCAGTGGGGGCAGGGAGCATGGTGGCTTCCTCTTCTCTTCTGAGCAGTGCATTTTGTAAAATACAAATGTAATTGTCCTTTGAAACACATGTACAGCAGGATGGGGAGGAGGGTGGGAGGCAGCGAGTGTCGCTGATCAGCTCAAATCTACAGAGTGATTTGCTTCCCAAAGAGGCTGGGTCTTGGCACATCTGCTTCAGGGGCTTTTTGTCACCAGAGAACAATAGCAAGACTCTCCCACGCTGCCACAGGGCTCCAACTCCTCCAACGTCTCCACCAACCAAACCTGCACCCAGGGGAAACCCCTGCACCTTCCCCTCTCCTGCAAACCTGGCACTGCTACAGGCTGTGCCCAGCGCACCCCGCTCCCCCTGCGAGCCCCTGGGTCTGCTTCTGACCCCGCGGCACTGTGCTGTCCGAGCTGCCTTCCAGCCTGGCCTCGCGCCCCGCAGCAGCGCTGGCAGCTTGAAGCAGCCAAGCCTGACTCCAGCTCTGATTCAAGGCACGGCATGGTCTGACAGGGACTTGCAGTTCTCACAGAGATGCTACATGAGCAGAAAATGGATTGAAAACTCTACATACAGTTGGAGCTACTGTCTGCAGATTTCGTCAGCCCAGATGGGCTCTTTCCTGAATGCAAGGGGGGAAGAGCAGACAGCACCATATTTTCCTCAAGCACAGGACTTTGGCTCATTCAGAACACAGTCCAGTGGCCATTGAGGCCTATGGAGATTGCTGCAGAGGTTGGGTGGCTCTGGTGGGACTCTTGAATCCACAGGTCTTTTCTGGTTTGTGAATACTGGCAATGTCTGGTTTTATGAGGGAAGGAATGCCATTGGCACGTTAAATGGTTGGTTGGGTGGGGTTCTGGAAAACGCAGGGCTGTTAACTCAATAGCATTGCTCACTGCATTAGGATTGTACTGGCTTAGATCTAGGAACTTTTTAGGGATGAAGAGCCTCTGCCTTCCTAAATTCTGCATGTTGGCCTCTGAGAAGCTGAGCATGGAGAAGGAAAGCAAGTTACACAACTTGTATGGGCAGACACTGCCTTTGAGTCCTCGGTCATAGCAAAATCTTACTGGTCCCTCCTGCTCAGACTGGAGCAGCTTTTCAGTCTATGGCATCTCATGACGGCATCAGGTGTGCGAAGGAAAAGTCAGAGGTGGGTGAGTAAGAAAGCCCTTTCCTGCTGGGAGGCAGCAAGGGCAGCCTGCTGACAGGCTGTCAAACACAGTGAGCAGCAAACTTTGCCTGCTGCACTCTGAACTTGTCTTGTTGAGAGATCAGGGCTCCCAGCTTCTCTCATTTCAACATTTAGCTGGAGCTGGGCACCCGCTGCTTCCCACAGAGGGCAAGATGCCACTGATTAACTGCATGCTCACAGTAACTTAGGATAGGAAATTACAATGCAGCATGTGGCCCTTCAAGGATTGCTGACCCCTACCCTATCCTACAGCGTTTCTGCTTCTAAGCAGACACTTGTCATATAGGTATTTTTTTTTCAGTGTCAGCCAGGTATTTCTTGTGGAAGATGGCACAAGAGACAGGGCCGCTGCAATGCATTAATTTAGCAAAGATCAAGAATTTGCAATTGAATAACATTATAGCAATGGAGAGAAAAGGGCTCTGGCAGAGCTAGAAGGAGGGCATAGCAGGGGCTGTGGGGCAGGAGCAAGGCACAGGGCAGAGCTGGGGAGGCTTCAAAGCAGGTGCAAAAGCAGCAATATGCACGTCTGGATGACACTGTCACTGAGAAACCGTGGCTCATGGTGATACACCAACCACATCTTCAGAAGCAAAGCACTCGTTGCGTTAACAGAGCACACAGGGCTTCCTCCTGAGCAGTGTCCCGTGGCATGGTGTGGCCTTTTAAAACATGCCAAAGGGATCGAGTACAAGCAGCACGCACATAATAAATGTGACACAACAGAACAACAATACCGCACTCCCAAAGAATGCTGGAAATGCGGCAGAATTAATTGAAGATGCCCCAACTCCCCTTTAACCTTTGTGCTGGGAACTATTATCTCTAATATTAATAATGCTTGGTAATAAACAGTGGCATAACTCCAGGTCCCTGTAGATCAGAGGTAATGGGGTTGGACTGAAGCAATGTAATCAAGACCAGAGCTCAGCCTGCATTTCCAGGCTTTTTCTTTTTGACAGCACATAGCACAGCTGGGAAAAAGAAGCCACCAAAGACAGGTAGGTACGAGGTAGATGCATCCTCTTGCAGCCATTCCTCAAGTTGCTGGAGTTCAGAGCATCCTCGAAGAAAACAGGTGACAAAAGACCCTGAGAAGTCACAGAGGCTTTGCCCCTGCAGCTGGGGTAGCACTACCTCGTAGAGGTTGGGCCAGTGAGGTTTATTTGGCTAAGCAAATGTTGGCAGCCAGGGCTGAAGTGGAAGAGGAGAGAGGGAGCTTTTCCCTGCCAATCTGTGTGATTAATGCCCATAAAGTAAAGCAAACGGAGTGCCTGGACAGGAAGATGCTTTCATCCTGTTTTTTTCCACCACTCTGTGATGTGCTGACTCCCCACATCCCTTTTGGATACATCTCCCCTGTCAGAACATGGGAGCCTGGAAGAGCTGCTGACTGAGATGGGATGGATCCAAATACCTCAACACAGATATGATCTTTTAAACAAGCAGCTGGTGTAACACTGTGATACTGACATGATGCAGCATCGCCCTTCATGCAAACAGCTTGGACTCCTCATCATGGCAAAATCAGCCTCTGGACCAGGGCTTCCTCCCTTTGCCAGTCCCCCTACACACCCCTCTGGGAGCGGGCTGGGAGGGGGAGGAAGGGGTTAAAAAAGCCAATGCGGCCCTGACGACCCATCTGCCACCTCATCTCGTGTGACACGAGTCATGCGATGGGAGGGGGGAGCGGGAGGGCAGAGAGCAGCTCTCTTTCTCTCCTGTTTGCTGAACCTCTGATTATCATTTCTGTGCAGCCGAGGAGGTGGCATGCCATTGTGCGTCAGCTGGGAGAGCCTGCTGAAAGGGGGGCTTCTCCCTGTCTTAAAGGAGACTGCCCTTCCTAATCTTTCCCAGTGCAGAGGAATCGCCCTCCTCCCAGGGAGCCTTCCCCACCAGGAAAGGACCCTCACATAGCTCCAGCCCACCCAACCATCTGCTCCTCAGCAGGGATGCCTCCCGGGAGGGTGCCCTGGCCTTCTCCGGAGGCTGACGACCAGGGAGGCCAATTAGCACCAATTGCAGCGGTGGATTTTGTGCAATAGAGGCACTTGGCCATGAGGAACTGGTCCAAGCTCCTCACCTCATTTCACACAAGCAACAGCAATCAGATGGTAATAACCATGGGTCACTAGAAGGTGACCTTGAGGTGAAAGGCTCCATATCCCATTACTGGTTTACTGAGCTATCAGCCTAACACGTCTCTCCAGCGCTTTGAATCTGAAAATGGTATTGAAGCTCTTTGAGAAAGTCCCTGCTGGCTGGTGTTTAGCATTGTGCATTTCCCAGCAGACATGTGGGAACTGTAATTAAAATCCTCCACGACTACCAAGCACTGGGACCTTGCCGTTAGTGTTATGTGACTAGGCAGGAATTTATTGATTTCTTTCTTGAGCTGTGCATGCTCACAGCAGACACCAACTCTGATTTTCCTCCTGCTTTATTACATCTGTGTGTGTGCACTTATCTAACTCTAGCCATTGAACTTTCCATTAGTATCTGCTGGTATTCCATGGTGTGTGGAAAGGCCCTGAATGGCAAGTATCAACCCAGCTCTGATCTCTGTCACATCTCAGTAGGTTGCATCCCACAGCACTAACAATCCAGTCAGCTCATTTATCCCACTCAGACCCTGTAACACAACTTCAGATCTCTTGCAGCACCACTTTCAGATGCTTTTTTTTTATTCTCCATCCTCACAGGACCCAAGAAATAATTTCCTTTTTTCTGATCATTTGTGTCATCTTCTTTTCCCGTTACAATCAGTTTAGCTGGGGCAGGGCTGGATGGAAAAGGCTAAGGGCCCTTCCCACCACATGGTACATATTTTCCCAAGTTATGTGATGTGCACACAGTTCCTTTACCCTAGCTGCCTGCTGCCTTGTCACTGTCTGTCTGCATCTCTGCCTGTGTTACAGTTTTGATTGTCATCACGGATTTAGGGTTTTCCTCAGTCATCTGCCTTCTTCAGCAGATGAGTCGCATTGGCTCCTCTGGTGAGCACAGCTTCTCCATGGTGCTAGCAATAACACTGCTGTGACCACCAAGCCCTAGGAGCTATGAATCAGATAAGGCTTGTAGGGAGGGGCAATTTCTTTTGATCAAATGACATAACTTGAAAAAATTGTGAAAACTTTCAGGCGCAAAAGCCTCCTTTCCAATTTTGAACCACAAACAGCAAGCTCCTGCTAAGCACTGGCTGAGAACAAATGTTTCAAGTTTAGTTTTGTGTTGGTAATCAACTGGGCAGTTTGAGAAAAAGGTGGTTAACACCTGTGACAGGGTGAGGGACGAGAAATAGGGAGGAATAAGCAGCATTATGTCATAAAACAGTGTATTTACTGAGTCCACGAGTTTTACTATCCAGAGGGACTGTGAATTCTATCTCCCTGCTCATTCTTTGAAAGTATTTTATAAATCTCCCCAGGCATCAGGTTGAGAGGTCAGTAACTGAATAGCAATTTCTGTGGAGAAAGCCAGCTAGGTGTTTCTGTCCCTCTACCAGTTACCAACTTGAATTCATTTGGGGCTGCACTGCTTGCTCAGCAGCGCACACAGTTTCCAGGAAGCTGTTGGGTGTGGTGTGGAAACACACTGCATGCTGATGGCTGGGATATGGGATGTACATATAAATACATATATATGTGTCCATCTGCATGGAATGGTCCATGTCCAAACCCCAAATGGTAGCTGCTTCCCACACCAAAGGAACCTCTCAAACCTCTACCATTCCCCGCCTCTCCCGGCTCTTCTAGCACTGCTCCCAGAGGCAGGTGCTCTGGAGACACTGAGGAGAGGGCAACAATTTCTGCAGCATGGCAACCTATGCAAAAGGTGATCCTAAGATATTCCAAAAGGCACGTTGGGATGTAGGCTATCATCACTCTCTGTGGTGATCTGGCTCCTTTCTGAAGAATAAGAAGAGTAAGAAAGAGGAGTAGTTTCAAGCAACAGCAAAGAGCAACCCTAGAGGGATTTTCTACATAGCCAGCAGACACTTAAGGGGCTCTTAGCCTTTGTCTTTCACATCTTCTTTCTGACCACCAGGGAATGTCCCTCCAAAATAATCCTGAGAGTGTTGAGGTGGCTCTGGGACCTGGTGACCTATGTGTTAACCATTTATTTCCTGCGAGGAGGAGCCTCTAGGTATATCTACAACACTACACTGCCACAGGAGTTCAGCAGGAGAGGATGGTACCTGAAAGCTTTGCAAGTGTCCTGGCATAGGAGGGGGACAGTAATTTATATATTTATGTTAATTCAGCAATTTCCTTCTGCTTTCCAGCAGGCTTCCTGCTATGGAGGGGAGCATGATCATCCAGGTGAGTGAGTATCACGAAGCCAGGGATGGTACCAGCACTCATTTGAAGAGATGTGCCTACCTGAGCAGCATGACCCACCCAATGCTTCTCTGTGCAAGATGGTTCTGTCAATCCAGGCTCTGTCACTCCCTGCTCTGGGCTGTTCAGGTGGTCTGAGGGTGTGCAACAGAGACTGTCAAAGTGGTCTCTTAAGCTTTCACTTTGCTGTCAATCACCTGGGCTTCTCTAATAAGGCTCCCCAACTGATTCAAGACTGAGCACGAACTGGCAGAGATTTTGAAGCTGCTGCAGGGTGCTGCATAGGGACTGTCACAAAGGGAAGCGCAGTTGGTTCCTGCAATTACAGATTCAAAACTCCTATAATAATTTAGGTTAGAAGGCACCTCTGGAGGTCATGTGGTCCAAGCCCTTGCTCAAAGCATGGCTAATCTTTATGTTAGATCTACTTTTAGAGCTAAACCAGGTTGCTCAGGCCTTTGTCCAGTTGAGCCCTGATCTCCAGGGCTTGATGTTACACAATCTCTGGACAGTATGTTCCAGAGTTTGACCGCTCTCATTGTGAAAAATGTTTCCTAAGATCTAATTATATTTTTTTATTGCTACAACTTGTTCTGTTGCTCCTTGCTCTTCTGCTGTGCACCTCCAGAAAAATCTCCATTTTCTACATAATTTCTAATTAGGTATTTGAAGAGATTATTCCTGGGAACAGACAGGATCTTTTGGCTTCTTTCAGTATGAAGGAGAGAACAGAAGAAGCAGTATCACATCCTGACCTTTAAATCTTTTCATGCTGTTTAGAGATGCACCTGCCACTGAGATCAGAACAAGCAAAATGATTATTTCACAAGACAATAAAAATTGTGCTCAGGAAACACGTATGATCTGACCTGGCCAGGAATATCAATTTACTGAATTAACTTTTGGACAGCCCACTAACTTTTGCTGGTCTGTGCATAAGAGGAGAAGGAAAGGTAGAGAAGAGAGGCAGCCCTGGGTAAGTCAGTGATGCAGGATAGGAGCAGGTGATAGGGAAAAGGATTGGAAATCACTGGTCTTTAAACACTGCTCTTTTGAACAGATTTTCCTATGATGGATGTGCAGCCTCTCGATACTTGGGGGTGCCAACACGAACAGGCTGAATAGTTTTCTTTTGACAGACCATGAAAGACTTTTTTGCTTAATGATGGCTGGATGTTTCATGCTGCTGCTTACCCAGTGGCTCTGCGGGTTCCCAGGGTAGCTCTGAAAAGGCTGAGAGAAGGGACCAAAGTGTCTTGTCACAGCTGAGAGCTTGGAGGAGCAACATAGAATGGGGCAAGCTTGTCAAAGCTAGAAAGAATATTGTGGGTAGTATGTGTCTTTTCATAACAGTGACTTTCTTCCAGCCAGAACAATTTCACAAGGAATCAGAAGTGAAGAAGTCAGCCCAAGAGGGACCATGTTCCTTCCAAGTAGCCCAGGAGATCTGTGCTATGTAGTTAAGGGCTGGCATTGCCTCAAGGAGGCTGACTCCTTAACTGGTGTAAATCAACACAGCCTCTCTGGAGGCACTGGAACTGTGCTGGTTTGTCCTAGCTGATGACAATGCCAGTGACATCCGTGCTGAGATTGCATGATGTTAGGCTTGTCCTATGTGCATGCGAGAGGTATCCTAGGAGTCTGGGGCAATATGGATTACTCCAAGGAATCAATAGCTGTGGAGGAACAGAAACCACCTGGATTAAATACTGGACCTGTATGTCCTGCCTAAAAATCAGTATCTATAGCTGAACACAGCAAACCTCACTGTCCTGGGAGAACAGCAACTATTTGAACTCTTGCAAGGCTAGAAAGCCAAACAATGGCATATGGATGGGAAGAAAAGCTATCCTGTTTCTTGGGAGGCTTTTCTTATGGGATTGTGGCCTATCTGTTATCAGGGAGAAAGAAAAGTTACAATCAGAAAACAATAGAAAGATTTTAATTCATCCCATTTAACACAAGACAGGGGGCTCATAAGGCCTTGGCTTTCCTTTATAGTTAGTGGAGAGAGATGAACATCCAGAGAAACATCCAGGTCATCCAAGGTCTGTCTTGCTCTTTGTAGAGGTATGTGTTTGTCCTGTGACTATAGGGAGGGCAGAAGGTGCTTACCAGAACTCTGTACCGAAGACATGTTATTCCAACAAGATCCTGTGGAAGGAATGCTCCCTGGTAGTGGTGAACGGGCATGGAAATGCCTGAGTTTTGCAGGAAGGCCAGGGCTTCAGCTTTCATGCCAGAGTGAAAAAGACCAGACAGTAATGAAAGGATCATGACTGTAAAATTAGCATGGAGTGGATGCTCCTGACATAGTGTGATGGAGTGTTGGCAAGATCTCCAGGAAAAATTGGAATGGAAAGAAAAGTTAGAGAAAAGGACCATGACAATAAGCAGAAGACTAGAGCAGAGCGCTGCTAAACGTTTGGACTAGAACAATGGCTGGAACATGGGTGGACCATAGAAGGATTTAGGCCAAGCTACGACTTGCAAACAAAATGTTTGGATTTGACCCTGCTGATTGTCATGGGTGTTGCTGAGTTTACAGTTTTCCTCTCTGGGGAAGGAACATGTAGGGAAGAGAGCAGCAAGGTCAGGGGTGCCTTCGCACTTCTGCCTTGGCAGATTATCCTCTCTGTGGACTCTTCTCAGCTGCTGGGAAAGTCCATTGTTGCTACAGTCTTATTTACCATAATTTTCCTCCTAATTCTCATTCATGCTCAGGAGGATGCAAAATTTGCAGTGGGTCAGAGTGACTTTGACAGTGGAGTTTGTCAAAGATAATTAAAGCCTGGAATTGCCTACGTGTTTATTTTTATTTTATTGAAACATATTGCTTATATTGGGATGCATCCAGGTGTGTATATCAGGAACAGCTTCTATTGCTTTTCTTCATTTTAGGGGCATTAGTTCTAGTTCCCTCTCAGATTCTCCCATTTGCTGCAAAAGATATTAGAAGATAAAATTCCTTTCCTTCATATGCCATTTTGTCTTTCAGAGTTGCCAAAGCATAAACATTATTGATACCATGCCTCTTTCTCCTTAGACCAGCTACCTTTTTAAAATTTTATCTTATTTTAACACCTTTGCTTTGAATGTGAATGTTCAAATCCAGTTCTCAGGTGCTGTAAATGTACTCCCACTTTGGGCCACTCAGCAGTTTCAGCAGCACATTTGCAAACAGCTCTTGATGTTCACACCAAGCTCTGCTGCACAGCTGTGGTGCAAAAGCCCAGCACAGATGCACTACAGTAGCATGTGGCAAGTCACGGTACTTGACACCAGCAGAGTGGCCCGATAGTGGCCCCAGAGTGGCTTTGCACTGTGACTATAAATCCACTGCTAGACACACATGTTGGAGGGGTGAAGAAGAGACTGGTCAGGGCAGAAAGTTCAGGGGTGATGGTAGTAAGGGAACTCAGGGGAGAGGAGTCTTTGGAAGAGGTGAAGACTACTTAAAGAAAGGTAAGAGAAGATGTGACAGGCTGGTATGGCAACTATACAATACAAATTATAAATTGGGAGGGACCAGACTGACAGACAAGGGGATGTGGGAGATTGTTCGCTGGATTCAAGTAGAGAGAACATCATGGCTAAAGCAAAAGAGGAGAAAAGCCATGAGAAGAAGAATGAAGGACAGGTTTTATTCAGAGTTGCAAAGGCCTGGGGCAGATCCATCAAGAGTGGAGAGGGAGATGTATATAAGAGAGAAGGGAAAGAAAAGTCAACAAAATATTGATGAGTAGAAGCTGTTGATTACATACAGTGCAGTCATAGCCAGAGCTGCAGTGAACCATGGGTGCATCCAGGGTAGTATTAAATTAGACATTGCAGGAACTGCTGTGTAAGTAGTACCAACACTTTTCATGGTGTAGCTGTGGCAGCAAGGGGTGTCAGCAGTCATGGAGACAGGCCAGTTAGCTACATCTCCATGAGCTGAAGAAATAATTTTGGGAAGAGAACCAGAGCTGCTTGAGAAGGCAGCAGCAGAACGGAATCACAGCAGAGATATTTTCATAGTGGATCAAACACAGATCTTCATTCCACCCTTTTAAGTCTTTAATGGGCCTGACCCTACCTTGCAGATGCTGTTCTCCTGTGCAAGGCCAGTGTTACCAGTATCTGCACTACCAGTATCCTCCGACTGTGGCGTCATTGCCCTCAAGGGCTTTCAGGTGGTCCGTGAATGACAGCTTTTTCCCTCTGGTGGCCGCAGGCTTCAGCACTTGTGGAGCAAAGGGGTTGAAATAACCTCTCCCTCCACAGTGAAAATGAAATGCAAGAGCCCTCCACCTCCTCCCTACAAGCAAAGTCCTAGCCTATTAACTGAGATGGCAGGGAGGGGGGCTGTAAAGCAAGGGAGAAACATATCTTTGTGTCTGCTTGACAACTTTGTAAGAGGCAATGTTACCATGGCAATCGGTGGTCTTTAGTAAGGAGTGAGCTATACTCTTAGGGTGAGGAGAAAGGGGAGCGATGCTACAGGGAGGCAGCTTGAAAGTCTAGTGGGAAGGGAGAGCAGGGACTGCAGAGCAGGAGAGGACAGTGATGGTCAGAGAACCACCTCTGGCAAAGGACAGGTGGCTGTGACAGCAACCCTGATGTCTGGCATGGCTGCCCCACAACATGAGGTCTCTCTTGAGCTGCTACAAGATGAGCATCTCTAGACTGAGCCCACGTATTTCCACTGAGGCCATTGTCCCTGGCAAAGGGGGCACTACAGTTAGCCCCGAGGCCTCTGGCTGGGCAGAAAGCCCCCACCTGGAAGTGCCCATTTTGCTCTCCCCCATCCCCACCCCCAAGTCTTTTGGCATTTCACCAGAAGCCCTGTTGCCCACCCCAAGACGACCACACAGCGTGGCCATCCGAGAACAGTCAGCTGGCAACAGAAACCCGTTGCTTGGGTCGGAGCCAGAGAGATACTCCAGTCCCATAGAGAAATACCACCAAAGCCCAGTACCGCATGGGAAAGGTCTCCTCCCCATCTTTCATCGGATGCGGATGGGAAAGGAGTTTCCTCGGTCTCGTGTTTTTTGCAAGGGGAGGGGCTGAGTGGCCAGAACTGTGCATGCCTGAAACAGTCAGACGATTGTATGGTAGGTGGGGAGGAGAGGGAACAAAGAGCCAGGGCTGACAGCGCAGAACTAGAGGAAAACTCGAGCTTCTCCCCTCCGCTGTCTCGGCAGCCCGGGGTGGGTGATGCCCCTTCCAGGAGACTGCTTGTCCCAGTGCCTTGGCCCTCGGTGGGCAGCTCTGCAGCCCCGCGGGCTGGACAGCCACGGGCAACCCCTGTGGATGTGGGTTAGGAAGAGCCCTGCGGCCCTCGGGCGCCGACACAGGCCAGCAAGGAGGAGGAGGTGGTGGCTGAGCCGGCGGTGCAGGCGAGGCCCGCCGGAGTCCCTCTTTCCAGGAGGCAGCGCTGAGCTCTGCCTCCCGCCCCGCCGGGCCTACCCCTGCTCCCCGGCTCCCGGCCTGGCAGGGCCTGCGGATGGGGGATCACTGCCGGGGGTGGGGGTCTCCCACGCAGGCCGTGGGCTCTCCCGCCGCTCCTCACTCTCGGCCGGCCTCGCACGGAGCCCCTGCTGCCGGCAGGTGGCAGGGCAGCCCCGCGCCTCGCCCCGGCCCGGTCCGGCTCGGCCCCGGCCCCGGCCCGGCCCGGCCCGGCCTGGCCGTGCGGGGCGGTGGGTCTCCTCGGGGCCGTCTCAGTGCCAAGTAGCACCGCCTCGGAGAGCGGCTGGGGAGTTCCCCCGAAGCGGGGAGGGGACCCTTTTCTTTCCACCTCCCGGCAAAGCCCTGGGGTGCTCGCGCCTTCCCCCCCAGCCACAGCCGCGGAGGAGAGGGGGCTGCCAGAGGAGACCGGCCCTCCCCGGCCCACAGGCCGCTCGCAGGAGCGGGACTGGTGCTGCTCGTTCCTTGTCCACAACCTCTGTAGGGTGTGATGGGCATTTTTATTATTATTAATGGCAGTGTGTTCGCACTGAGGTTAGATTACAGTCCCATTGTCTGAGGCTCCGCACAAAAGCGGTCAGAGACAGCCTGTACCCCGGGAACAGGCAGTCCGAACAGAAAGAGGCAGCAGAAAGGGCGGGCAGGAAAGGAAAGCAGCTCAGGGAGGGGAAGCATTTTTTTTCCACCCTTCATCCAACAGGCCAGTGGCAAAAAACAGGCTTTCTAGGCTGCTCCGGGCCCCCTCATCCTTTGGACCACGCGGTCCTCTTGTGTAAGTGGAATAAATAACCTGTGGCTGGCTGGTTTTTGGTGGTTCAGCATTTGTAAATGCTGACCGTTTACCCCTTGGTTAAAGCTAAACCCGCCTTCTCTTTTCCCAGCTGTTTAACACAGACACAGGGAGCTGGGAGCCCAGGCCGGTGTGCGGGGTGCTGTGGAGGTAATTATTAATCGGTGGGGCTCCTGGCCGGTCCTGCTCCCTGCCCGGCTGCTATCAGAGATCGCTGCCGGGGGACGGTTGCCCACCCTGCTGCTGGGGCTCGCCCTCCCTGGCCTGTCTGAGGACTAGGAGGAGAGAAGGACCACTCCAAGCAGCGGAACTTTTCACTCCAGCTTAGACAGATTTCCAGAGATGCTTCGAGAGAGGGGAGGGGATAGGAAGCAAAATTTGTAGGAGGACCAGCCTGGCCTTTTTAAATTCAGCTGCAGAGTTAGTTAACAAAGTTGCAGGTTCTCAGTCTCTGTTTCTCTTTCTTTGCCAATTCTTTTTTTTTTTTTTTTTTTTCCCTCAATATAAATACCCTAGGGCGGTTTCTTTTCTTTTTGGTATGAATGTGATGATCTTCCGGGGCTGTGATTGGCTCCGCGGCTTGTCATCGGGGACACACCTCCTGGCGTGGGGCCACCGCCTCCCCCCTCCTGAAAGCTTCCCCTTGTAACAAGTGAGCGTAATTACATCAGTTACTCACTAGAGCACAGACCTGCTTTAAGTTTTGGCCTCCTGGAGCCAACGAGAAGCTGAAGGACTAGAAAATGCAGTTTCAGAGGCCTGTAACACTATGGACCCTACAAGTCACGTTTTGCTCTTCCATCCCAGGAATTAAGGCTCCCAGTCACATGTGAGGATGAATGAATATCCATACTAGTCATGAAAATGGCTACCTGTTAGGAGAACAGGGCTGCCACACCAGAGAAGGATTTCCACTTTGCCAAAGCCTGGCCCACTGAAAAAAAAAAATACTCATCAGGTCCCTTTTGAATTGAGCTTTGGTGTAAATGAACCAGAAAAGGCTACACTTTCAGGGGCACCAAAAGGGAAGAGAGCTCTGAGTGAGAGCTGCAGGGGCTGTGGATGATCCCCAGAAAAGAGCAGAGCCAGCTGAACAAAGGCATCTGTGTGCCAAAAGAAAATGCCTTTCACCCAGCAGCAAGGGCCTACAAGACAGGGCCAGACCTGTCAGGGGAAGCGAGTGGCCCTAAAGAGCAGCACTCACGTGCCAGGTGTGGATATTGCACCAGCAGCTTGATGCATTTCTGACAGGTCGGGATAGGAACGTGCAGTGCTTCTCTGGGCTTGTTCCAGAAAGGGCTGAGTGCTGGGGTGGGAGCATCTTTGCTGTGCACCAGAGGCCCAGACCCTCCTGGGGTAAATTGGTGTAGGAAGTCAGTACTCTCACAGCTGAGAGCCTGCTCCACGCTGGCATGGAGGAGTTTGGCTGATAAAGAGAAAAGTTTCTGCACAAGAAAGAAAGGAAGCAGTGCTCTGACTGGAGGAGACGTCTCACGTCTCATCCCAGGGCATTTTGTCCTTGTGGGGATGTGGCCCTAACGTGTGGCATAGATGCTGCTGCTGCCTGGTGAGCTGGAAGGACGCAGATGAGGTGTAGGAGAATGCAAACCATCAATCTGGGTAGGAGAGAGGAGTCCTTATGTACGGATGTTTGCAAGGTGTCAGAACTGCTATTCTGACATGGAATGAACCCAGGCCTTTTCAAACATGTCTTGCAAAAATTATACAGGGAGAGACACCTTCCCCTCTGCTCCCCCCAGCTATTCTCTAGCACGCAGGTGTTTGCTCAAAGCACACAGCTGAGCAGATCCAGCCCTGGTTCTGGATCAGACAGAGCAAAACTTGAACTGGCTCCCACATTGCCTGGCCAGTGCATTGAATATGGTTGTAGCCTCTTTTCCCCATCTGTTTCCTTCAACTCTCTGCCCTCCCTCAAAATGAAAATAACCTTCTGCTTTCTATCCTGCAACAGACAAACTTTTTCCTGGAAATGTCACGAAAACTGATGTGCCCCTATGAAAAATGTGAGTTTTGATGATTCAGCATTTTCTGATGGAAGAAAAAGCTCCTTTGTTTCTCTGACCAGCTCTCAGCAAATGGCTCAATAGCATGCAGTCCGTGTTTCCTCCCAGGGATCTGTTGTGGAGCTGCTGAGAAACTTCCTAGGTCATGGCCCATTCAGTAGGTGGGAGGTGTCATTGGATCAGACAATCTGAATACAAGCAAAGAGCTCCCATTTGTTCTTACAGACCCGAAAACATTAGAAATAGTGTTGGTGCTTTCTGTGGTATCAGGTGTTCTCTGATCATATGATCTTCAGTGGGACCTGGGTTCTGCCTGATTTTGGAGAGAGTTCTGCCCTTTCAGTGAGCTGAAGTTGCAGAAAGGAAGGAGCTCCTTCAGGAGCCAAGGGAAAGGCATGAAAGGGACAACAGGCTTCCAGTTCTGAAGGGTGAATACTGCAACTAGTGGCTTGTGATTTGGGTACCCTCACTGAGATGTGATACCTGCAGGGTGTCCGGCACCTCTGCAAGAGAGGCATTCCCTGCCCCGTCCCTGCCAAGAGCCAGAGCATGTGGTGTTGAAGATGTGAAGCTGCATTTCTGGCACAGGAGGAGCAGGCAGAACAGAGGGAAGTTGTGGTGCTGGGGCAGGTGCATCGGCAGGCAAAGGGGCACTTCCATGTTCCCAGATGTCATATCAGCCTTTGTGCTGGCCTCCAGGCCGGGGTGAGAGTGTCAGCTTCCAGCTTTGCTCTGCAGGATCCCAAAGCACATTTGCCCGTTTCCCTTGCCTGTACACAACTGCTAACCCACCTTTCTTATATACCCTTTTCAGGTGGATCAAGCTTTTCTCTTACTATTATTATGATCCCCAACATTCCTTGCAAGCAAACTGTTGGCGAGTGAGGAAATTCCTTACATAGAGATGAAATGCAGGGATCGCAGGAAAAAAAAATAATTCTAGTCATAATAATAAGTAACAGCCCCATTTGCTTTAATCCACAGCTCACAAAACAACAGCCCAGTCCAAATTCTCATCTGCTGTGAAGATAAAGAATGTGATTTACTCTGTCAGCTATGAAGAACAGACACACCACAAGGCAGTTATCTCCGGCCATAAACAAACTGGAGTGGCTTTGCCTTTTAACAGGCTCCCTTCTCCTCTCCTGTGGAGTGCTACTTTCCGCCTCACGTAACCCTCTGGGCAACTCCACTGACCTATTTTGTTTTAATAAACTTGAGCAGTTTGAGTTATGCACTCTCCACTTTTCAGACGCCGTTGCCACTCCACAGGGCTCCCTTTCTTGCCCTGCTCGGCAAGGTTGCATAGGTAGTATCTTGGGAGAAGCTAAATAAACAGCTTCCAAGTTCCGACACAGCCCATATGTGCCAAGCTGCCTTTGAAATGTTAGCCTTGGAGGTGAGAAGGAAAAACTGAGTTGACTAGGAAAACGCATAACCTTTCAGAAACAGGTTTTTATTACCTTCCTTATCACCCCTTTAAGGTCATAAAGATTATGCCAAAGAAGCTATTAAGTTTTCCAGGATTGCAAAATATTTTATCAATGGTAGAGATGAAGCATGCTGTTCCACTTTTCAATTTTTTGCTTTAAATTTCCTTTTATGTTCAGGGATTTGATCGTAATCTTCCCTCTGTACCTTTCTGTTTCTGTCCTGCTTGGAAGCAGTCAGACATGGTTAATGGTTTATTCTAGCCAGAAGCCTACACTGAGTTGCAAACAGAAGACCTCTTAGGTATTAAAACAAATTAAGAGAGTGAATATGGAAAATAAAATGTGGGCACTGTGGTTTCTTAACAGACTGAGCTTCTGGCTTTCCCTCTGTCATGGTTCCTGAGATGGATATAAACTTAGGGAGAGCAATGACTGACAGCAGTGGTTTTCCATACTGCCTCGTCTGCTTGAGTTAATTTAGGAGCTAGGTTATATTCTTCCACTGAAAAACATCCGTGAAAACTTGACACCAGAATGTTTCTAGTGGTTACGTACTGTGGTCTGGGCTGAAATGGCTGCACATTGGTGTCTCCACCAGGTTATCCTAGGAAGGAAATAGAGATCAAATGCCATAGGAGGCCATCTGAGATTCCCTTCCCCAAACACTGCAGCGGAGGAGCAGATTAGTGTCTTGCTCATAATACGTCTCCTGCAAATCCCACACTGGAGAAGGATATCCAGAGCTTTGGAGAAACGCTGAAAAGAGGCTCATGAGAGGCCCAATTCTTCACACTGAACTGGAAAGTGTTACGAGTGGACTGCAAAGCTCTACTGAATATCGAGTTAATCCAAGATTTACAGGCCATAAGCCTCCAGAAATTGGGCTGTGGTGGGCTTTAGCTAAAGCAGTGTTAGCTAACCTTTTAAGAAACCCTATTTTTCTTTCCTCTGCAGTCTTTCCAATGGGCCTTGTTTTCCTGAAGGAACAGATCCTCATCTGGCATAACACAGATTCATCTCACTGAAGCCAGTGAAGCTGGAGGTTAGGAGGACCTGACCCCAAAGCAACTCCTCTTAATGGTGACATGTTTGTCGCCACCAGGCAAGATGACGGACTGAGCACTGGTGATGGAAAAGTAGCAGACAGGCTACTGGCACAAAGATTCTCCATTTGTCTCTGCCATGGCATTTACTCTAAAGAGAGGCAAAAGCAGGAAGGTGAGACACTTCAGTGAAGTTGACATGAAGAAGAGAGGAGTCTTTTCCTCAAGCTGAGTTAGAGTGGAAAAACTTTTATCAGGGAAGTGCCAAGTATAAATCACTAACAGAAACTCCTTGGTTGAGACGATTCAGAAAGGACAGTAGTGAGCTAATTAACAGCAACTGGCAATAAAACAGAACAGTATTATGACCTTTTAGGACAGTGTGTGTCAATCTTTTCCACAGTGTGCCACAGGGAGAGGCTGCCCCTTTCCCACAGGGTTAGACCTCCTGCCTGGGGTGGGCAGAGGGTCCAGGGGTGGAGGTTCTTCAAGCTATTGTTTCAGGTGCCTTGCCAATCTGAGCAGGCAACTTAGCATTGATTTATGCTTTGCTTGTATTTTCCAGGTTCTTTCTCCAGTCATGCAACAGTATGGAAAGACTTCCCTGGTGATTGTAATGGGAAAAACAGGGGTGGCCGGAGGAAGATCAAGGGAATGGGGGGGGATGTGCCTGTTCTGACAGCTCTGTCCATCCTGGGGGGAGCTTGTAATTCCCAGCTGGAAACTTTTTCTCTGGGGCAGTGATTTGTAATGCTGAAGCCACCCACAGTCTCCTAGTGGCAGCTTAAAATAGTCTGGTCACTGGGCAGGTAAGGTAAGGCCCATACTATTCTCAACATCCACCACAGATGACATACAATATCAATGACAGCCTTCTAATAATTTCAAAAATTTTAAGTAAAATACGTTTTCTTTCTTTTGAAATAGAGCCATTAAAAATTAAATGTGGAACAATGACCATCTGTATTAGGAATGAAGCTTAGTATATTTGATAAAAATCTTCTTCTTGTCTTGTTTTGTTTAAATATCAAGTTACACATGCTTCCTGCCAAAACATTTCAGAAAGTTGAACCAAACCACTGCCTAAGCACCTGGAACCAAAGCTTCGTAAGTGCTAAATCCACTTTGAAAGCGTTTGCTCTTCCGTGAGTAGAAGATGACTATTTTTCCCATTTCAGTTTATTCAACGACTTAAGATTCAATGACTTGCTCATTCAAAACTGAGAAACTGGATGAGGTTTGGAAAAAGCAGGCAAGCTTGTTTTTCTCCTCTGGTCTATGAGGAAAATGAGGATGAGAGGACAAGATCCAGCAGATCTACAGTGTTGGGGTATATGGTGTCCTGGAACAACCTGTTTAACACACTATCCACTGATACAACTTCCTTTCTTTGATATTACTTTTGCTTTTCTGTTTTGCAGTTAAGGTGGTTTATTTGAGTAATAAACTAAGAGTTTAATAAAACTGGGTTTAGACATTTTTAGTGGATTCAAATTTCATTCTAAATGCAGCCTGATATGAATCAATTCTAAAGAAAAACAGTCATCCTGTAGCAAATTAAAAACGCATAATTCACCATTTTCCACCATAGAAAAATGTAATAATCAAGCCCTAATAAAAGCCCATAAAGCTGTGAGTAAATATGTCTAGATAAAACTGTCTGCTGGTAACAGCAAGTACCAAAGTTAGTAGACAGGCTGTATGTGGTTTTAAGTCAATGGAGTCTTACTGGTTACAGCCTGATGAGTATCAACCTTTCTTTAGGGAAAATAATTTAAAAGGATAAATGGAAAAGAGGTTTTGATCTAATATTTAAAATTAAACTCTCCTGGTCACTAATTTAGATGGGTTATTTAATCTGTTCACTGAGGCTCAAATCTATCCCTTTCAGTCCAGTTTCCCTGTAGTTACCGCATGGGTGGGATTTTACGCATCTGAAGTTTCAGTTTCAGGCTCTCCTCTGCGAAGCTGAAGCCAAACCTCCCTCAACTCAATGAGATTTTCCCCAGCAGTTTGCCAGGAGTCTGAAGCAAGCTTTCAGTGGTCCAGATTGGTGACTGTTCAGTTGCTGAAAACCAGTGCCTAGTGCAATTCCTCACAGGTAGCTTCTGTCACTGCCCGACATGTGTCACTAACAAGTGTGCTTGTAGCATCCTCTGCAGAGGAGTGAAGAAACAAGATGCTCTGATGATAAAGCATGCTAGCAATTTGTAGTGTCCCTGTCTATGCCATACCTCTCACCCTGTGAAAACAGTGGAATCATCTCCTTGAAGATGAAGAAGTAGAAATAAATGAGGTAACAACATATTGCGATAAAACTGGAAGTGTCAGTCACTTGCTGGGAGTTTTTCCTCTCCTCTCCTCTCCTCTCCTCTCCTCTCCTCTCCTCTCCTCTCCTCTCCTCTCCTCTCCTCTCCTCTCCTCTCCTCTCCTCTCCTCTCCTCTCCTCTCCTCTCCTCTCCTCTCCTCTCCTCTCCTCTCCTCTCCTCTCCTCTCCTCTCCTCTCCTCTCCTCTCCTCTCCTCTCCTCTCCTCTTTTTTTTCCATCCCATCCCATCCCATCCCATCCCATCCCATCCCATCCCATCCCATCCCATCCCATCCCATCCCATCCCATCCCATCCCATCCCATCCCATCCATGTGGGTACCATAGGATCTTAAAGCTTCATTTATGTTAGGCTTTATGGGAAGACCAAACAAATTAACCTCTTCCTGCCTCCAGAAGTGTGCAGCCAACCCAACACAGACCTGTGATGTGCAGGGATTGCCAAGCCTGCTCTGTGTGCAGCTGCAGAGTCTCACTCCTTGTGTGAATTTGTTCAGACCTCAGTGTGCACCACAGAGCACCGTGCTACCTAGGCATCTGCTAAGCATAATGCACAAGGCAAGTGGTAGTGACAGACTGACTTGCAGCGTGCAACGCGATGATGAGGCAAAAGCAAGCAGTGGGCAGAGCAACTTTGTGCTATGTCACATACGTTCTCAGCTGTTTCCATGTGCAGTCCCCCTAGAGCAAGGTACACACTGCATGTTTGCATCTCTACCTATCTGCTGATCAGCCCATCTGTGTCATGAATCAGCTTCTCCATCAGGGAGGGGCCTCTAAAGAGACATGTGCCAACTATTTAATAAATTAATTGCAGTGTATTGTTTACTCTGTTTGTTTAACTAGCAATGACAGAGTTCGTGGGTAACTCCATCAGGAAAAACATCATCCTATGTCCTGTGGCAAACATGTGCACACCATTGTCTAGTTGGGATCAAAAAAGACCCATACTTGTCACCTCTGAATCAGTTTCTGTTTTCCAGCCCTCCCCACCAGTTTGCAGTTCCTGTTCTTGAGCTCCTTCCTCTGGCTGTAGATGCCTATCAGCATAACTGGAATTCATGGCATGACCTTTGATTCCTTCTGTCCTCATGCCAGACTCCAGCAGGTCTCTGTTATCAGATACTAAAGCCTATTATGATGTGAAGTGCATGCACAAATTTACCCAGGTGGGTACGCTGGCATCCTTGCCTGATAGTTCCTCCTTCCCAGAGGAGCACGGGCATCTCTCAGCCTCCTTAGGGCCGCCAGGGCCTCTCTTTACATAAGGAAAATATGTTGGCATGAAAAGCAAATGGTTACACATGCTTCTGCTATTTTCTCTTTCAGAGGGTAAATGCTTTTTCATATCCCATGATGTCATCTTTTGACACCACAGACTGGGGTTGTGCCAGGTGAATATGGTGTTCTCATCTGATGTCTGCCTGAGCCTGCAGGGACCCTCTGGCCCTGGAGCCTAAAGATTTGTCCTCATTATCTTCCTTCTAACTCAAGAGAGTAACATTTCCCCAGGTGGAGGCACAGACGAGGGATGTGACTTGCCCAGCATCACTCTGTGAAGACCATGGTGGAGCTGGGTACAGAAGACTCAAAAACCCCAGTGCTATCGTTCTGCAATACCATAGCTGGTTTCATGACATACACGAGTTCTTCCAAGCAATCCTATCTCCCATGCAGACACCACAGTCATCAGCAGGGCTGCCGCCTGGGGCCTTGGGCACCACAGGGCACATCCTTCCTTGGCTTGACCTGCAGCAGAGCTCCAAAACCTTCAGTACAGGGAGGTGAGGGGCTGGCTGAACTCCTCGTGTCCTGGGTAGTTTGTCAAAGGTTGGCTCACTTCACAGGCCCTAGTCTCTGCAGATCTGGTCCTGGACAGTAAGTAACCAGAGCAAATCTGGCAGAGACAGCAGGACTACCCCAGCTCACCATTGTCAGGTGTATATAGCAAGATGTCTCTTTATTAGTAGCAGATGGGATGCAGAGAGTGCTCCCAGTTCTGTGTGCTTCCTGAGACACCTCCTAGGACCATTTGAACCACCAAATTCATTCACGTTGCCTCCAAGACCCTCACACAGAACCCCGAGCTGGTTCCTCATGCCGCATTCCTCTTGTGCGAGGGCCTGGCTTGCCTGTCAGCCGCCTTGGCCTGCCATCAGGCTTTGATCGCTCTGCATGAAAGCTATCCCATCTGGTTGTTCTGGATACGCTGTGCAAAATCTCCCTGCCTCTGCCTGGCCTTGTGCATGCTGGCTGGGGCACGTATTTCAGATTGGGGCATTCTAGCTGCAGGCAAACTCTGTTCTTCAGCGGCGTGCTGGGTTTGTCAGAGGGTATTAGGAAATGTTCTCATGGTGGGTGGAAGCACGTAGAGGATCTGAGGTGGTTGCTGTGGCTGTGGGGGACAGCTCTGGCCTGGCCCACGCAGTCTGTCCTGCCCAGGTGATCCTCTGTGCTGTTTGCAGCAACGCTGCTGTGAACGCCGCTCACCCACACTGGTGTTCTGACCAAGCCAGTTGCCAAACTGGAGTGCCTCAGCTGACCCAAGGGAATTTTAATTGAACCACCTTCACTCTCTGCAAGCAGGTGCCAGTTTATCAAGCCTTGGTGACGTTAGCTGGTGCCAGGGAGTGCAGTGGGTTCACATGCATGCTCTCTGTGGGACTGCAGATACGTTTCCTGCTGAATGGCTACGCGTATGCCTTTGCAATCATTAAACATAGGAAGTGCCTTTATGTGCATGATAATACACCGTTACAGTCATCCTGAAAGCTGCTTGCCCCAATGTCTCTCAGCTCATCATACAGCAAAAGTTTTGCATGTGAGAGGAGCGGGATGGGGTCAACAGCAGGCTTAGCAAATCCAGCTTCAGCCCACCAAGGGAGAAGCAAGTTCTGATGCCAGGTCTGTAGATATAGGGAGCTCTGTTAAGCTCTGGGAGCTCCTCCCAGACAGACTCCATACAGCATGGTATGGGGTAAGACACAGATATGATATTAATCAGATTTTAGGCAACTTTGGACAGTACAGATTAAAACCAAACACCTAGAAGGGAAGAGTCTTAAGTTCCTCTGTGATGTACTTGGCCTTGGAATGGGCAGGCAGCTACATATGGAACTAGCTTCAACTTTAGATCTCCAGACACAGTCCTGCAAAAAGTACATAAAACAACACTCTGCAGGAGCACAATGAGGCCGCCTTCTGTGCTTGCTGCTTGTTCTCACACTGGTAGTGTGTGCTGTTCTCACACGCAGCTTCACACTCCCTGGTTATACATTAGCAACAACACATTCTTTAACTCGCGTTTCAGTTGGATGTAGATTGACGCCTGATACTACAAAGTACGGCTGGGGAGAAAGAAAACCACTCAGAGTCAAATATTTTCTGTTGTTGAGTTAGTAGGCAGAACATGCAATGAACCACTAAGTACGGTTACTGATGAGCATTTATTTGGTACTAGTAGTGCTGGAGGAGATGGGGTCTTTGGATCTAAAGGCCTTATGAGACAAACAGGCACTCAGCGAATGAGTTTTTCCCCAAGGTGGAGTGCACTTGTGGGGATGTGGGGTGGTATGGTGTGCCTTTGCTGAGCGGATTAGGGTCTAGGGGTCTCAAGGATGAAGTGTCTTTTGTGGAGGAGCCAGAAGATTAACAGAGCAGGAAAGGAGGTATAGGCATAGGCAGAACAGAAAGGATCTGCTTTGGAGTGGTCTCAACAGAGGTAATAAATTGGGGGTTGAATAAGCAAGGTCCCACACTTCCATCTTCTGGCCACACCCTCCAAATCTCTGATGTACCCAGAAAGCACTGATCACTCAGAAAGCCTGTACTTCTTTCCCATGGTCACAGGGGCCAAACCATCAGTGAATGTAGCACACTTGACTGGAGACAGAGAAGCTGGGACATTGCCTATGATATCCAGCTGTTCATACCAGCCATTCCTGCTCCAAATGGAGAGTCCCACAATTGCGTCTTTGCAGGCTGGCCCTTTGTTCAACCCCTTTCCTTCCCTGCGTAATCCACCTGACTGGAACACTATCATGCTGCTTGGAGAGAGGGCTTCAGCATGTGCTGGCTTTGGACAACCTTCCACAACTCCCATGTCATCTTTCACTCAGGACCTAGCCACCACATGCACCCTAATAAAAATCACATGTTTAGCACAGCTGAACCTGGGATGGGAGTCATGCCGGAACAAATGATTCCTCATCTGTGTGCAAAATCATTCTTTCTCTGAGGAAGAAATTAAGAGTAACATCAATGCAATCAGATCCCAAGATGAATGCAAACCCATCACCAGGGAAATTTCATTTTTAATAATTCAAAATTATATACAGAAAATGCAAGTAGGGGAGCGAGGAGCAAGTAAAACCAAAATAAATCAAGGCAGAGAGCTCCAGCTGTCTCACCAACTGCCTTTGACCGCTGACAACTCAGTCTAAATCTTAACATAGGAGCACAGGGCGGCTGATGGCAGATCACACTATGTCCCTTATTGCTTTGCATGATCACAGTGGCAGTTTTGTTAAAGCATGGGAGGGCACGTGGATGGAGAATATTAGCTGTTACCCTCCCCTTTTCCTCTCCCTTTCATGCTTTGTGAAGCAGCCAAGCTGTGATCTTAGGTATGATATATATATATATAGCCCCCCTGCAGCCGTCTTTTAAGGGGGTGCTTGGCCTGGGGAGGGAGGGAGGTGGAGACAGAACTGGCCACTAAAAGGGTTTTGCTAACAGATCCCTTTGGGTATTCATCAGAGATCTCTTTTGCTTCCATTTACCTCTTATTTCATAGAGCCTTTGTACTCTCCTGGACCAGGAGCACATGGAAGGAAGGACAGGAGGAGAGGCAGAGCTGTTCAGGAGGCTCTACTAGCTCACTGAAAATTGCAAACTAGAAAAAAAAAATGGATTCATCCTTAGTCTCTGCCTTTTTGATTGCGTGTGTATCACAAGGGCCTTGGCACTTCCAGCACACTACTTGGTTTGCTTCCATCTGAGAGATGACTGTGAGGATGGGCCTGCTCAGGAGACAGCAGCTGGTGGACTTTGTCCAAGTAGACTGGTAGAGCTTCAGCTGAGCCCCAGCCTGTTTCAGGCAGTGAAGATGAAGTGGTCTCAGATGCAACAGAAGTAAAGAGATTTGCTGAAGGTTGTAGAAAAACTGGCAGAAACAGGACCAAATGTAGGACTTTTGCTGCAGAGCCACCCATGTCATGAAAGAGACAATAGCTGGGCAATTATTTCTAGGGAGGAGATGCCAAACCTTGATGCCTAAAGAGCCATTGTGAGACATCCCCTTACAGAGTCTCTTGTCTAGCCCTGGAAAGCCAGGGCAGGACAAGAACGTTAACTGTTGTCTCAGTTATCAAACCAGGCAGTGACTGCACAGGGCAAATCTTGTCCTGACTCACTCAGGTAGGTTGGTGCAAATGTTACTTGGCTAAAATCGTGGTCTCAGCTACCAGAAGTGAACATCTTGGCCTAACAGATTGACAGGGAAAGGATGCACATATGGACAGACCTAATAACTGTGCTATGGTGATGGTTCCTTTAGATTGTCTTGTAGGTACAAGCGGCTTATGTTCAGAGAGCCGGGTATGGTAATTATGCTTCTGATATCCACTTCTCCCAAACCTCTAGTGCTCCCTTGTACAAACCTCAGTGCAAAATTACTCAACCACAGCAGCATGCTGACATTCACGATTTTGCTGATGAACAAACAGCAGTTTTTCCCAATGTTTCCATACAGTTGTTCTGCCAGTGGGAGGTATGATTTCAGGAACATTAACATGAACAAACAACATCCTATGACATCTGCATTTATTGGGTCTGCTTCTCTCCCTCATCTCTAAATTTCTGACATGACCTTTGATAAGAGAGTGGCTTGCTGGAATGGCACTAGATTGCTAGGAGCTCTTGTGAGACAACCCCTTATCAAAGGCTGAGCACAGCCATGACCAGCGTGGAGTGCCAGTCCAAATTTACACAGGCTGCTATGTTGGCATGCATCCCTAAATTCTCAGCTTCATGGACTTTTATCTTCCCCTGCAGAACGAGGGCATCACGGACTCTCCTCTTAGCTGCCACTAGCCTGTTTGACACCACAGAAATATGCCCAAGTGTGAACATGCTCACAGAACTCCCCTCCCCAAAAACCTCAGGGAAGATATGTTTGAAATGTGTGTTTCCCAAATACAGTTCTGTTTACTCGATAGTGATTGTTCAAGGAGGTGTTTTTGGCCTCTCCTCTCCCATTCTTCAGTTCTCAACCTAACAAGGGCTGTATTCTTGTCACGGTGTTTATGGGGCAATGAAGGAGAAGCAGCAATGGCTTCCCGGTGCCAGCTGGCACCATGCCATGTGATTGTTGTCAAATGAGGATGTAATAATCATAATAATATGCTTCTCACTCAATTCAAACCTCTCCTGGGATGCTCTTTTTATTTGAGGAGAGGAGGGGGAAGGATCTGAGTCTCTGCGTGTCTCAGTCTGCCACTCCAGCTGGGTCTCTATCCTTCCAAACTTGCCTGTGGCAAACCAGGTGCCTCTGGAAAGGCTGCAGCTAACTTCACCCTGATGTACTCTTCAGCTGTGGGAAGAGTGCCCTCAAAATAGTTTCTGAGCACCAGAAGGACTTCTGGACCCCCAATGTACCACCTGCAGCTCTCCGTGCATTCTGGTGTCTGGGCTGCGGATGGCTCCGAGTCTGCAAGAAGGCGCTGGAGCACCAGGACAGCGTGTATGAGAGGAGAGGAGTGGCTCAGCACCAAGTCTTCCCCTCTAACTTTCCTGCCTGTCTGGCCATTAGGAAGTAGAAGGGAACTCAGTCATTAATAATCCTTGCAGTTTTTTGGCCTCTGTGCTGAGCCTGTCCATGAGAGACCAATTATAATTGTGCCGCAGCCAGAAATCTCAGCTAAATGGCCAACGTTCTCAGATTCTAAGAAATTCTGTGGAAGAATTTCTTTGTGGAGAGAGAGGATGAGAAAAAAGAGGATTTTCTTGGACACATGGCAGTCTGTGAGCGGGGCCAGGTTTTCACACAAAGCAGCTCGCTGTGGCTGGCTCCTGATGCAGAGAGCCAGCAGGAGGCCCGTGTGTCACTTCAGACCTGACACGTCCGACTTTCCCCACAGGGGATGAATTTCACCCTCAAGCCATCTCCACAGGACCCCACCACTGACCTTCTCCTTCCACCACACACCTCTCAGGAGTGGATCTCTTGGGAGAGGATGGGCAGAGCCTGGACTGACGCCAAGACTCTGGAGCAGGGAGGCTCCAAATCCTGTCCTAAGGACAAGTCTGCACTGGGTGTTTGTACCCATTTAACCCGTAACAGAAATCAATGCATTTCATGAACACATGGGTGTTCTCAGCACGCCAAGATCTAAAATCTACATTTCCAAAACAAAATTCTGACTAAAATTATTACAAAATGTATTTAAATAATGGGGGAAGTAAAATCTCTGCATCAAGGAATTTATCCCTGAGCACATGACAGGTTTGTAGAACAATGCAGGGAGGGAATATGTGAAAAAGGCTTTATAACAGCTGAAGGTTTAAAGTGGGTAACTGCTCTCCAGGAGTCAATCCCAGGTACAAGAACGCTTTGCAGGCCCACATTAGGAGTTTGGCTTCATTCAGGTGCCGATGCAGAAGGGGAGCAGTCTCCTGCCACGGTGCGTGTCACACTTCTGTTTGCTGTGGAGTGGCAGGTTAGGAGAAAATGTTCTGAGTATTTAGTGAATGAGGGAATGGGTAGGGATATGTTCTGTTCTCTCATGGAGCACTGCAGTAGTGTCAGCATTTCCTTACCCAGCACTCACATATAGAAATGTGGGGCGTTTGGTGGGTGTTTAAACTTTTTTTTTTCATACTCATTCAGTGAGGTGTATAGCACCAAAAACTGGGAATGGCCAGAAGGGGCTGAACCTTGTGCCATAAACCCTCCTGGGAAAGTGTGTGTGGAGACATGTCAACCTTGGCCATTCTCTGAGGGGTCAGCAATTACCCCTTGTCAGTTTTGACAAGGTACTTTTGACTCCTTGGCAGGAGATTAAGAATAGGAACCTCGTAAGTGGTCCCAAAATGTCAGTGTTATTCCAGGAGCATGAATAGTTGGAGGAGAAATGTTGCTTTTCCTGTTGATAGAAATGCTTCCTGTGCTAAGAATGCACCAGTCACAGTACTAAAAGGTAAAGAGTGACCATTTGAAGGCTGGTGGGACATGAAAAACTGAAGTGCAAAGTTTAAAATACAAGGCACATGGCTTCAAACATGCTTCACTCTCTGTATCCGAGAAACACCTTTTAGTGCCTGAAAATGTGGAGGAGTACATACACTTGTGTGAACTCCTGTCAGCTGGAGAAGAAACCCTTCAGATCTCTTCATACCCTGTTGGGACAGGTGGGATTAAAGAGAAAAGACCGGATTCCTGGAGGGACATCTATTAATACTGAAGCAAAAGACCGGGACTGGGTGTTGAGAATGATTCTAGAAGGTTTAATAAAGTAATTTCTTCTAGCTCTGCCTAATTGCTGCTTTTCTTAGTGTAAGCAGACATTGGGATCCTTCCACATCTCTCGTATGGGTTCCTTCAGCCTCTGCCTCAGGCATTTGTACCTAGATAAAAAATGATCTCCACAAACTTCACATGCTTGGCCACAGTCCATGCTGGTGCCCACTCCTCTGTGATGATAGTCTGGATTATTTGCAGTTGGCCAGTGTGGAGCTGTGCTCTCCAAGCCCCAGAGCAAAGCTCCAAAATCACAGAGTCATGGCAACCCTGAGAACACAACTCAAACTCTAATCTCATTATAATGGTTCAATGTACTTTGCTCAAACTTTTAATAAGGTAACATGTACCTGAATAACTAGATTTTCTCCTCATGATCATGATCTTGCTCTTGGCGATGACTGGAGAACTATGATAACATAATCTGATTTGAATGGCCTATGCAGGCACCACCTGGCTGCCATTGATATCAAGTTAGGAGAATGAAGATGAATGGTCCAGGGTAATATTCAATTACATAGTTTCCTTTCCAAAGGTAATAACCAGATGAGTAACAAAGTTACTTTCCCTTTTTTGCTGTCACCATCTCCGTTTCCAGGATTTTTATTTAGTTACTTTCATTTTTCTATTCAGCACCCGTCTGGAGATGGATGGACACTCCTGTTTCTGGAAGCCACCACTGCTGAATCAGAATCAACTGGCTGTGTTGGAATATGGCGGTAATGCCCAGAGAGAAACCTATGTGTGGCAGAGCCTGGCTTCCTAAGACCCTGTGAGCAGGAGTGCTGAGACACAAGCTCTCAGCAGCCTACCTTGTTGTACATTTGCAAACTGTTCTCCACACCCAGCAAAGAGCTTAAGCACAGAGACAAGGGAAGAGCTTTCTCCTGAAGCAAAATCGAGATCTTTCTGGTTCCACTCTCTGTAACTAGACTGGATGTTTAAGAAATGTTGGAGTTCACCGAGATGTCCAAGGCAGAATGAGAATGCATAAATGAGCTTTTCCTAGATGTCCTGGGAACCACACTTGCTTTACTCACCATCTGTTTGAAAGGCTCTAGAGCACTCCCTGGTTTGTAAAGTTGATCTAAAAGTTATGAAGAGATGTTAAAGAATGGTCTCCCTTGTCTAGGCACTGACAGACCATTTTCCATAGTCCAGATTTCTCTCTCATGGACTCAGATGGTGCCTGGGGACCTGTGCTGAATTTTCTCACTTGGGTCCAAACATAAGCTCAGCTTGACTAGGACTCCCCTCTCTATGCTGAAACTTCACCTCTGCTCTCCTGAATTCTCTTTATCCATCAGCATCCCAAGGAGGATGATGCAGTACTTATAGTCCACCTGTGCTTTGGGGGCAAGAGCATTTCCTTTCTCCCTGTCATCATACAGGACTGAAAAACTTTGGGAAGTGACAAGTACTAGGTTCCTCGAAGGTTCTTTAAGCATTTAGTAGATATTTTTGTAGCTTTCTACTGATTTAAGATGGAATATTTCCATCTTCTCTTATACGTGAAAGAATTCACTAACAAATGGTGACTAACTACCCAAAATCTTTCACTGAACCTCAATCTGTTCTCCAGAAGCACTTCATGCCATTCTCTTCCCAGCATGTGAGACACCTGGTGTTTCTTGTTCCTGTAAATGTTCCAGTAAAATGTTTTTTCGTTAGCATCAGACAAAGGGGGTTTTGAACACCGTTATTACTTTCCTTTCCCAATCTCATCCCATTTCTATGTTTCCCTCCCACTGGCTTCTAAGCAAACATTTTAAAGTGTGTAGTTCCTAGGCAATTGCATTATGGAATGACTGTCTGGTCTCCATACCTGCCAGCAATAGTAAACCAGCTCTCAGTACTAGACATAAGACATGTAAACCGAAAATTTGAGTGAACCTGGTCCAAGAGGTCATGGAAATGAATAGAAAAAGTCCAAATTATTTCCATAGCTTTATACAAAGCTTCTACTTGAACACAGAACAAAATCAAATGAAATCACTCTAGAGCTGGAGGGACTCACATACTTATACTGAAATGTCACAAGCAGGGAAGAACAGAGGATGCTGACAGCAAGAAGTGTGCAAAAAGAGGAGAAAGAAATTCTCTTTAATGGACAACAGTCTGAGAGTTGGTGTCATTTAAAATTGTATGGGCCAACAGACCGCAGAAAAGATTGGGGGAACTATCTATCTTTAGCCTTGTAAGAAAGGGTTGGCAGAGAGAAATACAAACAGTTTAGCAATCATCAATACAATCTTTCTGGTTCCACCAAAATCTCACCTAGGGCAACTTGGTTTTCTTCCTAAATTGTGACTATACACAGCAGATACAGGAATTATTATTAGACATTTTTTAGAAAAGAAGTACACAAGCTTAAATTATACTTTTCTTCACCAGGCACTGCACAAGCATACATGAAGAAAGACAGCTCCTGGACTTGGGAGTTTGTAAAGCAACAAGTGGGAGACAGGAAGTAGAATTCTTCTCATTGCTACAGAAGTCCAGGCATGGAGGAGGACACGCATGCAATCAAAGAGCATTAATGGCAAAGCTCAAGGTTGAAACCAAGTATGGTGCTCTTCATTACTGTTGCTTAACCATAAGATCTTGTCTCCTTGATGTTTCCTGATTGGGCCTGACTCTTCAGTAGGTACACCCTGAAAGTGGTGATAGTTATTTTTTATGCATTTAATTTTCTACACCTAGTGCTGTCCAGTAAAATGCAGTGTAAGAGCTGAGTCATTGTCTCGAGGAATACAAAAGATCAGTGCTTCCGTCTCACCCTGTACACAGATTTCTAGAGAAGACAGTACATGGATGATGAAATCAGTGCCAGCAGATGTCAGGAAAACTCCCCTGAGACTCCAGTTCTGGCTCTGGCATTGTCCACATGACAAACTTTATGCAGCCTGGACATTGCGGAGAAATCCCATCAAGGCCATTTCTCATCATCTGTCTCCTCAGAAGGAGTGTGGTCATTGGCACTGCCAACAAGGATTTTAGCTTTGATCAGGCACTGAGGAAGGAGCCTCTCTGGCCACAGTCACGGCGGCTCAGCCCACCTCTCTGGCTGTTTATGAAAGCCATTTTCAGAATCACAGATGGGAAACTCATTATGAGATCTTACTGTTACAGCCACAGGGACCGCAGTGGCTGATCTCGTCACATCACTTGCAAAATCTAACGTGCAGAGCTCTCCCCAGCCAGTTGGCAGACCAGACACTTTTTTCGTCCCCACTACTTATCAAATGCAATACATTCTGGTAAATCAGACCACGTACTTTAGCAATCATCCCAGACTGGACGTTAAGAGTCCAAGGGATGACAAATTCACCACTTCCCTCAGGAAATGCTTTCGGTTATTCCTTTACTCAAATCTTAAAAATACCCCTTGCATCTTCTAGTTTGAATTTTACAGGTTCCATCCTCTGGACTGGATTTTATTAGAGTTTTGTTTGTGAGTTAATAGGTCTTCCTGCTCTTGGATGCATTTTTCCTTAGTAGTTCATTAAAACATAATTGTGTCCCTAACTTTCTTCTGATAAACTATATGGGATCCTGAAGAGTTTCTTATGCTAGAGAGTATCTTAAAGATTGTATGTCATTCCTGTAGCTCATTTCTGAAACTTTCCCAGTCATTCTGCTTTCCTCTTGAATGTGGTCATCTAGTAAATGCTTTGTCAATGCCATGCCAGTGGGAAAATCATGTTCTTTCAGCTACTCCATATCTCCTTAATTAGGCACCAGGAGGAATAAGGTAGGCTTTCTTGCTCTGCCTGTAGCCAGCTTCCAGTGAATTATCTGTGTAACCCATCAGAGCTCCCCAGAGTCCTGCTTTCCAGAATACAACCTCATACATATGTAAAGCTTGTCTATATGGACTACCCTCTACCACATCCATGTGGGACAGATATTATAAACTGCATCACTTGATTTTTGCCCTATTATGAACAGCAGCTGTCACTTTGTATCACTGAGCTGCTTGCTCTTATTGCCATTTTACTTTTCCAGTTTTCTACCCAGATACTCTAGCATATGGAGCACGGAAATGCTGTCCTAGCATTCTGCTGTCTTCCAGAATAGGGAATAGCCCACATTCCAGCCCACTTCCTTTCCCTGCCTCACCCATATTCAGATGAAACTGTTGTTTTTCACTATCTGTCCGCCAATCAGATTTTAATACATTTTCTTTATTTTTTTCCCAGTCTGCATTGTGCTAGTGTCCTGGTCAGTGTGCCAATTTTGGGAAACTCTAATGTGCGTTGTTATTTCTTTATTTGTGTAGAAGTGACTGGAGGCTCCAGAGGAGTTATGCACTGTACCTAAACATGCAACAAGACTGTCCATGGCACTGAGCAATTATAACCTGAGCAGAATCTACAAAGAAGATAGGCAGAAACTAGGAGAAAGTATTTCACAATAGCTTTATTTTGCAGATGGGGCACAATGGGATGGAGAAATTCAAAATAAGGATGTGTATGACTTTGGTTTAGCTGTTGAAAACCAAACTTTCCCAGCAAATGAGTAGCAGGGAACACCCTCACCCAACCTTTTGACTTCACTATTGCCTGACATTCAGGTTTGATTTACAAGTATCTTGTCTTTCTGTTCTCTTTTCCCTAACCTTTACCACCCTTGCTCTAATTCTCAGCCAGCTGATCTCATCTCAAGTGTACACTTACCTATGTTGCCTTAGCCATGATAAATTACTCCACAATAGCACATGTCCTCCTGGATGATACAATTTTGGCCAAAGGCTCCGTTCCTCGCTTTTAGATTATTTCCTGCCACTGAGACATGAAATTGCTCTTTTTTGGCTCTGTACTCACCTTTCAGAGCTGTGAAGCCTCCTTTCTTGTGAGGGGCCTCCAGATTATGCAAAAACACAAACTCTCCACACCATGAGTTTTGCACCAGGTGTCCTGCATAGTGTCTTTTTTTTGTAGTGAGCACAAAAATCTGCTCCCAGGAGAAGACAGACACAGAATCCCAACCTCTGCCTGTGCACCTGCTCCTTTAAACTGTCCTGGGGCAAGGCAGCTCTTCCACAGCTGGCTGGCAGATGGGGAAAGGTGAGAACAGACAGGCTGCTGTTCAGGGTTTCTGTGGCAGAGTAGTAGGATTGCATTAAGCCTCTCTTAACACATTATGCAGAATCCTAAGTCTTTAGCTGAACCAAGACTACAATCCTCTTACACGTCTTTGCTGAAATTCCGTGAGTTGCATGCACGCACGCACACACACCAGCACAGAGGAGCCTTCAGGAGCGGCTTACCCCTCACAGGTGACAAACGACACCAGGCAAGTTTGTGCTGGAAAGCCCGCGAGCCATCAGTCACCCAGAGACAAGAGACAACTTTTGGCTCCCCCAAGCTTAATGCATGTTGTGCTTGCCTTCGATTTATTTACGGGTAACGGAATTGCTTGTTAAGATTGGCTTGTCCTTTCTTGCTGGGGATTTTTGTGCTTGTGTTTGTTTTCTGTTTCCAGCATATTCATGTGAAGTCTTTACCTCCCTTGACCTCCAGCAACAAGGCAACTTGTGTTTGGGTTTGACAGTCTGTGAGAGATGTTTGCAATGAGTGAAGCTCACCTCCATGCAGGACACCAGGACAAGGCTAGGGTGCTGCAGTTGAGGTGGACACGGCTGCCAGCACTATGTATGCAAGTGCACGTGTGAGTGAGAGAGATCCTGCCCTACTTGGAAATGGGGTTTCCCAGACCTTGTTCCCAATGCAATTGCAACCAGCAGAGGTTTATAATACCTATCGGGGTTCTCCTCCTTCATTGAAGTACTTTGATATTATAAGCATTAATTTATTGTTTATTTAGATCAGGATTTTCAAAATTTACTTGGGATTTTCAGTGCCCACTCATCTAGGGACTGGGCTTTCACCACTGGTTGAAAAAAAAAACAGTTCAGACCTATTTAAAGTGTCTTACATTGAGGTTCCAAGCCACGTGAACAAAAAAAATCTGTTGGAAGAAACATGCATCGTCTTCTTGGGAGCTGACATTCTCTGCCATGGGATTAGCTGGAGTCCCAGGTCTGTGCTGGAGTCCCATGTCTGTGCTAGACCAAGGCCCACACAAGCAGTGCCAAGAGCTGACCATGATGAACTGGAGAAAATGAAACTTGGTCTCTTGCTGCTTGCCAACACGAGTACATTTTTAATTTGTTTTGGCTTTTCTGCTCTCTAGTAGGGTGTCCTTACCTGTCCTCCCCTCCATGAAAGCTCTGGCCAGTGTCTGTACCCAGGCTGCTGTGAGCAGCCTTGCAAAGCAACTGAAACTGCCAAAGAAGCTGTCTTACAAGCCAGCTGGCTAGGGAATGGTCAGGTAAGTGGCATTTTGAGAGCCAAATGCAGTCCTGAGGGTTTCTGAGGATGGCCTGGTGCTCAGCAAGGTGCCCTGTGCAAGCTCTGCCAGCCAAGGAGACCCTGGGACCCATGGGGACAGTGGCATTGCCAGTGCCCAGGGCCATGGGTGAGCAGTGGCTGTCTCCATGCTGAGGCTGTCCCCTGCAGGGCTACCTCAGGTCCTCTTGCTGTCTGACTGCGTGGAGGCTCAGTGACAATTATGGGCGGGTTGTCCCATGGGATGCCAAAACTCAGGGAACTGCAGCTCTGCTGATATTGAGGCATCCTTGGTACATCAAAGCTTTTGTTTCATTTTGCCAGCCATAGATATTTAGAATGTTTTGAGTCTCTCTGGATACCTTTGAGACTGTGTCAGTGTCTCTGGATTTTAACCAACAATAAGCATGCTTAAAAATAGATAGCCAGCCATGCCAAAAGCGGTGTGGTGCACTCATCATGGTACTTACAGTAAACATCTCCAGACGGGATTATACAGAGCATTTTTAATATTTGCATCTCCTTCACACAATCAGTTTTGTTTCTTCCCCTGCAGAAGGAAGGCTGGCCACCCTTCAAGGTGGAACATGCACTTCCCTGTCATGGGTGCTAAACACCAGCCCCGTCCTCCTGTGCTGGTACCTGAGTCTCAAGCAGCCAGTTCTGTGCAAAGCAAGCTTTCATGGAGAGACCACGGAGCTGCTGCTCTCCCCAGAGCTGCTGCTGAACTGCAAATAGCTCCAAGGCTTGCAGAAACACTCCGCTACGCCCTTGCATCACCTTCAGCAGGGCTGATCAGTACACGAGCACAACTTTGTACATGCTGAGGACTGCTGGGAGGTGGTGGCTCTGTTGCATGAAGCCTGGGCATGTGAAGCCTCTCCTTAATATCTCATTCCCTTAATGACTTAAGGTGTCCATGCTCCTTGCATGTATCTGTGGTGGATTTTGCAATCTCATCTGAGCTGCCTCGTCTTTCCATTTGCGGCCTCGCCAGCTGCTGACAGTGGTGAGAGGCCGATTGCAGTGCTGCCTGGCTGCAGGCCAGTGCATGCAGCCTTTGTGCCTGCGACTCCACTTGACAGCATCCCTTCCCACGTCAGTCCATGCTGCCTCTCATGCAGCTCCACTGCTGCTGATGCTCTGTCCAGATCTAGAACATCTCCATCATTCTTCCAGTCCCATACTTTTCACACCTCTGTCATCTGGCCTCCTGCCTGAGCTGCGGTGGACCTTTCAGCTGGTCTAGAGCTTTTCCAGCCTTGGTGTCACCAGTCCCTCCTCAGCCCCCCATGGCTCTGGACTTAGGCTGCTGTGCAGAGGTGTTGTTAGTCACCGTTTTTGGAGTCTCAATGGAGATAGGGTTAAAACCCCCATGTTTGTGTTGGTGTTGATTCATGTTTTAGGAACAGATATTCACTGAAGTATATGAAGGCTCATTCCTGACTTAGTTCAATCATAATATCTACAAACCCTAGGCCTCTGCTGACATGTTTTATACTTATTGTACTGCTTGGTCCAAACAGCACTATGCAGGGAAAGCTTTGTTCCACCAGAGGACTGCTTAGATGTCTTTGGTGCCCTCCATCAAAGCAATGTTAATGAAGACTTGAGGATGGTGCTTTTAGGAAGGAAGTTCTCCACTGAAAGAAAGATGACCCTAGATGTAATGATGCAAGTGAGATTCTATACTGGTTGCAAGAAAGGGGAAGAAACTCTTCTGGCTCCTGTGGTACTGCATTATGATGTTCCCCTTTTCCTTCAGGAAACTGAAACCTGAGGAATGGTCATTTTATGAAGATCACCTGCTGAGTTGGTGTCGGAGCCCAGCTATCAGCTCGAGGTCCAAAGTCACGTTCCCTGTCTCGGAGACTTCATGCTCTACATGTGCATTGCAATCCTAGCATTGTTCCAGCTCTAATTTTTACTTAAAGAACAAATCAATTGGAGCTAACCTACCCATCCCTGTTTGAAGCTGGGCCAAGTCACAACTGAGCACCATTTATGAAATAGTAACTGGAGCTCTGGAAACTGAACTACTATATTTATTCAGCCTGAGGTAAAGCCTGTCACCAGATAATTGCAAAGGGGAATGAACTTATTCCAGTAAGGTCAGTTTTACTGTTTCATCCTTTGCAAGCTCAGTTCATAGTTCCTGTTTGTTAACTGCAACTGAGCTGCACACAGAAACTTTGTGCTGGGAGATCTCTCTGAGAAGTAGGATGAATTGATGCATGTCCCAAAGAATTTACAGGAGAGGATGTTTGTCTCATGCAGGTCAGTAGCAGGGCTTTTTGTTTAAGCAAAACAAATTTCCTATATTCACTGTGCTTCTACTAGGAAACAAATTAGGGTGTTTTCTAGAGGACATGTGAGTCTGAAGCAGAGGAGAAAGAGGAATCCTTTTATGGGGGAAAGAGCAGGGAAGCAAAGAAAGGTTTGGGCAGAGAGGAGATGTGGTTTGGCAATGAAGGGCTGCTAAGGCAGAGGGTAGTGAAAGGAGCCGACACCCAAGAACAATGCAATACAGCAAATAAAAAGTCAAGATCAAGCATGCTGGAGGAGTGTCTCTGGCAAAGAGGGCTTTTTGTGCGGTTGGCTGCATGCAGCAGTGATCTGCACACTGTCTGTCCCAAACCTACCAGCATTTTCTCCTGAACTGGAACCATCTACAGAGAGGCTGCCACTGGACACCCAGCAGAGATGCTGTTTGAGCTCCCATTAGAGAATTGGCCTGGCTTCTGGGAATAGGGCCGCTGCAGTCGCACCCCTTTCATGCTCACTGCTCTTGGAGTGGCCAAACTATTGTTCGCAAGGCCTGAATTGCAGAGCTGCAAGTGTGGAACTGAAACAAAATTCCCACATCTAGAGAGCTTGGCTGCAAATCTTCATGCCCTCAAACCTCCTGGGAGTAGGAGGTCATAACCAAGCATGTGTGTATGGATGGTCCTATTCACAAAGGCTTCAAACAACCCGCTGCCTGGCACAAGAAACTGCGGCAGCACCAGGATGCTGCTAATAGTCTTGGAGCATTGCTTTAAATTCAGTTTTCCATGCAACATCAGATCTGTCACCTGCAGGCTATGAATCCCTCTATGCTAGTAGATGTCATGGCCATTTCTGTACTTAGCACCCCACTCTTTCAAAGCTTTCATATTCCCATACATCACAACTAGGTCAGAAACATAAATATTCACAGATCAGGTGAACAGATGCTGTCCATTCTGGTCATAGCAGACATCTGAATCAGCCTAATGGCTCCATAGCTCTGCCGTCCATTCTGAGCCCAAATGTGATTATTATCAGTTGCTCCAGAAAAATCCCTGAAGATACTCTGCAGTGGTTGGTTCTGGACTAAGCAAGCTTGGGGGCAAATTCTTTCTTAGTCTCATGGCCTTCAGATTGGTTTATCAGAAGCAATAAGGCACATTTTTCTTTTGGAAGTCTGACATGTTTTAAATAGTTACTATTCCAACACATTATATATAAATGCTACCTACTTCTTAAAAAAACCCCAACTTGCTTAGCTTTTGTGCCACATGGCATCCTGAGGCAGTGAATTCCAGATAATCTGATGACAGCAAGGTCATGTGCAGCATTCTGTGGTGTCTTCTTGCTGTTGGGCTGTAGAACGGGGAGTTCAGGATACCTCTCTTCTGTAACCTGTTCAACATTTCTTTGACAGATCCTTCTGTCTGTCTTCCCTCCAAGTCAAACACTATTCACTGCTCTGCCTGGAGGTTGGTCCCAGAGGCCACTTCCTCCAGATGGGGGCTTTGCAGCAGGGCTATATATGACAAGTGTACCAGGGAAATCTATCTTTTCCTTCTTCCCACTTCTCTCAGCTCTCCGTCACCATCACTGCCAGGGTTCACCAGGACGGCAGAGCTCCCAAAAGGAGTCACGGTGATGGAAAATTTCCTAGAGGGCTGCACATTAACTGCCTCAGCCTTTTTTGACAAAGAAGCTCTTGCAGAACTTAGAGGAAGCCAAAGGGAGGAATTTTTAAGCCAACCTCCCAGTGGGAACCCAAAAGTAGTGAGTAGCTGCACTATCCAGCCTGTCTTAGTGCAAAATCTCACTCCATTCCCTGAGGGACGCCAAGATAACCCCAGTGTGCATGAAGGCAAAGTGCCACTGGAAGTCTCCATTACGTGACACAGTGCTGACAATCTATGGCCCCATGGTGATTCACTGGGGGTCCAGTTTGACCACATCCAGCTCTCTGATGGTAGTCATTGCCCTAAGCAGCAGGACTCCTGGAGCTGCAAGGCAGGAGTGACGGCAGCACATGTTCTCCTGGACGCAAAGATCAATGCTGGCTCTCAGGAAACCTCAGCGTGTGCTGAAATGGAAGTGGAAATGATGCCTTTTCAATTGCACACAGGAGTACTGGCATGTGCCTGCCTCTGTGCCAGCAGGTATTAATGCTCATCAGAGCATGCCAACCAGCAGGCACTGTCTAATCCTGCTGTTGTGTAATGAATAAGATTATTGAGTGGGGGAACTGAAGGTCAGAGAATGAGAATGAAACTACCTGGTGCAGAGCTGCTGTGCTCTGCTGAGATCCCACGGGACAGTCCGCTCTGGTGCCCTCGTCACTCTTCCTCCTTGGGGGCTGACCAGTGCTCTTCTCTAGATTTAGATGCCCGTGTTCAAGGGGGAGGCTCTGGAGACCTCAGCTGGAATAGATGGGGCAAGACCCACTTCAGCTCCAGATACTTCTGCCCAGTTGTGCTAAGTGGGCAGCATCCAAGAAAGAATATCTCTGAGATGATAGTGCCGTAGCACTGCAGACTCAGAAAATGGACCAAGAGGCAGAAGTGGCAGGTAGATGTCCTGACTACCCACAGGTGAAAGATGTAGGAAGTGAAGGGAAACTGAAAATGTGGGAGGAGGGTCTGAAGGAGGCAATAAGCCCAAGTGATTTCCTTGTATCAGCTCTTCATTATAAGCAAAAGCTTCCATCCCCAGGTCTCATACTTTTTTCCCATAGTACGAAGAACTGAGGACTCAAAGATCATTCAATTCAGAGAAGGAAGAAGGGGGTTGCTGCATTACCCTGTAGGGTCCCAGGGAAGCATTGGATGCTTAAGACTTTGGAATGACTCTGAAGGGAACTGTCTTTGAGCAGCCTTCAACTGAAAGGACTGATCTGTAGTCTGAGGCATTTGGGGAGGGGGAAACATGATTGTATGAGGACCACAGAGAGCTGAATATCTAATTTATTTCTCCAAATGTGGAATTCCCTATCATCTGCCTTTTTTTTGAAATTATCCAGAAATAGTGGGAGGAAACCAAAAGCTGAGGCTAATGCACAACAGCCCTGTTAATAATTTATTAGTGTTTGGCTGGTGTCTGTAATGTGTGTGTGGAGATGGCTCTGATGAGCTCTGAACTTCTGGTTCCCATCTGGAACCTCTTGATGAGCCCAGACTTTGTTCAGACTTTGTTTACCTGCAATTGGCCATCTGGCCTGTCACCAGGAAGTACATCAGTACAGGTATTGATCTGTACAATTGATTTTGTGTCACTTTCTCCTCTGGGAGTGTGTTCACATGAGAATAACTCAGAAAATACCAATTTCAGAAGGCCACTGTGGAACCCCACTAGAGTCCTCTGCCATGAGGATGTCTCCTCCCTGCCAGTGAAACTCTCTGTGAAGAAATGGGAGTTCAAATACCAGTATTTGTTGGTACATAGACTAGCCGGGACTGAAAAGGTTGAAGGCCTGGGATGTACAAATTAATTTTTGTTTGGGCCAAATAATACATTTCTGTTGAGCAGATGCACTGGAGAACATCATGAGGGTGTCTTGTAAGAGCCAGCCCACTGGGGCAACATTCACTTAAATGATGAAGGGACTTGAAAGAAGTATTCTGGTCCCTGGACTGGCTGGGTGCTTCCTCTGCTCACATCTCCTGGGTTCTCGTGGGAAGGCTGGCATTCAAACCTCTCCTCTGCAGCAGGTTGTCTCCAGATGTCTGGGATTTCCCTGCCACTACTGCTTCCTTGGGACCTCTGTCACCTCACTGGCCCTGGGGAGGTGTTGGTTACAAGGAGGGAGCTGGAGGAGGTAGGCAAGAATGGGAATATTTTGGAATCTGCAGGCAAAGATCCTGAGCTGATTTTAGTTCATAAAGACAGCTCCCAAATACACAGGGAGTGAGAGGTTCTCTGATGGGAACAGCTGGGATCGTTAGCTGATTGGTGAGTGGCACTCATCTGGGTACAGCCCTGCACACTCATAGTCTACCCCCTCTCAGAGCCACTGCATCCATCATATGGGCTTGTCCACTCAGCAGAGCCTGGGGTCCATTCAGGCCGTAAGGCAAAGCCCAAAGGTATATAAAGCTCAGCATCCCAAAGCATCCCCTTGTTCCTAAGTGAAGGTGAATATAAACTAAGACTTGTACAAAACTGATACAGGAAGAGAAGGCTGCTCAATTTTAAATGGTCACTGGACAAAACCCCACATTTCCTGGGACCTGTTGTCCACCATTGCTGAAAACAAGACTTGTCTGATGGACAAAAAGGCGTACAATCCTATAGCCATTCCTGTTTCCATTCAGTGACACAATCCATAACCCACTGCCATAACCCACTGTACTCCAGGCCCTAACAGAGGTGTCTTGAATGTCTTACTGTGTAGCCATGGAGCATGACCTTTCTTCAGTTCAAACTAGGGTTCCTTTAAGAAAAGAATGTACTAGAGGGATTACAAAGAGAGCCAAGGGATGAGGTAAAAGTAATAGGAGGAGCATTTTCAGGAAGAATAAAAACAAACAGTGGTTTTAGAGAGATATTTATTTATGGGATTGCAAAAAGAATGGGTGGAAATCTGCTAACAGACCAATTTTCTGTCTCTATTGTCTTGTGCTGTAGCTGTCCTAAATATTACTAGTCCCTTTTCTCCACTGGGTATGAACTGGAGGACTTGCTAACAAGTGAAACCAAACTTTTCCATCCTCCTCACCTCAAATTTGGCTCCTAAAACCAGAGTTAGGCAGCTGGAACGTGTTCTCAATAGCTCTGAGGACATCTGACACTATTCATCCAGATGCACCGAGCTTCTGAAAAGGGTTGCTCCATGCATATTTTGGAACCTACATCCAGGCACCAATGTTTGAAAGGCTGGGCTGCACTAAGCAGCTCTCCTGCTGCTGCACTCTAAGGGAGGGAATAGGACCAAATCCAGCTCTCAGCTAGTCTAAAGCAGCAGCTTTAGCTCTAGTATTCAGAGTCAGCACCTGCATTTGGCAGCAGGTTGGTCTTCAGGTATTTTTTGGACTATAGCCTTACTTTAAAGGCTTTTGGACTTGCAGTCCTGCCCTGAACTCCCCATCAGCTATGCTGATGTGCAAAGGAGACTGGGGGAAGCTGATTCCATAGTCACACTGGGCATCACTTCATTCTTTGTCTGCACCTCCCTTTTTTCTCTTCTCAGCTTTTCAGACAAATGGCCTGCACACTCCAAGGGAAAGCAGGCTGATGGGGAGTTCTTCAGTCCCTGCCAGCTCTGTGAAAGTACACAGGACTTTCCACAGATGTTAGTAAAGGTCTCCCACTGACAACTCTGTTGGCACCTTTTTCCTGATGCTCACCTGGAGGTCAACTCATTGGAAAGGCTCTGGGGATAAACCTCAGCTGCACATTTGTAACTCATGTGGTCTTCTAGGCTAGTTCCCCTTCCCAAAGACAGTGCTTTTCTCTGCTTCATCCAGTCCATTGGCAGCAGGCAGGTTCTGCAGCCGTGGAAGTGCAAGCCAGGCTATTCAGTTTGATAAAAAGCACTGAAACCCAAGTGCAGGAGTGAAGAAAAATTCCCGTTTACTGCTGGGAGTCTCAATCTCAGGACTCATGTGTAAATAATAAGACTAGACAAATTAGATCCTAATTGATATCAGGCATATTCAATGATCCTTGCAGCTGATGGATGTTTTTCCACTGAATTCATTGCTTTGTGGATTAGGACCCATGGACAGAGGGTGCAAACAGAAACCAGAGCTGTAAAGTCTGACAGAGAATGCCTTTGGGGAAAGATCTGTCTTGCAGTACTATGTGTGAGGAGAAGGCACTCCTTCAAGAGAAAGGGGGCAAGGGAGATGCTGGAGCTGATCCTCTGTTCTCTGCAGTGGGGTGACAGAACATGAAATTTGGGGGATTTGGAACAATTCCCAAGGAGCAGAAGATGTCTCTGCAAGGAGCTCCATTTCTTCCAAGGTCTGAAAAAGTTCATAAAAGGAAGATTGCAGGCTTGAGGGGCTGAGGGGTAATGGCTCTGTAACCTACAGAGATCAGACAGGTTGTAGGATGTGTTCTTGTTTTCAGGCATTGATTTCAAGTGGAAAAGACTTTGGTGTCAGGTTCTGGCTGCTCTTTAAGGGCACTGCTTGAGACTTAAAAAGATCTTTTTTTTTCCCCCCCTCCCTCTCCATCTTCCCCACTTTCTTCCCAAATTCCCGTCGTCTCCTCCTGCTCCCCCGACAGGTGACCAACGCAGCTGGGGCCCGTGAGTGTCGTGCCAGGGGTCAGAGAGGCTGCTATGAGCTGGCTGTCGCATGGGCGAAACAGCACGTATGCACTGCCGCACTGTGCCTTGTGCCTCTGGTTGCACAGCAACCCGGGGGGACACACACACTCGGGTCCCAGCCAGCTGCCAGGGCTGGCCCTGCCGACACCTGGTCCTCAGTGCCTCTCCAAAAGCTGGAGGGGAGAGAGCATCCCTGATCTCACAGAAAGACTCAGCTGACGGTGCCCAACGTGAGGCCTGGGTAGCTCACAGCAAATGCTCCAAGTTCTTGGCAGGCCAAAACAAGGGCTGTTAGGTTTATTTATTTATTTTTGGTAGGGAGGAGGGGTATAAGAGAGAGAAGGTTATGATTTAAATATCTACCCTGTTGCCAACCAAAAATGTCAGCGGGGTGTTGAATTACTATTGACTTTGCAGGCCAGCTTTTGGCCCCCCTCGCCCCTCTAATTCAGCTCTCCCTGCCGTGTCTCTCACTTGGGCATCAGGGCTGCTATAAAGGGAAAGCAAGCCTCACCAGCCGACACTGGAGACATTTTATTCCCCCCTTTCCCAGCTGAACCGGCTGGTCTCCAATAGCAGGGCAGGATGGGGCACGGTGCTCCCCCCAGCCCTCCCTCCCACCAGACCTGCTGGCCGCCTGAATGCTCCTTTTGATTCAAAGTTAATCGCCTGCCCTTGGCAAAACCAGCCTGCTTCCCAGCAGGCCCTGCAATGGGTGCTGCGGGTGGTGGAGGTGCCAACAGGGGGTAAGGGGAGCATAGTTGTGCTCTGCCCCTCTTCTGACTTTAGCCTGCTTTTGGATACTTTTCCCTGCCGTGCCCCCTTCCTTAGCATTTGGCCAACACCAGATGCTTTTGCTTTCGGGCTATTTCATGACTTTCAAGGGGTTCAAGGCTTTTAATCTCTTCCTCCCTCCCTTCACAGACATTTGGGTTGAGGTATCTGCTCAGCTGGGTTGAAACGAGATGAAAAGTCCTCTGCCACTGCCTGGTGTTGCCTTTCATGGAGCTCTCCAGCAGGGTTCTTTCCAACAGTTGTAGGGCACACAGGGGCCGTGTAAGGTAGGGTGTGGGCTCAGATATCACCCTTGACTGATCTTGAGCTACCAGCAGGGTACAGAGATGAAGTACCCAGCTAGGATCATGTTGCCAAGGCCTTAGCTGCAGGGAGGGGAAGGTGGTATTGAAGGGGTCTCCTGGCACTAGCACGTGTAGGGGACTGGAAAAGGTGAGGTAAAGGAACCCTAATAAAAAAGGAATGAAGGAGAGCAGGAGATGCATAAGAACCTATGCAGAGGTAGTTCACTTCCCCACAGCCAAGGGAGGCCAGCTGAGACTGAGAGCCTCAGATCTTGTGCTGCAGTCAAGCTAGCTCTGGAAACCACACTGGGCATTTAATCCTGTGAATAGGCCCATTTGTCCTATGGGATTTGAAAGCAAAGCTCTGTGTACTGTGTGTCAGAAGTCAGGGGTGGCGCGCTGGGAAAAGGATGGGCACTCTGCAAAATCAGGGCCTATACATTAGCAAGGCTCATGCCAAAGGAAAGGAGTTAATGAAAAGCAGTGTGACCCTGCAATGACTTGGCTTGCTAAGCCTGTAGGCTCTGTTTGATTTTGCTTCTGATTAATAATATCCACCACTTTGCTAATGTCTCTTAAGTGAAGTGACCTGCATGAGTAAGACGTATAGCAAGACCTCACAAGTGTGGGATCAGCAGGTAGCATGGACTGAATCAGGGAGGGTGTTCAGGACTCTGGGCCCTGCCTAGGAGCTGAGGCACTGGTGAAGAGAATCCACAAATTAGAGTGTGTGGAGTAAATGAGGAGGTGCAATTTGTTCCATGCCTCCTTCAATCAGTGTACCAGGGAGTTCCAGTTGTTCCAGCCCAAAATCAGCACTTTGTTGATTTGAGACACCGGCAACTGCAGATTACTGTCAAACTTTCATCACCAGGGCCTGAGCATGAGCATGAGATATTTCAGCCCAGGGGGGAAAAAAATTCCAAATGGTTTCAGAAGATTGCAGAAGCCAATGAAAAGAACTGCTTAAAATAAAAGTGCCACCTCAACTATTAAAGCAGCCAATGTGTAAGTGCATCCTGGCAAGGAGGAAAGAAATTGCATGGTCTGATGTGGTTGGTGTGGGATTCCAAAAAGGCATCTGACTAAGTACACCATCAAATGGAGACTTATCCTTGTTCCAGCAGGATACTGAACCAGGGCACTTTGAATCAAAAAGCCACTGGGTTGCCTGTTGATTTAAAGGGACCCTTTTTGTTAGCTTCTCTCCTCCTTACAGTTTGCAGCCACAAGAGTGAAGCAGGATGGATTGTGGGCTGTGTCTCCTGTGAGGAAGTTGTGGTGACTTTGTGCCCCACCTTGTATTATTGTTAGTGCTTTCCTGACTCCCTTCCTGGATAGAGGGATGACACAGGGGTCTGACACTGCTATGAGACAAAGTGGTCCCAAGTATACAGGACCACATAGGTATGTACAGGCAGCCCAGTGAAGACCTTGACGTGCCTGTACATCTCCAGCTCCAGCTTATTCTGTCATGCTGGGCGTCCAGAGCATGTTGCACATCAGTGCATATTGCAAAAGGCCAGCATGTCCTTCTACTCCATCTGTAGGACTGCTCACTCCCAGCTTCTTACAGCTTTATTGCACAAGCAAGATATGTTGGGCAGGGCAAGAGCTGTGTAGGTTTTAAGCCCCAAGCTGGTATGTCTACTCATTACTCTCTGGTATTTCTGACATCCCTTCTGCCTCTTTCTGTTTTGTTTTCCCATGAGTGGAAAACAATTTCTCTTCCCTTCATCAAATCATCTCCTTCCAATTCCTCTAAATGGCTTGCACCTTTTGTCTCTCCTTTCATCACCATCCTCCTCCGTGGCATGGTTGTCTCCCTCCTTCATGCCTGATCCTGCCTTTCCTGTTGGTATCTGCATAATCTGCATGGAAAGCTCCTTGAGGAAAGAGGCCAGTCTTGCTTGCTGTTTGTCTAGCATCAAATACATTTCTCGTGCTGTATAAATAATTATCAGGCATCTGTCAAATGCAGACGAGAGCACACCTGCTCTTGAAGCCTCTAGCTACTGCTGCTTCCATGACAGAGCTCTCAGCTTCCCACGAAGGAGTCATCCCAGGATGTGTGAGGAGGTGTGGTAGAGGTATAGCTGGCTGTGGTACAACCATCGCTTTGGGGAAACTACCCTGCAGGGGATGGGCTGTAAAGCTGAGTCACGGTTGCAGGGAAAAATTGAACTCCCTTTGCTGCCTCGCTATGTAACTGGTCCAAGATCTCTAGTGGTTGCTCTTTATTACTTTGCTGTAACAGACTAAGGGAGAACACTAGCTTTGATGAGTTTCCAAGTCCTCATTGAATTATAATAACTACTAGAAACACCAGCAAGAGTGATTTTAGAAAGAACAGGAACAGATAGATATTTGTGTATTAGGACCTCAGCAATTTTAGCTGGCACTGACTGGGGCCTTTGGCCATAAAGGGAGACATTGCAGTGGAAAGACACTCGTTCTGCTTGCAGAGGGTGCCTGTGCCCTGTAAACCTGTGCTCTGGGAAGACAGACAGATTTAAGGGAGAAGGCTGTGGGCCCCTGCTTTCATGGAGCTGTCATGGCCCCCCTTGTGGAGGGACCCTTGCTGGTGGAGACGTGGGGGGAGGAGGAGTGCAACACCTCCAGTGCTCCCAATCTGCAGGGAGTGTACCTCCCTCCCAGATCCTGCTCAGACACTGAACCACAGAGCTGCATGCTAAGGGCCAAGACTGGCCCTTTCCAGCTTCCAATGTCTGCCTCAATGACAAGCCAAGGCAAGTCATGTACGACTTTGGGATGCTGCACATGGCAAAGCTAATGTTGGGAGTCTGGGTGAATATTCACCTCTGTGCAGAGCAAAAGAAAACCCAAACCTCAAGCCCCAGACATCTTTCCCTGCCAAGAACCATGTTTTTCTTACATGATGCCATGCAGAGGATTGGCTACTCTGAGAGCTAACCCAGAATCAGCTGCAGGACCTAATAGGAAGCCATTTGCTACCACAGCAGGAAATGTGTGTGCAGCCCAAGCCAGTGTCTAATGACAGCTGGATGGCAGGTTGGCACAGGAACATGGCTCATCCAGTTGTGTGAGAGGCTGAGCATCCTCACAGGATCAATCTCTTCCTGCAGAGAGAGGTACTTGAGAAGTGCCAGGAATATCATGGACTGATGTTTTGGAAATGGATTGTCTCAGCAGAGACAGCATTATGTTGATGTAGCTGCAAGAAATGTCTCATTTAGCATCACGCTATGAAAGCCAGGAGTGTTTTATATGAACCACAAGCAAGAGGCACAACTCAGAAGGTAATCTGATGTAAGAACATTCTACAGTGTTTGTGCAGGACTGTAGCAAAGCTTCGTAGGGTACTTGGGTCAGAATGGAGCTTGTTTTAACTTTGTTGTTATTCTGGGGCCCAACACTACAAGAGTAATCCAGACTCTGTGTGTTTCCAATGCATGCAAAGAAAGCTTTCCTAAGATTGAGGCTGTTCTCAGTACTGTCAACCAAACAAGTTCCTTTTGCTAATGTGTGTCTGCTCAGCAGCCAAGAGAAAAGCAAAATACGTTTGAGGGGAGGGAGTGGGGAGAAATGTTATGAAATAAAAGATCAGAGGATCAAGAGCACTTTTGAGGCTCAAACATGCCACACACAAGCTCTGGGCCTGTGGTCAGCCGGAAAACATCAGTTTAAAATTCCACAATAGCCCTGGTATTTAATCCTTCTAATGCAAATTCCCCCCACCCCAGTCCTAGATCGGCACTACTACTGTGGTGGCACAACCCGAGCCTTTAAGCCCTTTTGAAGTATGCAAGAGTCCCTGTTTCTCAGCAGGAGGGCTGGGAAGCTATGTCAACAATGTCAAAAATGTTCCTGTGATTACTGTACCTTTCTGAGCAGAAACCAGGAGAGAAAGCAATTAATGCCTCCTAATCTGGCTCATAAATAAAACTTGTTCTCCATAGAATCGTCATCTCTGTAGCCCCTAATTAGGATGGCTCACTGTCACCTCAGAGACTGCAATAGTGGGAGGAAGGACACCCATTATCTCCTGCTGCCCAACAAGGGTTAGATGTACACTTCTGCAAATGAAGTCGTGTGTTTGAATGCAGTTGCAAGCAGCACTGTGTGCCTCTGTGACGCTCTCCACAGTTCAGTTCCCAAAGCAGCCAGATATCGCAGGACCTGGGCATTGGGGTCTTGGCAAACCCCTGTGCCGAGCAGCTCTAATCCAAGACATACAAAGAGTTAAGCAAGGGGAAGGAGCCAGTAGGCACAGGTGTTGACATAGATTGTGATGAGAACTGTAGACCACTCCAAGTCAGACAGAGGGAGAGGCACAATGTGTATTGGCAGATAGTCCAGCCTTATCAACAGTTGAAGTGCATGCCAAGTATTTCCACCAGCCTCTGCTGTATAAGCAGGGTGACTTCCTATCAACATCAGGAGTGAGACCTTGGAGAGCTGGGAGCACTGCTTACAGACTCAGAGGGCATTCAAGTGTGTCTGCATTGCACGGTCACTCCAGGTCTCTGACACATGGATGCTGTGCCCTTGGGTATCCTGGGGGTCTTCCCTGTGGGCTGTCAGAGGAGTCATCTGCTCCGGAGCAGAAGGAAAACTGCTGCTCTTGGGTGAGGCATTTCCACTAGAGACCAGGCTGAGCTGGAGCAGAGGTCAGACTTTGTCTCACAGCCCTGCATGAGAAGTGAATGTGTAAAGATCACTCATGTGCATAGGGAGGGAAACACATGTGTGTGAACGGGCTGAGAGGAGAGAACAGATGCACCGTGTGGGAGAGGCAAGGGAAACACAAAGACGGTTGTGTCTTCTGAAAGTGTGGAGCACAGCTGGGCATAACTGGTGGGGTCATGGCAGGGGATAGATAAATACCTTAAAAGAAGACAGTAGGGAGGTAATGGGATGAACCTGGAACAGCCCAAAGGGTGGTGGTGGTGGTGGGTGTATGAGGGAGAGACAGCTGAGTGCAGCCCAGGAAAGCTGATCTTGCCTTTGCAAGGCCCATGCATACAGGGGTTTGAGGGTAAAAAGGGCCAAAGGAAGGGATGAGGAGGCAGTCATGGTTACCGTGGTGCCAGTGGAGGTAGTGGTCCACCCTACCTCCTGCAAGAGGTACAAGCATCCATGGAACAGGCCTTACAGCTCCAAGTGACAGACTGTGGGAGACAAAGACGCTTACCTGCACCTTTTTGCTCAACAATAACACCACTGAGGCATAAACCAGGTCCCAGCCCCATATCTGGGACCTGAGCCCACCCGTTGTTCTCAGCTCCAGCACCTGCACCTGTGTGGAAGACAGCCCAGACAGGAGAGGAGCACTTCAAGCATCGCTTTCTCAGCACCAAAATGGTATCACCAAGTAATTCCCACAGGTGTACACCACTCTCACTGAGTTCAATGCGTATTGCAAGGAGAAGCATGGCTTTGCCAGGAGCTTCTGTCTGCAGGGACTTGATCCCTCCTCGCCCTTCCAGTGGAGCCATGCTGAGGAGCTGTGGGACCCACCTGCGGCCAAGCATACCTGCTGCCAGGGCAGAATGCATCTGCAGTGCTTTAGACGAGCCTGCAGGAAGCATTGTACCTGTTTGACTTCAGTAACATAAAAGTCCTACCCCTAAGTGACGGAGGGAAAAACCATTTTGGATTCCACTCCACCCTGCAAGGTGAGAAGTTGCCGATGGGTTTGTTCTCCCTGTGTGAGGTGGGGGGTGATACAGGAATTTGTGATTCAGGAATTTGTGATATAGCATTTTTCCCCCCTGTTGACTGTGCAAAGCTGTAATGAAGCCAGGCTTGGCACTACCGTCCCCATCAGCAATTCTGCTAAGAGGAATTTGAGGTTTTATGGTCACTGATAAGATTAAACTCTTTGTTGCAGCTGGCCGAGGCAGACTCGTCTGCAGGCTGTGTAAAAGCACTGCTGTGAGGACAGAGCGAAGGCAGTTTGGTTGCTCTCCTTGGGAATTCCCACATTTGCAAATGTTTGAATTTCACCTCAGCTGCAGTCTTAACTCCACACTTGCTGGTGTGTGAAAGGCCTAGACCTGTGGATGAAAAGGATAGCAGTCCCTCAGAGTGGGTTTTTCCTCACTTTCTTGCTGAGCTCTGCTGAGAGCCCAAATACCCTTGCACATCTCCTTCAGGACAGGTGCTGAAGGACAACATCAGGCACAGCTCCTCTTCCTGCTCTAGGGACGATCCTCCTCAAATAGACCTCAGCAAGGGCAAGAGTGGGAAGACAATCAGTACCCCATGATCTGCAGTTCTCCTTACACAGCCTGGGGAAGCTTTCAAGGTTCTCCACTCAGTAAGTTTTCTGGGGCTAAAGGGCAGTCCTCTGGTGTCCCCTTTGTTATGTGCCTGCAACATTCACAATGACCCCACTTCCAAAGCTGTAGAAAACATTATTCCCCAGCAAATCCAAACAAGACCTTCAGCTCCTACCTTGAAACCTTGGTCCCGTGTTGGGTCAGCAGCCAGAAGGAGCCTGAGGACTTGTTAGTGCTCCTTCCTTTTCCTTGCCATCCCTCCAAGGCACCCTACAGAGGGAGAAGGTCTGCCTTTGCTCACCTCTGGCTCTTCTTCCCACATGGGGGGCTGTGCTCCCACCCCAGGGCCTGGCACCAAGGAGGCCCAGGGCCCTGGGGAGGGCAGTGCTGGTGAAGGGAAGTCAGGAGGATTGCTGGCAGCTCTTCTTTGATGTTTGCTTAATCTGCAGGTAGGTAGAGGTGGTTTTGGGTTCAAATCATGGAACTGTTTGCCATAGCCCCCCCTAAGGTTATAAACTTAAAAAAAATTACTATTTATCAAATTAACTATGGCTCTGGGCACCAGCTTGCAGGTGTGCCCAGTAAAGTGTATTTTCTTCTATCCCCTAGTTTTTCTTCACTGGTTTGCTATGAAGTCTAAATACTAATGCAATGATTGGCCTCTGGCAATTGCACCCTGAGAGACAGAGAGCAAATTCACTTCACATTTGGTGGGAAATATCTTCCTTGACTTCACAGCCCACCCATGGAACATATATTCTTTTGCTTGAAAATTCAGGAGAAGATAAGATTGTGACTTTAGGTAGCAAGATACTTCATTCTGAGTCATGCCTTGGACACAGGTCATGATCTGGTTGAAGTGTGATAGAGGGAAATAAGAAGTGATGTGTCAAGCTAGTACAGCTCTCTGAGAGCTCAACTATTTCCTTGCACAAGGGCACTCAGTGTGCAGGAACCAAATTGGGCTAGCTGAGGTCCCCTGTGCCCTTTCTGCTTGTGCCAGCAAAGTAAGGTATCCAGGGACAGGTGGGCAGCACTGCTTCCATTTTAAGAGAATTATTCATAATGAGCCCAGTCTGCTGCTTCTTTCTCTCTCTGAGATGTCATTCTGGTCCTGTGAGTTGTCCACAGGGCATGTCCGCTTCTACTGTGGCACCTCGTGAAATAAGGCAGAACTGTTAATTTGGTTTACAGACACCAAGATTGAGAAAGTCGTCTTTGCCATTGCAAAAGGTCCAAGTGACTTGCCTCAGATTTGGCTTGCCTGTGCCTGGGGCAGGTGCTGTAATCCCTGGACCTCCCTCACAGCAGCTGTGGTGATACCTTCAAGGGGCTGCGGGGTGAATGGAGAACCAAGGTGCTTCATCCTGCTGGGATAGCCACAGGGCAGTCCTCATGGAGAGGGCTTTGGAGAGGCAGTAGCAGCAGGTGCAATAAATGAAAGGAATAAATGAAATGCTGGCAGAACAAGATGTAAGAACAGGTGCTGCTGTATGTCAAATAAACAGGGTAGATGTCAGAAGACCTTGCTTCCACCTTCTGGAGTCTAGTCCCTCTTATGTAGAATCATAGAATCATAGAAGGGTTTGGGCTGGAAGGGACCTTAAAGATCATCTAGTTCCAACCCCCCTGCCATGAGCAGGGACACCTTCCACTAGACCAGGTTCCTCAAAGCCCCATCCAGCCTGGCCTTGAACACTTCCAGGGAGGGGGCATCCACAACTTCTCTGGGCAACCTGTTCCAGTGTCTCACCACCCTCATAGGAAAGAATTTCTTCCTAATCTCTAATCTAGATCTACCCTCTTCGAGTTTAAAGCCATTACCCTTGTTCTAGCTCTACCTGCCCTTGTAAAAAGTCCCTCCCCAGCCTTCCTGTAGGTACCTTCAGGTATTGGAAGGCCGCTATAAGATCTTCCTGGAGCCTTCTCTTCTCCAGGCTGAACAGCCCCAACTCTCTCAGCCTGTCCTCACAGGAGAGGTGCTCCAGCCCTCAGATCATCCTCGTGGCCTCCTCTGGACTCGTTCTAACTGGTCCATGTCTTTCTTGTGTTGGGGGCTCCAGAACTGGACACAATACTCCGGGTGGGGCCTTATGAGAGTGGAGTAGAGAGGGAGAATCACCTCCCTCAACCTGCTGGCCACACTTCTCTTGATGCAGCTCAGGATACGGTTGGCCTTCTGGGCTGTAAGGATGCATTGCTGGCTCATGTTGAGCTTCTCATCCAACTCCACTCCCGAGTCCTTCTCTTCGGAGCTGGTCTCAAGTCACTCATCTCCCAGCCTGTATTTGTGCTTGGGGTTGCCCCAACCCAGGTGCAGGACCTTGCATTTGGCCTTGTTGAATTTCATGGGGTTAGCACAGGCCCACCTCTCAAGCCTGTCAAGGTCTCTCTGGATGGCATCCCGTCCCTCCAGCATGTCGACTGCACCACACAGCTTGGTGTCGTTGGCAAACTTGCTGAGGGCACACTCAATCCCACTGTCCATGTCTCTGACAAAGATATTGAAGAGCACCGGTCCCAATACCGAACCTTGAGGGACACCACTCGTCATCAGTTTCCACTCGGACATTGAGCTGTTGACCACAACTCTTTGAGTGCAACCATCCAGCCAGTTCCTTATCCACCGAGCGGTCCATCCATCAAACCCACGTTTCCAACTTAGAGACAAGGATGTCATGCGGGACGGTGTCAAACGCCTTGCACAAGTCCAGGTAGATGACATCAGTTGCTTTAGGCTTATCCACCAGTGTTGTAACCCCATCATAAAAGGCCACCAGATTGGTCAGGCACGATTTTCCCTTGGCGAAGCCATGCTGGTTGTCAAAAATCACCTTCTCATTCTCCATGTGCCTTAGCATAGTTTCTAGGAGTTTCTGCTCCATGATCTTGCCTGGCACTGAGGTGAGACTGACCGGCCTGTAGTTCCTGGGTCTTCCTTGTCTCCCTTTTAAAAATGGGGTTATATTCCCCTTTTTCCAGTCTGCAGGAACTTCACTAGACTGGCATGAGTTCTCAAATATGATGGACAGGTGTTTTGCAACTTCATCTGTCAGTTCCCTCAAGGCTCGCGGATGCATCCCATCAGGTCCCAAGGACTTGTGCACCTTCAGGTTCCTTAGGTGCTCCCAAACCTGATCTTCTCCTACAGTAGGTGACAACAGGGACACAATCCAAAGGCATTTGAATTTCACATAATTTAAAATGGATGTTCTCAGAAACAATGCACACAGCAGTGCCATGGTTGTCACCTGCACTTTGCCACACAGTTCCATTAGTCCAGGCTGCAGAGCAGTCACCATCTCACTATGGGAGTGCTCTCAGCCCAAGCTGGGTATTTAGCCATTACACAGAGCGCTTCCCATCACTCCAAGTACTAGTGCTGACTTTGAGACCTGCAGCTCCTGGAGATGGGGTCATACTACAATCTGCGGGGCTTCAGCAATGTCATATTTCAGCAGGGCTGCCACCAGCAGAGGTCCTGAAATACCAGTTTTAATTAAAAGCTGTATTTTCTATTATGCTGCACGGCTTACATATGCTGACTACTGCTCTTTCACTTTGCTAGGGCTAAGTCCACACTCTTTAAAATATGTCATGTGTCAGTCAGACAGAGCCCGTGGAGGTTACGACACTCACAAACCAGAGCTGGGTTCAATCAGAGTACTGTGTAGGAAACAAATGGAAGAGGATAGAGGGATAGTGGGGGCAATGAGGGGAGGTTCTGGATGGAAACAGGAGAAGATCTTGGAGGCAAGTGAGTGTAAGGAAAGCAAAAAAGGAGGTAGCCAAATATCTGTGGCAAAGAAACAGCAGATGTCTTTCTTGGGATCCAGGTATTTCAGGCACTGAGTATGTTCAGAGTTCTCCTCCTGTCTCTTGTGAACATCAGTCAGTGTAGAAATGCCCAAGGAGGAGAAAGAGAGAACTGTTGTGTTTGTTGTGGATAGAAAAAATTGTTGTATAAAAAGTTTATAGACTTACCTGAAATCTCTCAAGGAGTACTGAGTGGAACTGGACTTCCAGTCTAGACCTTCTTCCTGACACAGCAACTCATACCAGCCTTTCTGACTAGGAGAAGATCCCAGTTTTTGCTAAATGTTTTACAATCTCTGCTCTCCAACTGGAGCCCTCTCTTTCCAATGCAAGGCTGGCTCTCCTCAGCAGCCTGTGCATGACCATTGTGTTTCCTTCAGGGGCCCCCCAACTCTTTCTGGTTCACTGACAAGCTGGTCACTCAGGTTGCCATAGGCAGGCACACTGCAGCAGCCAGCAAAGCTCTCTGGAGCATGGCCCAGATCTAGCTGGAGCTGAAGGATGATGTCTGAGATGTAACAGTCCCTTTCTTGCTCTGCCAAATCCAGTCTCCTGGTCTCACAGGTTTGGTCTCTCACTGCCTCAATGGAAGGAAATGAAAGGCTGCTAAAAGAGTAACTCCAAAGGGCCCTCACTGCTATGGTGGCTTGCAAGCAGCATGGTCCCTCTGGCACTCCCAGTGTTCACCATCCCAGGGACTGCCAGCCTCCCCAGCAAGCTCAGCTGGAGGTTCCCTGTCCTGAGGTCAGCAATGGTGGGCTGGAAGAGGTTGGAGCCTTTCACATAATGCATGGGTGCCCTGCAGAAGAGGTGGCTGTGACCCCAGGAAGGAGGTGTAATGCAAGGGAGAAGACCACAAGCTCAGGTTAGCATCTTGCCCTCCTGCTCACTGATAGGGAAGGAGAATGTAGGGCTGTGCCGTCTTATCTCCCATCACCTGTAGATGGCTCTTTCATACTCCAGTAAGGCTGGAGCAAAGCTGCCTCCGACCAGCACTCCTAAAAAGCTGTCAGAGATACAGCTATAGTGGCCTCCAAGAAGGAGGAAAGGAGAGGAGAATGACCCCCCTGTAACCTCCAAAACTATATTTGGCTCACATGGAAGCAGAAAGGAAAGCTTAAATCCTGTGCCTGCCCTTTCCCCTGACTTCTCATGCCTAAAACAAGTAGTTGCTTGGCTTTCCCGTGATGATGTCACGGAAGCAGAACTGTTGGAAATGACCTCACACTCTTGCCCTCCTGCCTGACAGGGGTACGGTGCTGCCAGGACACATGACCGCGGGGCTTCAGTAACACAAGATGGGAACTATTTGCCCTGGCTATATTAAGAACATTTCACAGGCTCCGGCCTCTTGGTTTAGTTCACTCACTGAGATCTGGTGTCAGCAGTTTTGAAAACACTCCTCTCTCCAATGGCAGTGGAAATTTGTAGGCTCCCTGTGAGACCGACCCAGCACCCACAGGAGTGCCCAGAGTGCCAGAACAGGCTAAACATAGTACTGCTAATTTTGGAGAGGTTAGGTGATCAGATAAGGAGAGTTGAGGGCAGGGGGAGAGGGAGAGAGTCAGTGAAGGTAGTCATGTTAGGCAGGGAACAAGTGGGAAGGGATGGTTAAGGTTCTCACTAGTGAACTCCAAAAAGGAGCAAAGCTATTCAATGTCAGTAGCTGGCTGCACAAACTCACTTCTCCTGTAGTGTTCCCAACACAGCTTCATAAGCCAGCTCGCAATGCATGCAGAGTATGTCCACCTCTCATATTGAATAACCAGGCAGGATCCCGTGGCTTAGGTAAATGACCCACTCAGTGCAGTGGACTGAATGATCTTTGCCACTGAGAGTAAAGATGCACACTCACTTTGTAAGTGACTGGGAAAACTTCTAAGATATTTGCACTCAACACCTACTTGCAACTGTGCTTCTGCTGGAGTTTGTATGACATCCCACAGCTCTGCTGGTCCTCAGCTGAGAAGGGACAAAGTCATCTGTTTTAGCTTAACCTGCTGCTAAAATTGGTTTGTGCTAAAAACTTTGCACTCAAATAGAGGAGGGAGAACTTACATGGAGTAAACATCCACTAGCAGCAGTGACCTGCAGCTGGACTGGGTAATATATTTGCCAGCTCTGCTTAAGACCACAAAAGGATGTTTGTCTCTGCCCTGAACAAATCAGCCACTGAAACAGCTGAAATCAGCTCTGGAGACTCAAACATATGGTCTGTCTTTGGAGAGTGCCATGTGTCAGCTGGGCCCGAGGAATGGATTCTGTGTGTGAGCACCTCACAGATATGAGGTAAAGGTGCAGGTTTCACCTCTACTGCCCAGCCCATTTAACTCCTCAGTTGCTGTTGGTGAGGAGCCTGGACACGGATAGGCACTGTGGCTCAGTTGATGTCTTGGAGCTCATGAAGCCATTACAATCAGCTGCACTTCTGAGCCTCACAATTAAAGCAAAAGAGCAAGTGAGGAAGTGGAAGAAGCAAATCACCTTTATCAGAGGGATGATGCCCCATTTTAATGCCAAGCAAAATGATTCTGTGGCTGGGCAGTCAATATTTTTGCTGATAGAAATAGATGTGAGGCCATCTAAGGCATAGGGGCTCTTCCCACCCAGATCAGCTGCAAATTCACAGCTTTGCATGGAATTCCCTGGGACAAGAACAATTTCCCAGCAGTATCTGCTGGGAGAGGAGAGGTTTCTAAACTGCCTGGCTTCTAAGTGGCTCAAATGCCAACTGAGTTCATGCTCTGGGCACGTCAGGGAGCAGCTTTCTTCAAACAAAAAGAGGAAGGCAAGGGAGAGGGAAGCCCAAAGAGCTTCCACTCTGCAAAGTTCCCAAATGGCCTCCCACTTTCACATGATTTGGGCATTCAGTGTGAGGACAAGTGAGCTCTGACAGAGCTCTGCTACAGGTCAGGTGCATGCTTTAGAGACAAAAATAAGTATCAGTTTCATTTCCACGTTCCCTTATCACTAAACCCCTGGCTTCAGCCTGGCATTGGCCACTGAACAGCTCCCTGTGCCAAGACTCTGGACTCAAGTAAGAAATAATGTTTAAGAGCTGGGCAATGATGTTATTGTGTCTCACTAAGCCACCACAGATGGGATAAAACCTTGTGAGCCCCTCTGAAATGCTCCCTAAGAATTACTTTACCCACACTTGCTTATTCTCCACCTCCTGCCACAACTATCTCTCTAGATTAGTGGTTACTGGGTGGAGAAGTGCGATGCCATGTACTGGTGACTAGGACATAGTGGCTGCTAGCACACAGCATGACATCTCTATTGCATTTATCTGCAACTATTGTGCAACTGGGAGCCTCTATTTGTATAGCTGGGGGTCATGAAGAGCAATTTGCCCTCATACCCAATCCTCATGCTAACTGTGTCATTGTATTGTGTTGTTAGACATTATACCCAAGCTATATTCTTCCTAGGTTCCTTCTGAGAAGAATCCTACTTTCTTGTGAAATGGAGCAGAAAAGACCACAATGTGAAACCATGTGCTCAGACCCCTGGAAATCATGAGCCGTGCATCTGTCGTCTTTTTGTGCTTTTTCTAAATATGCTCATCAATAATTGGATACAGTTTAAAAGTCATTTTGGGATGCTCAGTAGCAAAGAGCTGTCTTTTGTGTGGCCAAAAAGGCAAAGCTTCAGTGATTTGATCCTGCAATCAACTGACACCATGTAGTTACTGCCATACTACTTATAAAGGTTTCTATCTGAGCATCCAGAACAGAATGTTACTTTGACTCCTGTTCCTCACACTGTGACTCACTTGTGGGTCCTTATCATCCCATCTCACTCATCAGGGCTACAGAAGTAAAGTTTAGAAGCATGAGAGGTTTAAGGGCCAGCCCTCAATTTAGAGTGAGATGATGCATTTATCTCTGATGTAGAACTGGATGTTCCCGGATGGCTCCTCTACGTAAAGCTTCAATAACAGAGGTCTCAACTGTAGCCAGACTTTTCAAGCGTGTCCTGCCAACTCTTCTCTGCTCTCCCAGTGCTGGAGAAAGGCCTGGACCTAGGGTTAGAAAGGTCATCAACCCTATTTGTGGTAGCCTTAGCTAGGTCATTTATTCAAGCAAAATTAATTACAAAATCAGGTTTTTTTCTAGCTCCAAGGAGGGCACAGTGCAAGCTTAGTGCCTTCAGAGAGACAGCTGAACTCCAGAAGTGAGTTAGGCTGAATCTTTTTATTCACACAGTTGCTTCTTTCAAAGAATCTCCTATCCAAAGGGAGGCTATCATCTCTCATTTTCAGGTGCACAGATTTTGTAACCTGGGATTTAAAGGAGATTCTCAGAAACTAGGACTTCTGCTTCTACTAGCATGCTCCTATAAGTCTCTTCCCTTAAGATAGACCCCTGTGCTTCCTGTGGTTTGTTTTTAAATATGCCCCATGGTAAAGCTTTCCATTCCTCTGCTACATAAAAGCACACAACCGTTTTATTCTGAGTCTTCCCCCGTGGCTCGCAGCAGTGGGGAAGTTCAGGTGAAGAACAGCACCAAAGAGACAAGATTGTCTCAACAATTCTCGCTGGCAGAAGTCATCTGTGGGAAAAGCAGACAGGTTTTTCAGCACTTAGAGCACAGCTGCATCTCTGTACTCAGATGTCTGTGCTCAGGGCTGTGCAAATGTTCACATATCTGTAAGCCTTCCTTTTTTGTGTGTGTGAACGAGTTTTTGGCACATGGGGAGGCCCGTGCCTAGGAGTTTGTACATGTGGCAGCAGAACCTTGCGTGTGCTCGTCTCAGCTAATGACACAGAATCAATTTTGATTAAAGCTCTTCTTAACATTTGAGAGCACATTTTCCTGGATTTATTAAACTGTGGTCAAACATCACCCACATGCTTTCAATGGCCTCATTAGAAACAAGGCAGAAATGATGAAAGTTTTGAGCTAGAGCGAGGGTGTGTCAGGCCTTTGGATCTGGGTGTGTAAACAAGGGCACAACAGATTTTGTGAGTATAAACTCTGCAGACCTATAAGACTAAACTCCTGTGACATATTTATGTTTCCTCATACACAAATCACATTGACTCTCACACTCCTCTATCACGCGGAGTCACCGGACTTCAAACGGAGCGGAGGAGGCAGCTGGATTCACTAAACAACATCTTGGGCACTATGAACGTGTGCCAGATAATAAGGGGAGAATCACAATTAAAATGTCAAACTGTATCACATTTCCATAACAAAGTCAGAGAGGATTTCCCTCTCTGTGCCTTTCCTTTCTGTTTAACTTGTTTAGGGAGCTGAGGCTGCCCTTTCCAAGCCATGGTTTTCAACCCCTGCAAGACATATGAGGTATATTGTTCTTGCAATATTGTCTTCCTTCATGAGATAATTTGTTGAACACTTGAGTAAAACTGTGTAACGGAAGGAGCCAAAGTTGTCTCAGAGGAAACTATTTCAAACCTCCTGCTCAGCGCGATGCCCGCTTACAGAGCTCTGCTCTTCGCTCTCTGCTAATAGTACCTCCACTTTGTTCTCCTCTGGATCTTGGAGGGCTTTCTGAATATGCTATGCACTTATAACAAGGTATACAAAGCTGATTTATGAATGAAGCAAATAAGAGAAATTTTAATGTGAAATCCAGTGTTGCATAGGCTCACTCTCAAGATTATTGCAAAGGTTTTCTTCAATGTTTAAAGCCAGACCCCAGGTAAAAGCCTGAAGCTGTGCTAACGTTGTCCAAGATTCAGATAAAAATGGAAATTGTAGGGAGCTTCAGGTGTTTGGCATTGATAAGAACCACTTTCAACCTAAAAATGAGTATCTATCAAGTGTTCCTTTCCTACCTACCAGGAAATTATATGGGGATTTGCCAAAGAGGGAAAAACTAGACTTCAACAGGAAAGAAAAATTTCAACATAGACCAAATATCATCTTCTTGAGGAAAAAATGCTTCTCAGGCAGATTTTACTGCAAATACTTAATTGAGTGACCATTTGTACAATGTCTCAAGGCTATTAGTGCTATGAGCATTATCAACTGTTTTTTAGTGGTTGCTGCTACATTTGACATGCAACTGGGAACCAAGATGGAGGTTGCTTCCTGTAGCAGCTGGTTTTTATCGCCTTGAAGAATATCTCAAGCTCTGAGCCAGCCCTTCCTAACCTCCATAAACACATCCCTTGCTTTTATATACTGTTATAAAGGAGGCCTCACTCTGTTTTGCCTGTCTGTGGCTGCCCTGGCCTTGCACAGGCACATCCAGCAGCTGTGTGAAAGTTTGAACTCTGTGATTCCTGCAGCAGCACCATCTGTGAAGGAAAAGGTGTGGAAACAGATGCTACCGGATAATGTCTGAAGCCACCAAAGCTGCCTCCCCGCTAGGGAGTCCCAGGCACATAGCAGCCCACGTTCCTGCATATTCTGAAGGCCAAGGACCTGCTGAGCAGAGAGTCATCAAAGAGGATTTGATGCAGTATTTCTTCCTCATGGAGCAAAATTGGAAGGAGGCTCCAGACCTTTTTGTGGCAGAGGACTGTGGAAGCCCTCCATGGTGACGTGTACCAGCACCCACTCACTCCTCCTTCTGTGGCCTTTCTGAAATCCTTTCCCCACCTGCCACCAAGAGAACAAAACACCATGAAAGGAAAACAGCCTGTTGAAGAAGAGGAGCAAGATCTCTCCATGTCACTTGCGTGGATATCCTGTTGCAGAGAGACCTTTGTGGCATCTTGTGAGCTCAGCTACTCAGCCGAAAGGGAGAGGAAGTGGTTAAAATGGATGTTAGCATCTCTGTTCTGCTTTCATTCCAAGGCTGCAATGGACTTACTTGAAAGAGCAATAGGCTCTTTCAAAAAATAACCTTTAACAGACAACTCCTCCCCACTCCCACCATCACTGTCACTGGTTTCATATCCATCTTCCCTGCACACACCACCTCTCCATCCTACCCCATCTCCTCTGGTTTTCTGCTTTGCACTAAAGTGATTCAGGATCACCCATAACATTTTAATGGTGTTTCTCCACAGAGTACAGCCATTAGTTTACAGTTAAATTTTTTGCAAGGGCTGTTTCTTGCTCCTAAAGGGCCCCACAAATACCAGTAAATAGTTTGTGACTGTAACATGACAGCTTGCATTCCTACCCGCTGCCTTGTCCAGACCCTAGCATCAGATTTGTCCATGCTGAGGTGATGGAGCCCCCTTCCCCAGGTTGGTGCGTGTTCCCATGTTCATGTTTGACCAGGCACTAACAACCACAGAGCTCTAGCAGCCCAGGAGTCAGCTGGCATGACAGGATGTGCTTCTTCAGCTGACCCTGAAGCCCACACCAAGCTTTTCCTTTCTTCCCTTGCCCAGCTGTGAGGTCCCCAACCCTTACAGCTGAAACTACATCTTCCTCCTTTCAGAGCTGGGTCACACTGAAATCTCCTGCCCAGCTTTTGTCAGTGGCTGCATCTCCCTGCAGCACTCTTGTCCAGTACATCTGTTGGATTGTGTCCTGCAGTATCTCATGAGTCATCTCCATCCTCCCACATAACTGCAGGCACAAAAATGCTGGGTTGCAAATTGGCTGGTTTGGGCCCATGAGTATCATAGAGATATGCATCACCCCCCTCCCATGGGAAGTCCCTGTAGCATTTAACGGAAAAACATAACCCTGCCCATTGCTCGGGCAGGTGGTGGCTGCTGGGGCTGCTGCTCCTTTCACTAACCTTGAACATTTTACAGTTCCCTTGTTTTCCACCCATCTGTTAGCTGCCTCTACCTTTTGATTGCCTTCAGTCAAGCACAGTGATTGTCAACTTTTTGAAGCATATGTCTTCTTTCCAACACGTATTCAAATCTGAGCATGGCAAAGGATGAAGGGAAAGAATCCAGTGCCAGGCAGCCCCAAATCAAGCACCAGTGACCCCCTCCCTGCCAATTCAGCAGCAGGTTTATTTCCAACTCCAGCTAAAATTTTAGTGTGATGCACAGTGCAAACATAGAATCATAGACTGGGATGGGATGGAAGGGACTTTAAAGATCATCCAGTTCCAACTCCCCTGCCATGAGCAGGGACACCTCCCATTAGACGAGGTAGCTCAAAGCCCCATCCAACCTGGCCTTGAACACTTCCAGGAAGGGAGCAGCCACAGCTTCTCTGGGCAACCTGTTCCAGTGTCTCACCACCCTCACAGGAAAGAATTTCTTGCTAATATCTAATCTAAATCTACCCTCTTCGAGTTTAAAGCCATTACCCTTGTTCCATCCCTACCTGCTCTTGTAAAAAGTCCCTCCCCAGCCTTCCTGTAGATCCCCTTCAGGTACTGGAAGGCCACTGTTAGGTTTCCCCAGAGCCTTCTCTTTTCCAGGCTGAACAGCCCCAACTCTCAGCCTGTCCTCACAGGAGAGGTGCTCCAGCCCTCTGGTCATCCTTGTAGCCCTCCTGTGGACTCAGTCCAGTAGGTCCATGTCCTTCTTATGTTGGAGATGCCAGAACTAGACATAGGTGGGGTCTCACGAGACTGGAGCAGAGGAGGAGAATCACCTCCCTCAACCTGCTGGCCACGCTTCTCAGTGCAGCGCGGGATATGGTTGGCAAATGTGCCTGTGCTCCCCACAGGTTTCTCTTCTGAGAGTTACGATGAGCAAAGGACAAGGCTGCATTTCTGAACTTTATTTTCTACTTCACCTTTCTCCACATTCCATGCTGCATCCCTGCCCTCAGAACAGACAGGCAATTCCCGTTGTACGTCTTCCCACAGCGGTACCCTGTGTGCTTGACCCTCCCTGCTGATAAAGAGCAAGTCCTTATGCGTGGTTTCTCCTCAGTTTTGTCATCATGGAGCCCAGAGCCATACGTGTAGGGTGGCCAATGAAACTGTTGTGGCTTTTTTATCATCTTGTTAGTATACCAGATAGGGATAAAGGACCACAACTGTTGGCTTATCTTAAATACTTGGCATATGGGTGATCCCACAGAACCACTGCATCCCAGCTAAGTGCAGCAGTGGAAGCTGCCATTTTAAATTTCGCTATATGCAGGCTATTTGGTTTTGTGGAGGGCGGTTTTGTTTTGTTTTGTTTTGTTTTGTTTTGTTTTGTTTTCCAACAGCCTTGTGTATATTGAGTTTCTATTTGAAAATGTAGAAGGGAAGACAAGGAGAGCAGCTAATGCTGGAAAGCGTTGTTTGCCTCAGCCATACCCTTTGGCCGTGCGAGGGTTTCTGCTCTGAGGGGACCCCCGCCGTTTGTCTCCGCTGCTGCCCCGGACATCCTCCAGGTAAGGTGGGAACGTAATGCAACCCCCAGCCTGGCAGCTTGAGCTGTTAATTTGCAGATGGAGAGCCAAGACACACAGATTTCTGTGCGACCCTCCCTCCTAAATGCCCTTTCTGAAATGTGACCCAGCAACCTCTTTTCCAAGTCACACAGAGAGCCAGCAGCAGAGGTGGTGGCTCTACCCCGACCTCCTGCATCCCGCTGCGGCAGTAAGGAAGGTGCTGGTCCCTCTGCATACTAATGGAGTCCCCAAGTTGCCAAGCACCCCTCTGGTCCTGAATGCACTTTTGCAGGTGGAGGCTGTTTGCAGTCGAGGCACCAAGGCTGGCTCCGCACAAGCCCAACGTTGTTCAAGGTCACGCAGGGAGCCTGGGGGAGAGGAGGGAACTGGATCCCAGCAGCCCTAGTGCCAGGTTAGCACTGCTGCCACTGCACGGCTGAAATATTTCCCACCATCTGCGCTGCCTTCCTAGAAACAGGGAAGTCACTCCTGGACCCTCTCTGTCTGCCAGGCGCTGATTTTTTTTCCTGCTCTGATTTCTCATGGAGTCAATACAGAGAACGTGGCTCTGTGTCCTTCTTAGACTGTGCACCAGTATCCTGGAAGAACTCGGTGTGCTTCTGTAAAGAGGCTGTATTTGCTCATTTTTGCCTTTGAGAGAGGACTGGAGGCTCTCTGATGCAGGTGAAGCTCCAGAGTTGCTCCTGCTCATCAGTCTTCTATGACAAGCCCCAGGGAGTGGAGACCAGAAGCAGCACTGACAGTCAGGTGTCCCTAATGTGGGGCTTCCCCTAAAGGGCCCCTATACGGCCGCAGTTACCAGGTAGAGGTAGGCTGATGCCTGACAGGGCACTGGTGCTCTCCAGACCCAGCAGAGCCTCACCTTTGTGCCTTGGCAAGGCTGGGCTGGCAGGACTGGCATCTCCACAGCTGCTGCAGACCCACGGCACCTTGGCTGCACATCTCTCCAGAAGGGATTAGGCCAGGCCTGCTCAAATCATCTTATGTGTCTGGATGCACTAAAACTCTAAACCTGAAGTCTCCACCCTGGAGTTCAGTGCAGACACTCAGAATGCCTCCTTTTAGGAAAAAGAAAAAAAGAAAAAAGAAAAAAAAAGAAAAAAAGAGAACTGTAGAGAAAGAATATCCTGGTTGTTTACTTCATTCTTCAGCAGGTAACCTTGTGATTCTGTGCTATTTTGGTGCTGACATTCCTGGGAGCTTACCGTAATTAGAAGCAAACACCACAAACTAAAATAACAACGTGAACCTAAGCGCAAGCCCTGGATTCCCACCTAGAGATTGACTCATCTCCACAGCCTGCTGGGTCTGAGATTCAGTGTGACCAGTGGGGAATTTGTGGGGTGCTTGTGAGGAAGGGAAGTGTGTGTGGGGTCCAAAGACTGTGATTCCCACACACCAGTCCCTCTCTGCCTTTTTCTTGGTCTGTTGCATAGCAAGGCTGTGTGCTACCTCCAGAAGCATGATCTTGCCCCACAGTTTTAAAATCTTTCATACTCTCATGTCCAGCTTGTTGCCTTGCCTTTGGTCATGCACTGCAGCTGTCACTTCAGTTACATGGTTGGTGCAGTGGCAGGGTATGAACATGCTGAATGTTGTGCAGACATTGAGCAAACACATAGAGGAACAACAGTCAAGTGAGCATGGGATACAGAGATATAACCTGCAAGGGGGCCCAGGAGACCTCGTATTCCACCTGATGTGAGCCACAGTTGTCACACAGACACCCCCTTACCTACTCCAGGCTCCTGATAGTGTGTGTTCATAGACTTTATTGTCTGTGCAGTGTATGGAGTAAAGCACTTCAGTAGGGTCAGTTGGCTGGATTTCTAAAACCGCTTGAAATCTCTGCACAGTCTCTTAGACTGAATTGCACTGATGTCTGGCTGTTGCTTTACAAGAGGGCAGCCACTGCACAATATTTTCTGTTGTAAAACCAGCCCATTTTAGTTTTCAAAGCCCTGCCATGGTTTTATGGAAAGGAAAACACATTTCTTCCCTTGTGAAACTTAATAACATTGGACAGGGTACAAAACGGAGGCAAACTTTCTCTTTAATATCCGTCCTGGAGAAGGCTGTGCATCACCCAGCCTGTCGCCCGGCAGAGTCCCCTGTACATCCCGTTATATAACGCAACCCGAGCTGCTGCGGGACCCCGTCTGAATTCACCTGGTTCAATTATTAGCCTCATGTCCTGGCAAACATCTCACGAGGCTGCCTTGCGAGCCCAATAAATCTAATTCCAGGTTTCAGGTGTCAGAGCAGTAGGAAAGCATAGCCCTGTGTGGAGCATTTGCTTTTAAACCGGAAGAGCTCTAAGCCCGGGGGAGTGTGAAAACCACATGATGCTGTTGCCTGTCCATTGCTGCAGCCATCCTGATGTAATGTCCTGTCCCTGGGGTCTGCTGGGACCCCATCTCCTGCACACTGTCTTCTTGCACACTAAGGATGTAGAAGGAATGGCTGAGATGCAGAGTGGATGTCAGAGATGTACAGAGGGCTCCCTGCTGCACTACTCCCTTCTGACCACGTCCATGGGTGCCCTGAAGAGTGCACGCCACAGGCTGCAGGCTTCCTGATGTGCCCTGGCCAGGCTGCTTCCTCCCTGGCATGTTGTTCCCCACCAGCACAATGTTCATTTTCTCTGCTGGGGCTGGAGGTACGGGACTGTGTGGCAGGAGGACTCCAAGCTCAGCTCGTGCCTTCTGCTGGGGCTGCATTCCTCAGAGTATAGCGGGCATTAGAAAATATCTCAAATTAGAAACTGGCTTTTGGATGTGTGGAGCACCTGGCAAGCTCCGTCCTACGTCTGCTTAACCTTTGGGAAAGGCAGCCGCTCTCGGCACTCTGCCCCCAGCACCCTCTGGCTCTCCTTGAGCAGCGGTGCCAGGTTAACTTGGGGAACTTCGTGCTGTGAGACACAGAGCCTCTTCTCTGCTGACCTTGATCTCCACCTCTCTACAGACACAGCTATATGTTGCTGCCTTGGATACCTCACGGATGCTGTGGAGAGGCTCCAGGGGAATATGCAGGAGCACAGCACTTCTTATGCTGGCCTTCCCATGAAGGAGGGAACGGGCAATACATTTTTGAACTCGAAGGCTCCCTCTGTGAAGCCTGCTTCTAGGAACACCCTGGAAAGTGGCCAAGAGGAACCAAGCAGCCTCAATGCAATTGCCCAGCTGCCCCTGCTACTCTGCTGGATCACCTGGCACTGCTGGAGGGGAATGTTAGGTCTAGAAGAGGCCATAATCTAACAAACCAGAATTGCTAGAAAGCAGGGGGGAAATCAGGGCTGGACAGACTTTGCAAAGATCACTTCAACCTCTGTGTGTGACTGAGGATGGAATTGTGTCTACAAAGTTCAGCTAAGATTAGATTTAATTTGGCTATTAAGAAAAAGTTCTTCAATATGACGGTGGTGGATCACTGGAACAGGTTGCCCACAGAGGTACTGGAGGCCCCATCTCTGGCAATATTCAAGGTCAGGCTTGATAGGGCTCTGAGCAACCTGCTTGAGTAAAGATGTCCCTGCTCACTGCAGGGGTATTGGACTAGATGACCTTTAAAGGTCCCTTCCAATCCAATACATTCTATGATTGAAATGTAAAATAACCTGTAGAAAGAGGCAGCACAGCCTAATACAATCAATGTTGACCTCCCATGAGTGTGAGAACGCAGTAGTGTGGCTGGATATATCCTGGTACATTTTCTGACTAAAACATACCTGGAGGCTTGCTTGCCATGAGCTTTGTGTTCACTTCACTTACTGTAAGTGAATGGGGACAGATCTGCTGTTTTGTAAAATGTTTTCTGGCTCCCAAGCAGCGCAAAGACCGAGTATACAAGGCAATCAGTGTTACAAGCACTGCTTATGCTACACCCTGGTGCACTGCCAGGATCCCACACAGATCAACCTGACCCAGCCGGGGAAATCATTGAGAAATAAGAGAGAGAGGGAGAGTGAGTGAGAAGAAACCCCCAAATCCCTAGAAACACAATGTTAAACCCTCCCACCTGATCTGCAAAGCAAAAGCCAGCCCAGACCAAATATAAACCAAGGCTGCACAGCCAAAACAACCAGGCTGCAGAAGGTCAGACAATCTGAAATGTGCATATCGCAGCAGGGCAGATGTGCCTGCAGCCAGCTCGCCAAGGGGAGAAGGAAGGATGTCTCCATGCACAGGCTCATGGGAATCCTCTCAGACTCTGGTCCTCTTGGAAATCACAGGCATTACTAGACTGGAGGAAGACCATAGTCTACGCAGCTGTTGGCTGGCATCCCTGTGCCTGGCAGCAGCCAGCCCAGATGCATCACTAGCTCTGTTACCCCCTGCCCACACCTGGATGTCCCTGAGATTTGTAGGACCAGTGGCAGGACTAAGGGAAGGGCATCTTTGTGGACCCCATCAGACTTACACCTGCAGCAGGAGGACAAAAGCACTAAAGAACTTTAAAGTTTATGTTGAGTTCTCACTCACATAACATGTCTGATCCCTTGTAATCTTACTAAGCTAACAGTAAATCCTGTTGTAGCAAATACCCCAGCACTGCCAAAAGTGTTTTTTCCTGCTGTTATTAAAGTGTTGTTGTTTATGAGGTTTTTTCCCATAAGTCCTAGGACAAAGGTGTCCCTTTCCCACAGTGGCAGGAGGAAAGGTAAACATTTCTAATGGAGAAGTTGGATAGTTCTTCCCAGAGTGGCTGGACTTACCACATGTTCCTGCTCTGCAAAGACAGAATTGCTTGTCATGGTGCTGGTGAAACAGTTGAAAGTGTTAACATCTTCTGAAGGGTCTTCATGGGTAGTAAGCTGAAGAGTTTAGAAGTCATCACTGGCCCCATCTTCAGCAGAGATGTCAGTGGGACTGCCCTTCTAAAGGTGTGGCAGCCCCACATCAATGCTACTCAATAAACAGAGACCATCCTCACTCCAGGTCTCCCTCGTAGCCCCTTGATGCTCCTCCCATGGAAACTGCCATGGGGTATAGTTATTTCAGGCCAGAGGGTGACACTTTCTTTCAAATGCCCTCCAGGCCATAAAGAGTCTGCCTTTTCCCAACACCACTGCTGGCAGCTTCTCTCCTACATAAAGCATGTGCATCTGTGTATGTTAATGGTACCCTTGAAACCATGACACCACCACCTCCCTGTGCTCCATCAGTTCTCCACTCTCGACCTCTGTTGTGGACTGGAGTTCACAAGTGTTGCAGCAGCCAGAAATTTCTTTCTCTTCAGGCAGTTTTATCTTCCTTATGTTTTTGGATTCCAATACCATCCTGAAAGACTTCAGCTGGCCATCCAAAAGGGAGGTTTAAGGCTGGAGCTCATAATTTGAACCCTATTCTTTGCCAACTCAGCTGAATATCTCAGCTGTTCTTCACCAGATAATGCACAGCCCTTTAATTTCATGTAGAGATGTTTAGCCTATGGTGTTTACAGTCATGTGTTATCCTTACCATGACAACACTAAAGGGAGTGTCCCTCATATAAAGATAACCCCTGCACATCTTTTCAGAAACACTGAGGTTTTCTACCTTATGTTCCTGGACAAATTTCTGCCCAGAGTTTGTGTACTTACTTACACTGTATCACAGTGAAAATACATGGAATCATAGTAGCTGGATTTAAAATAATCAACCCTCAGATCCAAGACACACGGCCTGTGTTCTTCCTGTCTTGACAGGGACCTGATGGCTGCTCAGGAGAAGGCAGGCAGGCCCATTAAGGAGTTTTGCAGCTTCTCAGAGAGGATATTACACAGCTGTCCTGCAAGACCATGACACACAAGCCTCTCTCCTTCCACCTCCCCAAATCCCTGCCTCCTCTCCTGCCTTCACGCAAGCCTTGATATAAGATGGATCTTTGTCTTCTCACACCATGATCATAAATATCAAGTTATAGACACTTGTGAGGGACTTTGTGTTGGGCTTTCAGTGAGTCTATATCCACCAGCTGCTTGAATCCATCACAACATAGACTGTATAGCTCTGAAAACAACTGAGAAAGTTCCTGCAAACTTTGCTAATTTGCCTTGGAGGCTGTTCACATGGGGTGGAGGACTACTGAGGTGTGTTCATGTGGGGTGGTGGACTGAGGTACCAGGGGATTCAGATGTGTTCTGGGATGTCAGTGTGCTGAGCTCCTGAGGTACACTGACAAACCTGATGCCTGGTGTTTGGATGATCAGCTTGCAATGATATACTGTAAACTTCCACAATATTTCCCGTTTATAGGTGCTGAAATCAGGTGCTTGCTCAAGGATCACTTATTTTATTTCAAGGTGCAGGGGGGTGGGAGGATGTGAAAGGGAGAAGGCTGCTCTAGCTTGAATGGCAGCTGATGAACACTGAAACCTCAAGGCAAATACCACTTCTGGTTGGGGTATGGGGATGGGCGGGTTATAACTTGTTATTTCAAAGACAAAAAAACTCAGAGCGGAAATGAAATATGACCTCAAACATACTCCAGGTGCTAATCCAAGGGGAAGTGAATCAGTATAAGAGTTGATAAAAAGTGAATTTACTCACATTTGTACAATGTGTAGCAGGTAGGGCACTTGTTTTGTGACTGCAGTTGCTACAGTAACAATAATGTGAAGGAAGGGAAAATAGGTGTGCCATGATAGAAAGAAAAGTTGTAAGAAGTGGCATTTCATTAGCAGCAGTGCCTTAGCCAAGGGAAACTCTTCCAAACGGATGGCTTAACTCCATGCCTTTACTTTATGCTCTGCAAATATTTGCCTTTGAAAATTACATTATTTGTGGGTACTCGCAATTTTCTTTGACAGCTGCTACCAGTAGCTTTCCATAGCAAAACAAACTGAGGAAATGTAATTTCCTGAGGAAATTTCCATGAAAATTTAGCAGGTAAAACCTGGCTAATGTTACCAGAAAGCTTACCTTTTGCACCATAAAAGTGGTTTGCTTCAGTGAAATTAATTTCCACCTGGGCAGAATGACTTCCTTTTTCATGCTAAAATTATGGCAAGGAAAAACAAACAAACAAACACAGAAAGATTCTACTTTATGAAAATACCACTTCAAAATACAATTGTCCTTGTTCATAATCCAGAAAGACAGCAATGAGACCAGGCTTCCCTTCCCCAACAACCACACAGACCTTGGAAGTGGGAAGCAAACCTCTCAGGAAAAGTTGTGATACGCACTCTTTCCTTTATTTGAAAGGATAAAGGGGAAGCTAGGACACTGCCAGCCTTTGCTAGTTGAAAAGTGCCAGGAATTTCCAGGAGCCTTACAACTGGCAACTACAACCAAAATGTTCAAAATGCCATTTGGAGATCATTAGAGTAATAGGAAGAAAAACCATAGTGAATGATGATCTAGCTAATGGGCTTCATGTACTGAACAAATAGAAGAACAAATAGGCACAAAACAAAACCTTGTGTGTCTCTCACATATTACAGCTGAAAAAAATTATTCATTGCTAATCCAAGTAATTATGACAAAGGCAGGGAGAAATCTGCAGCCTTTCGTGAGGTATTAAGCTGACAGATTTGAAGAGGAGAGGCGGGCAGACAGGGCTGGGTTGCAAATGTACGTATCTTCAGGCCTCACAAGGGCATCGCCCTAGGCTTTCTGGCCTTGTACTGCAGTCTGCTCTCATCAGAGGATGCACTTTCTGGGGGAAAGAGTGGGAGATTCAATCCTGAACTGGAGCTGCTTTGCCCTTTATAATATCCTAAATTCCATCTCTTCTGCTGCCTCTAATTCTCCTCATCTGAAAACACATTCAGCAAGGTCACAGAATCACACATCTATGGCATGGTTGAGGTGGGCACACACCTCTAGATTGTCTAGTCCAAGCCACTTGCTCACAGCAGGGTCAACTAGAGCAGGTTGTCTAGGGCCATATCCTGTGGCTTTTTAAACATCTCTCATGACGGATGGAAACTCCATAACCTCTTTAGGCAATCTGTTCCCAGATTTCCCTTATTGACAAATCCAAATCTTTTCAGCCCCGGGCTTGCAAGCATGCTGAACTAAGGCTGCTCTGATGCCAAACATCTTGCTGATGCTACAGCAAGAGAAGACCAATAAGCCACATGCAAATATATGCTGAGACCCCTGTCTGTGTAAAGTGCAGTGAGACGTGCAGATCATCACGCAATGTGGGAGTCGTGCCCGTGCACGCCCTGATGGGGAAAAAGCCCAGTGTTTCCAAAGGGTTAGTACCCTCAAGGTCACTGCAGCAGGGGCTGACGTAAGGCCGTAACCTTGGCAGGGTGGGAGAGGGGGAGAGCAGCATTTCCACTTTGTGAAATAAATAATACCCAAGGCTTTCCTGATAAGAGGGGCTGTATCAATAGAGAACTTTATTCAGAAGGTTAATGAATTGATCTGATCATTCCTGAGATCATCTATTAGTTTGGTGCTTGCTTATGAAAGAGAGCTGCCCCGGAGCGTACGCTGCACATCAGTGAATCAAATGTGCAAAGAAAGACACACGCCTGGAGAGAAAAGAAGCCTGAAGCAAAGCCTGACACTGAACAGCTGGACAGCAGCATATAATAATGGAAAACACGTTGTGAATGCCGCATTATCCAAATAAAACAGCACAGAGGAGATTTAGAGAGATGAGAGGGACATGTGGCGAGGTTGTAAGAGCTACCATCTTATTCTTTCCCAGAATAGGTCATAAATATTCTATGGGATCCTTTGTGACAGCAAAGTGCTCTGAGCCTTATTTTTATCCAAAATGAAGTGTCTCAGACACAATAAGAGAGCAGGAGCTCAGTACCAGCCTGGAGGAAAAATGCCTGCAGTTGGAGCCCTCCCTGCATCTCCTGCCACCGCGGGGTTTTCACCAGAAATCACCCCTAACCCCTGCACCTGCGAACACCAAGGGGAAGCACCTCCCAGTGTAGCACCAATGGGAAGCACCTCCTGATGCAGCACCGACAGCCACCAGCGCTCCCCAGTTCAGCCCAGCTCCCAGGTGCTTGCCTTGTAAGATCCCCCATCACACTTGGCACTAATTGGTACCCTTGTTAGGAGGCTTATCAAAGAATGGGAGAGCTGGACGGGGTCATAATGGCTGAATTATCTCCTTGTTCCTGGAAGTGACCCCGCTGAGCCGAGGCTGAGGCAACTTGACAGGTCGCTGTAGTGGAAGCTAACACTGGCTCTCCCTGTGTTGTAGCACTCCTGAACATAAAAGAGGACTTGAGGCTCTGGGGCTGTCTGTTCAGCACAACTTGCTAGTAACACTACATTTACTGTAATTAAAGCCATAATCATGCAAACCTGACCATATTAAAAAAAACCCCTTCATCGGGATTCACGAGCAAGGTTAGGAATCACCTCTACAGCTGAAAGGTGCTTTAAAAGACTTGAACTAGTCTATCAAGATTAAATCATGCTCGTGGCGTTCAAAGGGAAATGCTGGCTATGCAGATGCGATGCATATAGTCATGGATCACTCACAAACAGCAACAGGCTCTGTGTGTATCTTCAATTATGGTTTAAACTCACTCTGGCCAGTGAATATGGTTCCCTTCTCCACTGTGGGTGTAATATGGGAAAGAGAATGGATCTGCTGCTGTGGTGAAAGATAAGGAAGCAGACTGCCTATGGTTTGGCAAGAATGGTTATATCACAGTTATTTACTGTTATTACTGATTTGTACATGAGAGGTTGAGGCAATGGTTTGCCTGAACTACCCTAGGGTCCAAGTTAACTAATGCATGTTCACATCTACCTTTGCTCTGGCCTAGGCATAATTTCTGTGGACCATATGGACACAGAAAAATGTAATTTCGGTGCTGTACACCTGGGAACTTCGGGGATTCTTCTTAAGGCAGCATGGTAGGTAGTTTAGTGTGGTCAGTGCTCATTTTTCAGCTGCTCTGACAGCCTGTCCTTTGCTTTGGAAGCACTGATGATGGATGTTAGAGCTAGATTGACTACAGCCACATCTCTGTTCATGAGCAGTACATTTAAACCTGAATGGCTGTTATATTTGCTCATGTTTGGGCCCCTTATATGTAGTTATAGTAGGTGTCTATGGCTAAGCTGGAAGGTTCAGCTCTCCTTTCAGCTACTGAGATCTGTGCTCCTGGACACCAGATTGGACCGGCAGTGTGGGTTCATTCAGTCCTCCTCCCGACTCTCAGCCTGAAAGCCCCATTGCCTGGTGTGAAAGGCTCATTGTCCAAGTTATTTATAAAACAGAATGGGCATGGAGAATCCATCCGACGGTATTCTGCTCAACAGCGGCAGATCTGACAAAACCCCTCGGCAGTATCAGCTGGGGCTGGATAAAAGCACCTGGTAAACTCATCAGCCATAGGGTTGTAAGGTCAAGGAGGAGATAATCCCTCTGAGCCATGTCAATGGAACAAGCTTATTTCCAAGCTCTCCCATTCAGTGGTGGGGTCAGAGCTTCACCAACACTGTCAAGGAAAGAGTATTCCTACTCATCCTCACTCTGCAGTGCCTCCTGCCATCAGCTTTTGGCTCACCCATGGGAGGCCCACCAAAACAAGCTGTGTCCTGCTCTCAAAGCTTTTATCGTCTTCACTGGAGATTTCACATGAGTGTGCCACATGAAAGCAGGAATGTCACCAACTCCCTTTGGAATCATGCAGAACAGTGTGTCCCACGGCATCTTCCTGCCTTCAGGGACACTCTTCCTCTGAGGGCGGGTCTGAGATTTGCCAGCTTGTGAAATATGATCAGGACATTTCTGTGCTGTCTCTGTCATGCAGCCTTGAGTTCAGGGCCGCAATGAATTCTGTGCCTGGTTTGCCCTGCTTTGATGTCCCACGTTGAGGGCATTGATTAGGACAGTGAAAGTAGTTGCAGCTGCCCTTTGGTTTACAGTGTTATTTATGCCTTCAGCCACTTTAATGCATTGCTGTCACAGTCCTTTTTCCTCCTCTGCAAAGTGCAGCCTTGCTTTGAAAAGTAAAAATGGCTTCTGCTTGCAAAGATTGCATCTGCTAGCCAAAAGGTATAATAAAAACCTCAGCATGGCATAGTCCAGCAGCTTCACAGAGGGGTGCAGCATCCCTTGCATGCCTGATCAAAAGAACTGGGGAGTAAACTTAATGAATTACACTCAGAGGTGGCTCTTGAGGGATCTTATGTCACTGTGGTGGAAGAAAGAAGTGGAGATGGCATTGGCATCTCCTATTGCAGTTCAGCAGAGCAAGAGGAAAGAGGTGCTGCCTTTCCTGTAGATCCTCATTTTTCAACCAAGTCCCACATCATCTCCATCTTCCCAGCTGTACTGACTACAAAGTCAGTCTGGCCCCTTGGATTCCACAGCAAAATCCAGCTTCAGAAGGCCATATTTGCTTCAACATACCTGAAATTCTGCTTCGTACCCATTGAGCAAACATTGCCCACTGCTTTTCCTGCTAAGCCAGGCTATCCTGTTTCGGGGGCTTCTTCCCCTGTTTCTCATTGAGAATCAGGTAGATATGGGAGAGGATGCATTTATTTAATCTCTGGAGCTGCATGAAGAAGTGATTTTTAGCTTGGCAGCCTTACTGGAAAATAATTTAGATTCAGAGAGAAACAAATGTAAATTTTTGGGGGTTTAACTCACAGGCGGAGGAGGGGGATCAGTCTTATTGTTTTCAGTTCACACAAAATGTTCCATGTGATCCAAAATGAAATGCTTAGCTATGGACACATGCAAACAAAGGCAAAAAGGGGGTGAGTTATGCAACTGCAAGGAGGAAGGAGCAGTTATTGCCATCACAGCCTTTTATCTGTTACAGAGAGGGCAATAAGAGGTACCCATCTCCAAGGGCCTGGAGCCTGGTGCAAAGCTAGGTCAGGCTGAAGTCCCTGCCTAGAGTCAAGCAGCTGCCCTGAGCATGGAGCTCTGGCACCCCCTCATCCAGAAGTCCCAGTCTCTAAGGAATTCTGGGGCAGGCTGCTCTCCACCTCTCTGCCTTTGCTGCTGAAGGTATTCTCATTTCAGTACTGATTGGGTTAGAAAACATCACTCTGTATCCCTCTGGATTACAGCACTCTCCCAGGAGATGAAATGCACAGTTCCCTTCCTTGTGGGAGGGACTGTGAGCTTTATGTCAGAGGAAACCAACAGAGTATGGGAAACCGAGAGCCACTCTCACACCTAGGGGTGTTCTCTGTGTCCTGCTGCCCACACCCATGCTCCAGGTAGCCAAGAGGCAGGGCTGCATCTTCTCTTGCTGTGAAGGAGTTTAACCTGAGTATCCTACACTCTTGAGACTAGACATAATGGTACAATCTGAAGAGCACTATCTTGTCTTGCAGATTTGTGAAGCTAATCCTTTTTTCTTTTTCTTCCCAGCTAGCATCATTCAGGAAATGCAGTACTAATAATGTGTGAATAGTTTCAGGACAACTAAAACCACATTTCCAGAGAATGTATTATTCTCTGGAAAAATAATAATTGTTCAGGTCTATTCATGAAAACACACTTGCAGAATTAGTTCCATATATCTGGAAAGGAATCATTTCAATCTCTCTTTCAAAACAGAGCAATTGTTGGTTACAAAAAAAAAAAATGATCAGGAAAATAGGATGAGACACAATTGGAAGTGCTTAGAACTTAATGAAGAAAATGTTATTTGTATTGGTGCCAGCATCATTGATACAAAGTAAAACGCGACTTCATTCAGCAAGCTTCTTCCTGATCCTATTGTATTTGCCAGTGTTTTTTTCTTATGCAAAGAGGATGTGCTGCCTATTATAGAGCTGTCTTTGCCTGTTTTACATTGGTGAGGGAATCCAGTCAGCCTGTGCTGTGGGATCCGTGATGTGCTCCACGGGGCTGTGTGGGACATGTGCTTGGTAAAGGACAGGCTCTGTCCTCAAAGAGCTCCCAAGCTGCAGCAGGTGGTAGAGAGACAAACAAGCAGTTCATGATGGGATACAAGACAGCAGCTAAGTCAGTGCAGGGACCTCAGGTGACCTTCAGTATGAAAGGTTTGGATGTGTCTGGACCACAAATCACCTTGCTCCTAAGAGAACTGAGCTGTGGTAACAGAATATGTCTAACCAGAGAGCCACAAAAATGCAGGAGGTGTGAAGGGAAGAAGAGCTTTGATATAAGGAGAGAATATTGTCAGGGCAATTAAACTTGGATGAGAACATGAGGAGAGGAAGTCGGAGTACACAGCAATGCAGGTGACTCCAGCTGACACTCCTGCTTCACTTTCCCATAAAACAAGAACAAGAGACTCTCTTTATTATGAGAAGATAGACTTGAAAGGATAAAAGGAAATACTTTTTCTGGCTATGCATAATGTACTTTTAGAAGGCTCTATGTTGCAGAATGTTATTGAGGCAAAGAGTTTAGATTGAATGTGTGATAGACATGGAATTAAATTTACTCTTACTGTAACTCAGAGAATGGACAGTGTCTTAATAAAGCATGAATAATAGCATCTGCAGTTACAATATGTAACACTAGCAATACATGTGGCTTCAAAACCCAGGTTAGCCAGGATGAAATCATAAGCACTATCCATGCCCAGCTTCGAGGCATGAGATATTCAACCATGAAAGGGGTAAAGTTATCCCCCCTGGTGTGGTATTTAGGCGAATTAGGAAGGGTTTTGCACCTTCCCTTCAAGCTTCCACTATTGTTAGCTGTAGATTGGGTGTTAGACCATGTGGACTATTACTTTTTCCTAATACAACAGACCTTTTCTGCCCCTTGTTCCCCGGTAAGCTGATGCCAGGAACTTCCTGCGCAGCTTCTCCCATGTGGGTTTCTGCTAACAGTTTGTCAGAAGGGTGGTGTGTTTGGCTATTTTCTTTCTATTGGTATCTGGTGCACAGAGTGGGCTTTATAGATCACCACTGTTATAGGAGAGGATTCCTTAGAGCATTGACCAAGGAAGTATAGTTTCTTTTGATGAACAAGTTGCTAGCAGCCAAACAAAACATTGCAGAACTAAACAGGACAGAGCATGTGCTGCACTTCAAGAGGCTGGTCTTGTTTTAACAAGAACCTAATGCAAATGCTAGCAGAGGACAAAGCAGAGAAAACAAAAAGCCACCTTCCCCCCTGGCCAGTCACAAATCAAGTCAGCCTGCTGGACAGGTCACTTCTACTTGCAAGACCTCCCTTTCATCCTATGTTCTCAAGGAAGGGACATTGCTTTCTGAACCTACTGGCAGGTTAATTCCTCTGCTTAGTTCATGAGTATTGTTCATTTAAATCAGATATGCACCTCATTAAATGGAAGGTAGTACTCTGTTCTCAGATGTGGTTGTCTGCTCTGGGTTTGTCCACCTTCCTTGACATGTCATCCACTTCACTTGTAGCTCATCTGGCCCCTTTCTCTCTCTCTCATGCATCTGTGCATATAGGGGAAACCATGTCTGCATCACCAAAAACCCAGTTGTGTTTTTTCACCAGGGAGCTTCTGTTGCCATTGAAGGTCTCAAGAAATATTAGGTGCCTGCAGTCTGCCATGGAGGAGCCACACTGGAGGCAGCTCTGCAGAATCAGCTAGATCATTGACTGGCTATTTAAAGGGACATTTTCTAACTCTGACCCCTGTTACTCCTGCCACCACTGAAGGGGGTGGACAGGCTTCCCCCCAGCCTGGCTCAGAGCTGGAGCTGTCCATTTACCTATGCCCATCCTGCCCTCAGCTCCTCCCTATCTGGGCCACAGCCCCCAGCTAACTGATGGATGAGATCTTCCAGTGGTGGGGGCCTCAGAAGCCCACTCCACATTCTGCTGATCTATTCCAGGCAAAGTTTGTGCTTTGATAGCCATGGTCATGATAGCAGAGTCAAGGCGTTAGTAGAAGACAGCAGCCACTGCTTCCAGTATTGGTTGACATTGACACAGCAGCAAGTGAAGGTGGTGGCCAGAGTCCAGTCTCTCTGTTGGCTTCATATGCATTGAGACTGCAGGAGAGAAAGACCACCTTTCCACCAGGAAAGGTGGAAAAGGACCCAAGAAAAAGGCAACATGTGATGTCCTTAGAGGTAGTGACAAGCTAGTCACAAGTCACGTAGGAAGTTCCATCCCCAGAAACTTGCCATCAGTCAAAGTTCAGAATAATGTCTTCAACCCTGAGCTTGATGTTTCTAAGGTCTGGAGAGCACTCAAGATGGGAGGAGGAACAAAAGGCAAGTCTGTGTACAGCTATTATCAAGAATAAAAAGAGGAAATACAGAACATGGCTTTCATCATGGATAGGATTTACTGCCTGCCCTCACTCTTCATGACACAAATGTGCTATCTTCCCTGAGGACACTCCTCACTGAGAGGGAAAAAAACAGATGGGCTGATTTTTGGGCTGCACAATGCAGTATTTAATTAGATTAATATAAAGTTCAGCAAAGGCAAGTCTGGAAGGGAAGAGGGTTACCCTTGTAGTATAAAGATGAGAGGAAGCGGTGAGCAGGCTGGAAATAACTCAAGAGCTGGAGAGGCTGGTTTAAGGAGATTTCTAAAGAAATAAAGTAGTGTTAATTGTGTGACAAATTTCACTGGTCTTTCACTGGAGATGAACCTGTCTTTTTACCTTTTATTTGATCTTGTACGTAGGTCAGCCCTTTCAGCTGAGATCATTTCAGCTCTTGGGAAGGCATTACAAACCCAGCTGAGATGACAGACATTTGGACTCAAAATGGTATTTTTCTTTTTCTTTGACACAAGAATTAAGCTTCATGGAATGATTGATTTCTGAACACAATGTATCACAGGATACTGGTCTGTGTCCAGAAACTGGCCTGCTGCCTTCTTCTCTCTTATTGTGCAGCAATTCTCTATTCTGCTCCCTGCTTTCTTCATGCTGCGCTGGCTGCTGTTATTATTTAATTGATAGAGTTCATCCACACACTTGCACGTGACTGTATTTTTACAGCTCTCCCTACTTACACCTGTTGTCCTGAGTTTAATTGTAATGCCTCAACCAGCTCATGGTAGGAAAAAGACCTTAAGCGCTGTCCCCAGTTGGCAATTCCAATCCCCTGCTATTACAAGTGGGAGTGGCCTGTCACATCCTTCATAAGGACTTTTGGGCTGTTTGTCTTTCTGGGAGCTTGTTTTCCATCTCTCCTCCCCCCTCAGGAGTTCTGATTATTTGTACATCTCCCATTGCACTTTGCTTTGTTTTCACAAAAGTGGATAAAGAGATGGCTTCTTAAAACCCCTCCTTTTACAAGTTTGACATGTAGCTAATTCTTTGTTGTCGGTGATTAATCCACTGGCAGAGCATTCAGAGTAGGGTAATATACAGAGTGATATGGAGCAATCAAACTGATGTTGATTTAGTCTCAGTACCAAATCAATGCCAAGGTACATGGCTTCTGATGTGCTCACTAATATATCAATAAAAGCTACAGATTGAAATGCATCCTGGTGTTTGAACAGAACTTAACAACTATCAGCATTGTGTTATCTCACTATAGAGAGCTGACTTTCAGCCGCAGAGAGCACACACTGGTGTGTGCAGCACTGCGTTGGCCTTTTAAAGACCATTTCCAAGCACTGCAGAGCCAGACTTTCTCTGGAGTTAGAGAAACATATGCTGCATGTGCTAATGCACCATAAATCAGTGTCATTACTATTCCATGGCTTTTCATGTTGGGGAAAGTTTCTAGAAAGCAGATAAGACAGAAGAATTTATCTACAATCAAGGAAGGTGTGAGACACAGGCTGGGAAACAGCTCCAGAAGTTCAGAACTTGCCTGGCCTGTTTTTGCCTTTAGGTTTCGGAAGTGCCCAGAGCTCAAGCCAGGTAACCTGAAATTCTTACAACTTTCTAGGGAATGACACTGATAGAAAATCCACACTGGCTTAACATTTCAAACATGCTCAGGTTACTGGATGGTTTCTAATTGACCAACAGAAAGTTAATCAATAAAAAGAATGTAACCAGCTACAAATACCTATCACCAACACTATGTGACTGGGAGGTACAAATTGTGTGCTGTCTTTTTCCAGCTCAGTGTTAAGTCAGTATCTGAACCAGATGTGTCAGTGGCATGTGATATTTCTGTAATGAGCTACCCAAACAGATTGAAGCTCTTGGTCTCAAAGTAAAAATGATACATGGGAACTCATCATGAAGACACTCCCCCGTGCAGAAGCACATGGAACAGGAGCATTCACAATCAGCTATTCATTATGGAGGCTTTTTGAAACTGTGAATAACTTCTACCCACTGGAAGAAATGAGAAGCACAATATCTGCTTCCACACAGGTGACAGGAGGAAGAAGAATCCCACGTCCCACTTATGGAGAGGAACACACTTGCTTCTGCTACGTAATCCATCACTGCAGATGGGTTCAGAACTTAACTGGATGTGTGCATGCTAACTGTAAAAAAATAAATTCAGCCAGAGGAAGGACTATATAAAAATAGTGAATACAGCTAGTCCAGGGTTTTAATTAAATGTCAACAACAACAAAAAATACCAAAACTGGCACATTTTTGTGGGCAGAACTAACATTTCCAGAAGAAATCCACATTAGATATGTCAAACAAAAATATTTTTTTGGTTTCCAGTTGTTGAAATGCAATTATATTTTTTTAGGAGCTGGGCACAGAAAATTGCAACCCAAACCTGGAAATCTTTGCTTTGTGATCAAAGTAGTTTTTCTTCAGACTTCCCAACAAAAACCTGAAAAACTTTTAAGTAAAAGCTTCAGTATAAACTTTGCTAGACTAAACTTGCAGAAACAATGACTAGTTGAAGTTGCAATTCATGTGGCTGCTCTCAAGGTCCAAGAGCTCTTCAGACAACTGTAGCTGGGTGGTCACTACAGGGTTATGATGTCTGAGGTCATTAGCAGTCAATGCAGAATCCCTTGCAGAGGATCTCAGGGTTACAGCACAAAAGACATACTTATTCTCCTATTAGAGGAAGTTTATATAACTAAGTCAACAAAAAAATACAAGCACAGAATGACTAGAAAGCCTCAAAGGATCAAGGATAAAATGAACAAACAAATCTACACTACCATTCCATGATAGTGCATGTGCAGAGAGCAGCAACACTGCATTCCCCAGGACATAAGAACCCCAAATGCATGTATGCCAGTGCCACCATAAGTGTGAAACAGCTGACTTCTGAAAACCCTCCTTTTTCGCAGTCCTCAGCGTGGCTCTCTCTGTGTTGTCCAGGGACCAGAAATTTCTGTTCAGCAGGGCACTTGCACATGAGTCTTACTGAAGATTAACAATAAGTATGCCCTCCAGTATCTTCATGAACACCAGTAGATGTGAGCAGATCTCTGAAATTAAGCAGGTGCTTTGCAGAAGTGAGACTGCAGTCATCAGTCCAGAGGATCCACACTGACACAGACCCCTGGGTATTGATACCTGGGATTTGCTACCTGGGACTTGAGCAACAACAGCCAGCACTGCCTACCTGCTGGGTGGATGTGTAGGATGAAAGATCCATTTAGGCACTGGATGAGTCTCACAAATTCCAGTTGGGATTTCAAAGAAATCTACACCCCACACATGTTGCTTGTTTCTGTACCAGAGGCAGAGGAATTGCATGTGCCTTTCCTCAAAGCCTACCATAATGTCAGTGTCATTGCTACACCTTGGGATCCATGCTAAGTCTTGAACAAGCTGGATTTACTTTTCTTGTTACTGCGTGCGATATCACTAAGTAAGGCTCTAGAGTTCCACCTGTGGAAATAGCTTTTAAAATCTGTGTTGATCATAACCAAAGAGAATGTCTGCGAGTGTCATTTTTGAGGGAGTATAAACAACACCAACTATTCACAGCCATAGACACCCTCCTCTCTTTTACCTCCTTTTCCTTCCCTTATGCTCTCCTAACCTCATGATCGAGAAGCAGAACCATAGATTTATGATCCATTGACGATTTTGCTGTAGGTTTCTCCACCCATTCATGAGCACTATCTGTATCACTTCCAAGGTTTTTGTGGTAAAACCTTTAGCATTTCAACTAATCCAAGGCTTTTTTTTGTTTGAACTTGTGGTGGTTTGGCCCACAGTGGGACCATGAGGTCCTGCACTCACTCCTCCCACCTGGTGAGATGGGATGGGAGTCGCAACAAAGGGGGCATGGGATTAGGAATGAAGGACAGGGATGGCTCACTCACCAGTTATGGTCATGGTCAAAACACACTCAAACTTGGGGAAGAAAAATCAATTTAATTCGTTGCCATTCATCTGAGTAGACCTAACAACCACATTTTACAACACCTTCCCCCACCCCTCCCTTCTTTCCTGGCTCAAATCACTTTGCTCCCAATTTATCTACCTCCCGTTCCCAGCAGCACAGAGGACAGAGAATGGGGGTTCAGTCAGTTCACCATTGCTGCTCTTCCTGGCATGAAAGTCCAGGTGTGAGATGTTTCAATGCAAGCTTCCCATGGAGTCACGGACCTCTTTGGGCTCAGCTGCTCAGCTCCCGGCTCCAGCATGGGGACATCCACAGGCTGCAGACTCATCCCTGACTCTGGGGGTCCACCCCTGCTCTGGCAGCGAGCAACTCTTGGGGTCACAATTCCAGTCACACCTGTCCTCATGCTCAGCTTCTCTGCTCCAGTGTGGAGTCCTCCATGGCCTACGCGGGAGTCTCTGCTCCGCTGTTGAATCTCCATGGGCTGCAGGGGACTTTGTCTTTTCCTACTCCATACAGTAGAACTGGGTGTGGGTCTCTGTCTTTTGCTCTGGCAACAAAGGTCTCTCTGTGTCTGTCTGTCTGTCCTCTGTTTAGGCCAAGGGTCATGTTTTGTTCAGGTCAAAAGCCTCTCCTCCAGGTCACCCCCACCTACTTCTTTTCAGGACAGTCCTTTCCTTCACCAATATCGATTTGCAGAGGCGTTTCTCTGGTGCTCATTGGCCCAGCCTGGGCTTGGGGGGTCTCTGCCTTGGAGAGGGGGGAGCTTTTCGCTCTCACAAGGTGGCCCTTCACCCACTACTAACCCCCGCCGCCCTGCCCTACACACACAAACCCAACACAGAACTGTAAACTCTTTGAGGCAGGGATTGTCTAATTCTGTGTGTTTATACGGTGCCAAAGGCAACAGGGCTAGTCTTGATTTATCATTAGGCACTACCATAACAAATCTAATGACAACAGTATGGACAACCTGCTCCCACCTGTGCTTCGACGTGAAGATTTGTAAAGTATCGGATTGCTGCTGGCAATCCCTCTATAACATGAAACAACACCCTCCTCCAACATGGAAAGTTAGAACAATCTTTGTCTGAAAAAATTCATTTGCATGGTAACATCTGCACACTATGTTCTGCTCAGAGGGAGAAACATGTTTATGACTGCCGGTGAGGAGCTCACTCACAGATGTGAATATGAATACGCTGTGCTACGCAGGTAACTGTGCTCTGATGTTGTCAGATCTGGTAACCTTGGGTACTGATGATAGCAATCAAGCCTGTATTACACATATAATCCTCAGTACGGGGGTCATACAGGTTAACTTGCACTGACACAGACAAGTATGGGTTTTCAATGACTGGCCACTGTTAGAAAGATCCAGTCAAAGGGAGATATAAAACTACAGGCCTCTGAGAGTCTCTAGGGGTGTTCACTGCAGAAAAACTTAATAAATCTGAGGTTATCACTTTGCTGTATTTGACAACTTTCCTTTAGAACAAAGCTATCAGTTACAAAGGGCACTTGCAGTAGATGGTGAAGGATCTCAGGTGCTTCTGCTTTGGGGAAGCAGGTGACACGACAGTCAATGGTCCTTCATCATCACTGATATCCCTCATTCTGCTAAGCATCAGTCCCGATTTGTCTCTCTCCAGATGACACAGTGGCTAGATTTAGATGATGAGTATGCACCTTATCTATCATAAATTCTATAAATAGTTGTCAGATCCATGTACAGTATCTTGCTGGACTATTTACAGCATGATCTGAAGCCCCTTGAAGCCAATGGAAAGGATGCCATTTACCTTACAGGGCTTTGGATCAGGCCATTACAGACTCCTCACTTCTAGGGTAAGTGACCACACTCTTCCAGGCCTATCACAGTGTACATGGAAAATCACAGTCTGTAGTAGGCTTCCATTTGGACCTGCTGCATTTTCTGGCTATGGGTAAATGATCTCAATGGGAGAGAGGAGAAGAAAAACAGAATGAAAGCAGACAGGGACAAGAGTTGGAAGGAGTCCATCTTCTGCTTTGGTACATTTTCCTGCATATGATAAGGGAAAGATTAGAAAGAAAGAAAAATGAAAGAGAGCAAGGTGAGAGCAGGTTAGGAGATATCTGGAGGGAGGCACCAAGCTTTGTGGCTTGGAAGTCTGTTGTCTGCATTGAGATGCACTGTGTGAGTCTACATTCTTTGCTTAGTATTTATTATTGTGCCTCCTACCTCAAAATGGGAACAGCAAGTCCTGAGAGGGTGTCTACTCTCAGTCCTGCACGGTACATGTACCAGCAGAGTTAGGCTGTGTAAACTTCCTTCAGCCAAAGTCTTGTAGCAGATAACACTATGCTTTCTATAGCAGCAAGGAGGAGGGACAGGAAAAATGTCCCAGCTTAGAGGACTTGTTGGTGGGCTATATTGTCACTGCTTTTCCAGCCCTGGCTTACTGATATACTCTGGTATAACCAGCCAGTGAAGTTAGCATCAATGGTACCTGCGCAGTGTCTAAGCACTCTACTGACCCAGTGAGATCCTTGTGCTTGATTCTATATAAAGGGAATGGAAGGATGGTTCCAGCTACAGAAAAATTACAATCTAAATATAGAGAAAAGGCAGGAGTTTAGGGACAATGTGTAAAAAATGAGAATGTTTTGGCCAGCACACTAAACAGCAGCTCTCATCTTTATCCAGCAGCCTATAGGCAAAGTGAGGTTTGTATGGTTGATCTGAAGGAGGTAACAAGGAACATTTTCCCTGCTCACCTTACCAATCACCAATGAAAAAGTAGAGATGGACATGTCGCAAAAATCTTCAGACCTCTGTAAGTCAGTGTTTTGTAACAAATAGGGACACATTTCATAACCCAACCTCAGCAGGTGGGAAGGAGGCAGCCTGATATTGAGGGAATCCATACAAGCACAGTGGGCCACACCACAGCATGGCACTCTGGGCAGGCAGAAGGGCTCTTCAGGGTCTTACTGGTGGGACCAGGGGGCTGGGGAAACCCTCAGTGTCACACTTATCCCTCTCAGGGTGCAGGAAGAGGAGATTGAGGCGAGCAGGGAGAGTCCCAATTCTTTCCTGAGGGCTGCCTCAGGAGGTGCCTCCGCAGCTGTGTGTAGGCTCAGCTTCAGCGGGTCCAGCCCCGAGTCCACAGGCTCACCAGGGCTGGAAACCTCCTGGCTTCTGCAGTGACCTCTTCACCTGGGCTCTAAAGCCTGTGCTTACAGAGAGGGACGAAGGGAGAAGGAAAAGGCAGTGAGGAAGGTGGAGAGGGATGGAGACAGGGAGAAGGGAAAAGCAGAGCCGAGGCAGGACAGCCAGAAATCACTGCAAGCAGTAATAAGGGACGACTGACAAAACCCAGAATGAGCAAGGGAGAGCTGGAACCGGCTGCTGGTGGGGAAAGGGCATGTAACAGGGTGAACAGATTGCCTCTGGAGGCAGAGGCAAAAGCTGGCAGAAAGCAAAAATTCCAAAAGACAGCACAAGAGCACAAGAGATCAAGACAAAAGGCCAGGAAGAGGGAGCAGAGGGAACAGATGCAGGTGGTGCTGGATGCTCTAGAGAAGGCTGTATGAAATCCTTTTCCCTTTGCTGTTGCAATCCTTGCTAGTCTAACTGCAGATATTATTATTCATACAAGTTTCTAATAAAGGATATGGTATGGAGCAGCTGGAGTGGAGCTCTGGTAAGTGAATGATGTTAATAATGTTTTTATTGAAGACTGAGCACTGAGTTTAGGTCTTTTTGTGCCCAGCTGTGCTGTAAATCAGACAAGATGGAAAACAGAAGAATGAACAAATGAAAATACATGATCCTGTTGGAGGCTGTTCCTCAGCAATCAGAAAAAGACAGGTAGCTGGACATGTCCCTTGCTGCCAGCATGCCCATTTATTCCTGTCCATGGAGAGAAGACATCACTCCCTTTACCAGAACCTTGACTCACCAGTCATGTTTTTTGTGCCAAAATGTAGTTGCAGATACCTAGCTTCTATGAGTGGGATTTTTCAGGAAGTGGGACACAGCCCAAACACCTCAGATAAAACCAAGCCAAGCCTGAGGCAGTGTACTCAGTGTAGTCATTCTGGAGAACATCAGCTTTGGTTTCTGCAGAACTGCGGAGTCAGAGTCTCTGCTGCCCTCTCTGAACCCCTGGAACCAAAAGAGAGAGCGAGATGACTTATTACCATAGGACATGTAGTTCACTGCAGAAGTTACTCACTCAGTAGCCAAATGAAAAGAAAGAAAAAAATTACTCCAGTCACTGGAAAGCTTTAAATCAACTCAAAGTACAGCATGGTGTTGAGTGAGTGCTGTCTTAAGGCAACATCTTGGTCATCTCCCAGATCTGGGCTTGCACCCCCATGCACTTCAGATGCAAGTGGCTCTCTAGGACTTCTGCTAGTGGGGCTCAAATTTGAAAAAATAATGAGGTCCTCCATGGAGCAGAGCTTGTACCTCAGGCGACTCCCCTTCCTATCCTGGCATGTTCTAGCCACTGAGCCAGGAAAGTAGGCCCTTCTGCCTTGCTATATTAGTAGAAAAGCTTGAATTGCTCCAACAAAAGGTAAAATAGAAATGCCATCTTTGATACCACTTAGCTCTGTGGCTGCTTGACAAGGAGGAGACCTCAGTTTACTGTTACCTGATCCTCTAGGCTAGCCCATTTCTACAGCAAGGAACTATTCACAGGAAAGATTTCACCACTCCAGAAACAACTGGAGGGTGACTCGTGTCATCCATCCTGCTGTCTGCCTTTAGGCTTTAATCGTGTTAGTTTTGCATGCACAGCTCAGGGTTTCTTTGGTCTTACTTGCACAACCTTCAGAGAGTCTGCTTGAAACCCAAGTCCCCAAGGAAGTCTTAATGATAAGGTTTAGAGGGCTCTTTTCTTTTGAACTTGAGATCCTCCTCCCCACATTGCTTTGCTCTGGACCAACATTAGGTTGGTTAGCGAAAACGCAGGCAACACAGCCAGGGTAGTCACCAAATCCAGCCTCAAATTACAAGGCAACAGATCACTGCCAAACACTCATGAAAGAAAGCTCTCCCATTGACACCATCAGGAGTTTAGTTTATGGATTATCAGGTGTAGTTGCAATTTCAGGCTTTGCTCTCTCTCATGAGTGAGTCCCATTCTAGCTATAAACAATTCTGCCTTTGGTGGCTATGCGTGACTTGGCTGCCATGGTAATACACACATTAAAAAACCTCCAGGTAGAGCTGATCTGGTAGCAAAGGTCTATGTCTACTGTGTGCACTGCCCAAGGTAGCAGATATGTGTTCAGTATAGCAATTCAGGGAAGCTGGAAAACAAAAAAAATACTGCTGCACAGTGTCTAAATAAACTAGTTTTAGGAGTGACCTAACTGAATAAACCTGTTAAAGCAGTTAAGTCACCTGGTGGTTTATTAGAGTGGATAAAGGTGTAGAAAAGTGAATAGTAGATGAAGGTGCTTTATTTTTAGTGACCCAGAGTTTAGACTACTGTTACTTTTACCGAACATGCTGTGAAGAATTTGCAACTCAGCCTTGGAAAATTTAACTAACTAATAGGTTTTGGCACAGTAAAACATAACTACAGGTTTTGGGGTTCCTATTTGGGGCTTCTCCTAAATTGCTACACATATCCTTCCCTTCCCTTCCCTTCCCTTCCCTTCCCTTCCCTTCCCTTCCCTTCCCTTCCCTTCCCTTCCCTTCCCTTCCCTTCCCTTCCCTTCCCTTCCCTTCCCTTCCCTTCCCTTCCCTTCCCTTCCCTTCCCCTCCCCCCTCCCTTCCCTTCCCTTCCCTTCCCTTCCCTTCCCTTCCCTTCCCTTCCCTTCCCTTCCCTTCCCTTCCCTTCCCTTCCCTTCCCTTCCCTTCCCTTCCCTTCCCTTCCCTTCCCTTCCCTTCCCTTCCCTTCCCTTCCCTTCCCTTCCCTTCCCTTCCCTTCCCTTCCCTTCCCTTCCCTTCCCTCTTTTTTTTTTTTTTTCTTTAATTCTGAGTCTTGGAAAATGCATCTGGAAGTTGGCCACACAGCACTTTGACAGGTTTCATTTCAGGTGCTTGATGAACTCACACATGGCAAACTTTATCCTGCTTAATTGTCATGCCTTTCTATAATGAAGTGGGAAAGAATAGCAGACCAAACACCATTGCTCAGATGAGTCAGAAACCAGTAATGAGATGGGTTACCATATCACATGTGAATTAGGTGTGGTTTGATGACCACCCTGAGCCGGTCTAAGCCTGGCTTTTGACAAAATGTGAAGCATTGTTCTCCTGGCTCTGTCCATGAGTTACCATCCCTTCCCTTGTGCTCCCTGACTCTGGGAAATTAAGCACATCAGGCTGATCCAGCTAAATGCTCCACCCAAAAGAAAACAGAAAAAAAGGAAGAGTTCCCTCATCTGTGTGAATCCCCTGATCTGTCTGACTGCTGAACCACATAGACGATGGGGTGGGAAAACATGTTGTAGGGCTGAGTCACCCCTTTCAGATGTAGTGCAGAATTAGATCACCTTAAGCCAATGATGAAAGCAGAGAGAAAACAAAAATATCTTTTTCATCTAGGAATTAAAAGTCTATCCATTTGTCATCATTATGGTGTCTGATGTCTTTACAATAATTACTACAAACCTCAAGGATGGGGCTAGTCTCTGCTCATTTATCCATCTAGTTTAAGCTAGTTTCTCAGATCCCTCTAATCAGTGGAGAGAGAAGCTTCCAGAAGAGGATGCATCTCATACAAAGCTTGGCGTTTAAGGGACTGAGACATCTTCTGAAGATCAAAGAATTATAGAATGGTTTGGGTTGGAAGGGACCTTTAAAGATCATCTAGTCCAACTCCTGTCACTAGATCAGGTTGCTCAAAGCCCCATCCAACCTGACCATGAACACTTCCAGTGATGAGGCATCCACAATTTATCTGGGCAACCTGTTCCAGTTTCTCATCACCCTGTTCATACATGATTTCTTCCTTATATCCAATCTAAATCTATTCTCTTTCAGTTTAAAACTGTTACCCTTTGTCCTGCCACCATAGGTCCCAGTAAAAAGTCTTTATCTTTCTTCTAAATTTCCTTTGAGTACTGAAAGCCTACAATAGGGTCTCCCTGGAGCCTTGTCTTCTCCAGGCTGAACAACACCAACCCTCTCAGCCTTTCTTCACAGGAGAGGTGTTCCGGCCCTTTGATCATTTTCCTGGCCCTCCTCTGGACCTGCCCTTCACAGGTCAGATGCTTTTGACTATAAGAGCAAATTTCAGCTCCACCTCCAGGACAACTGCATTTCACATCCCGTCTTGTTCTTGACTGGAATCTGGCTCAGAAACCTTTACTCTCTGGGGACTGGGCTGATGAGTTCAAATCACCCTCCACATTGATGTATTCCTGGTAAATGCTTGTTCCCCTTCATATTTCCTCCCCTCCTGTCCTGGCACTGCACCTGCATGGGTCTAACATTTCTTCAGTGAGCTTTGGCTCAGACTTGTAAGGCCAGCAGCAGGTTCATAGAGGTGGAGTTTGTGACATTATAGTGATCATCCCAACACAAAGATGATATTATGAACTCGAGTTTTGTTGTACCCTGCTTTCTGTCTGCAGGACAATAAGCAGGGACGAGTGTTGGGCATGGCGCATCCCAGCTTTCTGAGCTCTGCCTGGGGAAATTAGGCAGAAGTGTATCCTTTCAGAGAACAATTGATTTGGGAGGGTAGAGAAAAGAGGCAGTATTTTATTAATATTTTTTTACAGCCATTTTCCCTCCGGAAGTCCTTTCTGCTATCTTAGAGCAAAGTCTGAAAGTGTATAACTTAAAAGATCTGGTATGGAGATTTTGATCATAATGACTTAATTAAATGAGGTGTTTGGGGAGTTTAATATTACATCGTTGCTGATGGCTGGTTGATTGTTCTACTTGCCTTTGATCAACTGTGTGAGTGGTGGGTCATCCCAATCACCGCGGGCCTACAGTATCCGTCATCACCCCTCAGTCCTATTTGTCTTGCGTGTGTATGCAAAAGGCCTGCTTTTGATGAACTGTGAAAAGAAAGATGAACTGTTGTAATGAAAACATTCCCTCCCCAAGATCCTCTTTAGACAACATTCAATTGGTTTGACCTTGTCCCCTCTTGCGGAGGACGGTAATGATTCCTGCAGATGGCTGGGTCATTCCTTGGACACTTGGGAGCGAGGGAGCTGAATTCTCCGTCTGTGTTAGCTCTTTGGCTATGCAGGCTGCAGCTGGGAAATGCAAGAGCAGCATGGGTAGACATACCTGAGATAGCTGTCATCTAGCCGGTTGGAGTCCTCATAGATGCCCTGAGCTGCTTATTTATACCTGGGGGACTTTACCTAGGCTTGTTTTTCTCACAGCACACGCATGCACTAGCTAGCCAGAGAGAGCTGGATCGCTCGGGGCTGCAGTCTCCTCTCTGGCTGAAAAAAAGGCATGGCCTGAGGGAAGCCATTTAAGATGTCAGCCTGGCTTCCCATGTCCATCTGCCTTGTGGGCAGATGTAAGCCAGCAAATATTAGTAAATGGTCTGTTAGCTGAGCTAGTGGTCTCCAGCTTTAACTGCCTCTTGCTCCCAAAGAGGCAGCCTTTTCTGATTATGTCACATTTAGAAAAGTGACATAAGAGCTGGTCATGAACACATCCTCATCAATTTTAGGGAGATTAAATCCTTGGATCAGCCCTGGGGAGATGTTCCTGTCACTCTTACAGCTGAAATGGTGACTGTGTTGGAAATGGTTGTCCATTCATCTTCAGGGGAGGAGAAAAGGAAACCTTTCCACTACTTTTACGTCTCAATAAGAGAGAGTGGAAAGAAACACCTCTGTGTATTATAAGGATTTTAAAATATTTGGAAGCTAAACTGCTAACTGCAAACTTGAAGGCATCAAAGGGCACATGAAACCTGGTGCAAACACTTAGCAATGGCATGTGTCTGGCCTAAAGAGTTACAGCGAGAGTAAGCAAGGAAGAGAGTTATAGCAAGTGTAAACAAGGAAGAGAAAGGATAAATGGGGAAAAGAGAGCACACAAGAGCAGTGGGACTGTCCCATGTCACACACCCAGACCTCAAAACTCGACCTCAAACACTACCAGCTGGTGTCGTATTTATGAGGCCACTGAGTCTAGTCTGGTGGCCCTTTAAATACTTGTCTTTAGCTAAGGTCAGTCTCTGCTTCCACCTGAATAGTCTGAGGATGTCATGGCACATCAAGCTCTTGCAGCCTCATAAGCTGGTCCACAGGTCCTCCAGCAGCACTGTCAACCCTGCTTTAAGGCAGTTTACCTTTTTCAGAAATGCAGTTATCCTATCCTCCTGTGGCTGCTCCAAAAGGAGCTGCGGGGACTTTCGTGGCGTAAGTCTTGCCCGTGGAAATATGCATAAATGAAGTGTATGTCTGCTGGCCTAATTCTGTTGGTTTCCTTGTACTTCCTCCCTTTCAGGAGTTTCATGAAAATGCAGTCATCGTGTGCATTGCAGTTATAAGACACCCTGACACTTGGGCACAGGCCAAATACTGACCGTTCTTGCTTTGTCATGCTTCAGTGAAGCAGAAATGCCACCCTTTCTCCAGGAAATAGCACAGCTACCAGCATCTTGGTACCTATCATAAGAAACCTTTTGCCAGATGCTGCTATCTGCAGCTCAGAGTGGCAGGGGTGGGCTTTTCTGCCTACCTCGGCAGCACAGGATCATGTAGGCGTGACTCATTTAATCAGTTTAATCATGTTTTCTTCCATTTCGGGTGCCTTAGATATTACTGCCTGGGCTGGCCTCACTTTCTCTTGACCTCTGCCAGAGGCACATGACAATTTAGTCACCTGGAAGACTGTAGCTCTGTCATTTACCTAAAGTCAAGGGCTCTGTGCTGGGGTATTCCAGTTTGAATGGTCCCAGTGGGATATAAGAGGAGCCAGTGTGCTTCACTCTTGTACCAGCCCCACAGTTTGCTCCATAGTGCATCGTGCCTGCTATGCCCCATCACTGCCCTGAGTGAGCAGTGCTTCCTGCTGAGGTTTGCAGATTGATATTCATTCAGGCAGAATTCCTCAATGGCCTGAAAAGATGTTTTGCCCCAGCATGAGCTGCAGTACTAGGTGTGCAGCTGGCAGCAGTGGCAGGCAGGGAAAGATCAGGCTTGGGATTCCCCTGCAGGATTTTCTACAGACAAAGAACCTTACCCAAACAGAGTTGTATAAGAGGAGAAGTCCCTCCAACCAGCACCTGAACTGGTACAATGAGGCTAACACCCCAAGCTGGATTCGGGAGGCAGCTGTGTGGGTAGCAGCAGTTTGCGGTGCGTGCGGCAACAGGCACCAAGAGATTACTTGCTCCAGTAACTTGGGTTGGGTGTTCAGGACCCAAAGTAAACATACAAACTGCAGTGCCATACAAAGGCTTAATACCTTATATTCATAAACCACCTTTAATTCAGCGGCATTTTAAAGCATTAGTACATCCTGCGTGCACAGAGCAGAGGGCGAAGCTGAACTCAGTAACCTTTGCCCCAGGCAGTGGTGGGAAGAACAACCAGGCATTTATGCAGTGCCTGAGCCCCGGCTGCACCAGATGTACCCTGTGCTGGCCCCAGCCCTGTGCTGTGTCCGTGGTCCCTGGCCATCTGGGGTCCAGGTGATCTCTGCTCTCAGAGACAAGGTGGGCACACACAATGTGACCTGTAGTCACATCGGTTGCATGTGTGAGAGAATATAAAGGAGTTAGGTGTTGGGGTCTTGCTGGGAGTAATACTCCCAAATATCAAAATGACTGATACTTTGGCACCCCTTCCAAGATCTCCCAGAAATACAACTGCAAAAGAAAACTAAACACTGAATGTGATCATCAAAATTATTTTACTTATTTCATGGGACAACACTGAAGTTTGCAATCCTACTACCCAGGGTACACACCTTTCTGCCTTGCAGATCTCTAAAGCGTCTGATAGCATTGTTATCCCAGCCCTGACCTGGTGCCAGCAGGGAAACTTTCTCCTCCTTTGATGCAAGTCAGCAGATGTGTTCAGAAGCCACATGCGTATCTCAGGTATTGGGCTACTGACTGAGAGCATCAAGCACGGGTCCTTCAAGCACAGAAAGCCCTCCAGCTGCCTGGGGAGAGGGCTGGAGGGAGAAAAAATTCTCCAGGAGTCACCACCTTGGGAGTGTTTTTCTAACAGAGCTGTATGTTTGCAGATGTGCAAAAGGAAGGATACAAGGACTGATGTGCATCATTTGAAAATGAAGCCTGTTTGATGTCCTAATTTTCAAGAGTTCTGTTATATAAATCCAAAAAACCTTCTCTCTGCAATGGAAACTTTCTCCTTGGAGGAAAGTTACCTTAAAGTGCAATGACAAAACCAAGGGTGTGCATGATTTGCATTAAGCTGGCTAACATTTGTGAAATAATTAGAGAAAGATACAACTGTTAATCTGAAAGTATTTTTGAAAGTATTTGAAATTTTTTTCATAGCTTCTATTTCTGGCATTTATTCTAGATTTTTTAATTGACATTTCCCTTGATCAGCATAGCCACATGATGAGTTTTTCAAATGTAGCAATAAAAAAATAAATTTGCTTAAAAGAAAATGTTTAATTTGAAATTTAAAATTTCCCATTTCTACTTTTTCAAGACGAGAAATATGGATTTTGCAATTAGCAAATCCATGGAAAAATAAGCACCTTTGAAAGCTACAGAAATTCAAATACATTGCTGACTTTCAAAACTTTGCAGATGAAAGAAAAAATATCCACCCATTTCTAGATTTTGGTGAAATTAGAAATTGCCTAATGCCTCTGCACTCCCAGATGAATGTCAAATCTTGCACCTCATCAGTGTTTATCATTATTCTTACTTAAAAATGTGTCTGTCACAGATGAAGTGGAAGGTTGAAGGAGCTCACTGCCCCTTGGCTGGTGCACGTGTCTCAGAGCTAAATTCCAGAAGAGTCACAAAAGAGGACACAAGGACACAGAAGAGCAACAGAAAGAAGCTGAACTTGCAAACAGGGGAGAGCTGTTCTTGGTAGGGATGTCTGAAATGCTTTTTAATTCTAAACTATCCTGTGCTGTTTCTGCCAGCTTAGCTGCATGGGAGATTTCCACCAGTCAGTTCTGGGCTCATTGCAGTGCAGCTGAGCTCCGTCCTCCTTGGGGAGCAGCATCAGGGGTGGCTACAGCCTGGGGAGCCTGAGGCCACCGCTGCCACCCAGCCTCCCCCTCCTTCTGCGCTGACCCACAGCTGGGCACTCCTCTGGGCGAACACCGGTTGCATAATGCTCCCTCACTAAAAATGGACAGGATTACAGAAATGGAAGAGCTAAAAATACAGGCCCAACGAATCTGCTGAAAAAGCAGCTTCTTTGCTGGGTCTTAAACCCCTGCTCTCCTCACAGTGTTTGTATCGGTGAGGGCGTGCACGCCGCTGTTTTACAGAGGTCTAATATATGCATGGCAGCGTGCCCTTGGCTTTTTCTTTGTATTTAATCTTTGACTTGACAGTGTTGAAACTTGCTTCCCTGTGAAACCGGAGAAGGAGGGATTGTTGTGTGCGTCAGGTTTTGCTTTTGTTTTGTTTCTCTCCCTTTTATTGAGTTACATAAAGAAACTCAGGAACTCCTAACTGCTCCTAAGTGCTCAGGTGTCTGTTTGATTCTGTCTGCTGGGGCATCAAAGTGTACCTCAATGCAACAACCACCAGGTTGGCCACCACTGGAAAGATGGTTTAGGATGTTGCCGAGGGCAGCTGGTCCAGCAAGGGTCCTTATTTTTCACATCAACTCAGAAACCTGCCTTTCACATTTCTTTGTTTGCATCTGTAACCCCCTTAAAGGAGACCCTGTGATGTCTTTGGGATTTTCTTCTGGACAATTTTAGGATGGACAAGTTGCCTAAATTCCTTTTTCCATCAGACAACAATCTGTAAAACCAGATAAGGGCCTGGTTGCAAAATATCCACCGAAGAATTAAAAATCAACCTTGTGACTTTCTGCTTTGATAACAGAAATTATACAAAACTAAGCTGGAAGAAACTTTTAAAGGTCATCTTGCCCCTCCACCAGCCTCCAGATAGGATCAGCCATGCTGAAAGTGCTGGAGTTGAGATAGTTATCTCAGCCACTGCTAAAGTCTTCCCTCAGCAGCGTTTTCACACAGCAAATCATCCCAGCAGTGCACAAGTCTCACAACTGGAAAATGTCTCTTAACGTCTCACCTGAATTCCCTTTGTTGCACTTTAAGCCCATTATTTCCTTTCCTGTCCCCAGCAGACATGAAGAACAGATTATCCTTCCTCCTTGCAGTAGCCTTTCACATACTTGAAGGGTGTTATCACGTCTACCCGTCTTCAATTCCGTAGACTAAACAAACCCAACTCTTTCAGGCTTTCCTCATAGCTCATTCTTTCTGATCACTCTTGTTCCTAGACTCTTTCTAGTTGGTCCTCTTGAAGTCTGATGCTCATAAGTGGACACGGATTGATTCAACAGGTTACTCCAGAACAAAGGTCAGAGGGAAGTAGTTTCAAAGTTGGAAGATCCTCACCAAAACTGACCTATTCACTCCAGCTGTGGCCACTCTGTAGAACTTGGCTCTGGGTCAGACTAGCAGTCTCCCAGAGAAGCAGTAGATTCATAGATGAATATCAGCACCTCAAGTTCATCCTGGAACCTAATAGGAAGCTGTAGTAAATTCCCCTCCCCCCAGAAAAAAAACAAACCCACAAAAAAAACCTAAAGAAAAAAAATTACCAACAACAGCAAAAATTACCACTAGAACTGGCATAGTGGACTTACTGCATGTGACACGTATGCTGTTAGATTTGCTTCAGCTTCACTTTCTAGATAGATTTAGGACGAGGTGCTCTAAAGAGCATATGAAGAGCAAGGCATCCTCTAAGAGTCTGTTAGCAAAGTATTCAGGGAAAAGTGGTGTTGTCCTGTTATCACAGAAAATGAATTTCTTCCCTTTCACATTCCAAGGCTTATTCTTCAGGTGAAAGCACGTGCCAGTATGTCTCATTTCCAAAAAGCTCTGAGCAAACCCCAGACTACTCTGTACATTCAGCACAGTACAAAGCCTGAAGGGAGGTGAGCTCCCTTTTGAAATCATGGCATATGGCTCTCTGAGCAAGGAGGACAGGCTTAGTCACTGGACCACACTGACACAGCTCTTCTGCTCCTGGTCCCACCATTATCTCTGTGGCCAGCACTGGGATCTTTGCAGTGTGCTTCATCACATGGCACAGACGTGTACTAAGGAGGTTGTTGGGTTTCTGGGAAAGGCTTTCACTCCTAGGTTGAATTTTCACGGCAGTAGGATATCTGTTTGGTTTCATTGCCATGTTGTAGACTTTTTTTTCCCTGGAAATTGCTCTTTCCAGGCTCTGATCTTAACATTCCTCAAAGAGCTTGCCCTTCATGAGCCAAAATCCTTAGCTCCTGTCAAGTGAAGACAATGGAAGGACATGTTAAAACAGGCACACTGCTATGCCTCAGGCAAGGCTCAGCTCCACTCTCTTCCGGGGAACTGCTCAAATACATATTGGCTAGGATTTGTGCCAAGATTTTTCAGTTAATATTTGCAAAATTTAATCACAACAGCCCAGATTCTGCGTTGCCTTTAATCCCATTGAATTGTTCCTTAGTTGGCAGCAAGCGCCTCCAGTTTCAATTAGACAATTCATGGTTATGGGCACTTTTGGATAAGAAAGGATCAAAACCTGATTCTGGAAATCTGGTTGCTGAACATGTTCATCCAAACCAAGGCTGCATTTCTGCTGTCCAGTCCACAACATATTATAAGAAGGAAAGATTTAAATACACACTGTACTGGACCATTGTAGCAAAAGACTGCAACGACTAAACTTGTTTGAAAGAGAAGAGCATAGACTGGCTCTTTGCAAAGCATCTCCCTGAAAAGCTCCCTCTTTAAATGAAAGAGATCAAACCAGGAAAACAAGCGATACCTACCCCAGGAGGCAGGCTTGCCTCCTGAGTGCCAGATAATAATAAACGATGTGTTTGTAATCCACAGCAGAGATAAAATGGCATTTTCTTTGACATCAAATACTAAAGAGGGAGTAAATAGTTCTGTAAAGTGCTTTTTCCAATGGAGGGTGAAAGATCTTTCACAGGAGAGACGATGATCTCTAGGGATGGTTGTTCCTATCTTTTTATTTCACATCAGCATGAAGAATCCAGCAAAAAGAGATAAATGTTTATGTACTTAATACTGCATAATTTCAGTAAGAAAAGAGATTCAACTACAGCTAAAGTGAGTAGATAAAAAAGACATGCAAGAAGGGGGAGAAACTGAATGGGAAAAAGCTTGGAATCAAGGGGTAACTATACCTCCTTGCACCAACTGTTTTTAATTCAGCCTGAAAGCTCCTTTAAAACATAAGGATAAAGAGAGGTAATCCCACCTCCACCTAGGGAGACAGCCACGGTGGGATTCTGAGGGCACTCCTGGCAGCAACAGCACAGGGTAGCCAGGGAAAATCAGGATCCACACAGGTCCAGCAGGAGGAAATTAACTATTCCAGCAGAACAGAATTGACTCAGTTATAATTTGAGCAGATCACTCCATATCACTCCTCCATAAACACCAAATGCTGTCCAGAATGATCTTGCATGCAACTAAACAGCCTGGACTCAGTCCTGTGCCCCACCAAAAGATGAACGGGTAGGCTTAAACCCACTGCAGGACATTTTAATTATCTATATTAATGCCATGTTTTAAAAAGTGCAGCGGTTTTTTTTCTGGTTATTTCCTAAGGCCACATGTTGGCTCAGCAATCCTGGGTTTCACTGAAACACCTGCTCTCTACAGGCTCTGCTGACTGAAGGACAAGGTAATTAGGTAACTTACCCAAAGGTCACATGGTGAGTAAAGTAGGATTAGCACTCAAGTTCCTCCTGGCAACTAGTCCTGTGCTGCGACAATTAGAAAAGGTTAACCATCCTCTTTTAGCTTTTGTTTTCCATCTTCCAGAATGAGGCAGCACGTACGCAGGGCTGGGCTGTGTTACATTTCCTCAGCAGTATTTTGGAAAACCCCACAAAGCAAACAAAGAACTCACCCCAAAAAGGGCTTTGAGAAGTCATCATATCTGGTGGGATGTGGTGCTTGAGAGGGAACGGAGCAAAACAGTGGATTAATCTAAGCACACTGAATATGAATTCTGGAAAATGCCTCACTCCCTCGTTAATCCCCAAGCACAGACCTTGCATGCCTGCTGCTGTGCAATGCTTTGTCACGCTGCCGCCCGCCTTCTGCTCAGAAGTCACCCTGGCTTCCCTTGCCCATCTGCCCTGCAGGCAGGTGTGAGCTGGCAAATACTAGTAAAGAATCTGCTAGCAGACTTACAGATCTCCTGTTTGCCTGAGACCTCTTGCCTGAGTCCCCCATGCTAGCGTGGCCAGGCCAGGTTTGCCAGCTGGCATAAACTGGTGTAGAAACCAGTTGCACTGGAGTCCCTGGCCACGTTGCATAGTGCTGTGCACATATGTGTGTGTACCTGGTGCCTTTTTGCTCCTCAGCAGAACTGGTCTGGCCATGCCATTTTTGAGCAAGCATGCCTGGTAGCACAAGGGAGCAGTCTGCATGCTGGTCTGCACCCACACACAGTGGTCTTTTCTCCAGCCTCTCTTCACCTGCCTTGCCTAAGCCCCATGTCCAGGTACTTGCAGGCTAAGAAGGAGAAAAGATGCTGCAAAGGACCACAGGCCTCTGTCTCTCCCCATCCTGGGGGGAGCTTGTGCTATCCTGAGCTGAAGAGCACACCGTAACTTGGCTTGGATCTGTGTAGGTCAACACCTGTTTTGGGAGATTCCCCACAAAATGCCTGATCCCTCTCTATGAGTTGTCCAAGCACCTGAGCAGACAGCTATCTGCCTCAATTTGTGGGCAGCCTTGAGAGGACACAGTGCTGGTCTTCCTCCTTTGGGGGAGTTTTGTGCTACTTTTGGCAGGAAGGCGTAAGTAACCTAAAGAAAGGACTTCTGGGTGTGCCAGGGCACGCAGTCCCTCCACCCACAACTTTGGTGGCACCTAGATAAAAACACCACCACAGAGATGTTCTCAGGATGATGTTTTGGGACCACTGGCTATGGCCTCTCCTCCGCCAGTGTGATTAAAAAGAGCAAATGTGCTTTATCCCTGAGAGCACTGATGGATTTTGGCTCTGGATGCAGGTGAGGTGTATATCACCTCATGACACTTATCTCATTCCCATACTCTGTGCCCTTTGCTCTCAATGTCATCTCCTTGGGACTCTTCCCATTGGCCTAAGCAGTGTCCCTGTGGGCCAGGGATCTTGGTTTTTTCCAAGCGAGGTCAGTAGACTCCCTCCAAGAAAGGTGGATCTTCTGAGTCCTCCTCCAGTCCCTTGAGTGCTGCACCTCTCTGCTTTTCTTGCTGGTGAGCAGGATCAGCTGCTGAAGATAACTGCTCATCATATTGCTGGAGCTTGCTGAAGCACAGCTTTCAGTAGGAGTGAATGTGGGATGGCCACTCACCTGCTACAGTCCCAGAAGGGACATATCGCAGCAGGCAGTTTACCTGGATGCTGTAGTCTCCTCTCCTGCTATAAATACAGCCATAGGGTAAAGGATGAAATGAAAAAAAAAAAAAATCCATTCACCCACTGCATTGTGCAATGGCAGGCAGCCATTTTTCTGCCAGCTTTAAATTCAGGTAGCCTTATCAGCTGGGAATTTACTGGACCATTCATCAGAAGCAGCTGTTTCAGAGTCAGCCAGGGACCACCTCCCAAATACTAGTTGTTTGGGATTTGCATAACTTAAATTCACAGCCATTGAGAGTATTTGCAAAAAGGAGACCTGCTCCTAAGCTGTGAGCAGGACAGCTTGACTTTAAAAAGTCAGCTTATATTTCCTGTGTGTTAGAAAGAGCACCTGTTTAAACTATGCAGATCTGACTAACAGTGGGCATGTTTTGGGCACTGACCCGTTAACAGAAAGGGTGGGACTTTGCAGTTGTTAACAGCAATCTGCAACTGAAACAAACACAATGAAAAAAATCAGCAATTTCTTTAATCCAAGGAGAGGCAGGAGGGTGAAGATTATGACTGAAATAAGCCCGTAGGACATCATGTCTCTTCCTCAGTTGCTGGCCTTCTGACATGCCCTCCAACAAGAGGCAAGAACCTCAAAAAGACATTAACCATTTCTATTCCTAGACAAATCCCTAGTACTAAATGGTAGCTAATGACCATTTAAAAGAATGGTAGAAGTGGCAAAAAGGTTCAGAGCAAGACCTTATAATCAGAGTACACCACTCCCACACTAAAAAACTGTACTATTCCCTCTGAGATCTTTTAATAAACTTCGATTAAAGGTCCAAGAAGAAAGAACACACTTTCTCTGCATGTTTTCATCAGCAAGCAGTGCTGAGGGTCTTGCATGTTTTGCCACCTCCTCCTCTCTTCTTGCAGAAAGGGCTGTTGGAGGGAACATTCCTGCCCGCTATGCAAGCAGGACAGTTCACTGATCAACAGCTGTCTATCTGCCTTTCTCTGAAAGCAACCGCCTGTGTGCCACCCAATATAAGTGACTGGGGCTACCCCCTCACCTACAGCTCTGAGGACATCACGGAGGCAGCGAAACCTTGGGTGGCTGCCCACTCCCAAGGCCAGATCTGGCAAATGCAGTTCTCATCTGCTCCATGTATTAGCATTGTCTGTCTCGGCTGAGTTATGTATGCCTTCTGAAATAGGCAACAGTATCCTCCACAAACAATAAGCTGAAAAATATACCTGCAACAATAGTGATTGGTCACTAAAAAATTATAGAGCAGAAAGCACTTGGATATGAAACACACATTTTACACAGTGCCCTGACTTTGTGCTGGACACTTAATACTTTTGGAGAGCTGCAGTGTTACAGGACTCTGTAAGCCACACAGAGCCCTTGCTGTATCACAGCCTTGTATGGCCACTTGAGACTCAGTAATGTGTCATTAAAGGTCACCAGCACCACAGACAATACTTCAATATCCAATTATTTTGTGAAAGATCAAACCTATCAAAAATAATAAATTTTTCATTACATCAAAGACAGTTTGCTGACATTCAATGAAGCACATCTCCTTAGATCCTGGAGAAAGGAATGAGCCTCATAAAATAATAAATATCTTTGCATTTTATCTCTTGATGCCTCTATCTATGGAGGTATTTATACGGCCCCCATAAGGAGTCTCTGGGCATTTTCCTCACCTGATTAGGGCACAGATCTACTAAACAGACATGATTTGTGTGCAAAACAAAACTCCTTTTCTTAAAACAGGTTTATGAAGGAGAGACAAACCTGTTGGTGGAGTGGAGTTAGTCAAAGAACACTTTGCTGCAACAAGGTTTTTTTGTTTAGTGGGATGCTGCTTAATTGGTGACACGTAATTTAAGGAATTTATTTCTTATGATATGACAGCAAAATCAATCAAAACACCAGGGGTCTGAAACTTGACTGTATTTCAGATCTTTTGCAGTAGAGCAGAGGAGTTCATATGCCTGAGTCTTTGGTCAGTGGCAAATTCCTCATGGGGTAGGAATATCAACAGAAGAGCTGTGTACTACTGCTCCTGTAATAGTCTTTGCAGAGAGGTTGGAGAAACGTCCATGACCAGACCTATGGTCTTCTGCAGCTATTCCCAGCTACCAGAGGAGGCTTTTGTGGTGTGGCTGAGCAAACCCTCAGGCTGCTCTGACCAGTGTGATATATTTGTGCCAGCCCCAGGGGTCATGGGCAGTGCAAATGTAACTTCAGAGGCCACCATGGGGGAGAGAAGACCCTCTTTGCTCACTGAGCTTCGGAACAGAGCAGCCTGTATTTCAGTTGGCAGTAATCCCTTGGAGAAGAGCTTTGTCTGTCACCAGAATGCCCAGTGTTTGATTCACAGCACAGCAAAGGGGACAGATGCGGCCACAGACACTAGGACAGGGGTGATGGGCTAGGGGCACTTTCCCTGCTCCCCAGGGACTGAAGTGACCCACTCGTGGGGTGGGCACCCAGCCACCATCCTCACCAGGTGTGACTGCATCACCCTCCCAGAGAGGGGAGCAGCATCCATTGTGGGGGGGCGGCGGCTTTTATCCCCTCTTATCAGCACACCAGAGGTTACTCCCGCTGGGGACTTGGCAGCAGGCCTGGCTGATGGGGGCGGGAGGGATTAGCATACAAAATCTCTTTTGGGAAGATGTCCTCTGGAACTGGAAGCATGTCATCATGTCACCGATAGTGTCAGGCTGCCGCAGGCTGATACTGTCCTGTCGCTGGAGCCTTTTCATGGGCCAGGGAGGGCAAGCGCTGCCCTCCCATCTCTCCCCATGCTACCGGAGCTGATGGCCCCAAGGTACGCAGGGGCTCCCTGGCATCCTCCAGCATCCCTCACCCCTCTGGCTCCATCCCAGCTGGCTCTCCGGGTGTGCCTTGCAGTGGGGCTGCCCACCCTGGCTCTACCCACCAGCCAGCCGCCCATCCCTGACCCATCCCCAGGCAGCTGCACTGCTGAGCCTCCCTCAAACCCGCGCCCTGCCGCTGGAAGGGGGAGGAAGGAGGAGAAGCACTGAGCCCCACTACTGGTTAAATTGCGTATTCCATGCTTTTGTGAAGGGAGGGGAACAAGCTGTTACCTTCCTGAGCATGAAAGGCCACTGCCCTCAAGAGAAAGCCTGCACAATAAATCATTTCTGAGGATTACTGGGCAAACCTTGGACAAGGGAAGGTGGAAGCCAGTGTCACTGCAAAACAACCCCCATCCTGACCCCTGAAGCAATGCCACAGTCTCCATTGTTTTCCAAAGCAACACACCTGCACTTTCAGATGATCCCAAGTACCAGGATGCACCAGCAATTGGCTTGGAGATGCCACTCATAAGCACAGAAGGACTGAAGAAGCCATAAGACCTTCCTTGCAGTGCTTTCTTTATGCAGTGCTTTTGTTCCACAGAAAGCTGGACCACCAAATCTGGACACAAAACCTCCCAAAGAAACCTCTTTCAGGCTCCAGTTCAGCATGCCACCCATCATCATGTTGCCCTGCATCTCCCAAGCTGTTCTCAGGAGGCCCTCACAGCAGATGCATCTGGGCTGCAGCCAAGTTGGCATGAAGTTTGCATGCATCTTGAGACATTTTATGACCTTAATAACATTTAGCTGAAATAAGTGGGGCTGTTTACAGCCCAGGCCCAACCTAAATAAAAGTATTTCTTAGTAGGGTGGTAGTACATAAACCCTCTTGCCTCTCTGTCATTGACCTTTCTGTGGGAGGAGAAGCAGTGCAGAGGCTTGTGGAGAGCAGAGTGTGCTCATGTGCCATTGTGCAGGCACCATATCCATTACGAGCTTCTGCCCTTGTTCTTAGAGGACGTGTTCCAGTAATAATATACCCCAGTGAACTTTTCCATCATGAGATCATGATTTCTTCCATGGGAGATGCAGTAGCATGTTACGATTTACTGGCCTTTAGCTGACCAATAACAATTTTCTCACTGTTGTAACATAACGCCGCAAAGTCTTCTGAAGTGAAAAAGCAGTGACTACACTTTTAAACAGAGTTTCACTTCCACTTTTACACCTGCAAAAAGAAATCTTTTCTTGCATTTTTATATACTGTATTTTATATACCAGATTTATGCTTCCCATCAGACAGCTCTGAAGGCCAAATACTTGGACTGACAACCATGAAAAAATTGTGAGCACAGGGACAAAAAGCAAATGCTAATTTTGCTACTGAGAACCCTGAAAGGGAGATTTATACTTTTGAAAATGCCTAAAAAGAAACTCATGATGTTGTGAATAAAGCATCAATATATTGTAACCAGGACAGGACATCACTGTTGATTTATATTGATGTAATATAATCACGCTTGTTATAATCATTTCAAAGGGGAGAAATTCACAGAGAAGTGCAATGGATGACTCAAGTTTCTGTCATTGCAAAACAATAAAACCTGCAGAATTTATCACTGTATAATCAAGTTTTTATTAACACCAAATGTAATCAGATAACAAAGTCCATCTCCTAAGACTTAAAACATGGTCTGGCCAAAGTTCTTCCCTCAGCTTTGTTCAGCTCAGATCCTAGATTGCATGAAAATAGTTCTTGGTGAGAAAATTGCACCCTGCAGAGAGAGATTCAAGGAACTCTATCTATTTAGTTGATCAAAGAGACAGCTAAGAGACATCTTGATTTGGGTTAAAAAGTGTCTGCACAAGAGAGTATCTAGAAAGAGATGTTATTTTCTCTGAAATATGAAAATTTAAGTGGGAAAATTTAAGAGCAGAAATAGGCCTTTAATAGTGAAGGTGTTACCACTGGAGTAGATTCTCATGAGACTTCCAGATTTTCTGTTATTTGAAGTCTTTGGTCGACAGTGGATTCTTTCTAAAATATATAGCTAGTTCAACCGCAGATTATTTGTGGGAGGGCAAATAAAAGAAAGAATGATTGTGTGAAATTCTATTGCCAGTGACTTGGCTAGAACCGATCTCCTCTTTAGGCATTCATAGAACTATTCACAGGGCCCCAGCCCATTATGTTGTCTATGTTGGTAGACCACAGCTCCATTTTCTCCATGACCCTTCTCAAAACATGTCTAGGGCACCGGCTTTGGTTGCTGTTTTATGTAGAAGTGTAGCCTCAAATGCACATGGTTTGTGTTCCAGCCACCACTTTCAAAGCACCCTATACTTCAGAACCACAGGTACCTGGGAGACCTGGTGCTCCTCTGTGAGTGTTTAGCGCATGTGCTTGGTAGTTTGAAAAGATAACGAGTCTTGGGGTTGGAATGGGATTCAATAACAACATAGCTCTTTAATCAGTAGCAGAAATGCACAAAAGATAAAACACACATAAAAAAGCTCTGCATAGATTTATTTCCTTCAGTGTCCTCCCTGTGCTGGGATAATATTAAATTTGGGTCAGTTCTTTGGCCAGCTCAGCTGATTAACCAGACTTGTTCCCAGAATGAAAATCATATAGATTTCAGCCCTTTCGTCCACAAAGCTTATTCTAGATCCTTGGAAGAATCCCGCAAGAGTCTTCTTCAAATAGTTTTTTAATCCCCTCTGTCCTATTTCCATTCTCAAGTCCCTCTCTTTGTAGACAGGAACTGTGTTCCCACCGATGTCATTAGCATATCAATTGTTTGCTCAGAGGACGGTCATTATGACTCTGTTCATCTCTGTTATTACTCCTTGCCCTTAGACTGATGCTAAAGGCCTTGTCAGCAAAGACAGAAACAGAAAACATTGCATGATAGGGCAATGACCATAGCAACAACAACACATTAATCAGAGTCTGTAGTCTGGGCAAAGACAAACTTCCCAAACCATCAAACTCCATGATGCAAGACACAGTCACATTCCCTTTCAGTCTGGGAACTACATATCCCCCAGCTATTTGCCTCCCTTCTCCAGGTGAGAAAATTAATCACCTGGGTAACCTCATATAATCCTTTCACAGGACCATCAGCACTTACAGCCAGGGTGGATGTTAGAGTAAGGACTTCTGGGCTACCTAAAGCCTTTAGTTCACCACCTCCATGGGGCTGATGATTTGCATTTCCCTACTTTAGGGAACATATATCAGACAGATGGGGCTGAGAAGCCAACTTTATAAATGCCAGAGGACTTCTGAATTGAGGGCTGATTGAGGTGTTATGAAAGGAATAATAATAATTCACTTATATTGAGTATATATGTATTTACATAATTTATTTAAAATAAATAAATGTATATATATAAAATATGTTTCATCATCTGTTCCAAGAACAGTGATGTGACTGTAATGTTGTAAAGCAAAAATGCACATGGAGCACTTTTACCACCATTGATTTGCCAAGATGTTAACATTCTCAGGGAGTAAAATGTACCTTTGAGGTAACTGGCTGAAGCTCAGTCACTCACCGTTGCTGCAGCTCCATGATAACTGCGAGTCACAGGGTGCACACAGAGTCCTGTGCACAGCACCGACAGGTCATGCACACTGGGAGCACAAACACATTTACAGTCTCCCCTGTCATAGAATCATTTTGGTTAGAAAAGACCTTTAAGATGACTGAGTCCAGCCATAAACCTAGTACAGCCAAGTCCACCACTAAACCATGTCCCTAGGACCCTCATCTGTGTCTTTTAAATACCTCCAGGGACGGTGACTCAACCACTTCCCTGGGCAGCCTGTTGCTTGTTGAGAGGCTGGGATTTGTTGCTGAGTAATTTAGGAGGGGAAAATGAGACAAGTACAGCTTCTGAGACAGAAATTTCCTCTAAAAAGATGGGTACATTCAGGAGAGGGGACAGTTTAAAACTGCTGGCTCCTAATCCTCCTGTCTTATGCTCTTCCTCTCCTATATCCCCAGGAAGTGAAAGGCTTGGGCTGCAGTAGTGAGGACAATACCAAGGGAGCCTTCATGTCACCGTGGTGCAGCCGGGGAGCTCCATGGGCCTTCCTAAGAAGGGGCACTGATGGTACTGCTCAGCACAAGAGCAGCCCTGCACAGAAGGTCTCAAAAGGAAGGTCTCTGAAGGAGACCAGCCCTGGTGTCCATGGCCAGCTGGCTCAGACAATCTGCCTGGCTTATTACAGCTGGAGACAGTCTTTCAGCAAAGGGAGACTCCAGGCTTTGCAAGAGTCATGGGCTGCACCCAGAGATCAAACAGATGAAATGCAGCCACAGAAAGGGTGCGGGGAACGGAGCACAATTTGGTATGCTGAGTGTGCTCCTCCACTGGCAGAGATGTGCCCTCCCTCCAAGGCAACCAGAACGGAAGGCAGAGGCAGGAGGTGCCCACTGTACAAGCCCAAGGCAGCCAGCGCTGGAGGAGGAGACAGGGTTAACAGGTGCTGCTGTTGTACTGAATTATCAACACAGAGGGAGTCTGACAAGAGTGATCAAGACTTTCAAGGGGACATGGTGGGAATGCCACCAGCTGCCAGAAAGGACAACCAAAACAGAGTAGTAAATCCGTCCCCGTAGCTCATGTTTACCTTTTCACTGAGCCGCAGGGCAGGGGACTGTGTTCATGTTGTGGTGATGATGTTGTGGCTGTGAAAGGCTGGCAGTTAACATGCACCTATGGTATCAGATTGAAAGACAGCAGCTTGTCTCTTCAGAAGAGGACTTTGGAAGTGCGCATGGACACCACTTGGCAAACCACTAGGCTTGCAAGGAGAACAAAAGGAGATCTCCCTGGGACTGAAGCCCACTGTTTTCAGTTTGTGGTCATGGCACATTTGTTTGCAAAGCAGTATTCAGTCAGCCACAAGTCACAAGATTCAACCTGGTTGGACTGTGTTTCAGGAACCTTAAATAAACAAACACCAAATCATGAGATAAGGAAAAAATAAATTTTCCTGAGGAAATATTCCCAGGCATGACAGCAGAAGACACACAAACGTTCACAAATTAATGGGTAAACCAAGTTCTACTCCTGGGTCTTCTCTGAATCCTCAAGTTGAGTCTCACCCTATGGCTTACTGCTGGGCTACAGTGACTCACTATTGGGCTAGAGCACTCATGGCATGTCATGGCTCAGCCTGCTAGGACTCACACTGCCCATGGGGCAGGATCCAAGTCCTGGCCAGTACTCTCCTTATGCCTGTATGTCCCTGGCCTGCAGACCAGTGGTGTGGGCCAGACCATAAGCAACACAGGTGATGAGAAGATTGGAGTTGGAGTGTGATCGTGAGGCTGGAGGTAACACAACCCTACAAATGCCCCCTTAGCAGTGAAGTCTGGTAACTTGTTCATGTACAGTAGTGCAGATAGGAGTCACCTTTTTCTTGGGAAAGAAATGGCAAGCTGCCAAGGGCGAGTGCATGGTTTGGTATGCATAGAAGGCAATAGGAAGCCAGTAGGAGACCTGGATCTCATAATCAGCTCAGTCACTGACTCATGGACATGTTGAATGGGACACCTCCACACACCAGCTCTATATTTAGGCAATGCAAAAGATGAACTCACTTGCTTTTGCAAAGCACTTTGAGATCATCAGATATAAGGGGGGGATTGGACTAGATGATCTTTCGAGGTCCCTTCCAATCTCTAATATTCTGTGATTCTGTGATAAGTGCTCAACTGCACCTGAGGGACTTTCTGTCCTGCGCAAGGACACTGAAGTTCCCCAAATAGGTGTGCTGCTCTACTGGCAAAGGGATGCCTCTGACCTTTACAGCCTCCTTGTACTAGTGGCATCATGTTAGTGCAAAGCTTGGTGGCCTCCATATTTTTTCCAGGCAGAGCAGAGAGCAGTTATTTACTAATACAAATATTTATAATAGAAATCAAAATATAAATTATTTATTTAAAATAAATATTTACCATCCAGGCACTTGTTACTGACTTCTGAAACAAACACTGGTTGCTAAGCTTATTAAAATATTTCTCTACAAACTCACCTTGATTCTTCTGTGAATACACTCTTCCTTGGGCATATCTAGATTTCCTCCTACAAGTGTTGGTGAGTTTTGGCTGTCAGTTTTGACATCTCTAGCCTCTGTTTCCCAGGTGTTTCCCTCCTTGCCTGAAAAATCCATTTTTTTCTGAGGAGTAGAGTAGACAGTTACCCAGCAGAGTAACTATCACAGAAAGCAAGGGAAGACAGAGCTGAAAGCTTTAGAAAAGGTTTCCTAGTGATAGGCACCAAACACAGCCTGTGTTTCTAATGATGGGCTGCACTTTCCAGCTAACCTTCCTGAGTGCTGATGCTAAGGTGATATCACTAGGAAAAAAAAAAAAATCAGACATATGAAAGTGATTTGCAGATAATTCAAAGCACAAGCCCAATTTCCTTAGAGAAGGTTGCAGTTCAAAAGGCATTTGTTGAGATGTGACATGTGGCCACACCTAAATGTCTTGCTTTCTAAATTTACAATGTCTAATCAAATGTAAAACTCACATTAGGAAGAAAAAAAAAAAGAAGAAGAAAAATGGAGTAACTTAACAAGTACCAGTATGCCTTTATTTGAAGAGGACTCTCTCAGGACCAATATGCAGGAGTTGAATGCTCCATTAGCAATTTTGCTGATGATACCAAACTGGGAGGTGCTGTTGACTCTCTTGTGGGACAGGATGCCTTGCAGAAGGATCTAGATAGATTAGAGCCTTGGGCTATGATTAATGGGATGAAATTTAACAAGTCAAAATGCCAGATTCTGAACCTAAGATGGAGTAGGGCTGGGCACAAGTATAAACTGGGAGAGGAGTGGCTGGAGAGCAGCCCTGCAGAAAGCAATCTGGGGGTGCTGGTCAACAGCAGGCTCAATATGAGTCGGCAGTGTGCCTGCCAGCCAAGAGAGCAAACTGCATCCTGGAGTGCATCAACCACAGCATAACCAGCCTGTCAGAAGAGGTGATTATCCCACTGTATTCAGCATTGGTGCAGTCTCACCTTGAACACTGTGTGCAGTTCTGAGCCCCATAATTTAAGAAGGATGCAAAGGTCTTTGAATGCATCCAGAGGAGGGCAACAAGGCTGATAAAAATGCTGGGAGGAATGTTCTATGAGCTCATCTAGTTTGGAGAAAAGGAGGCTAAGGCGGAACCCCATTGCTCTCTACAGCTTCCTGAGGAGGGGAAGTGGAGAGGGAGGTGCTGAGCCCTGGTATCCAGTAATGGAACACTATGGTTCAAAGCTGCAGCAGGGGAGGTTTAGACTGGACATTAAGAAGCATTTCTTTGCTGAGAGGGTGGTCCAGCACTGGAATAGGCTTCGTAGAGAGGTGGTTGATGCTGTCTAAGAGGCATTTGGACAATGCCCTTAATAACATGCTTTAAGTTTTTATCAGCCCTGAAATGGTCAGGCAGTTGGACTAGATGACCATTGTAGGTCCCTTCCAAGTGAAATAGTCTATTCCCCTGCTCCCTAGTATTATGACCATTTCCTCATGGGCAGTCACAACAGGGGTTTTCAATGCTGTTTAGAAGACAAGTGTCTGGTTCTTCCCTGGTAGACTGGGAACATTCCAGATAGCAAGTATTTCTTCAGACACTTAGATCTCCAAAAACTGAAGCTCACCTCTTCTAGAAGCAGGCAAAGGGAGAGGTGAAACACAGCCACTGTTCCTTTCTCCTCACTGTCATCCCTGCTGCCCTTAACCCAGGGCTCAAGCCCAGGTGAGCAGCCATGTCACATGCAGGGTGCATGGTATTTATAGTTAACTACTCTTGTGGTATCTAATAATATAGAACATCACAACTGCTAGCTGTGTATGCAGACTCAGCGTGCCTCTGTTGTCTGTTGCTGTTCTCATCAGCATAGGTCAGCAAAGGATCCTTCTGGGATGCTACAGTTTCAAGTATGTCTTTATGAGGTGTCAAAGATGCCGGTCACTGTGATGATGACAGCATTCAGCCCTAATGCCTGCCAGTGTCACTTCTTGCTTGTAGATCTTTAGGGCAGCTCTTTGCCAATGAGTGGGTGAGTTGTGATCACTAGTAGAGGGGAGACAGAGGAACAAGGTAGCAGAGGAGGACAAGGACAGGGATGATACCGACAGGCAGGCAAGCTTATACTCTGATGACCAGAAAAACAACCCTGTAAAGCAGGGCAGTCCTGGCTAAGTCACTATAAATGATGTCACTGAGCTATGTTTTAGGTTCTTGACTGCCACTTGAGGAAGGTGAAAGCTACAGTCTCCAGTGACATGTATGGCCATCAGTTAGGTTCAACTGGACGTGGTTTTTTTTCTGCATGAGGACCCAGGGTCATAATAGCATTTGTATTAATTTTGTTCTCAAACAACCAGTCTGAAATTGAAATGGCCTTTACCATGTAAATCTCTAGTGACTATGGCAATTGGACCTGCAAATTAGGAGAATTTGGGCTTGTAAAGCTACTCTATTTTGCTTGCTCACATTTTCCTTACTCAGCAAGCTTTAGCTGTTTTGTGATGTATGAGGAGTACCCACAACACCTGGTGAGGGACTGTACCCTCAATGGAAGAATGGAAGAATGGTTCAATGGAAAAAACACTGAGAGGATAAAGGGATATGACAGACATCCCCTCTATTTTCACTTGAGAGAGAATATGCCCATATTTATCACAGTAAATCAAGCATGCTCTCCTTTAGACATTAGACTTACAGGACAGAGACTCTTCTCTCACTGGTCAGCACAGCCAGACCCAGTCCTGCTGGTGGCTCCTCAGGATCCTCCCACCCTCCTACCCCTGGGTGTTTTGGGGCCAGTGAACCACTGTCATCCCTGGACATCTCTGCCACGTCACATGCCCTGATCTTAGTCCAGAGCACTCCATCACAGCTCTGAGGTAGCTGCAGGCTTGATTGGGAAGTCTACAGTTAGACCAGGGTTAAAACAGTAGCAAAGTTGTGGGAGTTTTGGGGTGGAGGGTTTTTTGTTTTGTTTTGGGGTTTTTTTTTGTGATATAACCTCTACTAGAAGTGGTGCTGTGAAAGTACAGCCTTACCAAAGGATCCAAACCCTGCTGGTAGCATACAGCATCAGTCATGGATTGCCTCTGCAATGAACTGGGCTCCCACAAAGGCAGTTGTTCTGTTTCCATTGTCCAACGCTGTAAAAAAGAAGAAGAAAAGCACCATTAAAAGAACATGTTACACACAAGAGGCAGGGCACATTGAATTCATTTTTAGGGTATTGGCCATATGGTCATTTCCATTTCAGAAAACTTGCGTTCAGCAGGATCCCAAGTGCATGCACAGACAAAACGAATGATAAATGAGCATCTGCTTGCTTAAAACCCAGTGTTTGACATAGTTTGTTTTCTTAAGAAATTAAAACACATCTTGGCAGTCTCCATCCCATTCCAGAAGGGGACTAGTATCTCTTCCTTTCACTTTGATTAAATGTTTGCTTTGATAAAATACTCAGTAATATGATTTTTTTTAAAGTTAACTCATTCACAGAAAAGACTTGACTAATGGAGGAGGATTTATACTTTGGGGGCCTCTGTAATTTTTTTACTCCTTGTCCTGACATTCAAGAATGCTTATAAATTTCCCAAGAAACCCAGGTTACTTTAAGGAAAAGAGATTACCACTCAATTAAAGCTGATCAGAAAAATTTCTCCTCAAGTCTTATATCATCCTACTGGACAACTGAAATGCTCACAAGTACTGCCAAGAAATTGCCCATTAATCTCTGAAGTGGTGCAGGTGTGTTTCTTAACACAAAGGGTATCCTGTTTAAAAAGGCTAGAAATGCCACTAATATACCAAAGGGCTACCATACGTTTCAGGCTTCCTCCTTTAGCTGCTCTATAAATGTCTCGGTGCGCACGTTGCCTGTCTGTGTGCCTTTCAGAGTTTCCCCACAGGTAGGCTTCAATCAGCAATAATTAAAAATAAAATAGGCTAATCACACTACACTCCCAAGGGTTTCTAATGTAACATGAAAAGCCTATTGGAATGTGCTAATGCCTTTTCTATTTTAAAAGGAAACTGATTATTTGGCCCAGCCCAGCAATATGAAAATTCAGTGGGCAAGAAAGAATTTTGTGAATAAACAGTGAGAAGTATTTCATTTGGCATCGGCAAGCAGAACACTGGAGAAGGAGCCATTTCGCTGAAATATGGTATTTATGCTACTTTGACATTGCACTTTGTTTAAATACATTAAGATAATTTAACCACATCTGTAAGAGGCTGAAATACTTGCTGTTCAGCCTTTCCCCATCTGCAAAATGTGTGGCCTTGTCTGGAATATCAGAGGTCAGAGGGAGAGGGGACAATTGTGGCTGCCTAGCTGGATAGCTTTCATTTGGATGTCTGAGGACTGGTGAGATGCTGCAAAGCCTTCTGCTGACTTCAGACAGTGTTGGTTTGGGCCTTGCATGCAGCAGTTTGGTACAATCCACAGGTGAAAGACAACAGCGTTTACATTTAATCCACTTCTGGTCTACTCTCGCCACAAAACTGGGTGAGATCTGATAGTCTACAAAAAGATTCACTCTTTGAAAATACTACTTTCTATCCATTCTACTCCATCTGGGCATGGTATTGTTTTAAAAAGCAGGATAGATTTTAACAGGAGGAAAGTCTACGTCCTAGGGTATTATTTATATTAAGAAATAGTGGCTCTGATATGCCAGGGTTCGTTACAAAAATTGAGTATTGAGATGGACAGGGTAAATTCTGCTTATGCAGAACATTCTAATAATTTTTTTCCACCCAGAAATGTAAAAAAAAAAAAAAAAAATCTGAACTCTGTACTTTAACTTGCTATATAAATAATATCATGGTGCTACCAGCAGGGTTACATTCCCCTTGTTCAGAGGAGGCCAACTCAACATGAGCCAATTTCTGCACTCTCAAAAAGACTGAGGACAGACAGCCAAATATGAAACTCCCCTCAACTCTGACCTGCTTTAAGGCTCACATCCTTAAAGAAATACTAAACAGACAACAAATAGGAGCAAAGTAGTGCAACTGCTCAGTAAGACAGCTGTCCTTGCAATAAAATCTGTCTGCAAGTACATGTTGTAGCTGAACTGTGAAGCATTTCAAACAGACCCATTTGACAATGTAATATAACAGCCTCAATGACACACACACAGCCAGATACCTCATCTTAGCCAGGGGACAGTAACTTCATAAACTGGCCAGGTGTGATTGCACGGCTCTGCTTCCATCTCCTGCTTAGGCAGGCTGGGGTGGGTGAGCAGGACTCGTGCTAAGCTCTGCAACTGGGCAAACTTAAACATTACTGGATCAGGATACGTCACCCAGACTCAGTGCTGTGTGAAAGCAGAACGTCAGGCACTGGAAACAGCATGTCCTGCAGGATGTTCCCAGCATCTGCTGAAGAACATGCATCCCATAGAAAGCACAGCACAAAAATGAAGATGCAGGCAGAATCGGGCATGTAGCAGAAAGGGAGCAAGGAAAACCAAAGACCTCCTCTGTACTGCCCGCTTCACAGACTTTCCTAACTTTCTCACCGGTTTCCTTTTCTAGCTGGAAACTTCTCATGCTTAGTTACCAGCTGAAGCCACATAGCAAAACATATACGTAATTCATTTGTGCATATAGAGCTAATTACATGCTCCAGTGGTTGGCTAAAGGAATTCACAGATCCCACCAGCCAAGTAGTTTTGGACCAAGGAGTTAAAAAGCTAAGGAGTCGATATTACATTAGCTAAAATTTTCTGTAAAAGCATGACTGTGAGAGGGAAAAATATACATACATCTAGGAAAAGTTTGAAAGCCCCTTAGAAATGAACCATCTGAGCAAGTTTGTTACAGATGATGTCCATATGGTATTTTGCAGGCAGGTGTGAACTTGCTCTGTCTGCATTCAGAGCTGGCTGAGCACAAGGAAGTCTTGGACAAGTGAGGTCATTAACTTTGGTTGTGCATGCTGTTAACACAGCCACACAGCTCTCCAACTGGGGCACGGAGAGACCTTCTTTATGCATGCCTGTGTAGTAGATATTCATACAGGAGTATCCGCCTTTCACATTGACACATCTTTGCAGAGAATGGGGCTTTGTTTAAGAAGAGTTACCAACTATTCACTGCCAGAGAGACCAAGAAGGAATTTAGACAAGAGCCTGTTGCGTGGAGCCCTCTGATTGTCATTTGTCTAAATGGCCAATAACTGCATAAAGTCACAGCTAAGTGACCAGGTTAAGACTTTTTCAGAAACCCAAAGGTCTAAAAGCCAGCTACTAAATCCGTATGCAGGCATTTCAATCAAGACAGCTTGGTTTTCAGAGTAGCCAAGCCTCCCGGCTCTTCCCAGGACAAGTAGAGGTGTGTAGCATTTGAGAAAATCACCAAGTGTGTGGCTATGGGTGTTGGGCAGCCCATGAAAGGCACCAGCATTGGCACATATTGGTGACACGCTGGTGTGGCAGTGAGCGGTACCTATAAGATGTCAGCCCACGGGAGCTACATGAAGGAACTGAAATTCTAGCCTTGTCACTCCATGTCTGGCTGCCAGATTCTGACTTGGGTTTTGTCTCTTGCCTCCTCCTCCCCCACCCTCCATTTTAATTCATTTCTACCACTTTCACCCTGCTGCAGTCTTTGACCCTCTCTCATCCCTCCTGGTTTCTTCCTTGAGAACATGTTCTTGCAGGGGAAGGAAGACAGAGTGAAACATTAGACTGCATGTTACAATGATTAAAAGGCATGTAAGAAAACCAAGGCTGTCATTTTAATCTCTCACTAATGTTCATTGGCATGTCTTTGAGATAGGGTACCGTGCTGACAATAGTGATGGACAGGGTGTGAGATTGGCCCCTTGAACCCAGGGGCCTCCCAGGAATAGATCATGTCTAGACCTGGTTTGCATCAAGGGCCAAACCGGATAAGCTGATTAGGCAATTAGAAATAGTTCAGCTAGTGGAGTAGAGGGACCAAAGAGAGCTGAAACTGGAGGTCATGTGGATATCACAACTGATTAATAACCCTGTGGTGATGTGGAACCTGGGAGGGACTGGTGCTGAAGGGGGAGGAGGAGCCCAAGTACAAACCAGGAGGTGAACAGAAGACGTTTTGTGTGTGTGTGTGGTTTTTCTCTCTAGAACCTGACCAAGAAGAAAGATCAAACATCAAACCTAAATGTGGAGAACAGTGGTATTTGATCTCCCACCAAAATACTTCTAGCATGTCCTTTAAATGTCATGTGGAAAAGTCTTACTCTAGAGGCTTAATTTCCTATCTTTACCAGCATATAGCTTTTCGTTGCTTTATTCCTGTCAGTCCCTTCTACATATAGATACTACTAACATTAAATGTGGTTTTCATCATGAAACTCCTAGAATTTTCTATTGTGGGCACCATTAGTCAGGGATCATGTGAATCATAGGAGTTTAAAATTACTTACTTGGATCATTGAAAGCCAAACAGAACCAATGAAGAGGTGATAACTTTTAATAAATGGAAGAAAGGCAAATCTAAACTCCCTTTGGGAAGGCACCATCTCTGCATTACCAGTGCCCTAAATCCAAGTCTTACCCAATTAAAGGTGATAAGGCTATTGCTTGTTTCCTTGACTTCCAAGAACACAAAAGACCATGACCTTTCCTGCAGTGTGTCTGGTTGGCAGGGTAGTGTTACCCATCCTTGTTGCCTTCCACACTGGATAAGGCGTAGGAAAAGATGGTCCCTCAGCACTGGGGGAAACAGTCCTCTGCACCCTGTGCTGACCCCCTGCTTGCTCAGTTCACCTGCAGACGGGAAGATAGAAGGAGAGTGCAATGAGCAGCTTGTGTGTGTACACACAGGTGGAAGCAGGTGCTGATATGCTGCCCCATGTCTCGCACCTGCCCTGCACCCTGCTTAAGTCATTTCAGAGAGAGAGGGGAAAGTTGCGGTCTGCCCTGGTCAGCTGCAGCCCAGTGGGTGTCTTGCACCCAGGCATACCTGAGGCAGTCAGGAGCTGTCAAGCAAGATATCAAACATCCCCAAGTGACAGAGAACAACAGGCTCCTGATGCAGTGGAATAACCATTTTGAGCATGTAGGAACAACGTATGGGTTTTTTAAAGAAGAGACATGCCCAAAGGTTGCTTAGTTTCAAGACAGGATGTGAGTGGATAACTTTTAAGCTTCTTTGTTTTAAATATTGTCTTTACTTCTGTGGTTTATAGGCCAGAGTTGTGCATTCATCCAGCCAAAGCTTTTAGAGAGGCTGCCCAAAGCAGTCTATACCTGTAATTCACCTTGAACGAAGATGCACACTTTCCAGGGTGGAGACCTCTTTCCCAGAAAATTCCCTACAGTGCACTGCTATTCTGACCATCAGGAAAGTTTTCCTAGCAATGTCTGATCTGCATCTTTTCTGCTGCATTTATGTCTTTTAGTTCTCAGGCTGGGAGAATAGGTAATTTCCTTCTTCTTTATAGAAGCTTTATTTACCTGAATTTTATTTCATGCCTTTTCCACTGTTAAACAGCCTCCATTCAAACTACTTCTTCAATTCACATTTTTCCAGTCTTCTGCACTACTATGTTGCTCCTGTCCTGCCTTCTTCCAAACACTCCCTATCTTTTCAGAACTGCAGTGGTCAAGACTTGACCATATATTCCCCTTGAGGCCCTTCCAGTGCTGAGTAGAAGATATCATCCAGTATCACTTCCCACTCCTATATCCCAGGAAAATAGTTGATATTTTCACAGAAGTGTGACAGAGTTGGCTCATCTGACAACTTCTGTGATCCTCTAGAGCTCTTCCCTGTCCTTTTCTGCAAACTTTCTAAAAATTGTTCCTCATTATGGGCTTATGCTGATGATTATTTCTGTCTAAATGTGTGTGTTGCGTGTGTCCCCATTGAATTACATTCTATTTTTTTTTCAGAGCATTCATCCAGTTTGGCAAGATCATTTTGAATTCTAATCCTGTCCTCTAGCAGACTCACAAGTAATCCCTGCCTGGTGTCATCTGCAAATTTAATAAACACTCTCAGTATTCTATCATGAGGTCATTAGCAAAAATATTCAACACTAATTCCAGATGGTCTCTTACATTTCTGGGCAATGTAGAATGTGTTGAAGCATTTCCATGACTGACAATTCCCTTCATTTGTGTCGTTGCTGAGAACTTTGGTTCTGGGCTGTGTGGTCACCAAGGTTAGGAAAAACTCTTGCATGTAGATGAAGTGAGCATTCCTGCTGGCATGCCGTGCAACATCCCCTTCCCACTTAAGGACTTGAAAGAGCTGTGTGTCTTTCTAGTGTGAAGGAAATAGATTAAATTCTGCTTAGTAAGACAGGCACTTTTCCCCCTTGTCCTCACTTACTCCTTGTGTTGTATTTATGTCCTTAACTCATCCCTATTATTAAAATCTCATTCTTGAGATGAGAGAAATTTATTTTTAAGGCAACTGTTTATAGTTTAGAGAAAGAGTCACTGCTCCTAATTCCTGTGAGCAAATGGTGGACTGAAAGATTTCAGAGTAGTGTCCTGTGTACCAGTACCCACAAAAAAAAAAAAAAAAAAAAAAAAAAGGGAAAAGTTTGACCCTCTCAAAAAGTTTTACTTACCTATGAGATGATGTTTCAGGATGAGGACAATGTGAAGGAAGTAAAAACCACATGGTCCAGTATGTGCTCCACATACACCACAGCAAACTAGACTAAGACCTTAAAACTGGGAAGGATAAGGCCATTTGCCACAACACCACAGAATAAACAAGAGGATAGTGCATCAGTCTTAGATATTGGCACAATAATGAAAGAAACATGGTGAAACTAACATTTTAAAACATTCTAACTAGGAGTTTTAATACAGGATAAAGATTACAGCTTCACTGAAAATAACAGAGACATGATTGAAGCACTCGTATGACTGGAATGCTAACAGAAAAGGATGCCACTTGTTCAAGAAGAATGGATAGCAGAGAGAGAAAAGGGGTCTCACTTCGTGAGCATGGACATATAAGCTTGTTCTGAAATCCAGAAGATGGAGTAAGTCTTGCTGAAATTCTGCAAAGGTGAAAAGAGGACACCATTGTCAGAATTTATTGGAGTCTACTAAGCGCCATCCATCTATGAAGATAAGATGTATGAGGCTCTTTGGAAGTAACTAACAGAGACATCTGAAGCACAGGTCTTGTGAGAAGTGGAAGATTTTAGTTACATTTAGAAACATTTGTTGAAAAAAAGAATTCAGTCACATACAAACTCTCCAGCACCTTTATGGCATAGGCTTATCACAACTTTTGTTTAGATTCAGAAGACCCAAAAAAGAAGCAAAGGAAAAGGTCCTCTGGGTTTGAGTCTCAGCATGAGGGAAGATCAGTGTAAGAAAGGGAAGGCAGAAGGCAATGTGGATGGGAGTTACTATGAAAAGGTAGATCTCGTGGTTTTTGGAGAGGTGAGTCAGGAGAAGAGAAGAAAACCAGCCCAATGGGTTTGAAACAGGCAGACTTCAATAAGCTTGGGAAACTGACACATAATATCTTGTGCAAAAGCGCTAAGAAAAAAAAGGACTTTGAGAGACTTAGGAGTTCCCCAAAGAAACAATGCTAAAGGCAGAAGTCTGGATGCAGAAGAAAGACCAGAAATGGAAAAGACACTGACTTCTCTTCATTGACCTCAAAGACAAAAAGTAACACAACAAGTAGAAACAAAACCAGATGTCTAAGGCTGAGTAGGAATGTAGCCATGTAAAACAAGGCCAGGAAAATTAAAATTAAGCTAGCAAGAGACACCAAAGGTAACAGGATTCACTCATTCACTAAAAGGAAGATAGAGGAAAAACGTTAGCTCACTACTCTGTGAATAGAAGACAATAGTAAGATTAAAATGGGTAGATCAAAGTGTTCAATGTCTTATTTTTTGCATCTAAAATAGTCAAATATGAGGATGTAATTAGCACTGTTAATACCAAAGACAAAGAGGTAAGATCTAAAGCTAGAGTAGGGAAAGAATAGGCTTGGAAGTATGTAGGGAAACAAGACTTTACACACAGAAGAAAAGCTGTTGCATTACTGTGCATCTTAGCAAAACATCCAGTTCCAGAATGATCTTAACAAGTCTGAAGAAATACTCTGAAAAAGGTGGATGGGATGACAGAGCAAGATCAAAGGATTAATTTCAGGTAGACTGTGGAGATTGCACAGGTAGTAAATTTTTTGATGCTAAAAATGCAGAAAGACATTTTGGTTAGAAACAAGTCTCTGGGAAAGGATTTGTGGGTTAGCTGAACCTGAACCAGCAATGACAGGCTGGTTTGTAAAAGGCAAATTATCACATGGATGTGTACAAACAGGAATTCAAGGCTGCACACCATGAAAAGTTATACTGCATTCCACTTACTAGCCAGAAGGTCTTCACTGAAGTATTACTCCTTAAGCTTAAGTCATGCACTTCCACAAAATGAAGAGCAGGAACGGCCAGAAATATAGAAAATGCAGTATATGAAAAAAGACTAAAATAATCAGGATTGTTTAAGGGAGAAATGCTGAAGGAGAAATGGTAATATACTTTGAATATGTAGATGGCTGTTGCAAAGTAAAAGAGGATTTACTATTTCAGTTGTACAGACTTAGAAAATCTGTGGTTTTCCACTGCTACAAGAAAAGTAATTTAAGCATTCAAAAAGGTTTTCCAGTAGCAAGTATATTAATAGGTTTTCTGAGGAAGATATGGAATAGCCATCTCAGAAGGTCTTCAGGACCAATAAACAGATGACTTTATCAGGAATGGAACAACTGATCTTGCTTTAGGATGGAGAGAAGCACTCTATCACATTTTTAACTCCCCTCCCATTTGTACCTATGTCAATTCCCTGAAAAAGGGAATATGAGACATCACAAAGTCATATGCCTGGGAAGGATCCTTGAAAGTCACCTGTTCCACTTCTGTGCCCCATCACATCCATCTAGGAGCAGACTTGGAAACAGAACTAGGAAAACAAACAAACAAATAATGTTTTTTTCAGAGACCATGAGCTGCTGAGTGCCTTGGCCATTCAAACATCCTGCCTGCCACATGGTTTCTTCAAGACTATTCCTAATCCCCTGATGTGTGCAGGTACCTTCCTCATAGTCCTTGGCCTCAAAGGACCTCTGCCTTCAGCTAGTCCATCCCATGGCCACCCTGATGGAGCGAGCCAACCCCAAACTTCAGGGTCCTTCTCTTTGCATTGCATTAGCCAGGCTATAAGATAATGCAGAGGCAGAAGGGAGCAGAATAAATAGGGCAGACAGCTGTTAGACAGCTGCATCAAGCTTTCTGACCCCTGTTACACTTCCATTAGGTTTGTTTGTATATAGTGCTGTACAAAAAGGCTAACTGGTGGCACTTTGAAGGAGAATTTTTCTATTACTCATCTTCTTCCTTAACATTATTTCCCCTTTATTTATTTAGCTTTCCACTCTCACTTGAGTTTGAAGTAATTTAGTGCAGATGTTCTATCTTTTTGTAATTTATTGATACTGACTTGCTTTTCCCTCCCTTTTCTATAAATGTTTTTCAGAGGTTCACACTATGACTGTGTGATTTCCCTTGCTTGCCTCCAACCAAGGGAGCTGCAGGCTTGCAAGGAGAAAATGTGCTGAAGACGTCCAATCAGCTACAGTACTGCTGGCAGCTAGAAGCAACAGGCCACCCTCGGCCAAGGAAAGGAAGTAACGAGCTCACCTCAGCCACTCTGCACATACAGGAAACCTCCTATGCTCAGAAAGAGTGTAGAGCCATGCAAAAAAGATGCAGAGAGTAGGAAGAGCAGTTGGGATAAGATGGGAGATGGGTAGCTTCTCCTTGGGAAGGGGAGAGGGACTTCTGTTGTTGGCACAAACAGTGGGAAGGTGGTCATCTTCAAAGGTCACTGAGGAGGCATCCAGCCACTGATTTATCCAGAGCAAGAGGCAGGAAGGTGCAGAAGTGATGCTGCCTTGTGTGCCTGGTTTCAGAGAGAAGGACAGGACAGTGTTCAGCAAAATTTTACCTCGGTTATGCATTTGCTCACCTGCTGAGAAAGAACTCCAAATATCCCAGCCTAAGGGATGGACTCCTGCACAAAGCACAAACACCACAACCAGTTCATTCAAAAGAACAACTGGGAGGGGAGGCTGTCCATATTATAATCTGATATTTATAACAGTGATTTGTGCAAGGGAGGGACCTGCATTTTTTTGTCTGCCTACCACAAGAAGGTTCAGCACTTTGTCTTCCAATACCTGGGGGGAACACAGCTGTTAAGACTTAGGTTAGTCTGCCTGGTAAACAGGAGACTGGGCCTGGAGGGAGGGAAGCCCTGGACCCCATCCCTTGCTTCACCACTGGGAATGTTTCTTGTATTAAATAATTGTTGTAAAGAAGGCAGAAGTGGCAAGAGGAGAACAGAAGAGGATCCAAGACATAATTAGGGATTTTCAGCACTAGGCTGTCCACCAACAACCCTTTATCTGAAAGATGGCAAGAGCAGCAGGAGTACGAGTTACTGATTTTCAACTCTTCCAGCAAGGTAAGTGCAGTTCTTCGAGTGTCTCTCTAATGATGGAGATAGGAAATCACCTGTTTAAGAGACGTTTCCTTGGAAGAAAAGGATAAGCACCAAGAGGTGGATTCTGCCCAGAGTTTCTGCTGAACACCTGTAAGAAAACAGCAGAGTAGCAGAAATTATTTGAGTCCCTCATCTGCTGGTTCTTCACTTCCCTGACTGTGCTGCTGGTGGTTGCTGGCACTCCATGGAGATCAACGGCATATCTAGCACCATCTGTGCTTGCTGTCTGCACAGCACAGACACACAATATCCAGCACACCCAAAAACTTAAGGAAAGAATATTGTTTCCATGACCCCAGAACACTACAAATGTTCTCTGGAGCTATTGAATGCATCAAGAGGGCTCAGAATAGCATTTTCCAAGATGTTTTTAATACTCATTAAGTTTTTTGGATATAGATCAGTCTGGGTAAAGCAATCCTGCATCTCTTCTACTGGGTTTCCAGAGGAGATCTCCAAAGCCTTGATGCTACCAAGGATGTCTAGACCAAGGGAGAATTAGAATCCAGCTAGGAGAGGAGACAACGTCTTTCCATTCCTTTGTGCTTACCTGTTTCTCCCCACGCTGTGTTGGCACTTGCAGGAGCAGTTCAGCGCACTAAATCTGCTCCAAGAGGGAAAAGTATTTCCAAATGTGCAAGATCAAACTATTAGGGTAGGAGAAACAGGAAGCTACAGGAATTTTTTTCCTTCTTAATCCTCAGAACAATTGGAATGGGTAATGCTGGCAAATGAGGATGTTAGCTCTGTGCTCTTGCTGCAGTCATGGACCTTATGGCTGTCCAGGCTGAGACTTGGAACTGTGAGCACTATTCTGCACCCACATGTCCCATTTGTCTGAGCAGAGGAGCCCTTCAGCCTTCAACCCTTCAGCTGCCAGGAGGTAATACACTTCTGGATGTGCATGGTCCCACTATCCTGCCTACAATGTGGTGATCAAGATGCTGAAAAAATCATGGTGGAAAAAGGGGAGAAAAATTCAGAAGAATGCAAAATCATCACCTCACCACCAGGCACATGGCCCTTTGCAAAGGAAAATCACATTCCCTGACTGCAGTGCTGGAGAGTCAAAACAAAATAGACTAGCAGCAATGAGAAGCGTTTTCAGGACATAATGTTGTTATCCCTTTCTCCTCCTTCTCCCTGCACCTGCTCTACCTGGGTAATACAGCTATCAACCCTGGTTCACAGATCTGCTCCTATAGATTTCCCATCCTCTCTTTCCCCTCCACACGCTTCTCCATGTTTTGATTGTGGCCACTTCCTGCTCCCTTGGGTGACCATGTGCTGTGGAATGTGGGCTCCTAACAGCATGAGGTCCCTTTGGCTGACTAACCCTACAGTGAAATTTTCACTTGTTGGCCATAGCCCCACATTTTGTTAGCAAAATGCCTGTATTTAAATCCCAGAGGCCTCTCTTGTGCTATATTCACAAAAAATAATTCTTATAGGCAGAAGGAGCAAAGCTTTATTTCTGCTGCCCACAGAGACCAGGCATGGTGAAGACTGTGCCATGGACACGCTCTCTGCTGTAGCGCCTGTTCATGGGGCACTGCTGCGTGTCCTCCACGTCCCAGGGATGTCTTGCAGTTAATTCCTGCTAGCTCTGTGAACTGTCTTCTCTTCACTGAATGAAGCCAACGTCAGCCCAAATCCCCAGCTGCCATGTGGAACATGTGCCCCATGGAAAATGGAGGGCCCCTGCCCAGCTTAGTGCCTGATAGTGTATCTCCACCAAGGTCAGCAGAGTGGCACGCTTGCATGCTCGCTGCAAGCATGGACTTGTGGGGCAGGGATGATAAACTAAATGACAAGAGGGAAATTTGAGTGACAGTGATATCCGTTTTGGCTCTTCCACAGAAGTGCTAGCAGAGAATCAAATATATATTTGGAAGCATTTTGCTCCTCTCTATCCCAGCTCATTTGTTATCCTTACAAAGGCAGTTTGCAAGCCCAGATTGGCCTAACAGTCCATTAGGATCCAATCTGCTCCAAGCCGCCTATAGTGCAAAAGAAGATTTGAAAGCTCAGATAAAACTTTGCTGCTAAATGGAGTTTAGCTCCATTCTCGTGCTCTGTGGGGTGTGGCGTGCACGGTGTGGGGGGTGTGATGCCACACTCAGGACTAGTTAAATATGATACACGATGACACAAAACCCAACAGGAAAACGGCACTGATCCTGCCCCACCAACCAACTTCTGCTCCTTGGAGTTTATAAAGGAAAAAACAACACTGTGACTTGCTTGTGGAGTTGGTTGTTTGAAAATGATGGTTTGAAACTTGGGTGGCTTAGCGGGAAACATGCTGAAGGAAAAGCAAAGGTGGTTTTTGTGCAAAGGAAGTCAGGGGATGGAGAAATAACACAAGTGATTTCACAAAAGAGGAGCAGAAGACGTTTTGTAAATTGCTAGGATAAATCTGTCTCCACACTCAAGAGGGAAAACAGATAACAGGAAACAGAGGACAAGACAAAATGCAAATGAAGGATCTGGGTAACGTCACTGAGTTGTATGATGCCCCTCTGGGACCCGTTTCAGAGCCTATTAGAACCAATGGGTGACTTTCTACTGACCTCAGTGGACCAGGTCCTATTTCCCAAAAAATATGTTCTCCAAGGTAGAGGCAAGCTGATGCTGTAGGAGCTCACACATGTTTGAGAAACGGGAAGCAATGGGAGAGTAAAAGATTTCAGGAGAACTGGCCTTCTAGTTTGCCAGGCAATGTAATATTCTGCATTAGATAGCAGAGTCTTCTTTCAGCTGAAGCAGTCTCCATACCCAAATGATATCTATGGATAATGAAGTCCTGGACAAGCCAAAGCAGTGCCCTGACAGTAGAGGGAAGGCAATGGACCTTTGTACAGGAGCAAGCCCACTTAGAGGGGTGTCAGATGCCAGTAAGAAGAAAGCCAGTGTCACTGTTCAGGCAAAACTGCCCTCGTGAAGTGGGGGTCAGTGTTCAGGTTTTTGAGCCTTTCTCTACCAGAGCAGTTTTGGTAAGATTGTGATCTCCCCATGTTCACTACATCTGCCTCCCTCTACAACTGCTTTATGAATCACTGCAATTGTCTGAAAGGCTACTCCAAGCTCCAAAGCAATGCTTAGAGAGATTTGGCCTTCAGCTTTCCTGTGGAGCATGGCTGCACAGACAAACAGCACACAAGCATTTTAGTTAGGAGCGGCCTGGACTCTTTGTGACCATTTGCCTCTTCGCTTTTGAGATGGGTGGGATCGGGGAAGTGTCTGCTTACATTTCCAAATCATAGGATTAAAACCTCTACCTCCCAGGAACATATGATCAAATCTTAGTCAGTCCCACAGGACACTCAAGACTTACCAGGAGGTAAGGAAATTAGAAAAGCTTTAGAATCTAGACTCCATCCTGCTCCATGTGGACATGATGGATTAGACACAAGTTTTCTTACAAGCACTAGCCTGACCTGATTGTTCTTGGCCTCTTCCTCTTCTGGGACTCATCCTGTGTCAGGGGAGCAGTTGCAATTCATAGAGGAATAATTCCCTCAGATATACAATCCACTGTAATCACTCATGTATATAGCACTGCAAATTTATATAACGAACTGCAACAGCAGGCCCTTACCTAGGGGATTTTGGTGTCACAGCTAGGGTAAGATAAAAACTATCAACAAGAGAAAACATGTAGGGTGAGGTGTGGCTGTGAAGAGCTTTTTGCATTATAAAATGGGTAAGCATTATTTATGATGTGAGCAAGATGCAATTTAAATAGTTACAGTCGGATCCTCTGAAGTACTTGAACTACCTTTGAAGATGTGGGTCTTAATGATTATTCAGGGTGAAACATATCCAGTACAGCAAGCTGTTGTTTTTTATGGTCTTTTCAGCATCGTTCTGGGTGATGAAAAAAAAATTCCAAAGACCCTGGCTTCCTAAGATCTCAGAGTTACCATCTGAACTAGCAGAAGCACAAAGAGGAGATTGAAACAGCCTGGATGCTGAAACTTAATTAGGGGTGAATAAATCAGCCTTGCCTGAAAAGTCAAGAAAATACAGTGGTGCTTGGGATGTTTTTGTTTTCGTTCTTGCTGAATGAGAGAATAGAACAAGCAAGGAAGAGACAAAGATGGCCACATTAAAACAATGTAGCAGAAGTTATCTCATAACGGAACTAATGGCAACAGAGGAGCAGCTTTGTTTTCTTTTGCAACTATCTCTGAGATCCTTCGTGTGACAAACCCACGCATCTGTTTCACCTACACAGGTAATGCGCTCGCACCACCATCTGTATCTGACTGTCACCATGATGGATGGACATCAAGTCCTACTGTATTGCTGATCCCCCAAAGCCCTTAAGCAATCTGATATTGATAATGTTGCAAGGCTAATCACTTAATAATAGGACTCCCTGCAAACCAGACACCTCTACCACACGCCGTGGGAGGAGAAGATGCTTTCCATACATCATCCTGTCAGCTGAGTTTATTATTCTTGCATTCAAGATAAACTGCAGCAGCCAAATGCTGGCGTGTATAAATTCCAGCCTGAGGAGTCCAGCAGGCACCAGGCTCCTTGTTAAACACACACACACATACATAAATCCAACCGGGTAAATAATACGACATCTTCCTATTCCCAGTAGATCTTTCAAGAGCTGATGTTTTCTTTGTTACCTGGGGTGGTCCTCAGACCAGCTGTATAAACCAGGGATAAGGAGTGAGTACATGGGCTACAGAGACAACAGGCAGGAGAGACTTCTGGCCACATGCAGACTTTGTTGCTTTGTGCTAATAAAGCTTTGTTGTATGGCATTTAAACAGACACCAGACAAATAAGATCTGGGCTTCAGAGTCTTTATCTCTTCTGTTTACCTCTCCCTAGGATTCACCACTATATCTGTTAGGCAAAGAACATAAGCATCTAAGAGGCACAGAAAGGATATGAAATCTTCAGAGCTCAAGTCAAAGTCTTCTTAATGGGTTTGCTGAAGAAAATAATTCCCCCTTGTAAAACATCTGTGCTGGTCTCTATTGGGATGACAAGCTGGCAGAAACATAGGTCTCTCTAGAAGGGTTCACTCCTACATTTCTTGCAGACAGGACCCTAGGAATCCTCTTTGAAAGTATTTAGCCTCTCAGTGGTTCTGGTTAGAGTGTGCAAATATGGTTGCTGACTTGGCATTGTGACTAGTTACCAAACTCCCAAGGAATGGAAAAGAAAGAAAACTTTCCTCAAAAGTTTTTTGTTATTGCAGAAAATAACAAACAAAATTTAAAAATCTGGCAGGATAATGCTGGTTTCAGCAACATCCCCATAGGCTTGAGCCAGAAGTGACATCCTCTGGCACTGACTGAGATGGGTTCTGAGGTTCTATGAATAGGAAGAAGGGTTTGGCTGCACAGTTCACCACCAAGGGTTTAAGAGCAACATTTGTTTCCCTTAGAAGAAACTGTCTTGGATAGCAACAGGGACCAGCATATGGATATTGTACAAAGCCACTACAGTAGGTCATGGTATGACTTTAAAGGAAGAAAATATTTTCAGGTTTCCAGCATCCCCTCACACTCCAGGTCAAAGGAGACTGAGGAACCTTGCTCCTCATACTTATTTCTAGGAGCCCTGAGGCTTCCTGGTCCATGTGTATGACATCCCAGCACGCAGGAGATCACCAATGCACTGCCATGGGCTCTTCCACTCCTTCTCTGAGCTTTTTCTTGCTGCCACAGAGAGAAAGAGACTTCTGTTCCTCATTTTCCCAAGAGCTAAGCCTAATGTCTCTGCTGAGCCACTGAATGCACAAATGAACCAATCCTACCAATTCAGCCTAAGAAGTCAATAGCTTTTACCACTGTTAAAAAACTAAAACCAAACCAGTTGCAAGTATATCGAGCCACAGGAGCAGAAAGGTGAGGTGGTGTTTCTTCTCCCCAAAGCCATAAGCAACAGCAGCTGTCTCCAGAGCTCAGCCCTGTAGAAGACTACTTTTGTCAGTGCCACCTCCCCCAAGTTTTCAGGCTCAAAGCTCTAAGGAAGGAAAGTTTTCTGCACTTATTGAAATAGACTTCTGTTTTCTGTTCCTTTCACAGGGTGATTATAAATAAAAGATCTTAGTGGAAGGAAAGAGAAGTAAAGTGAAACTGAAACTGCAAAGTGCCCCCTGTTAAAGTAAGAGCAACATGGAGATGATGTGCCAGACTTCACACTTGAAGCACTTGAAACTGGGCAAGAGATGTGTCTCATTGCAGGAAAAATAATGGTGTCTAAGCAAGATGATGGAAGAAGGGCTTAAAAAGTTCTTACACTCCCTTAGATCAGCCTTTCTCCACACTCCTCCTCCACCCATCCTGCCCTTTACCACCATAAGGGACTACCTTTTATTACTGAACAACTGAGATTTGGCCTGATGTACCAACAGAAGGTAAAATGCAAGGGTTTATGCACTGCTGACTTCTTTATTCAAGCTCTTTTCTGCAGTCCTAGAAAGAGGCCCGAAGGGAGATAAAACTCCTTCCAGAGTCCAGCAATGGGAGGGAAATGAAGCAATGTCTCTGCTAAAGGCTGACAGCAGGATGCTGTGTTCGGGAGATACCTTGGAAGCTGCTCTGCAGCTTCACACATCTGTCGTTCTGCTCCTGGCCAGAGAACAGAGCCATGGAAAATGCTTCCTTAACCAAACCCTACATGAGCTGGAAAATCAAACTAATGCTGGTTTGATTTTCCACGAGAACCTAGAAAATCTGATCCCAAGCCCCATAGCATGTTCGAGCCTAAGCTATTTTTTAATACCACTTTTGGCAGTACATCAGGTGAATGGCAGATTCCATGTAACGTCTCATTCTGCTTATAACTTCCTAGCTGTGGATGTCATGGGCATGCTGCCTGTCTCAGTTTTTCAGCTGCATGTTGTTCTCACCATTTTCACTGCTGCAGAAATTTACATCTTCATTTTTGCTTGCATGTTTCAGCAGTTGCATGACCAGATCTCCTGGTACTCACAGCTAACCTCCTGTATAAGTACAAACAAATTTCTGTACTCCCAGGAAAAGGCAAAGGCACCTTTCACAACATGGTCCTCAGCATCTCTCCCTCACCTAAAAATCGGTTGTCCCATGCTGAAAAGACTGTGTACATAGCCATGAGATACTACACAAACCCAGCAGCAGTCCACTACCTCCAATTTTGTAATACCAGATGTGAGCAGCTGGTTGTCTCTCTTCAGTTCCTGATTCCTCAGCAAGTAAATTTATTGTACTTCTGTAGCCTCTGTGCAAGGACTGCAGTGGAAGACTCACCCACAGTTGTGGGACACTGCCAGTTTGTCTCAGTTTGAGTGCCCCAATGAGATCTTTTATGAGCAGAGGTACAATTCTCCTTCCTTTGAGCTGTGTACACAGACTACAGCAGTATGAGCTGCTGCAATCTTATATCAAACATCACAAACTGAACGAGTAATTACATGACTGGCATTTTAAACATCCCCTGCTGAGTTTTTATGACTGAGAAAAGCAATAAAAGGGAGGAGGAGTTACAGTAAGTCTTACTTTTTGGCCTTCATGTTACTCAGTTCTCCACAGCCTTCATCTCCCCTGTTTTCACAGTCTCCGTTGGGGGCTGTCACTTACACAAGCCAGATGGACCTCATATATAGGTCCCTGACGTTAAGAATGAACTTGGTCCAGCCATCCTTGTGGGCAATCTCCCAGCACCATGGTGGGCAGGGTCTAGGAGGAAGGGAATGCACCAAACAGACATGACTTCAGGCTGTTTTATCAGTTTTGACCCCATTGCCCAGGGGGCTGGAAAGAGGATAAAACTTGAAGCTAGAAGGAGGAGAGCTTTGCAGTGATGCACTCACTGCTCAGGAACCTCACCAGCTGCAGCAGCAGCCATGAAACATGTTCACAGAAGAATAATTACATTTTCCTTTCTGGGCTTCAGTATTTGGTGAAAGGCAATTCCTGACATCAGAGAGATGTTTTACCCATCTCTGCAGAGACCCTGGTTATGGCAGTGAGCAGGCACTGTTGCCCTTGTCACCATTTGAAAGTCCTTGTGCTGTTGGAAGCAGTGCAGCCTCCCCACTGTCCCACTCTTGCCTCCAGAGGCAGGTGGCCTGCTGACCATCTGCCACCCACCGCACATGCACCCACCTTTCCCAGGGTGGCATTTGTTGGCTTTGCCTGTCAGCACGTGCTGCCTTACAGCCCCAGGGAGGCTGTGGTTTGTGTCCCGACCTCAGGAGCTCCAGGATCTGCTCTGGATGGGAGCAAGACACAGGGAGCAGGGAAAGACACCCACACCTTCTTCTTTACACAAGGGGCTTCCTTCTGGAAGGACATGTTGCCTATTAGCACACCTGTGACACCCAAGCAATCCCTTAGTCAACCCATCTAAAGACAGGCAGCAGGAACTTAAAGGGCTTTCCCACCTTTATGGGTGAAGCCTTTCATCTCATGTGTAGGGAGAAGGTTTCAGGCAGCAAACGTCAGGGCAAATTTTGTTTTGCTTCTCTAGTATTGTCTTAGACACAATGAGAACCACATCTGCTAAATGTGTGGGCTTAGTTGTTTATCTGAAGGGGTGATTCTTTTTTATTTGACCACAGTTCTTTTTAAAACTGTTTTAAAATAAGAGCTTATCCTTAAGAGTAATAAATATGTGATAACAATTTCAAAAGACTTCAGTCTGGGATCTATGCCCTTTCTGATAGGTGCTTTATATAACCTTTTTGTATTCAACCTAATATGTATAATCTAATACAATCAAACATATATTCACAATTTGTTTTCAAAATGACATTGATCTTTCTTCATGTCTTAGTATTAAACTCCACTTTTCTATCTGTTTTCCAAAGTGAGTCAGCCAATAAATAATTGATGTCAGAAAGTATAAGTATTATTTTAGAGCATTTAAAAAATTATTATAATTCATATTACAGCAGGAGGGAAGCATCTGCAGCTGTAATGTACCGGTTTCCAGTCAAAAACTCCCAGGCACACGTTGGGGAGGAGACAGTCAGTTATTTAGGTAGACTAAAGCTTCACCCAAAACACAAAGCCTGCTCACAGGGTGAAGTGTGGTTTTAATGGCAGCACTTTGTGCTGAACTTGACCTCTCCCAACCAGTTCCTTCACTTGCTTGCTATTTGTTTGCTTATTTTCAGAGTGTCATGAACATAATATTTAGCTTGGTATCCTGATCAAACAAGGTTCATGCAACTATGGTGCCCAGCAACCTCACCTCTCAGCTATGGTGCCCAGCAACCACCCCTTTCAGCCTCTGAACCCATCAGCAAAGGGACAGGAATATCAAGAGATCTTGAATTTCTACCTGTTTTGTAAAAAATGTCATCTAGTTAAGGGAGAGAGAATAAAATTGCTCATCTTTCACAGAGTAAAGGTTCTGGGAGGAGCTTGGACATATTTTTAAATATCAAAGAATCCACAATGGACAGAGTCATGGGAGACAGACTAATGGATTCTGCTTCAAGTTGTGGAGCCCTGTGGAAGGAATCACCCTGTTGGTGACTAGCACCCACCTCAAAACACTGAAGGTGGAAGAGCTGCTGAAAGGCCACATGCAGGTCCTGCACCAATGCAGAGGACACCTACCCTCAGCTCCTGACTTCATGGTAGGCTCTTCGCATCACTTGAGCACACAGACATTTCTCTTCCTGCCTCTGCTCCTCAGCACTCAGATATGAGATAGTAGAACTGCTTTTTACCCACCCCATGAGAGGCTTATAAGGACAACTGCTTTTTCTTGACAGGTTTGGGATCAGGAAAGAAGAGCTAAATGCTGCTGGTGAGACTACAGAGCACAATGGGACCAGACCTCAAAAGGTAAGCTGAGGAGATCATGGATCTCAGGTGTGTCTTGCCCCTGCCCTGGGAGACAGGTAGTGAGCAGGGTTCAAAGGCAGGGAGGCCATAGGAGGAGATGGGCCGGCAAGGAGATAACAGGACACAGTGGGGCTTCTGTGGTGCTTTGGTGCTTCATTTTCACTTGCTCATCCAGCAAACAACAGTTAGTGTGGTGTGTTGTGCTCCTCCAGCTGCAAAGTAAACATGTGTGAGAGAACAACAGGGATGTGTTTACTGTATGTAGCCAAGTACAGTAGACTTCAGAGGATAAAAATACCCAGTGGAAAAACACATGGGCTTAAGTAAAACTTTAACCATCAGGGGCTGCCTAGCCAGCAACATGTGTATCCTTCACAGGCTGTCCTGCTTGCGGAGAGCTTTGAAACTCCTAGGAAAACTCCAGCTCTTTTTGATTAGTAACTTCTCCACCCCAATCCCTGATAATTATACAGTTAATTACACATTACTGGTCTGCTTCAGATTATAAACTCGTTCAATGCAGAAAGGCAAAAGGGAACGTGGACAGCCCATGGTGCAGGGACAGCCGATGACGTCCCCTGCATGATCTGCTCCAAACTTCAGCAGGTTCCTGTGTCCTGGAGGCTCTTGCTGAAAAAAATATAGCCCAGAGCAGGAATCAGCAGAGGACATGCTCCTCCTTCCAGCCCAACAGGACCCAGAGAAAGGGGAGAGCTAGCAGGTGATGCACAGCATTGCACAGCCCAAAGGAGCTACAGCATAATTTCTGAACTCTCCTGCAAACTGGGCAGCATGGCAAGGCCCCAGCACTTACCCTGGACTTTGGGCAGGAGCAGCAGAGTGAAGGTAACAGCTACAGCCTGGAGTCACTCTGAGCCAGGGCTTCCACTGGCATTACTGAAATGAATGGAATTGCACCCACAGAATTACACCCACTCAAGCTGCATTGGAGTGAGGCCCTGGTTGAACAAAACACTTAAGCACGTGCTTAAATTTAAGCACATGAGCAAACAATTTCAGGGCAAATACTTATATGCTTGAGTGCCTTGCCAGCTAGGTGCTGTTCTCAGCAGCATACACCTGGAGGGAGGTGGTACCATTTTTTATATGGTCACTTTTCTGACTATACCCAGGTGAGAAAGGAAACTTTCCACTGGCTGTGGGCCAACAAGTACTTCAGGTATGTGTCAGGTCTTTTAAAAAAAAAAGGTTTTTTAATCTTATCTGTCTCATTATCACCCTGACATTTGCTTTGGCTTTGAGTTTAATTACCTCTTGAATTGAACAAAGGTTCAGATAGGGCTGAGACAATAAGAAGTCAGTAAAGCTGATGTATGTAGGAAATAGGGCCTCCCTGAAGGTGTTAGTCCATGCAAGCTGACCCCTAGTTATGAGAAAGAAAAGCTGATAAGGGAGAAAGCTATTAATCAATGATCCAGGAAACCTGGGGATGTGTGAAGAGGTGTCTGATGTTTGCATCTTACATGCCACCTGGGCTGGTACAAATACAGCAGACTCTACTTAGATAAATACCTGTGCATCAGAGCACAACCAAGCAAACAAAGGGAACCCCTGGGGAAAAAAAAGAAAAAAAAAAAGAGGTGGAATAAACAAGGGAAATAAATATATTACCATGAAAGCAAATATTCAGAGTAGAAAATTGCACAATAGAAAGGATACATTACCAGTCAACAGAAGCAGACATCAAGACCCCCATGATGCTCCAGGTGCTTTGTACACAAAGTAATTAAGTCCCAGTTTTGGAGATTGTTCAGTCCAACCAGACAAAGATGAGGAGAGGAAAGCAGGCATAGACACTTGCCTAACATAATGTGTGAGCAGGAAGGGCTAGGAATAGTAAGAGATTGCCAGTTCTGGGTGCCATCTGAGTAAGGGATGGACCAGGCTTGTAGTCACACAGGGCATGTCTGCACCACTGGCCTCTTACAGAGACCCTGCTGTTCTAGGACAGTTTTATTCCATGTTTTGGAGGCTCCCTGACCCAGCAGGTCACAAAATGCAGTTTTTCACTAGCTCTTCCCTCTCAGCCTTTTTCTGGAGCTGGTTCCTAAACAGAAGCGATGCATCACTGGGAACTACAACAGCAGAAGGTGGCATAGTTCAAAGTATGACACTGGACCTACAGGCCAAGACTGTACTTTTGCAAAAAGCTCTTTGCTAAATCTGTTAAAGAGACAAGTAGAGTCCCCAGCAAATCAGGGACTGAACTGTTACTCTGAGGTGCTATCCATGCACAAGGTTCCCACTATGATCTGAGCACAAAACAAGGATACGTTGGCCATTCAAAATCGACACCTGAATGAGAAAATGTAATTTTGAGACTGCACTTCAGAAAAATCCTGCTGACATTTTTGTTTTGACTTTATCAAGCAAAATAAACAGAAACACAATCTTGTCAAAATAAAACATTAATTTCATTTTGATTTCATCAGCTTGACCCATGACATAGCATGCTTCAGAGTCAAAACAGTAAGACTATTATGCCATGACCCGTCATAATATTATGGCATGGCAATTTAATAGACAAAACTTTAAGACTTTTATACTGTGTTATAAAAGTCAAAATAAATGTTTCAATAAGCTGGAGAGACTTGTACCTTCTTTGAAAACACTGTGAGAATGAACACCTAACCGCAGACCATATCCAGGGTATCAGAGCATCACTTTCCCATGGAGGGGTATTCGATGGCCAACAATAACCAGGCCTGACCGGCACATGTCTCCTGCAGCTCCACAGGGAACGTGAGTGGTGGAGCCACGATTCTTGCTGGTCTCTGCCTCCTCCCAGGATATGCATTCCCCAGAGACACATCATATGTGTAGCCCTTACTCTTCACACCCAAGATACAGATGCGTCTCAGAAGAGCTTAAATGGAGCAGTGAAGCTCGGGCAGGTCCTTACTCACCTGCTTTTCTGTGACAATCCAAGATATTTATATTTTCTTTAGGGAAAATCTATCAGAGGCCAGAGCTATTGTTGATCTTCAAGGTACCTTCCAACATACACCATTCTATGATTCTATGATAGAAGCTTCTCCCAAAGGTCTGTTAGCTCTTTGTGGCTGAGAAAGGATATCCCCTAGCATCACTACAGGGCAGCAAGTAGAACTGAAATAGAGAGCAGAAGAACCTGCTGATTCAGGCCCCTGCTAATATCTGTTCCTCTCCCACACGGTCGTGGTGTTTGCTGCCACTGACACCACACTGTATGCTATCGCCTGGATGGCAGGGGCATCTCGATGTTCCACTCTTGTGGAAAGACCTGTACAGACATGTTGCAAAAGATATGTGGTTTAAAACAATTTACAGTGTCATGACACTGACCATTCTGGAGCCTTCAACAGCACAAAAAGTTCAAAGCTTTGCTGCCTGTGGACTTGCTACGTGGCAGAAATGTTCTACAGTAAGTGGGCAAGATTAACAGGTGAATGAAATGCAGAAAGAATCAGGAGAGATGTTCACCTGCGAGAATAACAGTACGTGTTGAACAAGGTTCTCAGCAGACTCTGAAGTACCAAGAACAATGGCTTATTCCCTCTAGGAAACATAGTAAAGGATAAGTTTTAAGGAAGGACTGGGATAATTGTCCTCTAGATATATCCCTTTTTTCCTTGCAACTGAGGAAGGAAAAGCTGCAACTACCAGAGATGCCCTGAGCATGAGCAGAGATGATACTTGGATGTGGGAGAGGTGTTACACGTTTGTAAGTCTTTGGGAAATTCTGCCTTACCAACTTCATGACAGCATTTATGATTGTATTTCTTGGAATGGATCAGCACTCCCCTTTCTGAGACAATATCTGGAAAACAGGAATGCACCACAAAGTGGGGACATATTTAGAAGAGCTCTGTACTGGTGAGGACATGAGATTGTTTCCAGCACAGCCATTGATTCTTGACAGCTTTTCCAAATGGAAATGGAGAACACAAGAACCCAGCACAAGAGAAGCAACAAGCAAAATTTTAAAAAGAAGCAATATCTTAAACAAGAGGAACCAAAAGACTGGAAGAGACAGAAAGAGCTTTGCCATCTGTCAAGGACATTGACTGAAATCCAAGGACTTCCAAGACCAGCAAGATGCCCATGAGAATAGAAAAATCACTTCCGAGTGATTACCATTTCGCCTGGATCTGTTAGCAAATACTAATATTCCTTTGGAGTACCAGTTTGCCTGTAGATCTTGTGCTCCTTGCCATACTGGAAGAGTGTCCTAAAAGAGAGAAATCAGGGCTGCCCCATCTACACTCTGAAGACTATTGTACAGCCTGTCAAATCGAATCCCTTGGGCTGTAGCCTATTCCTGGTCACTTTGTTTACGGGGAGCAATTCAGGAAGAGGTGGTAGGTTGGCTGGATTCCTCTGGCAGCAACATCCCATTTCTGGGGTAGGACACTAGGGCTGGTGGTGCTGGAGGCCAGTCCTCCTTCATGGTATGAAAGGGTCAAAGGTCCTTGGGAAAGATGTATGGAAATGACTTGATCTGCCTTGCAGGTCAGAAAGGGATTGGATGCCTTCTTGTCACCCCTTGCTATTTTCTACAGTTGTCAAAAGTTATTAGGTACATCAGCTCAGGCTACAGACTCAATTACCCCAGTAATCATTTCTTGCCTGGTAGGAAATACTTAGGGAAAGTGCATTAGACGTAGGCCAGAAAAGATTCATCTTTTCATTCATTATTCTTCCAGCTTTCAGCAAACAGCACTTAGGGGTTTCCTAAGCTGGATAGTGCAGCAAGTGCTCTTCGGTGTCTACCTCTAAGAGCCTCCTGACCTTCTCTGAACCTTCTGCCCGCTGTGATTCCCCACAGAAAGCTCCATCTCAAACTGAGAGGACTCTTGCAGCTGAAGGAGCACACTGAAGGCTGCAAGTTCTGCCCTATAGAAACTTGTGGGACCCTGACAAGTCCTGTGGTGCCATCACAGTGTGCACTCCCTTGCTGCCTTCATTGCTACAGGCAGGAGAGCTGGGGCAGAGGACATGGGGTCCTCACCTCTTTGTTTCCTCTCTCCAACTCCGAGACACCAACCACCCATCCCCACCCAACCTCAATATCAGAGATGTGATTTCCATTATGAGTACTGTTTTCCAGCACTTTGTGTTTTTTGTTTGTTTTTTGTGCTTTGTTTCTGATGCCTCATGTGTTTTGCACAATAAAATAAAATTAAATAAAATCAAAATTTAAAAAAGAGAATGAGACAATGTGCACAAATCCCTGACTTTTCCATCCCCTAGCTCCTTGCAGTGGTACCAGATGTCCCACAGCAGCCTCCTGGCTGGTGGTTCTTGGCATGAACCAAGAACTCCCACTCCAGCCTACTTGAGGCACAGCTAAATTGCTGGCTTTCAAAGCATAGGGCTGGTACATCTCTTAACTTCCACTATGGAGGAAACAGCTCATGGCAGCACTGTCAAGCACTCAGAAAAAAAAAAGAGCACAAAATTTAATAGGTAAAATATTTTAAAGTGTATGAATAATATAATGGTGAAAATTTTAGGAGCAGGAGTTAGTGTCACCATAAACCTTCTCCATCACACTGAATTACTCTTAAAATGCACTGTGTTTGTAAAAGCTTGTACAGGCCTGCTACAGGTGAGCCAAGGAAAATGGCTTGGGTTCAGTCCTTCAGGATGGATCCACAACAACATTTGTCCAAGCAGGTAGGTAGGAAGTATTTTTCATGGCTTCAGAGGACTTTGAATTAGACACTTCATAATTATATTGTTGAACTCTGAGCAGAAATGGGAACAATGGTCTCAGGTTGCTCTTCAGGGTGATCTTCCCTGGTATAAGTCACATGCAGCTGCTCTTAGTTGTGTGAACCGCAGATTAACTACTAGTGGTAAGGGTATCCTTCTCCCCTGGTCATCTACCCTCTTTGAACATGGGCTGTTTCTTGCAGTGTAGCCATAATGTTCATATTCTCACTGATGAAAATTCAGGCCAAAAGCTATGTGGTTTATTTTACCTTTTTTATTTCCCTCCATTTTTGCTTTTCTGCATGTTGTTTGGCCTGGCTGCTGTCTGGCTTGCAGGTTGAGTAATGTTGCTCCAGACCACACAGGGCCCTGGAGAGATGTTCACATTTATTGCCCTATTGTCCCAGGGATGAAGGAAGTGGGTTTTATTCATGAATGCACTTAAAAGCATCCTGGTGGTTGGAACAAGCTACACATCCAACTATACTAAAATAAAACTTAGCATTTTTGCTTCTAGAAGCCCTTAGTTCAGGTTTTAAGGAATAGTTTATCTTTGAACACCATTTTCCCAGGAAGTGAGACATGCTTTAAATTGTCTTTGCGACATACAGCTTAAATTCTACTGCTGCTACACAGCCTGGAAATAGATTTACTCCTCTCCAGGTTTTCATCACAGTCTTTTGGGTAGAAATTAGAGTCTGAAGCTCCTATGCTTTCAACATGTTATTCCCTGGGAATATAGGCATCTGTGCAATGAGGACCGGCTACAAAGCATTAGGAACAACAAAGAGTAAGCAACAAAATGTCCCCCACATGCCTGGGTTGTTGGAGCAGAAACGTGACTGGATGCAGTCCATGTCATAGTGGAACTGACCAACTTTTATATAGATATTGAGATAGAGATATATCTATCTATCTATATATATATATATAGATATATATATATACACACACATATGCATGTATTTATAATTACTAGAGATGATAGTAAAGCACGTATATATTAGGATATTTTAGGCAACAAGAAGGCTAATTTGCTCTTGTGTGCAGGCAGGAGCTCCTTGCCTCAGCCACCTCCTGCCTTCCTGTCATCCACATACCGAGAAACACAAGTTATAAACAAGTTCAGTTGCTACGGCTCATGCCTCCTTCTCCCCCTGGAGTGATCCATGCTCTTTGACTGGGGTCCAATTGCCCTCCCGCCTCCGGCTGCCCTGGCACTTGGAGCAATCTGTCAAGGTCACCTCCCTGCTGCGGGGCCAGACAAAGTGAGTGCTTGCAGCCGTCCGCTTCATTCTGGGCATGCTGACCATCCCCTGGCGGGTCAGGCATCCACCAGGCCAAGAAGATCTTAGCCCTACCGAGCTGGACTGTATCTGTCTGGATTCCTGCTGCGTCTCCCATTTCTGGTCTCCTTCCTCCTCTTTTCCTCCAGCTGAGATGCCTCCTAGTCTGCCTAGGAACAGCAGAAGGTGACATTGCTGTCGGTCAAATATAAACCTAAGGCTGCAGTCTGGAGGCACTCTCCACTGCTTTCTCTTGGAAGCAGCACTTTACAACATGCCACTGTGTACTTGGTCATGCAGAGCCAAAGAGAAGACCAGCACATGAGCAGCTTTAGCAATACCAGTCATAGACACTATAAGGTGCTCTTTGCTTTTGCCACATTTTGGTGCCAAAAGTTGAATTCAGCTGTGGGAAACATGTCAGTGTTTATCCTGCTTCACTGTGAAAAACTGAGCTAGGAGAATATTGTCTCTGATTACAAACAATTTCACATTGTTGCTTTGGTTTGGTTTTTCAAGCTGCCTTTTGGTTCCCGCAGAAACATTTGGAGGGGCCAGTAATAGCTTTTATTGGGCCAACAGATATAGGCAGAAAAAACAGGCAAGCTTTCAGACACCCCCAAGAAGAACATATATGGACAAAAGTTCACTTGTTTTTCTCCACCCACACCATCTGATCCAGTAAAAGCTGTCCTCCCTACCTCTCCTCACTCAGTTATGTCCAAAACCTACCACAACACCACAGCTTCTAGCTCCCCAGAGTCTGCAGCGTCAGAGTGAGTTGCTTCCCTTTTGCAAGACTGCAGGATCTGACATGGGTTTCAGCAGGCCTCCTTACACACCGCCTTGCAGCTGATCTGGGGAGAGGTTTCCCAGGGCAGAGGAGCACCTGGAGGAAGAGCCATAAACTGGGAGCCCTCATTCACCTCATGCACACAAGGAATCAGGCCAGCTCAGAGGCTGTGCACTGGTGCTGCTCTTTCTGGCCCAGGGCTGCCACAGAGTATCTGAAAGCACATGTGATTACCTCTGGCTTTGGCAATGGTCTTGATTTTGCTTGATGTCTCTCCTGGTTTGGTGGTCTGTGGGGAAGCCACAGCGGTCCCGTGCTGTGGCAGTGCAAAGACCAGATAGAGCAACCCAGAGTGGTTCCCCTCAAGTCCTGGATGTGTTGTTGAAAGGTCAGCAGCCAAGGAATGGAAGGAGGTGAGACAAAGCTCTGCTAGAGGACTCTCAACCCATCTGTGCTGAATCAATCACCACCCCTTGGTTAAATCAACCACTATTCTTGGTGCTACTGCTGAAACCCCTTCGCAGCCTAAGGTACACCATCCTCTATTCTCCCGGCCCCATAAGCACCTTGTTCCAGCTCAGCCTCCCAACAAGGGCAACAGCACCTTCCCATCACTAGTTCACCAGCCATGACCCTCTCCTCTTGACAGCTGCTTGTTTCTACACCAAGACATAGAAGTAGCTAGAACATGCCCATGCTGGCAAGCAAAGACACTTTGGAGCTGACTCTGTCCTTACAGACTCCAGAAGCCCATGGGGCAGGGCATGTGAGCACGGACGTGGTGGGAAAGCCAACGGGCTACTCCGCACCTGGCTCCAAGCTCACAGGTCGCTTACAGCGCTGTGTTGCACCAAGCAGGCAGAAACACACCACTCTTCACTCACTGATGCCCAGAGACATCCCAGCCACCCCTGCTGACTCAGCCACCCCTCTGCCACCGCTCGCCTGGGAGTGCCTGGCCATCACTGCCTGTTAAGGCAGGGAGCTGCCTGCACACCTGTGACCCCTCTAGTCACTGCAGATCAAGCCCATGCAAAACCCAACTTTGCTGCATACAGCTCTGTGCATTACCTGGGCTCAGGGCCCCCTCAGGGCCCCATGCTTGGCTGAGACATGCCAACACCACTGCTATTCAGTTCTCCTGTGGCCCTTGTGGAGGAGGGAGGAGACAATGGAAGAGGTGTGGGACCCCCATGAGCTGCATCCCAGCCTGGGCATCAGCCTGCACATCTTGCTCTTTCATGTCCATCCCAAATACAGAATCCTTTCCACTAAATTATAACGCAGGCAGGGAGGATGTGACCTATGTAAAAGAAATTTAAATTTCCACTTGACATTTATGCCTGAATTCTGCTTTTGCCAGAGAATTGGCTCAGCAACTCTCAGCACAAAGCTGGTCTTTGGCTATGCATTTCGCAGTCTTCACTGGTTAGGTTATTAAAAATAATTAAAAAAAAATATTTAAATTCCTCTGCCTTTCTATTTAAAAGGCAGCTAAAATGCTCCAGAATTTATCCATTTTCTTCCTCAAGTCAGAAGGTGTTGTCCTGTCTGGTCTTTTATAGATTATAGACGTAAACTATCAGGTGAGGAGGAAAAGGTTCCATACCAGCAGTGGACGCTTGCATTGCCTCAAAGTGAGCATGGGGCCAGACAGGGCATAGGAAGTCTTCAGTGGTTCTCTTGAGAGTTTTTTCTACCTCAGAGAGCACTTTCTGTTGGTAAACAAGACCTCAAGCCCTACAGCCTCCTCCCAAAAACACCTCAGAAAACAGGTTTAGAACCGTCTTTTGGAAAGGGAAATTTTGCATCCTCTGTGGACCTTCATTTTTATAAATCACACCTTTCTTTACTTGCACAAACACAAAAAATAGCTCTCCCACCAGCAAACCTGTTTGTTTTTTTTTTAATGTCCAGCTCAAAATAAGCAAAACAATGTGTGGGTTTTTTTAATGTAAGAAAAAAAAACATAACCCAAGGCTGAGGCTCTTTGTGAAGAACAATTTTAAATAAAGGACAGTTCTAAAGGTCTGAAAATAGATTTTTATAATTGGAAGTGCCTCCAGGGGCCTAAGTATAGCAGGCTTTATTACATCTCCACTACCAGGTACTTAGGTGCTTCTCAGAACCTGCCATTAGCCAGGTCTGTTGAACAGGGCACACAATTATTTTTTTTATGAAAACACTGGCACGAGTTCACACGCAAGGAAGGTGCTGAGCCTTTGATCCCCAGCGCCAGACAGATCCTTGAAAATGTCACAGAGTGATTCATGTGCCCAAGAAAAGGGAGATCTGCTGAAGAAAAGCAGGTGTGAGGCTGCTCCTAGCCAGGCCTTGTGCTGGCGGAGCAGAGCCACGAGGATGAAGGTGCTGGGAGAAGAGCCTGGCAGAGCAGGATGCTCAGTTCCTGCCATGGGGCAGAGATCAGCTAGCCAAAACTTGCTCAGCCTTGGCACTAGCTTTCCCCTTCATGCAATAAACAGGTCATCTTTCATTTCAAGTTTGTGAGCCTCATTTCAACAGGAGACCAAGTGACTTGGGATGGAAATAGTCCACATGTAAAAGATGGAAAGAGGGGGGGAAAAAAGACAAATACTTTGATTTGTCGCTTTTAACATGGCTGGTGTGTTTGCGTAGGCGGTAGGATGCCAGAATAGAAGGGATGACAGCCTGTCACTGTGCAGAAATACTCTGGGCTCAGAACATAAAGGCCAACGTTTTTAAAGTGGGGATCTAAAGTTAGGAACCTAAATCTGCCCAGGAGCACCATTAGACTCCCTGCTGAAGCCTGGAGAGTCTCAGTGCTTGTGAAACACCAAGCCACTGATTTAAGAGACAGGGAACTTCTGCGCTGAGCTGGATCTCTAATCTTACTGGTGGGCTCTGCCAAAAATCCCAGTGCCGCTACCTGGGTTTGAGCATCCAGATGTGAGTAGGCTCAGCTGAGTGCAGAAAAAAGTGGAGAGCACTCTCGCTTTGAAGAGATGCTGCTTCTAAATCTGCCTCTTTGGGGCGGAGGCTGTGTGGAGTATAAATCAATGGCCACACTGCATATGTGTGTTGTAAATAAGCGCTGGAGAGCATCCAAAGCAGCCAGCTTCCTGGCTGAGGCGCCAAGAGTTGAACCCGGGCTCTCCGAAGTCTAAAGCATGAGATAAGATAGCCTAGGTTAAAAAGCTAACCATCTGTAGCTGGGGGCTGCAACAACCTGAAGCTTTTGTGATTTGGCCATGGAGGGTGAGCAACATTTTCCCCACTGGTTTCGGGGAGAGATGTGTCTTTAAAAGGCTCTAGTCTGAACCAGTTGGAAATAGGGTTGAAAATGGCAGACCTCTGCCAAACCCCTCAAACACCTCCAAGCCCTTGTTCACTGTCAGCTAGGCAGTCACTGACAAAGCCCCTAAAATTAGCTCCCAGGACTGCAGAGATCTCCCTGTAGGCAGAGGAGGGGACATCACGGGCGCTGAGCTTTCTGCAGAAGCTGGGTTTTGAGAACACTGCCAGCGCTGCTGTGGGGTTCACAACTCCCTTGGGCCCCCTCATCTTCTGTTTAGCAATGCTGCATCATGTTGGGCATGCAGAAGGGTCTAGGGGGCTCCGCATGGGTCAGACTGCTCTTCAGGGCAGCACTGGTGGAAGACAACAAGAGGGAAAATGATGCAATGGTGTACAAATAAAGGAAGCAAAAGAAAACAATATTGCAAACCCCACAAGCAAAAGCCAAAGCTCACGTCTGAAATTTTGCTCTCTGAATGCATCTGTGTTTAACATTGCTTAAGAGACCAACTCATTTTCAGACAGCTAAGCGTGGCAGAGCTGCCCTAGTCCTCTATATGGTGCTTGCCACTGTAAAAAAAGAGCATTTCTTCCGTTACAGTTTCCCAAATGCTTAGCCTGCAGTGTATCCACCACGAAACATTGCCTCTGGGTGGAGGAGTTAAATATATTCCTCTTCCTGACAGCCCTCATCTCCTGCTTTCCTGTCATGCTTTGCAAGGGCCATGCTCTGCTGCTTCTTTCTGGCAGGCAGGGCTATCACTGGGAGCCCCAGGACCCATCACCAGATGTACCCACAAGGTGTTCAGCCAAGAAACAGGGTGGGGAGGGCCAGCCCAGGGGCTGTCGGAGCCATGCTTAGGGGCTGGGGTGCAGAACTGAAGGGCACCACCTCCACTAGCTGGGAAGGGCTCAAGGAGGAGCAAGTGCTGGCGCCGCTCAACAGGCCCTGGCTACGAGTGGCTGAAGTCTGTGGCCACTGGATGCCTCTTAACATATTCCAGTGCCCTCAAGACAAGGTAAATTGGTGGTTGAGGCAAAACCCAGTTTTGTGTGCAGTTATACTGCGCTCCCTGAATTCTTGGTCAACCAATTTTTGTTTGTTTGTGTTATATACTCATTTCCCTTCCCACTTTAAAGGCCATTGTATGCTGGCAGAAGGTGCCATGCTGGCAGCTCTGGATGACCCAAGAGTTAATTTTAAGCCCTCAGACAGGTAGAGTGGAGGCAGCAGCTCTTTTCTCCTGCATCCATTGTGGTGGTGGCCCTGGGCTCCCTGCCTTCCCTGGGCCAGCCCAGAGGGAGCTTGTCCAAGCAGCCGTTTGTCCTGCAGCCTGTCTGCCAGCATCAGTACCAGACAGAGCCAGCAGCAGAGTTTGTATCACCATGGGCAGCCGCCTACTAGGGTGCAGCAAGGCAGGGAACTTGACTCTACCTGGTCACAAATTGAGTACAGGGAGCAATATCCAGTATCAAACTCCATTTGATTCCAAATATGGACCAAGTCCCCCAAGTACTGATGTCCTTCCTGCCCCAAAGCACAGTCCAGCAACCCTGACTGCAGGCAGCAGTGAGATACCTGCCTTTTAATCTCTAGTGCAGACAGTTACAGGCCCTAAACCAAGTCTTTATGTACCTTTCAACAGCTTTCCTACTTTTTTTGTTATTTAATCATTGCTACTGCCTCTCCAGTTATTCACATTAATTACAGTGACATCCAACGATTCACCCTACTAAGCAAAGGGTGACCCTTGGGACTCACTGCCACAAATAACTGTGTACTGCCATTAGTCTTCTCTACATTACATATTTTTTTTGTTTTTCACATTCCTCAAGTATGCCCTTTTCCCTGCTAGAGCCTGCTAGACCTTGTTTGTATCTATTAATTAAGCTTTTCTCGCAGGCTACATTCATCCATGACTTTGCACTCTGCCCAGGCACTGAGCAAGCATGATCAAGACCTGTCTGTGCACAGAGTTGAATGGAAGCTGCTTTAGAGGAGTTATCAACTTGAAAAACCCAAGCTCAGGTTACTCTCGGGTCAGTGCTACACTATGGCATCTGATCAGTTCAGAGTTCAGACAGTATATCTGTATCTGGCTGCAAAATCCCTTGTAGGCATGCCCATAGCCCCAGGTCTGGTCTGAAAGTAGTCATTCACCTAACTGCTTTACACTTCTTTTTTTTCCCTCCCCCTGACAGCCTTTTGTCAGTAAGCTTTGGCAATCCCTTAATGAATCATCTCGGTCAGTTTAGCTACCAGTTTGCTGCCTCATTTCTAGCAGACCAACAAGGTCCAGCTTCCTCTTGTGAAGACTGGGTTCTTTGGAAACCACCCTGTTGCAATCAGTTAAACAATTAATAGTTCTGGTTTTAATTAATTGACAGTTGATCCCATGTCCTTTATGCACATGCTTACCTAGTTCCCACTGTTCCTAGCCTGCCAGTCCCTCATTGTTGCTTGAAAGCAGCAGGTATGAGCATTTTAATGTTTTCAGCCCCCTTATTCTCCAGCTGGCTCCCCAGATAGGGACTCAGAGGTCCCAGTTCCTTTCAAGAGGTGACAAAGGGCTCACATTTTCAGAACCACCTAACATCCAAGAGGAGAGCGTGAGGTCTTCTGGAACACTGGGTGAGCACAGGAGAGGGGAGCGCTATTTGTTGTGGCACCGGTGAAGGAAAGCACAAGCAGTCTTGGACCATCCCCAGCTGCTTGCCTGCAGAAGGATGGACACTTGCCATGGAAGCACTGACACCTCCTTGGGGTTAAACAAGGTTGTGTGCTGTCCTTGGAGTGGTGTTCTGCTAGGAGCTTTTGATAGGAGCTCAGCCACTCATTTGGCCCAGCATGGTTCAGATATTTCTGCCTAGCCCTTGGTAAAATATTTACTATGCCTTCTTATCACTTTCCTAGAAGGTTTTGTTGGAGCTGACTGATGCATTAATTCCTCCAGGATCTAACTCAGGGTTTTTCTACACAGTCCTGGAACATGTCCAACAGCATTAAGAAAAAACCCCTCCTTTCTCAATCCATTCTTTTAGGCAGAATTTTACCTGAAACCTGGACTCCATCTGGCACCGAGATGGCTGCACAGAGCCACCCTCCTCTCTCCTGAGAATGGTTGTGACTGTTGGTTTGTATGCAGGCAAAAGCCTAATAAGCTAATTGTCACACCTCTGGGAGCAGAATTAATTAATGAGGTTAAGTAGAGTGAGAGAGAGCCAGGTTAGAGACTGGGGAATGCTTTCTAACACTCAGGGTGTGAGGCAGTGGCACAAGTTTCCTGGGAAGGCCACAGGGCATGTTTAAGAGAAGGTGATGCACACACCTGTACAGGGCAAGTGAGCCCAAGCCACAGGGCCTGGCAGCACTAGGTGGGCTCTCAGGTTCCTTCTGCCCCCGGTTTGCTGTCATGCTGCCCTCCTGCATCCCACTCTTACCATGAACACCTTCCACTGTCTAGTTGCTTCCGATTATCCCTTCTAACAAATCCTCATTTCTCCCTTCAAAGTTATGTGTTTTGGACTTTACTGTACCTCTTGCTGAAGTCATATCTGTGTTTTGCCCATCTGTTGTTCTTCTTGTTATCCTCATATGGGAAGATGCTTGCAGTGCAGCCATGATTGGGTTATTTGTTAGTGCTTCCCCAGCTTCAATACGCCTCTGCTGTAATTTCAGCTTGACACTGCAAAGGGTTCAGCAAGGTGCTCTTGATGCTGGATCTCATCCAGTCATGCGAACAAGCCAGCCTTCACTCAGGATTATCACCAATAAATTCCTTCCTAGGATAAATGAATGGCTGATGATGATGAACAGATATAGCCTACTATTGTCTCAGGGTGTTTGGTAACTATCAGAAAGTTTTCTATTCCATTCAAATAGAATTTCTTATGAAAAAGCCCTTGTGAGCCAAAGTGTTAGACAAAGGCCACATTCAGCTCCTCCAAAATGTACATGAAAATTGAATTAACATCCCGTATGTTATATACAGTACCTGTGCAGCAGAGCGGCTCCCAGGAGGGCCAAGACAGAACAATGTCATTGTCTGTTCTCAACAGACCCCCTCTGAAATTGTCACCTATGTGATGAGATCTTTCCACACAACATTTGCCAGAGTATGGATCAGCTGCAGCACAGGGCATAGGCTGAATCCAAGAAGCCCTTGCCACAGTGATGGGCCAAAACATGCGAACTCGATACATAAAAACTCAGAGCTGATGTCTGAAAGCTCCATTTTGTGCCTTAAATGGCACAATATTATCTCCATCCCTAGCTCCCAGAACCTCACTCTCCTCTCCCTCTCTCAGCCAGAATGAAGCAGTGGTCATTGATTTCTCTGTTCTTAATCTCACATGTGTCTCCATCCACAACAGACCTGTACATGGATGACTGTAGCACCTGGCCAGTTACTCCCCTGAGGACATAAGGAAGCAGAAGAGCAGGTGAACATCATGTCTGCACTGTTTGAACTGAACTGTCCTCTTTCCACACTCACATCAGAAATGAGACCCCAGAGAGCACTCAGGCAACCCCTCGGTGGTTGGGAGGGGCAGGGGGCGAGGTGGAAGCAGGAAGGAGAGCAGAAGTCCTCTCTGCATCCTTCCTGCTTGCCTACTTCGGATCTTCCAGGTGGTAGAGTACCACTTTTCCTTCACCTCCTTGTCCTCCTGCTCCAGCAGCCTAGCCCAAGGTCAAGGTGGTGGTGGGCTGTGGTAGGGTGGCAGAGGGGAGAGAATAAGTGGTCAGGACTGCCCATCATTTCCTCCCAGGACTCTTCCCTGAGGTCCTTGCTGCTCACTCAGTGCACCATCTGCCATGCCCTTACACATCTCTGGGTTTTTTTGTTTGCTTTTTATTACAAAACTCAACACACCAATCAGCCTGTTGTCAGGGTGCCAGCCATTGTGTTTGATGGTGGAAGGAGAGGATTATCATTAGCTCTGCATTCGTGTGCAGCTACCCCAAACAAGGATTAGCACATCACTGTACTAACACATAACCCAGGCAGCACTGCCTGCTCTAGGAAGCGGGCAGTCTGGCCTTGAGACAATATATCTCACAGGTGAGTAAACAAAGGCAGGAAGAGCCAGACAGGAAGGCAGGGACGGGGGAGAGGAGAGAGATGCAAACACCTAAACCCAGACACAGCAGCCTCAGCAATGAGAGGGGGAAACCACAACCTGGAGTCATCTCCTTTGAATGGGGTTTATCCAGGAGCACCCCACATCTCCATTTAACCGGCCTTTATCTGGTAGCACTCTTATGTCCTACACTGTCCCAGGTTTTTCCAGGAACTCCTTCGGGTCTCCATCATCCATTGACCAGGGCTTGGAACACAAGGAGCCATGACCAGAAAGTGTCTCTTTTTCCACAGATGATTTGGGAGCCCAGCTTAGAGGAAAGTCATCTCTCCACTGTACAAAAGCTAGGCCAGAGAGATCTGGCCCTTGCAAAATAATCCCATGGCTCTACCATTCACCTGCTAGCAATGACCCAATCATAGTATCTATTTGTATGCAAAGGTGGCAGTGTTTGGTAAATACCACTGTTTGTCAGTCCAGCCATGGGCCTGGCACCCACCAGTGTCCCATTAGACCCTTTGTTCTGAAAAGGCAGCATTTCATAAGCGGAAGAAACCAAAAACATTACCAAAGCAGACATTTTCTGCAAGCATTTTTTTCACTCAGACTTAAAAGCTATTTTTCACTAAAGCCTTTTTTTTCTTTTCTTTTTTTAAGGTTGGGGAAAAAAATTGACTGTGAAAATAGATGTTGCTCACTATGGTGGCAACATAGCGGTGAAATCTGCTTTCAGGATTAAGCTACTTGCAAGCGGGGACATGGGACAGACAAGGAATATCTTCTCCTTCCCCTTGTGCTAACTTTTTTTTTCACAGTTGGACAAGGGAGTTGTGGAGCAATTTGAAATCACTTTCCTCTAGAATATCAAAAACATCCCAGGCTTTGAAGACTGGGTCTCTTGCCTTGTCAACTGTATTTGGAGGACTGACTGACCATGGTAGACTTCCCAAAGGAGTTCTCTGCAGGTTAAGGTGTCTTTGCAGGGCTTTTCTGGGGATACAGCAGCAGAATAGGAAAATAATATTTTCCCAAGCAGAAACTACACCAGCTGTGGTGGGATGTGCTTCAGAAAATACCATGAAAGTGAGAATGCAACTGTGGAAAACAGGAAGCTTGGGAGAGCTCAGATTTCGGGGCTGATAGGGAAGCCTCGGGGAGGAAAGGGAGAGGCTGGGCAAGGTCGGCATCTCTAGGTCTAACACTTAGGTTTGGTAAAGAAGGACTGAGGTTTGTGTCTGTGGAGAGAAAATTATTTTTGCATGCAGAACAGATAAGAATCCAAACAAACGAGGTTTATCCAAACCTTGCAGAAATGTTTGATATTCACCATCCTTTTGAGGGACTAAATTTAATCTCTGGCTTGTTTCATCCAGATAAAGCTGGCATTCATGCTGTACCAGAAAATAAGCCTACCTCCTCATCTTGAATTTTTTTTCTCTCTTTGAAATGCTCTAGTTGAATATGTTTGAGTCAAAACACATCTTCAAAGACAAGACGGGACTTCCATTCCCAGTGAAAGACTGTGCAAGTTATGTATGTAACACAAAGTTTTTGTGCTTAAAAACTCTCCTTGCTACGACCAGAAAAACATCCTTTGTTTTACTTCTGTGTAAGAGAGTCTTATTCTAGCTCTTTGCTGGCTGAAGGAGCGCTGGGCACCATAGAAGCAGTTTGGGATAATATAGCCCATGGAGTGTCCGGTCAGAACTGTGACACAAAGCAGTATTTGAATCACTGAGAGGGAACACAACACAAAACTCTCAGTTTAAGTAAAAAGTGACATTTAGGTAAAAGAATTAAATAAAGGTACTGCATTCTGGAAATGTCATCTGCCAGACAGTCACGTCTTCTGGTGCCTTTCAGGACCTTCTGGTGTGCTACAAAGAACAAAGTTTGCTTTCACTTATTCCATGCCAGATAATTAAAAGTCAGATATGTGCACACCAAAAGACATGTATGCAATTTAAAACGTATTTCATCCTGGATACTGAGCTTACACCCCTAGATGGTGTAAATCCACGTGGCTGCATCACTCACAAGTAAGCTTTGCTGTCGCTCAAGGTAACACCCTATTTCTGCCCATAGCCCACCCTCTATGAAAGCTTTGTGACTCTCTTTTTGAAAGCCCTCCCAGAAGTTAAATGTATTGGTACAGCAGTCATAATTCCTCAGAGTTGTACTTCTTGGTCAGCCTCCTTTTTTTCCAGCTAAGGACAGAACAAAATGCAGCAGCCTCAGCTGCTGAGCAATACCTTCCTACTTCCAGTATCAGGAGTAGCCATTCCCACGTTCCAGCTCTCTTCCCAGCCTACAGCCCCATTTCTACTTGAGAGCCTTACGTCTGCAATTGAATTTTTGCCAGGTGGACGCACTCCTGCAAACCACCTTGGGGTCAAGATCTCTGATTTAGGAACAGCTATATTAGATGCCATAGGGTTTATACCTCCTCCCAGTACACAATTTTCCAGTCCTTCCCATCTCCAGTCTGGCAGTTCACATCAGCACTAGAACTGTCAGCTCTTTTTAGTAATTCTGCAGAATTTGTGGTTTGCTCTCATATTGTGTCATGGGGTTTTACAGGATAATTCCACCAAGAATCACAAAACCATCACTTTTTCTTAGTGAAAATGAGTTTAACTTGCCTGCCCATTCTCCATCCTCTAATCTCTCTCCCATGCTTTTTTTATTGGTCTCCTCTATATCCTTCTTTTTACCTGTGCCATTTCCCCTATAGGCAACATTAAGCCATTTATAAATATACTTATATATATTTATATATTTACACATAAAAGTGATCTAACCTCTCAAAAAAAGCCACACACACAACTTTTTTTGGCTCCATTCTTACTCAACTTTGTCTCGGTTGTAGTTAGTGGTTTGGCAGATCTTTGTATATTTTTGGATCAAACACTCAGGCCAGGGAACACAAAGGGTCCTGGTATGAAATTCAGAGGAAGACCTCAAAGAGGGGTATTTATTTTTGTTAAAAATAGTTCAGCCCATCTCTATCTGTATTGAAATTGGCAAAAGAATGGGTATGATTTTCATTTTTTTGCAATGCTTCATTTTAAACATTTGATAAAAATAGTCAATAACAAAAAAGCCAGTTTATTTTTACTGCAATGCAAATTTTTTCTCTGCTGTTCAAGTCCTAGATGACAAATATAGGCCATGGGGACAGCATGCTAAGAAGAAAAGCAGAAGACTTTTTCTTCTCATTTCCACCAAACTAAACATGTAACCAAAAGCATGCTAACACCTTCATTTGATACCTTCTGTCTTTCTTCTACCTATACACCACCTCCAGTCCCATCTTTATATATATTTCCAAGATTGTATCTCTGCTGGTAACTTTCTCAGTTACTCTCTGTTTCTTTCAGGAAGATTTATCTTTGAAAGAGACCTTTGCATGCCCAGTAGCTACCATCACAACAAATAGCATCATTTAAGAAGGGTACTTCTCAATTTTTGTATGTACTCCTAGATCATATTTTTCTCTAATTAATTTCCTGCTCCCCAAAACTTTGGCCCATGGTAAAAATCCCATCAAGGGAATGGTGGAGAAAGTGGTTCTTTGTGGCAAACAGGAGGAAAGTGTAAGGCTAAACCTCCTGGGTGCAGACATCAGCTGCCAAAAGCCACTTAGGCTCAACCAAAGAACCATGTGGCTATTCAGAGTTACACCTCTTAGGGACAAAAGCTACGACCTAGAATGAGGTGGCATTTTAATGTGGTGCATAGCTTTTAGGGCATCCATATCTCATCTCAGATCTGTGAGAAGTTAGCAGTTCTGTCAGGAACATCTAAGGAAACTCAGGCTCCACAGTCAGCTGTGACCAGGAGCAGCAGACCTTCAGAGGACTGTGAAGAGTTGTGCTATATAGGACCAGGCAAGATTGTGTATGGTGCTGTACAAACACAGCAGAACAAAAGTTAATCCGTGCCCTGAAGGGTTTCGATGAGAGAAGAAAAGATTCTTTGCAAAAAAGCCTCACCCCAGACATTCAAGTGTACAGGAATGAGTCATCTGGTCAAATGTTGTAGTGGTACCTGAGAAAGAGGTGATTTCTCATAACTGTGGCAAAACCCCTCCTGCCACAGATCATTTAGAGCACTCATTGCACTGAAGCACATCTTACATTAAAAAAATAACCTTAATGTGTTTTTTTTTCCTAGCAGACTGCTGCATGCAGCATCTCGTGCCATGACCAGCACATTAGCACTGTACTGGTGGGTGTGGAGGACACCAGGAAATCACTGTGTGTATTTTTAGGCCACTTTTGTTCTGGCAGTATATACTCTGGGATTTCAGCTCAGTCAGCTTCCAGCTATACCATCTTAAGTCATGCTGGCTGAAGGGAATGGATATATTCTTCCATTTGATACTTTCCAGAATAAAGCCAAGGAATTTCTCATAAATCACATCCTTGCTAGAGCAAACTGTGAGGCTGGGGAAGGGATAATGGCAACAACTTTGATTTATTTTTCTTTGACCAGCTTACATTTCTGATCTTCATGAAAGGACATAGAAACTGCAAAAATCTTCCCATAACGTAATGCAGTCATCCAGAAACCAGACAAATGAAAACCACAGGTTCAGCAGAGAGACCTTGCCTTTCTCCACTGTGAAGAGGGTTATATCTTCTTCCCAGGAAGCATATTCAAGAGTAGACCATAGACACTATACAAAGGGAAGATCACATTTCCTTCCCAGGTTCCTTTTGTTAATTCTAATTATAAGCCAACACTTAGTGTTGGCATCACATGTCTACTGGTGAGAGATGGGCTCTGTCTCTAATCCTGGTCCTCCTCTCCCATTATTGTTGCATTGACTACTATTGACTTTATAGTGTGACTGAAAGCCAGAAATGAATGGAAGAATTGGAATGGCAAAACTGGTGGGGCAGGTTTCCCTGGCCAATGTTGCAACAGGCAGAAAATAAATAAATAAATTAAATAATGCCATTTATCAACAGCTAGGATCCAGGTCCTTCTAGGGTCACTGTGCATATATGTTGCAGCTTGAAGACAATGGCCTGGAAGACCTATTTGAGTCTTGGAAGTGCAATTACATTTCCATAGTCTTATTCTACACCTGAGGTTAGCCCATGCTTATATGGCCTCTAGATTCACCATCAATTGCCCAGTTGAAACAAACTCAAATTCAAGCCTGGTTTGTTGAGGGGGGGTTTGTTTTTGTTTTGGTTTTGTTTTTTTGTTTTTTTCAAATCAGACCTTCAGATCACATCCTCAGATGCCACTAATTCAGCAGGACAGTGAAAGAAAATCTCCAGGAGGGACTTTGTGATGTGAGAGAATTACTGTCTTGTTATATTCTGGACAGGGCTGGTGACGGCTGTGATGATACAGCTTTTAACAACAGTTTCAGGCAGCAATTCTGATTTTAAACAAACACTCCAAGCAGACCAGACAGAACTGCTTCCAGCACAGTCTGGCTCTACTGTGCTCTGGAAATCACACCTCCTTAAAGGCAATTGGAGCCACTTACCTGAAAATGAACTTACCTAAAGTTTCTTTTGAGATGTGAGATTCTTGTAACAGTAACCAATGATCTATGTAAATACTTCAGAGTACTTCAGGGTGACATAGGGTGTTAGTCTTAGTCTTATATATCTATCTATGCACTGTTCAAAAATACAAGTGACAGTATCCCAATTCAGAAAGATTTGCACCCTTTACACAGTAATTTCATATATGACCTGCCCTTGGCAGAGAAGAGGAACTGATCAGTGACCAGATTAGTGGTTGTTTACATCCAAATAATCATTATATGACTGTACTTGTTACATTTACACATATTAAATCCAAACTCAGTACTACACGTGGATGGCATGAAGATACTTAGGATGGCATGTGGATACTTAGGACAAATTCCACGAACCTGAGGCTGTTTAGAAGAAAGAATTTCAAACAGAAAAAAATAATAGTCAGGAACTTGTTCAGGGACATGCTGATGGTAACTCTACGAAATGAACTGAGAGGGATTCTTGAACTCACCAAGGAAATCAAATTGCGAAATGGATGAGGACATTGGCATGAAGAAAATGGGGTGGGAAGTCATATCCCTGGAGAAAATAACAGGGATAACTGCACAATAGGTACTGGATTGTGCATTCTTCTAGCAAGTCTCATTGGTGACTGTAAATGGGGAAATTCCTGATGCAAGATCACATGGAGCAGCACAGATAGCAGAAGATTTGGGGGACCCTTGTAAAGGAGCCAAAGAAAAGCAAGGTTCAAATAATCTACCAACAATCCCTTTAGCCTCATTAGTTATAGAGCACAAGGATGAACTACTGGTTAGCTGAGGGAGGTGATGTTGGAAGGTCTGGGCTTTGCAGGGCACTGGGTCACATCCCCTGTATAAACAGGATGACAGTCATATTGCTGGTGAGGAGCGAGAACTAATCTTCCTAGCCTGAGTCTAGCAGCGATCAAGGCGTTACACAACACAAGAACTGTGGGTTAAGGAACTACAAACAAGCTTGTCATGTTGCAAAATGATTTAATCGTATGACAAAGAATGTGAAGAGAAGACGTTTTCCATTTGCTTTTATGTAGACATCAGGCGTCTGGGTAGCAGGCAAGAGGAATTGGAAATTCTCATTAGTGAGAAGAAATGTGATATAATCAGCATTACTCAAATCTGCTGGTTTCAATTTGCATGATCGGAATGTTAAAATAACTGGTTATAACCTGCTTAGGAAAGATAGACTCGGTGAAAATGGACCATGTGAATCATGCCGTAAAATCAGACCATAGAATAGGAGTTACTCCACAGCTTCCATGAGAAACGCATGGAAAGAAAGATGGTGTTGCAGGGGACATCTATATGCTGGAAGGTCCAGACAGCCACGGAGAAAGCATCCTGGTTCAGGGAAAACTATAGGCTGTTTTCTAACACAAGGAACCCTCATGTGGTGACTCTTCTGGACTCTGTTCTGACAAAGATGAATTAATTACTGGGCTGAGAGTTGACAGTTGTCAAGGGAACAGTGAGGATGACCTGATTATATTCAATATGGGCAAACAGAGGGCTGTCCCTAACAGTTATATGTGCACTGGGACTTCAAAAGAGCTAATTTCTCAAAACCAAGAAAATTAGAAGTTAACTTGATTGTGGGAAAAAACTGAGACAGAAAGAAACGTGAATGAAAGTAGGAATGCCTAGGAAAATTGTATTAGATGGTCAGTAGCTGCAAGCCTACAAAAAAGAACTACTGCAACATTAGACAAAAGCTTTGTGGTAAAGTTGAGAGTAGCAATGAGGAGTAAAAGAAGAATTTTCCATAAAAAGATGAGAAAATAATGGATTTTTAAAGGTGAACATTTTTAAAACTGAAGATTTTAAATGGTAAGAGCATCTAGGGGAAAGTACATGGCCAGTTGGACCCAAGGCAGCTAGAAGGACATTATTAAAGGGATATTCAGAACAATGGAAACTGCAGTAACCACTTAGGCTCGTTACTGGATGAAGACAGTAAAAGCAGTAATGATAACATGAAGAGGTAGAAGTGGTTCAGTAAATATTCTTCCTTAGGTGTAAAACACCTTTGGAAGTTAAATATCTATTAAAGACAAAGCATTTCTAAATCAGCAGACCTAAATGATCTGCATTTGGGAATCATAAAATTGTCAGCTGAGGCCTGTTGGGATTGATTTTGAAAGTGTCTTGTGAAATGAGAGATTCCAGAAAACGGAAGAAACATTAGCATGATGCCAGTTCAAACAGGGCAAGCTGGATGAGCAAGGTAACAATAGTTCACTTACCCAAACCCCAGTCCAAGCAAAATGGAAAAACTGACATGGGACTCAACTGATAAAGAATAAAAGGACAAAAAAAAAAAAAGAAAAAAGGTGACTATTAATGGCATTGTGGAAAGTATGTCTCATTGAATAAATATAATAGCACAGTTTTGATGAGTTTACAGGAATGGCCAGTAAAGTCATTAGTCAACTGCTATATGATAGTCTCTGATGAAGTGTCTCCCTTAGCACTACATAGGAGCCTGATTAGAAATTAGCATAACCAAACATCAGGAAAGCACAGGTGAAATGGCATGAAGAACAAAGTGACTGACAGATTTAAAGCAGCTGTCAGCAGAGAGCTCTTGCTGAAGGAGGATGTGTTGCTGGTGAGAGTGGTAGTAGGCTCTGTGCTAGTCAACATTTTTATCAATGAGCCGGAAGCTTGAAGTTGCCACTAGTAATCATTTGTTGATGACAAGAAGATTGGCAGGTGGATAAACAGTGTCGAAGGTATGGCAATCACACTGCCTGACTGTATCACTTGATAAATTAGGCCCTTCAAACAACAAGCACTTAATGAAGCAAATACTAATATATGCATCTAGGAACAGGGAACACAAGCTGATGATACAGTTTGGGGATGACATTCTGGAAAGAGATTATTCTGAAATCAGTTATTGGGGAGAAGAAGACAACTGAACATCCCAAGTCTAGGGCTCTCTTAGGGCTAATATGATACCTTAAGATACAAAAAGGCTTGTAGAAGAAAGTGACATTTCTGTGACACTAATGAAAAAATGCCAGAATGCTGCAGTCAATTCTGCTTGTAGTTTTTAGAAGATGCTTGAACTTTGAGGGAGGGTGCTTGTAAAAGAACCACATACAAGTCCCTATGCATGTAGAAAATTTTCTTATAGAGTGTGACTTAGAAAAGAAAAAAATCTAGGCTGTGAGGGACTGCTTCAGGCCACTCAAGGCAGGACCAGCTTCAAAGCTAACAGGTTGCTCAAGGCCTTGTCTGCCCAAGTTTTGAAAATCTCTGTCGATCTCCAGTGCTTTACAACTCTCCACAATGAAGACTTTATGTCCAGTCAGAAAATGCCCTTGGTGCAATTTGCAGCCATTGTTTCTCATCCTTCCATAGTGCCCCTCCATGAGAAGTCTGTCTCCACCACCCACTAGGCAGTGGAAAACAACAAGCAGCTGCCCCTTGGCCTTTGCTTCTCCAGGCTGAGCAATCCCAGTTCCCTCAAGCTCTCCTCACACACCACATATGTCCCAGCTGACAGCTATTTTAGTGTTCCTCTGCTGGACTCTCCAGTTTACCAGTATCTTTCTTGTACTTATAGAGCTCTATTTGTTTTGCCTATCTAAAGCCAGAGTGAGAAAAGATTTAAAGACACGAGGCCTCTGTAAGCCAGAAGAAAAAGAAGATCCAGGATCTACAACTGAAAGCCGAAGCCAGGTAAATTGGATTACAGTGTGGGTGCTAAGCCACTAAGCAGCCAGTGCAGATGCTGGATTCCCTGTATCTTGATGTCTCCAAATCAAGGCTCTATGCTTGACTGGACATTTTTCTTCAACCAAAGAGCACAATCTTGGCTGGGCTCAAGGCAAGGCTAACAAGACATGAAATTGTGAGTTGATATGTGGACTGAAAGACCCCGCTGCCTCCAAGCTATGAATTGTTTTTGGAATAGTGTGTTCAAGGTCCTAATCACTGTAAATTCTCAAAAAAAGGTCCAGACTGACTCGTGGGTGAAATAAGATAAGCCAAGAAGAAACCAAATATACTATATATCGTATAGGAGAAATAAGTTTTAACAGTGAATGTCCCTGACTGAGCTTTCCCTGGTTGGATACCTACTGGACTTCTGGGGCCTGTGTCTCAGGAGGCTTTCTTTGCTTTTCAGAAGAAGATCCTGCAACTGAACAAACTTTGGCCCTAAGGACCAGATGCCCAAGACATTCCAACTCCTTTAAAATACTATATTTGTCATCAAAAGCATGTGATTGACTTGAGGCCACAGTTTTCATTTTCAGGGATATATAATAGATGTAAGCACATAGTGGTATGCTTTGCACAGAGCAAAGCATCTTTTGAACAGTATTTGTCATTATTCAAATGGTAGAGGTGGCATATTCAAACCTCAGAAGACAACTTCCTGAAAGGAGCACCTTCCCTTGTGGCTCACCCACAGGGCCGTGAAGCAAATCTGTGTCAGGTTAGGTTGTGACCGCAGATTTAGGGGATTTACAGACTCAGTCAGTGGAAGGAAGAGTTGATATGATTTTCCTAAGCTGTTGTGATGCATTCGGCTTGTTATCACACGGTATTTTTATTAAGGAAATATGTCATACAAAGCACCCTTGAAATGATTAACAGGCAACCAATAGATAGGGTTTCAAGTGTCATTCTAAATGGGCAGCTGTTTCTCACCTATTTCCTGCAGAATTCCACCAGACATCATCTCTAGACCCTCTGCTATTTAACTTTTTTATTGATGGCCTGGAAGAAGACATAACTCCATTAATAATGAAGTCTCATCCATCCTTAGAGTGGTGTGTTATATGGGTTAGGCATGACAAATTGCCCTGTAAAAAAGCTTTCTCCAAAGCTTAGAGGGAGGCCAGAAAACCGTCTCAGACCAGAGGTGTAATTTTAGGTAGCTAATTAGGCTAGATGGATCCCACATTTAGACAGTGAGCTGACGCTTATGGTGAGCTCCACAAAAAAGAAAGGGATGTTTTGATCAATATATTTAGAGGAAAAAAATCAACATTTATCCATTAGACTGAAAAGCCTGTAAAGACAAGGAAGATCTTACATGTGTCAAAGAAACTAAATGATTCCCTTCTGACCTTAAAAGCCTAAGAGTCTCTCTACGCCCTACCTGTAAGGTCTGCAGTTCTTAGCTTTGGAAGGGGTCTCCTTCTGCTGCAGTTTTTATTGAAGGAATAAGAGTGTAACTGCCTGGCTGTTTCTCATTATCTGGCAAGCAATGTCAACTCATGATGACTCTAAAGAGGGCATCTTTTTGTCTAGTGGTAGTGACTACAAGCAGAGATGGCCACATAAACACAACAGTTTGACATTGCCCACAGTATGACATTACGTTTGACATTTTTGAGACTAAGTTGTACCTGCTTTGACAGATTGCAGTCTGGGAAAACGGAATTGGAGGCTTCATTAAACTGTAGAGCAAGAACCACCCAGGCCAAAATGCAGGCTGCAGGCATGATAGGAGAAAGCTGGGCATTTTATGTGAAATTTTAGAGCTCTGGTAATTGATTGTTTGGCCTTGTCTTCCTACTCAACAAAGAAGTGGCTCTAAAGTGAAGGCTCACTGCAGGGATTTGGTACAACTCTCCAGGAGAAAGGCTGAGCATTACTGGACTTCTACTTAACAAGTCGTCTGCTAGTGCAAGAGAATACAGAACGAGCCATAGCTTACAGCAGTTTTGCTTTCTTGTTCTTTGTGCTGGTGGCTTTTGGTTCTTTTTTATATTAGTTACATATCGTTTTCTAAAGGACTATTTTCAGGATGTTAGGAGCTGTCCCATAGTCATACTGTGTCTTGTGTCTGGTGGTGCACAGAGTCCATGTATTCCTGCTGGAGAAGGCAACAGTTGTCTTGATGACCAGAAAGACTCAATTATGCTCCAACGCTCTGGTGAGGCCCCCCCTTCCCAGGGCTGGCATTCCAGGCTGCGATCTCACTTTCCCCAGCCTGGATGGTTGCTGAACCAGCCCTTATCTCAGACACACTCTGGTATGCTGCAGAATCAAATATATCAGGGAAATTCAATCAGCTAGAACAATAGGTTTGCATTGCTAGCTTGCACCTGTGTGTTGGGAAGCAGTCATTCATACACAGTATTATGGAGATTCATGCAAGGAAACCAGTACCCAGGGGTTTACACACAACAAAACTAGCTACACACACCTTTTATTTCTCACTTCATGTTAAAATTCAGTCTTCCTTCTAGGAGAACAAGCATACACATTCTTGCTCTGTCATGGCCACTCCACTAGGCTATTAAGCAGGACAAATTCAGAATAATAATAGATGGAAAATAACCATTATAGCCCAAACTTGCACAAAACTGTAAGCTCACTCTGCAAAGAGGTGACTTTGTTTTCCCCTCAATCTGGTTTTGATGTTCTCTTTCTCTTTCCTTTTATGCAAAGCTCTCCACCCCAGAAGGCAGGCAAGCAGCCAATCCACCTCTCTGCCCTACTCCAAAATAAATGTTAGATGCTAAAGAATGCACAAAAGGGAACTGTGAAAGGGTCTGTAAAAAGAGTTGCTGTTTTGATTTTTTTTTTCTAATTTTGAGAGGTTTTGTGTGTTTTCCACAGTACACTCCACTTTGTTCTACTGAGGTTCCTACACTATGGCTCAGCCTGACTGTCTGACAGGTCAGAGGACATCTGCCACACAGATAGACCTGATACACTAAAAATGCCACACGCCTTTCCTCTACTACATTCCTCCTCTGATGAAAACAACATACCATCAGCTGAGAAAACGAGCATTGCGCTGAGAGATTTGTCCAAAATATCGGATACCTCTGTGGTAGATCTGAAATATAGCTTGTTAGATCCATATCCAGGGTGATGCAGGTCTGGCATAGCTCCATCCAAGACCAGATTCTCAGCTGGAAAAAATCCCTTGACTACAGTAAAGCTACAGACATTTACAACAGCTGGGATATAAGCCTACAGTGCACAAAACGATGTGTGTACACACTGGATGCTCTGCCTGCCCTGTGCAATTTAGGGAATCTTTGCTCACTGGCAGTTATTCATTGGCCACTCTTCCTTTCTCTGAACTGGTACATCTCACTGTTCCGTGTCCCAGATATACACCATTATAAGAAGGCTGTGAATTATTGGATTTGAGTGGTGATTGTTACTAGTCTTACAAAGATGCAGCCCAAAGAGCCTGCACTAGGAACACCAGCCTCTTAGCTAAGCAGGCACCATCCCACTGCACAGCCAGGAGAAGCTGTGGAGTCCCTGTAGCACAACTTGTTTCCCAATGTGCCCTACAGAGGTGCCATTGAGGCTACAGTGCGGGGCGTGTGGTCTGGGACAGGAGCTATGTGCTCCACACAGACCCTCGGAGCTCAGAGAGGCTCTTGCAATGCTGACGTTACAGTTCCATCTGTGGATGGTCAGTGCCTGGATGGCTCGTATCCAGGCTCCCTCACAAATAAAGCATGCAGAGATACTGAAACTCCAGCTGTTGTGCCCAAATTCCACTGTCTGCTGCAGGGAAAGACAGATTGCTCACAAAAGGCAAGTGTGAGTGACTGACCACAGAGATCTGTTCTCCCCAATCCATCAAATATTTCCATGTGCTTCATTCCAAAATACTGATGTGCCGAGCCTTGGGAGCTTTGTATTTAGCAAGGAACATAAATCACAGATGCAGGGGCAGCTTCTGTAATGTTTCCTGGCTTATCAACTGTACTACTAATAGCTCAGAGGGGCTTGTGTATTGAACTATGACCACCACAGGAAAACCATGCCCTTTACCTCTGGCATAGGCTGGGAAATGCTTTCTGGTGACAGGTCCCTTAGACCCTGTCAGGAACCTCCTGGCAAGGCTCCTAGGGGGTTGTGAGATGACAGTGAAACAAATGGGACCCCGTCAATTCACAGACCTGGGGGTGACACTGGTACATGGATTTTGCTGGATTTGCACTGAGGATCTGGGCGTTGGTTCCTCGATACTGCTGCGTCCAAAGGGGAGCCATTGGGCAGAAGAGGAAGGGAGATGGAGGGGGTGAAGGGAGTTCCTGGCATTATTTCACCTTTGCTGGAGTCCCAGCTGATGCAAGAGTGTGCTAAAACACCTCAGAGGTGCACAGAGGTTTGCCACATCCTTTTAAAGACCATAGCATATGTCCTAAGGCAGAAGTGATAAAGAAGTCAGAGAGCTGGTTGCTTTCTTCTTTTTCTTTCCTCTTTGCTTGTTTGTTCTCTCAGCTAAGAAGCCTCACACAGTTCCTATTGTTTTCATTGTAAAGTGGCTTGTAATTTCAGCATTTTGGAAAGCCCAGAAGCACTCATGTGAACTATATCAGCCTTCCCCTGGCTGGGAAGATCATCAACCTTTCCAGCACACTCAGAAGTGATGCACTCGTGTGCTATTGCAAGGAAGGCTTGAGGCCTCCCCCTTTGTAAGTCATTGTTTTATGCTGTGAATAACTCAATGTTTGATTTAATAATAATGCTTTCTATACCTGTAATTCCATCTATCTAAGGACCAAGAATTGGTTTACCAACATCAAAGCATCTGCCCTTTTGCATTGAATTTTGACATCAACTGATTTTCTTAAAATCAACATTCTGATAAATTTTCCCTCTAGCATCTTGCCCTGGCATTTAAAAATTCTTTTAAGCAGATTCTGAGAATGGCTTTCCTGCTTTCCTCTTGAGTTCACAGCAAAACTTGCCAAAAGGGAGAAAGTGTGCATTCAAAACAATGACAGTAATACACACAAGGTCCTGCCAAATGCAAGGAGTGAACAGCCTGAAGGAGATAACCAAACACTTGCTTATTCACAGTGCTTGTTCACTAGCAGCCAGGTTTTAATTTCATCAATAGGAGGTACCCGGTTTTGGACAGATGGGAGCTGTGAGCTGGTATGTCCCTCCCAGAGCTTCATTGTGACCCCATGCAGAGAAGCATTCGCATCACTGAAGCAAACACAACCATACCCAGCCTGACGGTCTGCCTGCTGGGCTGCCTTCACAGGAGGTGCACCATGGGGAAACAGTGCCATGATGTTATTGCATTCAGCTATCTCAGATTTAAGCAAAGGCTCAGTTCTCTTGAAGCCCTTTGGGAAAACTGCCTTTCTGTAATTTCCCAAGTCTCTGGAGTTTTTCTGACTTCTCTCTCTTGCCTAAATCTGTTTCACACCATGGTCCAGCCAGGACCGTCAGTGGAGCTTTTCTAGGTATTAACGCATGGATGTTCTTTTGCAACTGAGTGCAATAATCCCTCTGGACCTGAGAAGACTTGTCTGTGGTCTGTTACAATAAGGGTTTTGTCAAGCCCATTTTCCTTTGTTCCTTTAATTGTGCCCGGTTCTTACCTTGTTTTAGAGCGGGCTACACACAAAGCAGCAGCATCCACATTACAAATGTCTATAGGGCATGGCTTCTTTGTCTGTAGCATACCCAATTCTCACCTCACTGGCAGGCTTACAGGACTGCGCACTCTGGATACCCTTCTATTGTGCAATGGGATTTTACTCCATTTACTTTCTGTGAACTCTGTTAACATTGTGCAGGGCTCTGTTTGCGCTCCTGTGTCTATTTTAAAATGACACACCTTGTGGACTTCTGTCATTCAGAATTTTACAAATACTTCACCCTTTTTATGACATGTTGACTGTCAAAGCTAACAACAACACTTTGTCATGGTTTTCTCCTTCTCTTTTGCCTCTGGCAGAGCTTATTTAGCTCCTTCTGAGGTAATTAATCTCTACTTTGCAGACTTCCCTTACCACAGATCTCGAAAGACAACTACCACACACCTATAATCTTACAAAACTTGCCGTTCTAATCCTTTTTCACTGTAGCCATGTTTTTGCCACCAATGTCTTTCCCATGGCCACCAGCTTTCCTGGATATTATACTCTCAGCCAGCCCATTAGGCAGAGTTTCTTATCTGTATTATTGCTGTGAAAGGAAGTTTAGGAGTTTGGACCCTCCAGTGCTGAGACCTGCATAAAAACAGTCTGGAACCATAGTCCCTGATCCAAAACAGCTAACAAATCTGTTTTGTCCCATGTTATGCTTTGATGCCTTTACATTACTTAAAAAAATAAATTACAGTGACCAGACCAAAAACTTCCACTAGAGGCATTTTCCTGGGTATCTGCTGTCTCTGTATTTGTTAGAGAGTACAGTTTCATACTCCTGAATGTCTTGGGGCTGTCAGAAGAACAATCTGTGGTTCACAACCTAACAGAAGGAAGTAACTGCTCCTCCTACCCCGTATTAAATGTTATTCTGTGTTTACAAGCATTTTCCAAGACAATCACATAGTGGAGAAGGTTATCCTCTATCTATTGAGAATTCTTTCCTGGGAGTCTATGCTTCTACCACCCACAAACATCTAAAAAACACAACTCAGGTGCCCAAAACCATAAGTGCGGGCAGAAATTATATTATTTCAAAAATATGTTTGGAAGGGAAGATTTAATTTCATTCTGATGCTGATATCAAGCATTCAGGCACATCAGGTTTAAAGTATTAAATTTTATTCTCAAGCTTCAAGCACTAGAAACATGCATTTAAGTTGGGGTAATCTCATTATTTAGTAAAATCCTTGCCTGATAATATACCCGTTGTCTTCTGATGATATAAAAGGAGCTGCTGGAGGGACGGAAGAGGGTGCTGTCAGCTTCAGGTAAGATGTGTTTAACAAAGCTGATAATAGCCCAGACAGTCCATAGACAAGATCTCTCTTGGGGGTTGGGGGAAAGGAAGCAGAACAAGTCAGTTCAGCTCAAAAGCAGGTACCAGGGCAGAAGGATTTATTCCAATACCTGCCCATAGTGACTTAGCTGTAGCTCCACAGTCACACTACCTCTCCAGAAGATCCATATGTCATTTGAAATTTTCTGAGGGAAATGAAATGGTGAGCACAGCCACCAGCAGTCCTGTGTGATGTTTTAAAGCCAGAGCTGACCCCATAGCTTCACAGAGGACCTTGCTGCAGTGCACAGAGGAGCCCACAGGCAAGCCACATCAGGAAACCCTTGGAGAAGGGAGGAGGAGGAGAGGATGATGCCAGGGTGGCTAGCCCCAGCCCTTTAGAGGCTGCTTGCCCCACTCCAGCTCCTCACTCTATATTCTGTACTCTAAATTCGGCATGTGTAGCATCCGGCCTCTGGGTTGAAGGCCTTGCTTGGCATCAGATGCCCAGAGGCATTGCATGGCATATTAAGCATCATGTAGGCATGTGATCCTAAGCTGCTGGCAGCAACCCAGCAGAGTCATATTCCCATTGCATTCCTTGGATATCTCCCAGCTGCTGGCTTGAGAAAGTCACTAACCTTAGTATGCTTCATTGTTCTGGCGGAGTGTCTCAGTCCAGTGGGTGTCTCGTGATCTCTACTGACCACTGTGTCTGCACTTGTGCAGGTCAGCCCAGAAACAGCTGAGCAGATGGATAGGTCTCTCTAGCACCCACCACCAGGAACCAGAGCTGCAGTGCAGCCAGCTGGGTCTATCCAGCTACAGTAGGTCATCATTACTCCTACTAACGTCTTTTCCTGGGAGTGAGGAGAAGGGGCAGTGGGCAGTTTAACAGGATTTGAGCCCTAGTATGAGCAGAGTTTGGAGAGTGGATTGCTTGGGCAACTAGAGTCACAAGATCATGCATAGTAGGAGCTGGCTGAAAGGCAAATTGTCCTCTCCTTGGGGCAAGCAGTGTTTATTGCCCATGCTGCCTGCGGTCCTCTGCCTTGGAAGACGAGGTGTGTGGGTACCATGGCGAAGGCAGTGACAATACAACCGAGACACGATTTCTCCTCTTTGGCTCCCCTGTCAGCAGGGCTGTCCTGGCAATGTGGACACATCAGACAGAATGTTTTTTAGGGCCTGCTTGCCTTGAACTCAAAGCCACAAACACTGTTTTTAGGCTGCAGCTCTGCCACACAACAGTCCACATGCTTTTTCTCCCCAAGAATCTGTGCAGCTGATGTATCTAAGATCCTTCCCCAGATGTCTTGCCAGCATCCACACCCTTATGCCAGAGCACTTATTCAAATAGGAAATAATCAGGCATGGGTCCTGGGCTGCTGCCGAGGCACAGGTCTGCCACTCTGCAGATAGGGCCTGAGGACTTCTCTTAAACTTAACTGCACAAGAACGAAACGCCTGAGTGATGCTCCACTCATCTTTTATCCTTCCTCCCTCTGGCTCAGAAAACAACAGGGCTGATTCTTTCATCAGACCAAATAGTCCAGGGCAGCCTGGCACTCTGTGCTAGGGGATATTTCTGAGGATGGGAGAAAGGGAGCAGAACAAGTCCAGTCCCAAAGCAGGCAGCAGGGCTGAGTGATGAGAATGGCCAGGGTAGCTGTGCTTAACATCTCACCAGGCTTGAGCAGGAGCCATGCAGCCACGCTGATAACTCCTCATTTGAAGACTGCTTCTGAAGAGCAAGTCCATGTTCAAGGTAGACAAGTGATCCTACGTGCTCACCAGTGGCTGTGCAGGGGGTCTGAGGGCACTCGGTCACCTGCATGGCATGGGGTCTTGATGCAGCAGACAGGCACCATGTACTGTGAGATGGTCAGAGACTGTGGACAGACACCTGCTGCCTTTGGTCACAGCTGATGATAGACAAGGAACCACTGAGTCCAGAGGTTGGATGGAGGAAGAATGGGAGAATGGGGTTTCTATTTACTTGGAGGATGGAGAAGAGCAGGTGAAGACAGAAGCAGTGAGTAGACCCAAAAGGGTTCAGTGACAACTGGGATGACACCATGACCTGCCAGGGAGATAATGTTATCCTCAAATCTAACACAACACCATGGTTGCTGTCATGAAATACCACCTTTCACAGGGGAGAGATGTCAGCAAGAAATTAATACAACTTATCATGGGTTTGATGGAGAGGTACCATACACACAAGACAAGATTTGCAGATGTATACATCAAGATAGCTTGATGGACAGAACTTTGGCTAAGGATGATGAAGAAGAGACTATGGAAAACACCAGCCAGTGGAGAAGGAAGAATAGGCTTCCCAGAGGGCAGGTGGGTGCAGAGGGCTTGACCAGTTGCTCACACAAGAACAGAAGCAAAGGCACAGGAAGGAACACAAATCCACTGGTGCTGCAAGAACCAGAGCCAGGACAAGAATTGACTGATATAGATTGGGATGATGGACCACATTCAGCTTTTCATTGTTTCCCTTTATCTAGCAATTTTATTTGTACTGACTTGGGTTAGGAAGTCAGGAAATGCTTCTCTTTTTCAAACATTATTGCATTTTTATGAGTTATTAATGAAATAACTATAGGCTCCCATGTGTCTGACAATATTAAACTCTTCATAAGCTTGGAGAAGCAGGTCAGGGTTCAGTGACATTCAGACTACAGAGAGTACCAGAAATTTTTCCCTTGCATCTTTTTTAATGTACAATCAGTAGAAGTTACAATTACGACAGGAATGGAAAATATCCAGGACACTTGCAGAAGGCAGGTCCAGTTTAATTTTATCAAACTGTTTGATTCAAAATGAAACACAAATATACTGATGATATATACTGTCAGATAATGCTCCAGCTTAAATGAAATTACTGATGTATCATATTGAAGAGGCTCTGTGCTGTCTTTGAAAATATGCAGAAAAACAGAGACTCGCATCTTCCATTTCCTGAAACACGTGGATTGGAAAAGTCAATATAAACTTCAGAGTTGGTTTCTTTCATGCAGTAAAACAGAGAGGTTGAGACAGCAGGGGCAAAACAGCAAGTAGCTAACAAGCCAGTCTGCAGGCACAAGGAGGGTTAGGACCAATTATTGAATACAACATAGAGCATCTCGATTAGGGACTTTCATTATTAAGCCATTTATTTGTTCTGTGATTTAAGTAACAATAAATCATGTAGCACATGAGATAGAGAGTAGTTATGGGGAAAATGTTCAGCTGGTGGGAAAGGCAATGTTCTTCTGGCACTGGAAGTCTACCCTGCATCCACTTAGAGTTTTGCATACAGGCAACTTCATTAAACAAATGTGCACCCAGTGAAGCCCACCAGTCAAAAGTTGGTGTTTACAGACTTTCTGTTGCCTCTGCAATCTACATTCACAACTCTGAGCATACGGCACAATATAGCACTTAATTCCGTGAGCATATACTCTTTTTGCATAGGACTTCTGCTGTTTTAACTGTATGCATGGTTATTCAGATCATCAGCTATTTGTGTTCCTTACCCAGCGCGTGGCCTGCAGGCCTGTATTCCACAAGCAGCTCTGTGAACATCATTACTGAACTTCCTTGTGGTCTTACTCTCAAATCAGTGAGCTTCAAAAAGTCGATGCATGTTTCTTCATAGCATGCATGGGAAAGCAGATGATGTTGCCCCATAATAAAAGAGAGATATCAAAGTTGACAGAAGTTTCTTGCTAATTGTGGGTGCCAAAATGAAGGCACTCAGGGCTTAATTTCCCAAAGGTGTTGGCAAGCTTGCAGCATTTTATGCATTCAGCATACAGCTCCCAGTGATTTCCCTTCCAGGTGTGCGTGCGCAGCACTACCACAAATATTGTCTGCAGGAGAAAAACACAGCACACAGTGAGTGACAAACAGAGAAAATCTGAGTGGACTCTACTGCTGCCCAGACAGGAAGGAGAACATCTGTTTCTTCAGCACAGCATCCCTCTGCCCTACCTATCAGACACTCCTTGTTGCTCCCACCATGACAGTCACACCAGTGACACCAGTGGCATTCAGGGCAGGTGACTCAGAGCAGCTTCCTTCTCTGCAGGCCGATTCCTTCCCAAATCAGCCAACCCTGTGTGCTGAAGGAGGCAGAGGTCATACCAAAATACCGTATGTGTACATGTAACCAGAGAGCAGCAGCGTGTCTCTTGAGCACAAGGCAGAGACATTCCTCATGCTTGGCATCTCCTAACCGAGTAATCAACTCTGCAGCTTTAACATAAGGCACTGTAATAAAAAACAGGATCTTTTAAACAAAAAATGAAAAAATAAAATTGTCACATGGATTTGTATTGACCACCCATTTTGGCTGCCATGGAAGAGTTATTCTTTTCAGTCAAGTAATAAAGGTCTGCGTGGCAGATTTGCTGTGTTCTTGCCTTCATAGACCAGCCAATGGTTAAAGGAAAGGAAAGAAGGGAGTAGAACACCCATTTGCCTGGGCATTTCACAGCTATTTGCAGACAGCAGGCAAATAGGAAGATTGAAGTCTTGAGGGTTCAGTTCTAGAGTGCAAGTGTTCATCAGGACAAGCAGTTGCACACCATTCTGCTGTTACATCTCCCCCCCATTCTTTGCTTTTGTAGGCAAAATAAAATATAAAACATTAATAACAAACAAGTCCCCACCTCCATATAAATCCATAAATTATAAGAAATAAGAACAGTCCGGTAGCTCTCCTAGAGGCATAACATACATATTTTCAGTGTGAGTCTGGCCACTGAATCTTGGTCACGGTAACAAAAGTTGTTGGAGAAAGGTCAGTTGCATATAAGTTTAAACAGTAGCTGATACTCATGGTGTGAGTTTGATGCACAGTCCTGCAAAGTAAAAATTGCAATTGATTTTGCTAAATAGCTATTTCAAAGGGATAGAGGTCTTTCCCACAATCTCTGGGCAGCATCCATTTCAGAATGCCTTGGAGACGTTACCTCATTAATTTTAATGAGAAGCCCAGACGTGCGTCTGACACAACCATAAATTGTTCTTTCTGTGCGTGCATGTATGTGTGTGTTTAAAAAGCTCCCTGTGTTACCCCATGAAGGACCTGACTGTGTTATGTGCTGATGTCCACTGTTTAAGCACACGTCATCCTAGCTCCACCACACAGTTCCCTTTTCATGCTTTGGCCACCCTTTGTGAATTACCTTCGTGCCTCTCCCTGCCATGCCCTGCACGCGCAGACTGTTTGTCTCTCAGAGAGGAGCAAGAGGTCCTCTCACTCCAGACCCAACTCTAGGTTGAGGCCCTACTGTCACCCCCAAAATACCCTCGCTCAGACACAGTCCTGACAGCCATGTATTTGTGTCAGTCCCACCCCATGCCCTGCACTGTCCTGTTTAAGCCCCGCAGCCTCCAAGGAGCCCACTCAAACCCTCTCACAAGGGACAAGCTTAAGGTTGGCCCCAGGCTGCAGGGCTGAGAACGGGCTATGCAGGAAGCGGGCAAGGGAGGTGAAATCCGACAGCTCTCTCTCCTGTTTTCCCCATTGGACTGCCCACCCCTCTCTGTGGCTGACCTTAGAGACACGAGCTGTCAACGGAAAGCATTGCCAAGGGAAAACCCCTTGCTCAGAATATCCATCGTGGGAGGAATATGGCTTTGTACCTCCTGTTAAGGAGCATAATGGAAAACCAATGTCCTCAAAGCAACCCATTCACCAGCGACCATGAGCTCAAATCCCAAGCGTCTGCTGTGGGCAGTGGATGCTGGCTACTTAAGTGACGTTGCCAGATGGTACAACAGCCATTTGTCCCTGCAGTTATGCCATTTTGTCTTGCATAAGAAGTGAAATGAACAGCAAAAGGTCACCACCCGTAGTACCTGTGCACCTAAAATGCCTTCCTCCCACATGCTTGCATTTCAAAGATGACCCATTTCCCCTTCCAGAAAGGTCTTTGCTTCCTCCCTTTGCACAATAACTTTACTCCATGAGATCCTTACTCCTCTTGGAGAGCAGCTCTGCCTGCATTTCTCATTGAGGCTCCCTGATGTTCCCTTTCTTCTGTTACTTGCTAGGCATTACACCACTGCATACAGCTATAGGATGTTTTCAACTCATCATCAGATTCTGACACTACCTAGATCATCTCAGACTGGGTAGGAGATATTTGGTTTGGTCTTTGTAGGTTTCCCTTTGCCTGACTAGTGTCTGTTCATTCAACAAATACCTCAAATTAAGATGAATTTTAACATCTTTCTCTGTCCTTGTAGGACTCAATTCTTGCACAGTTTGTCAGTCACTTGGGTATTCCCATCAATGAATATATTTATGTTGATTTTAATCTCTCTCAAAGCAATAAAGGCCACCCATCAGCTCTTTAAAAAGAGATGCTGCATCTGGTAAATGTACAAGTTATAGATCTGCATTTGTAAACTTTGATTCAACCCAGATATTTGTGTGAGTTAGACTTCCTCCACTCTCTGTGTCATGATTAGCATCTGCCCTTCTGTAATTCCCATGTAGCTTGGCAACACGGACTCCTTGTGTCCTGTGTGGCCACTTATGAGCACATTGACCTTTTGTCTTAATTATAAAAGTAGAAAGTCTCCTCCAGTACCAACAGTATTTCAGAATTCGAGGATGTCCGTTCCAATCCAGTGTCTCAAAGCAGCCTCCTCTCCAGCCTGACTGGGTAACATGTAAACGGAAACCTGAAGAACTGCAGTTTTTGTCTCATCATCTAACCTATCAGTTCTGAATCTTTGTTCTTTTAACCATATGTGTGTAAATGCACTTTGGCTTTGTATGTCTTTGCCATTTGCCAAAAGCAGCATACTTCTGTTAAATGGGATGCTTTTATTGAAAGTTTCTAACTAAATCTCCTTTGTTGGACTCATTGTTTTCTGTTGCAATTGCTTCCATGTTTATTGCAAACTAATCTGTTCTCTGCTTTCTGTTTACCCTGGCACTGGTTTTTGTGTCCTGGTATGCATCCTTAAGTAGATTCACTACCCCTGGCTCACAGCTTGTTAACACTTCCAAGTACTGGTTTCACTAGATTCACAAATCTCTGATGCTACTTGTCAACTCAAGTCTGCTTCTAGCAGTAACCTCCCCTTGTGGTCAGTCTCCATGAATCACCCACTCTCAGATCAGCTGCCAAATAGTCATTAATAAGCAAGGTTTAGTTTTAGCCAGCAAGCTGATAAAAATGGTCGACAGCACCTCTTGACAGGAGATCTCTTGTACAGCTGCCTCTGGGATGTTTCTGAAGAAATGGAGAGTAATCTCCATCATGCCAGAAACGGTTGCTGATTTCTCATGCACCAGAGATAAAACTTTCTTACTTCTGTTTCTTTGATATACCGTTTGCTTTCAGACAAGCTCAGACTCAATGCAATACAATTATTTTGATTCCTCACTAGACTCTTTTTAAGCCTAAGGACTGAATCTGGGTTTAGCAGGTTTGTTTCCTTCTGATACCGTACAAGAGAGATGCTGATGCCAGGGGTCCTGGTGTGGAAGACCAGCCACTCTCACCTGGTGCACCGTGTGCGGCAGCATGAAAAGAGTAAACACCATGTCCTGTTTAGGCTGGTTGTAGCCAGGGAAGCAGCGGAAAAGCTTTTTCACTAACAAGTACTCTTTCTCTGGTCTTGCTTTTTTGTATTTTCCTCTTTCCTCCATCCACCAGCTCTCTGCCCACTCCCTTTCTTCTCACAGCTTCCAATACAGTCTCTTTTTTTTCTACCCTCAGCCTTACATTTCTTTGTATCTTTGGCTGGCTGTGCAAAATTACCTCCCATCCAGGGAGCAGCAATCCTGTATGCCTGGTGAACTGCTAACAGGACTCTGTCAACAAAGCGCCCAGCCTTTTGCATCAAATGAAGGGAGCCACGTTTCACAGAATATGGACCTTCTCTATGGCTGAGGTCTGCTGTTTGAGTTTCCATCCCTCAGGTGCAAGTGAATCTGAGCTTAAATGGGACATGTTCTCCAGTTCCTGCTTCTAAAAGTAGAACGCATTTAACTCAGCAGATTGCCCAGCTGGAACAGGCTATTTACAGCTGTACCTGCAGCTCTGATAAGATAATGGATATGTTGTAAATACCGATCATATTATGTTGCCTTTGGTTAGTATTCAGATCACACATGAAACAAATGGCTCCAAGGATTGAATAACATCTCAGGGTTCCTCCTTGAAGTAAACTGGGAATCTCATTGGATTTTTTCAAGTTTGTTTATTTTACTGGAAATTTCCTGGGGACCTGGTGAAAATAATCTGATTGCATGGTAAAAAGCATGTGTTGCAGCTGTGTTTCAAGGCAGTGAGTCAGGGTGGGCCGTTTTTCCACTTCATTCATTTAATAGGTGTACATTTCATTAAGTGAGGTTGGACCTGACATTTATTGGAATTACTAAGGAGTGGGGAAAGGAGTGAAGTGGGAGAGTTTAGAATAAGGAAGCGAGCAGAAAACACATGTGCCCATCATGGGGTGAAAAAGGATTTGTTCTTCCTTCCTCCCTCTGCCCTCTCCCCTTTCCAAAATTTAGTCTGCTTTCAGAGCAGAGAGGAGAGAGTCTTCTGTGCAGTCACGCTGAGGTTCTCCCAAATTCTGCTGTTGGTGATGGATGAGGAAAAAAAGTGCAGAAAGAGGCTATAGGAAGAGGGTTTGTCCAGCCCAGGTAGGTGCTGTAGGCAAAACCTACATAACAGAGGTGTGAGGTAGGCTGGTCAACAAAAGAAAAAACTGGCATGCATCATCTGTGCTCCACTGTTGTTAGTGCACAGGGAGGATTGTCCAAGGGCATTGGGTCAGGGTCGGTGTGGCTCTTGGAAGGGGAAAGAGAAAGACAGCAGTCTCCAGCTCTTGTTTGGGGATGGGTGATTAACCCTATCTCCTTCTCTGCACCGCAGTCCCCACAGATTACCAAGAAAACTTGCAGAGCAATGTTGCCCTGATGGCTCCCACATGGCAGGAGGTAGCTGAGGTACTGCCTTCCACTGACACTCAGCATGGCTGCTCTCATCTCCACTGAAATGCTTTGCAGAAACCACCCCTCCAGAAGGAGTCCTTACAGGGTCTACATGTCCTTGTGCTCACAGACCACACGAGCTGCAACCAACACTGGACAGTCAATTTGCTTCATGTTTTTCCTCTTGGGGAGGAGAGAGATCCCACTAAATGTGAAAGCCATAATCTGTCATCTGCCCTGGTTTCCTGACTACGTGAGTGCTGTAAGAGGCAGTGTTAACCACTGGAGCCCCATGCAGAGCTCATCAGCATCTGTCCTGAGGTCATTAGTAAGGCACACTTTAAAAAAAAAAAAAAATTAAAGCAGATTTTTCTATTTAATTCCTGGACCCATCCATCCTTTGGCTCTGTGCGTCACTGTAGTTATATTCACACAGGCACTCTCAACCTGAGGAGCTGGACAAAAGCATCCCCTGAATCATGCCTGAAGCACAGCAGAAGATGTGGTTCTCTCCCTCTAGCAAACCATAATTGAGTTCATATGTGTCACTTACTTAAATCCACTATTGTCTGTGCATCTAATAGCTGCTGCTTGACCCATTAGTTGAAACAACTGCAAAATACTAGGCTTTTCTGGCGCCAGAGCTAGAATCACAGCAGAGCTGCCAGAAAGGATGTGAATGTGGTGTAACTGGACTTCAGTAAAGCTTTTGACACCGTTTCCCACAGCATTCTGTTTGAGAAACTGCCTGCCAATGGCCTGGACAGGCACACTCTCTGCTGGGTTAAAAACTGGCTGGATGGCCAGGCCCAACAAGTGGAGGTAAATGGAGTTAAATCCAGCTGGAGGCCAGTCACAAGTGGCATTCCCCAGGGCTCAGTGTTGGGGCCAGTGGTGTTCTAACATGGAGGGATTGAGTGTATTCTCAGTAAATTCACAGATGACACTAAGCTGGGTGGTAGTGTTGATTTGCTTGAGGGTAGGAAGGCTCTGCAGAGGGACCTGGATAGGATGGATCAATGAGCTGCAACCAACTGTATGAGGTTCAACAAGGCCAAGTGCTGGGTCCTGCTCTTGGGTCACAACAACCCCATGCAATGCTACAGGCTTGGGGAAGAGTGGCTGGAAAGTGGCCTGGCGGAAAAAAATCTGGGGGTGTTGGTCAACAGCCAGTTGAATATGAGCCAGCAGTGTGCCCAGGTGGCCAAGAAGGCCAACAGCATCCTGGCCTGTATCAAAAATAGTGTGGCAAGTAGGACCAGGGAAGTCATCCTTCCCCTGTACTCAGCACTGGTGAGGCTGCACCTTGAATACTGTGTCCAGTTTTGGGCCCCTCACTACAAGAAGGACATTGAGGCACTGGAGCATGTCCAGAGAAGGGCAACAAAGCTGGTGAAGGGGCTGGAGAACAAACCTTGTGAGGAGTGGCTGAGGGAACTGGGGTTGTTTAGCCTAGAGAAGAGGAGGCTGAGGGGAGGAAGACCTTATCACTCTCTACAACTACCTGAAAGGAGGTAATAGTGAGGCAGGCATGAGTCTTTTCTCCCAAGTAGCAAGTGATAGAACAAGAGGCAATGGCCTCAAGTTGTGCCAAGGGAAGTTCAGATTGGATATCAGGAAATATTTCTTCACAGAAAGGGTCATCGGGCACTGGAAGGGCTGCCTAGGGAGGTGGTTCAGTCACCATCCCTGGAGGTATTTAAAAGATGGGTAGATGGGGTGCTCAGAGATATGGTTTAGTAGTGGACAGGTATGGTTGGACTCAGTGATCTCAAAGGTCTTTTCCAACCAAGTGATTCTATGATTCTATGAAAGTCAGGAATATTTATAAGGCAACAAAGTCAGCAAGTAGGCTGCTACTTTAGGATTCAGGAGACATCAGCTCCCTTCCAGGTTTGTCCACTGTGCCTTCATTTTCACTCCCACCTTTTGTCCATCCTCTTGGACGTGCAGACTCTCTCCTTCATTAAGAGCTCACACAGGATTTGGTGTAACGGGGCCTTGACCCTCTGCATCCCCAGGCCCTGTCTTCATAAATAAAGTATAAGAATAGGATTACATTACTGTCACCCAACAGTAATAGCATGTGCTCCAGGTCAGAGACACTGAAGGGCAAGAATTGCTCATTAAGGAAGAGAAAAATATGGAATTTTTCACTTGACATTATCAGGGAAGCATGTTCATTCATGTTTACAGAATTATTGTAAGAGCTTCCCACAGCACATATATCCTCTGATGGCAAAAGTGAAACTGTACATCACTGCTCTAGGCTGACCTCCAAAACAGACTAAAGCCCCCAAGACAAAGTGGGGATTTGGGGCCCAGAGGAAAGCCCTAGGCAGCACTAAGCTCTTCGGCTGAAGGGACGCTCACTGCTACACCAAACCTCCAAGTGGTCACACATTCCTCAGCTAGACCAGAGATGGTGGAAACAAGCCCCCAGCCCTGCTGCAAGCCTCCCACCTCTCCTGCACCAGTGTGAGTAACTGAGGCCCTGAGGCTGGATTCACAAGCATTTTAGCCCCACTGCTAAACAGATGTGACCTTTTCCCACTTGGCTCAAAATGTAGTTCAGGGCCAGCAGTGAACTCTGCAGTCCCTGCCAGGCTCCAAGGAACTCTGGCCAGTGCTGGCACCCCAGCACTGACCCCCAAGTGTCTTGGTTTCAGGAAGAGGAGACTTTCTTCTGTAGGTTTGCAACTGGCTTTTACTTTCCCAAATAAGAGATTTTTTCATTCAAGTAAAGCGTCATTAACTCACTCTCAAAGATATCCCAGCTCTATGCTGCTGCCTTTCCAAGAAGTAAATATCCTATTGGACTTGCAGAGAAACTTTGAATTACATAATTATTGGAGAGCCAAGCTGGGTACATTCACATCTAACCCTGCTTGGGTAGCTGGCATCCTGGTGATGCATCTGGATGGTGGCAGGTATGGGTCAGGTGTGAGTTCTGCAGGAAAGGGGTGTGATACAGCTAGAGCAGCCTGGAATCTTTGGCAGACTGGATCCTGAGCCCTTCAGCTTCTGAAATTTGGGAAATATTTTCCTATATCTTGTCATGAATCTGGTGACCCAAATAATCTGGGGTTTGAACTGCCCCTGTAGCAGGGGGGAAGGCTGCTCCTTCCCTTCACTGCTCTGCTCGAAAGGAGGATCAGAATTTTTCAGGGCTGCAGGCAGGGCAGAGGTGAAGGCAAAAGTAGGGTCTGAAGCTCCTGCTGAAAGTGTTAGTGAGGGACTTGGGGACCCCTGAGTTCAGCTTGGCCAAATCCACTGAATATTCTAGGGCAGGTCATTTAATCTCTGGTTCCCTGGCTGTAAAAGAGAACTTTTCCCTACCTCAGAGTAAATCCCTTGGTTCTTGTCAAGCACTTAACTACTGCAGCAGTGAGGGCCATATAAATTATAATTACACTGAGTGCCTGGTGCTGCTGTCCGGAACTAGCACTTCATTTTTTAGGGCACAAAATTTCTTTTTGGTGGGGAAATTAGCTGCTGTTGCAACCCTAATTAGGTTCCTTGTCTTGAATGACTCATTTCAGCATATAGAAATCAGTTTTCTTTGTCTATAAAGGAAGCTTGAAATAATGTTTTGGAATTCAAACCAGGTTATATTTGCCCATAACACACAGCCCCCAAAGTCTGGTTAGGATAGGGTAGGAAGCCAGGGGTGTTAAACTTAGAAATGGATTTAATTAACCTTTGCTGTTTATTGCTTGCTTCCAGAGTTCAGCCAGGTTAGAGAAAGAACAAGGAATGGGTCACTCAGTGTTTACACGGGGCTTTTAAGAATGGCCCAGACACTTATTCCCCCCCTTGTTTCTTTAAACATTCCGAGTTTAAAGTTGTGGCTTAATTTTGGAGCCAAGGAAGGGGGATGTTGATTCAGAGAACTGTAAATAGGTAGTGGTAGGAGGCAATATGAACTTCTCTGTGCTACCTTTAGCGCCAGCATATCCTTCTACCTCCTCAGCTTGCTGCATGCAGGAGGCAGTAGGAGAGCCTCAGTGTGAGGGTGACATTTCATTTCTGTGCTGATTAGAATTTTGGTCATCTGTCTTCATACTATCCCCCTGTGAATGATGCTTCTCACTCACTGTGTGAGCTGGGAGTGTAACAGATCAGTGTCTCACGAATATTTCGGTAAATCCCAGAGGTATCTTTCTCTACAAGGCGTCTCTCTGTACCCCCGTCCATGCAGAGCCTCCGTGCCCTGACCATACATCCATTTATGACAGGAATGGACAGATCTGCCACATCCTGGGGGAGAGGGTAGAGAAAAGTATCAATGCAGTGGGACATTTTGTTTTGGCCCTGACAAAGTCTTTCTGCTTTTCCATGCTGCATCTGCACCCACATGCACATTGGAACAAGCACAGCCAGGGAGGTGAGGAGGGACCTTCTGGAGAGGAAAGCTCTACAGCCCCAGCATCCTTTGGGATTTCCTGGGCTCAAGAAAGGGGAGGAGTGGTCAGCCTAACTGAAGGAAGATGCTATTTATTTCTCTTCTCACGAATGAGTCATCCCTAAATCAGTTTTATATTGAAAATAAAGTGACTGTGCACAATGTAGCAAAGTGAAAAATTGTTTTTCAGGATTTGAGGAGCCTGTCCAATGGTATGGGGCAAGAAGCCACACAATTTAAATAGCTGTCATCAGACTGGCATAACCACAAGAAGAAGCTCCAACAGTGGCTCTGAAACTTAGGAGTGACACAGGAAGGTTTGGTAATTTATTAAGCCAGCAAATTGCACTGTAAGTGGGAAAAAAGAGACACAGCACTTTTCAGCCATTGATTTTTACTTTTGTTTTTCCTCGTTACAGGAGGAGGAGAGGAGGGAAGAAGAGGGGAGAGGAGAGGAGAGGAGAGGAGAGGAGAGGAGAGGAGAGGAGAGGAGAGGAGAGGAGAGGAGAGGAGAGGAGAGGAGAGGAGAGGAGAGGAGAGGAGAGGAGAGGAGAGGAGAGGAGAGGAGAGGAGAGGAGAGGAGAGGAGAGGAGAGGAGAGGAGAGGAGAGGAGAGGAGAGGAGAGGAGAGGAGAGGAGAGGAGAGGAGAGGAGAGGAGAGGAGAGGAGAGGAGAGGAGAGGAGAGGAGAGGAGAGATGAAGGAAAATAAAACTCACATAGAAAGAGACCAAGAGGAATTTTACACACATCAAAAAGCAGATTTTGAGTTAAATATGTGAAGATTCCTTCCCTGAAGACCTTATATTAGGTATTATGGTATAAACTGATTTACATCTGTTGACTTTGGGGAAGTCACACTTACTTACATCAGTTGGGAATCTTGGCCCATAAACTAGTAAAACAAAAGAAGAAAAAAAGAACAAGGAGGTTATTTTGAGACATGGAGATTACATAGGACAAGGTTTTTAACTCATGTTGTTTGTAGCAACAGCAGTGTCAGTCTGCAGTAACTCCATCAGCTTCCACCAGGAGTTTCAACTACAAGAGATGATCTTAGACTGGGAACTCGGTAGGGTATAGGCACAAAAACAGTTGTAAACAAAGAAATGCCTGCAAACAGAAGGAAAATGGTTATAGCAAATAGAAAAGAGAATAATATTAAATATCAGAGCATCCACATGACTTTCACAGACTGCCAGAGCGTAATTCCCTCAAACAATCGCCCAGAAGATACCACATCATTTTGTAATGATTGCAAGCTGTGCACTGAGTTGGAAGGACAAAACAGAGGGTCCCCCAGTAGGGTGGGTGTGATGTTTGCAGTCATGCTTTGCCTTTTAATCTGGTTTTCACAAGAAGGAAAAAAAAAAAAAAAGAGTGGATGTCCTTTGTGACAACCCTGAGCTGTGAAATGCTGATGCTGATTGACTCAAAGAAAGAAATAACAGTTTTCTGGTAAAGCAAGCTCAATGAAACAGGGTGGAAAGATGACTTTATGGTTACAGGACAACTTGAGAGACAGTAAGCCAACTTGCTCCTTCCACAGAAACAGAAATAGTTTGCTTGTCTTTGCTGATCTGTAATGTAATGGGAGTTGAGCTGGTCTCTCATTACGCTTTTGGACAGCATCTGGGATAGTGAAACCTCAGTCATGGCAAAGCACTTCTGGAATTCAAGTGAAGATGAAGATGTCACGGAAACTTGGATCTGGACAATTCAAAACATTCCTTCAGCCTTGCAGTGGAAGGCCGTGGAGATACTGCATGACAGTAAGTGGCAGTATTTGCAAAACAGAAGGGGATGCAAGCAGGCTTGCTCCTTTCTAATTATGGAGGAGGGCATAGTTGATTCAACCTTAAATGGCCCCTGGAATAGGAACATACAAAGAAAATTTCCACTTGGACTGAAATATTGACTCATTTGGTGGAAGCCAAATTCTTCAGCAGATTAGATGGACTGATAAGGTTTTTCAGATCTCCTTTGTCATGGAAAGTCCAGGTTTGAAAACCTTTGATATATTTATTGGGCAGGTTACAAAACATTTCACTGCACAGATGCTACAAACCCTGTAAAAACTGAAGTGTCTACTGGTGATATAATTGTATGAGAGCTGTCATTGAGTATCAGGAATTATTTCAGCATGTGCTTACTAAAGTTGCAAGCAGAGAAAGGATTCAACTAAACAAAATGAAGTTTTGGTTGAAAAAAAAAAAGAAAGAAGAAAGAGAAAGAAAGAAATAGCCTACTTATTACAGATGCTGACCTCAAAATGATTAATTTAAAGTTCTGGCTCTCATATATGTTGTGTCCGTAAGTTCATTACAAGATTTTCACAACCTGTGTGAAGTGACTTCCCAAACACTGTCAAGGCAGAGTGACAACACAGAAAGTTTAACCATTTGTTGTATGTACTGATATTAATCTAGGTTACATTTTTTTGGCCATTAAAAGCAGCCAAGTTCTACACAGTTGCTTCAAGTGCCAATTGAAGAGTTCTACTTCACCCAACATGTTGCATGACTGAGTAGATGCCTGTAGTGCATGCAGAGAGCGATGGAGGTAAGGAAGCAAATGCTTGCGCAGCATAAGAAAAAAATGCTAGGTCTTGCACATGATTGTCCTGATTTGCCCACATCTCCCAAGGGTTATAAACAATGCAAGTAGACAACAGTTCTCTCTGAAACTGGTAAAGTGTACTGTAAGCCTTAAATTGATGACCCAGTATATGATTTAGTCACAGCAGACACGCTGTCAGGAGCATATGCTCCTCTTGTCAGCACATAACCTGATGATGTAGAACAAGCAGGAACAGCTCTTGAAAACACAGCAAAAGCATCATGTGGTGCATCTCCTGAGACAGGAGAATCCTCCAAAAATGAAATAGAGCAAGCATCAGTGCACACAACTGAAAACTCACGTACACGCTTATTCCCTGTACATGCACATGCTTCGGGGATGAAAGAAACAGAAAGCAGGTGAAGCAGGCAAGGAGAATATACATAGCTGTGTCTTGCTATTTCTGCATTCATTTGGAGTCAGAGGTCGGCTCACACTCTGACACCCATCAGCCCAGACACACTGAAACCTAAGCCAACAAGACAGATATTCTGCTGGTGCAATTTGGCATCGGTCCACTGACAAAAGCAGGTCTCATCCTTGAGTGATGTGAAGCAGTGTGATCTCGCTAAAGTCAGTGGACCAATAACCTAGCCTTGGGTCTGGAGAAAGTCATCAGAGCAGCAGCAATCATCAGGAGATGAGATTTTGGCCCACTCCCTTTCGTTTTACGGTAGATCAGGAAGACAGAGATTTCTCCAAAAGACCAGTAAGGTGCACTGACTGCAGAGGGGAGAGGAAAAGGAGGTGGGGAGCGAAGGTAAGGAGTTTTGCTGGGCTTATTAGTGTGGGCTCCAAGCTGATGCTGTCAGAGCCAGCAGTGGGACAGGCAGGAGGAGGAGGCTGAGGAGGCTGAGGGGGCAGCTGCCGTAAGGGGGAAGAGACAGGCACGGAGGGACTGACTGCAGGCTGGGTGAGAAGGCAGCGGGCCCAGGGGATGGGGCCAAGAGGAGAGGAAGGGAGCAGGATCTGGCAGCAGGATGAGTGGTAGAAAAGCGTCTGCTGACTCAATCATGATGTAACGGCAACAGCTACGCCATGGAGCTTTTCTTGCATTGTCACTGTGCTTCTTCAGCAAATTTGCTGGTGTGCTGAATTTAGAAAAGTCATCTTTAAAAAGAGGGAGATGGGATTTCAGTATAGGTGGTACCACCTAATGCTGAAGTTGCTTAATACTTCTTATTAAAAGGCTGTTTTCAGTTACTTATAACTTTGCCACACTAACCATCTGGCCTGCAATTCCCCATGCTGGGTGTCTGCCTCGAGCTAAATTTGTTTTGTTCATTTGTTTTTGCATTTCTGCTTAAGTGGTGTGGCTGTTTCTGAGAACAAGGGGAAGAAAAATGCATTGTTTCTCTCATGGAGAAACAGTCTTACTGGTCTGTGACTCCCATGCCTCAGAGCAGGCACTCAAGTACAGGGCTGCCCTTGTATCAAGGGTGTGCTCTTGACAAACTTGTTACAATCTACCCATTTTGACATCTTACAAGCCTCAGAAAAGCCAACATTTGCATTTTGTCTGCAGAAGGGTCAAGCCAAGCACTTGTTTTCCCTGAAGGTTTCCTGGATATCTCTCCTGGGTTTATGCCCCAGCTCTTCTGTGCTACCATGCAGGAGATGTAGGTGCACACACACATGTCCCTGCATGGGAATGTGAGTATTGAGCAGGTTTGCCTCTGCCACCGCTCCTGTTCAGGTCTCTGGCTGTGACAGGACAGTACCCACTCCGCCTTCAAAGGCAGAGGTAAGTGGAGATACAAACTGGAAGGAGTTGGGGCATAGGAATGAAAAAAAACATGAGGCATGAGCCAGAGCTGATAGGAGATGGGGTGTGAGTGAGAGAAGGAGCAAGGGAGAGTCAGGGAGTGCCATGGTACATGGGAGTATCTCACTCAGGATCTAAGTGGTAGAGCAGGAGCATTAAAACCATAGAAAGTTCTTCTTGGGAGAGTCTGCACCTATACATCTCGATTCCCTTGGCAGCCCAGGCTGCAACACCAAGCCCAGTGTGCTCCTGTTCCTGCAGTCTGTGAGGCCGGTGGGCTGCTGTCCTCCTGTCACCTCAGGTGGCAGAGGGCTGCAGATCTCCAGCTCTCTATCCCCTGGTGACCCATGCCAGAGCCAGCCCATCTCCACACAAAATCACAGAATGGTAGGTGTTGCAAGGCACCTCTAGAGATCATCTAGTCCAACCGCCCTGCCAAAGCAGGATCACCTAGAGCAGGTTACACAGGAAGGCATCCAGGTGGGTTTTGAACATCTCCAGAGAAGGAGACTCCACAACCTCCCTGGGCATCAGTTCCAGTGCTCTGTCACCCTCACAGTAAAGAAGTTTTTCCTCATGTTTAAGCAGAACCTTCTGCGTTCCAACTTGTGCCCATTGCCCCCTGTCCTATCACTGGCCACCACTGAAGAGAGTCTTGCCCCATCCTCTTGACACCCGCCCTTTAGATATTTATAAACATCAACAAGGTCCCTTCTCAGTTTTCTCTTCTCCAGGCTAAACAGGCCCAGCTCTCTCAGTCTTCCCTCATAAGAAAGATGATCTTAATCATCTTTGTGGCCTCTGCTGGACTTTCTCCAGAAGTTCCCTGTCTCTCTTGAACTGGGGAGCCCGGAACTGGACACAATACTCCAGATGTGGCCTCATCAGGGCAGGGCAGAGGGGAAGGATCACCTCCCTCGACCTGCTGGTCACAATCTTCTTAACGCAGCCCAGGATGCCATTGGCCTTCTTGGCCTCAAGGGCACATTGCTGGCTCACGGTCAACTGGTCATCCACCAGCATTCCCAGGTCCTTCTCTGTGGGGCTGCTTTCCAACAGGTCAACCCCCAACCTGTACTGGTGCCAGGGGTTATTCACCCCCAGGTGCAGGACCCTACACTTGCCCTTATTGAACTTCATCAAGTTCCCCTGTGCCCAACTCTCCAGCCCATCCAGTTCTCGCTGACTGGCAGCACAGCCTTCTGGTGTGTCAGCCACTCCTCCCAGTTTAGAGTCATCAGCAAACTCCCTGAGGGTACCCTCAGTCCCTTCACCCAAGTCACTGATGAATATATTGAATAGGACTGGACCAGGTACTGACCCTTGAGGAACACCACTAACCACAGGCCTCTAACTAGACTCTGCACCACTGATTAAAACCCTCTGAGGTCTGCCATTGAGCCAGTTCTTCACTCACCTCACTGTCTCCTCATCTAACCCACACTTCCTAAGCTTACCTATGAGGATGTTATGGGATACAGTGTCAAAAGCCTTGCTGAAGTCAAGGTAGACAACATCCACTGCTCTCTCCTCATCCACCCAGCCAGTCCTGCCATTATAAAGGGATATCAGTTTGGTCAGACATTATTTCTCCTTAGTGAATCCATGTTGACTATTCCCAATAACCTTATTTTCCTCTACATGCTTAGCGATGGCCTCCAGAATGAACTGTTCCATCACCTTCCCAGGGATGGAGGTGAGGCTGACTGGCCTGTAGCTTCCCAGGTCCTCCTTCTTGCCCTTTTTGAAGACTGGAGTGACACTGACTTACCTCCAGTCCTCAGGCACCTCTCATGTCCATGACCTTTCAAAGATGATGGAGAGTGTTTCTGCAATAACATCCACCAGCTCTCTCATCATTCAACAGTGCATCCCATCAGGGCCCATAGTTTTTTGGGTGTCGAGTTTAGCTAAATGGTCCCTAACTCTTGACCAAAGGAAAGTCTTCCTCTCTCCAGACTTTCTCTCCTACCTCCAGGGCCTGGGATTCCTGAGGACCAGAAGTAAAGATTGAAGCAAAGAAGGCATTCAGCAACATTGCCTTCTCTGCATCTTCCATCACCAGGGCACCCACCTCATTCAACAGCGGACCCACATTTTCCCACGTCTTCTTTTTGCTGCTGAGGTACTTGAAGAAGCCCTTCTTATTGTTCTTGACATCCCTAGCTAGATTTAATTCGATTATTAACCTCCAGGCAATCAAAACCCTCTTTAACATAAAGGGCTACCCCTGCTCCTCATCTTCCTTATCTGCCCCTCCTGAAGAGTTTGTAGCCATCCACTGCAGCACTCCAGTCATGCAAAGAATCCCATCACATTTCCATGGTGGAAAATATATCATAGTTTTCCTGCTGCATGGTGGCTACTGGCTCCTCCTGTTTGTTGCCCATGCTGCGTGCATTTGTGTAGATGCCCTTCAGCTGGGCTGCTGGTCCCATCATCCTATTAGAAGGAGAAGCCACAATTCCCTTATGATGATCCTTGGGAGCCTCTGTGACTCCTACCTCATCAAAACACCTTGTATCTCTGCTGTCTGGATTTGCATCTCTTACTTCCTCTGGGACATCAGACTGAGGTTGCTAATGCAGCAACCATCAAACCTGAGTGTTTTACCCACAATCTCTGCTCCATTGTGCCTGGCTTCCTCCCCTTCCCCCTTCAAATCTAGTTTAAAGCCCTGTCAATGAGCCCTGCTAACTCCTGAGCCAGGGTCCTTTTCCCTCTATGAGACAGGTGGCCTCCGCTAGGCGCCAGCAGGCATGGTGTCTTGTAAACCCACTTGTGCTCAAAGAACCCAAAATTGTGCTGGTGACACCAGTCTCTGAGCCAGGCATTGATTAGCTGGCTCTTCCCATTTCCTCCCTCGTTACACCCTGTGACTGGAAGGATAGAGGAGAACACCACCTGTGCTCCTGATCCCGTAACCATTTGTCCTAAGGACCACTGCACACTCTCTAAGAGGTAAGAGAGAAAGTTCTGAAACTTTGCTGTGGTTTTACCCCCCATAAGCCTATGCAACAGCACATGGAGAACTATGTTAAAGGAACTTTATGACTGCACAGCAGAATGAGGAAATGCTGGTTTGGAGGTTTTCCATGCAACATTAATTCATCTCGTTTGTGTCTATGTGTTACAGTACAGCCTTTAATTACATGATCACGTAGTGTTCTGTTGCTTTTTTTTTTTCCCACAGGACCCCTGCACCCTTTATTACCAAGCTGGAGGGGTGTGTAGGAAATGAGGAAGGGGATTGGAAGTGGAAGAGAGATGATCTGGTCATTAATGCAGCTGAACACTGCCCAGCCCTGCTCCTACCACTGAGTCCTTGTGTGCTATTGGCAAGCCACTTAAATAAGCATTTTCTAAGTTGGCCACTACCTCCCATTCTGTTTGCCAAGCTACGGACACCTGGGGCCAGACTGGCAAAAGTGCTGAGCATTCTGCATTGCAAGCAAAGCTGCTGGGAGCTGTGCCTTCAACTTGAAATTACGGGAGTCCCTGACACTAAAGGTTCAAGAAATCCTGGCCACTCTTAGAAATTCCCTGCCCCACACTCCCACTCTTGCTCTGAGGATGTGCTTTGCCCCTAGAGGTGGTTCATAGTAGGCCATCACAGGTTTGCCAGAGACTCCCTTTGGCTGGCTTCAGTATGAAAACCTGCTAACAGGGATATTCTAGAGTCTTCTTAGCTCACCTTTCTTCTGTCATCTCAGCTCCATGTCCTGCTCGAAGAGGTTCTGAAGTGCTCGTTTTATTTATTCACAAACCTTCCACAATATTAGACTTTCTCTTCTCAACAGTTTTCTTTTTCTTTTTTTTTTTTGTTCTTTTCTCTCAGTAAGTGCCCAGCTCTCACATTCACAGAAAACAATTGGTTTTATTATATATTTGCAACTTTGTCTTTCACAATAGTTATTTGGAGAGTAAAATCTCTGCAGATTTAAGTAACATTACAATGTCGAAACATATACAGCAGACATATACACACACACAAAAAAATCCCCAAAAAACAATCTTGCGTAGCTGTATGGTGAACAGCCAGTTAGTGGTCCCAACTAATGTGTTTATCCTCATTCCACTTTGGTAAAATGGAAGTGTTGCTAGCTCTTTCCTCTTTTCATAAGGGCTGTGGTAAGGGGAAATCTGTTCATGTCTATGAACTGCTCAGATTTAGAGTGAAAGTGTCACAGGAAAGCCCATGAGGAAATGTAATCAGTTTGTGTTCTAGGCAGAGCTTAAGTAGTGCTTAGTAAATAAGGTCTGAGGTCAAGTGATGAGACTAAGAATAAATTCTGAGCAGTTACCCAGTGAGCACAGTGACAATCTGTCCTATACAGTGATGATCCTGTGACTGCAACACAATAGATGCACAAAGAAGTTTGAATTAAGACATGAAGAGAAATCATGACTTCAGCATTTCTTATTTCTGAGAATTTCATGTTTCCAACCTCAGTGTTTTTTTAATGGCTGAAATACTATGCAGATAACACATTTATAAAAAAATTACTTGGTTATCCATTTGTCCTCTGCAACAGTATAGAACTGGACTTTATAGGATACATGCTGCTGCCTACTTTTGAAAGCCCCAGGCAAAGAACCTGAGGAGATCTTCATATTGTTGTACATTTCACTGTTAATTTTTTCCCCACAATATTCAGATTACATTTTCCCTTAACCTAATTTCCTCCTCTTTTTGTACCTTTACATACAAGCAAGCACGATGTTAAAGACTCATTGTCCTGACTGCATAGAAACCAATAGATGTAAACAGGTATTAACATGCCCCTACAAACACAGTCAGCCAATGCACAGCCAAACCAAGCAGGTTTGTGTTGTTCTCTCATTGAACTCTACAAAAACCCAAACAGACTTGGATGATTTCTCTAGACCCTCATTCTCTGCTATTGCTTTGCTTTGCTTTGAAGACCATCCATGTTATCACTTGGTTGGTAGGCCACTGATTTCAGAGCAAAATCATAACTTTCTGGTCCTGTTTTGTGTTCTCTTTGTGCCAGCAAGACCAAACTCCACTGACCGTCCTTGTGGTCACACTGCATGCCAAGATCTTATCAAATCTGCTCCATGCATTGGCCCACCTACCACTTTCCATTTGTTGAGCCCCACATCTGGCTTTAACCAACACTCTTGCAGGTTCTTTCAATATGTCACGCATATGACACATCTGTCAAGGTTTTTACTCCCTTCTCATGGGCTCTGATTTTAGGTTGATTAATAGATGTTTGTTTTGCAGATTTTTTTTCAAGATTAAATGTTTTCTCTTTTTTTTGGCTGGCTTTCTGCTCCTCCAAAGTCACATTGTATTTGCTCTCTGCCTAAACTTGCATTTGCAATTCAGCCCAGTTAAATAGCATTTGTTAATGCCATTAATGGGCTTTTAACTCCCCGCAACCCGATTAATAGTGGAGATATTAAGTACACCCAGAAGTAATGTTTACAAAAGCATCCACGTGATTTAGAAGCATGAGTCCTGTCAAATGTCTCCGCGTCAGCTTTGCCTTTGAAAGTGAACTTCACAGTCTGGCATGGACCCAGAGAAATGGGAGCATACTCCATTTTTTGGGGGGTTGAAGGTTGCAAGCTTATCCCTCTGTAGCAGGACATTGGGATGAGTATCAAATCAAAATCGATTTGAGTACATTGACATTTTTCCTTCCTTCCCTGACTGCTAGCAATTTTTACAAGATCTTGTTTTCTGCCTTACATCTTGTTCAGCTACTCCTTTTGTTTTTTCCTTGTGTTTTTAAGGAAGCAATGGGGACTCTCCACCACTTCAGGCTCTATCTCATTTATGCATGGATAAGCTCTCTAGTACTACTTGTTTTCACAACCTCTCTGTCTAAAACCCTTTCATCTTTCCTTGGCAGCAAGAACTCCCTTCAGATTCCTCTTGCGTATACCCTTTCCCTGCAGCAGGTAATGACTGAGTATTCAGATTTGGTTGCTTTCCCTACAGCAATGGATATTAACATATCTAAATAAATACACCTATTTACGCAGGAGACAGACAGGTATCCACAGTGCTTGCTGTGTCCCTCCAATGCTCTCTAATAAGCCTCACAAATTGCCTTATCTCTGTTGAGCCACTCTCTGTTTTATTTCAGATCCCTGTATGGGCCAGTCCTAATCCTGAGGGAGGAACAAGAGTAGACACCTATCTTCTTTCCTGAACTACTCTTTCAGAAAGAGATTGTTTACACCTCAGTACACCTGAATAATTTCCCAGAAAGGTGGCTAGCTACTTGGTGCTAATTCATCGCAGCAGGAGCCGCACAGTTCCACCTCACTCATTGCACAAAATCACTCAAGCTCCAGGGTCCCACATCCTGCTCAAGCTGTGAGATCTTCCCAAACATTCATAAAAGGAGGAGGGCCTACTTTTCCAGACAGTGTTCACAGAATTAAATTGCTGCAAAGCTATCCTTTGGCATTCTCTGACCTCAAGTTGGCGCTGACCTGCTTAAAGAACATACATGACTTTTGCATCCATCCCCTTGTTGATGCCCTGCAGAGCTGTGCTGAATTGCATTGCATTCACCACCTGAATTAGAGGTACAGAGCTAGCGGGCCATCCACTGCACTGATATACAGAGACGGTTCCCGTACTAGCTCTGAAGAGCCAACTTGTCTTTCTCCAGACACCTTATTAAGCCTGAATGACATTCATCAATGATTCAGCAGAGACTTGATGGATTTTGGCTGCTGCTTCTTTCCTGGTTTTTGCATGGCAAAAGAATGCCAACTATAATTATTTGGGGGCCTTGCCCATGCTGGCTTGCTCTGAGGGTTGGTATTTGACACAAACTGAATTTTCAAGGGATGATCATGCTAGATGAGTGCGATTTTGGCTCTGCATGCAGCAGGAGAGTAGTGGTTCCTCATCTGTAGGCAAATGCATGATGTCCTAGCAGATCAAATCCCCTCTCCCACTGACAGCTTTTAGTCACCAGACCACTTGCAAAGACCAAGCTACAGGAATGAAAGGAGAGGAACCTCCAAAGTTTCTCCATAGAGCAAGGGAAGGATGGGATGTGGCTGGACACTGTACCAGTTCTCTGTGTTTCCCTACTACAAATAACTAGATATTACAGAAGAAGCATACTATTTAGAAGTCACAAGATGTCTCATCAGCAGTTCACACAGACAGCGAGGATTGTCTTTTCAATATATATATATTTTATTTATCTAAAGTCCAGTGTGAAACAGACTGATCTCACTCAAATCGAGACCTTCTTGGTGCACCATGGTTATGAGCACTATCTCAGGCACTGCTTTACAGTAACGTGGCATCTCCTGTGGCCCTGCAGAGAGGGAGACCACTTCAGAGAATCCTGCTCAGTGAAAATTAAATGTGTTCAAAGAAGCTTAAAGGGATGGTGATCTGGAGTGGCCTGTTAGCACGTGGTTAGAGGGTGAAATTAGACCTACACCCACCTCATGGCAGCTGGCATGACAGGGAGTGGCAGTGTTAGGCTGGGGTGTTCATTTGGTACCTGGTGAATGTGAGACATAGACTAGTCAAAGGGGCAATGAAGAACCACAGAATGCACCCAAGGAGCAACCCTGCTGGACTGCACACTGCTTCCCCATGGGCATCTGCCAAGCACAGCCCTGCCTGATTTTGGACACCCTGCTGTGGGTGTGTTTCCAATAAAGCAAAAGAGAAAAGGGCTTTATTTCAAGAAAAAAAAAAACACTCACAAAGACATTGAATAAATTCTATTTAAATTCTCTGTCTCCTTTTCATTAGCTTAATACAGAACACAGGTCCATCTCAAAGTCCCAGCATGTCACAGAGGGCCTCTCTGATGTGGCCCCATCCACAAACCTCTCTGAAGCACTCAATGCAAAGGCAAGGCAAAACGACAGCTTCAGACAGCAAGAAAGCATTTGGCCTTGCTGGAAAAAAAAAAAGTCCATGTTTCTCTTGCTCATTAAAGAGAGAGGCTCTTAAAGGCTCATTAAAAGCCTTTGGGTTTTGCTGAAGACAGACTTCTAGATTTAGCCAGGGAACGAAACATCACCTGTTCCCCTGCACAAATGCTACAGTTCTGTGGGGAAGCAGAAACCAGTCAACAGGAATGGGATTGCTCATGGGTAGCCCAGCCTTTCTCTTCCCAAGGGCATCAAGGGCATGCTTGCACATTGCAAACATGAGCCACGGTTGGGTAAGCCTGAAACCTCCAGGTCCCTCAGCTTCCCTGACAGATTATGGTCTGACATTTCTTGAGAGGTTGGTTCAAGGAGTGGTGAGTGTAGTGTGGGAGATGTAAGGAGGCTCTCTGTCTTCTTGGAGCACTGTGGATCCTCCAGCAAGAAGTGTAATGGATGAGGAGTGTCAGTGAAGGACCTGACAATGGAGACCGTGACTTCTTCCATAACCACCACCCTCCTCTGTAGGGCAGGTTTATACACTATTTACCTTTATATCCTCACAAGTGCTATGAAGTTTATTAACATGATCCTCATTATTTTTCATGAGGACTTTGCAAACATGAGGTGAAGGTTAAGCCCTAGTTGTAATAAACTTCATCAGCTATACAAACCTGTCCCAAGGAACAGATAGACACAATGGAGCAGGGGCATAAATCACAGCATGGGTACTGAAGGTGGGAGAGAGAGAATCAGGAAAGTCAGAGTGCTTGGATGATAAAAGAGTTGGCACATTGGTCTCAAGGGCACAGTTTGTCTCTGTTGGTGCATAACTCACGTGAGCTGTTCCTATGAATAAGAGCCAAGCTTCACCTCGGTTGTCTTCTCCTTTATTCACCTCTCACCATGACACCTACTGGAAGTGAAACTCAGATCACACTAAGATCAAGGGGAAAGAGAAACTGGGACATGGGTCTTTACTGCTTATTGTGTTCACATCTATGTCAATGTCCTAACTAGTGATTAGGAGGACATCTGCCATGTGTGCAAACACATGTTGAAGAAATTGGTCTGGCAAGTTGAGAGATGGTTAAAAAAACCCCACAGGGAGGTCTGTAAGCAGGAGAGCTCCGGCTGAGCCATTAAGAGCTGGCTAGTCATTAGGAACACAGCAGCACCCTGATGGCCACACCAAGACAGATGGGAGATCATCAGCTCTTCAGTTCATCAGAATGTGGTGAGGGGGCACATCCCCTGAAAGTCATCAGTGAAGTTAGTGGGACAGGGATGTCTGCAGAATTACTACCAAGGCACAATATCTTCAGGTGGTGCAAATTAGTCCAGCTTCACTAAAAAATGAGGTGATGATCTGTCCCTTTTTTTTTTTTTTTTTTTGGCTTGTTCAGTGCTGTGAACTTTTACCACAAGCAGAACTCTACCCTGTTGTTGTTTCGATAAGAGACAGAGGATGTTTCGCAAAACTTTGTGGCAGAACACGTAACGCTGGCCAGAGGGCTGTCAGATTTGCAAAACTGGGTGAAATGTTGCAAACAGGCAGACTGGCGCCATTGGAGAGCAATTCCGAAAAACGAACTCCCGGACGCTTCCCGCTTTCTGCCAGGCTCCCAAACACCCTCCAGATATGCTTTAAACAAATGCTCCTGCATCCTAAATGCTGTCCAGCCTCCAGGACCTCAAAGCGTTGCCCCAGCATCTGCAAAGGGATATAAATAATGAATATAGAAAGTTTATATAAAAAAAGAAGCCAGAGGTTTGACTATGAGAGTTTAAAAAAAGTATTGGCTTTGCACTCAATAGTTCTGCAGGAAACTTGCCATCTCACGATGCCAATGACCGAAAATGCCACCAATATGTCCCTCTCAGGGGCCACCCAAAATGTCTGAGTAGATGGCCATGCCATTGTGTGATTCCTTAAAATAAAATGACTATAATTGTGGTTAGGCTTTAGCTATCCAGGAGCCACATGAAAGAACATAAAAGCCACAGAATAACTTAGCTACATTGTCTACTGGGGCTTTGCCAGGGCTATTTCTGAGATGATGAAATCTCTATCTCTGCAGAACTTATGCTCAAATTCAGGTTCTCAGTTCTCTGATTTACCTCGCCTGGAAATCAGCTCTGTCACCTTGAATTCACTGATGTTTGTTCTTCTGCAGCCGAATCCTATCGTGAAAATGTAATTAAGGATAAGCTGTTCTCTGGCACCAACCTTGCTCCGGAGGCCCAAGTCCCACCCCAAACCCAATGCAGTCTAAGGAAGAGGCGGTCTGTTCCAGGACATTGCATAGGAATGCACGGCTGTCCTGCTGAGTCACCCTGATAGAAGGAACCTCTGCCATGCAAAGGTATGCAGTTATTTTTGCTTGATGCCTGATCACGTGCAAAGCCAAGACAGCTCACCCAAGTGTAGGAAAGGGAGGTAGGGAAGAGCTAGTTTGTGATGGGAGCAGCACAAAGGGATGGTCGTGTGTCCTGGTTTTCACCGTGCCAATGAAACTGTTCCAAAGTCTTTAATTATCTGCCACTGCGTGGCTGGTGCTCTTGATTGCTTTTCAAATAATGGAGCTGCAGCAGCAGAATAAGTAAGAATTATTGCCTACAACTGTAATCTACATATTAGGAGACACGTCGAATGCTGAGAGACTCAGAAATTAGAATAAACATTTTCTCTTGCAAGGGGACTGGTGGAATACCTGCGTTTGAGAGGAAACTCAGGAAAAAGAGAGATGGTACAAAAAGCTTGAGTCTATATATAGAGTATTTGAGACCTTTCTTTCAGTACATCCTTCCTTCCCCCAGAGAATGCAAGCAACTGTGAAAGAGAAGCCATTTCCGGGGGTGACAAAGTGACTTAGGACCCTAAACCTACATTTCAAAAGCGGGTTAAGGGGAGGACTTTCAGCAAGAGAGGTTTCTAAGGCCTATCAGGTTTTGAAAATAAGCCTTGGATCCTCACAGATTTAAACCTATTAAGTGTTTAAACACCCTAATGCCTACTTTTTAAAGCTGTAGAAGTTCCCAGTCCCACCTCCATGTTCATATGCTGCTCTCATTCCTCTGCAGAGCTATGCTAGCACTGTGGTCCCACCACCAAGCAGCTGCAGCAGCCTTTGTGCCCCACTCTTTACATGTCATTCCTAAGTTATTAGAGCAAAGTCAGCCAGTGAGCAGTGTCTAAGTTATTAGGTCCAGAGTCGGCAAGTACAGTAGCAGTGTGAACAACAGACATGTCCAGAAGCACCAGTGCCATCCTCTCTGTCTCCAAGGCTCATGCTTCTCCGCTGTCCTGAATTTCTGAATAGTTTCAAAGCAGATGCCAGACCTTCACTATCGCAGCAGAGCAGGTCAAACCCCTGGCACTAACCTATGAGTTTTGGTGGGTGAAGAATGAATAGCCCACATACATCACCTGCCTGTATTGCTAGCAAAACTTTCTCAAGCTGCCCCACTGATACCTGGCCACTGATTAGAGGGAGGAGGAGAGAGGGGGGCACCAAATGCCCTACCCCACACAGAGCACATTTACATCTTCCACTGTTTGTTCAGGTATGATAGTCCCCGAATCCCCAGGGTGGTGCTCAGGTAAGCTTGAGTAGGAGAGTTTACGTCCCAAAGGGAGAAGTTGGGTTTTTAGTGATATGATCAAAGAGCCTGGTTATATGTTGATCTCCTCTTCTCCTCCCCCTTTGTCTCTTGAGTTGTGATTTCATTCTCCGTTATTTGGTATTCTCCATTATTTGGGTTACAGGTGCTTGTATGCTGATGTTTAAACCTCTCATACTGCCTGTCCCTACTGAAGTTGTCTGGCTTGTGAAACCCCCTTGAAAGAATGGATCTTCTGACGTATTTCAGCATGGACCCCACAAACCCACCAGGAGCACCTGGTGGGACTATGACCTGACACACCATCTAGGCATGGAAGGGTAAGGGGGCAAGATGCCCACAGTTCACACTGCCCGGATCAGGAATTACACACTCAGGCAGGCAGTGAGGTCACACAGCTGCACAGCTTCGCCCAGCGCCATTCAGGGGATTTCTTTCTTCTTCCATCTCCCCTCTGCAGTCACAGTGAAATGTGTCACGGAGCAGCTGAGAAGGGACCTTGCTAGTGCTTCCCTATCTGGGTGGAAGGGAGGCGGGTTTCCCGCCAACTTCAGTTCCAGAAGTCCTGGTATAATGCAGCAATTTTAACTTTTACTTAAAGCCGGTTTCTAGGCATCTATGCTGATGAGAAAAACTAGACAACATGAAAGGTAGCAGCTTGAAAACTGAAAGGCAAATAAGGCCCCTGCCCCAATTACCTTTCTTCTCAGTGCCTGTGCTCTTTAAAGCAAACATCCAGGAGTCTGTCCCGGGGACATGGGACAGCTGAGGCTGGCGATAGCACATAAGTGGCACTCAGGCATTTTGCTGTCCTGCACGGAGGCAAACGCACTGGCAAACAGGAAGGCAATCCATAATGTGCTGTGCTAATTATAAATATATGCCTGTAACCAGGGAAGGGCCTAGGTATGTGCCAGCTCCTGGCAGAGCCTGGGAAGTCAGGCATGATATGCAAAACTGCTATTCCTCCTCTCCCCTCTCTTCTCCATTCAAGGCACTTACACAGAACACAATTAAGGATGGTATTTATTTATTTCTTTGAATGAAAAAGAAAAACTGTGCTTGTGATTTGGGAGGAGAGCTGCCAGAAGAGGAACTGGAGCCCTTCCAATATCTCACAGTCTAGTAGTTAAGCATTGCCTGAATTGGGCACCGGGGAATCTTGAGTCCTGCTTTCTTCCACTCACTGGTTTATAACTCTTGGCTTTTAAAAAGGCATCTTGTAAACATTTATTTCATTGTTCTTCAGTATATAATTGAGTCATTTGCCAGCTTACCTTGTTAGAGGGAGGAAAGCACCCTGCAAGGGGAAGTTTTCTCTTCTCCCAGCTCTTCCTTGCCTGCTGAGGTGCAATGGCACCAGCAGCTCGGTTCCTTCTGCTTCCCACCAGCTGCTTTCCAGCTGTCTTTGAAGTGGGGTGTGACCTGGGGGAGGTCTTCTCTCTGCACTGCCAGATCTTCCCCCACCTGCGTGGCACCTGCTTCATCTTCCAGCATCAGTGGTGCTCAGCCAGCTGCTGTGCCAGCCCAAGCTCCAGTCTCACTTCCTGAATGAGCCAAGCCAGGACCTTCCACAGGGCTGCTTCATGTGGGGCTGGGGTGGAGGTGTGGTTGCCTCCTTCCAGCCCTCCCCGTTGTGAATTGTGGTTGCTAGTCTCAGTGGCAGTGCTCTGAAGTTTGCCCAGCTGTTCAGCATGTCCCTGCTATCCCTGTGAGTGTGGCATATGCATAATGCTGTCCCCAGCATGCCTGGGGCTGGCTGGCTCCCTACTCAAATTAATGTGATTGTTTTTTTAAATGCTTTCTTATTATTATTACTTGCATTTAATGCACAGGCCAAGGCTTGTTTGATGCTATGGCAGAAGCCCTGCCTCTCTGCTACGCCTTATGTACAAAGTTAGTGGAGATCTTTGCTGCGTTCCAATAAGGGACTGAGCAACAAATGTGCTGGTTAATCATTTATCGCTGTGTGAACCTGCTGAATAGCAAATATGCCAGAAAGGGGAAAGGAAAGGGCATGGCAAGAGATTAACTGAGGACAGTCAAAAGTCAACCAGAAAGGAGTGGAGATGAGGCTGGTAAGGTCAGGTGACAAACAGGAAGGCTACTGTAGTGTAAACACTGCCTCTCAGCAGCATGGGGGCCAGATGCACTGTCCCACTCCCAGTTCAGCCCTTTCTGCTCCATGACCACAGGTGTTGCAGGCTGAATGACTAGCTACTGCCTCCAGCTGAATTTGATGACTTGTCTGCCTAGGAGAGCCTTGTGGATTCACTGAGTTTCTTTCACCTTTTCAAGACTCAGGTCTCAGCTGTTCCCAAAGCATGTGCTTCTCACAAGGAGACCCATTGTGATCCTTGCAGCCATCAAAAACACGCTTCCCCATGCAAAGTGCTGTTCTCACCAATGGCTCTGACTGTTGGTCCTGCTGCTACTGGGGTGGTGGGGAAAGGGAAACAACTCAAGTAAGAGGGTGAACTTTCCGGGAACAGACTTTTCTGGTAGACCACTACTTCTGCAGCATGGTAGGGCTGGTAGGGCAAAGCACAACATGTATCTGGTAGGACCATAAGTAGAGCCTGAGCAGAAAAAATATCCCTCTTCTAGAAACCCATGGGATATTCACTTTAGCTCTCCAATAGCAGAAGACCAGTGGGCTGGAAAGTGAATATGTCCACTGCCACCCAGGCTCTGGCTGCCTCTGACAGCTGATGGTAGCTAGGAAAGTAGTCATGACACATGGGCACAGACAGGATTCATGGCGTGCTTTTACTAGTCAGTGGATGGCAGGATGCTCGACCCCATGGCAGCAGTGTCTAGGAAGGGAGCACTCCCATGCAGGCTGGGACAGGGTCTACCTGCATTCAAGCACACCTCCAGTAGGGAAATCAGATGGGAACAGCACCCCAAAGCCAAGGAAAGAGCTCCATTTCATTGCCTGTTGACATAGCAAGAGTATGACATTGCCAGCATGCTCAGAGCATGTCAGCAAAACATTGTATCATGGGATATTTGCCCAGAAAGTGGGGTGTTTGTTTTGAAGAAAGCACAATACCGGGTGAATGACACAATTCAGAGAGGGAAGTACTTTGGCCAACATAAACAAAGCAGTTATTGATATATTTACATGACTGAGGTTCTTGACTTGAATTGTCACCATCCATCAGATGCAATCACCTCTTCTTTGCTCTCCACCTCAAACCTCAGTGTTGACCCAGACACAGGAGAAGCTCTCAGAAGTATGGTTGATCATCATACAACTCTGTCCATGTTGACAGGGGAGACTCTGGAAAAGCCTGTGGTGCAGGTGTGCTTGAGCCTGCTGCCTCCAGCAGTCCCACCTCTGTTTTGTGGAGGACAATGAGCACCACCACCACTGCCTTTGCTCCAGCTGTTCTGGGATATTCCTGTGAGTTTTGACTTCATTTGGGTTCATCAGTGGTGGGAAGGCTGTGGCAAGTCTTGGTGTCTTCATGGAAAAAGGGATGAAAGTGAAGCCTGTTCCCCATAGCTGTGCGTCTCCCCAGAGCTCACGTCCTTCTCCTGGGGTGAGGGGCAGGGAGTAGTCGAGTACACCTTAGCCCAGGAGAAGAAGGCTACACCCACACTCCCAAGGATGTGCAGAAAGAGTAAATACCCTCTAGCAGGGGAGTCTGTATCCACCTCATCTCCTGTGCTGCACTGCCTGGCCATTGCTTTGTTCATTAATTATTTGAAGATGTCTCAGGCTGTTCCCAGCCCTCCCCTATTGCCTTTCTGATTCTGCTGGGATGCGGTTGAGTCCTCCCTACCTTCCGCATCTTTTAACAAGCTCATACCAGATACTCATACAAGAATAGCACTCCCATCTACGGAGCCATGGTACGTCAAGAAATCGAGTAACAGAGACACAGCTCTGCCTTTACAGTCTCAGTACCAATATTCATGCCAGTGGTAGCCAAATAGTTCTTTTTCCTCCATCTGCTCGTGCCAGACTGGTGTGGGCTTAGCAACAGTAAGAGATTTCCCACATTTTTCTCACTCTCCTGTAGAAAACCCCAGTCCAGTTTTCAGCTGACTGGGAGGAATATAAGTTGGGAAGGGCAACAGGAACCCACTTACCAACTATCTGAGGGCTCAGCAGGCTGGCCCTTCAAAGGCAGACAGAAGTTTGTTACTCTTTCTGCTTTTTAAAATAGTAAGAACTGAAAGAACGAAATAAGCTATTGCCTATTTCATGGCCCCAGCAGGATTATGTTGCTTCACAGTGTGTATGACAGAAACAAACAAGTATGTCTACCAGAAACTCTCCCGTGTTTGCCTGCACACAAGCACAAATTGCACTGCACAATATTTTTTCAATCAGTGCTCTCATTAAAAGCAATTAAAATAAGCAGCAATGTTCTGCCAAAGCTGAAGATACCTCTGTCAATTTGATTTGGGCAATTTACCTTACAGCAGCCAAATATCAGCTGTAAATGAGGACATTGATCAAACAGGGCCAGTATCTCCCTTTTCCTGTTTAAGGCTCTGCCAAACTACAGCAGGGTGTGAACATTGGGGTGGAGAGAAGTGGGAACACGTGGTTGAAGAGAAAAAGGGAGGGAAAACAAGAGCAATGGAAGTAGCATTCCTGGCCAGTAGTTATATGATTTGATACCTAACAGAAATAAAATGTTCTGGCATTTCACTTTTTCCATGGAGCCAGCAGCAAACTAAAGGAGGCGTCAGCACCGTGCATAAGCTGAGGCTCCTCACAACCCCGGCAGCAGCTGTGGTGCAACATAGCCCAGTGTCCTTCTAGGAAGAGGATTTTTCCTGGCACAGACAGCTTGCCTCTGGCTGGATTTGAGGATCACTTCCACAGTTCTCTTTGCATGTGGCGTGTCAGAGAAACCTAAAGGTACCAAAGCATTTTCTCTTGACCAGGTCAATGCTCTGTTGGGCACCATGTCCAGGATATGGCTGCCCATCTTGCAAACTTGCAGCCCAGCTCTCCACAGGACTTTGCTGGTTATCTTTAGTTCATCCACTTCATTTTACCTGACAGACCTTGCAGGCCTCAGCAATCCAGCAGCTGCTGTTATGTTACACCCAGACATGTTTCTCTCTGTAGAAGCCCAGAAATACTGGACTGCCCATCAAAGCATAAGCAAGCCACATCTGTCAGTGTACAAACCTGGGTTCATCACAAAACAGGGCTGTGATCTGAAGGACACGATGCGACATGAGAGCCAACTCCCTTCCAAGCAAAATAGTGAATGGGGAGAGGGATGCCACATACCCGAGGGTAGGTAAGGGAAGGAGGCAACCACCCATGTGTGAGACAGTAGGGTGGTTTTTTCCCCAGAAACACTTATGTTAACCCCTGCCTAAAATATTCTTCTGTTGAGAAGGCCAAAGAAAGACTTTTTCACAGATTGTTCAAGAGACACAAGGATAATTATGAATAAAGTAATAAAAAGGTGAATGCCACCTCATGGCGGAGCTGGGCTCTCTGCTCCCCCATGCCCATTCAGACCAGTGGGCTGCACTTCACACAGATGATGAACAGGCTTTTTGCTCCACCACTGCACAGGGGCAATCTCAGCCATCCCATTCTTCAGAGCTGGCAGCTGAAGCATGGAAAATACAAAGATCTCTTCCTCAGGGACTTTCTAGGAACTTGCTTCAGGAGGATTCCTGTTGCTGAAAAGGACATGCATCAAAGCACTATATATCCTGTGGGAGGAGAAAGGGAATTCTTTTGCAGACATCATCTCTTCCTTATGTAATTAAAAAAGTAAATGAGAAACAAATCCAGACATGAATATTTATCTTTGGCTTCCTGGTAAGCATTTCACTGCACTAATTTCCTTGGCCTCCTTCCAGTTCGCTTATAGAGAGAACCCAGATACAGTGGATCCCCATAAGGACCTGGGCACCTGGGGACATGTAGCCTGAGAACCTGTTGACCCTCAAGTTGTCTGACTGGACTGACACATGCATCTTCATCTAACATATCCCCTAAAGACTCACCCCTCAAAGTACTATTTTCCATAAAGGGTAACACTGCAGCAATCCTATTAACAAGCAGTGCTGTGAAAATGCCTGCTGGTCCCTTCCCACACACCACCCTTGTCCCAGGGAGATGTCCAAGGGGGTAGAGATGGGAAGAGATCTGTCAGCCTGGCTGCATGAGTTTTAGACATCAGCAGGACAAAGGCCTCCTGTGGGCCTACTGCACAAGGGTGACTCTCTTTGCATGGGACCAAATCAACAGGGCTTGGGAAGGGATCACAGACACACCCCAAGGAAGCATTAAAGATGGCATCCTACTGTGTCTCTTGCTTCCCCATGTGCTCTCATCCCACAAAGCTCTGCAATGAAGTTCTTTCCATGGTCTGATGGAAGAAAGAAACAGACAAGGTCTCCCTAAGCAGACACCATGTCCCTGCTGCCAGTGATCCCCTGCTCAAAGATGCTACTACTGACTCTGACTTATTATGTGTGAAGGAGCCCCAGCGCCCTACAACAGATCACTCCCTAAGCCAAATTTTTTACACAAAAAGCTCTGCTCAGAGACAGGTAAATTAGCAAAGTCAGGGACCACCAGGTTAGGCAGAGTGTAAGTTAGGCTCCTCTGTATAGCCCTACTTTTCCTCCCCTAGGTACAAACACTATGATAGAGACTTTACATGCAAAAGGCAGTCTACTTTTACCCCACGTTTCATGTCTGCACAGAATAAACTACAATATGTAATCTGCACAGGTTCATAATTCCCTTCTACTTTCCCCATGTTTATTTACCACTCTCTATCCAACCTCTGCCCTGAACATTCTATTATTCATTTCCTGCTGTAGTACTTTTCCCATTGTATCTGCTCCTTCACAAACATTACTGAGATTAAGGCTAATGATGAGACTAAGCCTCAGATTTATGGATCATCCACCAGTTTGGGCTTCTGCTCAAGCTGGATTCCCCTTACATCACCTACAGTCTCTGTACTAGGAAACTGACTGACTGGCACCTCTACAGTTAGTGGACAGTTAGAAACCCATCAGTGGGTGAATCCAACCAGTTTGTTGACTAGAGTTAAAGACTCTCCCTTTTGAGCATATTTTGGGGTGGCTGCTCCTTGCCATGCATTGGTGGTTTTCTGACATTTCTCAGTGGTTTCCCTTTCTGAGCAGGCATTGCTCAGCAGCTCAGGTAGCACCTTCAGCCTCCAGCCCAGTGCAGGAGGATGAAGAGGCACAGGCTGTACACAGCAGTAGTTCACCAGCAGTGCACCAGGACTGTCCTTGCAGTGGGGGTGGGAAAGTAAAACAGCAGCAAGCAGGGGCACAAGCTCTGCTAGGGTAATTCCTTCCTGCCAGTGAGTCAGAGATTTTAACCTGCTCTTATTACCTCACACAGAGCTAATGTGACTCAGATGCTACCTGATCATTTGATAACTGTGGTAATGCATGTCTCATTGCAAGCTAAAAATGTTCTACTATTCCCTGAAAGTGAAAATTTTGCATAGAGTGTGATGGAGAAGCAGGATGAGTCCAGGTGATCTCTCTTCTCTCCTCAGCTCCTGGACAGACTGAGCTGGTGTCCGGTCAATGGGGAAGGGAGGGACACACGTCAGAAAATGAGGGGAAACGAGGGAAAAGGAAAAGATTAGAAGACACATGTCCAGAAAAGATGAGTTGTTTAGCCTTTGGGATTGTTTAGTCTGGAGAAGAGGAGGCTGAGGAGAGATGTTATTGCTCCCTATAACTACCTGAAAGGAGATTGTAGCAAGGTGGAGGTTTATCTCTTCTGCTAGGCAACCAGCAATAGGACGAGAGGTAATGGCCTCAAGTTACTCCAGAGAAGGTTCAAGTTGGATATTAGGAAAAAAATCCTCTCTAAAAGAGTGGTCAGATGTTGGAACAGGCTGCTAGGGAAGTGGTAGAGTTACCATCCCTGGAGGTGTTTGTAGCACTCAGAGATATAGTTTAGTGGGCATGGTGGAGATGAATTGATGGTTGGACTGGATGATCTTAAAAGTTTTTTCCAACTTTAATGATTCTGTGATGGGAGACAAGGTTATGCTCCTTGCAGGTGTAAAAGTCTGCGACAGAGAAGAAGGAAATAAATTGCTCTCACTGCCCACTGGACAGGAAAAGAGAAATGGGGTGAGGGTGAAGTGAATTGTTGCCAGACAGTTGGGGCTAGGCTTTCTCTTTGGGAAGCTGTGATCTACAGTGCATGGGGAGGCCATGAGAGTTATGAAAGACATGTTGGTCATATCTGGTTTAGGCAGCGCTAACCCTGTCTTGGGACAAGGGGATGGAGCCAGTACCCAGGAAGACTCTTCCAGGACACCAGCAAGGTACCTACTTTGCCACTGGCTTTCCCACCTAAGAGGAACAGAAGAGCTTGGGTGTCCCTGACTGTGCTCAAGGCTGGGGAATAGCCTTTTGTTCTAGGACTATCAACTGCTCTTGATAGTCCTTTTTACTCTTGAATCTCTGTCACCTCCACCAGCTACTCATTTTCAGCCCTCCCCTGCATGTCATCCCTAGTTCCTGTCTATGATCTTCCCATTCTTCTCACCTCCCTTCTTATCAGCTTCTGACTTCTTTCCCCAACCTCTTTCTACTGTCCTCTCTGCAGCTGCCACCAACCGGCCCCCTAATTCTTCTCCTCTCCTCCTACCTCCTATCTTTATATATTAACATTCAGGATGCTCCTCCCCTATGTCATCTGAAGTCACCTCTAGCCATGATGACGTGGAAAAGAGACTCAACACAAGTTCACGCATGCCCTAGGCTCAATGCCAGTGGTGCAACTGCAGATAAAGCCTTGCTCAGCGAGGAGGGATCCCTGATCCAGCAGCGCAGGCTCTCCTGCACCCCAGAGGTGATGAAAGCCATGGGAGGGGCTGAAGCTGAGGTGATGGAGGCAGAGCCCTGGGAAAGTTTAGCAGCCAAACCCTTACAAACCTTTGCCAAGCAGGTGCACACCACAGCTTTTTGGAACTTAAAGCCTGGTTACGTCTGGATCATTTTTTAACAAGGGTAGCAACAAAGAACGTATCGACTCCTTCCTGGGAAAATGTCAAGGTCTTCCTCCAAAGTACTCAGTGAAAATAATGTAGAAAAGGAAAGACTGTTACAGGGCAAAGCAATGTCATTTTCCTAAACTTATTCTCAGAAATCAATGAATCATTTTAGCCAAAACTTTTAAAAAATAATTAATTAATTAATCATGCTGAAGCAAGAGACAGCATGGAAAATTTTAAGCAAAATAGTGATTGGCAATATTATGAGCAACTAGACAAGGGGAGGAAAAAAAAAAGGCAGAATAAGACAAAGTGCTGGCTAACTTACCCATTGCTGCCCCTAATATACAGATGGCATTCGCACAAGAGCAATACCACTCCTGTCAGATTTATCACTGTGGTCGTGCTAGTAACAACTTAGTGGGAGTTTTGCCTGAGTAAAGGCTAAGAAAAATATTGAGTAAGGACTTGGGATGTTGCCTGATAAAATCATGGTGCAAATCAGAAAGTGCAATAGCACTGAGTTTGTATCTTACAAGGACTTTACTTCCTTGTCGATCAGGAAGCCCAGGTAGTTTACAGAGCACACGAGATCAGGAAGTCCATCAAGATGTTCCTGGCACAGATTAGTCACAGGACTATCTATCCAAGGGTCAGTCACATGTGTGGAAAATAAAAAAATAAAAAAAGCAGCAGCTGACAATCTGTTGGTCTGTGACCGTAACCAATATGCACTGTAATGCTCCATGGATCACACGGTGCACGCACACATGCCCGTTCTTAGACTAAACATCCTTCGTGTCAAGAAGAGGATTTTTGTGTACATCTAAACAGCAAAGTACAACTCTGAATTAGAAAGCAGAGAGGTGGGACCTCACTGCAGAACTGCCAGCATCATCTCCTTTACAGGCAGATGGCAAAATTGCCATAAAAAGATGCTTCAGGAGGAATTTGCCAGTAGCACTTGGAGGAGTGTAAAGAGACCATCCCTCCAAACTGAGGAAAGAAATGTCAAACCAGTAGCCCCAGATTGTTATATCCCTGTATAGATTTATCCCCAGAGGGGAGATAAAAGTCTTTGCATTAGAAAAGCAGCAGTTCTGGGATTTTTCATTGCAGAATCATGTCTAGCAACCGAACTGTTCAGTCAGCAGAAGGGGGGAAGCTAGCACCACATCCACTGGCCCATCAGCAGATGTACCACGCTTCTGGGTGGACATCTGCAGATAACCTGTGCTAAGCATAATGAAAGAGAAACAGACATTTGGCATTAGTGACTGTCATTAGATTCGCTGCCTCTCCCAAGTGCTGGTGACTAAGAGTGATATCTATGTAGACTGGTTTCTACCAGAGAGAACATTTGTTTACTGCTCTTATGAAACTGGCTTTTATTCATCTCCCTACCCTTTTTTACATCTTAAAGACAAGCCATCTAAATTATACTTGCACCTTTGCAGCAAAACCCAGAACACAGGGCCATTGCCATGTGGAAAACTCAGAAAAGTGGGCCATGGGAAAGAACAGGCCACATAAGAAGGATGAAGAGGAGAGTCTTTTATGAGCAATCACGGAAGATGAGACCAACAGCTGAAACTGAACCCCACACCTGAAAGCATGGGCCTATATTAGCTAGCCCAGCAGTTCAGCCAGATATTGCCAAAGCCCATGGCAAGATTCCCATCCCTTTCACTAAACCTGCAGCTGTGCTCCTCTACCCACAGCAGCCCATACCAGAAAGGCAGTAGAGGAGGAAGGTTCAGGACATAACGCACAATGAACAGAAAGTTCCAACAACTTTCTCACCACACGGCATGGTATTTTTTGCTTTCCTCAAGACTCCTTCTGCTGCAGACTCACAGCAGAAGAAGAGGCATGGAAACAGGGATTGTGAGTGCCACCTTCCTGGATAGGTTTCACACTTCTAAGGCACAAAGAAGGAAACTAGCGTCACTTTGATCAAGTGCTATGTGCTGTGTGTGGTTAATGATGATACACCATTACCTCCTGCACTTGACACCTTGTCAGTTTGGCATACTCATTCTTGATCTCTGAGTGTTACTCCTTTTCAATAAAGGGAAATTTTTTTTTAAATGTGCAAGTGACTTGGGAGCCCAAGTCTCATCACTGTTCAGTGAGGCACTACATCCACCTGAGAGCAGGCACTTGACAGAAGTACTGAACAGGTCAATCACCCAGATGTGGAGTGAGACAGACGCCACCATGGGGAACCTGAATCTGAATCAGACACCCTCTGGAGTTGCCCGTCTCCTTCAAAGAGAGCTGAGACACAGTGTAACATGTACTCCAGCCTTTCAGGCTGCATAATAGATGTAGATCACAACAGCAAGACCCCACTCCTAGGTCCCAATCCACGGCCCAACCACATCCTGCCTCCAGTTCAGCTCACAACTGAGCTGTGCCCATGAAAACATATTATCTGTCAACATCTGATCACCTAATTCCCACTGAGGAGTATTTCCCTCCAGAAAAGAGCCCATGACTTGGATGGGCTACTCAAGGACTGCAGCTGCTTCCTGGGAAGAGATGTTTATAGTGGCTCTTTCACAGCCAGCTTGCTGTTTTTCTTCCTAAGTACAGCTGCTTGTGAAGGTGCTGCCTCCCTCTGCCATTACTCAGAGCACACATGACACCTGGGTTCAATGTTGCCCGCCAGCTGAAGGCTTTTCTGTTCACACCCCCTAGGAAGGGTGGAGCAATAGGGTCTGCAGAGGTGCTGCACCCCATTGCTGTCACAGGGGCCCAGTCAGCGTAGGAACAAGAGGTCTAAAGCCTCTCCATAGCCAAAAGTACACTCTGCAACCTAAAGCATCAAGGTCCTTTGTTGCAGCATCTCACGTTCCTCCAGCACAGTAAGCTCACAGCAGTTACCCTTACACCGGCTCCACTCCAAGAGCCCAATCCCCCCACTTTCCTGCTTAGGCTGCTGATTCAACAGATATTTATGTCATTGTCACCACAGAAGAATTCCCCTGCATGGGATGACTTCCCCAACAGCATTATCTAGATGGTGTGCCTGTGCCTTGCACTTGTAAAGCGGAGATCTTGGTCTCATAAACTTTGTGGGCATCGACCACTGCCATATCAAACATTGTCCCTGGTATTTCCTGTGTGATCTGTGTGATCTGCAAAGGAGCAGAAGTCATTTAAGGGCATCCTTAAGCATGAGCACCAGGTTCCCCTAGGACAAGAGATGAAATATTCACTGTGACATATTAAAATAAACCAACCCTTCCTTCTTCAGAGCCAGCTTGTGAACATGTAGGGTGTGTGTAGTCAGATAAGTGTCATTGCCACATAACAACATCTCACACAATAATGCAGCGTGGAGAGACCAAGTGAAAGCCAGTTACTGATCACTGTCACATCAATATATTGCAAAATAGTGACTGCTCTGGTTGCTTTTGCCACATTGTGATTTTGCAGAACCTCAACACTCATCCATGAGCGGTCTCTGATACTGTCCATAGGGAATGTCTCTCTGCTTTTCCTTTGTCCCTAACCATACCTTTATACTAGGTGGTTGCAAGTATAATCATGTGAAGGAAAGAAATGGAACTGGAGCCACACACCAAAACAAGCGTGGCTTGGAAATGCTGTCTGGAACATACAAAGAAAAAGTCTGTGGCCAAAATATTTATAAAGTGTAGCTAAACACAGTGCAGGGCAATACTGTGGGATTTTCTTCCCTGCACTAAGGTGGGTGCAGTGGGAACTTTATGAGCCCTTCACTTTTCCCAGTGTTTTCCCATCTGTACTCTATATCACCCTACCTTGAGGGTACTCAGATAAACACAAAAGTGACCAAGAAGAATTAAAACTGTCAATGTAAACGGATATATTTCTGAAGTAGAGTCTTATTTCCCATCCTGCTTTGCACCCTCATTTCTAGATGGGGGAAAAGACCTTTTGCTTCATACAAGTGTAAATAAACGTCCAGTGCCAGACACAGCCACCATGTTGTGAGATTTAGCCCTTTCAAACCATGGAAGCAGCCATAGGAAAAGAGCCAGTTTCATAACATATTGGAGGCTGTCAGATGCCTCCTTATGCTGGGAAAGACACAGCCTTTCTCACGTAGATTTAAATCCAAGAGGAATATTTATCTTAAAAGATAACAAAGGATTCACAGTTGCACTGTTGATAATAAAGTGGTAACAAGCAGAGCCATGCAAGAGGAACGGCTCAGCCATTACCCACCTATGTTCAGGGAGTGTCTCATCCGGATCCACCATCTGCCCAGGTATTTGAGAAATTACTTCAGTGGAGATCAGCATTTGGTAAACATCTCCCACACGAGCTGGGGTAGTACAGCCAGACCTAGGCTGAACCTACACTGCAGTAGGAGGTCTGAGAGCAGCAGCCTACGGCCAGCATTTGTCCAGCCAGTTTGGGTACGCAGAGCAATGTTTGCATGCTGAGGAGGACCTCTGCAGAGACTGCTTTCCTCTGTGGGAACCTGGCCTCCAACAAGCACTTGCTGCCTCTTTGCTGCTACTGTCACTTGAGCCACTGAGAAAGCAACCACACTCGGACACAATCTGCTATGCCCACTTGTGCTGGAGTCTGCCAGCTGCCCTTAGCATCCCAAGTGAAGAGGGAATACCTTTTAGTGTCACATGAAATATTTTCTAAATAGGCTTCTTCAGAAAGGGATCCGAATACTACGAGGACTCTGCTTTTTTTGTCTTCCATAGCCAAAGACACAGAACATTTGTGCATCAAGTGATGAGGAAACAAAGGCAGAAAAGCAGGAGAGATGTGTCATGATCCCGGCAGGGGCTGGAGGAGTGTCTTACGGAGAAGTCAGCAGACTGGTACTGGGAAGATAGGTGCTTAATTCCCATTGCAGAGGCCTTGTATGACACTGAGACACACATTTCCCCTGTGACACATAGGAAACAGTTTCAGCTGCCTGTGCTCCAATTCCCCCTCTGGAAACGGGATCTCCTGGTGCTCACTGTTCCATTCATGTCCTATAAGGACCAGTCCCACTGGCATTCTGGTGCTTGCCCAGGTGCTCTCATCATGGGGACCAGCTAATCAAACTCTCAGGGGAGGGACATGCCAGCACACTGTGGCAGCTGGTGTCTAATGAGAAACCAGGTTGTGTTGGAGAAGCCTCAGCTCCATGAAAACAGAGCCTGCACCATGCTCAGTGCTCCTGGGGCTGGCCTGAGGAATGTGGTGGTACAGCAGGGAAGTGATGGGTGGGCTGGTGCCTGCAGCTTCTCTGGTGGAAATCAGGAGAGATCATCTTGCGGTTGTTACCATGTCAGCCTGAGGCATTATCTGACAAGGGTGGGACTCTCTCATCCACCTTTTCACTTCTGATGGTGAACGTGAACAGCCTGCCAACCCTAGACTTCTCTCCCTTGCTAGGCTCAAAATGCTGGGTTGCACCTCCCTGTGTGCCAGATAAAAAAACACTCCAGAAAGATTTGCTCCATATATCTATAAAACAGTTCACTATGAAGTTCCTGTTTCTCAGATACTCCTTGAAGAATGCCAGTCTCATCAAGACCACCAAGTGATGGGGTCCCCAGGACATCCTACTTTTCTGCTGGGTGTCTGGTTAAACACCCACTCAGTTGTCAAACTGCTTTCTCTGAATTCTGAAGATGACTCTCCTGCCTTCAGCTGAGCACCTTCCACCCCTGAGCACTCCCCTGCCAGCACCCAGGCAGCCCTTTCCTCCTTTCTGTGAGGTGAAGAGAAACACATTTGCAAAACCATGGGTGCGCATGGGGGAGTGAGGGCTTCTGCTGGGTATGGGGTGGAGTCGGGGCACAAAGGGTGGACCTGGGAACATATTGTCAGAGCAGATCCTCTGCTAGACCAAATCAAGGTGGCCTCATTGACTTTGCCTTGCACTGGCTGGGTTACGCCTCCTGTGCCGTGTTTCCTGAAATAGGGACCCACGTGTCTGGCTCGATGAGAGCAGGCTGCCCTAGCAGTGTTTAGAAGCTATGTAAGTGGAAAGCATTTTTACACAGGCTAATTTGACATGTAGCATTTCAGGAACTTACAATTTACTCCATTCACATTTCTAGCCAGAGACAGCATCTTTATTTTTATGGTTTGTGAAAAAAAAAATCCTAACCAAAAAAAAAAAAAAAAGGGGAAAGAAAAAGAAGAACACTGAGCAAATAATAACATGCGTGGGTGGGTTGATGTGTAATACCCTAACCACAGGGCTACAGCAACATTTGGTCCCATTGACCTTTTTGTTCAAATTAAGGTAATTACTCACCTACTGACAATAGTCTGCTGTGTTACGTCTGTGGATTAGTCCATAGAGAGGAACATGACAAATACTTTATAGTTTGACACATACAGGTGACTTTAGACTTGATCCAAAGTCTAAAGACAGACTGATTTTTACCTGCAGAATTATTAAACCTTGATTAAACCCCAAGATATAGAAAGACAGAAATGTGGGAAGATGGAAAGATAGGTAGATAGACAGATGGATAGATGGACAGATAGGTAGGTAAAGTCCATGTACGTTAAAATAGATCTAGTCAGGAAATTTCTGCTGTAGTCTCTTTCTGAGGGTAACAGACTTTCTAGAAACATCAGCAGGTTTTGTTTCCCAAGGGCTTTTTTTTCTTAAAGTTTTTCACTAGGAAAATCAAAACTGTGTGGTTTAAATCAGATAATTCAGTGTGACTGTCTATACATTATGTTGTTGACCTGGCCCAAAATATTCTCAAGTATATTTGCATGCTGAGATGTACTGTCTTCTAAGCTTTTGCATTTCTTTTCCATAATACAATAGTTTTCTGGTTCACATGAGGAAATGGGGCTACCATTCAGTTTGAGTCAGGTGCCACTTTATAAATATTCTTTGTAATACTGAACAAACTCAAAAGGAAGCTTTCTGGTAAACTGAATGAACTGACTCAGAACGTTGTCACCTGGAAAAGTAACATAGTCCATTCCCCTCAGAAATGTCAATAAAATCAATTTACAGATGTAAACATTTTAGAATTTTTCATTCAAAAAGCCTCTGTATTTCCAATGTACATTCCATGTTTGTAATAAAACAAATGCTGAAGCATATTTCATTAAATAGAATATCTGATTTTCATTCTGCTTTCCTGCTGCACAGTAGCAAACACCAAAAAAAAAGGTATCATTGCCCTAGCTCAAGTTATAGAGCAGATTTGCTGTTATGTAAAATAGTTGATGTCTCTGACACGGAGATGCCATAACTTACTTGCACAGTGTTGACTACTTTTAAATGAGTCTTGGAAACTTTTGCTGCTTGAGGCTGCATATTGCATCCATGCACTATTTCTGCTTACAAATGCAGAAGTGCTCACTGAATGCTGCTAATATAATTTTTCTCTTTACAACAAATTAAACAGCCAGGATGAGACACAGAAGACCTCGGGTCATAAATATGTGGCATGACAGAATGATATTAAACTTTGGACTTCAGTATCATTGAGAGTAAGCCCTGGGAGCTCACTTGCCAAGCAGCAAGGTTCATCCCCAAGGCCAAGCCACCTGTGAACCCTTCTGGTGCTGAGCCATCTGGTCCCAAGGCTCAGTTCACGTTTGCAGTTTGCCACTGTAATTTGCACGTCCACAGTTTGACATCTCTTGGGGAAACAGGGACAGTATTTTTGTAAAGATTTAAGAGTTCATATTACTACATGTGACTCTTCTTCTCAAGGGTTAAGAGCACCTTCAAATTCGAAAGACATATTTGAAAATATTCACCTGTTGCAGTTTAGACAGAAAAATGGAGGTTTAACTAAGCCATTAATTTTGGACCATGTGTGGGATAGGCCTGGTATTATTTGTTGTCCTCTAGGGAGAAAGATAACCACAGGCAGAAGCAGGAGCTGGAAGGAGACTTACAAACCTGAAGGTGAGAAAATGCAGAAAGCATTGACACTCTGAGAAGATGGGTAGAAGACTGAAGGTAGATGAGGAAGTTAGCATTTATGTCTTGTTCACAGCATTTTCATATCAGCCTTATCATCCAGATTCTCAGTTGACGGATATTTTGGACCAAACCTTCAGCTGGTGTTAAGCAGTGCATCTCCATGTCACAAGCCCTGATTTAGCAACAGAAGGGTCACAGAAACCAGAAAATGAGTCCTTCCCCATGGATTGCTTAATCAGATTTTAGCTACCCATGAGCCACATTTGTCCTAACCTCTTTCTAGATGTCCACCGTTTTTCTAGTCAATCTAAGGCTCCTAGAAACTATGCTAAGGCACATGGAAAATGAGAAGGTGATTGGTGACAACCAGCATGGCTTCACCAAGGGAAAATCGTGCCTGACCAATCTGGTGGCCTTTTATGATGGGGTTACAACACTGGTGGATAAGCCTAAAGCAACTGATGTCATCTACCTGGACTTGTGCAAGGCGCCTGGCACTGTCCCTCATGACATCCTTATCTCTAAATTGAAAACATGTGGTTTGATGGATGGACCGCTCGGTGGATAAGGAACTGGCTGGATGGTCACACTCCAAGAGTTCTGGTCAACGGCTCAATGTCTGAGTGGAAACTGATGACTAGTGGTGTCCCTCAAGGGTTGGTATTGGGGCCAGTGCTGTTCAATATCTTTGTCAGAGGCATGGACAGGGGGATTGAGTGCACCCTCAGCAAGTTTGCTGATGACACCAAGCTGTGTGGTGCAGTCGACATGCTGGAGGGACGGGATGCCATCCAGAGGGACCTTGACAGGCTTGAGATGTTGGCCTGTGCTAACCTCATGAAGTTCAACAAGGCCAAATGCAAGGTCCTGCACCTGGACTGGGGCAACCCCAAGCACAAATACAGGCTGGGAGATGAGTGACTTGAGACCAGCTCCGAAGAGAAGGACTCGGGAGTGGAGTTGGATGAGAAGCTCAACATGAGCCAGCAATGCATCCTTGCAGCCCAGAAGGCCAACTGTATCCTGGGCTGCATCAAGAGAAGTGTGGCCAGCAGGTTGAGGGAGATGATTCTCTCTCTCTACTCCACTCTCATAAGGCCCCACCCGGAGTATTGTGTCCAGTTCTGGAGCCCCCAACACAAGAAAGACATGGACCAGTTAGAAAGAGTCCAGAGGAGGCCACAAGGATGATCCGAGGGCTGGAGCACCTCTGCTGTGAGGACAGGCTGAGAGAGTTGCGGCTGTTCAGCCTGGAGAAGAGAAGACTCCGGAGAGACCTTATAGCCGCCTTTCAGTACCTGAAGTGGCCTACAAGGAAGCTGGGGAGGGACTTTTTATAAGGGCAGGTAGTGATAGAACAAGCGGAAATTACTTTAAACTGGAAGAGGTTAGGTGTAGATTAGATATTAGGAAGAAATTCTTCACTGTGAGGGTGGTCAGACACTGGAACAGGTTGCCCAGAGAAGTTGTGGATGCCCCCTTCCTGGAAGTGTTCAAGGCCAGGTTGGATGAGGCTTTGAGCAACCTGGTCGAGTGGAAGGTGTCCTTGCTCATGGCAGGGGGGTTGGAACTAGATGATCTTTTCGGTCCCTTCCAGCCCAAACCATTCTATGACTCTATAAGGCAAGCTAGGAGACCAAATCCATGGTCTAAGCTGGTAAATCCATGCATTAGCACTGCAGTAGCAATAGTTGATTGTTTGCTCCTTGAAAACACATCCCAAAAATATCTGAGGGGCCGCCTTTCCCTGGTGGTTCTAGAGGTGTCACATAAAAGTCCAGAAGGCAACGAGTCCCTGATGCCACAAAACTTCCTCCAGCTTTCCCTCTCAACACCACCAGACTGAGTACAGTGAGCAGAAGAATCCAACAAAACAAAGACAAACAGCTTCCCGATGTTATTTTAAGCCAGGAGAGGGGATGGAGGGAGGGGGTGGGGGGAGTGAACCACTTGACGTACACTGGGAAATCATTTCTTCTTGGCCGATGGCCTCGTGTGGCTGTGGTTTCCACAATGTCCCTGTATTCTATCTGTGTCAAGATGGAACCAGCCTCCTGAAATAGACTGCACAAGCTAGACAGGAGCTATTTTAATGCCTGGAGTTTGTTCCCTTTAGACTTTGTTGAGTGAGGGGAGAGGGTGGAAGAGGAGAGACAACAAGGCAGGGTGATGTTATTTTAACGTGTGCAGCAGAGTTGTCAGAGCGTAGCAGTTTGGCTGTCTCAGCACACACCCCCGTCTACCCCACCACTACTACGTGCACGAATGCACAGCCTGAGCTAGCAGCCGCATGGACCAGAATTAGCCTGGTTTGTGTATGCGCACGCACACATCTCGTTGGAAAAGCGTCATCGTTTCCTTCGTGTTGCACTGAGGGGGAAAATGAGTTAACGACTCCAGATGGGTGTGCACAAGCCATGACGGACACGTTGACAAAAAGTAAGATGGACCTTCATGACCCAAGACACGCCTAAATCACTCCCCCATCCTGCCACTGTAATAGGTTGGCCACAATAGTTCTGCTCAGAAGAGGAGGGTAGCTTCTTCCCAGCACCAGGTGTTGGAAACCTGTGAAGGGTGGTAGGACAGTATGCAAAGCAAAGTCACCAGAATACTAAGGGCTTTTCTGCACTTGCAACCAGAGTTTTGATACTATCTGGTGCTGTGTGATAAGAGGGTACTTTCAGAGACTTCATCTGCTGAAGCAATACAGACCTGTCCTTTCCCCAGGCCAGAGACCACAACTTCCCCTCAGTTCTTCACTGATTTTTCAGCAATAAATAGTATGTCTTGAAAATGCTCCCTCACATTGCCAGCATTGCTCTTTGAATCTTGGTGCAGGAGAAGGCTTTAACATCTGCACCTAGGGTGGTTTTGTGCATTTCTGTACAGGAAGACGACATTAAATTTGTCTTGGATGACATTAAATTTGTCTTGCTCATGGCAGAGTATGCTGAGGGCCCAGTCCCTCAGTGGCAACCTCGAACTGAGTTATCTTGATTTATACTGGGACCACTGTGATTTGATACGATGCCATAAAACAACAGGTCAGCTATACCCCTAACACATGAGAGCTCCACTTTCTTTCACAGGACAGAGCAAAGCCATACAGCACCTTATACTACCTCTAGGCTGATCAGAGAAAAACTTGGTCCAAGGAGCAAGGTATTTCTCAGGAGCACCACTTTGGCAGATTCTTTCTATTGCTAAAGTCATGGGGAAAAAGTCTCTTTCTGCCCCACTATTTGAATTCTTAATTATCTTTGCACACTCTCTGTGCTAAACAAATGCCTGAATCCCCCATGATACCCCTACATTACAGCAAATCAGCCTAAAAACATGTGAGGCATTGTGCTGCTTCTTTCAAGGTTAACTCTAATTTCTTTGCCCTTGCAACTAGACCTTCCTGACACAGTCAGCCAGTGAGGTCATCTTCTCGATCAGATGGAAAGAGCTAAAACGTGACACAGGAGATCTCATCTCCATTGGCTGATTATCTCAGTACCTGCAGCCAAAACAGAAAGCTTACTCAGGCTGCCAAATAAAAATACCTCTTGTGGGCACATTCCTTGCAGAGTACGTGAGAGAGTGAGCTGAGAAGACAGCGAGGGAGGGCAGCAAGCAGCAGTCAGACAGAAACAGAAGAAAGGATAGATAGACAGACAGATAGATAGATGGGAGGGGGAGAGAGAGAGAGAGAGAGAGAGAGAGAGAGAGAGAGAGAGAGAGAGAAAACAGTAGGTGAGGGGAAAAACCGCAGGTGAAGATCTATGAGGACAGAGACAAGGACACAAGTGGGACAGGGGGCACACTGGTTTCTTTTGCAGTAAATGTCATGGCAGACAACACAACTAACTGTATGATACAGTGCTTTCTTAGGCATGCTCAGTGAAATCCTAGCCCTGTTGAAAACTATGGCCAAAATCCCATTGACTTCAGTAATGCCAAGACAAATGGAGCTGCCCCGTGTCTCCCAGCAGCCAGCTCTGGCCCCTGTCAAAATCTCTCCTGCAACCTGATGCTGCTTCTCCAGTTTCGCCCATCACACTGCCAGAAGCAGACCCCAAGGGGCAAGCAGAAGATAGCGATGTACAAATGGCCAATTTATGTTTCTCCCATTTTCCATGTGTGGCAACAAGCAAAGCAGGCAGCTAGGGGCAATTTTTAGCCCCTGCATCCCATTATCTTTCAGAATGGTCTTCAGCCCCAGCAGGATTTCCTTCTCAGTGTCACTGTACTTTGTCTCTGCCTAGGGAAAAGGACGAACTCCTAATTGCTACAAAGTGTAGCTGTAAGGTTCCAGTTAATTTAGAGCTTTATCCAAAATCATTGAAAAGATTTCTACTCCCTTTGGAGACCAAAGTGTGCAGTGACACTGGATGGATGTAGAGTGGCAGAGGCACTGCAGCCAGCAGAGCCAGCTCTCAGAATGGGGTAGACTGCAAGAGCTTGCTCTGTCTTCTTTCTCACCATGATTTGATTACGCAGTGAGCAAACCTATGCAATGTGTCAGTGCATAAAACTTTTAAAGCATTAAGAACTCCTTGCAGTGAAGAGCCAGCACAGGACAGGCTGTCCCCAGGGCAGCTGAGATCTCTGCCTTCCTTGCCTGGCTTCCCACACTATACCTGGATAAGTTAAAGGTCAGTCATTAACTTCAAGATGTCCCACTGCAAGGGCCAGGAAAATTGAAGAACCAGCTACCACCTGAGATGAACATCATGGCTGACAGCTCAACTTCTCCAGCATTCAAGAAATCTCAGCTACAAGATGAACCTTCCTCCAGCTGGCTGGAACAGACACAGGTACGTGCATGGAGTGAGCTTCTACAGAAGACACCACATGTCTTTCTACTCCAAGTGTGAGGGCATTTCTTCAAAGGACCTTTTTCATCCTTCGAATATACAAACCAAAAGTGAAAGGAAAAATAAATGCCCTCCAAATTTCAGCACAGCAAGGCATTCTACCTTTCCTCTGACAACAACCATACATGTCCTCATGCTGCTCAGGTGTTCAGAAACCGAGTGATGTAAGGATCCCTGCACAGAACTAGCTCAAAGCTTCTCATCATGGTAGGGAAAAATGAATTTTGTTTCCCTGGAACAAATAGCTTGGACAAATGGGTAGAGTCCATCTTGCTGCTCTTCCTGTATCTGGAGTGGGAGAAAATGTGCTCTCCAACTCTTCTCAATAGCTACCCAACCCCAGCATCAGGAAGGGGAAGGGGATCTACAAACAATGCAAGATGAAGCACTGTTTTAGACCCCTGTGGCTCTGGCACTGTTGTTTCAGTGGATGCACATGCGCTCACATCAAGTGATCTGTTGACTCAAATGCTGTCAGGGACATAAGTGGCATAAACATTGCCTAATCACAGACAGCTGTCACCTTGTGAGACACATGTGCTCAGAACCAGGTGCATGTCACTTCAGTAACGGTAGAGGATATGACCCTAAGTTGGCTATAAAAGGAAGGGTGGGACCCAGGGAAGATACGGACACTGCAGCAGGTACTGGAAATTGTTCTTGGCTCCTAGCAGCATTGTTTGATCTGTTCAGTGGGTCATGTGCCAGCCAGCCGCCTCTCTACGTGTATTTAGGCAGCTCTTGCATGTCTGAATTCCCCTGGCCAGCTGGTTGCTTTAACTCCTTCAGCTGCCTTGTCCTCCAGGAGGCAGGCAGTATCAGAAGTAGCAGAATAAAACCCAGCAAGACTCAAAAGCAGCACAGGACTTGAGTTAAGCAAAGATGCTTTTTGGAGTGGCAAAGGAAACAGGGAATTTACTGGGGTCTTCAAACTAATGGTGCCCATTGTTGTTGCTGTTAATAAAAAGTCATGACCATCATCTTCCTGAGAGGTGTTTCCTAAAATGTCTTTGATGGAAAACTAAGAAGGGCAGCCTCTGCTCTCTCAAGCTTTGAAATCCTGCTATGGAAACCTGTAGCACAGGATGAAAAGACAAAAGCAACAGCAGTATGTAGCACAACCTGGTATCGAGAATAACTGTCAGGGAGAGGTTTGTATACCTGTGGTGCCAGGCATCTTTAGTTGCACGCACCCCTCACAAAAGCAAATACTAAACCTGGAAAGCTTGGAAAAGTTAAACTGTTCACCGAAGCTTGTGGCAAACCTGTGACTCTGAATCCCATACCTATGAGCCCCTATCCTCCTATGCCTTTGCCCCATTGTCACCTGACAGCTGTTAGAGTACAGTCTCTGCATTAGTGCTGTAGATCTCCCCTAAAACAGGCTTACAAGGGCACCCAGGCAGTGCATTGCCTGGGGGGAAAGTTTTCTAGATCTCCTGCCTCTCTGCGTGTCCTTTATTTAGGAATATTCACTAACAGATTCTGAGACAGGTCTTGATATATGTTGCCCTTGTCACATACTGAAGCCCTTATACCAGCAATCTACCTCTCTGTTTGCCCCTCTTGCTCTGCTGATCCAAATTCTCAGGTCACTGGTAGAGATCCAGAGTCATGCCCCGGGGCTTATTCCAGCCTGTCAACAGCACTGCTAAGAGCTGAGCTATTTCCCATCCCTCCATCCAGGGTGACAGGCTGGTTGTGAGGTAGACTGTGACACCCACACTTCAGACACTGCACTGGTGTTTGCCATGTTGCAGCCTGAGGAGACCCAGCTGGCATCCTGGGAATTTCAAACAGCATCCATGAAGACTTCTTTGTTCCACTCCGTCCTTGCTTCTCCCATGCAGGTCATCTGTTGCCCTTTTGTGCAGCTCAATAAAAGCAAGGGTAGAATTCCGATTATGGAAGATGAGCTGGGAAAATCCCACAGAGAATGGGAATAAAGGAGAGGTGGGGACATCCTTCCACTCAGCAAACAGGCCTGGGGCCACCAGGATCATGCAGTGCCTGGAGACCATCCATAACATAGGGAAATCATCCCAAAGTATTTTGCTGGTAAAACCACAACACATTCCCACTGGTGTTTTCAAAAGCTAAATGGTTTTCACCTTGCTGAGAAGAAGGCTGTTCCCATCCACTATGGCCACTGGAGTTAGGAGAGTCACACTGGTGTCTAAAAGACAACAAAGAGATCAGAATAAGGCTGTAATTTGCCAGCAACAATGAGAAGAGCAGCCTTTTGCCTTTCACCATCTCAGCCATGACTCCCAGGGATGCAGACTCTCCTCCCTACTCCTATTATTACTCCATAGACCTGCCTTGGCAAAAGGAGGTTGGTCAGGCTCCCAGGCAGAATGGGAATCCAGGCTATCAATGGAGGAGGATATGGCCTTGTTTCTGTGATGTCTATTCTTTCTTCAAGAGGGGATGTGTTGGCATATGCAACTGATCTGGAAAGTGAAGCAGGGAAGAGGAAGACAATTACATGTCCTCTAGTTACCCACTACGACAACTGTTCATTTTCTACTCATCTTTGCCTGCTCGAGGTAGAATATGCTGCTGATGCAAGCCTTGACACAAGTCTCAAGCAAGGCTGTCAACACGTATTCTTGCCTTGCTTCTCTGTATGTGCCTCTGCCCTAGCAAGCTGGACACCTGCCAGGGGGACTTGCAGCATCTATGTCTTGTTTGCTTTCTGTTCAGTTTTTACTGTTTTACAACAGCAGCTGCAAATGCCAAGTCACAGCTCAGCCCTGATCAGTGAGCAGTGCTGGTTCCACCGGCGTGGCAGATTAGTAGCCAGCACACCGACTGGGGGGTTCTGGTGCGTAGGGCTGAGAGAACGGGTACCACTGCAACCTCTATCTTCTTTAGGTCTGTTGTCAAAGGCAATGCCACCTCCTCTCTGCACCACTTGTCTCCAAAAGCAGATTCTAGCTGCTAGCTACACAGCCTTGAGAAGTCCTATCAGCTTTGAGAAGCAACCTTTATCTCTGTGTCTTCCTGAAATGATAGACTTTTGCATGGATTTTTCTTCCAGCAGAGAACAGAACTGAACTTTGGGACTGGAAGCATGTCTAAATTCCCATTTAGGCTCTGCACCTATGGAAGATGCTACAACTGTTGGCTTTTTGTAGCCAGGGCTTAGGGGATTTCTGAACCCTACAGAGAAAGGCCTCAGGCATTGCTGTAAAGTTATCTAGCCACATGAAGAATAGGACCTTCTCAGAAGGTTGCACTATGAGGCAGAACAAGCTCAGATGAGCTGGGATGTCAACCTCCCTGGTCAGCACTAAATCAGAAGTGACAAGCTCACCTGGAAGTCTGGATATGAGAGAACAGAGCAGAGCAGTGGAAAGACCCTTTTGCATCCAGTCCTCTGTTATGGCAAACAGCTGCAACACATGAATGTGCTCAAAAGTACCTTTGTAAATCAGGCTGACAGGTGCAGTCCATCAAAATGCCCTACTGGGATGGGAACTCTGCAGGCCACTTAGCCAGCAGCAAGGGGCACAGGGACAGGGCAAATCAAACTGCAATCAGCTTCAGTAACCAAGGTGGATTTGTGAGACCAGGACATCAGCACTGTTCCTGGTAAGTGTCTGGATAAAATATCAAAAGCATCATGTTGGGATTGATTTTACTATTGATAAATTGCTTTTATAAAATTGTAGGTTTAAAAATATGAGGAACTGCTTTCCTTTTTAACCTTTCATGCCCCAGCCCCATGTGTTACTTGCAGAAGAGACAAGAACCACTCCCTTGCTCAAGCTCGCTACTGCCCACACATGCCACATTTAAAAAAAAATACTGTCTTTTTGCTGAGGAGGCAAGGGGAAGAACATTTAAATATCAAGAGCTGAGAATTTATCTACCATATCAAAGTCACTTTAGGCTTGACAAAATTCCCCTTCTTAATTGGGAGCAGCCTGCAAGGAATTACAAGGCAAAATCAAATATTTGAAATGCTTATTCCTATTGTTACAGTGCTCTGTTTAACTGCTCTAACAAACCTGCTGTCAGTTATAAATTTCTTCCCTGTGCCAAGGCAACCCAGCAATAAGGAGACGTGCATGCTCCTGAGTTACCCTGGCCTCCTGGCAGCTATTACCCTTTCCTACCTGTGCCTGTGGCCAGGCAGTGCTTTGAAATGAGTGTGTGTTCATGGAGGCTGCAGCCTCTGAAAAAGATATCTGGCCACATGTGGGCTCCTCACCCATGCTCCACCAGCACATAGCACCCTTGGTCTGAGGACCCCAGGTCTCCTCACGCTTGACAGCCAAGGCACACCTCCCCTGGTGCCTCTGTCTCACGCCCCTCCACCCGAACCTGCCTGACCACCTGGGTCCCCACACCTAGGCCCAGGTGAATGTTTAGGTCCAAGCCAGTGAGGCCATGGCTAAGTTCTTATGTGTTGTCCATGATCCAATAGGTCTTTTTTATTCTTTTATGTAAACGCAAGTTCACCAGGGACTCAAATATGTCTCACTTGTTAAGTGATGACAGATCTCCCAAGTTGAAAAGCCTATGCACTAAATGCTTTGCACAGCCTGGCCCTGGAGTGATCAGAGGTTTGTCAAGATCACACAGCAGCCCTGTGACTTCATCATCAAGAATATCCCCAAGCGTTAGGGCAGCCTGTTACATTCGGGGGATAATAAAACGCCCACAGCACCCCACGAGCACTGCCATCATGCCTGGGGAACCCTGTCCCCCGCTGGCATGCCGTCAGCACCCAAGCAGACCAGCGCACTCCCTCGGCTTTGGCCAGCGTGCCCACGACACCACTGCGAACGTGCGAGGAGCCCCGTGCATGTGTGCCCATGCCCTATGGACTCTGCCTGGAAACCCTGTACAGCCCCATGATCTGCCTGCTTTGGCAGAGGTGGCATTCAGGGAGCCACACCTGGGGAGTAAATATCTGTCGTGGTGAGCCATCCTTCTGTCGTATTGGCTGCCAGGAGGAATCACACCAGCTTAGAAAAACACACCATCCTCCTCGCTTATCACTTGCAGTGCATCTGAGTCAGTGACTGAGGTGATGTGGGTGCCCTGAATCAGCAAACAGCAGCTGGCTGCCTAATGTGTACGGCAGCAGCCAGCAAAGTGGCATGCAGATCCCCTGAGAAAGGTGTCCAGGTCTCCTGCATCCCTACAGTGAAGATCACCTGCTGCTTGCAGTTGGTGTCCAGTTGATCATGAGGATCTCGGTGCTCTGCAAGAAGGCATCTCAGCATGGTTTCCCCCTGAGATCCTGAAAGCTGTAAGACTCACATAAGCTAGTGCCAAATGCTTCTCAAGGAAAAACAAACCCCTGGGTAGTATTTAGGATGTACACGGTTTTTGAAGATTCCCTCTATATATCAATGTGGTTTTTGATTGGTACGTGAACCCTTACACAATGGGAATGGTCCCATCTGCACAGTCAGAGAGACTCAGTGATACCTTTGTCCTGCAGCCTTCTGACAGAGCCATATTACCCAATGTCCTATTGGAAAGTTCTCAAACGTGATGTTATTAAAGGTGGGATAAAAAACTCCAGAGATGAGGCCTGAGTGTAGTTTATTCCTGACTATGTACATCTTTCAGAACAAAATTAATTCTAATTTTTCTTTAGGCAAGACTAGGAGTCATTCCCATAAATTTCTGGAATACACATTTGTTTCATGTCAGCAGAGAGGAAAGCAAAGCCCAACCTTTGCACTGAGCTATGTTGTACTTGTGTGGCTGCACGTCACCAGTGCTGCAAACTGGCAGGTCTGTTGGTGTCCTCAGTACTGCACTTGCATCCCGGATTCTGGTTCTGAGCTCTATTGCTTCTCCTCTGGCCCAAGCAGCACATGTTGTAGCTGGGATGTCCCACTGGGCCTTCCCAGGAACAGAGCATGCCCAAAGCTCATTAGCAACCCCTTGAGATTAAGTGATGATGTAACATTGAGTAGCTGCAGAAACAGAGATACGCAGTCTTCAAAGGGAGCGCGTGCAAGCCCTGCGGGTGCCCTAAGAACTGCACACACTTTTGGACATGCTCACCTTGGTGCACAGTGCAGCACAATTGCCATCTCCAGTGTATGCTGTTAGGTCTACCTACTTTGCCTGGGCTTTGCTTGGTTGAGTGGCTTTCGTGGCTCAGGGTGTTTCCTGTGTGCTCCTTCTATTAGTACTTTGTCAAGAGGGTCAGTCATTAATTTGTGAAGTTTTATAACTGATGTGCCTGCACCTGGAGATCACAACAGCAATTTGCACCAGGAAGAACAAAGCTCTTAGAGGAAAGCCTTGCTCATTTTCTGCACCACAAGGGAAGTCTGTGGACCCTGCACATGACTCAGCCATGGTTCAGAGCAACTGCAGGATTCTGGCATCTGCCTAGTGGTTTTCCAGGGCTGCCTGCTGTGCTCTAATCACCTGCTCTCATCAAGCAGCTGCACCAGCGTGACGGGCTTTCCTGTCTCTTCAAAACACAGTGCTGGCCAATGGGCATGGGCAGAGTTTACTGTTGTCATTTTTCTGCATGGCAGACATGTCCTGTTTGTGGGAAACCACTGCCTGGGAGGAAGTGGTGACTTCCTTGTACATCCTGCATGTCACCTTTTCATTCCATCTTCACTCTAAATCTCAGGACTGAGATTTTCAAATTTCCCAAAAAGCTTTGAAATTCACATCACCAGCACCTTCATGCAAGAAATGCAAGCTAAAATGCTCCTCAGTGCTTCAAACACATTCAGTTGCTTCAAGGCATCCTTCAGAGCACCCTGAGTGGGGATTGCATTTGACAGCAATGACCAGAAAAGCCAGTGTTTGCAGCAGGAAAGACCCAGAGTGTTGCTTCCTTCACCCAACTTTCAGTAAGGCAGGTCCCAAGAAGAAGAAATCCTAAAAAATATGTGCACCCCTTGGAGACCCAGATGGTCAAGCAAACCTCAGTGCCAAGTGCTCACTAGATCTTGTCCTTCCCTTGGCTGTCACTGAACTTGAGAGTGAGGCCCAAAGAAAGGTAGGTAGGTTTTGTGGCGACTTTACCCTCCGCTCACCAGGGTCAGCAGATGAACATGCTGCAGAGACAGCACAATGAGCAAAGCAACAACCCAGTTACCCTACTGTCAAATACATTGTGGTAAATGAAATTACTCTGGTCCAAAAGCTAACCTCATTTGCTTGAGGGCTGCCATCAGGGTTTAATGCTGATGCCAGAAAGCATGGTGCAAGAGATGAAAAGTCCCTCCACAGGCCCCAAGGAAGCCTTCTCTTCCTAGCCTGAATCCTGGGCTTCCCTGGGCCTGGATAAAAATGCATGGCCTGCACACCCGAGGAGAGAAGTTGTGGAGCATGGTGCTTTCACAGAAGCAAGGCCACACAAATGCATACAAAGGTTATGCCCTGGTGTTTGCCTGCACCAGGTGGAATGCGGAGAAGGGATCGGCAGCCCTCTGGGGACTGGACAACCAGGGAGGTTGTTTCACTCGCTTGGCATCTGCAAGGACACAAAATGAGTGTGATAGTATCAACATAGCCTCTAATTAATGTTTTGTCTGATGGACAAAACCCCTCTGGAACTGAAAAGAGAGACCTGGGAACTTCAAATGAGGAGAGTGATACTGGGTGGCAGCCAGAGAGGGCGAGAGAAAAGTCCAGAGTAACATAGACTGTAGTCCTGATTTGTACAAGAACAGTACACAACCCCTACCTGTCTCCAGCTGAGGAATGTGAGATTGTATGGGTTCCTGGCTCACCCAGCCTGGTCGTCAGTTCTCACAGGCTCTACATTTCAGAGATATATTGAATTCCATCTTAAAAGCGGACAGGTATTTGCCTGGAGTAGAAGGCTGTTTCAGAGCCCAGTTACTGAACACAATCCCTCCAGAGTCATGACATGCTTAACAGAGGTTGTGAGCTCACTGGAAAAGTGTTTGCAGAGTGGAGTTTTGGCTAGAGGTCGAGTAACCATCAGAAGCAGTATTGAACCTCCTTCGAATTTCCCTCCTAATTCGTCATCCTTGCCCACGCGGGCATTGCCTTCGTGCCTTTAAAGACGGAAGAGGCAGCATGCATGCTTCAGTAGCTACCCATTGTTTGTTTATTTTTTTATTACCTGTTTGCCTTAAAGTGATCTCGGTCTATTCTGCAATTCCTGGACTCTTTCACAGAGCAGCCTTAAAGTTACCATGTAAATCACAGCTCTGCCCATTCTATATATACAGACAGGGAGTAATAAAGAAGCTATAAAAAGAAGTTTGGCACTTTTTCAGCTTATCTAAGTGTAGTGTGGTTGTTCTTTACACAGGAAAGAAGCTGACCTCTTGCATATATTATTTGCCTGGAAAGGGAGAAGAGACATGGGGTTTTAAGGTGGAAAATTCCTGCAAAAGCATGAAGTGAATGGTACAGACAGGTCTATAGGCCCAGTTGCCAGGTCTAGGTTTCACCCTGATTCACCCCTGCTTGGAGAGGAAAAACATGTCTCTCCTCTCTATGATGCCAGGAGAAGGAAAGAGTTCAGACCAGCAGGGACCCTGATTTACATCCCAGCTGTCCTCACTCAGAGGACATGATCAAAGCATCCTGTGATCCCCCACCAGAGTGATGGGAAGAAACGGCCGACTGGCTATCTGCTTGGCATGTTCAGCTCCAGCATGAGGCCAAGACAAGCGCTTTGTTTTCATGGACGAGAGCTTCTCAGAGTGGCTGCTGAGGGGAAGTGACTGAAAACTAATTCTCAATTAAGTTGGAGAACCAGGAGGTGGGAAGTTCCAGTTGGAGAACCAGGAGGTGGGAAGTTCCACTCGGGCCAAAGGCCCATAATCTCATCTAGAGGTGACCTTGTGTTAAGAAAGAAAAGGGCTTGAAATGTCCTGTTCCCAGTTTCCTGATGTGCTCTGGAGGAGGCAATGACCCCTGAAAACTTGTGCTGCTCTCTCACTGAGGGCTGATGCATCCATTGGAGACCCAACTACCAGAACATGTGCAGATCTCCCATCAGATGTACAAAACAGGGCAACGTGGGATGTAGCTCTCCATGTTGGGGCATAGGACCAGGCCATAGTCCTGGTGTGGTTATGTGATGTGTGTGTACCCTTCAAGGCCTCAAGTCACAAGCCAAGGCTGAGCTCAGAGCAGAGATGAATGTGGCCTTCTCACTCCTTGGCTGCAGCATGGAGAAATACATCTCCAGAGACATGGCTCCACAGGGGCAGGCAGCCTAGCATCCTGGAGGAAAGGCATGGGGCGTGCCCAGTGCTGTGCTTTTTACAGAGCATGAGGACAAAGGATTTCTTTGGGATCTGAGGGCAGATCTTGCACATGCATGTAATTGTACTGCTGAAGTGAGTTACGTGGCACAATGCCACAGACCCCTCACAGGCATTGGTGATGGATGGCTCACCAGGCCTGGATCGTCTGGCCTGGCTCACCTCTGAACATGTGCTTGGAAGAGGAAGGGTTTCCATCTATAGTAAGCAGATAGGAAAACAGGCCAAAGTGACCCTTGTAAGAGCAACCTCACTCCCTCCCCACAACCACAGCAGCACCTACTCCACCACAACACGGTGCTGTGTCTGTTGGATTATTTCTTCTTTGAGACTGTCTTGAGGGAGAAGCAAAGATGGGTATTTGTGGAAAAGTCACACAGTTTGCCACTGAAGGGGTGGCTCAAGTGCAGCCTCAGGAGGTGCCACTCGCTGCCTACGCAGGGCTGGCACAGCCAAGGAGCACGTAGGCTGCATAAGGATACCAGGTCCCTTCCCCAGGGAAGGCTGCCAAGGAAGCTGATTAATGCCTGGGGAGGTGATTGACCTTCCCTGGTGAGTCTGGAGAGGGAGGGTTTAGTAGGAAAAGGGGCTATGATTTTTGGGACATAAATATGGGCTATGGGGAATAAGGGAATCCTTGGGTCACCAAAATGACAAATCTGTCCAGGAGGGACACAGGGAGCACAGTCCCTGTGGTAGGCACTCCTTGGGTGTACATGGGATGGAGGTGGTCCTTCTGGACAGGGATAGCTTTCACTTAGGCTCAGTCCTGCAACCTTAGTTGTGATTCCTCAGATTCCCATGCTGGAAAACACAGCAAAATGCATAATTCCACCTCCAGCATGTTTATTCCTTTAGTTCCTCCAGCCACGTCCTTACTTCAGCCTCTTAGCTCTAATCACTCCATGTTTACATCACACTGCCTACCAAAGGGACCAGCTCTCAACCTGCATAGGAGTTTGCTTCTTCAGACCGGCTCTTGCCACGGGAGTCACAACCTGAGGCCCGAGCCACCTGCATGGCCACCCTTCCCTAACGTCAATGCCAGCCTGAGGGAAGTGGTTGAAACACGATGCCCATGCCTGGTCTTGACCCCTGGTGTTGTTGCCGTTTCCAGTTTTATTCAGCATGGTTTCCTGCATAAACAGCTGGATTTTCCTCTCCTGACCCTTTGTAAATATTATTACAAGTGTTCCTTTGAAATTGTATAAACAATCACCTGCTTTCCACCTTCACACAATATTTTTGCTGCCCTTTAATATGCAGATGGATCTTCTTAGTCCCTGTCCAAGTTAGCATTCTCCTCCAATGGCTCCCACCTCTGTTTACCTCTTAAACAACAGGTTATTGCCTTTCACTCACAACCTTGAATTTCTTGCATTCCAAATAATTTCATGGTATTTTAGTTGCAACAATGACTGAGGGATTCTTACAGCATTGGAGGCCTGTGCTTACCTCACACAGATACCAAAGATCTTGTCAAAAAGGCCCAGCCTACCGAGGTTTTCTTCTTTGAAGAACTAAAATGCTAAATCTTGATGTCTTATATTTCTGTAGGATATGAGCAAGTGATGGAAAACTGCCTTGTCCTTTTTCCTAACTGTGTGATTTGATCCAAGTAAAAGGCATACTTTCTCCCCACTACGCTTTATTTATTTCTATTCTTTTATCTACCACAGCTATAACACAAATATGGGAGACTGTAAATGTGAAGGGCTGGGATGAAGCAGCAGAAGCAGTCACCCCATCTATATTTCAGAATTTAGTGCAACCATAAAAACCATTCCTGATAAAATACTAAAAGTAAAATCAGCAATGACTGCAGTATCATCAGCATCATCATAAAGGCACTGAAAAATCAACCAAAAATGACAACAAAAGGGAGTCTCAGAGACCTCCAAATTTTGCCGGCATACTGCTACTATTTTTTTTGGTACATATTAGCTGCCAGCCCATCTTGAGCAACTTCTCTGAAGCAAGCCATGGACAAGTGTGGCAGCCAAAGGCTGTTTTTCCTCTGCTCTCATCTTCTGCTTGAAGACCTTTGCTCCCTCAGCAAATCCTGACAAACTATATGGCACTTGAATGAACAGCTTAACTGTAAACACAGAGCAGGACCAAAGGTGAGATAAACAGCAGGCCATGAAAAGCAAGCAGCATAGCCCAGCAGCTCTCAATGATCCGGGAACAAGGGGCAGAGTTGATGTCCAAGAATTGGACTGAGACTGATGTTTGCTTACCCCTGAGATCATAGGACACTCTTTTGAGGACTCTTTCCATGAGGTTCCTGTAGGAAATTCACTGGCTGTTAACAGTAAGGTGAAAGAACAAAACAAACTCCACAGCTCGGACCATTGATTGATCCTCTGACACGCTCACCCACCTCTTGGTCATCCATCACCCTGTCCTCATTAGCAGAAATGAGGTCCTCCTGTGGTTTATGCTCCCTCCACTAGTGTACCTCCCTAGGACAGGAGTTTCCCTTCACCAGGTTTGCACAACACCCAGACCTGGGGAGAATCAGTGGAAATACTTACTAATAGATAACCATTGTTTTTCTAAGAGCAGACTTACATTGCTCTTGGCAATATTTGACATAGCCAGCTTCAAAACACTTGCCCTGGCCCAGGAATGTGGAAGATCTCAGCACGACCACACCAAGAAGACACCTCATTCCTTGCGGAGAAGGCTGGGTTCGGTCACTGCCTCCCAACAGCCAGTGCTACCTGCAAGACCCAAGCTCACTTGCCTTTCCTCCAACACTTCCAAGAAAAAGCGTGGCTTTATGGTGCAGTGAAAAGAGGCATCAGGGGCCCAGCTGTTAAGTCCAGAATGACTTAACCAGGCAATATGTGCTTGGAGTGCTGCATCGACGTCGCACGAGCTGCAGACATGCCAGCAACACGTCGGTGAAGCTGCTTCTGCATTACTTTGCCATTCACCTCCGTACCCCCACAGTGGGGCCACAGCTGAAACCACTGTCTGCAGGCAAAGTAGGCTAGAATGTTTGTAAACAAAGCTTTTCATCCTAAAAGACATTTTGATTAAATGCATTGTTTTTAATAACCAGATATTGATGTAAATGGAAACTTCCCCTGGCAAAATATATCAGTATGGGCATCTTCTTTGTTCTGGGTTGAGAAATACATTTTAATAAATCTATGAATTTCAAAATTTTATCCCAGTTTTCATTGCAGTGCTTTTTAACTTTATGAGAGCTCCTCAGTGTGCATATCACCATATGAAAGACTTGAAATGTTGGAGTTTTATTTCCTTTCTTAAATCATGATGGACAGCTGTTATTTAGTACTAATTAAAACACCTTATCTTTTTTCATAGATCAAAGTGTCTCCTGTTTGTTTTGTAATGAAGAAGTTTGACACTTTCTGTGTTTGACTTTTTGTCAGACTGTTTCGTTACAAAACAAACAAAAGCCACTTTGATCTGTAGAGAAAGATAAGATTTTTTAATTAGTACTATATAACAGTTGCCCTTAATTGTGTTTAAAAATAAAAGAATCTCTTGCCATATTATGCACTAAAATTTTATCCTAAAACTGTCAGTAATCATTGTAAAACATAAAAAGGACATAAATTAGGATTTCTAACCAATGCTTTGAAATTCCAGAATGTGAACAAAATGCAAACCCCAAAATCCCAAACTGGAAACTCTATGAGAATCCATTTTATAAAAAAAATCTGAAAATAATTTATTTAGCTTGCAAATAGCTTTCAGAATTTCTCTTCTCATGGAAACGTTGAGGGTCTCTCCCTGAAGATTAGCAGGCAAGGCCTGAGAAGAGCTTACCTCATTGGCCCCATTTTTCGGCATGTTAGGACAACTCACGGCCTTGGTGTTCTCCCGGTTCCTCATCGCTTCTAGACATTGAAATAGCCACATCTGTTAGATTCATATCTGCTGCTCTGCAGGAACATTGCCTCAAGCAGTGAGTCCCGTTCCTGGCTGGCACCTAACCATGCTGCAGATGACTAGTAATAAAGCATCTTTTGGCAAGAAGACAACACCTCTTTCTTGTTGGCTTCATATTTCGGTGCAGCCTTTCCAGAGACAACCAACCCCGAATTTATTCCCCTTAACTCCAGGTTGGGCACCAACTTCAAACACCAGACCCTTTGATTCTCTGCACCAGCTCCATACCAAATTTTGAGCAAAATCCAGACTTTCAGCCCTCGTCTCCAAACCAAGTCACGGTCTGGGCACTGGCTGCCTGAGGGAACTGCTTCATGGTTTCTGATCACCGCCGCTCACAACGGCAGTGATTCACCCACAAATCTCTGTCTCGAGGGGAACACCAATGTCTGCAGCAGACGGGTGTCTTCTCTGCTGCTGACTCCTACCCCTGGAGCTTGCTTTTGCAGGGAGCCGGGTGAATGACTAGCAGCTTTCACATCTCCCAAGGCCAGAGGCAACGTCTCATTTCAGCAAGCTCACCAGAACAGTGCCACACACACCAAATAAAGCCCTTGCTTCAGATAGCATTGAGGAGGGCAGTCTCTCATTCACCGCTGCAGAGGTGCCCCCCACAACTAAAGGAGCTGCTCCAGATGAAAGGATGTGCCTGCAGAGAGGAGGGATGGCAAGGCAAAACAGCAGTGTCCCACCCAGCAACCCATCTCTGCTAGCAGCCAGCACCGCACACTTCATGGGAGGTAGTAAAACCCTTGTAGTGGACAGTTATGCAACAGGCTTCTTCATCTAGCTCGCAGCAATTATTATCGTGCAAGATGAAGATTTATATCCCGTGTAGGTTTTTATCCCAGCTGGTGTAGGGGTGGATGATATTTTTATTGCTCCTGTACGGAAAATGTAAGAGTAATGTCTTCCCAAGCTCTTGGCCCCTGTCATATTTTCAAACAGTGAATTCCACAGGTTGCATATTGCGTAACACAGTGTGTTCTTTTGTTAGTGTTTCAGGTGCAGTCTTTTAAGTCATGAGCTTTTTCTTTCTCATTCTGTTATTTTAATAAAGGGTCTCATGTGCCTTCTCCCTGCCATTGTTCTTTTCATTCCCATGCCACGTCACTCTCACTAGATTAACAGTCCTAATCTTTTCTTTGTGCAATCCTTCTAGGTTTTCTAATAATATGCATCATCTATCTTTAGATACCTTCTATTTCTGGTATGTTTTTCAGAACAGTGACTAAATCTGAGCACATCGTTTCAAATGTAGGCATAATTTTGATTCATAAGAAGGTGTTACAATACAACCTTTGCAGTGCTAGCTCATTCTTGTGATCACTGTTGCTCAAAGCGCCTGAAAAGGACCTTGACGTTTTCCTGAGTAAGAAATAATTAATTTAGGGCCTGTTGTGTTATATAAGTAGTTTAAATTGATCTTTCATGTTGTATTACCTTGTACCTACCCATGCTGAAATTAAACTACCAGCTGCCTACTCTGGAGATCTTCATGCTCTCCCCTTTTTGAGTCCTCTAAGCAGCATACGCAGCCCTGGAGCCCAGGGTCCGCACTGAGTCTTGCAAAATCAATACCCACAATGTGGAAAAGAGCAGCAGGTCCAGCACAGCCCTCTGGCAATCTTGCAGTGAGGTGTGGTGGGTAACATATAGGCCAACCTCCACTCACTGCTGGAGAAACAGCTGCTGAGTGTTGCTTCTACACCATGAGCAGGTCTATGGGGAAAGTGACGTAAGCCCACAAACAATGGTTGCTGCCTGAGTGGCTAAATCCTTACCTCTACATGCCCACAGTGTTCCTCAGGCACTTTTTGTCCCGCTTCCTGCTTAATACCTGCTCAGTACCAGCCATGACATTTCTGCCAGCCCTCTCTTCCTCAATTCTTGGTGATTGCTGAGTGAGATAAAGTGTACCTCTCAGAAAGTCAGCCAAGCTCAACTTGACAGTGCAAGTCTTAGTGATCCCGCTCCATTGCAACATGTTTCTCCATTGGTCAAGCTAGAATTTGCCACATGAACCTTGCTCTATACATTGACTCCCACCTGATGCAGTTGGTTGTGGAGATGTTCATCTCTTTAGGTTTGATGTTTGGTTTTAATTGTGACCAGTGACTCAGCACAGGCTGAAGGAGTTGCATCAGCAAAGCTGAGAGAAGTGGAAAGTGAGCTGGCTGAACCTGGATTACAAAAGCTCCATATGCTCTTCACAGTGACAACAAAGAACAGAGTTTGCAAGACAACTGGCAAAGACCTATAGCTCATCAAGATTTATCTGTTGGTACTAATTCTTGGTGCTTTGAAAGGGGGCTTCATTACAGTTGTTTATATAGACTGGGCCAAATCCTCAGTAGTTATAAATCAGCATAGCTCATATTAATTCAATGAAACTGTCAATTGACACCAGATAAGCATCCATCTTGTAGTACGTTCTTGAATCCAACCAGATCACCTCCTTTTCATAAATACTTGGCTGGCAGTTTTCCCTCCAGGATCCCTGCAGACCTTTTTTTCTGGAATCCAGCAAACTCCACGTCCTTGCTGTCTTGCTGGGCACAAAGTAACATCTGAGTGTTAGTCCCATAAAAAAAGAAGCACACATGGGGGGTTTTTTTAACAACAGAGACCCATTAGCAAGTCAAAGCAACAGCTTGGAATGGTGGAGGCACAAATGTAAGGAATCTGTGGTATTTGTAAGAAATGCAGATAGCAGAGAATTTGACTTATTTCCAAATACTACTGCAACTGTTTCTTTTAATGCACAGGGTTTGCTCAGCCCATTGCAGTGCCTGCAATAGCAGTGTATTTATGGATGGCCGGAGGCAAATACACCAACCTTCTTGTAAGAAGCTCTTGTCCCATAAGGTAAAGGAATAATCATTGTTGCTCCAAGTCACCTTTCACCAGCAGATTTCTGGGCACTTTGCAAGTAGGGACATCAGCATCAGGGAAACCTTCTGTGAGGCAATTAAATAGTGCTGCTGTACTAAGAGCAATTCCATAGGTTGCTGTAGGACAGTGGGAAAGGCAGGAATTAAACACCACTACCCTACTTTTCACTTCCAGGCTACAGTCAAACACTTCCTAAGTCTGGAACTAGAAGCCAAAATCCTAAGTCCCATCACCAACCGCAGCCTCTAAACTATTTCTCTTTTCATTGGCAGAATAATACCTAAATCTCTCAAGGCCCTAGTCCACACTCTAAATCCTACAATCTTTGTAGAAAGTCACCCAGAAAGACTCCTCCGTTGGCTTTAAAATTATATAAAACCAAGGTTCTCCTGGTCACATGGTAGAGCACAGCTCTGCTCTTTGGAATTCTCCAGGGGTGGCTCTCAAAGAGAGGAAGATGCTCAAGTTATCAGTGAGAAACTGCTCAATTATCCTGTTTGGGCAAAAGTTGGATGAATTCATTGCAGTTCAATCTGAATCTTTGCTGGGTTTCTGGTGATGATGTTTCAACCCAGTTCCTTATTTTAAAAAAATTATTCTCATTACAGGTGTCTTCTGCTTTCCTATTCTCTACATGACATAGATATTTTTGCTATTTTTCTACTATCTATCGTACTATATCTCCCATGATTTGACTAGGTCTTATCCATTCTTATCCTACCTTTTTTTCTGTTTTCTTTCTATTTCTTTCTTTCAGTTCAGTCTGCATTTAGTGTAAGGTCTCTTGCCTGACTTCAGGGTACCTGGATATTTTGTTTCCTCTGATGCTGTTTACTGCATCTTTCCTCTCCTCACCAAGCTCCAGATGGCATTAGCTGTGTCTGTTCTCTGAGGTGTGGGAGTATTTTCCACTTTACCTGTCTAAGTCCACAGCTGGGCCACATTCTGATTTCCTGGTGGGACAAAACCTGGATATACCTGATTCTCAGTCTCTCTTCACTCTACTTCATGCCTTAATGTCCACAGGAATAAGGCCAAGTTGCCTGGGCAGGAAGACACATCTCAGCCACATCTCTGCTCTGGACACTCACAGGGCATGGGACCAGAGTCTACACCACAGACTACATTTGTCCATAGTAGAAACCAAGTTTTCCTGAATGTACCTGAACAGTGCCACAAAAACTCCACCTATTCCAATACCTATACCATATCTTACAAAAACTTCAAGCAGACATTGCATGTGAGAATTGCTCAGCACCTCTACATTTAAGATCAGATTGTTGCTGAGCCAAGCAATGAGATAACATACAAGAGAAGGCCCCACAACCGAAAATAGGTACAAAGATGGAGCCTACAATCACACAGCAGGTCAGCATTAGATTAGGTACAGCATCAGGAATCCTGATTGTCTCCACTCGTGCCCTCACCACAGACTATATGACATTTCTTTCTCCTCACTCCCTTCTCATCCCTTTCTCCTTCCCCCCCAAGCCACTCCTCTCCTTTTATTTTAAGATCCGACTCTGCCATTTCCCATCTATAAGGTGACATATGAAAACTTTCTTAGAAAACAGTCATAAAAAGAAGAAGAAAATGAAAAAGAAAGACCCAATGGAGAGAAGAAAATTACAGTGTCTGGGCCGTATTTACAATAATTATAATTATTATAAAGCACAATAGGGTGTAGAAACCCGTAATTCTCCTGGTACTTTCTGATTTTTAGATCTATGTTTAGAAAGCACATGGCAGAGAAACAGTCAGAAAAGGAATGCCATGAAGTCACTTTCCTCTCTGTGTTGTAAAAGCTTTGGGGGGGAATATTTGTGTCTGCAGGAACACAGGAACAAGCAGCTTCAGAAACAAGTCCATCATTGCCCGTCTCAGGGTGATGTACCACCTGCTAAAGTGAAAAACGAAGCCCTCTCCTGACACCACTTCACAAGAGGAGGCCTTCCTTTCTCTACCTCCATCCATGTGTTATTTTTATAGGACCAGACATTTCTCCCACTTCTGGTGCTTTGTTAACTCTTACCCAAATGCCAGACTCTGTGGCAGCAGCTGTGACCCCCAGCCCAGAGTAATGCAACCTTGGAGTTGCTCCCTTCCTTACATGAACATATCAAGGTGGTATCTGAAGACCTCCCAGTAGCACCTGAGGCAGTCTGACTAACATCTGTCTTATGTCCATTTTAGTTTGCATTGTTGGAGGTTATGTGCTTCAGCATCCAGTACAAGCCGGATTAGTTTACCTCCACAGAGCCCCCTACTCTTTCCTGCCTGGGTTCAGACTCTGCCCTCCATGCCCTGACTTCCCAGCTCTGCTGTCCTTTCCTAGGCAGTACATGTTCCAGCTGCTATGATATACACCAATATCTCCTGCAAGGCCACTTCACAGCCAGTAGCAAAAGTGGTGTTGGAATTGCCCACATCCCTTTCAGAGCTACCCAGAGAGCCTAGGACAATTTAGAATCATAGAAAAGACCTCTAAGATCATCAAGTCCAACCACCAACCCAAAACCACCATGCCCACTAAACCATGTCCTGAAGTGTCATGTCTACGCCTTTTTTGAACACCTCCAGGGGTGGTGACTCCACCACTTCCCTGGGCAGTCTGTTCCAATGTTTGATCACTCTTTCAGTAAAGGAATTTTTCCTAATATCCATCTAAACTTCCCCTGGTGCAACTTGAGGCTATTTCCTCTCATCCTATCACTAGTCAGTTGAGAGAAGAGACCAAGACCCACCTCACTACAACTTCCTTACAGGTAGCTGTAGACAGTGATAAGGTCTCCCCTCAGCCTCCTCTTCTCCGGACTAAACAACCCCAGTTCCCTCATCCGCTCCTTATAAGACTTGTTCTCCAGGCCCTTCACCAGCTTCATTGCCCTTCCTTGGCCATGCTCCAGCAACTCAATATCCTTCTTGTAGTGAGGGTCCCAAAGCTGAATACAGTATTCAAGGTGTCTAGGACTCACCAGTGCCAAGGACAGGGGACGATCACTTCCCTAGTTCTGCTGGCCACACGGTTTCTGATACAGGCCAGGATGCTGTTGGCCTTCTTGGCCACCTGGGCACACTGCTGGCTCATGTTCAGGTGCCTGTCAACCAGCATCCCCAGGTACTTTTCTCTGGGCAGTTTTCCAGCCACTCTTCCACAGGTCTATAGTGTTGCATGGGGTTGTTGTGACCAAAGCGCAGGACCTGGCACTTGACCTTTTTAAACCTCATACAATTGACCTTCTTAGGCTGTTTGGTTGGAAGCAACCACTGTGACAGACACAACTATTGTGCCAGCAGAAGCTGAGGACTTTCTAACAAGCAAGACAGAGTAGAGGCATCTTCATGGGAAAGAGGTTTAAAAGAAAGAGGTTTTAAAGGCCTAAAACCAGGCCTTTAATTGTCTTTATTAATACATGAATGGGTGATAATAGCACCTGAATGTGAAAACCCACAATGAGTTATGACCAGGAAACATGTCTGAGTAACGGAGGAATGCTTCAGGACATCTGAGGAAATAAGTAGGAAATCAACAGGTGTTAAGGAAGAGACAGTCTGTGGTTTTGGACAGGAGTGAATACACCCTGTCCTCAAGCATCAGTTGCATCTGGGACTATGTACAGGGAACAGTTCTGTGCACTGCACACGTGATATATACATGTGTGCTTGTGTTTGTGTGTGTTTTTTTGAATGTTACACACTTTTGCCCAGATAAGAGGGAGTGGGACTGTAGCACGAACATTCGTTACCAGAATAGAATAATCCTTGCAATATTTATGCCTATCTGCAAAACCCCTCCCAACCCTGAGTACATGCCAAGCTTAGGCTCAGATAAAAACTCATGGGATTACCCCAAAAATGGGGTGTTTTACATGCTGTCCCTAGGCATCCTCTCTCCTCTGATGCAGAACTAGTGAAGGAATGGCGGAGGAGGATGAAGAAGCACAGAAGCACTCAGAGGAGGACTTCTCCTCAACCCTTGTTATTTCCTCAGGGGCAGATGAAGAGTTTTGCACTGTGTCCTCAGCAGCTGAGATGAGCTCTCTCCCTGAGAGGCAGGAGGGTTGCCAAATCAAAGAGGTTTTCCCCAAGGAGGGCTGAGAGTCACACCTGGCCAGGTGTTCTTGCTCTCTCATGAGACTGACTCCCACCCCACCTGAAATTAGACAGCCTGAAGTGGGGAGACAAGGGTGATCAGATAGATGCACATACAAGTATCTCAGATATGCACCTGCCACTCAGCCAGCGCCAGCGAGACGCCGGGGAGAGGAGGAAATTTTTTCTTTCTCTGACATTTTTAGCGTGGATAACAGAGTTCAAGTGGAGCAGAGGAGCCCAGCGATAATGGCTTCTGTTGCCTTGAGCTAAGATGCTTAATTGCATGGGACTAGCTCATCTAATCAGGGAGAAAGGTGAAACACCTCACTGCTTGCCCCAGCTGACTTTCCTCAATGAATAAAGCCTGTGAGCAAAATGCCAGGTGACCCCCCAACATCAGAAATAGCTGAATGGGGCAAAACCAGACCCACTAGTGTAACCCTGTGGGCAATAACTTGTAAGCATGCATGCACTGAAGTGGCTTGCAGTCCAGGCTGAACCTGAAGCCTAGTAGCCATGGTCCTCCCAGCTCACTGGAAGCACATTGTTCCTAACTTACCTTTTCTCCCATTCATGCTTCAGGGCTCTCAGGAGCCACAAGCAGCTCCCAAATGGTTGTTGGTATCTAGAGGAAACTCTATCTGCTGAAACAGCTGAAATAGGGATCTTTCTTCCACTCAGTGTCTCACAGTTCAGGGCCATTTTCTTTCACCCCTGCCCTTGTCCTCCTTTGCAAAACCTTGGCTTACTGTTTAAAGAACTTGCAGTCACCATAAGATATAAAGTGTTCTTCCAGGATGTATAAGATATTGATGTACCCCAAATAATCATGGGTAGTAGAATAAAACAGCTCAGCAAGAAAGGCCTTAGTCTGGACTGGTCTCTTTGCATGTCCTGTCACTCAAAACCCTCAGTTCTGCAGCAAAACTGGATGATACAGGGTAGAGCCTTTGTCAGTGTGAGATCAGGGCAGGGCTGAGGGGTCTTGCTGACCTGGAAGGATGTGCCCCGCAGCATACAGAGAAGTGTAGGTAGTTTGTCTGGTTTAATTTTACTTTGGAGCCATGCGTAAGGCAAGGTGACTATCAGGCAGGTGAGTTTGGTGCCAGTCCAGCCCTCTTGTCCTGTGTCAAATTCCACGTTAGTTGGGGACAGAGTATGATGGGACCAGTGCCCTGTGCAGAGCCTGACCTGTGGTCTTCTCTCTCTGGTGACTGATGCAGCCTCAGACACTACATCCTCAGAGAGGCGGCCCTGGGCTTAGTGGTGGATGCCGCAGTCTCTCTGGGCAAGGGGAACCCACCCACAGGTACATGGGAATGGCACACTGCATCACTCCCATGTGAAACTGTGCATGTTTGTCACTGGCATCAGCCACGACACCTGCCTGTCCTTGGCTCCAGGACCAAATGCCCCTCCTTCACCTGGTTGCACTGCAGACAGTGCCCCAAACCCTCTGTCTGCTTTTGGGGGCTGACAGTTGGCCAGTGCATGCTTCCCCATCTCCCACCCACACCCCAAGCCAGGCCAGGCTTTCCTTGCCGAGCTACAGTCTGTGCCAGGAGAGGAAAGCACCCTCCTGCAGCCCATGGGCAAGGGGAAGGGTGGGCTGGAGGGTGCCTGGCCCCGGGATGGGTCTGGGTCCAGTACCACACTGTCCCGGAGCCCTGCCTCGGAGGCAACGTGTACCCCTGACACCAGCACCACGAGACCTGGCTTCCCGCCCTGCTGCTGCAACTCACCCAACACGTGGCCCTGGGCAAGCCATTTTGCCACTTCCTTCTTTCTGTCACCCTCCCTATTTGTCTTGTCTAATTAGGTAAAAGCTTTCCAGGGTAGAGATTGCCTCTCCCTGGGCAGTCGCACGGGGTGGCTGGGAGCGCTTCTAGACACAATTAACGCCTGAGCAGAGCAGGGCTGCTGGATATGACGGTGTCAGCAGGAGCAGGCGTCCCTGACGCAAACTGTTATCTTGTCTCAATTAGTGGGCAGCAAAATCTCAGACCTTCTGTGATTTGGTTGGAAAGCCAAGGCTCTCCCCTGGAGAACCAGACCCTGGTCAGAGCAGCTCCTTGGCCTCAACAAGCCAAGCAAAGCATGGCTTTCACAAGAGCTGTGTGGTGCGTCTTCCCTCCGAAAAGGCTTGCAGGCTTGCCTCAAGCACAAAACAGAGAGACTTTCTCAAGCTTTGGTGCTACTAAAGGAAAAGCTTTGCCTGTTGGCTGAAGATAGCTGGAAGAGTCCTGGAGCTCAGCCTATCTCGCAGGTAGAGGCACACAGGCAGCGGGGAGAGAGTGACCCTGGCATGGTTATTACAAGGGCTGCTTGCCTGCGTCATGGTGGAGATAACATCAGCCTACAGAAGACAGCCTCAGAGCAGCCTAATTGCTCTTGCAGGAGAAGGAAAATGTGGGCCCCAGGAGCCGCGCTGGCTCTCGGCTAATTGCCGGGCAGTTGTGCTGGAGGGATTGTGTATCTCGGAGGAAAGGCTGCCAAGGAGGGACACTGGGGGCAGCCAGCATGGAGATGAGCTTCGTTTAAATACCATGAGGGATGGGTGGATGAAGCGGTACCAAGAGGAGGAGGCTCAGCTCTCTGTCTCCTGCTCGTCCCTGGGGAGGTGGTTACAGGTTGGGGTGTTAGGCTGAGGACAGTGGTCTCCATCTCAGAAGAAAAGGGCAAGGGCTCTGTTAGGAGGCCAAAGGAGAGTAGAGAGGAGGGGTGTGACGGCTGCTAGGAGTTTAAACAAGGGCGCTACAAGGATCCAAAAGCACACAAGGTCTCCCTCGGTCCTTTGCTACCCACCTGACTAATTCATTGCTGTTTACCAGTAGATTTGAAGACTTTAAGAAGAGAATGTGATGAGACTAGCGCAGCTACAGACGTTGCTGACCTCAAATGCAATCACCACAGACAGCATTGCAGAATGGCAAACCCGAGGTGTGCCGACATACCAAACCCAGACTCCTCACTAAAAATCCACATGCTCAGGATGTTTCGGACATGGCTTATAAATAACACATTGGCCTTAAATATTCGGAAACCCACAGTTATGTCCTCTAGGATTCAGGCCAAGCAAAATAAGTGAACATTTTGAGATTGTATAGGTCTATGCGTTTGAGAGCTGCACACTAAAACTAGGAGTCACAACAGTCCAGTGTTCTTTGTCTGCCCAGTGAACACACAAGAAGTAAAATGTGTGTCAGATAGCGTCCCTGCTAAGACTGAAACTGGAGCTGGCTTGGCCATGTGTGTTCTGGGCATCTTCCCTTCCTCTCCTCCTGCATGGATTCTTCTTCTCCCTGCTCTGAACAGCCCAACAGCTTGGCTCATGATCCTGGAGAGAAACATAACAGGACCCATTTACACTGGCCAGGACCCACACAGTCCTGATGACCGCAGGACAGGACATTGAGCTTTGTGGAGCTCGCAAGGCAGCAACAGCTCAAGCAGTCTTCCCAGCAAGCTTTTGAGCTCATTCACAAAACAGGAGCTCAGATCCCTGCGAACCCACACACTCACCAAAAGGAGCCTGGAAATGATCTGAAGGAGAGCACAGATGGAAATCATTGTCATCAGGGAGGCCAAGAGCTTTGCAGGAAGCACGAAAGGATCAGATGTTTCAACGGATAAAAAAGAACATCCAGAACTACATGAGATAGAATGAAAACCTAACAAATCTAAGCCCTCTTGCTCCAGGATACAAGCCAGCCCTGACTGACAGGGATTAAGATGAAACAACACATCTGAGCAGGTTGTTTCGTAATTACCTGCAGCCGCATTTCCTGCTCCTCTTCCCTGCAGTGTCTGGCACTGGCCCCATCCCAGATGCAACTCTGAATTAGATCACTGGGAAACTGGCAGGAGTGGAAGGAGGCTCTGTGGAGGGGAGATGAGGAGACAAACTGAGAAACCTCAACTGTGGTAGAGCGCACTCATCCCCCTCTTCCTCTCCCCCTTATCCCCACCTTCTGCCCCACCACTTCTGCAGAGGAAAGATTTTGCCTAAGGAAAGCTGTGATGACAGAACAGCCTGCTTTGGCTATTTAGGTAGGCAAGGGAAAAAACTAATTTTCAGACCATCTATCCTGTCCAAGGAAGAGCAACCTTTCCCAAACTGAGCTAACTATGCAATGGCAGCAGTAAGCAACATGATATTAAATAATAATAAATCAAAGCTGACATCATTTGGAGCATGTCCGGACCCTCCCTTGTGGGGGTATCACTCTTCTGTGTGTCAACAGAGAGGAGAGAAAAGCAGAAAGAAACCTAATCCAAATCAGATAAAAGACAGTGGGCCTAGGGTGGTGTTTCTGAGAGAGAAGGCCTCTCCTAAAGACTTGCTGTGGGCACTATGAGGGCAAGACAGAGGGGTACAGGGAGGAAGGATGGGGCAGGGTGACCTCTCTCCTTTGCAGCAGATAATTGTCTGGAACAGCAAAGCCACGCTCGGCACAGGGGGCTGGGACCATCCATCCCCACTGCAGCATGCAGCACACCTCCCAGAGCCCCTGCCTTTGCAGAGAGATCCTTTCTTCCAAATCTCAAATGATCTGTGCACCTTGGTCCAAACCAGCAATCCCAAGAGCAGAGACACATATGGGGAACAGCAGAGCAGAAGGGGAACGCTCACAGCGGCTCTGGTCTGGAGTATGTGGTGGGAGTTTGACAGTCACGTAAAGTGCCAAAACAGCAGTTCAAAATAATGAGGATGGCTTGGGAAGAGATCCTTGAGCCATCTTTAAACTACGTGGGGACTAATGGGAGAGTATGAGCAGCAGCAGACAGCTGAGCTTGGCCTAGGAGGGGTCTGCAATCCAAACATCTCGGTGACACACCGCTACTGGTACCCATGCTAACAGGCAGAAAGCTAGGTTAAAACTCAGATTAAAACACAAGCTCGTTAGGGTGTGTTTACCACGCTGCGAACCCACATCTGGAATGCAATGCAGACATACCCAAGGGATGACTGGATTTAGCTATCTCCTTGTAAAATACTAATGGAGAAGTGACTTAAGGGAGTTTTACTCCAAGGCCAGCCCTAGAGCTGTATACTAAGCACTTCAGGATAAACCTATGTTTTGGTGTCTTTAATGGGAGCAGAAAAATGAAGCTATTTTCCCAGTGTTGTATGAGCAAAGGACACCAGGGTCAGGGAGGTGTGCTGCAGACATGCTTTCTGCCCGTGTCTCCACTTTGCACACTCCAGGTCGGAGTATTTATATCCAGACACACAGAAGTCCCCTCTCTCTCTAGTTTGGTGCTTTCTTCAAGGGTATGTCCAAGAAATCAGCCAGCAGGCAAGGGAAAGTTGGCAGGTGGACAATGTTCAGAGAGCACAGTTTCACCCTAAAAGTTGTGGGCATCTCTCAGGTGCAGATCTACAACTGTGCTATGGACACTGTCAGCCCAGCATAGGGCTGTACACAGCATACAGGGGCAGTGCTGTCCTTCGGCTGCTTCAGCCTTTATAAGACGTGGCAGACATCACGGTGGACTGTTCTGAAGAACAGAGTCCAAAGCAGTAGCTGAAAAATAAGCTTTGGATCACATCACTGACAAGCCCATCAGGCTGGATGGAGCTACTGGCTGACTGGGTCTGGGCTGGCAGGGGCCATGGGGCAGGAGAGGATGGCAGAGGCAGAGCCAGGGGGCCTGAGGCCAGGCTTCTGGGGAATTTAAAGGGGGTTGAAGTGACAGGGTAAGGAATTATCTCTGTTACTTTGTTCTCCCACTTCCCTTTCCCCTGGCCATGTGCACTCCATTGTAATGCTTCTCTTCCATTGATGCTGGAAGCTCTTCAGGCCAAGGACTAATTCTCCAGAAATGCTGCACAGCTCCAAGAACCGGAGATTACGATACACAGGGCTTCTCTCTCTGCTTCCATCACTGCAGTCACTGAGATGGCACAGGGGAAAAGAGATGGTTTACAGCAAAGAAAATAAATACGGTGCTTGAACTTCTTCCTTTCAGTTTTAATGGGCTTCTCATAGGTGTGCCACTGCTAATGAGTGTTGAGTCATGCTGGCCAGAGCTTTCTCTTGCACAACCTCTCCCTGCCTCCCTCGGTTGCTCTGTATCTGCCCTCTGATAGTGCTGTACCTGATGACTAGGGCAAGCACCACTGCCAGCAGCAGGTTTTACGCAGTATTTGCTGAGCTTTACCAGAACGGGATCCGATTGTTTCACTTTGGCAGCTGTTTGCTCGGCCAGCTCACTGTTTGCTTTGCCGTTCCTCCCCTCCAAAACCCTCCGCCCCTCCAAAACCCTCAGCAGCCACCCTTGCCACGCTTGAAGCAGGGAAAGACGAAGCACCCCAGGGTGCAACCCCAGCCATTCCAGCCACCCAGTGTGCACCCCAGCAGCAGCCAGTGCCAGGGCAATGCTGCTCCCCTCTGACATCACCGCACCCCACCCTGGCTCGCCAGCGCCCACAGCCCCACTCCCTGCCCCTGAGCATGGGAGAAACCACCCGCTTCCAGGGCCAAATGCTGAGGCTGCAGGTGAAACTGGCTCTTTCCCACTGCCCTGGACCCTCTCCCATGCAGAGCCCCCCCAAAGAATCACACCAGCCTACTTCGACCCCACCTGGGCACAGACTAACCCCAGCAGAGAACACACCAGCTCGATGCAGGGATGGCTCACACTACAGCCAGGTGGAAGCAGCCAGGAGTTTCAGTACAACATGACCATTTCCCATACACACTTCCTTTTCCATTTCCTCCCTATTTCTCTTCCAGGCTGTCAGCAGTGGAGTCATGCACAGCAGGCAGGATCCAGGCATCCCGTTCAGAGGCATCAATCCCATCAGGACTTTCTCAACAACCTCCACACACAGAGGAACGTGTCTCAGTCTGGTGCTTGAAAACTCCTATACCAGCACTGTGAGTCCAAAGAAACTGTGTAAGTAGGCAGCATTCCCTTGCTGATTCAGCTAAATGTACTGGCACATCATGGGGAGAAAGCTGAAATATTTTCACTGACTCACATGGGTCCAGAAATCCTGTTCAATCCATCCCAGGCTATGGGAGTGGGTAGAGCCTGTCTCTGAGTCTCAGTGCCTCGGGATTGCAATGGGTGGAAGAAGAAATCCCTTGTGAGGAGGTACTTGGATCCTGTCTAAGACACCAAGGAGAGCAGAGACCTTCCTCTTTGCAACAGGCACAGGCTGCAGGGCTGCAGCACCTTGCGCCAGTTTAGACTCGTCTCTGAATCCGGCCTTCAGTCTCTGAGTGGCTCCGCATGCCAGGGCACAGTGTCCCGGCATTAAAAATACCAAGGCTGACAGATAGTGTTTATTAATAGCACGAGTGGTGTTTATTGCTGAGCAACAGTCAGCAGCTCGGAGGTTACTGCTGTTACAAGCCAAGGTCTGAGAGCATTGCCACATTGCTTCGTTCTCAGAGCAGAGAGGCTTTGGAGGCAGGAACTGGAGGGATGGAGGTTGAGGTGGGTGCCCCAGGGAGCTGCTGCGTGCAGGGGAGGGGGTTACAAGCAGAGCATCCTGACCTGAGGCACAGGGCAGCCCTGATGGACCGAGGGACCCCAGCTCCCTGGGGTGACCTGCCTAACACACAGCACAGCTTGTGCAAATGGAGACACAGCAGACATGCCAGTGCTGAGAGTCCACTTTCTTCCCATTGCCTGCACTCGGCTGCATTGGAGGAACCATCCCCTACCCATGAAGAGTCCTGGTCCTCTGGGGTCTTGCTCAAACACACACGTGTCACCCCAGCTCTGTCTCTGCCCCTCGCTCCTGCTCCACAGCCTCTGCCAGACTCTGCTGTTTAGGAGGATGTTGGTTTTAACATCCCTGTTTCACAGATAAGGAAATTGAGGTGCAGAGAGGTGAAATGATCCACCAAGGGTGATCTTCTGCCAGTGTTCCAGGAATGATCACAGATCTGGCAACTACATCTTAGTGATCCAGAGTAACTGACGAAGCAGGGCACTTTCCTAGGCATTCTGCAGATATCTACACATCTGACTTCTCTGAAACACGCCTGGAAGGAGAGCAGGGGTTCAGAGAATGAAAAATTTGAAATCTAATAAACAATTGTCATACCCCAGACTCACAGTTCATACTGTGGAAGTGGAGGCCAAATCCAGCTTTCAGCACACATTTCTTTTCACGCCTTGATCTTACCCTCCCAGCAGACTTTGTGTGATGCTTTGCCCTCTCCAGGTTTCTCTCCTCCAGAGCTGTCCTCCCTAGCTTTTACCAGTTTATGGTTAAAACACCACAGCACTAGTATGCTGTAAGCTACATCCCACTTTGCTCTTTCCTCTGTCATCACATGCCACATGTGGGGGTCTCCTAGAGGATGTTACCCCTGCATTATCTCTTTACATACTGCTTCAGAGGAAGACAGTTGCAGCTGGGAAGCTGCTCCATCCTGCTCACACAGACTGATGCACACCTGGAAATAACATTACTTGACTGATGAGCGCTTGTCTTACTCAAGGCATGACTTTCCTTTAGAGCCACGCAGAGAGGAGGAAAGACTCAGAGCCAGGCTGCAATGTAAGCAAAAGTCATGCTTTGCACAGCACGCAGGACTTTGGCTCACCACTCACTGCTTGCTGTCGTGGAATCTCTGAGCACCCAACAGAGGCTACCAATTAATCCATCTTTAACTCCTCACCATTAATTCACTCACAGATCATCCCCCAGGGTAGCTCAGTACTGTTATCGCCACGGTTCTGTTATCACTGCAGTACTGTTATCACCACTAACAGGTGAGGAAACTGAGGCAGAGACCAGAGTAGTGATTGACACCGCTCTAATTAGCAAACAAGGCACAGGGCTGGGAAGAGGATTCAGGAGTCCCAGCTCTGGCACAGCATCAAGGTACAGGATCACCTGTACAGCACAACCTTGTAGCTTTTACCAAGTTTCTTTTAGAACAGCTAAAAGACAGGGTTTGGCAAAAAAACTTCTATAGAGGCTGCAGTTTTGGTTCATCTTGGCTAAAATAACCTATCCAAAACTGCCTTAGTTCTCTGTAGTAGCCTCCAAGCAGGTTGCCTGTCATTACTTTGCCACCCTTCTTTACCCACACCCCCTCACCCTCACTGAGCTAGAGACCAGTCATCCAGTACTAGCTAGCACCCTGGATTCAAAGGATCCACTCTTTCCTGGTGCAGGGCTCGGTCTGCCTGGCCACCTGGTCTGCAAAAGCCAAGGACCTGGTTCAGAGGTACCCAAAGGCAAATTTTTTTCACTAACATGTTCAATGCATTTATCATCTGAACAAGCAAATGAGGAGCCTCTGGATGCATCAGAGTCCCTGCATACAGGCAGGTCTGTGTAGAGATGCCAAACAAGTGCATGGACCTCCTGTGTCCTCAGCACAGCAAAAGCAAGGTACCTCCTCTCCTCCCTCAAGGACCTCAATCCAGGTCAGGGAGCTGGACCGTGGATGTTTAGTCTGGAATGGTCTGCAGGACACGATTGGTGGTGTTCCCGTGATATTTCACACAATAAGCTTAGAAAGGACAATGCAGTTGCTTTGTGAGACATGGTGATGCTGTGTCTTGTGACACAGCCTATTAGCAGATTGGCTAATGCTGGGTGTGCAGCTGCTTTCTGTCACGGGAAAGGCTGAAAGCAGCCAGAATATACCTGTGAATCCTGCCGCTAATTACTTAGAGCAAAAACCACTGTGCTTCCGGTTTCCCTGTATCCAAGTACCTTGTAGACCCATGCAAAATAGCAGTCAATAACTAGAACAAAAATCCTCTTTTATGCCTTACTAAAATCCTGCTCTGTAAACGGGATTATACTTAAAATAGGCTGTGATAGAGATACAAGGAAAGAGACAGATGCTTACATTTCTTTTCATGAAGACAACTTGCTAAACAGCTGAATGGATTTTGCCTCCTCTGCTTAACCCCAGCTGCCTCTACACCCTCTATTCAGAATGTTTTGCCTCTTTACAGGGCCTGTCTGGCAGCCCTCCATCACTGCCTAATTTTGCTGGGGCGGGATGCAAAACAGCCCAACAAGAGAACTTAACTTTTTTCCCCTTAATTTCACCAAGGCCAAGATTTCCCCTTCTTGCTGAGGATGGCTTGATGGTCACAAGGATCCCAGCAGTGAACTTCCTGTGAACTGATGGGAACAGCCCTTCTCCCGGAGCAAGGAGACAATATCCGAGAGCGGTGGATGGGAAAACAAGGTAGGCAGCTAATAAAGAAAATTAACCCGGTGGACATGATTTGCCTGCACTCTCCAAAGCTGGAGTTCTTTTATAAGGCTTGCCTCAGAAAGCTCTTAAGGATAACAACTAATCCCTGGATAAGGGTCAAAGTTCTTGCTGGGCATTAAAACTTGGTGATGTGATTAAAGAAAAAGTGAAAACTCAGTGCTTGGAGTAGAGCCTCCAACGAGGAAGCCGCAGGGTGCTGATGCTCTGGTCACCACTGAATGATCCTGGGACAGTGAGGATGAGGAGCTAATGGGTTTGGCTCATGGTGCTCAGATGTCTGAGAAGCCTGAAAGGGATGTAAAGATAGTTTGGAGTAAAGCAGCACAACAGCCCTCTGAAATGGCCCCTGGGTAGGTGCAAAGTGACCTACCCTGGTACAGAACAGCCAAAACTTCATCTCTCTACCAATGCGCCTTGAAGGCGCCCTCTGGAAAATAATAGTTATCAGTTGCTGTGGATACCTCTGATTGGTATCCACAAACCTCTGGGTTTTGAGTGTATCTACAACCCAAAAGGCAAACTGGGCTCAAGTCACTTAAAACCAGGAGAGAAGCTGTAAAAAATATCCACAGCAAGACAAGGACGTATGTGTAATCCTTTTCCAGGATTACAAAAGGTCTGAGATTGACAACACCAGAAGATGGGTAGAAGCTGGATGTGAAGGAATATGGCAAGATCCTGGAGAGCAGAGTCTGAAGTGTGCTGGAGGGGACTCACTGGCAGGATTTAAGGCTAGGAAGGGAAGTCATTGCTGGCAAATCACTCACACAGCTGAACTCCACAGCAGTTTGAAAACTAAGGCAATCTGGGAGCACTTGCCTTCTGAGCTTTTGGAGTACATTTGGGTCATGTTGGATTTTATTTTTTCATGAGTACAAAGGATTGAAAGCTTTTTGGCTTGACTAAAAGCATACGATAGTCTTCCATGCCACACAGCTCTTGTGCTGGTGTAAGCAGCACCAGATTCTCAGCGCTGGCCACTCTGGGCTCTGGCCGCTGCCTCTTCTCCTGTGAGGTCACCCCACAGATGGGAGATTCCAGGGAGTCGATAGCCATGGAGGCAGCCGTGCAGCATCTCACAACCACCCTTTCTGCAGCAGGGCTCTTCCTGGCACCAGGAGGCTGAGGGGCTGCCCAGGGAAGGCTGCCCAGGTGCTGGTGAAGCTGAGAGCTCAGGAACTCCTGTAAACCCTAACCATGGGCTTTCCAGCACCCAAGGCAATTCACACCAGCAAGAGTTGTGTCCATGGGAGTGCAGGAGGTTTTGTAACTGGGAGGGTTCCCTGCACCCTGGGCTGCCAGATAATCTCAGGGCTGCCCCACCCTACTCCTGAGACACAGCCAGACTATTCCTCCTCATCCTCCCACCTCACAGGGCATCCCTTACCTTCCACCCTCATCAACCTTGCACTGTCCCCCTCCTCTCCCACATAGCAAAGCCCCTCCTGAGTTATGCCTTTCTGTTTCCCCTCCTATCCATCCCCTACCCCATACGCACCTGTCCCCTTCCCAAAGAGCAGATGGAAGGAGGTGCTATCAGTACCAAAGTACCTGTTGAGGTTCTCTCTCAGATGATGGAGAGGAGCAGGGAAATATGACTGCAGCTGGAAGTGGGTGGTGTGGGGACAGTGACATACCTGCTTCTGGGGAAAGTGCACAGAGACCCCTAACAATTTCAGCAAGATGGGAAGCCTTCTACTACACAGCAATAAAATAATTAGCAGTGGATGGCACTTGATCACCTGTCAAGGGTCCCAAAAGAGGAAGATGGGATTTTGTCTTCTGCATGGACAAATTAAGGCAGGGAGGGAAAGCAGAACATTGGCAGCCCAGCTGGGAGCTGAACCCAGCTCCCTCACTTCCCACACCTCTGCTCTGCCCTACTGACTAGGACGCGCTGACTCCCACGGTTCCTCCAGCTGCGCTAGGCAATTCCTATCTGATGGTGAGGGAGAAATACAGCTCACCAGATGATTGAACACAGCTACGTGCTGGGCCGCACCTGTGCCCACACTGTGGGGCACCACCACTCCCACCCTGGCACTGGGAGCCACAGCACCCTCCTGACTCAGCAGCACCCAGGAGAAGGTTCCCCCATGAACTCCCCGAGCTGGCACCTCCAGCAGAAGTGATTGCAAATTCCAGTGCAAGCAGAGAAATCCTCCAAAAGGATTTAGAGAGATTAGAAATGAGCAGGAAAAAAAATGAGGCTTAACTTGGGAAAAGATAAGCTAATGTATCTGGGGCAAAGCTGCTTTGTGGTGGGAAGGGGACACCCTGGAAAGCAGAACTGTCAGAACAGGTTGAGAAGGAGCAACCATGGAGAGATGCATCCACAGAGGGAAACAAGGGGATGTGTTGAAAGGCAGCTGCCTGTTTCCTCTTCTGTGGTTCTGAACTGATCCACCTTTGAGTGTGCTCAGCAGCAGACAACTTTTGAGGGAAAAGGAGTATTACTGTTATGTATGAAAGATGTCAGGAGATGAGGAACAGGAATGAACAAGGACAGAGCTCAATCAGGTGATGTCAGGGGCTTTGAAGAACCATCTTATGTCACTGGCCAAGAAACTTCTGCAGAGGAGACGTGATGAGATTCCACAAGCATCTGAGGGGTCCACATCAGAGAGGAAGGGATCGCATCTATTGACGCATCTGCAAACTTAGAGTAACAGGGTGACATTAAGGCAGAGAAAACAGAGGCTAAAAAGCAGGACAGAGTCATGGCAGTGCAGTGTTAGGCTGTGAGGTACAACCTGCACAAAGATAGACAAGTTCACAACAGCAGCACATTGGCAACTGGTTAACAAGACAACCTACACCCAGAAATTGTTCCTCTTGAGATGTTTCTCAGTCTGTGACTGGTCCCAACAATTCAGCAGGGGTGTGGATCACACTCAGTCCCACAAAGTGACTCATGAATGTCACAGCCTCTTGCACTGCACTTCCAGCCACCCCAGCAGGGTACTGGTGCAGAGGGCAGTGCCACTCCCTGACTCATCAGCACCACCTCTGGCAGCTCAGCCAGTTCTCCTAGGTGCCATGTATTGACTAGGTCTACACTGCACGTTCACAACACAGGGCTCTGGCAAGCCAATATTGCAACCAAGGAATTGGTCCTAAGCCTCAAGACCAGCCTCACATTAGTCACTGAATAACTCAGGATGATCCCATGACGTCATGGTGCTTATGGAGACTGGAAATAACCAGATCCAGTGCCGTTGACTCCCTGTTCACCACACTTCCAATGGTGAGATAAATACAAATAAGTAGGAGTTGGTGCCCTATTCCCCAGGAGCCACAACACCTTAGAAGAAACATGATCTACTTAGGAGTCTCCAGGCTGCTTCTCCCAGATGTGAGGTCCTTGCAATGCAAAAATAGAAGGCATGAACATTCCGGCAAGCTGCCCAACATAAGGAAGGAGACTTGACAGAGGAATGAGTCAATTCAAGCTGGGAAAAAAAAAAAAAAACCAAAACAAAACAAAACAGTGGAGGTGATTAACAGCAAGTTGCTTTTCAGAAGTTAGTACCCGCACTGCTCTCTGAGCAGCCAAGTGAGAGGTTTCTTTGAAAGGAATGAGTCCATCATAAAGCTCTGTTGGGGCTTTTTCTTCTGCACTCATGGAGTCAGAGCCTCGCATGGGCAGGAAGGGCAGGGAGGGCTGCCGTTGGGAGCCCAGCTTCTGGAGAAGAGGCTGATGACACAAACACATACTCCCCAGTCATCAATATGTTTGTGGCACAGGCTGCCTCCAGTGCCAGCAGGTTCTCTGTGGGTGAGAAGAACGGGAAGGCCAGGCAGTGAGATGACAGCTTGGATGCTTTTTGTAAAGTGTTCACCACAGCTCAGGTAGGAGTTATGGTCAAGAGAAAGGAGAAGGGCTGTGGTCAGTTCAGGAAGGTTACACTTCTGGCCTTAGACTCTCTGAAGATGTGATGAAACTAGATTATTTGCTTAAGCTGATCATTGTACTCATCTTGTACCACCTCTCCCGAGCTGTCCATAGGGCTTGCAGCTAAGGGGTTAGGTCTCTCCTCTTTTGCTTTGATAATGCTCCCATTGAACAGGGTTGCACATGAAAGGCCCAAAGGCTTGCATGAAGCACACCCTTCCTTCACCACAGACCCACTCAACCAAGATTCAGAGGTATTGCCATCTACAGCCAAAGCTTTTCACCTCCAAGGCACCACATAGGCTGGGAGCAAGATATCCTGACATGTATCCCAGATTATTTTGGCATTACCTGGGCCTCCCTGGGGAGTGCTCAGCAGGAATTGCCACTCATTGGCAGTCTTGGCAGGGTGCTCAGCACAGCCAGGTGCCTTTCCCAGCCCGAGTCCCACCACAGGACACATGCCAAGCACAGAGTGCACCAACAGCTCCCGAAATAGCTGGCAAGGAAGGTGTCAAAGTAATGCCCTAGCTGAACCCCTGCCGTGCCGGCATTGGGCTTGCAGCACAGTGCCTTCCCTCTGCTGCATGCACCAGGCTTGGCCAGGAGACACGCAGCACGAGGTGGGCAGCAGAGGTACCCGGGTACCCCTCCCCAGTGCGTGCTGCCAGAAAACCACTGACATCTGAGGGGGGACCTGAACCTTATCCCCTCTGTGGTGAAAAGCCCCCATGGTCCTCCCAGCTCCCTGAACCAAAGATAAAGCCTTCCCCAAAGCTGTGGTCAGGCACTCTTTGCATTCCTTTCACACCCTTTTTCACTGCTGGTGCAGGGGATATCACCTCCTCCTTCTTATCCACAACTCACCACCTCCTACAAGATATGGGAGAACTTGGCTGGAGGTCCAGGCACGAGTGCCTGGTCCCTCTGGGATGGCTGGCAACTCATTAGCCCCGTTGTGCCGCAGGGTGTTGGCTGCTGTGGGACACAATAGGGACCAGCAGTTGCCTGTGGGGTGGCACAGTGCCACGGGGCCACATTAACCCGGCCCCAAATGGGGCACTGGGAGCAAGAATGGTGCTGGTGCGGACCAGTTCTGCAGACCTTGGGCTGAACAATCAGTATTAGCCTTAAACTTCAGGCACCCCAAGCACAGAGGCTACCCTCACACTCACCATGTGTTCTGGGATAAAAATACCCATCTCTCACTACTAAAGCAGGCGGACAGTGGAGGACATGGCCTGTGGGGTGATTTCCTTTGGGCTTCCAAGGTCCTTCATGGAACCATGCTGAAGGACAGAAGCTTTACAGACATTTCTAACAGGCACTGCAGGTGTTGGGGAGCCCAAGCAGAGCCTGGCTGACTAGAGACTGGATCAGCACCATGACATTAGAAACAAGGGATTAAACCAGCTAGCAGGTGCCAAACGGGAAAGACAGAAGGAGTTTCCAACCAAAAGCACCCTTTTCCCATTGCTGGTGGATATTTCTGCTGTCTGCCAGGGCACCCTTTTCAACCTCTTAAGGTGCCTCCGCCCTTTGAATCACACAGGACAAATGAAGCAGGCATGAGGAAAGCACCAGCCAGCCGCCTGAAGATGGCATTTTAATTAGCCAGCCACCAGAACATGGATGTGACCAGAAGCCTTTGAGGGAAAGTTCACGTGCACAAGGTGAAAGGCTGCACGTCGAGATCAGAGCACCAGCCTGCAAATATGGCCTCACTCCACACGTCCTCACCTCACCTCGACATGGAGCACATGTGAGCCAGGTGCAAGACACAGGCTCAGGCTGGGCAGGGTGAGGGGCAGCCATGCTCCTGTGTCCCAGCTCCTCCAGGAGGAAGGTCCTGACCCATGTGCAGCTTCTCCAGCCTGGCTGAGATACTCTCCAACATCAAGCTGCAATCGCTTTCCTCACAAGAGGTGACAGCCCAGCCATAGCCACCCTGGAGGGTAAAGGAGAAGAGCTGGACTGCTTCCAGGGCCCCAGACACCTCATTCAGAGTTGGCTTGGGCAGGTTCTCACTGCCATCAATTCAGGCAGCTGCCTTGGCTCTGCTGCAGCCACACACAAGCAAATTCTTTGTGCGGGTAGAGCTGTCCCAGCTGAAATGTGCCATCCAGTCAGGCACAGCCACTGCCTCATGGAGTAGGTGGCTACCAGGTCACCTAGCTCTGGAGATGTCCTACTTCTCCTGAGCCCTCAGATGAAGGAAAAGAGAAGGGTGCAGCATGCTCTTCTCCTCCACGCACCACGAGCAGCCTGCGCAGCTCACCATTAGCAGGCAGGGTTTGACATGTTGCAGCTGACAGGAGGGACCTGCTGCCTCATCCATCCATGAGACCTAGGTTCCTTCATGATGAGATTTCACATCCATCTCAGCCCAGGGGAGCAACACTGAGCTGCCGGTTTCAATCTTTTCACCTTGCTGACTTGTGAACATTTCCCAGCTCATGTAGAGACAATGTAGGTCTACCGAGGATAGGCCCGCTGTCCTTGTTACCTTGCACAACCGTCTGCGAAACAGCCCATAGATCCTCATGCACCAAAAGCTGGTGGTGAACACACAAGGGAAGCAATTCCTTGGGTTCCTCACACAGCAGCATCTGTGCATGGCCTCACTCACCTTCTCACCTCACCGCTGCACTCCACAAGATGTTACTGAACAAGAAGCACCAGAGCCTCCTCAAATACTTGTCCTCTTTCCTCCACTCTGCCCCCTGCAGAGGCTGTGACTGCGGATCGACCTGCTAAGCTGCCTAAGTCCGCCCTAAATAAAAGCCAGATCCTGTATCTTCACAGGAGCAGGACCGAAGCAGCCGTGAACCCAGTGGTCTGTATTAACCAGAGTAAGTCATCTCTTGGACATCCAGGAGTAACCTGTATGTTCCTTTCCAGCGTGGCCAGATGACTGACACATCATATGCTGACCTCCACGGCTGATGAGGAAAGGATATCGCTTTCAAAGAGCTTTTCCTGCCAAAGACCCCAAAGCACATCACAAATGATGCAACGGTATGATGATCCCTCACAAAGTGATGAGCACAGTCAGAGCTGAACAGCTCTTTGTTCAAAGCCGGGCGGGATGGTGAGATCTTGCCGAGCCACCACCGGCAGCTGGTTACAGAGATGCTGCTCCAATTGCAAACACCAACTCCAACTCCATTACCAGTGAAGGGCAGGCTCAGAGCAGCACTTCCATCTTGCATTGTAAGCTCCACCGTAATCACGTCTACTGGTGCCTGCACAGCGCCCAGCACGTCAGGCTGGGCTCCTGGCAAGATGGAGACAGGCTGGGACCACCACTGCGCTCCTGGGCATCAGAGGCTGGGAAGGAACCCTGGAGCTCTGCCCCCTCGCTCCTGCCCATCAGACCACCCTCTTCTAATGAGCAGAGAACTCGGGCTGACCTCCACACAAGTATTTTGGTGCCTACCTCCCATTCATTCCAACGGGCTCTAGGTACCTACATGCTTTTGGAGGCTCTGGGCCCAAATCCAAGAGTCCGACGGGCAGGTTGCTGGTGCCCTGTAGCCTCCAGAGGCAATGCTAGAGGGTCTGTTACACAATGGAAGAAAACCAGGATGCAAGGCAGAAGGAGAAGGCAAAGGAAATCAAGGTCAGAATTAAATTCTTTAATACAAAAAAGTTTGTTTCTCGTCGTCGTCGTCGTTTTTTAAGATATATCTGTAATTTCTTTGTTTAAAAATAAATATGTACTAAGGAATATCTTGAAAAAATTCACTAGACACAATACGTAGTGTTAATATCTTTTTTCCCCGCAATTATTACAGATAAACAGTAGCACCAATAAATAAAATGATAACAAATATTAAAATTAAAAAGGAGAGAGATTCAAGATGTAGAATTTTCTATTTTTCCTGTTTCTTCTTTTTACATATATAAAAAAATCGTAGCGTCTATTTAATCCGAATCACACATATACATAAACATATATATATATATATACAAACACATAGCCAAATATATATATAGTATGTAGATGTATATCTAACCCTTGTCTCAATAGGAATGTGTAGGGGTAGGTGTTAGAGAAATTAATTAAATAACTGCCCATAACATGCTACTGACTCTGCCAACAATTGGGGAGAGATGGGATGGGACAACAGGAAGGTTAAATTTATACACAACCAGTACAAATAAAAAAAAAAAAAAAAAAAAAAAAAAGGAGGTACGGCTTATAAATAGTTGAAATTAAATATTAACAAAGAATACTGAAAAATCCCTACTCTTTAATTAAATTATCTGTTTAATTTCTAATTTAAAAAGGGATATTAAATAAGTATATAAAACACTTTCTCTTCCCTCCCCCCCATCGGAAGCCTCTGTCTTGCGCAGGATGCAGCATGGGTATCATACGTTGCAGATGCAAGCACCCACCCGTGTGTTTTCTCTCCTTCTGAAAGCCGTCAGTCGGATGGGGAGTTCCTAGTGGTTAGTAGTCGCTTGTTGTGAGTCTGTTTTTAGACTGTCTTGTCTTTTTGGAAGCTTTCCGTGTTGTACATTATCAGGCGTTGAAAATTCAATTGCAGATGATGTTTGGCAGCATTCTGACACAGACCGAGTACCTTTTTGATTATTATTATTATTATTAATAATTTTAATCACAGAACTAGATTATATATATCCACATAGATGTACAAACACGCTTTCAGGGGTGTGTGTGTGTGTGCGCGCGTGTGTAAGGTGGGTTTCACATACACCACAGCGTATATCGCAGATACACACATAGCCAAGATTCTCGGACATGGCTTAGGGATTCTAGCTGCCTTCACTTCTGATTCCACAGCCCAAGACGTGGAAAAAGGGCCTGATATTTACAGTACGTCATCAAAAAAAAAAATCTTGACGTTCTTAAGGGTCATTCACACTGGGCAAGCAACGGAAGGCAGCAAAACTTGCTTTCTTTTTCCCTCCTTCAATCTTGGCATACATATATATTATTTTTTTATATATATATATGTATAAAAATAAATATATATATATAAAAAAGAGAGAAAAACACAAACATACACACACACACAGGGACACAAATGCACACATTCACATACACACACACACCCCCCTACTGTATATATACTTTTGATTAATATCCCTTTCCAGAAACGTTCCGTAAGCATCTTGGATGCTCTTGAGTGGCAGCTCTGTGCATGAAGAAAGCAGACAGTGCTGAACAACTGTGTGGCTATGCACCGGTCCCCATTCTTGCTTCAGCACACTGTAGGCCTTGTGTCCTTTTGCAGCCACCAAGGGCGGGAAATCTAGACTCCTGTGATACTTCCTTGAATGGAAAGTTAGTGCGCATCAGCTGCCCACCATCCTTAAGAGAGGCCAGCACGTCTCTCTGGCAAAGTTTCCATAGCAAATACAGTCAACGCAAAATGTACACTGACATCCCATGTCCCAGCAAGGCAGGCAGGTTATGAGACGAGTAAGGGCGAAGGTTGGGGGAAGAGAGGGGAGGAGGAATCCTTGATCACGCAGACGGCCATTTCCTTGGCCTTTGACCCATCGCACCCTAGGATGCCACTCTTTGGAACCCCCTGCCCATCCTCTCCATCACCTCTCCTCCCTGTCCCAGGCAAGGAGAAGGTGGTTTGTGGTACAGCACACTCTACAGAGAAACAGCGGAGGCCGCACAAGTCAGTTAAGAGTTAAGAAGTTTACACCCAGCGCTTCTACTCAAGTCCAGTCTTAGCTTGTTTCTTATGCCCCAAGTAGCCCGCTTGTGTCCACAGCAGTCGAGTATTATCCAGTGAAGACACCAATAACATTAGCAATGTTAAAAAAAATAATCAGTATATATATATATATATATAAAAAATATATATGTGTGTGTGTGTGGTTAAGATATACATATATGTATATATAGATGTGGTTAAAATATATATACATATATATATATGTATATGCATGTATACACACATATATATGTATGCATGGGAAAACCCATCAAATACACCCCTATAGTCTTCCTGGCTCTGTTATTTAGCAGCATGAAAAGAAAAATAAAATAAAACAGTTCAAAACCCAAAGGTGAATTCTGTGCGGCGGGTGCCTTGGGGAATGTTCCTTCCGGAGTCCATCGTCCGTACTGAAAGTGCTGTGCTCTACCGATCCTTCATTTTTAGGGTTCATTTGGATTAGTGTTTTGTTTTGTTTTTTTCTGTCCAGGCGAGAAATCAGGCTCCAGAAACAGGGCTGTTCCCCCTTCTTTTCCGCTGCTCACCGTCTCGGTTTTTCACATCTGTCAGAGAGGAGAGGGAAGGAAAAAAAGAGAGGAGGGGTTAATGTTAGTGATGGGAGTGCAAGTGGAACGGGGAAGGGAAGGAAGGGAGGTGGCTGATGTGTTTAAGAGCACATGGTGTTAAGACATGGCATGACATCACTGGTGGGGTGAAGTGCTGTGCAGATGGGGTAAAACAGCTGAGAATCTCGACCCATGAATAGGCCGACAAATTCTATTTCCCCAGGCTCACCTAGAAAGGGCAGAGGGATCCTAATACAGGGGTAAATTTAGGAGCAGAATCAGAGGCTTTCTCGCAGATGTCTTGTTTGCACCCTCTCACACCATGCACACATAGAAGCACACAAACACAGAAAAACAAGGCTAAGCAATGCATGCAGAAAGACACACTCCCTCAGCTCTCCACCTAGCCTGGTGTACGAGTTGGAAGCAGTGCAGACAACAAGGCCTCATGCAGGCAAGAAGGTAAAAAGAAAGTGCCTCTCATTCCACTAGCTGCCTTGAGCAGGGGTTAGCACCAGAGAACAGCAGCAGCAGCCTAAGGAAGCAGCAGGAAAAATGAGAATTTACCCTCCCCTGTAGGGCCCAATTCTAATTCTACAAGAAAGAGCATGAGGAACTTCAGCTTAACCAGCTCTTGATCTGGAAACAAGTAAGCTACCCACTCCTATGACGCCTTCCTATCTTCTGGACAACACACCAGACCTGGAAACCTCCCTTAGTGCCAATGATCCCACCACAGAGAGGGACTAGTAAACCCCTTCTGCCACCATGACTTCTTTGGGGTATTGGTTCGTTTTTCTTTGTATTTGTGACTGTTTCTCACGCTTCAAGCTCTGTAGGGTAATTTCCCATCATTCTGGGGTTTGGGAACAGGAGCAGAGGGAAAAGGCCAAAGTTAGGTCTGGTCTCTCACTTCAGGGGCTACGCTCACTGGGAGAAATTTAACTCCAGAAGCTGCTCTATTCTGGCCCCTTCATCAATTACTTTCCTGCTGAAATTACTACACCTCAGAAAATTTCTCTGTATACAGAGCAGTTTCCATCACACTGGCTGCGCCAACGCCTCTCTGGTTTGGGCACAAAGCATTTTCACACCTGAAGGAAGCACTTGCTCCTTGTAGCAGCCTTAGTCACTTAGCCAATTCGAGGCATACAAATAGAGGCAAATTGATGTCTCCTCTTTTCAGGACAGCCACAGAGGGGACCCTGGATCTCTCTCCCTTATTCTCTCCCATCCAACCATTGCCACTGCAATACTCTCTTGACAGGTAGAATCTCCTAGATCTCTGTGAAAGGGGCCTGAGTTCAGAGTTACAGTCAAAAGCCTGGTAGCAACCCCATTTCTATGCCTCTCTCCGTGTATGTAGGATGATCTCACATCAGAGATGCACACGCAGCTGGTGCGAGTCAAGAGACCCCACTGAGTTCACCAAAGCGCTCAGGTGAGAACCAGGAATCAGTTTCTGCACGTCTGTGCCACAGATGGTGTGTGACAGGTAGCAATCAGGTGACACACGCACAGCATGGATCTCTGAGCAAACACTAACCACACAGTGTGTTTGCATCTCCCACCTCACACCTGAAATACAGACTTCTGCCTGCCTTCACCTAGACACAGACTTAATCCTGCTGCGTCTCACGTCACAGCCCTGAGTGCAGCCCCTCAAACCGCAACTCGGGCTGAGACATGGACAGGGAACTGTGAGCTCAGTGCAAGAGGACAGGGTGCTCTCCCTGGCTTTTCAGAACCAAAAAGGCAAAGGAGAATGTGGGGACAGCCTTGAGCCCTTGACCACCCCTTATGTGGGACAATCCACATAAAAAGGGCTTGGAAGACAGGGGTAGTCAAATCCTAGCCAGCTAAGGATTTGTCTTTGTCCAACAGTACGCTCAGAGTTGCACACAGATAATGTACAGAGGGCTACAGATCATCCCCCTGGCTACCTCTGCAACATGAACTCCATTATCCTGTTTTATGGGAAAGGATACCACAAACACCCTGTCTCTGGGAGCCGTCCTCGTCCAAGTCCTGACAGCACATCTGAAACGCACAGCTGCCCTTTGACACAGGGAAACTGTCCTCATCTCAGTTAGCCCCTCTGCCCTCTGGCCCACACAGGACAGAGAAAAGAAGTAATCATATAGCACTGGTGCCAGAAATCAGCAGGAAGCAAGCTCCCCCCTTTCTCTTTCTCTCTCTCTTTGTGTGTTTCTCTTTCATCCTTCAGGACACAAACCTGCAAGTGCGCTCGTTTAACTCAAGCTGCCTCGACTTGCAACGTGAGTCTGTGAATTTGCAGGAACATTTACAGGTCTGGGGATCTTGTACAAACAAGTGCTTTCTCCTCTCTGAGCAAGGCTCACAGTGACTGCAAAAAGGCAAAAGGAAAGATGTCTAAGCTACAGCGCTTCAGCAGAAAGAAAATACACATGCAACACCCTAAACATCAAAGCAATCCCCTTGCCCCCTCCCACAGCCCCCATGCTGCCCATTGGAGCGTCACAGGCTGATGGATTTTCCAGCAGCACCCTGGCAGCCCCAGGACAGCACCCCCTTGCATGAGCGTAAAGAGAAAGAAAACAGGCTCTCTGCACAGTATTCACAAATGCTGCATTGGATCCATCGGCACAGGCCAGAGGGAGGAAGCAGGGGAAAGCAAGGATGGGAAGGTGAGAGGTCCCAGCCAGTTACTGACCTATCAATAAAAGGAGTTCTCTGAAGTGGGCTATTCGAGTAGAAAGAGGCCAGCGGCTAAACGAGTTAAATACACAGGGTCCCTCCTCCCCTGGAAAGCAGCTGGGCTCCAGCATCACGTGCTTACCCCTGCAGCTGGCACTGCTCTCCTTCCACTAAGACCCATCCCAACCTTGCCACCTAGGATTCTCTTACTGAGGGGCCGTGAATTTACAATGCAGAATTCTGTGAACTACCGTGAGAGAGGCAGAGCAAGAGATAGAGACAGGGAGAGAGAAGCCACCAAATCCAGCAGAGAAAGAGAAAAAAAAAAGAGAGAGCCCTCCCCAGTCCCCCAGCACCTCCCCTCTCCGGCTCCCCACCATCCCACCTCTCCTCTCCACCTGTGACTTCACCAGACACACACACAGGCGCGCGCACACGCACACACACACGCATGCACGGCAGATTCCAGCCTGCCTGTCACCAGTCATCGTAGCAGTGAGGGCACAAGACGAGTGGGCAAAAGCAGATGACAGAGTTGCAACCGTAAGGCCTGGAAAAGAGGTGCAGGGCGCTTGCCCGCCCACCCACCCGCGATCTTGTGCCTTGGGAAAACGGTTGCTGCTGCTGATTAGAGAGCCAAGCAAGCTAAAGCCACCTTCCCTGAGATAGCCTTAGTGCCACAGCAGTGCCACCACCAGTGTTGCCCCTGCAGGACCTGCAGCCCACCAGTGACCAGGAGCAGAGGGTGAGATTTTGAGTAAGCAGCAAGCAGGCGGTTTGGTTTGGGGAGAGGGAGGGAAGAGAGTCTACAAGCAGAGGACACAAACGTACAAGCTGAGTGGTTTGTACCGGCCTTTCTTGCGCTTTCTCTTTTGACCCTTCCCCTTTCCTCGTTTTGATTTTCTGGAAGAAAAACAAAAAAAACAGAGAGAGAGAGAGAGAGAGAAGGAAAGAAAGGGGGAGAGAGAGAGAAAACGGAAGAAAATGCAAGGAAGAAGAGAAAAAAAATACAGCCATGTGCCTTGCTGGGAGGGGGGAAGCACATGAGGCAGGACTGGAGGGCAAGTCCCAGGGCCAAAGCACAGATCTCCACCTCACACACACATTCACTGGCCCTCCTGTGCTCCTGCCAGCACCACAACCAGCCTGCCCACAGCCAAGCCAACACCAGGGACCTGGCAGGGACCACCTCCAGCAGGGCTGCTGCCAGCAGAGGTGGATCTGCTGAAGCCTCAGAGGGGCACCTGCCCCCTCCAGAGAGGGGCAGTGGGAAAGGGACAGGGGGTGAGGAGGAAGGAACGGAAAGCTTCGTGAAAGCATCACGCAACCGCAGTGAGTGCAGACAACCATTGCAGGCGACAAGCACGGGTGCACGCTGACTGACAAGAGGCAATCTGAGTGCAGAGGCTCTCCCCAGGGAAAAGGAAACCACTCTGACCTGACACACTGCCCAGTGTCGAGCCTAGGGCAGGGTAGTTGAGCTCCAACAGCTCTGCTGCAGGGCTGGTTTTAATCCTGCTTTGGGATGGGAGCAAATGGGGCCTTGTCCTCAGCACCCCACAGACAAGGGGAGAGATCTGGTCTACCCAGCAGTGCTGTGTGGGAGGGGGCTATGTAGCCCAAAGGCTCTGCTCACTCACCCCACCTCCTGCCTGTGGTTCGGAGGACTCCATGAGACCTCACTGGATGTCAGCTAACACCCCCTCTGGCAGCCTCCATCCTGAGTACTGAAGGGGAAAGACAGAGGCCTGACCTAGTTACGACACCCAGAAGGTAATCAGCAAGCAGATTCCAAATCTTGCCTCCTTTCCTTCCCTCCTCTCACCTTCCACATGGATGTGCCAGACAGACAAGTGGAAAGAGCCAAGGCACTGACTCTCTTCTGAAAAATTCACCAGTTGCTCCTGACTCTTGGGCAGGAGCTGGAACAGGTAACGGCTAGGACATGCAGGCCTGGACACTAATCATGGATCCCTACAGGCCAGTGAGAGCACAGGGAGGGAGGGAGGCTGGAGCCTGCACTGCTCCTTGAGCCACGTTAAGCACAGGACCAAGGAAGGGACATGCAAGGAGAAGGCCCCAGGCAAAGCACCCGGGCTTGTCAGGCAAGTGAGCCCAGCATTGTGGCAGCTCAGCAAAGGCTCCCTCCTTCCCTGGCGCAGCCCACCTTGGGAGGGAGCTGTCAAGGGGACATGGGGGGACAGAAGGGAAAGAACCATAGGTGTTTCTTAAGCCCTGTTCAAGTCGTCTCACTGGAACGAGTCTCAGAGCATCAGCTCACTCCCAGCCTCTGCCCTACATGTCAGGAGTCACAGGGAGGCGGTGAGGGGAGGAAAATCGACCTGAAGGGAGGAGAGGGGCACCAATATAACAGGACTTTCAATCCAGCACAAATCAAAGCACACCAGTTTCTCCCATCCCTTCCCTTCCTTCCCCGGGGAGTGCAGAACCAGCAAAGAGCAGGCAAGGTGCTGTTAGAAGAGGGAAAGGAATGCGATGCAGTCTGAGCTGGCTGCTTCACCCACACCCCATCCTCACCAGAGTTCACACAGACCCAACTCTCGCACACCTTCAAACCACAGAGCCACGCAGACCGACTGTCCCCGACACGACCCTGCACAGAGAGGAGTGCTGGCTGCATGCAGCCTGATGCAGTCAGGAACAGATTTCCAGGGGGAGGAGGAGGAGAGGCTGGAAGGCAGCTAGAAATACACAACCACCAGGACAGAGGTGAAAGAAGTTCTCTCACTCTCCCGCTTGCTCTCTCTGTCTCTGTTTCAGCCTCATCTCCCAATATTCAGCCCCTTCCTCTCCAACTCTGCACCTCTAAATGGCAGAGTCGCTACCCCAGTCATGCACAGTCCAAGTGACCCTCTCGCCCAGAGAGGTCACTCTTTCTTTTCAATGTTGTTCCACATTTTGTGATCATCCCTGCCACTACTGCAGGACGAGAGCTTATTTCTCTACTTTCCACAACCTTTTTACTTTGGGGAGGAAGAAAAGGGAAGGTTGTGCCTTAACTTCTTTCAGGTCACCAGAACAAATCCATCAGATTGAAAAAAAACCTCTCATTAAAACCTCCACCAAAATCCAGCTAGGACATCCATCTCCCTTTACACCTCCCCAAGCCCCCACCCAACCAAAACCAGCATCACATCCTGCATGGCATCAGTCCTGCCTCCACCAGGCTTCTATTGCCACCTCTCCCTCTGGCCAGCAGAGTTCCTACCCAAGCTGCTGTGAAAGGAAGCCAGCAAGTACTCACTCAAGCAGCAGGAAAAAAATTAATAATAAAGAAAGGCAGCTATTTGCAGTAACCAGAAACACCCCAGGAAGAGGGAAGGGAGAATGGGGGCTGCACCTTGAATCCATTCTGGTAGGACACACACGACGGAACTTCCCTGACTCGGGATAACACATTAGGAATGACTGCCAGGGCCATGGGTCATGCAAGCTCCAGGTCTGGGGTATGAAGGAAGGACCGTCAGATCTGGGTTTCTGTGCCCACCTGGAATGGATTCAGAGTGTCGCCCCATGCACTACCATATGCCATTTCCAAAAACACCTTCTTAAAGTGAGTATGTCCAACCAAAGGAAAAGGTAAGGGGCAGTGGGGAGAGGAAATGCCAACCAACCACCAAAAGAGAAAGGAGGAAAGGCTTGTCACTTACTTTTCTTGTTTGTTTTTGACATCTTTCTTTGGTCTGTGGAGGAAGAGAGAACAAAGGCCTCATTAGAAGGGAGCTTACCACACACGCTTCCAGTATTAGCCCCAGTTCCCGCCAAGTCCAGGGAAGGACATGTACAGCTGGCACTGCCGGATGCCCACGGCACAGGTTTAGTAGTCCTTCTCAAAGTGTTTTCTCTTCTGTTGCACCTTGCTGGCAGCCAGTACCAAAAGACCCCAGGCTGCAGGCTAGCATTGTCCACCTGTGATATCTAGAGATGGAGGAGCCTCGCCAGCAAAGGACTTCTTTTCCCAGGCTCAGCCATCCCACTGCAAACCAACTGATGAGACTGCAGAAGCCTCTGGAAAACAGTCCCAACCCAATGGCAGAAAAAAGGAAAGGCTCAGAAAAAGTTTATTGCAAGAGGAACCAGTGCTGCTCCATTCTCACCTGCAGTCACATTTACTGTGCTGTAAGAAGCTCATGTGCGCTATGTGCTGACTCTGATGGGGTTTAATTCTCATGATCTGGAATGAAAGAAACAGAGAGGGTCACTGCCTATTCACAGCTCCAAACCAGCCCGCTGCATGGCAAAGCGCTCGCACCTCAGGAGCTCCTGGGAAGAGCACGGCAGAGTTTGAGCTGGCTTTGAAGACCCATTCTCCCAGTCAGGGAAGGCCTTTGATCACAAGCAAGCGGCAACACCAGATTCGTGCCAAAGCTCTGTTTGCTCATGCATGCAAGGTGCCAGCACTGGTGGACTGCCTTGGAGACAGGCATGGGAGAGGGCACAACACCACAGCAAGGTTCTCACTGAGTCAATGCTAGAGATAGAGTAACAGAGCATCCAGCCTGCTCTCACATAGAAGCATGCTTCAGTCTAATGCAAAGGCACAAAGCAAAAATCCTATATTGGTCTCCTTTTTCCTAAGCCACCGTTCCTTCCCAGCTGACATCTCATTTTCTCAGAGACTCAAAACACAATGTAAGTCTGCTTAAAAGAGCCCTGCAGAGCCAGACATTGCCCAGCCTCCAGGCCCACGTGCCTCCAGGGAGTCATATTAGAAGCTATGCACGTATTTTCACAGTCTCCCAACCCAGAACCTGTCTGGACGACTAGCTCTAGCACTTGCACCAGAGATCTGCTCAAGCACCTCTGACCCTTTACAGGCACGTGGGCATAGCAACCAAAAACTGCAATTCAGGAAGGAATGGTAGGAAGAAAGCCACCCCTAGCTACACCATGCTAGTAGGCTCTGGCCCAGGCTGGAGCCTGCAAGTGGAAAAGCAGTATCAGGAGCCATAGAAGGCCACAGACAGGTTTTCCACCAGAGTTCAAACATTGCTCAAATGACAAGTAAAAGGAGCTTGCTGGTTAATCACTTAATGCTGCATGTCTCTCATCCATATCAAAAAGTGATAGCAATATTTATAGTGGCCATTCAAGAGGCTGAGGGACCAAAGTAGGTGAGGGAGCTATGGGCTAAGGGTAATGGGCACCAGCACCATTGTGGACACAGGCTGGGATCCAGGCTGGCAGACAAGGCTCTCTAAAGCAGAGCTTGCATCTACCCCACCCAGCCTTTGCTATCACAGCCATCTCTGTCTCTTCCAAGGAGTGAATTCAGCAGCCTTCGAACAAAGGAGGAGGATGCCCAGAGGCAGAAAGGCTGTTCCACTTGACACTGAAGCAGCATGTTTCTTAGAGCCCCTTTCCACCCCTGCTGTGCCCATGTAGCTAATGACCCAAATCCCTTGCTCTGTTGCTAAAGGCTGACCTCACATGCCCTCCGGGAGAGAGTACTGACAGGCCTTCCCCTTTTGCACTACTCAGCTGCCTTTAGAGCAACAGCTCTGTGGACCAAATGAAGAGTTAAGGTGGAGCAAAGGCCCAAGGTGTATCTTCTTTAGGGCCTTAGAGATAAGAGCATCAGAAATGCTCCTTTGCATTCTCTGAGCATGAAATGCTCCTTTGCAGAAATGCTCCTCTCAACGCTCTTAGCTACTGTATTTAGACACTAGCTAGAGGTCAGAGCTAAAAATCAGATTCTCTTCTTAGCTTTGAATAGAAATAGGCAACTCATCTTTTAAACCTGCATGGTGTAATGATAGGCACACGGGTCAGGAGAGAGGTGAGCCCTCATGATCCAACAATCTCCAGTTCCCTGGGGTAGGCTGCCCTTCCTCTGAATTAGATGGGAGCTGGGACTTGGGGCGGCCGTGGTGGATGACTTGCTTCCTCCACCCAAGCATGCCAGCTTGCAAGCTGGGCCCTCACCTCCATCGTGACGTTGTACACATCCACAGGGACACATTCTAGGCCCTCATCGCCGCAGCAACCCGCACATCTCATCAGAGGCACACAGGATGGCTTGAATATGTACTCCACCTCATCAGGGTACTCCTGGAAAATGTCCACCAGGGTCTCAATTGTCCTGCAGAAGCTGCGCTCGTAGACTTCCAGGAATTTGATAACTAAAAGGAGGAATGGAGGGAATAAGTTAATGCAAACTTAGCTCAAGAGTATCTAATGCTTTGCCCCTTAAAACAAGCCAGACAGTTGCAACATGTCTACCCTGTGCTCTTCACTAACAGTCTTACAGGCCTAAGCCCTTTGTCTCTGCCCTACACACACACACAAATCAAGTAGGGGAGAGAGACAACCTCTTCCTACCGCTGCTTCAGGGAAGAGTCAAGACACACAAGAGAGCCTCACTATTTGCCTCCCTGGCACCATAAAGGTGCCTCCTCCCCAAATTCCTTCCCTGCTATCCCCCATACTCTCAGGTACGCTACCACTGAGCACATTAGCTCAGGCAAAAAAGCACCTGAGGCTGTTGCAGATGATCTGTGCTCTGGATTAAGGCCCTTCACCAGTTTGCCTTTTACCCTCTTTCAAAACAGCCAGTGGGTGCCCCAGTGGGCTTTAGAAGGCAAGAGGATAAGCCAGAAGCACCCTTTCTATAGACCTCAGCACAGAGACACTTCCGAGAACGAGAGTTCTGAACCATGCATCCACATATCCTCACTCTTCCCATCAGCTGACTCTTTCACCCATGCAGAAAATCTACTTCAACAGGCCAGCTCAGAGCCATGACAGACAGCACCTGCTACAAATCACAGCCTCCAGGACTCCACACTGACCACTTTCCCAGACCAAGGAATCAAGCCACTCACTGAACGATTCAAAGCAAGCTCACAACACCCCCAGGATTAACTAGACGATATACTTGGCTACCGAGCCACAATGAGGCAGTGTGGGAGGGGGAACGGGGTGGAACTGCCATTATCCCCTGCCTTCCCTCCGAATGGAGCAAACACTAACTGCTTGCGATCTGCACTGATTTCACAAGCGTTTCCCAATGTTTCCCAGTCTCTTGCCAAAGCTTCATTTTGCTGCTTGGTCAAGGGTTGGGGAGATTTAAAGAGATGAGAGATAGGATAGATAAGTACACATGCACAAAACCCAGCTGCTAGTATAGTTCTGCAAACAGTGAGTACCTGGACCCCTCCAGGCCTCCTAGCTCTACCAGCACGCAGGCAAAGGAGGATGTCTCAAATGGAGCAGAGGACAAGAGCACACACAAAGAGATAGTTCCTGCCCCATGCTGTTATGCACCATAATGATCCACCTGTACCGTATGCAGAGTCCTACAGCACCAAGGTTGATAACTCTGAGTGATAAGCACAAACTGCTTGCATCATGGAAAAATATGGTCTCCAGTAAGCGTTTCTAAAGTGCCCTGAACTTGTGACAAACTGGCATAAAGGTTACTTTGCCACAAAAATGCAAAAGCTGCAGGGCTTGGAGCTCACAGCCCGCAGTTAATTGTTGAAAGTTAATTCTAGGTCATGCAGAGCTGACAGTGCCACAGTGCTGAGAGCGGGTACAAGAGGGGAGGAGCTTCCATCCAGGGAGTTTGAAGTGTCAAGAGAGTGTGAGCAGCTATTAAAAGAGAAAGTGGCTTGTGAAAGGGAAATGTAGCCTGGCAGGCATGGACTTCTTGTTGGTATTCCTCTTCTAAAAGACAGCATGTTTCTGTTCCTTGTCCCTTCCCTTCCTCTTCCCTCCTCTCCTAACTGCAGTACGCCTCCTGTCTGCTCTGCTATCTTGTCTGTGGCTACCTCCTTCTTCTCGTTCCTCTTCGGAATGACCTTAGTCACTGCCTATGTTACAACAAGTTCACCAATTTAATATGTGGGAAATTCTGCAGGCACAATGACAGCCACTGAACTGCACTGTTGATTATTCACGCTGTGCCAACAGAAAGGATCTGAGAACTTTGGCAGTAAAGGCACAGTTCTGGATAAAAATGCTTACAGACCTATGTTGAGGAGACAGAGGGAGGGAAGAAAGAGGGAGGGAAAGCGGCAGTTACCTGTGCAGATCAAATGCTGCTCACTGCAGTAGTCTGGGGCATAAAGAGGCAGAAACCAAAACAGAGTAGAAAACTGAAGTGGAACTGATTCACATCTGCCACGCTTTCTAAACATTTGCACTGCACAAGCAGCTGAATTACACCAGAGAATCTGGACTACAGACTGGCCACAGAACAGCACATTCAACTCCTTTTGCAGAGAGATTACTTTCAAGATGCACCCTGATGACTATACTCGAGATCTAGGAGATCTGACAGGACCAAATCCTTGCCATAAAGAACCTGCGAGTTTTTGCCTTTAACATATGATGATTTTCCAAAATCTGAATCAGCCCCTGAAAAAGAAATGGGAAATCTTTCTCCAGCTGCCAGTCAGAACATCCTGCGTTGCCTTGATTTGTCTGGACACAGAGCATTCACACAAAGACTGTGCAATGCTCCATAGTTCATTGGCACAAGTTAGCACCCAAACCGGAGCGCACGACTGAGGTACAGTCACCCTCACAGCAAAGCCCTGCCCCTGCTACCGTACCTACGCTTACTCCTATGTACCAGGAGTCATATTCCACACTTGCTGGGCTGATTCAGCCTCTGCTTCCTTTCCATTGGTTGTGTCAGGGACGGAAGAAGGTCTGTCTTTCATGGGGAAACATAGGAAGGTCACTGAAGGACTAACACCACTTGGCCTGCTCCCTTCCTGCAATTTGGGCTTCAGCCCACGTTAAAAGTTAAACCCGCATCTAATCTACACCCCTACCCTGCAAAACACCTCCAGATTTGAGGTGAATGGAGGGGGAAGTAAGGTTAAAACTCAGTCAGGACCCACATTAACTCTTCAGGGCAGACATAGCCACAGCAGGCAGGATTAAGTCCAAATTTGGAGCAGTCAAGTGGAAACATGCTAGACTAGAAAAGGAACAAGTCTATGATCATTTTGTCTCCCTCCTCGTCAATGGCTTAGCAGCAATACAGACACACTGTTCTTTTAAAAATAAAAGTGCAGCCACAAGTACTGGTGGTTTCCTTTATTTATACCAGAAAATCTTTTCTCGTGGAACAAACAAAGAGTGTTTGTCTGACTCCTCTACAACTTCCCATGCCACAAAACATGTGGAAGGCTCTCTTGAGCACAAAAGGGTAGGGGCTGAAGCTAAAATTACAGTCTCCAACCAGAGTAAGTCCATCCCAAATAAAAACCTGTCACAAACTAACATCTCAGAGCAAGCATAAAATGGTCAAAGACACAAAATCACCTTTCACCTCAACCCCAAAGCCCCCAAGAGCTTCAGCGGAAGGAATTACAGGGCTGCCCTTGTGGAACAGAGACACATCATGATCTCCTCTTCACAGAGGAGAAACTGAGGTACTGGGAGAGGATCTCCAAGGTCATACAGCAGGACACAAGTAGAGCCAGGAAGGTAACACCTAGAGTCCTGATTTCTAGCTCACAGATGTATCTGCACCATAGAACCAGAAATAGCACCAAGGCAAGAGCACGAAAGTCCCATCGCTCACATTGCCAGACCAACTTCTCCAGCAACCCCATCAGCCTTCTGTTGAACTCTTCCCCTCCCTGGGAAGGTAGTCAGCCACAACAAATGGCACAGATGAGGACGCTGCCTCTTCTCTACCAACAGCAGAGGACTAGTTACCAAAATAAGCCTCAGAGCAGGCTCCATCTTGATCCCTCTGGAGTCACTGAACCTTCTTCTGTTGACTTCAGCAGGAGCAAGGGTCAAGCGCAACAGGCAGCAGCCCGCCAGCAAAGCAGAAATTTTGCCCATGCAAAATGGACACCTATCCCAAACACACCCTGCCACAAACCTCTGGCAACGCACATGCAGCCTGTCACACCAGTAACCTTACAGAAATCGAATTGAGTGGGACAGAAAAAAAAAGAAGAAAACAAAAAAGCCAATCTAGGCCCACACTGCTAGAGCCCTCTGCTGACCTCCAGCTGGAATAACGCTGGAGGTCACAACCTGTGGGTACCCTGCAAGAACTTCGTCAGAACCTGCCATGCAGCAAGTGGTCTGCTCTGCTATGAAGGTACGGGGAAAAAACAGTCAGGATGGGATCACCTTGGCATAAAAGGCTCTACAGTCCACAGCTCTTTTACCCCACTTCTGAACTGAGGACTGTGGACAGAAAACCAACCTCCTGCAACCCACAGGGCTCCACCAGACAGGGCACTTGCAGAAGACATCTCTGACTAACCTGGGGGCTGACTGCTCTCTGGTCTACATTTACGTGCACAAACCAACGAGGCAGAGGACACTGCCACAGCCTGGCCTTTGGGCAGCTGGAGCAACAGAAAATCACAACAGCTGCAGAGGCACCACCTCGTTTCCCCACCAGGCAAGGGTCCCATCCGTACCGGACCACCAGCAATGAATTAAGTAGAACCCTTAGAGATCACACTGCTGTCTCCTGAATCTGCTAAGCCTGATAGCTCAAACCACAATAAAAGGGTGTAGTTTTGGGGCCTGGCTCCGTACAGCACTTGGCAAATATCCTGACTGGGGGGGTACCTGGGACTGTCGGGAGGTACAACTCCATACAATCATGCCAGGTTGCCTTTTTTTCCTTCTCTCCTGCCCAAGACCCACTGCCTGGCCGTCCGGGGAGAGTCAGGGTGCTGCTTCAGCCTTTGTTCCAGGATCAGCCCTGGCCACCCAGCTGGGCACAGGCAGCACCAGTGGGGAAGAGGCAGGCAGCAAAGATGACAAATCTCTTCCTACGGCACTGTGGCGAATCCCTCGCAAACTGTTCGCTGCTACTCAGCTCTTTGTGTGCGCGTGTGTGTATGAATATATATATATATATAAATGAGCGTGTGTATGTGCACGAGCGCACGCACGCAGTTTTCCCCAGAGTTGTGGGAAGGAGCGGCGGGCTGGGCCGGCCCTGCTGCCCGCCCCCGTGACCATCCCGGCCCCACGGCCACCCTGGCCCCATGGTCCCGCAGCCCGGCCCCACGGCCGCCCCGGGCCCCCAGGGGGAGCGCGGGGGGCGGTGCCGCCGCCTCCACGAAGGGGTTAATGGCGGCGGCGTCTCCCGCCGGCAGCCCCCCGCTCCCGCCGCCGCCGCTTCCCGGGAGGTGGCGGTGTTGGCCGCCGGCGGCTCCCGGGGCTCGGGCCTCTTTCCCCCCACCCGCCGGGAAGCCGCCCAGCGCTTACCTTCATTGGGTTTCCGCTCCCCATCCCCCAGGGCAGGGGCAGCCTTCGACAACTGCAAAGATAACAGAAAATCAGTCACAACACGGAGCCGTTAACGCGGTCCCGGAGCGCGGAAGGGCTCCCGGGCCCGCCGCCGCTCCGCCGGGCGGGAGGGAGGCCCCGGCGGGAGGGGGCGCCCCCCGAGGCGGAGCCGTTCCCCTCCAGCCGGCCTGGCGGGCACAGAGGGACCTTTTGTTCCCCCCGTCCCCCGGGGAGTCGAGAGGGACACGGGCGGCGCGGCGGAGCGGAGCAGGCGGGACAGCCCCGGGTCGAGAGCAGGGGCAGGCGGGAGACTGCCGGGCCTCAAGCTCGGAGGGCCCGAGGGAGGCCCCAAGGGGAGAAATGCGTTCCTGGAGGGGCGCTTTTGGTGATTATGGTAAAAAAAACCAGAGAGCCAACCTGGGCCCGGGGAGAGAAAAATAACAAGGGTGACCTTCTACCACTGACATGACCGGCTGGGCTGGGAGCCTCCATTTCCCCCCATAACGGTGAATTCAGCCAGGGAGGGCAGAGGAGGGAGAAGGACGGCCAGGCACAAAAGGGCATCGCTCCCCTCTCAATGTCACAGATGTCTGTCATGGAGTGGTGGTGGCCACCAAGGTGTCGGTCTCTGGCTGGGTGTCAGGGTGATTAACTGTGACAGCACCACTTCACTGACAAACGCTGCCCAACCGCCCATGTTTCCCTCCTCTCCTCTGGACTAGAGGGCACCCCATGCCCTCACCTAACAGGCCCGGTCCCCAGCCGCTGCATAGCCCAGTGGCAGTGGGGCTCCTGTCCCTGCGCTCCCCGTGGCTTCCCCGGGACAGAAAGGCCTCAAGCTCTGCATTCACTCCAGCTGCCTTTTGGAACGAGGGGCATTTCCACACCGCTGACGCAGGCAGGAGTGGTGACAGGTAACCCACCCTCAGATCGAGATGGAGAAACATTACGCTGCTTTACCCAAGGAAGTCTTTCTAATTTCAGGTGAAACAAAAACTCCACTCTTCCTGCTCTGCATGAGGGTTTTAGCGCTGATGTAACTTTCCAGCCAAGCCAGGTTTCCCCCTGCTGTTCTGTTCTGAATTAAAACCAAAAACTGCCCGGCTTTCTTCACTTCTCTGAGGTATGTTGCCACCTGTGTGACGCCATCCATCTCAGAACCTGCAGCCTTTCAGCAGAGGCCCAAAAAGTGCGAGGCAATACATACACATGAAATACTGTTTCATCAGCAATATGCTGCATTTAGGCTTTGAAAAAAGGCCCTCTGATCTCACAGACAGAGACAAGACTGAACTGAGCAGGCAAAGTCCACTTCAATCTCACACTGGGAATCTGCCACCTATGGTCTTTTAGGCAGCCTCATGCACAGGGGAGCACCACTGTCTGAGCAGCCCGAAGTGTCATCTTTTAAAAAGAGGGGGGCAATAGAGGCGGCAAAGCCCTAGAAGCCCCTCTCCCAGCTGCTTCTTTGTGTCTGTGAACAGTTCCCTTTGTCTGAGGCCCCCCCGATCAAACTCCTTGCTTCTCATTTCAACCAAAGTCTTTCTGTACCTGGGCATAACTCACCAGCCCAGACCTGAGCCACCCCATGCATGGATCTGTTTCTTCACTGGGGAGGAGAGGGCTGTGTGCCCAACCTCAGTGCTGTGACAACAGTTTAAAAAGCAGGTTCCTAGAAACAGTTTCATTCCTGAAGTGTGAAGGTCACTGCAACAGCACAAACAAAATGGAGGCAGTGGAGGTTGCAGCGGCCTTCCAAAGCCACTCAGCGCCTGACAATGTATGGGTCAAAAGAAAACCGCATCAAGGGCAGGAAAGCCTCAATCTCTGTCATAGCACAGGAAGAGGATCACGAGCCAAGTCAGTTTATCCAAGTCACAACGCCCCCACGACCTTTTGCGGAGGGATTTTTGGTTCACACATGGAATGACTGTGACGGACTGAGCAGAATTAGCTCAGAGACACCTTGAGAGTTATTCTGTTCATTCTCCATGTGAGGCTGCCCAGCCAGCTGCCAAGCCTCCTCACATGCAAGCACACGCGGTACACAAGTGATGGGAAGCAGAAGCAAGCCACACACTTTCACTGCTCACCTGTGCCTGGCCAGCACCTTGCCCTGCCCCTGACGCACTGAAGCAGGAACCAGAACACTCTCCCAGCGCTCACCTAGATCTCGGTTGTGATCCCACCCCAAGGACAGGAAACAAGATTGGTACAAAGACTGCAGAGAACTTCCGAGCATTCCCAGGGGAGCTCTCTGCAGAAACCCGAAAGGTTTCCCAGAACTACCAGTAATACACTCTCTGCTCACTACACCAAGAAACTTTTCTGCCCTTTCAGCAGCGCCTTTCACCTGTGGCTAGTAGCCGCAAAGCCCGTTCGCTAGAACAGCAGGAGAGGCAGGGGCTTTTGCCTCACTTGAAACCAGGCACTACATATCAGATAGGGCAATGGGGAACCTTCCAAGGGACAAGCAGGCCCGGTGTGCCCTTCGGTGGGAGCCTGAAGGTCACACTCTCCTCTGCTAGCTTTTGGCATTACCCAACAGCTACGTAACACGATTTCCTTCCAATAATTTTTCAACATTTCACAGAGGTGTGGAAGCAACCCCTGGATTTGAGAGTGGGATGAATGAACCCAGGAATGGGGCTGACCAAGGGGAAGCTCCTTTCTGTGCCCTTTGCAGGTTGCAGCAAACGCATGTCCCATAGTGGAATAAAACCCTCCCTAACAAATAAACCCACTTTACACCATCCATGTGTCTGCACCTTTCCTGTCCTCCTTCTCCTCCAGTCCCTGTCTGTCCCAGTCCCAGTTATTCTCTGAAGGGAGAGAAAAGGTTAATCAAGCCATTCCTCTCCAACCATCACCCCCCTCACCACCACCACCACCAGCACTCTGTCTCTCCCTTCCCCTCCCCCTAATCTGTGCAGCCTCATTAAAAGAGCTTTGTAACTGTTTAGGACTGGAACAAACAATCAATCTACTTTGAGAGGGACTCTGGGACAGGAGTTAAGGCACTTTTCGTCTTAGGTGCTAGAAATTCTTCTCAGCGGTTTCTACTTAGGGGCAGGGGGGTGTGGGGGGGGACAGGACTCACTGCACTCCATCTCCATTGTACATGCAGACAGAGGTCAGTAATCCCACAAACTGCCAGCACAGCCGAGGCACCTCTGACACAGAGCAGGACAAACAGGAGAGCAGCTTTGGGGTTGCTCAGGAATCAGCAAGCCCCTCTGAGATGTCACCACGGGCTTCCCTCTCCCCTGCTCCCAAATGAGCACTCCTCCACACAGCCTATCCTCAGAGCACAGGCCGGGAGCAGCTTTTGGGAAGGTGACCCCCTGCATCCCAGCTGCCTACAGGCTGGGGAAGCAGGTTCTGGTGGCTGACCATCAAGGCCCGGCACAGAGGCACACCAAAGGCAGGGAGCCTGGTGGGTGTGCGATCATTAGCAGTCTAGTCACAGGCTCGCTCTCCCTCCCTTGGTGTCTGATCACTGCCTGTTCCCTATGGCAATACAGCTAGTCTATCTAGGTCCCTCCACAGTTTAGGACAGGAAGGAAAGAGTTTCCAGACACACATTGGGGTGACCGGCCACCAAGCTGCCACCAAGAGCCTCAGACAAAGGAAGATGGGGAATGACCCACTGTCCGCCATTCTCTAGGAAAGGGAGGATTAGAAGGGGACAACAACACAAGCCTTCTGACCCGGTGGGGTGTGAGGACTATGCACCACAGCTCGGCACGGGCAAACAGCTGGGATGGTGGCACTGCAAAACCACCTTTTCCTCTCTCACCTGCACGTAAAGGCTATTGCCATCCATGGAGACAGACACCTGTGGCATCAGTGCCACCCAGCCCTGACCACAACATGATTTCCCACCGTCCCGGCCTTGCTGTGGGAGTGACAGTAACAACTCCCTCAGTAAGGAGGCATCCCCCTGCTGCCTTCACCAGAGGAGCACTGTGATTCCTGCGTCCCTCCTCCTTCGCCTTCAGGAAAGCGTGTCAGCAGCCTGACACGCACTGGACCCGCTTTCTCAACTCAGCCTCTGCCAGGGCTTTTATTTAATTCTCTCCAACGTGCCTGGCTAGCTTGATAGGTTTTATTCAGCACAACAGTCAGATTAACAGTACAGATAAATACTATCATCAAAGCACAAAACCCTAGTCCCGGCGTGAAGAGTCATGCCTTCTGCCATGCCCAGAGTCATCGTCAAGCTGCCTACGTGAGATCTGCTGGTATTTCTAACGTTCCCATCACCGTGGTGCCCAGGCGATCAACGGACAAATAAGGACAGAACCGTAGGGCAGACCTCACCGTCGATCTGCCTGAGCACTTATATGGCCCGCATCACCCAGCTATCTGAACATCTCCCAGTCTCTCACGCGCTTGTCCCCGCAATGTTTCCCCCCAGCCCTACTGTCATGCCGTAATTCTCCCCTACTTTTTTTCCCACCACTATTCTTTTTCCTTTCTCATTGGCACCATCCTCCTGCCTAGGAGAAGAGGCAGTACCAGGCTTCTGAATGACTCCTGAGGACAGACAGACGTGGGCTTTACCTGATCGGCTATTTCCTCCTCTGGGGAAGAGGAAGGGGAGGGGAGAAGGAGCAAGGGGAGGGTTAAAGGCTACTATCTCTAGACGCGGATACCGAGTTGTCTAACCTATAGCTGGTGAACAGACACCACTGCACAAGTTTACTGAGGAGCTGGAGGCAGAAAAATCCCACACCGTTTTAGGTGACGGTGGAAAAACTCTTGGAGAGCGGAAAGAATTGTCCTAGGAGCCAAATCTAGCAGGCAGGCAGCACGGAGCTGCTCTGAGTGAGAGCTGCGCCTCGGTTCCCATCAAGCACAGCCTAATGTGCGGCTGTCACTGGAGAAAGTAGAGATATAACAGGCTAGAAACAAAGCGTGCAGTGCCTGCATGACTTCGGTTACAGCTGAAATGGCTCCTAATTGGGGAGTTACCTTCCAGCACCGATGCTGAACAAACAATGTGAATAACTGATTAGTTTGCAAGAGACGTTTATTTTCACGATTGTGGGAGATGATCTGGCCCGTGTTCTCTCCAAGTGCGGAGGAGAAATGGCAGGAGAGAACTAACCTGTTATAGCCTTTAAAACGTAATCCATGCCCGCCTAGTGAACAGCCACTTTCACGTGGGCACTCTGTCTAAACCCCTTAATATCTCTTGGCAACACAGCCCTCCCTTGACTCTAGAAAACAGACAGATTTATAGGACAGATTTGCGCAGAAAGCTGCCTTTCTTTTTTCTAAAAAAAAAAAAAAAAAAAAGAAAGAAAAGGAGGAAGAGTTGGTTTCTAATCCTCGAGGAATGACAATGAGGCAAAAGTAAAAGTGACTAAGAAGGAAGAGAAGAGGAAAATGCGCGGTTTTGTAATCTCGGTGCAGGAGATATGTATTTTGAAAAAAAAAAAAATCAATCTGGAAGAAATTCAGGATCCATTTTGTCCTCTTTGATCTCTATTTGTTTTTCCAGCTAGGTATTTTGAACTCCACTCGGCGGCACGAACCCGAGCTGGGACCCAAGGCAAATATCGCCGAAACACCCTTTTGCAATGTCAGGAGACCCGAGGACGGGAGGCGAGGCTGATGCAAGAAGCCAGCGGGCTGCCTCCCTGCCCCGCGCCGCGCAGCGCCCCGGCCCCGCCAGCACCCCACGGGCCCGCCGCCGCTGGAGCCCCACGCCGGGGGCGTGCAATGCGCGCACACGTGCGCGGGCACTCCGCAGGGGCTGCCGGCTGCTCCAGGGCCCTGCGAAGCGCCGGGCAGCCCTTTCTCCCCGCACTTCACGCACACACACACACACCCCCCACACGTGTGTGCGCGGCAGGCGCCCACCCGCAGCCGGTGCCGTTGCCAGCAGCGCGCTTGCACCGCACCGAGCAGGTGGGAGGCGAGGGGGGGCGAGGATAAAAAAAAGCAGGAGTGGGAAAAAGTCTTTTCCGCCGCCCTCCCTCGCTCCGTACGCCGGGCAAAAAGCCTCGGTCCCGATGCCGTCCCCGTCGCTTACCTCCGCGCTCTGCAGATAGAGCAGCGCCGCCAGCCCCCAGTGGATCCAAGTCAGCAGAAAGTTCATGGTTGCCGGCACACGCCGCGGAGCGGGGCCCGCCGTGCTCCGCCTCGCCGCCGCCCCGCCGCCGCCGCCCCGCCGCGCTCTCGCCCGCGACTCCTCCGTGCCCGCCGCCGCCGCCTCCTGGGGTGTCGCCGGCCGGGCGCTGTGAGTGGCTCCGGGGAAATAGGGATTCCTCTTCGGGGTCTCCGGTTTCACCCCTCCATAAGCCCGGCTCTCCGCCGGTCCCCGCTGCTGCTTTCGGTGGGCGCTCCGCCGGGCCGAGCGCAGGCTCCGCGGCCGCCCCGCCGCCGCCCGGCCCCCGCCGCCGGGCAGTCCGACCTCCACAGCGGCGCCCGTCCGCGGCCGCTCTCCCTGCGCCGGGGCAGGCAGCACCCGCGCCGCGCTCGCTCGGTTTCGCGCACTCACACCAAAGTTTGCGCGGAAAGTTTCAATGCATCTCTTTTCCTGCGCCCCCTCTTCGCCGCGGCTGCCTCCGGCGGCTCCCCGAGCCGGGGTCGCCTCCCCAGCGGGAAGGGGCTGATCCCGCCGCCGCTCGGCCCGACCCCTCTCCGCAAGTCGGGGTGGTGGTGGCGGAGGGGACGAACAGAGCGTTTTCCTCCTGCCCTGTCTCTCTCTCTCTCTGTCCTCCGCTTAAAAAAAAAAATATCAGAATAGTAACAAAAAAAAAAATCCAAACTGGCTAGAGAGGGAGGGAACTGGGGCGCGGGGAGGCTCTGTAGGAAAGGGAGGGGAAAAAAATCCCAGCGGATCAAAGCATAGGTGGGGAAAAAATAAATTACACGAGAGGATAAAGCAAGGCGGCAAGCCAACAGCAGGTCCCGGTGCACGGGGAGGGCTGCTCCCGCGGCGCGCTGTCCCCCGCCGGCGCGGTGTGCGCTCCTGGCCCCGGCGCAGCGGCAGCCGCGCTCCGCGCACTCCAGCGGCGGCTCCGCACAGCGCCCGCTCCCCGTACAGCGCCCGCCCCACCGCCCGCTCGCCGGCGCTCTGCAACTGCTCGGCGCGGCCGCGGGGAGAGACGCTCCGGCGAAGTCCCACCCTCCCCGGCGATTCCCCTCCCTCTCTCCTCTCCTCCCATCCCTTTCCGCGCTGGCCGAAAAGGCCGCGGAGGTAAAGCGCTGCGCGCACCCTCCGCCGCCCTCCCCGCCCGCCCCACTCGGGACTGCAGCCTCCCGCGGCTCGCATATTTCGGCCCCCAGCTCCCTGCCCTGCTTTCCTGTCGGCCGCTCCACAGACCCTCTTCCTCCACCCTTTCTGCCCTGCCGATGGATGCACGTTCGGGTCAAAATTCACCTTGCCCGTGGGAATTGCTCCAAAGTCCGGAGGAGCCATATGGGGGGAGGGGGGCAGCAGGGGACAAATTGTGATCACGGTCATCATGCACCCCCCTCAAGGCCTTCACTTTTCAGACACAGTGATTTCTTAGCACGTATGTGCTAAAGGGGTGGAGAGGGGGTCATCCTCAGTTGGGTTTTCTTTCTCTTTACCCAGTGCCAACCCCGCTCGGCTTAGGGGTCCTGTCTGCACTGGCTGAGCGCTGCCCCGGGGTGCAGAAGGGTGTCGTACTGAAGGGGTGAAGATTTTGCAAGACAAACCCCACCCTGCTTTCTGGGAAGGTATTTGAAGGGCAAAAAGGCAGCTTTGTCTCACTGGGCTTACCGCAGGCATTCCCCAGCTGAGCTCCTTCGCCGGTGTCACACACAAAATTTCCTCGTATGGGATATATAGTAACAATATGCGTGTGTCAACATATATAAATCTCCCTCTTGCCAGTGTCCTCCAAGGGCCTTGGGTGGCAGATGGAGTGCAAGTCCAGGCTGACAGATTCCTGGGGCTCACCATGGGCTGGAGGAAGGGGAAGAGGAAAAAGACACTGAAGAAAGAAAAGGCCATATTATCATTCGAAAGCAGGTATTCCAGTGCTGTGCCACAGACTCCTACTGACACAGGCAAAGCGTCGGCTCTATAGAGGCACCTGCTGGCTGAGGGAAACATGAAACAGAAAAGGAAATAAAAATCTTTACTTTCAGTCACTCTTAGACCTGTACTTCCCTTTGTTTATTTCTTAAAGATTTTGTGTCACCCCTTGGTGCAGTACATGGGGATGTCACCCAGGTCACAGTGATCCCGAGGAAGGCTGGGAGATGAGTGACAGATCTGTCTGAGCAAGGAGAGAATCCAGCTCATGTCTGACCCCTCCACTGCCCCGGCTGTGGGGTCGCACCCCACACCCCTGGTGCCCATGGCTTGTCTTCTGGGCGAGGGGAGAAATCCAGCCTAGTCAGAAACCCACAGGCCAATATAATCTCTTTCCCCTCAGGGATCATGTTTCTACAGAGGAGTGGTGGATGTTGTTCAAACATTGCAAAAGAAACCCTTTTTCGAGCTCTCTCAATTTTTGTTTAACTAATTGTTGCAGAGGATTTCTGAAGAAGCAAATATCCATCCAAATTACTGGAGATTCCTGTATTCAGCATGCAATTGCCAAAAATGTCCTCCAAGAGATGGGGACATTTCAGCCCCCCACCATGGGAAAAAGAGGGGATATTTCAGTAACTGAAGGTAAAGCCAAACTAAAGTTCCCGGAGGCGGGAACCCCTTTCGACTCTGTTGCAGTTCATTGTGAGCAGCTCCCTTCTCACGCCAGGCCTCTGCACTTCAGATCAGCAGCAAGCAGACAGCTCACTCAGTACTTTTTTCTCTTTATTTGGTAGAAGGTCCTAGGTGCCTTTTCCCATCCCGCTAGGCGAGCGTTTTATGAATGAAGGTAGCTCTACTGCAAATAACCTGCAATTTTAACACTCCTCTGGATGGTCAATATCCTTCCAGCAGCTGCACTGCTGAAAGTCCGGCACAGAAATCTCACAGAAAAGATTAAATCCACGAGTGGCAAGGGGGAGCCTTATCCCCTTAAAGCTACAATGTACTGTAAATAATGTACAGAACCCAGCTTCTAAAATTACCACTACAGGATTGCTCATCTCATCTTACGTTTCATCTGGATCCTGTGATCTTCCCACCTGCCAACATCCTGCTACCAGGACAGCGGTGTATGTGAAGTTTGTGCAAATGGTCATGTACTTGCCTGAATTCTGGTGCCAGCAAGGACATTCATGTGCCTTCCATGTTAATGTTACACCGTAATAAATACTGATATTGCTACAGAATCTACAGTGTTCGTGCTAAGACCACTCACTGAAAAAGCAGATCAATATGTGTCCAGGCTATGCTTCTTTATTAGCCTTGTTATCTTTCCCATGTCGAAGGCTCCTGAGACAGAAAGAAAGACCACATCGACAGGCAGGATTTTAAATATGGAATACCTAAAAGCATGAGCTCCGTGTTTAGGCACTTAAGGGAAGACGTGTGATTTGCAAAGTGGCTGAGTGATGACTTATTTGGAGCTGTGAGAAGCTGAGAACTTTTAAGAACCTGACCATAATCTAGGACTTCATCTTACAGATTTAATTCAGTGGAAGCTTTGGCATTGACTTCAAAGGGCACAAGATCAAGCCCTTATTTAGGGTCTCAGAATACAAAATTAGGAGCCTAAATTTAGGCATCCATTTTTTAATACCTTGACCCATGTTAGTAATACCCTTCGTCTAATCCCTCTATTTGACCCGAAAAGAGAGGAATGTCAGTAACTCTTTACTGTCTCGCCTAAAAGAACCTGTGGCTGACAAGGGGAAAATGCAAGAAACACATTCCCCACACTTTGTTTATTTTTTCTCCCCTGTCTCAGATCCCCAAAATAACAGCTAGAGCAACATTAGCGGAGGAGCTCAGGCCCACTTTGAAATTGGAACAGGAAATGTGAGAAATGTGGACATTAAAAAACAAACGAAACAAAACAATATTTTCTTAGAATTACATCTTGTGGGCAAGTCCAGGGGGAATTTGGATTTGGATAATCTAAATTAGGAGAGAAGTCAGGGAAACAAAGAGTAATTTTAAACATTTTAGTGCCAGAGCTATTTCTTAACACACAGCTCATTCTCTTATTTCAAATATAGTTCCTCAGGGCTGAGCATGGAGAACAGCACAAGGAAAATCAACGTCTCGACCCGGCCTTCTAGCAGATGTAGAAAAAAGGCCAGAATGGAGTGAGCTGTTGAGAGAAGCAGCCAGGTGAACAGATCCTAAACGTCCTGCGGTATTTGAGGTGCTTCCTTCCCTGTAGGAAATCACAGAGATACAAGATGCAGTAACCAGGCTACGGCTGCCTCGGCTGCAGCATGGTCACAAGGCAGCTAATCAATTAACCGCACAATCCGTATTATTGTGATTATTTCTGTGTCGGTTGCGGTAACAGGGAAGGGAGCAGCTGTAGGTATAACAAAAGGTTGCTCCTCTGAGATGCTTTGCCAACGCTCCCTCTGCTGTGGTATAAATAGAATACATGCAGCGGGCACGGGCAGCGCTCGGCTCGTATTTGCAGGCATTAGAGATGCCCATGCACCACCCACTGGCAGTTTCACTTGCCTCTGTCACTCAGGAGTTTGTCCAAAGATCTGCAGCTCCTGGAAAGAGAGAAAAATGCTCATGAACGCACAGCACCATCCCTCACTCTGTCCTCCTGGGTTGATTTTGTACCCTGGGTGCTTCTCCCAGAGTCAATAATTACAGCAGGTTATGAGGTGTTGCTCCCCTTTCCTTACTCTCCACCTATATTTTCCTGTCTCTCACTAGATCTTTGTATGATCCTTTTGCAGCAGGCAGCAAAGGCAGTGACAAGAGAGTGGAGGTAACAGGACAGGTCCTCAGCCATCAGCAGGATTGTTTTAATAACTACAGAGAGATCAAGAGACTCAAACAGCTTTTTTCCTGCCGAAACTACTTGTACTGTCAGCCTAAATGTACACTCATCTTGACCCGGACTTGCATGTCCCCAGCTAATAGAGCTGGTAGTAACATACACACACGGTTATGGTGATAGTACTTCACCTTACACTTACATCACAGTCCCTGGAGAAGGGTCTGATGGGGCAGCCTTATGTATTAAATTATTTCCTGGAGGGGAGAATTCATTTGGGCTCATTTATATTCATTTGTCCTGGAGCTCATATTTTACACTCCCAGCACAGGGAGTGGGTGTTATTCATGGCTATGGGTCTAAGAACCAAAGGCTAATTTCAGAAAAGCTGTTCTGTTGTTTGAAGTCGATCACTTGATGTTTGTCCCAGGTGCTGGACACATGTTGCTTGCTGAAGGAGGTATGACTTGGCCTCAGATTTCAACATTTTGGTAACTACCAAACAAAAATAAAACTAAACTCAAGCATGTTTACCCCTCCCCTGCAAATCAAGTGGCCTTTAACAATATTGACTTGAACAATACATAAACAATAAAATTTCAACAATGAAATCAGAATCACAACAGTGACGCATCAAATGAGTACAGTAACAGAGGGACACAGAAGATGGACAGTCAGCATGTGTAGTCCTCTGCAAAGATAAGCAAATGGGATTTCAGTTCAGAGGAACCTGCAAAGCATCTATTCTATGTGGTGTGGGCCACAAAGTCCCTCCCAGCACCTCACACCGCACTTCAGAGCTGTAGTAAAGGACAAATACCACAAAGGTAATGTGTCACAGAAAGGGAAGAGAGCAAGGCTGTCTCCAAGCCCCAACGATGGCAGTCTGTGGTTTGCACCAGTGCCCCACATGACCATCAGTGCCAAAGAGAAAGGTAGCAAACCCCAAGTGGTGATGCCTATCTGACCAAGGCAAAATGCCCTCCTGCCCACAGATCTGACAGTTGGATTAAATGCTGGAATCATGGTGATAGGGTCACAGATACACCTTGTCACAAATCATCTCTTTTCTCTGGCTGCTCACTTGCCAGTACTCCCCTAGAAGGAAGAAGCTGCAGCAGAAACCCTGATACCTCCTTCTCCTTCCAAGGCAGGAGAAACCCTTCCTGTCTCTATTCAGGAAGTGTGAGATGATTGCTGCACAAGCATGGTGCCAACAAGCGCTGACCCAACCTCCTCTCAGATCTGCTGGGTGAGACTTAAATGCCCCTCTGCAATGAGAGGAAGAAATTTGAGAGTTGTTACTTCTGTAGGGTGAGAAGCTGGGGAGCAGCTCCTGGCCAGCCATTTGTGGTTCCTCATTCCAGGGTACCAGACGGGTGTGAAATGTATTTGCACCAAAGTGATACCCATGCCTCTTCCTTAGCAATTAGAGTCTGAGGTGGAGAACCTCCCCGTCCCCAAGCACCACTTCCCCACAGGTGACTCTAGACTTCCTTGCACCACTTCCTCCTCCCACCTCCTTTCCCAGGAGTAACTCAGGATTGTCCCAGATTCACCGCTATGAATGACCTGGGGCCTGATCCCTTCAGGAAATCCTCCCCACTTAACCGTGCAGGCTATAAACCCCAACCAGAGGATGCTCCAATCAAATCTACAACTGGATGCCGGTTAAATACTTCCATACTGAAACTAGATCATTATCTGATGTGTAAACCACAAACCATACGTAAAATTGTAAAACTTCCATATCAGAGGTACATTAATGTCTGGCTCAACAGTCCAAAAGCATGCAATGCTTTTTTTTTTAAATAACAAACTTCAACAAATTGTTTTGAATAAATGGAAATTTGATAACTCTTTTGAATCACAGTTTACACAAGATAGTATTTCATTTTTGTCAGGACCATAGAGCGTGTTGAATACACTTCAGTGAGCAATTTCATGAGCACATTGGGTTGCTCAAAGCAGGGGAGTTTTCTTAAATTCCTTCTGTCTCTGGACTCTACAAATGAACACACACCTTGGTGGCTGTCTTCCCAGAGCCACACCTTCACACCCAAAACATGACTGGGCAATACTCCAATAAATAAATTATCAAAACAAGGGCAAATAGGCTGTTAGGAGGTTCATAGATTCTACAGCTCTCAATCTTCTGGGAGAGTACTTCTCTGCTCTGGAACTGAAACGCAGCCCGTATGGCATTTCTTGAGAACAGAATTTGAGAGAGCTCCTTCCTCATCCCTAACCAAGCTCATCAGCCTCCTCCTTGCTAATTATAATTTCCCAAATTCCTTTTTCCTCTCAGCATTTCGAAACAGAGTTCTTAGGGCAAACCTTGGAGCAAAAAACTTTGATCCAAACAGCTTCAGCTTGGGACAACACTTCACTAGTGTCAGTTCTGTGAAAATTTCATTTACATCAGTAGGACAAAACATAGTCAAGGCTTAAGATGCCTGAGATGCCAGAAATGCCCCTTTTCTTACAAATATGATATTCATAAATAAAACTATTTTGAAGAAGATTGGCAAAATCTGAATTGGGTAATAGGTTTTCTGATGTCACCAATTCACAGAAAGATCAACATTAAAAGCCCAGATGATTTAAAACAAAAACTGTAGGGGCAGCTACTCATAAAACTGTCATCCATCAACAAAATCAAAGTTCAAACATATGATCAGTTTCATCATTTCCAGCTTAGTTTCTACTCATCTAAAAAGAAGTGGTTTTTCTGGAACTAAGCTGTAGGTCAAAGAGCTTAGCTTCTGACCTCTATAGTTTGATAGAGAAGTTGCTTTTCAATATTATTTTTATTCCCATATATGTTATTTTTCTTCCCAAGGGGCAATATTAACTCTTCCAAAGGACAATGGACAGAGGGAGGGGTCTGAGTTTGCAAATCTCCAATTAATATAACATATTGTCTCTATCCTGGTAGCAAAAAATATAAGAGCAGCTTTACCTCATCCCCTTCCTGGACATTTCAGAAGAGTTATGTTGTGGGTGGACTAGCATCTAATCCGCTCACAAATCATATCTTATCCACTCACATTTTAACCATCTGCATCATGTTGCAGGACAGCACAGGACCATCAGGGCAGTGCTCCAAACCTGCACAGGGCAGTGCGCTCTTACCATTACAATGTGAGGCAGCAGCACTAGGAAAGAGCAAGCTGCCTTCCTAGCAAAGGAAAAGACACAGTCCTTGCTCCAAAAAATCTTGCTATGAAGTACCTATGTACATATCAGTTTATTTTCGCTGAAAGTGAGCCATAAAACAGCTCTTACAAGGAATGCATTTGTATCTGGATAGCCTGTTTCCAGAGCCAACCAGTTTGCAAATACAAGAGAAGCAGGCTGAGTTGGAATAAAGCTTCCCTCACCCTTTAGAAATAGCAGCACGCTATTTCTTTCCATCTTCCTTTCTCGTTTACCCCAAAAGTTTCAAAAGCCCCAAAATATCCTCTCTTCCCCAGACTAAATACTTAAGCCACTTTACCTTTTAACGCTCGCAACCCTGAAGCTTGGATGGGATAAAGCCCCTCCTGCCCATTCAAAATACCTTTATGGCACAGCTGGAGCTGCGTGCCATTAGTTTTTGGGGGACTGGCTTATATGTCTCCCCGCTGCCATGCGCAGTCCTGAGCTGGGGCCCCAGGACACGCCTGACATCAGGACAAGACAATCGTTTTCTGAGGCAACATCCTGAGTACATGTCACTGGCTGTGAACCAGGGCTGTCAGCAAAACAGCTTTTGCTTCACTCAACATCAGCCCAGTTAGGTGAAATAACGTGACCTGAATCCCGTTTTCAAAGAAATGATTGCACAACTCTGTGCTATCTGTGAAAACAATTAAGCAAATGAAGCCAGGCAGCAAACTCAATGCAAGAGTAAGTGTATTTCATGGAACGCCGTGCCTGGCTAGGTAGCCCTGCTCTGGAGGCCAGCAGCCTGGTCCCTGGCACTTCTGCTCGCTCTCCCCCTTACACACTGACCCATTTCACTGCATTTCACTTGAGGAGTTTGCTTTGATCCTTTGCAGCTCTGGCATACTCAGATGGAGGGACCCTGCAATGGCAAATGGCTCCAGCTGCAAAGCTCTGCTGAAGCAGCACTTGGGCCTGTGATTTAGCTGGCCTGCTCTGTTCAAAAGGAAGGTGGCTTTGCAGTCACTGAAGGAGAGAGATGACTTCCAAAACAGAAATACCTTACTTGTTTTGTACTTCAGTTCTTTCACTAATGAACACCTCTGCTGTGTGTGTCCCCATGTTCCTGTCCTGCCTGGGACTGAGGAGAGGTCTGGGCACATGAGTCTGGGCTGGGCAGAGAGTGCACGGTGAGGAGGTGGAACAGAGGCCACTAGAGGAAGTGCTGGTGGAGGGTCTGTAGCCCTTCACCCAGGGGACCATACCTAGAGGATTCCATGGGAAGAGGACAACCTGTCAGTTCACCATGTAGCAAAGCACCTCTGACACACTGGAGACATTGAGAAGCCCAAGGGCTACCACCTCGGAGAATGAAGTGGTTGCCAAGGGAGTTGTCTTCTTTAATAACATACATCCTTGACCCAGGTGCAGACCATGTGCAGACTGGCCTCGCTGCTGGACAGCATCCTATGCTGCAGAGAGCTGAGGCCAGTGGCTGGGGGCTTGTGCCAGGTTTCGGTCGAAAGCACTTGCCTTTAATTTTGCTCTGGACTGAGCAGTGGGAATGGAGGAGCTACATCAGCCAGCACCGATTTCATCTGGTCAAATGTTTGGTGTACTCAGATGACTCAAGACTCATTAAGCAGCTGCTGAGGTTGCCTGAGCCAGCTGCATTTCTCCAACATGCACGTGTGTTTCGGAGAGCAGCTATTGGGTCGGCCACCTGCTCTCCCAGATGCTGGCAGGGGGAAGACTGGGAGGACCATGCTGGCACTTCTCTCCTGGCATCCCACCTGTACGTATCTGGACACCTAGGAGAACAAAGGTCTCTGATGGGGTCACCACTGAGGCGAGCCCCCAGTGCAGGATCAATCTCCTCACCAGCCATGGCCAAGTAGCAGAAACCAGGCATGAGCCACTTGGAGGTCCCTGCACACTGCTGGACAACAGAGGCACCCAAGTACACAGCTGGAGCCAGTCAGCACAACAACTCTGTGCCACCTTACGGAAGATGGCCTGTGCTCCGTCATTACTGACACCTTGGGGACAGTCAACTGGTGGCAAACAGAAAAAAAATATCCAGGGCAGTTTATTGGAGGCTGTTCCTGTCCCAAAGGCACCAAAGCATGTCCAACTCCAAAGGACAGCAGGATTAAGAGCAAAACAGCCAGTTACATCCCAGGAGACTTGTAACTTGTACATATTTATACTGACCAGCACCAGTAGCGTCTAGTCTAATGTGGGAGGTGATCCCACAACAGCTAGCACACATCAGCAGGCAGAACAGAGGCAGAGCCGGGTAGGAGGGATCAGGATGGACCTTCCAAAACACCTTCCTTTGGTGGAAACTCATTCTTTATTGATATTCTGCACTAGATGAAGACTACTAACTACAGAACTAAAAATGAATTATTGATTACTTTGCAGTCAAATGAGTGTGACTCAATGTGATTTGTTATGGGCAAACAGAATAAAGTCCAAACTGCTAATGTGCAAACCTGGAGTTTTAAAAGGGCCAGTTTCCAAAGCTGAAAACAATTCAGCTTTGAGCTAAATCAGCTGGGAGAAAAACACAAATGGACAAAATGGATTAGTCGGGAAATTTAATATTTTTATTGATGCTGAAATATCACAATTGAGAAGAAGGCTGGTTTGGAGGGAAAATAAAGCAGTCACAAAAATTAAATACATAGACATTATGTTCTCTGTGTGGATTTTTGTGTATGGAGATACAAGGGGGGAAGAGAGAAGCTGGAAGCAATAATTACTTTGACTGATAATTTCATTGGTTGCAACTGTAGAATATTGATAGAGGGAGCAAAAGGACAGGAAGATATTTGTGGACAGTAGATTTAAGGGCAGTAAGACAGTGTTTTTCAAGGAAAGTCAAAACAAAAGATATTATAAAACAATTCTGGTCCATTTCTACATGGAAATAGTTGTGAAATAATTATCCAATAATGATACAGCGAACAGACGTAGCCAACAAATATGACTGTTGTAGACTTTGGACAGTGACGACACGTATTTCCTTCCCAATAGGGACTATGGAGATTTTTAAAGATTTAACAGAAGTGTAAGAAGCCTGAAGGCAGAGATTTAGATTGAACACACAAGAAAAAACCCCTCCATAAAGCATTAAAAAGAGCTGGCAGAAAAAGATTCTGAGAGGCTTCGATAAGTTTTGGAAAAAGGGCTTCATAGGCCTAGAAATAGGGAGACATTGTGTCAGTATTACAGTGACTATATAGAGAAGGTTGCGTGGCAATGCAGCAAGATACCCAGAGAGCTGGTGGAGCCTCCATTCCTGAGCTTTTCAATTAGTAAGAAGGAATTAAATGGGATAGCATAATTCACATCAGTGAGCCTAGATATGTAGAAAATGGATCTGGTTAGACTAACGACCACTTCTGCCAGTGAGATTACAAGTTTGCTTGACACAGGTAACAGGGTTGATGTCATTTACTTGGACTTCTTCAGACTTTTTTAATTCATGCCATAGGATGATATAAAATAAGCATGGATCTTATTAAATGTATTTAAAACTGGCTAACTAGCAGGTCTCAGGAAGTAACACTGTAAGTGAAGAGTCACCATTTGGCAGGTAGTGCTTTTGGCCCAGCTCCTTCAAATCCAACTCAGGAACATATACAAAATTATTCCTATTGAAGTCTGAAGATGGCACAAAGAGGGAACTATTAAATAATGAAGTGGATATGTGTTTGGTGCAGAACAATACAGATTGCCTGGGCTCATGTAAACATGATGTATTTTAATGCAGAAATGTATGACTCACAGCTGTGGAAGAAAGCAGGAGACTCCTACCAAAAGGGATTTTCTACCCAAGCAATCCAGAAATCTGGAGAGGACTTAGAGGTTATGGATATATCTGCCAGGGTGAAATATGGTATCAAGGGTAACAAGATCCCAGGCTTCAAAAAAGGAAAAAAACAGGAAAAGGGAGGTTGCATTATCTCAGCCTTCAGCACCAAGACAATGCTGCTCGGATCACTGCATAGGCGGGGAGGAGTTGGGGGGTTGCTGAGAAGAGCCAGAGGATGACTGCAGCACTGGAAAAGATGCCATGGAGTAGAGCTGCCAGGACACAGTCTGTTTGTTGTATGAAAGAGAAGGTCATGGGTGATTTGGTCATGGCATATAAGAGTCTTACACTGGATAGCAATGCAATAACAAATGGTTTTCTTTGGTTTAGCTGTTACAAATATTAAAAGAGCCAATAGGGGGAAACGATGCAAGGTGATCTTGAAGATTAGAAATGAGGCAAAAATACATCTGACGAAAATTACAAGAAGCTCTGGTGGATTTTTTTGAAAACTTGAAATTTTTCAGTTGTTTATTTTCTAGAAACGAGTTTTAACGTTTCTCCTTAATTCAAGCAGGGATGAGTTTAGGAAGATCCTTTGGCAGGTGTTATATAGATCAGATGTGACGGTCACCACAGTTCCTTCTGCCCTATGTTTCTGAGTCTGTTACAAAAGTTGACGGATTCTATGGGTGTATTTGTTGCTCACTCTCATTGTAATAGGGATTCATGCCTTCCTGCTGGTCAGTCAGTGTTGTTTCTCTGCATGGAGTAGCAATTCTCTTCCTGATGGCCTCTTTTCTTCCTTCATCTCTACAGCCATCAGCAGCAGTCTGCTTCCTTACCTTCCTTCCTGCTTTCCACAAGGTTCAAACTCTCACAGGCCACTCCTGGCTTCCCACAGTTCCAACCCTGTCCCAGTGTGCCAAATTCTCCACACTCCTCCAGCCCTGCTGCTACTGTTAAATCTCGAGAGACGTCTCTGGAGAAAGACTCTACAGATGCCCTGAAAGATGCCCATGTCTCTCTCTTCAGCTAGAGAACAGCTATGCAAGTGCCTCAGACTTGAGCCAGAGGCAAATTTTGGGGCAGCTAAAGGCAACTTTTGAGCAGGTAAGGCAACCCTGATGATGAACAACTTGCCCAGGTCATGCCCCGGGTTTGTGGCAGAGCAGGGAAGAGACCCAGAGCAGACTCCCATCTCCTGCACCAGCGTTCAAACCCTCGGACCACGTTTGGTCTGTCGGTTGGTTTTTCCCCTAAGAGCGAGGTGACTAAATTTTCGTGCTGCCCACACTCCCCCCTGCTGGTGACACTGCCGCTCGGCCCTCGCTGCGGGCTGGCCGGTCCCCGACCCCACCAGAATTCTGGGTACTTCCAATTCTCCAGGTGAGACACAGAAAAAGATCACGATAGAATAGGTCACCCCAGAACTCCTGGTCCTGAGCCTGGAGGTACACAGGATTAAATATCCCTCACCCATGTGTTTTGACAGGGCATGAATTTCAGCCTGGATGTGGGGAGCAATAAGGAATGCCTTCTTTTTTCTGCTGATGCTAGCAAGAAAATAAAGCCCATGTAAACACAGGCACCCAAGCCAAGGAAGCCTCTGCCTGTGAACGCCACTGCAGGAAAGACTCAACAGCATCAAAGGGCTACAGAGGCTATTGGGCAGGCGTGTGAACAGGAATGGCATTAGCTTGAATGTTACCTCACACTTTGCATGACTCATAGCTGGAAGTGGGAGCGCAATCCCATTACCTGTGCCCTCTGACAGTACGGTCATAACCCCATCAGAAATAGATTGCTAAAAATTAACTTATTAGTATTGTTGTTGTTGTTGTTATTACAAGGAAGCCAGATACGGGAGTATTAACTCAAAGGAATGGCCTGTCCTCTCCTGCCAGCCACCCTCTGAAGACAGGACTCTTCTGCTGAAGATAGGGATTAAGGAGAAAAATGAGTGAAGATTTCCGTTCCTGAGATAGCTGGTAATAATTAACATGCAGCTAATGGAGGGGCATGTTAGTTGGGCTTTCCAGGGAATGTATTCTAGCTGCGAGAAGATGGAAAAATTCCAGAGTGAAATGCAACTGGCCTTGCACTTCATATTTCTTGTGCTCCCCAGATCCCATCAGGCCATTAGAAAGCCTGACCCTGAGCACACTGAAGCTACTCGGAGCATTTTATTTGCATGTAGAGAACTCTGGGGCAAGGTTGCTAAACCCCAAAGGAGAAAACCAGGATTATACTCCTGTTGGAGAAAGCTGAGGCTCAAGAATGCCATGGGATACCTCCAACTCTCTGGCAATATCTTTCTGACAAAATAACCTTGTCATCTCCAACCAAACCCACTCGCTCTTTCTGAAGAAAAGTTGAAGAAGTTGTGTCATTTGGGCAAATACAGCCCAGGCTTTTGTACAAAAGGACTCCAATATGCCTACCAACATGGCAGACCAGCATGTGGTCTGGTCTGTGGGCTGTGCACCACCACAAAACCACTCTGAATAAAGCAATAATGGAGCACAGACCTTGCTGTAACATGGACAGCAGAGCCTCACTAGTGATAAGTTAGATTTTTAGTATATCTCTGGCCTATCTGGTAAGGAATCCAGCACTGATTTCCTCCGTGGTAGTACACTTCTGTACCCACTGTTAGCCCATACAACACAACCAGTTTTCAAGCAGGGAAGTGAAGAGTAACTTCTCCCAACAACTGGGATTAGACACGTTTATATACAAAGAGTAAAAAATGCCATCAGTTTGTGCTATCATTGTTTACTATTGCATATGCAGCAGGAATAGCTCAAGATAGTGTAAGAAAAATAGTTGAAGTCATACAAACATATAGATTCTGGGGTATTTATGGGACAAGATAGCACAGTGAGGAAGGACAGATAAGGTGGTGTAGGAAGAAAAGAAATTTTGCCCAGGGCAGTTGAGAGATTGAGGAAGACATGAATATGAATGAGGAAGTTTTAAACATCAGATGATCTCCAAAGAACATTTGTGTTTTTCCTCTCCTTCATAAACAGAGGGAGGGAAAAAACCACACTGAAATCTTAACTCACATTAGTAGTATATAAAAAATAAAGTCTCACTCCCTGGGATTTCTTGCAGCTCTGTACAGGCAAAGACTCACATGGGAAAGGGACCATTAGTAATCACAAACCCCAATCTCCTGTGATTACCATCCAACCTTTAAACAAAAAGTCTTCAGAATTTGCCAACCGTAACCGTAATTCTATTGTCTTTGCTCCCAGGTCCCTCGGCTCACAGTTACAAGACCACTCATGCAGAACGCCAGGTTATAATTCTGATAGCTGGTGGAGACAAAGAGAAAGTCCACTAGGGAAAGATAAATATTGTTCTATAAAGATCACCAACCAAATCTACTCAAATTCCAGAAGATAAGAATCGTTAATAATTTCCTGCTCCAAGTGGTCAGCCCTGGCCTCTCCTGCAACCTCTTGTTCCCATGAAGATAACATTTTTTAATATTTTTTTTTAAATTACCCCAAACTAAAGTAGCTTTCCCCTGAGTAAAACTTCTGTCCCTAATTTAGCCAATGTTGGCTTTAGACCATCACGCTTTAGCGGGTTGTGTGGTGCATTTGGAGAAATGCAGCTACATCTGAAATGCTCGAGCACTTTATTTTAAGCAAATCAGTTTCCATCCACCTCCAAAAGACATAACTAAGTATTCCAGTAAGTAAATACTACCTCATCATCTTAGCAGATCACAAACTCTTTCAGCTGTCCCCAGAGAACAAAATAACAATAAGTAAATTTTGAAGTAAATTCTGTTTTTTGAGGGCTGATGTGCAGAATCACTCTCTGGAATTGCTGTATACCAGTGGGCTCCAGCACGTTCAGACTGTCTCACGCACGCCAATAGCCGAAAGTTTATAAGCCTGGTGTTATTTTCAAACATTTCCAAGACCATTTTTGTTTGGTGATACATCCTCTTCAGTTAGAGAAAACATTTTGCAGAAGCTGCTCTCTGGCTCTGAAGGATCCCCACAGTGGAGCAGCTGCAGAAGTGATTTGCCTCGTAAGAAGAACTGTAAACTGTCTGTATCCCAGGATAGGGAAAACGGGACCAATAGTTACCAGAGCAGCCTTATAACATGGTCTGCAAAATATCTGTAGCCATGACCACTCCATATGGCAGAGCTGAGCCCCCTGTGCCTGCCTTGTGCTGCTTAGTCTTGAAACTCCCACTCAGGACATTTCCCTCGGTGCTAGCCCCACAGGAGCCGTCCAGCTATGAGAGAGAAAACTGGTTCTGCTCACCAGAAATGTGGCATTTTGGTTATTGCCATGCACCACAGAGAGCCACTTTTGGGAGCCAGATCCAAGGGCGGGCTGGGGCGGTGGGCATTGGAGGTCAGTAAGTTATCGCCCTATTTGTAAACATGAGCAAACTTCATCTGGAGTCAATAAAAACACAGAGTCCCGTGGGGCCGTTTTCCTGAGTCAAAAGCCATAAATTCAAAGAGCTCATCCTTACAGAGAAGGGAAATTGGCACAGAGCAGCGGCATAATAGTATGTTACATTGTATATCTACAGGCCCTTTGATCCCTGGATATTTACAAATATTAATGAATCATGTTTCTCAAGCACCTTTTTGGAAGGTATCATTAGACCATTTTCCAGATGGGGAAACCCACGGGAGAGAGAAGTGATCCTTCCATAGCCACCACACAGAGCGTCTGTGACACAGCTGAAAGCAGAAACCAGATATTCTTGCTTCCAGTCCTTTGTTTTTAATTATAGCAACATTCTTCCTCTCATATTTTATGTTGTAGCTTATAACAAGTCATATATGAGTACACCTATGTAGGACATTTCTTGCTGGTTTACTTTCCACCAATCACACTGATATTTTACTCCTTACACTAAAGGAATTTTAACTGACTCCATTACAGCAGAAAACTCAATAATAAATATACACTGCAGTCACCCAGTGTTCCTCACACAAAATTGTAATTGCCTTTAGAAGCAGCAATAGGACACTGAAAATTTAAGAACAGATGCATCTTTAATGTTGGAGAGGGAAATTTTAACAGAAGAAGAAGAAAAATGCATCTATACATATGAATGAATGCCAAATAATTTTGTGGTGTGCTGTTCTGGTCAAGTTCAGCAACTGTGCAGCTACAATATCTTAAGGGATCAAATTTACAGAGACAGAATTCAGTGTCTGTTGGTTTGTTGGAAGAGCAGAGGTAGGAGAGAAAGAAATGAAAAAATTATCAAGTATTCTCAAGTATGTGAGAAAGCAATCTGCAGGCCCCTTTGTTCTGGGGGAGCTGATAAAAGAAGCCGTCTTCTTTGGTGGCATACCGCCTAGCACTGCTTTTTTGCTCCTGTTGTGGATAAGTTGTCATTGGATGACCTAACCCATAATGGCTCTGCTTTCCTCTAGAACACCAGAGCTTTTTCTTTTTTTTTTTTCTTTTTGCCTTTTTATTTTTTCTCTTTTCTTCTCTTTTTTTTTTTTTGTTTTGTTTATAATGTTCAGATCCTTTGCATATAACAGCTCATGCTTTAAAGCCAGAATACTTATCATAGAGTTTAGGCTAATGGAATAACTTCATTTACATACACAGCCAGTACGTATTAGCTTATTTCTACAGACCATATCAAAACACTCAGATCCTCCTGTCTCCTCCCTCTGAAATCTATAAATTCTTCCCACCAAATCCATAGATAAGGAGATGAGCTGGGCCCCTGCACCAATTCTGTTCCCTACTGGTCCTGAAGTGGTGTGGGAACTTGATCACTTTGTCATTTTCTCCCTGGCTTTCTCTTCAACCTCACTCTTCTCTGCTCTCATCCTTGATTTAGCTGTTTGCCCTTTCAAGGGAACAAAGTAATTGCTCTGGATTTTACCAGGGGATGTTTTGCTGATGGGATAAACCTGTCCAGATGTTGGCATTTACATCAGAGCTAGACGTCTAGACTTACCTTAACAGTCAGCAGAGAGAAACAGGCATTCTGAAGCATGGGTAATCTCATTTTAAGGTAGATGTTGAAAAGCACTCAGATGAACCAAGTCCTGGAAGCGCCTATCTCTCTCCATTGGCTATAAAGATTGCCTGAAGCAGAAGCTCAAATGCAAACATCAAAAGTTGAGAGAGATGAAAGTGTATGGTCCTGAAAGTGCCTAATACAACAGCACTTCAGTAGTCACTGGGCTTTCAGTCTTTGGTAGTGCATGAAGTAGTATCTATGCATTTTCCATGATGTGATCAAATAGTAATAGAGGATTTTCTATGAAGGAATCATATACTCCTTGTCCAGTGGTGGTATCTGCTCACCTTCCTGAAGACAGCTAGGCTTAAGCCTCAGCCTCAAACCCAACAACTTCAGTTCAAGTATTTCTGCTGCCATCAGTGGAGTCACATTGCCCTGTCTCAGCAAGAGGGACAATGACTTCACAGCAAACTCCATTCAAGGGAAGAGCTGCTTGTCTGATGTCACTGAGCAGATGCCAATAAGATGCAGTCTTCCATAATGCTAGCTCATGTTTCCCCAAAGTAATGTGAGGCAAAATACTTCCAACGTCTCTTAAATTTATATCAAGAATGTGTATCAACTCAGTTGCCTCCACTAGCACAGTTTGCAGTTTGTCACCAGTGAGACCTCATCTTGTCCACCTCATGACAGGAGGCCACACTCAGACAACCTTCAAATCACATCAAGAGTAAACATTGCAATTACTACCCCCACTGATGATGCAGCCAGAGACAATCCAGCAACCCTAGATAGCAGGCTTTTAATCAAGCTTGTAATCACAAAATACTCTCATATTTAGACACCCCAGTAATTGTAATGCCAGTATTATCGCAGGCAGAAGAATAAAGCTCAAAAGCCTTTCCACTCCCCTCCCCAGACCAACTGTTTCTTCATGTTCTTCACACTAGAAGACAACAGGCAACCACTTGGGCAGATTCTTGTTTTTTCCTTTCTTTAATAGCAGGGCTGGCTGTCATTTTATCTGTATGCCTTTTCAAACTTAGCTACATTTGCAGTGTCAGCATCTCAACAAAATTACTAAAGACGCCAATATCACCCCATAACTGAAAAGTCCAGTTTCTTGTGAGGACTCTCGTTCCCCAAAAGCAAATTTTCCAAAGATGCCTAAGCAAAGAGGGAGGTTTTTTGTGAGCTTGCTCTAAACTACCTTCCTAATAATGTGGAAATGTCTGGGAGATTTTGCCTCCTGAATGATCCTCTACTCTCTGCTCTTCCAGTATTCAACACTGCTTTGATTTAGCTTGAGTCAAAGGCCTAGTGGAGTCCAAAAAGCTATCCACAATGATAGTTGTTCTTCCTTTCAGACAGTCTACTGATAAGGAGCAATTTCCAATTTCCATCTTTGCATTATGAACTAAGACTGTTCTTCTCAGTTTTCTTTGTCTTGTTTTCTAGGAACACTTATTGGCAGAAGTCTCTTTGTTTCTTAGAAATTCATCGGCTTCCACCATCTGTTTCTCCCATGATGTCACCATGCTCACTTTTGCCTCATCACTATTTCCACAGCAATCAATCAGAATTGGATACCTCAACTGCCTGACCTCCACAAGGAATTAAAAACCAGAACAGAAAGGATATGAAGAAAAAAAAGGATATGGGAATCAAAATCAGGGAAAAACAACTGCTCAAAGTCTCTGATTGCCTCTAAATGCGACTATTCTTCTAAATTTCTGTATTATGGCATCATCTTTTAAGAATGTTTTGAAGTTGACCTCCAAATTTATAGAATTCAAGAGGTAAATGTTGAATAATGTTGTCATAGCATTTTAAAAGGATTAATTTCTCTTCATTCTCCTACTCAGACTCGTATAACCTGAATATCAAGAGATGGTGTGAGAACTATTGACAGTTCTGATGTCATAAGAAAAAGAGAATAGCATGTAGGCATTTTAATATGAAGGACTCATTTATTTTTCTTAATATTGACACCTAATAAACATAGAAAAGAATACTATCTTTGTTAACAATTACGCTGAAATTTAGACATGAGACATCTGTTGGTTCTGGAACACATACCAAAATAAAGGAAGACCCCAATGCAAAAACTTTGTTGTTTCTAGCTGAGAAATAAGCAAACCATTCCCTCTTCCCATTTTTCTTTCTTGTCCTGATCACACAATGTCAACAAACAAACAAGGCCATAAACCTGGTTGTATTTTGACTTGGTGGAGCACCTATAGCGTGTGCTTGCTCTTACACAAAACAGAGCTTTTTAGCTGGTTTTTATTGCTCTCTCTGGTACCAAGGTGCCACAACATTCCAGCCAGGAGCTCTCTGCTGCTTCTGGAGTTGTAACTATGCCAGAAACACCACTGCAATAAGGAAGACTTCCTTTCCCCACACCAGAAATAATATTTTCCGCAGATCCCCAGCTTGCACAGGTTAGTGTGACCACAGGCTTCTTCCTCAGCCCCCTGTAGTGCCTATCATGATGAAAGCATTTGAAAGAGCTTTGTACACTGAACTTCCTGGAACCGACGGGTGGGCTCAGTGTGGCGTTTTGCAATCTGAGCATCCATCTAAGCGGCCGCGTCCCTCATGAAGTCCCAGCGCTGCGTATGCTGTGAATCTGCCCTAGCAATTACTGCACAGGGGCGCAGCTGAGCCTGATCTCAACACAGCTGAAGCTCAAGCACTGCCAAGAACAGAGTGTGTTCAGCACTGTTTTAAGAAGTATGGTTTGTCCTCATAGGAAGGAGCTCTCCTTGTTCTCATTACCTCTCTTGAGTGCCAGAGTCTTTGAGGTAAGCAAGAGAGTCCTCTCCTTCCTTGCTCACAGTGAAAACTACTTGCCTCAGTTTGGAACCTCATTTAACTACAAATTGCTCCCTCTAGATCTTTGTGTGTCATCACTGGAAGATCTGGTACATCCCAAAGCACATATCCATGTGTCCATCAAATAATTTCTAGGAAGAACATTACCTCTGTGCTTGATAATGGAGACATCTCTTACTGTATCCCCAGTTTCATCTTCAGATTGTTTCACGCTTCTTTGATTTTATCCTTTCACCTCCCCAGGAGATTCCTGTTCTCTACGTCTCATACTTGGGCATGGAGAAGAATGAGTACAAAGCTTTTTACCTGGATTATGTGTCTGTCTCGTTAGTAGCATACCTATTATGGTGCATCAGGACCAAGAGGTTTTTCCAAACAGATTATTTACTTTTTTTAGTAGAGGAGGGAGCCTATGGTGGAACAATTTTTGTGCTTGAAAACTGGCCAAGCAGAGGAAGAGGAGGACTTACTGTCCCCAGAAAATGGTATTTGGGTTCATCAAATCAGGTTGATAAAATGATCACTGTAAACGTACGAAGGGACAATTGCTGCATTGCTGCATAGTCACCACACCCCCTCCAGGTGGCCCTTCCCAGGAGTCCAGTGTTCGCCCTGTATGGTTTCAAGCAAGATGCCCATCAGTGCCACCCTCTTCCTCAAATATTACATGAGCGTAACTGATCCTTTTCAGTAGTTATGGATGAACACACCACTTCTGAAGGCTGAACCAAAGAGGGCCTCAGCCATCTCCAGTTGCATCATCTTTTTCCACATATGCACACTCAGACTTTCCTCCTCCACTTCCCTGTGTCTTTCATCCTTTGTTTCAGTTGCCCTTTCCCTCATCAGTTAATCTCCATATCTCACTTTACCCTGCAATACTCTCTATCCATCTCCCACCATTCACCCTTACATTCTCCAGCCCCACTAGACTTAAAAGTTTAGGGCTCGGATTTTTCCTCATGCGTGTGAACAACAGTGGGTGGGGTGGCTGCAGAAATCTTGCTGGATCTGTGGTATGGGCAGTGGGGTCTGTATGCACTTATAAACAAAATCTTGAGGGAAATCCTGAAGCCAAGCTAAGACGTCAGGATTTTGCTCAAAAGGCCAATAGATCTGTAGTTGAGAAAATGAACCCCTGGCACCAAACAAGATAAGCAGGATATGTTGAAAGTTAGGCTGTTTGCCTAGAACTCCTTTGTACTAATCCCTGCCTCTAACTTTGAGAGTGACCTAGAGGGAAACTGTTAATTTGCCTCTAGATGATGAGACAGCTTCAGAAGGAGGAGCAAGGAAGACCTTTAGCGTCTTGTTTCTTTGCTTCACCTAGCCTGGCAATGACCACGTCACTCACAGCGGCACTGACCCAAGTGCCTGTCTCATCAAAAGAAACCAGAGTTCAGCGTCTATTCTGAGAAATACAGATGGGAGTGAAGGGAAGGAGGGAGGAGACCTGTTTCCATGGTTTCAAGCTCGATCTTTTGTGATGTTGCTACCCTCCTCTTCAGCAGCTAATTTTTTCAGTTTTGAGGCTCAGACCCAGCTCTGCCTCCAGCAGCACAGCAAGGTCTTTCACACCTTGGCAAGTCCTCCACTGAGGGACACTGCAGGGAAATTAGTGGTGTGCTCCTGCTCACGCCATGGCAGATTCTGCCATGTGTTGTACCCCAGCTTCTGTTGAGTTTTCAGGTTTCCTTGCCCCACTGCAGGTTCCTCCTTCTCTTCAAGCTGTCTCCCACACAAATGAGACCCAGCTGCATGTCTGCCTTGGCTACCCTGAACCATGGGGGCTGTAATACCACTAGGATAAGCCACAGCCCTCCTTTGTCCTTCTTTCCCCTGGGCAGGAGGCTCTTTTTTCCCTCTCTTAGCCCCACAGAAAGGATGCCCCAGCAACTCCATCTTTTCAAGGCCAGCAGCCCATCGATTTAACTCCCTTAAAGGCTGCATCCAAATGGGTCCTGCTGGTGGCATGTGGGGTGTCCTCCTGGCAGGGGCTGAGCTCACTGCACCACAGTTCCCTCCATCCCCAGCAGCCTTTGGCAAAACCTCTTTCCACTTTCCTCCCAGGCACTCCCTTGCTCTTTCCCCCCAAACCCCTTTCCCAGAAGATCCTCCCCACAGATCAGAAGCAGATCTTCCTTCTGGAGACTCTGTGAAGGAAAAGAGCCAGCTCAGGGAGATCTTTTGCATCACTCTGAGCCCAGGCTGAATTTTCCTGGTAACACCTCCCACCTGCTTTTTCTAGGAAAGAATGAATATAGAGAAACTTAGAGTTGGACTCATGGCTACAAGTCCAAGCACAAGAAAAGGGAAAGAGGGATTGAAAAGCTAGCTACCTTATAATTAAAATATGAAAAGGATTAAGCTTATCTTCTTCTTAGGAACTAGAGGAGAAGTGGGAAGTGGCAGTGTAAGGGGCCTACAATTGAACAAAGCTTGAAACTTTTATTCCCGATGAGGGAAACTAAGCCATGTTTACAAATAATGCTGATGGTCCAGCCCTGACTGTGCTCCAAAAATGCAGCATCCCTACTCCTGGATTGCCTCAGCACTACATCCCCAGAGGCAGGGAGAAGCAATAAATCAGAGTAGCAATCCAAAACATGACACAACTTTTGAGCAATATTTTCTTGTGCCTTGTGGTACGTAGAGGGCTTCTGTCCCCACATCCCACTGGCAATTGCTCTGGTAACAAAAATATTATTGTCTGCACTGTGATGGACAATAAAGACCCCACGGGCTCATTGTTTTAGGGTTGGGATTTAGCCCAAGTATCCTTACCACGCCTCTGCCTCTAAATGCTGTGATTCAGTGACTTGGCTGTGGGCTGGAGAGTCGCTCCCTCCCATCTGCTGCATGGGTCAGCCCTGTAGGTGGGACAGAGGTGATGTGAGGGCCTCGGGCTGGCCTGAAAGACAAGGGCAAGTTACACCCTTGCAGAAGATAGTACTTCAGAGCCCTCTGGATGAGAGTAGTTAAGAGGTGACCGGTGTGTCTCCTTTGCTCTCTTGCCCAACCCTCGGCTGTGTCCCTATGGACTCCATCCTACATCCCTGAGTTCCCAGGACCTGTGTCTTCTGAACCCTAGAGGGTACTAGAGAGCAATATTCAGCCTCCTGAGAAGCAGGCTACTTGCCTGTAGTCCTGGAGGTATCTTTCGTGAAACTAGGAAGCAGCCCTACATACCTTGGAGGAGCCTTGGAGGCACCAGGGCCTAAGGGTCTCTCTCATTCACCATCACCCTCTGAAGGAGCCCATGCAGGCACCGTTCAGTGTAGGGAACATGCCAAGCCTAGCAAGGGGTATACTTCCCTCTAGAGTTTCAGGATAGATGTCTCTGGGCCCTAGGTGATGATAAAAAGGTGATAACACACACACCTGTCAGCACCACCCTGACTTTAATAACCAGAGATCCCTCCATTATCACCTCCTCTGCTCTACGAGACACGTTGCTCAGATACTGTGGTGACATGGACCATATAAGAACAAGGCACAAGTAGGCTAGGCAGCCTGTACTGCACAATTCCAGCCCTCCAAGCAGTGACTCCACATATCCCGGCATGGAGGAGAGCATGCAGTGTGAGCGCATACCCTGCCCTGCCTGTAGTCGTAATGCAGAATGGGATCATCCTGAACCCATCCCATCTAGGCACTTATCCAAATTTTAAATGTTCTGCGAGTTCAGACACAAGAGAAACATTTCTGCCCTTTCTGCTTTGCCCCATGAAGAAAGCAGAAGAGCAGCAGAGACTGGGTGGGAAGTAAGTCCAGACAACCCCACCAAACCATGTCCTTGAAAATAATGACCAGTCTTGGTGACTTGTTTCTCCCTCCTGAACTATGCAGCGTCCTGACATCAGTAAAGCCCTTCTGCTTCCAGAGAAAGAAACATCTCTGATTCCTGACAAGCCAGGGTGATAGATGTTAGGTGTGCTGTGGAGCATCTGGACATTTGCCAGCTTCTTGAGGTTGGCATGTTAATTACACCTGAACGTGTAGAAGATTTGAATCAGACCTAACCACTCACAGTTATAATTTTCTATTTGGACAGCAAAAGCATGCAGAATTTCACAAAGCATGGGTTAAAACAAAAATATGCTTTCAGAGCAGCAGGAGAAAAAACTTAAAGAACATCCTAAAGAACTAAGGAGTGAAAAAAAATGTGCCCTACTTATCCCTTAGCCCATTTTAACTTGGTGGAACTGATGCACGTGCCGTATTGCACAGCTGAGTCTGTCCTGGAATCTCTTTTTGGAAATCACTTCTTAAAGGTAAGATTTTCTAGTTCACCCTCCTAGTCTTGCAGAGCCATATTTCAGTGATCCCTGAAGTTGTCCCCAGGGCTCAGAGGCAGAAGTGCAGCATTAGGAAGCAGAGAGTGGTCTCATCTGATTGATAGCACTTCATACCATTCTTTCATCCCTTCTGGGTCTGAGATTCCCCTTTCCACCAGCTCCAGGTCTTAATCTCCTCTTCTTGTCCATGGCTTCCATTGCTCAGACCTCTCCTGGGTGTGCTCCCTGCACAGCTATGGGCTCTACATGCTACCAGGATTTAATGCTAACAGCAAATTTGACCCTGACATCACTTGCACCAACAGCTTGTTTAAAAGAAAGAAATGAAGGAAAGCACAGGTTAGGGTAGAATGATTAGTTGCTTGTTAGGGTAGCTGATTAAAAAGTTTTTAGAAAGAGCTTGGAACAAAATATTCACCAAGAAGGAAGGACAGTTCTCCTGACAGAAGCCAGGAGATGTCTCCTTTCAGCTACTTAAACTAATGATTCAGAAGTTCAGAGTGGTTTAATTTGTTACTAGTTTTGCTGTTCAGTTGAATTAGAGAAATGGGACATTCCCAGATATGTTCATAAACAATTTCAAAGGATGCCAGACAAACCTAAGCTGTCCCGTGGTCCTGCATGTCTATCAGTCAACAGGCATTGACAATGATGCACAGTGAGGTCCTTTGCTAAACCTCATTCTTATCCTAGAAAACTAATAAAAGAGTTCGACTTCAAGGTGGAAATGGATCTGCAGACAAGGCAAACTTTTTGTGTCACTGAACAGCACTAACCATTTCAGCCAAGCAGTCTTGATGTTCCCCGTGCCTTTTAGCGTAACTACTGCTGTCACCCTGGTACTGCCTGGGAGTCTAAAAGGAAAATGAGAGACATTATTTTGTAAAAGTCATTTTTTAAAAAGGCACAATGGTTTTCTTGTCATCTGGCAAGCAAGAAAAGAAATAACTCATTCTTTTGCCTTAAAATTTTAAAATTTAATATAAAGGACAATTTAAGTGCCTGTAAAAAGCCAGATCACAATGTGCCTTGCCATCTTCAGGTACTTCATTCTTTCATCATTACAAATGTCTTTTTTAGTTTCAGAAGCACAACAAATTCTACCAAAAATCCAGGAAGCTCCAGACAAGCACTGACCATGTTAATTACCCACAAAATGTGTAAGACTGCCATGATCAGCTCTCTGCTATCTGACAGACCTCATTGTATGAGCAACCATTGAGGATTTACTGTTTCTCACATACATTCGCCTAAAGTACCTGTTTGTGGTCACCTGGATAAATTCTGTTTGCATTCACACAGCTCAAGGGAGGCCCTGCCAGGAAGTGGTCTAAACCCCAGCAAGCTCCCCGAGCCCTGCTCCATGCAGCCATTCTCACCCGTAGTTGCAGAGCACCTGCAGGTCAGCACATGCGTGACCAAACACAGAACATCCCACAGTTACTAAAACCATACCACAGGCATGAGGAAAACCAGGTGGACGCCAAACAAGATTGGTCATAAGTGCAGGCTCAGGTCCAGATACTAATTCAGGGGACACATTCCTTATGAAACCATGGAAGAGGCAGCAGCTACCTTGACAGCAACAATCAAAACCCAAGTTTTCAGCAGGCTTTTAAAATTGTCAGACCTGCTGCACTAGCCCAGAGATGAAGGCACATTCAGACAGAAGCTGTTTATTGCACTTCAGGTTCTGTTTTCACTCCATAAAGAAAATAAATGTTTTGGCCATGAAAACAGTCAGTTGTTTGGCTTTTGCTATGCATACACAGGGAAACTTCCTAGTAACATATTGCACTGTCATCAAATACCATGAATTTGTTCCTTTCCACTGAGCTAGGCTCAGGCTTGAATTCTCAATTCATAGACTTTGAACTTGACTCAGGGTAACATTATTTTAGCTGAGGTCCACAGCCTCTTAAGGCCATAGGGGGCCAGCCAGAACATCTCATCTGACCTTCTGCTGCCCCTAGGCCACAGACTTCATCAGTTCAAGAGCTACTTATTTTCAGCAAATCTCTTCTAGCAGTACCAGGAAGATCCCCGGGATTTTTGTTTTTTCACTGAAGAGAAGGCAAGATATTTAGTAGGTGGTTTTTTCTAATGCAGCTTTAATGGAAGGAGCCACACAAAACCAGAAATATGGTAAAAGTGGACTGACTGATAAGAGTCCAGTCCTTACACCCCATCTGGATGGGAACAGACTGGATTATTTCCAGTTGTTTCCCTGGATCTCAATAGAGGGCTCAGGATGAGGCCTCTTAAGCTGGTGATTCTGTCTTGTCTGGTGCACAGTCACTGGAGCACTTCCCTGCCTCTCGCCCCCACTCTCTCCACCCATCCTTCCACACTGGTGAACCCACAAAACAAAAATGACACCTGAAAAAACATTGTTTCTGAAGGCCAGCTATCCACCCCTAATAAAAAAGGCTGAGATCTCCGTGTGATTGCAACCAAGAAGCTGTGTTGTAAAAACTGAGCTCATTCATAAGAACAAACAAAGGAAGAATTTGTATGCAAGAAACAATTCTAAGATCACAGCTCCGTCAGCTCTGGCCCTTCAAACCCTCCATGGACCTTTGTTTTGGTACCCATCTACAGAGGATGTTCCCAGGAAACCTAGATGGGAGAATGGAGAGATAGGTAAGATTATCTTCTCTGTTCACAGGCATGAAACAAAAACTACATGAGGATTTATGAAGTACTTTTCTCTTGCTCTCACCATCTTCAGAGATTCATACAAACTGTCCAGCTAGTATGAATGCTCATGGCCAAATTCCTGAGGGAAAAATTCTTGCTGAGTCAAGCTGATGGAAAAACAGAAATTCTGCTTTGCGGGAAATTCCAGGACCTCTGTTTTGTCCCTAAATTAATCAGAAAAGTCAGAAATCAAAACATTCTGCAGACTGACATTCCCAAGAATATTTCTTTAATATTTGGAAGAAAAGATAGGCTACTCTGAGCTTTACAAGCCACAGCTCTGTGAGACGTGCGCCAAGTATAAAACATTTCAGACATTTCTGTACTGCAATTCCAAAAGCCACACCACGCTGCAGTAAACAAGTGCAGCATCAGAGGCAGCGGTCCCCAGCAGCATCAGATTCCCCTGCAGAAAATACACTGTGTGTGCAGGCAACGTCTGTGATCTTCTCCTAGCACACACTCCAAGTTGGAAGGAGATTCCCTTCCTTGCAGGGCCATTTGTTGGTCTCTTTTCTGCTATCAGTGCAAGGTGAAAGTGTGTTTACACTGCGAGTACTTTCTCTGTCCACCGTCATTACCTCTCCCACACACTGCATGTGTTCCAGTGACGTGCAAAGGAAGTTACAGCTGACACAGGAGAGGGACAGGCTTTTAAGATTTTCCCCAGAGCCTTGAAACAAAAACTGTTACAAGGAACTGTCTGTGCTTCTTCCAGTGTGGAGACTGCGTGCACACCCACATGGCAGCTCCCGAAGCCTGAATTGTGCAATCCTATGGAGCACCAGCGAGGCTTCAAGCAACTGGTCTCGTACAGCACGCGTTGAACTGAGCTCATGAGGCTGAGTAAGGGTGACTTCAACCCTGCATCCTTTCTCTGCACCAGGAAAAGAGAGTAATGGTCAGCAGCTGGCAGCTTCGTGAGGTAGTGCTCAGAGGATGGACCATTTCCAGTGCAGTAGCACATGGGACCTCAGCTTCAAAAGCCCAGGCTGGAACTGGGATGGGAAGCGGGGGAGGAACAGACCAAGGCCTGATGCCACTTCTCTGTGCCACAGCTGCACGGACTTTCCCTAAGTCAAGCCAGAATCAAGCAGAGATTTCATTAAATGAGGCAGTCCCAGAACAAGGTTTCTCTGAGCATCCAGGCACCACAGACAAAAGGCAGTTTAACAGAAGAAGGATGACAGAATTGTTCTGTTAAATCCAACCAGCACCTCCTGCTTCCAGACTGCTCTGTGGCACATTTGTAACAGCAGCATGCCGGGGAGACTGCAAATGCAGGCGTTACGAGTTACACTACATGGTGCCGGAGAACTTACTTAGTTTAGGCAGTGAATTTACTGGGGACTGACTGGTGCACAAAAGAAGTGGTGTGTGGGGGCTCTTAACTGGCAGGCAGAAACAAAAAGCAGAACAAATCACTGCAAACGCCTAATGGGAATCAGAGGACAGGAGGGCTGGAAGGCATAAACATGCAGCACAGGAAAAGAAGCAGCAGAGCATAGGAAACCAAGTAGCTGGATTATTTCTTCCTGAGTTGTAACACCAAGTTCCTGTCTTGTAAAGGTGCTGTATCCTTCATCCATCCCATGAACCAGGAGAGCAAACTTGGGCCTCTTCAGCAGGCTGTAAGAGGAAGTAACAGAACTACAAGAAAGGATTCCAAATTGCAGATATTACTGTAAGGTGCTGCAGGGTTACAAACACAAGCCCAGATTCTGCTACATTTTTCTCACAGGTGCCTTCCCCTGCTTCACATCCAGACCTGGTTAATTCAGAGGTCCACTCACAAATTGCTCCTTGCAGGGCCAGGGCCAGAGTTGTACAAGCAAATTCAGTTTGAGGGGAGTGACTTTTTAGTGGGGCTTAAAAGGTCTGGAAGAGAAGAGGTGTGAAACTTCCTAAAAGCTTCATCATTCTCACTAATTCCTCCAGACAGGAGAATCAAAGGCCATGTGACTTGATCACATCCCTCCTTTTTCCTTATACCCAGATCAGGAAACAGCAACAGCAGCATGTCACAGTGGTGAGAGTGACCCACGGCTGCAAGGTTACAGGGAGTAGTGAATACCCAGGAAGCTTTCACAGAGCTATTGCTAAGGGGTTTCTAGTGGCAATATCCTACCAAAACTGAAATCAGTCAGTATAAACAGAATAAAACTGGGGGAGGAATATACTAGAGTGACAGTCACCTGGTGCAAAGGGCTAACACTAGGCAAATTTGATATTTTAGCTCCCTTTAAATACAGTGGGAATGGTTTGGGGATAAGTTAGATTCCAGTGGACTCCAGCCTGGTGCTACTTTCTCTGCATAGGAGTGAATTCCCGCCAACACCACCACCCAAAAATAGACTGTTATAAAAGTTTTCTAGCTCAACTACCAAACCCTACAGGGAGAAGAATGAAAAATAGCAGGACCGGCAGCATACTGTGAGACTCTCCCCAAGTCTGCTACAAGGAGCCAGCCTTTAGGATGAGCAGGGTTTATGGCAGCATGGGTTCATCCGCGTGGTGGAGTTAACTTGCACCATTCACAGCCGTGGTGTTCAACCACAAGTAGACCATGCAGTCCTGCTCTCACTCTCCCAACCTGGTGAGATGGGAACGGAATCACAGCAAAGGGGGCATGGATTAGGATGAAGGACAGGGACGGCTCACTCACAAGTTATGGTCAAGGCCAAAACAGATTCAACTTGAGGAAGAAAAATCAATTTAATTCGTTGCCATTCATCCAAGTAGCACAGTGAGACACAACAACCACATCTTACAACATCTTCCCCCACCGCTCCCTTCTTCCTGGGCTCAAATCACTTTGCTCCCGATTTCTCTACCTCCCCTTCCTAGCAGCACAGGGGGCAGGGAATGAGGGTTCAGTCAGTTCACCATTGCTGCTCTTCCCAGCATGAAAGTCCAGGAACAAGATGTTCCAATGCAAGCTTCCCATGGAGTCATGGACCTCTTTGGGTTCATCTCCCAGCTCCAGCATGGGGACATCCACGGGCTTCAGATGGGCCTCCAGTCCAGTGCATATCCTCACCCTCACTCTGGCAGCGAGCAACTCTCAGGTTCTCCACTCAGTCACATTTGCCCTTGGGCTCAGCTTTTCTGCTCCAGCATGGAGTCCTCCATAGCCTACACATGGGTATCTGCTGTCATTGAACCTCCATGGGCTGCAGGGACCTCCTTTGCCTTCTCCTATTCCATGCGGCTGAACTGTGTGTTTGAGGTTCTCTGTCCTCCCCTCCTCCTCCTTCGGAGCTCTCCCTTTGTTTAGGCCCGTGGTCGTCTTTTGTTCAGGTCAGTGGCCTCTCCTCCAGGTTCTCTCCACCTTCTTCTTTTCAAGACAGTCCTTCCCCTCACAAATAAGGATTCGCAGAGACATTTCCCTGGTGCTAACTGTCTAAGCCTAGGATGGGGGCTACGCCTTGGAGCCAGGGGAGCTCTAGAAGCTTATCACAAGGTGGCCCCTTCCCCCACTACCGAAAACACCCCCACACACAAACCAACACAACAGTCCAGTCCCCCTCTTCACTTAGCTGACTTTGCAGGAAAGCAGCTGTGCCTCACTGGTTCCTCTCAGTGCTTTTGGGGGCTTATCCCACAGTCCCAAGTGCTGTGCAGGAAACAGCACAGCTCTACAGACCCTTTCCCAAAGAACTGGGAGGAGAGATGTCTGTCTGACCCAGAGCAAGGGGCAGATACAGGAAGCCCCTGGAGGACTTAGCAGCACTGGAGAGAGGCTACCCTGCACCCACATTGCAGAGCAGTTATGTCAGCCTTGGGGTTGTACTCCAGCTCAACTCTTTGGATGGCCAGCCAGCTCAAGTCGGAAAGCATCTCTGATTTATGAGGATGTGGGTGTGGATAAGACACAAGTTACCAGCAACACTGGAGTTATAATCTCATTAACTCTGTAGTGAACAGCCACCCTAAGCAAGGAGGCCAGGGAGGCGGGGTGACTCCAAGAAACAGGGCAGCCAGGCTTGTAGTTCTGGTCTAGTTGTAGCGTTCCCACTCTCATTCTCCTCACCCCACGCACCCAGCAGTCTCAGTGCCACCTGCAAATGTGGGGGAAGGACTTGGCTTTCCTTTCAGTCTCCAGGACATGGGCAGTAGGACACTCTCCCCCTGTCCATGTTGCAGCCACTCATCTCTCTTGCACCTCCACCCCAAGACCCTTCAGCTGGGCCCAGAGCATGCAGCCAGAAATGGGAGCTGTCAGCACAATCACTGTAGGTTTCACAACCTCCTGTTACTGCAGCTTTACAGTTTATTTGCTCTGTGTGCCAACATTTGTAGATGCATGCTCTGTTCCTGTGGATATACATGCATCTATCTGTCATGCTCCCTATCTCCTGTGAAAAGGTGAAGTCCATGGCTTGGCAGCTGCACGTTTTGTGGTCGCTCTGTGTATCAGATGGGCATGGGAAATTCCTACTAAACTCTGGCAACAAGTTTCTCCCTTGGCTAATTTTTAATGGCAAAGGTTTTGTAATCACCATCCGAGCCTGAGGAGCAGAAATTCCTGAGGCGTAATTGGCTTTGTTGGTCTGTTGAGCACACTCAGCCTTGATCTCTTCAATTACTGTACGCATGTACCTACTCTCACACTGACACGCTGGTGAGGACAAGCCTGCCGGCTCCATGGATGGGTGCATGTCTTCAAGCAGTGCAACTGCCCTGGCAGCTAATGCTGTGCACGAGACATGGGGCAAGGCTAGCAGGCAACACTGGTCTCAGCTTGGTGGCAACCACTTACCAAACAAGATCACAGAGGAGACAGGACTTGTGGGGACAGGGGGACAAATTAAGTGGGCCACCAGTTGGTCCTCTTCCGCCACTTGACTCAGGTTGCTGACCACAAACTTCTCCACCTGCCACCACACAAGCCACCTTGTTCTCATTGCCGACAAGGTCTTCTTCACACAGAAAACTGGTCAGCCGCTGTAGCAAACGCTCCCCATGGAAACTCAGCTTCCACTGGCAAAAAGTCTGCACGTGCCAGGGTGGCTTATCCTAGATGAATTGTGCAGAGCAGCACAGCATCTTAAGACTCGCCAGCATAGCTATATCAATGGGAGGACTTTTTCCTTCCTTAATTAATGGGGTTATGCAGACAAAAAATTGTTGAGAATGAACCAGGTTGGTGACCCCTTAATGCTGCCTCATCAGCATGCAGCATTTAAAGGATGTGTATGACATTGAAACATGCTTTGAAGCCACTCCGTGGGGCCCGAGAAGGCTACGCATAGGCACAAATCTTCAGGCCCAACATCAGTTATATCAGATTACACACTGGGGTCTTGGGCACAACAAACGAGGTCAGGATACATCTGCGCCATCGTCCTCATGCACCATCCTCCTCATTCACCCCATGCCTTCGTCACAGTCTGCCCAGCATGTTTCTCCATGCTGTCTACCCTCCGCATCTGTCTCACTCGTGTCCCACCTGTTCCACATGCTGCTCCCATCCCGCTCTGTCCTCCCCATCTCCCCACAGCAAATGGCTACCACTTTTACCTCACCAGCCCTCAGTTCTGCCACCCTTTCCCGGCTTGCCCTGGGGCTGCTGCCCCTCTGCCAGAGGCCAGCAAGCTGTTCCGCAGCTCCATCATCCCTGGAGTTCACTGAAGGCAACTTTCACTCCCTCGTCTCCTCTAATTGCAGTCGGCACCCCCCAGGCTGAGAGGACTCATAAATACCACTGCCTTGTGAGGGAGTCTTCCAGCCAGTAATTGACTAAACTTTCCAGATGCACTTCCAGCAAGAAATTAAAAAGCAATGTGACCCTTGACAAGGGCACGGGCACCCCCCGCAATGCAAACACCCTCTCCCAGGAAAGCCCCATCCTCACAGACGCAGGGCTGGCGGGGCCGGCAGGACCCACAGCGGCCGGAGGTGCCGAGAGTGGAGGGGCCATAAATCAGGCTTCTCCTGGCCCCTGCTCCCCCAGACCCTTATCAGCCCCGCTCAGCATCGTGGGTGCTACAGGAGGGATGAGAGCAGGGCGGGTGCTGCCGCTGGTGGAGATAAGGGCCCACCGGGGCAAGCTCTGCTGCCATGGGCACCTCTAGACCCTGCAGGCACACAGGCCCGGCCAGCAGCTGCCCACCCCATGCCTCTGGGGCAGTGGCCTGGCTGTGCAAAGAGATCCCTGGGCATAAGGTGCTTCCTCCTCCTCATCCTCACTTCTGGCCCCCGGGAGCACCAGGGCCTGCAGCCTAACTGTCCAGCTCTTCTCTCTGCTGTCGCAGCCTGCCGCTCGGCAGGCCCCGTCCCTTAACCCGGGCAGGCTGTTGCTTTCCTGTCCCTCTTCCCTTTATCCCATGAGAAACAGCCTCAGGGCTTAATGAAAAATAAACATGTCGGGAGCTTTACTCTCAGGGAGCGAAACGGCAGCACTGACAAGTGGGCTGACGGTGTGCACCCCTGGCAAGACACCCCTTTCCTCAGCCTCAGCCCGTGGGAGCCAGGTGGAGTCCCAGAGGGCCTGTCTTGCCGAGGGCCACCTTGGCTGCAGAACCCTTCCCTCAGCACTCAAGCAACTCCATCGCTTCCCAAATGAGCTCCTGCTCCCTCCAGCAATGCTGTGGCAGGAGAGGAGATGTAGCAGAGTCTCTCTCCCATTGGAGGCCTGACTCTCAGCTCAGGCTACAAGAAACGTGGCATCACTCAGCAGATCTGTCACCTTTGTGGGCTCTGCAAGAGGCCAGGACTTTTAGGACAGCACGGGGTGCAGGGCAGAGAGGTGGGGAAGCAGATTGCCGACAGGGCAGAGCAGGGGAAGGCAGAGGTCCTTGGCAGGGATGCCTGCGTGCAACGGGCTCTGGAGCTGCTTGGGGCCAGGGCCAAGGGACCGGAGGAGGCTTTGAGAGGGAAATGTGCCCTTTGCGTGCCGGGCTCCTGCACCCCCTCGCTCCCTCGGCACAGTGACCGCCAGGGCAGAAATTATGGTCTCCAGCTGTAGGGCTTGCAGGCAGGGGAGGGGGGGTCCAGTCTGAGAGGAGAGTGCCCTTCAGCACTGGTGTAGGGGGGAGAGGCAAACCCACGTGTGCTGTGGCTCACTCCTGGCTGGCCACGGTTGATGTCGGGGAAGCAGAGGCCAGGACCAGTGAAGGGAGAGCAGCGAAGAGGTCCCTATGGGGCAGGACAGGGCTCTCTGGATGGGGCACAGAGGGAAGTGCCTGGGGAGTGCCAGTGATTCACAGCATCACGGGCAGGCACAGATAAGTGGTTGAAAGGTCTCTCGCCCTGCTAATCCCGCTTCCCTCCGATAGCTTTAAATCCATCACTTAAAAATTCAGTGTTTCTCTATTGGAGAGCTGGGTGGCCTACAGGATGAATGGAGCTCTTCACCCCTGGGGCAGCAGGGAGACTCCAGAAAACAGGGCCAGGAAGGTGCTGGCATGTTAGCACGTAGCTGGGTTATAATTTACACGCATACACCATATGCTTACTCCCATTAGCATCTTGGCTTGGAAGGCACCCAGTCTCCTTTCACCCCTGAAGGAATCGACTTCATTAGAAAGCACTCAAAGGCCTGCGTGGCTGTATTTGCCTGCAAAATAGAGGCAGCTACGCTGAGACCAAAGGCAAGCCTTGAACGTCAGGCTTGCTCCCATTCGACAGAGTTAGAAGGATGGCACTTTTCACAGAGGGCAATCTCAAACTGGCTGTTTTCCCTGAGGGGATACAGCACACAAAGACATCCCTGTTACAGTTTCAGTGACCTTAGGTGGCATGCAATAGGGCTCGTTTGGGTTTGCATATTTAAAGTAACACCTATGAGAGATTGCCCAAGGGTCCAGTAAAGATCAATTAGCTGGTAGGAGAGAAGTCTTTAACTGCATGGCTAGTCCATGTAAGACAGGACCTTGAGGGCACTTAAAATGGGATTAAGTCCACGCTTAAGTATAGTTTTATTATTGTCACTAGCAGCATTCACACTGAGTGTGACAAATACGGTCTGCCCCCACACTCCTCTAGGTAAGATGCAGCTATTTCAGAAGCCCCAGATAAGCCACAGAGGTAGATGAGGTCTGCAAGGGTTAAGCCAGTGCTCCCAGCTACATGGGAGGGCTTTGCCTTCAGGTGGACTTGTCTCCAAGCAGTTTGCCCACTTCTCTACATTCTGGAAGGCCCCAGCCCCACACCTTCCCATCCTGTCCTTTTCCACCTTGTTTCTAACACCTCGATTTAGTGGCTGCCATAAAGCCAGCTCCCTGCGGGCAGGCCCAGCACAGGGTCCCATATGGAGGTCTGGGGGGAGGAGGGGTGCTGAGTCTGTATATTCTTCCAGATCTCCCCCTGCGCACTCCTCCACGCAGAAATATCCCTTTTCCTATCAGCAATTTTGGAGCTGACGTCCTTCATGACGTGGGTAACATCCTGCAGGGGCCACAAGAAATGATCTCCCTCCCGTCGAGCTCCCAAACCCTGCCCACCCCAGCTGGGGAAACCTCACACTCACCCCATCACTGGTGCTCACAGGACACCACTGGGTCATGTTGGCTCGCTGAAGGTCAGACCTAGTGACATAGTGCTGATTTAGAACCACCCAGAGAGCCACCCTGTGAAATTCTGCTCCCTTGCTCCCAGTAGCCAGCATTTTCCTTCCTTCAGGCTGTTAAAAGGCCAGACTGATGAAAGCCCTTGCCTGCCCTCTTGACCAGCACTCCCAAGCACTGAAACCAGGACTGCAAGTGCTCAAGCCCACACTCCCTCACTGGTACCTCCACCATGTTGTCACAAGGAGAACTTGGATCCCATAAAGGAGCGATGGACTGTATGAAGTAGCTGCTCCAGGCAAGGAGCAAAGCTCTCAAGGAACGGCCTCAAAGGCAGCATCACTGTCATGCCAGCACATACCTACTGTGGAAAGGTGTTTTCAGAGACCCTGTCTCATTCCCTGTCCTGATTTGACCACACGGGAAACTTTGCAGTAGAAAGAACTGTGACCAGGCACTGTGGGGCCAGGACTAAGGGAGTTCACATGGTGAATGCCTAAAGCAAAGTACTGAAATCCTCTCATGCCTTGGTGCATGGAGTCAGAGCTCTCTGTCTAACTGAAGAACTAAATTCCCTCATCAGCACCAAGCTATGGCTTCAGGTCAAATGCAACCTCCACCAGGTGAAGCAGCCTCTGCCTTCCCTCCCTTCCTTCCTTCCTTCCTTCCTTCCTTCCTTCCTTCCTTCCTTCCTTCCTTCCTTCCTTCCTTCCTTCCTTCCTTCCTTCCTTCCTTCCTTCCTTCCTTCCATCCCCAGCATCCCTCTCACCCTGTCCCCAGAGCTCTTCCCTGTCTTGCCTTAGCAGCCACAGGAGGGGACAAGCAGGGGATGGGACATGAGGGAGAGTGCTGTTTATCTCTCCTGGAGGGAATTTCACACCTCCTCTCTGTTCTGCTCAGCTGCCCAGGAGGCAGCCCTGTCGCCAGAGACAGTGTCTGGCCTCCTGTGTTGACAAAGTCACAAGAGATGTGGAGCACACATGAAGATAAAGGCAGGGCTGTCAAAGGCTGTAAGCCCATTCCTACTGTTCTGCTCATCAGAGGAAGGAGGCGGGTGTTGGGGTGGGAAGAGGCCAGGATTGTCTACTGCGCTGTGCCAAGAGCCAGGACCAAACCTTGGCTCCTCTGTTCTCCAAGCACAGCTACTGTCAGCCACTCACACTTCCATCTCCAGTCCCAGCCAGAGTCAACACCAGGTTGACAGCTGGAGTTATCACTTCATGACATATGCAGAGAGGGTGGAAATTTTTTTTCTTCATATCCAAGCAGTTCCTGTGTCAAACACACCAAGTTTTTGCTCCCACACCCAACAGTGAAGCAAGCTCTTACAGACAGGCATCCACAGAGCATGTTGTCTCCTTCCTTCTCTTCTGCTCTCCTATTGCATGGTTCCTCATCTGGATGATTCCTCATTCAGACACTTACCTTCTGAGTTTGGCATTAGCCCTTCGATCTGAGCGTTCTGCCCACAATCCTGCTGCTCCCCTGTTTGCAAAGGACCATGATGATGTATGCTGTAACTGCTTGGCACAGGAGGGCAAGTTAGCATTTGCCTGGCACTTTTCACACACACAACACTCAACATATTGGAAGGGTTCATCCATGACTCCATTTAGCATGGAGTTCCCTCACCAGGAGGGGTTTCCCATTTCCAGAGGCTCAGACCAGAACCATCGTGACATCTCCAGCAGCCAGAGCAAAGCCTTGCTCTAAATGCCCCCTCCCTGCATCTTCCCAGACATCAAGGCTCTGTTTCCTTCCCCTCACAGATCCCTAGCTGCTCCTACCACCTGCCCCCTCCATTACCCAGTCTTCCCTTCCTGTTCACTTCAGCTAAGTAGGAAACTCAGGTGTGTTCAGTACACTCAGAAAAAGTCCCTCTCTTGCATTGAAGTGTTCCCAAGCACTTTATGCTCTGATGGCTGGCTGCTGGGGACTGGTAAGAGGTCAGAGGAGCCTCGTGGTCTCCCAGGGCTGAGCACACATCCCCAACCTTAAATGACATCACTGAGTGAGGCAGAATCAGGCCCAGGGTAGCTAGTCTGACAAAGCCCATACATAGGGCTACACAGAGGATTGTTATGGCCAGTGCTGCTTTGGCAGAGGGGGTGAGTCAGCAGTAGTACTTCAGTGCTGGTGTAACAGTGGCCACCCTTCTCAGTATAGAAACGTTGCTCTAAAAAACACATTCCATACCCCCACATGTCTCAATACCACTGTAAGACTGACAATAATAAAGGTCAGCTTAGCCTCAAATAGCTGGATTTTTAATGGTGCTCAATTCCCACTGAGGACAATAATGAATCCCACCCCTCGAGGGGCAGCAGAAGCTGTGCTGAAAAGCTGGCCAGCAGTGCTGCTGCTGCCAGGAGCCCTAGACACACAGTGGTGGTGTGGCTGCAGGGCACCTTACTGGGAGAGAAGAACGAGTAGGACTTCCCCTTCCCTGACGCTCTGTCTCCACCTTTGTATTGCAAAAACAAAGAGGTTTGGGTGTGATTCCGCCCTGTGCCCAGCAGCAGCTTCGGCAGTTGCGTGCGCAACGTGCCCGCTCCTGGAGCTGCTTATGGAGGAAGAGGGCGTCTGTGCTCTGGGCACGTTCCTCTGCCCCCGAGGCACCATGCTTCTCCCTCTCCAAAGTACACACGCCTGCACCACCACCCCCTTGCCGGCAGTGGAATGGTTGCTGGAGAATTTTCCATGCTGCAAGCCAGACTGGATAAGGAAGGCCAGGCTCTTCCCAAGGTGCCCAGCCACTTCCCAACACGAAATCACAGAACTGATCAATGCGGATGAGCACGTAGGGTAGTGGGAGGGACAGGGTGTGCTGTCTCAGCCTGACTAAAAGAGCTTATAGTTTACAGCCAAACCTAGCTTAACCTCCTCCAGGATCACTCCAGGGAGCCAGGCTCTTCTTCTCCAGCTTTCCTTTCCTCATTCTGTTGTTTTGACCTTTATAGTGATATCCAAGTAAAACCCTTAGGCTAGAAATCAAGGGGCTGCGGTTTTCCCCAGTGGTCAGTGGAAGTTAACAACAAGGAGAGACACATACTAATTCAGTCTGCCTCTTAAAGCAGGACATACAGGGTCCAGGATCCCACCACCAAAAACTAGAGAGAGGGTCACATCTGTACAATGCAGGACATTACATGTCAGAAGGAAAAAAGGAGCAGAGAAGAAGGAGAACTCCCCTGACGCTACACATGCACGTGTTCCCAGCTAAAAACCACTACCAGAGCAAACTGTGAAGACCCCAGGCCAGGAGGAACCAAGTTACAGTAGCGTCTCCATCCAATTTGGCTCCCATGCTGAGAAGAGGAGCCTGTGGTAAGCAAGCTGGCAAAGCCCGCCAGAGCCAAGCTACACAGTAACATCAGCTGTCAGGAGTGGAGCCCCTGGGCTATTCCGTCTAGGATTATTTTTTTTAAAAAAAAAAAAGTCTTACTCTGCTTTTTCCAAACTACAGACTCTGGCAAGCATTCTGGACAGCCTGGTAACTGTGTGCTAAGTTTGGCCTGAAAGCATATAATCCTAATGAGAATAGAAAGACCTGACTCTCTCTGGGAGCTCCTGCTAGGCTTCAAAGGACCCAGGACTTACCAAGCAGTTTTGAAACCCATCCATGACTTCTGGCCCACTTTCTGATTGCTGCGAAGGAGAGAAGGCTGCGTGCACGCCTGGGAAGGGGCAAGGGGCTGGAAGAAGAAAGGAAGGAAGGGGTGTTCAGAGGGAGTGGGGTGTGAGAGGTGAGGGTCTATGTGCAATGTAGGATGGGCTGAGGGAGTTTGTGCGCCACAAGGGAGACCGGAAGACCAGGAAGGATTTGCACAAGTTTTATTACTGTTGCTGAAGAGATGGCAAATGAAGGTGGAAGGGGAAGGGAAGGGAAGGGAAGGGAAGGGAAGGGAAGGGAAGGGAAGGGAAGGGAAGGGAAGGGAAGGGAAGGGAAGGGAAGGGAAGGGAAGGGAAGGGAAGGGAAGGGAAGGGAAGGGAAGGGAAGGGAAGGGAAGGGAAGGGAAGGGAAGGGAAGGGAAGGGAAGGGAAGGGAAGGGAAGGGAAGGGAAGGGAAGGGAAGGGAAGGGATCCATTAGTGTCCAAGCAGGAGGGCAGGGCAACAAACAGAGGTGCAGAGATGGGGAATTAGGGCTGAGCGTCCAAAGGAAGTGTACAGGCAGGAGGGGGATAGAAGACAGCTTAGGAGCACACACATTGGCCTCTGTGGATGCCCACGTGTGTGCTGAGCTGAGACTCCTGTTTCCTCATCTGCCTGCTTAGCACCAACCCCCCGGACCTTGTAATACTCTAAACACCTGCCCCAAAGGAAAGTGCTTCTTAAGGCTGGAGAGGCTCCAAGAGAGCAGGCTCTCTCACCCCAAACGCTTCCCACCTTACACTGGTTTTGCTGCGTATGTCAGAGGGGAGCAAATATGTGTTTGTTTCAGCAGGGACACGGCTCTGTGCATAGGTAAGTAGAGGATGAAAATGTCCACAGCCACTATGAACACAACACAGGGGACCTTGAAACTTTTGGAGGTCTTCCCCCGACCCTTCCCTTCTGTCAGGGAAGAGAAAGGCCATGTGCTTTAGCAGAGATATTTGAAGCTAAGGAGTGCAAAGAGGCCACGAACGATGGGAAAATAAGACTGCCACACAGGTATTAGTACTAGCTCAGGATATCACATGAACTGAGGCAAAGGGGAAACTGGAGAGTCAGGAATGCAAGTCCAATCTAGACACTGGAGAGAAACCAGCAGAGCCCCTCTGAGTATCCCTCCTTTCTTGTCAGACCTAATATTGCCCAAATTAGGGCTGCACATGGACGTGCTGCTGATAGAACAGCAAAAGCCTGGTGCTACACCAGAAAGTCTGTGTGCCACATTGTCAATGCAAAGGGGGGCTATCACCCCCATAGGCACCACTGTCACTTCAATGCCTGATTTCTCATGGATTTATACACATCTGGCCATCCCGTTGCTGGAGTGCCTTATGTGGAAAGCCAACTGCAATGCATTTAGCAGACTGCAGAGATGCTCACCTGTCTGCCAGCAGCTGCCTGTTCCTCTGCCAACTTGCTTCATCGCTCCCTCCTTGTGAACTTCAGCCTTTTCGACACCAGTCAGCAGCAGTCATAGCTGGTACTTAATGACTTGCTCCACAGGAACTGCTTGCCCAGAAATACAAAGGCAATAGCCTGTCTTCCCCACTCTCTGTGGGTCCCAGGCTGCAGCTCCAGGGAGGACCCAGCCCCACCACTCACTCCCCACCTCCTGGCAGCAGCGAGGTGGGTGGCAGCATCTCATCACACATCACACAAGCGCTGCTGCACTTGGTGCTCAGAGCCATCAAGGCCAGGGCGTACCATCAGTCTGTACCCCAGGACATAACGCCCCAGCTCTCTTAGCAGCTGCAAGAGTGCACATACACACAGCACAAATGCTCTTAGCCTGGGCCCAAGCAGAGCCTCCGATGCAGACGTGCTCTCCTACCCAGCACTCATAGACAATGGAAATGGTCTTATTAAAAAAGCTGCAGACAGAATGAATCACAGCCTCCTGCAGGCCTAGTCTCTGGGCCTTTCACAAAGAGACGAGGTTGGCAAAAAGCAGCCAGCCCATCGCCTGGAGCTGCCTCTTAGCTTTATGCAGCACCAGGAGGAAACACCCTGCTCGCCACTCCAGGACCAGGCTCACCCTGGGAAAGGAGTGGAAAAGAAAAGCGCTCCAGCAAGATGTTGAAGAAGCCCCCCAGATCCACAGTGGGGACTGCCATGGAACGGTGCTCCTGGAGTCATGCAAGGAGCCACAGACATCAAGGGATGCAAGCAAAGGTAATGTTGTAGCAGTGAGGGAAAACAGAACTCCAGCGAGGAAAGTAGCCCCAAGGTTTTCCCTGGGACGTGGAGGTGGCTGTGTCTTGCTCTGGGCTGGTCTGCTCTGTCCTAGAGAATGTAAGAACTAGCACCTATTTGACTTGTCTTTCCCAGTCCTGGTTTCAGTTGCTTGTAACTTGCCACTTTCACCACTCGGGCTGACATTTTCCAGACCAGGCATCTGCCTTAACTGTTAAAAGAAAAAGAAGGAAAAAAGACCCACACACATTTAGAGATTTTGACCGTTCTTGGAATACAAGAAAAAGAGGTTATTCTGTCCATGCTAAAAAAATCAGCGCTTACAACTGGTTAACTGAGAGTTTACAGTTTAAAGCAAGAACTTGAAATTAGGCAAGGGAAGTGCCTTGCTGCCAAGAATATGTCTCTGCTGTCCCCAAGAAAAATATCCCTGAATTTTGATCCAGTTATGAGCTCGATACTCACACAGAACAGATTTGGCAGAGTTGATGGCTCCATGCTGCAAAGTTTCTGCACAAAGTGAGTGTGCTGTTTGTCCACATGTAGCTCCCAAGTTCTGAACCAATCCAGTCCTACACTGGAACATCTGCATGTCTCCATGTCAATGTGTGTGGGGTGAGGGGCGTTGATGGAAATTTTACTTTCTCTGCAGAATACAAGCATTTGCCTTGTAAAATCCTGCTGAATCACCCAATCCCAAATGCCCAACATTAACTGAAAAAACTTTCCAGGCCTACCCTAACACCATTCGCTTCACACACCTTTTGAATTCTGCTGTGACCAAGATTGTGTCCCACAAACAGCTCTGGTTTCCTTCTCTAGAGATGTCTAGTTTACATCCACCAATCCTGAGATCCACACAAGTCAGAAAAACCCATAGAGAAAATATAACTTGATGCTATAACTATAGTATCTGATCTCCTTACACACTAGGGAGTAAAATCCTAGATGCAAAGACAACCTTAATTCCATAACTTCCTTACTGGGGAGGTTTGACAATATTTTTAAGCTCTCTTGCTATGTAGGCTCTTACAGCACCTTTATCTCTGCTAGTTCTAAGCAATATTGATCCTGTATCTGAGGCTTGGGCCTTTGATTCCTTTACCCTGCACCCAGGAGAGGAACCAGGGTATTTTGAAGCCTCCCACCTCAGGTGTTGTTCTTTTGGATACAGGTGGCAGAGTGGGGAGTGCGGTCTGCAGATGTCCTCTCCCAGAGGAGCTGGCCAGAGCACAGCAAGCCCAGACACCCACACACCCCTGGCGCTCCTCAGCTCTAGGGAGGGAAGCTGGCTAAAGGAGGGCCACAGCACTTTTTGCCAAGAGCTATTGAGCTGCAGCTTTCAGGGTATTTGGAGGTCCAGTTTTCCAGATTCATCTTTCACATCAGTGGTCCAGAGAGAAGAAAGCAGAGTAAACCACAACATTAATGTACACAGTACCCTTCATACCAGGACCCCTAGGCACTTTGTGAGTATCAGATTCACCTCTCAACAGACCAGAGAGGCTGGTAATAATTATTATTTTTTCCTATTGCAGAGAAGAAAACAGACACTGAACAGGAGGCAAATTTCCCAAAGACAGCAGATGAGCCCTGTGCAGAGTTATGAGAGGAACCCAGGTGTCCTGACTGCCTTGTCCCTGCTCTGGCTGTGACAGTGAGCTGGAATAGCAAATGTCACATACAGAAAATAATAACACAGGGCTGATGTCTTACAGAAATGCCGCACCTTCTGATTTTAGCCAAGACATTTGTGTCCACGTCTTCTTGTTCTGCTAAATATTTGTTCATAGCTATGCCTAGCCGCACTGATAGTGAAGGATATAACAAAGGAAGATGGAGGGGGAAGAATCATGATCCAGAGTGTTGGGTATTCATGGGGTAAGAACTGGAATAGGAGTGTTTTCCTCTCCTCCCTTCTTTATTAGCACAGCAAAGTTTGTAGGGAGGGTAGTGGGGTTTTCTAATTAGACCAACTGATGTACTTGGGAAAAGATAGACAAGCTGTCAGGAGCTTGAGCTCTTCTTCAGGTCTGAAGGAGACACATCAAACCTCAAGCTAAGTACGGACTGCAAACAAGCATTCCAAGTTTAACTTCAGTGTGTCAATCAACTATCTGTTTGGAAGGAAAGGGGGTTGTTAATGCATCTGCAGCAGTAGGAAATATTAGCAAGGGGAAAGGGTAAAGGCTGTTAGTTTCCATGTAATAAGTAGAGGCAGAAGTTCTTGACGGGGGAATAGCAAGGGATTAGTGGAAGAGTGGGGAGCTGGGGAAAATTGTAAATCTAGTACTGGTGCTGCATCCTTGGTTTCTAGCATCCATTAAAGCCACACATTTCAATTCACTACCAATCTTTTGAAGGCGTTTCCTACATTTGCCATGAGGATCGGGATCAAGTCTGTGAGAGTGTGGCTGTTTGTTCTGTGCATAGTGCTCTCGTGCCTGTGTCAGCCTGTTCCTGTGTGAATTCATTCATGACACAGGGGTGGTTTGGTCCCCCCCTGGTTTCCTTGAGGACATAAGGCATGTTGGAGGATATGTGCCACGTTCTGCACGTCACTGTGATGGCTTAGGGACATCTTAGTGATTTTATCCTCTGTTGCTCAAACAGAGTCTGACTGTAGTATGACAATGCCTGGTTGTGCCATCTAAAATCCCCGGCATGCACTGCTTCTTCCTAGCCTGAGTTAATGTTAGCAACCACACAACGCCTCATCCCTGTCCTTCAGTGATTGCTCTCCCCTGTCTATGTCTTCCTCTCAGACCTGGCATAGGATTGGGAGCTTCCTGCAACGTAAACCTTGTGCTGTGCAGGCTGTCCAGCCGCTCTGCAGGGGTTACAAACGGTTATCCTGATGCAGACAGGACTGTGTTCATGCTCAGCCTGCCCCGAGTGCTGGGAGCTGCCATCACAGCAACCACATTTTGCTACACTGGATGCTGTAAATCTGGATGACTGCGTAGGAGGCATGGGGCAATTTCTAAGGATGAAAGAGGTGGGACCAGAAGAGCCTTCCCTCCAGCCTGGGGGATAGGGTCTGAATAATACTCTTTGCCGAGTCCCCACCACATAATTCATTGCAGAGTAATTTCTTCCTGCTGCATCTCACCCTGTTTCAGACATCTCTCCGACTCTCTCATTTCTCTCTCTCTTTCAATCTCTGCTGTTTGTTCTATGGAACTATTCATCAGATAATTCCCACAGACAGCTCCTGGGCATCAGTTCACTCATGAACAGCTCTGTGTAAGTCTGCTTGAAATACCAGCCGCTCTGAGTGGACGTGCAGGTGCCGTGGGATCCTTCTCTCCCCTGCCTTGAAGGGAATCCTTTGAATGGCGCAGATATGCTCAACTGCAAACTCCAGAAGGGTTTCCTGAGGTCTCTCTCTCATGTCTGATGTTTGTGTCCCTTTGGAGCACAGTGAATGTTCAAGGCAGAACCACCATGTCCAAAAGTTTGCTACATGAACAGCTAAGGATCAGCTTAAACAGAGATGCAAACATCTCCAAGCAGTTTTGACAGTAGGGCCAGCAACAGCTGACTCTCCAGAAGGATTTTGCAAAGTTTCCATGCCCCTGCTGAATTAAAGGAGTGGACAGGTGGCTAAATCAGTATCCACTGTTTGCTCCATCCTTTTTCCATGCTTTCCTCTGTGAGCACAAATCAGCCAAAGCCTTTGCTTGGGCCCATCCCCAACACTGCAGCTGAACCCGACTCCCACTGAGATCACATTGGAAGGCATTTCTCAGGGTGACGGGCCTGCTTTCCACCGAAGAGGGACTTAAAACAAAACAACCAAAGCCACTCAATTAGAGTTTGGGGCTTAGAAGGCCCTTTATCTCATGAAAAAAAAAAGAGATTAAAGCCCTCTGATAATTTATAAAGCGCTTAAAAGTTTAAAGGGGAATCGAGCTTTTATCTGAACTATCAGATAACACGAGGCACGCAAAGGCCACGCACAAGGCAGCCCCAGGGTGCAGTCACTTCGTTGCAGAGAGCTTGTGCTTCCAACTGTGGATCTGATCCCGGTCCCTGAAATTAATAGGCAGACTCTCAGGCTCTCATGGACTAGTAGCCAGGCCAGTCTGACACGTCCCCGTGGCTCAGCCGTGCAGTCACGTAACTCTCGCTTAAAAAGTCCTTGGGTGTCCTCACTTAGTGGTGCCTGACAGCTCCTGTGGTGAGATGGGCTGGATGTCCCGGATGCCTTTGAGTGAACATCCTGGCGTTGAGGGCTTCTCCCACCACACCGATGGCCAGTGCTTACTTAATGAAGGTGTGCAGTGTGCTCAGCGTGCCCTAAACAATGTATGGCTGGCCCGAGTCCTCTCAGAAGCTTGCCCAACCTGTTTTCATTTGCGTTGGTATTTCAAACAGCCAGTTATTATTTGGGTGGTTGAGGCCATCATTCATTACTGTCCTGGTAGACTTTTGCTGTCTTCTCAGCTCTCTCTCTGCTCATTATCCACTTTGGCCACTGCTGACAATGGTGTCCCGGCAGGCAGAGACCACCATCGAACAATGGAGGGAGGAACGCATGTGGGACACAGAGCGTGCCCTGGAGCTGGCCCTGGATGCTGAAACTTGCTCCCGCAGGAGACAGGGACTCCCAGGCTCACGGCAAAATGCCAGGCTCAGCTATTCCTCAGCACTGCCCACACATAAAGGAAACAAGTTGCCCTTTGAGCAACAGGGCTAAAAAAGCCCGGGGTTCCTGGGAAAAAGGGGTGTCCTTTGTCCCCAGACATCTTCTCCTCACCTGCTGCATTAACCCTTGCCCCACAACATGCAAGAGACAATAGTGGTGTGCATAATCTAGAGCTAGATACCTGCTGGCAGGCAGGTCATGTTCGCACATCGTGATGGTGTGGCCAGTTGATGTCTAACAGAAGGTAACAACAGCTGGGTTCTTCCTCTCTTTCCTTCTGAGATCACTGGTGTGCATTATTTCGTCTACTCTGACAGCCACAAAGTTCGTGTTTTTGAAACTTCTACTGCTCTTTCAGATGTGGTTGAAACTGGCTGACATGTTGCAGAGCCACTTGAAGAGGGAAGGACAAACAGCCAAACAGACATTGTTTCCTTCAGAAAATGAGTTTTAAAAATATCCTGTAAATAAACCAGACTTTCTTCCTCTGCACTGACCCTCAGTTAAAGTGTTCACCCAGCAGAAAGTCCCAGCCTCAGTCATCCTAGCATGCAGACAGAGCCACCTGGCCAGGCCCATTCTCACTTGACCAAACTCTTCACTCTCTCATGAGTGAACGAATCAAAAATTCCACCATGCATCTGCTTTGCTGGCAACCAGCAAGAGGACCAAAATGTTCCCCAACAAACGCATTATGCAATTTTTTTGCCAAATACTTACTTGTTCTGAAGGACCTTTTTTCAGACTTCCAAGGCCAGGTTGAAGATGAAGATTTTGGTGGATCACTCAGGAAGACAGGGCTTTGTCAAGTAGCTAAAGGTCTGGTCTGAGGGTCAGGAGACGGAGTCCCCAACTCTCTCCAGGACTTTCTGCATGATCTTAGGCTAACAATTCCCTTTTGTATTTTCTCTGTCAGGATATGTGCATTTACTTCATTCAAACTGTTTTATCTCTGGGGAGTCGGCTGGCATTAGTGAAGATTTGCTCAGCCTTTCCATAATGGGACCCTGAACTTGACAGATGGGCCACTGCAACACTAATAGCACAAGATGATAAGCAAGGACTTTGCAAGCCTGGAGAAATACATGCAAAGCAAAAGTACATAACATATCTCTAATGGAATATATACATACATATACACATATATAAAGAACCCAATAAAAAAGGTGAGAACTGACTTACCTAAACCTTAAAAAGTCGCTCTTTGAAAATGTTTGAAATTGTTTGGTCAGGTGATTGGTACTGACAGTGTGCACGGGACATGGGAAACTGCTAGCGATTAGTGAGATGTGCCACACTGCCAGGCCTGTCTGACACCTTCCATGCAGCCAGGTAAGGCTTGCTCCAGGTGTCACCGAGTGTCAGTACTCAGTAGCCAATGGCTCTCGTCTGCTGAAGAGGTTTTTGTGTATACATCAGCCACCAGGCCTGCACAGTGCCAAGCATGGCAGCCACTATGAGATGGAAGCATTCAGAGCACCTCAGGACTTGTGAAGCATTAGAACATTTCTGGGGGTTGTGCTGTGGTTTGTCCTGTGGTTTAGGACACCACCATCACCGGCCAAGAATACTTTAGTGTGCCAAAGTTCTCATTCGCATGGCCGGCATGCTAACATCCTCATTCTTACCTTGCATGTCTGTCAAGTGTAAGCAAAGTATCTATTAATTGTGTCTGACTGAATGTCAGCTGCTCTTTTAAAAGCTCGTTGATATAAGTTTAGACAATAGGCCAAGAAAAGGCTGCATCCCCGTGGAGAACACGCAAGGCATTCTCCTGTGTCATTGATTTAATAAGGAAGAGTTCAGTACACTCCTGCTTAGAAAGGCCCAAATACTTTCAAGGTTTCTGCTTGAATGGAAATTGGAATTCACCTTGGCTGCGCTCTCACACTCTGTGTGCCCGCCTCCTTGCGCTGCCTTAGCCAAGGACTTTTACTGTGGGGAACTTCTGCAAGAATAGCAAGGGATGCTGCTAGCTTTTTGTGAAAAATCCTATTTCCAGTAGGTATCTCTTTCCAAATATGAGGCTCATCTTCCAAGGCCAGCAACAAGAGGTGATTCATAAGACTCAACATCCAAGACCAGAAAGGAAGTGATCAACATGTACCAAGAAAATAAAGTTAACTCTTATTTTGACACATTGGGGATTTCCAAGACACAAACTGCTGAGACTTCATCAGAAGGCGAGAGAAATGTATTGCTTCAGATGACAAATAATCAATCATAAACTCATGGGCTGCTTAAAAGCATGACCAGGACTGACATGCCCCAGATACATGATTGGAAGTGTTACTCGCTTGGTTGCAGGCATGACTCTTCAGGTCCACATGGTAAGTAGAAACTCTCACCAAGTTGGCCCTACCTGCCAACTCCTCTGTGCAATACACACTTCCTGCCCTATCCCTTGCCAAAGTCCCACTCATCTGCAGCTCACCCCCCAGCAGCAGATGGAAAACATCCACAGCAAGAAGCAATGGGAAAAACCAGCTCCGTTTGGCTCCTTACCCCTCAGCACACTCCGAAATCGGTGAGTTGTGCTGGCTCCCTGTGCCAGAGAGTGCTGCCATCTCTCCCTTTCTATTTTAACTGCCTCACATAAGAAGTGGAAAATTCTGTGAGGGAATTAAGCTGCTGGGAATGCTGGTAGGCACTGAGCTGTGAATAACCTCCCACGTGCCTGAGTCGTAAGAAACACATTACTGAGGGAAGCAGGGCAGACCATTGCCATGATGGGATGTGGACCCAGATAGATACCCCACCGTAGTCACTCTGTGCCTCAGATGCCTTAAAAACCAATACTCTGTACCTTTTATTTATTATACACTCTTATGGGAGCCCCAAGCAGCAACATGTGGCGGAGTCTGCGCTACATTACACCTTTGGAGCAGCTCCAGACACGAGGTACAACCAGGCACCACTCTCCCCAGTAGAAAAGCTCATGGAGCAGCATGCTAAAATTTCATAAGCATTGTGTGTCCCCAGCACCTGAACATAAAGAAATGCCACGTCCCTAACGCACCCGAGTAGGGAGGCTGTGCATTGTTGCAACTGCCATAATCACAGCTTCGTATCTCCAGTGTGATAACAGACAGACAGTTTCTGTTGCGCAAACTGCGCTGGGTAGGGCCAAGCAACCCGCAGCGTGGCATCACTGGCATTCTAGGAACGGCTCTGCTCCTCTGCTGCCAGAACACGCTACCCGCAGCGCATCCCAGTGCGGCGCTACACAGACGGGGAGCTACAACCACAGGGAAACAGCTTCCTGCAGCAACATGGGGTGCCTTTCAGGCCTGGCTAGGAGCGTGTTTTGGGGGGATACTGTGAAGCCCTGCTGGAGAAGGCCAGTGGCTGGGTGGCTGTGGAGCAGCTCAGGCAAGATCCAGCACCATCCAAGGTGCCTGTTGTTTATAGAAAACAGTTAATGAAGCTGGTTATCATCCAGACAATTCCTGTATTAGGTGTTAGTGGCCATGTGGGGGACTCCCAAACACAATATACATGCCAGCTTTGCAGCCCAAGGAGAGGAACGTAAAGCAGGAACTCAGCAGTTGGGTTTTGTCGATCCTTTAACAGACATCTAGCAACAAATGTGGAGCAGAGCTATATAGAAAAGGCACTCAAGCATGTGTGGATTAAAGTTAAGCATGTGTTTGTGTGCTGTCCTAGATCATATCCATTGCAATCTCAGGGCCTGTGTCTGGGGAGACTTAGCTGGTGGAACGTGTCTTCTGATACAAAATGCCACCTACTGAGAACAGACTTTCACTGAGGTCTCCATACATAATGGGAGGACATTCCAAACCAATATTCAGAGACTGAGAATTTCCCCTGTAGGTGTAGAAGCTCCAAGGATTTTTGTTCATGTTCATCAACAAAAAAAAACACAAGCTCGTACAGCTGCATTGTGCTCCTAGATTTTTGTGCAAGAGCCTAGAAGGCACATAAAAGAGGAGGAGACAGACTCACACCTCTGGCAGATGAGGACACATCCTTCCATTCCTTAGGGTGAGAATATACCACAGTGTATTTATTTGCAACCAAAAGCATGAGAGGCAGGTAGGCCTCAGTGAAAACTCGTCTGAGGAAATTGTTAACATACATTACAAGAACCAGGGGCATCAAATGAAAGCAACAAGCAAAACAAGCAGTGGGAGGTGTCCGTTTACACAACAGGTAGCTGTTACACTGTGGAAGTCCTTGCCACAGGATGCTGCCGGAACTTTAAGTTTACAAATGTATGGGGGGAAAAAAAAACCCTCAACAAAGATACTAGGTCTGCCTCAGAAAGCCCCCAAAGTACAAATTGTGGGAAGCTGGGGAACATCTGGGAGACGTATCACTAGACATTTGCCTTCAAATTACGCTCTTTGTTGTGCACACGCTATCAGCCATTGTTGGAGACAGGCTGCTGGGCTCCACAAACCCTTGGTCTGACACAGCACAGCTGTTCCTCCCCTGTGCAGATACACTTTTTGCTTGGTGGGGGCAGAAAGGAGAAGCAGACTCCCAGCATTCACTACCAGAGGGAACATCCAAGCCCTGGATCAGGCTCTGTCCCATAACTGATTGTGCGTGAGCAGGGATAGATATTTTACTCAAAATGAGATTGGGCAGAGGCTGGAATTTGGACATCTCTCGAGCCGTTTCCCTAGGCACAAACACTAGCATGCGCCACTCATATTCCAGCTCTGAAAATGTAAGTATCAGTCTGAAAATCACATTTCACACACAAAAAATTGAAATTTGACACAACACTCTCTGCCAGAATAGCTGAAATACTGTGGCATTGTCCCAACACAGACTGAGAGCTAATTAGGAAGCTTTGAAAGTCGTTCCCAACAGAACTGCTTTTTTCTGGTTATCTACCATGGCAGCCTCACTCCAGCAATACACAATACATCGAAAAAAGACAAGGACATGTATCAGCAATTCAGAAATGTATCTGGAAAAGAATGGCATAGTCTATTTTACACAAAAGTAGGAGCATGGCTATGGTTAGATGAAGCTCTGAAAAATGCTAAAGCTGTCTTTTTCCAGTGTGACAATAGGAAATGCCAAAGGCCAAGGGGACAGGCAGTGCTGGGGGGAAGCTGGCGGCAGGTTTGGGCTCCCCTTCCCATGTTTGCAGCAAAAAGAAATGTCACTGACTAAAAAGCACACTAGAAAGACAGAAAAGCATGATTCTAACACAGGAACGGCAATCAAAGGCATCCAAAAGTACAAATCAGGCTCAAAAAACTTCATGAGCTTTGCTTAAAAATAAAAGTTTCCAACATGGTAAGCTGAAGCTTTCATGTCTGGCACTGAGTCTTCAAGCCCTCAGAGTTCACATTCCCAAGTTTTCGTGGTGACTCTTTGGACTGGAAATGTGTTTAAAGAAAAACAAGAAATGTGTAGAAAATAAACTGACTTAGGGAGGTTTTTTAGATTTAGTTTTTGCTACAGCCATTTTTAAGTCCTTGCTGTTACATGCAAAGCAGCTCCTGCATAAGTAAGAATTTGGCGTGAACATTTACCCTGAAAAAGACTTTCAAAAATAACAAAGTCAAAGAAGACTAGGGCCAAGGATCCATCCATGACTATCAACACTAGAATAATTTTTTTTTTTAATAAAATAAAAACTTGCTACATGTCTCTTTAAAGAAAATATCAGTAGTAGCATGAAAGAGTGGGGCCAAATTTTCTGGATTAATTGGTCAGTAAATCCACTCAAGTCAAGTGGCTTATGAGCAAAATAGCCTGTAGAGTGTTAGGAAAAATAAGAAACAAAGATGTTAGCTGCTTTTGCAACACAGAAAAAGAAAAGGAAAAAATCTTATAAGGAACTGCTGCTCTGTGTGGACAGTTCCTAACATTAGAAGTCATTACTGAATGATTAAGTTGCCAACTCATTAGGGGTTATTTACATTGTTTACGAGCATGTGACTAATTACACAATGAAGATACCAAAACATAATCACCTAATAACAGCATATGGTTGTGGCGTAGATTAATTGGGTGAGCGGAGAGATCCAGCCTAAGCGCTGCCAGCAAGCCCCAGCCCGCCCTGATCATGGGACACTCGGAGCGCTCCTTCACCATCTCCCATCAGCAGCAAGCCCAGAAGTGGCAAAGAGTCTTTCCAGGGCCACTTGCTTTAGAGGGGCACAGTCCGGAGGGAAAGCGAGGGGGGCTGCACACGTACCCTCGCAGGGAAACACAGCCGGAGGCCCCTTACAGAGCCTCAGTACCAGTGCCACCAACACGGGGGGCGTAATTGGGACAAGTGGTGTTGGGGAGTGGTTCTCACTCTGTCCAGAGGCAAATTCCAACCCAAGAGAATTTACTCCTGATGAAAGGTGTTTGACAGGTGGCCTTGAAGACCAAAGGCTTCAACATCTAAAGAAATGGCAACATCAGTGCAAATGGAACAATCCCCTTGGTCCAGAGCAGAGCCTCCACACTGGCTTTGCAGGATGACTTTGAGGAAGAAATTTATCTCCAAACATCCAATGAGTGTATTCTGTAGCAGCAGATTTTCCTCATGTAGAAACTTGTCCTCCTGGACCAAGACTCTAGCAATGTTGAATTTGATGCAACACATCACTGTATGGGCTTTCACATCCAGGGTTGCCGTAACTACCTCCCAGAAATACCCTGTTGCTAGTGAGGCTTCCCACAGGGCAGCTAGCTTCTCCTTATACAGCTTTTATATTTAGGCTACACAGCTTTGCTTATGAGGTAAAATGAAGTTACATTAACAAATTAACTTCTTACAATATCATATGTCCCATTTCAGATAGGCTTCCCCTAACCACTTTGCCATTTTAAACCAAAAAGGCTGACATGGCCCTGACTTAATCAAAACTGATGTCTTGGAGAGACGGGAAAGGAGGACATGGATGAAGTCCAACACCAGTTCTGCAGGCAAGCCAGTGGCAGCACCACTGTGACCTACAGCTCGCTGTGCCTGCAAGCTCCTCAGACTGTTCTTATTCCAATCACCTCAATGCTAACCATGAGCTCCAGCTTCCTATCTACTGCCAGCTCCATCCCAAGCTCATGCCTCCAAGGCTGCCAGGGATTCATACCCTGAAGCTCAGGGAGCAGCGACAGCCCCTGCTCTTTGGACTGTCTCTCTTGGCATGAGTGCAAACTGAAGCTCCAGCAGGAATTACGCTGTCTCTGAAGGAACCACGAGGAAATCCCAGCCTGACTCTGAACTCCCAGGGGAGAGTCAAAGAACCCAGATCTCCAAGCTACCCTCTCATCTTCTCTCCCCTCCTGCCCTAAACAGGATGGTCAAGAGGGGACATGCTGATTTATTAAAGCAGCTCTTGTGCTGAAAAGAGGCCCGGGGTGCAGGACTGCTGAGCTCAGCTGAAAATGGGCATCTCCCACAAGCAGCGGGACAGGGAAATTTGTGTCAGCTGAGGAGTGACCCTGCTGCAAGGGGTCCAGCTGTTTCCCTTCCTGCCTGGGTCTGAGACAGGGCAAGCCTGCCTGCTTCCCTCCCCCAAATCGACCGTCACATTTGTCACAGACTACATTGGCCTAAATAGTTAGGTGTCACGTAGCCAGCAGCCCGTACAGGAAGATCTTACATAACTCAGACAAATGGGACAAGGTCAATGTAAAGCCCAAGCTCCTCTTGCAGAAGACCCCTCACTGATCAGTCCCCCCAGCCCTGACGAAGCACAGGGGCTGCCAGGGATGTGGAGAAGCAGAAGCTGCCCAGGAACCCCAGCCGCTCTGTCCACAGGCAGAACAAAGGGCACTGCTGATATGTACACGAAGAAATTCCTGGTAGGATTTACAGGGCTGGAATTTGCCAGTGTCAGTTGGCAACCAGCGGTGCAAGATCAGGTAAGATGGCTTAGTGAAACCGCAGGTGTGGCCCTTTGTCTGTGCCCAGCGCCTGGCGTGGTGGAAAAGTTTTACCTGAGTTACCTCACATCCCCTGCGCCTGCTGATTCAAACTCCTCTCTATTTTTAAACAAGGTGTTCAGTGTCACCCAGTCAGGAAAATTACTCTGCTTCTCCAGAAATAGATGCTATACCTTGTGGCTGCTTTGCCCCATCCCAGGGGAGTTCCTTATAGGTGATACCATTTAGCAGCAACCAGTTCTGCTCCTTCACGCAAGGGGATTTCTGTAGCACCAGCTCTAAAGCTGTTCAAAATGGGGAGATGAGGGCACAGCATGGGGAGAGGAGGGCGAGGGGCTGCGTGTTTTGCATTTTCCTGGAAAAAAGGAGGGAGGATAAAAAACACAGACTGGGGAACGGGGCCGGGGAGGCTGGATGCTGCAGGCAGCGCTAGTGGGGGTCAACAGCCGGCCAGTGCTGGGCCACCGTTTGGGAGCACTGGCCTCAGGAACAGGGACAGATATCAGCTGGGGAGGACAGATCTGCCAGGGGGCCTGCCCTGTGCAATGGGGAGAGAAGAGCGTGGGCAGGGGGCAGTGGCACCCGAGTTAGGATGGGTTTTGCAATAGCATGGGTTTTCCTCAAAGCTCCTGATTTTGCTGGGGGAAGAAATTTTTCAGGGCTTGTCTAAAAAAGAAAGGTGGTTTCTAGTCTTGGTGGTTTCAGAAAAAGGCTCACAGTTGTATGCTGAGGGGAGTTTTAAGAGTAAGCAGTTGGAAGTGGGGGAAGAGGAGAAGGGCTGTTAAATATGGATGCTTTTCTTTACTGTTATTTTCTCTTATTCTATCAATTCGTTGTGCCTTCAGGCTAGCAGTGTGGGATTTTAAGGGTCAGTATGCAGGGTTGCTGCTCTCCAGTTACCTCTGCCTTGCTGGAAAGCACCATGGGGCTAGAGCACTGCTCCAGTTCCAGCTCTCCAGCCCATGCTGCTCAGGGAGGGTCTGGCCGCACAGCAAGCCCAGTGCCGCCATCTCACTTCCCTCTCCTACATCCCTATGTCCTTCTCACTTCAGGGAGCTCCAGCTCCTTCATGCAGAGCCCCTTTCGTACCCCCGTCCATTGTCCTGTCCTGCTCTGCAGAGAGCCCAAGAAGCACCAAAGCAAGGCTGCACCATGGCACTGGCTTCATGACCAGTGTCACCAACCCTGACCTGTCCGGGGACACAAGGCCAGCTACAGGTGTCCATCACCTGGAGGAAGCAGCCGGCGAGCAGTGTTCGGATCACGTGCCAGAGAAGGAAAACCACAGAGTCAGCTGGAGGCCAAAAACAACAGCCAGGAGAGGAGGAATTCATTAAGAGAAAAGGCAAGGGAAGCAAAGCATGTTTGTGTAAGGGCAGAGCCATCGGCAGGCCATCCTGCAACCCACAGCCCCAGAGGGTTGGGGCTGGAGCCGTGCCCACCCAGCCGCCCCCACACCGACTATCTCCTCAGCCGGGCTGTCCCAGCGAGAGGCATTTGGGGACCCTCCTCCCCCTCCCAGCAGGGCCAGGGGGCTCCTGCAGAGAGTATTCACCAAGCTTCCACCTCTTCCCATCCCCACAGCATCATATGTTGCTGCCCTTGGGGTGCTTGGGCAGCAGTAGCCCTTGGGGTGGGCAGGTGGCTTTTTGGAGCCCGAGGCCCCGCGGGAGGGGCACACCCTGCTCCTCACAGCTCCCCGGCTTAGCATCCCCTCTGGCACGCAGGCCAGCAAGTTCCCAGCAAAAGAGTTGGAACCGACTTCAAAAGGATTTACAGTGATCAACCTTTCTATCTCTTGATCCTCTCAGCTGTACACTGGATTAGGGGCTGGCTGAAGCCTGGAGCCCTGAGTCTGGGGCTCGCTCCCCTAGCTCTCTGGGGATGCACCAGGGACCCACTTATCCCCAGGCCCCGAATTCTGTTTCCCATGCTAGCCCAGCAGTCTGCAAGAGGGAAGCTCTGTCCGGCATCAGTGGCATTTCCTGGACTCCAGCTAGTGGGGGCACAGGGCCCTCCCAAGGACACGGAATGGATTTGCCCACTACAACACCACCTCACAAAGCTCAGTAAGGCCACACCATCTCTTCCACCTTGGGACACTGCCATTAGGGCTGCCTCAGGCAGAGCCCTGTATCTAGGAGGAGAGAAAGCTGGATTAGCCCAAACCCTGTCTTCCCCAACTGCATTTGCCAAAGCAGCCATACCCACAAACCTTGCACCGCCCTAGGGCTGAGCCATTCTGCTTTTTAACTGGGCTGCCTCTCCTTAGGAAACACATTGGGTCCTTCCATAGCACACCCATGCCATGGGCTGATGCATCTCCCCAGGTCCCAGGAAGGAGGGAATGGTGCTGGTGTAACACCACGAGGACTCAGAGGAAGGATAATTTCCCACCAAGGAGGGGAGAGTGGGTGAGGGGAGAAGAAACAGTGAAAGGGCTGCAAATCTTAACAAAAGGACTAAGTTCTCAAAATGGAAAAGGGAAAGGAAAGCTGGGAAGTGGTCTTGTTTTTTTCTTTTTCCGATGGACAAAAGAGCTGGTCCTCATTTTTGAATCATGAAAACAGGGAAATTTTTTGAAAGGGTGAAAAAATATTCTGACTCAGCTCAGAGTAGCAGAAGAGTGGTTTGAGCTCAGCGTTACTAACTTCTATTTGCTCTGCAGGATGGGTCAGTATGATGTAAAGTTTGTCCTTGAAAATGATGTCCAGACTTTTTTCAGTAGGTGGGGATGGGAACAGAGGTGGAGTCGCTTCTTTAAGGAAATAAGGATGGGAAACTGCTCAAGCAAAGCTCATACTGCGAAAGTGGAGATGTTTAGCAATTACCAGAAAAAAAACATAGCCAGCATAGTGGACAGGATTACTGCAGGGTGGGACCCCAGGACTCCCCTCTGAAATGGAGGAGAAGTGCTGAGCAGCAGCGTTGGAGCAGCGGAGCAAGTGTCAGGACAGCAGGGTCTGGAAGCAGCATTGCTGCACTCGAAGTCCACTTTTGCCACTGACTGTCTGCATGACTTTGTGTAAATCTCCTTTGTGCCTCAGTTTACTGCTGTAAAATACAGGGGGGGAAAAGTGCAGCAACTTCCAAGGGGTGGTGGAGGTGTCAGCCACTACTGTCACGAGTTTTGAGAGCCACTGAGAAAGGGAGAGGACTCCAAACAGTGCAAGCAATGGCTCCATCAGGGTCTACTGATATGAGCTTGTTTGCTGAGCCTTCGGCCTCCATCACACTCTCCCCATAGCTGGGCCAGCCAGTGCTGGGAGGACCACTGCACTGGGAGGTATCAGGCAATCACTGGACAGAGCTACCACTGCTGCCAGTGCTGCTTCAGCTTGTTTGTTTTCCTTAATCCCAAGAGGCAGCATCTCTGACATTGCAGCAGCGTGATTAAGATGATCCAGTGTTGCTGTCACAAGCATGTAATTACAGGTTTCCTGTGTCACTCCTGCTGAGAGGTCAGTGACTTGCCCTCCCTCACTCCAGCAGAAGGAAGGGACGGCCGCCAGCTCCCATCTGCCTCTTAACCCTCTGCCCAGCTCTGGCCTCCAGCCTCAGGCTCCAGCCTCCAGCCTCCACAGCCCTGGCGAGGGGTGGGCAGGCTGCAGTGCACAGCCAGGCTGGGGAAGGACAGCGGGCTGAGAGGGGTCAGGGATGCCCCGAGCAAAGAGGAGGGGGATGGGGAAGACTGGAGAGATGGGGGCTGGAAAGGGAGGCTGCAGAGGATCCCCCTCTTGCCGGCACTCAGTACCCCTAGTTTTGCCCACGGGACCCTGCAGTGAAGTGGCTCATATGGAGGCAGCTCAATGGCTTTCAAGAGGGGGAGCCTGGTGGCTTTTGGGAGGCTGTCCTTCAGACCCCACAGGACACCTGCCTGTTCAAGGATGACTCTTGTCCCAGGGAGAGGGGAAGCGCTCTCCTCATGAGCACAGGGGACTGATGGGGGCCAGTATGAGGGCTACACAGCCCATGGATGCAGGGAAATGGAAACTGTGGCCTGTTCCCTCTCCCATAACCCTTTTAAGACATAAAATAATACATCTGGGTCCATCCTGAGAGACCTGGGCAAGATTTCCCATTCCCTACATCCACACACTGCTGCCTTCAAGTACATGAAGAATGGAAGCTTTGCCACAGTCTGCCCCAGGTTCTCCCAAAAGGCACCGCAAAATTATCTGGGAGGCCCCCAAAGAATCATCTTGCTCCTCAACACCCATGTTTCCCTTGCAACTAGCAGGCTGGTCAGGGATGCACAGAAAGGCTGCTTTCACCAGATCAGTTTCTGAAGCTGTTGCCCATGGGATTAGCTGCAAATCGCAGCAGAGAAGGACCCGCTGCTGGCCTGTCAGAACAAGACAAGGTTTTGTGCTGCATTTGCTCCTGGAGAAGGCAGGGTTTCCTCAAGCTCTGTTTGTTTAGTGACCCCTACATAAGGGAATCCATCACATAGCCTCCTTTATTAATGCTGGCAATCATCTGCAACCAGCTGTTGCCCAGCTGTCAGAGCTGGTATTGCACAGGAATCCCTGCACAGAGAGCCACATCTCCTCATACTTACAGACCTAGGCACCAAAAGAGACATAAGGAAGAGGCTGGAAGGATATGGCAGCAGTCTGCCTAATGGGTTTACCGGTACAGGCAGATGCAGTGGACCATAGCTCCTACTCACACAGCAAACTGCAGCTCAGCTGTACCCCAGGCAGGCTGTGTCCCCACAGAGCCCATTGCAGAAGCAAAGCATTTCTGTCTGTGAGGAGCTGCCACTTGGTCACTGGTTCTCAGACCCAGCAGAGCCTAGCTCTCTCCAAAGCACCACATGCTGTTGTGTTTAGATGGGGGCCAAAGCCAGATTCAGATGTTCAAGCCAAAATGGATCGGCACCTCATACATAAAGCAAGCTGTGAAACCGAGTCTCAGTTCTTCCCTTACTGATCCCAATTATTTGCATCTAGCCAGGTGTACCTTCCAGAAGGTCACCCAGTTTCAATCCAAAGACATCAAGAAACAGAGAAGTCACCATCACCCACAAAAGAGTGCTCCAGTGAAGAGTTGCCTTCACCATTGAAAAACTGCTTTCTTCCTAGTTTGGGTCTGGTTGGCATGAGCTGAGAAGCAGGCAAACCACACGAGTTGTGTTTACACCTAATACAGCTACCAAGAGCTACAGTCTTGAAGTAACTGCTATATAAACCTCCATGGGAGCAGACAGCAGTGAGGACTTTTGCAGGTTTCCTCTAGTCTACGTTGCAGTACAAAATAAAAGAGCCCCATCCGTAAAGCAGGCTGTAAGCAGGGGCACGATCTAGAACTCCACAGGCAGAGAGGGAGGGTTTGCTAATCCATGCCAGCAGCCGTCCCAGCCACATGTCATTGCTCAAACAACCAAGGTTTTCTCTGAAACAGAAAACAAAGGAGCACGGAGGTCCTTCAAGTGAAGGCTCCCAGGAGCAGCCTCGCGTCACAAAAAGCTCCAGCTAATGCCGGGGCTTAGGGGTCACTGTGTGGTTTAGCTATAAAGAGCCTTGTTGAAGGGGTAGCACAAACCTAGCAGTGGGAGTGCAGAGACAAGCTGGAGGAGGCACGAGGCAGCTGTGTGGATCCTGCCAACCACCCTTCCCACTTCCTCCACAGGGAGCAGAGGGGAATGCTGCGGCACGCTGGCTTGTGGTGAGGATTACTGCCGAAATCCTCATTGCATGCCCCATGTAGCTGGTCTGCACACTGCTACAGCCCTCTGCACAGAGAGGGCCTCCTCATAACAAGCAGTGGTCTTGCTCCTGACCACTTGCACAGCCAGTCCCTGAAACTCCCCTGGCTTTCTTGCATCCCCAATTCACATGACACATCCGTGTTTCTGAATGTGCTCAGGGTGATTCACAGGCACATGCACAACGGCCTGTTTTAGCACGAGGCCGGGGAGGAGCTCTGCCTGCCACGACAGAGATACTGCTGCTTTCTGAAACATTTCCCAGGAGGAAAACCCTTCACCTTGCCAAGGGCAGTGTCATGCTGGCTGTGCCGCTGCAGGGTTAGCGGTGACAGACATGAACAGAGTCACCTCCCAGGATGAGGGAGCTACTCACTTCCCTTGTCCTGCCACAGCCCCAGGGGTGGAAACATGTCCCATAGCAGCTGAGACCCAGGGTGCAGAGCCCAGAAGTGTTGCTTCAGGAGGGGAATGGCATGCTGCTCTACAGTGAAGCAGTGGAGGGGACACCAAATTTGCACGCAATGCAAAGGTAACTTGGAAAGCAAAGTAAAAGACATCCTTTAAACATCAGGCAGGGAAGACGCAGGAAGCTGTTCGTCACCTACTGGACTATTGGACTGGGTAGGACCACCAAGGCCATCTGTCCCAGTCTCTACAACTACAGGCTGATCCAGAGAGACCACAACATTCACCCACACTACCTCCATTGCCCACATCATGAAATACGTCATTGTGCTCCTCTGCCATTCACAGGAACATTTCTTAGTGCCCTGGGAAAGCAGACCATGCCACGCACTACAGAAAGTTAAAAAATTGTTTCTGCCAATCTGATTTGAATGAAAATACTTTTCTGACCCTAAACCTGGCACTTCCTTAAGGCTAGAACACGTGCATTAGACATGTCAGGCAGGCCCTGGAGGAGTTTCTGTGTGCCACTAAAACCACCTCAACACCCCACCACATCTTGTCTGTAGCTGTAACCAATGTCAAGGTGAAAAATAAACCTTTTTTAATTTCTTTTCAGCATTCCTTCTAAGCAATCAAAAGGGAAAAAAGTTTGCTGGTGGGTTTATATGGGCAACCTGAGATAGAGATTCATTTAGCAGAACTGTTTGTAGTAACCAGGATTAATTAGTGCACTGCACCGAACTGAAATGAGATCACTTTTCACGTCCCTTTTGGCAATACCACCACTGGAACATCCAAAACTCAATATTGTGAGCTTTACTCCTCCAGTCCAGAGCTCTGTTATCTTGTCACCCAATCCCCTCCATAAATTCAGCAGTCCCGCCAATGAATTATGCAGCTGTCCTAGGTCTTATGCATCATCTCCTACCCCGCATAAGACCAAGATCACAAGGAATGGGAAGAGGGACAAAAAGTAAGACAGTTTTTTTCTCCAAAGCTAAAGAACACCCCATCGCACATCCCAGAAAGAGGGCCAGAGCTTCCCAAAATGCTTATGCTCTTCTAGCGAGGATGCAGAGTGGCCATGGGGAAGGGCAAGAGATTCACACAGTTGATATGAATCTTATATTAAGACGGTTTGTTGAACTTGTACCATTTAAAGCTCATAGTCACTGAGATTTCTACAGAACACCGTTTTTCATGCCTTTCTTTTTTTTTTCTGTTTATCTAACCCACATATGTAACTGGTGCGGGAAGTACTGACAGGACATGACTCAGAAATACGTACAAGCGTATCCCCCTACATTTACGCAAGTGAATTCCCAAGGATTTGTTGCTGAGGATGGCTGCATTGCACTGAGTGTAACAGGTACTTGTACAAAACATCCTCGGGGCCCTCTGAGCTCATGGAACTGACCCCTCCTTGGACACGCTGGGGCTTTCCAGCATGACAGGAAACAGCCATACTTACTCAGGCATTGGCCTGTGATGGAGGACCCAACACCACAAGTCCTACTACTTACTACTAATGAAAGCAAGGCACATTTTTCTGATGTTCATTCTCCACAAAGGGATGTACAGCCCAAAGAAAACACCATCTTTGCATTAAAAACCAATCTTTTTCCTAGGAAGCAGAGTATACCATAGAGGACTGGTGTTAGTCACCTCTCTCAGCAAGCTGATGGAGGGTGGTATGTTTTGGAGCATGGAGTGAGAACATTATCTTACACTAGCTGACCCTGCACCAGGGAGTCACGCCCAGCCTCGCCTGTGATGGCTCTGCTGATCTTTATCTGCTAGAAATGCAATGAATCTATTCAGAGCTGGATCTGGTGGGGAACCCGCAATAGCTGAAAGCTCAGCCAGGGGAAAGGAGAGGTGCATGAACGATTGGTTGGCCCTGCCAGAGAAGGGCCACCCCACAGCTCAGACAGAAGAGACTGAGACTGTGAACTCTGCAGGAAGCCGGGCAGGACTGAAAGTCAGACGAGGGAAACAAAGCTCCTTTATGCTCCTTTGGGACACTTCTTGGAGTTCATTACCAGCATGCCATGGCCAATTGCTGAGAGACAGATACCAAATGACAACAAAAGACAGAGGTTCTGGGAGTTCTGAAACAAAGATTATCACAAAGAACTAAAGAAGGACAAATATTTCCACAAAGACATAGGAATGGCACTGAAGAAGCTAACTGTACCACCAAGTATGCAGAGCAGCATCAAGTCATTAGGCCATTCCTACATATGAGTATTAGTCCTCCTTGAGATGTAATTGCCAGGGTCAGAGCTCCAGAGAAAAGCAGAAGAAATTCTGAAAACCAATATACAAGTGTGGTAGAGCAAGCATGAAGCAAGTATTTGATTGCAACAGATAACACCTCCATCTGGAATTCCAGAGAAGTCCAATGTCCTTCACAACAAGAACTAGTAAAACTTTACATCCTTACAACAAAGGCATTCCCACTTTACTGGCCAGAAAACTGAGGCACCAGGAGATTCCAGCCAACATTTCTAAATGTGGAAGCCTTAAATTTGATGTCTAAAAATCTTGCAGGCATGTTAGAAAGTGTTTCAGTCTTTCCAAGACGCTCCATGTCCCTGCTGCTGCTAACTGAATAATTGCCAGCTGACCTACTTCACTGTTCAGGATGACAAACCTCTCCATAAAGGTGACAGATTATTATTATTATTATTATTATTATTATTATTATTATTATTATTATTATTATTATTATTATTATTATTATTATTACTGATAAGAGGGTCCAAATAAATTACTCCATTCTTTTAACTAATTGCAAGGTTCCCAATGCCATTTCCTCCTGATAAGACAGAGGAGAAGGCTGTCATATAATTCACTCAAAATTTCTCCAAGTTTTCGGTTACCTCTTGCACAGATTTTTTTTTCTCCCAAACTGAAGGCAGCAGAGTCATGCATGACTATGTGGGGCCATTTGATCCTATCACTTTCAAACAAACACCCCCCTGGAAATCAGCAAGTCCTAGCAAGAAAAATCTGTATCCCAAGACCATGGATGACTGTAGTAGAGATCTGTATTAACATGTTCTTCCCAGGCCAAAACAGAACACACAGCTTTTTACTGCAAGCTAACTTTATCCAAACTTCTGGTTTGGATCATTGAATCGGATGTTTGAACAAATCTTCCCACTGCTCCTCTTATGGCAGGACAGCAAGGAGCTTATGTGACAGGGTTGATACTATTTTGTTAGATAAAAGCACACAACTTTTTGGACATCAAAAAAGTGACCCTTCATCACTTACAACACAAGTAGGAATTCCTGTCCATGAAAATACTAATCTTAACACTTTCCCAGTCTGTGTTAAATTAGTAGCATTCATACGCAGCACTTCAGGCCATTTACAAGGGGCATTTCCTGCAATCAAAAACATATGTCCCATAAATGGCCCAGTTCTGCCTAAGTTTGCTTTCCTAGAGCAGCTGGCCATTCCTGAGAATACAAAGGAGAATATTTAAGCAAGTGTAGTGTTCGCTGATACCCAGAGCTGGCTGGGAAATAGAAATCCCTTCCAGCAAGAAAGAAAACAATAGTAACTGAGTTTCTTTTTAAGGAAAATACTAGACTGAAAAATCTAAAATGCTGTTTTCATTAGTCTTCCACAAAAATTATGCTTCACAAGAACCAAAAGGAAAACTTCTGGCTTCCTGGCCGCCCATCTGGTAGGGACTTATTTGATTTCTGGTGCAGGTGAGCTGTCAAAAACTTAGCAGGGTGACTTCCCATCTCCCATCCTTCTTGAGCCTCTGACTGCTCAGCTGTGTCTCTGATTTCTGAACATGAGGGGAAGGCTGGGTGGCTGAGAACTGCAAGGGAAGACAACTTCTGCTAGCTCGCCTGCAACGCGCTTGGCAATTTGATTTTCTCCTTGCAGAAAAAGAGCCAAGGATACTTCAGTTTGATTTTTCCCCATGGAAAGCTGCAATTTTATTACAGAAACTGCTGAGTTAGTGAAAAGGGCATTTTCCATCGGAGAATAATTCTGATGGAAAATTTCCCAACTAGCTTTATTAATACCCTTGACATTGTTTTGTCATTCCTCCTATTTGTGTATCAGTGTCTGGCCACTGAACCAAATTTTCAGCCAGGTCTTTCATAGTTATTATTCCCAGAGGGCCATCATGTAATTCTTGGAGTACACTAGACCTGAGATTTATTACAGTAACTGCCCTGGTGCCACACGTTAGGCAAGCTGGACATGTATTTCAGTACTCTCTTTCCAGCCAAGAAGGCTCGAAGAGGCTATGTGCTAAACCCATCTCCTCATCCTTTCATCAGATGCCTCAGTCAGGCCTGGCTCGCTCTCAGTTCCACATTGCATCAGGGTACCTGTCACGCGTCCAGTGCTTGCAGTACCAGTCACTACATATTCCTATCACACCACCAGAGCAGGGAGTACCCCAGAAAACCTTCCTTCTCCCTACCCAGGCTGTTACTGCTAACACTGAAGCCAGTGTTTGACATTTGCAACCAGAGTAAATTGTTTCCTCTTGAGATAAGCTGTGGTTAAACCGCTGACCTCCTAAGACGACGCGTGGATCTTTCTCTGGGCGTGAGCACAGCACTGTATGCCGATGCCAGCAAGCCCCAAGCACGGGTCTTTTCAGTATCGTACCCTGACAGCTGGCTTTCAGCATCAGTGTTTCAGGCCCATGGGGAAGTGCTGCAAGATAATTTTACAAGTAGAGTTTCACATTCTGATAATCCAAATTTCTTTGCTTCATCTGGAGCCTTGGCTCATCATGCGGATCAACATTACTTCTGTCCTTTGTGCACTGGTCTATTTAGGGAGTGTAATAGTGTCGATGTGTTGGGCAAGACCCCTTGGTAATAACTGCCTACCCCCAGAAAGGAAGATAATTGTGACATATCTTGTAGTTGAGGTGCCTTGAGAATAGCCTCAAGATTTACTGGTGATTTATGAAAATCATTTGCAAGTCCCACAGCACACAGCCAAGCCTCCCTTGGTAATCCCAGAGAGCATCCCATGTCCTGCCCATGTCGTCGTTCTGCCCCTACACAGGTTGTCATGCAGATGGGTCCTCAGGAGCACGGTGGAATTAAAAACACATTTCTCTGTCGAGCAAAGCTTTCTCTCATTAATGTTTTCAGTTCTGATATTCTCCTGAAAGACTTTCACCCCAAAGGGGTGACTGTCCCGCAAACAGGGAACAATAAAAATCATGTTTCAGGCTGTTTGATGCTGTTGCAACTCACTGTCTTCTGGAGTAGCTATATCCTTTGACACAACAGTTCCTAGAGCACATTTTAAGGGCAAATCAGCCTCAGTTAATAACCGTTTTTGTATTGCTTCATTTTACATACCACACACTAACCGCTCCCTTGACACAGCATTTAAACTCTCTCCAAACTGGCAATGCGCTAGTAATTTCCTTAACCCCCCCAACACATATTTAGAAATTGTTTCATTTTCCTTTTCTTTTTTTTTTTTGTATTTCATTTTTCAGGAGCTCGAATGCATTGCTATCACAAGTGCCTTTAAGGAGAGAGGATCGGGGAAAACTTCCACCACCTCGGCAAGCATTTCATCCACTGGTTTAACAGAAGCCACTAATCTGTGGTTTTCTCTTCAGCTTTTTAGCAGTCACTGTCTTCCTGGATTATAATCCCACTCTGGTCACCATTTCTTGTTTTTCTTTCCTTCTTAGACATAACACGAAGAGCCACACGGTCACGGATGAGCACTTCTTGAGTATACACAGCAGCTTCTCCCACTACAACTTGGCCATGAGCGTGGAGCAAATGTTGCTTTCTCCTTCAGCACTTCAGCCTGTCTTCTTAACCATTTATTTGTTCCCTGGAGGTTGTTTAGTTTAGAGATGTTTGTTTAGAGCCAGTTTGTTTATAGATCATCCCCAAATATCTGTGAACTGATCTCAGGCACCTGGTGCCTGAACTGATCGCCAGGTCAGGTGCTGCTCTTCAGGCTGGTGAATCCTTGCTGGGTGGAGTTCAAACACCCAGGTTGTTGTATGTACGTGGTCGGTGGTGTCAAGGCCTCACCACAGCACACAAATAGCTCACACCACTGCCTGCACATGTCTCTGCTCGCAGCTTCAGGCCTTCGACCTCCTTTCTCCTCTCTTCTCCATAAGGGACGATATGATGCCTTTGCTTTCTGGTTCAGGCTCCTGGGTGGCGCAGGCTGACTTGCACCTTCCCTTTCCTGCTCCAGGAGCATCTGCCCTAGCCTTGGCCCACCTTGGCTCAAGGTCAGCCCCCACCTTGCTCTAGGACAGCATCAGTGCAGCGACCACCTGGTGAAACTGGATACTGTCTCCCAGCTTCAACCGCGGCATTTCTTTCCTTGCTCTTCCCTCACTACCACTCCCCTAAACACTCCTAGTGCCAAAACCACTGGAGCCCCACTGCAGCCCTCACTGCTGCCACCATCTCACACCAGGCTGCACCATCTCCCCAGACCACTACTGTACTTGCCACCCTTGCCACTGCCCGTGGCAGGACACTGGCAGGGCACTAGCCACACAGCCCAACAGCTCCATCCGAGGCAGCTCAGCTATAAGGGCGGGTATGAGTGAGTGCCCTACAATCCCTGTGCCATGGGAGATCTCTCCTGGTACCACAGGAGAGTGGCAGGGGTGCCCTGTGGTGCTGGCAGAGTAGCAGGCACTGTCTCTGCTCATGGTCACAGCATACAGTTTGGCAAGAAAATGTGCGTCACTTCTGAAGGTGTGATGAGGAGTGGAGAGAGGGGTTCCATGTATCTTAGGGGAGGGAGGGAAGGAGATGAAAGGGCAATCCACCCATCCACAGGTACAATCCAGGCACCCAAGTGGGGAAAGGTGCTTTTCACATCTCCCTTCTGGCACTGCAGTATATTCTGGCAGAGCTGTGGAAATTCACTTGCAGTGTTACATCACTGGGGCCTGGCATAAAAACCTGAAAAGGAAGAGGCTTCACCAGGCACCCAAGCGCTGGCTGCAGGCACAACAGCGTGGTTGGAAAGGTACTGAGACAGCAGTGAGTCACAGGTACAGAGTCACGTCAGAAAGGGGATAGCAGCTTGTATCACTGTCCCCTCCCAGTCGAGTTTCAGAATGAGTTGCTGCCTGGCTCCTGCTAGTGGCATTTTCCATGCAAACTTGGCAGCACTGTCGATGCCTGGGATTAGCTTCCCCTGCGAGGGGAACAGAAAGCCAGGTGATACTTGGGGTTGTGCCAGCCTGATCCTCATGCAGAAAGAGGACCTAGCTCTTTCCAGGCTCTGCTGGTTTCTCTGGCCTGTGTGGGAACCATGTGCCCCAGCAAGGCCAGGCTGGGAGGGCAGGGGAGAGGTGGAAAAGCCCGAGGAAGCAACTGCCGTTGGCAGACAGGCTGTCTAGACTGGCCTAACACTACAGCACTGAGGGGCATCGCAGGATCCCCTGATGCAGGGAGAAAAGTAGGAACCATGACCGGTTATTTTCTGGGGTTCATCCTTCCTCCCTGACGTGCTCCCGCTTCCCCTGCTTTGCTCGAGCACCGTGCACACACCAGACCTCACAACAGCTGCAAACTCTCACTGCTGGTATGGAAAACAACAGGCCAGACACCGCCTCTGTTTTCTTTTAGCTTAAAGATGACAAATGTCACAGAAAAAATGAGGAATTACTTTGGCCTGAAGCAACGGATGGACAACAAGCAAATGTCAGGCCATGGGCAGTTTTAAGGCAATTATAATACATCATACTCTATTGAAGAGTGTCAGTGTCCTGCCTCCGGAGAGGAGTATTGCCACTTTTCCAGAGGCACCAGGCTAAGTAACAGAGTCCAAGGCAGCCTGTCTGTCTAACAGGGCATAGATTTCAAAGCCGTGATTACACGTGACAAGAGGAAGTTATTCAGGAGCATCTGGGGGAGATTTGGGAGCATCTGAGGATCTGCAAATGAGGACTGAGCTACCATAGGCACGGAGGAGCTGCAGTTCAGGGGCAGAGTTGGGGCTCGGGGCTGGACTGACTGGCCGGGGCTGCGGGGCAGGAGTGCAGAAAGAGGCTTTGGATTTCATGAGCTGCAGGTAGGAGTGAAGGGCACGGGCTGAGCTGCACGGATGACATTTCCACAGGCACTGTCTGCAATACACCTGGCTCTTGCCTCTGCCCTTGGTCTGCTCACCCTGCACAAGCCACAGTTGTTTGTTTGCAGCAATTTCAAACCCAAGAGTAATGCTGGAGTTGCCCAGGGCAGTGCTACTGTCCACACACCGCCTGACCTCATGCATGTATATGCTGGGGAGGTATGTGCACTATACAGTAACAGCCCAGGACCTGCAGCTTTAAGCTCCAACTATAGGTGTTGCGTCAGGTTATGTAAAGTTCAGTTGCATCACGCACTGTTGCACAATGGAGCCTGTGCCTGATGGCAGCATGTCAAACCCTGCTTCATTCATCGATCAGGTCTTGTCAGCCCCAGCAAGCTGGTCAGGAGAGAGGTGTCTACTCCTCAGGGTACCCTGGTGAGGGAACAGCCTCTCCCAGCAATTGACACCCTCCTAAAACATGGGGAGGGAGCTGCCACCCAGGCCTCTGTTGCAGCATAAGTGAACAAGGCACAAGCCACCCAGGTGGCCTCCATTTGCTCAGGCCACATCTCCTTGGAGAGACCCTCTGCCAGAACAGCCCCATGGAAAGCTCTGTCAGGCGAAATGTGCCATTTCAGAGCCCAGCACCCACCTCACCAATCGTGTCCCTGCGTGGCACCCCATGCAGGTGGTCTTGGCCAGCCCAACACAGGACTGACCCCAGCCAGTGCAGCCCCCCCACATTCTATATATCCCCAGAAGATCTGCAGAAAGCATCTGCAGATCAGCCAGGGCCAGGGCACTGCAGCAGCATTGTCCTGCTCAAGCTATTCAAGTCATGAGCTAATGGAAAAGATGTTGAGTGGCCCTCCAAGGGCCAAAGGTGATGGGAATGACCTGTCCAAAACAGTTGGAAATCAGAGACCACTGGGAGCACACCCAAAAGGGGTTTGCATCCATCTCCAGAGAGCCCCCAGCCCCCACTTCTGCCAGGCTCCCCTGCAGCACCCCTCCCTGGATGTGCTGGGCCACCTGTGGTGGCGGGCTCTGCAGCCTTCAGTGGATTTGTCACTACAGTGTGAAATGCTGCCTTCTTGCCAAACGGCTCCCCTCCTCTGCTAAACCTGCAATCCTGCGATGACCCACTCCAGGGCGCGGCACTGCAAGCAGTGGCCCATCACCAGGCTGAACTGGGTGAAAGCCCTACGGCAAGGGAGGGTCTCCTCTGGGAGAGGTGTGGGGGGGACCTGCCTGTGCAGTGAGGTGCTCTGTCCCCCTCCAGTGGCAGAGACCTTCAGGAACCAGCTACCAAGCTTCACTCACCCAGCTCACCCAGCCACAGATATCTGTGTTTTACACAGCAGAGCGTAGGCATTCAGGGCCACCAGGCAGTGCCACATGTCATAGCCATGGTGGGCTCCAAAGCCACCAAGGCATCAAGCCAAGAAAGTCCTCACCAAGAAAGGTGCCCTGGCAGGAGGCCCAGTAGCCTGTGAGAAACCTCAGGCAACCACAGCCTGGTCCTGTGCAGACCTTGTCTTCAGCGCAGGCATACAGAGGTTCATGGGTCCCATATTCACTTAAGAAAAACAGAGTTTTTGACTTCTGTTTCTTCCCTGCCCAAAATACCATAGCTAGAAATGGAGGAAGGAAATCTCCAGTGTCTCTGTGTACAGAACTACAGATTTAGCCTTGCATTTGCCATGCCTGTAATTTCCTCAGGGAGCTGTAGTTGAGTAGGGACATGGATTGCTTGACTGCAAGCCTGCCTGCCTCTACAGTGCATGGGTCTCCATAGGCGAACATCCCAGCTCTTGTGGAAGACCTCAGGAGAGCCCAGGACAACAGAGATCCACCCGGATTATGGCATGGAGATGCTCAAGTGATTTTTCTAGAGCAGTTGCTGGAATGGGGATGATGCAGCACAGGCAAACACAAACCCAAGTCCCCCGTAGACCAAATCACTTTCAGGTAGCAGGAACATCCTCCAGGTTGGGCATGAACTTGGCATGGGGAGGATGAAGGTGAGAGGTCTGGGAAGATAAGCGAGCCCGACAGGCTGGCACATCTAGTGTTTTCACTCTGTGCAACGACAGGATGAAAACACCTCCACACCCTCATGACTGATTTTACAACTAAGATATCGTACATTAGCTGGAGCAGGAGCTCACGTCGAGGAAGAGAGTCACAACCAAGCCACGGCCCAACTCTCCAGCAGCTAATTGCTCCCTCCAGGAAGGCAACCAGCAGCTACAAGCTGGCTTTGTCCAGCTTGCTCAGGCTGTTGAATAGGAGGAGGTTTAATAACAGTCAGTCAGTGGTGAATTGTTTAAGATGTGATGGCAGGCTGAGCTGGACGAGGACATGGGGAATTTGTTGGACCTACTGTGACCTCTGCTGGCTTGGTCTGAAATTGGTGTGCTAGTTGGCCTGGTCTTCCCAGAGCACGGTGGGAGCTGGTGCCGTACTGCAGGGCCCCCAGGAGCTCCCACACTGCAGTCCCTGAGGACCACCACCTCCAGTGCAGTCTTTGCCCTCAGTCCTAGTGCAAATGTAATGCAGCTCCCTCAGCTCTTCTGGAAGGGAAATCCACCTCTAATCCTCACAACAACATCCTTCTGCGGTCCCCAGGCATGCCAAGTTTAAGCTGTAATCTCCTCAGAAAGCTACGTGGGGCCGGGGAGTGCCACATTGAGATGGAGATTTCCATGGAGCAGTGGTGCCCTCCTCCAAGTGCCACTGGTAATCCATGGGCTCCCATCCCAGGCCTCCTCCCCATCCTGCTGCCCATGTGGACCCACTATTAGGTCCCTGCTATGGAAAGGACTGTCTCAGGGGGGATGCAAATGTTGCCCTGAACACCTGTGACCATGAGAGGTCATGACAAGTGCCTCCTTGGGTCTCCTATGGATGAGCCTTGGAACACACGCCCCAACGAGGTGAGCAGGACAGCTCACCCCCTTCACAGTTGCTATTTTAGAGTCTGACTCCAGATCCATTTTCTCAAAGAACAAAGCTGGTTTAAAAGTTTCTTGCCTCTCTCAAGCCTGGCTGTTTCTTCCTGAACCTGTGCTGCAATGTTCTGCCCTCTCAGGGGCACACTGATGACAATTTTTCCTTGGCAGCAGAGCTGCTTATGAAGGTCCTGCCCCAGTCTGGTCTTCCTAACCTTGCAGAGCTTGTCCTTCCTCCTGCCCCTCACTCCCAGTGGTGCCACTACATCGCTGTACATGATCACAGAGAGCTCATTCACTGGAGTGGTTTGAGTTTAAAAAAAAGAAAAGAAAATCCTTCTAAAATTAAAGCAAGTTTTTTGTGTCCCTTTGTAACCCACTCCATGGTCCAGCTCGCAGATGACAGCAGTAGCAAAACCCAAGGCACAGTAAACCTCAGTGCAGGGGTGGGAGCAAATGCTCTGGGACAGAAACTTCTGCCCATCTTTGCTGCCAGGAGAACTGAAGAACTGTACAGTGCCCTTGAGGTTTCAAGACCCCAGAAGAAGCTGTTGCATCACTTCTCTTTAGCTCAGGGTTTTGATCTTTTCTGTGCAGGCAGAGAGCAGGAAGTTTTCTTTTTTAAAGGAAATCTGAGCTTTCAGTTTAATCCTGTGTTTTTAGGAACGCCTGGATCTTAATCCAAGCCCGGAGTTTGGACTGTTTTAAATAGATGTTGTGTGACATTTCAGAGCTAGTTGCATTTAATTGGTGACCTAGAGTCTGTTCCCATTGCTTTGTATTAAGTTTTTGGTTATAGTTTGATGAAAAACATTAAAACACACTCACCCACATATCCCGTTCCAGCCTCTACATATAAAAAGAAATATAGAGAGGGAGAGAGAGAGGCAAAATCATTAGCAAAACAGTCGGGTGCTGAACCTCACTCTGAAAATCAAAACCAGAGACTCATTGGTGGTGACACATTAAAGTATCACAAGCTGCTCACATAAAAGACATCGCAAAACTAGTTTTGATGGAGTGTTTGTGCTTTTTGCTGTGCAAGCTACTGCCTCTACAGCAACACAAATTTTTCTTGTAGCAGAAGAACTTTTGCAGGAGTTTCATGTTTTAAGCACAATTCCTCCTGCAGCACTGAACAAGACTGAATGCTCATACAGCTTCAATGGGGTTTGCACTCATCTGACCTCTCTTGTAATCCAAATACTCTTCATCACAGCAAGCACACCTTCCTCTGGGCTATTTGTTCCTGCTAAACATAGGACACATTCTCACCAATGCTGCAATATGTACTGAACAAACATTGTGTCGTGATTTAAAAATAAAATCTGGTGAAATGAAAAACTGAGACATTTCAAACATCCTAGAAGACATTCCTGGGTTATGGGGATGTCTTTGGAAAAGCCGAGACACGCAGACAAATGACACAACACATCCTTATCAGACAACCTTTGTCCAAACCCATCAGACTGCTTCTCTCCCGTATGATGTATAGTATGGACTTGTGGACTTGACCTTACTGTGATGCTTTAGTAAGAGCCTAGCCTTTCTTTAGCAAAGGGGATTGCCCACATAGACGAGGGGAAGTGGTTGGTACACCTCCAGATAGCTGACAGTGGCACAGCAGAAAGTATTGACAGCAATGAATAAACAATGGTGAAAAAACCACAAGGCAGGAGGCTACTTTATTACCCTTACTATTCCATTTTTGTTGCAAAACCACCTAGAAGAGTCAAACTCGCATTTAGGCCTACTGTGCAATGCAGACATGCACATGTCAAAAGCTGAGGTCTGTCCCAAGCAGCACATGAACTGAGACAGGCAGACAAAGGAAGAGCCCCAAGAGAGGGGCAAGAAAATCATAGACTGAGTTCCCAAATGTGTGCCATGCCCCATCTCAGGGGCAGCAGAATTCTTTGAGTTGAGTCTGAAAGGAAACTTGTACCGTCAAGAGAGTTATGACGATTGTGACTGTGAGAAAAACTATCCTACGGTATCAGTCTTGACCTCACTGAAGCAAAGCCCTCTGAGTCCATGAGGCAGGGTGGAGTGAAGCAAGATAACTTAAGGAAAAAGAGACTCAAACGCTCCCAAAACAAGACTCAAAAACAAGCAAAGAGTGACTGAACAGGAAGGCAGTTGCGGGCTCTGCCGTGGGCTGTAGGCTGAATCTCCAAAGCTGGAAAGTTCCTTACGGTGTCTATATAAATATTTCTGTAAGTTATTTTTAAGAGTGTGTTTTGAAACTGGAATATATTTAGACTGGTTAAATGAAAATGTGGTTTACAGAAGGCTGCTTCTTTAGAAATTTCCCACGCTGGGGAGTCTGCTTGGCTGTGCTTGGTCCATGCCAGGGCTGCCCAGTCCTGAGGGAAGGTTTGCAGGCAGCAGTGGCAGTGTGGGGCAGAGGCAGGGGCACCTCTCTCAACCCAGAGTACAAGACAGCCATGCACCATCCCTGGTTTTGGCACAGGAAGGGCTAGCTCAGTGAAACTATCACAGTAGGCTGGCAGCCCGTGCAACGTTTCCATGCCACTTTCTGATCCTGGCGTGCAAGAGCAGGGTAAGATGTGATGCAGCACATGAGAGACGGGAAGGGCCAAGGAGGAAATCCTGGATCTGGAGAAAGCAAGCTTTCTCCTTCCTGTGAGCCGCGGCTGAGTGACTTTCCCAGGGTGCAGCAGGGGTCACGGCAATAGTCTCTTCTCGATGCATCATGAATCTGGGGTACTCGTCACATGTGGTCCGATCCCAGAGCACTTGCCACAGAATCAGGATGTAACTTTGGCCCAGCTCCAGTCTAGCTTGAGCGGCCAGCACCCTTTCGCAGAAGCTAGGGATCAAAAAAGTTCATGAGGGACAGCGTGGTCCCTCTGCCTGGTCAGAGGAGACTGCTGCCTAGGACCACAGGCATGCCGTGTTCTGCCTCTCTCCTTCCCTGAAGGAGTTTCAGTGAGTTGCAAACTTGTTTTCCCTTGCACATCCCAAGCCATTCTGCAGTCTTGCTGTGCACACGTGGACAGTTTTCCACCCCATCCCAGAGAGAACTACGTTGCAGTGGATGGTAAAGCCCCCCTACCTGTGTTTAAGGCTGAGGCAGAAACAGAGTTATTTATGCACTCATTCACATAAAATAAAGTTGGGAGTGACACCATGTAGAAAAATGCTTTTTCTTCCATTTTGCTAGCTTGCATTATCTGTCCATCTCGTGAGCAAAATTCTCACAAGCTTTTCCGTGGATTTCAGCTGGCTGGGTTGATTTAAGAAAAACTTTTTGAAGCTTCTCCTCTCCAGCCTGCATAGTTGGATCGCTTTTTGGGGGAGTTCTGGGAAGTGCACATCCAACACAACTTCTTTCCAGGACTCTGATTTTCTTTTCTAGCTTTTATAGATAGTCCAGCTGGAACAGCAGCCTCGTGTATGCTATAGTTTAGAAATCTGACCTAGTTCCTTTAATCCACGCTAGCCACAGGAGCTCTCAGAGGGCTCAGAAACAGTGCATAGCCTCACCAGGTCACTTGCAACACAGGCTTTAAAGAAAGAGTTTTATCCAAGAGTAAAAACATCCTTTGATGGATATTAATCAAAAATAGGGGGCATGGGGGACTTGGAACTTAAGTATCAGCAAACTTTAAATGAGACTAGTTTCTTCTGCGGATGAATGAAAGCTAAACTCTGTGATGCAGCCTACATCATCCACCCGAGCTCCGTGCAGGGGAATTCCAGAAAACAGAGCGAAATGTATCTGGTAAATACAAATACAGGATCAACAGCAACTGACCCAATAGCAGGACCCCAGTCAAGCTGCTGAAATGAAATATAAAGCTTACAGTAAGTGCCAGATTCCCTGTTTGCTGTGCTGCACATCCCCAGTGCTTGAAGGGCAACGTTCTCCAGTTGGTAGGCTGCCATCTGTGGAAAGGCTGCCGAGGGGACGGCAACATCACCAGTGTTATTAAATCCCAAACAAAAGCAATGTTGCTGCTTTCTGCCCCTCCCCAGCGTTATCCTTCGAGGTCCAGAAGTCACCTCTCTGAACACCATTTCTCATCCCAAAGTTATTAGCCAAGAGTTCTGATTTTCCTTTTATTTTTCCTAACACACATAAGGGCTTAATTTTTTTTTTCTTTTTTTTCTCCCAAGTGAGAGGTTACTCCTCATAATACAGGAAGGCTGAGAAAACCAACGTCTAGGCATCCTTTTCTCAGTATAAGCAGAGGTTTTTATAAACCATATTCATGGTCTGTTTGGAGTCTGGTCTCTTCCTATGATAATAGGTGCTGTTTAAAAAGTCAGAGAAGGAGCAGACCTGCTCTCCTTCTAGTCAAAGCCAACGACAACATTTCTTATCCTAAATCACCCTCATCTTTTCCCTCTCTCATTACAGAAGTGCTTTTCCCAGGCTCCCAGCCTTTCTCAATAGCAGCGCCCCAGCCCCCTCTGTTTCTTTTTTACCAGAGCTGGAGACTATATTCCCTTCCCATGAGAAAATATCATTATAGTATTTGCTGCTTTTACTTTTTTTGCCTTCCATCCCACTCCCATTTTTGTTTTCTTTTGACCCAGTGGCACACTGATCACAGAATCACAGAACCACTGATACCAAGTCTGCTGGCCAAGCAGCTACAGTTCATTTAAAACACAGTCCTGTGAACAAACAGTTTGAACAGTCCCTTGCCGTGCACCTTCCCCCAGCTTGGTTTGCTTTTCTGGACCTCAGGGTCCAGATATTCTCACTGCCCTTCTCACACCTCCTTCAGAGCAAAGATAAAACTGTCCCAGGGAGGAAACCTCTGGGCCTCATTAGTGATGTTGAAAATGCATTTTGGATGCAGTCTTCATCTTGCAAAGTATCCCGACAGCAGCAACATACTTGTCTCATTGCTTTGATCAGGCCAGTCGAGGAGAATATCAAGCATACAAAAAGGACATTTGCTAAGATCAGCTATGAAAATTTAAGAGGTGGCCACTGCCTAGCCTCTGCCAAAATTCCTCTTCCTACTCTGTGCAGGGAAACATTCGCAGGATCACTGGAGTTTTGTTTTGCTTATTTTTAGGCAACAGGAATTTTGCTTTTATTTCCCAGGATTCATATGCAGCTGAAGGGGTTTTCCGAAACAAAACCCATCCTCCATTACAAAGTGCAAAAAGATAGGCCCAAAGGGTATTCTGACCACACAAAAGCAGAAATAGTATAATAACAGTGATGATTAGAATAACAAGAACGTTCAGGATAAGACAGGTAAGCAGAAAGAAACAAAGGTGAATTTTGAAAAGGCATGTAGACCCTGCTGCTGCAGAGCTGGTTCTGCCTTTGAATGCCTGGCCTCAGCCAAAAACTACCCCTGGATACAAGTCACCTCTGAGCCTCATCGTGGGGGTTTGTAAACCTGTATCTGGAAAACGTCATCATCTGGCTGTGGTGAAGGGGAACCCCAACACCCCTGTGCACGGCCGGACCCCGCAGAGGCGGTGAGCCTGTGGGGCGGCCCGGCACTCTGCACACAGTTTTCCCCACCTCCCTCTTTTTCAAAGGGTCCTTTCTTATCATCTCCCCCCGCCCCACCTCCCCATTTCCACACGTTACTGGCATTCAAGGCAAATATTTCTCCCAGCCCCTTCGGTCTGGTCCTCCCCCTCTGCTTTTAGGAGGCCCCTTTATCAGGCAAGATCACGGCAAGCCGGGCAAACATTACCTCAGGGGCGCTGTGAATCGGGGCTGGGGGTGTGAATAGGCCCCACACATTCTCTCCAGCCTCTTCCCTTTCCTATAGCAACCAAGTTGGGAGCAGGCAGGTCACACAGCCCCTCCGTTGTGTGGAGAGCCCTGCTGGGGCCCGGGGGACGGCCATTTGGCTGCCCCATCTGGGAGCGGGTCGCAGGGGGCCGGGGTGGGGAGCAGGGGGCCGGGGGGCAGCGCTCTGCCCTGCGCAAATATGGCGGGGGGTGCCCTGGCTCCCAGCTCAGGGTCTGGTCAGTGGCTGCGCCACACCAGCACCTGCCTCTGTCTTCCCAGTTAACCGGTCGTCTTTTCTGGTGTGAAAGGGGAGCCGCTCGGCTCCATCCTCGTCTTTTCTGCAAGTATCAGAGAGGAGAAAGGAAAGCAGCATAACGAAAACCCCTCTGTGTCAGCCACAGATCCCAAAGGAGAGCACCAGGCAAAGGAGAAAGAAGGAGCAGGAGGCTCCTGGCAGGGCTTTCCACCAACAGAGTCTCCTCCAGGAGTCTTGGAAAGGGACCGTCCCTAAGCCCCCACAAGCTGCATGCAAGGCAGGAACCACTGTTTGGGAGGGTCTCTCCAAGGCGGCATCTCAAACCAAGGCATTGTGCTTGCCTCTCCATGCCAAGTCCCAGCTCTCCCTGATGATCTCGTCTTGGGAAGGTCCTTGTGAGGTCCTCAGCCTTGACACACACAGTGACGCCAAGATGGGGGACGCCTTCCCGTACCACTGGGATTTGACATGGCAGCGCCCCGGGGGCTGGTGTCAGCTGTGCCTCTCACCAAATCTCAGAGCATAATGTGGACCTTGTTTCAGTAGTCCCCTCCTCCTTCACCAGGCATGAAGACCAGCTCCCTCGTAGTAGCCAGGAGGCATTCTGCAGCCCTGTGCACAGACTCTCCTGCTCCTTTCCCTGTCACACAGCTCTGCATAGTTTCTTCCCAGGGGAACTGGCAGTGCACAAATCACACAGTGTTTAGCTAAAGATGCCAAAGGGCCATCTAACCTCTCACTCTTGACCTCCCACAGGTCACCTCCCTGTTGGCACACTTCCCTCTGTGAGCATGGAGGTAGAGTTTAAATATGTTTGCACAGAAGCACCAGCTCTCACCTGGCCCCGTGCAACTCCATGTCTGGTGCTCTCAGGGACAGCAGACAAGGCACACACCCTGGCACCAGCTGTGTGAGCAGGGACAGCACCCATCGACATCCTGGGAATGGGAGGCAATCTGCGTTTTCACAGGGGAAAGGGGAGAGGATGCCATTTTGGCAAAAGGCATAATATTTATGATCCTATATGACAGGGCTAGTCATGGGCAAAACTCTACGTGCAACTGCAGTTTCCCCATGGCTCCACATGAGAAGAAAAAGCACAGCTGTGCCGGGTCAAAGCGAGCAACCATCTAGCCAAGCGCTCTGTCTCCAGTGCTGGCTGATAGCATAAGCCTGGGGGAGACGAGAAGAAGAGCAGTCCAACAGCAATATTGCCTCCGCATGCTCTCTTAGGAGTAAAGCCACAGCTCCTGACTGTGGCTCAGGACTTCCTGGGCCAGAGGCTGTCTTCATATCTAACAGTCCTTGAGGGACCTTTTCTCTGTAAGTCTGACTAGTCATCCTCAGGACTAACAGATTTTTAGCACCCAGCACATCTTGATGCTTACCCAAGTGTTGTGTGAAGGACTAACTAACTCCCTTTGGTTTTGCACTCCACATGACATTACCTACCCCTGGCATCTAAAATAAACCAAAAATAACATTAATTGGGTAATTTTCCTTCTTGGAAGCATGATGGTGTCTGGAATGCCAGACCAGATGCTTTGGCTCCAGCCTTCTGGTAGACACTGGATAAACCCACTCAGTAACGGGCTGTGCAGGCAGGTGAGCTCAGTCCAGTGTCCTTTCCATCACACCTAGGTGTGGTGGAACTTGTTGCCTTTCCACCCCGGACTCCTGGCTCCTGGGGTTGATACTGTGCTGAGCCATACGGGACAGCTTGTCCCTCTGCCAGAGCCCTTCCAGGAACTCCTGTAGCATACAACTGGCATCTCAACTTAAGCTATTCTGCTCTCCTATTCTGTCTTCTGCAGCTCTCCCCCAGGAGCCATTTCAGTCACTGATATGGCAGACCTCTTGCATAGGATGGCCATGGATGGGTGCAGTCCCTTCTGTGGGCTCAGCGCAGCCCATCAGAGAGCTTCCAAGTCTAAAAACAGAGACACTGAACAGGACCTTGTTTTCCAGGATAGAAAGTAAGATAGTTGGTAGAGGTGTAGACATGAAAGGGACCCTGCTCAGGCACCACCAGCACTATCTGGGAGATACTAGTCCAAGCGCCTCTGAAAACATCATGGGAAGGATCTCCCATTGGGCCCTTATGTTGCTTGCTCCAGCATTAACTGGCCTGACAGAAAGTTTTCCCTAATATCATACCTCAAATATTCATGGACACTTAACGCGCGCTAAGCCTTGTACCAGCTGGAGCTTTTTCAGGACCTGTGGCTTTACTCCTAAGTATACAGGGAAACTGCCAATTTGAATTCTCATCTGTTTCCAAAATGAGTGTGTTGTGGTTATTTTACTAACATTTTTCAATGTCACAGTAGCAGCCACAAGGCACTATGAATTGTACAGATACCGAGGGAAGCGTGGTCTTCCCAAAATCCTACATGATTCATGGAGAATTAGGACACTGACAAAAGGTGGGTAGCAGGGAGCAGCGCACCAGAAAAGCGATAGTGACAGTGACTAATATCCTGAAAGCCAGGAGCCGTTTTGGCTCTCCTACCCACGCCTGAGACCCTCCATCCCTCTTGTGGTTTCACAGTCATATATTCCATTTTCTAAAAAAGCTTTCGCTCTCCCCCAAAGTCTTGTGCAAGGCCCACCCAAACAACGGAAGAAACTCACTGACCAGACGAAAACTGATTGAACCCAAAGTGCTGACACACGTACCGCACAACCCAGCCGGGAGCCGAGCATAAGTGTTTTCCTCTGCTCTTGGGCTCTTGGGAACTTCACAGTTCAGCAACAGGATGGAAATAATTATGCGAGAGAAGCGCATTTTTAAGTGGATAGCACCCCTTCAATAAGTTGCTACGCCCTCTGCCGAGAGATAACTGGGTCTGTCCTGGGATCTTCTGGGATGAAGATAAAACATCTGCCGCCTTCTGATGGTTCAAGGGTAGGGAAATCTGTCCTTGCCCTGACCTCTCTCTTGCTTTCTGACAAGAAGTCAGCCTCCATCCCAACACCCATGGCCATTCCCATCACATGGTGAAGCTTGCATTGTCCAGGCAATGGAGAATCCAGCCCTCTGATCATGCACTAAGACACTGCTGGCCATGTCACAAGGAAGAGGCTGGGGAACAGCAAAGAGCACGCTGTCAGTTGCAGGAACGGTTTGCAGAGCCCATGACCTGCTCCTCACAGGCCTCTGAGTTTTTCAGGAAAGAGGGGACATAAGAAGGAGCAGACCCTGTGCCAGACAATGTGGTCTGGCAGATCCCGGACTGAGGACCATCATCCCAGCTCCACAAGATTATGTGCACAGTAAGCTACCAGATGTTACACCAAGCGTGAGACACAAGTTGGCACAGTAATACCCTCCAGCATCACCTCAACCCATTGCAGAGCCAGGCACTGCTCCAATCCAGGGTCACTGCCCTGCGCATCCAAGCCAGGACCATAGGCATCTTGGGGAAGGGTTTGTGCTGGTTCCCAACCCCCAGCAAGGCTGGCAGTCAGCACCAAGAGGGGCTGACCACCACCATAGCATCAACAGCCTCAACATGCAGAACCACCCACATTCCTTCCCCTTGACTCCAGGACAGAAAACCAGGCACTGCCTGGCAACTGGTTGTGTTATTTGGGACTAGGATCTTGGCCAAGTTGGTGGGTTCAATGCATTGGCCACGCTGCAGGCAGGGCTGGCTCTGTTTGCAGCACAGCAGTGAGAACATGCCACTAACAGGTCCTCAGCCTCAGCCCTGGAGAGCTCTTGCCACTCTCTTTCCACCAAAAAAATCTGCCCCTGAGGAAGAAGCCTAGTGGAGAAGGCAGGTCCCAGCACTGGCCAAGAGGATCTGGTGGTGGCCTCTTTGCTTCCACAAAGCTGAAAGTCTTGGGAAGGGAAATTATCAGGAGGCCGGGATTGTCAGGCAATGCTCCAGCCTAACACAGAGGTGGTAGCAGTCTCAACTTTTGCCCTGAGCCCCACAGAAACTTTGCACATCCCTGCATCGTTCACAGCCTCTTCCTCTTCACCAGGTATTCCCATAGAGGAGAAAGCACGGATTTGTGATTAAAGCACTGGGCTCAGGGCTTCCTCCTCTGCACGCAGCAGGCAAGTCCCTTCTTGCCTCAGTCCCCACCCTGTGAGCCAGGGCTGACGGGTCACTGCCCCCTTCTCCTGGGTCAGTAGGAAAAGAAAGCTGCTGAAGGCTGTGTAGGCATCAGCCCCCACACTTCCTGATGGGGAGCAGGTTAACACATAGCTCATGCATCATATTTGGAGTTTAATTACATTCAAAGACAGGCAGGAGAATAGCAGGGATGCGTTGGCTAAGAACCACTTATCCTGCCACCCCCATGCGTGCAAAGCCTCCGTTTGAGGCATCTGTGCCTCTCCAGGGACACATCCTCTGCTCCTGGGCTGTGGGCAGAGCCCTCTCATTCCAGCTGCCTCCTGCCCCCCAGCCCTGCAATTGCCTGTGAATTAAAAGAAGCTATTCTTGCTACTTCTTTTGAAACCCAGAAGCTCCCAGAAAAGATGCTTCTAACAAAAATAATAATCTATGCTAACAGGACCCTTCGGCAAGGCACCCACCTTTGTCTTCCTGCCTCATTGTCACCCACCCAAATCAGCAAGAGCAGTGGGTGGCATGTACAGAATATCTCCCTGCTGAGAAACAAAAGCACTAGGAAGGTGGTCCAGCTACCAGAGTAGGAAATGCAGTGGTCTGCAAGCCCTTGGCCTCAAATCGAAGTGGTTTATTTCTGGTAACTCAGCCACAGCAGCTTCCAGTAACGCTCATGAAGCTCCTTTCCGCTCAGGAGATGGTGGCTTCCAAGGGCCATTGCAGCGACCATTCCAGTTTGGCTTCCTTTAAAGCATGCTGGTGGTAGGCTGAAGTCAGTGAGGGAGCTGAGGCTGCCCAAGATCCCACACAGGGGACACCAAAGATTTCCTAACAGAACCCATAAGGCACTTTTACACTCTGAGGAGTGACAAGCCAACCTCAGATGGTCTGGCTAGCATCCACGTGTTTGGAGAACAAGGGGACAGGATGACTTATGAAGACTGCCTGTTTCTTTCATTCCTAAGATCTGCCTTATCTGGGCAGGGATTCCCAAAGTCCTGCTCTGAACAGGTTGCTCACATCAGCTCACTCCTACCAAGTCCAAGATGGAGCAGTCTGAGCTGGGAACAGCTGCAGCTTTGCCCTACATCTGCTCTAGACTTAATGAATGTGGTGCGTCTGCACTGTCCCATGGGGAAGCTGAGATGTTGCCCGAAAGACACCTCATGGGGGAGTTGCAGGAACAAAACTACAGCACATAAAAGCCTAGTCTTGCCCAGAGCTGTTGTACAACCAGATCCAGTGGCTCCATGCTGTAAAAGTGCCACCAGAGTTGCACCAAGGTGGAGTGAAGTGAAGCTGCAGAGGGCATAGTCCAGCTAGCTACCACAAACCCTTCTCTTGCATGCCAGACCCAATCACCGACTCCTAGCCTGCTTCTCACCCAACAGAAATAAGAGGTCTCATCTAGATGGTGTCCTGCCTCCCTGTCACACTGGAAAACAGTAGCAGCATCACAATCAGAGCACCAGCTCCAATGAGGCAGCTCTGTGCAAAGCATCAACCCCTTGCTCTGTGCGGGGTTTCTCCTGACTGCATGCATCCAGCTCCTTCACCATTGCCACAGCCAAGCACCCAAGTCTGAGAACGTGACCCTGACCAAAGTGCCTGCAGATCCTGGCTCCAGTGGCTCAACAGCACGACCTGGAGCACTTTACAAAGTAATTGACTAACATTGCTTATTGGTCATTAAAACTATTACATGTGTTCTGCAATTTATTGTTCGAGGGTTGCACAACGACCCCTTTTATCTGCCTGGAGTTTGGTCCCTTTGCATTTCAGCCTGTGGCCACTTCACCCGAGACTGAAAGCTGTGACACACCAAAGCCTCTCTGGGTTTCTCTACACCATTCATTCCACTACCATGTTGCCTCTCTTTCCTCTTTGAGCTACTGGCAAGGCCACAGTGCTCCCCTGCTTGAGGCCACACACTTTTAAAATTACTCCATTTTGCCTTCTGTTCTGTCATTTTGGGGCTTAGAGCTGATTGTGAGGCTCTGAACAGGGATGTAGCACCGAGCCAGGAAAGGATGAAGCAGCAAGGAAAGACAAAATCTATGCCCACACGAAGCACACTCAATGGGAACATGTAATTCTGCCTGAGTGGCATCCTGTTGTGTTAACAGACATGGACATGTAAACATGCCAGCAAGGCACACACGTACTCAAGCACTGATGTTGTTTAACATCAGCATGCTGGTTCCAGAGCTCAGGTCAAGGGATCTGCCCATGAACCTCCAGCTGCCACTTCCCATTTATCCTCCAGGGATACCCCAAAGCATTTGCTGCCACCCGTCTTCCAGACCAAAAGTCAGGGCTGGAGCATCAAGCAGGTTGTCCCAACAGATCACATCTCCTGCTCGGGTAGGCAAGTGCTGCCAGTTTGCTTGGGGCAGCCTGGGGCTGTCACTAGCAAGGAGAGAAGGATCTCATTCCCAGCTGACGTGGAAATGATGGGGATCAGCTGAGAGCCCATCCCCGCCCCTTCGCTGCTTCAGGCTGTGCTCTGGCCTTTCTTTGGGGAAGTTATTTTAATGACTGAGCAAGTCTTTGAATTTCCTGCCAAGTTTCAGTCACAGGGATGGAGAAAGAGAGAGAAATAAGTGCAATGAAGGGGAAAGGGAAGTGAGGCAAAGGGAGGTAGAGATATGTTATCTTCGGCACATCAGCTGGGGAGAGAAGGGCCTGAGCAAATGAAGGCAAGCAAAGCAACGTACACCAGCAATGGGTGGCTTCTCCCCGAGCCCAGACAAGGACCAAAGCTGGGCAGGGAGCTGAGGTGCTGCAGCAAGGGAGAAACAGACAAAGAGCAAAAGACCCCAATGGAGAAGGCAGAGGAAGGGAGGGAAAAGGTGAATAAGGGTGTAAGCATCTCCATCCTCCCCACAGAGTCTTAGTAATCAAGGGTACCTAGGAGCCTTCAGCTCTAAACAAGAGAATTAGTGAGGATTAAGAGCCAGTGGAGATCAGGTGGCTAAGCCAACTTGGACAATTATTTCCCAATACCGCACATTTGCAAGGAGTTTGTTGATCACTGAAGCTCACAAACACAAGAGCCCTGTGGCACCTCCAGGCACCACTGGCCCTTTCTCTGGGAAGCCCAGCCACTACAACATATGGCCCTAATACATGACGTTTTCCAACTGAGGCATGTTCCCTTCCTGCCTGTGCCTCTGCCTCACCACTCCACAAAGGAAAATGCCAATAGGGATGTAGTCGTGCTCTGTGTGCCCCAACAAGGTGCCAAGGTCGGGGGCATGCCTGTCCCTTTGGTTCCCTGGCTGCTGCTCACCCTGGACCAGGGTCTCACCCCTGTCTGACAGGCAATCTGAGTGAGTCAGGCTGGCTGAGGCTCCTCAGTGAAGAACTCAAAGCCTCTCCTGCTCATGCCTCTCCCCACCACGCGACTGCCCCCACCACGCCTCAGTTTGGACTCTGGGCAGATGAGCCTTGAACTCGTCCTGTCCTCCTGCAGTGACCGAATTCCCCCAGGATGTGCTGGAAGTGCCTCCCCAGGTCAGCTGTGTTTGTCACTGTGGCGTTTTGCCAAGCCAGGACCTGAACACAACCCAGCCTGGGCTCCTACAACCCACTTGCTGCCCTGTGGAACCGCACATTGCTGGCCTCCAGTAGCCCCAGCACACCAAGGAGGGCAGGAATATTAGAGAAGGTAGTAAAAAGAGAAGAGCTGATGGCATCCATAGTGTCACTTCTCTACGCAGACTTGGGTTCCTTCTGCCCTCAGTTCTGCAAACAGCAACAGATACTATGCATTTATATTAATGTTAATGTTTTAATTATTGTTACTAATAATATAATTGATATTAATAACAGTGGTATCTAAGGACTGAAGAAAATCCTCACAGCAGATCCAGAAAAGAATGAAGTCAAGGAGAGGAAGGGAAACTTTCCCCTTCCCCATACTACATACAGAGTTATGCTTCCCCGTCCCCCTCGTTTTATTTAACCCACAGTCCAAGACTCCTCTCAAAAAACTGCTGAAGCCATTGAGACCTGACTCACTGGGCCAAGGCTGCTCACACCCAGCTCTTCCCATGAGCATCTTCCCCCTCCTGAGCACTGCGAGCTCTGCTTCACAGGTGGATATCCCACACCTGTGCTCCCAGCACCAGGCTCAGCCCCCACGTCACTGCTCCCCACCACCCTGCGGCCTCTCTGGCATCTCCCAAAGAGCACTGTGGCATCAGGACAGAGCTGGTGTCCTGGGCTTCCTCTCGCCCCATCGGGAGCCTTAGCACTGATTCCACCCTTGTGGTAGCGCTGAGCTGGCCTGAAAACCACTGTGAGTGGCCAAGGAGAGGAAATGAATTCCCAGGCCCCTCCGCCATGGAGCCTGAGAAGCTAATCAGGGAACTTTATTAAAAAATAATAACGGTGATAAAAAGGGAGAAAAGTAAGCTGCCTTGGAAGCCGTTCAACTGCGAGCACAGGGAGCAGGAGGCCCTTTCAAACGCAAACACGAGCGAGCCTCCCCGGGCCAAGCAGCGCTCCGGGCGGCAGGTTGCAGTTATCAGCCGTGCCGAGGTCCAGCGCCAGATCGCTCCTGATCAAAACCAGCCCCCGCTGGCTCTGCTGGGAACCAAACACGTCCCCCCGCCGCCTTTTGCCAGGATCAGTTCCCGCCTGGACGGCAGTGAATGAAAGCGTTTCACAGAAGCTGGCGGTGCCTCTTCCCAGCAGTTTTCCTCTCTGCAGCCGGGGATTCCCCAGCAGCCTTGGGCCTGAGGCTTTCCCAGGTCCCGCTCTGTGGGCAGCCCAGAGCTCTCTCCGCACCTGGTGATATGGCAGCACCAGGATCACCTCAAAAGCTGGTTTTTGTTTTTTGGTTTTGGTTTTTTTTTTTGATAGTCTGATGTTCTCCAAGGTACTTGCACCTTGTAATGGTATTTCCTAACCCCTCCCTCCCCATTACCCCCCTCATCATCACTGCTAGGAAGGGTGAGGAGATGGGGAAGCCCTGCCAATTTCCCTCTAGCCCATGTGGCTGAGGAGCTGGCGTGTGACTGAGACCCATGAACAACCCGATCAACTTCCACCCATGCAAACGTGGAGAAGCCAGCCCCTTCCTGAGAATAAGGTCCCAAGGACTCAGAAATGCTCCCTGAAGCCCAGTCTCTTCATCTGTGTGGTGCCTCTCCTCCCCGCAGCTGTGTCCTGGTTCATCACTGGGTATCACAGCTCCCCTGCACTACTTACTAGCCTCCACCTTTCTCTGACTTGGGCTGCTCTGGAAGTTTCTTATCATCTTGTTGGCATCTTTCTGCTCAGGTGAGCTTGCTCAACTTCAGGGAAGGACTCCTTTGATTTATTCTTCCCACTCTGACAGGTGTCCCTCAGGTCACAGTGGAAGAAGCACTCCAGCACATCCCTCACACCTCTTCACACCACAGTCCTTCATCCTTCCGACGCTCACAGTTTGCATCTCTTGCAGGAGATGTGTTGTTTCAGCAAAGCATGATGCTCCATTTTCCATCACACCTGAAGTACATCACCCCATCAGTGAAATTCTCCAGGCACAAAAAGGCAATTCAGCATGCCCCAGTGTAGTACCTTCAGCATTAACCCCTGGGATGGTCCTGTCCTCATGTGGATTCACCCTGTCTGTTCCCTCACTAGCAGGGAATGGACAAAATGGGTGTTTCATGCAAGCAAAGCCCTTGTGGCAGAAGATCATCTCTAAGCAGGATGATATGCTCTTCCAGGGAGGATTTTCTCACCCCAGGAATGAGGGAGACGCAGGCAAGAGGCAGGAGCTGAGCAGAGAGCTCAGGGACAGAAGTGGCAAAGCCACCTCAGGTAGCAGAGCCATTGGAGAAAGGGACACTGCCATGGCCTATGGGTGGCTGGGGTCTCCAGAGTTCAGTGTGCTGAATGTCAGAGCCATCACCACACTTGGGCTATCACCATTGTCCTAGGTTTGGCTGGGACATCCCAGAGGAGGTGATTCTGTGGCCACTGGAGATGGAAACCACTTTCTTTTGTCCAGTTGCCCTTCACATTGTTCCTGCCCATCTAGCCCCTTTCCCCTGCTCCTCTGCACACAGCTATCCCACAGTGCTCACCAGCAGCAGGGTCAGACCAGCTCCCAGGAGCCACAGACACCTTCCAGCAAGGTCCTCCTGTGCCTGGCTGGGATTGGGTTCATCAGCCTGAGCCACCCCCGAGACAAACAGCTGGCAGCCCACCTCCCTGCAAACACAGCTGGTGCCCAGGCAGAGCACGCTGGCTTGTCACTTCAGGTACCTCATGCACAAACTTGCCTGCAAGTAGAAGAAAAAGGCGGGGAAACCGTAAGATTAAAAAAACCACAAAGCCTGTTTCTGCATCTCCCCATCCCTGTCACCTCTGGACAGGATCGATAGGAAACCAAACATCCTGTACTCACACGGTGTATCGTGTGGCAGGGACAGGAGCTTATCTCCCACTCCCTCTGCGAGCCTGGCTGTACCTGCCAGGGCTCAGCCCCGCTCCCAGCTCCACGTAATGAGAGGTGCAAACAAACTGCCAGCTCATGCCGAGCTCTCCTCTCCCCAGGCGGCCTCCTGAGAGCAGCTCTCCTCCCCTTCCCCTCCTCCGGGCACAGAGAAACCAGGAGAAAGTGCTCCTGCTCTGCCTTGGGGAGGAAGGAAAGCTGCAGCCCACGCCACTGCAAACCCAGGTGTCTTCCCAGCAGTTTGTTCCCCTCCAGGCAGCACCCACCGGGCTCAGCCCCCAGTGCCTTGCTGGCATGGAAGGGAATTGCTCCAGCCTCTGGGCTCACCCTTCTCCCCAGCCCCAGGTGTGTCCCGGAGCAGCCCATGGAGTTACACCAGAAGGAGAGCGCGCAAGCATTTAGGGCAAGGGGATTAACAGCCACTGAGGGCCACAGACACACACCTGATCTAGGATAAATTGGCATTCAGGTCCATTCTGCATGTCTTGGCCACTATCTATGAGGTTTTCCCTTGCAGCCTCTGTTTTCCTTTGGGCCAACCCTCATATTTTTACTCACAATCATGAGTCCATTGCTAATTCTGTAATATCCACCATGCAGTCCATTACACAGCTGGATTTCTTGGAGGTAAAAAGTAGCTCTTGTGGCTAAATTGACTGTATTGCTGCATGCTTCATCAGGGCTGGGAGTTTTCATCTTGAAGGAGAAGTGAAGTGACAGAGGTCACTGCACTGCCTCTATTAGGTTAAATGTGAATTTTTCTGGGGCTATCCTGGAAAATCGGTCACCTGGGAGCTGTGAAGTGCCTCCAGGGAGGCCTGGACAAGGTGGAGGGAGGCTGAGAGGGGAGCAGAAAGCTCACCCACAGACCTGGAGTGCATGTCAAGAAGTGAGACTGAATAAAAGAAGCTCTCCCTTTGCACAAGGACACCCTCCCAAGGGAAAACACATACACATCTAGGTCCTGGAAGAGACACAATACCAAAAGCCAAGAGCTTATCCTTTGCCTTCACCTGCAGACAGAGGAGATATTTACACCTTTTGCTGAACGCCTACCAGGTTTTCCCTTCCCTCTGCAGCCCTCTCTGCCTGGCAGAAGAGGCCAAGCTAGGGATGCTGAAGTGGCTGCCCCAGTCCCTTCAGGCTCTTTGCACCCCTCCACCCTGCTCCCAGGCTCAGGGAGATCATTATCAGCCACAGGTGACCCTCGGATTAGCTCTCACTACCCTCCAGGCTCCTACTGTTCCCCATCCACCACAAGCCTCCTCCCCTCTCAGGGGGAACCCACCTTTCCGGACCCCCCTGCAAGTTTGTCAGGGATGCCAGGACATGCAAGGGGTGGCGGGAGCCCTAATCGATAACCCATGACGCACTAATCCTGGGATTAGCTGGAGTTCAGAGGTTAATTACAAAGGTGTGGAGAGGAAGAGGGGGAGAACAGGGACCAGGGGAAGACCCAAAATGACTCCTCCGCCTAAGCAGCAAGCCTGGTTGGTTTGCAGTTTCTGAAAGATAGCATGAAGGAGGCAATGCTATGGGAGGAGGAGGACATGATCTGCCATCTGGGGTCAGCGGGGCTGGTCCGCCCTGATTCCTGACCCATCTCTGAGCTACCCAGCATTGCCCAAGCCCCAGCTTATAAAACTAGCACAGCCCTGCCCACAGAGAGGTGAGGAAACTAAACCCACTGCAGACTGTGCACAGCTCTAATACAACCCAGGCTGTGCAGGGAACATAAAATGGGGACATGCAGGAGAGATATTTCAGGGGGAGGCAGCAGGATTTACAAATCTTCCCACCCAGACTGGTTTCTCAAACATCTCTGCGGCAGAGAGAGGCATCACGCAGGGAGACCTGAATGGGCTCCCAAGCGGGAAGCAGCGTAAACGCTTCAACCTCAATTCATTATCAGAAAACATTGCTAATTTGCTCCAGCACAGCCCTACTAAGTGTGGTTTTCTGGTTTCCAGGCCATGAAGTAGCTATCTCTGCAGGACACCGCTCTTGGATTAAGTAGCTTTACCCACCCGTGGAGAGCTGCCTGGGTGCCCGGTGCGGCTGAGGCAGCCCCACATCGCCTGCCAAGCAAGCCCTGGTGATGGCAAGGGGAAGAGAGGGATGGTGGAGGGTCCCTCCCCAGCCAGGGTCTCCAGGCAGCAGCCCCCAGGGAGTCAGTGCTGTCAGCCCACCAACAGGTTCCTGGCGTGCCCCTCACCCGCCCCGTCACTGCCGCATCCCCAGGGCTTTCCTCAGGGATGTCATTAGTCAGAAACTGTGGCATATGACCGCACATCTGGAAGGAGTTAGATGACGAAAGCCTCTGCCAGCTGTCTTCATTTAGGTTTGTTCATACTTGGAAGAGCTCTGCAGCGTGATCTGTAAAATAAAAAGTTGTGCTGATTGACACGAGCCGAGGGTTTCCTCTGAGGTGCTCCCTGCCCCCATCGTCTCCACCCGGGATGCCAACATTAGTACTTATTACATCCCAGGGGCCGGCTGCATATGACTGAGGAGGCTGTGTAAGAATAATGATGGCACAGCAGTTAACCATCACCTTTCTTCCTGGCAGAGCATGACCAGCTCCAGCAGGGACAAGGAGCCCATGGGACTGTCACCCTTGGCTGATGCCAGGACAGCCTCAGTGATACCACCAAACCTTGCCACCCAAGGGGCACCCAGTGGAGCTTTGGCACAACCCTGCTGGGAAGCCAGGTCCCATCCCTTGGGGACCTCACCCCATGCTGAGTGCTGCAGCACAAGGGGGTCCTGTGGAGTTCATTCCAGCCAGTTCCTTCCCCATTTCCATACATGGAGCTCCTTCAGCCCCCTTCCTAGGCCCCAGCGACCCCCTGAGCTCATGCATTTTGTTCTGCTGGCGAAGGGAGAGGGAGGAGAGCCCCCCCGCTGCAGTGGCCAGGGGGGCTCTCCTCCCTCTAGCCCTTCCCTCAGCTCTCCACATGCCAGACTGGGCAGGTCCTGCTGCCTTCGCTCTAAGGAAGGAAATAGGGAGCGGGACACCTGTGTTGCGTGACACACCAGGCACAGGGTAACATGGCAGCGAGCATGCTGGCAGCAGTGTATCCGTGGGGATGTGCACCCTGCTGTGATCCCACCTCAGGCATCCCTCACCTGTGAGTTCAACCTAAAAATCCCAGATACTTACAATACAACTGAGCTCAGGAAAGGCTGCAGAGCTCAGTGGAGAAGCAGATGGGAAGCTCGAGGACCTGCCTTTTCCACACCACACACCAGTTTCCCATCTGAAGCTGTTTCTGCAACCTTCTGCCTCTGGGTACAACAGAGATTAACAGGGTCTGGGGTCATCCAAAGACAACTACCAGGAGGCTGGTGTCTAAGCTTCACCAAATCTTCATGGATTTGTCAACAGAGTTGGGATCAGCTGTTCCAAATCTGATAATCCAAGTCCCACACATGCAGCCAGGGGCTGCCGGGAAAACAGCTGATCTGTTTTAGGATCCCCCAGGGTTGGATCCTTCCCACAAAAGATGAAGCAGGACAGGAGCTGCCAACCACTGACACAGAGTCCTTCCCAAGAAAAAGGGTGCTGCTACTCAGGGAGGTGGGGAGAGCAGCGGAGAGGTGTGATGCTGGGAAAGTATGTACCCCTGCAAGAGTGCTGTGTGTTCACACAGCCATGCACAGCCTCCTTCGGCTTCTGCAGGGCACGTGTGACCTTCCCAAAAGCAGCATGAGGGGCTCGCAACAGAGCCTCGGCAATCATCTTGTCTGTGTGACACATGATCTCCCAGTGAGGCTGCCAATGCTGGGCCCCAGCCAAGGGATCGTGTTCTTAAGGACATGTCTTCAATTAATGTCTTTTCGTCCCCATTTTGTTTAAAATTGGGGTTGAGCTGCTTCTAAACAGATGTGTTGGGGTAGCCAAAATATTTGCCTTGCTGCTGGCTGCTTGTTTGGCATCCATGCCTGGCTGATGTTAAAATATTCTTTCCTCCCACCCACAGTGAGTGAGAAGCAGCTCGGGGGTGCGGTGGGCACTCTCCATTCAAAATACCCAGAGAGTCAAATTCAGCCAGGTTCCTGCTGCCACCATGTCTCATCTGCAACCCCAGCATCTCCCACACCAGCTATGCGCTGTGGAAGCATGGGAAATGCAGAAGGAGTTTCTCCCCTGGAAAATGTAGAGGAAAAGGGTCCAGCACTGGGTGGAGTGGGCAGGAGGCCACGGAAGGAGCATCCATGGTGGGGACAGGGCAGCAAGCAAAGCTCTCCCCCAGCACCATGAGGCAGCACGCAGCAAGCACCGCTCACGCTGCTCATCCCACAGCCCCTGCACCCAGCCCACGCCGACAGCACCCAGAGAAGCAAACCCTCCATCAAAGGGATTGCAGTGGCCACTGCTGAGATGCCACAGCCCCACACAGCCCCCGTCACCCAGGGGATTTTCATGTGCCTGCTCAGCAGGGGAGCAGTGTCAGGGCTTGTCCACCCTGTGGAGGAAGATGGCTTTGGAGACACTCTGAACAGCACAAAGAAGTAAGGATGCACTTGGGCGAAAGACACCACACCAGGGTCTGTAGGATGGCCAGCACCCTCTGTCCCTGTGCTCACTGCAGGGATGGACTCCACAAAACACAGCAAAGCCCCTCAGAGACTTCCACCCACTCAGAGACATTCTCAGCTCTGGCTCATCCAGAAACCTGCCCATGGAGACAATTTCCAGCTGCCTGCAAGGAGGCTCCTCCGCACGCAAACCCTGCGCTGGGTGCTGGGAAATCCCCTGCTCGCAGCCAGGACCTGACCCCTGTGATTCAGAGGCCGGGTGGCCGGAGGGACAGTTTATGTGCAGGCACTGACGAAGGCGTGCAGGCACACCGCTAGCTCTGCTGCGTGCCTCGGGAAGGAGCCAGGCTGCGCAGCATGCAGACGTCCCATGACTCAGAGCAGCCTCACCAGCATCAGGCGACACAGGGAAAACCTCTGTCCATCTGGTCCTTTCCTTAAGAGGCGTAAGGAATAGCATCGCGCTGTCCCCTCCTCCTTCTTCCCCACACAGACATGGACCGATTCGTGCTGGCAGAAAACCGCAGTCAGTTTTGGGGTTGGGAATGAGGTTTGTCTCTGCAGACTTCAGCCTCCCTGCATGCTCTTGCCACCTGCAGAGTTAAACGCAGCCCCCTGCCCTCATGAGCACTCTCACTAAAATTTCCAGAGCCTGACACGCCAGCTTGACTCTGCAACAAGCTAATAACCAGTGGAGAGAGCATTAAACCAACTGTGCCAGCTCAGCAGCCACATACACCCCTACTCAGTCACACACCTGGACACCCATCCATGATGCAGACAACCATTTACGCCAAGGCTTTCACAAACAGCCCTAGCATGTCCTCTGGCCCTGAGCCTGAGAGGCCACAGTGGGAGGAAGACATTTCAGCATTGTGAGCTCCTGTCCCTTTTGCTAACAATCCAGTGGGGAGTAATGCTGCTATCAGTTCACCTAGGCTGAGCCATCCCTGGCTTCTTCCACCTTTTTTTACCTCTCCCATTTGCCAGGCTCCTCTCCTCACTCAGCACATCCTGGGTCCAGATGCTCAAGAACTCAGGAATCCACCCCAAGAGGTAACATCACGTACCATCAGGTACCACTACAGTTGGACTCGATGATCTTAAAGGTCTTTCTCAACCAAAGCAATTTTATGATTCTATGATAGACCTGGAGACCAAAGGACAAAACACACCAATCAGGTCAATCCCCACATCCCATCAGCAGCTATTTGGGTCTCACTCAGGTGCTTATTCTTGCTGGAAGCCTATACAGCCACCAAACCCTCAGATCTGTAACTGTGGCCCCACAAGATTAGGTGTCAGGATCCTGAGGAAGAGAGACATTTTTACACTGCTTGACTGGCTGCTTGACAAATTGTTTGAGACTAGAGTAAAACTCACCTCTGAGCCAGCAGCCTATAGCTCAGCATTTCAGTGATGTGGCAAGCCATAGAAAGTCCTTACCCAAAACAGGAGGGTCAGGAGCTGACCTAGGAACGTGTCTCTTGCTATGCTCTCATGTAGGTTTTTTGAGTTTGGATGCCAATTTTTTGGACCCAAATGCTTCTAAGCTTCCCTTGATCTCTGTAGGCTTCAGTGTCTCTGCTACGCTATTTTGCCTTCCACCATTTCCCTGAAACAGGACCCAGTCTCAGCTGGTCTTGTCCTCCAGCAGCAGACCTGAGGAGACCAGATACCCTGTGCTCCACCTCAGAGACAAACACAAATGAGTTCCTTTCAATAGCAGTTTAGATGCCAAAGTCCCCTGTGGGACTGGCAGTGCCCCTCAGCTGGAGGTCTGCTCTAGACCTGATATTCAGGCTTTCAGCCACCCTGGAGTTTCTTGCAGCTCACAAAGACTGAGCCTATGGGGACCTGCATTTGACAGCAGATGAATCCAAACAATAAGAGATGGGAGCTGGTGTCAAGGAAGACGCAGTGGGTGGTAGGACATGCTGGTTGAGGACAAACAGTTGGCACCTGTGGTCAAGCTGGTCAGAAGTGAAGAGCTAGAGGGTTAGCACGGTCCATCTAAAGGCACACAGTGCAGCACCAAACTCCTTCTCGCTGCTCCAGCTGCATGGCAGCCCCGTGCCACCAAGAGTTTGAAAGTCAGGTAGGCTGGTAGGCAAAAATAAAGCAAAGCCTGGCAGCTGTATCACAGCTGGATATTGTAGCTGCATAAACACCATGTTAGATCAGACTATTGTTCCGGCTGAGACTCCTGTTTGTGCAAATAGTAGGGAGCATATCCACTGAGACTCCTGTTTGTGCAAATAGTAGGGAGCACATCCACCCAGCAGAGAGGAGGTGTTGGTAACCTGGGATCACTCATGGACAGAAGCCCTTAGGTGACAGCGAACATGCAGACCTCCAGCTCCATGAAGGAGAGAAGTCAATGCAGGGTTCATCCCTGTGTCAGGATATTCACATACTTCCCTGCCCTTTCCCTTCACTGAGGTCTTGCCTCCTGTCTGCCTGTGAAAGGCCAAGGGGAGAGGACAGTGATGCAGCAGCCTCAGTCACAGTACTTTATGCCAGTGACACCCTGCAGCCTCCTGTCTACTTTGTCTAGATGCTGTGGGCTATAAAATGAGTTTCCACCAGTGCCAGGGGGATCATGGGTGGCATCCATTCCTTCACTAGGTAGAGGCTCTGCCTCTCCAGTTCTCCCAGTCCAACACATCAGGAGACCACACATGTCCCCCTTGCTGTCTGGCCCTTAAGCCCTTATGTGTGCAAGTACAACAGGGTGACATGCAAAGGCATAAAGGACATCCCTGCTGATCCCACAGCTGGGCCAGCACCAGCTCCTTCAACAGATGGGCCTCTGAAGAAAGTGCCACAGAGCCCAGGAATATAAATTTTTTTGCCTGCACTTCAGATCATTGTGGGCTCTCTTCAGAGCCTCTCCAGACCCCACCAGCAAAGACGTGGACGTGTTGTGAGTGTGGCCCACAGTAGCACATCCGTGACTCAGCTGCACACAGCTGGCAGCACTGGTAGCATCCAGAGCCTCCCAAGGGGAGAGGAATCATCACCCCATGTGTACTGCATGGGCTATTCCTCCAGGTCTGGGTGAGGACCCAGTGCCCGCCTCCCAGCCTTTGAGATGGGAGCTGGCTGGTCCCTTCTGGGGGATCCCCCTCAGCAGAGCTTTGTGTCCATATGCCACCATACAGGAGTAGCCAGCATGGAGGGAGGATGGTGGCGAGGCCTTGTCTGTTCCCTGGTCACCACCAACTCACTCACTGCCTTGTCATGGTGCCCCAGACAGGTCGACCTCCAGTGAGTGCTCTCCCCTGAACACCCACCAGGATGAATTCCTTCCCTCTTAGCAGAAATGTCTCATGATGCAATAAGACTTCCCTCGTTTCCTCAATACCTGAGATTTAGGACTTTGATTGCCTAACACTCATCAGATGGGCTTGAAGGGAGGGGGAGAGAGGTTGAGCTGGTGTCCTCAGAACTGATGAATATCATCCCAAAACAGCCTCGAGCACATAATGAAAGTCTGCCCGGAGTCATTCCCTGTTGAACTCAACACAGTCACAGAGTAAACATCCCAGTCTTCAACTCAGCGACGTCAGATGCTGAATGTCCCGACTGGCTGCTCACATACACTACTCATGTGTTACTAGAGAGCACTTACATCTTCATCACGACATCAGAGTGGGATTGTATTTTTCCAGTCTGTTGTGAGTCAGTGGTGAGCAAGTGGGGACGTGTGGACTGTGTCCGGTGATGGTGTGCCATGCATACACACGGCTGGGGGAGTAATTACATGCGCAGCCACACTCTAACCTCAGCCTTCCTCTGTGGTCCCACACTCAACCTGGAAGCCGGAGACCCAGGGCAGAGTCTGGCCTTGCTGACCCCAGGTCGGGGAGAGCACTGGTTTGAGGACATTGCTGGGGTCAGAGATACTCCAATGTTGACTTCAGCCCTCGCTACAGTGTCTTATAGGCAGGGCGAACAGCGGGGAGATGATGAGAGGGGAAAGGATGCTGGTGGGGCCCTCAGTTTCCAAGGCCCAGCAGCACACCCTGCAGTGCCAGCCCCTTGGGTACACAGTTCCCAGCCCTGACCGCCCCTGTCACTGCCCCTGGACCCTCAGCTCAGCGGCATGTTGGGCAGGGCATCTTCCATCAAGTGCAGCCGGTGGGAAGCACGGGCGTGCTCAGCTGTGGGAAACGAGGTCCCATTCCTCAGGAGTCCCATGCCAGACAGGCAGGGATGATATCCACAAAAATTTGCTCCTTATTTGTAAAAGATCCTTTCTCTTTCCTTTACCTTCCCGTACCCTCCCTGTCTCTCTCCCCACCTCTGACAGCCCTCCTACCTGTACTCCCCAGGAGGAGGCTATGATAACAGCAGAGCTGGAAAATACCACTTCTCCGATGCCCAGAAAGCCTTTGGTATGTTTGCTAAAAGCTGTCTTGGGGTAGCTGCAGCCCAGGCTCAGGCAGGCTGAGACACAGGGGCAGTTTTCCACCACCCGGAGCAATGATGGGGAGGACACAGATTCTCCAGGCTGGGCGAGGTGTGAGCATCGCCACCCCAGGCCCCTGCAGACAAACTCCAGGGGTGACACAAGGTGCAGTGAGGGGGTGACCATCCACCTTGGCAGGGGTGTCCTCTCAGATGAAGAATGGCTGGAGCTTAAGAAAAGCAAAGTTTTCCCATATTTCCCCACCAGTGTGTTTTCTACCCTGCCTCAGACCTCGAGGAACATGCAAAGAGCAAGACTACCACAGTCAGCAGCGAGCAAACCCACACACCCTCTAGCAGGGTCACCATCACCCACCAGTACACACCACTGACTGCTCTTCCTCAGGGGCCAAAACGCAACCGATGTTCTGCAGGGAGGTCTGCTGATGGGCCACGGGATGGATGCTGCCTCCTCCCCAGTTCTGCCAATGCGAAGGTCAGACAAACCCAAATCTGTAAACAGCCCACATCCATTTGGAAAAATCCCTTCATCAGAATAACTAATCCTTCCTAACAATGTATGTCAAGGATATCTGTGCTCACACGCTCTGTGTCAAAGCTCAGGCCTCCTGGTAAAGCCAGGCTGGGCTGGCAATACCTGCTTGGCTATTATGGCCTGGCACAGCCACAGACCTTTGGTTTGGGGGGTTTCACACTGTTGTCTTTCAGCAGCTCTTTAACACACAAAACATGAAAGCAGAGAGAGCTGCTCAAACTCTGCTCTCTGCAGAGGAAGCAGGAGTGAGAGCAGGCTGCTTTTAGAGAAGAAAAACCTACTCCAGCCCACCCCAGCCCTCCGCCCTCCCCTTCACTCATAGCCAGGGGAAGGGCTCACCGGCCCCAGCTGTCTCTCCACCCCAGCTACCTCGACAGATGTTGGCCATTAACAGCGCCCAGCACGAAGCAGGGCTGCCCTCTGGGAGCAGCCTCCATGTGCTGTTAGCGGGACGTGTGTGTGAGCAAGAGCGTGCGTGTGCAAGCCAGCATGCGCGTTTGCAAGTGTGTCTCCGAGGGCTGCAGTAACAGAACCGCTCCTTTGGCCCGCTGCCAGAGGTGAAACCTCTTTTCGCACACGCACGCTCTTGGCTTTTTGCTCACCCTTGCCCCCTCGCTGTTTTGCAAAGCCCCAGACCCAGCTGACTCAACAGCTGAACTATCCAGAGGCCCGGAGCTGGAGGCCTCCGTCCTCCTCGGCTGCGTTCACATCCAGCACACGCCGCTCTCCCGGCGCGTGGAGGTGCCAGCTTCTGATGCGGTTTCCGCCAGCCCCATTCAGCTCACTTGCTCTTGTCAGCCCTGCTCAGCCTCACACACACAAAAGTTCTGCTTTCTGATTCATCTGCTTTAGGTCCTGAAGAAAACGAATCCTCAGCTTTCATTTTCTGAGGAAGGAGTGGGACCTGTTTACTCAGGAAGGCAATGAAGTCATTTTTTTCTTATTTATGCCAATAGCGGAAAACCATTTCAAAGGGAAAGGAGTGGGTTCGGATCTGGCCTCAGACAAAAGTTGACTGAACCCAGACCAGAATCAAAGGCAAACAAAGCTTCTGGGTGGCTTGTCCGTAATACAGATAAATCCTGACCCATTTTCTTCACTGCCACAATCAGAAAAAGACTCTCCGTTATGGATAAGGCTACAGGCTATGAACCCTGGCTCCTCATCCCCTCTCCTGGCCACCCAACCTCACCCCCACCCACTGCTAGGACATGATTTCAGCAGTCCTGCCTCCCAGGGGCCTGCTTCATCCATTAGGTCAATTCCTCTCCTAGAGTTGGAAGTGGAGCCCTGGCATCCTGCTCCAGTTGTTTGGCACCACTGCTTGGAAGAGCTCTTGTTCCACCCACCAAACCCAGCGGGGGCTGTGGGGGTACCTAGGGATAAAGCAGAAAGTGGAGCTGGCTTCATCCATACACACTACCCCTTCAAAACATGGACACAGGATCCTCAGCATCATGCTCAGCTCGATGCCAGGTTGATCTGAGGTCAGGTACATCTCAGAAGGATGGAGGAAAAGCCTTTGACCCAAACTGAATCTACAATAACATCAGGAGCGCGGCCCTTGCCACTGGGTGGCTGCTTAAGAAGATGAACAGAGGCTTGTTGCCTTCCTTGCTGCAGGACTCATGGCAACCACTGCTCCCACCGTTCAGTCATGAAGAGCAGCACCTGGGACGTGGCTGGTAGGGCCCCAAAGATGATAGCTTCAGCTTTTCCACAACTTTCTTGGCCACAGTGGGTCAGTGGATCTACGGGTGGCCCCAGGTCCCACACAGGCCTCTGCATACAGCAAAAAAACAAGCAGAGAGCACAGAGCCATGGACAATGTATTTACGAAAACCTATGTTGCTAAGCAGGCATGCAGCTGGGATTCACACCATTTGAAGTCTCCATTCCCTCTTGGCTCTGTTCCCAGATCTAACAAGTTAGACTCAAGGAGCTGAAGGGTCCTGCTGCCAGATCTGCATCCAACAGAGTAGGCGTGGGGGGCAATCCATGGTCGTGTAACCCCCTCAGGACTGGAAATGTCATCACTGACTTCACTGGGTGCATTTCACTGCTCTCCAGAACCCCGTAGAGCGACTCACTGACATCATTCCTATGGTCAGGCTTGGCAGAGGCAGTGGCAATGAGGCCTGCAACAGCCAGCAAGCTGGAGATGGTCTGCATGGTTTCCATATATTAGTGCTTTCTTGGGACTCTAATCTTTGCTGCTCAAAAGCCTCAAGTGCCCTCTTTAGCTCACCGGTGCAACAGCCATGACTGCTGCTACATATGCAATTTCAACAGATCTGCAGCAAGACACACTGCCTAATGGGGCAACTGGCTGGAAATCCTTTAGCTGCTTCTGCTACAAGCAAAGGGAAATTAAATGAGTTATCTATGCACAGCCCTTCCTTTTTGTTGAGTTGGCTATGAAAGATAAAATTTTCAACAAGTCACTGCAGGATTTGGGACTGTAGACATATCTGTGCTTCCCCGAAGGCACCCGGACAGCGGGCAAGTGGGATGTCCAGGCCATGCCAAGGGATGGGCAGAGGGGAAGGGAAGAGGAGGAGAGACAGCTGGAGAAGCACAATAGCAGAGTACTGCTCCAAAAATTATCAGCAGAGAAAGAATGATGATTGCCATTATTAATTAACATCATTGCATCCCAACAGTTGAGGTTCACAGCATCCATAAAGCAGACCAAGGGTCACAAGAAGCTTCCTCATAGCAACATTTCTTTCCAAAAGGGAGTTAGAAGAGAATAGATGCAACTTTATCTGGAGCAAAATGCACACATCAAACAACAGTGTTGTCCACAAATAGCCAATGAGAGTGGCTTTGCATCTCAGCACTTCAAAGACAGAGAAAAAATAAAAGTTTTAAGTAACATAACAAAAAGTACAAATGTAACTTGTCCTAATGAGTTAGAGAACTAGTTCCTCAAACAGACTAACAAATTAATGTATGTGCACACTATCACAGAGCAAGATGTGTTTGAAATGAGGAGAGATTTCACTGCAGATTGGAAACCGAGTTGGTGAAAACTTCCACGCTCAATCTTGGCCAGAATTCTATGAACAGGGCTTCACTTTCTCAAGAAAAATATCACTGGACTCCCCACTGATGAAGACGAAGACCACAGGTCTGTTTTCTCAGCCAGAAGATAGCATTTCCTACAGCCTAGTTCCTCCTGGCACTAGGATGTGCCATTGGGTTCAGCAAGGGAAAGTGCCAAATCTTGAATCATCAGGACTTCCTGCTCATTCAGCAATGACTCAGAAGACAGCTTTCTAACATCTATGCACTTCTTGTTTCCCTTTTCACCATGCTGTTCATCTTAGATATGGGTAGCCAGGCAGAAAATACTACACAGCCTGATTTTCTTACCTAGTGTATCAAACTAAAGCTCCTTTCTGTTTTTTCACTTTCCTATACTAGTAGGCAAAATGCTTACTGATAACTTTGCAGATCCAGCTGGTGAAGGATTATCTCTGATGCAGATACTCTTCTGGGAAGAAGACTGACATGTCTGGACTAGATCTTATCTGATATTTCTCAGTAAGCTTTTTTTTTTTAATTGGAAGAATATCAATTTACTGGAAATTAACCTTTCTGTGGAAGCTTATCAGTGCCGGCAGATCATACAGGGTAGGTACTCAAGAAGGATGTGGGACACCCAGATTCATGGTCTGCATCAAATGGACCAGAGAGAGTGATTCATTACACTGCTGTGGTTCATCTGACAGGATGAGGCCTCTGCTTAAACCCTTCACCTAATGGATACTGAATCCCTTACATGACATGAAACAGCTCCTTGGGAAGAAGGAGAGCACCTGCACACAGAAACTTGCAGGATGAGGAAAATGTCCAGGACACTAGAGACTGAGATCTCGGTCCCTGCTTCAAGCCAAACAAATATTTAAGCAGCTGTCATTTACAGCATCTTCAAAATACTTTGTGTCACATTGCCACAGTGCTCTGGGTGGCCACTGTGCTCACTGTTACTGCAGCGAACCTCGCCTGGCAGATCTGACCTGAAGCACCATTCGTGTGTCCTTTCACTCAGGGGGATCAGTGAGGAAGGCTGAGCTGCTCCCGAAGCAAAGACCCAGTTGTTAAAGAGCTGAAGCAAAGCCCTGAACACCTGTAGAGATCAGCCAGCTGCCCACTACAAGGGTAGTAAATGGTGACCACAGGGCATGTCAAAAACTGTCTGGGCAGCCAGTTGAGGAGCCACCTCATTGCTGAGAAAACAGTGGGACCTAAATCTCTGACAAAGTTCCCACTGGCACCCCAAAATGTAGATGGGATTTCAGGTGCTTCAGGCTGCCTGCTGGAGGTCCTTCTCTTCGCAGTCCCTGGACAGTCCCTGTACACAGCACCCAGTGGCTCCAAGCAAGCATTTTACCTCATCCTCCCCCAAGACCCCACTGCCTAAGCAGGTCCCTAAGCTGGTAAGAAGCTGGCATCTCCAGGAAGACTGAAAAACAAGACAGACTGGAGCAAATAAAACCACACTGAACACCCACTCCTCTCCAGGAGAAAGCACATGGCATTGGTCCACAAGCCACATCCCGGTTGTGCAGCCCTCAGTGTCTTAGCGCTTATCAGGAGCGCGGCCCTTGCCACAAACCACGCTCTGCCATCACCAACGGACCGTAACCCTGACTCCCAGCCAGCCACAACAACCCCATCAGCCAAGAACTAAATCATCCCCTGGCTTTTACCAAACTGCCAGGAAGATGCACCAACAGCAAAGCTCAGACCTTGTGTCCTTTTTCTCTACTAACCTACACCTGATGGTGTCAGAGCCCACCTGTGGAGCTGGACACCAGCTGGGGGTTCAGTTAATTTTGCACGGAGGGACCTCTCTCTGCTCACTGCAGGGCCCCAGAGCCTCTGCCTGCCTGCAGCAGCCCTGCAGTTGGGCACTCTTGCCATTCTGTGGGAAACTTGGATATCAGGAGAGCTTTGCAAGCTAATCCCAGCTTCCTTTTGGCAAAGCTGCTTCTGGAGGAAGGAATTCCCCATCACTAGCTGGTTGCCATAGGCTAAGCAGAGTTGTACCTTCCCAGTGCTCCTCCTGCTCTTCCTCCCCACTCCTGGGTGCTAGCCTTTGCCCAGCTGGGAAGCAATCCCTCACCGCCCTGCCTCAGGGGCAGCAGCTCCTGGGCTGCAGGACCAGCCATCCCACTTGCAGAAAGGCTCTGTTCAAGGCAGCTACCCCCAGCTCTGCCCTTCCCAGCCGGCCCCATCCAGCTCCAAAAGCCCTGTTGGCAGAGTGCCTCCTGGCTCCTGAGAAAGCATCCCCTCAGGGTCTGTTCCTAATTGGTGGTTTCCTCCTCTTCCTCTTATGTCGCTGCATTTTGCTTCCTAGCTCATATTTTATAAGGCTGGTTTTTAATAGGCCGTGCAGGCTGCCAGACCTGAGTCTACCTTCAGACTTCTACTACTGGGAGAAAATGTTGTGTCTGCAAACCAGAGGATAGCTGTGGCTTTGTGTCTGGATGTAGGCAGGGCCAGTGGGCCTATCCAGAAGCCAGTTTGTAGCTTCAGGCCCTCAACAATTTGGGTAGTGCCCAAGTATCACAGTGATGGGCAGCGCAGCCCAAAGAAGACAACCTCGGGATCGTTTCCAATGTGCACTCCTGAGATCTGCCAACCCATGGCATAGCGTACGGGATGGGCAGGAAAGATGTAAATAGACTGTAAACAGCCTGACTGTTGTTGCTATATCCTCCTTCTCTAGGGGATCATCAGCTGGGACAGAGAATAGATGAACCTGAAAACAGCACTGCCTGAAACTCAGACAGATTTTATTGCTGTATGCACCAGCTGCTGAAGAAGGAGTGACTAGACACAGGTAATTTGCCAGGATGTGACAAACACACAGGAAGAGCCTTCTGCTTCCTTCAGTGGGACAGGTATAGAAGACAGGCTGGCAGATGCAGCATGTTCCCCTCCCACTGCCTTGGTCATTTGTGTCTCTGTCCCGCCTCTCAGAACCTGTCTGGTCTCCCCTGAGAGCCAGGACACTGATGTCTTCAAGGCTCCTTTGGCCCTTTCTTCCCATGCGAGGACTTGCAAAGTGGTCTGGGCAACAGAGTTGATCTACTGAAGCTGAACACACACCGCAAACCAGAGGCAACTGGGCCTGTCAGCATCTTCCTCCTTCCCTTGAGAGCAAGCCCTGGCTCTGGCAGGGCTGTCACAGCAGCAGGGTTTGCATCCAGCCCCAGGCAAGCCTTCACTTGTCTGAACAGCCAAACTCCATGCCCAGGGAGCAGGCAGGGATGGAGGCACACAGCTATGGTTGATCAAAGCCACAAGCTATTCTCCAAGAGGAAGCCCAAGCTGAACTCTATGGTGGCAGCTACAGTCCCAGTCCCTGGAGGCAGACTGCAGTGAGGGAAAAGACAAAAAAGCTCCACACAAGCACAGACAAAATCTTCCCCTCTCCTTCCGGCAGACCAGCTCCCTTGCCAGCTGCTCAGCTCCTCACCTCCAAGTCTCCACCAGCTCCTGGGCCTGAGCAAATCCACAAGTTATCAAACCTCATCCGCCTCTTTGCTTGGATACAAATTGGGGAGCCACCACCCCTCCCCGTTCCCACCTCTCAGCCTCATCACAATTCCATTGCTGCTTGGAAAGGTTTCTTCTCTCCAAGAAGCCCACACATGGTGTGACTACTGAACCCCACACGTGGCTGGCAAGTCATGAGGGGCTGTTTGTGCTCCTGCTCCAGTTTGCAGAACTGGCCAACATACCGTGAATTACAGTGTCAGATATCAGAGGCACATCTCCAGCTGGATTTTCCATTCAGAGGGGAGGTATTGGTTCAACAAACAGCAGCAAGTGCCTCCCAGGTGTAAGAAAGAGGGGTGACTGTCAGAGAAGGGTCAGGGCTTGATCCCTGGCATCCATCTCTCTTCCTCATTCACTTGTGAGCTGAGAATGGGTTGCTCTGAAGTGCACCGCCTGTCACTGCCTGCCAGTGAATATTCAGGCAGTCTATCTTGCATCTCAGAGCCTTTGATCCTATTTGCATACAAATGTCCTCAGAGATAAGGGGCAAGGAAGGGAGACAGAGGCAGGATGTTTCTAGAGAGAATGGTGTGCCCTCTGCTTTCCCATGGAGAACTGGGAGCATTGCATCCCTTCCAAGCCACTGGCCGCATTGTGCTCTGGAGATGAGCCCCAACACCAAACCTGGGCACCAGATCACCAAGAAGGAGCTTTCAACTCAACCCTGTGAATGGCAGAGCAGGGTTTATTTCAGTGTGAATTATTACTGACCGCTGTATGCACTACAGCAGAGCACAGAGGTTCCGGCTGAAATCATGATTTGCAGACACAAACATACATACACAGCAGCTCATCCCTGACACAAAACTTACAGTCTATAGAGCAGATGCTGATGCAAAAGGTCACAGCAGGAAACAGACCAGAGGCTGTCTCAGCCCAAGCTGTGTGCCTCAGCTGTCAGGTAACACATGGAGGGAGGGAGGGAAAAACACTTGGGGGAAGCAGGGTCTGTGAAAGGAAGCAGGTAAAGTACATGGGAGAATCAAGCAAAGGGATTCAACTGGCACAACTGCCCACCACCATGCACTGTTGCAACCAGAAGGCACCTTGATGGAAGCATACAAAATACTCACAGACTGAAAGACAACTGGGTGTTGCTGTTGTCCTTGGACACATAAGAGTGAAGAAATATTCAATAAGATGAAGAAGCAACCCATTCAAAGTTCATTAAAGTAAATAATTTCCTCCACATCATCTGTAATTGGACTAAGCTATCCTTAACACAGGAAGCTAGGGAAGCCAAGAATTTAGCAAACCTTACAAAAAGATGAGAAGGGGAAAAAAAAGCATAATGACAGCTAACAATGCTTTTGGAAAAGATGCTAAAATTCGTACTCCTGGTCCCAACCCCATCTCTAATGGGTAGGAACCGGAAAGTGATGTTAAGTGTGGAACAGATTATGTTACATCTGCCTACTGCAAAGTTCTTGCACCTTCCCCTGAAGCATCTGGCAAAGGCATCAGAGAGAGCATCAGAGCATCAGAGAGAGGATCTGGGAATAAATTGATTTTGGGGCTCACCCAGTTTGTCCATTTCAAGGCTCCAGCATTTCCAGGGTCAAGATTGCAATCATCATATTTGTGTATACAAAGTCCTTGCAGATACCAGTGAAGTGAAGCCATTTGAAGTAGCATTGCCAGTGCTTGTGATGGGTTGTGGATCTCATTATACTGTTCCTGTTTTTTCTTAAAGCTCCAGATCCTGATGACAGATGATGAGGTGCAAAACATTTTCTACATAAGACAAGTTTCTAGTCCTCTTGACTGTGGGGAAAACTGAAAATTGTGACCCAAATGCAACATGTTTTCTAAATGAGAGAAGTTTCTAGTACTCTCCACTGTGGGAAAAGCTACAATATGTGATTTCAAGGCAACTCTAAGGCTCAGAAACCAAGAGTCAAAGAGGGAAAATGCAGCATTTATTCTTTTACGAAAGTTCATTATTCATAGCTGCCAGGAAAAGCTAGCCATGGAGCCTGACTGTAACCCAAAAGCCCAATATTGCAGGCCTGAGAAAAACACCAGTATCTTCTTACACTACTGAGACATTTGTGATTTGAGAGATTTGAGTCTTGGATCGTTTATCTGAACTCCTTCTGCTGGCAATGTTGCTCTCCCCACTCCTCAATTTTGAATGGGTATCTCTTGCCTCCAGCCTGCTGCTATGTCCTCCTAAATCTACACTGCCACTTCCTAAAAAGATTAAAAGGCTAAAAAGTGCTCCACAGTAGTATGAATTCTGCATGAAAAAGGAAATTGATGTTCAGTTCCTTCCCTCGACCATCAGAGCTTTGGCAGAGTTCAGAGCAGCTCAGGCACTAGTGGCATGTCCTTAGCGTGGTCCTGGGCTTTGACCCACCAAATGTCACCATTGTGCCTGCCTCCCATCCTCCAGCTGAGCTCTGTGTCCTTCTCCCTTGTCCCAGGGCACAGCATCCCAAGGTGCCAGGGAGAGAAAGCAGCTCTCCTCTTCTGCCTCCACTCCATTCCTGTCTCTCCAGTCAGGTGAGTAGAGGTATCTAGGAGCTGGCAAAAGTTGTGACCAATTTCCCAGAGCTGTTGTAATTTGGCTCCTGTTTCTACAGCACAGCACCCTGCCAAGGCTGGGCCTTTAGAGCCCCAAAGGCTTTCCCACTGAAGTTGGAGGGAGTTGGACCTGAGGGTCAGAGCGTTCACAATTTGCATGGGAAGCAAGTTAGTGCTCAAACCCAGGCTCTGACCCCGGTTTAGCATGCAGTGTGAACATACCCACACGCTACAGTCCTGTCCTGAGGCCAATGTCTTATGGCAGCGTCTTTAAGGTGAATGTACACATCTCCTAACTTTGTGTAACCTGCTCAGCGAGGGGTTTCCAGTGTGCTCCTCACCCAGGTATGCAGGTGTGTGAGATTTGCATCTGTGGCTGCTGCACACAGGCAGAGCTTTCCAGGGAAGGTGTGTTTTCCAGCTCTTTCCTGTGCCAGTATTGCCGCCACCTGGAGATGAGAGGAATGAAGGGCTCCCAGCCATTTCCTCATCTTCATCCCTCTGCCTTTTCTCAGCCACAAAGCACCCTCCTCTACTTCAGCTGGAGGGAGAGCTGGTAAGCCTCACAGCTCCTGTGGTTACGATGTCCCATGCACAAAGCCTGTCACAAGCCCTGCTCTGAGGATGATGGGGCCCTTCTGCTCTTGGTAAAAGCACAGCTCCTGGGCACTAGGAGAGGCTTTGGCGAAGGAAAGCAACCCCCACTCAGCACACTCTCAGTGCTGCACCTTCTGGGAGGAGGCAACTTGCCTTGGGCTTTCCTGTCCTTGTTAGTTTAGAATTTAAGTTGCAGATCTGCATGAATGAATACAGGCTTGTGTGTTTGGCAGAGCTGTGCACATAAAGCAGAGGGGTTTTCTGCACGTATTTTATGGCACTGTCTGGGTACGGAGATGGGAGGGAGCTTATGCACCGCATGTGCACGTGCACATTTTCATGTTGTCTGCACGTGTGTGCATGCGTATGTGCATTTCCATATTGTGTCTAATAGGCTCTTTGTTTCTCCAGAGAAGAAGGAAAAGGAAATCCGTATGTAATGAATCCATTTATTTTATGGAGCTCCCCTGGAGAGGGGCAGGGGAGCACAATTTATGCAAAAAAACAGGCAGCTGCTGTTGGGAGGGGGACATCAATCTGGTTTTAATTTTCGTTCGTAAGTGGAGGTGGCCACACAAGCCAAGGCCTCGTAAACTCCCTGTAGAGGAGAGTGGCCCGTTGGTGTGAGGCTGTCAGAGCCTATACAGCCGTTAGTACCGAGCCGTTCTCCCCTTCATCTCACTAATTCCTGCCCTGTTGTTCTGCCTTCCTAGGATGCGTTTCCCCGTGCTGAGGCCTCCTATTAGAAGACAGAGGCACAGCTGTACCGGGGCACAGACTGAAATCTTTGTACTGAAGGGCAAAAACCCTTTACAGAGCATTTGCAGTTCATGTCACAATCTAGTGTACACTGTATACTATTAAAAAAAATAAAAGCAACATGACTTGTATGCTACGGTCCAGTTCCTCTGTGCCATTTATGAAAACACAGGGAGTGAGATGGGATGGAAAGACTCCTGAGCTGAAAGGAATGGCCTGGAAACTAGATACCACTCATCAGCCTTTTTCCACCCCTGCCATTTTGCATAACTCAATGCATATTGTCAGGACTGTGAGTGCAAAAGGACAGTGGAGAGTTTCCCGGGGGAAAGATGTCTTAGCAGGGGCAGAGTTCTCGACAGCATTCTGCTTTATTATCTGATTCTTCATCAGATTAAGAGTCTGTGGAGTTTATCCATCAGCAGCATAAGAGAAAATTGCCCTTAGCGTATTCTAACTCACACTATGATTGTCCCATATAAAAAGGAAGTTGCATGTTGCTTCCTGATGATCTGCCCTCAGCTGTCGGTGCCAGGCACAGCTCATACGCAAAGAATCTAGCCCAAAATCTAACTCAGGGTCTGTATTCCTCACTGTCACCTCATGTATGCCCAGTAGAGGTAGGCAGGTGAGTGGACAGACAGATATATCAATTCAGGTAACCAAGAATGAAAACTAGTCTTTTCTGAAAACTGCCTTCACATGCTGCCAGCAATTTATTACTGGACAAAGTTAATAGATTTGGTATTTTAGTTACTCTCTGTAACTCGGGTCCCTACAGAGGACACAGATTTTTTAGTTCTCAATACAGGATGATATTTTTAGATCTCTCAGATACATGCTGTCCTTACAGAGAACAGACAGCACTTGCCTGTTGACACTGAACTTTAAAAGATTTTTCCTTGGCAGAATTAAGGCGCAGTGGTGGGTCAGTGAGAAGAATTTGGAAGAGGTGTGGTTCGCTTACCACGCCCTAAAATGCCCAAACTACCTTGCAGGAGAAGTATTCATTTTGAGAGCTGCAAAAGGGAAGCTGGCTCATTCACATGTAACACCTTTGTTGATTTTCCAGGTAATCTTTCCATGGCTTTCTAAGAACTTCCTTTGCTTATAAGACAAGCCTGTTTACACTATGCTGCCAGCAACATTGCCCCTGACATCACACTGCTCTTGCATTACGAGACATTCTGAACCTCTTGTTCCCTAGTACCTGGGGGGGGCAGGGGGAAGCAAAGCTGCTTTGAAAGTATAAAGGCCAAGTATGCACTAATGTGAAATGCTGACTTTAGAGAAGCGGCCACAAGGAATGTTTGTTTCTGAAACCAGTGGGATCAGGGCCTCTTCCTGAAGCCAAAAGTGGTAGGTGAACTAGGCCACCAGTTTTCAGGCCAAGAGAAGGAGATGCTTTTACAGGCCACACTGGAAAAGGCTCCTATAACAGAGCCTGATCTGTGGAGGCATGGATCAGGCCACAGAGCTTCCACCAGCAGAAGCTTTCAAGGATAGAGTTGGATCCATTCCACAATTCTGTTTTGAAAGAGACCTAATTGCGCTCTAAGCCTCAGAACTACTGGCCCTGTAAAAGAGAATAACAAAGATCAGCTGAAAGGCCTCAAGGCTGCTGTAAAGTGCCATTATCCACACTTGCCCCTTCAGAATCCCCAATTCAATGATTTTTCTCCATTTGAGAGACAAGATTGAGAACCAATGACCAAAACACTGTGCAAGCTGGGTGACTAGCTAAAAGTAAACAGATCACCTTAATGCTCTCCTGTTTTACATTTTCCTTCCCTGTATGTAAACATGGGTATCTTTAGTAGCATTGCAAAGGATATTTAGAATTAGGAAAATGTTGAACTGATCTACTTCTCCACTTTCTGCATGTTTTCACTTCTACTTATCAAGTGCACATGTTTCAAGTCATCTTATAAACTGAACATCTTATGAAATCTTGGTTGAATGATACTGTATGAAGTTTTTTGATGGTCCCTTCAGCTACAGCTTGAGCAACTCTTAATTTTAATGTGCTCATCTTCATACAGACCTACAGGGAACAGAGGCACAATCATGTCCCAGTTATGGTTAAGTCCCTGAGGAACTCAAAGACTAAGGCTTGTCTCACACCGCAAAGCTCATCCAGCCAAAGAGGGCTGATGATGTAACTGTGTCAACAAAAACCCTCATGTAGATGCATTTAAACTGATGGAAGCCTATACTGTCCTCATTTTTGTCACTGGGTAAACAAGGGAATGGCCCTAGGCTGGGAAGAGAGGAGGCAGTAAACAATGCCCAGTCCAGCAGAAAGACTTCTAGACATGCAGACCATATTCCCACTAGGTGGCTCTGCCAATGTAGCTATGCTCTTGATCATCTGGCAATTACTCTAAGCTATTATTTCTCAAGAACAACCACACAGACCACATGTAGGTACTCTGTACTTCACGAATTGACACCATGCAAAAGCTTATTCTTGCTATTCTCTCAGAGTTTGACTTTTGCTTCTAAAAATGTGTCATCTGATTGATCACGAGAAAAGCGTATTGGAAAAATCACTGCATGACTTGCCAACATCATGCAGAATGTCTGTGGCAAAGCAGAGAATTGAACCCAGGTGGCTTGCATCCTCAGCTAGTCACCTAAGAACATGGATCAGATGCTGCATTAGAAGCAGGACAGCCTGGAAGCATGCCAAGAAAATTTATGTTATCATCAGGATGTAATAACCCAGAAAACAGGAGGAAGCAAAATAATCCTGGGAGAAAGGATGAGCTGCCTTAACAGACAGACACAAGGGCAGGCTCACATATGCTACTGCATGGCTAGAGACATGGCGTGCTGAATATCCCACAACACAGCACCACGTACATTCGGGTGCCATGCTATGGTATGAGAACTCTTCTCCAAATAGACGGCTCTGAGGACAATGAGAGGAAATAGTTCCCTGCAGTATCTCTGAAGATCAAGAGAAGCCTCCATACAACAATTGGAGTGAGGACTACACAGTAGAATTAGACAGCAGCTGTGAGCAGAGAATGTTCCAGCCTGGCCTCAGGGCACCCACAAGTAGCATAGTAAATTCGGCTACTCCTTACACAAAAGCTATAGGTCCATTGTTGCCTGATTGGAAAGGGCCTTAGTATACAATGAGGAAAGCTGAGACAAACTTAAAGGCCTAGTTTAGTCCAGCTGGTTGAGAACAAAGTCCCTGCTAACAGCAAATAACTCAGCATGGCCCTGACTCCTTCATCTAAGGGGTGACTTCCATCCAAGAGCTCCTCACCAGGAATTACACCTTTTCAGCCAGCTCTCTGGAGTTCCTACTGACTTGGACTAATGAAAGCGACTCCAAATCAAGACTGGTTTATTAAAGTTCCTACCAGATCAAAACTGACCTCAGCTGGCTCCTGTCATTTCCAAAAAGCTCCTGCTGATTTGGCTGACTGTTCGAGCTCCAGGAAAATTGCACGTAAGCCCTGGATTTGCAGCGGGTAAATTCTCCTTTTCTGGAACACAAAGGAGAGAGGAGCAAAGCCAACAGGAAAAAACAGAGTGAATTTGTCCGGGTGGAAATGTTTGCAGTAATGCCTGCTCTAGGGCTACTGACCCTGAGCATCACCAGGACATCCTGGGCAGACTGGCATCCTGGGCCTCAGTGACACAAGCTTCCCCAGCCCCTCGGCTACTTGATTTCTAGGTTTTTTTGACTGCTCCAGGCCCGGACACCAGCACAACTCCATGTTGCAGCCACTTGCAGAAAGAACTATCCTTACAAAGAGTTACTTCATCTTGCAAGGGGCAAATAATTTAGTCCCAAAGAGGACACTCAGAAGTACCCTGTACTTTGGAGATGAGCCCAGCAGGACTTTCATACACTTTCCTCACCCCTCTCAAGCCCTTGGCAAAACTGGGATTCCAAACGATCGCTTTGATTAGAGGCTTACGGCCACTTAAGCATCCAACTCCCATGCATGGCCCACCTGGCAAAGCAGGCACACCCCCCCCAAACCCACACCGGGCCCATAACATTTGCAGGCTGTGTGGGCTGCCCTGCTTCAGAGCCAAGGATCCTGCCACGTTCCCCTTCAGCTGTGTCGTCGGCAGCGTCATGCTGACAGGTTGAAGCCATGCAGAGAGGGTTGTTTTTATAACCTGCTCTCTTTTAAGCTTTCACGAGGTTATTTCTCTACATTATAGTCAAGATCACCTGCTGGTCAAGGGGATTCGGATTCTTAAAGGAAAATTGAAAAAAAAACCCAGGAAAGATTGATACATAGTGGTGTCCAAGGAAAAAGAAAGCACCTTAGCACTAACCAGTTACTTGAAATACTTGAGTTCTGCCAATGAGTTCCCTTTGCTCCTGACTGGCAACCCTGCTCCTTTCTCTGTTGTTCCCTGGTGTCACCACAATAAACTCTGCAGATGCTCCTCATACTGACCTGCAGCTCTCCCACTATTCCAGCCCTGGGACCACAACATATTGCCCAGTCTTTGAGCCCTGATCAATAGCCCCCAATGCCACAGTGACATGCTGGTCTACTCACAAGTTAATCACAATTCATCTCTGTGATCCCATCTCTGCTGGCATGCCTTGGCCTTCGCTTATGACACCCCAGCTGTTCATGTCTCAGATTCACAGCACAGCTCCTTCCATGCACCTCAGTCCTGTCTTGCCACCTCCTTTAGCCCATACAGACAGAAACCAGCAGATGTGGAACATGTGAGTTGCTCTGCTGTATCAGTCCCAAGGTCTCTACTGTTCAGTATTTCACATCTAGAAAAAGCTACCAGAGAAGTCAGGGGAGGATGTAAAATTCACTTAGCAGCTGTCCGCCATCCAAATTTGAACTGATATTAGTTTAAAAGCCTGAAACATGATGTTTATTCTGGCTTTCAGTTATAAGTACAGTGACTCTCCACACACTTGCCATTCACACGCTGCCTAATCAAGTATATTCTCAGTAATATTGATGAGCACACTGAGTAGTGTTGCTCAGGTCTTTTTCTAAATGAACAGAATTAAATTAGAGCACTTCAAGATGTCTGAGCAAATGAGTTTTCTCCTCATCATGCATCTTCTGGCGTTCTACAGGGAACTTAATCTGCCACTGAGCTGCCTTTTCAGTAAGCTTAGCTGGGTCCCTCTGAACTTCCCTGCAGTTCTTCTCTAGTCTTGACCAACCTAAATTTGGCTAGTGCTCACATACTAAAATTTAAAGCTCCCGCAGTGCAAATGAAAAAAACATGCTATAACAGGATTCTAAACAATGCCATTTGTTTTTTGTTTTAAAATTTTTGTATTGAATTTCATGCTCTTGAATCCACAGCCCTGGAGACCAAAGCCCCCTTCTTACCCAAAAGGAGCTGCACAGGCAAGACAAGAACAAGTTTCTTCACAGTGTGCTGGAGGATCAACTTCTACATTCCCTAGCTAGTTTAGACTCTAAGGAGTATTTAGTCCGTAACTTCTTTGATTAAACTATCAATGAGCGCAATGAAAGTCCAATGCCTTTTTGAGACAGGGATATTCTCGCCCACTAGGAACTGGACTGCAAAAAAAACAACTTATTTCACACATGTGCTGCCAAAGAGCTGTCAAATGAAAACAGCTTATTGTGAAATGTTTTTGTCATGAGAATGAATATTCAGTCAAGAACAAAACAAAACCTATCAACCTCTCTGACTTTAAAAACAAAAAACCCGCTGGCAAGATTTTCAGAGTTGTTCACCACCCTCAGTTGGCTTGAGATCCAGGATCCAGCAAAGTTCAAGAGCTGCTGTCCAGTAGGGCAGGGAATGAGATCCCAAACAGGTGTGGACCAGGTGTGAAAAAGTAGAAGGTTAACACATCCCATCCATCACTGGACAGCACATCTGTAAAAACGGAAATAAATATTAACTCAAGTCAAAATCTTGTCTGGAGATGCGCAGAATTCTCCCCAGTGGCAGCTAAAGAATATCATGTGGTGAGGACTGCAGCTGAGCTGATTTACTGCTAAACTGTGCTTGTAGGGCTGCAAGAGGTTCTCGTTCTGTCGCTGCTGAATTGGTTCTTCTCAATACAAGAAACAAAGAGTCCTAGTGCTCTTCTGAATATCTCCCTGGTTCATTTTTCCAGTTGCAAAGCAAATGGTTTGAAGTTTCATTGTCTTGCCAGACTCATAAAAAGAAACTGTCAAGCGCTAGCCAAATTGTGAAGAACAGCATGTTTTATGAAAACCCAATTAAATTCTGGCCATCAGTATCTCACTTTTATCTCTGCCGAGCACTGTCTCAGATTTCTTGTTGCATGCCAAGCTCATATTCTTCTCTGATTGACTCAGTGAGATTACAGTTAACAGTTTTGTTTTGTTGTTTTGCAGGGGGGAATGAAGGCACAGTCCTTCTTGTTTGTATACTAGATCTGCAGGGTACCAAAAACAAGTATCTTTGGGGCCAGGAGGGGAGTTTATTTTCATGTCTCAGATATCAAAATGGGAGTTGCTTACCATTATCACTCACACAGACACTGAATGCCTCTCTCAGAAAGAACTGACAAAATTGAAATGAAAATGCAATGAAAAGAGAAGCAGCACCGCACTGCAATACGCTTTGGAAATCCTCATCAGCCAAACAGCTCTTTGAGCCACAAAACATGGCAGAGGCCCATGTAGACGCTACAGTCCAACGTACCAGGAGTACTGGAAAGTGTCATAACAGAACTCCCGTGCCTTTCTTTCCCCAAGGGAAATTCCCTTTTCCCTTATCTGTCTCTAAAAAGATAAGGTATCCAGACAGCTGTGACTCATATTAGGAAGCCACAAGAAATGCAAATGCATATTGTGTTTTCACCTGACTGGCAGGGAGGCAAACGCTATTATTTTCCAGCAGCTTTCAAGTCTCTTCCAGGCCACTGATTAATGAAAGCAAAGAATTCACTAAAAAATGCAATGCAATAGATTGCAAAGCAGAAAGTACATACAGTTAAGGATGAAGTAAAACTGATTTTAATAGACCAACAACCATCAGTCCAGCCCATCTGATCTTTTTTCCAACATGCCAGTCCAGGAAGCAAGCTTGATGATGACTGAAACAAAACAAACAGAGACATCTTACTGTCTTGTACAGTTGTCACTCTTCTATTGTCTCCTATCGTCTTCTCTTTAGAAGATTGTCTCCTATTGTCTACTACCCAGTGTAATTTTGGTGGTGATAAAAATGCAGTGAGAAGGGTAGTCTTTGCTTTTATTTTTCATTATATTTGAGGTTTTTCATGCTGAACAATATCAGAAAATGCAAAAAATTAATGCAGAGAGCAAATATGTTCTTTCTAGATTTGCAAAGATATATCAAGGTTCAGAGAAATATGCTCTGTTGATTAGACAAATCTGCTAGGGCTCAGGGTGGTAGGAAACATAGGTGTGTACAAGAAGGGCCACATTCTAAACTTCTAACCAGCTGGAAAACAGCAGCATCACAAAGAAATATCACTCTGAGAGCAGCATTGCCTAAGTGAGCACTCTTCTCAGAAATACTCGGAGGAGTTAGATGACTGAAAGCATCCAGAAGTGAAGGGCTTTGAGGCGAATCCAGCTGATATATTTGTTATATGGTGCCAGCATAATTTCCCCGAATGGCTAGAGAAAAGGGGAAGCATGAGAAGGGTCAGTTGGGAATATATGTGCATATGGGGGAGGGGGGCCAAGAAAAGGCACAACTAGCTGAGAACAGGCTCCATTTAAATTGCATACAGACCTCACACAAAGCACAGAGAATTGGTCAGTAGATTGAAGCCATCTGGCTGGAGGAGCCATAAGAGGAAAACCCTGCTGGAGATCTCTCCATCACGTCCCATCATGGTCCAACATCAGAGCACAGCACGGGCTTCCCCCACTTCAATCTCATGGAGCTAAATATGGGAAGAAGAGCAAGAAGAGGACTGCAAAGTTCATCATTATGACACAGCCTCTATTCTTCTCACAAAATATAAACCCAGCTGGCACTCTCTCCTGCAAACTGTTTCAGTCTTGACTCTACGCCTTGTTACAGAAAATCCCACTTCACCTAAAGTCTAGGTGTTTGATTTCTGGCTGGAACAGGCTGCAGAGCCTGCTCTGCACTGACAGCCTCATGTAAATCTTGACAGGAGTGATGGGAGGCTGAGCTTGCAGATCCTCCTGCACTCAGAGATAGGGATGTGAAGCTTACAGATGTCCACACTAAACACTCAATGAAGCATTTTCTACAGCAGTGCATCAGTTTGCCAGAAGGAAGGATTGGGCAACACTGGTTTTGCCTACACTGTCCCAAGGCCCCTCTGGTAAACCTCAGGCTTTGGTGGCAACAAGAAAGAAACTGAGTCGAGGCTATACATGCTGCAGCCAACAGCACAAAACAGGGGAGCAGACAGCTGGCTTCAGGCTTTTGTGAATCCCCAATGAAAGACCACCCCAGGGCTCTCCTCATGTGAATGAACCAGAGGATTCCAGGTCTCCTCCTGCTCATCCTCGCCATTTACAAGGATGTCTGTTGTTGAACTCAACAGAGGCTAACTCAGCGTTCATTACAATCCAGCCTGAAAACAGCTGAAGACACAACATTTTTATTATAAAAACATAAACATGTTTTTAAATGTATAAAACATATTTTATTTTTATGGCCTAGATAAACCCTTTGACTTCACTTAATGCAAATTAACACTGCTTGTGTTTCAGCACACTGGTATCTGAACATTCAGGGAAGCAGAGGACTATATGCCAACCATCCCTTAGGAATTCAATGTTTTCCATTGTCTGTTTTTCTGAAGTCCCTCCTTCACCTGGGTTGGTAAAAAAAAAAAAAGGCACTTAACATCTGGAAAAATTACAGCTTTGGAAGCTTGCCAGTCTGTTTGCCACAGTGTTGTTACAGAGTTTTTGTTCCTTATGATTCTCTCATGCAGCCCAGATATTAATTGCCAGAGATCAAATCTCAGTGCAAGTGCTTCAGTTGTTTTCCATCATTTTGACTTGCCCATATGGAACATTCCCAAAATGTCAAAAGTCATTAATATTTTTTAAACACTGCAAATCTCAGAACTTATCATTTCTATATCAAAAGTGATTTTCAGTGATCCTAAAGGTTTTTCACTCTAACAAATGCCATCACGGAGATATTTCAGCTGGTGTCAGCAATGCCACAGATACTGGGTATAAGAACAGTAGCAGTGAAAATATATAAGGAGAGGGGCAGGGGCAGAAACAGAACTGAAGCGCTCTTGAAAAAGGAAGTTGGATTAATTTTCCCACTGGATTTTTCTTGTTTACGCTTAGCTTGAAATCTTGGAAGGAAACATAATTAAATTATTACTTGGTTATTTTACTTCGAAAAATAACTATATCCACTGGGAAAATAAGAAAACCTTAAAAATATAAACAAGTTACTTTCAAGTGAGTTGCTCATTCTCCTACCAGAGTGTAATTTCTCCCTGCTTTCTTTGCACATTTCCTTCTTACCATCTCCAGCCACCTTTTCATCCCCCTCTACACTTCGAATTATCGATTTCTGCCCCAGTATAATTCTCCTCCATCCTCTAAAGTCTGTTTCAGAAGCTGCTTGTCACTCCTTCCCAGATGCAGGCATTTGGGGTAAGCTGTTGTGTGGAATGGGCAGGCCTTTCCTGCTGACCAGAACGTGGCCGCTCTCGATCAGGACACCTGACTCACACAGGTGAGATGAACCCTGCAGAAGCCTCCGCACCCCGACAGACCCACAACACTGGGCAACCTGCAGAAAGGCTTCTGTACCGCAGTGCTTGAGTAGGAGGAACTGCATTTTTGGTGCTACGTGATTGCTAGTTACACCCTTCTCTTACTCAGACTTAAGGGGGTTTTGTCACTTTTGGTTTATTACAATCAGAAATTTGATTTGACTTATCCAGATGTTTTTTATGTAACTATATTATTGTCATATGCTCCAAGTATGGACTACCAAACAAGATAAACCTGGGAATCTCTGTCTTTCTCACTACAACCAAGCGTCCCCAGGACAGTTCTCAGGATCTGTAGCATTTGATACACATACAAAGCCAACAAGTCACTTTGAAGAGCTCACTACATTTCTTCATTTAAAATCTTCGATGATCAACTGTCAGACTTCAATATATTTCTTCTGCTTTTGATCACCCAACATCAAATTACAAGCTATCATAAAAATTGTAGACATTTTGCAACCTACTCATCACCAGATTCAAAAGGTTTCCTAATTTTTCAAGGAGGGGGGAAGGGAGGAAGGCTGTTGGATGCAAAGTGAACGCTGACCTGCACTGACCCCTTCTGGAAAGCACCAAAAATGTACTATTGGAAACAAACCTGTACTGGTCTGGGGGGCGCGTGTGGGAACTATGTGACCTAATAGCTTTTTCCATCTCGATTTCTGTGACTTTTAATCATATTTGGTTGGAACAGTCTCAGCCTTCATAAGCTATTTGCACGGGTAAGGCTCTGGAGCAGACATTCATGTCATCCATTAGCATCCAATGGACCAGAAAAGGCCCAAAGGACCAGAAAAGTTTCTTTGTAGTTGGAAGCAGAAAATACTAATACATTACACGAATTAAGAAAAATGGCAAAACCTATTCCATCTTTCAGACAAGAAGAGAATGCAAGTTAGTATGAAAAGAAAAATGGAGCCTTATAGACTATCTACAGTGCCTAATCCCAAAGCAGTTCAAACAAGGGAATAACATTTCTTTGAGAGCAGTCCCACAAAAACTCCGGAGGCCATAAGCAATTAGGACATAAGTTTCTCATCTAAAATACGATACTCCCTTGCTCCTGACTGGACTCACACTTGGGAGCACAGGTTTAATTTTAATTCAAAAGGAAAAGGAGTCATTTTTCAATGGCCAGTGACATCTCATTCTGTTCCTTGGAAACATCCAGTTCTATCTAAACTGGATGACCCTCCACAGTGCTGACAAATCACAGACCATGGCTGAAATGTCTTACAGAAAAAAAATAAGATTCTTTTCTCTTGCATGTACATGGTCATAGTATTCAGGGCTATTTTTCTTTTCCTTTGATTACAAGCGCTTGATGAAATAAACACATTCAAAAATTATCTGCAAGAAATCAGAAATATGTCAAATTTCCAAACTTGGAAAGAGCTGATGGGCTTCAACTCAAATTGGCACATGGTTTGTTTGTCTCCTTGGGACTTGATGGTCTGCGTTGCTAACAGTTGTAGAAAATACTCAGAAGACAAAGAAAACATCTCAGGAGAAGAGACAAATCGCTCAACCCAGAGACTGTAGGTTTTTAAGAAAACAACTGTTTTCCTTCTTTGCATTAAATTATGTGTCACTTAAATTCCTTTAGAGACAGTATTTGTTTGAAGGTGAGGTGAGCAACCAGAGTCCTCACTGTATCTGAAGTACCACCATGCTTTTGGCCTCTTTCTGTCCAAACAAAAGCCATAGTGCTGCTTAAGTATCTGTCTTCATCAAAAGTCCTATGACATGGAGAAACTCTTGAACAGCCCCTAACCTACATATCTTTACCATGGTAAGCCAGCACTGTGTATATCAGCTGTTGGTTTCTATCCTCCTTTAGTTTTCCCCATCACAAGAAGCAAAGAAGCCAGCAGAATAAATTGCATTTAATTTGATCTATTAAATAAACTCTCCTGTAAGGCTGTTGCAGCCAGACTCCTTCCTAGGATAAAACTCTCTATAGAAAGGAAAAAAAAAAAAGTGACATCACTACACCACTGTGCCTAGCAATGTTCCTTCTCCTCATAAGGAAGTTATCCCCAGGCTGGATGGCAGTAAATATTTTGTTTGGCTCTTAGGTTGAAGCTTTTGGACAAGCTAAAGATCAGCCTGCTTCTAGAAATCATTATATAGCATAATGCAGTGAGAGAGGAAGAGGTCTCTTCCGGCAAGCATTCTTACTCAATTTCTTCTCTGAATAACTGGGATGGCCCTGTTTTCATTGCTTGGCATAGAGCACAAGAGTCTGGACAGAAGCCCTGCCTTCATTCCCACTTCTTTGGAAAGTCCCAGAGCTGAGTGCTTAGATCTGCCACGAAAAGAGATTTGCAAACTGGACTGTAACAAGAAGCAAGTGTAACACAGAAGAAGAAAGTGGAAGACCTGAGACAGGAAAATCAAATTTTATTTTACATTAAATTTTACATTATGTCATAATTCATATTTTACAATACATTTTAGCTAGAAACTCAGAAAAAAGTATAGAATATCTTGCATAAGCACTGTTGACCACTGATGGAATGCAACAGCATGAATGTCCACCAATGCATGTGACTTCCAAGGGATTTTATCTCACTCCCTTAGTTTTGCTTCCTGTATTTTTTAAAGAGTTGAAAGGACAAAGAGAAAGCAAACAAGCACTTGGGGAAACCCCATGAATGACCTTTGCTACCAAATACAGTTCAACTCAACCTTAAGTACACTCTTCATGAAGATACAGCATTACTATCTAAAACAAATGGTTTGTTGGTATCTAAAGTCCCAGCTACCCAACACACCTCCTCAACCAGCACCTCTACACTACCTTCCACCAGGCAGAAGAATCCAATAAATGAGGCATGCTAAGAAAGGTGATGGGAAAAATGACCTCTTTGCAGCCTACCAGCTGCCTGACACCTGCCAAAAGCAAGTGACATTAGAAGAAAAATGGGAAGCATCTAAACTGGACTAACTGGTTACAAGGGTATGTTTACAGCCTGGCAACATGCCGTTTCAAATCCTCACCTGCTGAATTACATGAGCCAGTGCTGGAACATGCACTGACCTCAGCATCCCTGGCAGATATACATGTGAAACAGGCAGATTTGAAACAAGCCCCTTCCCTGGAGCTGACAGCTAGTCTGAAACAGTCCCTGACGCAGGAGTCAGCCCAGAACCCATCCAGATGTGGAGCCTCTCCATCACACAGTTTATGCTAAACCTCCCCTTGCTCTTCCTCTCACTGGAGGGCCAGGAGAGTCTCAGCAGCTGTGGCAGGAGTGTAGCTCAGGCCCCCATAACACAAAGCCAGCACTACCTCTAGATTCACCTCCACCGCAACCTGATACCAGCTCAAAAAAAAACCCCAACACAAAACAAAAAAAAAGCCCCTAAAAATAAACAGACAAACGAACGAAAAAATAGGGAAAACCACCCCAGAGAGTAGATGCTGGGCAGGGGAACAACACCCTCCCGCCGCCTCCTTCCCCTCAGGTGACAGGGGCGGGGAACAGACGCGCATCAAAATGGCGCCGGCAGACCCGCCTTCCCGCCGGCGGAAGCGGGAGTGACGGCAGCGCGGGCGACGGCAAGATGGCGGCGCCTAGCCTGCTGCGCGGGGGCTTGAGGCGGTTGTTCTCCGGGCTCTTCGGAAATGGGTGGGCTTCGCCGCCTGCCCGAACCCTCCGGGAGGGTGAGTCCGGGGGCTGCCCCGCGCCCCTTTGCCTCAACTGCGGTCGGAGAGACGGTTGCGTTCGCTGTACTTCACCCTCTCCCCCCCAAAAATACTGCTTCTTTGAGGCTGAATGAGTCTCATTTTGTCATCCCCTCTCGTTTTTTGCAGTCGTGGAGGTGACTGAAGGCAACACGACTACAGTAAGTCCCTGCACCCCTTCTCCTCACTAGCTGCCCTTGCCGTCCCTTCTCCCTCCTTCAGCCGCCCATCGTGTGTGTGTCCGTATCGGCCCCCCCTCCCCCCCCCAAAAAAAGAGGGCAAAAGGGTCGATTTTCTGCCTGTAAAACATCTCGCGGTGTGAAGGCAAAACCAAGGTAGGAGAGCATTGCGAGTGCAGGTCAGCGCTGGAGGGTTTGGCTGCCAGAGGTCGGGATTGTCACCCCGTTGCTGGTGGCGAGTGGCTTCAGCCGGAGCCACCCATGAGCGCCAGAGCCCTCACTGCACCCCTGGTAAAGCTGGAAGCCCTGACCGGAGGCATTCGGGACCCAAAACACCAGAGGCAGTTCTTCAGATGGGCTCATTTCCTAAAGCAGTGGCACTGGGTATTGTCTCTAGCGTGGGCAGGCACAAAGGAGGTTTGCCTGGTGGCTTTTATGCTTTACCCTGGGCTGGCAACGCAATGTGGCATTGCAGGATGGCTCTGTACCGGCTATGTGCCATGCACATCGCTTGCCCGTGATTAATGTTGTGTTTGTTAATCACTGTGTGTGCCCTAGTGACTGCAGGTGGTACAAAGCTCGCATCCTGTAATGCTCTTGGTCAGAAAAAAAAATTAGTGAAAGGGGTATCACCGAAGGAAGACCTTAAATACTAAAGGAGAACTGCTCCTGAAAATAAGAAAGAAGTTCTGAAGTAACTGATGAAGAAGAGCATTTTCTCAGCTACAGTGTAAGACGGGAAGGAAAAGACCAAAGCAATAGAATTAGAATTTTGCTTAATTAACACCATCTGATCTGTTGCACTTTATCAGGAGAATTGTCATTGTTCAGAGGAAACACTGAAATTACTGGGGCGGGGTGGAAGGAGATTGCATTGTTCTGCTCACATTACATATACCAGCAGGAGTCTGTGCCTTGGCTGGAGACAGGTGGCACACACAGTATTTTGAAATGTGTGAATGCAATGAGGAGACTGGAGCAGGAATTATTTGGGAATAGTTAGAAGACAGTGCACCTAAATGTTAAGCTATATAAACATAAACAATGAGGAGAGGACAGACTTTTTTAGCTTGCCAGTGAAACAGACAAAACCTGGTTGTTCGTGCCTTTGAAAGTCTTGAGTTTCCTTCTTACTATATTTGTATTAGTGGACATTGCCACGTTCGAAATCTGAGTGGAACAGGTTACATATATTTTAGATATATAATATCAAATACTCTAAGACTGTCAAGAAAAACAAGTTTAAAGTGTGACAGTAGGTGTGATGGAAAATCTCTTTTTCTTCTCTTCAAGTGCCAGACTACTAATCTTTGCCCAGAGACCTAAGGAGTAGAGCTTGCAAGCATGCCCTGAAATTGTTTTAACCAAAACAAGGGGGGTAGTATGCACACCAACACAATCAGTTTCAAGGAAAGTGTAAATTGTAATCACAAAGTCCCAATACGTTAACTGAGGCTTGAAGTAGAAAAGATATGCATTGCAGTAGCAAAGCCCTTTAGAAAAATAATTCTTTCTGTCCCATTGTAGAAGCATAAGGGTGATTTGGATATTTCTACTGTATAATATTCCTAGCATCAATCTAGGATCTGTCAGTGCCTCTAGATGAGGGAAGAATCTTGTAACAAATGTGTAAATTGACCAGCTGAAGGGCTGACACTTTTCTCAGCATATCCTCTGGTCACTCCATTTATCCTACCAACTCTACATCTGTCTCTTCTGAATCCATCTTTCTATGCTCATCTTTTTATGTATCCTTGCTTTTATAAGTATCAAAGGAAGTGTTTGACATGAACCAGATGAATTAATCCCAGAGAATGTAGAACCTCTATGTCCCCTCTTCATTCTCTAACAGAAATAATAACTGAGTGGGTTAACAATATCAAAGTCCTCAGTAGTTGGGGAATAATTGCTAAAAACTGTACACTGCATTTTATCTCAGGAAAAATTTATATTGACGTAGCATTCTGAATCTTTATTCATTGCCAAGATGGAATTACAGCCAAACTACAGTCTGAAGCCAGACTGGCAAGAATCAAGGCCAGATACACTGGCTTCCCAGAAAATAACTTTACCAGTGAAGAGGAAATTAGATACTGGCCTGTGTTTTGTATTTGTAGTTACTTTTTTGTTTCTGTAGAACTGGTTCTACTTGGTGAGGGGATCAATCTTACTTAAAAATTGACAATATTCTCTCTCTTTGAGGTACTGAGATGCTTGAGCTACAGATAACTTATCTGTTTCCATTTTGCCATCACTAGCCAAGAAAGACACAAATCCATGGTATTAAATAGTTCTGACAATTCAGCTGGATGCCAGTGACCCATGCACGCTTACAAAAAATGTCATGCTTGTCTCTTCCCAGGTTTTCAGGCACAGAACCTGACAGTTCAGTCTAAATCAATCATCTTTTTTTCTTAAAAGTAACATTGCATTCCACCCAGGATTTCTTTTTAAATTCTCTGGTGTTTGCACTATTTGAGGCTGTCAGTTGGTGTTCCAAATCTGGTTTTAATCTTAATTTGACCAGAGGAAAGTTAGAATATTTTGGAGAAAAAACTGGCTTAGTTTTATTGCCTTTTCTGTATGTTCAGAATTTGAGATATCTCTTGCTTCTATTCATGAGTCCTCAAAAAAGACAAGTGCACATGTAGATAGACTTCATATTCCTAATATATCTACATTTAGAAAACAAATTTCTCAAGTTCTTCCCACACACACCTTCTGTATCTTTGCGTGTTACTTTTGAGAAAACTTGAGTGTTAGATGTCACAACTTCGTAGTGATACAGAAAAGATTATAAAATTATCTCCTAAATGAATTATTCGGGAATTAAACTGGATAAAATATTGGTGTATTAAAAAAACAACAACAAAAAACCCAAAAAAAGAAACAAAACGAAAAAAAAAACACGGAAAAAAATAAAACCACAAACTCAAAGACATCTCCTAACAGTCCTTTCTTAAAATTTTACTTTTGCTCAGAATTTTCCCTCTTGGTGATTTATAATCTAGCAAGCCCCTGCATGTTTTGGTCCACAATGTACATCTGCTATTCCGAGACATTCTCTTATTCCATGTTTTAAAGCTTTTGGCTAAAGGGCCACTACCATTTCAGTGTACAGCAGTTCAAACTAGTACCGCAATAAATGGAATTCAGGCAACTATGAGAACTTCACACTGACTGTGAACTAGTTTACTTTTAGTAAAACATACACTAGAATTTACCAAATGGTTCCCTGTGCTTCTTGGATTTGTTCTTTTCCCCGTAGTCTGCATATATATATCCAAAGTGCTTGGTGTATCTATAATATATAGAGTGAGTTGAATACTATAGATACTGGTCCCCTTACATCTGCGCAGCATATTGTGGACTTGATGAAAAGTATTTCTCAAGTCACAGGTGCAGGTAGAGGTCTAAACTATGCCTGATCATTATATGCTTTGATTTCTTTCCTAGATTGAAGGGAGAATTATAGAGGATGCTGAAACACCAACTCCTCCAAATCCTTCTGGGCAGTGTCCCATCTGTCGCTGGAACCTGAAGTATAAGTACGATTATGTGGTAAGTTTAATGAAGGAGAGTTCCCCCATCCTCATAGCTAGATGAATATTGCCCTCAAATCAACGTACTGCACAACCTGGCCTTCTCATCTTTTACTAGGTGTAGTAAAGGTAGTTAACTCCATCTCTGCTTCTCTTGGGTGTAACGAGTGCTTTCTACACAGTAATTGTTTGCCTTGGCTGATGATGATCCTGGCAAAAAGAAGGGTAAGTCGTGTCAGATAGGAGACTTGGAATTATAGAGGTGGCCATTTGATCTGAGAAGGCCGTATATCTTTTTGTGCCCAGCTGCCTTTCAGCATTGCGCTTCCAGGAGAATCAAACTGGAATGCAACATTTAGTCAACTGATTCAGGCTTGTTCTAACTCCAGAGAGGCCAAAAGACTTGACTAAATCAGTTTTATGTCTTCAAGCACTACAGTTTCTCATTGGGTCACTGTCCACTAAAGTAGCAACTGTTTTATATGATTTTTAAAACTCTTGGTGGGTATGAAGGAGAGGATACATGTTTACATCCCTTGCAACAGAAAAAATCAGTTTGATTCAAGCTAATGCGAAATTTATTAACTAGTGAGAGGATTACTAACACTAAATGTAGAAGATATGAGGGAAATCCTGTAATGCTTTAAAACAAAAGCACAACAGTTGAGAACACTTTAGAATAAAAAGCATGAGATAGAAGATGCAGAATGTAACTTTACAAGAGGTCATTCAAACACAGAGTTTACAAAAGGACTAAGTGCTCCCCCTTGCAAGCTGAAAACCCAGTACTGGAATTAGGAAAGAAGAAAAACAGACAGGAACATGCTGTTAGTAAGATAAGGCAACAGAAAACCCAGAATAAGTTAATGTCAGTAGGATTAGGGTGAGAGAGATACAAATGCATCTGGAGGAAAAGAAGTCTTTGTGAGAAAGAAAGTCCATTAATGAGAGGAGAAGGGGACTGAAAGCCACGCTGGCTGGAGAATGACTGAGCACCTCCATGCCAACCTAGCACACACACACACACACAAAAGAAAAATTATGTTTTAATATCTAGATAGTAATGGCAGTCTTGCAAATGGAAAACAGGATAAAACAGGTACAGAAATAACTTAAGCATTGAATTAGGTACAGAACAGCCAGCCTGGATTGCATGTAGCCCCAAGACCTTAAGGGAATTAATGAATATGTTACTCCACTTGCAGCATTTTTTTTAAAGCGTGAAGAAAAATCCTAAGAAATCATCAAATGGTTTGAAAACAGCGAGTGAAATGCTAAGTAGTTGAGAGAGGAAGGAGAATGATGCTGATGCTTACCGCTTGGTAAATCAAATGTTTGGGTAGATAAGGTGCTCAGAGATATGGTTTAGTAGTGGACAGGTACTGTTGGACTCTATGATCTCAAAGGTCTTTTCCAACCAAACAATTCTATGATTCTCTTAAATTCCAAGTAAAATGGTAGCAGCTAAGAGTAAAAACAAATAACCTGTTGGATAAGACTAAATATGACTTGTGAATTATGAAGAACATGGGTACAGAAATAGTGCCAGACAAGATACTTGCAATTACTCCAGGCAGGTGAAACAACAGATGTGAGAAGTAAATGAAACACCAGTTTAGAATCTTTCAAAGCCTGTGTTGAAAAAATTAAGTTTTGTAGGATCTGAGTGTTGTCAGTGATTGAGTCAGGCCGGATGCAGTATTAAACAGTGAAATAAGTTGGGGGTGGGGGAATATTTAGTGTTCTCTGGTCTGGTTTCTCAACAATCTGGGAAAGCTAAAAATACAATGAATTTGCAGATGATAATAAATTAGGAGAAATGGCAAATACCATCAAGGTATGGAAAGTACTACAAAAACAGATCACATTTGTTTTGTGTTGTCCATGTTTGAATGCAGCAATTTCTTGCAACTCTTCTTCATCGTTGCTGAATTGCGTTGTGATAAAAACAGACCAATTATTTATGCTTTCTTAAGGTTAATATAGTTTTATGTGACTCGTAAATGTGAAGAGTCAAGAGCATCATTAAACTGGGTAGCTCTGCAGGTTTCCAGAAAGCATTCCATGAGTCACACATTAACAATTCCAGAGGAACTATAAACTGATGCTCAGGGATGAAATGAGCCATGGGAGTGGATTAAATCTTGGAAGTTACTAAACAGACTTCACTTTCTCTGCTGCCTGTGGTAGACTCTGTTGCACGTAGAGATAACAGTGCCTTCAAGAACCAAAGAAGCAATTTTAGACAATGTGATGCTGTAGAGCCCGAGTTCCAGGACTAGAAGTAGGCTGTTGGCTCCAACAGACAATGTAAATCGTGGGTCTTAGGAGTGTCTGTAGAGTGAACTAAGGTTATGAGTTTTCTTCTGCACTTCAGTTTGATTCTTAGATCCTAATTTCTACTGTTTAGCATGGAGGCAAGAGAAAAACAAATGTGAGGAGAGCTCCTGCAGCCACAGTCTTGAGAATCATTGCTGAGATAGTTCCTAAGAAATTGTGGTCCTGAGAGACAAAGTAGGAACATATCCATCCTGGCTGTCATGTAGTTTTTAAATGCATATTTATATACGCGTCTGGCGTATATATATACAGTACTGCTGCTGTAGAGCACAGGAGAACCTGGACAAAAAGCTGGAGAGAGCGATGTGAACTGGTATTTCAGAATTGTAGAAGTTTCTTACCTCAGTATTTAGAAGCATTCCTCTGTGGGGCTGATGAGAACTAGGAGAAATTTCAGATCTGGAGTAGACCACCTCTTCTACTTTAATAAGTCCCTTATATCTTTGAATGCTTTGTACCAGTCATGGATTTTCAGGCTTTTAAATGTTAAGGTGAATAAAATCTCCCTTTTCTGCACAAAAGTGCTCTCTGCTATTTTTCTTTGCTGCAGCAGTGATGAGCAGCAGAATCTTGAAATGCTTAAATAATAAAGTGCAGTCATTTAACTGTGTGGGTAATTAAAAAGTGGTACAATTTACTCACTGGTGGTTAATTGTCCTAGAAGTCTGTAAATTGAGAACAGCTATTTTTGTTAAAGATACAGCCTAGTTCATACAGCATAACCTATAATCTACGCTTGGTAAGAGATCAGAATAGATGGATCACAGTGGTTCCTTTGAGACTGATAAACTGAGATCAGTCAGTTGCACAGAAGGGAAAGTGTGAGCTTTTTTGCTTGGGATGCTTGTAATTGGACTGAATGAGGCACTATGAAACGGGAAGTGTTGAATTAGCCCCTGAGGGAGCTGAGTAATATGACCTCATAGGACTTTCCTTTTGTCATGTGCAACTAGCACAGTCTAAAGTAGTGGCATAATGAGTTACTTTGGCTGTCAGAGAACTAGGGGACCAATGTCTCCAAAGTTATTAATCAACTGAACAGGCATTGTGTGCAGTAGCAGGTCACGATTCCAACCTGCCTCAGCTGTGGTGTGGAGGGCTGCAATTGCCTTTGCCAGTTCAGTCCTTAGTCTCTGCTGAGGCTCAGGGTAACAGAGGCTAAGGTATAAATTCCCACAGTTTGCGATCTGTGTGTGTCTCTGTTGAAACTGAAACCTCAGTTGATATTTTTTTTTTCATATCCATTAGAGATAAAAAAAATATTTTGGTCATTGTCAGGATGCAACTGTATTGAAACCTGCAATCCTGTTACAAAATGCCTAGAGAATGCTGTACAGCTCCCAGGACTGGAAATAATGACTGGCAGACTTGTCTGGTACTGCCCAGTAGTAATTTGTCTGTGCAGACACAACTCTTGTGGTAAACACAGGTTTTAATGAATTGCATGTAGCCAGTCAAGGATCCTGCTTTTCAAAGTGTCTGCAGATATTAAAATGCAGAGATGCCTCTGCATTTTGGTTGCCATCCATTCACAAGAACATGCTGTTCAGTGTTTCATTTAGCGAGTTTATCCAGCCCTTTTAGAGGTGAAGGCTAAACTTGTTTTTCTTTTCCCCCTTATCCACTTCAAACATCGTTAGTCTGAATAGGCAGTAAATATGTCGTCTTGCTTTGGCAGCGATTAGGGGAAACCAAACTGCAAGCTTTGCCTATTAGCCCTAGATTAATTCAATCCAAGTTGTTTTCATCAAATGCTGCAGATTACAGGGGTGGGAATCTGGGTCCAGCCTCGTGGGAGCTGTCCAGTGATTAAAGCAAATCCGTGGTTACAGGCTTGGCTGTCCACTAGCACAAAATGTGAATTTCATGGAACATGACGGCACCATGAGAACTTGCCAGACATATTTTTTTTCTTTGACCGCTCCACAGACTTGTTCGCTTCCCTCCACAGCTGCCCCATAAAGTTGGCTGTACCTGTCTGCTTTCTCCCTGTGGTCAGATGCATCTGTGTGAGTACTCTGGGAGAGGCACCTGGCCTGTTAACTGTGAGGATCTTCAGAAATGGACAAACCTTGCAGCATTTTAAGCCAAACGGTGTGAGTGTGATTTGCAGCTGCAGCGGCTGGGACATAGATGATTTCAGTTGAGAAATGACTGCCACATGAGGGTGTTGGTCAGTTGGTGACACCGTTGGTCAGAGACGATAACAGAGAACGGATTTTCCTGATTTTCTTTTCCACAGGGAGAAAAAGATAGACAATCTCTCTTTGCCTCCCCACTTTGCATGGAAATACTTGATAACAACCCTGTGACTCCATGAGGCGTGGTGGTAATAAGAGAAATCACTTGGACCACACACACCCTTCACAAGCCTGTGGCCTACTTAGGCTTTCACGGCTGCAAAGACTGGAACAGCCTCAAACTTGCCATCAGCCCCCTTTTTCTTCTTCCCCCATAGAGTAACGCAGCAGGCTAGTAAAAAAGTCTAGGAAATTCTTCTCTTTCTAGGCACTTGGAGCTGGTCAGCCCTTTTTCACTTAGGGAAATTATATGTTTGTGCTAAATGTCAAATTGAGCTGTTGGTGATCTGGAGAAGTGGATGGCTAAAGAAGAGGAAAAAAGGGGATGGAGTCTTGCTCTAGTTTCCTGAATCCAATCCAGTGTATTTCAGGAGTGGCCGAAAGTCAGTGCCCTTGGACTGTTTGGCTGGCCTCCATCCAGTTTCCACCAACGCAGCTGGCACCAACTGGTCCCCTGGTTGCTGTTCTCATTGGCAAGGCCATGTGTTAGCTGGGCTGAGGACACGTCGCTTCTGTTTTAACCATAGTTGGCCTCTCAGGAGCTTGCTGCTAATTGTGTAGCCATGCTTTTCTGGTTCTCTGGATACACTATCACACTGTATGGTGGTTGATAAGTCATTTTGTATGAGTGAGAAGTTGCCTAACCTGCTGTGTTTTTAAAGGAGCTGGATCTGAAAATCAGGCTGAACGCATTAATTGCAGACAACTGGAGGTAGAAAGGAAGCCAGATAAGGGCAGAGGAAAATTGTGTATCATGATAGTATAATGAGGGTGGGATTGAAAGCCTCAAGGGGGAAGAACAAAAACAAACCACAAAAACCCAAAACAAACAAAAAAACCTCTGAATTTTAACTGCAAGCCTTGTATGCCAGCATCTGTCAGAGTCCGTTGTTACCAGAAAGCCGTACTGAACTCCAGCAGCCCCCCTCAGAGCTGAGCTGGTCTGGCACAGGGGGTGTGGATGTATAGATAGCTAGGTTTTTGGAATATTCATTTTATATCTGCTTGTGATTGCTTGCTTTTGCAAGGGCAGTAGGTGAAGCTGGGAGTCCTCCAGGGAGCCTTTTGTAAAAGAGCAAAGATGGGGGGGTGGGAGCAGGTCTGCGAATCTGTGAACAGCAGGCAGAATCGGGGTCACCTAATGTGAAAAGCAACAAGTACTCTTTGTTCTCGCCTGTTGCCCTAGGCAGTGGGGCTGTAAAGTGCTGACCTACCTGGTTTGGATTCTCATTCTTTTGGGGTGCACCCTTGGCAGGTCCCTTCCAGCCTGCAGGCAGCCTCCGCATGCTCCAGCTACCTCAACTATGAACATGTTTACAACAGCAGTGGAGAAGTAAACTCTCAAACCAAGCCCATCAATATATGGGGTCAAAACAAGCACAGAGTCTCCAGAGGCCCTTTGGGCCAACTTGTGCTGACATCAGCACATCAAGGGGACTTGCCCATATTGGCCTGAGGGGTGCATTCGCAGTGGTGCTGTGTGTGGAAATGAAGAGCACATCTCTACATACTGGGCTGCAGTACTGTGTACAGTCAGTGGGACACTCGTGCAACAGTTGTTGCTGCTGTGTTTAAAAATTTGTCATCCCAGCTCTGTGATACTATCTGCTCCTAGAGATCCTTTTAATTTTGTTTTTATTAAGAGTACTCTGTATTTCTTAATTGTGGAAAGGTCAACAGCAGTGTAATCTAAATGATTCTTGAATCACAGACGAACCCTCGGCATGCTCTGAGTGCTCCTTCCATCCAGCATGGCTGTAACAGCCCTACCTCATACATGCACAGTTGAAGGACTGAAGGCAGCAATTTATCCTATTAGGTCTTTCTCATCAACACACATTCTTTTCTTGTAAAAAGCTTATTCATGTGAGATCTTGGACCATTTCCCTGCTCTCCACCCCTCTAGAGAGACATGAGGGAAGTTCCACCATGGGAAACTGGATTAAAGTTTGAGGAGTAGATAGCGGAGAACAAGCCTGCTCTGAGGAAACAAGGAGGAGGCCAGAGGTGATCTAACATATATGTGACCTTTAGGACTGCAGCTGTGATGGCATTTCAAGTTGTGTAAACACTGTCCATCTGTAGGTCTTGTGTAACTGTGCCTGAGTACCTAGGACACATTATCTTAGCTAGAATCTTGGAGCAGGCGGCAGCGAAGTAGCAGGGATTGCAGCTGACATCATGTGTTTACAGTAGTGAAGTCAGGGGAAGACTCAGACCATCTGAGTGACCTTCCTGAGCTAAGCTGGCAGGCAGAGTGACAGCAAGCAAAAGCCACTTGACGAGCTGCAGCCAAAATGCGTAGGAAGGACTCATTGCTTTGTTTTGCTTTGTTTTGCTTTGTTTTGCTTTGTTTTGTTTTCTGTACACAACACGAGGGCCAGCACAACACCTAAGAATCGTGGCAGTTGAAGTAGCTGTAGCACTGATGGTTTTGCCCTTCTTTTGCTCTCCCAGGACGTCTTGCTGCTGAGTCAGTTTATCCGTTCTGATGGAGGGATGCTGCCACGAAGGATTACAGGCCTCTGTTTGGAGGAGCACAAGAAAATCGCTGTCTGTGTGCAGATGGCTCACCGTGCAGGTATCTGGACTCCTCCTGAGACAACCCCTTACTGTGAAGTACCCATCAAACCCCTTTAGAGGAGTCTCCTGCCCAGTTAGTATAGCTCAGTGAGATGTCATTGTGCAGCCACCCAGCAAATTCATTATGGTCCAAGCGCTGGGACAAAATGATGGACCAAAGACTACTTGTTCCACTTTTTATGTGTCTTGACTTCTGCCTTGAAAGCAGACATTTTTTCCTGTAGATGAGTCTGCTGTTGCAGAAAGATCTGGGAAGTGGCTCAGTCTCTAGTAAATACTGATTAAATACCAGCTTCTGAAGTTACTTGATTTAGCATAAGCTTGACCTACCCTGTTAATAACATGGACCTGTCTACCATCTGCCATGTGAAGACTTTTTTGCTTTACCCTGGGAGTAGGACCCAGGTTGACACAGTCAGAGTATTGTGCTGATCTTTATGCCTGGTACATGAGTTGTGCTCAAGTTCAATGGACTGAGAATTTTAGTAGTCAGATTTTCATCTTGGAGATGGAATCTGATTGGACACCAGTGCCTTATGTCCTCTCAAAAAGTCTCTTTGACATGCCCAAGTGACTGTGTCGTTGGTGTGTATTTCCTCTCTATAGCCAGCAGAACCTCCTAGCTTCTGTTTGGCTGGGCTGCAGGTTCAGCAAAGATCAAAGATAAAATACCCTTTCTGCTGTACTTGAGTTCTTGCTGTGCTATCCCAGCAGGGACCTGGGTTTCCTGGCTTACAAGCTGTAATGTAACTTCTGGGTGATATAGAGGCAAGGAGGCACTGCAAAATATTCTCATACGTTTCTTTTTCTGTTTCAGGTTTGTTGCCAAACCACAGGCCTGCACTTCCTGAAGGGCATATTCCCAAGAAACCCAAACTCAACAGGTGAATAGTCTTGTTTTTCCACATCTCTCTTTTTCAGGAATAGATTGGAAGAGGAAAAGCAGTTCCTTATAACTGGGCAAAACATGCCTCAGGCAACAGGGCTCATAAAGAGTATTTATAGCATTTTGGAGAAGAAAGGTCTGTCACAATATTTTCTTGTTAGTCTTTTAAGGACAAACCACAATTCATTCAAACCATTTACCCACACAGGACTAAAACTGCCACGCACGTTAAGAGTCTGCCCTCCCTTCCTCAGCTGCACTCACCCCCTCATCACTAACACTCAGTAGGGCAGTCACAGGAGGATGAGAGATCTCTATCACAGAGATAGAGTCACAGTGTCACAGAGTAGCTGAGGTTGGAAGAGCCCTCTGGAGATCATCTAGTCCAAGCCCCCTGCTCGAGCAGGGTCATCTAGAGCAGGTTATCCTGGACAATGTCCAGTCAGGTTTGAGTATTTCCAAGGATGGACCCTGCACAGTTTCTCTGGGTAGCTTGTTCCAGAAAACCACCCTCATAGTGAGACAGTGTTTTCTTGGGTTCAGACAGAATTTCTCATGTTTCAGTTTGTGCCTGTTGCCTCTTGTCCTGTCACTGGGTAGAGCCTGGCTCCATATTCTTTACACTCTCCCTGCAGGTATTCATAAACATTGGTAAAACCCCACTGAGCCTTCTTTTCTCCAGGGTGAGCAGTCCCTTCTCTCTCAGCCTTTTGGTGGCCAGCCACCCACAGCAGGAGGGTGCCCAGGAAGGGGTACCAGCAGTGAGTGGTAGGCTGAGCAGCCAGCAAGGGCCCATCAAAAGCCTGTTCCACTCTGTCCCATCTCCATTTCTGCTAGTCACTGATTCACCCTCTGCCTGCCCTTCCTGTGCAACAGTCTCTTCCCCCTCCCCAGCCTGAATGGCCCCTGGCCTTTGGTGGGCAAAGGGGAAGCCTGCAGCCCCTCCTGTGCTGTGCTGGGTGCTCAGAGGTGCTAATCCCCTGTTTATGACCTCACACTCTGTTTCCATGGGGATGTCAGAGCGGTTTATGAACCTTGTATTAGCAAGCCATGGGGTTACCAGAGGCCATGGGGCTGTTGCTGGGAGAGCTTAGGCTGCAGGGGTGGGGGTGGCTGGAGACTCCTGCATTTCAGGTCTGGCTCTGCAGTGGAGATTTGAGGCAAGCTTTTGGAAATGTCCCTTGGATACTGGCAGGCTGCACACTGGGTATCAGTCATGATCAAATTAGAGGACTCTGCATTTGATGCAGCCCTGTAGCCATCAGATACTTCAATTCTGAAAACTTCTTCCCTGAGTCTTACAAGTCTTTGGAATTCTTTTAGTAGTTGTGTCTGTCTAGCAGCTGTGGGGTGGAGCACACTACCTAGTTAGCATTCACATAGCAACCCTGCATAGCAGGTTGAGACAGGAAATGGTAAATCCTATATCTTACTGGAATCACACCAGGACTCCAGATCTTACACCCTGACTTCTTATTGGTCCATAGACTTTTAGTGAGAACAAAGAATGGATACTTCTGGATACGTTCTACCTGCAATAAGATGTGCTGCATCTCTAAAATTAAGAGATTTAAATTGGAGATTAGTATCCAAGTCCTCCCAATTGCATTGCTAGTCCCTCCCTACACCACCCTTGTTTTTCTTCTGCTAGCAAGAAAACACAGCAAACAGGGTGGAAGCAGAGTTTAGAGAAAGAGAGCAGAGCTGTTGCTGAGGAGATGGAACAGCATTGAAATAGGCAGGCTTTGGAGTCTGGGTGGAGACAAGAGAAGAGAATTGGGAAATTGGATTGAAAGTTTTGGTGGTGGGGCTGGAACTAAACAAATAATTCTCAGAGCCATTATAGAGTGTGGTGGGTCTCCTCTGAGTGTGGTGTTGAAATATGCTCTTCTGTACCCCGTCCTCTCCAAAATAACCCTCACCAGCCACACTTCAGGATCAGACTGAAGTGCCTGTGTTGTAAATGCTGGAGTTACTGAATTGCCACCAGCTGTTTGGGGGACTTTTGATCCGATCTCTGAATGAATCAGGGATCCTTGCACAGCAGCTTGGCCATTGCTGTGCATTGATGCTTGCAAAGGTGAAAGAGGCATCACTTGTTTGGCTCTGCAGCAGTCTGGTCCTTCTTGGTCAAAAGAAAGTAGTCATGCAGAAACACACTATCAAACAGAGATGGAAACAAACTTGTGTCGGAGCTGCAAACTGAGATGGATGGTTCTCGCGGGTGGGCTGGTAGTATCCAGTATACTGAGAACTTAGTCCATTCCCAGTCACATGTCCTCTGTTCTTGCTGTCTCTCCCCCTGCACTTACCCTCTTGCCATCAGGACCTTGCACTGCACAGGAAAGAAAGCTTTGCATACAGAAGACAGTTCCTGCCATACTGTACTAAAATAGGAAGGTGCAAGGTGAAAAAAATAGAGCATCATAGAGGTCTATAGTCTGTCTCAAGACTGTGACAGTAAGCTGAAGGACAGCATTTCTTATCTGTACTTTTGTGTGCTCATCCCTTCTGCCGTGAAATTTGTCTCTTTATCCCCTGTAACTGATCTGTTGTCTAACTCTTCACTCTGAATTTAAAAAATCTCTCACTTTTTTAAAGGAGGGACTCCTGAGAAGCCACTGTCTACTCTGGATGTTACCCCCCATACTTCTATGAGAATTCCTTCCATCTAGGAAGAATGCTTTGCTGATGGTAGAGCTCTTGACATTAGAGTACACTATTAGCTGCTAGAGAGACAGGACCTCAGAAAGCCTAAAATAACCTTAGGGACTGATTCAACTCACACCACCTGAGATTGAAGGAGATTCATTGTAGGGAGTGTAACTTGCAGTGGGATTCAGAACCCAGCACCTCTACCATAATACAGACCTGAGCATTCACTTACTGCATGTAGACTGTGGATGTTCTGTAGACTCAGAGCAGCAACCCCTGCCTGGCTGAAGTCTGGCCTATTACTTTATTTGGATCAGCAATGCCTTTAATTTCTCTCCAGTCTTGCAAAGTTCTGGTAGATGCTCCCTTTGGCCAAGCTTCTTCCAAGGTTGTGTCAGTATTTTTGAGAGCAGCTTCATCTGCTGCCAAAAGAGGGACAAACCAGCCTGAGGAAAAACTGCTTTGTCTCTGCTCTTTACCCCGAGAGAATGTACAGGCCAGCTGCTTAGGAGGAGCTCTGTGGCTCCTGGACAAAGGTGCTAACAAAGTACATAAAGAAGGGCTGAGGAGCTGTATTAACGTATACTTTTGAGAGCACCAGAAAGCTGCTCCTCAGCTTTTCCTTGGCTGCGCTTGTGGCATTCTTGGCCAGAATGTTTGCCTAATGTCACATTCACCCTGTTTAAAATGAGCCTGCTTCAAATACAAAGTGTCAGGCATGCACTGGCTATCACCTAGCTGAGATTAAAATGCAATGTGCCACCGTATGGAACTATCAGCAAACTGTCTTGTTTTAACAAAGGTCAGGGGTGCTGCCCTGCCATTGATCTAGTGATATGAAGTGTGGATTTATCACCTAGAACCCCTCTGCCTGCTCTGCCCCTCCAGAACATGCTCTTCTGGTGCTTCCTCAATCATGTCTTCCAAAAAGCAGAGTCCCTGCTCTGTTTCCTGAAGTGGTTTTATTGTGTCTCCATTGTATGAACTTTGGACATTCCCTCCTACATGCCCCAGATTACTCTGCAGAGAGGTGAGAATTTCCCTGCTTTGCACTGGGTCATTTGGCAGATGGCCTCCCCCTACCCATCCCATCTCCTGATCCTGTTTCTACTACTGGAATGCAAGAGGAAGAGCAGAATACTTTGGGAAGTGGTGGCCTGCAGATCCCATCTTGTTCTTGGTCATCTGTCTAGCACATTATGGGATCAGCCATCCAGGATGTAATGTAACAGAGGAGGAGATTGGAACTGCAAAAGAAAGTATAATATGAAAGTGAAATGCCAGTTTGAGCCAAGCTGTGTGGTCCCGGGGGTGGTAAGAGACACATGAGAACACCCTGTGGTCAGAATTCAACTGGGGAGCACCCCACAGCACTCTCTTCTACCCCCTGCAATTGGGACAGTCCAGGTGAGACTTACCATGGCATTTTTCATTTCTTGGACTTTTTTCTTCTTAGCCTTTTTGCTTTCTGTCCAATGTGTTTTTGACAGCTCCTGAATGTATCACTTAACTGCTTTAGTAGCTGTGGGTGCTTTGGAAGAAATATGGCCGTTGGAGTACCCACATCATCCATAAGTCTTGAGTCTACCATCCTCTTCCTTTCTTCCATATCATTTGTATGCAGAACTTGGACATGGAGAACCAGTGAAGTTTACCCTCACCAATGCACAATTACTCCCTACAGTTCATTTTCTCAATTTTGGCCCAGCCTGGGGCTTTCACTGTTTCCAAGGGATGATTCCACAAGCAAATTTGTCTTGCAGCCAAGGATTGTTCCCTCATCCTCAGCCTAAATTCTCCCTTTCATAACTTCCTGCTGTTATTTCTGCATCCATTTGTTCTCCAGCCTGGCATGCTGCAGTTAAGTACTGCAGAAACAAAATATTTTCAGTAGCCCATGAAGCTGAGGAAGTTCTCAGAGAATTCACCAGCACTGTGCAGAGTGACAGACTGTTCTCATATTCCAGAGTCATGGGTGTAAGGCCACCACACACCAGAATCATTTGGGAAATGGTCAAGCACATCTGCAGGTCAAACTTCTATCCTTGTTTTCAGGATGGAAACCTGAATAGCTCAGCAGTTTTCTTTCCAGCATGGAAGTTGCCACATGGATAGTGTGGACTAACACTCTATCCAGAACAGTCACTGAGTTCAGGCCAGGATCTAGATTCTCTTTTAATGTGAATATAGCACTTATTTTCTTCTGGCAGGTCCAGAATATTGGTTAAAGCACAACACTGAAGTTGTTCCCTTTCCAGAAGAAGTAAGGAATGTCACAGGTTCCCGGAACCAGGGCTGTCAGCAAGAGGTTATGTAGATTATGGAGTACTTGATTTTGAGTGCTCAGCTGCCACTCCATTTTCAGCTTCCTACTGGAAGGACAGGACTTGGCACAAATAATATCCAAGTCAATCCCACCTCCATCACCTGAACTGAAGAATTTGCTATGTGTTAGGAAAGAGGCAGGTTCCAAATGAACTCCTCATGAATTTCAAAGTTCTTGGGCTCTGTGGGCACCTCTCATCCCTGGGAGCAGAATCTGGTTTCACTGCTATCAGCGTTTCACTCCAGCAGCATGTGGTTTCTCTCATCTGCATGGAAACTGGGCTATGTGTAGCATGTGAATTCAAAAGCAAAGAGCCAGAGCGGCTGCAGGTGAGCAAAGCCAAGAGGTGTCATGGGAAGGGATGTGGCAGGGAGGAGGCAGTCTTGCCAGCACTTTGATCGAGTGCTTCCTGCAGCCTGTAGCTCTCTGCCTTCTGCTCTTAATCCAAACAAAAGCCAGATTGAAAAAGTTCAGTGAGGGTTCAGAAGTTCAGCCTTGAACTGCACCAACATGGCCTTTGCTTGGGCTGTGTGCAGGACTGCAGTTGCCCCATGGCAGCACGTGGAAACCCTGTGCTACTCCTAGGTGTTAAGCAGTAGCCACTGAGTGGGAAGGCTTCGGGGCCTTCCTGCTCACTGAATAAAATCCATGGAAACAGACTTCCACATGCCACAGAGATTTTAGGCGATTGCAGTGACTGCAGGTGACGAACCACACTTGTTTCCATCCTGTTTATATCTCGCCTTTTCCCATCAGGGAAATCCCACCAGGATTCCCATCACACTTTACCCAAACTACTCATTTGTGCAGCTGGAGTCTAGGGATTCTGGTTGTTACCCAGGATCCTACTGTACTCAAGAGGGCAAGCGGAACCCCAAGGTAGGTTGCTGGTCTCTCAGATTGGCAGTTCTGTCCCCCTTTGTCCAGAGTGAGAGCTCTGCATGCTGAGATAACAGGTTAGGAAACTGCAGACCAGCTGCATTTAGCATACACATGGAGGCTCTTGCCTGACAACACTCAGCTGGTTGAGAAAATTAAGACCATCTGCCAGTGTGTGTTTGTAGGTGATTGTAAAAATTCCCCAAGACAAACCGTGTGGTTGGATACAATGGACGGTTGGGTAACTTGGTTAGAAAAGGTGGTACACTACTTTACATGGAGGGCAGAGTTCACAGAAAAGTCCTGTGTGCTGAGCTTTGAAGCTCTCATATGTGAGTTTTGTGGATTGTTTTTACTCTCAGGAAAAAAAAAATCTGTCTATCACACAGTAGGAACTAGGGTTAGTCAAAAAGGAAAAGGAACTTTGTAGACTGAGTGGTCCCAGACATCAGGCTTTTGCCACTGCTCAATCAAGGTTAAAAAAAAAAAAAAAATTAAAAAAGTGGCAAACAAAATAGGACAAGTTTGAGTTTGGGACAAAGCAAGTATTAAAAGAGCTAAAAGCAAATGTGCTCCAGGAAGGGAAAGCGTCCAAATGTCTGTTTCAGCTAACAATGAAAAGCCCCAGCCTGCAGTCCCCAAAGGAAGCCAAAAGCCTGGACCAGAGGGCTGGATTAGACCTGCTCAAAAGAGAAATAACAAAAGCTTTAAAATCAGGCCATTACTAAATCCTCCTTCCTATGCAGAATTGGGGTGTGCACTTCCAGCCCCCACACAGAAACAGAGGGATTTCTTAAAAAGCCACTGTCTGTCTAAACCCGCACACAGCATTGATGTGTATCTCACATTCACACGTTCACTTCTCTCCCAGTGAGATCATTTATTATCACGGGACCACTTTCCCGTAAGCATGTGGACACATGACCAGAACTGCATTTGGCAAACTGATGCATTAAAACAATTTGGGTTTTTTTTTTCATCCTTCACTCTAAGTGCAGTCTTGTGATATCAAAACTTGCGCTGCAGACCTCCCCCTGCAGCCAGAGGAACGCGAAAAGGACGACTTCACCCCGCGTGCCCATCAAATACCCCCACAGCTTCTCTCAAAGGAGCTGCATTGCCGTGGTTCTCTGTCAGATTCCAAACTGGGGACCTGTGTTTGGACTCTGCGAACTCCCCTGCATGTGAAATTAGAGACGGGAGAGTCTCTCCTACTTCCTGTCCCGATGTTGTTATGTAAGGGATTCCACTAATGCACTAGCATAACATTAAAGGTCAAATGGGACTAATTTAGTGCACGAATAGGAGAACAAGTGGCTGGATCTTGCTCTACGCTGTCTCACAAATCCCTCCTGCTGTTGCTTCTAGGTGTTTTAACTATCATAAACGCCTCAAGGCGAAAGCAAAGCATTTTGGAAGTGGCTTCATTTCAGTGGCAGGAACCTCCAAATGCAATTATTTTTTTCAATTTGTGCTGTTCGGGATTGCTAAGGAAGAAAAGCACTAGGAAAATGGACTGCTGTTCCACAGTCTGTAGCTGCCTGGCATAGCAAGCTTTCTTTGTAGTTCTCAGGAATGTGCCAAATGCCTTCAAACAAATGCATTACATGGTCTCTGTCCAAAGTTCTTAATATCTCAAATTTGCACGATGCAAATAAAAGGTAACAAAGCTGTTTGGGGGGAGGATGGCTGTTTGAGGTTACATTAAGACCATGGGATTACTCAGTGGAGGCATGCAAACATCACTGGACAAGGTTTATCAGTCTGTTCCAAATTCTAATTTGTTGGAGCATTGTTTGTGCAGATTATGCTAGGGTTTTACTTTGGATCTTTATTGTCTGAAAAGACTCTTCTTTTTCTAAGGACCTCTATTTCCCCTCTCTACTGGTAGCAAAAGATTTAAAGCCTAACAAAACTCCAGGCCACCCAGCCACAGGGTAAGATTTCCAGTAACTGATTCTGGATGTGAAATCCCCAGCCTGTTTGCAAAGCCAAGTCTAAAACTTCAAATGGTAAAAAGCAGAGGATATTTGCCAGGCGTTGCTCTTCACAGAGATTTGCAGTTGTGAAGATAATTCCATTCTAGAACCTCTTACATGGTAGATTCTGACTTCCTGCACCGGCAAGCTGTAATAGTAATGTACAGAGAATACTAAAGCAAATTTGCACATAGGAAACTACAAGACTAGGCCAGAAACTGATCCCATACAGAAGAAATAACCTATTATGCTCTGAAAATAAATTAATCCCTTTTTAGAGACTATTTCTCACAGAGTTTAGCCTGTGTAATTAATTTACCTTATTGAGGCCAGCTGTTGAAATAACACCTCCCATAGAGGCTGGATGCGTTCAGTCTTGGACTTAGTTGCAAGGAAGGGATTTGGCACTCCAGTTGAGCTACAGGTGGACAACTTGCCAGCAGCCTGGTGACTACACCTGATGTGTTTTGAGACTGGAAGTGAGACAGGTGCCAGTGGATTCAGTACAGAGGTGCAGCTGAGAAGTTGCAAAACAAACAAAAATTCCTTTCCAGTGGTCCCTTCTGAATTAAGGGAGCTCTGCTCACAGTTACTGCTTTTCTGAAGAGGCACGTGGGCAGGCAAAGACTGCAGCGCCTGCTCCTGCTTCAGTCAGAATCTTCTCTCAGTGATCAGTCTCAAACTGAAATGCATTTGTGTTGTTTTGACAGGTATCTGACTCGCTGGTCCGTCAAATCTGCAAAGCCCATCTGGAGGAGAGGCCCTAAGTGGTGCAAAAAACCCCTGCCAGTCGGACACCCTTTGCTGAAGGATAATGTCAAATATACAACCAGGCCTCTCTGTTTTAACCACTAGCAGCCAGAACTGGCATAGTCAGTAAGCACAGCTGTTTTCCATTGTTCTGCTTTTTTTGCAAGTTTGCCAGTATCTCAAATTTTCTTATTCCAAAATTGTCATTAGTACTCTATATTGTCTCCAGTGAATGAGCTGCAATCTGCTCTAGGAGAAGATTCAGCAAAGCAAAGTTCAGTGTGCAGAACGATTTGGAGAAAGCAGAAGGCAAAGACTTTTACCTCAAAGCCAGAAAGGACCTGAAGGCTTTTGTTTCATTATGGTCCATGACTGGGTTTTGGAAAAGTTTTTCCTTCTTTTTGCAGTAATGGTGACTCCCCATTAACATGTGTTACAATTCAGATTTGCCTCATTTGGGCTTCTGTACATGACACTGACGGAAGAAAAAGTCTCCTGCAGTACTGTGTTTCCTTGGCAGTAACAAAAATTGTTCATGACTACCAAAATTTTTTTTTTTTATAATCTGTACTATCCATAATTTGCAGCAGAACACCTGTGGCAGTGGCAGACAGGCATGTGTGTGTCTGGCATGTCCCCTTAAAGATTCCTGGCTTGTGCTTCACTCCTGGATCTAGCAAATACAGAATGCCGACATCCTTGATGACTTGGCCTTTTTTTTCCCTTTGCAAGTATGGCTGCTTCCTGGGATAGTTTGGGGCTGATAGACGTGCATAATTTTCTATCATGTTAACTAAAAGGTGGCACCATTTCTTTCCCTGGACAGTACCTGTATGCACCTTCCACCTGCTACTTGAGAAGTACTACTTATGGGCCTGGTATGGCAGGCTTGTTAAATTTATCAGGGTCACTATTGCTTTGGCTCCATTTCTTTTATATTTATCTGGAGGCTACAAATCAACACACCTTTTTATGTACTACTGTGTCACTTAACCTTGTACTGCTTCCATCAGAATCATCTACTAATACCTATGAGCATGGCCAGGAACAAAGGGAAGGACAAACCTGTATTACCCAGGAAATCAATTATATTATAATGGTTCTTTTTAGCCTTACTTTGTAAAATGGAAGCCCTATGTTCAGCCTCTGGAGCTGGCAAGATCTTTTTGCTTTGGAAGACAGAGCCAAGACTTCATTAACTATACTGAGATAAAATCTCTGGCTGACCATCTCTATTTTATGAAGCCTTGGAATCCACAGCTCTTCAGAAAGGAAAAGATTTTTCTTTCTTCTCCTACATACAGAAGTTACTGTGTCTTCTAGCCCAGGTAGCTCTCTTGGTGAGCTTTACTAATGGAAAGCTCAGAGCACTGGATTAAACCATTGCCTTGAGATGAACCTTAATGAGCATATTTTGCAAAAGACCAGATAATGCCCACAGTAATTTTTTTTCTAGTTTAGTACCATGAGCTGGAAAGACCCCTCTAATTTTGGTGAAACCTAACATCTGAAAAACAAAATATTCTCCTCTCTTCAATGTGTCTTTCTGGAATTCAGGGCTTAGTAGAGATCCCTTACAGAACGCTTCAGCTTTCTACTCTGACTCCAAGGCAGAAACTGTTTTTGTTTGTCATTCATGGGTGACAGCAGGCATTCATTCGCGTTGTCTCCAAATGAGTTTTTGTGTAAGCATGGTGCTTTTGTAATCAGACAGATGGCCTAGGTTTGATTTCTGACCCAGGGCTTCGCCATTTGTTACTATCTATCTAAAGGATCTGCAGTGACACATTACAGGGAATGCAGTCTGGAGTTGAGGGAGGATTGCACACAAGTCCTAGAAAGAGAATCAGGGCCAGAGTCCAGGCACAAAAGAATCCTGCTCAAAGTGCAGAGGTTTCACACATTTATTAGAACAAGCAGTAAACAAAAATCTCCTAAGTGAAAAATCTAAATGTTCTCAAGTCCTTGTCCCAGACAGAGATTCACAGCATGAAGGGCAGATCTAAGTTCTTCTCGCCAGTGCCAAAGTAGATGTAGCCATACTGCTTGGTCATTGGAACATGGTAGAAGGTCAGCCCCAGCCACAGCAGGCTCCGCAGCACCACCACAGCACCTCCCTTCTCTAGATGAACAGTCCAGGAGCCTGTGGAAGAACATGTGCTACTGAGTCACTGCAAAGGAGAAAGAGACAGCGTTCCTGGAGCAAGCTGTCCCTAAGCTGGGAGAAGGATTGTGGTGGGTTCTGCCTGACCAGTTAACAGTGCACAAGACTGCACTGGAGTTGGAGACACCTGAAGGGCCTCAAAGGGAAGTCAGGGAGACCAGAAACCTTGATGCCCTTTCCTCTTTTGTCAGTTCAGCATTACAGGCTGCCCTCATGATGCCTGCATCTCGTTTCACACAGTAGCATATTCCCACGGCTATGAAGATAATGTCATATGCGTCACAGGAAGGGACCTCTGGAGCTCCAGACTTGTATACGTGATCCCTAGGAGAGGCTACAGCTATTCTTGGCTGCTTCTGAGTGGGCAGCAGTTACTCTAACAAGCTCTGCCACCTACTTGGTCTAGCTAATAGCTATAGAGAGCCAAGACTAGCTATAGCAATCCTGCACAGGTATGAAATTTCTTCTTAAAATAAACTCGTAGCATTAGTAGTGGGAAGAAGAAGGCAACACTTTCCTGCTCCAGGGAAGACTAGTTTCCCTGATGCAATGACTGGGAAAGAAGAAGAAGAAAAAGTGAAAAGCAGGGTATTTCCCATCTCAGAGAAATTTACAGAAAAGGCTAACTCTCTTCAGTCTTTCTTGGCTCCGCCATTGAAGAGGATGTGCATGGTAGGGGCAAAGGGATTAGTTTCTGCATTAATTTTGCTTTGGCTCTGCAGAGGTTCAGAGCCAGTGTGAAAATGCAATTTCTCCTGGATGCAAGGAGCTCTGAGCCACTGAGTATTTGTTTTGCCTCTGACACGATGGCCTGGGAACAATGCCAGAGGGGAGGGGGCTGGAACATCAGCTTGGATTCAATGCCAGAGGGCAAGGAGCTGCCAGGAGAAGAAAATACCAGCTTAAGCACCAAATCAGTAATGCCTAGAGGCTACAGGGTAGGGAAGAAGGTTCCTGCTGAATCGACATCTAAAAGCAAAAGCAGCAGGCCCAAATTAAAAAAAAAAAATGCAGTTGGAACTGTCAGGCTACTAGTGACCTATTGGTCAGCCTACCTGCACCCAAAGCCAAAATCTGCCAATTCCAGAGTCAGAAGAAAGCCCGTAATGTGTTGGGCCAGTTAGACAGTATTCATCCTTGCAGATAATTTTAGGCTCATCAATTTATGCTGTGACTCAGGCTTATTCATGTCATGGTTATCCTGGGGAAGGGCTTCTGTGATTGCTGTCAGCTGCCTGTCCTCCCACTCACACTAACTTCTGACTCTTGGCCAATTTTAGTCACATCCAGTGAAGGGCTAAAGGGCCTTAACACCACAAGTTCCTACAACAGGTTGCCACAGGACATGGCCCAGGGGTTGACTGCAGCTCCTAAAGCTGTTTGGTCTGGCAGCAGCTGCAAGGAAGCACAGGCTGTTTGGCTTGCCTGGCAGCCAAAAGCCACCAGCTAACTGGGCAACCCATGTTTGCCTAGCTTTAGGCTGTTGCACACTCGCAGTACATGTAGTCTCTTGTGCAGTTCACGTCAAACTATAGTATTTGAGGGCTTGAGGGAGGCGGGAAGTTGAGAGGAAACATATATGGTGGCTGCAGAGGCAGAAAGGAACAACACAGTTCAAAGCCCTGTAAAACCAGGTGCCGTGAGTTGTGCTGCTCACTTAATCTCCTCTTTGTATTTCTGTGCTTTTCACAAGTTTCTTCAACACCTTTGTTTCCCCTGTGTCCTTCAGTGACAAATTGCTCAGGTTTGTTAGACCACAATATGCACAACATTAAGTTCTGTGTCATCTTTGATCTGTTACATTTCAAAGTACCCTCTTCAGTTATGTGCAAATATGGAACTAAATAGACAGCAAGAACAGCTACTTTCTGTGACAGTCACTGAACTTTCTGACAAACTGATTCTGGCTGCAGGACAGAAGTACAAAAAGAGACATTCATAGTCTTTGAAGACTCAGGAGCTTACTTCTGACTCACTCAGCTCCACGTTTCCACTAAAGACAAACAGCTGGAATCACAATACAGCAAAGCACTACTTAATATAGGGCAGGATCAGTGCAGGTGTGTGCCATCTCTTCACCTTCCTTTCACTGTGACATTCTTTGTGCAGGTCCTATTTAAAATATGAGTTAGTGTCTTCACAAGTTTCATATACAAGGCAATCCCAATCTCCCATGCAGTCTCTCCAGACACAAACTGCATTGGATCTTTGTCATACCTGGAGTAAAAACACATATTATGGTTCAGCCACTGGGATTACAAATTCTGACTGACTAGGTCTCTGACAAAATCTGCATGTTCTTAAGAAACCTCACTACTTGGATAGCATGGAAACCCAGATGAAGAACACTTCACTACAAGGCAGATCATCCAGTGGCTGCAGCACTACAACCAGCTGCTGTTAAAGGACAAGCTTTCAAATGGTTTCTTGAACTTTGCCCCTACAAGTTTTCAGCATTTGCTAGTGGCAGTAGCTAGACTATGCACAGGGGTGTTGAGCAACAAGTGGCAAGCAACTAGGTCTGAATGCAATTGTGACAAATAACTTTTTCCATTTCTCCTTTGAACACAGAACTGACTGCTTTCAGTGCAAGGTTCTTGTAGCTTGAATTTGCAGAAATTACCTGCAAGCCATTCATCCAAATACGGGTTGTTATTGCTGCAGCTTTACACATTGGTTTGCAGGGGGGACTGTAAACTTTTGGAATCGTTTCTCTGACAAAAAGATAATGGAATGAGGAAGTCCTACTGGTTTTGATTTAGGACCAGTCCTCTGAGAATCGAGTCTGTCAAGGACAGGACTGTGCCTTGCCTTGCTGGCTGGTGAAAGCCTTTAGGGATTATCTATTTTGCTAATGCCTCCCAACACACTGGAAGCATCCAGCAGCCTGAGTACACGTGATAGCTTGCATATATATCTCCTTGTACACAGATGAATCTTCTGCCCCAAACTATTTACAAAGAACAAAAAAAAAAGTGCCTGGAGCATGACAAGCGGGAAAGGTGAGAGGGAAAACAGGGATATTAATGCTCTCAAGAACTACATCTGTATTCAGACTTATTTTTGTTAGACAAATTTGCAGAGAATGTAATTCAACTTTATTAAATCCCCTTATCATAGAATCATAGAATGGTCTGGGTTGGAAGGGACCTTAAAGATCATCCAGTTCCAACCCCCCTGCCATGAGCAGGGTCACCTTCCACTAGACCAGGTTGCTCAAAGCCTCATCCAGCCTGGCCTGGAACACTTCCCGGGAGGGGGCAGCCACAGCTTCTCTGGGCAGACTCTCAAAGGGCTCAAGCTTGTCATTTCATAAATGTGAGACCTTTGGGGAATATTAAGTTGTTATACTTTCCACTTCGTCTCTGATCCTTGATTCTGCATCTAGTTCCATGCAAATACAGACAATAAAGTTTTGCTGATGCTGCAGAAGTCTTCCTGTGAAGGGAGAACCTGAACAAAACAAGCAGGTTACTTAAGGGCAACCCCAACTGGACTGATACAACATAGGCTGAGAACAGGAAAAATTAAAAGAAACTGCTTGAATCTGTAATGTAATTTTCACTCAGATCCTGTTTCCAGCCAGAATGATGATTAGTCATAGAACTGCTCTTTATTCTGCAGAGCCAAACAGCAGCAACAGCAGCAGTGCCACCTTCCACCTTTTACTAACCACATCGCTGGGGACATTCTAACCCAACTATCAAAGCTGATTTATTCAGTGTACTTTTCCAGACTGGGCTTTTGCAACACACAAAACCCATTCAGAAACTGCATTTGATACACAATGCTGGTGTCGCCTTCTAAGAAGACATCACATTAAAGTTCTGGAGCCTATGTGCTTATTTTGGTCCTTTACTTTAAAGGAAGAAATTAGGGCCCATTATCTCAGTACTTTTCTTTTTTCATACCTCACCACATGAGCAGCATTTGAGGAAATAGTCCAGAAAATAAAATTAATATTTGAACTCATGAGACATGGAGAAAGTTGCTCTCCTTGGACACAACAACTGTATTCTCATCCATCACAGCTTAATTCTCACAATCTTCAAACAAGATGCCTTTTCAGGCCCACCTTTCTTGTAGAAGTTTGAAATAATAATGTCATAAATCACTCTAAAAGTACTTTATTCAGTAGCTAATGAGCAGTAGGAAATAATAGCTTAGAATTAATATGCTTTCTTTCCTCCTTCAAAAGAAAGCCCTAGAAATGCATTTAATAATCAAATATAAAAAGGGATGAGGAGAATTATGAAAATTAAATGCTGGGGTTTTTGGGTTTTTTTTTAAACTTCCTTGCTATTACAAATGGTTCTTGGAGTAAAATCACTGCATAGGTAGGTGTAGGTCTGTATTACTGTAAAAATGCACAAGCTGGGTTAAAATCTTTTCTAACATTGGTTCAGAACATCCACTAGCAGTCCCTGTGCTCATCATTGCTCCAGTGTCAGGCAACATGTCTCTTACTGGAACACTGGGAAGCTCAGAGCATCAGTCTGTAAGGTAAACCAAGACTCCCAGATAAAAGCTGTCAGGAAAAAAAAAAATCGTTATTATTTGCATTGGAGGGAATACAGCTAGAACTAGGAGACAGCAAGTAAAAGCTGGCTTTCCTGGAGTTAAATACTGATTTTAACTTGCATCTACATAGGAGCTGTAGCCTGTATTGTCCTTAAATCAGGCAGCGGAGTTAACTTCACTCATCGTGCAAAGCTCGCTGAGGTGCAGGTAACTGGAGGTCATTGCTTTCACACCAGAGATTTCTTACAGTAACACTGCTCTGGTGAGGTTTCCATTCTTCAAAATGCATTTTTTAAAAAGAGCAAGTTAAGCTGCACCCAGCAAACCTAAGGAAGCCAAGCACTGTCTGTGCTGAAACTATTGCCTATTGCTGCTCCAGAAGGGAAGGGAGGGAGCTGCTGTGTGGGAGGAAAGAGCATGGGAAAAATATCCGCTGGATGAATATCTGGAGCTTCCTATTCCCTCTTTGGACCATGCTGCAGCCTCCACCCCTCTAAACACAGGCAGGAATTCTGAGGAGTTTCTTACATCTTTCCCAAACAAGAAAGTGCTTTGAAGATCCTGATGCTCACCCAGTGTTAAACCACTGCCTTTTTTATGGCCCTTCAACAGCTGCCAGGACACCAGGGCTGAATTTCAAAAGTCAACCTCCTTCTCAGCTTCTTCCTTTCCAGTTGCCAACAGAAATCCCTGTCTCATCCCCCATGTCTTGTCTCAGCTACGGGCTGAATCTTGTAATTCACAGAGGCAATAGCATGCATGAGACACTAGCTTTTTAACAAAAGCCTTTGAAGAGGGCTGTTTGCAGAAGAACTTTCCTGCCATAACTGGTCCACTTTCAGTATGACCTCTCATAACATTGCTGCTTTGGAGGTGATTCAGCAGTGCCTCATTTCAGTGCAAGCTTGAGAAGAAGCAGCTTTAAGAGCTAGACAGCCTGATACAGAGGCTTCATGTCACAAAATCTCACAGAGGGTCATAAAAGTGACATTATCAATTCCTCTTCAAAGGAGGAAATGTCTCCAGGGAAAAGCAGCTACAGCAGGGTTGCACTTACCATTAACAGAATATGCTGCCACAAGAGCAGGTTCTTGCTGCAGTCAACCCTGAGTGAGAGTGAAGTACTGAGTTATAGGACGAATATTAACACCTAGAGTGGGGCAACGTAACCGTTTCCCTTTGCTAAAGCAGCTGCTGCTTGGCTGCATGACCCCAAGCACTTAGATCTGACAAAGCTCAACTACGCCTGTGGGATTTAGCTTCCATTTCCCTCCAACAGAAAATCCTACACTGGGAAGAGCTTCCTACATCTCATTTGCTGTCTGTAGGGAACAAAGACAAATTGCAAAGCAGAGGAGCTGTAAGGAAAGGTCACTGTGCTCTGGCTCTCAACAAATTTCACCACACAGGCATTTCATGCACAGCCTACCAGCCTTAAGGACACATCCAAACACTCTATGTGGGGCTCAAACTCCTTCATGCCACTTACTGGCTGCAAACTAAATCCCTCATTTGCTTGACACACCACCTGCACCCCATATGTTAACACTGCTGTCAATATTTCCAATTCCCCATATAACTATTTAATAATAATTAAATAAAAACACAGACTGTCTGCAGGTTCAGTACTATTTTAAAAAGCCACCAGAGCCAGGAAAGCACAGCTTACAAACAGTCGGATGCTGCCAAGCAGCTCTTGCATGGTCCTAATGCCTGCCATGTCTTAAACACAACCATGCCCAAACCTCAAAGTAAAATGATCTTACTTCAGAGGCTTTTTGTCTCCATTATCATCTCCCACTGGGGACGCCTCTCCAGCACAAATGATTAAGACAGGCCTGGGCATTCCTTTTACACACAAAGTACCTGTTTCCTGCTGACAAGGAAGGCTCAGGGATTGCAGTGTTGTCCCAGATGCCCAGTATTCAGGTGCCTCCGAGTACTGGGTGAAATTCAGGCCATACTTGGACATCTGACAACAGCGCTGCTTAATCCAGTTGAAGCAGCCTCTGCCCTCAAACCCTTATTCCCCCCCGATCACTCTTCCATCACAGAGACCACAAAAGTGTTTATTTACTGCTCAGTGAACCAGGTCAGGGAAATGATCTGGCTGAAAAATAGTCTAGCCAAAACTAAGGTTATTTTTCCAGCTGGAATCGGGCTGCACAGCCAGCAATGCCAACACAAAAGAAGGGACAATACACAGACATAAATGAGCAGCAGAGGATGGGAAGGACTGAAAAAGCTAGCACAGAAGTAATACACATCAAATTAACAGCCTCCCTTATAGCCCAGTTAGTTTGCCCTTTAGTCTTTAATCCATAATTAGATAATTGGAGTAGAGCTAGAATCCTTTTTGCTGCTTTTTTTTTTTTTTTTTAAATTAAGAAAAAGATGTAGACTTTGCACAGAAAGCATCCAGAACAAAGATTTGGCATGGGGCTGTGCGCTACAGGAAACAGCAAGACAATATGCAACCAAAACTTATAAGGAGTAGGAACAACTTATAAAAATCCCTGCTATTTGGATTCTGACAACTACAATATATATCATTGTATTTTGGGTCTTCTGCAGTAAATTTTGAAATCTCTCAGAGTGGCAAAGCACCCCTCTTCCAAAGCACGGGTTTAGGCTGGATCCCGTCACACGCCATATTTCTTGTTCAGCTGGTCGCTGTGGAAACGTTTTTGGAGCGTGCCAGGAGTCACGTAGCATCTACCTGGGGAGCCCCTGCATTAATCCGTCACCTTCGTGGGCTTCTGCGAGCCCATTGGTTGGAAGGAAGAAAAAGAAGGAGTCTCTCGCCCCTCCCTGCTCTGAATGAAAGACGCTTCCTCTAAATCTTGCTACAGGATTTCAAGCTCAATTCAGCTTCTTTGGGGCTTTTGTCACCGAACAAATGTGATGTCTTTGAAAGAAAGATTAACAGTTTGATGAAAGGATGCAATGGACAGCTTTGTTCTAGCCTGCTTCCCCCTAGAGCTTTCGGTCACTGTCACTTTCTTACCCACGGGAGAATATCTGTCTGACTCTCAGAGGAGATTATGGCCACCTTGTAAGATTTTGCCTCTCCTGATAACAAAGCACTGTCCACTTTGAGGAGGTGATAATGATGATTCAGGGGCTGGATTAGGGGCAAAGAACCTCACATTGATCTCTGAATTCTGAGAGAACACAAAGCAGTCGATGCTGGGATTCAAAACCCACCGAATGCTTAGAGCACATCCAATTCATTCTCCTGCAGCAGGGGCAAGGCTACAAACCCTGTCAGTCCCCCAGTTGTACTTCTTACCTCATCATCAAATTAGCAGGAATAGTTAAAAGGGCTTAGGACAAGGAACAGATGGCACGGATTATAAACTGACAATGTTCTCATACTAAACTAGATATGAATTCTGGCCCAATTTATCAGTTTCTGAGAAGACTGTCACACAGTGCAGTTGGGTTGATATTCAGGCTATTTCTGAACACAAAAGACAGCTAAGCATCTTCTAGTGCCTGGGATAGCCTAGCTATCGCTGCACCGCACAACTGCTGTACAAATATGCCCATATGTGAACTGTCCCTTGTCCTTTTCCCTTTGCACAGCCACACACTCCTTCAGCACGCAGAATTTCAATCCATATGCTATTTGTGTAGAGTAAAACAAGACAACACCCATTGACTTCCTCCCTGCAAAAGTTCTATGGTCATAGGGGCAGCAAACAGCAAAGCAAATCTACATGGAGGGCTGGCACCAATTTCAACTGCTATGTGGGCAGGAGCTGCCACTCCTTACGTGGAGCCCCTTCAGAAAAAGATCAGTCCTAGCAAAAGCTGACCTCTTTCTGACTTCAGTGACACACAGACTGCCCTAGGCTTTCCCCTGCAAGTAATTTTTCATCATTCCCTAGAGAAAAGGTTAGGCCAAGGCTGACTGATGTGGTGATAAAACTACAACTTCTGGTTCTAAGAGTCTTTACCAGCATTTCCCATCAGTTCAGCAAGAAGTTCATCTCCTTTTCATGTCCAATGAACCAGGAGCTGAAATGGAGACAGGGTGGGCAATGATTTCTTTTACTGAGGAGGAAAAGACTTTAAATACAATCCCTGGAAAGCTGCTATGAAGACTCTGCTTCTGTCCTCATTCTTTCACTGCAGCATTCAGGAGGGTGAAAGACTCCACCACAGCTCTCAGCCGATGGGCAGCCCTGCTCCAGGATAAACTCATACAAGACCTCTGACTAAACAAGACCCCTGAGGTGATACAGACCTAGGACCCAAAAGCAGTGAATGCATTGCTTTATTACCCATAGACACAAAGCCCAAGGAAAACAAACTCTTTTCCAGAAATCAAGGCAGACCGTGGACAGCCAGTCAAAAGCTATAATAATAGCTGGCTCTCGAGTCCTCCTGTTGTGCTGCCATGTGAGAAGTTCCAGTCTGGTCTTGAACTCCTGAGCTGGTAGCACCCCAGCTGTAGGAGGAACAACATCGCAACCCTCTCGGGTCAGGAGTGGCCATAACAGCTTCTAAAGGCTCCCCAGTCCACACATCACTAGCAAAAATGAAGTGTCTCTACTTTTCAAGGATGTAGGAGACATGCTTCTGTGTTTGTGTATGTCCATTATGTGCCTGTGATCGCTAAGGATGCTAACTAGGAAAGCTATTGAAAAGTCCTGTGCCCAATCCAGAGATTGCCACGGCTTCGAAAGGACAGTCTCTTCTCCACACCTACAGTTCAGGAGGTCAGAACCACACATAGGCTGGGAACTCAGGCCTTACCTTTTCCTCAGTCTGATGCTCTTCTTGGCGCTTTTCTTTCTCATTTTACTTTTCTGTGCTCAGCACTGACAATGCTGGCACCATAGTGCGCCCTGCTGGCAGGTAACAGCTACGGCCATCCTAGAATTAACTCTGGAGATGGCCGACTTCAGTTTTAACAGAGAAATTCGGGTACCCATGCTTGAGCTAATAACCTATCGAGCCAGCTCTTTGGTTCTATTCCCACATCTGAAAGCTGGCTGTTCTGATGCACACTATTCTGTTTTATTCCTTCCGCACAACTGTGTAATAAAGCTGGTTTGTCAAAACCACTTGTATGAATGTCAGGTAACTCCATGGGATGCTGCAGCTCAGTTTCACACATTCCCCAAGCCTAAGGATCGCCTCTCCTAACCAGAAACGTGGATAGCGGTGAGCCACGCTAGGTATTTCGGTCTACATTTTGGCTACCCCTTTTTGTCCTTGCTAACACGAAGCACTGCCCTCTCATTCATTATGGGTCTTTTAGTTTGGATTTCAGTGAGACAGCTTGAAAAGCCTCGTCCCCGTGTGGCTCTTGGCAGGCTAAGAAGTAAAGTGCTCTTGCTCTCAGCTTTCACAGAGCTGGGGAGGTGCTGCTTATTGTTAAGCAATGAAAGGGGAGGGCTCAGGTCACATCTGTGAAATGTTAGCAGAGAAGGGAGGCTGGGTGAAAGTAGGTGGCCAGCACAGCATAGCACTTTGCTGGATTTTGCAAGGCCGCTGGGGAGATAGGCAGCCATTTGTCTTAGAGCCCTGATAACCGACCAACTTGCTCTCTGAGAGCTGGCTAGCTGGGGGTTGTAAATACCTCTGCAGACACAGACTCTTCAACTGGCTGGAGACGAGGCTGATAGGGGATTAATCGCCTGGGGGGGCGGGGGTTGAAAGGGAGTTAATTAGCTGTGTTAATGCACGGAGATAAAGCAGGTTTGTGGCTCCTGGCCTTCTTCCTTCAAGCACCTGGGCTTTTGAGGCAGCCAAGACGGGGCTACCAAAAAGGCCCTTGAGAGTGGCCAAAGGAAAGTATCTCCCAGTTAGAAATGCAACCTCTCCATCTTCAAGGGCCCATTAAGCACCAGCTTTTGCTGAACGATAAAGAGTGTGCTGATGAAGCTCAGAGGACAGGAGGTTAGTGTTCTAACCCAGGCTGCTCTTCAGCAAGTTTACAGAAAGGCTAGTGCCTAAAGTATTCAGCCAGGGAAATAGCCATAAATCCTTTTATCTGTGATACTGTATAAGGAATGCTCCAAAACCACTGCACATTTGGGTGAAGAAATAGAGCTACAGGCTGAGTGACCGTCATCTCCTCTACAGTCAAAATGGTAAAGGAGCTGAAATGATCTGTCTAGGCACTTCTCCCCTTCCTCTAGCTGAATCTTGAAACAGCAAGTGCACAACACTCACCATGATTCACCCTGCCACTGAACACCCATTTAGAATTATGCTAGAAAATCTCTCCCAGAACTATAGAGTCAGCAACTACATCTGAGGGGTCTTGGCTCCTCAGTTCACCCTCCACAATGGGCAATGATCAGTCACAAATCTCCTCAGTCCTCTTTTGAGCCATCAGGCATCACAGTTCAAGAAGCAAAGCCAGCTTTACCACGAGTCCTGCACTTAGAGTCACTGTCTCAGGAACTCATTGTCACCTTAGTGTTATTGTCACTAACAATGAAGAAGCCCAAGCTAAACATCACCTTCCACAGCTGTCATCAAGTTTACAGCCAGGCATACCAAGAAATTCTCTGTTCTGGATTCCTGCATACCACTGCCTATTAAACTGAACTCAGTCACCGGTGTCTGGGACAAGCAACTTCTATTTGCATTTGGCTAAAACACAATTCCCAGGAAAACATCCAGCATGATGCTAAGATAGCAAGAGACACAGACTCGTCCATTTCACTTGCTAGCTGGTAATCATTTCACTGTTCAAATTTGTACCTAATCTTTCATTTTAGTTTTTCTGGCTATCATTTTCAGCTGCTGGTCCCTGTTATGCCTTTCTCTGCTATACTTATTTAGATCTTCAGTACCCAATATTTAAACTCCATGGAGTATTTACACAGTGTAATACAGTCATCTCATGCTCTTTTCCGTAAGATAAACAGATTGAACTGTTTATGTCTCTCACCAGCCCCTGAATCACTTTGTGGCTCTTTTCTGCAACTCTTCAGTTTTGCAATGTGCAGTAATCCAGTTCTGATTCCACTAACAGTATGTGCAAAAGTAAAGTCACCTCCCTGTTCCTATTTGCTACACCCTTGTTTATACATCTACAGATCAAATTAGCCTTTTACGTCTCAGGATCAGACTGGGAACTGATGTTCCATGGGTTGTGCCTGGATTTCTTTTCAGAGCCACAGCTTCCAGAATACAAGTCTGGCTTCCAGTCTCTGTGTTTAGATACATGATTTTGCAGGTAGCTACATCAAAAAGTACTTTGTTTAAGTAAGCCAAGCTTGCTAGATCTCTGTAGCTGTCTTGCCCTTGTCATTTGCCTCTACACCAATCCTTAACTTCTAGATCACTTACAAATAAGTTGAAGAATATCAGTACTGGCACTGGTGCCAGCTGAAGCCCCTTCTGACCCTTTCCAGAAATCCAGTGATTTCTGAATCACACTACTAATGAAGATCATTTATGGGGCGTATATCTCTGCAATGTTGGGATTTGTTAAAGGTTAGCACTGTAAGTACACTACAAGTATCCTGAGGTAATGCTTTCAGGAGCAATTTATCTTGCTCTGCCACTTTCATTTTTTTTGACGAACAGAAAAGGTTGCGTAACTCAACCCTCTTAGCAAATAGTCTGAAAACTCTCTGAAACAGTATTTTATTCTCTTCGTTTGATGTGAGTCCATATTCTTTCCAAAAACAAACCAGAAAAAAATATTGAGCATATCTGCCCTTCCACATTCTTATCAGCCTTTCTACCATCACTATTTAGTGACAGTTTCCAGTACCATTACTATGCTTTCTTTTCCTCTCAATATACTTGAAAAAATTCTCCTTACAGTTGTCATGGATTACTCCAGGTTATCTTGGCTTCCTTTGTCATTTTCTACTCATTATCAATTCCAATTTATATCAGTCATTAAGTGTTCACAACTTTCTGCATTTCCTTTTATATTGCTTTTTAAAAAATTATTCTAATTCCTACTTTTACTCCATCAGTGAACTGTGGTAGGCTGTCAGCCAAATGCAGCTATTTCTTGACTGGGAGTCATGACTTTTGACTAAACTCTTCTCATAGAAATCCTATTTCCACTTATATCTTTTCCTAGCTATATTTTCCTTTCCCTTTGCCTCTGATATACCTCCCCTCCTGAATCAGCTTTTAACGGTGCCCTGTTGGTGTCCCCTATCTCCATATCAAAGTGATCTGAGTCAGTAATCTGTAACAAACCTTCAGAGTCAAGTTATTGCTTTTCTGAACTGTAGTTTAAAAATGTCAAAGATCTGAATTTTCCATCCCCTATTTTACTTCTTCCAAATCTTTCCATTCTACACTAGTACTGTAGGCTTTCTCCCATCCCCTTACTTTATCCTTGCAGAATGTAGCATTGCCTGATCTGATACTATGGTCACAGTAAAATCATCCCCCTCCATTTTCACTTTCCTCATCATGTCAATGGCTGAAAAGTTACTAATATTTCATATCTACACAACATTAGGTCATCAAGTGAAAATGCTGTAGGCATGCTAGGAATTATTGCTATTTGCTTTGCCATGCCATTATCTACAAGCACATGTAAAACTGACACAACTCTAGTTCCTGAAATGCTGTCACCCAGGGTGCCCAACTCCATGCAGCAGGAAGGACCAGGACGGCAATCTGCCAGCAGCTGAAAGGCTACATCTAATTGTGCATAAAGTTGAGCAGATTGTCTGCTTAGACTTCAGCAAACAAGCTTATCTTTAGTGCAGACATATGGCCAGCAAAACCTACAGATCCCAGCATGCAGCATTCTGTCCAGCTGGCCATTTGGATCAGAATGAAGCATTACATGCTCTGATACTGTGGTGACAGAAGATCACTATCGCAACTCCTCCGTGTTCAAAAATCATGAGTCAGGCCACTCAAATTCATGCGCTTGGCTCAGAGAGCTGAAGATTTTAAAGGGGATAAACCGACTGAATTTGCTTTTGGGACAGAATTCACATTCTCCCATTTTTCTCTACAGTCATCTAAAAAAATGTATTTTTAAAATAAGTCACACAGCCACTTGCCTCTGGGAGCCAAGACACTAAGAAAAAACGTACAGACTCACAGTATGGTTAGGGGAGGAGCAGCAACATATTCTGTGAAAATGCACAGATAACCTGACAGATAGACACACAGACAGAATCTGGAACCTGCAATCACCACAGATATCCCTGGTGAAGATAAGGGTGGCAGACAGTTTTGTTACAGAACTCCAGGTTTTCCAATCTTGCACTAAACTCTCTGCTTTTACCATTGTTTCCTTTATTCAACCCAGTTTTAACTTCCTTTCTTTCCACCTCTCAGCTGTCATATAAAAATCTTCTCCTGCCTCCAACTTTCCATTCTGTAAGACACCTCTGCTCTCCTATAATAACACCCCATACATTTTATGACAGTTACCCCCTTGACAGCCGTCACAGATGCTCAGTCTCCAATTAATAAAGAAAACTATTCCAACAGAGTTGTTACTTTTAGACAGGTTAAAAACAGCCCTTAATCTCTCAGTCCTGTTCTTTAGGTCTTTTAAGATGCTTGGGGAATTCTTCACAATGCAGGCTGGGAGCATCACTCAGATGTCGCTCACCCTCAGTCCACTTTTTGTGTATTTGTTGAGGGCAGAGACAATTCTGGCTTCAGTCACAATTCTAGATTAAATAGATCCGGGAATTCCTACTTCTGCTTTGACAGTAACTATTCAAGAAAGGACCTAGCCAGGAAAGGCAAGAGAATCTTTAGGTCAAAATGAGGGGATTTGTCAGAGCTATGAACAACATGTCAGGAAATAGAAAAAGCACTGTCTGCTCTGGGTCAGGACCAACAGGCATTGGCAGAGCTGAAGGAAGGTAATCCAAGAACCAGAGTTTGAGTGCCTTGCAACCAGGAATAAGTGACTTGGCCAGAGCCATGCTGATAAAATCAGCAGAAAGCCTGTGTCTGCCCTCTGTTCTTTCCCCCCCCACACATTTTCACAAGCAACCAGTACTTTAGGCAACCTGAATGCTGTTAAAGGGGCGTGGGCTGATCTTTAATGTCAGAGCTCCTATCTGCATGTGATAGAGTGCAATTAGAGAGGGTACATGCCTTGCAGATCCTGTAACCAGTTCCTGGCTTACTTCCTTCGCCTGACAAGCTCATTCCATCAAGCCCTTGGTTCAGTCCAAAAAAGAGCAGGACAATACAGCCAGAGCTGCACAGGCACCATGATGAATCTTCTCCTCTTCCATTAAGAAGCACTCAGCTGCACTTGAGCTCAGGTAGTCTTTGACAGATAACTTTTTTTTTGAGGAGACTGAGATCTGCACTAACAGCAACAACCTCCTGGGAAGGGGGCAAAGGTTCATGCTTATACAGACCTCAGGTTGCCACAGGAAGACAAACGTGACAGTGGCATAGCTGAGCCCCACTTTCTATCTGCCACTGGGTAAAATACAGTTACAAATTAAATTTGATTTAAAGACTTCCACAAAACTGACATGTTCATGTCTAGCATACAGCATGACCTGCTGGTTGCCAGGTCCCTTGAACTAGAAACAAAACACTGCAGAACGACATCTGTAATCTTTCCAAAGTTCCATTCTCCATCACAGTTGAAGGTGGCTAAAATCAACTGTGATGCAAATTAGCCTTCAGGGTCTCAGCCCTTGGTGCTTGTTTTCTACTGGAAACATAGAAAGCATGGCAGATTTATGTCCTGCTGCAGTGGCTCTGTGGTTTCAGACCTCACAAAATTAAAAAGTCTCCCTACCACAAACCATAGGAAAAAAGAAGAGAAAAAAAATGCAAACAGCAACATCTGAACTACCATACAAAACTGCAGCTAAAATTTTCTTAGGAGGTATCTAGGACCTAACCCCTCCTTGCAATACTCCTTTGAGTCAAAAGGGCCAACTCAGTGAGCCAGTGTATGTAAAAATGTGCAGTCTCTCCAGACTACACCTCTAGAAAATAACTGCAGCAAGGACACTCCCAGTAAGTTGAATAATTTTTTAGTGCTGTTTATGCTCTGAATAGTCAAAAATGTTCAGAATTCAGGCAGGAGCTCACCAGGTTCATTCTTGGAGGTTTTTTTGCCAAAGATTGTGATATATATATATATATATATGACAAAATCTGAAAAGCTATTTACAGCACTGGCAATTCACTGTTCTTCAAGCCAATTCCATCTGGCACAGGACACCTACTATCATCTCCTGCTACTACAGGATAGGAAAAAAATAGCAAACCTAAATTCTGATTGTGTCCCAAGAATCTTTCTAGACAGCAGGATGTGGAAACGCTTGGCCCAATCCAAAAAATGCAGCAAATCAGCAAAAAGCATTCTGAAAGAAATAACAAGTCATTCCCATCTCTTTAGAGAAATATCCTGCCAGAAGAATCCCTGGAAGAAGCTTTAAATATATTTAACAGTTGTCCAGCAGAACTGTAGAGATGTGAACTGAAGATACATTCCAGTATGCACATCTTCCTTTTTACTTCCACGGTGTGTAATCCTGCCAGAGTACAGATCACGCCACACTACAGCATTTCTAACACAGTTTATCAAAGGAAAGTTTTAATTCAGCCTCTCAGAGATACCAGCTTAGTGTTAATTAGAGCCCATTTAGATAAAGAAGAGCAATGCTGGGTGGGACAAGAGGTGTGAAATACTTCAAACCACATAAACCTCCACCTCTGTCACTGGTGCAGTTATCTCTCCTGGTAGGGACACCAGCTGTCACAGGCTTTACAGAAGTCAGGAGGGAATATGGCACTCAGGCAGAGGGGGTAACTGCTGGTATGGTCAGAAGACCTGCTGTGAGCTACACTTACATCTTACCACTGTAAGTGTTTATAATTGCTTAAAAAAGGAATTGAGTACAATATTCAAGAAAGGATAAAGTTCCTTTACAGATTTGCAGGAGTTTCTCCCAAACATACCAGCTCCACAGTAACCCCACACCTTGTCACCGTGGCATTTCCCAGGCTACTCAGATTGCCTTTCCTCTCATTGCATCTCTTGATTCTGCTACCTTTACCTTGTGGGATATCATGCTCCAGGGAGTCTAGAAAGTCAGTGGATGGGTCCAGGTCAGCCTTTTCCAGCAGAGTTTTATTCTTCAGGTTAACAGGCTCAGTAAAATGGAAATAGGAACTTAACTTTTTTGCCACCGTCAAAGAAAGACCTGCAAACAGCCATTGGTGACCATTAATACAATGAGATGGGCTAACACACCATTAAATATCATATTGTTTCTCTAACACCCACAACATAGGACAGAATCACCATCTTTCTCCAATGGACTCCACAGAAGACCAAAGACTCTCCAGAAATGGGTGGCAGCACTCCCTGATGCTGTGCATTGCAGACCATGCTAACTGCAGTCCCAGCTAAGCAACGGGCACTGAGTTGAGACCAACTCTCTGTGCTCATTTGGTTGCATCCTATATCTAGATGGAGAATTCACTGCAGCTATAATTGCTAAACATTGACATAAACTGTACACAGACAAATGAAACTACAGGTTTAATGACTCAGAGCCATTTACTGACTTTCCTCCCACCTTCCAGAGTTGAATCATGCACCTGAACATTAGTGGCATTAGATTCTCTCCTCTCTGTTCATCTTACCCAAGGGAAAAATAAACCCGAAATCAAAAAAACAGCTAGAGAAAAAGTCATTTTAATTCACAGCCTTTATGATCAAAGTACAGTTGATCCTGATAAAGACAATGAAAATTACCTTCAAAGTTTCTGTTTTCATGCACAGTCCCAAGAGGAGTCTTCACAAATGCTCCTCGGGGGACGATACCAACTGCTCTGTCTATCTGTTCTATCGTAGCTATGAGGCGGGCCTCCTCCTTGATCACAGGCTTTAAAGAAAAGTGGGCAAATTTTAAAGGCAAGGCTTTCCTTGTTGCTATTCCTGAAAATAAACTCAAAGTAACAATAGAAACCACAACAGACACACCAGCTTGGAGCCCTAAGAGGAGGACACTAAGAGGAGGACAGCAAATTGAACATTGTTCTCATAAGAAGGTGGCTAGAAGCGGACAGTCTAGACTCATCAGAGAATTAACTGTTGCTCGCTTCATCCATCCTTTCCTCTCTCTCAATTAAGCTACTCATGACTTGTCTATTCAGTTATAAAGAATGGTACCTGCCATTCCTATGTAAAGCTTCAGACACAGCATTGAGGCTCTGTACCAATTGTGCATAATAAAACACAAAGGAGAATGAATACTTCTGAGCTGTGTCTAACTCCAGGAGTAACTGAGGTAAGAGTTCAACCAAGAGGCCATTGCTACACAAAGGCAGCAAAGAGGAAATTGTGTGTATTCTGCCCGAACACAGGCTCAGGCTGCTTACTACAAACAAGGAGGAGCCACCACATGTTCATTGTGAGGGGTACAACTGTAGAGAAGAGAGTTCAAAAGTGTTTTACTGCATTTACCTCCTTACCATCTTCAAGCAACCTTTCAGCATCTTCTGCGTTTATCTCAGTGTACTCATACTCAAAAGAAGGATCTCCCTGGAAACGGCCTTTCAGCTGCTCAGCCTGCGCGATCATCTCCTCTGTCGCTGGTGACAGCAGGCTCCACTCCGCGCAGTTCAAGCTGCCAGCGACAAGAAGGACACAGGCCCAAGACCGCTGAAGAACAGGGCTCGATGCAGCCTTGCCAGGCCCCTCAGGGCACAGCGAGGCTCCCTCCAGGAGGGCTGGGCAGCCCCCTCCCCGGCTCCCCAGACTCCAAACCGGCCTCCCGAGGCCGTGTAGGCCTCCTCGGTCCTCCCTCCCCAGGGCGGTGCCGGTCCCCTGCACGGAGCGGCGGCGACGCCCGGCCGCCGCACCTGTAGAGGCGGCTGCGGGGCGCGGCGCGGTCGGGGCCCAGCCCCTCGGCGATGTAGTAGGCGCCGCGCACGCCCTGGATGCGGCCCCAGAACCAGACCCGCTCGAAGCGGTAGTCGCGCTGGAGGAGCAGCAGCGAGGCCCGCAGCACCGCCCGCTGCTCCGGGCTCAGTCCCACGCCGCCGCCGGCCACCAGCTCCAGCGCGGCGGAGAGCGACCTCGCCTCCATGGCGGCTCCGCGTCGCCGTTGCCAGGCAACCGTCGCTGGGGCGGGCAGGTGCCGCCCCGTTGCCGCGGGGCGGGGGTCAAAGGTGGCGGCGTGCTTCCGCTGGGGGAACGGCCCACCACGTCAGTCAAAGTCATGGCGGGGGACCGGCGCCACGGCAACGGCGGGTCCCGCCCCTCCGCTACCATGGAAACGGCGCCTGTGGGCGCTGGCGGACAATGGCGGCAGGGAGCTGCGGCCGTCGGGCCTCGAGGCCGGGAGGGCGGCCGGCCGGCTGGGGCTGAGGGCCCAGCCGGGCAGACCCCGCGGGTGGGGCGGGCGCCTGACGGCGGCCTCACCTGAGCAGACTCGGCGCGACGGCACCTCCCGTGCGGTTCAGCCGCCGCCTGGGATCGCGGGGCAGACACGGCGGGGAGGCTGCACGCCGACAGTGTGCCAGCCGCAGGCTTCCTCTAGAGAGTCCAGAGCAATGGAGACAGCCGGGCGCTGCAGAGCCTGCGGGCCGCTGCCTGTGCTGTGTGAAGCTAAGCCTGTCCCGAGAGCCACAGACAAGCAGCGACCCACTGCGAACCCAGTCGGGGTGGCTGTCCTGCGTAGGATTCCTCAATTTCAAGAAGCCTGAATCCACAGGCGAGTCCAAAAAGCAGCAGGGCATACGATTGTATTGCACCTTAGCTGAGATACCACAAAGGGCTCCATTTTCCTCATTTCTCACATGAGCAACATGAAAAAACCCACCAACCTCTGAATCTCATGGTGTCGTTTTTACAGATCTAATCTAGCTCATGTACGTCTATAAGTAAATGGCTTATTTATAAATGGCAGCATTTGGATCACTCTTTGGGGGCTCGTTTTGCTGAATCACGTACAGACAGACATCCACAAAACAGCTCCTGCCCTAAAAATCTTGCAATCTGGCTTAATACAAAATGCAATAAATAAGTAATGAGATTGTGCAGCTGCTAAGACAAATAGAATTTCTGTTTGACGTCTTCAGGAAGTTTAAGCTTTTATATGTGTGCGTTATATAAATAAATATATGTGTATGCACTTACATTTAAATCCATTGCCACATCATAAATTCTTGGATTTCTTTTTCATCCGTTTCCTGTTCACTTCTAAGGAAAACACTGATCCTGGGACTGCGGCCTGTAGCAGTCGTCACCTGCTTGCCTGTCAAGTGAGATGTTTAATGATCTGTATAGCACACAATCTGACCCACCAGTTTTACTTACACCGCACAAAAAGCAACTCGGATTCCTGAATGTTAACCAGCTCTCTCTGACATGAATCAGGCAAGACACACAAGAGTGACTGCAAACTTTTTGTTCACATTGTCACCTACCACTGTCCCATAGTCTCATTTTCTCTATGGGAATAGGAATTTTCAGGCTTTGTAAACTCATTTAATCACTGATGTCTCTAGAACTGTGTGTGAATATTTTATGTTATGGCTATTATCCTGCCAGTAAACAGTAGAACTGCAAGCCAAACTCATTTCATACAAGACAGAGAGGCAACCTGAGACCATAATGAATTTCTGCCACTGTCAACCACAGCTGGATTCAAACCAGATGCTAACAGCTGAGAGGCTCCTTAGCCTGGTGTGGATCTCCTAAACCACCCAGTCTCCAGTCTTTGCCTGTCTTGACTGAAGATTATCAAAAAGGAAATCTATAGCTTAAGGAAATTCTTCCTGGTTCAGTAAAGTCTGGTGGGTAACTGTACTCTGCCTTGCTTTGTCTTGACCCCAATTACTAAACACCGATAAGGATCGGGAAGTAAGTGGTTGCATTATTTAACAAATGAAAGGTCAAAAGCGCTGCTATTCAGCAAGGTCAAAGGTTACCATCACTGTTATTAAACAGTTTGAAAGCAGTTTCTCCCATCTATTGCCACCCCAGGCTCAAACAAGGAGCTGCTCAGCAGTCGGGCAGCCGGGAGGGAAGAAGAGACACACCAGGCATCATTCAGCTGGCCGCTGGCTATGCGGCTTTTCTCTGAGACCTGCTTTGGGAAGGTGCCATACCCCAGCAGTGCACAGCAGCTCCCCTTGGAGCACTGAGCTCTCCTGCCTCTGCCCAGAACAGGCATGTACCTGTGTGCCAAATGGCTTCAGCCCCACCTTGTTGGAACTAGCATCCTTTGGGTAAGGAATCAAACTCAATTTCCCTTCCACTCATCTTGGGCAAGGTACTGAAACTTACAGAGGTATTTGGAGCATCAAACATCTTGAAATATATGTGAGTTACTGCTGAGTGCACAGTGGCTCCTGTATGCCTTGCATAGCTTTATAAAAAACATTTAAAAATGCCTTTATTGATGTAGTAGGAAATGAGCTCATTTTCCTTCATGTTCTTTAGTATATCTCATCTCAAGAGAAACAAAAATAGTTATTAATCCATGTCACCATTTCTGCTGGTACAAATTAAGAAGGCTGCCCTCAAAATACTCTTGAAGGACAACTGTAGCACTGTCCTCAGCACCCATTAAGCTGACACTGCTCACAAGTTCTACTGCTATCCATCATCCAGGTCACTTCTTCACGTAGTGGGGGATAGTCTGCAGTTGCTTCTGATGCAGCAAGAAATAGATACAGGTTATTCCTCCCAGGTGTGTTGAACATAAAGCCTGGTATCTCAAAAGTTCAGACCGTCTCTGGCTTCAGAAACATTGAAGCTTTGAATAATTTTCCTGCAGGTAAGTCATTACTATATAGGCAAGTAAGATAGTAAACTAGAAAGGAAAATACAGAGTTTTTCTCATTAAGGAAGGCATGATAGGTGACTACTTGACAGAAGAGAAGGAGACTGCGGATGACAAACAGTTGAACAAATTTCAAGAACTGCAAACCAAAGCCTTGAGCAATGCTGAGCATAAAGTAAGGAACTGGAGCCAAGTAACAGAAGGGACGAGGGATGTTCCTACCTGTTACACTTTCTGTGTCTTGGAGATTATACTGTATATGGCAAAACTCTGAGAACACTTTGACTGCAAACTGTTCAAAGAAAAAGGATGTGGGTCTTCTGGCTTGTCTGGGACTAATGCTGCTCTCTCCATTGGTGAGACCTGAGCTAGCACTGGGACGCTCGGAGAAGGGTTGAGGGTGCAATGTGTGCCATGGGCTGGGCTCCTCCACATCTGGAATCCCTTCAGTAGCATTCTCAGTAAGAAGTTAGCAAGAAATCAGGCTAGTAGGTCAGGATGGGAACAGCTGCACTGAGATAAAGAGGAAATCTGCGGGATGACTGTGACAAACCTTCCCTGGAGATTCTCTTTGGCATAATCCCGGGCAGGCAATATGCCAAAAAAAGTGGTTATCCTGCCCTACTCAGGAAAAGACAGGTACAAGAGCCAAAGAGCTTTGTCATTTTGAGACATGAAATTTTCTATGTCTTTAAGGTTTATTTCATGCCTTTCATCACTCCTCTAATAGCATCTATCTTCCTGACTGCTCTTGGCACAGGGGACAGGTAAAGAGTTTACTGGGGTAAGAAGTATCAAAGTGCTGATTTTATCATCTTGCCTGGGCATCGCCTGAGTAGCTGTGATTCTTTCAGCTGGCAACTCAACACACATGTCTGTCTTTGTGTTTTTCAGATACCCAGAGGGGTGAAATGGGGCCCTCTGACCTTGCACCCAACATGCTGCCAGTCACACTGCTGACAGTCTGAGTAGGAGGATGCTGTTGAGGAACCCTGGGAAAGACAAAGGAGCACAGTGAGAAACTGCTAGGTCAGTGTAGTCCTGATTGTGGTTAGGCTTCAGGAAGATTTAATGCACTGGTGTAGGTATATGCAGAGTGGTGTTTGCATTCCTGTCTCTGGGGCACTGACTCTTGTCAGCAGAGCTCAGTCATCCCCTCAGCAAACCTTTTGCCTTTGTGTGGATTCACTCTTCCCACCTGCTGCTGAATTACTTTGAACAACCCAGCTGCGTCGTGCTGATGCTTTTATGTGGTTTCTTTTCCCAGTAATAAAGTGGAGCCAGGTAACTTATATCTGAAAAGAAGGCTCCCTGCACAGCATCTGCTGCAGAGTCTGTCCCTCCACATGCAGCATGTGGCCCTCACCCAGCCAGCCTTGCAGTTGTGCTAATAACAGAAGGTTTCCCTCATTTTTACTGCAAGACTGAAAAACATGTTCTTTCTAGTTCTGGAGAAAATGTTACTGCTCTGAAGCCCAGCCTTTCTTTCCTGCCTGTGCTCAGTTCTGGGCATAGACTGAGGAAATCTGAGATGACCCAGGAGAGAGAACAGCAGAGACCTCTGCCTAAACTGTTTGAATAGCTAATACTCTTTCCAAATACTGGCACCTGGGAATCCTTTAATGACTTGGATGGTGCTTTGGGTAGACTGAATATCTTCTTTCAGAAACAAAGATGACTTATTATTATTTATTTATCTGTCTTAAATCTTACAAGCACTTGGAAAATAACCCTTTCTTGTATTATATTCCTGACCCTGTGCTGGATAGCATTAGGGTCTCATTTACTCTGATATAACAAAAAGTGCAAGTCTATATTAGAACATGTACTTCAGGTTTATGTCAAATCTTCAAAGAGCAGAATTTGTCCCTATTCATTTAGTAAAATCTAATATACACTGCCCATTCAGAAGGGATTTATATGTGAAAAATTCAAAATATTAAATGGATGTGTGCCTCCAACATAGCTATTGAAAAGTTAAGCAATCGTTTGTAACTGAGAGGAGAAGGGTTGTCACTGAAACAAGTAATAGACCACCCTGTAAAATGTATTTTATCTTCTGTGTTGGGAAATTGTTTTAATTAACTAAACCTTTATTGACATTTCTTTATTGACAGAGCTCCAGTAGGAGAATTTTTTCCTTCTTGTCTGCTTAGAGACTCTTACTTGATCTAAAGAGAGAATGCAGTCTGTGGTTTCATGGGCGTGCATTAAGGTTCTTCTTAATAACCTGATCCAGAGTCATAATCCTTTGAAATGTATTTCCTACCTCTCTCCTTCTTGCCTTGATTTGTTTATCATTGTCTACATCACTCCCAAAGCCTGATTAACTCTATAAAATCATAATTTGTAGGCTTGAGCCACACAGTTCCTTGCAGACTCCAGCCTTTCTTGGTTTGATCTGTCTTCCAGTTCTCTGATCTTTAAATAAGTGAAATAATTTGTAGCAAAAATGTGAACAAGTAAATGCTGCAACTTTAGAGATTTCCCTTTACATGAGCCCAGCTTACATCTGTAAACTGCAGGGATGGAGGATCTCTCTGGGTTTGTTCAGCACCAAGCAGAATTAATTCTCCCCCCAATCTCACTTGTGGTCTTTATTCTGTACGGGAATACATATAGTGCCACATATAATAATGATAATAACAACTGCCAGCTTGCTTTCCTTCAGTAACTGGTATATTTGCCTTTGCTTCTACCAGCCTCTACCTCGGAATTTCCTGCAGCACAGTGACCTTGTCCTTTTCCAGCAAGGTCTGGAGGTCATTGCAGATCTGAGCAGAGGAAGTTTCCTCAATGACAATAAGAGAAACCACATGTCCAAGCCTCCATTGCGAGTTTGTCAGTGCAGCAGCACAGCTCTATGCCAATGGAAAATGGGATGGGTCTCACATAGTCAGTTGTTTGGGCTTCATAGCCGGGCACAGGACAATTTCATGGTCACAATAAACTTTGAGGCATAGAGGGACATCTGAACTGCAAGGCCGAGGACTGTTTTCCAGCTCAGAGGCCCAGGTGTGCACTGCAGTCACATCCTGCACGCTTGTCAGGATGCAGCCTGGGCATGTCACTGTCTGCCCTCTCTTCCCTCTCCTCCCTGCCATGCTTCCTGCTTTCCACTGGAAAGAAAACTGGGATTGAGGACAGAGGAATGGGTGCTGTGGTGGACTCCTGGTTTAGACAGCCATAGTGTCTCTTGCTGTTCACCTCTGACTAATAACAGCACGTGGCAAAGCTTGACCTGTCACAGTAGAATCACTCTGGGGTGGGCTGTTGCCAACTTCTGAGCACCTGAGAAATGTAAACTTGGTCTGCAGTGGTGCTTTTGAAACAAATTTCATTTTCCAGAGAACCACCATGAGGAAACCTCAAGCATTGTTTGTTTCACAGCTACCACTACCGGCAGGAATGAGTAAAGGTGTAATTGTTTTGGGAGAGAGCTGTTAGGGTCAGTACCGACTGATCTGGATGCCAAGTTCTAGGACTTCAGTGGGTCTCTCTGTGTGTAATTGCTTAATCAGTTTCAAAATACAAAACAATTTAATGTTTCTTTTTCATTTGACCACAGCTTTATTTTTGCCCCTGTTAACCCAGAATCACATCTTGGCAGCTTGAGATCATTTATCTTTGAAATGATGGACCACAGCTGTATGAACTTGACTGAGGGTAGGTGAAAGCTGCAGCCTGTTTCAAGACATTATCTACTTGATGTAAGCAGAAATAGGAGCTCAGGTAGTTTTACATGTGTGTGTTGCTGAGTGGTTGGAAGAATCATGCTGTGAAAAAAACCCCTGAAATCAGAAATGGTATATAGGTTAAAGTACAGGTTTAGCAACAGCCAGAAGCTACTGGTTGAAGCCTAGGTCTGTCAGAAGTCTGTGGTGAAGCAGTAGAAGAAGCAGCAGTAAAACATTTGTGGTTGGGTATTATGCACAATGTTTTGCATGGAGAAACAAAATTATAAACCTACAACATGAACCTGATGAGAAAGTTAAAGTGGTTGTGAGGTGGCTACATGCTCTGAAGGAAATCTGTAAAATACCACCAAGGGAGATGATTAAAGCATGAACTTGGCTATGGTGGTTGGGAGTACCTCTCTCCCAAAGAAAGCTCACAACTGCTCCACATTAATGACTAATGTGGGCTCCTAAGGGGAGAGATGCCTCACAAATTCCTTGTTGTGAGAGCACAACAGCATGGTTCAAACTCCCAGAGGACTTCTGGTTACAATTATATAACAATGCTAAAGTCCATTGAACTGATTGCTTAAGCCAGAAGTAACCTTGGCTGATGACTAGCTCCCTTGTATGCTGTAGAAATCCTACCTTGTAAACATTCATAGACTTTGCACCCACAAGAGCAGCCCCCCTGCTGCCTCAGTCTATAGTAGGGACATTAAGGTACTCATTCCTACCTTGTAAGAACTGGTCTGGGAGAAGGCAGCAGGCAAGAAATCTTTTCTGTTTAGTTTAAACAGCACCTCCTTGGATGCTGTGAACAACTCACAAATAGTAACATTTTAATTTCACTTCTCCTCCACTGTTTTTAAATTGAGAGATTTAATGCTAATAAAACCTGAAGGTAGCAAAAGGATGCTTTTGTTTGTGTATTTATTAAGTACTTCTATTTTTTAAAAATCATATTTTATAATGATTCTTTCTTTGCAGGGTTATGACTCTTCTAGAAAAGACCTGAGGTGGATGAAGAAATCTCTCTTAGGTGCTGTGTTTCAGAAACAGATGTGAATTGTCTTCTGTGAGCAACTCATGTTGATTTTATTATTATTATTATTGTTACAGCGGCTGGGTCAAAAAAATTATGGGTCTACTGAAGGTAGTTGGAATAGCAGGCCTGAGAAAGCAGGGAACAGGCAAGCAGTGAATGTGGATTTCACTGAGCTGATTTTTGTATAGTAAAACCTTGGTAGACAGTGCCCTCTTTGTTCCACAAAGAAGAATGCATGCCTCTGAACCTTGCTGTTGCAAGAAGTAAGCAAAATTTTGGCTAAGTAGTATGTTGAAGAGATGCCAGCCTTTCAGCCTGGCCTGCTTAATCTTTGTGTGTTTGGAAATCCTGTGCAAGTCGGGGCTCCTCCAGCCTGAAATGGAGACCACAACAAATATTTGAGCTTAGACTTTTGTGTCCCTGCATGGAGATCTGGCAGACATGGACACGCAAGCCTTTGCCAGCAGAAATAAAGAGGGGGTTTGACCCTCTGTAGGAGCACCAGAACTGTATCTGCTTCCAATGCTGTCTCTGTTGAAAGGCTCTTGGAATCTGGAGCCTTTGCAGGACCCAAATGCAGGGATCCAGCAAGATCCTCAAACATTCTGTTCCCTGTGCCTCTACTAGAGTTCAGCCAGGCTTGTTGCAAACTGGAACCATCTCTCCTCATTTTGGTAGTAACAAGATGCGTCTTTTCGAGGAGCAATCCTGTTTGAAAGAAACATAAAACACAGGGGTACCAGGGGCTTAAGAGCAGAGTTTTCATACTGCAGGAAAATACGTTTCCTGGCTTAGAAACAAACCTGCGTGGGTAGGGTCTGGAAGCAGCCTTATTGCCCCGTGACGTGGAGATGTGTGTGGTGGAGGACAGGCTGCTCTCTGCATCGGGGGATGTGGCAGCTGCTGTGCCTGGTGCACGCACGCAGGTGCTATAGAGGCCTCAGCTCCTCACAGTTCCAGGAACTGGAGGAAGAGGCAGCCAGGAGGAGCAAAGAAAACATAGACTGAATAATCAGGAAAAGAAGATAAACTGTGCTGAGTGGCAGCTGGCCTTTGGAGAACAGACTGTGTAAATACCCCAAGGGCCCTGTGCATCATCCCTGGGAAGCTAGTCCCCAGAGAGGGACTCAGCTGGATCACCACACCACTGCACACTGGAGGTATGTTTACTTCTGCACAGCCTTCAGTGTTTCCTGTGAGAACATTCCCTTGCTCATAACCAATATATGCTGACCTTTCAACAAGCAATGTTTCCTTTCTGTGTCTGTACACATTTGTCCATGCCAGGAAAAGCCTCCAAATAAATTATTTACTGCTCATCCTCTTCTAGGCACAGAAGGCAGAGGTGCAGTCCAGTCCTGCTTTTCCCAGTGTTGAGTGGGGTGACCAGCCACTAAATAACAGGATTCTTTATTTTGTCTTCCATGCATAGGTGACATGCAGTGTAGTTTCTCTACCCGTATGTTCTTATACAGGAAGCAGTTTGTAGGAAAAACTTGTCTGGCATAATTTTCAGTATCCTGTATACTGACAGCTCTACACTGATACTGTTGCAGTGGTTGGGCTTGGTGACTTTTGGAAGAGGAATGCAGCTTGCCAACACAGTGAAGTTTCAGTGCCTGCTGTTAATGTTGCTTCTGGCTGTAACTGTGCAAACCATCTCATTCAATGAATATTTAACAAAAGGTATCGCCAGTTTGTTCTTCTAATTTACCCTCAGGTCCATTTTTGTGTCTGCTATGCCTCTTTTTCTTTTATCTTTTGCTTTGTTTCCCTCTTCTTTATCTGTCTCTGTGCCTCCCCTAGATGTCCAGCCATGTGCTTTGTTACATTCATTCCCTGCAATTCAGTTGTACTGGTAGACTTGCCAGTGCTGGAGGCACACAGCAGTTTTGGCACTGGCTTTGACGTGATCTCCAGTGACCTTGGCAAAAGAACTGACCCCAGCCTGGAGCTGTGGGTTTCCTTACAGAGGTCTGCAGAGGCCCCACAGAGCAGGGATGGCTGAAAGAAGGGAACAGCTGGAATGATTTACTATCAAATAATTTATTTGAAGAATCTGTGGGTTGGATGAGAAGACCAGTGCTGTTGAAGCAGTGCTGAGGTGCCTTCCAGCCCTGCTTGGTGCTTGGGCTGTGGCCATTGTAGCAATGAGAGGTTTGGTCTTGCACCAACCAAATCCTTGGGCTTTCTTCCACTGTCCCTAGGCTGCAGTTTTCACCCTCCTCTTACACACTTTTCGTACCTGTCATCACCCAACACCTGGTTCAACAAAGGAGCTGTCTGGCAGAAAACCTTCAGTGACTGATTTACTCTAGGAAATTAATAAAAAAGAAACTCTTCCTAGTACAGTCTACACCAATGGCCTATCAAGCATACTGCAGTGCTATAGGCACACTGTACTCCCTGACACAGACAACATCCCTGCTCTAAGAAACTGGCAGTCTGATTTGGAAATGAAAAATGGCATGAGGCAGCAAGGGAGAGAAGGTATGCTCCATGGCAGAGATCTGCCCTCTCTCCATGCACATGCATTACTTAGAGTGTTTATTTCATGCAGGGGAAAGGAACTGGGGACTAACTACTGCTTTTACTTCTACAAGTGAGAGGCAAGTAGTAGAAACATACCAGAGAGTGGAAAACAAATGTAAAGAAAGAACGTGGGCGTTCAGAAAAGAAGGTGTAAGTGACTTATCGCATGGTGACTCCTGGGATCTACTTCTGAACTTACTGTCCCACTCCTCAGTTCTCTATCTAAGATCCACATAGTGCCAGTTAAGGATCTGAATCATCCTTTTTTTTATTGGCTGTTGATGGTGCCCATAGGCTCTAAATGAGAACAGATAATTATTTGCATTTACTGCAGTACCAGGGAAGGTCTGCTGTGGATCAGAATCTAATTGTTTTAGGAATACAAACAAACAGAAAACAGAAGCACAGAAAAAAAACAAAGTCGCTTTCAGCCTTAAGTAGGTAAAAGAAAGAGCTGGAGAGAGAAAGCATTATCACCTCCTTTTCATGGATGGGAACTAGAGCATTAAGAGATCAAATATCTTGCCCAGAGTCATAGAGAGGGTGGGCCAGGAAGTGAACCCAATCTCTCACAACCCCTTGGTGCAAACCCTTCTTTTCTCTGGGTAAGGACTCTGCTCCACTTGTGCAGGGAATGTGGTCATTTAGCTACCAGGCAGTGGTCTGAAGGGGAGCATAAAACTCCTGGTTTAGGATGTAAATTAAGTTGAAGATTTTGTAAGGTATAAGAACTAAACTTTGGGATTTCTGTAGGAACTGATGCTGCTAATGGCTGGCTACTTAATTCCATGGATCCCTGAGAAGGATTCAGTCAGATTAATTCTGTGTTTGTATTTGCTTGCACCTGTGACTTGCCTAAATCTGATGATTTACAAGAGGTGCAATAACTAGCTAAATACTAAGGGCAATGTTTTAAGACAGGAAAGCAGGGGAACTAGAGACTTGGAACAAATCTCTGTTTTGTGCTATCTATTTTTGATAGAGACTGTCTTGAATATCCTCTTGAAGAAAGCCTGTCTGGAAATTGCTGAGGGATGGAAAAGACAGGTTGTTTTTCCAGAGGCTGAAGTGGTTGCAGTCACTTGTTGTATTGCAGGTGGGCAGTGGGCACACAGCTGGTGGCTCCTATTAGCCCATCAATTTGCCATTGTCATCACAGCTGCTGGAGATCCATTCCTGCATCCTGCCCTCTGTAAACAGCAGCTCATAACCACAAAGCACCAAGCGTCTCTAGTTCAGCATCAGCTCAGGGAGGCAGAGAGCTGCTTGCTGAAAGCTGCCTTCTGTTTGCTTGCAGACATGTCAATATTTACTGAATGAGGCTCCACTTTTGCCCAGCTGGAGCATGACAGCTTTGCCACTCTTGCACTCAGTGGCCCTATCTTCCAGCATTAACATCAGGAGGTGATGAGTGACCAGGCTGGCCTGATAAATGAGAAGAGATCTGCAAACAGAGAACAGCAAACACTTCCTGGGGGGCTCAGGACACCTGCTGAGAAAGATGTTCTTTTTTGCAAGGATCAGGTAGCATATGATGCTGTATCAGGAGAGCCATAGGAAAGGTGCTATTGGTGGTGTTGGGTGCTGAGGAAGGCCCAGTGGTGAGCAAGGGTACATGGTGAGTTGTTAAGGTGGCCCCACAGGGGGGCACGGTGGAATCTCAGAGCTGTGGCTGTGTCACTGGGCTTTCAGCAGAGCCCTGTGAGTGCAACACCTGGAGCATGCGGCAAGGAGCAGGGAAAGACAGTCCAAGAGATGCACCAGCAAGGATGGCCCTGTGCTGTTTCTGACTGTATGGGAGATGGGGAAGCCAGGACCTGTGATACACTTGCAGGGAAAGTCCTGTCACAGGCTGGAAGGTGATGAGCTCCACTGCACGGTGACAGCCACAGTTCCTCACTTATCAAACGTGTATGAGTGAACCATTATATGCAAATAAAAATCAAGAGGCCAGTTTCTGCCATTGAGTCTTCAAGCTTAATTCTCTGGGATTTCCCAGTTGTTTGCGGGTACTATAGTGGTAGACACATTACAACTAATGGTTTGAATTTGGCCAGAGTTTACTGGCATGTTCTGCTCTGCATTAGGCAGACAATAGCTACCAGTGGTTAGGACTGGCAGAAGGAAGGGATCAGTAAACAGTAGAAAGGGCTTAGAGATACTGAAGGAGAATATTCAAAGAAGGATAAGCTGTTCAGTTTGGGCTGTTTCTTCTTGGTTAGGTTTCTTTCATCCCTCTCTATCAGGACCCTCTAGGGAAGGATATTTAAATGACTGAAGACTGGGCCTTTTTGTACTAAGCAACACAGGAGCATAAGTTCTCCAGAAGCTGGCTGAGGCACTTTCGAAAATCCCTCAGCGATGTCAGTGTGGGTGGCAGCATTTCCCTGAGGATTTAGGAAAAAAGAGAGTGTAAGTAAGGAGGATATAAGGAGAGGGAGTCTAGCTATTGTAAGTGGTGGCTTGATACAGCAGAATGCAGAATGAGGGAGGCAGGGATAGACAGTGTATTGAAAGGAAGGCTATGGACAATGAAAGGAAGGCAGAAAAACAATACAAAAATGGAGAATAATGTGGTTTATGCACTAAGTGAGAAAAACAAGTTTTGGCAGCTGAACTGTGGATAGTCAGGCGGTGTCAGGAGGCCATTCTGACTTTTCTGATGACAAGCTTTGCATCACAGGTGGTTTAACATGGCTTGGGACTAATGACCCAGTGGTTCAGATGTCCTTTCCCATTATGGTTTGAACGGTTCACCTCCATGAGGCCCAGCATCCTGCAGTTAAATGCTCATGTCTTATGGTCACCAGGATTCTTTTAAATGAACTTTTACAGAAAGATCGCCTCATGAAACAAGCTGCCACAGCAGAAAAGGCCACCAGGAGAGCCATACTCAGTACTGTTGTCTGAAGAGCTGTTCAAGGCTGCAAGGATCCCAGCCTTGCTACCCTGAGTTAAGCCTGGGGCAGACAGCAGCTGCACTGGGCTGCCTCCCAGGAGCAAGGTGGACAAGATCAGCCAACATCTGTTCCCCTTTAATCTCTTGTTCCTTTATGTTTTGGTGTAGTGCTTTTGTGCATAATGAGTTGCATGTTCTGGCACATCCCCAGCCACTCTCCTGGATGGCAGTTCCTCAAGCAAGCAGTGCTGCTGGAACTGAAGAGCTCTCCAAGGCTGGGATGTGTTGGGCGAAGGTGCAGGCTACAGGCTCAAATGTGTTTCTGATGGTCCAGTTCCTCCTGCCCTGCCGGATTCAGCAGGATTCCCAGGGCTCACCAAACCCCACCAAGCAGAGGCTGAACTGTGCAAGTTGGTTCCTCTTCATGTCACTGCTTCCAGTTGTTTTGATTACGAGGGATTTATACCAGGACAACTTCCAGGGTTTCCTTTCACTCGCACCCTATTACGCAGTTAGTGTCTGCACCTGCAGGGTCCACTCGCCTAGAGCCACCGATACTTTTAACCTCATGTGTATGCCATGGAACATACTCAAGTTGCATTAGGAGAAGTTGGAAGAGGGAGGCATAACATACTAACAGTCTTCCACAAAGGCCTTGTGCTTTCTCAGCATCTACCACTGCTTCCAGAAGTTCACTGCGACCCTGGGAAGGGAGCCAAAGGTGATCTGCTGAGAAAAGTGGTCACAGACACTCTGTGACATCTTTCTCCATTTAACGCCCTGCTGAAGGAACTCACAAAGCAGCATCCAGGGCAGCGGGCTGCAGGGTGAAGGCTCCTTGTGATACAAAGGATTTAGGCAGACTTCAGGAAGGGAGGTGCTTTTGTCTCCAAACAATGTATGAAACTCTTGATAACTTCCTTCTGCCGTGGTGTTTGATGGCATCCCTGCAATTCCTCCAGGTCAGGAAGCACAGGAGGATAACATTAGTTGCCTTCCACCTCTGAGCCTTTTGAAACATGAGGGCCAGGATCCATGCAAATGTTTGTCATCCAGGAAATCGCCAGCAAGAGGAACATACACAGAACTGAACTTAGCTGAAGTAATGAGGCACCAGCTTCTGCACGACAGCATGCTGCAGTCAGGAGCAGTAATGATGGCAGTATCACATGTGGAAGAAGAGTTCAGATGGAAAAGGGATGTCAGGAATACACAGTGGGACAGATATTGGAGGCCAGCGAACCCAGAGCAGCTCCAAAGGATTGTGAAATGACCCATCTTCGTGTCCAGCTGTAAGGCAAAGCTGGCTGGATCCATATTCCCAAAACCCAGAGCAAGAGAGGATTAATAAAGCGTGAGGCCCTAAGCTGAGGGGGCTGCTGGCTTCCAGATTTCCCAGACCAACGTCATTTCTTGCTGGCCAGTGTGTCTCTGCTTTGGTGGATGTGTTCTCCTTCTCTTGGAGTCAAAAGGGGAAAGGGTGGGATAACGGCACCCTGCAGCTAGAGTAAAAGAGTGTGAAAACACCTGGAAAGCTGAGCTGCTGCCCTGCTTGTGCATCCACGAGTGTCCTGGTTTTTGCTAGGATAGGGTTAATTTTCTTCTTAGGAGCCAGTGATGGCTGTGACCTGTTGGTGATGCACCAGCAGATATCTGGACACCTTTTCCTGTCCCTGTCTCTGTGCTAAGGAGAGGATGCTGGGCTTTCTCACACCTCTTCCCTTAGGGTCTGTGCAGCAGGGAGGGGCTGTCACGGCTAGGGAGCGCATATCGCTGTGGAAGCTATTTTGTTCCACAGGTCGCTGTTCAACCTTCTCTTTTCTTTCATGGTCACAACAGCTTTATTTTTCAGAAGCCAGGGAAAACAGGATATGATGAAATTAAACGAATCTCTGACTGCTTCTCCCAGGAAAACAGCCTATGGGTAAGGACCTTACAAAGCCAGGAAGGAACTGCCAGGAAAAACAAAAGTCTCCTAACGGTGACTTCCCCTCCAGCTAGAATGACCTCTGCCATGTCTTCTGTAACAGAACAGTTTGTATGTCCCTCTTCATGTCACTGCATACGTCAGGTACTTGAATGCATTGCCAGATACCCTTTGTATGTTGCTTTACAACAGTAGACCCTAAGGGTAGGAGATGTTAGAAACCAACATGGAGCAATAAGCACTTCAGTACCAGTCTCCTTCTTTCTGTTCCTCATCCTTGGCTCAGAGGTACCCAGTTTGGGAAAGTGCAGAGGATGTTGGTGAAGAAGAGACAGGGCTTTAGGTTGCCAGCAAAGCCATGGGTTAGTACCCTCTATTGGAAAATCACTTTCCCCTTTTTTCCTGACAATTTCATCTTAGTTTTCAGGATAGGGACCTGTCTTACAAGCTTAGGTGCTCCAGGTGTCAGCTGCTGTGTCATGGAGTCACAGAGGCCTTTTGGGCACAGAGCTGCCCACACCAACTATCCAGAAGACAGAAAGAGAAATTAGAGAAATTTGTCCTCTTTCCTGGGAACCAGTAATTCTCAAAACAAATAAACGCTCGCTTGATTTGCTTTTGCTTAAACAGAGATCCAGGCTTGAATCAGTATTAGAGTCAAAACAAAAGCTGTTTGCTCTTTGATTATTAATCTTTAACAGGAACCTGCAAACAGTGAACTGTGGGGATAATGCTCTAGTGGAGATGGTGCATTAGTCTGCCTCCAGGATCTGAGATAGGCTGATATATTTGAGTGTTGACTACTCAATCTCAGGGAAAAAAATATTGCTGCAGACTGTAGGAAAGGGATCTGGTTAGCCATATTTGCAAAGAAGTCCTCTGAGAGGGTACAAAAGATTTGCCTTTTTTTTTTTTTTCTTTTCACCATTGGTACAGTTTAGTCTTATAACGGGACTGTTAGGAGAATTAGGATTTTCTTACTTTAATAAGTGATCTGGGAAGGGAAGGAGGAGTTGCTGTCTTTTATTGCTTTCTGTATGGAGTCAGTTCAGTTACTTGAGCTCAGTTTGCTTCCCAAATTTTCAGGCTCTGTCACACTTAGGGCGTGCCTACCACAGCACCAGTGTTTAATTGCAGCATAGCAACTTTATATAAACTCTAACAAGGATGAAGTAAAAGCAAGACAGACTTCCAGGCTTGAGCAAGCTTGTTAGACCATTCTGCTGTGGCTTCACTGCTGTTGACATCCTGACTACTTGGAGCTAGATGAGTCTGCCAGTGCAGCATCTCCTTCTCCAATTGCATTTTAAATAAGGAACATCTTGTGAATCCTTCTGCAAAGTCCTCATGTAATGGGGCACTCTGCGGGTTGGACAGGTCCAGCATCGCTCCTTTTCCAGGGCTCACCCTGAACTTTTGGCTCTCCACTGTTTAAGAAAATGAATCCCAAATCCCGTGCAATTGAGATGCAAGTCTACAGCTGCTAATCATTTCCCATCACGATTAGCTGAGCCTGCTCCAGTTCCACCTAGGGGCCAGGCACATATGGGAAAGCTGGACAGCTTTCTGTGTTTGCAGGGAGCTCTGTGCAAAGAGCTGATTTTCATGCTGGCAGGTTCCAAGAGCTGGTGTGGCCCCATCAGTGCCTAAAGGAGGTAGATGGAGGGACTGAAAGGGAGGAAAGGGAGAGCCTGGCATGGGGAGGGTTGAATTTGGGTGCTAGGTGGATGAATGACAGCTGGCAGAGGGAAAAGTGGGGAAAGGGTGGCTCTCAGCTATACTAGTGTCCCTCAGACCTCACCAGCAAGGGATACTGAGAGGGTAATGGAACAGGAGAGCTGGGTTGGTGAGGATCAGTAACTCCAAGACCTGCACAAAAATGCCCACTCAGTGCAACAATGGAACTGGATGTGGCAGAAGTGAAGACTGGGTTTAGACGAGCAGACCATGGATGCCACACCTTTACTGTGCTGGGTCGTAACATTTGCTTTATTCAGCACTGCTAACTTGGGCAAGCTGGCAGCTCCAACCAAATGATGGGCCATGCCTCTGTCTTAGCACCATTTTCTTGTGTTGTGGTTACAGGGGCACTCAGAGCCCATGAGCATTGCATAAGCTTTTCCCTTCCTGAGCAGAGGACGGATGCTAACCTATTCCTGAGTGCCACAGCTTTAGCTCTGCAGCTTAGCTTTGCTTTCAGCACTGCCACAGCGTGATCCTGCCAACTATGTACGTTCCCAGGTTGCTAAATCCCCTCTTTGAAGAGGCTTGGCTAGCAGCAGGACTTGCAGTGCCACAGCTCTGCTAGCCTTCCCAGTGAATCCAGCTCATCTTCTGCTATCCTCCTTGGCTTCTTACTGGAAGACTCCTTGCACCTCTCTCCCAGCTTGTCGGGCAGCTGGGGAGGGCTGCCTGCCTCTGAAGAGGGACCAGGCTGGACCGCATCCATCATGGCCCTCCTGTGAGCTGTTAGAGGTGCTCAGTCATGTCCACACTGCATGGTGCCCAGTTCTCAGTCCCCTTGGGTCCCTCTAGCACAGCCCTCCTAGCCCAAGGCTCACTTAATCAGCACAGCGACCACTCATCGCCCACTACTGTGAGGCTCTGCCAAAGTTGTGCTACAGTAGACAAACCCATGCATGTAGGTGGCACTTCACATCAATACTACAAATTCAGTGCTCCCTTTCACACCTTGTTCTAGGCACCAGCTCGGTGTTTGCACAGAGTAGAATGCCTCTGCTCCCCTCCACACCAGAAAAATAATTCTCCAGAATCAGGGCAAATGGTGGTGTCCCTTGGGTTGCCTCCAATCACTGTCATGCCTGATCAAGGGCCCAAACACCTACTTCCCTGGAAAGACATGGGAAGGCATGTAAGTAGCCCTGGCCTGAAATCAGTACTTCCCTAGAGCACCTCCAAAAATATGTCATAGGCTGTCAAAGAAGAAAGTTCCTTCTTGGGACTATATGTATTTTGAAAGTTGTGGACAGGGCAGAACAGCTTGGATTTCCTGGGATTTCTGACACTTCTCTTGGAGGAATGACTTATCTTTTTCAAATAATTTCTTACTTTATGGTATCCCTGTCTTCCTGCCCTCACAAGACTTGTGTGCTTTACTCAGTAGTCATCTCCTCACTGTCACGTAGACTATGAACTGTTCTTCATGACCAAGTGTCTCTGATCCTGGCCTATGTTCCTCTGTTCCTACTGCTTACCCTGACACAGCCTTGATCTTTCATTAGAGAATCAGAATATGAATGCCTCCAATTCACAGCCTGGTATCTCACAGGTAGGGGAAAAAACACCAGGAAGATCAGGCTCATTTTCCTTGCCTCACTTCCACCAATTACTTGTAGTTCTGTCTTCCTTTATTATGCTGAATAATTTTTCTTCACTCTTCAAATATTTGGAGGACTGGATCCTGCTCCTCATCAATCATCCCTTAGGCAAACTAGATTTTGCTTTTGTAATGTTTTTGTGCATAGTAGCTACAGCCTCCTAATCATCTTTGTTGCTATTCTTTGAGCTGCTTCTTGTTTGCCATGGTTTTTCTGGTAATGTGGTTCCTGGAAGGGAGCGCAATATTTCAGGCACAGGAGCCCTCTGTGTCCCATTGCGTGTGTGATGTTGCCCTCAGGTGGTTAATCCAGAGAGAAGATGCAGCTTTAAGAATAAAAAAAACAAACCTGGTATCTTCGGGACAGAGATTTGTAAGTGCATGGGAGCTGCAGAAAGGATAAACCCACACTCTCTTAGGTGATGCCTTTGCAACAGAAACCAAGAGGACACTGGCTTTTTCTGTCTGTCCATCCTCAGCTCTAGCTCTCTGCATTTGAAGTGTATTTCCCCATGTGGATGCTGCTATGCCTAAAGAGTAGCAGGAAGAATCTCAGCTTTAGTAAGCTACACAAAGCTGAATGGGAATCCTAAGACAAGAAGCACAAGAACTAACAGGCTTTCACCATTACCATCACCAACTTTATTAATACTAAATTTATCAGTACAGCTACTTGCCTTGGTCAAATTTTTCAGCAATTATTTTTGTCTCAAAATTATATGCATCATAAAATTAGATTTCCTTTCTTTATTACACCAGGTGTTTTATAACTCCTAGACTGTAATTCATACAAAGTCATGGAAAGTGCTTAGAAGGTGACAAGAGATTTTATTAAAGGTCAAATTAGAAATTAATTGTGCTTGTCTCTCCCCTAACTCAGTTCTTCAGAAAGCTAAACCGCCCTACTCACTCATTCCCTTCTTCCATCACAGCCTCTACTGCCCCAGCCATTATGGTGCTGTTTTATTGCCTTTTATATTCTTCTCTGCCCCTTTGTTGTGGAAGTGATCACACCTAACACTGATTTCAAGGTGGTGATACACAGCTGATTTTTTTTAGGAATTATTATAGTAATATGTATGTTCCTCACCTATTTAATACATGACATCTTATTTTGGTTTTGCCTTGCTCTGCACTGAGCTGCTTCTCTCAATGCTACGCTATCCACAGAGATGTCCAGAGCTTTTCTCTGAGATCAGCTCTAACTCAAGAGGTTTTCATTTAAATATTAGGTAAGTGAAATATTTTTTTCCAGCTTCCCTTAACTTATACTGGCATACAGAGAGCTCCATTTGCCATCACTTTGTCCCACTTGTCCAACTTTTGGTTGATTCCTGCTCCCACCGAATGCAAATGCCAAAACTTGCATTGGATTTAAAAGGAGCAGCCTTTACTAGGGCCTTTTGAAGTTTTTCCCAGTCATTCTGTATCTTACATAGATTTGGCCACCTCTCTGAACACTTCATCCTCTGGATGTGGTGCAAAAGTAAGCTGTGGTCTCACTAACAGCACTGAAGATTTTGCCAGTGAAACCAAAGGAGCTGGACTGGATCTTTCTTGGCTACTGTACGTCCCAGCGCTGATCATGGGAGATGCCTTGCAACTCCTGTCAATGCAAAACTGCTAAGAAATTGATACTTTCTCCTATATTTTCTTTCACAACTCCACTTCAGTTCCTTGCTTGCTGCAGAGACAATGCTTGTACAATCACTTGGTGTGTCTATAAGTGTGTCCTCCTGGTACCTTTTTGATCTGTTTGCTGATTTCAACAACTTTGGCAGAGATTTCAAAAATAGTTCTGAAAGGTGTTTCTACATGTTTCGTGAAAGCTAATTGCTTTGGGACGTGCAAGGGGAATTTTATAAACAAAGAAACAAAGTCTGAGAACAATTCAGTTAGAAAGTCTTTGTGTTTGTACTTGCAAAGTACAAATTCTTTGTATTTGCAAATAGTAGCTCTGTTTTGCAAATGCGTGTAGGAAATGAGGCTTCATTAGTTCCGCTGCTTGTGGAACTGCTTATTAATCTTTGGCAAGGATTCATCCTGCGAGCTGTTGTCGCCAAGTTTTCTTAATAGCCACTTGCAAAGGGCTTTATCCTTGTACCTTTGGGAAGGGCCAGTCAGTTAGGTATGCTGGGATTTTGCTCAGATAAGTCTTTCCAAGAATGCTGAAAAGCTGGAGGAGAGAAAAACATTATACTTGCAGACTTGTTGACAGAGTCTTGTTTACCATATTCAGACCAATATCTTAAAATACAATACCTAATTATTTTCCCAGCTGTATTTGTGGGTCCTCATATAAGGCTCAAAGTCAATAGTGCTATTTTCTTTAGATGAGATATCTGCAATGCTGTTATTACATTATTGTCCCTGTTTTTCCAGACTAGCTGGTTTTAATGAAAAACGAAAATCATATCCTTATGTTAAAAGTTCAGCTGATTCAGTCTTCATTTTCTTAATGCCTCTGGACCCGAAAAGTTTCTTCGTATTACTGTTGTTGTTGTTATACAATGTAGGCATAACAACTAATAATGGACAGTAGGAAAAACCATGGAGAGAATAAATAATTATTCAGAAAGGAGGCCACAGAAATATTTCCAAATAATTCATGGAGTTCCCAAAAAGGGAGGAAATAACGCACAGGATCAGAGCAGAAAACTTTCAAAAATTTCCAGTGAAGTGAACACATCATGAGACCAGCTTCTCAAAAACCACGTTTCCTCTTGCACAGTTCTTCAGGCCTGCAAAGGGCTGATCACACACCCCAGCTGCTTCCCATACCAATTGTGGGAGTTCTGCGGGTGCCTAATGCTCAGCTGATGTCTCTGCAAAACCCATGCTTGGATCTGGGCTTCTCTTTTTCCCAACGAAGCCCTTCTTTGCAAAGCCTCATTTCAGGAAGTTGGTTATGCAGAGCTATGGCAGAGCAACAGGGCAGAGACAACCTGCCCCTCTCCTGCAATGCACCTACTCCTCACAGCCACTGAGCACTGATGCCCACTGAAAGCAAGACCAGGAGTTTGCCAAGGTAAAGATGCAAAAAAGGAACTTGGCACCTGGCCTGTGATAATGGATACTATTGCAGGATCCTCAGCAGCTGTCATTGTTGCTGAGAAGGATGGAGATCATTCTCCACCATTTCTTTTTGCTTCAGCCAAATACAATAATTGCTTTTTTGGAGATTTTTTTGTTAAATTAAATAAATTATTGAGCACAGACCTCCTACACATACTGATTTATCTGCAACTCTTTGTGAAAGATAAGGCTTTCATTTCTGCCACCAGTGCTTCTGTCACTACAGTAATGACAAATCACCCAGGATATTCTTTTCTATAAGGGATTTATACCTACATTGTCCTACAGATCTTAAGACTGGTCCCTCCCTCAAGTGCATTTGGTTAGTTGCATCCTCTTTTTTTAATCATTCTTGCTTTCTTTGCAAGATTATAATTTTACATGGCTTGGAGCAACAGTTGCAGGAGGTACACAACACAGTCCTAAGATTGTAAGACAAGAAAAAATGCCATAACTGACCAGGGTTTAAAGTTGTATCTGTACTGATTGTACAGAGTTTCCTTCTGTATATGAAGTTAGAATCACAGAACCTTAGTGGTTGGAAAAGACCTTTAAGATCATCAAGTCCAACCATTAACCATTACCAATCCCATCTCTAAACCACGTCCCTAAGCACCTCATCTACCCATCTTTTAAATACCGCCAGGGTTGGTGACTCCACCACTTCCCTGGGCAGCCTGTTAATGTTTGACTACCCTTTCTGTGAAGAAATTTTGCCTAATACCTAACCTAAACTTCCCCTGGTGTAACTTGTAGCCATTTCCTCTTGTTCTGTCACCTATTACCCAGGAGAAGAGACCAACACCCACCTCTCTACAACCTCTCTTCAGGTAGCTGTAGACAGTGATAAGGTCTCCCTCCCCTCAGCCTCCTCTTCTCTAGGCTAAACAACCTCAGATCCCTCAGCCGCTCCTCATAAGAACCGTTCTCCAGCCCCTTCACCAGCTTTGTTGCCCTTCTCTGCACACGCTCCAGAGCCTCAATGTCCCTCTTGTACTGGGGGGCCCAGAACTGAACACAGTACTCAAGGTACAGCCTCACCAGTGCCAAATACAAGGGGACAATCACTTCCCTAAAGTTCCTCGTGCCCAGGCTGCTGGGAACCTGGGTTAACTGAGCCAAGCCCACAGACCTACACCACACTCACTTGCCAAAACATCAGCAATGTGACCAAGCCCAGGAGGGCTCTGTCTCACATTACACTCCAGGGTTAACATTCCCAGTGTGCAGCCATAGCAGGACCCATATCCCAGAGTACAGACCCGTACACCCAGCTTTCAGTGCACAGCCAGGTGCACATGCAGGGACCATCACGTTTTGCATATCCAGGCTCTGAGCACAAGCTCCCAGCACCTGCTGCCTGCCTCCCATCACTGATATCCCGGAGATTATCCCCAGGGTATCAGTGACCTAAATACACTGTTTTGGACTTGAAAGTTGCTTTTGTTTTTAATGTTGCTGAGTCTCTAAAACCAGCACACGTAACAAACTGCCTGTTTCCAAGCAGTTGTTGTGTAACTTTGCTCTGCACCCCCAGAGATGTTGCCTGCCGTTCATTTAATGGGCTTGGTTTCACTGGGAAGTGCCCGGGGGGAACCTCTTAGCTCCATAATTAGCAACAGAAGGGGCCAGTCCTTGCTGGAGGTAGCAGTGAAACATTTGTGTGGTCTCCTGAGAATAAGGGAGGCAGAGAGGGGGCCATTTCCAGCTAGGAAAACACTAACTTTTATTCAACATACAGTGCAGGAGCAATAGGCAGCTTGGGAGGGCCAGGGTCTTATAGAAGGTACTGTGGTGCAGCACAGAGGCCTTGTAGGCAGGCTGCCAGCGGAGGCAGGAGCAAGGTGTTGCTGAGATCTGCTCTCAGAAGTTTGAGCTGGCTCTTGTTAATAAGATTCAGGAATTAACAGCTTGGAAGTGCTTAGGAGCTTAGTGTTTCCTCCAGGGATGTGATCAGTGAGGCTGAGCACAGAGCCTGCCATTCAGAGCTGGAGTAGATTTTGGTGCAAAACAAATATCTTGCCAACCAGCTGAATGTCCTGCGACCTCACTGGAAAGGTGAAAACTTTGCTTTTCCATTGCAGGTAAGGTGATGTGCTTGGGGCTATTCCTTAACCTCAAGGATACAGCTACATGGTAAGCTCTCCCAATTTTTCCCATGTGATCTTATTTCTGGGCAGGGCTTTTTTCATACAATACTAATTAAGAAGAGTTGCATGTGCATGGACAGTCTCAGCTTAGACCTGTTGGACTGTGGAGACCATTCTCCTTCAGAAGTCATGCAGGAAAATACAGCATTCAGTATATTTGGCCTGTGGGAACAAAGATCCAGTGAAAAAAAGGATAGCCTTGTTAGCCTTAAAGACCTTCCTTAGGAAAGGAAGAAGGTGAAGTTCAAAGACAGATACCATGGGGCAAGCAGGGTTGAGGGAGCCTGGAGGAGCACAGGGGAGATCTGAAGCTTCCAGATATTCATAGAATCACAGAATTGGGTTTGAAGGGACCTTAAAGATCATCTAGCTCCAACCCCCCTGCCATGAGCAGGGACACCTTCCACTAGACCAGGTTGCTCAAAGCCTCATCCAGCCTGGCCTTGAACACTTCCAGGGAGGGAGCATCCACAGCTTCCCTGGGCAACCTGTTCTACCGTCTCACCACCCTCACAGTGAAGAATTTCTTCCTAATATCTAATCTAAACCTGCCCTCTTTCAGCTTAAAGCAAATATTGCTCTGCCCTGCAACGTCACCAGCCAGCAGCAAACCAGTAGTGGCCACTGACCAGATAAAAGGAGAGAGATGGTCCCTGGTATAAGGGAGACCATATTCATAAAGATCCCCTGTTACTGAGGACCATTTGCTCTCTAGTAATATTCTTAAGACAGTGAACCTGATTTTGTGCATGCAAAAGGAAAATGATGCAGCAAAGCCTTCACACTGTAAGATGAAGGGCAGGATCAAAAATCCCAGCAAGGGCCTTGCAATAGCTCTAAAGGTCAGAATCGTAATTTCCAAGTTGCCACAGCATCTCAAGGTGAAAAAGAGCCATGTTCGAAGCTTTTGTGCTCCACTCTTACCCCTGTTCATTAGCTCATTTCATTACCAGCCATCACCAGCTTTCCTCCCTGTGTCTTGGGGTTCAGGATTAACAGTATTTATGAGGCTCGGGTTATGATTATACACAATTGGCAATAAGAAAAACAGAAAGTTCAAAATAGAAAAAAAAAAACAAATAGAAAAAAAAAACAAAAACGAGAATAATATTGCTCTTCTTTCCCACGAGAGGGCACCCAATATTTGCAGAACTGCTGCTTGGCCTTTGAGGGCTTTCTCCAGCAGCAGGTCACACTACGCCAGCATTAGCGAACGGGCCTGGGAGAGCTGGCAGGTTATGTTGGGTTTGGCTGCTCCTGTTTGTATCCAGCTGCTAAACCAGCTGAAAAAATACGTTCCGGTAACGTTTCCATGTGTGCCTTTCTATCGCTGCTGCAGAGGGGATCCTGCAGACCAGTGACAAGAGCAAGAGAAAATGGAAACGTATGAAATCCCTTTATAAAATGATGCCAGTCATAAAGAGACTGCAGGATGGCAGCAATGGGAAGTTTAGACAGAGATGCAATAGTGGCATACAGTGTATCAAATATTATTATATTTCCCCCCCCTCCATCCCCATGTCAGAATAGCAGCTGGATGGGACAGAGGCAGAAAATTTTCTAATGAGCCCTGAGGAGGCTTTTTAGAAACGGGTTTACTATGACATCTGAAGGATAAGGGGTCCTGCCTCAGTGCAGAGGGATGTTCTGAGACACTTTTGCAAGTCCTTTCCTGTGGGATTCCCCTTTCCATTTATGACACATGCATCAAAATCTCGTGGGAGGCAGCCTTCTTGACTTCAGCAAGAGGTTTCTGCCTGGATTTGTGCATTTTGGCCACTAGAGGTTGTAAGAGAGAGGGAGAAAAAACCTTTGTTTTCCGAGGACAAGCTGCTCTCCCAGGGCGATTCCCTCTGGGACCCTCTGATCTCTGCTCACCAGCTCTCAAACAGAACTCCTGCACATACTCTGCATTTCACTAGATGAGATCCTGGCATCTCAGCTCTTTCAGATTTATCAGTGGGGGTTTGTTGCCTTTTAGCCCCAGAGTCTTAATGGCCTTTGTGTCCCCTTATATCTTAAGCAAATCATAGAACCATAGAATCGCTTGGTTGGAAAAGACCTCTAAGATCATCAAATCCAACCGTACCTGTCCCACTACTAAACCATATCTCTGAGCACACCATCTACCCATCTTTTAAATACCTCCAGGGATGGTGACTAAACCACCTCCCTAGGCAGCCCTTCCAGTGCCTGATGACCCTTTCAGTGAAGAAATTTTTCCTGACATCCAATCTGAACCTCCCTTGGCACAACTTGAGGCCATTGCCTCTTGTTCTATCACTTGCTACTTGGGTGAAAAGACTCACACCTGCCTCACTACAACCTCTCTTCAGGTAGCTGTAGACAGTGATAAGGTCTCCCTCCCCTCAGCCTCTTCTTCTCTAGGCTAAACAACCACAGTTCCCTCAGCTGCTCCTTGTAAGACTTGTTCTCCAGCCCCTTTACCATTTTTGTTGCCCTTCTCTGGACATGCTCCAGTGCCTCAATGTCCTTCTTGTAGTGAGGGGCCCAAAACTGGACACAGTATTCAAGGTGCAGCCTCACCAGTGCTGAGTACAGGGGAAGGATGACTTCCCTGGTCCTACTGGCCACACTATTTTTGATACAGGCCAGGATGCTGTTGGCCTTCTTGGCCACCTGGGCACACTGCTGGTTCGTATTCAGCCGGCTGTTGACCAACACCCCTAGGTCCCTCTCTGCCAGGCAGCTTTCGAGCCACTCTGCCCCAAGCCTGTAGCATTGCATGGGGTTGTTGTCTCCCAAGTGCAGGACCCATCACTAGGCCTTGTTGAACCTCATACAGTTTGTTGCAGCTCATTGATCCAACCTATCCAGATCCCTCTGCAGAGCCTTCCTACCCTCAAGCAAATCAACACTACCACCCACCTTGGTGGTATCTGCAAATTTACTGAGAGTGCACTCAATCCCCTTGTCCAGGTGATTGATAAAGATGTTAAAGAGAACAAAAGCTGTTCTAATTCTCCCAAATCTTTTAGACAAAGAGCAGCAACTTGGATCTTCTCTCTGCAGCTTCAACTAGCTCTGCTGGCTCTTTTTCTACATTCATGGTATAGATAATTTCACTATCAAATGTTTAAACCAGACCTTCCTCTACCAGCCTTTATGCTTTTTCCCAGTGTTAGGTAAGAAATAGAATATTCCCAAGGTTTCTTTTGTCTCCTGGAGACATCACAGCCCCTTACAGGGGTCCTCAAATACCTTCCACATGGGCTGTAGTTCTTTCCTCTCGTTGCTAATAATTCTCTAATCTTTTGCATTTCAGTAGATGAGATCCTGGCATCTCAGCTCTTTCAGATTTATCAGTGAGGGTTTGTTGCCTTTTAGCCCCAGAGTCTTAATGGCCTTTGTGTCCCCTTATATCTTAAGCAAATCATAGAACCATAGAATCGCTTGGTCTCTCTTCAGTCAGGGATATCACCTTCCAAGAGGCCTCAAGAGAGCTAGTTGTTTTGTTTGGGAAATAGGACCTTAAAGCTAAATAATCCCAGATGGACATAACCAGAAATAGCTATGGTGGAGCAATAAATTGAACTTCGACCAAATGAAGGATTTACAAGCTTTTCTTCCTGATGGCTCTTTTTGATGGCACCAGTGGCTGCATATGAACTCACAGCAGTATGAGACCTAATCACCACAGACCTCACTGGTGATGGCACTTCACTTTGAGCATTGCGTGGAGATATAGGACTCATTTCCTCTGACAGTAACTGGAGTGAAGCATAGCAAAAACACTGTGTAACAATTGGGGATGGAGAAGCCTTTATCCAGTAAGATTTTACGGACGATGAGGGAAATGAAATCTTGTTCCCTGAGCTAAAACAAAGCATTGGTTTCTGTGGAAAATGAAAACCTTAACTTTTCCATTTTGTTTTGGCTGCTTGTCCTGGTTTTTGCTAGGATAGGGTTAATTTTCTTTTTAGTAGCTAGAAAGCGCTGTGTTTTGGTTTCAGTGAGGATTGTTATGAGAACAAAGTTGATAACTACATAACTACAGGGACACTGTGCTTGGGCAGTTTCCAAGAAGAGAGGACTGGAAGGGGGGAGTGGAGAAGAAAAGTGTAGTAGTTAGTGAAACCCAGAACTGACAGTTGGATATGCCAATAAGATATTCCATATCATATTACATCATGTTCAGTATATTAACCGGGGCTGACCGGAAAGCCGGGGATACTCTCGGGAATCGCTCGGGCTCGCTTTTCCGGGATTGTGATTTCAGTTTCAGGGTTCCTTTCACTCCTCTGGGATCATTATCAGTGGGTAGTGAGCAATTTTACTCTGCATCACTCATATATATATATACATATATATACACACATATATAGTTGTTACTCTTATTACTCTCATTATTTTAATTTTATTTTTCTCTGATTATTAAATTGTTCTTATCTCAACCTATAAGTCTCCTGACCTTTACCCCTCCACTTCTCTCCCTGATTCCCTGGGTGGGGGGGAAGGGGGTAGGGGGTGAGCTGCAAGTGGCTGTGTCTTGTTTGGCTTCCAGCTAAGTTAAACTATCAGACTGCTTTAAATCACAGGTGCACATGGAATAGAGCCACATCATACAGAGGTTGGAAGGGACACCTGGAGGTCAGGTCATCCCAATTCCTGCTCAGAGCAGGTCTAGGTAGGTCAGGTTGCTCAGTGCCTTGTTCCTATCAAATTCTGAATGCCTGCAAGGATGGAGATGTCACATCCCCTTTGTCCCAGTGTCTGAATACCTCCGTGGTGAACTAATTTCTTGTCCTATCTAACTGGAATTTCCCTTCTTGCAATTTGCATCCGTTGCCTTTTGTCCTTCAACTGCTGGTCTTCCAAGATGAGTCTGGGTCCATTTTTCCTGTGCTCTGCACTAGGTGTCTGTAGACAGCAACAAGACCCCACCCTTTGCCTTCTCTCCTCCAGGCTGGAAGAAGCCCAGGCCTCTCTGTCTTTCCTTGTACACCACATGCTCCAGTCCCCTGGCAGCTTGGTGCCCCTACACCACCAAGGGTGGGCTCACTTCAGTCTTTCCTCTACCACCAAGGCCAGAACTGGACATGGCACTTCAGATGTAGTCTTATAAATGCTGAAGCGAGCGAAGGATCACTTCACTCAGCCTCCTGGCTAACAAGCTTGCTGTATAGCCCTGTATGCAGCTGGCCTTTGCTGCCAGGACACCTTGTTGATTCAGGCTTAGCTGAGGACCTCAGGCCAGTCTCTGCAGAGTTGCTTTCTATGCATTTGGCACCCAGCCTGTGCTGGTGCACAGGGATATTCCTTCCTCATGCAGAACTTTGGATTTGCTTCTGTTGAACTTAATTTGCAACTGCCCACTGAGGCAATAGGTGGCACTAATGGGTGATGTAGCTTGCATTGTCATAGAGAGGTCACTGCTGAAGAGAAAGTCAGCAGACACCTAGATTGCTTCATTCAGAGCAGCGGCCAGGCGAGGAGGAGCAGACATGTGGCAGGATTTCCTTCCAAATGCCTGGTGAGATGTCCTCGACACAGGGAGGAGGAACCCTGAACAGGGCTTCCTGGGGTTGGGGTGGGAGAAAGCCCCTGTGGGGTCACCAAGCCATCAGAGGATGAGAGCATGCGGCTGAGTTCTCCTAAGCATGAGCAAGGAGGAGGTTTTATTAGACTGAGCCTTGTTTTGTGTCGCTCAGAAAGCTGCTTCTGGGGCATGCTTGCTTTATTAGTAGTGCCGAGCTTGTGCTGTTGCCATGATAATTGGTTTCATGCCTCTGACAGACTAAACTGCAGGATGTAAGTGCAGGGGGATATTATTACCTGTTGCATAAGCTGCTCAGCCTCCAGGGAGCTGGCGGCTGACACTGTTTGCTCTTAGGAGCCCTTCCTTCTCTGGGAGCGGTTTCAGGAAATACCTCCTTAAAAATCACACATAGTCTCAGAGATTGTTACCAAATTGCCTTGGTGGCTGCTGGGGTCTCCAGTCCAGGCACTGGGTTCTGCATCACAGCCAGCAGTGGGAAACAATACTAGGTACAAAGAAACGGCCAGCGGACTTGGTTTTTCATGGAGTGTCATGTGTTTTGGTTTGGTTTGGTTTGGTTCTTTAGCTCAAGGTATCATAATTATGGCACCAAACAGCTCTCTGATCTAGCTGCCTTCCACAAGGCAGAGTAACAAGACTTTCTCTTGTTGCCTCTAATTTTGGTAGATTTTAGACTTGGCTTTTCTTGCAAGAGAATCTACCAGGCTGAAAGAGAACCAAGGAGGGTATTTTATATTTCTGGCAGGCAGAGGAGACCTAAAAGCTTGGTATCCAGTCAGGTGTACGTAGAAGTAGCAAAGGTGTAGCAGCAGCTCATTGAACTCTAGATAGGGAAAGGTCCTGCAAGCCTCTCCTCCTGCCAGCCCAGCAGCACCGTGAGTACCACGTGGCTGGCAGCAGAATGACCCTTGAGCTTGGAAGTCCCCTGCCAAGGCTGTGCATCTATTGCTACATAGCAGTCAAAAACCCCGATTTTCTTGGCTGAGGTAGCATAGCCGCTCGTAGGATGAAACACAGCAAGGACACTTACCCAGTTGTTTAGTTCCTTTTATCTAAATTGTGCTGAAGGAGGGAATATTGTGGCAACAAGCTACCTAGCTAAAACACAGCCCAGGAACAGCCTCTCTTTGTGCAGAGGCAATGCTCTGAGCCCTTCTCTTTCTGTCTCAGAAAAAAAGTAGGAAAAATAAAGGCAGATGTTGCCAGGTGGCTAACCAGCTTGTGGTCCTATGGCTGGGCAGTAAATGGTTCTGGCAGGGGACATTCTTTGCACCATCCCCAAGCATTGGTACCATTCAGACAATACTGTCAGAGTATAAAGATCTTCTTCTTTTTTTCCCCCCCTTTTGTAGGGAGAGCATCTCATCCCGGATCAGGTGAGTGAAATAGCTGTTCTCTGCTGAGGCCTCCACTTTTTATCAGCACCCTGGTTTTGGCACAGCATAGTCCTTTCCCTATCCTATGTGAAGACAAAAACAAAATCTTCATTCACAGTCCCCTTGCAGCCCCCTGCAATAGCCCCAAACATCTCTACTAATCGCCAAGGGAAGCTGGAGAGCTTGGGGCACAGGTCAGAAGGACAGGAAAGTATAATTGCTCAAGCATTTGAATGGTTTTGAAACATGCTGCATGTCTGTTAAAACCAACTCTGGTGACTTAGTTTCCACACCTCAAGAGAATCTAAAGCCTTGCTGTCTAGAACAGAAATAGGGGCACCAGACAGACAAGCTCAACCATTTACCCATGGAAGGCTATGGTGGAGGACCAGTGTTGCCCTAAAAGATGACTGAATCTGTAGGGGAGCTATGTATAAAGCACTGCCAAGAAGGGCACATCCAGCTTTCTCCAGCAGCTAAAGACCCTCATCTCTGCTCCTGCTCCTCAGCCCATTCTGTCTGAGCAGTTTTTATTCCTGGAGGAACCCGGCTGCTACTATCCCATTCACTTCAGTACCTGCCTTAAAATAGACTGGCCCATACCCTATTTACCCTTGTCTCCCAGGGCACCCTGGTTCGGAAGCAGAGGGACTAGTAAGAAGTTGAGGTCCCTAAGAAGCATTGGCAGATGTAACCCTGCCCCAAATCTTGCCTATAGTGTTAAAAAAACCCAGAAACTCCATGGGATTTGCAGGCATTTCTTATTGCTCAGGCCCAACTGATGTGAATACAAACCTCAGCACAGTCCCTTTACCCTTGACACTTCTGTTGTTGAACAGAAACAATTTTATGCCTCCCCAGGTCTTTTGAATATTCTCAGAAGAATGCAGTCCTGGTCCCTGCAGCCGCCCTGGGGGTTGGAGGGATGCTGGTTTACTGGCTGAGGTCTAGACACAAGATCAAGACTATTGAAATGGGTGATGGATGGTGGGGCTCGGGTGAAAGACCCCTAAAAGGGAAAGAAGATGAAAGTATCCGTCCCTTCAAGATTGAAACGTCTGACAAAGAAATTGAGGTACACGTGGCTGGGATGTAGGGAGGGGCATGAAGCTATGAGGTGGAGCCAGTCCGTCACCCATTTTACTGCTTTGAGGTGACTGATGTCTTGGGGGTGACAGCAGTGCGCTTATGTACACCCGTGCAGCTACCTAGCTCTGTTACATGATGCTCTGGCTCACTGCCCTTTAGGAACGGGATTGGAGCTCAGATTCATTGCAGTGCCCCATAAAGACTTTCTGAGATCACAGCCCCTCCATGCAACCTGGTCCTGCTCCTGTGGAAAGGCCATGCTTTGGGCAGCAAACTTTGACCGTGGGTCTGCAGATAGTGAAGATAGTTGGGAGGGTGTTGGGGCTGAGGGGCTTCACAGAGGACAGGGCTGGAAGGGTGAAGAGGGACAAGGTCTTGACTGAGTCACAGCACCTCTGTCCCTACATGCCTGTGCCTAATTATCTGGCCAACTAGCAGTTAGCTGCTCAGGTTGCGCTTCTTATTCTTCTCCCCGCTGTGGTGCCAGCGAGCTCCTAGTGCCAAAATCCCTAAAGCAAGTTAGCAGCAAGGCAAGAGTAGGACCCGATACTCCCGGGTGCCCCAGGGGAAATGGAAACCTGTAGAAAAATATATTCCTCTTATAAATGATTCAGGAGGTCACGTAGAGTATGCCACCACTTCTGGAGGGCTCGTGGTGTCCCAAATAGCGATACAACAGCTGGTGGAGCCAGGAGAGGCCGTCCATGGCTGCCCTGACATAGGGGAGCAGCTGGCCAGCCTCTCAAGAAGGCCTCCCCCCTGCAGGACCTGCATGGCCGCCTGGAGCAGGCCCGCTTCACACCGCCGCTGGAAGGGGCCGCCTTCCACTACGGCTTCAACTCCAGCTACCTGCGGAAGGTGGTGGCCTACTGGAGGCACCAGTTCGACTGGCGCAAGCAAGTGGAAGTCTTGAACAAATACCCCCATTTCCAAACCACCATTGAAGGTGAGAGGGTCTCTGTGGCTTGAGCAGGTCTCACTCTGAAGCGCATGGAGAGAAGGGGAGAATTTAAGAGGTTACAGTATTTAAGACAATGGTGTGCGTAACAGCTGAGTGATATGAGTGAACTATCACTGGTGGAGGCTACATTATCAATCACGTTCTATAGATTAAGATCATTGCACAGAGGCAATAAGATTAGGTCTGCTTCAAGATGGGCTTTATCTGGCTCTGAACCTGTGCTAACTAATGATGAGGTTTTCTTCTGCTGTTGCCTTGAAGTCACCTTTGAAAATTGATAGAATTTCCACCATCACCACCCAGTTTAGCCACATGAGGTCAGACGGACTTTAGGTAAGTGATCTGCAGGTTAAACTTACATCTTGCACTTACTTTTTCATGTTTCCCTTTTTATCACCCACATATTTTGTAATTTTGACATGTTTTTGCATGTGTCTTACCTGCATTATGCATCTAAGTGCAGCTCTACTGTAGGACCAATTTCTCAGGACATGAATGCTCAGTGTCCTGTGACCCCACTATCTGTGGCTGGGATCAATACCTCTGTCTGTGTGTAAAAGATGAGACATATAAGTACAATAGCAGGCATCCCCTTTGAGCTGCGCATCTTCTTGCCATGGGTTGGTTGTGTAACTTCTGCTGTGAATGCTAATCAAAATTTTGCCACCCTCCTTCTTCAGGGTCCAGAGCACAAGCTGTGATGGAACCAGAGCTTTAATTTATCTGTCTTGGATGTGTGGCAGGGATCAATATTCATTTTATCCATGTGAAGCCCTCCTACGTCCCTCATGGTCGAGCTGTTCAACCTCTGCTGATGGTCCACGGCTGGCCCGGCTCTTTCTACGAGTTCTACAAGATCATTCCTCTGCTCACGGAGCCAGCCAGGCACGGCCTGACTGACGGTGACGTGGTGTTTGAAGTCATCTGCCCATCCATCCCAGGCTATGGCTTCTCAGAGGCACCACACCAGAAAGGTAAGAGATGAAAAGGCTTTGCTGGAATCACAAGGTTTGTGGAGGAACACCTCAGCTGTTCCCAGGCCCCTGAGCACTGCAATTTGTGAATGCAGATGCTTGGCTCTGCACTAACACCCATGTGGCTGAGGCTCTAAGGGCTGGCTGTGGAGATCTGGAAGGCCATGGTAGCTTGAAACCAGGTTTACTTTCCACTTTCTCCACTTTCTACTGAATTTCTGTCATCTCATGTTCGCATTATTGCCGAGGAGTAAGGCAGAGCAGCTAAGCACTGAGCCTTCACACAGCAGCATACACACGTGCCTCTGTCAGGCCACAGCCTTTGGCCAGGGGATGAACACTAGGACAAACAGGTCTCCTATGCTTCTTTTTACCTACAGGCTTTGACACCATAGCAACTGCTCGAATATTTCATAAGCTGATGAACAGATTGGGCTTCAAAGAATACTACCTACAGGGAGGAGACTGGGGATCTCGTATTACCACAAACATGGCCCAGATGCTGCCACAGTGAGTAGCAAAGGGGCCATCAGTGCAGAAAAGCTGTCTCCTGTTCTTACCCTATCTTCTGGCTCCATGGTCCTGATCCTGCCTTCTATTTGCCCTGCCTCTCATCCTGTTCTGCTTTGTTTCCTCCTGGGACATCCCCACCCCTGTGCATTTAGTTGTGTTCATATGTTTTGCATTGATACTGGCACAGTTCTCATGCTTCCTAAATTTCAGCATTGTTTGGCTTCTCTCTCTTTCACTAGCCGTAGAAGTAAACTCTGCTGCATTTTGATTTGAGACCTCAAGGAGACAGATTATCATTCTAAATCAGGAAGGAGATAAATTTAAAATCAGCAGGGAGAAAATTAAGGAAGGAAAAGCTGAACAGTAACACAAAGTATTGGATTTTCCCACCTAAAATGCAGAATTGAGATTGATCGGAAAAGAAACACAATACTTTGTTTAGAAGATGGCATCACAGCACAGTGTTTAGCATTTAAAGAAAAGTGGGCACCACAGCCATGCTTAGGTCAGAGAACAGTTGAAGGGGGAAAGCTCTTAAAGCAGTTAGATAGCAGGCTGAGCAGCTCACTGTTCCCAATTGCAGTTGTGCTTCACAGCACCCAGAGCACTGTGGCCACATGTGATCTACTCAGGCTTTTCAGAAAATGCCCAACACAGCCTGTTCCCTACAGCACAGAACAACAGAAGTTCAACAGCCAGAGCTACCAGCATGTATGTGCCACATCCAGAAACTGAGTACCTAAAGCTAAAATCCTACCAGTGGCACAGCTGGAGGGAGATGGTACCAGCTGTACCACTTCTAACTCCCATAATTCTTTTTTTTTTTTAATCATGATGAACCTGAAGAGCTTTATGTATTTGGCTCAGTGAAATGTTTTTATCACAGCTCCAGTCAGACTTATTTTTTAGAAAATTCGGAGCCAGAAAATCTATTGATTTAACCTTCTATTAATTAACTTAATTTTAGATCTGTGAAAGGGCTTCATCTGAATTTCGTCTTCATCAGCACACAAAGTTTGAGAAGGATTATTTCTGTGATGCTTGGGGCTTATGTACCATGGCTTGTAGGCCTCACTAAGGAAGATGTTCGACGTACTTATCCTTTCATCCAGAAGAATATATATGAACTTCTGCGAGAGACTGGATACTTACACATCCAAGCCACCAAACCAGACACTGCAGGTAATGAGCCTTCTCTATATCACTATGAACATTGTAGACTAACTGCTTATGGTATATAAAAACTTAGAGTTGAAGAAAGGCCAATCATGTTTGAGAAGCCCTGAGTGCAAGACATGAGGACAAGAACTGTGTAAAAAGAAGTTAAGAGAAATAGCTTTAAAAAAGATGGAGGCTAGAAATATAACTTTTCAAGATCTTTTGAATGGCATGTCACTTCTCTTCAGGAAGGGAGCCCTTGGCAAAAAGCTTCCTGAAGTAAAGCACAAGGTCCTGAAATTGAAGCTTCTATAAACAAATGTGAGTGAAAATAAGAAAAATATCATAAGCAAGTGCAACGTGAAACTTGCAGAAAGGTAGTCACAGCCTAACACATGAAGCCTGACATAGGACCAGTAGATAAGGAGTCTGAAGAAAGATATAGTGATCTCAGAAAAGTTAAATTAATTATTTGCATCGGTCCCCACTAGCAAGGATTATGGGGTATTCCTTTATTGCAATAGTGCCTCATCAGGAAAGACAGCAGAACGATCTCAGACTGGTGTCAGATGTGGAGACCCTAGGATGAATAGCACCCCATTCTGGCAATTCACTGAAAAAGAAGAAACTCAGACTGAAACGTCACCTAACACCTAGTCTGTTGCTTGAACGGATTGCAATACCAAAGAAATAAAAGGAGACAAACAACATATAAGGTTGAGGGAGGGCTTGGGTGACAGGGGTTGTTTTTTGTTTGATTGATTTTTTTTTTTTTAAGAGACAAACAGTGAAGGTAGTCCCACAAAAACAAAGACCGGTATGTCTAGTCTCTGATCAGAAAACCAGAAGAACTACATTAAAGAGGAGAAATGATTTACAGGTGATAATATCACAGGGAAATCATGCTTCAAAAGCCAGAGCTCTGGCAGAATAAAAGAGCTGTGGATCCAGTAATGGAACATATTTACTTTCCAAAAAAAATTTTGTTGAGGTTCTTCCCTCAATATTCTTAAAGAAATTAAACTGCCTTAAGAAAAGGATTAAGTTCATGGATTAATAACTAGTTAACATGAGAATCCAAAAGTAGGAATAAGTAAGCAAGTTCCAGGGGAGGGAGAGTATCACAAAAATCTATGCTGGCACCTGTACATTTCAACATGATCCTAATTTATCTAACAGATAAAAGTTAATGGTTAAACAGAAATTTGTCAGCCATCCAGGGCTTGGTTTAATCTAAAGGTAACTGCAGAGTTGCAAAAACATGGAAGTGATTGGTTGATTAAACTGGCCAATAAAAACTGATGGCAACAGAGTCCAAAGTAGAACAGCAATTCATAATGGGCTCTAGCTTATTCTCTCTCGTCTGAGAGAATCCATGAGTCACATATAGTGCTTTTTAAAGCATTTACATGACTTCAATCTGTAGCAAATCACTCTAGCCCTGTCAGGGCAGGGAAACTGTTGTGCCAGTGCACAAACTTACTCTGCATTAGCTGTGTCCACTATTAAATTGAGACCATGTTGTGCATCATCTTCTATGAAGTGACTCAGTGCTAAAGTGACGCTAAAATACACTTGAGAGTAGGCAACACTGAGTACACCGTAAAACTACAACCTAGGATATGGTACAGGAGTTTTCCCAAGGCTAGCCTCCATCACTACTGAGGTAATCCTATCCCTGTTTTACAGGTAAGAACACAGACATAATATGCTGTGTCCCTCCTGTGTTTATAATGCTTGTTAGTGTCCCCCAAAGGCAGGAACAGGTAACAGACACACAACACTCCACTGTTTAAATTGGATAAAAAGTGATGAACAGCACTCAGGGTCCTAGTTATCCATCCTGAACAGGACAGAGCTCTGAAATAGTTTACCTGAAATTTCTTTTCAGAGTGCAATCCCTTTACATCTGAATTTCCTCCTTCTGCAACACACTACCAAGAAGCAAAGAGGAGTTTCTTAGCTCCTAGCTTCTTTCATATAGGAAATATTCAAGTCTGTAGTGCTCTCAGTTACTCTGGAATTCCATTGGGGTAAATTTGTCAAGAATAATGTGCTACCATGGCTAATGAAATACTCTGCTGAATTCCCATAGAAAACACCAAGGAACTCATGGAAGTCCAATTTAACTTTCAATGAAGTACTGCAATGCCAGGCAACTGCAATAGTTCTCCTGTTCTCCTAAATTAGGTTGTGGACTGAACGACTCCCCTGTGGGGCTTGCTGCATATATTTTGGAGAAATTCTCTACCTGGACAGATAAATCATTTCTGCATAAAGATGATGGAGGCTTGGAAAGGTAAGAAAACAGATGCTCTTCCACGAGAAGACTCATGACAAGAATAAGTGATGATAACTAATGAAGAGACAGATAAAAGGCCAGTCAAAGCTGAATCTTAAGGATGAAATATTACACATGACAACTAGTAGTTTAAACTTATAGCAGACTGCCTGCAAACTACTGCCTCAGCACCAGGCATTTTTACTCTGGGCACACTGGTGACGATTCATTTGCTGCTTGAAAACAAGTGGAGAGCAAGAGGAACAACTGTTCTGCAGTGTGCGAGCCCCATACAGTATATTGAGAAACAGCTTCCAATGAGATTTCCTCATCTTTCTCTCAACAGCAAATACTCTCTTGATGAGCTTTTGACCAATGTGATGATTTACTGGGTGACATCCTCCATTGTGTCTTCAATGCGTTTCTACAAGGAGAACCTCTCCAAGCACCCTGGTCTAACTGCTGATGCCAGGTAATGAAGTGGCAGGTACAAGACATATTTGCAAATTAGATTGAACCATATTTGCCTGTATAAACATTTAGATCACTTACAGCAACAAATTCGACTAGTAAAAAAATCTGAGTTCTTATTTTCTTTTGATAAATATACTTAAGGGTCACTTTTCTTCTGAACCTGTGGCCAAGACAGTGCAGAAGACTTATCAAAGTATATTCAGTCTTCTTTGTGTTCAAAATACAGGTCTATATACTTACTGATCAAACAAATGTAACCTGTGGCCCAGTTCAGTAAAAACAAAACAGAAAAATCACAAACATTTCTAAGAGACAAGTTTAAACTGAATTAGGAAGGACTTCTTTCAAAAAATGCAGTTAACTAATGTCTTCTAGGGTTGGAGTATATGTTCCTACAGGGATTGCAGCTTTTCCTCAGGAGCTGGCACATACACCACGTGCCTGGGCAAAGCAGATCTTCAAGAACATCACCACTTACTCTTACATGCCACGCGGAGGGCATTTTGCTGCCTTTGAGGAACCAAAGCTTCTGGCACAAGACATCATACACTTTGTCAGAAAGGTGGAACAGCTGTGAACCTGCAGTTTAGATACATACATGGAATGGAAACAAGTTGTTCTGCCATCAGTAGAACCGTTATTTTGCGGGATTAAATAAATCAATCCAATGTAACCACATACAGAAGCCAGCATTTTATTTTTATAATTATTATAGTACTAAACTTGACAATCAAGTTCTTCACAAGAAAAAAAGCATCTTGTCTTCTTTCATTTCCAGTACCATATCATTGCTGCATTCATAGTTCAAGTATGAGAGAGTATGTAAACAGTTTAATGCAGTAACATTGCACTCACTTGGGGAAGAGAGAAGAAAGGAACTGGCCCCTTGTTCCTCAGAACTAACAAAAGCTTCTTTAAGTACTGGAGTGCTAGCATTCTTAAATATGCATTACAAGCAGCTTTGGTGAAAGTGTAGAGTTTTGATCTCCTGAGCATGGAGACTCCTATGTTCAAGTTTATTTCATTCAAGAGACCTGCAGTCACATATTCAAGTGGGCAGCTGCACATAAGGCAGCTTTTTTCCTTCTAGCAGCTTCTCCCCTAGAGCTAACTTCAGCAGTTACTACACATTGTAAACAGTTGTGGATGATAAGGCAGACAGCACACTCCTAGTGCTGTCCAAGCTCAAAAAATACCAATTTCCTCCTAGTCCTATAATCTCATTCCATTCCAAAAGGTTAAAACATGCACCAAGCATAGAGGGCTACTTCAGCCTTTACTCTCCTTTCAAAGGATTTTTACCACCCCATCACGCAATTTTTGCTAGCAAGAAACTGCAAGCAACCTCACTACCATAGGCTTGAGTTTCTCTTTAAATGGGATAGAGCTATTTGGAGCTATTAAGCTCATTACATTACAGATATGCACTCAGCTGACTGAAGATAACTCCAGCAGACACCTAGTTCTGGCACACTGTGCTCTAAGGGTTTATTCTCCCTCCCCGTCCCATTCTGCACTGGACACCAGGCTAGGAGAAAGGGTTCTGCTCCCAAGTAATACATTCCGACTTAGAACAGGAATTTGACAGGTAAAGATAGTGCTGAACTTCATCACACTCCCCTCACCTCTACTTCACATATCAGAAACATTTAGAGTCTAAGACTTCTGAGAGTTAAAAGTAAGCAAGAAACTAACTTTTTTGTTGTCATTTTAAGTGAGAATAAACTAGTGTATTGGGGCAGGAGTCCTAACTTCCCTCTGAAGAGGGTTAGAGCAGAAACTGCTTACTTTTTATTTTAACTGTATATCTAAATGATTGTCAGGATTAAAGGTTAGTAAAAAAATAGGAAGTTCTGCTCCCCGGCCTCCACAGGATTGCTCAACCTCTTTTCATCACCAGTACAAAACCACGCTAGGTACAAGACCTCCCAACTACTGAGAAGTCTCACTCTTTGGATTATTAAGCAACTGAAATTGAGTTATAGGAAACTAATTTTACCAAATAGATGGGCAAACGTTTGAGTACTCAAGCCTGATAAGGCTGCAGGGAAAGATCTCCTTTTACAGGAACAGGCTAGGTAAGAACAGCTATGGTAAGGCCTTACAGTAAGGCCAGGTATAATAATTACCACATACACTATCTAGGGTCCCAAACAATCAGCTAATGTAGTAATTATTACCAGATAAATGACCACATTAAAACTCAAGAGAGAGAAGACTGTATCCAGTAATATGCCAGTTCAGTAAGTATGCGTCAGGAAAATTTGTCCCTAAAGAATCACTGTATCTGTGTGCAACTCTGCCTTAAAGGGTATTTGCTTTCAACAATTCAGGAGATTAAGACAGATGAACACAGTACAGCTACAGGAATGCAGTAGATGCCCTGGATCCAGACAGACAAGACTATGCAGTTACATTTGATAAAAGTTATTATCCCTTAAAGCAGCACCAAAGGTTACTTAATATTCCATTAAAGTTCTACAGAGCACAGGCTATTCATGAAAGCCTTTGAGCGTCACGGGAGCTTGAAACCATACGTAGTCCTCCCGTGTGGAAGTCGTGTGCTGAGGAGGTGAGGCACTTATGTTGATGTCTCCATCACAGGACAAGTTAACAGTCAGTTTCCTCCCTCGGGTCGGCACTTCGTAGTTGAGCTTGGGCCGGAACCAATCAACACCACAATCACGGTGTCCTTGGAGCATAACAACAGTGCCCACGGCAGGGAGAGTATTAAGTTCACTGAAGACATCCGCAACAAAGAGTGAGTGGAAGAGCTTGCGAACACAGGATGCAGTTTTCAAGCTCTCCTCAGCACTGCCCTCATAGATACCCTCCAAGTTGAGCTCATAGAGCTCCTTGGGGTTCATGACATTGCCTCCCAGTAGAATAAGAACCCGAGGAACAAGTGTCAAACTAAACATTACTTCCAAGTGCTGGAATACTCCCTCCAGCTCCATCAGCACCTGCTGGCACTTCTTGCTTGCCAGGTCCATGGAGGGTGGCTTCTTAATCACATCTCCATTCTGGAAAACAAACCAAAAGATTAGTACATATTAGTCCTAATACACTCTTCAGAAAGCATGGTCTGGCTCATCCCATCCCTGAAGGTCAAGGAAGGTTCAAAGGGTTTTAAACTCCTTTTAAAAGATAGAGGTACCCACGTATAGAATCAGGAAAACCAAGAGGAGCACAAAAGGCTGCTCTATAGCTGCCCAGCTTGAATTTGAATCACACTACTCATGAATTCCCACAAGAATAAGAAACCTCATCTCTTAAAGATCAATTATCACCAAAAAACCACTTAAGATTAAAAAAAAAACCTCTTAAAGTTGTTCGAGGAATAAACAAAACTGTAACATACTGGGAACACAAGAGATAAATAGGAACTTGTTGAAACCTTTAACCACCTAACCTAAACCTTTTTTTTTTTTTAAAGGAAGTTGTAGTAGCATTTAAGGCCACAGCTACAACGAGCGCTTTACTTTAGAAGCAGTTGACATTAAAATACAAGCCACGGGGTCAGAATATTCAGCTGACAGGCAAAGTTCAAACGGCGCAGCCTCGGCAGCACGGCCGCTCCCGGGCCCTGGGGTCCCTCCCGGCCGACCCCCGCGCCGTCGCGGCCCCCCTCACCTGCGCCGCACTCCGGCAGAAGTAGGCGAGCTGCTCGTAGGGCAGCGGGAGCTGGTGCCGCTGGTGCAGGACGTGCTTGAGGAGCTCGCAGGCGAAGCGGCAGCAGCTCTCCCGGCTTACGGCGCCCGGGAACACCACGGACACCGAGGGGCAGGCCGCCGGTTCGCTGCTCCGGGGCCTCATCCCGCCACCACGATCCAGGGCCGGCAGCACCTCAGCTATAAGAAGCGGGGACGTGAGAGAGTTCGCTCGGGCAGGAACGGAAACCACCGACACACCGCGAGCCGCCATTTTCTGAACGGTAGAGACCAACCGTCTGGAATTTGAATGGCCGCTGCCGCGCTGCATCATGGGAGTCGCGGAGTGCCCGCCCCGCGCGGCCTCGGGGGGGCGGGGACAGGCAGGCGCCATGTTCGGTGGGTGGAGCGGTGTTTCCGCCCGGCGGCTCGCCCCGACCGGCAGGAGGGGGGGCTGCGGTTAGTCTGGCTTCGGGGCGCTTCTCCGGCCCGGGGCTTGGCAGCTGCGGGGAGCGACTGCAGGGGCTGTTGTCGGGGTGCTCGGCGGGGCCAACGGCCGCCGCGTTGAGGAGGCACCGCGGTGGCTGCGGCAGGCCCGGGTGCCCCAGCCCGGCCACGGGCACCGCGAGGTCCGGCCGCCTCCTCGCAGGCCTGCGCAGCGGGCGCCGAAAAACTCGTCAACTGGGGTTTTCCCTCCGCTCGCTGCCGGGACCCACCCAGAGCACCTCTGCAGGGTGCGCGGCAGTGACGGGGTAAAGCCCCGCCGGCCTCCCCCGGGCCGCTGAACTCCCTCCGCCGCCGCCGCCTGGCAGCCCCATTGTGGCGGGTCTCCTTCCAGAGGAACTCCCTTCGCCTGCAGCGGGCTCTCCCTCCGGCAGCTGGGAGGCGGAGGCGGGTGGCGTGCAGCGAGTAGGAGCCGCCGTGTTTGGAAACAACGTGGCCGCAGCCCCATTGGGTGCAGCCTCCAAAACACAGCGAGGGGTGGGCGGGCGCTGCCGGTGGGTGGCGGGAGGAGCCGCTCCCCGGCGCTGACGGCGGGAGAGGTTACTTCACAGCAACCTCGGCTCCCTGTTAAAAGCGCCACAGTGCGAGAATCTTACAAACCCTAATCACGCGTCGCCCTCCCCGGGGGATGCGGCAGAGAAACAAGCCTTGAAGGCCGGGTAGGAGACTGGCAAAGCACTCGGTGAGGAAGTGCGGTGCACGGCAGGAGGGTCGTTTGCTGTTTATCCCCCTCGGCAGGAGCTCAAGGCGCTTGCGGGGTAGCTCTGTGCTGGGCTGCTGCCTCTGTGTGCTTATGAGGTGTCTCCAGTGCCAAACAGCTTCAAAAGCGATGCAGCCCCCCGACGCCAGTCAGAACGGGCGCCGCCAGCCCGCTGTTGCTGAGCAGGAGCCACCCGGGGATCTGCCTCGCTGGAGAGTCTGTGAACTGCCAAAGGGGAAACCCGTGGGCACCGGCAGGTCCCGGAGGGTAGGGCCGGGGGAGCGGCGACACCCCGCGCGTTGTGCTCCGCGGCCACCAGGCGGCGTCGCCTCCCTCGGACTCCAACTCCCATCGGCCCCCGCGGAGGGAGCCCGTAAGAAAGCCAGCGGGGGCGCCGCGGGGCGCGCCGGGAGCTGTAGTTCCGAGCGGGCGGGGCGCGGTGCGGTGCGGTGCCCGCTGGGAGCTGTAGGCGGGCGGGACTCGGTTTCCCGTGGCACCGCGCGGCGGTTGCTGACGCCGGGGCTGGGGCGGTGGGGTTGGGGTTGAGAGAGCGGGCGGGGAGATCGGGCGGGGAGTGGGCGCCGCGCTGGGGCGGCGGGGCCGCGCCGGCCGCTATGGACTCGCGGGTGTCGGAGCTGTTTGGGGGCTGCTGCCGGCCGGCGGGCGGTGGGGCGCTGCGCGGGCGCGGGGGGGCCGCGCCCGGCGGCGGCGGCTCGAAGGCGAAGAAGAAGAACGGGCGGAGCCGGGGGGGGAAGGCCAACAACCCGCCGTACCTGCCGCCCGAGGTGAGCTGCCCCGGCCGGGCCGTTGGTTGCCGCGCACTGTCAACCGCAGAGGTGGGGGGGGTCTCCCTGGGGCTTGGCGCCGTAGGGCCCGCTCTGCTCCTGTCAAGGCCGGGCAGGGCCCGGGGGCGGGGGGCGCCGTCGCTGCGGGACTGGAGGGATGGTGCCCCCCGAGCGGCTCGGTGCGACGCGAGGTTCCCGCCCCACGGCCGCCCCGGACCCTGCCAGGTTTGGTGGCGGGTCAGGCTGGAGGCAGTTTTTGGAGAGGCTCGGCCGAGCGTCCTGGCGGTGTTGGTGCGGGGCCGTGCCGGGGCCAGGGTTGCGGGCGGTCCGGCAGCCCCGGCCCCGAGAGCGCTATGCCCCCTGCCCCGCTCTCCTCCGGGGTTCGACGTGGCAGCGCGCAGCGCTTGTGCCCCCAGTGCCAGCGAGCTCCCTGCGCGCTCCGCCAAACCCTGTCCCTTAGTAGTGTCCTGCTGCCTGGGAACTCAGTAGCTTCTGAAATAAAGCTTTGCTCTACTCGTAGTCCCGAGCATCCTGTTTGCATCTCTCCCCGACAGCCGATCTGGTGGGCGCAAGTCCCTTTCCAGGTGCCAGACTCATAGACGTGGCTCAGGAGGTTCTGGTGACTCCCTTTCCAGCTAATTTGGCAAATGCTTTCTTACATGGAGATGTAGACGGTACTGACAGAGTGTGAGGCACCTACCTCTTGTGACAGGAAAAAATGGCATGGGTAGTAAGCGTGTGTGTTTGTTAGTTCAGGCAGTTGATGCCACATTAATAAAAGACTGACACTGTGGGGAGCATTACATTGCCCCAGAGCCAATTGCTTGGCCCCACTCAGTGAGCTTTCTGTAAAATATATAAGAGCCTGCGCTGGGAGGGAGCAATTCCTCCTCAAAGCAGGGCTGTGACTCTTGGCAAGAAAGAAAACAGTGCTTTGCCACTGTTAGATCTTCTCCACGGGCAGGATTGTCCCCTGCAGCTGCAGTTTAGTTTTTATTCCTTTCAGCTGGAGGCTGGACAGCCCCCTGTGGTTTCAGCACAGCTTCCTGTCCCTGCTACCCTATGCAGTATGTGGCCCAGCAAGTCTAGGCTTGTTGCTTTTCTAGTCTCGGCTGCCTTGAAAAAGACCCACTCCCTTATTTAAAGGACAATGCAGTATGTGAGCACAGTGTTTTCCTTAGAGCTGGAAAGCTGGTAGATGGTAAGAGAGGAAAACCTTCCACAACTATGCTTTTCTCACTGCATAGCTGCGCTGCCTGAGAGCTGAGCTGACAGTTCAGAACTTCCCTCTGCTGGCCTTTTTTCACCATAAGCAGTGGTGTGGTTACGAGCTGAGCTGGAAGGCAAGGAGAGGGCTGTTGCCTCTCCTGACGTACAAATCAGTGTCCAGAGGAGAAGGAAGTGCTTAGCATTGGCAGCTCAGTTTAGTCTGCCAGAGTATTTGGCTTCCTGCAGGGTCCAGCCCTTTCTCAGTGGTTCTTAGACCAAATCAGTGGCAAAGTTACTTCAGTATTGGCTGTGTGTGGCTGGAACCTGTTGTAGTTGGAGTGGGCTGGATGAGTACCCGGGCCTTTCTGGTTTAGTCTGTGACAATCCCTTCCGGCTCAGCCCTTCCTGGGAGAGTTGTGAGCATGTTGTGCACAGTCACAATCAGGTCTGGTTCCCCAGAACTGCCAGGACAGTGACCAGCTTGCTGTACTGCAAGGAAGTCAGTAGCTTGCTTCCTTATGTCCGTAGTCCTTCTCTCTTGCAAGGTATGCAAGGATATGAGAAACAGGCAATGAAAAAATAATTGAGTGAGGAAGGGTGTCAATGTGCAGGAGAGGAGGCAGCGACTTTTGTTCCCAGTCCCCTGTTTTTGTACCCATTGGATGGATGGAAGCTGCTGGATATGGTTGAGGTGGGATGCTGTGGGTAGCAGTGTGGGTGATGGATGGGTGAGGGGACAGAATTTTAATCATCTGCTGGCCTGTGCCTTTTTGAAACTGGAACTCTCTCTGTGACTGTTAGACTGGCCCTATTCTTTACTGTCAGTAAAAAAAAGAAAAAAAAAAGGCAGTATTACCCCCTGTGTCACTCTCTAGTTTTATCCTCTGGTTTTCATCATGTGGGATGTAAACAGCAGAAACAAACCTAAAGCAAGTTCCAGTTGAGTGTAGGAATGAATGGCAGAAGAGGCTGTGACCTATCACAGTATATTTCTGCTATTTTCCCTCTCTCTGAAACTGTCAGCACAAGCTGCAGAGTACCTGGACAACTGATGCCTATAGAAGCCCTTGCTGGCGTAGCAGCTAACCTTTCTGTCTTGTTTCATTCTCTGACCAGGCAGAAGATGGGAACATCGAGTACAAGGTGAGCCTTTTTTGGTTGCAGAAGGAGTTCTTCCTCCCAGAGGGTTATTTTGCAGTGAGTAACTTCACCAAAGACAGCATATTTGGAACATGTCTAAGGAAGGGACAGAAAAGTGGACGCTGTACTAAGGAACTGTCAGTCATCTTCTGTGTCCATGCCTAGTAATAATACTCAGTGTGCTGAGCTGGAAGAATTTGATGTCAGTGCTCATTTTTGGGAAACTTTTAGGACCCACTGTGTTTTTCCTGAAATCTTCCTTTTTAGAGAGAGCTGCAGGTATCCCTGACAAAAATTTGCCACTTTCTTGTGGTTGTTCTGCCATTTGCACTTACTTGGTCCCACAGTGCTGTCTTTACCCCCACAGTAGGCAGGGTACAGATCCCTTTGCCAAGGTGCAGGAAAGTTCTGCTAAGATATGTATGTACCTTTGTGAAACCCCTTCTCACCTGTCCTGTGGCTTCTGCGCAGACACTAACATGGGCTGTGTTTTCTAGAGGTGGGCCAGAGCTGGGGGCATTGCTTAGGGGTGTCGGGTAAGGGAGTTGCTGTCTTGGGCAATGAGATTCCCTCTGCATCCAAGCTGTGACTACAACTACCCCCTCTGTTACACAGCTAAAACTAGTGAATCCCTCACAATATCGCTTTGAGCACCTGGTGACACAGATGAAGTGGAGGCTACAGGAAGGCCGAGGTGAGGCCGTCTATCAGATTGGCGTGGAGGACAACGGGCTGCTGGTGGGCCTCTCGGAGGAGGAGATGCGTGCCTCGCTCAAGACGCTGCGCCGTATGGCAGAGAAGTACGTGTTCCCTTTCATCTGCAGGACCTGCAGGTAAAGAGCCTCCAGTAGAGAGGCTTGGCCCCAGGAGTCCCCTGAGGAGCAGGTGGCTCCATTTTACAAAGCGCCTGTATGACTGAAATTCCCTTATCATGAGGTTCTGGAAATACTAAGGCAGTTATAGGGCTTTTGGCTGGAAGTTTGAGGTTCCTTCCCTGCTCTTCCCTGCTTTCATCCCATTCACCATGAGCTGTGATTCTAGAGGGGCAAGAGCTGCCGAGTACAAGTGTGTCTCACTCCTTCCTTTTGTGTTTGTGGCAGGGTTGGGGCTGACATTACGGTGCTGCGGGAGAGGGAGGTTGATTACGACAGCGACGTTCCAAGGAAGATCACGGAGGTGCTTGTCCGAAAGGTGCCTGACAACCAGCAGGTAGGGACCTGTGTCTTGGTCGTCCTCTCCTACTGGAGACTTAGGGCCTTCACACAAGCAGCTTCCGTTTGGGATGGGAGCCCAAACCCTAGAGGCACTTTGTCATAGGTTAGACCATAACAGATGCTTTAAGAGATGCCAGAAGGAGGCTTGATGATAATCTCCAAGATTGTGGTTGAGGCAGATACCAGCAGGGGAGATGGGCTGGATCGGAGCTGAGAAATTATTTCACTTCTACGGCAACCGTTCTGATGCAGGGCAGAGTGCAAACAAGGAAGGATTTAGAGTTCCTGCTGCAGCAAATGGGGTTTTTTTGTGCTACCAAAGCCTGGTGTCTCACATCACAACTCTAGAGAGTGTATCACAACCCTTGGGCAGTGGTTTGCTGCAGGCAGGGGCAGAATCTGAGCAAGATTACACCGCACAGTGTCTGTCATGGAGGGAAGCTCTTTGAGGCACATCTCTGCTGTCATGTAGTGACCATGCACATTCCAGCACAGCAGCGGTTAAGTTTCATGATTTTTCTGTTCTTCTTCCTGTAGTTCTTAGACCTGCGAGTAGCTGTGCTGGGGAATGTGGACTCAGGGAAGTCAACCCTGTTGGGTGTCCTAACGCAAGGAGAGCTGGACAACGGGCGGGGCAGAGCACGCCTCAACCTCTTCCGGCATCTCCATGAAATCCAGTCAGGAAGAACGTCGAGCATCAGCTTTGAGATCCTTGGCTTCAACAGCAAAGGAGAGGTGAGAGAGTTGGCTGCTGAATCAAAAAGTGGGAGGAGAATAGGACTACCCTCCTGTTACAACTGTGAGTGGGACGTGAGGAAAGAGAGGTGGCACAGGTCTGTGTCCCTCTAGCTGAACCCAAGTGCTACTTGTCCATTTGCAACAGACATTGTTTATTGCACCCATGGTGAATGATCTCCTCACTGCTTCTGAGGTCAAAGTGGATGGATAAGGGCTGTGTTTTCTTCACTTGCCTGCTGGGGCTCCTTCTCTCACCAAGTCCTTATGTTCCTCAGGTGGTAAATTACAGCGACTCCCGAACAGCAGAAGAGATCTGTGAGAGTTCTTCCAAAATGATCACTTTCATTGACCTGGCTGGCCACCACAAGTATCTGAAAACAACCATCTTTGGCCTCACCAGCTATTGCCCAGACTTTGCTATGCTGGTGGTTAGTGCAAACACTGGCATTGGTGAGTGTTGCCCTTCCTGTATGGATTGACAGCAATGTGAGAAGAGAAATGGAGAATAAAGAGAAGTGGGTCCCTGTTAGCTGGGAATGGTTGTCAGAAAAAAATATTGGTCTGGAAGCCTTTACTGATTTTTTGTAAGCCAGTGCATATGAGCGCCTGGGAGGGGTTAGCTGTAGACCACATTAAACTACTCTGGACAGAGAGGCTTTGTTTGGAATTTGAGGCTGTGTTTGTCAGAAAAAAAATGTTAAAAAACCCAAAAAACCCCTCAACTTTGACATATTCTAGGGGTGCTGAGTCCTGAGGCCTTGTAAAAAGGCAGCTGGAGTTCTCCCACATCTTTCCCTGACATTTTTGTGGATGTTTTCTGGGAAACTGTAGCCTAAGAATGAAAACTACTGCATCTTTCTGAAGCAAACAGATCAGTCACAAAAATTCTTGGTGGTTTTTATTTTTCTGGACTGATGTTTTGTTTAAAATAGTAATTTTGCTTTTTTGTTGCCTGATAAACTAAGCAGTTAGGGTAAAATCTCTGGAGTGAGCCTGTGGGAGAGCCAGGAGACTCAGCTGTCTCATAAACAAGCAACAGTGGCGACTGCTGGTGCACCTACACTCTCACTTGTCTCCTGCAGCAGGCACAACGCGAGAGCACTTGGGCTTGGCCATGGCCCTCAAGGTCCCCTTCTTCATTGTCATCAGCAAAGTTGACTTGTGTTCGAAAGCCACAGTGGAACGGACAGTGAAGCAGCTGGAGCGAATCCTGAAGCAGCCAGGCTGCAACAAGCTCCCCCTGCTTGTGAACTCGGATGATGATGCCGTTACAGCAGCGCAGCAGTTTGCACAGTCTCCCAAGTAAGGGACAGTTTATTTCTTTTGCTGGGAGCAGGCAATTCAGACTTGGCTCCTGTGTGGAGCTGGGGAAGGGTGACAGCAGGGGAGGCGACCACATCTTGAACATCTTGGCTCCTCATCAAGTTTCCTGCCTTTGAGTTCTCTAAGAAGGCATTTTCCCTCCCAGGCCTTTTTCTGGGCTCTGGGAGCAGAAGGTGCCTGTGGCTGCACAGGAGTTACTTCTCCATGACAGAAGTGTGGGTTGGCAGGTGATTGGTGCCTCAACTAACCGTGGAGGCAGGGGTTACTGCAGAGTTGTACCTAGCCTACGGGTCCTCCTGCTCTGGCCATTTATTGCTCTAATCTCTGTCCTCTTACTGGACTCAGTAGACTGAGAATCCCAGCCACATTCTGCAGCTGCACTCCAGCCTTCTGCTTATTCCTGTCTGTTTGTGTCTTACAGCATCACCCCAATCTTCACACTGTCCAGTGTTTCTGGGGAGAACCTGGATCTCTTAAAAGTCTTCCTCAACATCCTCCCTCCGCTGACCAACAGTAAAGAGCAGGAAGAACTAATGCAGCAACTCACAGAGTTTCAGGTGTGTAAGGGTAGTTTGTTTCCAGTTCTGGTACTGTAATCATTGCTGTGACATGTGACAAACATCTGGGGGCTCTGGACACCATGGGGAGGGATGTGGTGAACTCCTGGACTATTGGGACACAGTAAAGAAAAGGCTTGCTCCTTGAAAAAAGCCTGTTAGGCTGGGCTCTGTCCTAAACAAGGGATGCCCATCTCAGGGATAAGATTGTTTCTCTGGCTGCCACTTAGAAGGCAAAGGTTCCTCTAATGGGAAGGTAGTGGGAGCTAGTGAAAGCTTCGAGATGCTGTCTGATGACCAGCAGAGAGCTCACCTCCCTCCATACAAGGGGTGGGCACCTTGTTCCCATTCTGGAGTGCTATTTCATAGATGCCTGAGCAGCTTACTCTTGTTGCCTTGCTGCAGGTTGATGAAATTTATACTGTGCCAGAGGTGGGGACTGTTGTGGGAGGAACTCTGTCAAGGTAAGTGAGGCCACGCAGACAAGAGTGGGTGTGAGTGGTTGCTGGAGTTCCCACAAGGTTAGAGTCACCCGCTGCAGGAGGAAGCAGTGCGAGGCTCAGTCCTGACTGCTGCCAGAAGAATGAGCCAAGTGAGGGTGAAGCCCTAGAGGGTGTTGGGAGGTGCCATGAGCAGACCATTGGTCATGTGGTGCCAAGCAGAGAGCCTGCTCTAGAGCTGCTGGTTTAGGAATGTGACGTGTAGTGTGCTGAAGGAAGGCATGCTGGGACCCAGGGTGGGCAGAGGTTAGCCATGATCCCAAGGTGGTGCTTTCCTCCTTCCTCAAGGAGGGGGAGGAAGTGTAGAGGGCAAGTCCTCCGATCCCAGCAGAGGTTCACTGCATGCTACCCCATGAGAAGGCAGCTGTCCCTCAGTGTTTGGGAGTGATCAGAGCAGTTTGGCTACCAGCGTATCCATGCAGAACAGTCTCTCCAGCAGAAACAATATAGTGTGGCAGAGCACTGGGGACAGAATGACCCCTGCCTGAGGGATTCCTTGTATTCTTAGGAGGGATAGTGTGGCTTTTGCTCCTACTGTAGGAAATCCCTGTTTCCATGAGCTTTGCATCCCTATTAGTTGGTCCCAGGTAAGAGTTCAAGGACACTCACCTCCTTGGCCCTAGGGAGTTTGCGCAGGTTGATCTTGGAGGGTGAAATTTCTTCCTTGTCTCCTGATTAACTCTGTCGCACTCTTCTGCCCTGGGCAGTGGGATCTGTCGAGAAGGGGAGAACCTGGTGGTTGGTCCCACTGGTGATGGAAAGTTCCTCCGGCTGAAAGTGTGCAGTATCCAACGCAACCGCTCAGCCTGCCGTGTGCTGCGGGCCGGGCAGGCAGCCACGTTGGCCCTCGGACCCTTCGACCGCTCCCTGCTGCGTAAGGTGAGTCCTACTTTGCCGGGTTCCTTGCTGGTCCAGTGAGCAGGACTGGAGGCTTCCCTGAGGATCCCCTATTGGTAGGGTGGGAATGAAGTAGAGATGTTTGCAGGAAACTTGCTGGAAGGGGAGGAAATGGCCAGGCTATGAAGTAGGATGAGTATGGGGCTGAGAATGGGATACGAGCCGAAGTCCCAAAGTGGAAACGTGTCTGTGGTTTTGGGGGCTGTTCAGAGGCAAGGGGACTCACCCTGACTAGTCTGAACTTTGGGTTGTTGTGCAGGGCATGGTCATGGTGAGCCCAGAGATGAACCCCACCATCTGCTCAGTGTTTGAAGCCGAGATCGTGCTGTTGTTCCATGCCACGACTTTCCGGAAGGGGTTTCAAGTGACGGTGCACGTGGGGAATGTGCGACAGACTGCTATTGTAGAGAAGATCCATGGAAAGGTAGGCATGCAAGTAAAGGGGAGAAAGATAGACCTCCCTGAGGTGCTTGTTAGGATTCCACCATGCCTTCTAGTACAGCTAGGGGCTACTGGTATCTTGAGTAGCTCTATCCTTTCCTAGGAACACACTCCATCCCTTTATCCTGCCCATTTGGTTGATTTTCTTCCCCACCTGTTAAAAAATTCCCTCCTCACAAAACAAGCCACATAATGAACTACAGCAAGACTCTGAAGGGAGGTGAACTTTATTCTCCAGAGCTTTTGTCTTCCTGTCTCCCCTTGTGTGTACAACAGTGGGAAGGGCTCAAGTCATGCAGTCTGAGGGAGGCATCTGGCTCATTTGCCTCATCTTAACATCCACATGCACCTCTCCTGCATGCATTGGTATGGTAGACAGGTCTAAGCGCTCCCCTCTTTCCCTTCAGGACAAGCTGCGGACCGGGGAGAAGGCGGTTGTCCGTTTTAGGTTCATCAAGCATCCCGAATACTTGAAGATTGGAGCCAAGCTGCTTTTCCGTGAAGGAGTCACCAAAGGCATTGGGCATGTCACTGACCTCCAAGCCATCACCACCAAAGAAAATGGCCTGGAGGAGTCCCTGGGGCCTGGACAGCTGAGCTTCTGACTATCACTAGGTCAGAGAGATCTCCACTCACCAGCAACCAAGGAGAAGGATGGAAGCTCTCTTGGCTCTCTGAGTGATGACTGGAGCTGCTGCTGTCCCATTCTGCCATGGGCGTCCTTCCTCCGCACTATGAGATGGAGCCTGGGAGAGTTTCTCACATTCAGAGCCGTTCATGGGGCAAGTTAAGCATGTTCTCCAAATTGCCTGCAGCTTTTGTTACCTTGCCCTTCTTCAGAATACATCAGAGGCACCTGCAAACCTGGGCAGGCAAGTTCTGGCTTTGTTTACTGTTTGAAAATTACTGGTTGGGAGGAGCAGAACCCTTGAAGACCAGCAGTGAAGGGATGTTTTTCCCTCTCTGACACAAGATCTGGTCCCATTTCTGCTCTCTGAGCACTGGGTTGATAACAATCCTCTCTTGCATCATCCTGCAGCACATCCCTCTGAGCTGTGGATGGAAGAGGCCCTGCTACCTACAGCAGGGGCCTGGTTGAACCTCTCAAAACGCATTCAGGACACTTTTTAACCGTTTTAATCTTGGTTGGCTTTAATCTGCTGTGTGTCCATTTGTGTGTTGGTTTTGCAGTACTCCGATCTGAGTGTCTTACTGTTGGACAAGTGTCATGTTCCCCACTCACACGTACACACTCCTTCAGCACCCTGCTTTCTGACTCCTGGGAAGCTGTGGCAGCTCCGAGCGTGCAGCCCGGTGACATAAGGGCACGAAGGCAGTTTGCACTTGCATCGGTTCCTTGCAGCAGCCGGGCAGGAGGCCGTTCTGTGGAGCAGAGTGGGGCCTGGCCCTGGGCCTGTGCTGGTGTGTGCTGGTTGTTTCCATGGATGTCTGGCTGCAGGGGTCACCTGCGTGTCAGCAGCAGTGGTTTGCAGTGGGCTCGCTGGTGTGGCTATTGCAGGGCCCAGCCCAGCTTGCTTCTCACATGCTTGCCTTAATGTGTGAGGAGGACAGGCTGTGTTCCTAACACAGCACCAGGTGACTTCTCTTGTTTAGATGTGATTTGACAGTGGTGTGGTTTTCTTTCTGTTTCTCCTCAAGAAAGACTTTTTTTTTTTTTCCCTTGCCACTGGGGTTTGTTGTCAGAGGAAAGCTGGTGTTGCCAGCAAGGACTCTGCACGCAGAGTGGAGCGTGCGTGTGTCTCCCACTCGCTGTCGTGCAGCTCCCGTGTGACTGTTACTCCAGGCCACTCGTATCCCGGAGGAGGCAGCAGGGCTGTATAGCTGTACATAGGCTTTTGGTTTCATTGTTCACTGTTAGACCAAATGTGTCAGCTGTGAGCAACAGGTCTTCAGCCAGCCCTGCTTCGTGGCACGGTGGCCTGCCAGCCCTGACTGAAGAGCAGGGCGAGGGCCTGTGATAGCACTTGGTCACCCAAACAGCCTTTCTACCGTCCTGAGAGCAAGTTCTGCTTCCGGGCTGCTGGCACAGGCAGTGCCTGCGGGCTGAGCAGCCTGTGCTGCTCTGTGGATGTCACAAAGCAGCACTGTCCCCTGGGCTGGGCTCTAGCAGGTGGGGAGGTGGCACCTGCACCCTGTGAAGAGCATGCTGAGAGGCATGGGAAAACTGATGGTATATATGAAGGGATTCAGAGGCAGCTGAGTAGTGACAGAAGTGACCTGTCCCTTGGGGTGAGCACAGACCCGGATGAAAACTCTGCTTCTTCCACATCAGCCCAGCAGTGAGACAGGAGCTGCTGGCTCAGGGTCACTGCTCAAGCAGGATCCCTCTTTCTTCCATCCTGGCAGTGGTCTGCGTGTTATGGTGACATGGTATTTTACCCATTCCTGCAAGAAGTGACAGGCCCCAGCTGCCAGCAGGCTCTTCCCTTTGGTGCTAGTGGGTCACAAAGACAGCTGCCTGAGGGCTGGGAAGGGGGGAGACTCCAGCTGTTTGCAGCAGCCCTGGTGTTTTCTGCCCCAAAGCAGATATGGGGTGCTGTGACCTGCTCTGAAATAGCTGATGGCTGGTCTCACCTCATCCTTGCCATCTGTGGCATGACTGTTCTTGGTGCCATGCTCTTATTATTGCTGTTTTGTTGTCTTGAATTTTTTCTAATGCTGGGGGTTATCCCTGTGCCCCAAGCATCTATATATAAATGTACAGAATAAAGACGTTTTATTGAGCTTGCTGGCTGAATTGTGCCATGAGCAAAGGTGGAGCTGGGCTCTTGCCCTGCTGCCCTTGGAGCTGGGTCATGGTTAGAGGTGACTGCCCCTCACCCCTTCCTAAGCTTCCTGCATTCAGCCTATAAATACCGTCCCGTGGTGTGGAAGGAATGCACGCACACTGCTGTTTACAACTGCCCTCTCCCTGCTTATCTGTGCAAGCCTGGGTGTGCAGCCTGGGGTGACAGGTAGCCACGTCACTCTGAGCACAGCACTTCAGGCTGTTGTGGGTGGAACAAGCTGTGGCAAGTGCTTCCTTCCAGCCACAAATTTCCCCCAGAGCCTAATTAAAGGGATGCTTTTTAGGGCACACATCTAACCAGTGGTTTGTTTTTAAAATAGCTTTGACCTTATCAAGGGGTTTGCAGCTGCCTTCTCTCCATGAGAAGAGGCTGTTCCCTTGGGACAAGCAGAGGCAGAAAGGCTTCCCTGTGGAGGTGACTTGTGTCACTGAAGGGATTTGCCTGTTCTCAACTTGTTTTTGTGTCAGGTAGTGGTGTCTGCAGAGTCCGGTCCTGCCAGACACTTAGAAAATTAGATGTGCTGCTGTCACAGAAGTGTGAGGCAACCCTGCCAGACTGGTTGTTCTTTCTCTTTACATGTGGACTTTGGGGAAACTTGTCACTTTGCAATGTGATGACTGTCATTAATGGGAGTGACTCTGTGACTCCTTCCTCTGCTGCTTACCAGCAGAGCTGCACACACCAGAATGAGCTGCTTGTGCTTCCTGAAATTTCAAAACGATGCTGTCAAGTATTAGACCCGCACTGACAGTAACGTAGCAGCGTCCCAGCACGGGCTGTCTGCTGGAAGGAGAGCAGCTCAACAGCTCCAAGTAGGCTGGTGCAGTTCAGAAAAGAAGGGGAAATAGCACATGCAAATACAGCTCCACTTCGCATCATTATCTGCTGCCTGAAAGGCTCTCTCCCCCTGCTCAGGGAGGGGAAGCCTGCAGCTGATGAAACTCCCTGCAAAGTGTGTTTACAAACCCCACCCAGAGCTGCCTTGACGTGGCACGTTCCTTCCCCCTGCGTTGAGAGCCGAGTTCAAATTATTGGCAGCAGCATTTCTGGAAGAGGCTGTGAGCTCCAGGCAGCATAGAATCAGTGTCTTTCAGGTGGAGAAGGAAAGAAGGAACCACAGGGCTAAGCCACCATATGTAAGTTATACAGTAAGGACAAGGCCTGTAACTGCAGCCAGAGGAGAGCTGCCATGAGGTGAAGGCTTCACACTAAGTGACTGGATTTGGGTTCAGGCCTGGGCTTGGCTGGAGATACCCTGGGATAAGCCACTGTGCTGACATTGCCTGCTTTTACAGTAGGAATAGAATTACTGAGCAGTGATGCTGTGGAAACACCCATGGCAGGAGGTGAGAGTACCATGCAGCTTCTGGTAGCGCCAAGCAGATGGAGGCAGGCTGGCTGCCACCAGTTAAACTGGGTATATATGTCCAGCATGATATGCAATTCACAAGTTCCAGCTCCTCTTAAGACTTAGGGAAGAGACAATTTATTAGACTCTTCTGCATTAAAACCTGACAGGCAGTATAAAAACTTTAAACTGTATTTAAAAATACTGATTCTTTAAAAAATACTGATTATCTAAAAACTCCCAGCATGGCTAGGAGTTAAGGAGGTAAGCGCTTAAAGAAAAAATCTAAAGTTTTTGTCACACCTTCTCTGGGTCGTTTTGCACTAGAACCTGCTGGAGTCTTGGGCTTGTTCTTTGCCTTGGCAGGAGACCTGGAAGCTGCAGCTTTTGGGCTGGGAGCTGCTGCTGGAGCTGTGGGAGCGCTGAGCTCCAGGAAAGAGCTTTGCAGCTCCAGAGCGAAGTGGTAGTCCATATGCTCTGGGAACTCCCATACCAGCACGAGCTGGCCACACTTCTCACAGCGCTGCTGGTCCCCTGGAGAGGCAGGAGGTAGCAGGGTGAGCTCAGGAGAGGGGGGCAAATTCTCCTCACTTCCCTCCGTACCTGGCTCTAATTTCAGAAGGGTCCTGGAGCTAGATGGAGTCGAGGGTGTTTGCGTAGCATCAGACAGCAACTTCTCACAGGGAAGCCTCTTGTAAGGAGAAGCAGAACTCCCATCTCTGGCACTCTGCTTCACAGGGGACTCCAGGTCACACTGCACAGAAGCAAGTCCAACACTATCTCTCTCTTGGTGCTCCGGGGAGCTGGGCACACGTGGCTCTGCAGCAGTAGCAACAGGCAGGCTGGTTGCTGCCGCTGTTTCTGACTGCTGCCTTTCTGCTGCCTTTTGGAAGAATGACTCAATAGGATTAGCTGGCTTCTGCCTAAGCTCTTTGCTTGGGCTCCTGAAGAACTTGACCCTGGGCCTCCTGGATGTGGAGTTTTGGCTGTCGGTGGTAGCGCCATCAGTCTGGGTATCACTCGTCAAGAAGGTGGCGATGCCTGCAGAGAGGAGTGTGGCAGGCTCCGAGAACTTGCTTGCTGAGAGAAGCACAGATATGAGCGGTGGAGACCTGCAAAGGACAGAGCAACGTCAGCTCAGACACCAGCCTGGGAAGCAAGAAGTCTTTTGAGGTAAGACTTCAAGCAACATAAAACATTCACAGGCAGGGAATGGGGGAACTGCAGTCTGGGTATCTGGCAAGGAGTGGGAGAGATGTTTCCTCTGAAAAAATTGTTAGTGTTGCTACCACCAGAACAGAGTCTCACAGACATAGCAGGCTGCATCGGGCAGAGCAGATAACCTCACTCCAGAACAGCATTTCGCAAAGGAAAGGGCACTGGAGCAGGGTCAGCCAGCTGCCAGCCTGGACTTTCAGTTTGCCACAGGCCGGAGCTGTTGAGAGACTCCCAGTCAAGGTGAGACAGCATTAAGGGAGCAGCAGCCTCGTTGGAGCCCAACAGACAGTACTTTCATGCCCTAAATGCACCTCAGCCTTCACTGCAGAGCAGGAGAATGGAAGGAGGTAACATTGAACATGGGAGCTGTGCACTTCAGTTTTCCCTCCTGCCCCAGTGGCCTCCTCCCAAAAAACACCTTTGTTCTTAGGGAAGGAGAGCAAGGCCTAGCTAACTTCTCCAGCCCAGCAGGGCAAGGACTACCTTGTTCCAGCTGGACACCCCCGTGCCAGTGGCAATCACCAGCTCCAAGTACAGAAGTCAGAAGTGTCTGGCCAGATGTGGGGCTAGGAAGAGGCCCAGCTCTCACAGCTGTCCTGCCACTAACAATGGAGGTCACAGTGCATGTGCTGGGGGTTACTTTTCTTACCAGTTGGCATGACACTCTCATTTCTTTCTGTCAGGTCCCTGGCTCATCCTGCACGTCCTGCAGCAGAACAACCCCTGATGAGGACAGGAACTCCCTCCTCCCACACTCACCAGGCCGCCTGGTGAGCCCCAGCCATGTTGCAGTTCTGGATGAGGGCAAAGGCATCGTTGCACATCTTCTGGGCATCGTAGCGGGTCAGAGCGCATAAGCGCGACACGCGGGTGTCTCCCTGCATGCGGATGACCACCATCAGCTGCTTGGCCACTCGGTGGTTCTGCAGAAAGAAAAGGTAGCTGAGTTTCAAGCGACACCTGCAGGAAAGAGCAGGAAAAGCCGAGGAGACGGTCGTGCTGCCCACAATTCTGTGCCTTCAGCTATCACCTCCCAGTGATGCTGTGTGGCAGATGGCAGCTTGTCCTGCCTGGCCTGATCTCCAAGGGATGAGAGAGAGGACAGCAAATGCTTGTACAGCAGTGCCACACAGGCTGGGAAGCAGTTAGTCCTTGCCTTCCTTCAAAGGCACCTCTGCACCTTTCCTTGGTCCCCCGCAGCAATGAAGCTAGCAGATTTATCTCACCCTGGCCTGCACTCTACCATCTAGATTTGAGTGTATCACTGCCTCTCATAGCCCACAGCAAAGGCAGAGCTGCATCAGCAAAGGGCTTGCAAGGGAGCAGCGGTGCGGTAAGATGAAGGTGTGGTGGCTTTCAGGTCCCTGCATCCGAAAGCATAGGACAAGGACCATCCTTAGCCCTGCAGCATTCTGGGACAAAACCATCCTTCCTGGGCTGGGCTTCTGCACAGCTCTTTGCTTGGGGCACCTCAGCACACAGGCACACATCTGAGGGCAGGCAGATTTCCTCCCTCACCACACACCACCCTCAGCCTCCTGCAGACAGCTCAGGGTGCAAACACGCTGTGTGGCTTCCTGAAGGCCAGCAGGGAGAACGCTGTACCCGTGTCTCCGCTCCTTACCTGGCTCCTGTCCTTGATCAGTCTGGATTCCAGCTCCAAGGCCAGCTGCAGGAGCCAGTGTTGCACCTGGACAAAAACAGTGGTAACAGACAGGTTTGGCCTCTGTTCACAGCACTGCCACCAGACCAGAGTGAATGCTACACACACCAGGGAACCCTGGAGAGGCAGCAGACGGGCATGGACACAGACTATCACGAGGTCCCGTATCTGGAGTACTCCTGGAGAAAATTGGCCCAAGTGAGGATTCAACACTAGAGGCAAGGCATTGTAGACACTGTGCAAGTCCTTGCAGCATTACTACTAGACTCTGCCAAGTGATCTGGGTCCCCTGCCCTGGATCTCTCTTTGCACCTCCCTACAACACTGTGGGTACCTCTCCCCAGCTAACAGGTAAGGTACATTCTCCCTCTTTCTTTGGGCTAGTTTCCTTCTTTCTAGTAACCAAGCCCTTGAAACTTGGCACCCTGAATACCTTTAGAACAGCACAGGCCCACAGGAAATTACAAGGTTGGACCTCTTTGTGCAGATCCATCAACGCAGTTCTGGCAAACAGGGGTTTCCCTAATTTCTAGGGCCCAAACCACCTCCTCCCACTCAGCCCCTAGGCTGAGTTTCAGGACACTGTGACACAGAAAAGCAGTAGTTTTGCAAGACAGCCTCAGCTTTTAGCAGTCTTATCTTCTCCAGTGCAAAGGCCAAGCCTTCCGCTAAATGTAGGGTTCTCCTACCTCCTTCTGCGTGGCAAGGGCTGTCCTCCCAGGAAAGTTCTTGCTGCAGCCAATGGACTGAGCCAGGTACCGGTTTTTGACAGGTTCATCTTCAATTCCTCTACACAAGTCATAGAGCCAGGACCTGAAAGCCACAGAGGAAGCATGAGGTGAAGGCAGCCACAGGCAAGCAAGCATTACTGGGCAGCAAGGCAGCCTTCTGCTGAACCGTGCTTTCAACTTTGCAAGCTGTGACTCTGCCTCTCATCCCCAGCTCTGCAGTTGCAGCCACAGCTGAACAGGCAGGCTTCCTTCAGGCCACACCTGCCTGTCAGCACAACTCCTCTGCCTCTTCTCCTGAAGTGGCTGCAGTTCATAAGGCTGCAGGGCACCCCAACCGCTGCTCCAGGCTCCAGTCCAGCCTTGTAATTTCCTCTGTAATGAGACTGTCAAGCCTGCCTGCTTCCCAGCCTGCAGGGAGCCCTTCCACAGCTTGGCCCCATCCTTACACACTGTAGAGGAGGGCAGGGTTGGCTGACAGGCAAAACATTATCCCGAGGAGGGTGCCTGGGAGCAGACAAGGCTGGAAACCTGTCTGTGGGCCTGCCAGACCAATGCATCTCAAAGATGCCACTGAAGTTTTACCTTTCGACCTCCCTAATCACAGCAGAACAAAAGGAAGTCCCAGTTCCTGCCAAGAGCTAAGTTGTGGTGAGTGGTTTATTATTACCCAGTTTTGTCTCCGAAGTGAGTCTGGAGTTCTGTCTCACTGAACTGTGTCAGCTCCCCAATGTACTCTACTCCCAGGATGTCTGTGATGGAAGTGCCAAGCTTGCCTCCCAGGTTACGGCTACGGCAGAGAAAAAGAAAAACAGAACAGAAATGAAGCATCATGCCTCTTCCATTGTGGTCCCTTCACAGACAGGTTGCAGCTCCTCCACTGTCACACGCAGCTCTGAGGGATTACTGTCAGGATTTCCTCTCCTTTTCTTACAAGCATTGATGAGCAGTTACTGTGGAGTCGAAAGCCTTTGCTGGCTGCTATCAGTTAGCATTAAATTGTTCTCTGTTGAGTTGGCCAGGAAGTTTCCTACCCTCAAGTCACTTACATTCTGCTCACACAAGCAGCGATGACAAACTAACAAGAGCAAGGACTGTGACAACAAAGACCATGAGAGCTCTCTTCCTTAAAACCACCTGGACTTCAGAAGCGCAGCACCAGCATTCCATATACATGCTTTTGCCACAGAGCAGCTCAGCCTGAGCCCCAGGCTGCAGAAAAGCAGGCAGCTCCCCAGTACTCACATATTGCTGACAGGCAGCTGGCTGAAGAGCTGCGGGACGAATCGCGAAGATACTAGTGTCTGGCGGTTGGGCTTGTTTAACCCACAGGCCAATTTTGCCAACGTCTGTAACACAGAAGAGGGTGGAAACCCTGTTATTACAAACTCTGCACTGACTTTATTGTGGCTCTACCTAATGGCTTGTGCTGCATCACCTCTAAGGGCTGCTTCTGGAATAGCTGCTAGGAAGGACGTACGTGCAGGTTGCACCGTTGCTGGCTCCCACTTTGGGACTTGGCACGCACTGGCTGGGTGCTCTGAAAGCACTGCTGCTTCCAGGCTTCTAGCTCTGCAAAGGGCTGGACTCCTGCTCCAGGCAGCTTGGGGGATCCAAGTCTATCAGCTGTTCTGGTTGGCTTAGTTTTCCATCAGGCAGGAACGCTAGAGCTTCCAGAGCATTCCCATAATCCTCCCCAGGCTATTTCTCTCACTATGTCTTCCTCTTTCATCTTCTATGTTTGTCTTGCTTTTTCTCAATGTCACTATTTTAATCTTCTCTTGGTGAGGTCCACAGCAGCATAACACTGCAAAAGGAAATCTGCAAAATACAGACTTGCTAGCCTGGAAGGGATATTCTCTAGCTTATTTGCTATGCAGCTTCCCTTCCCACTCTAATCTACCACAGGATCAAGAATACACAGACCACCTTGAAATAAGTTTAGCTGGGTGTTTGGAGTTTTTTTGAACAAGTCTAATAATTTCCTCTTTCACTGCTTTACCATACATCCTAAAACTAAGCAAAATTTCTTTCCTGCCTATTGAGCTATGATCTTTATTAACAGCCTGTTTTACAGGCTCACATACATTCTCACTCTTCTAGACAAATCAGACCCCTTTCCCTCAACTTTTTATATCCAGTCATTTTCCAGATGTCCAATTATTGTTATACTTGTTTCACTGGAGGCTCTTCCAAGTTTACCCACACTGTTCATGAAATGCTGCAAGCTGAACCAATCAATGAGACTTCATGGGGAGAAATAATTTACTTTTTCTGACACCTTCTCTAACCTACACATGCTGAAACAGGATTTGCCATTTCTACAAGAGCACTCATATTACTGACTCATCCTGCTGCTTGTCCACAGTAACTCCAGGCTACTTCCTTACTGTGACTTAGCCAAAAGCCTACTGGTTGCTTTTTTCCTATAAACCACAAACACAGTGAGGAGCATAAGAAGCACTGCTTGGTGATTTCAGACTGTTTCTAGGCTTTTTTCAAGCCCAGAATTTTCAGCTCTTAATTTCATCTCCCAGAACTCTCACAGCCAGGCCCTGAGCCCTATCTGTGCTTAGCATCACCTGAATTCCTACAGCTGTTCCCCCCTGTAGGCTTCAGTGAAAATACTCCTAGTGGACCTCAGACAGATGCCCCCAGGATCCCACTCTGAACATCCCGAGTGCAACTCATTGAACAAAATAATTACGGAAATCAGTAAGATTTTCTTCAGCTAGATGCACGCCCTTCAGATAACCTCAGTCACGTTGTTTTGCCAGGTTGCCATCGTTGGCTTATGCAACTCAGGGTGAGGTACCTTACAAACCTGAAGGTCAACACCTCACATCTGCAGTTTCCCCTGTACATTAAGCCACTTATGCTGTCAAAGAGGGTACATAAATTAGTTTGGCACCAGTGGTTCTTGATAAGTCCACGCTGTTACCCTTCCAGGTGCTTCCAAATAGCTCATTCAATTATTTGGTCTTATTTATCAGCTAGGTTCCTGGTGTACTCTAATGGGTTACCTCACTAGGAAGAAAAATTCCCCAGGATAGTTTTCTTTAGAAAAAACATGAGCTTAAAAACAGGAAACCTCCACCTTGAGTTTTAGGCAACAGGAGCTGAAGCCATGGAATGGTTTTTGCTGACACAAATTCCCAGTGACTTGGAGGAAGAAGAATGCCAGCTTGGGGCACTGAGGTGAGTCAGGTTGCTTTTCCTCTTTCTGGTCAATCAGTCTGTACCCCTGCTGGCCACGCTTTGGGTGATGCTCAGGCAGCTGCCGAGAGCAGCCGCAGGAGCACTTGGTGCATGACAGCAGCTGCAGAAGCAAACGGACTTTGATGCTGCAGCTATAGAGGGTTTCCTCCTGGGTGGAACACAGGGTGGTTTACTGAGAGCACCTAGCACTCGTTTCCTTCTTTGCAGAAAAGGTTTGTACCTACAGAGGTGAGCTGGCTGTGGAAACACTGTAGCGTGTTCGGCAGAGCCACATGTAGGTTCTGGTAATCTGCCTTGTGCTTGCTGGTCTAGATACACAGTTCTTCAGGGGCAGCACAGTACATCACCATTTCCTTACTCCCTTTAAAAACAAATAATAAAAATGCTGGCATAGAAAATGGAAGCTGGGAGAAGCTGCTGTGGATAGCAGGGAGGTTCTCTGTTATTCTCTATTAAAGAGAGAAAAAAGGCACATTGAACATCCCTTCTACTGGAAATTTCTATACCAGTGATCTTCCTCAGCTACCTCATTTCTGCCTCACTGTCTCTTCTAGTTTCAAGGTGAGCCGGTGCAGAACTAGCTCCAGGACCTGCATACAGCTGGTCATAGTTCCAGGTGTTTCTGCAGCAGTCTAAGATGAAATTTATCTTCTGTAAGTTCCAAAGCATCCATTTAGTCTTTATCCCTTTTTTTTTTTTTTAAGTCTGAGCCTGCATTTTGAAAGTCGTAACTGTACAGATGATCCCCTTTTGCAAAGAAGGAACGATTGCGAGGTGCTCTCAGAAAACCACCCTGTGTTCCACCCAGGAGGAAACCCTCTATAGCTGCAGCATCAAAGTCCGTTTGCTTCTGCAGCTGCTGTCATGCACCAAGTGCTCCTGCGGCTGCTCTCAGCAGCTGCCTGAGCATCACCCAAAGCGTGGCCAGCGGGGGTACAGGCTGATTGACCAGAAAGAGGAAAAGCAACCTGACTCACCTCAGTGCCCCAAGCTGGTATTCTTCTTCCTCCAGGTTGTTAGGAATTTGTGTCAGTAAAAAGCATTCCCTGCCTAAATTTGTTGTCTGAAACTCAAGATGGGGGTTACCTGCTTTAAAGCTCTGTTTTTCCTGAAGAAAACTCTCCTGGGAGACTTAAAACCCTTTTCTTCCTAGTAAGCTAACTCATTAGGGTGCACCTGGAATCCAGGCAGTAAATTGAGTGCTGATTGCATAGGCCACATCTCTGGGGAAAAAAACTCCTCCTCTTCCCAGATGTCCTACAATTTCCCTGAAGGCGTGCTTACGTATGGCTGCATTCCCCACTCAGCTCATCTTCCATGGGAGACCTGGGAGAGTGCATAGGAGAGCGTCCACAGCACAGTCTGGCTCTGCTACTCAGAAGAAGTCAGGCTGCCGTGTTGCACACGCACCTTATTGTGCGAAATCCCAGCTGAACACCTGAATCCGGTGGCTGCTTCTACAGCCACCCTAATTTCTTCCACAATCACTGCGCCCATGGTCAGCTGCAGGTCAGGACAATCAGGGTTATCAAAGGACAGTGACGCCAGCCACTCGTGCAAGCCACGTTGCCGCAGCTCCTCTAGAAAAGGGACACAAAGAGGATCAACACGGGCATTTCTTGCTGAGCCCAGCAAACGGGCCGGTAGCATCGGCCAGCCCCAGCCAACAGCCACACGCGTCTGCAACCGCGAGCCGACGGCAAGGGCGAGAAGCGGGCACCTCAAAAGCCATTCCCTGGGGAAAATACAGATCCCGTTTGCCACGCTCTTGCTTCGGGGGAGGTAAAGCAGCCCACCTGTACCTCTGCTGATGCACGGGGAGCGCTACAGATGGAGGGAGAGGGGCAGCGCAGGGGGCCCGGGGACGGCAGCTCCTTTCTGGCTGCGTTGCACGGCTGCAAAGCACAGCCGTTAGAGCCGCCCCGCCGCGGTATGCAAAGCGCCGGCCCCGGCGGCCGAAGCCCCGCGGGGCCGGGTCGGTGCGTACCCTTCCCGCCGGGCTGGCGGCCGGGGTCGGGGCCGGGGTCGGTGGGCAACCCCTGCACGAAGGTGGTGGGCAGCAGCTCGGCCGCCAGGGGGCGTCCCCGCAGGGCCCGCAGCCGCTCCCGCGCGCTGCCCGTCAGGTCCAGGTACGCCTCGTCGATGCTGGCCCGCTCGATGGCGGCGAAGCGCGACAGCACCTGCATCACCTCCGCGCTGGCCTCCCGGTACCTGCCGGGCGGCGGGCACAGCCTCAGGCGCCGCCCCGCGCCAGGTAGGCCCCGCCGCCGCCGCCACCCCAGCCCGATCCCCGGCCCCGCTCACCGGGTGAGGTCGGCCTTGCCCCGCGCCTGGGGCACCCGCGCCAGCGCCAGCTCGGGGCACAGCGCCCGCGCCTCCGTCGCCCACATCCCGCGGGACACACCGAAGGCGCGCGCCTCGTAGCTCACCGCGATGATCCTGCAAGATACGGAGGGCGGTGCAGGGCGGGCACGGCCCCGCGGGGAGGGGTGCGAGGGTCCGGGGCCACGGCCGGCCGGCCACCGCCGCCGGCGGCACTTACCCGCCGCCCTGCCACTGGGTGTACTGCACCACGGCGCAGGGGCGGCCGCGCAGCTGCGGGTCGAGGCGCTGCTCCACTTGCATGAAGAAGCAGTCCATGTCCACCAGGGCCACCACGCGCTCCCGTCCCCGCGACATCGCACCGCTGCAGCCGGCCGGCTTGCTTGCCTGCCTGCCTCCCGCCCGACTGACCACCGGCCCGCCCGGGTGGAGCGAGCGCCCGCCGCGCCGCCTCCCGGGAGCCGTGGTCCCCGCGCGGGGCGCGCTGGGAGCCGTAGTTCTCAAGGGGGTGTTGCCGCGATGGCGCGTGGCGCATGCGCTTTCCCCGCCGGCTCCATCCCACGGCACATGCGCTGAGCCGCGGCGGTGCCGCGCGTGCGCCGCGTGCCGGCCGCCCCCTCCTTTCGCCCGTCGGTGGCCGGTGGCGCGGGCCCGCTGCCGCCGCCGCTGCCGCCATGTCCGCCGAGCAGGTGAGCAGCCTCTGCGAGCAGCTGGTGAAGGCGGTGACGGTGATCATGGACCCGGCCTCTACGCAGCGCTACCGCCTGGAGGCGCTCAAGGTACCCGACCGGGGAGGGGAGGCGCCGGGCTCCGGCCACGCGGGTGCCGCGGCCGCACGACCCCGGGGCGCGCCAGGCAGTGGGGGGTGTCGGGCCGCCCCCGAGGCGCCCCCGAGGCGCCCCCGAGGCGCCCCCGAGGCGCTGGGAACCGCCGGCAGGCGGGGGATGCGCCTGCGCGGCGCTGAGGGGGTCGGGTGCCCCCCCACTCCCCGCCGTGCCCCCCAAGGGGTCACACCCCCCACTCTCCCCTCGTTACCCTCCGCTCCCCCCGTGCCCACTCCTGTGCTTTGACTGCGTGTCCCCGGCCCTTCCCCAGTTCTGCGAGGAGTTCAAGGAGAAGTGTCCCATCTGCGTGCCCTGCGGGCTGAAGCTGGCAGAGAAGACGCAGACGGCCATCGTCCGGCACTTCGGCCTGCAGATCCTGGAGCATGTGGTCAAGTAAGGCAGCTCCTCCTGCCGCCCGCGCCCCGGGAAGGGTGCCGGCCCGCAGCTGCTGGCGTGGGCTCTGCGCCCGTCGGTGCCTCCTGCTGCTGGGAGCTGCTTTCAGGACACTTCAGAGAGGCTGTTCTGCAGCAGAGGACGGCTGCTGTCCTGCTCTGTTGCTTTCCTCCTCTGTAAAAGAAGGAGAGGAGAAAATGGCTTTCAGGCAGCTTGGGAAGGTTGGTTCGCCAAGCTCTAAGACACTTTGACGTGGCAAGATGTAAATAAGCACGCAGGTTTATTAGCAGGTCTTTGCAGCGTTCTCTGTCATTAGCCCCATGCTAACAAAGAGGCTTTGTATTAGTTCAGTTCTGAGATTCCTCTCTCTGCCGCCTCTACAGACCTGATGCTTTGTGCCTGTGCTGCTGCTCCTCATGTCTGTTGACCTCAGTGGTGCACGCCCATTTGCCAGCATCAGTGTTAACTCAGTCTGTTCATTAAGGGATTGGGCACTGGCGGAGGCAGTGAGCTTTAGTGTCACTCTGTAGTTGAGGTAAAGAAGTTATGATTCATTGAGAATCAAGTCAGAGATCTTTATAATAGTGTTTTGACTTGGTGTCCTTCTTTTTCTCTTTAACTTTTGCAAACAGGTTCCGCTGGAACAATATGCCTCGCCTAGAGAAAGTTTATCTAAAGAACAATGTCATGGGCCTCATATCCAGTGTAAGTATCTTCTACCCGAGACTGCTCTTTGAAACATGATTCTCTCACTTGGAGATAGGAAGTGGGAGCGAAAGTTAAAAAGGCTCCAGTTAATTATCAGAGAGGACCTCAATGCAATTCTGTATTTCATTACTTTCTTGCTGTGCATCCCTGGCTTTTCAGTGCTTTTCTCTGTTTTGTAGTCCAGTCACTAACCATGTCACCTCACATGGCAGGAAGTTGTAAGGCATGTATAACATCTGTAAGGTACTTTTTCTTTTCATAGGAGAAAATTCAGTAAATGTGAATGTTCTTATCCTTTGCAAGAATGCTAAAGTCAATGTCTTGGTCGTGTTTTCTCTATCCTTGCAATTGCTCTCATGACCGAGTAACCTTCTTTTGAGGTAAATCCTTTTGGTTCCCAGCGTTCACTAGCTATGGGTGCCTGGGAGGATAGGAGTGTCATCCAGGGTAGCTGGGATGAAGAGCTGCCCCATGTTGTGCTTTGGGTTTTTTTTGTTTTATTTTGTGTGGTTTAAAATACCTGCAACCACTGTGCTTTCTGGGCCAGAACTTTAAATGTCTGATGTTTGCTATTTTGCATAATTTGGCCCCTCTTCTATCACAGGGAACTCAAAGTATTTTGGAGGAGGAAAGTCACATTAAGGATGTTCTGTCTCGCATTGTGGTGGAGATGATCAAACGTGAATGGCCTCAGCACTGGCCTGACATGCTAAAGGAGCTGGATACCCTCTCCAAGCAAGGGGTATGAAACACACCTGTCTGTTCTCTTCTGCTTGCTCATACTATGGGGTTTCAGTCTTCTGTCATCCTGAGGAAAGCCTAACTCACACATGGTCAGGTGAGACGGGCTGATGATGGGCTCAAAAATCCCTGTAAGATTAAGTTATTCTACGAGATTATTTTAGCAGCGAGAGGGCCATCCTCCTGTCTTGTTTTCCCAAGCTGTGACTTATCTTCATGCACGCCCACTTTCTCTACATCTCTGAGCCAGCCTCTAGAGATTTTAATGTTTGAACTGTGCTGATGGAGTGTATTTCATTTTGGGACATCAGGAGACTCAAACGGAACTGGTGATGTTCATCCTCCTACGTTTGGCAGAGGATGTGGTGACTTTTCAAACTCTGCCTACCCAGCGGCGACGAGATATCCAGCAAACCCTCACCCAGAACATGGAAAAGATCTTCAGCTTCCTCCTAAATACCCTGCAGCAGAACGTCAACAAATACAGACGCATGGTAAGAGTTTCCTTTCCTTGGGCTCAGCCAGTGCTGGAGGCGTTTAGGATACAACTCACAAGTTGTTGGGGAAGCAAGTGCAGAAACTGTCTGAAATCTGTTGTTGTCGCTGAGAGGTGGGGATCTGCTGTGGCCTGGGAAGCTGGTGCTGATCAGAGAGTCTGAACACACAAGGCTGGCAGGGTTGGTGTTGATAGTTTGGATTTGCTCGTGTAAATGGCTTAAGTGGATGCGTGCCTCGTCCATACTGTTGGAGTGCTCTGCTGACAGTAGAGTTGTGTGGCTTAGCAAAATGAAGGCGCGTAGTTGTGGCAGAAACGGGTAGTTTTGAGGTAGTTTATGTAACACATGGTGGTAAAGAGATGTTGTCTTGGGCTCACATCTGCTGCAGTGATGTCTTTGTGGTGATGCACCAAAATACATGAGTTTTTGATGTCTCAGCATTGCATCTGGCCCTCTCTAGTCCTTTTCTCCAAGAGCCTAGGTCAGGAAGCCCTTTTTGTCAAGTTGTGATGAGGAACACTCTTCCTTTTTGTGTAAAGATAGTTCTTTCCTGTATTCCTACCTAGGGTCAGAGATGTGCAGGTTGGTCAAGATGGATGGGGCAGGCCAGTCTCTAGTCTGTTCCTGTGAGAAGGAAGTGGATTTGAGAGTGAAGCACAATTGAGAAACCAATCTAGAAATAAGTTGCTCAAGCGTATCTCTTGTTCTTTTTTCCTGCGGATTAAAATCCAGAGTTACACTAATTGTGAAACTGGGAGGCAATGGAAAATGCTCCCCTACCTGACTTCTGCTTATTTTCTGATGCACTGACAGGCTGAACAAACCCACCTATAGAGCAGGTAGTTCTCTGTGCAGTTCATGATGGTGGGTGGGAGACCCTGGTGCATTTTGTAGTCTGGTTGAAATGCATTTCCAGGTAAGGTTTGAATTGCAATGCTTGAGGCTCTGAAGTGTGGCTGCTTCTGCTAACGGTGGAATCTTTCTGATTGGCAAGGTTGGAGCACTCCAGGAACAAGAAGCCCTCACCACTCCACAGGTTAGCAGATCTTTGGGATGTTTGTGCACAGGGTAAATTCTGAGGGTTGGGTGTTCAGTTACCTGTTTGCACACTGAGACTGGGGGAGACGACGGACAGTTCCCCAAGACCATAATAATCTGCAGTGCTTATAAGTGTGCTGTTCTGGTTTGGTGGCTCAGTTGTTAAAAGTTTGGGACATAACCAGATTAATTTAAAATCACTGCACTGAATATATTGATGGACAGAGTTTCCAAACCCAAGCCTTGCAGCAGAAAGAAATGCTTGTGATGTCTTTGCATCTGAAAAACAAATCAAACCTCAGTGTCTGAGGGACTAGTTTGCATTAGTCAAAAAGGTGCAAGCAGTGCATTGCTGCTGTTAAGTGTTTGGAACTGGGAGTCAGGCTGTAAGCTCTTGCCCCACCTCTCTCTCCAGCTGCATTTCTGACCATGGACAAATCACTTACCCTTTTAAACATCAATCTCAGTACATAAAAGCCACCAGCATCTTTCAGAGTCTGGCTTTTGAATATAAGATGCTCTAAATGGTCAAAGTTTCTTCCCTGGAAGCTTCCAGTAAGCACTAAAATGCCTTTCCTTGTCCCCTGTGTTTCCCTGAGGCCAGCTGACTGGAGTGTCACCTTTTGGATGAGAAGGAAACTGTGGCTTAGCTTGCAGTTGAAAGTCCTGTTGTCTTACCTGCCAGGGGGTTGCAGAGGTGGTTATAATGGCTGCAGCAGTGTCCTGAGCGGGAGACTGTGCTGCAGCCTCTGTCACTGGGAAGCTGTTCTGTGAAGCTGCTTCTGGCTGCGTTCTCAAGAATAAGCCTGTCCAGCAGTGGCTGGGTGGAAGTGTGTGCTGTAGCTGCTCACTTACCATCTCTTGTTTTCTTTTTCAGAAGACTGATCTGGCTCAGGAGCCAAAGGTGAGTGGAGCTCTGTGGGAGTTAGTGCATTAGTCATTCTTAAGACCAAGATTCCTTCAAGCTAGTCTTTTCCCAGGCTTTGGAGTCTATTACCTGCAGTTCTTATTTGCAGATGGGTTTGCTCACCCATAATACAAACTCCCTGAGAAGAGAGAAGTAAGGGGTGGCAGCAGAAGGGTCCAAGTCTCTCACACTCTTAGAGTGGTTCTTGGTGCTGTTCTTCCAGGGACTGGATGGCTTTAGATGAGAATTGGTGTTTCTGGCTCTGACCTCTTGCCTCCTCTCTTTTCACAGGCCCAGGCAAATTGCCGTGTGGGGATAGCAGCACTCAACACCTTAGCTGGCTACATTGACTGGGTGGCCCTGAGCCACATCACAGCAGACAACTGCAAGCTCTTGGAGATGTTGTGTCTGCTCCTAAATGAACCTGAACTCCAAATAGGAGCAGCAGAGTGTCTCCTGATTGCTGTCAGCAGGAAAGTGAGTTCTTCCACAGTTCCTCTGGCTCCCCTTTGTTTTCCCCCTATTCTCCTATATAATTCTTTAGCTTGAACAATATCTTTGCCCTTTTATTTAAGAAACAAAATTCAAATTTGTCTGCTTATGTTAATGATATTTAGTGTGACTGTCATGCCAGCACAATACATACAGGAACTGTTGGAGTCCTCTCCAACTTCCATGCTTGCCTCCTTGCAGTTTTGGAGATCCCTATTGACTTTTTTTCCCCCACTTTCTACAACAGCAAAGTGGAGAAATATTGTCACCAGCTGTGTCATCTGGCAGCTCAAGAGAAATGACAGCAGGATCTAAACAGATGGTTTGACCCATATGTTCACAAGCAGCTTAGTGTCAAGGCTGAGTGTTTATCAGCTGCCTTGAAGTAACTAGCCAGTCTGCTGTGAAGAAGAGTTAATGTCTCGGGATCAGTTTTTCAGTTTAAAGTTCTTGTGGTGGGTTTGCTTGGGGAAATTTCTTGAGATTATGAAATTAGAAATACCTGAGATTTTTTGTCAAGTTTTTACTGAAATAATTTGTGGACTGTAAGCCCCTCCCCAGATGGAAGGATAACTAAGGATCTCCTAATTTCACTTGCAGATAGGAATAACTAGTTATGTACATTGGAATAAATAGTTGTGTTCTAATTCAGGTATTTGGTGTTTTTTACACATAGGGTAAGCTGGAGGACCGGAAGCCTCTGATGGTCTTGTTTGGAGACGTTGCCATGCACTACATTCTCTCTGCTGCCCAGTGAGTACCATCCCGCTGCTGTAATTTCACACAAAACTGCATTCTAATGGCTTTGTAGATGTGATTTGCAAAAGATACTGCTGCTTAACTGCAGGAAGTGGGGACTGGGTTAGGAGAGAACAAAACCACCATTTCTTTTGCAAGACGTGAAAAACTGCAGGTTCTTTCAAATCCCATAAATGAAGGACAAAGTGGTGTAAATGTCATAACTTCCCCAGCTTTCTCTTTTAGCCTGAAACTTACCAGAAGGGACTCTTTCAGAGAGGCAGTTTCAGAGGTTTTAAATGCCAGTAAAGCAGTACTTCTAGATAATAGCAAAGAAAATCCCACTGCAATAAAATCAAATTGCTCTAGTCTTCTTTTTACCTACAAAATAGATAGCAGTGTTCCTGTTACCTGCAGCATGAGTAACTGTGATCTTGTTTTCCCCCTCCCCTTGTTCCCAGGACGGCAGATAGAGAAGGCCTGGTGGAGAAGCACTATGTTTTCTTGAAGAGACTGTGCCAAGTTTTGTGCGCATTGGGCAGCCAGCTATGTGCATTGCTAGTAAGTCTCTACTAATACCAGCAGCAACGCAGGCAAGGCTAGTTTTTAGGGCTGGGGGTGAGGCAGCCCTCATCTAAGGTAGGACCAGAGTTCTCTTTGCACATTTGGTAGCCGTAGGGTTCTCTCCATGTGTTTGGTAGAGGCAAAAGTGTCTCAGCTTGAAAGTGGGATAACTGTATCCTGTCAAGTCACAGGAACATAGAATGAAGGAACTCTGACTGATTCCAGGCCTCTGCTCTCATCAAGAATCGTCACCTGTAACCTCTGTAAAATCGAAAATTGGTCAAGTTTCTTGCTGTCTACTGCTACAGAAAAACTGCTTCAGGAAATTACTCTAAGTTGGAAGCCTTTTTCAATTTCTGTATTAAAAAACTCAAAGAGTATACCTGTTTGTTCTTCTACCAAGATTCTCTCAAGCTGAAGGAAGAAACAGGTTTTGTTCCCACTGTTCATCTTTCCAATGCTTTGTGTGAATGCTGAGATGAAGATGCACACTGATACTTTGCATGTCATCTTTGTTGCTGAATTCCTGCTCCCTCCCTTCAGCACAGTGCTTCTACAGTAAGGAAGGCAGGCTTGTTGAGAGATGCTCTTTGTGGGGAGACTGAAGCACCCAGCCTGTGCAAGTGATAGAGCAAAGTAAATTCTCACAGGGAGGGAAACCAAAAAAACCACCAGCCTTTGAGAATTTATCCCTAAAAAGAATGGACAGCAAACAAAGGGTGTGTTACTGCTTTTGGTGACTTCTCTTGCTGTTAGGCCGTGGGAGCTGTTAGTCCATAATGAATTAATGAGATGGAGATTTGAGTCCTGTCATCCAGATTCACTCAGGAGAGAGAGCACTGAGCAGTACAGCTCCAGAACAGGGATCTTGAGGGTACCAGTTCATATTATGGTCCATGAGGAGCAGCAAAACCTTGAATTTGTGGCTCCGGGCAAAACTTATTTTCCTGACAAACTTCCCAGGAAGTTATTAGTAAGACATGTCCATATGTTAAATGCAGGCAGTGTTTGGAGGAATGGGAGTGAGGTCACCTGAGTGTATTTGCTTGTGAAATTCTGCAGTCTGCAGTTGTGAATTGCTCCGCTTTGGTACTGCTGGATGGGCTTGATGTAATGGGAGTAAAATTGTGACATGGGACAGCAGCAGCAGCAGTAATTTGTTTGGTTTTAATGGTACTCTGGTGTCTGAGAAGTCACCATTTTCTCTTGAATGAGGGTGGTGGCGTCTCCAGCACCTCGAGGCTGGTCAGCAGAACTTTCTACTCCTCAGGCTGTATTGTTTTCGGAAAAAATCACAGTTTTTCAGTGTTTTTGTCTCTGCTACTTTACAGTCTATGGCCTTGGACGTAGCAATTGCTCCTGCTTTACCCAGGGGCAGACCACTCCTGAGCCCAGTGTGACATAGACTTAGTATTTTGTCTGAAATTGTTTGTCTTCCTAATAGGGCTCAGATTCTGATGTGGAAACGCCAGCCAACTTTGGAAAATACCTCGACTCGTTTTTAGCCTTCACAACCCATCCCAGCCAGGTGTGTAAAGGGCTGAAAGTCTCATTTCTGTCTATGTAAGAACATTAGCAGCGGAGATTCTAGCACCGAAATCCTTCTCTTTTCTCTCTTCTCCCCCCAGTTCCTTCGCTCTTCCACCCAGATCACGTGGGGAGCCCTCTTTCGGCATGAAGTTCTGTCTCGCGACCCCTTGTTGCTGGCTATGATTCCCAAGTATCTCCGTGCGTCCATGACCAACCTGGTGAAGGTACGTGGGAACTGCTGCCAGGTGGCTGTGAGAAGGTGCCATGGGGAGCATGGTCCGTGGATGGTGGGGGAAAAGCTACGCTTTTATTGTGTCTGCCAGAGACGTGATCTCCAGGCCACTGAGCAAACAGCTCTATCTCAGCGTTTTACTGTCTGCCCCCTGCCTTCAGTCTTCGTCTCCTCGGAGCTGGTATGAGCTGTGGTGGGTGACGAGACTTCCTTCCTGACCTTGTCCACTCCGTTGTCTCCAGGTGGGCTTTCCCTCTAAAACAGACAGCCCCAGTTGTGAATACTCCCGCTTTGATTTTGACAGCGATGAGGACTTCAATGCCTTCTTCAACTGTAAGTTGCCATCACCCTGCGTGGATGCTGCTGTCTGTGCCTTTCCTCTCGCTTTCAGTTGCTGGCTGAGCTTGGAGCTTACCATGCTGGCTTAGCAGCTTCCGTTTGTGTCTTGACTCTTTCAGCCTGGATCTTGGAGTTAAATTCATTTAGGCTTTTCCTGTGGCAGCTCAGGCATTTCACTTCACTTACTTTTTGCTGTTACTTTGCTTGCTGGCCAGGTAAGGTGGCCTAGTAGCATTTGCTACCTCGTGTCAAAGAAAATGTGCCTCCTAGAGGAGGACATGAAACAGCCTGGAGTCCTGCTCAGGTTAGGAGAGGAAAGCAGCTTACAAGAGACTTTAAATATCATTACAGAAAGAAAATGTGCCTTGGCCCTGCTAAGAAGTCTCTGGTTCAGTACCAATAGCTAGAGCTGAGCAATTAAAATAGCCAAATTTAATACTGATCTTAGACCAGGAAACCCTGGATATCGATAATTTAATTTTTTTTTTTTTTGTATTTTACTTCCCAAAACTGAAATTGGTTCTCACTGGCTGGTATAGTTTGGTACTCACTTGGTAGCTGAGAGGATATACGTAATAAATTACTTAAATTCTTTCTTTTTATATTTATGTTTGAAGATTTTAAGTGTTGCATTTTTTTATTGCTTATTAGATAGTTATTTTTTTACTTATTGTAATCAATCTATTTGGGTGGAAATCAAAAACTATCTAAATGTACAAAGCAAGAATTTTAAATAGTTTTATGGAATTAAATTATATTGAAGGTATTACATATATAAGAAAAATAAAACTGATTTGAAGCACAAAATACAACTATGTGATAAAATTTTAAACAATGGAAGTTAGATCTGTAGTCAGCAGAGCTGATTCTTTTGTGTGATCATTGACTAGAATATTTTGGAAAAAATGAAATTCCTGTTCTGTACTTTGCTTTTAATATCTTTGAAATTGAAAACAAGACTTCTGTGGGTTTTTGGAGTTTGCATTAGTTTGTCAGCCTAGAATCTGAATGAGGTTAATTTGAATAATCTGGAAAAAGTGTGTTTAGCTGAAGGAAGGGGTAGTTATCTAATGCTGTTTTTCTATCTCAGTATCTCAAGGTGCTTTGTAAGCAGCAAATATAGTTGCAGAATTTCTTTAAAGAAAAATAGAGGCTTAATCTGGATTGAGCCTAGATTTTCATAGTTCACATTGCATTTTAATTGCACTTCTTTTTACGTTAATCCGTCATTTTTTAGTCCATTTATATCGCTTCAAAAGTTGCCCATCCTGTTACACCTAGTTTAGTGACTGTATGTCTGAGCTTACTACACAACTCTTGCCAGAGCAGCAGGCTGTACGGTTCCCAGGTGTGCAGAGCTGCAGGTGAGTTTGGGGAAGGGAGCATTTGCAGCACCAGCTTGTTGTGCAAGTGCCTGATTTCTCACTGCAGCTTTCCGAGCCCAGCAGGGAGAGGTGATGAGGATGGCTTGTCGTCTGGACCCTCGAACCGGCTTCCAAATGGCTGGTGAATGGCTGAAGTACCAGCTCACAGCTCCTGTTGATACTGGACCCATGAACTGTAAGTTATCTGAAAAAAAATAGGGATATGGGATTTGGTATGGGATTTGTTTTTTAAATTCAAGCCAAGAAGAAACTTCTTTGCCTTTTTTTTTTTCTTTTTCTTTTTTTTTTAGTGGGGAGCCAAGACTCAACACTAGGTTTTCAGGCTTTTAAGGTCTTTACAAGTTAAAAGTAAAATCAAATCAAACCCACCTCACCCCCAAATTTAAACCTTTGCAGTCTGCCTGTGGAATAGCTAATATAAAGCCCCTGGCTCCTCCTTTCCCTCCCCAAATCTCTCTACAAAACAGATGGAGCTGTCCCACTGGTATATATTATCTCATATGTATCTTATCCTTATCTCTGTAACATATTGGTTATTTTTGTCCAGGGAAGTTCTGCCTGGCTGGTAAATCCCTCTGTCAGTCACCTTGCTTTCCTCCTGTGGAGAAAGGCTACTTGGTGCTCTGCAAAGTCACACTGAGAGCAGTCTTGCCTGCAGTGCTGAGTCTGGGCTTGTTGTCTCCCTCCTTTCCTTTTCTCTTCTGTGATTTGTTGCTGTTGCTCCCTGTAGTATCTCAGAGGTCAGACATATGTCTCAGGAGCCTTCACTTGAATGAGGCAAATCACACAGGAGTACCTTAAGTGCTCCCAGTGCATCCCTGATGGGCATCTGCAGAGAGAGCTGTGGGACCAAAATAATTGAGTACTAAGATGTTGCGGTGCAGCAGCTTATCAGCCTGGTGATGTGCGTGTTGGGGGGAACATGGTGAGAGCTCCAGTGTTTTCTTCCTTTCAGCTAAGACAGGCGAAGGCCTCTGCTGCATCTTCTCCCCATCCTTTGTGCAGTGGGATGCCATGACCTTCTTCTCAGAGAGTGTCATCAGCCAGATGTTTCGAACCCTGGATAAAGACGTATGTGTACCAGATGCTCCAGCCTGCTCTCCTGGCTTGTTTTGGGTTGACAGTGGGTTTTTTCAGCTATGTTGTGCTTGAAAAGTTTGTAGTAACTGGTTACCTCCATGCAAAAACCCAGATTGTTTGGTGAGTGGTTCTCATGAGGACCCTTCTTTAGATGGGATCAAACTCATACTGGCTTGCTTGTGTCAGGCATGTCTTAGTTCTGGATGCTATGCCATGAGAAGTCACAGGAGAGCTCTCAGGTAGCGTGCTTTGACATAGTACCTTGGTAGAGGAGAAAAGGGATTCTTAAGTGGAAATTTCATAAGTTTGTTCTTTTTAATCGTCCCCTTATTAGATTTTTTTAAAAAATTATTTTATTTTTAACTAAATGAGAGAAACTCATGCTCAGGGAGTAGAAGATCAGAAGTAATTTCCCTCTGCTTTTTATTCAGCAGCAGGCAAATCAGAAGGCAAGCATTTTTTTTCTCTGTCTGATGTAGACTGACTTGATTTTTTAAAATTAGATTAGGCTGCTCATGCACTTTAGTTCATCATTCTAATCACAGTAAAATAATGATATGGGTTAATATAGTTGGTTAAGCATGAATCTATGGGACAGAGTCAAGAGGAGAATTGCCTTTGCCAGAGGTGCAAGCAATAGTATGGAGACTTGAGACTGACATCTCAAGACTGCCCTACCAACAGTGGCGACGCTGCTGTTCTTTTTTTCCTCAGCACGCAGTTAAACTGAGATTTTGGCTGCTCTTCTTTCTGCTTTGAGAACAGCTCTGTTCAGCTGAGAGGCCCGATACGGTAGCAGCAGCTCCATGGCCTGGCTCTAGGAGTTGTAGGATGTGTGCTACAGGCTGAAGCACTGAGTGTTGTCTTCTTTTTTTCTTTCCTTCTGCTTTCCCTTTCCTGCTTCTGCAGGAAATCCCAGTGAATGATGGCATAGATCTGCTGCAGCTTGTCCTTAATTTTGAAACAAAGGATCCTCTCATCTTGTCCTGTGTGCTCACTAATGTCTCTGCTCTCTTCCCATTTGTCACTTACCGACCAGAATACCTACCACAAGTACTTTCCAAGGTAGGTACTTGCAGACCATGCTCAAGTCAAGTAGGCTTTTTGTGGTGCAAGGCCCTGTACTAAACTGCAGGAGTTAATCCTGTTGGCTTTACTGTCAGGGAAGGACCATCTTTTGTGTTAAAGATGGGAAAAAACTGAGATTGAGTCTTGTTCAAGAAGAAACAATATTAAACAGCAAAAATTTTGCGGTTTCTAGCCTTAAATGTTAACATTAAGTGCACTCTCTGGCCAGTAAATACCATGTTTTATTTCAAGGCGTCACTGTGTGATGATTCATCTGTCAACTTAGTCAAGGGTTCTTCACTGAATTTAATGAAATTGTATCAAAGTCTTATGATCTATTCGTTGAGCTAAAAACACACCTGAGTGCTAGATACTAACAAATGACATGAGGTTTTGGATTTTTCCTCCTTTTTCTCACAGCTGTTTGCTTCAGTTACCTTTGAAGTAATAGAAGAAAGTAAGGTATGTCTGAATTATTCTCTACTAATAAGCTGTAACAGTTGGATCAAATCATACTCTGTTTGAGAGCATGCTGAGTCTGAATACTGTGCTGTAGCAGGCTTCTCAAGTATAGTCCTGCTCCTGGAAAAGGCTGGAAAATGTAGAGATAACTGATCTGTTCTTGGTTGATATAACCTAATAAGCTTTGGCTCGCAAACTTGATTGGCCACAGGTGTACTAAGGCCAGTACACTCAGTCCCAAGTCTGTGTTGGCCTTCCTGAGAGAGAAATCCCTTCATTAGCTGTGGGTACTCTTCAGTGGTTGGTATATGTGGCTGTGAAGGATGGCTGTAAAGCTGCCAGCTACCTGGGGAGTGCTTGGAGTCTTGAAATAAGGAGTAAGAACTATGGCATCCTCTTTCCTTGAGCACAGCTTGTACATGGGCTTCTTGGGTTGGCTACTGCCCCAAAGGAAATTTGGTTGTTGCATGATTATTTGGGATGGGGGGGTGTAGAAATAGCTTTTTTGATCTGTACTCAACAGTGCAGAAAATTGTATGTAATGCATTTGTCTCTTGAAGATACCCTGCATTTGTCTGAACTTTTGTTTTGTTGCATTGAAGTTTGTTATGTCTGTCCAGGCTCCTAGAACTCGAGCAGTGAAGAATGTGAGAAGGCATGCGTGCTCCTCAATCATAAAGATGTGTCGGGATTACCCTCAGCTTGTCCTGGTATGTAAATTCAACTATATCATGAAGAGTCTTGCCTCAATTTCAGCTGGATTTTGTGGGATCTTCAGCTTCTTTGGCTACAGCCTCTCTTTTTCTTCCAATAAACATTCCTGCTGCACAAATGGCAAAGTGTTTTATTCCCTGCACCTCCCTTCTTCCTCTCCTGCCCCTGAAAAATTTTCTGCCTGAAGAGTTGAATTGTAAAGTGGTGAGTTAAATTAAAAGGTGATGAGTTAAATGCAGAAGGGATGAAGAGGAGGGTACAAGCAGCACTAGATTCATTTTATGGGAATGTTTGCTGAGTTTCTATTTTGTTGCTTGCAGTGGTCTCAGTTGATTCCTTAGCTGAAGACGCTAGCAATGATTAACCCCCAGACTTTCTTCTGTTGCCTAACAGAGTGTAGGAGCCAGAGGAGAGTATTTGTTTTCTGGATTAGCTTGAGGAGACCAGAAAAAAACAGATACATTTAAAACGCATGAGCTGGTGTCTTGCTGAACTAAATAGCCTGCATGCAGCATGTGTAGCTCTGAACTCCTTTAGCAGTGTTTGTGTGCAGTGCCTCTAGGCTTATGGGAGCACTACAGGACATTGCTAGTTTAAACAAAGACATTTTTTGAGGATGCTAATTAAGGTAAGTTAGGGGTTCCAGTCTGCATTCTGCAGTAGCTGCTGAGAACTAGTGGGTTTGTCTTTGTCCCACTCTACTGGTCCTTGAACTGCAGCTTCCTCTTTCACAAGACCAGCCAAACATCCTCACTGGAAGAGCCAAGGGCCCAAGGCTGCCCCAAAGTATGTTCAGATGACTTTGCTGAAGGAGATGATAGCTAATGCTTATATGAAGTTACAGGAAGACATGCTTGTGACTCGAGTGGGTAGGGAAGAAACAGCCATTCCTGTGGAAATAGTGGTAGTGGTATGAATCATTATTAACCTAGTTGTGAGCAAAGAGATGGAAGGGTCCTAAGTCTGGCACTTGAGAGCCAAAGGAGCAAGGTACTTTCTGTGAGCAAGTAAAAGCACTAGAACTGTTCTGAGGTGTGACACTGCTGTAAGGGATATGACTGCTTAGAAGAGAGGTATTTCCTCTGCTTATTTTAGTAATTCTGGAGACTAAAGTAAACTGGATGCAGGATGATGATAGAGGGTAGGGAAGAAAAGAGATTCTTTCAGACTGAACATTCAGAGAAGCTTGAGACTGAGAAGGAGATAGCGATGTAGAGAAAAGGTGACTTTGACGTGCTTCGCAGGCTGTTCTGCATAGCACAGTGCACCCCACTTCTGCCTCCCCCAGTGGTCCTCCTCCACACTAAATGCATGACACTTTTCCACTTGGATGTGTTTTCTAGCCCAACTTTGAGATGTTGTACAACCACGTGAAGCAGCTGCTTTCCAATGAGCTACTTCTGACACAGATGGAGAAGTGTGCTCTTATGGAGGCCCTTGTCCTCATCAGCAACCAGTTCAAGGACTATGAGCGGCAGAAAGCTTTCCTGGAGGAGCTCATGGCTCCCGTTGCTGGCTTATGGCTCTCCCCAGAGATGCAGAGGTACGGGTCGTTTCTCTGAGCTTTGAGCTGGAGGTGTTGCAGAGGTAATGTCATGCCCAATAAGGGAGTGCACAAACCAAGTGAGGGTGGTGGGGTACCTTGGGACCTCTTGTGCTTTGGGCAGTCGTTGCAGTAATGGCTTTTCTGCAGTTCAGAAACTTCCAACTTGAGTCTAGATGCTGTTTGTTGAAAATTGCTAGCTAAGAGTTATTTAAGGAACACTTCCCAGCATGCTCAAAGCATTTGCAAAAAAAGAGACAAAAGATGTCTTTGCTCACCTCCAGGAGAAGCGAGGAAGCTGAGCTCTCCTTACTAAAGCTGAGGTGTCCTGCAGCCCTGGGCAGCTGGGCATGCACAAGCATTTTCCCAGCTGGGTTATCTTCATAAGAGATTCAACGGTTTTTGGTCCCCGTGCCCAACTGGAGGTGTTTGGAGAGTGCACGTGTCTCTGGTGCTTTTTATCATGTTCCTACATATGCTGTGGCGCACTAGGTAGTCTCCCTAGCCTGCTGTGTATTTGTTAAGATGTTTATTGCCAGTGCAATGCTCTGCTCAAATTCCCCAGTACAAACAATAATCCCAGTTGCTGTCTTTTGCTGCTGCCAGAGTCCTCTCGGATCCTGAAGCCTTTATCTCCTATGTGGGTGCAGACAACAAAGTTGCCGATCCAGTCTTGGAAGATCCGAGTGGCCTGAACCGCTCTAGAGTGAGTATCCATACAGGAGAGGTGTAATCCTTAGAGAGATGGGACTTGCCTCCTTCTATCCCCCTTTCTGTTGTGGTTATACACAAGATCTCCTGATCCTCTACTTCTTTAGGGTACGGATCATTAGGCTTTTCAGATTGCAGAAGAACAGGCTGGCTTTTGCCTCTTCAAGCATGTAGGCCATGCAAAACCAGATTATTCAGGAGAGTCAAGCACGCTATTCCCTAATCTTTGTGTAGCACAGTTTGGTTTTGGAGAAGCACTTGGTTTACATGATTTTTGGAAATACCACACAGTGAATTGTGCTTTTTGAGCCAGGCAGTTTGGAAAGCATCATGCTGAGACTGCAGCATGGAATATCATTATAGTTCATCTAAGGAAATTAATGTTGTTCAAGTTGTTAGTGAAATGTCTTCGCTTCCTGGACAGAAAGCAAATGGAGTTGCTATCTTTAGTTTCATAGAAGACACTGAAATGCAGTTCACAGAGCTGTGCTTGTGATTTGGGCTAATGCAGTGTGGCCACTGTGTCATCACAGATCGCTACATCTGTCCCAGCACATGTAGGAGAGGAGGAGCTGATGGTGTAGACCCTGTCTTTTAGAGGGCACCTGGTTGCTTGCCTGCTCATGAGACTGTATGCATTGATGCTTTGTCTAACAGCAAGTTCCTAGGCCGTCTTGCCATGGCCAAGGGTCACTGAACATGATGGAAGGTAGCATTATCTTGGCAGCAAACCCAGCAGAGTTTGTTCCTATCACCAGATTAGGCTCACTGTAGAGCATTCTCTTTAAGATGGGATGACAACGGGTTTCTCTGAAAACCTGTTTATTCAGGTTGTGCTCTGGCTAAGAAACTCTCTCCCCATCTCTTGCTGCAGATAAGCTTTTGTGTGTACACCATTCTGGGAGTTGTGAAGCGAGCTCGTTGGCCTGCTTCTACTGAAGAGGCGAAAGCTGGAGGATTCTTGGTGGGATACATGCCCAGTGGAAGTCCAGTCTACCGTAATCCCTGCACTGAGCAGGTCCTGAAGCTTTTCGACAATTTGCTTGCTCTTATAAGGTGGGTCTAATTGACTTGGAATCATGTGTGTTGATTTAAGAATCTCTGAAAGCCAAACTGTGATAAATACATGGAATGCTCAGAGCATGTTCTCCCAGTGAAGCCAACAGGAACACAGGCTGATGCAGGTGCCCAAGTACTGTTCCTTACTGTTCACAGTGGGGAATGGCACTGGGGAAACTGGAGCCTTCTGAATGTTCATTGGCCTGGCCTACCAGAGGCCATCAAAGCCAATGGGAGCTTGGGCTGGGGTTGCCTCCCCCACCTCCACTGCTATAAATCTGCCACCCGGTTAATTGTTTCTTGACTAACATCTCTGCTCTGCCCTCAGCCCCTACAAGGCCACCTCTCCAGTCACCACCAGGGCAGTCCCAGCTCTCATCACATCCTGTTTGCGTTGTTCTCTCTTCAGCATTAAATTAAGCTGGTTTTGCTGAACATGACCACCAGCCTCCTGAAGCACTGTCTGCTGTTGAAATCAGTGGATGCATACTCTCAGGCTGTTGCTACCTTGCAGTGCCTCTCTGCACATCACTGGTGTTGTGTACATCTGGGGCAGCCAGAGGAGGGAGCAAGATAAGGCAGAAAAGGGGAATCCTGAATAACACAGTTCCCAGAATTGTGAAGGAGGAATTTGTCTCAGGGTAATGGCTGACACTGGGATTTTGCCAGGCTTATGGGGCAGTTTTGTGAGATAATGGTAGGTGTTCTGTAGCATTGTGTTGGAAACTTGAGGCTCTGTCCTTGGTAGGAGCCTGTTGGAAAGAGCATTGTCAGATCCACTTAGATTTTTCAGCTCCCAGGTCTGTGAGGAAAGGGACCCTCTTACTCAAGCTCTGTCTAATCAGGTGTGTTGGGTTGTCACTGAGTCTCAGGGCTGTGCTGCTTCCAGTGAGAAGCAACGTGCTGGACTGGTAGGACAAGCATGGTCTTGGCCCACCCCAGCAGTGCTTCTCTCTGCAAAGCTCTGGGCAGCACAGCAGGTGGTACTTTGGGCAGTGAGCAGGGTTGAACCATCTTGTTACAGCTGTGGAGCTGTGCTTGAAGTGGTTTTGCCTATTATCCTGGAAAGCTGAAGATCCTATAGATGAGCTTTTGTGAGAGGTTGGGTAGAGTTGCCTGAGCAGAGGTAGCCTCATGCCATTTCTTCCAGAGCCTGGAACATGCTCTGTATTATGGTACATGCTCATGTACTATAAACTAGCGCCCAAGGTCTGAAGAGGCTGCAACGGGTAGACTTTTTGCTTGTGCACTATTCTCACCAGAACTTTCATCTAGGTGCTTTTTAGCTTCTGGCTTAAACTGTTCTCTCCTGAATTTAAAACCAAATCGTGATCTCCAGCCACTTTTAGATAAAGGCACATTCTGTAGTTAGTAGCTTCATGAACTGGTTGGTGCAGCACCTTTATTGTGCTGGGATTTGCTCGTGTTTTGTTACAAATTGACTGGTCAGGCTCAGCAAATGCTTTGCATGGACAAAGGCTTTTTCAGAATTCCTCTTGATGAGATGCTGACATTACCAAGGCATTAATGCTGGTGAAAGAATTGTTGGAGAGACATGGATGCTGTAGGCATTTTCAGTGTAGATGCCTCCAGCTTTAGATCAAGATTCTTCAAGCAGGGTCTGCCCTAAAGGACTCATCTTCTGGCCTTCAAGCCCATCTCTGTAGGCACCAGACACTCTTCCCAGCAGAGCTGTGATCATTGATGAGAATACACTCCCCCGAGTCCTACCATGTTCTTTGCTTGTCTTTTCTGAAGCATAAATATCTTGAATTTTGTTTCTCCGTGTCCTCCTGTGTGTGGGGTGCCCGGGAGTGCTGCTCACTGCTGAGAGTCTCAGCTGGAACATGCCTAGGGGCTACATCTTTGTCATATATGAGGGCTGTTGGATGCTTTTTGAATTCACATGGGGAGCAGCTGATAGACATTTTCTCTCCATTACCACCGGGACCTTGCTAAAGTATTAATTAAGGGAGATCAACCTGTGAGTGGACATCTGCCCTCCCAAATGTTGAACTCGAGAAAATGCTTCATGGACTCTGAAACAACCAAGGACCATCACTGCAGCTTCAAAATACGACTGTCTGACCTGTCCTGCTGGGGTTAGAGCAGTTGGATTCAAGGTTCCCCTCTGCAGTTCCACAGTCCTTGGGGTCGCCCCGCTGCCTTTCTCCCCAGCATGAGGCAAAGCCAAAGTTGCTATGGAGCAGGCAGGAGACATACAAGAGGAGATACTTCAGTAGCTAGGTTTGAGGATAGCTTGAGGCAGAAATGCAGTTTTTCGAGTCAGTGCAACAGCATTATCCAAATTTTTGTGGAGGCTGGACTGCTCCCTAGCTCCTCTTGGGAAAGTAAACCAGCTTGTGCCCCCTTTGAGGACTGTTGCATTGTGTTAGATTCAGCCCAGAATGAGAGTATGAGTCATTAAGAAGTCATTTGTGTAGCTCTTTCTTATGAAACTTACATACTTGCCTTCCTCACGTGCAGTGAGCAGGGAAGTATTTAACACTTGCAGAGAGAAATGGGATAGTTGCCATTTCAGAGCTAACTCAGGCTCTCTGCAAACTCAGGCAGACGTCACTGCATCGGGGTTGCCAGGATTGTGAACAGAGACCTTAAAAAAAAAAAAAAATTAAAAATTAAAAATTAATTAAGACTTGACTGAAAGCTGAGACTCTGGAGAACACACTGAGATCTGTCCGCGCTCCCTTCCCCCGGCCATTCCCATGTACCCCCCTGCTTTGGGAAATGCTGCTCTAGGGGGAGATACTGAGTTGCCCTTGATCACCTCTAGCAGCAGGTACAATGGCATTGCAGTTTTGGAGGAGGCTGCAGGATTTGTGCTGTGTGCAGCTGGCGACACCCAGAGTGGAGGTCTGAGGTCTCAAAGGAGAGAGGTAGGTGAGAGAGACACCCCCTGCCAAGTCCAGCTCTGAGTGTCAGTACCCTGGCTAAGAGGGGACCCGTTTTGGCCTGGATGGCAAGAGCCAGCCACCCACGGCTGAATTGGCGTCCTTCCTGATGATGCGGAATTGTTCCCAGCTGGATGTGTTGTCCAGGGGCACATGTGTCTGCCACGAGTAACATCTGATCGGACTGATGTTCTCCCTAGAGTCCCTCCAATGCCACCTGCCATTCTGGGGACTGTGACCCATCCCTGGGGGGCAGTGTGTGTATTTTGGAGCTGAAACAGCCCCTCCCTCTGCAGGGGCCTTGGGTACAGAAGGTCTTTTGAGATTACAGAATCTGTGTCTTGTCAGTTTTTAAAATACGTTCTCTGATCCCTTTGGCCAAGCTAATAACCTGTTGCCAGCATCAACTGGAGAATTGCTGGGATTTTTTACTTCCAGTGCTTGCAGGGGGTGGGGTGAACTGAAATAAGCAGAAGGGGCAGCCAGGAGATTCAGGACATGAGGTGGAGTCACTCCATGTCTCTGTCAGGTCAGCTTCCCCAATATTTTTGCAGGTGGGGAAGGGGGATCCCATGCACACGTGCTTGGTCTCACCTTCCTCATCATCTGCCTCAGGAGCTGTTCACAAGCTGAAGGAGAGGATCCCACTGTCAAGGGCAGAAGGGGTTGACCCACATGAGTATAAACCAAGTGCTCTTCTGTTTCAGGACACACAACAATCTCTACACGCCAGAGATGGTGGCTAGGCTGGGGGATACATTTGCAAAGGCCTTGGACATGCTGGAGGTGGAGAAGAATGCCATCCTAGGTAAGGGGCTTCTCTTCAGGAAGAATGCATTAGCAGATTCTCAGAGGTGTTTGAAGTAGTGGTCCATCAATAGCTGTGGAAGTGAAGAGGAGCTGGAGAGCTCAGCTCCGATTTGAACCTGCTGAAATGAAGAAGTTAAATAAGTTATTTGTCTCAGACAAATTGGTTTTTTTCTGCACGAAATGAAGGGTATCCTGCCAAACTGCTTATCCCAGCTGGGTGGTGGTCTCTGCAAGATGGCATTTCAGGCTGGAGAGACTGATAGTGCTGTATTTGTCTGCCTTTGAGCAGAATTAGTGCTCAGCAGGTCCCCTGAGTGCTGGTGCAGAGACCTGTCCTGGAAGGCAAGAGCCAAGTCTTGCAGTATGGCCCTGTCATTTGTTTCCAGATGGTGTATTAGAGAGGTTTTTGGAACCATCTTAAAAGAGGTTTGAGCTTGTGAACACAGAAGCCTTTCCAGGCAAGCAAAAGTGAGTGGCCTTGTGGATAAAGTGTGGACCATGACTCTGGAAATTTCAGAGTTTAATTTCAGGTTCTGACAGACAGTGAAATATTTCGGGGAAGATGTTCTGTCTGTCTTGTCTCCATTTCCTGTCTGTAAAATGAGGAGATGCTTCCTTTACCTGTTTTCTGTGATCTATAAACTGTCTGTGATCCACTGCACATAAAGCAGCAGGGCCTTGATCTCTGCTCTATACTTTTTAATATCATAGTTCAGCAGTAGCTTGTGTCCTCACAGACATGAATACAAACCTGAAGGGAAGGGCTATTAGAGGAGCTGCACAACTGTCAGCTTTGCTTCTGACTGGGTTTTGATAGATCTGGTAAGTTTTGCTTTGGAGAAACGAGGAGGCTGTGACAACCTTAGTGGAAACACCTCTGCTGTGGGTACAACCGACCTGAACTTGGCTGACCTCTGAGGGGAGGTTCTGCCGCAGGGTTGCTGCACCTCTTCCCATTTGGCTACATGTTGATCTTACCAGGCACTTTCCTCACTGCTGTCAGGCTAGCTGGAGCCTGCCCAGCACATTCCGAAGGGGCACTGTGCTCTCTAATGTATTAATATCTCATTAATCTTTCCCACAGGTCTGCCTCAGCCTCTGCTGGAGCTTTATGACTCTCCTGTTTACAAAACAGTCTTAGAAAGGATGCAGGGCTTCTTTTGTACCCTCTACGACAACTGGTAAGAGCACCAGATATCCCCTACGCGGTCCAACACCGCACAGCTGGAGCAGTAGGCTGTTGCCAAGTGTTGACTTCTTCTAGAGTTAGACTTCTCATGTGAGCTGTATCCTATAATATCCAAGTAGGAGTTGTAGTGGTGAACTATACTCGGTGGTTGTAACCTACACACAGTTGCTGGAGGAAGTACCTCAAAATGTGGATCTGCCTGTAGCTCTTCTGCAGTTAGGTAGCCAGATCGGAGCACTTCTCTGGTATCCTGACCTAGTTTGTCTCCCTGCTACTTTTAATTGTGTGTTGGGATACATTAGCACTTGAAAGTGCACTATAGTGCTTAAATGCTTAATTCATTGCCCCTCTGCAGGTATCCTAGAAAAAAAGTGATACCATGCTAAAATTCCTCTGTAGTATTTGTTTAAGAACATAGCAACTATCTAATCTCGGGATGATAGTACTTGCAGCCTTTGCAGGCCAGAGGCATGGTACCTGTTATCTGGCAGAGTTGCAGCTAACTTGTTTTTTGTTGAAGTTTCCACATCCTGGGAAATGCAGGCCCCTCCATGCAGCAGGATTTCTACACTGTTGAGGGTCTCGCCAACCAGCTCCTCAGCTCAGCTTTCAACAACCTCGACAACATTCCTGATTACAGGCTGCGTCCCATGCTCCGTATCCTTCCATCACTGTCTCAGTCCGGCTAGGAAGGCTTTGAGCATGTAAATTGAAAACCTGGTGGCTACCTGGCATTGTTTTCAGTATGGCCAAACCAATGAAGGGTGATTGAGGAGGTAAATGAACAGGGATACACCTGGTGTGGATAAGGTGTGAGCCTAGGAGGGCATGAGCAGAACCAGCAATGCATGGGGTCAGGGAGAATCAATACAAAGGATTCGTGAAGGCACCACAAGAGGTGGGTGTTGCCCTCTGGGGACTGGGGGTGTTTGAATAGTGTAGGAGCTTGGCAGTGAGGTGTCTGACTAGACTGTGCTTGTGTGGGAGACCATCTGGAGTTCCCAGCCCACTTTCCAGGGCTGGACATTCAGTCTTACAATTAGGAAGTTGGTGCTAAGCTCCCTCAGCTTTCTCAGCTGAACTGTCAGGGCAAGATGCTGAATACCTCATGCTCTTGCTATGTAAAGATATCACTTGTTAATTCAGGGCTGTGAGAAGATGGGCTGGTTTGGCTGTTGTGCTGCAGCCTCCCTAGCAGCTGGCTGTGTGTGCTGGGTCTCTTCCTTAACTGGTCTGTGCAGGTGTGTTTGTGAAGCCCTTGGTACTCTCCTGCCCTTCAGAATACTACGAAACCCTCGTCTGCCCCATGCTGGGACCACTCTTTACCTATCTGCACATGGTAAGAGAACAGCTTGTTCAATTCCTGTTCCTTGCCAGCCCGGGCTCCTTATAGCAGCTGGCAGCAATGTGTGAGAACGTCTGTCCAAAGCCACCAGAGACAAGGGCAGAGCCTCAGTGCTTAATGATGTTGATGCTGTTTAGGGGGTCTTTTGAGATGCATTGAACTCTGGCTATTGCACAGCACCCCTTGCTGTGAATTCAAACCTGTGGTATCAGCTCCTCAACCTTCAGCCTTGAGAATTTTTGTGGAGTTTTTTTTTTTTGCCTGTGTCCCCCCATTTTCCAGACAGATCAGTTACTTCAGCTAAGATTCCTACAGCCAGCACAGCCACAGCATCTTCAGCACAGTTGGTAGCGGTTCTTGGCCCATTCAAAATGGGGCTTGGCATGAGAGCTATGTCTAAAGCTTTTGTGTTTCTAGTGGCAACTATGACTTGGGCCTCTGCGTTGTGTCCAGTGTGGCTCCTTAGGAAAGTGTTGAATCTTCCCTTTTGTCTTGAACAGAGGTTGTCTCAGAAATGGCAGGTGATCAACCAGCGAAGCATGCTCTGGTAAGCTTCCACCCCTTGATGTGAGTACTGAAAGGGGGAAATGGGAAGTGGGATGGAGCTTTGGCCCTTTGCCCAGGGAACAGCCCTGCCAGCAGAGGACTGGAAAACAGTGTTTACCCTGATGGTAACCCTGAGGAGAGGGAATACTTTTAGATATTGTCTCCCTTCACACTAAAACCTGTTCTCCTCAGTGAGGATGATGCTGCAGATGACAACCCTGAGTCTCAGGAGATGCTTGAGGAACAGCTGGTCAGGCTGCTGACCCGAGAAGTCATGGATCTCATCAGTAAGTGAAATCAAGCTAGGTCTCCTGGGATGTTTGGGAAGTTTGCCCTGGAACTGACAATAGCAATTTCCAATATGCAGTGAAACTTAATTCTAATGGCCAGTAGCATTTAACATGATGCTTAGAAGCTAGGTGTGAGACAGCTAACCCTGCCAAAATCTTAGCTAAAACCTAGTGAGAGATCAATTAGAAACCTTTAGAGTTTGCTTTCTTTATTTAGGGCTTCATGTTTATGGCACTGTACCTGTAGGAGTCCAGTCCTCCTTTGGAATCTGGGTTCTCCCTTTCTGTGCCCTAGAGCCCAATACAGGACAACCTGAGTGTGGAGCAGTTTTGTTGCTGGCAATTGCCATGTCTCTAGCCAGACAGAAGGGAAGTCACTCCACCCACGCAATCTGCTTTGTGTTCCCTTTCTCCAACATTGTGTTTTTGCCAGCATGGCTTTGAGCAGAGAGGCTGTGAAAACTGACTGCATAGAGATTACAGGTCTTCAACCTCGTATCTCCTTTCTTCATCTGTCTTGTTGCCTTAAGACGCTGCTCTTCTCAAGTTATAGAGTTCAAATGGTTTTGCACATTCCTGGTTCTCAGAAGTTTGAAGCAAACACTGTGTAGCAGGTTCTGCTGTGAGAGGATGCTGTGGGTGGGATGTTTCAGCCTTCCAGGTAGTGCAGTATTTGGCTTTCTACTGGGCTTTCAGATTCTTCAGAGACTGTGTCAGAACTGGGGGAGCCCCTAAAGCAGCTGAGCCCATCAGAGTCTGTAGGATAATCTCTGCGTGTTCTGAAGTAGCATCTTCCCTTTTCTGCTCCTCTGACCTGCAACTGTTTTTGCAGCTGTTTGCTGTGTTTCTAAGAAAGGTGTCGAGCATAACACTACTGCTGCTGTGGATGGAGACGGTGAGTAAATGCCCACCTTTGCCTTTCCTCCCCCTGGTGTGTGCAAGCGTTTTTCCCATTTTTTCATGCATTTCCTGAGGGGGAGGCTGGCCTGTTGCTGGAAGTTCTGTGTGAGGGGTATAGGTTTGATAAGAAGCCTTCATCTCTGTCCTGCCCAGTGTGTCTGGGGGGGCACAGAAATACCCAGTCTAGCCTAGAACAAATGTGCTGTAGGTTCACAGGTAGCATGTTGGAGCAGCTGATTCTTAATGTACCAAGAAGGGGTCTGAGGGAGAAGAGGGGGTTGGGATGTGCACTCTCTTTCTAAGAGCTGGAGGTAGCTAGTTGGGTGCCTTTCCTGCCCCACAAAGGCTGGGTGCTTTTTGCTTTGGGAGAGAGATGTTGTGGCAGGCTGTGCCAGTGTACTGATTCTGTGTGCTGTCCCCTGGTTCCCAGCTTAGTTCTCACTGTGCCTCCCTGTGTCTCCCTCAGTCCTCAGGGGGCTGCGTTCACAGTGCTGCCTTTTCTCTGCTCTGCAGATGATGAGGCGATGGCCACAGAGGTGACTCCCCCTGCCAGCGCAGAGCTCACCGAGCTCGGCAAGTGTCTGACGAAGCAGGAGGTAAGAGTGCATGCCCTGACTTCCACCATCCGTTCTCTGTACTTTGTCATGCTTGTCTGTGGTGCAGCCAGACACTGCAACGGAGATCTGGGATGCTGGAACATTCCCCAGTGTGAGGATCTTCTCTCGGGAACATACATGTTTTTTAAGGGCCTTGTTAATGGCTGCAGAAGCCACAAAGCACGTGGGGGTTGGGATCCAGTAAAATACGCAGCTCCAGTTTAAGCCCTTGTGTGAGTGAGGCCCTGAGCATTCAGCCCCCAGGGTGCTCCCTGGCTCTGCCTCCATCCTGGGCTCTAGCCTTGACAAGAAAGAACTTCACCCAGCAGCTCTTTTTTTCTGTAAAATCTGCCAGACCTGGCACAGGAGGCAGTGTTAACACAGCCCACTGCAGAGCACCTTCATCCAATACCTCTGTACTCCTTCTCTGCTGTGGATGCCTCGGAAGCTCTTGGAGAAGCTTTTGCAGTGACTCGACAGTAGCAGCTGATGGGAGTCCATGGGTGCTCCAGAGCCTTTCCAGGAAAGATGAAGGGAGCAGGTTTGCTTGATGTTGGTTCCTCATGGCTCTGATGGTGCACACTGGGTGCCTTTGAGCGCCTTCAGCTGGAGTAGCAGCAGCATGCAGGATCCTCAGAAGATAGCCCCAAAGAAGTCCCGCAGAGTCCCTGGATTGCTTCTTGGCCCCCTTTAGGTTTGAGCCCTGGAGGTTGGAAATTATTCCTTTGACTGGTTTCCCTCTGGCTCCTTTTCAGGATGTTTGCACTGCGCTGCTGATCACTGCCTACACATCCCTTTCCTGGAAGGACACCTTGTCCTGCCAAAGAACCACAACACAGCTTTGCTGGCCGCTGCTCAAACAGGTACCTCTGGGAGGAGGAAGGGATTAGTTCCTGGCAGGGTTGGGACAGAAAGCCCTGACTGTAGTGAGAAGTGTGGCTGCTTCACCCCTGGGCACCTTGTCCCTCAGGAAGACCAAGCTGTTGCAGAAAGGCAGCTATGTATCAGTATCCTGCTTCTGTGCTGACAGTGCATCTTCCCCAGGTGCTTGCAGGAAGCCTCCTGCCTGATGCCGTGTCTTGGTTTTTCGTGAGTGTGCTGAAGGGCTTGCAGACGCATGGGCAGCACGACGGCTGTATGGCAGCTCTTGTCCACCTGGCTTTCCAGATCTACGAGGCCTTGGTGAGAAACTGTGCTTTGCCCGGATGCCAAGTTGGCTGGGGAGTGGTGGAGAACTAATCCCATGGCCACTTGGGTAGGAGCAGATAGCCCTCTCAGGAGGGCAGGGCTGCTCCTCTAGCAGAGCTGTGTTAACCCTACCTCCCCCCCTGCAGCGCCCTCGTTACACTGAGCTGAAGGCAGTGATGGAGCACATCCCAGACATCCAGAGGGACTCTTTGGAGCAGTTTGATTCAAAGCTTCTCAACCCAACACTGCAGAAGGTGGCAGACAAGCGCCGGAAGGATCATTTCAAGCGCCTCATCACAGGTTGCATTGGGGTAGGTACATCTCCTAGAGGAAAGTGAACCTGTTTCATTTCATGCCAGTACCCTGCAGAAGTTATAAGGCAGCCAGTTTACCTGCCCCTCCCCAGCTGCCCCGCTTCCCAGCCAGGAGGCTGCTGCAGCACATTCTCAGTGTTTGTTCTGTCTCTTTCCAAGCTGGAGGTACAGTGGGGATGGCAGCACAGACTGAGCACCCCTCCAGCAATGACTTCTCATGGAGCGGCAGGGGGTACCCTGCACAAGGGTGCCTGCGGGAACAGGGTGTTAAAATGTTTGAACAAAGCTGCTAGGTGGGCGTTGGGCTGCTGCGAGGACGGTGGAGTTCGAGTCTGGTACCTGAGTTAAAAGCTGGGGAGCTGGCACACTGGTGGGTACCCCAGTGTCCTGGCACTTCAGAAGGACCAGGCCTAAGATCCCCTAAAATGGAAGCACGGGGTCCAGGCCGAGAGATTGCTCGGAATCAGGGGTCTGCCTCTGCTCTGCAAGCAGGGCTGTGAAGGCAGTAATGACTGATGCCTGCCTGTCTGTCCTCTGCAGAAGCCCCTCGGGGAGCAGTTCCGCAAGGAGGTTCATATCCGGAACCTCCCATCTCTCTTCAAAAAGGTGAAGCCATCACTGGAGACGAATGTGCTAGAAAATGAGGATGGAGAGGGCATCACTGCACTCTTTGAGCCCTGAGCCTGGGACGCTGCAACCATCTCCTCCCCTACCTTTTATTTTGTCTCTCCTCATAGTAAGCACATTAGATTCTCCTTGTCATCACCTCCACAAACGTTCATCTAAATAAAGCCCCTTATGGGTCCTGTCCCATTCTCCTCCCTACAGTGGGATGGGGCCCGTGGTGGCATTTCAATCAGTCTATTAAGGTTTCTCTGATTCCTTCCCTCCCCTCCACTGGATGAACATCTTTAGATCTCTGCGAGGTGGGAGCTGAGCCCATAGATTCCGTTAGGCAAATCCTGGTCATCCTGTAGCCTTGGGTCACTCTTGCTGCACTTTTTCATCCCTTGGGGTTTAGGGTTAACGCAAAAGGCAGGGTACTGTGCCATGTGCAAATGGGCTACCTTCATCTTCTGCTGGGTGCTAGTAGCTGGGCTTCTTCACAGGGAACACATCAGATGCTCCTGTCGTGCCTGTCAGCACTTGTCCCTCGCGGACTGCTGTTCTGATGAATCTGTTTCCCTCCAGGATGCTGAGCCCTGGGCTGCAGGCTGCATGCCAGGAAGCCTAGCAGTGCTCTAGGATCTCCCTCGAGATCAGCCTTTCTAAGGTGCAGCTGCTCTCTAGAAAGAGGCAGACACAGTCATACGTATATATACACATACATATGTATGTATATTTGATCATACAGCTTGTTGTACCCAGAGCCAAATGGAAGGCTTTTACTTTGTGCCAGCCTTTCTTGGACATCTCTCAGGGGGAGCAGGACAGATTTTTTAATTATTATTATTTTTTCTTTTTACCATGCTCTGGAGACTAGAACATTGCCAGTGCAGGATACACAAAATCTGGATCATTATCTGAAGCACCTGCAAACCAAAAGGGATGTCCTCACCTTGTTGCTGTGGAGGTGACAGTAGCCCATGTTTTCACCCAGTCTGGTACTCCTCAGAGAATCTATGGTAGAGCATGAGAGATGGGGATTATACTGCAGTTTCCAGGGGAGAAGCCAGGTCAGAAACTGGGTTTTAGGTGAAGTGGGACTCTTATCAAACCACTCCAGTCTGTAAAGCTGGTTCTTCTTACATGACAAATTGTTCACTTGCTCTATCCTAGTGTTAGCACAGGAGCTGGGAGGGTCTGTCCAGAGCTAGTGGGCAGTTCTGCCATCCAGGCAACACAACAAGTGATAAACCACGACAGGTGGAGAAGGTGGTGTCGCCACTTGGACAGACTGGACAGAAAAGCTGGGGTTGGGAGCAGTGGGAGCACAAGATAGGAAGAGCAGGCCTTGGGACTCCACTCACCCTCCTGCCCCTGCTGTTCCACCAGCACCTTCCACTTTCCTCCTGGCCTCAACTTTTTTAACCTCTGAGCTAGCATGGCTCCTGGCCCTAGCAAAGGCTGGGTGTATTTATTGTGTTGTGATATTTTTAACATTCTGTGACTTCATGCTAGACACAAGGGGTTATTTTTAAAATGGTTTTTAGAACCTTTTTGTAGGAAAGTTTAAATCCGAAGCTGTCTCTGAACTGGTTGTGTTACACCTCTGAATGTCAGTAAAGCTATTCCAGTTTCATACACGTGGTGTCATGGTTTCATTTTTATTCTTTGATCTGTTTCAGTAAGATCTGAGGCCTCTGCTCTGCCCACACTGCTTTCCTAAGGATTGTTGAGCACTCCTTATTCCAGCTACCAAAAAAGGGAGCAGCTTTGCTGGTAGTCAACATACATTATCAGGAAGGAGATGAACCACTTCAGACTACATCATTAAATTAGAAGGGAAGGGGAAAACTGCATTTTGAAGTATTAGTTTGTCAGTCACAGCTGGTTTATATTAATTCCACAACAGCTACCAAGGTCCCAGTTTACAGCTTAAAGAGTATGTGTTGCAAAAGTGAAATCTTTTGGTGTGGCTATTGCTGGGACAGCAGTTTGGTTTAGCCATAACTCTCTCTGCTGACCTGTTCAGTAACCAAGGAAAGCAGTGTAGCTATTGCCTTTGGTCTGTCACCTCACCTGATGAAGGCTGGGTGAGAGGTTTCTCTACAACAAAACCACAAGCCCTCAAAGAGCTGGGCCTGAGCAACCTCAATGTAAATTTTACAAACCAAAGCTGTAATCCAGCTCAGCATGGAAGCTGCTTTAGCTTGTTTAAACTGAAAGGATCCAGCTAGAAATTACTGTTTTTCAACTAGGATTAACACCTAATTGATGGTGTTGATTAGGAACTTTTCTGTGCTTAATGCCGACACTGGGACTACACTGTGTCCCTTGTACATGTGAGGCAGGTACTGCACAGCTGAGCTGTCTTAAGCAAGCAAAAAGCCCTGGGGAGGTATCTTGGGTAAGGGTGTTAGGAGCTTTAAACCAGGAGGTGCAGACTACAGGATTTAGGACTAGCTCTTGGGTTCCTAACACTCCCATCGAAGGGTAAGTAAGTGGATGAGTGAGACCCTGTGGGATGGGTTCAGCAGCCAAGGTTCCTGCAGGCCTGCTGAAAGAAGATGCGGTGCAAGAGCCAGTAAGCACAACTGTGAAACACTGACAGCTCCCAGAACAGCCCTGGCAGGGAAGCAGCCCATTTCCCCAGCAACCACTGACCAGCTGTCTTGAAAATAAAATCTGGAAGCAGGGCATGGGTCTGCAACACAGTGTTATAGTGACATGGGACAGGCTGGGGTTGGAGCCAGGATGCCAAGCATAACTCTTTCCTACAGCATATCCACCCTAGCACCTATAAAGATGTTTACAGTACAAGTAACTATATCTCAGTAAAACAGGCAGAGAAGAAGTACCATTTGCTACACTGAACTCTAGCAGTAGTGAGGACTGACTTAAACAAGAGACACACCAGTACTCCCAGCCATTCTCTGAAGTTCCAGTTCCTTCATCAGCTTATCAAGAGAGACTTTCACAAGCTGAGACCTACCCAGTGCTGGCTTACAGCAGTCCTCACCACTCAGACTAACTTGCAAGTTCTCTTGGACTTCTCTGGGGGGAGACAAGCTTTTGACTAGCACTTGCCCTCCACCATCCAGTTCTGCTCCAAGGTCAGCCCAAAGTGCATTCAGTCACTGAAAGGGAGAACACAGTCCAGTCTAACACCTGTGAAGAAATGCCTTACCTTGAGATAGTTAAGAAGGGACAGTCAGTCCTTACAGAGCATGTTTTTAAACCCCTTCTTTGCACACAGGAACCCAGTACTATCTCGTAGAGTGGCTTGGGCTGGAAGAGACCTTCAAAGACCATCTAGTCCAACCCCCTGCTGTGGGCAGGGACACCTTTCACTAGGTCAGGTTGTCCAAATCCCTGTCCAACCTGACCTTCAATACTTCAGGGATGAGGCATCCACAACTTCTCTGGGTAACCTGTTCCAGCATCTCACCCATCTCACCACCACCCTCACTGTAAAAAATGGCCTATGTCCAATCTAAGCCTGCCATCAGTTTAAAACTGTTGCCCCTTGTCCTGTCACTACAGGCCCTGGAAAACAGTTTTTCTCCCTGCCCCCTTTATATATTGAAAGACTATAGTAAGGTCTCCCTGGAGCCTTCTCTTCTCCAGGCTGAACCCCAGCTCTCAGCCTTTCTCCATAGGAGAGGTATCCCAGCCCTCTGACAGTACAGCCTTTTATCTACCACATTAACTACCCCAGAGCTGGTTTGAGACACCTGCAAAACAGTCCTGCACTGATACTGACTTGTTAAATCTCCCTGCAAAGTGCTTTACTACACTGCCACAGCAGTCCTCTTCACATGGTGTATGCAATCTAAAATAAATGCTATTATAATCATCTTTAGACCTGCTACCACTTTCTTCTCTGTGTGTTATGGTTTCAACATTGTGAACAGCGCAGAGGGAGATGGCTGTAAAGAAAAGCCTTTATTTTAGTGCATCTCCTCACTGAGGCTTATTACCAACAGAGAACAAAGTCAAAGAGATGGTCCTAGGAGTCTTAACAAGCCCACCTCAAACCTCTTGCCTACAGAAGAGGAATCATCCCAGCAGGCAGGTGCAGGAAGCCCAGGGCAGCAGCACAGGGACAAGCTTCCCAGATACAGCTGGATCACTCCATAGGCACAGAGTCCAGCTCATTCAGGAAGCGCTGACACTTTCCCATCAGGATCTTGATGGCTTCACTCACCAGCACATCTGGGGGCAAGATACCCGTCGATTCCACTGAAACTGCACAGAGACACAAGTCAGCACAGCCACAAGGCAGCTTCAGCCTACACCTGGCTCCAACATTTCTGTCCCTTGCCTTCCCTTACACCACCACACTTCTGACAAGCCAGATCTTCACAGTCAGAGGAGAAGAGGTTACATTTGCCAGCAGGAGGCACAAATACATTCAGTCCCAAAGCGACACCAAACCACAACCTCACTAGTTACCCACTGGAATATGAATGTCTGAATGCTGCTGATGTGGAGGGAAGGGGAAGCACAAACCCAGTTACACATGCTGGCCAGTCTCTGCTTGTTTGCATGAGCTACAGCATGGCTCTGTGTTCTGTGGAAAACGGGGCACTTACAGATGTAATGGTTTCGCACTCTTGCCAGGCGCACAAGGTTTTTCAGACCCTCGTGACGGAAAACTTCTCTGCTGAACGTGTCCAACCGTGCATTGGCGACTCTTGCCACCTTTTTTCCTGAAAGGGAAAAGATGAAACGAGATGGGTGCCTGCAGCAGATGGGTGCCTTGTGGTCACAGCAGCTGCTTGCCCCTCAAACATGCACTCCCTCATCAGCAAAGGCAGCAAAGCTAATGGAGAATTAGCACATCCCCAACGTGAACCTCCAGCCCGACAGAACTGGTGTTCTTGAACAGTTCCAACCCAAACACAAAGCTTGGATGCACCAAGAAATCTTCTCCGTGCTCAGCTGCTGGAAAGAGCAAGCTCACTACCCAGCTTTAAAGACAACTGAACAGTACCAGAAGCTGCAGTCAGCAGCTGCAGAGCTCTGCAGACAGGCACCCAAGGCCTTGTCATTTCAGAGAGATCCCAGTTCAACACCCAACATGTGACAGCCACTCATCCATAAAACCAGGCTCAGAATAGCATGAACAGTTACTGATTGGCAAGGCAACATCACAATGTAGTTTTGTCTCTACAAGGTTTGGCTCTAGTCTCTAATCAGTCTCTGCTAAGGCTTGTAAGAAATAAGAGCAGGAAAAAAAGTACCCTTGATGTTCTGGATTTCAATGACTCCAGGGGAAAAGCACTTCTGCAACATCTCAGCTGCCTCATCCTCAATAGGCTGCAGGAGAGTAATGTCAGGAAGCAGTCGATAACTAGCCGTGGCCACAGGAGAAAACTTGGCATGATCTTTACCTGCATGAAGAGTTAGGAGTCAAGGATGAGGGCAGGCCTCAGGAAATGACAGTGAAGGATGCCAGGGCCTAAAGTTCCAGGGGGAGAGCCAGTTCTCAACCCTTCCCCTTCACACAGCTGTGCCCTAGTCCAAGCACTCACTCCTCCTCCTGCTGCCCCAGGACCCACGACTCACCTATACCCTTGACACAGTGCATAAGCACATCTATTTCCTGGCCAGGTCGCAACAGTGCAATGAGGATGTCATCGTGAACAGGTCGGAAGTCAGCATCTGGAAAGAGGTCTGTCTGATTCCCCAAGGGCACCCACGTCATATGTTTACTGTATACTGCAAAGAGAAGCCACAAGCATCAATCAGTTGTTGTCTCAAAACAGGCTGCTGACCTGTACAGGACTGGAGATGGCAAAAACTAAGTTTAGCAAAATGAGGGAATCAGCTCACAGGGCTGAGAGAACAGACCAAATCCTGACCAAATCCTGTCTCCCAAGACCAGAAAAAGAAACAAACAAACAAACAAAAAAAAAAAAAAAACCCAAACCCCAGCATCTATTTTTAAGACAGGGAGAGATCTCACCTTTGTGATTGAAGTATAATTCATTAGGATCAGATGATTCCTTGGCTGCCTGAGGGTTTCGGCTGCATTTTATTTTCAGCTGGAACTGCAGAGTATCAATTTCAGTGCCTTCTTCATCTCCTGGAAAGGGGAGAACAGCAAAAGCACCTATGTAATCACACTTCTGTTCATACTGAGGGAATACTGGGGGAAACCTTCAATATTTCTATTTGATCCAAGACTCTCACCTTGGTTTCTATATTCAAAGAGTCGAGGGTCAGCTCGGATAGGGATGAGGCCCAAGCGATGAGCCAGAATTTCATCCTGCACAATGGATGTGTTGTTGTACACAAAGACTTTCTCTACAGCCATCGTTGGCACCTCAGGGAGACCACAGATCAAGTCAGCATAAGATGACGGTTGAACTAATGGCAACAGAATATCCAGATAGAAGTATCCCTTCTCTCCCACAAATAATTGCCCTATAGACTTTTCAGTGTTACTTGTACCAAATCAGGTTACCCAATCTATCTCCATCCCCATTTTTTTTTTTTTTAAGACAAATGCTCAGGAGAAGCGACAGGCAGATGTTACCATCACCACCCTTAAGCGCAACAAGTGCTATTGCTCATGCTGCCAACGCCCTAACTCTCTTTGGGCTCCTGACATGCCTGCTGAAGGAATTTGCGCTTCTCTTACAAACCCAGCAGCTGCCTGCAAGGCTGACATAACGCAGGACCTTCCCCGTTCCCCATCACTCAAGTGCCCCCGCGCCTAGGCCGGCACCCCTAGGCCTTCCCCGCACCGCCCCGGCGAGCCCCGGTCTCTGCCCTCCCCGCCTGTCCGCCCAGGGCCGTACCTCAGCGAGCAGGATGCGGCGGAAGGCGTTGGCGATGGCGGCGTCGATGCCCACCATGTCGAACTCCAGCGTGCCCTCCTCCTCGCGGATGATGTCCACGCGGAACGCCTGCACGGGCCACGCGCCGCCGGTCACGCCGGGCGCCGCGTGCCGACCCCCCGCCCCACACGCTCCCACACCCCCCGCTCCCTCCACCGCCCCAACCGCCGGCGGCCCTCACCCACCTCCTCGAAGCGCCGCTGGTCCCAGGCGTCCTCGTAGCCGGGGTAGTTACCGGGGAAGTCGGTGGTGTGGACCTGCGAGGAGGCAGACAGGCGGGGCCGTAAGGGGGCCGGGGCCGCGGCCGGGAGCCGGGTGCCCCCCGCCGCCCCGCCCCACTCACGTTGCGGACGCCGAACTCGCCCAGCACCACGCGCTCCCGCATCTCGTCGGTGCCCCGCTTGGCCGCCATGGCCGCCGCCGCCAGCGGGGGGCGGAGGGGGCGGTGCTCCCCGCCACGTGATGGGCTTCCGCCCGCCCACGCGTGGCCTCGCCACTCCCGGGGAGCGCGGCGCTCCACCCCCCGCCGCCGGCCGGACCGCGGTCCCTGCAGCAGCGCATCCCTCCCGCCCGCTCCCCTCCCTTGCTGCTGTCTTGTCGTTGTCCCGCCCCGCTGCGCCCCTCCTCGCCCTGTGCCACACACAAGATGGCGGCGGCGCCTGCGCGGCCTCGCGCGAGCATGAGGGCCCCTCCACCGTGAACGTCACATCCGGGAGCTCCGGCGCTGTCGAGCGGCGGCGGCCAGCGCGGCCCGGGGCGGGACGGGCACCATGTCCGCGCAGGGGCCGGCGGCGGCGGCGGCGGCCGGCGCCAGGAGCGGCACCGCCGCCGACTGGGGCGGCTTCGAGGACAACATGCAGGTGGGGCTGGGCCGGGGGTGGCGGCGGCGGTGGTGGTGCTGCGGGGCCGAGCCTAGCCTGCACTGACGCTGTCTGCCCCGGCGCAGGGTGGCGGCTCCGCCGTCATCGACATGGAGAACATGGACGACACGTCGGGCTCCAGCTTCGAGGACATGGGGGAGATGCACCAGCGCATGAAAGAGGAGGAGGAGGAGGAGGGCGAGGCGGGGGCCACCGAGGAGGAGGACGGGGAGTTCCTGGGCATGAAGGGGCTGCGGGGACAGCTGGGCCGGCAGGTGGCTGACCAGGTGAGCGTGGCCTTCTGCCGCCCCCAGCCCCGGCGGGCCCCACCTGCCCGCCCGGCCGCTGCCAGCTCCCTTCTCTCCGCAGATGTGGCAGGTGGGGAAGAGACAAGCCTCCAGGGCCTTCAGCCTCTATGCCAACATCGACATCCTCCGACCCTACTTTGACGTGGAGCCCATCCAAGTGCGCACCAGGTGGGCAGGGCCCGGCTTCGCCATCACCACCGAGGGGCATGGGAGAGGCTGGCTGGACCCCACACAGCGATCAAGAAGGGGTGGGCTGGCAGCAAGGCTCAGACGTGGGGAAACACACTGTGCTTTGCCCCTGTGTCCTTAGTGAGGTCCCACAGGTGGGTTGGCAGCCCTGTCACCCAGCATTGCTGCTCAGGGCAGAAAAAAGGGCTTTTGAGGCATCTTCAGCCCATTACTATTCAGTTGCGTTATGTGGCTTCTGTTGGGTTGTCCAACAAGGCTGTATCCAACAAGGCAAAGTTTTGTGAGACTGGATGAAGAAAGGTGCCTTTCCTTCCTGTTCTTCTGTCAACAATCTCTCATCCCTGAGTGGATCCCTAAATGTTTTCATTGAATCCCCCCCAGCAAAGTTAACCCTGGACAGTAACATTTTCCTCCTGTAGTTACCTTATGTGACCCTTTAGAAGGAATCTGTCCCCCGAGACCTGTGAGCATAGCAGGAAACACTGGTGATGGGTGTATGGAATGTTTTACTTTTGAAGCATTTTGTTGACCATCTTCTTGTCCTTCCTGATCCTGATGTCATTCCCTGCTTTGCTGTGACACAGACTGCTGGAGTCCATGATTCCTGTGAAGATGATTAATTTTCCACAGGTGAGTTCCCTTTTGTTGAATCAGACTCCATGGCCCAAGTGAGTGTCCCACAGACACCTTGTAAAACTTTGGTTCTCAATAAAACAGACTAATTGAGTTTGTTAGGCGCTCATCTCCCTGAAAATGTCAGTAAACCCTTTCTCATGGTTGTTCCAAACTCCATTCTGCTGCCTTTAGCGCTAGTGCAGTTCTAGGCCTCTAGACTACACTTACCCCATTTCTGCATCCTCTTTAACACCACTCTGACTCCTCATCACACAACCTATTCTGTGTGGCTCCTGCCAGCAATGGCCTTGCTGTTACTTCTCAGGTGGATAGATGATAAACTATCCAAGGCACTTCTTGCATGGCTTGGGGTGAGGAGCCTGGTATTCAGGAGCACTAACCAAACCTTCCCTGATCTGTCTCCTTCTATAGAAGATTGCAGGCGAGCTTTATGGACCCCTCATGCTGGTTTTCACACTGGTGGCCATCCTTTTGCATGGGATGAAGACCTCGGACACCATCATTGTACGTCGAGTCTCAGTGATAAGTTGTGGTTTGACTTGGCTCTGGATTGGTATAATGACAAGGGGAGAGGAAATTTCTTCCATGACTGAATAGCATCTTGCTGAAAAGCAGACTGATTTGAGGAAAACCCTGTTGGTTTGGGGGTGGGAGGAAGGATGCATCAGAAAGTCTTGATGCTCTGCTGCTGGGAGAGCTGGGGTATAGGTCATGTGGCACCCTGGATGCTGCTAGCCAGCTATTTGGTAATGCCTGGAAAGGCTCTAGGAACATTCTTTGGTGGAATTTCGGTGCTGGCAGGTCACTTCTTGGAGGAGTCCTCATCCTGACACTGTCTTCACAGAGGGAAGGCACACTGATGGGCACGGCCATCGGCACTTGCTTCGGTTACTGGTTGGGCGTCTCCTCTTTCATCTATTTCCTGGCATATCTGTGCAACGCCCAAATCACGATGGTGCAGATGCTGTCACTGTTGGTAGGTACAGATGGGGATGCCCCAAGGTGTGGGTTGGCTGCATGGTGTCCCAGCACAAGGGTGGCCTGTGAGCCCTTCCCAGAGAATGGGAAAAGTCCTTGTAAATCACTGGTCCTAGGTGACTGCACTGGGACAACCTGGAATTCCAGGATGCTCTTCTGACCTGTCCTGTCCCAGGCACAGCAGTAGCACCAAGAGGCAGTTCCTTTGTGCAGGTCTCCTGCCTTGCACTTCCTGATCCAAGAACCTGGTAGTAAAAAAAACCCAGGAGATTCCAATTTCTCTGAAATTGGAGGCTCTTTCCTGTTTCTCAAGTTGTTGCAATCTCTGACATTCCTTTGAATCATTCAGACAGATTACCCTCTTGTGAGCTGCTGTTAAAATTGTTGTGCTGGTTGACTTTGGCATTGGCAGAGTGGTTTGTGAAGCTTTGCCTGGGTGAAGCGTTGGAGGAATGGGCTGCTCGTGCTCTTGGTCAGCGGCCCTTTGTGTGGGACTGACGCTTGTAACACAGACATTTTTGTTTTGTTAGGGCTATGGCCTTTTTGGACACTGCATCACTCTCTTTGTCACCTATAACATCCACTTCCACTCCCTCTTCTATATCTTCTGGTTGGGTGTCGGTGGACTCTCCACGCTACGAATGGTAAGGGACAGGCAGCCTGGGGCCCTTCTCTTCTGGGGACAAAAAAAAGGGGAGGGAAGTGTTGTTTGCTTTCTGTTCCTTGGGCCTCATAGTTCATGTCACAGCCACTCAGGCTGCTGTGAAGAACAGCTTGATGCTCCTGGGCCATTTGGCTACTAGTGTATGGAGGTGACAGTTGGCTTAATATCCTCACACATTCTAATAGCTGCAGGAGGTTTGCTCCTTTACAGCCCCTGCTGCTGCAGAGAGCCATACCTGAGCATCCTGAACTCTTGACAAGACTGGGCAAGGTTCATCTACAAGAAGCAAAGTTTTTCAGCTTACTTTGTTCAGATTACTCTGAATTTTTATGATGCAAACTGCAGAAGAGGCTCTGAACAGTGTTTCCAGTGGCTCTTGCTACTTGGCCCATCCTCCTGTGTGCTCTTGTCTGCAATGCCAGAGGCTCGGGTAGCAGCTACCTCATCTGTAATCTCCATGTCTCTCCTAGGTTGCTGTGTTGGTGTCGCGCACTGTGGGGCATACCCAGCGGCTCATCCTGTGTGGGACCCTCGCTGCTCTGCATATGCTCTTCCTCCTCTATCTGCACTTTGCTTATCACAAGGTGGTAGAAGGTAAGCAAAGGAGATATGAAGACATATCCTGTTAGATGTAGGGGAAGAGGAGCTGCTTTTTGTCCTCTCTGAAAGAAAGGATGGACAGTTTGGGTCTGACCTGAGGGCATCTGTGCCAGTTTGCAACCCAAGAGTGAGCAGCACTAGCTTTATTAGGGGAAGCTGTCAAAGTGGGGCAGCACGTAGATGTGGGGTAGTCTCTGTGCACTGAATTTTAATACTTAAGTATTAAAGAGTACTTAAGACCTAAGTTGTGAAGCAGGATGCTTATTCTTTCCCCACAAGTGAAGTGCTACAGCATGTTCTTGCATGCAGATGTCCAGTCCCTTCCTGAATCTTGCTGGTCAGGTTGCTTTTCTCTGTCAGGAAATGTGTCATAAGTCTCTTTCCTTCTTTGTGTAATACCTTTTTTTTATCTTGTGTTGTATAACACTAGTAGCAGCAGAAGCTGCATCTTCCACAGTCAGTGCCGTTTACCAGGCTATACATACTCAGGTCCTGGTTTTTTTTTTTCTTTTTTTTTTTAATTTAAAAAAAGCACCCATTTCTGAGTTTAGGTATCCAGATCTCCAAGACTGATTATCAGGCTTGAGAAGGTCATTGACAGGAACTGGAGGACACCTGCATTGGTATGCATGTTTCCTGCCAAGCAGGGGCTATGTTTGCACCGCAGCAACAAAAATTCCACATTGCACCCCCAGCTGCAGTCCCTGATGCGAGTCTGCAAGTGTGTCTCAGGATGAAAGCAAAGAATTGGTCTAAGAGCAGGGTCTGTGCTGAGGTCAGGAGGGAGATTGTATCAAGCTACCTCAGAAAAGCAGCATCCCTGGCAATATCTGCATTTGGGTCAAATGGCAGGGAACTGGGTCTGGTGCCCTCAAACTGAAAGGTTCTGTGTTGCTCTTGGGAACACGCAGTTTCCCTGCCCCAAGGACAAGCTCTGATCTGTACCCTGTGGTCTCTGGATGGAGGTGTTTACTGCTGTTCATTTTTTGGGGCTAGATGTCTCCTCCCATTGCCTCCCAGTGCTTCACATGTCTTGGGCCCTGCCACCATCAGCCACAACCTGGCTAGAAAGAAAAGCAAGAAGAAGCATGGCATTTGCATCTGAACTAACTCTTGCCACTCTCCCCTTTCTTCTGTTCCCTGCAGGTATCCTAGACACACTGGAAGGACCCAACATGCCGCCCTTTCAGAGAGTTGCCAGAGACATTCCAGTTGTTTCCAATGCTGCATTGAACACAACAGCCAAAGCTGTTGCGTTGACCCTGTAGTTTCACAAACTTGGACTTGCTTCCTTCACTACTTTTGGGGCTGTATAGGGCCATAATAACCTGCTGCCTCTTAGGAACTGGACAGAACAGCAAGAAGAAGACTTGGTTTTGTTTTCCTGGACCTGTCCTTTGGGTTGCAGTTTTGGGCAGCTGAGTGGACTGCACCTCAGTGAGTCAGAAGAACTACGCTTCTCCACCTAGGTCTGGGCTGTCTTGAGTAGAGTGGTTCTGTTGCCTGCATGTTTAGCTGGGATTTCCCAGCACAGTTTGTCCTTTAGCCCTCTTTCTGCTTGCTGATGTAACCCCAGGGCTGTGTCTGCCCTGTTCCTGTCCTGAAGAGGGAAGAATTAAATTGACGTTGGTGCTGAGTGATGTCTTGTGTTTGAGCCTACTTGTGTAATGTGAGAGTGGTGTTGAGTCTCTACACCTTAATCTGTCCTGTCCTAGACTCAAAGCAGGATTCATTGCAGTTTTCTGCTGTCCTACTTCAAATGTTCTGTGATACACGGCGTTTCTTGGGCACCTTTTCCATAGCCCAAAAGGCACAGGAACTTTAGTTTCTCTGGAGATTTTAAGGAACAGCACAATGTTTAACAACATTCCTATTCTTGTCATGTTCCAGACTGATCCCTTTCTTTTCACATGGTCCAAGCTCCTATTTCACCTCACCATCCTTTCTCCTGTGCGTGTCAGAAATGTCTGTCCCTGTGCTTCCATAGCACCTTTTGTTCTTGCCAACCTTTCACCCATGTTGCTCGGTGGGACCACAGTTCTCGCAGCAGGGACAGCATGCTTGTGCATGGTCTGTGGATATTTCTATTAAGAAGCTAATTCAGCCCACTCTCATGCAGCTTGCTCTCGTGTCTCCCAGTTGTGGGACTGTCATCCTGTTGCTCTGAGCAGGAGTGGCATCCTGCTCCCCCAGTGTACAGTCTGCTGTACACTGTCTGGCTTTTCAAGCTAAGTCTGGGCCTTAGTTCTGAAAGGACTCCTGGAGCCTTAAAAGAAAGTCTCTGGCAAACCTTTCCTCAGTGTTTCCATTAAACAAGGGGAGAAATGGGAGAGTGTGCAGTGATAATAGAGCTGGCACACAGGGATGCAGGAAAGCTCCAGTAAGGATGGGGAAGCAGAGCAGCCCAGCCTGGGCTTACTTGCACTGCAGTAACTCATAATTGTGTAGTTGAGGTGTAGCCTTCCCTCACTGCTCTAACTAGTACTGGTCCAAGAGGGGAAAGCTGTTAGCTGATACTTGGCTTTCACCTTCTCTCTCCCTGTAGCTCTGGAGACTGGAGAGATGAGCCACTCCTCAGAGAAGTTTATCCTTACACTCGGGCTGAAAAAAACCCCACGACGTTCCCCTGTCTTGGCATACCCACAAGTTAGCTGTGCACAAGGCAGACAGCATGTCAGAACTGCACTCTGTGGTGCCTTGCTTAGTTAGTGGGAGAGGATGCAGCTGTAGTGGCACTGGGACTAGTGCCAAGGTGATGAAAGAGAGGAAGATGGCACCAGCTACTGTCATCAGGCTGCTCATCTGCTTCAGTTAAAAAAAAAATATCACTGGATAGGACTTGAGCATTTTCAGTCACAGACCTACTTTCCACTGTTTGCTTATTCCTGAGTTCATAATTTGTTCCCCTTCCAAGAGCAAGAACCTTGTCTGCTAACACATACATAACAGACGTTCTCTCACACCCCCTCCCTTCACCTCCTGCCTTGGGAAACTTACTGTGGCTGAAGAGCACCACTCGGAGCAAGTTATTTGGGGAAATCAAGTTATTTGGGCAGGCAGTCTCCACATTTGTTTGGACCAATTGAACCACTTCAAGCTCCCAGAGTTTCCATTACTTTCCAACTTGACGCACTGGAAGTGTTAGTTTGTAATGCTGCGTGACTCTAGTATTTCCCTCCTTATAACTCCGCAGGAGGTTGGTTTCTAATTCGTACTTCTTGCTCTGGCAGCCTGGAATGGGTCTGTTTCTCTGCAAACTCTACAAGCACAGGCAGAGGGAAGAAAAGGAGAAAGAGAAAATTGTCACTAGAGTAAGTCCAGACAAGAAAAAAAAAAAAATCTGCACCGAACTATCACTGCTGATGTATGGACACTGTGGGAGAAGAGCTGTGCTCCCCTCCCACACCTAGCCAGCTCTCTAAATCAGAGAGATTAAGCCCCTTTTTATTAAATATGAATTAAACACATAAAGCTGTCAGATTAGAAAGAATGTATATTAAAGCATCTATGGCCTTCTCCTCTCCTCTGTGGTACCTGGGAGCCCTACTCTTCTTGTCCATCCTTGTTGCATTAATTGTCACCTTAGTTGTGGTTTGGGTTACAGGTAAGCTGTTTCCTCTCCCATTTGTTTTCCTTCCTGCATCTAGCCTCACTCTAGCTGCTCCTCATCTGCTGTTTTTCTCTGTTTATGTGTTAGCTCTTAATGGGCATCAGTTTAGAGTTAGCTCCCATTCCTTGTGCCCCCAGTAGGTAAACAATAAACTACCTGCCTCATACCTGCTGGGTAACTGCAGGTGACAAGGAAGCCATATCTCATTCTTCACAAAATACCACTGCCAAATTCCCCTCTGCACAGCCCTTAATTAGGTTTAGCGAGCCAAAGCTCTGAACCATTAGCTCCTGTGCCACTTTTCCCAGTGTATTTGAGCATAAAGCAAGGTAGGACACTTGTCTCCTCAATGTGCTCTTGCTCCTGAGAACAGGCAGTGAAGATGCCAGCACTAGGACACCTTCATCAATGCTTCAGGCCTGCTGCTGTCAATTGAAGTGGGACATGTCCCAGGGGCTCTCCTCCAAGCACCTCTCTAATAATAGCCTGTTTAATGAAGCATGGGTTACTTAGTGCCTGGAGATAATTGCAAGGTGAGAGTGAGTGTAGTCTTCCAGTCGACCTGTGCTGATCAGCAGCTAGTATTTTCTTGGTCATCCACCTGCCCACCACTCTGACATCCAGCTTCTTCCCCTCACACCCATGAAATATGTAGGATCCTGTTCTCACCTGGTCGACTTAATATGACCTCAGAGATCAGCTGCTCCTTTTTTGAAAGCCATCACCTGCACCACAGCAGGATGCTTGCAGCTGCTGCTCGTATTCCAGCACAGATGTGTTGCCAGGCCAGTGGTCTGGTCATGACATGGCTTGCAGATACAGTTCAAGCCCATGCACTCCTATGCAACAGAGAAACAGAGAGAGAAGTGTAGATAGCTCTAGAGAACAACAATGGATTACTCAAAGGGTATGGCGACACCTACACTGTAAATTAGGTGCTGCAGCCAAAATCTTAAAGCTGACACCAGAGTCCAGCTTCTTATCTGCTGCTCCCCTTGTCTCATTCAGGACCCAATGTGGAACCCTCAGCCCAGGTGACCTGCTACTCCATTTCAATGGAGGGGAATTGCTTCATATCCACCTCCACATCCTATTTTTCCACCTCACTTTCCATCCCCTCTCTCCTGCCTTGGCCTGCTAACCGAGCAGAAGAGCCTAGGTTTGCCCCAGAGTTACCCACTGGACTGGAATTCACTTGAGCCCTGCTATATGCAGCAGCCAGATTAGTTACGTGCAGAAAGCTGCCTACTTAGGCGGTTTAACCTAATTTCCACATCACTGCCTTCCTTTCTCAGCTCAGTGGAGTTGAAAATGCAGGGGCCCTGCTTCCTATTTCTCTCCAAGTACAGGATTCCCCTCTCTCCCCCTGTCAGGTACAAATCCCCCTGATGCATACCTGTGAATTTTCAGGGGGCGAGGTGCACCCCTCACACCCCGGGTCAGGCTGAGGGGGAAGGCTTCCTGCTTGCAGGGATATGGAAGCCTGCGGCACTTCCCCAACCTTCCACCTTTCACCACCAGCCCCACAAGTCCTGGGCCAGGAGGAGCGGTTCACACTGACCTCGCCATTAAGCCACGGGTCCAAACTCAAGGTGTAGCAGGTGTAAGCATAAATGTCACCGAAGCCGGCAGAAGACTGCTGTTCCCCAGACCAAGAGGCACCCAGAGGACGCCATGGCCCAATGGCTTTGGCCTCTTCCTCCAGGGGGAGAGAGCCGGCTGGGAGAGCCCTTCCCTGGGGCTTCTCCCACCCTCTCTCCCCTCCTGCGCCCCCTCAGTGCCGGGGGCACAGCCCCAGCCGTCCTTGGTCCCGCCATCGCCTGAAGGCGACGGGCAGGAGCCGGCGGGCACTGCCCTCGCCCCTCACGGGCTTCGAGTGGTGCCGGAGGCCAAGATGGCGGCGGGGTACCCTGGGGTGGGATGGGGGGTTCTGCCCGCCCCCCTACCTCTTCCGCGAGCAGGCGGCGGCTCCGCTGGGGGCCCGAGGGGAGGGCGACAGGCGGTGGCGACCCGCCCCGGGCGGTAGGAGGGCCCGGAACGGCGGCAGGAAGGAGGCGGGGCGGCCCGGCAGGTGCGGGTGGAGCGGGGCGGGGAGCGGAGAGGCTGCCCGGCCCCCCCGCGCCCCTCCCGTCGATGCTGGCGCAGCGGGGCGGTGCGGTCCCGCGGGGCTCAGAGCCCGGCGCCGGTCCGGATTAGCCTCCGCCGATGGCTCCCGCGGGTCTCGCCGCCGGCGGAGGGGCGACGGCCCCGCCGGGTGGAGCGGGGCGGCCCGCCGGCCGCCGGTAGGGCTGCGCGGTGACGCCTCCGGGGCCGCGGTGGGCCGGGCCGGGACTGCCCGGCGGCAGCGGCGGCAGCGGCAGTGTTGGCGCCCGCCCCGGCCCGCAGCGCGCAGCGCGGCTCTCCCCCGGTGCCCAGCCGCCGCGACGGGATCGGCGGGCGGCGGCGGCGGCGGGCGGCGGCTCCCCAAGCGAGGGGAAGATGCTGCCGGGGTCCATCCAGATCTCCGGGGAGACGCTGTCGGGGGCGGAGATCCGGGACATCTGCGAGAGCCTGCGGGAGAACTCGGTGCGGCTGCTGTCGCTGCGCGGCTGCCAGCTCTCCGAGCGTGACTTCGGGCATGTCTGCCGGGGGGTGGCCGAGTCCCGCTCCCTGGCCCAGCTCAACCTCAACCTGGGCATCGTCTCCAACATCAACCGCGTCAAGCAGCTGGCCGAGGCCCTGAAGACAAACCGCTCCGTCCAGTCCCTCTTGTGAGTACAGCGGGGCGGGGGGTGCCCCTGGCCTCCCTCCCGGGCCGGGGCGGGTCTGTCGGGGACTCGCAGCTCCGGCTCAGCCGCTGGATCTAAGTCTCGTCGGAGGAAAATGCCCTTGACGCTGCAGAGGGCAACCCCGCCCCGAGCCACCTCTGCCCCCTGCAGGGCCCTGCCTTTCTGCCCCAGACCCTCCAGCTTGGGTTTCCCCGGTGGCAGGGGCCACTCCTGCTCCACTGGCATTGCCTGCACCCCTCGTCCCAGCCAGGAGAGGAGGGTCACTGCAGCGGCTGGCAGACCCTCGCAGCACAGGCTTCCTGGCGCTTTTTCCCCACCTGGAGTTAGGATTTGCCATCCTCCTCATTTTGCCTGCTTCTCCCTCCCCATCGGGTTAGTTAGCCCCCAGGATGAAGGCTGCTTAGTAATTTTCCCTTTTACCTGCACAGCCTCCATGGGAGTCCCCTGACAGATGCAGGCTTGGCCCTCCTCAACCCTGCTCTCTCCATCCACCCCTCGCTGGTGGCTCTGGATCTAGGAGACTGCATGCTGGGTGATGAAGGCATCAACCTTATCTGTGGGCTCCTGCCGCCTGACGGGGCCAAGTCCGGTAAGCACCAGGGGTTGTGGGCTGCACAGTGACCAGTGGAGCAGATTTATGCAGCAATAAATCCTCAGCCCTGGAGGAAGCAGGCTCTGTAGTTTGTCTGAGGAATTTCTTTCCCAACTTAAGTAAAGCAGAAAAGCCAAGCAATAGAGGAGCAGCAGTTCCCTCAGGCATGTGCTTTCTGCTATTGATCTGTCCTGCTGGTGGTTTAGAGCTCAAGGACCAACAGGTTGCTTCTGTTTCATGACAGGCGCATTTGAAACTGGAGGAGGGGACAGCTTGGACTTTGAATTTATTATTTTGTATTTGCATGTTGATAACGACCATAGATTAATATATGGTGTACTCCCACCTCAGCACTTGGCTTTATTGTCAGTGCCTGGGAACTGCCCCTGCTTGCAGGTGTAGTCTGTGAGTGTGTAGTTGCATGGTCATAGCCTTAGTTCCAAGACTTAGATCTTTGCAGAGGGTGATCTTTGGTGGTCAGAAGCCAGTGGGCCAGTTAAGCTGAGAGCTGGCCTGTGCTGAAGTAACACCACCCCTCACTCCTGACCCTCAAGGTGCTTTCCACCTCTCCCCATCACCTTCTCCTGTCTGTGCTTACAGTGCCACTGATGCTGTTCTCTCTACTGTCCACCCTTCCCAGGTGCAGGCTTCAGAGCCTGCTGTCCCTGTTATGCCCTTTCCAACCTGTCACCCTGTGCCACCTCCTTCTGGTCAGTCACTTCACATACCCCTTACTTGTTTCCATTGTGTTTGCTATTTAGGGTAAGGAGGACACAAGCTGGGAGAGCAGAGAAATGGGGCATTCACGGTCACACCATGGGCAAATGAAGGGCTACTGCTGAAAGCAGTGAAATATTTTACTGATCAGTGAAATATGTGATGGCAGTTGTCAGAGAAAACCAAACCCTTTAGAATGTCAGAGAACAGGGGACACAACTTAAAGCTGTTCTGGTTAGCTGAACTAGTTCCCCTGAGACTGCTTTAGTGACCTTAAAGCTCTGGTTTGGCTTCTCTCTCTTCTCCAGGCCTCAAAGAGCTAACGCTGAGCGCCAACCCAGGAATCACAAGCAAAGGCTGGGGACGCCTGGCTATTGCTGTGGCTCACAGCTCACAGCTCCGCGTGCTAAACCTCGACTACAACCCCCTAGGTAAGCTGGGGGGGCAGGGAGGAAGAGCAGGAGACACTACACTCCTGTCTCAGCAGTTGTGCAATTTGTGCTGGTGGGTGGCTGGGGACTGAGCTCTCAAAGGGCAGCAGAACATCACCAGCAGAATGGGGTGGCCTCTTGCATAGGTCCCTTCTGGTCCCTGGCAGTGACTTCACCCTGCCAGGTGCCCTCGGCTGTGGGGAAAGCCAGCCTTGCTGCTCTGCTTGTGTGTGGTGGCCACATGCCCTGCAGGGAGGTGCAGAAAGGAGGTTGCTCCTTGCCCACTCCACGTTTGACACTCCAAGTCTCCACTGTTCCTGAAGCTCTGGGCACTGATGCTGGCTTGGCAGATGCAGCACGTCCCCGTGCTCCCCCTTCATCTTCCCAGCAGAGCAGGGAGGAGGAGGAGAGCCTGGCACTCGTTGCCATAGAAACCAACTCACCAGTTCTGCTGCAAGGTGGTGAAGAGGAGACCCGGCCATGCCTCCTTGAGCATCAGCAGGGTGCTCACCTCCTCACTCTGGAAACAGGGTCTGCAGTCTGTCTGACCAGGTGCCCCCTCTTAGGCAGGAAAGGCCCCAGGGTGTTACCTGACAGCAGCCTGGGCTTTTTTCCTAAGAGAAGGTGTCACAGTTGTGTGGTATGTTGGCACTCACCAGGGAATGTCAGGAGAACATGCTAGAGTCTTGTCTCTTCACGAGCATCAATCTTTAATGCTCTTCATCCTGCTGCATCCACCCCCAAAAGTCTGCCTCCTTTCCAGGGAGGCTGTCACTCAGCTGCTGCTGAGTCCTCTGTCCAGCTCCAGCCTCCCCCTAGACTGAGGTATTCAGCATCTGGGATACCTTACAGGGACTGTTAAAGGCCCTCGCATCCTTGAGTAGAAAGAATATTTGGGAAGATATAATTTCTTGGGGAATAAAAACAGTTCCATTGTGTTCCTTCATGTTCCTCCTGATAATCAGTGACTGCTCCTGTAACCACAAAATGGTGCACCTTTACCTTGTCTCTTTCCTCAGTTAATGCATCCCTCCCTGCCCTGCCCAAAGTAACTGAGATTTGGAGGTTGTCTGATGGCAGAAATACTCAGAAGATGTTTCCATGACAGCCCCAGGCCATGAGGGAAGACAGGCACTGCTGACAGCCCCAGTTTGCTTCTCCCACAGGTGACCAGGTAGCAGGGATGCTTGCTGTTGCTGTGGCCTCCAGTCGAACCCTTGAAGTTCTGGACTTGGAGGGAACGGGACTTACCAACCACTCAGCCCAGGTATGAGAGCCTACAGTTACTCTACAGCACCACTGACATCTCAAGGGCATCTACAGAAGCCCTAGAACCTATACCTGGCTTCATCCCCCTCCCCGAGTCCATATGCACCCCCTTCCCTCCCTGCGCCCAGGGGTGCTGTTGCTTTCCCTTGGCCTGTTGCATTCAGCTGCAGGATGATCACGTAAGCCACAGCTCTGACCTAGGGCTCCTGGATCTCCTTCAAGTCAGCAGGGAAAAACACACTGCTCTATTAGTAGGTTGGTTTTCTTGGAAGTAAGAGGTTAGACTTGTGATGGAGGATCAGAGCTAAAGCTCTGTGGGCAGATAAGGGCCAAGGCTTGGTAGCACAGGCTCTCCTCTCAAAGCCCCATCTCCCAGTGGTAAGAAGGGACTAGCCTGGATACATGGCAGCAACAGGCTGTAGAACGGTCCCTTCTTTAGATAGAGCCAGGAAATCCAGGCTCAGCTCTGCCCACAGGAAAATGGGGAGCCAGGCTCTCAGAAAGCCTGGCGAAGGGAGGTCAAGGCCAAGGGAAGGTAGAGGTAAGAAGAGGAGGACTGGAGTTTGCAGGGAGACAGAATTTAAGCTCTTTCTGCTCAGCCTAGCTGCTGTTTGTGCTGCTCATCACTCTATTTATCTTGCACTCCACCCAGACCTTGCTGGACATGGTAGAGAATTACCCCACAGCCCTACGGACACTCATCCTGGCAGAGAACAACATCAGTCCCGAGCTGCAGCAGCAGATCTCTGACCTGCTCTCAGAGGGTGAGGAAGAAGAGGAGACGGAGGCTCATGAAGTCACAGCCAGGGAGAAGAACCCCTGGATCTGCCAGAACAGTAAGAGCTCTGGGACCTGGGCTGTGGGCAGTGGTTGACAGGCAGGAATTGGGGTGTCTGGGGTGTTTCCAGCACCACTGGTCTCTTGTGGTGGGGTTGGTGAATGGGGACTGTACTTTCTGCCTGGGAACTGGAATCCAGACAGCCTCCAGGCACAACCTTCACATTGAATAAGGCTGGGCTGAGCCGTGCTTGGAAAGGCAGCCTCCAAGGACAATGCGGCTGCTGCAGAGAGTGGAAAAGGTACCTCAGAGGCCTTTTCCCTGACGCTGCAGGAACAAAATCTTTGTGCAAAGTCTTAAAACTCAAGGGCAGGAGCATTAAGGATCTCAGGGGCCTTTGCCAGGTATCCTAGCCAAAACTCATGTCATTCCTTGCTGCTTCCAGAACCTCCCTGCAATCCACATAGCACCAGCTATTCCCATCTCTGCATCCCAAACATGTGAAGCGTTAGCCAGGTGTCACAGCCTGTCCCTTCCTTGTAACAGAAAAAAGGTATATTATGGAGATAGCTGTAGCCCACTGTGTGTTGTTTGTATATATGATATGGTATATTGTCATGCCTACCTTGTGGTCCTGCTGGTTTGAGGTTTTTTATTTTACCTTTAGCTGTCCTCCTCCCCTCCCAATTCTCATATCAGACTAGCAGCGGACAAGGACAACCACTCCCTGGGTCTCAAAACATCTGGATACTCATTTATTAGAGCCATAAAAATCCTTTACTGACAGCTCTGGACAAGTTTTAGATCCAGTTTCCAGACATTGATCCCCAAAACAGCAATCCCATGCAGCAGTTCTGAATGTGTAGGACTGTGGACCTGAAGCACACAGGCATTAAAGATCTCCTCCCTCACATCCAGAAAAAAAACTTTTTTTTTTTTTTCCTGTTTAAAAAGGCTTCTGGATGGGAAACCAGTACCCTGCTGACTTTCTTACTTGCTATGCATGCCCATCCTCATTACAGCTGATTCACTTGGCGTGGGGAAGAGTCACAGCGTTCCTGGCTGGTGCTCTGTGCTGATGCAGAGCCAGCAAGCTGTCCTCACCTTCCTAAGGCAGGCTGGGGGGGGGGCCTGCACAAACCCTCCATTCATGCAGCACAAAAGTCAGCGTTTCCAGGCCTCTGCTGCCATAATATGGCTGCCTGCCCACTGCAGCCTCTGCTCGTGGGAAGGCAACACCACCACCCTGCCTGGGTTTGGCTGGCTTGCAGCCTGCCTTCCCGTGCCACCTGGGCACTGTGTCTCTAGCTGAAATGACACTTGGTGAGTGCAGATTTAAAGGTCTGCGCAGGGCTGGGTAAGGACACAGCTGGGCCAGCACAACCACTACGTGTATGTTCAGAGCTGATGTTCTTCCTCTCAACAGCCAAGGTAACAAATGCAGATCCCCCACCCTGGGCTCTTGCTGCTGTCTCTGCCTTCCCCCCCTTCCCAAACATCGATTCTGTTCTGCTGCATGGCCAGAGCAGACCTAGTTACTAATCTCGCAGTCCTCAGCAGTTCACTTTCCACCCTGCGGTGCTCTAATTCCTCATCCTCACCTCTCAGTCTGGAGTACAGCTCTGCTCTCTGGCTGCCCAAACAGCTCATGGTTTTCTCCCTCTCTCACCACAGATTCCAGCTCCCAGATGGTCCTGATGACGTCAGGTCTTGGTGACAGCCTCTTAGCAGAAACAGAAATGTAGCTGGGCTACCCTGCCTGCTTCTGCCGAGAAGAGCACCGTGCCCACTGGGGGAGCATGCGTCCACCAGCCCCCCTGCCTCAGGTGGGCTGCCCCAGCCATCTCCTCACACATTTCACGTCCTGTTGACGCCTGCCTTGGCTCGCCAAGTGCTGGAGCCTGGTCTGAGCGAATCTCTACACACGTCTCTGTGTTGTCACACGCCCCGTCGGCCGCTTGTGATTGTGCAGTTGCTGCATGTGTAGCTCACGCTGCCCTGTCTCTCCCCCATGCCCAGCTGTGCCCACAGGGCACAGGCTGTATTTATTCAGATGTGTATAAGAGATGTTCTTTCTATTGCTTGTACTGCTGTCACGATGAGAGTTTTATAAAGGTCACAGATGTGGCACTACTTATGGCAGCGTGAGCCTCTGTCACTCTGTGCCCCTGATGGGGCAGAGGCCAATAGGTACTGACAGCTGCCTGCTGACAGGAGCTATGCTGAGGGCTTGGAGCTCGGGTTTTCTCCCACCTTGCTGAGGTGAGTGCTGCAAATTGGTCATAGCCCAATTTGCTGTCCCCAAGGCCTTCCTGCAGGGAGCTTGGCAGCAGCTGTGAACCCTCTGGTGAAGGCTTCAGCCTGTACCAGCACTGCAGGTTTCACTGCTCAGCCAAGTGCCCCTTGCTAGGCAAAGAAGATCATGTTTCAAGGCTCGGATTAGGCTGGAAGATTAAATTGTGGCAGCAGCTGCTACTCAAGGGAACACAGAATATAATAATTAATTATGGGGACAAAGAAACAAGAAACTCTTCTTGTGTTACGTTTTGCATACACCTAGGTCAGAAGGGCACAGGCAGCATAGCCTGGGAGACGGCAGGCAATTTCATCACAGCCCTCTGACCGCCATAGCACCATTCAACATGAAAGGGAAACACTTCCAAAATGTCTGTATCAGCATCCTACAGGACCTCCCTCATCTTTAGAGAGCTTCCTGTCTGGGGTATGTCTAATCAACCCCAATCCTCCCTCCTCACACAAAATAAAAACACAAAATACTGACAGTAGAGTTATAAAACTCTTACAAACTCCAGGAAGGGGGTATGTTACATGTTCCCATGTAACTCAGTTTCTGAAATGGAGAACTGATACTCTCACATGACTGAGAGCTGGGGCTTCAAGAAAACCAACAAATATTAGAAGAATTAGCTATACCTAATCCTACTCTAGATCAGCACGTGGCAGTCTTTGCCAAGACACAGATCAGACAGAAGGACAGCAAGAAAAATACTTGAAATGGGGTAGGCAGAATTTTATGAATAACACTGAGGCTGCCTACAGCACAAGCTTCACTGCAGAGGTTTTGACAAGCCTAGCCTCTACAGCCTTTCAGTAATGTGAAAAGTGCCCACATTGGTTTTCAATGTTTCTCAAAGTTGCCTGGTTAAATAATCTACCCTTTTTTTAAGCTGCTGTCAGGTTCTGAGTCAAAAGTGACACGCATGCTGCTGTGAACAATACATTCTGGTCTGCAGTTGGAGTTGACAGTCCACAATCAGACCCAGAGAACAGTTTCCGGAGCTTGAATACCGGATACGATTACAGAAGTAAAACTGCTCATCCCAGACATCACTCCTTGCCTGCGACTGCACCTCTTCTCCCACACAGGTGATCTGCACAAACACCTTGAACCAGGCTGCTGTTAAAGTGGGCACTCAGGATGACCAGTGAATTCACAGCCTCTGGGAAAGCTCACAGGTCACAGGACTGCTCTCCCTGGGAGAGCTAATGAGTGGCACATGCATTTCAGCAAATTTGGGACATTGTACCACAGGAGGCTCTGCTCTCTCACATGCTCAGGATCAGCCTGGTCTAGGTCCTATCCAACAGAGAGAACACGATAGCCATTGCCACCTACTTTTAAAATAGTTTTATTTCTGATCTTAAAATATACATCAGTTTGAAAATTGCAGAAAAAAACCCCCACATTAGTTACAGATTAACAGTCTGGAGTTGGGACACTGAAAGTGGGGTCAGCTCAAGGCCCCAGAGCCAATACTGCTGGAGGTGAGCAGGACTGCAGAGGGCAGGCACCATGCCTACTGAGAGAGGGCTCTGCTCCTCTTGAGGCCACCACTCTGCCTCAACCTCTGCCAGCAACCTAACACTGTGAAGCAGAAGTGTCTGGTGAGGCGTTGGGCACCCCTCTGGCACCCCTCCACTTCTCTACTGTTTTGCTTTTAAGCCTAACTCGACCAAAAGCACAGGTAGGCTGGCTCTGCCCAGTGCCATCAGCACCAACCAGCTGCTTCAGCAAGAGTGGGTTTTGTCCCCTGACCAGCATGCCAGGATTCAGGGGAGATAGGCTGAGCTCTGAGCGGCAATGCCTCCCTCACTGCCCAAGTGGTTGTGCTGTCTATCCCACAGGCAGACCACCAGCAGCCTCAAAGCCAGAGGAGCTCACTCAGTGAGCATCCAACCCCAGGTGATGTCTGTGAGGCAGGAGCTGGCAGCCACTGCAGGCACAAGCCCTCAGCAACGCTGCAGAACAAAAGAAATGCAGCAGTGGAGTGGCTGATGACAGCAAACGCAAGGACCCCACCACCACCACGTTGAGGACAGGGGAGATGAACACCCTGCAAGTTCAGAGGAGGCTCCTGCTCTCAGCACCAGCCTGTTTGCACAGGTAGCAAGGGAAATACTGTAGTGAAATACTGCATCCACCTTCCTGCCAGAGGGTGGCATCCAGCTCCACAACTGCTCGAGGTGGGAAACGGGAGCTGTAGGCAGCAGCTCTAGCCAGGGGCACACAAACCAACCTACACAGCTGACAGAGAGGCCTGCAGCCCCCTTCCACGGGCCCTGGAGCCTCCAGCTGCAAGCCCTCTGCAGAGGTAGGGGTTTGGGGAAGGGAGCAGGGCCCCCAGGCAGCTCTTGGCTGCATATCTTGCTGAAAGCGTATGAATGAGAGCTCCCTCATGGACAGAGGGCTGCTCTCCTACAGCCCAGTGAAGAGTCCTCATTGAGTAGGGTGGGAGAACAACACAAATTCAACTCAAAAACCAGACAGCAGGCTGAGGACAACCAGGGGGGTTTAAGGGGGGCACAATGCAGGGAACCAGGCTATTCTCTGCCTCACACCCCTGGGGGAGCCAAGAAACACCAGACAGATGAGGGCACAGGACAAAATTAAAACAGGATGCCTGGGCTTTGTAAGCCCTCAAAAAAATACCTACATCTACAGACCTCTCCCCTTCCCTCCCCCCAACAAGACACCGAGCACACAAGACAGAGAAGAAAAATCACACAATATCACGCTACACGAGGAAAAACACGCAGAGAGGCCCTGCCCAGAAGGGGAGGCCCCAGAGAGGCACCAGAGCCAGTCTGTAGCTCCCCACAGAAGGGGACGTGCGAGGAGACCCTGGCAAAGGGCTGCAGTCGAGCCATGAGGTAGTGCGTCTACAGGGAGCAGCTCCTCAGCACGCTGCCCTCGCATCCCTGCCGGCCCTGCACCAAGCCCTGCCCAGAAAAGCCCAGAAGCGTCCTTCACGCCTTGCTTGCCTGGGGCGAAACCTTGTTCTGGAGTCTGGAGGGGTTTCTGCAGGCTGGAGGCCAGGATCAGAGAGAAGCACAGCTCTGAGAGCTAAGCCTCCCCAACACACCCTCAACGCAGGCTTCGGAGTGTTCTGCCAACGGCTCTGTCTGTTTATGCAGGGCGGGGAGAAAGAAAAAACAATACACCCCAAAACCAAACGCTTAGAAAGAAGAAAGAAGCCCACCCAAGAGCAAAGCATCAGCCCCGTTCAAACAAAACAACAGCACAGAGAGCGGGGGAAGAGATGTGAGGGAGGAGACACACAAACACAAACCCCAGCACCTCCCCGAACCACCCTGGCAGACAGCACCCGTGCCCCACGCCACAGCACCAGCATCCATGCGCTGCCTCGGAGGGGGCCGGGTGCTGAGCCCAACACAGAAGCCAAACAACGGGGACCTGCAGAGGCAGATTCTGGAGAACTACCCAGAGGGCAGCTGGGGAAAACAAAACCCAGCAGGAAAATGAGACACCAGCAATCCCAGCACATCCCCAGGGGCACACAGCCATCCGCTGAGAGTCCTCGTGCCCCGCTCAAAGCCCCTGGGGGCTCCCAGGGAATCAGACACCACCACGCAGGCACTCCGCCCTGTTGGCACAAGTTAAAAGAGAGCAGAGCAGCCACGGGCAGCCAGCATGAGAGCATCCAGGGCCTCAGGTACCTGAGTGGGAAGGGGGAAGGAAGATGTGAGCATAAAGAGGCGCAGGCACCAGGACAAGGGGTACCAAGAACCAGCTCCGGTACAGGCACCAGTGTGAGGCTGTGAAGAGAGCTGTGAGTGTGCTGGGGCAGTGAGCGTGCTTCTGCACACTGTGTGTGCTAGTACTGCGAGTCTGAGGTGCCAGGGAACAGGGACCCCAGCTCTTCCAGGTAGCAAAAGAAGAGAATAAATATAAAATTTCAGAGCAGAACCACCCCCCAGGAGGAGGGTACTAAGGAAGGTTCTCCCTCAGAAGGTAGGCAGATGGAGGCATCCCACAGCTCTGCAGCGTGTGGCTGCTTCTTGTCCTGCCTCAGCTGAGAAGGTTGCCCTGCTCCTGGGCTTGCGTCAGACTGTCTTTGCGATGTAGGTGGTGGACACCCATCCTCTTGGGGCTGCGGTGCGGCCGACTGAAGGGAGGCTTGACCCTGCCTTCTCCACTTTCCTCTTGGGCACCTCCTTGGTTGCTTTCCTTGCTTTCCTGGAGCAACATTTCTCTCTCCTCAGCTGGGCTCTCAGGCAAGCCAAGGTCCACATAGTCCTTATGCTTCTCTGGTGAGGGGCTTCCAGGCTCAGCAGTGCCTCCACCACTTTCTTGCAACAGCTTCTGGGCTTCGTCCTGGGAGAAATCTGTACCATAGTCCGAGGAGAAATGGCTCCTGCGGGCTCTAGACTCAGTGCTGTCTGTGTCCACACTCGAGTCCCGGCTCACGGTCCAGCTGCAGCTCTGTGCAGACTCCTCACCATCCGAGTAAGCCGAGGCTGCCCTACCCAGCTCCTGCATGGAGCGGCTGAACCTCTTCTGGAGCTCGGGGGCTGTGTCACGGCTGAAAGCCGTGCGGTTCATCAGCACTCGCTCTGAGGTCGGAGGAGCCTTGTCCACAAACATACGCTGCCAGTTGGCCAGAAGGTCCTCCTCGGAGCTGGCAGAGCTGGCAAAGGCGCTCGGGATCTGGGGAGGGCTGCTGAATGGGCTGCTCTGGGAAGAGCCATGAGCCCTGGCTGCTTTGGGGGACTGCTGACAGGAACAGCTGGAGGCCGAACGGCGCCCTTCCGAAGCAGGGCTGTTGGGGAGTGTCCGGTGCCTGTCACAGCTCTCATCTTCACTCTGTACCAGGCTGAGGGAGATGGCCTGGCGCGTAGCATACGTACAGTTGGGCAAGGGGCTGTTCTTTGGGATCCTTACCTTGTCCTCAGAGAACTCAATCACTTTGCGCCCAGGGTACATAGGATGGGGAGGTGAGGGAGTAGGGTACGGGCTTAGCTTCTCAAAGGCAGGCACCTCCTCTGGCACGCTTTCCACACTGCTCTGTGGCTTGCAGCCACCGTTCTGCTGTTTCCCTGCATCTCCTACCTCCTTCCCCATCTGCCCTCCACTGTTGCAGGCATCAGGAGGGGCTCCACTCATGTCCACATGCACAAAGACATCCTCAGCCATGGGACAGCTGCCACTGCTAGACTTGGCTGAATTCAGAACCAGAGATTCTGGTTTCTCCAAGACTCTGGCAATGACTGAAGTGGGCACAACATCAGATGGAGCCAAGGTGTGGGTTGCCTCTTGCCCAGGGCCTGCGGACTCCTGAGTGCTGTGCAAATGCTTATTGACCATGTCCTGCAGCTCATAGGGAAGCTAGAGAGAAAGAAAAGGAGATGAGAAGGGGGCTTCCACGCAAGCCGTTCAGTTCCAAATAATTTGCATTTTCCAACCAACCTTCATGTGTACTTCGTACTTCTTGACCCTAACATTCACTTACCTTGCCTTGAGAAAATTCTCTTTCCAAAGCAAACCTGCCCCGTGAGGGACTTACAATGCTCTCTAGCTGTCACACCAGTCATGTTTCTAGGCCATGGTTCACAGGCCGTATTTTGCAAAGAGAATAAGAAAAAACAGCACCCGGGCTCAGTCCCCCACGCTTGTGAGCACAGAGACAAGGCCCAGCCAGTGCATGCTAGGAAGGGTCTATTGATCTATGGAAAATCAGCTGGTGGTTGCACTGAAGTGACCCAATAGCCTCCAGTGCTGGGATCCACAGTGCTCCCCAAATGCAGTAATTGCGGCCATGCTGCCTTGGCAGCCTGCCCGTGGACCTGAATCAATGCCTTCCCTTGTTCCCACCAACTCCATCCCACTTCCTCACTCTCTCCACTTCAAAGAGGCAAACACGGGGTTTATTACCAACGCTGCAGGACTGGGGTCTCATCAGAAGGTAACCACTGCTCCTTGTGGAGCCTTGCAAATGGGCACTACTACTACCCCCTCACCCTGCCAAGCTGCCCTCCCCTTTGGTCACCACACCCATGCACAGCATGAAGTGGAGAGCAGAGCTCCAGAAGCCACTCAGTGCCACAGCAAGGTCTGTCCCATCACAGTCAGAAGGGAACTGTGACCAAAGCTGGGGACGTAGAGCACACTGTATGACAACAGCTGGCTGTAAGGCAGACTGTCTGCACAGCTGCTCAGCACCAACCCCCCTCCAGTGGCAGCCACGGGGGACATGGTGCTCTGGAAGGCAGAATTCAAAGCTCCAGGGAGGGGAGACAGCTGGGAGAGAGGTCAAGGTTACTCCAGCAGTAACCGATACACTGACCTCAAGAGTGCTAATTTGAGACACAATGGGGGAGGGTGACATATTGGTCACCTGCTAAAGTTAAAAAAGACAAGCACATGGTTTTGCTGAGAGGAACATAAGAAGGGATGAAGACTAGGGGTACAGCAAAGAGAGAACTGGGGTAAGGACCTAAATGACACTTCCAACCAAAGAAGTGATGCTACTAATGTGAAAGGCCTAAACTCCACCTTTGCTCATCCTGCAGGCAGGATGAGCTGAACAGACCCCACAAGGGGGAGTATGAGTTGGTACCAACTTCTGTTCAGGAGGCCTAAAAGACACCCTAAATGCTGCCTCACACATTTCTCCTCAGAGTAGGAAGTGAAACAGGGCTAGACTGCTACTGCTTGACACCTTATCAGGAAGCATGGCCCTTTCATGTGACCAGGTGAGGCAGGGAAGAGGACAGAGCAGGGTAAGAGACAGGTCTGTCCTCCTGCCAGCTCCCATCAGGCACCCACCAGCTATCAAATTCAAGGTTATTGTGCTTTTTATAACAGCTCCTGGCTGAGCTGTGAAATGGAGCTGGCGTGAAAGAGGAGCTGGCAGAGGCTCTGTGCTGCCTTCTCAGTGGGAGTGGGAACAGGAGCCCCCCCATGCCTCCCTCTATCTAAGGCTGAAGGATGAGAGGCCAACAGCCCTTGCAGACAAAGCTGGAGAAAGCAAGATGCAGGCAGAGACCATGAGCCCTTCCTCCCCACCTCAGCAGGACTGCTACTCACATCAGCAAACTTGTGGTTCCTGAAGTGGGACTTGTTACACTTGAGCAGCTGCACTGCGAGGTTACAGTCCTGTCGATAGCGTTCCTGAAAGAAAAGGCACAGGTGGGCAACAGTGTCAGACTGGCCTGATCTCTTACCTGAAAAGGTGCCACCTGACCAGATGCTGCTTGAACAGAAGGAGGAGGAAGCATCTGATGAATCACTCATGAGGGCAGCTGCCACCAACTCCTCTCCACAACCCTGTGTACTTTCTTACAACTCAGCCAAGGTGTCCCTTTCAACTCCAGCCCTTGCTCCAGGCATATGTTCTGTCAGTGTATCAACCCCCTCTCCCTCTGGGGATTTTAATAATCTCTGAAAGTCCCACCAGACTCACCATCCCATCCCAGAGCACTCAGCCATGCCCGAAGACACTGACTGATGTCAGGCATCTTGCAGACAGACAGACTGGAAAGAGCTGAGATCAGTTAATAGAAACAAGCACTGGATCCAGGAACTCCTATATTAATGGTGTATAAAATGCATCAGGTCCCTCCCAACTCTACAGTAAATGACCCCTCCACTGGTACAGCCTGGAGTCAGGTCAAAATCTGAGCTCAAAAGAGCAAATATATTGAACTGGAAAATCAGTTCTTCCTTGCTCAACCCTTCAGACCCTTTTCTGTTTGTCTGTCCCCACTTTTGTGCACAGCTCCCACACTTTCATACACACTGAAGTCATTCACATGCCTCTTTACACTAATGACTTTGAATAAGAGGAAACGTGCACACCTCACACGCTTCCACAGCCATTTGCAGACTGACACTTACATTGAGTTCCTCCAGCTTATTGATGGTGGTTTTGGCATCAAGCAATTTATTAGTGAGCTCTACAATTTCCCAGTCCAGCGTCTTGCGGTCCATCTCTGCCTTTTTAATCTGGGATGCAAGAACACCAAGTGAGAATCCCCCCAGAAGAACCTGGCTTGACCACCCACCTCAACCCAAGCATAGCACAGTGACACGTTCAGCTGGGATACAAAAAATTCCAGACAGACAGACAAGGGGGGACAGCCTGGCTCTTCACCAGGGAAGGGACTCCAAAGGCCAAATGGAGTCAGCCACTCTGCTAGTTACAGAGACAGCAGGTTGAGTTTGAACCTCCTGAAATCAGTATCTCTTCTTGCAACACAATCATGTTTCCTCTCTGCCCTGGTTCACACAGTGCCTGGTGGGAAGCTAGTGATTTTGAGCAATCAATCCCATTCTACCACTGTCAGCAAAGACCTCTGAGCTTGTGATACCCAGCCCTCTTCTCTGGGGCAATAGAATGTGCATACTGCTCACAAAGATCCAGTAGTCAACGCTGAATGGACAGAAGGTTTTTTTGGCAGGGAGAAGACACCATCTTGAAAGAGTTTAAGCCTTGCTCTAGTAAGAAAAAAGGACCTGTGTAGCTTCATCTGGAGTTCAGTCAATGCCCTCCCTAAAGCAGGCCATCTTGCCTCTTTAGATGCCCTAATGGTTCAAGTACGGGGCCAAGAGATACCCAGAAGTAACAGCAGAGAGAGGTAACAGCTCAGAACAAGCAAGCCATCCCCTTCTCAAGTTCTTCCAACACTGCCCAAGGGTGCTCTGAGGCTGCAACCACCCCCTGTGTGTCACGGGTACAGCACAGCAACACAAGGGGGTAGGGGAGGACAATACTTCCCACATATGTGGTCTCTTCAGGCACCAACACAATGAATATTAACCCAAGAAATTCAAGTGCTCAAACCAAAGGAATCCCATCCTGGGCTACATAGAGGCAATCAGCATCCCAGCTGTTCGACTTGCCTGCTCACAACCCAGCAGAGGAAGGAACGAGAGCAAACGAGGCTCACAGCCATCCACAGCTTGTGCAGTGCCACAGCTTATGGGCACCACTTCCCAACAAGCCATGCTCCAGCTGGCTCAGAGTCAAATGCTCTTAAGATAGAGCACTGCAAGCTAGGACCTGCTGCATCTGCGGGCAGCTGCTGGATACCAGGTGAGCCCTTGGCTGGACGAGGGCTGGGGCCCCTCCATCTGGGATGGGGTATGTGGGACAATGAAACCAACAGGCTGAGACACGTAAAGAGGAAAAAGAAAAAACACACAAACAAAAAGACGCAACTGCAAAAATCCAGCTTTGGCTGAGAGAGGCCTGAGAGGTGAGTGCGCCCAGCGTGTGCCAGCGGCAGCATGAGGAGGAGAGAGAGAGAGAGAGAGAGAGAGAGGGGGAGGGAGAGAAAAGAAACAGCCATGAGTGTTATGAATGCACACAACAAGACATACACACACATTGGCTCTGCTCTGACTGCCCCTGTCCTCCCAGGATCACCACCCCAAGACTGGTTGACACATCCCTGGCATTTTGAGAGGGACTGAAGCAACATGGCGGAATACCATGCAGTTATGTTGTGGGGAACCAAAGCTCACATGCATGACCAAGTAGGGCCTCAGTAAATCAAGAAAACAGTTCATGACACCAGCCAGAAAGGGGAGTAGATGGTCATAGCCAGAATCTCACCCTTCACCCACTACCACATCTGCTGGGTAAAGCTAGGGCCCCTTCCCTCATCTGCTCTTAACACACGGGTCTCTTCCACTTCCTCTCTGCAGTGACTTAATAGGGCACTTACCAGGGTATGCAGCTTCTCCTCCAGGTCTTGATTGGTTCTCTGAGAAGCAGTGTAGCTGTTCTGCAACCTACAGAAACAAGATTGTATATATGGGAATGGTTCTCAGGCACCTAACTGAGGTCCCTTCATAGGCGCCAAGCAAATGACCAACTCCACAATTCCAGAAAGACTGGTACTAAGACAATCAGGCATATTAACTTTGCCTCACTTCTGTCATATAATGGCCTTCAGACCTCAAGTTACTGGAGGTGAGATGAGGTTGGCTGCATGAAAGGATCTTGCAGGGGAAGGTGTGAATGACTTTGGAGGACTTCTCTTCTGTATGTCATGTATAAGCATGTGACCAGTGACCGGCAATTATTTTTAACTGAGGTACTTCTCAGGTAAAATGGTGATGTATTTTCTTGCAGCCATCAGTGGCTCCCTTTGCACTTGTGGGGTAACCATCCAAGCTGGATCCTGCCTTACACCTAACAAATGAAGAATTCCCTTTGTTGTCAATCCCTCGCACTGGCAGCATTCCTACACTGCACCCCAGAGGAAATAACGTCTGCAGAGCCTTTAAGTCCCCTACAGTCTCAGGGTGCACCTTTCTGAGGATGCAGCATGCCTTTGATTTACACAACAGGGCACAGCCTGCTCACGCCAGCTGAGGGAGTCCTTGGTGGGAAGGATCTCTCTAACTCTACCCCTCTCATTTTCTTTTTCATACCTACGGAATTTGTCCTTGAATTTCTCCAGCTCCTCACGGTTCTGGCCCAGCTCCATCTCCAAGTAGTCCTGGCCTGACTCCAGCTCCCTCTCCATCGCCTCCATTTTGTTAGTCACATATGTCAGCCGTCGGCGCAGCTCCTCATTCTCATGCTGCAGGAGCCTGGGGCACACAGGAACAAGGTACCACTGAGTGCACAAGGGGTACTCCATACCAGCACCCTCACCCCATTGCCCTGCTTTAGGGCCCAAGACCCCACACAGGGGCTCCAGGAAGTCAGGAACAGAACTGGCAGGAGACTCTAGCACACACAGCGAGAGGTGCACCTCTCTCAGGAGAGGGAGACTCCAACTCTCTTGGAGTGCCACTAAAATCTGGAATAAACTTCTGATTTCGGTGACAGGAGCAGGGGCAAAGAAGCACATGCCAGCTGGCCAGTTGTGGCTCCCAGCTCCCTCTTGGGTTACTGAGCTTGGATAAAGCTCACTAGCCAGAAGAGTTGCGCAGCCCCAGTGTCCCTCTCTCGTGAATTAAACCCACTCAACAATTTAGCCCAGTCCAAGTTAGAAGAGTTGAAGGAGGAAAGAGTAAAACAATCTTCTCCTCCCCTGAAACTGTTCAAAAGCCCTCACACCTTTAATACATGATGAAAAGAGGATTCCATACAGCCTTAAGCCCAGAAGCAAAGGTGGTGGGGTGCATTCACAGATGTGACCACAGCTTCCAGTCAACCCCATACCAACACAAACTGCTCCATTCCTCTGCAGCCAGGACATGCCTGGTGGTCAGAAAGATTTCCTGTTGTTTTTCATTCCTTTGTGCTCAGTTGCTTGGAGAAACCCAGAAGTGCAGCTTCTCCCTGGCAGTGCAAGTTTTCTCCTCACTACAGCTTGGAGTTCCGTGCTAGCAGCTGTCTGTGCCCCACACCACCAACAGCAAAGGGCTCAGCTCTCACCCTCAGTGAGCAGCAAGCCTCTGTATACTGCTTCTGGTGGCTTACACCAAAACAATGTCAACAACAAGAAGAGTTAAAAAAGGCACTTCCTCTCTCCACCTGTATTAAAGGCTTCGTCTCCTACCTTTTTTCACACCCACCAACTCCTCTGTCTGCACCTGCACTGGGGGTCTATGTGCCTTCCCCCTCCAGGGGGAGAGACAGGGAAGGCAGAGGTTGGCAAGGCACAGACTAGATCTCTGCCCACATGGCCCCAAGAAGATTGAAGATCTGAGAGGAACCCACAGGGCCAGTCAGCTTTGCTGTGCAGGTGGCACAGGCAGGATGGGAGGAATCAGCACCCACACAGTTACAGTATGACAGGCACAAAGGGGGAACAAGACACTTACTTCATCCTTTCTGCATCCGTCAAGGGTTCCTGCACAGGGAAGAAAACAACTGTGAGATTCTTTTAGAGGAGGTGCTGGGGTCTCACACTGTCCTAAAGGGCAGAGTCTTGGTTGCTAGACCCTGCTGTGACTCTTCCTCACCTGCTCTAACAGGTCATGCAAGGCAAGATCACCTGCCAGGATCTGTACACATCGCTCAGCTGTCTGATACCAAGACAGACTATGTGTTCTGGTTCAGGGTAGAGAGCTAGACTAGAAACCACCACACAAGTTAGGTAACATTACTTTCCCACAGTGCAATCTCAGCATCTCTTGTAGCATCGTCACCTTAGCTGGTGTTCCAGCTTCCTCTACATGCACAGCTAGTGGGCAGCAAAAATCTCACAGGCCAGCATACACTGAGGATTAAATTGTCACCACAGAAATCACAACAGCCTTGAAGCCCCACAAAAAGAGAGAGAATCATTTGGGAGCTCAAAAATGTGAGCTATTTGGGAGCTCAAAAATGTAATCTATCATTTACACCACCCAGATTGTGCTGTGAAAAGGGTTTCTTTCTGCAGACCTGAAAGCTGCCACCAAAACCATTCTGGGATAGCAGAGAAAACACCAAAGGTCAGAAAAGTCTGTGAAAGAAATTAATGTTCTGGGCAAGATCCTCAGAGATGCCTGAAGCGGGGACCTGCAGAACAAGGAGACATAGCAAAGTGACAAGAGCACATGGCTCAGCTATTCTCATTTCCTTTGCATTCTTTGTGTTAACCCATGAGATGGCTGCTGCCTGCCAGCATGGCTGGGAGAGATTTAATTAGCACTAGAAGCAACCATATTTTCTGTGAAAGCCCAAGACCGTGACTATTCTCACAAGGTCCAAGCTGTCCATGGGTTATTTTTGGTTCTTGGTACCAACAGCACTGCACAAACCCAAAGTGCTGCCACACTTCAGATTGTTCATTAAGTGTCACAGCAGCTCTACCCTGTAAGGCCATGCCACAGACAATTGCAGATGAGGTTGTTGAGCTGCTAGCAATATTACAGAAGGCAAACCACCCCAGTCCTGGCCCTAAAACATTACTGAGCAGCTTCTTTCATCAATTTACGCTTTAAAAAGAATGGTCCTTACCACCTGCATACATTCTCCTGTCCCCAAAAGGCGAAGCATCAATCCCTTCTGTTCTTACATCCTGACCCCACATGGCAACCAGTTAAATCACATAGAATTATCTAGCAACTGCCTCCCCTACCCCCAAAAACACACACAGAGCAGGTGCTAGTGACTAGGTAAAGGGGATAATGTGATTCCTATTAAAATGAGGCAATGGCCTCAAAGCAGGCTGGAGATAAGAGAAGGCTTACAAAGACCTGGAACAGCCATCACACAAACATCCAGTACCCCAAGACAGCCAGGCACAGGGCATATACAAAGCACCTGGAACATCCCAACACCTCCTGACGACAGAGCTGCCTGCCTCCTGCCCTGCAGCCTGCAGGGCCTCCAACCTGCAAACACCTGGGAAGTGTGCAGTGGAGAGAACAGCACTAGCTCCTGCCTTCCTAACTCCTGGGGCCAAAGGGAAGCTTGTTCCTTCCAGGAAAATAAACTCAACCTGGAGCACAGCCATGAGCAGCACCCACAAGAGAATAGCTTCTGGTGATTAAGCACCCACAACATGAGGTCTAGGGGCCTGCTCTCACTCTCCCCAGTGGCATTACAGACTAGATGAGATCCAGGTGGGGGCTTTGGCCTTTGTGAGACCCCTGCCTGTGAGCAGGTGGCCCTGGCACCTACCTTGTTTAGTGCCAGGCTGAAGGAAGGGGAGGGTCTAGATGGCGTAGGCCCCTCCTCCCGACTCCAGCGTGTTGGAGTTGAAAAGGATCCTTTCTCTGGGTAGTTCGGCTCCACTGCATGCTTCTGCCCAAGTTTAGCACACAGATGGTGTGGCTGTAAGAGCCGTGAACAGGCACTGCTTTCATCACTTCTGCCCTCTGCACTGCTTTTCCATGAAGACAGCGAGTGCTGTAGCCCAGAGGATGTCCCTGCCAGCCCCAGGTCTGCCAGCTGCTGCAGCTCATACTGACACAGATCTACTACCCTTCTCTCCAAGGAAAGCAGTTTTTCCTTACTGTCCTTCCTTCCAAGAACAGGTTTCTTTCTTAGTCTGGAAGCTCTCTCAGCCTTCTCAGCACACTTTCTCTGGCACAAAGCCATTCCTAGCCCCTCACATTTCTTTTCTGCTTTTCTTCTGCTTCGGCAGGAGGATCTTTCAGTTGCGTGCTTGGTTTTGACCCCTTGCTGCAGCTGACCTTCCCCTTGGCCTTCCGGCATGGAGCTTCTGGGGCAAAGAGGAGAGTTCTGGTCTGGTGCTGCTCCCCTGGTTTCTCCCTGTGAGCGCAAGCGGATGGGGCTCAGCACTCGCTGGGTAATCTCATCCAGGAACTTGGAGAACTGCAGTTTTTCCTCTGTGATCTTCTCCCTGCGCTTGACAGAGTCAGCAGCACTGCGGCTGCTGTGCTCCAGCGAGCACTTCTCCCTGGGGCTGAGGCAGAGCTGAGGATCACTGTACTTGCGTGAGCCACGGCCACAGGAAAGCATCTCTACCGAGTGGGACTTGTGTAAGCTCTCAGGGCATGGGCCTGTCATGTTGGTCTGCTTCAGGATCCCTTTGAGAGGCAGGTGTGTAGAGGAGACACGAAACTTCCTTGTTGTCAGGACTTCAGGAGGCTCTTTAAACATAAGTGAGCGCTCCAGGCTTCTGCTCTTGAAAGAGCGAGTGGGATGGTGTCTTTCATCTCCAGACATCACAACTGTCTCCATGCTACGGCTCACAAATTTGCTGAGGTGCCTAGGACTGTGTTTTGAGCACCGCTTCCCACTTCGCTGCCCCATCTTCCCACCAGATGGAAGTGCTGGTGAGACACTCTGGCTCTTGATGTTGAACTCTGCTCTGCGCCCTGTCACTTCCTTCTCACTGCTGGACTCCAAGGACCATGATGAGGAGAAGTTCAGGTTGCAAACCTCAAACTCCTCTGCCTGCTTGAGCTGGCCTGCCTCAGTATAACTAAACCCTGTTTGCTCGTGCAATGGTGTTAAGCCCTTTGCCACCCGGCAAGCTGTTACCTGACTCTGCTCGGCCAAGATCACTCCATCCTGGTCGTCGCGAATGATGGGCACCTCATGGCGGATCTCGCGATGCTGTGGAGGCGCCTTGCGGTAAGGCTTCTTCGACGGAGCTGTGCTCGACATCCTCCCACCTGCGTGGCTCCAAAAGCAGGTTACCTACCAACAGCAGAAAGTGCACAGAAGAGAGAGTCACAGGTGCTCCATGGAACCCAAGAAGTGACCCAGCAGGTATTCAGCTCCCCTGGAGTCCCAGAGCAGGTCCCCATGCAGAGTGCTAATAGAGCAGGGAAAGGACGTGGCCACAAGCCTTGAGCAGCAGCTGCAGGAGAGGGAACAAAGTAAGAAGTAGCTGTGTCCTTCTCCCAGCCAGTGAGAGCAGAGGGCTGGCACATCCTGTCCCCCCCTCTACACACGCTCACTCACGTAGTTTGTGTGTGTGCAGATTATATATAGCAAACGAGGACAGACCTCACAGCAGCGTATCGATTAGGCTGTTTAGGAAAGGCCTTTTCCAATATGGAAACTGCAAGCCTTAGAGGCAGCAGTGACAGCTGGAGCAGGAGTTATTGATCATGTGCTGTCACTGTCAGCAGGGACTATGTGGGAGGAGACTCCAGCCATTAAAGAGCCCAAACCCAGAAGTTTTTGGCTTACACAGGAACCCAAATGGAGCAGACCACAGGAGGCTTGCCAGAAGCAGGTACCATACCGCTACAACTGCTCACTCTGTCAGAAAAGACAAAGACCACCCCCAAGTCACAGGTGGCATCATATTAGGGAGCAACACTATTGGCATTGGTACTTAAGGCCAGATTTTACAACATGCAGCAGCACTACTTGCAGAAAGACCAGATTAGTCCCTTTATCCAAGCCATGCTGGGCAGGATTCTTCCTGCTGCAGGAGCAGTAGAAGTATAAGAGCAAAAAATAGGGTAGAAGGAAAGCAGCTATCTTGTACACATGAAAGAATCCCTTTCCTTTCCACCACTTTGAGACTGCAGTGGAAAGCAGGAAGGCTTCCCTTCAAGCAGCCAGGATTTCAACCACTCCATTGTACACAAGACAGCCCAATACCAGACTTAACCCAATGACAACATGCATCGTTCATAGTTTGCCTATATTTGGGATAAGCACCTTCTCATTCCCCTTTCCCTTGCTGGATCCTAACACTGATCAACTCTAGCATCTCTGCAATCCACAGCACCTGACCTACAGCACTTCAAAATGTAGGACTCGCCTCAACTCAGATCACCCCCTCCCCTCTTCTACAGGCTGAGCCATTTGACTCCCATTCACATACCTTCAAGGCAGCAAATGGCTACCACTGGGCCAGTGACCTAGCAGACTTCACTTGCTTTGTGTTTTGGCCAGTGGAGTTTTACACGTTAAGTGTCTAAATGGAGCACCAAGAATTCTCTCCAATTCTTATCCTCTCTTGCCTAGCTGCATCTCTAGACACTTAGAGTCCCCTGAGAGGACTGGCAAGTGTGAGGTGTCTGCACCAAGCACAGAGTGGCTCCAAGCCACAACAGGCTTTACACTTCATAGGAATATTTGCAAGCTGTCCTCCATTCTGCTAAAAACACAAGCTCAAAGTTTCTCACACCTTTCCAGAGACATGAACAACTTTCTAGGACTAACCTGTAAATCTCCACTATCAGAATCCTGGAAACTCTCCCTTGCTGCAGTCATTCCCTCAAGGTCCCTTCTAAAAAGACTCAAGTAGGTGAAGAGATCTCCAATACTTTAGAAAAATCACCTCCAGCATACCCAATGCACACTCCACTGCAGCCCCAAGCAAAACAGATGGGTCTGACTTGCTGGGAAGACACTTCTCTTCTTCAAAGAGGAATGCTGAAATCCTGACCAGAAGCAGGTTTGTCAATACCCCACCATCAAACAGATGATCTAGGGGACTAAAACCCCTAGATGTTTGTGCATGGAGATATACCAATCATTTCTCTAGTCCACAAGGACCTGAGCACTTACCAGTCTGGACTCAAATTCGAAGCCTCATGAAGCTGGGACACTCACTCAGATGCCCTGAAGAGGAGAAACAAATAGTTTAGCATCCATCAAAACAGTTAATTTGAAATCTAACTCCATAAATATGTAAAGAATAGGGAATGTTTATAACCAAGGACAATTGGATGGTCATCTCACTCCAGGTACCTGCCCCACATCAGACCTTCTGAAAGTAAATGAAATTAGCTTAGCATAGTTGGGCCACACAGCCCAGCAAGAGCTGGAAAGGCACCGGGCAAGGACATGTCCAAGGCACTCAGGCAACTGGGACCACACAAGTTCAAAATTCACAAAGAAATAGCTTCAAGGGAACCTTGTTTCCAGGAAGGACTAAACAAACCTCCTGTGAAATGGGACCCTCCCAGCTAATCTTCCCCACTACTGCAGAGGGATGCTGACTGCAAAGCCTTCAGTACAGAAGCTTGGTAATCCTAACAATTACCTCACTCATCTTTTTAAGTCAGTGCTTCTCACCTACAAATGAGCTGGCAATTATCAGACTCATGTTTGAGCCAAAAGATTATGTCCTCTTGCCTACAGCTGTGATAACCCACACACTCACCCCATGAGAGAGGAAGGCAAGCTATTCTTTATGACTTCCAACAAGCAGCATGCCATTCTCTACCTAGCTGCTAACAGGCTTCCATAAAATAGCATCCAGCCAGCCAACCAGGGATACAACACAAGTTTAGGAGCAACCTACCCATCACTACAAGAAGAGAATTTGGTTTATCTGGGAGCCAGCTGTAAGAGCGTAGCTCTGCAGCCATCACTCTGCCACTGGCACAGGAGAGACTGCAGTGGACCCTTCCCTTACCTGGTGCACTTCTGCTGCCTTTTCCCTGTCAATGGTACCAAGCCCTGGCAGGTGGGACAGGAGCACAGGGTGTGGAGCAGTTGTACACACACGGGGAGAGTCAGAATGAAGATGAATGGAACAGACAGGCAACCAGGATCACGCAAACTCAGGCTTTGCCAAAACAAACTGAAGAGGTGCCTTGGTACTGGCCCTGCCCCAAGAAGCTGTCTGGCCCCTTTCCTTACTACAATGCTATAGTCGGGTCTCGACTAGCACAGGAAAAAACAGCTTCACAACAGCATAACTGCTGTGCGGGGCAAACTGTGAAGTATGGGGGGAGAAAGAGGGAAAATGTGCACCTCCAGGAAGGACCAGGCCAGCATAGTCTGAATCTGCTTTTCCACCATCTCCCAGCAGGAGCTGGTTCAGCATCAAGGCAGAGCCACCAGCTACACAGCTGGCAGACAAGCAGAGACTTCCAGAAACAGCTGCACCCATGGATCCACATGTTTCCACTGCAGAGGTGCTCAGTACGATCACGCCAAAGGCCTCCTTATCTCAGCACGCAGTTCCTCAGGCTCAAACAGGACTGTCCTGCTTCCTACCCCACAGCCAGCAACTATGTTACCTGCCACACCATCTCCACCTACCTTGAAAAGATACTAGGATTTGAAACCTACCCTCATGAACTGAGGGTTCTCATGAACTGAGAATTTCCAGAGACAAATACTCACAGTGCCTCCAGGCAACTTTCCCCTCAAACAAGGACTTACAGATCCAAAGCAGCAACGTGTCCAAACATTTCTGTCCGCTTGTCTCCGAATCAGCTTTCCCCTGTCAGCATCCAGCAGCATCTGGCCAACAGCTCCTGAAACATGAGAAAGGAAATTTGGTGTCAGTCACCTATCAGCACAACACAAGGAAACAGCCAGGCATGCGCAGAGCAACCCACAGCCAGGTGCCACAGGAGTCGGCAGCAAACTGCTGCACCATCAGGCTACTACCTAATGCCAGGACCCTCCTGTGAAATAAGTTCCTTGTCTTCACTGTGTCCCTGAAAATAATGGTCTTTCGACCATCTCTCCACTGAGCAGGATGTCTGTGCAGACCAGTAACTGACCTCTGAAATGCAGCTGTTTTTTCTAGATGTCTCCAGAGGTCACTGCTTCCCCATCTGCATTCCCATCCAACACCAGGAATCCAGCCTCTGTCATTCTGCTCCAACCACCTTGTCACACCAACCTAATTTTGTTCTGCAGACTTCCCCACACTGAACAGTTCAGTTAAGCCCTCCTTATCTACAATACCTTAGAATCCTTTGCTACCACAGAGAGAGAATTCCAGGGTGGCTGAATTTACCACACCTCCATTCAGAGAGGAACAGATACTCTCTGCAGAACAGAGGGACCTTGTGCCCCAAAGCAGGAACGGATACAGGTAATATCCAGAAATAGAAGGCGGCATCAGCACTGCTCACCATGCTATTCACAAGCCTCTCGCTGAAGGAGCTTGCTGACTACCCTGAAGAAGCTCAGCTTTAGTTTAGAGCTACAGCAGGAGGTAGCTCTTCTGGGATTCTAATTAGCACTGTAATACAAGAGGAAACTTAACCTCCTGGTTCTTTTTATCTGCCCTTTGCATCTCTCATCAGTAACGTTCCTTAACATTCACAGTTCTCTTCCTAGCAGGCTATCATTTGCAGTAGCTCCATTCTACTGCCTTCTAGCTACTACCCACTATAGTTCCAGTCTCATTTCTAAGCTCACAGACAGTTACAGCTTCACTGGAATGGCTCGTTGAGGGCTACGAGGCTTGGGCTCACACTGATCAGCAATACTCACATCTTCTGGGCAGACACAAACACACAAAGGGTCAGAAGACTGCAGTGGAAACCTAACAATTTGCTTTTTTAATGCAAAAACCTGAAGATTCCTCTACCCCCTTACAAAGACAAAGCACGCACAACCTCTTTCCTCTTCACAGTGAGGCAGTGCAGTGACAGTGACCGAGTGCAGCCGCACAGGCAGTATGCAAGCTTGACCACAGCTGTTTTTATCAGAATGTATACCTCAGTGTAAAATCCACTGGCAGAGTAGCTATGTTCTCTGTGTGATCTAAGAAAGGCAAAACCTTTACCACACACCAGGAACAGATGTGATCTAGCACAGAATTGCTTAAGACTATTCTGTCCAGGGGCCCACAGAACTAACAGCCACTTGGCATACGTGCAAAACCACAACACTACCCGTTAGCATCACTTTGACTCCAGTAACAAGACAGAGGTCCATAGGATACAAAAAAAGGTCCAAAGAGAAACCTTTTGGACAAAAAGGCAAAGCTCCAAAGTAAAAAAAAGTAATATTTGTAGGCACATACTGTCTTCCTGACACTTGGCAAGTCTCTTGAGGCCTGAGGTAGAGAATACTTAGCCTTGTATCTAGAGTTTCTGTCTCCTTGCTGTTGCAGCAGCTGAACATTCCCTGCAAAGAGGCAGAGGACTTGCAGCGTTTTCCTCATTATCACCTTCTCTTGTGTTGCCTTTTCTAACCTTATAAAGCAGCCTGCTTACCAGTGTCCAGGGTCAGCATTCTCCCTTCCTCAACAGAAATAATGGTAATTATGTTGCAGAGAATGTTTCTTATTTCAGGCACTGTGTCATCTTTCCAGCCTTTGCCTCTTAAAAGCAGCATTTCTTTAACCTTGTTTTTTTATTCAGAAAGATAAACTTGTGTGACAGAGAAAATACATTCCATAACACAATCACAGTCTCATTTGTTTCTAACGCAACACTACAGAAACATTCATTGGCTATCAGAGTTAGTGTATTCCAAAAAACTCCAATGCAATATCCATATGTCAAAAAAAATGCTGCTCCTGTCCTGTGCCAGATATCTGATCACCACCACCAACCCAGAATTTTCACCCTGTGTGGGCCAACCTATACTCTGAATGTACATCCAATACAGGCACATCTGCCTTAGGAGGCAACCATGTCTCTTCACTAGCATCATGAGAATCAAAAGCAAGAGAGACTTGTCCATTTGCCTTCCTATGCTTATGGATAGAGGCAACCTTAGCCTCCATGTGTCTCAAGCTGGACTACATGAGAAGCTGCTGCAGTAAGCCTGACTAAGATAACTAATCAGCAAGATCATAGAATGTTGTGAGTTGGAAGGGACCCACAAGGATTACTCAGTCCAAGTCCACTGTCTTGCCCTAGCATAGGACAGTCTCCAGATTCAGACCATGTGTCTGAGGGCCTTGTCCAAATGCTTCTTGAGTATTGTCAGGCTTGGCGCCATGACCACCTCCCTGGGGAGCCTGTTCCAGTGCTCCACCACACTCTGGGTGAAGAACTTTTTCCCCATGTCCAACCTAAATTTGCCCTAGCACATCTTCCTGCCATTTCCCCTGGTCCTATCATTGGTCACCAGAGAGAAGAGATCAGGACTTGCCCCTCCTCTTCCCCTTGTGAGGAAGTTATAGACTGCGATGAGGTCTCCTCAGCCTCCTCTTCTCCAGGCTGAACAATCCAAGCAACTTCAGCCTCTCCTCGTACGGCTTCCCCTCTAAGCCCTTCACCAATTTAGTGGCCTCCTCTGGACACTCTCCAGTAGCTTTAGATCCTTTTTATACTGTGGCACCCAAAACTGCCCCAGTACTTGAGGTGAGGCTGTACCAGCGCAGAGTAGAGCGGGACAATCACCTCCCTCACCCGGCTCACAATGCAGTTGCTTGATGCACCCCAGGACACGGTTGGCCCTCTTGGCTGCCAGGACACACTGTTGGCTCATGTTCAACTTGCCATTGACCAGAACCCCCAGGTCCCTCTCTGGAGGGCTGCTCTCCAGCCTCTCGTTCCCCAGTCTGTGTGTGTGTCCAGGGTTGCCGTGTCCCAGGTGCAAAACCCGGCACTTGCCCTTATTAAAATTCATGCAGTTGGCAAGAGATGAATGATGCAATACCTTCATCAAGAGGTCTTGTCCAGGGCAGAAAAACAAGCTATGTGAAGTTAAAAGCAGCACCTGTAGATTGCTGGTGCAGAGTACAATGGAAAAGGACTGCAAAGCTATTAAAGGACGCTTTAACATTTAATGAGAAAGATCTTTTCATTTAGAGAAGGTATCTCAATTAAAAGTATGTTCAGAACCATTCTGCTGCTGGCTACTTTGAAGCTCGTTTTAAAATAAAAGGATGACAGCTCCTAATGCAGAAACTCGCATCTCAGTTCTGCTTCTACATTAATGCTCATGATTCAGATCCAAGTAATAGCATTATAGTGACTCCTGGATTAAAATAGAGTTGCAGGAGGATTATTGCTCATTCCTGCTTTTCGATACCAATTAACCTTGACTGTTAGGCAGAAACCTCTGTTCCCTGCATGGGAACAATTCCAAAAGCTATCAAGAAAAAGGGATCAGGCTAACTGTTGAACAACAGTAAATGTAACAAGCCCTACTCAACACCTAACTTATTTCCTAAGAAAATGAAATCCCTAGACTCTACAGTCTTACACAGTTCTCGCTGAATGTAAATACCACTGGACATATCATGTGTCTGTCATACCCACTGCAACCTGCAGAATTCTCTTAAAAGTAATCAATCAGAATTGCACTTTTCTTGCAGTCCCACTTCCTCCTTCCACAATACAAAGATCCCAGTCCCCCTAACTCAGTTGCACTCTATATTCTTAAGTATGCATTTTATTGTATAGTCTCTTTGCTGTGTTAAGAGTAGCTTAGCTTCCCTAACCCTTTTATAAAAGCCAGGACAGATTAACATCGCCCAGCAAACACTAACATCGCTTACATGTAACTGGAATAGAAAGCAACAGCTGATTAACTTCTGAACAGAACAGCACAGGAAGCAAAGGACCCAAATCCAATCCCCAGAAGGAATGTTAATGGAGAATAAAAATACCCAGGGGAGATTTTAACCAGGAAATGAACGCTAGCTGCCTAATACATATAAAAGCATAGAACCACCTTTAACGGCTACATATGAAATTGCACGAGAACCAGCTTGGAAAAAGGTCATTTGCCAAGTTACCTTTAGCACTGACAGCTACTGAGGGGCTAACAGCAGCTTCTCACCCAGAAATGCTGACACACCAGAAGCCTGTTTAGTTTGTTCAGTGATCCTGTTAGCTTCATCTCTTTAGTTTGTTCAGTGATCCTTTCAACTTTCACAAGGTGGTTTAGGCTACAAAATTCCAGAGCCTCTTCATCTTTGCATCTTGGGTCTCATGTCCTTCTCCACTCTGTCTTCCTACCTGGGTTCTTTTAAGATCTTCCATGGGAAGGCTTTTGGAGCATGTTTCTCAGATATTTAAATAGATGCGTACCAGGCCATTAGAAAACAACTCATGGAGATGAGGAGAACTCTCAAAAACTCCTGAAAATAGCTGTCTGGGCCCTGCTGCTGGAAAAAGCAGATACTGATGCTTCTAACAACATGTATCTGGCAAAGACCTGATAGATCACATGAGGGAAATTTGGGAGCCATGGCCTTAAACTTTCTCAAATACAAGCCAGGGAATGGCTTGTATTTGAAGAGAAGTGAAGGAGGGAGGGGGTAAACATTTCTGTAGAAAATCAGTATGTAGGCATTCCCTTCCCAGACCTCTGTCAGCTCCTGTACTGTGGAGGAGGGGAAGAAAAGGGGAAAAAAAAATCATACATTACCTTTCTAGAGCATAAAATCAAAAGGCATGTAATTAAGACATGGTAGAATCAGCTTAAATTCTTCAACCACTGAGAAGCAGACTCTCAGCCTCTGTAAGTGTTCCCTAAGTCTCACAGAAACCCCAGCAATTAATACCAGCAGCCCACTTGTTTCAGCCTTGACTTCAGAAGTTCTGGGAAAACTACAGTCTCCAGTTCCTCAGCGCCAGGGACTGAATGTCACTGAGCCATCCCTCTAGCAGAGAATATAGCAGTGCTAGAGAATGCCCCATTACTGCAACCCATATACTTGGAACGTATATAATACGTTCTCCAAAACATCCTGTCTATGAATCACAGTGATGCACAGATGGCTAACACACTATGAAGTATCTACGCAGCTGGACAAAGGAGCAGAGCACGTTATTTGCATTATTTACAGAGGACAGATGGGCATGTTGTTGCAGTGACTCAGCCTACAGAGCATCTGCAAGGCTGAGGAGGCATTAAGTCCACCCCTGATGCTTGCAGGTGCTGGCAAAAGCAAATTTCAAGAAATGAAACAGCTGTTGACAGCAGGCAGCTTTACTCTGAAATGCTACAGCCATGCTTGCAGAGTAATTCACGTGCCAGTTTTGTTCCCACAGAACCTTAACCTGCAAGCAGAAAACACAAGATGTATTGACTAGATTTATACTTTTCAACAAGAAAGAGAACTGACATCTGCAGTGCTTACGTAGCAACTTCTTCCTTGGCCATGAATTTTGTATGTGCATAAGTCACCCTACACACTGAGGCACGTACTGGGGGGAGACAGTGACTGGGAAACAGCATAAAAATTGGGTGAAATTTCTTTCAAGCTCTGCCTAGCTGTAGAGAAGTCCAGTTCAAACCTGCTCAGCCACCTGAATCTTTTGAAACATTAAACATTTGCAAAAGTTGCTTTTGCTGCATACACAGCACACGAACCAGGTCTGCAGGCACTCCCATTGGCAGGTTCGTCCTGCTGCTAGAAAAAGCAGATATTGATACTCTAACAACATGTACCTGGCAAAGGCCCCGGCTCCCAAATTTCCCTCAGGTGATCTACCAGCTCTTTGCCAGATCCATGTTGCTAGAGTATCAATATCGGGTTTTTCTAGCAGGCTGAGGAGGAACCTTAAAATAAGGTTTCAGAGGTCTCTGTTCCAGACAACAAAAAGCCTAATTTATAAGGAGGAGCAATCTACTTTAATCAAACACTATGGCTAAGAACAACCAAGTTGTACAAAGGCTTGCAATGATCAGTTCACCCATCCTCCAGCAACATGCACGACAACAGGCTCTTTCATTCCATGATCACATGGCTGCATCAAACATGACATACTGTTCAGCAAGTAATAAAAAGGATCATCTTTTTCCCCAAGGTCTTGTCTACATATACACTGTACTAAATTAAATTGACTTAGAAAACAATGTAAAGCAGTACAACCCTCCTGGGTAAATGTTCTTAATTCAGTTTAAAAGCACTTTATGTTGAATCAACTTAAGTTAAATAGATGGATACATGACACAAACTAAATTAAAGATGCCTATACAAGAATGCTGCACTAATATAATCACAGCTGTTTGTAATCTGATTAAGTTAAATAAGTACAACTTCCCTGCAATGGCAAAATCCTTACCAATGTTGAAGTTAACCCTTTTTTTGCCCTTTTCTACTTCCAAGTAAGGTTTTGCTGGTTTGTGTGTTTGCTTTTTTTTCTTCCAAAAAGCAGAGAGTGTTGCATCTCCCTTAGAATCAATATAAGCTAACCACACTACACAAGGTATATTAAGGTATATTAAGCTATTAAAGGTATTGACATTTATGTGACTTGAAAGTTTTACTACTCCTATGCCAAATAAATACAATAATACTCAGACTGGGATGGCATATCATTTTCTGTACTCTCCCCAAGGAAGAGGGGAAGGGTGATCACAAATACTTGCACTGTACCCTGCTTTCCATACACCCACACAGCTTTTGCTTGCTGATGTCCAACATACTTTGAGCAGTTTAGACATTGGGAAGGCAATGATGTTCCCCACTCTCATTCCTAAGGGTATGGCTCATCAACAGCTTATCTGAGCAAACTGGAGTTAAAGCACATTATCTAACTGCCCCCAGGCATGGTCTCACTATTGCCCCTCTTCCACCAAAATACAAAGTTCTCTTGCTAACTGCGGGGTCAGCACATAAACAAAGCAAGTCCGGGGTCACAGACCAAACGTGCTACAAATCCACACCCTAAAATTACCTCTCATCTCCTCAGTCCCCATAGCATTTTCTCCTTGAGACATATTTGTCAAAATTAAATTCCAGCAATTCCAAAATTACTGGGATTTTTTTGTTTGGGTTTGTTTTTTGGTTTTTTTTCCATTCCTCATCGAAAACTGTCTGAACTGTTCCTCTTGACTATCATGACTTAATATTCTTTTGGTACTCTCACTTTCACCTCTACCTGCTTCTTCAATCGGGTCTCTGAGCTCACTCCAGCCTTCTTCACAACTACTCCATCATCCTCTCACCACTGCCACCTTCTACTGCCATCTCTGAGCTACCATACACAGAACTAACTTCCTCTCTCCAGTGCAACAAGTTTTCCATGTTCAGTACGGAAAGACAACAGCAATAATACCTTCAGAGCCCCTTGCAGAGAGCCAAACCATTCACTGGCCTTCAGAAACTAAATTGTGCCACAACTCTGAACAACATGGTGAGCTGTCACTTCTGCTGCATATCACAAGCAGCTGTAAAATCAACCAGAGTTTTAAGTCCATTTAATTTTTTTTTTTTTTTTTGAAAGAGCTATTTTGAAGCCCTGATCAGATGGCAACATGGATTGTAGGTACACACGAGTCCAGTTGCTAAGGGAACCATGTTTCCACATTTTCTATTTTACAAGATTGAAATTTCAACTCTCAAAGGGCTGCAGGCTCATTTTTGCAATAAACTATTTGGTCTTGAGTTTCAGATTCACAGTGGTAGCTTCTAGCAACTACACAGTTATGTGGCCCCACATCAACTCTAGGATTCATACCCGATATACATATATGCAATGAGAAAGGCAGGAACAATTTCCATTCCATAAGTAAAGAAACTGAGGCACTAGGAGAAAAACAGCTCTGTGCACTGTTTTTGCATGAAAGTCCACGTAAAAGAAAAATAGCTGCAGTTGTTATAAGAAAGGAACTGTAGAAAAATTCAGCAAGACACAGCTTTACTTCTTGCACCTAAAATAGGAGTGATCTGGATAGAAAAAGAGAAGGAAAATGTGCATGAGCTAAACACCTACCTGACAGCAACTGGGTTGAATAGCCTGCAATTCTTTATAAGGACAAATAAAGCAGCAACCCTGATCCTGTAGTAGGAGAACAATATTTGTACTATATTCAATTCTCTCTGCTGCTGGGGCTTAATCCCAGCAAGAATCATTTTGGTTTAATTAGCTTTTCCCTAGCAGATGGTCAGATGTGAGAGGCAGAGAATGGTACAGGCTTAACTGTTGGGTGATTGTGCAGCTGCATCTGTAGCTGAACAGTTAAGCGTGTCCAGGAGTCCAGCTGTAGTTTGCACGACACAGACCATCTCTGCCATTAGCCAAATGTCAGCTTCCTCTTTTTCCAGATTATATCAGTGAGAGGCACTACCCAAAGACAGGCAAACAACTGACATGCAGTCTCACCACCATCCCCTTTCTCAGACAAAACCCTCAAACCTTAATCAACTGGAAGTCCCTCTTTCTTTGGTGACAGAAGCACATTCAGAAGCATTGCCATGGCAACTTGAGCCATCCTCTGTGCTATTCATTAGAGAAGATCTTCTAACACAGAAATATTTTATGATCTCTATGGCACTGAATATAGACAGCAGTCAGTATAATGAAGTAAAATTAGACTCTGACATTGTGTGAGGATAGCAGCAGGTCATTCTTCAACCAAGCCACCTTACTCTCGCTTCACCTACAATGAGCAATAGCTTGTTACAAGCTGGCAGGGAACAGCAGTGTAGCACTGAGAGAAACAGAAGTGGTGTTAGAGGAATAAATCTTTCCAGCCAAAGGGAGAAAAGAGAAAGGGGTTCACAGCCTTTTCCCCAAAGCTGATCACATCCTGCCACCTTCCCTTCCCAGAGGTTATTAGTGATGTTGCTACTGACTCCTTTGCAAAGCAGGTTTCCCACCAGGCACAGACACCTCCCATTTAACCCAGGTCACAGCCACTGACTGCTCTGGAGACCACATCAAGTATTCCCCACTGACTTCCACTCAGCCTCTGCACCCAGGCGCAATGTGGAGTGTTAGAGCACCCACACCTACACGCTGGCAGTAGTCGTCTCAACAAGCCACAAAGGCAGAACAAGGAAAGGAGACCGCTTTCAAAAACATGCTTTGGGCCTAGCAGAGTCAGGGCCTGAGCCAAGAGCAGGAACAGGCACAAAACTCGTCTCAACTCTGTAAACAATAGAGCAGCATGGCTCCTGAAGCACAATGTAACCCTGGAGCATCTTCTCTCTTTTTTGTGGTGTGGCCTTGTAGTTTATCTGCCTCAGATTGCTTCATTTGTTTTTTTGGTTACATTTTTTTTGGAGGGGTTAAGCTTTTTTTTTTTTTTTTAAAATGATGATTCTCTTAGTCTTCAGCACTGCTGAACCACTGAGAGATTTTATTCTGAGAGTTCAGTCAGAGAAATACAACATGGATTAATCCAGCTTAGGAAAAACAAACAGATCCACCCCACTCGTCTTTCATTGGTGACCTGTATAAAGCACGCAACTGGCTACGGCTCTTCTCTCCCCGTTCGCCTGGGCTCCAGTCAGTCCTTTGAACAGCAGCATCCTAACCACAGCAGAGGGGACCCCCACCCCCACTCTCTGCCCTACAGGCTGTACACGAGGAGGCTGCCTGTCACCAGCACTCACAGGCTGCACTGCTTGTCCTTCAGTATATGCTGTATTGTACCTCCTGGGTTCACCTTCCTCCCCTGAGGAGGATAACCATAGATGCCCCAGCTGAGACCAAGCAGGGTTGCTTCAGCTCTTCCCTCAGGGCAGAATCGGAGCTCTCATCAACCATCTCCTTCCACATTTGTCATCATTGCTAGCACCACTGCTGTTCTTCAATTGGAGCTAATAATGAGCATAAACTGTCCCAAGGGGCAATTACAGAGAAGGCCCAGCACTTTAGTTGTACCACAAGGTCAGCTTGTCCAGACTAGCACTACATCTCCTGCCTGGCACTGCTCTTGTAAAACAGAAATACTTTGTCTTTACTGCTGTTATCCTTTGGGATGGCATAAGCCCATTAATTATTCTGAGGTTAAGGAAAAATTAACTTTTTAGCAGTGAAGACAAGCTCTTCACCTCCACAGGGCTCCTCCCTGTAGACCCCCCTGTAAGTAAGCTCTGTGCAGCTCTTCAGAGCAAGCTAGGAATGAGAGAAACCTGAGCTTCAAGTGAAGTCACTTATCCTCAAAAGTGCTCTAAATGAGAGTAGAGGATGATCAGTCCCAGATATGCTAAAGAAAGGAAGCCATCATGTTCCAGGTACCTTTTTTTTTATTATTTGGTCAAGTGTCAGACTAAACCACTCAAAGAACTAGCAGCTCTAAGGGCAAAGACCAAGGACAAATACCAGTGCATAGCCAGGCAGATGTTGCACAGATAACATGTTTGTCCAGTGCCAACAACAAGCTGTTTGCTCATGCCTTCAGCTTCATGCAGCTGCATGAGCTCAGCTCTACAGAGTCTGTGACTCTGAACTAAGGAATGTCTCAACTGGAGAAATACCACATCTGCTGCCGACTCAAGGTGCCCCAGGACCAGACCAATTCCCAGTTTCACTGGCCAGCCACAGTCCTGCTTTCTGCTCCCTGTCCCACCAGGGGGAGATCTAGCTACTTGGTGAGGATTACTGCTCTAGCCAGAGGAGCACATCTCCCCTGCAGAGATGTTTGAGACTGGACATCAAAGCACAGCAGTATCTAGACTCCTACTCAGTCCTGAAAGCCAGCAGGGAAGCCAAAGCAAAGAGCTAGTCACTTTTTCTCCACAACTTATTAAAACTCACACACAGGAAAGAAAAAGGCCAAAAATCAGCCCTCCTTTCTCCTTAGCTAATGTCCCATCTGTTTCATTCTGGCTCACTTACTTCCTTCCTGCCCATCGGAAGGTGACAGCAGAAACTGTATTTAATCCTAAACAAGACCTACCTTTCTGCAGCCACAGCCTACATCACACAACAAAGCTGAAATGTCCAATGATTATACACACTGAAATGTTCTACCAATGACATTCCACATAACCCATTTTTAGACTTACTGACATTTTGCTACACCTCGTGTTGCCACAGGGTATATTGTTCAGTTTGGCACTGCAGAACAGAGGGAAAATGAAGATTCAGGCAACACACTCCCTCATCAACACCCAAGACCTAAAAGTCAGGTATGGAGTGGCAACTAGTTTGAAATAAAATGCAGAGTCATTTGCAACAAGTAACATTCCCCTTCAATCACCTATCATTGAAAAGTGCTATCACCTGCTTTGAAAAGTGATACATCCTTCTCCAGAGAGGGTGGCATGGACCAGTTCAGCAACAGCACCTCTGCAGCCACCGACCCAGAGACTGCGGCAACAGCTAAAAAGCAAAAAATATATTATAAAGCCAGGGCCCTTTCTGAGAGGCAACGCTTTCATGCCTGCTACTGTCTAGGGATGGCAGGAGGCAGGTCTTCTGCAGAAGACTAACTTTAATATGGAAATGACTGGCAGGTCACAGCATTTCAGGCTACTAGAAATTGCCAGAAGGGAAACCACAAGTCCCAAAGATCAAAGCAAACTGAAGTGGACAGCCCAGGGATTACCCAGGACACAGAAGATGCTCTGCTGTTCTTTCCACAAGCCTTGCCTGTGGGCTGCCCATACTGACACTGCCAAAAGGGACCATGTTTCCCTGTGCCAGGCAAATAAAAGATTTACACAGAAGGGTGGCTTGCATGATAGGGGTATAGAAAACTAGTGACCATTTCTTGCAGACATCATGTCAGGCATCCCAAAATAATGCACTTGCATCCTGATCCACCACCCCTCACCAAGGTTCCTGTTCTCATACCTTCAGGCATCAGCCTGAAAAAGGAAGCTTTTCCAGAAGAAGCTGGAGCAGTTCAGCTGCAGTGCATATGTGTAAGAACATCTACCCACCAACTGGGGGAAGCACTCCTGACTGGGTTAAATCCCAGAGCCATTCCATCTCCAGGCAGACATCTCATGCACAGTTTGTACTGAGCAGAGCTTGATGGCACGAGCCACTCAACCATCTACTGATTGCCAAGAGCACACAGGCTGCAGGGAGGATGAGCCAACCTTAATTGGCCTTATCAGAGTAAATTAAACCCTACAACACACCCAAGCAAACAGACAGTTCCTTTGGAGAAGCAGGCATGAGTTATTTTGCTGCAGCTATGAAGGAAACATTGCTGCTAGGACATGCCCCTGGAGTGACTGTGCTGCTCAGCTCTCCCGCTGCATTCCTGGGGTTGTTTAGCATGGACTCAGCTCCAGCAAGAAGTCTGAACCCTGAATGCCATCTGCAAACACAGCCAGGCTCCACCTCCTGCATGCCTGCAGGCTACCAGGTGTGGCCAGGAATGGCACAAGCTACACACTAAACACACCTTTGATGTGGAGCTGAAAGCATGTAGCCAGGGGGCATGAACAGCACGCCGCCCGCCGCCGTGCTGACTCCCAGTGCAGGAATGTGGCTGCAACCACAGGCCAAGGAAGGCAAACACATCGCATTCCTCACCAGGCAGGGAAGGAAAACAAGCAGTAAACCCACACACCCACCACGCTGACACTCGCCACGCTCACCACGCTCCCATGCCAGCCCCGCCACCGCCAAGACCCCAGCAACAGCTTCAGCCTTGAACTCATTTGTGGGAGAGTCCTTGAGTTCTCCAGGCAACTTTCTTGAGCCATGGGGCAAGACAGAGCAAGGCAGGAGAGTTATCAACTGGGCACGCAAGCCATGGGGAGGAGAAGAGCTGCCACCAGGGCTGGGAAGTAACCACATTCTGGGGCAGGAACAGCTCTGTGCAGTAGCCTGGGAAGGAAATTGCACAGACTTTTCCTATAAGACAAGGGGTAAACATAACACTGAGACTTGTTGAGCTGAGGGGGCAGAACTGAATAAGAAGCTGACTTTGGGCATCAGGGGTGCTTGGAAGGATCCAGGCCTTTTTCCATCCCTAGGAAACCACTCTACCTTAAGTTAAGCAGCTTCTCTGACAAGTAGGCACTTCCTCATTACCCAAAAATCCTTTTGTAAACACTGTCCCCATGGCCCATGGAAACAGATCTGATCTTCATTGTACATTATTCTTCCCCTACAGCACTGACACCTGGTCACTTACACAATCAAGAGAAGAAAGACTCAATGTACAAAAACCCAAGACACTTGGTAACCTCTCATCTCAGAACCTCACTATTTTAGAGTCACAAACAACCAGATTCCATGCTCTAGTCAGAAAAAAATACTCCTCCTTCATGCAGTGCTCCTGAAAATCCCAAAGCTTTCCAAAGAATTCACAGTTCCCAAACACAAAGTTACTCTGAAGGGAAAAAGATGAGGATGCATCAGGAGGTGAAGTTGTCAGCGACGTTCTCAAGTCCACAAAAGGAAGGCTGTATTGTGAACCCTCCACATTCTGAATCTGCACTTACTTTGTGTAATACAACTGAACATCAACCCACTCCCAAAAACCCCTGCCCAGTGCTAAGGGCCAACTGTGAGACTCAATAGTCAGTGTTCTCTCAGCGCCAAGCAGGAAAGCCAACACTGTCACGAGCACTGTAGCAATAATATATCCCACTTGAATCTACATCAATATCCCAAAGGCTGACAAAAAAAGAGCTTCCATCTGCTGTGTTTCACAGAGGAGGTTCTGAACTTCAGCAAAGCACAAGGATGTCAGAAAGGAACAAGATTCCATAAGGCAAAAATGACAGACATTATTTAACACAAATGGATATGGTAGAACGCATATTTCCTCCTACTTTCCAAGAAGCTAAGAGCACACACATGGAGGGAACCCTGTGCTGTCACTGCACAAAACAGTGTCAGCAAATTAAAAGAGCACTGACAAAGGGCTGAAACACTGTAATCTCTGGGGAACCTGGAAGAGGAAAGGTCAGTGTAGCCACAAGCTCCAGAAACATGCTGATGCATCTAGCAAGCTGCCAGAGCAGGAATGGTTTATAAGGCTGCGGCCCAGCTGCTCCACACCCAGCACGTGCACTTCAAGGCCCTCACCAAGGGGAATGGTCTGGTATTAGGTAACAAGACCAGACCAGATGGGGTCCAGTAGACTTTCCCATGCCCATTAAAATTCAAGGCCTCAAGCCACCTACTCCTTTCTAAGCCAGTAAGATAAGCTGCTGCAGTAGCTCCAGTACTTGGAAGAAAGAGGCACGAAAGGCCAGATTTACCAATAGATTTGTATCCAAAGATATAAATAGAAGCCTGGCAGGATTTACAAAAGCACCCAAACAGATTAGGTGTCTAAATCACTGCATGCAGGAGAAAGGGCTTCTCCACTTCTAACCACTCCATACCTCTCTAACCCCAGCCACCACAAGAAAACCCATTTCAGAGAGGACGGAAGCCCCTGCTGCTCCACAGGTTGCCAAGGGCCATCCCTGTGCAACCCACTGTGATGGTGACGGCACTCAAACTCCCACAAGTCTCAACAGTGCAACCTGCAATGGCTGCACTTCTCGCAGAACGTAGGTCTGCCTGTTTCCTGGAATAGGAGTTGTCTCTTCAGCCTCTCCTCTCCCTTCCCCCACTACATCTTTATTTTTCATAGACTTAATACTGTTTCAAGGTACAACCCTCATCCTGCCACCGGTGGGCGGGTGAGTGGGGGAAAGGGGCCCTTTATAATTGTAGTGTTGCAATCTGCCAGCCCGGCCAGGCGGCCTGTTCCCGCCTGCACTGTATTAAATACCTTATAACTGATTACACCCCCATGGGGCATGATTAGCAGTCTTCAGAGAACAAAGTCTACTTTCATAAGAATAAGAACAGACACGTACTGCTAACCTACTACACAGCTGGGCAGGTGAGGAAACAGGGAAAAAAGGAGGGTGTGTAGGGGGGAAGAGTTAACTGTACTGCTAACTCTATTCTTTCCTTCCCTCCCCTATCCCAGTGTCTCCGAGTTGAGATTTCCACTGCCCTGAATTTGTTCTCTTCAGATCTAGCCCAGAAGATTCAGGTAATATAAGCTCATAAACAAGCTGCTGCCTCTGGAAGATGGGCAAAGTCCTAACCCGGAGAGGTAAGGCCTTGAGGCAAGAGGATTGAGCTTTGCTCTGGGTGACAGCAACTCCTTCACACCAGTTCCCAGGAAAAGGGAAGGGTGAATTCCAACAGCAGCATTAAAAACAAGGAGAAGGAGGGAAAGCTCAAAATATGATCACATACCCACGCCTCTCTCTAACCTCTGCATGTATCTGGAAAGTCTATGTAAGAGCAAAGCATCTAATTCAATCTGGAGATTAAAAGCTCTCCAGAATCAGATGATTTTTTTTTTTCTTGTGGGGAGAGAGGAGGCAGTAAACAAGAGGAAAGCCCTCTCCATCTGAGATAGACAGATAATAGGGATCTCCAAACATACACAGTCCATCTGCATTGCCGCAACAAAGAACTAGCCTGATGGAAACTTAGCCAATCTGACATGAAATGACCTACAACTCATTAGCAGGTGCCTTCCAAATCTCAAATGCCCACACAAACAGCCACAAACGTTATTTGGTGCTATCTGGCCCCCATCTCAGCAAAGCACAAAGAATCAAAAAGACTGTACAGCCCTTGACCAAAAGGAATAAGAAAAATGGAGGCAGCTCCCAGGCTCAAACAAGCCTAGGATGAGCCCTTCCAGCTACTTGCCTCAAACTTACGACAGGGGAGAGCAGAGTGAGAAGTTCAGGAAAACGGCCTTATTTCAGACAGACGCCTGTGAAGCAACTTCAGCAAAATAGTAAGAACCCTTCTAACTGTCTCAGTTTGGAAACAAGTCACCTGCTTTACCCAGAGCCCACTGGCTTTGCCAGTGGCCCCACGGATGCTCATGGTAGTCTGGAAGCACTTGCATTCAGATGATGCATCTAGAAGGGGGCACCTTGCTGTCACATTCCACTCACATTCTTACCCAACCCACTGAAGAAAGGATTTGTTGATGGAGACACCAATCCAGCCGAAAATGCTCTAGTTGTATCTGTTTTACTCAGCAGCTGGTCCTTCAGCCAGCATATAGGAGGTATCTGAACTGTACTGTCCAGTCTCATTGGTACAGCAAAAACTGCATATTCTCTTTATTACAGAGAGACCTGAAGGCATCAACTGACTTTAGGCTCTGCTGTACTCAGCGGTGATGTAAAAGCATCAATACATTTAGAGTTATCAAACAGATTATGCTTCCAGGGTTTGGAGAAATGGAAGGCTTCACCATAAACACAGGTTAGTCATTAGAAGCTCCAGGAGGTAATTTAAATTATTGCAACCAGCACAAAAATAGTTCTACTTTGGGACTTGAAGTTGCAAAGCTGTAATAAATCTAAGTAATATAGTAAAACTTTTTATAAAAGCTGAAAATCAGTTGTGAAGCCCCAGATGGCCTTGTATATAATTTGATTCTGCTACCGTAGGCTAGCAAGAGGGAAACCACCCTCCACACTGAAAAAAAAAAAAAAAAAAAAAAAAAAAAACCCCAAAATTCTATCATACTTCAGCTCCTAGGAGATAGAAGTAATCTGCTTGCATTTCATGTGTGTGTGCATATATAGATATATCTATATATACACACACACACACATGTAAAATCTATATAAACAATAAATACATAAATAAAATTTTAAAACCACATAGCTAACAACGAACTGTTCAATCCCCCACTATGCTGGGCAGCCATCAGTCAGGCATCTGGGCTCAAACTGGATCACTACAATCCAAGACTCTCCCCTGGCTGCTGTACCCACCCCCGTTCCCCGAGCAAATTGCTTTCCACTGCAGAGAAGCACTCCCACTATTCCGATCCTGGTATTCACCACCAGGGCAAGGGACCCTAATTTAGGCCCGCACGGGCCTTCTGCAAACTGCTAATCCCCAATACGCAGCTGTTTTTCAAACGTACAAGCACGAGCAAACCGTAAACGATTTATGGCGCGTGGCAGGAAGACTCCTGGCTCCCTGCGTAGGCGGGGTTTTGGGACAAGATCATGCTTGGACTAATGTTTATATTGCAAGTTGTCAGTTGGGTAGTAAATCATCTCTGGAGCTGCAGAGTAACACAGCTCTCTCCATCCAGCTGGAGCCCTGACGACACTGAAACCTGTCATAGCCACTTCAGGTACACCTGAGGACCTATTTACAAAGGCATCATCTTTTCAAGGGAAAATGGATATGCTTATAAGTACAGTCTACAGAAATTCTGCAGCACAGCAAGGGTGATTTGCTTTCAGGAATCAATTCAACCCAGTAAGAGAAGCCTCCCAAAAATGACACTCCGTACTAGCCCTAGAAGAAATTGGATTGAGTGCCTACACAGACATCTACTAACAGAGCGTATTGCTAGCAAAATGCAGTTAGCTGAGAAAATCCTTCTGAGTAAAGTTTTAACTTCCCAGTATTTACATAACGATAGTGCAAGCAGTGCTTCGAAATTAAATTCAAAAAGTTCAAGAAATATATTTTGCATACTTTACTGCATGAGACACTTTCCGCTCAGAAAAATGAAACCACTTCAAGGTAGGATATGAACTTAAGTCCGTTCTCAAGAAAGGTTACTTAAAATAACTCTAATTCTAAACAAATATCCTGCCATTTTCCATTATCTTGTGTTTCCTCATTTGAAAGGGCTGTGCACACAATACACTGGGTACAGATCTCTCACAGGTAAGGGAGAAGAGGGAAGAGTTCTCAATAAGGAAAAAATGACAAATAAAAACACACAAGAAAAACCAGAACAGTAGAATTAACTGCAGTCACTTTACAGTTATGTGAGATAGACCAGATTTCAAGTCACCTCCCTAGAATATTTTTAACCTTCCTGTTGGGCAGCAGCAGAGTCCTAACTAATGAACAGCAAGGCTGCAGGATGGAATCTGATTTAGGAGACAATGAAGCAAGGCATCTTTGGGAATTGTATAGAGCTTGTGCAGCAAGACATATCCAGGTCTAAACCCAGTTACCCTGGGTAGCATATGCTAAAATAATGGTCAAAAATCTTACTGCCAGGATTATCTAATTATTATCTTGGGAAAATAACTTATATCCTTTGAAACAAATGCTATGAAGTAAAACTTGCCTAAGGCTCTTTATGAGCCTAAGTATAATTCCCCAATAGTTAGGGAAACTACCTCATCTGTCCCTTTTGATTTCAGAACCATTCATGCATGAGTGTTACATTAATGCAGCTGGACAACTGAGACTTTAAACACAAGAGTAAGAAAATCCAGTTATGATTCCTACAACATTGCCAAAGCCAGCTTTATCACAGAGCCCAAACAGAACTCAACCGAAGACACAGTAGTCACTGGGGGATTATTATTTCTGAATCTGCTGACCCCTAGAAATCGAAAATTTAAACCAGTTCTCTCTTGCCACTAGCAGCAGGTCGGATCCTTTGTGCCTAAAAACCAGCCTAACCCCTGCAGGAAACTTTACTTTCTAACACTTCACTTTCTCAGCATCACAAAACTTCTGTGAAAGTCAGTAACCCTTTACTCACAGCCGTTACGCCTGCCACAAAAGGGTTACGCTGTGCCCTAAAGCATATGCCGTTCCCAGAGCAGCCCATAGGGAGAGTACCCATACAGGGATCTCAAGGTCTGCATGATGTGCTCCTAGCTCTGAAAATCCCTCACACACACTCTTTCCTTCAGGAGTTCCCCTTGCATTTAGCCAGACATTACAAACATGTAACTTTTTACACATACCTCCATACCACTGCCACTTACCTTTATTAGCCTATCCATCAAACCAAACTGATGCCTACTTGACCAAGCAGCACTGACGATTCTCTTGATCCTCAACACAGATTGGACAACAGTCTGGATCTCACTTGAACAGCTTTGAAGCCCTTCCCTTCAGCCGCTTTCTGGACTAAAGTCCACTACAAGACTGCAACGTGGAGAGGCCAAACTCCACACATTCCTTCCCTTCTTACAAGCAAAGGCAAGAAGCACAAAGTGCTTTGCCTGACCACTTGGCATGAAGAGACAATACTTGCATGTCTTCATATACATGAATAAGACAGTCCTCATCTATGGACCGCACTATCTTTCCAAAGACCCTGCTCTCCACCAGCTTAAAATCCTCAACTACCAGGCCTAATCAGAGCAACTGGCATGTTTTGTGGGTTTGGTTTTTGGTTGATTTTTTTTCCCTCTAATGCAGTTACCACAAAATATAAAGGTTAGTGGGCAATCTAACACAGCAAATAAGTGTGATTCAATACCTTGCCTCTGACACAGGCCAATACGGAGTGGTTTAGAAGATGGAGCAAGAAGCCTCAGTGGACAATTACAGAACAAACTGCCCTTTCTTCAAACCTTTACGTGTTAGAGATTGGGTTATGTCTGAAAAACATACACCTTCTAAAACGAGTTCTTTAGCTAAAGCAAGTCTGAACATTTCCACTCCTAAGTGCTTGATCTTTTCTGAATCCTGCTCAGCTCTTAGCCTCAGTGCTATTATGTGGTAGTGAATTTCCACAGATTAGACATCATGTGAAAATACTTTAAAATCATTATTCAGTTTGATGCCTATCAGTTTCACTGAATTGCGTTCACCTCAGCTGAAGAATACATTCCAGCTCCTTCACCTCTGCACAGCAGTCTTCCTCAGGTTTGGCACCCAGCATTGCTGAAAAGCAGAGGAAAACTGAGCCCACCCAAGTGATGCTTACCCTGCATTCCAGCCGTTGCAATGTTATTCTCACTCTCCTACGTGGCCTTCCCTGCCATTTCCTTCCTAAACACAGCTCCCAGGAGAACACTCCGGAGAGGGTAGCTCATGTCATTCCAAATATGAGACAGCCTGCAAGATGCTGCTCTTGGCCCTTTCTGTCTGAGCATATTAGCAATAAGACCACACACGAACATCCTGACAATGAAGGGAACAATTTCTGAGACCGGAACAAACGAGGGGGCAAAAAAGAGAGAAGATTAATCACAGTCAGAAAGATTCAGACAGATAAGGCATTCTAAGCTGTGGAAACAAGCAAACAGCTCCTGGGAAGGAAGAAAGGAGAGGTCTTAGAGTACCTGCTTGCCTTAGACAGTGCAGGGTCTGACTTGCACTCTACAGCAATTTCACCACACCACAGAATACGGAGGACAATGGATCACACAGGGGTCTGCTTCACTTTGAAGTCACATCTTGGAATAGCCTTTTCATCTCTCCTCCACTGAACTTCACTAAAGCATTCAACACCACAGTATCCAAGCATCTTATGAACACTTAGGCACTCGTCCTCAAATCCCCAGTAAGATGGGTGTTAGTCTCATTTTGCAACCAAAGAATGAAGAGCAAGAAACAGTAATGATCTGAACGTATTCACACAATAAATGTGTGGCAGAAATTAGGTATCCTACAATGCAGTTCAGAATCCTGTCTGCGGGGTCATCCTTCCCCTACAACCAGCTGTAAAGTTACTTCAATTTTAAAATGTAATATTCTTCCTACTACAGCTACACACTCAGCCAATCTAGATCCAAGGAAAAAGCCCTCAGGTAAGGGAACTGGCAGGGAAACAGGATGGACGATTTCATACCCTAAGGCATTAGCTATATTTGCATAGATTACACACATAGTTCCTTTGCAGCCCTGTGTAAAATGGATTTCAGATAGAATCATATTTACCCAGTTACTAGGGACTTGAAATACAGACAGCTAGCACAAATGTCACAAGCACTCCCTCTCTGCATAGCTCAAGGTGTCATACAAAAAGGGGATATCTTCCCAATCAAAGTCTTCAAGCAAGGAGATGAACATATCCAGCTTTAGGACTTTAAATTTACTTGCAAAGCACCAACCAGGTGAAACAGCCAAGAGAATCTGCTCTTGTTATGACAATTCCAGTTCCTGACAAGCCCAGTCAAAAGAGCAGAGGTGAGTAAAAAAGGTGTAAGCCAGATCCTCATTTCTTAGCTACAGAATCCTGCCCCCAATCTATATCACAGGCAGACTCGTTTGAGACCCCTACATGTTGTATTTCTCCCAGCAACATGAAAGGCAGAAGGTTATTAGCCACTTCTAGATTATTCTTGTCACACTGTGCTGTAAAAGCTAGGCTCTTGCTAACAAGTACACAACATGATTAATGTGTTATGATCTAACCTCCAGAACTATTTCTCAGGACTACGCTGCAGATGCGGTGGCACACGGAAATCTCACAGAGTCTAGTTTTCAGTGGATTCTCCACAAAACACAGCAGACATTTTAACAGGTTAGGGAGCTCACCTTCAGAAAAATCATCAGCCTCCAGGACTCATAAACATCAAGTCTACTTCCACTACTGAAAAAAACATAGTTGCAGTTTACTGAAACTTGTTTCTTCTGCCATTCTTTAAACAGCTTCACTCTCTTCACCTTTTTAAAAGCACTTTATATGCCACACCATCTGCCACAAATCCCTTCTCCAAGCCAGCTCTGGTACCATTCACATCAGTGCATTGACCAAAAATCACTCATCCCATCCACCTTTATTTATCCTGCTCTGGGACAAAAAGGCGGGGGCAGATCTGCCAAGGACTATACCTGTTTCAAAGGTACAGTCAATTTCCCCTATATACTGTGCCACATCATCGTCCTTAGAGTGGATGGCAGAGGTAAGAATTCAGGGTTTGAAAGCTGCAAAGCAAGTGACTTAGCAGCAGCCAACAAACAACTTGAAACAGACTGGAAAAGAATGCAAGGTCATCTTTGGTTCAGAAAGCTGGTTTGAGGAGGCAGCAGGTTTTGGCATGTAACTTATCCCCTCCTGACCCAATGCCTTGTTAATATTAAAGATTAAGATAGCCATGGGCTGCACTTTGGAATTCCGCTGGCCCTGCTGAAACGCATTCCCGTGCTTTCAAGAGCACTGGGTGCCTGAGAAGGAATGAAAAGCCAAAACCTCCTGATACCACCGCTACGATCTGCTAGCTTAAATGCTGATGTAACATCCAGAAGCTGAAATACACTGTATGCAAAGTACTGTGGGGATAGATACGCTTTCTGTGGTGCCTCACTAAGAAGTGAACAAAAGAGAAAGGATTTGTACTGTAAGTGATTTGACAAGCAACTGAAAGGCATGACCAAAGGACCAGCTGCTGGGTACCAAATTGCTGCACCTCTAACCTGGACCTCAACAAGTGACTTCAGGAGAGGAAGGCCAGCGGTACACCTGCACCACCCATCAGGGGATCAGTTAAAATACAGGTGGAAAAAAAGATATGGCAGAAGAAATAACCTAACAGAATAGAGGATCACTGGAATTACCTAACTTGGGCATCACAATTATTGCAACAGCAGGATCACCAGAAAGGATTTAATTGGCATTCTGGCTGGGTAGACCTCTTGTGATTAGACAGATAACACAGTTACTTCAGCACTGACAGAACAGACATTCTACTGCTTTTCTGTGTAGTGTGTAAAGAGTGCTGGCTTATATCTTTGATCTTTTCTTCCCAGGAGCTCTTACTGAATTTTTCAGGGTCACTCCCATTTCATTGACACCCCTGGCCTCTCAATTCACACAGCATAGGCCTACTATGATGCAGAGACCACCACAGAGAGGGACAGTTTTTCAGGTATGTGGTTCACACATTCTCAAACAATTCAAGTAGTGGGATCAAAAGAACACAGTCTGACTCAGCATCAGCTCATTCCTGGCTTTCTTACCTGCTGTCTGATGCTTCAACAAGGGTTCATTGATTCCTCTTACGTAGGCCCTCTATCCCAGTTCCTTCTGAATCTGTAAAACAGAGATGCATACCTCTGAAAAGCTTTCATTGGCACAGAATTACCTATATTTGATGGATGATTCTTTTCAGTGGGCAGCCTCCACCTGGCAGCTTTCAGATCTAGGTCATTCTCACCCTTGCCAGACTTGTATATCACCTGCACACCCTTATGCCTACCAATGCAATCTCCTGCCCATCTAAAAATACGTTTATTAGCACTCAGTCTTTTACTCTGCTCTATGTAGTGTACTCAAGCCCAGAGCCAGATGCAGTTCAGTATTTATTGTTCACCTGTTTTTCTTTAAAGTCTTCCCATGTTTCCAGGGGCTGCTCACTAATTCTATAGTAGGAAGCTTCCCTTGCACTAGAGAGGGTGTCCCGGCTGGGAGAGTATTTCCCATTCCTCCCACCAGGTTTGGCACCAGGGGAGAGCTGCTCCTTCCCTTCCAACTCTGCCTCTGCCAGTTATACTCTGGTTCTTTAACACACACGTGCTGGCCCAGACTTGTTCCACTTTGCAGCTCCTACTCCAGCAATGCTCCCTGCACAGATACTGCAGTCTCATCCCCCACACCACCTACCTCTCCATCACCCAGACAAGGCTACACTCTACGTGGACCCGGTTCGGCCTGCCTCCTCCGTGCCCACTCTGCTCCCTGCCACAGGTCTCCCCCCGGGAGGGAGAGCTCCCTAATGCCCTGATGGCCGAGGCCATGGGGACGACCCCTTCCCAGGGGCCGAGGCTGTGGCCCTACCAGCCTCTCGCACCCGGCCCGCACCTGCCGCCCGCCCCGCCCGGCTGACTCCCCCTGCCCACGGTGCCACCCGCTCGGACCCGCTATCCTCGGGGGACTCGACACCCCCTCCCGTCCCCGGGACACACACGGGGACAGGGAGAGCTCCCCGCTCGCAGGGCGCCGGCCCAAAGCGCGCCCGGGAAGACCGACGAGGGCCGGGGGCGCGGGGGGCCCCGCCTGGGCTCGGGCTCGGTCCCCAGCCGGTCGCGTTCCCCGCTCCCCGCCCCCGGAGCCCCAGCCCGGCTCTGACCCGGTCGGGCTCGGCTCCGCCCGGGGTCCCAGTGACTTTGCGGCCGGTTCTGCCCCGGTTCGGCCCCGCCTCGGGCCCGCCCCAAACTTTGCCCCCGCTCGGCCCAGCCCCACGCTCTCGCTTCAGGCCGCCATTTTGCCGCGGGGCACGCCGGGTAATCCGGCGGAATCCCCACGCCGCAGCGCAGCTGCGTCATCGGGCAGCACGGGGAGGGGGCGGGGCCAGGTGCGGCGGCGGGCGGTGCGTCTCCTCCGTCACCGCGGCAACGCGGGGGGGGCGGGGCGAGCGGCGGGACGAAACCAACGGGGCCGCGCGGGGGGTGGAGAGAAAGGCAGGACGAGCGAACCCAAGTGCCAGCGCAGGGGGGTGGCACGGTGCCGGTGGGCTCCCCTCCGGAGCGGGGCAGGCGGGTGGTGCTTCTGCTACCGGCGCTGCCAGCGGGCTCAGCCTGCCGCCGGGACGGTGCGGGCCGGGGCCACGGCACAGAGAGGCCTGTGGCAGCTTCCAGTAGATTCGCGTTTGTCTGGCCAATCTTTGCCAGGCTGTCTGGGCTCCTTCACTGGCCCCGTGGAGAGGCTCCCCCGTGCTCCCCAGGGAGAGGTGGTGCCGTGAGGCGTTTGCGCGGCTCTGCCCGTGGGGACGCGGTCACACCGTGTGGCGGTGTGGGGACGTTCACGCTCAATAAATCTCCCTGCTGAGACAAGCCGCCTGAGGGCACAGCAAAGGGACCCACCAACAAACCGGGACCCACCTGCCCTCGGGCAGGGAACGGGCAGGGCTGGGATGTCTTCGGAGGAGGCGGGATGGGCCGGCGGGCTGCTCAGCTGCCCTTCGCTGCGTGGCTCTGGCAGAGGCTTCTTACCCGGCTGGGGAAGGGTGCGGAACCTGCCCTTACTCCTGCCCCGGCCTTCGCTTCTGGAGGCTCCAACCGAGCAGCCGGGCTGCAGCCCTTGGTCACCTCACAGGCTGCCTCCGAGGTTACGCAGTTGAGAACAGACCTTGAGAAGAGGCAGCTCAACCCCTGAGTTGATGAAAATGACAAAAAAGGAAGTAGCATAGGCTGGTCACGGCAATTAGAGACTGTGGGTGTGTGCAGGACCCTGAAGTGGGCTCACAGTAGCTGCAGGTGACCTGTCTTCTTCAGGTCTTTGCCACACAGGACAATTCACTGGGAGCCAGTGTCCAGGATCAGCTCCTTCCCCTTGTTACGTGCCTCAGTTTCTGAGAAACATCCTGACAGGCTGGGGCATATCACAGCCTGTCACTGGGGAAGTATAACCCCATCCATGAGGCCAGGTAGAGAAGGAGGGAGAGGGAGAAAGCAGTAAATGGAAAAATCCACCTAAAACCCCCAAGGATAACTGCCTACTTTTTAAAGGAGAGGGGCTGAGGACAGTGTGTACCAGCCAAAGCTGGACAAGAGCTAGTCAAACCTGGACACAATTTTGTAATGTGCTTTGGTCTTTATTTGGAAAGTCTTCACACTATTGTTCTAGCCTTGAGATTTCAGGAAGTCAATATAGTTTCATTTTGAACCAAGTTGCCCCATAAACGTAACTCTGAGCTCTCACAGATACTTTGTTCATTGTCTCTCGTGACTGGTGCATAGACTTACTCACCCTCTGCTCTCCTTCCCTGTTACGGTTTCATTCACAAACATCTCCTGAATTGATTATTCATGTGGTAAATAATGGAGCCTAGTCCAGAGAAAATTTGTGTGATTGAGAAAAGTCCTGATAGTACTTGGATGATGTTCTTCAATGTACTCCATTTATGAAGCCTTCAGATTTGCATTCAGGTAGTACCAGGGTCACAGCACTGCAGGTTCTGCCCAAATGGTCCCCTCTCTTACACAATTAAAGACAGGTGCTCAGCAGGACCCTGCTTCCATGACCTTGGGAATATTGTGCAAAAACGTCTGCTGCGCACCCAGCAAGTGCTGTCTGCACCATGCCACACGTCAGCCAGGGATATTTCAAGAAAGCTTTTGGTACTTGTGCCCCCATAAATTCTCCAAATCCTCCCTGTGCTGGAGTCAGATAACAAGCAGAAGGACAATGGCTCCAAGAATCCAGGCTGCCCATCTGCTCTGCACTTCCAGATTCTTGCTTCCACAACGCCAGCTGATGAAATTTTCATAGCTGATGAGGTTTCTCATTTCCACTGGGCCTTGCTGCCTTGGAGCCTTCACAGTTGTGGTCTGTTCAGGTTTCTGTGGGTGTGGACTGATGGTGGCAATAATTAGAGTTCTTTGCTTTCTTTGGATGACCTGTCAGAGTAGGATCTTCAAGCTTTTTGCAAGTCTAGGTGAAATAAGCCCCGCAGGAAGGAGAAAGTTTGATTTTCAGATGGTCTTGGCAATTACTGCTTCCATTTAACTCAACTCTTCTCAAAATAAGATCCCAAGGTTAAACAGCCACAGGAAGATGGGAATTGAACTGAGGATGCCTGAACACCAGTCACCTGCTCTGAGCACCAAAAACACTCTTTCCTCAGATCCAAAAGGCCTTCCCAATCCCTCTCCCTCTCTCTCCACACACATCCACCCTGCTTTTTCCTGAATCCAGTGTGCTTGGGAGCTGGACTCACCACTGCCCTGAGCCCAGAGATGTGACATGATGCGGAAGCATGACGTTAGGTTACATTATATTCATTTATATAACACCATTAATACCAAAGTGCTGCCCCCCACTAGAGCCAGTTGCTCACTAAAGCCTCTGAAGTTCAATTAACAAGCACCAGGTAATCTAACACTTGACTTCCAATAATCCTTTTATTTTAAGGGGCCTCTGGCGGATGTAAAGCCCTCAGCAAACAGTCCTGGAAGTACATTTGAGATTCTCTCAAATACCAGCTGAATTTATGACCCTTATTGAAGAGCAGGGAAGAATCTCTTCAAAATACTTTCCAGCTGGCAGCACTTTATATAGACTCCTCTAACTGTATAAAAGGAACCCTTGGAGGGCCAGGTGCCACTCTGCGGAGGAACAAGTCAGTCTAAAGTGCCTACAGTCTTGATTGGTGAAGAAGTAGACACCAGAAGTAATGTCTCCCCACCAGAAGAAGGTGGTGCAGGCTGGCCCTCTCAAGTTCCCCACCAACCCAGGTCAAGCTGAGAAGACAGTGGGTGCCAGAGCACCCTTTGGTGGCTGGCTTGGAGGCCATCGACTACCTGAGAGTTGGTGAAGTCCCATTTCCTCCTGCTTGGATGCTGCAGTCCTGAAGTGACTCCTAGGGAACACCCACCTCCTCTGCTACTTCTCTGACTCCAGCTGCACAGAGGATTCCCCAGTAGACCTCAGCTGGGTAACCCTCAGAGGCAGAAGAGGTTTCATGGATGGGCTGAGCTCAACAAAACCAAAAAACCCAAGACATATTTTGGACAGGGCTTGCACTCTGGGATGTGCCAGTACAAGAGGAGTTCAGCTCCCAAAACCAACAACATCTTGGGAACAATAAGATCAGTGAAGCACAGCCAGCCTGGAACAGCCAAACAAGTCTGTGGATGCAGAATTGGACAGCCAAACACATCCTGCCAGTATGCCTGGAGCATGCAGCTACCAGAAAAATACAACCCACCAGTAAAACAGTTGCTAACAACACCCATGTGTATAATTTAGTCCATCCTGCTACATAAGAGTGAGTGTTGGGGCTAAATTTTAACATGAGGATGCAACTCCTGGAGTTTTTTTCACAGGCAAACTCTTTGCTGTCAGGATCCCCAACAGAAGTGGCTGAAGAACAGAACTGTGCTGACCCATCCCAACCAAAAATCGTATTTGTCTTACAGAACTGCCTAAAGGCACCCATCGTAGTTGGCATGTAGTTGTGCTGGGCACTGCACAGAGAGACAAGCAGACACAATATCCTGCCCTCAAGGTTCGAATCTCTGAATCTCTTGAATCTCTCTCAAAGCATCTCTACCAATATAGGATGGAGGACAAAGGCAGAACTGGAGAACAGCAACAGAAACCCATCGTCACCGTACCCTGATGCTTGGCACGGCTTGGTGGTTTCAAGCCATCAAGGGATTTGAGCAGAGAAGGATGCACAGCTCACACTGGTGTTTCTGACGTATGTAGGGTCACTTTCCCCCAACCTGTGTACTTGATTCATGCATTGCACATCAACACTTCCCTACTACAATTGCTGCCTATGCATGTTTTGCATATTTAGAAATGCATATGTATAAAAATAGAATAAAATAAATAGATATCAGTGACCCCTACTGGCCATTTCTAACTCTCCATAAAATGGTGCAGCTACAGCTGACTCCTGTCTCTTGCCCTGTCCCTAGTGCAGTCTTTTGTGGTGGGCTAGGGAGCACAGAGCCTGGAAGCAGAGGATTTGTACTCTCTGTCCTCACGTTGTGCTGGCTGCATCAGTCCTGGGGTCAGGCAGCAGAAATTGGGGTCTTCTGTCCTCAAGTATTCGTGGCATCCCTTTCTTTCTGCTCCAGTTCCATGCCATGCTCACTCAATGAACCAATCCCAGCTCTTGCACTGAGCCCTGCACAGGTGCCTCCAACTCTTACTCTGTGTGGTTCCAGGGCTCTGCAAGGTACCAGATACTGGGCTGTGACCTTATACAGAGTATTCTGCCAGAAAAAGCCTCTTCCCAGCTGGGACCCACACCATGGTGGCCGCTGCTCCATGGGGTGAGCTCCCTGCAGGAGTAACTGCCCCAGTACTGCACAGTTTCTCCTCCCGCAGCCTTGCCTGAGCTCCACCAACACTCCCTTGCCTGTGCCTGTGCCCCAACAGGTCCTAGATCCAGCGTGGGTGCTACCGTGCAACAGACACTGAAGGGCAGTTGCCCTTTCATGCCAGTCATTTATCCTGCTGAAGGAGTGGAGAGAAATGGCACATGTGCCTGAAGGGCAGGATGGCTGCTCCAACGTGCTACAAAACCTCATGGGATGCAAAGGCTGGAGTCAGAGTGTCAGCCTCAGATGGAGACTCAAGGGGCTCTGCTTCCCATCCCCTTTGTCAAAACTTGTTTAGCTTGTCATGCTAATAAAGTGTTTGAAATGAACCGAGTTAAAAGTATGTGGAGAGGAAGGGGGAGGATGTCTCACCGGAGTGAACGAGGAGGTGGCGGAGGGGTTAGGCGTGACGCTGGCTCTCCCCGGCGTACACAGGCAGACGGGGCTTCATCCGGGTGTGGGGCAGAGTGCTCGCCCGCATGTGAATGGAGGACACTGCTCTCTGGGGTGCTGGGGACAGCACTTCACCAGGGTGCACAAATGAGGAGGAAGGAGCTGATTCCTCCAAGACCTCCGAGGGCAGAGCAGGGACTCACGGGCTCTTTCAGGTAGAGGCACGTGGCTGTGAGCCCTTCTGCGTGCCTAGCACGCGTCTCCAGCTCACAGAGGCCTTTTTTTTTTGTGAAATCTGCAGCACTGCACTCCCCACACAGCTCTTCTTGTTTATAGGGACGGGTCCAGGCAGGCCGGGGAGGAATTACCTTTCCCTAGGACACGCTTGGTGCTTGGCTGAGTGCACTGCTTCCCTGCTTCATGGGAGCTGCTGAAGGCCAAGGAGCCAGTCAGTCTGCAATTAACCTCTCCCCCCCCAACACTCGTCCACATCCCCTGGGGCTGCTAATTACGGACTCCCTTCCTCTGCACCCAGGGTTCAAGCCTTTCTAAGCATGGGCTGTAGTTTTATGAAATGACCTTGAAATTCATTGCAACAGGCTCTCCTGCCAGGTTTCAGTGCAAATGCAAAGACGTACCAACCTCTGTAAATACCCAGGAGCAAGCTCAGAGGCAAGCACTGAGGAAGCTCAAAACATTTGCTTCAAGAGACTCCTGTTAAATGCTTGCACGTTCTGGGTGAGATTAAGAGGTTTCATTGCTAGAGCTGCCAGCTGGAAAGGGAAAGGAAGAGGACGTGGCTGGAGGTGGGCTTCGAGGCACCTACAGGTGTGTGCCAGCAAAGGGAAAGTCTGGCAGAGATCTCCTTCCCGGTCTAGTCCTTCCACACCTTCCCCTGGCAGTGGGAGGCAGGTGGGGGAACAGGTACACCCCCTGAAGTCTGTGCCTTTGGGAGAGCCCTGACGTTATATGTCACACACATGTGCAGAGGGAAGCCAGAAATCACAGGGCAAAACAAGGTCCCACACCTTCTCCATGGACACATGGGGGTTTTTTGAAGGGGGATGACTCAGTCTTTTGAGCTGTGGGGGCTCAAGGTAAGAAATCTTTTCTCTAGCTGCCCTCTATATAAACCTCCATCTCCTTCCCTCTCTCTTCAAGTCTAATTCCTTTTGCCTACAGGATTTATTTATTTATTTTTTTCTTTTCTGGTGGCTCTGTCCTGCCTTGGATAGAAGTACTGAGGGAGGAGTCAGGGAATCTGTATCTCAAAATAACGTGCAACTTCTCCAGCTCCTCGCAGCAGGTTTGGAGGCTGCTTGGTACTGAACTCAAGTCCATTAGAGTGACACACAGAGTATCCTATGCTCAGAGGATCTGTTTTAGTGGAGCAGCCCAGCAGACAGATTTTATCTAGTTCCAACAGAGCAGCTGCCTGGAGGCCAGTGAAGGATTCAGACTCCCATCAGGAAGCAGCAGCCCTGATGATGAGGGATTCCCTGCAGCTGGCTCAGAGGAGAGGAAAAGAGGCAGGCTGGTGGTGAGAGGCTTGGAGGGAGACTGACAACTGGCTCTGAACACCCTGGAATCACCTGTCCAGGACATCTCACAGGCACCAGCGAAGCATCCATATAGTCCAACCCTCCTTGGCCTTGGTGGTGGGAAACACACGCTGGACCACCCCTCTGGGGTCTGGGCACACATGGAGGGTGCCTCCTCATGCCCAGCATCATTCTTACCCAGTGGCACTGGGTTCCCCAGATCATCAATGCTTAGGATAACAGCAGTCCTTCCTGTAATTCATTTTGACTGCACTTATTTCTGATTTTGCTGGGTGACCTGGGAGGCTGCAAAGGGTGCAAATAAAAGAGGCTCGTGCTGATTGTAGGCAGTGTTCCCAGGAACTCCAAGGTCATAGGGAATGTGACACTAGGCTCGGGCAACATTCCTGGAGGCTTTGGGAAAACACAAAATACATCCTGGGGTAGCCCAGGGTGGCTACCCTTAACCTAGTGCTGAAACAGAGGAGGGTGAATCCCGGGCCAGATCCCATATTCTGAGAAAACCCCTTGCAGAGCCACCAGGCTAAAGGAATTAAGTACTCCCCTCCCTTGTGCCATTTCTGGTGGCCTCAACCACCAGACCGAGGAAGGTTTGATGGGGTTTTGGAGGCTGAACTGGACTTTTGCCACCAGAGAACGAAACGTAGAGCAGGATGACACAGGATGGATTCACCAAGACCACAGATTGGCCTTTTCTCCATCATTCCCCAGATCTGCTGCCAGTCCCACTTTTGAGTGCATGCATGGCTGTCTGTTGACCTGGCCATGCTCTGCAGGGCAGCAGATCATCAAGATGGTGCAAATTGTGAGGGAAGAGCCAGGAGGTTTTGCAGCTTCGACCTTCACCCTCTCCCTGCTTCTCTTTTGCTCACCCGCTCCACTTCCCTGCTACAGGCACAAACACCTACTGCCCATGGAAGCTATTTCTAAGCAATCCCGGGCATCTAGGGAATGAGGCTCTGAACAAATATCGGAGCATGCATGTGCAGTGAGCACTCACACACACACACATACACACAGCCACGGTGCTGCCACAGAGTCAAATATAGACCTTGGGGAAGGGGGAACAATGGCTGGGGTTGGGTTACATGGCTGCAGGGCCAGCAAGCTGCTGATGTTTGTTGTGGGCTGGGGTGAAATGGGAAAAGCAAGGGGGGTGGGATGGGGGAGAACATTTGTTTTAACCCAGAGACCCCGGGCTGGTGCCATGCGTAAGGCGAAGAGGGTGACCCGGAGTGAGAGCTGCAGGAGAGGATGATCATTTGAGTTGGCAGCTCAGAGGTGTCTGCGGTCTTTCTCCAGCTGGTTTGTGCTGCTCCTCTGCCTCCCTGGAGGGATTAGAGTGGGCAGGACGGGCATTCTCCAGGCTTCTGCACAGGGAAGAGTTTCTTTCTCTCCTTGATCTGGGGAAGGCTCCTCAGTGGAGAAGAGGCAACATCACCTGTTCCCTCAGCCCAGCATCTGCTCCTCGCCCCTGATGTCCGGCTGCCTCCAAGGTGCAGGTTCCAGACACTGGAAGAAAGGGAAGCAGCTCCAGCTGGTTTTGACAGGTAATTCCTCTCTGTTTGAGAGCGGTGGTGGTGCCTTGGAAGGACAGCAGGGGAGGAAGCCTGCGGCTGGCATGTGTCAGAGGGGGAAGACCGTGGCAGCAGGTTGTTCCCATTCCCACTCCAGGTCCCTGCTTTGTGAGATTTCCTTCACCAGAGGGAAAAGCTGTGGAGGGACTCCTATGGCTAGGAAAAAATCCTTCCTAATTCTGACCCAGCAGCTGTTCCACCCGAGACGCCTCTAGGGATGGCATGGCAGGGATCAGAGCCCAGTAGCGCAAGGTCTAAACCAAGCACAGGAATCCCCTCCTCAACACCCATTTCTTGGGGCTGCAAATAAGAGCTGCTCTGCTTGAATCACCCAAGGCAGCCCAGGGACTGACAGAGCAAGCCTGGGACTCAGGATTGTGTCCAGAAACAGGACAGGAGCCCTTCAAAGCTGATGAAGGAGTGCACCCAAGGTCCATGGTACTTGGGGTTCCCTTCTGGTCCCTTTCCCCTCCTCTGTACCCATCTTTTTTACTCCCACCCATCCCTGTGTGCTTCTGTCTGTGATACTTGCATGCAGAACCAAACCTCAAGCCCCAAAGCCCGTTTCCTCAAATATGCCCATTTCCCCTCCTCTGAAGTCCCACCCTGGATTCTGTTCTCCATTGCCCTGCCATGGCATTCAGATCTCCAGCAGCAACCTCCTCAGCCTGGATAGCCCTCGTTCCACACCTTGGCTCTCACCTCTGAGAGAAGTGGCATGGGGAGGGACACGTGTCCTGCTCTGCGGACTGCAACCTTAACCCCACCTCCCTCGCCTGCAGTGCTCGTGTTATGGACACATACAATTACAGATATCAACACGTGCAGGGACCCTTCTACAAGTGCCCTCCTACCTGCCCCTTCAAATGCACACACACAGTGTCCAGAGGGTTTTCTCAGGCACGTTTGACCAAGTGAGGGTTAAGAGTTCCCAGGTACAGTTGTGCCATGGAGTTGCAGCACAGCATGGTCAGGACTGGGGCAGATCCCCAGAGCAGAGGAGTGTGAGAGCAGGCAAGGATGTTGCAGGGGGTGGTGTCATATCTGAGACAGTTGGTGTAAGCAGTAGAATTTCAAGGAGGAGGTGAGGGTGAGGCTGAGCAATCTACACTCGATGTTGGATGTGCCACCAGTAAAAACTTGGTCTTCAGCGATGACTGACAGAGCTAAGAGTGCAAGGCAGGATGCAGGAGTCAGAGGAGAAACGTGGATCTTCCCAGGTCCTAGAGCAGCAGTGCTACTGGCTGGAGAGGCTGTCTGTTTTTTAACCAAGTACCAGGAGCTGTGCTTTACCCTCAGCCTCCTCCTCTCCCTTTTGCTGTAAGCCCCAGTGAAGCAGGACTCAGAAGCAGGCTGAGCTTGATGTGAAGGATAAGAGGATGAGAACAGATGAGGAACCACAAGAAGCAACTCAGAGCAGAGCTGGTGTACAACTGTCCTATAAATATCTGAGGATCTGATGGAGCAGCCTGAGCAGCAGGAGGTTTGGATCTCTCTGGTTGTCAGAGAACTTGGAGCAGTTAGGTGGGGTGACAGAGACAGGAGGAGGCAGGCAAGGAAAGGAACAGTGCTCCTAGCTGTCAGGAGAGCGGGAAAGAGGCAGGAAGGAGGCAGCTCCTGCGGCAGTGGGCAGTGTGGGAGGCTGCCATGCTATTGCTCAGTGGGGTGGTGTTGTCCAGACCTGCCGAGGATGGAGCAAGCAGGGGTCTGCAGTTATAGCTGGCAGAGAGCTGGACTTTGATGGGACTGCTGGGCTGTTGGGCTGTGCCAGAGCGCTGGGACCTGCAGTGCCACCCGTGCTGCTACAGGGTGCATGGTGCTGACAGGACTGTCAGGAGCTGCAGAGGGCCAGGGGGACTGGAGAAGGTGAGAGCAGGGATGGGGTGAGCTTTGTCTGGTGAGCTGAGATGTGTTGTGGAAGCACCCATGCAAGTGCCAGTAAGATGTGCTGCTTCTTCCTTCTTGGAGGAAAATAGTAAAACTTATGGGGCACAGGGGTAGAAGAAGGCTGGCTGAGGTGAACTTGTAATCTAATCAAGGATTGCTAGGACCTTTGAAGGTGACAAGATGCGATCTTGTCAAGTAGCAGAAAGGCCATGCAAGGTGAGGAGGAGAGTGAGCAGCTGGTCTTTCCGAAGATGTGACAGCCCAGCCCTCTTCCAGGGTTGTCCTATTGTTCATGAAGGCACTGGTGCCCATGGCTTGTGAGCAGCAGCAAGAGAAGTGCTGGGAACCGCAGCTTCGCCAGATGGCTTCTTTCTTGTGGGGTGACCACTCCACGTTTCACCTCTAGTATAAGGATGAGGCTTCTTAACCCTGAATTCTGCCAGTGGAGGTGCGTTAGTGGCCCCTGAAGCCGGCAGGGAGGGGCTGCATGAAGCGTTTTTGCTTATTTCAGATAATCTGAGCGAAATGAGGGCTCGGATCATCCCCTCTCTATTTCTGAGAGAGGAGCCAGGCTGCAAGGCGGGGGTGCCCCGTGGGAGGCCGGCAGCAGCAGCGGCGGCAGCAGCAGCAGCAGCGGCGGGCCGGAGCCCCTGCCCGAGCGTGTGTGTGAAGGGCGAGGGGAGCGAGCGGTGCACTCCCGAGCCCCGGGCGGGGTATTCCCAGCAGAGCCGCGCCCCGGGGTCACCCCCATCCCGGGGCACCCTCCATCGTCTGCGGGCCGGTCCTGGGGGGACGGGGCCGGTGTCCCCTGGCAGACGAAGCCCTGTCTACTCCCCGGGCGCGGTGCGGTGCGGGCGAGCTCGCGTGGGGCCGTGCCGGGCCCCCCATGCCCCCGGCGGCGGGAGCAGGGCAGGGGTGAGCGGGCAGGGCGGGCCGGGCCGGGGGCTGCCTGCGGTTTGGGGCGGCGGGAGGCGGGATGTCCCGGGGAGGGAGCGGGGATGTGCAGGCACACGCAGCCGCTGGCAGGCGGCCGGGGCTGCACGGCGGCGGCGGCGGCGGCGGCGGCGGCGGGCGGAGCAGCGCGGCACACGCGGCGGCAGCTCCCTCCGCAGCCCCGCGCCTCCCCAGCCCCGCCGCCGCCGCGCCGGGCATGGCCGTCCCCCGCCGCCGCGCCCCGCGGTAGCTCCACGACCCGCCGCGTCGCCGAGGTGAGCAGGGGGGCGAGGGGCAGCGCGCGCCGGGGACCGGCAGAACCCCCCTGACCCCCTCCGCCACTGCCGCCGCCCCGGCCGCGGGGGAACCGGCGGGGCCGGGGCGGTGCGGGGCTTCGCGGAGCGTCCCATCCGGCCAGCCGCGCGGGTGGGGGGAAGGCGGGCACCCCCGTGGCCGTGACTCTCCGGGGAGTACTGGGGGCTTGAGGTGGTCCCAAAGCCGCGAAGGGGAGGGGGGAGGGCAGGAGCAGCGAGCCGCAGCGGCGCGGCATCCTCCGCGTTCCCACCCCTGCCCCCGGAACCCCAGCCCGGAGGGGTCCCTACTGGCCCCCAGACGAGGGGCAGTGCCTGATCGCCTCCCTCCTGCGGTTGTCCCGGGTAGTCCCCAACCGTACGGAGGTCACTAATACCCCCGAGGGGGAGGTTAATAGCCCCCGGGGGAGTCTCTAATAGCCCGCAGCCCCTGGGGGGCTGATAGCCCCTAATCCGGCCAGGCGGTAGCGGAGGAGCGGGACAGAGGGAGCTCCCTCCCCGATGTCCTGGGGACCCAAAGCCAGGCCTGCCTGGGTGCTGCTCACACCTCCCTTGGGCACCAGCTGCCCCCCAGGATGCCCCCGCTGGGGTCCGGCGTGGTCCCTGGGTGGGAGCTGGGAGCAGCACTCATGGGGCGGCTACATCAGGGGTCTGAGCGGCTGCGCCTCGAGTGGGGAGTTTATGGGGAGCCATGGGGGAAACGACCTTTGCAATGATGTGGTCAGAGCCTGAGCTCCTCACAGCCCTGAAGAAACAGGATATTGCCTGTTCAGTCCTAAATTATTTTATAGTTTCATAAGAATTGCTTCGCCCTCCCCTGAAATGCAGCAGCTGTTCGCCACTGCACAATGTTTTGGGGCAGGAGGCGAAGGAGGGTCCTGCAAGCGTGGTGACAAGGGGACTGTGGGGAGGGAGGTGCAGCGGTCCACACTGGGATTTGGTTGGGGCAGTGACAGTAACATCCTGTAGCCTCTCTGAAAATGCTGCATCCTTCATTGGTGATGGTTTGTTTGCTGGAGAGATGCTTCACCAACGGTCATTGCTTTTGTGGGATATTTTGTTGGGTCCAGGCAGGTGAAGCCCTTAGCAGGGACCCCAAAACCTCTTCCAGCAATGCATGTTTACGTGTTGGGTGGGTGGGAGGATTTCTGACCCCATTTTAGAAGTCTTTCATGCAACTATCAACCCAATACAACCTTCTCGAGCTAAAGAGTCAGGCTGAAAGTGGAATGGCCCCTGTCCCTCACACCCACGCAGCTGGATGGAGTCTTCTCCATACCTTCACCACTCTCCTAGCAGAACTGTTTAACCCCTCCCATCTCATTATAGTAATATATTTATGATATCACCCTCGAATTTCCTGCCCTTAACAACCCCAGAAGGCTGGGAGGGAATAAAGCGTTTTTGGAAAGTAATGTTACTTCAAGAGGGCAGGAGGCGGTCGGAAAAATAGATGGGTGCAGGAACCCTGGGCTGACAGGGCTCTCTGCAGGACAGCCGAGGAAAAGGATTGCACCTAGTGAGAGGCGCCTGTTTGCCTTTCCTACCTGGGGCTGCAGCCCAGGTCTAGTGCCTATCGCTTCACTGCCTTGCTTGGAAAATGAAACAGGGCTTCTGGTTACCATCTGCTTGTGTGCTACATCTGCTCAACTCTCTGCCCTCCTGAAGGGCTTGAAAAGCAGCCTGTGTGCTGTAAAAAGGCTCAGCTCATCTATTAATTCGAACATGTACAGGTGGGACCTTGCTTAACAAGAAGCTGAAGCCCCCGAGACCTAGGGAGGGAAGGTGAAGGTCCCCACAGCTGGGTGGGTATTTCTGGAGGCTTCTTCTCTCTTGAGAGCAGCTAGCAGGGGCAGGTGCTCCAAGACACCGTGTAACAGCCTGAGCTATTATTACATGCTCAGGATTGAGTGTGCACACTGAGTTCTCCTATACACACATTTTAAAAGGCTTTTTGATTCTTAGTGCTCCAACACTGCCTTAGAGGAAGGAGTCTGGAAGGACAGAGAGGAGTGCGGTGACAAGTCTGTACAAAACTGGATGTTTCAACTCAAAACTCCCAGGTAGCAGAGAGGAGGAGATGCGTGAAGTGAAGCTGCGGTGTGAGCCAGGGAATTTTTCTGAGCTTGCTCTTTTTCTCTCTGTAGGTGTTCATCTCGGTGGGGCCACGCTGACCATGCTCAGGAGCTTCTGTCTCCAGCTCATGTCCTTGCTTTGGATCCTCTTGGCCCATCACCAGCTTGCCCAAGGTGAGTCTCTGTAGCCATGGGTCCTTCTCTTTTATGTCCATCTTTCCAAACCTATCCTTGTCATTGCTGAAGTCTTCAGTTTTCTGTGCAAAATAGAGGTGTCCTAACCTGGAAGACCAGAAAATGCTGCTCATTCATCGAGCACCTGAAGAGTGACTGGTGGCAACTGTAAAGATCTTTGCTGTGGTGCCTATGGGGATGGCAGTGTCTGAGCAGACCAGCAGTGAGAGGTCCCGCTGCTCTGTCTCTCTCAGTTAGGGTGAATTGGTCCCTGAACCAATGAGCCTGTCCAGAGAAGCAGGACAAGGGGGAAAGAAGATCCCAAAACTGAACAGTTTATCCTGGATCCTGTGAGACAAAATCCCTTCTCAAAGATTAGTTTGCTCTCCCCCCCACTCTGGATAAGCAGTGAATTCCCAAAGCCATCTGCCAGGAGAGATGGTTACAAATGGGAAAGGCAATGACACCCAGGCTTGGGCTGAGCAGTCCCACGATGCTGTTCCAGCTCCATGGTGGCTTGTTTTGGGAGGCTCTTATCCTGAGCAGTGGGACCTGCTGCCTCACTGCAGTAAAACACATGCATAAGGGATTTCTCTCCCTACTTTCTTCCTAGGCAGCACATCACACAGCTTGGGGAAAGCCTGAGTGTGTTTCTTGGTATGCTCTGGTCTAGGGTAGAGGGGCTTAGTCAGGTAAAGGTGTTCATCTCCTGGGTCTGGCCTGGGATCACACTGGGCTCCTGGAGAAACGCCCTGCCTCTTGACATCTGCTCTAGCTCTACTGCCCATGGAGCTGGAGTGAGCCTGCTCCTCGTGGGGCTAAGATGCAAGCAAGTGATGGGGCAGAGGGAAGGTGGAGATGAAAGGGGACACCTGGCTGGAGAAAGCAGGCCAGCACCGAGCAGAGGATGAGAAGTGGAACAGCGAGGCCATGGCTCAGTTACAGCTTCTGTGGCCTTTAAATAAATAAACAGAATTGGATACCTGGCCCCAGGCCTGCCTCCCTGTGCCACAGGGGGAGTGCTGGCAGCTGGGTCCTGGTGGAGGGCAGGAGCCCCAGCTAGACTGCTCCGTGTCAATAGCTGTCCCTGGGGATGGGGACATCCTGGGAGATAAAGAGGAGCCATTCTTTCCATTCCTGTCCTTGGTCCCTTCACAGTACCTGGCCCTGAGCTTTCCCATAGTACTTGCTGCATGACTGTGGGACCAAGGTCCCAGGTGGGTCAGGCCCTATTAGACAGATTGCCTTAATGCACAGGCACCCCCAGCTCGTGCCCAAAAGGGCCCAAAGTCTAAGGGAGGGAGCAGTGAGAGGGCGGGGAAGATAATCAGAGACCAGGGAGTTTTGAAGTAGGGTCCCATTTCTCAATAGAGGCAGTGTTACTGCTGTTTGGGTGACTGCAAAATCCTCACCTCTCGTGTGGCATCCAGCCATTGAAAGGAAGGTTCCCCCACCTTGCAGTTCTGGGGAAGGGCGGGATGAATGCTTAGGAAGGAAAAAAATAAGCTGTGAACCAGTAGGGCCAGGGGCAGATCTGGAGTCAGCTATGGTATCTGCTTAACCCAGCTCCACCCGTCTCCTGCCTTGTAGGTGATGACTGCAGCGAGCGCTGTAATCTCGCCCACGGCTCCTGTGACCAGGATGGGAAGTGCAGGTACGGCTTGTCCTTATCTCTCCACTCCTGCTGCCCCTGACTGTAACTGCTTACCCTCCCTTAACGCTGTGTCCCCGGTGCCTACACCCCTGACCTGAGTTGGAGCACCTCCTCTTCTGGTCACCTGCACTTGGAATTGACAACTCTGCTTTCTTTTTACCCGACACCCTGTGGAGTGGGAGATTTTGATACCTCAACTTCTTGCTGGTCCCCTCCTGCCTTTGCTCCAGTGCTTCCAGGGTCCACCCCTCCACACACTGACCAATGTCATTCTGCTGAGCCCTTTTTGTCTAGATGGGAGCTTAGGACAGCCTGGCCATGCCTGGGTGATGGGAGGCAGCATTCAGGCTCAGATACAATGGGGAAAGTCATCAGGCATCAAGGCAGGCTTGGAGGTCAGCCAGTTTGCTTGGCCTTCTCACTGGTTGAGATGGGGATGCTCTCCCTGGGGGCGTGGAAGAGAAGAGCTGCCAGCATGCATGTTAACGTCTGAGGGCAGCAAGGGTCCCCTCTCAGAAGCCTGGGCTGTAGTAGGGATCTTCAGGTGTTTTCATAAAGGGCTTGCCAGCAAGCTGGGGACTACTGCAGCAGAAGTGTGTGTGTGATCCCTGGCATCCCAGCTCTAGCTGCTGCCCAGATCCCGCAGGGGCAAAGCTCAGAGCCTGACCCTGCCCTTCCACCTGGGAAGCAGCTATGTGGGTGCCCTGGGCTGCCACAGCCCTGGACTTTGCCTCTCGTCCCAGATGCTGCACTTCTCCATGTGGTGGGTGGCCCAGCTGCAGGTCTTTTCAGTGGAGGCACACATGAGTTGCTGCTGCAGATTTTAGGTGTCCAGAGCATTTGCTGAACACTTCAGCAGCTTGGCAGTACCCCATTGAAATCACCCCAAACCCAGGGAGTCTTGGCCACTTACGTGGCCCCCTCCCTGGCAATTCTTAGGTTGGCCACCTCCCTTTTAAAGAGGGAGAAGAGTTGATGGTGCCTGCTCCCTGTGGGTACTGGGGGGCGGGGGTGCCCACAGCCCTCCGTAAGCTCATGGCTGTGCAGGTGTGAATGCGTCTCCCCAGACTCTATCAGGCACATGGTATCACCTCCATTCCCATAAAAAAGCCTCTCATCAACATATATATTTGGTTTTTTTCACCATTTTCCTCATCTCTTTGGAACAACCTGAAGTGACAATAGGCAGTCCAGGTGTGAAAGTGCAGCCTTAGACCAGCCTGGCAAAGCTGCTGTCACTGCACGTCGTGCTGAAATAAGCCCCGGACAAGAAATGGAACCCCCTTGCTTACTCTAGACTGTGTTGGTTTTGTTAGGTTTAATTTCATGCTGTTTTGAGTATAGCTTTTGTTGCAGCTGTTGCCACCTCTGTTCAGCTCTTGTTTTGTTATCACTTGCTTTCCTCCTTGGAGCTGTCAGGTCTGAGGGAAGCCACTGGAGCAACACAGCTTGGCTTTACTTAGCCATTGCTGTTGCCTTGCTCTTCTGGGGCCTGAAGGCTCATTGAGTGCTGCAGGTTTTCCCATCATACACCAGCCATGGCCAGCAAGGCTTTGCATCTGGATTACAGTGCACTTCAGACAAAAAATGACACATGGTGTAATGCAATGGGGTGCAATGAAACATGGGCTTCAGGGGCCCCTGGTCTCTTTCCTCAGCAAGTTGAGAGTTAGGGATGAGGCTTTTCTCTGCCTGTCAGACTGGCTGCATGATGAGAGAGGTGCAGGAATTGCTGAGCTAATGCAGTGGTGTATACAGAGTGGTGGCTGGAGGAGAGCAGTGGGACATGGGCACTAAAAGTGAAGCTGCTGAGCTCTGTTTCTGCCCCCCCACCCTCCCTGTCTGCAGAGGATGAGTCTGCTCCTGCTTTGTCCACTTGTTTCCTCAGGAAGATGAGATGCCAGTACTGACCTCCTCTGGAGGAGGGAGCCAGCAGGTTCATGGGGGACTTTGGGAGGGTTTCCCAGTACCACTGTATCTGTGGGAACCCTGCACAGCAAGCAGCCAGCTTTTCCTCCAGCCCCTGCTTGGGTTTTATCACACTGCCATTCCCTGTCCTCTTGCAGGTGCGATCCAGGCTGGGAGGGCGAGTACTGCGAGGAGTGTGTGCGTATGCCTGGCTGTCTCCATGGCACGTGCCACCAGCCTTGGCAGTGCATCTGTCACACCGGCTGGGCCGGCAAGTTCTGTGACAAAGGTAAGCCGTGGGCTGGACATCCCAGCCTCTGGTGCTGAGGCCAGAAGGCCAGCACACCCTGCATGGATGGGTGAGCCAGCAGAGCCAGAAGCCATCTGGCTGATGCTGCTTGAGCTGCCTGGGAGATGGGATGTTGCTGGCTGCCACAGCTAGGACTGTCCCGTTCCTGCAGAAGAGGTCAGGCTGCCGGCACCTGCTCCCTAGCTGCACAGCAAGAGCTGCCATGACACTGTCCAGCCTCAGGAAATGGAACAGATGAACTCATTGCCTTTCCCACGCTGTGGCTGGGCTCTGGGCAGCCCCTCCTGCTTCCCCCAGGGCTTCCTGCCTTGGCAGGTGGCTGGTGGACTCCCATCCTCCAGCCTCAGAGTCTCCTCTGTGCCAGGGGGTCTGCACTGGCTGGCCAGGTGGCATGCACAGCATCTTCACGCCATGCATATTTGCAGGACAGTTTGCTTTTTCTGCACCCCTAAGCATGTGCATTTTGCAGACTGTAGCTGGGAGGCACCATGTAGGCACTGCATTTCTGTTGCTTGCAGGTGCCTGTTGGAAGGCAGGAGGGAGAAGGTCCTGCAATTTTTCCATCCCTGCTGGGTTTGATGCACTGTGTTCACACTGAATTGGCCACATTGCCCCTCTTTTGTCACTAATTCCCACCTTTTTCTTTCCCCTCAGACATACACATCTGTGACCACCAGTCCCCATGCCAGAATGGGGCTCAGTGCATCTACGATCGAGATGGGGAATATTCCTGCCTGTGTCCAGAAGGCTTCCATGGGAAGGACTGTGAGATGAAGACAGGGCCATGTGAGAAGGCAGGGTGAGACACAGTGGCAACAGCAGCGAGATTACAGACAGTATTGGCTTCAGGTCACACACTGCCAAGTGGTGGCCCAGCTGAGGATTTCCATGCTCTAATAGAGTTAAGCCAAAACCATCTTTGGCTTTGGTTTAGCTGCGTGCACCGCACAGTCCCACCTGGGCAAGGTCTTTGTTGTGATCTGAACAGATTCCCGTCCCTCACTGCTGTTAGGTGTGATGAGCTGATGCCAGCCATGCCTTTGGGGAGCATCAGGAAGGCACCTTTCCTCTTCAGATCATTTGGATGAAGACCCTCTGTGGTGGGTGGTGGGCCTGTGCACAGCCACAGCCTTTAAGGAAGTCCCACAGCCTCTCACTCAGGGAGGCAGAAACTCCTGCCCAGTCTTCTCCTTGAGATAGCTGACCCCGTGGAGAGAGCCGGTGCTGGACGCACTGGCCACACAAGCAGCTGTGTGCGTTTACCTCCCTGGGGCTGAGGAAGCTGCTTTCTCTCCAGGGCCATGACCCATCCTTTCTCTCTCCACACAGGTCTCCATGCAAGAACGGGGGGCAGTGTCAAGACGATAATGGCTTTGCCAGCAACTTCACCTGCCGGTGCCTCGCTGGCTTCATGGGGGCTCTCTGTGAGAACGACGTGGATGACTGCCTGATGCGTCCCTGTGCCAATGGTGCCACCTGCCATGATGGGATCAACCGCTTCTCCTGCCAGTGCCAGGTGGGCTTTGAAGGGCGTTTCTGCACCATCAACATCAATGACTGTGCCAGCCAGCCGTGCAAAAATGGAGCAAAGTGCTACGACCGCATCAATGACTATGACTGCTTGTGTCCTGACCGTTTCACTGGAAAAAACTGCGAGATCTCCGTCCCCGAGCCCACCTGGGCTCCCCACTACCACCCTGTGAACCACGAGAATGATGGAGGAGTGAAAAGCACCACCAGTGAGATGCTGGGGGTGACGCAGCCAGAGTCTGTCAGAACTGCAGTCACGGGGTGGCGCATGGCCAACCACAGCGAGAAAGAGCCGGGGGGAGGTTTGTTGAAAATCTCTGTGAAGGAGGTGGTGACCCAACGGGACTCAGGGCTGACCGAAGCCCAGCTGGTGACAGTGCTTGTGTTTGGGGTGCTAACGGCAGTGCTGGTCCTCATCACCGTCCTGCTAATGCTGAGGAACTGGCAGAGGGGCCGTCAGAGGTCGAACTGGTGCCAAAGCCCTTCTCAGGCTGCAAGGAAGCTCCAAGACCAGGAGTGTCAGGTGGGCATGCTCAACACCGTCCTGATCGAGCCCAGGAAGACAACAGAGCTGTGAGGTGCAAGGACTCAGAGTCAGTCCCTGGCAGGTCATCGTGCTGGCAAACCCCTCGAACTGCACCCAGGGGAGCTGCATGGGCACAAGCCAGGCAGCAGGGAAGAGGGCTCCCAGGGCAGCAAACACATCAACAAAACCCCTGGGCGTCAAGCATTGGTGTGGTGGCCTCACCTGGGTCTGAGCTGTCTCCCACCTGGCCAGCACCCACGGCCACCTGCAAGCAGGGCTGTGTGGGGCCAGCCCTGCAGGGGAGCAGCAACGTGCCGCTTGCGGTAGCCCACGCCATGCAGGGCTGGTACAGTCTAACGTGAGCTCTCAGAAACAGGACAGGTAGTGCTGAGGAGGGCACAGCCTTTTTGCAAGCCCAAATTCTGCCAGGGCCTTTGTAACTTCTGTCTGTGACTACTGGAAGGGGCTTTACCCTTGTTTCTGCTGGTGTTGGGATGTTTCTTCTGGGGCCTTCAAGATGGTTATGGCTGCACAGATCTCCTTGCCCCAGTACTGGATGGGGTGGGTCCCAGCTGTTTCTGGAGGCTGTCATTTCAGATGCCATGTCCCTAGGGAGCAAGCAAACACATTTGCTCCCTGGCCGTGTGGTTCTGTGAGCCAGTTCAAAGAGACTCTGGAGATCACTTGGGGTCTCCTTGTGCCCTTCTTCTGCCCTGGGTGATGCCCCCTCCTCTTGCTGTCAGACTTGGGGTTACAAACACATTCTGTACTTTCCTCCTGATGATCCAGGGGTCTTCTCCCCCCACTTACCAAGCCGTCCTTTCTGGTCTGGCTACAAAAGACCAAGCTCCTTCCCCTCTCCAGCATGCACTTCTGCCTCGCCCCTTCCTGACAAGAGGAGCGTGGCCTGCTCCCCGCTCAGCCTGAGCCGGTCCTTCTTGTATGCCCTTGCAGGTGAACCTGGAGATGGCCAAGGATGGAGATGTGCTGTGGCTGGTTTAGGAGCAATACGAGCTTGAGACCCAGTTTCCTCTCCCAGTCACTCTGAGGCAGGTCGCTGGCACTAACCTCAAATCAGCCATTGTAGCGTTTCTTGATCTATCAGCAAAGGCTGTGCTCCCCACAGCGGATGTGAGGACAGGCTGCCAAGCCTAGGATGACCATAGGAAGCAGATACAATACTGCCTTCACCATTGCTGAAGCATGGCTGAGAAGCAGTAGATGGCTAGGTCACTTAGCCTTTGAATGACGTCTGCTCCTGCAGACCTAGACCTGGTCTAGTGTGCAGCAATCAGTGTCTCTCAGACAGGGTCGAGGTTTTCTGTGCCTCCTCATGAGCACAGAGGGCTAAGCAGTGGGGTAAAAAAGCCCACAACCCAAACACTACTACTGGCCTGTAGGGTTGCAGAGCTGGTTTCAAGATCGTGTGAAGAGAGCAGGCAGAGAAGCAAGCACTCAGCCAGGAGGGAGACATGGGAGAGGGGACTGGGGCTTCATCAGAAAGATTATTTTTTTAATACATGGATGGATGATGTACCTTTATCAAATAAAACAAATACAAGCCCAGAAACAGCGTATCAGCGAATCATAAAATTTAGGTTGCAAGGGACCTCTGGACACCAACCTCCTGCTCTCAGCAGATCCAATTAGATCAGGTTCTGGATGAGTATCTCCATCATTTCCCTCAAGAATGCAGACCCAGACCGTGGCACAAGAGTTGTCCTGCCCCATGCTCTGGCTGCAGGGGTGGAGATGGCTCCCACAGCCTCAAAGGAAGGAACAGGACCTGCCTCAGGACAGCATAGCAAAGGTGTGTACTTGCTAGGCATTGCCTTGGAGTGTTGGGCAGGAGGGGAAAAACACAGACTGAGTCCAAGCGTGTGCATATGGGAAGAGCAATGTGAAAGCAGCTGTGGTTTTGTGCAGCTGCGAGCAGGGCAGGAGGGATAGGGAGTTTCCTTTGGAAAAGTGGTCTTGAAATAAACTAGTGTTAGAGGCCTCTAATGTAACCATGTTCTGGCCCTTCAGTGGAAGGCCTTCACCACTGTAAACTGGAGGAAGAGCATCAAGGTCCCTGGGTGCAACCTTCTGGGCTTGGAAAGGTCAGTGCCCTCTGAAAGAAGTAGGGAGCAGGTAGGGTTGTCTTTGTGCAAAGAGGGCACCATGCCTGTATCTCACAAGGACGTCTGTGTCTGGAGGGAAAAGGGGACAGGGATATGAATAATGGAGCTTCACAAGGATGATTCAATTTTATTTTAAATTATACATGTGAGACTAAGTCTCAGACTAAGAATCACTGATTCTTCAGTGAGTAGAAAATCCCTCTGTAATCTCAAAGGGGAGCCTTGGAGGGGAGCAGTATCCCACCAGTCAGGCTTGCACGGCCCTGAACAGCAGGTCCCATCTTCCCTACTAAGGAAAGGGCGCAGTGCCATGCTTCCGTCCCTGAGGACACACGCTTGCTGTCTGCAGGCAGGAGTAACCCCTTCCCTCACCTCAACAGCTCCTGGCCCTGCCAGGACAGGGCTGGTGGCTGAGGCAAGAGGAAAGCCAGGCACAGAGCCTGGAGGGCTGCCTGGGCCCAGCCCAGGAGAGAGGTCACTGCTGCCCGCTGTGCAGGAGGTGCTGGAACAAGGAGCCATCTTTCTGGCTCAGGCAGGTGGGTGAATCCAGCTCTGCCACTCTCCCAGCCTGCATCACCAGCACGCGGTCTGAGTCCAAGATGGTGTTCAGCCTGTGGACAGCAAACACCAGAACACATTGATGGATCTGAGGAGGAACCCTGGATGCTGCTTTCCCTGCTGGGGAAGTTGGCCAAGGCATGCCCAACATCAGGATGTATGGAGCATGTCCCTGTGCACTCAGGGGCGCACTGCAGCCCATCTCCCCCAGAGAGCCTCTGCACACTGCTGAAACATAGAACCTCTGAGGAGAGCACAGCGATGCCTTCCAGTTCTGGGCAAGGCAGGGCACCAGGAGCACAGAGGGAAGCTCTGTGGAGGGAGAGCTCAGGGCAAGCCTGATTCTGGGGTTGCACAAGATGTCTCTGTACCCACAAGAGTTATTGCATTGCTTCTGTTTGCCCCTGCCTTTCATCACCTGCCACCTCCCAAGAGCAGCAGAAATGGAATTGTCCATCAACTGCCATTCCCCAGCAGCCTGACATCTTTGCTTACGCTGCCACCAGCAGTGGATTTGTAGCTGCCAGACTGCCAACCACAGCACCAGCAGCACAGATATGTGCCCACTTCTGCCCAGACTGCTAACAGGGCAGCAACCTCTGGCCCTGGGAAGGGAAGACAGGGCAGCAGGAATGCCTCTGCACAGTCATGCACTGATGTTCAGTGTGAAACTACAGTCCTACAAAGCTGCAAATCACAGGGAAGGCACTGCACAGGATTTAAGCGGGTAAAGAGCATTATGGAGTTCAAGACTCTGGTTACACATTCATCCCCAAAAGAGTGCCAGGCTGCAGCAATGGAAGTTACCTGGAAGGGCAAGGGACAAGTACTGAGTTACTTCCTATCCTAGATTTTACCCATCCAATTAATCGTTCACCTGAAGCTGAATGGCATGGAAGAACCATGGGTACAAACTAACCCTATCACCACCTCTCCCTTCTTACTGCTCTCCCCCATCTTTCTTCATCCCAGTGGAAGAGGGATCTTCAACCCAGTCTTGCTGCCTTGCCTTACCTGCCACTCCTTCCTCTGCTGGTTCTCCTCTCTAATTACTCCTCCATCAGAGGTGGCCTCCCCCACCTAACCCAAACACACACCTCAGCCCACGGTGCCCTTACTTTTCTACTCTATTTATGCATAATACACCTAGTGTAAGAACCGCATTCTCTGAACACCCCTCCTGCCTCCCTCCTATCTGATGTATTTAAGAAGACCCACTCAATTCCCTTGCCAGGCCCAGCCCACCCTGCCTGTCATCCATCACTCCCACTCCTGTGCAGCATGACACCAGCCCTTGCCACCTGCTCATTTGATTTTTATTTTTGTGGTAACGTTTGTGCTTTGAAAACACCCTCCATACAACTGCACAACCCTCCTCCAAATTCACCTCCACTTGGCAAGAGTAAGAGCATCCTGGGCAGAAAGCACTGCCTAATGCTGACCCATCCCTTCCCAGTATCCACAGTATTCATGTTTTGCCCTCCTCCCTTCGCTTGTAACCACGTACTGCCCCTACTCGTACAAAAAATCTCTCAGCTGCGGTGCAAGCACCGCTGCCCTGTCCTGCCTGGGCAGTTCCTAGCCTCCTGGCATGGGGTGCAGGCTGAAACCAAAACTCAGGGTTTTGGAAAACAGAACTAGCCAGGGTTCTGCCTCCCCTGGCCATGAGCTGGCTGCAGCCCTTTGCCGCCGGCTGTCCTGCAGTGCCCTCTGCTGAGCCAGAGACATCTCCTCCTCTCGGGTCTCCATGCTGCTCCTGTCTGTAGTACTGACAGGTAGTTCTCCATTGCTCTTTGCCCTAATGTGGCAGGACCACAAGGTCCAGTTCACTCCCCAGATCTCAGCAGGCAGTGCCCAGGAAGAGCCATCTGCCATACGATGCGGTGTTTTGCCCTTTGCTGTCCCCCGATTTCTGGGTACAACGTTTTCATATCCAGTTGTTCCCAGCACCCAGGGGCTAATAAAGTAGAAAAGGCAAATAGGCAAGGTCCAGCCTTTTGCACTTGAAAAGCCTCGTCTCGGAGACCTCCCTGCTCGGCTCAAGGCCCAGGCATAGCAGGCACAACCACCACTGCCTGCGAGTGGTAGGATGAATTTAGGCACAGGCTGCTGCTTCCTCCATACCTGTGAGCAATCGTCAAAACAGTTTTGTCAGCGAAGCGCTGGCGGATGGTCTGCTGCAGCAGCTGGTCTGTCTTCTGATCCACGCTGGCTGTGGCCTCATCGATGCACAGCACCTGCCAGGGACAGAGAGTGAGGGAGCTCCCAAGCACCACAGAGACCCCAATCCCTGCCCAGGGACAGCCCGAGAAGGTAACACAGGTTGTCTGTTCCCACTACACCCCAGCTCCGGAGCACGACCATCAGCAGTTCACCCTCCCCCTTGCTCTGATGGAGGCAGGGCACTCACCTTGGCCTGCGTCAGGAGGGCTCTTGCCAGACACATCAGCTGCCTCTGTCCCACGGACAGACTCTTTCCTCTCTCTCCCACCTCGCTGTCCAATCCACCTGCAGGGGTCAAGCTCAGCAGTCACCTCACGAGGCTTGGCACAGGGCTCCAGATGGCTCCTCCAGGTTTTCCCAGTAGCACTCAAAATCCCAATCCTGCTCAGGTCCAAGCCTCGGGAATCGGAGCCTTTACGCTCAGACACAAGCAACATCTGGCACAGAGGCCATGCTTCCCTGGAACTAGGGGCTGGCTTATCTCTCAGGCTCTGCTCTAACATCCACTGGGGCCTGGTCTCATCAGCAAGATCCTGCCACCCAATCCATCACCTGACACTCCCTTGCCACTAAATCTCAGGGAACACCACCGGGTCTCACTGATCTGTTCCCACCCTGGTCCTAGTGTGGCCGCACCTAACCAGTTCCCCACTGCACCCACCTGGGCCCTTTTCCTTTGCTCCCTGACTGAGCTGAGGCCTCCTCCCCTCTCCCAGTACCAGGGCTCACCAGCTGCTTACTGGGTTCAGACTCACCCATCTGAACAATGGCATCATGCAGGTGGCACTGCTCTAGCACTTCATGGAGCTCAGCATCTGTCCGTTTTCCTTGGGGGTCCAGGTTCTCTCGGACTGACCCACTGAACAAAAATGGATCCTGGGGGATGATGGCCAGCCTAGATCTGCAAGCAAAGGACAGCTGAGGGCTCACAGGCCGAGTTCTTCAGAAAAGCAAAGGCTTGATATTTTGTTTTCTTGGGGTGAGGTATCTTAGCTTGCTGCATGTCTTTGAGGCACAGAGACATACATCACATCAACCTGGTTTCTTTAGCACAGCTGTTCAAAAACAACTACTCACAAGAAGCTGCCACAATCAGGCAAGAGGGTGCCATGACAGTAAGTCCTTTCCTCCTCACCCTTCCCTTTGGCATCCAAACACTGACAGCTCTCAGCCTCAAAGCCACCCCAGCCACCCTCCACTCTGCTCAGCCCCCTGTACCTCAGTTCCTCCAAGCCCACCAGCTGGCTGTCAACACCATCCAAGAGAATCCGTCCTGATTTCAGCTCCAGCATGCGGAAAAGGGCCAAGAAAAGGGTGGATTTTCCAGATCCTGTGCGACCCACAATTCCAATCTTTTCTCCAGGGTGAACAGTGAAGCTTACACCATCAAGTGCATTGGGCAGGCCTGCTCGGTAGGCCAGGACCACCTGCTGGAACTCCACAAGCCCCTGGCTTGGCCAGTCAGCAGCAACCTAAGACAAATACCAGAGTGAGACAGAGTATGACCAGGACCCACTGTCACCTTCAGCCTTACCTCACCACAGGCCAAGCCCCACCCATCCCTTTGGCTTCTGAGCAGACCCAGTGCACAGCCCAGCTCCATCTCCGCCCCTGCTCCTAGGTTTATTTTTCTCTCACAGTTTGGACCTCGCACCTGTTCTGCTTTCTTACCCCTTCCCATCATTCCAGCCTTCACCAACTCCTGCCAGAGATGTACTGGTAAAGGACGAATGATCAAGGGGGTCTCTGTGGGTGAGGGCCCTTAACCCATTGACTGGAAACCCTGTGATCTCCCCAGGAGGGAAGTGCAGAGCATAGAACCAGAAGATGGGCCAGTCCCTGAGAACATATTTGAGTTTTTACCTGGACTGGTTTATCCTGGGGCTCCGTGGGGATGTCTGTGGTGTATTCCTGTGTCCGCTCCACACTTACCATCATGGTCTCTGTCTGAGTGAAGCTGGAAATGACACCTGAGAGCAGGTTTGTGACAGACAAGGCATATGAGAGCGCTAGGCCCACAAGTCCTGTGAGGGCAAAAGCATAAGCAAGAATGTTACTGGCACGGAAGAAGCCGGGTTCTTGGTGTCAGGACAAAGAAACACGAGAGAAGCTGGCACTCTGGAGATCCAGGATCCCATTCAAGGATGTGGGGGACACAGGAGGAGGGACAGAAGTTAAAGCACTACAGTGGGTGACTTGTAGAGGGACAGGAAGCAGGAGCTCTGTGTAGAAGACGTGCAGCTCTGGGCTAGGAGAGGATGAACCCCTAGGCCACAACCTAGGGGTGAGCACAGAACAATCCCTGGCAGCCTACCTGGATTTCCCAGTTGGTTCTGGTGCTGGATGATGGCAATTCCTGCAATAGCAGTAACCACAGCGACCCCAATCATCTGCAAGCGGATGTCCAGCCACTGCATCGCTGTGTTGCTGGCAAAGAGGCAGCGCTGGTTCTGCTCTAGGTAGAGCTGATTCTCCAACTCAAACCTGGCAGGCACACAACAGAGGTTCACACCACTCAGTCTCCACTCCTGCTGCCCCAGGTCAGGGGCACTCCTGCCACCCTGTAACCAGTCCCACATCAGGAAGGCCCTGGCCTATAAAGCCAAAGCTCTGGCTCTCTGGGTGCGCTTTCTTTCCACTCACCTCTGTGTTGCCCGCATGGCTCTGATGCTGCTCAGTCCTGAGAGGGTCTCCGAGAAGTGAGTGTAAATGGGAGACAAGGTGACACTGTAAAGGCGCTTGAGCTCCCGGGACGTGCGCCGGTAATAGCGCTGGATGGAGAAGTAGAGGGCAGCCAGAGGCAGCAAGACCAGACCAATCCAAGGGAGGCCATAGGTGATTATCACCAACATGCCCAGGAGCCCGTATACGTTGGCCAGGAAGATGTTAAGGATAAATGGCAGGCTGTCATCCACGCAGTACAGATCTGAGGAGAAGCGATTCAGGATCCGGCCTGTTGGTGTGGTATCAAAGAAGGTGACTGTGGCCTGGCAACAAGGGAACCAGAAAGTAAGAGCCAGTCAGTTGCAGCAAGATCCAGACACAGAACAGTTCCCAGGAGAGCAGCACCAAGGGGAGCAGATAAGACCACAAAGGGTTGGCCCCCATAGCTTCGTTCCTTTCCTCAGCTGGAGAACAAATCTCAGACTCCAAAGCCAGCACCAACTCGTGAAATCGTGGCCAAACAGCTCATGCTGTTAGCAGGGTAAAAGGACAAAGCCCTTCTGTGGCAAATGGCAGACCAAGATAGCAGTCACCTAGATCCCATACTGGACCACCAGTAGCCAGTGAGACAATCCTCTAATCCTAGCCTCTAATCCTATCTTCCAATCCTCTAGTTCTAACTCTAGCCTGAGGACCCAAAGAAGTCCAAATCCTAAAGAAAGTTAACTGGCACATGCCAGCAGCAGCCCTAAATCTTGCTTAATGACTCCTTCCAGTCTCATCTGAATCTGAGGTCATGATCCTGTGAAAGCTACTTTGATTCAATTGATCTTCATCTTGTCTATGTATGTAAGCCTAAGGAGTGAACAGATGCAGGTGGCAGCCATAAAACACCCCTCCATGGAATGGAACATGCCTTAGAGGACACATTTCAAACCCCAGCTCACTGGGTCCTTGTGCTGGCTGTGGTGCAGCTCCTTTTGGGTATAGTACTACAGGGAGCTCATCAGTTAATACCAGCAGAAACCCTAAACCACCTCCCAAACTCTTACTCCCAACTATGAGAACATCAGGACAGAACAACTTGCAGGAGGAGCCCCAGTCTGCCCTGGACTTTCTGGCCATTACCTTTAGAGCCTTCTGGAGTAGTTGTTTATGAATGACAGTGGCAGCATGGATAGTGCCGTAAGCAAAGAGAAAGGCCCGAAGAATGGTGAAGAGGGAGTTGGCCCCTGCAATGCTCCCATAAACCATCAGGTAGAAATTCACATCCAGTGAGCCATTGGAAGGGACTGAGGTCATGTCCAGAGCTTGAATGGGGGAGCTGGAACCGAGAAAGAGGAAGGTTATGAATCTGCCAAGGTTGTGATGACAGTAAACTCACAGACAGGGCATCAGAACCCGGGAGCGTACTGAAGGGGAAACCAGGATACTTCAACTTGATACTCCTGTGAGAGACCACCCCTTTGGCATGCTGGGACAAACACTCCAGTTACTATGCAGCTAGGGCTCTTCATCAGCAATCAGCCCCAGCTGAGCCCTTTGAGCACCTCACCAGGTCAGAGATTTCAACTCTCTTTTTTTATCAAAGCAGCCACACAGATCCCCTGCAGTGGGGTGACAGTTTATCCCTGCTCTCAACAAGGATCTTCACAGGAAATGCACTTAAGGGCAAAATGGGAGTGTGTTTCCAGCTTCCTTTGGCATCTCCCGACCAGGTTCACTTACACAAGCCTAACGGTGGAGAAGAGAAGCAGCTCTGGGGAAGGCGGGGAAGCTGAGCAGACCATCACAGAGGTATTTGCTGTCTGGGATATGCTGGAGATCCAGTGTGACAGCCACCAATCTGAGATATTTCTGGATGCTACAGGGAAAGACAGACTGCATAAAGAGGGATTCAACCTTTGAATCAGCAAACATGAAGCAGAAAAGCTGGAGGGGAAGCTGCTGGACAACTTTTGTTATTGTCTCACTACCCAGTCTAGTCTTCCCCTGCTTTCATTCTCCATTGTTAGTAGTAGAGCACAAGCAAGGGAATAGTCTTGAGTTGCAGCAGCGACAAGGAACTGCTAGAGGAGCAGACATGCAGCTGCACCAGTGAGATGACAGATTCTGTTCCCACATGTGCCCCCTCCCAACTGTGCTACTTTAGTTTGGGGAAGAGAAAGGGGGTCTTCCTGTTGTCAGGAGAACAATTAAACCCCTGGCCTCTTCTCTTCTCTGGACTCTGTACAACCAGGGAACGAGATGTGAGGAACGTCTAAAGACAGATGTGCTGCTGGGCCACTGCCTCACCTTGCATCAGGAACAGTGAGAAGAGGATGGATAATGCCAAGCAGCTGCCCACTGCCAGCCAGTATGCCTTGTACACCTGAAAAGCCACTGCCCCTTCTTTCTTCTCTTCCTCCTTGTGGATGAGATGATTATTTTGGGTTGATTCTTCTGTCTCTGTTTCTATGGCCTCTTCTTGGCCCTGTTCATCATGGGCTGTGGAAATGGAGGCAAAAGCAAAGGTCAGTGTGATCTAAGTTCCTCCTGCAGCTGCTACTTGCTGTGAACAGAACAGGTCTAGGCTATGAGGGAACTTTTCTTTTCTCCTCTCTCCTCTTTCAAGACAGGTGAACCAATCCTGGCAGACCTTCATCCAAAGCTGGACCAAAAGCAGAACAGATTCAAATACTGCTCCAGACCAATACCCAATGATACATGGGCCTCCTCTCCACCTATGCACACACTACCCACAGATCAGCACTACCACAGCAGAGGAAGGTTGTGGGAGCTCTGCTCTAAGGCCAGCAGCCACCAGGTATAGGTTCTGTCTGCGTAGTCAGCTGATCTGTGCTGCCCCAGCCACCCTCAAGCTCGCCAGGTATAGACCTTTATCCTTTTGCCTCTTGTCCATATCCTTGAACTTGGGGAAGGCTTCCACGAGTGGCAGGATATCAGCTGGTGTGCCTGCAGAGAGAGACATGTAAATACTTCAGAGTCTGTGAAGAACAGATGGCAGCTACTCACTGTCTCTTGCTGTGAAATGGTCCAGCTTTGTTCTCTCATTAACACTCCCCATTTTCTATCACAGCACCTGCACTCTTGAAGATCCTGCTCCATACAACATGCTATGGCCTTCTTCCTTAGCAGCTCCCCACCTCTGGGGCCATCCTGTTTTATCCATGCATCTGCACATTCCCTTCCACTCTATCTTTTCCCACACGCAGTGCGCTCAACCTCTTTAGCATTGGGTTCCCTACTAGTTAATCCTACTCCCTTATGTCCTTTGCTCAAGCCGTTCCAAGACTGGCACGTGTGCATAAATGAACACCTGAGAAGGCAGCCAGTGTACCTGTCTGAACTATTCTGCCATTGTCTACCAACAACAAGGCATCAGCCTTCTCCAAAAACTCCGTCCTGTGGGTGCAAAGGATCCTGGTCTTGTGTTTGAGAACTCCAAGAATGCATTTCCGCATAAGATGGTTGGCTACATCTGCATCAACAGCAGCCAGGGGATCATCAAGGAGGTAAATCTCCTTCTCCTGAAAGGGAGACAAAAGACAAGGATACAGCTGCGGGCCCTGCCAGAGCAGGCAGTGCTGTAGAGAAAAGTGCAAGTGCCTCTGTGTGGCACACCACCAGCACCTTTAGGCCAGCATGATGCGGTTTAAGACATGCTGCCAGAGCACACTGTACAGCTGGGTGCTTCCAGCTTCTTTACATCTGACTTGGCACTGGGTACAATTTGCCACAACATGATTCCTTTGCTATTTACCTGGTAAACAGCTCTGGCAAGGGCTATTCGAGCCTTCTGTCCCCCACTGAGTGTCACACCATTTTCACCCACCTCTGTCTGGTCACCTGCTGGTAAAATCTGAAACATTCAAGAAAATCCACTTAGAAGGTACAGGAAGCTACTGAGGACCCAAAACCAGAACAGTGGGATCCCTCTCCTGCCTCTGGCAGTAATTCCTTAGGGTGACACCTTATCAAAATTTAAACAATGCAACAGTCTATATACTGGTTCTGCAGACAACTGACAAGCTTGGCATTTATGCAACTAAACTCTCTCACACTCCAGAATAGGGTGGCTACATCCCAACTACCCATTCAGAGCAACTTCTGGTCTGAGAAAACTCTGAAATTGTGCCTGGGAATTTTCTGGGAGAGCAAGAGCTGTGCCTGCACCAAAATCATGCCAGGGCCCATCCAAACATTTTAGCAGTAAAAACTAGAGAGTTTTGGTAGCTGGAAACAGTTTCCCCTTGGTTTGATACATAGGCATAGTCTACTACTCAAATAAATATTTTGCCTTTACAGAGTATTCATAGCTCCTGCCAACACAAACAGGAGCTACTAGTGCTTGGCACTTCAGAAGGTGATCCATCAGGTTATAAGCTGGGAGGAGAAGGCTAGCTTCCTATCATAGACAACAAACAGGTTTACCAGCTGATATAGCCATAAGCCTCAAACCTAAAATACGTGTATTACTGACAGAAAGACCACAGACTCAGCCCTTCCAGATCCCAGGGAAGTTCCTTCTGATCCAAAAAAGCATCACCCACTGATAGTTTCTGCCTGAAAAACCTGGCAGTCATCAGCTTTGCAAGAACACCTCCTTCCCCCAAGACCAAGAACTTTTGGCTCAACAGCAGAAGAAACCAGGAAGTACTACCAGAGTGACTTCACATCTTAAAGAACCATGGGGTCAGGTATGGTCTGGGATTGGTAATCAGAGTAACCCTGTGTAATTGGGACATTGGAAAAGCAGTCTGAAAGAATGAGAGGCCTGAAAGAACAAGAACTGCTCCCAGTGAGGCTCAGGCTGGATGTAAATGCTGGCCAGGAAGGCCCAGGAAGGTTTACAGTTTAGGCACTCACGTTCAGGTCCTCAGAGAGGGCACAGGCCTCCACCACCTCCTCATACAGCCTGGCATCATATTTCCGCCCAAAGAGGATGTTCTCACGGACAGTGGTAAACTGTATCCAAGGCTCCTGTGTGGTCAGACCAAACCCTTGCTCCAGGTCACAAACATACACTCGTCCACCTTGTCTGCAAGCACACCAGAAGTGAGTGGAAAGGGCAACAAAGGAGAATTGTTGGCAGATCAAAATGGCCTACAAATAGGGATAGCAGTGGATAGTCTGCCTGTCATGGCATGGAGGGACCAGGCAGGGAGAAGTCTTTAGGCTACTTACTTAATGAGCTCTCCAGTGACGGCTGCAAGCAGAGAGCTTTTGCCTGAGCCGACCTTCCCAACGACCCCCAGGAGCATCCCCTGCGAAGGGAAATGAAAAAGAGCAACATCATGTGCTAATACAGGGTGACTTGTCCAGATTTCTTGAGTCACACAGACGTAGTCTGAAAGCTGACTGCTGTCTAGTTTCAGTAGCAGAGCCGGGTACAGTTGCTGGGTAAAGCAGACTCCTGATACAGCAGAACACAAGTCTGCAAGCACTGTTAACTCTGGAGCCCAGCTGTGTTCCCTGCCCAGCCCTCTCCTGCAGCAGCAGGAGAGAAGTAGAAAGCAGAGGGAGCTGGTTCATGTCTTGTCTGTAAGCCATGCCTGGACCTCCTCCAGCACCCTTCAGCTCTGAGGGATGTGATATGTGTATTGTGCCTCTCGACCAAGAGAAGGTTTTGACGCAGGGCTCGTAAGACCAGGAAAACATAAAAACATGCCACCCCTGCTCCATTATTTGGCTTCTCTAGTGCTATTCTTCTCTGTTACCTCCCGCATCCTTGCTCACCTTTCTCACTGACAGGTTTTCAATGTGCAGTTGCAGAGTGCCTGTGGGTAAGGGCTGCCTGGTGCTTTCTTCCTCAACTGGCGCCCATGAGAAGGCTGCACATTGCATCTCCATGGCAGCAGCAGTACCTGAAGGGCTATCTGCAAGAGAAAAGCAGCACAGCATTTCACTACTATGAGAAGGCCGGAAAATAAAAGGCACCTGGCATCACAAATACTATCAGCTTTGTTCTCAAACAGATGAAACCATGGACAGGGCATTGCCATGATGCCCTTGACCCAACCACAGAATGAGACGCCTGCCTACTGATTTGCCCTTAAACTTCTACCTCCTTTCTCCCAACCCTCCTGTCTCCAGCTCTCACCAGACACACATGGTGACATGCTGACTGTCAGGGAGACACTGTAAGGATAACCTGGTTTTATTATTGTTGAAGGTAAAAGAATGGCAGGGAGCTGGCAAAAGGCAAGGAAGAGAAAGGGAGCTGAGATGGCTCAGAAGAGGGGCACCCACTCAAACCTTTCTGCCAGCCAAAGACAAGGTTGTTGAGGGCTTCAGTGTCAGAGGAGCTTTGAAGACAGGAAGGATCACTAAAGGGACACTAATGACAAGGCTCTGTGGGGTCAAGCAATGGCCTGCGGTTGGTAAAAAGCAATTTATAGCTTTGTCTCCCATTTTCCACAGAACTCGAGTGCCTTCACTCTGCCTCTGACAACCGAACGACCTGAATCACGGGGCGACAGCCAGCTGCCCTCCAGTACTGACCCACGGCCTCACACCTCAGCTCTCTGCTCCGAATGCCCCCTGCCCAGGGTCTCGAGCCCAGCAGCATCCTTCACCATTACCTAGGGCATAATAAGCTTCCACGTCCTGGTCCACAAGTTCAAGGAAACGCTGGATTCGATCCAGGGAAACTTTGGCTTCCAAGGTCCCATTCAACACCCATGGGAAGTTGTTGAGGGGAAGAATAAGCATCCCAACAAGAGCCAATGCTGTGAACACCTGCATGGGTAAAAAGCAGCTGTGAGTTGGAGGAAGTACCTCCTTTGTGTCTTGTATCCTCCAAACAGCTTCACTAGTGAGAGCCTGAAGAGCTGTGGGGAGACACAGGCTGGGTTTATCTCCCAGAGAAGAAGCCTCAGGACTGCAGCCCCACTGTAGATTGTCCTCTACATGAGACGAGGCTGGAGGTCTCCCTACTACCTACTCACCTTTGTGGCAGTGAGCTGGTGACCCAAAAGGACGTAGGTGATGAAGATGGCAATGGAGACAACAACAGGCAGTGCTGCCCACAGATACACGCACAAAGCATCCAAGTACTTGATGGCTCGTAACTTCTGCAGCTCTTTAGCCCGGCAGGCATTTATCCTGGTGCTGAAGTGCCTCTCCCAGGCGTAAAACTTGATCACACGAATACCACATAGGAACTCTGTCATTAGCTGCAGGCAAAGATGAAAAGCACATAGAGCAACCAGTGCCTGCCTAACGCACCAAGTGCCAGCTAGGCATCTGGGCTGGGGCCAGGTTTGTAGTTGCCTCCTGCCAGGAGGGCCAAGCTAGAGATACCAGGGAACATTTATTGCTAACAAGGACATAAACTCAAGTGGCAGCTGCTGGGAACTTTGCTCTCACTCATTCCACCAGCTTCCTCACCCACCTGTGCTGTGTATGGCTCAGGAAAAAGCAAAATATTACACTACTCAACTGAAGGATGTGAAAGATGAAGGCATGTGTGGAATTACTAGCTCCGGCCTGGATGCCATTTACTCACTTTGGCCTGACAGCACCTTGAGATAGTAATACTCGACTCTCAGGCCTGGTGCTGCCATGACACAGCTAGTCTGTATCCAGAGCCTGGCTGACTCACACCCAGCAGCTCAGGTGTCCCTGCAGCACGCTGTCCTCTCATTCCTTCTCTCAGGTCAGCATGTGCAGAGCAAGCTGAAACGTGCCTGTGCCCAACATGAAAGAAAACTAACAAGAGAGAGTTCGCTCAGTAAGCAGTTGGAGAAAGTCCAGCATATCCCACACAACTAGATGCACCTTCTGTTGTGAAAAGAAAAATTTTTAAAGCTCCCAACAGTTCTGAGATAGAGCTGAGTTGTATTTCACGCTTCCAAAGCATGATGGAAATGGCGAGTGAAAGTGCTGACCCCTCACATTAGAAACACAAGGCTAAAAGGTAGGAATCAAATGTTTTACGTGTGGCAAGGACAGAGATGCCACTGCAGATACGCAAAAAGCAGTTGAAAAGATGACTGACAGTGCCAAGCTTGGAGTAATATAAAACCACTATGTCTGTGATCATTGCCTTTGTCCAGACTGCAAGCCACCTCACCACTGATACGACTACTGGAGCAATAGGATGGAAGCATCTCTAGAGGAAGCAATCGGGAGTCCTATCTTAACTACTACACACAGAAAAGAAACCTGCAAGGGAATCTGAGTTAGCCCAGGGGGCAAGACAAGGATTAGAGGTTCACTATCTTGTGGGTGGTAAAACTGCATCACCCTGAAACACTTTTGAACTGTGTGTGTGTGTGTGTGTGCGTGTGTGTGTGTGTGTGTGTGCGTCCTCTAGCATTTTTCCCAACAATTGCGATTCAACTAATCTGCTTTGGAGCATGACAAACAGCCAAAAAGCCAACATTCTAGGGACACACGGGGAAAAAATACAGCAACAAACTCAGCTGCTCCTCACCTTGACCCGTGTGTCCTTGTGTATCAGCATCTCCTTGTTGTTCATCATGATGCGGTTAGCTATGACCTTGTTAATGGGCACAAGCAGCAGTGCCAGGGCCAAGCCTCCCAGAAAAGCTACCCCCACTTGCTGATAGAGGAGGTAGAGGGTAATGGCAAACTGGAAAGGCAGGCTCCACACCTCGTGGAAGCTGAGGCAGAAGTTGATCAACCTATCAGTGTCCGTGCTCATGAAGTTGACTATTTCGCCCACGGTGAAGCGGGTGAGGCTGGTGCTGCTGACACGCAGAGCCTTGCGGTAGATGGCAGAGATGAGGGCGGCCCGCACCATCAGCATCACCTTGTTCACTTCATAGCTGAACTGGTTCCGCAACACAGCACCCAGGAAGGAGCCAGCAAAGAGCCCGAGGGCATAGAGGACCCCATGGCTCAGGGGTTCCTGCTGTGACTCCATGAAGTTCACCAGCAGGTTCAGAAGCAGAGGACCTGAGAAACCCAGCAGGTTGCCAGCCAGCTTGAGAAGTCCAAGGGAGTAAAAACGAAGCCCAAAGGCTGCATGAAGAACTGAGAAGAGACGCACAGCCTCCTGGGCACGGCCTGAGCTGCTCGGGGCATCACTACTCCCATCACCTCCAGCAACGATTGGGCTAGTGAGAGACACCGTCTCTTCCTCTGCTTGGTGCACAGCTGCCCTCTTCTGCCAGCAAGAGTAGAACCGATCACAGACCCTGGCAGCCTGAAGCTGGCGAGGAAGCACATAGACATCCTGTGGCTGCTTCAGCTTCCACTGGTAGCCACATTTCATAAGAGGGTTCATCCAAACATAAAAGAAGCGCGAGAGCCAGCTCTCACCATCTTCGGCAACTGTCTGCTGATCAGGCACCGGGATCTCTGTCTCCGAGACAAGCTGGTCTTGCTCCCAGGAGCGATTGATGGAGAGGAAGTCTTGCCTGCCGGTGGTGGGGAAGAGGCAGCTGATCACATACACGAGCAGAGAGGCCAGCTGCAGACAGAGAATGGTGAACCTGGAGGAGGCAGCAGGGTGGGCAGGGGACCAAGCTGTCCTGCTTTGGCAGTACCAGACCAGCGTGATGATGAAGGAAGGCAGGGGTAAGAGAGCAAGGAGAGAGAGAGCTGCAGGGCCCCTTGTAGAGCCATGAATGGACCTGCAGAGCATGAGAAGAGCGAGGCCATGTGTGAGCCATGTCAGGGCAGCAGTGCCATTGGCCAGCACTTCCAGGTACACAGGGCCCAGCTCCTGCTGAGAAACGGTGGCTGGGATGGTATCAGCAAGGAATAGGCCAGTAAGTATGAAGGAGGTGGTGATTCTGCATACCCAGCCTGGCCTGAAAGGCACCCTGGAGCCAGATCTAGAAGAAGAAAAAACAGAGAAAAAAATTACAGTTGAAATTCCATCACCTCTCAATTAGTATTCTCCTTTCTTCCTCTCCTCTGCCCACCTTCATCCAGTCACTCTTACCTAACCTCCCAGATTCACCTCCCTATATCTGTAACTTTTTCAGACCATAGTTATTACTAAACTACATCAGGTCCATATAGCCCAGTATCCGAACAATACCAGAGATTCAGATGCTACCCAAGAATAGCATTTCTCGACAAAAATTTGTTTGCAAACTGATTATTTTGTGGTCAAATCAGACTCCAATCCTTGAGGATTAACAAAAAAAAAAAAATTAACCTCTTTAACACAAATTCTGGATGATCAAATTCTCTGTGTCACATCTCTGATCCTTGATTTCTTTTGTCTGCGTGACATTTTGTCTATAATCATTATTTTTATCACTGTTTGCTTAAGTGATGCTGTGTATATGAAGTCCATAATCTATCACACAACAAAATATTTCATTATCACTTGACTGACTGTCACTTGTGGCCTTTCATATTAGTGAACGTTGTCATGTTGACAAATTTCAGAAGAAGGTAAACAGAAAAACAATTTTTGGTTTCTCTGAACCCCTTATTACTTATTTACATCTTCCATGCCACGTTGGATTTACATTACCTCCCAGAAAACTCCCAGTTTTCCAAAACTCCATTCACTGAAATGAATTCATAGAATTTTCTGTGACTCTCTGCTCACTACACTCTCTGTTCTTTCTGCATTCCTTTCTGCAACGGAGGGACCAGAGCTGTACACTGTTCTCTGAATTAGGACGGATGCTGACAAATGTAATAGCATTATAATATTTGTGTCCTTCTCTAATTACAGATTCAGCTCATTATAAGGAGATCTAATTTCCAGCCTTTCCACCCCACCTCCAGTCCTGTGTAATAATCAAGAGCTAGACAAGTTAGTTGTCATACCTTGGAGTGCCAAGGAAGCAGGCACTGACCACTGCAAGGACCACATGAGGAATCACATTTAATGTCAGCTGATTAAAGCAATGGCCCACACTGCCATGAACCCACACAGGGAGTGGATCTTCTGGGCTGGTCCCACACAAACCTGCCAGGATGTTCTCCATCCTTTGCTGGGATTTCAATGTGAGAGACAGGAGCTCCTAGGTAGAAAAGAAAAAACAGCATGAGGTACAAAACGAAAAAAGTACAGCCCCAGTCCAAGGTAGACTGTGATAAGGAGTGAACATAGGGCTAGAAGCAATTTCCTGGGTCACACAGTCCAGGCCCTGCCATTGCACACTTGCTATCTCATCATCTACTTTACAAAATGATCAAGCTCCAGCTTAAAATAAGTTATAGTATTTGTCCCCTTAAGTCACCCCAGGATCTCAATGCTCCAGAAAACTGAAGTTTGCTGTGTATTTCCAGGCTGATTTTTCCCCATGGCCAGTTTATCCTTTGAAACTAACACCAGGAAGCGTTTGCCTTTCTATTGACCACTCTGAAAAATACTTTGTGCTGCTTACACAATATTCTATCAATTATATTTTCACCTTCAAAACAATTCCCACAGCGTTACTCCTAATGCGTGTAACATTAAACACCCTGCAGATGGCAGCGGAGGAGGCCGCTGTCCCTCCAGCAAAGCAGGCGGCACCTCCAAGCCACAGAGCGCGGGGGAACGAGCAGGACTCCGTCCCTGTGTGCCGCCACCCGGACAGGCCGCGGCTTTACAGCTGCTCCTGTTCGCACCAGCCGGTCCCATCTCCTGCCTGGCACCGGCTGACAGGCACAGGCTGGGCGCGGGGCCGAGCTCGGCACGCAGGAACGGGGCACAGGGGCACAGCGGCACCGTAGCCGGGGTAGCGGGGTACCGGGCCTGTGCCGGTGCAGCCCCGGCCGCACCGCTGGGAGACCCTGGCTCAGGCCCCGCCCGGCGACAGCCCGCGGGGACGAGGGGCGGGACGAGGGGCAGGCGGAGGGGCCAGCACGTGGCCTGCAGCGGGCGGGATCCCCCGCGGACACCCCTCCCCACCCCCGCCCCTCCCCGCGCGGCGAACTTTGACCCCGGCCCCCGCCTTACCTCGGCTGGCCCCGCCCCCGCCCCGCGCTCACACAGAGGGAGGGGAGGGGAGCGGAGGGCGCAGGGCCGCCTCATGCGCCCCCTGTGGGCGGGAGGACGCGCTGCAGCCCTGGGAGGGGCCCGGGGGAGCGGATGTGGGCCAGGGCCAAGCACCAGGCGGCCGGCAGCGAAATGAGGGCACGAGTCAAACCGGGCAGTCTGGACCAGGGCCGACTCTCGGAGGCGGGAGCGCCAGGCCCCGAGGCCGGGCCAGGGGGCCGCAGTTTTCCGGGGAGGCGACGCGCAAGGGCCCTGCGCTTGGGAGCAGCTGTTTCTTCCCGGGCAGCTCCAGCTCAACTGCCTTGGAAGTGTCGTCGTGCGCCGCGACCAAGCAGGTGGCAAACTCGAGGGAGTTCATGGGTTTGGTAAAAAGCACAAGGCCGAGATGATGAGAAGCAAGCGAACTAAATAACACCCGTCTCCCTCAGGTTTTTATCCTCTACTTAAATCAGTTCCCGGTCATGAACAAATGTCATTTTCCTCAAAATTCTTCTAGTTCCTTCCTGGTGACCTTATTTATCCCTCCCCTCCTTCCCCTGTCATATTTGGCCCACAGCGTCTGGCACTCCATGGACGTTTGAGCACCAACACACACGAGTGGCAGGGTACAGCCTTCCAGCGTGTTCCCAGAAGCCAGCACCGGCAGGTACGGGCCAGGCAGTACTTCCATGGGTATAAATGTGCTTTCACATCTACAGCATTCTTTGCTCGTACCAGTTACGACACAAGCACTGCCAACAACAGATCAGCATACCCAAAGTGGCAGAGCTCTCCTAGCACAGGAATAGCCGTATAAAGTGAGATCATTATGTTAATCTAATACAATCATCTGAACAACACAAGCTAAACAAGTACCCTCAGTTGTACCTGTATCGTGCTCAGTGACTATATTTGTCCAGAGCATAAACACACACGTGCAAGCAGCATCCCTAAATATGACACTTGGTTTTTACTACCAGAGCATGCAGCACTGATGGGGTGAGTAAATGTTCAACTTTCCAGCTGAGAAAAAACAAACCTGAGAGGACATCCAGCCTCATCCCCTCCAGACTGTTATACAATAACAGGAGTGTGCAGTAAACGTCACCACACCATCTGGCAATTTTAGCTGCTACTGGCGATTTTGCAGCAGATGCACTCGATTTCACTTGCTTAAACCCTCCCTCAGTACTCTCTCTTGTTAGGGAAAACTAGCGTAACCCTGTAAATAATTCATCACAGGTAGCAAACTTTACATTCAACAGGCAGCTCGTCAGAGATACAATAAAGCATTCTCTGAGCCTAGAAGTGTTATCAGTGGGGTGCTGAGGAAAGAAAATATCAGTCACATTCCTGTCTGAGAAGACAGAGCAATCTGGCTGAGAGAGCGTGAAACAGCAGAGATAAGAGCAAGAGCTTGGAGGCTGCAGTAGCCTCTGATCATAGTTTCCTTGAAAGGAGCCGGAGAGTGCAGTTTCCCTAAACCTGAGGATTCTGACTTCTCACAGCTCTGAAAGTAACCTTTGCCTGTGTGTCAAGAGTTGCAAGGCTGCCCTTTCACAGTGAAGCCAGCTACTAATATTGTATGTACACTGTGTGCATTTGGCCAGTCTGCTCTTTCTCTCACAGGTTGTCCAAAGGTTTCTAGAATGAACTTTCCTGTAGAGGCCTTGATAATAAGTTTTATGTCCTCTCCAATCAAGAAAGCTTCCCTTCAAAAAAATGCTGTGAAAGCAGCAAATTCTCAAGACAGCAAATAAGGGAAGTGTGAGGCTGGAACATGAGCTGCACACAAGTGAAATTTTCAGATTTTGTGGTTCTGATGCTTTATTTATTTCCACACACACACAAAAAAAACCCACACAAAACCAAAACCCAAAAAAAACAACCAAAGAGCCACTTCCCCTAACTTAGTAAGATACCAAAGAAGTTCTCAGATATCAGGACAAAGACCCACCTTCTCTCTCTTGAGCTCATCACTCTCAGAGCTTTTCCATTTCAGCCACATTGCATTCTAGCGTTATCCTTTTTCATGCGCTGTATTCTGCTTGCTCATCTCTTCTAATCTCTTCATGTTCAAAAACATTAACCTTTCCACTCAAGAGATGGACAGCTTTCAGATGTCACAAACCCCTTTTTGCTCCAGACAGCATTATCTACACTCATATGGGAAAACAAACATAGAGGGTACTACAAAAAAGGAACCCTAGGAGAATACCAATCCACCCTAACTGATCTGAAATCACTTGATGCCTGTTCTGCGCAAGTATATTTAAGTAAAAGCAAGGCAAGAATCTAAATAGACATTCCTCCTTTTTGTGCTGCCTTTTGGCTATTATCCCCCTTCCTGAATATTGCTGCCTGTGACATTTACTGCTATATATTTGACTGACTTAAGATGTGCGCCATGTGGAGCACAGGCTTGTGGGTACATTGCTTGCAAAGTACCTTGTGCACTATAAATAATCATACACCTGACATTTATCAAAAAAATCAGCGCATTCAAAATGGAAAAAACCTCTCAACATCAGGTTTAATTTAATCCACCCCCACAGGCCAATGCAGGCCAGATTTTATTGTCCATTATCCTGAGATTTTTAATGCTCTAGATTGATGCACTCACACTGTGGACGAGTTATCTGGCAAAGGGAGACTGCCGCCCCTCTTCTCTTACAAGTTTATTTTGTAACAGAGTACTTAATACCCCTCCCAGGACTTGGAGTCAGGGAATGAGCGTAGGCTGCATGCCGATTCCACTTCCCAGCTGAAAGTAAATATTGAGCTAAAACAGAAGCCAGCCCAGACAAGCCTTAAATTCAGAAATATCAACCTTGTAATTATAGAATTAAAATCTCTGAAAGCAATTGTCTGTTTGGATGCATTTTCTGTGCTCCCAGCCATGGCTCTGCTATCAGCTGAACCATCCTCAAATTCCATGACGTCATGACTGAGGAAGGCTTGATTACTTGTCTCAGTCCAAAATTTTTTCATGAACAGGCTGCTTTGCCTGGACCTGAAGACACAACATACATTTTCTGCCCTATTTTCCATGGGAAAAATTAATGCAAAGTTCAGAAGACAGAGGAATATCTTCCACCGCACCTTCTCACAAGAACACTTACTTTGTCATAAAAACACAGAAATTGTCGTTGTTCTTATTAGCAGCCTAGCCACTTAGCATTAGAGGGAGTGGTGCATGATTGTCTCTTGACCCTGGATCTAGTCTTGACTCAGACATAAGAAGGTAAAAAAATATAATTAAGGTCTTATGTTTTTCTCTGTTACTGTACTAATGGTCCAACTGGAATTAACTTTAATTCTGATTTCTGTTTACTTGTTCATACTGAGAGACTGGTAACTTTTCTCATTCTCTTCTTTTCTTTCTCAATGACATTTGTTCCTGGGACTTTGTTATCCGAAGCCTAATGAGAATTCAGAGACAACTTATTACTTCAACATTGCCCTCAGCATCCAATTGGCTAAAATCTCTCCAAGCAGCAGCTAATTGCTAGCTCAAAGATGAGCTTTGGAATTCCAAAAAGGAGTTGGGGAATTGAACTTGTAGCAGAGTAGACCGACTGGAACCTCCTTTGTCCAATGAGAGCCTGCAGCACCAGTGGCAGGAGTATTTCAAAAACCTCTGCAAAGCAGGTAAGGGCATTGCTTGACTTTTTCAATTCCCAAGACAAACTGTAGCACTTCCTCTTGCAAAGATGTGAGAACTCTCAATTTGCTCTGCACCATCAGGCCCAAGTTTCAGTACTGATTTTGGGGAAAATTTAACTGAATCCCAATATGGGTACTCAGTCCCTTTAAAAACTCAGTAAGGCATGTGATTGAAAGATGACACTACAGCTAGTACAGAAAGAGTTTATAAATTGTAATTATAAAGCAATGCTCAGTAAGATGACAGGGTGCTACAAAATGCTAGTTAGCATTAGTCAGACAAGTATTTTTCTCCAACAAATGGAATTTTTATCTTCTGAGCTCTTTTAACACCACAACACATACTGTTTATTTTCTTTTTACCATTCCTTGAGCAGTTTCCCTACTGGTGTGCAGACAGATGTTTTAATGAACTTTCTGATTAGTTACCGGAATCTGTATTCCTTCACCTTTCAAATGCCACTGAAACCTATCACCAGAAACCACCAGGACATCTCCTGTAGACATCATTTGGGTACAAGACAAAAAAGTTAGAAAATATTTTCACATTCTGGCATTTTTGCAAAGCTTATAAAGTTCTAACAGGAGAAAAAAAAAAAAAAGAATCGTTGAGTTTCTGGGGTTTTCACTCTTGACTATTTTGAAACCAAATTGTGGTTTAAAATAATTTTAAAAACTGATGTAAAGAAACCAACAGCATGGAAGAGATGTCCAAAACCAAACAAGTCCATTTTCTCCCTCTTGCTAGGCTGTTTTTACTTATTTCAGTTGGTGAAACTGAGCACTTCACATAGATGCCTGGCACTAATGCATGAAAATGTAGTTTTCCTTTTAATGAAGAAACAGAACAATTTTGGGATAACAGTATATTCCTTATAGTGAGAGACTACTTGGATGTGATCTATAATGCAAAACTAGAGGGAAAATTCCTATGCACACATCAGTTTTGTAGTTACTGTAAAGAACAACTCTTGTGCCTCTCTAAGTGTCACCAAGTCTGCTGCTTAGGGTAGTTACTTGGACCAGGTTGAGTAGCTATTGCTTCTACCATTCCATCATTCCATTTTGCTCCCACGAAAAGCAGATCCACAGCATGCTGGGCATCTTCAAAGATTAAATTCTTATACTAGGATACTTATAATTGAATTAAGGTCATTAACATTATCAACCTTAGGAGAGAAGGGGGAGGACTGGACAACGGTAACGGAAAATGGGGTAGTCTTTATATAGCTCATGCTTATTTTGAGGATTGGCATAACTGAGCGTATTTCCTGAGCCTGTGCAGTGGTGCACTCACTCAGAAAATGTCAAGGTGGGGCAGTTATTTTTCATACAGAACTGTACCCAACTGCTCCCAGAACAAATACGTTATTACATTATCAGACAGACCCCTACCCATCAAGCCTGCTGCTCTTTATTACTGCAGCTCTAAGTAGCATGCTTCAAATGGTGTGTGACCTTCCAGCAAACACATTCCCCAAAAAACATAGAAAAACTTTATCCACAACTGCAAAAAGTTACTAGGTCTTTAAATACAAGCCCTCACATGTCATCTAGCTCATCATAAAATACAAATCTAATGCCCGAGACTTCTCCCAGTTTCTAAAGAAGACAGAAAGGCTCAGGAATTTGGGAGATTTCATCAGAACCTTCATTTCTCTGCATTCATTTCTTTCTACTGCTAGCCTATTTCAGTTAATCAAAACCACTCTTCCTCCTCCTCACCAGAGACAGCTCCCGCACGAAACAGGAGAAATGTTTCACGCTTCACTTACGAGAATTGAAACTGCCACACTCATTTGCCTGCACTAAGCATGGTTGGTAGAGGGGTGCTCAGGTGAGAGGGAGGCAAGAAGCAATTCCTCCCTATCATGACATCCCTGCTCCTGGCAGTCACAGCAAGGAAATCTGTTCAGGAATTTGCTGAGCTGGATGCCCAGTCTCACCTCACCGAGCAGCCAGCGACTGCTCTTGAACACACTTCTGCCTAAGGCCAAAACCCACACCGACAAGCCCCACAGCACAGCGTGGGGGGTGGGAAAAAGACCAAAACCAAAAGCCCTTTTGCTTTTGGCTTTGACCTAGAAGCTGCAATCTCTGCAGGCACACCGAACTGGAGCAAGGCCTGGCCGACGCCCACTGCCTCACAGCCCACTGCCTGACGGCCGCCCCTCACCGCCTCCCCTCAGCCCCCACGGAGAGTCGGAGACCCCCCACGCGAAGCTCCCGCTCTCCCCCCCGCCCGCTCGGGCTGAGGGAGCAGCGCAGCGGGCAGCCGCGCAGGAGAGGCACACGGGTCGGAGCAGCCTCTTCGCGGGCGGCCGAGCGCGTCCCACTCACGGCCGCCGGAGGCCCGGCGTGGGGGAAGGAAGCGACGCTCCCCACCGCCGAGCACGGCGGCAGCCTCCGCCTCCCGCCGAGGCTACAGCCCACCCCGCCACACGTGACCGGAGCCCGGCGGCTGCCATTTTGTGCGGGCGTCCCCAAGCAACGCCTCCCGCCCCCCGCCCCCTCCCCGGCCCGGGCTCACCCCGCCCCCGCCGGGCCCGGGGGTGCCTGGCTCGGGAGCGCGCGCAGGGCGGCCGGCGGCGCGCAGGCGCGGGGGGCCGTGGGGGGGCCGCAGCCGCGGGGGGCCGGGTCAGAGGAGCTGGGGCGTCCGCGCAGGCCGCCGCGACCCCCGGGCCACCGGCGCCATCATGTACCACTCGAGCAGCGGCCGCTCCGGCCCCTCATCCTCCTCTTCCCACCGGCTGAAAGAGGGCAGTTTGTCGGGGTCCCGCGCCTTCCGCTCCAGCACATCGGGGCCGGGGCCAGGCCGCGGCCGGCCTCCCCCGCTGCCGCCCGCCGCAGTCGCCACCGGCTCCGCCTCGCCGCCGCGATCCGCTTCGCCCCGTCCCCCGCCGCGCCGCCACCGCTCCCCGTCGGGCCACCGCGGCGCCTCCCGCCGATCCCCGTCGCCGCACCGCAGCAGGAGGTTGCCATCGCCGCCGGGAGGAGCGGGGCCCGGGGGGACCCGTGGCCGCCGGGGGAGCGAGCACGGAGACGGCAGCAGCAGCCGGGTAACTACCGCCGTGCGCTCTAGGGTCTCGGTGCGGGGTTTGTCCCCTCCCCTGGGGGCTGTCAGGCCGCGGGGAGTCCCCGCCGCCTCCGCGGCCCCCGGCGATGGCGGACACCGTCCCGCGCGCCGTGACGCGGGCTGTCAGTCCCGGCGGCGGCCTCCCCTCAGCGGGACCCCGGCCCCCGGCTGTGCCCTGGGGTCAGCCCGGGTCGCCGCCGGCGGAGGGGCGGGGGAGCGGGGGACAGCAAGGCCGGGGCCCCAGACTTGGCGCGACCGGGTCCTTGCAGTATTGCGCCGGCCCGGGGCTCTCCCGGTGCGCAGGGAGAGGTGCGATTTTCCCCTGTTCCTTAGAGAGCCAAATGGAAAAACAAACAAACAAACAAATCACTGATTTCCATTTTAAGTAATATTTTTCCTTTAATTTCCGTTACATTTTTATTGCTCCCTTATCAGCTAAAGCCATTTTAGATAAGGCTCAAAGATGATGCTATCTTTTGCTAGGGCAAGGGATGTAACTAGTCGCTTTCCTCCATTTAACATTGGTTTGTGTTACTGTATAAATATCACTTAATTTATGGGAAGATAACTTTTTAAATAGGATGTTGAATGAGTACTTTGTCTGAGTTCTGTCTGCTGTCATGGGCGTACAAAGGAGACTCTGTTACAGATTTGCGTCTTTGAGAGGTATTCTTTGACAGACGGTGCTTTGTAGTTGGAGCTGTGCGCAAGGTGTTCCAGTCTTCTCGCTCAGTCTTGGCAAAATCTGATTTGGGCACGTGAAACTCTGGTTTGGCATCTGAAGTGATACCATCTTGATTGCAGGTGCCTCTGTACTAAACCAAAGTGTACAGCTCTAGATTTTTTGAGCGAGTGGCATTTGCTTACTTAGTTTTTCTCTTGTTACTCCTTGGTGCAATGATTGTCTTGTCTGATAACTGTCACTTGTGGTATGTAGTAGGCTCACTGTGCGTTTGTATTGCGCTGAAAGAAGAGATTTTCCTACTGGGATATTTTAGGCTCTGGTTCCATAGTCACTCAATCCAGCACATGTACAATTAACAAGTGATTCTGTGATTCAGTGAATGGTACACTCACTTTTTCATCTTGCACTGCAGTATATTCTGCCCCCTCCCTTGTGCTCACACTTGTATTTGTGAAGTTGCAGGGTGAGCTGATTTGAGGAAACGATGTGGCTAAAAGTCAATCCAACAAAAATATAATCTGCTGTGATTCATTTCATAGTGGGACCCCAAGAGAGAAAGGAGATTGCCCTTTCTGAAGGTGGTACAGTTTCTTGTATTTCTTGGAAGCTGTAGCCGTAGAAGAGATCACAAGTGATTGTAGTGGAGTTAAAATTCAGCTATTGGTGCTATTAGTTATTTAAAAGTGAGCTATCCCAAAGGTATGAGAAGGTAATGTTGTATTTCATAGTTAAGCCAAGCCAGGTTGAGAAGCTTGCCTCTGGGCAAGCAAGTTTTTAGGCTGTACTGCACCCTTATCTCGATCATATAAGTTGTCTGTGGGGCAGCCCTGCAAATTGCATTGCTGGTAAGACCCAGGTTGAAAGTAAGTAATTTTTTAAAAGGAGATAATTTTTAGTCTGATTCCAATCAGTTTGTGTTGGGGCTCGATGGACAGTTGCATGGTCACATCTGAGGGGGATGACAAACTGGGATGCCGGATCAGAACTTTCTTAAACTGACTCCACCATCACTCAGTCTGCTATTTCACTGTACCCATGACAGGCTGTGAACCTGTGCTGGCTGTAACAAAACTTTCAATGCCAAATGTGTTGGTGGTTCAGATTTGGAGAAATTTGAAGTAGGAGTTTTTAACTGGAAGCCTACCACTCCGTCTTGGAGGGGAAGCCACTAAAAATCCCCACTTCACACAAGCGTTATTCTTGACAAACACTATTCTTCCAGTGTTATTTTGCACCCTTCTTGCTCAAGTTACAGTAGTCATCTCAGCAAATTGTTGCAGATTTTTTATGTTTTTCTTGCCTATTTGATTTCAAAGAAGAAGGGTAGAAAAATCATTAATCCTAGAAATAAGGCTTTAGCAAGTTAGCTAGTGCTGAACTGCTGAGCCAAATAGATTTTTTGTTTATTTAAGAGATTATTACTGCATTTAAGAAAAACCTTTCTCTAGGAAGCAGCTCTCACCGTAAGAGGGATCTTGAGACAATTAATTATAGCTCTTCAACCTGTATTGTGCCGTCTCTTGCATATGCTAAAGCCCAATGTAATTCTTAGGGAATATATTGTGCAGCTTTTTCCCATGGAAGCTTTTGTCCACCAAAAGGTGTTTGACCAACCCTGCTTCTTCTTTAAATGTGATGTTATAAAGCATAAAATACGTATACAGGTTGATTTTACTTTTTAGAAGTACTCTTTACAAAGTTAACATTAATTAGAGAAAGATAAAAGCTGGGATTATGCTCATGTTTTCCAAACAGTGGAACTCAGTGTGCTCAAAACAAAGCAGACAGCAGATAATGTTGGGTCAGCACGACTGGGTAAAGTTTTAAGAAAGTTTTCAGATTTGTATGGCTTAAGATCCCCTCTCTAAAAGTTTGAGGATACAGTGTGGAAATGTGGAGAGTTACACAAATGTGTTAGTGAGTGGCATTTGGGAGCTGTCACTGGAAGGAAATGAATTAATCAGAAGACTGAGGAAGAGGAATTTAAGCTGTAACAAGGAAGGAGGACTTGGAAGAGGGGAGTAAGGATGGAAGAGAAGGATGTGCAATGAAGACCCTGATGGGGTAAGGGTATGAGGTTGAAATGCAGAAAAGTTTTGAGTACAAGCTCTAAGTTATTGTCCCTACCCTTCATATGAGTAGCAGTAGTTCTGTTTGGGGGTGTGGGGTTTGGTTTGGTGGGTTTTTTTGCTTGTTTATGGGTTTTTTGAGATGGAGTGCATGCATTCCCAGGCTACCAGCATCTTTGCCCATTTTCTCATGCATAGCTGGGATGCTGACAGCCAGCAGAGCCGTGTATTGGACATTGTAAGTATGGATGGTGTTAGTTTCTTAGTAGCTGGGGAAGACTTCATGGGGATTGGATGAGTATGGAGTGACAGCAAAGGTTTGAGGTGAATATTGAAAAATGTAATGGAGGAGAGGAAGATCAGGGCTGTAGAGTGAGAGATTTTGCTGGAATTTATTTGTTCTTGCAAGGCTGACACATGCTGCTTTTGTTTGTCCCTGCTGACCTGCGTGCTTGTTCTTTTTGTAGTTTCTTTTAGCTTCTTTGCTTCCTTGTAAGAAAATTGGCTGAAATTAGGGGACTGGAGTATATTGGGTCAACAGATAAATAAGAAATGAAGAGTTGGTATGCAACCTGTGTGTTTATATGGCAATGGTAACTGCAGTTCAGGTGCCAGAACGGGAAGGGAGGAAAATGCAGTGCAGTGCATAGATAGAATGACTAGTGGTGGTGTTCAGTGTTCCAAATGAAAAAGTTGTTAAAGCTGGAATTTCTCAAAATGAGAAAAAAAAAGAGTTTGCAAAATTCAGATACATACCACTGTAACTGGAACTGCTGGCTCTGGGCAATCTGTATGGCTGTCATAAGCAATCCTAACATCCCAAACCTTCTAAATGTAAACTATTTCTTTCCTTTGCCCTGAAGTTTGTTCTGAGGTGTAATCATCACTTCTCTGTCTCCAGTTCCTGGAGATGGTTGTCACATACGTGCCCAACTTGTCAAGAGTCTCAATGGCAAGAAGGTGCCCTTCAGGATAATCACTTCTTGAGGCAGTCCTCAAAATTCGGTGTTATACTGGGCACATATGAGCCTTCAGAGTGTGTTTCTATGAGGCACATGCACCTTGTGTATATTTTATCTCAGCCAGGTTGTTGCAGGATCGTATTGTGCTATACAACACCATTGGTCTTGGAAAGTGGTTAAAATGTGTTCTGATAAAAGCTGGGATTCAGATTAATGGAGCAAACCAGAAATTACTAATCATGTTACCTTAGGACAAGCTTATACACACAATGGATTCTAGTGCAGATTTGTGCTGCAAGTAAATTTTGTTCAGGCAAATTTGAGGGATTCTTTTGCTTTCTTGCTGTAGATGATGTACTGTTCTTCTGGTCTCTCAGAGGACTGTGCTGAATCTGTGGCATCTTCTCAGGGTGGATGCAGACAACGTAGTGCACCCGCTGCTTGATAGTGTCGTTTTCAGTGGTGAAAGCAATATGCAGTGCATGACTGGTTTGGCAGAACTGAAGCTGGTTCATTGCTTCCTGTTAAGCAGAATCTAAACCATGTTGGTTTGAAAAAGTAAATCAAGTGTCTCTGTCTTCGGGCAGTCTCATCTGTTTCTTATGGAACTCCCCTTACTTTGATCATTCCTGTATTCTAGTGCCATATTCTTTAACGATGTGAGGTGTAACTAGTTAAGCGTAAATTACTGGTAATGACATTTTCTGTATTGACTGTGCGTCCAAAGGAAGTTCTGTGCAGGGACAGTTAGCTCAGGCCTTCTCTGCTGTAGTTTGTTCAAAAGCAACTTTATTTAGCTCTTGTTTAGCTCTACCAAGAATAAATAATGATAATGGGAATTCTGTTATAGAAGATGTTCCTATAGTCACTGGCGTTCTTAGTATTATGTTGCACTTGCTGAAAGCGGCAAGAGGTGAGGAAAACTGTTGAAAACATCATTGCTAGGAAAATCTTTGTTTACACTGGTTTATACTTTGGTTCATTTTGTTACTAAAGCTGGAAAGGGCCAGAAATCCAGACACGTTTATTAAGAAATTCCTGGCACTGTTTTTTATGCAGTGTTTGTTTAGCTGCTTCTCCTCTACAAAGAAAGGAGGACAGCAGCAAATCTGAGACTTCTTGATCTTCTCTCTGTTTTTCCACCTTTCAAAATGGTGCGTTATGAAACATATTTTTGAATTGAAAATTTCCCTTCTAGATAATGTAAATATAGAGTGTGTTATTGGCTGCTGGGATGAGAAATGAAATGCAGTCGATACCCTCCCCTTCCTTTAGTAACTAAAGACAATTTAAAATATTTGGAACAGTTGTTCTTCTAGTTTGATTTTTTAAAAATTGGTCCATCCACCCCAAGTCTCATATGTTAAGCAGAGCAGAGTCACTTGCCTTTCTGTAGCTGAGATTAAAATTCTCTGATTGATGGGCTTGCACTCTTTCTTCAATTTACAGAGACGTTCACCGAGTCTCCGCTCTGAGTCTTCACTGGAACAGAGTTTGCGGATTACTGTTGGTAATGACCGGTATTGCACTGGCACACCAGAGCGAAGGAGGCTGCCTGATAGACTGGGCTCACCAATTGATAACCTGAGTGACAGGTATGGTCCTCCGCAGATGGGGGTTCAAGTGTGTGGAACAGTAAGAACACGGGAACGGCTGTGCTGGGTGAGACCAAACACCTAATTAGCCCAGTGAATGCCTAGGGAATGAGGGTAAGAGGGCAAGCATGCAGTGATGCTTCCCTGGAATACTCCCCCAGCCTCCAGCAAATTGTGGTGCAGGGCATTCCTGAGTAAAAGTCACTGCCTGTGCTCGTAGTAAATCTAAACAGATATTTCTTCTCTGATTTTTGTCAACTGCTTCTAAAACCCACTAAAAGTGCCCAGAGTATATTGCAGGAGGGAGCTGCTTCATTTGACATTTCACAGCTTCAGCCACCTTCGTCTGTTTCTTAGGAACCTACCTAGTCCTGACTGAAACCGAAGTTGTTTATGGGTAGTGTAAAGCTTCAATTTCCTCATTTAGGGAGAGGAATAATCTACTTTCCTAATTTTTGAGAATAGTCCAGAAGAAAGCACTAGTGTAGCTTGAAGAAAATTTATTATTTTGATTTTAAAAACCCTGCAGAGGAGAAGTAAACATAGTCAGACAGTCTCATACCTGAAAAAATAAGCATTAGAATTCTTAGGGTTCCTTGATTGGAATTGGAGAGAAACATAGTTAATGAAGATATGTCTTTTAAGTTAAAAATACTGCTGTGAACGGTGAAGTATAAATGGTAGATACTATTTAGAAATCTTTGCCTTCAGTAGGAGAATAGGTATAATCTGGCAAAAGAAGTAAAATCAGAAGACTTGGTGCAAATAAAATAATTTTCTGTGTCTTGAAGTGCGAAGTTAAAGATGGCATAGTTTGTGCCCCAGAGCAGACAATTGCAGTTTCAGGTCAGGGATAAGCATCTAGCACAATATATGCACTGTAACTTTCATTTTTGATCTAAATATCCCCAACTGTTAAAAAAAAAAGAGAGAGAGAGAGAGGAAAGAGGGAAGTGAGCAGGATAAGTGAATTTTTTGTCTTTCTCGAGTGTAAGGTTAAGTTTTGGCAGGTGTGGAAAAGCAAATGAGTGTTCGGTTTTCAATACTGTCACTTTTACGCCTTTGCCTCAGATCTCATGGGACCAATGTTCGATTTGTAAATCCCCTGTGCAGTCTGCAGTCTTCTGAGTGAAGTGAGTGCATGTGCCCAGGGAGTGTACAGTGGTTGGAAGGAGCAGGAAATGGTATGTAGGAGAACTGGCGCTGCTCTGGCAAATCAAGAACCTGCAGGATGGGGGGGGTGTGTTTGTCCTGTTGCTTCCTTTTCTTCAGTGAGGTTTTATATTTAACCTATTTTGTGGTGAGAAGTAACATCAGGTACAGTGGAGTTTATTTTAACATGAGTGAAAATTATGAAGAACTTTTAATCTATCTCTGTTACTGGACCCATAGATGTAAAAAAATGGTCAGAATGACTCCTGAGAAGAAGGTATAAAAGTGACAGATGAATCAGAATGAGAATAAGAGAAAGTGAGATTGTGTAATCTCAGTTTTTAAGGGACTTCCCATATATTTGTAGTGTAGGTATGCAAGAACTCAATGTAGTTACGTTTACTTTTTTTTTTTTCCTTTGTCCAGTCTGCTTGTGCTGGCTGCACTTGTCTGAGTGGTGCCCATGTCCAGAAGCTTAAAGTGTGTGACAGCCTAGTCATGCCTTAGCTTTTCCTATATCTTCTAGGTACTGCTTCTGACTCCCAATTTCTTCACTGTTTAGCCATTTTGGTTGTTTTTAGAAGACACTTTGTATTCAGTTAAGGACATTGTTGATAATGTATTTTTTGTCATTTTAATTTTTTTTTCCCTCTGAGAAGCTGCACTGGTGCTGGGACACTGACTTTATATCTGTCACTGGGCTTTAAATTAGCCCTTATAGTGAATCATCATTGTGTTTAATACTGGCCATATCACATTCCTGTTTGGCATGTGAAACATTCTCATTCTCTTTTTTTTTTTAAAAAAAAAAAGAGTGTTTTCTGAAGATGTCTCTTCAAGCTCTCAATTGGAGCAAATAATTCTGACTAGTTATTCTCAGCTATTTTTACTAACTACTCAGAGATTTCAAGCAATGACTTTTACAGATTATTCTCTATAATTTGCAGGGCCTTGGGATGATAGAGAGGTTCATTAGCCTATAAAGGATAAAATATCAAAGGATGATATCAGGGATGCTTTTGGATTCCTCAGCAGCAGTGGATTTTCAGGATGCCCCAGGAGAATTTATCAGAGTGTGTGTCCACATGCAGGTCCATCCTAAAACATCTGTAGGAACTTGCTCCAAGTTTCTAGGCTAGCTGGCCTCCTGCACATGTCTAAGAAAGCATGCTGAATGCTGCTGGCCTGTGACTTCAAAGTCACTTAAGCAGCTTCAGTCTTCTACTTTAGTAGCTTAGTATTTTTTTTGTCTTCCAGAATCTCAGTCTACCAAAGTGAAGAATATATCTTATCCCTCTCCCTGTCTTCCATCTCCCCCTCTGTCAGTATTCTTAAGACATTCTACTACCATCTGAGCTGGCATAAGCTATACAGAGCATCCCACCAAGTCTTGCACCTGAGTTTAATCCAAAAGATTAGACCATATCAGTGCAGTGACTTGGTCTGTGTTAAGCTGTGCTCTGAAATAGCATTTTTTGGCATAATACCAAGAGTGACAGTTGGTTTGAGTACGAGCAGCTCATCTGACTTCATGCCCAAAACTGTCTGTTAAGATGGAGTCCTGTTGGTTGTTGACAGCATTATTTATTTCTGTTTCTTTGTATGTGAATAAATATGCTAAAAAGTAAACTTACCTTACCGTAGTTGTAGTTCTCTGAGGCATCATATCTATATAGTCTATGGTCTGTTCTCCTTCTCTGAAGCTACAAATTCCAGTAATTCACAGATTCTGTGTTGGTGAAGGAAGTGAGATGGTCACAGTGGTACCACGTTGTATCCTCTCTCAAGGATGCAACAGCCTGTAGTGGACCTTGCTGACTAAAAGCACCCAAACCAATTAAGAGGGACATATATCTGTTGGACTGTATTTACAGAAAACATATGTCAAAGAATCACAGTTTCTGTAAGGCAAGTAGTCCTCTTCCTCACACTGGTATTTAATCTTTGGGTTTTAAATTTGCATCTTACCTCTGCAGAGTGTGTTTGGAGCATCTTTCTAGTTGTAAATAGAGTAGTTTTACTGTTGCTTTCTTTCCAAATTATGATCAAATATTCCTTCTGCTTTGTCGCTGCCGTCAGAGCATGCGAATTGCAGGTGATGCCTGGCAAGCATGCGTGCAAATTGTTTGCACAAAACCAAGCTGAAGGTGTATGGTGAAATACATCTCTTACTTCACCAGGTGTGTTCATGCAGTTTGTGTAGGTGTAGCGGGCTTTCAGAGAAGATGACACTGAGGATAGACATACCTTTATATAGGCTTTGAACAGCAACATTTATGTATGAAATATAACTCTAGCTACTTTTTAGATATTGGGTGCTCTTGGAGGAGGTGGATGGGTGTACTTTGCTGGAAACCGGAGAAGTACAATCTAATACTGTGGGTACTGGTGTGTGCAATATTTGCCTTAGAAGATGGGTTGGATTGATAAAGCATCTAATAACACATGAAATGCTTTGCAGTGATGCAGGTTAGAAACAAGGTGAAGTTTTGTGTTGGTTTTGTTCTTAAATGTGCATGTGTAAACTATGAAAATACTAGAGAAAAAGACCTTATCTGTTTATGTCTGTTATTCTTTAGACTGGTGACTTTAAAAACTGGGGCTGTAATTTACCTGCACATTTTTTTGAAGGTGTCATCTGGCATAACTCAATTTGCCTCTTCTCAGATCTATGGAGGGACTTTTCTCAGTGAAGGAGGTGATTTTTGAGGGATCACGCAATCATACATTGTTTATCTCAAGTTGATATCTTGACCACTCAGGCAAGACATTTCTCTAGGGTTTCTGTCCCACTGATTTCACTTAAGGACCATATTTGCTTCCCATTCTTGGAGGATCTTGCTATATTTTTTAAATACCTGTGAGTAAAACCAGCAGCTGGTTTGGTTTGTTTCTGCCTGATCTAAAGAACAGTCCTAGAAAAGTTTTTAGGGTTGGGGAAAAAGGCCTTAGTTAAAATGGTACTCCTAATTGGAGGTGTGTGTAGGAATTGGTCCAAAAGAAGATACTCCAAGAGATGGAGATAGTTATTCCGGTGGTGTGCCAGTTGCACATCCACTGCATGTAATAATGCAGAGGGTGGCACAAAGGAATGATACTATTACATTTACTGTCCTTGGTTCATAGATACATTACAAAAAAGCTATGCTTCTTTTTGGGTATAGTAGTTCATGTGATTAGTGACAGTCCTGTCTACAGATCTGTTGCAACAGAAAATGTTGACAGAATTTGTGGTCCTTATCCACAGCTGAAGATAAAAAGAAGATCTGGTTGCATTTGCCAGTGTGAAACTGAATTATACCTTGAATAATTCATATGAAATGTGACCTTGGCATCTTGCTGGGAGAGATGAGGAAAGGGATTGTGGTCTGAAATATGATAGTAACGGTTTTTTTAAAAGGTGTAGTCTTTCTCCTTCACAGAAATAAATCCATCTTATCAATTTTTCAAGGCTCTCCTTCTGCAGTATGAGTTTAATTGTTCATGTCACTACATTTGCAGGTGACTTCCTAGGAGGCAGGTATAGTACCATTAAAAATAAGCTTCCTCCTCTCCCCTGCCCTTATGTACGTAAAATGTTGCTTCTTTTTAGTGATGGAGGTGTTATTCTGAAACTGATTTGGAAATTTCTTCCTCTTGAGTAGGAGTAAGACTTAGTCTACTCTGACTCAAGTACTTAAGTTTATTCTATGCTTCTCTTAAACAGGGATGATGTGGCTGATGGTCCAATATTCACTAGAGGCCTCTCATGTCCTCGAGGCCTTGAGAGATACCCATTGCATGAAGATCAACCTTCGAGTCCCTTCATCACGAGATACGATGAAGACTACCGCAACCGAGACGTTTTCCTCCATCGTTCAGATTACAGTCCGCATTATGGTCGTCGAGAAGAGCTGCCTCGTGGATCTGACAGAGACGGTGACAAGCTCAGGAAATCCTCCTACCCATCGAGGCCAGAAGAGCGGGGACGAGAAATAAAGCGCCCACGGTACGAAAAGGATGAGAAGATGCATGGTGTGAGTGGAGAACATCAGGGTTTCTCATCAGGAACACGAAACTATCGCAGACGAAGCCGCAGCCGCAGTAGGAGCCCAAGCCCATCATACCTGAATGAGGAATTCCGAGAGCTTGACCGCGCGAGGAGGAAAAGAGAAGAAGAAGAGCGTAACAGAAACTCGAATCATGATGTTCCGGACAGCGGTTATGTGATCCCTGGCTTGACTAACACACTACAGAATTCTGAGCCTCGGTACACATACAGGCCTGAGGAAATCCCATCCATGCCCAAAAAATCTATTTTGAAGAAACGAGTGGAAATGGAAGTAGAGTCTCCTATTCAGGTTTGATCTCTGTCTGACTTTCCAAAACAGTCACTTTATGCTACAGAATGTTAGTTTGATTTCCTAAATAGAAAGGCCAAATCTTTACATTTTCCTCTTTTTGAGAGAACAGATATCTTTTTGCAGGCCTATACAAGTTAAGATTGCATTAGAAACTTTAAACCGTAAAGGCATTTAGTCAAGAATCATATATATATAATCTTATACATATAAGATCTGAGGCAGAATAAAATGCCCCTGTTGAAATTCAGCCCAGGATGCTGAGATCTGGGCCAGCTAAAAGGCTGAGTCTTTTTGTACCACAGGCAGTCAGCACATTGATCGAAGCTCTCTACTTGTCACAGTGCCTCTTTCTTGTTTCTTTATAGACTTAGAGAACTGTGTTTGCCTGCCTTAAGGTGTTGAAATCCTATTTATCTGTGATTAAAGTCAAAGTGTGACCAAATTCATGGTAGAGGGTTTCAATTTAAAAGTTTCAGTTCTCATGCTTGCAAAAAACTAATTAAATATAATTGTGATTTTGTGTATTCTCTGAGATAAGCATTCATTGCTGGACATGACATTTCAGAATCATTAGGTAACTTGTTTTGTAATCTTCTGTGTTCTCTTTCAACTGTATATTGTTTTTTCTAGCTCTTTTCTTCAGCTGTGAACTCAAGGAGAAATTAACATGTTCCTTTGTTCTGTGAGGTGCATAGTTTCCTCAGAAGGTGCTGTAGTAAATGGTAACGTCTCTCTCTTTCAGCCTGAGGGCTTTTCAAGCTGTCCGGCTCCCAGCAAGGATCTTCCTCTTCTTTCTAGTCATTCGTCTTTGCCCCAGAGTAATGACACAGTTCCTTTTGCCTCTGAAGTGGAGAACTTTCTCAAACGGTTTAACAAGGACTCCGTTGTGGAGTCTGCAAACAAGGAGTTTCGGGATGGTTTATATGAGTGGAGCCCGCTTTCTGGGGCTCCTAAAGACACTTTCACGTTTGAGGAGAAGTTTGGAAGCTTCTTAAGTCACAAGGAAAAGGTAGAAGCCAAGTCAGAGGCTGCAGATCGCCATACTGACTTCCTGCTGCCTCACGAGAGGGCCAGTCAGGATGGCAGTGGTTTCTCCCGAATTCTGGGCATGATGGCTGATTCTGTCAGTGCTCAGGAAAAGAGGAGGCGTAGTTTTCCTGACATTGAGGATGAAGAGAAATTTCTTTATGGTGATGAGGACGAAGACACCAAAACTGAATCTGTTCCCATTCAGAAGCCCCCAGTGAGTTGTGGCAAAGAGATAATAAGCCAGAAAGTGAGCCCACCTCCTTCTCCCACTCCAGCTGTCAAGCTGGATCCTTTAGAAGAGCCTAATGCTGAGTATGCGAAGATCCATGACTTACTTAAAACCATTGGACTTGACATTGGTGTTGCTGAAATTGGAAAGCTGGCTGTTCGTACCCAGGAGCGCCTTCACGGCAAAAAGGTGGCATCTCGCTCTCCTGATTGTCGCTCTGCAGATCCTCGCAGGCTGGACCCTTGGGACTTCCGTCGCAGCCGGAGTGACACTCGTTCTCCCGAGTCAGGCCAGCAGCGCTCAGCATCACCTCCAGTCTCTTTCCAGCAGTCTAAAGATGCATCTTCTCTTCAGAAATCAGAGTATACTAAGAACAAGCCAGTGGGACAGGATATACCTCCATGTGCACCAGAACAGCCCCTTCCTTCTGTCTCTCTCATTCCCTCAGTTCCACCAGCTCCTGCTAGTTTGCCACCTACACCTACTTCTGTTTCCCAGTACCAAATTCCCAACTATTCCCAGTTCACTGCCCCTCAAATGCCCCAAAACTATCCACCTCCCACAATGGCTCCTCCAGGGTATGATGCATATGGGCACTATATGGCGTATGCAGCCCCTGGCTGGACCATGTACCCCCCTGCCCAGCAGCCTAATCCTGCACTGCCAGAAGCTCATGGTCTTCTTACTATGGCCATGTCAGCAAACCCCACGCGTCCTAACCTCCGGGTGATTGAGACAGTCTCTGTGGGAAAGGATGTCCCTGATTTAAAAAGGGATGGTTCTGTGCTTGTTCATGTCCCTACCACTCCTGCTCATTCCAAAGTGCCCCTTCGTCTGCCTTCGCACCCTCTCAAAAATACCACAGAAAAGATGTCGGATGAAAAAAATCGTGCGGCTCAAAAGCAGAAGGTATGTTGTCTATTCTAGTACATCAAAATATGTTGGACTGCTTGATTGCTTGGGTAGAACCTTTTCCTCTTCAGATGGACCTTTTATTTTCCCTGGGTGGTTCCAGTTTAAGAGCAGTTGGACTAAATTTGCTTTTTTTAAAGATTTTTAAGCATTTGTCTGTATTATTCTGTGATAATTTAAAAAAATTGCTTTTAAAATCCCCCAGAGCTCTATGCCCATGAACAGCTGAAATCAAGCACAAAGTTGAAGTTCTTGTGGCCAGCCAAAATCTTACAGAAAAAACACATGGTGGCCACAGCTTGGCTTTATTTGGCTGAGGTGTAGAAATGCAAATACCTGAATATATCTGGATACATAAATACCTGAAGGGATAGTATAAAAAAGATGGAGATGGGCTTTTTTCAGTGGTGTCCAGTGGCAGGACAAGAGGCAGTAGGCACAAACTGAAACACAGGAGGCTCCATCTGAACATGGGACGTTGTACAATTAATACCATGGTTATACCTATGTTAGGCATTCTTAAATACATACTAAATGATGTTGTCATTCACAGTTGTATACAATTTTCCCTCTACATTTCTACTAATTATCTCTTACAAGAATCACAAAATCAAAAGAGCTTAAGGGAAACTATTCTTTACTTGGTGCATCTGACACCAGTTTACGTTATGGGTGTTAGTGTTTTCCTCTTCTAGTTGTCCTGATTTGTATGATAATTAGGAGTGGGGAAGAACATATTTAAAAATAGGAAAGTGTAGTTATATAAATGCCAAAGCACTGGAAGATTCTTGAAAGACATTTGGATTTTCAAACTGGTGTCTACTCAGTCTTTGTTTTAAAAATAAGGGCATAGAACCATAATTTGGGTTGGAAGGAACCTTTAAAGATCTAGGTCCAACCCCCTATCACAAGCAGGGACATCTTTCACTAGACCAGGTTGCTCAAAGCCCCATCCAACCTGGCCCTGAACACTTCCAGGGAGGGGGCATCCACAGCTTCTCTGGGCAACCTGTTCCAGTGTCTCACCACCCCCATGGTAAAAAATTTCTTCCTTGTGTCCAATTCAAATCTACCCTTGTTTAGTTTAAAACTGTTGCCTCTTGTCCTGTCACTAGAGGCCTGGGTAAAAAGGCTCTTTCCATCTTTCTTACAAGCTGCCTTTGTGTATTGAAAGGCCACAATAATGTCTCCTTGGAGCCTTCTCTTCTCCAGGCTAAACAACCCCAACTCTCTTGGCCTTTCTTCATAGGAGAAGTGTCCCTGCCCTCTGATAATTTTGATGGCCCCAACAGGTCCATGTCTTTCTTGTGCTGGGGGCCCCAAAAGTGGATGCCCTATTCCCAGTGGGGTCTCATGAGAACAGAGTAGATGGGGAGAATCACCTCCCTCGACCTGCTGGCCATGGTTTTTGTGCAGCCCAGGATATAATTTGTTTCCTGAGCTGCAAGTGGATATTGCTGGCTCATACCTAGTTTTTCATCTACTTAAGCATATCTGCATTAGAGACATTATTTTAGTGTAGCTGTGCTAATGATACATCGTGTTGGTAGATCTGCTAGTAGAAGAGCAGCACATGGCAGAGGATGGAAGCTTTTTGCCTACTCAGTTATATCACACTGTTCAGAATAAATCAGGCCATAGAAAGATGGACCATTGAATCCAAGAGAGGCTCGAAAGAAGTAACTTTAAATTTTTAGTCTGAGATAACCTCTCTGCTTTTTGTTTGTAAGAGGAGTATTTACACAAAGTGCTACATTAGCAGATAAGTGAGCAGAAGTAGTGATTTCTTCGTTGCCACGGTAGAAATTTTGTTATTAATGAAACTTGGCACTTTCAGACAAGCTCTGTTGGCTGAAGGTATATGTTTTTTTCCTGCTGTGACATACCCTGGTAGCTCACCTATGCATCTTGGCTGGACTTCTGGGGCTCTGTTGGCACTACAGACTTCTTTGGCTTGAGCTTAGTCTACTGATTTTTGCTAGGATGGCTTGGAGCATAAAAACTTGCATGCTTCAGTTGGTGCCCCTATGCTGGCAGAAAACCCAGAATGAGAGAATGGTGTTTTGATAATTAAGAAAAAATCCAAAACAAATAATAAAAAAACTTGTGGCATTTAAGATGTGGCCTAACTGTGTTGGGTAGAACTCCTTGCAGGTCTTTATTCCAGGCAGGATCACAGAATCACAGAATGTTAGGGATTGGGGGGGACCTCGAAAGATCATCTAGTCCAGTCCTCCAGGATCTAGGGATCCTTCCAACATTTACATTGCCATAGTAGTTGTGATTCTCTAGGGAAGTTAAGGCCTTGGGTCAGTGGTTGTGTGTTCAAGGGAACAGTCAGCAGTAAGCTTTAAGAGCATTGTGAAGATCAAAAAATTGGGATTTGTCTCTTGAAACATGAAGTTGGGAAGGAAATTTAAAGAACTTTTCAGGTTTCATTTTAGCATATTTCCTGGTTTCCTTCTGTGAGAATCAGTGAAAACCAGTGAAAAGCAGATTTGTGAGCTTCTCATGCCAAAGTTTACCTTATTAAGCAAGAAATAAACTTAATCCAGGGATACTGCTTGAGTTTTGAAGAGCCATTTAGCATTGATCTTGCTCACCCCTGTAGAAGATAGTCAGCTGAGCCTAACTGCCTTGGGAAAGGGTGCGACAAACAAGGCAGTTCTGGGGAATACACTCCCCAAAGAGAAAAAATTGCCTTCATATAGAGTTGAAGTGTGAGCACACGAAATAGTTACCTGCAGATGCAGAGGAAGAGGTGTATTTGTTGTGTTAAAATACTCAAGAACATTTTGAGAATAGTGAGCAGTGTTCTGTGACTGGTGAACTGAGGTCTTGCTGTCATTCTTGCGAGGCTGATTACCTTTGTTGGGAAGAAAAGAAAATCCAGTCCCCTTCCAATCTATTTAGGTGATAGAAGAGAGAGAAAAACTGAAGAATGAACGAGAAGCACGGCAGAAGAAGCTTTACTATCTCAAAACTGAATTGGACAGGCTTCGTAAACAGCAAGGTACAATGCATCCCCCTCTGCCCCTGCTGTTTGTTTTTCCACTGGGATGTATGACACGTCCTAGTACTTGGCTAGAAGTGAAGACCAACATAATAATAGTCTATAGTTTAAAGCTAGTATTTTAATACTCCGGGCAATGCAGAACTCTTGAGAAAGCAGTGACCTAATTACTGTATTAAAATTAATTATGTCAAAATTTGGCTGTTACACTGAAGCAAACATCTTTTTCAGCATCTTGATAAGTTGAAACAATTGCATTTTGTCCATTTTAGTGCTTCTTTAGAAGAAGTGAGAAATAGTAACTGAAGACAGGTCATTGTACCTTTCAGTTTTTCCTGAATCTTATTTGGAGAGAGAAAAGTCCTCTCTAAACAGAGCTAGCTTTTTTATTTTTAAAACATTTATTTGGTCCAAGTAAACACCAATTTCCCTCACCTTTGGAAAGGATACTTTCAGGTTAGAATGTATGATTAACTTTTGCTTGTTTGGTCACACAGGGAAATAGTGATTATTAAATTGACTCTCTCTCTTGAGGATTATGGTTCCTCTGTTAGGGGTATGTCTTAAGGCAGTCCTCATAGAGGTGGATCATGCAGATTTAGTGATGCTGTATGTGAGAGTCAGTTCCATCTTTACAACTTCCTAGTCAAGATTTAATGGTAATATTTTATATTAGTATTTTATTTGTTTCTGGGATAGTTGTACAGATCTCAAGACAATTTTCCTGTTGCATTTCCAACTCTTCTACTTCCTTGATTGGCTTAGGAGAAATGTTGAGGAAAAAACGTCGTGAGAAGGATGGACACAAAGACCCCTTATTGGTTGAGGTGAACAGACTACAAGAGAATATTATGAAGGAGATTTCAGAGCTGCATAAAGAATCTGATGCAGCTGACAAGAAGCAGTCTGAGCTTGACAAAGTAGCACAAATCCTGGGGATTAACATATTTGAAAAACCCCGGAAACCATCTGTGGAAACCAAAGATTCCTCGGAAAAGAACAGCAAGTCAGAAAATGCAAAAGGTCTGGAGAAAACGTCTTCCTCCAACAAGGTAAAGTCTTCTGGCTTGTATGCTAATGATTTTCCCACTAAAAGATGAGGGCATGGGGGAGATAGCTGCTCCCAGACATGTACTAGAGGATCATTTGATGTAATTTGTTATCACATGTCATATGCTGGTTTTGATGGTGCATGCAGGTGAGAGTCAATGTATCAGTGTTTATAATTTCCCTGAGGGTTTGTGCAGTTTGGTACCAATTACTGTTTTTGATCTTGGTTTTGCTGAGGTGTTGGTTGGATTGAACAGTATCATGAGTGTAGCTGTTCAGTCTCAATGCCGTACCAGGAGGACAGACTTTTTTCCTCTACAGCATTTCTGGCGTGGCCTGTCAAGGAGGAATGTTTGTAGCATCCAAGCTCTTTGCAAGTTTGGAGCATCTCACTGGGTGATGATATTAACAAATTGCACGACTTACATATGATTGTCAGCTTAACATGATCATTATGTACATGCTACCTGTTCTCTCTTACAAAATGCCAGTATGCATCAGTCCGGTCTCTCTGACATGGTCTATACTACTGAGAGCTGGCCATACCAAAACAGGCTTATCACGTTGAGGAAGATAGTTTTTACTTTGGAAGTAGTCTATGCTAGTGACATCTGAAAGGTTATGCATCTATTCAGGAGATTAATTTTCCTGCTTTTCAGATGTTTATTTAAATATGTAACTGAAATAGCTGATGGGAAATGATAGATACTTTTTGTGTAGACCTTGCTGTATATTTTTTGCAGAGAGGAAAATATTATTAGAGTAGGACGTATTTCCTACAAGGTCACTGAAATCTATGTATCCTGTAAGCTTTTCCTTATGCTTCATCCTGGTCTGGTTCAGAGAACTCATTAGGTGTCTTTCATTTTAAGGCTTGCTTTTATGTTTTGTTTTTGTTGTGTCTTGAAACATCAATGAAGTTCAGTTATCCACTTATTTTTACAAATCATTTGCTTCAGTCACCACATCATAAAACTAAAGTAGGCAACTATGTCTGTTAAATTGTACATTGCATTACGTTACATTGCTTTCTTTTCCCGAGATATGGCATGCGTTAATATATTTTTCATTATTTTAACTTACGTTATTTGTATTGCCCAAACCCAAAATGACTTGATCCCCTTTTCATAATTCCTTATTTTAAAGTAGAAAATTATGGGTTCTGGCCAGGAACATTTAATGTTTTCAGATATCTATAGGCACATAGGACACTGCCTTTAGTCTCCAAGATTCACATTCTAATTCTCATTGTTAACTTTTTTTAATGAAAAGAAAGATGGTGCAGGCCTTTTGACACAGATATGTTGAATCTGCCAGTCTAAGGGCAAAAATGTATGCCTTTCTGCTTATTTGCAAGCTACCTTGTGGTCTCTTGCTGCTGAACCTGTGTCTGTGTGTTGTAGTTACATAGTCAGTGCAGAGGTGAAGCTAGCCTTGTACTAAACAGACAGATCATTCCTTCTGGGTTCTACATAGCAGCAAATTATAAAGGCATCTTTGAGCTGGGGTTAAGAGCTGGCTGTCACCTGTCTGTGTGAGGATCGTTGTCTTTTTAAAGTTCTGATTGAGATAGTATTTTTATAGGATATATTGGGTGAGTGTATGTCTGTAGCTAACATTAACAATGACACTTCTCGGACATCAGGAACATCCTTCCACGCACTTCCTGCAGATCATAACTTGATCTTCTCATTCCTTAAGAGAATATCAGCTTTGCTCTGTTCTTGTGGACAGAATATATGCAACAATTCACTGGGTCACTCTCTACTCTGCTACCAAGAACTAGACTGTATTGGGATATGGCTATCTGTGGGGTGCATAGTAGCCTGGATGTCTCTTCATTGTTTGATTTACAATGTATGTTGTGTGGAGTGATGTTAATAGGAAAGAATCTAGGCCTGTTTATCTAAAGGAGTTTTGAGTAAGGCAGATGTTATTTAACAATTCTGAATCTGCTTAAGTAAGTGTGTTCAACACTGATAGTGAATAACTTGGAAATCACATAACCACCTCGCTAAGTTAACGTGCTGTTCTTTCCCGACTGCTGTGCAGATCAGAAATGGTAATGAGGTTTCAGCCATTGAAAATGTAACTCAAAGCTCAAAATACATCTAGGACTATCGTGATCTAAGTTAGCAGGGCTCATTCATTATCTGTTTCAGGGATTATTTGTTTTGCTACTCTGCAGTGTTAATTAGTATTAATTTTGGCTGTAGTCCTGAAATGTCTGTGTATCACTGTATGGCGTCTTTCTGTACAAATCAATGTAAGTGCAAATATCACATGCTCACATCGCAAGGTGCTTCACCTTATGTACTTAGGTAATTAACTTTCTTTTATTGCTAAGCAACAAGTCTTCTGGAGAATTCAAGAACTCTCAAATAGTCTGATAAACTTGATTGAGTTAAATAGTTTTAGTCAACTAATTATTACTTCCTTTTTCACTCTGCTTTCATCCAAGCTACTTTTACAGTAACTTCTGAATGCTTCTCGGGGAAGCATTTTAGGTCGTCTGGGTACTGTTCGGCTAGTGTGGTAAATTGGAACTATTCACATCTTCATGTGAAACCCAGAAAGTGGGAAGGGTGCATGCCATAGGGAATTTGTTAATTTGGTTCCTTGATTACCTACAACCATCCAGCCATTACATCTGGGAGCCTTATGGGAAGCTCTTCACTGCGGCCATGCAGCATCTTAGTTGGGAATACCAGCTCTCTGAAACAGTGGAATTAGCCTGGGCGCTGAAAAGCAGGTGATTTTTTCTTTTTTTTTGTCTTTTTTTTTTTTTGTGTGTGGCTTCTGCTGGAGGCAGGTTCTGAGTTCTAGAGCATTATGTCTTTCCTGCCTTATCTTAGAGAAGTGTTTCCTTTTGTTCAATTTAGGAATCAAAAACTACTAATGAAAAATCCAGAGGTAGAAGCCCGAAGCCAGCAGAATCCTCTTCACAGTCCTCCAAACATCCTTTCCAGTTGGCCAATATTTATGAATATTATGATGCAGGGAACCACTGGTGCAAAGACTGCAATACCATCTGCGGGACCATGTTTGACTTTTTCACACACATGCATAATAAGAAACACAGACAGGTATGTTGCAGGCTTCCTTCACTAAGTGCATTTCACATTGCTATGAATATTAACACTAAAACATACATCACAGAACTACATTTTACAGGAGAACCTGAAGTAATAATGAACCCAAGAAGTTGCTTATCAAATTATTTTTCCCTAATGTTGGACTTGAGCAGCTTGTACAGCTACTGGTGTGTTCCCACTAGTGTAAATGGGGCCTGTGGTCAGTTTGCATGGGAGCTAGCATTTGATATTTGTGTTTCATGTGTTTACCTGTTCTTTGCTATCATCTACATTTTACCTTTTTCCCAGGTTATTTTCTCATTATAAATTGCAAAATGGGAGGGGAAAGAGAGGAAAACATAGTTCCTGTAAATATTTGCACGTTGATTATAATGTTCAGTGTTCAGAAAGGATGTTAAAAAGGAAAAAAGACAAGTGTACTTGCCTTGCTAGTGTAATATATGAGCCTGTATACCTCTGTCACTGTGCAAATAGACCCTGGATCCTTACAACAGACCTTGGGCTTCGAAGACCCAGAGTGAGACCAAACAAGACTCCATAAAACGCATCGATAAGATAACTGTTCCTGCCAAAGGTATGTTAATTTTTTTTTAACTTGGGTATCATCTTCCTTTGCCCTCCTGCAGCTTACAATTGCTCAGAAAAAGGAATTTCAGAACTTTACCTTGTTATAGGAGCACATATAGATAACTGTATTATTAGGTAAAAGGCAAATTATTTCATTTCATGGTAATTCTTATGGAAAAAGTCATGAAGCAAGAGTGTAGGAATACATAGGATGGTTCCTTCTTTTTAGAGTTTAGTTTTTAAATTTTGAATACTAGGTGACTTTTTCTTTCTCTAGTGCAGTTCTGAAGTGATTTTTGCTGACATATTAGAATTCAGAACACAACCACAAGAGCTTGCAGTGTTGGGGCAGATCTCATGCAATACTCCACACAGTCTTGGAACAGACTCTTCCATTCAATACATTTTTAGTAGAGCTGTCCCTGAAAAATCACTGATGAGTAGTTGGTAGAGGGTGGATACAGAGAATCTGAGAAAGCCATATGGAAGGAGCTGTAAGTGATCTGAAAATTAATTTAAGATTTAAAATCTGAATGTCTAAATAGGCCTGTCAGTGATCAATCTTAATTTGTTGATCTGTTAAGTACTTCTACTAGTGCCCGCTAAAGGAGAATCTGTTGTTTGTTAGATAGCTGCAGCTGGTTCTGTAGGCACAATCATGTGGTCTTGCTGAACCTCACTAAAAATACTTTTGTTCTTTTTATAAATCAGGTGTTTAGTATTTGAGCAGACTACACCAGAAAGATAGAAAATAGATTAAGATGGTAGGAAATGTTAACCTGCTTGAATAGGGCGTAGCCTTAATATGATGGGAAAGCATTAAAAGGATTTTTTGAATCATAGTAATCAAGCTTCTTCACTTCACATGCTTGCTCCCAATAGTGGTGTTTCCCATACTGTAAGGGTAAGGAGAACAACACTAACTGTTCCAAAAGGAACATTGCTGGAGGTTTTGCTGTTGTTCTTTGATGTGTTTATCTGGCTTTGTTAAGACCTTGCCATTTATTAAGTTTTGTTTCTCTGATCGTTTTCTTCGGCCTTTTCAGGCTCTGAGTTTCTGATTCCCATCACTGGATATTATTGCCAGCTCTGTCATGAATTTTTTGGAGATCAAATCTCAGCAGAGCAGCACGTGAAAAGCCATCCCCACAATGAGAAATATAAGGTTGGTAACTACTGTACCAGGAGTGAGCCATTCCTTGTGTTAGCTTCTACTTGTTCTGTCTTCCTTTCCTAAAGAATGACATTTGACTTCTCAGAGTATATGTATTTGGTTATTTTAACTACATTCTTCTGAACTAAATAAGCAGAACTTGCCGTTAAATAGAGACTACTCTTTCATCTGCATGAGGCTGAAATGGTGTTTAAGTCCCAGTGTTGATTTTCAAACTCTTCTCTAAAGCGAGAGCACTGCTCCAAGCCACCATTCAATTCACATTAAATTACAGAATGTGGAGTTTGTAGCATACTAGTTTCTTGGTAGGAAGGAGTTCTTTGCTCTCTTAGTGTCTGAACAAGTCAAAACTGTTACAGAGCTTAATTTATTTTTTTAATGGAAACAGTGGCTAAATTTGTGCTATTTATTTCGACAGAAATACATAGATGAAAACCCACTGTATGAAGAGAGGAGAAATCTAGACCGTCAAGCTGGGTTGGCTGTAGTTTTGGAAACGGAGCGTAGGCGTCAGAGCGAGCTGAAACGGAAACTAGTTGAGAAACAGAAAGAAGAGAAGGATGAGAAGAAACCAAAAATAATAAAGAAAGAGGAAACAAAGAGCATCCCAGAGCTTGGAGAAGGAACCAGTGAAGCTCAAGGCAAAATAGATTCTTCTGGGCGAAAAATGGGTATCAAGCTTAAGCTGAAGAAGGAAGATAAGAAAGAGGAGAAAAAAGAAGAAAAGAAAGAGGAATCTAAAAAGGAATCACCAAGCCAGACTTCCTTTGGGAAATTCAGCTGGAAAAAGACTGAAAGAGAGGATAAAACCCCAGGAGGAGCTATCCCAAAGGAGGAGAGTACAGAAGGAAACAAAGAGGAGAACAAGTGTCAGTCTGGGAAACCCCATGTCAAGCCCATTGAAATCAAGCTGTCTGGGAAAACTGTTATTCCACACACTAGCCCATGGACACCCGTTGTTTTGACATCAACACCATCAAAAATTCTACCCAATCTACCAGTCCCCACCATGATTTTCAGGAAGTCTGCTATTGCAACAGTTAGCAAACCAGCACCTTTAAACACCTTTTTATCCATAAAATCCTCTGGAACTACCACCAAACCACTGCCTGTGGTAAAAGAAACCAGTGCAGATCTTCTGCTACCTCCAGATATCATCTCAAAAGCTTTTGGAGGAGAAGAAGTAATTTTAAAAGGGGCAGAGGAGGATTTGAAAGCAGCAGAGAAAAGTGAGTCTTCTCAGACTTCTGATAAACCACCTCCACCCCCTCCTCCACCAGCAGTCCAGCAGGCAGCTGTCATCCCTGCAGATGAAGTAGCTCCAGGTGTGTCTGAAAGTGAACAGACAATGCTGGCAATGCCTGTGAGACCCCCTCCACCACCACCTTCAACTGCTTTCAGTGAACAGGCAAAAAAGGTAGAGAAACGAAACTCTTGCTTGGCCACAGCCAATGCTAAAGATCTCTATGATATTTTCTACAGTAGTGGTGGAAAAGGTTCAGCTGACAGCAAGCTTGCAAGTTCTGCACTTCCAAATGGAGAAAGCTCTAACCTAACAAAACCTGCAGACTTACCTGCAAACCCTAAAACAAATAGTAACTCATCCTCCTTGAAAGAGGATTCTCAGAACGCAGCTGCTGAAGTTAGTCAAGTCCATTTAGCTGAGAGAAGCTCAGAACTGGAGAAAACTGATATTCAGGAGACTTTAATACTTCATACCGAGATGAGCCCTGACATTGAAAATGGTATTCAGAAAGACATAGGTAAAAAATGTCAAACTCCTCTTTCAGCAGATGTTCGGACTCAATTGAAAGAAGATTCCTCAGAGTGTAATAATCAAGTAACAGGGACTTGGGTTCTTGGTGAGAATCAGGCTGAAATTAACAAGAAACCGCCTCAGCTGTCGGAAATGTCGGTCACAGAATTGCCAGAAACAAAAAATGCTTCTGGTATCCAGATGCCTGCAAAAATTGGACTCGTGGATATAGGAGGTAGAGAGCAGGTGGGCAGTCAGGAATTCTGTGATCTAGAGAAAACAGAGGTCCAAGAGAAAGTTGGACAGGAAGATGCAAATAAAACTGCTGTTACTATCACAAATGTTCCTGGTACCTTGGAGAAAGGTGCAGAGGTGGAAGACTGGGAAGTAAAAGCGGTAAAGCCTGAACTTAGGTTACAGTCAAAGGCTTTGTTGCCTGAAACACAAAATGAAATAAAAAATTTGGGAAATTCACGTTTGTTAGAGGAAAAAATAAGTGTTAATTGTAGAACTCACTCAGAAACTGATAGGACAGACTTGCTCTGTGATTCTCAAAACATTTCAAAAGAAAAAGCTTTAGTAGCAGTAATGACAGAGCAGAATTCTATTGGTGCCTCCTTAAAAGATGTAAAACTGAAAAGTGTAGCTTTGGAAGTGTCTCAGCCAGGAGTCCTTGGCAAGGCTCCCCAAATTTCAGAAACCCAAAGTAAGATTTCAGAATTGACAAGAAGTCCTGGTGGATGGGACATTTCCCGAACTAGTAATGGAGAAGAACAGGTCATCACAACCTGTTCCTGTTCTGAAAGTGGTGGGGATCTGTCAAATACTCCAAATGTAGAAATAAAAACTGGTTCTAGTGAAGTTAATGCTTCAGAATTGACAGAGGTATGGCCAGACACGTGTCTTGCCAACACAGAAACTAGAAGTAGTGTATTAGAAGCTCAAGAAAAGGTTCGACCTGAACCTTCAGGCCATGCAGTATTAGCTAACCAAACCCAAAGGCAAGAAATTGCATGGTTAGTCAACGCGTGTTCTGCGAACATTGTTGAACTCAGATCCAGTGTAGAGTTAGTAGTTGAAGTTGAAAAAAAGTCATTGGGACACACTGGATCTGATGTAACATTAGATAATGTTTTTATCAAGAGAGATGCAAAACAAGTAGGGACTGGAGGCTTTCCTAGGGCTTGCTCTCATCTTGTCCAAGAGTCAGTAGTTGCTTTATCAGCAGATTTCCATAGGGAGCATCTTTCAGAAGGAGTTGTCTGCTCCCCAGAAACAAAGCATGAAGTCATAAGAACCTCAGCAGCCAGTGGCTTTGATCTGAATACCACTCACTCAGGATTGAACACTGAGCAGTCTGAAAATCAATCTGGAAATGTTTGTGTGCATAACAAGAAAGTTTCTTTGCCATCAGAAGATGTGAAACACAATGAGACTCCCTCCCAGAAAGCAGAGCTTGAGTTCAAAAGCACTGATTTCAGTTTGGGAGATACTAAGGTAAAACACGAATGCTTCAGCATCGTTACAACAGGACTTTTAAATGAGAATACAGAAGAAGTCTCAAAACTAGAAACTATTGCATCCATTAGGCTGGACTCCAGTAAACTTAAGAAGCTGGGCATTGAAAAAACAGTGGATGAAACCGAGATTACTGATTTTGCTACATTGACTTCTGGTAGTCAGGAAGATAAATTTTGCACACAGATTTCTCAAACAGCTGTGTCGCAGCTTGGGTTGCAGTCCTCAAATAGTGACTCTACAGACGTGGTCATGCCAGTTCTAGAAATGCAGGGCATGTCTCCCACGTCTGAGATCCCTTTGCAAGTGGAGGAGAGCAAAGGTGGTGCTGTTGAAATGCCGTCGCTGAGTTGTGACGGAGGCAGCACAGAAAGTCAGGCTTCTGGGTACGTGGAAACTCTCCATCCTGGGCTCAAAGCAGCACATGGAAAAGAGCGTGGCTCAGGAGGCAAGGGAGTGTGCACCATCCAGAGCAAGACGACTGAGCAAACAGAAACTGCTGACAGTAGTTTGGAAGCTACAACAAATTCAGGAATTGCTGAAAGCTTAGCAGAAAGCCCAGTGGGTTGAAGTGAACCCAGCCAGTCCCAATATTTGAGGAGCCAGAGCTGGGATTATGTATATGTTTTTTGTTTGGGTTTTTTTGTTCCAGTTGAGGGTTTTGGGTGTATTTTGCATCCTGTGTTAGGACTTGACTAAAGTGAAACATCATTGGAAACCAGACACATGCTTTATTCTGTATATAACTGTGTAAAATGTTTTTTCATGTGAATTTTTTTGCCAATTTCTTTTCTACACTCTGCTATTAAAATGGAATCTCTCGTTTATAATGCCTGCGTCTTTGTTGTTTATTTTGGGGGCTTTTATGCTTTGACCATTCTTGGATGATTTCCAGCTCACCCCGTTTGTGTCAGTAGCACCGTGAGTGCACTGGGACAAGCTCAAGAACAGCAATTTAGAATTTGAGGAAATGGAGACTTGCAGAAGAGCTAAAGCAGAAAATTTATTTAAACTGTAGTGCATGGTTTTGTTTACTTTCATTGTTTGAAGGGCAAGAATGTGATTAGAGTTGATTTTTTTGTTTGTTTGTTTATCTGTCTCTGTGATTTGTAATTACTGTTGTTGTATTACATCTGTACTTAAGCTGTTTAATTGTATTGTATAAGCACATGTATGGATGCCACATCACTAAGCAAGGGGAGAAAATCTGTCCGACTGGCTTTTGGAGAAGAAGACTAATCGGTAAGGCTCTGTGGCCTGACACCTGGACCAGATATATTGAGGTCACTTACATGATTTGAAATGGGCTTTCTTTCATTGTATTGTGATCCAGTAACTATTTGTGTTAAATTGTTTAGCAGCTGACCAGCTCTGAAGAAGCAGAAGAACAGAACCCTGGTGTCAGGAATTGGACTCGCTTCATGTGATACAGACACATGCATGCCTACCCTGAATGGTCCTTGAGCTATCGAAAGCTCTAGTGTGATGGTTCTCGTTTGTATAGCTTGTTAAAGACTAAAGTATTAAATGTGATTGCTTGGATAAATATAACATTTTTATTTGTAAATTGTTTAAAAAATAAACATATGGTGGTCAACAAGACTTTCTTCTTGAATTTTTTTTAACTCAAGTGTTTTATTTCAATTAGTTTCTAACTCCTGTAGTAGCTGATAAGTTTGAGAAACTGTAGACGATAAAGACATTCAGCAGTTAGCCTGCTCAGTAAAAAAATGATTTATTTCCAACTGAAGTCAATGGAAGAACTACTGTCAACTCATCAGTGGAAGTTTGTTTGAATTCCTGAGCCCTATGTAAAGCTCAGTGTGGGGGGTTGGGGGCAGAACCCAAGCAGAGTTCCCATTTCTGTAATCACTACCAGCATGTGGACCTCCAGAGGGGAAAAAAATCACCTTTTTTCTTCTGTTTCCACGACTGTATGAAGAAGGTATGAAACATTTTTTAGAGTCACTATGGTGGTTTTCATATTAGAAATGTAAGCTATTTAAACTGAATTTGGAAATGTAGTGTAAATGGTCAAGTGACCAAAAAAAGGTAATTGAAAAGAGAAGAGGGTTTTGAGAAAGGCTCTTTGAACTGTTTTGATGACGTTAAGCAGTTACTGCATTGAATATAAGAAATCTTTGTCAGTATTATTGCCCTACTTTCTTCAAATAACCATTTGCTGTCAAAACCAAAGAAAGGTTTGACATGCTTTGATACTTTTAAAATAGAGTTGGGTGATGAATAGAGATTGCTTAAATCCTGGTTTATAAAAAAGTCCTTTGTAGTTGTTTCTCAGTTTTCTTTTGTAATTTTTTTTTTTTAATTATATATCTGAGTTTATTTGTTGACATTTGACAGATTTTTTTTTTTCCCTATTTTCTCTCCAATTTCTTCAATTAAGTGCCTGGTCCTTTGTAAATCCACAGAGGAAGAGGGGGACTGATTTTCTGGGCTGCTTTCTATTGAGGGATGTCATTGCAGGGAAAGGAGATACTAAAGGGAAGGGTGAATTTTTGCACACTTCTGCATTTTAGACGGTGCTGTTTTGGAATATAGACATGCTTTGTAGTTAGTTTCCTTTTGCAGATTGGTTTTCATTAAGGTCTTGGTGTATGCAATGGCAAACAGAATAATTTGGACAATCGTCTTCTTCAGACAACTGTATTCAATGCTGTGTTACCTGTGTGGAACATATTCTTGATTAACTTTATTTTGGGGGAAAGAACATCAATATAAATCAAATATCTTTTTATCTGCTCTCCTACAGTTGCTTCTACAGTAGTGGTGGTGGTCAGTGCAGAACCTGTCTGGCCATGAACGGAGAGCAGCTAGCACCAAGAGAAAGCACGAGCTTTGCGAATGAGAAACTGAGAATTGTTACCCCATATTTGTCTTCAGCTTTGCAGAAGCTGAACCCTCCTGTGGTACAAATTAAATAGTACTCTCCTTCATGCCCTTTTGTCAAATAATTGTTCTTCTATCCCTGAGTGGAGTAGGACTCTCTTTCACACAGAAGAAAAATTAATTTGGTATTTTGAGGTAGGAGTAAAATGTACTCCTGGAACTGCTAGAATGAACAAGAACAAAACGGATGATGTAGATGATGATGACATCTAGTCAGACTGGCAGACACAGGCTTTAACACTGTCTTGCAATTTCATGAAATTATATATTTTATTTATTTTTCTTTTTTTCCTTTTTTTTTTTTCTTTTCTGCTGTGGTTTCCAGAGGCATGCAGTAAATGGTTTATCCACTGTACTGGTCCCCTGTGCTGGCAGAGCTGTAGCATAGTGCACTGACTGGGAAGCCTTAAGTTCTAGGCTGGCCTTGGACTCTTGACTCCAGATCCTCAGGAGGAGGGGTGAGTTAATGGAGGGGATTTGCTTGTGTGTTTGAATGGTGCAATACAGCATTACCTCTCCTTCCTGACCTAGATCTTGAAAAGCTGCATAAGGCATAAGAAGTTACTTTTCTCCTGATTTTTAGATAGCTGCTGACAGGGAGGAAATAAGCCTAGTTTGAATGTATGTTTATGCTACTTCAAAACAGGCACAAATAACTAATGAACTCAAAAGACAATGGATTAACACTAAGCATTCGTTTGATGCTGCAGCCTTTAGTTTGCCATGATGGAGGCTTGCAGAAAGGCCTTTCTCTTGGATGAAGTTTATTGCAAAACCAAGCTTTATAAAGAGGCAGAGTAAGAAGAGCCATGGAAAAGCTTCTGGCATTCTGTCAGTCTCTTGTAAGTCCAGGGGGTTTTTTAATACTTCTTTCTTTTAACATCTGTGGCTGCATTTGAAAAGGAGAAGCAGCCTTAAAATGTTTAAATGCAAAAGTAATGTTTTAGACAAAATACAGTAAATATTTTTCCTGGTGTAGTCTCTTGGGCAGGTAAATCCTGCTTTTCCAGCTTGCTGGAATTTTGTCTTTGACTGTTTTAACTAAGCAGCAGATAGGCATTTGGGGAGATTGTTTCTTTGTTTGTTTTGGACTTGTAAGTGGTATGTGAGCAGGGAAGAAATGTATCAAGCAGCATTCTGTTATTAATTTTTTTCAAATGCATTTGTGTCTTGGTGGTAAGAAGTACAAGTAGTATATTAAGATACAAGGCCTCTGCCATTTCTAAATTCTTGCCAAAGGTGGAAATAAATGCCTAATTCTTAGCTAAGAGAGGCTGCACAAAGATCTTAAATTTTGCCCATGGAAACAGATAGTAGGAAAAGTGGGCAAAGACAAGATTTTTTTTAGCCCGATAAACCCCAAATGGTTTTCAGAAACAGCAAGTGAAAGTAAGTGATGATTGCAGGAGTATCTTAAAAAAAAAACAACTCCACAACCATCCACCAAACTATTGTATCCCAAAGCATGATAAAACTATATTTTGTTAGTGCAAAAGGCAAGAGAAATTGCATGAGACAGGTTTTTATGTGGCATTTGATATAATACTGTGTTGGTTTATTACTATCTCAGCATACTACAGAAAGGTAAAGGGAGCAAAATAATTATCTCAGACGGAATTCAGTCCTGTTCTGCCTGCTGCACAGAGTAAGTGCAAACAGGCTATGTGCCACTGCTGTGGGAGTATAGAGCAGCCATAAAATTGATTTTACTTTACTCCTCTGCCTCTGTCTAACATGAAGAAGGAGAGAGAGATCAAGGTTATGGTTTCTAGACCATCTTTTCTCTTAGCTATTTTCAGCTAGTATGGATGTATTCCTGGCTATAACCAACCTAAGCAAAATAACAACTGCAACTGCAGACTGTTTTATTCTGCCTTAGAGCAGAAACCCGAGGCTCCTTATTTAGTATGAGTTACTGGATTTTGTTTTGCAATCCCACCTCAACCTCTTCGTGGGCTGTCTTGTTGCAGTGAGAAGGCTGATCACCATATGCTAGCAGTTCTAGGCTCTGGTAAAACGAGTCAAACTGCTGTAATAATTCCCATGAAGCTGTACAGCAGCTGGGGTGCAGAGAGCAGAGCCATCAGAATTGCTCAGGTGGGTGGTGGAGAAGAGTTGAGTAGCTGCAGCAGATAAAAACCTGTATCAGAGCTGCTTTGAGGAAAGCAATGTTCTCTTTTACCAATAGGCTGACTGAAGAATCTTCATTTTACAGACAGGAAAGCACACACACAAGGTAATGTTTTCTAATTCTTAATCAAATACAATTTTTCTTCAGGAAACTGTTTTTGTTGGGGAGCTTTAGCCAGAACCTAAACAACACTGAAATTAGAACCAATCACTTGGGATACTACACTAATTTGTTTACAAACTTTAGATGAATATAGAAACAGCACTTCAGGAGCTATGGTAGCTGTGAAGAATATGAAAACCCCTATAATGGCTATCTGGTAAATAAATGGTAGGGATGGTCCTCACATCAGTACTCACATTAGGCTGTGTTCATCCCCTGCCAGGTATGAAAAAAACAGAAATGCCAAATAATTAGATGAGAGAAGGACTCATGTAGCTATGCACCTAAAAGATGGGTATTTAGAAATGCTTGATTAGTGGGGGGAAAAAACCAAAAGTTCACTAGCAAAGTAGTATCAGTCACTGCTTTTTTTTCATAAGAACTGAAGGCTTAATGCGGTTAAACCCATTTAATATGATACTTTCCAGGTACTGATTAAACTTCGCGTTCTCTGCCAATTATTTTCACAGATTGTATTGCTTTACCAAGTGTATGAGAGAGGTTAAAAACCAGTATATCTTGATTGTGTCTCTAGCCATATCATCCAAGATAGAATTACAAAAGTAATTGGCATTTGTATTTCATGCATTCATTGCAGTGAATTCATGCAATGGCTTCAGTTTGGATGAGGGGGGGAAATCCTTATTTGCCTTGGCTACAGTACTTTATAATTCATATTTGATCTATCTGGCATTTGATGTAAGATACAGACATGGACAGCCTGCTTCAAGCTGGCTGGTTACAATGTCTACAGAAGAGAGATCATCCAAGGTACTAAATGACCTCTAATTATTCTTCTGAGAGTTGAATTTGTGTTTCAGAATGCAAGTAAGGTTTACACGTTGAAAGTTCATTTCACGTTTGTAAGATGAAACCCTCTGCTTTATAAGATTAGCATCCTAGACCAAAGCATCAAATACATAGCTCTTAGTTCCTCTAGTTTTTACAGATCTCTTCTCCTAGTGCATTACCTACATAGACAGTATGTTCAACTACAGCTATTCTCATTCTGTATTAAGCTTGCCGGAGTTCTTCCAGACTACATAAAAAACTTCTGGTATTGAAAGCTTTTGATGCAGAGGGGAAAACAATTAAAAAGGCCTCAGATTTTGGAATGTAACAATCAAACCCTCCAGATGCTCAGCAAGCAGAATTTTAGGATGAGCATTGAGTTTTCTGTAACAAGTCCATCCTCTTTGCTGGCTTTTGGTTAATTTCCACAGGAGCTAAGAAAATGTTATCTGGAACTGCTGGACTTCTGGAATCCTATTCTCAGGAGGTGGGTACAGATTTGCATGACGGGAGTGGTGTCTTTTTCTCTTCTCTTTGGTATGAGGGCACATTCTTTTCATGATTATTAATATGATTAATCAATGAGGCTTTTTCTGTATTCTTAATGGTTAAACATTCTGTTCATGGGTATGCCTGTAATGTAAGTTATGTTGCCAGCATCCAAGACTGTGTATGTGTGGATGCTTCCTTTCTCTTGATTAAACAGTATTATTTTTAAAACAAACATTAAACTTTTGTGAAGTAACACTGGATCCTGAGTGCTTTTTGTTTCAAAATTATTCCCTTAAGAGGATTAAAAAAGTGCAGGCTACTTGAAGTTATTAATATTGGCAAGAGAGGGCACTAGATTCTGAACCTTCTTGATTCATAGCATCTTTATCGCCCTACAGTAACGTAGTTTCTCTGTCTCTTGAAAGAGCTGCTTAAGGGGAAAAGGCTTTTTAAAACTCTTGTCTCTATGCTTGATCTGAAATCTTCCAGTTATTTTTAAACTCAGCTACCATGTTAAATTATTCATGCAAACTTTTTTATCATATGTTCACAGAAGTCCCTTGTTAACTCTTTGCACAATTATTTCACGTGAGGGAGGTGGTGCTGTGTTTCACCAACAAAAATGTCCTGACAGCAGCTACCAAGCATGTAAAAGAATAAAGATAAACAACGGACAGCCTGCTTTTTTGCATAGATTTATCATAGCTGTTGATTATTCTAGAAAATAATGTTCAAGAGTTTGATTTACAGCATGTAGAGAGGCTCATCCTGCTTTATATGTCATGGAAAAACACAAACTAGTTTGTTGCTGCTGCTCTGGGAAGGATTGCACTTTAGAAGTATTTATTTAACCCACACAAGCTCCACACAATGCTAACGTTTTTCCCAGCAGCAGTGCGTGGTAAATCTTACCCATCTGTATAATCTTAAGTATTGAATTGTCAGCTCTCAGCTTGCTGTTGTGTTATAGATCAACTTTCCCCTTCTTCCTTAATTTGCTACTGCAGAGGCTGACTGGTAAACTAATTACTGTAGCACTGACATCCTTTGGCTAATAGAGGTGTAATCCAGGGATGGATTTGAACACCCTATCTAGGATAGACTGCCTGCATTTTCATCGCTTTCTTCAATAACCAAAGCAGCAGAGTAGCAGAGATCCATCTATTCTAGAAAATAAAATAAACATGTATTTCTGCTCATAAGCTATTCAGGAACATGGTACAGTATAGCTAGTGAAAAAATTAACTGCATTTTAACCTCGTTCTTTAGCAAAAATTACCTCCTGCCTGCAGTAGCAGGGAAGCGTTGGCTGGAGTTGCTAAACCTGGTAGCCTGACAGAGGTGAAGCTGCCTGCAGTGCCATGTCCCCAGGTCCAGCCAGTAGCAAGGCTGAGTGTGTACTACCAGTAGGTATGTACACACACAAATGTGTATGTGTATACACATGGCCAGCCACACAGATCAACACATATAAAACCAGAAAACAGCACTTCTGCAAATGGACGCAGGACCAACAGCATCATCCTGTTGCCCTCTCTGGAGTGAAGGTCCTTAGTGGAACACACAGACAGACCTACAACATGGGTCCTTCCGGTAACAGGCCTTAGATGCTCATTTATCCAGTAGCTTGCCCCGGATCCTTGTTCTCTCCAGCTGCAGACACCTGGTCATACAAGCCCCTGAGGCCCACTGCCCCACTTGGGTTGCTGGTACTCGGACCCCCTTGCACCCACAAACACAGGCACCCACAAACAGACTATGGATCCCTTCAGTAACCTGCCTTAGGCAGTCCACCCTGCAGCTGGCCCTCATGCTGCCTCATCTCTGTCCTCTCAGGCAGGACCTGACAGAATAGCAGTAAGGACTGACGAAAGTCCAGAGAGCTGTAAGTAGTCAGAGGCTGGAAGATTATTAGGGGAAGTGTCGTATGTTCTTGTCCTGCTCTTGGATCTCCCCATGGTATCTTAAGTTTTAGTTAATACTACCAATAGCTATTCAGCTAACAGAGCATGGTCTGAGCTGGAACTGACGTTCCTAGACACCTGGTAAATACAGCTGTATCGCTGGCAGCCAGTGAGCTTTTATCTGCATCACAGTGGCTGGATTTTGCTGCATTCAGGCACTCTGGAAAAGCTGCAGCATCCTCAGAGAAATTAGTAAAAAATTTGATTTTGGTACAAAAGTGATTAGCACTACTTTAGCATGTACACCCTGCACCTTGTAACACTCAAGTTTGTTTCATGCTGTTCCACAAGTGCAGATTTCAGGATGCCTGTGTCACGGGGATTTTTGGCTAGCCACAGAGCAAAGAGGCAAGATGTGGGGTGGTGTAAACACTCTGCAAGTAATTTGGCTGTAGTGAAATACTGTCTGCATTAAGGCTGTCATCTTTGGCCAGGTTTCCTATGGAAGTGAGTTTAAGGGATCAGGGTGTGTAACTTCAAACTCAGTGACCCATTCTAGGCAGGTTCAACAAGCCTCTTCCACAATGGCAGCAGGTCCTTTTGGTGCAAAGCTGAAGGAGGGGCTTCAACATCAGCTCACACTTTATTAGATATGAGAGAAATTGCTCAGGAGGAAGTCCTTTATCTTCAGTCAAAGCTCACATCATCCTGGGCACCAAAACCAATCAATCACAAAAGGCGAATACACAGGAAGCCAGTTGTCTTTGTTAAATGACAACTGGCATCAGAGCAGCTGAGAACCTCACACCTCTCAAAATAAATGTTTCTGGCTGCTGTGCAGCCTCAGGCCATGCAGAGGCTGCAAAATTCCTTAACCTGTGTCACATCCTGAGAGCATCCCAGCATCTCCATCCCTCCAGGACAAAGCGGGCTGGAAGGGGTTTACAGGGGACCAATGGACAGGACAGCAGCAGCCTGGGCCGGTTTGGCCCTTCCCATGGGGGAAATTGTTATTACATGGCTTTTCCAGTGCTGGCACAGTGCAGGGAGTCGTGTACAGCTCCAGCCAGGACGCTGCAGTGAAGCTGCCTGAGGACCACGTGGATTCACAGAGCTACAGCTCCCTGTGAGTGAGGGTGGGAAGGAGTCATAACAAACCCAGCCAGGGAGAGAAGAAACATGAGGAGAGCTGAGCTCAGCTCTGCGGCTTGAAAAGCCTTCTGCAGAGCCTTTGGTAGCCCATGGAAATCATCTACCCCAGTTACTGCCCTGGTGTGAGCTGACAGCTCGAGTGGCTGCTACTCCCAGAAGTAACCATTCTGCAAAGCCATGGATCTCGCTGCCCAACAGCAAACTGCTTTGGACATTAGTTTGTTCGAGAAGCACTTGCTTGCAAAAGAAAAACTAACTACAGTGTCCAAGTGAATTTCGCTAGAGGGGCCTTAGTGTTGCACAGCTGCCATCCACACCTCCCATGCCTCCATCTTGTCCCTACCCTCCAGTATTGCCACAACTGAATCAAAAGAGAAATAAACAAAAGGCAAGTGTCGTTAGCTGAGCATCAAGATTAATCAGCCCTTCTCCTGTGCTTGTGTTTATCTGAATCATCTGAGTAGTGTCAATAAAACATTTACCTGCAGCAAATATAGGAGATGACAGCAAGTGTTTCTGTGAAGCAAAATCCTTGCTGCTCAACATATGCAGATTCATGAGTGGACACAGAAACAGTCTCCATATCAGAACGTTAATCGTTTCATGTACTTCTTGCTACTATGAATGCTTTTAAACCCCGTTTAGTCCTTGTCCATGGGCAAGAAAAAAAGCAGAACATTCAGAAATAAGGGCAAAACATACTCATGACCAGAAGCAGCAGCAACTGAGGAGTAGGGGCAGATTGTGGACATACTGCCCTGCTTTGTACACTTCCAGCTGTGCAAGCAAGCTGAATGCAACTGTTATATGAAAAAAAACCCCAAAACTGTCACAAAACTTCAGCTGCTGTGTCGATTTTGGGAGGAAAAAAACCCAATCCCCCAAGCCCCCAACTTAAGACTACCCACCTAGGCAAGGGTCCCAGGCAGAACAACTGGGATGCTTTGAATAAATCCAAAATGAACAGACTAAAGGAAAAGCAGGAAATTCTTACAGCCAAGTTTAGCCCAGCAGTGATAGAGCAGCTTGCCAGCAGCCTTAATCTGTTTTTGTTTTAAAAAAATTGAAATAGCCTATGGCTACTCTTTACCAACCATTATACAACTAGAAGCAAATACAAAAAGAAACAAGAATGCTCATATTATTCCTTTAACGTTCAGATTTTAGTCTTTAGGAGAGAATTTTCCCCTAACTTTGTAGATTGACCTGTCTTTAATAGCAGAAACAGAGACTGAGCTGTCTTAGTGCAGAATTTCTTCTTTCTAGACCTTTAAGGTACTGTCTGTCCTCCTACCTACCTTGAGGCTACAACACCCCTCCTTATTTGACTGCAGCATTTCTTCTTTATGCCTACCAAGGACAATTTCATGAAGTACAGGCAGTCAGGACTCCTTTGCTGGAGCATCAACTCACCGCTGATGACAGACGGAGATTATTTTTGGCACAAGCGCTTTTGGCTTTCCCTGGCGTGGCCTAACCATTACCACATACCCTGCTCTCTTCTCCATGCTTCCTTTTTAGTACTGACGTGCCTTCTGTGGGGCTGCCACGTCCCAGGCTATACGGCAATGCTGAGAGAACTAGAGACAGCAAGAAAAATTATCCCCTATAATCCTGTAACTGAGTTTTCCATTATTAATGATGCACCTTTATCCACACGCGTGGCTTTCCTGCTGAAGATGCTGGCAGCTGAACACCTGAAAGAAGTGAACGGTGTTACACTGCCCCGTGCTCCTAGAGTTTAAAATATTTGTAAAAAGCTGTCCGAGCATTGCCCCGAGGAGCTTCGCTGCCAGCACAATGCCGGGCAGGCTCTGGTAGGGCCAGCACTGCTTCAGCACCCGCAAAAGCCACCTCCCCAGAAGGACACCGAGGCACTGCTGCAGCCAGCGCCGCCGGGGCTCGGGGCACAGGCCTGGCTGCCTCCCAGCTGACCTCGGCAGGGACGGGCCATCACCGCCCGCCGGTTCGCACAAACCCGCCCGAGGAGAAACGACACCCGCGGAAGCCGCCCTTTCAATTTATTAACTTTACTTCTCCCCGCAACCGCGACACCTGCCGCAAACGCCGGCACTTCCCCAGCGGCCCCGACCCCACGGCGGCCGCGAAGGGTCCCGGGCGGCACACGGCATGCTGGGATTTGTGGTCCCGGTGTGCCGCGGCCCCCCCCCCGGGTGGGGATGCGCTCGCTCGTTCGCTGACTCGGTGTGTCCCTTCTGCCGCCCCGTCCCCCTCCGTCTGTTGCCGCGGCGCCGCTCGCCGCAGCACATTCCAGCGTGGGTTCCGCGGCAGGGACGGAGGGGTCCTTCTTCCGGGCCTGCCCGAGGCGCCGCCTGAACAGAAACGTGAGAGCCTTCGCTCGTCCCAGGCTCCTTCCCCAAAGAATCATCCCGGCGCCCGTCCTCGCACCCGCGACTCCGCTTAGCAAGGCCGTCTGACGCCGTGGGTAGCGAGGACCGCCGCGGAAGGTGGTTGCGGCGATCAGGCAAGGCTACGGGCGGCCCGAGAGAAGCCGGGTGAGGGGTCAGGCCGGGGACCTGCTCCTCCCTCCCCCCCCCACCCTGACATGCCAACCCGGCAGTCGGCGGCGCAGCAGCGTGTGAGCCGCGTACGTGGGGCTGCGGGGCGGGGGGACACGGGACGGGACGGGCGCGTCCCGGGGGCTCCGCGCTCCGTCCGCACCAGGAAGCAGGGGTGGGGTGCGATCGTTGAGCCCCCCCACGGGGCCGGGCCGGGCTGGGCTGGTGGGGGGCGGCGGGGGGTGCAGGGGTTGCGGGTACCGGGGGCGCTGAGTCCCGCTGTCGCGCAGGTTCCGCCCCCGTGCCCCGCCGCAGGATGGAGTTCGAGCTCCTGGAGAGCGACGTGCTGGAGTCCCTGGAGGACCTGGGGTAGGTGCCCGCGGCGCTGGGACCGAGCGACGCCCTGTCCCGGGGCCCGCGCTGGCGGGGGGAGGGGGCCGCTTGGCGGCCGTTGGCGGGACCCCGGGCGCCCGGTGTGGTGCGGGAGCAGGAGGGCGGCCCCGGTGTGGGCCCCCGGGCGCGGGCAACTCCGCTGTCCGCCCCGGGCAGGCGGGGGCGGTGTCGCCCTGGAGGGCTGCGGCCCGAGGCGGCACCTGGAGCGGTGCCTTTTGGTCAGAGCTGCGGCGCTGCCCCTGTAGCGGGGCTGGTGCCGGTGTCGGTTGGGCTGGAGGAGAGCACCGAGCCAGAGTGGCGGCTTTGCGTCTGTACGTCCTCTGCAAACCCTTTAAGCGATTCCTGCGTGCTGATGGCCTCGGTGCTTGTGCTGCCATCTCCTCTGTGACCCCTCTGTCCGGCAGAGCGGGCCTGGGCTGAGGCTGGGGGAGGGAGAAAGAAATCTTCTAAGAGAAGTCAGAGGAGAGGAAAATTTTTAGGCTTCACATTTAGTGGAAAAAAATAGTTAAAAAAATGTAAATTATAGTATTTTTCCCTTTACCTTTTAATTAAATATACTATAGCACAGGAAACGTTTGTTATTTAAACCTGTTACTTTGTCAGAGTCAATAAAGGTTGTACAAGTACAAAAGGGAGAGCAAGGAGAACATGCCCTACTCTAAGCTGCCATGTCTGTAACCTGTTGAGTGTTCAGAGAAGAGGCAGTTACAGTTTTACTGCTGCTGGTTCTATGCAAACAGCTGTATTTGCTCACACTGGCCACATTCCCATAAATCACTTTGTGGCTAGAGTCATTATGCTCCAACAAAGAACATAGGCTAAGTTGGTTATGATGGTTCCAAAGCTTGACAGATAGCTTCTGTTTTGGCAGGTATTTCTCCAACAGAAATGTGAAAATATCTCTGCCATGATGAGCATACTGTGATCGGCTTCTCTTTGCTGCCATATGTTTAAAGGGATATTACTGACTTGAAGTAGTTGTGATTTGTGCTCCTTTTCTGTGTAATTATAGAAAGTGTTGCTGTCGATTTTTTACATTCTCGAATAAAGCAAACAATGAAAGCAGATTAAAAAATAAGTCATGTCAACCAAGACTGGCAACAGTGATTGAAAATAAAATTTGTAGGGCCTTCAACAGTATTGGTAACAACTGGGAAAACTGCTGCCTTTGGCTAAAAGACTTCTGTTTCCTTGTGTCTGGAAAGACTGGGGTGATTGAGGTTTTAAGCTTTGACAGTAGCTCCATGATCCTTCACAGTTCAACTTATTTTTTCTAACTTTTTTCAGCTACTGAAGACATTTCTACTATATTACTTGATTTTTTTTTTAATAGCCTAGCACATCAGAGACTCATTAGTTTCTTTTTGGATTTGTGCTTGAGGTGCTCAATTAGCAGCCTCTTCCGCTTTCAATAGTTTGATGAACTACTGAAAAAGAAAACAAACTGGATAGCATATGCTACCAAAAGATGAGTGTAGCTCTAGAACATTGGCAGGAATGGAAGGAAAATACTGCTTGCAGTCAGGAATCTGCAAGTTGGATTACTGGCCGCATAGATGAGTAGCTGAAGTCATAGCTGTCAGAGATAACACAGTCAAGATGTTGTATTTGTTGAAAAAAAATTATAGAAAAGGAGCCTCTGATGTGACCAGTGACTTAAATCCAGATCCTGCCAAAGCAAAAGGCTTGTCATCACTTCCCTTCTACTTTGATCTGTAACTGGATGTTTCTGTTCCGAGTCCCATATGTTCCTATACATGTGTAGGTCTGACATATCTGTGTGATGGAACTTAAACTTGCTCTAATTAGCCTGTTGGAATTGTATATCCCACTGTGGTAATGTAGTAGGGATGTACTACATGATATTACAGCTTCCCATCAGCTGCTAATAGATTAATTCTGTGTCGCTAATCGAGCTGCTCTGTGAGGTAAAAGTTATTTTTGAGTGTGGCTTCCTCATTTTGGTTGGATGAAGTAAGAATCTTTTACAGTAAAGATCAAACCCTTTATGTGTGATGTTAAGCACAAAAACACAAAGTGTGGAGAATAACATTTTAATTAGCTCTTTTAGAGATTTTTTTCTTTTTTTCTTTTTTTCTTTTTTTCTTTTTTTCTTTTTTTCTTTTTTCCTTTTTTTCTTTTTTTCTTTTTTTCTTTTTTTCTGTTTTCCTTTTTTTTTTTCCCCCACTCCTAAGGTTTGTCAAGAGTTCACTGGACTCAGTGGGTTGCTGTGGTATAGTGGGTGACTTTACCTGGAAGTTCAAAAATAGGGATTTCAGTTGATTATTTTAGCTCTTGGATGTTTGTTTTGCATGCAGTGTGTGAATATAATATTGTGCATTTTTTCTTAAATACTCTGGTAAGCTCTGACTTTGTGCTTCTACGTGGTTAATAAGGCAGTCTTCTCCCTACTCTTCCTCCTCCCTCTAATACAGTATCAGTACACAGATGTCCTGAAAATGACGTCTTCTAAAACCTGATCTGCAGACTCATGCTTTCTTACAGTAGGCCTGAATTTAGCTTTTTTTTTTATGCAAAGAACTAACTCTATTTATTTTTCTTGTGCCCATTTGAGAAGTTAATTTTTCAAAAGATAGTATTATTTTGCAGATCCCTCTTGTAACCTGTATCAAAGGCTTTGTTTTGCATGGCAACCCTTTGATTATGTGATGGGAAACAACATAAAAGATGCACTAGTTCAGCAGTAATTATTCAACATACTGTAAAACAGTGTTCAAGAATGATACTTCGTCACTGCAGTTGCTCTAGGTAGATATATTCTAAGTAATGTCTTCAAGAGATAGAAGCAGAGAAGTTGCAGCTGTATGTGATGACCTTCTCCAGGATGAAACCTTTGATGATGATATTTCCTGACAGTCTCTTTGGCAGCAAGCTAACGTGCATGGAAATGCAGGGTTTACTCAGATGTTTTCAGTGTGCTTTTTCTTACAGTTCAGTGCAGGAATCTTACCAATTCAGATACTCAGCTTTGCACATTTGTTCTCAATATGTATACAGCCTAAAATAAATCTATCACAGGACATCAGTCATAGCAAACATTAACAAATTGTGCTTTTGTTTTACTTGTCAGTTACAAAGGTCCATTGTTGGATGAAGGAGCGCTGACTCAGGCAGTGTCTCGTGGAGCCAGTTCCCCTGAATTCACCAAACTCTGTGCTTGGTTGGTATCCGAGTTACGGCTCTTCTGTAAACTAGAGGAAAATGTGCAGGCAACTAACAGTAAGTAGCCATAACTCTATCAGAAATGTGCACTTAGTATGTGTTCTTGCATGCCATCAAGATTTGGGCTGACAGTTGCTAAATCTGTGGTACCAGAGAGTATCGTCTGCTCACTGTCAGATTTTGGATATTTTCCACCTCAAACTTCGTAATGAACAGCCTGTAGAAGTTGAAATAATAGTGAGGATCAAACAGTCTTTCTTCTGAAATTGGCTTTTTCTTTTAATTGTTCAACCATAGAGGTTTTTTTAATAGTTCTTGGATGGATTTAAGGAAACATTAGTTGTTTGGTTTTGGGTTTTTTTTATTAGGTCATGAGAATACTTTTATTTCAGTGCTTCTGTTTGTAATTTTGATGTAAGAAGTATTTACTGTTCAACAAAACATTCTCATTGTTACAGTGACCAAATTTTCTTGTTGGTTACCTTCATTCTGTGCTTACTATGTATTTTTCCCTGTTTATGAAACAGTATGTGAGAAAGAGCCTAAAAATGTTTGTTTATTTATTGTTTTGGTGGAGGAAGCAAACCTTAGTTTTCAAAAAATACTATTTTCACTCAACTAGTCATTACATTCTACAGATTAAATTGGTATTATAACCTGTACTTCTGAATATCTAGTGTGTTAACTCCTAATGCCTTTATGAGCTTAACTTTCAATATACTCAGTGGCCAAAGATTGCTGCCTTTCACCTCAACATCTGTTTTCCTTTTTCTCTCTATTCTTGACATGTCCATCCTTCCTTCTTTCAGTGTATTTGACTCCTTTTATCTGTAAGAACACAGCATCTCACCTCTTCTAGTACTATGAGGTTCCTTCTTTACGTTTTGTGTAAAAAAATGCAATCCAGCAGTATTCTGACACCTATTTCAAATTATCTAAGCATAGGGATAGAAACATTTTATTGGCAGCACCATGAAGTCCTACCTTCATTCTGTGTGACTGGAGTTTATAAATAACAGATGTTTTGGGCTAGTGTTCCTTTTCAAAAGAAGAAAAACTGTTACCTCTCTTTTATCACTGTTTTTTGCCTAACTTGGCTTAACTAATTAAGATTAGTTTAACTGGCACAAATATCCATCTAAACTCTGGCTTACATGTCTTAATTATTTTTTTAAAGGATATTAGTACAAAATAAGATCAGTTGACAAATATGAGCTTACAGGGAGAAGTGGTAAAAATGTGAGAGCTCATAAATCATATTATTAATGACTTGATCAGGACTATCTAATTCATTTGTAGCGGTAACAGTTAGTTGATACTTAAAATACTCTTTTAAATTTTGTGATGTTTTTAATGTTTCGTGTCATTGTGGACGTTGCCAGTGGCTGTCTGTCGTAGCTGGGGAAAGTTGTCAGTGAAACATAATTTTACAATAATGAGGAATATCATGGCTACAAATAGGTTGTGCTGTGTCTTTGAGGAACTCAAGGAATGCATTTGGCTCTATTAAAAGCAGCATTTTAATATTAAATAGCAACTGGAGCAAAGCATGATTTATTTTTTTTTAAAGAGCTAATTCATTCTAACTGTAGCTAGAGTTATATATTAGCTGTAAACAAATTACTCTTTTTTCCTTCTGAGGTCCAAATGAAGCAGAAGAATTTCAGCTTGAAATGAGTGGGTTGCTGGCTGAAATGAACTGTCCATATGCATCACTAACATCAGGAGACGTGACAAAACGCCTTCATAATCAAAAGAACTGTCTCTTGCTGCTTAGTAAGTTACAAGGGTGCTTGCATGCGAATCGGGTTTTGTGCAAGAATCAGTATTGTTTCTAACACTTAATGAGATACTGTTTTGTTTACCATAATGTATAAAAACAATTACCTAAAATAATGAATTATTTTTCCCTGTAGTTTACAGCATCAGAATAATATACTTCTGTGTCTCTTAAACTTGCCAGTTGCTCTGTAGCCAGTATATGATGGAAAGTATTTTGAGTATTAACCTTTTTCACATTCACTAGCAGAAAGCCTGACCTAATACTTCTCAAAATGTACTCCGAAGAGGGAATAATTTGAAGACTGCCAGGATTTAGCCACTGAACTTTGTTTAGAGGGGTTATAAAAATGACCACTAACATCAGATGCATTGTCATTTGGAGCCCCCACCATGAGGACTTGCAAGGTGCAATAACACTTGCATTTTCCTACACTCTTGACAACAATTGGAATTGTTGTGAAAAAGAGAAAATGTTTTATCCTACCTCCCAGTTCTTTCCATCATCTCCCGTAGTAAGTAGCTTCAACGTTGCTTTCTGTTGATTGAGAAGAAATTAGCAGCAGCAATAGAGATCCTTTACTTTTCCACCCAGCAGATCTCAGTGCCTAAATTTGTTTTACTCCTGCTTAGGACATAGGAGAAGTAGTAGTGCTTAAGTTTGGAAAGTGTGTGGTGTTGATTCACATTTAAAAAAGATTTTTACAATTGTCAGAGTTAGAAATTGTAATACTAATTTTAATCTGAACGTAAAATCAACATAAATTAAAGTTTTATTTACTTCCTCAGTTGCTGCTGATTCTTTAACTTTTCGAAAGAGAAATTTAGTTCTACCCTCAGCTGAGATGTAAGGAATTAATTACAGGGTATGTTCCTGGGTTCCAACAGTAGGAGAGAGATGAGTAGTAAGACTTAATCCAAATTTGTTTTGATAGTATGTTAAAAAATGTTACATGAAGTGAGGTAATTATTGCATTTAAAATATTCTGTAGCTTAAATAATCTGCCCTTCAGTTTATTCTCTGTAAGCCAAGCCATTTAATAAATTTGGCTTGTCTGTGACACACAGTTTATCCCAGAGATCTCCGTGATGTACATTTTGTTAATATAAGGCCATGTTGAGAAGCTGAACTCTGGTATCCCATCTGGCAGGAATACTATGTTTACTGTCAAATGTGGAATTAAAACAGATGCCAGACTCCTTTTTTGTGTACCTTGATAGTTGCATAGGTTTCATTAAGCTAACTTATTAGGTATCCTGTTGTATGTGAGCCATAAAATCAGATTTTTTTCAGGAAAAATAGAATAACCCTATGTAATGGAATACCAAGGTATTTTGCATTTTAACAAATTGCAGCACAGTTTATGTCAATTTGTCAGTTGGAAGATGTAGCAGTATTGCTGGGAGAGGAAAGCACCAGAGAAACTTTATCAGTTAGGATTCTTAGTGTGCAGCATTACTAGAATACAATGTTAAGTACTAACATCTGTAAAAATAGAAAGTACAAGAGTTTCAGGTTGTTTCAGAAAACGTCTGCAAAAAGCTGTCTGGAGATTGTTTGATTTACAGTGATAGACTTAAAAAATTCTGTCTTTCTCAGAGGAGGTTGAAGGTAGCTTGAATGTGATCTTTGAATTCTTGAAACAAAATTCTGCTGCTAGTTTCTTTTTCAGGAGGTCCTAACAGAGTGTAAATAGTTGACAGTTGAATATAAGAAAAACCTGTGTAAAGTACTGTTGAAAGAACTTACAAAGGATTCTTCACTGCTTTACATATTTTAAGAATTTTACAATTTATAAGGTGTTTTGTCTCTTTAGCAGAAGGCATTCTAGACATTTGGAAGAAATTCTAGAGATTGTTAAAATGCTTTGTTCTTTTTTTAATATTTTGATTTGTCCTGGTAGCAAGGTGCTTTTGTGTAGCCATGGCTTTACATCCCTGCTCACAAGTCTGCCTTTATCAGTGCAGTATCTATTTTCAATCCTTATTTTTAGAAATAATTATTTACATTACTATTATGGTCACTTAGTATGATTAATAATAAAAATGTTGTTAAAACTGTGCATTTTTTTCAATTCAAACTTGAAAGTTGTGACAATTGCAAGCAAAAACTGTGCTGAATTTGTATCACTGTAGCCTACGCCCAGTGCTGAAATTTTGGGTGTAGAACATGTCTGGAAATGGTGTGATTTTAATATTTTTGATTTGTTTGATAAAGTTATAATGTGATGGTAGGCTCTTGCAGTTCTGATATTGGAGAGCACTGCTAGCATTCTAGCTTCTATTTCATCAGTTACAGCTTTCCTTTCTGGAATTATCATAAACCTGAACTCTCAATAGTAATTTTCAAAGTGGGGTTATTCTTCCACTCTGCATCTTGTGTGGGGAAGTAGAGGAGATACATCCAACATTTCACTTCTCTCTACTTATTTCCTTGCTTTATTTCCTAAAGCCTCAAGGAATGCTTGCTTCTCTAGCTTAAAGTGCATGTTCCAGTCTGTCATCCTGCTTTTTCCCATGTTCCTAGTCTCCTGTCTTAGCTGGGCAAAGCCTGAAGGAAGAGAGCTGTGCTCTGTTGAACTCCGTGATTAATACCTTTAATTAGTTGCACTAAACCTTTCCCCTGTTCATTGTGTTTCCAGCATTGGGCTTGGTGATTATTAGAAATATAAGCGTTCTGTGGATACCAGAATTATAGCCCTCACTCTTTTTAAAGCAGTCCATTTGCACATTTGTTGGTTTTAAGCACTTGAGTTCTCAGTGGTTCTAAAATAACGTGACTCGGCTATATCTGATGCTGAAATCTAATTTTTCTTACCCCAGCATACCTCATCTCAGAACTGGAAGCTGCCAGAATGCTGTGTGTGAATGCCCCTCCTAAAAAAGCACAGGAAGGAGGTGGCAGTGAAGTCTTTCAGGAGCTAAAAGGCATATGTATTGCTTTAGGCATGTCCAAGCCTCCAGCCAACATAACGATGTTCCAGTTCTTCAGTGGAATTGAAAAAAAAGTAAGATCCAAAGGAACAAAACTAGAATATTTATGATGTTACTGTTTTGATGGAAAATAGTTCTGCTACCAGCGAGAGATTTGCCTCTTGGGAAACTCCAGTACTTGAATTGGGAAGGAGAGTGCCATGGTTACTGAGTATGCCAAGAGTCAGGATTTTGAAAATGAATCTAAAGGCTTTTTCCCTGCCAAGGCATGAGGTCAGGGACTACTGCTATCATTGCCTTCCGGGGTGTGGTATTTCTTACTCTGCTCTAGGTTTTAATGTCATCACCTGTTGCAGAAGACATAGAAAATGCTGAGCTTAGGCCTCAGCAAGAACATTAAGGAGAAATGTATTCCAAGAAACACAACTGAACAAATTTTTACAGGAACCTACTGTTTTAAAAATGCTTAACTTAAAAGGTGTTGTAACTGAGTCAAGTTTACGCTTTTTCTGTAAAGCTTCATCAGTTCTTGTGGTTCCATTTATTTCTGTTCCTTTACATGTGTGTGTTTTCCAGGTTGGTGTGGGATTTTTTTAAAGAAATTTACTTTCATTTGAACAATTTTTATAAAGCAGAGAAATGAAGTGGAATGGACTGTCCAGTGCACAGACCAAAGATGAGGGACAGAGAGTTTTTACATTACATTAAGTAACTTGCAGGATGGGGGGAGCAGAGCAGCAGAAAAGAACCTTTGTGAACTTTAAAGAACAGCTGTGATTATAAAGCTCCCCAAAATACTTTGAGAAGTTTTTTGACTAACTTTTTAGTTGCATTGTACTTAAACAAATTGAAGCAACTAAAAGTAGTGCTTTGTTTCTTTGCAATAAATCAGTTTGCATTTTCCTGTTCAAGAAGAGGAGGATGGTTTCCCAGCAGAAGTCTGAGATGTAGAAAGGAAGCAGTTGGTTTCTGGTTTTGGCATCGTCATGGGCACTAAATAGTTAGATGCATAAGAAATCTGTGCTTCCATTTTCTACAAAAGGTAAAAAATATTAATAACAATGAACAATGCTAGCAAGCTTTGCTGGTGAAAGAGACAATAAAAATACAGAATACAAAGTAGATAACAGAATTCCCATATTAAAAAGATTTTTATGTTTTACTAATGAACTTTTCTTTTACATTATCTTGTAATGTTATATGAATGTTATTGCAACAATCTATATCCACAGGTGATTATACTAAAAAAAAACCCTGAATAGTCCTTATAGCTTAATAAAATACATAAGGAATTTCTAACCTACAGAATTATTTAGAAATCTTATATAGCTGTGGTGCATACAGTCCAAACACTTCAGGTGTTGGTAGTATTTGAGAAGGAGAAAGTAAAGCTGACTAATAACTGAAAAACTTACTTCACTTTGTAAATGAAAATACTTCACTAAGTTGAGTAAAATGTGAAAACTTAAATAACATAGAGTGAAAATTTTACTCTTGACTGTGAGATGATAGTTATAACAAGAGATCACCTCAAAGTTTTCTTGTTTTTAAAAAGTGAGTCTTAGGATGGCAATATTCTGATATAGCATGTGAAAATCAATGTATGTGCATAGTGCTGTTTAGAGGAGGATCTTTGTATAAGTGACTCTTTGTTGATGATCCACCACATTTAAAAAAGCCCTGCTGATACTTGAATGAACTGCCACCTCTGCTGTTCTAACAGCACTTAGTTTTAAAATCTTGAGGTTAAACAAATTGTGCTCGGCACCTTTGGAAAACGAGGTCACTTAATGTGTTAAATCAATTGCTGGAATGGACAGCCTGGTTAGTTGAAAAATGTGGTTTGCAGCAGTGGAAAAATGAAGTTTTGTAACTCCAGCCTGCTTTGATCCAAGTTTTTGTCGCTGCTACTTCATTTCTTCCCCTTGAAGTCCTCAGAAATTTTGAGATGGGAAGCCTAAGTTGTGCCTAAACTTTTAAAATGCAAGTTAAATTTAAATGTTCATATTGAAGATTTTTCTCCTTTTGATTGTAAAGGGCCCTTTCTTTAGGTTGTGTTATATTTCACATAGTCTTAATACAACCTTTTTGATACATGAGTGGGTTTTTTTCTGAATTAAAGAGATGATGTGTAGAATAATCCCTCTGTCTTCAAGGGGAGCTGTACCTCATGGAATCTTTCTATTTTAACTGTAGATCTACTCTATAGTCCCTTCTCTTAATTTTTAAATAATTATAGCTGAGACTACCAGAAATACAAAAGTAGTTGCTTTCCAAAAGAAGTATGCTTAGTTCTCTGTCCCAGAGAAAACAACTTGATATTGGAGGTTGCTCTGTCATACCTATTGCTGTCCAAGAGTGCTCTCCTGTAATTTGAATCTGGAAAAGCTAATTTTTTTAGCCAATGCTTATATTTTTATATGTCTCCTAACAGCTGAAGGAAACCCTAGCAAAGGTTCCACCTAATCATGTAGGAAAACCTTTACTGAAGAAACAACTTGGACCAGCTCACTGGGTAAGTAGTTGGAGGTATTAGAGCCTGTTTCCCTTTTTCAGATATATAAAGTATTGATCTTGATTCTGTGTACAATTCTGCAAACTAATTTTTCTCACCTTTTTCTGAAGATAAGAAGACAATTTCTTGCAGTATTTTACATATATATTGGTACAGTAAATGTTCAGCAGCTGATAAGATCTTAGGCTAATGAATTTGTATGTCCACATGCAGGCCAAAATTTTCTGAAGTAAAGGAGATTTACAGTGGTGGTGCTGACCTGCATGCTTGTGCTGTAGCTTAAGCCTTCATCTCCTGCACCTTGCCAGTGCTGTCCATGTGACCTAGCCTCACTGAGATGGTGTCACATCCTCTCCTGTGGCTTCTTTCTAGCTAACCTGTGGGTCTTCCTGTCATTTCCTCCCCTCTTTCTGTCCTGTTGGAGTAGTCTGCTTCCTTCATAGCTTCCTCTCCAAGAAGCAGTGAGTGTGCCAGTGGAAGCTGGGAGAGGCTGTACACTCAGGCAGCAGAGCCACAATTGTCTCCAGCTGGGTTTTGTCACCTGCTGTTCTAGAAGAACAATGCCCCGGTTGGAACGCTGCTGCTGCACCAGCACAGAGTTATGGCTGCTGCTGCAAGGCTGCGAGTCTCTCTTGTGTCTCTTGCTTAAGGTTGAAGCTCATCTCCTCCAAACAGTCTGCTTCCTCCAATGCCTGTCTTGTTGAGGCTGAAAGTGGGCCCCACCACCCCTCTCCAGCCAGGCTTCAGTCAGCACATAAATGATTTCCTTAATGGTGCACATCTCAACTGTTCCCCTGACTAGACCACTGTCTGCTACTGGGCGTGTTTCCAGTGGTGCCTTTTCCCTGTCGGGCATTTTATTTTCTAGTCTGTATGCAGACTGTGCTTTAATCAAGATCCTCTTTTAGTACTTTACTTACTTTTAGTCTTCTGTCTTTGCTCTCTCTTTGTCCTTAAGCTTTAGTACTTTTTGAGAAGACAAGGACACCCCAGTCCCTAGGACTTACCTATGTCTGTGTGTCTTATTCTCTTCCATGCACATAGTTTATTATTTTAAGTAAAAACATTATCTACAGCCTATAGGTTATGTTTGCAAATTTTTGTTTCAGGAAAAAATTGAAGCAATTAATCAAGCCATAGTCAACGAATATGAAGTCCGAAGAAAACTGTTAGTCAAACGTTTGGATGTTACTGTGCAGTCCTTTGGCTGGTCAGACAGAGCTAAGGTACAAACAACTTGTTGTCAAGTCCTGGTTGTTGGTAATGCTTTATAATAGGTATCTCTGGAAAACTGCTTCATTGTTTCGTCCTTCATGAGTAAGAAATAACCACAGGAGTTGTCTGGTTTTGGTTGAGTTTTTGAAGAAGTTTATGACAATGTAAGATGACTAAAAAAATTTTATTTAAAACTGATTTGTTGGATTTTATAACAGTATGTGAAATGAGAAGATAGAACGTGTGTAACTATACACCAAAGTGAAACAAGACAGTTAAATAGTTAATAGTTAGAAAGAGATGGTAAGAGGAGATTACTGATCCAACCATTTATGTTCAGAGTACCATAATGTGAATCATTAAATGCTGTGTCGGTGTGATGGCAGAAAGCATCTTCCTGTTGACCATCCATTAACTTAATTTATGCTGTCCACAGTGATCAGATTTCCTTAACTCAAAGTGTGTCTGCAAGTACAACTCCTCAGATGCACATGAGAATTTGAAAAGAATTTGAAATACATTAGTTTAACTAAATAGTTACTTCTGCAGGTAATAGAAACACCAGTAAAAACTTCATTATTAGGGTTTTTTTAAGTTCAAAAATGCCAAGTTTCACCTAAAAGAATAATACAATAGCACCAAAGTACTGTGCTCAGAGCTCAGTCAAACTCGTGAGGGAAAAACGGGCAACTGCTCTGGTGAATACTGTTGCTTTTCCAGTCTTTAGCCAGTGTCAGGTAAATGACATACACGTTTTCCTTAATTTTGAATAAACCCTGTTTAACTGTTAACATAAGAGTAGAAGCTTTTGGTTCTAAAACCTTATTGCTGAGTCACTTGGAAATACAAACTCACAATTCTTCTCAGTTCCAGTTTTGTGCCTTTAGATAGAAAACAGGATTTTAAGATTTAAAAATTCGCTTCTGAGTTCTTGCCTGGTCAAGAGATTCTTTTGGAAAACCTGGTTTCCCTGTCCCCACTGCTGTCATCTGGGTCCAGACAAAAAGCAGCCCTTTTGTCTGTGTGCAGATCTCAATCTGGTTTGTCCTGACTGCATCACACACTGTACTCTGTTGATAACTGAAGATAGATCTAACTCCTGGCTGGTGGCACAAATTTCTGTTGTGTCTGTCAGTTGGAAAACCGCTGTCATACTTTTAAGGTGTTCAAAAAGCCAGTATGGTTAATGCCAGAAGGCAGTAGAGGAAGAGAGCTCTAATTTCTAGCTGGGGTGCTACTTAAAAGGAGACAAAAGACTGAATTAGAAGAAACGCTTGAGAGCTTTAGTTCTGCCAGTACCTCCTGATGGCTTGCCTTTGTGAAGAAGCTGACTGGAAAGAGGAGTGTGAAAGAGTTAACACAGCCTTTTTGTTCTCATACAGTGCTGTAGATAGGGTGACCTAGCCTAACTGGAATGGGTGTGGGTCAGAGTGCAGGCACAGGAGGCCGTCTGGAGGCTGGACTCCCAACGTGTTTCACTTTCAGTGTCTTTTAAACATTAGCAGTAATTCATATAACTATATGACACACTTCTGTGTTTGACTCTGAAAGTAATAAGGTCTGCATGTATATATTGTTAATCTTCAAATTGTCAGAAGGTCAGTGTCTTGTCAGTTCAGTCAGAATAGCATTTCCTATATTAAGAAATTAACTTGACAAATGCTAGCTTTGTTGCAGATATTCTTAGTTACAAAGTGGTTCTCACTGTTTTTATATTAATTTTTGTTCTATTTGCAGTAGTGTCTTGTTCTTCAGTTTTGATTTGATTCTTTTGATGAGGTGTCCCATTGCTTTCCTATTACTTTATGGATTTACTGGGTTTTGTTTTTCTTCTCTCCAACAGAGTCAAACAGAAAAACTGGCTAAAGTTTACCAGCCAAAACGTGCCCTTTTATCTACTAAGTGCACTATTTCCGTTGCAAATCTCTTGGCAGCTCGGCAGGATCTGTCAAAGATTATGAGAACAAGCAGTGGATCCATCCGAGAGAAAACTGCATGTGCCATTAATAAGGTACCTTCGGTGACAAATGGCTTGTTCTGTTATGGATGTTTAAGTAAATTGAGTGCAGTAATAAATCCTGCTTTTTTTAGGATTGTAAGTGGAATTTGGAAATAAATGACAAGAAACTTGGTGTTTATGAACTCCAGATTATGCATCAGTGCATTGTGGGAACTGCAGTTTCACCTCTTTAGGTTCAAAGTGCCTCTTCTTAGGGACAATAAAAAATTGCTGAAATATCTTTGATTATTTTCAGTGGGAGTAGGCCTGTCTTATCAGAATTATTGATGTCAGTAATAATCTGCTGACAGTAGATTGTCTGTACTGCTGACAGCACAGAAATAGTGCTGCTGCCTAATTCTGTCACCATGTCCAAAGTGACACCTACATAGTAACCATGTTTCTGGTCTATGTAAATAGAATGTATTAAGATCACAAAGCAAGGTTCTCACAGGTTAGATTCTCCTGTGTACACAAATAAGAGAGATTATAGCCAAGTGTGTAGTTTTAGTAATGACATAGTAGGAATATGATTTAGACTAAGCAATTTACCTGGTTTCAAAAATCATGATTTTACAGGAGTAATAGGCTCACAAAAGTACATGTGCTGAACTTGAAGCTCGGTAGCTATGTACAGCAGGGTACTTGGTACTTCAAAATTTGTGGGTATACATGAATGCTTTTCTGCCTTCTGGGTACCAACTGTATGTCAGGTAAAGTTCTAATTAATTTAGGATAGAATGGTGTTGTGCTGATTTGATCACACCTCCTCCACCCCAAATAATTTTTGCACCTTTTCAGTGTAGTTGGAGTGTGGAGTGTAAGAAATTAAGTGGGAAGACAGGTGTGACTATCATCAGACCATATGTATGTTTTACTGAGTGCTGTACTACTGTCCTGCTGCTGATTCATATTCTGTTAACTTCTCTCCATTATCCATATTAAATGTTTTCCAAGACAATAACATAAAGTAACAAAGTAAGCTGCTTCCGTTGAATTTTTTCTGTTATATCATTTTAAAGCTTGAAGCAATGCATATGTCCTGTCCCATCTTAAGTCTTGCTGAATTCTTAGTGTCACAGCCTCCTTGGATAGCTAAACACCTCTAGAGTCTTGCTCAATTCTGATCAGTGTTATCTGACGCCTCTTTGTTGGTGTGTTAAGTTTTTGTGTGTCCCTACTGAAAAATAAAAACCTTTGCACTTTGTTTACCAAGCCAATGGCTTCTACAGCAATTCAGAGCACTCTTTAGGCGGGAGACTGTGTTGCACTGTACTTATGGTTGGTTGAGATGAGCAGTCTGCACTAGTCAGTTTGGTGAAAGAGAGTATTGATACTGCCTGTACTGGTGTGCCTGCTGTTTGAACAAAAAACCCAGGTCTCCTGACTTGTCTGGTCAGCAGCGCTTGGAGTACTAGATAACCCCTGTTTAATTTTTATGAATTGGAGACAAAGGTCTGTCACATTCACACAGAAAGACAAAAGTTTGCCTTGAGGAAATCCTCTGTATGTAAGAACTCTGTGGTGTGTATCAGTAAATGTGACTCTGCTGTGCAGTGTTACAACTCCTATGGCAGTTGTCCCCTTCCCTTTGCAGGTGCTAATGGGCAGAGTGCCTGACAGAGGAGGAAGGCCCAATGAAATTGAACCGCCACCTCCTGAGATGCCACCATGGCAGAAAAGACCAGAGGCTGGACCACAACAAGGTGGTGGCAGAGGAGGAAGAGGTGGCTATGATTCCTCATATGGAGGACGAGGAGGTTTTGACCATGGGGGTCATGACCGAGGAGGAAGAGGAGGCTACGACTCATCGTACGGAGGACGAGGAGGTCATGAACAAGGAAGCCATGATAGAGGGGGACGAGGAGGACGTGGTGGTTACGATCATGGTGGCAGAGGAGGTGGAAGAGGAAACAAGCTTCAAGGAGGTTGGACAGATGGTGGAGGTGGTGGCTACCAGGATGGCAGCTACAGAGAGAGCAACTACAGAGATGCAGGTTTTCAAACGGGTGGCTACCATGGTGGTGGTGGCAGCAGTGGTGGCTACCAAGGGGGAGGCTATGGTGGCTACCAGTCATCTTCATATTCAGGAAGCGGCTACCAAGGGGGTGGTGGTGGCGGCTACCAGCAAGACAACAGATACCAAGATGGTGGGTCCCACAGTGACCGAGGGGGTGGACGTGGAGGAGGGAGGGGTGGCCGTGGTGGTCGTGGTGGCCGTGGAGGTCAAGGAGGAGGTTGGGGGGGCAGAGGTGGACAGAACTTTAATCAAGGGGGGCAGTTTGAGCAGCACTTCCAGCATGGGGGTTATCAGTATAATCAATCTGGCTTTGGACAAGGAAGACACTTCACGAGCTGAGGCTGCTAAAAACTTTTGCTTCAGTAGAGCTCACGTAATGGAAACCTAGTTTCAGAGGCCTGGCTTAATCATTGCTTGAATTAGTAGAGGTTTGTCTGTGGCAGGTGGGATCTGTTTGGGTGGGGTGTTTTGCATTGAGCGAAGTACAACTTTCTGTAGACCTCTCCTCCCCCACACCCCTGACCTGTCTGAATTAAATGCATCATCACTACCCACTGCACCCTAAACATCAACTAATGGCCATGCTTTCTAGATGTTGGACTGGTTCCCCCTGCTCAAAACACTTTTGTTCTGAAACTACCTGCTGTGTCTGCCTTCTACTTTGATTTAGAGAAATGTCAAGACCTATCTGGTCAAATTTGTCTATTACAATACACAGCAGAATTTCTGCATTTTTCCCCCTAATTGTTGTTCAATTACATGTTCTAAAACCAGTTCAGAGTACTGCTTTTTGGCTTGCTGGCCTCTCTTTTTAGTCACAAAGATGTTGCACAAACAGGTTTTTTGTCTATTTGATGAGCTCTACTGTGGATGCCATGTTCAGTAGCCTTATCTCCCACTAAACAAAGTTTTCCCACCTGCTCAACTCTGAAGACTGACCGCCGCCAAAATCTGCAAAGATCATTTAAAACTAAGCTAAATTGTGAACCGGTAGTGTGTGTAGGCCTGTAGTTAGGTGTATAATTCAAACTGACCTGCATCCATCCAAAACAAGTTGCTCCTCCTCCAAACCTAATTTTTACTTGAAATCAGCTAGAAGAAATGACAAACTGAAATTTATTTTATTTGCAAGTTAATACCACTGGCTCAGCAAATCTTGGGCAATTTGTTTTGGGGGTTCTCTTTTTAAAGAAATGCACTACGGCCTGGGAAGATTAGTTCCTGCCTGGAGGAAGCCCTTTTATTATTGCTGCAGAAAACAAAGCCTGGCTGAGTTTGATGTTCTAATGTTTTTGGTTTGGGTTTTTTTGTTGTTTTTTTTTTTCTTTACTGAAAGCCACATAATGCTTCTTGCTGGGTTTTTTGTGTACATAAACATTGTCAAGCTGTGAAAGAAAATGGCTGAAGGTGTGCTGTTATATAAAAGGTGAGCAATAAAAGTATCTGTATGTTCACTTCGCTTTAGTGTCTTTTCCTTCTTGGCAGTAAAAAACAGTTGCTACAGTAGCTGGAAATTTGTGGGGATTTCTGTCTGCTTCTTCTATTTTACATTTTAATCTATTTTATATGTTCCAGTCATCCTAGCTGTATTGTACATTCTGCCCCTTGAGAAGCTGTCAGAGCAGGAGTGGATGGAAAGAACTGATCTTCAGTTATTCTGAGTTTTGTTCTATTCCCCCTCTGAACTATCAGCATGGTCTCTTTTGGGTGTTGCTGTGTAAAGTTATTTTTAGGCTGTGTGAGCACCCATCTCCCAGGTTATGCTCCTGCATGCCACGTGAACATGGTGTGCTGCTTCTGGGAACTCTCCTGGTGCTCTCCAGCTTTGAGGGAAATGTGCATTCCTGCTACTGTGCTCAGATCACTGTAGCAGAGGCTATGCTGATGGCAAGACTCTGGCTACCTGAAGTACCTTTGGGGCTGAATCCAGGTTGATGCAGGTAGGAGGAGTTCCTTGGATTACAAAAATAACACGAGCATTTTGGAGAGCCTGTATAATGCTGGTGTTGCTGTAATTCAAGCTAATCAGGTAAATAAGCTGATAAACATTGTTTAGAACCGATTTCCCTGTATTCCATGATCAGCCTGAAAAATCTCCTGTTTAATTTATGGTAGCCACTAGGTGCTGCTAGTGATTCACAGGTTGGAAGCGAAGATCTTTGTGAAAGGCACTTGGGAATCTGATGTCTCTTCCATTTTTTTTTCATGGTTCAAACAAATTTAACAATCCTCATGAGGGAAGTCTTCCACATTGAATCCACGTCTCTGAGGCTCAATGTTATGGATCTATCTCGGCATAATACAGTTCAAATTATGAACATCTAAAAATGAATGTTGCTGCTTCACAAAGGTATTGATGGTTTCTTACAGTGGGATGCTCCAGAGAAGATACCTGCCTTCTGGGGGAGTAATGTCTTGTCATGAGCATTAGCTGGTGGCTAGCTGCATTCATGCAAAAATGATGAGTGGGTTTTTTAGGAGTTAAGATTCCTCCAACTGGGTCAGTCTGGACTGGTAAAGGTGGAGGGACGGACAGAGTTAAAGAACCTTTTGCTACGAATGTAGTATCATCAAGTTGGCAGCCTCTGCTTTTCTTCACACTGCTCCTCATTGTAAAGTCTGGTGTTTTCTGTCAGTGCGTTGGGGTGCTGCAAACTTGTTCCCTCATAGCAAGAAGGAACCCAGGAGGCTCTTCAGAGAGCCTCTGGTTGAGTTGCATCAGCACCTTCAGAGACTTCTTTCTGTGCTAGAGCTGCTAATTTCTGTGTGAGGCTATGACTTGCTGCAGTGGATAATCACACTTTTGCACATTATCACATGGTGAAATGATGCTGGGGTTGGGTAGGTCCCCCTTATTGCAGCTAGCTTTTTCTCCTCAAAATATGTTGGTTTTCCTACTCCCTCTTCCAGGACTTAGAGTAAGCTGAGTCCCACTCCATTGCTGTTTGAGGGGAAAAGTTTAAAGAAAAAAAAACAAAACAAAAAATCCAGAAGGCAAAACAGGAGGCTTTACTCTTCCAACAGGAAAGAAAACACTTTGCTTCTGCCAGCTGTTGTTGTTTTTCTTTACTCTATTGTTTCCTCCTAGTGTGCTGTGACTTCTTTGTTCTCCAGAGAAAACAAGTTTTGTATATGTGGAGAGAGCAGCTTTGATTAATGAAAGCAAACAGGCACTGCTTTGTTATTGTCTGTATGATGCTCTGATATTTACTGTTTTCCAAACATGATTCTGGCAGCACTGGAAAGAATCTCTTGACTGGAAGCTGGGACAGGAGAAATGGGTTGTGGAGATTTTTAGGCTTGTGGTGGATTGCATATATGTGCTCGATTTTATTGTGCATCGTCATCGAAAGCAGAACTCCAGCAGATCAAGAAGCCAATTAAGTAAGCAGCATTTATACAGGGGAACAAAGTGTTCCTCCTTGTAACCATGGCTGTTCTTGCCACTCTTCCTCCACAAGCTTTCGGCATCTCGTCCTGTATTCCCATCTGCCTGCCTTTCTCTAGCAACTTCTGTTTCCTAAAGTCTTCGCTTGCGTTGCGCTTCCATTCCATCTATTAGGGTAATCCTCTCTTGTGTGTTGTCATTATGCAGTAAAACAACTCTGGGGAGTGGGACACACACTTGTTTCCCACATCAGGCACGTCAGTATGTGATTTGGGATACCATGATCTATATGCACTGTGGTCATGCTTGGGTTTTCCTTGCAGGTCTAAGGTATGGATGAAAATGTATTCCTTAGTGTGTGCCAGATACTAATGCAACAAGGGAAAGGGGCTTTCATGGAGCTTTCATGGTGCATCGCTCAGCCCAGGAAGCCTCTTTCCTTGTAGCTGTTCCCTGAGTAATTTATCATCTTTAGGATTGGTGTTGGCTGGTAATCCCTAGCTCTCTTGATGAGATTCCTCTTCTTTTCTAGTCAAACCCCTGAAGCGAGTGCTTCATGGTGATGTGCCATTACAGCTGGTGGCCCCCAGAGGGGCTTCTCTAGCTACGGGTTAGGCTTCTAAGCCCCATCACGTGGATAACCTGCTTTAACGTGGTGGGGGCTTTGACTCTGTGTCTCCATTTTGCTGCTGTTTGCAACTGGATTATTGAAAATGGCAAGTGCCTCAACCAACCTCTGGCTTAATTAGAAACTAGACACTTACCAGTCAAAGACCTAAGAGAGAACTGGGAAGAAAGGAAGCAAGATTCATGTCAGTAGATAGTTATGAGAAGTGGCTGGAGCTTGAAAAGTCCTATGGCATAAGGGTATTCCCTGTAATGGGTTATGTACCTGGGAAATGAAAATTAAACTGTGCTGAAGCAGAAAGAGATGAATGGGGAGTAAGAGGATTCTCACTAAGATCTGATGACTCTTTGGGGGGTCCAAAAGGCTTGTGTGGGTTCTTAGAGTACTAGGAGTTAATTCAGCTCCATGTTAGGTTCATGAAGGGCAGCACACAAAAACCCTCAACTGTCTGCTTACTGCACATGATTTATTCTTAGTTCTGCCATGTGTAGGACTGCAGTAGAGAGTCTCGGTGTTGTTGCTGATAAAGACTGTGTCACACTTGTGATCCTGCTTCTCTGAATTTCCTGATTTTCCCCAAGATGACAGGGTTGCTACAGAAATATGTATGCATTTTTAAGGTGTTGAGCATGATTTAGCAGTCCCAGACAAGCTGGCTCACACTAAACTGCAACTGCTCATGCCTCCTAGCATACCCTTATGTTAGAATCACACCAGTGTTGTGATCTGAGTACACCGAGATGGCTGTGAACTTCTGTTTCCCCTGTGTAAGCTCTCAAAATACTCATGTGCTTGTTTGTGTCCGGTTATGCCTTTTCAAAGGGACACAAACTGAAAAAGCAAGTCCTATTACCAACTGTAAACACTGACTTCTCCCCTCTTTGGCTGAAAATAAGTTGCACTTCTAATGGTTTAACAAACAAGGCTAGAAGGGAAAAAAATATTTTTCTCTTGTGTTTACCTTGTGCTTTTTACAGCTCTGATTGCTGTTGGTGTCATTGTTTTCCCTTTATTGTCCAGTAGTTTCCCCTCTTGTCCACGTGGGTCTTTCCCACAACAGAGGAGAGAAAAACAAGTACAGAAAGTAGGAAAACACTATTGTAACACTAAAGAAAGAGGGAGTTTGCCTGTGCTGTGGGCAGGTGGAAGGTCATAACTCGTTTTCACACATGAAGCAGAGATGAAGGTGATAAGGACTCTTTAAACTTTCCGGCATTGGCTTAACTCATGGAAAAAGCAGACTTTTTGGCTAAATTTCATACTACCCCAGCAGCAGCCTTTTGCTGATGGCTTTTCTGTCTCCTAGGACCAGATTGTTAGCAGCTGTAAACAGCAATTCAGAGTTCAGCACACTGATCTTTCCATTCAGTTTAGTCTGTTGCCTATAGTGCTTATTTTGAAAATCCAGTTCAGATCAGTGCTGATAGCTCAAAGACTTGTTCCAAAGTTACATCTGTTTCCCCAGCGTCCCCGGGTGGGCCAACTCTGTTGTCAAGGCTCTCTTGAGAAGTACTTGGAGCTATTTTTGTGCTGTACAGAGGCCCATCAGTTAGCAGGCTGATGCTGAATGAAGCAAACCTTGGTTAGATTTTTTTTTTGGCTATGATGATCGTGAAACAACAAGACCTTGTTTCTCTTGCTTCTTGTGTCTCCATGAAATCTGCATTTAGATCTCCTTTCTTTCTTCCTTCCTTCCTTCCTTCCTTCTCCCTCTGCTTGGTCTCCATTGGGATCCCCTTCCGTTCCTGGTGTCACGTAGAGAGGGAGAGCTCTCTTAACACACTTCTTCCCATGCTTATTCCCCATCTGTCTGTTGTTCTCAGGTTGTTTTGTTTTGGTTTGCTTTGGGTTTTTTTTCCCACTGTGTCCAGGATCCTTCACATGTAGCTATTTCCTATACAGATGCCTAAAGCTTCTGGAACTAGTGTCCCAGGCTGCAAGAACCCTGCTGTGGCTGCTCAGGCTGTCTCGGGCAGAGGCTTCCAGGCTCCCCATTAAGAAGACCTTGGGGGCTGTGTTAGGGCATCCTTTCACTTTGGCTTCCACAGAGCATTCCCTGAGCATCAGATTACAGAGGTGACAGCAGCCAGTCCACTCCATTTTGGAAAATGTAAAATTTTAGGCAGGTGCTGCTCCTAAACTTGCTCTGCAGCTCAGCTTTTAATCGTCTTCTATATTGAAAGGAAGAAGTCTCACCTTTCCTAGCTGGGGAAATTCATGTTTCAGACTAGCTCCAGTCAGCAAGCATGTTACTGTCCACTGTCCCCCCCCGGCGGCTCAGACTTCACCTGCCTAAGGAAGGCTCCTCTGAGAAGATAGCCTGTGTCTAGGAAAATGTTTCTTTGTAGAGCTGAGTTATTCTTTTAAAGCCCAAAAGCTGGGTAAGAGTGAGGGGGCAGAGCAGGGCAAGACTGTGAAGAGATCTAGAGCAGAAGATAGACCTGCAGTGCAAACTTGGTTTTGCATTTCACTCTGAAGGAGCCAGATGTCCCCTTGACTCCTTGCCTAGCACTCAGGGCTACTATGTAAAGCTGACAGCAAGGCTGAAGCTTCCTTATTTGCAGCACGAGGCTTTGCACAGGTTTTGCACAGAGAAAGTCTTAGTGGGTTTGGCTTGAACAGCCAAATATCTTACAGGGTTTATGCAAGCTCTTGCATTTTTCACCTACTCTTGTTGCTTGTATTCTTTGGCACTTGCAGATCAGGCTGTAAATAAGGTTTGGCATAATCTTCCTCCTTTCCAGTGTCTGGTGGTGGTGGTTGCGTTTTGGGGGATTGGTGTGGGACTGCTGTCATATTTGTTTTCAAAACACCTCCCTTCTCCCCCCAGTTTCTTGAAAGACTCCAAGGACTGAGGGACAAATGGATGTGGTAGAAGTATCCAGTGTCATCTAGGATTGTATCTCACTTTAGCTACTTAATTAATCCAGTGCTCTTGTAATTATGACAGGTTTTTTAATCAGTGTTTATAAATACCTAAAGGCTGGGTAACAAGAGGATGGGGCCAGACTCTTTTCAGTGGTGGCCAGTGATAGCATAAGGGGCAATGGGCACAAGCTGGAACATAGGAGGTTCCACTTAAATGTGAGGAAAAACTTATTTACTGTGAGGGTGCCAGAGCACTGGGACAGGCTGCCCAGAGAGGCTGTGGAGTCTCCTTCTCTAGAGGTATTCAAGACCTGCCTGGGTGCTTTCCTGTGCAACCTGTTGTAGGGAACCTGCTTTGGCAGAGGGGTTGGACTAGATGATCTCCAGAGGTCCCTTCCAACCCCTACAATTCTGTGATTCTCCTGGACACTGCTGGAATTGCTCTATTTCTAGCAGGCAGGATTTCACCAACACCAGCAGAGGCACATAGCTCAGCTGGGAACTGTGATGGCTGGTATGTTTTGCCTTTTGTTAGGTTAGGGGAGGTGAACAAGAAATTATTTGTTGCTTTGCCCAGATTGGGGAACTAAAATGGTCTTGCCCCTCTTCAGAAAAAGATATCAACTTCAAGTAAGGGGAGAAAAATATTTTTTTTTTTTTTAATTTCATGTATTCAGGCTCATCTTATATCAACTTCTTAAAATGTTTGCTCATGCCCTGTCAGTTCTCCCCACTCAGGTAATTGCTGTGAAACTAGAAGATCAGCATTCTGCTGCAAACAGCCTGTTAATGCTTTTTTAAAATTGTTGTGATATTGTCTGTGATGAGTCTATTCCTTTCTGGGGGGGCAGGAAGTGTGAAAAAAGGCTGTATTTCTACCCAGGGTCTTTCTCAAGTTTTCCAATGGCTGTGAATGCTTACTGCCAGCAACACACTCTCAATGTTCCCCTTCTTGAAATGCCTAAAGCAAAGGATTTCCAGCAGGAGCAGGTGCTTGAAACTTTCACCTAGCACGAGTCCTTCTCCTTGGATGCTGTGATATGTTGCTTAGAAGGATGAGCTGTGTGAGCTTGCAGTCTGTGCTTGATCTGCAGCTGATGCTGCTGTAAGCACCAAACTGACAGCAGCTAACAGGCTTGCTAGACATGCATTGATGGAACCTCTACAGTAGGTTGAAACTTAAGCAGCCTATTTGCTAGTAGAATGGTCCCCCAGAAAGTGGGAGCTGCTTCTGTAGAAGATGTCACTTTTCTTGCTTAAATGTAAGCCTATGCCTTGGTTACTGTATACATAGGGAAAAAAAAGAAGTCCTTGAAAAGGCCTTCCTCTGGACAACATAGAGCACCTACTCTTTTAAACAGTTCAGGCAAGAAGCTTGAAGTATCTTGGGGAGTAGGGAAGTGAGAAGATAAGATTATGTGTGAGAAGATAAGATTATGTATAAGAAAGATTCTTATCCAACAACGAGATGGGCATGATTTGTGGGCCAGATAGATAGAAAGCAGGTACTTTTCAGAGCAAGAACTGCAACTAACTTTTAAAAGCCTGCAAAAACCAGGCTGAGGTCTACAGATTAAACACCGTTTAAAACTCCTACGTGATGTTAAGAATGAAGCTGCACATTAACATTTCATTTATAAAGCGTAGAAGGCTTATCTCAATAGATCCATCAACAGCCTGGATCATAACCAAATTTCTCTATTCAAATTCTCTACCACATAATTTTCATTGTGTGCAAGCTGTACGCTGGAACGGTAGCTGTGTGGTCAGCCTGTTGTGACCTGTCATCTGACCCACCACAGGAAATAAGGACCGTATTTTCCCTTATGCCAGTTCTTTGCCCACAGCAGTAAGAGTGAAAGATGCTTCTGGTCCTCACCCTAGCTTGGAAAGCAGTGCTCCCTACAGTGCTTATTTCTCTGAGTTTAAAGCAATAGGAGCATGTTATCTGTTTTTGGTTTTATTTTCCTCTCCCCAGATTTACCATGTCTACTAGTTATGTTGGAAAACAAAGGAAACCTGCAGGATTCAAGATACAAACCTGAGCAGGCATCACGTAGTTGCAGTGCAGATTACAGTCAAATTCCCAGAGAGAAGTGCAGCTGTCAGTTTTGGTTAGGGAAGTTTATGAAAGTACTCTTTGGTCTTGAGGTCTTGAGGGTGAAGGGTGCAATAATTCGAATTTTGTAGGAAATTTTATAATCTAGTTGCTCTAATGCAGAGTGTGTGCTCCCCATACATACCTGTTTTTGTGGGGAGATGGGGTAAGAAGAATAACACGTGCATGGCAATTTGGAATGCACCTTTCAGGTTTGAGTTTTTGTGCTGTTTTGTTTTTCCTCTCTTTTTCCACATGAGGGCTGTGCTTCTTAAGTAAATTAAAGCTCTGAGAAATGCCACTTCAAACCTGCTTCTCAAGCCGTTACAGATTCAGGTCCTACATTAGCAAACTGTTAATTTGAAGGATGCTTTTCAGTACATTTAGTCTTAACATGTGCAGGCTGCTAAGCAGAGAAAAATGTACCACATACATACACATACACTTAAAACTAGGGTGTTTATTACATGCTAATTTTACCATAATCAGCACTGGCAGAGAGGACCCTTCTCCATTGCAGTGTAACTAGACATATGCATAGTGTGTCTTGGAATTCCTTCAGTCTCAGCCACATGCTGCCTATTTGAAGGATCCCCAGTCTAGAAACTGGTATCACTGTGCTAAACATCAATACACTCACTGTAGCAATGTAAACATAGCCAAAATTCAAAACCCCAGGTGTGCAAAGTATTTCAGCACAGAGGACTTAGTGAAAAGTTTTTGTTTGAGATTTAATCAACATGCACACCTACTTCTTTCCTTAAAAGATCATTACAAGCCTCTGGAAAAGGAGCCTTATCGAACAAAATTAGATGTTTGGCTTCTGTCCTCAGCATTGTTGTTGCTGGCAGACATACCGAAATGATGCAGTATATTTAACGGAGGCCAAATATATCCTCACGGGCATGTAGAGGAAGTTTCCACAAAAGTCATACAAGAGAAAACACTGAGTGCAGAGACCCATTCTGCTGTGTCCATGCAATGTTCATCCAAATGGCTTACTCATGAGAAAATAAATAGTGCTTTAGAACACCTTTCAGCTAAGAAAACAGGGCAACGGTTGAATTTAAAAGTATGAGGTACAGGAAAACTCCTCATGGCCAAATGTGGTCTATGACAGTCCATCAATGTTTGCTGTATTTCAGTTGTCATCTTCATTTTTCTGTACTTCAGGGTGAGCAATCAGCTATCCTGTAACCAACAGAAAATCGGCACTTACATTCTAGCAAAGATGGTCAATAAAAGCATGAGGCTTCGGAAGTATAAACTTTATGGGTGAGAGCAACAGAAATTGGACCAATATCCTGCCCTAGCCTGAATTCAAGGGAAAGGCTGTGGATGTGGTGTAACTAGACTTCAGTAAAGCCTTTGACACTGTTTCCCACAGCATTCTGCTTGAGAAACTTCCTGCCAATGGCCTAGACAGGCACAGTCTCTGCTGGGTTAAAAACTGGCTGGATGGCGAGGCCCAAAGAGTGGAGGTAAATCGGGTTAAATCCAGCTGGAGGCCAGTCACAAGTGGCATTCCCCAGGGCTCAGTGTTGGGGCCAGTGGTGTTCTAGCATCTTTATCAATGATCTGGATGAAGGGATTGAGTGTACTCTCAGTAAATTTGCAGATGATACTAAGCTGGGTGGAAGTGTTGATTTGCTTGAGGGTAGGAAGGCTCTGCAGAGGGATCTGGACAGGTTGGATCAATGAGCTGCAACAAACTGTATGAGGTTCAACAAGGCCAAGTGCCAGGTCCTGCTCTTGGGTCACAACAACCCCATGTAGTGCTACAGGCTTGGGGAAGAGTGGCTGGATAGCTCCTTGGTGGAAAAGAACGTGGGGGTGTTGGTCAACAGCCGGCTGAATACGAGCCAGCAGTGTGCCCAGGTGGCCAAGAACGCCAACAGCATCCTGGCCTGTATCAGAAACAGCGTGGCCAGTGGGACCAGGGAAGTCATCCTTCCCCTGTACTCAGCACTGGTGAGGCTGCACCTTGAATACTGTGTCCAGTTTTGGGCCCCTCATTACAAGAAGGACATTGAGGCACTGGAGCATGTCCAGAGAAGGGCAACAAAGCTGGTGAAGGGGCTGGAGAACAAACCTTGTGAGGAGTGGCTGAGGGAACTGGGGTTGTTTAGCCTAGAGAAGAGGAGGCTGTGGGGAGGGAGACCTTATCACTGTCTACAGCTACCTGAAGAGAGGTTGTAGTGAGGCAGGTGTGTGTCTTTTCTCCCAAGTAACAAGTGATAGAACAAGAGGCAATGGCCTCAAGTTGTGCCAAGGGAGGTTCAGATTGGATATCAGGAAAAATTTCTTCACTGAAAGGGTCATCAGGCACTGGAATGGGCTGCCTAGGGAAGTGCTTGAGTCACCATCCCTGGAGGTATTTAAAAGACGGCTAGATAGGTTGCTCAGAGATATGGTTTAGTAGTAGATGGGTACAGCTGGACTCCATGATGTCAAAAGGTCTTTTCCAACCAGGTGATTCTATGATGCTGTGATCACCATACTAGTTCTTGTGAATGTAATACACAATGCAACACCCTGAACTGTGCATTGCAAGGGTACAACAGCACAGAATTTGGTCAGATATCCACCAGGCTACTTTAATAATTTTCAAGAAGGAAAGTGTCTAACTCCTAAAAGCAGATACTGACACCAAAAGCCAAACCCCCAGTTACAGTAAATGCACCCTGCAGTGTAGAAAATAGGTATCTATGGATGATTTGGCATCTTCTGAATGCGACTCGTGTAAGAAGCAAAGGCAAATTTGAGTGAAAAAGTGTCCTGAAATTAGTAAAATAGCCTTATGGCACCTCATACTCTAGGAGATTTTAAATTGGCTTGGATTCTTCTGCAACTCACCTCAGATTCTTGTCTTTCTGGGAGGGTTTCTATTCCATTGTGATCCTGTATGTGTTGTGGGACCTTGGCTTCCAGCTCTATATCAGCCTGCATGTTGGGCTTCTCATTCTCCCATTTTGCAAAGCCTTTGTTCTTCCCAGCTTTGCTATGGAACTTGGATTTCATTTTGGGGAAAGTATGGGAACCTGAATCATTCCAGCCTGGCTCATGCCAGAGTGGTTCTGTCTGCGTTGCTTGGCTGGTAGTTGCCCTCTGCAACCGCACCGAAATTTTCCGCGAAGACCCAGTGACGAGGGTGATAGCTCTGCCATCGAGGTCCTGGTGTTCTGCAGCAACACTGGGAAATTCAAATACTTCATCTTGGACTGAAAGAGAAGGTGGAATTGTTTATTTTAAATATTCTACTTCAAGATCTTTACAAAAAGGTACCTCAAGCTTGGGATTCTGGCCTTGTGTTCATACATTTCCCCCCTCCCTTCATCTGCACACTCAGGGGATACAGCAGAGCTGGAATTGTGTCCTATGTCTCCCAGTCACTGCCCCTAAGTGGCCTACAGGGAGAAGTACCATTTCCCTATTATAATTGTATTTATTTTCAACTGGGATAGAGGTGGCAGTATAGAGGGCAGGGAGCCTCAGGCAGGAGACTAAGGCCACCACTGCAGAAAGAGATGTTGTAATGTGAGCACTGAGCACATGCCACAGTGCAGTGGAAAGTATGTGTACTGCTCTGTGTGTTGATACAAAGGGAAAATTAAAAATGGCAGCAAGGACACTGGCTGTTAGAGAGGATTCCAGAAATGGTTGAAAATAGGAACAAAAGAGCTCTCACCTGGAGGCAAAGATGGACTGCTAGGCAGAGAGCCATGGTTGCTGCCTACTGAGGTTCCTCTGGCAAATTTCCTGCACGCCAGCACAAGCAGGTCTCTGCATTGCTTATGACAGTTGGCACCGCAGTCTGTAAAGAAAGGAATTGTCAAGTCACCAAATGGAAAGCCACAACTATATGGTAACCCCTCAGGGCTATTTTCAGACAGATACTAGGAGGGACTTCGAAGGAACAAATACTTTGACAGAAGGTGCAAAGGGAGTTACAGAAATGGATCGTTTAGTGTGAAAAGCATTACAAAAAATGGCCTCTGCTGGGCCTTGCATCACTGCAGATGCACTCATCGCTATTTACATTTATCTGAAGCGTGACTGCAGCAGAGATCTGATCTGCCACAAAGGGTGGAGGATGTGTGCTCCAAACAGAGGGTCTCTCTCCTCTGTCTCCCTGACCCTTGTTAGAAAATTTCAGTCTCCCTTGCTTGCTGTTCCATGGCCTAACATTTTGTTCTAGGTGAGCCATTGACAGAGTGTTGTGTTTATAACCCTGTGCTAAAAGAACCGTTCTGCTCAGGGCAGCAGCTCTAGCATGATGCCTGAGAGTTCTGGTTTCTTCCATTACCTTGTTCATATGACTAATACAGAAGTAGCTGCCCAGTTGTGGCTTTGCCTGCCCTAAAGGTAACACCCTGCCCCCCACCAAATACAATAAAGATATCTCTTGGCAGTGGACGACTGCTTTCATCACTTGTAGACCACACAGTCTAGCTTTATCTCATTATCCACAGTGCTGGGGTAAGCAGCAGACCTGAACAGATGAACTCCCTCCCTCCCTCTCTCTGCTAGCACTGTGTCAGAGGTTCAAAACAGAAGATGACAGCTCTCTGCTCAAAGGCAGAAATCATCCATAATGGGTGCAGCGCTCTAGTGATGCTGGCATACGGAGCAGCTGGTAGCTGCTGCAACAAAGGACGGGCACTAATTATATTTGTTGACCACTTTAAGATCTGAGTGAGCAGCTCTGCTCTCTTACTCTCATGCTCCATTGCCTATAATTTTGACTCTACTGAACCACTTTTGCTCTCTCTCCACTGAGCCACTGATGCAGGACAGAGCTCAGCTTTCAGATCTCAAGTTGACTTTACAGGGCTGCTGTGACAAAACCCTATCTTCCTTCCTGCAACCTACCAGTAAAAGTACAGACTGCAACTAGCCTTTTTCTAGCTGCTCAAATCAAGAGTAGCTGAATTAATGATACATGTTGGTTTAGCCATGAATATTTTCCCCACTCCTCTCTGAGGAAGAGATGTTAATGGGTGGAGATGGAATATGGTGTATCCTAAAAAACAATCCTGCCAATTCTTCACCCTTCTCCTGGGAGCCAGCGTAAGACTAAGGGAAAAGACTGCATACAAATAGAACTACAAAGCTCCTGTGTTCCCCTGTGAATAACTGAGGTGCAACTACAACTGTGAAAATCAACAGTGCCCATCAGCCAGAGCTGGGCTGCTTGAGAAATAAATAGGTCCAGGACTTTAAAGCCAATGAGGACCACTACAATGTCATTCTGGGTCTGACCTGCTCAATATGGTGCAAGTACTGCATAAGAAATTAAACATTTAATGAAAGCAACAGAGAGGGCTTTAAGAGCTCCAGGATATATATATTTTTTTTAAAGTTGAGTGTCTGCAGAAGATCTTGCAATGAGCTCTGCTGGACAGTCTAGGAATTAAATATTTCTCTATTTCTAACTCAGCCATTATTACAGTTAGGCTTTGCTACAGGCACGCGGATGTACATGACAGACAGCATTGCCAGAAGACCTTTTCCTGACCCCAAGACTCAGGAGATGATATATTTCAGGATGTCTCGGTGTTAGGATGAGGACACTTCATCTTTCTAAGATGCTGGTAGAAAGTGACATGTCATGGAGTCAGTGGCTGCTTTGGACCTTTAGCTCACAGAACCTGTGTGCTCCTACTGGGTGCTAACGCAGTGAGAGTTCATAGCGTACCAGCAGTCACTGTTCACGGACAGTGCCAAGTGGACAAGCAAAATTTGGATGAACAGATGTCATGCTAGTAAAAAATATAGTTGACCTACTTGTGCTCCAGCACCTAGAGCATGAAAAATCCATGCAATATTTATTTACCTTTGCATTTGTAGCCTTGTTTGATTATACCCCAGAGCTGCAAAGAAAGACAAAAGAACGTCAAGGAATCAGAAAAGAAAGCTGGAAGGAAAACAAGGTCACAATGAGGAAGTACCAATGGCTACAAAAGCACAAACAGGATACAACTGCACTTAACACCCTTCCTGTTAGGCAGACCTCCCCCTCTAATTGTGATAAGACTTGTGCAGCTTCCCCCTTACTTCTACTACTTACAGTGGGTCTACTAGAGAAGGAGAGACACGGATGACATTTGCTTCCAGGAACGGGTGAAAAATTGCCATTATATCAAGCTTACTGAAACCAGCAGAGCACATTCTGCTTTTAGGCTCACTTAATGTTATCTGCGAGGGAATTTCCAGTGTGCATCCATCCTCCAGATAGATGCATGGCCCACAAAAGGAAACACCAATGGGGATAAAAATTAGGTTCTTGGTTCCCATACTGGTCCCCAGCACACTCAGCCATAGTAATTGGATTTGTGTGCCTGACTTTTTCCATTAAAAAAAAGCTTGAAGATTGAAACAGGCAGAAAAGCCACTAAATTCCATCTTTGCCTCCTCCCAGAAGCTGTCCTTGTTGATGTCTGTAACAACCAAATACTAAACTTCCAGGAGACAGTGTGTGGAAGCTTTCACTGCAACACGAGCAGGATTGTTTGGAAGTGGGAAAATTCCCTAGCAAATCATTATCTATACGCTCGGAAGTGCTCTATCTACAGCCATGGCATTACAAAAACAAGCATTTTCATGCTGAGAGGCAGAGAGAGGAAGGGGCAGGTTTTCTAGCCCTAATGTTCAAGGAAAAAGATCGGGGACTGCAGTGTTTATTTATCCTGACCTCATTCAAAACATTACCAGGGAAGGTGAGCACGTTCAGGCAGTCAAACCTGCATGTGGCTCCTCATCATATTTATAAGAACCTACACAGTGTGCAGGGGGTGAATATGGTAATTAAAAAATGTTCAAAAGGAAGAGCTGGAGAACACTCAAAATACAAAAGGAGAGAGTAAAATAAATAGAATAGGAAGATTCTGGGGGAAAAAAATCCCACACACTGCAAAAAAGAATTTGCAAGGAAAAATGTGGGCTTGGAGAAAGCAAAATTGATTAGACAGGATGGAAGAAGGTGAATAAAAGAACAAAAGGGACAACAGTGGAAAAAGGGTCCAAAGAAAGCCTGCTGCTGGCTCTTTTTCTACTAATGCTGTGTATATGCACAGTGGATGTAGTCGCTGTGGTCAGGCAGCAGCATTAGGAAGAGCAGGGTTGTGGCTGCTCAGCTGTACATTATTTTTCCAGCTCACTTTGCCAGGGTCACCATGGGAGATATGGACTGTAGTTTCTTTAATTTCAGCTCTAATCGGTTCCCACTGAAAAGCTTTCTCCTCACCCTCTTAGCTCTGTACCTCCCTCATACTCAAATTTGACACCACTGTCATGGTTACACACAGGAGCAAAGCTTAGCTTAAGTGCCGTGTCATTAATTGTGACCTAAAGCTTTGAATCTATCTGACACAGCTTCTCTGCATAGCTGGCTTGAGCCAGCTCCAAGGTAAGAGGATCTGTGCAAATTTGTATTATAAAGCTTGGTGGGATGGCTGGTCATCTACCCTGCCACACAGTGCAACTCAAGCTGTGGGAAGGAACTGTGGCAGGCCATGGGCGTATCAGTTTCACACTGCTTAATGGCATTGGGTTTTAGCTTGACCTTTAAAGTTCATATCATTTTAATAACAGATATTTCATGGGATACTGCATGCATTGCACTGTCATGTCAATTCATCCTACTGCAATGTCAATGCACATTATTTTGACTGTGAATCAGTGCATCAGTTTGAAATTAGGTTTCCGCCCATGGATGATCAGCACTGAAATACAGAGCAAATATGTAGCACATTTTATAGTTGGTTCCTGTCCTATCAGCCCAATTCATCCACAGGACAATGCCAATGACTTCAGTGAGTTGACAGGAAAAATGACCTTATTTCCATTTCCTGTACAACCCCTTACTCATTTGTATTCCTGCACTGGATGTAATCAGGGAGACATAAAAAATACAACAATGTCCAATTAGCAAATTGATGCAGGAGAAAAATATCTGGTGGAGAGGACAGGGCAGTCCTTGGGCCTTGCTTTGCTATGGAAGCCTTCCAAATATGAACTGAGTGTCACGCACGCAGTGACGTCTTCCTGAGGCTGAAGGCAGCCTGAAACAATAGGCTCAGGCCAGTGACCTGTCCTGCCTCATCTGTCTGCTGGAGCTGTCAGTGCAAGAGCCCATCAGCATGCTCCTCAATCAGCATTGACCATGTCACCTCCGAGGTTTTGGCAGTTCTAGCGGAAATAGATGGAAATTCCTTCTTCCCTGTGGCCTCGATCAGCAGTTGCGACAGGGACCGTGAGCATCTGAACCAGACTGACCCGTCACAAAAGAAGCAAGCAGAAGATGGGAGCGTGGACAAGAGCAGGAACACCAGAGCTGGTCTGAAAGGAGGCACTTTTTTGCACTTAGCAGTGCTGTTATTGTTACTTTTAACCAAAAAGAAATATTAATTAGTGGAAAAGTTCACATAGTACAAGCTGGAGATTTTGCCACTGATATAGCAGAGACAGATCTGTGCTGGAGAGCAGGGACCATACTCTGAGTTTACACTCTGTAGGTGGGCCACATGTAGGTGGAGGACATGGGCCTCTGTCCTTATTGCTTAAGCTGTGTAAATGTGGACATCTGATTCAGTGAGGTGTGAACACTAATCTAACTTTTAAATCATAGCAATTCCCTTTTCTTTACTACACTTGGTTTGAAGTGGATGTTGGAGGAGGTTTACAAGCAACACAAACATTTACAAAGCTAATAACTTCCCAGTTATATACAGACCACTCTAACAAGTGGCATCTGTTAAGTTATGGCTGAGAGAAAAAGCAAATTAAAAAACCCCCAACAAATAAATAAAAAAAATCTTATTGTACAGAACTGCTGGAAGTACTTTGATTTCTTGACCAAATTAGAAGATCTGTTAATTCAATAGAGAAAGGATTAAGGCTGCTATGGCCATTCAGAGAATTATGAACATAGCTATGTTGTCATATGCAATTTCCTGAAAAAGAACGGCTTTTGCTTCATCTACCTCCTCTGTTCCAGACACCCATTTTCCCTTGAGCTTACTTACATGGGAAATCAAGCCAAATTAAAGAACTTAAGATAAGCCAAGTAAAGCTATTCATATAGTCTCTAATATCCTTTAGCTAACATAACTTTATTTTTTCCCTGCAACATTAATTCTTACAAATGCCAGTATTCAAGAACCACTAAAAAAAAACCCTAGATAGCACAGCTAAACATGAGTAAATGTTTTCTGCTTCTAAATGCAATGAGGTATTTGGCCAAGTAACTTTAGGAATACGTGGAGCCAGTTTCACCCTATCTACATTAAAGGGTGAAAAATTGTGTTTAAGATATACTATTATTAAAAACATACTTACAAATCCCGCACAGTGCTCGCAGAAAGTTGGTTTAAGATAGGTCATCTCCTGAAAGTTATGAATAAACCCTGGTCCCATTTTACACTGAAACTGTGATTTAGCTCTCAGAAAGTAAGCCATCATTTCTTCTTTGCTTATAAGACCATCTCTGTTAGGGAAAACAAAGGAGAGGAGATCCGTTACTACTCACAGCGCTGAAGAATTCATTGCAAAAAGCATGCAGCACACCAAGCACTTTCTTCAAAAGAGCTGCAGCAGTCCTGGCAGAAAAAAAACTCTTAGAGCCTTTGTAATTCTTACCCTTCATTAAACAGCAAACACTGAACTTACAGCATGGACCTTGTTCATGATATCAGAGTACAGACCAGGCCATTGCGTGAAGGGCCTCGACTGACTGCTCACACAGACCAAGAGGTTATGCCCCTGGCTGACCACCAGCCTTGGCAACTAAAGAGGTTCAGGACAACAAGAATTATCCAGCCCAACTGGCTAGGAAATACAGATGCCCCCTAGAATATTTGTTACCCTCTCTCTGCTAGGTACAATCATTTCCCCTGTCCCGTACACAACTTATTTGTTTCACCAGGCTGATGCCTGGTCTGGGTACAGGGTCTCCACTGTAATTTGCTGGTACTGTAGGGGTTTTGACTTAGTTCCAGCTGGAATTCATCATTAAGCTATTACATAAATAATTTTTAAAGTACCAGGTAAGCAGGACTCCAGTCTGGGTGGTCTTATAGAACTGACTAAAACATAAGAAGTTAAATGAGAACAGAAATTAGCCTTCAGCAATCTTAAGTTCCTTAAGCAAGATGTCAGACATAAGAAGCTTGGGAGGCACTGTTCCTTTAATATTTGCTTTTCATGAGTTTTTAAATTAAGGAAAAGAAAAAAAAACAAACCACAAAGAAACCTCTGAACTTACTGGTCTTTGTCCAGTACACAGAAAGAGTCCAAAAAGGGGAAGTTGGCAGCTATACTTTCGAAGTCTTCCTGAGAAATATAGCCATCATGGTCATGATCATAGTTCCTAAAGACAGACTGGGGAAAAAAAGGAAGTTATTGTCCTAATATGCAGCCTATTCTGAATCTTTACCAGCTGTTGAACCTCATAATTACATGTAAATTAATGTTCAACATTACTAATCAGATGCTTTGCTTTTATTCTTACTTGGTACTTCAATATACATATTTATTGGAATGTAGGGGAAAAAAAGGCTAATTTTAAAAGAAATCTTGACCTCAGTATCTATATAGTGACAGTCCTCTACACCTTTTCATACATAATTATTCTGGCTTTATTTTTCTTCTTTATTGAAAATGTCACTAAAATTCTGCCCCATGTGACATATTCTTTTTGCTTCATTAAGTATGCTTTGAAATCACCAAAAAAACCCCAAACCCAAAACAAGCTTTCTCATGGGTATTTCAGATGTTTTCGGCTTCAATTCTCTTTTAGTTGGTCCCCTGTGCTCTGCCACAGTGCTGTTTCAATCTGATTTGTTCACTAATACTTTGACATCCAGATCACGAGCACTTTGTATCTAACAGCAGCTCCCTCCCATCAACCCACCCCAGCTCACCACTAAGGAAAAACGGACATGGGATTAAATTTAAAAGGTCACATAAAGTGATGGAAGCCTTCCTTAGCTGCTGAGCAATTACTACATTCTGTCTTACTGATTGCAGAGATGTGTAAGTGGTGTTAAAGCTACATGTGATGCTGATGGGAAAAATATGCATGTCAAAGTCAACATGACTATCTGAAAGACAAATATCAAAGCACAAACTGTCTCACTAGATTGAGATTTAGTTGACAAAGACAAGAATTGAATATCCTGAGACCTTTGCGTTGTCCATATTTTAATGAGAACGTGATTAAGTCAATTTCTAAGCACCTATCAAATGGCCTGTAACCAATGACTGGCAGACCCCAAATACACATTGTCAAGAAGGAATCAATATGAAAACCGAAGTAGTATTCAACACTTTTAGTAATAAATTAAAAAACCACATTAAAGCACAACTTGAAGCAGCTAGGAAGTGACAAAAATTGGCAAAACAAAAACAGTTATAAAAAGTTGTGGGGGCCTCTTGGTAAGCTGTATCCATAACAGCTCCAAATCATGTTTCACCCTGTCAAACTCAAGATCATACATCCTGAACCAGGCCCAAATTGTGGAGTAGTGGACTGCATCTCTCCCACCCACAGGAAGAAGAATAACCCTCCACGCTGCACATTCTGGAAAGGAATTGTGACAGACTTCCTATTTAAACAAGCTATCAAAGAGAGTTTTGGATGTGGAGTGATTTTTATCAACACATATGGCAGTGACAAAAGCAATATAGGAACAGCATGTGCTGTTCTGGCATCTCACATTAAGAGAAAAATGAAACTTTTGTTAAAAAAAGGCATGTACAAAAAGTAAACTACATGATATATTTGAAGTCTGAGTGAGAGAACTGAAGGCTTTATTTAAGTTATCTTAACAATATAACCCAAATTATTGACCTGAAACACAAACTCAGAATTTATTAGTTTCTCCTAGAACTGGTTATTAATTTGTAAAAAGCAGAAGGAAATCTTGCTTCATTATTTACAACACATTCCTGGTTCCTCTGCATGCTGCTCACATCACTGAAAGTCCCTTACACACCAAGACAACAGGGCTCAGTCTCTACAGACCTGGTAGTGTTTGGTTTTGTTTGCATTACCTAACATACCACCTTCCAAATTGAAGCTGGAAGATCCCAGCTATAATTCTTCACTATGTCGTGCCCACATTTTTAAAGTGACACCAAGACAGTGCTATCTTTAACATACATAGTATGCTCTGGATAGTCAAATGTCAGCAAGTTGAAAAACAGAAACAGGGTTTCTAGAAACCTTCTCTGGACCTAGTAATGTGTGAGTCCTTGTTTCCGAGTTTTCTTTGTTTCTGGACATAAACTGGGTGGCTACAGCTGCAAAAACTCAACTTTGCCCTTTCAATTTATATTTGCTCATCAAACCCATTGAGCAGCAGCCAGGCTTTGGATGCCCCTGGAAGTTTGCTCCTTTGCATCCAGAAACCAGTTTACTAATCCCATTGCTGACTGCAGGAATAAAAGAAATATTTCTGCAAGTATCAGTAAAAGATCAAATCTGCTATCAGATGTCTGAAATTCATCTCAACCATAACAATCTCTTGAAAAGCTGATCACAATGTCAAAGCCATTGTTTTCTTCAGACGATGTATTCTTCAAAATACTTACATCAACCAGCTTTCGTATGTGCTTGTTAATGACTGTAGGGTCAGGTTTTGGTACCACTCCAGATGCCCACTCCAGTGGCACTACTGGCTTGTTAGGGGTTGTCGGGGAGGTTGGCTGCTGAGAGATGGATCAGAACACAAAGATTTAAAAATCTGAATTACAAAGTTGAATTTCCCATTAAAAGCAGCTCTATATATCAGAGTCACAACCACAAACTACTGGAGTCCCCATGCAGTAAAAATATGCTTAGTACAACATCAGGCAAGGTGTTGCAATAAGACTCAGAGGAAAGGTGAAGGAAGGAGAGTCTCTGGATGTAGTGGGCATCAGAATTAGGTAAGGCCAAGCCCCTGCTTTTCTCTCTCCTGATACAGCCCTCAAGGAACTTGGCACCATGACGCAGCCTGGCCCCAGCTCCCTGTTGGAAGGACCATGCCCAGGAGCCACACAAGGGACTTTGTGATGGCCTGAGTAAGTCAACACTCCTGCTCTATGCAGCACCAAGGAGAAACTGTGATGCAGAAGTGGGGGCAGAATTGTGCTCAGCAATCCCACAGGTTTCCAGCCGAGACGTGCCAGGATGCACAGCTTAATTCATCTTGGCAGCCTGAGCAGAAGGGCTAACCTTTGACTTGCTCTGCAGATAACACCACCCAGACGATTTCATTTTGAAAACAGCTTGGCCTTGACAAAACAGCAGCTGACAGCTCGCTTGATGCACAGAGCACGCAACCCAACTGCCTCCATGCCACTACCGTGCTTTGGGAGAAGCTCTGGCATGCAGCTCAGCTTGTTCAAGTAGAAAATCCAGGACAAAGCTGAACACAGTTTCAGGTAAGGCTTCAAAAATCACCAGTCAGCATGAAACATGTCGGAAGGCATACTGGCCTTCTCCTGCATCTGGCCCTGGACATCTAGCAGGTGAAGCAGTGTCAAGCAGAAAATATTCAGCATGGTTTAAATCAGAAGGGAGATGGCCCACAGCCTCAGACAGCCCCTCTGTTAGCTGATAAGCAAGAAATCCTGGTCTCATCTGTCTCCCTTTAAATTGATATGAGTTGAGAGGGAGATAATTAAGCCAGGTAAAAATTTTACAGTTATTATTGTGTACAAGAAAGGTACTTGTAGACTTTGATATTGAGATCAAAAATGGTCACCAGGTCATACATGGTGGGAGAAAAAAAGAAGCATGTGTTAGTGGGTTGCTTTATCAATCTGTTTTTTCCTTATTCAATTGTCAGAACAGCTTTTATCAGTTCTCTTGACTCATCACACAAATCTGCACAAGGAAGTTTGGGAAGAAAAAATCCCTATAGCCACAGAATTCAATATCAACAAGAAATACAATGAACTTGAACATCCAGCTCTATATGCCAAAAGCACTTATAGAATGTATTAATCCTAATTAATTAATCCTAAAATTAATGTCACCACACAGTGATGGATCAACATGCTGGCAAGAGTTTTTGCTCTAAAAATATGCAGAAATGCAGCAATCTTCTAAAGATGTCATGTTACATGATAACATGTAACATGCCAGTATTGTGATATTCTTACAGCTATGGTCAGGGAAGAAATATGAAATGTACCTTCTTTAAAAAAAAATAAAAACTCTTAGACTAAAGGGACTCAAAGCATCAGTATTGAAGTGTCAAAAGTGGTGCTAGGTGACCAAATCCTCACAGAGAGTTTTTAGCTCCTGCTGGTTGGAATGCACAATGGCAGAAAGAGACAGAATCCACTGGAGCATTCATCTTTCTTCTGGGTTATTTAATTTGAAGTTTTATTAATTTTTTATGGTTTTTGACAAATTGCAACAAAAACTTAATGTTACTGCCCACTAGCCAAAAGGAAATGTCAGTTCCTCCTATTTCACTCACAGACTTGTATGAACAACCATAATTTTATTTATGTATTTGAAATGCATGCTATGAGGAAAGGCTCTAACCAGTGTCCAGAGACTAACTAGCTGAATTTATTGAATTGAAATACTGTATCTGGTCATGCTGTTTGTGATTCAGCCTGTATCTCCTGTCTATTTCACCAGCACAGGAATAATGGTATCATAGACTGAAAAAGCATTTTCAGATGGATGCAAACATCTGCATATGTTGGTGTTGAAATAAATTCTACTCAAAAGCAAAAAATCCATGTAAGTGTTTCTTCAGTGGCATAACCGCACCAGGAAGAGTTGTCTTCTAGCCAATAGCTGTACTAGCAAAAACCCCCAACAAGAAGACAACCAGTGCGCTGGGGAATGCAGGAGAGTGTCACAAGGAGATACTATGCCACAACTGGCCGTCAGTCTTCAGTATTTTTTTAGGGTGCTACACTGACTGAAGAGTCTCTTTCCAGTCTAACACAATGAAAGTCTTGCTCGAGTCCCTGTTGACAGCAGGTTTGTATGCTGACAGATCAGCTCCACTTTCATCTCAAAACCAACTACAGCAGCCTGAGGCACTTCCTTTGCAGTGCACCTGCATGGGAGTTGTACCCGTACAACAATAAATCAAGGAGCTGTTGGAATGATATAACTATGCTGTCACATTGTCTTTGACAAAATTTTCCACGTACAAAAGCCCTACAGATTCTTTCCCCTCTAAAATATCTTGTGTGCTTTGGCACTCTATCAAAGAGAAGTATGCTTCAAATAGTCCGGCTTCTGTCGATTCAGCTGTAGCTTTCTACCCATCAGGGTGCTCCAACAGCTCAATGTCACTGGTCACTCATTGATCATCATGCAGAAGCCTCCCACATTTTCTGGGTACTGTTAAAGTTCACAGCACTGTTGATAGTGCTTTTGTCCTTCTTAAAGCACGAGCTGGAGATCAAAGCAGCAATTTGATAATTTTCTTCATTTACAGTTGTGGCCCTTTAGTCCTTCCACAACATAGAGCTGCAGCAATTCAACTTTGCTGGCAGTAACAGAAGCACGAGGGAGCCAGAATGACTGCAATAAATGGGAACTGTTGTGGTGAAATCATATCCAATAAGGACTGGAGACTCAGTAATGACATTCCAGGTGTTCAAACTGAATGAGTGTTGACTTTGGAAACATTCAGTAACTTCCTTACTATTGCTCATTGTCCCACATTGAAAGCACACAAATATAGTCCTCAAACTGGTCTCCAAGGCTGATAAACTATCTTAAAACTCAGAGAAGCCCTATACTTGGAAATTAAGGTGTTTTTCTTCTTTGTTTGCTATAAGGAATACTTCAACAACATACAAAACACTGCAATTAATCACTCCAGACTCCTGGATTCTGCTTTCACATGATGCTAAGCATTTACAACTGCCCCCAGTTTCTGCTGGTGTCAGACTTGAGGGGGATCAGCCCGAGAGCATCATGTGCTCAATATGACAGGTAATAAGGATGTTAATGCACTGATGAAATGCTCAGAGGGAAAAGGAGTCCCTAAACTTTGTCAACAGAAGAAATAGTAATACTTAAAATGAAAAGGCATCTATTAATTAGGAGACTTATCTGTATCCTCAGACTTGCAAAGCATAATAAAAAATGCATCAATGCAGCATTATTTTTAGTTGCACATACTAAAATATATTTATATATATTCTGAGGTGTTTCAACATTGCTTGAGAGCCCAAGATACAATCAATTCTGCATCAGCAAGCATTTTATAAAACAGCACAGCTAAAGCTGAGCCTTACCTAAAACAAATCTTTGGACTCAGTGTTGTTTTATATAACTGCACTAGCATCCAGAAAATGAAGTAATGGTCACAAAATAAATTGATATAAACTTACAAAGGATATCTTTATTTAAAGCAGAACTATCTTTTCCAGGACTTGCAGAGGTTTTGCTGAAAAATAATTAATAATGAAGTCTGGCATGTTTCACTACTCACCTCTCCTGATATGCACTAAAACCTACAAGTAGTGACTGTGTTTACTATACAAGCATCCACACTAAAAGGCTTTATGTGAACACGAATAAAGAAAAGTGATAACTGCCATTTAAAAATGTAATCAATTGCATGCAGAAAAAATAAGCAATATGTGAAAATGCAGTAAGAGATGACCTACAGATTTGGAGTTCCTTGGTTCCAGCACCAGTGAGAGCTTGTAGATATCATCCTCAGTGTGATAGAGGTCCAGGGACAGCTATGTGTAAGAAAGAGACAAAATCAGTAATATTTATTAGAGTGGGTTGGTTGTGACAGGCTTGTAATCAGACATAAACCTCCCACTGAAGCTAAACAAAAAGTTTTGCTTCTCAGAGCTCAGGACACATGCTGAAGCTGCTTGCAGCTGCTGGGAAAGCAGCTTTTCACACAGCTAACATAACCCACGCTGGTGAGCACGTGTTGCTGTTCATGCCTGTACTGAGCCAAGCAGGCTCAGTTGTACTTGAGGGCTGTCACAACCTGCATCCCAACACATCAAGTGAGAGGGGCAGTGTGCTGACCTTCTTCAAAGAGGGACTTTGGCACCAACGACCACCTTTACTCAAAACACATTCTTCTAGCGGTTCAATGGTCATGACAGATCTCAGAAAAATAACCTGGTGAGTATAAAAACTGCAGGAAAGAAGTAGTAAAGGAGCTAGCCTAGAAGTACTTCAGATTGTGTTCTGGTCTAATTTTATTCCTGAAGAAGGGTCAGAGTACTCCATTCTCCTACAGCCAATGCAGCAAAAGCCCCTCTGGAAAGCCCTGGGCAGCAGCCAACCACTGACACAGGCCTGGGAGAGGCAAGTCAGACTTGGCACTGCTGTTGATGCAGCAAGTTTAGCCCAGCTTGGCCTGTTCCTTATCCTCTCATGGCGAGTAAGGCAAATTGCCTTCCAGCTTCTCTTTTTAGATAAATGGAAGATCATTCTTCCATGTACTCACTCTTTTCCCTAGAGGATTTATTGGCAGAAAAGGAGTGGCATAAACACACTTAAAGTAAGATGAATCTGTTTGGTTTTACTTTGGTAGCTGTGGTCTTGTGCCAATACAGGTCTGCAGTAAATTCTTCCTCTTTTGGAGTGATGAAGGAGAAAAGTAATTGACATGGTGGCTAATGTTTTGCAATGAGAGGAAACTAACTTTGAATGTTTCCTGTGACCATGTCCCTACATTAATTGGCTTTAGAGTAATTGACATGATTTGAAGTTATCATTTACCTTGCAAATGCCCAATTAAGCTAAGATTGAGTTAAAATGATGCTTCCTAGCAGGCAGATAGAATTAGTACTGACTAAATAACTGTGACAGAAGGTTATTTTTAGAGAACCTGAAGTGCTGAATTAGTAACAAGCAGGACCAGCGACACCATACTGCATAAAAACCTCTAGGAATAACCTTCTTGTAGACAGAATTTTGTGCAATGAGTAAGATAGGAGTCATGCCCTTTCCTAGGATAGACAGGTACACATCCCAGAACGTGGCTTTAGAGATGCCTGGATTTTGCATTATTCATTTTGTCTAGCTGTAACACTATGCTGATTTTCCTGCTTCATAACTTGGATATAGGCACCAGTGAAACCCTGAGCATCCTGCAGGTTCCTTCACCCAGCCAGCATACTGCTGCCACAGCAGATGTAAGGACCTGTCCTAAAGGTAATGTAGATCCAGAAACTGCTGTAACAAATATTTTTCATGTACTTAGTGATTGTATTCTTAGGTTCCTTGGTGTATAAAATAAGCAGAACTCATTCGGAGCACATGATATTGTCAGGTCAGGCTGGGACTGACAGCAGAATTGCTAGTTCTAAAGGCCTTGCCTTGTTACTCCTAAAGAGCACAGTTTTCTCAGCAGGCCAGATGAGCAGGGTGTAGATTTGAGGATGGAAATACATTAGTATTTACTGAGCAAGTTCGTGTCTCCCCCTCCCTGAATTATCTGACCTTATCATAAGCAGCAGGTATAACTTCATTAGGCACAATGTGTAAGCACCCAGTGGACAAGGTATTGTCTAGTACAGAAGTTCCAAATACTAGCATAAAAATTACAAGCATGATGGTTATGCAGTTATATAACTTTCATTCTGTATTTTATTTACAGTTTTGCTCTGACAGATGAAGTGTAATCAGTTTTCCTAGGACAACCTTTACAGCAGGTGGCAGTTTCAATTCCAATTTGACTTTTATTGCTGCCCTGTTTTTCCAAGCAATTTTGGGGAACATTGAGGAAGGGTAAGGAGGGTGGAGGAGGCATCAGAAAGGCATGGCTTTTTTTTTTCTTTTCTTTTCTTTTTTTTTTTTTTTTTTTGCAAGTGGAACTTAATGAACTCAATTTTGGGAGGGTGACTTTCAATCTGATTGTTTAGATATTTCTCATTCTCTTCACTAGACTGTACAAATGACTGGGACTTTCCAGTCATTTGCATATAGTCTCAGAGCAGGTTAGATAAATAGCTGTTGAGACCTAAAAATAGTGAGGGAAAAATGGTGGCACCAAATAAGTTCTCATGCAGTTAGTATAAATTATAAATACATGGTAGACTAGTTGAGAGACTGATAGCCTCTTTCAATCCACAGAAAGTGATGAAACATTTACCCACAGGCTTTTTTCATGTTGTGAAGTAAAAACAGTGTGGAAATACTGCACAGCAGGTAAGGAAATCCCATAAGCATCCTTAACAAATGTTAAGTTTTCTAATGAGCAAAATGTCATTAGAGCTACTATTCCTCTCTAGTGCACTGCTAAGCTCATGCTTAGGTCCTCTTTTACTATTTCTACTTCTTAGCTCCAGGTTTCAGATGCCAGGGACAAGTACAGAACTGGGTACAGAGTCAGTGGAGATGGAGTGAGCGTGGGCAATAAGGCAGGAATGGACGAAGAACCACACAGGCTAAGAGCAAGCATGAACTAAGCCGTGAGTCCATCTTTGTGTAACACGGTCTGGCTCGCCGCCAGCTGAGTTGTGGCCCATGTACTTCTTTTGCCCATATAACTCAGGCACATTTACACATGACCGAGTGAGGACTCACATCACTAAGGCTCCCCCTCAGCTTTTGCAGTCTCCCATGCCAGTAAGCCTGGCATTTGTCTCCCTGCCCTCCATACAACAAGGCTTTGCCTTAGTTATGCCATTTTAACTTCCAGGCAAAATTTTGCTTCTTTCAGCTACTTGTTCAAAGCTAAAATTCTGTGAGCTAGAAGCTGATTTTTTTATGCTGACAGTAAGATGGGGGTTGGGGGGAAGCAGACTTCTAAGTTTGTGTGCAGGCATCAAGAGAGAACCCCAACTTTTCAAAATGCTGATCATTCAGCAGCTACCACTGAAACTACAGAGGTTTAAGCTCTCTTGTTCCCCATTCACCCCTTAGGTCTATACTCACAATAGCATCTAAAAAATGCTTATAAGACCCTTGACCAGGTGGTCTGATGTTTACTACTAAGCTCTTGCCCCAGCTTTTAGGCCAAGCTCTCGCTTCATACCTCTTAACACAGTCTCCCCAGATGTCACCATTTCCAAAACACTTGAAAGGTATCAGCTTCCCCAGAGCAGATGGGCCTCCACCACTGAGGAAAAGGAAGACCAGGGCAAGTTCCCACATGCCCATGAAATAGCCATTTTATCTTCTTGCGCAAGTTGTTTGACTAGCAAACCAGCACCCAGTGATCTACTTCTCAAGCAAGCAGAGGCCAGGAGGCTGTTAGCACTTGCCAAGTGTGGTGTAAAAGGCAACACTGCAAGGAATGGAGGCCAGGCAAGAGATTTACACATTTCTTATCAGGACAAAACACCTACTAAAAGCCTGCCTGGATAACAGCAGCTTAATGGGAAAATAGCAGAAGTGAATAAATAGTTGGGTCAACTGCTTCACACACAAATGAAAAGCACTCCATTTATGTACATTTACAAGTTTTGAAAGGGAGTTTCTCTAAGTTAAAGATGAGAAAAAAGTTTACAGTTTACATTAGAGAGGGAAGACCTAGCAATAAACAGAATAGTCATTTCTTCAGGCTCTGAAAACTGAGGATGACTTTGGCAACAAGGGAGGCTAAATCTGCTGAAAGACCATTTGCAGGTAGCAAGGTCAACTATTTTTAGTCAGTTCTTGTCAGTTTTGGGCTGCAATCCTAGCTTTCTTTTCTTTCTCTGACCTATAATTTGAAACTTTCTTGTTAACAAAAAGATTGACAAAAACATTGCACCTACTATGCAAGTTCATTATTACTGTTTAAGAGACCACTGTAAAAAAGTACTGTATTCATATGTACAAATGAGGATAAAACCTACATATTGGAAGAACAGTGAGAATATTCATGGTGTTCTAGAATCATAGAATCACTTGGTTGGAAAAGACCTTTGAGATCATTGAGTCCAACTGTACTTGTCCACTGCTAAACCATATCTCTGAGCACCCCATCTACCCATCTTTTAAATACCACCAGGGATGGTGACTCAACCACCTCCACAAGCAGTCTGCTCCATTGCCTGATAACCCTTTCAGTGAATAAATTTTTCCTGACATCCAATCTGTACCTCCTTTGGCACAACATTGCCTCTTGTTCTGTCACTAGTTACCTGGGAGAAAAGACTCACACCTGCCTCACTACTACCTCCATTCAGGTAGCTGTAGACAGTGATAAGGTCTCCCCTCAGCCTCCTCTTCTCTAGGCTAAACAACCCCAGTTCTAAGGTCCAGAAACCTTTTGTAGAAATGTGTTTTTACCCCTTCCAGGGGTCACCACCTTAAATAAAAACTCCCACAGTATCAAATCTACTTGACTCACAACTACACTTCTAGCCACTACTATGAAGACAGAATTACCCTCAAAAGGTTTTAGGATGCCTATAGCTGTCTACCTGAGATACCTGACTGTCTCCATCATCACTGAAAGATATCACCATGGAATCATGCTAACAGGTAAAAAGCAGCACAAGTTAATTTTAATCCATTATCAGGTCTGGAATCAGCATTACAGCATGCAGCTTCATTTATTTACAATCTGATTGGCTCAATGTGACCAAAATCAACATAGTTATATTAGGAATTAAAGCATGAGAACATAGTAAGCAAAAAAAGTACTAAAGTATTTGTCATATACTTAATTACTTCTCCTGGTAAATTAAATATACTGAATTCAGTATTATGTAGATATAAATAAAATCCATATAATTTTGCTAAAAACCGACAAAACAAGGAAAATATGAAAAAATTTGAAAAACAGGTAAAATACATGATGTGAATGAACCTGCAAAGTCTTAGAAAAATTTGAAGCTTTCTGCCTCTTTTGGAAAGCAAACTGCCACCCAAACCAGAGAAAAACAGCTAATGAAAGTGTCAGGGGTGGTTCAGTTTCCACGTCTCACTTCACATCGTCTAATTTCTGCCCTTTTGGGCTCAGTTTCTTATTGCTCAGTTCTCTAAAACCTGAGGTTCCACTTCTCCCTACTCACAGCCAAGCTTATAAGAAACCATAAACTTTCAGGAACAAGCAGGGAGGGAAAGAGTGGCATAAAATAAGAAAGCAACTCTTAATCCCTACTAAAATCAAACAAGGTAATAAATATCTGCCTTTTTATTCTAATATTTTAATTAGGTGGGTGTCGCAGTGGGTAATATATGGTCCCTTCTCCTCCCTGTCCCAATAACTGTGACTAGGACTTGTTCCCAGATAGCTCCATACAAACTGTATTACAAACTGTAACAGGAAAAGGTTTTCCTATTCCCCCAAACTTTCCCATTCCTCATTACAATGAAGCCACAGGTACCTCCACACCATCCTAGTTGCTTCAAACTCAGGCTCATATTTGTCAGCCTCTGTAGCATAAACCCCTGTACCTGATCAGTCCCAGCACAAATCCACCACAAACTACAACCTCTGCTTAATTTCTAGATATGCTCATTTTTGAGCATTTTAAAGTAAAGCATAAAAGGAAAAAATCCAAAGCTCCTGCCCAACAGCCCTCCAGTTAAGGCTTTTACCTGGAGTGAGCTAGGTAATGACAGTTACCTCGAGCCTGTGACCTGACTGAGGAAAAGCTGAAATTTGGTTCCCACCTACCCAGGGAGTAAATTCTGAGAAGTTCACGCTATTCAATAAAATAAACACTGGAAAAACTCTGAAATTTGCCCTAGTTATAGACAGATCTTGGTTACTTCTTAGTTTATTTTTTTAAAGAGAGCAAAGAGATTCTCTTTCAGTCTAGATTAGAGATCTGACAGACAAAGTTAAACAACAAGAACAGAAACAGCATAAAATGATTAAGTTTCACAGGTTCTATCTTTAATTCCAATACACTGTTTTTTGCCTGTGACCCGAACAAGCTGTGGTGTTGGGTCAAACATTGCTGCATTTAAGATTAGAGCTAAAATGACTAAATTTCAATGGAAACAGGATTTAGGTGGTTTAGGCTGCACACTTAAGTATGCTTTGAAATGAAGTGTAGTGTTTATTAAAATGACAGTCATTGTCTACAAACCAAAAAGGGGACAGAAAATTAATTCCTCTTAGCATGTCAGGTGCAGCTTTTTTTTTTTTTAAATATATTTTATTCAGTCTTTTTGAAATCTCACTTTCCTTTGGTTTGAAATGGGACATTCAAATTCTTATCTGTAATTTGTGTGTCAGTTTCACACCTCCCAAAATGCAGCCACTGCCACGGGGAAAGGGTAGAGGAAAAAGTAGGGTTTGCAAGGGCTCTTTAACACCATTCAAGGGCATTTTTATCTACTGGATAGGAAGAGTACTGTGTTGCACACAAATCCCAGGGGAGCAAAAACAGTGATGGCCAAGTTGGAATTTCACTTGTGTGACCATGTCAACACGTCAGTGGATCTTTGTACAAGAGACATAAACCTCAATTCTAAGGAGTCAGAACTTAGTTTTCCCTTCTCCTAACACAAATACAGCCTTCTTTCTGCCATCCTTAAAATAATTGATAACAATCCTGTAGCTGCTTCCAGCCATCACATACTACAGCAATGAAACTCTCTTTGATTTTATTCACACCTCATGTGAACTTGTTTCTGGTTTGTATTCTCTCCCTTTTCTTTTACAAAACAGGGGTAACAATGTGCACTTATCTCTATAGATATGAATATTCCTACTGATATTCATCATCTGAATAACTGAAGTGAATTGAAACATGCTCAATACTTACAGTTAGCAGGTTGATTAAATCCATATTAGGCTCTAAATGATGAGAGGCAGTTTGCAGGGAAACCAGTTCACTCAAGGTGATGGAAAGCTGCTGCATTTTCACTATATTTACTTTGTTTTCATCTATCCAGTCAGGAAAAATGACATGCACAGCAATCAAGTCTTTCAAATGAACTCCTAAAATAGGAATTTTGAAGCCAACACAGTCAGCAAAAGCCTTGCGGTAGTTGCAGTAGTTTCCATTGGAAGAGACCAACTCTGTCATTTCATTCCAGTCCTAAAAACAGCCAGAGAAACAAGTCTCTGTGAAAGCATTCATAGCATTTCCTTAATCTATCTTAAATGAGTACAACTCATGTCAGTGTGTCAATGGTGTTAATTTCCTCTCTGGCACAGGCAATCAAGCAGGGGATCTCTGTGAGCTGATCCTTCTCCACCAAAAGGAATGCAACTAAAGTGCCTTTTAGGATGCCCTGCCATGATCCACGTATTGTGCTGGTGAGACACCTGCACTGCAGAACCCATTAGACCTCAAAGAGGTGATGTTCTGCTCAGTATGTCTATATTCTGGAGTCCACCATACCTTTGTGACTTCTGAAGACAAATGAGAATGAGTTTCTTTCAGGCGAGAAATAGAGCTGTGGCTTAGACCTCCCACAACTGCCATCAGTGTGTTGAAGTTCTGGAGGTGAAGGAGCTTCTGCAGGAGAGAATGCATTATCACGCATAATTATGCATTATCATGCATAATTAAAAATCAAGGAAATACATGTGGCAGATATCCAGTGTCACACCTGATAAGTGAAAGGAGACAACCTATCACTCACTGATAAAGTAGAAATCCATAAACCAGGAGACGTAACAGAAAGGTTCAGCATTTCTTTTCTAGATCAGCTTAGCTCCACAAGAAATGCACAATAGTGACAGTTGTCAACCAGAATACAACAAAGAAAAATAATTTTATGGTTATGCCTTCTACTTAAAAAATGCAGACGTACCACACCTGAACATATGACCTGCAGTGATGTTGAACAGGCTGTTCACTGAGGAAATAGCACAAAGAGCATCCAGTTAATTTGTTTACAGCAATCTCTATTTGTATCATTGCTCTATACTGGAGGAAAAAGACTCATTTGCAAGACTTACCTGTGCAACATTGATAAACTTTGTGATGACTTCTGCCCTTTGCTGGGGTGTTGGTTTGCTGAGAACCATGAGCTGGACCCATTTGGAGATACCGTTGAATAAAGCAATAGATCTCTCCAAAGTAGGATTGTTCTCCAAGCAGCCATGAATCACATAGCTTTGGTAGTCTGTGAACTAACAGAGGAAAGGCATTTTCAGTAAAATGGTGGACATCTGAAGAATTAAATTGAAGCTTTGATCATTTTTTCCTTTTAAAGCTCCTCTTGTTTAGAAAGTTACCAAGACTCAGAGTTAGTAGACCCTGCTCCACATCAGTTCTTTCCTAAAATGTTGTTGGTGGTGGTTTTTTTACTAATTGAATGTCAACTTAAAAATTTAGTGTTTGTGTGTCAGGTAATACAGTAGCGTGCATGATGAACATGATCACTACTCCATGGAATAATCTTTCCCATATTACTCAACATTTAGAACATTTTATTCTGTGCAGTTCTAATTGACATCCTCATGGCACGACACTCTGTAGAAATGACCTAATGCTACATGCAAAAAGAGCATAAATAAGAGCTTTCATCTCACATTGTTGATGTAAACAGGGAAATCTTGGCCCCACTGAAATCAGTAGGAACTCTGTCAGTCTTGACAGGAGCTTGAACTACATCCCAACAAACTAACTATGCACCCTTTTTCTTCCTCCTATATAAAAAAATTTCTGTAGCACAAGGAGCTACTTCTTGCTTCTTTTGATGTTATTCTTCAGTCCCTGTATGTTCATGCTTATAGTTCAACATAGGAGAGCTCCAACTCCCAAGAATTGCATTTCCATAAATGTTTGGAAAATATTTTTCAGCCATTCCTTTAAGATGGATTTTCAGAAACTTATGACATAACTTTAGCTTGTGTGGGGAGTTGATAGCAATGCCAGTCAACACAAGTTTCTTGGTCTTAGGTGATCAAAAATTGCCTGCTGGAAGACCATATGATAGCATATGCTCTTATATAGCAGATGCTCAATTCAGAGCTGCAGATAAATAGTATCTTAGTGTCCAGATACTTTAAAATATTTTCTGTTATAGTTAATACAGCCTTCCTTCTCCCTGACATTTTTTAAAATAGGTAAAACCAAAGACAGGATTCAGACTAGTAATCTTTTACAATTACATAGTTTTGAGATAACACTTTCATCTACCTTGCAAAAATAAGTGGCACTCTTACATTTCTGAACAGTTCACAGCAAATCACCTGGTCTCATTGACATCTACAAATAAGTGCTAGTTTTTTCTCAGTAGCAGTTCTCAATTGTTCTTTAAATTAGATTAGTGACACTGGGCTCATTTTTCATCCTCTATGTTTTGAGGTATGCCCTTCACTTTATCTCCTGGAAATGTACCATTTTTACAACTTTTTTGTTACCAGTCTCATATAAGCAAGCAACACATCTTTCAAACCTCTTCACTAAATTACAGGATAGTATAAGATTAATTAACTCTAATTGGTTGTAGAGAAACATCTGAGATAGCAAAATTCAAGCCAAAGAATTAACAGAAAAATTAGAAACAGAAAGGAAAAAAGAAAATTCATTGCAGGTTTCAGTTTTCTTTCTGGAATTTCCAAAGGAATTAAGATATATCTGAAGTCTAGTTAGAAATCCATCACTTTTTTTCTTGTCCGTTCCTCCTTCTTTGAGGATAGCATTGAACAGATCACAGTGGGTATTTTCCCATGGTTTGAAGTCTAGAGTGTTAAAACTTTGAACATTATTAAATGACATCAAAAGTGATTCTATTTAGACTGGTCTCAGCTCCTCATTGATCTCTTCTTCCTTCCTCTCTCAAAACAAACAAAAAACCTATATAAAAAATATATATTTCTTAGCTTTGGAGTATGATTTCTTTCATGCACCTAAACACTTTTAAAAACTCTTTTGTTGCTGAAGAGAAATTGTCATCTTGAGAACTTACTCCTTCCATTGGCCACTGTCCTGGTTTTGCTGGGATAGATTTAATTTTCTTCTTATTAGCTAGAATAGCTGTGTTTTAGTTTCAGTACGGGACTTGTTATGAGAAGAATGTTAATAAAAGTACTAATGTTGTTAGTTGCTGTTGGAGCTCAAGGTCACCATGTTTGACTGGTTCACAGCTGCATCAGGACTGGGAGGGGGAAGTGCAGTAAAACCCTAAATTGACATTTGGATGTGCCAATGAGATATTCCATAGCATATCACCTTATGCTTAGTATATTAACCAGGGTTGACTGGAAATCAGGGGGATTCTCTCGGGGATTACTCAGGCTCACTCTTCCAGAGTTTTGGTTTCAGGACTGTCTGGCTCCGGGATCACTGGCTGGCACAGGCTGGGCATTGGTCAGCGGGTGGTGAGCAATTGCACTGTGCATCACTCGTTTGTATATCATTATCATTTTGTTTTAATCAGTAAAGTTTTTAACTCAACCCATGAGTTTCCTATTCCCTGGCGGGGGGGTGGGTTGGGGAAGTGGGAGAGCAGGCTGTAGTTTGCCTGCAAACTAAAAGGGTGAAGCCAAACCACCACATCCACTAGATACAGAGGCATCATGTGACCTTTTCATGTGGATATTTGCCAGCAGAAATCAGCATTTCTCTTGGCATTTGAGTTACTCATACTTTTGCTTTAGCTTCTACTTTCATTTTCATCCATTTTTGCCCCTTGTTCATGTACAATCCTGTGTGAGAAGAAGCAATAGTATCTGAACTTTCCTCAGTGCCAATATGGGAGAAGGAGGGAAGAGAAGTTGTGCTGTCTCTGTTCTTGCAGGTTTTCAAGACCCAACTGGCTAAGTCCCTGAAGAACATGACCTATCTCAGAACTGACCCTGCTTTCGGCAGTGGGTTGGCCTAGAGACCTCCTGAGATCCCTTCCAACCTGAATTATCTTCTGATCCTAAGTTGGCAAATGAAAGGACAGTGTCTGAAGAAGTGGTTAGGAGTGAATGGAGACTACAGAAGGACTATATATATTTCAGTCTCTTCAAAAACTATTCATTGCAAAGACTGATGTTTCCTGAAAAGTAATTAAGTATTTCTCTCAGATGAAAAAGAAACACCTGAAGATTTTGAACAATATTAGTTTAATCAATTGCTGTAACACATGTCTGCAGTAGCTTTTAGCAGTACTTTTTGCCCAGAATTTCTCCACAAAATTAACTTCTGTCACTAAAAATATCAGTCATTAAAAAGAGCACGGAAATGCTGGTGCAGCAATGGCTTTGTACATCATATGAAGGATTATAAAGACTTACTACACTGAAATGTCGAGGGAAAAAAGTCATAAATGTTAAACCATGTGAACACCCTGTAAGGATAGGCTCCTAATTGCAAGTGACAAAGTTGTAGCCTTCTTACAGAAATTCTCCTAAAAGATTTATGCTCCAGAAAAGTGAGATGTTCAGCTAACTCAATGGGCTCCAGATGGTCAAACAGCAGGCAGGCTTTTCCTTTCTTGGAGATCCTCTTCCTCTGTGTAACTCTTCTCATCCAGTCATAGGAAGGACTGCAATAGAAAACAGGCACATTTCTCATTTCTATTTGAGTACATGTGAGTGTAGCCCACAGTTTGCACACATGGTATACAATTAAGAGACAGATCATGAGTTTTTTGATCTGTGACATCCAGCACATAATAAACAGTCACTGTAAGATCTATTCAGGTGCATAACAGAAGATAAGAGTTTTGGAGGCTTTACTGCAAATGGTAATTAATAGTAGGTTTCCATCAGAACAAAAAGACAACATACTCTTCTCTATGATACAGGAAGCCATAATTAAAGAATGCCTTGGGGATACCAAAAGAACAGGTCATACCAAATTCTGACACAGAATATAAAAAAAGACTTGAATAACATCAAGGATTAATTTTTACTCCTTAAGACCAACAGGTCCATGAAATAATGGAACAGCAGAAACAGTCAAACAGCTAACAAAATAGTAAGAAGTGGGTGGACAAAAAGGCAAATAATTTGCTTGCAAGCAATGGAATAGTTTCTACTCATATACAGTAAAAGCACATTAGAGAGTAGAAAGAGGTTGCTAACAGAATTTTAAAGTGAAGATTTAACAGACAGTATTGATGTGATTTCACTGGTACTATTCTTGCAGGAAGTCTTGCAACCTTCATTGAGATTAGTAGTGCTGACTTCCAGGTTACTGTGCCATTTTTAAATGAGGAAAAATCACTATGCATATGCCATATTTTAAAAGAAAATCTACAATATCAGGTGAGATATAAGAGCCTGTCTGGTGATGTTTAAAATATAATCTTAATTTCAGCGTGTCAATGAAATAGTAACCATTTAGATGCAATAAAACTACAAATATGAATGCTAAAAATCATCCAGCTAAATCATAGAAAAGAAGTACACAGAAAGCCATTAGGAAAAAATAACATCTTACTGATGAGAGAACAAAAAAGCTTATCTGAGAAAATGTAAGATTTACACAACACGGCAGTCACTGCATTGCTTGTCATTCTGTATGAAATATTACAGGGAAGAAGTAATATTAATCACTTAATAGGCACTAGATTTGTCAGAAAAATTATTTCTTTCCCATTTATAAAAAAAACTTGCATAGAGATAGGAATCTTCTTACTGTGCCACCACAACTATAATTTCAAATTTTTAGTAACTTCAAATTTACAAGAAAATATCATCTCTTTATAACTGCATTTTTGCTCTCTCAAGATCAAGATGGCCCTTAATATCTTTATACTTTGCACAGAACTAGAATTCAGCTGTTACAGAGCCAGAGAGAAAGATGTTGAAGCTCATAACATCCTCACATGCTGGAGATATCAATGAGATGGATGTGATCCTCATATCCGAGCTGGCTGGCTACTTCTCGAAACTCTTCAGTCAGACGAATCAGCCCAAGATCCAAATTAAACTCCGCAGGAAATTCCAAAATCCAGTATCTGAAATCCACAGACAGTGTTTCAGAGGTGCCCAGGGATTCAGGTGTAACATTCAGTGGCTGCATATATCTACTCACATTTTATTCAATGGGACTTATAAATATTTTAGACCCAATGGCTTTTGGGCAGAGAGGGTGGACTACCCCATCTTGTTACCGCTGTAATTATCTGTGACACTGAAGTGGCAAAAGCCACTTTATTATATAATTTCCTTTGGTTAATTCACCACAGCACAACACAGCACCATGCTATTGAAATGCAAAATTGAAGTGATGCCTCAGGTGGCACACACCTGTCCTGACTCACGCTGCCAGGACACCCAAATGACATTTGCACTTATCACTTGTCTACCTAAGACACTTTATCTGCTCAGAAAAGATTTTTCAATGAAAATGAAAATGTGAATTTGGAGGCAGTTCTGTCATGACAACCATGTAAAAAGATGTCTCCTGATGTTTAAGGGGGTATGGGTCCTGCTTTCAATACCTCCTTCCCTTTCTTCACAGTGGTATAACTTAGTCCAGAGGAAGAAAGAAAAAACATCTGTTTGAGGGAAGTAGGTTATATCATGTTAGCTTAAAAATTCACGTTTTCTTTTTTACAGAGATGTTCCTACACAAGCACAGCCTAACACATGAAAGCTTTCCCCTAGAAGCAAGGTCAGAGACAGTCAGCGCAAAGATCAGAACATACTCCACCTGTAACAGCTTTGGCATTATTAACACACTCCTGTTGTCATAAATCACGTAGGGATTGCGTGACCTGAAGATGATAGCCCAGAGACAATCTTCCTCTACCACACTAGATTAAATCTGGAAGCAAAATATCTCTATATCTCTCCTCTGTGTGGCACTGAACTAGTTATCCTCTAAGAGACGTCACTCAAACACCAGGTAAGCCATAGTGCAAGTTTTCAATCAGCTTTTTAGGTCAATACAGTTGACCTAAAAAGTTGTTTACATTGGCTGGATGGCTCAATATAAACAATTGTTTTCAAAGCACAGAAATTCACCCTTCACTATGGACAGGAGATAAAGTTTTAAAAAAAAAAGAAAAGTTTTCTATTTCCAAGGTGTAGGTTTAATCTTTACAAAAATAAATTACATTGATAGTATTCATAGAAGCATAAAACCAAAATGCTAGAGGACCAGAAGCATGCTTACCTCATGAAATAGCAGATTTTTAATCTGAATTCATTGCAGTTCTCCCCATTGGCATCTCTATATGTAGGCTAGTTAAAGAAAGCTTTGTGTGTCTTGATTCAGTAAGGCTGTTTTTATCCATGGAAGACTCTGACACTAGACCAGCTGAATAAAAAAAACAGTATCAAACTTCTGATATTTCATTCACTTTCACAGCATCTTAGGGACACAGACCATTTCCTGGCTGCCACTTTTTTTTTTTCCCTAGCAAAGATGCTTCTGTTATACTATTCTGAATGTTCTGCTGAACAGTTTCTTGCCAGCTCTGGCTAACGAAATATGTTGATACTTCTGATTACTAAAGTCTTTAAGAGGTATAAATGACATGTAGGTGCTTAGCTACCACTGAAAGTTCATATCAGTCCAAGGTCAGTGGCCAATGCACATTTGAAAAGTTACCTTGGCAATGTATTTCCACTTACTCATAATTTATTCAAAGGATGCCTCAGCAAATGTGTACATATGGAGAAAGTCCACAACCAACAGCAGAAAGAAGCTCACAGGCTTCCACATTTTAGCCTGAAAAAATGTTACCCCTAAATCTTGTTTGTTACTAATTAATTGACACATTTTTACATGCAGTCACAGAAACAATCTGCTTTTGACATTGTAATGTCAATTTGCAAGTCTTCCTGAAAGGATATGTGGACAGAAGCTTGCCAGCCAGCTCTGTGGAAGGCAGATACCACCGGTGCATTAAAAGAAATGTTCTCGGTAAGTGGCTGGAACACCGATTTCCTTTGTCATCTGCAAAGGGAAAAAAGTGAGTTAACCATATTATTCAGGAAGAGAGAGGAGCTCTTATTCTTCAAGTGGAGTCAGAGAGAAAGGATCAAAAGTGGCAATGTCGGGTCATTATCTACCAAACAGGCAGGAAACAAAACCAAAGAACACAAAAGCTCCTTCAGTGATAACTACTGCTAGATTGTAGTGGTAGGTAAAAAACTAATCAGTGTAGATAACAGGCCATAGCTAGAAAATTGGGGTATGGACAGCACTATGCGAAATGTTATACAAAGAGACTGCCAGTAATCCAAAGAAAAAATCCAAATCCAGTCAACCAAAAGGGCAGGGAGATGATTCATGTACAAATACTTACAATATTTCTTTTATCACAGCTTTATAGCTTTATGCTAACAATTGCGTTCTTAAAAAAGGGACCTGCCTCAAGGAATGAAATTTCAAAGCAGCACCTCACATCTGTCCAGGGTCCCAGCTCCAGCTGCTGTGCAGATCATTGTGTCTTTGCAACACAGCCACCGAAACTACAGAAAGTTATTCCCCAGCACCATCAGCATCCCTCAGCATCTGCCATCTTAGATTATTTTCTGTCTGTCACTCTTGTAAAAGACAGTAGTCAATACTCATGTATGGAACAGGAACACACACGGACTACACTTGTCAAGAGAGTGTGTATACAAGGAAGAGAGCCATGATTTCTGACAGACAAGTATATGGGCTCTGTTACATTTCATTAGGTATTTAGAACAGGTTTGACAGTGCTCTACAAACATGGATATATAGGGATGCAATACACTCAGTAGCAAGATCTGCCCCTTAATTATTTTGTTTCTCTCACCTTTAGATATTTATTTCTCTCCACAAGGTGAAAAAACCCCAATACCTCATTCCAATCACAAGCTGTCCTGCATTTAAAGAGAATCTAAGCATAGCTTTATGACTTAAGACCCCATTTCAAAGCACTTAAACGCATCCATGAACTCATCTGACTGCAATGTGACATATGTCATGATTAATAGCGTTATGGATCAAGGTCTATTTCATCACTTCTTTCCCTCAAACCTTATGCATCAGATTTTAATAAGAGTAAAAAGATTACATGAGCCTTAAGTAATATACTTGCCAATTATTGCATGATGATTCAGAAAACCTTTCCAAAAAGTGACTGGTCAGAAATGCAGCTGTGTAACCACTCAAGACAAAGACTGATGCCAGAAATAACTCCTTGAATAATTCAACTAAAGAGTTCTCTCGGTGAAGGCCAGCATTTTAAAAACCACTATACCCACCATTGTGCATTATCTGTATTAAGAAAATGTAATACAGTATGCATGTGATTAAAATTCTGGCCTGTGTGATTCTGGGCCAAAATGAAACACGGAAAATTTTACAGGAGAGAAATGATGTTTGCCAAGGGAAAGATTGGTTAAATCAGAGAACGGCAGGGGCTATATTATAAGATGAATTTCAAGAACAGCAAAGTAAAATATTGAAAAAGCGTACCAAACATTTCAATGCAAGTGTTCAAAAGCTCATCTAATGTTGCAGCCTTCCCAAGTGTGTTTGACCCCATTGTCCTTTAATCGTTGTCAAAAAATAAGAGACATTTTCTCCAAGCAGAAGGATGCTTCTTCAGCTGCACAGCTTTTTCACTTTATTGTTGGTTGCATTCTTAGCTGGACTTCAAGGAAAATCTGAAGAAAGTAAAAGAAACTGTAATTATATGAGTATATGGAAGACCTATCAGGATGCAATGTTTACAGTTCAACCCCTCTTTTCTAGAAACTGTTTTTTCCTCAGACGATACAGAGCACGTGAAGGACTGTCGTAAGCTTTCCCTACATTCCAGCTTGTGTTTTTAAGTGTTGTCCAATTGTTTGTCCACTAGCACAAAACAAATCCACAGCAAGGGTTATAAAACAGAAACCAGATGGTAAGTGAGGGCACGCATGTACGATGACGCACATTTTGTTCAGGTCATTTTATTTACACTTGATAAGTCACTTTTTGTTAATAACTCTGCTTTTATATTTTTAAGCATAACATTTTTTTTTTTCCAAAGGTTATTGGTTCATGGCAATGCTAATGGTCTTAATTGGCACAGACTGCATAAAATGTTCAATGAAGTTCATAGCAAACATTAAACTAGGAGGCGATTTTTCAAAGAACCTTAATATCAGTCTGTACAGCTTTTTAAAATAAATCTTCCCACGGTAGCTGAACACCCACAGAAAGCTGAACGCATACAGAGACTTCTAAATGGCACCATACATCTACTACACATTTAGTTATCGAATGCCCATTCGCACAAAATACTCTGCTACAAGTTTTCAGAAATAATTTTACAGGTTATATTTAAGCAAGAGAAGAAATCGGTATTTTATTGTTTATCTGTGACTAAGCCCCACTACTGCTGAACCATAACAAGTGTCTGAAATATAAAAAACAATAAAAAAGTACATCCAGCAACTTTTCTAGAAAAAAACCCCAAGAGTAGAGCTAAAACAGTTCTTGAAGCAAAACAGTGCAGGAATTTGGGAAATTTCTTTTCAGAAGTTGTTGCACTTAATATAACTTTCTAATGTTGGTCATGCAAAGCACTGATGAACTACATACCTGCTTTAATTCACCCACAAATATCAAGTTTTTCAAACCTACCGTATCACAGACCTCATACTGCAAATTCAATCCTGGTAGGACTGGCGTCCTTCATCCTCTCTACTAACCCACTCTGACCCCTCCCAAATGCCACTGTTACAACGAGCCCAGAGTGCTCTGAGCTAGGTCTCTGTCAGTTTGCAGCCCTGCAGATGTCACCATGGTCCAGCCACCCAAGGGCCACCTCAACCAGCCAGCTCACACCCATGGCACAGGCAGGCATGCTCCATCCTCAGCAGAAGGCAGGGCCAATGTGTCCTGACACAACTCCTACTTCCCAGAAAGAGGAGAAAATACTGCTCGTTCAGGCTAGGTCTGCACTACTGAACTGACCATGCCCAGTCCGGCTCCCAGGAGCTGAGGTCAAGCAGCAGAGATTGGTCCATATCTACTATGCCAGTGAAGTCTCTCAATCTCCCAAACAGAGTTGTCATGTGCAAACTACCGATTGCTGGCCAATGCTAACTCCAACCTGCACCTGAGATCCACTTAGGAGACCACTGGCTGGTCAGGGACCCTTCAGCAGCACAGTGTATTGCATCCCAGCACCTGGAAAAGTGTTCCACAACGAGCAATTCTCTACAGGCCCAGCTTCAGAGTCCTGCAGGGCCCAGGCTGCTCTAAGCATGCAGCAGTGTTTTGCCTGGAAGACTTTCAAAATGTACAGTTCAGTCAAAGATACTATTATTTTTAGATGGGTGCCTACAGCCAGGTTCTTCCTGGTCCCATCCAACAAAGGGTTTCGATGTGACACTTTTCCCTGAAGCAGAGAGAAAGACCTTGCAGGAAATAAGCACAGCTCCCAAGCAGGGCGTTTCTGTCAGTCAGCGCACACACGAAGCTGCAGCAGGCCAGGTCAGGCAACAGGAAACATGAGGAGAGAGGTGCAAGCATCAGTCCATGCCCCGCCACTGGCTTGCTCTTAGCTGGAAGAAAGCACTTTGCTCTGTTCGAGTTTGGTGGCGCAGAATCACAGAAAGGTAGGGGTTGGAAGGGACCTCAGGAGATCATCTAGTCCAATCCCCCTGCCAAAGCAGGTTCCCTACAACAGGTTACACAGGAAAGTGTCCAGGTGGGTTTTGTACATCTCCAGAGATGGAGACTCCACAACCTCTCTGGGCAGCCTCTTCCAGTGCTCTGTGACCCTCACAGTAAAGAAATTTTTCCTTAGGTTTGTGTGGAACTTTCAATGTTCCAGTTTTGCCCATTGCCCCTTGTCCCGTCACCAGTCACCACCAAAAAGAGCCCAGCCCCATCCATTTGGCCCCCACATTTCAGATATTTATAGACATTGATAAAATCCCCTCTCAGTCTTCTCTTCTCCGGGCTGAAGAGTCCCAGCTCTCTCAGCCTTTCCTCATACAGGAGATGCTCCAGGCCCCTCATCATCTCTGTGGCCTCTGCTGGGCTCTCTCCAGAAGATCCCTGTCCCTCTTGAACTGTGGGGCCCAGAACTGGACACAATATTCCAGATGTGGCCTCACCGGGCAGAGTAGAGGGGAAGGAGAACCTCCCTCGACCTACTGGTCACACTCTTCTTAATGCACCCCAGGATACTGTTGGCCTTCCTGGCCACAAGGGCACTTTGCTGGCTCATGGCCAGCCTGCTGTCCACCAGCACACCCAGGTCCTTTTCCACAGAGCTCCTCTCCAGCAGGTCAGCCCCTAACCTGTACTGGTGCATGCGGTTATTCCTCCCCAGGTGAAGGACTCTGCACGTGCTCTTGTTGAACCTCATCAGGTTCCTTTCTGCCCAACTCTCCATTGTGTCCAGGTCTCTCTGAATGGCACCACAGCCTTCTGGTGAGTCAGCCACTCCTCCCAACTTTGTATCATCAGCAAACTTGCTAGGGGCAGACTCTTTCCCTACATCCAGGTCATTGATGAAGATGTTAAACAAGACCGGACCCAGTACCGACCCCTGGGGAACCCCCTCTTGAAGGAACACACATCTGTTTTTTCAGAAATTAAAGAGAGCTTCTATTTGCAACAAATTGGGGCGAAGGTGCTCCTTTCAACAACAGTAAGCAGCCAGACCACTCACCTAAGAAAAAAGGGAAGGTGGGTTCAGAGCAGTGCTTGGCTTTGAACCCATACTTGGCATTGTAGCAGAAGGTGTCCTTGCAGTTAGGTCTGGGGCTAGGCTGTGCAGCCTCAACCCTTCCTGCTAAAGCTGTTCCATCACACAAAAAACGAGTTGTCTGAAGTGGACCAGAGAGAGAATACAGGGAGAACATGGCTCTCTAATCTGCTGGTCAGACCACATATGAGCCAGGGTCACCCTGGGTTCAGTCTTCCCAAGACTGTTTATGTATTTAAAGGGAAAAAAACAAAGTAGATCATTTGCTTGGTTTACTTGCTTTGAGAGTTAGCCAGCAGCTGAGCGGTGTTTTTCAAGATCACAACGTTGTACTTTGGCACCTAACTTTTGCTAGAATCCCACTTTGGGCATGTTTGTGCTTTTTGACTATCGCAAAATCCTTCTCTAAGTGCTTAAACTACTGCCTTATTTTCTCACAGAGCCAGCTATCTAGCTCTTCCAACTTCATCTGACTTAGTTTGTATTTTCAAGAGGAGAAAAATAAAATAAATTGTACATTTGCTGTTTAAATTTTTTTTTTAGTCATCTCTTTAAAAAATAGATTTGAGAAAGGCTATTGCATTTTCTCCCTATTCCTTGAAAACTGCTGAGCATGAAACATAGGAGGGGAAGAGATTTGATCTTTTTTCAGTTTTGTTAGTATTACCATCCTCCATGTTATATAACATAGGAGAGTATCGTTCCTATATTTTGTTGGCAACAGTATTAAGGCAGCCACACATTAATCAACAAATTATACTCCATGTAAAATACTAGGATTTTTTTTAATTACATGACAGCTACTTAACCAGTAGATACCTAGATCCTGATGTTACAGTACAGTCCCCCCAACAGCCTACCTGACCACTAGAGGGTTTTAGTCTCATAATGCTTCTAAAAAAAGAATAAAACATTTCCACTGGAGGAACAAATGGCTGACTGGGGCTAAGCCACACAGCCACAGCTGAGCCAAAACCTAACATCACATCTCTTGACTGCAGACTCCAACAACCACAACCATTACATCACTATTTGTGTGATTAAGCACTGCTGTTCTACTAGAACAACAAACCTCTTGCCTAGATCATGCCACAATGGTATCCAAGCACACCAACACCTCTAGAGATGGATGAGTAAAATGGAACTATATATTTCATCTACATAAATTAAATAAATTATGCTTTGATAGTCAACGGCTCAACTTATGAGCGACAAAAAAACCCCCCCACACACATGTGAAATGCATATATATGCATGTACAATAATGTGTATATATAGAAATGTATATATAATACATGTAAGGATTTGAAAAGTTTTAAATAAGTGGTGACAATTAAAAAAATTTATTGTCAAAGGTTCAGCTGGACTTCCAAATAAAGAAAACCTAGAGAATCTCTGCCCCCAGGTACTTCCTAATATAACTCTGAGACAGCTCATTGCCATCCAGCTATTTCAGGAGGACTCAGGAAAGCTGGATAAGAAAAGCAGAGAGATCACACTGGTAGTGAATACTACAATAAAATTTAAAAAAATACATTTTTGCTTTATAATGGAATTATAAATCCTATTTGGTTTACTATGGTTAACAGAGGCTTTTAAGGGCACAGGAGACACACAATCCTCCACAGCTAGCCATTTTCATTTCTTAATGAGGTCACTTGAAATGACAGACTCCACTACGAGTCTTGCTGGGAACCCACCACATGCTGGGAAGGGACTTCAGGGCAGTAATCAGGAATGGGTGAAGGATCACAGAATCACAGAACGGTAGGGGCTGGAAGGGACCTCAGGAGATCATCTAGTCCAACCGCTCTGCCAAAGCAGGTTCCCTAGACCAGATTACATAGGAAAGCGTCCAGGTGGGTTTTGAACATCTCCAGAGATGGAGACTCCACAACCTCTCTGGGCAGCCTGTTCCAGTGCTCTGGCACCCTCACAGTAAAGCTTTTCCTTAGGTTTGTGTGGAACTTCTGGTGTTCCAGTTTTTGCCCATTGCCCCTTGTCCTGTCACCAGCCACCACCAAAAAGAGCCCAGGCCCATCCATTTGGCCCCCATATTTCAGATATTTATAGACATTGATCACAGGAAAACGATCAATACAAAACGATCAAGCCTTAGGGTTCCCTCAAAGCCTACAACTTTGTCTAAATGACCCCCTTCATTTAGGAAGTAGACACAACTATAATATTCCTAAGAACCAAGTCACGCTATCGGGCATGTCACGCTTTATTTAATGAAATATTACTATTTCAGGCTGTGCACTTCCTACTTAGGACAAAAGCAGAAACATCTGCAGTGATGTGCCCAGTGGGCAGATGTTCATGATGGACTGAACTACAAGACACAGAGTTCCTTCCAAGTCTCGCTGTCACCCTGACCACCACACGCACACAGTCACTTTGAGCAGGTGGCTTGCCTTAGCATTCTTCATGCAGTGTAGTTGCGTTTTGTGTTCAATATTTTGGAAGACTTGAGATGGCACTATTGTGGATCGTCTTGATAGATGTATTTAAAACAAGTGTGTAGGCTGTGAGCTCCCATGACAGATGTGGCCAGGTGTAGTACATTAGTTTTTAAAAGAAACAGGATCCCCTGACCAGTAAACTTGTGGTCTTATGGAAAAGCATCAAATGGCATGAACAGAGTGGGCAGCATGCAGTCGAGTTTTAAGTGTTGGCTACCGTCATTAGTGAAACTAAAGGACATGACTTCCAGTGCTGGAGGCTACTAAGGGGAGGTCCCCACCTACAAGTTACAGCAATTTAACTAATATTAAAATGTGAAGCCAGCACAAATCCCTGTGTGGGCACTTTCACATGGACTTCAAGCAAGTTATATTGGTTGCAGGTGCAAGCTAAACCAATAAGTCGAGTTTAAATAGGCTTAAATTTGACACAGAGAGTAATATTTATTTAGCTAAATGAAATTTAAACAGCTTTTTAGCCAAGCCAAAGTAAATATACATGTAGCATTTCGCTCATTAATTAAAAGTAGGCTATCTTCCTTCTACTTACAGACAATAAATAGAGCCACACACAAACAGTTCAACTTCGACACAGAGGTACCTCTATGGGCCACAGTTTATCCATAAACTTTCCAGAGGCCTGCACACAGGAGACTCATATTCTTTACAAGATTTGGACATTCTTAAGGGTTTAAGTAAGCCAGACCTCCCCCCATTTCCCCCTCTTCCAAGCCTGTGCCACACATCACTGAATGTTTGCATTAAACATCTTGCATCTGGCTGCTGGAGAAAGAGTGCTAAATGTGACCAGCTGAACAGGGAAATCCAATCAGGAGCAAAATGCAGAAAAAGAAGACGAGAAGAAATTGAGAGTCTCTTGAGAAGGTTTAAAGGTAACTTCCCTTGCTACAACTTTTTCCTTTATCCTGTCTTGCTTGTGTCCAAGCTCTTCATGTGCTACCCTGCAGATGTAGTGGAGGCTCTGGTGATGAGGCCCTTTCACGTGTTTAGTCTCCAGACATATTAGTGTAATAACTGTAACAAGAATCCCAGCTGGGACACATAACAGTTGCACCTTTGCCTGCACAGGTGCAACTGAGACATCTGTTGGGTTCAAGTCAACACAGGTCTTAGGTTGCCTAATGCATGGTTCCTGAAGATTTTCCCCTCCAAGCAGTTAAATATTTCTTGTAGGTGGTCAGTACCAGTTTATTTCTTTATTACAGTATACACAAGTCAATTTCTAGAAAACTATGAGCAAGTGACCTATGTGGTCAGGTTTCTCCAGCATCTGACACATGCTGAAGCTGTGCTAGGCAGGGAAGGGCAGTGATGCGCGGCTGTCAGGCAGCCTCATGCCACTTCTGTCCCAGTCCGTGACCTCAACCATCACATGCAGCTGGCTGCAGGATGGCACATCTGGCTTACTGATGACTTTTGTTGTATGAAGCAAAGATACAGAACAAGGGAGAGATTGTGGCACTGCTCCATGAATGTAAGATACAAGCCTTGCTGGGGCAGGAGAGGAATGAAAATGAAATATGAGAGTCCTGGGTGCATCCGACGTGACTCACCAGTACTCATTCACCTTTGCTATGCACCTTCAGACAGCAGTTATGCAATAAATCACAGTAACTGTCTGCACCTTATTACCTTGACCCACTCTTTTTCTGGATCAAAGGGGAACTTCAAAAGACACTAAACAGAGTGGGACATTTGTGTCTCAAAAGGGAGGATGAGGGGATGGCTAAGTGTATGCTGCCAGTGGGTGGCTAAAGCCAAACCCCTTATTAACCAGAGATACTGCACAGAGGATGTTAGTGGCTCCATAGCTCTACAGACTCCACAGGATAAAGTTTCACCTACTCCATTTCATTCACGTACCCTAAACCAGTATGATCTCTGTGGTGGGTTGGCCCCAGCTAACAGCCAAGCACCCAAATAGCCATTCGCTCAATCCTCACCCACCTCAGTACAATGAGGGAGAAAATAGGAGGAATAGGAGCAAGAAAACTCATGAGTCAAAATAAAGAATGGGAAATCACTCACCATGGGCAAAACAGACTCAACTTGGGGACTTAATTCACTGCCAATTAATATAAATCTTTAATTACTGATTCGGGTATTGGAAAACAAAGGAGACAAACATTAAACCACATTTCCTCCCACTTTCCCAGGCTCAGCTTTACTACAGACACCTCTCCTTCCCCCTTGTTATTGCTACAGGTTGCACTCAGTCCATTTGGTGAGGCAATAAGCAGTGCAGGAGGTCAGAGTCAGTACACAGCAGATTTTCTCTGGTGCTCCTTCTTCTCACTCTTGTCCTGTCCTCCAGCTTGGGTCCTTTATGGGCCACAGTCCCTTCAGAGGTGTACCTGCTCTGGCATGGGCTTATCCACAATCCACATGCACTGCCAAACTATTAGCTCAGAGCCACATAATGCCTTGTAGAAGTTCATAAATTCTCATATGGGGTACAATACATGCTGATTTAACCTAAAGAAGCTTACAGAAATCATGAGGAATGCTAATGGACAGTCACACGATCAAATATTTTCAGTAATGAGAAAGTCACTTGATTAAGGCTTGATTAGACAGCATTTGGTTTAGCATTCTTATCTCTTTCTGTGAAATATAACCAGGATGATTTCTGAGACAACAGAAAACCCCCCAGGTTTCCTCACTTAAAAACCCCCTAAAATAATGGATAACTTGGTAACTGAATTAATTAAAACAACAAAGGTTTCATTCTCAATTGCAATTCTAGTGCTTTATGGAACTGGCTATCTACCATACTTCAGCTTTTTCCCATCCACTTTTATATTTGCTTCCTCAATTTACTGTGTTGGCATTTGTGGTTGTAACTGTAACTCTAGTTAATAGCAGTAGTAAAATCTGAACATACATCCTTGAATTATTCCATGTACTATGATGACGACATCTTACTTCCACTTTCCAGGTATCAAGGTAGTACAATTGCCCAGAACGCATCAGGTTCAAAGGAAAAGCTAAAGAATGATTTTAGTTTGTCTTCAAAAGGAGGAAAACTTTCAGCCTCATTTCTCAGATTTGTCACAAAAAGTATTTTGCTGTTCCCAGTAAAGCAAAAATAAAATTACAAATGTGAGAGATTTGATTAGCCTGTACGACACCAGGGAATACAGCTCTTCTGAGAATCTCTGCCCTTCAGACACGTTAGCAATCTCCACCACCAAAGCACAACCCATTGAGAGAGGACAGCTAACAAGAGTTCACATACTCCTTTAATCCAATCTTTTTTTCAGAAACTGAATCAACACACTGTCAATACCTCTTAAAAGTTATACTACTGCCTGTAAGCCTCAAGAGAAACTCCTGGCAATTACCTTATTAGCACAGACTTGCATACAGCTCTTCAGTCTTTCATGAGTAAGTGTGGTTTCTTAATCTAGTCACGTAGGTCAACTCTAGGACAAAAACACCTTATCAGCATATATTGTTGGCTGGTTACATTGTTGCATGCCTTTAATGAGACTGGACCAGCCCAAAAGAAACTATTTTTAAGATATTTTAAAACACATATTGGCAAATAATCCACTCCGGTTCTGAAAGACAAAGACCCAGTGTATTTATTATCGTATATCTATTACATAATATTTTAATATTTTATTATCATTTATTATTGCCAGCTATATTATCTTACAGCCAAGCTAGAAAAATCACACTGATTCATTATTTAGATTACTAAGAAATCCTAGGTCCTATTTATCTAGGCCTTCTGATATGTTCAGCTTGGATACGTTTTCCCCCACAAATCTTATTTTGTCTTATTTTTAACTAAGTCAACATTCTTCTATAGTACCATAGTCCCTGGGTAGTGTATTTTTTGAAGCTATTAAAAACTCCAAGACTCACGACAGTTTAAAGAGTCAACATTGCTTTCAGTTTCACACTACTTTTCAATCAATTTTAAGGCAAAGAGGAACCATAAGAGCCTCTAACTTGTATTAAAATTCAGTAATTTTGGTATCAAAGTTCTTGCCTGATAAACCCGTGGCTTCCAAATTGATTTTCCCTTGGAAGAAGCTTTTTCACTCCATATAATTCTGTAATTTCCAGTTATTTCCCACTGTAGATTAACTGCCCATGGCACAACACTTTCTAGGCCCACGCTGGCAGACAGCCACGTTGCAAACATCTGCACCACACATCATAGTGATGTAACAGGAATTACAGACACAAATGGAGCTTCTGAAGCACATCAAGCTTTACAGGCTTCTGCTGGTCACCCAAACAGTAGAGATTATAGCTAAGTGCCCCAGAAAACAAGATGCTAAAACACATCCCCTCTTCCCTTTTCCATCTCTGCGGCTATATTGTATCAAGAGAAGATAAAATGATTATCTGCACTCATGGATACCAGTGAAGGGAGAATTCAACACCTCCTACCTACCTGCTGTCACTGCCAGCACTGATGACGATTTCCCACTCTTTCTGGTTGCTGGCGTTCCCCTAGCTGAAGAACAACTGCAGTTACTTCACATCTAACAAAAGCCTTGTGAAGAGGGGAGGTTAAGTGCATGTTTACTTTTTCCTCTTCGTCCCTATTACCTCACATCTCTCCCCATGAATTCACAACCTATACCTCTCCTGGTGTGAGGTGTGGCCTCCTCGTGTAGCGAGAGCAGTTTTGCTGCTGACCTTTCCTCCTGAGACTATAAGCAAAACATGGGTCGGCTTCAGAAATATCTTGACCACACATTTACAGCCTGGGAAGTACTTATCAGAGCAGTAAATTGAAGGCAGCAACTGGCAAAACAATAAAGGCAGGAAGAGGCTTGCAGAGACTTAAATAATGGGAATCTGGATGTCTGAGAAGGAGCAAGACTGACTTAAAAGGACAGAGGAGCAGGACAGAACTTTGGCTCCTTTTGCTCATTGGGCTGTTACGGTGCATTGCTAATGGAATCATCCTTCATTTTCCCTTTGATGAATGTAGAAAATGGTTCACAGGTAACTGCTATTTTCCCACAGATGTGCTAATAGGTCCCAGAGAAGGAGAGAGACTAGACCAGTTGCTACTGGCCAGTTACCCTTCTCACTCCCTGGTGGCAGCTTCACATTCATTTGAGATCAGTTGCTCTTTAAAGACAGAATGAAAATTAAAATGGTAAGCTAGAAAACACTGACAGAGACACATGACAGTAGACAGATCTGCTGTGTGATCCTAGGAACTCATGCAAATTGCTGTCTACTGCACACTCACATGAACCGAGGATGCTTGCCTTGTGAGGTGCTACAGTCTTGCATCTGCAGAAGTTACCAATGACTCACACAGGCAGGCAGGCATGCAAAAAAGCCAGTAGAGTGAAAACACAGCCTGGAGGTCAGGAGAGATGCAGCATTCTTGCAAAACTCTGTCATCAGATGCTGGACATCAAAATACATAAGTAGTTCCTTACATCTAGTTATTTTCTATGCGTTTGATGTGTGAAACAGTGGCAGTTTCAGATTTCTTAATGATGCAAAGAGAGTATTTTAAATACAGGCATAAAGTGTTTAAGCCAGTTCAGAGGTTTTTAAAATAGTAAACCTCCAACAAAGAAGAGCAAGGAAGAAATTATTTCCTCTTTCTAGTGTGCTTGACCAGATCTTGTACTTTTTTTCAGAGGTAACAAAGCAACCATCAGTCAGCTGACTAAACCTTGTTTCCCTACTAGCAGCCTACTAAGAAACACACTGGTTAGTACAACCATATGACAGCAAACCTCTAAAACTGTTTACAATACAAGAAGAAGTCTACAGAGTACAGAGTATGAGAACAGTGTCACCACAGTTAATACCTACATCCACGCTTTTGGAACAGAGTGAGTTTTATTAATAACCACATACCTTCCTAACAATAAGACAGTTTGCAGCCAAGAAGTTAAATGCCTTGTTTAAAAGGGGAGCAACTGCAACGCAGAAATTTCTCATCAAAAGACTTGAAACACAAACACAAGTTCATCTGAAGAAGGTGCTATTTATAAAAATATACAGAACAGCAAGACAATTAGAAAAGGGAAGAAGCAGTGTGAAAAAAAAATCTACCTCAAAGAAAAAAAAGAGGAAAAGCATCTTACAGCTCCTGCCTTAATAAGTAATACATTAAACAAGTAACGTTGCTGTTTAGGTTGCTAATATTATTTTGGTAGTTAAATATTTATTGTATGAAAGAATATTTAACACAGGATTGCAGCTACACAAATATCCCACTTCCGCAACCACAGAACACATTGCCACAACAGGAATTCAGAGAAACAAACCTTACCAAAACCCACTGGTTAAGTTTGCAACGCTCGTGTCTTAAGATACAACACTGTAATTCTCTACAGCTCATGTATTTGTAGTGTAATCTGTATTTTATGCCTAAAAGAGCAAGATCTGTAGAAAATCCCAAAATGCACACTTTGTAGAGATGCTATGTCAAAGATTCACCATTATTTGAAAAGCAACAAGAGCAGTTACTGTAGCTTAGCAGTTGAGAATCACATACTCAACCAAGCATCTTTTTGGCTGTGTGGATAAAACACCATCAGTTAATTGCTAGTGTAATGCCTTTGCAGTGGCAGGTTCAGACCATCCCAAATACCTGTCGCCCTCACAAGTAACTTGGAAGCCTGACTGCTTTGTATTTATAGAGGAAACTCACAACTATTTTCTCCTTAGAAAAATTTATCAAATTTAAGGAGCTTATCAGAATTTCTTGAAGGGTCTGCTTAACTCCAGTAATGATTTTAAAAATATACACATATCCTGTGGCTGTGTGGTAAAGCTAATATGAGGTGAAAAAAAGTGGTCAAGTAAGCAGAGGAAATTAAAGGGTGGGAGGTGTTAGGAGGATCTTGATTTAGAAGCTGAGATAGAGGCTTTGGGACTTGCTTTCCCTCCCCCACTGCTCAGCACTGAAAAACTGATTGCTATTGCAGTCAGGTTTTCAAAACAGCTCACTCCTTATCAAGCTTACAGGAATGAATTCTATTTCTATAAGCACTAGTATACTAGATAATGGTGACAAGTCAGAATTGACACCAGTTTCTGAATCAATATAGTTAAATCAGTGCAAGAATTCCAAAAGGGGCAGATTTTGAAGGACAGATGTTAAGCAAATTGCAGAAGAGCTTTTTCTTAAGATATATTAATCTCAAAACCACCTCTCTTATTTTGGTTCCACAATGTGAGCTGAGAACTAGATGTAAAAGAAAAAAAAGAGATTAAGTGCCCAAATCCTGTCTCCCTTTCACTTCCAGGGCCTGACTCCAAGGGTGTGATTCTCAGCCTAGTCTCTCACTTCTCACCTCCTCACCCCAGAAGGTGACTCCTAGAGCTCTCAGCCTCTTTCTGTGTTTTCAATATTAAATCCCCAAGTGCCCAGTGGTGGGCTTCAAGGAGCCTATTGATGCCAGCAATAACAAAACAGCTTCCCTGCTTAGGTCAGTCCTAAATCCCTTCAGGATCCCTACACCAAGAACTCTTCTGCCTTGCTTGTGGTAAGCATCCTCTGGTCACACCTAGCACATCACTCCCATACTAGATAGGTGTTGCCATGATGCCCAAGCTCTTTATCCAAGTCCTCTGAACACTGCTTAAAGCTGCGAGAAGCACAGGATCAATTCTTCCCATTAGTGGAAGGATTGTAAATCTCCCACTGTCTTGGCTGAGACTACAGAGTAGATTTACCAGCCCCAGAACATCAACAAAATTCCATATCAAATAAAATAATGGAGTTTCTTTGGACTGCAGGAAGAAAGCAGGCAAGAGCACAACTGTAAAATTTAAGGGGAAGAGCACTCACTCAAGAGGGAGAAAAAAAAAGTGAATTCTAGTTCCTGCCCCAATGCCTAGTTAAGATAAATATATACAGACAGTCATTAGGGCAGGGCCTGGAAACCAAAAGTTTTAGGAAGGGTGGCAGCTGTTTCAGGAAGTATGTGTTCATGAATTCGGTAAAGCAGAGCATGAGTAAGCAAGCTAAAGTAGGCAAGACATCGCTAGCAGAGGAGATTATTATTAGTCTTTTAAGGAAGCTATTTAATGAGCAGTGTGATAAGGCTGGCATGTCATGGCTATTCTGATTTGGATGACAAAAATCACTATATATCCAGACAGCAAGTTGACTCAAGCCCTAGTTCAGCAAAGATTTTCTGATGTAATTTGCCCTACTGGTAATCAATTACATATTTGCACAATTATTATTATTTTTTTTTACTTCCCACTAGCAAAGCCAGAAATTTGCAAATAAGCTCTGGGTTCAAACTCTAGGTTGCTGCAAAACAAACAGAACTCACCAGTGCATGCCATATGAACTAGCACCAAGATTATGGACTGAGTGGACTTAAGTGAATTATGGGTTATGAATGGAAGCCTATCTGGAATAATTCTATTTCAGATTAAGGAAATTCAATTTGGTGAGACCAGAGTTTAACCTGGAGAATTGTTACATCCTTTTAAAGAACATGAAAAAGAGTCTAACATAATGACAAAGAATATAAGCAACCTTAGGTCATGTGTCAAGAGCAAAGCAGCCTGCCCAACATGTTTTAGCAAGCATGCAAACATACCCAATTTAAGTCACATTCAATCTATTTGGACATATCATGTATGACCTACTAGCCTCTGAGACTGATTTCTACGTTGAAAACCATCAGTCCCTTCAGGTATAGGGAGCAAAATATACTTCAAAAGGAATGGAAAATCCTTGTTCCTCTTGGAAATCCTGTTCCTGCACACATTTCCCACACTCCAGACTCTGTCGCACAAGCCCACTGCTACTCTGAGCAGAACATCTGTTTCCATAGCAGGGGTTGGAGAGAGGCAGTTTGAGCAAGGAGTTGTCATGGAAGGAGTTGTATATGGAAATCCATCGATATACATAAAATGTAATAACAATATGCATTAGCTACTAGTATATTAAGCTTGGTATGACTTTTGTGGTAGTCCAAAGCAGACATACTGCTGAATCACTAATATTAAATTTGTTTTAATTATAAGATGATAGGGTTATTTTCTGTTTGCGGGAACTAAATATAAAAAGTATTTGAACAAGAATAGCTCAGGTTTCACTAATTTTGCACATATTATTATGCCTGGCAGACTTTTGAGATGTTGAAGCCTTTCCCCCTTGCCTGAGAAACTCCAGATCATTAGTAAAGAGAATATGCATAAATCACAGGTGGGAGAGTACAGCGCAGAGAGAGTCAAACCATCTCACATACTTCAGTGTGGTCAGAGGACACTGCAGCAAGGGGAGCAGTTGTTCAGAGAAGTGAGACAGCAGATGGCCACCAAAACAACCAGAGTAATTCTCAGGGGTAATTGTATTTTCTGCTGAGCTGTAAACATCAGTCGTGTGGGTATTTCCACACGCCCACACTTTGATCCTGACCCCATACACACTTAGATGTGAGCTGAACCTTCTGATAAGACCACTCATGAGTTCAGCTCAGCAAACACCTATGTGTTTGCAGATTTAGTCTTTGTGTCTGAACTGGACTCACCAAGTATGTTTTGTTGATACTGTCAGTGCTTGCAGCTGATATTCTTCTACGATCATCACAAAAGAAAAGTTCTTCCCTGTCCCCTTGCCTCTAATCTGGTGGTCAGGTGGTTTTTAGATATGTTATACCACTAAGCAAACCTATTAATTAAAAAGTACTACTGCACTGGCTGTTCACGTTGAACACTAAAAACACAGAGAAGAGCAAAAATCAGAAAAGCTGAGAACTTGCTTCAGCTTTTTTATTCAAACACTCAGATATAAGACATTGACATTCCTGACTTAAATGACAAGGTGTCCTTAACTCTAAAAAAAACAGGACAGAAGGCCAATGTGAAAACATGTCTATCGAATTTAGTGGTGAAATGTGACTATATCACAAATATGTTAACAGAAAACATTCCGTGCAAGTTGTCTAGAGTACATATACAAATGTTCTTTATCCAGGCTTAGGAATAAAAGAAAAGCACACAAGTACCCCTTCAGTACTTTAAAAAGTAGTTTCCTCTCTTTATTCAGGAACATCCTGGGAGTGGCTCTTCTGTATAATGGCATTTTCAACCAGAGAGAGGGGCAGGCAAAACTGTGGTTACTCTTCAGCTAGATGGTTTGCTCTAGTGCAGAAATATGCCCATTCAGATAACTGTAAGGCTGCCCTGATTATTTCCTCAGAGTAAAGAAAAAGGATTTAACAGGAACCTTACAAGGCTATCAGTGACATGAGTATGCACTGAGCTTCTGCAGAGGGAGAGCAATGGCCACGCTGCTACCAAATCTCCTCTACTATGTAATGAAAAAATTTCCAGGATGAACAATTTTTGTTAGGTATTGGACTTTCTGGAGGTGCAGCAATAGGAAATGCAAGGGCTGAGCATTTCCCTAAGCAAAGCATGCTGAAATTTAATTCAGGTACTTCATGTCTATGCAGACCTGCCCTGACTGACATGAAAACAATAGGGAGGGATATGAAAAAAAGCTGAGCATGTGTTTCTTTGAGATTGGCGTATTATAAAAGTGTGGCGGTACACAGGTTGTGTCTTCTTCTCAACCGCAAAACTGGTGTGTAGCCCAGTGGTGTCCCATGACTGGTGCTGCAGTAACAGATGTTGCAGCTGGAATTCATCAGAAAAGCCATAAAGTGAAGACTGCAATATTCTCGTTTCTACAAGTACACTGTCTGTTTAACAGTAAGTATCCCTACCAAAATGGGGGAGTGATAAGGATTGAAACAACTGCACCCTTGAGAATCTTGTAATATTGATCAAGTTCCCTTTATTTTGCGGAGAGAGGATTTAGAAGCCTAATAATGAGTCTTGAATCTCAGTCAAAATGAGCTACAGTAATGAATACTGAAAGCTATAAATAAAGCAGGGTTGTTTACCTTAAATTTTGCAGATCCAAATGATGAGTTACCCTCCCTACATTGCAAATGACCTCCTTAATAATCAATGGTATAGAGGCACAAAACTGAGCACTCTCACCACATTTCTTTGAGACAATTCAGTGACTGCTGTGACGTGTTTTCAGACATATATTACCTGAAGCAGAGCTCAGCGGCACAGTTAGCTAATTTTAACTATGCACTCATCACTAGTTCCCTTTTATACTACACAATTCCCAGGGATACCTGAGAATCAGTGGCACAAGAGGCACATATAGCAACCTCCAGCTCATGCAGAACCCTATGGCTTTACGTCAATCTTCTGCACCAATCCTGGCACAGCAGTTGTGCCAGACATAGCAAAGAAGAAGGTACAGCAGGAACAGTATGAGCTCCTATTTTCTAGTGGATCTGGAGTTTAACTTGGGTTCAAAGCATGGTCCTTCAACAGATTTTTTAACCTAACTGGGCAGCTTGCTTAACAGAGAACATTCATCATAAACATAAAATACATCTGGAAATGAGTACACCGTGGCATGGTCTTACCCAAAATGAAGAATTCCTACAATTCTGGAAAAAAAAAGAGTTATTTGGGGATCAGAATAAAAAAATGAGATTGGCCTAGTTATTATCCCTGCCCCCCACAAATGATGGAGACCCAGACAGGCCTGAGGGCCCCCATGGCAGCCAAGGTCCCCAGAAGACTAGGGGCTCCTGAGCACAAAGCCATGCACCTCAGGGCCCCATAGGCCTGCGGCACTGATGGCATCGCGTGCCCTCTGCATGGGAGGGCTGCAGTGCAAACGCAGCCTGACAGCACCCCAGCTCTTGGTTCAAAGGCAGTCTACCCTCGGAGAGGCGAACAGGCAGGAAGCCAGGCAGACTTCTGGTTTTGTGAACAATTCAAACTGATTGACATTTTCCTATAAAATTTCCAGTTAACCGGCAAAGCCATAAACTATGTTTAAAACAAAAACAAAAATCTTCAGGGAGAAATAAAGTTTATCTTTCTTAGGTGAGAAGTCTTTGAATATGGATCATTCTCCCCGTCTTTAAAGAAGGGACCACATTATCCACTAAACTTGCCAGAGTTCACCCTTGATCCTGTTCTGAAATTCAGGCTTTTTGACTTGATACACACTTTCCTCAACAGGAACCCCCTGCTCTATACCTCTGCCCCTCTTTAACCTTCCCCAGAGCACCTGGCATCCCTCAGTCTTATCACATATCAAGCTCCATCAACCATTCATTTGTTCCCATTTCTGCTAAATCTTCCTCCAAAAAACCAAATTCATCTCTATGTGAATAGTTAATCAAAAGTTCCTTTATATATATCCAATACTCCATTTCTTGTGTTTTAAAGCAAAACTTGAGATTGTAACAGTAGCAAATTATCAGATGGGGAAATCAATCATTCATGAAGCAAAAACATCAAAAATGCAAGTATCAAAAAATAAATTGAATTATAAACTTGGAGATGTTTAGGAGACTTTCTCCCTGTTTTTAGGGAGGATTTTTCCAGTCTTCACAGTCTAATTATGCATTATTATCCAGAATTACACATTTATATCTTAATCAATGCATCATCATTGACTTCCTGTATTTCTCTGCTTCTACCTTTTTCTTTCCAAAAAAATCTTTTAATTCACCCCCAAAAAGTAAGCAGTCATGAGCAACTTTCTTCAGATCGATCCCACTATTTTGACAGTGTACCTATGTCAGTGTTTCATAATTCCTAAGCCAAATACTGAAATTGCTCTATACTCAAGTTGCATCATTACCTATTGACTAGCTCTATAGAGAAAGGAAAATATGTTCATCATCAACAACCTCTTCACACCATCATTTGAGTAAATAAGCACCATTTTCCCTCCCCAGCTAGCATGAGGACAAAACACCGTACCTGTCTTGTTCCCGCAAGAGCAAAAGCAACACTACTGTTAATCACAGGTCAGAAAAATATAGACATTCTGAGCATGAATGACTGCTTATCAATGAAGTGACGAAAATACGCCTCACCCTTAAGTGTTTTTACGAAAGGTCTAAGATGAAAATAGGAAAGCAGTGGCAGTTAAGGAAAAAAAATCAAAAACAACAACAGGGAAAATCACTTACTGTACTTGGTTCTGCAGAGGTATTCAACACAAACATCACCCTTCCTTGTCCAGCTGCCAAGTGCTAAAGCATGAAATGAGCAGCTGTTTCCTTCAAGCTGGAGCTGTGTGTCTTAACTAGTCACATGCCCCTCCTGATAAATCTCACTGCCGTGCCAGGAGGTCAGAATCTGAAGATCATTATTCCCCTTATTAGAAAATCCTTTTCATAACAGCAGCCTTTGCTAAAGCATTTGACTGGAACGTGGCACTATGTGCTCCATAACTTCTTTTTAAAAAAAATAATATTTTTTTTTAGTGAGTAACACCAAACAGTAGATAAGCCTTAATCGACAGTAGGGGCAGCACAAATGGAAAGTTAAACACTTCTCTGCTGATCACTTCTGACTGCATAATTTGTTGTGCTTAAGTTTAGGAATATAAACCATCAGAAACAGGACAACTTGAAATTCTGTAGAGTTCATAGCATCTTTAAGACCAGGCCACTCCACAGATCATGTCAAATATGTGAACAATCCTACTTTTGGAGATTAGTTGGACTTAAGGGGCAACATCACAACCTTTTCTGTTGGGATAATATAGCGATGAGTGCCTTATTAATGCTGGAGATAATTTTAATTTTGGTATCTAGCATTTTTACAGCATGGATTATGGGGCTGCATTGTGCCAGACATTGTCTAGTCAGATTGTGATAGCCCTTTTGAGGTGGGGACTGTCAATCTAAATAGAGAGAGCAAAATGAGAAACAAAAACGTCCTTATCCCCATGTTCCCCAGATGTAGGACAAATGAAGGGGAAACACTGGAGTCAAGAAATGAACAGATTCTGATGGAATTTTCCAGGGTGATATGTAGCCACACGTTACTGAAGTTCAACTGAGACTCTGTGCCTAAGCTTGCTCACATATTTAAAGATATTTTTCTGTTTAGGGACAAAGGCATACTGTCAATGGGATTTTGAGTGTGAGATGCAAAATATCATTTTCCGAAATGCTTAATTCCTATTCCACCTGTAGGATATACTGTGCTGAAACTCTGCTGGTACTTTAAATTGAAAAGACTGACAGGACACAGGCGATTGCCATACCTCCATATAAGATGGGATAGTGGCATTTTATTGTTTGGTAAGCAATCCAGATCTTGCAAGACTGCTCAGTCTTATTGGATTATAAAGGGCATTAAACGGTATTTCTCTGAAACACAACCTGCACTAATACTATTGCAACTGAGATTTGAACAAGTTCAAGGAATTCTCAGAGCCAGACAGCTGCCTGTTGTTAAAATCATTAAATTATAACAGCATATCTAGCTGGCACATTTGTCAGAAACCAATGAAAGCTCTGAATCACTGAAGACAAGAGCTGCAGCAAAAAAGGGTAACTCAGGTTGCTTCGTTTGACCTTGGCCAACTCTTCATATTATATAAACTCGCACATGGTTACAAAACCACGCAGCCATCAGCGCTGCCAGCACAGCCCGAAGCGGGGAAGAAGCCCTCGTGCTAATTACGCCCTTGTGGGTCTCTCATTTTCTCCGTATCACAGCAAAACTGCGGGGTTTCCTTGACAAGTTTTCATGGAAAAAACCTCCCACATTACATGGACTCTCATAACCCAGCTAGACACGGGAGTACCCAGCCTCCCAGAGGACTTTGTCACTACTCAGGGAGGCGAAGGTGCCCCAAGCACCCATGGTCAGACGCCCAGTGAGAAGCCCCCCGCCGGCACCCCAAACCCCCGACCCTTCCCTGGTGACGCGGCAGGGTTTGGTGCCCTGTTTGTCCTCGTCTGCCTCTGCGCCCAGCCCTAGTAACGTCTGTAAACAACAAATAAGCCAGAAGGAAGCATCAGTTGAAAGTCCCTGACTCAGTTTATGGCCGGGGAGGCTCGCTCCTGGTTTTCCGCGGCAGGACGCACCCAGCGCAGCAGCCTCCCTCTCCTTGCCGGCGGCGGGGCAAAGCTCCACCAGCCTTGAGGACCTTTAAGACCCTCAGAGAGAGCTCCGCGACCCCCTCCGCGGCCGCGCTTCTAAGAGGCTTCGCCCTTTTGGCCAATCGTTTCACTGGGCACAACCGCACCAGGCGGGAAAAGGGCACCCGGCGCCGGCAGGGCCCGAGAGGCGCCGCGGGGAGGCCCTGCAGCAGCCCCCAGCGGCCTGAGGTACCCGGTGCAGCCGCCTCAGACCCCTCACCTCGGAGGCCCGGTGCTTGAAACGCTTGAACGCGGTGTAATGCCGGGCCTCCGTTCTGCATTGGTGAAGGGGGTAAGTACGTGCAGTGCAAGGAGGAATGCAGGAACAAATGGTTGCTGCAGATATGCAGCACCATTTTGTCCCAGGGTGCAGTCAGGCTTGGCAATGTGTCACCAAGTTGCTCCTCTTGACCATCATGGGAGGCTGTGCTGAGGAGGCGTCCCCAGGCTTTCCTGGGAGCTTTCATCAGGTCTCTAAAGAGAGTTTCCCAGTGCACGGGGCTCTGTGACCCTGGAGCCTTCTGAGCTGCTGAGGAGGCTTTAAAAGAGGGGTAGGGACGATTGTAAAAACAATGAGTTTAAAAGTGAGAAATAAGCCTATGAGGAATGAGTTAAGTTTAATATAGTGGCAGGATGATAATTTCAAAGAGGGAGTGAGAGCTGCCCCAGCAGAACTGAGTGGGAAGCTCCTGCAGACCCCGGCCGGGGATGGCTGCCCAGAGAGCTGTGTGTGAAATGGCAGGGGCAGGCCGCGCTCGAGGAGAGGAGACAGCGCTCACTGTGCTTCGGGGCACGGCCCACTGGCCAAATGAGTTCTCTTTGATAAATGCCATTTCATTTTCCCCAAAAGGCATTTTCATTTTCATTTGAGATCAAGGGTAATGGAACTTTATATGGAGCTTTAAAATCAATCCTGAATTTCTTTACAAAGTTTATTACAAAATTTCTCCCTGCCGATACTGAAGAAAACGTGACTGAAATGTGTTTCACAATAGTCTACAGTCCACAAATGCCATTAGTATTACTTTGTCCATTTCTCTGATTATGCAATATCAATCACACTCTTACATTTATCAAGACCCTTTGGTAGCATTGATTAAATACTGGTAGTGCCTGGGCCATTTGAAATAGCACACAGAACAGAATGATCACTCTGCACTGAATAGCTGTCTAGTTTTATCTGGTAGTCATGGTCCACATAGGAAAACAATTTTATGATAATGACTGAATGGCAATATTCAGTGTGTCCCTAATCATGGCAGGGGAGTTGGAACTAGATGATCTTTAAGGTCCCTCCCAAACCAGACCATTCTGGGATTCTATTCCACAAACAACTTGGGACAGATTTAAGTCATCACGAAACAGAACAGCCAAAAATTTGGGTATAATTCTTGTAAAGAAAAATCTCAAAAATTTGTGGAGGAGAGTTTCTTTTTTTCCCTTTTTTTGAAGAAATACCAACATACAAAACAGATAAGGTAGCTAATGCAGACACAATGGATATAATGCTGTGTTCTTATATCTATCAGATGGCATCTTCTGTACAAGAAAAGCTTTGTTGCTTGTTACACAACAGTATATTAGCTTCTCTTTCTGTTGAGAAAACGACTCAAGACTGGATTGAAAAAGATTCATTTTTCTCTGTGGACATTGATGTCTCAAATGAAAACTAAGACATGAACATAGATATCTCAGACATGCTATGAGAAATACTGAACAGGAACAACAAAAAATTAGTAGTTAGGACTGAATTGTGATAGGGATGGGTGCATTTAAGGTTAAAATTTTAATGTCAAGTAGTCTGGGTAGCTTTTCGAAAAGTCACAAAGAACTAAAGGATGGAACAGTTGCCCATTTTGGTTCAGTTTGAAATCTATAAAAGCAAGAAAGTTGCTTGCTTTTATTGATGCTGGATAAATAGATCCAGAGTGTCTCCTTACTGTAGGAGAGGCTTTATTTCATGGCTTGTTTATAACTATTGTTTCTCTTATCTTTTTAGACATATTTGGCTATGTCTTGCTTGTGTGTAATTTACTTAACTGTAAGTGTATTAATTTATAAATTGATCACTGATAAAGAACTTAGCATCAGTGCTTTGATACTGTGCAAAATTTTGGAATACAGAGTTATTTTCTGAATATGGCAGTTCTGGACAACTGTTTTGTGGGTTGACTGAAACTGTCTTTTTCTGTTAATGGGCTCTTCTGGAGTTTATGTAACTGGGGGAAAGACTCTCAGTGGACATAAGTGTCAGGTTATACTAACTGCAAGTCTGTGTTACTACATTTGTTTCCTAAATGATTGCACTATGATGTGACTGCGACCTTTTAGAATATGTGGAATCCATAACTAATAAACAGTGCCTGGTTTGCTGGTCTACCTCACTGCCTCAGATACTATATAGCCTTCACTATCAGCAGAAGTGAATGAAAGCAGACTGTGGAAGCCTTCACTAGACAGGATGTTTTATAAATACCTAAGTGCGATTAAAATATTTGCTATAAATAGTCCAACAGCTCTTACACCAAGCTACCAGCTAAAGGGCATCTGAAGGACATAATGGAAAAGAAATTTTGCTGAAAATATTGCATATAAGTCTCTCAACCTTACATTACTTTAAATCAGTTTTAAACATCTATAGGCTATATTATATCCCTTGAAATCTAAGTCAGTTCTGACTTCTTCAACATTATGCTCTAGAGGGCACAGGAGTACTGCAAATGCACTGTGTACCTCCCCTTTCATACCCAGGGGTGCACCCAATAGGCATGTTTTGGCTAAGAAAGCAAGAGCTGAGGAGGTAAGGTATCAAGTTAGGTCATCCTTAGGCATGCCCTTTGAAATCAGTCCTTTCTTTATACCAGCAATTATATGTCATAGGTGGAGCCTATAGCAGTGCCTAGATTTAAGATTGCTGGTGGCTTTCCATTGAAAAAAATGCTTTTGAGTGAATTTATGTATATGAGAATATAGTAATTTAAACTGAAATTTGAGATACTGTGTACCTGCCTGAAATTTGTTCCTGAATTAGGCTAAAATACCTGATCGTTCCATTCTCAGAAATAGTGGAGGGACATAATTGTTGTGCTCTGTTAAACATTTCTTTGAAGTGTGGCATTGAAAAACAATAATGCTTCTAGGCTCTGAAGTGCAGACCTGTCTTTTGACAGATCAGTTGCATCACAGGAGGCAACGGGGGATTTTTTTTGTTGACCTAGTACACATTAATCCCAGTTGTAAGCTTCTGACTTAATGTTTTCACTTGCTCAGTAGAGATTTGGGTGTTTGTTACTGTGGCTGCTGAATTCTCTGGGATTAACCACTCTACCAATGATCCATGCACTCAGTGCTTCCCATGCCATGTTCCAGAGGGGCTCCTACCCGTCCTCCTGGCCATCTTTCCACCATTTGTGGCTGTTTATTTTTCTCCTATGGACTTGATCTGCCTATTGGAAAACCCAGAAGCAGTATGCCTGGAATGGAGGGGAATATGGAGAAGGCCTTAGTGGAGTGAGGAGGAGGGAAGTGCAGTAAAGGTGCTAAGGTTGTCCAGCTGTGAAGCACAGATGTATAAGAGTAAAGGAGCGATGATCCAGGAGACAGACATGGGAGGAGGAAGGTTTGACAATAAGGGTGAATTGTGTAAGAGTGGTGGCTTCCCTCTTTCCTCTTGATGTCCAGCTTAGAATCTGTGCTCTGGTTTGTGGAAATGCTGTGCACTCACAGATGTAAGTTAATGGTAATTGTGCCTTAACTCATGTAGTATTTTCTCTGAATAAGTAGAGGGAGATGCTACATTTTAAGGATTACAAATCTGGCATGAAAAATAGGGGATAGTCGTAATATTTCTGTACCTTTGGTGCTCAGATTTAGAAAGGGGATGACAATGACTAATGGGGTGAATGAAAAACTCAAAGAGAACCCAAACCTACTGAAACAAAAACCAAATACACAAAACCAACTCTCCTGCTCCCGTATTCCCTCCCTCCCAAAGCCCACAGTATTCACAGAGAAGCTAGCAATTTATAGTTTCTTCCTTATATTAACGCATGTAAGAAGTTTTAATTATTAAAATAATTGCTATTATTGTAAGAGTACAATGTTTTTTATTTCTAGTTAATTTTACTTGTTTTTGTTTCACAGAGATAGGTCATAATTCTTATTTTTGTGTTTGTCGTTGCCAGACATTTTTGTAAATGGAAATGTTTTGTTGAAATCCTGCAGTGTAAATTGAGCACTAACTGGCTGTTGCAGTGAAGAAGCTGTGGTGGAAAAGGAGTTTTTAAAAAAGTAATATTAACACCTTCATCTCATTAAGATACTCTGTATTATTTAATTACTTAAGGTAATGTGTAGGTGAGCCAATAAATTTGTCTTTTATCCAGTATATTGTCTTCAAAAATGGAATTGCATCAAAAACATCTCTGGATGTTCAGTCAAGGTGCTTGGGTAGACCAGGATGAGGAATTCCTTACATCTTGCAAAGCACAAAGTGACCAACAGTATGCAGCTTGAGGTATTCAAGTTTCAGGTTTCTCAGTGCTTTCAGCAACTTTTTCTTGTTTAGTGGATTCTTGGTTGTTTGATGACAAGATTGCACGCTGCTGCTGAGTTTATCTACAAAGCTTCTCATTCAGTACTGTGACTTCCATTTTTACAAAAGCAGTTGGAGTTCATGAAATAGTTGATCCAAAGCAAATGATAAACGTGTATGGATTTGTCACATTGTCAGTTATTGAACTGGAATCTGTTTCTTTTAGAAACAAGTGAGAAATTATCTCTTTTAATCCTTGGAGTGCAGAGATGGGCTGACAAATGTACACTGCGAACGATAACAGGTAGTGGCATTGCCTCTGCTAAGGGATAGAGTGAAATTGTGCTATGCAGTCAAAGCAGGCGATAAGGGTCTCTCCTGTAGCAATGTCAGTATGTTCATGATTGTTTAAAAAACCCAACAAAACAAAGCAACAAAAGCTCTTTACTGTCTATTACCAACTAAACTGAATAGTTATGTTCCACAGGGTGGATATGCTTATTTCAGAAACAGAGCTTGAAGAGTGTGTTCCTATAATTCTAGACCTAGATGCAGTAGCACCTAAGCACAAACCAAATCTGTCATAAAGAATGTTTTTTCCAATACTATCTTGGTTGTTCTGAAGTTGAAGATTTTTAAACAGACTTGAGCATTTAGAAGTGATTTGTTCTCTAAGTTTCTCCAGCCATCCCAGAGAATGATGTGCTGAACAAGGATAGAGCATTGCTGCAGTGTTGAGTGTACAGCCACTCTCAGTTTTTGTTGTCTTTTCTGCATCTGGTAAGTTTGAGGTAATCAGTAGTTCCTTTACCATGTAAAAATCTTCAACAAGTATGCTTGTTTCCACGACTGATCCAAATGAGTACAAGTGAACAGGAGTATGACATCACTGCTTTTTTCAGAGCTCTTCATTACATCCTCCCTTAGACATGACGTGGAATGACAGTTGCACAAAAAATTTTCAAGTCAGTGAACATATGTTTTATAATGCTTTCATTTCTGTTCTACAGGAAGTACCCAGCTTTCTGGGACTTTTGTAATTTACTTGTCTCTCCTATTGTAATTTCGGCTACTTTCAGCTTGGTCTTGTGTAAATAACCTCTGAGTATGCTTTTCACTCAACATGTACATCAGAGATAATGTTATTCTGCCAATTTTGCAATATAAAATATTTATTCTGTTTTGTTAATTTTTATATACATGTTGCCACCACTGATGTCACAGTGGTTCTTGGTTTGGTAAGTCAGTCTCTTCTCAGTGAGGCAGCACGAGCTGGTACTGAGTATCTGAGTATCAACCTGAAGCAATACATCCCATCTTGTGGCTTGACATAGTCCATTTGCACTGACTGTACAAGAGTGGAAACAATGGAGTCTAGTAACAGACCCAGAAAAGAGCAAAAAACCAAGCCTGTTTCCTTCCTCTCCCGAGAAAAAAGCAGGACTTTTTTGGTTTTTTTAACAGTTTCTGTCAAAATATTAAAAAATAATGCACCACTCCCTTGTAAACAATAGCACTTTAAACTCGTGGTTGCACTGTAAAATGAGGCATGGATCACAAATGCCTCAGCTGGTAGAATTGGCAGGCAGGATCTCCAGTAAGTCCAACACATGGCATATTTATCAGTCAGACAGCAATCTGTCTGAAATCTGATGCATTGCATGCAAACAGCTCGGGGTTCATGCTTCCAAACTTACTGTGAGATGGGTGAATTTGGATCCATCTGTGCCTTCAATGTACTCTTATGAAGTGCCCAGTGTGAAGATGAGAGAGAGGCTATTGCTTCCATGCTCATTAGTTGTGAGGAGATGTGCTCATTATAGTCACAGCACTTAATATTTTTGTACGCCAGAGCCCTCTGGGGCCAAGGTCTCTGTATATGTAACTACTGGATTTATGACATTTGTTTGAATTGGGGCCTTTCTTTGTTGCTAATGTTCCAATTTCATGTCTCTTAATGGTATGAGGACAAGCAGCTTGGAAGAATCCAGCATTAGTCCAATCCTCTCCCTTACTCTTCCCATTTCTGAAATTGTAAAGAATACTTTGTAGTTCAGTTGGGATTGAATGCTATGTCAGTTTTCCCTTACCCTTTAGTAATGAGCTAGCTGATCTTTGAAGGTTTATCTTTGTCTCCAGCCTCCCAAGACAATTGTGGTATGGTAATAGTGCAAAATAACAATGAAACACTGTGTTGGAAAAATAAGGTATGTTAGGGTATAAAGGATTCTAAGAACGCTGAGCTGTCTAAACAGAGGTGTTGGTACACATTAATTTTTGTTCTCTCTAACTAAAGTGACCTGCAGCTTTGTGATGTCAACTATAATGAATTAATTAGTGGGACAATGCCAGACCTGTTAGCTTGGCAGAACATTAAATTCCACCCTCCCAAACTGAGTTATTGTGCGTATGGTTGGATCACGTTGGTAGAGCAGACTGCTCACAATGCTGCGTGTCACAGCATAACTGCTCTGGTTGCTTACTGCGTTTGTGCTATCCAGAACAAGCAGTGTCACTTCTTTGCACACTGGCAACAGACTGGCCAATTTGCATGTTCATATTCCTGAAGGTGTGTGGCCCTGCACTGTGGAACTGTTCCAGCAGGGCTCTGTTTTGTGTTGTGCAGTTGCTTGAGTTCACACGGTCTGTTTGGGGACCGCTGCGATAAACTGGTCAGCAACCAAACAGGTGGCTGAGACTGGTAATTTCAGAGATTATATCCTGTGCAGAAATGAGAGCAGATTGGTGAAATGATATTACAGAAGAGGTGAAGGCTGAAACATGGTAGTGTGCTTGCCATTTTCCCCTGAGTTGGGACAGGTTTCTCCTTCCCCTAGGGTACCTCTCTGCTTCCCTGCAAGGAGATGGCCAACTCTGAAACTCAGTGGAAATAGGAGTAAGATAAAGACAAGAATGCTTCTCAAAGCCAACATGTCTTTTTTTGTGCTAACCTAAGATATGAAGATGCCTACATGGTTACTGAACTTTCAGACTTCTTGGAGGAGTCTTTAGCCAGTGTGTCCTATTGTATTTTTTCTTAAATTTTGCTGTGAACAAGCATAGGTAATACTGTGTCATACAGTAGAGTTTTACTTTGTTCTAAGTGTTCTGTCAATACAGCCACTTGGGATGTGTATCAGCTTCACTGTTTTTAGGCTCTTAGTCACATAAAGCACAGGTCATCCCATTTTCCCCTAGCTGTGTTTTCAAATAAGCCCTGGAGGCTGTACATTCCAACTCCTCTGTTCTGCTGCAGTGTGGGAGATCCTCTGTAGTCAAAGGACCTTTGAATCCTGGGAACAGAATATGGATTGTAAGCAAGATGGGCTTGTACTCCAAGATAGTCTTTCTTGTTTCCCCTCCCTTTGTTTTTTGTTATGACTGTATGCTGCATCCTTCCATAGCTGTGCTGCTGTTGTGTATTCGTGTAATATAAACACAGTGATCCTTGTAAAGGAGGCCCCAGGTCAAGTCTCCCACTTTTTATCTTATCTCTTGTTCAAATAATAATTCTTTTTAAACTGCCTATGTATGTTCAAGTGATGATAAAAGATTTGACAATTTCATTTTTTGCTGTATATCTCCATTTGGTTAACACTTCTTTGTCTCATCTGCTTCTGAACAGTGGCTCCTTATTTTGTACCACAATTTGCACATGATCTATGGGAAATCAGAGAACCAAAGGCAAAAAAATATAGCTGCACTTTGACATGAAGATTGACTTGTAAAGCAGCTTTTCCATTCATCCTTGCTTATGCAACAGCACTTCTCTAATCTACTATAAGAGTAGGAAAGCAATGAAATGGCTTTTTCTGATGGCAGATAGACTTCTGGGACAAACAGTCTGTCTTCTGTACACACATTGGCCTTTACCCTTGTGCAGTAAGCTGGTGCAAAGCCTGTGCAACATTTAATTCCCATTTGAGCTAAAGGATTTGTGTCAACTTGAAGAATTCTCACTGTAGCGTGTCGCTGTTCATGCATGTAGAACATCATGATCTTCTCCTTAAACTTTTATCTTGAACATACCATATCCATATGTTCTGTTGTACACAGGCAAGATTTTGGGTTTCAGACAAGAGGAATGGTAAAATTAGCATGCTGTGTTTGAAGTCAGACTGGATGATCTAATGACTCTGCCTGGCTTTAAATTTTATCAGCCTGTTGAAATAGTTTTGCTTGAAATCAATGGAACTACTCATATACTTAAATTTAAGCACCTGTATAAACATTTGCATGAGTCAGGATGTTATTTGGCACATAGTTATAGGCTGGGGTTTTTAGACATTATCAAAGAAATTATTTTTTAACACTGACATTTCTGTTGTAAGTGTTGAGAAGCTGCTTCTCTTTGTAGAACTATTTTGATGCTGTCCAATACTGAACTGTGATTTCTTAATGTGTTTTAGATGGGTTTGTTTTAATGTTCCCTCTCCCCCAGTTCTGCTTTTTGAGTGAGACTGCTGTAGACTGTACATGTGTTCTTGAAAAATCTTGCTTTGACAGCCCCAAACAGACACACTGATACTTCTAAGTCTCTGCTCCTTTTTTCCTGTAATGTTAGTGGGCTTGATGGTGACTTGGAGCACAAAGCTCCCTTGTAAGAGTGGCTGGTATAGTGGAGTAAGGACTTGGGGAGAAATTAAGATACTTACACAGGAGCAATTGCATGAGGAATAATAAATCCTACTCAACCTGAGCTAGCTTTGCATGAAAGCATGGCATGGTTTGTCTGTCACCCAAAGTCCATTATTTTTTAAGTCATGTGATTTTTCTTTAAGTCAGTTAGCTTTCCTGGACCCAGAAACCCACACTGCCCACACAGTGGTGACAGTTGACTGAAGTATTTATTTGACAACCCTAGACTTCTTTATATCTCCTGGCAAAATAATGGCAGGGTAGAAAGCATGTGAACCTCCACTTCCTTCTGGTATATCAAATTCTCCTATTTAATTTTTAGCTTGGAATCTTAGTAACTGCAACCCTGTTAGTACTTTAGAACACTCAAAAGTGTTTATGTACAAAGAATCTCCTGCAGAGTAGTTAGAACCTAACAGGTAGTAAGGTTTTATAAGGTGCAGGAGTGTCAATTTCATTCTAAGGCCTTCTGAAATTATTTTATCTTTAAGACAAATCTGTCAGTTTGCAAACTTTGAACTTATGAACTTGTGGACTCTTGCAGTTTTGAAACAAATCTTTTTATGTGTGTGTGGTTTTTTTCCCATAAAACTGTTACTTCTGCAATTACGTGACTATGTAAGGCAGTTTCCATTTTTTAAACTAGGGTTACCAGCTCTCGCAGTTACAGAGACAAGCTTGAAAACATCGGCCTTAAGTCCTTGAAGACAGAAACCCTAAGAGTAATTTCTGAGCTGGATTTTTTCCAAGACAATCTGTTTTACTTGGAAACAGCATAGTATGTTTTGAACACCACTAGCCATACTGCTGACACGGTTTCCCTGATTCTGAGTTGCTTTGAGCCTGTCCTAGGTGCTAAAATGGGAGAAGAGATTAAAGAAAGAATAGGGCAGCTTTGAGCTACTGTCATGTTCCCTATACAGCTTGCTGTAAGAAACAGAAACTCGTTGAGTAACCAATGCAGTAGATGTCCTTATCTTCAGAACAAAACCTCTTGTCTCAGTGGTGTGAGCAACTGTCTTGGCTTCAGTGGGTTTGTGTCTGTGCATCTTATCAGAATTTGTTCTGTTAATTCTTCATTAAGGATATGAATTTATTAAGAATATTAATTAGGCAATTTCAAAGTACCGTCTAGAATATCTTTTCCACAGATAAATGTGAAAGTGCATCAGTGCATTATTTTATCACTTCTTCCTGTAAAATTACATTGTAACTGGCTGATTTGCCAATGATGGGCTTATAGCTAAGCAATGGTCTCTATTTTGCTACGTTCATGCAGTGATACTGAGCTTTAAAATAATGTTGTGGTGAGTGTTGCAGACCTAAATAAATCTGAATGATCCAGTGTTTGCTATTCAGTTGTATTATAATAGCTGTGCAACTGACATCTCATGGAAATTAATGCATTTAACAGCAGAAATTGCAATGCTACTTTGCTTAGGTGGAACATTTGTCTGCATTCTTTCATCCTATGAGTTTTACAAAAACTTATCTAGTATAATGGTGGTTACACAGTTTAATATCTTACATTTTAAAATTAAAACTATCTTTTTTTTTTTTTTTTTTTTTTGTTTCTGCTCAGTCTTTGTGCAGGGAAGTCAGTTACTGAAAATGAAAGCAAGGAATGTTACCTGACCGAGAGCATGCTATGCTAGTTACTCAAATTGCAGTCTAAAGAGCTTTCTCTTGCAGATATCTGTACAGGCTTCTATTTTTACTTCCATTACAGCTGTTTTATTCTTCACAAGACCTAGCTTAAAACCTCTTGAAAATGGGACTTACTGTAAATATTGAGTACTTTGAAATCAGTTAAAGAAAAGCCTGATCCTTGACTAACATCTGCTTCATTGGAATTGCTGCTAGGCACCTCCCTGGACCAGATTTTCAGCTGACTGCAGCTGTTTACAATTGTCCTGTCGCAGCTTTTCACCTACATGGATGACATCCTGCCTTGCTATCTTCACAATAACAGACGCTAAACATAGTAGCACCCTTATGGGGATACAGGGGAATAACAACACATCACACTTCCTTTTTACTCACCAGCAACTTTATACAATAAACCACTAATCCTAAGCAACATCTGAATAACAAATGAATAATCTGAATGGCATATGCATAGAGGTGATGTATTAACATAGGTGAGACTACTACAAAGGTTATGCTCATAGATCGTTCAAAGGACATGAAAATCACATGGTGAAACCTTCAATCTAGCGTTCTACAGCTTCTGTCCTCCTGCCTTACAATCACAACAGCATTTCCTTTGTTGGAAGAGCAAAGGACATGTCAGAAATCTAAGAAATCAAACACAACCTTAAAATAACTTCATTTTGCCTTCTTAAAAGTCTGTCCTGTTGATGCTAACTCAATTAATTAGTATCATCTGTACACTGCTGTCTTAAAATGGAGCTTTTTACATGTACAGTCATGATAAAACTCTCTGTATAGTATCTGAAAATAAGCAGATTAAAAATTTCCACTCACATTCTACTGTCAGTTTAAATTAGATCTTGGAATGGCAACTACAGGGTATTGCAATGCAAAGCCACAATGAATAATATATATCTCTATTTATTTATAGCATATTTTTGTGTAAGCACATACACACACACACACACACACACACACACACACACACACACAAATTACTCGCCATAATAAATTCTAAAACTATAGAAACTTTAAGGAGCTTTAATTTTGGTTAAGATCCTACCTTCAAATGTACCTCATGAGCTTAAGTTTAAATTCTCATAAAATTCCAATTATAAATTGTATACATTTTGATATGTTTAGGTACTACTAGATGATCTCCTGAGGTCCCCTTCAACCCCTACCATTCTGTGATTTTGTGAAATATATATTACATATACTTCTCCTTCCCTCTCTCTGTCTCTAAATCTATATATTTAACCTAATGCAGTTGACTTCTTTATTTTTATTTGGAGCATATAGTTATCAACATTTCTCTAGTACTTAATTGCAGATTTCAAGATGACCGCAACACAGGTGAGGAAAACAGCAAAGTTGTTACCTTATGGATATATGGCAAAAGCTTCTTTTGCTTAAGGAAAGTTCTGAAGAATCTATAACTGAATTCAGATTTCTTTATCTTAAAAATCAGACATCCTGCCAAACCTTTATCTAAAAATCAGATAAAGTTCCTTCTCCAAAGCCCATTCTGTTTTAATTTGCCAGCCTGGCCACATCTGAGAAGACACGGGGAATGCAAGGAAGCAGAAAGCCAGGAGACACTTACCTTTACTTGACAGGTATCTAACTTTCAGCACACTCCTTTTGTTTTGGTTTTTTTTTTGTTTTAGAGAGTTCTTCTCAGGGTGTTGGGATGCTGAGGTTATTTGCTGCCTGGCAGTGTCCTGTACATGACTCTCATGCTCAGAAGCCCTGGAGAGAGAAGAAGGATTGTGCTCTGTTCACTCCCAACAGCTTCACTGAGGCTGGAGCTCTTTTGAGCTCAATTAGTTCTAGATTGTTTGGCTAAATGGCAGCCACACTTCCTTCTATTCTTTCCCAACTTAGTTTTCCTGCCTCCAGTGGTGCTTTTTCCTTTCTTTGGACTATAAATAGGCCTGCCACAACACAGTCTATAGCAGTAAGGAAGGCAGGAAATGCATTTAAACAAAGGAAAGATCTTAGGTTTTTTTGCCCTCTCCCGCCAATATAAGAGTTTGATAAAGTTTGCTCTGCAAACACAGTTCACTTGTGTGAGGAAAACACTTGTTTAAAACCATGCTACGATGTCATCTTTTGTACTCTGCAAAAAAATGAGGAGACACAGTAACACTAGACCTTTTGACCTTAGTCTCTTGAGCAATTATCACTTCCCTTAAGTATTTAATTTTGATTAAATCTTTGAAATTGTTTGAGACTGGAAAGTTGGAACAAAGATTTTCTTTGGCTTAGAAAAGAGGACTAAGATGGCTAACGTTTTAGGATGGCAAAACATGTTATAGGAGGTGCAGATCTTGCATGCTTAAGAATGATGTTTAAAGTCTGTGAATCATCATTTCATCTGAGTACTTTCTTCCTCCGTAAAACTTAACCTGGAAACAGAATTGTCATCCCTATATTCAATGAAGACAGCTGTGCAGCTATAGCTCTTGAATAACAACGATGTTTTTAAATCCTCAAGTATGTTTTATGAATTAATTTGAGGTAAGGAATCATTTTCATGGGCTTTAGGTCAGTTTTTTGATCATAAGCTTTCAGATTTTAATTATTTTCAGCTTAGTGGTTTTAAAAATACATACTAAGCTTCCAAGACCCTGTTAAGCTTAAAAAAAAAAAAAAAAAAAAAAAAAAAAGTAACCATTTTCACATGTTATCAATTAAGATGATAATACAGTATGGTACTTACCTGGTTCTTTATCTCTTTTCCCTATTCCCTCTTTTTCTGCTGTCTGAGGTAGATGTCTTTAATTTATACAAAATAAGTAAATTGCTGTAAAAAAGCTTTCTGCTGGTCTTTACAATGGTAGTTTCATGTTAGAGTAGCAGTGTGCTTATTGAAGATAGTTAAGACTGTAATGCATGGTTTGGGATTGGTGATTATTTTAGTGGGAAGGCAGAGACTTAAAAGATAGATGTTGCTGTGTGGACAAGTAATTTTTCTTCTGTTTAAGATTTGTGAGACATACACATGTGAGTCCTTGTGACAGCGGCGAGAGTTAAGGACCTATGGCATGTGAGGAATTTGGAAAGCGTTAAACCTTTTGTTTCAGTCATATTATGTAGGCAATGATCATGACTGTTAGCTAGTATGGTGTTTCTTGTATGAATTTGCAAATCTGTGTTAGCTTTAGGTAGACCAGATGATGCCAGAGCAATTTATATAAAAATCAAAAAGTGCATTCAGGAAAATGCCTGCCTTATGGAGAACTTTGCAAAGATCCCATTTCTATGGCAAGAATGAGATTGTTTATGAAAAAAGAAGAGAAATACAAATGGTGGGTGAATAAACATTTCTGTTGACTTCTTGAAAATTAATAATAACTCAAGACCCTGGAAAATGCTTCAAGGTTTTCCTTGAATGTACTTTTTTGTAAAGTTAAACCAAAATGAAATGCTCCAAGTGAAACTTCTCTGAAAATCAATAATTTAATTAATAGAAGGACCTGAAAGTTACAATATTTATGATATTATTTATTGTGTTAATGTTGGTAATTAACAGACAGGTTTAAAATCTTAGGAAGATGTTGATCTTTGCAGACCATGTACTACAAATCTGGTAAAGAATATAATTCTTTGTAGTGAACAGTGGGCTGTATGCTGGCTTTAGCTGAGCACAGAACCAGTTTCAGCTGAGAAGATTGTGGAGATGACTGAGGGTGAGCTGCAGTCTTTATGGCTCTTTCAGACTTAGACCAAGGCTGAAGGACTGGCAGTGTGTAAAAGTGGATTGAATTCATTATTTTGGAACAGTTGTGGAGTTGGCCTCCCTAACCCCATTTCTGCAAAGTTGATCTCCACAATATAAGAGCACTGAAATGTAAAGCTGCTTAGCAGTACTTCACTTGTGTGTACCTTTATTCAAATATAGTTTAGTTTAAATCTTAAATCTCCTCAGTGAGTTGCCAGTGGTTACAGACTTGAATTTGCATCACACGTTCTCTGTGCACTGTGGTGCAGGTAGCACCAAGCACTGCCGGAGTCCTGGAGAGGCTTAGTCTTGAATAGCTGCTTGCCTTGTGTCAGCACGGTGCCAGAAGAGTGCAATTGCAGGAGCCTGTTTGCACTGATTTTGCTGGTAGCCTTTCTTTAAAAAACACACATAATTTCTTGATGTCATTCAAAAAATCACCAAACATTAAAAATAGAATGCAAGGTTAAAGCAGGATTTCTCTCCTCTGTCATTCCAACTTTCCACACTCAAAGAAATTCTCACTCAGCATGCAAACTTTTTAACTCCCACTTTACCCGTGCAGTCTTGAGAAGAGAGCCAGTCTTGAGAAGAGAGTCTGTCTTGAGAGAGGTCTTCAGAGTTTCCTTTGGGGATTGATCAGGTGGCTGGTGGAGCCACAAGAGAGCTAGGAGCAGGGTGAGAAAGAGTTGCTGAGAGTGGGTGCTTGTAAGGGGGAGTTAATTTTTTCTGTGTCAAAGCAGAAGAGGTGTATTTTCTCTGACAGCCTCAATTTTACTCGTCTTTCTTATGCGTTAACCTCTAGCACAAAAAATAGCTGCATGAGCAGATGAAGAGTAACACTGTGGTGACCAGAACTTGGGCTGGTTTTGGTCCCCTGAAATTCAAAGCACCTTGTCTTCACAGTTCACTTACACTCTGTGCCCTGAAAATGCAGGTATGTGTGCATGTGTTAAGGATGGAGGACACTCTTTATTTTCAGTGAGTTCCAGTGTGCAGAGTCAGCTTATTCACTTAAAGAGAATCATGAATTCTTCACCACAGAAAACTTAGACTGAGCTATCCCATGGCAGCATGACAAAAACACTGCTTTTTGCTGGACACCTCAAATTGATTTCTACAAATGAGCCACAAAATGTGAATCTAGATGCTTTGATATGGTTTCCCCCTAGTGCTGATTACTGAGTTAATTCTATCTCTGCATCTGTCTTTTCATAATTAGAATGGTAAAAATGCTGTCCAGATTCCCATGAAATTTGAATATGGAAACTTTTCAGAACAGCTTCCAAAATAAAAAGCTGAACTACCTGTGCCCTCTCCTCTGCTTTTATGCTGCCCCTCCCTTGTGCTGCCAAGCAGCATTGTGTTATGCCACTCTTTCCACTGACATCAGTGGGAACAGGTTTGACATAAAGTCAGCATGGGCAGGGCAGCACACTATGGTTTGTCATGCCTATAATTCATTAAATAGTTTGAATTCTTTATAGTGTTATTCCTATTCCTCTTTTCTCCTCAGTTGTCTGCTTCTTGCCTTCACATTTCATTGCCTCATAGAATATGTTGCGAGAAATAACATAACTTTGCCTGGTAGAGCTATACTGAGGAAAAAACAATAAACCAGTTTTTATCTCATATAGCTCTTGTTTAGTCTACCTGACTTAACACCATGGAAATAACTTGTCTCAGTAGTAAATTATAAGGACACAGACTTTCCTTTTGATTTCTGATCCTGTTAAACACAGATGTCCTTTCTGGACAGCAGTGCAGGCTGTGGGCCAGATCCCTAGCTTCTACAAATTGGTGTTGCTTCATGGGCTGCAGTGGAGCGACGCTGATTTGAGCTGTCTGGGCAATCTGGCCAATTGGGTTTAATGGGTCTGTGCCAGATTACAGCAGCTGAGGAGCTGAGCATTTAAGGGCCTTTCTAATTGTGCGTGGCTTACGTTCACTGCATAGAAACTGTATTGCTTTCCTCCCCTCCACCACTGAAGCAAATCATCAAAACATAGAAATATCCCAACAGATCTGTGGCTTACAGCTATGGAGCAAGCTGAAGAACTGTTCACTGTGATCTTAAAAAAAGAAATCAGGGGAAACCGCAGGTCAGACTCAAGCTGTGAGTCAACTTACTCTTAGAGATAATGTGCTGGTTGTCTGCCCTGTATATTTGTGGCCTCGTGAGGTTACCACAGATGTGATCTGTAATCTCTCATACCATAGGCAATCTGCGTGCGTTTTAGGTTAGTTGTGTGGCAATGAAGGGAGAACATGAACAGAAGTCTAATTTGTTTTTCACCTTCTTGCTTACCAAAACACAATGTATATTTTTTCTCTCTGTACCTTAAACAAAGAACACACATTAACCCTGATGGATGCATAATAGTGAAGACTAAAGTTAAAGCTTCATTTACTAAATGTAAACGTTCTTAAGGTCCAAACCTTCTGTACAGCCCATCTCTTCCCTGTGATTGATTTCTCTACAACCAGCCAGGAGTTTAAAGCTTTTAGGGAGTTGGTGACACCAGGAAACATAATCTTCATGGCATTGATGAGGAAATAGAGTAACTTGCCACAGGTCTCGCAGGAGGTAATATTTTTATCTGGAAAGCTTATTCTGTTGGTTGTTTCTGCTTTTCATCCTTTTCCCCCCCTTGTATTTTACTTGTCTCCTGTTCCCTTTTCAGTCACATCTTTGTATTAAAGATTCTTTGCAGCCTACTTCTGTCCTGCTTAGGGTGTGAGTAATTTAGTCTAGCAGAGTTGATCTTTGCTTTTAAGCCAGCTCATGATTTCATCTTATGTTCTCACTTGTAACATTTTCATGCAAGCACCCTTATGTTTTCTCTTACACTGGGGAGAAGCTGCTATAAAGAACTGCAACATTACCTCACTGTTCTTCTGCAAATCTCTCTTTTGTTCCATCGTCCTCCAAAAATGTCAGCACTGTGGCTGCAGGGTGTTGCTGCAGGTGGTGTTTTGTGCCAGGAAGGTAAAAGGGGCTACTTAAAATTTCAACAGGTTCTTGAATTGTCAGAAAATATCTGCAACAAATTCTTCTTCTGGTGCTGCCCATCTTTGTGGGTGTCTTCTCTGCTCTCCTAGCTGCTCAGGGTGCCATGTCAGAAGTCCCCATCCCTGACTACATCCCTTGTTCCTACAGGGTGGGCAGCTGCTCTGATTATTACTAACACTAACTCACTATTTCCTGTATACTTTTTCCACCTGTATCCATCTTATTTTCTACCTCTGTTGTGGGAAAGCCTTTTTCCTGCACTTGGCACAACAAGGTGCCTATTTTTGACTCCCATGCGCTATGACTCAAAGGTGTTTGTAATTGGATAGAAGACCTCAGGCATTATAGTCCTGCACTTCAGCCTTTAGCTGTTTGATCTCAAAAGCCCACTTTTCTCTTCTTGTATTTATTTTAATGTGTCTCTTAGAATTGAGGTTTCCAAGGGAAAAAAAGTGAGAAAGCCTATAGCAGTGACAAATTGCTTCCTCCTTTGTGTATAATGTGCTAATAAAAGAACAATAACATTTTTTACAGGTAATATATCTCTAGAAAAAATTTCTTTAGAGGAATCTGTTCACTTTTTCATGGTTGCTAGAAGCTGGGTGCACACCATTTTGCTTATCCCTTGTAGCCAGGTGCAGATTAGGAAAGAAAATATTTTAAAATGGCTAAAATCCTTCTGTTTTTTGTTAGGCTGATGAAGGTAGGTTCCAATTTACACTAGGTTCCCCTTGCTGTAATTCATTGACCAAGATGAGTTTTCCCATATGCCAGTGTGAATTTATTCTCCTGTCATTTCCTTTGCCACTATTTCAAGGGACTTCCATTTGCTGACCAAACATTTCTGGATTTCAGGGTGTTGCTTTTCTGTATCTGCCAGAACAGGGGAGGCAACTGAAGTTCTGCTGAACACTGTGGGGTCAGCCTATGGAACACCCTGTAGCCCGAGCCCCTCTGCTGCCGTTTGAGGTAGGGCAGTCTGTACTAAATGGCTCTTTGGGGTACAGCTACACAGGTTTCTCTTGGAGTCTGGGTCATACTGACAAATGTGCTCTTCTGCTGGAGTGGTGAATCGAACACCATAAATCACACTGGAACACGGACCGCTTTTCTGGCACATGTGCTGGGAGGGGAGGCGGCTGATTTGCCCTGCCGCAGGCTGACATCTCTTCAGTGCCAAATCTCTGTTGCCTGCACCTGTCTTGAGAGCAGCTGACTGCTGCAACCTCCTCTTTTACAAGGAAGAGGAAGAGTTGCTCCTTCACGGTTCCTGTCAGGTGCTGTGATAGCATGTCACCTCCTGGCTGACCCTAATCGGGCCTTTGAGAGGCCTCAGGGGACAGGAATAGCAATGTGGGCAGTCAGACTCTCTAACTGTGAGGTTTCTCCAGTGACTTCAAAGGGACAAGGGTCACACAGTGGATATCTGTTTTGTTGTGTTGGGAAGATGAGTTTGTGGGGTTTTTTTCCTTGCATTCCCAGGAATTGTTCCAGTGCAGTTAATGCTTTCCCCATCTCCTTGACCTGCGTGTAAGAGATAACTTTACATGAGCTAGCCCAGCTGCTCACAGCCTGGGGTAGGAATTTTGTTGTGTCGGGAGATTAAATAGCTTATTTATCATGCATCAGGAAGAGTCCCCAGAGTGTTAGTCAGCTGGGCTTTTTAGGTGACAGCTTTTACCTTAGGCTAATGGGTGTTTAAAAAATAACCACTGATAGGTTCTAATTGCTCTGCGGGAACCTGTACACTTCCAGCATGCTTTTACTCTGATTTTGGGTTCCAGCTTTTGCTGCTGTGTTCTTCTTTTTCTGAGACTTCACATTTCACCCATTGCAGAAACACAGATTCTGTCTTCTTGGAGCTGTTTCCACAGACCACTGATTCCCTCTGAGAGTTGTAGATTTTCTTATCATTCCTTAAACGAGAACAATGTGGTACTTCAGATGCTGTGCTGACCTCTAGTGACAAAGGCAGGAGGAAAAGTATCTTTGCTGTTAAAAGCCGTGAACGACAGGCTTCCCCGGAGCTCTCTGCTTTTCTGCAGTTTTCAGCCCAAACAAATTATAAGGGCTTAATCTCTCTTACTGTATCTCCAGGTCTTAATGATATTTTCGTATACTTTTGTCTAATTGTTGAGCTGCTGGTGCTGGATTCAGATCTTCTGCCGGTTGTACAATGGGAGAATTATATTAACTTTTATGTTTATTAATTATAAAACTAATAAATTTCGCAAGCTGCTGATATTTCATCTGATTTATGATCCTACAATAGAATGCTTTATATAAAGAGAACTTAAACCTCAAAACTCAGAGTTTAAACAGTTTGGTTTGACTCTTACTATTTGCCCTTTACTTAAAAGTACATTTTAGTACATGTTTTATGTTGCAAATAGGGGAGTTGGAAGGGTTCAGTGAGATACTACTTGTTTTGAAACATAGGAAAAAAATTATAATTAGCAAATTTTTCCAGAATTGCTAGATACTAAAGTTTTAAACACTTTATGCCTCACAGTTTTAAATGGGTTTCTTTTTTGAAATTTTGAAGTTCTAGAAAATTACTGTGATTCTTTATATATTGGGAGCAGAGTTACTCCTCTGTGGGTACTTAAGCCAGTGGAGTTGCATGTTAATAATATTAATATAGTGATATTAACAGATACTGTCAATTGCACTTGTACAGAAGAATGAAAAGAACTGAACTGGAGACACATGAGAAGTATAAGGGGGTCATAGTGAGAGAGCACTGCTGCAGGGACCTTTTGATTTGCCCCAGAGGCTGGTAGTCCATGTGCAAGGGGCTCTTGCTCAAGGTTCTTGCCCTGTATGCTGCTGAGTCTCTTGGAACTGTTTTGAGTTGTTTATAGACAGGGAAAATATCTGTAGTGTTAGGCTTTCCTAGACTATCTTCCTTGTGGCACACATTTGCAAGTGTTTTGTTAGGTCTAGTATGTGGTAGATGTAATGTTTTTAGCAAACACTCAAACATAAACCAAGTTTTACTGGATGAAGTAAGGGCCAGCTTGGCTAAAAATAGTTATTGCTGCCTTCTGGTGGAATAACCCAATACCAGAACTATTACCAGATGTGAAATTAAGATATTTGTCTGGATGCACTATGTATTGTTTCATTCAATAGTGAAACACTCAAAAGCTCCCTATCATCTGCTTTGCATTGTATTCAGTGAAATGAACTAACATTGCAATGAATAATATAGTTAATGTAGTTCCTTTTTTTTTCCTTTTCAGCTTAAGGGAATTTAAAAATAATAATTCTGTATTTTTCTTTAGTTTTTGGAAAAAATACATCTAAGCATAAGCAAATGTGAATAAAAATTCCATGTTAATTCAGCTCACTTTTGTGCAAATCAAAGGATTTCCCTTTCCTGTTTTATTTCTGAAGCTTCCTTATTCCATGTTTGTCATTAAGCTCAGTGTGGTGATGCTGCAGGCCAAAGAATGCAGTCATTGCTAAATGCATGCTTGAAATTTCTTGTTTATGGTAAAAGAAGGAAAATGCACATGTCACATCTGCGTAGTTTTGGGAAGAGTACAAAGCTGACATGGTGGTGGTGCCTCCTTTTTCTGTGAGGAGAGAGGTCCGTGTGCCGGATGTGATCAGTTTACCTTGGTGGAAGATTTCTCTCAGTACCGGAGAGGAGCTGTCAGTTTCACCACATACCAAGTCTGTATTTAGAGACTGACAACTGCCTTGTGGAGTCCAGTGCCAATGAACAGGAACGAATGGGTGCATGGGATGCTGAGGCTTTGGGTCATGAGCAAATGACAGCGTGTGCTGGAGGCGAAAAGCAGAAGCAGGGCTGCAGTGAGGACTGTCCCTGGGACGGGATATCGAGTGGGACAAAGTGGGGAATGTCCCTGTGGCCAGAGCTGAGCTGGACGGCTGCCTGCAGCAGGAAGGGGAGGTGTGGATCCTAAGGATGGTGCCCACTCACAAAGTGACAGGAAAGTTTAATTCAGTTTCAGGTGGAAACAGACTATATCCTTGGGGATTTTGGACCAGGTCCTACCTGCCCTTCCAGGCAGTTACCTCCTGGATGAGAAGTGTCAGAAATTAAACTCTTAATGTGAAAGAAATAAAAAAACTGCTTAGCTGTACTCAAAACTTTTCTGCCAGAGACATTCCTCATTAAACACACATGGTGGGATTTTTCAAAAGAGCTTGGCACAACCTCTGCTCTGCTCCCACTGGAATCCATGGAGGTGCCACAGGTTTTGGTGGGAGGAGAGCTAAATCAATATGGAGTGCTTTGGAAAAATCCAGACCGGAATGGATCCTGGCAGCATAAGTAGATAGGGATTGGAGCTGATGCTGAAATTGTCACGTAGAAATTTTCCATGCTGGCTAGCAGTATCCTCTCCATCCCCTCCCTCGGTTCAGAGCTAATGGAAAGCAGTGTGTGGCAAAGCATGACTTGAGGGGAAGGGAAAGTCAGTGTAGAAAGAAAGAAGAATATCGTCATTTCCTCCCTGCTGTGTGTCTTTTGTCAGGACAAAAACTTTACTGCAGAACTTCCCTTCTACCTGAGTTTGCCACTCAACTCTTCAAGAACATATTGGCTGATAGCAAGCAACAGTGCACATCGTGCATAATGCTCCTCCTGGGTAGGATTCTCCTGAGACGAGCTGAGCAGATCGATGTTCTTTTTTTCTCCAAAGTGAAAGGCACACTCCTGGCATGTGCTCAGGTGTGGGAGAAGAAGGGGAAGGGGATCATGTTCCCTCTGTCAGGTTTCCTGTCTCACATAAAGATAGGGAGCAGAGGCTGCTGTGCCAGGTCACAGCTTCCCTTCATGGAAAAATGTGGCTTTTGAAGGGAACTCTGAAGGCCCCTAGTGCAATCTACTGCTTGGTGCAGGGCAAACTTCAAAGTTCAGTGAAGATGCTCAGCTGCTGAAGCACAGAGGTGTCTTCCCAGCCCTACAGCTTGAGAGAGAGAAGAACAGATCAGTCTCAGTTCCTAGACACAGCCAGGACAGAACATGCAGCCTGAAGACTTCCTTTAGGAGTCTCTGAGTCAAAATACGTATCTGGTGATTCAGTGGTCTTGGAAATCTGACATGGCTGATGTTCTGCATTTCTTTGGTTTACAACACTCTTTCCCTGCCACATAGTAAAATCACTGGTGAATACAGGTTGTCACAGGATAATCCTGTTTCAACATGCTCTCTTTTGTTCTCTCTCAAATGGTAAAGGTTGGTGGGGGTTGTGTGGTGTTGGGGTTCAACACCTTTCACATCTTGGTGTGCAAACACAGCTTGTGGCAGCTGTGGAGGTGGTGCCCCAGGAGGGTCCAAATTTCCTAGCTGTCCTGCAGTGTGAGGTTATTCCTGCAGGTGAATGCAGTGAGTGTATCCCAGTCCTTGGTGTTCTCCAAAAGAATGCTGTTACTTTCTCAAAAGTTGAGTTTGTCACTCACTGGGAAGTGCCTTCAGCAAATGGCTGATTTTCCTCATTCACTCAGTCTTTAGTTATTTTGCTTCTGTTTTGGACACATCACTTTTAGCTTCCCTGGGTAAATTTCAGATCTTCTGATAGAAAAAAACCCTATATAAATACCAAATAATGATCTCTGGAGTGAGCAATAGCCTCTGTGACACACCTCTTCTTTGCTTGAATTGATCCTTAATTGATCCCTTGGCCTACTTGGTCTTAGCAGAGTCCCCTGTGAGTAAAAGCTACTCTTCAAAGTGGGTGGCATTATTAAAAGAACAATACTGTAGTCTTTTCTAGAGGCAGCAGTGGGGTTTTTAAGTTTGCTGGGCACTTTGAAGGAATGCACTGTGGTTCAATTGCTGGCCAGATCAGGCCTGTGACACGCTCTAATGGGATCTGTCACCTTTCCCTTTGAGAAGTTAGGAGAGTGCCAAAGCCAGAAGCCTCTTGGCTGCCACATAGGCATCACTCAAGGGGCAGTGAGGAACCCGAGACTCACATTCAAACCTCCCATGAGGATCACTGTGAGCTAATAGGTCATGACAACCAGTTTGGTGCCTTTAGTGTTTCAGGACTTCTCTTAGTCAGGAATTTATTTGAGTGAGTCAGTTGCCACTGACTAGCTGAATATTTGTCATGACTGCCAGTTTTGTCTCTTGGACTGAAATGAGCTGTCCAGCTGTGACTATGTTTTCCCAAGGAATGTTAGTGCTCACTTGGAATACTTTGAATACTTTTAACATTAGCTAATTTTACACTGAATAGCATCCCAACATGAAAGTATCTATTCATATTGAATGTCTGCAAATGTGTGTCACTAGTTCTGTAGTAACTTCATTGTCATTAGCACAGCAGTGTTATAAGGGAACCAGCAGAATTCTGTTCTGCCACGTCAGCAATTTTATTTTTTGTAGCAAGGAAATGGCTGGCTGAAAAAGTACTAATATTTTTTTTAAAGGGTCCATATGAATGTAAAAAGTATTGGTGCCATTTGGTATAAATTGTAATCAGTTCCAGACTCTGCTGCACACAGAAACTTGAATCGTGGAATTGTACGTGGTGGTTTCTGTATTTTTAGGGCTCTCACCTAAACCGCAGCTCTTGTAACAAGTAAATGGCTACACCCGTGATGTCCAATCCCTCCTCTTAACATCGTTAAGAAAATGTTTTTTTAACTATGAATCAAAATTGTATTCCTAAGCCCTGCAGCTTTTCAGGTGAAACGACAGAACCAGCTTTGCTATGCTGGGGCAAAGTAGGTGGGCTCCAGAGGCTGAGGTCAGATCGACTGAATTTCACTTAATTACTTCAATTGTGGTTCCTTTGTTAAAGCATTTCTGAAGGGCTGGAGCCAGGCAATGTGGAATACTAAGCACTGGGATGTAAGTGGAGTTGAGGCTGTTTGGTGTGCTTTTGGTTCCCTGTGTAGGTTTTAAGGCATGTTAGAGGTAAGAAGAGGCAAAAGGGAAAAGCAGAAGCGTGCACAAGATACGGTGTTTGCTTATATAGTGTCTGCAATAGAAGAGTGTGGCTGTAATGAGGACGTGGCTACTGAACCAGAAGAACGTTTTCAAGCTTCATGGCTTGGGTCAACTGCTGCCCTTTTGAATCAGGCAGGGGAGATGGAAAGTGGCTTGACACACCAGAACCTCTTTTGTGAATCTCTGGTAACAGAAATTGATAGGCCAAGAGGCCACTTGGGCTTAGGTTTGCTGGTTGGTTTGTTTTCTTTGGAACCAGAGCCAGTGTATGCCATCTCTCTGAACCTACTGCTGGCTTTTAATCCTGTGACCAATTTCATCCATGTGTGTAAGGCAAATGAGACGAGAAGGCCAGTACAATCTGAGGTCTGTGAAGTTTGATGAACGGTTAGAGACAAGTGACCCAACTAACCCTCCCTGCTGAGAGCACGGACAATATTTGCTTTGGCAGCAGTTGTGTCAATGCATGTGCATCCGTCACGCTGTCCTGGTACCCACAGCTGCAGACAGACGCTGCTTGTGCTGGTTGAGAGTGGCAGAGAGGCAAAGAGCTGGAGTTAGTCTGACTGAGGAGGGAGTTACGAGGAAAGGTTATATGAATTCAGGCTTCATTTTAGTTTTGTTGCTCATGGAACAGCTTGGGTTTGGGTTGGTTTTTTTTGTCTGAAATTATACCAAGTAAGGGGGTTGGAGCGTATATTGTCTGAGAATGGCAAAGTCCCAGGCTATTCTAAACTTGTTGTTTTAAAAAGATGCAATAAATCAGCAAGGAGCCAATCTTGTGGCTCAGAATGACATGTTCAGTACAGTGTTTGTCCCCAAGGAAAGACTTCTGAGGGTGCTGAAGTTTGAGTGTTATTTCCTCAGCTGTCATACTGGTGCACTCCCAGGAAAAGCCGAGACTCGTACTGCCATTTTAACACCCTAGCTGGGGAAGGATCGAAGGAGTGCTGGGATGTTGCAAATCTGAGGCTGTGGTGCTGACTTCAATGGCAGCTTTGGGGCCTAGGCCATCTTTCAGAGGTGAACACAGCCAGTTTCTGAAGCAGGAGAGGGCTGTCTGGAGGTGGGAGTAGGGGGAGCACTGACTCCTCTATGAATTTTCATGACAGCTGAAAGCAGACCAGAGCTCATCCTGAATCCAGTGAAAGGCTGTAACTGTGACTGGTTTTTATTAAGATCACATGATTAGCCTTAAGCAGGACAACTCTTTAGTTACAGAATTCCCTAGTAAGGCCAGACCTTCCTTCCTCCCTCCTTAAACCACAGCAGGTAAGCAAGAATTAATTTTACTTTTTTTTTTTTTTTTTTTTTTGGTAATTATAGACCAGCCATAGTTTTTTTAGTCTACCTCTTCTAACTGAGAAGAGTGAGTGGCTCTCCACCCCTCTCCTGCTGAATTCTGGAAAAGTCAAGGGAGTTGCACACTTTTACAAAGAGTCTCTTCCTTAAAGATCTCTCCTCCCACAGTTTTATTCAGGAATTTTTCTTGCATTTTAAGATACCATCAGATCTTAAACATAATATATCTTCACTAGTCCTAGTGTCAAATTCCAGTGGAAAGAGACCAGGGGCCCTGGGAAGAACAGATGCTTCTGCACGTTAACAGGCACATGGGCTTTAATAAGATCTACTGCGTGTGCAGTGCTGAAAGGAATACAACTTATGATATTTTTGGTTCAGTGGATGATCTAAATATTGGAAAAGAAATTTGATTCAGAAGTAAAGCAAGTATTTCTTTTTTTGGATGAAATGAGAGATAAAAATCTAATTTTTGGACAATTGGAGCCAGTTGTACCCACTTTTTAAAGTCTCATGTTCTCCTTTTCCTTTTAATGCAGGGCAGGTCTAAAAGACACAGCAAAAATGTTTCATTTGGAAATATCAAAAGGACCCATTCTGGGATTTCCAAAGCAAACTCCTTCACTTGGAGAAGGTCAAAGTGAAACATCTGTCAGTCTCCTACTCTCTTTCTCTCCTTCCACTGAAAAACAGAGCTGAGGGGAAGGTATAGCTCATCAAGAAAAGGAAATTCTCCCCCTTCTCTTCAGTATTTTCTGAAAAACAGGCCATCAGACTGAGGAGCCTTATTTGCAGATTTACAGAATCACAGAATGGTAGGGGTTGGAAGGGACCTCAGGAGATCATCTAGTCCAACCCAATTTCCCCATTTAGCGGGAAACATGCCTAAACCAGGAAAGAAGAAAAATTCCATGGGAATCAGCTTCCAAGTCAAACAATTTCTGTAGGTCTGTGTTTGAAATCTTCCCTCTGGAAGCCTAACTTCAAGCATCAACTAATTCAGATTCTGGTCTTATTAAAACAGCATGAGAAGGAAAAAAACAGCCAGACAATTCCCTCTAACTGTTGTAATGTAAATTCATTCTAGAACTGTAAACACCTGAGGGGTTGATTCTTGTAACATCAGCACCAATAAAAGAAAAAAAAAAAGCCTACAATTAGTAAATAGCTTTTTTCTAAAAAAAAAGGTGATTTTATTGAGTTTTAATATACAACTTTAATATGTTAGGGTAATCATACAAGATGTCTCTTGTGTTCAATTTACACATTACAATACAGACGTGAGCTAAAATCTTTTGTTTTAATGTACAAAAGGAATCCAATGTTATCCACTAGCAGCTTTGAACTTGGCAAGAAAGGTTCTAAAGACTTTTAAGTGCAGTAACAACCATACAGAATACAAAATGAATATAAGGACTTTTCGCCAAGGTATATAAACATTTGAAAACAAATGGTGCCTGCTCCACAGGGCAGACAACTAGGAAGTTAAAAACAAGTCACTGACCAATGTTCCAGAGAAGGAGGAGCATTACCCTGTGTAACAGTTCTTATAACACGGCCTAAGAATATCTGTATCATAGAATTGGTACTGATCAGAAAAAAGGTCTGAAAAGAAACAGTAGGCGAGGAACTGAACAATCAAAAAAATGACATAGTAATATAAAATATCTCCATCACTATTTAAATGCCAAATTAATCAAGCAATAGTAAAAACAAAAACCAAAAAAATCAAAGCTCTTCTGTTTAAAATAACAGCACTGTTTTTGCTTATTTTCAAAGATAGTTTTTTCTTATGAACACACTATATACTTGATTGTTTCTTTCATACAGAGTAATGTGTCCATTTGGTCTGTCACTTCTGTGAAGCTGATACACAATCAGCTCATCATGTCTCACCTTTGACACATCTTAATGCTTTTCTTCCCTTACGTTTGCTACTCTGGTGCCTTCTCTTCTCAAGTTAAATACTTTTCTTCCTTTTCTTTATACAGTGCAGAGTATATGGGCTTAGGATATGGAGATTTTCCTCTACTCCAGTTCACTGTCTAGTTCTGAGTTCAGTGGTGTGCAGTAGTTTGGCTTGTCTGAAGGTATGTACCCTGGGAGACACAAACACTTGTAGGAACCTTCTGTGTTAATGCATTTGGCATTCTTGCAGAGAGACATCCTGTTGTTTAGCTCGTTGCACTCATTCACGTCTGCAAAAAGGGGACATCAAAACACATGCGCTTAAGTGGTGTAGAAGTAGAACATGTGGTATGAATACATTGAGAACTATATTTTCAGTTCAGATCAAGTGGAATTAGGCTGGGTCAGAAGCTGCAACAGATGAGTATTTTATTGGGAAGAGGTGGAAGTTATGATAGGAAATCAATAAGGTATTAAATGGTCTTACACTGTTAGATCACCAAATCAAAATTCAGCCACATCTTCAAAATAAAAAATTAATAACCAATTAAAGGTTTTAATGTGATGACTGAAAAGTGGCTTACAAGAAAGCAGCTCTGAGTTGTTAGTATAATATCTGTATTTTAAAAAATTCAAATACTTCAGGAGCTGTGGGTGTTGTCAACTACATAGTTGTGAACAGCAAACTACCTGCACACAATAGTGTGCAGCTGTTGGCCCTTGAAGAGCTGAAGCTGCAAGGCGGCTTCAGCCTTGAGCAATTAATGAAAAAATAGACTGGAATAAGATTCATGAGAAAGAATGCAAGAAACAAGATAAGAAACTTCTTATATAATTAATCAGAAGTAAAAAGAATGGCTCATGAACAGGTGGATTTATCCAATCAAGTATTGTAACCAGGCGTGTGAACAGTAGCTTTTAGCCAATGAAGAGTTGTTTGTGTGTGTGTGTGTGTGTGTGTGTGTGTGTGTGTGTGTGTGTGTGTGTGTTAGCAGCTTAAGAGTATATAAGTGATCATGTAACCAATAATAAAGGTTTCCAGTAGAATTCATATTGAATCGTGTGTGGAGCCCATGGGTGCCTCCCTCTCAGCATGCAGCACTGGCCTGAAATACACAGGAGCTACATCTTTTCTCACTAAGGAGGCCAGCTTGCCATAAAGTCCTAAAGATTACAAGGCATGCGGGTAGATTATCAGAATACAGCTGGGAGACCTCAGCTGTGGGTTACTGTCATGGGTCAAGCCTGGCTGGATGCCAGATGCCCACCAAAGCCCACTCTATCACTCCTCCTCCTCGACTGCACAGGAGAGGGAAAAAATATAACAAAAGCCAGGTGGGCTGAGATAAGGATAGAGAGAGATCATTCACCAGTTACTGGCACCGGTAAAACAGACTTGACTTGAGGGAAAACCGAATTTTCACACTGCTTTCAAACCCCACCAAGTAGTTATCTGCATATTTAGGTGTTTCAAGCACTCTAAAAATCTGCTCCTAAAATTACTCTTCTACGGTGGATCCAGTTCCATCCTCTTAGCTCACTAAAACCTTTGAAAAACATTTGTTCTGTATATTAGTGTTAAATTATTGATATAAGTTTAAGCTTCATTACACAAATATGTGTCTTCTAATTTCTAGGCTTTTAGCTGAACACAGCTGTAATGAGGAACACCAACATAGTTATTTCTGTAACAATATTTACCGGCCTTTGCAGTAAATCAAACAACATTGGCATCTTTAATACAATTCAGGTGGTGATCATCTCTAACCCTTTTGTTCCAGCCCCTTCTTAGGTCAAGTGACTGAGTAAACTGGCAGACTAACAGAAGAAGATGAAGTAACAATGCTTTCCTCACCAACACAAGTCATTTTGGCCATGTCCAGGTGATAACCGTCAAAGCAGTCACAGGTGTAGCCTTCCTGGACTCTTACACATCGGCCATTTTCACATCCATTCAGAATACCACATTCCTCTGCTTGTAACTCCTCAAAGCTGTTCAGAAAACCTGAAGGGAGAAAGAATTGCAGACAAGTTACAGAGCCATTGAATCAGTACACCCAAATGTGGAGTGAGAGTCAGAAATTCTCTCAGCAGGTTGCTGGAATGCGACTTGACTTTGCAGAAAATAGGTCAGCTTTAACAGATCTGCGCCATCTGGAGTTTTAAATGCACTAGAAAGGTGCTGTGATATGTTTCAAGATGAAAACTGAATAACTTTGTGAACTGTTAAGCTTTTAATTTGTGTTAAAAATATGTGATTTTTTTTTTTGTAAAGGAAACTGCATAATTTGACAGTATATTTTTTTAAAGGATAATTCAGTGTTTTCAATATAGCACCTTTTATTTCAATTGTTATGTGTGTCCACCTTTACGGAAACAAAGGTAAGAAGTGGTAGTGCAGTTTGGGGTAAAAGTTCCTTAAAACAGTATTTTAAAAAATCAGGTGTGTGTAGGGGCAAAGAGATGCATTTTAATTTATCTAGAAGAAAATGTATTAAAAAAAAAATCAATCTCAAGGAATATAATCATAAAATCATAAGGAAAGTAAGAAGAAATCAGAGACTGCTTTCCTGTTGTGGCTTTGGTTAACAACCCTTTGGCTGGTACTGCAGCAACTGGTGCCAGTACAAATACCTACAATCTCCCAATTGCTCCTTGTCACAATTCTAGATGGTCAGTAGTCAGAGCTACAGTGTTGTCTTTGCATTCACTGCTTTGTACAATGCCTTTTGTGCTCCCTGTCTTAGGGCTTTTTTGACATTTTTACATGTTCAGAGATTCTCTCTAGGACTGAATTGCTCCTGTTAACCCTGCACAACATTTGTCACTAGCTTTCTATTTGTGGAGCAGTGATGTAACAGGACTGCAGATGGCAGCCCATCACACCAAAACGACTTGAGGAAAAAGTCAGAACATTAGAGAGTCACAGGTTTACCAGCATAATGAATATATAACATAAAAATGGAGGGGAAATCAGAGCTGGAGTGAAATAAAGTAGGATACATCTCTCCACCTCCCCCATAACATGTAATTAATATACTGACTCCACATACCAACCATTGGTTTATCTAAAACCTGTTTACTGATTTATATTGTTGCAAGAGTTGTGATACGTAGATTTGCAAAGCTACCTAGGAGTATCAATGTCTCCCTTTCCTTCTGCTTGTTCTCCTGTCTTTTTGTATTTACTCCACCCTGTCTTGGTTCATGAGGCTGTCTTTTCTCTTGTCCTGCTTTGCCTTTCCTACTCTACCCTTTGTTATCCTCCACTTAACTTGTTGTCAACTTCTGTCATTTCCACTACCCCTCTCTCTGACTACCTACATTGTTTCTATCCTGGATTTTCTCTAGCATGGTGGGATTCCTAGCAAGGATCATACTGGTCAGTCATACACTCAATACATTCTAGAGACACTGATCACGTAATGTGACATAAATACTTGCTGACATATGCCACATCTCAAGGACATATACATAGGACGTATACAAGTGCACATTAAGTGGGAAACATTAGAGTCTTTTCCACAAACCTAGTAAACCACAGCTCAGTGCAGTCGTGCTGAGGATACTGAGCAGACTGTCCTGATGTAACAACGCAGTAAGAAATGTGACCATTTTCATTGTGCTCTCGAGTCCTCTTAATAGAGCTTGCAGAAGCTCATCAGAGTCCTTTAAAGTGCAGATCTTTGCTAATTTAGAAAACAAACAGTGCCAAGAAAGGGAAAAGTGCCCCCCAATACATAGATACTTTTTAAATAAAGAAAAGGCACCATTTATTTGACATGTAGTATATATGTTCATATATATGTGTGTACATAGACAATATGTACACACATACATACATATTTTTTGCTCACCCTCTCTTTCTCATACACTATGTTGTAGTTTTAACTAGCTAAAACCAAAATATCTATCACTCATGGCAAGTTCTACTTCACAAAATATTCTGCTTCAAAACAGCTGGGTGGAACCTGGGTTGTAATTCTGATACATGTACTTAGTTCTGCAGAAGTTGATCACATACAGGTGACAAATATTATATTGAAGTACGTGGCCCTGCCACAGGACAGGAGGTAGTGTTGTGTTCCTCATACAGACTGCAGCAGGATTGTGACTTGGAAGTCTTTGATGTCCTAAACAAGTGGCAACTGTATCTGTCAGGGAAGATGCCTCTGATCAGGACAGTCACACAGCTGAGTCTTCTGGGGTTTCTTATGCATTTGCTTGCCACTGTATCTGATTCAGTTATAGGATGGGAGCAAGAGACATGAGCTCTCAGGCCTCTGTCCCTAAGACAGTGGACTCAGCTGTGGATTCAAAACTGTCCACAATTTTATTGTATTTATGCACTACTGCTTTCAACTTGCAAAGTGCTTCTTTCCCACTCCGCATTTTATCTATCACATTGGTTACTCAGTCATCTTTCTGGGCTTTTCATTGTGTTTGGTAGTTACAATCTCTGTGACCTTTCAATTAAACATCAACCCTGAGTACTGTTTAATTTAAATCATCTGGATATAAAGAAATAAGACATTTTACAATTCTGTGTAGAGCTAGAAGGTCACTTAGATGCTAAATAGAAATGAACTCATTAACTTGATTTCTGTAGTTCTGTAGAAATGTATAAAGTGCAGTGTGTGCAAGAAATGCAGATCACCCTCCTATAGTGTGCTGCCCTGTGTTGATCCATCACCTTTACTTTAAAAACTAACTCCTTGTACAGGAAAAGCACTTTGGTAGAGTGTAGTGGTAACTTGTAGGCCATGTCTATAAAGCATGGGAAGTTACCGGTTCCTTCTGATACGTCTTCCACTTTTCTTCTCTAAACCTGTAACAAAATATGCTGAACCTGTACGGGGTGGCTGATTTTGAGGAAGATGCCGAGATCTGTAAGTGTTCCTCTCCCACAAGTCTTAACAGTGAGTTGGGCCAGACCTGTAAAGAACCCTGATATTCCTGAAGTACGACTGAGATGCTTCGTACAATCCTTCACACCTTGTTTGGCAGCCATTCCTTCTAGCCTGAAGGCTACATGCCTGTGTACTCTCTGGTCATACTGTGCTGTACATAGTCTCTGTTGAGCGAGAACAACTTGCATGCTCTCCATTTCCTCCATATTAATTCTGCTGGGAAATCATGGAAAGCTGGCATGAAGGGATTTTTTTTTTCCCTTTTAAACTAAATGCACTCTAAAGAAATCTGTCCCATGCTCCAGAGGAAAAGTAATTTGTGAGAAGGAACACCGGCAATACTTCTGACCTTTAGCTGTAAATCTGTTGGTAAATACAAATTTAGTACCCTTGGCACAAACTATTTCACTATATTAAAAATCAATATGTACTCTGAGCCCAACTGGACTCTTACACAACACTGGCTCTTGAACCAGAACACCTGACTGAAAGCTAGTGTCATAGGAACAACTAAAACATAAAGAGGCCACATTACTCAGAAGCAAACAGAAGAATGAAGCCAGCTACAGGGAAATAATCCAAGTTACAACCCTCATTTCAAGTATTTTACATAACAGAGAAACTTGCTTACGATCTTCGACAAAGTATGGATTAGTTTCTGGAGTGTAGTGCTCCTCGAAGTCGACCAAAGCATCTTGTCCATATGGCCGTCGAGATCCTGGAACTGGAATGTTGCACAGCTGGGCATAATCCTCTGAGGAGGGAAAGAAAATAGGATATAAAACTAATCACACTTGTAACACAGGCTGCATTACATTAAGTCCCAGTGAGCTGTGGTTCATATTAGCTGGAAATAAACTTATCTTCCTAGAAACACCATAAATCTGCAATTTCCACAAAGCATTCTCTCTGCAAGAAGAATGTCATTAAAATGTTAATGAGCCAAATACAGACTATTAAGTCATAACAGGGATAACACCAGGGATACATTTGAGTCAATAACTGTACAGAAAGTTACAGGTCAGGTTCTTCTGGCCTGCATGGGAAGCAAGAGCAGAGGGATGCTGCGTATCCCGCTGCCAACGCGCCCCTCTCCAGGGCTCGCTATGGTTACACGCCTCATTCTGGTGGAACGAAGACCATTGTGGCTGCTAGAAGAAGCCACCCCAAAGGAAGCAAACTGGAGCAGGTGGAGCTGTATTTCTGGCACCATCAGCCAACCTGCAGAAATCACAGAATAAAAAATCCTCTCAAATAGCCCACACTTATCTGAAAACTACATCTTCAAACCACAGGCTTAAGTATGAGTGCTGTTCAAAGCCTCCCTGGCTGTGAACTTCAAAGGGAAAGGGGAAATGCACAGGAGAAATCGTTACACTCTGATTTTCTGCCTCTCTCCAATTGCTAGACTACACAAGTAGAAGCAGACCAAAGCAACTTTCCATTTTTGGTGTCAGAGTCCATGTCTGAAATGCTGATGCAGGTTTGATTTTTAAAATTTGATTTATTGTGTCACCTCTGTTTCCATTACCATTTACTAAAATATATACAATTTGTTTGAAAATAGAAACTCTGTTAAAATACAGCAATCCAGGTGCTCCTTCACTGTTGCTACAGACTATTCAGCATCTGTTTCTGTGAAGATTGCTTGGTGTTCTGAGAATCAGGCAGAGTAAGGACGGGAAAGAAAACCACCAAAAGAGAGAGAGGAAAAAAAGCTCTAAGCAGATACAAAATCCAAGAATTGCAGATGGTTACAGAGCCAGAAACCTCATGCTGTGTAGAACTGTCCCAGACAGCAAATAGTTGGATAAAACCAGACTGCCTCTAGACAGTGCAGAGCACAGCCCCACTTGCTGCCCAGCATTGTAATTTTATTTTCACAGGTAGTACCTCCTCCACCTGGAACAGTTTTCTTTTGTACTGAAAGCAACAAAGTGTTCAAAAAGTCTGTTTGAATTCTGTGGTCAACAACTTGGCTCTTTGAGAGCATAGGACTGTAGAGTACAAGCAAAGCTTGTCTGTGCACATCCAGAACTGTCACGGGTGCCAGTCTGAGTCTGCAGAACGAACTCCCCAGAGAACTTACAGTCACTGTAAATCTCATCACCTTCTGCCTCAAGTGCAAGGTGATTTCGTCCAATGTGCATCCTCCAGAATACATTTATATGCCACAGTAATTATATTCAAACAGTGCTTTCCTCTCACAGATGGAAAAGTGCACTGCCCAAGAGAGACACCCCATGGCACATGAAACAAGGCCAGCATGAGAAAATAAAAGGCATATAGCAAATGTTACTTACATTTCTTAATACACAGTTTCCCACTGAGATACTGTGATAACAAGCATAGTTTTAAGAACTGTCATAGGACCAAAACCACCCTGCTGTTCCTTCCCCACATCTAACCCCAGGTAACATCCATGTATGGGGACGGTCAGGTTATCATCTCAGACTGACTCCTTCATGGTTTTGTGTTGAGCTACTCATTATACCCACGGGCTTTCATACATACACAGAGAAAAGCTGGGCAGAAGTGTAAAAGCACTTTCTCACAGATGCATGCACAAGTTCTTGGCAAAGGAAATCTGTTCTACCACAAAATACTAATTCATCTGGCCTGGGTGGAAGAAACCACCACACAAAACCAGTCAGTGAATGGCAAGGGGACAAGACAAGCAGGTCTGAGAGATCACTACTTCTTCCACATGAATGTGATCTGATAGAAAGGATTGGATAGAACCTGGACATTGGCTTCTCAGCTTACTCAGTGCTGATTTTGCACTTAGTGATACTGGTAGTAGAAACAACGTTCTTCTGAAGGAAACAGTTGGAACATTTGAGAATCCATAGAGCTGGAGCTCTCATGTACATGAGAGTTGGGTAGCCAGAAGATTGTGCAAGACTATTTGTTTTATATTGCATGTTTGCCAGTGCAAAGCTGTGTATTATCTAAAGAAGAATAAAGAAATGTTGACAATAGAAACTTGCTTCCTGACACACTGGCCCTTCGCCAGTCAAGTTCTGGATGTCTGCATTTTTAGGTCTCATTATAAGTAAATTAGTGTCTACAAAATGATGAAGACCTGGTTTAGAGCATACTGTAAACTTGGTATTTGTTACAAGAAGTTTATCGAGATCTTCTACAAGGCTATACATACAACTGTAATAATCTGTTAAGTTCTGGAGTGTATTATGCTTAATTAACAATTTGTTAATACGCTGATATTTTTATAATTTCTACATTATTTGTATACAGATCTTTAATACAAAAGCTGTCAAAGCACTTAAATAGTCTTAAGTTACTTTAGAATGTATACACCTATTCTCCTCATATAAAATTGACATCATTGTTTTGATCATCATACTGTGATGATTTGGAATTGCCTATAACACTCTCTTAATACTGTATGTTCTGTTTAGCTAAGTAGTGTAGACTTTATTTCTTGTCTTTTTGTACTGTGTTGATTCAGTTACTAGGTGCTCAGGAGACAAACCCAAGGAGAGCAACAGCAACCCACCTAAGGAACCAACAGTAGAGATTCAGGACCGATCACAATGGCACATTCATTATCTGTGCCACCTTGCTGAGCTTGTCTTTTTTTTTGTTTTCCCAGGGAAGAAAAGGGTGAGCAGAGAGCAGTGTATGAATACTGGAAGGTATTCAGGGGCCACATTCTGGAAAGATCATGAGAACCAGCCTTCTGAAATAAGGTAAACTAGAGACTTGGATGCCTGAGAAAAATGAACCCATCAGTGTCTCCCCTCTGGAGGACAGAACAAGTTACGGCAAGACAGATGTGTACGTACAGTTTCTGTTGTTTTAAACTTTTCCCCTTGCTATGCTATGTTCCTGCAGTTCCAATTAAAAATAGTGCATTTCGGGTCACTGTGCTGTGTGCTGGTCACGGTTTTCCAGGGAAGAGAACTAAATGAACAGAGTGCTGTGAGATTTGTGGGTAAAAGCGTGACTGGTGCACAGAAAGTTGCAGCATGTATACAAATGAAGGAACAGCACAATAAAGCCCTAGGGAGATGACAGTAGGAGAGTTAGCTAAAGAAGGCGGTAAGGGGGCAGAGGGCAAGGGAAAATGTGTAACTATCCCTGAATGACAAAAACATTTCAATTGTCACAGAAATTAAAGCTCATGTTCAAAATAATCTTTAATGGAAAGTAAAAAAAAATAAAAAGAAAAATCTGTAATTCACAGTCAATGATAAAACCTTTTTCTATATGGATTTATTTTCTCTGCTCACACATCTCCTGGCTGTGATCAGGGACAATACAGCTGCAGATCAAGAGGAAAACAAGACTTGTGTTTTTAATATAATTTAGTCTACATTGCTCCATGTGTTTCTAAGTTTTTCTCATAACTTGCAAATGAAGCATTGAGACAGCTTGTTGTATCACTTAGGATAGCTATTATAAAAGGAAGCTGATGTATGCTTCCAAAAATGTAAAGGACATTTTTTAAGTCAGATGTGTGCATATAAAACCAGAGTGTTGGGGGATTACAGCTGCCGCACATGCGCACTGGCACAGACGTTAGCTATAATTGGTGGTGAAAGCTAGGCTGACAGAGACAACACAACACAAATTGGATGGACTGACTGGCTTTTAGGTGCTTGTGAGCACAAGTGCAGCGGGGCAAATGTGCATCTGATTTGCATATACAGTTGTCACTGCGCAAGCCTGTGTGGGCCTTATTTGTATCTCAAGGCCTAACAATCTTAAATTCTCTAATCAGAAAAATTATTCCATATTTCATGTATTTAAAGCAAGGTATCATATAAAAGAGCTTTTCCTGACATAAGCATGAAACAACTGCACCACAGCCAATCCTAGCTCCTGCCCATAAAGCAAGCTTTATTTCTGTTCCAGCTCCTCAGAATTGTCACCAACACACACAAAAAAGGAGCCAAAGCTATCAACACCAAGGCAGTTCCTTCAAGTTACTTAAGAATGCAACAGTTTCACCACTGAAGAAATCACTGGAGAGGACAAAGCCAAGAAGGCATTTATTACATGTAATATATGACCTTTTCCAACCTGAGGTTCTGGACATCACTCTGAATTGGTTAAGTTTATGCTTTCTCAGGAGATTGTATCATCTGTGAACCAAAGCTGAAGATATTTCTGCTTTACATTTAGATTGTGCTGTTTTCCAATTTCAATAATTTCACTGACATCTTCCATGAACAGATGCTGAGGTTTGTGGTGGACAGCATTCACATATATTCTACAATTCTTGGTGCTAAAGAAAAAGGGAAGGGTACCAGTCTTAAAGGATTTTTTTAATGTTAAGAAGGATATTCATATTCTCACATGGAGACATTCTAAATGAAATAGCTGAGGAAAATCTCAGAGTGGATGTAAAGCTCTTGTTAAAACTGAAGTAATTACTGACCTGATTGTTTGAAAACCTCTTGGCAGTCACCTTTTGTTCCTCAACTAATGCTCCTCCAATTTCCTAAATCAATCTTCTCTCTCTTACTGCTCAAGGTAGATTGTTAAAAGTTGTAGTAAGAGACAGGTTGTTTCTGCCACAACTTTGCAAATGGCTTTCTGACTCCTTACTGACTCCCATGTACACTTGGAATGTGAGATTCCATGAGAAAAACCCTTCTAAGGCTATTCTACATGTCTCTCCTAAACTTCAGAAAAAGCACTGAAAATCTTCAACAGAAGTGAAAGCAGACTAAAATCTGCACATATTCAAAGCCCAATCTCTGTAATATTTTGAGCCCAAAAGAGAATCCATTTGTCCAGCGTCCTACCAGGAATGAAGGAGGCACAATGCCATCCTAAATGGAAAGACGAATGTGGTCTCCAGAAGTGAATCCAGTGCCTCCCTGCTGATCTTTACCATCTCAAAAGAGGACAGATGTGAACTCATCCTTTACACACATCAGTTTTTCCTGTACTTCCAGATCTTCATCAGTGACATTAGCCAGAACTTGAAGGGAACACCATGTTCTCATAATATGGAAGTTCAGCCCAGAACTAACTCACAATGTTTACAAAGGATACACAGAGTTCCTTGCAACAAAAATGCAATCCAAACAATCTGTTCTGCCAGAAAGGGCAGAATTCAACAACTGCAAGTAGGCATCTCCACAGGTCTGCACCTGAATTAGTCATCCAGTGTCCCTTTTAGTCCATGGAAAGACATAACCACTTCTAGGACACCATCTCATCCTCAACTAGATGTCTAGAACAAGTCAGAGGAATCTTAACACTCAGGATGCCTATTTCTCTTTCCTGATGGATGGGGAAACTGTAAGACGAGCATAGATATGAGTTTCTGTATTCAAAAAAAAACCCCATATGAAATTGGACAGGAGAAATCCTACATTATACACCACCCCAGATGATTCACCTTACCCACTACTCTCTGTGTTCTAGTCTGGGGTTTGCAAACGCTAAGGTGGAGATAAAGAGAAACAACAAGTCTTCAGCAGTTCTTATGCAATACCTAGTCCCACAGAACATCTCTAACATCTACCAACTGGAGTTCTACCATTGTCCTTTCTGCAGATCTTCTAAACATAAAGTGGTTCCACAAACACCCACAAACTACTAGAATTTAAAACTTACAGTTAAAGGGTAAAATGTATGTATAAGGGTACACAAATAAGCAGGCTGATAAACTGAATGCTGGTGGCCTAAGAATGTGTTAATGACATTATCTTAGCATGCAGACCACCAACACTTTCTTAGTTATAGATGTAGTAATGTACTCCCACCCTCAATAAACAGTTATTAAAATATCTGTTAAAACTGCCGAGTCCCAGTTCTGCTTTACCTCCTTTTCCTATATTAAAACTCCAGGCAGCCAGCTACAGAAGAGAAAGCATCCTCCTTAACAGACGGGCATATCCTTAGTTCAGGGGCACATAATTCCACCTTCCTAGCATTCCAAGGAGTCAGTGAAGCAAAGGTGGCACTGCACTGCAATAACAAACTCCAAGATGATAATTTTACAAATACAAAACTAGGCACTCTCCCTAAATGAAACAGACCCCAGCATACCACCTTACTCAGCATTTTCTAGCTGTTACTTCTATCTCCTCCCTTCAAATTTCCTGTACCCTGTAACAATACACCTTGTCTAAAATCCACTCCAGTCCCATAAGGGTCTCACAGGAGCTTCTGGAGGGTCAGCAGGTTTATGATTCAGGTGCTACATGTTCAGGTTAACATGAGGTGTATAGAGCCTTATTTTAGACTCTCTTTTTTTTCAGTCTTGGCCAGTGGCTCTGTTTTCTGGCATGGATGCTTTGACCCAGCTGCTAAACCCATCAGTGCCTGTCCTGCTGCCAGTTACTAGAGGATGGACTCTGAATGGAGACAGTTGGGTCTTAGGGCACTAACAATAAATTGACCAAGGAAGCAGAACTTCTCAAGGCAGCTCATCCAACAGGGTTTTTTGGGGGTGGGTGCAATGAAGAAAGGATGCTTTGCTTTTGTTATCTAAAACAAAAGTATCCAATTTCCTAGTTTTTCTCAATTGGTCAATTATTACAGATTACAAATGACAAACCTCAAATAACACAGAGGTGTTACGAAAAGTTCTTTGGGTTTAACACACACAAAAAGCCCAGAGAATAAACTTCAGTAGTTAACATTTTGGTATTGGATGCAATCTGTGAAGCCTTTATCTGTAATATGATGGTATCATAAGATCATAATGTTAGAGCCAATGGAATTTAAAACAATCTGTCTTTGCTTCCTTTGTTTAATGACAAGAAGGCCTGCCCCACAAAATTGTTTGTACAAGATGTACTCAATCACATCACTACAGTTCACATTTGCACTATTTTGATCAGGAGTTTGTTCCTTGATGTTGTCATCAAAATACTTATCAGTCTTACTGTTGTTAGGATGCTACTGTTCAGCTGAAATACTTCAACAGGTGCTACTCATTTTTGTCTCAGGCTCTGAATGCTCAGTGTAATTTTTAGTGGAGTTTGTTTGATCAAGCACCCATTAGTAGTTTTTAGAAATCTTAGCAACTACGTAAATTCTGTTTTCATGCTGATGAAAGGATGGATTTCTTTTAATTTACATGGGTCAGTTCTTGTAGAAGGTCTCCGTCTTCCCACTGGTTTTATTCTGGATGCTACTTAAACAGGATATTTAAGTCTTGTAATGAAAAATTGAAGTGCTTTCAAGAAAAGCTGTGTCACAAGAGTTAGAGGTTATTTTTATTAAAATGTGAATTTGTTTTAGAAGGGACTTAGCAAATGCATCACTTGTGGTGGTAGGCCTGTATTTCCTTCTTTCTAAGTGCAGCATCTAGATACTCAAATACAAGGGAAGCATAAACGAGGTAAAAGGAAACCACAGCTCAGTGAATGATCTGTTCTGTGATCCAGCCCATTTCATGGTGAAAAGTCTTTCAGTGATAATACTTTTCACATCCCAAGGTCTTCTTTAACATGTGTTACAAATTTTCAGAATGTCCCTAACTTGGGAAATAAGTGAACACCTTCAGTAGTAAATCTGGCCAACACAATACACAAGTATTTAAAAAATGGAGGAATTCCAGATTCCCCAGCCAGGACTTGAACCTGTGACCTGCTGGCCCAGAGGTGTGAAAGCACTCTCTCGAGCCAATGATATCACTTTAAGTGCTACAAACTGAAGACATGTCAAATGAATCATTTATTCAGTTCAATCAACTTTAAATTTTTCATGGTAAATGTTCCTGAAAACAGAGAAAGGCTTCCAGGACACATAAGCATACTGCCTCCACTAAGAAATGTAAGCTTGTATGTTTGTTCTGAGATAATAAAGATTCAATATGACTTTAAAAAAAAAAACAAACCCAAACTATTTATGTTCCAATCTATAAAGATATGCCTCATTTTCAGTTAAAACAGATACCTTTAAAGGCATATTAAACTTCACACAAAAATTATGTCTGGAGGAAGAAAGATTTTATGATCCAACATAATGCTCTTCAGCTTTGACTGAGAGTCATCCAAGTGACATTTATCATGTTATCCATCAGTAACCTTAATGTCATTTTTAAAATTAATTTCTCAAGTTTCTTCATAGAGCTAGTTGGGATCAGCACCCCGCTGTTGTCACAGGATTGCTGCTCCAGAATACTGTGGTCCTAATGATCAAAATCCTTCTATTTCAAGCCTAAGTATGTTCAGACTGAACTTGTTCCAATTTTTTCCTCACATCAGCCCTGTTGTTTAATTTCAAAGCTTGTGGGAGCCTCTATGATTATGCTGTAGCGGAGAGTCTTAGCATTTGCAGCCTTTATCCTGCATCTAGGTTTGGCTTTTTTTCATCTTCCCTTGTGAGACAGTTTCTCCATTCCTTGACCATCTTGGTCGTCCTTCTCTGTTCCTTTTCAGATTTATCCTGCTTTAAATGTAACTATCTAGAAATCTTCAGAAGCAAGTCTCGTACCTACCTGAACTCTCTCTACCAGGAACAGCTTTCCTGCCTTCTCTCAGGGTTGCATCCTTGCATGACACAGATGGGTCACTGTCATCACGTGATGAACTTTGTACAATAACATCTCCTTTATTCTGCTCTATCTTTCCACCCGAGGAGCTCCAGGTCATAGCAACAATTCTGGCTATTAGTTATTGCCCTGTATTTTTTTCTACTGTTACATTTCATTTTGCTGCAATTGTTATTCTAGCAGTAGCAGTCATTCAATGTCTGGGAATGTCCTCCTATAAGATTTGTTGTGACAAAGACATTTCAGAGATTTCCGTGTCAAGCTGCTGTCATGCCCTATTTTTCTTCTTCAGTCTCTTTCTGGGGTAAGCATCGGCCAGCAGTTACTCCAGCCAACATCATCAAAATCAGGCACTTTTTTCAGTTGCTGCACTTCCAAAGCAAACTCAAACAAGTAAAGACATATAAAAACAGGCTGAGGGACCTTTTAAGTAAATTATAAAAACATAAAACCCAAGCAGACACAAACAACCACATTAATGCTTCACTGAGCTTTTCTATGTAGTTTTAACTCCAGGGTTATTGCTGCAAGTAAAACATGTATTGCTTTAGCCACATTATGGTTAGAGTAATACAAGTCCAAGTAAAAATCCAGGTATGATCAGAATAAAATATATTACTAGTGCAGCATGGTATTCTTACATGGAAAACCGTATTACTGAAAGACACAACTGCAGTAAGAAAGCTACATCCAAACTAGGCCTTGCAATATGGGGGGAGAATTCAGTATGGTACCAGACTGTGTATACAGGGTTTGACCTATCTCAGGCACAGCGTGACATATGCTGCTTCCACTGGTCTCTTCTCCAGTCCCTAGTCCTCAGAAATAACTCTGGGTGTCAGTGACATTTCTCTCTGTATCCATTTAGCTTTTGTAGTCACCACAACAAAAAGCTTCTATCTGAAATATCTTGGTACAATCTAATTTCTAAACACGTAAACAAAATAAAGTCTTTAGAAAATATGACTGTCAGTCAGCTTTCTGTAACGTTATGTTATATTCCCTGGAAATTCTTCCGTCCTTATTGCTACTCCATTTCACTTATCTATCTTAAATTGTTCATCTATATGTTTCATAATATCTGAACATATAGCCATACAATAACAACTCATTCTTTGATAAGTTTAGTGATTCTAAATCACAACTTAGCAGATCCTTATCAATCAAACACACCTGACTGCAGCCAGCCTGGCAGAATATCACTCTGAAAAGTGCATCTGAAGGTATAATACCAGCAACAAAAAATCCAAACCAGTTAGGTAACCTGTTGAGTATTGTGTGTGTGTGTGCACATGAACTGCATCTGTATTTTCATAGATGGCTTTTCATTTGTCAGTCACATTAAGGAACTCTGCTACCCTTAAAACGCCCTCCTGTTTCTACCAAGGTTCTATATTAACAATTGTTGATAGTTCCACCTGAAGGAAATGGGTCCTGTAAGTGCCAAAAAATAAAAGCAGCCACATTTTCAAAATCTAGACTGTAATGATTTACTCTTAATTAATGAGAAAAATTTCCATTAGTTCTTGAAAGGTTAGCATTTTTTGTTCTTTCTTGTGTTAGTAGCCCAAGTATCAATACAATGGATTAAACTGATTGAGTATTTCAGATTTAATTCCAAGAACTGACATGTACATGTCCTTACCTGACTCCTTCATAGGACACAGCGCGCACTGCATGCCCCAAGCTTCACCGTAGAGGCAACAGCACTCAGTATATGTAGTTTGTTTTCCAACCAGAGGTCGACTACAAACAAAATCATCACTTAGATGCTGCCAGCAAAGATCCTGGTAGACCTCAGTTTCTTCAGTTTGTTCTGATGGAGAAGACAGTATTAGATCATCATTGCAGCACTGTTATTTAAAAAAGATACTGGCATAATGCGGAATTTTCTAAACTTAGATTAGAAAAATAACCCAGCTTTACAGACTTTGCTGAATACAAGTTTAAGATTAGAAGTTATGACCATTTTTAAGTGCCTAAGGTGGCTCGTACCTTGAGTGTTCAGCTTTGCAAATATCTTAAAAGGTTCTGATTTGGCACTATTAGGCCAATTTAAAAGCACATTGGATTGGACACCCAAGAAATAAAACTTCCTAAATCAGTAGTCATCGCTGAAAGCTTAACACTGACTCAGCTCTGCTCTCATGGAAGTTGACAGAACTTGACAAAAACCAGTGTTAGGACAGAGGTGAATATTTGGGTGACTCCATTCACGGAATGGATCTTTAAAAGTTGCTATTTTGCTTTTCTTACATTGCTGTCAATGGCATCTGAAAAAACTTTTACAGCTAGGGTAGAGCTGAACAAAAATTTTATATGGGCTCAACGGGAGACTGGACAAATACTTGGAAGAGAGTCCCATTAACTAAACAGACAAACTACATCAGGCTCAGGAAATTCCCTGAGCTGAAAATAGCTGGAGGCTGGGAGAGTGCTGGGGAGGGTGAGGAGAAGCATTGTTTATCTGCTTTTCTGGTCCCTAATCATCCACTTACAGCTATTGTTAGAGACAGAATACTGCTGTGAACTACTGTCACATTCTTATGAACATTAACAAAAACATGTGTTTTTGTCAAAGCTGGAATATTTCAGAGGCATACTAGTTCTGACAAACATCTTGGTAGGAACAGTTCCTAGTCCTAGCAATGTCTGATCACTGCTGATCAGAGGGAGAGGAACTGTAAGCTTAATATTCCGCTTGGAACATAAAAACCTCTGCACAGTTGTTTTCTAAAGTCATCTGCAAGGTTTTCATTTTGTTCCAACATAGAGTGAAAATAAATGTTGTCACAAAGGTTTTGTTTTGTCTGTACATATCTATTTACTGTATTTTTACATGATGCACTGGTGCATGGGTGAGTACAGAATTGAAACCTAGCTCAACAGCAGAACAGTGAGTTCTGAAAGTGCAAAGGTGATCAGCATTTAGATACCTCTTCTACTAAGAACTTGTCAGAACACGCAGTGAGGAGCAGCAGGGGGCCTCTGCAACCAACTCCAAATTCTGCTGGCAGCAAAGGAACCGGCCTGCCCCCTCCTCCTGTGTGTTAGGGAGGACATTGCCAGCAGTGATAACAAGGCCTGAGCGCTTTGTGCTGAGTGAGACCATTGCTGTATCAGCCCGATGTCACATGATGGAAGACCCGTTGGGCCCTTGCATTCTCTTCACATCCTAGATGAACCCAAAGGACAATCCTGCTCTTGGCTTGCTTAACTGAAGATTGAACAATAGAAGTGTTGTGGTTCCTTCACAGTTTCAGGCAAGAGGATGACCACATTACTCCTCAAAAGTATCAGTCTTATAATTTGGAGTGACTAGAGCAGGCATTCAGCCTGTATTCCCATTTCCTTTCACAGAAGCATCTTAGAAAAATTCATTGCAAGTTGCAGGGACCAGAGGACTGGATTTATGGCTATACAGTGCCAGTATTAATCAAACCCATTGTAACATTTCTTTCAAAGATGTGTGTGGCATAGACAAAGCTGTGCAGACAGCATAATGCTCTGGATTTCTGAGATGTTTCTAAGAATCTCATATAACATTTTTTCTGAAATCAATGCCTACTGAAATTAAAAGAAGATGCAAAAACCTTACTTTAACAGTGATGCTGCAGCCCACAGCTTGAAAACGTGAGCTTGCTGTACCCTCAATATTAATCAATTGAAAGCACAGATAAAATTTCAGCTATCTCCTCCTAGATCTTGTTATTCCTGTTTCTGTTCCTTGCTTTGTGAGAAGCAGTCACTTACTCGGAACTGAATCTCCAGAGTCAGCCCACAGCCAATCCCCAGCATTAGTGAGACAGCAAGCAGGCTGTGCCTGGTTACCTACAAGGCTGGATAAGGTGCAGACAGAGCTAAACACTCCCCAGCCCAAGCCTAATCTCCTTAATGCTTCCACCAGTCTCCTGCCTGCATAGAAGTCATCACGATGACTTCTGGATCCACAGATGATGGTCCAAAATCCTCCAAAAGAGCAGGCTCATCCAAGCATGACCCAGTCTAAGCTTACTGGGGTCTGCAGCCATGTCAGCACCACCTCGTAGAGGTGTACGCACTTCAGTAACATGTATAACGGATCATACCACTTGAATCTGCTGGTCTGATGCATCGCTTTTCTGTTGCGTCCAGAACCATTGGGTGTGTACAGAAACAGTTGTAAGATCCTTCTGTGTTAATGCACTGGCCATCAATACAGCTGTGTGGGTCCTGACATTCATCCGTGTCTTTAAAATGGAAGGAAATGTATCAAGGAGAGCCAGCACAAAGCAGTCGCATTGTGTTAATCCATGTTTATATTTTCCTATATTAGGAGCAGATTTCTCTGTGTGCCTTTTGTTAATTACCACAAATACCAATTGCTGGCAGCAAAATCCTGCCTGTGCCCATGGAGAAGGACAGACAGATCAGCAGGATGCTGACCTCTAATCCTCAAGTCCTAGGGAGAATCTGGATGAGGAGGCTTGCTGGGGGCGGGTGGACTGCCAGGCATACCCTGCATCCAGCACAGCTGCATCTGCTTCCCACATTCCTGTCCCTTTAGGACAGTACCAGCAGGCATTAGAGGTAGGCAGACTCTCTGAGATTCTTCATGAACTAGTCAGGAGAAGGGATCACTTTACCTAGCCACAGTAGTTCTATTCCTTAGTTTGTCTGGGAGAGTAAAAGCAGAAATTTAGCTCAAAGGGAAGAGCAGGCCATTTTACTTCAAATAAATTACATTAAATCAGCAAAAACCCCACCCTTTGTAAAGAACAATCACAGAATCCCAAGGTGAAAGGTTCTCTTATTGCGGTTGCAAAAATTACTTCCTTTCATTATGCTATGCTGGATATTATATGTGGTTTTCTGCTTACAGAGCAAAAGTCAGGGCTACAGTTACGAGTAATTTTCAGTTGAATACCAGCACCAAAGAAGTACAAGGTTGTGCAGACTAAAATGATCTTATCAGTGACCTGAACTGCGATTTCATGTTGCATATTAACTCCTTCTGGAAAATAACTGTCCTTGAAAAAAAAAAATCTGCGTTAATTTGATTTATTAGAGTAAAACCAGCACACTTACCCAATGAAAGGTGAACTTCAACATACAGGCTTTCACTGCTCACTCCACGTACAAAGAACAGAAAGCTAAACTGAACCTTGGCAGAGTGACGCAGCAGGGTGTGTATAAGGAGGGAGCCACCTCCACTCGTTCTGTGCTGCCTACATAAAGGCTGGTAACAGCTCTAGGCTCTGCACTCCAGGGAGCGCAAGAGGCTGTTCTGGAGATGCAAACTCCTGGGAGCAATTTGCGGAAAAAGGAAGCAAGAAAAGCAAACCCTGCTCTACATGCCATCGCCATGTCAGCCAGAATTGCTGCCCAGCCAAGCATAAGGGAAGGGAAACGACCCAATGCCTCTTAAAAAGCTGCTACAGGAGTTCAGAGGCCCAGCGTTCCTCCCCTTGCTGGGAATACCGCAGTTCTGATGGGAATCCTGCTGTATGAGTCTGCTTGTTTTGCCCATCTGCATACCATTATAGTGACAAGACCACTTTAAATAAACTTACCAAAGCACTGGAGCTTAACAGGGTCGTAGTATGTGCCTTGTTTGCAGTAGCACTCGTAACCTGGCTGCGTATTCAAACAGAAGCCATTTTTACAGATTTCTTGTCCAAAGAGTTGGCATTCATCAGCATCTGGGGAGAAAACATTAACGGCTGTGTTACCAGAATTATTATGCGGCCATGCAGAGGAGCAAGACGGAATAAAGCCTATACACTTCTTTTGTTCAAGCAAACTTCACTTTACACAGAGGGCCCCAGGAGCATAGATATCCACAGGAAAAAACAAACAAACAAAAAATCCCCCCCCCAAACAAACAACACACTGGTGTGGAAGAGGCTACTGTGTGCTTGTAGCCAGAACAGGAAAGGGAAAACTGGTGGATCATGACTTTCCCTTTCCCTTGTCAGAATAAGTCCTGTGGTACACAGAGGCTGGAAGAATCTGCAGCTCCCCTTTCTTTCCTTTGGTATGACATTGCTCTTAGCTCCAAGCAAAACAGATGAAGGATATGGCCTGTATTTTCCAGTATAATTTGCTTTACCCAAGGGATTCCCACCATGGATCTAATTTCATCACACCATCTAATTACAGAACTAAGCAGTTATGCTTATGAATGGACTTTGTCACTGCTCTCCTCTCTCCACAGTTTGGTGACTCTACTGTGCATGGTAGGGAATCTTCATATCTGCACTGCTTGAGATTCAGACCTATATGCACAACTTCAAACCTATAAGCACAACTTCTGTGGAGACTTCCCACCATGTACGAACAACTGTCTGTTGCCAAATACAAGGCTGCAACTACTATAGATCCAGTGACAGCTGACAAAGAGAATCTACTGCACTTTCAAATGGGGCTAAATGTTTTCAGGGAGGTTTCATGGAAAATATATGCCAGGTCATACATAGCTTTTCACAGTTATACACATTTTTTCCCAGTCTCGTATTTACGTATTTGTTACTGTTGGAATTCCATTAACTTCCTTTTTTCCAAGCTACTTTTCATTTGCTAGACCTGTAAGGCTAGGCTGTTATTAAAAAAGGCAATAAAAAGCACAATGTAAAGTAGGTGATTCTCATCTTAATACCAATTCTTTTAATCCACTGTCTTCTATAGATTTACTCCCCATTTACTCTGGGGAAACACAGATTTTAGCCCAAAGCTGTCATTTTCAGCTGTGCAGCGGTTTCAAAGGTAAATTATTAAAATATTTACTTTTTCCAGAAGAACTGACAGTGCTATAAAGCTATTTATTTTTACAATCACTCTTCCAGCCACCAAGTGGCTTCAAACATTAAATATTTGAAGTTTGACTGTTTAGCAGCAAGGACAATGCAAAGATTAATAAGAAATGTCATGTACATGTCTGTCTTTTTCCTGTGGAACATCAGTTTGTGTATGGAGAAAAATGGGAAAACCTGGGAGTAGAGTCAAGGAAGGCCAGCTGAGTATATTAACTTCTGACAGATAATTCCAATTAAGAAAATAGGAGTTGTTTCTACAAGCAGAAGCTTGTGGACAAAAGCAACAGGAACATATGAGTTAGTGTAACACAGAAAGATCACATTGCTAAAGTAGTTATCCATTTATTGTTTGTTCTTTGTGCCATTCCTAAGGTTGTTACAAAATAAACTTATTGAAAACAGAAGAAGTCTTCTTATGGCAAGGATTTGTGGAAGATATTTCCAGATGAACTGTTTCCACACTTCAATATTTATGGCAGCTAGACATATCATCAACCCTGGGGTAGCACAACAAAAACAGTGCAGATTTTCTCTGAGACACATTTGGACGTGCTGTACGCACAGCATGTCCCAAATGTGCATTGCAAAGATAGACAGAAATCTTAGATCTAAAAAGATGAACACCATGCTTAAATAATCCCTGAATAAAAATACTCTCAGAGAGTATTAGGTCCTTTAAGATGAGCTCTGTGACAGTGTTCTGACTTGTCTAGATGTAAATTGTAAGTCTGTCCAACACTGGTCCCTGCTACCATAATTCTCAGGTGTGGATTCATCCCATGGCACTTTGTTCTTTCCTCCAAGGTGGTAGACAAAGTAACACCTCCAGAGAGTGGAGGTCTTCTGTGAGTTACCCCATTTAAATGCCCACATGCGTTGGAATGCATCTGGGTATTAGTGCCTTATAGTCCTCAGTATCTTTTCCATGTCTCACGCACTTTCCAGGTGCAGAGAAACATCTGCTGAGGATAACATGAAAAGATATTAACAGGACAGAGAACTGAACTCAACCATGGCCTACTAACTAACTTGATTGGAAAACCAACCCAGTAGTGTCCTAGTCAGTGAGGAAGAATAGTTTGAAAAAGTACGTGTGACAATCTTTAGGAAAAAAAAACCAAGAATCTTTTAAGTCTCACCAATTTTTGTCATCTCTCAGAATTAGGTCTGACAGATTAGTGATTTAGCTAGAGGCAACTCTGACAAATGTTTATCCACCGACCATGTGATACCATGCCTCTATTAAGGTCTTTAAAAAATAATGATTTTTACTGCATTTTATAGGAGAGGAACACACAGTACTTTCTAAATTTAGTTCTTGATTTGTAAAACAGCAATTCCAATAGGAACAAATATATAATATGTGTGTGCTTTTCTAAAGAATCTATAGCTGCTACGTAACCCAAAGATAATACATTGACTTCATTTTATGTGTTTATGCCAAGTAAAATTAATGTCACAAATTATTAATATTGATGGCTACTTCTGAAACTTGAAAAGGAATTTCACTGATCTCACTCTTCCTTCTTAGCGATGCCAACTCCCTCCTGCCCACACCCACAAACCCCTTCCTGTCACTCACATTTCTCTACAATCTTTTGTTTAATACTTATTTCATGAAGTTCTGTAATAAAAACATCATTGCTGAACTTCCTTTGGTTTTTATATTTATTCTCACTTGTAACTCTATTGTTTAACTGAACTTTTTTTCTCTCTCCAAGTCCCCATACATTTATTTACAAATTTCAGGTGGCTTTGTATTTCATATGTACAGGGGTATTTGAGGTTTGTGGTCTCAGCACCTACTCTCACAGTATATAGCACTTAGGATAAATTAAACCAGAATATTGCAGAGATTATATATACAGAGACTGCATAACTGACATTCTTAACAATCTGTCAAATTATGATTTTCAGTAATATTTTGTATCACGAGCTGTTTTCATCACCTAATAAAATTTGAATTAGTATGTTTACATTGTTATCTCACATTTCTAGTCAATCAACTACCAGAACTTCTGAAATAAACTTAATACAAGTTAGTACTGACCTTTGTAATTCTGAGCAAGAAGCCCGTAAGATGAATCTCCAGAGGGAATGAAACCTTTTCCTTCAGGACACAAATCAGTAAATTCAGCTAGGAGAGAGAAAAAACAAAAAATTATGTCATTATAAAAGTGTTACTCACATATATATGTATTACATATGTGCTTCGGGGTATTTTGAGAAATCTGAGGCAATGTTTGGCTTACATCTATCAGGCAATCATGCACACCTTCAGCTGAATGGGGGATGCTAATGCTACAGCCTGACCTTCCCCTGCTCTCAGCTTGCAGAACTAGCTTTGAAAGACCTAGCTAGGGTACCCACAGCATCACAGAGCTCCATGCAAACTATTTTCTCTTGCTCCTTGGCAGGAGAATGGAGTCCTTACTGGGTCTCATGGTGCAATGCACTTATAACAATACCAGTAGCCAAATTACCTTGATTAAAACTAGCGCGGGCCTCTCTGAGCTATACTGCAAGCTGCAATCTACAAACCCCTCCCCACATTCTTCAGTCCTTATACAGGAAAAACACTAATTAACTGCAACAGGAGAACATGGTGTGCATTACAGAGGGAAATTATTTAAAGTGCCTTGGAGACTATACAGAAAAGAATAAACCTATCCAAGCAGAGGGGCTCTTTTTCTAATGCATTTCATTTTAGTTTCACTGATCTAAAGTATAGTTAAAACAGGAATTAAACATGATGATACATGTGTGTGTAAAGTAATCTTTAGTGCTTAAACTTAAAAAGTTTACACATGTTCTCTCTTACGTGATTTTTTCCAGCTGGATTCTGAATTTCAGCCATCATCACTGTTTATGTTTCAAGTACTGTTTTCAATATTTGTGACAAATATCCTATGGCTTTGTTTTTGTAACTTAATATTTAGAGGTTAAACAACAGGCTGCAGACAATATGATTAACTGAATTGTTCACTAAGTAGCAAAATGTAAAACTAATATCATTATTTATATCAGTAATTTGTAGTACTGTAGAAACAACATTATAAAGAATAGCTGCAGACTCTAAAACACTGTAGTGCTTACCTTTGTTTTCCAGCTTGTGGGAAAAATCTAACATGTTACCATAGCATCTGGAAAAAGCTTCTGTGAGAATCTATTTTTGTTTAAAATCAGTTGGAGATAATGCTGTTCAGTAACAGGCTGTTTTTATCCCTAGGGTAACTGCAGTGAATCCAATGGATTTACACCAGGTACAAATTATTCCTATTAACTTTTCTTCCGTGGAAGTCTCCCATGGGCAAGTCATGACCCAATACTACAGAATATAGGATTTAATGGGCAAGCCTTCTCTAAAGGCAAAGCACACTACCGTTAACACCAACACAATGCTTCAAAAGTTTGCAGAGGGACAGAAGGTCTCCTCTTACCAGTTCCAAAGACAGGGCATGGGAAGATTTCACAGTTATCGCCCCAGCCAGCACCCAAGGTACAGCAGCATTCTTGTTTGGTTACATTGGATGTAAGCACATTGTCACAGAAATTGGCATCGTTCAGATTGTAGTAGCACTCCTTCTTTCCATCTTCATGTTGATCAGCCTCTATTGGTAATTCTGAACGCGAAAAGAAAACATAAACCACATAAGATGACATGTGAAATGAATCAGTTTTACAGGAGAATCAGAAGAGCCACAGTACCTGAATTTCACCACAGTGAAGAGCAGCATTGTCAAGCAGGGAAGAAAATGGTTAAGTACCAATTTTGGTTTAACTTTTTTGTTCTTAGGAAGAATGATGGAAGTTGACAACCTTCTTTTTTCAGACTTTTTAAAAAACTCTTTAACAGGACTTTTTCAGACCTGTTTGCCAAGTTGGCCACGAGGGGATTCTCCACATTTGCACTTTCCATTTTTAAGCAATGCATGAACCACCTGCTCTCACACTCAGCTACCTAATGACCATGCCCAACTCCTGACATAGTGTTTTTCACCTATGAATCTGGAAGCTCTTCACAGAGGTGAGCAAACATTACAAACTCATTTGACAGATAAAGGAGCTAAGGCACAAACTGAAAAGGCCTGATTTTCAAAAGAATAAACATTTCCAGCCTCTTTTAATTTCTTGGGAAAAAAAGCACGTTCCACACTTGAATACAAGGCCCTTTATGATTTTTGCAAAAGTAACCGACAGACACCATGGTAAGCAGAGGAATATAATGCAGATGTCAGGTTAACTGACTCTGTGCTTTACTTTAAAAAAGGCTTTCCTTTAGAATAGGCATCCAGCCAAGAAGTCAGATTTTCTGCCTTTAGCAGTTGAGTGGGTCCTCTCACAATGTTTATAAGGACTGGAGGCAGAATAGTCTCTCCCATAGATCAAATAAAAAAACCCTATTAATAGTCAAAGACCTTTCTAAAGCAAAGCACTCTGAAAGTACACCAAGGAGTGAGTTTGTAAATACGTAGTTAAAGATTCTGTGTTTGCAGAACTTTGTCTGTCTCACCTTGCACTTCCAGAAAAATCTAATCACGAGCTCAGAAGCGGGAACTATCACATGAAACTGTTATTCACACTTGATCAATATGGAAAACTTTTCATAGGCCACCCGTAAAATAACTGAGTTCTAAAATTACAAATGCTCATGTTTATTAACCAAATACAAAACATTGTTCAGGAACTTAGATAAATCTTGAGATGAATTGGGAAATTCTTTACACTTCACACTTAACAAATGTTTAATTCACAAAAACCTACTAAAAATTGTTGCATGTTGGCTGATTTGTTTGAGATTTCATTCATTTCTACTCGGGCTCTCGCACAATACACCAAGCACGAGACATTTCTCAAGTAACACACATATCCAGGTGGGAAACAAAACCTTATTTTATACCTGAGTGACAATGCATTTCAAAATGCTAGAAGCTTAGTAAGACCCAAAGAGTTGTGGTGTATAAACTACCTTTGCTTGCCTTGCAGTTCTTTTCAAGAAAGAGCTTAAGGCTGGCCTGCTTACACGTATTGGTATACTTGGGAGAGTCAAGTTCACTTGACCACCTCATCTGTCCGCCTCTGCCTCTTGGAGGCAGGTCAAGCTCGGCTTCTTTGTGCCAGTTACAGGATGGAATTTCTTCTAATCCCATCCACTTAAAAATGATGGCTGCGAGGTGGGATCTTGAAGATAGTGATTGTCCAACAAATGCTGAAGGAATTAAATGAACTCCAGTTCTTGTTACCTCAAGCCTGTTATCCCTGCCTGCCCACATTCCCTCAGGCAGATGGGACAAGGCAACTTTACTGAGCATGCAAATACTATATGTGTTTTGAGAAAAGCAGGTTTAAAAATGCCAGTATGGATTGCCTGTTACTGCACTTCAATAGTATGAATGTAATAGTTCTTTTGGCTTCTACAATAGGATTTATTTTGATTTTCCTCAGAAAAGTGACTCTGTGTTTTGGGAGGTTGAGGGGCAGGCAGACACCTCTCTTCAAATTTAGTACAATGTTGCCACCTGCAAGGCAAACTATCCTTTGCTGTTCCGCCAATATAACTAAGTTGTACATTAAAGGAAACACCCAGCTGAGTGCTTATTTCATCTCTGTTACATTTAGCCTGTGGTCTCCCCTCATCAGACAATTACAGTTTTCCATAGTGTGCTGAATTTCATAAAGGGCAGTGGGTTTGTGGTATCAGCTGCTATCCAATAGGAACTACGTTAAGACTATCAAGTGTCACAGAAACGCAACTGAACTAAATCTGTTATTCCTAGGTGAGAGAGTAGTACTTCAGACACCAAATTATACATTTTCCTTGGCCATTTGCCATCAAACTGACTCCAAGCCAAATCTTCAACACGACAAAGAGCACGGCAGTTTTCACGTTGTTTACCAGAGCAAGAATGCCAGAAGTTGCCCCAGGAGGAAGGGGAGACAGTCCCATCATGTCATTGTTTATTCCCTTCTTACATATGATGTGTTGGTTTCTCCTCCCCCCATTATCTGTTCAGCAGCTTAAATGTCTGTTGTTTACACAGCTGTGACTGAGAGTTAGTCAAGCAGGCATCATGAATGTTTGGAAACCAAATGAGACACAATTTTTTTTTTTTTTAAACAGGACCAGTCTGTGTCTACAAGCTTATAATTCTCTCTCATACATTATTAACCATTCAGTAAGCAGGTTGATTTTGAAAGTGGTTTCACTAGGTTGACAACATATGATAGGAAATGGATACCTTTTTTTTGTATCATTCTTGTTTCAGGTTTATTATTGTACTGCCTACAGCCTGCTGGTAAAGGAACATCATTTTATCAGGTCGTTGATATGATTGTTTCATTAACAGCCTGTAAGAAAGATTCTGTATAGTTTCTGCTAAATTGAACTCTGAAGTATTTTTTATTAATAGATTTATATACCTTAGTGTAACCTTGATCCAACAATATGCTTCAGCATGTGTCTGACACAAAAATATGCATTAGTAATATAGGATTCAGTTGATAATCAGGATATTAGCATATGCTTAGACCTCAGAATACACTTAAATACTTGCCTAAATAGTGGCCTGTTAACAATTGTGATCTGAAAAAATACAAAACATACAGAACTGATGGGATCTTTAATACTGCAACGGTGTACAGGTAGAATCACTAAGGTGGTTGCTAAAGCAAAAAATCACCATTACAAGTTCATGACTTCTGAAACCACAGCAGAGAATCTGATGGCTCTGAACAAACAGCTGTAGTAACACACATTTTCAGAATCTGATTTTCAAAAAGACAGTAAAAATAGATTGCTATGTGCCTATCATCATGGTGTACTTGTTTAGATTTCTCAATTGGCTCCACAAGCTTCAACACCTAATGTGTGTGTGTGCAGTGTATGTGCGCACACCTGCATATGTACAACTCGGGGATTAGTGCAAGTGATGCACATTTGAAAATGATATCTAAGACTATGCTCATAGATGACTGAAATTCAGATAATTATTTACCTTAGAAAACCATACAAAAAATAATACAAATCTGAAGAGTTTCCTTTTAAGTCTTAACACTTGGAAAGCCCTTAAACTTTAGGAAATTTATAATTTCTACTCAGGCACCAAATTTCTAGCCTTGAGGAAGCTTCCAGATCAGATTTATAAACTATTACTTGGCAGCCTCAATTTTTTTTGTGCTAGTGGTTGGTTAGCTGCAGGGGGGATTGATTTTGTTCTAATACAAATCAGTCTAGGAGGGACTCATGTTTGGACACCAAAACTGTGATTTTGACTTGTAAATCCTAGTAAATACTGTTAAATATCTTGCCATGAATAACTGGTGGGCACTGGTACCTTAGTGAAGCTCTCTCACTGGAATTCTTTTTCTTGGCTGAGGTTTAAGACACACACACTGACACACACACACACTTTTGTTTGCAATTCTCATTTTAAATCATACCTAATTTAATCCTCAAATATATACTATCCTTTATAGCGACTGGATTCAATGCAATGAGATATATTAGCAAAATATTAGTATATATTAGTAATTTAGATGCATACTAGAATATGTATTTTTTCTTATGTAGAACCAATTAAAACTGTGCTAATTACTCAAATGGCATTCAGCTTGGTACTTGCTAGAAATTCATCAAAAATGGCTTCATATATCTTGTTAAAAGAATAAATGATAAGACTTTAACCCAAACTAGGCATTTTTTTCTCTCTTAGGTACAAAGATGTATAACAACAAAGTTTCATCTACTACAAAAGAGAGTTCTTTCCTCCTTGATCTTTTCTTCCTTCTGAAGCATTTGCTACATTTTGCGAATGGCAGGGAAGCAGGGAAGGGAATAAGACAATCAAACACTGCATAATTACCTTTTTTTGGTTTGTTACTGGAACGTGACAATATGGGCTAGAATTCCCGATACATTCAGGACATAGCTAACAATAGCTGTAGAAACAGAATTTCCACCAAGTGAAATCTAAATAGAAGGAAGTCTCAAGAGCCCTAATAGCAAGTAAAGTGTGAACACACAGCATTCAACAAAGCTAACAGCCTTTAACCACATGAAAAAACGTTCCCAAATTCATGTAAGATTTGAACAATCTTCATCTATTTGCACTTGATACAAGGTGGACAAACATTCCTTTATGTACAAAAATACAAAATGAGAAAAAAGCAAAAGCTGAATAAACCACACTGAACTATAGATATCTGCAACAGGATAAAGCAGATTAAATTCTTCATTTCTGAAAACAAGCATGGTGCAAGCTAATGCTGACAGATGATGTCCACATGCATCATAGGGGCTCTCAAAGCACCGCACATGACTTGAGTATGGGGCTTGTCAAAGGCAGAGGATGTGTGGCTACTCCATCGCTCTTTGCAGGGAGACTGCATGCTATTCCCATGTGATCATGCTGCAGCTGGTCTCGGGAGATACTGCAGTACTCATCACTGCACAAACCAACATAGCTGTTATTTGCTCATCCTGCAGTGAGCACATGGGGCTTATGCTACTTACAAATGAGGAAGAAAAGATTGTTTTTTTTCCCTCCTCAGCTGACAAAGCTGTACAAGGGCCACCCACTGGTTCCCAGAACAAAATGGGAACAAACAAAGTGAGCAGATGTAGAAGAGTTAAGTGTGTATTGTCAGCTCTGGAAATATCAAATCCTGAGGTATGTGGGGCAGTGTCACTGCTTGGCTGGTCAGTCTCTAAGGTCTTGAGAAACAGAAGCCAACTGATAAGAGAAAAAAAAAGCCCAGCAATGCTGCAGGAGGTACAGGAAAGCAAGAATCCCTTCTAACAAGAACTAACAATAGTACTTTCCTCCTTTTACTTTGGAAGAAAATTAAGAGAATAAATAGTAAAATCTCTGTTCCTAGTACTGCCACTTTTCCTCATTCTAGTTCAAGAGCATATGGTGTAAAGTATGTCTCACTGGGTCCTATTTTACATATCTTCTGGTCTCCTATGTGAGCTCTTCCTCCTTGATAACCTTACCAGAGAAGAGACAAAGGTGAAGCACATGTTTTGTTACAGCCCAGTGAAGGCAGGAGGAGAAGGAATCATGGTTTCTATCCAAACCGATCACAGTAAAGCTATGTTCCCCAGTGACAACAAAATGGAGTTAGGACTGCCAGGAGAGTATTCATCTGCTGGCAGTACAATCAGCCACACTGGGCTTTTCATCCCCTCCCTCCCCACTGTAACATTTGGGTATGGCCTTGAATGCTCCTTGGACTTTACTTCTTTTTACATGAGCTCAGGTCCTCTGCTAATTTCTTTAGCTTTGGTTTTGTTTTGACAAATAGCTAAATTCTCCCAAGTACTATCTCCTCACACTACCAAAATGAAGATGGCATTCGCATCTCCTGCAAATCTTGATAATATAATTTAAACACTCTTCCTCCAGAAATTCATGGAAGAATTTTCAGTGCTGTTACTTCAGTCTTATCAGCTAATCTGCTTCATGGTGGAAGGATAATGCAGTATTTTTCCTTGCAGCTAGGAATGGAGGCAGTACCACTGGGCATTGCTCTGCTGCCTCAGCCCTCATTTTTTCATTCCTTCTTCATAAAACAAGCTCCTGTAAGCCTGAGTCTCTCTCACAAGATTTTGCAATGGTTTCAGTTTGTCAATCAGCTGTTAATGATATTTCACAGGCAACTTCTTGAGTGCTGCTGAGTGCTACATTCAGTGATCTAAATACTTGTTGCAATTAGGTCACAGATATTTCAACCTTGTTTACAAGTCTGAAAGACCATGAGTGATAAGAGAAAACTGCCACAGCCTTGTAGGCTGTAGAGTCTGCATCCTGGCACTAGAGCCAGTTATTCTAAAGCTTTCTGGAAGCTAGATCAGCCTGTAGTGCAAGAACAAAATAATGCAGAAAAATACTAAGATTTGCATTCTAGACGGGAAAAAAATGCTATGCAAGTAAATCCCTTAACTGCTTATACTCTGTTGCTCCTTATTGTGGGCTTGTTCCTTTCTCCAAACTGGATCACTGTAGAAATGTGGAGGCAACTTTTAAGAGTCCTAAACTAATTTGTAATGAGCATATTTCCAGTAGTGTTTGCAACACCCAAAACACCTGATAACAAAAGCTCCCAAATCCAATACAATGGACTATTAGGAAACACAGGACAAAAGATGGAGTAAAACAGGCAAGGGCACTGTCCTGGTTTTGGCTGGGATAGAACTAATTTTCTTCTTAGTAGCTAGAATAGTGCTGTGTTTGGTTTCAGTATAGGATTTGGTATGAGAAGAATGTTGATAATATACTGATGTTTTTTCTCTCTTTTATTCTCTGAGGCAGGGCAGAGTGGGCAAGCAGCTGTGAGGTGTTTGGCTGCCAGCCACCGTAAACCACAACAGGCACAACAACCACAAAGGGCACTCAGATTGACAACAATTCAGTGTTTTGGGTTTTTTTTGCTTTCCCAACTACCTTTTCTGAGGACTTAAGTTACTGCTAGATAATGCTAAGAGGATACCACTATATACAAATTTTGGTTTTAATCATATGCTCCCTTTAATGTTGTCCATGCATACTAGTGGATGCTTGTAAAAATCTGAACAAAAAATAAAATCACTCAGGCCAAAGACATGATTCCATATCACATTTAATTGTTACAGTACAGCAAACGAGATTGTTTACTCTTAACTGCTGTAACTGTTCATTACTACTGACAAGTCCATTGATGTATAAAATTTAGAAGGTGTTCCTACTATATTTTCACTGCTGAGGATTCACTGATAACATATTCCATCCTTGAAACACCTCTTCTTGTGCACACACTTTCAGCAAGACAAAGTTTTAAACTTTTATGTTCTAATTGAAGCAACACCAGCATTTAAACCAACTTTACCTTTCCATTGGTTACATATGCAGTGGAAATCAAGCCAAGCATGCAAAAATCTGCTGGCATTTTACCTGGTGAGGTGCGGAAGCGACACTGTCCGGTCATTGGATCATACTCCTGGTTTTCATCAGAGCACAGGCACAGGAAAGAACCATCGACATTTTCACAGAGGGCTTCGCCACATACTCCACTCAGCATTTCACATTCATTCACATCTGGGGAAAAAAATCCAAAACATAAATCAATTCAGACCCATTACTGACAGTTTGTTCTTTTATCTGCTGTATCTGTGCCAGCATTGTCTGCCAGTTGTAATCTCTGGGGAAGGATTAAAAACTCACTAATACCTAAGTGGATTCATAAACAAGTAGTCAGTCCTTTGAAATAAGGGCCCCTGAAAGCCACAGTACAGTTTATAGACTGTTCATGCTGATTAGGTGCTGCTTGTAGACCAGAACACTGGCTTTCATTTTTTTTCAGGTTTTTTTTTTAATTTCTTTCTCATTTTTAAATACTTGATCTTCTTTGTACCCTTTTCGTGCAATTTAAGATTCAGACTAATTTAATTTGTTTTCTTAACTTTATCAAACTGCCACTGAACTCAAGGAGCAAAATGAGTAGGTTTTGGTGCAATTCAGACTGCACCATGAAAAGAGAATTCCCCAGCCCCACTGCCACCACATGCCTTGTATGATGGCCTCACAGGCTGCTCTGGAACCCACAAGGTTTATGCCCAGGTCACCCAGGAAGCCCCTGCCAAACACTGCAAATCTCCTCTCCCCAAAAAACCCCACATATTTTTAACTTGGATTCCATATACCTGCAAACTAGTTACACCCTGAAAGGTGTGTTTGATTGATGGGAGAGTTGTCTGCTGTTTAAACACGGGTTACCAAATACAGTCAGGATCACTTAACTTTACTCTCTTTTCAGTTGCTAAAGTTTATGTTTGAAAATCTACTTTGTCTACTAATGACAGAACCTGAAAATTATAATCTGTCTATCACAATTCAGAAATTTCTATAATTGAGTGTGGTCTAAAGTATAACTTGTGAGGCAATGTTTTATTCTTTTTCCCTCTTATCCAGCAAGAATGAAAATCTAATCATATGACTGAATGTTGATTTTTGTGTATTTTTATACACATATGCATTTTAACTTATGGTTTCCTCAGCACTTTTAAAATGTATTTAGATTTTTCTTTCTCTTTTTGCCGGATTCCTGTCACAAGGAGTAAATCTTCTTTGGGGAGCGTTGCCTGGCCAGGAACTAAAGAGACTTACCTTTTCCTAAAATTGTTTTGCATCAAAATTTGTAAGAGTATTTTATATTATATAGTATATACAAGAAAAAAAAGAAAGACATTATTGTTTGGTGCAGAATCAATTAACTACCAACTCAAAATTAAATTTAGTTTCACACTAACTTTTGCTTTCCTTTTTTTTTTTTGTTTCTTTGCTTCATTTGTTTTCATACTTGAAAAGTCACTGTATGCAAAAATATACATTAGTATGTTGCAAACTAAGTGCCAAATGGCATAAAGAATTTTGTAATAAAACTTTAATATAGTAGAAAACACATACAAACACTCCCGTAAAACTTCTAACTCCTCCTCTCTGTTCAGTATCCCACTTAGGACTCTGTTCCTGGTAAATGTGTTTCATCCCGAGTCTGGCTTGAAGAAATTGCTTAATTAATACCTTTCCTTGATCTGGTGTTAATTTAGAAACTTGTGCTGTCTCGGATGGTTCTCAGGTCCAACCATCACTATTAACAGATCTGGAAACCTATTACTCACAAGAGAAATGTGCAGTATTTACACATCTACAAAAATCTCACATCTTTTCATGGTGATTGGTGTCTTTCCTGGAGCTCGAAGCCAATGCTAAAATCTGTTCAAATACACTGTGCCCAGGGAGGTGTGCCATCTAACGCAGACTGGCTGTACCACATCCCAGACGTTATTTCCTGTAGAGGGTAGCACAGAGTCCCGGTTATTCAGCTAAGAAACTAAGCAGATGTTGCATTTAAATAGGCTAAAAAATTAAATTCAGTCTATTATGATTTATATTTCTGAATGGTCCTGATGTGCAGAAATAGTGGGTTTTCTTGGGGTTTTTTTTAAGAGATAAAATGAATGGTTCAGCTTATTTGCTGTTCATTTCCATTCAGTCTTAATAACAGGTTCTCATTAAATGGATACACAGTTAAGTTTCCATCTGGCACAAAGTTCAGTGAGTAAAGCACAGCTCAACCTTATTTTGCTAGTAAGTGATACAACTTTAACAAAACATGACAGAAAACAAAAATGTTCTTGTAATGAAATGCATTTTGCTCCTATGCCCCTTTTTGCTCACTAGAACCTTGCAGGAATGACTACTTGCACCTAAGAACTCACCCGTACACCCTCGCCCATCCTGTGAGTCCTGATACCCTTGATAGCAGAGGCAGCGGTAGGAGCCATCCATATTTTCACAGAACCCGTGACTGCCACATATTGTGCCGTTTGCACATTCATCAACATCTGCAAGGAAGAATTTTAACATCAGACAGGCTGTGTGACAGTCAAAGGCAGATTATTTGTGAAGAGTGCAGAAAAACAACAGACAGGCCATTTTTGCAAACAGATGCAGCGATGTCCCTCTATATATTGGGAAAGAAAACACAAAGAACAAGACACAAAAATTTAATGTAAGCACATGTACAATTCAAGAAATAGTCTCAGTGGTAACTTCGTATGGAATTATCTTATGTCAGAAAACCATTTTGGTCAACCATCTCCCATCTGTTTCATCAAATCTGTCAGTTGTGGCATGATGCTACATACCACAGAGTAAGACATAGTTTAAATACGACCATCTCTCCGACTGACTTCCAGATTCTGACCGTGTAGCATTATACAGTCAACAACACGTGTGAAATTGAACCCACTGTGCCTACAAGAAGAGTTCCAGGCTACGGTTGCATCCGTTACACAGAGGTGCTACACAGATCTCATTCTGGCTCTCAGCACAGAGTATGATTTCATGGTGTATGTGTAAGTGGTAAACGTCTGTGGACTGAGCCTTCTGACTTTAATCCTGTAAGTTTACACATATGAATCACCTTACTCAGGCAGGCAAAGTAATTACAATGCCTGCATGCTTTCTGTACCAGCCCTTTCATTTGTAGTTCCCATTTGTGGGTTGCTGGCCTTACAAGAGTCACTTGTATGAGTGAGTCTGTTCTTTGATTCAACTGCCCATCAAACTATAATGAAGCAGAGCTGCTTGTGATGGAACATGGTTTATTTTTGTAAGTATATTACAAGTGCTAGGTAGGTATTATTTTTATCTTCACTCAAAGTAAGACCTAAACCCAAGGCCCTGACCATCTGTGGTCATTAAAGATAGCGTGGTGTGTTTTTCAGGAGGAAGAACACTAACTGAAACTGGGAACCTGCCAGAATGGTAGGATTAGTACCTCCTGCCTTCTAAATGCCTCGGCAGTTTGAAGCAGAGAAATTATTGCTATATTTCTTTCCTAGACACCATTATGACTGTTAAGTAAGGTTGATATCTGCTTGGAATTACCTTCTGCACTGTGCCTCAGGGGTAATTACATTTTGAATGGTGAATAAAGTGATTAGCTTTTGATTTATCTGGGTACTAGCTACTATCATTACTTCTGCATATTAGAGTAGACCTTCATGTGATGGAAACTACCATCATTCTACCTCCAGTGAAGGCCTTAGGCAGTCACTGAACTATAGAACTGGTGGGACTGAATCCTGCATTGCCACAGAGAGGGCTTCTTTGAACCAAGCACTGCTGCTTGGTGTCTTTCTGAAAGGAGACAGTAGGGCTCAAACATAGTCCTGTCTGGTCCTGCAGCTCTTCACAGCTGTGTCAAACAAAGGCCTAGAAAAGTCAGCGAAGAGGCACCTGGTTCTTCTCCTGGCAGTGCTCACCAAGCAAAGGACACTTTTACTTTTAAATTGTGTCTTACACTCAGCTGAAAGGGAATTCTTAGTATTTGAACATAGCTGTGTCACAGCTCCCCAGGCTATCCAAATTTGAGCAGCACATCATTACCATCCACACAGGTTACCTGTTGTACTGCCCTCTTGCTCCCCAAGTGCTCAAATTCAGCCACATATGCTTTTGTCTGCCTCAGGGAGAGGTTTTTATAGGATCTTGAAAAGCAGCTTTTCCTATGACCTGTAGTTGGGGTTTGAACAGGTTTAGAATTGCATATAGAGTTTTAAGGCCAGAAGAGACTATCCACAACCTCTTAAATAGCTTAAAAAACTGTCACTGGCAATTTCTGTACATACAGGGGAATTTTAGTGTAGAATACTGTGGAATTTTAACATCTTTTTCAGAAAGGCATTTAATTTCACTTTAGGATGTTTAAGTGACAGAAAACTCATCTCTTCTCTTACTGAACTGATCCACTGGTTAACAACCTTCAGCTAAAATACAAAATTAATGCAAAAACTATATGTACTACATACACCAAATCTAGGAGACATCTATGAGTAAAACTGATAATTATAAAAAAAGTACTTGCAGATCAGACTGGCAGAATAATTTATTTGGTTTGTTGGTTTTGTCAGTAAAGGTTTTAATGATCTTTTATGTCTTGATTTATTAAACAAAGGAAAAATATTGAAGGAATTTATCTTAGGGTTATTTGTATTTGTCAAAGAATACAATAGCTAGTATGCTTATTCTCAAGGAACTGAATATGAAAATTTGGGTGGTTTCTGCATACTGAATTTATTGAAATCTACCACAAACCCTGCCTAGTAGAATTAATTAATCAACAAAAGTCAGCAACATATCTGTATTAAAGACCCTGGCAAAGGTGAAAGGTCAAGTATTACCTTTGATACCCTTTACTTTTCCAGTCACCATAATGACAGAATTTAAAAAAGATGCATATGGAGATATTAGGAGGAAGAAGACATAAATTCATTATGGCTGTGTTTTTCTGGTCCCTCCCTCTTGCTGCTGTGCACTATACCTGCATAACGTGTCTTATTTAAATATTTAGTCTTATGTGATCATCAGAGTTTCACATAGCTGGTCAGAAAGTCTGAATACTCTCTTATTTGGAAAACTCTGTTTAAGAAAAATTAAGAAAAGGAATTCAAAAAAGAGTAAACAATGGTGGATTAACAGCCAAGAATTCAAGACAAGAGACAATAACACAGTGTTTGTATTTTCAGTGGCCAACTGTAATAACAAAAGTTCCTGAGCCACAGGACAGTTACTCTGTTAAAAGCATAGACAGAAGAAACTGCAACTGGGGATTTTAGAATTACCTAAATTACAGCATTTCTATTACTTAATAGCTAAATGTTAAAGGAAACAGATAGGGGAATGGATCACACATCTGGTTCTCCAAAGGTGAACTAAGGTAATTGACTGAAAAGCTGCAGAAACAAAACATGTGATTGTAGCAAGTGTCCTGATTTAGTATATAATATAGCCACAGAAGATGGTTTTGTTTTTAAAAAGTACACAGTCTGAACATGACTGGACCTTTCACTGTTTGGGAAATTACAGAGAAGGTCCAAGCACCAAATATTTTTCCTTGTCTAGACAGCTCGCTCAAAGGACTCCTGTTTTATAGCCGGAAAGGGCATTTGTTTCTTTAATCACCCTGTAAAGCATGAGGCTTGTAATCGCTGAGTCTTGCTCTTGCTATATGGATACAAAGCAAGGGGAAAAACTAAATATAAAACTAATATATCCTATGTCTGTACAGTGACTAAAGCAGTTCTCTGTAATTACAACCTGGTTTAGAATCCATGACTCAGTGCTGCCTGCTTTATTCAAAACTCCTTTGATCTAACATCACCAGGATCTAAAGAAAGGCGAAACATGTGCACTCAAGCACACTGCTATTCAGCTCAACAACGTGTTCCTGTCTCCTGCCAACCTGAACAAGATGAAGGCACACTTAACCTCAGGCGTGATACTTAAATCGCACTGAAATCTGCTTACATTGCAAAATGTCTGGAAGAGGAATTGTTTCCTGTGACAGTTTTGTACAGTGCTTAGGGGAACAGAGCTCTGATTCTGAGACTTCCAGGTACTGCCCATAACACCCATACATAAAAATCACTGTCATGAGAAAATTAGAAAAGTGAATATTTGCATAAAGACTTTGGCCATCCACAGGCAAACATGCTGGATGGTCATTCCAACATTGCAATGATGTGGGCAAGAAAGAGATTTTTGTTCTCCCTTTGTGTTCTTATTTCTCTAGCCAGCATCAAGGGAACTAGTTGATGCCCTAAAACATCTCTGTCAGCAAAAGTGAAAAGGCTGGTGAAGTCTCTGAAACACTAATTTCACTTATTGTGACACAAGAAGGTAGTTCACAGAGATGCATACTTGAACCTATATTGGGTAGAAGCCTGAGCTTCCTTACTCCGGTATTTACCCTGAGATTTGGTGAAGCTGTGGAGTTTTCTAGAGCATGAAATTTATTCCCTGTAACAAATAATGCTCTGCCCCAAAAGGAGTCCTAGTTTTACCATACCCTTTCCCTAAAGCTGCCTTATCTTCCCTATATATGGGCAGAATTATGGCTGTGATGTGCAGTTACAGCAAACATCTCTCTCAAAATGTCTTTGGTGGCAGAGGTAACAGTTATGCACTGTTCACAGCTCTGCTCTTTGTTTCCCTGATTTTCAGACTTTAGGTTTGCAGCCATCTTAAACGATGGTCAATGTGGTATCTTTATGTACAGATTTGTAAATTAGTCTTTGATCACAGAATGATCTGTGGATGCTCGGTGTAAGCATCCAAAAGGCTCAGATGGATGACTTATTCAGCGGACAAGGAAAGGAGAACAGGATACAAGACACAAAGTGAGGGGAAAGCAGAGATCAGAGAACTGTGGAGGGATGTGGAAGTTTTTTTGGTGTGCCTGTTGAGGCAGGCAGTGAAGCTCAGGGCTTGGAGCAGAGAGAGGGAAAAGTGAGGGAGCCACAGAGATATACAGGATTGGACATGGAAGCAGGAGAGGCACTTGGGGCAGGGTATTACCTTAAGCCTCAGAGAACCTCTAACTTGAGCTTTTGCCAACACAGTTGACAGCACCCAACTGGGTAAGACACTGCCCTCAGAGAAACCCCAGAGAGCTCGACAGGGAGCTAGGGAGCGCTTCGAGAGCCTCCTGCTCGGAGAGCCTGGCACAGCCAAATGGCTGAGCCTGGGGCCAGATGGCAGTGGAATGTCACCACTACAACAAAAGTTTGTCTACACCTTGGAAGAAGACACAGTCTCCACAGCTGTTCAGTTTACTTTGGCCAATGGCCATAAAAACTCCATACCAGAACTGAACCACATGGGGTTCTTAAATGTTTTATGTTGTTGTTTCTGACTTTTCAAAAAAAATGAGTCAAACTCATGCAAAAACAGTCTGGAGATATGGAAAATCTGCTCCCCAGGTACAGACTGGGGTCTAAATCCAGTAAAATTTCCTCAGGTTCTTTCTCTGATGGTATAAACAGTTATTCTCACTCACTTAACTAGAAGTAAATTCACAGAAGCACCTAGTGTAAAGAACAGTAGCTCCTGCAGCTGGAAGCCACATCCTTTCTCGGTACCTGGAATATCATGCATTCCTTTTGTTTCTGATCCTTTTGTTTTGTCTTGCCTTTTTGAAGGAAGCTGACACCACTACAAATACTAACACTGATGCCATCAGTGCTCCCTTCAAACGAGTTTTTTAAACTCAGAATTGTTTTTATTAAAATGACAGAATGGAGAAACTAATCACGGTAGAAAAGGAGTGCTGCTGCTTCAGAAGACTAGAAGTACCCTTGCTTTGCCAAGTTATTAAAATACTTTTCCAAGTGCTGAATATAAAGTCTGATCTGTATTCCATACACACCACCAACTACTTGTGAAGCACGCTCAACTGGTTTTGTACTTGTTGTTTTATTCTTCATTAAAAAGTTCCAAAACTACTCACAATCCTGGAAATAATATCTTGTGATTTCATCTTTTTCTGTTTAGTAAAAGTTTGGCTTTTTGTTCTAATGGAGATTAACTTTGTACTACTTCATCATATGTGATGGTAACCCTTCCCTGGGAACTGTGCTACATTATTAACTGTCAGAGATGCAGACAGAAGAGCTCATTGTTTCTGGTACATCCCCTAAAATTAGTTGCCACTGACTTTTTTTTTTAAGTTGTGTTTCTATTCAGTTCTGCCTTTTTTCATTTCTGAGAGTTAGATTTCACAAGGTTCTTCTAACTTGGGTTTGGAATAAAGTGTTTGGTTTCTACTAAGAGCAGGCTGCATTCTTCTCTGACCACTTTTTTTTTTTAAGCTGTGCTCAACAGTGAGGCAAAACACCTGCTACTACTTTTCTTGCAGAGAAATTGAAGATATTTAACCATATCCTTCCTAAACACTGGGTGAAAAGTACACATGCTGCCAAAAGAGTCCATAAACATGCACTGGAATTATCCCCATTACCTGAAATCACAAAATACTGCCTTGTTCATCAATCACTGGAGTTATTCAGATTTGCCTTCTCTAGCCTACTTGACCAAACTTTTGTCTTGGCAGTAAGAGAATGTTTCTTTTAATTTACACCATGATTACAAACTAAAGTAAATATTTAGAGAGGAAAAAGCACTAAAAATACTGCAAGATTGATTTTTTTTTTTTTTTTAGTTATCAGTAATAATTAAAACACGAATAGTGTGTTCAATGTCGTGCTATATCTAAATATATAGCACTTATTCCTTTACATCACTATGACAGTATTCTTGCCAGCAGTGTATTTCATTTCATATGATATTACATTACTAACTATCTGGCAAGTTATATGCCAGCTCAAATAATAATGCTGTAATGCTGGTTTTCCTCTGGTAAAAGTAGGGGATGTAAATGCAACAGTCATTTCATGCAACAGAAGTTTCCATACACCTCCTCCACCTTTTCTTCATCCAGCTGGGGGAATTTTTGTTTTCTGTCAGCATCAATGGCTACACAAAGCCACATATCATCTTGGTATCATTAAACACAAGTCTCCTATTTCAAAATCAGTGCAGGAGAGCAGTATCACTAGCAGGTCTGTGTGTCCCATTAGCAACAGGATATATTCTCATGCTATAACCAAATAAAAACCCTAGTTACACCTAAATTCTAGGCTCCTGGTTGATTTTTCTCACCAGTGCTCTTACTGGAGCACCTTTTACAAGCTGATATGAAAAATACCTGTATAAGCATACCTGCCTACACTTACAAAGAATAAGCTGGTTTTAGCACTGTAAAGATCTAATTACTGATATTTACTCCATTTCTGCCATTTCAAAACGCCTGAGGTTCCATCATGAACAGCATTTTACTACAATTTCTCATTGGTATTACTTCTGTTGTATGGATGCTTCATCTGAATCTTTTTTAAAGTCTTGACAAGCAAGGTTCTGTTGTCTTACACACAGCAATGAGAACATTCAGGCAGCTCAGGCGTGCTGCTGATGCACTTGCAAAGCTTTAAATTAAATGATCCTAAATATTTATGGCAGGAAGGTCTTACCCATTGAAACTTATCAGAAGCCTGAGTTCCAAACTCATTTTACATGCATTTTATATATATTTATTTATTCCTTCCATCTTTGCTATAAGATAGAAATAATTTATCATCTCTGAATAGATTTCCGTATTATTACAGATGTCTATGGGTTTCATATATCTTAACATATATAATTCCCTCCTTTGCCATCATTTGCCACAGTTAGGTTAGCATTCCTTCTCTTTCACTCATTTCCTTTGCTCAAAAAAATATAATGCAATGTTAAGATAGCGAAATTATTAAAAATCAAGAAAAGTAAAACACAGCTTGTAACAAACTAACTCAATTATGTTGCCCATTTTATACACTTACTGTTATACTTTTTATGATTCAAACAGCAACACAGCACACCGCACATTTATGAGAAAAAGAACAGGCCCTTAGGTGGCAGACTGCAGAATTAATAGTGGGTTTGGGATATTAGACCCAAATTGACTACTTTTCTCACCCAACTAATAAGAGCAAATCACTGGGAATGCATTCTTGTAACTTGTCTCACCTTCACATGTTCGGCCATCTGCAGACACAGAAAAACCTCGCTCACATATGCACTGGTAGGAACCGTCCGTGTTTAGACACTCCCCGTGAGGGGAACAGAGGTCAGATCGCTCACACTCATTGATATCTGAAAATACAGAGACATTAATAGCTCTGCAATTCATCATACCCTTACTATTAAGCCTAAATTCAATTAACCTTAAAAGCAGCTTTTATTTTCACCAGCTATGTAAACAGCTATATAAACAGGCTCATTTTCCAAGTATCCAAATCTTCTGGTATCATTCTCAAACTCTGTATATGCATCCATATGTTCTGCTGCATCATGTTCTCACTATATCACTCTCTGCCATGAGGATGAGCAGATGAGAGTGATTTGTGAGACAGCAGTATAAGCTCCATAGTAGCCAACATTTCTTCTGCATTAGGGGAATCCTCAGATGGCTCCATCTCACTGCTTTTTGACGGCTGCATGCTGGTCAACTTGTACATCTGGCTCCATGTGTTACCAGCAGGTCCAGAGTTGCATCTTTTCCAGCAGACTGATTTTAGATAATTTAAAGCCAAATGCTCTTTTTTGCTGATGGGGAATGGGAATGGTCCCAAAAGGTTGCTATGTAAGAGACTGTCATCATTGCTGTTTTTTGTTTTGTTTTGTTTTTTAAACTTAGAAAGCATTTCTCAAACACTGCCTTTCAAACATGGGAATCTGAAAAACAAGCATTTCTTTCTGACTGATGTCTCATCTTAACAACAAAACCTGCCATCAGAACTTAAGGACTGCAGTCATTCATTAAGGAGGTAGCACTTTCACATAAATTATTCACATTGTAACTGCACTGTTGTATTTACCTTTACAAAAACCTATTAAGAAGTTTTCAGTACCATGCTGAGATCAAACACAAATTTACAAACAAAACTTAAGACACATGGCTTGTTCATCCATCATCACAGATACTAGGATTTCTTATTCTTAACTGTGTCTTTAGTTGCTTAGATTCTGGCTATTGTTACAGCCATACAAAATACATCAAATGATTTTGATAGACTAGAGAAATTAGCATTTCAATACCATCATCTCAAGACCTTAACAGCCATTATAGAATTTTCTTTAGATACAGACTGATTCTGTCCTGTGTGTAAACATTCGAGGCCAGTGTCTTGAAGTCATGGCACATATGTGGAAAGAACAGAGGCAGCTCAGGGAAGGGGAGGATCTGTATGAGGTGCACAGGGAAAGGTTAGTGCACTGCACTTCATGCAACACCTGCATGTAAAAAGTTTTCTCTGAATTCACAGTAAGTGCAGACCAATGACATACTTCCTGAAGCTCCCTGAAAGTCAGGAGACCAGCAATGACAAGGACAGTATGGTACCTTCTCAGGACCGACACTGTTCTCAAGACCAAGCTGTCAGTTTCTTAAAACTGACAGAAAAATGCTGGAAACCAAACCAGCTGATTACATAAGGTGGAACGATGTATTAAAAGACAGGAAAACAAAATTAACATTGTTAGGGAAATCGACTCTAATTTGTCTGAAATTGGAAACTGCACACTTTCTAATGTTTTGGACTCTTTTCAACTTTGCTCCTTACCAAAATGCATGCTCCTAATTTCTAGCCTAGTCCAGATTCAACTTGCAGTGTAGCTCTCTACTTTCAATTATGGTTTTCTTTGAACATAATAAGGCTATGATCGAGTCACCTCACCTTCCCCAACCTCCCACCCCCGCAGTTTAAAAGTATTCAATCCTTTTTCCCCAAGGCCATCAGCTTTTTTTGGGTCCATCTCTGACTCTCCTCAGCTGCACAGCATCCATTTTGAATTGTGGGCACCAAAATGTAAGTGTACAACAACGTGCCAAGAGCAGTTGTACTGGTGAAAAATAGAGGTAAACAAACCTTGCTTCCTCCTGCTGCATATTCTGACTTTTCAGTCTTCTGGGGAGTGCATTAGTCCTACTGGCCACAGGGTTGCACTGGATGCTCATATTCAGCTGAATGTCTCTGACCCCTAAATCCTTCTCAGTAACTGTGCCCCAGAAGGAAGTCCATTATCTATCCAGCACGACAGAGTCCTTCTTCAATACAGAACTGGATATATTGAAATGCATATTGTTTGTTCATACCCAGTATACTGTGTGATCAAGATCACTCTACAAGTGGCGTATTATTTTACCATGCCCCTAATATCTCCAGGTAAAGTCTCTCAAAAATTGTATGTTCTTTCTTGTTATTACAGAACTCTGATAGAAATAACTGTCAGTCATTAAAAATTATCTCAGTTTAGCTGCTGCTTATAATATTTTTAAGGTACTGTTGAAATATAAAGAAGTCATCATTTATGATACGAGTATGGCTAGTTTTGTCCAGTACAAAATACTGGACAAGAAAATATACTGAAGATTTTTATCTTTGACAAATAAAAATTCTACTATTGCAACGGGTAACAGTTTAACAAGTAGTCAACACAGTAAAAAAAGTCTAACCATACTTAATTCTGCTAGCCAAAGATTTCCTTTTATGTTCTTTCACTGTATCCAGTTCTTTGCTATTCTAACTTGTTAGTATTCATTGTATCAACTCCTCCTTCATTCCATTTGTTTTGATATTGATCTGGCTATTTCTCAAGCAGTTTTACTCCCGTCTATAGCAAGGTATTATTTTTCAGTGTTGGTGGTCTTCTTTCTCAAGTGTGGTGCTCTTACCTGAAATAATTTCCATTTTCATTCATATTTTTCAGTTAAAAATACTGTCTGTTCCTTAGTTGGGTCATAAGTGTGTTCAGTTTTGTTATGTTTATCCATTTAAAACATGAATTCTATATACTACTGTTTTACATAGTGGAGTGAATAGAGTGGTATCAAAGCTGGCACTGATTTATAGCTTGTGCTCAATTCTCTTTTATTTGCTAAAGCAAGGTCTAATACAGCACTTCCATATGTTGAATGCAACATATTCTGAATTAGAAAGCAGTCACATAAAATACCCAGAACTTTTATAGGGACTTTACTGTTGGTTGCACAGGATCTTCAACACAGATCAGCTGGAATACAGTCTCTCAGCTGAAGTCTAAACTGCACAGCCAAAGCAAAGTCCAGTCTCCTGGTCCTCCAGTCATTTAGAGCACAAACGTGCTATCACTTTACAGCTCTAACACCATGGTTCTCATCTCATAAAAGCAGATGGCAAAAGGGAGTCATGACACACGCCTGGGTGTTGTGCCAACATGCAGCTGGGATGGTTCAGAACTAAAGCCCGGGAAGTATTTTTCTGGGTTTGGCAATGCTGACTCAGCCTCAGGTAACACATTCCCTTCCTCCCCATCCATCCTCCACAAAGCGCCACAAGTGTTTTAGAGGTGAGAGGGGGTTATCTATTGTGACTTGACGCTAACTATACTCCTCTTTCTGTTATATCACTGGTTCACAAACATAGAAGGTTCTGTGAAAATAAATGTTTCCAGGATTTCGGAAAATGCAGCACTGTGCCTCTGTTAATTCGAATACAGATTCTCTTTGAAGTTATGAAGGCTGAGGTCTCAGCCTCTTGACATAATTTCTCAGCATGTATTTATAGAGAGCATATATAAAACAAGAAGAGCAAGAAAGCACTATAAACAATAAATGAGCTTCTCTTCCTTAGCATGATCTGTGACTATCACAAGTTATGCCTACAAACTTGTATACTTATAATAATGATCCAGGCATTTTTTATAGCTATTTCATACCTTGACATCCCCTATTTGCTATCTGCTGGAAACCCTCTGGACAAGTGCATTTGTAAGACCCATCAGTATTGATGCAGTTTCCTCCAAGGCAAGTATCACTGTCTCGAAGACATTCATCAACATCTGAAATAAAAATGTAACTGAATTATTAAACGATGCAGAAACTGATAAAACTTTTAATAGCGATACTTGGATACTAATGTAGCAACTTGAAGCTACGATGCCCTTTAACAGCTATGTGCATGTGTGGAAATCAAGTTCACTACACTTCATGATGTCCTTTTAATTTCCTCTTTATCATATCCATCAAACTTCTTGTATTTCTAGAGAGCTTTAAAATTTGAGTTTGTGTGTCATTTATTCCTAGTTTATTCCCGTCTAACATGTGCCATCTGCATCTCTCAGGAAAGCTATCATACCAGATCTTTATACCACTCCTTCCCCTACTATAAGGGTTACTGTGGTACAGTAATGCAGTTAAAAACAAATCCAAGCAGCTGGACATTTAGAAGACAGACACAAAAATGCCTGCTAATGCAAATTTGTAGTTTGCAATGTGCACCTTTGGACATGTTTAGACCACTACACAGAGATCCCTGAGCCAGAAGTGACTTGACTCAGACATCACCCAGGGCATGGGCAAGCCCAAGCACAGCTGGTGTATCACAGAATCACAGAATGGCAGAGGTTGGAAGGGACCTCTGGAGATTATCCAGTCCAACCCCTCTGCCAAAGTGGGTTCACCTAGAGTAAGTTGCTCAGGACAGCATCCAGGCGGGTTTTGAATACCTCTAGAGAAGGAGACTCTAGAGCCTATTTGGACAGCCTGTTTCAGTGCTCTGTCACCTTCACTGTAAGGAACTTTTTCCTCATGTTTAAGCAGAACCTCCTGTGTTCCAGCTCGTGCCCATTGCCCCTTATCCTATCACTGGGCACCACTGAAAGGACTCTGGCCCCATCCTCTTGACACCTGCCCTATATTTATCAACATTAATAAGGTCCCCTCTCAGTCTTCTCTTCTCTCGGCTAAACAGGCCCAGCTCTCTCAGTCTTCCCTCATAAGAAAGATGCTCCAGCCCCTTAATCATCTTTGTGGCCCTCCACTGGACTCTCTCCAGAAGTTCCCTATCTCTCTTGAACTGGGGAGCCCAGAACTAGATACAATACCCCAGATGTGGCCTCACCAGGGCAGAGTAGAGGGGGAGGAGAACCTCCCTCAACCTGCTGGTCACTCTCTTCTTAACGCACCCGGACAAGACAAGCCTGTGGAGACTACTTACAAAACCACCACGTGGACAGGAGGCTTGTAGGACAGGGACCACACTGTGTGCACTGCTTTGCTAACAGTGACTTTTTCATGCAGTTCATGTGATGCAATACAGCCATTTCGCAGGCTTAGCAGCTTGGTCATGAAGCTGAACAGCTGCTTCTGCACAGTGCTGCACCCAGGCCATAAATCGAGCTCTAGAGTCAGAGCATGCAGGTCTAGCTCCCAGCTGCCTATACACCAGGGTCCCAGCATCAAGCCTCAGGCCTGCAGACCCTGCCCTAGTGTCTTGACATCCATGGGATAAACATGCCGACTGACAAGTTTCAGGATACAGACTAGATACAAAGTAATCAAATATTTCAAGAACAGGACACTGGCATTGTCCTACCTAAAGTCTTTTCTTCCTGTTGTCTTTCAAAGGGCTTAAAGGAAACACAATGCAATGGAGAAAACAGAGCACAGCTACTCTGAGCATAGGATTAATTCAGCAAGTACTTACATTCCAGTTATATTATTTTGTTTCACTACAGCTAAAGATCAAAAGGCATTTGATGACTGTGCCTCTAAGTTTTAAAAGCAAACAGAAAATCAGAGAGTCAGATAAAAGAAGCATCTCACAAGCAACTTTCCCCTGCCTCCACAGTGCCCTACCTCGTAATTCACTGAGTCTATTGCTCTGATAATGCAGATAGTTTCCTTTGAAAAACAGTTATCAAAGACTTTTTCCACTGCCTTTGATTATTCTGATTTCTTAAGCATGGATTTTAGCTGATTAGAATTGTAACTTTTTCCTGTGTTGCAGGAATGAATAACAACTGTAATTAAAAAAGAGGACATGACCTCATTCCTACACTTATCTCTGGAAAGCCCACACTATATCAAAGTGCAACCACCCTTGGGATTTAATCTGTTTGATAAAAATAAGAAATAGGGATAGCTTTCTTACATAAATGAATGTTATTGCAGATAAAACCGCACTTAGTGCTGACAAAGTTGTGACCTTCTGATAACCACATGTTTTATAATAATTTTCAACTGAGAAATAAATTGTGGTTTATGTAAAACAGCAATTAATTTTGACTAGGAGCATGAGAAAAAATTAACGACTCCCTTGCGCTGAGTTAATGCCAAGTCTCACAACAAGGCGGCGTCTTCTGCCAAATTCAGTCAAAATGCATTATTTTCCATATAGGATACAAACCTCCCTTTCTCTGATGCAACACTTCACAGGTCCTATGGTCGCTGCACAAGAACCTCCAGAAAAATCCGAGACAGTAACTCATGCTTGAGACATTCAGTGCTTTTTACCACCCTTTACACATGCATGTCTAGAACATTTTGGCTAACCAAATCTCTGAAGGCTCCTAGGAGAACACTGGAGCCTCCTCTGCTTCAGACTCTTTTCCAGTAACCTGAGTTCTCTGAGATGTTCAGTCTATATTTAAGTCCAGCTGGTGCATATTCATACTTTGTCTCAGTTGAGACAAGGCCACAAGTTCACTCACACTTTCTGTTCCCTCATATTCAGAGCAACACAGAGCAGAAAGTCTCAAGAAGATGCTGAATGAGAGAGTAAGGCAGAAAGAAAATAAAGATTCATGTGGTCATGCAAGACCTCTGGTTACTAGGAAGCAACCTCTTTTTCTGTCTTCAAGTGGAGGGTTCTGTGTACATCTCACCTGTGGATGGTCATGTACTTCCAGGTTACTAATGTCCAAGCAGACCATAACAAGTCTCTACTGGTACTGCAGAAGGGAAAAGTTCTTCAGCCTTGGATAACAGGGCATACAGGGATTTACAAAAGGAATGGACATAAGGATTATTGCTCTCAAGATAGAACTAAAGGTATGAAGGCCTCATTTTCTCAAGAGCTCAGCACAAGGATGCATACAGAGCATGTATGCTGCATGTATGTACCAATGTATAGAACAATTATTTGCAAATTACCTTTATTCTTAAACAAGTGAAATACTGTGCAAAGACTTCCAGAGACTTCTGCCAGAGAATTGCAAAAAGAGCAGTAGAAAATGAGCACAGCATAATTCTGCCAAATTCCGCAATATCCCTAGAAGTCTGCACAAGTGTGCATAACTATTGAACCAGCAAACTGCTTCTTGAGCTGCTACATTTTTAAGAAAACTTCTGAAGTAGAAGAAATCCTTATTAAAAAAACAAGCACATTTCTTGCAAGCGACTTGCCAATCACATTGGCTTTATAGTCAGATATATTTTGGGGTATCTTCTGATGTGACAAATGTCCATCCCCGAGTCTTTGAGAAACTGGACAGAATTTGAACCACTCTCTTTTCACACAACCATGTGTGATAGTTCCACTAGGCTATACCCACAGTTTTTGTCATCCCTTTCCTGCTTTCTCTGTGAAGTGTTAGAAAACTTTCAGGTAAACAGGCTAACCCCAAAATCAGAGGCCATCATGTGGAGAAACATTGGCTGTCTTCTCAAGGTGATTTTCTCTTTATGGAAGCTCTGCCCTGTAGTCCATGAACACACCTGGCTGAACTAACAGTGAGCAGGAAAGCCGTTTTCATGAAGATGGGAACATGGCTGTGAGGCTGAGGACCTCCACTGATACGAAAAGAATCTGAGATTTAAACTTGTAATCAATAGAGTTCCCTAAATGTGCACTGAATACTTCAAGGAGCCTTCAGAAATAACTACATTACAAGGTGAGGAAAAACGAGATGAATGTTTAGCTGATAGAGCAGTTGCACAAAGCATTCTTACTGACAGCAGAACAAGCTTAGTCTGTTCAAACTTAAGTTTTCAAGGTGCAAAAGCAGTTCTTAATATCCTGTACTTCAGAAAATATTGAAGGAATATAATGAAAGCACAGAAGAATTTCTTCCACTTCAAGAGATGAATAGATTTTGTGTAGGACTTGTAATATTTATAAAAATCTTCGGTGAACTAGCTGTCTCTACAGAAATTAATGGCTCTGTCACTGCATGGAGAATCTGTAGATTTGGTTACAGACTGTTGCAAATGAGACAAAGACCCTGGGGTCAGGGGGCAGTTTTATCTTTTTTCTTTGTATGATCCAATCCCTCTTCTTTTGCCTTAAGAGCTTCTGAAATTATTTTTCTTGAAAATTGTCCTTGAACAGGATCAAGGAAGAGATGAAGATAAAGCATGGACCTGTCCTGACAAATCATTGCATAGTGACAGAGAGCAGCAACAGTTACCATGACTTCTTGGGCTGTATGAAATGTACCAAAGTAGACTCAAGAGAAGTTCTGGAAAACATTTGGTCCTCAACTGCAATGGATTACAATTTATTTCTATATTTCATTTGCTCTTCTTCACTACAAGATAGTTTAACTCACCATTTCATATGTTCCCACATGATAACAATATTTACTAATCCAAATTCTCTCTCTGTAGACTTGATGGTTTGTAAGGCTTCTTGCTGGAGGAACCAAAATGCTTGAAACGTACCATATCAGGCAGTATAGTCAATGATAGAGAAGAGGGAGGGAGTAGCTTTGAAATAATTCATTAGAAAAATCTGCCAATTACTGGACAATTAAATAGTTCTACTTGAGAGATAATAGATGTTTCTGTTTTCTATAACACAGCATTTCTCCCTACATTTACTGTACATCTTTCACCTCTTGTATTTGTATTTACAAGCTCAGCATTCTGAGACAGTGAAAGCTGTGAGCTTCAGCAGATCCCCCTGGAGCTCATCTTATACTACATATTTTTTCCTGCCAGTGCACATGTGGGATTGTGGTAGCTGGCTACAGGTTCCCAAAACCAGCTGGAGACGAAGTTTTAACTTAGCAGGCCCCCATGTGAATAGTGTATGCTGGCAGAAGCTTTTGTAATACAGAACCTCTGTGTCAGAATTTGAGCAACAAGGTTTGGAAAAGCTTCATTGTTTTTGGTAACAGTGTCAACTGCTCTTCCAGTCTTACTGTTGGAAACATATGTGCTGATTTCTTGTATGTGGAAAGATGACAGGGACTGTTTCTAAGAATCCATTAAATATGTGGCTGTGTAGGTGGGGACTGTTGAATGGCTGACAGTAAAGTATAGAGAAAGAAAGAGAAGCAACATATCTTTCTGCCCCATTCTGAGAAGAGTTCATGCCTACAGCCGAAATACTCAAGATCTTATTGAAAAAAGTGTCTTAAGGCCTCAAGATTACCTTCACACTGATCCCCAGTAGATGATAATGTGTAGCCTTGGCTACAAATACATCTGAAAGATCCTTCTGTGTTCCTGCAGCGTCCATTTGTACACAGTGATCTGTGCTGGCATTCATCTATATCTGTAGCAGAAGAGGCAGTGAAAACATAACACATCAGAAAATACCAATTACCAATCAAATGGTGCAATAAGCAATTCTGAACAGATCAGCAAGGCAGAGCGTCAGTATCCAGTACTGCTTCTCTTGGTCTTATTTATTAACAAATGCAGATAGTCAATATAATGCATAAAAATATCTGAAATTGCAGATTGGATGTTTTCCTTGAGATTACTGCATTCAGCATTCTATCCTGTACTGGCAGTATATCCCTCAATGCACAAATGGGTACACAGACACACAAATACACACACATGCTGCTTGAGAGCTGCTTTTGTTTCTCTTACATCCAGCAAAGGTAACAAGCTAGCCACTCCAGTGAATCAGCAAAACCCACAAAATACTTTCCAGCAGGATCATCACCTTTTAACAGGGTGTGGTTTTGAGATGCACACTGACAGGCTGTTCCCTATTAAGTTGTACCTTAAGGCTCCTTTAAATGCTTGCCTTGTAACAGTATTAATCCTCTAAGTATGGGGAAATGTCTCCTTGCTGCCACAACCACTGCTAATCCCTCAGTGCTTTGGTTCTCATAAAGTGGGGTCAGCCTGAGTTAACAGATGGATTTTAACATAAAACTTAAATTTTCCTAGGAAAAACTCAAAATATTGGAGGAGAGTGGCCCTTTGAATTCATAACATATGTCTTGTTTGAGCTATGAAGCCTCCTTTCCCTCACTTATTTATAAAATACTTGTGAAGGAATAGTAATTAAATTGATATGGTAGGTTCCTAGTCACTTCTAGGATCTAGGCACAGCTGAATGTCCTTCTGAAAATATACTTCAATGCAAACAGGAGAAAGTTACTCAGTGAGGTTTTCAGGTCTGTGTTATGGCTATGTAGTCTGACCTCTTGAGTGACGGTCCCTTGCAACCACAGAAGTTTTGAATTTAAGGATCACTGAAATCTGTAGGGCTGCATGAAGCATCTGGGCACATGTACAGGTCCTTACTTTAAAAGGGTGCACTTTAAGAAGAACAGTCTGCACATGCCAGCTCAGCTTGGCAAGGGCCCTGCTGTTCCATGAAAGGCTCAGAGGAAGCAGTCAAACTTTGTCTACATACTTTCCCCAAGACCAGTCTGCTGTGTGTCCTGGACAGCACATTTAACTCACTCAAGACTCTTAACTTACACTGATGTTTTGTTTCAAAGTTCCTGACAAATTTACATGAACGATCATTTAGTTTTACAATATTATTTTTAGCACTCAGAAGTCTGAAAGTGTTTTGTGCTATACACAGACACTTAGGGAAGGGTGAGGGGAAGGGAAAAGAAGAAAAACTGCCATCTGACAAGAAATGTTCTGTTTTCTGTGTGCTTCTCCAGCTTGGAGACACTCTTCCAGATTTTCACCTCTGGGGAGAGGTTTCAACAACTCCCCCCCTCACAAGGAGAGGGATATTAATACCTCCTGTACACATTCTAGGTTCTGTCTCAGACTACTCTGCTCTGACTTCAAACCTAATTTTGTTCCACTGGAGCAGTCCTGCTGGGAATTTTAGAGGTGGAAGAAATGTAGAACCTGATACTTTGGAGGTACAGGTACTGTTCTCAGAAATACAACACCAAACTCTCTCTCTACTAAATGTACTACTTGAAATGCAGTGACACCAATTCAGGCATCAGCTCAGTGTTAACTGACCCTGATGGGTTCCAGGAGGGTGCAGCCTGGGTTTTTGCAGAAATTCCACTTTAGCAATATAAATATTACTACATGTTCTTGATTGGCTTTATAACAAATGTCAAAATCTACAATGTGACCATAGAAGCCATAAAATGGAAATAGATATTCTTACATTTTTGGTTATTTAGCTTCAGCGTTGTACATTTGTTGTTTCTCCATTAAAAGGAATACTATTAGATGAAAAATACTATCTAAAAGGTAAGTGCAACCTTATGAAATTTAATCATATTCTTTCCTACCTTCACACTGATCCTCTGATGCAGAGAGTTTGAAACCTTGGCCACAAATACATCTGAAAGACCCCTCCATATTTTCACAACGTCCATTTGTACAGAGATTGCCATACTGACATTCATCTATATCTGTGAACACAAAGAAAGCATAAGTGTATAATTAACTTGGGTACAACCATCTCTCAGGTGAGCTTGGGAATTTATTAAAATTCTGCCATAAGCATGGTTATATCAGTTTTCCTGTATATTTTGACCTTGTAAATTCTGCAGCAATTCTGATTTAAAAAAAGGATTTGAAGTTGAGCTGCCTTGTGCTTAAATACTTAACTATACTCAGAGCCCATGTGACCAAAACAATGCTTTCATCCCAGTACTGCAAGGACGGCAGTTTAGGCTAGCTAACCTTTTTCTTCCTTTACTTTTCTTTTCTTTATTTAAATAGGGATTGCACTATGAACTAACTGCCTCCACATCATCCTTACCTGAATAAGATTATTTTGCCCATAATTTTCCCACAGTAGCCTCAACCAGTTCAACTTTAGTATAGAGAAGAGGTCAGCAAGTGCTAGCACGTTCATTCTTGCATTACATAGATTTACTCTCAGGATATGTACCTGTGATAAAAGCAGTAGCAGCTGCTAATACCTTGTAACTACAACCACTAATCCTTCTGCTATTGGAAGTAACGGTCCAGAAAAGCAGACACAGCTCATCTTGGCAAGGCTGTGTTAGAAGCTGTTCTCTCTGAAACCATTTTTAAAACATGTGTTCTGGTCAGAATCCCCCAACCTGCTGCCTTCACTAGTTTACCTGGAGCTTACGTATGGGTCTAAGGGAACAGGGAGGTCCTCTCGAAGCTAGAACAGACCTCAACCACATCTTCTGCTGTTGAGTTTTTCTTGATTTTTTTAAAGCTAGGTTGATTAATGTACAGGATTTAGAGGAGTTCTCCAGTGCATAACTAAAGACTATATGAAACACAAGCACATGTAAGACCTTCTTAGATGTCATTTTTCAAACAGACTTAAAGAAGGCAGGTTCTAAGGGACTCAGTTGATACCTGAAGAATTTCCAGAGGATTTCTGCACATCACGCAGGTCCCCTTGTAACGCTACTCTATATTGGCAACAAGGAACTCTATTGGCTTAAGCCTTTATAACAAAAGTTTTAGAAGCGAAATCTGTCTTCCTGGTCACAACCATCCTTTATGCGCAGGAGGACTTGAAATAAACTTATTTTTTTTCCTATAAACTATCCCACAAACACCTACTTTCAGCATTCTCTGAAAGAAGGGTATTAACTAGATGGGTCACTCCCTTTAGCCAACATGAAAATTGCTACATTGCTATTCAAGAATAATTTTCAAGTATACCATCTGAATGCAATTTGCATAAATCAAAAAGGAAAAAACCAAATGTATAAATAAATAACATATTTTGTCACAAATGCAGCCAGAATTAATTCAGTATTCTAAAATAAATATTGTCTTTTTCCTAGGAGTAGTTTTCACTTAATATTAATTTTCAAAGTTTATTTATTTATTTTGGAGATGTAATTAACAGCAAGTAGGTGTCCCTGTTTGTATGGAAAAAACTGTATTATTTAGATTCACTGATGCAGAAAAATAATTATACCTTATTTGCTTTTCTGTGCCCAAAATCACATTACTCCCAATTATCCTGTCTTTTGCCACCACAAAGCACACAAAATCTGTCAACATAAAAAAGGCAATCTACTGATTATTTGAGGCACTTGAGCTATTTAGGCAGCTGTAACACAGGAAGAATTGGAAAAAGATTAGAGGTCTTTAAATCATCATCATAGCTCTTATTAGCTATTGTGAATATCTGCAGTAACTGTTTTCCTCATATATATTTATTACTCTTGGCTCTTTACAAGCTTCTGTACAATCTGACTTTGACAAAGCCCATCTCTCCCCAGACACAAACAAAATCACCATTATGGTCCATATTTCAAATGACCTACAATTCTTGTTTCCTTACTTGAGCCTCTAACTCTGTAAATAAGATGCCTTGTTGCAGCCTGGCCAAGAACACAAAGTGGCATCCTCCCAGGAGATGACAGCACAGATCCACAGGTGCTTTGCTATGGCAGTTCAGTAGGCAATACTACTTACAGCCTTCTGCAAGACTAATTTCTCAGATACCTACTGTTGCAAAATGTGCTCACTCAACAAGGCACAACCTTTGCTCTCACTGTATATGATCAATGCTCTAATTCAAGAATTTTTTAAAACAGAGAACCTAATTCAGCAGTCAGGCACGTGAATTTCCAACTGAATAACAAATCTGCTTCTTATAGATTATTTTTCATCTACTTATTTCCAAGTTAGTTGAAAACAAAGCCTGAAATACTATTTCTGACATCTGGATAGGCCTCAAAGATCAAGAGACTTTCCCACAACACCAACAGAAAAGCCAGGAACAGAACCGAAGTCTTCTGAGATGAAATCCAGAGCTGTAACTGATTCTATTGTAGCTCCTTACATTAGGGCTGGAGGTATATACATCAGCTCTGCTGACCTCTGAAATTTTCTGATGGAGTACCTAATGCTGTACAAGCTGAATAGTGTTAGTTAACCACATAGCTTCAAAATCCACCACAGTGATAACCATGAGGGTGAAGCAGTCTAGAAAGTTTTGTCAATCTGATTTTTTTCATTTATTTGTCAATACACAGAAGTGTGCTCTAGATTCACATACTACTTTATTGGTATTATATATCAAGATATATCATTTCATTTGAATGTGCAAATGTAGAAAAACATGAAGAAAACCTGTGATTGCAAGTAAAGTTTAAAAAAAAATGTTCCAAATAGTCCCTGTACAACACAAACACACCGAGGGACCTGGAACAGTAGTAATTTCAAGCTAATGAGGTGTCAGGGTGTGCAGGTGCCACTTTTAATTTCTTCCAATACGCATGTCACATTGGATACTCCCACCTAAATTGCAGTTAAATTTATTCCACCTAAGTCTGAAGTGAACCGATTGACTTGGCTTTATTAAACAAAAGTGGCTGGCTTTAAATCCTGGAAGATTACAATATCGATGACATCAAAGAACTGTAGAATGGTTACACTAGACTTTCTAGGGCATCAAGTACAGGCAGAGAAACGAGGAGAGTTTAAAAAAATTACTGAAAACAGCACTGAGGAAAACTAGGAGAGCTGCAACGGCCCTAAACTAACAGCAGAAAAATTAATTCATGGAACAACGGACTTGAATACTCTTCACAGATAACTTGGGAAATATTTTACTTTCTAGTGTATTTAAATTGTACCATATTGCAAAGCTACAGATTTAAGACAAATTCCGTCTGCATTACATTTTATAAAATGTGTATGGCTCATTTCCAACATGACATAAGTCTAGGATAAACAGAAAATGACGACTGATCATATCACTAATGATGTGAGTGAGATGTCTAGGCTTAGAACATTTCATAAAACAAAGGAAAAAGGGAAACTACATGCAGTAATACAAGGAAAAAAAGTATCAGCAACTTGGAATCAAGACTCAGCCCTTACATTACTTAGTTTTGTTTGTAAATCTAAGCAGAGCAGTGACTTCTTTTCTCACATTCTACTCCTACTAACCTGGTTAGCAAGAATGAAACAAGTAAAAGTAATGCCATGGCATTTTCAACCAGGCTATTTTTATAAGTAGCTATAGAAATCAATCTTGATATTGTGAAAGAATGCAAAATTAAATCAACATTACATCTTCCAAATAAGGAATTAAGTAACAGGAAACCTTTCTTAACAGAGTGCGTGAGCCACATTCTTTGCAAGTGTAGCAGGAATCCAGGCAGATGGGAAGGAACAAAACAAAGATGAACATTAACATGTGCTAAGCGAAGCACATCAGTTTGCTTTAAACATTCCATAGCTTGTTATAACTCTGTTAAAATCCATGAAATTGCGTGTGAAATACATTCCTCCATAGTAAGTCAAATGTCAAGACCAAATAATGTGGCTATGACATAATAAATTTTAACAGGCAGATGTTCAGACAGAAATAATTTGCTATGATACGTCTTCATTAGAAAATAAGGTGGTGGAAAAAGGTATCGTCTATACAGAAAAACTGGTGGTGAGGCTCTGATAGCTACACCAGACATTTTCAGGTGCTTCACTGCAACCTGCCTTTAGTCTTGCTCCACATCAAAAGCTCATTTGAGGCTGGAGCACAGTAGACGCTCACTTTCCAGTGCTATTTCAACCAAAACAATGCTCTTAGACGGCTTTATGAACTGGACCAGATCATAGCCATTGGGAGTGATTAGGAAATAAGCTATGGAAGTACACTGCCAATCTGACCCACAACAACAATGCAAACACCTCTATGCAGGTTATTATACACCTGTTTAGGTAACATGGTTTCTCCAACAACTACAAATTATAGGGCGCATGTTACACACAGAGTGGACAGGAGGATTCACAGCAGACAGCAGATCCTTCACAACTGAGGTCAAATTTAAGTTTCTAGTAGTGTCCCAGGAAGTAGCACTCAAAACTGCAAGAGATTGTCGCTTTTTGCACAACAGATTCATGTGCTCTTATTGATACCTCAAACAGCCAAAATTGACTTGGATTAAAAAAAAAAAAAATTACAAAATTATAATGTGAGAAATCTGTCCTAAAAACCTAACCTAAAGTCAGACAAGCTGTCTTAAGATGTGCTGAATGTTTTGCTGGAAGTAAAGATAAGTTTTATTAATATATTTTCTTGTGAGCAAACTCCCATATCCTATTGAAAAGCCTGCCAGTCACACCAATGTGTTAGCACTCTCTTGTTTTTTCCATTTGTTAATACTAGCATTTCACTGAGAATGCATCCACTTCAGTTCCTTATTTTCTATTTCGAGAACTTTGATTTGTAATTATAATTGTATTGCCTGCAGTCTAGATTCAATGTACATTTATCTATGGTAAAACATGATTTCCTCATATATACGGTGTCTGAGTACATAAAAGTAATTTGAAAAATCTTTTATTTTCAAATATTATTGAATGAAATGGGGACCCAGGGCATTGTGCTGTCATCAGGTTGTAACATTGATAGCATAGGAAAGACAGCATATCAGAACAAGAGATACAAAGAGTACTGAACATACCATGGCACTGTCCATTCCAGCCTCTGAATCCCACTCTGCAAGGAATGCATTGGTAAGAGCCAGGAGCATTAACGCACTGTGCATCTGGACATGTACGTGGAGTCAGGCATTCATCAATGTCTTCAAAAGAGAAGATAAAAGGAAATACCAGTCAAAGCCATAACAAAACACTGAATAATAAACTAATCTAGTTATTTTGACTGTGTTCATGTTATACTAACACATTTAAAGAGTTGCATCCTTTGTCTGTTAGAGACCCAGGGAGGTACAAGTTTGCCCAGATTTGTACCAGCAAAGGGGCGTTTCTAAGAAATAAATTAGATCATAGTGCATGCAAGTGAATCTGAATTTTCTGTTATACTGTGAATCTTTGCTAGGCCCTCCATAACACAGAGCAGGTCCGATTTCTGGCTTAGATAGGTAAGAATAACTTTGCCTATGTCACCCCTTTACCATACTGAAGTGTCCTGAGGTTCTTCCTATAGTCAGACCAAAAGACTTTGGAAATGCATTGCAACAACAATAAATTTATAACTCTAACTTCTGAAAACAAAGAGGAATTTTGTATTCTCCCATATCCTAGAGTTATATAGCATTTAAGAATTATGTGGATTGTAAATTTAATTGTGTGCATGGTAATCAAAGATGTTTACAGGGAGTAGGGAGTTAATTAAGTCTGAAAGAAGGCACATGCAACAAACACATCACTGAAGCTGGCAAGGATTAGGGTGACAGAGGGACTTGTTGAATAAGGAGAGGTCCTAGTTTACTCATGACAAAACAAGAAACAGGTCCTGAAAAACTCATGGATCTCATGTCCAGGCTCTAAGCTTCTATCAAGAACTTCTTATCCTGCACCAAAGAAACCCACAATATATGCAATCTAAAAGAGACCACATATAAAAATGACATTCAAAGACAAGTTGCTGTCAACTGACCAATGATCAGAAGATGTTGGAATTAACTGCCTGGGCAGCCTCATTCCAGTCTGCTCCTATACTTGAGTATCATTTTATAATATGGTCTTTAATTACACAATAATTATAATCTTTCTAATGAAATATTTGCTTCACACAGGGCACAGAACTAACGAAATGGTCACCTCTAAATCCAGCTTCCCAAGCTCCTGTCCCCTCCTTGTCCCAAGCTTAGTGGTTGTGTCTTCTGCAATTAAGGACTGCTACTCCAGCACAGGTAGTAGGGAGGCAATTTATTCCTAGTTTTGCGAACAGGATTACAGAAGGAAAGTAGCCTCCAACACTTGTAATTTAACTGGACAATGTTCCAATCTTCAGAGAATTGAACATGCCAGCTTCAAAAAACCCACAGGATGTGGACAAATCACAGTTTTTCATAGAATCATGACTGTTCAGCTGAAAATACTTTCTCATAAAAAAACCCAACAAGCCTCTTCAGCCACTACTATGCTGACCTGCAACTATTTCTCAGTGAAACCGTTATGAGATTTTTTTTATTTAATTAACAAAAAAATCCACTTCCGCTGAAACCTGTTCTCAGAACTGCCTGGAGCGTATCTACCCTCAAAACACACAACATAAATGATGTATTTGGTACAGAAATTTTCAGTCAAAATAAAGTCTAAATGCTGCAAAACAAGAAAATCACAATCACAAGAAAATTTTATAGGAATACTTAAGCATATGCAATGACGTTCAGCTATGTCTATAACGCTGTTTGACATAAACAATAGCCTCTACAACAACAACAGGTTAGGCCCATGATAGAGCTTGTGTGAGCACAGCTTGAAGGCAGAATGAAGATGGGGTGAGGAAGTGTAAGTGAACTGTGTGTATTGTGCGCAGCTTGGAGGATTCTTGCCTTTGTTTCTGAAGTGTGGAGGAGGTAGAAAGGAGTTATTTGTGGAATCTGGAATCTGTCAGTAGGGTGACTATGAAGTGTAGGTGTAATGACACACTGAAATGATTCCCTGAATGTGTCACTTCCTTGGTTTGATGGATTTAGTGTAGGAGGATTTTTCCCTTAAGCAACCTTAAATATCTTTCAACAAAGAATTTGGTTTCAGAAATTACATATTGTTAAGTTAAATGATAAAGGACTACCACAATGCTATTTAAAATACAAGCTAATAAGAAGTTTGACACACTGTGATATTCTGATTTCTAACCTATTTTAATCACTGATTCCCTACTGACAGAGAAGATTTGGAAAAGTATTTGTAAGACTGGAGAGTGTGAAACATTTATTGAAATTAAAAAAAAGTCTGAATAGAAAAAGGAATCTTTTAGCAATGCTCAGAGCAGCAAATATATCCACAGCAGCTTTAAGTTGTTTATTTGCTAGGCAACCTAACATGTTAGCAATTTTATTCTGTTCTAAGTAACTTAGACTAAAGTATGAACAAAACTATGTTTAAAATGAAATGGGTGCCTGTGGTTTGCAGTTCACATTTCAAGCTGAAAATTAAACAAGAAAACAGAACAGCAAAAAAGGCAAAAATATCACACTGAAATTTTGAAGGTCAGATGTCCTAGGATCTCCTGCAACACAAAATACTGCTAGATATATATTTTCAAATAAAAAAAGAGTCAACTTATAATTTGCTACCTGTTATAATATAGGAAAAATTATACATCTTTTTTGTTTTTAAACAGAAACTTGGTAAAGTACACAGGGAAGAGCTGTTAAAATAGTTGTCCTGAGATGGTCTGTCCATAGTGGGGGAACTCCTTTGCAGCATCTTAAATCTAAATAGTAGGAATTGGATTGTGGTTCCAGACATAAAATAACTGAAAAGACTGGGGAGTACTCAAACAGGTTTCTTGTTGAATATTGCACTCTCTGAGAAGTCTCCCTTTGCAGCTCAAGCCACAGTGCTAAGCCTCTCTTGAACAGCAGGCAATGTTCATCATTCCAAACAGCACAGAATCATAGAATGCTGTGAGCTGGAAGGGACCCACAAGGATTGTCGAGTCCAACTCTTGCCCTAGTAACATTTGTCATCGTTTTTGTGATATGAATAAATGGTAACTTCACTTCATCAACCAGGGACAGGCTGTAGATAAAACAAGTTATGTCCTTTTGAACATTCTTCCAGTTTCAGTGGGTGTACAGGGGGAATTTAAATGATCTGAAGGCAAATTAAATGAAGAAAGTAACTGAGAGAAATCCAGCAGTAAGATTAAGCTAGAGAAACTATCCACGGAAATAAACACAGAGTGGGATGGGGAAAGCAAACTCTGAACACAAATAGATATAAATTCACTATGCCAAGACATTCCATCTGAAATCCAATAGCAAATGGAGATTGAAGGGAATGAAAAGAAATATACTAGGTAGAAAAGCATTAAGTTAAACATGAAAAAAAATCTGTGTTGCGTTATTCTAGTATTTCCATCTAATGTCCAGATTTCTTCAAAATTAAATAAATAGATGTAAAGCTTTATGTTGAGATCAGAAACAGCAGTCAATGCAAACAAATCTTCCTATTGCAGCTGTCTGGCTTGATAACTGTTACTGTATTACCACTGGTGAAGAATCCAAACCTACCTTCACATTCACCTCTCCTGTTCATTTGGTATCCACTATCACAATATTCACATCTGTAGGAGCCAAGAGTATTTATACAAAAGCCTTCCCCACAAGTATGAGGTCTTGAACATTCATCGAAATCTGCAGATGGAAAAGAGAAGTTAAAAGAAACTTTCCTTCACTGTGGAATTACTGAATGTTTGCATCTCCCCTAAACTCTGCTTTAATTAAAGATAAATAAGTTTGTTTTTTCAAGCTGTTTGCAAGCCACAGCCCTACAGCTGTTCTTACTGAGCAGTTCCATCTTTTCCTCACTGCTTGTAATCACAGAGAGAATAAGATCTAGAAACAATCAGGCCAGTGAGCAGCCCTGTGGTTGCAAACACAACATGTGTCACTGCATGTACATTGTGCCCAAGGCAGTGCTAACCTGAGGAAGATCACAGCCACTTCAGGCTGTATTGGTCTGCAAAGTCCATGGCTGTTTGCAGCTATATTTAAAAAATACGGTTTGTTACAGCTACCAGTGATTGAGGTAGGTTTGAATATTTGTATTTTCCACCACAGAAGGTGTTTTTACTAAATGGTAATTTTCCTAAACAAGCATGATACTGAATAAATTCTTGTTTTTCAACAAATATTCATTTTGAAAAATAGTAGGAGCTACTCAGATATTTTCCTCACCATAATACCTAACGAGACACAATTGAAAACACTTCCAGACTTCAGTCCAGTACCAATGACATTGAGGAAAAAGCCTAAAAGGGGACTTCAGGGGTTTTAGATAAGCTTCTTGATTGATTTTTATATTTTTATTTTCTATAAAGGAGACCAGTAATCACCAACGCAGTCGGTTCCATCTTCACTGGCCATGAATCCAGCTTGGCAAATACACAGGAAACTTCCTTCTGTATTTTCACAGCGTCCAAGGGAACAGAGATGGGGTGACTGATTACACTCATTAATATCTATAAAAGAAATAGAAACGTAAGACTATAGAATAACGTATTTAGTTATGATTCTTTTCATGCATTCTATGCCATGCTTTTGAAAAGACTGATCTTGTAATTATTTTAACTATTTGAAAAAGTATATGTTTTCCTCTCCCTCAGGGCTGCAAAAAAGATGCACTGGATAGTTTTGGTTGGAAAAAATACTCTTATTGGCTTAGACTATAAGAATATTGCATTGGCCTGAGGAATGTGACATGATTACTATTCAAATCACTACACTGAGTGCAAGCTGAGCACATGCTGCAAGCATGGAACATTAACAAAATCTGGAAGAAATAGAAGGATTTTAAGTTGCCATTTGGCTGTGCATGCAAATTATTTTTTAATACTGTTGTTGCACAACAGTAATAGCATGCATATCAGCATGAAGTTACTGAACTTTTGGTAGCATGAAAAGTTGATATCATATAATCTGGCAACATAGTATAAGAAACCCTTTCTGATCCAAGTTAGAGAAGAACCAACATACTCTGAATGAAGGAAAGATACTGATACAGCTGCTTCCAAATCTGAAGCGGCTCATATAGAGCCAGTCTGGGCTCTGCCTCATGTTCATTAGAGCCCTCTGTACCAGAACTTACTAGCTTTGAATGGGATAAAGACCTCACTTTGCAGGTCTCCTAACGTACTTCTGGGATGTTTACAATATACTTTATCTTTTCAGCAGAAGGTTGAAAGGAAAAACCTAATGAAATGACTGAATTTAATACAGCTGCTGCAGAGCTGGGAGCTGGGCAAATCACTCTGAGAAACAGGCACTAATTTGGTCATTCTTTCTCCAAACAGAAGCATATTTCTTCCTAGCAGGCTGATGATTTTAGATACTTGATATAAAGCAGAGAAAAGATGGTCTGTCTAATCACTTTTCCACTCATCTCACAATGAGAAAGGCTTTCATCCAATTTAATTAAATTAATGTTCAGTTCTGAGCGGCTGAAAGGCTGTATCAGAGACTAGCTGGCAAATTTTATTTGACATACAAAAACTAGTTTCTGTGTAGTTTGGAACCATTCAGTAAAGGAAGCAACTCCTGACTGCTCTGTAGCGTACTTCCCCTGACCAGACTCTACATTTCAAGCATTTCATAGAACGGTTATTTCAGAGTTTTGAAAGCGTCCATTCATACCAGAGCACTTTGTCTGCTGATCGTTAAGTTTGTACCCCTCGTAGCAGATGCAAGTGTAGCCCACAGGCAAATTAACACAGTGTCCTGCTCCACAGATATCAGGATTAACTGTACATTCGTTGATTTCTAAGAAAACAGAAAAAGTTTAATGTTAAACTCTCCCACATAGTTCAGTGAATGCACAATATTCTGTAATCCTAGCAGAAAGATCAGCCCTGGAAACAACTGTAAATCAACTTTCTAAGTCCTGAGTTTCTGTAATGGATACTTTATCTGGAAACATCTAAAAACCACCTAGACTTTTCCTAGTGACATATTCTCGTGTCCCATCCAAGATCTATAAATGGGTACATAAAAATAAAATAAAATGAAGATAATATAAAATAAATTTATACAATTTAACCTTTGCAGCAAAGGTTAAGAAAAATCTGCAGTGGTTTCTGATTGTTTTAACAGAATACTCATCTGTTAATGGCTTGGATGTATTTTGTGAGATAAGGAGATTCAGATATGGGCATGCTAAGCCCTAGCAGTAATTTTGGAAATGTGTATGTGTTACTGCAAAAATACTACTGACTGTGTTTAGTTGCAATTCAAACTAAGGTTATACAGCAGGCATGAAATTATAATTCCTGAAAAAGGAGTATTCATCTGTAAAGAAGAATAATTTATCTAGATATTTAGGAATAGGTTACATTTAAATTTAACTAAATTTTAAAGTACAGAATTAAGGCACTCAAAAACATCTCAACTCTAACTGCATTCAGTTTTTAAAATCCAATTTAAGATTTTGTCCTACAAATCTTACTTCACTTGTACTTTACTATCTATTAAATATGTGAACAACACTTGGAACTGTGAACAACAGATTGATTTATTTGTTTATAGCACACAGCAATTTCTAGTTCCACTCCTTTTTCTGAGGAAAGAAAAAAACAGCAGAACATGGAAAACTACCGTTTTTTTCTGTGTGAGCTCCCAGCAGGGTAACTCGCTCTCTGTGTAAGGAAGCAGGGAGCTGGCTGGCAGAAAGGGCACAGTCACAGCAAAGCTGACTTCCAAATTCTGGTGTGACAATCACCATTAGTAGAACTTTCATATGGGACTGATGAACTGTAATTATATGTAATTGAAGGAGGCAGCTGAATGCTTACAGGATGACAGGATACTTTCTCTACTCTTACAGTACATTCAGGAGGATTTAACTGCAGACACAATCATAGAATGGTTTGAGTGCGAAGGGACCTTTAAAGGCCATCTAGTCCAACCCTCTCTGCAATGAGCAGGGACATCTTAAACTAGGTCAGGTTGCTCAGAACCCTGTCCAACCTAACCTTGAATCATACTTCAAACTGGCTAATCGAGACCTTGTGCATGTTGTGTGCAACTCAAAAATCCATTCCTGCATGAAGGAACGCCATCTTTGAAGACTTAAACTTTTATTAAAGCATGTGCAATTTCTCCCTGTGAATGCAAACTGGGAAACCTTTTGGTAGGCCTAAATATCCCTACCATATGGAATACTGCATCTTAAAATTATTTACCTGGCTATTACAATTACTTTAAAGCCTGTGTTAATTCTGAGAGACTAGCCAATGTGACATTGTAATGCTCTCAGGAACCCATGTGCAGACTGTCTAAAGACCTGACTCATAGCTGAGAAGTCTTCAGCTCTGGACTTTGGTTGCAGATCATGTAATCTGAAGTGGAATTATTAGTTTTTTCCTTCTATCATTTATTTGTGGGCACAAAAATGGCAGATACACCCTGGGAGGGTCCAGTCCTAGCTCTATTGACAGTACCCTCATTGCTGTGCTGTTCTGTACTTCCTATCTCTCTCCAGAGTATTCCTTTCTGTTCTACAGCTACATTCCCTTCACTGTTATAATTCAGAAGTAGCATGGAACAAGTTATAATGTCAGGAACTCACAGTCATGTCTTAATTTATTTTAGTTCTAAAAAGGAAGTACAATACCTGTAACTTGAGTAGGTGCAATTACTTGACTTGCACTTGATGTAGAGACTTCAGGAGCAACTTCAACAGGCAGAGGAGGAGATGTTTTCTCAATCACTACTGTAGGAAATGGAATGGAAATCAATCATATAAAAAAACCCCCACCCCTTAAAGTAGTCACACACGACACCGAATGGGCCAGACACTATGGAGCTTTTAATTGCTTTATTCTGCTTAGATTTGGAGTAGAAAAATATAGTATAATTGGATTTTCCATCAGTCTACTGCTTGGGAAAGAATCTGAGGTGCTAAAGAAAGCAAGAACAATAGCAGAACTCATGCAGCAAAAGTTACAAATAAATCTAAAAGAAGTCACCTGAGTAAAATTTCCTCTTGAAAGGGGTACAAGGCCTCAACTCTGCTGACATTAAAATTCTCATTTATGTAATCCAGGATATCACTTTTGCCTAAAATATGTCTTTGGTTCCTAACAAACCACTCAGCCAATGTCAACATCTCAATTCCTCCCACTCAGCTTCCATGATTTCCCCCCACCCCTCGTATTCTGGATCATGGGAAAATTGCTTGTGAAGCCACAATCAATTTGTTATTAACCTCTGTTACAATTGCTTCCTTCCCATCCTTTGAAGAATTGTAAGCACTGTCTCATACTAAAAGACAAGTAAAAACAAGTTACCTGGAAACTGTGGATGCAGGTTAATTGTTGAAATTCCAGGAGAAAGCTGAGGCTGCCCAGGCTCTAGATAAGGCTGCTTTTCTTGATCAAGGGAAGCTAATTCCTAAAAGAATAAATAAAAATTTGCATTCTGGAAACATTCTCTGAATTCAGCTATCATAACAAACTCCTCCAAACATACTCCACAAGCTCCTGGTTTGAGAAATGAGCATTCTCACATGAGTGGCTTTTGATAGAAGATGGTTAATTACCACCAATTTAAGCCTGAAAGAACATGGAATACTGTCTTTACACAATAGTATACAATTTAACATTGATTTTATTTGAAGTAGCCATTTCATTAAGCTTCCAACTGTATTTTTTGTTTTCTCCCTCCATAGTTCTCCCATCCTCTGGTCTTTAATTGCTTATGAATAGTATTTAATTGCAGATCAGCATCACATAAAAGCATACAATCACATGTCTCCAAGTCTTTGACCACTGTGAAAGGTTCTCTCTTAGCTATTGCACTGATCATCTCACTTTCATAAAAGTGTTAGATGCTTGTAAGTCTTCAGGGAAATTAAATAAAGTAGAGCTGTAGTTATTCCTAATGCATGCCTTTATCTTCAGCATAGAGAACCTGGAACCTCCAGAATGGGGGACTTAAAACAGATATGCACCAGCTCTTCTCCACTGAATACACACTAACCCTAAAATCACTAGGAAACTAATTTAAGCATTAATACAAGTCTCTTAAGCAGGTGTCATGAACGCTTCTTAAAGCTTCATACTGTTTCTTTCCAACTCATTTTCTCTAGCTGCCAGTGGCTCTCCTTCATGCTGTCTGCATTATTCAATATCCTCTTTAAAATACCCTGAATGGAATAGACCAATATAATACTACATGCTCCAGCAACGGCCTAAAGAGAGGGTAATCTCTTTCCTGTACCTCACTACCTGCCTGTTGTTAATAACATGAGCTCTTTTTGCCTCAAGGTTTGCGCTGTAAGTCCACAGCAAGTTGTTTGTTCCTCATAAATCCTAAGTCCTTTTCAGAGTTATCATATCACATCTCGTACACATGGTCTGCATTCTAATTCCTAGGTAAATCACATCATGTTTTACCTGATCAGGGGCTGCAGTTGCCACTAAAACCAGAAAGAAAAGAGAAAATTAATCAGTCTTCACATAACATTTATTTGTACATTCTATGTAAAACTACTAGCACATTTGAAAGTGGTTGTTGCCATCGCAGAAAAATTTCATGCTCTAACTTCATTCCAAAATGGTGCAAATTTGCAGCAGCATTCCTGAAGCAAGCATAAAAACTAACCTGAAACCAGAATAAGATTCTACACACTGGCTGATGCTTATGATTATTTACTCGGTATTCAGGTGCCTTATAAGTTTCTCAATTGTTTAATTGTTTGCTTAGAAACAGTCCAAGAAACACACAGGTTATTAACTCACTGATTAAACTTCTAAAAATTCCTTCCAAGGAATATCAACATTTGTAAATATTTTAAAGGTAAATTAATATAATAATAATATATAATTAACCATTAACAAATTTGCAAGAATTTATTACAAAAAAATCATAAAATCAAGTTTTGAAATTTGCCTTTTCTTTAAGCAAGCAAAAGTGGTTTAGTGTTTTTTTTCTCTCCACGAAGGTGACACTTTTCTGCGAAGGAGAGGTAGAAATTTCATGAGTTCTTATCTTCCATTGCAGTTTGCCTTTTTTGAATTTGTCTTTTACTGATAAAAACATATATGCATCTTTAAAAAAAATCTGTAAGAATGTTTTTCTTTTCACAATCAACATTTTCCACAGAATAGATTAAAAAAAAAAAAAAATCACTCTTCTTGCTCCAGTTTCTTCAGGATTAGTGGGAAGTCTGATTATCAGAACTGGGAGAACTTCTAAAAAATCTCAAAAATTCCAAATGCAGCATATCAAAAAATGGAATACAAAATTCAAACATGTTTACATGGCATTACTGATTTACAGTAAGCATATTTACAGTAAGCATATTTTACAGTATGCTCACTTACAGTAAGCATATTTTTTAAAGTTTTTTATTTAAAAAAATATCTTTTTTTCTTCAGATTTACTAGAATGTGGCAATCTTGCTAATTACTGAAGTCTTATTTTAGCAAATGATATATCATTTTTTTCCAACACAGAAAAGCTCAGAGGTTTATGGGAGATTTTATAATCCAGCACAGTCTGTAAGTATATTTGAATGTCTTAATTTTTTTTCCAGATTCAGTTTAGCTCCATTTTCCTTTTGAAAGCAAAATTAGAACAGTGATTTTAACATGTTGCACAGAATTTTGCAAGGTCAGCTGACTGAAATTCTTTCTGATAATGGCCTGACATATAGATACACAACTGCTACTTGGAAATAACCGATTAAGTTCTCAATATCATGAGAGGCTTCTTCTGCAATGTATTTCTTCTTGTCTACAGTTAGTTTGTGCCAAGTTTGCTGACAGTGTATTTATAATAGTGCTGCTTTCTGCATTTCTTTGCTTCTGCATTTGTTTTAGACTCAGGACAATCTTGGCTGCTACAAGTTCTATGAGGAGCTTGCAGGAAACAAAGTCTAAGAAAAATATCTTAGAGGAGTTAACTAATCATTTAACAGCCCAGCAGAGAGGGGCTGATCCAACACAGTCATGCTGATGGAGTGCACAGCTGTAGGGATAAGAGCAGAGCTCATGAAGGGGATGCATGCCCACCTCAGGTGGTGCTAATCTACAAGAGTGTACAGAAGGAAGATGATGAAAACCCCTTAGGTTCTGCCACCCTAAATACTTGTAAATCAAAGCATGAGTTGAGTCCTTTGTTATATGTCAGAGATGATAAATACCTTCATAAAAGTCTTACAACAAATATTTACTATTTTTTATAATAAAAATTAGTAAAATTAAAACAGTGTCTCTCCATGTCGTTCTCAGTATCTGATAAGAGCTATACATAAAATTTCTGAAGTAAATAATGTAACACAATACACTCCATGACATGGGATCCTCTGCTGTAGGAAGTGACACCTCTTTGTCCTGCACTCTACACAGCTACTCTGCAAAGAAATATACCATTAAAGACACATGCACAGAAATATAGAAAGACTATATTTTCCCACTCTCACCTTCTTGCACAGCCATCTCAGTCTCACTTTTCTGTGAGAAGGTCAGTGCCTCCACTGGCTCTTCCTTTGCTGGGAGAGGTGGAGGAGAAGTACCTTTAGCAACAGGTTGAGTAATCGGGGTCTTGCCAATGACAGGTGGCTGTACTCTAACTGCAGGGTGATGATATAGCTTGTTTCTGTGAGGGCCAGAAACCGTATAACCCATTCCACCAGGGCAGATTTCCTTAAAAGCAGCTAGATTTGAGATGGGAAAATATTCCTTTTAGGAGTCTAAAAGTGCAATATGTTGACATAGTGGAAAATATAATGACTAACCACTAATAAATTTAATCTTATATTGTACATACATTTTTACAAAAAACTACTTAAAGACAAGCTATGCATTGCATGCTAATATGAATGAGCATTCTCCCAAAAGCACGTTCTGGCTGTTATTTCCAGGAGGTTTCCACCTTGGGTTACCATCTCTCTTCAGTTATGTTTAATTTATCATTATCTCAAGATAATTTTTTGTATTAATCTTCTTCAAACAGTATATCCTTTCTGAATATGAATTTAGATATGCAAATTGTCATAATCATTTACATTGCATAAGGAATGAAGATCACTATTTCTATCATTCTCTTTTTGTTGAAACCAAAGGAAAAAAGCTCACTATCCTGCACTAGAGGAACAGAATATCAACCAGTAACAATGTTAATTCACAGGATCCCATCTGACTACAACCGAGGTCTGATACCAGCCCTGATCCAAATTCCATTGAATTGAGTAAGTTTTTCCGCTGACCTCTGGATAAAAAAAAGATGGGGATCATAAAAAGCCAAACTGCCACTGGAAAACAGGGGAAATAATCTCATTTATAAAGCAGCTACAGAAAAAGGTAATGTAAGTCAGGGAGCAGCACCTGCTCTGATCTCTGCAGCTGCTCTACATGAGCATCAGGTTTTGCAGTCCTAGTGGAAAGACTAGAATGAAAAAGAAATACACATCAGCCTTCCTCCCCATCAAAGATAATAGCTATGTGCTGTCAGGGAAAGGGAGACCTTCAGGAGTCTTGAGGGGCCAGTGCTTCATTGTCCTCATTGCTCTAGGTAAAGCTGTGTTGGGATGAAACACCAAAGATTTAGTCTCCCATGTGCTCGATGTGATTTCTTACAGCTTCCTAAGAGATGTGCAGACTGGGGCATTGGTAAGTTCACAAATTCTGCTTTGAACACATCAGGGTTTTAAAATTAATTAGCATCTAAAATAAAACCACAAAATACTAGCTATAGGTATTCCACAGATAAATTAATTAAATTATACATTAAATTGCAGTATGCATTAATTGCATACTGTGTTCTGATGATATTTCTGACAGAAAAGATGAAGGATGAAACTGATTAAATTGAGTGCATTCAGAATGATGAAATACTTTTTGTTGGAAAATGCTAATATCAAAACTTGCCACAAAAGCACCCAACTGAGGGTGGGAATTCTGGTCAATGGAGGAAGACAGAGAATTTGATGCCTGTCCCTTCAAACACATACTTAGGATGCAGGAAATCTTGTTTCAGGTCATTCACTCAAATGCAACATAGAACTGTGAGCTTTGCTAAGTGCTCTCAGTACCTGGGTATACAAAGCTGGGACTCTCTCAGTCCCTCTTTTGGAACTGGTCTACTTCGTACAAATATTTTAAAAACTAACAGAGAGTGAGATCATGGCTTTTTAATTCAATGACTCAAATTAACATGGGATTCTGCAGTACATACATTACCCCATTTTGGAGTATCCCACTTTCACACATTTTTCATAGAAAACTCTGAAAGATTATGAACTTAACCTGTTACAGAAAGGAACATGTTTTTAAATCATGAAAGTTGTCATGAAATGGGAAAAATGTTTCCCACACAGCTCATCAGAATTTTCTATTCACAAATTTTCTCTCTGAAGTCTTTTCATTAAGAAAAATCACTAAAAAATCAATTCCACATACCATTCAATGATGTCCTTTTTATGACTAGAGAACAGTCAACACTGCAAAAAGATATCCCTAATCCAGAACACACACAAGTGGGCATAAAGCCTCATGTAATATACTCACAGATGTAAAGCACCTGCATTTAAATTGCAAGTCATCTGATGAGAATATATTTTTTTTTCTCTCCATTAAACAGCCACAGAAATATTATTTATCTGAAAGCTAACTGGACTTTTAAAATCCTAACCAGTGAACTAGCAACCCAATGGTCATGTAGGAAACAACGGCTTTAGAAATCAATTGAAATACTCAAAAATGTTGGTCACTTCCAATTCTGTAAGCCCAACCTGAAAAGAGTAAGGAATCTGCTGCTTTCACCTGCTAGCTGTCTCTGACGCTAGCTGTGTATTTCCTAACGCAGCTAGTTTTGGAATTCTGAATCTTTATCAAATACTCCAGAGAAATACATGACCTTTGTCATAACAGTGCTATCTGCAGCAGTGATTTCAGTAAGAACAGTGGATTATCATTACAAATCCCTGTGCTAAAATGTCGAACAGGCTGGACATCACGTATATTGCAATAAGCAATGATGCTTTTAAAAAAAATTAATTTGACCATAACTTTGGACAAAAAATAATATTCAATTGATTTTGACTAAAGACTCCAACTATGGTCATTTAAGTATTAAGCAGAATTGGGGAATAGAAGGGACTTGAAAGCAGCAATTAGTATCTATAATATGTGGTACCTTAATCTGTGAGCAGCCTAAATGAGAGTGGTGACCAACCAAGCTATTATTTTCCAAGTCCTTATATATTTAAAAATCATCAGAACTCCAAGAGAACACTGATAATACAAGTGAGCTTTATGTATCAAGTAAGGAATTGTTTAAGTGAAAGGTGGCATAAAATGTTTAACTACCAGTTTACTGTTAAGAGGCAACACCATACTTAGCACATTCCTGAAAATGGATGGTAAAGATACGGAGAAAGTTTAGAAAGCAGAGATACTTCCATACATATCCCACTAACTGTAATGTAAACTACCACACATGTCATTCTGTAACCTAAATCTCAAAAACTGCCATCCTTTCACTGGTTCCTTTAACATCTGAAGAGTAAAAATCAGATTTTGGGTTAATTTGCCTATATCTATAATCAGAATATGATGTACAATGGAGAATCAAAGTCCAAGGACATATTCTCAGATGCAAATATCAATAATCTGGAATTCTCTCACATATCCTTTGTTTTAATCACAAATTCCTATAAACAAAAATACTATATATGTGACAATTCTGCTACCATGCAGAGCACTGTCATAATTTACTGATGGATACTGATGGATACTAATAAAATCAGTTATTGGATTTTTATTTTTTTTTAATGCATGCATAAAAAATACTGGGGTGTGGGAGGCACAGGGTTACGTGCTCATATTTTTAATGGGCAGTTCTTACCTGTCCCTGGAAGCGGACACTTCTCGCAGTGCGGGCCCCAGGCTTTGCCGACACTGCAACAGCAAAGCTGCTTGCTGAGCTGAACAGAAAGAGGATGCATGCACTGCTTTCCTGCACTGACAAACCGGTAGCAGGGTCCTTTCTCTTCAGCAACTACAGGATTATCAGCTGCAATGAAAGTGGATAAGATTGTACTGTTCACATGAAAAGCAAAACAGAGACACATCACTAAATTTCCAACACCAGTTAAATGGATTAATATTACCATCTACACAAGTTTTAATTCAAACACCTATCTCAAGCCATATTCACAACATAAAGTACATTCTCATTTCACACTCCTGAATTCCACACCATTGTAGACCAAGATCATAAAAAACCAGCAGTTGGCATGCTGCCACCGTAAAGAGTCAGTATCAGCTCTCACACTTGGATGTAAGTCCACCTGCTGAAAACTAAGGTCAGTTACTGGCAACATACAGCTGTGTGAAGCTACATAGCCACTGGAACTTTCAGCTGTAAACAGGCTATATAAGTAAGACTGTGAAAGGATTAAGTGTCACACATGACACTTTCTTAATAAAAGAGACTATTATATATTTACATTTTGTTGCACTTTGTTTTAATGTGGAAGAGACAAAGGCCACAAGCTATGACTAGTATGAGGTAAGAGGAAGCTCAGATCCATCCACCTTTTTAACTTATGCATCCACATTAACGCACAGTTAACAGTTCTGGGTAGTATGTCCATTTAACTAAAAAAATACAAAGACTATCTGATTTTCAATATGACATGTAAAAGCAAAAATGAAAAACAACTCATTTTTTCTGATGTTAAATTGAAAAGTGATAAATTCTTCAAAATGCTGAAGAATATTCTCAGTAATTTAATGTCATTAACTAGTAGTATAAGATAATTATGCTGAAAAATGAAAGAATCCACCTATGGCTCTATATCATACTTTATTTTATAAATCTAAAGATAGCTCAGATAAAGAGCTTAGGAAATGCAGTATTCTTCACTTGTAAATATTCTTCCCAAAAAACTTGAAGTGAAAAATTCCGTTGTTCTCTATGCCTTCTTTTCTTCTTGCTGAAGTAGTTGATTTTAAACCAAGTAAAAGCTGATTAACAAAGTAAAATATTTGCATTCATGCTGCTCACAACTTTTTCTTTCTCCTAATTCCTTCTTAATTTTTAATCCTTCTTAATCAGAAGGAAAATGAGCCAAAGATCATCCTGGGCTGAATGTTTAGTAATGGGAACTACCCAGGTCAAAGCTGCAGAGGTGGAAGAGGGGAGGGCAGGACACAAAGATGAGTTTGGCTGGGGAACTAGCAGGGAGGGGGAAAGATGATTGTAGGAAGGAGAACTTCAGGCTGGTGAGAAAGACCGAGTGTATGAGGAGGCTGGATGTGGCCTTAAAGGTTTTGTGACAAGAAAACCAGGAAAAGAAGGCAAGGAACCTGGGCAGCCACCGGTGGAGACCAAGGCTTCCAGAACAAAGAGACAGAAAAGAGGCATGAGGACCAAGATTGACTAAATAAATTGAATGAACTGGGAAAAGGAGCAGCAACAGCAAAAAAGATGGGGACAGCTTAGAAGAGTTGGGGCCAGTCAAATAAATCCTCATCTAAAGTACAACTAAGTAGCTATTTTGGTACTTTGATTTGCACTATTACTTACGTATGCATCTTGAGAGGGTAGGATCTGGCACAAATCCCATCTTGCAGGTACACCTGTAGCTGCCCATGGTATTCAAGCACTCACCATTAGGGCATACTCCCTGTAACTGACACTCATTGATATCTGTGGGAAAATTGAAAATAATCAGATACTGAAACTTGTATTAATATTCTTCTTCCTTCGGAAGTCTTTTTTTTTTTAAAATATGTGTAGAACTGTTATGAGTTAACATTCCAGTCAACACTTTTTCCCCTACTGACAACATTTGATTTATAACCTTTTAAAATACTGCTGAGAACACAACAGAAAAAACCAATTACGTTTATATATCATTCTCAAGTACTCTGAATTAAAAAAAATACACTTTGACTGGCTTATCAGTCTCTCTTTTTTGACTAGATGATTGTTTGTGCAGTCCAATACAACTCACAAGAACACTCACACAGATAAGTTTTAAGCAATGTAGTATATTTTATACAGAATGGAACAGTGCTGAACACATTTAATACAGTTTTTGTTAGTATTTGGTAGTGCCTGAAGGTTCACTGTGCTGGAACAAGCACAACGCAAAAATATCTTTCACCTAAAGAGCTTACCATCTTAACAGCGAGAACATGCTTCAGGAAGCACATAACATGTGTAATGTGGGGCAAAAAGGACTCCATCCATGGGAACACAACTTTGTAATAATTAACAACTGCTTTGATAAAAGTTTGCTGTTACGAGGCTACTTGCATCAATGTCCCTTTCAGGTCTCCCTGAATTATTCTCCCATGCCCCAAGCATTGCGCCTCAGGCCTTTATCACATTTGGGTTTGTAACTATAATTCACTTACTCTCAGAATAGGACCTGTTTGACAATCATCTGGATACCATCTGTAACTAAATCAGCCAAACTAGGATTTTATTTCAGGAGACAGTAACAATGTAACTTGCACCGAGATTAAAAATCTTAAAAATAATACCCCCCAACCCCCACCTATAATTGTCTCTGTCAAACTGTCACATCTCCTCTTTCAGAAAAATAGAGACAGCACATTGAAACAGACCTACTTTAAAATGCTTACACACGTTACTTCTATATAAGACTTTCTCTCTCTATCCCTAAACTGGGAAAAAAATGCCTACCTTGCTGGGCAAACAAGCTTCAAGTGGAAGTCAGATATTCTAGCTAGCTCCTTGGAAATTGGGCATTAGTGATAATTTTATCTTAAATACATAATATTTATTATCTATCCTCTCAGTTCATATAAAACCTTGACCATTTTATTTTACCTCATTATATGTTGCTGCCTGATTCAACACAATCAATGAGGGTAAGAAGTTGAATATATAAAATATAACAGATGTGCTGGAGTTTGCTTTCGGAAACTTACAGAAAGAATCTTTCACATTCCTACCTTCTTCTTAATTTTTCTCCACAAGTTTGGCTACCTGTCCCACTTCACAGGACCGCACAACTTAAGCTCACAGTACAGCAGACTCTAGTAGTTGCCATGTCAGCTGTGTTTTTTTCCAAATATTCAGCACTGAACTTATCCCTCACCTCTTCCAATGCTATACCTAATCTAGTATCTTGACACCACCTGGATCAACTTCACCTCTATGCACTTAGCCACACATGACAAAGAGTGATAATTTATATCCTAGAACTTTGGATGAAATCTGATGAAAACCACATGAATTACAAAGGATCAGCTCTGCCTCAAAGGAATTTTCAAGTGAAATTCCCAGACTACATGACTTTCTGACCTCAGAGGGAGTGTACTATTTAAAAAGGAGAATGGTGTATGAAAAGAGCACAAAAAACCTGCTGAAATATTCTCCTACAGCAGTCTACATTTTGACCCATCCAATCTTTGAGCAGGAAGATGTTCTACATAAGCACAAGAGTATCTTATTTGAGGACTGTACTAATACAGAATATTTAGTAGGCTAGACTTGTTTAGACAGTTTCTTCAGCTCCTTAGTCTGATCAGATTCTTCCTTTTGCCTTGAAATCCCAAAATATGATTGAAGGCATCTGCAGACTAACAACTGATCCTAAAAGGAAGATCGTCATTGTGTCAACACCATTATCTTTTGTGACTATGGCAAGGAATGAACTTAACAGCTAGCAAACTAAATATATTATTGAAACATCTCTAAATAGAAATATATGGATGCTGTTTGTTCTAAAGTTGTTGGGAGGAAAGAACATACAGCGAACCCTCAACTTTCAAAAATCAGGCACGACAAGGGACATAACAGAAGAGAAGACTATGAAACACCTAGAAGTTAATACAAAACAAATACAGGAACACTCAAGAACCCACTACTGGATTACCTGTTGGCAACCTGAGTTGTCAGATGAGTCCTCAAATGCTAAACCATGGAACAACTCTACTTGTTTTGATGAAGCACTAACTTGACAAGTAAGAAGAAGAGACACTATGCCTTACTCTGAATATAGGAAAAACCTCAATATTCGGGTTCATTTAAAAATGAAAATCCTCTACACAATTACACAAATATACAAACTACACACAAGAAGAATAGATAGATTTTGGAGAAAGAGGAAAAAACAGGAGAAACTAACAGACAGAAGAAAGATAATAACAAAAATTAAAAATTAAGATACATATTTTTAAGAAGGACTGTACTTTTATTCTAAACTGACTTTTGCTTTTTATCATTTAATATGTTACTCGTTGGTGTTGACATTGGTACATATAGTAAGAATACTTGCTCAGTTTTTTCACTGTAATAGCCAGACATTTTTAAACAACTTTCTCCTTTTACAAATTCTAAATATCCATTTTTAGTTATTTCCCCTATACTATTGGGAAAAAAAATGGAAGATGTCTCCCAGGGGATATACATGACATGCCACATTTTCTTGTCACTTTCTGGACTATATATCCATGTAGAGTTAGCAGAAATGCTTTGCTTAGTGAAGACAGCATTTAAATTTTAACAGTGAAAAAGACAACTTATGTTAAATAATATTAATATGACTTTGATTTTATAGTTCTTATTTTCAAGGAAAGACCAAGTGTCTTGCTCGTTAACCATTAAAATACATGGCTGTTTGTTCATATGTCATCATTATGAAAAATCTGGCACTTTTCCTTCCTATCTAGAAGGATAACTGTCATTCTACATGTATTTAAGCTTTAACATAAGTGAATTTACACTTTCAATGTTTAACATTATTAATGATGCATTTATTAGATGATTATTTTACTCATTGCTTGGATCAAGCTTCATTTTAAGAATGTTAAAAACCTATATATATGTACATTTTATTATTTGAATACTGAAATTATATAGCAAAATCCTGCAGACATAGACAGATAAGAAGAAAAATATCCACTTATGAAACCAGCTTTCTAACTTGAATTTGAATAATTTTATTTACAATGCTAGCATTATCTTTACTACTCAAATGAACCATATCTTCTACGTTTATAGAACTCTATCTCTATGTTGTAGAAGGAAAAAAAAATTCTCAAGCAGTTTTTCAACTTTGAATAACTTATATATATATATATATATATATATATACACACACACACACACATTTACAGTGAAATGAAGAAAAAAAATTCTGTTCTGTACAAGGGGGTACAAAATCTGGCTTTACATTTAACCAAATTATAGTTACAGGTTACAGACTTCAATTAGCTGAGTGATCTTGAATACCTAGTAGCAAAACCGTGGCATTTTGATTTTATAATGGAATTTTTTTTTAACATAGCTTATATTTTTTATACAGATAAAGTGTAATTGTGAATTTTTAACTAAATTGAATTTAAATACAATCCAAATAGAAATTATGCAAAGTTTTAAAGATCTGAATTTTATTTCATGTCACTGCTGAGAACAACTGACATGGGAACATATTGGATACATTTGGTGATACTGTGAGAATTCTGTTTTAGATTCAGTAATAGTGAAAGTTTCATGGCATTATTTACTGAAATGGCTAATTTGCAGGTAGATGGGCTCTTCCTATAATTCATCAATACACAGTCATCTTTCTTTCCAAATTATTCATTTATTCTGCAGGAAACTCACAGATGCTGTCATTACTGCCTCTGTATTAAATCTCTTCCTAGATGAACTGTTCTTGAATGTCCAGCATTTAAAAATATAACACCCTGTTCATCTGTTATTGCTATTTAATGTGGGCACTGCTACATTTAATTATTGGCTTATATGTACATAAATATCAATTAATGTTCCTTCTAGAGTTCCTGATACAGATATTTCTCTTTCTAAATTTGTCCAATTTTTAAAGTTAACTTTATTGTGCATGTTCTGATATCTCAGTATAACTTAATTATAGTGTATTTTTAATGCCTCTTTCCCAAGTCATGTCCTCACAATGAGCTTATAGAATTACTCTATGCCGAATTACACAAGCCTATCTAGGGATTCAAGAGAAACAAGCCACAAGTTGACTAAAAAAACCTTCACATTTTCAAAAGAAACATACATACATATAAGAATAGCATTTATTTAACAACTTTTGGGGAAAAAAAAAAGCCCACAAAAAAACCTCCAAACAAAAAAACCCCAAACCCCTTCCAGATTTACTATCTATGTCATACTATTGCAGACTGTGGTAAAAGGCCACCTACCCAAAATGTTTCCTACCACCTGCCAGCCTACCCAGCTGTGCAAATTGCACTGGAATCAACTTGTTCAGGCAGCTGGAAAACAAATCTGATTCAAGATTAATAGACTTTTTTTTATTTTTAGTTCTCTATTTCTTGTATATGGACATAAAAGAGCTTTCAGTTTTAAATTAGTATAGCAATAAGAATTAATTTGTTCCATTGTAAAAACTAGAGAAAAAAAGGTACTTTAAAGTTGTCTGAATAATCTTCTGAGCAGAAGTATAAATTGATGACATGCTTGTAGAGTAATTTTATCAAACGCCTTCATCTATACAGAGGAAATATTTTAAGGGGCTATGTAGCAGTACTATAAAATCATACATATGTAAATAAAGCTTTCTAAAGACCAAATAAACATTAATTTCAATTTCCAAGGAAAACAGAGTAATGAAGTTCCACTGGTAAAAAGCCTCTGCATTAGCAATACAGAAAAAAATGTTAAGCAAGGAGCTTTTCCACACAGCACCTTGCATGGCTCCACAGCAAACTCTCACAATAGGTGCTGTTATTTATGATTTATAAAGAACTGGTAAATAAAGCATTGATTTTGCAATAGTTGCTGCTTGATAATATGAATGACTTGACCCATCTCAATGGTAACAAACTGGTGTAACCCCGCTGGCATGAAAGAAGCGTTGCCATTCTGCACTGACTCACAGCCTGATGCTTTGCTGTTACTCTGTAGTATCATACATGCCAAATCCATGGAACTGGTCCTTGACACACTGGGCTCTTAGATTTGTTAATCTGTCTCCATGGAAGTTTGACAAGAAATGAAAGCTTTACTCTTACTTTGGATCTGTTGAGATGGCAGTAGAAGCCAAATGCCATCCCAGGGGCCCTGCTGGTGACTCTGCTCTCACAAGTTCATCCAGACGCACAGAAGCTTTGCCATAACCAGGGCCTTAACAGTGGTGCTGCAGTACCGTACAGATGAGACTGCTGTGTCTCAGCTCCTCTATATCACCTTCTAAGCACACAGCTTGATACATGCTGAGGTCAGCGACCACAGTCTCCTCCAGAGTCACCACAATGCTCCCAGCTTCAAACCCAGATGCTGTAACCAAACCGCTGCTAATCTATCCCACAATTTTCCCCACTAAGATAACTTAAAACAGGCTCTCTTAACAACAGTTGGTGTTTGAAACCTTCCCACAGATTTTTACAGGGCTAGTGGGTGTCAGGTCAACCTGCTGGCAGAAAATGTAATATGTTAATGACTCACTGCCACTGAATTTCCTGAGGGGGGAAAACAAAAGTTAAACCAACCATTTCCTAACTGAATACTTGTCTGCTCATGTGAAGAGTGTGACTACAAATAATCTATATCTTTGTGACTTAAAAAACAAAAACAACAAAGAAACACCTCCAAAACAGAAGTGAAGGAGGAAGATAGGAAGAAGGTATTCATTTAAACAAGAAAACACATATTAACACTGAGCTTATCATAAACCATGAAAATTAGATAAAGTTTCACTAAGTCCAAAAACTTCATCTTTAAATAATTTTACATATATTAATTAGTAGACAGAAGATGGAAATGAATGGGTAAGTCTGATATCAAACTGAAAATTTACTTTACTCATGACTTTTTGTCCTTGCTCTCTAAGAACATTCACAAAGAAATTTTATTTGGATAAGGCAGTTTTCAAGGTTTCACATTACAAATACCGAGAACCACAATTGTGTTTTGAAAGCACTTTACCAGAATTTTGTTCCAGAAATAGTTAACAGAATCAGATGAAGAACTCACCTCAGTTTTTACTCGTGACAACACACCCACACACATTTGCAAGTGCATGCACTGAATATCACAATAATAAATTTAATTAAGTCTAAGTGCAAGCAATAGTTAATACAACAACCTATTTCCTTCTAATAACTGTGAACTAGGGAAGGACTGGACAATCCAGAAGAAATAAAAACACAGAACTTCTGAAAAACAATTTAAGCCTTATTTGCTACTTTTCTTCTAAACAGTTCTTCCTTGCTTAAATATCCAAAACTCCAGTGTCTTTTCAACTTCTCAAATTATATTATGAGGGCTGGGCTCTTTTATTCAAGCATTGATTTACTTGTTCAGCTCGCTTAAATGCATTGCACACTGGGGAATTGTCATGACTGAAAAGAAATATAGGAATCAAAACTTTAAAAGGAGAAAAATTAGATATAGGATCAAATTCTGTTCTAAGGTACTTAAGTTTAAGTGACAAAGCATTTATACACCTAATGGAAGGCTTTTATCTGGCTAATGTATAGGTATTTGTGTACAGAAGAGTACAATGTAGTAGAATTTCTTTCTCCGCTGTGTGACAATGCATGGAAGAACTCTGTGCTGGAGGGAAGGACATGCTGCAGAAAGCATTTTCTTCCAATGTTCTGCTTGCATTCCCCAATTCTGCAATGGCTTTTAAAGTAGATTACAACTGTCTTTGGGGCTGCATTAGCTGCTGCTCAGTACTACTTTGCTTCTCTACTGGAAACCTACATGCAATGTTCTCCTACCTTTCCTTGAGCAATGGCATGCCTAATTCAATCACATTCAGGAAGTGAATCATTTTAGCTTTATTCCAGGATTAATGACACCATAACGTAGCCTGAGTATCCTTTCTCCAAGGATAACAAACCATGCCAAGTGTAAACATATCCAAACCTTGGAGAAATTCCTGTGCCTACTTATAATGAGATCTGTACCTATCACTTACTGATGAAAGAATATGCTTTGCTTGGTTACTGTAAAATTTGCTGACTGATTTATTGGGTGCATCATAAAGCTACTGTAACCTCCTTTAATTTGCCCATTTACTGAAATACTTTACTAGATTCCTTAGCAAGCAAATATGAAAATGCTTCACAGCCTACTGGTCTCCTACACTTTAACAGGTCAACACAATTTGAAGAGCTTGATGCCTGCTACAGCCAAGGGAAATGGTGCAGAAGGACTAGTTGATCAGCTGAGAGCTGTTCTGCTATAGACCAACCTAAAAAGCTGACGGTTGGAATACCAGCTCTTCAGTGTTTCCCTTTGGCAGCCTCCAGCTGGGAGAGTATTTAGGAACAGGAGTTGACTGTGTTTTGGCTGTGTTAACTATTATAACAGCTCTTCAGACCACCCAGACCCAGCTGGCCTAATGGAGAATCACAGGAAACTAAACTAAGGTGGTGTAAAGCTGTCTTCTCTGCCTTCAGCCTTGTAGCTCATTTGGACACACGGAGCAAGTCCGCTCTCTATCCTTTTCAGATAGCGAGTGAGGCCCATATTTGGTCACAGACATACTGGAATTTGAAACATTCCTATAAAATGAAATTCATTCTTTCATCTCCATGCTTAACGCATTAAATTTATTATGCTCATCGAAATCATCACAGCTTGGAGCATTTAACCACATTTAAACATTTAACTTAAAAACAAAATTCTAGAACTGAACATATACATTTATTAACGTGTTCTGGTCAAAGCTGCGGTCTTCTGACAGCATGTTATTTAAATCTATCTGATCATTTTAAAGAAAATATTTTTGCTCAAGAAAAGCAGTCTGTGAGTTCAAAAAAGTCAGGGGTCACTACAAGAATTTTGAATAATGCAAATGAAAACAAAAATAGTCTTTATTTTTTTTTAAAGTAATCATTGCTACCATTCATGTAAAGAATGCAGTCAAATTTCTTTTCATGAGCATTGATAACTTTGAAGTGATACTGTCAACTATGAAAATTGTATCACGCTGTGGTTTTTTTACTATATTATTTTGAAGTAACTGAAAGACATTTAAAATTTTCATAAACAAGACTGGAGAACACTAAGAAGGGATTTAGTATTAATAATCCCTCTTTTGAAACAATAGATCTCACTTGTACAGAATGAATTTCCTATTTTACATATTTGGTAGGCGATTTTTGATTGCATGAATAAATCTGTCTCAAAAGACAATGAAAAATTCAGATTTTCAAATTCATATTACATGCATAAACAGAAGAAAACAACTTATAATTTCACAGTTTTTAAGACAACACATGACACAGGTGACAAGGCATAAAAACTAAATATGCAACAGCCTCCAGTTAGGACAGTCATAATAACCAAAAGGTTCTTATGAAAATTGGACCAAGAAAGGGAATTTGTAGAAGCAGAAAGCCTGATCACCACAGCCCTGGTAGCTGTACTGAAATATTCAGAATATACTTGTGGATAGAAAGTACTGCAATCCCCCCTCATCCCTTCTGTCCCAACTGTCTGGTGCTGGGTGACACAAGCAATCTCAACATCAGCAGACCACAGCTGGTTCCAGGTTTATGCACCGTGGAAAGGTAAATTTCTGAAGGAGGACTTCTGCACTTCGTTCTGAAATCAGATTTCCACGCTTTTCAAAACCTGACTTTGTTTAAATGACTAAGTAACAAAACTGAATGGAAAATGTTTATCTCCTTTTGATGCAAAGCAAGCATCTTGTCTTCCAATAAGAACCACACACACTGAAGACCCTGCTGCATTTAAGCAGAGCAAGCCTTCTAGATCAATTATATACTAATTAGATTTTGTGAAAGTCCTGGGCAACTTCTTAATTAGAAATGACCTAGTGGTCAGGGATTAAATGTTATTTAGTAATATCTGCCTTGACAGTTGTTTTCATGCAGTAAGCGCTTTAATATGCACAATATCTCACGTTGCAAATTAAGACTGGAATATATAATTTGTGTCTCATTTGTGAAAATTTTATTCATTCTGGTAGGCATACACTAGGCTTCACCGGGAGTGCCATCTGACTGAATGATCTCCAAATTGGCTCAATATACAGGCATCATTTTTAATTCTCTTTATGAAAACCAATTACAACTGTACCTACTACAACCACTGACAATACTGTTCCAACTGTTCCTGCTATAGCTATATCGTTAACCACTATTAATATCCTCAGTTCTAAGAAAAATATAATATCTAGATTTTACTGCCTCCATTATAGTTGATTGTTTCAATAATAACCTGATTAGTGAGAACAGCAAGGGGTAAATGAAACAAACATCAAGGTTTAGTTGCTAATGAAACTATTGCAATATACATTTTTTAAAATTACAGAAAAAACAGTTGCTTATTCTAAGAAATAACCCGCCGATTTCTGTGAGCTAACAGAGCAGCAGCAGGAGAAATCAAACCAACTCGTTTTGTGCTTCTGCGTGGAATTTACTGGAATGCAAGTTTGCAGAGCCACACTTTTCAAACACATAATCAATGTCCAAACAGCAACCCAGCCCAGTTTCTGGAGATATATTTATTTCTCAGTATGATCGTCAAAAAAGAACTTCTTTGAAAGAAGGTTGTTAAGTTAGTAGCTAAGTAACACTAAATAGCATTTCTTACAAAGCAAAGCTCTTTTATTACTTAACAGTAATAAAATATATACACAATATGCAGAGAAAACAAATTTATTACTGCATTTTAGGCATGAACGTAGGAGGGCAGAATATACTTTCAAAATTTATTTTAAATCATGATGAAGCCAAGGGAAAAAATCTTGAAGTTCCCAGAGCACATGATTACAGAATTTGATCCATCAACATGCAAGTACTAGTTTCTGCAAGCTCATATACATTTAATTTTAAGCATATGGGGACTTTTCAAGAACTTCTATGCACAACTTTCTACTTCATTTAAAAACAACAAGTTTTCAGGTATTTTTCCAGTTTGAGATAAGATTTTTAAAGTGCTCTATTGGCAATGTGTTAGTTTCCTGAAAAAGGAATCCAAACTTTTCACCAGCTGTTTTTTTCATTCTATTTCAGTTTTCCAAGAAAACCATTAGCAGAAGAAGGAAACAGTAAGTATAATTCTAAACAGGGAACCAGAAATTAGTACTGCATGTGGATTCTGACAAAGTTGCAACTCTGATAAGCTGTATTTTGGCTTTAATGACAGCCTTAGGGCATCCATGTGTGTACATGTAATAAATCACCCAATTGAAAAGATAATTACTGAGGAGGGAAAAAGCTTTCTTGATAGCAATTACACTAAATTGTTCAAATTAGCATACCCACAGATGGTTCTTTGTTGTCCTACATACACATTAGAGAGAAAAATGGTTCATTACATTAGTTCACTTACTTGAAAGGAAAAAAATCAGGATCTGGTTATTAATCACACTAATATTACATAGGCTTTGTAAACTAAGGAGGCTTTTGACTGGAAAAACAATGTAGAACAAAAAGTTAATTAGGCTTTTAGGCCTGAGTTTTCAAAGGCAGTGAAAGCTGGACAATATCTAGGTGAAAACAGCAATCTCTCTTAGCTGCAGGCAGGGACTCAGAATTATATCCCCATTACTCTTTGGTCTGGCAATGCTGTCTCTTTCCAAGCATGGACACAGCATGCACACCCTTTCAGCAAAGAATAATCTAATTAAAATGTATACTTGCATATGGACATGCTGTGCCACTCCTTTCCAGTGTAATTGTAAGGTTTATTACCAGAATACAAATACTCCCCTGCCAGCAGCTTAAACAGCCTTCTCTTCACAGCTATTGCTGTTGCTTTGCTCCGTATCTGTGATAAGGACAGCTGTTTCTTCACTAGCCCTCTCCCCTTCCCTTCCAGAAAAGCAAGCCTGCTTCAGATAAATACAAACAGGATGCTTGTGCCTGACCCATTGAGAAGCACATGCTAATGATCATTTCAGGACTGAAATGCACCCTGTCAGCAGCTTTCACATACAAAGCTAGCTTTTCTGATGACTGCCCAAACAGAGGTCAAAATCCTGACCCTCTAAAAGAAAAGTGTAATCTTATTACTTATTTCAATAGGACTAAATTTCATCCTGGCTTTGATTCACATGTATTCCTTCTCCCAGTGCCCTTATTTGTATCTCCTTTTTGGAGTGTGTTGGTGAGTAAGTTACAGAGAAGCCACCCGAACCTCAGTAAAGCAGTAAGGCAAACCTGTAGCAGTCACCACCTCTGTCCTCTTCAGAAAGTTAAGAGATTGTCCCCATCCTTACTCCATCAACAGTCGACTTCCCGGTGGGATAATCTGACTCCCATTGTCTGATTAAACTCGAGGTTATAAATTTCCATGTATCAACTACAAGTTATATTTAGAGTTTACAGCTCTTTCTTCTAGGATAATTATAGCAGAAATAAGACAAAGTATTTAAAGCCTCATATTTCTTGCAGTATTAGTTATGTTGCAGAAAAATGTGTCAGCTATCAAAACCCAGCACAAAAAACAATGACTAGTCTACCAGGTATGGATCTATTTCTGCACGCTACCAAGCAAGACTCAGCTCCCTCTTATACTCCTACCCAAAGACATATGTTCTCCTTCTCTAGCAGCCTGTCACTGCTCAGTGAAACAACTTCCTGGCCTACTTCTGACAAGCTTCACAAGCACCAGACTATTTTTTAAATGTCCGTAGCCCCTGATTAAGGATCTTAGTTTCCATGAAATAAAGTTTGTCAATACCTACGTACAATCCCTTGAAACAAACTGAATGTCCTACTTGCCTTTAAATGCCTGCTTGGTTGCTGCTATCTAGGAAACCATTTTGTACACAGTGGGGCTTGTGCACAACCACTGGATATATCAAAAGCTCCTGTCTCTCCTGGACCATTTTCAGAGAGATGTATGATGGTACCAACACATCATGGCATCTTCCAGACACTTTTGTGCTCAAAGTTAGAAATCCCCTCTTTTGCAGACTCTGAAAAACTCATAACTAATATACAGAATAAGATTATCTCTTTTGAAATATCTGGAAACATCTTGCTGAAACATATGCACCACCTATGTGTTTAATTTAAGGTGTAAAAAGGTGGCCCATCTATGTCTTACACTCATCTTCCTCACCTTTTCACTCCACAGTTCTCATCAGCAAGTTGCCATCAACATCTCTGCATCCCTTTTATTTATTAAGAGGGCTCTACAGTCTTTCATTGCAGATAAGGGAACAAGCTCTTGAGATGCAATTTGCAGCTCTCCTCCATTAAGTTTTTTACTGTTTTGACCCAATCTAATTTTCTCTCAAAGTCCTACAAATGCCTCTACCTCGCAAGCTGGTAAACCCCTAGGCAGAGCACGGAGCACCAGATAGGCTCAAGTGCCTATACTTTCAGATAACAGCTCACATCCCCCTCAGCAGTGGAAGCAGTGGGATGTTCGTGTTTAGTGCTCTACAAACTGTATTTTTTTGGTTGGTAAAATAATTTCTTCATGTGTCTGGCTGCTGCAAGTTCCTTCATTGACATGCTAACTGAAAGTTTTCAAATAAATAAAATTAACTTTATCTCCAAAGTGCCTATATCTATATCTATATCTATATCTATATCTATATCTATATCTATATCTATATCTATATCTATATCTATCCTTTAATGTCAATTACTCTTTCATTTTCTCCTTCTCTCCAACACCACTACTCTTTGTTAGGACCTTTTTTACCCTTGCACTGTCAACAATGACTAACAAACCTGACCACAGGTCAGTGTCAGTTTCACTTGAACTCATTCTTCCCAAATCTCTCTCCAGAGCACCAGTGCAGGATTGGTCACATTTTCTCAGACCTCTTTTCTCTCATTTACTTGAGCTCTGCCAAACAAGTCGGACAAGCCATTAAGCTTAAGAAAAAAATCCTACATCCTCATCTGGCATCTCTGTTCAATACTCCAGGATACACAGAAAGAACGAGCATATGCCTGTGGTCATCTGTTCAGCTTTGTCAGGTACAGACACTGTAGGCCAGGAGAATCTAAATGACTCAAATCTTTCTGTGGAGCTGCATGATCATGCAGATCCCACAACTCTGTATGTTTTGATAAATTCTATGCTTACAGCCAGGAGATATAGAGCATAATCTTGGAGTAACACAATTTATCAAAGAATAAGCTTATTCTTATCAAAGAACCTGTGACATAAAACTGGTACTCAAAATAAACACAATCAATTGTAGGCACTATCATACCTTGACAAAATGTAGCATTGATCCTCTTGTAGCCTTGTGGGCATTCCATCATGGGACTGTATCCATGGTAAGCTGAAGAAAAAAATTATGTCAATTAAATATTGCCGATTTATATGTTTATTTAGAGAGCCTGGCAGCCAAATTATTATGTAACTACAAAAAATACCACTATAAGTTTTTATGATGTATGGTTAAACATAGAGGATCACAAAATTAAAATTAAAGGTTGTACAGGTAACCTTAATTCCATCTCTTTCCACATGTATACTATTTATCCAGTCAAATTCATATTTCTTCAAAAAAATAAATCTCTGAAATGAGGACATTACCTTTCATCCTAGTTGTTCTCAAACATTCAAATAATTACTTTCCTAAAGCAGCTACAAATACCGTGTTGGGAAAAGAAAACGCTGAAGATTCATGATGGAAACTCAATGGTTTTAAAACTGCAAGCAGCTTTAGGAAGCAGAAGTATCTTCAGTGTTACGCAAAATTGTTGAGTACTATTTCTTATGCCACAATTAATTAAAAAATATTTGAAATACATAGGAAATGGAAGCAAATTAACTTTTAAAACAAGGCAAAAAACAAGAAAGACACATTTATGATTTAACTAACAAAACTGCTGGATTTTAGAAGACTGTGACTTACTGCCTGATCAGTGTAAACTGTCAAGGGCATAACAACACTGCAAAATACAGACGGAATTCTATTTTGCCAAAACAGAAAGTGTTCTTTTAACTAGATTTTTATGTCTATTTATTGTTTCTTTCTTCCACTTAAGGTTGCCTTTGAGACTCCAGAAAACTGTTTATTGATTCTTAAACTGTTATAACATCATAAATGAGAGCAGAAACTTCTTTGTATGGTTATGCACTAAAAGTTAACCTCTTGGCAAAGCCCAATACTTTATTAAACATATAGGACTAAACTTTTGGCACTATGATCACACAAGTGCCTTTAAGAAGAGTCAAGAGAGTTTTTAATAATTTGAGTGCTACAACAGAGATACCTTACATTTGGTGAGATCTTCTGTTTTCCTTTAAAAGTGCTCTAAATGTCCAGCAGGCAAAAAAAACCCAGCCCAACAAAAAACCCCACAGAACAAACCACCCTCAAAAACCAAAACCAAACCCCCCTAACCAAACACATTACTTTCCATCTTTGCTGTATATAAACTGTCAAATAAGACAGAACAACTGAGTGAGATAACATTTTCAATTGGCTTCACTTCACATATACTTGCACCTGAATTGCACATTTATCCCTCCAGCTTATTTTAAAACTGGTACCTGGTTGACTGTAAGGGTGGAAAAAAAAAAAGAAAAAAAATAATTATTTTCATTATTTCTAAAGCTTTTCCTATTCTTTGGAAAAATTAAAGTGATTATTTTCAGTAGCAGCTTTTGGAGTGAGATAGTTTTATTTCAAATTGCTGTGAACTATTTAAAATAATTGCTTAATTAGAACAGTAAGATTCTCCTCAGAGATTGCTTAACGTGATAAAATGGTTAAACACAAAAATAATACGGGTCAAAATACGACAACAATATTCTTATAGTTTTGAACACATACTTTTCCATCTTTACATGGACTACAACCATTTTAACACAAAACTTGAAAATTTCCTCTCTCACCAAAAAAGTGGCACCTACACATTTATTTTCAAGATGGCTCCAATCTTTTCACGATGTTAATACTAAAAGCAATTGAAGTTTAAGGTGAGATTTTCAAAAGCACATTGCATTAGCCTGTTCCTGCTCCCCAGAAATGTCAGTGAAGTCCCTAATGCTCATGTTTGCAGATTCAGATTCATAATTGCACTGATTATGTCCTAACTTATCTGTGTATGCCGTTACAGACCTGATTGAATTCACACTAAAACTGAGTCTCTCTCTAACTTTTTGTGGGCAGGAATGGTACCTTCAGTACAGCTGGGTAGAGGAAAACGGAGGAAGAGCGAAGCTCTTCCAGTTGTAGATGGAGACCAGCCCATAAGCTATGCCAGGCCTTTTCCAATGCTTCAACGCATTTTCCCTTCCAGGGTGACTCAGCTTCTCTAGAAAGTGCAGCAGTGGAGTGAGGTCAGAGATTTTAACTTCTCCCTCCCTCTTCATTCTCCTACTCCCACACTGAACAGGAAATAGTGGCTTACTAGCAGCTGTTTTCTTCCTTCTACAAAGAGCAGCAACGTAAGCAGGTCACAGTAGAGTAAGGAGTAAGGAACTTATTCAGTGATGGCCAGTGATCCATGTGGGAGCTGGATGGAGTCTTACATTACTTACCCTTTACTCACTTAGACAACCTGTTTCTAATTCTTAACTGTTAGCAAGAAGCCTGAACAATCATAATATTCCCTATGCAACACAGAAATGACCTTTGTCTTAAAAGTCATCTGTAGAAGCCCTCAAAAATGGAGATCTTTTCCAAAAGGCTGTCTTTTATTTTGCAGTAATACTAAATATCCCATAAAGTTACAGACACGGGAGCTGTCTCAGGCCAAGGCACTTGACTTTGCAACAAGACAGAAGCCCTGACTGAGCAGTGGCTATTACCCAAAATAAGCAAGTACATCTTTACAAAGTGACAAAGTCCTATTTAAGTCCATGGAAACAAGACACAAGCAAACTTAAGTGCATCCTTAAGTAGCTGACTGAAGAGAGAAGTGCCTGCTAAGAAGACTTAAGTAGATGCTTGAATATTTTGCTAAAGTGGGTTTTGCAGAAGATCACATTAAACGCAACATATTATTACAAAACCAAGTCAATCTTAAATAAAGTTTATGAAGCATAAAACCATAGAAGTCTGTTTGTGTATAAAATGTCTACAGTAAAAAGGGTAATACTAATTCAGTGAAGTATCAGCATAGGTCAAAATGACATGGGACTAAAGTGGGACTAACTTTCCTGCTGAGACACTACCATGGACACCACTTAACTGCTAACTTACTAATAATTTACTCAACACCCAGGTTTTTCCATTCAATATCACATATACATATATGTAAATACATATATGCATACTATTTTGCCAAACCTTGATGAAATATAAATCCTTAAGCAGGCACTCGACTCTTTCATTAAATCTTATAATAAATTTTAATTTATCTTTGGAAATTGTTTGCTTTACAGAAGCATAACACCTTTATACTGACATGAGGCTTAATTTGACACCTATACCCAAGTTGTGTACCTAAGTTCAAATTGAACACCTATAAAAATCTAAGATGCTGCAAGATCACTTAAACTCCTGCAACACTCCAGATTTATAAGCTTAAGTTCTTAGAAATCTGAAAATTCACCATTGGCACTCACGCAGAATTGTCATAAGTCATGGCATGATTGAATAGCATCATGCTTAACTCATTCCTAAATCAAATCTAGACTAAGAAATTATATATACCTCTACCAAAGCTTCCTGACAGATTCAGTGAATCTTCTTGAAGCATACACCTCTCAGATCACACTCTTGATATAATGTAGTGGTAGATGACACTGTATTTTAATCTGGAGAAAACAGACATCTCTCCTCCCTTCTTAAAACACTACGGTTAAGTGAGAGTTCCCACCTAAAAAGATGAGAAATGTATTCTATTACCTCTAGGAGACACAAACTCTTACTTTCCAGGAATGCTTTAATCACAAGCACAGGATTATTCCAAGTGGCAACATTCTGTCTCCTCTTGAAATTGTACAGTTACATTAAGAAAAAAAAAAAAATTCAAATTGAGCCTGAAAGCAGCCGTGAGCATGACTCATACAATAAGTAATTAAGGATACTGGGAAAGAGACTGGGTTCCCAGTCCTGTTCCAAGAATTGTTTCTACATTTTACGTGTTAGGGCATCTCCTCATGGATATAAAATGTAGATTAGAAATTCTTCTGGCAGATAAAGGAACTCTGAATTGACCCATCTTGAGCAAGTGTGCTGGCCATTAAGCTTTTTTTATAAAGCACAGTGCTCATCTCATTAGCATTTAAAAAAAAATTCTTTCTTAGTGCTTTGAAGAAAGGGTGGTGAACTTCCCTTCAAGAGAGGTTTTAGGGTGAGTTCAGGCACTTCTTTGTACCCACCTAGGAAGCATCTAGGAACCAGATGGGACTGGTTTGTCCCAGTGTTTCCCTGTTTGCTTGCTCTTAGTATAATACTGAGCACGTTGGCACTAAGCAGCTGCCTCATCAATTCATTGTCCACTGTGGATTCCAGGCTGAAGAATAAATTTGTATTAGCAGTTCTAACCATTTCTCGTTTGAAGCACATTTCAGACTTTTGTGAGTTTCCCACGGCAAATTTATATCCACTAAGAAAAGTTCCACACATCAACATGCTTCTGATGAATAAAACTTCCAGTTGCAGTTAAATTTCTACTTCTTTGGAGAAAGCTATAAATTGATTTCTACTTCTTTAGAGAAAACTGCAAAATAAGGACAGGTTTCACAATTTATACACCAATACAGGATGCATGTCTGTTAGAAACTGCTTATGTGCTACAGGAATAAAAATTTAGATACTTGAGTCTTTTACTAACTATGTACCTCAAAGACCCTAAGGAGGCTCTCTTTTGGAAGCAAATCAGGAGATAAAATATATTCTAAAGCACGAAATTTAAATGCTTCATAAACTAGCAGATCAGACTCTCCTGTGGAAGGAAGAGTCAGAGAAGTAGGAGTAACAGTAGACTTTCTGCTGGAACTGCATTTATGTCCACATTAAGACTTGCAAACAAAAATGTCCTTCCAAGAAAATCAAACACTCAACACATTTCCAGCAGTGCTATCTGTATGAATAACAGGAGCCTAGAAGACCTAGATAAGAATGACTGCAACTCCTTGCGCTATTTTTGGCCCACTAAATGCAGGCCCACTCTTTCTGCAAAACAGAGGTAACATTATCTTTTCTCATCTTTCATTTAGTGATGAAAATATGACATGACGGAGAAGTATTACTATTCCTGTGCAACAATAATGTCATTCACAAAAAGTTTAAGAGACTAGCTTCACCTATCGTGTAAATAATTTGAAATTTCTTTCTTATTATAATATGATGTCAAATCACAAAAAAAACAGTTAAGAAAGTTTTTGTCATTGCCAAATTGTTGAGGAAGATATTTCAAAAACAGAGCAAAAAAATGTAATCGACAATTTAGAGTCTGGAAAACTTTGGCTTCAAACCTGAAAGTTCATCTGCAGTCCTAAGAGATCTCTGCATTCTCTCCAAGCAGTAACTGATACCTCTGTAATTTAACATTTCTGTGCAAACTTGATAAAAAAACAAAACAAATACAGCTGGAAGAGGCAAGATGATTCAATGTCATTATCCTTCCTGCACTGAGAAAATGCAACAGTGCATCACTAACTTAAAAGAGGAGGAAGAGGAAAAAAACCCAACAGCGTTAACTTTGCTGGCTACACTGAGTGCCTGCATATTGTAACTATGCTGCATGCAAAAGAATTCCAGTTTCTGCAACCTATTTCTAATCAAAGCACAGCATATTCCTTCTACTAGGTTCGCTTTTGCTTTCAAAAAAGGAAAAATACTATTTGAGGGAGGGGGGGAAAAAGCCATAAATTGATCCAGAGAATAACAACAAAATAGCACTTACATGGCTTCTTGGGACATTTCTGGCATTTGTTAAAACCCCAGGAAGTACCCACAGTTCCACAGCAGTCTTCTTGCTTGGAAAGGCCAGGAAGTGCTTTGCCACACTGGAATAGTCAGGTAAAGAATACTACGGTTAATGATATTATATGATGCTCACTTCTAGTACAATGTTCTTTATCAGTTATCTTTGGTCAAGTTCTTGCTGAGACACTGAATATCCGTCCCCAGAGCTCTTAGCTGAATTTAAATAGTGCCCATGCATTGCAATGGCTCTCTACATAGACCTGAGCAAATTAGGTGACATTATTGTCTTCCCCTTACTCAACTTGAAAAGAAGGAGACAAACAGAAGAGAATAGTATGTCATAGGAATCAATGAGTATATTTCCAAGGTAGTAACTCACCATTAGCATGTTTCCTACATTTCTCCTTGTAAAAATGTGCTCATCCACTTTTTCAAAAGCTGAACAAATTATCTCAAATACCCTTCTAATTACTCTCTTCAAGAAAGACAAAAAGTAGGATTGTGATTTCTATAACGTTATTCCCTATTAAAAAGCTTAAACTTCCTGACAACTTGTTTAAGGTTTATGATCACTTACTGAAAATTGCCAAATTATAATGATAGATTCTGCTGCCCAGATACTAAAAAAGGTAACACAGGTAAGATGACTGAAGCTGAAGTTACTGATGTCTGTATTATTTCAAACAAGTGTCTTTACCCATGGAAATATTTAAATTAAACTTGCAATAATTTCTGAGGTCAATATTCCTTTATTTTCCTGACCAATAATATTCTAATTATGCTTTTTATTAATAGGAATACCAGTTTTCAGAATCTTACAACATACTTAGTTATTTTCTTGATTTCCACAATTTTCTTCCATTTTGCATAGTAAAGATTACATGTATTTCTGAGATGCAGACAAAAATACATCCAAACCCACCAATTAGGTATAAAATGGCAGTGCACAAAGCACAAGAGAAGTGCACAACAGCTGCACTCAGTAACATTCTCAAAGCAAATGCTGATATCAATAGGCACCACAGCAAACAATTCCAATGTACACAGGCCTTCTCTGATCTAACTTCCCTTCCTGACAGCATATAAACCTCTGACCCAAATGCTCAGTGCCACTTTGCTTCCAGCTCAGGATAGCTGGGTCATCCTATGGCACAGGCTGTGGCCTTGTGGCTGCTTTCAGTTCAGCTGGTAACCCAGTCACTCCGCAGTAGGGGATGCATTCTGAATGCACAGGCGCTGACAGCTTCCTCCAACCTTCTCAACCCAACCTCCAACCTTCTCAACCCAACTCAGCCTTCCAGTGTGGTCTTAATTGCACTGACACCCATGAGTCAATGATGTTTTCAAAGTACAGAGTTACTCTGTGTAGCTTCAGTGTGTCTGCTAACAAGATAGCAGGCTAACCCACAACGTCAGGGTTTTGACTCATCAGAGGGTCCCCTCTTTGCATGGTGAGAGCTGGCAAGGCATTATCCCAGCCATTTTCTCCGACCCTTTTTCACAGATACTCCCCAGGCACATCCTGAAATACCTCAGCAACAAACTGATAGCAGCACCAGTTTACCATTTAAATACCAGACTGTAATGTGCAACCTGCAGCAGCTCTCCACTTGCTGCTTGTGAAACTTAAGTTAAGTAAGGAATGTGTGAGTAGCCAGGAGCATCCTCTGTCCCAGCCACTCTCATAAAACAGAGCTTTTAGCACCAGGGCAACTTAGTAAAGTTATGGTTAATCTCTGCACATCATCCCTATATGGAGTAACATCACTTGTGCTTTGAACCACATTTTGGGATGACACATGAACAAGGTAAAGAACTGAGTGGCCAAACAGATTAGAAGAGACTGCTCAGTTATTGTTATTGTGTAACTTTAGGAGTCTATTTTCACACCACCATCTTTAGAGCATCTTGTCAGAAATTTGCCCATGTTTTAAGGGGTGAGAAACAGTTCTGGCCTGGATGGTATTTGGCTGTGTTAAAACGGTATGAAAAGTAAGGTGTCAAAGCAAGTCCCATCTTTCAGATGCAGGCCTAGGCTTACACTATGTGAACACGTCTTTCAGGCTGTCTTGTGCTCCCCTGGCTTGGGAACTGGCAGGATTAGTACGAGATTGACCATTCCTGATCAGAGTCTGCTCTGTTTCCAGAAGCGGCTCTTGGCCGGGCACTTCACAAAGGCTGTCAAGATGCACAAACAGGGAATTCTGTACAACTCCCTCTGCTGCAGCAGCTCAGCAGTTTTCAAAACTGGAACTAGTTCTTTCAACTGCCTCTAGTTTGATGGTATACAGATCTTCCTGCAGTTCCTGGAAGCTCAAAAATATTTCAACTACACAATGTCTCCTCAAAGTGGCTGCCCTAAAACCTTAGAGAGAATTCATGTTATGTCTTTACACAATGCTGGTTCTCAACCTGTGCCCCAGGTGAGCACGCTCTAGGAAGAACCATTTTACTTTCTAATCATGGCTACTCAGTTTTACTTTGTAATTTCAGCTGCTCAACTCCTAGGAGAGATGCTTCTTCAAAGAAAGAGAAAGCCACTACTAAAGTTGTATACTGTGGCTGTTAGTGAAAGTCAAGTTAAATCAATTTGCACTTGACTCTTCACCGCTCCTTATGCCCCAGTTTTACTACTCTCATCTCTCCAAAAAGAAGTGGGAAGAATCAAGGCTGGTGCTGCACTTCCCCTTATGATCTCAGAAATGGAGCATTTGGGCAGTGAGGAACATTACCTAACACCCAGTGTTCCTCTGCAAGGTCACAAGTGTGTGTCAAGGCAAGACTCCACTGACATAAGAGCCAATAAGGCATCATGAACTGGCCTTTTTTTTTTTTTTTAAATTTTTCCCCAGAATATAAAAGGTGTCATTTAACAGTAGTAAATTAAAAGCATATAAAACAAAGGAAAAAAAAAAAAGGAGGAGAGAGATGGACTAAAGCCCACTTTTAGTTTAGGTGTGGTGCTACAGCATTTGCACTCTACTGAAAATCATGATCTCTGTGGTCATAACTTTTTCAAATTTCCATATAAAAACCATGAGCAAAAATAAGCATGCCAAAGTCTGAGTCATCTGGCAACTGTGGTTTGTAGTCCTGTCAGTAAAAACTGGCAATGATTAAAGCTGCTGCTCCCACTGCCTCTATGGTGAATTAAAGCTTGAAGAATCAATGATAATTTGGTTAACATCCAGATCATTGTAGAAACTGGCCAGCGAGGAAAAGCAACTGCCACATGGGGCCCCTAGTGGTGTAAGATCTGTGTAATTTTGGAGCTGTGCATCAGAAAAAATGACTGCTCTACAAAGTCCTAAGCCAAGCAGAAACAGAGAGTTCTATGGCTAATAAACCCTGATTTCTCTGGTACATCTAATAGTGCTTCAGATACTTTCAACACTCATGGCACTGCACAAACTGTTTCCTAGCCAGCCACAATTTCTTAAGATGTTCCTCCCTTTCACAAACCCTGAGCATCAATGAACTGAAGCTCTGTTTCTACAGGTCTCAAAAACTTTTAGGTGATTTCTATCCACTTCAAAAGTCTTACCCACTTACTACTACTGAGAAGAACTCATTAGTTCTTCAGACAGTCCGTCCCAGTCTGAGTCACAAGTGACTGGAAAAGTCACTTGGGGGAATCCATAACTATTTTTAGTTCAGCACACCATTCAAAACGACTCCAGTACATAAATATGAGCCTAAAATAAGCAGGGAAGCTGAACACAAGCACACAGCTTCCACTATGCATGAAGAAGCTGCCATTCCCTAAGCTTAGACTTAAACTTTTCTATCCATCATTCACACACATTTTAAACTAATCTAGCCTGTATTCCTGAGGGTTTCTGGAAAACTCCTCAGAGACAGAGAAGAGATTTTCATGAATAATACATGTGTCACAAGCTTATGATTTGGAGATAATTCTTACTGGTTCAGAAGGCAAAGAAGTCATGAAGGATTGGTATAAAAGAGCTCAACTGTGCTGAAAGAGGCTCAGCAGTAGCAGCAGTATGAGGCACACATGGTACTGCTATAAAACAAAGTTCTTCCTGGGTAAAGCACTCACAGACACTGAAAGTATTGTTTCGAATCCACATATTTTTTCCCCATGCGTGTCTGGGCTTCTGTGCCAATATTTTATATAACTGAAGGAAGTACTGAATATTCCCACTGGTAGACTGCAATTCTGGCTGACCCTGTGCTGGTGCACAAAGGCCACCCCAAGCCACATCACCTCTTTGTCCAGACTGCAGCCTCTGCCCCATCTCCACAATCTTGGAGCACTAACAGTACTTGAGTTGTGCACTGCCACCAGGGCTTCATGTGTTTTCCAATGCCAGGGAAAAGGAAGGATTATATCCTTGAAATCCCTCTGTTAAGGCAGTAGAAGGAATTTATTCAGCTCCCTGTAAAGTGCAGTAGAGAGCCCAGCCTGGCAATTAGTCTCAGGGCAACCGCAAAGGATTCTGGCTGAGGGACCACAATGTTTCCTGGGACTCCCACTCCTGCGTGACCCATCTAGAAATCCCTGTCACGAGCTGTTAGTTAAAACCCACAATACAGGCATAAATAAAGGAGTGTCACATGATTAACTATGATTGAAATCGATAGGTGCTTTGCCTCAGTTAATAGCTAATGACTCTGGGATTCAGCTCAAAAGACTGCCTTTCACATACCACAATAGCAGAAGTGAATGGATACACTGTTTAACTTTCTGTAAACTGTTCAACAGGCACAGACCTTGGATTGTTGCTTCTTTTTTTTTTTTTTTTTTTCCTATAGGCATGACAAACAGAGTAAGAAACCTCAGATTCAAGAAACCATATTACTGAAACAATTAACAAACATACTTAATTACCTTACTGACCAGCTGAATGACAGGTTGTTACAAATGAAGAGTATTATCCCATGTGGCACTGGCTCACTAACAGGCATTGTCTCATAAGCAGAGGAGAGAAACTTAAATACTTCCAGACTTCCTAAAAGAACTGGTAAAGAATTTGTTTTGGCTTAAACAGAACATTCTTCATAGGCAAGTAAAAATTATCCAGCTTTCTTCTATTTGAGTAATTAAAACAATGTTTGGTGTTTCTGGTATCCGATAAATCTTTAATCTTCTGATATTTCAGGGTATTGATCTTGCAAAGAATCTATTGTGAATGAAGCATTAATCCTGGAAATGAATCCACACTGACTTCTGACAGTCTATTTGTTTAAAAACTTCAGAAGCCAAACCATGAGCTTCAAGGAATTCCAGACAGTTATTTTATTTTATGAGATGGTATTTTTAAGACTATTCTAAAGAAAAAAGGTTTTATAAGTGCTCTAAGAGAAAAAGTACCAGTATGAAGCACAGAATTTTACTTGTATCATTTTTCCCTGCCTAAAGAATATAAACAGGGAAATTCATTTCGTACAGCTGTCAAAAAAATAAAATACCTGAAATTTACCTCCATAGGAAATGTTTTGTTAAATCTGATGTTCAACAGGGATATTTATACAGTTGAATGAGTAACTTCATCTGGCATATTACTACTGTCGTCGCCTTCCGACTACATACACTACAATCATATTGCATGCAGTAGCATCGATACATTAGGTTATGCATTAAGAGCTATCAACACATTTCGCTGCTCTGATTTCTAACTCAAAAACTTTGATGCCTTTGTTTAACGTTTCCCATTGTGAAAACTCATGAAGTGATCTAAGCCCAGGTCCTAAAAATGTTATGTACATTCTCAAAGTGAAGTACAAGATCAAGTTAAATAAATGCTTAATGATTTGCAGTCAGAATCTTTATAATGATACAACACTGACAATTTCTGACCTTCTCCAGCTGCCACTTATCACTTGGCTTATTTTGTATTCTACCAAGTCTGACAGCAAAAAGAAGGGCATTGCTCAAGCCAAAACAAATGTTTCCTGTAAAAGACGTTGCTGAAGCACAGTACTAAATAAACTATTTCCATAGAAATTTATCCCACTAAAGATGCTGATCAACTAACATCTGTTTTAGACATACTTGTTATTTATCAGAACTAAGTGGCACCTGAAGCACATTTGAATGCTTGTGTGTTTTGATCACACTGAAAAATGGACAGCCCTTATAATTTTCAATAAAGTCTTTACTAGTGTTCACTATTAATGTTATTTAGCTTAATTTATTTTTAAAAATCTATCAAAATATGCTTCTACTGTCTGCTATAGGTCGTGTATTTTGTTTTTCTTTAATGTGATTTTCCAAAGTATTATTATAATACACGAAATTTCACTTCACAATACCAGAACAATTCTAATTCAGGTGTCCTCCTCGATAGAGCTGTAACAAGTATGGATCTTTTCTGCAACTCCTTTCAAAGTACTTTGCAATGGAAGCACAAAGCACCATTCAGCAAACAGCTGACAAATGAGGAGTGGAATGTATCCCCTGAACACTGCAACCTGGAACTGCCCTGAATTTAAATAATCCCAACAAAAAGCAAGGATCAAAAGACAGTATTTTTTAAATTCTCTCAGTGATCATCTTAAGAGAGCAGTCCAGCTCCTCTCAGCAGTTACATCAGCACAACTGAGGGACAGTGAGGAGGAATGAACAAGTATGGGCAGACATGACTTCTTAGTCAGCTTCCCTTCTGGACATTTTGGCATATGTTGCCTTCAGCCAGCTAAGCAATTTCAGTATCTGTCTCTCTTTAGAATAAAAGCTCTTTTTAATTTTGTTTTTAAATTATAGATACTGAGATCATTAGAAGTCTCCTTTGGTAAAACTGATAATCAAAAATATCTGCTGAAGAGAACAGCATTACTTGTGAATCTAGTCAGAAAGAGCCTACTTTAGAGAAATCTAGAAATACCAGCTTCTCCAATTTCTTGCCACTTGCAAAAAAATGCCTCCCTCTTTACAGTGAAGCAAAAAAGAGATCAAATCAACTTTGAGAAAAAAGACTTTTTTTTAGCCAAAATACTGAAATGCAGCAATAACAGGAAAACAAACTAATATATTTACTTCAAAGTGATCTTAAGGTAGGGTGGGGGGGAGTGGTGCTTAATTCTCCTTATATGAATTTTGACAGATAGTAAGCATCTGCACTATTTTCTCAATTTAAATACAAAGTAATCATATGCAAAATTAATGGCACTCGAGATTATCAACACAATCTTTACTAAGTGCACTACTGACACTGTAGAAGTATTTTGGGAAATAACAAGATATTCTGTGTCACAATAAAGGCATTTTTAATAGAATTAAAATGAAAAGCAGCTGAAGATGAATTAAAGAAGAGAAACATAATCTTCCTTATTTGATTGCTTTTTAATTAGGACTTAGAGAATCAGTGGTCTAAGATGACAGACTCCTTGGATTTCAGAAACACAGGACTACATGGCTGTAAAGGACCCTGCAAGACACCACATCCAGTCTCCAGCTTTTGAAAGCACTGTAACACATACAGTACTCTTCATAATTCTCCTGTTCTCCATTCTAAGTGGGATTTTAATCCTACTGCTTCCACTATATCCATCTACCAACTTCAAGTTGCTATTTTCTCATCATCGCAAGTTTAGGTAAAGTTTTGTTTCCTATATTTTTATGACAACAATAAGTTTCTGGCCTGCAACTTAACTGCTAGTTTATGACTGCAAAAATCCTTTTGGTACTAGGAAAGCATCTGACAAACCACAACTCTTGTATGCAACGTATCATAGTAAGCTATCACGTAACATGGTAAGCTATCCTGGAGCAATCATTGTTAACATCTCTCAGAGGAGAAATAATTGCTAAGTGTTCCACTCACAGAAAAGAGAAGCAGCCAGGAGAAGCGAATTGACTTGAGCAAGAGAAGAGAACCATCCAGAACACTATTTGCTTCCTATATTACTTTTAAACAATTGAAATATTAATGCTACTTCACAGTTGCTCTCACCACTTAATTTCCCAATGCTGAGGACATTTCAGAAAACAGTCACAACTAAGCAACGCAGACATGCATGTGTATATGTATTTATGAAAACATACATCTTTATTTATCTATTCTAATTAAACTAGGAAATGTCTTTCCCCTAGTCCTTCTCTGTCTCCTCCTGTCCTTCTAAGCTTGTTGACTGACATTTTTTCACACATCTTTTTACTGCTCTTTTCTCATGGTTGCTGCTTTTGGTTATAGTCACTTATGATACTACAGAAAACTAAGCAAATAGGAGGTCTAGAAAAAATTTTATGTTGTTAATGAGAAGTGATTGGAGACCTGAGCATACAATCAGATCCTTCAACTATCTGTACCATCATGCCCTCCAAGCTTCAGTTCAGAGCAGTTCTGGTTGCTAACTTTAACAGTATGCACATTGTTGGAAATACACTGCAGAAAAATATGCCCTGGCTGTCTTGGGATTTGAGTAGAGCAACTATCCTACCATTTTTGCAGGACTACTGTTTTTGAATGAGACACATTAAACAAGTTTAACTAGGGTGGGGTGAGGAAGAATGTGTCAGGAGATGAAAAACGTTCCACAAAAGGTTGTGAAAAAACCGAAGTATTAAAATTAGAGGACCTGTAATTGAAGACCATCTGAAGTTCAAGGAAGGAGAGGACAAGAGATGGAAAGAAACATAGACTAGTAGCGGTTACACACACACAAAACCACAGTAGAGATTCTGATACTCTCTTTATCCTTTGCTTTTAGTCTGGACCAAAAGTAAGTTCAGTAAAGTCTTGACTGACTTGGTTGATTTGCCTACAAGAGGCCACACACATATCCTTCCATCAATCTGCTCTCTAGACAGTAAAATCACCTCTGATCTCAGGATATTTAATAACACATTTCTGAAGCCAAATATACAATACACCCTGCAAAAAAATGTATAAACACTGATGATTGTTTAAAAAAGTACAGATATCAAAAGTATCCAGCATAAACTCCAGAAAGGACTCCTAACACATTGCTAATAGGGAAAACTCAGTTTAGGAGCTCATCTGAACAAATGAAGAGAACCCTCATATTTAGCAAAGCAAATATTATGAAACAGAAAACCAAATTCTTTTAGAATAGATCTATTTAAGAGTAAAAAAAAATAAAATTAAGTGTCTTTCCCAGTTTAAGGTATATTTAACATACAAAAAAATAATATGCACTGCCTGATTGCAGGAAAAACATATTAAAATTACAGGTTCAAACTTGAAAGTTTAATGAGTCACTGAAATCTATATTTATGGCAAGATCTTAAATGAATGCTCTACAAAATGCCACCATACAACTCCCATTCCAAATTGAACCATTATCTTAAATAACAAAAGGCCTCTGAAATCCTTACTAAGCTCTTCTCCAAGACTGACACTGAAAGAATGAACAAAATTTGTAAAAAATTAGAACATGCATTATTCTAAACTAGGAGGCACTACCCTTTCTTGAGAACGCTGCAAAGACTCATTTTTTCAGGGGAATACTGAAATAAACATTCTAAAAATCAGAGATTGAGCATTTACCAGGATTCCAAGTCAAGTATGAGGGCAAGGCAAGCATATTTCCCCTTTTCTCCCTCTTTAAAAGGAGCACATTCCTGTCTTCTGGTGACCAATGAGTAAGCTTTAGTTTTAAAACCACTGTAACGTGAGGGGCTTGCATAGGACACTGCAAGTTTTCGATATGTCAAAATACCTCACTCATGCATGTGGCAGAAAGAAGAGACAGGAAATAATATCAAGCATAAGAGGCAAGAGATAAAAGATGCAGCACCCACTGCCCAGTCTAAGGTTGAGGAAGGAATTTTGTCTTCCCCTATATATGAGTGCAAATAGAAATACAAATAAATAATAAACAACTATTAATTATCATAATTATTTCCAGGATTTTGTGATTCTACATTATAATGCCATGTTTGTTAGAGCTCTCATTTTTAGAAAATACAGAGAAATGGTTGTTTGACACAGGCCCTGCTTAATTTTGTCAAGTAAAATCCATGAACTTTAATTTACACATGTGCTTCAATACTTGTCAAATAACAAATTCAAGGTTTTACTATTCCTGAAACAGACAAGCACAAAGAGATCATCAGTATAAATTACACTGTGGAATCCAAACATTCAGCAATTAGTGAATACTAGCCTTTAATGTTCCATGTGCAAACTTAATTCTGGTCTTCTGGGGCATGATGACATTTGAATTTACTTCTTCCATTGCATTTTTCAGAATGAATTATGATGGCCTAGCATGAGTAGGTTTGGGGATTTTTACTTTCACAGCAATGACTTCTGAAACTAGAGTTAATTATGTCACCAGTACATATGCTAGAATTACTCTGCAGAAACTAGTCAGTGAAAGGAAAAGAGAAAAATATTTTACAGGAAAAATGTCAGCTCTTAAGAGCTGGCAGAGGATGAACAAGACTAAGGAACTGTGATTTCAATTTGCAGTTCCAGAAGGTAGTTGCTATCACTACCTTGGGATCTGCCACCTATGTTACGCTCACCCTGCTACTGACTGCATCCTGCTTCTGCTCCTGTCTGTTCCCCATCACTCATCCCCTCCAAAGCCCCTCTCTTCCCTGTTTTTTTGTGTGTGTGCATGCGTGTGCATGCTGCTTGGGAGTCATGAGAAAATTTCCTTGCTCTCAATTCTAACGCTTGGCATCGCAGCACTCACTGACAGCTAGAAGAAACACTTGTAAAGGAGATTTTGCTTCAGTCCTGCATTTCAGGGATGATAGGTGCTGTCCCTTTGAAGGGAAGGCAGACTGTGCTCTGTGCAGGTGAAATCTTTGGAGTGTTTTGCTGCCAACCTCTAACAAATGTGTGTGGAATATATTGGAAAAAAATGTATTTTTAGATGCTTGAAAATTGGCAAATTTGGGGTGCATGTTACTGGAAGGACCAAAAGCAGAGTGACCTTTGTAATAAGTTTAAGTTTCTACTTCAAAGCATACAGATGATCCAAATCTCATTGAAACAGCTGTAAAATATTTTTTTAGCATGAGTAAAGCAACATATTCATTCTCTAACATCATCCCTCAAAACAAGTGAGTGATTTTTCTGAAACCTCCCACAAAATTTCAGCCTGAGGCATGCATTCAGCATAAAAAAAATTTATCTGAGAAGTTCAATTTTGGCAAGGGGGTAAGAAATAAATAACAAGGTATTACTAACTTTTTAATAATCTCTTCACATATGCTCTTTTTCTCTCTCTGTATATTTACATATACATGCAAATATGCAAAAACGAGAATGCTGTGTTGCTTATTAAAGTCCTTTTGAGACCTGGAACCAAATATGCAATTTTGAATAATCATACGTAAAAGCTGATGTGAACGTATTATTTTAAACTGAACTAAGGTTTCAATGCTTTAGCAAACACTCAATTGGCTTTCATGATTTTTCTACCCCATTCAGTAGCCACATTTCAACAGATTCAAAACATTAGCCTACAATACTGTAAAACATATGAAGTTGTTGAATAGGAATTTAAATGAAAACTGCAGTTCCTTGAAAAACACTGGCTGTTTAGATACATGTGCAAAAAGACTCACTAAACCAAAGGACAGCACAAGCTGTGGAAGATGGTGTAACCTTAGTTGTTCAATCAGGAAAGATGGAGTTAGAATTTAAGTAATGTTTTTTAATTTGGAGAAATAGCTTGTAAATTGAGAAGTTATAGCTAGAATGAAATCAGAATGTCAAGGATCTAAGCCTGCAGAAAATAAAGACATTAGCTGGCAGGAGAGGAATGTTCAGAAAAATGTTACTTTGTAAAATATTTTACAGTCCATTCTCTTAGAAATATTCTTTTGGGAAAAAATTTCAAATCCATCCTTTTCCTGTGACTGATAAATAATTTTTCATTCTTTTATGATACTCTTTTAAAGCTACCTGTCTTAAAAGCCTTAGCAAACATTTCTTACCTGTGTCCCAATTGTCTCCTGGAAGCAGCGCCCAAGCTGAGTTTTAACTGAAACAGGAAACATATGAGGAATGGGTTGTTGATTTGTGTAAGTAGTTTGTCCTTTCTGGGTCTTCTGATACGGAAGACCTTGGTAAGAGACCTGTGGATGTCCTGGCTGAGGTGCTTTTGCTTTTTGTCCTGTTGATGTGCTGTCAATTCTTGAAACTTGGTGGATCTGAACGGAGGCTTCGGGGGGATGTTTCACATGGATATTCACTATGTTAGGAGGGAACTTCACTAAAATAATTGAAGGAAAAACAAATTTTAAAAATTGGTAATAAAATATGTCAAAAACGAGATCTTAGGCACCTCTAAGACATTTCTTTTTTGTACGTTAGGATTTTTATAGAGTACTCTGAAGTGACAAAAATATAAACAAAGCCCAACTTTGAGGCTTAGAGAGAAAGCTGAAAGAACACATAAGAGTGTCATTTAGATAAAGCAGAAAATGAAAACTCTTCACACAGGAAAGAACAACATTATAGCATTGTAAAGACTGCTACATAAACATGGATGTCCAAATTGGCTGGTGTGACATTAATATTTGTGGTCATACTGTGTAATAAGAATCCCATTCAAAGTTCCAGAATTCAAACTCCACTGGGTTATTTCTGGATATATAGTAAGCTTTATTTTCTTTTTCAGATCCATCATCTTTCTCTGGAACACAGAAAAAGCGTCAAATTTCATCCCTTCACCTTTATATACCTGCCAAGTCCTGAGTTTGCCCCTGCAATACTTGCCAACATCTCAACCATCTAAAACCACCACTCCCTTCACTGAACTTTGAATTCAGGATTTGGCAGATAAAGAGGGAGGAAATGTTTTTCAGATACTTCTGTTTTTAAATACATTTGTAGTTTTAAGTCTGGGTATATAGATTGAGACCTTCCAGTCAACTTAAAGTTTATGACTCTCAAGCTTCTTTTCATTGAAACACAAAATGCCTTTCAACATGTATCTCAAATTATTAGTGAGGAAGGGACAGGAAGGAGAGGTGTATAAAAGGCTTTCTAGTTTGTAAGCTGTGTAACAAAGCTAGCATCTACTGTGTCTAGCTGGGTCTCTCTCATCAGCAAATAGTGCACAGACTACTCAACACCAGCTAATCCATTAAATGTAACACTCCTTCTAAACATCAAGAACCAACAAGTATCATGACATACTTTCTCTGGATGGTTGAGTCTTCTGTCTTGTCTGTCTCCTTGCCTCCAGGAGGCCAAACTGTTCTTTGGAACTTGATTAGGGAATTTTAGTTCTTATTTACAAATTTCAACCTCACAGCTCCACTTCCTAGGAAGCATATTTAATTTATTTTAGCTGCTTTAAAATGTCATTATTTTGTAGAAATCACTACTTTTTTTCACATTATTTTTATTTCTCTAGGCACATTTTGGTATTAATTGGTCTCACATAGGAATTCCTTAAAAGAAACAAACTCATTTTTACTCTGCCCTGCATTGTTTCATTTATGAAAATCTTCAACATACTGCAGACAGAAACACCAGGAATAAGGTATTAGAAAGTCAGCAAAATATGGCTGCAGGGCCTTAATGGCTCTTCAGGTCTTGCCTGTAGCAGAAAAAAACCTTCAAGCAAAATTTATGCTACAGGAGTTCTGTTACAGGTAAACCCATAAGGAAAAGATTCAGTGTTACAAGGAGAAGCAGTAAGGGCCTTCTTAGGTTATTAGACTGGTTTTGCAGGGCAAAACAAGACAACATGTCTGTCTGTGAAAAGGACAAAACTCATTCCAACTTGCTATCATACATTTAAAGTATGAAGAGGGATCCCTTCAACTAGTTTCTCCAGCTGATAAATCTAAAGAATATATTAGCCCTCAAACGAAATCACTGAATTGCTCTGCTTTAATCTCTCAATCTACCTAGAGGTGTTCCGATGCTGAAAACGTCAAATGTAGCCTGGTTCCTCCCAAATAGTATTATCACCACAATCCTCTCCAGGTCCTTGGATCACTGCCTAGATGTGCTGATTAATTTTTATTTCTGCCAGCCATTTCAGGATGAATTGTTTTATCCTTTCCTTGAAAGAAATGAAAACATTCCTCTCTTCACAATCCAACATTCTCATTTGGACATGGAAAAGGAAGAAAAGGCATTTTGACTGCTGATGATTTTGATGAGGACTGGAGGGTCAGGACAAAAACCATATTTAAGAGGCCAGACTCTTTAGCAATAAGAAACCTATTGTGTCTTTTAAGTGTCTTGTGACTCTAAATCTGAAAAACAACTATGTCTTAATTTTTTTTTTTTTTATGGTCCACCATATTGACTAAAATAATTTGATCTGGAACTAAAATAGTCACAGAAATAAATTCTGCTCTGCTAAATGTTTAGGTAACTATATTCTCTTATTCTCTCACTCCTCCCCACCTCCCTCGGTTTTTTTTGAGTCATAAAAGTTCTGGGGAGCTTTAGGGACTAATACTCTGACATGTCGGTGGAAATTATTTCCCAATGGACTATATAGCAGTCCCTAAAGAACAAACAAATTGAAAAGAGGGAGTAGATACTTAAAAGCATTTATAAAAATACTGTGTTTCCAGGAGGATACTGTCAATACTTCCTTCACAGCTATGTCCCTGTCTGAAAACAGAATTACTACATTAGATTACATTTATCATAAGCATATAAATAGTTTGGCCTCTTTTAGCAAAGTTATTCAAGAACTAGTTGCCAACAACTGAACCACCTCACATCTTTCCCCCATATATTTTGTTTTATTCAGAGGTAGCAATCGTGGAGAAGTAATTGTAAAATTACCCTCAACAAGAAAAAAAAAAATCAATCTATCATTTGAAACGAAATTCACAAATTCATATGTCGTGAAACTGAATAGCAAGAGTCTTTCCACATGGCCAGGATCTCACCCAGATAAGATGCTACTCAGAGCCATAGGACACACAGGAACAAGTTCAACACTTCTCTTCAAGCTCATCAGAACTTGTCACCTCACAACAAAGTACGAGGGGAAATGGAAAAAATGGAAACCTGAAACTGACTGAACTTTCTTTGACTGGGCAAAATTTCATTAACATGACAGCTTTTTTTGTTTCTGGTCCTCCAGCTTCTTCACAGCATTAGCAGTAGGAAATCCTTACCATTCTTTTTTTCTATGATATTGTTATACGACCTGGAAAGAATATTCTATTTAACTGAATCATATTGTGGCCTATTCACATTAGAAAGTTCACAACTTACAAAACTCTACCAAATGACATAACAAAGATAAACATGGATTGTGTTTTTAGTTTTACATTAGCCTTAAATTCTGTTCTGTTGAAAAGCATTGTCTCTTCCCTCTCCTAGGAACCAAGAAATCACCTGCAACTTTCTATCTAGGTATACTGCAATTTATGGACTCTGTTCAGCCACAATCATTCTCTTCTCTAACGGATCTATCCTCCTGGAAGAAGCCCCCTGCATTATCATTTGACTCTGAAATTGGCATTAAAATCCACCATAAAGCAAAGTAAATTTACTCATAAACTCTTTTCAATAGCACTCCTATTTCTTATTATTTCAGTCATTGAGCAAAACACTCTCCAGTCATTCTGGTGAGCTCACTCTTCTAGTTCTGGTGTCAACATTCAAACTACATAGACAAATCCCTATTGTTACTGGTTGGATACCCAACATTAGTTAATAAAATCAGCTCCAAAGAAAAAGTATTTATTAAGGAAAAAGTTACCTTTTACACCTTGCTGTCCTGACATTGTCAGTGGTAAAGTATGAGTAGAGTGGATAATTTGCGATCCTGCAGCCTTGTTCACCTGCTGTGGGTGATGGTATAGTTTCGGAGTATTGGCAGTCTGCACGGGGATCTGACAAAGCTTACCAGTGTAATTAGGAGGACACTGGCATTTATCTCTAGAACTGCACTGGCCTCCATTCATGCATGGAAGGTGGCAAATAACTGAAATTAAAAAAGAAAGAAAAATTTTGTTAATTACCTTAGCTTTAGTATTATCTGACTGACTATCACACAGAAGTCTAGGAGGAAAGGAATAGGGTTAGGGCCCTTGATGTCTGAAGAACAACTAGCCACCTGACATGCACTTCTAATTGCCTTGTGGTAGAACCACTTCCCTTCCCTTCTTTGTGACCTCTGCTTGGTTCACATCTTCTCTTCATTACAAGCACGGCAAGCACATTCCTCCCTTAGAAATCCCAGTTATTTTACGCTTCATTATGCTATTAAGCAAGATGCTAAATTAATACAGTGCCTAGCTGCACCACTTTTTCACACTTTGGCACAGGTATTCTTATTTAGTCAGCCTCCCATTTCTGAAAATCCTGGGCCACCTACACTTCCCTGGAAGACTGGGAAAAAAACTCATCAGGGAGTAGACAGTACTGGGGATAAATTTTCCATTTTCACTGTGAGCCTTGTCTGTTTTCTGGAAAACCATGTCTTACTGAGTATCTAGATTTTTGCTTTTCAGATAAAAGAATCTAATTTGTATACCCATCCATGAAGATCATAAAAATATTGAGAGATTCTACTCAAATTATTTCAGAGACAAATTCCAATGTATTAAAATATTTTAACTCCAATATAAAGACAAGGTTAATTACTTTTGTACCAGCTAGTACCTGCATATTTACAGCAATATAAATTATCAGATAAAACATGAAAAATGTCAACATTGAATAAGAAATATTTCTTAAGTAAGAGATACAAACAGAAATAGGCATGGTTCAGCACTTTCTAAAAATATTATGTGGGACTTCATAAACAACCATAATCTAGCCAATCTGTCAACATTTTCAAGAACTAAATGATGTAAAAACAACAGGAAAAATACCGTAAGTTTTTGTTCAAGACAAACTAAAGTCATTTGTTCAGAAATCCAAGATTTTTGGAGAAATAGTATACAGTAACCATTTGTCAGCTTTAAGATAAGATTCTGACTGTAAAAAAAAAAAAATCTAGACTTTACAGTAAATATGGCATTTTGCTGGATTGGTATTGCTAGGTCTATATTGAATTACAATAAAAATGAGAAACTGTAGATAATGCAAGGTAATTAGGAACCTAATGCCTATTATTCCAAGTGGTGTAATCTCAGGACAGTCGCAGCCTACTGCTATTATTAATACCATAAAACATCAGCACTGGAAAAGGAACCTGTTTGTTGCAAGAAGTAGGACGTTCAGCAGCCCAAGGAGCTCCAACCCAGCTGCGTAACTCGTTTGGCCCAGGAACGGAGCTCCAGAGAAGCGCGATCAGCCCGGCTTCTCGCACAGCACACCCACATTGTACCAGCAGGGTCTGGAACGGCGCTGCCTGATGGCCGGATAGGGCCACGCACAAATCCAAACAGCTAGAATTATTTTCCCACTCTGTTCTGCAAATGTATATTTAATCTTTTTCTCATCTTAACTTGTATTTTCATTTCATATAAACTGACTGAAACTACTTCAAGCTGCAGCACTGCACTAAAAGGCCTAGTTGACTTTGGAAGGCTGTCCACATCAGTGCAGGCCTCACTTTTTTGGGTCCCAATGTTGGGATTTTATCTGAGTGTATAAAAGATGCCCTTACAGAATGGCCATCACTTCAGAGGAAAATGAAAGATTTTTGATCCCAGCAGTAATTAAAGCATGACAGCTCTCTCCCTCTCTCTTTGGTACCATTTCTCCCCGAGAAGCCACAAACAAGCAGGTTTACTGCAATGTTGACAACATACAAAGAACTTTAGGTACTTGCAAAGAACTGCTTGAGCAAAGGTGGTTTCCCTGCAAACCTACCATTGCACAATGAAATACTGTAAAGTACTGTCAAGGGGGCAACAATTTGGGGTTTGAAAGAAGCATACTGAAACAAAGGCAAACAGAAATAGTCTCACTGAGGAATTCCTTGAGTGCAAGATGCCTATCCCATAAATTTTCTTCCTGCCCTCTCCAGCCTCAAGGCAACAAGGTTATGTGCAAAATACAGTTTTTAAACAATATAAATATACCAGTATTTCCACCAAAATAAATCAATTTCTTCTGAGCTCCTGTTCATATTAAGCCGTCTGTGTCTGGAAGGCCATGTCGCACGGTTATCTCTGCATTACAGGACACTCCCGCAGGAGCCCCCTGGGTAAGGAATGGGCACATGAAGAGCTTTGCTTTCAAGCAAACAAAAATTTGTGCTAAAAATACTGGGAAGGAAGATATCAACAGAAAAGTTTGTTCATGTCCCTTTTCATAATGGTTTGCTGTGGATATTCACATCAATAACTTGTGCAAATAAGTGCAAACAAATGCCGCAGAAAGGTCTAGTATGAGGTAAATAATGAAGAATGTTTAATTTCTCATTACTCGCATATAATGGAAAATAAAAATTCCAAGCTGCTCACATTACCATGTGGTGCAAATCACTCAGTCAACTGATTTATGCCCAGATACATTGATTTACATCCCTTGAAGGTCTGGCTTAATGTATGAAGAATTAACTTTAAATGAGAATATATGAAATCTATTCTGAGAATATAAAATTCTGTAATGAAAAACTAAAAATTCTGAGATATACAATTATAAGTTCTATGCAGACATGTAAAAACAAATACGATGTGATTGCTGGGGTAAACTGAAAACTCAATACTCTCAAATGGCAAATATTATGAAAATTTAAAAAAAAGAATGAAACAAAGAATAGAACAAAAAAGGAAAAAAAGAATAAAATATTTGATAATTTTAAATAGGCATAAGCACACAAACACTAATTGCAATGTTTCCTTAGGTAGTTTATAGCCAGGAGAAAGGGCTACATTTGATTATGACAATGGTGCTGGAAATCACAGGCATGCAACTCACCAGAGCTGCAATTATGCAGAGACCATTTGAGAAAAGTGAGCCGAAGGTGGGGGGCAGTAAGCCTCCAAAAAGGCAGAGGAAGGAAACACTACTTTTTTTTGACAAAGTCCTGGTAATCTCAGGTTAACAAAGACCAAAGAGCCCTGGGGAAAGGACAACTTAAGATAGGAACAGGATATAAAGCCAGGGTATGTTTGAACAGCTCAATAAAAGTTTTTTGCTTTGTTTTGTTCTGTCATTGAGGTTAAAGAACTTAAACAAATAAAATGGCTGAACGCTGCCAGAGGCATAGGGGACACTCCCCGACAAAACCCAGGCCTGTGTGCTGGGAGAGACCGTTAGAAGATGCTGGGTTTGCACATATATTCACAACTGGCATTCAGACAAAGGGCGCACTGGAGCCTGATTGTCACTGGGTTGTTGCAATTTCCTCTGAAAAGATTAAAAAAAAAAAAAAAAGGAAATAAAAACATCCATTGTGGTGTGAAACCCTCTAGCTGCCCGGAGCCTGATAAAAATGTGGAGATAGGTCTACACAAGATGACAATAAATTTCAGTTCACACGTAGATATCTTACAAACAAAACAAAGAAAATATTAATGGACCTAGGGAAAGCAATTAATTCTTCACTCAGATCTGCTGTAAGCCAAGTCTCTCAGATGTCTCTTAAAGATCAGCCAACATATGATTGAACAAATTCAACAATTTCTTAATATAAATTAACATCCATCCTTTAGAAATGTAGATAGAGGTTTAAGGAATGACATTTTAACTGTTGTTCTCATCCTCAGGCAATTAATTGATAATAACAGGCTTTGATTTCTCTGGCATCCAAACACTTTAATTCCCCTCAGTCTGGCACAGCTTGGTGGGTATCACTGTTCAAAATAAGCCAAGCATAGAAGGTGTGTTGAGATGCAACCCTAGGGAGCCCCCAAAAGGCTGAATGCACAGAAAAAGAACATTTGTAACATGGATCCTGATAAAGCTGCCATGGCTATGGGTTGGAAACAAAAGAATAGGGCATGAAATCATCAACAAAGAAGCTAGGAAACCACTGATATACAGTTTGTCCATGTAATTACATCATCTAGTTTGTTTTCAAGATACTAAAACAACCTTGAACAGCTCTAGATAAACTAATTTAATCAAGTCTGAATGTTTTCATTTAATCAAAATAATGTGTAACAAAACAAATTCCAAGCATCTAAATCCTCCTAATCCTTAATAAATAGCCCACACTTAACCAAACAAGCCCTTAGGATGGATGGAAACTCCCTTCCTGTAACCAATATTGAAGAAAACGAAGATGGGTTTTGAAATGTTCCTCATCTGACTCTCCAAATTCCTTTCTTCTACACCTTAGGGAACAAGTTTCTGTCTCACTTTCCCTCATCACTCTTTGCCTTTCCTACTTACACACTGTCAACTATTCAAGCGTAAGCACTATTCAATTACATCAACAAGCTCTCCAAGGAAAACCTTAAACTGCTCATTAGATTACAGTATTTTCACTGGATGCATCACAAATCAGCAGATTAATTTTGTCTCTGAGTACTACACAGTAATCCAGCATTACTACATGCCCCACAGCTGTCTGGGCATCATTCATCCGTGCTTTTATTAAGCACACAGAAAGTACAGGGACTAGCACGCACTTCTACCAAATACAATTTTTCCCAGGAAAAAAGAGATGGCATTCACTGAGGGGAAGCACTGCAACACTGTTGTAATGTATTGCTTCTAAACACCATACCTTTTATTTAGGTAAAAGTTGAAACCCAGAGGTGGTACTTACAGATCTGCACAATTACTCCAAACTTATTTCTACTTCCCTAACAGTAATTCACAAAAGGCACAGATGCATGAGCTATAGTAATGATGTTATCAATGATGTTATCCTCCAGCTGAGTCTTCTCTGTTCCCCTACTACTTTTTTTTTTTTGACATGTCTTTCTTGATGTCCTTCAATTTTCTAACTACTCCATCCTAAACCATTTTCTCTTCAGACTCCTTGTTGTAATTCAGAGGTGTTATTGTAAAGAAGTTGCAAGTTAAGCACACACATAGATTTTTATTTTTTTTTTTTTAGTTAGGTTAAGATAAACTTGATATTACAAAATTGTACTTTGGGAAAGAGGGAGAAAAGACAAGAAGCTTTAAGAGACCTTGAATGGACAGTATAACACCTCTACATTCGCCTCTGAATTTATCCTAATGTTTGTATTTTGACAACTTTTAAGAGAAACATCCTACTGCAACAACCAAACACAATTTTTACAAGTAAATCTGATTCCAAGAAGCAGATGAAAAATGCTTTTTTCTGCTCACCACTGAAAACAGGAAAGTGATGCCCTGCTCATATGAAGAGCTTAGTTACTACCCACAAATCCCCTGTTATATACCACTGCTACTCACTGATCCAAAGAGTGAGGACAGCGCCAGATTTGGTTCCAGACATAAGCAATCCCTTAGAAATGGCTCCTCTGCTACTGCTGAGAGAGCAGTCAGGGTATGTGACAAATGGCAGAATTGCATGGGGGATGAGCCTCCCCATCATAGCGCTTTTTAACGAAATCTCTAGTATTCAACAAGAAGAGAAAAAATGGTTTGAGGCTCTCCTCTGGTTTCCTTTGTTGAATGTCATCTTGTGCATAAACAATGGCTTAAATATAAGGCAAGAACTCAGGTAGATTAATACCCTGTACTATGCATAACAACATGCAATTATATTTTGGAAGAAGTTTGCAAAAGAATTGCTGGTAAACCTGCACATGAAAGGTAGGTAGAACAACAGCGCACACTTTCTCAGTTTGGTACACCAAAAAGATACAAAGTAAAAAATACAATGAAAGAGTTGTCACATAGAAATCTCTTGAGTAAATACCTTAACTTGGTTTATTACTAGTTTAAGTACTTTTAAATTAGCTCACACAAATATAGATTCCCCCAAAATAGCATAAATTTAAACATGTAATATTTTTACAATGAATAATTGTAAATCAATAGGAATGACAGACAAGAGAACAGTATAGGTAAGGAGCAAACTTCAAAGAACATTGTTACTTCAAAGTACATTATTATTGAAGACTGTTTTTATTAGACTTTATGAATACCATTTTTGCATAAGAACACCAAAATCTAGTTTGTTTATATACTCCCAGGATTTTGTTTCTCCGTATTCTGTGCTTCTGTAGTTATAACTATCATCAACATAAGATATTCAAAGCTTTTATGCATGTTCCTTTGAATATGAACTCCCAAGTCTTAATCTTGTGAAAAAATGCAGTTACTTCAGTAGGTGCATTAACATTCACATTTGTTCCGTGAGAAAGAAATAAAACAACTAAAAATATTCAGAAGTGGAAAAAAACTACGTTATGTCATTCAAGTAGTATGTTCCGCTATGCCAGACATCTGACCAGGAAGTAATATATAGAAACTATATCAAATGTGGTCATTTCGACTGTCACCTTCATACTACTTATCAGTAGACGTGTAAATATTAGAACAAGGATCTTATAAACCACATTTTCACTCTGAATGCTGCAGTATCTTAATAGAAATAATCCTAAAAGGCTGAACATGATACTGAAGGCACTTCAGATGCTTCCTCTGAAAAGAAAAAGGTCTGCAACACTGCAGTGGAAAATTTTAAACAGGAACCTATTTCAAACCTAATGGTATGATAAGAAAAAATATGCAGCTACTAAACTGGGTTCTCAGTTGTGAATTAACATGGTCACTGACTTCATTAGAATTTGTCTTATATTTTTAAACTATTATCATCAAAAGATCTTTAACAAAGTAATGCAACCCAACTTGGGAATGTAATAATAAGCACTGCTGTTTTTCCAGACAAGGAAACCAAATTATTGCCAAAATAAACAAGCTTTGTGGTGCTATTCCTGTCTGGATCGTGCAGGTTTTTGGGGCGGGGGAGGGTGGAAGGGGAAGTCTCAAAGAAAATCAAGAGAGTTATCCACAAAGAATCATCCTGAAACAAGTTTAATGCTTCCAAAATACAATCTTTTCTGCATATAGATAGCATTTTCTGTAGGTAAAATTTGCACTGTTAAAATTATTTAAACCCCCCTGCAACATCAGGGATAAATGCAAAATGATTACTTCTTTCAGGAATTATATATAATCACTTATTATTAATATCTCCCCCTCCCACATAACAGTATTAATGCTATGCTGCATCGCGGGGGTCGTTGTGTTGGTTTGCAGTTGAGTGCACATGACATTTCAAGATTGTTAACATTAAAGATGTAAGCAAACATCAGAGTTCAAGGATTAACTCAACTAATAAGGAATTCTTGAGCAAGAGAACAAATTGCATTTAAGTAGTGACAACTGTTTTTACTCTGCTCTAACCCAACCGCAACCACCTTTGACTCTGTCAAGAAGACCAAAGCAGCAGGATGCCTTTAAAAATCCTGGAGTAAGGAGATCTGTGTACATGCCACATACAGATGTACACATCTTCCTTCTATATAAAACAACTTATTTATCTAGAAACTACTATCAAGGATACATGAATCTTGGAATTATTTTTTTTTTCTGCAAAGAGCACCCTAAACTTCTAAACATTATGAGAACATGGGGCTTTTAAAAATGGACTGCTTTAGAGAAAAGATAAACTGTCCCAGAAATGCTTCCCTGTTTGTATCACATTCTGACAGAACAGATGAAATACCCATACTTCAGTGTGAAGAATCCAGGCAGAATAATTAAGGGAGAAAGGGCTTTAGCCTCCATCTCCTGTTGATGGTGTAACACAGCATTTGTTTACCAATTTCCAAGGACATGCTGTAAAAGTGGCATGCCTGGCCCTTTCTGAGATGGACTGAATGCTGTTGATGGCAAGATTCTTGTTTCCTCTACTTAAAAGGCTAATTAACATAACCAGAAGGCTACTTAGAGATATCTCTTAGACTATTAAATCAATATTTTGAAATCAATATTTTGAAAGTACATATTTTTGTTGATCCAACATGGACCTACGTTTTTAAAGAAGAGGAAAGAACATTGCACCCTTCTCACAAAATATGAAATGTCATCCTTTTGGCCCCTTTATTAAGATCACTATCTTGAATTTAACAGCTCTTATACCTACTTTGAAACAATCTCTAACCACTATTTCTAGTTACTAACGTTCCAGAAAGTAATCAGGCATTTCTGCATGATGCATGTATGTTGGACAGACTGTTTCCACACACAAAGCAAATAGTTATTGAATCCTTCTGCTTTTATTCTATCAGTAGTAATAATTTTATAAATGTGTCTGTCCTGTGTTATCTCCTGTACCACTACTGGGTTTCTTCTCATGTAATATTTAATGTCTACCCTGGAATATTTTTCTGTTAATTCTTTAGCCATTCTTACCAGCTTTCTGTATTTATTAACTTATAATTTTTACTTATCACTATTTTCCCCCCTTCTACTTGTCATCAGGTTAGTATCTTCATTCTTCTTTGATGAATCATGACTGAACACTTCCAAAACTAATTTCAATCTTTTCATGCTTTTCCATATTTTTTTCCTCCTAATCAATTCAACTCTTAATTTTTGCTTGTCAAAGAATCCTTGATGAAAAAGATCATATACAAAGATTTAGAGAAAAATGCAGGTATCTTTGAAGACTATATTCAAAGCACAGTTCTTAGCTTGAGTCTAGTCTCATGACTGAACTCAGTAGAGTTGAGAATTACTGAGTAGAAGAGCAAGTAGTAGTCATTAAAGCCAGCTAGACAGGCATGATTCTACACTTTAAAATATGTTTCCAAGAATCCTGGGGAATTGCTCTTGCTCTAGAAGGATTCTTCCTGTTAACAGGAAAAAATAAATTCACAACCAACCTTCTCTTTCTGTCACTCTCCATACTCCACAAAATGCCACACAACACATATTAAAAATTAAAAAGAGACTTCGCATTAAGGAAGCTCAACCGCTGTCATCATGACTATGGCTAATTAATGATTTATCAATGCAGTTATTTTAAAGTTGCTGCCTGTTTCTATTTGTAAAGAAAAACCTTTTAGATATACTATGACCATTTTCAGGCTGCAATCATATCCTTTTACAAAATAAACTTTCTACGCTTTTTTCACAGATAAGCATGCATTTCCTTTGCACTATACACATTGACAACAGTTCCAAACCCTGTAGTTGTTTTTTTTAAAAAAAAACTTTATTACAGATATAGAATACATTTAAAATAAATAGAAAGGAAACACTAAAAGCCCACTGCTAGAATGTAATCTATGCTATTCTTTTAATGTTTACACTGTCATTCTCACAATTTTGGAAGATGTGTCTCTTTAAATGAAACTGCACTTCCCTAGCTCTTCTCAAACTCCTCCATGCACCACTCTCAGCCTGAAGCTTTAACAAATCATGTAGTACCTTAAAGTCTAACTGAAGGAATGTCTGTGATACTACTTAATGCAGCACTACGTGGCAATTATGAAAGAAGGTAAGTATAAGCAAGCTTCACAAAATCAGATCACCTACATCTTCAGGCATTTTACATTCTCATATCTCCCAACAGCAAACTTTCTATTTAAAATTCATTCTCTAACTCAGCTTGTAAGTTCAGGCTCAGCTTCTGGGATGATCATTATCTCCATGAGTAATTACGCTTTATGTGAGCTGCTGAAAGGCTGTCTAGTGATTAGCATCACTTAATGGTAGTGTCAACTCAATTAAATAAGGTGCACTATGTGTGACAAATTAGGTATACACTAGAAAAGAGTAACTGCCTACTTATGAAAAAGGGGAAGGGATGCTGTCTTCACTGGGGATGCAAAGCTCGATGAGATCCCATCCAAGGAAAAACAGAGTCAAGTAGGCATAGTTCTCTAAAATAGAATGAGTTGAGCAGGTTTAGAAATCTCCATTGCCTGTAGCGTAAGTTTCAACATGCACCTCATATGCAGATGCTGACATTCAAACTGTCTCAGCCTACATGCTTATCCCACTATGTCAGTTTTTCATTATAAAAGCCTATAAATAGTGGGGTATCAGTCATTCTTTAATGGAGGCTACATTGTCAACTATGGGAGATCATGATACTGAAAACTGGGGAGCAGGTTCAGACCATAAAGGACAATGCTGCAATATATTTTATAGAAATATACATTTGTTGAGCGAGCATTGTGATCAGCCCAGAACAAACATACACAAAATAGTTTCACGGTACTACTCATATGTCTTCCTCAGTTTTAAATGTAGTACTTTAAAACACTTTAGGAAGAAAAGTTAGATGCTGATGACTTGAAGATGTGTACACAAAGTCAACCAAAAGACATCCAATATGCCCCCAAGTTGTTTCACTCATCCCTCAGTGTGGGTTCAAAGGGCATGGGAGTCTCATAGGACCTGTATCACATCCTTCCAAGCCCATGTGATAAGCCAGCTATCCTCAGACATGTCAAATGCAACTGTAGGCCTGTGTGTAGGTGACTGAAGTGACCACCATCTGACCAACAGCTGCCTAAATACTATTGAAGTGTTACAGTATGGAAAGAATGGGAGGGCTGAAAAACATTATTAGAATATTTAAATGCTATCAGAAAAATAAAAGGCATGCTCTGTCATGGAAAATGGCCTAAAGCTGTGGTTACTCAACATAAAAAAGGTATAACAAAAATTATGATAGTTGACAGGAGGATTCTGGCTCACTAACAGGCACGATGCTCACAGACACTCTTTGCTAAATCTGCTTCTAATATTCTCAATATCTGAGACAATTTCGACTCTATTTTTAGAGGCAAGTGGATAGACAGTCTGTTAGAGGATGACTCACTCCTACCCTGATCATATTTGGTGAATCTACTCATTTTATTAGAGCTGACCCCGATATATTAAGTTTAACACAAGAGTCAGGCCTAGAATCAGTAAACTAAAAAAACCTCACTGGTTGCTGTTTATCAGGAATTAATGCATTACAAATGGCCATTGTCAGAACTTTGATAATTATGCTAACACATTCAGAAAAGTTACTCCAGGCATTTCTTCAGATTTCTACAGTGTGTTGATACTAATTTTCCTCTTTGTGCAAGACATGCAACTGAAATAAAATCTCTAGGGAAGGCTGGGTTTGAAAGTGTAGCAAGTTAGCAACACTTTTAAAAACCATCATTCTTAAAACAGTTTCCTGCAGAATACACAATATAAACAGATTGCAAAATAGTATTTTTAGGTATAAAGACTTCATAGCTATCATTGTGAGCACTGCTGAATAACATATTAATTGCCATTGTTAAGGTGGGAACTCTGAATCAAGTTGCCCAGCACCTGATGAAAACTAACCCTTCCTATGTTCCCAGTGCTTTTAAGACTCTTACTCCTCTGTATAGCATATGTATGCCAAAGCATATGTAACACTAACATGTATTAGTTAAGGTTGTAATGTATTTGTTTCAACAGACAGAACAAGAATTCAACAGACAGATAACAAGGGACAACAAGTACCTTTATTGTTACAAGATCTTTTGAGGCTGTACTCTTCCCTTCTGGTGTCAGCTGAGCAGCATTACCCACCTTTAAGGACCACAGGATTAATAAGTAACTTGACCACAATGACACTAAGCTGTTATAGCTCATGGACTGTTACAATCCGATGAAGTCACTGATCCTCTGCTCTGACACCATTCTCCTATTAGGCTGTTCCCAAAAAAATGTACTGGACTCTTGCGTGGAGTAAAAAAGTAATAACATTCAGTAGTGTAAGGCAGAGAAAAGAGCTGCTCTTAGACATCAAACTACTTGGTTGCCATCAGACAAAATGACAAAAAATGCTGAGAAACATTTAAGCGATTGGTCACACCTCTCTTATGCAAAGACTCTGAAGACCACAGAAGCAGCAAAGCTGACACTGGCCAGAACCATGGGTATCCTTATAATTTCCAGCAACTGAATAACAGATATTTAAGCTGAGATTCACCCCATTTAACCTTCTGTGCCTTCTGGAGCCATCTAAGTTAGGAGTGTTGTTACCTGAGGTTTCCCACTCTGTCAGTGAAGAGAGGCTCACCCAGCAGACCATTCAGGCTCCTGGTGCAGGCACCTCAGTAAGATGTGGTGAGTGGGATGAACCAAAGGGTCTATGAACACCAATCCACTGCATCCTATACTGCAAGACATCCTCCAATAACAAAATTATGTTTAGAATAGAAAAAGAAAAGCTGCAAAAACTGTAGTCATTACAAAAATTTCCATCATTTCCAAACATCAGGAGATTGCTCTCTGATTACTGTAACATTATCACAGTGCTCATTTTTGTGTGAAAAATTTTAGAAGAAGAATAAAGGAGGAATAGACTCTTTCAAGTGGATACTCATTAGCATACCAATAGTAGCTCGTAATCCAGATCTTCCTGGACATGAAAAACATAAGCTATCTAAGATTTTCTGGCACTGACTACATAATAAGAAATTGGAAAGTTTTCTAGGGAGTTGACCTTGAGGAGGTGACACAATATGAGAATATTGGGAAGGATATTATTCAGAGTTTGAGCAACAAATTAGGTCATAGGAGACCAGTGAAAAGCAAGAGACTCAAACCCTGAAGTTTTGAAGGAGGAAAGGAAAAGAATCAGTGCTAATGAGTAGAAAGGATAAAGGTTATTCTGCAGAGAATGTACCGTTGGAAATCCATTAAAAACCAAACAACTTCAACACTTCTCATTGTGGTTCTTTTCACAACACATAACAGCTGTATAAATTGTCGAACAAGCCATGTAAACCTAAAATACAGTCAGTGCTCTGACTGTATTTGTCCAGTTCCAAGCAATTAAACTGTGCACCCAGCTCCCCTGAGCTGTGTACAAATCCCATTCACACCACAGTGTTGTACCTGACCCTGTGCACTGAAATGCATGCAAGTACAAAAAATCTCTCTGCGCCCATTCTCATTATAGGCATTCTTGGACCTATGTAACTTTGGATTAGATTGAAAAAAGGTTTTCTAGCACCTACATATGTAGCATCTAACATAACAGGCTGAATTTAATATAATCAAACAATAAGTAAGAGAGACATGATGGACACATACTAATTGTACAAAGATAATACAACAGCTTATGTCATGAAGCTGTTCTCCTTTCACTCCTTATACCAGTGGTGTCCAAAGCAGGGTGCACAAGACTATCTATTTGGATGCTGGAAAGAAATATGTTTTGTACCATTAATAAAATAAATCTTCAAAATAAAGTTTTCTTCATCTTTATATAGTAGATATATATAGGAGTATGTGTATATAATTTATAAATAAATAAATAAACATATATTAGGAGTGTGCACTCAAAATTCTTTTAATGAGAGGGATATGTGATCAAAAAGGTTTGGAGACCACTGCCCTATACAATCTATGGACAGAAGCAGTGCCTTTCAGGGAGAAGTCAGAGAACTCATGTTCCTAAATTATGACATGAAAAGTTGCTGAATGTTCCTCTAAACTTCAAATATCTGAATAACATAAAATATAAAAATCTGACTTCATAGCTCAGCGTATCATCTTTAGATTAAACTAAATACACAACCAACATAATAAATTAACAAAGTATTTGGCTGAATAAAATACAAATGAGAAATACCCTCAGTGACTGGGTTTCTTAAAACTCAATGCCCTTCGTGTGCAAGCAGCAAATACCCAGTTTTCCTTCTGTTCACTGACTGGCATCCCTCAAGACTTTGTAAGAGGTTTGTAAAAAAAGTTCACAATTCCCATGGACTTCAACTTGATTTGCATTTATAAATCCCTGGTTGCAAGTTCACAGTTCCCTTTTAACAGTTCAGATTTTTTATGGATAGATAGAAAACTCAATGAATTTAAATGTGTGTGTAATGAAGATACAGTTCTCATTCCAAAAGAAAGATACAGAAATCCCTGTGCCTCTACACTACAAAACAGGCCTCTCAATTACAGTGATACTCAAATCTAAGAACCATAGGTGGAATGGATAGGTTGAAGTTATACAGGCTACACTGTGCAAAGACAGGGGAATTATCTGGAGCAGAACAAACAAAACCAGAACAGACAGTAGAGAGGCTGAATGGGGAAAGACTGCGATCGGTAGAGCAGTGATAGCTGCTTGCTACCTTCTGATTGTGTTCTATCCAAAAGGACACATTAAATACAAATCCATTTGCTAAGAAATCTATCAATGATAAATGCCATATTTTAACCAGAAAAAAAAAAAAAATTGTCAGACTCTTCTGTGCTTGCATAATTCAAAGACAATTTTCTTCTTTTTAAGCCAAAATTGGCATATACTTGATCTTCAGTGAGGTATGAGCAAAGACATTTGGTTTAGCAATAACAAAATCACAGCTGTACAAGGTAGAGTGTTTATTTAAATATGCAACAATGTAATCATTCAAATAAATGCACTCTTAGTTCTCTTTTTACAGTACTTCAAGTCAGATGTACATAAACTAATCCCTATAAATTAAAACCATACTCAGTAAAATAAAGCATTATGCATATTAACTCTGTGTTCTGTTTCGCCTTAACTTTGAGGGAACCATACTCCATGTGTTTTTGAATGGCTGCAGGTGTGGATTTTGTACCATTTCCATTTGTGGTTTTTCCTATGACTGCACATCCAAAAACTGTTCTCTATAATACACAGTTTGGTGAGAGCAGATGGACTTCTGCTTCACAGTGATGGTCTGAAGTCCTTAAGGTGAGCAAGGGAAAGGAAATGAGTTGCTAACAGGCTTGTCTTAAGTTCATCCTCATTAGAATCACCTGTCTGAACAGATTTTCTTTAGCATCTGGCCTCCATTAGAATCAGAGGGAAAGGTGTCAAATTTGAATAATTATTTTAAGATTATGAAGAAAGAGCTCACAGATGCTGTAAGCTGCATGGTAGAAACCAGAACTATTTGTTGATGACAAGTACTGATAAACACATGGGGGAAATAAAGCATTCCTTCTGAAAAGATGTGGGTATCAACAACAACAACAAAATCCTTAAGGTATAATTTTTCTTTGTAATTTGAGTATAGGTGGCCAATCATTGAAAATGCATTAAAACCCTGAGCATGGCTCAGACTACAGAGTGGCACATTTATATTACAGGGCAGAATTTTAGTCCACTAGTAATTCAGATTAGGACAGCCTATAATGCACTAGCTTGATTGTTAAGTAAATGAATTCATTCTTCTATCTGCTCACATTTACTTTATAATACAAAGATAGGTTGGAAAAAAGGGGTGTCCGTTGAACTGATGCTCGTGATAAGTGGTTCCTCTGAAATTGTTTTGCATTGGCTTCTCAGGATGGGAAATACCTTTATCCTAGAACATCTTCTGTAAAGCAGAGGATATAAACATTTCGTAAAATAGTTCCTCTGTTATTTGCTTTTCTTTCTATTTTAGCCACTCATTCCAGTGTATGAGAAAAAATACTTGGCCTTCATCTTGCTACAACGCTGCTGCATGAATAAATATTTCAAATGTGGTCATAATTTGTACAAATTACAATTCAAATTACAAGCTAAAACAGTGAATAAACTCTAATGTCCTGATTCTTTCCTTTTTTTTTTTTTTTTGAGAGCAAAAGACACTCTGATAGACTGACCAACTTGCTTGATTACTGTTGCAGGAAGTTGAAAAAGTTAATCTTTTAACCAAATTGTCTGAGAATTCTGAAATTTTCAAGTGTTTGCCAGTGTCTGTTAAAAGGAAAAAAAAACCCAGATTTCATCTGGCAGCAAAAAGAGCATAAAACAATAAAGCCTGACAGAGAGGAAATGATAATTACTGCAGGAACAGTAGAAACAAATTTTTTACCAAGTAAGGCTACTTCTACAGAGAGAATAAAAGGACAAAACTGATAATACTGGAGGAATAGCAAGGTTCTTTTACCATAACTACTTCAGAATAGGATCATACTATGGCAAGTTCAAGTGCAAAATCAAGGACATTTCGAAGTAACACTTCACTCTTACCCAGAGAGAATGCACCACTGAAAACACATCATGAATTATCGCATGCTATTCTTGAGCTAATCAGTTATTCCAGAAATAAGCTTCTCATAAATTAGGATGTCAGATGGAACACAATCAAGTTGAAAACCAAAGCATTTAAAAAAAAAAAAATCAATTCTCTTCAGTTAAGTTACCGAAAGGAATTCAAAAATCTCCACATGACATTTGTTACCAATTATTTTAAATCCTCCATTTGAGAAATGATATTTACATCTGCTAAGTCTCAGCTCAAGTCATAGGAATAGTGTTTTGATGGGACACAAAGTTACATAGATCCAGCATGGGCCACTACCCAGGCTGATACCATTCACCAGGTAGTAAACAACACTTCATAATAGAGAAATCATCTCTTCTAACATGTTGCCATTCTAGCAACTCTTACTAAACCCAGTACAACAAAACCAAGAAAAAAATATAATGGGTAGAAAACTGAACAGTGTAAAACTCACAAGCTGCCAGAAGAGTCTAAATTCTCACAGATCTACACAAATACTTCTACAAGCTGTTGGTCTTCTAGTGTGCCTTCTCTGGCACACAAGTCTTTATATGTCATCAAATCTGGCCTCCAATATTATTTACAATAAATGCCTTTTCATACCAAACAGTATTGATAACTCTTCCTCAAATGTCATAGCCATACAATACCTCTTAAATGTAGTAGGACACATGTAGTATGCATCATATGGAGCAAAGAAATAACAACTTTATTACAAAACAAATTATAGCAAAAAAAGTACCATTCATTGCTCTTAGATTTCCTGTCATGCAAAAAATACAGATAAAAATGTGCTGGCTGGCTTACAGATCATTGCCAATTTTAACCAACCCAATTCTTTGACAAAACCAGAGTGCTTGAACAAAAAGCAGTGTTAACTTCTACAGCACTGACAGAAATTCATGATCATGTATGTCTGAATAAGATTCAGAAATTCTATCAACTTCTCGTAAAATAACTGCTCTACCTTTTCACAATTTTGAATAATTATGCTCTCTAAATTCTTTCCTAGATAGGAAATTCTGTTAGAATAATAATTACACAGTGAGTCTTTTTACTAAATTCCCTTTGGACAACCTATTGTTTTAAAACATATTAGTAAAATTTTCTTTCATTACTTTCAACAGAAGACTAAATAAAATTTGAGAAAATGTTTATGATGCTTCTTGGAAGTTTCTGTCTATACTTAACTGGAAACAACTTCTGGACAACCTCAATTGTACAAAAACATTTGTACAGAGTCAACACAGTAAACCAGGAAATTTTTTGGATACAAAATTCAATAGGCAGTATCATTTGAGCACTATCATAACAAGGTACAGGATACGCAGATTACTGTGATTCATGCTGAAAGTTTTAAAATTTAAGATTAAATAAATGTATCTGGTCCTTCAAAATACAAAGGAGCAGATACATTTTCACTTTGGACACCATGACACCATATCATCAAATGATGTCTGGCAGATCCTTATTACAATTTTAATAAAGTACCAGAGATAAATCGACTTTTTATAGATAAGAAAGGAGGATGAATAAACATAATCTCATTCGCTTCTACTCTCTCAAGGAAGAGTGGCTCAGATGGACTGCAGGCCACAACACACACATCCAACATCATTCTCAACCTCACAATTCCCTACAAAGAACAGTGAAATTGTAGGAGAAACATTTTAACTCTCGCTCAAATCCAACAAAACAAGAAATAAAGAGTTCTGAAATATATGCCCTTCTTCCAAGGGAAAGCACCCAACAAAACATTCTCTCATCCCCAGTAATGGGCTAATTAAACTATAGTTGTGCACAGCAAAGCCAGGAGGAAGGACAACTGTGCAGGCCATATGAAACGGGATCAGAAGCAAGGGGAAGGGAATGTTAAAAGAAGAGATACTGATGAGTGTTTAAGAGTAACATAAAAGGGAGTAGCAGAGCCATAATTCTTTCACCACCTCTGCCACAATCGTCTCCTATGGTCTTGGGAAAAAATGCTTAAACCTTCCTTGATCTCCATCTACAGAATGGTGCTATTTCCCTGTTTGACACAGATACTGCCAAGTGCTCAGACACAAAATTTCTACAGAAAGATATGCACTTCCACTGCAACTCTTCATGCAACTCTAACTTTTCATTTATAAGTTGAATGAACCACTTCAAATGAGACACAAGGCTGGAAATCAAAAGGTGAATATAAACCTAAGTATTAAATGACTGCTTCCTTTACTAAGTTCTGTCATTCCTGTGCAATGAATGAGGCAAGGATCCTGTGGAAAAAATAGAACGTAAATCTATAATTAAATACATATGCACAATAGGGAAAAATTTAAAGAGCATGAAGAATATTAATTTGGCTAATTCCTAATTCCCTACTGCTTCATTTTACATTTACAAATTAGTGCTGTTCTTGCACTCCTTACAGAGAGAAAAATAATTTAAAAATAGGTATTTTGGAATGTGGAATAATTTTGAGGAGGAACAAGACTTATCACTGAGTATCTTCAACAGTGGAAGAGACAGAAACCTCCTGTGTTATTCTATACGCATCCTTTTCTATGCACATATATCAACCCTGTTTTGATTGAAATGTATCAGGACTGAAATACCATACAAACTGCACATGCATCAATCCAACAGAATAATAAGAATCATCTATTCATCTTAAGTTTCCACTCAGATTAAATACTTTCATTCTTCAAGCCAGTGAAATATAGGAGGTTGGTTACTTTAACTGTACAACATGTCCCATTCACAAAATGAAACTACAAAAAAACTCCAAAGTTTCACTGAAGCAGACTGGTGATCAAGGAGATCATTCCTTTTAAATACCAAGCTTTCATCACCTTCAATTGAAATACTGGAGCTCCTTATGAGAACAGCCAAAATCTCAGCTACCTGAAAAGCTACATTTTCCCCAATCTGTTTCTTGTTCTGGGTTTTTGTTTTTAAACAGCTTATCTATATATAATAAAATTTTCAGGAAACAGTTATTCCTTGCCTGGACTCACTGGTACCAATTTTCAGCTGAAAACACCAACTGAGAAAATTTTAAGAATCTGAAATAACCCATAGAAAAACCTGAGTAGCTTTAATACAGGCACTGCAACTTATTCTCAATGAAAATAAAATGTATTTACAAAGTTCAGCACAAAGTTTAAAACATATACACAAAATTTTACTCTGGTTCATAATTAGAAATAATGGATTATTAAGAACAAAGCAAAGTGATGGCTAACTGTAATCTGTCATCAGAGAATCTAAATTCAATCTTGTGTACTAGAATGCTGCTCCTACTACAGAAATACATTTAGATCTAACAATTGAAAGCAGTTTCCTAATTTCCCCACTCACAGAAGGTATCTGTTATTAGTAATAGTAGTTAGTTTTCCAAATAGGGCATGTGAATTTGTCTTTTCTGTCTTTAGGAAGAACAAATACTTAAAAAAAAACATACTGAAAAAGTGCTGTTCACTGCCTTAAGTAGGTATTTTCAGACACAACATTCTGTTTCATGGTTGCACTTTTAAAATGTCAAATGATCAGAGTAAGAATTTCCATGTATTTTGGATAAATAGTAAGCAAACAAGTTTAGAACAGGGACTTAAAAGCAAAAAGCACAAGCAAAACTTAATAACCATGTTAAAAATATAACAAAAATAAATCTCAGAAGACCCAAATTACTTTTGCTTTATGTATCAGGAGATATCTCTACCAAGACAAGCCTAAGCTAGAGAACAGATATAAAAATTACTTCAGTAGTATATATTTTAAACTTCGATGCTAGAGCTCCTGAAAATCTGTGATCAGCGAAAGAACTCAGTCTACTATTGTAGGATCTCTCCTCTCTGGCTATTAAGAAGTTAATTTCCTTCAGTGTTTTTATTTTCAACTGGAAAGCCTTGAAGTCACAGTTTAGATCTTTCTTAGTCCTCTTCTGTAAAACTGAGGATGGTGAATGCTTTTGGTCTTTTAAAGGTAATAGGGAAGATAGATAGCTACAGGCAGGTTAAAAATCCCTATACATATGTAGTGACTTGCTTTTATACATTTTTTAACACAAGGCTCCCCTATCTTTTCATCAAAGACTTATGAGCTGCTTTTGTTGAATATTTCTAGCAGCCTATTGTGCACAGTGCATCAGGAGCTTAAATAGCCTGAGGCCAGGAAGGAAGGTGAGAAACACGTCTTCACAGGTCGATTTCCACTCTCCAAGTTTTCAAGTATTTGAGAGAAGGTCATGTTACAGCACAGATTTACATAGCAGACAAATTACATGACCGCCCGTTCTCAGCATTTCATAATTTCAATAAAAAAAATAGGTCAAATGAAAGGGGAGGAGAATAACCCTATCCTTTCACAGTAGTTAGAAAATTAAACAAAAAACTTACTTAGTTGTGGTTCTTGCCAAAACATTGGTAAAAATCTGTATTGACAGTAGACACAAGTTTAAAATATTTGATTTACCATTCCTTTACAAAATCCTTTTCTTATTTAATGCCTCAAACCAACCGTAAACAAACCCAAAATGTGTGGTATTGCTCTTTTAAAGCACTGTTTTTATTATCATTAGTTCAAAACACATATTTTTTTACTAACATGCCTATTATCAAGGAATGTGTTATTAATTTCAAGAGCTTTCGTCCACAGTCTGACAGTCTAGTAGGAGTGTTAAGAAAGAGAACTGCTCTTTGTATCATCTGTCTGGATGAAAAGAAGAATAATTTAGAATAGCTTTTTTTCCCTCCTCGGAGCCTGAAATACAGTGCACTTTAAAAAGGGCAGTATTGGCCAGCCTCAGCACTGCCTGACATTATGTTTATACTAGATGGAGACTAAAATTACAGTGTTCATATCTGGCATTCTTTGAGTGCATATTGGCAAAATAATTAATTTTAAAAGTTTTTTTTAGAAAAAGATACTATGATATTTTCAGGATGACAACAAAATACTTTCCAAGAGCAGTTAAAGATATCATCACACGAAACAACAAATTTAAAAGTGTTTAGGTATGTACCCATATATCTGTATTTCTCTTAGCTTACAAGACTAATACTTCCAGATAAATTCCTACCAACACCATATAGTGTACAGTGAAAATACACTAATCATTATCCTAGGTAGCTCTCAGGATTTGTTTCAATACAGTCAAGCAGTTGTAGAGTTTAGACTGGCATATTGCTGACATTATTGAGCAAGCAGAAAGAATAAACATGAACAGAGAAATGACTGGCTTCAATAACACTAACTGTACTTAACATTATTTCAGTTTCTAAAAATGACAAATATGAAATCTGATTTACTCTCAGCAGTAAGGAAAAGTTTTAAGCTGATGTATTTTTAAAAAGGATTGTAGTTTTAAGGAACTCCTGAACAATTTTTTGATGACAGATTCACTGGATTATTTAGATTTTATGTGCATTTGATACCTATTCAACAAGCAAAAAGAGGAAACGGAACTTTTCGTGAATCTGACATTTTCTCTCTATTTACCAACACAAACTCTGAGGGATGAATTTTACCAAAAGCTTCAGCTTAGCATGTTGCAGCCCTGCAGCTGAAAATTCAGATGAAAAATATGGGAGTTTTTGTCTGTGACACAAAAGGAACTTTTGGAAACATTTCCGAAGGATACCAGAGAGCTTGTCTAACATACAATGGTTTCTACTCAGCACAGCCCTCCAAACAAAGAGTAACAGATGCACAACTGGTATTAATAACAAAACATCTCCTCCCTCTGTTAGTCAAGAAAGGACAGCTAAGGACAAATACAGTTTCAGGGTACTTACCTACTCGGAAGTTAGTGGCTGTCAGAGTGTCAGCAGCATGGCCGTTTTCACTAATGAGGGTGGTGGTATTTCCCTTCTCACAGTTGTTCTGACAGTTGCCTTTGGTACAAGTCACTTTACAGATGCTGGGTGTAAAGACCACCTTGATGCGACCAGTGTGATTTCCCACTGTCAGTGGAGGCAAAGAAAAAAAGAAAAATAAACAGATCACTTTGGTATCCATTGATTTCCTTCAAAAAGTTTTGGGAAAAAAAAAAAAAGGCGGGGGGGGGGGAGAGAAAAAGGCGACAGGTCTACAGGAGGAGGGCAGTCTGCAGTGCTCTCTCTCATAGATCTCCAGTGGTGTCTCTGAAACAGGAGTAGGAAGCTTAGCAAACAGAACTCCGGGATCCGCTCCAAAACCACATTTAAAGTCAAGTCACTGGAGTGGGATTAGTAATCACAATGCTGCACTTTATTCACAGGCAGACAAAGAGCAATACCAAGGGCATGACAGCTTAAATAGCCAACCCTGACAGGCAGATGTAATGTAAAGAGGCTGGCTGAGCACCTAGGGGTGAATAAACTCTTGTGTCCTCCTGCATACTTTTCCTGTTTCTGCACTTATTAAGTCACTATTTGTAGCTCGACCCCTGGAAATGTTTTAGGCATGCGGCATGTCTGAAAACATCTGTCTCAAATCTCCTGGCACTCCAGCCTGAAGTGGTCAAACCTTGTGACGCAGCTGCCTGGACCCATTTTTTCACAGTTTTTTGGCACTATTTTCCACAAGGATTTACATATTATAGACTGAGCTTTGCTGTCAGCCTTTGTTTAATAAATAGCTCAGAGAAAAGGGTGAGTAAGTATCAATACTTGAAAAAACTGGTTCTGAGCTCTGAGATAAAAAATGTCTAGATTCTCTCTTTTTATTTTATATACTTCCTTACAGTCATTTTAAAAACTTGAATGTAATGAAGACTAAGCAAACACTAATTTTGAATTAAGCTTATTAGAACTTCTTGTTACAGAATTTGATTTAAAAACAGATGTATTTGATTCCACCTCTAACAGTTGAAGACAAAAAAAGATATTAAAACTATTCATTAGGAAAATTAGGGAAGAAGAACAGATTCATTTGCAATTATTTAAAAAGAAAACAGTTTGTCCTCTGCACACTTGCTAATAAATTCAGCAAGTTCTAGTAAATATATCACAGCATCTTTGTGGAAACTGTTAATAAATATTTTCATATCAAACCTAACAATTCCAATAAATGATGCACAGAAAGAGAAGAATCTCCTTCCTCCTTATGTCATAGAAATAAAAAAGTTGCTGGATAGTTGTCTAACCTAAATACCCTCTAGACAAACATTTTTTTGAAAATCTCAAAAAAATGAAGAAAATCTTCCCACTTCAAAAGAATATAAAGCTGCCTTATTTCTGGCTCTTCATAAACAAATAAATTAAAACAATTGTGCCAACTGTTTTGTCTACAGTAAAGGCATTGCTCTATTTGAACAGCAGCTGTAGTACAGATGCTCCCACCTTATTCTTCCTAAACAATAGTTAGCAAAAGCAGAGCCCAGACGGACACAGGGGTAAAGTGTTTCAATTAAAGGCTAGTATTGTGATTTCAGTTAATTTAGAAGACACCCTGGATTCTTGGATGCCAAGCAATTCTTACAAAAATTATTAATACATCTTTCCCAATGAGCAGACATAAGTGGCTTGCAAACTGCTAAGGCTAGAACTTCTAAGCCTTCCTTTTGTTAAGCACAGCTTTACAAGCAATACTGCCATTTCTGTATTTTATTTGCACAGTTTTATATATATCTCTTTTTAGAAAAGCCCAGTCCATTTTATATTTTATATTTTCAGATGTTTCAGTAACATTTTTCCTTTAGGATATGATCTAATTAAAAAAACATGGTTAGTTGAGTCACAAAAGTCAGTCCTGCCTACACTGTAAAAACCAGTATTGAGGGACCCACACAAGTTCTCCAGTTTAGCTAAAAAAAAAACCCCCCAAAACCAAACAAAAACCCCAAAAAACCCACAACAAAAAACCCAAACAAAAACAAAAACCAAACCAAAACCCCAAAACATCCCACCTTTGATTTTGCCAGTATAGGTAGAACTAAATCATTATTTAAGCCACCTTCATAGTGTTCTGTACTATGTTATTGAGTCCCGAGCTGTAGCAAAATTTAGGCATAATGTTTATAACAAAAAATCGTATTTTAAAAATAATTTTTATCACATGGTTCAGATTTTACCAGAAAAATTCTGTAGCATAATTTTTTTCACTAGAAGAGACACCTTAGTATGTGAATGAATGGAAATTGTAAATTTGCCTCTCACCCCTTTTGGGTGAGAAAATGTTAGCACGTTAGTTTGGAAGCAACAACATAGGAACAGCAGTTGAACAGTACCTTCAAAAACACAGGCCAGCATCTAGAGAGATAACGAGTATCCATCAGAGTATTTAAATGTAGCTTTTCAGGGAAGTAAGAAGTCTGAAAAAATGTGATGTAAGCCTCAGCCCCTACAAATATCCAAATCATTATTCAGCAATACTTTTGCTATAAACCAAATTAAATTCTCACAGATATTCCTGTTTTCCTAGTTGCAAAGAGCCAGAAATAAGACAGCTTCATATTCCTTTAACATGAGAAGATTTTCCTCTATCTTTCTCAGATTTATGAAAACTCTAATGAAACTATTATTTTCTTCTCCTTGCCTACCAGGCCACAGCTTTTAACTTCCTCAATTATTCTGGAGACATTTAGGAAGGATACAAAGCTAATGATGGCCTCTGAGCTGAAAACTGACCAGTGTATAAGAAAGTGATTGAAGGCAAGAGACATTATCTTCATCCTTCTCTGTAGTTTTATTTAAGTAGGCAGTACCATCCTCACACATCCTAAGGTTTAAGGACCTTAACCATGACCATGACACATGCAGATTTAAACTGAAAACAGCCCTTTTATGGTTTTGGGATAGTTCACATTAAAGAAGGACAGTGCATTTTTAAGGTAGCATACAGATTATTTTCCTCTTTAAACTGCAGAAGCTTTACTGATGATGCCACCATGACAAAGACATGACAATACCTGCAACTTAGATTAGCCCAAATTCTGGAAATTCTCAAATTTCTGGAAAAAAATGATGGTACTACAGCACTGCAACATACCTAGAATCATTATTTTTAATAAATAAATAGAGACAGAAAGGTGTAATAAACTCTTCAAAACCAATTTTAAACATGTGGAAATGAAATACCTCACTCTGCTCTTAAGTATAACACCAGGCTGAAGTAATACAAATGTGAGATCAGATAAATAAATGAGCCTAATGAAGGATAACAAAAGCAGAAGATACAAACACCAAATAAACAGCAAATCTACTACGAAAAATCAGAGCTAGAGATAAACTCATATTGTTGTTTTAATAAAGATAGGACAATCGGGATTACTGTTATTAGCTAAAGCTTCATCCCTGAGCTAGGCAGCAAATTCACAAGAGGGAGGCTCAGCCAAATGCACCATCATCCTCCCTTGTTGTCCAGACTCACTCACACCTAAGAACTCTTAGATACATTTGTCAAAGGAGATCAGTGGAAGAATGTACCCGTAATTTCTAATAATCTGTGAAACTCTTTTGAGCCAGATTTTTAAAAAGAAAAATGCCTGGGTAAAGAGATGAGATTTTAGTTGAAAATTGGCACTGTATGTATGTGATTTTTTTTCCATCTCTAAGTCACCATGATATAATATTATGAACACAGCAAGCTCCTGCTGTGATGAATTTATGATTCAACAACTGCAGAAGAAATGGAAAATATTTGTTCTGAGAAACGCTTCTGCCCTCACTGTCCATCATGACAAACTGATTGTTTTTCTGCATTACCAGAAAAGGTGAACAAGAAAAGACAAGGCAGGTGGCAGGTTTTAGGTCCAAGTGGTCACAATGGCTCACACAGCCATGGCTGGGCAGAGATGTATAAGCGGAAGGATTTCTCCTCAACCTCCTGGGTTCTTTTGTCTGTAATGTTACTCAGCCTTCGTTTCTTTCTAGAAGAATTTCTATAAACACATTTTTTCTTGGTTTTACAGCTGCCCTCACAGCTCCAGCATTCTGCTAAGATTTAAGTAGACAGTATTCAATAGCTGTAGTGGACCTCAGAAGATTTGTGGCATGTCCCTGTTTTGCAGGAAGACAATGGGCTAGCAACATTAGTGAAAGCAGAACTGGTATTCAGTTAAAAAGATGACTACAGTGTACTGTCTCATAGGTCAAGTGGGGCGAAGACAAGAAAATACTTGAATGTGTTGAAAAAAATATGTTATTGAGTGTATGATGTTTTTGTGCTTCCCAGTGATCTAATCAAAAGGATTCAAAATAAATGTCACAAGCAGTGGCTTATACTGGACTCGGCTGGTAGAGCTTACAAATACCTCTCCCATAATCCTTGCACAAAACTTTGTTTTGACTCTACTTTTAGAGGGGTTTGTGCATTTGGTTTTGGTTTTTGTTTTTGGGGGATTTTTTGTTTGTTTTTTAATAACTTAACTTGCAACAAACATCCTGAGGAAACAGAACTAAGCAAACTGAAGCCTTTCTGTTAGTATCTCCAAGAACGATATATGCTACTCTGTTTTCATGACACCCTACTTCTGTCCTGAACCCAGTATGTTTTCATATGTGTATCCAGACATATTCTCATCAGACCTGAAGATTTTATCTTAAAATTACATCCTTTTCCCAAAGGCAATAGATTATCTCAGGCTATTTCATGTTTTCAAATAACAACCATGATGCATGAGGAATTAAAATGTATCTTCCCCTATCAAAGCCAATAAACTTTTAAACAGCAAATAGATTCAACATTTCAAATTCTCAGATGACCAACTGCCTCTCTTTTTTCTTAATTAAATGCTAACAGAAAAAAAGAAGTAGAAGGAAATTGCTTATGTCCTAAAACGAGTGTCTCCCAGTTATTTCATCAGTCCACCTGGCTTAGCTCTTACTACTAGATATGCTTGTTCAGCCAAAAGGAAAGCTGACATTGTATTTAAAAAATCAAGCACGTAAGCAAAACGTAAAATTTAAGCTTTTTGAACTATTGTTGAATGACCTTTTTACATTTTTGACAATATATGAGGAAGTTCTGCCTTATCAACACTTAGTCATCAATTTGAAACAAACAAAGAAAAAACGCCCCAAATTGTAGCTCCCAAAGATCAGAACAACCTGAAGCTTGGCTATCATACATCTCAGGTATATCAGAGTCTGGGTGATTTACTAATGCTAAGGAGGCAAGGTTAAGAACAAAAAAAATAATAGAGAGCTAAAGACACACTAGAGGCACATACAGACCAGAAGCAGATCTTCCCTAAATTTCAGATTACACATTCAAAAGAATACAGCCCTTGCTAGGCATAGAAAGGACTGAAATAGACTCAGAGATCGCCTAATCTCCCCTCTTTCCTTTTCCCAGCACAGGATGAAACAGCCACATTACATAAAATGTTTGTCCAGCCTATTCTCTAAACTCTTCTACTATGCAGATTCTATAGCCTCCACAAGGATTGTATTCCAGTGCTTCAGCCTCTTATTATAGAGGTATTCCTAATAGCAAACCCACATTTCCCCTGTTGAAATTCAAGTGTATTATTGCCCTGCCTTTTCTACAGCAAACTGACAAAACCTTCTTCCTCTGTGGATCAATTTCTAACAAACTTGTAGACTGCTATTGTGAATCTCCCTCAATCTCATTTTCTCCAGATCAAAACAATCTAAACTTTTTCAGTCCAACATGCCATATTTTGCTGACCTGCAGACCTCCATTCTTTCTTGTTTTGCTTTTCATACCACTCACTTGGTCCTCATCTTTATTCAAAAACGCCATCCAAAACTAGACAATACTGCAAGCTGAGGTCTGATCAGGTGGGGAGAGCAGCAGAATGACTTAATACAACTTGCGTAAAAAGCGTCTGTTGGTATATCTCACTTTTCTCCCTCAGCAGTGCACTATTGATACTTCATACTCAGAATTAGTCTGCAGGCTAGGCCAAACAGACACAAGTCTCCCAAATCCTGTTCCGATCTGTTGATATAGACGTTATCCCAGTGAAGCAAAAATGGAACATTCCTTACATGACCTTAGCAGGACTGAATTCAGCCCTCAGTCTGCTCTGAGTATGGCAGTAAGACATTCTGCATTCAAACCTCCTGCCTTCAAACCTCAACCATTTGAAAACCAGGCAGAATATGAGCCTTATTCTTTCTTTAACAGTCACAAGCACAAGCAAGTCCAAAAACTACATGGATTCAAAAAGGCAAGGCACCGCTGCTGAGTAATTTCATTTTTGGCTTCAATATACAATGCTTGTCTTCAGGTAGGGCAGTGCATCTTTGCTCTTTCCAGAAACTTTGTTACAGTACACTTGGATACCTCACATCAAGTTCTCTTTTCACAAGCATTAGGAGAAATTAGACATAGCAATGAAATTAAAAGCAAGATGAACCAGCTTTATTTCATCCAAGGTCCAACACCTTCTCTGATGCTTAGATGTACTCACCACAGTTCTGCATGAGCTGAGGTGTATGTGTGCATACCCACCCAGTCAAACATTTTGAACAAGAAGGCAGTATGTCAAGTTATACTTTATTTACCATGTCTAGAGAGCAATAGCTACACATTGACATCATTAATTCTATCATTCCTTCTACTTTTTGTTATTTCTGTAACTCCTTATTTTTGTTGCATTTGTATGATCTTACAAGTATTTTTTTAGTCAATACAGCTTAATCTTTGATATTTTGTCACTTTTCAGGCACTCGGTTTGCCTTTACGCAAACCTTCAAGGAGTAAAACATGATGCAGCTACCTATTAATGACAGTAACTGAAACAGCGAACTCCACAGCTTCTTTTTGTTGCCATTCTTATCGCCACTGTTGCTATTATACACACTTCTCTATGTACCTATTTCTGACTAGCTATGTCACTACATCTTCACATCATTTCCTCCTTTTGTCTTGTTTAGATGCTCCTACCACAGTCTTCTCTCTCCAGTCAGAAATGAGCTCTCAAGACTTCTTGCTTCTACTGCCCTCTTAATTCTTTACCCTCTTTTTAAGCTCTGCTTGCTTCTTCAGCACCCTTGGCAGTCAGGCAAAGAAATCACCAGAAGACTTGATGCTTCCAAGGTAAAGAAGAAGAAAACTGAAAACAAGGTATCTGGAAAAGCACTTTCCTTCCTGATTATTACACAGATACAATCTTTTCCTTGCTCCTTGTCACAGCAGAGAAAAGACATGTGTCTGCTATTTTTCTCATCACCCTTGCCTGAAAAAACCTAAAACACAGCAAATTTTTTGGTCTATTCTAGGAGAGGCAAGTAACCCACTCTTCAGTTCTTTTAATCTCAGTTTAAGACAGAGATTAAGGTAAACAGTGTATTGTCTGAAGTAATTTACTACAGCAAAACTTGCTCCATTCAAGTATGTTTTCTTCATTATTTTTGGCAGATTCTCTCAAACTCTGCTGCCTACAACACAGGCTTGTTGTGTTTCTTTTTATATGGATGGCTGTCACTTAAAATAGCAAAGGAGCACATGCAGGCACAAGTGCTGAGACCACTTTGAAAGACATCTGTAACTGTATTTACATGGCCCCCGGAAACCCTTCACTGATAAAGTCTCTTACTGACACAGTCTTTTTAGAAGAAGTCAGAAGAATTCACAGTATTTACAATCACTTTTGTCCTGTGCAAGTGTATAGCATAAATTACACACAGATTTCAAATCTGAGATGTCTGTCAATAGGTTTTATGAATCACCTTTCATCTTCCTTGTCTTTTTTACCACTACAAAGATTCTCCATATGCAATCCTCAGGCAATGAACATCCTATATTGAACTACAGCCATTTTCCATGTTAAAAGCAATTTTAAAAACTCTAATCACTAGTTGGCAATGAGAAATATAACTATCATTTCCCTTGATACAGTTTAGGATATTCCAGGAAAAGATACCAATCCAAATAAACTATTAGACACTGCAACCTGGTTTGATATGTCTGACAGAATAGCCTTAACTCTATTCAATAAAATTTATTGGAGATAATTCTTTTAATCTGTTTTTTTGTTTATTTGTTTTAAAGATATTACATGTAGACTAGCTGCACAAATGGATACGGTGCTAAAAAGTTGAAATTTTAGCCTTGATTTATATCACTAATCAGTCTTAGGTCCTTGTACAAGGGACAAGTTAAGTTAATTGCATGGAAGAAGACTAACAACCACACTGAACAGGAATGCGCACAATCCATTAAACAGGAAACACAAAGGACATAAGACTGCTTAGTTCAGATCCTTTTATGGCTCAGACGCACTTCCTTGAGGAACTGGGTTCCAAACCCCACCATGATTACACTATAGCGCTCCTTAGGGAGCATAATCCTGCAGGAGAGTGTAACAAGGCTTAGTTGATTGCATTTCTCAGGAGAGGCAGCAGCAGACAAGTGCTTTAACTGCAGGTCTGGGTGGGAATTAAGAAAATATTGGCACCCAGATGGCTTGTCTTCTTCAGAGTGAAGCATTTCGCCTGAAACAGAACTTCAAGCTCTTCAAGTGTCTCATTCTTGAAAGTTCAAATCCATGCTTCAGCTCTGGGGCTGAAGACAACTCTAACTGTAAGCAACCCAGCACAGGATTCAGGTCCACAAGCCTTTTTTAACTCCCATTCAAGTGATCTAGATTCTTAGGTACCTAAAGTGCATCTGCACCCAAAAAGTTTTCACTTGAGAGACAAGGGAACAAAAGCCAAAAAGCCATATTTAGACACAGACAATTATCTTTACATCTAGGACAGAAAATCATTCTATCCAATGCTCATCTCAGCTGTAGCAAAGTAGCAGTGACTTCACAGCCCACCACAAGCAATTTTATGATGATGAAGGATACTGTAGGTACTACTGAAGGAATTGCACACTCTGATAGTGAAGTCAGTATCTTTACACCCAAACTTACAGCCATATAGGAGCTCAGGTGAGCACAGATGAACACATATCATTAGTGTGATTGACACTTTAGCATTACCAGCTAAATACAACCACTACTGTCCATTTTATCAACAGGACTTTTTCACTGGGAATGAGACTCATTACCACCTGATCTCACTCACCTGAAATTATGCAGTTTGCCTAAGGTAATTATCTAGGCTCCTTGCACAATCAAGACAACAGACTTTACCCTGCTCTATGATAGCATTACAAGTCTTAAGTTAGAAGAGTGTTACTTCTTTAGAAAATAAATTAAGATAGACAGTTTCCCGCTCCCATCATACGTGACTCCCTAAAAAAGGGAAACCAAACCTTAGGTGCAACACTGTAAAGATGCTTACCATTTCTAGGAAGAATAGGGAATAAAAATTAAATTAATATTACCTTACTAAGTATATTCACTTAACATTCCATTTCCTGAAAGGAAGCGACAGAAAAGCACTAAGGAAGTCAACAAACTGTAAACAGTAACAAAGGACAGAACATCATGGAATTAAGTTATAAATGAACATAGACCTCTCTGCATGCTGAATCACCATTAAACATCATCTCTCTCAGTGCTGCAGGAAGCCAAGATCTTTTTTCCCTTAATTTTCTAAAGAGGGAAAAAATGATGACAGAAGTAAGGATGGAACTGATTCTGAAATCTCAGTTTCACTGGGTATGAAAAGACCTTCTTCTTGAAGTACTTTTTTTGTCAACATTTGCTCATTCCTTCTGGCACGGTTGACAACACTGACAGAGAAGAGCACTTTCACATCTCCTGTGAGCAAAACCAGACTTAGCTACTTGCAACAGTCGGGACCAATTCTTGGTATCCAAGACTTGTATCACAGCAACTCTGGAGTTAGCCTGGCTAAGGAGCTTTTAATGTTTAATTGTGTGGGTTCAATCAGTCGCTATATCCAGCTAAATTACTTAATTCTTCAAACACGTCATAGAGGTTTTCCCCTGCAGAATTTTCTGGAAAGCCTCTTCTCTTTTTCTTCTTGAGAAATCTTTGGGTTTTGAGCCAATTCTCTTTCATCACAGCAGTTGAGATGCATTTGTCTCAGTCTGTGTTTTCCCCTGGCTATAACACGTTTTGAACTGATTTTAATTCTGTTTGCCAGATCACCAATCTGTTTTTCCAACATTTTTCCCCACACTGCTGTTTATCAGTCTTGGCCTCCATATTTCAAAGCATAGAGAGATTATCATAATTTTGAGGTGAATGCAACATTTAAATTAGTTCCTATAAAAGCACCAGCAGCCTTTGCCTGTCATGCAGACATTCAATTATTGGTGAGCTCAGGGCCATAAAATCTTTTCAGAGTCCAAAGAGAAAAATACAGTACTTTTTTGGGGGTGCTGATTTACTGGCCTCCTCAACTGTGAACCCTTTATGGATACACAATCAATCATGAAGAAAGGGTATTGTTAAAATGCCTGCAGCTATAGCATATTGAGAAGCAGTTTGTATTTATAGAGAGTTGTTCTGTCTCCAAGGATTTCAAAGAGCTCCATAGTCTTTTATAATTGCTAAATAAACTATGTTCATTTGTTAAAGTTATTTTTTTCAGAATTTGTTGCTCTACTTTTCAAAGCAAAACAAAAGTGTTGCTTGATTTGATAGAGTTAACTGCATTACCATGAATCTAGTTAAGCCACTCAATTTATATTTGGAGTTTAGCCTCTTGTTTTCAAGTCCCACTGGAATCAAATGCAAACTTTAAGTGGTTGTTATGAATTGTCATGCCTTTCAATAGCAGTATGGGTAATGCTCTTAAATGGGAGAGAGGAAAAGGATGCTTTACTAAAATTGTTTGGGTCTTGTCATCAGAAAAGCCACAGTGCTGTTTGACCCTGATGCTGACTGTATCAAAATTTTTTCCTTAAACATTTTCGAATGTCCTTGAAAAACCCCCATTGCCTCTTGAAGGGAAAGCAAAGGCTTTGAACACACATGCAAATGTTTTGCATTTGAGAAAACAAAACAGAAAAGGTCCCTGACATTTATACACTTACCCCATTGCCTTATTTGTATTTGATTGTGTACAACCTCAGGAACAAGACATGAATGGCAGTTCCCAGAAGTAACTGAAGAGCATTTGTCTCTATATTCCCGCTAAACAGACTGTGCTGTGATTCTTCAGTTATTTCTACTTGTTAGTCTTCTCACTGTTCATTCTCTTTTTAACCACCTCATTCTGCTAGCTATACCTTGTTTAATCAGAGTATAGCCTTAACATCCCTCCCTTACCAAAAAATTTCCCCAAAGTTCTATTTAGGAAAGTTGCCACTGTTCCAACTTTAATATCCACACACACATACGTAGGCAGAAGTTACAAGGAACACAATGCAATGCTCCAGTTAAGCCAGTGAGACAATTATTTTTCTGTTTATGCAGAATGGTTCCACAAACAAATACCAAGAAGAGTAGAAAGAATATCTGACCCACTGAAGACCTGAGGGAGCTTTTCCCCTTAAGTCAACAGACACTGAGTTGTGGTAGAATGTCAAATCATACAGATGCATTTATCTGGAACATATGTCTTATCTCTGTATGTTGGGTTTTTTTAAACAGTAAAGCATTTATGTATTTTACAGCTGTTTACCATACTTACTGATGGGGAAATACTATTATTATGATGTAAGTGTCACGTAGTGAAGTCAGAATGGTGCAATTTCACAAAAATAGTTTAAATTGGAATTTCAAAGCTACACCTGTTTTTGCTTAAATCAGCCTATGAAGTCATCAGTAAAACCAGCATGTGTAAATTACATACGAGCCTAAAAAAGAGCTTCTCTAAGTTATCAGTGTATTTTGCTTCCAATAGTAGGAAAGCTATTGTTATGCCAAAATTGGAAGAGTACTCTTCATATCACAATTCCAAGCGGTAGGAAATTTTTTTCCACATTAGTCTTTAATATCTATAAACTTAAATAAAATTATGTTGTAAAATATGAGGCCATATAATGTATCAATGGTTAGAACAGTTACGTGCCTTTCAAATGATCGTTTCAGCTTCATCTTTACACAAGGATTTAAGCGCTGCACACAGAATGACGTGCAGATCTGGAAGTCTAATACCCACACGTGCATACTTGTCCAACTTCAAGCCACAACACACAACTAAGCCATAGTAGGGTGCTGCAAGCTTGTATTCACTAACCATTATGTAACCTGTACTACTTAAATTTGAGACATGTTTTCATTTTCTACCTAAAATAGAAATGAGACAAGTCTCCTTAATGCATTTTATAAGGAATTTGGGTGAAGACCAAAAAACTCCCATCTAGCTAAAAGAAAAGAAAAAAGAAAAAAAAGTCTTCCATATTATTTAGTTGTATAAACTTAACATGCAACTTCAGTTGCAAAATTCACATAGATTTCATATTGTCTTCCTGAATAAACAGATTAGGCTCATTTTCCTTCTTAAACACATTTATCCTTGGGATAACTTTGTTAAATAAATACATGCTTGATTTACTTCACACAATGCCATTCCAGCTGTGGGTAGGGTACCCTCTATACCTACTCTTGAGTTTTCCTTTTGCTTTTAGTGCAATTTCTGGTCAACTCAGGGGCTAGTTAATATATTCCCACAACATACCTCTAAGACAGGGAAGTGGTGGCATCATCACCGTACACATGGGGAATTGTAGCCTGGTGAGAGGTGTGCAAAAGTGTCCTACACTTGTAGGCAACACCAGACAACTGATTCCAGAAGGAAAAATTTCACTTTTTCTCAGCTTGATAGGCAAAACGCACAATGCCACTAAAAACTAGTCCCCAACCATCTCAGGCTAGAAAACGAGGTGTATATTCAAATGCATTTTCTGAAGAATCATTTAACATCAGAATTGGATGGAGTAAAACTGAGAACTTCCTAGTCTTTTGCTACTGTAGTAAGCAGTTCTCACAATAGCTGTCTTGAAAGGAATTCCAGAAAGCACATCTTCAGTTTAGAATATGCGTATTATCATATATTTATAAATTTTATAAAAAACTGATAGAAACAACACAGAATTCCTTTAACAAACTTTCTTTAGCATTACATTTATAAAGCCAGGGAGATCAGCACAGACATTCAGAGGATCCACGCTCAGCTCACGCTGACTAGTGGTTACTATTTAACAGTGCCATTGAAAGAACAGTGGAAAACGTCTGATGTGGATGTACCTGAATTACTGAAAGTATTAGCTTCCTACTGTTTTATAGACTACTAGTTTGAGAATAGAATTTTACAGTTGAAATTTCTGTGCTGATGCCATTGCTACTGTTAGACTCTTAGAAGACTTTTGAGCCCGAGGTTTCAAATATTCAGGCAGATTATAGGTCAAGTGTGTCAGTATGTACTTTTAAGAAAGCAATGCCTCCCTTGAGAATTACTCAGAGCTCATGGTGAGCTTATGTAAGACAGGCTATTTGGCTGGCCTCACCTACACATTAAAGTATTTTTGATGTTTACATTACAAATGTTGAGAGCCACATGATCTCATCCTTTTCAGTTATTCTTTGTTGATCATATCAATTCCACTGCAAGTTTATTTTCATCACTATACATTCAGTCTTTCTACTGATGCTAAACCATATTTATACTTACTCTGTAGCTGTCAGCCTATCCAACTTGAGCTATTTTCATTTGCTTGAGAAGGCTCTACATTTCCAGAGCCTTATCCTTAAGTATTTGCTAATTCTGCACCAAGATATCTGAAGATTAATTTGCAGTAGCTTAAATATGCTAACATACTGATTAAATAGAATCAGATAGATGCTTTACAGTGTAATAACTTTAACAACAGATTATTATTAAGCATGCAAACAGAATAGCATTTCAGCTCTAAAGATAAGCACTTTGAAATTATACAATGCCATATTTATGATCTTCCTCTCTCTTTCTGTAATGAATGTGGTATAAGCCCTTTGAAAAAAGTAACATATGGCAATATAAATAAAACTGTATTACAATACTAGGCATAAGGAGACAAAATTAATTATGGAATACAATTATGACCATTATGAAAATCTAAGGAATCGGTGAACTCAAAAAATGTTTAATTGAAGATCTTTAACATTATATCCAGGGTGGGGTTTTGGTTTGTTTTGTTTTTAAAAACAAAGGCTTTAAAAAAATCACTACGAACAATTGTAACAGCCTCCCCCATAGGCACAATTAATGAGAATTACAAATTTAGCACTAAAAAAATTAAAATTTTTGTGCGAGCTTTATGACTAATGACACTAGCTAGTCTTAAGAGAAGGCTTATCCCACAGCACAAGAGATCAAAATGCTTAATAGCAGGAATGTCTACTAGGAGGTAACTGCATTTCACGTCCCAGGGTGACTTTAAATGCTATTATTGTAACCCAAACAGCTTACCAAATTTTCAAGCTCTGCTGATGCGATCTATAACTTTCTGGCAATATACAGTTTAAAAGGCAAAAAGTAACAGATTATTTTTCTATCTTTAATAAGACTACTATACTGCATGTTCTGAAAGCTATCAGAGAAATGAAACTGCTCATAAATACACCAGAGTAAATGTTCCAGGAACCTTAAAATTAATTGAAAAATGTTTAATGTGACTAATCTTTAACATTTTTTCCCTAGTATCTCCAAAAGCTGATCTGGCAACACTGTAATGGGACATTCAAACATGCCTGACTGTCTATGAATCAGAAGATGCCCAAGAAGCACCTATCCAGGGTTGGCAGTTTTCTTCCCAAAGCACTATTAGCCCACATCTCATTAGCCTCTGCCAGGACAGACCTGTCTCTACAAAGTATCTCAGGACTGAGACTTGTTCCAGTTTCAAGTTTATCCATTTCATGTCACAGGATTGAAATGATCTGTAGAAGTCCAGAAAAATCAGCACCAATTGCAACAACAGCTGGGAAATAGATTTATTCTATGGAGTACACCTTTCACAGATGTCAATTTCTGTCTGTCCTGGTTTTGATAGGATAGAGTTAATTTTCTTAGTAGCTAGAATAGATGTGTTTTGGTTTAAATATGGGGTTTGTTATGAGAATAATCTTGATAAGGTACTAATGCTTTAGTTGCTGCTGGATGCCCAAGCTCATCATGTTTTGCCAGTTTTCAAGAGCAAAGGGGTGGGAGGGGGGAAGCATATTGAGCAAAACCCAAAACTGGCATTTGGTTATGTCAATGAGATATTCCATATCATATCACGCCACACTCAGTATATTAATGAGAGCTGACCAGAAAGCTAGAGATTTCTTTTAGTTATTCTCTTTGGGGATCAGTTGGGCTTGCTCTTCTAGGACTGCAGCTTTGGGAATGTTTCTGCTCCAGGATCGCCAGCCGGGAACAGGCTGGGCTAGCTGGGAACTCACTCACAGCACGAGCGAGTGGCTGTGTTTGGCTGTTAGCCAAGTGAAACCACCACATTGTTACAGTGTTAATACTTCAAAAGAAAATGCATGGAAATGCTCAGAAAAAAATAACAAAATCACTTGCTTTGCACTGAATGTTAATTGATAACTATGAATTCCTGGACAATAGCACCGAGTAATTACCTGGCTACTATTTTGTCTCTTCTCTAAAAAAATTTATTTAATGAGAAGGAAAAAAAAAATAAAGGTCTTGAAGCATTCAGTACTAACTTTCTGGCTTTTGCTTTTTAATAAACTATTACATTTTTCCCCTCTTTCTTTTCAAGTATTTCCATGTCGCCACTACTGATTCCTATGCTCAATGAAATAAGCAGCTCTGCCATAAACCAAGAACATACATTTAACATCGGTGACAAAATACCATGAGATCATCAGCCACTCTCATAAATTTCCTCATATTAACCAGAGAATGAGTGTCAACCCTGCCATAAGCATGACATAATTCACAGGAGCTGATCCCTCAGTTCAAGACAGGGCTAGGAACTGCATATTGGTAGTTATCACAGAACACTTGACATGAAATTTCACATCCTAATTTCACCTCACTAATTAATTCAAACATACCTAACATTCAAATACTGACAGTTGAAGTTTAACACTCAATTTTTATGGAAATGGGTAGTCTCCTATACTTGGAGTCCATTCCAGCACCTCCAGAAGCCACCCTAAACAGATATAGCTGGCCACCTTCTAGGTTTCCTGTTCAGGCTAGGGATATACAGTCTTAAACTCTAACAACACACAGCTCAAACTGCACTCTGTACTAGTAGATATCTAAACTGCTTTATCAGAAGTTGCAATCACTGACTCCCACCTCACAAACGTAGCAGTGGTGGGAAAACAGGTAAAGTGACCTTTTCTAGGCTGCTCAAAAGCCCAGTATCAGAGATTTTAACAGCATACAAATAGCCTCAAACTTAGTCGTGCGTTTGCCTCTCATGGAAGTTTTTACCAGGCCACAAAAATCTATCTGTCCTTTGGGTGTTTTAGGAATCACAGGCTTTCCGATAAGGGTAGAATGTTTCACTAATGCACTGCTCACCGAGAGGCTTCTTAGAATTTGATAATAAATACTCTATGTCTTCAGCTCCTGGCTTTCCTTCTCCTAGTCATGTGAAGATTTTTAGGTCAGAATCGAACCAGCAACAGTCACTCCAAGTACTGGGAGAACTATACAACCTGAGATCTGTATACTCTTTATCAGAGGAGAGGGACACAATCCAATCACAGTGGCCAGTAATACATGTCTGGAGAAAAATTACAGCTGGATGGACAAACAGCAATCGTATCTTATTCCCAACCAAAGGACTACTGGTTGATGTTGACAATGCGATTGAAGACCTTTTTGAAGCTTCCAAGAAAGGGATGTAGTTCTTTGCAAGCAGTATACTTCACCACTCTGAAAGTATTAATCAAATGACTTTCAGCTGCTCCTGTTCTTCCCATTAGGGCCAAGATTCTAATCAACCATTGATGAACTTACACTTGAGGAAAAAGAAGCATGGGGTTGCATTTAAGTACAAACTGACAGATTATAAAGATGTGCAATGCAGAAATGCAAAGACATTCACTCAAAGAACTATATTTACAGATTTAGAAGGAAAGACTCTTGCCTAAATCCTCAGCAGAACATATTTCTCTGTGCTATAGCAGAGGAAGTCTGTTAGTAGACTGCAAGTACCTTAGGTCTCGATGTTAATCAGTCCATTATTTAACTGCAGGAACTATTCTCCAAATTAAGCCAGCAGACACTCTGTAATGCCTAACCCATAATTCATCAAGTTCTTCATCTTTTAAGCCAAAACTTGTCCTCAAGCTCCCCACACAATGGGGCATGAGCCAAGGCCACAAGCTGGGCACCTACACAATCCTTGTTTTATAAGTATGAAGCAGAAACTCTCATGCAGCCTCCATACTGTGCAGAAGTTCATAAACACATAATAAATTAAATATAGAGAAAAATAGTCACCAATGAGACCACAGTCCTGGATTCCAGCTTTACAAGAAGGGTATCCATCATACTAAAGTAAAGGGAACTGTTGTGTTACACTGACTACACTTATGATTATGTCTGCTCTAGCAAGTGTTCACAAAGCACTTTTCATCTGAAGGAAAAACTATCATCTAGAAATAGCATTATGAGATTCCAGCAGTGAACGAGGTTCAATTTTTTTCTTCATCCAGGAAATCTGTTTTGCCTCTCAACAGGATGCATAATGTTGGAGCATTTGCTAATCTAAGAATTATCTCATATTTAATTCTTTTAACCTTTTTCTGTCTTGAAGTGTTACTGAAATTCAGGTAAACAAAAGACATTTTTCAAGATGTTAAAAAAAAAAAAAAGAAAAGTAAGGGCAGGGGAGGGCACCTTTGAAGGGGAAAGAAGGGAATATACTCACATTGAAAAGATGATGCAAGTTGATCCTGGCCCAGTCTAAGTGGTAACGAGCCCTCAGTGGACTGTTCTCCCGAAATCACTTTTTTTACTGGATAATATTTGGGTTTGAGCACATATTCTTGTGTTTGGCCATGATGAAGATTCATCATCAGTGTCTGAGATGAAACGGGAATCATCCTGTTTTAAGAAAAAAAAGAAAAAATTTAAAAAATATCAAAGAGACAGAATGATATAAGAATTAATAAACTAGACTTAGAAACTACTGGTAAAAAAAAATGAAAGGCAAATTCATCTGTACTCCAAGTTCTCAAAACACAGTTTAGGAAACTTACTCGCTTTCAATTAAGCACCTGATTTTCCATATATTTAGCATTCTCATTGTCTTGTCAACTCATCAAACACCTAACAAATAAAGACTGCAGGGACTATGTCACTTCCTTTTTGATATAGCAAGAAAAGCATCATGGACAGCTTGGAAAACAGGGAGGAATGGGAAAAAGTCCTCCTCAAAATCATGAGTTGGAGCTGGACTTCATTAGCATACAGAGCTTTCCAGACTGGTCAGAGAAGCAGCGGTGCATTTACCCCTCTCTCCATTTCTTATTTCACACCAGGTATGTTAGTAAAACCTAAGCCCAGCTGACTTTCCCACTCTGTTCCCTTCCCCAACACACCCCTCTAGCCATAAAACAGAGCACTGCTCCTATTCCCCTTTATCAGCCTGTCTCCCATCTCATCAGAAGGTGTCTGTTTCCAGCTCCATGTTACTTTTCCCATCCACTGTCTTTTTGCCTGCACAGTTGAACATCTCTAAACAAATGTGCTACAACAACATGGCTGGCTTTGACAGCAAAACTATTTCCTCTTCCTCTTAAACAAGATGATTCCTTCAAGTTTACGGATTCTCTCACTGACAATCCCAGTTCCTTACTTGTATTGTTAGATTCCTCCCTAAGATCTCAGCTTCTCACTGCACAAGACCTTGACAATAACGAGTAGAAATTCCCTTCTCCACCCTCTCACAAAACATGGTTATTTAGCCCCAACCATTTCTTTACTAACAGACAAATTGGCCTCCACAGTGCTACCCAGCAAATAAACAAGCAAGGGAGCAAATCACACAGCTGCAAGTCACATGCAATGAAGCTGGGAGCTGCTTTGGGGACCTGGGCTGCAGTTTCACTGCCTAGCAAGTAATAGCAGACCTTCAAGTAATAAACCTACCAATAGCAAGTCTTCAAGAAGCTGTAGCTAGTGTAGATCACACTGTAGAGATACATGTTCCTCAGAGAGTGGTATCAATTACTAACCTAGTAACAGTGGCTACTAGGACTACATCGTCCTTTGCTCAAGTGAAGGCATAAAGAGTGGGACGCTGTAAGCCTCCCTCACTTTCTTCTCAACTAAGAGTCTGTAATAAGTTCAATCTGCAAAAGCAGAAAAAGGGGAAAGTCACAGGATTGGTAACAACCATCCCTCAAAGAGCCACAGTGCTGCAGCACAAACAACTGTCCTTTGGGAACAAGGTGTGGGCCCTGTGTTACAGAGGACAGCTGAGCAGCACTTCCCCACAGTGGTGGGACTGAAGAGTTTCAGCTGAGGGAGAAGTTGGACAATTACTGTGTTGTTTTCCAACATGTGGAGCCTGAGCCAGCCCCTATCTCCAAAGCAATGCCTGATTTCTTAGTTGTGTTATTTGAGGATGCTTAGTAACTGCTGTAGCCAATGGATTTGTGGTTAGAACAGACAATGGGGTTTTGTCCTACACAGATGCTCTTGTTAACTTGGATCACTTTGAGAAAAAGTGCATTCATTAACAGAGATGCTCTATGACTCTTATGTACAACAGAAACACAACTCCTCAGACTACCTCCAAGTCAAATTTTTCAAGTACAGTGCTTACACAGTCTCATTATATTCAGTAAAAGCCCCTTCCCCAGATTAAGAGAAAATACTGTACTTTCTGTGTTGTCTTTGGGTTTCCTACCAGCAAATCTAAAGAGAGGCTTAAGGGATGGTGGAGGTCAGGCTCAGAATTCAATAGAGTCTGATAAGAAATATCACCAGGAAGACCTCAGCCTGCAATAAAACTGAAGTCACTGATTTTGGTACTGCTTATATATGAATTTCAGTTCTTTGAAGAGTCACTACAATCCTTCCTGTACAACCTGTTTTTTCTACAGATCCCATTTAACACCTATGTATAAGGACATCCATTTTTGTACCTAGACATAAGAGGGTCTATACTGAATTCTTCTCATGGTATGTGTAAGCAGATCATGACAACAAAGGTCAAAATACTACAGAAGTTGATACCACAGCGATCTATTAGAAGTTATATATATTTAAAACTAATGGTATTATCTTCTTTGACTGAACACAGATGCCGCCATTTAAGTGCCTGTCTGTTTTCTGTTAAGGCTATAACATGTTGTAAAGCATTACCATTTACATTGTCATATATCCAGCCACACTGTAGCCCAATCCTGCCAAGCTACAATAAGAGTCATAGAATCATAGGATGGTTTGGGTTGGAAGGGACCTTAAAGACCACCTAGTTCCAACCCCCCTGCCATGAGCAAGGACACCTTCCACTAGACCAGGTTGCTCAAAGCCCCATCCAACCTGACCCTGAACACTTTCAGGGAGGGGGCATCCACAACTTCTCTGGGCAACTTGTTCCAGTGTCTCACCACCCTCACAGGAAAGAATTTCTTCCTCATATCTAATCTAAACCTGCCCTCTTTCAGCTTAAAGCCATTACCCCCTGTTCCATCACTAAGTGCCCTTGTCTAAAGTCCCTCCCCAGCTTATGTAGGCCCCTTTCAGGTACTGGAAGGCCACTATAAGATCTCCCCAGAGCCTTCTCTTCTCCAGGCTGAACAGCCCCAAATCTCTCAGCCTGTCCTCACAGGAGAGGTGCTCCAGTCCTTTGATCATCCTGGTGACGCTCCTGTGGACTCACTCCAGTAGGTCCCTGTCCTTCTTATGTTGGGGGCTCCAGAACTGGATGCAGTACTCCAGGTGGGGTCTCATGAGAGCGGAGAAGAGGGTCAGAATCACCTCCCTTGACCTGCTGGCCACGCTTCTCTTGATGTGGCCCAGGATATGGTTGGCCTTCTGGGCTGCAAGTGCACATTCCCAGTTCATGCTGAGCTTCTCATCCACCAGTACCCCCAAGTCCTTCTCCTCAGGGCTGCTCGCTATCCATTCTCTACTCAGCCTGTATTTGTGCTTGGGGTTGCACTGACCCAGATGCAGGACCTTGAGTCCTTCATAACACTTGAAATTAAATAATTAAAAAAAAAAAAATCATTAAAAAAACCCAACACCACACCGAAGACGGGAATGTCATACATTGGAGGCTGAAAGTTTTACCACCAGAATTTATAAAAGTTGCCTCTTCCTTCCTTCTCAAGTATTGTCATTTTCTTCCTTAATTTAGTTTGTATTAAGTATTAATGTTAATTAATTATTGTTAAGGCAGTATAAGAGTAAGCTTTGTTTTGCAAGATAGCCGATATGGTCAAACATGAAAGTATTTAGGAGATCCTTCTGTTCTGACTATTCTTTTGATATTCAAATTCTTAACATGACCTAGTTCTTAAAGAAGCTCATTCGTAATCAAAAGGATATTGCATAGCTAACTGAGATGCTGCATCTTCCACTAGAATCAAGGAGCTATATGAGACCAGTTACATAGCTCTATCAACAGCCTGAGTATAGATGATAGTGAAGGACACCAGTTTTTTCTTCCTAGATCAGCACACAAGGGGTACTCCACTGCTACAAGATTTATCTAATATATGATTTCTAGTGGGCTCAGCAATACAGTGAAGTGTGTTTTTTTTCCCCCTTGTACTGATCAAGGGGGAAAGTCAAGGAAGGGAGCCAGGAGACCTGCTTGGTTAAACAGGGAACTGCTGGGCAAACTCAAGTGGAAGAGGAGAATTTACAATCATAGAAGGAGGGGCTGGCCACTTAGGAAGAATATAAGGTTGTTGTCAGAGGATGTAGGGAGGCAACTAGGAAAGCCAAGGCCTCCTTAGAATTGGACCTTGCCAGAGGGGTCAAGGACAACAGGAAGAGCTTCTTCAAATACATAGCAGATAGAGCCAACACTAGAGGCAAGGTAGGCCCACTGATGAATGAGGTGGGTGCCCTGGTGACAGAGGATACAGAGAAGGCAGAGTTACTGAATGCCTTCTTTGTCTCTATCTACTCTGCTGGAAGCTGTCCTGAGGAGCCACGGACCCCTGAGGCCCCAGAGGGAGTCAGGACAATGGAGGAGTTTGCCTCGGTTGATGAGGACTGGGTCAGGGACCAATTAAGCAATCTGGACATCCATAAACCTATGAGTCCAGATGGGATGCACCCATGGGTGTTGAGGGAGCTGGCTGAAGTCATTGCTAGACCACTCTCCATCATCTTTGCTAAGTCGTGGGGAACGGGAGAGGTGCCTGAGGACTGGAGGAAAGCAAATGTCACTCAAATCTTCAAAAAGGGCAAGAAGGAGGACCCAGGTAACTACAGGCCGGACAGCCTCACCTCCACCCCTGGGAAGGTGATGGAAAGACTTATCCTTGGTGCCATCTCTAGGCATATCAAGGATAAGAGGGTCATTAGGAGCAGTCAGCACGGCTTCACCAAGGGGAAGTCGTGCTTGACCAACCTTCTAGACTTTTATGAAAACACAACAAGGTGGCTTGATGATGGTAGAGCAGTGGATGTGGTCTATCTTGATTTCAGCAAGGCATTTGACACGGTCTCCCACAGCATCCTTGCTGATAAATTGAGGAAGTGTGGATTAGATGAGCAGGTAGTGAGATGGATTATTAACTGGCTGATGAGAAGAAGCCAGAGAGTAGTGGTCAATGGGGCAGAGGCTAGTTGGAGACCTGTGTCTAGTGGAGTCCCTCAGGGGTCGGTACTAGGACCAGTACTATTCAATATATTCATAAATGACCTGGATGAGGGAAGGGATTGCACTGTCAGCAAGTTTGCTGATGACACAAAGCTGGGAGGAGTGGCTGACACAGCAGAGGGCTGTGCTGCCATCCAGAGAGACCTGGACGGGCTGGAGAGCTGGGCAGGGAAAAACTTGATGAAATACAATAAGGGCAAGTGTAGGGTGTTGCACCTGGGCAGGAACAACCCCAGGTTCCAGTATAGGTTGGGAAATGATCTACTAGAGAGCAGTGAAGGGGAGAGGGATCTGGGAGTCCTGGTGGACAGCAGGATGACCATGAGCCAGCACTGTGCCCTTGTGGCCAGGAAGGCCAATGGCATCCTGGGGTGCATCAGAAGGGGTGTGGTTAGTAGGTCAAGAGAGGTTCTCCTCCCCCTCTACTCTGCCCTGGTGAGGCCACATCTGGAATATTGTGTCCAGTTCTGGGCCCCACAGTTCAAGAAGGACAGGGAACTGCTTGAGATTCCAGTGCAGAGCCACCAAGATGATTAAGGGAGTGGAGCATCTCCCTTATGAGGAAAGGCTGAGGGAGCTGGGCCTCTTTAGCTTGGAGGAGACTGAGGGGTGACCTCATTAATATTTATAAATATATGAATGGTGAGTGTCAGGAGGATGGAGCCAGGCTCTTCACAGTGGTGTCCAGTGATAGGACGAGGGGCAATGGGTGTAAGCTGGAACACAGGAGGTTCCGCTTAAATTTGAGAAAGAACTTCTTTACGGTGAGAGTAACAGAGCACTGGAACAGGCTGCCCAGGGAGGTTGTGGAGTCTCCTTCTCTGGAGACATTCAAGACCCGCCTGGACGCCTTCCTGTGTGAACTCATCCAGGTGTTCCTGCTCCGGCAGGGGGATTGGACTAGATGATCTTTTAAGGTCCCTTCCAATCCCCAGCATTCTGTGGTTCTGTGATCCCTGTGAAGGAAATCTTCAGAACTATCTCTTCTAATTGACCTCAGAAGACAGAGGAGAGCCTGAGACTCAGAGAGAAGGCAAGTAATATGTCAGTACTGAAAATGATTAATACAAGGTAACACAAAGAAATATTTTGGGTCTAGTTTGGTAACAAGCATCACCCCAGTCCCTGTTGAGCCTTTGGAAATTACCTTAACAGCTCTACTATAATGTATTCCCAATCATCTAAAAAGCAGTGGTTGTTGCTATGACTGTTGGTGCCAGCTTGACAAATAACCCTCCTATAGCTTAAGTGCTACTGCTTCTTCTCTTTCCTGCAGGGTGTCCTCTGCCAAGTTCTGGAGCTCTGCCTGAGCTCCTCACACTGCTCCTACCTTTGCATGGGGGCTCAGGTGCTGTATCCAGTCATCTCACCTGTGCCTGGTGCTCCTGGCACACAGCAAGAGCCAAGCTATGCTCAGATTCATTTAGCTGTCCCAGGGCAAACGGTTCAGGCAGTTTAATCTCTGTTCACAGTACACTAGGGTAGCACTGAATGGCGTGTTTTCATCTACTCCCAGTGTTGGAATATCCAAATTAAGAAATAAGTAGCAGGATAGACTGATTTCTTCACAACACTACTCAATGTTCAAGACCACTAAAAATAGATGGTGCTATCTTGCTACCACAGGCCACAAGAGGATATTCAGTGTAGGTCACAGATACTCTGAACCAGGTTTTTATATTTTAAAACAAAGAAATTAAAGACATACTCATCAACTCATGGCCACTATACTTAAGAGATAAATAGTTCTTACCTATTGATAACAACCATCACTACAACTGAAGATATTTTATTTTCCCCACCTTTAACATGTTGCTTACTGCACATTTGAACACCACACAACTCACTGGAACCCCTGGGCATTGCTGTAATACAAAACATTCAAGTACTACTAATGCTCCCTGTAACACTATTTAAAAAGATGCAATTGTTAATTTCAGTTTTTAAATTTTGCATGAAACAGCCAGGACTATGCAAGATTTTTGGATTACACCGACCTACATCACTAATTTATCTGGTAGTTTGCAATTAGATGGCCAAAACGGGCATTTACTTAAAAAACTTGACAAAAACTTTCTTTTGCTGAAGTATACACTAGGCAGACAAACAAATGTCTAGCTTCATTTTCAAATAAACAAACAATATGATAAATACAATAAAGTTACAACAGCACTACAGAGAGAACAAACATTTGCAGCTAACTACCATGCAAAAGAAAGCTCTCTCGCTTGATAAAAGCAAACCAGGAATGCGATGTATCAGAGTAACTCCGGCAAGCAGAAATGAGACCAGTAACATTTGGCATGAAAAGTACTGTCTAGACTAAATAAGACAAGCCTGACTCAGGCTGCTTTCTTCATTTTATTTACTGTAAGTCTGATGCTCCCATGCTTGGCTCCTAGCTAGCAATACTTTTTTTTTTTTTTTTTTTAAAAAAAAAAAAAGCTAAATTGCTAACATGATTGTTTTATACAAACCTACAAACTAATTCCCTCTTCACTACCTTCTCTCAAGCTCACAAAGAACAGTCAAAAGGAGAAGAAAACCCAGTATTTTCTAAAACTATGAGATAACAAAAAATATGCAGGACAGGTCAAAAAGTATGAAAATAGAACTAAATTCCCCCTACTCTGTAAATTATTAAAAATCAGTTGCTAGTTTAGCCTGACCTTTGCCAGCTGTTTCCTCCTTACATTGCTTCTCTGATTTTTTTTTTTTTTTTTTTTTTTTTTTTAAGATACATGAAAAAATTTAACTTCCCAGCTGATGATGAGCAGATGGGACTTCTTCAAAGCCCTTTATATTATCATACCCAACATTAATCAAGCATGGCCTATTTCACAATGTACTACCAGTCACAAGAGATGAAAGAGAGGAAGCATTCAAGCTTTTCTTTCTTTTCACCATTGCTAAGATTCTGTACAAAATTGATTTTAAGTACAAAAAAAATGTATTTTTAATGCATAATAAAAAATCCTGTCCCTGAAATATAGTGCAAACACTGCAAAACAAGCACTGAGACCTGTCTGCCCTAGAATAACCAGGGTTGCATCAGTATTTTCATTATAAAACTGCCTTGGCTTTACATCTTTGTGATAAGTTTTTCCCCAGGCAAGAATTTGCAGAGATCATTGTTTGGATATGACTAATTTGTTTTCAAACAATAACGTCAAGTTACTAATCTTTACCTTTTTTACCCCTTTAAAAGGTTAAGATGTTACTTGCACCATAGACAAGATCTTATTTGATCATAATGAAGTTTGATTTGATTTGCCCAACTAAAACACAACTTCTGTGGTAAAATCCTTGTTGAAGACACTTTCAGGGATTATCTACTCTTAAGTGTTTGTTAATAAAGCTAGTCCTTTATTTGCAGGCTCAACTGAATTAGTCATTGGTGAGAATCCTCTTGCCAGTATAAGCTGGTGTAATAGCTGCACTAAATCTCTGTGAAACAACAGTACTTTCAAACTAAGTGCAACTATGACTCTTTTGATTCATTCTATCTTCCACATACAACACAATAAACTGAAATGTTAGATTATGAACATTTTTCCATGTTTCTAAAGAGAAGAGGTACACTGAGTTTTCCAGAATCAGGAGTAATGATTCATTTCCTAGATGTCAAAAAGCAGAAAAAGGTCTTAAGGCAAAAGAAATGTATCTGTTGGTTAAATATTCAGATACAGAGCAAAAATACAGATGCTCAGTCACAAAACCTGATGGAAGCTACAGTTCTTGCAAGTTATGCAAATCTAAAAAAATCTTCTTAGAGTATTAAGTCTTAACTATCCTCAAAGTGAACAAACACTTAAGGAAACAGTATGCATGAAGGCTAGGAAAATCCAATATGAGACAACAAGACACAGACATAAGTCTCACAGTAACAGCAACTCACAAACCTCCCTTTTCACCATGCACCAAATGAACAACTAGAAGCTATAAATTATTCATTATCTTATGCATACCTTCACCAACACTTAACCAGCGAAGCTCTTCACAAATTCAGATAAATTAATTCAACATCTAGATGATTTTATACAGGTCTCAGCCACACATATACCTTCAACTTCTCAGGCACACCCTACCACCAAAGTTCAAGGAGGCAAAAAAGCCCAAAAAAGACAGAACAAAAAAACCTAAGTGTGCTGCTGGCTTGTTCTTGTTGATCCACTTCTGCTGATTTTGGTTTGTTGTTTTTTTTTCCAGGACTCTACATTTGATACTACTACATGTCAATACATAATCTTTAGTAAAATTAATGTATGAGACCCCTTTCCTGTTTCACCTCACATGTTCTACAGAAAAATTGCTTTTGTTTTCATAGGGCTAGTGACATGTTAGTGAATATTACACTGACATTGTGAAATAAAAAATTACCCTGATAAAGACACATTATCTAGTGCTAATTTCTAATCTGTCCATCTATAAGAGAGACTTCGTTATTAAAAAATGCTGAAATGACAAAAATAGAAACATGAACTCCCATGACAGATATTATATCACAGAATGTGATTAAATCTGTACCGTGTTTGTTTGTCTCCAGTGTCTTTCTAGGTTAAAATGTGTTACATAGGGCCTGCAGGTAGGAAAAATAACTATGCCCTGTGTCTGCCTGATGAAAGAAATTAATGCAGCTTTTGCACTCTGACCTTCCATTGCCTATGGTGAAAATGTTGTTGTCTACTTTTTTAAATGGGTATAATGTCATTTTCCTTTTCTGCTGAGTGATTCACAGAATCACACAGAATCACAGAATGTTGGGGATTGGAAGGGACCTTGAAAGATCATCCAGTCCAATCCCCCTGCTGGAGCAGGAACACCTAGATGAGTTCACACAGGAGGGTGTCCAGTCAGGTCTTGAATGTCTCCAGAGAAGGAGACTCCACAACCTCCCTGGGCAGCCTGTTCCAGTGCTCTGTTACCCTCACCGTAAAGAAGTTCTTTCTCAAATTTAAGCGGAACCTCCTATGTTCCAGCTTGCACCCATTGCCCCTTGTCCTGTCACTGGTTGTCATGATAAAGGCAAATAAGCACAGCTGCTGTAAAGGAAAACCATGCATCACTAATCTACTAAAATTCTTGAGCGCTCTAAACAAAACAGCAAAGAGCCCAGCTGGTTGATATATTTGAAATTCATAAAAGACTTTGAAGACTTATCTTGCAATAGGCTGCTAAGAAACCCTAAATTATAAAACAGTATTGCAAGCTTAAAATGGACAAAGATATGAAACAGAACAGGTACACTTTTTTTCTTGGACATTAATTATAGTATGCCTTTTTGAAGTTTACAAACACATACATGGTTTGGTAATACCTCACTTCAGTTAAGTAAATAACTCCGAAGTATATGAAATTTTGTTACAGTAGTTCCGAAAACCCTCAGATCCAATTTGGTCTTCTAGACTAGCAAGCATATATTTACACAAGATAAATTCATTCTGAGAATACATTTACAGCCTTGTCTGAATTAAGCAGAACTCTGTCATTCAGGAAATCTAGTAACTAAACAAAAGTAGATATACCAGTAATGAATGTAAAACCTTGGTCTACCCTTGAGATTCTGACAGGTTAAGTTATGATTATGAAAAAAATGATGCAATGAGCAAGTAACTACACCATCAAGTTTTTGTGTAGATGCAGATGGATTAGCAAAAACATGTATCACTACAGCTTGTTATGTCTAGGAGATGTTTTAGAAGTATGACCTTGCTGGTATACACAGAGCTTCTCAGAAGGTATTAGAAATAGGGAATACATCACAGGTTTATAAACTTTTTATAAGTTAGACTTATGTATCGGTAGGAAGAGGCACAAAAACTCCAAGACAATTAATAGTGGCTAGACAGGAGGACAGAAGGACTCAGAACACCTGGACTGTAGATTAATCTAGACTGCTGTGCTTTGGCAGAAGGACTGGACTAGACTATCTCCAGAAGTCCCTTCCAACCTCTACCATTCTGCCATTCTGTGAAATTGAACACTGATGAACATGGAAACATGCATCAACAGCAACTAGAACCTGTTGCACACATTACTGGTATCTATGCTGACCACAGCCAACCAAACAAGAAACTCTAGCACCAGTGTGGTGAAAGTTTCCAGTGTACAAAATAGGATTAAAAGATAAAACTCAAAGCATTACTGAGTGTAAAAAAAATTGAAGGAAATAACAAAGAATGGTTTTAAAGGCACTGATACCCACAAAGCTAAAAGAGAATCCATGAAGTGCCCAGGAAGAGAAAAGCCAGATTCTTTTCAGTTTCAGAGAAAATTCTTTAAGGAATGTTTGACAGAAAGATACAAAATAACCATTAATTCAAAATGAAATGTAATAAATTATAGACTAAAAAGGAAATACTTTATCCACATACTGCATAATCAGTTTATGGAAAGAACTATCACACAACACTATTGATCATAATTGCTTCCAAGGATACCAGTGTAAATGGATGATGAGCATACCTCAAATTTGATTATGAGATCACAGAAAAAAAAACAAAACCCAGAACTCTCTGTGCTTAAGGATATTAGTTTACTACATAATAACCAATGTAAACCAACCTTAGTTTTCTCCTCCTGAGGAAATGCCAAAAAGTGTACAAGTGAGAGCACTTCATCCCTCTCTAATACATACAGATTTCAAATGTAAGCAACTACTAGTAGATGTAATTATGATATTGACTTTGCCCACGTATTACACATAAAAAGTGTCAGGTGCACATTATATGAAAATAAACTATGTCTTCATGTGTTTGAATGGAGAGATGGTTATTACACAACCACCAACTTAACCATATTGATTGAAGGCTTTCTAAATTTACTTGACAAGAAGCATAAAATGCACAGTACTTTGACAGGCAAACCTAGAAAACTCCAAGATCAAATCCAGACTCTGCCTTCAGTATGTGTATTTCTCAGCAGAAGCTCTCTTTGGTATACTAAACTAGCAGCAAGAAGCTCTGACAGACTGTACTGGCTAGAGAATACACTCCCTGAAACATGCCAGAGACTGCTCTTACTAAATTACACCACAGAATTTAGCAATCCTGAAGATGGAGAGTCAGGAAAAAAAGCAAAACCAAAAAGTTTATCCAAGTTCTCCATCACTGTGGCCACCTAAATTCAAGTCACAACAACAGCATGCTCCCTTCCACATCTGGGAAGTCCGGAAGTAATGCAGGACAAAACCAGAAGTACATGTTGTGCTGAACCCCTGATGGCAAAAAGATAAGTGGAGAAAAGTTTTGGAGGTAGAAATAATATTTGTATTAGGCCAAGAACAGTTTTAACTTCTAAACTTCCAAATGTACAACTAATTTCTCAGCTAAACTAGATAAACAACTCATATGATCTATTTTTTCATAGCACAAAATTGAATAATAAAGATTATCCTTTGTTTTAAGTCATCACAAAAATTGAATGTTTCCATTTGCTGAAAGAACCAGGGAAAGGAGTAACAAAAGCGAACAGTTACACTTAGCAGGAATCTAACTTCCAGAGCCCTGTGACATACATCTACAAATAGTTTGAACATATCACACAAAAAACATTTTCTAAGTAATTAACATAGTCAATTCATGTGCAATCAGAAGACAGCAATTTCTGAAAGTTATTAGGGAATTTCAGCTGTTCTTGAAATTCAGTCATACAACTTTTGGTCCATTAAAACTGCATATATATGATACAATATAACTATGTTTTCATCATCATGGATTTTCAGATAATTAACACCCAGGGAAATTGTATGTTTGTGCCAATATGGTATAATGTCTTAAAAAAAATAAACAGAAGGGAGCTTTAATCCTGTTTGTGTCGGTACAAGATCCCTGATGTAAAAAGGTCACTTCAGCAAAGCTAAAGAACAGACTAAAGCTAATGGAACAAATGAAGCATTTCTTCACTGTCATGACCTGGGAAATTCCTCTGCAGAAAGAACCTTGACAGAGAACCTTGACAACAGATTAACAAAAATCAACATGCTTTATTTATAGTTCTATTAGAGATACCACAAAAAAAAAAATTAAAACACCACCAAACAATATTTATCAGTTTATCAGCTTGTTTAATAATGAAGGCCATATATAGCTGATTTTACCTACATGACTAAGTGCTTTAAGGCTTAGCAGGAACAGCACTTCAGGAGAATCTCTATTGGCTTAGTGTCCCAGACTCAGGAGAGGTACAATACATACCTTTTAACTTCAGACATTAAAGGAAGAAAAAAAAAATAAGTTTAGTACATCAACACTAACTCTTGGCATATATATAGCTCACCACCACACTTCATACAGCAAGTAAATCTAAAAACACCACACACAGAATCTAGATTTAAAAACAGGCTGTCTTTTTCTCATTTACTTGCTTAACTTAATCCTACTAGAAAAAGAATGGTTGCTTGAAAATTGAGTGTTAAAGTAATCTTTCAGAAAGCAAACCTAGATAATATAAAGACAGTGATATTTTTGCCTGAGAAAGGTTCACGCTTTTTTTGCAAAAATTACAGGGCTAAAGGCAAGCGTTGATTTCAATTGAATAGTGACTCACCATTCCACTGCTAATGAGCCCAACAAATGTAATAATCATTATTATAATGATGCACTGTTGTATTTTCTAAAATAATTAGGTAGAAAGTAAGCTTATCTAGTGAATTAAGGTCAATGATGAAAGTTAAACTGTTTGAAATCTTAATTTTACTATTGATCTTGCTTTACTGAACAATGCAGTTTACTCCAGAGAGAGAGAAGGTAGCATAAAAAGGTTAGCACAGGCACAAATCTTTTCTCCTCTCCACTTCTGCATCTGTAAAACAATGATTGACATCACAATCTAATAAGATGCTGCGAAGTATTTAACAGTGAAGGGTTTTATGATTCTACAGTGCTTGTTACATGTGCAAAAGAATACTGAAACAGTTCAACTGGTTTTAACATGATCTGTTTTCCCAGACACTAGCATAAAAACCTGATTCCATTGAAGTCAATAGCAGAACTCTCATTTATTTCATTGCTGGCCATGATCTCAGCCCGGGGCTTTGTTACTTGTCAAACACAGCTTTGCGTCTTTGGACTTAAACCCCGTAGATGCTACGTTCAGTGGCCTTTACCCTGCCTTCGAATGCCAAAGTAGAGACTCCTCTTGGTTCCTAACTCCAGTTCCTGAAACCCACATTTGTCACCCTGGAAGGCAGTGAAATGCAAACAAACTTAAAGAACACTGTATCCCTGACTTCAGCCCATGATCAACACAGGGATAAAGTATGTGAAAGCAATCTAATTCCTTATTATAAAAATAAGTCCAACTACAGTTCAATTCAGCTTGCAAGACATACGGCTAAAGCAACAATGTCTGGAAGAACTTGGATCTCCTATTCCAAACCACTTTGCCTACTTTAAAAAAAAATAAAAAATAAAAATACTGCGACCAAAAGCCCAGACTGCATTCCAGAGGTCTAGGAATAGCTTGTCTTCCTATTTGCAGTAGGTAAATTTGAAGTCTGTGAGGCATTCCTCTGGTTTTTAAGGATGTCTCAGATTTCTCCTCAAAAATTCACTTTGCTTCTTTCTCCACATGTAAAATTTTGCTTTCCCTAGAACTACAAGCTTTGTTATAAGAAATGTTTTTCAGAGTGAATTTTGAGAAAATGCAGATGCTATACATGCCACCTTCTGATACTGTCCCAGTCCTTGTTTTTGGTACAATCTATTACACATATATTCTAAGTCAGTGAAGTTTGTGACTTACAGGTTTGTGTTATACACAAGCATAACAGTAAACCACATCTCACAGTACTTATTTTTTTTTCCTCTGTAGCATAAGGAATTTCTTTTAAACATAAGTTGAATACTGTCATTCCAACAAGTCCAAACTATAAAAAGGACAGGTTATAAGGTGTTTGAAATTACATCCTTAGGGCTCAATTTAGAACTTCTCTTCACATTCTTTTGATTTGCGTGCTTTGTTATTGAAATGTCTGCTAGAGTTCTTTTTCTTCCCTCATTAATGACTTCAAAGAAATACATGCTTGAACTCCTAAATACATTAAACTAATTTAAATTATCTTAAAACACCCAGTGTCTGCTCAGCAAACCAGAAAAAGCAGACTGTGCTTCTGGAAATAAAATACTATTTACTTAGCGAGCTGCATGCACAACCAATGAAAAACCAAACACATTAAATAAAGAACAGCATCAATACTTATACATATAACTGGAGTTTGTTAAAGTTGCTGCGGTGCTACAGTAACCTGAAAACATAAAAATAAATTTTAAAAACCTCCTAAAAGTAGCTTTATTATTATTATTATTATTTTTACAAAGGTTTTCATGGCATACCATTTACACTCTTTATTCTCTGGTGCGGGGGGGATAAAAGAAAAAAGCAAATATTATGCACCTTCCACAATGAAACAGATTCAGATGTGCAATTCAAATCTACAAATTCATCATTTTATGGTATCATTTTATCTAGGTTTGTGAACTTAATGAAAAACAAAAATCTAAGTATAGCATTTCCCTCTACAGGGATTAGTTCTATTATAGAATTTTTGAAAATTAAAACAATATTTCAATTTTTTTAAAAAATGATATGCAGAATTGAAAAACTATCCCTAATGTAAAGAAAAAAAAGGCAAAATAATTCTGTTACTAAAATAGATACCTTACTTATAAAACAAATCAACATTCATATTTTCAAATCAGATGATCAACAGTCACAACTTACAGCCAAAACCTACACAAAACCGATTGTTCACAATATTTGCATAGGCTAATACACCATTGAATCACAAAACAGATCAAACACCCTTATGCACATACTAACACATATACATCTTGCAAACAAAATCTACACAAACAATTTGTCATGGTAGGAATATAAGCAAAGTAACTCAGTACCATCTCAGGGCCACTGATAAAAGCCTGTATTTTGAAAACATCCTATTCTGTGGTGCCAGATGGTTTGTGAATTACACATCCACAGCAGCCTGGCAGAACTCATTCCACTGAACTTTTGGAAACTGGTATTACTGCCAAATAGACCTTTTTGAGGCTTGTGTTTAGCCCCATATCCAAGCAGCCAAACTCTGCAGTCTTTGGTTCTGCATGAAGCGAATCCACCTCTACCTTAATAAAGCAACAAGGATTTCAGAAAGCTGTGGATACTACTGTTAAACTGACAACATTACACATTTCCAGGTCACTTTGCTACCTTGAATCATGACGATGCCAAGCACATTCTTCCTGTTTCCAGCACTTAAATGTTCCTGTAATTGCCTGGTATTCCTCAACACTTCGAGTCCTTTGGCAGGACTCACTGCTCAGTGCTATTTTTAGAAACTCCAGCAACAAATACCATAGGTACCTGCTCTTACACACCATTTAATGATGAAAAGGCATAGCTGTTTGGAATGCCTGGGCTTAACACACTACTTTTGAACAAAGAGTGAAAGATGGAGCAGTCACTGGTCATCTCCAGTTCTTTAAACACTACTTTGGGCTTGGCTTGTTCAAATGCCTTCGTCCTCTCTTGTTGGATTCAGGGTTATAGGTACACCTGATCAGGTACAACATGAGTGATGAGCAAACACTGTAAACTCCATCATGCACGTGCACACCCAACAGACAACAGGTTTGAGTGCTGAAGGCCCTGGTTCTGCCCTTTCAGCTAACTAGAGGATACAGAAGTCCTGCAGTCTCTCCTTGGTCCTTGCTGGCCAGGCAGCCTGTCATCTTGAGATCGGTTCCTGTTCTTCTGTGGGAAATGGCTGAATCATCCATAGGTGCTTTCTAAATCTGCAGCCTGCCTTCCAGGGGAGATACATAATATGGCATTGGTGGAACACCCCACCTCCTTTCTGTAACAATCCGTAATGGGGAGATACCATGAGCACCCTACCCACAGAGAAGGTTTGCCCAAGTACCCTTGCTCAGGATAATGACAGGGGACTGTACTGGTACTATCAATAGGCAGATGATAATCCTTTGCCACCAATATTAACTTCACAATTGAACAAATTAGGGGTGGGGGTGATGGATGAGACACCAGGTCAGAAGGAGGCCATCACACCACAGCCATAGTGTACCTAGGTTATTGGGCCTAGGACGGTCATGAGCAGAACTGACTGGCAGGCCATTTATAATCCTTATGGCCTGCTGCTTCTTGGCTTATAAGGAGCTTTTTCTCAGAAACAGACTTCTACATACATGGAGATAGAAACTGCTATAGTAGAGAGGCTTGTTTTCACAATTAAAACAATCTAGTTGCATAAAAATAACTCCTGTGCACACTTGTTCTTGAAAAGCAGCTTTATTTTTAGTTCAGCTTAACTCTTGATGTAGCACAAATGCATTTAACGGCCAAGAAATATCCCGGGTATCTTCCTTGACAGAAGTGAAGACAAAAACCCACAAGCACCTGAAAAAATACCCAATTTCAGAAGTACGGAGCACAAAGCAATTTCCTACTTAAATTAAAATTAATCAGATGGATGATGAGAATATTTTGACTTTAAAAGTACCTCTAATTTCTTTTGCATTCTCTGTTCTGTAGCTTACTGTGTGAGCTGCTGTAGTTCTTAGTGCTATTCTGTACTGTATGAGGCTCCGCAGTTTTGCAGTTCCAAGTGCTTTATTATTAATTGTGAAATAATGCATAATGATAAAAAGAATGGTATTTTAAAACAAAGTACTAAAGGGTAAAATTTGGGCTGCACTTCCAGACATAACTATTTTTCCTGCCTATTGATCACTTGAGCTCTTAATGACAGCTCCTATGAACACCAAGCTATGAAACTGACACACACAGGACTGCATGCAAACTGTGATCATTTAATTTCACAAAATTCTAAATCAATTTAGAAAACAATTATAATTACAATGACAATTGATTTAAACAAAGCAAAAAAGCTATCCTGCACAGGTTTGTTGTGTTCTCGCCTCCCCACCCAATAACATAAGAAGAATGGGAGGAAGAAACAGAAAGGCAAAAGTTGACACCTGAATTTTATGAGGTACACATTACTTCTTAAATTATCTGTAACAAGCTGGACAATTAAAACAATATATTTTCAGAAGAGAATCACTATAATACATAGTTTAACTGAATCTGAAACAAATTATTTACCTGAGTTACATAACCATCTATGGCTCCTCATAGCACGTGTTTAAGGGTACAGCTGAAAAAGTAGTTCTGAAAGCTTGTGCCAGGCATGCTAAAGTCTCTAAAAATAAGTCTCTTCTAGCAAGCACTACTATGTTAAGGAACTAAAGATTTTAAGAACACGTACATACTGTTTTCTATATGGCTAGGAAAGTTTACAAACTATTTCCAATTACTATCACTGCATACACTGCGCACCAGGAGGATGTTGAATCAGAATAGCAACTACTTCCGATACGAGTTCCTGGTATTTTAAAACTTCATTAATATTATCAAGAGACACAAACTTAGTAAAGCCACACCAAGTTCAATCTGTCAAGGAACTTGACAACTATTGCAACAGAGCTTATAATCTACCCTCCTCAGCATCAAAAAGGAACTTTAACTTTGAACTGTACTTGTGGGAAGAGAAACATTTAACAATCCTTCCCACAGAATTTTGTATCTACAACAGTACAGCCACCACAGACTGAATAGAAAGAAATGTGTAGCAATCACCAGCTTTTATTGCCTCTTTGGTTTCATTCTTTTAGGCTGGAGGAATCTCCCCCCTTCCTTTCTCTTTAAAGAGAAAATAACAGACTGTTCAAGTTGGGTTTTTTTAAATGCCATGATCTGAGTAAAATGGCAGTGTGTAACCTTTTGTGTTAGAGATGCATTGTCTACAGTGTAATCTAACAAACTGAAAGTTATGCCTACTAATGTCTGCACCTCTAAGCCCAGGTACACTACTCTTGTAGCATTCAGGACAAGTTTTGTAACATATACTGAGAAGAGTCATTTGGCTTAAAAAATTAAATCTGAAACTTGGCATACTTGGCTTTGTTTCAAGAAGGAAACTTTCTTTTGCCAGACTTGAAAAGGAGTGGTTTTTAACATTTCTAGCTAGGAAGAGAAAAAAAAAAAAAAATCTATTTATGATCACATAACTTAAAAACAAACAAAAAAAAACCCCAAAACCAAACCAAAACACAAACACTGAAAATAAGCACACAGTAGCTTTATGTTTTAAAACTCTAACATATCTCAATGAGGATGAATATCTTGCCCATTTAAAGAAAATTAAATTAAATGAAAATGTTGCTGAGTGCCGATGAAGCATGACATTTTCAAGAAGGGACCACAGCCAATGAAAGCAAAGAATGCTCATTTTAAATTGAGAATAATCTCCTAGTTTCCATAGCTACTTTTTAAACAATTGTAAGCTCTATCATTTCTTAGAACAACCTTGTTTACTATTAATAACTTTTAAATGGCTGTTCTCAGAAAGAGCTACTTGAAAGCATTTACAAAAAAGTACAATAACTAAAAGTGGCTGCTGTTTTAAATTTTTTAAAAAGTCAAAGAGGTAGCATTAGAATGCAAAATAACAGCAGATAACACATTTACCTTTTTCATAATAGCATTACTAGTAATACAGTGTAAGCTTTAGACACCTCAAAGAGGACTTCAATCTTTCCATGTGAAACACTTCAGAAACACACAGCGAGGCAGAAATCACAGTGCAAGGATCATACAGGCCAAATACACACCACAAGTAGGAATGAATGAGGGTTCCAAGAGAGATGAACAGACTTCCCAAAGTGAAAGAGAAGATGAGCAAAAATCAGTCACCAGATCTCCCCCAGGCATTTTTATAAATACTTTGTTTCATTTTCAACCATGACAACACAATACAAGTAAATATCAATTAAGTAGACAGGAGCTATAACATGTCACCTTGCTAGGAATAAACTATGCATCATGCAGAAAAAGCAGATGCAGTTCATGTTACATGACAACACATGATAACCTGACAACACCCTGCTACCCTGTTCACAGCAATCTAGATGGTGTAAGTTAGAGGAACTCTATGCCTCTGCCTGTACTTACCAGGCCTTGCTATATCTTACCCTTAGCACTCAGGAAAGAAGCTATATAGCGTGCACACAGTTACGCTGTTTCACTTCATACTACACCAGAGAATCTAGTAGGCTTAAGATGACACCTCCAAAAGGAGTTTTGCCATAAAACATGCAAACATTTCAAGAAAAACTGCATTCATAACAGTAGCCCAGTACCTCCCAGCTGAAGAACTCCATATTATTCCACAGGTGGAATTAAGAGCACTAACAGCACAGCACTCAAGAAGAAATGGCAATGTCCACCTCAAACAGTTCTCCAAAGATGTGCTAAGTGCCTGAGGGCAAAACAACAGGAAGACTACGAAAAAAGTGCCAATGTCCTCTTTCTTTAAGACCTTGAACAGTCAAAGCAGACAGAAGTAAAACCTGCTCCCTGCCAAAATATGGCATCCCAGCTGTAGAACTAGGAAGCTAAGAAGAGCATATGCCTCCCTTCTCCAAAGGGAACCTGAAAAAGGGTTGAAATGCCATCCTTCCAAACAGACCAGCTATTACAGTAAGGACTGACAGACGGACTACTCTGGAATCACCCCCAAACAATCTCCTTACCAGGAGCACTGTTCATGGAATTCGCAGTTCCCTCCCCACTCTTTCAATAATAGCGGAATTTGGCAATGAAAGGAAGGAAAGGGAGGGGAAATGAAGGAAAAAAAAAAAAATCACTGAATTTATAAAGCTATTTTTCCTTTTACACCCTCATTCTCTTCAGTCTTCAACACCTGAATTCCCATTAGAAATGTTACGAGTGTACAGCTGTGGGTTACATCTCTTTCTAATCTCAATTCCAGAAGCACATCAAAAGACAATTCAGTTTAGGTATTCACTAGATTTCTAAATAGTCCATGAAAAAAAAAAAAGTTACAGATAGAGGCATTTAGGGTGCAACAGAAGGAAAATACTTTAGGATGCAAAACATACTCTGCAGTTAAAAACCCCTGGAATAGTGAAAGGGGGGGAAGATGGGGAGTTGGCTCTTTTTAAGATCTGCATGTGTGCAACAGCTGGAATTCCCAAACAGGCATTATATAACAACAACAAAAGCTGTTCAAAGCAGTAAGGAGGCACAGCTGGGACTATGGTGACCAGTGGTTATACTCCACTTTAGAGCTTCAAGGTTCTAGTGCAGGAAGCAAGAGAGACACCACAACTTTAGCTCCAGTAAATATATAAAAATATTTGCGTTTCACCTTAACTATTAATTTGGCAGTGGCATCAATTCTACAACCACCCTTCTCCGCCATGCAGGAACGAGAACAGAATCCATATCAAAGTAGCAATTAAGATCACAGTATTTACCAATTGGACAGGATTTACATCCGATTGCTACCTTTTCCAGAAGCATATACAGGCTTTAATATCTAAAATGGTCTAAGGAAAGAGCTCTCCCAATGCAAATCCCATTCAAAGGTAAGTAACTCTAACTTTATGTTCCCCAAAACTGCCACATTCTAAAAGTACTTAAAGCTAAAGGGACTCTAGACTCAGATAATGCTGTACAGAGGTGATCACTGAAGATGATTACCAAAGTAGCAAATGACAGTGCATTTGTCTCATGCTCTAAAACTTGACATTTTTTGCTAACAGTTTGCACAAACAAGGTGCCAGAAAGGTTGATGTTTCAGTGCACGGCTCAGAAAATGGTATAAATAAAAGGGACTTCAGAGTTACCAGAAACTGGAACAGAGAAAGCTCTATGGAACATTATTAAAGCTTAATGGAACTAGGTTGATGGCACTTAAAAATATAATAGGAGAATTTTGAAACTGGAGACTGGGAAAGAGAGTATAGAACTCTGAATAATGCAGTCACACTTTTAGTGAAGTCAGTGCACACAAGTAAAGAGCAAAAGAAAAGTTGGTAACACTTAAACAGGTAAGAGCGAGAAACAGAACAAACTGTATGCTTTTTAACAAAGCAGACAACCACACCAGAGTCACCAGTGCTTCTACACAAAGTGGTACAAGTTCAAGAAATAGAATGGAGAAAGAATAACCAGCTTTATTACAGACTTATTAGGACAGAGTCATTCCTACCTGGTGAAAGAAAAACTAATAGAAGGACTGGAAAAAAATCCATAGAATACCCTGGATATGAAACAGACTACCTGGTGGAGGAGTGATGCTACTTCTCAAAGACCAGCCTCTCAAGTTAGATCAGCAAATTAACCATATCAATCAATAACAGACCACCTCTGTGAACTGTAATTTCCATGCAAAGTAGAGGAAACACAGCATTAGAACTATATTACTAATTGCCTAAGATAGTGACAGCTACCATATCACTGAAGCTACAAAGACAAGAAACAATAGTAATATGAAATGTCAATTACTCCCAAACAACAGCACAACAGTAAGATGCAATTTTTAGATGTGATTAACAACATCTTCATGGATCAGCTCATAAGGAATCCAGAAGAAAAGAAAAAAATCTTGTTTTGGTGTAACCCGTGTACAAGATCCAATTCAACTGTTACCACCGAAGAGACACTGTAAGAGCAAGGGTTAACATCCTTGAAGGGGGAACAAGAGTCAAAGATTCATTATAACAGTTCACAGTTTCAGAAAAGGAGAATGACCATAAAATGGAAGCTAGTTGAAAAAAGTTAATGAGCTGGAAAACTGTCCAAAAGCCTTTAGAACCAATTCAGCAATGTATTAAAGGAATACACAGAGAAAAAAGGTCAAAGAAGAAAGTCTCAATTAATTCTTTCCATCTGTGTTCATCATGAAAGAGCCTAGAAAGGTTCCTGTGCCTTTCTCTATGAGAGATTCTCAGGATCTGTTTCAAATTGAAGGACAGAGAAGGTGACAGAACAGACAATTAGTCAACACCAAGAGGTCATTAGAACATAATTCTCACACAAAACTAAAATTTAAGCAAGAATCTACCTGTCTCCTACATAGTACTCTGGGCACAACAACCCGAAAGAGAAGAATATAGTAACTTTCATCCGAAACAAACGAGCAAATCCTATTGGATGGGGTTTTACTTGCCTTACCATTGATGTGGAACATGTTTTTGATACAGCTTGTTACAATCCATGCACAGTGCCTGGAGAGGTGAATCAAACATAGCGAGCTCTCGGAGAATGACTGGAATCTTGACTGAACTGTTTTATCTCTTGCTGTAATGAACGTTGTCTTGTGTTGGCTCCCTGACATAGCTGAGTCGTGGCTTAATGATATGAAAAGGGATGGGGGACTCTCCTACACACATTGGGTTGATCCTTCCATCACAGTAAAGATGGGATTAGTAGAGGAAAATGTATGACAGTAGAGCCAGGCAACAATTTCACTGATATTACTCCAACATTGATCACGCTCTTCTTGCACTGAAGCTCTGCTCATGCAAGTGGTGTTACACAGCTACATAAAATCGTAAGCCAACTGGCTGTTGCCATCACACAGATTAGCTTCCTCCTCCTGTCTGGAATAAGCTCTGGCTGGCTTGAGATCCCAGTTGGCTCCCTGTAATTTAAGTCTCTGTATCAAAAAAAAGATTCTACTTCTGAGAATTCTTTTCCTGTCAGAGAATCTAATGAAAATACCGAACATCCTCTAATGCCTGTTTGCAAGACCTTCACTTCACGAGATGATAGCCCAAGTGTGGATAAAATGAGATGTTCATGCTAAAGTAGGCTGCATCATCTCAGGAACATCAATAATCCAAAGTGTAGGACACTGCAGCTGAATCTCATGAAAGTCTTGTGTGGTGGTGCAATGGTAATACTTCACATTTTCAACATTCTTTCCAAGACATCTCTACTTTTCTGGGGGATAGAAGTCAAGGTACTGCTGAGAGTTCACTGCACATGCGCAGTACTTGATGTGGCCAGATGATATCTAGCTCCAGTCCATTGAAAAAAGTCTCTGCTGAACTCTCAACACAAGTAAACTGGATACCTGCAGCCCCAAAGATTTCAATCAGAACAGGTGTGGTAAGAACCACAAATGTTCATATCCAAAAAGCCTTACAAACAAGTCGTAACAACAGACTTGACTTGTCCACCAAAACACCAAAGGCTTCCCTCAAGGCAGTTTACCTTAACAATCTGCCTACTTCTCATAGATTCTGTTAGTTCACAACAGCATTAGATGACTAGCCTATTTTGTAACGAAGTCCTGTTTTTTCTGCCTTTCACACCACACTTAAGCCCATGGTGTTTGGGCTCAGGTCTGTTACAACCCAACTAACAGCAAGAATACTCAGTCCAACAGAGGTAACTATAAATTATCTATTAGCTTAGGGACTAGCACTGAAGCGTGCACTGGCACCATTCAAAAAAGGACAATGGGACTGAGATTGATCTCATTGTCATCAAAAAAATCATCCTCATGTGATCTGCCAACACAAGTGATCCCAGTCCTGAGGGAAACCAGCCATTTCAACTAAACAGTGATTTCAGCTCCTGCAGCCCTATGACTACATTCCCCTAGAATGATGAATGGAGGTGTTCTTGAGGGCTGACTCAGTGCCTGGCAGCACAAAGAGATGAGTAACTACCTTTGAACCAGTTTTTATTCTAGCACACATACATCAATAGCACTGCCAAAGACTACAGAAGTGAGAATAGCAGCAGTATCAGAATCTCAAAACACTGGTCTCAACTTACCAATAGTTGATGCCAAAGATCCTTTATGTATGCCTAGTGCTGCTGCAGCAATTAAGTTAACCATGCCCTCAGCTCACAGTTCAGAACTGCATCATTAGTCCTAAATTACTTCTGACCTTCATTAGAAATAATGTGAGGACACAAAATCTCAGCAGTGAAAATGTAAACTCATATGCAGTCTCTATTTGCATAAGGAGGGCCCTGTGCAGAATGCTTTGCCACAATAAGAAAAAAAAAATTACTGTTTTAGAATTTCTAGCATTACATAATCAAATAGCTATCTATATTAATATGTTTAAGTTTGGGATCAAGATCAAAGACACGTGATCTTCCTCAGAACAATTATTATAAACTGCATGCAGGACAGAGTGAGAGAGAATGAGAGGAGTGTCATTTTTTAATTCAGAACAAACTTTTTTAAGAACTTTAATAGCAAAGCAAGAACTCTAACTCACTCACTATGAGGAAACTTAAAGAATTAACTTGGTTAACAGGTAAAAATGTGCTCATGGAGAACAGCTGAAGATGTCTACGCCAGACAACAGCTGAGAGGAACTGAAGAGGAGAGGAGAGGTGTTGTGCCCTCTGTATTCTTGGTACAGATGCACAGCTGGCTGCTAATTCATCAGCTGTCAGGTGATCGGCTCTAGGCAGGAAGTCTGAGCAGAAAAGGGGTATTAACAGTCACCCACAAGAGAAAGTACTTAAGCACAAGCACTCAAGCATTGCCCTCTCTACACACCCTTAGTTTTAGCTGGGCAATTTGCTGCTGCTTTACTGTCCCCTTGTCTGATCCTACACATCAGTAGAGCAGGCTGGGTTTGTGAGGAGAGCTATGCCAGATTGCCAATTCATGGGGAGAGTGAGGGAGAGGGAGACATCAGACAGACATGGACACAGGATGGGACATGACACATCAGGAGAAAGGCAAAATAAACATTCTGTTATTTTTCCTTTTCAGTTAATAGTTACAGAGCTAGAAGTGTAATACTCATTTGGGGAAAATGTTATGTTAAAAGAGGGTGTTGTGCCCCCTCCCCCCTAGCTGTACTGTGCCACACAATAAAAGTTGAATATGAGGATCCCAAATAATTTGGGATTGACTGTGACTGCAACTCATTTGTTTTTAATTTGTGTATTAGTAATCTGCCTAGTGAAGCCTTAAGAGAATACAACAGAGCTCACATGTATTGATTTGTGTCCATCTGTCATTTGAAGAAGAGGAGCTTCACTTTAGCATTCAATAAAAAGACAATTATACACAATGAACAAAATAGATGGTTCAAAAAAATGTGCTGCCAATAAATGACATATTCTAGTGAATTCAAATCATGCTTTTCTGAATTCTGGCATACTGCAATATCAAAATAAACCTTAAGTAGAAAGAAAAGCAAAGCTTGCCACCTACTGCCCAATGACATAATAGTATGTACTAGCATTGGCTATCTCCTTTTAACAGATGATCTTGCCTTAGAAACTCATTTCCCTGACACAGAACATATAGAATTGCATCTTCCAAAGTTTTTAATAAGACAGAAAACACAAAGCCAACACACAGAATATCCAAAAGCAGTATTTTCCTTTAAACCAATTTAAAACTGCTTATAAAATCCCCGACAAACCTGAAACATCATTTATCATAGCATCTAAAGTGACAAGGAATTCCTTTTAATGTCCTCTAGTGGTGCTATGGGCTTTAATAAAGTCTGTTCTCAGCTGCATGGTAAGTTTTCTGTATAGAGAAAAATTTTAAAAATATTACAATAGATAAAGGCTATCAGAAAATATTCCCCCCCCCCCGCCCCGTACATACAGCTGGAAGAGATCTTTTTTAAAACTACAGATTGCATTAGTAAAAAAACAGGGCTGTAATGAAGGCTGGTTTATTGCAAATACTTCCTTTGCTCTGGAAGTTCCATGCCTCAACAGCAGAAATGCTTCTTCTTTCTGTTTTCAGGCACAGAGAAATTATCTTCAGTAATCACAATGCTTCAGTGAGCTATTAGTCTGCAGGTATTTATTTTCCTAACATACTATATGCAAAGAGTCCTTTCTAAATAACAGCAGGTCCTCTGCTTAGTGCAGGAAGTTGCTTAATTTAAAGTCAAGTAGTCATGATTCAACTGCCTACACAGCTGCTGAGCAGGCTTATCTTCACATACAACGCTATCCATGACAGACACTTCAAATTAGCCAACAGCCCATCTTCCGGGCCTATGACACCTCTCACTAAGGCCCTATGAGATAACTCGGGGAAAATTTGCTAAAGAGGGAAATCAACAACAATTTACTGCAGAGCCCCTCTAATAGACTACTGGCTGGTTAAAGTGTCTCAATCAACATTTCAACAGTAACATCAGCTTCCACCAACTGCCTGGTGTTCTTCACCATTTACACTCATGTCTTAAATCCAGTCATACAAAAAAAAAAAAAGAAAAAATCTGTCTCTCCCCAGATACTGATAAGCAGTTAACGTCCAAACTTCAACATAAGCTGAATGAGTAATAAACCTCCTTGGTAGTGGTTAGATTAGCAACTGATTACACATTGTGTAAAACAAGACTTTTGGATTCCTGGGAGGAATTTATCAAAGTACATGCATACACGTCACGCATAAAGTGGAAACTGCTTCTCAGTAGGAAAAAGTGTGCTTCTCGGTGAAGTACTCGGACTCTAGCATTGAAAAAGAAAAGAAGTTTACTAGAGATGAAGTATGTGTCTCTTGGGGTTCCTAAATCATGAACAGACCAGGCTATTCATAGATGAGAAATCAATGAGGCATTTGTAATTAATCAGACAGGCCCAATCCTGAAAATACATCTGCCTTTGTCTAAGGCCAGCCCACATCATTCTCTGAATGAAGATTGTTGAACCATCTAGTTATATGCTACACTAGTCAAATACTAAGATTAAGTAAATCCCCTGAAGAGGGGTTCTTTGTGTCTTTGTTATCTATTTAATAAGGTTATTGAGAACGAACTCTCAGTATAGACTGGAAGTGTTAAGACAATACCAAAAGTTCTACTAATACCCAAGACATACAAAACAGGTAATGGTTGCAGACATTTTTATTTTTAAAGAGCTGAAGATCAAATATTAGACAAAATTTCTGATACAAAGACCAAAGGCAGATACGTCTCCAAACATGGTAAGCCTTTTCTCCAAGTTTAATATACCTAAAACAAAGGAAAACACCCTTGGTTCATTGATAACAAGACTAAACAAGACCCCACAGATTTTTCTAAAGACATAATACTGTTAAATCATATTTCTATATCTGAAATCAGTAACAAAACCTATCCTCACTTTGGTTTTCTACTTTCGGAAGTTAAAGGTCCAGATGCATTTTGACAACAGACATCAGTTTTTCAAATCAACCTACTGAGATCTATTCCCACAGCTCTAAAGAGGGGTGAATGAAAATTATTCCCATGAGCTTATTGATCATACGTGCTCCAAAGGAAATAGCTATTGCAACGTTGTTTTTATCTCAGCCATGTCCTATAATCACTACTGTTGCACAGTAGTTTGCTTAGAGGAACAAACTTTAATCTGAGTCGGTTACTTTTACCTGGCTGGGTAAAAAGTCTCAGTCAAGAATAAAATTGTTGTCTAGTTGTTTTGATATCAAACATTTGCTAACAGAGCAATCTTTTTAAGAGGAAATGTTCTGAACACCTAGAAAGACTTTCTGCCACGTGACAAAAGCATTATGTCAAACCAAATTTTAAAAATACAAAACTGAAAACACACTGTCATGCTATCCACGAAAAGCTGTGCTCCTTCAGTGCCCAGCAAGCAACTGGCAAGAAGTAAAGTTCTTTTGATGGCTTCCCAACATCTCCTGAAATAATCCTGTGATGATAAGTGGTAGAAGTTTCAGTAGTGGTACAATTTAAAGAAAAAACAAACTGGAAAATCCACATTGGAAGAGAACATACCAGCTCATAACACAAAACCAAATAACACCGAAAACTCCTCAGTAAAGCATCATTGCACATTCCTACACAAACACTAAATGGCCAAGCACACTTTTTTTTAAGCTAGACAAAAAAAATAAAAACACCATGGGGTTTGGAATGATGTCTTACAGTCCCCTTTTCAATTAAGCTGAAAGCATCAGTATAGTTTTAGAAGTAACTTACTTTCCTGAAAAGCAGTGCCTTGAAAGCAGAGGCAACAGTTTCTACACACATGGAGTATGCCTAAATTGTTCTGCCTCTATTTTGCTGTTATTAAAATACATTAGCATGAACATATTGCAGTTCCATTAAAAGAAAGTAACTTGACGGCAAGTTAATTAAAAAGTTGAGTCTACTTTGTGGAGTGTATTCCATTTGCTGGGATTGTGGGAGGGAAGGCTACACTGACATTCTCAAAAGGAATGTGCCTTACAGGACAACATGGATAACTGACCTGCATAACTGACCCTGTACCCAGCAGTACTGAGGGAGCTGGCAGAAGTGCTCACCAAGCCCTTTTTCCATCATTTATCAGCACTTCCTGCTAACCAGAAAGGTCTGAGTTGACTGGAAGTTAGCAAATATGATGCCCATCTATAAGAAGGGCCAGAAGGAGGATTCATGGAAGTATAGCCAAGAACTCAGTGCCAGGGAAGGTTATGGAGCAGACCATCTTGAGTGCCATCATGTGGCATCTACACAACAACTATGTGATCAAGCCCAGTCAGCATGGGTTTATGAAAGGCAGGTCCTGCTTGGCTAACCTGATCTCTTTCTAGAACATGGTGACCCACTTGGTGGAGGAGGGAAAGGCTGTCGATGTTGTCTACTTACACTTTAGCAAACCATTTGACACCGTTTCCCACAGCATTCTTCTAGAGAAACTGGCTGCTCATGGCTTGGACAGGTGTCCTCTCTGCAGGGTGGAAAACTGGCTGGATTGCCAAGCCCAAAGAGTTGTGGTGAATGGGGTTAAAACCAGCTGGCAGCTGGTCACAAGTGGCATTCCCCAGGGCTCAGTACTGGGAACAGGTCTGTTCAATATCCTTATCAATGATCTGGGCAAGGGGATTGAGTGTACCCTCAGTAAGTTTGCAGATGACACGAAGTTGGGTGGAAGCATTGATCTGCTTGAGGGTAGGAAGTCTCTACAGAGGGACCTGGACAGGCTGGATCCATGGGTCAAGGCCAATTGTAAAAGGTTCAACAAGGCTGAGTGCCAAGTCCTGCACTTGGGTCACAACCACCACATGCAATGCTACAGGCTTGGGGAAGAGTGGCTAGATTGCTGCCTGGCAGAAAAGAGCCTGGGGGTGCTGGTTGACAGCTGGCTGAACCTGAGCCAGCAGTGTGCCCAGGTGGCCAAGGCAGCCAACAGCATCCTGGCCTGTATCAGAAATAGTGTGGCCAGCAGGACCAGGGAAGTGATTGCCCCCTGTACTCAGCATTAGTGAGGCTGCACCTTGAATACTGTGTCCAGTTTTGGGGCCTCTCAATGTACAAGAAGGACATTGAGACTCTAGAGTGTGTCCAGAGAAGGTCAACAAAGCTGGTGAAGGGGCTGGAGAACAAGCCTTGTGAGGAGTGGCTGAGGGAACTGTGGTTGTTTAGTTTGGAGAAAAGGAGGCTCAGGGGAGACCTTATCACTCTCTATCGCTACCTGAAAGGAAGGTGTAGCAACATGGACGTCAGTCTCTTCTCCCAAGTAAGAAGTGATAGGACAAGAAGAAACAACTTCAAGTTGCACCAGGGGAGGTTTAGATTGGATATTAGGAAAAACTTCTTCACCAAAAGTGTTGTCAAGCATTGGAACAGGCTGCCCAGGGAAGCAGCAGAGTCACCATCCCTAGAGGTATTTAAAAGCCATGTAGATGTTGTGTGTAGAAACATGGTTTAGAGGTGGACTTGGCAGTGTTAGGTTTATGGCTGGACTTGACAATCTTAAAGGTCTTTTTCAACTGAAAAAATTCTATGATTCTATAAATGCTTTTCAAGTCCATTAGGGAGAAATCAATAACCTGAGGGATAATAGGGTATGCTACTGTTCCTTGCAGTAGGTTTCTTGTTAAAAGCATTGTTTGAAGGCACCTTAGAACCCATTCCAAATAGCCCACAATGTAAAATTAACTTTCCTGATTTTCCCTGTAGCCACCTTGCATTAGTGAACCTGTAACAAGTACACCATGAGTTCATCACATGCTCGAAACCTATACGGAAGGGATACAGTCTGTCAGCTTAACACTGCAGACGGACTGTCAGTTTTCCACCTCTCTGACACAAACCAGCAGGCTCAAGAGCTGCTGGAAAAACCTCACCTCTGACTGCTGGAGTTAAATCCTGAAAAGCAGTAACACTCCAATGTTGCAAAGCACATGGTGTCAATACAAGCTCACAGAATTTTCATCTTAGAATAAATCAAACAGCCATGACACTGGGCTCTAGAATGGCAGAATCTAGTAGCCTGTGACTTACAGACAAAAGCTCTGAAGCCCAAGGTGTTGCTATGGTTGTGACTTAACAGTGTAGTCATGGGTCACTCCAATAAGGATTTGTTCAGATCCCTCCATACACCCAGTATCCTCAAGTATATACTTAGGTCTGTCAGCTCTGAGCACACATACATGCATGTGCCTAAAATCACAGAGTAAATCCCAAGTTGTACTGAGAACAGAAAAAAATTAGATTTAAGAATATTAATATAGAATATTTTGCCTAGAATAAAAAATATTAATTTTCCAAGTTATCACTGGAATTACAGTTCAGTTGCTTCTAGCTCCTTGGTGTAGCCCAAGAGAAGAGATGGTCTCTCCTCCTGAAGAAGTTAAGTTCCTGGCGTTGAAGGGAAAGAGCATCACCAACAGAGAATGAAAACAACCAAACTACAACTTTCAGAAGTTAAAATGTCATCACAGACTTTCTAGATTTAGCCTGGATTAAAGTTTTTTGTTTTGTTTGTTCACAGTTTGTTTGACTTCTGTGATGAGATGAGTAGCCCAGTGCATTAAAGGAGCATGATGAATGTTTTTAATCTGGACTTTAGCAAGGCATTTGACACAGTTGTCTCCTTATGTAAAAATTGGTGAAATACGGATAACTGGATTATAAAGTGGGTGTAGAAACTGTCTGTCTGAACAGGTAGTATTCAGTGATAAAAAAAATCTAACTCACAGGAGGTTAAGTGGGTAACTACCTGTTTCCTTACAGGCTGATACTGGGACCCATATGGTTGGACAACTTTATTAATGACCCAGAGAAGGAAAAAAGCAGTCTCAGCATTTATACAGACAATTCACATTTGGAGGACTGATTGTTATATGGGAGTGCTGAGGGATTTTGTCAGGCTGGAGAAACGGGCTCACAAAGTTCAAAGGCAAACACAAGGTCCTGTACCTGAGATACAGCAACTCAGTGTAAGAGTATGGGTTTGGCACTGAAATAGCTGGAAAGCAGCCCTGCAAAAAGTGACCTGTGGGTCCTGGTGGACAAGTTGAATACAAGTCAGTAGTATGCCCCCACGTGAAGAATGCCAATCACATATTGGGCTGCATTAGCAACAGCACAGCCAAGCAGGACAAGGAAATGATTATTGCCTCTATCTGACACTTGCAAGACTGCATCCCAAGTACTGTGTCCAGTTATGGTCTCCCCAGATTAAGAAGGATATTGACACAGTTGAGCAAATCCACCAGAGGGCCACCAAGACTGTCACAGACTGGAGCACACAGTCTATGGGGGGAAATTGAGGGAGGTTAAGTTAGTTCAGCTCAAAGAAAAGGCAGCTCAAGGGAGTGATATTGCAATCTACAACTGCCTCTTAGAATATATAAAGACAACTGAGCCAAACTTCTTGTAGACATACAGCAAAAAGACAAACAATCAATGTGGAACACTGGAAATTTCAACTAGATAAGGAGAATTATGTTTTGGTTTTTTCTGAGGGTGGTCAAAGACTGCAACAGGTGTCCAGAGATACTGTGAGATCCTCAACCTTGCAGCCTTGAAAATGGTCAAAGCTCAACCCCATAAAATGTCAAGCAACCTCTTCTAGGTGATCCCACTTTAAGCAGAGGGTTGGACCAGATTACCCTCCTATTTCCAACCTAAATTTTTCTATGCTTCTAACACCAACACTACCCCAAAGTCCTTGCTTTCCTTAAAAAAAGTTTCCTTTAAAAAAACCAAAACAAAACCAAGTCATAATATTTTTTGATAGAAGTCTAATCTTCCATCAAAATAAGGTTCTATAAAGTATTTTTAAATAGACCTCACATTAAGTTCAAGTGCAGGGCTCTTCTAACTAAAAAGTAGTGAAGTTTCACTTGCTCTGTGCATCTTTAGTACAAAAATTGTCATAATGGTGATGAAAATGGATGTGCTTCAGAAATATTTGCTCTCACACTAGCTATTAACGTTCAAAAATATTTCTCTAATCTTTTTTCAGACCACCACCTGGTCAGTCATCGTATCTCAGAACCACGTTTTAAAAAATAAATTACATACAGTCAAAGATATAGAAGTGAACCAGTATGCAGGACATAAAATAACTAAAAAAGCAGCTCTCGCAGCTCTCAGCCAAGAGTTTGCACAACACAAGCAATAATCTTTACAGATTATTTTACATATACATGTAAATCTGTAACTTACAATTGTAGATTCTATAAAGAATACATTCCTTTTTCAGTTACAACTGTCCTACTTTGCTGATTTCAGTAGAGTCACAAAAGCATGCCCAACTTCTCTCAAGTTAGTTGGCTGGTTTTTAAGGGTTTTGGGGGTTTTTTTTGTTTTTTCTCTCCAATTTAAATTCACATTTATCTCACATTAATTAGTAACAATTAGGGAACTATTGGAAAAATTACCACATCCTTGAACAAACAAAAAAAAACAACCAAAAAACATTTTGAAGACAGGTTGATAGGTTCACTAAAATTAGCAGATGGTATGCCTGCCAGTAAGAGCATGGGACTAGACCCAGTGATCCAGGAGCACCAGTTTCGAAGGGACCTCTGAAGAAACATTTCTAGGTGCAGACACACGAGTAAGCCCAAATCTGTCACGTAAAGTCTGTTCATCCACCCCCCTCCTCTGATGAGCTTTGCTTTGCCCAACACAAAAGCAAACTTTCAAATTTCATCAACAACTGCCTCCAAAAAGGCTGAAGGAGCAATGCTGTGACACTTCAGTGTATTATTGAGCTCCAGCTGGTTGATCCTGTACTCATTCTGGTGACCATTTCCAAAACTGTACCAGAAAGTTCCCCTAAAAAAAAAAATTCTGCTCCCACAGCTGGTAAATGCAGAAAACCAAGCTGCTGGAGCTATACTGTTGCCAACAAGTGAGAGAATGAGATGTGAAAGGGAGACCCAGAGTTACTGGAGAGCTATCACAGGAATTCAGGACCACAAAGCACGTCTGTTATTGAGATCAGAATTCCCAACAGGTCCCAGTAAAAAGCAGATTATAGTTTCTGAGATACCACTTGTTTTCAATTACAGCCACCTACATCTGCTAACATTCTTCTGAGATGAGACCTTGTACTTGATAATATCCATCTTCAGCCCAGGGCTATGACAGGCTTTGCTAATGCTAAGTGCCTGCATTCTAAATCCAGGAAATTAATCTCTCTCTAGGTTTCCTTCTGCTCAGCACCACATTCTTCAAAAAAAGATCTCTAGGAATAAATTCCCTGCTTCACTAAATATCATTGCCACCATGATCCTAAGAAAACACACAAGAACACATCTCAATAACTGAAGCTGGAAAAGTCGCATCCATATACAAAACAGAAAAAAAATGACAGAGGGTGGCAAAACAGAAGTGCTGTAGAGACAAGCCTCCTCTAGGAGCTTATTTTGGTGTTCCAGGTTGGGTTCTGCCCTGACTCTCACCAATCCCTGACAGCTTTGTATAGCAAGTGTGTAGATCAGCACATCAACTGCACTGACAATGGATGATTCCACTCTTGCCACAGCCTTCCCTATGTTTCTAGTAGCGGGAACAGAAAAAAGCCATTACAGAAATATCTGGGCAGCCTCACACAACATATGAGATCACAAAACTTTCAAAGAGAACTGTAGCAGGAACTAACCCTTTTGCTGTGTGCCAATGGTAGAGATCTGACCTCAGAATGATCTTTCAGCCCCATAAATTGTCCTAATGCTCTACATGAGAACTACTGCTAGCACCCATTTCAACAGTTGTATCTAAACATCCACCTTCTGCTGCTGCACTTTATACAACTGCTTTGGTTTGTGAAACAATCATTTCCTCTCCGTCTCCTGCTCCTATGTCTGGGTCCTGCCAAGGCTGTAGGTTGACTTTCTCACGACTCCAAAGACTCAGTTTTCCATTTTCCCACTTTATTACTTGCTGGCTGAAATAGACTTATCTCCATATGATCTCAAAAGACTAACAGTCCTATCTACCTGAAAAGGTCTCTTTACATCTAGGAGAAAACCCTTAGGCTGAGAAGGGTCACAAAAACAGCAAAGCCCACCTGGGTTAACACTGCATATGGAAGCATGCAGGGGCACTTTGGATAGCAGATATCAGACGACTTTTTGTTAGTCTGAAGTTGCTTCCTTTACATCTGGGATATTGTCTCATGCAAACGAGAACTGAGATTTTGGTGAAGCATATCATGCTGTAGGTACACTCTAGAAACACTTTGAGGATCATAGCCTGACAGCTATGACAGTAGCACAGAATATCACCAGTTTATCATCTTCTCTTTTCATTCAAGAGGAACCCTTTATCCCTGGACTCTGCTTTTCCAGGAATAATGGAAAATATCCACACAGCTTTTAAGCACAATTTCAGAGTGCTTGGAAAACAACAGATTTTTTTCAGGCAAGAATAAACCATTTTTTTTTTTTTTTAAAGTATATTTTACTACCCAGTTTGGACAACTGGCTTTTCTCACAACAGGAAGAAGAATTCCTTGAAAACGCTTCTGTGTGAAAGAAGGAAGAAAGAAAGAGAAAGACACACAGTACATTCTACAGGAATCAGTACTGATGAGACAGGAATTGTCTGGCCTCTTTGTACTGATTTGCTATACTGCACTTCATGAGGCTAAGCAGAGAAGCCAAATGCTGAGGATTAGCAGTTCTGCTGGTCTGGATGGGAGAGAGCAGAAAAAAAAGTCTGCTGATTTTAGTCACTTCAATAACCCTTGCTTCACTGAAAAGAACACAACTGCACTCAGAGTACTATAAAATTATTAAAATTGGGTAGCAATTTGTCTGTCCTTTAAGACTGTGGATGTATTTGTTCCTGAAATCAACTCTGCCCCATCTTCTACCTTTCTCAAAGAACATACTGGCATAGGGTTTAGAACTCCAAGGGAACTCAGGTAAATTTCTCTTCTTATTACACAAGACATGTATGAAGCCAGTTTTTCTTGTGGCTCCACAGTTAAGTGAACTAGGACAAAAGCAAAAGGAATTGGAAGGGTTTAGGAGAAAGAATCTGATAAAGAGATTACCAGACAACCCTAAATGTCACTGGCAGTGCCTGCTGATCTCTATTCTCAGATGTAGCTTTGAAGAGGTGTGGCAGGATGTACTCTGTTGTCAGGAGTGAATAACTACTCAGGTGCAGACTTAAATAAACACACACCACCCTTCCACATTCATTTTTATAGTTTTGGCCACAGGAAAACACAGTTTATTTCCCAGTCCTGATTATCTTGCTCTGGAGGCTAAAAGCAAGACAGACTGCACTCTGCTTACAGCTAACCAAAAGCAAGAGCTGTTACAGGACAGAAACACTTTTTGTTACTGACTTGAAACTGGAAGGACAGTAGGTGCTGCAGACAATTTAAACTCTCCACATTCAACATGATTGCCACCCCCCTGTGTATCTCACTCCCCCCATATCAAATGCAGCCCTGAAACAAATTAAAGTCAGACACATTAACAAAACCAACATTATAATTGAAGGAATGTCAGACTCACTTGAAGTATTTAAACTACTGAAAATATCAAAGTCTGGCTAAGTCACCAGCCACTGAAGAAGCATAGCATGGCTATGTCCTTCTCAGGAAAGACAGGCCAGCAAGGCGAGATGGTGGAGTTGCTCTTTACATGAGAGAGCAACTGCAGTGTATTGAGATCTGTCCAGGGGCAGATGAGGAACGAGTTGAGAGTCTGTGGGTGAAAACTAAGGGGCAGGCTGGTATGGGTGATACTGTTGTGGGTGTCTATTACAGGCCACCAGATCAGGGTGAGGAAGTTGATGAGGCCTTCTACAGACAGCTGAGAGCAGCCTCGCAATCCCAGGCCCTGGTTGTTGTGGGGGATTTTAACTACCCTGATGTTTGCTGGAGAGACTACTCAGCCAGCCACCCACAGTCCAGGAGGTTCCTCCAGTGCATCCATGATAACTTCCTGATGCAAAGGGTGGATGAACTAACTAGGAGGGGAGTGACGCTGGGATCTAATCCTCACTAACAAGGAGGGTCTGGTTGAAGCCGTAAAGGTTGAGGACTGCCTGGGCTGCAGCAACCATGAGACAGTGAAGTTCAGGATCTCCTGTGGCAGGAACAGATTTCCAAGCAGAATTGCAACCCTGGACCTCAGAAGGGCCAACTTTGGCCTTTTCAAGCAATTGTTAGGGGAAATCCCATGGGAAAGGGTACTCGAAGGTGAAGGGGCCCAAGATAGCTGGTTAACATTCAGGGACTGCTTCTTCCAAGCTCAAGATCGAAGCATCCTGATATGTAGGAAGTCAAGGAAGGGAGCCAGGAGACCTGCTTGGTTAAACAGGGAAGTGCTGGGCAAACTCAAGTGGAAGAGGAGAGTTTACAGATCATGGAAGGAGGGGCTGGCCACTTGGGAAGAATATAAGGATGTCGTCAGAGGATGTAGGGAGGCAACTACGAAAGCCAAGGCCTCCTTAGAATTAGACCTTGCCAGAGGGGTCAAGGATAACAGGAAGAGCTTCTGCAAATACATAGCAGATAAAACTAACACTAGAGGCAATGTAGGCCCACTGATGAATGAGGTGGGTGCCCTGGAGACAGAGGATATGGAGAAGGCTGAGTTACTGAATGCCTTCTTTGCCTCTGTCTACTCTGCCGGAAGCTGTCCTGAGGAGCCCCGGACCCCTGAGGCCCCAGAGGGAGTCAGGACAATGGAGGAGTTTGCCTCAGTCGATGAGGACTGGGTCAGGGACCAAGTAAGCAACCTGGACATCCATAAATCTATGGGTCCAGATGGGATGCACCCACTGGTGTTGAGGGAGCTGGCTGAAGTCATTGCTAGACCACTCTCCATCATCTTTGCTAAGTCGTGGGGAACGGGAGAGGTGCCTGAGGACTGGAGGAAGGCAAATGTCACTGCAATCTTCAAAAAGGGCAAGAAGGAGGACCCGGGTAACTACAGACCGGTCAGCCTCACCTCCATCCCTGGGAAGGTGATGGAAAGACTTATCCTTGGTGCCATCTCTAGGCATATCAAGGATAAGAGGGTCATTAGGGGCAGTCAGCACGGCTTCACCAAGGGGAAGTCGTGCTTGACCAACCTTCTAGACTTTTATGAAAACACAACGAGGTGGCTGGATGATGGCAGAGCAGTGGATGTGGTCTATCTTGATTTCAGCAAAGCATTTGACACGGTCTCCCACAGCATCCTCGCTACCAAATTGAGGAAGTGGGAATTAGAAGATAGTAGTAGGACTATTAACTGGCTGGTGGGAAGAAGCCAGAGAGTGGTGGTCAATGGCACAGAGTCTAGTTCTAGTTGGAGACCTGTGTCTAGTGGAGTCCCTCAGGGGTCGGTACTAGCACCAGTTTTATTCAACATATTCATCAATGACCTGGATGAGGGAATTGAATGCACTGTCAGCAAGTTTGCTGATGACACAAAGCTGGGAGGAGTGGCTGACACAGCAGAGGGCTGTGCTGCCATCCAGAGAGACCTGGACAGGCTGGAGAGTTGGGAAGGGAAAAACTTAATGAAATACAATAAGGGCAAGTGTAGGGTGTTGCACCTGGGCAGGAACAACCCCAGGTTCCAGTATAGGTTGGGAGATGATCTCCTAGAGAGCAGTGTAGGGAAAAGGGATCTGGGAGTCCTGGTGGACAGCAGGATGGCCATGAGCCAGCACTGTGCCCTTGTGGCCAGGAAGGCCAATGGCATCCTGAGGTGCATTAGAAGGGGGGTGGTTAGTAGGTCAAGAGAGGTTCTCCTTCCCCTCTACTCTGCCCTGGTGAGGCCACATCTGGAATATTGTGTCCAGTTCTGGGCCCCACAGTTCAAGAAGGACAGGGAGCTGCTTGAGAGAGTCACCAAGATGATGAAGGGAGTGGAGCATCTCCCTTATGAGGAAAGGCTGAGGGAGCTGGGCCTCTTTAGCTTGGAGGAGAGGAGGCTGAGGGGTGAGCTCATTAATGTTTATAAATATATGAAGGGTGAGTGTCAGGAGGATGGAGCCAGGCTCTTCACAGTGATGACCAATGATAGGACAAGGGGCAATGGGTGTAAGCTGGAACACAGGAGGTTCCGCTTAAATTTGAGAAGGAACTTCTTTACTGTGAGGGTAACAGAGCACTGGAACAGGCTGCCCAGGGAGGTTGTGGAGTCTCCTTCTCTGGAGACATTCAAGACCCGCCTGGACGCCTTCCTGTGTGAACTCATCTAGGTGTTCCTGCTCCGGCAGGGGGATTAGACTGGATGATCTTTCGAGGTCCCTTCCAATCCCCAACATTCTGTGAAAAAAATTCTCCAACAAGGTGTTTCTGTGCTACCTATGATAGGCAGACACAATCCTGAACCTCAAATGCAAGCAAGCAGAAGCATACACTGTAGTAAAAACATACACACCTGTTTTAAAAGAGAAAATATAATGCAAATAGAAGAAACCAGAATGGAACACAAGCACCAAATCTTAACTCTCCTCAGTTATATTGAAATTCCATGACAAGGCAAAAAGCAAAAAGTCACTAGCGTAAATTAAGAATAACTCCTCTGAAATTAGTACAGCATTGTCACTCTAAGGAAAATAAAGCTGACTGATACTAAAGGGTGTTCGGTTCAGGTGAGAGTGGCTCATAAGTAATAAAAGTTTAAAAATCCACTCTAATTTGACAATTAAAATAAAAAGTTCTTAAAAAATTCTGTGTAAGTTTCCAATTATGATTATTTTAAAACACTTGCAAGGAACAGTGTTTTATAAATTTAACATACTGGATTTTTTGAAAGCAAAGAAAACACTTACTGTGGTTGCATTTGCTGAGGTATTCCAACAGGAGGCTTTTGCTTGATGGTGAATGCCATCTGAGTCATAGGGCCAGTCTTTGGTGGGACCTGCACCTTCTGAGGGAAGGTCTGCTGGGCAGCCTGCTGGGGTATGGGCCATGGGGGAACAACAGGGCTCCGGCCTCCAGCGGAAGATGTGTCTTGCATGACTGTATCCTCACAGGAATTACCTTTTGTTCCTGGTTTACAGACACAAAGCTGAGGTCGCAGGCACATCCCTCCGTTTTGGCATGGTGGTGCACAGTTAGCTAAGAAAAGACATTTTAAAAAGCACCTGTGAAACAAAGCATGAAGGAAAATGCAAACCCTCCCCACAATTAAAAAAAAGATGTTAATTGCTAATGCTAACTGGAGTAGGAAAGAGCGACACTGCTAAGCTCCACAAGATAGCATCTAAATTGGTATACCTTTTATTGCTTTCCTACATAAGGCATGCACAACATTTGAACAACTTTGAAGAGTAAAATGCTTGCGAGCTAAAAACCAGGAAATGCACGAGTTAAATCAAGAAATATAGCATTATTTCAAATCTTCCTATTAGTGGCCTTTTATACTTTTCTTCCCTGCATCCTCCCTCCCCATACTTCAACAAGCAAACTGAATCCAATGAAACAATATTATGCAGATTATAAGATTTTACTTCTGATCCAGACTTGGATTTATTCTATTACTATTTAAAAAAAATCACAGATCCTCCATAGGTACCCAGAAGGAATCCTTACAGTCTTATTATAGATGACCAAAACAATTAAGAGAAGCATGAAGTGATTCAACCCTTTCCGCTCTAACACCCAAATTAAATTCCCTCTGATATCACCACTGTAATAAAAAAGAAGACACAAACTGCTGCTACAAAGACATATGGCTACACCTAGGGTTTGCATTCTTTGCAGACAGGTGCTTGTAATTATCCTGAACTAGCTTCTACATCTTCTTTGTACCATCAGTGAAAAGGGATAAGATTCTTCAAAAGACAATTAACTTTTCTGCCTTCAGATAGGATTAATTACCCAGTTTGTGTTGCCCTATCCACTGACTATAGAGGGAGTCTGAATAATCAGCCTAGACTCAACATCCAGCTTGTAGACCTAGTTAATGCAGCATCAATTCCATTCTGAATGAGCAAGAAACTTTGAGAAGCAAATCCCATAAAAAAAATGAAAAAAAAGCAAAAGCAGATGCCGACTGTATGTATACATAACACTGCAAAGGTATGCCTAATTTGAGGATTTATTCTGGGTGCTTAAACTTAAAATGTTTAAACTTAGTATTTAGAGATTGTTAAAATAACACAAAGACGGTAAAACAAATCAATTCTCTTATCTAGAGGAAACAATTCAACAGTAAAATACAATTATAATTAAAATAGCTATCAAAATTTCTTCTTTAGTCCCATTAGAGATGGCACACAATGAAACATCTGTAAGAAGAATCACTGTGAGCTACTTTGCTCCTTTGAACTAAGCTTACTTTTGTTACATAAAAAAAAAAGATATGCCAGATCATAAAGTCTACAGATTTTACTCAAATGAGTGAGATTCTATCTTAAACCATAACACGTGACTCTGCACCATATTCAGGTGCACAATTATTTTACTTTAAAAGAAAAGTCAGTCCACAGCCCTGGTCCAAATAAATTGGAATATTTGGCACTTCAATCAAGTTTATTAAAGTTATATACATTTACTTATAAAAATACACACACAAGCACACACAGGAAATAACTTATTAGGATAAGATAGTGTTAAACTGGAGGACTAATTTGTCAACTGATAATACTATCTGATACAGATGTACTACGTATATCACCTGTACACTACAGCAGAATTGCTCTACAAGTTTACATTTTGCATGGGGTGGTTCTCACACATACTTCCCCCTTCCATATGTTGTTCAGCAACTTATCTCCTTTTCAATACCACCTAGCTGAGCCTGCTTAATTGCATATTCTACATCTCCCTGGCAACAAAAAAGTAATCATTTGCTTACTTAGATTTCTGTTTATTTTGAGACTATTTTGCCTTTGCTGTAAGACTGAAGACCATTTTCACTGTAAACTTGAGAAGAGATTTACAACAAGCACACGCTGTAATATACAAGCCAACTCTTTCATGTGCCTTGCTTCTAGGACCTAGATTTTGCTACAAACAGTAAAAATTCACTTATATGCACATGACTGAAATTAATTATATCTTTGGAAAATAGATTCAGGAGCCTTAAATTCTAATTAAGTTACACTGGCTCTGGAGAGACTCTAAGACCAGCACAGTGACCCCATCATCCAGGTCACCTGTGGAAAATGTGCAAAGATCACAGTGAAGCAGTTTGACCACAGTTGGGAGTACTTTAGAAAAGTATCACATAAAAACTGCTGTAAAAAAAATAATCAGGATTTTCAAGAGTCCCATTTTTATAACATTAAAAAAAACATTCATACATTCTGGACACGTACAGACCTGCATCTATATTAACATCAAGGCTTCTCAACCAGTTATTTAAAAAACAAAAATCAAACACAGAAGTAAGCTAACAAGATTACCTCCAAAATCAATATAACAGAATATCCACTCTGCTAGGACACTGATGTCACTCTCAAAAGTGAGATAACTTATACACACACAAAAGACAACCTTGAGAAAACTGCAACTCCCTATAGTTAAGAATGAAAGCTGCACTTCATAAGCCCAAGAAAACTTAAGTTTCCACTTACCAAAGGGATAAGTGGAAATAATAAGGTTCACTTGCAATAAATTTAAAATGATGCAGTAGAAAATAGAACCCATTTTGAAACAACCTTCTCTTTTTTGCCCAAACAGACTTGAAGATTCTTGCTGAATTAACAAAGCAACTGACAACAAAGTAAACCCTGGAAGTTTCTCAGCTTTATGCAAAGCATATGAAACTCTGCAGGACAAACTGCATTACTCTAGCTGGCCTTATAACAAAACAAGCATCAGCACATCCAGCAACTATGTTATTAAAAAAACCTCCATTTGTCTCAAATTATGCAAATAGTGACAACAGATTGAAAAAATGATCCACTAGATCTTTACAGCAATGCACCCTTTGACTGAAGTTCTTCATTAACGTAGAATAGAAAAAAATCACAAAATAGGATAAAATATCACATTTTTAGAAAAGAATTAAAATGAACATCTTAATTGATATGATACAGCAGTCTAACTTTTAAAATGTTCAAGACAATTGCAGTGTGCCAAATGTATGACCTAATTATTTCATTTGAGGACAACAATAATGGCACACCAAACTGGAAACACCATTATTTTCCATAAAGCTAAGCTTCCCAGAACTGGAGTGTGAAGCCTTAAGTTTAAAACTGAAGAGTGGGCCAATATACTCATGTTAAAGGCAATAGGCTTGGTCCTACTCAATTCAAGGTCATGACTGGAAATTCAAAATGGAGCTTGGAAAAGATGCCAATAATGAGACTAGGCATAGCAGGTCAGAGCAGAGATCCACTTAGTCCAGTCTCCTCTCTTCATTACTAAGATGGGTGCATAAGGACATGTGTCAGGACAGGGTGAGAAGCACCAAAAGCTTGTACCACTGCAGCTGTCAAGAATTAGAGGCTCAGCAGCTTCCTGAGCAAGAGTGCTGGTTTTGTGTTTAATAACCCATAATAGACTTTTCTGTCACAAGTTCATTGATCTGGTTTCTGAACCTGTTAGTTTCAGCATCCAAAATGTGCCATGCCAAGGAAGTTGCCCACACTGGAAGGCCTGGCATAGACAACATAACAAATCTCTCCTCACTTTCTAGAAGTGTGGTGAAAGTACATGGGGTTCTTTTGGGTTGGTTTTTGTGTTTTAAGACCATGCAATCTGCATCTACTAAAAATAAAGCCACAGTGCCACATTTGTTTTGGAAGTGCCTAAATCACAAAAAGCTGAAAGCATTTTCTGCAGCTGTATACCAACACATTCATCCTTTTTAGGCATCTTCCCAAATCAACTACTGCCCACCACCAGCACAGACAGAATACTGGGTTAGAGGGATGTATGCCAGCCCTGGTACAGTTGCACTTACAACATTCTTTCAGAAAAGCAAGTATAAAATAATAACATTTACCCTTAGGCTTAAACACACCCCTTCCAACACATCTGTATGTCACTTTGGGACTGATTTATACACAGGCAGTTTTCAGTCCATGTGTTCACATTATTTTGGTAAAAGAATATATAAAATAAAAGGTTTATAACAATTTTAAAATATGTAAGTAATTTAAAACTTCTGCATATACAGAATGTATTTCTGTTTTAATACCTACTAACTTAAGCATAATTTATAATATTAAATCAGTAAGCATAAAATACTGAAGAAGTTTAGACAAAAATTACTTTTTCTGACCTTCTGAAATAATCAACACAGGTATTACTAACTCCACTTGTCATGAAACACTTTTATATTAAGTCCTGATAATCCTTGCATTAAGGTCATTAAGATCTGATTCCCATGCTAATCACTTTGATTCTACCTTGATTCACAATTACATTCTTCAGACCTAATTTACAAGTCTATTTCCTTGTGTCTCTAGATCATGTGGAAAACTGAAATTCACAAAAATTTACTTTGTGAATTGTTTCTGTATTGTGAGAAACTCACAATAAACAATTCAGATGTCCCAAAAGTTTTCTGCACCCAAAAGTGCCTAATCTTTCAGCCTCAGCTGCACCTCTGAGCACCTCCTTTACCAAACAACTGCTGTTGGTCAGTACTTAAATGACCACAAAATTTTTTCAGTGTCATTCCTGAATTTCTAACACTTTGGTACAATGATTATACTACAAGAAACAGTGTTGCAAGTTTTATGTTATTTCTAGTAAGTCTATCCACTAGAGTATTCCTTTCTGTTTCCACATAAAATTTAACATACTTTTTTTTTTTCCCCCTCCTCCTCTTAATCACACATAGTCAAGCATCCGTTTCAGCAGAATGCACAGACTTCTAACACAGTTCATCACTGCACACACTGGCACAGTATATAACAACTTCTTTCATAAGGAATGTGCAAATCCTGTCAGGTAAAATACATGCAAGAGGACAAATAACAGAAAATACAGTAATCGGAAGGAAGAGTAGGAGCGTGGTGCTTCTTCAGATTCCAGCATAAAATGGTTGAGAAATGATGCATGCATCAAATTCACAGATATGGGAAAAACCAACAGAGTGACATGGATGTATTTGTGCTAGAGCAGAAACATCAAGTTCCTTTACAGCAACTCAAGAATACTGTCAAATGCATAGCAAATACTGTCATTCTGATTTCATTAATTCAAGATTTCTATTCCTCAAGCACACAAGGAAACTAGACCAAAGCTCATCTTGATTGAGTGCGCATCCTAAAGCTGTGATACAAAGGCACCTTTAACTCTGGCTGTGTTAAAAGACAGCATGATGACCCCCCACTGATTCCCAAAGAAAAGCAGTGAAGCACTTTCTCTGGAGAGCAACAAGCTGTGGGTTCTGAAAGGAAAGGGGCATATTCCAGGATCTCTCACAAAAATCTTAACATGGTGCCGACATCCTGGAGACAAGCAAAGTTTATAATAATTGCCTGTTCTCTGAATTGCCTTATTGCTTAGCTCACCATTTATTTTTACCCTTTTAGTCTGGATACCATTTTGAGTCTTTTAGATCATTGTAAGTGTTATGAAGGAGACTAGAAACTCACTTGGTGCTCACCACCTAATGTTTTTCTGGGGATCTAGTTCTCCATCTGCATTCTCTCTCCAAACAGTTTTCAGAGGTCAGATTCTACCAGAAATACACTCAACAATTCTATATAGTCATTGAGGATAGGGGAGAGAAGAATTTGTGAGACAACCATCACAGATTCATATAATTGTAGGGGTTAGAAGGGACCTCAGGAGATCATCTAGTTCAACCCCCCTGCCAAACCAGCTTCCATACAGCAGGTTGCACAGGAAAGTGTCCAGGTGGTATTTTAACATCTCCAGAGATGGAGATTTCACAAATTCTCTGGGCAGCCTTTTCCAGTTCTCTGACACCCTTACAGTAAAGAAATTTTAACTTAAGTTTGTGTGGAAAAACCAACAACCATGTTGTGAAACCATTCTATAAAAAAAGTGGAAATTACTTAAATAACCAGAAGAAATGGCATTAACTGCAGAAAACCTGTATGACCTCTACACTATTAATGGAGGAAGTATTACAACCATCTGTGTCTTCCTACACAGGAACTTTGTTTGTGTCATAACTATATGGTCTTAGGGAATTCTTTCTCTAAATATACTTCAAATAAAAGCATGCATCATTGTTGGAATTCTTCACTGGTCCACTTCAAAAGATCTGATGCATTCCCACACTGGCATGGATGGCTACATAAACATAACCTCCAAGAAAGTAGGGAAACAAAAAACCAATACTTTGGCATACATATTTATTTTAAAAGAAACAAAGGCAAAAAAAATATCACAGAGTTTCTCTCCTAAGCTAATAAAATGTATTTATCTTCATAGTATTAACCCTAAATGCTAAGATTTATCATAAATTAATAACAGCTATACTAAAATACTTCAAAAGCTTAACTTCAGCAAAAGAATGCACTATTTTATCAGTCATAAGAATACAACATGCTGTCTGATACTTGGCATTTTCATTAATGTTGTGTTTACTGGAGCTAAGGCAAGGAAACCAGCAGATTCACACGTTACACGCTGTTCTTGCTTGCTGGAGTGGTTAACACTCCAGACTGCCATCCTTTTAATTCTCTTAACCTGTCTCTTTACAGCACATACTCATTTCATTACAAAGTATTTTGTAAGAAATATGCAGAAAACTGAATACACTAAGAGAAACTCAACAAAGAGACAAATCTAAAATTTTTGACTGGATGCAGGACGCAGACAGCTGAAGTGCTACAGAAAAGAAATACCAGAGAAAAGACAACTAATCATAACAGATTAATTAAAATACTAAGAACACTAAAGTTTTTCCTAAATGCAACTCTCAATAAGAGTTCACCATTTAGTTGAGCTTCTCAAAAAATCCAGGCCTAAACTGCCATCTAGAGATGATAAAAAACTGATTTGAATTATGAAAAAGCAAGTCTTGCCATGAGAGAGAAAACAATCCCCCTTTATCAGGAAGCAGCTCTCCGAAACTCCAGGTTTATGCAGGGATTACTCTCTGCATTTCACATAAAAAAAAACCAAAACATGGCCGAGCAGAACTATTTTTAGCTCTGTATTTAAATGAACATCTTGCCTTGCTAGCATGTAAAATTCTTGTTCCCCTTCTGCATGCAGTCAGAAATGCAGAGAGATGCTAAAGCTTTGATTTCTTTCTGTATTCAATGGAGAGGATCTGTTTTCTAGGAATAAATTAGGCTACAGAAATTCAAGCACTGGTGCTTTTAAAGGCAGAACAAAGAAAACTAAAGCAAAAAACCCAAAGCCAATCCAGTATCAGTCTACCATAGTTACTTAACAGACTCACTTGACAACCTGAACCACCCATCACCTGCTACCACCCAGTGCTGCAGTATTCAAACAAGGAGCCCCCTGAAGAAGGCGTGTGCCCCTCACCATCCACACTCTACTAAGCCGGTAGCTCCTAAGCAATCCAAGCTTCCTTTAAGGCAGGGTCAGTTGGCACAAGCAGCCCTTCACACTGGAGGCTGCAAAGAATATTATTAGAGGTTCTGCACCCCACTTCTTCTCAAGGCCCTGAGGAGTGCAGAAGCCCCACTCCTCACTACAACCCTGCTCTCCCAAAGGCCAGGAGGGCCACTGATCCTATATGTACAGGTGCTCTGCCCTGTTCTCTCACTTTGCTGCAGGGGAAGGAGAGGGTAGCACACCCTGCTTCTAGCTCTTCCCTTCTCCACAGTCAGGAGAAGCAGCCATACAGAAGAGGTGCAAGACTAGTACAGTAACTATGAAAGTATCATGTCACTGTCAACACATCATTTTGTTCCTGCACACGTGCAGAACTAGGAGAGCACTGTGCAAAAAGAAAAGAAAAAAAACATTCACAGTTTTCTGTGTTACTCCTGATACTGTATTAAGTGTTCAGGACTTTTTATCCACTGTAGATTTACCACAACTTTATTACATGTCCTGCTTCTTTTGTTAACACTAACTGCTGCAATGAGCTGAACAAGTTCACTATTGATCTGCTGTCTGCTTCAGTGTGGTAGCACAACATCTTGAGAAGTGTCTTTTAAGGGGTTTTGTTTATTTGTTTTAAAACTATACACATCTAGTATTTGTATGAAATAGTACCATTACAACCTTACTTGTTTCCAAGAAAGTCCCAAATGGCTCACAAAGAAAAGGCTGGGTAGGTTTCACCTCATACTAATTGTGGACTTAGGTTTCCTCATGAAAATGTGGCAACAGCATGGTCACACTGTAAGGCAGAAAGCAGCCAACAGCTCCCCATCTTCTCACAGCTCCTGCTGCTGCTTCTTCTCATGGGAGGGAGGCTGGCTGCCATCAATGGCCAGGAGATGGATGCTGCGCTCCAAGTCTGCGTTATTGCTTTAGCTTATGTCAGGATTCTCTCTTGAAGCATATCTTATCAATCACACTCACCAAGGTTTGGTTCACATTGTGAGGCCACCTTAAGGCACATGCACTGTATTTCTTTTAGATGCAGAGAAAAAATAAAAAAAATAAAAGAATAAAAGAACAAAGCCAAAACATGAACACTCCAAGAATGCACCTGTTTTTCAGCTTCATATTGGCATTCATTCCATGAGACCAGACTACCTAGTCCAAAATAAAACACTAAGCCCTGAAAGATGCATACCATGGGCCCCAGGTCATCAAAACCAAAGGCTTTAGTCCATAGATCTGCTCCTGTTAGTCCACGCTGCTTGCTAATTTAGACAAAACCAAAGATTACAAGAATCTGGATCCTCTCATTCTCCTCACCTTCCCACAGACAGTTAAATGAAAATAAAGCAGAGTGGAACTACCACTGAGGGCTAACAAGGGTTTTCCCACTACAAAAGCTAATCTGTTCCTTGTATATGAAATCCAAGGGTTTTGTTTACATATTACAGTAGCAAACACAGCAGAGGCAAAACCAAGCTACTCAAGTAATGGCTTTCAGTTCTTCAATTCTGAAGTGTGTAAAAGCAACATCGAAGAATAGATTAAAAATTGCTAACGTATAGGTCAGTTAAATGAGGTCAAAGTAGTTACATCTCTTTAAAATTGAGACATGTAATTTTGATTTAGACATAACTTGAAGGAGATTGATATTGCTTTTACCAAGATGATAGTCTTACAGTGAGAAGGAATAACATTTGGGGAGCGTATGTTATAGTTAGGCTTTGTACACACAATGTAAATAAACAGTACTTGGTAAAACTCAAAGCCACAAAACTGATTAAGCACAAGCCTCTGGAATTGACCAGAAAACCTCCACAAAGCACAGCTGCAAACATTTGAAGTACTCTGTTCTAGTGATCAGAAGTACCACCCTCCTGGATACCACCATTTCTAAGAGCTGAACTGAAGACAGAGAAAGAGGAGATTTTGAGCAACTAATATTAAAATATTTGGTGTTACAGAGTTTTATATCTGAACTGGGGGACCCATGTATGCTTCTGAGCTTCTCAGTCTGGATCCTAATGCTGTATCAAAACAAGACCTAAGCATGCAAACTTTCCCTCACCTCCCCCAAGAAAACTCAGGAGCACAAGCTAGAAATGGCTTAGGGCATGCTCCACCCAGGTCTTGGACAACTGGGGGTCTACAACTACTGGTCACACTGTGAAGTGCCCTTCTCCTGAAGGAGACAAAGCTGTAGCGTGCTAACTCAGCAATAGCAAGAAGAATAGCTCTGGAGGTTTAGGGATCAGACGGCTCAAACTGAATAGCAGTACCCAAGCAGAGGCCATGTAGTTTTGGGAGCTGAACAAAAGGGATCTTCCTCTGGGAAGTATTAAGACAACTTTCTAGTCTCCTTGTCCAGGAAGACTCTACTGTTATATATTTTCTTATTCTGAAAAATAAATTAAGCCTTGCTTATCTATAGCACATTTATTTAATGTTGAGTCAGGAAGTCTTTCAAAAGAGAAGAGAATAAGCAAGATAATAGTTTAATACAAAAGAGATAACAGACTGTTTGTCTTATTTTCTGATGACCTTTCCAAGGTGCCTGAGCACACGACAGGAAAGAACCTCATGACCAAATTCAAAGTCCAGTTCCAACTCCAAAATCCCCACCTTATGCCCATGCATGGAATACATGTATGCACATACAAAACCTCCAGCTGACAAAGACACAAGATCCTTTCTCTAATTGCCAAGGATGGTGTACATGAGTTCTACATCTACACACACAGCAATTCCTCTCCCTATAAGAAATTTCCTCTAAGCATAGTCCTGCAAAATCCACTTCATCTGTTTGCCCTATGAGCCTTCCTTATACCTCTGCCATAAGAAGCTCATACTTTAGTACTCCCTTAACAGCCATCTCTCTCCTTCCCACTAGCATTTGTTAATTCTCATTGTCATGTTAGTGAAAGTTAGAATTCCTCCAGGCAATGCTTTTTTAAAAACTATCCAGTTTACACTGAGAACAATTTATATTAATACACAGAGAAAACATATTATTATACATTTTAGAAGGGGTCTACTATTACAGTAAGGTGGTTCTGTTAATTATTTTTAAGATCATCAGATCCTCCACACAACAGATAATTTATTTCTTGACTTCCCAACATGACAAACAGCTCCTTGTAATCATTAAGAAAAAGAAAACAAAATCAGAACAAACAGAAGAGCATACTTTGTAGGAAGTAGTATTAACTAATAGAAGTTTAGTAGCAAGTAACAGAGTAGGAGACAACAGTTTTCAATGGGATAATCATGCATTTGAGAGTCAGGAACTCCTAATTTCCAGTTTAGGCCTTCCAGTCAGTTGTTACAACTTGTCCAAGGTTGCATTTAACCTATGGTTCAATTTTCATAAATTAAATAATAAAAACCCCCACACTCTAGGTTTTACTTGCCTTACAGCCATGTTATAGAGCTAATTCATGTTTGTATAATACTCTGGTATATGCAACAAGTACTAACAAAACATGATGTTTCCAGCCTTGGTGGTATCTTATTATTGTGCCTACACAGATTATAACCAGTGATAACTATGACTGGAAGACAATCTTTACCATAAACCCTTTCACGTGCTTCTAACTCTCCTATTTGTTTATTACTGTGGCTGAATTTTTTCCAACCTTTGTCTTTACCCAAAAGTGGTATTTTGAATGCCTCAAAAAGGTTGGTTTTGATTGTCAGAATTATCCCAGTGTAAAGCAATTCTGAACACTTTTAACACTGAGCTTTATGATTTCATCTTTTTAACTAGAATGATGGAGTTCTTCATAGACAAAGTCACACCAAGTTTGAAAAAAGTTCTTAATATAAAACTTTCCAACGTAAAACTGAAGTATTAAGCACAGATGGGGAAAACCTATATGCCCAAGATCGGATACAGTAGACATTCACATACAGGTAGTTAACAGGAACACAGAAGCTCACCTCATGAGGACAGACTGTAAGACTTACAAGAGAACACAAATGCTGTAAACACAACAGGCAGTTCAACTTCAAACTAAAATTTAGAAAAAGGACTTGGAAAGCCCACTTGCCTCCTCTGTACAGATGCTGCCCTCTGACCTGCACAGAAACATTTCAAATACCCCTATTGCTGCTACTGAGAGAAATGCAATGCAGCTGCCAGCCAGACAACCACCCAAAGTCACTCAAGGGAACGGCAGCCTCAGCAATAGCCCCATGCGTGAGAAAGTAAGGCTGGTGAACAGCACCATGCAGGAGAAAGAGGGAAAGATTAACAAAGCCTGGGCTGCAAGACCATAACTCTTCCCTTCAACCCTTTTTCTGTGTGTTACAGGCAGGCTTATTCACACAGGTGCAGCAGAGCAGAAACACATGGTGCTTGTTCCAGCCTGTGATTACACCTGAGCTAATAAGCCTCACTGATCAGAGCTGGCTCTCAGCACTCTGGCTCTGGAAGCACCATGCAGACAAATGGAAGTTGGCTCTGGAAAGAGCCAGTATGGGTCTGGGGTTTATTAGCTCAGGCTTTGACCATGCAAAAGAATATAAACTGGCCCTAGAGGCCAAAGAGCTTATTAAAGTGATACTGAGCCTGAGCTAATAAACCCTGACAGATCCAAACTGGCTCTGCATGAAGTCAGCTCAGGTGTGCCTACATCTGTGGCACAATTAATCCACAGCTGCAATAATCCACTCAAAAACAACTGAGTCTACACTATCTGAATTTAAAATTCACTTATTGTTGTAGGAAACAGAGGGCTTAACTTTTGTTCAATTACAGGGTTTCTGTTCTTCTGAAAGGAACATCAGGAGGTTCAAGAAAATAAGGTATCTGGCTTTTATGACTGTGAGACTAATCCTCCACAGCTAAACCAAGTCAGTGCTATCTCATGACTTGCCTAAGTTACAAAACAGGCAACTTCAGTACCTCTACTGCTTCCCTGGGCTTGCCAAGAGAGGGGTAAAACCGAGAAGATCCAAGCCAAGTGTATTATACCACCGATGGGAGGTATCAGAGCAGCATGAGAGAAGGCAGTGAGAATATTTAACACTAAGGAAGGCCCAGTATCAGAGACACAAAATGAGAAAGAAAGGTCAAAGAGAAAATCCCCATCACCTTTCTTTTAACCCTTTCTCTGCTACGCCATTCATCCATTAACTATATGAATGAGCAAAGTAATTAATGGATTTAAATGGAATTCTACACAGTTGTCCCATAAAAATCAGACTTAGACCTTTTTAGAGTATCTAAAAATAGAAAGGAATAGAAAAAGAGAAGACAAAAAGGAAAGAACAGTTGGATGACTATGGAAGAAGTCAAAAAGATTAAACCTAAAGGACAGAAAGCAAATAAAAACTACTTAATTTATAAATAAAAGTTTAAAAGGATAGATTTTAGCTACCTGGAAATAAAAGTTACTAGAAGACAGAGAAAGAGCCACAAAAAGGAAAATTGTTTGGGTTTTGTTCAAAACAGTTAAAGTAAAATTTGTTGACAATACCATTGCAGTTGACTTTTAATCTCCTGAAATTATCAGAAGTTTTTTCCACTTTGAATAATCTTTCAGCTAAAATAGGTGTTTATTAAGTGCTTCGATTAGCCTCAAAATACCCTCTCAAACAACGTAACCCAAAGGAAATCATTCTACTACTTGTAACACGTTAAGCAAAAAAGGTGGTTAACCTAACACAGTAGCATGTATTTTAAGCTGAAAATGTTAATTTAGAAGACTACCTTAAATGCATGTCTAAGTTGGTCAGGGAAATTGTGAAGTTTTGTCTTTAAAAGTCTACTGTAATAAAGTCTTTGCTTCTTAGAAACAGCTCAAGAAGGTCAAAGGTACTTGACCTTACTGAGGATTACAAATGTGATTGATCCCTATTGTGAAAAATACCACACAGGAACAAAAGCTACTATAAAAAAAACCCCAAACTGAGTTTGCATCTTGAAAGCACTGTTTCTTCCAACCCTCTCAGGGAAAGAAGACTGTCCTGCTGAACTAAAGCAGGGTTCCAAGATCTGCCCAATTTTGCTGATACCTAAACGGGTTTCCTGAAGAGGTATGTCATTCCAGTCTTCCATGATCTCACCGCAACATCACCCCAGTTTTGCCACTTGCAGTCATTCTGCATCCTGACTAAATTACCAAAGATTTTTCCTGTTCTGCATTAGGTAAGACAACTTGAGTAATTAGCATCAATTCAGTTCCAGAGATCCCAGTAAAGGTATGCATCCCTGTACAGAAGCTTTTCCAAACTCACTTCTTCTGCCTTGTTAATGCTTCAAAAATTTCATGCCCTGAGCACAGGAGCATCACCCAGGCTGCTGGTGAAGGACCAGTGAGGGTAGATGGCAATTCCTCACACCCCACCTGTGTTCCTTTGGCAACCTATTAAGCCCCTCTGTCCAAAAAACTCCCAACACAAAAGTATTAAGGGGGGGGGGGGGGGGGGGGGAAGAGGAGGAGGAAGGGGATTCCCCCTTTCTCCAAAAATGTCACTATCTGGGAATAAACACCACCCTTTAGCAAAGCGGAAGGTTAGCCAGCAGACATTTAGGAACGCTGAGTGCAGCGTTCCGACTGCTGCACACCACGATGCTGTGGCAGAAGGGCTCGTTACCTGCGCCAGTGGGGCACGGGTGGGACCTGCAGCTCGGCTGGGGCCTCTTCACCCACAGCCGATGTCAGCACCCACCGCCTCGTCAGACGCCAGTGCGGTCCCCCCGGCACTGAGCACAGGGGCGGCCCCACATCCCCCCGACCCACGCGGCTACTCACGTTTGATGCACCTCTGGGAGCCCGTGGCCTTGCTCCAGCCGTGGCAGCACTGCCCCCCGCAGACATTGACCCTGTGGGAACAGCAAAGAGGGGTGAGGGTCCAGCGGGGTCCCCTCCGGCGCCGCGGCGGCTGCCGGCCCCGCTCCCCATCCTCAGCCGGGCCGCGGGGCGGGCGCTGGGCCGGCGAGAGAAAAGGCGGGAAGAATTAAACCTCCCGAAGAGGGTTCGAGGGAACTCCTCGCCCGGCGCCGGCTCTGACTGCAAAACGGGGCTGGGACCTCCCGGAGAGGACCGCGGACGGACGGGCGCCCCGAGCGCTGCTTTCGGGAACGCAAACGACAAAGGCGGGGGCTGCGGCTCGGCCCTGGCAGTGCCGGGGCCTCCCCCGCCGCCCCGGCGGGAGGAGCGCGGCTGGGGGCTCCTCGCGCCCTCGACGCCTGAGGCTGGGACCGCGGGCTCGTGCAGGTGAGGGGGGGCCGGCCCCGCGCCCGGACCCAGGTACCGCGAGGAGGCGGCAAAGAAACGGGGAGGCTGCGGGCCCAGCTGGTTTGCAGGCAGCCGGGCACCGGCGGCGGGCAGGTAACGCCGCGGTGCCCCCAGGAGCCCGGGCCGGCCCGCCCGGCCCCGGCCCCTGCCCCCGTCCCTGAGGGGAAGCGACAACGGCCGCGACAAAGGTGCTCGCGGGGGGAAGGAGGCTGCAGGCGGACGAGCAGCACCATCGTCGCCTGAGCCGTGCTGGGGAGCGGGGGACGTGCGGGGCCCGGCTGGCGGGAGGGCGCCTTACCCCGGCAGCGGCGGCAGCTGATGCTTCTGGCGGAGGGGCAGGCCGGCGCTGCTGTTGCCGTGGGGGCCCGGCGGCGGCTTGGGCCGCGGGCCGAAGCGGGCCGGCTTCGCGAGGGAGGCGGTGTGAGCGGCGGAGTTGGGGTGGACCTGCCCGGCGGGGCCCAAGCGGAGCTGGACACCCGCGCCGCCCGGCTTGCTCATCCGCCGGGTCCGCTCCAGGGTGCCGCCGCTGTAGCGTGTGTTCAGCTGAACGTTAAACGTGCGCTGCTGCTGCTGCTGCTCCCCCGCGGGGAGGGTCGGGCCCTGATGCCGGCTGCCGGAGGAGCCCGCCCGGCCGGGCTGCAGGACGTACGTGATCCTCCTCAGCCGGCCCTTCTCGGATGCAGCCAGCGCGGGTGACAAAAGTGCACAGGCAGCGAGGAGGAGGAGGAAGCCCCATCTGATCCGAGCCATTTCCACAGCGAGAGCCCCGGCAGCCGCAGAGCTTCGCGGACCCCCGATGTAATGGTTTCCTCTCCTCCAAAGGACTTGTGTGTGCGCGCGACCCTCTCCCTGCGCCCTGGGTACGGATCCTTCCTCCGCTCTCTGCCCCCCTAACCTTCTGCGGGAGGGGAAAGGAAAAAAAGCCCCAGGTTCCCCCCACCCACCCCCCGAACTGTTAGAAAAGTTCAGCGAACACGTCGCCCGGTGGAGCAGGAAAACATCGCTGGAAGAAAGGAAGCGGCGGGTACGAGCCGAGCGGCGAGCCGGAGCGGGAAGGGAGGAGCAGCAGCAGGGGAAGGGTGTTTGCGGGAGGCGGGTGGTCGCAACGGAGCGCAGATGCCTCGGCTGCCGGAGCTGCCAGGGGTCTGCGGGCTTGTGTAAGAAACGGTCCTTAAGCCAGGCCGGGCTGAACACACCCACCCGCTTTTTAAGAGTTACTCCGCGAGTGACTGAGTAAGTGAGTGCGGGAGGGGAGGGGGCGGGGGGTGCCCCTGCCCCCCGCCCGGCCCCGCGCAGCCAATCTGGGGCCGCCGTGACGTCAGGCGGCGCTCCCGGGGCGGGGGCCCGGGGCCAGGTGACAGGATGGGGCTGAGGGGGGGTGCGGGGGTCCCGGTCTGCCCCGGTAAGGAAGCCTCAAAAATACGGATTTTAACTTAGAGGGGCTCACCTGCCGTGCTGCCACCGGCACAGACAACATCCCTGTCCTGTACAGCGGGGGTGGCACACCTGTACTTTTGCAGTAGCTGAGCATTTCTTTTCTATTTCAATGGAGGTAAGGCTTTAGCCCCCCACAAGCTTTATATACATCCTTCACTTTATAGGTAGGAACTCAATGAAAACACTTAACACACGTTAAAGGTGAGCACATCCCTCAGTCTGCCTGATGTGAGCCGTAGGTTTGAGATTCCTCTTAGCAGAAATCCTAGCTGGATTAAGAGGGACCATATTCTTTCTTGGTTTTCTTTCTGTTTGTAAAGCAGCATGTATTCCTAAAGAACAGAACGCAAACCACAATTGTACACTCAGAATTAATATATAAGCAAAACTGCCTATGTTTTTCTCCAGTGTGTCTGAATCGATGTCACCCTTTAGCATTGTGAATACAGAAAAAAAAAAAAAAAGTTCACAAAATAGGGAAGCTGATGTGTCCTAGTTCTTTCCAAGAAACTTTGTGAAGAATCAGTTTGCAAATCCAATAGCTTGGAATCCAGGTCCTCCTCCCTGGGTTCTCCTCTGCTCTTTTCCAGAGCTTTAAGGACACTGACCCTGGCTCCAAACTGATGAGATTTTGTTAAATGCTCTTGGCGCAGCTACGCAGCGGCACAGGGAGCAGAAGGGTTTTACATTGATGGGATTCCAGGCAAAAGCCAGTGTTAGGAGCACAACAGTCCCTTCCTCCTTAGTTCTCATCTATTTAAAACTGCTCAAAAATAAATAGATGTTTTAAATAGATGAGAGTTTGGAGCTTTCTATAGTCACAGCGTAAGGGAGCTGAATCGATGTTAAAGGCTTCTGTTCCTCCAGCTCTCTGAATTGAAACCCAGTGTTTGAAAAAAAAGTGCCTCTAGCGCTGGGGGCTTCTAAATCTATGGTGGGTTAAACTAGAATGAAACTCTGTGGTGGTTCAGAAAAAAAAACAAACCTGAGATAAAGCCTGAAAGTATCTTCACCTTGAAGACAAAGTAAGAAGTTAACTGTGAGACCGCTGCCTCCTCTCTTAGCAAATGCACGTCTGTTGTTTTTTTAACTTGGAAGACATTCTCAGCAACTGAACTGCTCAGTCTTCCAAAGGCTAATTATTGTCAATCCTGAGTATGCTAAATGTTTTTACAGTGTTTAGGGAACAAAAAAATACCTTGAAACCAGAGAGGTTGGGTGAGGGCTGAGTAAGTAGAGAAAAACTGGTGTGGTACTCGGGATTGTTGCTCTGCACAAGGCCGCTGTCCTTCAGAAGTTTTCCAGAATGAGATCACAACTACGTGTGTGGCTGGGTTTGTTCAACAGAGGGCAAAAACTGCATCATTCCACAGCAGAAGGCAGTTGCTTTTAAGAAATGTGGGGTTTAAGTCATGTCAGGCACGGGGCAAATGTGGTGTATTACTGGCTACTGTACAGCAAATGGTAAGGGACCTCAAGGGAAATATATCCACAAAGGTGGATGCCTTGCATAAAATGATCAAGGTTTAAAAACATTCTTGAAAAAATGTTAAGTATTAGCTGAGATTAATTGGCTGAGGTCAAGCACTTCTCACAAATTTACATGACAGATCTGACTCTCAGTGTTCTCTTTTTTCCTCTAACAAGGAAATCCACACTTTTCTTCTCTGTTTGTCTGCTTTTGGTAACTTTTTTTTTCTTTTTTTTTTAACTGCCCCCAGCCCCACGCCTGAGAGGATCTTGGGTGTTAGGAACCTGGTTTGCCTGCAGTAACACATTGATTGGGTTGGCTGTAGAAGTTTTAACAGCTAAAAAAGAACTTTAGTGAACCACCACTGCGGTCCAAAGCTCAGCTCAAAATTTCTTCACACATAGAAGTCTCTGCTTCCAAAGGCGAAAAAAGCACATCTGTCCAGCACCAAACAGCTAGATACTGGCCTTTCAAAAACAAGCCAAGTGGCTACTAAAGCTCCTGAGGATCCTCTAGTAAATGTTATCACTGCTTGTGAGAAACCTCTGGCCGCCTCCTCACCTCCTGTGGAAAAGGCACCGAGTTTGCAGTTATAAATGAGTTAGTATCTCACACCACCTACCAGGCACATCACTCTCTCAAAGAGCTGGGAAAACAATTAACGCTATTTCTGTTCCTTTCCCTGCTGGTTTGTGACTAGAGGCTGAACACAGGGAAACATAAAGGAAAGTCCTTAGCCTGCTCACCTCCTGCCAGAGGGGCAGCCCTCTGGGTGCTCTGCAGTAAGGGCATAGCTGGGGCTGAGAAGGGTAGAACTGGCTGGCAGATTGGAAGCAGGATGGAGGCAGGAGGCAGAATGGCTGCCTGATGAGATGGCAGGATTACTTCAAGGGTCAAAGGCTTAATGGACAGGGGAGAAGAGAGTTTGAGAGTGTGAGTATCTACAACAAGAACCAAAATCGCATTATTCAAACCAAAATCAAAGCAAGAACTAAACTGCCATATGTTTTTGTTCAAGTCTCTTGACTTTGGGGCCAGTCTCATGAGTTGAGTGAGGAAGGACAATTGTTTTTGAGCCATCAAAGTTGGCAGCACTGAGACTTCCACAGTTCTTTTTCAGCAAATGAAGGAGACAGGACTGTGGCCCCATGTCTCATGGAGGACACTGATGCACTGGCTCGCAGGGCAAAGCAGGGACCTATGCAGGATGCTGCTGGGAAGATGTACATTATGTTGAGGGTGAAGTCATCTGAGCATCAGTGATCACTCAGCCTTCCTTACACAGCATAGTGCCACAGTGTCTCCCTGTGACCCATGTCCAGGTTTGCCAGGCAGCAAGTTGGTGCTTCTGTAGATCCACCAGGCAGCAAGTCTTAGCCTGCAGGAAAGCTGGCTTGGGAGCTCACAGTTAACATTGAGTTTGACAAGGTTGAATGGTGTCTTCAGCCCAAATTTTGTCTATAGAAGAGCACTTTTACCATAGTGTAGTTCTATGAGCTTCAGTGATATTACTTCCAACTTCTTCTGGGCTAAAGGAGGAAAAGTAGTCTCTATAATTTCTTGTAAACTGAGAATCATCTGGAGACCTGTATCTGCTGTTTTCCTTTTCTGTAGTATACAAGTAACTGCAAAACCCCTTTGTATTCTGCAGGCTAAATTATACCTTTAGGCACAGCTTTGTACAGGTGACATGACTCTAATTTAGAAGGTATTTCTTTTGGATGGAAGAGAACAGCTTAGTCTCATTGTCATCAGAGCAGGGAAAAGAAGTAATTGACCTTTATTATGTCACTCAAGTATATAGGACATGTGACTGAATACATACATGAAGTAGATTTGCAGAGTAAGACTGTGTAGATGTTAGTATAATTTCTACATGGTTTTTTTTGAACAGAACTGTACCTTCCCACCATGACTATTTGTTCCTTCAGGCAGAAACTGTAATTACTTTATGGTTTGCAACTCATATCCTGAGGTCTCAACCGTTCCTGAGTGTTACCACAGTATAATTAATGTTTCACAAAAAGACAAGTCCTGCTCACTCGATTCTTGCAGGCTCTTCCATTCACTTTCAAGGAACTCAGATAGTCAGACTAGGTCTCGACGGATGTGTGAGGCTTGGAAGGAAGTCGCTCAGCTTTGCTGAACACATTCACTACTGATGGCCCTTCTTTGTGACTTGGGGATCTGTAACTATCACCCCTGGCATGTCTCAGTGTTTCCAGACTCACACTACATTACCTTGGGTAAACAACCTCCTACCTTCCCCTTCTTGGATTCACTACCATGAAAGCATCTGTGTAGCACGTTCCCCAGCACCTCCTCTGAAAGAAGTCACCGTCCCCCAATGCATCGTTACTGCCAGTGCAATCAGGGCTCTGTTGCATTAGGCACCGTATACACGTGCCAGCAGATAAATCACACCGACTTTTCTGTCCGGGAGTCACGCAATCCTGAAGCAGACTAGCTTTTCAGGGATGAAGGAACTTTCATGGTGAGACTTGGAGCTTGGTCTGTATATGATTTCACACCTTGGAGCAATAAGGGTCCTGTGTGGCACTGGTGTCTGAAGCAGTCAGATTGGCATGCAGATAGTCCAGAGCTACAAGTCTGGATGGGAAAAGAAGACACACTAATGATAGCCAGGGTAATGGTCATCCCTCCCACTCAGAGTACTACCAAAAGAGATTGACATAAGGACTTTTTGCACTAATTGACACTGAAAGTTGGATCCATTGGGCAAAAGTCTAATACCAGTCTATTACTACTGACCACCGCCATATCCAACAAAATATATGCCTAAAGCAAATAGGAGTTGGCTTCTTTTCAAGTTGCTGACATAACTGTCATAGTAAAAGAAGTTGTGTGGATTTGCATAGTCTTTAATTCCATTTTCCTGAAGTAGCAGAAATCTCTACTAGAATATTTGGCAGTTTCACAGGTATCCTCACATATGTAAAATAAGTGATTCGGAAATACAAGATTTTTTTTCAAGATATGAAAATCTCCACACTGTGCTGTTGCAATTATTCTTCCCCTCAAGGAAATAAATATATCTTGTCTACAAAACAATTAAAATATCCATTGAACTTTTTTATTACACTATTCGTTGCAATTGCTTGTTTCTTTGTACAATCCCGTGTACACTGAAAATAAACTGCAGAGGAAATTAGGTGGAAAGGACCACAAAAATGAGAAAATAATTTTAATTATTTCACTTTAGCTTAGGAGAAGACATGTTTAAACTAACACATTCTTCACAAAAGCAAAGTAAATATTATAACTAATATTTGAAAACTCTCACAGCATGGCTATGTCATATGCCAAGAATACTAACCTCTACAAAAATAAACTTCAGCAGTGGATCCTGATTTTTCACTGTTGCACTGTGTGCTGCTCAAGACTTATGAAAGTTGAAGGAAAAAGCTTTATGTAGGAAGGATAAAGCCCCTCCTGACTTGAATTAGCACCAAAGAATGTCTTACAGATTTCATAATTATACATAATCCAGGCAGACCAGTTTATAAGTGGAAGAGAAGCAGATAGAAGTGGTGTGAGACTATGGAAAGAGGAGCCATGGCTTGTGGGAACACCAGCCATGATTACCCCTGCAGCAGCTGCTTAATAACCTGACAGGTAACATTTTCACCCCCTTGTCTGTGCTTGGTTTCCCGCTCTGACAGCTTTGGATGATGCTATATGGGCGGCTTGGGTATCTCACTGTCCGCTTTCACCTTGCTCTCACAAAGAGAGAAGACCTGCTTAGACTGCTGTGCTAGAAATTAGTATTTGAGCTTGACTGTCAGGGTAAACGATTGTTGAAAGACCAGCTGGGCACACAGAGCAGCAGATCCTGTCTCTCTGGATTGAAAAAAGGGCAGAGTACTACTCCTAATGATGCATTTGGAGCAGCTCCCAGCCACACCAATGTTAGAGGTTGTGAGTAAGTGTATAGGTCCTCTGTCTGCTGCTCTTTCAAGGTTTGTGGTGGAAGGTGATGAAATGAAAATTAGAAGGTTGCTTTTTTTTTTTTTTTTAAGGAGGTAGGGAGAAAAATGCTAGGCTTTCATTTCCATCACTTTTTCTCCAATAGCAAAAGGTGTCTGCAGAGGTGTTTAATGTCAGTCTGCAGTGTGTCTGTGTTTTGCATCAGGATGCTTGAAAGCTGACCCTGGTCTGAGCAGGAGGACCTCTGAGGGTCCCTTCCACCCTTAGTTATGATGAGAGTCTGGGATGAGGTGTGGCATTGTGCCTAACAAGCAGCCTCAGGTGGAAACAGGCACAGCGCGTACCCATTTTGGGTGGGACAGAAACCGCTTTCAAGAAAGTAAGCCTGCAGGGTAGTAATGTACAAGGCTTCCTGGTGTAGGCTGCAGGTGGGAAGGAGCTTGAGGACTGGAATAGCTAGGACATGCCAGAAGGGATGAGGCAGACCCCAGAAAAAGGTTAAACACCTGGGCTCAAACATGATGCCAGGCACAGCCGGAACTGGTCTTGCCACCGGGCAGGCTGTAACATAAGAGTACCGTAGAGAGACAGCGCCAGCCCAGCAGAGACCCTCACCTGTATTTAGAGAACAGAAATTCAGTCTGGCCTTATAGCAAAAGCTTAGCCATGAAGGGTCTAGTAGGGACTGACACCACCAGATAGTTAAACCTTGGTTTGTAACCAGTGTAGATGTGATGCTCAGGGACATGGTTTAGTGGTGGACTTGGCAGTGTTAGGTTTACAGTTGATGATCTTAAAGGTCCTTTCCAACCTAAATTATTCTATTATTCTAAATCAAAGTGATGCGAGTGACTACTTCCAAAGCAGATGAACTGTAGCTGCCCCAAAGATCCTCAGCAAAACAGGCACGTGGAGGTCAGAGGAAGCCAGTGACTTGATTTGTCCTTATCACACTAGCCTCATGTCTGATTCCTAATTAAGGGCTTTTTTTTCTGAGGCAGGCTAAGCACAGCTAGCAGTAGTGCAGATGCCGTTGCATTCCTGTGCAAAGGGCTGGCAGCGAGAAGCCCTGCTCTAGAGCAGTCTGCCTGGGACACAAGACAGAGAATGGGGGAAGAACCTGTCTAGCAGTTCTCAGCAAAAAGGACTGTCATCCTAAATTGTGTGCAGTGGACCACCATCCCCCACAAAGGGGTGGAACGGGGGCATAAACAAGTAGATATGATGTTTTTCTCAAAACACTCCAATCTCAGTGAGCTGCAATCAATGGAAAGATTTCCCATTGATTTTGCTGGTCTCTGTATTGAAGCCCACGTGTGGAGGGCAAAGTATTTTGTGCAATGGCTTTAACCTGCCTCAGAGTCTGTCACATCACCAGATCCTTTTTCCATTCCTGTTGGTTAGAGTTAGTTTTGCAGTGTTTGCCTGTTGGGCTCAGGACACTGAGCCTAAAAGAAGGATGATTGTGCAAGTAATAAATTTGTACCCTCCCTTAACAACTGTGTTCAAAATAAGTGTCTATAATTGTCAGATTGTTTTAAGCTTGCCATCTTAATTTACCATGCTTCCCTAAAGCAGTAGCAGATGAATCAAAACAGCGCACGGCTTGTGGTCTGTCCACAGCATGCCCACGACACCGTCCTGCTTTCAGACATTCCCGTGACGGCCAGCCAGTGAGTCACGCAACCGCAGCTCCCCATTGCCGGCAAAGGGAGCCCACCTGAGGGGCAGCCTTTCACTCCTTCCTTCGTTCAGGCACTCACTCACTTCTCCCAGTGGGTCTCCAGTCTCCAGCACAGGCAGTGTCTCCGCAGAAGCCTGCTGATGGTCTCTTCAGAAGCCTTTTGCACACAAAAGCAGGCACTCCCGCTCCACATCTGCAGGATGATTTATTAGAATACACAGGCAATATAATGTCGCATGCAGCAGATAGGAACAGCATGCAGTCTTTTAGCTACGCACATCTGTATTCCTATCTGGAAATAAACTGAAGATGTGCCTCAGTGCTAAATAATATGTGAGTTAGATTCTTGTTTGAATCATATGTAGTTTTAGTGTAAAGATTAGAGCCATTATCTGTCCAGACTAGGGTCATCCAGGAAAGCAAGCATTTGCAGCAAGAAGTTTCAGCTCATGTAGCCCTTTTTTAATTTTTCTCATTTCACTTTTGTTGACTTTTAGCCAGCAGCACACAGAAAATTCTCTAGCTCCGGGATCCATGTGTAGATAAATTTGCTAGCTTTGTTCATATTAAAGTTTAAAATTTTCAGAAAAGAAATGCAGATTTCTATTCTTTTCTTGCAAAACAAGCATAGCATTTTCAAAGACCACAGTTTTGACCTGTCAAGAGTATGCACAATCTGAAACTCAAAAGATGTAATCTGAAGACAAAAAGAATGATCTACCTCTGTACAGAAGTTTCTTGTCTATTCTCATTCAAAGCACATCAATGGCCACCTCTGACCTAAGATCAAGTAATTCCTATACTCTTTCTAAGCTGAATTCATCTGCGTGGCCCCTCATTTTCTGTGGGGCAGTGGCCATGGCTGACAAGGATCAGAATTCTTCTCCAGGACAGTAAGTTTGATGATTTCCAGCAAGGTCCCTTGCAGGAGTTTTTCAAGCAGAATTGATTTAAAAGCAACTGCAATTATGAAAATTAGAAATTATGACTGCCAACTATTTAAACTGAGAGAAACCCTCTCCAGTTGAGAGAACCTGAACAAAGACCATATGTCCTTAGCATTGACTGGCAAAAACACCCCACATAACATTCTTGGGGTCTGTGGGAATCTCTTGTGATTCTTTACAGTTCAGTTCATCAAATACTGACATTTTGAATTTCAGTGTTTCATTATGTAAAGCAGCTTTTGCAAGCCCCAGTCATACAGTTCTTCAGTCTTCATCTATGTTATCTTGTGTCTTTCAAAGACTAGAACAGATTTGTACTAAATTATTTAACTCTGCTCAGATAGGGCTGATAAATTGAACTTTCACTCCTACTACCTGTTATTATGTTCTATTAGTTTTAAAATGAGGTGGGTTTTTTCTTTCTGAAAGAACACAAGATTTGTTGTTATTGCAGGGAGGATCTAGGTGATTTGACAACACGATTAGGTAGAACAAAGTTTTTTTACAAAACTATACAAATAGTTATTCTGAACAGAAGATTCACAACAGCAGTTTAAATATTTCCTCATAATTTGATGTTGTGTTTGTAAAAAAAAAATCCATATTCATAACTCATGTATTAAAAGTGAAAAGTGTTTGTTTGGAATCTGCATCCAAATCTCATCTCTTTGTGATCTTCAAGTTTTCAGGCAGTCAGCGCCTGAGGATTAAATTCTGCCCTGTCCTAGAGAAACTGTGGAGTTTTGCTTAACTTATGCATGTTTTAGACTGCTATTAGGAGTTCTGATCAACACATTAGGGAAGTGTGGGTTTTTTCCCTTTTAAAACATGTTTGTACAGATGAGCCGAGGCTTAATTTGCATTTAAACTAAACCTCTTTAGCAACAGATTTTCTTGAATGTAACTTTCCAAATGTTTCCACAGCAATTTTTTAGGTGCCCATAATGTTGTCACCAGGCTTATTATTCACGTTATGAATAAAAATCAAAAAAGACTTTTGACTGAATTCTCTAATGAAGCTTTTTGTGAATGAGGATATGGGTATCAGATTGCTGAAAGAACTACCAGGGATTCTCAGTTCCCCAAAGCAGTGAGCATTTTTCTTTATTTTTTAAGTGTGTCTGCTGTAAAGAAATGTATGATGGTTTGTCTTGTGTATTGAAAAAGGGTTAATGTGACCATCTAGTTAAGAACAACATGTGTGTTGAATACTCCATTAGCTAGTTTTCACAGTTAAAAGAAATATGCTTTAAGGAATCTTTTCCTTCTCTCACTGTGCAATAATCTTCAGTACATGTTAGCCTTTATCCTGTATCATGAAAGCTTATCTTCTCAGCCAAGGAGGCTTCAAGTTCTCTCTCACTGGTAAAGTAGTTTAGCTCTGTGCCAGACTGGAAAATTTCACCCTTCCCCAGGGGTAAATAAAATCCTATAAGCAAGAGTTCAAGTCAAGCAAGTTCTTCACTAGTTACTCTTTCCATGAGTCACACGCTTCTCTTCTGCAGAATCTGTCCAGCTCCTTGCCTCAGCAATATAAGATCAGCAAAACCCAAATTATCCTTTATAGCCAGAAAGAATACTAACAAGAATAAAAGCCCTCTTCAGTTAAAAACTAAACTTCTTGCCTCCTTTCCTTCTGCAGTTTTCTTCACTTACCATTCCTCTTGCTGTTTTCCTAGGTCTGGTTCTCTAATCAAAACAACATGCTTACCTTTTAGGTTTGTCATATTGATTCTTTCTAAAGCAGCCACCAGTCTTCCTAATGTTTTTCAGTCAGGGAGATGCTTTTCTTTTCTTATACTATCTGATCATGTCTGTATTAGGAAATTCTGTTGTTTGTGTGTGCTGTGTTCACCGCAGCACTCCAGTGCATAAGGCTTAGACTGAAATCAGCAGCAGTGTGGGGGTGGACACCAAGCCTGGGTTCAAGGGCTAGCACTGCCTGTTACAGTTCACTTCTAATTTGTAACAAGATTCGTATCTTGGGAAAAGCTAATGCTCCTTGAGCATACTGGCTGATCCTGTCATCAATTAATCTTGCACAGTGTCTTAACTATTCTACACAATCATTCTTTCTACAGGGTAATTCCAGTAAGAACAATAAATAAGAAAAAGTCTTTTACTTTTGTGGTTTTAAAAAACCAGAAATGGTATCTCTGAAGATAACCTGTTTGTCCAAACAGGGAAATATAGCACAGTGATTAGCATCTTCCAGGGCCAGTTACGTATGGTACGCGGGAAACCTTTCTTCAAAAGTAAGAAAATAACACATTCAAAAGAACAATGAATGCTTAAAGTGAGAATGTGGGTAAGAAACTGTGAGTTAGTTTTTGTCACTGATAGTGCTGATTCCACATATTACCAGGCCATCTGAAATACTGTGCACAGCAAGCAGAGTGGTCCCAAAGGGGAGCTTTGATTTTTATTGGCAATACGTGCCCAGAGGTCTTTGTATTGTCCAAGAGGATCTTGTCATAGACAGTAATCCCACTGAAGTGCTTGGAATGTTTTCACAGTTTCATTTTCCAGGATATCTCCAGAAGTGTTGCTGGTGACATCTAGGCATTGTGGAAGACGAATTATATTCTCCTGACCTTCAGTAGTAGGTTAAGCCACTAGGTAGCCTGTTGAATCCAAAAGGAGTTACACTAATATTTTGGCTGCCTAAACCTGTAATTTAAAGATGTTTAGAGTCACAGGTTTATGAGGATACTGGAGTAACACAAACTATAGCACAAAGCACTTTCAACTGCAGGCAATGAATTATTCTTTGTTTATCTGTATTTGTTTTACACGTCTCTTTTTTCTACCTACAGGTTTTATGATATACAAGAATAAACATCATTAGGACTTATACACAACAAATGCCAGTGTCCTGAGAGGAAAAATCCAAGCCTCATAACAGGTTTTGCTTTGTTTTCAAAGTACAATGGTGTGAAAAATGAGCACATGTTTTAAGTTCCCTTTTATCGCTTTAGTGTTGTCTGGCTTTTCCAAACCCTATACATGAATATGACTATGTAACCTGGAGATAGGAAAACACTTGTTCAAACATGCGCATGCCCACAGTAACGTAATTTACAGAGACTCAGAGTTGGCACTGTGTTCTGACATAGAAATTTAGGGTTGCACCACATGTACTGAACAATTGCTCTAATGTTTGAAATACAATGGTCACACTGTTTTGTTTCCAAGTTCTTTAGGAAAAATCAGTAGTGATTTTTTGGTACGATATTACCTCTCTAGGTACTGTAGAAAAGTATTCAGTGTATTATTTCTGAATATAGCTGTTACTTATCATACTGTAAAAAAAATAAAATAAATCTTCAAATTAAAGCTTAGGCACAACTTACCAACTGGCACTTGGGGCCAAAATTCTCAAATTCAGCAGAAACACTGTGGTAGCCTGTGGATTCAGAAGCTGCAGGTGGAACACTAAAACACAAACAAACAAATGAACAGGCTTTATTAAAAAAAAACCCAACCCAACAAACTCTAAGTTACATATACCAGTTTCATTGTTATAAACCATGGAGTCAACCAAGAACTTTGTTTTATGAGGTGTTACAGAGTCAGAGGAAAAGGGGTTGGGGGACTGTATCAAAAAGTAACAGTGCAAGGCAGGGGAATAAAAGACCCACATTCATCCCTGTTAGAAGACAGTTCCCTGTCCTGGGAGCAGTTGCAATATATGCTGTATAACTGAACACATCCTGGTTCTTCTTACCCCAGAGAAGTTCACTCGGAAAACCCCAAAGGTTTTCACAGCTTAGCGTCACAGGTTTTCCATCTGTAACACTGCAAGGGTTGCAGTCCAGACACCTCTGCATACAGCCACTCCTCAGTGAGAAGTTTTAAGACAGAAAGATTTTGGTGACATGTTCATTCTAAGCTTATTTCTTGATGGGAAGTCATTCCTCTGCTTTCCTGGTGTCCAAAACTGACCTTGTCAATCCTTGTCAAGGAAAGTACCTGTGTGGGGCAACTGCACTGAACACAGAGCTGCCAGTAGCAGAGAGGGCTTACTAGCCTGTCAGGAAATCTCTCTGCAAGGCTCTAAAAGGGGGAGAAGACAACTCAGCTCTTCAAAATTACTTTTTTTTTTTTTTTTTAAAGAGACATTGAAAAATGTGAGCCAAAAATTGATCTTTACAGTCTTGCAGGACCTCCGTGGTCCCTGCTTCATTTGACTTGACTAGGCAGAAGCCTTTAACAGAGTTAGAGGAATGCTACAGCAACTATTTTTTTCCTCGCACTTTAGTAGTTCTCAGCAAAAACTTCAGCTACCTGGGTTTAAACTGGTACTGCTGTAGCTCACTGTCTGCTTCAGGTTCACTTCTAATGCTGTTTAGTTCTATTAAGCAGCTAATAATACTCACACCGATGCAACACTTTTCATGTATAGACTTCAGCACACTGGCACAGCTGCACCCCTGTTTTATGCAGGGGAAAAGTCAAGGAAAGCAGGACCAACACTGGACTTTCTAACATATGCTGCAGTTTGGGTGGCTAGAGACTGACGGATATTACTTGTTTTTTCCCTCTAGTGTGCTGGAAAAGGGCTTAATTAGCCATACCAGACCTAAAGCATGCAGCCATTTACGGGGCTGAAGGCCCTGCAGGGCTCCCACAGGTCCTACAGGCGCAGCTGGTTGCGCTTTGGGCACAGTGGGCTCAGCCCCGAGTGTGGCAACACCCTCCGGCCACAGCCCCTGGGCACAGCACCTCTGCTACGCCCAAACACAGCCTGCTCCCACATTACAACTGTAACCAGAAACAAAGAGGAGACTGGCAGCCTTGGAAAGGTCAGCGCATGGGCTCAGAGGGAAGTTGAAGGGGAGAGGGAGGCTGTGTAAGGAGGTGACACACTGCAGAAACTTCTAGGATGGTGAGGGAAAGTGCATTCAGGGAAGGAGGAGAGGGCTGGCAACTCTCCACCTTGTACACTCAAGTTTTGATCCAGCAAAAAAAAATAAGCGTCGCTTAAGTGTCATTTGGATTTGGGGAGCTGGAATACAAAAGAGGTGCCGTGTGCACCTGCATGTGGCAAGCTGTGAATTAAGGGTGTGCAGGCAGATTTAAGCCTGGAGTTCCCTATTTTGAGTGCCTGAATTTTGCACTGTTAACATTTTTTCCACATAGACATCTGTCCAGGTTCCTGCCCTGTATTGGAAACATTCAAAGATTTATAGTCTAGTTCTCCTGATTACCATGCCCAGGTAAATGAAAGCTTAACAGAACAGGAAGCCAAACCCCTGTCATTACATGAGAACAAAATGGACCATAAGGCAAGATCCCAGGATGGATCCAACAGTGGGCCAACAGTGCAGTCCTCATCCTTAGGAGCAACCCTACCTCCATGGTGCAGTGCTCTATCAAGCTTCATTTTCACAGCCTGTAGAGTTTTTGCCCCACCATTTCTTTGTAAGGCTGACACTCTCTTTTAATTTCCAGCCTCCATTTATCCATCAGCACTTTGCATCGAGTTCCTGCTTTTGGTGTGAGAATTTTCTTTCCATCTTAGCAAAATTCGGAGCTTTTCCCAAGTAGATAACAGGTATGTCAAGTTAACTGCAATCTACTGGCACATCATCTATGGGTTAATAACAACTGCTATGTTAATACAGGATTCTGTATTAGAAGATCCCAGTTCTGGATGCAAGAAAGACTATATATCTAGCGTACTTCCTAACACCTTGCAATATAAAACATTAATTTCCTTTACAGAGGTGTAGACAATGTTCTTGACTTAAACCACTAACAAACATGATGGTTAAGAATTATTAAGCAGACTAACAGATTTATCAGATAAATAACTAAGCTTTAGCCTTAACAAAACATTTAAATAACATGGAATTAAGGCTTAAATAATTAGAGGTATTAGTGACAACACATTTAAATAACTTCTTAGAAAACACCAAATAATAGGGAGTGTAGTCCTACAGTGAAGCTTATCAGGTTTAAAAAAATCTCCATAAAATATTAGGAAACATACAGTTACATAATCTTATCATGGCTCATGTGTTGAACAAGAAATACACACTGGGTCCCTCTGTTGAGTACAAAATATTTTTTATGTGGTTTAAGTTTTAATGCACTCATACATTTACCAGTTAGATTGCTAATTAAAAAAAATAAAAATCAACAAGGAATAGAAGTATATTCTAAGAATAGGCTAAGGATCTTTATAGCATATGCGTCCAAATACTCAGGGGAAAAAAAAATATCCGACTCCTTCTAAAACAGTTTAAAGAAAGTCACCAGCAGCTGCCAGGTTTTGATTTCCTTTCAAAAATAGATTATCAATTTAGGTGCAACTAGAAGGTAAATTTGGCCATCCCAGTTTAAATCTCAGTCTTTGCATAAAGTTGTTCCCTATTTTGTAACGATTCGCTATTAACAAAGAAATTCTGAGTTGCTGGAAAGCTGTGCCACCAAACAGCTGGCACAGCCGATCAAAAATAGGGTTTTCTTTTTAAAGTTAATATTGCCATTCACAGGCATGGGTTGTGTGTGGCTCTAACCCAGCTGTTCAGGATAACAGAAGAGAAGACAAAGGCATGTTTTGCCCTTTCAGACCTTGCTGTACCGCTTCTGCTTAGCTTTTGCTTTGGGAAATGAAGGGAGGGCAGGGGCTGCTGGCTGGGGGATACCCCGGGGAGCTGATGGGCAGAGATATCCGTTTCCTTGAAGCTCCTGCCCACTCACCCACATGGGAACTACTAAAACAGAAACATGGTGTGGGGTGAGGAAGCCAGGGACTGCAGCCCAGCCTTGCTGCCCCTCTGTCTGCTGCAAGAAGGGACACCCCAGGCTGGAGCGGGTCCATCCAAGGGCTCTTCTCCTTTCTATGGCTGCTCCCTCCTGGAAACTGAATACTCAGCCTAACTCATTATAAGCAGAGACCAAATTTCTGCCTAGCAGCTGGGAAGGGGAAAACCAAAACCAGGCACCCCCAGCACTTTGAATCTTTGGCCACGTTTGAGTGAGTGAACATAAACAAGCATGCTGTGATACCTCTGTGTGCATGGGAAAGCAGGCAGAAGGCAGGGCTGGAACATGCACACGGGAGGTACGCACAAAACTCTAAAAATAAGAGGCTATAAGTGTTCTGCAGAGTCAAAAGTAAGTGAAATGTTTTCAGAAAATCCTAAAGGGAAGAGTGGAAGAAAAGCAGACCAGCCCTCTGGGAACTCTGCTTTCCTAAGTAATAAAAACCTCTGTTTTCCCTGTCTGGAAAAGTTGTCCACAATGCTCAGAACAATACGTTTTTGTTTTTAGTCTTTTACACCAAATAACAATGAAAAGCTAAAAAACAGTGTCAACTGCTGTAAGGGGGCAAAAGTACCATCTTGTAGTTGAGAGAGAGATGTTTTTAAAAGCTGGGGTTTGTGAAGTGAAGTTGTTGAACTAAGTTAACAAGTAAACTCAGTATTTCAGAAACATGTTTACGTCCTTAACTAAAACATGTTTTCCAAATGGCTTTAGTTTTTTTATGCCATATGTAAAAATATTTCATGTTCTTCACTTATGAAATTCACAGAAATTTAGAATCTCAAAAAGTTTTGAAAAATGGGCACGCCAAATGTGTTGTTCATAAACCAAAAAATACATTTTAGTGAATGAAATGGCTTGAAAACAAGCCAAACTTCCAAAATGGAAAGGAAGATACATTTTTTTTCCTCTTTTTCTGAAGGCATCCGACTGTGCAGGAATGCTTTGTTGAAACTTTAAAGATGGACAAATAATCAAAAACTTGGTGGAGCATGGAGCAGCAGCCTGTATTAATTAAACCACAATTATCTTTGTGGCACTATTTGGTTTTGCATGGTCGCGCAGTATATTAATGCATATTGTAGTTAATCCTACTATCGCTAGATAGACAAAACTCCAGACATCAGGAATTTGGTTTGGCTAAGTCAAGCACAGTGACTTATTTCAGATGCTGATATCTGTTTCTTAAAAAGAAGCATTGTTACTTTTTCCTGTATATTCTATAGCTGTACTGACTGAGGCTCAGATGGCGTGGGCGTGCTCAAGGGAAACCTTCAGACAACACCCAGATATTGCAGAAATTTATAAAGCTGTTAATGAGGCTTTGCCTGGGTGTGTTGCTGTATCTGCAGCTGAACTGGGTCAGAGACTGAAGCTCCTGGACACCCTCCCAGCTGCTCACTGTTGTTTTTTCTTTTTTCCCCTGCCAGAGGTTACCCTCTTCTGAGATCTGCTTCTGTCACTACATGCTTAGGCTGACCTTGTGAAATTATGTAGTTGTCGTTGTCATCATTGCTTTATCATTGATACCTGTCAATAGGTACTCACTTTACGGATAAGATCCCACCTGTATCTCTCTTAGGTTAGGGATAGTCACTGGCTTTTTATTTTTTCATGGGTTGTAACTGAAATGGAGTGGGCTTGGTCAGTTGGCTTGCTGATGTGGCTAAGGCTACTGTAGGACTCCAGAGTTTATAGCAGCAGAAAGTCATCAGAGGCACTGTGTGCCTCGAGGGGTTCACAGAATCACAGAATGACAGGGGTTGGAAGGTACCTCAGGAGATCACCTAGTCCAATCCCCCTGCCAAAGCAGGATCACCTAGAGCAGGTTGCACAGGAAGGTGTCCAGGTGGGTTTTGAACATCTCCAGAGGAGATTCCACAACCTCTCTGGGCAGCCTGTTCTAGTGCTCTGTCACCCTCACAGGAAATAAGGTTTTCCTCATGTTTAAGTAGAACCTCCTGTGTTCCAGCTTGTGAGCCCCTCTGGGTGCGTGAGCCCCTCTTGAGCAGCCCTCCTGAGAAATGGAAACCTCTGCTCCAGTTCGCTGGGATAGTCCTTATTCTCAGACTCTGTTGTGCCATAAATACAGACTCCCTTAGTTGCCAATAAAAGGCAACCTTTTAGTCTCTGTTCGGCACACCACAGCAAAGAACAGATACAGATTGGGTTTCACTGTATTAACACGTGTGGCAGGGTTCCCCAGAAATGTAACAAACTGTATGCAGGGAATGAGGTGATAAAAGGCCGGGGAGTTTTGGCAGCCTGCCGCTGCAAGCCAGGGTTTGCTGTGTGTATGTCATGGGTAGATCCTGTGCAAAGGTCACAGCAAGCTAAATCCTAAAAGGTCCTTGCACAATCAACATTTAAAAAATAATATATATTATATAAACTGCTGTGTTTTAAAGAGGTCAGGAATAGGAGAAGGTAGCCTGCAGACAGGAATGTACTAATTAAAGTATACAATAGAAATATTAACCAAGTGACCTTAGGGGTGGGGAAGGAGGCAGGAGGAAGGGGGAAGATGTGACATAATCTCCTTATTACCATGTTATATTCCAGTGTTTTGAAAAATGGGACAGACAGACAGGAAGAGAGCAGTCCTGCCACCCTGGCTGGGAAAAACTGTCTCCACTGAGGCAGTGGCTCTGCCTGGGCCGAAAAGCCATGTATAACTTCTCCGAGTGTCCACCAGTGCACACGGCAGCTGGGGTACACAGTGCACAGTGGCCTTCAGCCTCATGAGCCCATGGAGACAGTAGAGAGCATGATTGCCAAATGTAGATTTAATAGTGGGTTTTACTTTTTCCTACCTTTGTATTACATATCAATTGTTTGAAGTAAGCCTCTTCTAGACTCAGTTGAAGGGAAAATCTGACTGTAACCTCACACAATAAAGCACTCTGTTCCTGTGAGCAAGGCAATGTTTAAAGCTTTTCCTGTAACCATCGTCCCTATCTACATTTTTCAGGATACCCTAATGATAATATAGTCAGCCTCTTCTTACTCATACAGGCTGTTTGGGAGATGGTATCTCTGAGTCTGAGGTAGGGGAGCATCTGCCAGCAGACTGCTATAGCCAGGAAAATCCTCTGGCACGCAGCGTGAGCCAGGAGTCTGCCAAGTACTGAGCACTATGAGGGAGTTTGTAATGAAGCAATGAAGCCTGTGCATGCTTCTCTGCCTCTGTCTTCTTGCTGCTGCAGAGGCACATCCTTATGTCATGGCCCAGCTCCTGGCTTGTTTTGTTTAGATCTACCAGTTCATCTTCCTTTTCTGTCCTCAGCTGATCTCGCACGTAAACTGGGCTCTTCCTATTGAAAAATCCTGTTTGCCTCTACTCTCTCTTCTTCAGCACCACCCTTGTGTGTGGCTGTGAAATTCCTCACTTAGTTCTTTCTGTCCCTTGATCATGACCTGACCTCTTTATCAGCCTCTGATGTTCAGGCTGCTGGACATACAGCACAGAGCAGCCTGGGGCTGGATTTCCCTTGCATGAGCCTGGGGAGCTGCTAGCAGTAGCAAGGAGGAAGTAGGATGGAGAATCTTAGCCAGATTCTGTCACACAAATGTGGTATCTTAGAGTAATTAAGGACCTCACAGCAGCTTGGATATACATGCCCTTCACACCTGCCCACAACTCCCTTGCATATTGTATTGTTCTTAGCATTTTTTTTCCTGGTCTTTTGAATAGCATTTTGGCTATTTTTGGCTCTCAGTATCAGCAGCAGGATAAATAGGGTAGTCCTGTTCAACTTTAATTTCCAGTTTGCACCAAGGACAGTATCCAAATATCAGCTCTTACTATTATAATTACATAAACTTCCTTGCATGCAAGCACCCAGTCAAAGGAATGCACACCCATACCAAAAGTTCTTTCAATACCTTTGCTGGCATGTGTTGTATATTGCCTGAACAAAGAAAGAGAATAAGTCTTTTCAGCCATTTAGCAATTCATACCTAAGGCCTTTGTTTGTGGGACACAGGAATGAAGCTGGTTCACAGGAAAAAAAAATGCTTAAAAAGACCTCAGTGTAATCTTGTTTCCCTTCATGATGAACCGCGGCTAGGAAAAAAAAAGGGATCTCTCATGAGCTTTAGGTCGCTGGAAACATATTGGAGTCATGCTGCTTTGTCAGCTGAACAGGAGCTCCCAGTGTGACACACTGCTAAAAGAGACAATGCTGCTCTTGGATACATAAGCATATACCGAAGGGTATATCAAGTAGGATGGCTATCATATGTCTGCATGCAGTCCTGAGCAATTACTGCTAGAATACTCTCCAGGCTTAGTGCCTGCAGTTCAAAAACAATGCTGATAAATTATAGAATGTTCAGACAAAAGCCACAACAGTGATTAACATGGACATGACCAACCTTCCTTGTCCTGTAAGCCCTGTACCAAAATCTTTCTATGGTCAAAAACCAGGAAAGGGCAACTCCATGAACAATCATCAGAAGACAACATTGGTCCCCTAGGAGTCCCACTGCTCCCTGCATGAAAGATAAGACAAGGCCATGACAGAAAATGAGCCGGTGACTCACCTTCTCCCCGTAACCATGCCATGGTCCTGGCATGAAAATGCACCTTAACTGCTTGCATTTCGTTTAGCTCAAGTGCTGCTGGTTAGCCACCTGGAAAATAAACGTCATACATGAGAAAGACTATGAATTCATACTCCATAGGTCATCAAAAAGAAGGTTAAGGATTGACATGTTCAGAGACTGATACATGAGTAATATGTACTTGATACTTTGATAACAAGACTTGGATAACAACTGTTCAATTCAGCAAAGGAAAAGGACGCTGAACGTTGCTTATAAATAGTGTCCTCATTTCTCAAGGTGAACAAACTCTTTTTGAATGTAATCCAGCACTTAGCATTTTGAAAAAGAAAATTTGAGGCAGCCATAAACTCCTCCTCTTCTCTCTTAAAGCCATTCTCCTATGCACAACCCTGTGCACAAGTATTGCTTATTCACATGGTGAATGGCTGTAGTGTACAACTAAAATCTCATTTAAAATTTATTATTTTTTTGCTATATTGAAAAGAACAAATAAAAATCCTCATTCTCATTTATAACTTTCTACTTTTGAAATACTTATTTATGACATAGGAGTTCATAAACTTCAATTAAAATTACACCCTAAACTCTAAGCAGTCCAGTGACTTGGGCAGCTCACTTCTTTTCTGATGGTGGTATGTAGCTGCCGACGATGTACACTTACCAGCAAAGTGCACAGGGCCTTCAGACTTACTATAAAGAAAAACCACCACCAACAACAAAAAAACCCCAAAACATTCAGAAGCCCTGTTTTGGGTTTGTGTCTGTCAGGGGAGCATTTCTGGTAGTGGGGGAAGGAGAAGCTTTGTGAAAGCTCCACTGGCTCCAAGGCAGAGACCCCTCCAGGCCAGGCTGAGCCAACGAGCACTAGAGAAATTTCTCTGCAAATCCATATTGGTGAGGGGAAGGACTGTCTTGAAAAGAAGAAGGTGGAGAGAACCTGGAGGAGAGGCCACTGACCTGAACAAAAGAGGACCATGGGCCTAAACAAAGGGAGAGCTTGGTTTCCAGGAGGAAGGAGGAGGAGGGGAGGACAGAGAACCTCAGACACTCAGTTCAACTGCATGGAGTAGGAGAAGACAAAGGAGGTCCCCTGCAGCCTATGGAGGTTCAAAGACAGAGCAGATACCCATGTGTATTTAAGATCCCCTTAAATGTACTTTTATGAAACATCACAATCCCTCTTTCTCGCCTTCCTTAAGAATAGGCTAATAAGAATCACATGACAACAACGAGCGCTTCAGCAGCCATTATTGTGGCTAGTGGGATTTTAAAGCAACAAGAGAATTACTGTATGTTACTATTAAATCCTCTTTGTCACCACTGATAGAATTGATCGAGTGCTCTTCAGGGAATAAACACATTGCTGAATTACTCTTTTTCTTGGTCAGCCGTTGTGTTGACAGGACTCTTTTATCCTTTATCCTATGCGCTGCTGCTGGGAGGCAGAAGACAGAAGTCAAGTTGAGGGCATAGGAAACAGGCTAAGAAATGCCAGTGGAAGCCTGTGCAATATGTGAGAATCAGCCATATTCAGCAGGGAAGGAGAAGCCCCAGCTAGTGACTGTAAGACTGATTTTGGACAGCCATTTGGATGATCTTCCTGATGACATGGGTGATAGTTGCTTTTAAAGACGACATAGTGATTTCAAACATTGTTTGGTTTTCCCAGCAGTTTCAGAAACCATCTCAACCTCCAGGAAGTCAAACTTTGTTGAAGTAATTTGTAAGAGAGGACAGCACCAAACATCCTTTCAACAGCAAAGGGAAATGCCACTTTTTCACATGCAAACATATTAGAGGAAAAAGAAAAGGAAAAGTGATTGGGAGAGTCTTCCTCTAAATTTAAGAGTTGCATACTATAACCCTCTGTATGAGTAAAAATGTTTTTGTCATCATGACCCCAACTCTACAAAATGAAAAGGGAGCCATAGAAACCAGTAAATCAACCTATTACTGCTTCCTGTACCCCAATACGCCACATCCAGTATCCCTGTGGTTTCCAGTGATCAGAGTGGCCCATGACATTAGGCAGGTATTTTTTTCTAAGCAGTGAGTTCCTTTCCTATTTCTCCCTAATGCTCTGTCCTGTCTCCAACAGCAGGCCCAGTCCTGGTACCGCAAGTGCTGTCCCTATACCTGCGCGCCAGCCAGGCAGGGAGAAATAGTGCAATGAATTTTGGAGCAACTCTGTATGTGCACCCCTCAGTGTCACTGACCACATTCCTGGGACCTGACACACACTGGAACACCTCTCCTATGCATTTTTATCCTCCAGTTTTGGCTCATTCCAGTGGTTTTCTTAGAAAAATGAACTAGCTATGGTAGTATGACTGTGAAACATAAAGCAGATATTTTGGACCTTCAGCAAAACAGTTTGAGAGTGAAATCCTATAGAAATGTAAAATGTTGTTTTGACCACCAGAGGGGGCCTGCATTGTCCCAGATTCACAGTAAAAACAGAAAATCATGTTTTAGAAGAGGAAGAAAAAGGCAAGTATGTGTTTGGACCAGGGTAGCACCTACAGGCACTACGTGATGATCAGCTGATTGCAACACACCCATGAGATGAATGGAAAACAAGTCAGCGTGGGATGAGCAGGGAGTGCTGCCTGGTACCCACTCCATCAGCTGTGCCCAGAAGGTATCCTACAGAGGAAATTCTTGAGGAATTATACGAGTTTTTCTGGGAATCTGTATGTGAAATACGACGAGATTATTTTGGCTGTTGCATTCAGCCACTGTCTCTGCCCATGTTCATTTCAGGAAAAGTAATGCTATAGATGCAAGTCAACTTTTCAAAACTGTTATCAAATGTCATCATATTAATATCTCTGTTTGAATTTCAAACGGGACATTTTTCAATTGTCAATATTTTGTCTACATTTTGCACAGATCTAAGACAGCATTAGGCATCCCAGCTACAGTACGAAGAATACACGTCAGAAATACAGTTTCTGGTTAATACTTCTATAGAGATAAATCCTGGCACAAAATTTATCATGCAAGAGTGGAAAAGCTTAAAGAAAAATATGGGTGTTGTTTTTCTCAAAGAAAATGAACTAGAATACAACAGAGATATCACTTTTCATCAATACCTACTTAGTTATTCTACTGTAAATCTCAAAAGCACTTGTTTTTCCTTTGCCTGCACTTTGCTTTTTTTATCTGTGTAAAATGAATGCAAAGCATGTGTAATACCATACTCTATGCTTGTGCTCTAAAGCAACTTTTGACAAGCATCCATATATAAAGGTATAAATAACAAGGCAGCAGATATTCAAATCCAGCATTTAATACAAAAAATTCTGTTTATGTTCTGTGACTTTTACAGTAGGTCATCTATACAAAACAATGGCATTAACACCACCATATAGAATTTAAAAAGTCAGGAAAGTTACTGCTGCTTGAGTAGCAATGAACAATCTTGTATATTCTTGCTTGGAAACACTGTACAAAGAAAATAAATCTTCAGCTGAAAGCCTCATTCCTAGAGTCACCCAATAGTACATAAATAGGACCACTTAGGCACACAGCATTTGTCCCCCACTCTGACTTACTCATTTATTTGTAGCGGATATGAGAGCTTGTGGGTGGCCTGACATGGTCCTCATTCAATTTTATTTAATTACTCACTTGATTTCACTTGAAAGAACTATTAAAATGGCATCTTAATTGCTCAGTGTTATCCAGAATCTCTTTCAAAGCCCATAAACTGCCAGGGATTAAAAATGATGTCACTTTTTTGAATTCTCTATTCGGGGTGGGGAGGGGGAAGGGGGAAGAATCTCCATCCAAGCCAAAATAAATACATAAACACATGAAAATACACAGCCCTTGAGGAGTGGGTCAACTCTCCCCCTTCCCCTATGCTGCACTTCTGCTGTAAGCAGGATTTGGGGAAAACAAGATGATAGATGAAACACTACATCTATAAAGCTTCAGGCAGGAAGGGAAATCATGTTTGGGATCTTCAGACCCCGGAAGATGGAGGTTCACCACCACACCCCCCTCATCCCCCGAAACACACAGGAACTGCTATGCCGGGTCAGATGAAAGATCCATCAGCCCAATATCCTGCCGTTGACAACAGACAGAGGCAGATGCGCAGGAAAAGAATATAAGAACAGGGTGTGTGCAGCGTGATTCTCTGTCCACCCCCACCCCGCAAATATCCTCCCTGTTTCCGACAATCAGCAGTTTAAGGATTTCCTGAGCCAGATGTTGCATCTGGACCACTGCTTTCAACAGCCAAATAGAAATTGAGACCCCCTTCTACCAAAAGAAAGATACAGGGGCTTGGCTGTATCTGCAGTCTGGCTAATGCAGTAGCAGCTGCAGAGAGTGGCTTTACTGCTTCTCTGAATTCAGGGAAGGCTTCTTCCTGTTTCTGACCTTCACATATGAAAATGCCATAAATTAAGCATTAGCACTAAGGAGAATTAATAGCTGTTGGACTTTACAAAGCTAGATTATGCCATCAGTAGTTTTATTAAGCAATCTATTAGTTGTTTTTACATGCACAAACATACAACCTACGTCTGTAAGCAGATGTTAACTGCAAAGCATATGGAATCTACTCCTTAAATATCTTACATATTAGAAAAGTTTGGTTGGATATTTGATTCAAATGCTCTTCCATCTAGCTAAGAAATGGAAAAAGGGGGAAAAAAAAAAAAAAGGTAAGTGTTGGTGTAGAAGCATGGGGCATTAGTTGGCCATAACTTCCCTTAAAGTGCTGCAGATTCCTTGGGCAGCAGATGTCCTATACATGGCTATAAGGACCAGCCCTCATAGATCCAGAAATGGATTAATTTTTACCTTCAGAGAAGGGAGGAAGTGAAGAGAGAATACTTTCTTCAGGAAATCAGATTTTCCTGTGCTTGATCTCCATGCATAGCTTTGCCTTTTCTTTATTTTATTAACTGATTTGAAAGAAAAATTATCTTTTCTTTCTGCCTTGAATAAAATCATCCTCCCTTCTCCTCTTGATCAAATGCCACCTACTTTTTTTAAATTTTTATTTTTATTGAGTTAACGCAAAAATAACTGAACTCTGAAACCCTAGTTCTAATCTTAGCGTACACACATGTCCAAGCCTGAAAACAAACTGAGTAAGATAAAAATAAAGGTGTTGGCAATTCCAAATATGTCTGCTTGGCATCTGCTAAGACCTTTAGAATGTCCTAATTAAACTCTCACATACTTTGTGATTTGAAACAGTTATACCTGCCTGATCTGGATGCTCAGAAGGCTCTGCTGAGGCAGCAGACAATGAAGGAGAGAGATGCCTCACACTTATCACAGTAGAACCTTGTGGAGGGTGAGAAGAAAGGAAGAAGAAATTGCCTAAACACAGACACACTGGAGAGTGTTTTCTTCTAAGAATTGCAGCTCCCAGATACTTCTGTTGCATTCTGCTACTTTAAGCTGTGCAGTTATTAAGAACTTGACTCTAAGTGGTTCCAGTCCATCAGTTACTCAGTGTATCACAATATCCATTGAACTGGTCATACCACATTCCATTCCAGTGAAATTAGAGCATCACTGATTTTGTGACAATTTAGTTCCTGATTATTCAGAGAGTGTTTAGTACATGTTTTCCTTCAAGGAAGAAGGATACCACTCATGTACCCAAGCAGTTTTCTTAGCTGGAGTTGACTTAGTTTGAAGTTTACCTACTCCAAAACCCGAAAGCCATAAACCTTATTGCCTGTGCACTGCAGTTCCCAGCATCCTGAAGCTACCCAAAGGAGAGAAGAAACTGAGACATCCCCCAAGATCAAGGTCAGACCTCCCATTAGGTAGGGACGTGCAGGTCTTCTCTATTTTTCCTTTTCTCTCGCAGGAGTCTTTAGAGAAATCAGACACCTTCAAGGAGCTGGAGTTTTCTCAAAACATTTTTCATCTCACAGAGGGTTGCAGGCAGAGGAAATAGTGCTCACTTTCCTGCAGTTCCCACCCCGCTTCTGTCCAAACCTCTCTGCACTCCACCATGCAGTCAACTAGTTCTGCCATCCCCGTGCAGCCATGGAAGAGGGACAGAAAAAGTGAGTCTGTCTGCAGGGCTGAAAAGGGAAGACATGGCAAATGGAGAAACCAAAATCATCCCTTTCTGTAGACCCTCTTCAAGGACAAATGACAGACATAATCTTGCCCATAGTTTTTGGCAATTATATTACATTTAAAATGCTATTAATTGATCTTCATTTTGTCAGTAAACTATTTTAAAATAATGAGAAAGCATCAGTATGTAAAGAGAAATTGTTGGAGACTTCACACAAGTTGGGATTGCCAGAAATATCCACTTGCATGTCACAGCCAGTGACTCCTGTTAGAAAGAGCAGCACCAGAGCCACCTGTTACCTCACACGTGGATGTGTGTGTCTCTCAGGAGAGTGTTCAGTCTGAGCCCTGCCATACCCATGCTGGGCTTAAAGTTAAATATTAATTAACTGAGAAGTGCAGTGCAGATGTGTAGTCACACACAGTCCTGCAAGCACCACTCTTGTCAAGCCTGAGAACTCAGTTTTCCAAAATGCAGCAGTGACAATTCAGTTCAAACAAGACAGCCCAGTAGTTGCAATTACACCATAATTGGAACTGTCAGTGGAAGTAGCATATTTTCTGACTAAGAAATCACTGATCACTTTAGGCCTATGCAAAATAGAGGGAAAAAACCTATCTAAAAACTTGCTTTGGACTATTACACTAAAGATTTTTTTAAAAAAACTTTTTTTTTTTTCTCCTGTTTGCTGTTTGCCAGATGTTAACAGAATTGCTAATGCATTTGCACAGGTGGTAGAGATCTTTGAAGGCAAAGTTTACAAGAGACATATAAAATGCATCTCCTATTCTCAAATACAATTTATTATTTTTAACTGCCCTAAGTGAAAGCAATAAAATTCCCTGCTCAGCACTTGAGGAATGAGTATCTGACAAGGAATGCAGCAGATTTGCCCCCAAATAACTTTGCCCTGACCCACCAAACAGAGGGATAAAAAAACCAAGACAGTTCTTCACTCCCCTCCTCCTTTTCTGAGAAGTCAGCATTCTCCACTGAAAACAATCCAGTGTCAGTAAGTGACAATTCTGGAATTCTCCCTGGGACTTAAATCACAGCTGAGACACTAAATCACTTAATGAGAATGTGTCCTATTGCAAAATATTTGTATCAGGGTCCCATTGCACTGTCCTTAGGTGCATTTTTTTTTTTTTAACAAAATAGGCATTTTATTCCACTTGGGCACATCATAAAATTGCCACCAAATAATATTTCATGTGGCAGTTCAGTAATAATCAAAGAAACATGCTGGGTACATTATTCTAAATGTTAGCCCTAATCCTCCAGGCAAATACTAATGGATAGTAGCAATTTGTGTAGCCATTGGAGCATAAAAATGAACTTTTAAAAATATCTAGCACTTAAAAAGCAAACAAACAAACACACACAATAGTTTGCTTGTCAGAGCACAAACAACTTCCCCACAAAACATCTGAGACAAAATGAAATGGCAAAAGTTTGGACAAATCCAGTTTAGTCACTGTGTGCGGCTCTCTGCCCGCACTAGGAAAGTTTGATACTTTCCTGTTTTATACTGGCATGAATGCAGCTGCACTAAAGGAACAACAAAGGAAGCAGCAATATGCACAAGATGAGACAGATTTAGCAAACTGGAAAACATTACCTGTTTCCCTGCTACAGGACAGTGGATACCATAGCTATCAGTAGATATATGGCCAGCAGGTTGGGGGAGGTGATTCTCCCTTGTGCTCCACTCTCGTAAGGCCCCACCTGGAGCACTGAGTCCACTTCTGGAGCTCCCAACACAACAAAGACATGGACCAGTTAGAACGAGTCCAGAGGAGGCCATCAGAGTCAGCAGAGGGATGATTCAAGGGCTGGAGCACCTCTCCTATGAGGACAGGCTGAGAGAGTTGGGGCTGTTCAGCCTGGAGAAGAGAGAGCTGACAGGAGACCTTATAGCGGCCTTCCAATACCTGAAGGGGCTACAGGAAAGCTGGGGAGGGACTTTTTACAAGGGCAGTTAATGATAGAACAAGGGGTGATCACTTTAAGCTGAAAGAGGGCAGGTTTAGATTAAATATGAGGAAGAAATTCTTTACTGTGAGGGGGTGAGACACTGGAACAGGTTGCCCGAGGAAGTTGTGGATGCCCCCTCCCTGGAAGTGTTCAAGGCCAGGTTGGATGAGGCTTTGAGCAACCTGGTCTAGTGGAAGGTGTCCCTGCTCATGGCAGCGGGGCTGGAACTGGATGATCTTTAAGGTCCCTTCCAACCCAGACCATTCTGTGATTCCGTGATTAGACCAAAACTAGCAAAAAGTGATTGCAGAGACAAACACCGGACATATAAGTGACATTGCAGATACACACATGAAGCCAAGGTCCTCGTGTAAACAGGTACATTTCTACTGGAAAAATAATGACACTATGCTATATGTGATAACTTACCTTGTAGGAGGCAAAACCCTCTGACTTCAATCTACGTGGCTTAACTTGTCACTTGAGCTTTTCCAAACTTCCACTGAAAATGGAAGAACATATTCTCTTGGAATCACTGAACAATTTTAATGTGTCTTTTTATTCTCTAATTAATTGGTTGAAAACAAACAAGCAGATTGACTCACACACACAAGACTAAAATTTCCCTATTTTTCACCACACTCCTCCTGTTCCCCACTTTCAATGTTAAAACTGCACAATTTGATCTTTCCTTTTTGGAAACTACAAGCTTTCATACTTGAGGGCAGCAGGAAAATCTGCTGCCTACCTCCTCACGTTCAGACCCTGGACAGCAAGATATCCCAGCTAACATGTCCTGGGAATGTGCTGCCAAGGTGCAGGCAGTGATTCAGAGCTGCCCCATGGGACCAGCATGCTAGAAGAGCTATTGAGCCCAGCATGACTTGATCTGGCTTCTTTAAGGCCACATGTCCCATGGCATCCTCCAGCCACCCTGGCTCCCAGGGAGGCTTTTACCCATAAATCTGGAGGAACAGGGATGGCAGGATGGCAGATGTCCATGCAGTGCTGTGTCAATGCTGAGGAAAGACAAGTCCCGTACAGTAAGCCTAAGACAAAGCTTCCGTCTATCTGAGTGTTAAGGCATTCATTTGAGAGGAAAGAGTTCTGGTCTTGATATCTGAACCAGAGATCATTTGTAGCTTCTTTTTAATCAACAGACTTATGCATATATACATATACAGGCATATATATATATATTTAACTAATGGAGCTTTGGTCTAGCATTTGCTGAGGGTGGGTACCCTCTGCTTATTTGTGGGGTCGAGCCTGAAGCTCCAAGTTCACAGTAATATATTGCATGTATCACCAGGTAGGAATGCTTCTCCTTCAAATCTGACCTCTATCTTTATTGTTAGAAATATTTTTATCTGAATAATGCGGTAAACATATTTTCCCAAATTGTTTTCAAGGAGCAAATAATATGAAGCACTACATCTATGAAAAAATCCAAACAAACATAGCAATTGTTTTGTAGAGTCTATTCAGTATAATTTGAATATTGCCTTTTGAAAACTGCCACTTCTCCTGCTATTTATATTATGATTCAGTTCATGAAATGAACTTGCCTGAACATGGAAGATTATCAGTATTCAGCAAACACCGTTTGTTAGTCAACATTCAAGTTCAGAGAAGCTTAGCAACATCTCTGTGAGTGTTTGGTGGAAATCTGTGAACTATACTTTTAGTGGACAGAATCTGCTTTTTGAAGTGATCTGAAAAATACCTTGCATTCCTGTTTATAATACAAACAGTACAAATTAAAATGGTAAAGTACTAGAGATGAACCAATTGCAGACTTCACAAATAAAATATTAATAAATTCAGTGTGCCCAAAACCTTCAATTGCAGTATTTGAAGATCATTGACTTCCTCTGATATAGTTATCCTAAACTTTCAAAATAACAACTTCTTAAACAGTTCTCTGTCTTTTCCCTCTCTGTAGATAGAGAATTTCCACCAAAACATGTTGCTCACTTAAGACTTCATATTTATACTGATCCTGTATACTAGAAAGGAGACAAGAAATATCAAGCATATTTTTCAAAATGCATTGCCAGACATAGAAGAGACAGAATCAAGTTAGTTACCTTCATGACCTCAGGAAAAAGGACAGCTTGTGCTTCTGGTGATAGAAGTGACCAGACCAATATTTGGTCTCTGTCAGACAACATACTCTCAGCTCTGGAAGGACAAGATGACAAACAATTGAACCAGTGTTTTCTCTTAGATGTAGCTCTGCCATCTTATGTGTCAGTGTGGCAGCTATGTTAAATCACAGTCTCTCACGGGATATTACCACTCAGGAGTGGCACATGGGAAACTAGTAATTGGTACTAAAACTGCCTGGTCTTTCACCTCTGTTCCTGGTAACTCAACAGGTTTCCCATTTCCATGCTTGATGAGTTACTCTAACTCTGGGAAAAACCTTCACACACTCAGAGCTGTAACACACATTTCAGTGTTATCTTCATTTTGCCCAGCAGATATCCCTGCCTCAGTGCAGGTACTGGTGTTCACATCATAGAAACAGATGCTTTAAGGCTGTGTATAATGACATAACACGATCCCATGGCTAGAAGATGAAATTAGATAAGTTCAAATGCTAAAGCACACACATTCCTACTGTGAGGAAATTAAGCAGTTAAGCAGCCTATGAAAGGAGGCAGTAAATTCTCCATGGCTTCAAGTCTGTGTCAATATTGAACTCTTTCACACCTGGCTCAAATGTTCTGGGCACAAACTAAGAACTGCATGGTGAAACTCTATGGTTTGTCCTATAAGGAAAGCTGAAAGAGATTAATATTAATAAACCCTCCTGGCTTTAAAACCTACCAGTTCTCTGGCCTCTTATCAAAGTGCCACCAAGACATTCAGAAAAATTCTCCAATCTATTGTTTTCAGATTTAAAAAATTTTCTAATTTTGGAAACATGCTCCTATTTCTTAGTGTTTGCTCCACTTTTTATTTTCCTGACTTTTTTTTTTGGGGGGGGGGGGGGGGGGGAATCAAACAACAAAACAAAACTTTCCCAAAAGATCTGCTTAAACTGCTAAATATTTCTGCCTACTTCAGATGCAACCCTGGTTTTATGCATTCATTATAAGATAGTACAAATAATTTTAAAATTGCTTAACTTTGATTTTATCCTGAAATACCAATCAAGTAGGTTTTCTCAAAGATAATCTGGGGTCTTATTTCAGTAATCAACAGATACTTCAAGTAGACCATGTGCTAAACATCTCTGCAGGCATCACTTACTGCATTAAGGATTTACTCAATGCTTGAAGAAGTAGAAATCTGAAGTTAAATGTCAAAATCTACATTTAGTTAATTTTACAAATCATGAATACAAATCACTTCCCTCTGACACGGCTGACCAACATTAGACCTATTCTGTTATATAATGTTGAAAGTATATAAACCATCCGAACTCATTTCCCCTTTGACTTCCTACAATCTAAGTAAGTTAATGCATCTCTTTTTTCATCACCTGTCGTTCATATGGGGGAGAGCAGAAGATAAAGATCTGTCCTACTAAGGAATCTGCAGACAATTGACTTTCCAGCGAACCCCTATAATGTATTATTCATTTTCCAAATGAGATCCTGCCAAATCTGGAGAGTCTGTGTGCAAAAACATCCTGATGTGATTCAATATTTTATTCAACAAACTGATATTATTAATATTATTATTGTTAGTGGCCTAGTTTCCTAAGATATTGAAAATGTATAATCACAGTAAGTGTCTTCCCTTAATAACTTCTAAGCACACGGCCAATTTCAGTCACATTTTAAGAGGAACAGAGGTGTAAAATACATTAAATTCCTACAAGGTTGTTAAACTGAACTGAGGAAAAACTTCTGTTACTGCTCCACTGAAAAATGCCAAGAGTATTAGACATCAGCAAATGCAATACATTGTGGGTATCCCAGCTCTGGGAACAGCTTTGGTTGGCATTTGCCCTGTAGATCAGACAAGATCTACCCATAAGACAGAAAGATATATTAGACCTCAGTAGCTTTGCTGCTCACAACACTATTTTCTATACAGTGATTGGTTTGTTGTTTTGGGTTTGTTTTTTTTTTTTTGGGAGGGGGGGGTGGTGGGTGAGACAAAAGTGTTTGTGTAGTCCCAACCTGCTGCACACCAAGCGACTGCCTGCGGGTGCCATCCAGGCTACAGGTTAATTCCATGCAAAAGATTCCCTCAGCCTCCCAAGACCCACTGCTGCCATTCCTTGTCCCCCACTGATGAAGGGGAAGACCTGGAGTCCTCCTACTCAGCCAGGCACTTCAACCCAGGAGCCATCATCTCTACGCCATGTCCTGTGAGCAGGTCTCATCTAGTCTCCAGCCCTCCCTCCCAAGAAGAGTAGGCCAGCTAATTACGCAAGCCATAAAATTGAATGCAGTAATTTCATCACAATAATATTTGCATTATTTCATTACATTGTTATGGCTTTGATTTTCTGTTGGAATTCTGTGTTTCTACCTTCTCTTTTGTAAGTGAAGTTCTCATCTGCAAACTAAACAATATAGAATGATGCTGTATCTATAAGGAGAAAAAAGCTACTAAAAAACCCACTGAACTGAAAAATGACCCAACCTCTATGTCAAAATTTTTCCCGGAACTGATAAATACTAGATAGACTGCAAGAAAAATTGAAAATTATTTTTAAAATATGACTGTAATAGCTAACCAATTTGGACATTCCTATGGAAACTTAGAAAATCAAGTTCAAGCCACAGAGATTTAAAATACCAAGGCAAAAAAGATCAGATTCTTAGACTCCCTAAACACACAGGACAAAATATTTGTTTTGACTGAAAGATCTCCCAATATATTAAAAAAAAGTTTACTTACATAATAGAAATCTGTATGTAAAAAGAATAATGTACTCTTTATAGCCTGACATCATCCATCTCATCTTTCTGATGAAAACCAATTGTACTATATGCTTTAAATATTTTGTCACTGGAAGTTCAGCTAGAAAAACAAATGCCTAACAATTTTATTGTTCAGTTCCTGAAAGAACTCTGGTTTTCATTAAAGCAAAGACTACTTACAAAAACAGCTTTTCAAAGGCTGCGTATGATACCACAGACTGACATTAGGTACTTAAATGAAGCCCATGGTAAGAATAAATCACGGCATATTTGCATCATCAAACTAGATATTTGCAACCAATTGCTATGGAATTAAAGCCACTGACAGCATTACAGCATGGACAGTCAAAGCATTACAAAATAACTTTCCCTGTGGTTTTAAATAGTTAAGATGACATCGGAGTGGCTATCTCTGGCATTGCAAAGCACCACATATTGCCAAGCCACAGCTCTTCTGGTTCTGAGCAGGACTGGGTCTTATTGCTAAGAATTTTTTTTTAAACATATAAAGAGTCTGGTCCGACAACAAACCAGTTTGTTACTTCGGGAGTTTTGCTATTGACTTAGTGAAACTATCACACTAAGCAAAACCAGGACACTTAGTTGGACACAGAGTCAGGGTGTGACAAACCATTTGAGGTGCAACAGCTGAGCACATGCCTATCCTGGGTAGAAGTGTGCTGCTACTGCTTCTGTAGCCTTCCTTTTCACGCTCTGTCTGAACTAAACTCTGCTCTACACAGTACACTTTTCTTTTATTCTCTCTTTGTAGGGAGACAATCCTGACACGATAACATAGATCTCCTGCAATGCAGAATATTAATCATACTGAATAATTTCCTCAAGTGTCTTTATCTTATTTTTGGAAAGCACAATCTATCAAAAGTAGCATTAGTCAGATTTGAGAAACCAAACATTTCCTTCGTCTGCTGTCTGAAAATTCTCTTTCAATTTTTCATGCTTATTCTCATCTGAAAGGTAGATTTTATTGAAAAGTTTGAAAGTAAATATATCCAGCTATTCCTTAAGTTACAGAAGGTTGGGCAAAAAATACACTTTTCCTACTGTACAAAGAAGAAAAAAACATCTTGTCTTTCTCTGCACAGGTAGGAATGTCTGCTCTGTTAGATTTGGCATGTATGTTGTTCTTACTCTGCAACATCTACACAATTGTGCTAGATGATAAAAAATTCCTACCAGCAGTAACAGAAAAAAAAAATAAAATCACTTCTGCTTTTATTCGTTCTCCTTAAACCAACATCTAAGTGTAATGAAACTCTCCTCCTTTTCAGATTAAATTCTGATTTTATTCTACTCTCTGGGTCAGTTTCACACAACTGATTTTAATACAAGGAGGCAACCAGGCCAGTCATTTATTGATTTCAGTTGGTTCTTGTCCTACTGGGTGGTAAGAACCTCCTACGAAATGCTTAGTGACTTTAAATTCTGTTGACCTCCAGGCAGCTGAGTGCTCTCAGCATCTTGAAAGACTGAGTCTCTGCATTCACAGCTTCAGACATGGTCACAATATAATCATGAGGTGCTTTTAAAGTAGTTTTCAGGACTGCCTGTTCCCTTCTTCTGCCAGGGACATCAGTAAAGCAAAGCATTAACTTTCCATTAAATAAAAAAAGGCAAAAAAGCAGGACTCAAGCTTTGTATCAGAAAAGGACACGGTCCTTCGGAACTTGTAAGTCACCTTTGCTATTACCCGAGAGTGAAATAAGAACAGCCAATTACCTACAACATTTTATCTCCCTAAAACACTACAGAAAAGCTCAGCATACTAAGGGAAGTAGGACCCAGCCATGCAGCATGAAACACGTCATAGGTCTGACCCTGCAGAACCTCTCTCTTCCTCAAAGGAAAAAAGAAAAAAAAAAAAAAGGGCATGAGAAGAGACAGGGATTGCACCCTACAACCCTACGTGCCTCCCTGCATGTGCAGATGGTGCAGATGGCAGAGTAGGATACTTCAGCTAGAAAATGCAAAGCAGAGTCAGTGAAAGGGTGTGGTGGGGACCAGGCATGCTCAATAGCTCTTTGTCTCTACAGCTGTATAGGAAATTTTAGCTGTTGGCAGTCTGCCTTGGCAAGCCACACCTTGTCACCCTTTCTGAGCAGAGACGAAAGAAAGAAGAAGGGGAGCTAAGTAAGAGCCCTCTGTTGATTCAGCCACCAGTTCAGGGGTATACTAAAATGTGGTGCTTGAGTACCTGCTTTGCTTTGGCTATAGGCTAGAGATTTCTGCTTTGCTCTTAAATTGAGGAATAGTTGTTGGCCTAAGTGCTGGAATAGCAAATGCTGGTAGGACTGTGAAACATATAGGAAGGCAAGATGCTTTCCCAGCATGGGAAAGAGCTCAGCTGAAGTACTCTGCCCCATTTGGACTCCGTACTTCACAGATGGAGCCAAATGGAGATAGCCCTGAGGAGAGCAATGGAAACTAATCTGAGGTCCAGAAAACCTGACGTAGAAGGAAAGACTGAATAAACTGGAGTTGTTTAGAGGAAAGGATTGAGAGGAGACTTGATAACAATCTTCAGCACGTAAGGCTGCAAAAAGAAAGGAAAGGAACAAACTGTTTTCTAGGTCCAGTGTGGACAGGATGAGAAGTAATATACCTGATTTGCAGTATGAGAAATTTGGGGAACAGTCCTCTAACAAAGAAGAAAATAAAACACTGGACAGATTGTCTGGAGAGGTCATTATGGGTGGTATTTAAGAATAGATCAGACAAATCTCTATGACAAGTGATGTTGGTTTAAGTGATCCTTCCCTGAACAGGGAGTAGACTTCATAACCTTCCGGAGATCATAGCTTGAGAAACTCTAAATGAGATAAACTGTGTGTTATGGTCACACTGTAGACCCCTGGACAGTACATGTGAATGAAGGTCAGTAAGGACTACACCATACTAACAGGCCAAACGGATTCCTTGGCACTTTGGAGGAGGATCTTGGGTACTTATTTCAGGCCATATTGTGTGCAAAGCTTTACCTACTGACACTCACTCCCTTTGCCATTTCCAAGTCATTTCTGCTTATCTGGGAGCTGATTCAGAGAAGCCAGTCTTCCAGTCACTAATAGGGCCTCACTTGGCCTCCTTTCACATGAGAGAGGAAGGGGTCTGGGAAAAAAAAAGTCATATCCTCACACCAGTTGTTAGAAATCACAGCTTTTTTTTAGGTCAACAGAACTCTCTTATATCTGCTTCCAAATTTGGATTAACAAGGAACCAGAGTATGTCTACAGTAAGCAGAGCCTTGGGGTGGGAAAAGAGCCTGCTTCTTGGGTAAGTTAAGAGGACTAAAGAGACAGAGCCACATCCTACATACCTCCTGGATGTACAAAGGGCCAAGAGCCTTCTGGCCACCCCTAGCTCAGGTGAATCTTCTCCTCCAACCAGCCCAAAGACAGCAAGAATCCTTACAGGAAAGTTCACCATCCTTTCCTTCATGCTGGGCAGACAATGCCCTCACCCTCATTCAGCTCTGCAGGAAGCACATTCTGGTGAGCACTGCAGTTTAAGGAATGCAAGCATGTTAATTATTAGAGCTTCAAAAGATACAAGTTCCAGTGGGCTGGATTCCAGAGTTCTGAATGAAATGAAAACCTCATCTTGATCTCCCTCAGCCCACAGTGTGAGTTGTTAGTAGTGGGGGGGGAAGGAGGAATTTCAGTACACACAAGATGGTTTATCAGTGCAAAACAGTAATACACAGCTTTAGGAATATGGGATCATTTTAAAGTAAAAGCTGTTGGGCAGCGTTCCTTACACAGGCTTACTCTTCATTGCTGTTAGGAAAATTCAACAGGAAAAATCCAGTGTAATGTTTACACTGCCTTCCTTTAAAACAGATGTAAGCACATCTCCCCCTTCTCTACTGTTTGTTTGGAGTTCCCATCTCAGTTCCTGTGCTGTGACCATGGTATGTAATGGGCGCCACTGAGATTCTGAAGGCCATAAGCAAAAAGGATAATTTAAAAATATTACAGATAGAGGAACTCAGTTCTGAAATTTCCCATCTTTCCCCACTATAGTTTCTTGGTGTTTCTCCCCTTTTGCAGGAGAGTATGTAAAGCTATTATTCTGCCGTTTGCCTCTCTCTCTGTCTGAGGAAGCCTGTGAGAGAAGCAAGAAAAATACCAAATGTTTTCATCCTCTGGCTGCTGAAAAGCTGTGATTCTAGGCACTGGGGGTAAGAAGGGTAGCACAAGTATTTCTCCACCTCTAGCTACTCAGGCAAGACAGCACAACAAAAACAGAAGTTCAAAATTTGGTCTGTCCTGCCCAGGTTCCTACTGTGACACACATGGACAAAACAAGCTTGTTTAGATTATGATGAAGCATCAGATGGCTCATCTAGTAAAACATTAGATCAGAAGATATCTAATTAAATAGGAGGTGTGCACAGAAGGAAAAGAAGGATAATTCTCTTATGAGAACTTAAGAGCCCAACCACCATCACAATTGAATACTGTAGAAAATAGTAGAATCTCATTCTGTACACAAAAAGTATTTTTCCATTGAGTGAGAGAGGAAATAATGTGAAGACTGACTCAGCCATGGAGGCATGACTCTTCTCCAGTCCAGGCAGAGACAAAGCCTTCTCCTTGCTAGCCCACTGGTGCAAGCTGTCAATGTCAGAAGGTGTAAATCTCCAGCTCTTTCTACTTTTTAGACACTCAGTTTGTTTTGTGAATCACAGAGGTTAAGTAATAGCTATTTCTAAAGGTTAATATCTCTACTATTCACCGCTAGCACATGACATGTCTCCTCCTCTCATGATGACTGCAGCATGTGCCTGAATGGATTTGGCACAACTTAAAAGTCAGAGCTCTTAACTCTAGTTCTGTTTCTTACTTGCTGAATGATCTGGGGCAAGTCACTTCAATCCTCTATGCCTCAGTTTCCCCACATGTGAAATGGAGCTAATGATAGTTCTCTAAAGTCTCTGGAAATGGATGATTGAAAAGTTCTAGACACTATCATTAACTTCCCCAGCAGTTCTTAAAATTGCATGCAACCCTCTCACAAAAATACAGGTCATTTAAAAAAAAGTCAGGAAATTTCCCACAGTTCATATGCTAAGAAGAAGAAATAAGGTCCAAACCTAAGAATCTGTCCAGTGAGAATCTGGAGTTTCTCATTTAATTAAAATATAGACAGCTAATTCAAACTCCACTTCTTACCTCACTGATGATGACTAATTCACAAGAGTTCCCCAGCACCCAAACAAGGCAGGGTTCGTTGTGAGTGGGCAAAAGCAAAGTTAGAGAAAGGTCTCTCTGGGATCTAGGAAAAACATGGATATCATGCTTTCAACACATTCCAAAAACATCAAGGATGAAAAATCGCATTTCAATATAGCCCAGAGTTCAAGTACTATAAAAGCACCATTAAAATGTACATTTGTATTGCATCACTGAGGCAGAGCATCAAAGGATACACACTAGAGTTTTACTTCACTGACTTTAATACAGGCATTGCTATATCCTGGCTGTGCTAGGACTATCTCTTTACGACTTTGCCTTTACTATCCAAATATACACACGTGAAGTGCTAGAAGTTGTTTCAGTGGACTGCATTGAAGAACAGCATTCTTATAAAAACAGTAGTGGATACTCTGTGTTTGACTGGATAGTTACCTACACAATTATAAATGAGTGTGCAATTGTGAAAACTAAAAACTTAGGCTTTAGGTTTACCAGTGCAGGCTTTTATAGCAAGGCCAAAATTGAAATCTTCCGTTCCAAAGTGCAAATCTGTGTAGTCTGGATTAAATAGCATCGTTAACATCTGATGAAAGTAGTTGTGTGGGCTTGCCAAAAGAAAAGGACAAATGCACCATTTTGGAAACATATTACACATCTGCTGTTGTGCACGTAATATTGAAAATCAGGAAAGAAACCATCAAATCTACCTGCTCTTATGGGAAAAAGTTTGAACCAGGGCTTTCAATATCTTTGATATTCATTGCAGCACTGCATCCTGAAATGCCCAAGTTACTTTCAGTAGAATTTCCTACAAAATTAAAGCCTGTGTGATCATTCTTTTTGTGTTCACCTGTGTATTCATTCCAATGATTTCTTAATGATATTTCCAACCAGCTTCTAACACTGGTAGAATTGTGAAAGATAGCTGAATTCTTCCTCCTTTTTTTCCTGAAAATAGATAGATGGGTAGAGATGCTATCAGTGTCTTGGCTCTGAGAAAACTTGCAGTTGTGAATTCAAGATATGAGAGAAGCCTCATGGGAGAAAGCCCTTATATAAACACCCCAATGATGGGAAAAGCTTTGCCTGGGGCTCACATCCTCTTAGATAGTGAAAGTCAATCACCCGTGAGACAAAAAACCATAGGAAACCAGGCTTCATTAGTTCTGCCGCCACAAAATTACTTGTTTAACAAAATGGCTGTTCCAGGATTTTTGAAGAAAAGACGTGTCAGTAGGCATGTCTCAGTCTGCATTTTTTTTTCCTTTTTCACTAGGTGCTTCTCTTTATTAAACTCTAAATTTTGTACCTAACTCACCAAGAAACACAGTCTCACTGCCATAAATAGGAAGACAATAAAATAGTCATCTGTGAAGCACAACAGTGTGAGAGCTGAGCGAATGTTTGCACAACCAAACCATGAGATGAGCCTACTGAGAACAACAGAGAATGAACAATTTAAACTACTTACTTACCTACTTTGCCAACAAATGATGCCTGATTTTTAGCAAGTAAATCTTTAGCAGAACATGGAGAAAATAAAAAGGCCAAAAATCAAGCTATCTAAAAATACCTTTTAATTTATATATATATAATATATATTAAGTATTTAATGTATATTAAAAATATAAAAAAATCAGCAGTATTATGTGTTCTAAAATTTCAGCGGTGTTTTTGTATGCCAAAACATCTGAAACAAGATTTATTATTAGAGAGCAAATTTTGAAAATACAGCTAAAATACCCAAGTCTTTTTGATGTCTCATAGCTGGTCAACTCAGAAATGAGGTATACAAAATCTTTATTGATTTTATTCTAAATCATGGGTTGTGTGTATCCTTTTTTGCTTCTTGGAGTTCTCGCTCTATTTGGGAGAGGAGGAAATTTAGTCACAAAAGTCTCTCTGTATTCTTGACAGTAGGCACTCTTCAAACACTAAAACAAGTTAAAAAACTGTAATAATCTGCCCACCAAATTCTGGATTTCACATATAATACACACACAAAATACTCTCAACACACTGGAAATCTTTTGCTATTGTGATGCACCAGCATTCACAAAAAACAACCTAGAGACTTAGGCTAGGGTCAAGGAATTGACTTGGGTTCCCCAGTATCATCAGGCTGAAAAAGTAAGTCTCAGCAGCTTTCTTCCCTGGTGGTCTGTTAATGTGGATTTATACTGGTTTACATTTTTCAGGTCTGCTTCAGGAAGCAGGCTACAGACTTCAAAAAAAACCCAACCACCCAAGTTCACCTCAAACCAAGTGGCCAATAACCATAAGCTTCATCGGGCTCTAGCTCAAAAGCCTCAGAAAACAGGGAGGGTGAAGGTGGCAGCAGTCCCATATGTGAAATATGCACATTGGTACAGACACAGATCCATCCACTGCTCTGAAAAGCAATTGCTTGTAGGATTTATTTGTTCTCTCACGCCTCTCATGATGGCACTTACTCCTTTCTTACTTATTCATTCCACCTTTGCAAAGAAAGTAGAGTTTGTAAAAGGCTGCAGTCAAGCAGATATGGATCAAAACAAGTTTCTTAGTTTAGTTCCTTGTCTGTATTGTTCCCAATTAGTAGGATGACAGGAAAACACTTCTTAGCTGTAGCCAGATCAAAACCTCTGTAGAATATTTTCTTTACCCTTCTTAAGCCTCACTGAAATAACCTTTTTCTCTTCACTGTTTTGTTTAAATCCTCATTTTTTACCCCTGTCCCTATCTTAAGTAAAGTTCCCATAATCTTTCTCTTTGCACCTTAAAAATTCAGTTTGCTACCTCCTTCCTTCGCTTTCTGTGACCTCAGAACCATTTCCAGATTATTCCCCTACCATGGGACTTGCTTTATATGTGTTGTCACAACTTCAGTTCTCTCCACCCAGGTTTTATGCGACTGGAGCAACAACAGACTGCAGGAGGTACACAAGCATCAGATGGAGCTAGGAGAAACACTGATAAAGGGAAGACACTAAACATTCTCTAAAGAAAGAAATATGGGCTTATTTTTTCTAGCTTGGCATGCCTTAACTATTCTCTGCCTCACATAATGCTCTGCCCTGGAAGCAAGTTCCCATGTCCTGTGCAGAACTGACTGGCACCAGTCCAATTAAATGTAATTTTGCATTTAATGGAGATGTTTAGATAGGGGATTTTAACCTGGGTCTCTGGAATCCCAGACAATTACTGATTCTTAGATGATATATACATAACTTTCTTCAGTGTTTACAGATCATTCATCAATTCATTTTGTAATTATTTGACGTTCTTTCTTTTCTTATTTTACTATCTTTGGTGAATTTCACTGATATGTTCCCTAATCAATCTTTGTAATTCAATGGTTGAGACACCATCCCTGGAGGTATTTAAAAGCTGTGCAGAGTGGTGCTGAGGGACATGATTTATTGGTGGACTTGGCAGTGTTAGGTTAACAGTTGGATCGATGATCTTAAGGTTCTTTTCCAACCTAAATGATTATGTGATTCTATGATTAGAAATGGCTAATTAACACCAGAATCCTCACCAGCTAAACACTGTTGCACCTAAGCATGTTGATGCATACATTTAAGCTGATTTCAAAATTTGTGTACTGCATACTCCATAGTCCTCCACTGATTTAGTCACTAGGTAAAAATAACACAGTCAAATGTGATAAGGTCTGTTAGTGACATAAACAAGGGCTACGACTGGAATGGAAATAGCTATATGTAGGCACATGTTCATTGAGAAGAGAGATGATCTGTAAGAGTCAGGCATCCTGGGAAACACGCATTAAGGGGGTAAGTGCTCCAATGCAGATATCTGATCCTGCACATTCCAGGCTATCCAGGACCTTGATCCTCTGATTCCTCCATCCCCTGCCCCCCACCCTCCTGCCTTCTATCTCTGTAAATAACATTTCTGAATACGAACCACCCTGCATCTGGCACACGGCTGCTTATGCCAAGCTGACTACACCCTTCCCCTGGGGCATAAGGTCATGAATCATGATAAACACAGCAGTATAGGAATTTCACACCTTATAAAATGATTGTTTACAAGTAATAGCAGTGGTTACTCCAAAAAAGTTTCATAAAAAAAGAAGAAAAAAGTTAATTAGATATGCAGACACAGTAATTAGATTGTAGCCAGTACCAGTTATCTCTTTACCCAGCAGTCTAAATCTTCCTTTATTCTTCTGCAGCTTTTTCTCCAAGGAAGCTTAACTCCCTGCAATCCTACCGAGAGGAGAAACAGTTTAAATACCCTGCCCCTGCAGCACAAAACTCTTAATTCAGTTCCTTTCCTTGCTATCCAGGAAGAAACAAGCCAAGAGGATACCTTGTGGGGTGCATTAATTTTGCTTACTAGCTTGAGACTAGTCAGACTTGGAGACTACCCAAACTATTCAGTCTCGTACCCCTCCCTTATGCAATTGCTCCAAGCATAACCCCACTGGGAGCAGGCTGTTGGAAGACTTCCAGCACTTGTGAGCCTGTGTGTCCTTTCGATGTGTGGCATGGATGGCCAGCCACACACAAACACCAGACACACCATCTGGGAAGAGGTGAAGAGCAGCTTCCCCAGCTTCCCTGTTCCAGCTGAGTAGAGATCAAGGGCAGATGACCAGTGGCACACACAGCCAGGGCAGAGAAGCAGCTGCTCACTCACACTTCCAGCCTGGAGCTGCCACTTCTCAACTGAGATGCAGAGACCCTGGTCTAACAGAAAACCTGCTGTAGAATGCCCAGGCTACAATTTGTGTTTCTTTCCGCTCCACTTTAGTTGCAAGTACCACCATACTTAGAGTGGGAAATCAAATGTTTTCGGTCTCCTCATACAGTTGCTCACCCTCAACATGTGGTCATAAATAACATGTTCTAATTCCTTGTAGCTCTGCAAGGTGTGTGCTCCACACACTGAAGTACAGCAGTTCTCACCACTGTCTCACTCCTCTGTGCAATGAGCCGTAGTTGGACAGGGGAGGTTCTACATGCCACCAACAGATCTTTTCCCTTCACTCAGTCTTTTGGCAACAAAGATTACTTACAGGCTCAGGCTTTCTACATTTAGAAATTTCTCTTAAAGCTGAAAACTCCACACAGGGACTTTCCAGACCCTTCAGAGTTATTTGAAACAGCAACAGCATGTGTCCTCCTCCACTCTTACCAGTGAGATATTTAGGAGTTCCTTTGGGCTCATCTTAAAAATACCCAGAGCACAAAAATAAATCATGCCTGAAGGTCAATTCAAATGAAATCTTCCAAATAGTGTTGAAAGTGCCCCACTAGATGCAGCTGAGAGTAGGGGCTGGGATTTATTTCCCAACACCTTTTGTATAGCTCAGTCAGTACTTATGCCTATGGCAAGGGGGAGTCAGGGAAGATTGCAGAGGGTCAAATATTGCAGATCTCTTCCTTTCTGTGTAGAGATGTGGACAGACTGACTGAAACAGTGGCAGAGTGCCTAGCACAACAAGGTCTCTCTCCATGACAAGGGATCCATAAAACAAAGTTACAGAAAACAACAGCTACACCTTCTCTTGACATTCAGCCATAGGACGGGGTCCAGCTGCTGTTGAATTTACAGATTCTCTGCAAAGAAAACTGATATGGCCTGTCTGCCCCATTGGTGCTGTCATCTGTAGCTGGAATATAGCACATGGGGGACTGCAGGCATGCATGAATTTCAGATTTCTATTTCTTCCTACAAATTAAACGCTTTTATGGTTATATTTCTCCAAAGATATTCTGAGCATTAGTATTTGTTCTGCGCAGCTGTGAGAGGCTTCTTTGACTTCATATAGAAGTTACATCTGCTACGTTCACCATCTGCTATATTCACAGGAAAGTGTAATATATAAAAATAACATTAAGGTGGAGATAGGAGCTGACTAAATGAAAGCAGAAGATTAAAATCCTTGTTCTGGGCAGAAGTCATTAATTTTAGTGGCTGCTGCTCACTGGCAAGTATGATTTTATAGTTCTCCTCTCTTTACTCTTTCCTGTTTAATTATTCTCCCTTATCAGTAATTTCGAGACTAAGGACCTTCAAGGCTGGCTTAATTCAGTCTTGTCCTCTTTCATGTTTTCTCGTCAAGACTGCTGTTATCTACTACTTCTTCCATCTGTGGCTTATTTGTTCTGCCAAGGCAACAAGCTTCTCTTTGTCAGCTTCCCAAGGTCGCCTCTGGGACATCTTCCATATGTGTAACTATATCCAAAACCAATGGCTCTAAGGTCATCTGCAAAGCCCTTTGCCTTTTACAAGGCCTTACCTCACATCTCCTCTAACCGCTCACAGAAAATCACAGTAACTTGTACATAAACTGAATGTGCTAAAAACTGATGTTCTTATTCCTCTGCCTATTTGGCAGTCCTTGAGCTGTGGTTTTCCTGGAAGAGGAACTGTATTCTTCAGCTATGTCTAGACTGGTCAAACTAATAGTGTCTGAGGACAGGCCCACCACAGTAACCCATCCTGCTGAATTAGTAGCATGGCCTCTAGTATGGTTTTGGCTTAGGCAAGATAACTCTTCTTCCAAGCATTATGTGGGCACAGTTCAAGTTTGGACATTAGGACAGGCCAGAGACCATTCCCAATAGGCAGTCAATGGGTCCAATGTTGTTTGGGAGACAAAAGCATTTAGCTGTATGGACGTGAGCTCTGCCATGTCAGCATGGAATGGGTTGACATCCTACCAGATGTTACTGTAAATCGCAGTCCTTGGAACAGGGACTGCTTGGGACGTGTGCAGTGCCCATCTCTCCGAGGATCTCGGACACGACAGATTTCAGCTTGTTGCCTAAACCTCAGTAACTAAACACTGGCTGTATCTTGTCATTTCTAACATTTTATGAGTGCGTAAGAAAGCACATAAGAAAATTTTTGGCTTTTTTCCCTCTCACATTACTTGAGTATCCATTTCTGAAGGCACAGCAATATCTCCCTCAACACTGTAAGAAGAAAAAACAATTCTAATCTTCCTGTCATTTAAGAGAAGCCAAGAGGAAGGATCATAAGTCTCTGCACTCCCATTTTCCTCCCTAAGACCTTTGCTGACTCAAGGTTTAACAGGGAGTAGCCAGGTCTGCCAGGGGCTTCCTGTCCAAACCCTGCCTGTGAGCCCTCTGGGTTCCTCTTAAGGGACCATGCTGGAGCAGTGGGAGCTGGAGAGAGCCTAACCCCAGAAGAGCTGTGCTGAAGGAGAAAGGAGGGTCTTGGGGAGGCACAGAACCTCCCAAAGAGCATCCTGAAGACAAGGTGGCTGTAAACGAGTTGCAACAGGGAAGGTTAATGTGTGAGGTGATGACTTAAGGCAAGGAAGAGGCAACAGAAACAGCATTGCTCAGAGGGGCTCCCTGTGGCTCTGGAGGGAGCAGGGTGTTAAAGACACTCTTGGTGTGATTGCAGACAAAGCTATTATTCCCTTCTACAAGGCCCCTCTCTGAGTCTGGGGAGGAGAAGGAAAGATCAATAGGAACCAGGGAGCTCATAATCTGTCTCTTATGGGGCCTTAGAAAGGAGAATTTTGTGGCAAAAGCCACAAGTAACAAAGGTGCAAACAAAAGCAAGAACGCTTGTGAATGTCCTCTGCTGTCAACAACACACACTTCCAGCTTGATGCCATTCTTGGGCCAAGGATCAGGTGCTGGAAGGCAAAGGAAAAGACTGAGGCCTGGTAGAATGGTCATCTTGTTCTTGCATGTCTCTGACAAATAACACGTGGAGGTTTTGCTGCTACTTTGTTTTAGGGGCAATAAATAGAGGAGAGTGTGTGTATATTCTTATCTAGATTTTGGTTTTAAATGAGGAAAAATCAGAAGAGTAACTCAAATCTCTTTTACTTGGGATTCCTGGTCAAAGCATTGCTATGTCATCCTTTCCAACCCTTGGCACAGAGCTGAGCTCTGAGATCTTCCAAATACCTTTCCTTAAACTCTGCCATTCCATGACTGCAGTACAGTCAATATTTAGAAGAGAGATTTACAAAACAATATTTATACCCATGCCCTCATTCTGCCACAGTTAAACACCATTTCCAGAGTTGTGCTGAGATCACTGATGGTATCAAGTGCAAACAGTACAGTAAATTATAAAGCCATACGAGCATAATTCGCCTTTAAAAGGCACAAACCCACGCACATACATGCACTCACACACACGCAATTTTACCAAGCATTAAAGACAAAGTTATTTTTAAGCTTCTGTCAAATAGATGCATGACTGCTGTGAGGATGTTTATATATTTTAAATGTATAATATTATTTCAGATATTTTAATCTCAAATATCTACTTTTAAATTATTTTTCCAAATAAGTTTTGAAATATTCTCAAAGGCTAAACACATTTAAGCTTGCAGAAAGGCACATTTAAGGTCTGATAACATTATGCTGAGATAAGTTTGAATAGTCATTGCTTTTTCAGGGACACTGCTCTTAACTGCTGTGCTGGGATCCACCCTGATAAATCTACACACACATTAATAATCTTCCTCCACTGCATACAACGAGAATACGCAAAAAAGTCAGGCTCACATGCAGAACAAGTTGTGAGAGCTACTGTAAGAGTCCAAGTTTAGGAAGTATTCTCCACACTACCAGTCTTGAAGTGAGTAGAAAGGCTGTTTCATTGTTTTTTCTCAGGAGAAGTTCATGGCCTCTGCATTTGACAGAGCAGAATAACACTGCTGCTCCGTTCCTGAAGTGCTGATGCAATATTTTCACTAGAACTCTCGCAGAGAAAGTCCAGGAAAAAAATACCCCAGATTAAATTTCAGTGATAATAAATCAAAGCATGAATGCTTAAAACCACTCAAATGCAATCGCTTTTCTGCATAGATATTACCTTGCCATCCCATAATACAAAACCCATTCGAACCTTGTTGTAGAAATGGCATTACAGTAAGAAGCAGCATCAGGGAGGGTATCAGGTTTTTCTTTGGACTTATATCTTGAAGGTGGACATATCTGCAGCGATCTGAAATGCGCAGACAGCGTGTGACAACATGTCCTAGTTGAGTTCACTGCTGTCACAGCAAGCTACTTTCACTGCCTTTCCAGTACTTTCACAGGGAAAATACTTTCACAAGGACCTATATAAAAAAACCCAAACATTTGCAATGTGCAAAATAATTTATATTATGAATGGATGAGAAAATGTCTGTAAAAGAGCTAAACATGCAAAGGAATTATATATATATTTATAGTTTTAAGAAACTAATCTGTCATCTCTTTCCAAGGTTCCCTGTCCAAGCTCCTTAAGCCTCCATGTTAAGCATCAAAACAACCACGCAGCTGAAGGCATTGGCAGAGAAATAACATAAGGTTCAACTGCTTTTAGAAAAAAAAAATTGCAAGCTCTTTCTCTTAAAAACCAACCAACCCACCCAACCCACTCCACCATGGTTAGAGTGACATTCACAAACTGACGTTGCTTTTACTCAGTTAAATCTCATGGAAATAATAAAACCTTAACCAGAAACTCTGAAATTTTGCCTCAAGCAGAATGCTTGAAAGAGCATAAATCCAAGGATCCCAGGATATCCACAAGAAACTTAATTACATCAGTGATGTTACACAGCAAGCCTTCAAACGCTGCAGTAATGGGAGGGAAGGATTCACATGCAGAATGGATAAAACACTGAGAAACAAGAGCCTCAGACATGTCACCTTGTGCAGCAGAACATCCCAGATTGCTTTGCTTTGCCTTGAGGTGGTCAGAGGGCCACTACAAGCAAGAGAAGTGTGCATGTGTTTGTGTGTCTTTGCACACATATACATTAGAGTGGTCTGCAACATCTGTGGTAAGCGAGGCTGCTGGTGTCACCCAATCAAAGCACAAACCCCTTGGTATTCTCCAAGAAAGTGAGACACTCATAAGAGTATAATAGACCAGGATGCCAAGGGAACAGGATAAGCAAAGGCTTAACATGAGATTGAATCTTTCTCAAAGATGTTCAGGAAACTTGGAAAAATCTCACTGACCTCAATGTCAATCCTCCTGATTAATAGTTTGCCAAAAGTTTGCTATAGTTTTGATTAGGAACATCCCAGAACCCAAATCATATCTGACAACTGTTTCTGCAGTAAAATGGCACATGAAAGCAGAAGTGAACATCTTGATGCCTGTGCCATGTCTGAATGGAATAACCAGACTGTGCATTCTCAGTACTATCACTGTTTCATTCCATTTTATGGACCTCTCTCTTCTTAAATTGTGTTTATAGTCCATTTCTTTTTTTTTTTTTTTTTAAATTCCACCATTAATTTATACAGAAATCAACTTGAAGTTCTGTTTGAAACTGTGTAAATTATTCTATATCGATTCTCTGAACTTTCTTTGCTGGCCTATCATCCTTCTTAAAGATTGCTACAGCAGTAAAAGCCCTTGTGGACCACAGACCAAATGCAAGACATACTTCACCTACAAAACCCCCCTCTGCTTAGCATGACAGTAAATGAGTTTTGTAGTTATAGATTACAAAAAATATCTCATTCCAGCAGCTTTTGTCAAGCTTGCAGACCACTTGCCTATTTTCTCTTGCAAACAGAAAATGCTGACTGGCAGAGGCTGTATTCACTACACCTGGTTTTAGGACTGCACAGAATTTACAGTCAAATTACAAGCCTCTAAAAATAGGTGATAGTGTTGACAAGAGCAAAACCTGAGCAGTGCAAGATGGACTGCTGTGAACACAACAAATCAAAAAATTGTAGGTATGGCTGGAGTGTTTCCAGACACAATCACTCAGACTATATTGGCTGTTAAAAGCCCTACAGTACTACTGGGGTTGCTGCCTACAGTTTAGTTCTTTTAATGCTGGGCTATTGCCAAGCTGTGACTTACCTTTGTGCTCCAGCTGCATCTGTTACTTATGGTTGGTCTGCTGTCTCTCTCGGGCCATGTAGCAGTTTGGTCTGGTTATTTATTGCTCAGTCCTCTGCTCAAGGAAGGACTCGTGCCTTCCTGCCCGATGAATACTGCTAATCTTTTTTTCCCTTGTTTCAACAGTTCCACAGGGATTGTCATCACTGGTTTTGAGCTGATGTTCTCCCTCCACAGTCTCAGTTTTCTGGCAAAGGCTTACGGTGCTCTTTACCCCACTAAACATAAAGGTACCTGTCCTGTGTTTCATCCCCAAGGGGTTCAGCCAAGGCAGAGGGAAAAACGTCCTTTTTCCACTCTTTCAAGAAGCTCTCATCTCACTACAAATCACATTTTTCATGTTGCTGTTAGCTACTCTCTACACTAATTGCAACCTTCAGTCTCTCCTAGCATCTTTCCTACCAAGAACTCATAGAGAAACCTTAAAGAAATGGGGAAGATGATAGATTGATTACAGGGAGGGACGAAGTGGCACATCTACTGGAAGTGGATAAAATGAAATCAATCGCTGCAGGGCAGATGCACACGAAGTACTATAAAAATCAAGGGTGCTTTTCCAGGGACCAAAGGCCACAAAACTGTCAGACAGCTGAGAGAGGATCACATTAAGATGGGCAAGCCAACCCTGTGCCAGAGAAGTTGGAGAGAGAAACACAAAGGTGATTTCCACGATTACAGGATCATCATTCCAGTGAGCAGAAAGCTCTGTGGGTTTGCAGAAACTGAAAATAAAGCAGCACAAGAGGCTTAGAGGTGGATGGAATGATTGCACTTAAGACAGAGAAACTATGGTGCTCATTGAGAGATGGCAGTGGAAAAGAGCTGAATAGCAGGGGTTAACTTCTAAATGTGACATGCAAATTCAGCTGCTTCACTTCAGCAGTGATGTCATTAGTAGGCTAACTTGCAGTTTTGAAGATTTTCACGCTGTTAATCCCAGTTTTCCATTGCATGGCTCTTGGCTGGTATTTCTTTGCCTGGTTCGTTACACTGATTTGTGGTCAAGCACTGTTGTAGTTGACTCACAGGTCACTGGTTTTAAACTAAATAGGAAAAAACAAGAGGAGAAGAAGGGATATGTGACATCACTGGTGATTAAAAGGTTCTTGGTGTGTTCTGAGAAAACATTTAAGTCAGAGTAAAATGGAAATGGAAAAATGGACTTTCCTACTTAGGTCAACTTGGGAAACAGTTTTATACTGAAAGTAGAGTTAATTATAAAAAATTTTGGATTCCAAATTAACCTGTTCTTGCAGAGACCCAGTTTAGGTTTAGACCAGTATTAGTGGTGTAAATTTGTAATAGGTCTTTTATCTATCCCAGTATGGCAGGGCAGTGACTCATTTACTTGTCTTGTCCTTACCCAGCATCCTTGTCTTACTCAGTGAAGTCAGCCTCAATGCACAAACTTACTTTTCTTGCCTTAACAATGAAATCAAAAGTGTGAAAGAAGCAAGTGAAAGGATGAATGCTATTAAAAAAAGTATTCCCCCCCCCCCCCCCCCCCCCAAACCTCCCCTGAAGACTGTTGTTGTTCTGTGGAGTTTTGGTTTGTTTAAAGAAGAGAAACAAATCTACTTAAGATGCAGTACATACTATAAGCTGCGCCTAAAAGTAAGGGTGTCTCCATTTTCAGTAAGGAATTCTAACTTAACATGCTGCCAGGGTTATCAATTTTCAACTCATTTGCTGAAAACCAAATACAGCCACTAATAATGATTAGACCTTTGAAGGATGTTAAGAGTTAAAAAAAGAACCCTCTGCCACTACATTCAGCCTATAAAGGATTACTCTTTTATTAGTGTAGCTGAGGGATTAGCAGAAATGTTTGTCTAGTGAATGTAGCTACTATATTTGAGCACATGCCTGAATAAGCTACTTGTCAATTGAAACTTGTCTATTTATAAGTACTTGTGAATGGTGCAAAAACTATCTGTATTGCAGTATTGCAATAGCTTTTGCATAACAGTAATGATTTTATTGCCATTCACACTGTGAAATTCACCTCATTTGCCAGTTTTATTTATGAAACCTGTTATGTAAAATGTACAGGATGGACTTTCCTATATCTGACCTGATTTGCTTATGACTTTTTAGCTCAAAAAATAAAGTGTTATGGCTTTGGCATTCTCAACAGGGGATAAGCACATCTTTTACATGCACTTGTGTACATAAATAATCAGAAATATGAATTAAAGCATTCTTAGTAAGTGCTATCCATGTGTGTATTAAATTCAAACTAACCATTCAAATTTTATGATAAAATAATTTCTAAAATTCCATTCTGTTCATTCTTCAGCCCTATTATGAAGTCAATTCTATTACTATTTGAATTTAAAATGCTTCATAAATCGATGAAACCACAGTTTTGTAATGGCAGACATCTGCCAATGGAAGTCTCTTGTGTGAATAAATAGATGAAAAAAAAAAAGTTAAAATATATCTGTTTATATATTTTAAGCCTAACCAGTAGACCAGGAATAAAAAGCTTTCTGGAAAATGAAGGTGAAACAAAGAGAGATCAGAGTTAAGGCAGACATTGTTTAAAGATATTTAATTATGGAAACAAAGCTGTTTTTTCCTGAACTACAGTGAACATTCGCAAAGTCTCTAGTTACAGCCTGTTATTAACAAATTTAGATAATTTGTGTTGAGGCTGATATTTAGGCCTAACTTTATTAAATCTGAATAGGACTGTGAAAATAGGGACTTTGAATGAGTAATACAGGAGAGATGGAAAGGCTCCGGTTTTCTGATAGCACTTAGCACATTCACTTCTAAAATCAGGCATCTTTAAAGGTTTCTTCAAGTGTACACCCAAAATAACTAGTCTTTTTTGAAGAGGAAGACTTATCAACCCTGTAGTGAGCAGTTAAGATGAGTGGCAAGCAGGCTAGAAATACACAGATAGGAGACTGACATATGTTCCAGTCTCTGTAATGCATACTGTTTTCATAAGGTGTACCTTCCTGCAAATGTACCTCTTATACCTTCAGACTTAGCAAATCTTTCCACGGCACACACATTATTATATATATGTGCATGTTTATACAAGTATACACACATGTATGTAAATACATATGTATATGTATATGTATATGTGTATGTGTATGTATATGTATATGTATATGTATATGTATATACATATATGTATACATACATGCTTACATAGACACACAATATAAACAAAAATAATCAAATTATTTTATTAAAATAATTTTTGAAACACAAAGCACTTTTAGAGTAATTAAATTGAAAAGAACTCCATAGATTTCTCCTCTTTAGAATAAGACCTTCCTACCAAATTCCAGTTTATTTTTAAGTTCAGAGAGCTCAAGTTGTACACTATCAGCTGCTACCTTTTCCCTATTTCGTATGCACTTCTGGTACAGAGTTCTGCAAGAATGCAGATTAAGAAAAGTTGTGTATTATTTTAACTTGTATTACTCTGGAAATAGCATTAGTTTTTTAAGCTTCCTCTTATGCCCTGAAATACATGATGTCCATCTGTACTGTCATTCAGACAGTCACCGATATTGAGATAGAAATACTGAACAGAAGAGCTAAGTCAAAATAATTTCAAAAAGTGACTTTACACCTTCTTGGGCAGTACTGCTCCAAAGCAGCATAAAATTAATACTTGTTTTTTACTGCTTTATTTATTTTGAAAATAATTACAGGCGTAGTTTTAACCAATGTACATACATATCTGAAAGCTAAACTTGTAAATGTATCCTCTGTATTTGCACATAAGCCATACACCATTTTTAGATCTGAAAAATTATTCCAAGCTTTCTTTCTTTCCAAGGCACTTTTAGTGCAGAGCTCTACATGAATGATGGGATGAGAGCTGCCTGCCTTTCTGAATGTACCAGTCAGTGTGGTGGAAGGAACACTGAGGACGATGTGACATTGAACACAACATTCACTGGCGTTTATTCAGGATGACCTGCCTGAGTCAGTGTCGCCTCACTAGCCCTACGATCACTCCTGCTCATGAGTAATGTCCCAACCCAAGAAAACCTTTTAGCACCACACCCGGCTGTGTACGCTTCCTCTGTGTAGACACAGCCCTCCGGGTGAATCAGGAGATCTTCCCTGGGTTCTAACCACCAGCGACTGAAAGTACATCATAGGTTGAACCATATTAGGTCAAAGATATATAAACAAACCCTCTTAGGCCACGGAAATAAATTCTTTTTCATGCATCATAGTTCCTTCAAAGTTTACTGGCTTTATACTCATCTTCAGAACCCTGAGACAGTTGCTTTCCTTGTCTGGGTAGGTAGAAAAATTCGAGAATCATCCATTTTACCTCTATTTCACAGCAAATTAGCTCTAATGGCAGACAGATGACAAAATATATAATCCTTAATACTTCTAAAGTCAAAAAGAAAAAAAAAATCGGAAGTACTTGGAGTTCTACTGTGAACTGCAAGCTATTCCTGTGAAATGCTGCTTAATCGAGTCTATGCTACACTGACTAATCGTTATCATATAGCTGTTCATAGAGCACTTGAAAATAACAGATGTAATAGAGGTATTTGTAGATGTGACAACTACACTGGGAAAGGCCTGTCAGTTTTGCTAAATTCTCAAGGATTCTGCAGTTGTCATGGGAGCGCTTTGAGCGAGAAACTTCCCCATGTTAGAAGACAGATGCTCCATGTTAAGGTGGAGATCTGGGAAGTCTTCGGTCAGTTTAGGAAAGGTTCCTTCCTCTTTCCATACTAACAAGTTACTTTGACAGCCAGAGCTTTTACAATAACATTGTCTTCATGACAATGGTCTCCTAGACCTATTCGGAACCAAATGCTGCTGGCATGAACAGAGAAAACAATTACCATACAAAACTGAGGTGGATTTTGTGCATGTTTTAAAAGGCCCTTGTGATGAACTCCAAGGAAACGGTACAAGTAGGCTCACCTTGTATCTGAGGAATATGAAAGTCACATTAATACAAAGAAAGAGGAAACAAGAACATACCTGGTAAGAGACTTACATCAGGCATTCAGTCTCATGGACGAAATAGCTGAGATCTTCTGGGGTGGTTATCTGTTTTGAAACGCCAATGTCTGTCCTGAACGGTGAGCCAGCTCCTGCCTCTGCATCCTCCACACCATATATATTGTCTGTACATATTTAAATTGGGTATTGTTAAGTCTTTGCAGACATTTCCCCTCTGTTACATTAATTATGACAGTAAAATTGTTGTACTGTCATAACACTGGCCATTCCATCTCTTCAGGAACACACTGCCTGTGGATAGTAAGCTTTACCTGTATTAGGTGAAAGACTAAGTTGTGTATATTCCACACATCTGCTCAGAGACAGAAGAAGCTCAAATGAGGAAAAAAATCTGTGCTGAGAAAACATGTGAAGTACTGCAAGAGAGACACTGACAGAACACAATGACTTTTTCATGTGACCACGTCAGGCAAAGAAACAAAAGTTACTTTCCAAAAGAAAAAAATCAAAAGGGAAAGGAAATAAAGGCCTTCTCACAGATCTCTAATATTCTATATGAAATGTTAACTTCCCACTTAGCATTATTAAATGTTAGGTAGAAGCCATTACAGAAAAATGAATGTGGCTTCATGTTTTGCACCTCCAAACTTCAATTATAAAAGTGCCTCAGGTAGACTCAATGGAAATTGTTTTATTTTAAATCAAAACAACTGAATTCAAGTCTCACATTTTCAAGATGATAGTGGGATATAATTCTGGTTTAAAATTTGCCATATGATCAGAATAAAAATGGGATATTTTCCTGTCACCAAACAATTCTACACCTAAACTCCTTCTTCCCAAGAAAATTTAGTGCTGGGAACAAAATAATAAGGTCAATAAGTTAAATCATATCAAAATATAATTATAAAAATATAGCAGTGGTGAGAGTCTGACGGCCTGGGGTTTTTTTTTCAGTCAGGTGGGCCGCTTACTATACATAGGAGCAAAATGGGAGTATCTCCATCAAATTCACTCTGCACAAACTTTAATGCCTCCTCCCTTTCTGGGCCATTTCAATGAAGAAGTGTTCTGAAGCCAGCTTGCCTTTACTAGCAAGTAAATCCTTTGTTAAGATAGTAACTTTTGTGGGAACCTCATCTTGAAATACCAGCAGCAAGTAATTTATTCTTCATTCTAAGAAGCTTTACAAGGATAGAAAGCTTTACAAAGGTATCAAGATGGTTTCTGCCTTCACACGCCAAAATAACATGCTTTTACCACTGCTTCAAATACAATTAATTGTTTGGTTTCTTTTTACCTTCTGACTTTCTCTTCAGGAACAGTATTCTTGCCATTTAGTAACAGTATAGTTCTGATGACCGTACCACAGATGGTGTGTCCACCCAGAATACAAATAACCACAAATAATTTTTGGAGACTGCATCATTCTCATGTGGAAGAGTGAGCCAAATCATAATGAGTGAGGAAACTATTTTGCATAGGGTTCTGGAAAACCCTGAAAAACTCCTATTTTAAGAAAAGCTGTAGCAAATATGCTTAAAAGTGAAACCATGCAAAATCGTGTAGATTAAAATAACTTACGCAGGTCTAGTCAGATGTTAAGTATTTTAGATTAGATCACAGTTTTATTGCTGCCTCAGTGGGGGAAATCCCACGTCTGTAAAAGGCCCAAATGAAGTGCTAGTCTATTGCCCATGGGACACAGATTATGTATTTTTGAATAAAATAATACTGCTTGAAGTACTGTTTGCAAATCCTCATGCAGCAAACATCCTGCTACTCTGTATTACAAGAATTACAAAAAAGATTAAATTCTTACTCTTGGGACGACCCCACTTCTACTTCCCTGTAAGCAATTAACACGGAATTGGAACTGGGAAGTGCCCGACAACCCAGTGAGCCACCTCAGGCCCTGGCCCCCACGGTGCTCCCCGCCATGGCAGCACTGACAGGCCAGTCTTGCAGCTCCTCTGATTGGCCAGTGGCAGACTGGCACAGCCTCTGATTGGCTGTGCGCCTCACTAGTGAGTGCGATAGGATGGACCCAGCCCCGCCTCCGCTGAGTCTCCATCTCCTCCCGCCATGGTGCCCCTCCTGCTCCCTGGCTTGCAACCCAAGTGAGGCATCCCACGGAGGCCTGCTGGGGGTTCTCGCAGGCAGGCAGAACTAATCCTCAATAATCGCCTTATAAATACAAGGAGCTCTGTTTCAGACAATCTGGGCCTGAGGAACTAAAACATCCAACGCAAGACAGCAAGAGCAGATAAGAATCTTAAAAAGCAGCCTGAACTCTGAAGAAAGATGACCACAAGAACAGCACTGTACAGAAAAACGTTTACTGAGAGCGTTGTTGCATTAGAATTGTTACTATTTCATCAGCAAAAGCTGTGGCAAAATATACATGTCATTAGTGTCCTTCTGTCATGAAATCCAGTCCATATGTCAGCATTGGTCTCTCAGCTGGTTACTCAGTTCCTGAAGTTCAGCAATCATGTTGTCCATCGTTGTCACCTCATCAGCTATCTCACTGTGAATCTCATTACTCGTTAAATCTACAAAAAGTTGCTGCATGACAAAAAGAAATACATTATTCTAAAATATACACACATTTTTTCTGTTTCAGTGTAAAGAAAGAATACAGAAAGCTCATCATCCACTATCCTGCCTTTCATATTTTTGGTAGCTATGATGGTATCTCTCTCTTTAAAACATCCATTTTGTGGCTAATAAACAGAAAGTGAATATACACACACACACACACATACACACATATAGGTGTGTGGTCTGTGCCATGCACCTGATATTTTGCTAATGGGGACGAATCCTCCTGTGAATGCTGGGTTTCTGTTCTGACATGACTGCCTATGCTGATTCCTGATTTGATCAAAAGTGAAGGACTTTACCACGAAACTCAAATCAGAAGAGGATCTCGCATACTGTCGCTGCAGTTTACAAACCCACCTGCTGATAAATTGGGAGTTGTGAATTTTAATGGTAATTTCCCAGTGTCATATTTTGTTGTGTCATTTTCTCCAAAACCCCAACTAAACATCTTTTAACATCTGGTGACAAGACATGCGTGGGTGGAGACAATAATCTGTGAGTAATTAAGTTATACAAGAGAAAACAAAACACTAAAGAGTAATAAAAACAAGTTTGTTCTTAAAGACCTTAAGACATTAACAAAAAAAACAAGACAGATAACTTATGAGCAATCATAATCTTCATGTATTTACAGGGAAACTAAGGGAGAGGAATGCGAAATAACCTGTCTAAAGCTTGAGATATGGAAGCTCTGACTGGAGAATATGTTGCTATTGCAAGGCTAGGACCTGTCATTTGACTCAAGTAATATGGAGGCTGTGTGAGGTACCACTCCACAAAAACGTGGTGGTGGTGGGGGACCCAAACATATGTTTCCCCTTTATTATGTAAAGGGAGAGTGACTCACATTTCATTTGACACAAACAAAAAGCCTATATTTAGAGACAAAAACAAAAGTTGCTCTGGAGTACATCTGTACATCATTATATCATCAAAACACAATACAGATACATATATAAACAAAAATGTACTTAAAAAGGCCTGAACCAAGATCTTCAATGTGCCTAAGAACAGTGCCATCACTGAACAAAGGAATATCTTATACAAAAATAGGAACATCTTCCTGCTACAAATGCAGAAACTTTTCTGACTTTGAGCCCAAAACCCTCACACTGGGAATATGACAGAAAAGTTTGGTTCTTTCTGGCTAAGACAACTAAATAAATCAGGACGATCTAATGATTTGTTAATTATTTTTTCACACAGTTAAAGAGCTCTATTCAACTAGATGCAGCCTGAGGAAGTTTCATGCACAATCATTCTTTGAGCTTTGTGCCCTATGTTTCCCCACAACAATACGCACGTTTCATGCATTTACCATACAGCTCCATGACCTTTCTCCTTTTTGGAGACCTCACCTGTCAGATCCAAATGATGTATGGGGGCAAAGAGCAAAAGAGAGCCCACTATGCTATCTGCCAGAGCATTGACTGCACAAAAGACTCTACAGAAAGGAGCCCATTAACAACACATTTTCGAGTTGCAGCCTTCAGCAGAATGTGGGTGCATCATGAGCCTGGCACAACACAGGAGCTGGAATGTCAGAGATGGAGATTTCCAGGAAAGGTGGGAAGTCTGAGAAGTGACATTGTTTTTCACCTGTACAAAAACTACTAATTTGTTCCAATTGCATGTCCTGACTAAAACATTCTGGAATTTTATCTTTTAAAAGTTACTTTCACTGTTCCTTTATTCCTGCTGAAATCTTAACTACAAGTCTGCTCTTAGCCCCTTTTTTTAAGGGCTTTTCTCTGTTAAAAGAAAAAAGAAAAAATAAAGAAGCTCCACACCAGTACTGACTCATAAGGCAGCAACAGGAGATGCTGCAGTCAAACTTGGACAGGCATAAATAGTTCTAAACTGTTTGTGCATAGGATCTTACTGAAGATGACTGTGTTTTTAAACCACAACACACTCTGGAAATTCAATATGACTTCACATTAAAAATAAGATGGCATCTTGTAAAGTATGCAAAAACAGTGAGGCCACACCAATAGCTTTCTCTCTAATGTGTCAGTTTTCTCAGAAATGCCATAAAACTTAGATGCACCATTATCTGCCAATAATAGAGATGTTAATTCAATTAGTGCCTTCAGGAATTAAGAATACAATTTGCTACTCACTACTCATGCTAATCTTTCAGATACTGCATGATCTTGTGTAATATAAACCACCTGTACTTGTATTTATATCATTTATGTCAAGTAGTCTTGCTTTTCCTACAGTCATTCTCAGTCTGCACACTTTTTTTTTTTCCCCCAAAAACCACTTCGTGAATCACAACAAAACATACACGTTGTGGCTTTTCGCACCACAACCTGAAGATTTATATATGCCAGTATCTAAAAGCACAGTCATGGAGCCAGCTTGTGTCAGCTTATACAACCTTCCTAGGCTTTTATCCTTAAAATTAAAGGACTCAAAATGAGAGTGAGCCAAGTTTAGCACACTGATGACGGATCACCACTTTGTAAAACAAGCACATATGTTATAAAACTTATGCTCTGTAATTCACATTTACTAAACCCCACACACAGCCAGGAAGAATACTTTAAGATATTAAGTGTATTTTGAATGAAAATGTACTCCAGATCAGTCTTCAGTTAAACAATGTCTGTGTCTCACATTGTAAGATGAAGAACAAAATTAGGGTAATAATGGTGCAGAAACAGACTTGGTTCTTTGGGTGCATGGCTACGGAGGCACCACTCCGAAACCTGAACATATGACTCAAACATGATGACATTTTCCAACAAATTAATATCTGATTTAGTAGGGTATACATGAAAACCTTACCAAAAATAAGTTAACTTTTAAAATAAATAACTGCTTTTAAAACACTTCAAGCAATTCAAGTAGTCCTGACATGTTTTGGTCCTTTCTGCAGGTTTATATCCATTTTTTCCTCAGACTGCCCAGCTTCCCCCACAACTACTCATGTAAGAAACAGGTCTTTGAAATGACTGATTTCTTCCAAACATTTAAGTTTGTTTGCCCAACGTTTTAATTAAAATTCTAAATTAGTCCAAGAGACAGAATTGACATTTTAGAGTAATAAGTTTATTTCAGTCAAAGTCTAGCAGGAAGAAGGGAAATAAAAGTTACTTAAACTGGAATCCTTAACAGTGTAGAGGTGAATATCCAGCTGATGATGCACTGGGACAGGCACATATTATTTGATCTATAAATGACTCAAAAGAGAGACGTTTTCTGGCAACAGAACAAAGATTCCTTGCTTTCAAACAAAAATTCCTACCTTTCAAACATTCCTACCTTTGCTTTGGATGACAAGCCACGTAAGTTGAGCCGAGCTGAAGAAAGTATCTGCAAAGCTTCCTGATGATTAGATTTGTTCTTGCTGCATTTTATAGCCACTAGAATCCAAACACAGAAAAAAATGACCCCAAAACAAAAAAAACATTATCTGTATACCAATAATCTTTAAACAATAACATTTAATTAAAAATCTTGATACCTTCCACAGACAATTTTTAAATATAATATCCCCAAAAAGAAACACAAAGAAAAAGAATGCTGAGTAATTCTGAGAAGATAACTAAATCCAACAGGAATATCTATCTTTCTTAAACATAAAAACCACAGTGCAGCGAATAGTCTTATTGAGACTAAGTTTTGTCCTTCTCCTGACTGGCACAGTCAAACTTAAGTGATGATTTGAGGACTGAGATGAACTATAGATGCATTTTCACTTGCATTATGAAATTGCTAGACCATTAAATTCCTTGTTTCCCAGTCATATGTTTACTGACTCACTCAACACAATTTCTGCCTCATTCCAAGTATATTTTTGTATGCACTATCAGGATGATGCTCTCTGTTAGAGGACACCCCATAATAGGACTAAATATAATGGTTAAAGTACAATATTGTGTTGTTACTAAGCTTAATAAATATTTGCTACACTCTTCAGGAATAATAAAAGTTCATTTCAGGTAGAACATACCATGTGCAATCTCTATAGCTCCTTTCACCACTTCCTTAAAAGAAGAAACATCTTTCTCCCAATCACTTGATTGAATTTCACATTTATGTGCCTTAGTGAGACACTGCAGTGACTGCAAGAAGGGAAAAAAAAATTATATGTGAGAAAACAAACTAGGAGACTGATTTAGTTTTAAGTATCCATAAAATTAATGCTCAATCCAGAAAATTAATGTATCTTTACTATGCTTGATTTCCTGTGAGTTGGAGTAGTGTCCTCCTCTGCAACGGTAAGCACCAGCTGTAACACAGATGTTCTTCACCAATATTACATCTCAAGTATGAGATGCATATAAAGTAACATGTGTCTAATTTTTATCTTTTCAAAATCTGTCTAGACTGATGGATGTGACCCATGTTTGCCAAGTCACCATAATTAAATCCACATGAAAAAGGGAAAAATACTTGTATGCACACTTCGAACAGCAATTTTGTACCTAAAAATTTATAACTGAATACATCAAAGCTTTCTTTCTGTATATGTATTCTTGGTGAATAATGTATTTTACAGACACAGCTATTAGCTGCCACACTGCTCTGGTTCGCAGTGTGAACAGGAAAAATAAACATAAATAATATGGAAGGAGGGTCCTATTAAGAAAAAAAAATACATGAAAAATTTAAGCAGAAGAAATTAATTTTTGCTTTTGAATTTTGTTTTTCTTCTTACAGCATCAGAAATACAAAACAAATACAAGCCAGAAGTTACAGGGCTTGGTTCAATGACAACTCTTCAGTTACCTTTTTGAAGAGTTTAAGTATTGTGTAAAGGAATAAAAAACTTCCAGTGCGATACATGTACATGAGTGCAATAAAGACTTCTGGTTGCTGAACAAATACAGATTAAATGCTGGGGTCGTCACCCCAGCAGCTTCTACCTTCTCTCTCCCATCAGAGTTCAAATCACTGTGGCATGGGTGATTGAACTGTTCACGCTGCTGTAAATTGCAGTAAAGGTGTAGTAAGTCAAAGCAGAGCCATTTTTTTGTTTTTTCATAAACCTAGGTTATAATTGGTAGAAGTTCTGACCAGCAGAGGCAAGAAAAGAACAGTTTTTACAGCAGTCTGATTTCAGTCTGCACGTGTTTGGGTCTGAGCAGCAAATTAAGGGGGGTTTGCTGACAGATGTCAGGGAGAAGAAAGAATTCAAAGTCTTGCGGGCTGTTTGTTTGCAGTTCTGGAACCCGGATTTATCCTGGAAGGAAACAGTTATGAGCTTGGGAGAGTTCAAGGAACAGAAGGGTTTCATAGCCTGGGTACGGATCAGCAGGAAACCTGAACGTTGGAAAGATTCCTCAGTGGGAAAGGGACCGCATTCAGCATAGGAAAGAATGAATGAGGTGGCAGGTTGGTTACATGAAATTGTAAGAGTTAATATATGCTAAGCTAAAGAAAAAAAACCCAAACAAAAACACAAACCAAACACTTCAATAGTTTTACATTCCTAACTTGTAAACCCTGTCTAACTTTGATCCAATATACAAAGCACTGGTATGATTGTAACTGTAGACTCTAGTGATTTATGGCATCAGATATAGTAGCAGAGCAGAAAGGTAAAAAAACCAAGAACCAACCCACACTTTACAATAGCCAGACATACAAGTTTTTTCTTTCAAATGCAATGTTAGGAACAAAATCAATTAAATATAATTAAATCTGCACTAAATAAGGCATTATATTATGGAATAAAGGTCAAATGCTACATTTGTAAGGAGGTACACGACACTGTGATAGATCTGTTCCCATCTCTTTGTCCTATGATGCCACAATATAGTAAATAATGCCCTTTCAGAATTCACTGACCTTTCGCATAATAAATATGGGTAGAAAACTGCAACAATACATCTGGAATTTTTCTACAGATAGTTCTATTCACTTAATATCTGACTGACATATGATGGTGCTTTAGGCAGTGAAGCCAGTAAATACTGTTTTTAACATTTTTACTCTATAATATGATATCAGAAAAGCTACTAGTGATTAGTATATTGTAAATTAATTTCTATATTGTAAGTTAATATATGCTGTAGCTCTAAGCAGCTTTGCTCTTTCATGGTCTCTCTATGGTACCATCATACCAGGATACTTGGATACACACATAAGCATACCTTAAGTATTTATAAACATCATTCCATATTGCAGGACAAGCTAGACAGTAAGCATGTTCCATAACCAGGCTGATTGGGAAACACAGTTAAAGTCCTGTCTGCTCTACAAATTGAAACCACGTTTTTAACTGGGTTAGTGAAAAATCCTGTGATGTAACCAGATTCTGAAACAATTACATTTATAGTATAGACAGGGCCTCTGCTACTTTGCACGTCTGAGTAAGAATTTGAGGCTATATTACAGGATATTGCAGTGTCTGTATTTCTGAATTCTAAATAGGCCAAATCTCCTTTATTGTTCAGCTGTAAAGAAAAATAGGGAAGGAAAAAAGGGAAGAATTGGAGGTATAATGGACACCAGCAATGACTAAACAAGGCATTTCATGGGGTAGAGCATAAAGAGGAAGGCAATGAGCAAGGCCCAAATAATTCTAAGTTTAACCTCACAGGCATACAATTTGTGGGCCCAAACATCTGCCTAATACACCTGACATCAAGAAGCAACAAGCAATCCTCCAGCCTGACATTTTTGCCCAGGCCAAAGGCATGAGGAAACACATGCTGAATGCTGACCCTGCGCATTTTCAGCTTCAGTGAAGATCTGATAACTCATAAGTATTTTTGGAGTGTGCAAGGCTATTTGAATTTTGGAAATTTAATACCAAACGCAAAGCACACTCCAGCATACAACAAAGTAAACACTTGTAGCAGCACAGAGTGGTTCTTTTGGAAATGCAATCAACTCAATTACCTGGGAAGCAATAGGAACAAGAGACGGAAGTTAATGTAGCAAACCAGAGACAGGTAAAGCCAAACCAGTGGTTCACCATATTAAGAATTAAATAGCATTATTTTTGCCATTTTAAGATAAGTAAGGACATAGCACTTTTACTCTGGGAACTCTAACTGTGGTACAGACTATCTCAAATGCACTTTCCCTTAGTGATCGCAAAGAAGAATATAGATGGCTTATGATGCCACTGGATCATGTGATTAATATCCACTTTTTTCTAGAAGCTGCAATATCTTGTCTTCAAAATAAAAATTTCCAATTTAACCCTCCACCACAATTAGATTATAGACATTAGATTGCTGCCAAGAAAAATTTCAGCATACAAATCCAAGACAATGCACATATGCTGTAATAGGATGTTTTAAAACACTGAAAAGAGATTTTTTAAAAATCCACAAAAACTGATTTAAACCATCTTGCTCCTGTTAGATAATAACAATGTGTGCTGTAGGAACATGAAAAGCAGAAAATAAACTTAGAGAAACACTAAAGCAAAACACATCTGCAACAAGAGCATGTCTTACCATAGCACTATAGTTTTTCGGAGAACAGAAGGTTTGTACCAGAAGTATCCATAAAAATGTAAACCTCACAACACATTTACCTTTTCAATATCTTCACCACTACCATTCTGTCCATTTCCATAAAGTTGGGCATAAAGTCTCCAGATCTCCCCATCATTTGTCACTCGTGAAGTCACTCTGCCCAGGAGCTCTTGCAATTTCCCCTTCAATCCACTTGCCACCTCTCCAGTGCGATCTTCCACACCATCCACTACTGCTCTGACCAGAATAGCCAGCACCTTACCAAAAAAGCACGAAAGAGTTTTTATTCCAGCTCAAATCAACATCAGTGTATATAGTGATACCTGTAATATTTGGCCTCTATTAATGATTCAGTAAAATACAAACACAGTACCATATGAAAAGTAGAGAATTTACTAAGAAATACATTATTAGGGGAGTAATTAAACTAATTTAAACCTCATCTGCATGATTCTATGGTTGGTGAAGACAGAGGCCAAAGAGCTAAGACAGAAGTTTGTCTAACTGGGACAGGCTAGTGTGAAAAAGAGTGGTATAGGAAATTGTGGCAGTATCCTAAAGATATTTTCACTTTATAATACGGTTATAAAAAGATCAGTAAAGAGGCTGAACCAGATTAATTCAGGGAATGGAAGACAATGTTGTTTACAGGACCTCTATTTAACTACCTGTAAAAATTGAAATGGAAATTGGAATATCACTTTGGGAAACTGTTTAATGCACTTCTGGTGAATTACTAGACAAGTCAGTTCAATCAAAGCTTTTACAAGTGCTTATTTAATGGCTGTACTTTCTGAGTCACTGGCTTGAGAATGTGGGATCTGACCTGCAGAAATGCTGAGTTCGTGCAGCTGCCGGTGAACTCAATGGGAGCTGGGCTTTGTGTGTATGAAATGCTATGTAATACCGAGTGTCCTTGAAAAAAAAAATGAGAGTCTTCGTTTCCCACTGAACACTGAAAATTAGAAAACAGTTCTGCTGTGCCTCAGTTCCTTTTCCATAAAAAGAGAGACAGCATACATAAGTTAAGACATTGGATCATATGGTGAATTAGAAGAAAGTAAAATCCAGAAAAACTGTGGCTTATTACTAAGAACTACCTGTTCTGTGTAGTGCATGAGACACTGAGACTGGGGAGGAAATAATGATAAAAACAAAATGGAAGTCTCATAGGGCTTCCATTCAAGATAAGGCTGGCAACGGGAATACAAACACCTTCATGCTGGTACTGTCTAACCTGTGTGCTATCATTTGGTAACTTTAATGCTTCAACATTTTTGTCCATATGATAGTAATACTTACAATGAAATCACATTAATAGCAATACTAATATCAAGACAGTAGTAAGACCAATTTCAAAGATGATCTGTGAATAGCCCCAAACCACACAAATATACCATCACTCTTGTAAAAGGAAGACAGTAATGCATCCTCACAAGTCAAGATGTAGTTCACTGGCAGAAAGTAACGCAAAAATTATGACAGTATCAAAGTGTATTACACTTAAAAACATATGTAGTTTAGTATGTGTGATGTTATTTTCCTAAAACAACTTTTCTTCTATAGAATAACTCAATTGACATGCATCCCAAGAATTCATTACTGAGTTTAATCAGATATAGGAAATCTTTGGCAAAACAACCCAAATAAATCAAAATGGCTGATGATGTTATGAAATAAATCTATGTAACAGAAAGTGTAAAAAAAATTATATATCTCCCTGGTATCTTTTCAGAATCAATAGGAAATCACAGTAGCATCTGAACATCAGCTAAATAGTTCCCCCCTCCTACTCCCCAAGGCATTAACAGTATAGCCCTTATAAAATGATATGACATGCTGGCTGTTCTTTCTTTTCTGTTAAAGAGCTTGGATTTTCACTTAAGATAACAGATAATATGAGCAACTATTAATAGTCCAAAAGTTCTGAAATTCATATTACACTCATGATTTGGAATCTAAGGGACTAAAACCCATCACTGAATGAATCAGGTCTTCTATAATGACTTGCTAGAAAAACATCAGCAAGTATTGATATTGCCTTTACTACAGCATTAAAATAAAAATCCCAAGAGAGGTATAAGAAGATACATTAAGCTATGTTCTCTTTTGGAAAGGAACTAGAACTGGTCAGGAGGATTCACACATACAAGTATGACTTCTCTATCACTTTCTCAGTTTAACAAAATTGTTACTCAGAAATGCAAAAAGTTGGTTAACATGAATATCATGTCTGGAGTTTTAAAGCTAATGCTGTTTGGCTTGCACATGAACAAAAAAAGTTTCCTCAGTCAGTAGGATTTAGCAACTGAGAAATTACCCATATTCCTAAAGAGTTCAGGCTTTGCTTATACTTTCATCATAATAATCTATCTCCTTTTGTAGTAATTCATCATGTAAGCTTTAGCAATACAGTAGTTAAAATAAAACTAGTGTGAAGGCCCAGATTAAAGGGTCCATTAAACAGTAATGAATCATTAACGCTACTTGGCTGTGCCCAGTTGTTAAATAAAGCTCTTTCAAATTGCAAGTGAATTGTGCTAATCATCAAAAAGCATTAGCAGTGTAACAGAGCTTTCAATTTTAGATGGTTGTCTTAAGTGTTAAATTTTAATTTAGATCTTCCGAGAGATTTTAAACTGCCATACATAAAGCAATGCTCTGCTGCCCACGGTCCTACACAAGCAGCAGAATTGCCTCGATTGGAAAAGTCCTATAATAACATCAAGTCCAATCGTTAACCTAGCACTGATAAATCCCCTAAACCATGACTAAACCGTGTGCCTCCGCACTAAGATATATCTAGATGACTCTTAAATAACTCAAGGGATGGGGACTCAACCACTGCCCTGGGCAACCCATTCCAACACCTGATAACCCTTTCAAGTAAAGAAGTTCTTCCTAATATCCAATCTAAACTTCCCTTGGCGCAACTTGAGGCCATTTCCTCTCATCCTGTCACTTGCTACTTGGGAGAAGAGACAGTCCCCCACCCCTCTACGCTCTCCCTTCAGGTAGTTGTAGAGAGCAACAAGGTCTCCCCTCAGCCTCCTTTTCTTCCACAGAAAAGGAGCTATCGGATCCAAAATGACAATTCTGCAGTCTATGAGCAATCCTTATGCCCCTCCAAAATGAAAGCTTTATAATAAAGACAATTGCCATTAGTGAGTTACTCAAAAGAAACAGAGCTCTGGAAATTAGTAATTTCTACCCTCGCTCCTCAAAATCCCCTTGGAACGTGCTCTTGCAGCCTTTTATTACAAACACTTTGGCAATACAAACTGCTGAAATGAGGATGATATTTGATGGAAAGGGTAACTGAAAAACTTTGCTAGATTCTCTAGAACACAGAATTGCACAGAGGAGCCATTTGTCCATACTTCTGAATTCATATTCTTTGATAGCACAGGATGAAGATCTGGTTTCTGAAAGTAGTGTGGCAAAACAGCTTTTCCACCAATAAAATAACTTTGTTATTCACAGAACTGCAACTTTCCAAGTAAAAAAGATTGTTTGACTCCACAAGCATGCATGTGGTGCAAAGTAGTACAATTAGGAGTTGCAGAAACCTTTCAGATATATTTACCACCTCAGATTAATAATTCATGGACTAAACTGACGATTACAACAGCTAAGGCTTTCTTCTCAGGTCCTTTTTAGTGACTGATCTACGAGCTGAAACTACAGTTAATTCAGCAAGCCTTTATCTTTTATTAGATAACATCTATACTAAACATTTTCAAGGTATATTTCTCAGTAGGTTCATGAACATCAAAAGGAAAAGGGAAATTTGAAAATTTTAAGAACTAGTAAGGAGGGAAGGTAAGAAAGCATGCTTATAACATTTAAGGGGAATACTGGGAAACTGAAACTTTTGAAGTATGTAATTTGCTGTAATCTTTTATTACGTTGTTGTTCATTTAAAAAGAGCCCTTTAGTTTTTTCTTGTTCAATTCTGTCTGCAGAATCCGTACATACATATCTTCAAGCCTCATGATATCCTGATCTCAGAACCCTTGCCACAAGGATGACATCGTTAAATAACTAGAATAGCTCAGAAGCAAAATTTCCCAAAGCTGCATTCTGTAGTCAGAAGTCTGGCACAAGGAGACAGCAATGGCCTAACAGAAATCTCAGATTAAGATATGAATCCCTTACTGTTATTTATGAATATGACTTCATACTATGCTGACATAAAATAATTTGATGTAACTACACAAACCAAGGACATTTCAAATTATATATTCAATTGCACACTCCTAATTGATGCATTCAGTCTCACAAGAGGTATTCTGCAACAAAGATTATGCTAAAAGTGATTGGTGATTGGCTTTCTGTTTTCACCAAGAACTGGAATTAATGATTCCAACTTATTTCTTCCAGTCCAATGGATATTTATTTTTCTGGATTTTTAAATTCCTATCTTCTTTCTCACCACTATGTCATCTACTTTAGTACTCCAACAATTAAAATCTATGATGACTACAAATACTAAATATAATCTCAGAGAAGATCATACTATGTTGCATGGGAACAGAGGTGTATGCTTCCACTTACTCATGCTTGATGATTTCACTTTTTAAAAATACAATTGCACAAGAGGGTTATAGAGCATCTCTATTTAAAACAGACCAGTTGGCAAATGGGAGAGGCTCAGAAATTAATGGTGAGCTTTGTAAACAATCTCAGCAGAAGCTTTTAGTTTTATGTGATTTTTGTTTTGCTATGGGAATACTCTTCCTCATAAGATTAAAGCCTTTCTAAAAGTCTTCAATCAGGCTCTGAGGTTTTTATTAGTCAACTAGGAAAATCCTTCTAATTGAGGAAACTGTATTAGAAGTTATGAGATGAAACCCATAAAGCACTTTATATATCAGAACTCAAAGTTAAAATTAGGATGCAAGAGAAAAAAATTAGGATACATAGCATATATATATATATACTTGTGTAAAAATGATAAAAGTTGTACGAGAACAAGATGAAAAAAGTTATAGAAGAAAAATATAAATTTAGTGCAAGCAATATCCCCAAATATTTTAATAAAATATCCTCTATAACATCTGAAAAAACACACTAATAGGAGTCTGTATCGTCTCAAAATATCTAAAATGGACAAATACATGTAGAAAGTTCTATTACTGGTCAGCAGTCAATCTGACTAAATAATACAGTAGACCACCTGTGAAAATGTTATTTAAATTAACAATTGAGAAAAAAAATATTTTAAAAAGCCAACCATATACAAGACATTCCCTGAATAAACACACAGGCCCCACCAGCACCACAATACTGGAGCTGCCAAACACACTAATCTTTACCATATATAAGATTATTTTCCATAGACACTTATTATTGCAAAGATAGTTTGAGACCTTTCAAAGTTTTGCCATATCAAACCCGAAAGATTTTATCCATACAGAGTATTATCCTCAGCATGGTTGGCTTTATGGTATTAAGTATTGTACCCACATACAATTTGTTATTAAAAAGTAATCTGAAAAAAGTTTTTAACATCCTCATCCCTCTGTGAACAAATTAGATGTTTCCACAGCCATAATTAATTCTATCTGTTCTCTCTCCTCATCGTTGGATTCAAACTCCCAAAATCCAGGAAAGCTACTTTTAATCATTTTATGCGATAAGAAAACAAACATAATCCTGGTATCAATGACCAGCAGCAGCTGGGTCCTCTTACCTTGGTACTACACACAAACTCCTTAAGAGCTCATAAGCTCTTCAAGCAGATCCATTAATTTTGTAAAAGTTTTTGGAAGTGTTTCACTAATCTGCTTAAGGGATTCCTTGGCTTGTCTTTCAGATTTACCTTGCTATTTTCACTGACTGTACAGAACCCAGCTTGGATCAGGACCTGGTTTTAGGCAAGGTAAAATCCTGGCTGATGCTGTTAAAGTAGGCTCTCTGGATTTTGTCAGAGCATACATTTACAAACATAGAAGTTAACTGAACTTAATTGAACTACAGTGAAAGATGAGCAAAATATCTCCTTTATTTTAATTTGTTATTAAGAGTCAATGTTCTGACTGTAACACATTCAATCTGTGAAACAATTCACTTTCAAAGGCTCATTTGTGGATTTTTCAAACACATGGGAAAAGCTTACCTTTTTAAACTAGATTACTTATTTTTTTTTCTGATACTAAGATATGCAGGAACAATATGGAAAGATGGGGTTATGCATTGTGTTTTATTTAAGAATGGATGTTAAAACTGCAAGACTTATACTTGTCCTTCCACAAAGTCTGAAGCAATTTGGATGCAAAGTTTCCTTTTTTTATTTTAAATAGTCTTACAGTCGAGATCTCAAAAAATGGCTTGCCTACCTAACTTCACTGGTATGTGTACTACCATAACTGACACCATTATCAGCAGAAATCTCTCTCTGTCTTACAAGAAAAATTAATGAACATATAGGATGACTTAATATGAAAACTTCCCCACCTGTGTATCATTGTACTTTTCTCTTAAGTCCATGAGCCGGTGATAAGCTTTAATTGCTTCTGAAAACTCTCCAACATCTGTACTGGTGAGAAGATAGTTCTCCCATATTTGCCAGTGCTCATAGTTGCACTTGAGAGCTTCTTGGAGGGTTCGAAATGCTTTGATTCTAATCAATAATAACAAAGAAGAATAGAGAAGAAGATTACATATTAAAGATTTAATATAGAAGATTTCCATATTGAAATCAGTTGGCATTGTATCAACTAAAAAGCTGCTTATTTAAAAATTCAGGTTTAGAAAACAGCACAATGTAAAAGTTACTGTTCATAATTTATAATAATGATAATTCCTTACTTGCTCTTGACAATTACTTTCTATTGGTTCACTCCACAGTACACTGTGTAGAGTTTGAACTAGGTAATTTCTGTGTTAGCTCTCAATTACATTTTCAGAAAAATTCATTATAAATTGTTCCACCTATGTTAATATTTTATTTTCTGAATTTTTAACTGGAACCATGAGAAAACAATCTGACTCATACTGCAGTTGTAACACATTAAAAAATTATAATCATTGAGTTCATGGCAGATGCAGGATTATATTGACTCATTTCATCACACAAAAGAAGGTTATTTAACAATAACAGCTTTTTGTGATTTATTTTAAACATTTGCACATGGTAAACCTGTATATCCACTGCCCAGCATTTTCAATCATTTTTTTCTTACGTCATCTGGAAGCTTTAATTATGCTCTGTTCCCTGATGCTATACTGCTCAGTACTAATGTGTGAGTGTGGCCCCAAATACTGTTAGGGTGCTTCACCAAAGGTGCTGCCCAGGGAACCATCTCATAGTGGCAGGAGAAAATGTTGTGGAATAAAGGTGGACAGAATAATTCCTTTAAAGTCACTGTAAAGTCAAGAAGCATCTTTATTTTTTCATGTGGATCCACTGCAGGCAACCCTTTACCATTCCCTTACTCAAGGAGAAAAGTAATGGCATTCTGTGGTAAGAAACAAGACAGTTTGGCCAAATCAAGACTATTGGCTGAAAGCAGCTGACCTACAGTTGACAGAGGTATGATCTCCTGCACAACACGCAACCAATGCTGCCAGAGAGGAGGCAGAAGGAGTAAGAAGTCTTAATGCAATCTGAAGCCTATGTTGGTAAGGTCTAGGTGCCTACTGTTTAAAGCTTTAAACATACAGCTAAAAGTTTCAGTAAATTTAAAACGTTAAAAAAAGCTTTGCTAGAGAATCAGAATGATATGGTTCTTGGGACATTAAGAGACTGAAGCTTACTCTCAGCTGGACAGTCATGATGTGTAGAAAAAAACCAAAGGAATAAATTCCTTTTAATGAAAACCTGAAGCAGTTTTCCCAGGCTCAGAAAAATCTTCTTTGGGAAAGTATGACAATAAATCTCTTTTTAATAAAGATCATATAAAGATGGCTTGTTATCAAAATTTGCAGTTCACTTGCTCTATTGCTTGAGTAAGTTGCTAAAAGTGCAGTCTCCAAAGAAAAGACAGCTCAAAGAAATTGTTGGTTGAGTTTCAGAAAGAGGATCTGGGAGAGTGTAAATACCTAACTAGTGGATTGGGCCATTAAAAGTTTGGAGTGGCTGGCTCAGGGAAAAATGTAAACAACTGCCAATCTAGGCCCACAGTATTAAAAGAGTTACCAAATACATGTGAAGAGAGCTGACTGACAGAGCAAAACTATTGAAGGAAAACAGGTCATTTGGCACAGCTACAGCAGAATAGTCCACAGGCAGGATCTTTCCATGTTCACTCCCCTTTTCTCCCTCTTCTGATATACGTGATACTGCTGAGTAAAGGTGCTAACAGTTGGGTCTCCTCCATTGTTAACAGTCTTAGGAAGGGATTTCAGACCCTGATTTTGATAGATTACATTATTAAAAAGAAACAGAGACCTGCTCCTTCCCCTGTGGATTTTGCTACAATGGTAGCTGGGATCTGCCAAAGCTCTCTGACAGGCTGGAAGATACCCTGGCTGACCGATGTACCCCAATCACCTTGAGAAACTGTTTCTGAAACTGCTTTTCAACATCTGCAGGATTAGCCTGTATGATTTTCCATCTTCTGAAAAACTTAGTAAGTTATCAGGAGGGCAGATATCAGTTGGAACTGTGAAATGTAGACAAGATACCAAGAGGGATGGGATGGGATGGAAACCATATTCCTCAAACCATCACTCTTGCTATGCTACTAAAGTCCTCTAGGGTTCTCAAAACAAATCTCCCACGCATTTAATACATCATATAATGAAGGAGTATTCTTAACCAGGGCAACAGTTAAACCAATTCATATCCAAATATGAAATAGTAGGCAGTACCAGTGTGTCATCCTGTCTTGGAAACCAGGAATCTTTCACCCAAAGGACAGAGGGTCATAGTCTGTTCTGAGAAGTACGAGATCTAGATTTCAAAGGTCTCCTGGCACTCAGAGAAGTTTTTTCTGGTAAACCAAGGAGAAGTGTCTGTTTTCATAACATTTTTTCTGGAGGAAATTCCAAATACACAAAACTTGTGGACTCTTAAAAAGCAAACAAACCCAGAAAGACAACAAAACCCCTTTAATCTGGGTGCCACCAAGTTGTTTGCAAACACTTTACAAAAAGATTTACACATTTTATATTTTCCTGTTGTAGGAGAGACTGCCAAACATTACCCAAACGCACAATCCTTGAGTAGGACTGATTTTAAGAGCATGGTTGGAGTAAAGCTTGATTTTGATGAGGGAGCAAAAGAAAACAATGAACTTAAATATCTTAATTTTATTTTCCTTTTTTTAATCCTCCCTCTACTTCTCCCTCCCCTGTCCCAGCAGGATTGAAAAATAAGAATTTACACTTCCACCACCACTCAGCCTCCCAAAATGTTATACAAAAGCGCACTATTCCAACAGCCTTTGTTTTGAGAGTGGGTTAAACTAACTCACACACAGACTTGATCTGTGAGTGACTACACAAATAATCAAAGAAGTTGCTACTCCACAGCAAATCCAGGCCACACTCAGCTATCAGCATGCAATAAAGTGAAACTCATCACAGTAGTTTCTCAGCCTTGTGGTAGATGAACAGACAGAAAAATTATTTTGATTAAAGATACTTTTATGAAACAAGCATAAGTCTGTGCCCTGAGCATCAGAAATACCCTTTAGAACTTCACGCAAAAGAAGAGGCAATCTATCACACGCAGTTTGAGACAATAAATTTTGCATTCTCAGGGCACTGCTGAAGATTAAAGGAACTAGTTAAAGTTAAAAACTTTAAGTTAAAACAAGCTCTTGATTTCTACTACTTTATTTCTTAATCTTGAGTAGTTATTCTAACCTTCATTTTCTCCTCCGTTCTGCTCCCATTAGCATATCACACCATCTCTTGAATTAATTTATGATATTACTTCCCACATTTCCTACGTATGTTTATCAATTTACCCTTTTATGGTAAATTTACTCTTCTTTTTCTCCTTTTTAGTTTGCTGCCTGACTGCATAAATATATAAACTGATGTCAGAATTTGAGTAAAGTTTTAAAAAATTTATCTTATTCTTTTGTTTCATCCTTTGAGGACAAGCTTTAATGTGAAAATTCTTCTTAATAAATATTAAGTTCCTTCAGTTCTATTCTGTGTCTACGAGTAACTTTTACTACATTTAGTTGAAATACAAAATAAGACAGGCAGTTCATTTAGGTCAAAGCTTCTTGTACTAATGGTTAATGTGGAGGGAAAAGAACAAGTGCAGATTTCCACCTGCTTTCATAATATAAAAAATAAACTGCCTGTTTTCCCCTTAAATCTACTAAGATTAATGTAGTATGAATTGATACAAGTCTGAATATAGTTGTTTGAAATGCATTTATCTTTTTAACTTCATACTCAAATTAGTTTCCAACTCCAATATAAAAGGAAGTGTAGGCTGAGAGGTTGCTACTTTCATAAAGCTTAGGAAACTATTTCCTGTAAAATGAAATAAGTTATCAATAAGCCAACCTGGGAGAGAGAACTGGAGGGATAAGCATTACAAAATATGAGGTAACCACATTAAAAGAATAAAAAACTCAATGTCAAAAAAAGGAAATCCAAATTATTTATTTTGGAAGCAGTATCTTCTAATCCTTTTGAAGTACTTACTTCTGTTTTAATCTGATATAAGCAGTTGATAAGTTGTTCCAGGCCTCTGCATTCTGTAAAGATAAAAGGTGAAGTACCAAAAAAATTATTCACTTATATGATGCTTACTTGATAAAAATACATAAATGAAACTACTGTGAATTATCATTGATTTCGCTAATCACACATCATTTATACAAGGCAGTCAAAATATTACATTGAAATAGAAATTACTATATTAAAATAGAAATATATAAATAAATATTACTCACGACAGCTACAATCAGGTATATAAATATAAATTAACTGCCTTTTCTGCTTAGAATACACTAAATCAGCTCTTGCCTTCAGTTTAACTGTAAACTTACTATTTTAAACATAAACAGGCATCCTCTTCTGGATCTAGTTGGGATGGCTGGAGAGGTCAGTGCTCCCAGCAGCTCACCACTTCTCACTAGCTGCAAGCTACTTACCTGCACTGCTGGGTTAGTGGGGAAAAAAACCAAACATCTGAACGTCCCCTAATGCATCTCAGGCAAAACTAACAGGGTTAGTTCCAACAGTGATTATCAACTATTTTAGTTGAAAAGGATTACAGAGTACTCAAACAACCTTTCCTCTAGTAAAACCAGCAGAGCCATGCACAGAAATGATTCCTGCCCATCACCTTATACTGCTGTAAATTTTAAGTCGCGCTACTGAATTCAGCGAAGTGACAACTGGTACAAATTTGAAGAACAGAACCTGGGTACTGCAATGAAATATACTCTAGTACTGAAGGCTTACACAACATTTAAAACATGTTGGAAAACCTTTTGGAGGCTTAATTGAGAAGTTTAAATGGTCATTACATTGCTGCAGATCACTGAATAAAGATAGGTTTCACCTCCATAAATAAGAGCCAGCCCTGCAACCTTTACTCATAAAAGAAATGCTACTTAATCACAGAATCACAGAATCACAGAATATTAGGGATTGGAAGGGACCTCGAAAGATCATCTAGTCCAATCCCCCTGCCGGAGCAGGAACACCTAGATGAGTTCGCACAGGAAGGCGTCCAGGCGGGTCTTGAATGTCTCCAGAGAAGGAGACTCCACAACCTCCCTGGGCAGCCTGTTCCAGTGCTCTGTCACCCTTACTGTAAAGAAGTTCTTCCTCAAATTTAAGCGGAACCTCCTGTGTTTCAGCTTACACCCATTGCCCCTTGTCCTATCATTGGTCATCACTGCAAAGAGCCTGGCCCCATCCTCCTGACACTCACCATTCAAATATTTATAAACATTAATCAGGTCCCCCCTCAGCCTCCTCTTCAGCCTCCTCTTCTCCAAGCTAAAGAGCCCCAGCTCCCTCAGCCTTTCCTCATAAGGGAGATGTTCCACTCCCTTAATCATTTTGGTGGCTCTTCGCTGGACTCTCTCAAGCAGCTCCCTGTCCTTCTTGAACTGTGGGGCCCAGAACTGGACACAATATTCCAGATGTGGCCTCACCAGGGCAGAGTAAAGGGGAAGAAGAACCCACTGAGAAGTCAGTTGGTTTGTTCACATGAATAAAATCAAGTACAGGCCCCAGAGAAATAAGTGAACACCATTTTAGTATCTACTTGGAAGTAAATCTACTGTACTGAAACAAAAAATTATCAATATATAAAGTAAAAATTCCAGTTAAACACAGAGTTGCCTGTATGTACATTTTTAAGTAAATTATTTCATTTTATGAATAAAAGTACTTTATGACCTTTCATTGATCTCTCATTCTTCTCCCCAAGAGAAAAGAATGAATAACAGTTTCTATCAAGTAGGTGGCACTAACTTTAAGCAAGCAACATGCTGGCAGTCAGGCCTTTTGATGAAAATATTGTCAGAGCATTCCCAAGAGGTAATCCAGCTGATGCCTCTGCTGTCTCAATGCACAGTCACAATCAAATGGCAATTTTGTACACAAGCTTGCCCTGTGCATCCTGAAAAACTGGCTAACAAGAGCCATTCTCCCTGTGCTTGTGAACGATATAGTTACAAATTTACTTGTCATACAGCTGCTTATTTGACTTTTTTCAGGAGAATTTGATTACTTAGAGTACTAAGTATCTTAATTTTTTGTTTGTTTGTTTTCTCCCTCTTTTTAGCACTCCTCACAGTCTACTCATTCCCTTTTCTCTCTTTTAGCAATGTATCCAAGCATACAGGAATTTCTGCTCAAAGATATTTTAACCTTCACACACACATACTTGGACAAAGCCAAACATTGGGCAAGTATTTTTATGATGCCTTATGATAAAAATATATCCTTCATGCACAAGTTTAATTTATTCAAAGGGCTAAGGTTTAAACAAATTTTTCATTATTGCTTTGCTTGTTTATAATGAGAACATCCTTGTTGCTTTTAGATAAGTCATCTGAGTTGCTTGTTGAAAAGTACATACATCTGGTTCCAATGTCACACAGCGCTGAAATGCTTTGGCAGCACCTTCGTAGCCTTCTAAAGCAATGTAAGCACAGCCCAAGGAAAACCATACACCTAGCTGGAGAGAAAAAATGGATGATTACATATATACACATGTATTTCTGCACAAAAGAAATAAGTTGGCCTGGATGCTCAAATACACACTACTCTTGTTGTTTTTACCTGATTTTCAACTATTATAATAGTATCGCAGTGGAATAAGTAATATCCTACATGCAGAATATAGGAAAACTTTAGGTTCAAAGTTTTAATAAATATAGATAAACAAAGATGTTCACTATATAAAGACCACTTAACCATATGTGAAGCGCTCCTTAATAGAGCACCCTCATCTAGAGAGGAAAGTGATGGCTTTTTAGAAGTTTAGATATTTTACTTAGACTTGTGAAAAATCGCATTCACTTTATAATAATACAATTAGGTCAAATAGTAAATCCTAGGAAATGTATTTCAAGGAAATCACATTTTACAAGAAACACTTCTAATGACTAAACACAAACACTTCAAAATTATAGCTCTTTCTACCTGTCAGAATATTATGCAATGTTTAGAGATAGAAGTGTACTTAAATAATGCTTTGGATAAAGAACTTTACCAGTTGAATAATCTTGCATTGTAAGTCTTTAGCTGTTACAACCAAATACCTCTCTTCCATACAGAGTCAACCAGGGAGAAGAGATAAGCACCTCCCTGTCCACATCTCCTCCTCAGGAAACTGTAGAGAGTAATGAGGTCACCCCTCAGCCTCCTTTTCTCCAAACTAGACAAGCCCAAAGTCTATAGCTACCCCTCATAGAACATTCCTCCCAGCCTTTTCATCAGCCTTGTTGCCCTCCGCTGGATGCATTCGAGGACCTTCACATCCTTCTTAAATTGTGGGGCTCAGAACTGCACACAGTGTTCAAGGTGAGGCTGCACCAATGCTGAATACAGCGGGACAATCACCTCTTCTGACAGGCTGGTTATCCTGTGTTTGATGCACCCCAGGAAGCAGTTTGTCCTCTTGGCTGCCAGAGCACACTGCCAACTCATATTAAGCCTGCTCTCCAGTGACAGAGGACACCTGGGAATGGTTCAAAGCTGCACCAGGGGAGGTTTAGAATAGACATTAGGAAGCATTCCTTTACTGATAGGGTGCTCAGACACTCGAACAGGTTTCCTAGAGAGAAGGTTGGTGCCCCAAGCCTGTCAGTGTTTAAGAGGCATTTGGACAATGCCCTTAATAACATGCCTTAACTTGGCCAGGCAGTTGGAGGAGATGATCATTGTAAGTCCCTTCCAACTGAAAGAGTCCATTCTATTCTACATAATATCAGATATAAGGATAAAAGTTACAGCAAATTAAATGCATATTTTCATAGCTCTTCAATAGCAGTTTCCTGATTTGCCACACTGTTAATTCTCAAAGAGCTTGAAGTGGTACTATCTTTTAAAAAAGCTCTTTCATTCAGACAAGTATCAAATCCTAAGTCATTGACAAAACATTTTCTGACAGCATTATGCTGCTTTAATATATGCAGTCAAAATCAAACAGAACATTTTATTACGTGCTACAAAATCACTCCAGGTAGTACTACCTACGGCAATAAGCTCAGCCATTTCTCCACTCTAAATGCCAAGTTAAGAAACATAAATAGGTTTTCTTGGAAAATTTTTGAGAGGGGGAAAATCGTTGGGAAGAAGATGGAAAACCAGGTTACATTAATTTACATTGCATAGCAACATATTACTTTTCAAGATGTCTGATTAATATTTATATCCTCTTGTGTTTTAGATGCTAGTTCTAAAGCAAGCAATTCTGATAACTCAGGTTCTTAATAGGAAACCATAATGGCTATTTAAACACAAAAACATTACCTTAAGAAACGTTTGCAAATCAGGGATTGTATAGGGTTGAGGATAAAGCTGTTAATTCATATGCAAGGAGCTTCTACCTCTTGCAGCTCTCTTCAGATCAGACTCACTTTTCTGTCTCTGAGACCCAACTTAAAATCGGTAACAAGATATCTGCTCCTGACCTACCTGCTATAGAGTTCATAGTTAATCTGCTTCAAAACTTAGATCCCAGAATACAAATGCATGACATTCATCCCTGTCAGATCTGGCACCCTGGTGGGCAGTCTGCATGATATCAAGAAAAGAACTGAACAAGTTTGGCAATAAAGATTTCCTTTTCAATTGAAAGTGTACATGGATGGCCCATCCTCAGAGCATATGGATAAACAGGTGAAGATAGAACTACCAATTACATCTGGCCTGGGCAATCATGAAAATCTACTTTTCAGCACTGTCACTTTTCATGATCAATAAATCCACCATTCAAAGAAGAAACTGCACATGAGGAGAAAACAATGTTTCCCAAATCTCAGAGAGTAAAATTAATAGAGAAGATTAAGAGAGAGAAACAACCACTGCATTTTTTGTAAGTCTAATGAGTAGCAGTCTCACTTCTGAGCTTGTGGTTACAGAATCTAATTTGACTAAACTTTCCACCATTTTAATTTTTTGAGGCTGATGGTGAGAAGCTGTATCTCTTAGGAACTGGCTTACCAATACTTAATCTTGTCAATTCCTTTCTCAAGGAAAAGTTACAGCACAAGTATAAAAGCTATACAAGCCGGTATCTAGTAAAAATCATACAGTGACTGCAAAGAATGATAAATAATTTTTCTTTGCTTAATAATCTGAAACAAGATATTTTGCCTAGCAGTAACTATGTATGAAGGTTTCAACTTAAGAGAAAAAATGTGAGAAGTGGACACGATGGAGAAGGTTGGAAAAGGTGTCCTAAAGGGATCCTTTAGCAGACAAGAAGAATGAAGTGAAAAGTCTCTGGGGTGGGAAGTGGGAATTAAGTCAAGTAGCCTCATGAGATGCTATGATATGGAGGCAAAAAGTACACAGAAAGTGGAATAGGTCATGCAGATGGGAGAAAGTCACTATATGTTAAAGAAAACTTCAGCACCAATCATATAGAAAATTAACTGTATAAACAATCAACAGAACTGGTAGGGATTAAAATTTCAGGCTTCACTAAAAAAGCAGTATAAAGACTGTATCTCAGAATACTTGACTAAAATTGAGAAGGTAACATGCTGGAGGTATCAGAAGGCTGTGAAAGTAGAAACTCCCCAAAATACAGGGAGATTTCAATTATTCCACACAGGTTAGTAAATACCATAATGGATGAAATTCCAAGGCTACATTTTTTAGATAGGAAGAAGCTAGTCAGAAGACAGTACTTAGCTTGATCCTGACCAATATGAATGATCAGGTTCAACATGTTACAATACAAAAGATACTTTGTAATGTATCTAGATTCACCAGTCCTTCAAGAACAAAAGCAACTCATTTAATACAGAGGATGTTAAATATAAGAGCTACTTAAAATGGAAAACCTATATTAAAAACTGAAAGAGGCAGCTAAAAGAGGACTTGAAACATTTAAAGACAAGACATTTAAAGGCTTGGAGGAACTGTATATTGTCATTTAAAAAGACTAGACAATCACAACAGTTAAAAACAAAATAAAGGAGATTATTAAGAATAAGATAACATACTTTAAAAGCTGGTGTGCTAGACAAATGAGAAAGCTCAAGAAGAACAAGTCTGACAGGATAAATGAAAAAACATGGTAGCTGTGTAAAGCAAAAAAAAACCAAAACCAAGCAAACAAAAAACAAAGGTCCATTGCATTTGATCTACTATAGGAATGAAATAGTGTTTTATCATCCCTTAGATATCTGGAAAGGGAGCATGTATTTCTTCCAAAATATAGGAAGTACACTGACTCTTTAAAATATATTTAGGATACAGTTTAAGAATAGACTGAAGTTATTTTTTGTGGAAAGAATGGTAAGAATTCCCTTTTTACTGGGGAGGGCACAAAATCTGCTGATCCCACTGGCTGATGTAAGAACTGCTCTGCAGAGAGTGACTTACTGAAAGGTAGTGTAAGGCAAACTTTGTCCAAAGTTCAAAACAGACTTTTGTCAAGGCTTGTGGAACTAGGTTAAAGTTCTTTTTTGGAAATAAAAAAAAAAAGTGCATTGGCTAGAGGTTCAAATGTTGCTATTGATTGGAAAAACACATGAAAATAAGCTGTAAATTTTTAGCCTTTTAAAAACTGAAGACAGTGAGCAGCAAAGGAAGATAAGTTAGGCTTGGACTCTGTTAAAAGTTGCTATCAGGAATATCCAGGCACGTCTTTATGATTATGAAATGCTTTAAGAAAGCCTAAACAATTCTCTCATATTAGTGAGAATATCTTTCCAAACCTAATTACAGTATAGCTGAATACTTAAAAAGAAAAAAACCCAAATGATATAGCTGAAGAAACTTTTTTGCACTTTCAAAGCAATTTCTACTATTTGCATATTGCAAATTCATATAGATTTATTTTTTTTTTCCCCCAGAATCCAGTAAACTCTTCAGTACAATCCTCTTAGGAGTACAGCAGTGTTGGTTTAGAAACAATCTATACCTTCTAGAGCAAAATTAGTCTTTGGAGTAGGTAATTACAATAAAGTTTTAAGTGCTCTAGTTGAATGAAATCCTAGCTGAGTACCTTTTTAATTACTCATTTTTGGCATAATTTATCTCACTTATAATTCAGTTTCTTTTGAACACAACACACTGATGGAACATTACAGAATCAGAATGATAGGGGTTGGAAGGGACCTCAGGAGATCATCTAGTCCAATCCCCCTGCCAAAGCAGGTTCACCTAGAGCAGGTTGCACAGGAAGGCGTCCAAGGGGGTTTTGAACGTCTCCAGAGATGGAGACTCCACCTCTCTGGGCAGCCTATTCCAGTGCTCTGTCACTCTCACAGTAAAGAAGATTTTCCTTAGGTTTGTGTGGAACTTCCAATGTTCCAGTTTTTGTCCATTGCCCCTTGTCCTGTCACCAGCCACCACCAAAAATAGCCTGGCCCCATCCATTTGGCCCCTACATTTCAGGTATTTATAGACATTGGTAAGGTCCCCTCTCAGTCTTCTCTTCTCCAGGCTAAAGAGTCCCAGCTCTCTCAGCCTCTCCTCATAAGGCAGATGCTCCAGGCCCCTCATCATCTCTGTGGCCTCTGCTGGACTCTCTCCAGAAGATCCCTGTCTTTCTTGAACTGAGGAGCCCAGAACTGGACACAATATTCCAGATGTGGCCTCACCAGGGCAGAATAGAGGGGGAGGAGAAACTCCCTTGATCTGGTGGCCATGCTCTTTTTAATGCACTCCAGGATACTGCTGGCCTTCTTGGCCACAAGGGCACACTGCTGGCTCATGGCCAGCCTGCTGTCCACCAGGACAACCAAGTCCTTTTCCACAAAGTTCCTCTCCAGCAGGTCAGCCCCCAACCTGTACTGATGCATGCAGTTATTTATTCCTCCCCAGGTGAAGGACTCTACACTTGCTCTTGTTGAACCTCATCAGGTTCCTTTCCGACCAGCTCTCCAGTGGGTCCAGGTCAAATGTTCTGTAGTTTTCAGTAAGTACAGAGACTTTTATCATCATTTCCAATGAGAAATTCTAGCTCAACTCTTGTCTAAGTTACTTTTACTATTACAAGATGAAGGAGAAGGAGAACTGTTGAGATAACACTCTCATTGCATTGTCCAGAACTTTAACCTCCAGATGTAGTTGATGGCAAGCTGACTTCTAAAGTGTTACTGATTTCCCAAATCACTTATCTTGCTTTACACCCAAGTAGCACAAAAGAGGACTACTTTTTTCCTGCAGACTGTGACATGGTGGAGAATGGTGTGGGCACAAAAAAGGTGTTATAAACACTCTTATTTCTGGAAACTTCAAATGTGAAGTGACTGGATATACAGAACCATACACTGTTCAGCAAAAGAACTAACAAATCTGTAATTTAACAAGCCATAAGTTTTGTTACACAGACTTCCACCACTGGAGAGCTGACTGCATGAGCTCTTCGATCTCTGGAATTGGCTCAGTCCAGCCTTGCAAGATGCTCGCAGTGAAAGTGCAAGAGAAACGCATCTGTCATTAGCTACGCATGAACTAGAACAAGCAATTCTGTGATCAGCAATGCTAATGAAGTTGAGTTTCAGATATTTGAACTGTAAGACTTTCATTCCTTTGTCCAAAGTCTAATATGGGTGGTTGGCTCATATAGCAAAGACCTACCTAAGAGACCTCAACGAGATTTGACCTGTTGGTATTAGTGTAATAAAAACTATTGTCATTACAAGTGTAACACAACACCTCTCAGTGAGTCCAGAGCAGGACAGACCAAAACACCTGAAAAAGATTTCTGTGAAATAGAGATCAGAGTTTGTAACTCAAAGCCAGCAGACAAGGCAAAAGGATAATATTATTAAAATCTGTACAGTATTCTTGTAACTATTTTGCTTGACACTTGTTAATGATTTATTTAATGATAATTAATTTTAAATAGCTTGATCTCTTTGAAATAGAAGGGCTGTACAGGCAAAGAGTTAGCTGCATACAAGCACCTGATGTCTTCATTTTATTATGCTACTGTTTTCAGCCAGGTTTCCAAGTACATGGTGAAAAATTTGCTAAGAACAGTAATAAGCTGTTACTTGGACAATTGTGCACAGAACTGCCTTTTAAAAAACTGTGTCATCATTCAAAACTGAGCACACCAACTAAAACAAAGCCATATGTGTACGATTTCCCAACCTGCATAGGGTTGATCTGCACTGATCGTTCAAAGCACTCCACGCATTCCCTGAATTCCCGGTTGCGGAGATGAAGGAGGCCTTTGGAGCGCTGGGCGCGGGCGCTGCGGTGCCTGGAGAGCTCCCAGGCCTTGTCATAATACTGGTGGTCTTTAAGAACATCACCAAGCAAACAATATAATCCTGGTGTTTCCTTCTTCTCTAACTCCCGTCTAAGTATTTCTTCTGCCTGTTAAAGAACAAAGAGAAATCAATATGTAATGGGATAATTTATTTTCAGTTAAACAGCTATCTGAACAAATACCACTTTAGCACCTCACAATCATTAGTTGAAGCCTAAGAAGTAGGGATAGTAAGGAAACAGAATTTTAATCCAACACAGCATCAAAGATAAAATCTACAGAGAATCTGGTTCCAAATTGTTGGGTTGGTTTCACAGAACACCAGGTTGGAAGGGACCTCAAGGATCATCTGATCCAACCTTTCTTGGCAAAAGCACAGTCTAGACAAGATGGCCCAGTGCCCTGTCCAGCTGAACCTTAAAAGTGTCCAGTGTTGGGGAATCCACCACTTCCCTGGGGAGATTATTCCAGTGGATGAGTGTCCTCAGTGTGAAAAATTTTCCTCTTGGGTCCAATGAGAATCTCCCCAGGAGTAACTTGTACCCATCACCCCTCCTCTTCTCCATGTGATTCCTTGTCCAAAGGGAGTCTCCATCTCTTTGTAGCCACCCTTTAAATACTGGAACACAGTGAGAAGGTCTCCCCTAAGCCTTCTCTTCTCAAGGCTGAACAAACCCAGCTCTCTCAGCCTTTCCTCATGTCAGGCTTCCCAGTCCTTTCATCATCTTTGTGGCCCTTCTCTGGACCTTCTCCAGCCTGTCCATATCTTCTTGTATAGTGGGGACCAAAACTGAACAGTGTTCCAGGTGTGGCCTGATAAGTGCTGAGTAGAGTGGGATGATGACTTCTTTATCTCTGCTGGTGATGCCCTTGTTGATGCAACCCAGCGTCCTGCTGGCTTTCTTTGCTGCAGCAGAACACTGTTCACTCATGTGGAACTCATTACCCACCAGGACCACCAGGTCCCTCTTCAGAGAGCTGCTCCCCAGCCAAGGTAGACCTCAGCCTGTGCTGCACTCCTGAATTATGTGATCCCGGGTGCAAGATCTTACATTTGTCTTTGTTGAACTTCATAAGACTCTTCCATAAGACCTTGGAAAATCCAGGTTTTCCTGCAGGGTGGCTCTCCATTCCAAAGTGTCCACTTTCCCACTCAGTTTGTTATCATCAGCAAACTATTATCACTGTAGACATTTAATGGTTCAGTAATAACTATATAGGAATCTCTCAAAGTACTCCTTTCTTCATACTATTATGTTTTAACCCATAAAGGAAGATTTGGAAGGAGCCTTCTGTTATCCAGCAGCCCCAGACCCACACCAAGAAGTAAACAAATAGAAAGTTACTGATACATTTCAAAAAACCCCACTTCAACATCAACATCATACAGTGGCTTTTGGTTTAATGCACCAAGGAAAATGTATCCACTGAAACAAGAAGCAGTTTGCTTCTCATTTTATATCTTAGGTGTGTGTCCTGTCCCAAGAGCAAATATCAGTCCTGGACATCAAACTACACCTACTTCAAAGCAATGCAGTATCAACACCATTAAGCTATGTGCAATCATAATAATTTATCACCTGTGGGTTTTATATATCCTAATAACTACTCTTGCAATGACTGTCATTCCTTTTTCTCTAATTGCTCTTTTCTGAAAATAGCTGTTTCCATTCTATTACGTCTGAAGACACGTCCACTTTCATATTGTTGGTTTTGGAAATGCTACTCTTTTACATAAGATGTAGAAGTTATAAATTTATCTAAATGTCTGAGATAAAATATATTCAGAAGATACATAGCATTAAGGAAAAGAAGACACAAGCTGGTTCTCCCAGACATCTATTACGGACTGTAATCAACTTTCAAAAGCTCTTTATCTCAGGGTCACTATCTCACTCCAACAATAAAATTATTGTTTCTCTTTTAAGCAAGAGATAGTTTGCTTTCTGTGGCTTTTTGAAAAAAATAAATATACTGAACAGATGATCTGTTGTTCAGACTGAACTCTTACCTCAGTCCCCTGCTGCAAAAATGTAACATACATAATTCAACTCAGTACAATTTTTTTATTAGAAAAGATCTATTTGAACCATCTGAACCAAGAAAGATCCAATGCAGCCTGTCACAGAATTAAAGTTTGACATTGTAAGACTAGTCATTCTTCTATCACAGCTAGTTTATCTAAAAGGGAATCTGAGTTCATCTCTGCATTTAAATTACTATTACTTTTCTTCTTTCTAGAAGGACTGTTTTCTTTGTCCTTCAGATGAACTCTAGAGAATCAAAGTCTCTTACACTTTTCTCCAATCAGTAAAATTCAATGGTCCTGCCTGAAAATCTTCTTTAGAAAAGTGACTTTGTTTTACTTTGTTTTGAAATATTTAATGCACAGTAGTATTACCACTTAATTCTTACTGTCATTTTTGTTAAATAAAATAATGGTAAAGTCTACAAATATTTAAAGTACACAAATGTGAAAAAGAGATGTGTTGTTTAGATTTCTAAAGGGATCTGAAACTAGCAAAATTGAAATCTCATTAAGAAGAAAATTAGTGGCTAAATATTGGGAAATAACTTAATGGCAAGTGTTTTTAAGTGCCTATGGAACAGTTCTCCAAAGAAAGAAACGATTACTTAAAATTTAGAATTAGGCTAGTCAAAGCATGAGAAAACCTTGCCTAACAAGAAGACTGCACTTGCAGAGGGTTTGGTTGAAGGGCAGTTTAATTCCCCTTCCCTGCCTCCATTAGTTGCTATGACAAGATTAAAAGAACACATATTAATAATAGATCTTTAAGATGATTTTTCTAGAGCAGAGAGGACTGGGTACTTTATTATTGCAGTAATCACATTAGGCACTAAAAGCTACAGGGTTTTTTCCCTTTAAGACAAAGAAGACTGAAATGTTGCTGTATAAACAGCAGCTATGGTGCTGCTGTGGAAAGGGCATTGAATGCTGCTTCTTTACCTCTTCCTCTACAGGGCACTCCCAGGATCAGATTGCTATTCTGTGGCAGTGCCTAGTACTAAGCGTACGCTAGACTAGAAAGCCAACCATTCAACTAAGTGTATTCCACATTTAAGAGCATAAAAACATCATGTTCTGGTCTAAGCTTACAAGAATTCATTGCCAACATAAATATTTCAGCACACAGATAAAACAGAGAATTAAATAAGCAGAAGTTAACTTTTTCTTCGTCTGATTCATGCCAGATCTGATCACCTCTTTGGCATGCTACAAATGTTTTTATTACTTAAATCTTTAAAGGCTAATACAAAGCATCATAACTACAAACTAAGAAAAATTGTATGCTCAAAACATTTGTCTTTTGTCTTCTGCAAAGCCAGGTAACACTTTAAAACTGGACTTCTCATTTTGTCTAGGTTTTGGTGAAGAAAAATATTCCTTTCTCCTAACTTTGTAGTAAACTATTACAAAAATGCACATTTTAGCTTTGATAAGAATCCTGCTCCTGCATAAAACAAATCTTGTCTTAACAACAAAAAAGATTATCAAGAAATATTTTCCACATAGCTCACACAATGTACATAAAAAATATAACCACTAGAGATTTATTCTTGCACATTAAACATTAATGATTAATTTGCATGCTTTATAACTAAAAAACATATCTAAACTAAATAAGCTTTGATAATAAAATTATCAATTAAAAGTTACCTTTTCTAAAAAGAAAAAATGAAGCAGTATAACCCTTGCTGGCTGAAACAGATGTAACTATAACAACACTGCTTTTCACAGAATGGTCTGTGTGAGAATGGGTGGAATTTAACACTCAGTTCAGATGTGAGTTGACTTAAACATGAGAAAGATTTAGGCTGTTAATTTGCTTTCTGGACTACTATGGTTGGTACGGGAATTAAACAGACAATGCTTCACAAAAATCCCCAATCAGTACAGAGGGTTCTGTTTTAAATAAAAGGTGGTGCCTTTTTATTACTCACTACACAGACTCCTGGAATCCAAGTTCAAGACTCATCCTTCATTTGGCTTCCCAACTCTAAACTTCCACTTGCTGTCCCATCCATGTGTTCACATGCTTTTGTTTTAGTTGCTTCCTAAAAGACCCTCTTAGCCTCACTCTTCACAGATCTGCCAGTTCTATTATTTGACAATTAATTTCTTTGTTAATTCAAAGTATTTCCTCAAATGCTTTCATTTTTTTCTGCTTGCACGTTATTTGCTAGGATATCAGAGAATTAGCATGAAAAAGTAGAATAGAGGAGTATGGAAAGAGGTAGCGAGAGAAAAGGAAAGTTCTTCAGTTTTCATTTAATCTTCTCTGTAACTTCATGCATGACCTTGGGCAATCAATTTACTTCTCTCTCTCAATTTTGTAGCTACATACAGGAGTGCCTCCTTGCCTTCTATGTCTGTTATGTAGTGGAAATCAATCAAGTTCTTGAATAAGCTCATGCACTAATTAGCATAGTACTACTTGACTTTCCATCTGGGAAGCATTTGTTGAATTTAAAGGCGACGATCTGAAGTCTTACCATAATTGTGTTTCCTTGCTCAAACATTTTGAGATATCTGTGTTGTGGAACACGGATTGCTGGGTATGTTGGTCTAAAACCATACTGTGTACCACACTGTTTACTCTGAGAAGATGATGGAACAGGGATAGGGCTGAAAACAGTGTTGTAAGATGGAATACGAGGCTGCCCCTAGAAGGTAGATCTCATGAATTTATCAAAGGTCAGCAGCTACCATGCTCTAGAGCTCCTGCAAGGGAGAAAAGCCTCACTTCAATTGGAAGAACTGAAAATTAACATCTCTGTTTCATCCTTTTTTTTTTTTTTCTGTTAGCAGGGAAATAGTACCATTTTTAGGGTATTATCCATTTCCAGTGAGGTTGAAGGGACCTCTTACACCTTAATTAGAGTTGTGTGATGTAAACAATACTCTCAGGATCTCTGGGTCCCTCTCACAGTTAAAAAGAAAGGAAAAGGACACTTTTCAACACCAGTTTTCACTGCACACAAGGAGATTACTGTCTCCTTGCAACAAATCTGTTAAAAGAATACACTGAGTAAAAAACTGGAATGAGAAAGTCACAGCAACTATCAACATACTGTGCATTCAGAGTTTGGTTTTTTTTTGTTTTTTTTTTTAGTCTGTGGTCTGTTTTGCTCATCACTTGGCACTCTGTTACTCTTCTGTTGACTCATTTTATATCAGTTTCTACAATTTTGTTCAGATTATGAAACCAGTAAGTATAGAGCCATGTCTAGTAATGTGGCAGATGAAATGACCAACACTGAGATGTGTTCAGGCATCAACACTTTACTGAAGCTTTGCACTGCTTATATATCCTTTTTTCCTTCAGCATGTGGCATTCTTTCACTTTTGATTCGTTACCCCTTATCACCCACACGGCGAACACACGCCTAAACAATTGACATGATTGGATAATTCCACCTGTTCATGAGCCATTCTTTTACTTCTGACTGGTTACTGATTACAGCACACAAGTCATGCCTTATCTTGTCTCATAAACATTTATTGCTTTGTTTTATTTTATTTTCACTCAAGGTCAGGAATTAATTGCTCAAGGCTGAAGCTGCCTGCAGCTTTGGCTCTTAAAGCACCAACACAGTAACAGCAAAAGATCCACAAAAAAGTTTGCTAAATGTTAGTGACATCTTACTCTGCAAAATTTGTACTGCCACATGGCCCCGTTATAACTGAGTAAATTCTGTATTTCCCAAGCGCACAATGTGGAGCTCCACACAGCCTTATCTACATGCTCTGTTTCTTTGTCAGTGCATAATTCAAAAGCAGGAGGAAGGAACATATTACTTTCTTGTGTAACTACTCAAATGCCTTGATATTGCTGATATCTGGCTGGTTTATTAGATTTTTCAGTATTTAAACTCAGGTTTTATATAGAAAAGCATTTGTGAGACATGCAGAAGTTTATTAGAGTTGGTTCTTTTGTCACATATATGGTAAGTTCTTTGATGACGTGAACATCCACTGAACAACATATTGCTTTAGTAGATTCTCATGCATTTCTAAAAGAATAACTGCCATGTTTAAAAACTTTAAAACATTCCTGATAAATACAGACAGTTCATGCTCTGAAAGCTTTCTGATAAGGAACACAAATAATCACTCCTCTTGATGTACAGCTAAATGTTTCTAATTTTCAGGCTTTTCTGGTGTGAAGCTAACTTTTTTTCCCAGCACTACTGTTACTTAGTACTTACATAGTATTTTCTGTTTTTTCAAAGCACAGCACAAACCCTCATTCTGAAAGCATTTCTAAGCAGTTTCCTGTGTCAGATTTCCTGTCCTGTTCTCCGAGTGCCATTTTCATAACTCCCTAAGGGCAGTTTGTGAATATAACTAGGACAGAATGCATTTCCAGGAAATGGAAAACATTGACCTCTATTTCTCCACTGTACTGAAAAGATACTGATATTAGCATACTACCCCCAAGGCATGCATAATGTGACACAGAATTTGCCAGCAAAACATATCTATCAGTTTATAATGACCAAAACCCAGGCACTGATGCCTGATAATTAGAAAAAACATATAAGCATGCAAAATTTTGCATTTTTTCTATTAATTGAAGTTACAGCTCTTTATTTGCAAGCTTAAATTAGTTTAAGCATAATCTTCGTGATTATGACATCATCAAGATGCACATACATTGATATACTTAATGCTACCATGTACCAAACAGAGGGAAAGAACAGGGCAGAAAAGAAAAAACATTTTTGTCTGAAAGTGAATATTTCTGAAAGCTACATAAATTCTGAAAACAACACTTGATAGTTCCTGTTACATTCTTTCTGTGTAAGAGACTGCATCAGAAAGAGAACACAGCTAAAGTTACACACAAGTAGTCATTGCTTCCAGGTATCATTTTCTAAAATCTTCCTAGAGCAATCTGCCATTGCCCTAACAGCAACAGAAAAAACAATAGGAGGGCTACTACAGCCTGCTATCAGCATTTTTAAACAATTCTGTCACTGATGCACAGATTCAGGTGATGGCTTTAAATTACCTTTGTCTGGAGCTGATCACACATAGCTGCAGCAGTGTTAAAGAAATGATGGAGAAGTTCAGGAAAATATCAACATGGACTAAACAAAATAAAGCCTTTTAATCTTACCTCACTTCTTGTCTCAAATGTTTGATTCTGTAATTTGAATATGTTAACACTAGGTAATTAAACAAATCAAGCACCGATGTTGTTCTATTTAAAGTTTTTTTAAAAACTATAGTTAATATTTTGAAATCAAGTGGGGAAAAAAAACCCTAAGATCCCCTCCAGACAAAGCTCCAAGATCCCATAATGAGTGACTGTTACAGCCTTCTTGAAATGCCCACATTACACTTGCTGCACATTCATAGTTGTTAACTTAATCTTCCTTGATGTATTTTCAAGAATCACTATCACAATCTTCTTACTTAAGAAGTTATTTCTTATTTACCAACTTCTATTTCATGTGGTCATAATCTCAATTTTTTTTTTCTTTTTCTTTTTTTTTTTTTTTTTAACATTCACAGGTTATGAGACTCATGTGTCATGTGTCCATTTTTCCTAAACAAACTTTCCTCCCGATAGCTCCGTGGAAGCAAGTGTCACTAGCAAACTGACAGCTCAAGTCAGACAGTGCTTCATACTTCAGATCCTACTTCAAGACAGGATCTCAGCTGTAAAAAATATTTTTTCTTACCTTTCCATGCTGTCCTGCTCTTTCATAGCAGATTACTGCATCTTCCCACATTTCCAGCTCCTCAAATATCTGTAAGGCAGAGCTGGTGCATCCCAGCTCAAAGAGTAAGCTTGCAAGCTGACGCTGGAAAGATAAGAAATTCCAGGTAACTGAAAATAGGTAAGTAAATACTATTTACGTTTTTAAATGTTAGAGGCATTTCTGACATCAACAAGAAGCAGACAGAGGACATGGAATTATTCTTTTGAAATTTCAAGCTGGAGCCTCAAACAATATATATACCTCAAAAAAAAAAATCAATAGAATAATAATTGCTTTGATTTTACTTTTGTTCATATCAATGTCTTAATTACTTTGAACTAGTTTATAATATAATGCAAAAATAGAAACAGACATGGCAAGGACAAATTGATAGAGCTGAACTTCCAGGTCTTAAATGAGGCGCATGGCCCATGTGGCTGGAGAGCAGCTGCAGCAGGATGTTGGGAATGCTGAGTGGAAAACAGCCAGGAGGGCAGTAAAGCCACTTCTAGCAATGCCGATGCTTTGCTATAGTAACCTGTACCTGTGAAAAACCACACATGGACAGAAAGGCTCTGATACAATTTTGTTAGCTACTTGTGAGAAATCACTGTCCCAAACAGCCACTGCCAAAGGGTGTTAGTTTTTAGCCAAATCAATATTGGATTTGAGTTCAGGTTCAACTCCCTAGTTGAGTTTTTCTCACAGATAAGTCAGACTCTTTGTTATTTCAAAGTCAGTCAGCTATTATTTCAGTGTACTTATGAAAATAAATGAGTAATCTTTTCAATTTAAAACAACAAAGGTATGTTTTCATGATTTTTAGAAGTTGTTTTTGTTTTTTTTAAAAGGAGATTAAAATTGCATATAGGTTTTCATCTTGGAATAAAGAATAACTTATTTACTGCGTGTGACAGATACGCAATTTGTTTTGCAAAAGCAAATGGGAGCATTCTGTATAAGGACACCCAATTATGCACTGAGATTCCATGTGGTGAACCTCGGCAATGTTTTTGGTGATGCTGAATGGATTCCTGAGCTCTCAGCAGATGTCATGGACTTCCCTTTATCGGTTTGGGTTCAGTATCGGTTACAAATCCGAAGAGTTACCATACGGGAATAGACTGGTAGTAAAAAAATTTAAGAATGGGCCACAGGTCTTTGACATAATATGTAATGAACTCTAAAAATCTGTAACAAAGTAATTATTTGTTAGATTGATATTAATTGCTTAGGAAAAATCGTACATTTGCCAGTGTCTGTAACTAAACCTCATTTATGTTTTATTAAATTTACTTAGAGTCAAATTTGGTAAAATTTATGTAGGCAATACCTCTTCATTACCATGATTAGAAGACTGCAGCCATCTTCCATTATAAGCCTCTATTTTAGTATGTCTATCTTTGGCTTGGAAAATTGGCTTGGATTGAAAAGTGCCACTCTGACAACCAGAAATGAAAACCACATTTGCTAGTTTTATTGTAAGTGCCTGTTGAAAGGTTGTGTGGAATAATCTGAGAATGCTAGGAGAACATATGATTGGTTACAGCAACATTCAAGGAGGTTAGAAATCAAAAAGGAATAAAACACCATTAAAAGTAAACAATATGAACACTTTTGGAGGTATGTGATGCAAACAGTTTTCTTAAGTTTGTTAAATACAGCACAATCAGATAAGACTCTAATGTGTAGATTTCTGTTCTAGAAAGAGTTTACTGTCAAGATAAACACTGTAGTTTTGGACAAAAAATCCTGCCAGCGCTACTTAACAGGGCTTGTCTCAACAATAAAATCAGCTCAGGGAGTTCTTCAGTGTACTTTTGACTCCTAATTTGGTTGTTTTGACGATTATCCACTTCGTGAAAACAACCCGAAGTGAGTGATCATTAAAAGAGGAGAAAGATGAAAGTAATAGTAGCATAAGTAAAACAGTAATAAACAGTAAGACATTATTTTTACAGGAGGTATGCTGGATGTTTGTAAGTTTTGGTCCATTTTTAATTGGAGGAAAGAGGAAAGTCAAGAAGAATTGTACCACAAGCAATTACTTCTGTGCATGACAGAACAAGACACCTGAAAGCAAACCACGGTAGAACTTGATTTCTTTCCAGAAAAAGCTGGTGTGTTGTTAGGTTACATCTTTATTTCTACAGTGTTTAAACTCAAGATCATATCACACTCTCTTGACTTCAGAGTTATGCAGTTTCAAAAACAATCAGAACCACAGACATCTACGTAAAACTTGAAATGGGATTGCTTCACACCTGTATGGCCCAATGTGGAGGCACCTGACAACAGTAGAAAATCTTCATGCGTTCAGATACTGATGTATTTGTATCTTCAAATTGGTCTGCAAGTGCCTGTAAATGCAAAGTATATTCTGATTTAGTATTTACTTAGACTTAATCAACCTAAAAAAAAAAAATTCAAAGCATTCAGGATTTTAGGCATTTTTGACATAATGGAGAAATTATATTAAAGATAACACTAAATGCCGGTAAGCTTGCAGCATAATATGCTACAAGTCTTTTTATTGCCTCATGTAAGAAAATGTAATAAACCCTTTATTACAGCAAATAACAGATTTAAAAACCTCTGAAGAGATTCACATTTCAAAGTCGTGTAACAGGAAGAAGAATCAAATTTGCAATCCCAAATAAATATTTGCAGAGTAAAACTGTCAAATATTAAAGTCACCTTGCCTAATGCATTTCAATTCTTTAGCTAGTTTTTCCCTATTCAAGTCCTAGGCATGAAATTTCTTATTTAAAAGAGAGAGAATGACAAACATATTACAATGGACCATGCTTTTGGAAGCACAGTTCTAATATAGAATAAATTATTGTGACTTTGAGTACAATTCACTTTAGGCTTTTTTTTTTTTTTCTTTTGGTGGAGCTTTGGATTGTTGAAAAGTTTTCTTCTGAAATCTGTTGAAAGAGAATGGTAACGCTTGCATAAAAGAAGTGCAGTAGCTTCCGCACTAACTTTTAATCTGAAAATCTATGATGAAGTTATTTAAATCAAAATTCAATAGTGGGGGAAAAAAAAAATAATAAAGGTAACTAGAGCCAGAAAGTTGGTTAGCAATTTTAAGATACGGGAGAAACTGTCTTCAAATGTCAGTCATCACTAACCTTGGAAATTTAAGGCTAGAGGTATCAATAAGGGAGTATTAAATCACTTGTCTTCACACGATTCACCTATCCAAGTCTCGCGTATAACTCGGTCAAAGATTTATAGAAGGAGCTAGACGGGTTCTCAGAATTTTCTCAGCATGGAAAATGAATGCAAAGATTCCCAAACAAAAAGAAAAATTGGATAGGATCACTTCTTTCTCTATCTCTCTAAATCCAACTGTTGGCTACCCAACCTATATCAATAATGCAAATAATAGTTGTGTAAAATTAAAATAATCAGTTATGCAACTTAAAACTGATAAGCACCTTGTAACTGCTATTGATGTTAATGGGATTTATTAGGTGGCTTAATTCTTTTAATAAGAAAAAAATCACAATAGGCAGCAATAATTTAGGCTTTATGTCCAAGCTTAACCTCCTAATTTTAAATACTAATATCTAAAATATTCAATCTTATTCACATTTTCTCTCATAAGATTATCTCCAGAGACCTGTTCCTAGAGGTTATCCAGAAACCCACCCCAAGAAGATGGCTGAGGTGTATCTGTATTAAGGAAAGGGACACACTAATAAAACTGCATTCATTTACACAGTTCCAAGCAATACAAATTGAGTCAGATTCAAATAAAACCTTTAAAGTAATACTATTTAATTACAGAGTTTACTCGACTACAAACTATATAAAAAATTAACAAATCATATTTTGCAGTTTTAGTTCTGCTAAAATGTTCTAATGCTATGCAAAAGTACATTTTGCTGTATTCTATTGCAACAAAAATTAAACTGAAAAATTGTCCAGTTCCTTGGGTAATCATTTTACAAGACGAGACACAGTAGTAAACTACAGTTGGAAAATTTAAAAATAATAACCACTCTAAGCCTGAGTAAAACCAGAAAATCCTAAATATGTCATGCAAATAATTTTTTGAGGAAAACAGGAGATGGGAGGCAGAAAATGTTTTAAGTAAATAAAACCACTTTGTTCTTTTTCTATCTTTTCTTTTTTTTTCCTAATTTCTATTGTTCCAAAAGAAAAACTGGAATTCAAAGAAAAACAGTTTTTCAAAAACAACGTATTTTATTGGAAAATCTGTGGCCATATCTTTGCTATGCTTTCTAAGCAGAAAAGCCTAATGTAAATGACATGCTGTAGGAGAATATGACTATTAGCAAGTAGAATTCTCCCCTTTCCCAAAACAAATACTGTACTCTGTTCAGAGTTCCAACAAAAACTAAAAATGTAGGTAGAACATATGAATACTACACATTCCCTAAAAAAAAAAAAAAAAAAGCTAATGAACTTTAAAAGTTATTAAAATCCATGGTTTATGTACTCTCTCATATGTTGAAAAAAAAAAAAAAAAAAAAGCTCTGATAGTTCTACCCACTAGTGAAATATAGAAAATAAGTTACTCAAAAATTCCTATGTTTCTGAATTATGCTTAAAGAAATAAAATTTTGGTTGTATAGTGTCGAGAAAATAAGAATCCTAATCTTACTGCACAGCTACTATCTAATCACAGAACAATAAATCAATAAAATGAACAAGAGAGCACTGCCAAGTGAGCATTCTTTTTCATTGATAATCTTCAACATAAACACCATGTAAAAAAATATATATGTAAATACAGAATATTTGCAACACAGTCAAATGACATAAGATTTAGTGTCTCAATTTAACTAAAGTCTCAAATTCCTGCCTTGGAAATTGTTAAATAGAACTACAGCAGAAACCAACTAAAATTCAAAACTCCAAATGATTTATAAGTTCTTCCATATGCAACATTTAAAAACATTATGCTTAGCAGATCACCTCCCCACCATGTAACACATCCTTTCCCAAGCCTTGAGCTGATAACAAGTTCTTAAGTCTAAAAACACAGTACAGAGAGAGATACACTAATCCAGTATGGAAAGAACAAAAACATGGATAGTTTTGAAGGAATTTTATATAATGAACAAAGACTATATTAGTGCCACATGAAAGCAGAAAAAGACAGCTCCAGAAATTAAATTCATTCTCCCCATCTCATACTCAAATCTCTAGTGCGAGATTAGGAAGTACAATGGGCAGTCTGTGTTTGGGATAAGTATACCATGTTATTTTGAAATTATCATACTAGAGCTTTTATTACTTTATTAATCAACCTCAGTCTAATCACTTTACTAATCAAATTCAGTTGGTAATTTTCCATTACTTGAGTACATAAAGTTCGTAAAGGATTTTTTTCCACCTTTCCACCTTCAACATCTCTATGGTCCTGATGATAACATATCAGCTTTGATATTGAGCTTGCCTAACTTTCAATCTCTTTATCCTCTCCACATTTTTTATTGTCCTTTTCTTCTATGGCTGACAGAGATAGGGTCTGGCTAAAAAGAAAAAGCTCTCTCTCTGTATTTAATCTCTGGAACCTTGTTAGCATCCTTGTTAGCCTCATACACTTTACTGGTACACTTGATGTTCCTCTTTATTTATGATTTTGCGGGCAGGAAGATTAGAAAAAAAATTGTCTTGTCAGTCTGCCAGAATCAATCCCTAGTTAATACCTCTGGGACTCCAGCACTGACTGTCCACCCAAGAGTCCTTTCCGCATGAATGCTCTCAACAGCCATAAACTACAATGTTTCTCTATCACCTAACCCATCCAACATGTTAATGTGGCATTATCTTGCTTTGCTTTTGCCCTCCTTCTCTAACAACTCTAAGATGTCCCACTTCTTAAAGGTTTTTATTATATTTAACATGGGTTTAGCTTGATTTATGCCAAAGGAAACTGGTGCCATCATACATTCCACTTTCCCACTATCACCACAGTCCAGTACGTACTACCCAACTGGTACCTTAACTCCAGGCAGACAGAAGATGATGAATGGAAAAGTACCTTTCAGTCTTCCCTAACATGGAAACTCCAGACACACAAAATTTTCATGATGTTCTTGTGATGCTCGGGTCCTTTTTCTTCAATTTCTCTGAAGTCTGAAGACTCCTTCTGAAATCCCACACATCAGCCTGACCTCTCCACTCTCTGCCTAACTACATATTTTCATTTTCCTTGCCCTTCTCATGCTCTCTCTTACCTCTGTATGTTTTTTAATCAGCAAGTTGATGTCACAACTTGACTGCTCTTGTATCCTAGCTGCTCCCTTAGCTCTGTGCTTCTTCCAGTGATTCTCTTGCCAGCTGTGTGCTCTGTGGGTAGATTTATTGAGCAAAGTCAACAAATCTTTAGCAAACTCTGCTGCCTCAATATCATAAAAACACTGAGCTTCAGCATGTGCCTCTATGACTGCTGGTTACAGTTTGTTCATAAGCTTTGCCAAATGCTACTTGATGCAAAATACATAATTAATGTACTCAAAGATGATGAAAATACCACTGTTTCTGTACCCATCTCTGCATTTTCCCAGGCTTTGATCCACTTCCAGTGCTACTCCCCAGCAACAACACCATCTTCTAGCCTTTACAGGAAAAAAAAAGATTAACCCTCCACTCAGTTAACCCACCTTTTGCTTCTTTTGGTCACCATCTGCTCAGCATTTTGGCCTCTTGCTTAGGCCACTCAACCCATGTTTAAGTTTAGAAGGCAAGTATACCAGCATATACCACAAACAGGAAGCTTTCCCTTAAGATGTCAAAATTAATACCAATTTCCCCCTTTTTGCTCTGCTTGCTGAGCTTACAAAAATTACAAACTACATAGCAGTGAAAACTATTGCTGTATTTGCTTAACACCTACCATCCTAGACCCCATCTGGCAGAAGTATACTAGGAATATGTCAAAATTTAAGTACATCCTCAAGAAAGAAAGGGAGAGGAAAGGCCTTGCAAAAAAAATGCACAACACCGAAACAACATATTAGAATATTAATTTTGGATTAAAAATGAAATAGATAATGTAGGTTTTACAAATGGCCAACTCTGGGCATCTGTCTTTACTTATAAAACCTATATATCTTTGTAAGTGCCAAAGTAGGGACACTAATTTTGGGACTGCTTGGGCGGGTCTAGGCTTATGGATCAGGCACTGAAGAGCCTGATGGTGCAAATACACAGCTGGAATTGTTCAGCTGCTTGGAAAAAAGGTGTTTGGAAACCAAGGGGGTAAGAAATAAAAATGCACCTGTAGTGAAAACAATCCTGCTATCTCATCTCATCTCATCTCATCTCATCTCATCTCATCTCATCTCATCTCATCTCATCTCATCTCATCTCATCTCATCTCATCTCATTATTACCATGATTTCTAAGAATTTAGTAGGTGTACGGCCCAAACTGAACTAGGCTTTACTACTCAAGAACAATGCAGAGGAAAGCTTTGTAAGAGTAACAGCAATGACATGTGTAACTGTGGTTATGCAATTGCAAAGTTCTTATTTTATTCGTGAGTTTATTTTACAAATTATGAATAAACAGGAAAATTTATCATCAAAAAACTCCTTGGACTCCTTACCACAGAACTCTGTCACACAGATAAAGAATTTCTATTGCTTAGTATTTATGAAACAAAAAGTGAGCATTTTTTTAAGGTTATGCAACAAGAAGCTCTTGTGGATCCTGTAAAATTTACAAAAAAAAAAAACTTCAAAAAATTCATTGTTAAATTAATTCAACTTTTCATGCAACTTAAGACCTAATTCTATATGCTTTAAAATCATTACTTTTGGGGGCAGTGATACTAAAATACTTGTCTAATAGAAAACCTACATAATTCTTGAAGCATCAAAACTTCAAGTGGCTTTATTATTTTTCAAACTGTCCTCTGTCAAATTACATTTTCTAACAAAAAAGTCTGAAGAATGCTGCAGAAGAACGAACTGTAGTCTAAGTTAATTTGGGATGCACTATGACAATAACTGTCACAGCCTTGTTCCACAATAGTGTACTCAGTAATACATAAATACAGAAGTACTAATAATAGCTGCATTCACCCTGAAGAAAACATGTATTACCTAATCGGTGTCTAAAATTCAGAAACTGTATACAGGTCAGAAAGCAGATGACAAATACAAAGAATTAAATATACAGAATAATTAGGGTTTTCTGAATTTTCTTTCCTGTGAATTGGATCAGATATTCCAGTCTTTTCTAATGTACTGTAAGTATTTTAATACCTTGTGGATGTGTAATTAGATCTTGAGTTACATCCTTTTGTTAAATTTACCTTAAAAAAAAAAAACAAAAAAACAAAACCAAAACTACATTTAGAATCCAAACAACAAGCTTGTTTCAACAGCTCTCTGTCGACCCAAGAACTCCTGTAACCAAATCCACTGGGACAAACTGAGACATACCCAGACTTCTAAAATCCAATGGTCAAAATACTTAATCTTCCAGAGAAGCAATGCCAGAAACTATGAAGCAATAAAACCAGTTTTGATATAACAATGCAGTAAAGTTTTGCTTAATGGGAGAGAACAACTTCTGTTTGATAAATATGAACATAATGTGGAAAAAATGAAAACAGTTGAGATTAGTTTAAACTTCATGAGGGAGATTAGGACCAAATAGTGATTACTTTATTGACTGGCAATTTGATTACCAGATAAAAAGACATAAAACTGTACATTTGACTTAAAGGAAATAATGAGGTATCCTTTTAAAAAGTTCAGATGATATATTTGTTAAATGATGAAAATCTCTGAATAGTCAAGAATTAAAGCATCCAAACACAAAACAAAAGCTATTAAGCAAGGATGTATTTCAACATCAAGAAAGAAACTCTCCCCCTCATTTATTTAATTTTCAAAGGGGAATTATGACATTAAATACTTGAGGAAAATTTATTACAACAATTACTATTATAAATTATGATTTGTGATGCATGGAAATGCAAAAAGACCATTTCTTACATTGTGCAAAGATGTCAAGATGAAGTGCACTACTTGCTGGAGATTTTACATTATTCACATTCTCAGGAGGCTGAAAATGTTCTGTGAGAACTCTGCAGAAGTTCAATGTTTAAAAGTGCAAAAATCTTATCCTCTTTTTAATCCTCATTCAAATATAAGTCTTACTTGCATTAAAATCTTGTAGCCTTAAAGAATTCCATTTTTGCTCATTTTGCAAGCTCACCCTTTCAGTCATTCTTCTAATGAAATTATCGCTTGATAGTGTTCACCTCAAAAGGTGTGTATATTTAAACCAACTAGAGGACTATGTATCACACTACTCCCTAGGAACAGCTGGCTTAGGATTTGTTAAAGCTAACTTTAAAAGGTGGTATAGCACTGGCTGCCTACTTTGTATTGCAAATGAATGGTTACACGGCACCTGGAACACCGGAGCTTCAACATGTCAGGATGCTTCACAGAGAGAAACTGCTAATAAGGCAATGCCACTCTAGAACTCTAAAAACAAGCAGCACTTGAAACAAAATTAACTGAAACATTAAAGGAGAAGGCTTCAGGCTGCAAGTTTTCAAAGCTAAGTCCATTTGCATTGAAAGTGGTGTTTTAACTACTTTGTCCAATTTTTTGGTAAAAACTCTTGGTTGTATCTAATCCCTACACAGAAAGAAATCAATTTGCATTTTGCTTATGGTAAATTGTACAATAGTGTGTACATATACAAGCAATGAAAAAAACTACAAGTTGTCTGTAAGTAGCAGAAAAAGCCTCATTGAAGCTTTACCACAAAACATAAGTAAACATACTATAAATAAATATTCAAAATAAACATTTATATATGGCAAAAAATATTTAGAACTTAGCGATTAGATTGGAATTTCTGCAGAATGTAAAAAATATACTTAAAATCAAACAAAGAATTTCAGAGGAAGAGTTCTTAAAACAGTGTTATTAATTGCAAGCCTGTAAACATTTGTGCTTCTTCCTACCCAAGGTAGAGACTGGGTAGTATTCTGTTACATAAATAGAAATCCAAGGAAAAAAGCACAATACAAAATAAAATGTGTTGTATTCAGGTAACTCAGTGCAGTTTTTTACTGACAATCATACCAAGCATAATACTTTCATGTTACTTAGATGTCCTTAGGCAAAAAAATATTGTCTAGTCTTATCTAGAGAACTGTAACCTGAAATCATAAATATTCAGCTGCTCTAATCCCTAACAGCACTTTAGAATTTAGTGCACTAGATATAGCCAACTTTTTGCTGGTGTTAAAAAAATAAAAATGTTCTTTTGCTAAAATCTAGTTTTCAACTATTCTGTTTAGTCACAAATTTCAAGAACATCTTTAGTTATTCGGTAAATGGGAGAGGAGTATGAAGAAAAAAGACATTTTTGTCCGGAATTTGATCAGAATGTCTCAGATAACATCTTGGGATACCCATTGCTTTCCCTTATTTAAAAAAAAAAAATCTTTTTCCTAAGAACAGCTTCCCTATACAGTGAAATCTTGACTGATACCCAGTAGTTTCTTTTGGAAAATTACTTGAAGGGAAATACACATTCTTCCAGTAGCTGAGCCTGACCCAGTAACCATAGAGTATACGATGGTAAGTACATTAGAAATATGACACAGGCAAGTGTTTAAACTTTAGCTATCCCAAAGAAAGTCAATCACATATAAATCAGTCTGTTTCCAATATATGTATTTTCTTGAAAGACATCCAATCCAGTACTTCACATGTTCTTGGAAAGCTCTCTATACATCAGGGAAAAACAAACAAACCCCCTATTGTTCCCTGTTAATGATTGATCTACTCACCAAAGAGGAAAATACACATCTTCAGCAACAACTGGATTGAAATCAGTTTGATTTCCAGTAAAAATGAAAACACACTATATGCAATAAATATTCCATGCCTGATTGTATGACATATTCAAATAGAAGCACATTAAGATCCCCTGAAGACTCAGTTCTTCTTTATCAAAAAAAGAATAATCCACAAAAATACAATTCTTTCCACAATCATATAGGAGTATTGGGCACACCCTGGCTGGTACACAGGCAATTAAGAAACTGAATCAAAAGAAAATTTTCATTCATCTGAATGGAGTTTTATGTACTGGGACAGGCACTGTTTAACATCTTTGTTGGTGTCATGGATAGTGGCATTGAGTGCATCCTCAGCAAGTTTGCCAACGACACCAAGCTGTGTAGTTTGAGTGACACACTGGAGGGAAAGGATGCCGTCCAGAGGGACCTTGACCAGCTTAAGAGGTGGGCCTGTGCAAACCTCATGAAGTTCAATAAAGTCAAGTGCAAGGTCCTGCACCTGGGTTGGGATAATTACTTCCTGTGAGGGTGGTGAGACACTGGAACAGGTTGCCCAGAGAACCTGTGGATGCCCTCTCCTTGGAAGTGTTCAAGGCCAGGCTGGATGAGGCTTTGAGCAACCTGGTCTAGTGGAAGGTGTCCCTGCTCATGGCAGGGGGGTTGGAACTAGATAATCTGTAAGGTCTCTTCCAACCCAAACCATTCTATGATTCTACGTTTTCTCCTTCTCTTTTCCAACTCAGGTTTTTCTGCGTGCCCCTGCCAGATATGGGACAGGCTACATTCTGCTGAATTCAGAGTCAGAGTTCACAGGCAAATACTGGCTTACGCTAAGCCCTGGCAGTGTTTGCAGCAGTGTGAGGATAATGTAGCAGTCTACTAAACTATGCATGCTAGCAGCAGACCCAGATTTGCAGTTGTGGTATAATTCTGGGAGAAGAGCCTTACTACAGTAATAGGATGGTAGGAGCTGTACCAATTCAACCCTCTGTCTATATGGCAGATGGATAAGGGAGAAGATACCTAAGTGGACCCACCTGCATCAACAATGAGGGTCATATAGCATTTCAATCGCTTTCCTAAAAAAGAACTGACAGCAGTTTGCAGAGCAATTGCTCCTTCCTTTGTAGAAAGCTGAGACCTGAGGAAGTCCTCAAGTTCCAGTAACTGTCCTCAAAGACAGTTGATTCAGAAGATGATGTTGTGGTTTGATCTTACCACTTGAACATATATGGATTGAACAGATTTCCTGATTTAAACTTCTATTAAATGGACAATATTTTCCAGGATATTAAGCAGTCAAGGATTATTCCTTTGTCTGCAATGTGAAATTATTTTGTCTCTCCCTTTCCTCCTTCTTTGCAATGGTAGTTGTTGTAACCATTGGGAGGAAATGTTCTGCTTACTAATGTTTTGGTTTCTCTTACACAGTTAGAGGACTACAGGGGAAGACTGTGTTGAGGTCACACACCACAGCTGTGTGGTGGTGAGGGCTAGACAAGATTGTCTATGGCCGCACAACAGCATGGCTCAGGAGATCAACTCACAGCAAAGGAGACAGCTTTTTACATTTCATAAAGACAGGCAAAAAAAATCTTTCAAGAAAGAGGACTACATCAAGAACTAATATGTCTTCTATATAAAACAAACTTTAAAAAGATAATGTTAATGTTCAAAGGACAAATTAAATCTTCCACCAGCAGCTGCCACCATCTACTTCCTGCTACCACTTTTTCCAGGGGAGAGAATAATGTGAGCCCGGGAGTCTGCTGGGCCTCTGGCCATTAATCCAACCCTCAGCCTGCACCTTTAATAGAGAACCAGAACAAAGAAGGCAGATTTCAGACCAGAGGAATTGTCCTGGCAAGGTGCAGCTTGAGAGTTCCTGAAATAGTTTAAGATTGCACGATAATTTGGCATTTTATAACTTTTAAGTGTCTGAACTTGCAACATTATTAATGACCTTTGTTTGCACCCATTTTACACAGGGGAAAATGGAATAAAGCAGGAGATGAAGCATTCTGTGGTAGAATCATTTACTGCATGTTTCTATTTCTAGACAACTTCAATGTTTGCACAGATCTGCATCTGGAAAAAATGGGCAGGTATAGCACAGCAATGTGCGTAATAGCTACAAACAGTAATATTTATGCCATTTAAAATCTAGCTAGTTCAGGCATGATAGGTCACATTGCTTACAAAAACAGCTCCACATCTGTCAACATGCCCAAGTCCTATCACAAAACCACAGTGCTATAATCTACAATATTCAGACAGCAATACTCTGAAGAAACTGGGTAACTGCAACAGCAAATGGAAATATTGAAAAGAGCCAATAACATATCATATCATCACAGAACTCTCCATACACTGATCCAAATGATTATTTGAATCAATGATCCTTAAATCAGTTTGGAAAGTTCAGAAGCCAAATATATTCCTCAATTCATAACTATAACTGGAACAGGAACTAATTGTGTGGAGTTAGGCCAGCAAAGTGTTCTCTGGTTAGAAGCTACATTCAGCCCACGCTGTTGCAATGTTTGTCTCCAGTACAATAGTTTCCAATCAACTGCTTCGTAACATACAAGAATCCCAAAATTTCCTACATCTGAAGATTTAGAAACCACGTATAGTTACCGTACTAAATATTTTTTTAAATAACCCAATCCTCCTGTAACTTACTGGAGAGCTCAGCCCTTTATTTTGGTAGAAACATCTATCAGAAAAAGCAGTTCTCCCTACTACAGCATCACAGTTACCAACTAATTTCAATGCATGAACATTTTAGTTTTTGGAATTATTTCTTGTTTTTATAAATTACACAAGCATTTAATCTAAAAAAAGAAAAATAACCTTTTTCCCCTTATTAACTACACAATAGTCCATTCTTTTCTATTTTATCTTTTCGACAAGCATTATTTTTCTTCACTATTTCTAAATTTATCTCACAAATATTTGTCACCAGTTTAATGACCTTTTTAAAAAACCCTTCACTCCATTTTCTGTTAATCCATACTCTGTAGGTCAATGATTACATACCTCCATGACTTCATCAGTTTTGTGGCAGAAACTGATCTGCTGAAATCTTACTCTTAACTGGTGTTCAAGAAACAAATTGCCTAAAGTGTTTTCCTTGTGTTCCTGGTGTTGATTTACATAATAAATGTAAAATGCTTCCAATCTAATGTTCTCAGACTCTACTCTGATTTGGCTATACAACCTCTTTCTTGCCCCTACTCTAAAAATGGAGAATAATACTTTTCAGCTTTTATCAGATTTGCCACTGAAAATCTCCTTTGACAATAAATGCAGCATTGGTGTCTCTTAAAATCACAGCTTATATGCTGACCTGAGGAAGTTTTGGGGGGTTTTTTTGTTTGTTTTGTTTTTGTTGTTGTTTTTTTATCAAAAGAAAAGCCTTACTGACAGACTGTTTATTCTTTCTTTACTGAGTGAGTATATAAGAACAAAAGCAAGGACCGGGAGCTGGGCCTCTTTAGCTTGGAGAAGAGGAGGCTGAGGGGGGACCTCATTAATGTTTATAAATATTTGAAGGGTGAGTGTCAGGAGGATGGGGCCAGGCTCTTCACAGTAACGACCGATGATAGGACGAGGGGCAATGGGTGTAAGCTGGAACACAGGAGGTTCCGCTTAAATTTGAGAAGGAACTTCTTTATGGTGAGAGTAACAGAGCCCTGGAACAGGCTGCCCAGGGGGGTTGTGGAGTCTCCTTCTCTGGAGATGTTCAAGACCCGCCTGGACGCCTTCCTGTGTGATCTCATCTAGGTGTTCCTGCTCCAGCAGGGGGATTGGACTGGATGATCTTTCAAGGTCCCTTCCAATCCCTAACATTCTGTGATTCTGTGATCACAAATTATTGGGATTTACTAAATTGGCTTTGACTTACTACCTATTCCAACTTTTGTAAGTATTAGAGCACCACTATTTCTATATTCTTTCACTTTAAATACTTCTAAAACTAAATCATTTCCTGCAATGGTTAAAGCAGCACTAAAATACCTTCTAATGGAGGAATCTTTCTGAACAATGCTGGATCACTTTCAAAATATTAAAAACAAACAGACACAAACACTTCTATCAATAACATTTGTCTCATTTTTATTGTACTATTTCCCACCAATTGTTTTTGCACATCTCAGCTTCATTTCAGTAAATAAGGCCCTATCTATTGCATCATCTGCATGCATCTACTACATGCATGAGTATAAAGCAGTCTTTCAAGACTGAATCCTTGGCCTTGTTAAATCTCATACAATTGATCTCGGCCCATCGATCCAGCCTGACCAGATCCACTCTGTCGAGCCTTCCTACCCTTGAGCAGATCAACACTACCACCCAGCTTAGTGTCATCTGCAAACTTACTGAGGCTGCACTCAATCTCCTTGTTCAGATCATTGATAAAGATATTAAACAAGACTGGCCCCAATACCGAACCCTAGGGAACACTGCTGGTGACCAGCCACCAACCAGTTTTAACTCCATTCACCACAATTCTCTGGGCTCAGCAAATTTTTTACCCAGCAAAGAGTACATCTAAGCCATGAGCTACCAGCTTCTCTAGAAGTATGCTGTGGGAGACTGTGTCAGAGGCCCTACTGAAGTCTGTGTAGAAAATATGCACATCTACTCTGAATAAACTAGGTATTGAGCTATGAAAAAAACCTTTCCTTTGCACCTGTGTGGCAGCTGTTGAAGGCTGGTTTACCACTTCAACATACTCTTATTCCAGGTACTTCGCCACTGATTTTCCCCAGATCATGCATCCAATTGTCTTTAAACCTCAGCATCAAAACATGTCCTGCTGGGATATTAATTTACATTACTGATCATAAGTGTAGGTTTAATAAATTTTGCAATAAAATGTCTAAACATTAATTGGATGTACCCCATTACTACCTTGTCCTCAGGCAAACTAATTCTTTGCTTTAAACTTATTCCCTAAGTATCCTCTCCATGTCTAATCATTATCATCTTCCAAAGTTATCCACATTGTAATGACTTAAAATTCCAAAATTATTATTATAAATTATATTATAAATTATTATTCAAGAAGAGAATACCTCTTGAATCCAAGATATTGGTTACACCTATACAAGCACTATGATGGCAGGAAAGAGGGAAGGCCAAAAATTTGCCAGGCATCTGTGCAAAAGAACTTGAAGTACTGGACTGCCAATAAGACTTAGTTTTTGCATAACTCTGGGTAAACTTTTAAGATGCAAGATGTTGATAGTTGTAAAGTGAAGTATCCTGGGGCAGAAATTATTGATTAGGGTGCTGGAACTGTGCATGTCTTTTTTCTAAAAAGAGTGATTTATTAGGCTGTTGATGTGAATGTTTGTTTGTTGTATCAGGTCATGCAAAACTGTATTTCACTTTGAAAACAATACTAGTCAGCTAAGAAAGAAATATTCACTTGGGATGTCAGTGTCATTTTACTAAAAAAAGCTTCAATTTCTTTATAATAGGGCTTTTGCAGCTGGGTGGGGAAGGAAAGCACACTAGAGGAAATGAGTCCCAAATGAAATACAAAGCATTTTGATATCAAAATTAGCACAAAAGAGGTCAAAGTCATGAGCAGAAGATAACTGGAATGTCTGATGTAATATTTCCTTTTCATTGGAAACTGAAAGCCAGGCAATTTAGAGCATCTCCTATGCAGCTGCCATTTGGAATGTTTTGTTGTAGTCAAACACTACCACCTAAAGAAGCACGTTAAAACAAATTAGACCTCTAATAGCACAACAGCCTTACTGAGTTTCAAAATTATGAGCTTACTCTTCTGGACAAATATTGAGCCCAAGGTTACTGAGCACCAGTGTTTAAGGTATGGGTTTCAATGTTAAAGTCTGTTAAAGTCTGCCTCAGGATACATCCACTTAGAGTACAAAGTCTTCAGAAAAGTACTATTTATATTTTTTTATCTTTATGCCATTTACATTTATTTTTTACTTATCTTAATGTTACTTACATGAAATATAATTTTATAGTTATTACATTATCTTATCAAGCAAATATATCTTCTTGAATGTTTTTGTTTTCAAGAAAAAGCTGTTTCAACTGTCCATTAAGTTATTCACTTTTATGATGTATCAAAAGGTGTAAGCAGAACTTCTCCTAAAGTCTCTAAAGGAGCTAGATCTACAAGCTTACTCATGAAGGATGGATTTAAAACCAAACCACTCTTTTTCTGTTGCAAAAGCAATAAAATTGATATAATCCATCAATTCACCATGATGGCGTTACATTTAAAATTACTCCAAATATAGGCTAGATCATTTGGTGTTTGGGGAAAGAATATTCCCACTTCCACACATGGATCTTGCCCCCTTTTTGGTATGCTTCCAGCTTATTTGTTTGCAGTGCAGCACTGTAGCTTCTCTCTTACTCTGCAGTCTCAAATGCCAAATATATCCGGTTGACTTTAACTTGAATCTGCATCTTTATATGAGCCAGAACAGGAGATGTAGCTGTAGTCCCTCACCCAAAGAGATCTGCATTGAAGGTTCCCCCTTTCCTATCAGATGACTTGACATTTTTGTCATAGCTTGATATAGCTGCATACATCTGCTCTAAACCAGTAGACATATGTCCCATGCAATAATATGTGTGGCGACTCACACAAGGAAGACAAGTCCATCTTGTATAGATGCAAGTTCCCTGTTTGCAGCTAGTTAGCTAGCTTCAATAATGCCATTGGTGAACAGTAGTTAAAAAAACCTTTTGCACAGGGTGCAAAACCTGTAGAGGAACTAGTAAGCCTTACAAAATAGTAAGCCTGCATTAAGTTCCAAGTTATTGTGGTTTCACTGCTTTTATAGTTCCCAAATCAGCTTGCTCTGGTGGAAGGCACAACTGCAGTCAATACTGAAAAATAGATCCAAAGACTTCTTACATCAGCTTTGCTTTCTGTTTTTCACTAAAAGGGGAAGTAAGGACAAGGATGGAGAAAGAAATAAAAAGAATAAAAGCTACCACTGTTTAATTTAGAGTTTACAATATAGGAGGAACAGACAATTGCCTTAACAGATGAGGGAGAGTCTAGTATTGTAGTACTTGACATATGCATTGGACAATGTGACTCAAGAAAATCTGCCTACCAGTACTGAGCTATTTCAGAAAGTGGTTTGTTAGCTCACCTCGGGCTACCTATCTCCAGATTTGCAATTATATTTATGACATACAGCTGTAAAGATTCATCTATTCAAATTTAGCAATAGGTGGGAATAATGTGTCCTCCATGCCTTCCATCTGATCTGATTACATGTGAAACTTCATTTTAATTGTTTAGTTTGTTGAAGTTGAGCTTCTAATGCTTATGCATCTCAGAGTAAAGCTTAGGCACAAAGATGTGAAGGTGGTGTCCTGTTGATATTCATATTTTTCTTTGCAACTCACTGTCATCACTTTGTCTATTAAAAAAGTGTAATATTACTGTTCAATGTGGCTCAAAGATTCTCCTAGCTGACATTATGACTCCTAATACCATAATTCGAATTGTCAGGACGCTGAGTGAAGAGACTTTAAAGGGAGAAAGGTAAATGCCTTCAGAGCCAAGATTGAACGGAAAGCATTTGGAAAAATGGAGGCTTAGTAATTTTGGCTGCTTTTAGAAAGTGCATTGACACTAGAAGTGAAACAGCTCAGGTACTGAACATAATTCTCAAATGAGCCAAAAAGATTGTACTTTAAAAGTACTAGCTGAGAAAATATGAAGAAACATTAGTACAGAAAGAATGGTTTCATTCTTTTCCCCACACTAGCTAATAGCACTGATCCAAACTGGCAAATACAACACTGCAGTAGAAACCTTCTAGGCAGAAATCGTTACCTGGAAAACCATACTATTCAATATACTCTTTTTTGCCAGTGGTACAAAAACACTTCAGTTATTCCTGAATAACTCTTTGCAGACTGGATCTCTAGGTTTGTTTTTTTTTCCCATTTTCCCCCCACCCCCAACAAAAAACGTAATTGCTCAGTGGAAGAAAAACAGAGGGAGCCAAGCACCACCACGTTAATTATTTTGAAGTGTGCTAATGAGTTCAGTGTATCCCCAGAATCACTTGAGTCATGTAACATCTTCTGTCAAATCTGTCATCTGCTTAAGCAAAATGAAATACGTTCTGGAAATGTGTGTCTTGAGACTGAAATCATAACTATCACCAAGAGGTCACTCTCTCCTGATTGCTTTCTGAAGTAATAAGGTTTATTTCTAGGCTTCTGGAGACCTTGTGATCTTGTGCAGAATTAATTAAGACATTACATCTGGCTTTTCTCCTCTTTTAAAAAACTTTTTGGAACATGTGTTCTAATAATAAATACAATTCATTATAGTTGAGAACTACTGGGATATCAACACAGGATCTCTACAACATAGAAGAGGTCTGTCTTCCACTTACTACGCTCCTGAAGGAAGTGAGTTAAATCTCTCTCAGCTCACCAGTAAGAGAGATCTCACAGATCCCAGTACCTTTCTGTTAAAACTTTCAGCTTCATATCAAGCAAACTTATTAGTGATTGATTTTTCTCCTCCTTTCTCCCCTCTCCCATTTCATACACAACTAAAAGTAACTATTAAAATCTTATTTAATGTACTCCTAGAGTACAAGAGAGGGTTAATGAATAAGAATAGGAAGTCCTAGTACAGTGATCTAATAGTTTAGCTGAACAGACAAGTGCTGTCCTTCCCCTGGTCATAATAAAAGTCTCTCTCTATTGTTCCAACCAGGGTCTTGAGAGGCCTCATCAGAAAGATATGACTTGAGAAGCAAAAGAAGTGAGAAAAATCCATGGGCCTCAAACCTCTCTAGATCAGCGTAGTGGGAGGAAGATTTCTCCTCTCTCCTTTTTGAACTCTTCCTTTAAATGTTGAATTTGTCCAACATAGAACAATCGCCAAATAAAGCAAAGCACGGGGAGAAAGTTGGCAAGGAGGTGCAGGCTTAGTTATGAAAATAAAAAGAGTATTTTTCTATGATAAATGACATAACTTTCTTGCATAACCATTTAAAGACCATCAATGTGAAAATAATGAAACAGCAAGGCTGCATTCAGGCTCATAGAGCTCAAAACACCAGTTCTGTTAGATCTATACCAGCCTTTTTCTATAGGTGTACGCAAACTCTTTTCAGATTTGAATGAATTGAACCCCAACTAGGCAATGTTTCTACAGTAAGAACCAATTAAAGAAACAAACAAAACCCCCATTATTTCTCTTTTTCATATGCACAGAAAAACATTAGTTGCTGGAGAAAATGACACTCTGAGGTATTATTTAAGTGAAAACTACAGGGCAGTTGACACAGAATTCCCAACTACATACATCTGTGTATGACTAAGGATATAAAACATGATCTCATGTGACCTTTCAATCTTAGACCTAATGATTAGCCTATAATATTGCTAGTCTGCTCCCAGCTCTCCCAAAGTATTATTAAAAATACCCTTTCAAGACACATTTCTCTCCCCCTAACAGGCAAATTCCTTTGCTGCCAAGAAGAGCAAGCAAGAAAGAACCATATGAAACACTGCATCTGTCGTACTGTGTGTTAGGGAGAACCAAGCAATCAGCTTACAGGCATGCTATCACCAGGTGCAGTGAGCAGCTGAAAATACAATCAGAAAAGGGGCACCTAACAAGCTGATAAAAGCTGCAAGCATAGAGGCAGCCAGTGTAACCGCCCAGATCAAGCTGCAGGAAGTAAGTAGCTCTAACAAGTCACTAGAGGGTAAAAGCCTGAGCAGGCTACTGATGTACCAGACACACGGCAGCTTCACCTCTTTCACTGCCGACATAATCCAGCAGTAACGACGTTCTCACTTCTACCTCACCATCCTTTGTACAAGCATGGCATTTTAATTAATTTTGTTTCATTTTAGAAAACATTTTAAAATCTACTGAAATGGAAAAGTACACTTGTTTCATATATCAAGAAACTACAGTGAGATGCTATCCTTTATGTGCTTTGAATTGGTTTGGGGGGTTTTTTGTGTGTGTTTTTTAATCATCCCCCTCTTTTCTCTTTTTTTCATAGCTCTTAGACCACTCAAAATTCCTCTTTTCACCCCCATCCTATTACTTGAGCTCTGGCTGCACTTTCAGCAGTAATTTGTGGTTTAACAGCTTATTCCAACCCATTTTCCACTATCCATGTTTCTGAACTACTTTCTTAGAATAGGAGGTAGGTGAAGATCCTAAAACTGATGGAGAAATGACAGGTTTCTGCCTATGTGTGTGGACAGCAATTTATCAAAACTATCCATTTTTCTTCTTGTTTTCTCCCTCCTCCTCTTTTCTTTCTTTCCACTCTAGCACTTCTCACCCTCCCTCACCTACATCCACATGGGGAAAAAAAAACCCAACCAAACACTCAACCTTAAAAAAAAAAATCATATTGTATCCAGAGACTCATTTTGGTTGGCAGTATCTTGATCCAGACTTCAGTATATGTTATACGGGTCATGATTCCAGTGGAATGTAAAATAACTGGTTTAGCTCTCAAACACTGCTTCCTTTTCTCAGAAAAATGGTTGAAAGAAGTACTGGCTTTAGAAATCTTTAACCTTATTGCTGTGGATCCAAACCACATTTAGGGAAAAACTACACAGAGACAACCAGCAGCATCCAGAAAAAGTTTAGAAAAAAATATCTCTTCCTCACTTCCAGTTAGCTACTAGCTGAAGTATGTTCCAGAGTACCTAGAATGATAATTTTAAAACCTGTTCCAAGGACTACATCACCTGTAATTCAGATTGTTAAAGTAATCAGAAAAAGATTTTGAAAATGATCATTCAAATTTCTTTTGAAGCTTTCCACTTAGAAGAAAATACTTACAAAATAATTTCATAAAAACTGTTTACCATGAAGTAGGAATATATTTAATACTTGGAATGTGGCAGCTAAATACAACCAATATACCCTCATTTCAAAACCAGCTGCAATTATTTTCAAATAATTAAAATAAGTTAAACAAACATAGCCAGGCCCACAAAAAAAAATGTAGCCCAAAACTGCTTTCTTTGACAAACCAAATATGTCACCTGCCTTGCTTTAAGGCTGAAAAGCAGGATAGGCCTGCCCAGTGATATTAATATGTAGATTACTGTAGAAAAGGACAGGACAGCTCCAGCACCAGTAAATCACATCCTATAATAGCTCATGCACTCTTCAGACAACCCTAAAGTAAGTAACTTAGAGGATTTTGTTTACCACTTCTTGTTCAAGCTCTCTTACAAGAATTTTTATAATTACTTCATTATGCCAACAATAGGGGGGAATGGAATCATATTTATACTCACCTCCTCCCTTAATCTTCAATATCTACTATTTCCACAGCAATCTGAACTACTAAACATGAAATTGTAAACCAGATGAAAACGAACCCCACAAAACACCAATTTGTATGAAAATCCTATGGTTTTCAAATCCATTTTCTACTGATAAATAGCTGCAGAGCTCACTAGCTCTTTGGCATCTTCATGAAGATGATATATCAAAAAACCTTGTGTTTTGTGTGACAATAACATCATTCACCCTATGTTTCCTGATTTCTTCTCAGAACTGTTAGAAACCATGATATTAAAAAATTCTGATCTGATGGAACGCAGGAATGAAAACCTTAAATGGAAAGTTATTCAAGTTATTTGATTAATTTAGCACATATCAATCCTTAAACAACTTCTAACTATTTTTGGAAACTGAGCTTGATACCATATCAAATCAACACAAATATGTCATTATATTCAAACATCTAGAAAACTTAATGGAAGAAAACATAAACATACTAAGATTAAAGACAATATATAAATTCACAGATTCTGCATCTACTGTGAGGTCATGTCCTGAAATGTCAGAATATATGGTAATCAAATCCTTCATATTACTGCAGTTGCAGCACATGATGAAGTCAGAGAAATGTACTTGCAATGATAACCCATCATGAAGATTTCCATTACAAGACTGTCAAACTATAGTATAACAATTTCCAGTACTCAAGTTTAATCAAGCCAGACAAAAATGTTGGAGACACTCCAACTGTTTTACAGCTTAGGGCATCAAGGATCCCGAGATTGCTTCACAAATGCCGTCAGATGCTACATCTCCCAGACTCTCCTGGCTTCCTTGACACTCTTCACTGACCCCAGGAAATTCCACTATAGCAACTCTATGTCCTCCTTAGCAAAAGAAAAATGCAGCAGTACATCCAAGCTGCACTCCTTCAAAGATCCACGCATCAGTAGTGATTTTAAATGAAACATCAGCCTTTCAGGATTTAATTACACAGCACCATAATCCTAAATTTTATACATTCCTGGATGTTTTAGTCAACAGGCCTGTTGCACGATGGACATACAGAAATGCCTGCTGTTGATGTGTGACAGCAAGAATTAACAGCATAAAGATGAAAAATGGCTAACAAAACTCTAATATGAAGGAAAAAAATCCACTATCTTCATATAGCCCACAGAACTTTCCTTTGAAAATTTAATTTTTTAAATAAATCTTATTCGGTGACATGTTTCAGAATTTTAAAATGTCATTTTTTGTATTTGGAAAATGATCTTCTCTTTGTTTGGAGCAAGATTATTTAATAACTGCCTCAAACTTGCAACAAAAATACTAATCATTAAGTATCACATCAAAATCAGAATCATAGAATGATTAGAGTTGGAAGGGACCTTACAGATCATCTAGTTCCAACACCCCTGCCATGAGCAGGGACACCTTTCACTAGACCAGGTTGCTCAAAGACCCATCCAGCCTGGCCTTGAACACTTCCAGGGAGGGGGCATCCACAACTTCTCTTTGCAACCTGTTCCAGTGTCTCACCACCCTCACAGGAAATAATTTCTTCCTAATATTTAATCTAAACCTACCCCATTAACTGCCCTTATAAAAAGTCCCTCCCCAGCTTTCTTGTAGATCCCCTTCAGATACTGGAAGGCCGCTATAAGGTCTTCCTGGAGCCGTCTCTTCTCCAGGCTGAACAACCCCAACTCTCTCAGCCTGTCCTCATAGGAGAGGTGCTCCAGCCCTCGGATCATCCTTGTGGTCTCCTCTGGACTTGTTCTAACAGGTCAAAGTCAAAATGGTAAATTGAAAGTGCTGCTTTATTCACAAATGTGTTTTCTTGTTCTCACAACACCAATGACTATTTACAAGTTTAATTGTTTTCTACAGATGATACACTTGAGTAAAAAGTATTTAAAAATATGATTGCAGTAGCAGCTTTACCTTCACGAACTTCTACATAAAAACCTCCTCAGATCAGAAGTCAGAAACTAGAGGTAAGATAACAGATTTTAACTTCAATCTTCCAAAACTTGTCATGTCTTTGAAAGAAAGTGACCATTTATTACATGTACATATAAGAGTTTATCTCAAGACGGGCAGACAAAAAAGAATTTGTTGTTTATGCATCTAAATTAAAGACACACTTAGAAAATTATCTCACAGTACAGTTTGCAGACAGGAACTGCAGAAACTCCTAACTCCTGCCTGTTTCCATTAGATGTATAAAGCACCCCTATTTACAACAAGGTAGCCAAGAAGTCTTACTTGAGTCTGCTTCATTGCCCGTTCCATTCTGCGAGTACTTCCTTTCTCAAGCTTGGTCCGAAGGAGTAAGGCTGATGTCTGAATGGCCCAGAACTTCGGCTGAGAGAGCAAACACTGCAGAGAAAAAAACCCACATTTTTTCATTATTTCATTTTAAAAGATACTGAAAATAGCAAAATTTTTAACAGTGTTTGCAAGCATGAATGCCATTTCCTATTCCGAAAGTCAAGGATGTGGTTGTAGTACTTATTTGATGAATTGAAGGCTGTAAAAGGCAGCTATCGAAACAATTTTTTCCATCTCAGCTACTGCAGCATTCTCTGTACATGTACCCACAGGGTGCATACACCAAACTGCACAAATTAAAATAGCTACTCAAAATGAAAGGAAAAGAAAGAATATGATACTGAGCAGTCTGGCTTAGCCTTCTCCGCAGCTGCATACCAAATAGTTGTAGATGGCAGCAGGGATCCTACTTCTTAAGGTTGAACAAAACCAGTTCTCTCTTGGCCTCTCCTCATACGTGAAGTGCTCTGATGCCTGCATTAACAGCACCTCCATATTAAATAGGCTGAAATTGCAAATAATATTAATGAATTGAGAATTTGCCATGACTTGAGAAAAACAGGAAGAGTTTCTCTTGTGTAGTAGATGTATTTGGAATACAGAATAATCTAGGTAGAAAGCTTTCCTAAAGACATGGTAGGTTATCACTTTGAACGCCCAGCCCTGATGCCAGGAACTTGGTACCAGTCTCTAACCACTGATTTTTAGGAAAGCCCAATAGGAGATATGTAGCCAATACAAAGGTGATATCCCTTAATAATACAGACTGCCTGGATTCTTTCCAGTATGGTTTGAGACACAGTATACCATTTTTCTGTTAGATATTCCCTTTGAAAAGGGAGACAGCAGAAAAATTCCCCTGCTAATTTTATTGACACAAATACAATCTAGCTTCTCTGAGAAAATAAATTTTTCTGTAGATATTTGTAGACTGGGAAAAAAGCCTCAGTGGTTTTATTCTTTCCCCTCAAAGATCTCCCAAAGCATTAAAAAGCATACTTTACTGGCAGTTTGTGTGTAACGCCTGACAAATTTCTGTCATATTGTAATCTGTTTTTCTTTTTCCTAGAGCTTTCACGGGAAAGAAACAAGCTAAAACAAATTCTCTTCAAGCAAAACTACAATGGGAAGAGAGGCAACAGCAAATAAAAGCATAAATGAAAGAAGTATGAAGGCAGATACAGTCACCAAACACTTCAACATCAGCTGATCCTCCCTCTTGTGATCAACAGTCTCCATCCTGATTCTTTCATGATTTCTACTCAGTATTACATTAAGAAGAACCAAAGGCTTCTATACTGTCCTTTATGTGCTGGAAGGACCTGGAAGCATTAGGGGAATGAAATCACAATGTTCTATATTCTGTATACTTTCAAGTAACCTTTTACAAATTAATTACAATCAGCAAATTTGCTAATTGGTCCAAATCCTAGTTCTGATTGCTCATCTCTCTCCTGTCTCATTATGGGAAGTTCACTCTCCTACCTATTTTTGTTTGGTCTTAAGACAAACCCTCCACTGCAGGACACAAGCAAGACATCCCTAACAGAGGACCCTGGTTTCTGAATGTACTCTTTGGTGGCCATTCCAGGTGGGCAAATACCTGAACAACATTTACTTTGACTTAAAAACTCTTTTGTGTGAAAGGTTACCCTTTACCCCATTTTCTCCATTGCTGGTATTCTGTTATATTATTTTTTTACTTAAAGGGAATTTTTTCTCTGCTAAATTATGGGAGATGCTAGTATTTATTTTCAAATGAACACATCATCTCTCTAAAGAATAATGAAAACTAAAAGGCTTGACTAATAATGCTCCTAAAGATATTTTCAGGTCCAATTACAGTCCTTGTCCCCTCACTCTCATTCACCTTAGCAACTGGGGCACAAGTAAGGCATAACACAAAGCTTCTGTGTCCACACCATCCAGCTCTGCAAGAGAACCATCAGCTCAGGAAAGCCTCTTCTCTGCCTCTGTGAATACCTCCTACACCGCTGTCTAGGCAGTGATTTAAGCAATCATGCTGTATGAGGTGTGTATAAAGTCATATGGGGAGGGAGAAGAAGCGAAGAAAAACACAGGTAATTAAGTTTCACTCATCTGCAGAAGCAATAACGGTCTTATCCTGAATAACAATTCTGCTTTTTAAAGGTATTTATAAAATAAAATGTAAGCTATACCTGCTGTACAACTATAGAAGAAAAATTTAAACAAGAAGCAGGCCTATTTTTCAGTTAAGAAACACTTGTAATTTTATACTTGTACTGAGCTCAGTCCTGTGCCAGAACTCAAATGCTCACCTTTTCATTGCCTAATTGTAATGTTTAAAGCACCACAGATACAAAATAATACATGTATAAAGGGCACAAATGTTTATACTCAAGGGCTGTAAAGAGTAATTTCAGAACATGTGTCCATAACTATTACGCAAGCTTTAATCTTCTACTGAAAATTTCCACATATTCCAGATAATAAATACTTTCTTGTATCTCTCAAAGCTTTATATTTTCACTTGAAGCTAAATCTAAACTCTATTAATAAGACTATAGTTTAGAACAAAACATCTGGAAAAAAGAAAAATTAAATCAAGATTATTCAAGTTTTGTCAACATATCTGAAAAGTTATTGTACTTTACCAAAGACAGCTAAGAAAATTAACAGAATAATTTTAAAACAAAAACACCATTGAGAATCTTCAGAAGTCATCTTTGTTCTTACTTTAGGGAAAGAACAATAAAATATATAAAAAGAAAAACAGGAAAAATAGATGGGGTGAGAAGAAAGGAAAGAAAATAAAGTTATGCAACATTTTCTGCACTGAATGGAATGTTTTCACATGGGAAAACTAATTTATCCAATTCTTCCACACATTTTTTCCTACAAACAAGAACCCTTTATATCATCTTCTCCCACCATATCAAAGTGTCAAAAGGAGATTACCAAAATATTGCACAAAACAGAATATTTCATTCAATATATCATCCTTATATGACATTGGAATGAAACAACATGATGCTGAAAGTCATAATAACAAAGTAGTCTCTTATTGTACAATATCTTTATAACATCCCCATTACTATATAAGAACAAAATGGCAAGTAATACCTGAATAGTGAGATAGGTGCACATTTCTAGTGACACCCAGATCAAAACCCGTCACCTGAGTTCTGCCAAACCCAGGCTAACTTTCAAGTACCATTAATGAATGATTCAGCCTCATCATTACTGAGAATTTAACCTAGGTGTGATGTACTCCCTGATCACTCTAATAACTTTCTGTTAGAGAAACAGAGAAAGAATAGTTGTACGATTTGCAACGCCCATACAAAATTCAGAACAAGCTAGCAAGAATCTTCAAGGAAGCTTGTGCCATTGGCATTTTGTACCTACACATACATATAAATGTATCTGTATATTATTTATGAAGTTACAATGTTTGGTTTTAAAGAAACCACACACAGAGAAAGCAGCTTACAGCTGTAAAATCAAGAATGTAACATATTCAAGATAAAACAGCAAAGTTAACCCTGAAAAAGCTGTGATACACAGAGTAACGTTATACAACACTAAGTTGTCCAACTGACAACTCAAACCAAAACAAAGTCTTCCAAAGAGCAGGTGAATAAGACTGTATCAGTCAGCCATGACTTACAAAACACATAGGTTGTTCAGAGCAACTCTTCTGCATTACTCCATCTGCGATTTAAAAAAGTAGAAGTTTCTATAGGAATTCTTTCTGACATCTATGTCAGGAAGAGCTTACATGGCCTTATTAGACACACTAGACAAGCTGGAATAGGTAAAGATGAACCTTGTTAATTGCAGTTCTAAATAATTTGAATATTTTCTGATTGTTCCATATTATAAATCTATGCTTTAAGCAAGCCCATTCTTTTATTCTTGTACATAGGTCACTGATAAACTAAGAGTAGCCTAGCAAAATACTATGACTGGTATGATGGAGCTACCATTTAAAAGTGGACTTGCAGACTCTGAGCACTTTTAATTGCAACCAGTTGTGGAATACCCAAGAGTTTGCACATCAGCCCATCAGTGAACCAAAAATATTCTGCTTATTGTCCAAATTGCCAGGATGTGGTGAAATGACTTGAAGGCACAGGCATAAGGCACCCTGAGGATCGCTCTGTTCCTCTGTCATCGCCACCAGAAAAATGATCTTTAGTTTAGATTCACTCAGGTATTTGCTAACATATTTTAAGCTACAAACAAACAGAAATCACTGGGAGGGATTTCTAAAAAAATGGAAAAAAAAATCCCTTTCTAGTTTATTTCCATTACCAATTTCAGTTAACATACTTCAGCAGCTTTTTTTGTTTGCTTTTCCAAAAAGCCACACTTAATTAAGATCTCCAAATTACTTATGTGGATTTATTAATGTCTGTTTATCATTAGTCTTGCTTCATATAACCAAGTATATCATTATATGATGATTTTCATAAATTCATTCAGATAATTAACACGAAAACCTCATTTCTTCAAAATAACTAAAAGCAAAATTACAACCTTATAACTCATTCTATGCTTTTCTGTAAGATTAAAAAATACTGTTGCTTCTTTTCAACATCCTGTATTGTGCACAATAGTCAGGTGAGTACATTAAAAAAACTGATTGGAGGCATATGACAGGCATGAACACGCAAAATCCTTGCTTCTTGCAGTTGCTTTGCAGACATATCTGGTCATCTCTGGTGAAGGACTATCACTGAAAGTTACCTTCCAAGTGGCCAATTTGTTTCTAAACATACAGCAAAAGATTATTTGACATTAAGAGATATATTGAATTCAATCCTAAAAAACAAGAGAAGAATATTAGAATTATATTAGGGAGAATTTGATTTTGTTTTCTACAGCCTCATCCAGATAATCTGAAGTTTAAATTTCTGTGTAATTAAAGCAAGTTTTTATTTTAAAAAGTTATGTTCAAGTAACACTTGTTTAGTTTGAAATTTTTTTGAAATTTCTCCTAGCATGGAACTGGTGACAAAAAAAATAAAGTGAAATAGAATTTAAAATAACTGATTTATGGAAAAACCTGAAAGATGCCACACTATTGCGGAAAAGTTTATTTAAATTTAATCTACATATTTTTAATAGAATAGAATTTTATAGAAGATACTCCTTGCAATTCTGAAAAAGGTATACACAGGAAACTTTGCCCCAGGAAGTAGTTAGATAAGCTTTACAAAAGTATTTCTAATTGCCTAAGAAAAATTAAGGCAAAACAAGGTCCAGAAGGAAGCACAAAATACAAGTTTTGAGATATATCCTTATTAACTCCTCTCCTTATGAACCCGCTTATTAATTGAGCTTGAACACAGATTATTTCCAGTAGTACTGGGAGCTTCTGGAATGGGATTTGTAACTTTAAACAGTATTTCTGTTCAAACTGTATAAGGTAAAATAAAGGTGACAAGGTGGTTTCCAATACCAGTGTATTTTTGTATGTTGTAATGAAAAGCATAAATATCAAGACAATAAGAAAAATACTAGATTTCTAGTTACAATTAAGCGGTAGAACCATGGATTGGCAACAAAACAATGCAGTCAATATGATAACTTTTTGCTCTTCTGCCTGGTATATGAACACCTAAAAATTTCTTGTTTGCTGAAACAGAGCCAGTAGCTTCCCTGTTCAAATCCAGCACACGTACCGGTTCTATCGTACATGCCTATCACAAAGGTTTAGAAAGAAATAAGAATCAAAAGAAGATCTGATTATATATCATCACCAACGAACACATAACGCTGAGGTTTCACAGACCTTAAACTCCTCCTGGTAGTGTTTTTATTCTTATCACAACACTCAATAGTTTGCTAAACCTTTGGTGACAAGAAATTAAGAGGAAACCACAATAACTATGCATATACACAAAACCTCAAAATACAATAAATACGCAACTAAGATACATTACTGTTTTCTAAATAGGCAAAAGGTAAGCTACACATTTAACTGGACAAGTAGCATTTGATGTTAAGCTGATTTAGATATATATGCCAAAGGATTGTTTCTAAACATAGAATGTTGTTCTTCTGGTCAATATAAATATTTTAATGCAAAAAAAAAAGTTGCTTAGCAACCTAAAGCAACTGCTATCTCCTTTTATCTATATTTAAATTAAAAGTTTGTATTTCATAATTATCACAGTACACATAATCTGTATTCTCAGCGATGAAATTGCCAATAAACTTTAAAATGCACTTAGTATTACAGAATGTTGAATAATGATTGAAATAAATGGGTTTTTGCCTTTGATCCACCATTGTCCTCAGTTCAATGCTACCCCAAGATTTTTTCTTTTTTTATTTCCCATCATGGTATTACATACAAAACCTCTCTACCATTACATATAATTCATATTGTTTACATATAATAATATATAATTACTGCATGTAAATCTCTATATGTGTTATTATATCATTGTGTTAAAATTGAACTCAAACTAAAATGTGTATCTGTAAATCCCCATCTAATTCATTCCAGACAAAGACTAAACACTATCACTTTGCAGAGGCTATGTTTTGTTCATACTAATGAGGAAGCTCTTCCAGTCTCTTAATATCAGTTTATTGAATTTGAATAATCTGAAATTCAGATGGAAACAACTCCCATTCCTATACACATATATATAGAATACAGAATACTTTCTATTTCGCTGAGGCTATCACTTTAATGCATGACTTTAGATTCAAAATTCAAACATACCCTGACAAAAATTAAAAATTCCTCTTGGACAGTGAATTGGAAAAGGTGGCAGCAAAGCACAATATGCTAAATTCAAGGCTACTGGTTTCAATGCTTGTATGTGAGAAATTACACTAATGGATTCTGCAGTACAAGCCTCGATTTATCTAAAACATCATGACTACATAATAGTTCTCAACAAACAACAGTGGTTAACTTGGGAACACAGAAAGAGGATGCTGAAGCAAACAAGTTCAGATCATCTTTTCACTGCAGCTTCTGTCGTCTATAACCACTGGCACTGCAGACAACATTCCCAAATAATAAATTGGAATTACACCACTAATCCGGGTGGTAATTTGAGCACCTATAAATTCCTCACCTTCCTAAGTATTATTGACAATAACTATTTGATATTTGATTGCATGTGTCAATGTTGTGTAATACCTACTAATCTGAAAAAACAAATTTTGGGCATGTGTTCAAGACAGCAAATCATCAGATAAATAAACTGTTAATGTCTAGAAACATTAGGATTGCTTTAGGTACAAGCAGTTAGAAGACCTAAGGCTGTATATTCTCCAGTCACATTTGATTATCTATGAACACCTTCATATGTTCTAAAAATAGTACATTAGGTTTTCACTCCAGATGATTCTTGTTACAACTTGACAAATTCTCATCCTATTTGGCATAATTATGTCCTTAAGAGAGCAACACGAACAAGATAAAGGACACAAGAAAAATAGTATTTTCATGAGAAATACCATGAGAATGCAAGTTTTCTGTATATCTTATGACAGTGGATATATTTAGTGGTTAGCAAATAGAAAGGCAGAGAAGAAAAGGTAGTCCATAATTTATCCAGTAAATCTAGTTCCTAACAGTGACTAGTCAATAGACTCAGTATATTGCTCGTCCCCCTGCCCCACTCCCTTTTTTTTTTAATTAAGATTTAAACAGAGGAAATACTCATATTAGTGTGCATTCTACTCCATGTACATCTCTCCTCATCAAGGTCAAAAGAATTGCTGACATCAAACAAACATCAAAGGCCCTGTTAATATGTGTAACCATTATCAAAACCTGTGCTGTATATGGCTTGATGCAACTGTTTAATTTCACACTTTCACTAAACACTGAAATCTATCGTACACTTACAAGTTAGTCTACAGGTGATTTGGACTGGAAAATCAAAATATTACCAACTTATACTGCAAATTAAAAGTACATATACATCCACACAAAAGCACCTGTTTTCAAAATTTCTGTTTTTTCTTATTAAACAGACAATAATTTTGGCTGGCAACTGACCACAACTTTTTTCATATGGCTTTGACAATTATTTTTTTTTGCTTAAACTCCAACAATATGCAAAGTCTTTGGAGTTACAGAATACTAATTGACCAGTCTTGGGGTGAAACTATCAAGACAAGGATAATGTACATTTTCTTTGCAAACACCACTAACTTGTACTATACACTTAAAATGAATTATATTTCAGGCATTATTCCAAGTCCTGTGTTAGTGTTTCTTTTTCAGTGTTGCATGGGGAAAATGTGTTATTGCTTGGTCAGGTCTTAAATATTTTCTTGCCTTACAGTATCTAGTATAAATTCTACATGGCACCTTTAGGGTATTAAGCCAAGACCTTTACACTGTAACAAGAAACAAAAAATTATACAATGCTTGAGCCTGTATGACATGAATTAGCAGAAGTTAGATATTTTCCTTTACTAGGTCTTTCACTGCTTTTAATGAGTTTTTACATCAAGATAGCACATGACAGAGTCAATCATATGATCACTTGTGATTTTTTTTAAGGTCTCTTCAAATAACCATGATTTAAATTTGACTTTCTTTTTAAACAAATTGTGTCTGACTGTCAGTTAGGTAAACCAGAGACACAGGCAGAAATCCTGAAAGTATCAAAGTGACAGAGAAGAGAATTTACTTTCCTGCCCTGGCTGAGACATCAGCATGTGCACAGTGCCATTTTCCAGTACGGCTTTAATATGCCATATGTATTTCAGTAGGTTTAGACCACACATTCAGCACAGTTTTTCCAAAGTTTAAAGCTATTCACTCAACTGTATGGGTTTATTTTGGTCTATAAAACTAATCCTGGGACTGTGCAACTAAAATAGCTTTTTACTGCAACAGGTGTTAGCTGATCATAAGCAGTACTGGGCCTAAAGCTCTTAGCCACAGCCATTAGAAATATCTCTTGGTGTTAAAAAGTCAAGAGCAAGGCCAAAACACGATCAGTGATCCACATGAAGGAACTGTTTTAATTAGAATGGTATTTTTAAAATTTGCTTTGTCTAGTCTTGTCTGGTAGCCTCAGCACTCAAGTTGTAACACTGCATCATTGTAAATACTGATTACCTCTTGTTGACTAAAACAAGAAAACACTGTCTGTTTGGGGTTTTTTTCATTTTTATATACTTCCATGTGTATGAATGAGATTCTTTCACATACATAAATTCAGTGTCTTGGATAATTGAATGCATTTGAAATAAAATATGAATTCTGAGAGTTTTAAAATGAACACACACACAATGGACAGTTCCTTTTTTCCCCATCTGCAGCTATGAAGAGTTGTTATAAGTTTTCTTTTTGTCTGTCCATACTTTATAAAGCAAAACGTATGCAGAGATTTTAAAAATCTCTTAGTCAAACAGTTAATTATTTGGACTATACTAGACTGATTTAGAAATGAGTGCTAGACTCAATAGAGCAGTAATGACATTGTACTCACTTAAATGTAATTTAAAGTTCTTAAGTATCTCATTTAATCTCACTTTGCAAGTGACTAACTCTCTCTGGAATTTATCCTATCTGGAATTTTTCACATCTGAAAGGTACATTAAATATGATATAAGAGTTACTCAGTAGCTGGCTTAATCAAAAGTTAGAAGAGAAGATGAGAATAAATTTTTTTCTCACAAGACTTAAAAAAATATTCCAGTAATGTATATACAAGGCAGCTAACAAAATTTCATTTTGATAGTATTTTTCCAAAATTGTTTTTTTTTTTAACCCCACTAAAAGTGTTCTGTAGCAAATGGGTAGCTCTTGATAACACCTACTTAAAGGAATCCTCATATACCATCCTGCTTATCACTCTAAATATATTTCCTCTCCATGGCACTGGTATTAAGCAGTAACTCTTACTCCTTCTGATATCTACACCTTGCAAAGAAGAGCTTCTGGGCAATTATTTGTGCTAGGTCAGCTTGGAAATTGTGCTGGCTTTTGTGCCATTTCTGTAGTACCTAGGACTTCAAGGAATAAAAAAAATCAGGCAGGAAAGCTTGGAAGTGGGTCCCCCTGGGTCTTTTTATACAGGCAGTGATGACAGGAAGGTTCCCTAAAAAGACCATTTTGAACAAACATCAACTCCAGGGGCTCCCTGAGAAAGCTTCTTACTCTCCATTGACTTTATAAAGGAAAGTAGGTTCCCAGCTTATGCACAGTGGTTAGATGCCCAACTGAGATGCTCATTGCCAATGAATCCCCTAGACAGGTTCTCAATAATTCTATAGTACCTTCCGTACCTTCCAGTCTCAAGCCTCATTTGGTTCCCTTGAGTTTGTCATGGGGCTTCAGACACCTCTGGAATCACTTATATGCTCTAAAACAGATTTTCTCTAAAAACCACAGATTGCAAAGTGAAAAAAAATCTAAGGTGCACATCGCACCCTGCTATAGTTTTTAACTCAAGGCAAGGACCAAGCTGACAAACATGTAAGTGCGCAAATTTAATTGGTATCAGTATTATACTATCTGGTACGCTAGCAAAAGATGTAAAGAAATATGAATCAGCAGCCTCATTACTAAAGTGAGCTGTCCTTTAGAAAGAACAAAACACTCCACTGTGCACAACTCTTCCTAATTGCCTCTAAAGTATGACTACTAATCATAATTCTCTAGCTGGCACTATCAAAGCCAGACAAAGAAAGGAAAGAATAATTTCCATTAAAAGCACTATACATTGTCTCTTCTCCCTGAAGATACTGGAAATGAATACTGAAAACAGAATAATGAGTGATTTTTTTGCAAAATAAATGCATCTGCTACTTGCAAAAGTTCAACCCTGCCAATACACTGCAAAGCCTATAATCTGCTATCTGCTCAAAGGCACTGGGTTATTATCATTACAAACATCAAGACACTGCAGTACCTTTCATCAGCTAACATCTCTTCTACCTACCCTTAAAAGAAGGCATTTTTGTTGAAAAAAAAAAAAACCAACAACCCAACAACAGCTGCTTCTTGGCAATAGAGTAACATTACTCAGTATTCACCAGCATCCTTTTCCTTTATTCAATCAATACTCAGACTCAGCATACTCAGCCGAAAATATGGGTGAAAAAGGATGACTTCCCAAAATAAAGTATCCTCATACTTCACAGCTTGTTTGCCCATCTTGTTTTTTTCTAGCAAAAGCAACATAGGTAACACTCAGGTAAAATGAGGCAGCCTTACTTCTGGTCTTGGTTCTTGTAAGTACCATTAGTTAGGAGAACATCAAAGTTTCACAGAATCACAGAATATTAGGGATTGGAAGGGACCTCGAAAGATCATCCAGTCCAATCCCCCTGCCGGAGCAGGAACACCTAGATGAGTTCACACAGGAAGGCATCCAGGTGGGTCTTGAAAGTCTCCAGAGAAGGAGACTCCACAACCTCCCTGGGCAGCCTGTTCCAGTGCTCTGTTACCCTCACAGTAAAGAAGCTCTTTCTCAAATTTAAGCGGAACCTCCTGTGTTCCAGCTTACACCCATTGCCCCTTGTCCTATCATTGGTCACCACTGCAAAGAGCCTGGCCCCATCCTCCTCACACTCACCCTTCAAATATTTAAAAACATTAATCAGGTCCCCCCTCAGTCTCCTCTTCTCCAAGCTAAAGAGGCCCAGCTCCCTCAGCCTTTCCTCATAAGGGAGATGTTCCACTCCCTTAATCATTTTGGTGGCTCTTCGCTCGACTCTCTCAAGCAGTTCCCTGTCCTTCTTGAACTGTGGGGCCCAGAACTGGACACAATATTCCAGATGCGGCCTCACCAGGGCAGAGTAAAGGGGAAGAAGAACCTCTCTCGGCCATTCTCTGTGACTGTCTCATTTGAAACCTGAAGTCATCCCTACACCAGCTCTCCTCTGCAGTGAATTTTATTTTCTTTGAAGGACGTAGAGTAAAAAGAATCATATGAAAGGTCTACATCTGCTACTTTTACTAACAGATATAAACATGTTGTTCTGTAAAAGGCTGCACCTTTCTTTTTCCCTCCTTCTGTTTCCATGTACACTTCCTCACATGCAGAAATTATACCAATCAAAACAACTCAACTCTCCCTCTCCCCAAGTACACTTTTCAGTCACGTACAGGGAAATGTTTAAGCACTTGTTAGAACAATGTTCATGTCCAAAGCTCAGTCCATCTCTGTTTCTTCTTCTTCCTGCTATAGTCTTTACATCTTTTGAATACACATCAAGAATTTCCTGAGCTTTCTCTTAAGTTGGATGTTTCTATGGGTTTTTCTTGGAAAATCTCCTGTCTCACTCCATAACCCTGCAACTCAGAAACACGCAGATATTGTTTGTATTAAGAAAATTAAATTGAAGGGAGTCATTTGATGCCAGGCATAGGTATACCGAATCTGATCTCTAGTCAGAAGTAACATAAGAATGTGACGATTGTCTTCCCAGCTAGCTGTGAATGTAGCTCTGCAGATAAAACTGAAATGGCAGCACAGTGTCCCATACATTATGCACTTCACAGAGAAAAAGGTCAAAGAAAAAGAGCACTAGGGAAACATTCCCTTGCTTGGGAAGCCTCATATGTTCCATAGAAAAAGATACATGAAAGGAGTACAAGGACTTATGCTTACTGAAGAATTTTCAGTGGAAACAAAAGACTTAAAGAAAGCTTTGTATGGATTTAAATATATGGGAAACACAGAAAAGCAAGCTCACATTAGCCTGCATGGAATAAAAAACAAAAAGGAGGGAGACACTTATAGCGAACCACAAACATGATTCTTTGATTCTGCAAAACAGTCTGTTATTTAACTAGCACACACGCAGGTATGTAACTTTCAGAAAGACCTATGGAAGGAACAAAAATCACAATTCAGAGTCATTTTAGACACACTGGAAAAATAAATTAAACTCAAGTTCTACTGGGAAACTGTTTTAATGCTTTTCCCTCCTTAGGACACTTTTATTTAAAGGAATCTGCTTTCAATGACTAGTGAAGAGTAAACCACATAAGATACGGCTCCTATTTTCACTTAGAACGCAGTCCAGCCATATTACTGACACTCGCTCTGTTGCGCCAAATGTATCACCTATTCTGTGTTATGCTGAAAACAACTTCAGCCAGATTTGACTGTAGTAGCATTGTCTTTTTCAGGTCTGCGGCTTGGACTTACTCCTGAAACAGCATAAGTACAGACTTCCACACCACATCACAGTACTGCATTTATTTCCTACGGCCCAATCTCAACAGCAATAAATCAGGTTTTTGGATTCAGAAGACTAGACCTTAACACTTTGGTACCAATGATAAGGATTTCCCTAGGTATTAAACAACAGTGAATTTCTTGTTTTAGCTGTTCAGCTTCAGGAATTTCCCCATCTATGCCAAGGTTCTGATCACATCATATGCTTTTTTGATAATATACTGAAAAACAGAAAAGCACATTAAAGAAATTGCTCTCTGCACAGGTAGTAAAACAGCAAATTAGGTTTAAGAATGGCTTGAAGCTGGTTTGAGATAATTTGAGGACTATATGCAATGGTACATGCTGTCTGAGGACTTGCAACCTGTTTAGCCTCAAGACAAACTAAGCAAGCCATTGTAAAAAAGGGTGAAAGATAGAAAATCTGTGCCAATGGAGACTATTTTCTAACTTGTACCATTCAGATAGGCCATGTGGGAGAAGAAATGTCCTACCCCCTGCAAGGTATTCCCTTGGAAACTATCACAGTAAGCTCCCAAATCTTCTGCCCTGCTTGCTCCACTCCACCCTCAGCCTTGCCTCTCCTCTGACAAGCTGAGAGAGTTGGGACTGTTCAACCTGGAGAAGAAAAGGCACCAGGGACACCTTATAGCCGCCTTCCAGTATATGAAGGGGATCTACAGGAAGGCTGGGGAGGGACTTTTGACAAGGGCACTTAGTGACAGAACAGGGAGTAATGCCTTTAAACTGGAAGAGGGTAGGTTTAGATTAGATATTAGGAAGAAATTCTTTCCTGTGAGGGGAATGTTCAAGGCCAGGCTGGATGAGGCTTTGAGCAGCCTGGTCTAGTAGACGGTGACCCTGCTCATGGCAGGGGGGTTGGAACTAGACAATCTTTAAGGTCCCTTCCAACCCAGACCATTCTATGATTCCATGATTTTTTTAATATATATTTTTTTTAAATAGTCCTTACTCGGCGAAATCCAAGTAAGACTACATATTAAAGTTTCTGCTACTTTTTTTTCCCCCTGCTTCTTTGCTTGTTTGAACTGTTCAGGGCAAACTCAATGTTTGCAGCACTCCAGACCACTGGAAAAATCCCTCAGGCCTGACAGATCCTGCATCCTTATGCAACTGCCCCAGGGTGGTGGGATTTGCCTGTTCTGCCTGCCTACTGGCATTTATGAGCTCACCACTATGTTTTTTTCCATAGACTGACAGTGATGCTTCCTGTTTATTTGGTCTATCAACAGCCTCTCAAATAATACTGCTGCTATCTGATGCAGCATAGATTTTTCCCCTGACAGAAACTTTTATCTTTACTTTTGCAATGATAACTTCAGGACAAATTTCCATTTACAATAATTATGCTTAAAATAACTTAATTGAGTATCTTTTGCAGGAAGATAATGTAGGGTAGCAAAAATGCTGGTTCTCAAGACAGATCTGGAGCACAACCATAAAAATTATACAACACAATGCAGCCTTAAAAGCTCCCTTCACATTCTCAGTAAAAGGCATAAAATTATTTTCTTGAAAAGAAACAATTTAAATGTTTCCATAATTGAAAAACTTCAAGATTAATCAATGGCACAAGAAGAATACTTTAACAGTTGCATACAGTTTTAAAATTATAACAATGAAAACACATCCTCTAATGATGTTGACTAGCCAAAATCAGCTACCACAATACTTCCTCTAACAAGAACAGCCAAAAAAATTCAGGAAGAATTATGCGTAAATCAGTGATTTACAGTAAATGTGCTACTGACTTTACTATTAAGCCATATCAGAATAAAGTATACGATTTCTATACACCATCTTCACAACCTTCAGTCTGTAAGAACAGCTGTCTGCAGAAGAACAGTGAGGCACAGCAGAGCAAAATCCACACAGTGCCAGACAGGACTCTACAGCAAGTGTGTCATACCTGGCTTTCCCCCGTTTTGAATGCCAGCACCCACCACAGGAATTCTGCCTACAACAGTTTCTGCTACTCAGCAGTCTACGTATTGCAATACTTGCTGTTCACAAATAAGCACAACATGCTGAATGCAAGAGGCATGTCTCAACTACTGTTTGGTGGGACAAGTGGTCAGGGTGAAAGTCTGAAGATGACAATTTCAATGAGAGTTCTAGGATAGTCTCTGCAGTTTCCCAGGAAAGAGCATATTAACAAGTCTCAATGTCCATTAAAAAAAATTTATTTCTGATTTCTTCCAGTTCCTGGCTTCACCAGTAGAAGTATTCTGTCTCTTTAAAGAGCTGCTATTCCCATTACATGCAATAGGATCAAGCTGCTGGAGGTCACCAGCAGCCTGGCTTTAAACTGTATGTAAAAGTTTAGTTTCCAGGAGCAAAACAAAGCAGAAGCCACCTTCCTTTCAGCGACTGAAGACACAACGGTCCTGAAGGCAGACTAACTCCTTAAGCAGCAACCAAAAGCAAGGAGGGAAAGGAATAGAGTCAGAAATATATTACAATGAAAGGAATTAGGGAAGATTAGAACACGAGTGAAAGTCTGATAAACAGGAGGTGAGAGCTGACAAAGGAGGGCTGAGGGGAATATGGCAAGGATGAGTAAACAGAAAGGGAAGCTGACATAGGCACAAGTGACTAATACTGAAAACAAATGAGTGAGAGACGGCTGGGGAGTATGAAAGAAAAATCCTGTCTTGGTGGGTAAATGTGACTAATGTTCCTAAATCTGACCAAGTTGTGCAGAGAGAAGCTATACTCTGAATATATTTAGTAAAGACAAAAGACAATGTCCGGGATGTGCTTAGACTTGAAAGTTAAAAGCATGAGCTGTAATGGATTGAGGTTACAACATGTCTAGCACCTGTCCAGTTGTATTATGCACATAAACAATAGCAGTTATTAAAATAACTGAGAAAACTGGATGAAGAATCATAGAATACTTTGGGTTGGATAGGACCTTTAAAGGTCACCTAGTTCAACCTCCCTGCAATAAGCAGGGACATCTTCAACTAGTTCAGGTTGCTCAGAGCCCCATCCAGCCTGACCTTGAATGTTTCCAGGGATGGGGCATCTACCACCTCTCTGGGCAACTTCTTTCAGTGTTTCACCACCATCATTGTAAAAAATGTCTTCCTTATATCTAGTCTGAAGAAGCTACAAGACATTTCCCTTGGACAAAAAAAGAGGCAATCTTTTTAGTTATGCACCTCCAAGGTATGCATTTTTCCAGCTCTGTTAGAGATTCAACACACACATAAATACATGTTTGCCTATTATTAGATAAGGTAAAGATACAGAATATACAGATAAATACATATACACATTGCAGTTCTTACACAATAAACTGTAGGATGAGAAATATGGCCTTATTCCAGCAATTAAATGACCTGCTTGATTTCTGAATCTTACTACTAAGCTATTGAAACAGCTTCAAACCACACAAGAAGTTCAAAACAAAATAAAAACAATTTTCTAAACATATTTCCTTCCTTTATTCTAAAACTGAAAGGCTTTCACTAACATACATTAAACTAAAAAGCAAAGGAAACCTACTCAGTTTTAGCTAATGATAAAAACCAAACCAGGCACAATACTAATTTGGGGGAATGCAAATGCATATGTTGTTCCTCTCCAAGTGCTTAATTTTAAAATCAAACATCTCATTTTACAGCACAGAAAAATCTTTCACAGTCTATTTATAGAAATCTGTAAAAGTTATTTTCTCTCTCATCTTTTTTCTAGACTAGACAGAAGTCACTGTAGAATGTGTTGGACAACCTATTCTGACAAATGTACTGAAGTAAAATCTAGTTGACACAAGACATTAAGTCTTTCAGGAAAAGAAGCCGAAGCTCCAATTTAATTAATGTAAGGCATGCTCAAAGATAATACAGACAAGGCAGTAAAATCTTCTCAAATACCTCAAAATACACCAACTAGTATCTAGTGTAATGACTTTTATTTCAGTTCAGAAAAGGTCTCAAATCTCAGCTTCACAGATGGAAAAATATTAAATAGTTTAAATATTTTTACATTTTTGCAAATTGAAACAAATAGAACATGATGCTTTTAAATGTTTTATTGGCATTTATTTGAATAGTCTCCATAACTAACAGCTTTACTTACCATGACTAATACAGCCAGTCCAAACATGTCAAAAGTATTTATGCCATACCATATTATCATATATGCTAAGCATATAAACTATATGTAGAAAAAAAAGGCTGAATTCTTTCACGGTAGTCTCGAGACTCATTTATGATACGCATTGCATGAACAGTCCACTAAATGAACTCCCAGTCTGGATTTCCTGATGCAATGAGCTAACCCCTATAATCAGAATATGAACCTTTCCTATTCATGTATTTGCATAACTAGAAATTAGTTTTCATAAGGGTCACAAACACTTAATGCAAATTATCTTATGGAATTTTCTTGCATATTTGATGTTACAAATAATTATTACAAATAACATTTTGCTTATTAGTATGTACATTATCCCAGTAAAAAAGTATTTGTGGAAGGAAAAAAAAATCTCAGTGATGGGGTCTGCTGACAATAATACATGCTTTTTCCCCTCTCCTTTATTCATAATTTACTATTTAATACATGATCAGTACCAGAATTCAAACATTCTGTAAATACAAGAGAAATGTGCATAAAATATCCATGCAGATATATTTAAATGTTTCACAAATTAATTTTATCTTAACTCCTGGTCAAGAGCACTTGAAAATTCCAGTTTACTATTTAAACTTGCTGCTTTCAGTAAAAGACAGGAAATGAAATATTGTAGAAATACCAGAATCAGAACTGCTTAACCTTCATCCTTCTATAAAAGAGATGGCACCATGCTTTTCTACAACATACTGAAACCAACTAACTACTTATACAAGGACAATACACTGTGCAAAAACATATCCAAGACCACTGCTGAACAGAACGGGATTTACTCAAATGAGGACAGACAAGCATTTAAATGGGTATTTTGCTGAATCTAAGCTACAAGTGTTTGTTTAGGAAAATTTTTCAAAAAATAAGTAAAAACCCCCAAATCTTTCTTCTTTACATCTTCTTTCAAATGCAACATGGTTTATAGACTTGGAACTTGATTAAACACAATTTTTCCCATTAAAATCTTAAATTGACCATCTATAAATCCCCAGAAGAAAATACCAATTAGGAATCCTTTCCAGTAGCTTAGCTACCTAAAATTTCAGGATTAAAAAGACCAAAGGAAAAAAAAAAGGAAAAAACATTGGAGATGTTTAATTTTTTCATCCCTAGTTTTGGGGGAATAGAAAGAGAAGTTAATGCAGAAGCAGGGTAAGATAGATTTATTGCTTATTGAGTTCATCTTGTATTTTTCCCAAAGCAGCTAGAATAGAAGAATAGCTAGAATTCACTGCACTTATTTTTCTTTAAAAAAAAACCCAAAAAACCCCAAAACAACAACAAAGCAGTGACATTTTAGTGATGATAAATTAATCAAAGAGTATCAGATTTGCACACTTCAGACATCTTGCGGGGGTGGGGGGGGAGTGGGAGAAAAATACGTACTTCCTGACTGCCAAAGTACTACGGCATTCTAATCAAACCTATCCTGAATGGTGTATAAGTCAAAATAATTCTGTTATTTTTTCAGTATTTCATCTTTAATATAGACCAGAAAGAATGCTTGGGGTGCTGATATGAGAGGTGTTCTACTTCCAGCCCAAAGTACAGACATGATACAACCAGAGAAAATCAAACTCAGCTGCTTAGATACAGTAGCAAGCTGACCAGCAAACAAGAATTCAACCATCTTCATTTCTTCAGATGCTATGGAACAAGTAAGACTAGAGTAATATTTGAAATGTTGGGTTAGGAAAAAAGCAAATTAAGGGGCAATACTAAAACCAGGCTGAGTAGATGAGGGCAAGACATTAGGACAGCTAAATAAACTTTAAGAATAATTCTTCCTCACATACATTAAAGAACAAAAATGTAAGTTTACTTTGAGAAGCGAGAGACTTGGATTTGCTCCTTGTTTAGTTCATCTGCCCCCTTCCCAGCCAAACAGGCAGATCAGTAGAATATAAACGACTAAAAAAGTGACTGCCAGTACTGATAACACATGAATTGAAGTGATCATCAGAATGCTGTCAAAAAGGAAGTATTAAGCACTACACAGAGTAGCACAAATGTCTTCTTTCTTTCAAATGATACCTCAGACAGTGTTTTATTCCACAGGGGGTTTAATTTCATCTTTTTGTTGCAACAAAAGCTTTCTTGCTGAAGTAAATTATAATAGTTATAACTGGTGAAGGACACAAGAGGGGGAAGGGGAGCCTGTGACTTGTCAACTGGCTGTCAGAGAGGTTGCTAGAAAAAATAAGTGAGCTGCTGATAGATAAAGAAGGAGGAGGAGGGGGACAAGAAAGGCTGCTGTGGGAAAAAATGTTACTAACTGTCATCAAATTTGCCTGCTTAACTTGTCAAACCCTTATACAAGCAAATAATCTATTAATATTTAAACATGATTTTCATGTTCTCTTATCACTGTGGTTGCAGTGAAACCACTAAAATCTATTGCTTGAGTAATTCTGTATAGATTACTAGAAAAAGCAGACTATTCTAGAAAGAAAAGCCTAAGCCAATTATTTTCCTGCTCAGAAAGGCACACAATAAATCAGGAATCATCTCCTGTAAGATATGATGCAAGCAGAGCTGTGGATCCCATGGACTCAGTGAAGAATTTAGACCACAGAGGAGAACAAAGTTGAAAGGGATAAAAGTGTCAATTATGTTGAAATCTGATATTTTGTAAAATAAAAAAGACTTCAAACAGACTTACTTAATCCCAGTTTTGGAATGGAATGCAAGCTTTCCCCTGCACCACATACACTACAGCACCCAGTTACTCTACTCTAAAACTTCTAAATGAATACAATATAACAGCAGCAAAAAATAACTGACAACACTAGGTTAATTTCTTACCCACAATACATTGTAAACATAAGTAGCAGACACACTGAACAAGCTTCCAAGAAATCCAGTTGAGTCTTTGCATATGATAGCCCAGCAGAAAGAAACAGCTTTTCTTCTGCTTTACTCAGTCTCATTTCCCAGTAATGTGTGATGGGCCAGAAAGCCCATTAAATTAGCAAGTGTTTAGATCCTGACATTCCTGGAAAATGGTTCAGACTTTTGAGTAAAAGTCCTTAGAAGAAAGAAAGAAAAAAGAATAGAATGGCTTTGAATTCATTTACTTGAGAAGTAAAGAAGTAAGAAGTCTTACTAGTACTAGCAGGGCTTTGCTGAGAGAAAGTCTTTGCAGAGTTATAATCTTGCAGCCAACAGAGGCTATTCAAAATGGGTAACGCAGCTTAGAAAAGAAGTGAAAGAGACTTTTTATAAAGCCACAAAAGTTACAGCAGTAGAGACACATGGCACTCTTAATGAGCTTTTCAATACTCTTGCTGGTTATAAAACATAAAGAAAACTGCAGCCATTTTCTCAGCAGAGAAAAATGCACTCCTTTTATTTAAGCTATATAAACAATTTTTCTTTAGAAACCAAATTGGCATGTTAGTTTTATAGAGACTTTGATAGGAAGGCTTAACATTAGAAATATTGTATGTCGTGATTTGATTGCTCCCTAGTTCCACATTAGTATCACAAATGCCATACAAAAGATGAGAAAAACAAAGCATTCCCATTTCCACCCTCCACTCCCTCCTCCCAAAGGCCCCTTCCTACAGTGAAAAGCAGAAAAAGTATTCATATATGCATACACACACGCACACATTCAACTATAACTCTTTGTTGTGATTTTCAGAGGTACCAAACAACAACAGTTTCCATTACAATCAACAAATGCCCATCTCTGGGGGAAAAAAAAAAAAAGTGTCCAACCATTTTCAAATTCCTTAGGAAAAACAGTCTCTTATGGAATCAGTATCTCAATACAGTGGAAAAACAAAAGACATGCAGCATTTGCATCTGGTCCTTATTTGGAATACACCTTATTCCTTGCATTTTGACAGACTCCCGTGTTCTCCAACTCCTTCATCAGACCCTGGTACCCTTCACGGTATTACTGAATAATTTCAGAATGATCAGGTATTTTTGTTAGAAGATGGGGAAAAATTTTTAAATATTGTGCTGTGAGGAAAGGAAAAGCAATTATGCTTTCTTTTTTTTTTTCCCTATTTAAGAAAGATATCCTCACCTGTTCAAAGCTGCCAGAGCTTTCTTTTCCCAGTTTTCACCACCTAAGAAACCAACTGCTCTACTCTCCATAAATGACAGAAGTCTCAGGAGTATAACAAACTTTCCCTTCTCATCTTCTACGGATTCCAAAGGATATAAATATGGCGTTAAAATGTGGACAGCACAAAGCAAGAGGCTTCTCTTCCACACCTTCTAGTTGCTTTTTCTCCTCAGTCCCCTATACTGTCGCTACTACTCAAAGGCCCTTGACCATAATACACTAATAAGGGAAAAAAGTAGTATTCTCCTACACTGGGCTAAGTGCTTATCACATTTACCACAAAGCCCATTTCTACAAGACAAAGCGAGGGCTAGGACAGATGGAAGGGGTAATGTTAAGGACCAGCTACAGCTCCTTAACCTTGGATATCCTGTTGGGAGTGTCGTATCAGACTATGGAACACTGAATTGCCTCCCCAGTATGTAAACTATAAGCTATAGTATAAGCTTTTTGTAAAAACTGGTTTTTGGGGTTTTTTTTTTGTGGAGTTTTTTTGTTTGGTTATTTAAAAAAAAAACAAAACCAAACAACAAACCACCATCCAGTATTACATCCTTCCCTTATTTCCCTGCAAATATCATATGCATAACTGTGGCTCTGAAGCAGCTGTGTGATATTTGATTTCTAAATAAGACCTTAATTTTCTTAAGAGTCTAACTGCTTACCGTAATAGAATTAATTAAAAACATTATAACTGTTTCCCTAAACCATTATGTGTGAGAGTAAGAATATTTAATGCCCCTTAAAATCAAATGTTTAATTTTGTGTTTATTCTTAAGTGTCTGGGGGCTACATTACTTCTCATGTGAAGATATCAAGTCAACAATTTAACTACGAGCATGAAAAAGAAAATAAAATGTATCTAATTTCAGCAACAGATTAATAGCTTACAAGTTGAAATAATATGCTGATGACAGGTGAACTTATTTTACTAGAACACCTCAAGCACTGAAGTCTAAATTATTGTACCAAGAGTTGTCCCAGCCAATGAGACTATGTACACAAGTACATAGGATTTAATACACCCTCACATCTTGCTTTAAAAATTAGCAATATCAAAAGTAATTCTTTGTTACAAAAGTTAGTACTTTTAGGACAACGGCAATTATTGCCAAGTGTTTTCAATAAATAAAAAGCAGCAATCCCTTTGTATTTGACTGCAGTCACCAAGCTGTGACTAATAATGACTTCATAGTGTTATTTTTAGGACTGTAAGCTATGCTGTTTAATATCTGTCTTACAGATCTAGTAATTTTCAACTGCTACAGATATAAAAGGGAGTTTAGAATGCCTGTTTGCTAAACTACAACTAATATGAGGCAGGACAACATAATCTGCTTGAGTTCACTTTGATCACCCTTTCCCTCTTATACTACCCGGACCTTAATTCTTTCTCCTCAGGAGAAATTGCAGGTCACATGCATTTGTGTAAAGCAATGGGATCACTTGACGATTCACTGCTCTATTAAAAATGCCTTACAATTTCTCAAGTTTCCTAAGATATCTTGAAAGGCCCTCCTTTCTTCAGGAAACAAATTTCAGCAGATATCAGATGAATGCATGACAACCATCTAACCAGCCTGCAGATTTAGGAATCCACATGTAGGCTGAGAAGATGCCTGCTCACACAAGCACACACACACATAGCAGTTTAAATGATGCTAAAGAAATTACTAGAGCAGTATTGATACAGTGCTCATTTGCCTGTTTCATTAGGTAGTACCAAAACTTCATAAATGCCTTAAATACAAGTTATAACATTTGTGGTGCCACTTATTTACTCAGCTAGCAGACACCGTAGGAAGCAAGGCTGTGTTAACATTCACACAGAATATCCTTACTGCCAGGGAGCACAGCGACGGATTTGCTTGCCTTGGTGACTCAGAGCCAAGATACAGAAGAGCTCAGAGATTTTATCATGAAATTCTGCAGTGACCATCCACAATTTCAGGCTCAGGTGCAAACGCGACAAAAAATGCCTTTATTGAAAAGAAATTATATAAGCTAATAGCCAACTCCTGCTTTCAGTTTCCAGGACACATTGGGACGGTAATGTTATAATTCATATTTATTCTTGTTTGTGTCTTGGCAGCATAGGTCAAGATCAAAAAAGAAAATAATGGTAAGATTGAATTTTGTCCCTACATCTGATTAACTTATAAACATTAAGCAAAAGTTTAAAAGAACACTATTCTGATATTTACATTTATTATTTCCTCTGATTTTTAGGCTACCGGCTACTTCTTTAAGTCACTGCTGTCCACTGAATTCTGCACTACATTCCTGTTCGTTTATCACTCTAGACCCTTCTTTTTTGCACCTCAGAGCACAAAGTGATAGCGAAGCCTACACATATCTTTCAGCTGCATTTCTCTGGAGAGCTATCCTGATAGTGGCTGCTGATGTTACAAGCATGAAGTAAGCTGAGGTTGACTTAGAAGCTCTATAAATAGATAAATAAATAAATGAATGAAAACATAAGCTCCCCACAGTCACTGTGCCATATAAGGAGCACGTTCATCAGCTCTCCTGCGATTTTTGAGGACTTAGCCACTAGATGGCAGAAAAATGCAGTTTAATTTTCTCATCAATATGAATAATTCACCCAACAGATCTCTTGCATCCCAGATAACAGGAAATACAATCTCTCAAGCAATGTCTGTTAAAAGATGACAGTAGAGCTGATTATCTTTCTTGCCTAGTTTATGTGCTACCTTGACTACTTCTATTCTGCTGTAAAACCTAAAGAGTTTACATGTTCAAAAACTGAAGTGTTAAGTAAATCCCACTTGTAGTTTCATTATTCTGGAAAGTACACAATTATGGGAGTAGGGCAAATCTTGCTAAAGATGTTCTGTTATCACAATATTACGCCATTTAATATTAAAAGGACAGAATACATGGAAAAGTTATTTCAAGGTTCAGATATGTAATGGTTGCTTTTCTAACCAAGAATTAAGCAAATGATAGTGGGTAGTGTGCAGACTGAAGCAGGATGTATACAAAAAAAAGCCCAGGGAGTTTAACAGGAAATAAAATATGAGAAGCAAAATCCTGAGTTTTCACAGAAAACCTTCAATTTAAAATATATTATTTCAACAACAAAAATGGCAAGGTTTGTTTTAATGAAATTATATGCACATCCTGAAATTTTATACATTTGCATTAACATTATTTTTGCAAAAAAAATATACTGTAGTAGCTTCAACATTTAAAATAAAAACTGCAGTACTCTGTTCACCATTTTTTTTTTTCATTCCTGAGGACTTTTCTATGCATGCATTTCCTTACTTTGCATATACTTATTCTTTCTATAAGTTTTTTTCTCTCCTTTACCCTTTATTTGGCACTTCAATTACTACAACATGAAGTGAGAGTGGACAGTCTGATTTTTTTTCTACATTTCAATTTGTTCCTGCTTCCTGTTCCCACCATTTAAAAAACCCAAAACTGTAGTTCAAAACAAAATACTTTAGAAACTATGAATACATCATAAGAAAACACTATGATCCTTGTAGCACCAAGCAGAAAACCTACATAAACCAAACTGTTTTACAGTGATTCAACACAGCTCTTTCATGCAGATCTTACATGTACGGTATTAGCTTAGGGAGCTAAACAAACATTACTTTAAAATCAACATATTTTATATCTATCTATCTAATATAAAGACTAGGATTTTTTTTTTTTACAGATTGAACTTCCTTTTATCATCATAAAAAAACAGTAAACATTACCATAGTTAACCTTAGAGTACTGTCCATGGCACCTCCACTTAACTACAAGTGTCAATGATAAAATTCTAGCTCAACTGAAATCAAAAGGACTTTTGCTGAGATCCTGTCTGCAAACTCTTAACAAGAATTTACTTTTTCAGATGGTACTACTATGGCAAAAGGGTCTCAAATTACAAGGCCTGCGTAGAAGAGCAAGCCCTCTTTACTGCACCAGAGCTGAAGTCTAACACTGTGGAAAGTAAGGAAAAATGGCAATATAATCACTGGCCTTTCCTCCTCCACCCATCCACATAAACTACTCTTGAAAACCACACAAAATCAGAAAAGATCAATGAAAGAATCAAATTGTGTTTTGTCTTGAGTAAAAAAAAAAATTACATTGAAAAAATACTGAATTAGAATTTTCAATGCTTCTTTGGAAGTTACAGAATTGTTCTGCAGCAAAGCAGTCATTGAAGTAGGAAGAAACATATCTAAGCAGAACACCTGATACATAGGCTGGATAATTCTGACAGAAAAGAGCTGAAATTCCTTTTGAACATTGTTCAAAGAACACTTTCAACACTAGTGCCATAGGAAGATTGTGCTGTAAAAATGCATAGTGTAATATTACATTATAACTCATATGTTTAATAAAGAAATGTTTTGCGCATGTTTTCAGGTGAAATGAAATTTTTAGACGTCAAGCTTATCCTGCATGAAGATGGCTCAAAACTGGGCTCAACTTCAGCATCCCTTTAATTTCTTGCAGTAAGAAAAAGTTAATGAAACGACTGAGTAATAAAACAAATTTAGTTTATAGAATTTCCTGATAAATAAGATTGACAGGTTACTGCTTGCTACTTAAATTGAGTGAACATATGTTTCCTAAGAAGTCCAGGTAAGTTAGATAAGTTACTTACTGAAGTAAAAGCCAGAAGTTCCTCTTCAGTTAATTTGTGTATTGGATTGTTCTTTTGGAAGTCTATACTGTAAAGAAAAAAAAAAGAAAATAAACCAATGTTGATTTAATCTTTAGAAGATCACTATGCAGAACACGTTTTCCAAACTCACAGAAATCTAAAGGACGTTCTGGAAAACTGTTACAACGACAAATGGGAGCATGGTAGGTGCAGAAGGCCTAGACCTAGGAGCAGTCAGAAAAAAAGAATCATTTCGGGGATCAAGATATTTTAGTACTGTCTTTCCAAAACCATTCTAAATTGAAACATATTGCTCAGTTTAAGTTTATGGGAATAACAATTTTACAAATCCCAAACAGTTTTAAATCCATTCCCTGTTTTTACAGAGGTCTGTTTTCAGTTAAAATTCTATGACTAATTGAACACAGATTCTGCAAAGAAAAAAACCCACTAACGCTCAAGAAGTGCTGAAGGGTAGTCTCAAACACACATCCCCTTTCTAGTCACTCAAGGAACGTGACCACAGGGGTCCACCTCTCGCTAACCAGCATTACCACTAGCTTGTGGTACACAAATGGAGAAAACCAAAAGAATACACAGAGGTAATTATTAGAATTATTCTATTCACAATTGGAGATTGTGAATATCGGAGATGATAAAGAAATTCGGCTTACAACTCTACACGTGTGGATGTTCTCCTCAGAAAACAGCTCACCACCATTTACAAATACACTACAAGAGATACCTTCAAGTAGCACAAAGAACTGAAATTTTACAACTACAGTTCTTTAAGGTTCACGGTTTCATGAAAAGAGTTTTATTCACCTCTTTGATAATAACCTTCTGATGAATCAACCAACTAGTTTTATCCTGTAACAACAAAGGTACCTCCTTCCTGATTTAACTTGTGCTCCTCACAGATTTAACTTGTGCGGTTTTGAATTTTGGTGAAGAGAACACTTGGGGGGAAAAAAAAGTTTATTAACCATTGTATTAATGCATTTTCTCTTATCTTCCCACAGAAAAAACCCCTAATGCTATTGATGAGCTTTTTTGAAAGTTTTAGACAACACTGCTAAGAAACAGTTCTGTCACACATATCACTTTTTTTTTTCCTTTCCTCAAGAAAAAAATTCATGAAAACAGGAAAGGAATAAATATTTTTTCTGCTTCATTTACTTCTTTCCTTGCCCAATGTCAGAAATACTTATAGTCAGCTTGAGGCAGTCAACTAAAGTCACTAAACACTAGTCACTAATACAAATTACTTCAGACGAAAAATAACAAGTCTCTATCCACAGGGAAAGAAAAAAAAAAAGTAAAAAAGGCAGCAAGAAAACTTCAAGTTCTATAATAAAAACACCACAGCAGCTAGACAACCAGAATGTTAAGTCATATGACTGTAACTTCTGAAAAGCATGGGTGAACCAAGGGACAGTTAGATTTTGACAGAATCGGAACTTATTTTTCGGCACCCTAAAGATATATTGATTCAAGCAGAAAGGATTAATCTTCTCCTTATTCTAGCTAGATTTTTGTCACAGCTTTTTGAAGTATACGGGATGCAGTTCTTTCAGATCAAAGCAGTGCTAAAATAGGTCTCTAATTTCCATTTCTGCCACATCCTTGTACAATGCTTTAAGACACGTAAGTACAGTAATGCAAACCTTGAAAGATAAGAGAAAAATGAAATTGTTTTAATGATTTTTCATATTGAATCAAATCAAATTTAAAGCTATATTTAAAAGCTAAATTTAGAGTAGAATTGTAGCTTGGTTTTAAGCATTTTCAACAACTGCACTAGGTCTTGTCAGAGCTTTACAAACATTTTACTTCTATGCCCTGTATTTGTTCTGATTTCAAGGGTAGGTTAAACAGTTCACCCCATAGAATTTCAGTAGTTGAAATCACAGTGAAACTTAGGATCTATTGCTGTAGGGTCTATGATTAGGCATCTTTTAATAACAAAATGAAGGGAAATCACTAATCATCACATTCAACCTTGCAAGGTATTTTATGTCTAGTCTTGAATCCTGTTTTAGGGAGCTGAATGAAATAGAAAAGGAAAAGAAAACAAAGAGAAATAGATATACTTTAGACAGATAAAAAAGTACCTTGGAGTAAGATCTACTCTGCAGCATAAAGCGTTTTCTAGTAAATCAGCAAAAACTAATTGCTAATAGCTTACAACTTAAAACCAATTTATTAATCTGATTAATCAGATCTACATTGGCAGCCTAATGGATAAAGTATCCAGTTTAACTAACTAGTTATATAGTTTAGGACTTAAGTAGCTATAATTTTTGTAACAGTGGAACTAAAAGCAATCATTACAAAGTATCCCTTTTTGGATTATGACTAATTATTTCTGTTTCAAGAACTGATTTAGAAAGTAGACACATGTTAAAGAACATTGTATTCTGCATTTTAATACAACTTCAGATATTTAAAGAACACTTTTATTTTTAATAGCTTTTGACAGACAGGATCAAAAACTCTGGAATATTAAATAATAATAATGACATATCTCTAAAAATTAATGAGAGCCCAAAAAAAATTTAAGGAGCAACTAAACAAAAGAGTCAAAATCAGTGCTAAATCCTTCCAATACACCAGAATCAAAATTGTGAGAGTTCACAGGACGAAAATGACAGCCCTGGTAAAAAAGCCACTGCAGAGAAGCTATATGAATTCACTGCATTAGCATTTATTGTAGAAGAACATCGTGAAATTCCAACTAGAGAACCTTTTTGGGTATGTGAGAGAATTACAGGACAGAATAATCTTTCTCAAATTAAAAAGCTGCAAAAGAGGTGTATGCTAAGAGGTCGGAAGCTAAGAAGTGAACAGGACCAAAGAGGACTGAGAAAAAAAAAGTTTAAGATTACTTTTGGGTTGAAATAGGCAAGACACTAAAAGCAGTGTCTAAGTCCTCATTTAAAACTACCTCAGTGTCTGAAAATAGAAGAATTATGTCAGCCTTCAAAACTGGTGTCAGGGGATCAGTGCAACTACTGGCCTGTCATCTGTTGCAAGTAAGGAAGGAGAGACTATAGAATGAACAGAAGGACTAGAGGGTCTGCCCCAGACTTGTGTGGGATTTACTGCTCCAGCTGTATCCCTATAAGTCAATGAGGCCTGATGGGATCCATCTGAGGCTTCTTAAAGAGCTGTCAGATGTCACAGCAAGTCCTCTCTCAATGATCTTTCATCTACTGCATTCCATTCCAGCTTTGGGAATCTGGAGAGGTCCTAGCTGACTGGAAACTGGCAAATGTCCCAATCTTCAAGAAGGGCAACAGGGAAGACCCTGGTAACTACAGGCCTGTAAGTCTCACTTCTGTGCCTGGCAAAATTAAGGAGAAGATTATTCTGGGAGTTATCTAAAAACACCTGGAAGACAACGCAGTTATTGGTTCCAGCCAACATGGGATTCATGAGATGAAAGTCCTGCTTAACAAGCCTAATCTCTTTCTATGACAAGGTTACCCAACTAGTTAACCAAGGGAAGCCAGTCGATGTAATCTTTTGGACAAAGTAAAGCCTTTGATACTGTCTCTCACAGTATCCTCCTGGACACCAAACTGGGGGCACCCGTGGACACTCTTGAGGGCAGAGAAGCCTTGCAGAGAGATCTAGATAAATTAAGATAGCTGGGCAATCACCAACTGCATGAATTTTAACAAGGGCAAGCGCTGGATTTTGCACCTGGGACACGGCAACCCTGGACACACACACACACAGACTGGGGAACAAGAGGCTGGAGAGCAGCCCTCCAGAGAAGGACCTGGGGGTTCTGGTCGATGGCAAGTTGAATATGAGCCAACAGTGTGTCCTGGCAGCCAAGAGGGCCAACCGTGTCCTGGGGTGCATCAAGCAACTGCATTGTGAGCCGGGTGAGGGAGGTGATTGTCCCGCTCTACTCTGCACTGGTACAGCCTCACCTCAAGTACTGGGGCAGTTGTGGGTGCTGCAGTATAAAAAGGATCTAAAGCTACTGGAGAGTGTCCAGAGGAGGCCACTAAATTGGTGAAGGGCTTAGAGGGGAAGCCGTACGAGGAGAGGCTGAAGTCACTTGGATTGTTCAGTCTGGAGAAGAGGAGGCTGAGAGGAGACCTCATCGCAGTCTGTAACTTCTTCATAAGGGGAAGAGGAGGGGCAGGTGCTGATCTCTTCTCTCTGGAGACCAATGATAGAACTAGGAGAAATGGCAGGAAGATGTGCCAGGGCAAGTTTAGGTTGGACATGGGGAAAAGGTTCTTCACCCAGAGGGTGTTGGAGCACTGGAACAGGCTCCCCAGGGAGGTGGTCGTGGCATCAAGCCTGACAATACTCAAGAAGCATTTGGACAAGGCCCTCAGACACATGGTCTGAATCTGGGGACTGTCCTATGCTAGGGCAAGAGTTGGACTCTATGATCCTTGTGGGTCCCTTCCAGTGTGAAGATATACATAAGCTGGTTGATGAAATCAGGTTGGATCTCTAAGATTGTTTTGAGAGTCCCTCACCATGAAGGACTTTCAAAGAAACCAAGCATTAATATAAGAGGGAATATCATGGCAAAGGTCAGTAACTGATTAAAAGACAGGTAATGGCATGAGACAAAGTCAGCCACCCCAATGAAGAAGGTCACCAGTGTAATCCTGCATAGGTTTTGTGCTGCGATTCGCGTGCTCTAGTATTAAAAAATAAACTGGAACAGGAGAATGTATAATGATACGACATTCTGTGAAGTAAGGATGTGAATAGAGACTATAAGGAGCTGCGGAAAGAGCAAAAGGGTAATAAAATACAAATGCCAAGCAATGCGCAATAGGACACACAGTCCTAGCTTCACAGAAAATTATAGGTTCTGAGCTGACTATTCCTATTCAGCAGCAACTCATTAGCACTGCAGCTGCATAAAAACATTAGCTCAGTACTAGGCAGCTGTTAAAAAGGCAAATCAAAATGTGAGAAATTAATTAAGTAATAGAGAATAATGTACTATAAACATGTAACAGCTTCTACAAAAGGCATGTCTGATTGAGCTAGAACTAACCAAAAAGGGACATTACAGAGGTTTTCAAAATTTTTAGGAAATAAGAGAGTTAAGTCACTAAATTATGCTACTGGCAACCAAAGCTACCCAGAAGAGGTTTTCTTTCAACAGCAGACACAAAACGTATCAACAAACACCTTTGCCAAAGGATGCTACCAATGCATGAAATTTACATGGACTTAATGGAAGACAACAAATATTTGAGAGATTCATTGAGGGCTGCCATACAAACAAGCCAGATCAGGCTCAGGAAATCATCATTTAGAGGTTGGAAAAGTATTAGGGAGAAGGGAGCAACACATGCTTCCCCTATTATTATTAACCCTTAGATATCTTCTCATAGATTGACGAAGACTACTGCTGAGTTTTTGTTTGCTTATTTTTCCTGGCATGTTATCTCTCCGCAAGTGCAGACAATGCAAGTTCAAGTTCCTCAGGTAACTGCTTAAAACAACAGTTAACTAGCGTGAGATAGATGAAGAACAGATAGGTCAGACTTTCCACATATGCATTTTTATGAGTATTTGCTACATTTTTATGCAGTCTTACCAGCTGTGTTAATTTTGTGAATGAAAAAGAGCCAAATCCAACAAGCTGATCACTTTATAGGTATTTTCAAAGTTTCACAAAGGTATTTCAAGTGACTAATCTTTTTTATGTGAGAATTCTGAATTGCAAGACAGGAAGTTCATTTCCCCAGTGGAATTTCTTTACACAGCTGTATGTACTGGGTCACAGCAATGTATACTGTAGCAATGATTTTAAACATCCATAAACTGATCATGGTGAGATCACTATACTGTCTGGCATCTCTAATTAGTTTGTTTCAAAAAAATAAGAATAATTTACACTTACATTATATGTTTGTAAAGATGGGCCAGAGTGCCAAAAAGTATTTAACAGAAAAACCTTCATCATCTTTAATGCTGTCCAAGATTTTATGTCATAGCTTTTATTTTCATAGGACAATATGTGTAAATTCTGGCTTTCCACAGCCAGTTTAACATAATCTTTTCCATCTCAATGGCTTGGAAGAAAGAATGCCCTCTCTTATAAAAACAAATGAAAACAGTTTTTTACCTGATGTTGCCTTGTACTTCCGATACAAGCCATATAGCATGACCTTGCTATAAAGTGCAAAGAAAACTGCAATCACATATATACATATAAACATATATAAATTTAAAAAAACCCTAATAAGCACATGATCCATCTTACCTAACTTTAACCATGTAAAATTTAAGCCTTTATTCTAGCTAACTCTCTATGCTTCTTTCATAGTGCATGCAAAAATAAGATAAATGTAGGGAGTGGCTTAATCTATTGCAAAATAAGTGCCTGAAGTGAGATGAATCACACTCTGCAGGTGCTCATTTCTCCATTGACTAGAAAACAGACAGACAACTAATATTAGATTCTCAAATTTCATGTAGCTAAGTGTTTTCCTGTTTCACCTACCCAAGTTTCCTATGATGCTTCCATTGCCAACATGTACATAATGATTTTTTTTTTTCTTCTATTTACTCAATTGATTCAAAAGGTCATATTTGGTAATTTTGTTAAAGATCCTTTAGTCCTAACGCTATTTAGTGCTTATGCAGCTGTTTCAAGCATGCTTTACAGCTCACTGTGTCAACTATATAATGTATTATTACCTAATGTATTACTGTATAGTAAGAGTTAGGCTTCCTGATGCTTTCCTTATCAGCTGGTGCATAGTTTTTGACTGAGCTGAGGTATCTTCAGCATAACACACTATTTTGACCCGATTTTATCCTTAAGAGACAACAAAAGATTAAGAAATAACCAGCCACTGGACATTTCTCTTTGCTTTCTTAGAATTTTCTATAGCCATATCTAGTTCTTAGAAGTTTTCCCCCATTAAAAAATGTTGAATCAATTGATGAGAAGGGATTTTCTTTCCACACTGCTGACATAAAGCTGCTATTGTCTATTCTAAGAGTGATCTAATATGGGCTATTTCCAAGTGACAAGGGAAACAATGCCCTGAGTTTCCCAGCATTTTGGCATCAATACTACATTAACACATTCTTCAAATCATACACTGGCCCATTTTTTATTTTGGTTGTTTGTTGGGTTTTTTTAAATATATCTTTTTATTTTATTATTAAATTTTAACTTTAATGTCTTTTTCCATCAGCCTCCGAAAGTTTGGTTTGAGGTTCTACACAAAGTTTTGGCCACAGTATTAAGGCTTGACTATGAAATAAAGTTTGGACCATCATGACTAGTTGTTTTCATATAAAATACAAAAAAAGTCCTAGCCAAATGATGTTTTTGCACTCCTGGGAGTTTATTTTAATATTTCCTTCACATTGCATTACCCCTGCAGTGAGATGATCTGAAGACACCTCTAGAGACTTTCTTCTTATACAGATATTACAAAATCTGGGTATGATGGAATAGGAAATCCTTGTCTAAGCAAGGCAGACGGAGGTGGTTTCCCCTCCTACCCCCTACACTTTGTTTTAGATACAGTTTCATTATCATAAGAGGCAAATGTTTTCTTTTAGATTTAGTACTGCAGACTGTTCAGTATTTGGAAGAATTGGAATTTGCAGAGAAGAAACAGAATAGCCAAACACTTTAAAGGAAACTCAAATTCCAGATGCCACAGAGAACCAGCTGGCTACAGTTTACATTGCTACTTTTTTATATAAATGGATTACTGATAAATAAGTTGTTCTTTCCTTACATTAGTGAAACAGAGAGAAGTTTAAAAAAAAATCTATTCAGGCTCATGCATGTTATTTACAAGCTGGCTTAAGCATACTACATGAGATGTTGCTTGGATTTTTGTACAGACAGCTGATGTGAGATATTTTGACACTTTAAAAAGTATTTTATATCCTCTTAAAATGTTATTGGGGAGGCGATGAAAGTATCTGCACTGATACTGTAAAAGTACTTTGTTTAGCCATTTGATCATTGTAACCTACTTGAAACTTACTTCACAGTAGAAAACGTGTATTCAGGTAATTCCATAGGATCCTATGTAACTGTAATTGTTATACAAAAGTTATAACAATTTTCAGTTTGTTCTGCTACCCACAAACATTCCTGCATGCTACTGATTTTGAGTTAACATTATTTAGCTACAAAAATCTCAGCTGAATTAAGGTGAATTTCTGTGATATTTGCTGTAAACCAAATGCTAGCAAGCACAGTGAAAATGTGCTTTCATTTACTTTCTTTACCTGCAGGCTGCCTTTTTTCAACAAACCAGGTCAGTCTCTAAAAGCTTATTTGCTTACAACGTACACACACAGCTGGCAGACAAGGTGATTTCTAGCCACTATTCACAGCATGACAGTGGTAGTTTCAAAGTGTCATACTATGGTCAAGAAAGAGAGAGGGAGAGAGAGGGTGGGGGGGGAGAGAAATGAGAAAGACCCATAGGCAAATTAAAATTTCCTTCAGAAGTGGCGGCAGGATGGATGATACAATCTGAATATAAGACAATACTGTGTTAAAAATGAAATGCATGTGAAAATGCTTCTCAAAGGGGAAGGCTTTGCCTTGACTTGACTCAGCGTGAAAGACTAAGAGTGACTGGGACAAGAATATATGTCAACCCACTATTCACGCCACTCCTTTGTCCTCAAACTGAATGTAGATGTGGCCCTGAAAAGAAAAGTTTAAGATTTGGGGAATAAAGACAATATGGAGCCAGAGTATGTATTCATCTCATGAATTCCTGATTACAGTGGATGGGCTGAATGGTTAAAGGGCATAGCTGAAACCACAGACATTAACTTCACATTTGACTTAAACTATATAGCCAAGCAAGTATCTGGTCCTTTTGTCCTGGTTTTGCTAGGACAGAGTTAATTTTCTTCTCAGTACCTAGAAAGCACTGTGTTTTGGTTTCAGTATGAGATTTGTTATGAGAAGAATGTCGATAAGGTGCAAGGACACCGTGCTTGGGTAGCTTGCAAGTGCAAAGCGACAGGGAGGGGGAAAGTGTAGTAATTATCAAAACCCAGAATTGGGTGTTAGATATGTCAATAAGATATTCCATATAATATTATGTCATGTTCAGTATATTAACCAGAGCTGACCAAAAAGGGGAGGGATTCTCTCACAAATTATTCCGCCTTGCTTTTCTGGGATTGTGGGTTCAGGGTTCCTTTTTGCTCCTCTGGGATCACTATCAGCAGGTGGTGAGCAATCGCACCCTGCATCACGCTTTTTTATATATAATCATTATCATTAGTATTTTAGTTTTATTTTACTCTAATTATTAAATTGTTCTTATCTCAATTTGTGAGTCTCCTTACCTTTGCCCCACCAATTCTATCCCCTTTTCCCTGTGTGTGGGGGACGTGAGCAGCTATGTCTTGTTTGGCTGCCAGCCAAGTTAAACTATTTCACCTTCAATAAGCTGCAGCCTGAGAAATGAGCACATGAAAAGAAACAATCTTCTCCCCACTAATGAGTTCTGCTGCACTTTTCATAGGAAAAGAAGGGGAAAAATACCTCCAAGTTTTGGTGAGGGGGGAGAGGTATGTTACAATGTGTGATACAAACCAAGCAAAAACCCCACACCACAAAGGAACTACTGACAAATGCTGGGTCATTGAATTCTCTCACTAGCCTTTTGCTGGCCTGTTATTGCTGTCACTCCATCACAAAGAGATCCTATAACATCCATGCGCCCTTGTGGAGGAAACACTGGTCTGAGAGCTGGAAACCAGAATCCACTCATTGTTTGGCTCCTAGACACCTTCTGGCTTGGGCAAGATATTTCAGCGGTACTGCAGATTCCATCATTTAGTAACCCACAGGTCAGAAAAGTGGTCTGAGAGGTATGAATATTGCAGCAAAGTCATTATTTTTACTTCAAGATACTAATACTTCTGAAACAAATTACACAAAAAAATTGTGTGATAACTGTCATCGGCTACATCACAGAAAAAGTATTTCTCTATTAGAAAATGAAGATATTTATTAGCAGACAGCTTACGATCCTCAAAACTCAAGCTCCTTTTTGCTTTTCTGTGCAATATTCAAAACTCATGTAGCATATAATTTCTGAAAACCAGGAAAAGAAAAAAAAAAAAAAAACTTACGAGCAAAACCATGAGGACTTTGTACTACAGCTTGTAACTAGCAATGGATGCTCTGAATTTATGCAAGTATTCCTGTTGAATTGAATAGCAGGGCAACATTTTGCTCAAAAGACATGGTTGATCCTCATAGGAAACTGACCATTGCAAACTCTGAAATATGTTTTAAAAGTTTACCAAAGTGTTATCACCATATGGTAGTTCATGCCACCTGAAATTTGAAATATGATTAACTTGAGGCACAAAGAAATAGACACTTTTTCCAGGATAAAAAAAAATATAGCAATTACTGAAACATAGCTGAAATTCTGAACTGGACACTAATGTTCACTCTGAGACCACTGAAAATGTTATCCACGTATAATGCAAATCTTTCAGCATTTTAGCCAGAATACATGATAAGGAAGGAACAAAAGTCCCATCAACTCACCACTTCATTATTTCATTATCACAATAATTTATTCAGTATTCTTTTTTTTTTTAAGTAACTATGAACTAACTTACCATACTCCAAGGATTACTGCAAGCTCTTCTGCACACAAATCAGGTATCTGGTACTGATCAGCATCTGCTAATTTTATCTCATTAAGCAATGTATCATCATTTAAATCATAATTCTGTTGGAGGAGAAAAAAATATTTTTTAATAGATAGAAACAGTTGCAAAGAAACTTATGTCTTCAAAATATGAAAAAATATAGACTTGTTTGAAAAAGGATAATACAAACATTAGAAAATGACACAATGGAAAGTAATTTACCATGATTATTATAGAATAACTAGTGGACTAAGCCAGCAGAATTAAGTATCATTCAAACCACTTTTGCTACAAAAATCCTGGTTGTCATGAAGGATGAACAGCATTCAGAGCAACTTTAAGGTTACCTGAATATTGATTTTCTATTTAAATAAGGGCTGAATGGGATTTTCCTTTTCAAATTGTTGCTCATAGTAGTATCAACAATTTCATCCTCTACTTTTTTATATACATATATATATACATACACAAACAAGATGAAAAATTAATGTTAAATGCTTTTGTAACATGCAAGTCTCCAGGCTAGCGACCATGGACCTCTGGGAATGTATGATTTCTTTTTAAGTATTAGCAAAGTCCAACTAAGTAAAGCAAATATCCTGGTTTTTAGCTGGAACAGAGCTGGGTTTCTTTCTAGTAACTAGAATAGTGCTGTGTTTTGCTTTCAGCTGGGATTTGTTATGAGACACTGATAACATACCAGTGTTTGCATTTTTGTCACTGGAAGTGAAGAACTTCATGTTTTGTTAGTCTGCAAGTGCGAGTTCTAAGGGCAAGATCCCTTAGCAGGATCTCTAAGGGGGCAAGGAATATTTAGACTAATAAGCTAAACTGGTATTTGGATATGACAATGGGATATTCCATATCATATCACGTCATGTCCAGTATACTAGTGAGGGTCTCTTCCTCTTTTGGTGCTCTCTAACTTTCAATCAGGCTCTCGCTCTTCTGGGATTGCGGTTTTGGTTTGGGATTGTCACTCCTCCAGGATTGTTATCTGGAAACAGGCTGGGCTTGGTCAGCAGGTGGTGAGCAGTTGCACTGTATCACTCATTTGCATATTTTGCTACTGTTATTACTATGACTACTATTTTAATATTAGTATTATTTAAAATTTTATTTTCTTTCTACTATTAAATTGTTCTTATTTCAACCTATTAGTCTCCTTACCCTTGCCCCAGTCCTCTCCCCTATCCCCTGGGGGTGGAGGGGAAGTGGGTGAACAGCTTTGTTGGCTGCTAGCCAAGGGCTAGCCCCGTGAAACTATGACATCACACCTTCTGCCAGTACAGTTAAATTCATTTTGCAAGTTAAAGAAGCACGGATTGAAAAAACTCTACGGAGCCAGCACCTCCAGATACTTTGTCCTGGTAAAGGCAAGAAGAGCTATTCTGAAAAGGTTTGCTCCTGGACAAGTACTTGTGACTTTCCATTAAATTTCCTCTGGAACAAATTGTTTAAGAAGCATTCAGTTTAAATTTTACTAACAAGCATGCTACTTGAAGTTCATTGTCTGTCATTTAACTTAAAGATGAAAGTAATATAATCTGTCCTTGAAAAGTATAAACTACTATGTTCATAGAATTTGTTTGTTTGGAAACAACAAAAGATTCCTTTGCCTGCAAGCAAGGAGAAGGTAGCTGCAATACTATTTCTACTTCTCTTGAAAAAAAACCCAAAACCAAAACAATACAAACTAGTCCTTAAACCAATTACTGTACTACTGGTTTTTAGTTAACAGCAGTAGCTTTTATAATATATTAAAAAAAAAAAAAGAAAATGGATTTATATTAACATTTTTTCAAATTTGCTATTTATTTCCCTTCAATGTCCTAGTAGCAGCTGTTCCAATCATTATTTTCCATTGGCAAGGTCAAAATGAGGGTCCACAGAAGAACAAAAAAACAAAAAGAAATGCTTTGAAGTGGGTTACCTGCTTTCATCACCAGTATTTTAAATGAAACCAAACCATAATTTGACAGAGAATGTGAAGAAAGCAAGATTATTTTAAGGGGATAATGAAGATATTCCCATCTTAAAGGCATATTTAATAACATGTTCTTCTCTTACTATATTGTCATATATAAGGTTTATCTACCATTTCCAGATGAAAGTGATTTTAGAACAGAGCACTATGCTAGTACTGCTGCTAGATGTAACATAAATTGCAATTTAATTCATAAGGCAAGCAGTTAAAAATTTCCAACTTCTGATCTACATAATTTTTAAAATCTCGCCTGTATTAACTGCTTTCACTTCACTGGTTTCAGCCAAGACAGAATTAATTTTCTTCACAGTAGCTGGTATAGGGCTATATTTTGGATTTGTGCTGAAAACAGTGTTGATAACGCGGAGATGTTTTCGTTATTGCTTAGTGCTTACACAGAGTTCTCACACCACCCCACCAGCAAGGAGGCTGGGGGTGCACAATAAGCTGGGAAGGAATACAGCTGGGGCAGCTGACCCCAACTGACCACAGCGATATTCCATGCCATACGGCGTCGTGCTCAGCATGCAAAGTTGGGGGAAGAACAAGGAAGGGGAGGATGTTCAGATTGATGGCATGTGTCTTCCTGAGTCACCGTTATGTGTGATGGAGCCCTGCGTTCCTGGAGATGGCCTGCCGATGGGAAGTAGGGAATTAATTCCTTATTTTGCTTTGCTTGAGTGCACAGCTTTTGCTTTACCTATTAAAATGCTTTTATTTCAGCCCATGAGTTTTCTCACTTTTTTTTTTTTTTTTACTCTTGTGATTCCCTCCCATTCCCATGTCGAAGTGAGTGAGCAAGTGACTGTGTGGTGCTTAGTTGCCAGCTGGGGTTAAACCACAACTATAAATATTGACCAACTGGACTGTACTGCAACCATATGCCAGAGTTTTAAAGCATGACTTCGAGTCCTAGATTTAAAAAGAAATTCCTTACCCCCAAAAACAAAAACACAGCTCTTAATTTTTTAAAATGAAACAAATTATTTTAGCATATCACTTCATATCAAGAGTCTTTATGCATCACCTCAAGTCTGGGGTTTTCCGTTCACAGAAACTGACCTGTGAGCAAAGCTTTGAATACACAATCTCAAATTTTTCTTGCAAGCAGTTTTCCTTCTAGTGCCATCTAGGATAACATAATTGCTTAGCACCAGTGGGAAGCAGTTCAACAATCATTCATATTGCTATATTGGTTGTATTTTAAGTGGAATTAAATTACTGACAGCCTAATTGCAAAATAACTTGTTCAGTCATCTTACTGAACAACAGGGGAAGAACTTTAAGACCGTACAAGTAAGCACTCCAAAATAGGAGATGAAAATTAGGTGTGATGAGTTTCATCTGAGCCTTTCTACATATTGGCAGAGTTTATAATTCTCTTCGGAAATTTTCCACTCTTCCATCTATCTTTACACAAATAGAGTATTTTCTCTTATCTGCAAATGGCAAATGTAAAATAAGAACACTGGAGAGGGGAAGAAAATTCCCCTATAATAATTTTGCAGTACAGGCCTTTTAGCTTTCCACATGCATATGTTAATTTTGTGGAGATTCTCAGCATCTCTCAAGACTTAGCTTCTATGCATTTGCCATTAGTAGTCTTTTAAAAGTATACAAGATACATCAAGCATCTGTCTTAAACTTCGACAGAGATGCAGTGATGTCAGTAGTTTTTGGTAGATGGAGAATAGCATTAAGTCAAATTTTAGCTAAAAGAACTTCAAGATACACTCAAGGCTGACAAATCTGAGACCTGACCTGACAAAAGAAACACTAGGACTCGCTGTTAAAGTTAACACCGAAACATACATGAATAAGTTGTACTTTGATACTACATTATCAATAAAGACACACTAGAAAAAGGGGGAAAAAACAAAACCTTTAATTGGCAATTCAATGCACACATGGAGAGCCTGCTTAGTCAAGCCTGGTCTAATACCTACGACAGAACACTCACACGTGATGTCAACAAAATGTCTGAACTTGAAATACCTCAGGTTTTCCTCAAAGCAGTACATGGTTCTATTAATATTATTTTCTAGAGTTTCAGACACACAAAAAAGCAGAAATAAAAAGGTTCTGATTTTAATTTTTTTCTTTTTCCCCAGAAGTAGACTGTGGGAATAGAAAGCCTAACTTTCCCTAATAGGCAGCCTGAGTAGCTTATGACAGAATTATGACACAATTGATCAGACTTCCACAAAATTCAACTTCCTCCCTGTAGCCAAAACCTCTCAAGTCCTTTCTAGCATCACATTTTTACTTTTCAGAAAAGTAGATATGCTTGCTTACTCTAGCATTATTTTCAATAAACATTCAGTAAATTTTAGTGGAATGCATGGATAACGCAAGCATGACTATTTTTTTAAGGTTCTAAATACCCAATTTTCTTCCTCAAACTCTCTGCTAAACTTAAAAGGATATATTAATATAGTACTTTATTAACAAGGATAATATATCTAATCCCAGGTTATACCTACAGCCTAAAACAGTGTTGCCATCTTTATAGAAACCATGTCATCATTTTATTCTGAACTGAAGTTCTTACCAGATATAGACTACAAAGGCAAATTCTTCAGAAAGTTGCAATTAATTGGAAAAAACAGTCACACAATACCCCAGTTAGGGGCTCTCTGGGAACAATGCATCCTATCATTTAGTTCTAGAAAAGTTGTACTTGAAGTCTATAACTAAGACTGACACTTGCCAAGCGGCCACCCCCGAGCTCTCACTATCCTTTAATGGGTTGCTATAGGTAGTTCTATCCAAAGCACAAGTTGTGACATATATGCTCTTTCATCAAACCAAATACAACACTAAGGACTTACTAATGGACAAACAAAATAATCTAAGATAGATTTTCTGCATTCAGTTTAGAAATAGAGAAGTACTGACAATTATTTTTTTTGCTTAAGATCCCTGCTTGATCTGGAAGTCTATCAAGGCATAACCTTTTTTTAGAAAGGCTTTCCAATCTGAAGAATAAATCTTGGACCATAATGCCTCAATTTATCTCTGGCCTCTTTAGTAAGTTCAATAACTTTAAATCCCAACCAGACCTGCTCCTTGTAAAGGAAAAATGCCATCCCAAAACAACACAGTGGTTGTTGAGTAATTTATAACTGAAGTCATCATGCACACCCTTAAGATGAGTAGGGCTAAGTCACATAATTCATGCCAGTAGGAATACCGAGACCAACTTCCTATCTGCACACTGTTACTAAATATGTCTTTGAGTCCTCAGGAATCTGTGCAATTCTGCAATGCCTTGCAGGCTGTTTTGAAAATCTGTCTCTCACTTGTTTTCCTAACATTTCCTAATCATTCTTAGTCACTAGGAATTCATACATAAACTGTAGAAGATCATATTTGCAAACATGCTTTTAGCTGAGTAGCCACATCTGTATTGCAGACAGTCATACGGTGTTTAATCCCATGTCCTTTAATATCAGGCAAACAATTGCTCCACATGTTTTCTAAAAACTGTCAGAAACCATAAGTAAGTTTTTCCCAGGCACCACACACTTTTTTCTTACAGACACCCAAGGAAAGCTTCAGAACATTTGCACTTTAAGAAATTAAAGCAATTCTCAAATACATACCATTGTTAAGTTTTCTAGAGGCGTTGGAGCCGGACTTAGTTCACTGTGAGGAAGAAGGAATTCATCTGTTCTTTGGACATTCAGAATAAGCTGTGCAACATATTTTTCCTGAAATCGTGTTCTCTTCCCCAAAGCACCTGCAGAAAATTAATACAAGTTTATATTAATGAACTCTAAAACTTAGTAATTTCATCATATACTAGCAATTTGCTCACAAAAGCAAAATAAAGAGAAATACATTGAGAATTAACCTATGAAATTTATCTCTGCTTGATCTCTTCGCAGTGAATCACATGCACTCTCACAGCTAGCTATGACATACGAAGAAATACATATTACAGATATACAAACACAGTTAGACAGGTCTGCAAGCCCACTTTTAGTTAAATTCCCCATAACCCACCATATTGTCTCTTGAAAACGCATTGTTATTAAGTTTCATGGGTTCTTTACTTATTTCCTAGTAATAAACCACAAACAATTGTTCAATTTGTTTAGTAAAAGTGAACAACAACATTGAGACATTTAGGCAAATGAAAATCCTGTAATATCTTACAAGTCATAATTTTGAATATTTAAAATCTTCATTTGAAGACCTAGGTCTGTGAAGAAGGATCACAGACATGATGTTATCATAATACTGCATACAAGGTACCATAAAAGTAACATGGGGAAGAGTGAAACAGCAAGATTGTCTACTGAATTAATCAATATTCAAAATGCACAATGTGAAATTACCCTTAGTGCTGTTTCTTTAGTTCTTTATCAGACCCTCAGACAACTTTTACCAGTTTTTAGTGTGGCAATTGACATTTATACCAAACTGAAAAGAAAAACATGTCTGTTCTTCCTCTGCTGGAAAGGAGCAATCAGAAACTATAGAACAATTTCAGGAAGGTAACTTAAAGTAACAGAATCCTGACCAGAGCCAAAATGGAGCTAAAAATTACCCTAGAATATCTGGAGGTTTGCTTATTTATTGTTACTATGATACAATGCTCAGATACAGTGAACTGGGAAAGTCAAACAACAGAAATGGAGGACTGAATGCTGATCCACTATTGCTTTTGCAAAAACAATTAAGTAAAGTCCTTAATTTCAAGTATCATTTTGAAAATTTTGCAGGACATAAAATCTTTGAGGTAAAGATGACCGACTGCTCATGTGACAAAGGCCTGAGGATAAGGCCACTGTTAGTAAGAATCATCTACTACTGAAATAGCAGCACCCCCTTTTCTTCCTGAAGAAGGAAAAAGAACAGTGGAGAAGTCAGAAACCAAACTGATTCCTCCTTTTCTACCAATTACTCCTTTTAATGAGAAAGTCTTGTGTTAAGAGTCTATGAAGATTAAAAAGATTCTGAAAATATCACCTTAAAATCACAGGGTACACTGCAGAGGAGAGACAGGCAGAGAGAAATACCAGGTAATGATTCATACTAATTTTACACAGCAGCACTCAATTCTCAATTTTAATAATGCTTGAAAGTCATTATGTGTAATTCACTTCCTATTATGTCTTACTGCTAAAGAGCTGAATAAAATACTTGCTAAGTTATGCTGGTTACCAATAAATTTACTTGCTACCACTCAGAAACTGTGATTTATTTATGTTGAGATGCACATACCCCCTATTCTTTTTAAGCAAAGAATTCCTCACTATTACAGGGATAAACCAATCATTTTTATTTGGAAAAATATGTATCACATGCATTGAAGCTGGGGGGGGGAAGGGGGGATGGAAATTTGTTTACTTTATGCCACTATATACACTGACAAAAGAGAGGGAATCCAAACAGAGATTTTACCTTCTGTTCCATTCAGAACATTAAACATTCACAGGGATGCATTACTGGGCATGAAAACAATAAGCAGATTTCAAGAGTTCAGCATTATTAATCCTCCAGATCTGTTGTTCTTAAATTTATTTTGGATTACCACCCTTCATTTCAGTAAATTTACATGCAAGAAGGACCACAGTCTTCTCTTTTACTGGAAATTGTTATGTGGTGTTATCGATGGTTGTGACTCATTGTGAGGGACATAAGGATGCTTTTTAATAAATGACAAATACAGCATAGACCTAGATTAATGGGACTTTAAGAAGTACACAAGCCAAAACAAGTATGATATATTCACACATTTCTAAAATAACTTTGCAAAATATAGGTTCTAAATTCTTTCTTTTTTCCATGCTGTAAAAAATGTTCAACTAGCAAGGATTACAGCCATTAAAGAATAAAAACCTCTTAAAAATCTTTTCCTAAAATGGAAATTCCTTCTAAAAGCCTTAAAAATGTCTTTGCTAGAGGTTGAATTTTTACACTAAAGCAAAGTCTTTTTTGATGATGTAACATTCCTTCAATTTAACCCAAACATGCATGTCAAATGAATTTGTCTAGAATGCCAATAGTTCCCACATGTTCACTTCAGTTCATTTGCCTTCAGGTTAAGACATCCTTCATAATTATTCTAATAGATTTATGGAGATAAACCACAGAACTTCTAGGAGTTTCACAACATTTTTCCAAGATATTGTATCACCACCATCTCTCTCTGGGACTAGTATAACCTCTTGGTGAAGTAACAAGAAATTCAAATAATTCCACTGCATCCAAACTCTTTTTTCTCCCCTCCAAACAAGAGGTTTTTTCCTAAGTTAGATTTAAGGAAATTATTATTCTAAAACCTAAGGATCTCCTCCTTTAAAGGGAAAAAAAAAATTCTAACATGTAGCTGTAAGTTGAGGAATATCAGTGAATACCCACCTGCCACCTTGATTTTACTTGTTCTTAGTTAATTAAATTTTTATAGCTTAAGTATCATCACAGGCACTGATGTTTTTAATTAAAAAAAAGGAATGGCACCAACTAGTTTCAGGAGTCCTGTAACAGAGACAACTGGACCTAGAACTTGCTATGAAACGTGTGAGAAGGAAGGATCATAATACCACAACTGCTCAGAAACCCATATTGAGGATGATATTGTAACAAGATGGCATACATCTCTTCCCTTTTCCAAGCAATGCTAATTCTTAGAAGACAAATAAATCCTTCTTGACAAAGGCAAGATTTTTCAGAATACAGTTCTTTTTCACTTGGATATGTAAAAAAACCCAACAAGTTATAGGTCGCTTTGGTCTAACCAGCCACCCTTATAGACTGTACAAGTAAAACTTACCTGTAAGATTAATCTGCAGTTTTGTTATGCCTTTAGCCGTATTGAAACACTGTTTAGCTTTCTTATACTCATAGTAATATAAAAAGGTATAGGCACACTCAAGATGCAACTGAACTGCTAAGTGCCAGCTTTCACCACCTGCAAACAATGTCTCTGCTTCTGTCACTGCAAAGTAAGAAAAAGAAAAGCTATCAAGATGCAGTCCAGGAGACTGATATTTTAAAAATACATTTAAAATACCAGGACAGAAAGTCTGTCATGCTTAAAGGAGACCTGCTGCTCTTTACACATATTTAAAAATTCACAGTCAGTGTATGAGAGATATGCACTATTTAAAGCATTTTTCAAGTTTTATATCTAAGAATTACTATCAGAACAAACAAAAGCTTAATCTTTGCTTATATTTTACAGCATAGCTGAACTGGGATGTATTACTTTTGCAGGAAACAAACAACTGTCTTAGACTTGCTAAAGAACATAGGAACTCAGAACACTGAGGTAATATGCTTCCCTTCAGAAGCAGGCTTCAAATGAGAAAGTTTCACCAGCAGACTGAGTATTGGATGAGGACTTAGTACTCTGCAGGGGTATTTTGTTTGTTTGGGGTTTTTTTTGCTTGTGTGGGGATTTTTTTTTTAATAATTACTGATTTGCTGAGTGATAAAGATCATCTTCTCCAGCTGAACAGGAGAAAATACCTTTGTAAGTAAACCTGAAATCTTCAGGAAAGAAGACTTGACATTTTTCCATCCAGCACACAATTTAAATATTTAATATATATATAATTAATATTTAAATATATAAGAAATACAGATGCTTCTATCAAAATATGGTAAATAACAAAAGAATATATTTGCATAGTAAAATACAGAACATTAAGTTGGAAAAAATTCATGTGACATTCTTAAATTGAAGTAGGTTTTTTTTTCTTTGGGCTTTATTTCCGTATTTTGCCAGAAAATATTTACATAATAGTTTTTTAAAATCTCACAGCATCATTGTACCTGAAAAGACTGGTACATAAGATTAAGATAGATATTGTTACTTAATGGCTGCTTAATTTTTCAAACATATTTTATTAAGATTAGTAAAAGTCTTACTATATTAAAAACTAATATTATCAAGGAATTTTTAAACATTTTTCTCTAACCTTTTAATTTAGAGATTGGCAGTCAACTCTACCTTGAACAGATTTTATTGTTGCACCTCCACAGCTTTTTTTTTTTTTGAGTACTTACTAATCCTCAAAATCTTTAATATAGAACGCTGCTAAGTCTAAACATATTTTTACACAGCTTTTTTTAATTCAGTAAATAAGAATTTGCAGTAAATAAGAATTCAGTAAATAAGAATCCTGCCTAGTAACTTAATTTTTTTCAAAGTCTGAATTTACAGATTTTATTTAATGTAAGCAAATTGATAATTTAAAAATACTACTCCAATGGTTTTCAATTAAAGTAGGATAGAGAATGCAGTAGGTTACAATTTAACTCTTTAAAAAACCCCTCAAGAGCCTGAAACTATTTAGAAACAAAGCCTGTGCAATTCAATCCCCAATTTTAACACAAAGTCTAATTCAAACACTTTACTTCAAAATTGAGAAAGTTAACTGAATGTTAACCTCACATTTAAGTAATGTATACTCTTCATTAAGAAACGATCTGAGATTTTAATGCTTTTGTCCATATTTACCATTAAACACATACTATTTTTAAAAAAGAGAATAATGCCTACATGACTGTAAAACATCTACTGTTTTAACAAAAGCTTTGCTTCTTGTAAAAAGAGTAGGGAAAAAAAAAACAAAACAGTGAATGATTTGGGACATCTGCCACGTTAACCTGCTTTTCACACTTTATACATATACGATGTCACTCAGACGGTTTCCCAAAGGACAAAAGTCCTATTTAGACGAGGAAAAAATAAAATGGGGTTTTCTATGAGGTATTATTTAAAAGCACTCAAAAACATACTGAGGGTTTTATACAAACGTAAATATAGATTTGCACTGACACTTTAGCATAGTTTGAGACACTAAATCCTGAAGGCTGTTGTCAGTACAACAAAGTCTACAAGAACCTGAATGTGCAGGTGACCTATGTGGAAACCACACAAAAATGCAACCTTCCAGCTGAATGATTTTGATTCAATTTCAAAGAAAAACAAAACAAAACAGGTTATAGTATATAATCATACATAACTTCTTCATTTTCCATAGCTGACAAGATTCAATGATCTGAATATGAAATTACTTGTGCTAAAACCACATAGACTGCTATAACAAGCTAAAGTGATACACAGAGAAGTGATCCTACCACTCCCTATCTATATGTCATTTACTTACAGTGCTAATCCCAAAACTTGATTAATTTAGGTATTTGAGACTTCAAGGACCTTTGTGGAAAGCTTGACATCATTACTACTATTAAAGTATCTGTGCAGAAGCACTGATGTCCCAGACTTGAGATCCCTCTGGCATATCAGACCATGTTTAGCACAGGGCCAAACAGATGGGAAACTGCACTGAGCCCTGTTGGTTTTGCACCACAGCTGCTTCAGAAGAGCAGGGAATCACTGCAGCTGCCTTCTACTCAGGTGATGTTGACATTACACTTGAGAACAATGTATTTTAAATAGAAAAGATAATTTCTCCTGAATTTGAAGGTTTTTTTCCTCTACCAATTAAGACAAAGTTTTCTAGTGAAGTTGATACAGATGAGCAAGTGGCTTTTTCAAGCCCTAATCAAAGACTATTTAAAAGGTTTATTAAGTACTTATTTTATAGAATATGAAGGTACTTGCTTGAAACCAAGATGGCTTTAATTAGAAAGTAAACAAACTGTTAAGAGACAGCAGGCAGCAAGAACTGTCTGGAAAAACTCACTACAGACTCAAGCATACTTTACAACATCTTCTCTGAAATTCATATTCAGGAGTCTCAAAACAGGTCACTGAACCCAGACATCTTATTTGGTATCTGTGCATATGCAGCAGCATCCTCAACACGGATCAGGGCTGCAAACCGCTGTATCTCTACACAGTATCATCTAGTCAAGGAATTTTAATTAATTTTATGAATACTTCTCTTTCAGTTTTGTTCCAAGTTTTTAGGTATTTCCAAGAAGAAACTGTGCTACAAATTTCTCTATTACAGATTTTATCTACTTAAAATAAGCCAAAAGTGTTCTCATGTGCTCTGCATTCTCCAAAGTTAACATAATAACAAGAATTGAAGTACTCAAATAGAACTGCAAAACTACTGGCATCTAAGTATCTCTGACATTGGGCATCTATGGAACACATACTCAGAACAAAAAAAATTGCCTAGAAAGCAGCAAAACACTATTTCTAAGCTTTTTTAAAATTTAAAAAAAAAAAAAAATTACAAATGTACCTCCTTAACCTTCCTTATCTGAAAGAAGCACACCAACACCCATCACTTCAAAATATAAAATACATAATTATGTAGGTAAATATTTAGAAAATATTCTAGAAGTACTGTACAACTTACCACACAAATATTCAAGTCTTATTACATTAAAACTAAGCAACAACAATTTTTTCCCTCTAAAAGTTTATTCCTAATCATCAAACTAAACAAAATAATCCTCTCTGTTTTTAAAATGGCTATGAGAAGTAGGTGCAAGATTAGATTTTGCAACGTATCTTGGAAGTCTCGTTTTAAGGAATTTTTATTTTCAATACAAGCATTTAAACAGGCTAAACTTGTAAGACTAACCCACTACACTGACAACACCCACTTTTTGAAGTAAAAATCAATTTGCTATAATTTAATTTGGAAGTTAAAAATGCAACTTAGATTTCATTCTTTGCACATGTTAAAGTCCAATCTCCATCCTTAGTACTTAGCCTACAAATTAACATGTCAACAAATTTATCATTATATGCTTAAATTACACCTATCAATTACTTTCTAACACGTGCATTAAATCAGCAACACTTCCAACTTTCCAAGAACTAGAAATTTTAAAGTTACAGATTAAAGTATAAGTAGAATTTAATCTTAAAATTCCCCTACCTCTGCAAGATAATTCTAGAAGTTAGTTCAAAATTCTCTAACATAGTATTAAAAAAAAAACCCCAAAAAACCCCAAAATCATAGTTTACATCACTTGCAACAAAACCCTTCTACTTCAGTCCTTTTAGCATCCAGTAAGAGCATTAAGTCAGTTGCTTCTTCACTGCAGAGGACCCAATAAAATCCTCTGCTCAATTTCATTACCATACCAACATCTTTGTTACCTGTTTGGAAGTTTTCAAAGTATCAAAACCCACTTCATATTTTACATATAATTTGCATGGCCTGAGCCTACATATAGTTCAGATCAAAAAAGCTCCATTAAGGTGTGGTAGGAGAAGGGAAACTTGAAACTTTGTCATTTAAGATTGCCTTCTTTGTCAAAATAAAACGTATATGACAACTCATCTCTAAATGCAATAGGAAATTTCTTCAATCTAATTGGTTGGAAGTTTCAGGTTTGTGAAATTAAATGAAGAATCTTAGGTAACTAACTGGTGAGGGCCAAATGCACGTAAAAGCTTGCCTCCTTCTTCCAGCTTTATCAGTTGCTACAGCAACTGATATTAACAGTCTACATAAGAGCTTATTCCTCTTAGAAAAAAGCCCAAGTGATATAACTACATTTGACATTTTAGCTTTCGACATTATGCTTTTGCAAACATCAATATATATATTACATAGTTCAGTTTTAATGTTGTCCATTTGCTCTACATACAATACAGAGGTAACAAGTCTCAAAACTTAAGTGAAGATGGAGAAAAAAGGAAAAAATAAATTTATCTCCCCCATGAAGATACAGAAGAAAAAAGACATTCCCTTTTCAAACCTAAATAAGCTCAGTTAAATAAGGAATTAAAACTCTACGGAAAGACTTCAAGGGAGCTTATGATAAGTTAACAGTGCTAAACACGGGGGAAGAAAACCTCTGTCTGCAATCACATACTCCTATTTTCATCTTAAGAGGCCAGAAAATAGCATGTGCCATACAAGTCCATGTCAATTTAAATCAATTCTGTTCCCTCTCTGCTCTCTGTAGTTACATAAGCATCTGATAAGCACCATGTTGCAAGAGTAGTGTCTACAAAAATCCCTTCCCCTCTGCTATCTTACAACTGATGCTGTAGGCCAATAAATCCACTAATTAGAAACATACCTTGTTTTATAGAGGTCTGGGCAAGAGTAAATAGCTCAGGTGATCTCTCCTCTAACAACTGCTGGTGAATATTCACACATCTTAGAGTCCACCAAGACAATGTCTGAAAAAAAATATGGATATTTCAAGTTAATAACAAGTATAGATCCTTTTTTAAATGAAAAACACCTTACAATCACAAATGAAAGTATTAATGTTTGTATGTGGAATTTCAGAAGGGCAAATACCTTACTGAACTAAATAATCATTTTATAGCTGAGCAAGCTAATAAAATAGCAAATACCCGATTTTAGAGAGTTGTGTACACGCAATTAAGTTCCCCAGCACCTCTTATCTCTCTCTAGCTGCATCTCTCTACCAGGTGGAAATGCATGGAAAAGCTAACTGATAATATAATATTGTATTCCCAAAATTATACTTAGATTATCACCTGTGAACACAGGGCATACCTCCACACAGGCTCTAACGATTATTAGTTATGCTGCCACTGTTAGCACAGCAATCATTTTCTATGAAACAGATGTTTGATCACTTCTGAGAGGCACCTACCTTCTGAATATTTTATACAGGTATGGTTACATCAGACTGACTTAAAGGCTGCACAGTATCCAAGCATAAACATCTAAACCGATCACATGTAATTGACTGTAATGTCCCTAGAAAGGGACTATCAAAAAGAATAATTGCATCTATCTCAAAAAGCAATGAAAGATGACTTCGGATATCAAGCTGAACAGAGTGACAGCGCACTAACAATGGACTTTGTGGAAAAGGTCAAATCCCAACATTTCACGATTTATTTAGAAACCTAAAGGCAATTTAAATAAGAAGTTTAAAATTACTTCAGTTTAGCTTTATGTCATGAAGTATTCATTTTCCCACACAACTGAGTATCCAGCTTAATTATACAATTTCCTGCGGCATGAAGCTTGCCACTCAGAAATGTTAGAATCAGAGAGAGCATATTTTAAAAGTTTCAGGTCAGCCAGCTGAACTCTGTACAATATTCCATCAGCAATGTGAGATTTGGGAACCAAGTTAAGAATTTTTGGATGATTTTTATGCATTTAATCTTTCATGTATAAAAAGCATTTTTTAATAAAACAGGACTTTATTAATGCTTTAGATAATACATTTTGAAGTATTTTACTCTGTTTTAAATTTATTTGCACTAAATCTTAAAGAAGCAAAAGTATTAAGAGAATTCCTTTGAATCAAGCTGAAATTAGAAAGAATAGCCAGCTTTAATTGCTATATTGATCTGTTGATTAATGTAGTTTTTATCAGTTGTTGCCTTTGAACTATTATCTAAACTTGATGTAGCCACAAGTAATTGAACCTCCAGTGGGTAGAAGGTGGCCCCTCCATTATGTCAGTCTGAGGGGAGGCAGCAAGGGAATTCTCTACACCAGGTAGATTTTCTGCCTCCCTGACTGACCCAATTGCTGAAATTCAACTGCACTCGTCTGTGAATAACAGGGAAAACGATGGAAGAGCTTGGCTTCCAGAAATGCAGTTCAGCCAACATCCCCCACACAGTTTAATTCATCACTCATACAAAGACCCAGCTGGGAATGGATGTTTTCAGCCAAGCATAAAGAGGGACCATGTGGCATTTTGATCTCCAGCCAAATTCTGTTCAACTGGAATGCAATAAAGAGAAGTTGTTGCTGTTAAAAGTCCCCCAGTTGCCGAGTGTCCTGCTACCAACCAGCCTTCTGCTAAACTATAACGGAGGTAGAAGAGACAAAAATCCTCTCAAGATGTTCATCATATCTTCTTAATGTCCAAGGCACAACAGAGTATTAAGGTAGCCTCCACATGTTATAACAGTTATAATGATTCAACGACGTATGATGAAAAGAATGAGAGAACCAACTGATGAGTAGCTGGCAGTCATAAATATTAGTCATATATTTCTTACCTGAAGAGATGCAAGTTTGTCTCTTGAATTCACAAGGATTATCCTGGCTATAAGCAGCAAAATAGGATGAGAAGTCAAAGCATAGACTGATTCACCATCTAGAACCAGCACCTTCAGAATAGCTGCATGCAGCATTTTTGGCTGAAAGAGTGAAAAAAAGGACAAGTTTCAGGAAACATAAGTAAGTTTATAAACAAATCATGCAGTAAAGAACTACAAAAAATAACTATTACTGTACTTAAGGAAAAAGTCTGCTCAACACAAAACAAAAAAATGACCGTTTCTTGGAGTCTCAACCTTTTCCCAAGTCATGGTGAATTCTGCCTTGTTTCTTGCTGTCCTAATATACCGTACCAACATGATCTGAAAGGCACTGATTGCCTCCCACCTGAAATGCATATTTCCAGTCAAGACTGCCTCCAAACTCATTCAAGTAATATAATCCTTCCTGTGATCTATGGAGAAAAGCTTCTGGTAAACCCATGCCATTCAATTTGTAATCATAGAGATAAAATAATTTGTTAATTAAATTAATTCTACAGCACCCAAATACACTAGATATTCCTCCAAAGATGTCAGTATGTGCTATCTTCTCTTCCCACAGGGAGCTCCCTGTTGAAGTGGCATCAGGGCAGTAATATTAGAGCCATTTTTTCCATTTGTCCAATAAATAAAAACCTCTCCCTGCTTTGGATGCTTTCCTGTATAACGTTCCCTATATAAATTCTTTTACTTAATGGGCTTGAGGTAGCTCTCCAGGGAACCTATCTCTCCGTGGTGACTGTGATCTAACAGTCACATATTCTTCCCTCCCTTTTAATGCAATGAAAGCATTCGAGCAGTTTATCTTCAGGCTCAGGGAGGTGTCAGTTCATCAGTTTATTCCTGGTTCTCATATGGCAGGTTTCCTTTGCAAACTAAAAAAAGTAGGGCTTTTGTTTTCAGTTGGTATGAAAGGGGCAAGAAAAGAGAATGGAAGGGAAAGAAAAAAAGGTTAAATGATAGATTGCATTGAGAAAGGTTCTTATTCAGTTTACACAACCAGAATAGAAGTTATTTGAATCACATTTCAGCTTTTTAAACTAAATGAATAAAGTAATTCCTAAGTTATCTGAAACTCTTTTCAACACCTTTACTAACAGGTTACATTGAAGACAGAAGTTGTTAAGCCACACTATTCTCCTAGTTAATTTTTTTCATAACAGAGCAATCTTTAGGCTTTTTTCCTGATTTGCTTAGGTTTGTTAGTTAATTATCTTGCATTAACACTGAAAATACTTTTACTTTGTAGACAATGACTCAGGACTTTATTTACTCAAAGTGGAATCCTTGCATGACATCACTGCAGTCATTTCATTCCCACCATGGAAAACAACGTTTACAATAGCCTGACAAACCACTTGAAAATACAGGGAAGAAACTGCCAAGTAGAAGTATATCAGATCCCTCCCACCTCTAGCTATTCAGAAACAGCTTTACCAACATTTCTACTCCAATTTTCAGAGGGAAAGTCATCATTTAGTACTTCCAGTGATTCATTTTTAAAATCCTCAAGCATACATTTATTATAATTTTCAGTTTAACAAACTTTTTCCCTCATCTGCTCCTCTTTGATTCTTTCTATAATCGAAGTAGATTGTACTTAAAATACTCAGTGGGAAAGCAAAGAAACTATAAGCTTTGTTATAGAATCATTTTCTAAAACAGCCTCGCTATACTATAGCAATCTACGCTTGTTTAAGCACTGTAGCCACCAATCAATCTCAAATTCACATTTCAAGTCCTTTCAGTGGAGAGATCAGTCTGGCTAATAGAACATTACAAGGAATGTAATGAGGGAGGGAGAAGGGAGAGATGATGACATGTCATAGCCTTGACAATAAGCCAACGAGTCTCAGAGCCAAAGAACTGCTATCTTCTATTTTAACAAATCCATGTTCTTTGCCATGAAGCAAATCCCATACAGCAGAGCAGACATGCTTTTCTTTTAGCTGAAAAAGCCTGAACAACAGTAATTCTTCTTCTAGCTTCTGCTCTAAGACTGCAGCATCAGGAGAGAATTCTAACAACAGAATTTACTGTCTTAAGGTAGTCTTTAAGATGAGAGAATAGCTACAGATAAGAGGCAGGCATTTAAGCTTTTACAGCTTCAAGAGATGAAAAATTAAGAATCAAGTCCACAAAAATCCTTAAAATATTGGCTAAGAGTAAAGAGAAATTTTGAGCTTGTTTTCTTGTGTTTAAACCTTTAAATATTCAAAGTGTCAAACTTAACTCATATAGCTCAAAAATTTAACTTATGTCAAAATGGCCACAACCCAAGACTCGCTAACACAATGTTCCTGACGTAATAAACCTAAACTAGATTGTTGAGTCTTTCCATTCTTCACCAGTCTTGCCATCAAAACATGCAATCATTTTATTTGGGAATAATTCTCTTAAAGCACAGAAACATACACTTGATAATTACTCTATGAGCATATGCTGAGAAATCTCTGAGGTAATAATACAATTTCTGTTGGACCTGCAGGTGGTCCCATCTGACCATCTCTGGACTAAATACAGACAAATGAAGCTCAATTCACTCTAAATACATATTTTTTTAATCTCTGAAACACAGCTGGTTATGTATTCAACTGCCAAACAGTGATGTAATGGCAACTGTTAAGGAACTACTACCAAAGCACTAAATCAACTGCAAGCTGGACAGTACTCTTGGCTATTTCAGTTTTCACATTATTTCAAAAGTATTTTCCAGCACAACTGTTACCACCTGAGTAATGATAATAATAATCAGAAAAAAGCTTCTGCCGCTCATGTTCAATAGGTCTAAGAATAGAGAGTATGAGAATTTAAGTTTAGGGGCTTCATGGTCTTTTCTTACTAATGATAGTGACTAGAGGCAAAATGAGCCTTTGGTATACTATTACTTTTGTATCAAGAACTGCTCTGAACTGGCCTTCCTAACATTTTGTCAGCTCTTTCTCAGTCTTTGGTATCCTTTCCCTAAATCTGAAAGAGGTAAGTACAGACACACTTAGGTAGAAAAAGCCAGACTAAAGGCTTGGGAAGATTTGATTAAAAAATGGAAGGGGGAGGGGGAAAAAAAACCTATAAAATAAAGAATCTGTCTGTATGTGGCCACCAAGCCTTATATACTGGGCTTCTCAAATTTTAAACAGTACAAAGACCACTGCACAACAGTTTGTCTTTTGGTAAAGCTAAGGTGATATATCTTCCAGAATAATGGAGGATGTACTGAGATTACCAGCCAAAGATTTAGTCCTTTGGAAAAGAATTCACTCTTTACTCTGGACTTTAGCAGATGGAAAAATGGGGTTTGTTTGTAACTGCTTCTCTCTTCAACTTTCTGTAAAGGAGATAAGATTTCAGTGGAGGCTGTCTCCAGTTTCATGACCCAAATCAGTAACAGGTAACCCATGCAGAGCTGAGTTCCAGTCTGAAAATAAAAAAGGTGAGCTAGTGTAAGCAAGTCTTGCCTGAGAGTGCTGCATGTAGAAGTATTTAGTTATAAATGCTCTTGTTCATATTCCCTATGAGGGCGACTTTGCTCCATCTTTAATGGAGTATTTTCCAAGTGGCTGCATTAAGAATCTCCCTTCTTTTCTACATTCATAGCAAGGGAATGTAGGGCAAGCCTGCAGGCTGCTTCTGCAGATTATCTCTGCTTACAAGACTCTGCCTCCTCATTTAGCCTTTATCATTCATACTTATATTCCCCATAAGAGGGAGAAATTTGCAAAATCTTCAAAGCCTGTATCCTGCTGATCACTGGTATTCAAACAGCACATCACTGAGCCTAAAATTCAGCTCCTTCTTTCTAGCTAGTTTATGCTAATGGAAGCCAAGCATCTGGGTCTGGAAAAAGGAATTCCCAACAGATTGAATCAACAAAGCTAGGGAACCATAATAGATTTGAGATAGTAGTACTACATAGTACATTGGTGTGTTTCATATGAATTATGAATATGGCTATTGAGATCAATAGAAATGTAGTAGTATTTCAGCCTCTTCCAGCAAAAGGATCAAATGATGCATAAAAGAAGCAGTAATATAAGTAAAAGGGAAAAGATTATTCAAATGCATTCCAAAACTCATTATTTGGAACCAACCTGGAAGTTACAAAAGAGCCAGCAGGAGTTGTTGATATATGCATTTGGAGGATTCCTACCAGTTATTTACATGTATTATCAATTAACACATTGGGATCTTCTTCCAGATGGAGCTTTTCACTGTTACTAAATATATCCTACTTGTGAATATGAAATCTGACAACAAACAACTAAAGCAGCTCGTTCACAACAACTTTCTTACAGTCTTCGGTGGTCTTAATTAGTCCTACTACATAGTTTTGTCCAGTTCATCTACTGAAAATACTAAACTCAATTGTATAAGCTAATACACAGAAACTCTGAAATTTAAGGCAGAATAAACATGCTCCAACTTCAACAGTTCTGTACCTTTTATTCCCTTACATGCAAAGAGATGGTGACAGTTAACTTCGAGACACAAGGAACCCATTACTATATCCCAGTTATTATAAGCACTTAACTCATTAAAAATGTTTTAGTATAACCTCAGTAAGTTCAAAGCCAGAACTTCTAGTCCATTTTAACTGAAATACAGTACTTTTAAATCTTCCTTTAACACAATCCACTTATTAAAAAACTCAAGGTAGTATCAGTCAGACTATTAACTCAAAGTTATTTTACAAAGGCTGAAAGGCACCTGTCCTGGTTTTGCTAGGATAGACCAAACCAGGACAGCACCTAATGACTAAAATACTGGCTGGTTTTCTGTTTGGAAATTAATGAACTACTTTTATATGTGGACTCAAAAACGAAAAGCACAAGCCAGTTCTGCAGGACATAAAAGAAATCCTAATACAGTACATGAATGTAACTGTAATTTACAGAGAAGACTGGAATCAATTTGGGGGATGGGAAATAATGTACACATACTCATGAATATTGTTCATGGAAGACATCCAAGAGACCCCTATCAGTAACTCATCTAAAGGAGGCGATTTTATTTGTTCTTCACTGAAATTAATTATAGTCTTATGCAGTCTTAATGCATTCATAAGAAATTAATGATGCATTCAGAAGTTATCTGGGAGCAGAAATAAAACTATGCCACTGCCTCAGAGGTGAAACTTTCAAAGGATAGAAAAGGCAGCAGCTATTTAGCCTGAAAACATAAAGACTAATCCAATAAAGTGTTCTGAAAATAAGATTAACAGTTAGTGATATTACTTAGAGTATGCTAAAAGAAACACTAAGACATTATTTTTTAACCTCGACATAGGAAAAGATCATTTTAGTCTGAAAACCTGAAAAATTGAAGGCCTATTTAAAAAGGGACTGTCAGTCTTGATGACAGAATATGGAAGATTACAACAGATGGAGAAAGTTAGAGCTATATTTTTAACCCACTTATTCTGAACATCTGTCTATGCAAGAAAGGAAAGCTGGATTAATGGAAGCACAAAAATGTCAGTTTATTGAGTTGTTAACTTTTACAGAGTGTTTATATACTAAGAATCCTTGGAAAGAAAAGTAAGCACATAAAGATAATTGAAAACGTATAAAAGCTTTTGAATTAAGATGATTAATAAAGAAGAGAAATGGGTATTATATTTTAGCACATAAATGTTTAAGCCTCTTGGGAAAAAAAAACCAAAATACGTTTCTGAAGAAATATAGATAGCAATAATACACATATTTTGCATGAATAGTTAAACCTTGCAGCAATATCAAAGTCTGTTGCAGTACTCATTATAAATCAAGTATGCTCAAGTCTGTTTTCCTTTGTGATCTCTTGCCAATTTAATTTCCAGAATACCACCTCGGCATAAGCAAACATCTTTCAATGTGTTATATACACAGCCACAGCAGAAACAACAGAAACTAAGCAGGAGACATGTATTCCCTTACTCAACAGGCAATGAGTATATCATTCTTCCATTAAGACAGACAATAAATGGGATGGTTCATAGAAATTATGAACATTGTTTTCCAGGTCTGTGAACTCTGTCAATAATAGCAGTTCTATGACTATAACCTTGGGCTGTAGCCTCTGTGTTAGACTGCAGCCTGTGCATATACACTAACATAGAATATTAAAGTTCTTCAGTAAACAGAACCCATATATTATAATAATATTTTAATACTATAATCTTAAAGTTTATAAACAATTTATAAGGAGAGTGGAAGAAAGTAGCTTGTATTTCTTATTTTTTTATTATATATAAAAGAAAAATTGAACTAATTTTTCCATCAGAAATAGCATACTTTAAAATTTCTGCTAACTCATTTCACACCCTAGAAGGTTTAGTACACTTGGCTTCCACTGACTTATTTAGACACCCAAAGATGAGATCTGAATTTCTAGCGTCAATAATCAAGCAAAAAATTAACCTACATATGGACCACATCAGCTCTGAAATATAAACCAAAGTGACAAACATCTATTTAAAAAAAGGACAGAGATTCTGTATCTGAATTAAGTTATTTAGAAATGCAACCTTGCAAACAAACCTAGGGCAGGACTTTAAAAATTACTGAATTCTTGCAAAAACATGCCATGATAATGCAACACAGATCCAACAGTTTTATGTGAAACTTTTCATATACTCAAGTTTCCCCTCATTCCACAGTTCACAGCATTTACATTGCTCATGGTCCATACCTTACTCACAATGAAATTCTAAATTCAAACACCTGTAGATTTACCATTAGTAGAGACTCGTGATATGTTCTTCCCTGACACACCGCAATAATGAGTATTTTTCCATAGCTTTAATTCCAAGAGAAAAAATAATGCTCAAGAAGCTGTGCTGAATCACAGATGAAGGAGAGTCACAAGATGGGGTGTGATACTGCCATGAAAAATAATATATGCATCTCACTAAAAATAAGTTATGGCGCTGATTAGTTATTTACATAAGAAGATGCCATAGTAAATAAAACTTACAGCCCTCAGTTTCATCTTCTACATTCCCCTCCTCTTCCAAAAGCTCTATTTGAGTTACCATTTTTGTACCAATACTACTACCATTCACTTGGCATCATCTGTGAGCCTAGCAGGATACTGAGCATCCAAATTTACTGTTCTCTCAGTATCCGCCAGATATTCTGCAATTTGCAAGACATGCAGCTTCTGCCTTACCCTAAGGACAGAAAATGTCTAAGCCACTTATAAATATCTTTGATCCAGATAAGAATACATCCCAAAATAAATAAATAAGAAGTTAGTTGACTGCAAATGCCCTTTGAGTAAACGCTCCCATATTATAAACATCTTCCTCATCCAAAACCAGCATCTCCAGCAGGAAATTTCTTAAGCAGAGAAACAGTGCCCTAAAAATAGTTTCTCTGCTTATAAAACTGACATAGCTGAAGATGCAACAGCAGTCAGTAGGATCAACTATCAAGGCAATTCATTCTAGCACTGCGCCTCACAGATGTGCCTTCTCTCTCTCTTATTTGTGAAAAGCAGCGATGATAAAAGGAGAGCTTATTAAAACCCAAGTATACCTCACAGAATTTCTGTAACAATGCAGGTGGCAAAAAATCCTGAAGCTTTAACTGAACAGGAGGCCCAGTCCAATTGCTTTGAACAAAGAGCTGCAAACTGCCCACACCAAGTAGAAATATCAGCCTCTGCCTGCAATAGAGAAAAGAAAAGCAATTAGCAATATATTACATTTTTAATTAAGGCTACAAGATCTGATTAATTCTTACTAATTCAAAACCCTCAGCCTTAATTAAAAAAATCACTCTCTTGTTAGGAAAATACAATGAATACATATGGGGAACTAAAAGGCTTAGAAATATGTTTGTTTCTAATGGTTGTAATTAATGACAAACATTTTAGAAACAGAGTTAGTTCCATATGTTTCAAACTTTAAGGCTATATCTAACTATCCGAGATCAGAAGGAAATCAGCATAGGATGCAGATTACCCCATATCTGTCTATTGCACAGTTGTTATATTTGCTTATTTGACATCTAATCCTCAGCATTTTCAGATAAAAGATATTGTATTAGCATACGTTCCAAAACAGTATGGTTTCTTTCATTTTGACATAGCTATTTTCACTCCCTCTGATAATAAAACTATTAAATTAACATTAAAAAGTACAAAACTATCACCTCCAAGTTGGTTCAGATACTTTGGCAGCAAATGTTATCTCAGTCAACCACGCTCTTTAATTTAAATATTTTATTTAAAGATAGAATTATGAGACTTTGCTTCATTCTGAAAATTAAGTATGGCAAAATTTTCTTTATTTACAAGGCTAAGCTCATCTAACATCATTATGATATTATTTCTTTATGCATTGATAGTAACACAATCTACGTGGTCTGCAGAAGGCAGAGCACAATCTCTCAGAACTTAAAAATCTACAACAGTTAAATCAGCCATGAGAGGATTACACAAACATTTGGTTTGGTTTATGATTCCATAACAACTTAGAGCCTCATTGTGTTATAATCAGCCATGTGCTAGCAGCGACCCTGTCACATATATAACATGCCTCTTGCCTACAAAAGGTTAACATTTTAATTGTGCTGGTTTGATATAAAAATTGGTACATTAAGGAGCATAACTGAATTGGAAAAACCCAGCCTTTCCTTCCCTCCCTCCCTCCACCTCCGTAAAACAGGGACTTAAAGATGCAAGAGTCCTCCAAATGGAAACAAAAGGTTTAAGTGTTATAGAATGACTAAGAAAACAAAGTCAAATAGAAAAGCCACACAAACAAGCGGCTGGTGGGCAAGAATGTGACAAAAGATGTAGAACAATGAGAAAGCAGGGGTGTGGAATGCTTGACTGGAAAAAAAAAAAAGCAACAGAGCATTTAGGAGAGTTACAGAACAATGACTGGGATAAAGAGTCTTATCAAACAAGACAATATTTACTATCAGCAAGTATTACTTGAAAACATACCTAAGACTACTACTAAAATTCCAAATAATTCAAGAACACAAAGCACAAACAATTACTATATACTAAATTATTACCATTATGCACAAAATGACCACACAGACATATATTTTCTAATTCTTCTCCCATGATAAACCATGCTTCAAAGATTCCAAAAGGAAAGATAACATACAGAATAACCATTTCTGCACTGAGATTTCACAGATGCACTTCAGTCTTTTGAAGACTCATTTTCATTGTTTTATCATTTATGCTATTATTTCTACTAATAATGTTTTATTTAACATTACTGATATGAATCTGACAGGCAAACTTGCTTGAAGTCTTGATACAGTCATATCCACGAAGAAGGCCTCTGGAACAACTGATAACCAATTCCATTACTTTGGCTGGGATACTATCTTTCCACTGGCTAATTTGTCATCAACAATTGATTTTTTCCCATTTTCAGATCCACAACCAACTTCCAGTCTCCTTATCACTTATTCTGTATCAGAAAGTCAATTCCAAGCACCAATCCCTGTAAATGCTAGTCTCCCTTGCCTATTCCTTTTTTTTTTTTTCCCCAAATTTCATTCTGTCTCCCTGACTGCCCTTCACAGACCTGCAAAACGCTCGCCCCCAAAGGCTGCCTGCAAACTGTTCTTCCGTGCTGCCAGAAAAGCAACACAGGGACTGCTGCTACCATCCCACTTACTATGGTGACTTACATAGTTAATTTATTTCTTTGATTTCCTTAGACACATGTCTGTTTCCATCCATCTTGTTCTTCCTTTCTCTATGTGAATGCGGGGTTTTTGCTGCCTTTGTTTTTTTTAAATGCTGTTTATACAAAGTCCAGTAGGATTGTGATTCATGATGTAAAATCAGATGCTTACTTACACTGCACTGTAACATTCATACTGCTATGCTTATTCTTGCTCAAATTCAAGATAAAGAATAATAGAGAATATGTATTTGAAAAGAATAATGGATTTGCACATAATGCTTGACCTTACAAACAAAATATAAAAGTGAGAAAATAATAGTCAGGCTATGCTTGTGATTAGGTTACAGGTTTTGCTTTTGGGAGTATTTCTTTTCTTTTTAGCAAAGCCAGAAATTACAGCAAAATTAGACACTGAACAGTTTTTTTCAATTCATATACATCAAAGTAAGTTGCAGAAACAGCAAAAATTCCTTCATTTTTGTTTTTCAATATATATAAACCATCATCAGACACCCCAGGAGAAATACCATTCAGTGTTCAGGCTGGGAAATCACAGCAAGCTTTATTATGGATTTGTTTTGCAAAGTTTGGTATTCATTTACATGTTGAGTAAGGCCAAAGTAGTAAATATATGGTCAATAAAAACAAGTGTTAGTGCTCATTTCTTTGTTCCTTTAGGTTTTGGAATCAAACATATTAAGAGACCTTCAAGCTCTTTTGAAACAATCTTTCTGAAATACTCTTTCTGTTGTGTCCTGCACACTATTTCCTTCAAGTCTTTAAAATCAAACTGTATGTCAGGCAATGAATGCACCTCCTTCACATAGAGCTCAGGAAAAAAAAAAAAGGCATTCCCCCTCCACAGGGTTAACACATATACTATTATCCTCTACAATTTGCCGATTTAAAAATACAGCTATGAAGCTATGTTTTCTGTAGAAGATAATAACCATTAAGGTGAACAGCAGCAGCATGAAAAAAGTAAAAAAAAAAAATATCTATTAAATAATCTGAAGGAATGCTTTGAGACTTCATTTTTAAGACATAAAAGTTAAAAATGCATAGTGAAAAAATGTCTGGACAGGGGAAGGAAAGAAGCAGTTAAAATGATAGAAAAAGTTGCTGCAAATTTTGAAATAGTTAAATGTTTTCTTTACAGAACCATGGATTTGAAAGTGGAAAAAGTTACAGGCTACGTCCAAAGAAATTACAATCTAGATCCAAATTTTGAGCTGTTTTGCCCTCAAGCTGCTCAGTTTTAACTTCAGAAAAACAAGTCCTTAAGAGTTCTTTTAACACTATGATAACACCGTACTTTGCACCACATTTATATTGTGCTAACAGAGTAAGATTAAGATCATCCAATTTTCTGTTTCTGGTTGAATTCAACTCCCATTGAGTTTTTTAATCTCCAGAATTACAACTTTCAGTTCAGGAAAAAAAACATGTAGTTGAACTTATCCTGTCTACTAAAAGTCAAGAAAACCAGTGTCACAAGGATGTAGCCAGGCTCTTCTCCATGACAATCAATGATAGGACAAGGGGCAATGGGTGCAAGCTGGAACACAGGAGGTTCCGCTTAAACTCGAGAAGGAACTTCTTTACTGTGAGAGTGACAGAGCACTGGAACAGGCTGCCCAGGGAGGTTGTGGAGTCTCCTTCTCTGGAGACATTCAAGACCTGCCTGGACGCCTTCCTGTGTGAACTCATCTAGGTGTTCCTGCTCCGGCAGGGGGATTGGATTGGATGATCTTTCGAGGTCCCTTCCAATCCCTGACATTCTGTGATTCTGTGAATCACTCAACAGAAAAGGAAAATGACATTATACCCATTTAAAAAAGTAGACAACAACATTTTCACCATAGGCAATGGAAGGTCAGAGTGCAAAAGTTGCATTAATTTCTTTCATAAGGCAGACACAGGGCATAGTTATTTTTCCTACCTGCAGGCCCTATGTAACACATTTTAACCTAGAAAGACATTGGAGACAAACAAACACGGTACAGATTTAAGTGTTATAAGCAAGCTACCTAAAAAAAGAAATGATCTGTCCTTGAGTAGAAGTTTTTCTATCAAGAGAAAGTCACAACTTAGTTCCTTCAGCAGTAATATAATTCAAAACTTCTTGTATTATTACTAATAGAGCTTGAAAAATTCACTGGACTGCTGAAACAAAAAAATGTTTGTCAGACACTGATAAATTTTGAAGACTACATCCTTTCATTTTGATTAAAACTCCAGGCTGTAATTTGGGGCAGAAAACCCTCTGTTTGCTTCTGAAAGGCTACATATTGCATATCTGTCTCCATATCTTCTGGCAGTGGGGCTTCTATTGCTGCCTAGAGTTGTAGAGGTGTCGTGTCCTGCAAAGCCAGGACAAGAAGGAACAAGAAAAACCTCAAAGACCAAAGAGCTGGAATATGAGCACCTGAAGAACAAATTGCTTTACTGTCTGCAGTAGGACAGCACCAGCAGAGTCCTGTAAATGGTATATAGGTCAATGAAAGCTCACAGGGGGAGCAGGAAAAGAAAACACATCACCATGACAGGATACGTATAAAATATTATGGAGTGCATGATACAGATTATCTTTCAGAAGCTGAATGGCTCATATAAAGGCAGCAACACATATTTCAAGCAGCAACACATACTTCAAGCAATGATTAAGATCAGGATTGAGTCTGTTTCGAGCCTCGACTGATCTTTCTTTCCTTACTGCATTATTCAGAATAAACTATTGTGAGATGACAGAATCTATCAATATTTAAAAGTTTCTCTAGACTATGTTACCATCTAAACTCTAGCTAATATTTAACAGCAATATCAAAAAGTTACAAAGAAAGAAAAAAACAAACCACAAACAAGCCCCCCCACCTAGAGACCCACAAAAAAGTCAGAAACACCGAAAGCATCGTATTGTGCATGACACTAGAAGATGCGCTTTCACCACACTATGATGACTAACAAATCTCAGCTGAAGATTTTAGAGGTGCCAACTATTTGTTTCTCTCTCATATTTTAGCAAAAACTCTTGGTTTTGTGTCTGTCACAGGCATTTGTACTCTTACTTTCTTTTTACCTTTATCTTTTTATTTTTTGCTCTTCTTTCACCAAAACTTTTTCCCATCCTCATCTTTTAAAATAAACAAGCATATCTACATACACATAAATATATATAGTTTCCTGCTCCCACTATCCCTAGTGTGATAGATTTCAGTCAGATTTAGGTAGTAAACTGTAAACACTAAAGTCAGACTCAACAGCAAGAATTATCATATGCAGTACAATTACAGAGAATCTATCAGACAAAGTCTTGTGAAGAAAATTAAACGATGAATAACATCCACGAGTAATACTTACTTTACATTAAGAGTAGAACAACCTTACTACGAATTGGACGTAGAAACACAGGCACTGCTCAGGCAGGAACATTACATGGTACTTCAAGCAGTCACACAAATGTAATGCAATATTTCACAAAGAAAACTATTAATAAATAGTTTGATGATACATGGCAGCATGAATTTACATTTGTTGGCTTCTTTATACCAGTAGCTTCAGAGGTAATCACTGCAAATAAAGGTAGTGTCTTCAACAAACCCTAATGTCACAATACCATCCAGTGAAAGAAACAATGCTAATGAATAGAAGCCCCAGGGGAGTGGGGGGAACAACCTGAGCAATCTCTTTTCTGTTTTTCTGTCAGAACAAGAATTTTGGAGGCCCTATGGCACATATCATAAAATTAAAATAAAAACAACGCCTTTTGTAAAAATCAAACATGGCCTCTAATTATCTTCCATATAACAAATAATAATTTCCACCTTTCCACATTATCAGCCTCTGCAGAACAGTCCAGGTATGCTAGAATCTGTTTCTCCAAGTAACTCTCAATGTTCTCCTCTGTCACAGAAGATGCACTGAAAACCTTCTGGATGGCTGAATTTGAAAATATCGCCTCATACTTCCCATCAAAAATCAACTGCAATAATGATCCACTTTCTGGAAAAAAAAAAAAGAAAGAAAACAGAAATCAGTGCCAACTTTGAAACAACTTTGTCCCGTTCAAAGACCTATCGAAACCAAAACATTTACCCCTCCCCTTTCAAGGAATGAGTCTCAATTTACATTGTAGGAAAAGTGCAGTTGCATTGAAAACTACAGAACAGCAGTAGCAGGCATCACTTTGTCCAAAATAAGTTTTACAGAACTTGCATTACAGTGAAATACAAACTATCAGATGTATGTAAAACAAAAACTTGCATTGACATTTCAGGGCAAATACATGGATGGCCTTTCAAACACATACACTACACTTATTGAAGACTAATTATCACAAGAGAGTTTTTGTCCTTCAAAATGCTTTATATGATTATTTTACAGTAAAATCTTATAGATAAGAATAATTTCACAGACTAGAGAATCCTTTTAGGGGAAATGCAATAAAAGTGGTTCAATATTTGCAGAGTTGTGAATAAATTCTCATGTAAAACTGCAGGAACTTTGCAGTCCTTCCTTTAAATGCTTAGAATATTCACAAAGAATTGGCAATATGATTTTATCTTTATAAAATAATTATTTTCCTGTTATAAGTTCACTACCTCAATGTGAAGTCTACATATGGATTCAGATTCTTATGAGTAATTACTAAAGTGGATTTAGATCAATGAGTGTTTCTCCATAGAAGCCTTTCAAGACAAATGGAAGTCATGAAACGCTATACATTTAATTCCTAAGAAGTTTCAAATCCATCAAGATCTTGACCTAGACTGCAACTTTGTTCATAGAAGGTAGCAGGTACCTTCCCTTCTTTCTTCAGATATGTTACAGTGCAATCAACCCAGCAGCTTTTAGAACAACTTAACCATGTTAAAAACTTCTATTCTCAAGCAAAAATCAGCATTTGCCTGTGCTGCAGCTGTGGCTACAACTCACCTAGATGTACTAACTGGTTTTAAACTAGCTGACGCAGATGCTGGTAATGGTGCAGCTGAGGAAGTGCAGAGGTCTGCATAGGGTAAGTGCCTTAATATGAATCTGGGATTCCAGCAGGGAACTGCAGCGCCCATGCACTCAGTGCTACCACAGCTGCACAATAGCAGTACCCGAGCTAGCCAGCTTAACACTAGCACAGGTATAGATCCACAGGAGCAGCAGCTGTGCAAGGAAGTAAACCAAATACCAACCCCAAGCTCAGCCAGCTAAAACAAGTATTCCAAATCTCAAACATACAGGAAGTTTGAGTACAGAAACAACTTCAATAACAGCGATAGATGACTTGGTAGGAATGGGAGATACAGAGACATTCATTCTAATCTCTCTGGACCAGGCTGTTGACCACAATTTACTTTTGTTCTTTACAACAATGATCAACTGAATGATGTGAGAGGTCACTTGTGCTAGACAATTTAAAAAACACTTTAAGCTGTACCTGAAAGGCCATATGTAGAAGATTAGTAATGGTTCTACATCCCCGCTGATATACTCTCACAGAGAACAGAAATAATGAGAAGCTGTCTCCAATCTGTGCTTTGGGGAGACTTTCTTTCACCAAATGACAACTTCTTTATATTGAATTATAGTCACCCAAACAGGTGATGCTGTGGTTTGTAGAGTAACTATTGACCATGAGGATACCAACGAAGAATATTGAGGTTTCCTCTTTCCAGTAATACTGTAACATAACTGCAAGCACATAAAATCTGCTTTTGATTATGTGTTTAGCTTCTTGTAAGACACCATACAAATTCAAGGTCACAGTCTTTAAATTCAGTTTCAGGATCATCAAGGGCTCATATAAGTGATGACTAAGAATCATCACAAACCCCACCATTTGTTACCTCCACTGAAAGATACCTTTCTTCAATCACAGTCTTCACATAATCACACAGAATTGCCTAGACTGGAAAAGACCTTTAAGATCATGGAGTCCAGTCATTAAGCTAACACCTGCATACATCTTCCCCACATCTTATAGCAGCACAATACTTAAAAACCCAAACAACCCAAAACTGAAAAATAAATACATAAAAACCAAAACCACAAACTGCAAACAGCATACACAACTCTTAGTGAAAAGATAAGACAGATCTGACAGATGTCAGCTACCTCACCTAACACTCCTGAACAGTCCAATGATTAAGGTTAAATAAAAAGTAACATAAGGAAAAAGAATTGAGTAGCTCTGTACTGTTCTTTTCCAAAATTCAGTAAGTGTTTGAGTAAGGATAAATGAGCCTTTCAATATGCTACAACCTCTAAATGTTTTAAACAGCATGGCACACGGATTGAGCACAATTTTATTTTCAGCCTGTTTGAAATATGGAAGTCTCTTTTTATGACAAATTCTACATTTTAAAAGCTGCTGCATTCCCCCGCAGGAAAGCTGGGTCAGAAACAATCCAATCAAGACCCCTCAAGAGACTACTTTCTATTGTTCCCTTCAGCAACTATGACTAAATAAGTAATAAAATACAGAACAGGCAGTTTATGCCAGACTTTTTCTCCTCCTGTTTTGCTACAAGAGGGAGTTTCATGCCGCTGCTAAATTCCAACAGACAGGTGCCCTTCCAGCCGGGGGCAGGAGGCAGCCGAAGGAAGCACCACGCATTAGAAGCCCCCAGAGTGCCGACATCGAGTGGGCGGCGGGGCGGCTGCCGGCCAGCGGGCGCAGAGCAGGGCTGCTTCAGCCGCAGCCCCTCCACCTGAAGCCCTGTCGGACCGGCAGGTAGCGGCCGAGAAACTCCGAGGAGAACCCCGGTGCGGCGGCCGCACCTTTCTCCTCAGCCGTGTCCTGCCGGCAGCGCCGCTCGCCCTCCCCCAGCCTGACGAGCCCAACGGGCCTCACCCGCCCCGGGACAGGAGCCCCGCGGAGCCCGGCAAGGGACAGAAAGAGCAGAAGGCGGGGAGACACCACCGCCTCCGGAGCAGCCGCGGGTGGAGTGAGCCGCCAGCCGCGGGCCCGCCCCAGCCTGGAGCCGGCAGAGACGCTGGTGGTTCCGGGTACCCACAGCAACGGCCACACACCCTACCCCCGCCGGGCGGGGACCTCCCCTCACCTGCCGCCGCGACTTCGCCCTGCTTCCACTCCAGGGACTCCGCCGCGCTAAGGAAGCCCCTCAGCAGCGAGCGCTCCAGGGCCAGCATGGTCCCGCCGCTCCGCTCCCCACCACTGCCGCCTCGCTCGCTCGGACCCCGGCGCTGACAGGCGCTGCCAGTGGCCCCTCAACCCATGTGCAGGAAGCGGCCGCAGGGAGCCGCCATGACACTCTCGCCGGGCATGCCGGGAGGACGCGACACCGCGCAGGTGCGGCAGCCGCCCGACGGCACAGCCCGCCCGCGCGCTCCTGTCAACGCGGGAGGAGCGTGGTGCGGGGGCGGGGCGGAGAGAGCGCGCGCCAGGCGCAGCCGGTAGCCGCGTGTTTCAGCAGAGGAGCCCCCCGTGCGCGGGGCGGGGGAGGAGGCGGGGTGTTGGGGGGGCGGGGGCTGCGCCCCGCCCCGCCCCGCCAGGTGCCGCGCGCTCGAGGGGCCGCTGCCGGCAGCGGCGGGGCGGGGCGGGGCGGTGGGCAGAGCCGGGGTGTTCCCCTTCCCCGGCGGGAGCTGACGCTGACCCCCAAACGAGAGGCTGTGGCACCACCGTGGGTAGCAACAGGCACGCGAACGTGTGCGTGTGTACGGCGCCTGCCCACGCGCTTCCGTGCGGAGAATCTTCTGTGACACCCCCGGGGAGAGCGGCCGGTGCTGGCGGCGGTGCCCAGCCCTCGGGGCGAGGCGGGCCGGGCCGCCGTTGGGGCTAGGCCTCGTGGCGGGGGCGGGCTGCGCGTTGCCGTGGCAGTGGCGTCACGGGCACCTCAGTCTGCCCGTGTGTAGGGCGGTTCCGTGTGTTTGTCCCCACCAGCTCGGTTCTCCTGCGTGCTGGGTGGTGCGTTCCGCCTGTTTTCTCTCAGGCAGCGTTTGCTCAGGATCAGGAAGTTAGAACGTGTAAAACCAATTTTTCAACTGCATAGGTGAGAAAAATGGTAATATTTCAGATTTAAACTAGATGAAGAGGGACAACGTGGTTAGTAAGCAGGCAAGGTTTCTTTTGCATAGGCACAGCCTAGGTACCTGCCTGCCTGAAGGTGGTCTGGACAGAGATCTGTGTTTAAATTGGCTTAATAATATTTAAGAGGAGGTGAGGACCCTCCTTTGGTCTATTGCTATATTTATTTCAGCACCTGCCCGGATACCTATAGGAACATAATTCTGTACCATTGTTTCTGAGCTCTTCACTTTTATCATGTGCATGTACGTCAGAAGAGGAGAAAAAAGGCCACGTCATCCTGCTCTTTCAAAATTGAATGAAACAGTTGAAACAACAAAAATGTCTCAGAGCTGCTAATGCAACTTGAAGGTAATAAAGTCAGAATCACAGAATGGTCTGGGTTGGAAGGGACCTTACAGATCATCCAGTTCCAGCCCCCTGCCATGACCAGAAACACCCCCCACTAGACCAGGTTGCTCAAAGCCTCATCCAACCTGGCCTTGAACACTTCCAGGGAGGGGGCATCCACAGCTTCTCTGAGCAACCTGTTTCAGTGTCTCACCACCCTCACAGGAAAGAATTTCTTCCTCATATCTAACCTAAATCTGTCCTCTTCCAGTTTAAAGCCATTTCCCCTTGTTCTATCACTCTCTACCTTTGTAAAAAGTCCCTCCCCAGCCTTCCTGTAGTCCCTCCGGGTACTGGAAGGCCGCTATAAGATCTCCCCAGAGCCTTCTCTTCTCCAGGCTGAACAGCCCCAACTCTTTGGGCCTGTCCTCATAGAGACCAGAAGGCCATCACAGCAGGGCACAAATTCTTGTTATTGAAAGATAAATGTTCTGAAGATGAGTGTAGTGTAAAGGTTGTTATTAATTTTGCTATTGTATGCAGTGTGTAGTATCATGAAATAAGAGTATTTGTCAATCTTAGTTTGTTATTCTTCAAAAATTGGAAGTCTTTTCATCATGCTTCTGTATCTGACATAACTGTTAAAATTTGAGCAGGACTTAATGCAACTTTTAATTTAGATTTCTAAAACATGTTATTGCCTGTTTGGGCTTTAATATACAGGCTGTTAATTTTAAATTTCATCAGATTTATAAGACCAAAATGCAGTTAAATAAAAATATTGCTTTTCAACTTATTTTCTGACCTGAAACAATCCATTCTATTTATATCAGTTCTGACAAGAAAATTGGTAGAAACTTATATAGTTAATAGACAGCCATCAACTCACTGACAGTTCCAGGAACTGCAGACCAAAAATGAATGTTCATCCTTGAAGTAATGTGTTAATAATTATAGTAAATAATTAACTTTCCATGTACTGTGTTAGAAAAATAATGAAATTAATGAAGTTTATTTTCTTAAATTTGCTTTTAAAATGTAGAGTGTCTGACATCAAAATGATTTTACTTGCTTACACTCTGTATGTGTAGCATTAGAATTGTGATTCTGCACGAAAAATGTAATAGTCAGGAATTAGGCTGATTCTTTGCGTTTAAATGTAACTTACACAGTAACAATTTTATTTACCTTTAATGTAAGAGATCTGCATTAACTATGCATTATACATAGATTTTCCAAAATTAAATGGATAAATTCTTAAATGAGGTCTAAGTAAAATGTAAAATACTTCTTTTCAAAATTCAGAATAAGTGTCAAAATACAACTAAGAATTTAGTAAATAAGTGAAAACTATATTTGCTGTTGTTAATATTAAAATAAAAATTCCTGTTGTGAGACTTTCTGCTTTTTATTTTAAGGGAAGACTGGAAAGAAATTTTCTGTGAATAAATAGTTGGTAAATATATTACTTAATAAAAACAAGGAATATTTTTCTTTCTCACCTCTGTCAGTTCCCCCGATGTGAGGGTTTCCCCCCCCCTATAATTCAGTTCTCGAGGCATCTAGAAACTATGTGGGCAGGAGTACCACCAGCAGGAGTTAGTGCACTCCGGACAGACAGTGGAATGATTGTTACTGCTGATGTAAAAGATGGTTTTGATTGTTTTTCAGTTGCCATTTGCCACAGACTTACTGAAGTCTCTGGGTTAAGCCTGCTTCCCTGAATGATTTGAAGAATAGTCAACAGGGGGTTTTTTGTATTTAAGGATTGCTTCTGCCAGATGGCTTGAAGGGAAGCAAGCCTTTTACAGTACAGAGTTTAGTGTAGTACTTCTTATTTCTGAGCAGCAAGTAGATAATCAAAGCTTCTGAGTTTTGAGAGAATAACCTTCATCTTTAACTTTTTCCAAGAGTGTAAGAAAATTGTCTATATGGAGTGTTGTGCCACTGTGGTATCTGAACTAGCACATTTAATGTCACCTTTTAAGATATCAGTGCTGCTGTTTTGATGCAGTATTTTATCTTCTGTTGCAGGTTTGTTTTTTTTTTCTCCAAAGTCTTTTGAAACAGATGATCTTATTGTGGACTGCCAAAAAAATGCTAACTGTAAAAAAAGATTTGGTAAGTTTAAAGTAATTATTAGTAGTATAGACATTTATTATGACATTTTTAACAATGAGCTGTTGTTTGTAAAAGCTTCTGTTACATGAATTTTAAATTCATCCTCAATTCAATGTGCCAGGCCTCTGGTACTGGTGAAGAAAGAAGCAATTGTGTGTATGCCATTTTTGAACAATAGTTGATTTGCTGTTTGAGGAGTGGGGAAAGGGGAGGAATGATGAGGAGAAAACCCTCTCATTGTTATGGCAGGAAGAAAACTTGCAAGATTGCATAACCAACTTCTGCAATTTTAAAGAGACTATTTGATATATCTGGTGAGAGGAAGGGAATTGCAAGGCTTGTATTGGGGAATTTTATCAACTTTTCTTGCTTACTGTTAGTTCACTCAAGCTGTATCTCAGTAACCAGTTATTCTTTGTGACTTACCATATTTAATGTTACGTGATCTTGAGTTACAGCATCAAAAATATACTTTAAACTTATTGGAAGCTTGGTAAGGCTCCAAAAGACATCAGCTAAATGCTCAAACAATATTCTTCAGCTTTACTGAGTTAATGTACAGGCCCTCACTGTAAGGAGAGAGGTGGTCCCTCAGAAAGCTTCCAGCATACCTACAGCTTTTCCAGTTACATTTGCAATTTAAAAATAGACTTACAGTCTTGAGGTGAAAAAAAAAGTAAAAGAATGACAATTATTATAGACATTATGACCTACTAGTAGTATATCTCAATCACAGGGACTGATGTGATACCTGACAGATACTATAGTTGCTTCACTACATTCACCAAGTCGCACTGTATCTGTTGGTTCTCTCAGGTCTGACCAGTTTGCCAACTTACAATCTTGCTTCCCCCAGACACTGAATAACACAATCACTACTCAGTCAGTGAGGTGGTGGTAGAAAAGCTCCACTTCTAATGTGCTAAAATAATAGTTGTTAGGAAGTTTTTCTTTTCTCTTACTTACAACATTATAAAGGAGTAGCAGGGAGAGGCAGTGTAGGCCACTGCACAACACAGGAAAAGAAAGTGGTTCAAAACATTCTTTGACAGTGTATAACAAAGTACATGGCCAGTTGCAAATAGCCACAGACAGCTCTTCTCTGATATTGTGGCAACTCTTCAAAGCACTGACATTAATCTTCATTGGTAATTTAGAAAATTTCATGTACTAATATTACTGTATCTCTTTTTGTTTGGTACCCAAGACCAGTAAATAACTAAACAAAGATGAAGTAGGTCTGGAGTAAATATAGAATCACAGAATGTTGCGAGTTGGAAGGCACCCACAAGGATCGTATGTATTCTGTCTGTAAAACAAAATTGTAAGATCTGAGGTGCAGTCTTCCCACTCTTAATAGGTTAGTTTTTCTTAAATTTAGCCATTCATTTACTATTCCTGATGTTAATTTAGCAAATGTTTCTCTGTTCCTTCTTCTTTCTCCTTTCCGTCACATCAGAACATACCCTAGGTGAAGTTTTGTAAACTAATTCTTGCCTGGTTAATTAGTAGAAATTTGTTCTGCCTCAACTACATAACATCTATGAGTTTTCAGAAGAAGAAACCAAAACTTATGTGAAAATAATTCAATTTACTGTTCAACAAAAGAGGAATTCAGAAATTTCTCTTTCATTAAATAACCATGTCATATCATGCCTGAGTTTGGAAAGGGTTTAATGCCTTCTCAAATGAGCTCACATAGATCATTATCTCATGATGTCTTAGTTTTTTATACAGCAACATTGTCTTTCTTTGCTAGCTTCAAAAAGAGAGAAGGATTTTAAATGATTTTTTTTTTTCATAGTAAAGGGCTTTTATTTGTTGGATTCTCTTTGTTGGTCTGGAGAAAGCAAGCCAAACAAAATTGGTTCCAATTCACATGACTTCAAACAGAAATTTTAGCTGGAACAGATAGAATCTTGTATTAAAGCTACATGATAACTTTAATCTTTTCTGTGCACTCAGTAGCATTATTATATTTTTGAACATAGAGTATGAAAAGTGCACAGTTGCCTATAAGCAGAAATGTGTTTTTGAGACTACCTCACATTTTAATAAAAGAATGGATAGCTCTGGTTCTTGGTGTGCATATATCACAACCAGTTCAGGATGACCACCATGCTTCTACTGTGTCACCACTGTGAGACTCAGCAGGCACAAGACTGGTAGGTTAATCAGAAACACTGATTACGACAGGCAGTAAATGATGAAAGGGTGATGAGTTTCATATTCTGAGAACCTGGCTGAATTTGTAGCATAATTGTCTTTCACCAGGGAATAGTGAGGCTTTTGGGTAGTAAATTCCAATTGTTCTTGAAAATCACTTACAGTGCTGCTTTTTATGTTGGTCTCCCAAAGTAGGAGACTTCTGCCCTCAGTAGGGTTTGGAGTGTGACTTAGAGAATGGGTCATCCCTGTTTTATAATGTAAGATTTGCCGAGTACTGTGGATGAAAGGGGATGGGGAGGGTATGGATGTGTATGTGTGTGTGTTAATTACAGAATATTCTATATGCATAAGCACAAAAATACCTCACATGTTTTTGTGACTAATTTTACAATATAAAAAGCAGTTCTCTTCAGCTTTCTGTCTTAGATTCTGAAATTAGATTCTTATGTGATTTAGTATTAATATATTTTATGCAAATTGCATTCCAGAATTGTTTTAGATCTACAGAACAGTCACTGAAGCCTTAGATGTTACAATGTACCTTCCCATACGATTCTTCCAACTCATCAGTGTGAAGAATTTAACTTTTAGTGATATGAGCTTAAATGCTCTCTGGTAAATTATGAGAGACAGGAAGATCCTGCCTGAGGAGAAACGTGCTATCCTGCAAAACTTCCAGTTGCTTACAGCTTTGCCAAATAGCACAAATATGCAGCTTGGTGTTTTCCATATGGAGAATGTCCCTTAGCTTGAACTTCTAGGCAAAGTAGGTGTAATTTATCTGTTAAGGCAGGAGGCCTCAAATTCTGGAATTGTCTGGAAATGACAGAAATTCAGTTGTTCTAGTAAATTTAATCTAGATAATCACTTGCACAATATTTATGAGAAGTTAATGTTTTACATTATTTTCAAATGTGATTTTGAATAACCTGAGCATCACTGAGGATGCTGTTGGCCCTCCAAAGTTTGAGGTAGGCAAAACTGACTGCAAATGATAGAAGTTGCAAAGAATAAGGTTCTAGCAAAATAAATAACTAGATTATAGTGGAGGGAAGTGGATGAAGAGAGAATATTCACTGTTAAAACACCAGTGGGTCTGACTGGCCTTTAGCAACCTAAAATCTGCACTAAATGAATTTTCATATTCTCCATAATGAATTTCTCCCTCAATCTTTGAAACTACTAGCTTCTTTTAGGATTACCTGTCTTGAGAAGACCAAAAAAAAAAGATAAATGTTCTCTTTCTAACCTGCCTCAAAATGCCTGCCAATATTTACTTTATATTTATAATTTGACACAGCGAAGGATTGATGAGATCATTAACAGGGAACTAGGATGACTCATTTCCATGTCCTTCATGACTGCTTCTGCTGAGCTCTTTACTTCTCTGGGCTGCCCAAAGGAGAAACTCTGACATGTTCTGAGCAGGCTTCCAGAGAGCTGGAAGAAACCAACCCATTCTTTTACAGTCCCTAAAGGTGACCAGAGGATGCTTCAAATCTTACAAATTTTCTGCATACTGCCAGCACCCGTGATGCACTTAAGGGATTTTTCATTCATTTTGCGAGATTATTAATCATTAGACTCCACAAACGTCAGGACATCTGTTGGTGTCATTCACAATCTCTTACTTTCCACAGGGAAAACTCTTGGCATTGATAAGATCATGATTTGACTTTCATTGACATGTATAACTTATGTACAGTCTTTCAGATGCTATGGTGATGTGAATTGTATCTGTTATATTCCAGTCCAGGAATTTCAGGTTTCCTCTAGCTAGTAGGATTAAAGTAAGTTCCCATAGGTTTTCCAGCTGTTCTCAGTACCAGAATTATGCCTTACTTTTGTTGCTGTCTTAAATTCTCTCTTCGTTCTACTGTTGCAGGTTAAGGAACATTCTGGTAGGGTTATGACTAGAAATGCACATACTGAGAAATCCCTTCTTTTATCTTGTCACGTGCCTGAACTCTGCTATCTGTTAGACATTCATTCTGTTCAAAGGCTGATTGTAGCAAATATTAATAAAAATAGATTAGGAAATAGTAAGGGATTAATCCATGTCTACATGTTAATTTATGTTCTGCCACAAAATAAATTACAGGGCATTGTGACCATTTGAACATGAGAGGAGGAAACATATTCATACTGCCCTCAACCTGTTCACCTGAGAAAAAACAGTCGATTTAGACTTATTTTGTGTTTCAGAGGAAGACCTTTTCTTGTTCTTGTTGATGAGCTGCATCATAATGACTCATTCTCATTGCATGAGATGCTGACATCCCTGCTGGGAAAGAACTGCCATGTCTCCCTCGTAGCAATTTCAGTTTCCATGTTTTTGTTTTCTCCTCCCACTGAAGTTTTTGTTCTTACAGGTATCTACAGTTGAGATTGCCTTCTTTAAGAAGACAGGCACTGTTTTGCAGGTGCAGGAGGTTTGTATTATTTCTGTATTAGAAGCAAGTATTCATTCCATCAAATGGAAAAGGAATATGAAATCCTATCTAGTGTCTCTAGTAGCCTTTCTAAAATGATGATCAACCAGTGCTGTGAATTCTTTGCATTCAGTTCCATGCAGCTCAGAACTGTCCTGCCTGGGATAAAACAGTACATATCCTGTGTTTTTCCCCACCATAGGTCAGTCCTAGATCAAGTGAACCAGGAATGGCGCACACAGAGTAGATGCTTCACTAACCATACGTTCTTCTAATCTCTGTGGATGTAGATGAGACAGTGTGTTTCCAAGGCAGATTTCCACATTTATGCTGAGGGGAGGCAGAACCCAAACCATCCTTTTTCCAGAAATTTTTACTATTTTTTATGCCTCTTATGCTGATCTTCTATAACATTGGTGACATAGGGGGTGATCTGTCCTTCCAGAAAGTCATTAAAAGTTGTTACTGCCATTGCTCACAAGGACTTTTTCAGGTGTATTACTGCCAAATTCTTGTCAGCACACTCAAACTAAGAGCATATGACTGTTAGTGTCTGGCAGAAGTCCTACAGGATTTGCTTCTAAAAATTGGTAAGCCTGCACAAGATGGGGAGAGATCAGGCCAAAGAGGCATAGTGATAGCGCCCTCCTGAATAAAACAGCTTTTCTTAGAACTTTCAAGGAATAGGTTTTGGGTCTCTGCTGCTACCTGTGTCTTGATAATATTCTCAGGTCTTCTTATTCAGATTTTTTTTTTTTTTTTTTTTTTTACTTTATGAGCCCATGCCTTGCCTTTTTTCATCCAGGAAATTGAAACTTAGGTTATTTGATTTAAGTTTTCCTTTGGAGTTGGCAGTAATTCTAAGTCAGAGAGCCAATTCATCGTTCCCATGCTAGATGCTTACATGCCTTTTCAACCTTTAATGCAGTTAAACCTTATAAAACTGTTTAGCTAAGTTTTTCCCCTATTGTCAAATAATCCTTCTTAGAAACCATTTACAAATTCTTTTTTTTCAGCAAGAGCTTTTTGGAGTGGTGAAAATGCAGTTGTGCATTTAAGCTTACAATTTAATGAGTATTTTTTAAATTACAGAAATCAAGTATGATAATTTTACTAAGGAAATTTAAAGTTAAGTAAATGTGTCATTACAGGGTCTCTGAATGCTCAGAGACAAACTAATTCAGATTTCTTGAACGTTAGGGACAGGTGGTTTTGTTTTGTTTTTTTCTGATGATGGCTGAAGAGTTCGGGAACCAGAAGCTTTCACTTAAATTTCTTAGCTTTATTTTTTTCTGTTAATCAGTAATTCTCAACTTCTCTGGTATTTTTCTTGGATTTTGCTTTTCTTTTTATGAACTAGCCTATGAGACAAGAGTTCAGATGGTATTCAGTCAAAAAGAGAGAAGCCTTAGGAGAGCTAATGATAGCCTTACCATTTGTAATAGATGTTCTAAAGAGGATCTACAGGGTGTTCAGCGCACACATTTGGACTTTTGTGTTCTTCTGAGGGTAAGAATTTTGCCTAAATGATCTCCTGACCTCCCTGATGGAGCTTTTTCCTTGTGGTTCTGTATCTCCTTAAGTTTTTCTCTGAATCTTGAATCAGCTTGATGGGAGAAGGTTGCATTCACATTTGGTGGCTACGGAAAAGACTTTGCAGCTGTACTGGCACAGAAACAACTTTCACCAGTACAGAGCTTTACTGGTCTGCTCTGTTGAAGATGTAGTCAGGAAAAGAGAGATAAGATCTTTCCATAGATGGTTGTGATCTGATAAATAAGCACGTGTTGATTAAAACTATGTATTCCATTTGCAGTGCTGCTCTATCATACTTTAATAATTTTTAGTCTAATGCTTTTAGACAAATGCTTCTCAAAAAAATCCAACAACAAAAAAAATGAACTTTTCATCCTCTTCTTTGTCTCCTCTCCACATTTAACTCTTTTGCTCAGTCCCCACTTTGCACCCAGGTAGAATCCCAAAGTGAATAATAACTCTCATTGGGGAATGACACTTCGGTGACCTTAGAAAGACTAGGTAGAATTACAGCTTTGATTGGAAATTGCTGCCGCTCTTATTTGTGTTTTTTAAAGTTATGTATTATTCAGTCTTAATGGCATTAGGTCTTTCATCTACTTAAATATTGCTTTTCTGTAAACTTAGAAAGATTATAAACAATTGTGTGTTGCTTTCCTTCTTTTCTATAGATAAATATATATTTTTAATAGCTGAATTTAGATTGTGGAGGCGACATTGAGACTAACTGGCATGGAGCCAGATTCTGATAGCATCACAGTGTGGTATATGTCAAGACTTAATTTAGTCTGGCTTCCAGCGTGAACAGATTCTCCTCTAATGTCATCTCTTTGTTCCTGACATAGAATAATAGCTATTTCTATTTACATCTCATTTTCAAGCCATAAAATTTCTATGCTAGTACCAAAAAGGGAAGAAAGGTAGAGGATAAAGATAGTGTCCTTCCTATAGTTGAATTGTGTCTGGGACTTGATTTTCATCATGCTTTCTTAAAAGTGGATAAAGGTAAGATAAGGCTTGTATCTTTAAGTCGCCTGGTTAATGTAGCAATATACGTTGGTTTATGTTGTGAAGCCCTCCAGTTTCTAACTTTAATGAATCTGTTGCAGGGATTTAGTATGTGAAACCTGAGTTTTGCAGAGACTATAGGTCCTTGTTAGAGAAGTTATGCCTAGCTTATACTTGTAAGTAATATTGTGCCTTAATCTTTTTGGTTTTAAACATGGCATAGAATCACAAACATGTTTTCACATCTTCTGGTTCCTTATCTCTCCTTGCAATGATTTTTTCCTTGAAGTTCTCCTTGACAAAGTAACAAAATGTATTCTGTCTTTCTCTTTTTTTTAATAAGCTATACTGTCCTCCATTTCTGGCAGTCAGGTTTCTGGTCTTTCCAGGTTTTCAATCAGTTATTTGGGAACTCAGCTGCTGGTTTTCTTTCATAGTATTTGTATCATCTTCTCCTTACTGCCTACTGGGATTTGAGTTTTATGTGCCTGGGATCTTTAATCACCATTTTTGGCATCTTAACATCTTGAATTAATTTAAGCAGATGAAAGAGATCAATAGGTAAGGTCTTAAATATTCTTGATAGCCAGATGCTCCTATATTTTGCATGCAAAAATATTCCAGCTGCTGTCAGGTTGACAAATGAACTGAGTTTTGAATGTGTCCCCTGTTTACTGTAATGGCTGAGTATTCAGGTATTCCAAACCCCAGGTTCTGTCTTTGCATTGAAGTGCATAGGCCTAATAGCAGGGAAGCTTCACATTTATTAGTTTAGCATATAATACATTTCTGTTTTAGTGCAATCAGAAATAGGTAGTTTTAAACTTTTTTAAGCATCTTCAGACTTAAACTCCAAACACAGAATCTTTTAACTGCTTCAGAATTGCACAGGGTACACTTAAGGGAGGAATAGGAGAAGCTTGTTTCAGTAGCTGAATCCTAGAATTAAAAATGTAATTCTTTGTTACCTGTGTTCCTTAGAATTATTTTTTGAATTTGCTATAATGTTGCAAAAAAATCAAACCTGTCTCAGCATGTAAACAGATGTTTCAGTTAGTTTTCAATATTATTGCATTATTCCAACCTTTGCAAGCAAGCTTAAAAAAAATCAATAGCAGTTACTATGTTCTCTGACATTATTTACAGTAAGGACTGGTATCAGAATACACACACTGTCCTGCTGTAGGAAGGTTCCACACTCAGAATGTACAGAGTACACATCAATCTCAGTCTTGAGATTGTTGACACATAAGTTGGAAGGTAATGCAGCATGTGAGAGCAAAATTTAAAAGACATTATAAACTATGTTATCATCATACTACTACAATAATTGTTGTAAAATTCAAGGCATTAGGTATCATAAAAATTTTACTGTAGCTTAATGACTTAGAAATACAAAAAGAGGAAAACCCCATGGGTCTAAGCACAGCCAAAATGTCTGCCAAGGTGCAATTTGGAAGAATGCCATTTAACCTCCAGGAAAAAATCCTGCCAGAAGCCTGAACTAATAACAGAGTGTTCAGACTCACTGCCTAAATAAATAGACTTTATAGTCTATTTTATGATGATGATACATAAAAATATATTAACAAATCCCAGTAATGGGATGATACCAACATCTTAGTCCCAGATATGACTGAAAATAAACAGAGCACTAAAGGGAGCAGAAAGAAACTATCCAGCCCCTGTATTATTGTTGTTACTAGCCTGATTTCCTAGGGAAAACAGGTCTATGCAGTCTTGCCTCGCTGACTGTCCTCATTTAATACATTCAGAACACATTGGCCACATTTAGCCAAACTTAAACAGAGGCATAACTTTTCTCTAAGATTACCAAGTTTTTTCTACATTTGTGAAAAAGCTGTATGGATAAAGCAGAAGAAAAATATAATACTCCCAGGTTATGTCTCCTACATAAAAACTTTCCCCTTATTATGCAACAGAGAACTCAGCCTTGGGGGGGAAGGGTGTGGGGGAACCATTAAATGCCCTGAAAACAGAAAAACTTCAATTGCAGCTGAGACACAAATCAGTAGGAAGCCAGGTCTTGCTAACTCCTGTGTGTGCAAAACTCCTGATTTAGTTATATCACCATGATCACAGCACACAAATTTGGAAACTGTTTCCTTTTCCCAGTAAATTTTTGTAATGCTCAATTTCTCCTCCTATAATCCAGGGTTTTTGTACTTACATCTATTGCTGTTTTTTCCAGTGTCGCAGTATCCATGCACATCTAGGCTAAATTCTGCTGCCACTGGCAATGCAAGCCACTGTCACAGTTCACTTTTGTCCTGTATAGCAATTAGTGGTATAATCTTATTTCATTACAAGCTTACATTCAAGTTGTTTTTTCATCAATATAAATGTGTAGCTTAACAGCCCCAGATTTCAGTTTTGAAATAGAATTTGTGACTATAACTTATGCTGATGTCTTCTGAGGAAGGGAGAAGAAGATTGGATTCTGACGTACAGTGATTTTCTTTGTAAAGTTTTTCAGTGTCTGTCATTGTAATGTTAGTTGTTGTCAATATGTTCCAGGTTTTCTAACATGGAGAATGTGTTGCTTTGCTTCAGGTTACTAGCACAGTCCTGAAAAAAAATTTCTAAAAAAATACTAGCTAGGGAGGAAATGTGAGAGGCAGAGATGAAAGGGAGAAAGTCTTTATATGTTCTCTGTTGAGTCAGATCTGCCCAAATCCTTGGATTGCAAAGTTGACAACAATTTGGTTTTGGTGTCTTCTTAATTTCTCTTGGGATGCAATTTATAATGTTACTGAAATACCTTTGATTGGTAGCATGGCCTAACAGGGGTTTATGAGTCCATAGACTTGCAAAGTTTATCATTCAAAGTAAAAAAAATTGGGAAAAAATGAAATAATCCCAGAAAATACTCTCACTGCACCTGCCTTTGCAAACAACGGTTGAATGTTGCCATTAGGTTCTGTGTATTTCAGGGAAATTGAAAGTTGCTTTCGCTGGGCGCGGGGGAACCTTCTTGGTGGTTCCCAGCAGCAGCAGCACTGGCTACTTGCTTTTCACATGTAATGCTTTGTCTGGACTCAGGAAAACACCTGTGAGTTTCAGGAACAGAGTCTCTTGAAGGAAAGGACTCCTATTCCTTGCTATGCAAGAGGTCACAATTCTAACTTAAGAGTTTTTAAAATGCTGACAGGGAGGGTGGGCCTTCAGTCTCTGGGCAAGTGTTTGAGGACAGAATTTTCATTTTTGAAGCTAAAGTTATTTTCAAAACACACCTTAATTAAAAACAAATAAACCACCACAACCAACTATTAATGTGCAGTAATGGTAACAGATTAAAGCCAATCAGAAAGAATCAGTTTTAAAGGAGTTTCCTTTGAACATTTCTTTACAAAATTATGCTGATAGTGGAAGTCAAGTATAAAACATTCTGTCTTGTTGCTTTTCTCTAAAGAAACCTAAAGCAAATTAGTAAACTTAAATGTAACTTCTAGTTTGTTCATTTGCATACCTTGCAGGACACCTAAATCAGTTTGTAGCTGGCTTCACAATTGAAACTGAGAGAATTTGAAATTCAGCCTGTGCGGCAGGAATGACTGTAGGTGACATTCAGAACTTCTCTTCTAAAGGAACCAACCAAGAGCTTGGGGCCAACTGGGTTTTTCTCCTCCTTCTCTTTCATACAGCAAAAATCAGCAGCTATGGGCAAAAGTAACTGCTGAAGAGGATATACTGTGGAAATCTCCAAGCGCTTGAGGATTCATAGAAAAATTGTCTGCTGAAGATGGCTAGAAGATGTTAGTTGTCTGTTGTGTTGGTTCCTCAAAAAACCCCACCTGTTATCTCTGTTATGATCTTTTTTCCATCCTAATTATGTTTATCTATACACCAAAACTAAAAGTGAGATAGATTCCTTCCTCAAATATGTGTTTGAATACAAGTCAAGATGGAAGAGTAGTCTGAGACACAGAAAAAGGATCAATTTCCAGAAATAATAATTTCCTAGCACTTCTACACTCTTCATAATTTTCCCTAGGCATGAATGAATTCACAGCTTCTGTAATGTGTGACTTTTTGAAGAAGTAGTAAAATATAATTGAAATTTAAATAAAGCCAGTGCTAAATCTTACTGTTTTGTGTGCTAATGCAGCAGCAGTCTGCATTTTTTTTTTTGCAGCACACAACTTGGTGCTCCTGTAGTGAAGTATCTGCCCTTGGAAAATTTTACAGATTTCTCAGGTGGAATACCTACCTTTAAATTTTCTTACAGTTTTTGTAAGTGAACCTCATACCTATTATTCAAATGACTAATTGACAAGTGAAAGAAATGTCTTGTTGATAAATGTTGCTGTGTGGTGTGAGGAATTGGTTTAGGTAGAATTCTGGAAGCTGGTAGCCTTCAAATGAGAGAAACTTGGCAAGTTCAGCACAGGGTAATCTTCAAGCTGCAAGTAGCTTGGATGAAGCCATAGGACAAAATAAAAAAACAAGAATGCCTTCTCTTAAAAGTGATTCATCTGTATTCACCAAATGTGAGAAACCAGTGACAGTCTCTTCTCTGATGTTGACAGCACAGTGCAGTGCCACCAGCTAGAGCTTTTGCTTACAAATAGAGTGCTCACATAACAGAGCACTTGCAGTTTTTCCTATTTGTAGATAGAGTTTTTTGAATGCAGAACACTTCAGTAATGGTTTTCAAGCTCCTGTCTTAGGTCCTGTCTTTTCTAATTTTCAAAGTTGCACTGTTATTTATTCATATTAGGGTAGCACATCTCATAGACCCTGCCACAGTCACGATACAAACTCATCATAAGAGGTCTGTCAGTGTCCAGAGAAATAGGAGGCTAAATTCAGTACTGCAATGGAACTGCTTTGCTTACTCATTGCCTGGAAAGTAATTTATTTAATGAACCATACTAAAATAAGGCCTAGAAATCTTACTCACAGCAGAAGAACTGGGTAACAGCCCTTGCTACAGGAGTGGCAGGACACAGTGAGCACTGGCTGCTCCTTAAGGGTGGGGGGAGGGGGTGTCACAGAGCTGGCAGGGCAGGGTCCCCACCAGCCAGGGCCCACCACCCACAGTGCCTGAGCAAGGCAGGCCCACACCCTCCGCTCAGGATTAACTGAGTCCCGATCCTCATGCAAACTCACAGTGAGGAGGCAGATCCAATGTCAAGCCAGCACAGAGGTTGAGATCAGCAGGGTCCATAGCTCCAACAGCCTTGCTCAGGCAGAGGCTGGTGGCCCTGGGCTGGGCTTAAATAGAGTTCCTGAGCCCATGGGCAGAGGTGTGTGAAGGCCCCAGGTGAGGCTGGTCAGGGCTGTTAAGGCCCATTAGTGCACTAGGGGCCCTGAGAAGAACTCTGTCAGTGTTTAAGATGGGAAGCTAAGGGGGTTTGTAAGATGTGCTTCAAGATGCTGTGGAGGGCTAATGTAGTAAAAGGCAGAGAAAGTAATGTTTTCATAAGCCAGCTGTGTGAACAGCTGCATCTTGTCTGATTTTATCTTTTTAATAAAAAGACCTGAATGCTATGCAAATAACAGAAATGGCTGCAAACCCTCTGTGTATACAAACTGTATGGTGCAGGAGCTGTCACGGTAGATACTAAAAAAGGATGAGAAAATGTGTGTCAAGAAGTGGCATTGCAGACAAGCCTGGAAGGTGTCTTTTGTTTTGTCCATAATGCAGTGTGAAAGGGTAAACAGGCAATGGCAGTGGATGTTGCCAGCTGAGTGAGGGATCAGGCTGTACCAATTTGCATACATGTATTTTAAGAGCTCTAGTATCGTGTTCAGCAGGTGAAGAATAAGGGGAGTGGGTGGACATTTAAGAGGTCTGATATGTTATCATTACTGACAAGGAAAATAATTATTAATGATAGCGTTTTATGCCGAGAGTCACGTTCTGCAAGAACCACCTGGTAAGTTGTGGCAGCGTTGCTGGTAGAGGTTAAGCATCTGGACAAGAGGTTCAGTGGTTGACTGAGACTATTTTGAAGTCTGCTTTGTTTCTTTGGAGTGCAATAGAATTTTCCAAGCAAATGAAACTTAGTCCATATTCTTTCCTCTCACACACAATTTACATCCTTTTCTCCAAAAGACCTCTTGGTTGTCTTGGAATAAAGAGCATTTCAGCCTCATAGCTCAAATACAGGGCAGACGGTGCCCTTGCAGAATTTAAATAAGGTATCAGCATGTTGTCACCTGTAAGTGCAGTGGTTAGAGCAGTTCTGCAGTGCAGTCACTGGGATGTCAAAAACAGAGGAAAGAGAAATTTTACTTTAGCAGATGCTGTGTACAACAGTTTTGCAAATTGGCTAATGCTATTCTTTGGCTTGCTGCAGTGCACCTGGCAGAAGATTATTAAAGTGAGACATATATGCACACCAGAGTACTGTGAGGTTTTTTTTTTTTAAAGTAGTTGGTTTCAGCATGTAGTAGGTTGAAGGAATTAGAGGGAATTTAATAGATCCATAGCTGGCAGGTTTAATTCGTCAGCTTTTAACATGGCTTTAGATGATAATGGGTCTCAGTATGAATTTTAAAAATATGCTACCTTTATCAACATCAAGGACTACAAAAATATGAATATTCAGTTTTCTTGAAGTAAATACAAGGTTGTCAGCTGCAATCTGTTCTTAAGTTGAATGAAATATGGAGAATGAGTGTGTACATTTCCCATTTCATTTGTATTACTATTGTCATTATCATTTAAACATCACATTAACATATTGCTCAAGTGAATCAATGTTTCAATTACTGAATTCCATTTTATATTTTCTTCTTAAAAGGGGCAGAAAGGTGAAGAGCTTGCAAAATAATTTAGTTGGAACAGGATTATTTAGGCTGCCATTTTAGGAAAAAAATTGAAATTTTTACTGTTAAGCTAGAAAATACTGTAGGAGATAAGACAATTAAACATCCAAGTATGAGATAAGTACTAAACACTACTTAAATAGTCTGGCACAAAGGGCCTCACATTACCAGAAGGGACAATTTTTTAAAGAAGGAAGTCAAGCTTTGCATGAGCAAGAATATAGAAGGGAAAGAACAGTGCAAACACTGGAAAAGTTTTAATAGTTTCTGCAGTGAGAACAAGGTAAGTGAATGGAAAAATCTATGAATTGATAAAGGGAGCCACACTGGGAAACAGCACTCGAGAATAGTGTTAAGAGTTTAAAATGTTTGAGTTTAAAATTCCTCTCCTCTCCTCTCAAAAAAGTGAGAGGAATTTAAACCTGTTTTAATCAGTGTTTTTGGGATCTGATTGTATGTTGCATCTCTTGAGCGTCAGCAGTAAAGATTGTGTTTTGGGAGGTTGCACTATCCCAGATCCTGACTGATTGCTACCAAGGTCTGGAGAAAGGGAGACTTTCCCTTGGTCGAGGAGGATCGGGTTAGGGACCATTTAGCCAAACTTGACACCCACAAATCTATGGGCCCTGATGGGATGCACCCTTGAGTGCTCTGAGGGAGCTGGTGGATGTTATTGCAGAACAACTCTCCATCATCTTTGAAAGGTCAGGGAGGACAGGAGAGATTCCTGAGGAGTGGAGAAAAGCCAGTGTCACTCCAGTCTTCAAAACGGGCGAGAAGGAGGACCTGAGAAGCTACAGGCCAGTCAGCCTCACCTCCATGCCTGGAAAGGTGATGGAACAGTTCATTCTGGAGGCCATCGCTAAGCATGTAGAGGAAAAGAAGGTTATTTGGAATAGTCAACATGGATTCACTAAGGGGAAATTATGCTTAACCAATCATATAGCCTTCATGATTGGCTGGGTGGATGAGTGGAGAACAGTGGTTGTTGTCTACCTTGACTTCAGCAAGGCTTTTGACACTGTATCCCATAACATCCTCCTAGGTAAGCTTAGGAAGTGTGGGTTAGATCAGGGGACAGTGAGGTGGGTGAAGAACTGACTCCATGGCAGAGCTCAGAGGGTTTTAATCAGTGGTGCAGAGTCCAGTTGGAGGCCTGTGGTTAGTGATGTTCTTCAGGGGTCAGTACTTGGTCCAGTCCTATTCAATATACTCATCAGTGACTTGGATGAAGGGACTGAGGGTACCCTCAGCAAGTTTGCTGATGACTCTAAACTGGGAGGAATGGCTGATAAACTGGAAGGCTGTGCTGCCAGTCAGTGAGATATGGATGGACTGGAGAGTTGGGCACAGGGGAACTTGATGAAGTTCGATAAGGGCAAGTGTAGGGTCCTGCACCTGGGGAGGAATAACCCCTGGCACCAGTACAGGTTGGGGGTTGACCTGCTGGAAAGCAGCCCTGCAGAGAAGGACCTGGGAGTGCTGGTGGATGACCAGTTAACCATGAGCCAACAATGTGCCCTTGTGGCCAAGAAGGCCAGTGGTATCCTGAGGTGTGTTAAGAAGAGAGTGACCAGCAGGTCGAGGGAAGTTCTCCTTCCCCTCTGCTCTGCCCTGGTGAGGCCACATCTGGAGTATTGTGTCCAGTTCTGGGCTCCCCAGTTCAAGAGAGACAGGGAACTTCTGGAGAGAGTTCAGCAGAGGCCACAAAGATGATTAAGATCATTTTTCTTATGAGGGAAGACTGAGAGAGCTGGGCCTGTTTAGCCTGGAGAAGAAAAAACTGAGAAGGGACCTTGTCGATGTTTATAAATGTCTAAAGGGCGGGTGTCAAGAGGATGGGGCAAGACTCTCTTCAGTGGAGGCCAGTGATAGGACAAGGGGCAATGGGCACAAACTGAAACACAGGAGGTTCTACTTAAACATGAGAAAAAAACTTCTTTACTGTGAGGGTGTTGGAGCAATGGAGCAGGCTGCCCAGAGAGGTTGTGGAGTCTCCTCTGGAGATATTCAAAACCTGCCTGGATGCAGTCCTGTGCAACCTGCTCTAGGTGATCCTGCTTTGGAGGGGGGTTGGACTAGGTGATCTCCAGAGGTCCCTTCCAACCCCTGCCATTCTGTGATTCTGTGGAGGGTTGTTGTCATTTAAGCTGGCATCCTCCAGATGAACATCCTCCAATATGATGAAAGTTACCAAAGCACATCAGAAGGAAAGAGACCATGTCATCCTTTTTTTTTTCCCTGTCCCTTTTGCTTTTCTGTCTTGATCAGTGGCTCACACCCAGATAAAACTACAGAAATACAGTCTCACTCTTTACGAAGGATAAGAACAGGAGAGGGGAAAAAAAAAAAGATTTATTGTCCCTAAGGTTGGTTTTTATTTTGTGTGTCAAGATTTTCCTGGTACAAAGGCCTGTTAATGGTATGTCTTACCCCCAAAATATATTTCAGAGCACATCTAGAGGTATTTAAAATTCTTGAGCTAATCAAGTAGAATAAAAATGAATAAACATCACTGGTGAGAAGATTAGGTTGAATTCACCAAGAAACTGTCCTGTTGTAACGAATCAAATTATTTAAGGATCTATTAAAATCTAGAAAAAATTGTGTATATATATATATATATATATATATATATATTTAACAGAGAAGGAAACTGACAGTTACAAGGTAAGTTTAAAAATTAGCCAGGTAGAAGAGCTGAGGCTGTACCTGCATGAGCAGCTGAACTGACCAAACAGCTCACTGCCTCTGAAAATGAGAGGTCTCACCACTCTGCCCTCTGCCTTGTTGCCATCCACACTGCCCTGCCCCTTCCTTGAAGGTTGCTCTGATACCCAGGAGACCTCTCCTTTGGCAGGACCCAGTTCCTGACTGGTTCCTCTTTACAGGCAGCTCTTTGTCAAGTTGAAGATGACACTGTCACAGTGATGGCAGTGGTCCGATGAGCACTGGAGCTGCTGTAGGAGTGCAGCTCTGAAGTGAGGGAAAGGGGATCATCCCCCTTCCCATAGCAGTGATCTCTTAGATCCATGCTGTCATGCATGGCTGTGTACTGTGCTTCAGGATAAAATCAATCATTAAAGCATTTGTGTTAATATCAAACCTGCTGAACTGTTTTACAGAAATAAACTGCTCTGACAAAATTGCTTCTCCTTTGAAATCAGGTGTTGGAAGTCTGATTTGAACATGAAAAGAAACAAATAATGAACCAGTCTATATTTTTAAGTGTTATTTCTCTTTTGCCCAGACTAGGTGTTCTGCAAGATGGTATTTTTTTCTTTGAGGTGTCTAATTTGTTAGTGAAGATGTAAAAGTCTGACATGCAAAAAGCTGGCTTTAAAGCAGCTGATCAGGAAGCTGATAGAGCTACAACCCTGCAACCACGGTGCTCATTAGGGGCTGTGAAACCCATTTGAAGAGCTGAATAAATGCTGAGGGAATATCCAGCTTTCTGCTCCATCTGTATCTGAAATAACTGTTTTAAAGGGGACTTGCTTCTTTCGTCGCAGCTGGTCTGTGTGGGCTGTAGCACACCTCTGATTAGATCAACTGTGGAAAAGGAATTGCTATGCCTTACCCAGCAGGGTTGTGGTCACTGAGGCTACCCAGTGCTGCAGTAAGGAGCGGGGAATGGGAAATTGGGCAAACTGGACTGCACTGCAGAATGCCTTTACTTACCGGACATGGTGACAATGTGCTGCCCGACGTGGGGTTCGTGCAGAGTCCATGTACAGCCACATCCTAGCGCTGACTGTTTAGAACAGAAAGATCTGGGATGGTTGCGGTTGAGTGAAGGTGGGGACTTGAGAGCATGACTGGTTTTGACATAGGTGGACAGACCACCTTTACTTAACCTGAAAAAGAAACATGCAATGAACTGGTTCATAGCTACATAGTAGTAGCTATGTTGAATGTATTTTTGATCTGTTTTCATCAGTTTGTTTTTCATTGATTTTCCCCAAGGGAAAAAAAGAGCAAACAGAAAAATAAAAAAACCAAACAGGTTTGATTCAAACCAGTCAGTAATTTCTTCCAAAGCTTGACTTGGAGAGATCTTACACAAAGAAACAGGGAGTAACAGCTTTGACTTCTAGGTTTTGTCACAGTCTTTCCATTTTCCATTATGCCATACATATATTTGTTCTACCATGCTGCTGTAGGATTGAAGTAAAAAGTTGCATTTTGGTTAAAGTATAGACTGCAGTTCAGGCAAAATTGGTTGCTTTTGTGGGGAGAAATAAAATTGTGTTTCTCTCCTGCACTGCTGTTTCATTGTTTGAGAATTCTTAGAGAATTCACATAGCCAAATTAGATGCAAAGCTAATTTCAGTTAAAAGAATTTGTGCATTCAGCATATGTACACGTGCAAATGGTGAACCTGAAGTGATGAATTATTGCTCAAAAATTATCCTTAAAAAGAAGAATGATATTCTATAACTTGCAAAGTTAATTTTTTATTTTAATTGTCTTTTACAAATTTCAGGAAATCTTGCTCTTAGCTGGAGTTGGATTTTTGTTCTAGAAAGGTCTTAGGTTCTTACTGTTCTCGTATTAAGTTATGTGCATCTTTTCTCAGTTTGTAAAAGTGTGTTTGTGTCAATATCGTATTTAGGCCTATTTTATAAAAACTAAACACAAATTTTTCTTACCAGCAGCTGACATCAATCATGCCCTGCCCACCCTCCTGTTCCCCCCTCCCCCAGTAACCTTTAATGCTAAACAATGTTCCAAAAAGAGAATTTATTAGATCACCTATTTAGGTTCTCTGACATCATTCTGTCATGACAATGAAGTGATTTACGTGGAAAAATATATTACCTCTGCTTTTAGACAAAATGAGTTTATGATGATTAATGGTTTTACTGCAGGGGTGAGAGAAACTGGAAATGGCTGGCCCTTTTGAAGTGAAACATGACCTATGCTCAGTTTTCCTCCTTATTTTCTTCACTTATTGTAAAATGGTTTTGAGTAAATTAAAATGCACAAATTACGCCTCGTAACTGAAGTAAGCGATAAACGCGGGGTATCCATGGTAACAATACCACATATCTGGGACTAGAGAAAAGGGAGAAAGCAATTAGCTTGAAGCACAGAGTCTAAACTGTCGTGACGGTAGGGGACCTAGATCATATATTCCATGAGTGGTTGTCACTGAGGCAGCGAGATGTGTTGTCTGGGGAAGGGCAGGCTAAAGGGTGATCACCTCCAGCTGTCCCTCCTGGTCAGCATTTCTATGAGACAATTGACTTTGGGCAGAGGACTGAGTATACAGAATGCTCATGCAAATGGCAAAATAGTATTTTAACAAGAAAGCAAAGAGCAAATCATCCTTTCTGATACATGCCTTAAAATGACAGGTGAACCATTTCCTTTAGCTTCATACAGAGCTGTCCTTTTCTTCAGATGTCATATAAATAACAAGTCACACACAAAGGCCTAAACTAGGATGAGACGATGATGCTGAGTAAGAACTCTGAAATATTTTCTTTACATATGCTAACTGAACTAAAACCCAAAGGCCACTAAGGCAGTAGCTGTTCAACTATGGAAATACTTACATTTGGGAAAAAATGTAAATAGTGGCATTTTTTTCCAGAGTGCTTATGGAACAAATTCAGTCTGATAAAAAGAAGGCAAAGGCTGAGGTGAACCCTGCTGGCAAGTTAAACTTTAAACTTTGCATCAAGTCACAGGATACAATATTTGGGAATGAGTAGAGAACAATTTCCATATGACAGATGGGACCCCAGATCCTGACCAGTGGGACACTTAATGGCAGCCTGTGATGAATGCTGGGGCTCAGAGCAGTGTTCGGTGGCCTCAGCGGAGCTGTGATGCAGAGGCGGTCGGAGCGCTGAAATGGGGAAAATGAAAACTGGATGAATTTACAGTCATGGTTTGTCCTTAGTGACATTGACTGGACAACTGTCTTTGAGGGCACACTTGGCAGTGGAAAATCACTTGCTGTTGGATTCTGTGCCTGAAAACTATTTGCAAGTAAAAGCAAAGTGTAAAGCAGTAATTAAAAATACACTTACGCAAGTCATCCTAACTTTTTTAACAAGACAGCAATATCACAACAAGCATTTTAACTATGTTATTTTTATTCAGATGATTAATCCCTGTTTTGCATTAGGCATACATTGAATTTAGCATTCTACTGCAGTTGTCTATATGCTGTCTTGAAATCTCAGCACTATCCTTCATTGATTTCTGCTAGCAGTACAGACTCTTGAGAGCTCTTCAAGATAGAACCATCTTTTCTGAATTACACAGTTGTTTATCAGGAGCCATGTATTGTTGTTCTTCTATTCTTTGTTTAAATGGCTTGGCTTCTCCTCTGATACAGGTTATTGATGTTCAGTTCCCTGCTGTGTGTCATTTGTTCATCTGGCTATTTGTTTTCGAACATGAATGATTTCCTTGGAGGAACAGCTAGCAAAGAGCGGAAGGAGGTTTAACACGTCAGTAGGCAGTGCAGATAGAAAAGGATATTTTGTTCTCTGGAGTAAGTACCTCTGCTTCGGTCTCCATTTGCTGTCATCAACAGCAATTGTTAGTGACCGAGTGTATATTTGAGTGGGGTTTTTTTGTTTGTTTTGTTTTTTTAAAGTAGAGTGAAATCTGTATGGAGCTAAATAATCACTTGGATGCAATTTCCACCCTTGTCTTCCCTTGTTCTATCCTACGGATCGGGTGATCTCTATTAGACCCTTCACGTTGGGAATGTTTAAAGCCTCTGAGGGAGCTATATGACAGCAGGTGTTTCAGTGTCTGTGTGACCTGCCTGCACAGTTTAGCGACCATGAGGCAGATGGGAGATGTGTTGAATTGAATCTGGAAGAATTTTTTTTTCTAGTTTAGGGCTTTTGTAATGCTCTGGGACTTATCCAGAATCCCACATGCTATGGCAATATTCAGCCAGCCAGATGGTTGCGTGATTTCTCTTGTGACTGCTGCTGAGCTGGAGGCCAGCCCCTGTGAATTTTCATAGATCAGAACAAGTACCAGTTTAAACTGCCTCAAAATCCAGTTGATGTTTACCCAGTGACAACTTGGTAGTGGAGAAGATGGGTCCTGTTGGCAGACATCTTTTTTTTTCTTCCAGCAATCTTGCTGTTGGCTCTTTGGTTTTGATTTGCCATGTCACCTCCATTTGCTCTCAACTCATTGCCACAGTGCAGTGCTGGCAAACATTTGCAAGGTTTCCCGGTCAGCCTGAGCCGCAGCCACGGCCAGGGTGGAGGCTGGATTCGCATTGCACGGCCCCGTTCCCAGCCAGCGCCGCAGGGATCTGGCGCCCTGGCTTCCCTAACGTGAGAACACCAGTGCTTGGCTAGGCTGGCCACGCATATGTAATGACAATGGCCTTGTTAAATCCTAAATTAACCACACTGGTACCCCTCTGCAGTGTTACAAGGTTGCTGACATAATCTAGGCTTAGAATTGTGCTGTGCTAGGCTTCAGCTAAGGCTGCTGTACAGCTGCGTGGCATCTAACTCATTGCCATCTTCTTACAAGCTGCTTAAAATAGTTGTAGAAAGAAGCATATTAGTATTACCAGAGGTTTCAAACAAAGCTAATTTAGGTAAGGGCAAAGGTTTTCTGTGGCTGAAAACTTACAGTTTCAAGGTGAGAGAACAGGACTTCTGGAGACATCCAAACCATTGTTTAGGAGTAGGTTGCAAGACATTTTCTGTTGGTATTCTTTTTCTGAATCACACACTTGTTTAAATATCTGAAAGGAAATAGAAAAGATGGAAAAAACCCCACATTTTGCTTTTTCAATTTGCTGTCCTGATAAATGAGCAAATGCTTAATGAAGCAACAGAAGCAGTCATCGATAATGGGAAATGGATTTTTTTAATATGAGGTTTTAGTTTGCTTTAATTTTCTGGTTGTGGGGGTTGCTTTATTTTTTAAGATGTGTTCTTGTGTTTGCTGTTGGGGGACTGGGATGTGTTTGCTTTCTACCCACAGTGCTTTATGCAAAGAGTTTATGAACTCCTGAAGGCTTCATGCATGTCTGTGGGTCTGTAAGTGAGGAAGAAAACCATAAATGGAGGTGCACAACACGTACATTTAATGAAAAAATGCATCAAGTGGTTAAGTGGGAAGCATGGAGCACAGCAGTGGTGACAGGAAAGTGTCTGCAGGTTTTGACATGCAGTGACACACGATATGTTTGAGAAGTATGTTCCTCATGTAAAAGCATGTCTGACTCGTTGCTCTGGCAACCTTAGTAGATCAACCTGCTCAGTGTTTTTGCAAATATACATTTATATTTGGTTTATGTATAATTTTGGGCATTACTCTCAAGGTTTAACAACTTCTGTTGTATGCAAGTCTCACCAGTTACCTCATTTCTAAATGCCTTTCAGGGACAATAACATGCCTTTTCTTACTCCCAGGAGTTTTTCTTAAGGCTCTGCTTGCACTGGTTCCTAAGATTAACTCAGCTATCTCCCCATCAGAAGCAGGGCTGCTGAACACCCTGATAAAGAACCTGCTTCTTTCTATTCTGGACTTTTAACTAAACAACCTTAAATACAAGATTTTGCTGTCTGAATTACAGAAGTGTTACCAACTCTAGCATTAATATTATCTAGACATTTGATGAGACTGTATTATTAATGATGCAAATATTATACAGGCACTCTTAATGTAAAGGATAAGTGGCATTAATACAGCGGAAGAACTAAGTGAACCAGGTTATCAGTTTTCAAGAACCAAAAAGTTGCTCCTGAGGCAAGAAGCATAGAAAAAAAAGATTTGCAGCCTGCAGAGATGGCAGGTCCCAATATACAGAACTCTTTCAATCAAGATGGAGCATTGTGGTTTGGGATTTGTTTTCTCTGAGCCTTTATTAAAAATAGAGGCAGTGGTGAGATTATTTTAGAGCTCTACTACAGTAATTCACTGGGTAGATACTGCATTTTCTGCACTTATATTCTAGGAGAATAAAACAACAGCAACAACGAAATCTCTGGAGAACGAAATGGTTTTACCTGTGATTTGTTTTAGTAATTGTGGAACTTTAGCCTACCGTACTTCAGAAAACTTATGTTCTGATACAAACACCTGCACATTCCACCTAATGTTGTCACTAGCTATAGAAAAGGAAAGGGAAATAAAGCTCAGAAAACTGTTTTTCAGAGACAAATAACTGCCAAATCCGATGCATTTATACATATGTGTATGTCTGCCTATACATGGTAAAAAAAATAAATTGAGAACATATATCTGAAATAGCTTCTGTACCTTACACTTGTTCTTATGGTAAAATAAATGTAAATCTGTGTCTTCTTTTGATTGAAAAACACTTGTAATTTCTGTTTTCTAACTACAGGGAGTTAACAGTCCAGGGATGTGAGTCCACATGATGGTGACTGGCTTCTGGAAGAAACAAATAAGGAAACAAGAAAGAACACGTCTAAACCACACCAATACAAAAGCAGCATGGAGGTAAAAAGTGAAGAAGACATGCCTGAGAAACTCCATCTAAAAACCTAAGCCTAAATAATTCTCCTTCACAGGGATTAGAGTAACATAGTATAGTCCTGGCTTAAATGTAGGTCAGCTGGATTTGTGTTCAGATATTTATGGGTAAACAGGTAAATTAATAATACGATTGTTTGCTTATCAAGGTGTTTGCCTCAGGATGTAAAATAGAACATTTGTTCTAACACGAGAAACTTCTTGAGGAAGAAAAGCTCCCCTAATAAACGTCCTATGCACAGGATTACACAGTTGTGTGGAAAAAAACAAACTGTTTTGTAGTAATGTTTTCTTAACAATGCAATTCCTGCCAGAAACTGCATGCCCTGTTTGATAGAGCAAGCAGAAGTTAAAGCCATCACTGTTGTGTAGTACATTTATCTCCTGTATTGTATGGGAGCTTGCTTTTTGTTGTTGTTAAGTGAAGAATTCAAGCTCTACTGCTACTTAATAGATCACCATCCAACCACAGTACAGATGAGAGACCCACACAGAAGCTCTCTAGAAGCTACCAGTAGTCCAGTGCCTCACCTGTGTTCGCACAATTTTACCTGCTGCAAGGGAGTCCCCTCGACAGGCTAGCAGACGTACACAACCTCCACCTCGAACTTATGGCCAAGATTTAGAGAAGAAAACCAGTAACAAAACCCAGCCAACAATGCCAACAGGCTGCTGCAGAGCCCGTCCATCTATTGCCGCACATACTTTATGCTGCCACTACCTAAACATCTAACACGTAGTTACTGGAGTGAAACTTGAGGTCATTTACAGGGTTCTTATGTTTCACATTTTCTTGGTTGTTTTTTTTTTTCTTTTTCTCTTTTTTTCCCCCTAGATTGTCATCTTTTGTTTTTTCCTGGATAGCAGTGGTAGGATTACAGAGGGGCATTACTCCATACATTTATGTACATCTTTTACCCAAAGGAAATTCCAGAGGAAACCACTAGATCTTGTGGTATCATTCATGTCTCTGTATGAAAAGTCTACGACTGCAGAACAGAACAGCTGTTCATTCATAGCAGTCAGTATAACGAGCAGTTTGCTCTCATCGAGCACAAGGTCTCGTAGATTGCTGAGCTGTTCTCCAGCAGACTGAAGCGTAGATTGAGTCAGAAAAGCTTGGCACTATTGGCTGTGAAGCATTAGCAAAGACTATTGACTTACTATTGATGTGCTCTTCCTTTGGCAGAGTAGCTACAGCGATTCCAATACCTGGTAACATCCCACACCACACTGCATTGGCCATATGTCAGCAGTGAATCTTGGGCCTGAAACCATGGGGCAAAATTCTGTAACGATCTAATTAGTAGTTTGCTCCCTTTGCACTTTTGAAAATAATTTCAGTTGATTTTTAAAACATTTTCTACAAAACCAGCATTACAGTTAAAACACAGGACTTCAGTATGATGGTTAGAAACTGTGACATACCTATACAGGTTCCTATTAAGCTTCCTAAAATGGTAAAAGATGAAGGGGACAGGTTAAAAAAACCATTTGGTTGTCTACATGCCTCATAGGATTTACTGTGATTTGACTGCAAAGTAACACAGCTACCTTGTGTGTTAGACCTAAAAACCTGAAAATACGTATCTTATATCTTTTGCCACATTCAGAATTTACTTACTGGACTGTAACATAGTTGCAAGTTACTAAGGATTGAATCTCTGCATTAATTTGGTACAATAGCATTCTACCTCAGGTTAGAGCTAAAAAATGATAATCAGCACACAGATAAAAATTAAGAGAGTTTACTATCCCATGCAGCTGTTTACATCTGCTTAATAAAGCAGCAGTGACTTCACATTAGAATTGCTATGCTACCATCAGTACACACTAGAGAAAAAGGTACAGTCATGCTAGCCACCCGCTTAATGCCAAATCAATGCAAGTTAGGTACTTTTTATTTCACTGTTGTTTTTTGATTGTAAAAAAATGTCTTGACATTTAAGGAGGATCTTCAGGTCTGATACATTTGGTTTTGGTACAAGTGCCAAGACTTTATAAAAAGGCTTTGCTCCTGGAGGCAGACAGTTTAAGCACTAAATGAATAGCTCTAATGGAAACCACTAACAAATATAGTTGAAAGTCAGCGGGTAATTTTGCTTTTGGAACCTTTACAAGAGTATCCCAGTCGTTTTGTACAGCAACAGAAGGTAAGTAAATACCCATCTAGAAAAATGCAGTGCTGTTCTAACACTGATGAGTTCTAACACTCCCACTATGTGGCATAAACTCTTTGTTTCATGTATTTACCAGCAGCTGCGGCACAGAGCTGCTTGTTTTGCTTTTTGATTGAGGATCCCCTGAAGCAATGCAGACGTGCCTCAGTCGGTATTTTGAGAAGTACGTGCAGTCAGGACAGGCCTTGGATTAACACAACATATCGATATTACAGAAAAATTGTACTTTGGTCTCTTAACCATCAGCATAAGAACACAGCCTTGGTTGGTGCCATTTTTAATGATAAGAAATATTACATTGTAAAACAAAAAGTGAAAAAATTCCAGCGTGATACTTATAAACAAAGAACAAATAGAAAACAAAAAAGCTTCAGTTTTGCCTGATTTATAGTATTTATAATACAACAGATCATTAGTCTGAGGTAATAATACCAGTAATAACATTTTAGTCCTTCAAGGATGGATCAAAAATTAAGAACAGTGATAGTAATGCATGTTATGTTAAAAGTGAGACTTGATTTTAAATCAAGCAAATCCCTTTCCTTTTGTAGTCAGGGATCTGTGCTTGCAAGTATAAAATCGGAAATAAGTCTATACAGTAGGAACTACAGAAGGTTCAAGAGTCCTGCGTGGCACGTCGTGAGCCCTGTCAGTACTCAGCGTACAGTTGATTATCAGACATTTCAGAAGAGAAAAGACTTTGTTTCAGAACAGCCCTTAAGAAATTTAGAATACTGTTCATTTGCATAAAATAGCCCAACAAAAGATGAATTCAGAAATCCAGATTTTGGCATGAGGTAAAACCATGTGCATTTATTTCATCTGCATTTTAGAATTAGTAAGCATAAAATTAAATATGTTGACTGGAATGAATTCAGTCATACAAGTGCAAGTCTTCAGCTAGAACGTATTTTATGGCAGTTTATTTAAAAAAATGTACCAGTAAATCATAAAAGAGGGATCATGTCCATTTAACGTTTATTGAAGTATACAGGAGGTTTTCTTTAGAATCAAATATGAGCATGAATATATGGCCAAACGTAAAATCTATCAAATTCAGTGAAAATTTTCTGACTTTAAATAGTAGCTGTAAGAATGACCAATATATATTCTTTGTTACAACTGCCCTCACTCTACAAGTAAAAAAAAATAATAAACATTCAGTAAACATTCTTTCCTAAGGTAGTTTCCCTTATATATCAGTGATTTATCCATTTCTTGTATACATAACTTTTTAAACATACCAATCAGTGGTTCTCACAATTGAAAAATAAAAGCACAAAAAAGTTTACACTCTTGTACAGGTAAATAAAAGATCATCTTGAATTAAACTGTATATCCTTAAGGGCATAGTATAGTTTCAGTTTCATTACCTATTACATAATTAGCTTCTTACATACAAATATTGACATATTTGGCTTGTGCTTCAAAGCCTTTGTGTCTAGAAAGTCCATGTCAATGCAATTCATAACTTGAAATCAGTGGGGATATCTTTGCTGCTGCTGGGTTTAACCGGTTCGTGCAACAGAGTCTCTTCTGCACTTGCTGTGGCACTGCATTTTTCTGCGGAGTCATCCGTGTCTGGATCCAATCCTTCGGGACAGGGAAGTTTGAGCAGTTCTTCCCGCAGCTGAGCTGTATGACGCTGGACAGACAAAAAGAAGTCATGTGGACTTTAAGGCCGTTAATTAAAACATTACTTTTCACAATGTTAAGACAATATAAGGCAAAAAAAGGAGTAAGCAGAAAAGGTGTAAAAGCACCGTTTCAATGACTGGATAAACTTTTCCCCTGTATTTAAGGATTGGTACATTCCTTGTAGTGAGAGAATAATTAGCAAACGCTGCTAGGGACAAATTAAAGGCAGCAAACAGAACTGCAGCAAACACGTCCATCAGTAGAAACGCTACGCAGTTTGTCTGGCAGTTGAGTCATAGTTGTGGTCTGTGATCACCGCAGAAACTGGCTGGGACTAGGCAGGTCATACAGTCAAACATAAATTCATAAAGAGTTCATGGTCTTGCTGAGATCTCTAACAGAGAGGGATACACAGAGATGTGCACACTCATTGTAGCAACTAACAGTAACTTCATGTTGATGGCCAGTCACATGGAAAGAATGCAAGTCTAGCAAGAGAAAAAAGCAGCTTTTTTTTTTTTCTCCTCAGGAAGGAAAAAAAAAATGAAAATAATATAAGTCTGTTGTCTGTGTGGACACAAAATACATAAATACTCGGCTAGGAAGGAAGAAAACATTATAATGGTTCTAACTCTTAATGAAAGTTTAACACAGGGTAAAACTAACCATAGTGGAACACAGTTTAATAACTGCTTGTCTATTCAAAAAGCTTGTTTTCTGACAAAGAACTGGTTGTAGTACAACTTTACTAGAAACCCCCACTCACCCTTACAGAGAACAAAATAAACTCTCTATATTTTACCTAAGTATTTATAGAAAAACAGGCAGCACAGGCACTAAAGGAAAAGTCTAACTTGTAGGAAAAAAGACTGAGAAAGTGGAGTGCACATACACTTCAGCTCTTGACCTCTGGGAAACAGGTTTGCTTATAAGTTTTAAAGTTGCTGGGGTTTTCTCTTATTGTAAAACTCAGCTACTGAGCAATTTCACTGCCATTTGTCATCTTTGGACTAAAGAACATAAAATCATAAAAGCAAGTCTCACCTTTAGAGCTGCTGCGTGATGGGACATAGTCCTGCCTACCCGTTTGTCACTGCTGTACTGCTGTATGTCTGCTATCCACTCCTCACACTGAGCCATGATCTCCACTCTTTTCAAGTAAAAATGTTTGTGGATGACCTGCAAGAAAATATTCCAAATGAAAGAACAGAGTGTCCATTGTTTTCTAAGAACAATATACTTTAACAATACAAAATTTGCAAGACACCTATAAGTCTAACTGGATGTAAGGAGAAAAAAATAATCAGTATGAGGATAATTCAGCACTGAACCAGGCTGCAGATAAATTGTGGAATTTCTGTCTTTGGAGGTTTCTAAGACCCAACTGGAAAAAGCTCCGAGAAACCTGGTCTGAATTCAACTGATCCTGTTCTGAGGAGGAGGCTGGCCTGGACATCTCTTCCAGTCTGTATGAATTTACAGTGTATGTGCAGTCTGCCATTTCAGCACTCAGAAATACAGTATCACAGTGGGCAGGGTAACAGATACAATATTAAGGCTTTCATTGTTGGTTTCACAGCCCTATTTCATTAAAGAAGCGTAGGCAGGAAGCATAAGCACAGTGTCTTCCCTGTCATTAACCACTTGCTGCCTGGACAGAAAACAGAGAAGCAGAAACGCTGGCAACAGTGTGAGCACAGGAATAAATGTGTTTCTGCACAGAGAAGGATCACAGCAGCTGCTATGGAAGAGGTACAACCGCAGTTATATTTGCTAGGCAGAGGCAGCACCTCTGGGGACAAGTAGAATTCCTAGGCAATAGTAGTTGAGCTGCCCACAGTTTTGATGACATAGTTAATTTTGGTATTTCTCTACAGATTTGAGTTTTAAAAAAATCAACCAATGAATCCTCAGACAAAGTTTGAAACTCTGCTTAAGTGTTGGCCTTAAACAGTTTTCTAAAACTCTGCCTGGTGAAAGAAACAGTAAAATCAAAGACATTTTATTGAGCACAAAGTTCTTGGCAATATTGCAACATAATTGACAAAATAATCTTTCCCTCTAGAGGTTAGAGAATATAGCTATCTGTCTAAAGAAAACTGCATATTGAAAGCATAATTGACTTCAATTCTGGATGCGTTCCTTACATCCAAAATGGAGCTTGGAAGAACTCCCAAAGACCGTCAGTTTAGATCTCCTGAGCCTACCTATCATTCAAAGACACTGAAGGGAACACAGCTCAGATTTGTGAAGACAAAAGATCTTAGGAGCTGAAGGATGTATATTCTTCTCTTAGACCTAAATTTTCAGGATGCCTTCAGATTTATGTTACTGAATGATCATAATTAAGGTTCCTAACAAAAAACCTACAAAAAAATCTAGATCTCTTCATCACGAGTTAATCTCTCAGAGAAGTGCTCAGATAATCTGTGCACATTTTCATTTGTATGGGGCTGCAGATGGAATGTAGAGTTCTTCCAAATTCAGCTACGGCATCAGAGAAAAATGCCATGCTTTCCAGTGCATAATTTCCATTTATTGATATGTAAAGAAAGCTGCATGCAACTTCAGATAACGATAGGGAATATGTATTCAGAGAAGCAGAAAGGGGAGTTCTCATGTTGCACAAGTTGATAAGGCACCCGGTAGGACCTCAGGCTTAAGCTGGTATGACAGTGTTTTTAACACAAAAGCAAGCTGTCTTAGCCTCAAACTTCTCCTTACAGAAGCAGCTGTTGTAGCTTCAAACTTCTCACGTTCTTGAGGGTTTCATAATACTGTCCTAAAGACCTCAACACGGGGAAAACCAGAAAATTCTACCTTGGGAAATGAGGAAAACTGCAGTTACCTAAACCAGAACAAACCAACTTGGATGCAAAGCTTTCAAGTGTTGGCCAGTTCTCTTCTGTACAGCAAAACTCTTGTCTGTTCACAGGCAACAGAAGGGAGTTTCAAGTATTCAAGATAGCTCTGCAAACTGCTATCTACCTCTTAGTGCTACTTTTCATTTACATATGTGTGTGCCTCAGCTGAACTCAGCCCTGGCTACCCACCACACTGAGAAAGCTAGCAGTTGTAACGTTTTCAACATCTGCCTTTTGGTGACGATGTGCTGTGCATAAGTCTCTTCTCAGGGGATGACTGGTTTTCGACCAAAACATTGCCATTTGGATACACCTTATTACTTCACCTTTCTGAAGAGGGGCAGGGCATCAGCTTACCAGCTGCCTTTTTCATACAAGTAGTAAAAAAACTGTAGAGGAAGTGCAGTATTGCTGAGATTCTTTTGAAAAGTGCAGTAACAGCAAACTGGGCTTCATTTACCAAACACTGTAATATTGCATATCCTTATTGCTGTGTATGTGAAAAGAAAGATGGAGCTTTATTGTCAGGGAGCTCAGCACCTTCTGATCTCTTCAATTAATTTAAACAATGTAATTTGAGAACTTTTTTGCAAAAGTAAAATTGTTACATTTAGCTAGGAAAAAAGGACCTATGATTTGATTATGTGTCACAATGTTTTCTTTACCACTGTCTTCAACTTACTGAGTAAAACATTTAAGAGGTAATTTAGAACAACCTCCATGTTTTTTCTTCATTAATTCAAGACACCAGAGTACACTGCACATCCTCTTCCATCTGCATGTAGATAAAATATTTAACTCTTGTCATGCAGGTGAGGTGTCTATGGTTTCTTATTCCACGAGACAAAGTAATTTTCATGGAAAAAGTTTTTTGCATTCCAAGGGCTGTTTTTAGGGTCATCAAGGAAGAGATGGGAGACTCCCCTCTCAGATGCCAAACTTAGTAATGTGCATAATCCTAAAATAATTATGCTTTTTTGGCATTTTAGCATGTAGACAATTGAAAGCATAGGTGATGCTACAAGATGGTCCCACACCTCAATTTAGAAGTGGCAACAGTTTTAGCAGTTCAGAGTAAAATGCAGATTTCTCTAAGTATTTGCTGGTAGTACTGTGAGATGACTCAGGTTCAACCAACCATTTTGTATTAGTATTCATACCAATTCTCTTAATTAGCCTGCCTTCAACTCTTTTTCCCTTGAATCCTTCACTATTTGTGTTCAAGTCTCTCAGATCTAATCAACCTGCTCTGAGAAAGGAGTCGGACTAGAGACACTGAGGGTAGGTCCAAACAACTAAATTATTCTATGATGCTGTGGGTGAGTTAGTCTGTTTTCAGGAATGTAAACAAATTTGATTCATTTCAGATAAGTTTTTTAAGACAGTGTGAATGCATGAAGGTTAGTATCACTTTTATCAGCCTCAAGACAGTTGATTTTCAAAGGCATAGATTTCTAGTTTAGCACAGATGCTTTGTGGATCCTTCCATAAACAACTTTCAGGCTGGTATTTGTTTTGAAGTATTTCTCCAGTTTGCACTGTTTTGACATATCCAAAGTGCTTCCTAACACTTGCTTCAAATTCCTGTTTCTTGGAAGAATACTTCCCGTTAGCTATGCTGACTAACATACACCGAGTGCCATTTGTAGGGCTGCTCAGTAGTTTTCACACGAAATGTAGGAGGTACCACCTGGCATTAAGAAAGACCCAAGCTGTATGAACCATGTTTTATCAGACTGTGCACCAAGCCTCTTTACAGGTCAGTCCCAATTTGTGAACATTCCCCTTTCCCAGAAAAGAACCTGTGAAGTCAGGTGCATCCTCATTCACTTCAGTCGCTAGAGTCAGTTGCCCCAGGGAATAAAGAGGAGGCTAAAACAGGCACCTCCCGCATGATGTTTCCAGATATTTGCATTATTCTTAACACTCAAACAAGGTAAGTAAATAAACAAGACATTTACTGCATTTCACAAAACCTACCTCCTTAAAACATGGCGATGGGTTTCTGATTTGTTCAAGCATTGCCCACTTGACTGTTGCCTGCCGGATATTTCCATCGTATTCTCTGGAGCTCTGGGTCCCACTCGGGGTACCCCTTGATCGCTCATAGCCCGGCTCATTAAAATACGGTTCTGCTACCAGTATTAGGGATTGCACAGACACTAACACCTGGTAAGAGAAGAAATGAAATATTAAAATGGTGCCACCCAGTTGTTTTTACACTTATGCATAGTTTTGCTTACCTTAACGCAAAACCACTTCTATGGCAAAGTACTATCATTTGTAATACAAGCTGCTTGCCAGTAGGGAATGTCCACGCTCTCAAACCAAAACTGTTACTACACATAAAAACTGTAAGTCCTACCACTGTGTCCTGTGACTGAGAAAGTGACAAATATAAGTTAAAAAATAACAAAAATACAAATGTAAGTAAAAGAAAATCTTTAAAGGAAGAGATGTCTGATTGCACCCTTTTGTGGAAACTGTATTTATTTGTCAGGTTCTCAGTCAACAGTTTTTGAACTTTTCCTGGGGCTGAGCTTACTAATTCTGAACTAGACGGAAAAGGAACAAGGGAGGGTGAAATGCGAACCACTGAAATGAACCCTGGTATACATGCTCGCCCATTTTTTTCTTTCAAATGCATTCAATTGATTTACAGATATTTTTAGCCCTTTAGTTTCTGATTTTACATACAACACTGCGTGTCATATGCAGTTGAAACAAAACCTCAGTATTTCTCTTGTGAAAAAAAGTGGTTTCAGTACTATACCAACAAAAGATCAACTATTCAGTGATAAGGAAATGACAATTTTCCCCTTTTCAATTTTGTTATCAAGTACACGTGGGAATAGATGCTTACAAACATACCAGCCATTTAACTATATGCCCAAATATTCCTAATATAAAACAAAGAATTAAATAAATACATAGGGTACTTTGGAATCCAAATATGTATTGCATATTCATGATTTGATAGCTTGCTAATTTTTCCAGTATTAGAATGTCAACTTGCTCTTGTACTTAATCAAAATCATGTTACTGCAACAAAGTTGTTATATAGGTAGAAAGACATAATTATTTTTTTTTTAATCAAGTCTGGGTTTTTCTTAGGTACTTGGGACTAAGTCCAGCAAGAATTTTAGGGATTATAATTCTGTGACACAAATGTAGTTCCAGAACAATTAAATTTCCTCAAATATTGAAAAACTGATGATATGTTAGATGCTGAAGAATGGCATTTCCAGCACCTGGCATACTTAGGTGCAAGACATCCACTGCAGTAGATGAAAAATGTCAAGGAAGCTGTTTCTGGGACTGACTCTCCTCTCAGCCTAGATACAATTTAAGGCTTGAAGCCATTCTCTAACTTAGCAGCCCAGTTTGTGAATCTGGATATGAAAGACAACAGTCCCTCCTTCTTCTCGGAACATGTCGGCCACACAGCATACATGAGACAGTACCGTGTCAGCCACAACGGGCAGTGCCCCAACAACAAGGCAGTTGTGCTCGTGCTTCCGTGTGGCATTCCCTCAGAGTTTTTCTTGTAGCAATGCCAGCACAAAAGCGTTCCAGCCGTCCCTACTCTCCGTGATGTGCACTCACTGCACAGACACAAGGCCAAACCGGTAACTCGTATCAAAGCAACGGCAAAAGAATCAGCTGAATGACCCCAGTTAATCTCAGTGCCACCATCTCCCGGGAGAAACACACCCCGAGTCCTTTTGGTGCTGTGACACTCTCTGTTTGTAGATGTGCTTTAACTGTAGCACAACTGAGGAATCCAGAGCAGCTGAGTCTTTGTCCTGATGTACAGGGCATGTGGCTGTACAGTGGGAAATGTGAACCAAGCATCCCCCGGTGGGCTGAGAAGGAAAATTAAACAAGTCTCCTGTTTCCCAGGCAGGTGCTCCAGCTAGCTGCTGTTACATGGTATCGTGTGCACCACCACATTGCCTCTTGTGCCCACCATGCATTCAACTACAAGCAGCCACGGCTACTTTGTCTTACACTTAGAAATTAAAATATGGATAAATGCATTAAAATAGACAGAATGGGTCGCAAATCAGGTCCCAGCAAAAACATGGCCACTTTTGACACTAAAAAGGCAGAAAGTGAATGCAAATGTGCTAAGCCAAGGTATAGTAATTCAGATCCAACACTGCAGATACCCAAAGTATTTTGATCATCTCTGGCCTTTATGTGTTTTTGGAAGTAGTTGGGTTTTACTTTTTAAAATTTTATATTTAAGAAAAAGAGAGAGAGAAAGAAATGTTTCTAAAAAGCTGTAGTTGAGAAATGTGGTACTATGCAGCATTGTACTTTCTTGGCTTTAATAACCAATTTTTACTTTGAATTATAACTGCAATGAATGAGAAACTCAACTGATCTTCCAGTTTCATTTGGGTTCTAAAAGTTAATTTCTGAAGTATTTCGGTTGGTCTGACAATAGTTTAATCTTTGAGCCAGAAAAAACATGTAGTGCTTAATTCTTTCCAAGCGATTTATTTAGTCCTACAGCTGTTTTCCATTTAAAAGCTACAAAATGTTTTTCTCCCAGTGTAGGGGGACTTTGTCTAACAGCTTTCTTACTGTTTTCAAAATGAAACCCTAAAAAACTGTTAAAATTTGAAACTTAAATGCTGCATGAGATTTCTAACAATCAAATCTAACATTTTAATCTAAAAAAAAAGGACTTTAGTGAAACTAAGACTTCATAATACTTGCACCTTTCTACGCTGATTTTATAGTTATAGTCCAGAATTTCAGTTCATGTCTTGATCAAGAAGTTGTATCTTGGGAAAGTGACACTGTGTAAGGAACCACAACTTAGGTCTCCAAATCATAGCTGTCCTTTGAAAAAACTGTCTCATGGAAATTCTTAATTGCAACTGCAGATGACACAATATTATTAGCAGCATCTTAGACTCGAAGTATGGGGTGGGAAAAAAGCTTTCTCATTGACAAAAAAAAGTGTCAGGTCACTATACTGTGGATATATTAAATTATAACATACTTATATAGAATTATAGAATGTTTTGGGTCGGAAGGGACCTTCAAAGGTCATCTAGTCCAACCCCCACCCCCTGCAGTGAGCAGGGACACCTTTACTGGAGCAGGCTGCTGAGAGGCCCATCCAGCCTGACCTTGAATATCCCCAGGGATGGGGCCTCCACCACCTCTCTGGGCAACCTGTTCCAGTGATCCACCACCCTCATATTGAAGAACTATTTCCTAATATCCAACCTAAATCTACCCTTTTCTAGTTTAAAACCATCACCCCTCGTGCTGTTGCTGCCTGCCCTTGTGAACAGTTCTTCCCCAGCTTTCTTACAGGCACCTTTCAGGTACTGGAAGGCCACTGTAAGGTGTCCCGAGAGTCTTCTCTTCTCCAGGCTGAACAACCACAACTCTCCCAGCCTGTCCTCACAGGAGAGGTGCTCCAGCCCTTTGATCATTTTTGTGGCCCTCCTCTGGACACGTGTCAACAGGTACACGTCTTTCTTGTGTTTAGGGCTCCAAAGCTGGACGCAGCATTCCAGGTAAGGTCTCACAAGAGCAGAGTAGAGGGGCAGAATCACCTCTCTTGATCTGCTGGCCACACTTCTTTTGATGCAGACCAGGATGCAGTCAGCCTTCTGGGTTTCAGATGCACTTTGGTGGCTCATGTCCAGCTTTTTGTTCACTACTACCCCTAAGTCCTTTTCCTCAGGGCTGCTTTCCAGCACATCATCTCCTAGCCTGAATCGATAACAAGGATCATCCTGCCCCAGGTGCAGGACCCTGCACTTGGCCTTGTTGAACCTCATGAGGTTCACCTGGGCCCACTTCTCCAGCCTGTCCAGGTCCCTCAGGATGGCATCCTGTCCCTCTGTTACATTAACTGCACCACCCAGCTTGGTATTGTCAGCAAACTTGCCGAGGTTGCACTCAATCCCACTGTCAATATCATTAACCACCCCCAGTAAATCCATCCTGGCTGCTCTCAATCACTTTTTGGCTTTAATAACCAGTTTTTACTTTGAATTATAATTGCAATGAATGAGAAACTCTAAACTGATCTTTTAGTTTCTTGGCTTTCATGTACTTGAAAATAGCTTCCAGGAGGATTTGCTCCATAATCTTCCTAAGGACTCAGGTGTTGCTGACCAGCCTGCAGCTCCCCAGATTCTCCTTCTTGCCCATCTTGAAGCTGAGTGCGAGAGTGGTCAGGAAGCTCCCTTGATCGTTCTGACCTTTCAAGATGAGAGCTATTGGCTTTGCAGTGACATTGGCCAACTCCCTCAGCACAGCTGGATGCAAGAGATTTGGTTCCATGAACCTGTGGGTTCAATCAACTTGGATATTGTTTCCTCTACTGGGGGTAATTCCTCATTCTCACACACCTTCCTAGTGAGGGCTCAGGGACATGGGAAAGCAAACCCTACCTGTAAAGAGTGGGACAGAGATGACCTCTGCCTTTTCTATGTCCTTATCAGTAGGTTCCCTGCTCCACTGAGCAGTGGGAAAACCTAAGGAAAATGTGGTCTTTTGCTTTGTAAGAAGCCCTTCTTGTTCCTCTTTATATCTCTTGCCCTTTTCAACATCAGCTGAGCTTTAGTTTTCCTAATTTCTCTCCTGAATGCTTGGCCAATGTCTTTATTTCTAAAGAGTAGCCCATCCCCTCTTTCCACCTTCTCTATACTTCCTTTTTGCAGTTGAGCTTAGGCAGAAGTTCCTTGTTTACCCATGCTGGCTTTCTGCCACTCTTGCTTGATTTACACACACTCGAACAGACCATTCTTGAACTTTTAGGAGACTGGTCAACCAGCTCTCCAAGGCCAATTCCCAAACAAGCTGAAATTTGTTCTGCTGAAGGCCAGGGTTTTAATTCTACTATGCTGAAACAGGAACTGTATAGTCTGTTAGGATTTGGAACAGAAAATGTACCTTGTGCTACATAATAATTACTCCAAGGAGGAATAAAATCAGAAAGCACCACAGGAAATAAACCATTTAGCCTTACTTTTATTCACTATGTGTGACGTGCTTGTTAGTCAGTGCATTTCTATGACATAAAGCTGAAAATTACAAGGACTGTGTGTCCTAATAAATTCGGGTCTCATTTAACACCAATTGTTATTGAAGATGATACACCTATGCTGTAACTCCCTTCAGCACTTGTAGACTCTGGAGGAGTACCTTTACATTTGGCACTAGTATACTTTGCTTTCTCACCTCTCACAATGTGGAGCCTCCTTTGTCTTCATCATAAATAGCTTGTGAGGAACATTACCTGAGTTCCAGGAGGTGATGTCATCTTCCAGTCTTTATTTATTTTAAATAAAATATTTTAAATCCAAGCAAAGTCCAGGCAGTGCAGGAATGAGCTGCACACATGAATAGCTACTCTTCAAGACAAGACCAACAGAAATATTTGTTGGAAAAAGCACTCTGAAGAACTTGTCTACTCTACAGTGTTTCTTTTCTAGTGTTTCAAGGATATTTTTTCTGGACTTTAGGTCTTATTTAAGAAAATTCTGGTTTAAAAACATTAGAAAATAAATACTTAGGACTGTCAGACCACTTACAACTCCTAAATGACATCTACTGAAGAGAAAGAAGAAATGCTCACCTGCAAAAAACTTGATGTTTGGGGATTCCACTTCTCTTCTGGCCTCCCATGCCATGTGTTAAGTATGCTTAAACACACCTGAAAAGGTGACATAATTAATACCACAAATATTACAGTAAAATTGTTCTGCTTGGGCAGAACAGGATGTTAACATTACATTTAATTTCTTTTTAACAAACTTGTATAACTGCATTCTAAGAGACAAATTTGTTTCCTGTGAAACTAATTTGAAATGAAAACAGATAAAAATAATGTGGATAAGCAAGAACAGTCTGTTAATAAATGAACAAGGTAAGGTAGATTACTTTTCTTCAAGGAAAACTTATGGATTCTAGTGGCTTCAAAAATAAATGAATCATGAATACTATCTTATTCCCTATTTTCCTCTTTAAAGACGGCTCTAACACTTACTGTGTTTTTTTAAGACAATCATTCTGCTTCAGTACGTGAAAGGTGGTTTCTGTCACACAGACTATCAAGGAATTGAAAATATTCCCTAACTTTTATGACTGCTCTGGACTTCAGGGGAGTCTATGGAGTTCTTGAACCTTATTACAAAATGCAACAATCAAAGATAGGGAACACAAAGAGACAAAATAAACAGAAGAAATGTAGAGGTGAGTATTTGCCAAGACAATGCCAGACAAAGAAAAAAAGGAGATGAAGACCCCAGTATGAATTATATTCTCTGTCCATGTTAAGAGAAAACCCCATGCCTAGTACTGGAAAGGAGTAGTACACCTTGTGAAAACAGGGAGCATGGAGAATCCGCGAATGACAGTGGGGTAAGGGAAAAACGTTAGCCTATGGATTAAATGTTTACACAAAAAAGAAGTGAAGGAGTGCCACAGTGCTACAGCCAATGCTATTTTGTGGGTCTGTGCTTCACTGGAGACACACACAACCATCTCTGTAGCTCTTTAGACAATTTCATGTGTGCTGACTTTTAATATAAATAGAAGTTGCATTTCCCTGATATTCACTTGACTTTTTGTTAAGCTTTTCGGAGCCTTCAGAATGAGCTACAACATACCAAGGAGATGAGGGAGGGAAAGCTTCTTTGTTTTAACTTTTAATATAATTTCCAAAAACTTTACTATTTTTTTGAGAAAACTGTCATTAAGTCCATATTTTAGAGTTACATTTTCTTTTATAAAAGACACCAAGGTTAAGGAAAGTCTGTATCTTCCCTCTAGAAAAAGCACTCTTGCATGGAAAAAAGAGAGACAAGGTACTTGGCAAACACATTCAGTTGCAGCTGATATGAAGCATACTTTGTCCATGGAAAGGATCCTGGGAATTTCAGCTAGCCAAAACAGGTTTCTGCCTGGTTAATTTAGCAAAGAAGGTAGAAAGGAACATTTTTTTAGGTCAAAATTCCTTGCTTTTTGTTCAAATGCAGCTCACAGACACTTAAAAAAATTTCCAAGACTATTCAGAAAGGAGATCCCGTTTCAAACTGTTAAATCACTCTTTATTTCAGTTTGAAGACCAGTTTTAACCAAACAGCTTCCTCCAGTATGTTAGGAGTGCCTGATCATTTGAATGCAAAAGTAAAAACGTTTCACCTGTTTCCCTACCTTGTTACATCTATACACGAGAACAAAGCTGACCTACCTTGCCATCATTGTAGAGGTTTGGATTAAATCTCACGCTGTGGCCTCCAGTTGTTTCCAGATTCACAAGTGGAGGGGAATTAGGATAATCTTGTGGAAAATATACATCAAATTCAAAGCAACCATTTGCGTATGGAGTGTCTGCGGGACCAGTAATGAGAACCTGCCAATGTGAAAAAAAAGAAAAAAAAGAAAAAAAAAGAGACAGTTAAAAAACCCCCCTTATATTTGTCACACAGTTGAGATTTCTGTAAGTTACATGGAGCACTTTATTTCCACTTGCTACTTATCAGAAAATACCATTAGACATCACAATCACACGCAGGCTGCCAGTCTGTTCATTCTGATACCCTGGGTAAGGGAAGCCCTTTGCTAACGGTCATTTCTCCAGATTACACATGGAAAGCAAAACAGAAGGAGCTAAAACTCTACCCTGTACTAGATGCTATTAATAGAATTTTTCTATAAACTTCAGGTCCAGAGATACTCACTGTACTTCTCCTTACCTACTGCTTTTAATTGACTCAAATGGTCCTATGCAAAGATGTACTTTGACCATAAAAGAGTAACAAATTAAACTTTTCCCTCCCTGAAGAGGACTGACCCTTGTCCTGTGAAGTCTCCTTGGCTAAGGGAGCACCCCTGGGGTAGATGGACTCTCCCTGCCCCTCGCCAAGTTATTGAGAAATCAGGATCAGACTCTAAAATTCTGCTATTTCCGCACGTTAAGTTTGGACAACAATTAAAGTACACATGGAATACTTCTGCTTTTTATTAAGACTTAAAGCACCTTCTTAAACATTTATGTGCCAAGCTGAAAGAGGGAAATAAAAATAGCTTTGCTTCTTTACCTTCATAATGTCAAGCCGCTCCTCATCACAACGCACGAAAACACTGGATGAAGATGAGAGAGGCAGTGATGTTGAAAGAGTCACAGCTTCTTGAGCAAGACGTCGGGCTCTGGCAGCGCTGTTGGCGTCACTTGCATTTTTTACCTGAGACATGTAGTGGTAATTTACTTTAAAAACCAATTTTCCATCATCATCTTCAGAAACCATTTCAAATGTATCTAGAAGAGAAGAAAATGTTAAAGCATCAGGAAAACAGTGAAGTTAATAATGTGTTAGTCTTGGATAAAGATTCTGAGTATTAAAATCAGGAGAGTTTAATTTGCATTATACAAATGTAAAAAAATACTATTTTGTCAGTTCTGCATTAACAGTCCTGGGTCAAATTAATTTCTGCAGCAAATTTACAAGCTTTCATTTGCAACTTGTCAGTTGTACACCATTTCTGGTTTAGAAAGCTACCAGCTACTCCAGACCAGGAATATAATGATACTTACGAATACATAATAATGCTAATTAAGGAATCAGTGTGAAACAGAGTGGCAGCAGTGTTTACTTGTGTGGTGGTTGCAATGTTATTAAAGAATCATAAAAATAAAAATCACAGGGAAGCGAGTTTAATCACTGACTATGCAAAATCTGCAGCATGGCTGCCAGGGTGAGTTACAAACCTCCCAACAGCCCATTCTTGGCGTGCACTCCACAAATGTTTGTGAGGTAAATCCCTTACAAATACAACAGCAAAGAAACGTGACTACAAATGCTGTCACTGCAACTCAAAAAATACTCACAGAACATGTTTTTGCAGCATTTTTAAAGCTCTTGGTGGATGAGATACTATTTGTTCTTTATGATTTTGTTTTTTAACATGTTCCCTTTATGGCCAAAATAAGCAACAATTCCCATCCTATTTTCCAAATGCAACATATTACACTCCATGAAAGGACACAATAGTTTACTACAGTTTCATTCAAATGTGTTTTTAACACATTTTGGTCTGAATTCTATTTAATTTAAAAAATATTAACAAACATACATATAAAGCCATATATGCTTTAGAACAAATTATTAACACTGGAATATAATTTGAGGACTCAAAGACTCACAAGTCATTACTGGAATGAAAACATGAACACCATCTTTGAATTCATCTAGTTCCTTGAATTAATCTAGTGTATGCTTAAAATATTTCTTGTTAGTTCAAAGAGTGCATTAGTTGGTAACCTGAAGATACAGACTTTTTTGTAATTTTCCGTATGTGAAAAGAATCAGTGGTCACATATGTAAGAAGGTTGGTAACTTTCTAAAATAATTAGGAATTCAGTGCATGAGATTGCGTATTTCTTAGTTACTGGCTTTCTAAGACACAAATATTCACACTTAACCTACCGAACTGGAGTTTTTTCATGACAGCCACATACTTTTCTTCAAGAGACCGTAAAACACACAAAGGCTTGGGCTTCACAGCAGCTTTTTTGGAGCATTCAGCCATCTTCTTTTCTGTTATATAAAATGTGAATATTATTTGTAGTTAAGCATGTCATTTTAAGATAACTACAGCAAGCACTTAGGGATTATCTAACCTGAAATGATATTTTACGGTTACATTGTTTGCAGAGAAGTCTGAAAACTGGGGATCACTCACAACATTAAAATCTGTTTTTCTCACTACCATATATTTCATTATCTCAAAAGCTTGAGTAAATAAAATTGTTATCACAGCTCAGAAATAATTCATGACTGCTGCTGCTATGAATATTCTTTTATTGTTTCTTCTACTTTTTTTTTTTAAATTTAAACTAGGAAGTATGACATATGATGGTGAGAATGGACATTGACATGTACTCTTGATGCATTCTCCAAAATCAGGAGCTGATTATACACACTTTTTTATAATCCACTCTCCTGATTAAACTACTTAATCTTTAGTTTGCATTACTAGGCAACCAGGTGGTCCTTTGAACATCTGCATGTTCAATCCATGCTATGGATTTTTGTTCTGCATTCATCTAGTTAAGAGTTAATCTAATTTATAAGGTTTAGTTTTAACACCAAAGGTTTTACCATTAAAGGTTATATGTGTTGTCCTCTGCCAAGAAAATAAAGGTGCTACATAATTGTGCTGAAAGTCATGAGATGTACTCTAACTTACTTGAATTATTCAGTTTCTCAATTGAAACAATTAATGCTGCCACAAGTTCCAACTGCCTTTGAAAATGTAGTTCATGGTTGGGGGCAGGAGGGAAGTATTTTTTCTTGCTTTTAAGCTAATTTCTAAGTTAACTGTTAATGAATGTATTACAAATAAACACTATAGAGTATTTATACTCTAAAAGTATATCTATTTTACCTTGGTTTGCTTGGCGCAAACTGGTGGTAGCAGCATAAACTATCTCGGCAGTTTTCTGGATGTCTGGTACCAAAAGCGTCAGCCCCTCTGGTTCTTGATCCGAAGTATCTGGTTTTACTCCTGCTTTAGCTTTGTCTTTTTTCGACCTGTTTGGTTTTGGTTTGATTTTTTTTTTTTGAGGGAGGGGGTAAAGAAACAGGATACAGCATGAGGGAATATTTTTCAACCAATCAGACAGTACTCAGCATATTTGTCAACAGCGAAAAACACCAAAGATTAAAGATCAATATTAAAACAAGGCTTCTGAAACAGAATGCCTCTGTGTATCTCCAGTTAAACACTGGATGCAGCAATCAACTGTGACAATACTGAACACACAGTCTTGATTTGACAAACAAGTACATCTGATCTGAAGAGTAAAGGTATGAACACAAAGCCAGCGACACTAGTATATTAGTTTCTGCTTCAACCATTCCCTGGGATTTCAGTCAGTTTCTTAGTGCATAAAGCTAGCCGGCATCACAAAACCCCCAAGTCAGACATGCTGCCTTATCAACGTTTAGTTTCCTCACACAAGTAACACTTGTATCTTCTAATGGTTATGGTAAAGATGATTTTTCTTCTCTCTTCTGGGGAACAACCCAACTAATGCTGCCATAACTTGTAAGACTCCTATTAATGATGACTTCCATTTTTTCTTCCCTCATTTTGCCTTCCTACCCTTGCTTAATTCACATCTTTTGTTGTCTAAATAAGAATACCAATTTAGTGTGATTAATCCCACAGAGTTTGGAAGATGTCACTACATGACCTTCTTTACGTATTTAGTGTTATACACGATTATTTGGAGATATTTAACAATACTTTACAGCTCATCAGTTTATTTACAATCAACATATAGTAAATCAATTCCCTAGACTCTAGATGGGGAGGTTCCCCAGTGGTATATATTTTCACACTGATTATAATTTGTCAAGTTCACACAGTTTTGTCATCTCTGGCCATCTGAGACAGAACTGAATTTCATTGCAGATATGATCTATTACACTTGGTTTTATATTTCTTTTACATTAGAAGACCACAGCAGCCCTTTCTAAAATAATATCTTTACAATATGGTTTATCATGGCTATTAAATAAATGCAATTTAAAGAAAATTAGATTAGGTACACTATAAGACTAAAATCTCCTGTGAAACAGCTCTGGAACTGCAGATGGGGTATGCAGCTGGTCCAAATACCCATCTCCCTTATGTAATGACACACCCTGGTCTGGAAAATCTATAAGTCTATATAGTTTCCTAAATATATGGTTATAAAAGGGGAGAGACACAGATGTAATTCAAAGCCCTGTGAAAAAGTTGAATGGGTTTTACATATAACTGATGCATAGATGAATCTTACATCACTTGGAGAAGTAAAGGTTAAAGACTCTTGTGGCCTCTGTAAGCCTGCTGCGGCCCATCGGCCTGCAGTACAGATCCTACATAATAAATACTTTAACAGGCTTCCTTAGGTTTGGTCTTGGAGGTCAGAACCAGGACTTCCAGGGCACTGCAAATGTTACTCTAAGAATAAAATTACAGAAATACTGGAGATGATTTTTAAGTCTGGAAACCCATTTCTCAGTGTAATCTGAAACACACGGTGCTACTTTTCATGCACATGAAAAAACAACTTGGTGCCCATTCTACCACTTGTGAGCACGTATAACATGGGCAAACCAAATCATTAGCTGAGAAAACTTCATCCTCTCTTCCTGGTGTCATCTCCACTGTTACACTGCTGCTGCACTCCTGCCTGCATTCAGAGCTGTAGCAAGCTCTCTCCAAGCCACGTGCGATACACACATATTTCAGAGGGACAGGTGGAGTCCCAGCTCAAGAGAGGGAGTTGTTGGGAATTACAAGGCTCTCCCAAATATATGAATGAGGAGATGAAATACCAAAATTAAAGTGATAAAGCCAGTAAGATCCTTCAGCTCCTTCCCTGCACTCTAGCAGCCTGTATATACACTTATATATGCAGATAATTAACAGTGTTATCAAACTCCTGATCTCTAATTGTATGTTTTTCAATGGTATTCCAAAGAAACATGAGAACCAACAATACTCATAAATAATAAACTATGGCCAAATATATAACCTTGTGAATATTTTGCTGCACTTCTCTATTTTTAGAAAACATTTAATCGTCTGCATTTTACTGTACATTTCTTTCCACCAAGATTCTTCTTGTGAAGCAAAATTTAATGCAGTTATTTAATACAGACCAATCCTTTATCTAACCGATACAAGTTTCAGAGTGGAGGAGGAGCCAAATATTTAATTTAGATTTAGAAACTTCCCCATACAATTTTTCAACCATTGAAGAAAAAGCAGACAAAATCATGTCAACTCATATTTAAAGGGAAGACAGTCACGAATATATTTGCTAGAAGAGACAGCAGTGTACATGCTAATAATTTAAGCCATTAATTTAGCTTGTGCTAAAAGATGACAGCCTTCTCTTCATGCTGTGCTAAATGAATAATGAATGATACATTCCCCAAGGCAACTTTAATTTTTAAAGCCAATACTAATACTTACTCACCCATGCCTGATACTTAGAGGTAAAGGTGATGCTATGGAATGATACCTTTATCAAAGTATTCATAAAATAAAATCAATGAACCACTCAGCCCCTGTGTGTTCCACAGACAGTGCCTTCAGCAGAATTCTGCTCAGTTTTGTACAGTCACTCACTGTCTTGAGATAAAACTGTAATAGGTTTGCAACTCTGGTATCACTCAGTCCTCATGGTCCCCCACCTTCTGTAGGTTTCCACAGATACCAAGTAGAAGCTCGATCCATCCAGTAATTCACAGATTCATAAAGCAATCTCTCGCAATCAGGCAAAGCAAGCACGGTGCTGTGCCTTTGTGAATAAGCCCTGGGGAAAGCTAGAAACCTCCTCTGGGGTGGCTCCGTGTGCTCCTCCCTGGCGCTCAGGGCACTGCATTTACAGACACTATGCTGCAGCACCCCAAACCAGCAAAGGCTGGAGGACTGTCCTCTGCAGCCAACCACCGAACATAAGCTTGAGAGCACCACAAAAGAAACTGACAGTTTTTTTGTCTTTCAAAGAAAAAATAAACAAATTAGGCCTCAATTCTTGGGACCCAATTATAAAACAAAATTTTTGTTTGCAAAATGCACCGTTTCACATAGAAGTTCTGCAAAATAACACTGAAGACAATGAAAAGCCATAGCAAGGAAAAGGCCTCAGGCCTGCCTGGTTGTATTCTAGCACCCCCCTGCAAAAGAACACCACCCAGGTCACAACAGCCATGTGACAGGGGGGTCCCTATACACCCAGCCAACCTTGGAACGGGCAGGATTAACCCTTAGTAGCAGCGTGAGGAGCGACAGAAGTGTGAAGATGACAGAATTCAGATCTCCCTCAAGCAGTTATCGTGAGGGTGGCTGAGGTGATGTGGAAAGGGAAAGCACAATTAGAAATTTTAGACACAGACTTGCTCCACTTCACATTACACAAATAAGCCATGGGCTTCTTTTGCCCAATTTAACAACTTGCCTTGAAGCTCACCTGGCAGCAGGTGGTTCAGATAAGCCTGCTTTGTTACACAGCAGCAGTGCTCTGCAGCAGAGGGCTCAGCCATCACAGCAAACAAACGTCTCAAACTCAGCCCTAGTGGCAACCCTTTACACAAGCCTGACCCCTCTCAAATTAGTGGTGGCTTTTGACTCCCTAGCAGTCCAATCTGCCATGAGAAATCAACTAATAGCTAAATGTCTTCTTCATTATCCAAAAATTTCCCAATTTTCTAACAGACTATTACGGTCTTTGAAAGTAAATTAAATCAAATGCTAACTCGAGTCCAAAACCAAAACCGCTCCCCCTGAATTCTGGATCCAAGTGGAGACTCTTGCTCCAACATGGGAGATGGCATTTGGTAGATACGCAAGTAGAACTGCTGTTCAGATAACAGAAAGTTTTGTCTTTGAAAGTAGATCCCATAATTATGTTGTTGTTCTGGCATTTGACCTAAAAGGGGCAACAGATTGTCCCATCTAAGAAATTCATGCCAACTCTTGCTTATATTGCTGGCACACCTTCAACTAAAATGCTGAGAATTAAAAGCTTTCACCCCAATGATTCCAGGCTGTTCCGGCTGTTGGTGTTTCCATCCTTGTCTATATACTGCTTTGAAGATAAACAGTATTATGTTTAAAGCAACCAGTGAAAGACAAGATTTGTGTGCCAATACCTCAAAGTAATACAAGAAAATTGTACAAATATCAACTGAACCAACCATGGATTTTTTATCAAATTTATCAATTATTAAAATAATGCCGATAGTGCTTCTAAAATTCTTATTTGTTTTCAGATCCTAAATGGACACTGAAGAACTAGTCATATTTTATTTTATTTTACCAAATTAAAAAGAGCTTATGAGTAGTAGTCATATGCCATTCTCACAAAGAAACTTTTTGGACTTCAACTAGGGGAAGTGACATGAGAAGATACAGGTTTCCATGCCCATTAAATCTGAGGCTAACAAAAAAAGTTATCGTGGTGGAGAATTTTATACATACATCTATACTAGAAATGGATTACACAGAAGCCAAATATATTTTCTTTTCTATTTTAAGAAGATTATGTATACTATCATCCATGCAATACTGGAAGCACGATGGGCATCACATAAAGAACTGTTATTTGTCCTTCCAAATTCTGTTTCTTCTGCATTAAGACTGCAAAAAAAATCCCACCACAGGTGCATTATATGCTTGATATGGAAGACTAGCAATCTCAGTCAAGAAGAATTAGAGAAATTAATGGGTAAAGTCCAGTCCATCAGGAGTCACTCAAAATTGAGTTCCCAATAATGGGATTTATGCTTAGAAAAACTCTCAATTGGTTGGTAAATATTCTTAGCTCATAGTGGGAGGAAGAACATTCTACACACACCTTTTCCTGACATTATATTTGCCTTCTTTTAATGATATGTCAGCACATGCTTAGGGACAGCACTAAATTTTGCAGGGAAGGACGGGTATTATTTCCTAACAAAATGGACGCAAGTAAACAGAATCAAGAAACCATTTAATTGCTGAAAGCAGAAAATTATCAAAAGAAAGAAATGAAAATCTGTATTGCAGAATTTTCTTTTCCAACTCCTTCAGTCAGGGCAGAAAAAGATGATTCAGCCATTAAAAAGCCCCAAATCCTTGGTTCTGGAAACTAGAATGGTTGAAGACAAAGAAACAGAGATGGAAAGTTGGTTGTGAAATCTGTACCAGCTACACCATCTCCCAAAAGCAAGAGGTATTGGGAGGGATGGTGGGGCTCCTTTCTTCTGCATGTGCTGGTCTGGTGACTGTCCCTTCAAACAGCAACCACATGCAGCACCGACTTAATTGGTCAAATGACTAAAAACCAGGCCCTCTCAGACTTGTATTTTGCCCTGTGAACCCTAACAAAGAGCAACATTTCACAGAAGGTGACAGTCAGATCAGTGACAGCAGCATTTCTGAAGATGAGAAGCCATAGTTTTGCAGTGTGAGAGTTGATGATAGAAGCAACCATAAAGTAACACTGCATGAATCACTCAGAAGTGCTCCGAGATTATGATTTGACCTTTGGAACAATCAGAAATGGCAAAAGAAACATCAGGAAGGTAGAAGTAAGTAGCTTTGACTGTTAAAATAATACAAAGTTGCATTGTATTTATCCAGAATGTGTAGTTCTTCTTTGTCAAAGGAGAATATTTAGAGGGAAAATTGATTTAGCAGTATGGGTCCTGGCTGCTACCGAGTAAAATAGGAAAAAGATTGCTGGTTTACATTTTATTCTTCTCCAACATCTATGGCCCAACCAGCCAGGGGGATAATAGAACAATAATAGGTTTGACAAAGCAAAACTGTCTTGTAGCTGGACTACACCAAAAAAGGAAGAAAATCAGCTAACAATTAGACTGGGCTCACACATTCCCTGGAACAGACTGTTTTACAAGGGGAGTATCTAGAGGCTGGTCTATGCCTACTGAAATAAACTGTCACTCATGGTTTGTCTGTATGTGTTTTCTTAAAAAGTCAGCTGAGCTCTGGAAGGTGTCCTGTCTCACACAGCATTAGACTGCAACGCTTACACAGCCCGATGGCATCACAGCTGAGATGGGATATTCAGACACTTTTCCATTCGTTTGCTAATTGCTCTGCCAGACTGCAAGGGTGTGACAAGAACTATCAAACAAGAGTTTCTCAGAGGAGGCTGGAAGACCTGAAGTCTGGCATGGATGGCTCCAGGGCATTCATTTGTACTTTCACATCACCTTCAGCATACCAGCTCACCTCTGACACCTGTGCTAATGGACAAACTAGCTGCCATAAAATCACCAACATACAGAAAAATGTTTTTCCTATGTAGCACCAACAGATACCACTAGTTAAAAATTTTCAACCATTTCTATACAGTTAGGGTTCAGACCACAAGTAACTCCCAAATCTTTTGCCTCTAAAACTTATTATTCCTGACAAATCCAAAGGCATCTCTCCTAAGCAGTTAGCCTCCAACGAAGAATCCATTGGGGAACCTGGCCCTTAATGGCTAAAGCAGCACAGGAGCATACAGAAGATAGCTGGGACGTTCCTTGTCAAAACTACTCTTTGGTTTGGCCATCCCCAATCCCACTCTTTACAGAATGGGCTTCTTCAGCAGCTCCTGAGGAATGCTCCTGCCTTCAGACTGACAACAGGAAATGCACAGTCCTGCAAAATTAAGATTCACCTAATTGAAGAGGGAAATAAATTTAAGAAAGATTAGAAGCTCCTAGATTCTTCAGCAGCAGTCCCCTTTCTTATCAGTGGGCAGTTATTGATGAAATGACAAGAGTATGCAAATATACCAGCTGCTTTGTGTCATACAAAAAACCCTCCTTGTAAATAGTACAATAGTAAAACAGATTATATACACATACACATAAATCTAGATCACACAGATGGTATGTTCTCACTCTGGACCCATTCAGATAAATATACAGAACTGAATATTCTTTCACTTCTATATTCCTAATATGTAAGTACAAAATACAGTTTAAATGAAGGTTAGGGATGATAAGTGTTACCTCAATCGGTTGGTATAGGTATCTACACAGGTCTTCATTTTAGCCAACAAAGTCCCAACAGAAGCTTGTGACTCAAACTGTTCTTCCTCCTCTTCACTGTTTTCTCCCGACAGAGGAAGCAGTAATGGTACCATCGATGTGCAGGATGCAATAGCACGGAGTAATTCTAGCAGGGCTCGATAAAGGGGAACGTGTCGGGCCATATCCAAAACTAAGGGAGAAAAATAGTTTACAAAAATTACTAAAACTGAAGACCCTTCCACTTTTAGTACAAATGTTTTAAATAGAAATGCTAGATTTTAATAATTATTAAAATATTAATCAAACTTAATGGTAAAATACAGTATTTTGTATAGTAATTTATAATAGGTGTTTTAATGGACTTCTCCAGAAAACGTTGGATGAGACACCTGGAAAACAAAGGTTAGCAAAAGATACACGAGGATAAAAATGCTAACGAGGTATGGGGAAGGATTACCATAGGCTATATTAATTTCTAGTAGCTTAACATACAATCCTGGCTCAAGCTGTATGCCAACAGAAATTGCAAACAAGTATCAATGGAGGAAAAATTGTAACCTATAGTGTAGCAGAGTAGCATTTGATGATTCTAATAGCACAAGCATTAATATAGACAGACTTTCGAATCACCCACTTTGTTTACAGTTATCTTCTTTGGGAAAATTTGTCTGCATTATTGCAGGAACATTTATGATCATAAAATAAATGAAGTTAGCTACTAAGAAGCCTAGCTTTGCTTCTTTTCATGGAGAAAGTATCATTTTAAAAACCATTATGCATCCTTCAGAACATGAAAAGGCTCTGAAGAAGATGCAAATTTTATCTGCATACACATGAACCAGAAAACACTGAAGATGAGTAAGAATATGTATATGAGGCAAACCTCACTTTTACTGCTGCTCAGTATGATGTGTCTGTATTAAAGAAATAACAGTGGGTAGAATACAGATATCAGCTCCTCTGACTAGGAAAGACAGGCAGAGACACAGAATTCTAATGGATTCTCTAGCACTACTTTATTTTTCTTTTCCACTTGCTTGGACAAATATGTAATGGATGTAATTTCAACTGATTCTGTATCATTAATAGAAATCCTGAAAACGAAGCAATACGCAGACACTTTAACACAGCTGCTTCCTCAGTCCCTAGGACGTGCTATTTTTAACCTAACTGCAGAAGAAAATGGCTCTAGTTCAAAGTATTTACAAATGACTGAGTTTATGATAAAATAAGTTTATGCTTTTTCCAGCAAAAAGCCCCTGACAACTCGCACCAGGATAGAACAAAGCATAGAACTCCTTAATGTTTCTTTTAACACATCTCACCCTCCAAGCTAAAGCCGATCAGAAACTTCCATCTCCTGTCACCAAACCCCGCTCTAGATACCGCATGATGGGACGGTATAAATGTCCAAGCAAAATTCAACAAGCTGGTTAATCCAGGTTTAAAGATGGACTTATCACTACTAAGAGTCCTGTTGTCAACAGCTTGTTATTTGCATTTTTAAACTATTACAATGGCACAAACTCTTAACTGGGTGAAGTTCTCTTGTGTTGAACAGGATGAAAACTTACTGAAACAAAGCATTAATGTGTCAGGTCTGGTATCATGGTTCTAAAAATATCCTGTGTGAAAATACTCCATATATTTAAAGCAAACTCCACTGAATTTAAACACTGGCATTAAGAAAAGCAGTTTCAATTATCTGTCAATTCTTACGTTTTATCTGGTTTATATATATCTATATATATATATATCTATCTATATATATCTCCATTCCTTATGTTCAGTCTCTAGTGAGCAACTGTCCACAGAAAAACCCCCACAATGTGTAAAATGGCCTTAAATTAAACACAAATAGATCTGATGATGTGTGATTTTTTTTTTTTTTTAAGAGGGAAAGAAAAAAGGGCTTGTGGGGGAGAGCAGGGCAAAACAAAGGGAGAAAGGGAGACCGTAAAATGTCATGGTGCAGCCCTCACCAGAAACCACATCCCACCCGTAGTGTTCCATGATCAAGCAGCTCCTCAATTTAATCAATAGCTGTTTGTTATGAAGATAGCGAGCGAAGGAGAGATACAACCTCTTAGATAACCACAGCACTTCACTTCTGAAAAGCATTTATTTATTTAACAATGAAATTTTCATGAGGCCTGAATATATAATTTCAAATCCTTCAATGCTTGCTTCTCCTCTCCTTTGCTAAATGAATAGTTAAATTAAAAATTACTGTCATGAGGGAAACCGAACTGACATAACTTCAAAATGGGAATCTTTTTCAGAAAGACAGAAGAGAATTTCTGGCTTTACCAGATTCAACTCACTTGCACTGCTTTGCAAATATTCCCCTGTGAAACAAATTAAATGCATTCACTTGATTTCAATTTAAACTATCTTTTAGGGAACAACTACCAATTTATTTTACCTTAATGCTAGACTCTTCTAACTTCAATTTCTTGATACCATTATGCGTCTTACACTATTTTTGTCCAGAGCCTTTATCATCCTTACTAAGGATTATGACCCATGCAAGTGTGCTTGTCCAAAATGCCAGAATTCCCCCTCATGCCCAATCTAAATCGTAAAAATGTTTATCAATACTGGATACCTGGGTAAGTATCAGAAAAGCTTGCTGTAAAGAACTAAAAAATGGCAAATTACTATTTATTACCTTTGTTTGGCACTTCATCTACTCCTTGTACCTACTTCATTTTCAATTGAAAGCGAGTGCCAAACTGAGTACAGTATGTGTTTTCTGCAGATACAGCTCCACTTTCTGAAACAGGTTAAGAAGACTTGAGCGTGTTTTAAATCTCTGTATTTACATGTAATTAGCTGTTCCAAATTGGATAACGCTCAATTTTTAAGACACTAAATTTAAGCCACTAGGACTACAAAACACTCCTTTGCAAAATACCTCCTTGGCCCAGATCTCCTGTTTGCTAACCTGTCCATCCCCTCCTGGCGTGGCCAGCTGCATCTACCGATGTCCTAACGGCACCTTCTGGACTGACAGATGCTTAGCAAGTCCAGCAGAGTTCAAACTAGAACCTCAATATTCAGGATGTACCACCCACGCTCCACTATCATCTTTACTGCTTTTAGTGTTTGCAGCGTATTTAGTTAGCTGGGATTTATGATGGATGTCTTCCCTTTAGGTACCATTATGTATATATTTAGGGAGAGTATTTAAGAAATATAAATGATACAGCTTTGTAAAAAAAATATTTAAATCCTGTAACAAAGTTCTTTAAAGGAATTGAATTCAAATCCTAAAAACATTAATAAAAATATAAAATACAAATCTGCAAATTAACAAATCCTATTTCCATTAAATAGAAGCAATGGAACCTTTGGACTACCATTCTCCCATATAAGCATCTCACCAACTAAGACACTAGCAATTTGCATTTTAAGCAAATACAAACTTCAATGAAGAACAAGTGTTAAAAGTAATTCACTGTTTTCTTCAAAGTATACTATTCCTTGGGAACACACCCAACCTCCTTCTGCCTGACTGAACTGGGCAATACAGGTGTAGCATAACATTTTACCTGAATTACATAAGGTAGCTTCTTGTATAGGAAAGAAAATCCAACACATCACAAAACAGAAACAAATACTTCTGCTTGTAGCAGAGCTGTAATTTGAATATGTCAATTTTTTTATAGGGGTACTTTAGTTGTATAAGGCACTAGCAATATTTGATTTATATGGGCATACACATAAGCATACCAAATTGCAAATATACAGCATTCCTAAGAAAATGAAAACAGGAGATTAGAATTCTTGGCTTTGTAAAAACAACCAATGGATACATTATCCATGATTCCTTGCTATCCCAAAATAAAAAATGTTATTAAACAATGAAAAATATCTTTTCCAAACAGCTCTGTTTGGTTGTCTCAGGTTCCCACACTGAGTGCGCCTGGACTGTCCTGGCTGTGAGGGGAGGGGGGGGGCTTTCACATCTGTCCATTTTTGTCCTGTCAATGCTCCCCGATTCTGCAGGGCAGTGAACTGTTGAGGGAGATCCAACCCCCAGTACCAGGGACCAGTTCAGAACTTCCCCCTTGTTGACTCTCAAACAGCACTGCTGCCCAAGAGAGCCTATCTGAACTTTTGCTAGGTTTCCTGAGCATCTCTCCAAACGACTACTATATGCCACATACATCAGAAGAGAAGTAAAGATTAAATTATTTTATTACTAGACTCAGAGCAGGGATTTGCACTCATTTTTCATCCTGCATCCTTGTCTGCCTTAAACAGGGCCGGCAGGACAGGGCTGCCTGGCAACAACCATGCTGCCTCGGAGGAGGCTCCAAAACCAGTGCCTGGATCAAGGTTTTCACTCCTCCTGACCCAGTCTGCTTCCCCTGCGAGCTTCCTCTGTGCTTCTCAACTTGCATTCAGTAAATACACATCAAGGTCTCACTCCTTTCGGCTATACCTCTAGTTAACCAGTTCAAACAGCTGTGTATGAAGCAGAACACAAGTTAAAAGCTGCTGCTGAACCTGGAGCGTGAGCAGCCAGCTGCAGGAGACCTGTAAAGTGGCCCCTGGCTGGCAGCCGGGAGGCAGCTGTGACAGCCCAGGGTGACGGAGAAGGGCCAGGAGGTGGCAGAGAGCAGTGGGGCAACACCCCCACGGGGTGGGCAGCAAGATGATGACAGCAGTGCTCTTGAAGGTTGGAATCCCTGATTTAAAGGACAGTAACAGCAGCACCTTTGTTGCCACCTTTGTTTTATTAATTGCAGGAATTACAAGTTCTAGAAGGATGAGTGGATACGTCCAAAAAACCAGACCAATGTCTCACCGTTTTTGATAATTAGGAAGGAAATTCACTGTAGCCTTTCTGGACAATAGGCAGCATGCATATACACTCACAATTCACATCAAGAATGTCTCAGGTCTACATTTATTCAATTGCATTTATGAAAAGCAGGAATCTCAGCAAGGTCACTGCCATTTACTAAGATAGGCAGGGATGGCAAACATGCGGAAAACATCTCCTGGTTTAGTTGGATAAGGTCTTACTCCTCCCCCTTGTGTCTTTGGGTAATAAAGGTCAAGTTTTACTGGAATCACCAAAATTCAGTTAGCCTCTTGCCACATTATTTGCAATTTAGAAAGACACTGAAGGCTAAATAGCTAAAAAAAAAAAAATAGAAATTTCATAAAACCAGATCTGCCTTATATGCTCATAACAAGCAGTCTGACTTGGGGGTGGTATAGGGATGAGGAGTCTGAATTAAGTTATTTTAAGAAGTCTTGACTTTCAGAAACTGTCAAGCATCCTGTATTTTGAAAACTGCAGTCTTTCACAAATGCCTAAAGGTCCTGAGATATTAAGGCACTGATCACACTTTTGAAAACTTCTAGACACAGCCTAGTTATTCCTAGGAAACAACTGATTAACATTCAAAGACTCTGTGTGAGATTTCAAAACATTTCAATTGCTTTCCACACATCTATTTATTCCTCACCAATATAAATTTATTTCTTACAAAGACCTAAGACCACCCATATGCAATTACAACTTTAATATAATTAAAAAGCATATGAGGGCAGGTAGTTTCATAGGATCAAGGTATCACCTTCAATTGCATGTATATCTGTAACAAGATAATGGCCCAACTGAGTCTAATACTCCTTTGCTTTCTTTTAATATTATACAATATTCAAACAAAGAATAGCCAGGCTTAATGGCCCATTAAATAGATAGTACTGAACGGCAATAAATTTTTTTTTGCAATTCATTTAACATCTTCAGTACAACTTAACTGGCTATGAATATGATTATAAAACTTACTTCCATTGCAAAAGATATTTAAAACATTTCACAAAGAATAAGCACATTTATTTTAAAATAAAGGAAACTATTAATATAGCATATCCAGTATATAGAAAAATCTTCACACTTTACAGTAGATTAAAGAAACAAATAGAGAATAATAATTTGTAAGAAAATGATTAAAAGTTCTGCTTTATTTGCACCTAATGTGCAGGCCTTTCCACTGTAATTCTCACTGTGACCAAACTACTTTAAGGAAGCCTACAAACTTGATGTAAAAGGAAAAAAAAATGAAACACACACTTGAGGAAAAAATCCCAAACACCTTTACCACTTTTAAATATATCACATTGCCACATGCATACCCCTCTTGCTTCTGTGCTGTGAGAAAAGCTGTATATATATGCTCTCAATCTATCTCCTGTACATCGTTTCTCATTTACTAGACTTACACAATTTAAAGATATCCTGAATTTCAGTTATTTTAGAGGCCACCAAAGTTTGAGTATTTTTTCTTATGTGAAATTTTTTTTTACTTCTGACCAACATACATGACTGACTTTCTGCCTTTGTTGAAGGCAAGAAGAGTTTGCTGGCAGTCACAGCAGAAGGCACCACTGCCAACTGTTTCCAAATTACAGCCCTTTTATTTATTTTCTCAAAGAGATCTGCCACTGCAAACACGAGAGGGGTGGTCATGAATGGATTATTAACAGGAAATAATTGAAAAGAAAGAGGCATTCTGGAGAGAATACACATCTAAAACCAGGAAATGCAAATTTAAGCAAAAAAATTCTTGCAAATTTAACAAATTGGAAGATGGGAAAAAACAGGTTAAAACTTGAAATGAACAAATTGACCTCTATAATCAAAGATGAAGTTGAATCCTGATTTTATAATTATGCTCTCATCTTCCATCCCAAGAGGCCTCCTTGTTGCATGGGGTAGAGTTTCCAGTGACCCAAGAGATGCTTTCAAGTCTCATTTCTTATTCTGCTTTGGATCTATTTTTCTCCTATTTCAATAAGACTTTCTATCTTCCTGGAAAGATGCATGATTGTATTTTGTTTAATATTCATTCAGAAGCAGCCATCTAATCCTGCCTCTGTTTTAAGTAATGTGAAAGAAAACCACTGACAGTTACGTACAGCAGCTGGATTATAAAACTGTTCAATTCATATCATGTAGAAATGCTGAAAATTTGCTACATTGTATCCAAACCTCCCCTGCAAAAAAACCCCCAAGAAAACACCTTTGCATTCCAAGACACCTTTTTGATCTTTTATAGTAATAAAGTTTAAAAAACATTGGCCTCATCAATTTAAGAAGCTAAAAGTAAAATATGACACTCTCATTACCATGGAACTTACTAAAAAGTTTAAGTTCAATGTTAAGGTCATGGCTGCAGTACCACACACACCGGCCACTACATTTTTCTTTTTTATTTTATTTTACTTTTACCTCCAAATAATTTAAAAATAGATCTTGAAGTTCTGTCAATTTTCCATCATTTTTAGAACACACTTAGTAATTACTAAGGACATATTTTTGATGCCTCAGTATGTTATTCACAAAGCTAAAACCCACAGCCATAACAAGTTCAGGATCTCTATCATATTAAAGACACTCAGTAGCTACAAACACCGCTGCTCAAAAAAGCCACACAAAGGGAACACTCATTTTGTATTTTTAATTAAAACCTTCAGACACAGTCTCGTGGCCACAGATACTGTGCCAAGCATGCGTGAGACACGCTGGCTTTCCAACAGGGCCACCCACATGTCCTTTTGCTAAATATTTTAAAGCTGGAGCCGTTCCTCAGCCCCCCACCCCCCTTCACCGCATCTTTGCAAACATATGATCGATGCATGCAGCCCAGGCTGCAGGCAATAGTGTCAGTTCCAAATACATCATGCTCTGCTGCCTCTTGATTTTCTGTTTCAGAATCAACCCAGGGCAAGCCTCTTTTATAATAAGCCTAATTAACACCCTGTGTTCTGCTCCGTTTTGATAGAAGAAAAGGGTTGCCTACAGAGTATTTCAAAATCGGTTCTGTTTAAGAAAACATTAGCCTTCGGGTACAAATAAAACAAATGCATTCTAAATACTGTCATCTTGTAATAATTTAATTAGCTTGATTTTTTCTTCACTTTTCTTTATAGGAATAACACACACACATTTTCACAGTATCATTTGGAGTATCAGAAAAAATGCCATCAGAAAAGACTAGTCTCCTTGCATAACGAAGCAGGAGAAGGAAGGTTTAAGTCCCCTTACAGGTCATGAGTTACAAATCCTGTGTCAGAGCAGTAAGATAATGCAAGGGTGGGCCTCTGAATTCAACATGTACAGTGTCAGGCTCCAAGTTGATTACTATTATTGTTCAGATTAACAGCCTTAAAATTTTGCTCTTCAGATGTCAGCATTGAGCCCATTATCAGTCAAAAAAAAAAAAAAATCAGATCAAATGTTAGAAAAGGTGAAGAGAAATTAGAAATTACTTAATGAGACTGCATTCAATCTTTAGTACACATTTTGCCCCTTTCTCAAAGAGACAGGCCAGAACTGGAAAAGGGACGAGAGAAAGGTGACTCAACAACCCAAGGTATGGAATGAGCTGCTGTACTAAAATGAAATAAACTGAGACTTTGCAGCCTCAGTGACTAATGAAGTGTATCATAAAGGTTGGGGGTTTTTTTAATTATGAGTGGTGAAAAAGTGAATAGAATTGGACTGAACAATGTATTCACAGGAGTAGGTGCACCATTAGATGAAATAGTGTCACTTGTAAAAGAGCATACACTACACAACACATCACTGTTAAGCTTTGGAAAAGCTTAGCAGTAAATGTTGGGGCAGTAAATATTACTACAGGTTCAAGAGTAATTAAATTCATGTAAGAGCATGCCATCATGGCTCATAAATGAGGAGACACCACCCCTGGCCACATACTAGCAACACCAGGGTAGCATCTGTATGTCAGCCCCGTCCCTATATTCTCCCATAGGCATCTATTATTGTTCACTACTGGTGATCAAGTAATGGGCTAACAACCATGGTCTGTCTTGGCACTGCTCTACTTATAAGTACCTTCTACAAAACTTGGGAAAAAAAAAAACAAACAAAAAACCAGTTTAACTGTTACTATATAAAAGGAAAACTGTTTCAATTATAGAATCAAAATGCATTGCTCAAGTTAGTGGGTCAACCATCTGGAGTTAGTGTAGTAATGTGGCTCAAGGAAGCAGACCTCTAAACTATTTCTGGTTTGCTTATTTTTAAATAATACTTGATTTTTGAAGTATTTTCAGGAAAGTTTTGTTTACAAGTGAAGTCAAACAACACTTAAAACTTGTCACTAATGTATTTGTGAATAGAGAAAAAAAAACTTTGCCAGAAAAAGCACAAGGCCAGTGTGTACGGTTTCATTGTGTTTCATTAAGCTGGTGTGTATGGTTGAGTAAAAAGGACCTGCATTTCCAAAAGGACAGGAAAAAGAAACCCAAATGATATAAAACACAAAAAAACCAACTGATCTTTTAAAACATAAGTGACTACTAAAACCATGTGTAGTCTCCAGTTTTGGAGATATTACTATTTCCATGCCACACTCTAGACCCTGATAATGGAATCCAGCAGAGAGATCACTCTCCGCCATTAATTAGTGCTCCACATAATCTTGAAAAGGTGGTCAGGTAATGAAGAGATGCTCCTTGGAAGCTACAAAGACATCTAACATGGGGAGTGGGGAATACATAATGAATTAAGAATAATTAACAAAAAACTAAAATTGTAAAATATTGTATTAATTTGTTTTGTTTATTTGTCTGAAAAAGTGGCCCAGTAGGCATTAGCGTAGAAAGGATGTGAGCAGAGTACAGCAGAGGAAGTCCATACTGCCATGGGTCCCAACCTCATCTCCCCTCTGAAACATCGCTGGTTTTACCCAACATCTGCTCTTTAAAACCAAGAAAATATGAAGAAACACACTTAAAGCATAAAGCTATAACCAAATCAGGTTTATAGTGAAATCTAGAAAATAAGTGTAAGGAAGCATCAATGTAAAGCTACAAGATTGCTCTACATTATCCAATAAATACACAACGATATAAAGGCATAGATACATGAAAGATATAAAGAAAATATACAAAGATTATATATAAAGAAAGGCTTTCAGAGACTGCATGAAAATAAAGCTTTTTGCCTGGTCAGCGGATGAAAAAAACCCAACTTCATTATTAATACATTATTAAAAAGGACAAGTATTTTCTATTTGAGGTAGATGTAATGAAATAAATCTAATATTAATGGTAAGCTGGAAGTGTGAAATTAATCTTCCACTTAGCCAAGGAAATAGAAAACTACTTTCTGTAGCGAAAAAAAACACAAGACTTAAATATTCTGCAGACTAAACCTTTCTTGAAAAGTAAAATTGAAACCAAAACAAACCAGCTGCAAGCTCGCCTCCCACCTCAAGTTAAGTGTCTCAAGTGCAGGCAGTCCACAGAGAGGAAAGGAAAGGTATCCCTACTTTAAGAACGTGAAGCACGATTGTTTGAGGAAGTTAATGTGGCTTTCAGCATCCCTGCACTGGAGAAGGGAATAATGATTTCACTATTTCTGGCAGAAGAGTGGGCAAGCAGCCACCTTGAAATAGTCCTCAGTCTAAGTGTTATCCCTTCCAGCCCATAAAACAAGTCACTAGTATTTTAGAATAAGATGGGAATTGAAAATAAGATGGAAACCTGCCATTTCATTGCACATGCTCCAGAAATCGACATGAAAATTCAAAATTAGATAATGAAGTTGTGGGGTGTTTTTAAACCATTACTTCAGCAGATGGAGGAAGGCCAAGACTCGGGTCTTCTCTTCTGTCAGCAGAGGATATCAACATTGTTACTGGAATGAAAGGACGTGCAGTTCCTGTGCTTTATGGCAAACCTTCCATATGTGTAAGCACACCTACAGGATCATGTCCTCAAGGGACAGACAGAAAGGAGGCTACTTAGGAATCTCAGTCTGCCTTAAATATCTAATTATTTTGCTTGGCCAGGATGGCAGGCCCCTTGTACATATGCAAAACAGAACCTTTTTTATTTCAGTGTATTTTCTGAAGAATAGTTGGTTAAATACCAAGATGGGCTTTTGGTAAACACGAAAAGTGCAGGCTGAGGAGAAAAATTCAAGCCTAATAGCCTCCCTGAGTCTAAGTTAAATGAAAGGTAACCCCTTGCACTCACTGCATATTGAAAGTACCTTACAATACAACAGCTATGTGTCAAAGTTATCAACCAGTTTAACTGAGCACCACATACGACAGGGAGAATCATCTCTGTGCCCCAGCCTTGTGGAATAAGAGAATTTGCACCTTCCTTGCAAACTCATGCAAGTTCCTGCCTTACTTGTTAAAATGGATCATCCTCCAGTATGCTACAGTATAACAATAAAGCTAACTCAAAAGAGGAGAAAATACTCTTTTGTTAATGAGCAGTACTATCTTGAAGTTGCCCTCTATGGAGAACAAGAAAATACAAATACTATTGAAAAAAGCTAGAGTTTGTGTGTTGAATGAGCCACCATAGATTAACTGTTTTTCTAGACCAACTCCTTCAACTAGAGAGATCTGTTTCCTTTAACTTGTACTCAGTACTATGAATACCCTCAGAGAACAGTAAGAAAGGAAATACTACGAATGGGAAGTGTCTGCATAAGAGCATGGGAAATGCCAGATACATTTACAATATTTCATTTTCAAAAACAGGAGAGAAAACAAGAACACAAAAGAAATAAAAGACAAGTGAGAGTGTTACTGCCCGGTATAATGAAGACCTATGAGTCAACCAACACAAATGAGGCTTTCAACTGCTGAAAATGAAAGCTGGCCCTCACCTCAGTGTTTCAGTAAGTTCCTCTTCCAGTGCATGTGGAGCTACATGCCTCAGCTGATAAAACCCTTCCCTGGAAGTACAGTGAGCTCACTTTTAGGAAAGGCAAAGTAAAAATATCTAGAACTAACCCTGCCAATCTGCTCTGTACATAAACAGTAAGAAAGGGATTGCTAGTTTGTTTAGTCAAGAAAATTTCAGCAGCTTATCCAATTGTGCTGCCACTAATTGACAAAGCCACTAATATGGAAAAAATAAAAAGACCTTGAAAATTCATTACTTACAGTCCTTTCAGGAGTCTCTTGTGTGTACCAATAAAACATCTGTGCCCCGTATGTGGTTACCGTATCCTTAGCAACAAGGACCAGGAAGGCATGAGAGTTAAAAAAAAAACCCAAACAAAACAAAACCAAAACAACCCACAAACATTTCTGTGATATAATATGGAACTGTAGAACATCTATTATGGAGTCATGTTCTCCTCTGATGTCATATTCTCTTCTCAAAAAGGACCGAGTGTTGGTAATGAGAGGCATCATTTCAAAAATTAATTCTTAACGCCTCCAGTAAAATCTGTGAATGTTTGTAGCATGTGATGCTGCACAGCAATCTATTCCAGACACCCAGCTCTCACGTTCCCAACCGTCATGGCTAAGTCCAAATGAAACCACTTGAGATGTACTGACTAAAGTAAAATAAGAAAAAATGGGAGGCCCAGTAATATTTACTCCGGACATTTTGAAAGATGCAATGTGGAACCTCAAATTTTAAAGGGCCTGCTGCATGTCTTTACCAATTACTCTCAGAAGAAAAACCAGTTTAGTACTTACAGACTCCAAATCTTGTCCTACAAGCAGGGATACAGCTACCAGTGTTGACTTCCAGTTAATGAAGGGGAAAAAAAAAAGGAACTCCTGGATGAAATGCTCATGGGCCTTAGTAACGAGATAAATGGACCAGGAAAGCTTAGGGATAGGCTCCCTCTACTTTAAACAAGGCAAAAGCTTTACTGCCTTGTGCCTTGAACAGTCATGTCAGTGACCTGTACTGTTTTCTGTAAATTAAACAGCAGTCACAAGATGGTAACAGTCTATTGGCAGAGAGAATTTCATGGAACACTTATGGTCAAAAGCAAACACTTCTGAAGACAACAACCCCTGACTTTTATTTCTCAAGTGAATAATTCAAAATAAACACACAGAAACTAATTTCAGAAATGAAATGAACACCAGCTGCATCTCATGTATGATTTGTTAGCTTCTACATGTCCTTGTATCAAGGACCAGAATCTAACTGCATTTCTTCTGAAAGCTTATTAAAAAAGGTAACTCATCTGCAGAAGGCAGACACCACAGTTTAGTTTCCTTTTACATAAAACATATTACACAGTGGAGTGCAAGGCATCAAGGTCTGTCAAAAAAGTGTATCTCACCTTAGTACCAGAGAAGTGATGTCTAAGTGGATCCAAAGGGGAGCATTAAAAAAATTACACGTCCTTGGCAGGCAGATACAGATACATAAGCAGTCTATTGTTGCTCATGCTTTCAGGACAGTCATACTATCCTGTAACCACAGAGGTCCAGAACTTCATAGTAGTTTCCAGATGACAATGAAACCTTGTTTACTTATGGTCCTGTAAAGCAACTTCAGTGGCCTGGTCATCATTTGGAAAAATTTCTGTGATTTAAGGCTCATAAAAACAAAAAAACAGACAAAACCCCCATCCCACTCTTGATTCGAGAGTACTGTTTTTCTGAAAAGTACTCTGTATTATTTAGACAGCAAGACAAAGAATATGTGGGTGAGAAGCAGAAGGAAGAATAAGGTGAGATGCAAGAAGCCCCACGGAAATCTAGCCTTTACCCCTCTTATTTCTCACCTCATAATTTCTTGACTACCTTTCCCACAAAACTCCCTTCCTTCTGGAAAATCCAACATGCACTTTAATTCACTCTGATCAAGTGAGTGGGGCCAGAGGTTGCAAGCTAGTCTGAAGTATGCTCTGTACAAGCAGCTGCAAAATCCACCACCAGCTGTGTAAATCAATGAAGAGCTCTCCAGTTAATGGATTTATGTTTAAAAGCCATATAAAACAACGTGAAGTACAGAAACAGATAAAGACTGAAGCAGAAGTTACAGTCTCACAGTGATCCTTGCTAAGTAATGATTTGTTGAAGAAAACATTTCTGTTAGCTCTCTCAAGTAAGTAAACTTCAGTCTTTAAAGGACTGAATACTTTATCTGCCATGCAATCCAGTACCCAATTACAAACCAAATCTAAGCTGCTTTGTTCCTCGTAACAACTAGGCTTTTAATTCTCAAAGATCTCAATGCCATGATGTTTCAACACATTCTTCATAATTACTCCCTATAAATTACACCAAATTTCTGCACCACAGTAGAGCTAGAAGTACAAATTTACAATTTGTTCTTTCATAAATCTTTTATATTATTATCCACTGAAACGGATAATTGGTTTTGACGCTTAAAAAAAATTATGTTATTAAAGTTCTACTCCAAAAGCACTATCTCCTAGGAAATAATCTGCTGCTTTAAATGCTTTGAAAACATAAAAAGAATATATTAATATTCTTTTGCAATAGAAAATAAGAGATTTCATGAGATAATAATTTTATCCTCTATTCCAAAACTATTTACAACTAAAGATGACAGAACAAAGGAAAGAAATGTGACAAAAGGTGCTGGGATGGTGGTATCTTCTCGGTTGTTTTGTTTTGTTTTTTAGATTGGTCATCTGGAAACTCAGATGGACAAGATTCATTCTTTCTCACAAGTTAAGATGCTTTAAAGGCATTGGAGAAAGAAGAACTTGTTCTAGTACTGTTGTTCTCTGAGAGCCACCCTCCTGGACCAGGATCAGTTTTCACTACTGTTTCCCTCTGCTTGCCCAGTAAGGATCCAATATTCACTTAATAGACTCCTCTAACTCAATAAAAATAATGAACATGACAGCTCAAAAAACCTGACACTTGAAAGCCTTAATACTCCTCCAGAAGCATGCAGAGCATGCAGTCTACATTCAAACCAATGTGAAGAAACAGTTCTGGATACCTCCTGCCTTTGACAAAAAAACCTCTTGAGCTGCAGAGAATGGCACAGAATCATGTCTGTAGCTTTTTAAAGGTTACTAACCACTTTTTAAAGGTACAATACCCACACAAGATACTCTTTTTGACACCAGTGAAGAAGAGAAAAAGGAAGATTGCCTGACGTCACATGTGCAACTAGAGATTGAAGAAGAGAAAAAAAAGCCTCTCGCCTTTTTTTCCATCCTTCCCTTCCACCATATACAGAAGGTCACCATATGCACAGTTGAGGTTGAAACTCTCACCTCTAACTCAGGAACATTCATCAGTTACCAACTTCTGAGTTGCTTCAGTTCCCTCAAAACCAATATGGAACATCCCGCTCCACATCCTCCAAAGGCAGGTTGGCTCAGTATTTCCTAAACTATTACCACTTTTCTTGCCAAAATACTAGTGTACGTTCTGACCACATTCACAGACAATAAAGCAGTGGTTGATCTTGACTGCTGCTAATAGAAGCTGGTGTCTAAAGGAGCGTGGAAGAACAACCAGTACTATCCTGGGTCCGTTTAATTGATTTCTTGACACAAAACTATTTTAAAGCAAATGTGAGAGACTAGAACGAGTAAATTTCTGGGAAGTGAAGACCAGCAAGAGGGAAAAAACTAGAGGAACTTCTGTCCTTAGTTACGAGAGAATTCGGGATTTTTCCAAAGATATTCTGGGTCAGTAACTAAGTTACAAAATCAAGAAAAAAATCCAGACAGTAGTCAAAACACATCAAAGTTCCTCAATCAGGAGGAGAGTAAGATGCAGACACATAGTTGAAGTGTCAAAATCATCAAGTCAATGTCGAGATAAAACACATGAAAGAGGCGTGAATGAGAACAGTAAGAAATTTAAAGTAACCTGTGTTGCTACAGACAAAGGATCTGAGTTCTTCCTCTTTTTTCAACTGGATTAAAAATAATACTTTGAAACCTGGCTCAAACTGGCCATGCCCATCACTATTGACTCAAGGGCAACACACATCAATCTATATAATAAAAATAGGCTAACAGCTCCCACAAAGAAAATGGTGGCTGTGTTTAGTTCTTAGGAGAGAAGAAAAAAGGAGGGGAAAAAAAGAAAAAAAAAATAAGGAAGAAGGAAGGAGTGTGAATATCCACTTCTCACTTATGCTAGGTGAACTATTTCACCTTAATTTGTGCATACTATTGCATCTGTCAACAGACACAGCTTTGCTCTGTTGTTCTGCAATTGAACTGAAAGTGTCAGACCAGAAGCTCGTGGAGGTTGTCAGGGAAGAACACTAGAATGCATCACCTACAGGATGCAGGTGCTACTACATTTCAAGTAGTTTCCTGCATCTTAGGGAAAATACATAACAATTACAAGGGAAAACACTCTTCATGGAGAACTGATGTATGAATGAACTTTTGGATTACATGACAGCATTTTAACCTAAATAGATTTTTAAGTCTAGAGAGCCCTTTACATTTTTCTTTCCATTTTCTCTTTCAAATCTTCCTTTACCTTCTGCTTTAACCTGCAATCTTCTTCAGAGCATATTCTCTACATAATGGCAAACAATTCTTGACTCAAAAATGCTATTTTAGTGAAAAAATACAACATATAGAATGATCTTGTAATACATGAAAATAAAAATTATATAAATCCATAAAAATACATTAGGAAAAAGAAAACTTCCCCTTTAGTTAAGAGTACTTGTTCCTTTTGTAAATGGGATGTTACAGGTGTACCACATTAATCACAGCAGTAGCATATAACAGGATAATGATCATTTAAGGATCAAGTCTGTAAATCGTTGAATTTATATCACTGAGATTTTACAAAATAGCCTGGCAACTTCCTCTTGAAGTATAAACACCTTTAAAATATGGCATATATTTGTATTGCCTAGGGTCTATTCCCATGCAATACAAATGCTCAAACATCAGTGGTAATGAACAGAATGACCTCTAATCAACAGAATTTGTTCTGCTTCTGGGATGCTACATAAATCAGTTACCAAGGAGTAGCCAAAGTCTTACTAAGTGTTTGAATGCTTTGCCTAGAAGGAAGTAATAGAATTAAATTTAGGACATTTTTGGATACCAGTGTCCAAACCCAAATACTATGGAACCATGTAACATTCACCCCAAAACAGGTGGTTTTATTACTGATTTGTACAAAACATACTCCCAGACTCTAATGCTATTTTACAGAAAACGTAAAATACCTCCCCATCTTTCCAAATATAATAAAATATTATGGATAAATCAAAGCCTTTTTAAATCAACCTATATTACTCGCTTCACTCGTGAGAACTGTGAGAAATCTTGCACCAAATTTACTTTTCATACTGAAGATGCATTGTAGCTATAAGGAAGTCATTTGTAAATACCAACATGGATGAATTCCTTAAGTTTCCTATAAATGAGAAATGTTGAGCCTGTCAACCTTCGTCTTTCCTTTTTTTTCCTTCTCCCCCTCCTCCCCCAAACAGCAACTCTTTGCCAACACTGGCAGCCTAAGCAGCTACTGCCCCATCCCTCTTACTGTGCTACAGATCTATTTTTGGCTGAGTCTGTTTTCCAAACCAGTTCACGGCATGTCTGCACAGACATGCATATCAATACAACGGAAGGACAAGAGGGGAGAAATGCCATCAAACCAAGGCTGGATCTGAGTCACAGTGTGCAGGTGTCACTCCCCCTTGACTGCGTGCAGAGGGAGCCCAGAGAGATTTGTTTCCCTGGGTTCACCTTAGCCACTGAAGTGCCAGTGGCATCACAGCTATGAAAACAGCAGACCACTATGATACCTCAACCACAGCAACAACCAGGCCAAGAAATACTTTACCCTGTGTCTCTGTGGATACATCTTAATTATCTGCTTATTTGCAGTGGAGCTGTGGAATTTACTTTATTGTCAGTATTTATACTTGAGAATATTGCAAGAAATTCTTCTGCTGACCTTGAATCTTTATACCTGGTTGTGTTGACAAGGTGCAGATTTCTACTGTCCAAATACATAATTAATCTTTAAATAAAAAAGGCACATTGCACAATTTCCCCCCACCCTTCACAAAGGAAAGGGTTTTATTTTTAACATGTGAGGGTTAATACAGTACAATGGCTTGAAAATTTGTTTATTGCTAGGTGCTCTCAGCAATGTTAATGGTCAGAATACACAAGTGAAAATTTCCTCATCTTTATATCTCTGAACGGATCTAAATTAAAACAGAAATGCATTCAAGACACATAGACCGAAAACAATTCCAGGAACAACTGGAATTGCAGCAGCCTTTTCAGAAGATGGGAAGAGCTTAAAAGGAAAGGCCACATATATATATTTTAAGGAAGCTATGCTGGAAATATTTAACCTAATTAATTCTTCTGGAGTCAAACAATTTCACTGAGGCAATGTTACTTTCAGGGTAAAGGGCAAATCATGTATCAGTACCATACATCTCATGGTACTTCAAACATGGTATTTGCTATTAAAATAATGCACATGTAAAATATGCAGTTTTGTCCATTACTAAGAAACCAACAAATGTACTTAGACACTTCAGATAAATAATGAAGAAAAAAAAATACAATGTGTAGGCAATTTAATTTGAAAATGGAAGTATTTAAAGCAATGATTTTACCCTCTTTTGCTCTCTCACAAAAAGATTATTGCAAATTTAATTTCAAACAATGCCTTGTAATTTCTAAAATATGCTGTTCTTGAAAGTGATCAAGGTTTCCAGTTACATTCCTACTGTTTGAATTCAATGTAATTAATTATCTTTTGACCTTTCATATGCATAAGCCTTTGGTACTTTGAATTATGAATTGCTTGATATTGCAACTTTTTAAAAAATAAGTTTTCCAATACACATAAAATATAGTTGCCTTTCTGTCAAAAAGCTACGCTATACAAATAAAAACACATTGCACTGGTAGCCTTCAAAGATCAAAGTGATGGAATAAAATTATTTGAAACGCAGCTACTTGCAGAGGTTATTAAAACTGTAGCTTTTAATCTGAAGAGACTGGGAAGAAGAGAAGACTTTGCAGAGCTCCCCCTCCTTTCCAGTAGGGCAGGTGAAAAATACCTCTCTGATTTACCTACAAAAAAATCGAGTTACTGCTTGCTGTGAAATCAGAACAGGAATATTTTTCTTTTAAGTCTGCATTTTCATTAAGTACAAACTAACCTGCATTCTATGGGTTGCAAATAAAAAGAGGAAAAGCATTAGGAATAGTATTTCCCATAGAAACAATCGCCTGTCAAACAAAGCATAAAAAGACAAAAGGCAGAAACACTGTTTCAGCTTGAATGCCTTAATGTCACCATTTGTCATGCAGCACTTCCTCAGAAAACCCCGAAGTACAGTTAACTCTATTCCTCTTTGCACCACACGCTTTCCCTGTTGGTACAGGATTAAAATGTGCGGGGCCTGACAATGAAACAGCAGAGCCATCGCACATTGTTATGCAACTCACTGTCTGCAAGGGTGGCTCGTAGCTCCTTCTTTATTCAGCAAGTGCCAAGTGCATGTTTAATCAATGTCACAGCTCACCACAGTGTGCAACTAAAGCCACTGTCATTCCTCTCTTCAGATTTGCCTGGCTAAGTTATGCAATGCTCCGAAGAAAACCTTGGAATTCTTTCCAGAGGCTCTGAGGGCAGGTGTGTGACAGCGTCCACACCATTGCCAGTAAAGCAGACTTCTTTTCATCCTTTCTCGGGCTGGACTAAAATTACACAGTGTGACTGCACGTACTTCGCTGCATTTGGAATTACAGCATGTCAACGTGAGAAAGCCTCTTCAGACGGCTGCCACAAAGAGTAAATCAAAGGCTGGATTTTTCTGAAATCTTAATAAATAACTAAGTATAACTGAATAAAACCAGGAGCTGGGGTTTTTTTTGCTGTGTTTTTTCTTTTTTTTTTCCCTTTTTTTTTTTTTCCATCCAAAGGAAAAAACCTAACAGCATGCATTTCATTGCTCTGCATCATCTAAGGGAAAAAATCCTCAATTTTAGGGAGAGTCAACAGTGAGGATCATTACCAGAAAAGGTTTTATTGCTTTTCGACTACACTTGCTTTAGTGGATTACTGAGAGAGAAGGCCAGTCATTTGGAAGATTCTGTAACATTATTATCCTCACCGATAAACTTCTTCATCAAGGAACTGTTCATGCTCCTATCTGGTCTGTCTGAGTGAGGAGAGCAGCTCCTTCATGAAGATAAAAGCCCGGTTTGCCACTGAATCGACGAGTAAGAAGCATGTCTGATGACATTTTATTCCTGATGCAGTGTAGGGTAAGAAACATCTCTTTTTTTACCTTTCAGTGAGATATGCTCTGAGCTGATGGCTTTAATTAGACTCACAGCAGAAATACATTTATCTCCAACGATTAAGGATGTTTGCCAGGAGAGAAACATGCCATTGCGCTATTAAATGTGATTGCAAATCTTCAGTAAATTTGGGTTATCTGAACTAGTAGAAATCCCGATCAATTTTTAGTTTAAGGTTAGAAAATTCTGATCAATAAGGCTAGAACAGCATAGCAGATTACATACAGTATCTCAGCCACCAATGAACATAATTTTACAGGGAATATGTTTCTAGTGGATATCTGACTGTAAATTAAGAGTACAAGAGCAGCTAAGTAATAGAGAAGACCTGTCAACCTCACTTTTGCAACAAAAAAGCTAATAAATCATACACGCATCTGTAAATATCTGTCTCAAATCCTATACTGGACAGAACTGTTACTGTAAGAGTAATACTGTCCTTTGGCATACTGCAATAATAAGCATATATAATAATAACAACAACCTTTATAATTGAAGAGACAGACATTTTCTGTTAAATGTTTACTGTTGCATGGATATCCAAAAACTGATCAATTAAACAAGTAAAAGGATAAGATCTCACCTGCAATTGTCTACTTAGGGCTCACTGGTCAGAAAAGACTGTGATACTGTATTAAGGAGGCATATTTACCATGTTTGAAAACCATACACATGAATATTTTCAACTGGTTTTGTACTGTGACAGTTAAATATTTAACAACAGCTGAAAATTCACATAATCTCCCCAGGCATTTCAGAGCATTTGACAATGCCCACATACCTGCTTTCACCAATCTGATGTTTCATAGAGAAACACATTAGCTGGCTAAAGACAAATTTTAAATTTCTTTTATAATAAAGCATTATTACTTGCCTTGAAGCATCAAACTATAAAATCTGATTCTACAGAACAATTACATTTAACATAATCATGTTCATATAAAAAGAAAACAAAAGATGAATACAACTCAATAAACATAGCATTAAGAAATACTGTGGAAAGAAGTACTGAATTGTTTCTTAAAAGATCAAAGCTTGCATGTTTGTCAAACCAGATTTACCATTTGCTTGCTTTCTTCTAGCTAGCTGCCAGAATACTGGTGAAGGTATTTGCAGGAAAAATGGGGACCTCTGCTATTGCAACACTGGAAGATGTAAAAAGGCAAGAGGAGAAAGAGGAAAAAGAAGAATCTATTTTAGCACTGCTTGGGATTATTGGAACTGTGCTCAATTTATTTGTTATCGTTTTTGTGTACATCTATACTACACTTTGATGACATTTTTGAACATCAATTGCACAGCACACAGTGCAAAGACCAGCGATGGTAAGAATGATTTCTAAATTTAAAGCAAAAAAAAAAAAAAGCCAGCACTGTCTGAAAAGATTATCAAAAACATTCCAGAGCAAAGTGTCTGGCTAAGGGCGCTGCATCAATGACTGCTAAATGTATCTGTGAGCCCAGCTAGCGTGCTAAATTACGTAAATGAAGGCAGACGATATTCAACTTCTCATTGACAACAGATGAAATCCAAATAGCAGAAACAGAGATGGCATTGTTTTATTGCCAGCAAACATGCAAGACACAAGAAACTTGAGCAAACACTGAAAACGATCAGATCACAGAAAGAGAGAAATTAAATATATAAATACATATAAGCAAGCCCCATGATGCTTTCTATGGTTTTGTGCAATATGTCTCTTCATAGCTGAGACCAGAAAACAGACAAAAGGGTTTTATTTTTAGATCACCATAATTTAGGCTTGTAACTTACACTAATGTATAAGTGTGGAAGCAGGAACACTGTTATACCAAAAATTGTAATATTATAAATAAAATTTTAGTTATTGACTACATTCTGCAGTGTTTTTGTTAGCCTTGTGGAAAGCTGAAAAAGGTTAGATTTTCTTGCCTTTACTGGATCTGTACTTGAAATCATCATGCTATAATGACAATGTGCTTTTCTAATTAAAAATCTTTTAAAGTGGTGTGAAAAAAATAAAGAACAGTTTCAGTACTTCTTTTAAGAAACACTAATAATTAAAGGACACACTAATATGTCTTTTCCAAATGAAAAAAATCTAAAGTTACATTTTCTGTATTGCCATTTTTAGAATGTGTTTAACCTAAGTCAAATATAATTTTCATGTTTTCATCCTGATGCCTATTTTCAAGTAAAATAAAACATGTCACACAAGGATTCATGATGTTGCATGCAAAACATGTTTAATAATCTTTGCTCTGAAGAGTGCATTCTCTCTTTCTGGACCAGGTCCCAAAGACACTTTCCCTTTTTGTACCTTTTATGATTAAGGCCCAGAATTTCAACTCCTATGCATACTTCATGGAACATGCAATTGCAGACTACTGAAACTGATGAAACTATTTTCATATTTTAAATTAAACTTACGTATGTCTTTGAATTAGATCCAAAGCTGCAGACAGTCTGAGATCATAGAAGCTTTTTGTATACATGAATATATCTTCCATACATCTTTCTAATAGAAAAGCTACTTTTAACAGTTTAGGATTAAAAAAAACCCCAAACAATAGAAAAACAGCATTAAAAAAAAAAAAGGATTCACTGATTTCAATAAATATTGTTCGTAGTATTACATGTGCTACAGAGGAATTATGGAGAAGTTGCACTTCTGAAAATCAGCTCAGCTCCTTCTCCTAGGCTGCAAAGCTATATCCAGTCCCTCCATAGAATGAAAAGCAAAGAAACACATTCCTTGTATAGGTGACAGCTTATTACTGCATAGAACTTTGTAACTGCTAAACCAAATGAGCCTTTGGAAGTCACTTCAAAAGAAGCACATGCATAAAAGAACATCAGGGATTTAGAAGAGGATGAATTTGGGAAAGGTATTTCAGACAGTTGCAGAAACTATGCTGTAACACTGATTTATGGACGAATGAAGTGGAAGATGCTATATTCTGGTTTTGTAACTCTGAATCAATACTGGCTCAACCAGAAACCATAAACAGAGCTGAGGCTACACTAGAAGGAATCATGTGCAGATAACAAAATTTATTCACTATCCATAGTCTATAGCAAGTCTCTACTACTGTATACTCATTTTCAGTATATGAAGCACCATAGTATTCTGTAAAACTAGGTACCATTCTGGAGGACTTATGCATGTTATTCATGTTTATTGAAGACTACAGAATAGTCAATACATTCTTAAATTTTTCAATGTACTTCTCATATCTACATACTTATGGATATTATTGTGTTAATTTCATAATACAAGGATATTTGAAATGGGTCTTAAAAATGAGCTATTCAAGAACCTGAAAACTGAAATTCGGACAGAAATTACTGCTGTTTCCTTTGATCCCTAAGTTATTCAAAACTTGTCAATTCTGTGAAATAAATAAACAGTTTTGTTTCTTGTCTTTTCAGTGCATAGCTCTCATCTTGAAATTGTGAATCAACTACTACTCCAGCACTGGAGTGAGATACTGCACCTTTTTTTGTAAACACTTCAACAGCATAACAGATAAAAAGCATACGTGGCAAAAGTTCAGCAACATTCTTCTACAAATGAATGAGTTCATTCACATTAATGAAAACTAGTGGAATTTTTAATTTCAGTAATTACATACTGTCTATCTAAACTGCCATTATACTTCTAATTTCACTTATAGCAAAAAGCTTTGACCCTTTAAAGGAAGTCAGAGGGTAATATTATCATTAGAGATTGCCCCAGCATGAGTTACATTTTGTTTTCAAACAGAAGTCTAATATCCTCTCTTAACAGGTAACACTTGTGCTCTACACTCATTTGGACCTAAGTATTACTTTAGTTAAATCAACTCCAATATACATGGAGCTGATATATATATATATATATGTATGTATGTATGTGTATATATATATATATATATACACACACACACATACACGCCTGGAGCACCTGCCTTACGAGGAAAGGCTGAGAGAGCTGGGACTCTTCAGCCTGGAGAAGATTGAGAGGGGACCTTCTCAGTGTCTATAAAGACATGAAATGTGGGGGCCAAATGGATGGGGCTGGGCTCTTTTTGGTGGTGGCTGGTGACAGGACAAGGGGCAATGGGCAAAAACTGGAACACTGGAAGCTCCACACAAACTTAAGGAAAAGCTTCTTTACTGTGAGAGTGACAGAGCACTGGAACAGGCTGCCCAGAGAGGTGGAGTCTCCATCTCTGGAGATGTTCAAAACCTGCCTGGACACTTTCCTGTATAACCTGGTGTAGGGAACCTGCTTTGGCTGGGGGATTGGACTAGATGATCTCCTGAGGTCCTTTCCAACCCCTACCTTTCCGTGATTCTGTAATATACAGCTCTGGTGCTTATGATGTTTAATCCAATATATGCATAAGAATCTCAACAACAAAAAATATCTTAACAGCAACTACCTCTTATTAGACACAGTAAAAAGTCTAGGGAAAATCAGAATTTCATGATGATTCACATTTGCATTGCAGTAGTACCTTCACACCTTCAGCAATGGCTGAATAAAGATGTAGTACTCTTAGCTCAATGAGCTCAGTGTACCAGCTTCTGAGAGCCATAGGGGAACACAAGCTTCCTGAAGTACTCGCCCTACTCAGTCCAGTGGAACTGGACTACTTCGCAAAAGTAAAGGAGCACCACATAATGCCTTGAGATTAAGTATGGTTAACAGAAAAGAAACACTCACTTCAAGTTCAGCAGGCAATCTAGTGTAGTTCAAGCTCTGAGGCAAGGAGACAAGGCCCCAAAAGTATGACTTTAACTAACAAAGGTATCTCAGAGGAGGCAGAAAAAATAATTCAGTACGTTCACCTTCAACACATTTGTCCAGAGTACTTACTAAATAAAGTTCACAATGAGATATTCGGCAGTAGGATAAAGCAGCACAACTGCTTATGAATCCATGAGTCCAGGGTGCGACAGTACTTTAGGTAAACTGTGAAAAGTGCATTAAAAGCAAACATTGGACTCTCAGGAAGAAGAACACGCTGGTCAGTAACACAATCCTTTTAGTAAAGCCCTCACATAGAAATGCATCCTCTCTTCTCAGCAGTCAAACCAAGGAACACTGAGCTAATCTAACACAAGCTACGCTGAGTTCATTCACATTAATGAAAGGAGGATTCCACATCACATGGAATCTTTGTCCACCAAAGAAGGAGGATGGTTAAGAGAGCTAAGAGGGCAGCATGCAAGAAAATCTCAGCTAAAATCACAGTATCACCTGCTTCCTGTAAGGCTGGGAATTCAAGCAAAGAAAATTCAGGCAGAATTCTGCAACTTGCTATGAAGTCTGTCTTCCAAGGAAGAGGTGGTACCAAATCTCTCTCACTCTTCAGCTTTAAACAAGATTAAGCCAGCTCAGGGTTTGCTAGATACCAGTTTAGGAACAAAGCAAACAAATCCCAACTTCAATGGGCTTTTTACTGTCCTAATCAATAACAAAACAGACAGTCCCTGCTTTTGCTGTGAAATGTGCGTAAGTGTGTAGAAATTAATACATGCTAGTTGTTCCATGATACAGAAGTTAAGAACAACATCAATTTGACAAATGTAAACATGAATTAAATCCTTAGGAATAAACATCAGTGTAATAAAAAAAAAAATAGCACCATGTTACAAAGATAAACTGTTTTCATTTATAAAATGAAAGATAATAAAAGCCACAGTAATGCCATTAACAAGATATGAAACAAACACAGGAAAAAATGATCAAGACAGGGTGAGGATTACAGCAGCACCTTGCTCTGATGCAGATGAAGCTGCATAATGTGTCAGAGCAATCTGGTTTGTAATAATCTGCTTCAAGGCAAGGTCTCTAAAAGATTAAATTATATGTGATCACTCCTTATCTGATGAATACTCCTTTTATCTAGAACAATCTAAATAACAATCCAGTCCATGTATGTTTTGGGTAAACTAAGCAGGGATGGCAAAACATAATTAAGCAACAAAATACCTAGATAAATTTCTAACTGTGACATAGGCCAATTTTATATTCTGACATTGGAAATGTTCAAGAATTTTGCCAAAACAACTTTGCAAGCAGGATGTATCATACCTGTAGCCAACTGAACACGTGTAAACAAAATACAAAATTCTCATCAATACCAAAATCCTTACTATCTTGTATCACCGGAGTGGTATCACCCTGTTATGCAATAAAGGGAAACAGCACATCCGCAGCTTCATTGCACCTATTTCTTTATAGAAAATTTTCCCACATAATTTGGGGGGGTGTGTGCGTGTTGACAGCAAAACCTAAAAATCAGTACAAGGATACCTCCAGCATAAGAGTAACCTTTAACTGGTCCCACCAGCATCCATTCAGGTCTGAGAAAGTTACAGAATTGCTGAAAACTGCTATTTTCTGTCAGCATTGTGCTAGCACATCTTGTTCCTGCTGAGGTGCCAGAACCTGGGAACATTCTATTAGCATTCTGTATGTAGTATCCTAATTTCTCAGTCCAGCACGTTACAGGAAGAATACAGTTATACTTGCTTCTTCCACATTAAAGTGCCTTTTGACAGCAGAACGCACAGTGGCCTGAAAATTAGAATACCATGTACGTGAGTGTTACTACTAATGCTGTTCCCTTTCCTATTCTCCCTGGGCAGGCATTCAGCCCTACTGGAGAAGAGGTAGGTATTCAAGACTGAAATCTGTTCTACATTGCATTGGTCTTCAAAATTCTAAAAAATAAAAATAATCATAAAATGTTGCTTTGATATTTGAAATGTTTAAACTGTAAACACATTTTTAAAGTTAATTTTTCAGTCTTACAAGCATAGTACCAAAGCTTAACATAGCTCCTGAGCTTCTCAACCTCAGTCTCACCTGCAACAGCCAGGCTTTCTGTTAGCTGTGTCTCCTGACAGTCTCTTAAAGACACTGAGTGCCACAGCATCACCTGTAACTCACACTCATTAATGTGAGAATTATCTGTCTGCTTTTGAACTAAACAGTAATTACTGCATTGGAATCATGCCTGGCTATCACTAGGACAAACTGTTTTCAGGTACTCCTTTAAAACTAGATGCATCTAACTCAAAATATTCACAAAGAGAAGATATTCTTTATAGAAGTCAGCCTTTTTGCACATTTCCCTCTCACACTGATATTCTATTACATTTTCAAAGACAAGCTTGACTGATATAAGCCTGCAAAGTTGGGTTTTTTGGGGTTTTTTGGCGTTTTTTTTAACACAGAAGAACATTGTTAATTAGAGTTCTATGTATAGACTTTTGAACAAATACAGCAAGAGACATTCAAGACTATCACTTGGATCAATCAAAGCATAACAACCTGCAGATTTTGCAGTTCTAAATTCCAACAGAACTAACCTCATCCTTTGTGAATTTGTAATCAGAAAAGTAGGTAACAACTTTTCTCTGAAAAGCAAGGTTTTGCTTTGTTTTAATATAGTTTAGCTGCTACATTAAGAGCTACACATCCATTTATGAAAAAGCAGGAAGTATCTGCTTTGCTCGCTCTTTACTAATTGTTAATTCACAAGCACAACATTTCAACATCCCCAGCCAACCACAAATAACAGTAGTCCAGCAGTGGAAAACATACCTAAAGTGAACATTTCTCACTGAAACTTTACCTTTTCTTTGTACTTTGGGAAAACAAATGGTCCCTGAAAGCCAAACTAGTCTGAACTTCTCGCCACCAGCCACATATCTCATCTCTTCTATCAGTATCTGACTGTTCTTCGCCAGTTAAAGGTGACTTACACAGACAAGATACATTTTGCTACTGAACACAGTAAAAAGCAATTTCAACAGTTGCAATTCATCTGTAACTCAGAACCAACAGCTTCATCTTTTAGATTACGTAGCATTTTTGACAGGTCTCTCAATGACTTTTCCTTTCTACCTCAACAAAGAAGAATTTATGAGTATCTGTTAGAAAGACTAATTTATTGTTTTACTTTATAATTTACTTTATCGTTTTACGTTATATTTTCATTTGCAATAAGGAGTCCAGTGTATCAACTACACAGTTCAGTTTGCTCACTGCAATATGTGCAAAACAGAACCAACAAATTCATCACAAAATTTGGGAGTTGAAAGCGAAACATCTTCGTATTTTTGTTTTTCCTACAAGGCCCCAGAAGACTTTCTGAACTACTTCCATTCCATCATACAAGATTATGTCATGCCTTAGTTACTACAGATTAAAAGAGTCACGTTCTTGTTCTAGTCCTATGTAGCTTTGTAAATACTTCAGACATGGATGATTTCTCTTTACTTCAGAGCTAAAATATACTGTGTAAGTCAACAAGAAGCTATGACATTGTTTCCAGAAATTCACATCACTACACCCTACAACTGCTATCCAAAAGAACTGCAGCAATGTTCATCATGTTACTGCAAGATGTTAATCAGTTACTCCAAAATAGGGCAGGCAAAATAAGGTCCAAAATAAAATTACTCTGATTTGGAACAACTCCTTCTGCTATCTAAGGATTAAATTCATCTTTATAAACAAAGTAACTGAACAAAAATCCAACTTAAGGCACAGGTAGTGTTTAAAAACTTTAGGCTAACACTCATCTGAAAAAAAAAATAAAAATAAATGCTTATCAATATCTTCATATTAAAGCCTGTCACCTAGTGAGACTGAACATAAAACACAAACCCAGTCTGCTGGCTTCGCCATTACTTCCATGCAGGCATTTGCTTAACTCGTACTGCTTGACACGTTCTTGCACAACTGAAATGTTTTCCATAGCAAGGTACAACATACTGGATGAAAACTATCAAAACATCATTGTTTTAAAATTATGAGCAGAAATGTGATGACAACATAAAATTAATTTGGTTTTCATTTAAAAAAAACAAAACCCAACAATTTTATTGTTCCCATATATTTGAAATATTTTGCTGTTTTGGTAAGAGGCATTTTTTTGTATTACCTAAATAAAGCAGAAAAAGCTCTGATCAAAGCAAAATAGAATTACCCTAGTACGTGCAACATTTACCAACTTCAGGCATGTTATTTGCTCTATTTGCATACAAAATTAATATTTTTCTTCACAGCAAGAACCCTGGTCTTGTATAAAGTACTGTCTGCCCATGTATCATCTGTAGAAGAACTAAAATGTAACCTTTTCAGACAGAAATACTATTTTCCTGTTAGCTTCAACAGTTTAAGAATTACATCTAAAATTTAAAAAAGACATTAAAACAACAAAGTTTAAACTCCTACAACAAATGAGTATTTCAATGAACACTATCATTTTGTTTCCTAAGGCTCAAGTGAATGTTCCATTAGCACAATTCTAAACTGGCAAATGTACTGAAACTAGCCAGAAGTACCTGTTGTTCACACAAAAACTTATTTGACAGAAGTAAGCCAACTTTGGTTTAGAAGGAGACAACAGCACATTACCTGAATCGTTGCGGAGGTATGATGACATTGCTGGGATGAGGCAAGATTGACTGAGTAGCTCTAGGAGAACAGATGGAAGAGCACTGCTGTTTTGTCCTCTCCCCTCATGGCTAGTTTGGGTCTCTCCATTTGATGTACTCCCTGCAGGATTTATGTAACTGGCAAGAACCTGAAATACACAAAAATACTTAATAAAAACTAATTTATTTTAGGCAAAAGAACTTTAACTGTACTCCTTTAAGGAAGATGCCATAATACTTCAACAGCTATTTTTCTAATTCTAGTCTAAGTATTTATTTCACTGGTCCCAAAGATGTCTAGAAGAAATTCTATATAGTTATTAGTTTGTGATTCCAACTTTGGCTAATGATAAAATTAAATAACTGTTATAATTCCAAATTACCTTAAGAGATCAATTAATGAGAATTTTGACAAACCTGCTGGGGTCACTCAAAGTGGGAGTTTGCCAGCTCACACCACTGAGACATGCAGCTGATTAGTCCCATTCAATTTAGAACACCAATTGGTAAAAAATGATTTTTATTTTTTTTTAAGCTGCAAATATTTAAAAAACCTTTGTAACTTCCTTTTGGATGGGACTTCAGGGTTCACAGATGAAACAACAACTTACAGTGAGCATGACAGTTACTTGGAACAATCACTTGTGAGCACAGCTCTGGCTTCAGTAAACAAAGAGCAGCCTTCCCTGTCCCAAGGGTAGTTCTGGCTGAGTTCACAGGCCCTCACCATGTGTTGTGGATGTACAACCTAAGGCACTTCTATGGGTCTGAGTAGGGCAGTTATACTCTCAAAATAAGTAACTTCAAGGCTTGAAAGGCAGTAATATTTGAAGTCTCAGGGGCTCTGTTCACCTTTTTAGCCTCCTCTTCTCTCTTTCATGCTCCCTCTTTACTCTAACCCCATTACCCATGGTATTTTGCTGCAGCATCTTGTCAGTACCCTCTACGACAGAATTTTTCTAAACAACCTTTCCAGAGAAGGGACCAGGGAAAGTCTGCTGTAAAACTCATGAGTACCTTCAGCAAAACTCTGACGGGTTTTCTACCTCTTCTCCAATTGCTGACTGCCAAAGCAAATGCCTCCTTCCCTCATGACTTACCACAGTTATAGCTAAACTTCTGCATGGCAAACACAGAGTACGGCCTAAAAGCTTCATCAAGAGTAATTCAGGCGACTTTCCTCTTTCTTGCTTAGGAAAACTGTTTCAGATTTTATTTGCTTTGCTTTTGCAGGGGACATGATACTTGTGCCTTGTAATCTACAGTGAGTGAAATAACTGATTACATCAAAATGATACCTTCATCAGTGAGGGCATGGGCATTTTCTGAATTTAATCTCCTTTGTGCTCTACCCCAGCAGTAAGGTTAGCTAACGCATTTGAGCTGACAGTTCTGTGAATTAAATTTTTGATGACTTGATAGAATCTAATTTTCCCTACACTGACCTAAGATAACAGGGGTTGTTTGCATTTCACAGTGGACTGAAAACCTTAATTATGCAGGATTTTCTTCTCCTTAGTATGAGGCATTTGGAAGACATCACAGTTTTACAAATATCTGGATCTTTACTGGCGATTTACTACTGTAATTTAATTGACATACTCATAATTTTATAGTATGTCTGAGTGAGATTTTGTTACATTGGCATAACCTGTTCATGGATGCCAGTAACAACAATGGGAATTTCCTTGAAGCAAAGCAAAAATATGCGAGAAATGAATAAGCGAGATTATTTTGCACACAAAACAAAACACCTATTCCCACGTCCTCCTCCTTTAATGGACAGTCTTTCCTTTTGACTGAATGCAGCAATGTCAACATAGATAAACAACTGCTCCACAGAAATCCACTAGAATGCTTCTTGGTTCACTGTCTATTCAGAACTGTTGTCACCCAGGCTTACCCAAACAGGTCTTTTCTATGCAGCAACCTAATGATGTGTGAAAATATGATCTAAATCATTTTTCTTATAGACAGGCAGTTGTAATTTTTTTTTTTCCCCAAAATAGCATAATTACTCTGCTGTATGACTGAAAACACCCAAGCTCAGTTTTTACTACCCAGTCCTAATGTTTCTAGTGCTTATCACTAATAAACTTTTCATTATTACACACCTGTAGAAGGCAGGTCACATGCTCTTCTTCCAGCCTTTGCTTAGTCAAAGCTTGTTCAACATCCCATCCTGAAGCTGTGGAGCCTGTTCCAAAGCCTGTACCCTTAGCCCAGTACAACTGCTGTTCTTCTGTTGATGCACTGTTGTGTGTACTTGACACCTGTGGCTAAATAAAAAAACAACAACAAAAAAGGTCACAATAATTTCACATTTTTAATCTTCTGAACATTGTCTTTAGAAAGCCTTTGTTCTGCAAAATAATGTAATCCCAATTTATTAACTTTATAAAGATATCGTCAGGATCCAGTGAAATTCAAAGCTCTAGAAAGGGAAGACTGCCACATACATGGAGTTCTAGTACAGGTCACCACTACACTGTTTTAAGTCTTGATTATTCAATTTGATTAGGACTGTAAACCCATTTTTGTTCTCTTTTAAGATACTATTACTGCTTAAATAATGAAAGGTATTAAAATCTTACTTAATCAATATCCTGCTAAACTTCATATATCTGTAATTACTACTGTTTAACACCTAGTCAAATTTAATAACATAATTAGATAAAGGGGATGGGAGTACACAAACTAAAGATTAAGATGCTCAAGCACACGCTGATTTTGAATAAGTGCTCCAAAATAGCACGTTACATGTATAGCTCTGAGACACGATCTCTGGCTCACTGAAACATACACTATTTCCTCTCCAGATAAGAGGGGAGGAAATATTTTGTCCTTAAAATGTTCTGAGGGAGAGTATTTTTCCAAAGGTGTTTGTATGGCTTTTTCCAATGGTTTGTCTCACTGCACTTTACTAACATTACTCCAATATTATATTGCTTAGCCCTTACGAAACTGTTTAAGCACTTATGTAAATTTTGAAAGTTTAACAGATCTTTGGCGAAAAGAATAGAGAAAAAACTCTGATAAGCAATTTTTAACTCATGCTTTCCTAATTATATATTTAGCCACGTAAACAAGTGGCCTCATTTTCTGATCAATGAACAAATGCTACTTTCATTTGAGTTACTCAGTGACAATTAGCCTTACTGGAAACCAGGTCATGTGAATAGGTGACAAACTTTAATTTTTAATAATTGTTTAAGTCTCTGACAAGTTTCATTTTCTGTTCAGATTTTCTTCAGTGACTTTGTTAAAGACTATATTTAAAGGAAAATAAATGATGTATGAAGAGACTGCAATGGCTAAAAAAGTTACCACCTATGTAGTACTATACTGACAGTAAACTGGAATCACCGTTTTAACTTTTACATTGGGAATGTAAAGCATCTCAGTGTTCAAATAGTTGTGTAGTTATTCTCATGTACACATTACATCACCCATGAACATGGTGTACCTTTAACATGCCAGAGGACTGTCAGGAGAACTGACTTAAGGGTACTTAAGGGAAAGCCTGGCCTCAGAAATTCAAGCCTTGGTGCAGGCCTGATGGATCTCTAGTTTCAAGTTACCATCTATCACCTGATAGATATGAACTATGAGAAAGCAAGCTGTTTAAGGGGTCATGGTAGAACTGAAGCAGAGATAAGAATTAATGGTTGCCCTTTCCCTCCAAAAGCGCAAAAATGCTAAAGTGTTAATGTGTCAGCAGCCTGATACCCCATTAGAAGCAGAATATCTCAGCCTTCCCTTAAATTTGAGTAGCCTTTAAAGTGAATTATTCTCAGTCACAGCTTCATCTCTTCCTTACTCAAACCCATATCAGAGTTGCTAAAATACAGACAGTCCTATATTTTGCAGCTACTTAGCCATATTTAGCCACCAGGAACTTTTTCATGCAAGCCTCTGCCACAACAATGCTGAAGAGGGCAAGTCATTAATTTTTTTTAAAACACTTTTACAGACAAGTAGTATGTTATGCAGAAATGGCAACTCATAATCCTAAAAAAATCATGGGATACATGTTATGGATAGACAGTGGTACAATAGGGCAAGTACCTTGAAAAACTTTAATTTTGGAGATTCACTTGGGATCTTGAACGCTATGAAAAATTTGTGTTTAGATCTCATTTCCACCAGTAGAAAGGGTATAAAAAAATATAACTGCAGCAATTCATTAATTTTCACAACGCATTTACATTTGCAAAGCACTTAAGATGAAATAATTTGCAGCCAGTAGAGTTTAGATGATGAATGCTAAATAAGGTAATGAGGTCATGCTACCTAACGAGGATTAAAGAATCACCATCCATTGAACATTATGCCGTTCATGCACTGAAGAAGGTCCTATGAAAGAAACTGATTACACCTTAATACCTCAGGACAAGCCTTCTTTGTTGGCTAAATTTAATTATTACTATGTTTACTTGCAACATGCAAGGACAATTAATTAATCAAGTACTTTCTGAGTATTTTTGTTTTTCATTCAAATGTCAAATCCCTCATAGAAATTAGGCTACAATGAAAGCAATTAAATTATTTTCTTTTTTATAGTTAAAACTCTTACTACTTTTCAGTGGCAATTATTCTGCTGCTAATCTTACCTCTGCCTGGTTAGGACTAGAGTTGGGTACTCTTGGTGCATGGTGGCTTAGAGCAGACAGACAAGCAAGGATAAGATGTATAGCCCCAATCTCCAGTGCCATCCGCCTAAGCAGGACTCCATCATCAGTAGTCAGTGGTGTAGTGCTGAACAAACTGCGCAACACGTGGAAGGGCAGAGTTGGAAGCACGTTTGCTGAAGGAGACTGCAGGATATGACCTAGATTGAAGAAGAAAAATATCAAACCCACATTTTCTTTCTATAGTTCAATACAGCCTGTTAAACTCTGCAAGACTTTATAAACAACACATACAGAAATCTACTAAGGACTTAGTTTGGGTTTTTTTGTTCCATATAGCAAGCTATCTAATACTAGGTTTCTGTTCATAAAAAATTTTCAGCAGAAGAGTGTAGAAGAAAGAACATTATTTCCTTTTTGGAAAAGAACAAAGTTGTAAAATCTGATTTGCCATTTCCAGGGAGAAAACTTAAGCTTGTGAATAACAGTGAGTATACTTCTGTATTCCACTACACTTCAGGTCCTATTTCTGAGTGAAGAAAACTAAGGTGGTTCAGATTTTTGTTTTGTTTTGTTTTTTAAACATTCCAGCTATAGCAAGCTACAGAATGCACATGCTCAACTAACAGCAGCTCAGCTGGCAAGGAGCTGTAGTTTATCATGATGTAGGATTTTTTTTTTCATATTCATGTGCCCAAAGTGGGAATTAAGTCACTGACACAGTCCAAGCTGTGATGCTATTTAAGTTGAATACATGATGAAATACTAGCATAATTTTCATTAGATGAGCTGAATATCTGAATTTTGTAGTAGAATTATTTTTTTTTTACCCTTTTGCATTATGAGCAAAAATTACTTATTTTAAAATCCACATTTCAAATAATAGTGTGACCTATTAATGCAACATACCCATATTTAGGAAACTGTCTCAATTTTTTTCTGTATTTAACAATGCATTTCACAGTCCTTCTCCAGCGCATATGCAAATAGAGATATATGACAAATGAAAATACTTCAAAATAGCCAACGCTGTTCAGAAGCTTGCTTATTATTTTAAATATATTTATATAATTTTCTCCCTCATTCTTAGAGTTCATCAGCTATATCATCATCCAGAGGTCTAAACTGAAATACATTACTAATATGTGTGTGTATCTGTATAGATACGTATCTACACACACACGAGTTAATTCATACCTGACACTCTCTTAAAGACAACAACAAGAAGGAAGCAAAAAGTCCTCTGACTGGGATCTTCAAAAGTAAAACTGAACTACTCTGGAAAAAAGCCCATCTGATAAACTTCCAGAACTGCAGGTGTAGCCAAATGACAAGACAAAAGAAAATCTAAACATTTGCCCATGATTTATCTTTCCAGACAACTGAATCCATGTTCAATCGATAAGCCATGGATTTATAAGTGCAGTTCTTCATACTACGTAAAAAAGTAAAGAGATTCCATAGGTATGAAAATATGCATTTCCAACAGAAAAGGAAAATATGAATACTTTATATAGAAAACTAATGTGGACTACTGTGTACATCTGATCCCACATTCCATAAAGAGTTGGATTCAAATGTTTGGCTTAAGGAATGGAGAAACTGACTGTTCAGTCCAGCAGAAACAAAGGCTAAGAGTGAATACAATTCCTGACAACAAATGCATTGGAGAAAGAAGAGCTATTTATAATGAGGAACAATGCTGGCACAATGATAAATGTGCACAAACTGGATATGAATAATTTAGGCTGAAAATTAAAGCAGCCCCTACCTATCAGGAAAAAGATGTTTTGAAACTGTGTTCTGACAGCAACAGTGGATGCACACACACAAAAAAGAAAGCAACCCAAATTTTAAGGGTTTGAGTTGGTCTTTTTATTAAAAAAAAAAAAAAAAAAAAAAGGGAGAGGGGAAAAAAAAAGGATATAAAATTGTTAGCAAGGGACTGGAACCACTCAAGGACAGAAAAATTTGAGGGTCTGCATATAGTCCTTCAGTTAATTACTACCCAAATTAGGTGTGCAAATTAGGCCCTGTACCTAAATACAAGAGGAAAAAAAGATAAAGAGAAGGGAGAGTAAATGAGATGCTTAGTTTCTTGGTTGGTCTTAGAAGCTACACATTGTCCAGCGCTCTATAGGCTGCTGAATAGAGACTAACTTCCATTGACTGCTGCATAGAAAAAAAACAGCATTCTTTTCAAAATCATAATGAAAGGAAACGTCTTAAAAGTACTAAAGCATCTTTCACCTACACTCCTCTAGTTTTTCAAAACATTAAGAAATACAAATCTTAGAACTATACGCAGAATTCCAGGTTTGGTTGCAAAGACACTAACTACAAATTGTCTCTTGGCTCATCTGTTCTTTCACCAAAGACGACCTCATTTCTCCTTCTGAACTCTTACCATCAAGGTAGAGTTCCTGCTCAGCTAATTTGATCACTATGATCTTTAGAAACTTCCTCTCCTTTTCTAAAATGGTATTATTCAAGTTTATTCTACATCTGCTGTACCTATGCTCCTATCCATATTATTCTGTATTTGGCTGCAGAATTATATGATGTTTGCTCAATTAGTTGAGCATCCCTAGCTACTCAGATCGTTCCGTCTGAACACACAGTCATCTTGACAGCGTTCTTGTAAGTTTTATCAGCAGTTATTTGACAGTTACCCTGACATCTAGACGAGAACACTTGAACACTGATGATTGTGACAAAACATTGCCAGGCAGAATTTAATATTTAGAGACAACAGATTATCGAAGATGCTAGAACACAGTTCTGCACAAACCAATTCTAACTTCCTGCTAAAAGCATTACAGTGTAAATAAATTTAAGCAAAATGATGTAGCTGTGGTGTACAAAGAAACATAATAATTGCAGCACATACTTCCTTCACCATCATCTGTAACTCCCAACACCAATCTCAACAGACACTGAGCATGTTTCCGTTCTTTTAGCAGCACCTCAGCATAGCCCGGGAGACGAAGAAATAAACCAAAGGCAGCCAAAGAATGCGCAGGTATGGGAGACATAGTCTGAACTGTTGACTTGATCGGTGGAGGTTCCGCAGCAATTGTTTCTGGTGCTTCATACACCAACTCCCCTGATTGTTCAATAGTAACCCATTCAAACTGATCACTGTCCTTCTGCTTTTCCTGCGTGGTCGACGTAACCACTGGAGTGCTCACCTGAACCAACAATAATAAAAAAAAATTGGTAGTCATTCAGCTATTCACCTAGGCAAATTTTTTTTAAAGTTAGGACCTAAAGAATATACAATCTTACTACAGAACCATTAAATTGTCACATGAAATACACTACTGTTTACAGCACAAGAACCTGCTGAGAAAGTCCCACCTAGACAAGCAAGCAACTGAATTTTGCCAACCTAAAATCCTCAGTTAAAATGTGCTGCTTAAAATCTAGAGGCATAGGAGACAAATTACACTGAAATAAACAATACAAAGATTAGTTCATATATCAAACTGTTAAATAAGAAAGGGCACTTTCATTTTTAACATTAAACAGTGTGAACTTAAGTAGTTAATTATTAATTACATATTGCAAAGAGGAGAACAACTAATCATAGGACCTTTAAAAACTAAGAAGAAATTTGGGTATCTCGGCTGTCTTGTAGCAACTCGTCCTCCTTTTGGGCTTTCAATTGACTTGGCAGGCTTTATTACTATTATGCTCTAACACAACAGTCTGTGGTTCTGTTTTATGAACTAACACTGCACAGAGTGCGGCTAGGCATTATGATGGGAATCAGAGTTTAAGGGGGTAACAGTTGAACAATTCACAGAATCACAATCACAGAATCACAGAATGCTAGGGATTGGAAGGGACCTTGAAAGATCATCTAGTCTAATCCCCCATCTAGTCCAATTCCCCAGAAAACAGTCATATGCTCAGTTAAAATGAAGGTATGACACTCAGGACCCTCTCACAATTAAACATCAGAGAAGTTTCAGGCTTTTATGCTATTCAGATGAACTGATGCAATCATATTTAAAATTTCAGTATTTATAACCAGACTGATCTAAACTGGAAAAGATTAATCTGAAAAGCCCTTGCAGAATTTATTCAGAATAACAAAGTCCTAATTAAAAGTCAAGGCCATGTTTAGCTCCATTTATTAAATAATCTACACATTAAAAGAATCAGAACTATCAGTGACTTAGAGAAATATAAAAGTAAAATTAAAGAATTAAGAGTCTGCAGAATTCATCAGTCTTCACTCTGAATATTCTATTTGGTATAATTTTACTTAATTTGTTTTTATGGATCACAGCATTCTTATTCAGTACTTGAATCCAAACTTACATCTCAAGCTAAAAAATTGTGAAAAGAAAGTAACTTCCTAAGACTATAGAAAAAGAAGGAAAAAAGGGATAAAATTTTTCATGGTCATAAGTCATCCTTCATCTGTTGCAGAATTCCATGAATCGGTCTTCTTCAACACAGAGTACATGTTATCCCTCTTGGATTTCAAAATACAGTAATTGCTTATGTGAACACATTTCCTTAACTTTTAATTTTTTTGAAGAGGCTTGACACGAGATCTCTAACACAACTTTACAGAACTATTTACAAAGGATTCATACTAATTACCTGATCTCACTACAGAGTTCCTATTACTGCCCAGTTTTGCAGTCAGGGTACTGAACAACATCCTTACTTCATGACTAACTTAATTTCAAAGGGAACAAATATTCACAAGTCTTTCCTATCACAAGTATCAGTCAAAAATTTCAAAAATATAGCCAAATAAAATTTGAATAATTCACAGGTTATTTTTTTCCCTTTTTAATAAATATTGTGTACTTAGAACAGGAGCCAAAGGACTAACTCCACACTAATGCCACTACTGACACTTTTGAAACGCCTATCAGCACCCTCAGAGAAATTATATATGTAGTTATAACTGTACAAATAAATAACATCTATATTATTTATTATACATTTTTATTCTAGATATATTTTTATTATTATGAATATAATTAAGATAAATTTATTTATTTTTCATAATAATAAATCTATTATAAAATTATATAATCTGCTTTGAGAACTGAATTTCACTTAACCATAAAAAAAACATGAGGGTATATTTACATAAGCAAGTAAATGTTAAGCAAGTATGACTATGTACATCAGCAACTTCATGTTACTGCACTCTCCAAGATATTTTATGAACTAACAAAAGTGAGGTAAGCAGCAACTCATACGTTTGTTCCCCAAGGACATGGCTATTCAAACAGTATATAACAGAGAATCAGAGAATCATTTAGGTTGGAAAAGAAGGTTAAGATCATCAAGTCCAACCACTAACCTATCACTGCCAAGTCCACCACTAAACCATGTCCCTACGCATCGCATGTCTACACGTCTTTTAAATACCTCCAAGGATGGTGACTCCACCACCACTTCCCTGGGCAGCCTGTTCCAGTGCCTGATAACCCTTTCAGTGAATAATTTTTTTCCTAATATCCAACCTAAATCTCCCCTGGTGCAACTTGACGCCGTTTTCCTCTTGTCCTATTGCTTGTTACTTGGGAGAAGAGACTGACACTTATCCTTGTTGAACCTCGTACACCTATAGGGAAGCAGTGCGCATAACTGGACTACGCTGGGGACTTACGCACTTGCCTGTTTTAAAGCAGCTTCCTCACATGAGTGAGATGCCAAACTGAACCATGGAGAAATACAAGGAAAATACTGTCCTTAAACAAACAAACAAAAACCACTCTTAGCATGCTTTTCTTTACTGATTTTTTCACTCACTTGCTGAATTACGTCAGGATAAAGCATTGGGAGTCTCTCTGCAATAAGGGCCAGTCCACCCATTCCTGCAAAAACTTGCAGCGGAGATGGGATGGGACAGGTTTCAAGAAGTGATTCATCTAGCACTGCATCCATACACTCATCCCCAGGACTGATTGCTTCATCTTCAGGGCAAGGTCCCAGTAAATCTGCATGTTCTACAAAAACATAGAAGTAAAAGAAATTAATACATCATCATCATCAATATTGTGTTTATTTCTCCATCCTCACTAAAAAGTGCACTTCAAAATTAGCAGTTCCTTTTTACACAAAACCTTGTCTAGAACTTGAAATGAATGCATATAAAAGTATCAAAAGAAAATAAAAGTATTTGTAGTATCTTTTGCCAGAGATGGCAGACCCATGTCATAACTTGGGATTATTTATACAGGGTTACATGTTAATTATTAGAATTTTATGTTTTATTAGAATTTGATCTGTGCCTTCAAAATTTTGTTAACTTTGGAAGTAGGACATTTTTAAACACTGTCATTCATCTGTGAGGTAATAGTAGGTTTGATACTCTCTGTAAACTATAAAGGTTTTATAGTTGAAGAAATGAAAGATAACCTCCCTAAATTAGTCTTGTGTTTTCCTCAAAAATGCTGAACAAGAATTTTTTTTGTTTCTCCTTTCCCATCATTTAACTCACTATCCATAAAGTCTATTACCTGCCATTCACTACACCTATCGCTCTCAAATCTCTTCCTTGTGAGGTGTCAAAACACCCCTCTGCCAAAGCACTGAAATTTAATTCTATTCCCCACAAAAAAGATCAAGATCTCTATTTTTAACTTTCTTCTAGCCTCCATCCCCCTAGTTTATGACTAAGCACTGTAATATCTTGTACAACCGACAAAAAAAGATAATTTTATATAATGATGCACACAAGTTGCATATGAAGAACCCCATCACAATTAATTTTGCCAAAATTAACCCTCTGCTCACTATCACAGGCAAACTTCACAGTAGATATTGAATTTATTTCACCTAAATAATCTGTATTGCAAATTATGTTGTTAAATATTATAATGCAGTGGTCCTCAAAGCCTTCACAGTATGCCCACATCAAAAGGGAACACAGATCAAGTGGTCTCACTATCTCTTCGCTGTGAGCAGTCTGACACCCAGTGAAAATCCATGATTATACTTAAAATGTTTGTGAGCACACAGGCTATCATTTATTATATACTTGTAAAAACAGGGAAGTACATTAAAGTATAATGCACGCAGCTACCAAAACTTTAAACTTTTTTTTTTTATTTTAACCACAGATACATTATCTTTTAAGCCCTTTTCTTCTCTGATTTGTAAGGGAATAGAAAACAGCAGGTTTTCCCCATCCTAATTCTCAACTTCTAAATGTGCAAGAAGCATCAGGTTACAATGACATCACGGGTACGTTGTGAGAAGAACACATCGCTATGGAGCAATATGATCAAATGATCAGATTTATTAAGATCAAAATCAGGGATATGTGCATCAATTCACCCTAATTCAACCCAGCTGACTATGAGGAATAGAAAAAGGTCACATACACTTCAAAAGCAGGAAAAGATGTGTAAGAAAGAGCCCAAACTTAACACTTTCAGTACATAGCTTTGATGTCTACCATTCCTAAGGATACAGGCAGAAACCTCCTCTGTGGCAGTTTTCCCTGTCACCACAGACAGTGAGTTGAGGATGTCTGCGAACATGCTGGTCTTGGTAAGTGACCACCTTCCGTTCAGATGTGTGGAGGCTTCCACCATGCTAGGCTGAACATGATTTACAGTTCAATTGCTTGTGATGACATGAATTGATCAGACAATGAGAAAGGCTAGATTTCCCCGATAAGGAAAATTTTAAAATAGAGATTTTGAAGGAAGACTCACTCCTCTGTTTTACACTGTCTTACAGTGTAAGAAGCTATGAGCCTTCCCAAAGAAGGAAAACAAGAAAATAGATTCACACAGATATTCACAATGCCAGAAAGACCACTAAGGCCAACACCTTCGCCGCAAAAACAATTGAAAAATATCTTATCAGTGAGTAATGGTATAGGTAGATCTTTTATTATGAGTGCAAATATAATGCTACTCCTTTCATATCTTAAACATTGTTGCAAGTTGTTACACTTAAGTATGCCTTTCCAGTACTTGCATTAGTTAATCTTCTTACAACCCAATTTAAACCATTTCCCCTCTGCAAGTTTTCAGTGAAGTCATGCACTTCAGCTGTGGCAAATAAAGACATTGAAGCAGAAAGAAAAAAATAAAAAGAAATGACACTTTTCCTCAAGTATAGTAGTAGTAATGCAGTAATAGAGACACCATGTGAAGCTATAAAATCTACCTAGCACAGACGGTGTAAAAAAAAAAAGTCTACATTAAGTAGCAAGTTTAGAAATGCTGATATGTACAAATTATTTCTATAGATATTAAAAACTAGTAATGAAAAAGCAGTAGGACTAACCTCCATAACTGATGAGTGGCGATTGTGAGACAACTGAATGTAACTAATATTTTTCTGTATAGCAACACAGATCAATGGATTTGTAAGTCAATTTTTCAAAAGTATTAGTCTCAAGCTTAAAAAAAAAGCCTAGTAACTTACTAAAAGTTCAAAGACCTTCATGTTTTCACATGCAACTCTACTACTAAACTGAACTTCCTCTAATGATTTGTAAGTTTTATTTAAATAGAAAAATATCACTGTAGGTAAGAATTTAAATAAACAGCAAAACAAAACAAAAATATTATTTGAAAGAGAAAGGCCTCTGTATAGTGAGAGAGATCTTACATCCATCCATTAACTACATGGAGTCATGACATACTTAGACCAGACCAGACAGCAAGAAAACAGGTTGTTGGGTTTTTTTTTCCCCAACTCTTCTTTCTGTTTCTTATATTTTCTACAAAGAGATTGATCTATTAAGTGAACAGTTTTTAAAAGAAGTTCCTATCTTAAAACAGCCAAATGATTAACTTTCTAACACCATGCTGTGTCAGCAGGCTGGTGATCAGCAGATCCCCTTAGCTTAATTTTAAGGTCCCATTTCTCTTAAGTCCTTCCCTAAAGGAAGGATATCAAAATATTTCAAAACAGATTTCTAGATACAGGACTATGTATAGTGCTGTATATATCCCACCTCCTCTTCCCCAGCACTATGAGCAAGTATATAGCAAGCAATTAGAAAGAAAACATTAGCAAGAAAAAGATCATATTAGAAAATGTTAAAAATAACGGTTTTAGAAGCTAGGGTTACAAGACTCGCTTAGATGGGCTTGAGGAAAATTCCCCTTTTCAAAGGAGCATTTAAGTACCCAAGTTGCCACAATGAAAAATTTTACAGGTTTCTATAACTCAGATGGTTTCAAACAGCTCCTGCATTACTTAATCTGCCCTGGTTATCAGCACAAACACCTACTACAGAGAACTAGTATACATGTCAAGAAAAAAATTACACAGTATTTATACAATCATATAATCGTATCATATACAACACTACAATGAAGAAAAAAAGTGAAACCAGAACAACCACACTGAAGCATCTTACAGATATAATCTAAATACAGGCAATTAATTTGTTCTTTATCATGAAGTTTAGCACTTGTCTTGTGGAGAATGGCTCAGGAATATAATCCAAGAAAATACAGAAAACTGTTGTTTCTTACCAAGAATCTAAGAACTATTTTTGTCCAAAATAAATGTATTTTAAAAAAGAAGATACAAAACAGTAAGAACACTCACCTTTTTCTGTGTGAAGACGTTTAAAAGAATCTGTTTTCGATAAGCTTGGATCTGAGATGACTTTGGAACCAAGCTTAACTGTCAAATCTATTGATCGGTATCCTTGAGGGAGTTTACAGTCATACAGCAGAGTCAGAAGCTGGGCAAGTGTCATTTCAGCTGGTAATGGTTGGCCTAAACAACAATGGCATCGAGTCAGAGAGGAAAATTACGATTGGGTTATTTTAACACACTTGTCCAGGTGCTGTTTCATTACTTGTACTACAGATACCAAGCAGACTAAATATTATCTGGCTCCAAACCAAAGTGTTAATTTTACCATTTGTTCTCTGGAGAAAAGGGGCCCCATCAGTTTGGAACCAACCATCAAAGAACTATGCCAACATTCCCCAAGACAGCTCTGTGCTGAGAGCCCAAGCACTTGGCACATTTAACAAATGGCTACGGCTAAAATTTGATGTGCATTTTAAGCGGGTACTGACTGTCCCCGACTATTAAACCCCACCCCTGTGGTGGCATAAAGGCGTGTGACCATAAGGTGAAATGGTTGAAGTGGAAAACAAAGAAACCTGCAATTCTTTTTCAGCTATATTAGTCCCAAGAAAAGCTCACTACTCTTGTCTCAGGACACAACTCAGCAAGAAAAGATGAATGGTATTGCTAGGAATATTTTTCTCAGCAGCAACATAGCCTTGAAATGCACATGCAATACAGCCCAAACCGATTATTTAAATCAAGATTTTGGCCACTCTGTTGTTTATGAAGAATATGTTATTCTCTGAAATTCTGAAATTAAAAGTTACTCTCAAGGCAGAACATTTTTTTCTGATAAGAAAAATGCAGATGAAGTTAAACGTTTTAGAGTTGGATTATGTAATACACTTAGCATGCCTGTTTCATCCTGACTGTACTTAATCAAGTAACACAAGTTCCAGGAAGGTCTTTAGTAGCAACCTGTTTCTTCAGTAGAAAATGGTGTCTTAAGAAATGAAACTTAAAAATGTCTTGCTATTGTGCAAGTAAGTTTTGTTGCCCCTTTTTCATCACTGATTCTGCCTTCCAGGCCTTTTTTGTAACAACTGGCTGTTGTGCAAAATGTTTGATCAACCAGATCACAAATACAGAATGGTCTACATTACCACTAGGAGACAGTCAACTTTTACCAGCTAGTTACTGAAAACAGGCACTGAGTTTTGATGTCCTCTACAGAACAGCAGTACTAACTGTATCAGTTTCAGATACTTTAATCCAATTATATGATCCCTCTAATAACTGCCAGAGAATAGCCTCAAAGCCAGTAATTCTGCAGTTTCCAAATTCAGTTTTTTATTGGGTGAAAATGACTTTGATTGGAAGTTTACCACTTAATTCCATTACCTGGTTCCTTGTTTTTATACTTTAAAACAATTAAGAAGCTCTTTGGCATAACAATAAAGTGTTTCACCCATGTTCCTGTCCTCCTTTATCCCTGATCTAAGGTTAAGTCCAGGCACACCAATCTCTCTCTATAGGAAGGAGAACTCTCTCTATGCCCCAACTACAACATTGCCATCAGCTTTGTCCAGATAGTTGATAAAATGTGACTACATATCTGCTATATGTAAAACATGACAAACTGCTTAAGTCACCCTGGTTTTGAAAACACAAGTATTATGGAATTCAAGATTATTCCTGAACTGGCAAATCAACCTTCTAGAGAGCAATGCAAGTTGGCTGCCCACTCAAAATTTGAAATAACAGGGCACAAATACCAATTCAGTTCTGCCTTGCAGGTGGAAGAAGATTTGAATCACCTTACAAACAAGTGAAAGTGGAAACGCCTTTGAGATTTTGCTTAGGAGCAAGGAAATAAACTTAAAGGAAAATCAGAATAATCATATTTTTGTCAAGCCACTATGATGCTATAATGCTCCACTTCCAGTTGAAAGCTGTTACCAAACCAGAAGGGCTCTACACTTCAAGATGCTCATCAGAAAAATGAAGATGTCCATTAGCATTACATCTACTTTCTAATGACATATCAGCCAATGAAAAAGACCATAATTTTGAAATTTAAAACAAGTTATTTAAGTTACCTGGTAGAAGTTTATGGTATAGATGAAAGACTGGAACACTAATGGTCTTGCTGGAAGATTCTCCTCCTGAGGAAGAGGTACCTACTTTATCTGCCATCACTCTTCCTCGCCTTGATGGTGGACGTGGAGGGGTGGATGAAACAGCTCGTTTTGACTGAGATTTCAAACCTATACAGAAGTAAAAAAATGCAAAGTCATTCTAGCATGTAATAAACTTCAGTTAGCCAAGATGCAATGTACTCACTACCTTCAATGATAGCAGAAGAGTTGAATTTTTTCAGCACTGGCTAATTAAATATCAGAAGAACATTCAAGTATAAAATATTTTTGGATATAACAACAGTATTTTTACAATTACAGGGCTGCACATCCTCCTGAGCCCCAAACATAAACCTAACTGTACTAGATCATATCATCCACAACAAAAGCTATTCTAATTCCACTCTTAGTTAAAGAGCCCGTCTAGCAGTGGGCCTTACAGTTAAACTTTTTCAGGTCATTTTTGCAATGAAAGCAAGAAAGGCAAAAATTTCTGAACTGACAGACATTTCAGCACAGACTACAGATAACAACCACTCATCTAGCCTACAAAGGTGACTTCAGCTGCAGTGCTGACAGTACCACATGTAATGAAAGGCATCTTTAAAGATGCTTTTAAACGTTTTGATCTATGTGACTTTAAAGAAGCACTAAATGAAAAGGCAGAACAGGTACATAAAAGCTTACTGAGCTTATACAGCAATACTACCATATTTTGGGACAGCTTAAGTTGACTTAAGGTATAGACCAAGTAAAAAAGCCAGTAGGTCAAGACACAAAAGAACAAATGATACATATAACTACTTCTTTATCATTAACCAAGAGCAGCTCCAAAACTAACAACATCCACACCTGAAATGCTATAATACACTCTTAGATTTAGCTGATCAGTAGGAGCAGCTATCATACATAACACATTCTTCAATAATCTCAGTATAGTGAACTAGCTTGTCTCAGGAAGATGAGGCTCCAAACACCATCTCTACTCTCTATTAATTTTACCAACAGGGAACAAGTTAAACACTGGCTGAAGGAGGCTCTGAGGACACTAAAATACTACCCAGAATATATGAAAAGATAAAGACAGAAGAAGAAAAGATTTCACAAACAGGAAGCAAAACCAAATGCAAATGAAAAAAGTTTAAATGTAAACTGTTTTACTTAACTGGAGAAGATACAAGCAAAAAGAAGTAAAAACTTAAGTCTGCTTCTTTCTAAATAGGGAATGGGCTATATCAGGCAGTATGATCAGAGATGCAACTGATGAGACATAGCTGATGTTGCTATGCCCTCTCTTCAAGCTTGGCATATTATTTTTTTTTTCTTCATAGATTCTTTATTCAAGTTTTAACCCTTCACTTAGGCCTATTAATATTTTAGTAATATTTGGTAATATTTAATATTACCAAAACATGATCATGCTGTTTAAGTGGCACCTCCTGCAAATATCTTTCCAGATACAAATGCTGTAATTAACATCAGCCATGCTGCTTTCAGTATACTCCAAGACCCATGAAACTGCTGCCCTATTCAACACTGGAGTTTAGAGTTATTTCTACATCTAAAAACCTGAAATAAAAAGCTTAAGAAATATTGGTGCCAGAAGTCAAAGGAAATCAGTATCTCTTCTTCATGCTTCATGAAGTGTAAATGAAACTGAGGTACCTCAATGAAGGCAGAAAGCTAGACAGGAAAAGAATAGTTTGAAGTTCATTAATATCTCTCTCACACACAGAGAACTTCAAACTGAAAGACAATGATCTCTACAGCTATAAACTGAACTGTAATCTTCTTGTATCACTGCAAAATACTATGTGCAATATACAATCTCCATGGTAATTTCTGAGGAAAAGGGTTTACATGAATGATTTCAGAAGGATCTTCACATCATTTTTTAGAAGGGGAATGCTTTGGAAGAAAATCCTGTATTTGTTGTTTCCAAGTGGAATATCATAGTTTTAGGCTTACATTTCAGTCTGACAGTTCTTAACAGAGCACCACTAGTTGTTATGCATCTTTTTATTGTTGTATATGGATCCTTTCATTTCCAAAGCTTATTGCAGGAGCAGAGGTGATTAAATTCTGGCGCACCAGCCATTGCAAAAAGGTAGAGGTAGTAATTCCCACATCACAGCAATAGCACACAAATACTAATGTATTGCCATGTAATCCAAGCTCCAGATGTGCCTCTACAAAATCCTGTAAAATGCATTCACACTAAATGTAGTGAGGTGTAATTCACTAGAAACAGCATTCACAACATATCAGACACACACATTTAGGTACAAATTTGTCAAAGTATACAGTCCGCTAGAGGCAGCAGCTCTACCAGGAACCAATCTTTGCTCCCCAACAGCCAGTGAGATTAACTGGGCCCTACAATTTTTCTAACCACCATTAGTAATCAAAAGAGTTGTTGATAGATATTTCCCCCCCACACACATACTTTTAACATCAGAAACATCAATTTTTCACAAGGTAGAAGAAAAAGACATACCAGAAGCAACAACAACACTGTAATTGTCCTGAAATCCATTTTCTGCTTTAACTTTTTCTTTCTCTTCATAGTTCTTTTTTTCTTTATCTTCCTTCTGTTCATTAATGAGCTTAGCTGTGATACTGGGTGTATCTATACAGGGGAAAAAAAAGAAAGGAGAGAAAGGCATTTCAAGATACCAAGTTGATTATATTAAAGTTTCTAGGCTGTTAACAAGGTTTTTCTCAACTATTTTAGTGGTTTAGATTTCCATCCCAGGCAGCAATAGTCTTGTAAATATATATGAATTAAGGTATTAAGATAATTCCATTCCACTCTTCCCCCCAAAATCTGTCTCTGGCAATCTAAAACTGTAACAGTTTAAAGCCATTACATAATGAGTCAAAGCGTATTCATGCTAAAACACCACTGTAATCAACCAAAAATTCCCATCCAAACCTGAAAATCTGCAAACAAACAAAACACCAAAAAAGCCCAACAAAGCAACACCAAAAAACCCTAAAATTTTTTTTAAAAAAATATTTAGGGACACCTGCAAACCTAAATACATTTTTGTATTTAGGTCTGGGTATCTAGTGTTATATACTGACCCAATTTCAGAACTGGCAAATATGAGTGTTCCTCTGAAACTGGAAGATGCCTAAAGTACATTACACATCCAAAACTTGTGCTGTTTGCTTAAGTGAATATTAGATTACTGCAGTTCAGCTGTTCTGGTTCAATCATTAGTGTAAATCAGAAGTACCAGCAAGCAACTCTTAAATTATTGATGACTGGCGACAACAGATCATTTCACACCTTGTAAGATGTAACACTGGCACTAAAATAGCTAAATAATTCTCCAATTGCTTCTGAGTAGTAACTTGTTTCCACATAGCCACAGCAGCCTTAAGCTATAATCACAGACTAGAAGCACCATCCAGCTACCTTTAATTGTCTGTCACGAGTGGGTGAGGTGCTGAAAGAGATATTGTTTGACTGCTTGGAAATACATTCTGATCTGTGCCTGAAGACACTGGTTATGTCTGTGTGAGACAGCAGTACAGACCAAAAGAAGATATTGACTGTGAAACTGAACACACAGGAACACATTAATACCAAAAATCAAACAAAAAAACCCAAAGCAAACAACTAACCAAAAAAACCCCAACCAGAGTGACACAAAAATCCCACCTTCCCCACCTCAGTTTTATAAAAGGAAAACCAGTATTTGACCAGTAAAAGCACACTTTACATGCAACATGTAAGGCACATGCAAAAGTTAACAACTTAAACCACTGTTTCATATTCAGCAATTACCAATGAACACTGCAAATATGTAAGTTAAACATACTTGGTTTATGGTTTTTTTTTGGTTTTGGTACTTTTTTAAAAAAACCCTGTATCTTAAAAAAATAAAACAAGAACTATTGCAAACTTGCCTGACACACGATCAAGAACCTCTGCTAAAGTTGTTGAGACAGGCAAGTGAAGAGTACGAAATTTGTGTCCAGCTCCATACATTGGATGTTGAATTACATGACTAGTAGCATTAATTCTACCTTTGTACAGCTGAAAGGGAAAAAAAGTCAACATTTAACATGACTTTAATATTTAGAAATAAGCTAAAACACTAAGTTCTTATAAACTCACCTCAGCAAAATAAAGCAAAACCTTTTGTGTGCTAAATAAGAAAACCGACACATCCTCCAACTTTGGAGGTATACAGTAAAAATGCATCAAATTAGGACAAGTTTAATTTTTTTAACTCAAAATGCCATTATTTTACATAGCTGTATATGAGAGAAAAAAAATGAGTGTCTGACTTGCAATTATTTATGAAATGAAAATTTAATTTTGCAATTAAATTAGGAAAATCACAATACAGAGTAGAGAAAGGTGTCATTTCTCCATTGCTCTGACTTGAGGATGAAGTTTATTCTAGACTTAATATCTACTTGCAGTTATGAAAGATAACTAAGTTAAAACATTTCAAATATTTTATCATAACATATTTTATCCTGAGCTCTGTATTTTCTATCTTTGCTTGCAGCAACTTTTTTACACACTTTTCTGCAATGTAAATGCCACTTATCCCCTTCCTCCTATCATCAGAAGTACCATTTACTAATATTCACATACAGGACCTATTTATTACTGTGCAATATCATAAAAAAAAATACTTTATGACAGTCAGAATTTAGCTTCTAAAATACAGTTTTGCTAAGAACTTAAGAGACAAAAATCAAGATCCAGTCTTTGAAAGGTTATGTCATTCGATGTACATCTACATTATTTTTAAGGTTTCTCTTTGGACTTCAGAGGAGGAATCATCTCAGTAAGAACAAACAGACTGTTTCTTGCTGGTTTTAATAGAAGAAACTGAATTATCTGGCAATTTATTTTCCAGATATTTTTTCTGCTTTTACATATCTAGTAACAGTCTGTGTAAAACTGCTGTGTGTAAACAAATCATTAGAAAATTGACCTCACCTTCACAATATCAATGGCCATGTTAGCAATTAATCTCAGACAGTTTAAAACAAAACATTTAAATGTTTGTGTAAAACTGTTTGTTCCTTCTTTTGTATTTTATACTATCTGATCCAGTTTCCCTGTCATATACCTCATGTACTACTACTGAGATGTAGTAAGAACAAACAAAAACAAAGCAGAAAGTAATTTTCCCTTGTATGGCAGCACCAGCTCTTTTAATAACTTCTGGTTTTCCTATATATCTTTATTCACAGCCTTCAAATGAGAGCATAGCACTTCAGTCACTAATTATAATTCTGTGTTCTGGTGAAGCATGTGGAAGTATAAAAGTATACATCTGCTTTATAAATTAATTCAAATATTCATCACTCAAGAATTTATTTGTGGTGTTTTGGCCAGTTCTGAAGGATCTCTGCCAATTCTGAAGCATCGAAACTACAACTGCTCCTTAATGAAACCAATAGTGAAGAACTGCTAGAAGGACTAGAACTTGTACCTATATTTGCTGCTAATGTGTAAGGATACTATTAAAGTCTTCCATAAGATAAATTTCAGTTGTCAGTTCTTTCAGAAGCAGTATATTTTCAACAAGATGGCTTTGTCTTGCAACAGTGCCTTAAATTTTCTTTCAAAATGCTGAGTCACAATTCACCAACACATTCCTTTACAAAATTCCACAATGTGTACAGTAGGAAGAGCTGCCATCTGACTTTTCAAACCTGAATATGCCCAGATTTTTATTTTTAGGGCTAAATTTATTCCATATTCACCATACAGATATATATATAAAAAAAAAATCTTACTGGACATGGGGACTGAAGAAACAAAGTCACTTTCTCATCCTCTAGCATCAGCTGCAAAAAAAGCCTCCTAATAAATCCTGAAATATTTCCAGAGGTTGGGAGGTTCCCACGCTGAGGAGAGGACTGGAATAATTCACAGAGAACCTGGGAATGCAAGGACATCAGATTTAAAATATTTCTATATTTAGGTCTCTAAAATATAACTCCATACAACCATAATAGGCAGTACCCAAGATCTACCTTCCAGTTATTATTCAGATCAGATCAGAAATGAGCACCACTGAAGAAAACAGCAGCAGCAAGTAAGATTTTTTTCATTAAAAAAAGATCAAAACACTGACTACAGCAAAGTAACTGTAAACATATAGACTACTCAAAAAGATAAAAACCTGAAGATATGGTATTTAGAAAAATAGCTTTCAAATTCCTAAAGTAAAAATTTCCCACTGCATAATACAGTATTACCACCAGCCATTAACAGAGAACCGTACTGAGTTTTTTACTGAAGTCTAACCTGTTCCCAGGGTACTGTCATTCGTTATTCTGAAAAATAATTTTAATTATACTTTTAGTCAACTAGGTCTGCAAATTTAACAAATGTAAGTAGAACAGCTAAATCTGCACTAGAATGCCAAGTGCAAAGCCATATTCTGCAATAACCTCTATTTCTCTGGTCACAGACTGCACAGGGTATATGGCTGTGCAAGCATATGTACTAGGAAATCTCCTTACACTACTAATATAAAAGATGTGTATGAAGCTTGATTTTCAAATTCCATTTCAGAAGAGTTTAGACCTATCCAATTACAGTATTTTGGATTTTGATCTAAAGTTTATTCCTCTGAACCAACAGGAATATAAATCTATACACAGGACTGGGTGGCCATGACAAAACATTTTTGTACTTTTCGAAGTCAGACCAACAAGCTAACAATTTTAATACAAAACTTTTCCAGTCAATGACAGTTTTGAAAAAAAAAAAAAAAGTTATTTTAAAGAAAGCTAAAAAAAAGTAAAAAGTCTTGCAAGTTAGCTGTAGTTATTAAAAAAGAAATTAAAGCTTTTTTCTTTTCTCTCTCACCTGTGCCATAAGTCTCTGGTTATTAGGATGGCAAGAGATGCACTGTAAGAAGAAAGCAACTGTTGCATTTTCAATTGCTGTCCGCTGCTGAGTGGTCAACCCTGTTGTTACAGTTGAAGAAAGCAAGCTAGATCTTGCATTAGTCTGTTGTGCCGTCACATTGTGTCCTCCAGAAGTAGCACCAGAATGGCACAACAGAAATAAAAGTGCTGTCCACAACGGATTGACTTCAGAGCCACCCAACCAATCCTTCATCATGTGGCTGTTGCCAACTTCTGTCAAAAACCTGAGTACAGGAGCAACCAGGTCTGCTGTGATAGGCATTTTATTAAAGTGCTGTGGAACGTGATGCCTCCTGAGCCTGTCCTGGGTCATATCCACTGATTGTGCAGTGCAGTCAGAGCTAGAAGTATGGTTAAAGCAAAAATTAGCAAGACTTCTTACAAGCAGAGAAGGCAAACCTGAGTCCAATAATTGCTTGATAGCTTCAGGGGACTGAGATGAGGCAGCAAGAGTAGCCAGGTGAGACTCTGTTAGTGCAAGAGGGGCTTGTGCATTTTTAGAGTCATCTGTTAAAGATGAACTAAGGTCCTGCTTTTTGCTGTCATCAGTCATGGACAGTCTGTGTTGACACTGCATTGGAGGAGGAGTGATACCCATCCATCCCATGAGTAAGGAAAAATAATTTGGGTGGATGTGGCACATTGAGCAAAGCAAACTATCAACAGCTTTCTTCAAAACCATGTTGCAGGGAAGAGACATGGACCAGTTGAACAGTGACCTGTAGAAGACAGAAAATCATGTCAAAACACAGTTTGCCATTCATATTCCCTTTTCTTCACTGGTTCATAAAACACCTTTCCACATTTCTGATTAACTATTGTAGAAGTTGTTGTAAACACACCATGCTGAGCCTGAAAGCCTCTTTTGGATCACAGTATCAGCAGGACATTCATTACCCAAACGCCATTCTTCAACTGCATGTTTAAATGTTTTTCATCATACTCTGTTTAAAATAGAGATAAGTCAACTTTCCTGGCATGCTGCACATGAAAGACAGGACTTCAGTCTTTTGACAGCTGTCACATAATTTATGCATTTTTGAACCAACCGCAACCTCTTCATGTTTTCAGCTCTCCAAGATGCAGCTACTAGGATCACATACATACACGCGCACACACTCACTTAAATAAAGATCTCTCAATCCTTTTTAAGAACTGAAAGTATTTTAACATGTTTCAAAAATTTTTTTTTTACATTTACTATTTTAGAGATCGACCTAAAGATGTTGCAAAAAAAAAAAAAAAAAAAAAGTAGCAACAATCTTGTTGGTTGAATGATGTTACCCCTCGCTACCCTTGCTGAACCTGAACTGGACACAATTTGACAGGGAATTATTCCTCAGAGTTATGAAAATCTCACCTCCCTTTGAACTCACTTCCATCCAAACAATACCTACTTGAATGTTAATCCAAGACATATGAATGCAAAAGCTAATTTAGCTCCTTAAATTTCAGAAGTGATATTTGTGAAGTAGTGAAATAATAATTTCTTCATACAGACTTGTTCAGAGTAGGTGAAATAATTTAAAACCTCCTCTCCAGCTTTCTGAACTGCACCCACAGTACCTTGACACCATACAAAAGTTACATTATCTTAACCTTTATATAAAGAGTTGAGCGTACACTTTTTGCCTCTTCAGTGTTATGTTTTTAAGTAAGTTTGGATGTATCACCATATATCACATTCCCATTTGAAGACAAGGATTGTTTTTTCTCTCTTCTGGATGGAACTGCTATTCTATGTTTAGTCTAAGTGACTCAGACTGTAGAGCAGAACAGGGGTCTAACCAAAAGTTAGCTTTATCAGTCCAGTGAATGGCTGATAAAAAACCCTCTCCAAGATAAAACATTTAAGTTATCTCAGTGACCAAATGACCCATAATTTTGGGAATATAGTCACAGTTTCCCAAAGCCCACATATAATAAAGGTAAACTCTTCTCCAACTATATAGTCACATAATCCTTCTGCCAAAATTTTCTGGGTAAGTTCATGCTCTATGAAAAATAAGATTTTTTTCCAACTAGATATTAAAAAATAACTAAGGAATAAATTAGTATCCATTGGCCAAAGCAGAAAAAAATGAAATGGAAAATAGGGATGATGTGACAAACACATCCAAGAGAAAAGTGAAATATCACATGAAGAAGAAATTATGAATTATAGCTAGAATCAATATTTCAAAAGTTAAAATATCAAAGAGGATGAAGAATACACATACAAAGTTATTTTTATTAGAAGAATTATTTACCCATATAAGTCTGATAACAATTCTTCTGTATTTATTAAAAATGTATTTTATAATTTGCTCCAGATGTGGCAGATATGAATTATAGTTTTGTTTGGCACAAGGTAGAGGAACAAGGCTATATTGCAACACGCATACTCAACCTAGGTACAATAGTTTTATCAATATTCCTTCATTTCATCCTGTGATGAAAACAACATAGTCTTCTCCAAAAGACAGGCAATCAGTTGTGAAACCCATTTTTATAGTAGTATAAATCTAAACAGGCTAACAATTTTAACTCTTTTTTATTAGAGTTATTTCTATAATACACATGAAACAAGGCTATGTGGCTTCTCTTTTTTGTTTTGTTTAAACTGAAGAGATGGTTAAGCAACGTGAATCAGGAATATTAGCTCACATATTTTCAATCTGGAGTCACCAAAAGGATACATTAGGTGTCTGGAGTGAACTTCTTAGAATCCAGCAACATCTGGGGCTTGTTTTGGGACAGTAACATTTTTGGGGGACTAAAAAGTTTGGGAACAAACTTTTTATCAGTGTCTGCAGTGATAGGCCAAGAGGTAGTGATTTGAAACTAAAAGAGGGTGGATGTAGACTAGATATAAGAAATTTTTTACAATGAGCGTGATGAAACACTGGAACAGGTTGCCCAGAGAGGTGGTAGAAGCCTCATCCCTGGAAACATTTAAGGTCAGGCTGGAAGGGGCTCTGAGCAACCTGATTTAGTTGAAGATGTCCCTGATCACTGCAGAGGGGTTGGACTAGATGAGCTTTAAAGGTCCATTCTAACCCAAACCATTGTCCATTAAATAAAACCCCACAAACAAAAACGTGCAACAGTCTACCTTTCACACATGTGCCAGTATATACATGGATTTGCTGTTCTGTTTCAGGTTTTTGTTTTTAAACACAATGATACCTGGATATGTGAAGTGCAGCTTTGTGTTTAGAACAACAAAACTACTTGTTTAGATATCTTTAAGTATATGCTCTATCAATAAGCTTCCAGGGTGACAATTTCCACTAGTATTTCACAGTGAGTGCACTTTAAGTCACATTATTTCAGTGAACGAAATAATTCCATTATAAAAAGTATGTGGTGCAAAACTTTGCTTTACTTACTCAAAGAGCTCTCTGTCCAGCAACGCTGGTAAATCATATTCAACAAGCAATTCATAACTATGCCACAAAATTGCTGCTACACAATGCAAATGGGAAGGAGATGGCATCAAAAGACCATACTCTCTTGTTGAGCTATTTGGACAAATGTAGCTGACCCGGCCACTTTTTTTCATAGCTGCAACTCTTGCAGAATCGCTGACCCATTTCAGCAATGCTTGAATTCTGGAAGGCAAGATGATGTAGTACATTATAAAGGTTCAAAGAAACACTCAAAAACAAATTACCTTGCTGTCTTTTAGTAATCTGATTTACAAATTTATCTCTTCTTTTGAAGCAAGGTTCAAGAGTGAGCTCAAACTGTTTTCTCAAGACATAGATCACTAATAGGGGAAAAATTAATTAAAACCACTTATCATCTTGGACAGCCAAATGTAAGTGTTCTTTCTATAAAGAAAGAAACACAGCAGGTGTCCAAGTTCTGAGTATTTGAGAGAAAAGTCAGTTGAACACTGAAAGTTTTATCCCTTTTATTAGAGCAAAGAAAGAGGGAGAGCATTCTCTGCAAAAGATGCAAAGAGCTAAGAGGGAAAGCTGGAAGTTTCTTTAGATTTCTGCACTTTCAGGCTATCTCATAACAATCAGATTTTTAGAAGTCTGTTTTTGTGCAGTAACATCAAGCCACTACTTAGCAGATTATTTTTGTATACACTTCCACGTGACAATCCAAATAACATTACCTATCTTTTGTTCCAGGGTCTTGGGTCGTTCCAAGCTGATAAAGAATGTCTATTGTGGAGTCAGAAGAGAGACCATTTAATCTTCCAAACAGTAAAGGGCTATTCAGATCTTGCCGCATTCAAAAAAAAAAAAAGGGGGGGGAGGGGAAATAATAGAAGTACTTACATAGGTATTTTTTAAAAGTACTAGTGAAATTATTACAGAATTGCAATATTAATATTGACTTGAGTTTTGCTATTAAAATAAGGATGCAATTCTCATACACAACACTACGTTGAAACTGGGCATTCTGTATGATCAATGCAATGTTCAGCCTTACTTTAAAAGGAAAAATCATTCATCAGATACAGGACTTAATGGCTGAATTAGTAGGATTTTCTTCAATATATTCCAAAAAGACATGACTAATTCCAATAGAGCTGTCAAACCTCATGCTTCACAGAAACAAGCATTTATTTTAGAATGGAAGTTTATTTAACTCCAATTTCCATCAATGGGACTAAGGCCAAGGATTTCCTCAGATTATTTTCTATTTATCTTCTCCTTACTGTGTTCATCTCCTGCCCCTTAGGTAGGAAGCTACTCTCTTATCTAGCACTAAGGATGTATTGAATGTCCTACTCTTGTGTCTTCAAAATATCCACCTCATTATTTATTACACACAAAACCCAAAATAACCCTGGTTGCACCACTTTACTGTTGTAGAACTACTCACACAGAAAGACTGTGATACTTGGAAGCATAACAAAGCACAAAGTTCTGGCAACCCCAATTCAGAATCAAAGTAACATGCAAATATACTATATTTGTACGCTTATACAAGCTATGTTTTTAAGCAACAGCTGAAAAAAACCCCCAAAACATTGAGCTCACCTGCTGGATCGCTCCCTGATGCTGAGCAGTTTCTCAGAAGAATGTCAATCAACTTTAGGCCTATTCTGGTGGACTGAAGCCCAATTTTTACAAGCACAGCCTCAATGTTTGGAGAATGCATACCACAGTAAGGTGACATCAGTAAAGCAGCACATGTCTGCAACAGATTAGCTGTGGGTGCTGCAGCACTAGCCATCATTCCTTCTAAATCACTTATGTGAGTGAGGCAGTGGTGTAGTAATCTTAACCATCCAATACTGAAAAGGAAAACATGAAAAAGAGTGAATGTATCATTTTCTTATTATTTTATTTTCATCTATAAGGTAACTACCTGTATTAGATTCTAGGACAAGTACTGCAGAAAACTGCTGTGACATGATCAGACATCATCCGAGAAAAGCAAATTAAAATGACTAAATTTAAGACCACAATGTAATATACATTAGTAAGGCTGTTGTAATCACTGGTTTAAGGCTGTAAGAAAGGCAGAGTTTGCGGGTAGGATGAGTTAAGAGCTCGCAAGGTTTATAAGTTTCTAAAACGTTTCCTAATTCACATACACATTTCTTCCAAAAGAGCCAACCTACTGGGGGAAATGTGAAGGGCAAGGTGCTTATATGGAGGGAACACAGCGGGAGAGAGTTAAAATTAAAAAATGTGTTAACCACTGCATTTTCCTCATGTCTCTCTCATCCTTTAGCAATATTGTTCAGTATTCTTTTTAATAATACCTCTTGAAAAGTAAACCTATTGTAATCGAATCAGTCTGGAAACACATTAACTAGACTTTATTTACATAAAATACACCACAATGCTGTTTAAACAAGGAGCTCTGAACAAGATGGCAATTTAAGTTGCGTATGAAATAAATGGCGTCATTTCACTAACAAGTTCTAAACTAACAGGTTAACTTATTTTCACAGCTAACCTTATCTCCCACAGTTCAAAAAAAGGCATATTTGCATACAGAACTTAAATTAAGTTCACACTTTTATGAGCAATTAACTCCTAAATATTTATTGTTTTAGAAAAGAGCAAGGTTTTTGCTACGTTTAAAACAAAATTATATCCAAATTTATGATAGTAATCTATCATATTACTGTCATTACTTCATTGAGATACTTATAAAACTAAGCTGAAAGCCACATTAAAACTTTCCAAGACATGAAAACGTACGCTCACCTTCTTTCTTTAGATAGTACTTATTTTTGTGTGACTTTAAGATAACCTCTTCTGAAGTACAGATATAGCAGTAGTATAATTTGGCTATGAAAATTTGCTTCACTGCTATTCAAGATTAAAGACCAATTTCAGCTACAAAACTTTTATCAAATATTCACAGGACAGTATTTATGGTATCTAAATTTACTTACCCTCTCTAATTTTTTCTCAGCAAAAGAAAAGTTTTTAAAACTTTCCCATGCTCTTTTCATATTTATAAACACTAAGATTCTAAGACGAAATATCTCAAAGTAATTGCTTATTACAATTTAGTAAGCTAAATTTCAGAACCAGGAAATCTCAGATATTCACTCATTAAAACAGATTTAAATTGGGAGACTTAAACACTTAATTTTTTAACAATCCTTAAGGGTTTATTTACTTTTACTTTAGAAATGAGTACGAAACTCAAGATGCCACCTAACCAAATAAAAGCTTTTGAAAACAAATCTTGCTGATGTGCCAGAATCACAACAGCATTCAGTTCCTATTTCTCAAATGTCTGCCAACAGAAATATTATATACAATTGCCACAAAACATCCTATTGTCTCACTTCTATTCCTGCTCCAATACTTATGTAACTCAGTTGACTTCAGTAGGGATAAGTAGTATGATGCTACTTCATTTTTTTTGACAACTGCCTACCCATTAAAAACACAGAATGCAACTCTAAACGCTTCCCTATCCTTAGTATTCTTTCACCATTGCAAAGATGTAACACGCCCTTTCACATCTGCAGACTAAGCATGCTACCAAAAAAGTGAGAAGTACTGCTTCTATTTTCCTTCTGTAAAAAAGAATTAAAACCAAAAGCAAGCAATTTTTCAAAGATATTTGAAACAGATTCTGTAAATGCTAGGATTTAAGTACAAAAACAGGTACTCATGAATACAGTTTGGTACTGAAAGATCTGACTCCGAGCAGGAAACATCATTAAGAAAACCCCAAAACATGATCCGGCACAAACATGGCTCTGTTCAATGATACTAGATTCTTACCTTGTTTTAGAGACCTGATCCTCAGAAGGAAGGAATGGATTATTGACAGTTGCAGACGAGGTGTTTCCAAAGGCTGTGAGGCCTAACAATTTGATCTGAGAGAGGCCTAGTGTACTGGCATCCCGAGGACGATGGAGACGGAGGCAGACCGCTGAGGCAACTTCAGCTTTTACCAGCTGGATTTTTATGTATGTGAGACCACTTGTGATAACAGGAGTTGACAAAGGTAACATATTGACACCATCTGCACTTATTTCAACAGATACTGATGAAGGGCAAGCTACAGAGTAAGATAAGAAGGTTTAAAACTATTTAAAAATCTGTACTGGTTTGAATTCCTAGTGTTAAACACATATCCATGTTAAAGACACAGAAGAAGATGACTGAAACGTTCTTGGGTAAACACTACTACAGAACTGAAGCTGATTATTTCACCTGTGCAATCGTGTATGTTATAACGCACAAGCATTTTGATACATGGTGTATACAGTTGATTTCAGAGACATAAGATGAAGAAAAGTCCTGTCAGTGTAAATGACATGTTTCCCTGGCAGGGCTATGACAATAAGAGCTGAAAACTTCATGCCTTATTCCAGCTATCATACAAAACCATTTTGTCTGAAGGCACCTGACCAATACCGCTAAGGAAAGTTTTGAGAAGTCTGACAAGGTTTTTTTGGCATATTTAATGTTAATGCCACAAGACAGGTACTAAGCTAGCAGAAATCAAGCAGAAGCAGGGCTTTCCCTTCGTAAGGAAAGCAGAATTAGCAAGCTTTTCAACTTACTTTACAGGCATTCTTCAAACAACCTGTCAGCTTTAGTTCCTCTGATTATACTCTTTGTATCATTTCTAAATCCCACCCTTCAAATTTTCAGACAGACATCAAGGTCAGTGAATCTACTTACTCGCCAGAGAGGCCAAGTGAGGCTGGATGTGGATTTCTTTGAGCAGCACGGCCGCGGGAAGGTGAATTGTGAGGTCGCACCAAGCTTCCTCGGGCAAAAATATGTACGACCATGCAGCAGACCGAGCTCGTCTGTGAGGGGGAGTAGCCTGCAGCAGCACTTCAGCAGGCTGGGCAGTGGGACTGCTGGAGGTGATTGAACCTTCAAAAACAGCACCATTAACACTGATTATTCACATTTATTAACAAAACCCACATCAAGTTACAACCTGAAACATTTCCATTTATTGATAACATCCCATGTGTAATAATGACAACTGCTAAGATATTTTTCTTTTACTTTTAGTCTGTTTTACAACAGGCAGTTTACATATCCACATGCATATGCATGTGCACGTGCTTGAAAATTTGCCAGTGGATACTTGCTACCAAAATCCTAAACTTTCTGTCAAGAGTTCATTACAAAACCAAACCAATCAAAAAGGTATAGGTTGAATCATATGCTTAGAACTAATTCATTGTTGACATAATGAAGGCTTTAAGGGTTTAAGTAACATAAACAACTTCATAATCAAAATGTGTAAACCTTTTTATTTAAAAATGATTGTTTCACATGAAAACCTTTTTCTAAAAAAGACACCAGAACCAAAAAAACCTGACCAGAACAGCTGCTTACTTTTCTAATCTTAGCATGAATTAAGAATGTAGTAGGAAGACCTAGGCTATGTCTTCTTTAGCAACAAGATCAGATTTGTGCTGGTCAAAGCACAGATACTTGGGGTGTTTTACTTTAAAGTAGCTCTAGCCTGGCCCCATGACTGAATGCCTAGTAGCAGCTGGATGTGAATTCCTGGACATATTTTAATAGACTTTCATCTCAAATTAATCAAGTTTGTCTCTCAGAGAACACTACATGATGAGAATCTGAGTGTAGTAAGTGGGGACAACCAAAAGGTTAATTTCAAAAGCACACTCCTGACTGAAAGTAAAATATTAAGATAAATGCACTTATAGCAGAACATCAAGAACTTCAGCACTTTGCAAGTTGGGAGATAAGGCATGCAAGAACCCAACACTGTATACACTTAGGATTTTTATTACCTAAAGTAATCAAGTACCAACATTTGCAGGATTCTTAAATTTACATTTTAGGAATTTGTGAAGAGCAAGGTAGAAGATTTCTAATGCCCATCTAATTCTGCCAAATAAACGTGTTTTTTTTAATAAACCCCCCAATTAATTATTTTTGTCGCTCTTAAATTTGAATAACAGGACTGAATGGATTTCTCTCATCTGACAGTTTTTCCAGAAATTTAAAAAATAATCTTTTCTTTCTCTGCTCCTGACAGTGAGACACAGTGTACGAATACATTCATGGCCTACGCTAGGCTAGTGGGCAGCAACAGGAAACATCATGACACCAGCAGCAAAAAGGAGCCTTTGTAAGATACTAGAGAACAACTACAACTTAACACACGTGCATTTTAGTGAACTGGCAGACACTGTATTGATACCAAAACAGCATCGCAATTCTAACAAACATTCATGCAGGCAACATCAGAGCAACTGGGTGCTGGTGTGAGAGCAGCACAGCGATATCAGCACTATGCTCCAGCTTCTTCTGCTCTTGTTTGACCCAGCTCAGGCTCATTCTGTGTCATTCAACTTTGCTATGCTTCTGGAACAGCTGCATCAAACCTGGTGTGCCTTAAGTGAAGCCAGTGAGTCTTAGTGTGTCTATGGCAGGTGGTGGGCTGGAACTGGGCATCTCCTGACCTAGGGGAGGAGGAAGGGGCCCATCTTGATGCATGATAACATCAGATAGAGATCACTCCCTTTCCTTCTTTCCCCTATCCACACAAGGTCTTATTGCCTGAGGAGGAATGGCTAACCTTCTCCCTCAGCATCATCTTGAAACATCAGCAACCCCTCTGTTTAGAGGATTTCATAGTATTGCAACATTTGACACTATCACAATACTTTTTGTTAAGAACTTGATAAAGATTCAAATTACCAGTGGATACCAATGTATGAGAAAGAAGTATTACTTACCCAAAGGTGCAAAATTGTGAATTCCTTCTGCATTATCAGGCTCAGAAGCTAGCACTCTAGCTTTCAAACTGCTGTCTGTTGCTTTGGTAGGACCAGAATCAAGAAATTTCATAATAGTTGAAACCATACTTCTTGCTGTGTTAACAATAGCTCTTGTGCTCGTTACCATGTTGTTACAAATAAGCTGAACACCACCTGTATATAATGTGGGCAGGGGGGAAAAAACCACAACACTGTTCAGAAGCTTGCAATAGATTCTCAGCAAGCAAAGGCTTATTTAGTAAGTTTGCTCCTCCAGATACATATCTGTAGTCCTTCTTTAAGTGCTAAAAAAATCCACAATAAACCTTTTACTTGATGCAGCTAAAGAAAAGACATTCTTACCCATATCATGGAAAGCCTTCAGTGCCTCACTTGTATCCAACACTCGTAAAATGAACCAGAGCAGTGGCTCAGATAACTGACAAGTGGCTAGAGAACCCTAGAAGAAAAAGTTAAGAAATACATGGTTTCATGCAAAATTAACAGGACATGCATGACTTCTCTTAGCCTCCACTTTTAGTAGGCAAAAATCCCAGAGAGGAAATGCTACCACAGTTGATCTCTGCCACAAAACAGCAATACTGTGTTCCACATGGTTCACTCCTTAGATGGGAGAAGTCTTTGTGATAAAGATCAAACTACTGGCGTAAGCAGCTGAAGAGAAATAAAAGTATTGAGCGTTTAAAATACTAATGAACTAATATGAACACAATAAATGTGTTTCCCATCCACATATAATAAAAGATTCAATCCATCTTCAAGCCTTTACCCAGGAACATTTACAGGGATGTCAAAATGTCCTTACAGAAGCTCTCTCCCTGCCTCTACCATGGGCAACGGAGAGAGGCTTCCAAACTTCAGCTCCAAAGTGAAGTCAGGTTGGAAAAAGTTAACATTCCTTTTACATAGCACTAGTTCAGTTTCCTGAGATTATTATAGGTTACACCATCAACTAACCTATAATTCCCTTGAAGCACAGCAGACTTAAGGGACCTTACCTGTCTTCCCATGTACCCACAGGCCATGTAGGTAAGAATTGGCTGAAGCATCACTTGCACCGTTGTTGCTTTTTTACTAAGTGTTGTGAGGATAGTGAACAACCCATCTCCAACTGATATTGCATCTAAGCCACCATGAAAGTTTTCATGTTTAGTGAGATGTAAGCCACTTGCACCTTAGTGAAAACAGAAACAGTTCAAAGGTCAGAAATCGAGACCTAACAAACCATTACAGCACCTAAGAAAACTCAAAGACATTTAAATTTCTTTTCAGTTAAATGTTCACATGGATTTTACAAACTACAAAGGGCCAGCTTTCAGGCTCCTATAAATAAACATTAGTATTCCCAGATATGTGCTATGTTCTTTACAGTACAAATAGGAAGACTTGACCTGGGAATTCAGTGAATTTAAATCCAGTAAGACCATAAAAATGAGTGTAATTAGTGAAGGAAACAGAATAAGAACTACAAAGACTGGAATCACTCCTAGCCAGAAGCAACTAACAAGTACTTAAGATTTTTTTTCAGATAATAATAGGAGTGCACTTGTGCAGCCAAAAAGCCCAACAATTTAACATACTTCTTTGTATCAGAAATACCTCTCCCAGGATTCTCCTTCTCCGTGTTACAACTCAAGATTTATTCATGAGGATTTACTGAATATCAATATTCAGCAACATTCATTACACATGGCTGAAATTGAGGATGGAAAGCAAAAGAACAGTCTTCCTGAGGAAGAGATTACCTCCATAAATAAACTGTCTTACAAAGCATATGCCAACAATCTGGAAGAGTTTTTAAAAGTGGTTTTAGATTTGAGTCGGGGGAAATCAATGGAATAATCCCATGCCATTTAGAGAAACTGGAGTTTAACTAACAAATAATAATAAAAAAATGTGTTTAAGTCATCTTTGGAACATGTCTTAGAGAAATACTTTGGCAAGAGAACTGACAGCTGTACTACTTTAATCATCTTCAAGTTGTCAAGAAAGAAAATACTGATAAGCACTGGATGCATGGAGATAGAGAAATAAAAGCCTTAAGACAGCCTCTCTCAGTCTAGAAAAGTTAAATGGAATGAATGATGGAGCTGAAGTGAACTAATGTGGGCTTGCTGTGAAAACTTTGAGGTGAGGACAAGGTAGGATAGGAGTGGAATACTGTTACCAGTATGATTTTTACAGTCTATCAATGACAAAGCATAAAAACCTAAAGAAATTAATAGGCAAAATGGTCATAAAAGAAAATCCAGCTGATGTTTTAACTTCATGTGACAAGTGAATCACTTAAGGCCATCCTGCTTCCTGACCAGCTTGCTTACCACGTGCAATAAATTAACATTATGAGCATAAATTTTGACACCAGAGCCACTACTTATCACTACATATCTGCAGATGTTGTCTTGTTTATCTTTCCTGGGTAGCTTGCATGCTGCACTAACTATTACATGTTTACTATATATGTTGATAACTTATTTTTGGATCATATATAACCTTGGCTGCAGTCTTGGAGAAATGTTTTGTTCGCAAAAATTGTCTGGAGAGCGCTTAATACAGTTTTTCATGAAGGAACTATAACCACAATCTCCAGAGGCACCTCTCAACATTGACCATTTTGAGATTCAGCAAATTCGAATGCCAAATGCATTCCTGTTTGGTTTTAATTAGTGTCTCTCACCTCACATTAGTTTGTTTCACATACGTGTCCCCGCTTTCACCTCTTATCAGTCTCCTTTTTCCCCTGTCATTTCTGTGACACATTCTTTCATGTCCACACCACATATATGAGTCTGTAGAAGTTTTAAGTGTTTCACCACCCCAAAAGACCTTCCATTTTATTTACAAAATACCTACCAATTATCATTGCCATAGCACTGCTGTTACACTGGCCAAGTGCAGACAAAATCTGGCTCATAATTTGTTGGTTGGCTAATACCAAGTCTGCCACATAGGCAGTTGATCCTTGAGTATTAGGGTTGCTTCCATTGCCATCTTTGCCTCCTGAAACCTTTTCTTCATCAGACACGCTGTCTGTAGTACTGCTTGCTACTGGAGCACGGGCACTATATTCGCGGTTACTGGAAAGCGGCAGCTGAACTAAAATGTTGACCAGCTTTAACAAATCAAACATGAGTTGGTCCCTTGTCATTTCTCCACAAACTGCTTTGGCATCGCCTGGACGGATAATATTGGCAAAAAGCCCTCCAAAACATGCTCGAGCACCCACAGAGCTGTCTGAGCCGCTGCGAGACATCACTTTGTCTGAACATGTAATGTAATGATGCACAAGGAAGGTTATAGACTCAATTACTGCAGAAATAGTGCTAACTGATACAACTTCAAAATTCTGTTCTAGGGTAAATTCCAAGAGTTTCACTTGTGCATCCAAGGGTCCCTGGCCCGTCTGGAAAGCACCCCTGAAAAAAAGAAGAAAGAATTTCATTGTTCAATGATAACAAGTTCTACAGGTTTGGTTGGTTGGGTTGTTTTTTTTTAATTGATTTTTAGGAATCAAAATATACACCAGACGTTCAATAAATAAAAATCCAACCAGTTTCAGAAATGCATGTTGAAGCACACTCTGATCGTTCACAAGAGTCAAGCATTCATACCTTTTTAATATACTGGTCATTACACAGCCTATAGAATCTGCTTATGCTATCACTTTTCCTGATACCACTAAGGATTAAAGTTTCCTTTGAAAAAGTCTAGGATTTGTCTCTTTGTTTTTGACCCTGCGGAAGTCCAGGGTTGTGATCCTGCTTAGCATTCTGTTCCTACCACACATGATCCTGAACTCCACCATCTCATGGTCGTTGCAGCCAAGGCTGCTCTCAACCTTCACTGCTTCAACCAGACCCTCCATATTAGTGAGCATAAGATCCAGCAATGCTCCTCTCCTAGTGGGCTCAACCACCATCTGCATCAAGAAGTTATCATCAATGCACTGGAGGAACCTCCTGGACTGTGAATGGTGGCTAGCTGTGTAGGCATTCCAGCAAATATCTGGGTAGTTAAAATCCCCCATGAGAACCAGGGCCTGTAACTGGGAGGCTGCTGACAGTTGCCTGTAGAAGGCCTCATCAACTTCTTTGTCCTGATCTGGTGGCCTGTAATAGACACCCACAACAGTATCACCCATACCAGCCTGCCCCTTAATTTTCATCCACAGACTCTCAACTCGCTCCTCATCTGCCCTTGGACAGGACTCAATACATACTAATTGTTCTCTCACATGAGGAGCAACTCCACCATCACTCCTTGTTGGCCTGTCTTTCCTAAAAAGGTCGCAGCCACCCATGACCACATTCCAGTCACGTGAGGTGTCCCACCGTGTCTCCGTAATTGCCACCAGACCATAACCCCTTGACGGCACACAGGTCTCTAACTCCTCCTGTTTGTTCCCCACACTGCGTGTGCTGGTGTACAGGCATTTTAGGGAGCGAGCTGGGCACACTGATTCCACCCTCGGGGGTGGGAGGCCTTCTGTCCTTCATTAGTACTAGAACACTGCCCCACTGGTGTGAGCCCAGCTACAAGCCCACTCCCCTTCGAATCTAGTTTAAAGCTCAAACTATCACACGTTGCTGCTTGTAGGTTGATTGCTTGAAGGACCTCTTTTAGGGATAAGTTTATTTTTCCATTTACTTTTACATGTATACTGGTGGACTAGAAAATGAACCTTTTGAATCAGTATATTTAAAATGAAACAGGTGCTAATTCTTGAAGTGCAAGTTAGTTACTGATTTTTTTATATATTTCTCTGCATCTTTTGATACTGATTAATCTTACTGTAACTTTTAAAATTAAACACAGAACAAAACAGTTTATAAAAACAACCCTGAAGAAAATATTTGGCATTTAATTAGTTCTAACAGTAAAATACTACTTTTCTTCACAATCAATCTTATGCTTTGATTGGACACGGTATACTTCAACAATTTCCTGAGGTTTCCTGAGAAATAACCGTCTAAATCCTCGGCTGGTGCTTTGTTCCCATTTTACAACCTTTCAGTCCCCACTTTTTTTCAAAAAAAATAAAAAAATAAAAATAAAAAAATAAAAAAAATTAAAATAAAATCTAACCCATTTCAAAAACTATCCTTTCCGTAGTCTCATTAGCTTACTTCAAATAAATTATGGCATGCAGACATGCATCCAAGTCTCAGCGTGGATTAATGATTTTATTTTATTATGACATTTCTTGTGTAAGTGACTGATCATCAAAGTAACCTTGTAAACACCATCTATCCAATTTAAGTTGCTAAGTTAAAATTTCTTAGAGAAAGTCGAAACTGTTTTCTGTCTGATTAAGGAATAGATAACACCAAAGTGCCACCTACTGGGAAGCAAGAAACTGAGGAAGCTCAAACCTAACTATATGAAGCCTTTGTCAGGGAATGAGCAGAACATCAATACCAAAAATAAATTATAATTCCTAGTGTACTTGAGACCAAACAACTGACACATTCCTGGTGTACTGCTGTATACACAACAGTGTTGTGCCCATTGACCTAGCCTTGAAGAAGCAAAGCTGTAAAAGACAAGTTATCAGCTCTTCTCTCTTCCCTGGCCAGTAGCACTTCTCTAAACTAGTGGGGAGACAAGACATCAACAGGCCCCAGAATGAGAGTAGGTTTTCAAATGTTGGGTGAGGAGAAGAGGAAATAAAAAGACAAAGTAATAAACACGCATATTGCATAAATAGGATTACGCAATCTCCTATTTCATCCTACCAATTTTTAAAAGCCATCCATATTATTTTCACAATCTATGAATAATTTCTAGAATCTTTCATTAATGTAGGCCTCTCAGAATACTTTTCTCTTTTTAATAGGTAAGCTCATCAATACTGCCCTTATTTTAGGGATTACTTTAACAAGTCCTATATCTTAGCTCTAGATAAAAATCAGTCCAAACAACTGTTTCATGCTTCTATTCACTGTCCCTCGAACACTGACAGCTGTGTGTTGATTCCAGCTGCACTCTTCCACATGCCAGAAGCAGCCCAGATCCTGCTGGTAGCACTGCTGTAACACCTAAGACTTCCATCCATATATAATTTGACAGCATGACAAGGCAGGACATACACATCTTAGTTGTGATTCACACTTGCATAGATTTTGAAGACAAAGATGGCACAAAAGGAAAAAAATAGTTAAGATTTACCTTTCTGTTGAAAGTATATGTATTAATTTCAATAAAAATTCACTGAACATCTGAGGACAAGTTGAAGAAAGGTGCACTTGTAATCGAGTAAGAAATTCCTGCATAGCTTGCGTTGCTGTTGGCCCAACCTAGAGGGAAAGGCATTTTAGTAAGTATTAAATAAAACTGAAATGCCTTCAAGAACATTAAGTGGTATCTAACAAGAACATTTTCTAAGAACAGAAAAGCACTGTGTAGCTTACTTGCTTCCTGAAAAATTTTACAAGGTTTTCACAGGAGAACTATTCTGTATCAATTTATATTATGTGTTTCTCTATTACTAACCATGAGTAGAAAGCAAATAATTCAGCTCCCTTCCTAAAACTCATTTTGCAGCTTGAGACTATCTTTTCAGCAGTGCAAACTACGCTTCACACACAATAAATTTCTGTGCTAATCTGAATGCTTTTTCACAAGCTACATATTTACATATAAGCCCTTTAAATTAATGGTACTACACAATGTTTAAAATCTGGAAAAGACTATACATTTTCTGGAAAATACTGGAAGTACCAGCTGTTTTCTACCTCCTAAACTAAGTGTTCCTGAGACTCCAAATATTACATAGATTTAAGTTAACTCAGGTTGGTTTTTTTTTTAAAAAATCACTATTCACACATGTTTCAAAGACTGTGACAAGCAAAAAAAAAAATCGTTTGAATTTAGGAGAAAAAGAAGACACCATACAAATTCAGAAACAGGCATCCTATTACAAAGAGTTTTTATCTTATTTTAATTGGTAGTTACCTGTGGACTGTGTTGATTTGTTCCATGAGGATTAGTGCCAGAAAGAAATTTCACTAACACATGAATGAGGTTTGGATCTGACACCAACAATTGGGCAGTACTTTCCTGAGCTCCAATGGCACTGCTTGGACCAGCTTAAAAATAAAGACACAAAAAAATTATATTTGCAATCTTAAGTATTAAGTGTAAATCAAACATTCATACTGCATATCCCTTATACTTATTTCATGATGTGTAAATATTCTCAGCAAAATCAGTTACCAAAAGCTGCTTAATCAGGATTTTGAGTGTAGAGTTTTTCATTAAGTATTATCCAGAAAGGATGGAAGACTATGAAAAAACATTGACTTTTTTTGTTCTTCACTTTTTTTCATTTAGTTTCCTTTTGTTTCTTCTTTATAAATGAAAGACTAGGGAAAACTGAATGGCTGAATGTGAATATATGAATATATGTATCAAATGGCAATAATGAATTAAAACTAAATAAAGCAAACTTAAGAAGGAAGTTTTCTTAGTAAGGCTTTGAGATCCAATGGTTTAGAAAAATACTGATAGTGGGATTTTCTCAGTGCTAAAATATCCACCTGCAAATAGTGAATCACCTATGAGTGGCTACACTTCTAATCTGTTTTTCAGTCTGTGAAACAGCAAATACAATTACCTAATGAGTATTAAATCAAGAAGTGTCTTCATATTTATCTGTAAGGCTTATTGCATCTGAAGAGGTTTATTATACCTAAAGTCATCTCAATAAAATATTTTTGGTGGTGGTGGTGTTTTTTGCATCAGTGAAGATATTCTGCAAATGAACACATTTGGTGGCTGCTTGTATTTCGGGTATTAAAAGGGGAAAGAATCTCATTTTCTACCCACACACATCTAGCAAGACTAACCTAAATTATTCCCAGTGAACTGTAATTAATATCTCAGATGGATAGAACCATTTTGGTTGGAAAAGACCTTTAAGATCATCAGTGTCCAACCACAAACCTAACGCTGAGAAGTCCATCACTAAATTACGTCCTGAAGAACCACATCTACATGTCTTTCAAATAGTGACTCAACCACTTCCCTAGGAAGCCTGTTCCAGTGCCTGACAATCCTTTCAGTGAATAAATTTTTCCTAATATTCAGTGTTTTAAAAAACCCCCAAACCCCTAACCATAATCTGTCAATACAGTGAAGATATGTGAACAATTTGTACTTCATAGCTTAAAATGTTACGGAATTAAAGAGGATATAAAGAGAAACTTTACTCCAAAAAAAGCCGATATGTCACTTGCATATCACTAGTCTCAGGAACAAATTGTCTTTAAATTGTTCACTCTCTACTGACTGTATATGGGACTCAATTGTGGGATTGAGTGCACCCTCAGCAAGTTTGCTGACGACACCAAGCTGTGTGGTGTAGTTGATGTGCTGGAGGGATGGGATGCCATCCAGAGGCCCCACCTGGAGTACTGCGTCCAGTTCTGGAGCCCTCAACACAACAAAGACATGGACCAGTTAGAACGAGTCCAGAGGAGGCCATCAGAGTCAGCAGAGGGATGATTCAAGGGCTGGAGCACCTCTCCTATGAGGACAGGCTGAGAGAGTTGGGGCTGATCAGCCTCGAAAAGAGAAGGCTTCGGGGAGATCTTACAGTGCCCTTCCAGTACGTGAAGGTACCTACAGGAAGGCTGGGGAGGGACTTTTTATAAGGGAAGGTAGTGATAGAACAAGAGGAAATGGCTTTAAACTGAAAGAGAGTAGGTTTAGATCAGATACTAGAAAGAAATTCTCTACTGTGAGGGTGGTGAGACACTGGAACAGGCTGCCCAAGGAAGTTGTGGATGCCCTCTCCTTGGATGTGTTTAAGGCCAGGTTGGATGAGACTTTGAGCAACCTGGTCTAGTGGAAGGTGTCCCTGCTCATGGTAGGGGGGTTGGAACTAGATGATCTTTAAGTTCCCTTCCAACCCAGACCAACCTATGATTCTATATATTAAAAAACCCAACTAAAACCTATCACTGCTGAAAAGCATGATCTTGAAAATTACAAGTTGGTGAGAACTCCTGTGAGACACTGTCTGTAACAGCTTAAGAGCTTGTGATTAGTCCCAGTTCTGAACTAAAAAAACACATGAAAACCAAAACTATTGATTAGAAAAGTGCTCTGATGGATCCCACCTTCAATTTTCAAGAACTGAACAGAGATTATTTAACTTCTTAAGATGTGACAACTCAGTGTCATTGAGACAGAATATTATCTTGAATTATTAGCTGCTGAGGAATCCTGGCACAGAAGTCATCTGGTGGGCACTTAGACCTACCTAGATCCTGGTTCTGTCAGTGAGATGGGAAAAGGGGCAGTAAAGAGATACATAGCTGTGTTAATCCGCACACATGTATAAAAGGAGACACACCTTCAAACCTCCTCTGAACCTCCAGCAAGCTTGCATCTCCAATCTTTCCCAACTTAACTCCAACCTTGGGCTTACAATCCTATACACACAAAAATGCACAACAACACTCGTATGCTGAAGTGCACCTGCAGTGAGTCACAGTGGTTGCTTCCGAGCAGTATTTCATTCACATCGGCACTCACTGATCTCAGGCAACTGCCCTAAGAAGCTCCTGCAAACACACACCTGCCTGTCTGTTAGTATTAGAGCACACAGCAATGAGCCTCGTACCACTTGGAAGGGACTCACATATGGTCTCAGTGGTACACAGCATAAATTATGGAAATTGCTAGTCTACAGTTACAAATTAGAGGGTTGAAAATACACGTGGATGTTAAATGAAGGCACTGTTATCCTATAAATCAGGCCACGTTCTATTCTCAAATACATGATGGAGGTCTCAGTTCGTGAATATCGATTAAATCTTTTCCATTACTTTAGTAAAGATTTACTGCTTCACCTAGTAGCAAAAGTTTCAGCAGTTTTTTGTGAGATTGATCTCTAAATAACATCATAGAAAAGGGACAGGAAGTGAAAACCTGAAGAAAAAAAATGCATCCCAAAGACAATGATTTGAAATGGCATATACAAAAAAAAAAGATTAATAAGCATCTTTGGGGAAAACTGTGGAGAATAGTTATCACAGGATGGCAAATTGCTTCATAGAAGCATGATTTTCAGGTAGCTCTGGGCTTCCTTCTTCTGTAGTTACTGTCTTCAGTCACATGCTTGGAATGAAAATAGAATTTAAAAGGGTTCTGACTTGGTCTAACATGTAGGTTCTAAAAGATTCCAGTCTTCAAGTTCTTCCTGTTTGATATCTTATTTAGCCTTGAGAACAAGGCCACCAGAGCATTTCTCATGACAGCTGCTCCATTACAGGAAGCCATTTAGAATCTTAATTTCTTAATTTAAAAATCATATCCTTTAATTTCTACCAGTTTTGTGGCAAAATCTCATTCACAAAGTGAGATTATTACTAGTGTCTTATGGAGCACACCACATTATCTCACATTCTCATTTAGAATGTGAGATAATCTGGTGTGCACAGGGAAATGAAATGAAAAACCTAGGTTTATGGAGAACCAACAGAAGTACTTATATGACAAAAGAAAAGTCCTGGTAGTCTTTCAGATGGAAATCAACCCTCATTTGTATGTCACTAAACCAGGCAGCATAAAAAAAAGCCCTAAAACTTACCATTAAGCTGCATATTTGTCATGAGAGTCAGGCTATGAAGCACAAGGCACCATGTCCGGAGTAAGGTATTAGGATACCATGCCAGAACTGACAGGAAGCTAGTTACTGAAGCTGTCAAGAAAAACAAGTTTTTCCAAGCTTTAATCTTCAGGCTATTACTAAAAAAAATCTTATTTATACTGTAAGGTGCTATATTTATTATTGTTATTAATATTACTACTAATATTATTGTTTGTTGTATTTACATTGTCTTGACAACTATTGTTCCAGGATATTAGCAAAAGAAGCCTCACCAACACTTCACAGGAACTGGCCCACAGAACTTTCTAGAGTGTCCAGACCCTGACACCTCAGAGAAAACAATGCAAAGTAACTAGTTTCAAAATGCTCTCGTGGAAGTCAGTGTAACAGGTTCATTATAGCAGGCATTAATATTTTGGAACATCATCATAAGATACCACAGATTTTCTAAACTATATAGTATAACGTATTACAGAAAAAGAAAACCCAAACCAAAACCTCGACATGTCTTTTTACTACGTTAGTAGTCTGATGCCAAAAAGTAATCGGGCTTCCCCCCCTTCACTGACCCCTTTAATAATAAAGGGATAACAGGATGGTTTACAAGGAGAAGAAACTTTTCAGAAAAGTGCATACAGGTGCATAGTTCACCTCAGACTAAGACGCATATTTTAAAAAGTCCTCTTGGGACTATGATGAGTTAAGAACCACAAATTTTACGATTAATTTCTGAAAAGATTATGCAAATTCAAGGAATCATCTCTCAGTTAAATAGCAGCTACATGTTTTTCATGTTAAGAAGATACTGAGCCCAAGAGCTCTTCCATAAGAACACAGAAATTATCCCAACACTTACCGTAATAGCTTTTGCTTACTAGCAAAAATTGAGTACTTAAATCTTATCTTATACTTCCAGAAAATTAATTTCCCATATTTAATGTACTTTACCTTGGTTCAAGGAAATGACAGGTATTCGGTTAGCGTTATAAAGGAAAATATCAGCGCCACTATCTTTACTTCCAGAGGAGCTGGAATTCAGGCTTAATGTGAGCCATAACTGTAAAAGGGATTCAAGCTGAAAAAAAGGGAAAAAAACCACACTATCAACCAAAATCAAGTGTTTTTCCAGAACTCCAGAGAATAAAAGGTTCTCTCTTTTGATTTTAAAAGCCTTATCTACATTCTCAGCTGCTACTGTTTCACTGATAACATGCACACACACTCTCTCCTTTACTGGTATTAGAAAATTCTGGTAAACATAATATTCAAGCAAATTCAGCATAACTAGAAAATGCTTCTGTTAATGTTTTTGTAATTGATTTCTTCTAAATACAGTTAAGTTTCTCTCCAGAAGTAGTAAGAAGTACAGGAAAACAACTTTGAAATTTAGAGAGAAATACTATCAAAACATTTCAAAGCTCGCAATTCTATACCTGAACATGGTGGACATGTAGCATGGAAAAGAGTTTGTTGAAGCATGCACTCAACATAGGTATAGATGACAACTGTACAATCAGCTGGGCATTTTGGTTAGCAGCATGTAATCCCCTTAGCAATGAATCATCTGTTCCGCTAGGAGACTGGGTTACTAAAAAAACAAAACAAAAAGTACCACATCCCCATGAATTATTTTGTAAAAGTTGCTAAAACTAATTTAATATTTATTTCCTTGCATTTTATACTTAAGGGAAAGATACTTATTTACAATCTACAAGAAGATCTCCAATGCAATATTCAGCTGAGTTGGACCACTGACTACCATACTGTGAAAGGCATACTTGAATACCAGACACCTCCATCTTCACAAAAACTGTTTGGAATGTGAGCCCACACAATATGCTTTCAGTCCCTGCTAAACATGTATTATAGGAGTGTCCTGATAAAACAATGGTAAGACAAACAACTGGAACATCTCCTTCATGCATTATGGTAAGACTACTGCAGTCAATAATAAAATTGCAGAGAAAAAAAGCTGAGGATGTCACTAAACCTACTCTATCATCAGACATTCAACTAATGACTGCATGTGTATTGAGGTACAAGGAGAGCTACAAAGGAGCACATCTTGACAAGATGGGCAGTGCAACTCACTGAAAATATGTTCAAAAGTATATCATCGTTGTGAGTGTTTTTATAACATAAAGCTTAATCAACAGCTGAGGTCAAAACTGTATTCAAATTTTTTCACTTTCTTCACTGTATAGGTGAAATTATCCAGTGCAAAGCACCTTTCAAACAGATTATATTTTCACAATAAACTCAAGAATGAAGCTTCACAAAACCACAAAATTTAATGTTCACTTGCACCTTGACTGGAAAATGAAAACAATTCCTCCATTGTAATACAATGCACTGTAAAAGAAATCCTGCATATCTGACCAGTTCCACAAAATGCCTTAAATATATGTATATACATAATACAAAAATCTGAATAAAGAAATACCTCTAAAGCTCGGCCTAACAAGAAAATTCAAGCGTAATATAGTTTTTTCTAAGCTGCTAAGTGACTGCAGAAAAAATCAGTACAGTTTTCAAAGGATCATGTTCATTATATGAAGAGAATGATTTGAAAACATGTAGTTACATGTAGGAGATGTGTTTGTTAATGCCTGTAGAATCGAATCAGCCTCCAGGGTGGACATCATTTTCAGCATCAGCTCAGCTTGCTGTTCAAGTCCAACTTCTAGACGTGCATCTAAAGCTACACGAGGCAACAGGGTAAAACTGAATTATATCCAAGATGTACATTATTGGTTACTCTAACTTCCTGTGCAAGCAATATAGATATACAGTACACATTAAACTGAAAAAAAATTCAGTATCACTAACAGGAAGATTCACTTTCTTATATAACAGAAGCAGAATTTAGAAACTTATACTCTGAACTGAACATAAGATTCTTATAAACGTGAAATATACAATTAATAAAATACTAAATTTCTGTGCAACACACTTCTTTTCACAGTCACTTTAGTATTACATATGACTAAACCTGCATATGTTTAAGCCTGTTTTTCCTAAGGTAATAGCTCTCAAACAAGAACCAAAAAGCTGTTTTTCCCCAGTGTGGCAGGGGAAAGATCTATCACCTCAGTTCAGTTGTACTCCTTCATACTAAACAAGGGTACCACCTCATTCCTTAGGGTAGAGCAAACTATTCAGAGTATCAACCAACAAGAAAAGAGCTTCTAAAATTTCCTGAGAAAACAGGAATGATTTAAAACTGCCTGTAAGTGTGTGCTCAAAAATCATAGAAAATAAGATTTTCTGCTATGTTAAGGCTGTTTTAAATACAAACTCCACATGATATTCTCTCAGTTACCACAGAAAAACTTGGCATATAGAAATGTAATTCTTTCCACTTAATGCACATAGAGATTGTTAAAATAATTTGATATGCAAAAGGGTCAAATACAGTATCACAGTAAAGAAACCCCAAACAGAACTTTATTTCATTGCTTACCTTGAGAGACTGATACACTCACAGTTTGTGACCCATTTTTCTCTGTAGTTACTGGTGGTTTTGCAACTGGAATTCCAACACCTCCAATGTAAGGATTGTAATTGTAGGTGCCATAATCAGCACCCCAGTAATCATACCAAGTGCTGCTTATAGGCTTAAAAACAAATAGAATAAGAAAAAAAAAAAATCAGCAACTCTTTATAGACTGACCAGGTACAAAAGCAAAATTTGTAATGACTAACAACAAACACTGAAGTTACAAAAAATTAAAACCAGAAGATTGGATCCAACAGCTTTAGAAAATTTTGTTTCAGTTTTTATTGCAGTATAAGCTACTGAATCCTTAGTGATTATCAAAATCCAGCAACATAGTTAGCTGTCTCAAAGATTCAAGAAGCCAATCTGAAAATGTTATCATCAGTTTTTATTCACACATTTGTACCATATTGTAAATTTGGAAGTGGAGTATGACACAGATATTTAGAGAAGTTATTTATCAAGACAAAATACTATATCATTAGCTGTACTATCAAAGTACCTTGAAGCCTCAGTGAGGCTCAGGGATTATTTGTACTGACCTCTGCAAAAGAAAGAGTTGAATAATCTCTACTTAAGTGTCACAATTTAAGACACTAAGAAAGCATATTCACAAGAAAAAAAAAAATTAGTAATGTAAAACATGGTGAGAGCAATTTGTGTATGCCTGTCTTTTTAAAGGCAAGATCCAACATCAACTGTCATTTTACAGATAGAAAAGCAAATCTGAAGAAGAATTAAGAATGAAGAAGAGTTTTTCTGTTTGTTTTTTAGAGGACAACCAATCAGGCACAGTAAGATGATGAAGATACTTGTGGATGAAGTGGACTAAGGAGTACTGCCACATGAAATGATAGCAGAATAAAGGAGGGAAACATCAGTAACAAAAAAATTAAGCAAGAAGCAGAATTTTTGGTAGTGTGAGATTTAAAGGAAAAATCCTTACGTGATAGGTAACCAGTGGAAGGATATGTGAGGGAATACAGAAAAGAAGAAAATTTAGTGTTGTCTGAGCAAGTGGCAAAAAAGATAATTTAGGTTAATTCAAATGAGGCTGAAGGTTTAAGTCAATAGCGATAGAAGTGGGAAAACTCCAAATAAAAGTGTCATCCTTATGGACAGGGAAAAGAGACTGAACATTTTACTATGAACAGTTGTGTTTCTTTACAAGCAAATTATTTTTGGTTTTTAATATATCTTGACAACATCCTGTTACAACTAAATGTAATTATAAACTCAGAACCTCTTGTTTATACACATACCTTCATGTAAAAGCAAAATATTTTGTGGTCAACTGAGATATGAATATACCCGAGATGTGAACACAATCTTTACATTCTTCCCTGTCATTCTACATTAAACCTTTATAAAAAGCTAAAAGCAGGTCTAAGACATCAAATACTACTAATGAAGTGTAAGAGAAAAAGGATTTTACTATTTCATACGTAAATGTTATCCTGATAACTCAGGTGTGTCATACCTTGAAGACTTTGGCTGCAAGGGGATCTTTTTCCAAATCAATATCCAAAGGATCAATATCGACTTCCATCAGGTCTTGCAGTAATTCAAGGTCAATATCCTTATCTTTTTCCAAAGATGACAGAGGTGGAGCACCTTTGAATGATTAAAAGAGTATTAATCCTATCAAGTACAAATTATAAAACATGGATATATCATACACTTAATGGATAATTTTAAGGCTTTTAATACTACAGCTCTTAGAGGAAAAAGTCAATGAATGCAACCAAGTTGCCTTTTTTAAATAATCAGAAAAATAACAATTTTTTACTGATCAGATGTAAACCTAAGTTGAAGAAATGTTCATATTCTGCTCATACTTTCAGAAACTAATTATTCTATCACCAAAAATCCTTTACCGATAGTTTGATAGATGAGTAACAGCAAAGGTTCTTGTTACTTTTTTCAGTATACATATATATGTCAAGATTATGGAACAATTTACCTGTGATGTCATGGGTCAAAGGCTCATCTATTGTTTCCACTAGCTGAACTGTGGCCTGCTGCAGAGAGTCATCAGAATCCCCAGCTGAAGCTCCAGCATCTTCTCCCAAAGCACTTTCTTCCATAGCTTCAGTTGCTATAGGTGCCAACAACTCCCCTATGTTTTAGATTAAGCAGAAAACTCAACTTCAAGCTTTATTCCTGCTACAAATCAACATCCCAGTGTCTAGGCCAACTGTATGTTTTTCTTCATCTAACTTTAAATTCTTTAAGGGCTGCTTCTTCAAGGGGAGGAGTTCTAAATAATTTTCAAATAATCAGGGCCATGTAAACATTAACTTTTCAATACACAAGTTACTAATTCAGGACTAACTGTTATTGCAATTTTAAATTGTACTTTTTACATGCTAAACTCCATCTTACAGTTTGGTTTGGTTTTTTATTATGTTAATAGTGTCAGCAGATTCCAGCATAATAATAATAAAAAATCCTAAAACATTAAAGGAAGAAAGTTTCAAGTGTAACATACATTCTGAAAAATATGAACTTAAAACACACCTGCTAGAATATCCTGCAGCATACAAGTCAGAGAATATTGAGCCCATGCTCCTCCCCACGAGATGTCTCCTCTGTTAAAGTCAGTTCCAACAAGAAGTAGCAATAACCTTTCCAACTGAGTCTCATTTACAATCTCACATAAATGAATTGTTGGTCTTGTAGCATTTGCAATTCTAGCAAGAACCTATTAAAAAAAAGTGTATTCATATTTAACACTATAAAAATATGTAATAGTTTTAATTTCTATGATTATTAGATTTTGCTTACAAGTAAATCAGGTATTTTTACTAGCTTAAATTTTAGAATTTTACAAGTGTAATGATATTAAAATATTCTTTTAGAAGTTACTTTTTCTATGCAATTTTGAAGCCATCATATCGTAAGTTACACAAAAAGTGACAGATCAGAAAAACTACCTCACAAGAAATTACTAGAAATTCTCATGCTACAGCTAATTTTTACCACCAAGCCAGCAAAAAAGCAGTAACAGAAAGCTAATTTAATGCAGTCTCCATCGCAACTACAGAGCAATATTCTGTTTACCTTACAAACAAATAGAAGTAAATCTGCATGACAAGTAAAGTCCATGGACAAGAGAAAGAGTGCCAGCTTCTGCACTACAGAAATACAACGTTCATGTGCCAGTGTAAATGGAAGTGGTTCAATTTCTGGAGTTTCCTTTGCTGTTGATACTTCTGTATCTAAAGTAGAACGAGGCCATTCTGCAGTCCGACGTAAGCGGATTAAGTCCTTGAAGTGCTGCAGAAATTAAATTTGAAACAAGAGTTACATTTTAAAATGAAAATCTGAGGCAGCAATAAACTATAAAACTTTAAAAAAAGTAAGTCTAAGAATATATGAGAATCTGGAGCGGAATTAAGTCTTTATTAGCAGAAATTTCTTTTGGCAGCACATTACTTCAGGTGATAGACTCATAACCAAACTATCCAGTTCCGCACAAGTGCCAATTAAACCTTCATGTTTGCCATAAAACATATTGAGATTTAGAAGTTTCTTTCATATTTCCACACTTGCATATAAACCTATAGTTACCATGAAGCAAACTGCATACAAAAATAGCTAATAGGGAAATTTATCCTTACAAGAATGCTGACTTCTCAGTTCTTCACATTAGATAAAGCATCAATAATTTCTAACTTTCGTAATACTTCCAGAGTCCAAAGTGTCCACTGGACACCATAAATTGAACTAGTCTGATACTTGATCAGGGCTCTAAACAACGACCTTTTTGACAGAGAGTCTACAAATGCAATGGAGGAAAGAGGGGCTTTTATTAATCCTCCCATCCACCAAGGGCACACATTTAGCAGCTCAGTTCATTGTATCAGCTACATAAGCAGTCTAAAATTAGATAGCACAAACCTCTTATAATCTCACTTAAATAATAGTTACTGAAGTAGACAAAAAAAGAACCACAGATTACCACAAAGATTTCAGCTTTCTCATAAATACAATAAATGTTTTAAGTTACTCACAGCTTGTCATAACTGAAAGTGTTTAGTAGGCGAAGCAGTAAAAACTGCATGAAATGCAACTGTCAAGTGCACAGTAATACCATAACTAGATGTTAAGATACTGCAAGGAGAAAAATCTTTAGTTCAACATGCTTTTTTGATGCAACATGGCTGCTATAAAGTGTAACTTAAGTAGCTGCACAGCATATTTCAGCCAATGACTCATTTAAAGGTGTCTCAAGGGGGCCACCAGTGGAGTAGACCCCCTGACATAACCTGTTGGAAAAGAGCAGAAGATAGTGCAGGAAAGAACAGCTCATAACAAGCAGAGTTAGTGAAAACTTAGGGCTTTATTCTTATGTTGGTGTTTATTTTTAATTCTTCTTTTCATAATTACTGGAAGTTGTTGTAAGATTTCCCTTTAGACTGCCTGTAAGGTTCAACATTCTATAATCTCTTTCCACAGGCCTACTTTCAGCATTCTAACAGACATTAGTACTTCTGGAAATAAAAAGTAAATACTTAAAGAGATACCAAAGTTTGGTAGCTAGATTCACACATTTTTTTTTTGTGTCCCTGGCAAAGTCCATGTTGCCATCTCTGGAAATCCCTAAATTTCAGCATGTCATCTCATAATAAAAATAACTGTTTAACTACCACATCCACTCTCAGTATCTGGGGCTTACTACAAGGTGACACAATTTACATGATAAGCTCTTTTAGGAAGCTAATAAGCTTCTGACAAAGCTCAGAAAACATTCTCAAAAGTCATATTTATTAGTTTGTGGAGACAATCACTGGCATCACTATTTTCTGATTACTCAACCAGGAAAACATCCAGAAGAGTATCATGCATAAAAGTTAGCCACATAAAAATATCATTTTACATTTCTATTGTTTTAAGATATGACTGGCACTCCCAAAGCTACACGACTGTTAGTGATTTTGGCCATAACTACCTAAAAAACTCCTGTAGAAGGATAAACTATTTTTCACAGTGCATGAATTTCAAGATGGCTGCTGTTTTCAGCATCAGAATATACTTGATAGCAGCCATGATAAACAACTTTTTAAAGTAAGGTCAACGTAGGACAAAAATGACTTTGCAGGAACAGGTCTTTTCACACAAAGGACAAGAAGTCAGTTATGGTTTCAGAGCATCATACCTTTGAAGTAGCCTGCTTTAGTTTTGCCTGTTCTACTAAAAGTTTGTATGATGATCCTTTGTTGCTTTGTATTTTCTCTTTTTCCATCTGTTCCACCAAAGCCTTCTGTTTTGCTTTTAATAAGTTAAGTTGCTAAAAGAAAATGTTAATAGGAAAAAATGAAAATTTAAGCAATAAGATGTTAAAAGGATCAGTATGTTCATGTGATAGCAACCTTCAGTTCAAATAGTAGCTTGAGCTTTTAACATACAGTTTATATAAAATTTTAACTAAGACACAGTAAGGGGCTACTAACAGACCCAGAATAGATGAAGTTCAAGAAGAAACAGTACTTTTAAAGAAGCTCAAGATATACATGCCCAGGGTCATAAAACCTGCATGGTTGCATTTAGGAATGAAAATTTTGTGTCTTAAGAATTACCAACTTTTAAATCACAGCTCAGGCGCTTACATTCAGGTGTACCCAGATTTATCTAGAAAGTAAATTATATTTATTGTCCAATGTGAGCCACAGAGCGCAACAGCCATGTCTGTTCTTCAAGCAGATCCCATACCCAACGGTTTGAGACAAATGACAAAGTTAGGCAGTCTTTAGGTACAGAACCAGACATATGCAAAAGCAAGGCTGAATGAGTCCCAAGGCCAAAGCTGTTCTTTCAAGAGATTATATATACTATAAATGGGATATATCCACTGAAATATCCACTACCGTGCTGGAAGTCACCTGTTTATGATGCACAAGCTGTTTTCTGATCTTTCGGGAATACAGTCTGTCTAGGCTACTGTTGCCTTTAGTAGATCTGCTCAGACTCTGAGTGTGAAGGCTATTATTTATAAAACTCCACTGGTTTCCTAATGGAAATAGAAAAAAAAGAAGATATTAATCCACCTTATTAAACCTCACTTAACTGCAGAGAAAAGCATTTATGAGGCAGCAATGGTTAGCATCTCCATACACCTAACTCTTAGTGTTATGCACTATCACCACGGTAATATTTCTGTGTAATTTTAAAATGCAGTAGTACCATCTTGTTTTCATCATTTTTAAAAACTCATAAGGCAGTAAGCAAAATTGTCCTAATTAAAAATACCTAAACAGCTTCCATAAGCTTTACAGTTTTCATTTTTAGAAAAGACATTCAAAGAAAACCTTAGCTAATTCACTTAAATAATAGTAAAAATAAACAGACAAAAAACGCACTTAAAAATACTGGATACAAATACCATAGTAAATACCAAAGCAGTTATGAGGTTAAACTGTTGCCCTTTCTCACAGAACAAACTGTCTCAACGTGGTGTACTCTCAATTGCTAGGTCCTAGATAATTGCCAGTCATGGGATAATATAGAGACGTTTTACAAACTAAAAATCAATTCTGTATTTTTCACTTCAAAACATGAAAGAGTTCATATTTCTAAGGAGAAGGAGACATAAAGAAGCAGACAACAGTGCAAATAAAGTGATCACATACGTTTTTAAAAATCTCAAGTGAACTGAAAATACATTTCAAGTATTAGAACAGCTCTTAGACCAATATCCATATAAATAAGTTTTAATAACACATGTTCTATACCTGTCAAAAATCGTTCCCTCTCTTTTCCATTCAGAGGTTTCTTGGCTGTAGCTGCTTCGTCTTCAACAGTAGCTACATAATCCAGTAGTCTGGACACCAGCATTACAACCCAGCTGATCATGGGAATGTCTAAAACTCCTTCAAGATAAAAATATTTAAGTGCCTTAATACAGCTTTTAAGTCATAACAAACTAGTTTTAAAGAAATCATAAAAAGCATTAGATTACACACATTTCACTGGCCACAAAGATTCCATTCCCTTTAAAAAAAAAAATTAGTAAAAGAGTCTGAGCACTTGTAAATGAGGGAAGAAATCACACATTCAGTATAGAACTCGGGTTGAAGAGAAAATGTCACAGTTCCATAGTGTGAAATTCCTCCATCAACCAGGGCTCCAACAAGACCATTACAACCGTGCACCCCAATACCTTCATTTTTACTCCTTTGTTAGTGGATTTTCATGTAGTCATTTGAATAAGATGCAGGAAAGCCAAGACTGAGCTCAGATGAGATGAACCATGCTGGCTATTGCCTACTTCCGGTTCACACATTAAATGCAGTATTTTTGTACAGGCAGAAGGGAAAAATACAGTATCTTACACATCATGCAAGAAAAATCTTTCTGTGCATGAGCAAATCTAAATGAACAGTTCTAAAGTGAACTCATGAGTGCTCAATAAAGATCAGAAACCTACAATTAATGACCACTTAATCAGTCACTATGCAAATAACATACTTTTACATAGTATCAATATAGTGAAGTCCTTAGTACAAGAGGTTACACGCACATTTTCATTCCTGCACACTGTGCTTAACCACATTTAACTACACTACACTCTTCATGCACTGACCTCAAAAAACCTTTAATTAACTCAAACTATTATTAGTTCCAGATCAAACAAGAAAACCAAGGCACAGAGACAACTTGTCCAAAGTGACATGTAGCTGCTGGAAATCACATGTAGCTGCTGGCAGCACAAGCAGTAAGATGCAGGCCCTGACTGTTAACTCCAGTTTCCTCTCCACACTGGCAGAATGCAGCCCACCCTAAGCAGGCAGAGGAACACAAGACTTCCTCATAACAGGATCTGAATAGGAACAGGAACTGCAGACTAAATTGCAAGGATATAAATGAGTAGCACCGGTGATTGCTACACACCTTTTTGGTTTGCAGAACAAAAAGAAAGGAGTTTGCTGTAGAGTGAAGTATATATATTTTCATACTTCTGTTTAAACAAGTACATTTATTTTCATTTTATCTCTTAAAAAAAAAAAAAAATCAAGAATTTGCAGTTTCTTTCCCTCCCTTCAAGTGTCTTTTGTTTATTCCTTCTTTCCTCCCTCTGCCTCAAAGTTTACAACTTCTCCCTACCCACAACACTCACCTCTTGCTCCGATTATCCTTTGTTTTCTGACTTTTTCCCAAGTAAGTTCTCACCCCTTTGACCCTTAGTTGTGTGTGATAGTTTTCAAATAGGAATTTCTTCTGCCGTACCTGATGCTTCCACCACACATAATAATGCCCTAGTACTCACCTGTACTGTCCAGGAGGAAGGAAGCTGGAAGACCAGCAAATAAAGCTCTGAAGTATCAGTTACTTCTGCTTCCTAAAGTCCTCCGTGAGGACAACTAGTAAGGCAAGAGCTATGAAAGGAATTGGCAGCTGTGGGGAGAGTGCAAACAGAGGTAGAGGAAATGTAAGCTTGGGTTTGCCTCAAACTAGTTAGAGACTACAGCAGGATATGGCCAAGATAGAGAAAGTACATGTCAGACCAATAGGAAGCAATAGGACAGTTTCTGACACCAGCTGTAGGCTTGTTTACGTCAGGAGACAAGGTAAAAAGTAAGAGCAGAGTCTTACCAACTTCATAACGCTAAGAATTTATCTCCTACAATGCTCTGCTACATGTATGCAATAAATGAAATAGCCTAGAGTTTGATGTTTTCAAAAGCAAGTATTTTCTTCAACCTTAGGGTAGGTAAGAAAATGCTCAAAAGAAAACCAAGTTTGGAGAATGCAGTATCAGTAATTCTTTTTAGGGTCAAAAAAGTCAATTCCTTGTGATTGCAAAAAACCCCATGTAGTTTGCAGAAACTATGAAGATATACCTAAAAACTTGTGTTCATAACTGTGTTTCACCTCAAAAGCTTGAAACTTAGGATCTCATGAGCAAAAAGGGGTACTTCTTTCCAAAATGCTTAATTCCAAAGTCATTCACAAGAGCTGTCTACACACTGGATGTTCCACCCACTTTGTTAATACTTTGAAGCTTCCTACTGGAATTAAAAGCAACTAAATAGATTTTGCTCAGGTTGAAACAGGGGGATGGGGAGTGGAAACTCTTTTAGCACCTAAAGAACAAGAAGTTGAAGCACATTTTAAGAAACAACTGTGTTTTGGAAATATAGTAAACAAGCAATTTCTTCTTTTAATACACCAAAAATTGTGAGCTAGTCTCTCAATTTTCTAGCTTATAAAGAATATGAAAATATAGTTTCCCGAATTAGAGGGCTACCTTCAGTTCTTCTGTGCACAGGTAAATGAGGTTGCAGTGGTGACAGCAGGTTATCCAGGAGATTAAGTAAACTTTCTAAAACACCACTGTTGCTAAGCGATCTTTGCCCAATGCAAGAAAGCAACATGAAGACCCTAAAAATAAAATTTACATATTTAAGATTTTATTTATTTTTCAGATCCAGTAATATTCTGAAACACCCCTTACAGAACAATATTCGCCTAGGCTTTTATCTGAGACACAGATTCTTACAGAAAGCAATATTGTGTCCCAGCAAGTGAAGTGGATTTCAAGTTCTACTGTTGAAAGGAAAACACAGTATTTTAGGGTAAACATTTCCTCTTTCACCCTCAAGAGGTCAGCAAAGCATTCCACTTTGCACATCTGAAACAAGATCTCATATGTTTTATTTCCTATTACATATGATATACTTAATAGCAGGGACAGAGAATTAAATCCATCTATTATTTTATCCTTGAAGTAATTAATTTTAAAAAATCATGAAAATATAAATGTTGCTGTCCAAAGGAGGCAGAAAGGCACGGAACAGCAAATATGATTGATTAAAATAAAATGCTAATATTTAGGATATCAAATAAGTCAACCAATAATCTGAAACAATCAACACATCTAACATTCAATGCTCAACTCTGCATTTGTTTGCTCTTATCTCAGAGAAGCTTTTTGTATTAAATGCTAATAGTGTATTTTCCAATCTCAGTCCTACTTCCAAATGCATTAAAAGAGCAGCTCTATGATGGGAATTCATTTTAGCCTGATAAAGGAGAAGGTAATTTTTGACACTGGGGAGCAATCCTCCTAGGTATGCAAAGATCTCCAAGTAAGGACAAATAGCAACTTACGGTGGTGCAAGCAACAAATCGGAGCAATAAATAGACATTTAAAATTTGCAGTACTTTTTTGGGACTATTTCTTAAATCAATAGAATACATGAATAAGTATCCTTTGGTTACATTTTGTCAATTCCAATGTTAAGTTACGAACAATGGAATTATTTAAGTGATCCACAGGTAATGCATCAATATAGACTTATACCTTACCTGTCTTGTGGAAATATGAGAAGCTGCTCTGAATTGTATAATTCCTGCAGTACATTTGAGAGAAATTGACCCCACCATCTTTCTCCTCCACAGAGCTGAACAAGCAGAAGGCCAGTATGCAATCGTATCTTTGGGGTTCCACTGATACACAGGTGTTTAAATAATTCTTCACAAGCTTGAGCATGAAAAGTGCTTTGCAGAACCACAGGAACAGCGTGCCCTTTTACGAAAAGAGAACAAGCAACTATGTTTAAGGAGACAATGGTTTGAAAACATAGGAGGAAAAAGTTTGCAGGAAGTTTTAAAAACTATTATGATTAGAGTAATTGACAGAGGGGGAAAGGAGGAGGGAACACATGGGGAGATGGTAATTGCAGGTAACCCATCAAGATCAGGCCATTTGTTTAAAAACAAAGCAATTCATGTCAGTACAAATAACGCCATGTAATCTACACAAAGCAAGAAACAAACCAGCATTATGCTTAAGAACAAACTGGCACAGAAAATTAAAAGACACAGCTATCTATCAACAGAACAATGTTCTGCCTTTTTTTTAAAAAAAAACAAAAAACCCCCCCCAAAAACCCCAACTCTCACCACTCCTACTCAGACTTTTCAATTTAAATTCCCCAAGAACCCTTTCAATGGCAAGTTTAGGAAATAAAAATTCTTACTGGATATTAAAAATCATGAACTGAGTAGAGATATTGGTTTTATGACTTTTTCTGCCCCTACAGAAGCAATTTCTGCTTCCCCTCCCCATTTCTAACTGCCTAATACATCCCCATTGTTGCACAGGCTTCAATGCTCACAGCTCCTTCCACAAGATCATTCTAACTATGAAAATAACAGTAATTCTGCCTGCACAGACTTTTGTTACTTCAGCAAACTGAAACAGCCCACAGAGGGATCAGATGAGTATCTGAACAAAGGAATAAGCAGCAGGACTCCGAAAAAGGGAGAAGGACCTCGACCTCCTCTCCTATCCTTTTTGGGAGCAGGAAGTGGTTAGGTCAGCTTGGTGCCACTGGTGAAACTTTTCACTGTATGTTATCAGCTACTAAAATCAAAGTAAAACATATCTGAACATAGTTTAAAAGCTTTATGCTGAGAAGGTATAGATCAAGAAATAGAAACATTTGCAAATCGTTTCTATAATCATGACAAAAATATTAAAACCTCAAAAAATACTAACCATTGGAAGAATGAAGTAAACTAAGCAAAGTATCCAGTAAATATCTAATGATAGTGCGTAACTGTTCTGTGGACGACATCTGAATCAACTCTTTTGGATCAGATTGATCCTTCAGCGTTTTCCTGCTCGCACCTAAAGCTACTTTGAGCCTCTGAACAGCATGGTGAGCCAAGTTGAGTTGAAGTTGCAGTTGAATGCAGTCCTGGTAAGCAGAAAATACTCTGCTGTCTTCTTCTACTGCCTTGTCTGGCTTTCGTAAAAAGTACTGGGCATTGTTAGCACTATTCAGTGGTGGCAGGTCAATACTCTGGAGAAGGATTTCTAACCGATGACAGGCCAAATTGTACCTAAAGGAAAACATTCCAACACACAATTCAACAGATGTTAGCAAATGGCAATAATTTGACAGTCATCCTGTCAGAAGACAACTTATGGTCCATTTTGAATGCACTATTAAAACACATATTGAAAGAAAATACAGTGTAGCCTTTGTTACTGCTATTAAGATAGTCACTGTAACAACTCTACAACAAAGGCAGCGTTTTCTTTGTTCTGAAGAAAATCACGGTAAGAAAAAAGAAATCTGTAACATTATACCCCAGTGTTTTAAGTTAAAATAACTAGTAAGTACACATAGTTTTTTCTTCTAACCTGCATTGTATGTCCTCTTGCAATGCAACCATCATTGCCAAATGTTGGTCAATTTCTGGCTGATTTGCCGCTTCACCTTCTCCTCTGAGGGGATCATGCATTAGTTTCAACTCATTTTCAAAGGGTAAGATATAGGTATGGCCATAATAAAATCCTAATGGGATTTTTGCTCTAGCATTTGTGCTACCGTATCGACCAATAACAGTGATCTGAAAGAGAACACAACTATACTGTAACACAATTGTCTCAAAACAGGCAAAATAAACACTAAGTCAAAAGTTCACAAAAAACTAAAGTTTGGTCCGAAGAGAACTTAAAAGAAAATTCACATACTAACAAAAATAGAGAGTATCCTGACTGTATCCTTTTACCTTCATAAACCTGCAAACTGGGGGTGGCAACAAGTCATGTAAAATAAGTGAATGCGTGCTAATGTCAGTAGCCACTACCAGTCGCCTTCCATCCACTTCTTCTCCCAAAGTCCAGATGTCAATTGATAAGGAAGCCAAATCTCCACACGTGGGAATCAATACATCCGTCAGCAATATAGGTCTTCCAAAATCTAAGGTCACGAATCTTCTTGCTCCTAGGGGACAAACACAGGATTGCCTAAAATGCCAGTGCATGATAACCAGCAAAGAGATGTTACTTCTCAAACAACAAAGCCATTGTTTTTATATTGTTCAATATGTGTATATTTGAGGTTAAAAATTGCTGCACAATATCAGAATCTCTCCCTACAGCTTGCACTCTTTGAAAAGAAAATTTTGGCTTCAACTTAGTTGCTTTTCATACATGATTTCAGAAAAGGTGCTCTGTCCAGAGACCAAACACATCCCCCAGCCCTCAGGATTTTTCAACTTGATAAACATCACTGAATGCTAGGTCTTAAACCTCCAGATACAACAGAAACGCAAACTTTTCTTTGTAAAGCCAAGTGAGAATCCAGCTGAACAACTTATTTAAGATCCTGCAAAATATTCCACTTCTTATTAAAAACATGTGTCAAAATTATTATTAGGAATTCTGTTTTTACCTGAGTGCATTCGCTCTATAATAATTGACTGATGAGGTGGAGGTTGAAGAAAATGTGAAGCGTGAGATATTGCAAGAGCAAGACCAGATCCAAGTGGATTCTGAGGAGTGGGAAAACATCAGCAAAATTAAGTCATTTAAATCTAAGCATTTATAATACTCTGTTCTTTACAAAAGACTAAGAAAACCTCTTGTGATTTAAAGATGTACAATTTTGACAAGACCGCACTACATTTAGATTTGAGCATGAACCATCGAAATATATTAACTACTAAGTTCAAAGGATTAATAACTTCTCATACAGTTAAGTTAGCTCCAACTAAAAAAAAACATTTGAGGTACTATAACAACTTTTTCTTGCTTTCTTAAGACTTCCTTTTCATATGGTCTAAATTTAGTGATATAGTTCTCACATATCACCCAAATAAGGAGATATTTACTAGCACTCAAGTATAAATTAGATCCTGTTGAGGCTTATAGCATCTTGTTTCTGTAAGGAAAAAAAAAACAAAACCAAACAAACAAAAAAGTAGTTACCGTTCTAGACTTGCTTGTATTTTTGTTATGTGCTGCAAGGTTAACTGTTGGGGGATCAATAACTGAACCAGGGAAAAGCTGAGCGAGCTCTGCATTAATAACAGCAGAAACTGCCTCATTAGGTGGAGTCAAAGGTGGAGTCATGAATAGAGGAGTTGTTTTTGGTGTGGGTGGAATGACATCTGAAGGATGGATGAAGAACCCTGGGGCTGCTACTGGATTAGAAGGCACAGAGTTGTGAACAGGACCAACTGCTGATGCTGCTGCGGCTGCTGCTGCTGTTGTCTGATGCAGTTTTGCTTCCAGCTTAGCTTTCTGTGGGGAAAATGAAGCAGTGTATGTAGCAAATAATACCGCTTGTGAACACAGTAATAGTATTGAACTTAAAGTTTAACTTTCATTATAAAACTAGATTTAATAAATCCAAGCTACCTTCAACATAGGCATGTTAGATGACCAACTATAAGCTGAAAAATGAAACTCTATTCAATTTGACCTCATTTGCTGTGAAAAATGAATAAGGAATTAATTGGAGTCATTAAAAAATAATTTTAAAAATAATAAAAAACCTACAACTGAACAGCAAAGTCAACACAGCCAAGCTTCATATTGACAGTGGCTTTATGACTCTCCTCCTTGTGTTGGCAACTGTGCTTTTCATTTCACTGGGCTTTTTCAATTTCAGACTGACATGGATTAAGACTTAGTGTTCATTACAAACTCCCAACCCACCCTCAAAATACACACAAAAAAAGTCTGAAAAACCAAAGCAGTATGGGGAGACTCTGCATTTTGCTTAAAAACAGTGATCCTCAGTGAAGAGCTGTTCTTTCCTCAAACACACTATGGAAGGAAATGTCAAAAAAAAAAGTTACTAGCTCTGCAACTACTTTCTCAGCTTTTGAAGTCTAGAAGACAGCATTAAAAAACAGCCAAATAGCCTCCAACCTGTTGCTGAAGCTTCAAAAGCTGCTGCTGTTTCTCTTGCAGCACCTGGAGCTGTTGCTCGGCTGAGGCCATTGCATGAGAGAGAGACTGCAAAGCTACCTGGGCTGCTGAACTCAGTGCTGTCGAGGCTTCCCCAACCGTTCCAGAAGAGAGGCCACCAACTGCTGGGGTGACCCCAAAAGTACTCACTGGCATGAAACAAACAAACAAAAAAAGAAACAAAACAAAAACATGTATGTAGAAAAGAAATTATAAAACACACCTTTAATTTAATTCCTTACTAATTGTTAAAAGCAATGTTAAAACAGAGAGACATATCTTGTTTTACCCAGTTCTCACTACAAAGTAACATAATTTTGAATTACAAAGTATATGGTTTATAGACTATGCATGCTCAGCGTACATGCAATGTTTTCATTACAGAAGAGCCACCTAATGCCCTGGAGTTCTTTTGCCACATAAGGCTGCAAGGCAAAGATGTAAGCTTGGATGTTATACTCTGTGACAGCAACAAATTTATTCCAATTCATAAATTTGGAATCCAGTTTGTTTGTTAAACTCTAAGAAGTTTAACTTCAGATACAGTAACTATTAAAAAAAATCCCACCCATATTTAAATACTTATAAAACTGCAGGTTATAAGTTTGTCAAACAGTGCTCATTATGCCCAATTAAAAATATCATATTGTGGAACTATGCTAAGTAGAAAAAATGAAAAAATTGTATATACCAGTAAACGTACTTGCATCGTCCCTTTCAATTCTAGTTCCATCACTTGTTGAAACACAGGTAAAGTGTAGAGGTTCAACTTCCAGAAGTCCAGTAAGGGAAGTAAAACTACCTTCAGCAGCTGCACAGCTACTTATTTTCCCATTTCCTGAAAGAGAAATACATATCTGCACAATCAGCTAATATTTTCTTGATAGCAACATTTCAAGTCAGGGACAAGAGCAAACAAGAAAAGGAAAGGAGTCCCTATGACTGGCCAATATGCTTGCTATGAAAAGAATTTCCTGATAGGTAAAAATTGCTTCATTTTTAGGACATTCCATGGCCTTAAGATTCACTTATGAACTAACCCAAAAGGACAGACGCAAATATGCTTTTAAGGGAAACAGAAAAGGTATCTCATTAAATCTGTACTATTTCAGTAGAGGAGTGCCATATGGCAGCTTCCCAACTTCAGAAAGATCTATTTAGGTTTCTGCTTTTGAGATGGTTGCTAGTCTAAATTAATAGTAACATATCTCAGAGAAGTTGCTCAATAGAAGCGATAGATGCTTCCTAGATGACTCTGACCCAGGGAATGATTCTATTTAATTTAAGAGATCTCATGAAGCAAGAGAATATCTTGAACTTCATTATGGACAGCTACAGAACAAATTGAAAGTATAACCACAACATCACTAAAGAAAAACAGGGTAATAGAGAGAATTACCAATTCTTCCACAATAGGTTACTGTTAAATATACGCACCTGACAGAACATCAGACAAATCAATTTCATCTGACTGAACTCCAATGCTGCTGTTGTATACACTTTTACAAGAAGAGCCACTTATTTCCAAATCAAACAGAACTGGGTCAAAAGGCGAACTATACAATCCATATCTGCAAATGAAATAAGACAAACAGAACTATTCAAACAATAAGAATTTATGTAAAATTATTTACAGAAAAAGGCCAAGTATGTAATAATCAGGATTTATTATATTTCAAACCACACTTTTCATCCAATTGACATATCTTAGAAATTACCATTTATTTATATTTAATTAATTTATTAGTTGATCTTTTCAAACAGCTTATGATGTTTTATATGTAAACTCTTTGTTACTAAATGGTTTTGAAGATCTAATACTGCCCTGGAAACATGACACTCAGTCATGGAAACCAGAACTACAAGCCTTAGACAATTAGCCACAGCAATAAACTTGCCAGCACATGGTCAATCAGACATTTATCTGAAGTCAATAAAACCACAGTACTGTTTTCCAAAACAGCAAAAGAAATTCCACTTCAGCTTGTTCTTCCAGCTGAAGTAAAAGGAAAAAAGGAAATGCTGCTAGGAACAACAATCAACACTTGCCAGTACTTTAAATATCTCAACAGAAGAAAATCTCATTACTCCTACTCTTGCAGTACTGCAGGGGAAAAAATAATACAATCACTCAGGTAACCAGGTGGTCCCAAATCAATTAGAGTTTTATAAACCAAATAAAAGGAAAATTCAAAGTAATAATAAAATCAGTGGTGGATTGGGTTTTTTGCTATCAATATCTATTACCGGCAACTAACAAGAGGAGAAAAAAAGGAAATCAGGTGAAATTATTAAGCAGCAGTAGAAAGAAAAAATGCACATGTGAAGGCACAGAAGTGAGACACATAACACTGCACACTTTGACTACTGGCAAGAGCCAGAACAAACGTAAAGTATTTCCATGAACACACCAGCAGTGACAGGAAGTTCCTCCACCCTGCCTTCCCTCTGCCTCTGAGCAGCTTCTCTGTTCTTTAGCAGTCAAGAAAAGCCCCCAACAGGGAATGCTGAGAAGGCTGGAGTGTTTAATTTTTTTTTTTTTTTTAATCAAGTAGTCACAAAAGGATAAATGTCTACGTGAAACCTACAGCAGTAGCAACAAGACAGAACAGGTTCTAGACTCTAGATGTTAAAATGCTTCCACATTGGCTGGGCTCAATGCTTTTTGCCACACAGGACTAAGTTACTTACAAGCACTTACAAGGTAACAAATTTAAGATGACAGCTTTATACTAAGAACAACACATAGTACATGAATCGAGGTTGCTCTCTACAAGCATTTACTACACAAAAACAGTGCAGACTGCACATCTAGCAAGACTGACGTGCTTGCTGCATGACCTTTTTTCATAAGCCAAGCAAGACAGTATGCGACAGTAAAGTGGTTACTAAAACACACAAAAATGCTCAGACAAAATTCAGTAGGGTATCTCCACAGTCTGTTTTAGACCTCAGATTTAAAAACTCAATAAATTAGGTCAGCTCAACGTTGATACTGATTACTTCCACAATTTCACAGAATCACAGAGTGTTAGGGATTCGAAGGGACCTCGAAAGATCATCCAGTCCAACCCCCCTGCCGGAGCAGGAACACCTAGATGAGTTCACACAGGAAGGTGTCCAGGTGGGTTTTGAACATCTCCAGAGAAGGAGACTCCACAACCTCCCTGGGCAGCCTGTTCCAGTGCTCTGTCACCCTTACTGTAAAGAAGCTTCTTCTCAAGTTTAAGCGGAATCTCCTGTGTTCCAGCTTGCACCTATTGCCCCTCGTCCTATCACTGGTTGTCACCGAGAAGAGTCTGGCTCCATCTTTGTGACATTCACCCTTTATATATTTATAAGCATTAATGGGGTCACCCCTCAGTCTCCTCTTCTCCAACCTAAAGAGGCCCAGCTCCCTCAGCCTTTCCTCATATGGGAGATGCTCCACTCCCTTAATCATCTTCGTGGTCCCGATTTAAGTGAAGAGTTTGATTTATTAAGTAAGCAGGTGATAAAAACTAAAGAGGGATTACAAGAGCTTTGTAGAGTAGGACCGGAATTTGAATGTATTGCAGTGAGTTAAATATATTCTGTTCAACCCAGATTTATTTCAATAAGCACAGTGCCTTTTGCTGATCCTTCAGCAGGAAGGATCAGGTTCAGAGTTTTAAGCTGCACTCCTCAGAAAAGGACAGAAATCTTACATCACCAAAAACCAAAGAATGAATCAACAGTGTCACATAAAAAAAAAAAAAACCCTATTCATTTATGCACTAATTAATATAAACTATGTGAAATACCTCTTCTGCTTCACTCATCAGAGATCTCAGTTGGAATAATGTTTACAATTTTGTGTACCACAATTCAAGGAAGATGAAGACCAACGAGAACAGCTCAAGGAAATGCTTTAAGAATGACTACCGATCTGGAGAATACAATCAAGATACAAACATCCTCTAGGCATCTAAAACTTGTTAAGAATGAAATAATCTGCTCTTTACTGCCAAGGTGGACAGGACAGATTTCAGATTAGATGTGGGCAGAAGGAGACAGTTCAAGTGTTAAAGATAAGAATAGTTAAGCCATGCAATAGCTTACAATATTTAGAATAAATAAATTCCACCACTACTTTAATCAGGTGCTTTCAAGACAGGCTGGAGAAATTAATCAGATTTGCTAGAGACAAACCAACCTGCTTTGCTGTTATAGTACAGCCTATAACACTGTCTGAAATCTCTTTTTTGTTGTTCTTCAAACTACAAGTCACATAACACACCCATCTGGCCTTATCCTTGCAAGTCTTCTTTGCTTTATTGTGGCACATGATAGCAAAATGAGTACTACTCTGCCTTAAGACAAAATGTATGAGCAGATACTTTAAGTAGACATCTGCTTTTATTTGATTACCAAATGTTAGGCCATTGTACCTGAGAACAATGACAAAGAGGAAAAAAGAATACTAGAAACTCTGCAATACAAATGCACATGAACACAATAAAATACAACTCAGGGAGAGGGATGGGAAAAGAAGTAAAGCAATGGCTGCCTACTAATTTCCGTTTTTTAAAAGAAATTATGTTAATACTTATCTTCTACATTAAAAAAAGACAATTGACAATATTTTCTTGATCTGCAGACATATAAAGGAAAGGTCAGTAAGTTCTGTCTAAATTAGTAAACTAAGTCAAGAAATAGTCAGTCCTTGCTAGAGAGAGCTACAGTAATCAAATATGTGATTAGACAGATGTGTCTACTGCTCCTCTTATCCTAACTGTGTGGATACTGAGTTAAAATACAAAGCAAATTTAGTTCCAAGAAGAAAATCAGTAAAATACCACCTAGAAACATTCAGAAAACCTAAGCTTGAACAATGCCAAGAACAGGGGCTCACTTCAGAAAGCTCCCCTTGAGATGCAGACAACTGTGTTCACCAGTAAGTGATCTGAAATGCCACACGTGCCAAACTCAAAAGTGGGTAACTGGAAAGGAAAAAACCCTTCTATTTCAGATATATTGTTTAAAGGAGGTACTTGAAAACAATCTATATGAAGGAATGAGTCAATTCCTACAAAAAGGTGCCATTCTCATGTCAAGTGGAATTTCCATGTTTTTCTCTTCTATTTGGTTTCTAAAGAAAATTCAACATGAAAACACAAAACCTTTTTATTTTTCCAGTTCACTTTGTTCAAAATTCTCCATTATCTAGTGACCATTTCTATTGCTGGGATAAGACCTCTAATAAACTGCAAGGATTACAGATGGTGAAATAAAACAACTACTGAGAAGAGGAATGTAGCAGAGAGCATGATGAGAATCCAAGTATCCAACCTGAGAACAAGTTTTTATCAGCTATTTTCAGATTACAGTCCTTTAAAAAATGACAACAAAAACCAACACACCAAAAACCTAAAAATAGACAAACATCTCCTCCCTCCAAACTTAGTAAGACAAGTTTTCAGTTTGATCTGAAGATTCTGAACTAACCTCTACCAACCCACTCTTACTTTGACCTTGCTTGACTTGGAGGAAAACTCTTGTTCAAAAATGACAATTGAAAGACCTGTCTAACAGCAGCATGCTCCCATCACCATAATACAGCTCTGGAAATGGCTACAAAACTGAACCACCAGAGATTTCCTCTAGGTATCAGAGAAATCCAAAGTTAAATGGTCAATCAGTTCAATATGTATAAGATACAACATCACAGTCTGAAATTACATTGATATATTATTTATAAAAATGTGCAGTCCAAGTAAATTACTCCACATCTCTACACTAAGAATCTGGCCTTCAGTAGCAATACCTTAAATGTACAGTCAGCTTACAGAGAGACTAAGCAGAACTGAAACTTCAGTCTATTTGATTCTCTCTCATACTCAAAATAGGACATGCTTTTTTAATCCTTACACTAAAAATCATGAGTACTAACTTAAGGACTGCACAGGCTTCAAACATTACATATATATTTGCTGATTTAAAGTGTACTGTAAGTTGCAAGATAGCAATTAAATTAACCTTTAATGTTGTACAAGTTAAAACTGTTTCCCAGTGCTGTATCAAATTAATTCTTGCTCAAAAAAAAAAGGCAAAATGCATCTTTTTTTAAATAGCCAAGCTTTTCCAGAACATCAGAGGATGACACTAGACAGTTTTTATGCTCATCTTTATTAAGTTTACAACAACCACATTTTGCAGTACCTTGTCTGAAGTAATGCTTCCATAGGTGTTAGGCGATCCTGCAACTGTTGGGACACAGCAGTTAGCAATGACGCGCAAGCAGTACTACACCCTGACAAATCTTCATCCTTTACATAATTCAGCAATACAAAATACCAATACACAGATCCTGCATTTAAAAAAAAAAAATCAGATGAAATTATGTCAGTTTTCAACTCAGAAAGCATACTTTGAAGCATAATCAATGGAAGTAATAAATGAAGTATCTAATAGTTACTGAATACAGACTAGGATCAAATTCTTCCCCTCTCCTTTTTTTGAGACACTTCAATTTAGACTAATTCTGTAATCATTAGTTTCCACAAGTACTTCAAATTCTTTTATCAACTAATTTATAATTGAAGAAAAAAAGGTTCAAAAGAGACAGCTTTGCACATACTTCTTTCATTGCTACTGCCCACTGTTTTTACTATACACAGCAATTAAAATTCTCTTGATAACACTAAGGTGCTAGGCTAGGGGTTTCAACTCCTTCACAGCCAAGCCTTACTCTAGACTCAATTCTTCCACTCCCCCCTATCCTTTGTTTTTGGCTGCTGTCTCCTTATTCTGCATGTGCTGGAGGCACTCTTTCCTTACAGATCAGTTCTGAGAGCAGAGAGCAGAGGTTTGGTATGGAAACACAAACTTCAGCTTCCTCATTCTCCTCCCTCTGTGCATTCCATACCCTCAACAGCAGCATGTAAAATATTTCTATGTAAAAAATTTTCTGAGTGGTAGCACAATAAGCATTTTGGACTGCAAACTAATTTTCCTGCAAGTCTCCTTGATGATGTCAAGCCAAATGCAATTCATCAATGTCATACTGTGAAAAACACAAAGTAGGCCTTGCCACACCAAACATGAGTTAAAGCCATCTTCCCATTCTATCTGGCACTCGAAAGGCTTCAAAAAGGTGCTAAGATACTACTACTCTGCAATGCAAATGAGGAAGGAATTTAATTTAGTTAAAATGTCCTTTTGGTGCAGAAGTAACAGAAGTGGATTGCTAGTTGGACATCATTTGGATAGCCATGCTCCCTGGAATAAATCTCCTAATTTTCAGAAATAACAGACAATTCTGACTCTCACTTATGCCTACAGAATATGTGGTTGCTCAACACCTTGGAAAATTCTTGCTAAACTTACTTGAGCTCACCCAAAAATGTCAGTGCCTTAGCACTGTTTTAAGCAAGCTAATTTGCTTAAAATTTATCTATAAATGCATACTTCATACTTGGATACTATGTGACCAGAACACCTCAAGGCATAGTTTGTACTAAATGAACAATTACCTAATTCTTATTTCACAAGAGAGTCCAACAAAACATGCCAAACAACAAACGTACTGTGTACTTTTATGACAACAAGCATTGTATACGTACCTCCTGTTGCAGCAGCAGGCAAAAGAGGCATATTGTCAATTAAAGCTTTCAGAAGAACTGATCCAAAACCTTGCTGACTTGGGTCACACCTGCCATTGCTACAAAAAACACACAGACACTTTAATACTTCATGAAGTGAGAACGAAACATGACATCTCCTCCAGAAGATGAAGCTGAAAGACTGATGTTCTCTGCAGTCATACCCTAACACATTTTTCCTCAACAGAAGATCCTCCAGACCTTGTTGCTTAATAAGTTAAATGTTAAACAATAACAAACACATATATACTAGTCAGTCTGCATGCAAAAAGCCCAAATAGGTATAAAATATAAATATATAAAAATAAATATATAAATAATTAGCACTGACCTGATGCATAGTGCAAGAAATCGTGCACATTTGTGAGCAATGCTCCTCCCAGCTTCAAAGAAGCAAACACGTATTATATCGGAGACACATTTACGTGTTTTAGAAAGCAAGCTGCCATTTCCTTCCTTTGAGCTGTAAAAACAAGTTGTATACTTCAGAGAATCATATAAAATATAATGTAACAGACCTGATACTGAGAAACAGACATGCTAATTTAAACACAGTTTCTCTCTTACCTGCCAGGTCCATTTGAATACACCCCTGCCAGCCAACAAAGTGTGTCTAATACAAGACTCTGAGCATGTTCTGTAGTCAGACCATCATCTGTCTTCTTGCAAAGAGTGGTAAGCAGCTTCTCATGGAACTCTGAAAACTGTAACATGGCACACCGTTGAACTCTAGGGAGGAGGGGAGGGAAATAAAAACCAGAATTATCCAATACGGCCATTCTCCCATTAAAGTGTCCCTCCAGCTTTGTATCCCATCTCAGGAGCAGTGAAAAAAAGATGCCTATCTAGGTAAGAGTAAAAAGAGTACACAAGCATATATGATACTTTCCATGCACGCATTACCAGTCTTATTTTCTGATCTTCCTAAGTTCTGTATATTTAGTAGCCTTCAGATAATTTATTTTCCCTTATTAACTTGTCTAGTAACTTCTAAACTTAAACAAACTTCCATCACCCACAACACCCTTTGGCAACCATCTGCACATACACCTTTGCAGACTCTTTGAGCTCTTTAAGTCCATTACAGCCAGTGTCACTGTTGTGGAGTGGCAGTTTGTAATACAAATTAAATACTATATTATTTGCTTTTAGGTCTGTAGTATCAATCCATAGAGACTAACCAGGCTTTTTTAAGTAGCAATTTCTCAGTTAAATTTTATTCTAGAATTTTTGACAAATAGCATACTCTCTGCTGTAAGAAATAAGACAACATATGGAAATAGAAAGGAAAGATGATTCATTTTAAACAATACTGTCCAAACAATTTATCTAATGTACTAAGAAAGCTTATTTACGTTTGCCTTTTCAAGTTGGGCAAATAATCACTCAACATACAGTTTCATGCAACATGTTATTCTCCCACAACTTGCACAGCACGGTGCCCTCAAACTCACAACTTACATGACTTTCCTTATGAAATACACTCCTGAATGACAGCTTGAAACAGTAGTTGACCTGAGCTATTTTAAGAAGTAAGGATTTTATGAGAAGTGTAACTGAAGTTAATAATTTTTAAAGTTACAAAACACCTACTAACCTTTCCTTTGAAATTGAAGTTTTTTTAAATCTTCGAATTGTTACAGAGACTTCTTGAAGTAAGTCACAGCCTCTCAAATTATCTGATTTTCTTGAAGAATTAGTGGCTTCAATTTTGCTAGATGGCTTTTCCTGATTTTTTCCAGGGGGCAGGGAAAAAGATTTCATAAAAAATGTTGGTTTTGACTGCTTCATTTCTATACCTTGTTCAGCAAATGCATACAGTTCAGTAAAACCTCATACAATTTGAGCATTCTACTAAAATAGACTACTTTTATTCACTAATTTCTTTAATATAGAACATCAGATTTAACAATGTTCTGTAATTTATGTTCAAGCCACTCTAATAATGTCCACAAGATGTACATCCTTTCATCCAATCTTACAACTTCAACTATCAACAGTAAAATACACACAGATGTTGCGGATCAGCTACTGAAAACATTCACGGAAACAGAAGTTTCAAAAACAAGCGCTCAGCATGGGAAAGTGGCAGAACAGACCTTTTCAACTAAATTCACACAGAAGAAACAACTTAGAGATGTTGAACTCATTCTTTAATGTGTTAACACGGTGTCAATCCTTAAAACAGTACATTTTAATGGATCTTAATTCTCCTAATAACGGTTGCATTTTCAGATTACATAAACCATAGCAATTCTACAACTTTAACACAAACGTCTGTCTTGGCTATTCATTACCTTGCCTGCTGCAACTTTTGCCAACAATGAAGCAAGGGAATGGCCCTTGTTAGTCTGAGGTTTTAGAGACGGTATTCTAACAACTGGTCTAATGCCACCATTGCAGATTTCTTCTGTTCCTCTGTCATTCACGGCTTTCACATGGATTAAAAATGAGCGGTACTTGCCACCAGCCATGCCTAAAAGTGAAAAAAGGAAAAAAAAAAAAAAAAAAAAGGAGCAGGGGAGAATATGCATAGTTTACTAGTGTAAGTTGTAAACACATTTTAACTTCATGGATATAGTGTACACGCAGAGCCCAATTACATTAATTACAGTACTTTAGCATCAGTTTGAAAAGGTAACTCACTATTGTATTATACAGCAAAATTTGTCAGTGTGAAAATAAAGACAAACCAAAGTCTTACTACAGAAGTACGAGATGCACTTTAGCCACACATACTTCATGTGAACAGCTTAACAAACTGCTTTACCTTTAACAAGCTTTGGACTGGTTAGTGTCAACATTCCAGCATGTCCTGATAGATCAAGTCCAGTAGCCAGCCATACCGGACCGCAAAGTATATCTTCCTTGTGCTCCTCCAGAAACGGACACAATCTAAGACCTTAACAAACATGAGTAATATGGACCTGAATTACTCATAATTAAATCACACAATCTGATAATTTGCATGGATTAAAAATGCACCATGTCAAACTTTGATCTCTAAACACACACAAACACTACATCAAAAACCTAACAATTACTTGAGGTTCACTTTTAACTACTTTCCAGTGAAATCAATAAAGGTAAATATCAGCTTTCAAAGCATTTTCAGTTATATTATAGGGATACACTGACTGTCTCATGAGAGCCACAGGATACATAACTGACATAATGCTGAACCAATCCATTTTGATCCACAGCTCTCACTGGGTCTTTTCTGAAGCAGGACAGAACTATTAAAACAAAAACCAAACCAAACAAACCAAACCTAATTTGTTTCTTCTGTGGTATACTGTAAGTATTGAAATTATAATTCACTCATTTTCTGCTTCTTTGTCAGCATGAAAAAAATCTCCTTCCAGCACTTTTATAATCCCTTTGGTTCCCCCCCCTCATCCTTTGCAACACCTTTCTTGGAGTCACAGAATGGTTTGGAAGGAACCTTTAAAGTCATGCTCTAGATAAGCCTAATCACATGAAAGGAAAAAAAGGTGTAAAGTAAAACTGTTGAAAGGACAAAAAAAAAAGTTCTGGAACTAATTCACTCCAACTATAAATTTTTAGCCTGTAGCTCTCCTCATTCAGATCCAATCTGATTGCTTTTCAGAGTCTCCCTAACAGATTTTGTGGAAGAGTACTGGTTAACAAAAAGGTTAATAAAACAGGCAGAGAAAACCCGATGTAGCTGAAAATTAACATGACTAGTTATGAATTCTTTACTAGCTGTTTATTTTTTTGGTTTACAGCAGCAGTCTCTATAAAAGCCAGGTATACAAAGAAAAAATTATAACTAGCTAAGGAACTAAGTAAAATACTGCTGGAACAGCGTAAGATTTTAAGTTAGAAAGGTGCCATGTCAATCTACTTTATTTCTAAATTCAAATAAAAACTAATCTACTTTTAAGCACCAAAACTCTCTAGTACTTTTCTTTTTTTTTTTTGGTGTGTTTGTGTTCAACTTTCAACTCATACAGTAAACACAACAGTGAGAGAGGCAACATAGACTGATCCCTCAGCCCTGTTCAATTTTAAATGAATGAGAAATTGTTGCAGGGAAATTCCAGTATATTATTAAAAAAAAGAAAAAGCAAGCTCATATTTTAAGCAAGGTATAACAAGATAAATAAAACATACGTTGTGGTTCCTCTATATCCATATACTGCATTTCTTCATTGAATTCAACCAATCCTGGTTTTCCATTTCTCTCCACTTCAATATTATGAGCTGGAGATAAAGGAAATGTGATCTGTCTATCTACTGCTGTCTCTGGAAATAAAAATATTAGCAAGATTTCATAAACATTGCTAAAGGCTCACAGAAAACAGAAACAGTAGTTTTCATAGCAAATTTATCAGCTAACAAAACACTATTTGTAATATAGGCATGTTTTTCATATTAGGATTGCAAATGAACTTGTAGCAAATAGTTACAAAAATATTTCTTTGAATGACCTGTAAACAGCCTGCTTTACTTTAACACTGGTCAAATTATTTTCTCCTAATAATCAACTGCAGATTACTCCTAATGTAATTAGATTTCAGTATCAAAAGTTTGATAATTTAAACTGAAAATAACTGGATTACTCCTGCTGAACATCAGGCATTATTTTGATAACACTTAAGTACAGCTCTTTTTTTAATTAAATGGTTCTCATGAATCATAGATGAAGAGGACATGCAAGCAAATGAACAAGAAGTTTATACAGTGAATTAACTGACAGATCAAAAACATCAGCTCCAGATTGGAAGAATTATGCCTCTGGCCTTCCTGTTATTCCACACTACACATTTAACTGGTTCCAGGGTTTCTGTCATACAAAAAAATAATTGAATAAACTCTCCCCTACATATCTTCCTTAGGTCTCATTACCTTAAAATTTCAGTTCCTTTCTCGCCCTAGGGAGAGAGAGAAGGGAAGGGTCGGGGGGAAATTAACTGAATTTCAGTCTGAAGAAATTATACATTTTCAAGAGGCATCAAACAATTCTGAATATTACTTTTCCCTGGGATTAGGACATTTTGGTTAATATCCAGCACAGATATAAATTATCTAGGTTTGTCTTCCCTTATAATGAAATCATTAGCACCCTATTACTTCACTTAGCATTGCACAGAAAAAAAGGCAAATGTCATTAAGGTCCTTTGCCAAAACTCAAGAAACTGAAAAGTGGTCAGAAACAACTGCTACCTAATAACACTTGAGAGGATGTTGGTTAGTTGAGGCTCCCAAATCCCACTGAATCAAAAACAAAAAAAGACCTTGCCAAGTTTGCCTCTCAGGCACTCTCACATCCCCCAGCCCTTTCCAGACTGCCTGTGCATATGTCCTGGCCCTCCACTCCAATGCTTTCTTCACCTGCTCCACAAGAGAAAAAAGCAAATTCCACTACACTGCATGGAAGGAGGTGAAATGTCACTTTCTGGAAGAGCTCTGTCATGTCTTATGTTTGGTATGCTGTACTGTAAAGCATCCAGAAAAAGCTCTGGCAATTGATTTCACAGTCAAATCAAAAGCCTTGAAAGAATTACCAAACATGGAACTGTTTGCTCAGCAATATTAAAAACTGAAACATTAAGGAAAAAAGTTTAGCATTTCTTCTACTGTCTTGTTTCACAGGTGAAGATTTCCAGATTAATCTGCAAATGGACTGAATTCTAAACTTCATGCTGAAAACAAAGCAGGTTCCATTCAGAAGAGTAACATGGACTGTGTCCTATTTTTTTATTTGATAGAACAGAATTCTGCTGCATGTTAAAATTAATGTTTTATTTCAAGAATTAAACAAAGGAAGAACCTGCAAGAACATCTGTTGACTCCTGTCTCGCACTCACAGCAATCACTTCTGCTAAAACTGTGAAACCTTCTTGTATCCTAAAAGAATACACTTTTCTCCAAGAATATTACTACCCTAGAATATTTTATTCTTGGATAATCACCAGTTTATAGGATTTCTTTAAGAAGTATCTCCAGTACATTTTTTTTCTTGTTAAACATGGAGGGGATGCTCCACAGTGAGAAGTTGTATGAAAGCAGGTCAATCATCTTTGGTATGCCTGTATTCCTTTTTAAAATTTACAGCTCTGTTACCTCTGTTTAACTGGGGTGCTCTCACTCAGCATTTAAAAAAATAGAAAAAAAAAAAGAGCTTTTAAAATCATGCTTGCTGTTCTCCCCAATACGTTTTATATCCACAAACAATTTAATTATATCCAACAGCCAGACTTCTCTGAACTACCAAGTTCCTGGAAGCTTTTTAAAAAGAAGTAGGCAGATAAAGATAATAAATTAATGCCTCAATAAAAGGAACTGCTGCATGTAATACCTTCCATCCCAAGCAGACAGGGCAGCAGGACATGCAATTAACACTCTCACCACAGGAAAACCCCAATGGAGGCACAAACTCTTCCACATCAAAGAAGTGACTTTTCAATTTATGCTACCCCTCACAGGTTCCCTGAGAGCTAGTTAGATGCAGAGTCCAGCTAGGAGTCTTCCCAAGGCAAGAGCACTCATAACTTTGGTCTACTATGTCAACACTGTAAGGAACCAAAGGTGAAATCATACTGCAGCTTTCACAGAGCTTAATGAGAGAGAAGATGAGAGAATTCCCAAGGAAGCCAAGTTTTCTCTACTGTCATCAAAAAAAACCTTGCTAGTTTCTCTTATGCATCCAAGAGGCACTGGCAAATAATTCTTTCTGTGACCTGGAATAATTTATTATAATTTTTTAAATATATGAAGATCTTAAAAGAGCACCATTTGTTTCATAAGTGAATCTCTAGGATGATTTACAATTGAAAAATTTTTTTAATGACTGTAGGATTCAAGCAGTATAAATTAATAATTCATTTCAAACTTTTTGAGCTATACATTTTTCTTTGTATAAAATTCAGGATTTTGAAACTGATACCCAGTTTATTTCCCCAATTTACATTCAAACACGGTCAGCAAGAACAGACCATCATGCTGAGAAATACAGTAAAATGAAAATAAGTAAAACCAAAATATTTAAAAAATTTCAACCAATTTTTCTAATATATATCACAGAGAATAATGATTTTGAGAAAATTAATAATATTCTGAGAGGTATCTTAAGTTCTTTCTTACCATTGACTTTCCCTAAGCCTGGAGCTTTATTTTTCAGTAAAGTCACTTGAATCTGGGGAATGTTTGTGATGTTTGAGTTCAAAACAAATTTGAAATCCACATGTCCAACCATACAGGCTTTTGGTAGAACCAGTTCAAAGACATGCTCATCCCAGCTGTTGCTGTCAGGAAAAAGATAACAATGACCCAGTGTTAAGAGAAAATTCAGATTAAGCAAGCATCACTACCCATTGCATTCTCCATCTATGCACACTTCCTTTAACAAGAAGAAAAACTTCTTTTGCATTAGTTGACATCTGCATGACTTTCTGAAGTAAAAGCTCTTCAAGCTGCAGTTAATGACATTCATTTTGTGAAGAACTCGTTAAAAGCCAATTGATAAGAGTGGGTGAATCAATATTTGGATAAAAGTAGTAGTGAGAAGATTTGCTATTACCTTCATTACAGTACTGTTTCCATATTACTATAAATATCAGTTACTCATTTCTAGAAAAAAATTAGGGAAAAAAAATTTTAAACCACTGAAAAGGATCTACCAATTAGTGATGTGTATGATAGCATGATAGTAACTATCTTGAAATCTCTTAAGTTGGCCTTCTCCACTGCTAAGTGTTAAGCAATGTCATTTCCAGTGGTACAACAGACACATCCACAAGATTCAAAATACTAGTTTCAAATTATTTTTTTAAATACATCTGATGATTTATTCAGGATGAGAACTGCTTCTTACCAGACACACACTGAGAAGCCTGCACTGTGCAAAATGGGTGCAGCTCTCTTAATGAGTCATGTTTTCCTTTTGAAGCCAACCTTGGTTTACACTGAAAGTGTAATCTTGAGATAAAAAGTACCCCTCAATGATCAGTTCCATAGTTTGATACACTAAGGTTTGCAAAAAATAGTTCAAACCAGAGAGCAATTCAAATAAAACTGATCATGCGTCAATTGTCACATTTGTATGCATTTTTAAAATAACGGCACTTCCTGTTCTCAATTTATCAGTAAATAATTTTTCAAACTGTAGTAACTTTGATAGCCTGTGATTATTTAATTGCATAACTGAGAACACTAAGAAACTGAGTATGCTGCTATAAATATTGGCTGGATTTTTTTCTAATATCTAAATAACAGAACAGTATTTTAAATTAAATAAAACAGATTAAGTAGATTAAGTATTGGTACAAATACATTTAATTATTTGAATTTTTTTTACAGTAATATCCCTGAAGGCCATATCTCCCTCAGGCAATTATAATACACTTATAATGGATTCCAGGTACACACAATGACATGACAGACCAGCTTTCCAGAACAAGCAACATAGAAAAGCAGTGATCCTGGGAAAAAAGACAGAGAGAAGCAAAAGATGGACCGAAGAGAGCTTGCGGTTATGATTTAAGAAGCAACAGTGAAGAATTTTCAGGTAACTGCAGAAATAACTCAAGTAAATAAAATATAATGAAAATTTATCCTACTCTGTTAAACTTAGAATCACTCATGCCGTTCCTCTGACTTGGAGAATACATAGCCCAGTGCAAAACAGGGAGAAGGTTAAGGGTGGATTTTTATTGAGTATTCCTATAGGTGTCATGCAAAGCATGGACTGAATGAGACACTCAAAAGAACAAGCCTTCTGAAAGACTAAGTACTATTCTGCTCATTCAGTTTAAGTTAAAGATCTGGTATAAAACCAGAAATGAATAATAAACCAGTTTGTATGCAGTAGTTTTTTGTTTTCTGTATGTTCTATACTATGCATGCTGCCAGAAATCTATTTTAGACAGAATTCAGTAGCAAATGCCTCAGAGGAAGTTTTAAGTATCTCTCAATAGACATGTATGGAATAATGATCTCCCATCAAGGTCTCACATTAATCCAACAGTGAAGAGATCTTATTCTGTGATGAGTGGAACACTTTCCATTAAAAGTGTTTTAATTTCTCATAGCTCTGTTTAAGCACATGCTCTTTATTAATCTGTAGAGTTTCAAAGAAGCAAAAAAATATTTTTACTTCCTTATTATCTCCTCAGTATTTTACCATATCCATCCTAAATATCCCTCTTCCATGATAATATAACGCAAATTATTTTAGCAATTTTTCCCACCTTTAAAACCCTTCTAAATCTACAGCATCTTTTTAAAAAAGAATGCACAACCAAGACTCTGTTCTAGAGGCAAATATACCATCATTCTTACTACAAAATATTTTCCAACACATTTCTTCATTACTTTTCTAGACCATCTCATCAACATTTGGTCTTCCACAACTTTAAACTGCAGATCCATTTACAGAGTTTAAACACTAGAAAAGCACACCAGTCCCTAGACTTCCTTCTTTCACTTATTTTCAAATATATCTGCATAAGATGAATACATAAAATATTTCCTATATAAATTTGAGAAAAAGCCAGGAAAGTCAGATGTCACTGTTTTATCAAAGCACATTAGGATTTTGTGTACTTTTCTTAAAAGGATTAATCTACTTTAACATTTCAGTTAAATTACCACTGAAGGGGAAATACTTATATTTAGATAATTCATAAAGTAAATGAGACTCTGCCTTTTCTGTGTTCTTTGTTATACAGCCTTTTTAAAATAACAAAGTAAGATTGAAAGAGACTGAGTGTAATATAATGCCATTCCCTAAAATACACTTACAGGATTATCTCCTAGCTATTTGAGAAACAAATGAATTACCATACTGAATTGCATTACTCATCCATCTAACTTTGTAATCCCACATCTTGATAGTGATCAGTATGATACTTAAAAGAGAAAATAAAAGGGAAGGAGAAACTAAAGACTAACAAAAGGAGATATTAAGTAACAAAAAAAGTTTCTTCCCAGATAACTTTTAATTGAGAACTAACATTGCTTTCAATCTTAAAACTGTATATTCTACCCTATGAACAAAGGGACAGTAATTTAATTATTTTAATCATCAGTCATATAGCAGCTATTAAAGACCTCCAGTACTAAACAAAAACTTTTAACTTTACCTCTTTACATTCCTGTTTTAATTTGCAGTAGGCATAATTCTTTTCCTCTAATTAAAAAAAACCCCAAACTACTCAGAAGCTAGTGCTCCACCTATCACCTTCCAATTAACAGCTATTACCTTCACTGTTTGCTTCCATGTATCTTCATACTCATAGCTTGTTACTTTTCTAGTTTTCCCTTATTTATATGACAGTGTTTTTTCCCCCCCCACATATGATCCCTAGCTCCTCTAGCATCCTTTGGCTATTTCATTGTTCCCACTGTATGGGCATTTAGATCCTACATTACTATCCAAGTCTTACTCATTTATGGGACAGATGTGCGACAGCCTCACCCAAAAGATCTTTTAGTACCTTATGCACATCCCTTATACACATCCCATGTTGGTACAGTTCATCTCAACAAAAATAATGCCTAACTTTTAGCACAACTAGGACTCTATACTGGTTTAAGTAAGGGTCTCCTATATAAAGATTACCTTAACATGAACAGACAAACCCAGATTTTACCTTCCCATTTTAAAATCAATTGCAATACAATTTTGTTTAGGACAACTAATTAGTCATAAAGGCACCTGCAGCTTGTTTTTTCTGATTTAAAAATGTACTAAAAATATGTATAAGCAAAAGAAGAGTGAGTCAGACTTTTATAGGAACAATCAAGAATATTTGCAATTCTGGCAAATGTGCTTCTCTAATTGTATAACGAAATGGCAACATTCAGCAAAGAAAAATGCACACGTTCAAAACTTGACTTTCAATTTATTTCAAGGTCCACTAAAAGAACTCTGGCAATCTCACAAAGGGCTATAATGCAAACTATCAAACAGGGATTATTATATTTGAAAGTACACGTACTTAAACTTGTACACTACTTAAAAACTATTAAATTGCATTAAATTTGTGACTATACCAGCTGTATGAACCAGTCAAGCAATGCACACACGATACTTTTTGCACCATCACCCTACCTACCTGTCTGTCTGTAGCTTCCAAGTGCGAGTATGCTGAGCTGCATCCCCATGGTGCTGCTGGTGCAAATGCTGAGGATGCCGCCTTTGCTGCTGTTCTTGCTGGACTTCTACCCAACAGGGGGGGACTGTAGCTGAAAACCGTGGTGTCAAGGTCTCAAAACGGGTCAGTTCCACCAGGGATGTCAGGGTTTCAAGGGAAAATGGTTGGTCCACCAAAAGATCAACTCCTGAATAATTACAGAACATACATTAATTAATACATAGATATTTTTTCGAGAACAACCTATGAACAGTTTGAAATACATCCAAACTGCCACAGGAAAAATTAACTACTTGTTATATAAAGTTTCTAAAAAAACCCCAAAGAACATCAACCAACCAACCAAAACAAAAAACAACAACATAGTCCCACAAGCAACCAAACAACTCTATCCTTTAAGCCAGTATCCTTTGAAGGCAGCTCATTTGGAATAAATTTTCTAAGTACTTAGAGCTCTGAGCATGCTGTCTGGGATTCAACCAGAAGCATCAGAAAAAAAGTAATTAGCCAGCTATACTTTGATGATGTAAAGCTGATAAAATCATTTTTTAAAATACCTCTCTTGACTCAGATTTTTAAAAATACCGAAAAAACAAACCATTAAAGTTTTATATTTCATGAAAACAGACATATGGAATTACTATACTGTTGTAACATTTTTATCATTGTTTCAAACATTATTTTGGCACCTGCTTATCAATATAGACTTGGTTTATGGTGGATTACTAGACTGTTTTGGAAGGCTCCCAGTTTAGCTTAAAAGAGGAGTAAGGGAAAAAACAAACATCATTTATGTAATGCACTTAAAAGACACTGGGCCCACACAAGTATTTAGTGTTCTTACTCAAGTCTTGTCCTGAGGAAACAAGGATATTAATTCAAGAAGTAATGAAAATTAAAATATCTCAGGGAGAAAAACATCTAAAGTAATATTGCAAAGGAACTCTAAAAATAATCAGGTTTCCTCAGACAAAAAAAGAACAAACAAAAAACCCCCCCACACAGAAAAAACCCCCAAAACACTTGAGCAAAAATAAAATACGCACAATGTCAATTTTCTTACATTTCGAGCATTTTCTCTTAAAAATGCATTTGGGAAAAAATCTTTTACTTGTAAAGAAATTATGGCTTTCAAAAGGAGAAAGTTTGCTACGTGACTACTACTGTCACCACCCCAGAAGAAAATAAAAAAATAAAAATTAAATACACCAACACAAATACCACGCCGCGGTGAAATCTGAACCTAGAGACTATCTTGCAAAGCAAGGCAGGGTGAAATCAGGATAAGAAGAAAATTACATCCTCTGGCTTGAGAGTAGAAAGGCACATGCAATTCTTCCAAAAAAGTGGAGAATCTCAAGATGAGATACCCAGAGTCAGGCAGAAAACTCACTCTCATAGCAACAACTGTGATTTCTGCTTTTCAATCTAGGAGGCAGGAAAATGCCGCAGATATTAGAAATGCTTTAGAAATTTTGTTTCAATAATACAGCAAACACCTTCATTTTTTTACTGCCAAAAATCCTCTTTAGCTAGATGATTCTGCAATGTGAAGCAATATCATAGCTCAAATTGTGCAACAATTCTGGCTTTGAGCAGACTAGACTTTTTTGGCTTCATTCTCCCTCCTCATCCAAAAGAAACAATTACAAATTCAGAGGATTCAGAGCAACCACATGTAATGTGGTATCCACCCCCAAAACTGAAAAATTAAGGACTTAACTTTCCAGTGCTGTCAAGTATACTTGGCTTCTTTTGCAAAATTACATTATTTTTGTTATATAGTGAAAGTGAGTTATGACAAGCTGAAGTTCTAATAGGAAAGTGGAAGAAAGGTTTTAAACTAATATTATTTTTTGATTTGCTTCTAAAAAAAACATTATTTTTGATCGTTTCACCACAAATAACCCTCCACTCCTTAAAAGGAAAAAATAATTTTAACCTAATCTAAGATTTATGACTCTGTAAAGTTAACATATTTCCTTCTAAGACAATACAATTTAAAATGAATCCAAACTGTAAATGCAGGCTAGAAAATAAAATTCAAGAAATGCATTCCAGAACGCCAACAACAGAAAAACAAGCACATGAACAAACCCCACAATATACATAAATAATATATGGACAAAAGCTTGTGCTTGTTGCTGTGGTTTCTATCCTGACTACAGCATCTTTTAGCTACAATTTCAGAGAACACCAAAGTGATTTCATAAAAACACCCTGCTGCTGAGTGCCATCGGCTGCGAGCGAGGTATACAGATCAAGACTTTATGCTCAGTCAGATCTGTTCAGGAATTTATTTCCCCAAAATGTTCTGTTGAGCTGTGTCTCTCTCTGAAAAACGTGCTAAGACAAAAGTAGAACAAAACATTTTTATTTCTGTTTAGTATTTTGATTAAAAGGGAAGCAACACTGATGTTATAAATGCTGGGGGCAATGTCTGATCATGCTCTATACACATGCTGACAGCTTCATTACTTGGAAAATGTTTGCACAGCCCCAGCAATCATTCACACATTATATGCTAAGAATCCAGAGTTACTGACTTTAGTATCCTTAACCTGGACAGTTCAGACTAAGAGCTCTGCAACCACCATTTGGTTTTAACTCTTCCCCCCAGCCCTCTCATTTCAACACTGGCTTCCTATCACTATTAAGTTTCTCCACAGCTTTTAATGACTCAGTTTGGGGCCACAGCAAAACAATTTGTCTGACCACTACTGTGTATCCTACAAGTCTTTGGAAATCGTTACAGACCACGATCAAGCAATACTACACTCTCTGAATTATGACTACTTAAAGGAGGGCCCAGCTTGTGGACAATCTAAAGATACACTACTCTGAACTCTATACATAAGTAAATCCCTTTCTTGTTCCAATAAGCCATATTCAAGCCTATACTGAAGGCTGCATGGGGAGAACAAGAAAAATAAAACAACAAAACCAAAAATTTACCCATTGTACTGGCCGAATTTAAACAGTAATGATCTCATTTTTGACACATCAGATTAGTCAAAGTTACCCTTTGATTGGAAGTCACTTAAATCTGCTGATAAGCTACTGTACAGGGAATGCATCTATTGAAGCACATCTATGTCCTGGCTGTTAATCTTCTCTTTACTGCTTTATTTGCCACTAGCAAAAGAAGAAAGGTGTTGAAGAAAGCCACAGACTTCTTTCCCTCCTGTATGAACAACGGTTTATTACCTAGTGGTTTTCAAACATCAGGAAAGTCTCCTTTGGTGAAAAAGAGGAGCAGGAAAAATTCAATCCCCAAAGCAAAGAAGACAGCAACTGCTGTACTGCTGTTTACAGATAATCTTATGACAAAAAGCATCTTTTCCTTCCCTTTTCTGATCACCTCTTGTGGAGTAAAATTGGTGGTCATACAAACACAGGAGAACTCAAAGTGTTACAGGGCTGGCAGCAAGCAGGGCTTTAGGGAGAAAGATGGCAAGTAGCCTGTTGTCAACACTGCCACTCAAGTCTCCTCACAGCTTTTTTTGTCCTCTGCAGCTGCAGGTAAAGACACTCCCCCACCACACACACATACACACACAAAAAATTGACATAACTTTTCTGAAATAGTCATACTTACATGAATGGTTTATTTCCTTTCTATCATTGCTTTATATTATTTATTCTTGTAGTTTATATTCCAGGTCATCTATTCCCAGTATATCCCTATTTCTGTTGCAACAGACATGACCAAAACCTCCAAACTCTGTCTCAGTTAAAATAAACACACTTCGTGTCTCTACCTTCAACAACTTCAGGTTAAAACAGAATGAAAAACATAATAGTTTTACAGCTCTCAAACAATTCCCTTTAAAACACAAAACAAAAGACTATATGGATATATACATGTCAAAAACCTCAACATGACTCAAGTTTTCCTCAGGCTTAACCAGTGAAATTTGATTCATTGTTAAGTTTCAGTAGCAAGTTATCTGCATTAAGGTATCTTTGATGAGGGCTGAGAAAAGATTGAGGGGCCTACACAGGAGCTCCCATAACCTGCACACTCACTGTTCTCCCTTTCAAGCAGGAGAAGCCCCTCACACTTTTCCCCTTCTCTCTGACTACAAAAGGAATAACCCTCTCATCCTACTCTTTAGTCTACCCAAGTGGGCCAGGATACTATAAAGGCAGCAGACAGGTGGCAGGACTGCCATATGAGAACAGTAGTAAAGACAAGACCTAAATATGATGTTTAGGGTAAAACCAGAATTTGGACCATTAGAAACAATTATTTCTTGCTGTCCCAGGGCAGAAAACCTTCCCAGGAAGCAAACTAATAAGTAAATGACAGCAGAATTTGAACGTGGCTCAACCCAAATAAACTGCAAAAAACAAAAATTCAAGAGTTCACATCATCAGCTTATCAACAGCAATTGCACTGCTTGAAATATAGAGAGCATCAATTTCACTATATGCAACCATACCTGTTGAGTACGTTTTGTACAGTTTTATTAAGTAGATCTGTACAGCTCCTGCATGAAATTTTAAGGCAATTTTACATAATGAACATATGATTTTAATTACAAAGAGCTTAAGCCTATTTAAACTATGAGAGAGGCTCAGTGCCTGCACAATTACCTGTTTTTCCCTGTCTACCACACTTAAAATAATATGTATAAACTGGCAAAAAATAATTTATACAAAGGGTTGTTTTTTTTAAAATCAGGAACTGCTGAAGTGTTATGTTTGTATACAACCAGTGATAGATATACAGCAACTGCAGAACTCAACTTTGGGTAGCAAAAAAGACTAAAGCGATATGTTATTAAATAACTCAAAATAATATTAATACGCAACTTCCAAAAATTACAAAAGTATTTTTACTTTATTTAAACATGTCCAATTTACCTGTAATGCTTGGACTAGAAGGGTTAGATAAGGGTTTGGTGCCTTCTGATGACTGTTCTATGCTTTTGGAAAGGGATCCATCTACAAGTATATCAGCTTCATCTATGTCATCACAGGTCCCTCCAATCTGAAGGAAATGAAGTTCTCCACCTAAAATCACCACAGACAACAAAAGAAGCAAGTTTAGACAGGCATACACCTAAATTCAGTTTACAAGGCAGGCTCACAGAAAGTGCTACACAATTATAACAGTAATTATACAGGACCTGAAACCAGTAAGATTATACAGGAAAACACATTTTGCTTCACTACTATAAAAATCTTCAGGGTAAACGCAAAACCGAACTACAAAAATACTGACTCCAGTTGTGAACTGAATAAAAGGAAAACAAGTATTAGGATAGAGGGGGGTTAAAATGTAATTAGCTAAGGAAACCCCCAAAAAAACCCTAAATCATAATCACTATGACACTTTCCATAATTCACATCATGCTTTCAACAGAGAATGTCCATCATGTCAACTGAAGGCCTCAGCTGTACAGGCTACATCCATTTCCTTTCAAAGTTCAGTATTTGAGAACTGAAAAATCACTTCCCTACTGAACTCTCCTAACTAAGAGGTTCCTCACATTATTTCATCAGACCAACAACACTGATCAGGTCAACAGTCAAAACAGCAAGTCAAAAATTTTCAGTGGACACAGTATTTTGACAGAAGCATGAAATCATTCAAAGAAGTCGCCCATTACTCACCACCACAGATATACATAGATTAATTCTGTCATCTACAGAGAAGTCACTAAGAAGGAATGCTCAATTTTACAGAAGGTTGAGGGGAGTGGAAGGGCTGTTAGCAATTTAAGTTACAAAAATCCTAATCAGCAGGATTTAAACAGAGAGGAAAATCCTAGAGTAGGCCTTCCATAGTTTTTCTGAAAACTGATTACAGACTGTCCTTCAGCACCTGACTAATGTTAAGGCAAAATCTGTTATGCAAATTATCCACGTAATCTGAAACAAACAAACTTGAGATAATACACGTAATAAAAACCCAAGATAAAAGCATGATCAGCAGGTACATGTTCTGCACTGAGAAGGGTGGGGGAGAGAAACAGAGTGATAGAGAGGCACAATGAAGAAGGGAGTGAGCGTGTGCGAGGCACAGAGAGAAGATGCATGAGAGACACAAAGAGTTGGTACAGATTTTTTTCTGGATCTCTGTAAGAAAGGCCTGACAACAAATGGCTTAATATAACAGCTGTTTGAACAAGGCAGAATAAAAAGAGGAAAATAATAGGTCAAATGACCAAAAAGGAAGAACTACTCCACGGACAGGATCTGCATGGTGTGCTGTGGGAAAATGCACTCAGGGTCTGGGTGGTGCTGCCTGAAAGCAGAGCTCCCAGCATCTGAAGGGATGTGGGATTTTCTCATTATATTTCTCTTTTTATTCTATTTTATTAAAACAGCTATTTCATTAAACCATTCATTGGTGGGGCTTTTCTCACTGAGTTCCAGTAAGAAGCCTGCACTGCTTCTCTCTCAGTCCCAATCCACCCACCTGTGGTGCAGAATAGCACATCCCAAGTAGATCCCAAGTGTGGAGGGGGAAAAAGCAGTTCTAGCAAATAACATTTACAATGAGTTTCCTTGAAATTAAACAACTCACAAATGAGCAATTTTCCTCAAGCAAAGAGAATTAGGGATACATTGCAAAACACAGACCTTGACAGCTTCATTTGGTAATAAGCCAAACCTCAGTTTGTTTCCCATTCTGTTTACTGCTCAAAGATCAATGATCAGAATGATCTCAACAATCAAAACCAGACAATCTCCACTCCTGGAAATAAAGTATACCATCATCCAATGGGAGTTCAACATACTGGCTTCCACCATCTGTCAGTTTTACAGCTCATAGCAGGAGACACTTGTGAAGAACTTCAGAAATTTGTGGGTTTTTTTAATGGAAAGTTATGTCAAGGTCTCACTTATTCTCTAGATGATTGGGTTGGATTTGGTTTAAAAAAACAAAACCTCAGTTTTTCAAACAAAATTTCTGAGTTTCTGTCACTATTTAACAGCAGCAAAAAATGGCCTTACCTTTTAACCATACTACAAGAGGAAAAGAGTCATAGTTCCTGCACTCAGGAAAGGCTCCGGCATTTTTCCAAGAAAAATGCTGTGCTAAACTTAAGATATATTTCTTTTTAAAAAGCTTCTGTAAATAAGTTTATCATGAACTTAATTTATACAGTATTAGCCTATAAAATTATTAGTGCTTATGCATGCTTTCCAAAACTCTGCACGTGGCTTTGCTTCTGTATCACAAAGAAGGCATTTGCTCTCATAGACTATCCAAAGGTGACCTCCTGATGATGTATGCTTAATTATTTGTTTCAAAGATACCAGAGTTTCTATAGCCAAGTGCCAGGAAGAAAAAAAAAAATAAATCTGTGCAGAAGTCAATGCTGCCATTTTTTTTTTTTTTTGGTGTTACTACTGGCTCATGGTATGCACTACTAGGCTAAAGCTGTGACTCATCTGGTATTTTCTAACTCCAGGCAGGTAGCAAACATTGTAAGTAGTTGTTTTTCTGAAAACTTCTCTGCTTGCATGACTGACAGAGGTGATAAATGCTTCTGTTGCACTAGAAAGAAGATATGAAAGCTGATACTGACTTACTCAATGATCAAAAGGAGACTAATTGGAAACCAGCATCATTATACCTCCACAAAATAACCAGTAACACATTCAAAACATAGTTAATTTAATTGTGAATTGTATTTAAAATCTGTAATTTGCTTAGACTCCAGAATCTGGTGAGTTACACAAACAGACCATGAGAATCATAAATCCATCCAAATAAATCTCAAACTTAATTCTGGCAAAAAAGTTATTGGTTCCAGGAAAGCAGCAGTGGCAGAGACTCGGCCACTGCAGTCAAAGCCAATCGGGGGAAATGTTCAGTATCCTGAACACATCCTGCATTCTGGCAGGAGTCTGGAAGAGTGATACGCTTGTCAATACCAAACCACAACACAAAGACACAGTTGAACAATACCCAAATTGTTAAATGAATTAATGTAACAAAGCCATACCACAGGAAACTATCCACTAAACAACTTACAGTCAGTTTCGTCTCACCACTGGGCTGTAGAGAAAGGGTTAGCTCTAAACATACAAGCTCAGAACACTTGAAAAATGTCCTTAAGAAAGCTTCCCCAAAACCTCACTCCAACAGAATTGACACTATTCTTGGAGATTTCAACTGTAAGATTCCATCCCAGCTGATGAAAAAATAGAACACAATTGAAAAGAGACAAGTGAATGTTACTATGCCTAGCAAGAAATAATTAAATGCACTATTATGGATTAAAGAAAAATCAGCAAGCCAGCAGTTCTGTAAAGAGGCTCCTGTGACTCAGAAGATAAACCTGATTCAATTTCCTGCTCAAAAGTGAAAACGTCCCACTATGTATACACACACATGGTATACACAGACTGCAGAGCTGCAAAGGAATCCTTCTGTTCCATTCAAAGACACCTGTAGGATTTCTGTGCCTGGTTATGGATATCTCATCAAGAAACACGTGGACTGACTTGAGCTGGTATTTTGCGAAGGGAGCGCAAGGAGGTTTTTTCTTTCAAAAACCCCGAACAAAGTTTAAACAGATTGGAGAAAGGTAGCATAAAAAATGGGTGAAGGAGGACAGTACCTAAATAAACTCTGTCTTCCCCTTCCTTTTTTAAGCAATCTTTTTGTCATGTTCAGAAAGGACAGTACAATAGTATTAACTCCAATCAGCAAAGGTGATACAGGGTAAACACTGGGAAAAAAAAAAACCAAGGACAGCATGCAGTAGAAGAAATTAATGAATAGGCTGTTAAATTGCCACGTTGAAGAGCTTCAAAAAAGACAGATCAGTAGTCCTGAATGGTAAGTATAATTGATCCTGACTTGAAGATGATCTCTTAGCATCACTCTGAACACTAATTCTGATGTGGAAAAAACCTGACCTTGACCCAATGCCATTAGAATCATAGAATGTTTCAGGTTGGAAGAGACTTTCAAAGGTCATCTAGTCCAACACCCCTGCAGTGAGCAGGGACATCTTTACCAGAGCAGGCTGCTGAGAGGCCCATCCAGCCTGACCTTGAATATCTCCAGGTATGGGGCCTCCACTACCTCTCTGGGCAACCTGTTCCAATGATCCACCAACCTCATATTGAAGAATTATTTCTTAATATTTCCCAACCTAAATCTACCCTTTTCTAGTTTAAAACCATCACCCCTCGTGCTGTTGCTGCCTGCCCTTGTTCTTCCCCAGCTTTCTTACAGGCACCTTTCAGGTACTGGAAGGCCACTGTAAGGTGTCCCGAGAGTCTTCTCTTCTCCAGGCTGAACAACCCCAACTCTCCCAGCCTGTCCTCACAGGAGAGGTGCTCCAGCCCTTTCATCATTTTTGTGACCCTCCTCTGCACACACTCCAATAGATACATGTCCAAGACCCCATTGTCTATGAAGGCAGAAAACTGAAAACACTAAATTGATTCCTGAACTTCAAACACACCGGTGTGCAAGGCTGACAAAGCCTAATGACATGGAAGAGACAAATACATCCACACAAAACCAGAAAAAAGCTAGAGTTATTAATACGCAATGTACAACTCAAGAGCACAAAGAATTGGGGGAATCAATTCCCAAATGTATGAAAGTGCCATCCAGCTCTGCCAGGCTTGCAACAAGAAATATTAGCACAGACAACTCACTTTCAACATACCAAACTCCAGTCTGAAAAATCACTACTTTTTCCAACAAAGGGAGTGAGTGGACAAACCCTTGTTATAATGTAACACTGGGAGAATCAGGTATATAGGAAAGAACATTAAAAAAAGGTCACAAAACAGACATCTAGATAAAAAAGTGCTTTTAAGTGAAAGTGTAAAACAATCAGAAAGACACAAATGGACATGATGGGTCCATGGTTTTCCTTCACAGCTTCCAACTTAAACTGATTTAGAAAATGACAATATCCCAAAGACCTGATCTAATGCAATCTAGGAATTGAGAAGTTGATTATGGAACTTCAATTGGAGCTGGGTCTTTTGTCTGTAAGTTCTAAAGCAATATAGACAGGAAAGAGAACTGCTAGAACAATAAAGGACTAGAGTTCTTTCTTATTACAAAAACAAGTAGAAAAATGTATTTTTTCCCCCCTGCTTTTCTCTTAACTACTTCCAAATAACAATTATACTGAAAATATAGCTAAATTAATTTAGGGAACTACTGAAGAACTACTTCTTACAAATCATACTGACTTTGTGTTAAGAGATTTTTTGCTAGATGGAATGCAAAGACAAATACTAGCATTTTCAGTAGGGCTCAATGAGGAAATTATGTACTGTAAAACCTTCACTCAACACAGACATTCAAAAACTAGCTTTGTGAAAGAATTAGATTGTATCTTTCAGGTGAGCACAATCCAGAAATACTTCAATCGCTAGAAGGAACTCAAGCACTCAGATCATACAGATTTTAACACCTACTCAATCAGACAGTCTGGGTGGAAAGCACCTGCTCCCCCACAACACCCTGAATATTTCCACTTCCTGTAGCATTTGTTTGAAATGCCACCTCACTCTCCTACTTGATAACATTTCTTCAGAGAGCTTCAGACACTGAAGTTCATAACCTGACAAGAGAGATCATCAGTAGAGGTAAAAGACAGAAAATTGACAATTCTTCATGATCTTTTTTAAAATACTCTCAGAAACACAAGTATGCACAATTTTCAAAACTGCCAAAACAAAATACAAGCAGAGATTTGCACCTTTATATTAGATAAAAAAAGGAATGTTTTAAATACGTCCATTTTTCTACCTCATTCCACATTCTAAAGCAAAGTTCAACAAAACTGCCTTGAATGGCAAACACTAAGCTAAGAAGCTAAACTTAGGAAACAATCCAAAACAAACTCAACAAAAGAAAAAAAGTATAATATTATACTGTGGATCATTTTCTTCAGTAATTTTTAATATGACTTGTCCTGGTTTTTAGCTGAAATAGAGCTGGGTTTCTTTTTCAGGAGCTAGAATTGTGCTGCGTTTTGCTTCCAGCCTGGGGCGCTCTGTGAGAGAGAGACTGATAACATCCCAGTGTTTACATTTTTGTTACTGGAAGTGAAGGACCTTGTGTTCTGTTAGTCCACAAGCAAAAGATTTAAGGGGGGGTGAAGAATATTTAAATTAATAAACTTAATTGACAGTTAGATATGCCAATGGGATATTCCATATCATATCATGTCATGCCCAGTATATTAGTGAGGGGCGCTTCCTCTCTCGCTCTCTCTGGCTTGCGCTCGGGCTCTCATTCTGCCGGGATTGTCGCTCCTCCAGGTTCATTATCTGGGAACAGGCCGGGGTCGGTCAGGAGCAGGGTGAGCCATAACATTGGGTGTCACTCATTTGCATATTTTGTTACTGTTATCATGATCACTACTATTTTACTATTAGTATTATTTTAAGTTTTCTCTCTATTATTAAACTGTTTTTATCTCAACCTACAAGCCTCCTTATCCTTGCCCCCAGTCCTCTCCCCCACCCCCCAGGGGGTGAGGGGGCAGTGGGTGAACGGCTGTGTTGGCTGCTAGCCAAGGGCTAGCCAAGTGAAACTATCACAGGACTGTAATAAAAATTAAAAAAAAAAAAAAATAAAAGGAAATATAATTAGATGAAGTGACAACTGTAGCTCTGGAAATTTATGCATCCAAAACAAACTACATCTGATCCTCTTAAACACCAGACAATAGGCTTTAAATATCATAAAAAGATCACCCTACAGCTGTAACCCTAATCAAAACCAATACCTGTCAGCCTACTGCACAGTTTTATAATAAAGAATTTACTTATTTTGCATACTACAAAAGCAGAATCTAAGCTGGTTTATATTTATGACACAAGACAAAATGTTTAAAAACCCCATATGATAGCATGCAAAGCACTACTCAGAGGAGCATTAGCTATAGTCTGCCTTGGCCAAGGGGAAGAGAAGAAAGCAAAACACAAAGACTGAAGTCCACTATGCTTGCTTAATAGAACTAGAACCAAGAACACACAAGCTGACCCCAAGAGGTCAATTCCAGGTAATCTTTGCAGGAACAGAGAAGCACCTGAAGCTGACACCAAGCAAAAACATTTTGAAGAAGAATAAGAATAATTATTCCCAGCTCATAAAGATGGACGATGTCAAATGCAGGTCTAAAACATCTTTACATAAAACCACTCAAACCTCAAACACCCATTCAATCAGAGGTTTCTTTTCAGTGTTATTTTAAAGGCAACTACGGGAAAACTTACATGATCTACCAATGAAAAAAATACGTCAACAAGCAGGAGCAGCAGAAGAGAAAAGGCTGTTCCGCATCCAAAACTTTCAGACATTAAAGTACCTCTTTGCCTACTCCTACCATCCAACGAAGTAAACAGGAAAAAACATACTGCTCAGCTTATGTTCTTGAATAGTTTTCCAAAAACACCCAAGCTCTTCCACTGCATGTAGGTTCCAAACCTTCTACTTAACATTTGCACTTATGTCTCTGCACTAGACGCTACGTGCTACAAGAATTAAAGTTGACTACATCAGTGAATATAGCTATTCTACTTTCAACACATATCTTCCTAATGCTGTCAGACTGCAGGCATCAACCCACACGTGGTAGTAAAACAAAGGAACAAATATCTCAGAGTAATTTTGGAAGAAGCCTAAGAAAACTGCATTTAAGAAAAAAAATAAGAAATCATTTTTAAAATATATCTTCAGCCACCTGGCAGATAAGCAAGCCATTTTACCCACTTACAGCAGAAAGACTGAAGGACGTTTACAATTCAACACAAAAAAAAACTAGGCAGAATCTATTTCTTACATCCAGTTATTCAAATGTGCAATTAAGATACAGGATAAAGAAGTTATATCAATAGTTGATATTTTTGATTTGCTGTTTCTGTTAGTATTCTTGAATTTTATGTGGTACAGTTATTCATAAACATTTAAGATCAAATCATTCTTTACAAAGCTTCATATTTTGGCATAAACATCAGGACTCTGAGGCCTCAGATGTATCTAGTAACAGACTCTGAAATCCAGACTTGTCATGGACATCGGCCCCTAAATATTTATGATAGCTTTGAACTAAATTTCTCAAAAGTGAGAAAAATTCCACCAGGAGAAGTGACTGTACTGTTAAAAAAGGAATAGAAATAGAAAGCTTCTAAAGACATTTAAACAACGAAAATAATGAATTCTGAAGTTCATTCTAATTTGGTTGCAGAGCATAAAATCAAGTTCCAAATAGATGTGCAGTGGGAGTAAATGAAAGATAAGAATAATCAATAGATTAAAAAAAAAATATATTAAGAGTTACCAAAGTACTGTATTTAAAAGAGGAAAATTGAGGGCAGAGGGATTCTGTGGCACACAGGACTACAAAACAAAAACCCACAATCTTAGTCATCTTAAAGGCAGCAAGAACACAGCAAAGCTATTTATAAATTACTAGATGGATATCATAACATCCTCAGAGAGAAAAAAATACAGAGATATTTACTGAAAAAGCAGAACGATGTGCTTGTCTATTATGAGGAAGATGAAGTATTCTCCCATCAGTAACAGAGGTGGTGGTTATCTAGGCAGAAGAGACAAACACTCCTACACACACAGAATAAATGCTCTCAACTCAACAGACCTGCATATCTGACACTCAAGGCCCCAAACCAGGTTTAGATAATACCAAATGTTACAAGAATATAATTACCATACATGCTAACACTGGATGGGAAAGTACTGTGCACAGCAACAAACAGCCCTTTAACTTTTATCATAAATCTTAAAACACAAGAAAGAAAGAATAGATTTGATGTAAGAAAGAAAGAATAGTAGTACAATTCTGTAGAAAAAAACCTTAGTACGGTTTGAGTTTTTTTAAATGAGACTGCAGTTCGATCAGCAAAGTATAGGTAAAAACATTATGACATGGATGTGATACACTAAAAAATTTCAAAGGCAATTAACCTTTCAGTCAGAGTTCCATTTTAACTAGGAAAAAACATGCATTATTAAATAAAGCTATACCAAACATTTCTTCAAAAGCAGTTATCAAAAGAGAGCAATTTAGTAAATATAAATGTTTCCACTGGGAATCTGCAAACATCAATACCAGTTGCTAACATGTGAAGTTTTAATCCATACTAAAAAAGTAAATCTAAAATCTCAACCGCTAAAACTCTTGGTAGGCAAGTGATAAACCCATTGCCCTTAACACATGAGATTTTTAAAATAAGCTTGACTTATCTGCTGGAAGCAACAGGTAAATCTGCTTTAACAACCTCTCACAGGAGGGCTGTGTAATCAACATGAAAGGACTGTGAAAGGAGGAAACCTGTCAACTGAAATTCTTCTAGTAGAGATTAAGTTCAGCATTGTATTGGTGGGAATTCATTTGAAATGTGTGAACCATCTCAACAGCTTAGCCCCTCTTAGATGCTAAGCATTTCTACCAGAGCTGCATTCAAGTGCAGGAGAACTAGATGAGACATTGGTGCATGGAGGAACACAGCTGGATGACAGCCAGAACTGTGACACAAGGAAGTGGGGAGGTGTGTGGTGCGTTAGGGATTTCTACAAAGTAGCAGCTGCCTGGACTCGAGTTACACTACCCTCCTACCTGCCTCTTTTCCCCCAAATGTATTGTGTTCATTTTGAAAAAGATAAAAAAATCCTGCGGGGATAGTTAAAGAAAAGTAAAGTTAAGAAACTGTAATCCCAATTTGAAAAGGCTGAGGCAGAACCAGCAACCTTATCCGAAAGAAGACACAAGTGATCACTAGGATAAGGTATAAAAGCGTTATCTTCTCTACACTCTTGAATATTGCCAGACAGCAGACATTTTTATAAAACATGGATTTCTAGCACAGAAATAATTACACACAAGAATTACTTTCATTTGTTTTGGATTTAAGAAAATCTGTGCCTCTACAAGAACAAATTTACCAGTACACTGGACATACCCAGGAGTTATTCCCATTAAAATCTAAATTTAAAATGAGGAATTAACTAGATTCCACGCTCCCTAGAACAGAAGTAAACTCTACATAAACTCAATGTAATTTGCCTTTTACTGTTTTGAAACTCAGATTCTAACATTCTATAATATAATCCAAATACAGTCAAATCAAGCATTATTCTAACATTCAATAATATAATCCAAATACAGTCAAATCAAGCATTAAAAATATTGTTTTAAATAAAGTCTTACCTTTGGTGCATGCACATAATCTGTCTGTGCCCGAACAGTATATCACAGAGACAAACATATCTGGTTCCTCAGTGCCCTCTTTTTTAGGTGGCTCCACTTTGGCCAGAATTTCAAAGTTCGAAAGATCTAGTATTTTTACATATCCTCCCTGAGTAGTTATTACCAGGTGCCCAAGAGTAGATATCTCAGATCTTCTCTCTCTCCCACTGCCATTTTTAGAAGTTAATTGTATTTCCTCTACAGGCTCCTCACAGTCATCCTCTCGATTATCCAATATATCTGGTGGGAGCAAAATCATTGAGGTAATTGTGTCTTGGGGGTCTTTGATATGCTGGATTTTTACTGGTTCCTCCTCTAGAGTAACTATTCTAGTGGCATAATTCATCTTATAAAGCACTAGGTATCCACCACTAACACTTCTCTGTTCAGGCTGAATTATTAAAGGAGTTGGTACATCTGCTGGTGACTCGTGTTGGATTACATCAATACTCGTCCCATTCACTACAGCAAGACTTGATTCTAGTTCCCCCTTCCTTCTATTACATAGCGCCGAGTTTAATTTATTTAAATTATTCAAGGCCTCTACTTGATTTATTGCACTCAGAGATTCGACAGGACAAGTCTGCAGTCCTACTAACAAATGAACTCCATCTGCACAAGGAGTGATTGAATCTACACACAGGTTCTCCTCCTCTGCAAACTTTGGCAGACGCAGGCACTGAACCAAAGTCCCAGGCTTGGGAACCATAGAGCTCCACTTGTCCGAGTCCGGAGAAGTTAGGTTGGCTGCAGCATCTGCAAACTGCTGAATGTAAGTCACAGGGGGATCCTGTAACAGCAATTGTTCCTGACTGTCCAGCTCCATTTCAATGATCTGTGGAACTGTGAAACCATCATCATGTATACTTTTACTCATAATATTGTTCATCTGTGAAAAGAGTTTTCCTGCTTTTTCATCAGACTCCTTAATGCTGTATAGCAGCAATACAGGTAAAGTCCTCCTTACCAGAGGGGAATTCAGTTCTGAGTTAGTGCAGGATTCATTGTCAGTTGATCCCTGTTCGGAGACACTCTCACCTCGAGTCCTACTTAAGCCATCCAGTGACCTCTGAGAGTTACTGCTAACAGGAGAGGTAGCAGGTGATTTGTATGTTAATAGACCTCCAGCTAATAGACAAGGAAAGGGGATGTTGTGTTGTTCTAGATGTTTTTCCTTCATCTTTTCACTCTTACAGTTGGCCAAACAGGGATTTGCCCCAAGTTCTTCTAAATCCTTAACCGTGTCTTCCAGAACATTTGCAACAATTTCCCACTGAAGTTTTTCAGGTTGCTGAAGAATGCTGAGAGCTGTTATATCAAGGCTGACTTCCATAGTTTCTTTTTGTGATGTATGCCCTTTAAAACAAAAATGTTTAACACACGTTCAGAAAAAGGAATCACTGTATGTATTATGGACTTATCCTCATAATTAAGCAACAGGTCACTGCTCTACAGTTTCAATATGTTAAAACATTCCATATGTTCAAGATTTGATAGTAAAGGAACAATAAAAGAGACCCAGAAGCATTCCTTCCACATAGACTAATGGTGCTCTTAACTTTATCAACAAGAGTGAAAGTAAAGAGAACAGGACATTAGACTTTGTAATACATCTCACAGTAAACAGCATTATCTCTCTATCAATTATTCTACTTAGGCTAGACAACCATACTGAAATCCAACTCATCTAATCAAGTCGGTTCATGTTCTGCCATATATTATACCCCTTCCCTCTTAGACAATCCAGTACCATCAAAAATCTGCCGTTCTGCAGATTCTTTCTCCAAGCCTAGTTGAAAAACATGTCATTTTACTCTAAAACTTGATAATTCCCACCATGTAACAGACCATCTAACAGAAGGAACTCCAAGCCATCATAAAAGAAAACCCAATAAAAACTTAAGAGACAGCTTGGTCAAATTAAGTAGTACTGCAAAAATAACAATGAATCAGGAGAAACTAAGTAATACAGAGATTTAAAAGATTATAAAGGACACTGCACAGACCCAGATTAAGAGGTGACAAGCATAAATGACAGAGCATCACCTTTGCTAATACTTCTGTTGAAAAAAATCCTTTTTACATCTCAAGTCTATTTCCTCGTGTATATGCACATGTTCTTTTTTTTCCCCACTTGCTGATCCCTACTCAAAGATGTAAACTGCATTATGGAAAGTAAGCATGTAATCATCGTTCCCATCAAATTTTCTGATTCAACCTCGAAGAAAACACAAGAACACCATGCATAGCACTGTTCTGCTTCCATATGAAATCTTTATTCAAGAAGAGAAATACTCTACCAAAGCGCATACCCACAGGGAAACAATCAAGATACAGGAACTCTCTCTGGCAATCCCCTGAATTTAAAGGGTGTTGTACAGCTGTAATTTGTTCCTGTTCTAAGTAAGTTCTTTAACTTGGTTTGTGTGCTTTATTGACAACAAGATAAGCAATGCCTGTTGTCAAATAAGACATTCATTAACCAAAGAAGTAGGGTTTTTCTTTTCTGCTGCATGTAATCTCTCCACCACACAAACAGTGACTTAAATATTGGCACTGCTTTCAAGGTCAATCTTTTTTATTTTTTTTCTAATACACTGAGTATAATATCCTTTGCTTTTGACAGGGCTTCTTTAAAAGCCTGAGACAAATTATTTCTTTCCTGACCTCTAAACTATTACATGGATCAGACATAACCTACCTGTCACAGATTCTGATCTGGAATGCTCTTCACTGTCTGAATCCTCCAGTAGGTCATCACTGAAAAAAAGTAATGCATGAATAACACCATGTACACTGTAGCTGCATTCTTATTTTCAATTAAATAAAAAAAAATAAATTAGTAAATACAATGTGTATTATAACCTGGCATTTCTTTTAGTCATCATTGTACATCCATTGATGAGTTGGTCACAGTAACTAACACTAACAATATAAGTGTTGCACTAACTTTCCCCTGTCACCAAACCAGGAAACTAGCTTTTTATTTGCCTCATTCTACTGTTGTATTCCTAACAATTCAGACATAAATGGAATTAAAATGAAAGCTAGTTCTCAGGGATCTTGCCATGAAAAACAAAACCTCTAAAAACTGATGACACCTTCTTCAAAGTTCCTCAAAATAGTCTCTGAAAGCTGGAACTGCCAGACTGGCCTTCAATCCTACCAAGGCAACTTTGTAGCTTGTATGGGAAGGGTGTATGAACAGTGTGTTGTTTTTTAAAATACTAACAGATTAATCGTTTTTTCGTAAAAGCAGATTCTGTTCAATATACCTCTTCAAGAGAAACAGGCCTTTCAGTAGTTCTAAGAATATATGAAGATTTTACGCACCTGGCTTTTTCAATTTAAGAAACATTACAGGCTCTTTACACACAGGAAGAACAGTAATGCCTTTGCAGCTTCAGGTGTAACTACTCATAGTACCAAGTCAGATTCCCGAATTTCAACAAACTGAGTACTTCCTACTCACGTCCCAGAAACAGATCTTTTGTGGCTAAAACCTGATCAACCTTCACTTCTTTTCACAACCTTCACAAGACAGCAACAATTCAATACTTTGATTCTCATCCAGCTTCCCCTTGAGCCAGAAAGTGACAGCATATTTCTTATACATTAAGTCAAGTGACAGATGATTAGTTCCGAGCAGTATGATTGTACTGACTGTATTATCCTTCAACCAGCTCTTAAACTTGGCTTAATTCTTTAACTCTCAAGGACTAGTTTACAGCCCTAAAGCTATTTAATAAAAATATAAATTTTATGTTTCTTTTCTGGGTTAAGTAAAGGTGGCCCCTCCACCTATGTCAAAATCAGTGGTAAATATCCAAAGTAGGAAAAGGTGACGTCATGTTTTCGAGTCCACATTCGTCCCAACATACAATCATTGCTGTCCAAAAGGGACCATACCCAGATCTTTCCCTTCTAACCGGCTTGTGGCTGTCATGAGCAGGTTAGTTTAACCACTGATGAATTAACAACAGTTATGTAATACAAACCAAATACATGTACCATAACAATAGTTCAATGTTAGCTGACAATATGTCCCTACAAGCAATGAACAACGAACAATTTTTTTTTCTTCTTCACCCCATCCCTCCCTTTGTTTTGTTAATAGTCGGGGGGGTTGGGTTTTTTGTTTTGTTTGATTTTTTTTTTAATAGTCTAATAACAGTTCTACTTTTACTAGCAAACATACGTACAATATCCACTGAGGTAAATAAAGACCAGTTCGAAAGATTTCAGGAAATCTTCTCTTGTCTGGAGTCAGAAAGTCCCAAGTCATTCAACAGTTCATAACTCCCTTGATGCCACTTCCCTCATGCACCAAGAGGAAAACCCATAAATTTAATAGATGTTCCATGTGTCATTTCCTGGACTTACTCTTCAAGATGGCTATATTTCTTTACTTTTTCTGCCACAGCTTCTGTTAGAGGTGTTGGCCTGCTTTCATACCTTACTGTGACATCCACCACCAACGCCCATTTGTCCTTTACAAATATTATATCTGGTTTATACAGTTCATTCTTTGCACCTTTTAGTTGCAGGTCCTGGAATACTACCCCCCTCTTCCTTTTTAGCTTCTCCATTAATAATTCACACAGTTGGTTATGCCTTTTGATTCTGGCATCCTGAACTGCGCGACAGTAGCCAATTATATGCGAACAGGTCTCGTTCTCTGCTTGACAGTGACGACAGGATTTAATTTGAGCCCCTTGTCTTCCTCTAGCTAAAAATTCTCTTGTTGGATATACATTAGCTCTAAGTTGTAACGCTGTAAGGAGTTTTCTTTGAGGAATGCCTCTGTAGCGCTCAATCCACTTATTGCTGATTGCATCTTTTCCAAAGTTGGAAAACCCACGTCCTTGGGATACCAGCTTGGTCCAGTTTACCAACTCCTGTTTTCACCAGTTGCATGGCTTTGAAAAAACAGCTTTAGGAGCAGTCACCTCCCATTCTGATACTGGGTCCTCACCGCTGAGTTCTTCTGGTATCACCGAGACTGCTATTGCGTCCCAGATAGATGGAATTTTATCTTTATCTCCTCCTGCTGTAATCTGTAAGGTTGCAAAGTCTTTTTCAATCCCTGCCTCCCGTGCCACCATTCTCGTTACCTCAGCTGAAGAGTGAGACTCGGCCCCAGCAGCTGTCCAGCTCCCCGCTCTGATGTTGCCCACGTTTCTACATATCCTAGTCAGAAAAGCAAATCCGCATTTGCTCTGATTTGCTCTGCAGTACTGCAGGAATCACACCAAGCTTAAAGCCAAAGTTTTACTGTGACTGTAGCAGTACTGTTACTTTCCCTGATGCTGAATTTTAAGAAGAAACATTCAGAAAACTAGTGAGATTCCTCAGACACATTTTTTCCTGAGTTTTCCAACAATTATTCACTCTTTTGTTTGAGTTTTGGTAAAATGAGAAATGAGTTTCCAGTAACAGACTGTAAGAAGCATAAATTAAAGAATATTGCTTTTTCTCACATGACCCTTTCTAAGCGCTGGCATACCCTCTAGCTTATCTAAAAGCTTGCAACAGGACTGTCTAACTGTTCAGAGTCCATATGTGTGTGTTAAAGGTACAAAATGAAAGCAATTCCTGCTGTGTTGGGTTTGTTTGTGTGTGTGAGAGGGGCATCTTTTGGTAGTGGGGGAAGAGCCTAACCTGTAAGAAGCTTCACAAAGCTCCCCTGGCTCCAAGGTGTACCCACCTCCAGGCCAGGCTGAGCCAATGAGCACTAGGGAAATGCCTCTGCAAATTCATATTTGTGAGGGGAAGGAGTGTCTTGAAAAGACGAAGGTGGAGAGAACCTGGAGGAGAGGCCACTGACCTGAACAAAAGATGACCACCAGCTTAAACAAAGGGAGAGCTTCATTGCCAGGAGGAAGGAGGAAGAGGGGAGGACAGAGAACCTCAAACACACAGTTCAGCCGAATGGAGTAGGAGAAGACAAAGGAGGTCCCTGCAGCCCATGGAGGTTCAATGACAGCAGATACCCATGTGTAGGCCATGGAGGACTCCACGCTGGAGCAGAAAGTTAAGCCTGAGGGCAAGTGTGACTGAAATTGAGACCCCAGAGACACTCAATGCCAGAGCGGAGGTGGACCCTGAGAGTTGATGGGTGAGAAGGTGCGCTGGACCAGAGACCTGTCTGCAGCCCATGGATGTACCCATGCCGGAGCTGGGAGATGAGCCCAAAGAGGTCTGTGACTCCATGGGAAGCTCGTGTTGGAACACTTTGTTCCTGGACTTTCATGCTGGGAAGAGCAGCAATGGTGAACTGACTGAACCCCCATTCCCTGTCCCCTGTGCTGCTGGTGGGGAGAAGGTAGAGAAATCGGGAGCAAAGTGATTTGAGCTCAAGAAGAAGGGAGAGGTGGGGAGAAGGTGTCTTAGGATGTGGCTGTTATGTCTCACTGTGCTACTCAGATGAATGGCAACGAATTAAATTGATTTTTCTTCCCTAAGGCGAGTCTGTTTTGCCTGTAACCATAACTGGTGAGTGAGTCATCCCTGTCCTTCATCCTAATCTATGCCCCTATGTTGTGATCCCCTTCCCATTTCACTGGGTGGGGGGAGTGAGTGCAGGACCCCATGGTCTACCTGTGGGTGAAACCACTACACTAGCACAGACAATTTATTTTCAGAATGATATAACCAGAAATTATAGAGAAGCAATCAGAGAAAACCATGTTCCAGAAGTCTGTGAGTAGCCTTTACTTTCAAAACCTGAAATGCATAATCCAGAACTAAAATGAAAAGCTGTTCCAAAACTTATATTCAATCTCTCTTTCTCTGCCTCTGGAACATCAGCACAGGACAGCAACAAGATTTGGTATCTCTCTGTTAATGGAGTATAAAAACTAAAACAGCAGGAATAAAATGGAAGTGGCTTTAAAGACAGAAATGTAGATTGTTGTTTTTTTTAAATGTTGAATTGTGTACAGATACACAGTTATTTTTTTAAAAAAAAACAACTTATCTCCATGAAAAAAATATGTCTTACCAACCTTAGATTTCACAAATCATGACTGAACTAAATTGCATTTACCACTTACACAGCAGCATTTCATATTTCTAATTTTGTAGATTGACATACCTGTCTCCTTCTAATTTTGGTATATCTGAGCAGCTAGATGAATCTTCTAGCCATGCTAGTGTTGGCCTCCTTGAGTCAACCCCTGAGCTCTGTTCTCCTGATAACATAAGTTGCTGCACAATAGCTGGGTCATATGCATTGATCTCAAATTTTAAGTGGACCTGAGAATAACAACAAAAACCAGGGTCTTTAATTTAAATCAAGTTATGCTTAATCAGTGATTAGTTAATAAAAACTGGTTGTTTATATTATATACCTTCATAAGTTTGGAAACATCCCATATGCAGATCTTTCCTCGTTTTGTTGCAGCAGCTAGAAAATGAGGGCAACTTCCAGATCCAAAGCAGGCTATTCTGTCAGTGCCATCTGTGCAGGGAAATTGTGCTGGACTTGTTGCCAGTGTGACTGAAAGAGGTACATTCTGAGTGTGCTCACCCTTCACAAACGGGCAGTTTGGAGAATGTCTCTCATGTTCAGACCTTTTCATATTAAAAACAAACATAGCAAAGATTGATTTGTTACTGTGAAAAAATATACACATCATAAAAACAGCCCTTGAAGTGAAGCTGAAAATGAACTGTGACTGTATTGCAGTCAACCACACAAGAGAGTTCTGAAGTTACTAACACAGCTTTCCCTGCTGTTTCTCAGTAGCCAACTGTATTAAAGCCTTTGATCACTTAATGGATATTCATACTAAAATGGAGGAATCTACACACAGTACTCTTAAAGTAATTAGTATATTTAAAAAAATAATTGTTCTACAGGCAATAATCCATCATGTCCCCATCAAAGAAAAGCACAATTAAATTCTACAGAATGTGTATTAGAATTCCAGTGTTGATATTATTATAAGTAACCTTAATAAGATGAAGCAATGTCCTGTCTTTAGTTCTACATCCATACTTAAAAAACCCAAAACCAACCAAAACTGGAAACAGTCCTGAATGACACATGTACCAAGAAGCATGAAAAAAACCTTCTAATCTTAATATACACCTAAGGCAGAGACACAGCAAAGCAATTACACTATTACAAAATGTCAGGAGCTAACAAAGAAAAGGAGAGACAAGGACTATGAAGGCAGTACTAGAAAGGAAAGTTTCCAGCAAGTCAGGAATCTGACATGTTCAAATAATAACTATAAATTACTAAATAAACAAGACAAAAATTATGTTAAGAAGAACCCTTTTAAAAATCAATACAAGGTCCTGCATTTCTGTCACTATGACAAATTTTAACCAATTCAGGAAATTGATAATGGATCTTACAACTTCACATAAAAGACAAATATGCACTGCATGGCCATTGCAGTTTAAGAACTTAAAAAAAAGACATGTTCTATTCATGATCATTCAGAAGACTGAGTTTAGATCCCTGAAAAGAAATGTTGTCTGCCATCTTTGCCATGGAACAATTTGAAATGAAACAGCAAATCAGAATTAAGAAATGAAACCAACTACAATTTATTTGGTTTAGTATTATACAGAAATTTGACCTAGTACAGGGAATTATTTTGTGATTTGGCCCATGGAATCATTCTGGAAACCTATTTTCGTCAGTGTCACTCGCTAAACTCATCAGAAATCTCGTTGAGATAACATTGGTCTTTGTCCAGCAAAGATTTCTAACTTCTTTAGCAAAAATTAAGTCTACTTCAAACATCATTAAACTTACCAAGGTTCATCTGTAGGCTCCCAGCATACTAAACACACACTACAGGTAAAGCACATGGCTCTGTCATCTCCTGATGAAGCAGGCTATAGAAATAAGAAGAAACACATGAATTTTTTATATGTATACTATGAAACTTTAACTTGGTAATCAAGTCATCTCCTTCTAGTGGCAAGCAAAGCATCACATTAAATGTATAAAAGGCATTTATTTTTTACATTTACATACTAAAAAATGGCAGTACTTCACATTGAAAAAAAAAAAAGGATACACTACATTACTATAGAAGAGATTCAGAACCAACATCTGTGCAAGCTACTGGATAAAAAACACATAGACGTAGAACAGAACTCAGCACCACTACTAAGATTTTTTATTTTGGAAAAACTTCACAAGGTTAAAAAAATATAGAACCTCAACAGAATAACTGTACATCTGCATGCTTGGAACGGCACAGGTTAAACAAATATCGCCTATTACGCCTTCAATCTGCTGGAATATAAAGCATTCTGTATCACTCCTGCAAGTAACAGTTGTTACCAGCTAAAGTGACAGAGGAAAAAGAATGGAAATTTCTGTTCTCTTAAAATTTAGCATTTTCATGATTGCATTTCAAGTCACCAAGATACACTTGGGAACATGGAGATGAAATTCTAACACAAGGATTCCCTGCACTTCTCCTCCTGAACAGGCTTAAGAAATCCTCTAAAAACTTTATCCACTTGCACCTATCAGGCTTTGCAGCTGACATAATGAAGCAGACAATACTGATGTCAAATGATATTCACTGCCCAGCCATCATTATATGAATCCACACCATAAACAATTTTTATAGTAAAAATAATTTCAAAGAATGAAAAATGGAAATAAGCAAAAGTAGTGGAATAAAATGTTGAGGTTGTACTTATTCACTAAGCTTAATAATTTAGCAGTGTGATCTTGGACCATTGTTTGTTACAATACAGTTTAAGTCCCACTAGGAAAGTATGGTTAGAGAACTCCCATGTCAAGCATATTGCTTTTTTTGCTTTACTTAAAATATAAAAAGGATATTTACTCAACAACCTAAGGTGAAAGAAAGAAAGAGACTCTGTGTAACAACCAACTTTGTCTTTATTATTGTTGCTTAAGTCAGATCAATTTGATACTTAAAAGTGTTTTATATGCTGGTTCAGAACAGTATTTTCTGTGATCTGTTAAGAAAAAAGAAGCTCTCTCAAAGCATGGAAAAAAAATGAAACTTAAAAAAAGAAAAGAGCTGAATGACAAATTTTTTCATTATGGTTTTTGCATCATTGAAGGAATCCACTTAAAGAAACCCAAAAAAAACCCAACAAACTTCTTCCCCGGCTCCCCAAACCTTCACCTAGAGAACAAATATCAAGAACAACTAAAACTTTTACCTGGTGATAGAACCCAGCTTGAGCCATAGGATCTGGCTGTGCCCACCTATAACCCACATGAGGCCATGAAGTGAATGTCTCCCGTCTGTTAGCTTCACTATACATCAAAGACCTACAAAGGAGAAAAATTCCATGTCACCAAAACCTGCCACTTAGAATTAAATAAACTATTCCTGAGATATTTTCAGTGCTTTAGTAACCATTAGATATACCACAGATAGCTATCTATACCTTATACTTAAAATCAGCATTTACAATTACAGAAAAGTTACAAAGTTCTCTCACTTGAGTGCCTAAAGTACATCCTCAGCCAAAAAGCAAAAGCAATATAACAACCTATAGGCCTTAAAAGCAAGATTAATAAAATAAGCTTCTGTGTAGCCTATTTGGTCTAACTGCAGAAAAGCATCAGATATCCAAAGCTACTCTGCATTCAGGGAAGATGCAGAATCTAGCCCAACAGAACTGCTACAGAGTTGTTTTCTTTAACAGGACAACTACTGCAAAAAATTGGGTTCATTAGTTGAAGAGATATGAATATGTGTATTTAAAAATACTCCAAAGCAACATTTTAGGCTTAACTGAATACATGGGATGAACTTTGCAACATTCGTCACTTAACTTGACACTATTTCATCTCAAGAGACAGATGCCAGAGAGCTCTAATCAAAAATACAGTATGGCGAGGCACAGGTTTGGCTTATGAAGGTTACTCACTTATGTACACATTATCACTCAGATCAGAAAGAGATGAAGCAACAGTCTGAGGCATTAAACAGTTAATTAGTAGCATGTGTAAGAGCAAGAAAGAACAGAATAGGATTAACTCCTTTAGCAAATAAATTAAAGACATCTAAGAGCTTATTCTGATATAACTAAGGGGTCAAATTCATCACTTATTTTGTCTTAATATACCTGTCCACAGATCGACCAGGTCCCACACCGAGTTCTGGTCGTGCGCTGGGTAAGAGGTAAGACAACCTATCCATCACAGAGGATGCTACAGGTAAGGCAGCAATATTTTGATTTATCTTCTTGAGTTCATTTACAATGGCACTGGCGACAGACTTCAAAACATGATGAGGAAGGTGGAACGTAACCGTTGCCCACTAAATTAAGAAAAAAAGTGCCTAGTTTATATTTTAAAGTTTTAACACTTAAACAACAAATAAATCACAAAGGTGCCAAAACCAAAAACAAACACATGCCTTGCACCCTCATTTCACCTCAAGAAATAATACAAGAATGGACACACAAAAGCAACACGTATATAATACAAGGGAAGTCAGTAACTTACTTCAGATTTTAAATTCAGTTGGGTTTATTAGTTGGGTTTATCAGCAAGAAGCTAACCTTGTTTGTTCTCTTAACAAGCAAAAGTTCACACAGAGGAACTAAGGAGCACATAATACTTTCCATCCTCTTCAACAAAACTCACCACAGCAAGTCAAGCATTTTGTATGCTTCAATAATGGCAGCCAAATAATTTAGACTTGGGAATCCATGTTAGACAGTACAGAGACAAATTCTTACCTTTGCAACTTTGTGATTTGCTGCTGTTTCATGTGAGGTATTTTTCAAACCATCCTTCAGCTGTGTGATGAACAAGTCATATCCCTCTGTGCTAGAAACATCTACTTTTTCTATGCAAGCAGATAACAGCTGCTGAGCCTAAAATGCAGATGTGCAAGAAAAGTTAGCATCCATGCTGAGTAACCAGAGACAAGAATTGCACCTGTTTCATCACTCTGGGAAATGTAATTTGTCATATCTTATTTCATCATATATTACCAGCATAATTCCCATGAAAGACCCAGAGTTGAGTAAGCAGTTCCAAATTTTACTCTGTAGGCCAATCAATGGATAAACTTTGGCAAGAATGACAGGAATTACTACAAGTTCTTTCAAGGGCAGCATCACCAAATGTTAAACAAGTCAGTCATATAACAATCAAAAAAGAACATCTGTTAAAGACAAGAAAAAAGGAGAAATCTATTGTCCCACGCTTTCCCTTCAAAAGCATTAATTCAACTTTAGGGACAAAAGTGACAGCAAGAACAAAGTCTTGTCATTTTTTTGAGTAGCTTTGTATCTTAAAAATAATGAGAAAAACAATGTTGGAACAAAATTAGAGATACATTATTTACAATCCTACTACAATGAAGCTGAAAAATGAGGCAGAAAAAAACAGGCTAGTTTAGAATCTAGACATTCTTAAAACTCAGAAATAATGTATCTAGAAAATAACATTATAAACATCCATTTATAGATGTTTTTTCTTCCAAGCCCCATCAGTTTCTTGTTTATCCTTCTGTCTGCTAAGCCCATGTCAACAGGTAAGATTCAAAGGTAAGCTTTACGTGCAAAGCGGAGTATTCTATTTCTGTTGTTAGGTGGGCTAACATCTGAAAAGGTTACATGAAATCTTTCAGGTTATAAACACAGGGAAATACTTGCCAGGGCAATGGTCAGCCAGTCCTTTAAACAGCCACAAAATGCTCCAAACAGAATAGGCCAAATGACCACTTGGCCATGACCTTAGGGAGCTCAGAAGACACATATAAGGCAAATCAGACACCTAGTGAAAGCTGTGTCTGTTTCTCAGATTTCAATAAAAAGACAATCACAATTCTTGTGGCATCTCATACTTCCCAAGTCTCTTGCAGATGGGAGAACAACAACAGATAGCTGTTCATAAATTTACAGTGCTCTAGGCACAGCATAGAGGCTGTATCATAACTTGTTGATGCTGACAATCAGAAATGCATCAAGATGCATTGCATTACCAACAGATCAATCCTATAGAAAGACTACTTAAGTGCAAAAATTTGCAGAAAAGTTCTAGAGAATAACAAAAAAATCAAGGCCCTTGCTTGGATAAAGGCTGTGGACCTTCCTATGATGAAAGAGGTAGACTGATGTATTTGCATGATATTTGCTTAATATCTGCTAAATTTTTGTGAGGTCTGGGTACCTTCTCTTTAAAATTAAAGAAAGAACTGAAGACTGCTAATGTTTTTCCTCCCACCTCACTGATTTGGCAAAATCTATTCCTACTGAACTATAATATTTTCCATTTTTTTTTCTCTACAGAAAGGACCTTTACGGAGAACAGCTCTATTTTAACCTTGAAATAAGGGTCTCTAAACTCTTTAAAACCAAAGAACTTTTAGTTTGTATTTAAATATTTATTTATTTTAAATACAAGCTTATAGTTTGTATTTAACCATGTCAGACTGCAAACCAGTGACAGCAAAACTTATCAAAGGAAATGCTGACCTCAGTCAGTCTCTTCACACTCAGCCACACATACCAAGATTTTGTAGTTAGCCACAAAGGGAGTAAAAATAATGCCAGTGGCAGCAAGCCCGAGTAATCTGGAAAGCTGTCTTCAGAGACCTCTATAAAGCAACATTCTATTGCTGGTACTCCTACTCAAGACAAGTAGTTAAAAACCCCACATATAACACACATTCTTGGTTCATAATAAGCACTTATCATTCAATGCTCCAAAAGCACATAAATATTTTAAATCAATGCTCAGGATAAGTTTTTGTTGGTGGTGCATCATTTAATATAAATTTATTTCCCACATAGATGAGTGGGAAGTGCCCTTCTCTCAGAGTGCTTTAAAGATTCAAAACCTGGATACAGTAGTCCAGGTTTGGGGTTTTTGTTTTGGTTTGGTTTGGGGTTTCTTGTTGTTTTTTTTTTTTTTTTTTTTTTTTACTGTAAGCACTATTCTAAGTATTACTATTGGCAAAGGCTCTATGCTTTTCCCATTCAAATAATTAATCTTGCTTGTAATTAAAATTGTTGTGCGGGTTTACTTCCCAGGTCTATTACTTCATGACCACTGCAAGGGCAAAAGCTATTTTCCTCATCACCAAGTGCCTTAGAATAGACACTATCTTGTATTAGGCAACATTTGAAAATAAGAATGCATATGGTACCTCACCTGATAAATGCTATGCTAGCACAAGGTAAATCAATGCAAAAAAATCCTAAGCATTACAGTCTAAGCAAAAATGTATACACTAGAGTCCCTTAAGGTGTTATATTGCCTCAAACCAGGAGGAATCGTGTTACAGTTGCAATAGTCCAAACATAAAAGAGAAGCCAGGTTTGCAGGGAAAAGAGTCTTTCATTAGGCCAACTGACCTAGCCAGAAAAGTTAGATTTCAGCATTAATTCTTCACATGTAGCAACACCATTTCAGCTGATTTTAATTTTCTTTTTTTCCCTGAAAGTCTATAGCAAAAAAATTCAAGGATGTCTAGCAGCCCAGACTGACTTCTAAAAGTGCATATAAATTCTACACATGAGCACTGGCAAAGAAGCTCTAGAAACAAGTCCTTATTTCTGGTCACTAAAAAGTTCTTTCATCTGAAATAATGTGATCTTGATGAGGCAAGCTCTTATTTGTTTGAGATATGGATAACTGCAAAAAGCTATTGCCCTATGACAACTAATAACTAAGAAACTTTTCCATTACATGCTGTTAATATCACACTAGAAACTCATGGTCAAATGTCTGGTTTCAGTATTTCTGACAGAGCTATTTACATGCTCTTTCCCCACCCCCCCCATCTTACCTCTGTAACCGGCAATTCAAGCTGAACCACGTCATCTTGTTTTGAAACGGGTGTTTGCAGAGCTGTGTCTAACAGTAAGATGCCATTGAGATCTTTCCTACATCCTACTGCATAATCATCCACAAAGATCACTTTATCCACAGCAGAAATATACTGACATTTCACCCGTCCACCTGGTTTAGCTGTAAAGGGAAAGACAAAAAGCAAGATCCAATTAGGAAACAGCTTTTAGAAAAGCCCTCTAATATCTGCTCCGGAAAGTAATTTAACACTTCAGCAAAATCTTTACCTCTTGACATGACCAAAAACTAGCATTTTAGCTACTACAATTTTCATCCAACTTTTCTATTTCGTATGTTAAAAACAAACAACCAAAATCTATACATCCATCAGCAACTACAACCATTTTATTCCTATAATAGAAGCCATCATTCAAGTCCTGCTCCTACCAGGAGGCCTAAACTAGTGTTTTCAAGACTAATGCAGATGCATGATGTACTTGATGTTAGCTGACAATCAATAATAGGAATTAAATTGTACAAATCAGCATGAAAATTAAGACAAAACTGCTGAATTGCCATTAAGGCTGATTAGCATAATTTCATCGAGCAAACTGTACTCAAACTTCTGAAAACTAAGTACAGCATATAACATGTGTCAATGCTACACGTGTTCCTTGAGACACTAAGGTAGCTTATTCTGCTCAGTGCTACACACGTGATGTCGATAACAGGTTAGAGAAGTTTGATGGGGGTGGAGGAAGACTGTCAGCAGATAAATCACGAAAAGCTGTGGCAATGGATATTATCCCCAGAAATGTTTAATGTTCCTCGACATTATTACTTGTCTAAGGCTAGGCAGACTGCAAAACTAAATCCATGTAATATGCTATCTGTGCATAAGGCCAATTGCTTTAATTCATGGAAAGTGTAAGCTGCTGCTGCTACAGAAGCAGACTGTATGTATGGTATAAGTATATGGACACATTATCCAAAGGGCAAAGCTGAAATCGCTGAATCATCACAGATCTCTTCTTGTTGCACAGGAACAGGAGTTTCACTAAATTTTGCATTAATCAAGTCCTGTCCCTGTTCTCCTCTTTCCTCAGACACTAGATACTGTTTTTATCATGAATAATTAAAAATCACCATTTAGGTAGCTAGCATACAGATAAAGACACCTACATAATTCTGTTGTCGTCACATTTTGATAGTTAAATGGAAATTAAAACTTGCCCAAACACAGGGCATGTCAATCTGACCGCATTGCATCTGTGGCATCCTCTCTTGAAAACTCAGGTCAAGAATAGTTGTCAGCTGCCCTTCTCTACCAAAATTTTGGAAACAGTGACTCATATACTCTCAAAATATAGCACATACGCCTTTGCTTGCATGAAGTACACTGCAATTGTAATCATTGCTGTAGCAGTCAGAAACACTTCAAAGAGCCCTGGAATCACTTAATAGTTGTGAAGTCCTCTGAATGGCAAATCAACTAGTTTCAAACTGTACTTTTGCCAATACATTGGAGTTCCTCACACAAGACTTTCTACAGACAACACAGCTGCAGGCAAGGAAGTCATTCATCCTACAGAAAAATAATGGTTTTGACAAAAATTCAAATACAAGCTTTAACGTCTTTAAAAATATTAGTTTCAGCAATGTACTGGACACTACTGTGTAAATAAACTGAAAGGTATCTGATACCCTAAACTAGAAACCTCAGCAGATCCGCACAGTGTTTGCCGTCTATTCAGATGGATTGCTACAGGACACTTTAACTCATCGCTTCTCCACTCCTCCTTCCCAGGGAAAAGACGAAAAGCAGCTCAACTTTTCTGTCAGTGCCAACACCATGAACAGTTTCTTTTGCACTTTCCTTATTTCCTGTCTCATGCCCTACGACTAGGAGTTCAGCAGCCTGTAGGAGCCCCAGCCCTTGTGGCTTTCCAGGCTAGACTGTTCTTATTTTATAATTTCTGAAGTGAAGTTAGTGAAATCTCATGTCTAAAGCACCAAATGGCTAACTAATATCCTCTGTGTAAGCAGTCTCAATTTTTAGAAGCCAATGAAGATTACTAATGAGGTAGATAACATGCCTAATCAATATAATACTTCTGCTCTATTAAGAAACAAAACAAAAAGTTGCCTAACAGCTGTCATTCTCACTGTGCTTTTTAATTATTTTGGTTGGTTACACTGACAGAAAGACTTTGGCCAAACTATGCCTGGAATGTTATTTACAGTTGCTGGTTGTATTTTATTCTATACACACAAAACCAAAACAAGCTCCCTTAGCCTAAGTCAATGGAGCTTGAAGGAAATGATTCAATCAACATTTAGTGTTGTTCCAACACCTTGGGAAAGGAAACACACTCAACTGACTGGTTTACAATTTGAATAGCCTCTGAACTGTTGACAACCTGTTTTGTAAATTTAGAAGATTAATTTTGAAGTTCAGAAAACATATTTCAAGCTGGTTCTACTGCTAGTCACAAAATATATCATAGTTCACATATGGCTGGCCATATGATTAAAACAGTAGGTTGAGAACCAGGAAACTAAAGAATTTAGAAGTCACCACTGTAGAAGAAATGCCCAGAAAAGTTTAATCAACCTCAAAGCACCGGCAGAAGGGTCCTTTCTAACTCAGGATCGATGTTTTACACTATGCAGAAGGACTCCAACCAATATCCTTTAACAAATCTACTGGTGGCATGACAACATTATGTCCTGCCTGTCCAGTCCGGCTAAGTCTACTAGCAATAAGTAGTGATCTGCATCTTCACAAATAACAGTTCAAAACTTCCACATAAGCTCACTAAATTACTTATGCCAGATCATCAAAACCCAACTGTTATTTTCATTTTAGCCCTAATTCCTTCAGCTACGGTGGAGAGGGAAATAGCCATTCAAAGGTTTTAACAGTTGTGCTCTTCAGTATTGGCACAAGTGGATCATTTGTAATGTATCTGCCTTATCTGTCTAGGATTAAAGACAAAACAACTCACAAAGTCATCACTAAACCTCCTACAAGGAAAACTGGCAGGCTGCTGCCATGCTAGAAGTGCAATTCCAATAGCATACTATATTACGTCACGCCATGTCATCTATAACAACCTTAGAACTAGCAAGCTGAAAACTTAAACCAAAAGCAAATGACCATTAGATTGCAGAAATAAAGAGTTTAGGGAAAGGAACATTCCCCTTCACCTTCTCTAGATCGAACAACACACAACAGAGATCAGCAATTTCCTGTGATCAAAATCTGACCTACAAAAAAGATATTAGAGAAAACAAACTTTTTTGGAGAATACATAACAGTCTAAGAAGCATCTATTGCGCCTTATTGTCTGCAGGCGTTAAGATGAACCAAACTATAATAGCCTTGCGGTTCAAGAAGCAGAAGAATGAAAAAGCTTGTCTCCATTTTTCTGCTATAGGTAGCTTTAGCCTCAAAGCTTTAGAACTTAAGGGAAAGTGGCTGTCACTTGAATACACACAGCCACCATCATGAAGAGATGTAGGTTAGTTAACGCTGACAGTAACATCTTTGGTTACCTTTCAAACTGCTAGCCAGGAATGACACTAAAACACATAACAAAGTCAGTAATTTTCTTGACAAGAAGCTCCCAACGCACAGCATGCAAAAAACTCAAACAGTTTCTAAATTACAGTAAAGTAACACTTTTTTCTGCAGCTATAAAGTGAGAGTGATAAACACATGCATCATAGCACTAATTCCATCATGCCAAGAACAATCAAACATCCATAACTTAAATCTATGAATGCAACTAGATCTGAGTAAGAATTAAAGTAATGTTTTTTGAGAAATAGAAATCCCATCAGCTCAGCAAAACACACATTATGTGCACTGATGCCAGTTTTTGCACTTCCAGTTTAAACTAGAATATCCAAACAGTACCTTAGTACTCATTTCAAAATACTGCAACCATGGGAAGCTAAATGGATAAAGTTTCAGGAGATCAAAAGCTCTATCTATCCTATTAACTTTGTATAATTAGATTTGAACATCAAGCTATCCAAAGGCAAAAGAATCCAAAAACTCAAGAGAAGGCAATGGTACAACTACAGAAATCGTTAAGATTTACTGTAAGAATTAAAACCAAAATTTTAATTTTACCCTTTCTACTGTGAAGTGTGGGTGTAAAGCTTCAAGTTTAGGAGATATTACCATTCATGGTAATATGCTGTGTGAAATACTCCTTCTAGAAGCCAGGCTAGTAGGCAGCAAAACCATCCTTTCCATCACAGACAAAAATGCTTCTTGCCAGAACATTGCTCAGCTAATTCTCACACATTTTTCACATCCACCTGGGATTTAAAAAAACCCATATCTATCAGTTGTCCTCATTTGTTTAGAGGCAGGTGCCTCTCCTACTGCTGCCGTTTCACATAATCATAAAACCAATTGAAAAATTCAGTTAGCAAGTATAACATCTCATTATATGCTACCTAAGTATCACAAGTTTGCCAAGGCAAGCATTATCAGAATACTTGCAGTTTGAGCAAGTTCTACAGTACAAATTAAAAAAAAACAAAAAAAAAAACCAACCCCAACCAACCAAACAAAACCCCCCAAAACCAAACTATCTTAAATTTAACCTGCTATCTTAAACTGCTATATTTGCAGGAAACTATTTTGAACTAATACTACATAAAATCACAATTATGGATCAGTTGCAAAGGGTAACACTTTCATATGAAAAGACTACAAAAAGCAAACCACCTCAAGTCTGTTTTAAAAAGGAGAAAGTTGTCTCTAAATTGTTTTACATCAGTGGCTCCCAAAGGAAACAATGACATGATGATTATGAACATATGGGAACACAGTAATGAGAAGACAGCTAAAGTATGGCCAAACAGGCCATGACTGCTCATCATCACTAAATTTATCAGTTACAGATTCTCTCTTGCTCTTACTCTTCTGCTCACCTATATCTTCAGTGGGACCTTAAGCAGTGCAGTTCTATCTTTCAGGTCCAGACCCAGCCCCTTATTTGCTCTAAGTATCACCTCAAAGCACTCTGCTGCCACCATGAAGACACTCCATGGGTCCTTCCTTTCCCAAAACAAAAGCATTCCCAGACTTGAGGAAAAGATGGAAAAGAATCTATTGGATGAACTCAAGTTCACATTGCTATTTTAGATGAAGGAAGTAGACAGGCTTAAACCAGCTATACACAAGCAACATTTTCTCTTTTAGATTTCACTATATATACACACCTTCACCTGCCACATCACCTGGAAGAGCAGCCCAATATGACTTGATAAAGCAAAAACAAATTCAGAGCTGAAAAACAAAACAAAAAACATTCTCCAAACAGCTAAAGGAGACAGAAATACCCAGCCTAACATCACAAAGTGCCTTCAAACTTCCTTATAGCCAAAACTGGATTTAGTTAATCAAGAACAAGACGTGATCTACAGTTTATCCTTCCCTTTAGCTACAAACAGGACAGAGTTGTTTCAGTATCAGTTTCATTCTATGATAGCTGGTTTTAATAATACTTCTTAGAGTAGAGTTGAAAGACATGTTATCTAGGCCAAAGCATTGGAGACTGCCACATTAATATTAACTAGGTATGTCTGATCAAGCAACTACTAACAGAAGCTAACATTTAACACTTAAAAGGTTTCAGAACATAAATAAAAACCCACTGAGATCAAGGCAGTTCATATCTCACTAGCTTTGCAGGCATAGGGTCCTCTTCCACCCTACAGACTTAAACTGAGACTGAATCAGCAGGAAGACACTGGTGAGCTCTCTGTGCCCACGCTCTCCATGTTGTTTCAGATCTCCATGTATCTAACATTACTGCTGTCTTGTATCCTGTACAGAACGCAATGGTTCACAGAGCTTTATGCCATTATCCCCAAGAACAAATTATGAAAGATCCCACAAGGCATTCTACAATCCTTCCTGCAAACTCAGGTAAATTGTGAAAATTTAAGTCCCTGCAATTCTCCTGCAAGCACCTCACAGAGGACAGTATCTTCTTCAAAATTTTTCTCAAAGTGAAAACTACGATTAAAAATTTTCAGGAAACAGTATCCACCCAGAACCAGAGATAGGCAAGGCATACTTCACTTCTCAGTAATAGGAAGTTCCTGTTCTTCAAGAGCAATTCCCATCACAGCATTTCACAACAAAGAACCTTTGCCAGACTAAATTTTACCACCAGTTCCTCTTTTTGTCACTAAAGTGGCTAGAGCATCTGAGATCACCCATTATGCATCCTGCAGTCTCTGTAACAGGAGAGAACATCTCCAGTTATGGCACTTTTTAGACTCCAAGACTGTTTGGCAGGAAACAGTTTAGCTTCTGCCCTGAAAAGCCCCAGTACTATAAGGAGCTTCCAAAATACCAAGTTAGGAGAAGCAGCAAGTTCTCAAAAGCAGATGGATGGGCTAGAAGGCAAGTGAAAAACTGGCTAGACTGCCAAGCACAAGTTAGTAGTTACAGATTCAACACCTACCTGGCAACCAGTTATGAGTGGCACTCATCGAAACTTGATATGTTTTACTATCTTCATCAATGGCCTGGATGATAGGACAGACTGTACCTTCAGCAAGACTGGATGACACCAAATGGGAAGCAACGGAGGGCAACTGATGCATTACATGACAGAGCTGCCTTTTAAAAGGATCTCAAAAAGCCAGAGAAATGGCTTGACACAAACCTCCTGAAGTTCAACAAAGACAAAGGCAAGGTTGTAGACCTGGTACGGAATATGAGCCTGTCATCAGAAGCTGGGGATCAACTGTCTAGGTGGCAACCCTACAGAAAGAACTTGGGATCCTGATGGACAGGCTGAACAAGAGGCAGCAATGCATCCTCACATTGGCCAACTCTTTACCTCATAGGGGACCAAACAAGCAGTAGATCAGGGGAAAAGGTTAGTCTCCTCTACTCAGCAATGTTGAGCCCATATCCAGAATACCATGTCCGGCTTCAGTCCTCCATCTGAGAAACCAGCATGTATGGGAGGTACCCATGAAACGGTACTAAGACAGTTAGAGAGCTGGAGCATACAACACATCAATAAAGACTAAGATAACTGGGTTCATTTACTTTGTAGAAAAAAGGGTTGAAATACAACACTGAACACAGAAGCAACCATACTGGATCAGAGGAAAATGCACATAACCCCACACTTTGTCCAAGACAGTGGTCTAAACCAAGTGGTTAGTGAAGAATTTAAGAAAAGGTATGTCTATAACAGTACTTTATTGTAACACTCAGTCCCTGCTAATTTGCGCTCAGGGACCTTCTGAGACAAAAAGTGGTTTATTTTTTATATAATGACCTTTGATAGGTTGTTGTTCCATCAGTTTGTCCAACAATGTTGTAATTCCACAAATATCTGGCACTCACAATGTTCTGTAAGCCAGGAGCACTGCATTTTACTGCTTCTCACAGTTACTTCTTTTGATGCCCTCAACTGTTGTACGAGAAGAAACAATCAATTCCCAATTTATATTTTTCATACATTCAGAATTTTGCAAACCTCTCTCACTCTTTTACCTCCTCATTCCCAATCATCCCCATCATCACCATAATCTTTTTCAGGTTGAATACTGTCTCACAGACATAAGCTACCCCACACCTTAAGCTTCTAGTTGTTACATGCTTTTTGAATTGAAAATATCAAACTTGCACACATACAGACATTGAAATGTTCATAATCTCCTCAGCAAGTTCTGTCACTAGAAGGGGACATTCAAAAAAAGCTAACTTAAGTCTTGTAAGCGTGGTCTTTCTATAGGCAATGGGTAGCAAGTTCCTCCAAAAGTTAAGTAAAGGCTTTTCGTTTCTCTGCATTGGATGAAGAGGCAACCTAAGGTTACCTGTTGAAAAACACTAATCTTGTTCACTCTGACTTACAAAAACTATAGAAAACTGAACACAAAATATCCACTAATAAAAAAAAAGAATTCTGACAAGCAGTGCTCTGTGCCATCATCTACATCACAACATAAATCTAGGATCCTGTAGAAGACAGGTCAACTAAGTCTATCACAGTATTTCTCCACAATTACCAGTGTCTTCTTGCCCTCCAACAAAACACTCCTTATCTCCCCAGCCTTCACTGCCATCTCTCCAGCTTCCTACTTCCTTAACCATTTCCCCATTGTCATCCAGCCACTTCATCAGAGCTCTCAGTCCCACCCCTCACTCTCCCAGCTCTTCCTTTACATGAGTCTCTGTGGCCTGTTGCTCAGTAAACAGAGTTTATCAAACTCTGTAGAACAAGCTGTCAAATGCTCAGATGAGATGTTGATTGCTTCTCACTCAGTCAAGGCAGAGAAGTGCGATGGATCAAACAGTTTTCCTTCCAGAAACTGTACAGAGGACTAAAGAATTGCCAGCAGACTGTATGCTATGCATGCCTTCATTAACCAGCACTTAAGATGGGATATGTTTTCAATAATGCTACTAATTTTCAAGATCACTTAACTGGTAAGCAAATTGTCTCCTCTCTTAAGTTACGCATTAAAAAAAGTTATCAATAAAATACTCACTGAACAGCCCTAGCAAAGACCTCAAGAAAATTTTAAACATAATGGAATTACATTTATGTGACAGTTATTATTTCCATAATTTTACACTCTTAATCTAGGCCATAAAACAAAAGTTGTTTTTTCTCCCTCGCTTCTTCTGCATCATCCTTATCTGTGCAGTGCTCTTTCCCCTAACTTACATGTAAATCTGCACAATAAATGTTTGCATGTACCAGACTTCCTGTCTGCTTTTTGATGAGCAGTGCGCACTGGATCCTCACCAAATCTCTATACTCTTCCAAAGACAAGGCAGCGAAGGAATTGGGCCAGTATACAATCTATTATTTGATTCCCCAGAAACCAAAAGAAGCTGCAAGTGTCAGTATCCACGTGTACTTCACAAACGGAAGAACTGAGCGCAAGAGCTGTTCTTTTTGAACCATCCACTCAGTGATAAGCACTCATCTGGTGACTGCAGGCAGCCATTGAAATTAAGAGAGCATTAACTATTTAAAGGACAGCTTTCTAACAGCAGAAAGCAATACTGTGGCATCACTTAAGAACTATCAGGAAAGTTAACTGATCCACGTGTAAATTTTTTATTTAGAAATAAAAAAATGGTGAGCAGCTACGGATCCCAGTGGAACAGACAACATGCAACAAGCTACCTCCTAACATGACCTAGGACAGACTGATATGCTCAAAAGTTGTCCAAGAGTCCACATGGTTGTAAGCCTTATCTCCATCTCCAAGACAGCCTAAGAAGCATTTTTGAAAGATGTCATATTGTACATGGAGAATTAAAGAATCCTCATTACAGCAACAATGGACAGCTTTGTTTCCTGATTTGAAAGTAACCTGTAAAGAAAACCTGAAATAACAGATCAATATTGTAACAAAAAATCAGACATAATCACTATTAAAAGCTTAAGAGAAACAATTAAGGTGAATCTTCAGTCTAGGACAGAATTTTCTTATACTCTGTCTCATAAAATCCTAGATGTTGTATTTCAATTGAGTTCAAGTTACGGATACCAATGCAACAGCAACCACAAAAATATTGTTATAAAAAACATAACTAGAGCCTCAGAAAGGGGTTCTACTGAGCCAGCTAACATGGTGGCTGACGGAGAGTATACTAGATCCAAACCACTGATCACCACGATATTCAAACCAGTAAAAAGATCACAGCTTCTAAAGATCATCAGGATGGGCAATCGAAAGCAAAAACCTTCTCCATGTTTCCATTACTTGGGAGTCCAACAGAAATTTACCTGCTTTCTTTCATAATGTTCTGGACTAGAACTAATGAATTATCTCTGCCAGAACATATTTCTGCCAAGTTTCTTCTACATTTTACATAATATGGTATACAACATTACTGGGAGCTGAGCTGAAGGCTCTATCACATAAGCACATTAAAAGCTGGACCACAATCAGCACCAAGTTTGAAAATCAGTATTTTCCCAAGGATTCTTCATATCAATGGGAAATACCTTATCTACCTGTGAGGGGAATAGGGCAGGAAGCCCAAGTTCAGATCCCTGATGCAGAACACAGTATTTCCTCTTTGGGTCAATACGAAGCATTTAAAGATACATCTTCCTGCAGAAGACCTTCTTCAAAGCCCATCTGCAGAGGGCTAGGAAATTCCTGATTATCTGACATAAAGCATTCTGCAACATTTAATAATACAGCACTACTGTTGCAGTGACAGCCATGAATCCATCAGTCCAGATATGAATGGTCTGTCAATAAAATGAAAACTTTTGTGCTATCTTGCCTGGCAACGTAACATGCCTGCATCGCTGTCTGTTGTTACTTCTGGATCTCTGCAATAAACATAGTAATGCAAACAGCCCTTTAAAGCCATATGAAAATAAAGAGATCTCTATTTTTACTCTCTTTTAGCTTCTGCAGAAGATAATCCAGATGTGCTTCCGCAGAGCCGGAAATACCAATTAACAGTATCTTGACAGTGTGGCAAGATGCATGGCAAGTAAGAAAGGATGTCTGACATACTCTTAGTAAGCCAGCAGACAAATGGATCACACAGCAGTTTAGTATCTTTATTGGTATAAAACACTAAACTCAAATCTATCAATTCTCCTCTTCTGTTTTCAGGTACTTAAGGGTCTTAATGACCTTAAGATCACATAAACAAATGGAATGATCTCTTTGAGAAGCATTTCACCCAGATTAGCATTGTCATCCAAGTATACTCAAATGCAAAGTCACATCACTAGGTATCTGACAATACTCCTCATGTGATGAGAAAATAAACAAGGAAAAAATTCTGTATTAACAGCAACAGCCTTCATTATTAATATTTTTCATCTCATAATTGAACAAATGAAAATAAGAGCCAAGAAGGTGAAGAAATTCAACCCAAATTTGAGGAATGAAGAAGACAACTTGAGCAGTATTACAAGTGAGCTTGAAACTGTTGAAATTGCTGACAATGTCTTCCAATGATTCAAGCCTAGAACTGGATGCCAGAGTATCCCATCAGTTCCTTCCTAGAGATTATAAGAAATGTACACTCCCTCTATGACTTCCAAGCTGCAAAATATAATTTTTCTCTTGTTTTGACTCCTGCATCACATAGAAAGAAATGAAAAAGAAACAAAACTGGATATCCCTTGACAGATTTCCAAGGCTCTATAATTCAAAGTGACCCAACTAAAGACAAACAGGACTTTCCAAAAGGGAATGCTGACAGATAGACAGTGGTGTTGAACTTGCTGTCACAGGTGAACCTCATGGGCTAGGATCTATTTCCTTCTAAATTCTTCTGTTGGAGGAACAGCAGTTGAAGGCCTCTGGTAATAATGCAGAATCACTGTTTCCCCTATAGGAACTGATACACATGTACAGTGAACAGGTCCTTCCCCATATGCATTCAGAATTCTGCATTTTGATTACCGTTGGGGTCTTCATGGTAATTTAGAAGGCTTCAGCTACGAAACACTGTACATTTTAGCAAATGAGGCTCTGAAGCTATTGCCATGTCAAATTAACCTAGAAAAATCTACAGAAACATACCAGAAGGTCACCGTCCATCTGACAGTACATTTTAGTTTCTTACTGTGTTCCTGGCCAAGCTTCTCTGGGAATCACAGCAGTTTCACTATTTTATTTGTAAATAGAAGGAACTGATAAATCAAACATCTCTACAGTCACTAAGAGAGTCACTCAAGATTATTCTGGAACTTTGTTTTGATTCTTCAGAGGTTTTTGTCTGTCTTTTTTGTTTTGTTTTTTGGAGGTGGAGGAAAAGGCTCATCCTTAGAGCTGTATTTGGAGACTGATCATTCATGTTCTTTAGCTACCAGTGTTCAACTTGAAACTGAAAGCACGGAAATATTTAAATGCCAAAGAGGGAAAATAATGTTCTTGATAGACTTGCATGATAGATTAAAAACCAGTCCTGACTAACCACTACTAGCAAACACAAAAATGCGTAATATCCAGTAATGACAAGAACTGTCCTTCTACTCCCAGTCTGGCTCTCTGAAATGCATAGTGTGCATACAACAGCTTTGGTAGAATAAAAAGGAAAACCTTGTGACCAGGTAAGACAAAGATTAATGTTAAAGGATCACCTGATTCTCCCCTTATAAATGGTACTCTTATTCACTACCATGCTCTGGGCTGCTGCAAATGATCACCTGGCCCTCCTGAGTAGGCCTACAGTGCCCATACAGGAAATGGATTAAAGATGATCACACACTTTCAAGTGATAGATCTGATGAAGGTATAGTGTGGTACAATAATAATAATCCTCACTGAATTCCTACAGTTTGGGCTCAGAAGAAGAATCCTTGGATCATCACATATGTCAGACCAATGCTGTTGACATGAGAAACTGAAGCACACAGACCAGAGACCACATCCTAATGTTTGTACCTGATCTATAACTGAACTGTCTTTTGGCTGCAAATCTTTTGTCTTGCTCTTTCACACACCAAAGAGAGCAACTTGCATTTACATGCTAACAAAGGCTGTCTCCTCTTCTCTACCAGATTCAGTATTCCACAGGTTCAATCCTTTCACCAAGAATGAGCTCAAAGCTTAACATACTGCTGCAGTCAACTATAACTGCAAATAAAACAACACTGAGGCTTGGTGGTGTTTCCTTTTCTCTCTTCCTCCCTTAACGGGGATTCTTTTTCTTCCTCTGCTTTCTAGAAAAAGAGGCCTGCTATGTTTTGGTTTTCTCTGGGTAATGAGCAACATCGTTTCTGTCCAACATAAATCTTTTGGCAGGGCAGAAGACCTGCAGCCCCAATTACCAAGTAGGAGAAGCAGTCTCCCAAGAGAAGCAGTTCTGATTCCTACGGACCTGTTTTTGGTTATAGCACCAGAAGTCCCTGAAACAACAATATCCTTTGACCTGTCACTTATGGCAGGGGAGGGAGAAGGGACAGAGTTGTCCCACAGGTTTGAGTGTCCAACTACTGCTGTCCTACATGAAAAGAGCTCACACTGTACAGAGCGGGCAGTCGTCAGAGCATAGTTGAATCCCCTTTTCTTCCTCTTCCCAAAGAAAAGCTCAAGAGGGAGAGAACAAGAGTGAATATGGTTGCCAACAGCCCCAACTGACACCAACTGCTGAGATGAAACAGATTTCTGACAGGCAGGCCAGTCTGTCTGTTTCTTCAAACTAAACTAAGGTTGTAATTGTTTTTTTTCCAGTAACATAATCATCAGCTATACTGCACAGATAAAATTTGGGTAGATTGGAAGCAACCCTGTTGTTCCATGTGAGGAGGAGTAGAATCCATCTTTTACAGTCGTGCTGTCACAGAGAAGACTGACACTAAAGGAAGTATACACGACTGAATGTATGTAACAAAAGCAAAGCAATAAGTTATTTTAATAAGTTACTTTTTAGGGGAGAATCGCCATTAGCATTTTGAATACTAAATTAAATCCCTTGCAAGGATCTTATCACAGAAAAATGTAAAACAACAGCTTAGGCTTTGGTTTTTGATTTACAGTTCACTTCTTTTTCAATTCATGAGAATTAAACACCTCCTACACAGACAACCAATTACAAATTAAGTCCTCGATTTATGCCCTCTTCATCCACAACTTAACAGCAATTCTCAAATTCTGGCAATAGCCTGAAGAAAAGTAAGAAATGAAGTTACTGATAAAAAAGGCATTTTAGGAGATGGTAGAAGAAAGGGAATTATAAAAACAGTGATCTGAAATCTGAAAAAAGCGAGAAACACCACACAAAAGCCTCATTTTCAATACAACCAATCAACAACAAAAGCAGCTGACAGCTTCTTAATAATTCCACAAATCTTTTTTTTTTAATCACCCCAAACACTTAACCTTTACACTTTACAATGTACTAACTTTAACTTATGAAAGCAAATCACTGATTTTTTTTGTCCTGATCTCTTCAGTTTGACATTGTAATACAGTTGCTGTTTTTCAACGTGAAAGTATACATATTACCTAGACTATGGCATCTCTGTACAATTCTTGATATTACCATATGACATTTAGGTGGCAAACATCAACCCTTTCCTACCACCTCTCAGGAAAGCTAGATCTTATTAGCAACACACAACCATAATGAGAACCTGAGCATGGAATTACACAACTAGTAAGAAGTATATCTCTCTTGGCCATGGGCTGGTCTCACAACATACAAAATACACACACACACATCCCCCTGCCAATATTTTGACAAGTACCAGAGTTGAAAAACCATTCATGAACCAGGAGCAAATCTTTTTCTAGAGTTAGTTTGTTAACAGTGTAAAAACACTAATGGGCAACAAAGAAAGTTGTTTCATAGTTATGGAGATGCTACAGTCTTAGCTTCCACAAAGTCAGTACATAATCATGTCTCCTTAACATAACAGCAAGGATACTGTTATTAGCACCAGGGACAGTCAAGGTACTCAGCAGCCTAAAGAACTACACAAACAAATGTACCATCAAATAACTTTATGAATGATCCTGATCTTAAATAATTGTGACCTACAAGACAAAGGACACTTGTAAGAAATAAGTCTTCTTAACAAACCCAAACTAAGGTTCAATAAATAAATCACTGCAGTACCAGATGTCAATACGAACCAGAAACGCAGCCCTACACATCCCCGCCTTCCAGCCCCATTTGATCTTTTAATAACCACGCCGACATGTTTTACAGCAGCAAAAACGCCTCGGCGCTGCCTACACGAGTACCTCTGCCCCGAAGAGCAGGAACCGTTCAGGCCTGAAAAACAAGAAGGAACGAAGAAGAGCCAGAGGAACCCCCCGGCACCGAGGGCCTGAACCAAGCCGGCCCTCTGCCCCCGAGCCTCCCCACGCGGAAACCCCTCGCTCGCCACGACACCTGTTCCAGGGTGAGCTTCAGGCCCGCCTTCCCCGCGGCTCCGCAGCGCCGCGATCGTGCCCTGCAGCCGCCGCGGGGGCTGCCCCGGCCCGCTCCCCCCGCCGCCCGGGCCGCGGCCGAGGGGCCCGGCAGGCCGCGGGGCCCCGCGCTCACCGTTGAGTGCCGACGCCTGCAGCGTGGCCCCCGAGGTGCCGTCGATGACTTTGATGGCGCCGCGAGCGGTCACGGCCAGGATGGCGTTGAGCGCCGGGTGGTAGCACAGGCTGCAGAGACCGTCGGCGTCGCAGCGCAGGCAGCCGTCCCGCAGCAGCAGCCACTCGCAAGAGCCCGGCCCAGCCGACACCGACACCGGCCCGGGCCCAGCCGGCGCCGCCGCCGCCGCCGAAGAGCAGGAGGCCGCCGCAGCCATCTTCCCGGCCGCTGCCGCCGCCGCCCTCAGGAGAAGAGGCCCGGGGGCAGCCGCTCACTGACAGTCCCTGGAGCCGCCGCCGCCAGTCACCATCCGGGTCCGGGGAGAGGGGGAAAGGGAGAGCGCCAGCGTGAGCAGGAAGTGACACAACCGCGCCGGATGCGGAACCGACCGCCGGCCTGACACCGGGGCGGGGGCGGGGGGGGAGCTGGCAGCCGCTCCTCACGGGGAGGGCCGGGGGGGCAAGGAGAGGGGCGGGGCTCCGCTGCGCGCGCGCATCCTCATCCTCCCCCTCCCTCGTTCGTGCGCGCGCGGCCGCGGGCCGTCCAAAGGGCATCCGCGTCGCCCGTGGGCGTCGTGCGCATGCGTGGGGAGGCGGGGCCGGGGGACGGTGCGCGCCGCGGGGCGAGGTGCGCGAGCGAACGGAAAGGCGACGGACCCATCACTCAGTCCCGTGCGGGCGGCTGAGCCCGGGTGGCGGCCACACGCGGGGCCTGAGCTCGCCGCCTGCGGGACGTGCGCGGCCTCGGCCCTGCCGGAAGAGCGCCGACGGCGGCCCGAAGCCGGCGGGAGAGGTTTCCGCCCTCGGGCGGCTCTCGTGAGGAGCCGGCGTAACTTCCCCGTGCTGGCTGCACTTCCCCCGGGGCTTGAGCGCCGGCAGCTGGCTGCCGTGCTTCCCTGCTCATCGTCGCGCACATAAAACTGGGTCGTAAGCGGGCGGGTGCATTTGCCGCCTCCCGGCTCGGGGAAAGCGGGGCGGGCAGTTGCTTGTCACAGCCCGGCTCTGGGACTGGTTTTCTCTTGGTGCTTGAAGAGCGATGCGAGAGCCCCGAGCGCGGCTGCCCGCGGCTCTGGCACCGAGTGAGAAGCTCGCCTGGCGCAGCCGCCTTTGGGAATAGGGTCGGTGCTCGGAAGGACGGCTCTGGCCGGCGGGGGCGGGGGTGAGTGCTCGTGTGCGAACACACACAATAGCTCCGGCCTGGATTTATTTATTTTTTTAACCCCCAAAAGTGGAGTCGTTCAACAATGAAAGCATTTTGTTCTGAAGCAGTATTCACCATGCTTCAAAAATGACCTTAGTACCTTTTATAATAAAAAGGTATTATAATAAATAATAACACAACCTTTTCTAGTGTTGAGTTTTTCCCCTTTTCACCTTTCCCTATACCCACGTGTAGAGCTAAGGCTATCTCTAGGCATTCTTTTATTTAAGTGGCATGTTCTACAAAAATATTTCAGAAAGCTTTTATGCTATGGATGGTCTTAAATATAATGACGTTTCAAATGCAGTGTGGTTTCCTACAGAAGAGTATTTTTATTGGGACACAAATTAGCACAGGCTGCTGTAGCAGGGAAATGATTTAAGGAATACAGTGTGTGTGTGTACCAAAACCAAACCAAACCCCCTGGGTATGCGTGCCACCCAGGCTGATCAAAGTTGTCCTAAGAGCAAAATAAGCAGATTTTAAGTTTGCTTCACTACTTCAAGTGAAACATTGGAGATCACTAAAGGTAGTGACAAAACCTAAAGCAGATCTCAAGCTGTATGTTGTATCCATATCAAAACAATTGATTTCATACTTCTCAAGCATGTTTATTTTTTTCTAATAAACAACAGAGTATGTCTGATGGGTAGAAGAGGAAGTAAGATAACCCTGTGTACAGAAGGTCCTTCAAAGAGCGTATCTTGCTATTAAAGTACATTACCCATGCGTCTACCTTGAAATGAAGTGTTCCACCTTGAAAAAGGATCTTTTTGCTAGATGGATGTGCTTCCAAGTTTCCAGTTTTGACAGCCAGAACTAATATAATATATATTATCACAAAAACTTATTTATAGCCTCAAAGCTTGAGATTGATGGCACATATAGAAATATAGATGTGTCTTAATTCAGTAAATATAAATGAGCTTTGTATGTTCTGTAAACAAGTTTAATTCAAAATTTTTATAAAATACATCTTGTATTTACACACATACCTCATCTAAAAATATGAGTTTGTTGAATGCAAAGTTATTACAAACTATCAGAACCATTTGAGAACTGTTTGTACATATTTCTTGCACAGCATATGCAAAAGGTGACCCTAGAGATAGTAAGGTTAAAAGGTGCAAATCTGCAATTGTGTACAAAATACATGCTATGTTAAGTGCATATCTACATTGCATATTACACATGTGCCAAGCCTGAGGAAAGGAACAATTAAAATTGCAACTGTAAATTTCACAAAACATTAGTATAGAGGAAATTAAGATATGTGGAGATTAAATAGAACATTCTTGCATCCTTTGAATATTCATAGTAAGTTACAGACACACACGATCCATTATGGACATCTAATGAACCGCTATGCACAGAGGAACTAAGCTTAAAGCTTTCTGGCAGCCTAGGAACCTAAACGTGCCCCTGCCCTTCATGTCTGGGGTGATGTTAGTTACACATATTCAGAGGGTCTGGGTTGAGTCTTCTACTACTAGTTGGATATTCCTGTTAAAAAATAAATATAAGTAATGAAAAAAAAGAGGTAAGACCAGATTCTCATGCAAGATTCCAAAGCTCATTTGTTTACACTGTAACTCACCACCTTTTTTTTTTTTTTTTTTTTTAAATAGACTGCAGTATGAATGCTCAGAAAACACTTGTAGATACACGAACTAAGCTGCTGTTATAATTGCTTTAGTGTGACTCTGCAGTAATTTCACCAGAACTTCTGCAGAAGTCAAAAATTAGGTGAAAAGTCAACCACGCTACCAGTTTTCCTCCTTTAATGTACTACAAGCTAGAGCATTACAGTTTATGTCCAGCATTGACTTTTAAGTAGTTCTGTTTAAAACCAACACAAGCATCAGCCAGAAAAGCAGAGTGAAGAAACTAAAGGTTTGTGGTAGAGTTGGACTTTAAATATGTATTTTGCATCTGTAATGAGTAGTAAAAATAAATTAGGAAAATGGCAAGTTACACAGTCTGAAAAGCTGAAAAACTATAGGTCTGGTAAGGAAATGTGTCCATCAGGGACCAAAGACAGCCCTGGCTATTACCTCATCATGGCTGATTTTTATTTGTAACAGCAACAACAAAAAGACATGGGGAATACCTTTTTCTGTTAGCAAAAAAATATTGAACTTTAGATCTATTTGGCAATAGTAGATACTAAAGACTGCAAATGCCTAAGGTAGTTCCACGCAAAGCGAATATGAGTGGACTTTCCTTGTGAAGAAACATTACCGTAAGGGCCATTATATAAGCCATCATCACAGTACACAGAAAATATGTAACATGTCATCATGTTATTACATAATCCTTAGTCAAAATTAGCAAGACTGTCATTGTTACTAATGCTGTACTTCTGCCTTATCTAGTGGAGGGAGAATCTGGCCTTACAAATCTTTTTTTATTTCTCTTTACAAGGGATTAATAGTACTGGGGAAAAAAAATGGATGCATGTTAAATACCATGCTATTAGAAGCAAGACAGAGCAAGATGTTGTAAAACATAGTTAGGGAAGAATTATTTTTATTTTTTCATCATAAAATAACATTGTTTAAAGTTCACACAAATTTGATAGATCATTTTTTTTCTCCAACATTAAGCCAGCGCTACAGTTGAAAAAGGTGTTCACCTGTATCTCTGTAAATTTATGCTTTTAAGTAAAATAATTTGATTCTCTAAATATGCATTTTAATTAATTATGTCACACAGTAAATATCTTGCTCCTTTGGTCAAAGATAGTAAATGAAGACTTCAAATACTTGTATCTTCAATTTTTAAAAACCCAATATACATCCTTAACCAAGGAGTATTTACGCTACACACAAGACATAGATACAAAATACACAGTATATACATGTGTTGAAAACAAATTGGAATTTATAAAAACTCAATAGCCAAATTAAAGTAATTGAGGCACTAAATTAAAAGTAGTATCTTTATGTCTTGATTATACAGACTATTCTGTGAACAATCAGGACTGTTTCATAAATATATATTATCTACAGAATTTGCTGTGCCAAAAAAGCCAGCTGTGATAAGCTCAAAAGAAAAATTGCACTTTTAGACTGTTAGAGTTAACTTCTCATTTTTCTCCTCCAATATAGTAATCTGGCCCTAGTGCTTTTGGCACAGGTACTGAGTTGTGGTTTTGCTACACGTTCTTATAAAACCCAAGGTTCTTATTTTGTTCATTAAAATCTGAAGAGTCTTAAACAAACCTAGAACTTTGATATAAATCTATATAACTACAATTGCTTCATTAAATAATATACACAAATATGCTCTCTGATCTTAAAACATCTTGACAACTGGATACAAAACAGTCACTTGTATTATCTCCAGCCTTCTTAATCTTATGCATTATCAGTCTGCAAGTGAATAAAATATGGTTTCTGGCCACATCTTGCACTAGATCACACCCCAGTGTACAAGGACAGAAAATAAATGTATAATAAAAAGATTGGATAAATTAGAAGGGGTTTCTTGGTCTTGAATTCTTCTCCAACTAGTAATGATGCAGCACTGTACGCAGCCCAAAAGACTCCAAACAACTGAAAAAGAAGATGAACAGTCTTAGCTGACACCACAAGAAAACCTTACCAAATACCAAGATAAAAATCACTTCTTCTCACAATATAATTAAAAAGAAACACCCCAAAAAAAGAATTTTGGGGGAAAAGAGCTCCAAACACACATACACAAAAATAATATGCTATGCATTTTCATTTAATTTTAAAGAAATATTTAACAAATAGGCATGCTATTTTCATTTGAGACATTTTTCCTTGAAGTGAACAGTGAAGGAACTTCAGTAAGTTCTCCCTAATGTAAGACATAGATATCATAAGCAAGCTGTGAGCTTACATGCACCAATAATTTGAAATGTCACTGGATTAATAACATTTCTTTCTACCTTGACTGTCCCCAACTATTAACCCCTCCCTTTCTTTTAAGCAAAAAAAAGTTGCTATACTTCCTCCTACAATATATACCAGAGGGTTAAATAACCTTTTTTTTTTTTATTTCAGCATTTGTCTGGCTCATAAGCTTTTCTTTAATTATGGTGCCCTCACCTCAAGGCAACTGAACCTCACATTTCTACTCCTTTCAGCTGTAGTGAGAAGCCTGCCAAAATACAATCTGCATCAAAAACTACATTGCTTACTATAAGTTAAGAAAGAACCAGTTTAAAAGACCAGTAGAAAGTAACATTTCCTATGAATATCCACTATGTTATATGATGTTAGCATGCACACTTCTGGGGGGGAATGGGGTGGGGGGGTGTGAAGTCTTGAGCTCAGTAAATTTGACTCAAACCTCAAACTCACAAGATTATAGCAAAACATAATCAGATATTATTAAACTCTAGCAGCACCTTGAATATTAATAAAAAAGGAAAAATACTTAAAACTGAGTGGCATGTAAGAACACTAATCTTCTGCAGCACAGAAGAGCAAACAGGGCAGACATAATAGGACCCCAGCAAAGAACTTTTTCCACAGCTCTGTCAGAGGAGCTGAAGTCCCTTGAGGGATTATATGTCCCATTCAACTGCCATTGGAGAAAAAAAAAAAGTTGCATGGGATTGCATATTTCTGTTTTTGCTGCCTAACCTGGGACTGCAGAGATAGACAAGAAGGACAACCAAGATCATGACTAAATTCCTTAAGACACATTTGAAAAATTGCAGCAATTAGAACAACTGAGGTGCATAACTGGAGTCGTTTACTTTGCTGATTGCAAATGGAAAAGAACTGATTGGAATTTCACTATTTCACTGTAAGTTCCCCAAAATCAGGACTGTGAAAAATATTTCCCCAAGCACAGAGCTCTCAAGCCATAAGAAGCACTACTTGTCACAGCCTAAGCAGTTTTGGCCATACAGGGCCTGTCCTGTATTTCCACACTAACAATGTATAATAAAATATAAGAACCTTGCACAGATTCACCCTGAAGTTAACGTAAAACTGTGAGGAGTAATCAAGTGACAGAGGTTTCATTAACATATATTTATTTTCAAGTTATATGTTAGTTAACTTGGAACTTAATGATTTGCTGTCTGACTGTATCACTTCATAGTAATTGCAAGTTATCAAATCACAAACACAGCAATTTTGTTATTTATCATACACTTTAGTTGTACTTTAATTATACTCTTTACCAGCAAGCTAAAAGGACAGAAATCAATCAAATAACAGAACAAAAAACTCAGAAAGCATACAGCTTAGCTAGTAACAGAATTTTTTCTCAGTCAGCCTTTCCAGAAGTTCAGCAATAACTGCAAAGGCTACCTAAAAGGGTTTTGAGGAGTACTGGAAGTGCTCAAGAACATTAGGTAGCTCTGGGATATATCAGGGAACACTGCTAGTTTCATAAAAGGCATCCAACAGCAGGCGGTATCAGGCAAGTTATTCTTGCTTTGTGCCTTACATTCCACATCTGTAAAATCAGAACAATGCTCACCTTCTCTGCAAAGGGTACTGAGAGCTTTGTACTGCTGCTACTAGGGGAAGGTCTCAGAACAATGACTAACGTCATATTCGTGCTGCAGGAACTAAAAATAAACTGCATGATGGGGGAAGGGACAGAACAGCTTATTTTCAGATTCCTCATTTTGAGGTTTAATTATGCAACCTCTTCTCAAAATGATAATACTAATTATTTTTAATGCAACTATTATAACACAGCGAAATACTTAAACAGAAGCCAACATGATAACAACAGGTGTTGTTATAGCAACAGCACTGTATTTCCTCAAGTACTCAAAAGAAACATTTCAAATAGAATTTGTTTGGCAGTCATGTCCACCATGTTAACCATAAAGATAACAGAGCTCAGGTCACAGTTCTGAGTATTTCGACACATTGTTATGTTGTCTTAACCAGTTAATACTTAAAGTGTTAGGAAAGTGACTTCAAAATAACTGTAAACCATTCTCAATAGATGATACTGAACTTACTTTTATTAGGGTAGAGACAACTTCAAATGATCCAACCACCAGAAGTACAGGTGCTATGACAATGAGGGGAAGTAGGGAATATCCTATCACACCAAGAACTTGGCCATAAGCAACCTGAAATTTTCAAGCACAAAACAAGCTTTTTAGTACTGAATCTTTGTCACCAAACACAATTTGATCTTGTTATAACAGCATAAATAGCGATAATAATGTGTTAGGTATTTGTGAAATTTCAGCTAAAGGAAGGCTTGCTAGTATGAAAATTGGTTTTGTGTGCCACTCCCTAGAAATCTGTAATTAATCAGTGTTTTTTGTTTTTTTTTTTTCTTTAAACACTATAAATGACAATTTAGCACCTCCAAGGCAAGTATTTACACAGGTAATAGATATAATTTCACCCACCCCTCACATTTTCATGTTCTGCTTTAAGCAGTTCTCAACTGCCCCTCTCCATGTACAAATGATACCCAGGAGCACAGAACTGCACCAGATCTCTCAGTCACCAGCTGTAGTTGGGGCTGTCACAAGCAGCAAAGATACAATTCTGTGCATTAACATACTCATATCCTTTATACATAAATAAATTCATAAAGTACATGAGCACTTTTGGCATCAGTGGAAGACCTGGAACTCGGTCCCTGTTAAGGCACAGTAATCTTCTGATTTATAGTTTGAATTTATTATGACTATCTTAAACAAATTTGTTCAAAGTATTTCCATAACTGTTTTTAGCTTCATGGGGATTAAAATGTCCAATTTTCCCCTACTACAGTTTGAAATATTCCTGGGCCCAGCCAGGCTTCTTGAATTTAACAGGAAAAATAACGGCAAGACCAGTGACCATCTCGCAAGCAATCTTTTGTGGCCGTTGATCCTTGACAGTGAACTGTGCAGACCGATACGTTTTCCCCAGCTTATACATTCTGATAATTTCACACTTTGAGCCACAAAACAGATTGATTTAACAGCCGTCTGGTTTATGCTGGTATGCAGAAATACCATGCAATTACATTTATTAAAACTTTTTTATTTCAAAACAGTATTCACACAAGACTCTAGAAATTATGATGAAAAGGAAAATCTAAAAAAATAAATATAAATAATGTAAGAAGTCTGCAACACTAGTTCATCATTAATGCAAGATGCACAGTAAAAATATAAAAATCAAGTACCACTGAATATTTAGTTCTTCACAATAGAGTTCAATGCATTTTATACTGCAGAGCCATTTTAAGGAGTTTCTGCCCTCCTGACTGTTCCAGTGTAGCTGTCTGTGGGCCTTGCTGTAAGTCATTTCTTCCTGTTTACACCTGAATCGCTTAGTGACTCAATTTGCCAACAGCTCCAACATCTATTCCAACCCTGCTGGTGCAGGCAGCTGAAGAGGGATGTAGGCAGCTGGCAGTTCTGCAAAGCCAGAACTTCAATTGGCTCTGCAGTTGAAGAACATGCACTGACTTTCATCCTTTAATGGGTTTGAGCTGCATCAGGCCAAGGATGAAAACAAACACTGGTAGGTGTTCTGCCCACAAGGACATTATACAACTGCTGTTAGCCCCATTAAAAAAAAAAAAAAAAAAAAGGCAGTGCAAAGGAGGAGAAAGGGTCCCATTTAGCTCAGTGATTGAAAAATTGAAAGCACTTGTCCCTAAGGTCCAAAGCCAAGCACCAATAAAACCCAACTACTACTGAAAAATGTAGCCAAGACTTTACATTACCTCCCTCTACATCCTTTTCACATACAGGTACTTACTTCTCCTCCAAGAACCCTGGCCAGTAAAAAAATTGTCAAGGATCCAAATATCCAAATAGTTATAATCCAAGAAACAACCTTAAGAGATAAAGAACAATTCATTTTTATTAATAATTTTAATTGTGAGACAAGAAAACTAATTTGTTAATCACTTTCACTGCAGTCAAGGATTTTTTTTAATGCAAAACTGAATTCTGAATTACGGCAAGAATAGTTTTACTTGGTATCACAATGCAACTTGAGAATAAAATTCAGAGGTTACATTTACAGATTCACTTTAATGGTAAGTTCAGTGAACACTTAATGCACATGCAATATGTTTTGTAAGTATTGTAATATTGTAGCAGAGTAGAAAAACTAAAGCTAAGATCACCCTAGCTAAATGTCTTAACATCCCACCTATTACAAAAGGTAGGGTCAGACAGTTTTTAAAAATCAGCCCAACCAATACCATGAGTTGCAATTCTGCTTCTTTTATCCATGAAGTCACCACCTCATTCTTTACTCAAACTGAGAACGCTCAGAAGATTATGTAGGACTTTAATTCTCAGTAGAACTTGATGATGAATACAACTTAAAATCATAGAAAAGTCTGGGTTAGAAGGGACCTTAAAGATCATCTAGTTCCAACCCCCCTGCCATGAGCGGGGACACTTTCCACTGGACCAGGTTGCTCAAAGCCTCATCCAGCCTGGCCTTGAACACTTCCAGGGAGGGGGCATCCACAGCTTCTCTGGGCAACCTGTTCCAGTGTCTCACCATCCTCACAGGAAAGAATTTCTTCCTAATATCTAATCTAAACCGACCCTCTTCCAGTTTAAAGCCATTATCCCTTGTCCTGTCATTAACTGCCCTTATGAAAAGTCCTTCCCCAGCTTTCCTGTAGGCCCCCTTCAGGTCCTGGAAGGCAGCTGTAAGATCTCCCCAGAGCTGTCTCTTCTGCAGGCTGAACAGCCCCAACTCTCTCAGCCTGTCCTCGTAGGAGAGGTGCTCCAGCCCTTGGATCATCCTTGTGGCCTCCTCTGGACTTGCTCCAGCAGGTCCATGACCTTGTTATGTTAGAGACCCTAGAACTGGATGCTGTACTCCAGGTGGGGTCTCAAAAGAGCTTAGTAGGGGGGGGAGAAAACCTCCCTCGACCTGCTGTACAACTTCATAAACAGCACCAGACTCCTTGGACAAAGTCTGTCATTATTTTTTCATGCTTCTTTCATTGCTCTGCTCTTAAATGGAAGAAGAAATCTTAAAATAATTCTCTGGCTTAACAGAACCTTCAAAGTAACTTATTATTCTTGGAATTGAGCCACTGGGAGGATTAGGAGTGAAACTCTCCCTTTTGAAATACCTTTTTAGAAGGAAACAACAATATCAGTCCAGTCTCTGTGTTGCCAAATGTACAATGGCTGAACTTAAAAATGAAGTTAGTACTCAATTCAATATTTTACTTAATTAAAAGTTCCAGATTCCTAGAAGAATCAAAGGGGAAAACCAGATAAAAATCACAGCACCACTTAAAGAAAAGATAAATAAAACAGCTTTATGCTATTTGTGAAAATAGCACATGGCCTCCTTTTACTTTCTGTTTTCCTCCACTGTCTAAAATAAGAGGACCAGATTAAAGTCTTAGAGCAGGAATGCTCATCTCTTGCCAGCTCACAGCCCACCATTCAGTTCATCTAGCCTAGCTGCTGCCAGTCATCCTCTTGCTAGCTTCTAGCTTTTCCTCCTCACACATACACAGCACTCTCACATCAGTATGTTAAATCCACTGTTCCTAAGAAACATCACACCTACTCTTCGTTACAGTGGGTACATGAGGTGCAGAAAGTAGTTTATCTGTCATGGGATCAGGAATGGTCCTTGCTTTGCCTAGGATACAGCTAAATGGTCCACTTGAATTATACAGTGGTTTAGTCTACTCACTTCAAGTTTCATAGAAACAAGATACTGAGAGTGAGTTCTTAGCATTTGGTACACCATATGGAAGCCAGAGGTTGCAAAGAAAATGATTTTATCTCATCATTCCCCAAAACCTTTGCATAAGCACATTCTGTTACTTTACATATGGCTTATTGTATACTAAATTGTATTTAAAACGACTGTAACTACACATAGAGTCATAAAGATTTCCAAAGCAGGAACACCTAGGCTCATGTTCAAATTGTGACTGTAAATGATACCACTTCTCTATTTCCATCTGAGCACAAAGAGAAAAAAGCTAATGGTGTTTATGGAGGCCAATTAAATCTGCACGATGCCTCTGAATAGCTATTTACCCTAGAGTTCAAAAGGAATTATGGAAAAAGCCTATTGACCAGAGGAAAGTTATTTGATGGTAATTGAGCAGGGAGGACAAAACAGTAAAGAACACTAATGAAAATTAAATACACCAGATAGCAGTTGTGACATAGTGTGAAATAAACAAGTAGCTTAATTTGTCAGGAAATTAACGGCATCTGAATAAATGTTTTTTGGTAACATTTTTTAGTAATAAAAAGCATGTTAACAAAAGGTCACAATTAACATTGAAAGATTCACTAATATGACTACAAACCCATTAGCATCAATCTGTTTCCTCTAGAAACCATATCTTTCCTTTGTTTTACTGTATAAAAACAAACCTGACATTTCATCATGATTAACTTATCTGTGGGCTATTTCATACATTTCTCAGTGCTGTCTTTCTACTTATTAACTTGCGAAACAGCACCTGAAATGCCCCGCGTTACTGCGTGAGGAAAAGACTTTCTACCCACGCAAGAATGTAAATTGCTCAGCAATCATGTCCCCAAATTTAGTTTAGATTTCTTTTCAGGTAGAAGACTTACACCTACCTTAAATTGTCCATATAATGAAATCATTGAGAAGAAGAGTACAACTGCCAGAGGACCCCAGAAGTCTGGATTGTCTCTCACCACCTGCCTATTAAACCCAAGAGATGGCATAGGCATCAACACACATCGAATTTTGTAGTAAATATCCTTCAGATCAATGTCGAGTTCTTCTCTGAAATTGTAAAGCAAGGGAACGTTACTGTACACCGCAGTAATGAAATACAACATAAAAAAGTAAGTTAGTTCAGAGGCAAACAGTAGGTTTATAGAGCAAGCCCCCTGTCACCCATAAGACTTCCTGAAACCATGGCTAGCAAAGGAACAGGTCATCCACAACATAGCAACACCATACCTCCATCCCACATTCAGTAACTGGTATAACACAGTTAGATATATTTAATTATTTGAAAATCAATTACATGACTGAGAATGGAAAACATACACAACATACCCTAGCAGTCTACATTAAGACAGTAGATCTATTTTCTAACATGCAGGAACACATGACACATTCATACCACTGTAACTACTTAAAGTACATGCATACGCAAAAATAGGATGTCTGTGTATTCCTATGCTGAGCAGTTTGCTATGAGCACACTCATGGGAAACATTTCATTTCAAATTCTACAAGAAAGAATACCTTTACATTCACTAAACCTAAACAATTCAAAAACGGGAGGAGAGAACGGGAGGAGAGAACGGGAGGAGAGAACGGGAGGAGAGAACGGGAGGAGAGAACGGGAGGAGAGAACGGGAGGAGAGAACGGGAGGAGAGAACGGGAGGAGAGAACGGGAGGAGAGAACGGGAGGAGAGAACGGGAGGAGAGAACGGGAGGAGAGAACGGGAGGAGAGAACGGGAGGAGAGAACGGGAGGAGAGAACGGGAGGAGAGAACGGGAGGAGAGAACGGGAGGAGAGAACGGGAGGAGAGAACGGGAGGAGAGAACGGGAGGAGAGAACGGGAGGAGAGAACGGGAGGAGAGAACGGGAGGAGAGAACGGGAGGAGAGAACGGGAGGAGAGAACAGGAGATAAAATAAAATGGGGTTTAACTTGCTTCAACAACAGTAGCTTTCAGCAGACCAGTTTATGCCCATTGTTTAATTACTGGCTTGTTTTCAACACAGGTAAAAAAAAAAAAGCCAATTAAAAGAGCAATAAGTTCTATCAACAGTTCTTGCTCTTCTCTAATTGCCTTCTCCGCTCTCTGCTACAAACTATCTGTAAGCAGCTACAAATTGACCGGAAAATTAATCTGCACAGGAGGCTCTTTAACTGGTACATCTTTCCCTGCTTGTCCTAGCGTAAGGACAAGGAAACAGACTCCCAAGTAACGGGCAACTCTACTTCTTTAAGTTTATGCACAGAACTTTAAGACAAAACTGTACACTAGTGTTTTCCTTATTCAGGAGCTCTGAAGAGTTACAAGAGACTTCACAGCACATAACCCTCTGCTCTAAGATTTAAGAGCACAGTGGGGAAAAAAGTAGAATGATATCCTAAGTCTGTTTACGAAAGTTTTGTAAAAGGCTTTGATTCACGTCTTTTTCCTCAGAAAAGCTGAAGAAATAAACAAAGACATGATTCACCACAATTTCACTTAACAAAAAAAAAAAAAATACTGCTCATTGAGTGTCTCAAGGCAATTTCAGGATTGCTATTACTGAAGCTATTTCAGAATTCGTTGTACTAACCTGTGACTAAAGAACAAAAAATGCTCTTTAACACATCCCTCAATCTAAGGAATAGACTAGAAGCATCTGTTTTCCTCCTTTTATATAAATAGGATGTAGCTTTCCCATATTTTACTCTGAGGATTGTGCAACACAAATATTTCCTGTCTGGAAATAATTCTTTGTCATTGCCTAGGGTTTCTGACAGTTTCTTGTGTGAATAAACTGTCTTTCACATGAAGCTGACAGCCACCTCACCAAAGAAGCGATGGTAGCTTCAATGGTAACAGGAAACAAGTGTCTGGACTAAAGCTGCCCAATGAGAAAGAAAAAAAACAACCCCTCACTCTATTGAACAAAACACTTGCAACAGTACAGCTCCACTGGTGACCTTCCCTTAGCTGGCTGCTATTCTTTAAATCCTTAGCAGGATTCAGGTTACAAAGCTTCATGACAGCACATGTTCTAGGGATAATCAGAACTGCACAAAAACTGCTACATGAAAGTCAGATTAAGGTGTCTCTGTTTGGATGATTACATTCATCCTGTTTGCCACAAACTGGTAATTTCTCCAGCACACCCTCCTTGCTTACAGCAGTCAGCAGCTTAGAACACCCAGCTGTCTCTGAATCACCAACTTGGCTTTTGTGGTATGAAATGTTTCACAAAAGAGGGAGTACATGTGTTGTCACCTCATTGCACCATTCTGTTTCTTAATTAAAAGTTAGAAGTTTACAGAACAGACTTATTTGCACAGACTGATACACACAAGGAAGTGTGTACTTCTGCACACTTTAAAGTCTTTTTCAAGGAGCAGTTTCATTATTAAGCTCTCCAGACATCTCTCTCAACACTCATCATTGAGCTCTCCAGAGTACTCTCCTGCCTCCTCAATTTTTAAAGTATCATTATCTTTAATTCACACAGGAAAACACTGAGATGCGGAGAAGGAAGTTGTTTAGGTGCAGAACACGGACTAAGAGCCGGGCTGCCTAATCTACAGGGCCATAGCCTTAAGATATAAACTTTCTTCAGCCAACCACATTTCTGTGAAGAGAACAAGGGATGCAGAGATTTTTCTGTTTTAAGGACATTTTTGTCTTTCAACACGAACACCCTTTTAATCTAGTTTTATATTATAAGTAAAAAGTTTGCACTACCTTGCTTTTAGCATCCTTGGTGTAATAAGCATGATTCACAATGCATTTACTTCAGAGTAACTGACAGAATATACTTAGATTTACTTAACATGAAACTTTCCACAGGATTGTCTTAAGCCTCCGATTCTTTGACAGCACTAAGAAGCACGCAGTCTCAGTGCAAAAGATATGATTTAACTTTTTTAACTGTTACAAGATCAACAGATAAGAGCAGAAAAGCCATAAAAGCTTTATACTTATGGAGATTAATAAAATCAGATTTTACTTCCTCCTTCCTTTCTCCCCTACAGTGAATAACAAGCCTCTCTTACACTAAAAATAAAACCCATAATGAGAAACATCTTTTGAATGAAATGATGTTTTCATTCCTGCACCAGAAAAAATCTCATCAGTAAAGTAATTCGTCAAACAGAATTCTAGTCACAGCAAAAGGCTGTGGGACAATTTGAGATGCTGCAAGTTGCTTGTTTTTTCTACACAGCTAATAAAGATAGATACCCCAAAAATAATTATGACATACAGGAGTGGTTTGTTATCTTCTGGATCATCATCTTCCACTTCCAGAAGCCAGCCATACCCTCTCTGTCTTAGGAATGTAGTTGCAGTAGATTCTTTGATGAATTCTCCTCCAAGATTTAGCTTAACATCTGGAGTTGTTATGGAGCCACTAATATCTTAGAGAAAAAGGGAAAGAAAGATACACCTTTTTATGTCTTGCCAAAAGCCATCTGATTTCAAAAAGATAAACAACAGACAAAGCTATACATGCTGGTCACCACCACGAAAAATTCAAAGTTATAGAATAAAATTTTACTTTAACAGATACATAATTTGAAAAGGTACTTCTGGTTTTAATGCAATAGTAACAGTCTTGGTTTAGATCTCAAATTACCAAGCTTTAGCTTCTAGATGGAACTCTTATTTTGATGACACTTATGATATGACAGAAAGGCTTCAATCTGTGCTTTGCCATTAAGTATTTAACGGCATAAAAGGAGTTAACTAAAGAAAGTCTTATCACACTGTAAGTTGTGGTTATTCACTTTTTTTTGCTGACCATACTAGGCCTCTTTTGGAGCTCGTTTCTGCACAGTGGCATTCTTTCAGCCAAAACCATTCTCTGCTTTTATGTCCAATTTCTCATGAAAGGAAACATCTGTAAATGTTTTCATTTGTAGCCTGCCTTTAATACAGGCGAAACTGTTAGGAAAAGAACACTACCAGAGATCCTTAGGCTCCAGCCAATAAGAAGAGATACAAGAAGTTCTCTTCAATATGCTATGATCTTGCTTTGCCACAGTACTAAACAAAACAGAACAAAGATCAATTTATATACATTCTGTCTGTGTTAAAGTCACCAACAGATATTAATTTTATTCTCTGATTGCATTCAGTTATATACAGATGAAAAATACAAAATAGTAACTCAAAACATACAAAGCAACTTGAAGAAAGAAAAAATATAGAAGATGGGAATCATTATTCCTTTAGAAAAGGATGGATTTCCATTATTTGCTAAAGAGGAAAAATCCAATCAGAAACATGTAAATGTTTTGTACAAACCTTATTACAAATCTATTGAGATACAAAAGTTCTCTTCTCATCCAACCTCTTCACTTCTCCAGAGAAAACCTTATTTTGCCTTTCCATTGCTATGTGTTCTTCACACAAAAAAGTTGCTAGGCACGAATTTCCCAGAACACCTAGCTATAGCACCTATTTCTGACACACACACTCACGGAGGCAAGTCAGGCTATATTTGTAGGTTATGCCTGCAGCATCTTTTATTGAAGTGCAACATGGTTTTATAGAAAAAAAAAATTGTAGTTACAGAATCTCAGAGTCTTCAGCCAGCATATCTGAAGCATTCACTGATTACTCAGTATTGCAATTAATTTAACATAATTCTCCTTCCCAAATCAGCTTGCTAGGCCACTCAAGCTTAAATTTAAGCTGCTCTATAAGTGCTTTTCAACGATTTCAGAATCATGAGCTAATGATTCATTGCTTTGATTCGCAGAACACCATCTGTGCAGGATCCTTGTAAATATCACTGCAAGTTAAAGAAGGGATTTTCCTTTGCTCCTGTAAGAATGGGCACACATACACTGTTCTCACTAGACACAAGCAAAGCCTTTCTCTGCTGTTTACAGGGGGAGAGAAAAAAAGAAAAACTCATTCTTAACACCTAGGCATCAAGACAGAGAAAGCCTCTGAAGTTTTCTACTGTCACTGGGACCCTTTTGTCATTTAAAAATACTTGTTTATCCTACAACATAACGCTGTTTTGCAAGGAGAGGTTCTTGCTAGTCTTTGTGCACAGATGTGGCTGTCAAAACAAGCAAATACAATAGTCCAACCAGTCATTTATTTTTCTTTTCACAGTGACACCTGACAATCCATCCTGAGGCAGGGAAATCTCTACATAAGTCTTGTTTACCTAGACTCCTTTTAGCACTTGATGATTGGTGAATACCTACAATCCCATTTTTTAATCAGGAAGCCTATTAACATGACCTTAAGTGTATTTTGTAAGACAACTTTGGTGGGACATAAAGCTGCAGAAACCAAGGAGAAAAAAAAAAAAAATCCAACACTGTCTTTTACAGACTGCTCTGAATGAGATCACCATTATCAGCAGGCAGCCGAGCCAGGGCTGAAGAACCTACCAAGAACTGATGGCTCCGGTGCGCGCTAGCGAGAGTCAGGGTGCCCTCACTGCTCCTGTCTCAAGCAGGACACCACAGAAGCAAAACTGAGGTATCTCACACACCTCATTTCAACCAGGCCTTGTGGAAAAACAGCTTTCAAGACAGTCTTTGCTCTCAAATTTGAAAAAGCAGTACAAGAGGGGAAAAAAAAAAACAAACCCAAACCACTCTGTTCTTTATAGCACTTCTGTCCACTTGAGAACACCTCTCCGGTATTCTTTCCCACAAACAGCTCCTACCTCTCATGAAAATAAAATGGCAAAATAAAACGGCTTATACTTTTATTTTTCATAGGGATCAAAATCGGGGACAAACTAGAAATGAGAGTGCAACATGCAGTATTTTCATTTAGAAATACCAAGCTGTTTAATTTTGCCTATGTTTTTGTTTGTTAGGGTGGGTCTGTACAGCACGTGGCAGACAGGACTACACTTGAATAGGCAGGAAATCACGCCTTGCTTGTGTTCACAAAGTCCAATTCAATGAATCCTACTGGAAAGGTGACTGTATTGGAGTGGGTTCAGCACTGCTCAACAGATACTTCCAGGAGGAATCCAGAGAGTTTCCATTCAGAGGTACATAGATCATTTTCCAGGCTAAGGTAGAGAAAACAACAAACTAAAACAACAACTAAAAAAAACCCAAAGCTAAGATTGTACCTGTTGATTAGTATTGTTTGTCAGAAGGACTGGGAAGTTGACAAAAGAACAGGCAATCTACAGTAGTTTTTCCACTTCAACAATTCTTTTCCAGGGTGGGGCTCTGTAAATCCCAAGTCAAAATTTACACAATTCCCTACCCCCATTCACAATTATTACAGTAACTAAATACATATATAAAGTAGAATGCTTGTTTAAATGGGTAGAGCCCAAAGGATCATTCTCCATCCCATAAGTTTGAACCATGTTGAGTCTCATATGTTCATTTTCACAGTCTTAATACAGATCTTCATTGCATGCCAGAACACCCCAGCTATTTATGCAGTGGTCAGGCAGGCAGCGGGCCACAATTCACTCTCTAAACTACACACAGGGCTTCTTTCCCTCCCTCACTACTGTACTGAAATAAGACACAGCACCGAGACTGTCACACCACTAAAATGAATGTGGACATACAGTACCATCTCCGGTAGACACCAAACTGCGCTTCCAGCAACATGGGAGAGAGGAGCGGTCTGTGACAGCGCTTGTCACGGTTATATCAGGTCGCCGGGAACAACCTCGACTACGGCTGCCAGAGAACCCCAGAAACGGAGCATCGCGGCCGGCTCTGCCACGCAGGTGCCTCCGCCAGGCAGATAACGCGGCTGCTCGCACCGGTGTTAGGCACCGCTCCCGGCTGCAGCGGAGCCCCGGCAGCGGCCGCCTCAGCCAGCCCGCTCCGCCTCCAGCCACGCCGCCAACCTGGGAGGCGGGGGGGGGGGGGGGCAGGGAAGGCACCTCCTGCCTCAGCGGCAGGGAGCCGCCCGCTCCGCCGGGGCCTGGCTGAGCCCGAGCCCTTCTCTCGGGAAAGCGGGAGCGGCCCCAACCGCGGCCCGGCGCTCACCTTCGGCGTCTGCCGAGGAGACAAAGGTGAAGTCCCCGTTGCTGGGCGCAAAGAGCGGCGGCTGCTGAGGGCCCGGGGGCTGCATCTCCCCGCCCTCCGCGGGAGCTGCGGGGCCGGTGAGGGCGGCGAGAGGCGAGCGGGCACCAGCGCGCGAGGCCTCCGCGGATCCCCCGGCGGCTGCCGGAACCCAACAGCCACAGCGCAGCCGCCTCGCACGGCAACAGGCGACACCGCCTCCCCGATTGGCTGCTTGCAAGGCGCGCCGTGATTGGTCGCCGCGAGGCCAATGCTGACTGGCTCCCCGGCTCTGTCTCGGGAGTGAGATCACTTCGACGCTGATGTAAAGCTCGTCCTGATTAGCTGCCGCACGACCCGACGGGTGGGCGGGGCGCTGTTGCGGGGCGCGGTTGCGTTCTCCCCCGTGCCCATGGGGCGGCGCTGTCACTTGACTCGTGCATCGTGGTCTGGCCAGCGGCGGTCGCGGACTCTTGCCCGCACCCTGCCCCCGCTCCCTGCCCCGGCCCCAGCCCCGGCCCCAGCCCCAGCCCCCGGCGGCTCCCGCTCCCTGACCCTGCCCCCGCCGGCTCCCTGCCACAGCCCGCCGGTGCCGGGTTTGCCCGCGGTGCCGTTAGGACCCCTCCCCAGTGGCGCACGCAGGGACGGCGCAGAGATGCGGTGGTGGGGCTGGGAGCTGGGATCAGTCCCCGCCGGTTGCCGGCCGCTAGGCGTGCCGCCCCTGGCAGCGCCCTGTACTGTTCACGTTCCGAGCGCTGTGGGTGCCCCGGGTACCGGCTCGGTACGGTGCTTGACCGCCACGCGACACGGTAGCCCCGGGAAACGCATCACTTTCACCCCCTTTCCCCCCCAGTGTTCCCTCAGCAAGCGCGTCCCCTGGGAGGCCGCCTGGCACCGAGGGTGAGAAACAGCCCCTGGGGCTCCAAGCTCTGGAGGCTGCCGGGGCAGCCCTCACCCCGCTGGCTGCTGCGGTGCGAGAGCTGCCGACAGCGCGACGGGCCGTGTTCAAGGCACGAGGCCGGATGGGTTAGTCCGGGCTGACCTCCCACCCAGAGCTGATCTGAGGGCTGACAGCAGAGATGTGGCACCTGCAGCGCCCTGGGACCCCTGGGACCTCACCCCCTCACCGCCATCTGTGAGAGTTTTCCTCCTTTTTCCTCTGCCCGTTGTTCATCCCCGTGGCCCATGCCCTCTGCCTGCCCTCACCTGCCGTCTGCCTGTTACCGTGTTCAGCTGTAAACCGGCTTCTCGTTTCATAGTGAGATATTTTCTTCGTGCCTTTCTGTATGCTGCTTGGCCCATGTAATCTGCTTCTTGCATACTGCTAAACATGGTATTTTGAATGTTCAGTGCCAAAATATTTGCTGGTAAATACTCAGCCTTCCAAATATAACTATGGACTTATTTTTCTTTCTTTCTTGAATAAAAGCATCATCCCAAATAATTTCCTTCCATGATGGATATGAACAAATGCATCCTTCCTTTTAAGTGTTCAGAATGATTTGCCTCCATCTTTACTATCCAGCACTATTGTGTATGGCTCCACCTCCTATTCTCATCACAGTCATCTGCAACACTTTTGCTAATTGTTTTCTATAAATCTATTCTATTACCCTACATCCCTTTTTCTTTCCCATTCTTTTGGATTTGCTCCCTCTCGGTATCAATATGCCATTTTCATGGTATTTTTTAAGCTATCCCTGGTCCCTGTATATTAGTAGTATCTTTTGTAGTCCCCTGCCATTCTGAGGTTTCTGGACTGCTCTTCTGCAGCTCCCTTGCCTAGAAGGAAATCTGGCACAGTCGCAAATCAGACGTAGAATACAGCAGGTTGCATGTGCTGTAGAATGGCTGCCTTTTTAGTTCATAGTGAAAATGCTTTAGCATCTCCAAGAATTTCTCACACAGTTTTAGCTGCTACATCCAAGGTAGACCATTTACCAGGCTTTGCTAGCAGCAACTGTGATGAATGGAATAGGATAGGATAGGATAGGATAGGATAGGATAGGATAGGATAGGATAGGATAGGATAGGATAGGATAGGATAGGATAGGATACTATTTCAGTTGGAAGGGACCTACAATGATCATCTCTTCCAACTGCCTGACCAAGTTAAGGCATGTTAAGGGCATTGTCCAAATGCCTCTTAAACACTGACAGGCTTGAGGCACCAACCTTCTCTCTAGGAAAACTGTTCCAGCATTTGACCACCCTATCAGTAAAGCAATGCCTCCTCATGTCCAGTCTAATAATCTGCAAAGCACTACCAAATGGTCCTTTCACTATCTGGCCAATGATAGTGCTGTGAAGGATGTTTTTGACTGACTTGCAGAGACCTATGTAGTACTAAAGAAGTTGTAAAGTAATACAATTGAGATGCTCTTCCCAGTCACAATAAGAGGACAAGCACGATGGCTCTGGTTGTGCTCTATGCTTTGAAGAATCAGGAACCAGGATGTCACTTTTTATATGTTCAGCAACTAGTAGGCTTAACACAAAAACTCCCAGATAACCCTGCTTAGGCTTAGCCATGAGCTCTGTCCCTCTGCTCCCTGCTGAATACCAACACAGTTATTCTCATTGGACATTTTTTTTCCTGACATCTCAGGAAAACAGGCTTAAATTTTGTATCCATGCTACATATATTTAATTATACTTCATACATAGAACTCATTAAATGCCATGGAGTATAAATAAGGATGTATTTTAAATTTAAAAACTTGAAGGATAAGAAATTGTGTTAGAGCTGTGGTTTGATTTGGAGTAAGAAGCTCGTTTCTCATATATATCCCATTAAAGGAAATCACTGTGAGTTGCATCTCAAATAGTTTTGAACAAGTAAAAATCAATCTGATTTTTATGGAGAAAGCATGTCTGGAAAGTTCCTACTCTGCTGTATCCAACCATAACTGAAGTTTGCATTTATATCAAATAGAACTTGGGTTCCACTTCTCTGTGGACATTTTACAGTAATTATCAGTTTCCTTGCAGCAGCAGAAAAAAAATCACCTATAATTGCAGGTAACTTATTTTTTAATTGAAAACTGTCTTGATAATACAAACCAGCCCTACAGATATTTGTGTAGTTTCATTTGCCATTTAAAAAGTTGAGCAATCAAGACATCTGGTAAGAGTAACTAATTTTCTTAACTATTATCTGCAACTTGTTTGTTACAAGACCTTTGCATCAGACTTCCTTCCATTTCTGATGTCTCTTCCTCTTTTCTCTCACAGCAAGCCTGTTAGAGTTCGAGGAGCTTTTGGATGATGCTCTTAGTCATATAGTTCATTAGTAGGCAGTCCTACGAGGAGGAGGGATTTGGACTCAGTCATCCTTATGGGTCCGTTCCAACTTGAGATAGTCTATAATTCTATGATTCTATGATTATATTTACCTACACTGTTATGATTGTGCTGTTCCCTGTTGTTGCTGGGATATCTCAGATGCTCTGGAAGCTCTGCCCTCCATAGGATGCCAGACATGTCTGGTTTTGAACAAACTTAGAATAATGGAATCATACAATCACTTAGGTTGGAAAAGACCCTTAAGATCATAGAATCCAACCATTATCCTAGCACTGCCAAATCCACCACTAAACCATGTCCCTGAGTGCCACATCTACATGTCTTTTAAATACCTCCAGGGATTATGACTCAACCACTTCCCTGGGCAGCCTGTTCCAACTCTATCAGTGTATAAATTTTTCCTAATATCCAATGTAAACCTCCCCTGGCACAACTTGAGGCCATTTCCACTTGTTCTGTCGCTTGTTGATTGGGAGAAGAGACCAACACCCACCTCACTACACCCTCCTTTCAGGTAGTTGTAGGGAGCAAGAAGGTCTCCCTGAGCCTCCTTTTCTCCAGACTAAACAACCTAATTTCCCTCAGCCACTCCTCACAAGGCTTGTTCTCCAGCCCCTTCACCAGCTTTATTGCCCTTCTCTGGACATGCTTCAGCACCTCCATGTCCTTGTTGTAGTGAGGGGCCCAAAACTGAACAGAGTACTGGAGGTGCAGCCTCACCAGTGCCAAGGACAGGGGACGATCACTTCCCTATTCCTGCTGGCCACACTATTTCTGATACAGGCCAGGATGCTGTCGGCCTTCTTGGCCACCTGGGCACACTGCTGGCTTGTGTTCAGCTGACTGTCGACCTACACTCCCAGGTCCTTTTCTGCCAGGCAGCTTTCCAGCCACTCTTCCCAAAACTTGTAGGGTTGTATGGGGTTGTTGTGATCCAAGTGCAGGACCCAGCACTGAGCCTTGTTGAATCCCATACAACTGACCTTGTTTGCTTGTTTGTTTTCTTGCTTGCTTGTTTTTATTTTATTTTTTTTTTTTTATTTAACTACATAAAGGGACAACAACAAAGAATGCCATGTTTGGAATGCCATGTTTGGAATGCCATGAATGGAATTGTTTGCACTTAAGGCAAACCAGTAATTTACTTCATTGTAATTCTTATTTATTGAATTTGGATCTCAAAATGATTAAGAAGTTTGGTTCCTGTCCCCTAACAACACCACCAACCTACACTGCTAGAACAAGACTTGGAGGTGTGTGGGATGAAAGTTTTGTACCTCTTGATAAACATAAGGAGTAGCTCTCAGGGCACTGTGAAAGAGTGGGAGGACACAAAAAAGAAAGAGATGAAGGACACTGGATCAGCTTTGAGGAGGAAACTTAGTACAATGCTAGCGATGGAATATTATGCAATAAGCTGAGTCACAAATGCACATTTTATGCATGTGCCAAACAGGAGCAGTGACAAATGAGATTGCATGAGAGGCTGAGTGACTGGTTCTTTCTCTCCTCATTTCATGGCATTGTGCGCTGGACCCAGTGCTATGCATGTGCTGTATGATTTCCTAAGTACAACTAAAATACATGTACATTGATGTGACGCAGAAGACAGTGTTGTGACACTGCTGAGCATGCCTAGCAATGAAAAGATCTTGTTTGCTATTTGGAAATATTTTCCATATTTTCTCACTATTATCTCTATGTGAACACGGGCAAGTAAGTATTTCTGTGTATCTGCTTTCAACAGACTATTTAAAGACATTTTTTATCATTCACTGTCTTCTTTTAAAACATGATTTTGATAATAGAAGGAAACTTGTTTAAATTATTTCTTTTCCTAGGGACTTTTGACCAGCTGAGATCCAAATGAAATTTCACATAGAAGAGTTGCTGAAGGAGACAGAGGAAAGACATTCTTCCCATGCTTATCTAAAATAACAACAGTGAGTAGGCTTTCAAGAGTTGCTTCTCCTGATGCCCTGTCACACACGGGCAGTGCAGGATTGAGAAACATGCCTGATCCAGGCACTCTGGATTTTTCTCAGTATTTGCTGAAATATTAAGATTTTGGCTGCTCTCCCCCTTCTTTCTGTCCCCTTCCCCTTCCCCTTCCGACTCTGCAAGTGAGCAATGCATTGTCCCCTGCCTGGGCCATGCCAGCGGAGGGCACTCTGGCACTGCTTTTGCCAGATCAGACCTTCCCCAGGGTTTCAGTTCAGGGTGGGATTCTGAAAAAAAAAGGGTTTAAAACCAGTTGAGTAACCTGTTTCACCCAGATGCTGCTACTAGATTTCTTGGCATTTTATGCATTTTCCCTTTTGGTGCACTTCAGAAATGACCTTCATTGATTAAGGCCCAGACTACCTGTAAAAATATGAGAAATCACAAATTGGTCCAGTTGATCTGCTGAAGTTTAGGTTGTCTTGTAGCTCTTTGCACATAACCACCCTCCCATGTATCTTAACTGTTTGCAAGTGCTGGCTTCACTCCTGCCATCAACGCAACCATTTGCTTTTGCTCTGGCTTACTGTGTAGTAGTCAGGGAAAAGAAAAGGGAAAGGAGGGAGATATTTCAAAAGGCTGTAGAAAGCTGTGCTGCATGCAAATGCCTTGTCAGATAGCCACAAATACAACCTGCTTGCAAATGCTAATCTTAGGAAGAGCTCCTGTTTAATTTTAATTTTAGAAATACAAGAATCATGCAGTATGTGAATTTACTGGAACATTCTGTCATATTTATGGTGTGAAAAGGAAGTCAGAGTCATTGATGTCAGGAGTCATCTTCTGATTTCTTGGGGGGACCTTGGAGCCAACTTCTGCGACAGGGGAGTAGGCAGAGTTGCTGGGCAGTTTTGTTCCTAATGTCTCAGAGTAATATCAGATTAGGCTAATCTTTATGCTGATAGTATAAATCATCCACTTTGAAATGGCTTTTGTGTTTACATTTAGGGTTGTTAGACCCTCTCTTTGGGCCTGCCTCACTATGGGTGGTTAAACTGGGAATGATCTTCAATTCTAGGACTTTTCTAGACAGAAATTATTTTTTTTTTCTTGTCATTTAAGTAGGATCTAATTGGTATCCTGAAGCATTTCCTCTCAGTGAATTAAAAGTTTTTAGAAGTGAGAAATATTGTATGCAATCAGCTGCTCTGTCTTTGCTGTCAAAGCATCAGTCCTGTACTCTTTAAGCTACCAGTGTTTTCTTCACTGTTAAAATGTGATTTGGTTTGACTTTTTAAAGTGATTTTACAGTGAGCTTTTATAACAACAACAACAACAAAACCCCACAACCCCCCACCCAAAAAACACCCCCCACACCCCTCCTTATTTTCTTTTAGTTGATGGCTTAAATGTCCTATCTGGGATGAAAGTGCTGATGCTTCCCTGGGGAGATGATGTAAGGTTTTGCCTAACAAAATTGTTAGAACTACTGGAAATGATGCCATAGCCGACAACACTTGGATTGAAGAAATGGAGCCTTCACTGACACAGATGTCAGAATTCTAGGTAAGTAAAGTTACTGTGGATGAGCAAAAGAGGAAGGACAAAAAATGGTCAAAACTCAAAAAGTTCAGGAAACCCATCAACTTTTAATGATGTGAGTGAAACAGCATCAAGTCTGTGTAGGATATATATATATACACACACAAATACATATATAATTAGAAAAGCCAAATAATAAGACACATTTCTACTGAACAAGGACCATTTATCACTGCATAAGTACTGCAAGGAAGACTTCAGGCAACTGGAGATGCGTGGTGAAGAATTTCCTTGAGAGGGAATCTTTTCTGATTGATAGATTTATTATCTCCTCCATAAACATGACAGGAATCACAGAATCACAGAACATTAGGGATTGGAAGTGACCGCAAAAGATCATCTAGTTCGACTGCCCTGCCAGAGCAGGATCATCTACAGTAGGTCACACAGGAACACATACAAGCGGGTCTTGAATGTCTCCAGAGAAGGAGACTCCACAACCTCTCTGGGCAGCCTGTTCCAGTGCTCTGTCACCCTCACAGTGAAAAAGATTTTCCTTATACTTACATGGAACCTCCTGTGTTCCAGCTTACACCCATTGCCCCTTGCCCTATCATTGGACCCCACTGTGAAGAGCCTGGCTCCATCCTCCTGACACTCACCCTTCATATATTTATAAACATTAATGAGGTCACCCTTCAGTCTCCTCTTCTCCAAGCTAAAGAGGCCCAGCTCCCTCGGCCTTCCCTCATAAGGGAGATGCTCCACTCCCTTAATCATTTTGGTGGCTCTTCACTGGACTCTCTCAAGCAGCTCCCTGTCCTTCTTGAACTGTGGGGCCCAGAACTGGACACAATATTCCAGATGTGGCCTCACCAAGGCAGAGTAGAAGGGAAGGAGAACCTCTCTTGACCTACTAACCACACCCCTTCTAATGCACCCCAGGATGCCATTGGCCTTCCTGGCCACAAGGGCACAGTGCTGGCTCATGCTCATCCTGATGTCCACCAGGACTACCAGGTCCATTTCTCCAACAGGTCTGTCCCCAACCTATACTGGCACATGGGGCTGTTCTTTCCCAGATGTAAGCTCTACACTTGCCCTTGTTGTATTTCAATAAATTTCTCTCCGCCCAACTCTCCAGCCTATGTAGGTCTCACTAGAGACTACTTGGAATACAAGTGGACTCTTGTTTTTTTAGTAAAAACTTATTTTTTATTTTGGCACATAAAGTCGATCTCAAAGTAATACAATTTAAAGAAGACAGTCTCATAAAAATTTATTAATTTCAATATTTTCAATTGCTTAGCTGCTAAACAGAGCAACTTTGTGCTTCAAAGCTCTGTTTCAGATTGGGCAAATTGTGAAAGAATAATGAAGCTCTTGGTAACCCCTACACCTCTCTTCTCACAGGTGTATTTGATTTTTTTCCTACCTACTCCCTCAGCAGACTATACTTCTCACCAAAGACTATAGTTAATGTTGTTTACAGTAGAAACAATGAAAAGATGAATAAATTAGAGAGATTATTTTTATTTTGCCTATTCCTTTGCTTACTCTTTACCACTGGCACCTGATACTGCAAACTCAGACAAATTTCTTGCCTTCCACAGCTTTGTTCTGTAAGAAAAAAACAAGTAGAAATGCACACTGTCTATTTCCTGGTAGATATTGAATTGCAACATATGGAGTGTTCTTGTCTTGAGATGTATAAATCCACTCTGACAGCTAAGACATATAATACAAAACCAAAGAGCTCCATTAGGCCTAATGTACTAGGATGTGGACAGGTGTTTGAAACAACCAACATATTTTCAAAGGACTTAATTTTCCATTTAAAGGTGGTTGTGAAACCTCAGATGTGGAAAGCAACTGACAGAAAAGAGTTAATGGCTATTGCTGGACCTGAAGAAGAATGTGTGGGTAGTCCAGGCAGGTGGCCTTGAAGGAATAAGATCTTGGATGGATGGTGATAAAAACTCAGTCCTGGAGCTTGAATGGAGATGGGTGATCCTTTTCTGAGGATTACTGCAATTAAGGCATCCTGGGGAGAAACTTGGAGAGCTTGGACAAGATGCTGAGAAATTAAAATGATCGAGAAAATATTTACTTTGTACGCCAGGTGACTGTGCAGTTTTGTTGGCATCTTGGACACAATGGGACTGAGCTGGAAACTTGAGATGTAAAGCAAGAAGATTTGAGTAAGGTCCAGAGGGAAAATAGAACCAGATGAGGGCTTGTGTCTGATGCTATGCCAAAAAAAAAAGGACTATGCAAGCACTGAGACAACCACTTTTCTAGAGTTGCAAATGGGATGTGTGAAGTTTTTCAGTGGAGAAAGGGAAAGAACTAAAAATCAAGTCCATAGAGCTGCAAAAATGAACCAATGACCTTGCTGAGACAGTTGGGACAATCAAGTGTGATTTGGCAGTGCTATCAAATTGAACAGCTGACCACTTGTTTTTAGGTTCTCATGCTATCCAGCCTTATTCTTCCAGTCTGGAGTCCCTCTGTTTTCTAGGAAAAAATTAACAAAACCATGCATAATTTAATTATTGTAATTAAAGGACTATTCTTTTCTCCCCAGTGTGTTGTGTTGTCTTTTATCTCAGAGTGTCATGTTTCCAGAGAGAGTGCTTTGCAATGGCAGCCTTTTGCCCTCACTTTGGGCTGATGTAAGTAAATACATACAGTGCATAGCAGTGGAATATCAGCATTAGAAATGTGGAAGATTACATTGTACAGGGAACTGGAGAGTGTTCCATGTCTTGTGAGTTCAGGAACTAGTCCTTAGAGGAAACCTTTACTTTTGGTAAGCACTGGAAAAGTCTTTGTTAGGACTGTTGATGGTGAAAAAAGCAAGCAGCTGAAGAGCAATGTTTTAAGCACTTTCAAAAGTGGTAACTGAATCTTTGGAAGACAGTTCTAAAAAGGAGTCTAAAAGGAGCCTGTGGATAGTCTCAATCCTACTAGGAGAAAGGCATAATAAAACCAGACCCGAGTTGTTCCATGCTGGAGTCAGTAAATAAGCCTACATGTTGGTATGCTGTTTTCTTCACTAAACCAGCAATTTCAGTATTTGTACAAAGTATTTTTAAAGAGAAAAAATGACCATAAGTGTCCTCCCCTTGATTCTGTAGAGCAAAGGAGCCTGAGGTATATATAAAGCTGATTTTTCACATTTTCTCAGTTGCTTTCCCCAGTTTTCCTCCACAATATGTTGGATCATATTCTTTTATATTTTGTGCATGCTTGTTGTAAGCACAGTAGTGCTGCCTGTAAACATGAACAATTTTAGGTTTGTTTGTACAGTCTATCCTCTTCCTTCCTAAAGGTCTGATGATTAACAAGCTGAGTTACAATGCTATTGCTACATATTCACAACTTAGGGATAAAAAGATGCTGATGAGATACTTAAAATGTCAAAACATAGATATATAGAAAGAAGGAAACTGCACCCTACAGAAGATCATTGTTTGTTGTTACAATACTGTATAGAGTATGCTTGCAATGATTTATGAATGATCACTTAATCTGCCTTCCCAGCCCTCTGGACCTGAATTAGTCTCTTGATAGCTCTGATTAACTTGGCCCCTTTCAGTCATGTAATACTGTTTTTGCTTGTAGATAAGCAGCTTTTGGTTCGTTGTATTTGGACTGTTTCCCACAAGTGGTATAAATGTGTCCTTAATGCTTCTTACAGGTTTGTTAATAAGATTACAAGGATGATTGTAATATTTGTTGATTACTATCCAGTATACTGCTAATCCATTATGGCAGTGAGGAAAGGGAAGTACACAGCATGGATTTGAACATAAATCTCAAACAGTAGCACTTGTTAACTTTCAGCAGCTTATGTATTTTATTGTGCTCATTGTTAATTAAAATTCTTACACAGAAAGCTTGCTTCACCCTAAGCTTGACCTGCCTCATATGATGCACTGAGGTGGCAATTTCCTTGAATTAGGGTAGTTTGGGCATGTGACAAGTATTCTCTGATCACCTTCTTTATTGTGAGTCTCTAATAACTGGCTGGCACGCAAGAAGAACATTAATGTCCTTATTGTGTTAGTTCTCTTGTGTGAAAACATAATGGATTCCAGTGGAAGGGAAATAAGATTGGGACTATTTCTTGCCGTAGAGATTCCTTTATATATGGCGAGCAATCCTTTAAATTTACTCCTCTGCATTTGCTTTCCTTTTTTCCTTTTACTTTACTCCTTTCTACTCCCTTTCCCTCTGTGAATCTTCCCTGACATCCTTTTTTTCATACAAAGACATTTCTAACAAAATGGATTTGACTAAATTTTGACTGAGATTTAAGAACGATCAGGTTACTTTTTTACGGGAGCTGCAATGGTTCAAAGTCTTTCAAGACTGGGACCTCAAAAATTAGCTTGAGATTTGGATCAATTGGTACCACCTGCCAAAAGGCAGAAAATAACAATAATAGGTTTGTCAGTGTTAAAACTCAGAACAATTTCTACAAATTACAAAAACATAATAGGGAAAACAGCAAAGAGTTGTTTCTCTTCAAGCATGTGAATATTCCAGAATCCAGAGAGAAATCTCATTGATCTGGAGACACTTGCAGAAACCTAGCTTCTAAAAACTTCTAGGCCTTTTTCATAGTACACAGATGTCTCAGGAGCAATACTCAGGTTCTCTACTCAAAATTACCCCAGACCACTTCCAGCTGGAGGTTTGAAGGTACAAATGTTGAGCACATGGTAGGAACTCATGCACTCTGGTAGGAACTCATGCACTGATGGCAAGAGGATGTCAGGCACAGATAAGCCTAAAAAAGGTGCCAAAACCCCTTCTTCTGAATGGTATATTAGAAGATGAGAGTGAATGTGTGTGATTGGTAGGAAGCAAACCATTTCCAGTACTACATGAAAAGAAATAAGGGTGACTAGGTTTTCCCACCTAGTCACCTCTCCCTTTAGGACAAAAGCAGGTATTTCATTAAAACTGCAGCCTGGAGAATGAGTCAGTATACTAATATACCATAACACATCTGAGCTAGTTAATGAGCTGATCCAGTGCTCCAAATATAGTATGGGTCAGATGGGTCAGGCTATTATATTTATTAGCAACCACTGGGTGTCACTGTGTCTTTACAAATACAGCTAAAAATAGGCTTGATAATACATTAAGAAAACAAATGCATATCAGTTGCATACGATGCATACAATTATTGTGTCTTTTTATGGAACTGTCAGGTTGATTATTCCCCTGTGTATACAAAACTCTTAAAAAAATCAAAGTAATGAACAGCCAATGATTAGAAAACCAGCAGTCAGCTGGGAGATTGCCCTAGGAAAAAGATACTCCTTCATTTGCTTTTTATGCAATCTGTAATTGTGATTGCTGGCGTCAGCATAAGTGTAGTTCATTTTATATTTCTTTGTTTACAATGCATTGGCTACAAAAAAAAAAAAAAAAAAAGACTACCATACATTTTTTTCTAACCTCTGAAAGTATTGTATTATTAAAGCCTCATACCTTATTGCAGTTAGAGGCCATTCTCCTTTAAAACATTCATAGCAGCTATAAATATCAACTTCGGCATGGAATTCAGCCTGTAAACAATGTGCGCTGCAGAAGGATGTTCCTTCTTCAGTGAGTATTTAAAAAGATTGATTGTGGCAAAAAACAGCTCAAAACTGGTTTCCAACCCTCTTTTTCACCAACAGGTTTCACTCTGACCAAGGAAGCAAAGGCCAGGATAACTTTTAGGGTCTGAACAGACCATTGTACATATTATGCACCCCAAATATTTCTCTGACTATTTAGGTTTCATAAGGCAGAGTGTAGCTGTCAGTGAGGGTTATCATACCCTGCTTGCAGGGATGGCAAAGCTAACCTCACCAGCACCAGCTCCAGCACCAGCACCAGCACCAGCACCAGCACCAGCCCAGCCTGCAGCTGAGCTCTGCTGAGCTTGGGCTCAGCGGGGGCTGAAGGGGCTGTTGCAGGTCTGACAGCAGATACAGCAAGGACAGAAAGAAGTGTTGCTGCCAGAGGAAGAAGGAACCTGGATCCTCCTCACCACAATACTTTGAAGTCCTCAATGGAGAGCCCAAGATATGAGTGGACTCTCACAGTCTTTTTCATATGATTTTGCCATGTACTGTTGTCATGAGCTGCGCACATGCAAGACTCAGAAGAAATACATGGTGATACTCTTCTGGTATCTGAGGACTTAATACCAGCATGAGCAGAAATTATTAAGACTGGCAGGTTCTCCTGAAGCTTTGAGATACAACGTTTCTCTAGCCTTGCTTCTATAGTTACCACAGAGCAAGGACAGAAAGTGCTTTTATATTTAGGGTCAAATTTGTTTGACACAGTCAGCTATGTGAAGCTGTAGGTATCAACGCAGTTATCAACAATACTCTGATTGATCAATCACAGCAAGAGAGGTAGGAAGGTTAGTGTGCTGAAGAAAATGAGAGAGGAGTACTGGTTTAGTGTGAGCCATACGTATTTTGTCTTCTGAAGTCTGAATATGCATTAGAAACATTCCCCAGTGAAGGGCTGGAGCGAGTGTGCAGTTAGGGCTGCCTCTGAGTCTGTAGATGCCTAAGCTGTTGCATAGATTGAGGCCTTGAAACTGGGGCTAGAAATGCCTAAAACTTAGCTCTCATCCTCTGAAACATGGAAGATTTCTCCTCTGACCTGGAATGGCAAGTACAGTCATTGTCATCCCGCACAAATTTCTCCAGTCTTCTTGTTTTGTTTTGTTTTTTTTTTTTCAAAAGGCCACAAAGCTGACTTATCTCCTGGGGACTCCCTGGCATGTTTGCTGCCGCAGCCCTGTGGCCTGGAACAGCTCTCTGCTCTGGCAGAGAGCCCAGGACACTCAAAAGCCCCCGTCTGTGTCCTGGCTTCCTGGCTCCTAACCCCAGCTCAGGCAGCCTAAAAACTGCAGTGTCTACATTTGGCACCCAGTCCTCCGGCGGGGAGAGGGGAACTCTTGTGAGCCCTTGCGTGAACTGAGGCTCCCAGCGCTCTGTGCTCAGTGTTACAGCCCCGGGGTCAGCGAGATGGGAATCCTCCAGCTGGGCAGGCAGGAGCTTGAAATCCTGGGGACCTCTAACCATCAGCTAGCCCTAAAAGCAGGCACCCATGCTTTGCAAGTTCTGTAAGCACCGAGTAAATCTACATGGGGGCCACCACCAATCTGCCATCAGCCCATCCCCAGCCCCAAAATGAATTTGATTTCTCAAGCCTCAAATCAGGCCTATACCTGTGAAAGCAAGATTTATAGAGAATTGTTTTCTGAGGTGCCTCTTCTCTCCTCCCACATTTGTAATGGCAATGTCCTCATCCTCCTTCCCAACACCGGGCAGAACCAGATGCTGTTTGGCCCTTCCCCTTTCACAGCAAGGTTTTGCAGGGATGGAAATGAGAGGAGAAGTCCTGTTGCTTCCAGGATGGATCCTGAGGTGCTGGATTATTTCTGCTCTGGTCTTCTTCTGTCAGAAGAGCTGAGCAAAGGACGATGCTCGCTCTCTGCAGAAGCTGTCATCAGCTGCTGCAGCCCAGAAGTAAGACTGTGAAGCCAGCAGCCAGAGAGAATTCTTCTGAGTATTTTCTCAAGTGCTCTCTTTTGCAAAACACCTTTCTGTCCACAAACAGTAAAGTTTGTGTCTTCAATTCCTTCCAACTGAACTTATTTTAAGCTTGCCAGACCTGGCCAGAGCTTTAGACCTTGGAAACACAATCTCCTGAACAGTCCACTACATGAATTTTCAGAAAACTGGGCAAGCTTTTAAAGGAAATCTGACTGTGATTTGGGAAAAGTTTGTTGACACCAAACTATTTCCAAAGAATATGTTGTTTTTGACAGATCAGCATTTTCCAATGACATTACATTTTGTCCTCAAATTCCTCAACAGCTCCAGTCAGGTCTTCATTCTGGTTCAGCGACAGCAATGAGATCATCATCCAGTCATGCTAGACAGCAATTCAGTTTTGTAAAAGGACCTTTCTCAAGCTGTGAGTTTCTACTTTGCAAAGGGTCTTACCACTACTTTAAATTTCCATTTGCACTTCAAATTTCCCTTTCTTGAAGAGAAAAATCATAGCATGCTGAGAAAGAAGAACATCTATCATGGCATACATCTATCATGGGACCATTTGTTCAAATGCAACCAACTGCAAGTGTTGATGACATTTTTGGAAAGGAAGGTTAAGATGTTTACCTTGAGCCAAATAACAAGAAATCAGGGTGTTACACAATTCCTGCCCCATTCTGCAAATGTAAACGCAACATCTGTGGATGCATGTCTCTTGGTTGAAGCCAGATAGGGGCAGTAAGGTAGGAAATGACAGAACTAATAGGAATTTGTTGACATTCAACCCCCAGGCTGTGATGAAACTGACATGCCTCTGAATATCCAGCAGTTAGAGAAACTTGTGATACCACTAAAGGAGATCTTCACCAGGAGCATCTCCCTTCAAATATTTGGAAAAACCGCTGTTCAGGATTACCTCTGAGGTCCTATTTGGCTTACCGTGTTAGGTGCAGTTTTATCAGCTATGTTTATTTTCTATCCCACTACTGCAACTCTTAATGATATGATATGGAATATATCCAGTTTCTTACCCCCAAATCCTTTTTTTTTTTCATAGACAAGTGCTCCCTAACATAAAAAAAAAATAAAAAAAATATCTTTTTTTAACCATTTTGAGTTGTGGTACTAGACAGATACCGTGACTTCAACACTGCAGTTCTTAGTGGTAAGATCACCACCAAGAGTGTGCCTGCAGAGGCTCTCAGAATTTGTTTCCTTGCACCAAGCAGAGTCTCAGAATTATGTAAAACGTTTCCTGTGGGCAATATTGCTGGATCACCAAGATCCAGCAATAAGATTTTAATCCTTTAAATTTCAGGTGATTGGTAAATTCATATTCAAAGATCATGATCCAAACTGGCTTCAGAAGTGCTTGGTTTAAGACAAATCAAAATATAACGGGACTTGCTTTTCAAGGCTATTTCTGATTTGCTTCCTTGGTAAGGCAATAAGAAGTTCACCAGAGGACAGACAAAGCATTCTGGAAAAACCAAACAAGAATTTGCCACCATCAGACTTCACCTACTTACTGCTTAGATTTGTCTTAAAAGTGAGACTGAATGCAAACTAGCCATAATGCAGATTCAGTCCCAAAACTTTTCAGTCCCCTCTTAAGCCACATTAAACAGACTGACAGCCATAAAAGTCCACAATGTCTTAAGGAAACTTGTTAAAACGTGAATACTTTTGATCACTCCAGACAATAAACAGAATAGCAAGCACTCCTAGACTCAGGACTTTAGGGAAGTCAAGCTGAAAATACATTTACTGACCTTAAAGTGAACTTTACTGAACAGTGGGCAGACGGGGTTACCTTGCACTGTCTGTAAGGTACAGTAGTGGCACAACTGCTGATGGATCAGGCACGTCCAGGCCCAGCCCTCAATCAGAATGGAAGAAAACAGCTGAGAACGAGAATTTTCTTTCTCTGTTTTTTTTTTTTTTTGTTTGTTTCTTTTGTACAGAGATGGAAGTTTTGTTCTGAGCTTGGTGGTTATACTTGGGACTGTCTGCCCAGCTCTGCAATATGAGATTCACCACCAACTTCTTTATGAGTCGCTGAAGACCCTCTAAAGTACATAGCATGTGAGGAGCTTATTGCTTAAGTTTTATGGGACTCATGCAAATAAAACTGAATAATAACACTATCTCTTGAACTCAATAAACCTGGAGGACTTTTAGATATAGTTAAAATGGCACACAAGCCAGAAGTATTATTAAAACTGATTTATCTCAGGGCTGTTTTAGCCTGAGAAGCTTGCAGCTGGTTTATGTCAAGGTTACTGTGGCTGCAGCACCCTGATGAAACCAATTTAAACCTCCCTTATTCATTTTTCTACTGTGTTGTAGCTGTCATCAGTGTATAGACCCCATGCTAACCTCAAGATATCTTTGAAAAATAAAGGTAAACTTGAGTTTATAGGTTTTGGTTAAACAGATTAAAAAACCTGTAAAATATCAGGGGCTATCTAGATCTTCAGATCAACGTAAATTCAGAGTATTGCCATAGAAACAAATGCATTTCTTTTTTTTCATACTGGAAGAAACGAATGAATTACAGCAGTGAGTTAAATAATTTAGAAGATGAGTATGGATGACTGCTTAATTCTCAAGCAGCAAGCTTGTTCTATTTATAGCCTAGTTTCCACTTTTTATCATTATTTCTGTATGCATTTTAATAATCTATCTATTCACCAATAAAGTATTAAGTGAGGTCAGTAAGCCCACTGCCCTGTTCTATACCATCACATGGAAAATGTGAGTTTAGGAGGTTGCTTCTGAGGTCAGATGAAGAGGGTGCATGGAGAAGATGATCAGCCTGAGGGCAGAAGTAGTGTCAGCGTATATGAACAATCCTGTGACTGATTCATCAAATGTAGTGTGATGGTACCGTTGCATGACTGACAGTTTCATTTCAGAGCCTGGGATGATGCAACATAATTATCCTTCTGCCTACATATAAAAGGGCAAGTTGAACGTTGATCCAGCTAAATAGTTCCAGGAAGGGAATATTTCACTGGAAAAAGGTACAGTTGCAATGCAGAGGACCCCATTTGAATTAGACAATGTATTACTGGGTCCATGACCTCTTTGTTGAAAGTAGGAGATGGGTAGAATCTCTCATCATATTTGAAAGGGGCACATAAAGACAAACTACTATGGTCAGGTATTCAGACAAGTGAGAAGGCAGCAGCAAGGTCTCAAAGGCAATGGCAGAGGCCCTGGAATGGAAAATAAAGATAGGTGCTCTGGAGGTCAAGCAGCATCATCATGTGTGTTTCCCTCCATACCAATGAATGTTACATCAGTGCTGGAGAGATCACTAATGGGTGTAAATGAGCAGTTTGATAATTTTAAGCTTTTTACTGCTAATCATTCAAACTCCCTTCAACAACAGTTTTAGCTCTCATTAGCCAAAAGGTGGACAAAGCAAATGCTACTGAGCAAAAAGAAGACCAAGGAGCTCCAAACTCTTAATATATGCAGCTTACACCACAAAATACAGAGAGGCAAGCAGACAAGACAGTACATTGCATAGTGTCAGAAAAAAACACAGGAGGAGTCTCCCTGTGTGTGAAAATCAACTGATGCTTATGTACCTACCTTTAAAATCTAGGGAGCCCAAATTTTGGGGAGGAGCAAGTCTCCAATATCTACTTCAGTAGTAGCTGATTTTTAAAAAAGAGCTATATAAAAATGGGAACTCTTATTGAAAAAAAGACCTAAAGGGGGCAACTTAGAGACTAAATGTTTGCAGTTAACATGAAGACTATTTATAGACAAGATATCAAAGGCTCAGAAGGATGGCAGGACTTCTACCACACAGACTTCAGATATATCAGCACACTCCACCCAAAGCCCAAAGCAATCAACTGATCTGATTTAATATCAGGTTAATGGAAGGTATTTGAAGTAAGAAGACAGTTTTAAAATATCTGAGGCTACGTTGAAAGGAGGAAAATAGAAAATAATATAAAAACTGTCAGGTTAAATATTAATGCATATGAACACAGGTTGGAAAGGAGTTTGAAAAACAACTTGAAAAAGACATAAAATGTCATATAAATTCTTTTTCAAACAGATGAGGAATATAAAGCCAGCCAGAAAGTTTGCAGGGCAACTGATGGCCGAGCATAAAAGGGATTACTCAGAGAACATAAGGTTAGAGCAGAAATAGTAAACATTTTTTTTTTGTAGCTGTGCTCTCTTTTGAAACTTTAGGAACATTTCCCCATCAGACTCCTTCTTCCCTGTGGGAGAATCTGGGGATGTGTCAAAGACTGAATTGTCAGTGGAACTGGAACCACCAACAAAGTGAATAGTAAAAAAACCACTGTACCCAGATTTTGTTCAGAGCAGAGTTGTAAAGGAATGCAAGTCTGAAATAGCTGAACTATTAGCTGTCACATATAATTTCTTGTTTAAAACCACCTCAATTCCAGATGAATGGAATTTCATAAATTTGTCAGAAATAAGAATTCAAAACCATTGAAAACTCCAGCTAAACGGTGAGCTGGAAAAGGGGTTAAACAGTGAAGTGGCAAAATTTGCTGATGGTACTGTATTGTTCAGGGAAATTATAGCTGACTGAAAATTTGCAAGAGATCCTTATGATGCTAAGGGAGTAATAAAACAACAAATGAAACTGAATGTATAAATGCAAACAGGAGAAACAATTCTATATACATGTTAGACTCAGAAATAATTTCTGTCACTCAGGAGAGAGACTTTGAAAGGTGTATCCTTACTAATGAACAATATAGCTGCTAAAATGCTGGGATTTATTTGGAAAAAATATGGCATGTATACATAGTAGACCCAGAACTTGAAAACTGTGCATTTCTACTGCCCTCATCTGAAAACCTTTATAGTAAAAATAGGAAAGATAAAAAGGAGAAGAAGGACTGTTGAAGCTAAACAATGGCTTCCCTGCGAGGAATGGCACTCAGCCCAAAAACAATGGAGGGACGCTGTGATAAGGTTCTGTAAATAGAGAGTAGCAAAGAAAAGGTGAATAGGAGTTAATTGCCCACTGTCTTTTCTAATACAAGAACTAGGGATATTAAATGGATCTAAGAGGTGATAGATTCAAAACAAACAGAAAAGAGACACTTCACACAATGCATCACAAGTTCTTAAATCCCTAACTGAGTATGTACCAGGAAAGCATCACTAGATACTTTCCCTTTTCTTACACTTGGAAGAATCCTGAATCTTAGGAGTAGGTTTCTTGGAATCTTAGGAGTAGAATGCTGTTCTCATGTCTTTGGAGAAGGTTACTATTCTCATGCCATAAGACTAATTTCGTTCCTCTCTTTACATTTTCTGAGTTTATTTGTTAAAGGCTCTTATCATGTCAGCAAAATATACAAGGACCTGGAACTGAACCACTGTAGCAAGAGCTTCCCAAGAAAGCTGGGGATAAACAGATAAGTTTAGTTTCTGTTGAACTTCAGGCAGAAGTCATTTTGGTTAAACACAGATCTCCATAGAGAAAACAGCCCTTTTAAGGCAGAACAATATTAGATTACAGGGTATGTGACACCATTTTTCCACATTCCAGTTTAATGTTCGCACAAGCTCTTCCTCCCAGATGTGACATTTTGTCTGACACTTACTGCATGTCATGCACTGGCCTGAAGGCAGTAGGTGAAAGTGACATGGCATTTAAAGAAAATGTTCCCGACAGCATTGTCATGCTCTGCAATCACATGAAAATCACTACTGTTTATTTACAGTGGCTTGGTTAAAGATCTGTACCCAGCCCAAGGGCATAAAGCAGTGACCTAAAGTCTTAAATAGAATTTCACTTGAAATAAAATAAAACAAAGGAAATATGCCACAGTGATAATATTTGAAAGATCTGCTGAGTGGAAAAAATAAACACTGCCTCTATTTATCTGGCTATCAATCCATGGAGAACACAAAGTAATTTGTCAAACTGGAATGGTGAGTGTCTTGAGCATCTTTGTGATCACTTAACTCACATACATGAAAACTTAGTGGGAAGACACAAGATCAAAACCATCCATTTTAATTTGGTGTTACAGCCAACACTAAGTAAATAACAATTTCCCTTTCCTTTTCCCAGCGGTCATCAGTCTTATTTACCTCAGGAATTCCAGCTATGCTCAGTTTTAATTTAATATCTGAAACAATCTTGTAATGTGCACTAAGAAAGCCTTTTTGTATATTTGCATATTTTAAAAAGAAATTTACAAATAAACTGGATTGGTTTAAACAACTGCATTTTAAAGCATACATGGTGTTCTATAAGGGCAGCTGGGAGTGGATTTCGGTGACTTCCCTCTGTAGATGTGATGGAAAGGCTTGGAAACCACATACAACTGTCCCCATGGTTCGTACCGTGTAGAGGTCTGCAGGGCAGAGTAGGAGCTGGTGCGTGGCATGTGCCCACGCCTGCAGTGCCTGCTGCAGCAGCCAGCTGCATCCCTGCGGCTCAGAGAGCAGCCGGGGGCTGTCCCTGTCTGCCTGATGGAAGAGTGGTACTGCTGGGCAGAGCAAGGGGCCCATGGAGATGGGTGCTTTAACTGGCACTAGGGTGCAAGATACACCCAGATTCTCCCTTTGCCTGTGCCTGATCCCATTGCCAAGTCAGGCCTTGCACTCATATGAAGAAAAGGAGATAATGTGGGCTCAAATATGGCCCAATGAACAACACAGATGCACCCATGATCTGCGGAGTTTTCTACCTCGTCTTCCTTCTGGGTTGTATTTTTGACTGCCTAGTAGATGGATGTGAAGATGCTGCCTCTTTTGCACAAGAACAGAAGAAGCAGCCATTGCTGTTCCTAACAGCTACCTATTCACGTACATAAAATCAAATCAGTATTACAAGACTGTTCTTTCATTTGTGTATCCTTGTGCTGCCTTTACCACACGCTTCCACATTTTCAGAAAATAAGGTAACAGTGCTACAGACACTCTCAGTCATGACAAGGCTGCAGCACTTGCCATGTACACCACTGAACACTGAACAGAAATGCTGCTGGACAAAGCAATAGATAAAACTCTCAGAGATTCAGCGCAGTGCTTAGCAGCAATGAAAAAACAAATCCACAATGTATAAATAGAAACACTGCCTATAATCTAGCAGAAATAATTTTAGAATGATTTCAAGTGGACAGCAATATGCAAATGGGAACAATACACACAGAGATGAATACTCGGGGCCTAGCATGAAGGGGAAAAGTGATGAGTGGTGTCTGAGTACATATTCTGGGGTTATGGGGAGGATAATGGAGCAAATGGCCTGGTTCTCAGGGGGAAGCTGCATGAGGAGTTTGAAAGGGTTCTCTCTCCCCGTTTTACATCCATGAGGAAAGGAAAGAAAATGACCCAGAAACAAAGGATAATCTACTTAGCACTGAAATCCTGATGCCATCAACTCTTCCTCTAAATTCAATGGGCTTTTGATGAAGCCCTTACATATTCAGAGCAGGAAAAAGAAAAAGGAATGACAAGGAGAAACATTCTGAAAGGTGGCTTAGTAATCTGTTTTGAATAAATGGTGAGGAAACAGCAATGAGCCCAGAGCAATGACACTGCTGAATGTCTAGCCTTTTTTACATTTTGTATCTCCTTAGGCTTCTCATTAGAACTGTATCTCTCATCTGAAACAGTAGGAGTCAGCAGGATTAATGTACTGTAAGAAACACATTTTCATCCAACAGTTCAAAAGCCTCAGTAAAAATGGTAAAGCTTAATCTGTCCTCTGTGGGCTGTAGCAGCAGACAGCATGGGTGGGGCCTCAGTGCAAATCTTGGCTGCCTCTTTTTTAAGGAGCTTGAATAAAGATATTTATTCTTGGAAGAAAATAGGTCAATTATTTCCTATGGCAACTGGAAAATAAACACACAAACTGGCAGCAAAACATCTATCTCCTGTTAAAAAAAAAAAGACCAAGTAAAAGGTTACTTTGTAATATTCATTGCTAAACTATTTATTCAGTTAAATTCCATGTTAGATTTTACAGCCACACAGAGCCCAGTCCGCATCACTGGGAGCTGATGGGATGAGCCCCAAGAACTGCTGTGGAAGCTGAACCTGAGCCCAAACCTAAGCTTGACCCAGGCCACTGCTGACAGTGAGTGGGGAGAAACTTCACCTGGATGCTCATGCAGCAGGAAACGTGAATGAGCAATGTCTCACTCCCAGCGGGATTTGGATGTGCATCATTGGTATATACATGAAACTTACATCTCAAAAGATGTCACTACTACTGGGTTCTTGAGGTCAGAGGGAAGGCACTTACTTACTTCCCTTGTCTCTGCCGAAGCCTGCACTACTTGCTTTCAACAGGGCAGCCAGCCTGCAGTTCATTCACTTTTCTTAAGCTTGACCCATCTTTGTTTCTGTAGATAGGTTCTTCCTTCCAAACGTCAAGAGGGTTTACTCAGAGGGAGGAAAGGAATCTCCTGGCTCGTTTCAAAAGAAAGCTGACTGACTTCCTCCCTGTCTTTCCTCCCTTTAATGAAAGGGAGCCTTAGCTTCTCTCAGACTACTTAGGACTTTCAGTTGTACGTCTTCCTGTCAGCCTCTTTTCCTCTTTGTTGACAATGGGGGATGTGCCAAGCCATTGATTGTGAGAAAAGGCAGGTAATATATACCATTGTGGTCTAGACTTGTCAACTGAGACTCAAATTCTTATTTCCTATAAAGATTTGGAGTAACCCAATGGATCTGAGTTGCAGGATTCACTTCAGACTTAGAGGCAATTGATGTCAATTGATGAAGCTTTACAGAGATACAACTAACATGGGAAGCCAGACTATCTTCTTCTTGGGAGGGTGGGAGAACTCAGAGTTGAGTTATTTCAAAACAAAAGGATCAAAATGATGGACTGTAACTGAAGTCTGGTTTTATAAAATAATAGTATCTTTGAATGCCACAAAAAAAGGACAGCAGCAGTGAAGTCATAGGCACAGCACTGAAATGTAAAAATATGAAAATTCTTGAAAATATCTTCACATTCCCCATGAAAGGAGAGGAACTTACACTACTGCTATAAGCAGCATGTTTTGATCTAAGCAGCTGTTCGATCAAGATCTCCTAAGATCTGCCAGTTGGGAAGAAAACTTAGTAACAGATTCAATCCCATCTCTTTTACGCAACTTGACTTACAGGAATGTATAAATCTCACTTCTTTGACTGAAGAAAAAAATTCAAACAACCTATGACAGCTTCTTCGCTTACCCCTTCAAGACTCTTTCTGCCAGAACCTTAATCCAAGAGTCACCTCTCCAGGGTTCCCACAAGCCTACACAGCAGAGCTGTTCAGACTGCTGAAGCTGCTTTTTCTGTCTTCCAGTGTGTGGTCCCCCTCCTTGTCCCCCTGAGCCGTATCACACACACACACACATGCACGCAGGCATGCGTGCACACACATGCACACTCACACACACTCGCACATACTTTTCCTGGCGCCTAATGCAGCCAAAGTATCTGTGCTTGGAGCATTCAAGTGCCTGAGCGGCTTTGTCTTGCCTTTATTTTGTGTTGAGTATCGAAGAATGCAGAAGTCCCATGGCTAGAGAGAGCAAGAAAAATACAGCCCCAATCTGGAGGCTGTAGTATTAGGAGTCTTTAGCCCTAAAAGTGGGCAGATATGGGCTCTAGTGACAGCTTCCTTGAATTATTTATCTTCTATCAAATAAGTGAGCACTGTGAATCACATCCTTTCTGGGGCATAGGCTCTTCTTACATCTGAGCACTTTAAACAGGGAGGCAGAATCGACACCTTGAATCCTTGCTTACTCTAAGTGAAGGGGCACTATTCCTCCCCAAATTCCCAGCACGGCCCAGCAACTCAGCCTTCTCCATAGCAACTGAACATGTGATGTAGGAGACATCGTTTCAGTGTATTTTTCCGATAAGGTCTGTGAAGGGTCATAGGTAAAGAGGTGTGAAGAGTTAGATAACAACAGAGACAAATTCCCAGATTAGGTTGCTTCTGAACGTGTATGGTATCTACCTTTAGGTGTCTAACTTCTGATCTCTAAGTACTTTCAAGATTAAATATTTTGAGGCAATAAGATTTCTGGATCTCCTTCTTGAACTTCCTGCCTATATGCAACAGAGCTAAAGTTTAAACAGTTTGTGTAATGCCTCCAGTTCCTTTTTTTTTTTTTTTGTCAGTCAAAATAGTGCTGTTTACCTCAGTGATATTAATCTTCATTTTTTCCATTGGAAATGAATCAGCATTGGGCCCAGAAACTGTGAGCCACTGGAGCATAACTCTAATAGGCTCTTACTCTTGGATAATTTTAATAAGTGAAGATGCCAAAGGGTACTTGGGTTTGGAAAGCAAGACTGTTTTCACAGTCTCTATCCACTGTAAATACTGCATGAACTTCCATGGGTACAAAGCATCTCTGTTAGAAGAGACCAGGCATGAAACTGTTTCTCTCAAACATCTCCTTCTCTTTACTGACAAATTCTTGGGAAAAGAAATTTTCTTAAAATCACTAATTTCACTTTTCTCCTTTCTGATTTTTACCATAAAAGTTTCTGTATACCCCTTTTTCTTATTTTTCACTTGTGGAACTCACCAGAACCTAAGCCAGCCCCAGAGACAACACTACATGCAGGCTTGCTTAAATTAGACTTTAGTGGGGGGAGAGGAAAAAAAAAAAGACAATTTAACTAACTCTTGCAGTTTCTAATGGCCCATATCCATATCCCTTTTAAGCCATGGCTGCCTTACACTTTGCAGGCATAAATTTCTTAGCAAGAGAGGAAGTATGGGGTTTTTTTGCTCTTCCTGTTAGTTTTTTTTCTTTGTTCTCCTGCCACAGCTCCACCACCTTTTCTGTTCCTAGATTTTGATGGCATCTCTGAGGAGTCTGAGAGAAGATGGGGAAAAATGTTGTGCCAGAATATGGCAGGAATGGCTGATAGGAAATAATGGAAGAGGAGAGGAGTTGAGCCTTGTGGCTACAGCTGGCCAGCACAGTCATGCAGTGACAGAGGTGATCCAGAGACCCATGTCCAGACTGCCTGCTGGGGATGAGAGGTGAGCCCTGTCCTCCTCCCCATTCACCATGCCTTCCCAAGATGCCATTTTAGAGGTGTAAAATGGCCTTCAAATAAGGATAAAATTACACTTGAGAGACAATATTTCATATCAAGTAACCAATGGTCTGGGTTTTTCACATGTGAAATGTGGTTTTTAATGTGGAAAAGCACCCCACAACTTCCCAAAGATCCTGAGTATTGGAGAGTTAAGTAGTTACACATCCTGACTGAAATTCTCCCCACAGACTATTGTGAACAGTTTTAAACATCTACACATATCGCCTTGCAACATACAAATTTTTATTCCAAAATACAAAGAAGAACAATGAATGTGGCTTATTACTCACTCTAGTGCATAATTACCACACAATTGTCACAAAAGGCATTTGGGAAAGACAATGCGAGTGACCACTAAACTTATTTTTGGTTGGGGTATCTACAGTATTGAATAACTGACTCCATTTGGTTTGATTTTCTGGCCATCCCCAGTGCTAAATGTCATTTTGTTCCAAACAGCTCCTTAATAACTTCTAAAGCAAAACTGGGATGTGGGACTGGGCATCATGGTGCCAAGTGAAAACCCAGGGCCAAATGCTCCATGCTGTGCGTGCCATTAGTCGGTTCAGGAAGGAGTCTGCTCTCATTTACAAACAAATTGATGAAATGAGGTGCTGACACTGATGTTGAGTATGAGCAAGTATTTGGAAGTGAAGACAGTGGAGAGAGGGGAAAGACAGAGTGGAAGTTTTGGTGATACTTGGTTGCCTCTCATCTGTCAGAAAAGACTTCCTGAGAACAGTGTTACAGGGTTATGTTTTACTTGGCTGAACTGATCACCCCATTAGGCCTCTATTTATTTGGGGTCCCTGATAGTTCAATGAGATGCTACAAGCCTCAGAAAATTAAACTTAGCCATTTTTTTAGAGCAAGCAACATTTTCTTTTTGTAAGCCCTTCCACCAGCTTCTCCTCAAGCTCCCGAGAGAAGGAACAGGCTGTACAGCTGGCCAAGAGGGCTGCTGAGGTTCAGCTTTTTTTCTACATGAAAGCCTGTCTTGGAGAAAGCAAATACATCAGAGTCTAACATTTAAAGAGAACAAGATGAAGTTCAAAGGCCTCATTAAATTCTAGTCCTAAAAATACAGCAGAGAGGGCAGCCATTTTGCTGGTAAGTGGGTCCATGTTTATTTGCAGGCTTATGTAGTGTAAAACTAAAATCACAAACTTTGGAAACTTTTTGCCAGCTGGTGCAGACAGCGCATATTGATAAACAAGCAAGGAATTCCACATACAGGAGGAAACTGAACAGTAAGAGATAAAATTGGAATATTTGAGAAAACAGTAAATTTAGGTAAAACGAAAATGCTTAAAGTCTGATAATGGAATACAAGTAGTTTTTCTTCAAGGAACTGGAGAGTTAACTCATTTACAGATATTGTGACATTTTCTAAAATAAATTCTCCCACATGTGAAGGCACTGAGTTGGTGAGAAGATTAATCCCTTATCAATGCCTTGTTTTTTTGGAACATTTACAGCTTTATGAGACTAACAGAATGATTTATCAGTGGCTCTGAAATACTGTAAACATGTCATCCAGCGTTTCTACATGCACTTTTGCTTTGGGATCTCTAGGATAAATTCTACAACTGAATTGGTGTTCACATTTGCTAGGATACCAGATATTGATGTGATTTGTATTTCTAGGGTTGTCAATAGACGCAGCAAGCAAATAAAGGAGGAAGTATTAAAAGAAGAACTAAAAGAATCAACCTTAATTACTACTCACAGCAACTTATTTTGCGGTCTTATCAGCCACATGGAAAAATGCACTCCCTCTTAATGCTATTGATTCTACATTCAGAAAGAAAACCATAAAATAGCTTTTCTTTTTTTTTTTTTTTAAGATGGCATCCAAGATTGCTCTAACTAGCAACAGGAGACTGAAACCACACAAGAAAATAGCTGAAACATAAACTTAAAGCATTTTGGAAAAGAAGACGAAATTCCTCAATGTGAAGAATGAAAATGGAATAGCTAATTTATGCCACAAATCTCTGTTTGTGGCAAAGGTTCATGTAGTCTGTTCCCTCAAAATGGTGGAAAACAGCAGTATTTAACCAGAGGAGAGGGAAGCTCAAAATGCTTTCAGCAGGACTGAATTCCCATTCAGAATCACAACTGCATTTAGAATCTTTTAGCTAATTTGATTGAAAATTTTTACTATGTTCAGCACAGGGAAACAAGAAAATAATTGACAAGAACCAATGTCATTGAAGGACATATATTAGCAAGTTCTAACTTGTTAGTGGAATAGGAGACCCTACTGTGTTCTTCTGTTATAACAGAGCTGGAAAGTTTTCATAACTTGAATGATTGTGTGCTTTAATATGCTAGAGGTACAAAGCATGTACTCAGATGTTTCATTTGACAAACCGCCAATGCATTTCTCATTGTCCACTTATTTGATAGGAAAAAAAATAAAGTATATATGTGGGCAGGAACAGTAACAACCCTGATACAAATATATTCAAACTTGCATCCCTAGACGTGCTGACAGTAAGTAAGTTCATATGTATTCTCGGTACTTTCTTGTCTTTATCAGTCATCAGGCCCATCATTCATGATGAAAAGGCATTCTTTAAAAATGAAATAATACAAAACATTTGAGACCCAGAGGGCTTTAAAGGAGCCTAGGTGGTCTACTTTCCTCTCCTGCACCACTTACTCTCTCTTTGTTCATAAAGTTGGAGGAAGTTTCTGGTTTCTGGGAACGTGATAGAGCAGAGATATAACTAGCACTTACATGGGGTTAACAGGGCTATGAATGTCCAGAAAGAATATCCTGGGAAGAAGATAATAAATAGTCTATGAGAAAGAGATGAACAATGTAGATGAATGACACCCTTGAGCTGAATTTGTTCTTTTTCACTGTGATTACTGACAAATTTAAATGCTCTGTATACATACAGTCCCTGTGAATTTCCCTAAGATTGTCTATAAAGAGAAAAAGTTAGTTCCAATGAGCTTAAAACTTCACTCCAGTGTTATGATATTTAAATAATCACTAAGATTTATTCAAACAACATATATGGGTTTGTTTTGATATTTCTGTCAGTGTTAGAACCATTCCTACAGTTTTATTCTGCCCGTATACATATAAGGTCGAGAGGGGAGTATTTAAACAATCATTATGAACATATGCAGTCTAACAAGGAAAGACAGACAAATCCTCTACTCTTGTATAATTTCTAGGTTCACTTACCCATTGATAGGACAGTTATTAGCCTGAAGGTACTTGACTACACAGAACTGTAAGAAATATATGAAAATTACATAAAAGAACATTGAGGCTTCATTGTGATGGCCTCAGACAAAAGGATAACAATGTTGTCCATAAATCCTTAATTCCATCCCTCCCTATACATACAGTACCAATAATTAGAAGATCGAGTATGACTTTTTTCCTGCAGGACTTCTATTTCATTCAGCATGGTGTATCATTACATTTGTCAGTGATTTCTTTAAAAAAATCTCATTAGGTCCTTGCTGGCCTTGCAAGACCTGAACCTACTGAAAAGCAGCTCATTTTTCCTGATTTTTCACAGCAGCAGTCTGCACAACCCTTCGTAAGCTGGGCTTCTGAAGCCCAGGGTGGGGTCAAAATCTTTGTTGGGAGCCTTCAATTTACATCTAATTAAATCTATGAATAAGGAAACCTTGTTTTTTGCCTGCCAGAAATTCCATGCTCTTTGAGACTTTCAATTGTCACAAATTCACTGTTGAAACCACTGCTGAGCTATGAATATCATCTTCAATAAAGCATACCTCCTAAAATCTACTGGTAGAATGCATATAGTTGTTTTCAGTACTGATTATAGCTGCTAAACTATAAGACATTGTCAGCACTAACCTTTTCCCACTGTTGGGGCCTCCTTTCTGCTGCTTCTTTACTGTTTTGATTATATAGCAGCAGTGCTAGAATTATTTATGTTAGGTTTTTATGCTAATGTGTATCACCATACTGTGAATGTGCCACTCATTTATATGCAAATTTAGAGGCAAAGTCCGTATTATACTTCCATTCTTGCTCCTGATTGAAAAACTAATTGTAAGGATTCAGTACTAATAAAAATAGTACAATTATTAGTGACCTCAATTCTTTTTTAACAGTCCTGCAATGGTTGTTGTTCCCTTAGATTCTCAACTGCTACAATAAGGATACTTAAAGACTGCAAATGTTCTCATTACAGAAAAACAAAAAAGAAAGGAAAATTTCTAGCATTTCAGTTTCAAGGGAAAAATTTTAAAATGCAAATTTTAAATGCTGACAGCAAGAAACATTTAAAGAGAACCAGAAATCCATTTATACTTTTGTATTGTAATTTTATTTTTAAGTCAGTCTCAGTTTTGGGGGATTTGCCTCAAACTTTATAAGAATGTTTGATACAAGACTGTCTATTGTGAAATATAAAACACTATATGGTAGAAATTTAGTTTAACAGCAGAAGAGAAAACTTCACTGAAAGACAGTAGCAAAAAGAACTTGAAAATGTTACTGCAAGTTAGGAAAATAACTCATCCTTGAAGAACAAGGGAAAAACCCCTTTCATCACATTACTTAGGAAGCAGGATCTGGATTAATGTAACATCTGGTGTGGGCTCACACTGGTTTCAATTCCAAATAAGCTCTTCTGTGCAATTATATGGGACAGGAGCTACAGTCTGATAGGCAGCAGATTTTGAAAAAAGCAAGATTTTTGCTTATTGCTCTCGCACTTATCATATTTTCATTCTATGCAACATCACCAAACAAAACGATAAATGGTAGCTACTTCTATCCTACATTTAACTTTCTGTCATAAAGCTGTTGACAGTATAAGTAGTTGCCTTGACAGATACTAGACACCCATAGATTCCTTATTAAATTATCTGATCTTTTCCTGATCCCAAATTTGCCATCCAGCCAAGAACTAATTTTGCAGCTTAGTGCTGTCAAGCAAGAGCATGCTGCTGACCTCATGTTCTTTAATCTTGTAACTGACTTTACTAGGTGACACCAGAATCATGTGGATACTTTATAAGCCCAAAGAACTTGAATTTTCTTAAGATATCTGCTTTCTGACTAGGTCAGCCAATGAAGTGCAGTGGAAGATTGAGAGAAGAAATCTCTAGTTTGTACTAGAGATTGTATACAGACTAGCTTTTATACAATCAGAGACAACCTCATCTTTCTGTAAGAAAAAAGCTTTAAGGATTGCTACAGCTAATCTTTGGGCAACGCTTTTAGAAGGCCAGGGACTGCACCCACACACTACTCAGCAAGTGAAGGTGTTAAGTCAAGGGCCTCTTTTCAGAAGTTACCTGGTGTTCAGTAGCAAGGGGCTCCATAAATAAACAATTTTTGACAACCCAAAATCCAAAGAAAAAGAGCTGATCTGGAGAGATCTACAGTAGCATGATTATGACAGAAGAAGCAACTTTACAGAGACACTGTCCAAAGCTAAGATTAATTGGTAGAAAGGAACATCTGTCTGACCCAAGTAGCAAATAAATTAGATTGGATTTACATACTACAACACAGGTGCATAATTACAATCTTGCCTAAAAAAAAATGAAAGAAAATGGCAAGAAGCATCATCTTTTCTGATAGCAAAAATTCTAAACAATAAAAATGCATGAAATTACCTCTTCAAAATCTTGTTGTTATTGACATTCTGAGTGCTCTCAGCTCTGGTGGTGTTCATACAAAGATACACGGTGGTCCTGGCAACTGCATTACCACCATTTTTAAGAAAAATTTTCAAGCAAGAGCATGCATAACAACATAGTTCTGTTTCTTCATGTATTGCTTATGATAGAATCAGAACTGGTTAACTCTTAGCCAATGTATTTATTTTATAAGTTTCTTTCCCTGTAATACCCCCTGACAGTCAAGGAATGTACTCTTTGATATGTGTTTACTGGTGGCTCTCAGAAACATGGTACTGTTTGTATAGCAAAGTCAGAGCACCAGTGAGAAGGGCATGGACCTCTCCTCTGAGCAATTTCTCTTCTCTGCAGCCTCACAGTCAGAATTTGTCAAAGGCTGTTGCCAGAGCAACTGAAACCTCTCACAAAACAGCATTTCTGATGTGAGACAGCTGTGCCACAGGAAAATACAAAAGCAACTATTTTCAAATGGCTGGTGTTGAAGTAACTTGTTATGCAAGTGCCATACCATGATAAATAGTTGTAAGAAATTACAGTTTCATGGCTGGTGGGATCGTTTCCTGTAATGCTGCTTTCCTGACAAATAGAAAAATAATCTATAAAACAGTGCTTATGAGGAGGTTTTTAGGATAAATTCAGCCCTTTTCTCCATGGAGGAAAAAAAAAGCCTCTTGCTATTGTAAGCCTAATGACTCAGCTATGGGATAATTTCAAAAGACTGGCTGAAAAAGCTCATGGGATCCTCATCAGTTGCCTATGCGCCTGTCCAGGGAGCAAGAGGCATGAAACCAAGCTATGCAGAGCATGAAGAACAGTAAGAGAAAAGAGGCTTTTGCATCTTGAGGGTGAAAACTCTGACTATGCTTTACTGCTGTACTATAGGTGCTAAAAATAACACTTCCATGTAGGTTTTTTGTCCTGTTTGACTTAGCATGCAGGGCAGATCTTCAGTGAGGAAGCCATTCCCTTTCAGTCTTTATCTAGAGAAGATGCATTTAGACTTGACAAGCTTTTTTAAAAAGTGACTGAGCACTGTCTGAAAACCAGAGAGTCATCGATTTAATTTTTCTGCCATTTTTTTTTCATTTGGGCTCAACTTCAAGTCGAAATTCATGAGGAAAATGTTGATTCCAAGAAGGTAAGAGATAAAAAACATATGTAAGCTGAGTATACAACAAGTCAAGTGGCATCAAGTTATTTGAGAAGGCTGTTTTCTATTCTCAGACCATACAGCTTCCCCATAATTTTTTTGCTGCAAAGCATATGAAGCTATAAAGGCAGCCACTGGTACTGGATGCTTTAGTAGATTACATTCAGAAAAATGGAATTGCATTGGAAAGTGGCTGTGACTGAAGAGAATTTATAGGGCAGCAAATGTTATTTTTGTTTTTTGGAGTTGGAAACAGTGATAAAGAAAAGATGTGTTGTTTATGAATGTCACACCTATAGCCACCTTTGTCTCAGATACAGAACAGGATGAAGGAGAGAGTGGTGGGATTAGAAAGTGAACACAGATTTTTGTGTTTATATTTCTCTCTGGGGATATCGAACGGCAAGGGGCTGAGCATGCTGCCCCTTATTAGACTAGCTCTCTTGATTTCAGTGACCCAAACAATTTATTTAAGTCCATCCCTGACGATTTTGCTAGATCAGGCTGACAATGTTTGGTATTTTGCAGAATCAGTTTCAGAGCTCTCTCACTGCTGTATTTTTCTTCAGGAGACATAAATGATACGATACTCATTTCAGATATGCTTAGGTTTGCTTATGTTTCAAAATCTCCTACACTAGATTTCATGACAGCTATATCATCTGCAGAAAAGTATCTACTCTTCACAGGACTATCTGTAGGGTTTTTAAACAATTTAGGATCTACAATGCTATCAAACCAATTGAAAATTAGTTTCCTATTTTACTTCTTCACTTACATCAGTAGCCAGATGCACAACCAGAAGTATTGACAGATGGAGTTTAATATCACAATTGTGTTAATCAGGAGTCAGTCCATCAAAGTTAATGGATTATATGAGGTCCAAACCGAATAAGCACTGTGGTTTAGTGGGCATGGTGGTGATGAGTTGATGGTTGGACTGGATGATCTTGGAGGTCTTTTCCAACCTTAATGATTCTGTGATTCTATGACTCAAAGAAATCCCTCTTGAAAATGATGTTACTAAGAGCTTCTGGGAACCTTCTTCTTTATCAGATTAGTCCATTTAACCCATACTATATGCTCTCCACTTTATGTCATAATTTCCTGTCTTCTCTCCTTCTTCTAAGTGGAAAATTTTTGTTTACTTTAATATACAAGATTATTGATATTTGCTTGTAAAAGGTGTACTTTTCCTGATATTCCACTTACCTTCTTCAAGAATTAGGAAAGGAAATGTGCCATTTTGCATAAAATGTAGTTCACTACAAGACATTGAAAGAGAATTACCTGGTAAATTCATTATGGGGTTGTGAGCCATTTCCATTTGAATTAACTTAATCTTACACAGTTTACACATCTTTTACAAATCACTGTTAGTAATGTTTGAACACAAATGTAAGTACAGAACAGATTGCATTTCAAAATGTCTGGAATCTCTAGCTATGAATATTTTTCTAAATGATGTCTTAGCTGTCCAGCTTCCAAGTGCTCCAGCACTGAAGCACTCTAAATTAGAGCATTTGTATTTACTAAAATGATCATTTCTAGAAATCTATTTGAAGAATTCTTGTGTCATTAATGTTGTTTCTATACTGCTGACTTTTAAGATTGGAACATTGATCACTTAATTGCTTGTTTATATGATGCTATTAAAAAATCAAATTACTATTACATAATATTCAGTAAAGGAGACATTGTGTCTATCGTCATTTTCTCACCTTCCTCTATTTCTAACAAATGAAGATTTATCCACTGGTAATCAGCTTGCATAGATTGAAAACTTAATTTAATTTCAGAAAAAACTCCTCTTATCCACAGATGTTTATTTTGCTTTTGTCTCCAGAACTGTCTCAGCTAAAAAAAAAAAAAAAAAAGGGGGTAATGATGTGGAGGCAGCTTCTAAGTTATTAAAAAAGTATGTCTGCCCTTTGATCTCATCCTTTCTGTGGATCCAGCACAGCTATTTACTCACATAGTATCTCCTTACCTCAGACAGGAAGATTCAGACTTCCACATATGCAAAAACCAGAAATTAGAATGCCATCAGTAGGTATATGGCGCTCAAGTGGCATTTCATAAGTCTTTATTATCTCCCCTTCATTATCAAAGGGGAGACACATACATCTACTAAGTCAGTTCTGAGGACAAATGCTGAGACAAGAAGCAAGCATTTCCCCAGTCTGAATGGAAACCTTGTGTGTCTACCAAATATCTTGAGATAAAATCCTGAAGTACCTTTGATAATGTCAGGGGATTAAATGGGAATTTGACTGTTGACTTTAGTGCAAACATGGTTTTGCTTCTGTGTTAATAAGCTGAGCTAGTGTGCACTCTGAGAAATGTTAGGGAGATCAAGGTCCTCCACAAAAGGACCTTTGAACAATTTCCTCTGTCTTCAAGAGCTCCTTCAGACAACCTGACTGGGTGGAGAGGGGAGAAAATGCAGGCTTGCTTCATTTCCCACATTTTTCTCATAGTACAGTTGAAATAAAGGATCTTCTTTTTGAGTCTTTTCATTATTAAAACTCTTTGTACCCTTCTCCATGTTCTCTCATGACTCTCCTTCCTTTGCCCCAAAATTTCCTTTCCACTTTAAAATCACTTTGACAATTGTGATCTGACCATGGCCCAAAGCTATTATGTCCCCAGCAGGTCATGAAGTCCTGTTTGCAGTTATTACATATTACTTTCTGGATGTTCTTCTACTTTAAACAGAATATTTGCAAGCATTGTAATATTTTTTGTCTTTGAAACAAGAGAAATTTTTTTTTTGACAGGAATATCCACTTGGCATTAAGCAATAGTAAAGGGATTTGCTTTCACTTCAGGTTGCCTTAGAACATTTCAAAGGCTACAGTAAATATTCTTTCTATGATTTACACTCTATCTTAATTGTGCTGCAGTATTTCCAAAACAATATTGAAGGATGTTCTTTTGTGGGTAGCTAGGAACAAAAATATCTTGTTTAACTTTTGAGCTATGTATACTTTCTTGGCAAAGATTAATTTGAGAGGTGGATAAAAGATAGCTGTTTTGCTCCAAGGAAGGGTTTTACTCTAGCAGATTGAATTTTGGTACCAGTGCAAACCTTTTACAGATTTGGTTCAATTATAAGAAATAAAACTAGGAGAACTGATACTTCTCTGGCTATTTCCCAATGTCTGTTGGTTTGACAGCTTTTTTGTAACTCTTTGTCATGTAAGGTACTTGAGTGTTTGTCCTCTATTTCTCATTTTGGGAAGGAAACCAATCTCAAAGTCTAATACAACTCAACATGGAAAAGGTGAGGAGTGAGGAAGAAAGATTTTTCTCAACCCTATCTTCTCCTGACTTGCATGTTGTTTTTTTTCTTCTCTTTTTGTCTACTACTGCGACCCTGCACGTGGGAACAGAAACATAAGACTCTAGAAGCCTGATGAAAGGATAAAGATCATCTAAAACAACCCTTCCATGAGACTCGGTGTCAATTTGGGTGCAGAACCCTGGCAGGGAGAAGCACTGGTGTGCCAGGGGAAGGGAGATTTCTATACAATGTTGTGCTACAAGAGTTGGGGGTACCTGGATATTACTGGCACTTGTATGCTTCAAGAGGCTGTGAATTCTTCACTGAGTAGAAGTATATTGTGACAATTCATTCTCTTTTTGGAGTAGCTTTCAAGATGCAGGTTTTTTGTCACAAGATCTTGGCAACTGTGGGATGTGGTTTGATTTGTTTTTTAATCTTTTTTTAAGAATGCAATAATATCCAGATTTACCCAAATTGATACTTTATTTTCTCTTTTCTTCAGACACAGAATGTGCCAGTTGAGTTTGATATAATTTATGGTGGAATTAATATAATAGGAGTCATAGAGTATTTCCTCTGTGCTTATGTTTTGCTTAATGTTCCTACTGTCATTTAAAATATCAGCACTATTATTCATTTCTGAGATCTTCTGCAGAGACTGTATGTTGAGCTGAAGTGCAGGTTTACTTAAAAATAAAGATAACAAATGGTATACTGTAAATGTTCAAAAGTTTACACTGCAAAGCCCGTTCAAATCTTAATGGGTAATTTTTGCATTAGAATTCCATCACTTCCTAGTATTTGCCTATGAGTTACACTCAGCAAATTAAACTGAGGTGGAATTCCTATGATAATTACCTTTCTGGTCACTGGTGATGGTCCATGCATCCTACCCAGATGTGTACAGTTATCGTCCACTCACTGATAGTCACACTTGTCTCCACATCTATATGAAAGCATCCTGTTGCCATCAGGATGACTTTTTTTTCCAAAATAAGCTGGCACGTTTGCCACAGCCATACTTCCCCCTCCCCAAAATGTGCATAATTACACATTTCTCTTACCACTTTTGTGTTAACAACAGATCTTCACTCACACACCTCTCTGTGGCATGTGAAAGGACATTTCTACAGATCTGTTGACCCTCTATATGCCCCTTTTGAAATATGCTTCACGTTGGTATTTGCAAAGCACTTTCTACAGAAGCTGATACTAATCTATCCATGAATACAGCTGGGACCACAGCAGCAAGTTTATACTTGCTTTCAACTCTTATATATTATATTTGGTTGCAAAGTGACTGTTTTTCTTCCTCAAAAGCTGGGCTGTAGATCCTTTACACACATTTACTATGAACTTCTGTCAGTCTCTGAAACTCTAATGCTGATGGGCTGTGGCCATCAGATGCGCACAGCCAGAATACAAGGAAATATGGAACATATAATAAAAAATACATATTTCTAAAGCTATTGAACATGTAACATGCAACAGTTCTGACTTGAAATGAATCTTATGAAGCAGAATTGCTAGTATGTTTGTGTGCCTGTGAAATGTAGAGTTAAGGAAGACTCATTTTCCTTCCTCTTGTCTCTTTTTGGCTCTGGTAAGAAAAAGAGGCTGTATTTAAAACAAAGTGAGTAGTTACAGCTGAAATGTGGGCTTGTGCTCATGAACACCTTAAAAAGATGTCAAATTATGTTTACACTTATTTAGCTGCAAATTTCTGCCTAAGGAAGGATTTAAATGCTTTCAGTCAAGGCCTAGTTTTCTAGCCTAGACAAGTTGGAAACATTGTCCTCTCCAAAATAAACTTATTTTTTCCTAAATTTGACTTACCTTTAAGAATTTCCAATAAGCAGCTATTTGTCTTGTTTCTGGTTTCAATCAAAACCAAACTCAACATATTTATATTTCATAATGCTGTAACTGAAGTTACTAAATTTTCTTTGTCTGTATTAAGTTGAACACAACATACTAATCTTAAATTGCAGGGATACAAACCAGAACCAGAGTACCCAGAAATTGTTGATGCCTGTGTAAATCAAAATTGTCAAGGTCTGCAGAGTTCTAGCTTTTGGGTTTGCTCCAAAACTTTTAATATTGCAAAACAATATTAAAATTCCTTCTTAGCTAGGAATCCTAAAGATGCTCAGAGAATTAAACATTTAGAGAAAGGAAAGGCTGTACAAATATTTACTTATGATTATTATTGTGGTACTTTCAGATCCAGGCCTACAAACACTTAATAGATGTACTTAACTTTAGTGAGAGTACTTCCACTGAGTTAGTAGAAATATTCATTGGCTTTAAGTTAGACACAGATGTGTTTGCAGGACTGGAACTTTATATTTTATATGACTGGTACTAAATTCACCTTCCAACTGTAGCTTTAAAGTTCATTTCATAATGGGACTCCTGGGGAAACAAGCTTAGAAATAATACATGGCCCTGGAAAAATATTTTGAGTTCATAAATAATATGATAGAGGATATTTTCAAGCTTTGGAATAACTTTCCCATTGAGGCAGGCTTAAAGACTGTTTAAAAGAAACATGAAGCTTGATTTAAACATTGGAATATATTGCCAGAGGGAAGAGAGTATACATTTTCATTTTTATGAATTAGGTTTTGCTGAATTATCTTATTTACTGCCATCCCATTTGCATCTGCAAGGGGCTTATTTTACAGAACACAAGAAGATAAAGGGCATGTCATGCCTAAGGTAGATTCTCATCTTCTGTAAAAATGTGTCATCTATTTCTTGAATCTGTAATTTAGGTGTGCTCACATGCTATATAAGCAAGATAATTCAGTATGCTAGGGTCCAATTTATCCTTGGTTTTTGCCCTTTGGATTATTAGTAACACTGATACAAGGTCTATAAAACTCCTTCAGGTCATAGTGCCACCTGTGCTGGCAGAAACTACCAAATGTGATGCAAAGTAGCAGTGTGTAGGGCCCAGCACGCTCCTCTACTGAAACAAAGCACTGCTCATAAAACTGCAGTGAATGGAAAAGGGTGAGGAAAGCCGTAGTCCCCACTTTGTGCTATGTATGAAAGTGGCATCTGATCTGGAGCTTGCAATGCAGTGCTGAAAGCTGAAGGAGGTGCCTGAGAAAGAGCAAAAACACAGGAAAATGATAGCAAAGCTCTCTTTTACAGGGTAGAGAATTACAGGACAGCTGACAGGGAGAGCAAAGCACTGGGCTGTAGAAGCATTTTCGAACACAGGATGCAATACTAACAGTAAGTAATCTTGTAAGGTTGGGGTTTTTTTCAGATGATTTATAATTTTAGGCCACAATGAAATTTAAACTTTTAGGACTTTTCTGTGAGGCCAAGTGCAACATCCTTGTATAGTTCCACACAGTACTAAGAAACCTGAAAACTTACACCCAGGAAATATTTTTCCCCCACTTTAGGAAGTGCTTGTGGAAAAGCCATAACATTTAAGAAGACAGAAAACTGACAGGATTTTATAAAGAATATTACAGAAATGAAAAAAAAAAAAAAAGACCAAAGAAGATCTTCTCCATAGGCCTCATTAAACACTCCTTGGAATGCTGCATAAGAAGATGATCATTCTCTGTCATATCCTCTGAGATTGTGCCATAAGGACCACTGTCATATGCAAGCTAGTCAAAACACTAGAGGTCTTCTAATGTGGTCAGTACATCATGTTTAGAAGATAAGGCTTTCTAATGCAAGATTCAGCACAAAAAAAAGTACCAGATGGTATAAACAGACTAAAATGTCAGTTTGTCCAGGGGAGGACTGCTTGAGCAATATGGAGAGGCAACCATAAAACTTTTCCTCTAGGACCTCTTTCCAAGCACAAGAAGCATTCCGAGGTCAGAAGGAATAAGTTCAAAGGGCGTAAAATGCCATGCAATGCTTAGGAAATTACAGGCTGCTGTCTAAATTAAACCAAACACTTCTCCAGCCTCTAGGGTATCACTAAAGGTGCAAAGACTGTTTAAAGCTACCTTCCTTGCCAAGATACCAAATGCTGTACAGGTAGTTTCCTATGCTGTAAGCATACTTCTTGGCCACATATCTGAGAGACAAAAGAACTGGACTTAGCATTGGCACTGATTTACTGGACATGTTCCTACCATCCTCCAAGCCATTTCACTGAAGGGATGCAAATTTCCTCATAAATCTGCTCGAAATCAAATCACTTAGTCGATCAAACCTCTGCAGGCTGCATTCAGGATCTTTCTTCCTAGGGGAGAATGGGTAATGTCATGATCAGGATTTATGAAACTGAAGTCTAAACACAGTATCTTTTTTAGTAAAGATATTAATTTTTATCAGTGATTTTGTGACTCCCGTAACAGAGTTTGTAAGATTTATAGGCTATCTAACAGAGATATATGCAAGTCTGAATTCACAAGTTCTTTGTAGCTCCCACTAGTTAATAAATTATTACTAGAAGATACTTATTTCACCCTCTTGATGTGATAGGCAAATGAACAGCTGTCATTTTATAACAGCTTTGCCTATATTAAAGATTTGATCCAAATTCACACATTTTATTATGTCATTGGGTAACTATCATTCCAAGTATAATGCCAGTGAATTCTGTGGAGTTCCATCATTGATCAATACAGTTTTGTTTTAATGCACTTGGAGTAGCAAAAACTCCTGAATTAGGGAACAAGTGTATTTTTTACTATGTCTATATGAGCAATCAGTGGAACAGAACTGGATCTGCAGAATGAAACACAGTGCAGAGGATCCAACCTGAGCCCTGTGTGTTTCATACACAACACTAGTCTCATCCCATGGACTGAATGCTTATTACCCTTTCAAATGCATTAGATGTGCTCTTGGCGAATCTCCCACCTAAGCTTCACCTGGAAGGATGCTGTTTTGTGTGCTCCATAGTTTCTCCATGGTGTAAATTAAAGTGCACAAGTGGGGACTATGAGGTGATCCATTTCACAAGTTCACTCCTGATTTGAGCTAAAGTGCCAAAGTAGATGAACCTTAATGTTGAGAGATAGAGATCAGAACTGACCCACTCTGTGTCAGTTAATTCTACATGGAAGCACAGTGATTCCACTTGGAGGTTCTGACAGTGATGTGAGGTCCTTGAGCTCATTAGCCCATCATTCTCAGTGCTCATTCTTCAACTATTTTTTTCCATTTTATCTCAAGAATCTCTGTGCTGCCATGGGGTCTAGGCTGACATGCCCTTAAGCAAGCAGTGAAGAAAGATACTACTCACAGAATAACAGTTATTCAATGTATAGGTGGGAAAATCAGTTTCTACAGAAGACATAACTGATTTTTACAGGAGTGCATGATCTAGTCATTAGTTGAACCCAGATCTGACTCCAACTCTTATCTTTAAATGCAAAACCACCTATCTTTTTTAATACAAGCAGTGTGAATTACAGCTGATCATAGTAATGACAAATACACTTACTGCAGTCTTGAAATTCAACTTTTTACTTTCCAGTTACCACAAGATTCACAAGAGATGAAGGACAAAAATTACCAAATAAAATAATAATTGCTTAACAAATTATTCTTGTCTCATAAAAGTTTGAGATGCCAAAGTACTTCGGTATTAGGTTCTTTTGTTTGCTTTAAGAAGTCTGAAAGGTTACTACGTTAAACACTACAGAAAAGAGGAGCTTGCAGGGAGAAGCAATATTTTACATTAAGTCAACTGATTATTTTACATCAGACCAAACAGGATAACCTTTGGGATCAGATTCTCCTCTCTAGGCACTACAGGTACTGTTTTGAGCCCTGCATTTTCCTTTCCATGGCATTATAAAAGTACTACAGATTTCATGGGTGAAACTCTGAGTAATGGTTACTTTATTTGAGTCACCATAGACATTGCTTAGTGAACCTATTTTCAGTGAAAGACAAATATTGATTATTCTGCTGAGGTTTTCAAGATCTACGACTGTGCAGAGCACAAATTTAGATGCTCTACTCCATCAAAGAACTTAGAAACAAAGCCATCATTTCACAGACATGAAAATGTAAATGGTTAATGAACACCTTGTGACTGAATGCATGAATTAAAATAAATGGAGATATATTGATCCGTGGCAGAACCGATTAGTGTCAGGTGATTTTACTTTAAAAAGATATGACTAATATAGAAACTCTGTTCAGATCAAGATATGATTTTTTAATATGCAGTGCTGTCTGCATGTGTGTGGCTTTTGGAAGAGGAAGAGGAAGAGGAAGAGGAAGAGGAAGAGGAAGAGGAAAAGGAAAAGGAAAAGGAAAAGGAAAAGGAAAAGGAAAAGGAAAAGGAAAAGGAAAAGGAAAAGGAAAAGGAAAAGGAAAAGGAAAAGGAAAAGGAAAAGGAAAAGGAAAAGGAAGAAGAAAGGGAAGAAGAAAGGGAAGAGGAAGAAGAAAGGGAAGAGGAAGAAAGCAAAGGTTAAGGTTAAGAAGGAGCATCCTGATATGTCAATGAGATCAGATAACAAAGCCATCAGGTTCCCCGTTTAAGACTAAAAAATCCACACTGTAGACTATATTAAAAGGTTACAATATGATTCTAATTTGGTAGGAGATAGAAATAACAGTGTAGAGAGATTAACAGTATTGCAACTAAATAATGTGGGGAAAGCAACTGTAAAATGAACGTATCTTACAAACTAATACATTGGGGAAACCATCCTAAACATATTGAATTCAACAGGAGGAAATAATACTGGGAATGGAAGAAGACTATTTGTAGGGAAACAGTAACACTGAAAGGACTTTTGTAATACAGAAGAGACATTCTCTTTGTCATCAGAAACTTAATATAATTACTTATACAGAACAGACAGTGTAAAGGGAGAAGAGAGCAAGAGAAAAGAGAGGAGAGTCTGATGAAGACACTACCTTCACGGGATATCTTTATGGGGGAGATCTGCTGGTCAGCCTACCAATACAGAAGGGATATAAGCAGCCTGAATAAATGAAAGACTAGAAAACTCTAGGGTTAAACTATCTTCAACTTATTCATAAAAGTAGCTTTTTGGAATCAACAAGACAAATACTATGAGCAAGCCACGCACAGTTGGACCTTCAAGAAGTATTTGTACAGGAAACTTAGATTTCTTCAGGCAGTATGTTTCACTGAGTCACTGGGCTGGGATTCAGAAATACTACTGATAATATTTCCAACTCCCTGGCCACAACATCTTGAACATCCTCATCTCTCTACATAATTCTGTCCTTTTTCCTTCTTATTTATTTAGTCTGGAAACCTTTTGCGGCAGAAATTTATTCTTTCTGTGCAAGCACACTTAGCCAAGGACACATTTTTAAAGGAAGTTTCTAGGTACAGTCATCACACATCAATACCTTCTTACTTACCTTCACATAATCAGTCAGGTCTAAACTCCATTCCTGTTACTTTGGCTTTTTTGGTTTTAGTCATATAAATAAATTTTGAGAAGGATTATGTTCTTCTGAGAGGGAGATCTTTAGATCAGCTGGCTTTGAGTAAAACATAGTAAGTGCTGTACTTAGCCTTTCCACTGTAACTTTGTCTAATGTTCTATTATCAGTTCCATTTTATAAGTAAAATACTATGTTGGTACTAGTGCCCTATAGATAACTAGTCAGAAAGCAAACTTGCCTAGAAAGTTTATGAAGTTTAAGATTCCATTATGAATGTCCACAAAATATTCTGCTAATGCAATTAAATTAATTTTTTTAACCAGAATTACCATGTGGACAACTGTGGTTAGCACTAAGCAGCATGAAATACTGAATCCTGAAGGAAAGATTGCTTTGTCAGCCGAATGCACAAAGCATGAACTCCCAAAGAGGCTCAACAACATATGGATAATGGGAGATTAATCTTTCAGTCTACGTGACATATGTGTAGACTAGTGTATGTACTCTAAGCACTGCAAAAGGAAATAATTTCTTCAAAAACTTATGCTTTGTCTTAAAACATAATTTCTATCATAAAATAATTTTGCAGCTTTTCTATCAAACAAGTTCATGAAACATAATGAAATTGACCTTTATAATGTAATTCACTCACCTAATCAAATGGTGGATATTTTAAGATGCTTGTATTAAATGTCTTATGCCACATTTAGATTGCATTATTTGGGCAATAACACAAAAATGGAGAAGTAATTATATTTATTTTATATTTGCAGATTCAGTGAGTTTCTCTGGTAGCTGCTTAAGTATAAAGTGTAGTGGGCCACCTACTCTCCTTCCTTGGAGTCACAGTGGGACTCACATCCTACCAAAACCTCATTTGGTTTTAGGTCCATTTTCTTCTCCTTTATCTCTGAGCGATGTCATCTGCTCATACCACCTTATCCTTTCTGCACAAAGTTTCCGCTGACCCAACTCTCTCCATCTAATCCAAACTATGAACTTGTCTTCACACCTTGCCTCCTAGCATTTCTCATTTACATGTACACAAAACACTTCCTAAACTGAACTGATGCGGAGGGATTCTTCATGCCATGTAAGAAGGCTGGAAGAGCATCAAAGGCCCCCCAAGTATTGTGTCTGGTGAGGGACCTGTTTCAATGCTTAATCACCTTACAGTTCGGAAGTCTTCCCTAGTGTCTGACCTGAATTTCCCTCACTACAGTTTAAGCACATTTTATTTTTTCTTTATCTCAAATAAACAAGAAGAACAATTTGTTTCTATCCTTTTCACAGCAGTCTCTATGTACTTGAAGACTGCTCTCATGTCTCCCCTCAGTTCTCTCTTCCCTAAATGAAACAAACCTCATCCTTTCAACCTCAGAGGCCAGATTTTCCAGGCTTTTGATCATCTTTGCTGCTTGCTGCTGGCTCATAGATTTCTTAAAATGGGCTGCCCAGCCTGAGGATAATGGTCCAGATGAGGTCTTGACAGGGCTAACTGGGAGAGTTACGATGCATGCTTTTAAGGTGTGTTACACACTTTTATGCACCCTTCATTATATTCAGTTTGTGATTGACCCAATCTCCTTACCATTTTGCCCAGAAAGGCCATCTAACTGTTTGTTTCCCATCTTTCAATCATGCAAATAGTTATTTCAAAGGACATTACTTTGTGCTTGTTCTTATTGAAACATATTTTATTTATTTAGTATTTTAATAATAAAACATGATTTTTTCCCCATCATCTAAATCACTAGCAAAAATGGTGAAAATACTAATTTAGGAAAAGACCTTTCTAAACACACTTAATACAATAATCTGTTTTGACAGAGCAATATTAATAACTATCCTTTGAGTACAGTTTTCTAACCAGTTTTCCATTCACCATGTTATTAGATTTACTATACCATATATCCCAAGCTGCTTATATAATCTAAGACCAAATTAAGACAGACCATTTACTATTTCTCCAGTATCCACGTGGCGAATTACCATGTTATAGAAGGAAATTAGATTAGTGCTATGCCACTCATTCTTTTTAAGTTCGCCCTGCTATTTACTTATTACCCTGTGGCCTTCATTGTTTAAATACCTGTTTTGAAATTCTTCCAAGAACTGAAGTTCAGTTAACCTATCTCTTTTTTCAAGAGGGACATTATGTTTCTTTTTTTGTGAAACCAGGGAGAATGACATAAGGTTGCCTTTGAAGAATCCCCTCAGCTCGCCTTGGTACAAGCCATGGCAGGATCAATACCAGAGGTGGTGGCAGAAGGGTACAGACAGACCAGGGTGGTTGCACTGAAGACTTTTCAGATTTCACTGCTACATGTTTGAGACGCATACAAAATACAGCATAAAAAATACACTTCACTCTTGGCCTGCCCATGCTGAACATGCTTGACAAAACTGACTCTGCTGTCACTTACTATCCTATTCTTCTTTATAGCGTTAACCTCAACAACTAGCATTTTAAGCGATACTTTACACAGTCTGAGTGCCTTTCTTAATGGGATCTTAATGAACTGGCATCTCCTGGTGCAAAACACCTTGAACCTAGATAGGCGCAAGTCATTCCTCCCTGTACAGGTGCTCAATGTCTCTTGTCACACTGAGTTTTATAACTCCCCAGCTGGTTTCATGCTGCATGATTCCGCCTTTTCATCACTACAAAACACAGGTGCTATGTGCTTATTACTTTATCTATTCATTCTTCCTCATCATTCTGATAATATCAGTTTAATTCTTCATGCTACCCACCAGCTCCCCCCTCCCCTGCTGCATGAGACTGTGTCAATGATAAACTGGAAAGCGGCGGCAATGAATCACCCCAGCAGCTATGTTCACACCTCTTCTATAAAGCAGTTTGGGAGCGGCTGTGAACGTGCATCAACCTGTCTGTCTCTTACCGACATGGGTGACTTGTGGACACCTGCAGCCAGCCAGCAGCCAGCCTGCCTGGATATGCCGGTGCTGTGCAAACTCACTTTGGCTGCTCAGGCACAAAGGAGCTTGTGTGCTCCATTAGACACTGTCCCATTCTATCTGGGGCCATGGTTTCAGGTTCATTGTCTGCATAGACAGTGAATCTGGTCTTGAAGACAGCTTCGGTGCTCTTCCCACAGACAGGGTGGGAAGGTCTAATGGTTTCCTTGTGGTATTTGAATGTGCCTCTGTAGCTCATTTGGAAATCTATGAATGCAAGGATTCAGACCCGGTTCACCTCAAATTACTGATATGAAGCATTGAGTGACCACAGAAACAAAAAGTCATACAGATTAATTAAAATATAGACTAGCTGTATATTGTGACTTCTAAAAAATCATGAATGATCATTTTACTTTGTCTTCTACTAAATAGTTTTCTGCTTGAACATTTTCCAACTAATAATCCTTTCTTTAATGTAAGAATGTGCTGAATCTCTGAAATTTTTTTTGAGGGAGGGATAGAGAACAGTTGTTGATTTTTGAACAGGATGAATATATTGAACATCTACGTCTTCATCCTCATAGATATTGCTGTAGTAGAGTGAGTTATGCTGGGCTGAAGAAAGGGGTTATAAGACGTGATACTGGCAGGAGAAAATAGGCAAAATCTTCATAATAACATCAAAACAATTTCTTAAATGGCAACAAAAGAAAAAAGTTATGAGAAACGTTACTTATTTAATGGGTCCTTGGCCATCTTAAAAATTTGAATGAGTAATACAACTTCATTGCTTTCATATCAAGAGTCTAAGTATGAAATTAGTAAAGGGATCTTTTAGACCTGCCTGTGCAACCAAAGAGAACTTTGTAAAAATAAGATGCAAAGATTTAACATTAAAGATATTTTGTTTTGCTTTTCTGCAGGTATAACAAAAATTGCTCTGCTGTACATTTTCTAACAAGCATGTCAGAATTCACATTTACTGTAGTTTTGTAGCTACAGAAAGATGTTCATCTCAATACAAGGATAACCCGGAGTGTATAGTGAAGCAGACTTGGGCACTTAATTACTGTTTTTCATTTGTCCCTTCACAAATCCTCAGAGAGACTGGAATGTTCTATGCCTTGAGTTACAGTTTTTCATCTTTGGTTTTGCATCATATCACAGGGAATTTTCCGGTTCTTTTTGTGTTTTCTTGTCTTTGGTCCTAGGCTTTTCTAATCAAAGACTACTGAAGTCTCCAGTAAGGGGCATAAAATTTCAAACATGTGAGAAATACATTAGTATGCCTAAGCTCTTTGCTACAACTATGTGCATATATAATGTGTTCCCACCAGACTTACTCTTTCATTTCTGTGCTAACAGAAGAAAGAAATTGAGCAACTGCATTTCGTCATTTGTAATCTTTGAACTGCTCAGCTTTATGCCTGTATTGATACCGAGTGTCCAAAAATGCAAACAAGGATTTGATTGCTTCAATATAAAGGGACTTTTCTTGACTACTCAGAACTCCAGACTACAAGATATGCTTACCTGCCTAAGGGCTGCAGGGCCAGATTTCTTCTGTACCAGATTTCTGTTGTCAAAATAACTCAACCGATCTTATTATAAACTGTATTATTCCCTGAGGATGGGGGAAAAACTAAAGCCAATGGGAAGCTTGTTTACAGATCAGTCTAACATGAGCCATTAAATGGTATAAACAGGCATCACACATAACCCCATCTCAGTCATTCAATCGATATGAAACTGCACTCATAATTAGAGCCTGTGAATGAACAAGATTCCTTCAGCCATTTCTTTTCTCATGGGTTTGGGAAATAGTAAGACTGTTTTTTTTCAAGAACCCATGCCAGCATCTATCCGATAAAAATAATTTTTCATTTTTTATCCTTTTAATCACTTTTGTTGCTCCTTTGAGCTCTAGCAAAACAAAGGAACAACTAATTTAACTGAGCTTTCAAAGCTAAAAACAAATGAGTGCAGGGATCCTCCAGTGGCTTCCCCAGCTCTGTTTTAAATATGTTGCAGAATGGCTCTCAAACCTCGTCTTGCTTTCCCAGGGTCCTCAGAAGACCTATTTAGCAGTGTCTATCAAATTTTGGGAAGAGAGGTAATAGAAATGCTAAAGGAGAAGAGAATAAAGGTAAGAGGCAGGAGAAAAAAGGCAAGGAAATGAAATCCAGGAGGGAAAGGGCAGACAAAGGCTATATCTAGACAAAGATTCCTTTAAGCAACTGAACTGAAGTTTTGGGATTATGTGCTGCAAAATCATGTCCGTATCTTTTATCTTCTCACTAAGCCATTGAGATAGCAACTGACAGTCCACTTTCCCAACCCTTGGTTTCTCCACAGTAAATTGTTGACCTGCCTTCCTGATAGTCCTTTAAAAGGAAAAGGTATCATTTATGGAGAGATACATGCAACATTTTTCAAGTAGCAATTTTTTTTCCAAAAGTAATTAGAGACTACAGCATTGCTGCAGAACATGGATTGGTATGAAAATAGACTACTTGTAAGCACATCTGCTCACAATAAATGCTGATCCCAGGCTTGAGGACAAAATGAGGGAACGCAGCAAGCACAGTTTCCAAGCTTCCAATTCATTGTCTGTGAGCAACAGCAGCAACTATTTGCCTGTCAGACTTCCACATGAATAAAGCATGATTGGGAGACACTCCTGATCCCCTCAGTTCTCTCTCTGTGGAGAATGAGAACCCTGTTCTTGAGTGCTAATTCAGTTTTCCCAGACAATCAGTCCACATGCAGGGGTTCAGGAGTCAGAAAAGACTTTAATAGGTGTGCAATATGGTTTAAGACCCAAGAGGCTGAGCCGTCAAGAGCAACCAGCCATTTACTGAACTAAGAAAAAACAATGCTGAGGAAAGATGCAGAAAGAGAAAAAGGGAAGGGGAGGAGAGCACTGAAGAAAAAAGTAAGTAATGAATTTTCATGTGACTGAAGCAAATGATTGGAGACCCAAGCTTCTGGGATCTCTTGTGAGCTTCCCTAATGACTGACTTAGTCTTTCTCCCCTTGCATTTGTTGCAGTTCCCAGTAGTATAATTTGCATTATGCCACTTACCTGTAAATAGTTGCAAGAGTTTTAAATAGTTGGAAGGAAAGTATCTGACAAGTGCCAAATACAGCCCTATTAGAGGCAATCAGACATTGCAGATAAAACTCACCTTCCTCCTTCAGTGTCCCTGGAAGTGCTTTGTAGCTGTGGCAAACTCACCAAAAGACTGGCTCCATGGCCCATCATTTCAGCTGGAGTTAAGGCACTCCAAAGCTATTTCTTATCTTTGCCTCTGACACAAATTTCTCTATGTCTTAGCTCCTGATTTATAGAATGGAAATGTTCCTAGCAGGCACATTACAAAGGTAAATCCACTTCTGATGTGTTCACACAGTCCATGCAATGTTGTACTTGGGGAAAAAAATTCTGACCTAAACAGCGTCTTTGTGAGGCAGGAAAATAGATTCTCAACCTGCTGCTCCTGTCCAGCACCTACATTCCTCACTACTGACACAGATTATATCTGTATCTAAAATTTCATGAGAGTGCATTAGAAAAAAGCTAGACAAGACTAACACATACCAGAGACGGAAGTAATATGCACAATTATCTTGTTGGAAAAGAAAAAATAAACACAATTATCTGAATAAAACCAGAACTTGCAATACTTAGATAGGAGGCATACCAGTTTTTATTTGAACGAGTTACCAATTCAGTGCTCATATATCTACTTAAGCTGTCAAAACATTACATGCCGTGGAATATATTATATATATTAGATGGGTCAGATTTAGGCCACGTCCTTCCCACATACAAAATCAGAGGTGGTTAAGTAGGGCACAGATTTTAAGCTTGTTCATGGCCTCCCATAATCCTACTCTCAGCAAGTCCTGTAGTAGGAGCCAAAATGCAAACAGAAGGAATCAGAAGGAATAATTTATAATTTTTGTTGTTACTGCCTATCACCCTGATGTTCGGAATGCTTTCAGAGCTCTGACAGGAGTCCTTAAACAGCCAATCGTGATAGGGAGCAGACGACTTAATTGTTTGACCACGTCTCACACTCTCCAGATGTTGCCTGAGATTCTCATGTGCTTACTACATGTTGTCACCGTCTATCTACCGCTCTGTCACCCCACACACCAGATGTATTAGATTGACCTGATCTACTGCTCTGTAATCTGAAGACCAGCTGGCTCTTGTAGATGAGACTGTGGAAAAGGGAGGAGACTAGGCTGCTGTGAAGCAGATGCAAATTACATCTCAGCAGGGCTCAGTGTTGAAAGTAAGTGTATAAGAAATAACCTACTGTGCTGGACCAGTATTCTGCCTCCACCAGTGGCAGCAGGCGATGCTATCAGGGCACGCATGCACTCTTGGCCACTGTCTCCCTACTATTCCTCCCATGTCCACAGTCATTGATTAAGGAATTCCTGTTCACTTTTTTTAATATACTATTGGACTGGTTTTCTAGGAGTTTCTAATTCCCTTGATTCTTTGCTGAAACTACCTGCCTCCAAAATTCTTGGCAATAAATTTCAAAACTCCACTGCCTATCCATTTTAAACCCATATTCCACTAGTTTTAATGGGTGACACCTAGTTTTATTACTGAAGGATTTTGTGAATTAACAGCTCTGCATTCACTTCTTTGAGTGCCTCCACATTTCTCACTGAGCTTTCTCCACTCAGAATTGAAGATTTAGCCCTTTAAGTGTCTCCTTTTAATGCTGTTGCTTGACATCTTTAATCACTTTTCTTGCCTTTCACTGCACCTTTTCTAACTCCACTATGGCTCCTTGTGATGTGAGGATCAAACTTCACAGAGTGCCCAAGATGTAAGTATGAGATTTTGTATTGCAGATAAATCATGTTTTCTCTTCTGTTCTCAGTGTCCTTTCTGATGAAGTTTGACCTTTTTTTTTCACCCTTTGCCTGCCATTTATCTTAAGCTGATGACTTCAGGGAACTGCTGGTGATGATTGCTAGCTCTTTTCCCTGACATGTAACTGCCAGTTTCAAGTTCAGCATCCCATAAGCACAGTTTAGACTGTTTTCCCCCAACCCTATTTACTTCACTTTTTTTTACACTGACACAAATTGGATACTTTTTTGTCCTCTTACTCAGCTCTGTGAGGTCTTCTGGAAAACAGGCCTACCAAAAGGCACTTTCCTCAGCTGCAACTGCAGCATGCAACTGCATGAGATCTCTCATGTGACTGGAGCACATGCAGCACACAAAGCACTTCACAGATACCCTGCAAAGAGGTGACTCAGCACACGGGAGCATCTCTACTCCTACCTGAAGAGGTTCTTAGGTGCTGGTAGAGTAGCAAGTTGAAATACCGGCATGCTCAGTAGGGAATGCCTATTTACATGACAGTAAAGTGTTCTTCAGCCATTTCTGTAATGACAAAAATATAAAATCCTTGCATTTGAGTGGTTATGATTTAATCTTTAGGGTCAAAAAAGGGAAAGAACTTCCTTGCCTGAACAGCTATGAGAATTTTGCAGCCTAGTGAAGACTTCACATACCTCATCCTTTGCTGACTTCTGTGTGCAGTGACAGCTGATCTGTCTGTCCCTCTGACCATATGTTTTGCTCATTCAGTCCTTTGTGATCCATCTTTCATGTCAGGCTATTATTTTCTACAGGGACATCAGAAATAACCAATTCTCCTGCCATGAAAATAATAGCACACTAAATCTTTTTTCTAGGATGTGAAGTATGCTTCCTTTACCTTCCTGTGTCCTGGCTCTTCATCCTATCATGGATTCAAATAACATTGTAGTGTAGTATCAAGAAGGCAAATGAATTTCAACTGTCATGACAGAGCCAGATTACCTCACTGTTTTCGAAATTTCCTCTATAGGAGACAGATTTAGCCATGAAAAATAGCAAATAAAGATCTGCAACTGGCCAGGGAAGACCCCCAACAAGGAATGTCAGAGACAGGAGACTCACGTTACAGTCTGTAAGAATCATGTGAATGGCTGTCAGAGCCAGAGTAGCAAACACCCTTTGAATCTTGAACTCTTGAATTTATGAGCTAAAATAGTAGTACACAAGCCAGTTGTTACAACGGGCTATGCTTTATGTGTGGCATGAACCTTGCTTCCCTTTTTCAAAACTTTGTTTCCAAAGCTTGTACTGAAACGAAATGCTTCAGAAACAGACATATTTTGCAAGGAATCTTTCAGTCTACAGTAATGCATGTGAAAGATAGGTCAGTCTTCCAGTGCTCATCTTTAATTTTAAAAAAGATACCGCAGTAAGACTATACCAGAAAAGACAGATCGTATATTCTGCCTCAGATGGCCACTCCTAGAATCCCTGAAAACATCAGTAAAACATCAGTAAGATGACTTAGTCCATACTCTAAATTAGCATTTCCTAGAAAAAATTAGCTGTTTCCTTGAGAGCCTGTCTCTTCATGCCAGAAGGTTTCAATTAAACCTTCTCAGCAGGACTGACACCTGCTTCAAGGGCAAAGTCCCTCAGGCAAACAGTGTCAGCCACTTCCAGGACAGCAATAGCCTACTCTCAATTCTTGACAGTGACATATGAGGAGAGGCTGAGAGAGTTGGGATTCTTCTACCTGAAGAAAGATGGCTCAGGGGGATCTTCTCAGTGCATGTAACTATGTGATGGTGGGGAGCAAAGAAGACAGAGCCAGGCTTCTCAGTGGTGCCCAGTGAAAGGACAAAAGGACACATACTGAAGTACAGGAAATTCTGTTTAAATACGAGAAAAAGCTGTTTTCACTGTAAGGCTGATATAACACCGAAACAGGTTGCCAAGGCAGATTGTGGAGTTTCTAACCTTCGAGATAACTGAAAACCTGATGGCAGCCTGTTTTATCTGACCCTGCTCTGAGCAGGGAGAAATGGACTAAACAGTTGACAGAGGCCCCTTCCAGCCTCAACCCTTCTCTGTGATTCTGTGTAAACACCCACAGGCTTGAAAATATTAAACTCATTGCCTTGATTCCTTGCAGATTTGTCACAGATTATACACGGGTTCAAATGCAACTCTCAAGCATGCATGTTTGGGATGGAGTGGGTTTACACCCAGATAACTCAGGAGAAGAAGAGCAAAAAAGTTGAAACACAGGCTGATAATTTATGTTTGGACATCTGGCTCTGTCACATGCTCTAAGGCTGACTCTCCACCGGGAAGTGAAAGGCAAAATCCCCCAGCACCAGCAAAATAACTATTAAAGACCATGTCTCAGAAAAGAATTTGCACATATATTTGCCTACAGATTTTAGTGGAACTTGCTTAAGCACTCTGCTGAAATCAGGACAAAAATTCACTGATACTGACAGGCACTTCACCTCTACAGGGTGACCTACTTAATTACACTAATACCTTTTAAGAGATTTATTCCTCTCCTGAGGTATGCATTTTTCCCTGGTGTTTTAGGAAAGCCTGTGACAGACATTATGATGTGTTAAGTGAACGGCTAAAGATTCCAAATAGTCCCAGATAACAAAGAACACTTTTTTCTTTAATGTGCTTTAGAGAAGTAAAGTAAATATATCTGGAAATTTAAGAGCACCAGTTGAAGTGTTTATGAAGTTGTACATGAGCTATTTCATTGTAACAATGCTCAACTGTAATTCAGTGGTTCTATTTGCAAAATTTTTTGTCTTTTTTATGACTTGCTTTTTACTGGACTAGACAGTTTACTGTGCTGTGCCACTGTGGGTCAGACCGTCATGCTACAAACTGAGATCCACCTTTGTTGTTTCACATGGCAGCCCAGCTTCTTAGATTGTTCTGGGAGTCCTTTTCCACATGTATGAGTACAGACAAGTATCAGCCTCATTCACCCATCTTGAAGTCACACAGAGATTTTAGGCTAAGAGAAGTCCCTTTGAAGATACTTCAGTTGCCTAACCAAACCCATTAGCTTTTCATTTCCAGAAGAATGCAAAGATGTAACCACAGTACAAATATTGCTAATAAACATACCAGAGCTTACTCCTCCCATCAGATAGCACTGAAAACAGTTGTCTCTCTAGCATGACCAAGGTTAGATGAGTTCAGCACCTGTTGTAGCAAAACTATTGAGCATGTTTTTCTAAAGCAGGTGTTGAACTCCCTTGACCTTATTTCCATCAGCCGGACAAATGGACAACTGTTTTTCCTCAACAAAGAGGATGTGTGTCATCTTGACATACAGTAGTTTCTGTGATTTTGAGAAAGCCTAAGAGTAAACTCTGAAGTTCACAGCTTAATAATTTAAATAAAGTGAAAATCAGCCTTGAACTAAGCACCTTCTCCAAGCTAAACTTGAACTTTAAAAGGCTTGTGATTGATTAATTTACATGATGCCTCTTACAAGGACACCAGTTCTTATTCTCCCCATTCAGCTTTTTTTCCGCCATCTGGAAACCTATAGCAGACCTCTCCCTCAAACATCTCCAGTTGCACTTGTTTTTCAACCTCAACTACTTCTGAAATCTTTGGCACTCTCACTTGTGTAATACCATTCAGCACAGGGCTATTGCTTTCTATGAGATTTGTTTCTTGGATATTTATATTAGATAGGTTTTTCTTATTTCACACCAGTTCTTCCAGGAAGGGTAAGTGAAGTTGTCCTATTTTGTAGGGTGTTGGGAGTGTGATAATCACATGCCAAGTAAGAAGATTTATCTGGGCAGATGTTTTCCTTCTGATTTAGGCCTTCTTTCCTCCTAAGTTATAATCGTCTTACCCTTTCCAGAGGGAAAATATACCATGCTATATAATGGCTTTGAATGGAAGTTACTAACAGTGTTGTTCATGAGGCACTGCCCTTGAACTTTTTTGGTGATTTTTCAGATGCTTGGTTCAATGGACAAATAGTTACACGTTCCATTTACAGAGTGCTGACTTGTACTGGAAAAAAAACACATTTGAAAAGTCTACAGTTGTACACAGTTATGAAATACTTGTTTCCAAATAATTAAAATACATTAGCATATATATGCAAGTATGAGAGTAGAAGAACTGCAAAGTGTACAGCAGTGTATAATAACATTCACATACAGACATAATAAAAAATAGTTAAACACAAATGCTTCTAAGATATCACAAGAACATAAATTCTGCTGCCAAAGCAGACAGTATTTTACTGAATAAAAATAATTAATGATATGTTATTTTTATTCTCATTCTTGTAATTTTGTATTCCCCCTGCCCCTAACTAGCCATTTGATATACAAAAATGAAGTAATTTTAATTTCTTTGTTTAATTTCATGAATGCCCACTGTGAGCCATATCTAAAATTTGGTTCGTTCAGAAAAGACATTATCATGAGTGGGGAATTACAGTTGCATTTCAATAAAAAAAGGGGTATAAAGTTTGAACAATATATGGGCTGTCTGTTCCTAAGACTTTTCAAGATGTGCATCATGTGAAGAAATGAAATTGTTTCCTACATTGTGTATGTTCAGAAACAAAGGGAAGAAAATAGCCTTACAGTTTGTATATTGAACTGGAATTTGGAACATCAATGTAGCATGTGCAAAATAAATGCCTGCTTGCTTTTAGTGTTAACACTTGTAGACTGGAAAAGGTTACTAAGCTTTCCCAAAAAAATGTATATACTGTTCCTGCTTTTGCCCATCTTTTTACTTTCTGGCATAAGAGCTAACTGTTTCAGAAGGGAGATTATTTTTAGAACTAATTGTGAGTAATTACTTTTAAATGAAAACATGTAAAAATATAAATACTTTACAAAAGAAAAACAATGTATATTTTAATATGGTGGACACTGGCAATTTGTCATGCAGTGAGATTGTTTTTCTCCTGAGAAAGTAGTCTCTTTTTCAGGTACTTGACTGTTTTTACACTCAGTCTGTGGGTGTGTATGCTTACACACTACACATTGTGGTCTTCCTCCCTGCTACAGGAGCAGGGCTCTGCACTTGTAGTCAGAACATTTCCCCTCCTCATCCTCGCTTACTACACAGGTAGGTTACCCTGGTCTTGTCCTTGCCACTAGACCTTCTCAGTCCAGGTCTACCACTTGCACTCCTGAACAGCAGCACCTCATATGTGATGCTTTAGCTGACTAGAAAGGATTATATATATTCCTACAAGGACAACCTGACCTGGTGTTCTGTTTGATACATTTTTGCCATGAAACCACCTAACTTGTGGTTAAGTGGGACTGAACAGCAGAGCCACCAGCCCAGGTAAGGAGTAGTCAGTGAATCTTTTTAGTAAGAAAAACAGTTCTCACAGTAAGAGGTTGCTCTGGCTTTTATGGCACCACTACAGTGGAATTCACTGATGTGTCAGTGAGGGTCTCTGCCAGATAGAAGTCTCAGTCCTTGGAGAAGCTTCCTCCTTCATCTCAGTGAAAATAGCCCTTTTTTTTTTTTTCTGACAAAGTAATAGAATCATAGTACCATAAAAGCCACGCTTAGGACTCCTCCTGGGTGTCCCTCCAAGAAGTTGTTTACCTTCCATTTTAGCTGGAAAATTAATCTGTGATTTTTTTCTGACTAAACTACTCTTGCATGTTCTATACAATCCATGTCTCTCTCTGAAAATCTGGATAGGATGAAAAACATACAAAATTTTTCCTGTCTTTGAATTTTGTGGCTCAAGGCTTGTAAAGGGTCCGTTATCTCCACACAGAAACTTAGTGGGTCACAGATGATGTTAAAACCTGTAAGGTTAAAATCAGTAAGGCAGCACAGTATGATCTGAACCTCCATTACAGCTCAGATGGTACTAGTGACCTCTCTGCAGGATGTTTTCATCTCTGCAAATGGCAAAGCTGCCATCTGGACTCCATTCACCCTCTCTGTAAGTGCACTACACAAATACAGATATTTTTAGGCACAAGATCGCTCTGTCAAGAAAAAAAAAGAATCCTTCTGTCTTAATTCATTTAAAGGATACCAGGGCACTTCTCCAGCTACACAGTGGTATGCTGGAGGTGCTGCCTGAAGTCACATACTGTGTGATTACACGTACAAATAAGCACTCAAAGAAAAAGAAAGTTCACAGGTAACTGGGATTCTTTCAGTTTTTGTTGTCTATAGGTATACTTGCAGCTTTCTCCCCAGCCTCTCTCTCCTGAGTCCCTGAAAATGTGGAGGATTTGTGAAGCCAAGAGGAACAGCTTAGGGTCATAGCACTGCTTATGTGCATAGCCTTGCTTTCTGGGGAGGACAGCTGAGGGGTGGAGGCACTGAGCACTGTGGCAGGTGGTATCCAAGCAAAAAACGCTGCTCTGCTGTGCCAAGAAGCACATACACCACATAGGCTGAAGAAGTCCAGCTATCGGTCAGCAGCTTCCCTATTCTGGAATAAGAGCCCAGTGCCAGAAAGCTGATGTTGTTGGACACCCCAGCAGTCGTCCTCAGGGTGCTGCACTGCTGCCAGAAGTGCTTGTGGAATGATTACAAGATGTGACCAGGTTCTCTCCGTCAGGAGAGCCATCAATACAACTGCAAATCACCCTGCTGCTTGCCAGTCTCTTTACAGCTCCATAGTCTGAAATTACTCAGGTCTGACTGTGTGAAACTTCACTCAACTTTCATCTTGTAGCACAACATTTTGTTCCATTACAGCGTTATTACCCAGCCACAGGTTTTGTGTTTAGCTTGCATTAAATATTTAATTCAGTAGTACATTTAAAGAACATCAGCTACCTTTGAACTAAAGATTTATATAAATAGGAGGTACAAGAATACTCTTGAAAATGCAAGGAAAATAATTACTTAGAGGGAAACAGGTAGAATTCTGCCCAAAACCAAAATAAGTGAGAAATTAAACAGTTGAAACTGAGTTCTCTTTCAAATATATAACATCAAGTATTTGCTTTATTACTATTATATAAAAGGCTTATATAGTAAGCCTCAGTCAGTACAAATGCTGGACTGCAGCAACTGAGTTTCTGGACCAGGAGTATGAGTTTAGGGAAGGCAGAAAACATTTTCTATCTACTAACCTTCTACACAACTCCTGCCACTCTAACAATTCAAACTAATAGAGCACCTAGCCCCTACCGAGTCTCCATCTTATTAGAAACACATTGACTCTGACGGCTGTTTGGGAAGCCAAGAACCACATTAATCACTGGGATATCTCGCCTGACATCAGTGAGATCAGAATTTGGCTTTAATCCTCCAAACCGCACACCATTTTTACACAGGAACTAAGTGAAAATTAACTTGGAGTGCTACACTAATTCTACTGTATTTGGAGAAGGACACTGAACGTTTCTCTTTGTTCAAAACTTCCCTTTATAGCATCCCTAAGCAGCTGTCTTCAAGTGAAAAGCCTTTCGTTTGCTGGTATGGAAGAAGGAAAAATTAGAGCTGCTTCTCCTTCAGCCTTGGCGTGAAGACAGCACTTGTGGCTCTAAGAACCCACATCAGACACAGAACTGCTGGTCCAGGCAGGCAACAAACTACTTAAGAACAAAGACTCGGGAGATATGCATAAGCCCCCTTTTCCCTAAAATATTTCTAAGGCTCTGGCAACAGCCAGTGTTTCTCAGTGGCAGTCAAGCTCCTATTTTGCAGCAGCAGATAGGGCTGGGCTTCACACCACACGCTGTCAGGAGTATTATAGCCTAGAGAATAACCTGGCTTCTTCTCACTGAAGAATGGAATGTTGCTGTATATTATTTGATTTGTGTGTTCTGATTTTTGTTTTGATTTTGACTCCTGAATTCAAATAGGAAGACAGAATAAACTTTGTTTAATGGACAGAAAGTGTATGAAACAAAGTATGATGGAAAAGGTACTGACTGGTTAAAACTACTCTCTTTTTTCTTAATCTAGAGGTCTTTCAGAGAATTTTTATTGGTTTTGCTTTAAAATGAAGCAAGGACTTCCGGTAGAAGACTTTTTACAATTACATTTTCATTTTAGCTGGATTTTGGATTAAAATTATTTTTGTATTCATAACATTTTAATGGTATTTTGTTAATTCTCGATGACACTGAAGTGCCCATTGTGTATAATACATCTCCTACACTATGTCAACTTTCTGGTCTTTATGCATCAGACCTTATTTTTAATACCTGATTCTGGTGTATTTTAGGTGTTTGCACTTTGAAGAGGTGGTTCTGATCATAGCTCAATTTTCAAACTGAACTTGAAAATCAAAATCTTCTCAGTGCCTTGAATTTGACTAATTGGTCAATTTCAAAAATTTAGGCTGGCATTCCCAATAAATTAAATCAGAGATTTGTATCTATCTCAAACACAGGATGAAACCACAAATGCTGAACACCTTTCTCACTGTGCCTGTGTTTGTGAGTGTGTATGTGTGCATTTATATCGTTTGTGCAAAAGTTACTAAGTTTTTCATAATAAAGCTTCTGTAGCTACTTAATAATTTTTGCTGTTCCATAGATTGGGAGCAATAATTGCAGGGAGCTCTGAAGAAGTTGACTTTTACATAATTATAAATAAATCAGCTTTCTGGAATATTTCTTGTGTAATAAGCATTGTCTGGAAAGTAGTTTTATGTCTTATAAATAATAGACTTTTAATTAACCTTTATTTTCACTGACCTTTTTTAAAAGAAAAAATAAAGAAAACAAGAACACACTGTTAGAATTTGTTGTGTTATTTATGACAGAACTTTTAAAAACATTTTCATAAATGGTTTACTAATGACACAAAGATTTAGATATTGCACTCTAACTTGAGCTTGGTCTAATGATCTTATCTATAAATGATTAGCAGGTTTATGGGATAGGAAAAAGTGGAATTTTCCCTGGTTTTCAGTACAAATCATGCCCAGAACATGTTCTCTGGCATCCTGAAAACCAAAATAGAACAAGAATGTGTTTCTTAATATGAAATATTAATCTAAATTGAAGTATGTTCACCCTCTGGGGGTTCTATTCTGATTTTCAGTGATTGCCAAGTATCTTTATAGATGACTGATTTGGTGAGTGCATTCAGCAGTATAAGCATAGAAATATGTAGTTGTGTAACATTACAGAGATGGGATTTTGCCAGCAAGACATGAACATAAATTGCAAATAAGAAAAAAGATGTTTTTACCTCGCCCTCTGAGGAGTGTAAGTTATGAACCTCCCCCTGTATGTGCATCCTACAAGTGGGGAAACTTAGTCTAGACTAAAGGCAGAAGCAGTCTTATGTTGTCTAAATGGTGTATATCTGGAGCAACCCACATTGCCGCCTCCTCCAGGTATTTCTTCATGATTTTGGAAATGGAAAACTGAGAGATTTACATAGTTGAACAACTGCCTAAAAAGCCTGGAGCATATTAGTGCATTAGTGCACTAAATACACTGACCACATAGAATCAAACCATAGAATCATAAAATCATAGAGTGGTTTGGGTTGGAAGGGACCGTTAAAGGCCATCTAGTCCAACTCCCCTGCAGTGAGCAGGGACGTCTTTAACTAGATCAGATTACTCAGAGCCTCATCCAACCTGGGTTTGAATGTTCCCAGGGATGGGGCTCCTACCACCTCTCTGGGCAACCTGTGCCAGTGCTTCACCAACCCTCATTGTAAAACATTTCTTCCTTACATCTAGTCTAAATCTATCTTCTTTTAGTTTAAAACCATTACCCCTTGGCCTATCACTACAGACCCTGCTAAAAATTTAGTCCCATCTTTCTTATAGGCCCCCATTAAGTATTGAAAGGCCTCAATAAGATCTCCCTGGAGTCTTCTCTTCTCCAGGCTGAACAGCCACAACTCTCTAGGCCTGTCCTCATAGGAGAGGTGCTCCAGCCCTCTGATCGCTTTTGTGGCCCTACTCTGCACCCAATCCAGCAGGTTCACGTCTGTCTTTTGCTGAGGAGTCCAGAACTGGACTCAGTACTCCAGCTGGGGTCTCACCAGAGCAGAGCAGAGCAGAGCAGAGCAGAGCAGAGCAGAGCAGAGGGGTAGAATGACTTCCTTGGACCTGCTGGCCACACTTCTCTTGATGCAGCCCAGGATACAGTTGGCCTTCTGTGCTGCGAGTGCACCTTGCCAGCTCATGTCCAGCTTTTTCATCTACCAGTACCCCAAAGTCCTTCTCAGCAGGGCTGCTCTCAATGCCTTCATGACCAGCCTGTATTGATACTGGGGACTGCCCCAGCCCAGGTGCAGAAGCTTGCATTGGGCCTTGTTGAACCTCATGAGGTTCACACGGGCACCCTTCTCAAGTTTGTCCAGGTCCCTCTGGATGGCATCCTGTCCCTCAGGCGTGTCAACCACACCACTCAGCTTGGTGTCACCAGCAAACTTGCTGAGAATGCACTTGATCCCACTATGTCATTGAAGAAGATATTAAATCCCAATATAGACCCCTGAGGGACACCACTTGTCACCGATCTCCATCTGGACATTGAACCACTGACCACTACCCTCTGGGTGCAACCATCTAACCATTTCCTCAGCCACGAACAGTACACCCATCAAATCCCTATCTCTCCAATTCAGAGAGAAGGATGTTGTGGGGAACTGTGTCAAAGGCCTTAGAGAAGTCCAGATAGATGACATCTGTAGCTCTTCCCTTGTGCACTGATGTAGTCACTCTTATCATAGAAGGTCACTGGGTTGGTCAGGAAGGTCTTGCCCTTGGTGGAGCCATGGTGGCTGTCTCAAATCACCTCCCTGTCCTCCATGTGCCTCAGCATAGCTTCTAGGAGGATCTGTTCCATGGTTCTCCCAGGCACAGAGGTGAGGCTGACAGGTTGGTAATTACCAGGTTTTTCCTTTCTACCCTTTTTAAAAGGGGGTGCAATGTTTCCCTTTTTCCAGTCACCAGGGACTTCACCTGCCTGCCAGGACTTTTCAAATATCATGGAGAGTGGCTTGGCAACTACATCAGCCAGTTCCTTGGGACTCTGGGATGCATCTTGTCAGGTCCCATAGACTTCTGTATTCAGGTTCCTCAGGTGGTCACAAACCCCTTCATCTCTTACAGTGGGAGGGACTTTGATCCCATAGTCCCTGCCCTGCAGTCAAGGCAGTAATTTGGCCAGAAAAAGCCATCCACAGGTATAGATCCAAATGTTTTTAAAAGAAAAAAGCAAAATTTCACTTTGGGTCAAGAAATGGTGCTGCTAAAGAAACAGCTGCTAGTTTGTACTCAGATACTCAGAGTTTGACTGCTAGTGGCATCAACAGTCTTAGATCACAGCCAATAAGAAAAATTAAAATTTATGTCTATCTTACAGGTCTATTCTGTCAGTTGCTTATTCACATATTTGGGATGATGCTTCTCATATCCCTTTGCTTTGGGGGGCTATTAGCAAAAGCCCTTCTTATGACTTTTGAAAGATTAGAGGAGATCCTATGTTAATGGCACTGAGGAGGGGAGCAGTTTACACACCTTTTTTTAGATACTATGACAAGACATTGCTTTGCATATTAAATTTTAAAAGGCAAGCCCCTTTCTTACCTGAGATGAAGTACATGTTATCTGAAGAAAATGCATATGACAATTTCTGAGTAAAATCAATGACAGAAGCCTCAGTAGGTACTAAGTCTCACAGGCTTAGGAAAATTATGAGATATATAAATACTAAAATGCTAATCTAAACCAAAAATATATTACAATTTTAGCATTTCATTATGCTAAAACATGTTAGTGTCTGTCAGTTTATATTTGCAAGTTGCCCTAAGGTCTGATAGAAAGGAAGTTTTTTTGAAAGGTAGTCCAAAAAATATTCCTTATGGTTAGAAATAAAGAAAAAAAATCAGTATGTATGTATGCAGATAAGAACACAGATGCCTTTATCTTTCCTAAATTGAGTGGGGAAAGGCTCAAATGAAGAGTGAGTAATTTTGGCAATTTGATGAAAGCTTGCAGTACAGAGGCAGATCTGTCAGAGGCAATACCCTCACCAGAAATAATACTGGAGGGATAATTGATAAGAAATGGATATCCACAAATTGCTGGAAAAGAGCAGCAAAGCAAACAAAGAATTGAACTTCTGCCATCTCGGTATCACTTGCTTATGTATGGATTGAATCTGTTCAATGCCAAAGTAGTTACGTCTATAGGTTGCAGTGGAGCAGAAACTACATTATCTTCGTGTTAGAATTACTATCCCATTTTAACTCACTAAGAATACCCATCAGGATACCACTTCAGTATGTGTAAAATAAAGTACTAACAGCAGGACTTCACGGTTTGGAGTCCTGCAGTTTGCAGGCTCCATTAATTTCTTTGTGGGTTGACAAATGAGAGTGGTGTACAGTAACTTCTAAGAACAGGGAGTCTCCTCTGACTGCATTTTGTCACTCTCCTTACCAACTGTCCAGTGCCTTTCATTCATGCCATGTATTTGTTTAAAGCCAACTGTGATTTTTATGTTAAACAAAGTACATATTAGTTTACAGAGACAGTTGGTGATACAGAACCCTAAAGAACATTTCTTTCCTGTTTCTGCTGGCAAGATTTGCAACGACATTTAACAATTGTGGTATGTTTCTCATTGCTAAAAACAAACAAAAACAAAACAAAAAAATCCCACCAAAAAAAACCCAAACCAAAACTGATTGATTAATTTTGAAGCCAAAGGAAGTATTGGTGCTACACAATGACACTTGTTTTTAAATGGCCACCAGAAAAGGAGACAAAAATGAACCTGTATGAACAGCTGTTAAAATTCTCCTTCTGCCTTCAGAGGCTGACTATATTCAGTTCCTCAGGGAAAGGTCATTCTGTTGTCGGGCCTCTCCATTACTCTCACACAGCATCCCTAAAAGGTTCTTGTTGCACGAGGTGTACACCAAGCTTGCTGCAGTGATGCAGTTTCACTATGAGGCATCTCCACAAGAGAGTGTGCAGCCCTGCTCATTGCACACTGGAGGACATTATGGAAAATTTCTGCAGCACGTGATCAGGTTCTTACCACTCATATCTGTGACTTAAGGGGCTGTTCATTGTGGACTAAGTTTTTCCAACTTGTTTCCCTGCAGTTGTTGCATATAAAATGCTGGGAATAGAATTTTCTTACCAGGGGAAAAAAAAAAAAAATCTGACTGAACTGAAAAAAATGCTCAAAAGGAATTTGCTCCAACTTTTCCCCCTCACAGTATATATACAGGGTATTAATCTTCAGACAGGCAAAGGATGATAACTGGTGTGAGCAGGCATGCACTACAATCAACAATGATTTAACTCCATTCCAGTTCTAAGATTTAAAAACATTATCCCTTCCAAGTATCATCAATCAAGTCCTTGTTTAGGAAATACCAAATTAGTTGTTGTTGCTATAAGGCCATCGATAGACTTTCATATTTAGGGGGAATATTCCACTGTTCTTGTTTGTTCGGATTTGGGTGTTGGCTATTAGCTTTTCAATAGGAATGTTACAAAAGGCTTGTTCATCACATCTCTGTCTTCAGACTTGAGACAGAAGGGAACCATCTGCAGAGCGTAAAGTATCCTTGGCATGACCATCATCTTACAGGCAGCTGCTCTCCCATCCATAAGAGAGGGAGCTGGTTTCAGAGCCTGTGATTTCCTTCTAAATTTTTTTAAGTTAATGTGGTTCAAACAAGTGACTGGGGTTATTTTGGCATGTAAGTAATCTAATTAAGGTCTGATCACTAACTGGATAACTCTGTGGTTTACTAAGCAGTGTACTGTGAAAAAAATGAATGTATTCCACGCCTACAAAGAGTCAATAAGATATGATTCTTCAGTTAGGAACTAAATCATATAAAACTACCCTGAGTACTCTCACCGAGTTCAGTGTAGCTTGCTAAGGAGAAGGGGAAATTTGTTTTCCCTCTCACTCAATTTATACCTCATATACTTACACCCAGTTTATAGTAATTTTCTTTCTTTGTCTTTTTACAGCTTACTTTTAACAGTTAGTATTACTGTGTTTGGACAGATTAGATTCCAGGCGACTTTGCTGCATGTTCTGTGGCCTCCTATATAGTCAGGATCCTGCAATGAGTATCATGTGTTTGCACAGTTGAAGGAAGCATGGATTAAATATAGACAAAGCATGACCATTTCAAAGTGAAGTTCTGTGTATGAGTAGTAGAAAACTCAATGAATATTTGCACAGTTTTGGTAAGATGAGTGAAATAGGCATGTGTGAGCAGCTGGTTAACTGCTTCATGAAATGGCTGCTCCATTAAACTGATCTGAAACTGCACCAATTTTCTCCAAAAATGTCTGGCACCTCTTTCAAATTGCAAAATTCTGACAATGCTGAGAATGCAGTGGTCCACAGATTACATTATATTTTTCTAACTGAATGTTTCAGTCAGGCTTTAACTTGCAGTCTAATTCAATGCCTGTTAAAATCAATAGAGAGAGCTTGAGAGATTTGAATAGGCAGTAAATACACAAAAATGTTAGAGAGTTCTTTATAGAAACACTCCCTCTAACATTGCTCTTACTTAACTTAAAAGTTGTATTTTCTTATCTTGTTCCAGGGTAAAGCTACTACTTAGGAAAGATTTGCAGCATTTCTATAAAATACGTAGAAATCAATATATAGCCACCAACCTGAAATGCAGAGTAACTTTTCTGGGCAATGAATCCAGTTGATGGCAAAATTATAATCACAAGCAGTACAGGCATCTGCCTAAATCTTTAGGCTACAATAAAACACCTTTATCCTCAAATGCCTTTCTAAGTCAGTTTCTTCACTTGTAACACTGGGGATTACAGTACATAGCAAGGATTATGTTGTGCTTATGTCTCTGTTACTTCATATGAACATGACAATAAATACTGGTGTGTGTTCAGGTAACTTTCTTGAATGGTTTCCTGGAGGAGCGGTTTACTGTGAAAAGGTTCAGACAAAGCAAATGTCAGTCACTACCATTACAGGACTAATCTAAAACTGATTAAGAGGATAAATGGAAAATTTCTAATACACTTGGATGCATTTATATTGATCCTTCAAAGTAGTTGTACATGACAAGGTGATTTCTGTAGGAATTAACATGGGCATCCAGAAAAGATTGCTTAAGACAATAATTTTTTTGGTTTGGGTTTTTTTTTTTTTGCTTATTTTGGGAATGATTTTTTTATTTGTGCCTATGTTCCTCATCTGCATTAGAGTATCCTTTCTTATCTACTCTTCTTCCCTATGTCCTGATGTCTTCACATCCCTTCTTCTCCTTATTACTCCTCAAATGTTTTCCTCATTCTGTTTCTATTTCTTTTTGCTTTCATCAACAGTTAATCAAAGTCTCAGGTAAACTGTACCTTCCTTACCCATTCCTCACATTCAGTGATGTTTGCCCCAGTCTCTAACCTTCCCTATCTGTCTCTACTTCACCTGTAGTGGTTTTCTATTATACCACTTCTAAGGTCACTTTCATAACCCTCTCACTCTCCTATGTCTTTTCTTCCTTGTTCTACTGTCTTTGAACCGTGAACACTCCCCCCACCTTTCCTACCCTAAGAATAGTGAATAGTTTCTATTCCCTGTTTTCAATTTCCTACTCCTTGTCTGACATTGCTTCCGTGGTTTTCCTCCCTTCTTTCGAGCTGTCTTAAGGCTGTCATGCCTGCTCTTCCCTGCTCTTCCTTGCGCTTGCTTCTGGCCCTCCATTCCTCTTTTAAAGCACTGTGTATCTCACACTTCTCTCTGTGTAGCTGTTGTCTCCTCTCAGTTCTGGTTATGTATCGTGTGCTCTGACAACTGGCACATGTGGGAAGTGAGACATTTTGGACAGATTGTTGCAATTCAATTCTGACAACAGGCACTGGCAAGAGAGAGCACAGCTCTGGATGTGACAGTCTGATTTAATAATCAAGAGGAACATGAACACATCCCATCCCATGAACACATCCCTGTGTTAGGGGTGGATTTCCCTGCCTTGAATGGTTTAGTTCATGTGTCAGTATTGAAGAATTTCCTAAGCCTCCAACCTCACTCCAATTCTGAAGAATTTCAAACAGGCTCTGAGCCATGTGCACACCAAAACTCTGCAATGGGTGCTCTTGCACTTCCCATCCCTGACTTATGCTTTTGAGTGACCGCTTTTCCTTTAGCATGATAGACTTTTGAAACTAAAGTTGACAGATTTCTATAATGATACCAATTATTATATTCTTCATTCTGACAAACAATTCTTTCCAGACTTTCTGGCAGTCCCCAGCTAAAGAAATTCAAGGAATATTGAACTCTTGGTGAAGCATCTAAGTCCAATTTTAAAAGCAATGACAATCTAGAGGCAGAGTATCCTTGCCTTTTTGTACTAAAGACTACAGTGTACCAACTAGTACATCAAAATTTGTACATTGATAAGCCAGCCTCAGCCTGTGCAGTTTCCTCTCTTATGGCAGGAATCTTTGTCTGCAGAAGACATACTTAAATACAATATACCTAATTTTGAATGACTGTATTTAAAGAATAATTCTGTTACTCTCCTTTTTGGAAGGTATTTCCCCAGTGACAGGTCAGTGGAGCTTCCATAAAGGGAAATGTATAAGTGTGTGTGGGCTATACTAAAGATTTCCTTTTATCAGTTCATAAGGACAACATATTCTGACACATCTAGCAGAAAGCTAAAATTGCCAAGCAAAGGCTTGGAAACTGTCATCACTGCATAGAGTTATCCATGTTCTGCAGTCGACAAAGCAGCTGCTTGTTTTTTGTGTCCTCAGAATATATTTAACACAACCTTCCACTTTAAAAAAAAATGGATTTCAGTTATCCCAACAAGGGAGAGTTTTCTCAGCTGAAGGGAGCTTCAAAAGGTGAAGCAATTCCCTGCTGTTCCTGACTGCCAGAACGCTTCTTCCCTGAAGCTGCTGCTGCCTGAAGTTCCTGTTGTAACAGATCTGTGGACCATATTATGAGAAAAAAGGTCAGATAAGCACTGATACATTTTTCTGGTGTGCTTATATACATCAGTAATAACTATGAAATTGTAACCTGGTGAGCTAGACTTTGTGCAGTTGCCAGACACAGGAAAGTTTGTTCTATTCAGCTTTTGTTTCGTTTAATTATTCTTTCTACTTTCCAATATAATCAACATTGCTTTCTTTAACATAATCTTGTTTCATGAATTGTTACTGAAGCAAGCTGCTCCAGAGCAATGTAAATGAACTTCTGACCTCTGGGGTTGAAAGAAGGGAGGTAAAAGATATTTGGCCTGTAGCACTCCGCGGAAGATATGAAGCCAGAATGCTGCCAAGATGCTGGCGAGAGTAAGTACATAAAACAAGTCAAAAAAGGGGGGGACATGTCAGCTGCAGGACCAAATACTGACAGTTGTCAAGAAGAATTATCTTTTATAGTGTCAATATTTTTGTTTTACTTTGTAAAAATATTTGCCCTCTGCTGTCCTGCAAACAGCATTATTAGAAACACATTTTCAAATTATATAAAGAATAACAGCCAGAGGTGGCTATTTCAACAAAATGTAGTCCACTGAATTTGGACACACTTAATTGGGACAGATGCTTTATTGAAAAAGCTTCTAGAGAATCAACTCACAATAGTACATAGAAAAGTCTGGGACTTAATTAGGACAGTAGTCACAAGTTTTGCTTAATGAGATGTATTTGGCCACTGCCATGGGTTTACATGGTGTTTAACCAGGTGTTTAATATGTGTGAAACACTAAACTTTAATTTTTTCATAGAAATATTGCCAAACAAAGATTTTTTTAAAAACCAAGAAATTAAATTCAGGATTATTATTCTTTTTTCCTTTAGCTCCTTCATTCCATTCTGATCCTGCTGCTCCCTTTTGTGTGGGTTTCAGTGTCAGGTCCGGGAAACACTACAGATTTCCATTTGTGTATGTGAATGTCAACATTATAAAAAAGATAATTTCCTGAACAAGCTAGGGACCTGAAAGGCAGCAGGCTTCCAGATCCTGGAAGGTCACATGTGTCATTCCATTTATGTTATTTTAGCTCTAATGTTCCAGTTCCAAGCCTCAAATTGCTCTGGAGTCCAGGTGAACATGTGTTATTCAAAATTGCTGAAATACCATTCAAACAGCTTTTTCTATCAGTAGATGTTTTGGTGTGAAGATTGGGAGTGCAGCTTTATGTGAAGGGAAGTTAGCCCCTAAATTCCTTCCCTGGTACCCAAAGGACAGGGGCACGTTTGTTTCCTTCCAGGAGATTTCTACCAGAAACTGCAGAGAGCACTAGCAAGAGACATTCAAGGCCTGTAAGCATTTTCACAGAGGTTTCCCTAAACTGTGAGGTTTTAAAAAGTAAAATACACTCTTTATCATTTACACAATATTTACATGATATTCAGAGATCCTATCTACACAAGAAAGGTATTTTTTCTGTACAACCTGAGACATGAACTCAAACTGATGTAAAGACAACTTATGCCTTCTGAGCAAATAATTTGTTTTAATTTTAATGTATTATTTGATTTAGTTCATTTGTTTTGAGAACAAGTAACTGAAAAGTTGTTTTAAAATTTATGTCTGTAAGGAAAGTCCACAATTAGACTGGTGCAACTGGGGAAAAATATCCTTTGTTTTCAGACTCACAAAGGATATCAAGATAATCACAGAATCACAGTTAAGTTAAAACTGGAGTTCTTGTATGTCCTGTGGTAAAAGGGGTCAAGGACATCATTAAGGAAGATTTGAGAAAATAATGGATTTTTAGATGGGAGATGATTCTTCAGTTTTCTGCTAAAGTACATAAAGTTAAATCTTTGGCTTTCTCTATTCAGGACAGGTTCTTTTCAAGGCATTTGGATGTCTAAACATAGGGCATGAATTCCTAAGTATTCCTAAGATACTCCTGGTGTTGTGAACTCAGTCACAGTGAAATCGGTTCTTGGAAACCATGAGACAGCTAGAAATAATCTTTTAAAAAAGCAACACAGTACTGAAGAATGTGATCACATTTACTAGTGAGAAACTGGGCTTCTCCCTTCTTGCTTGTCTTGGGGAAAACACAGAACTTCAAAGTAAACTTATTTTTTCTCCTCACCTTGATACTCTCAGCTCCATAGACTGTTTGAGCCTGTTCTAGCGATTCAGAAGAATGTTGGAAAGAAACTCCAGTTGCTTTGCAGAGCGAGGACCCTGAGAAAAAATCTTTTCCTATTCAGCTGTGAACAAAACTCAGGAAACTGGAGTGAACAGAGGACAGAGCTATCGATCATGGGATGCTTTGATATTCATCCTGCTTTGCACAGCCTGGAAAATCTGCTTGCAACAGGAGATGAGAGAAAGAGGGAGCAAGTTTGTACCAGTTATTATGGATGTGAGCTGTCTTCACACATACTCAGCTTTGCTATGGACTGAAGGAGACACTACCATTACTCTGGCCTGCTTTGTCCCCATCTGGAGCTGAACTGGGTTTTGGGATTACTACAGTAATCTCCTGAGGCGTTAGGCTGTAAAAAAAAGGAAAAGTAGGAAGCAGCTCAAGACATCATCAGAAGACAGAAATCCAACCTCTAACCCTGCTCCCTGTAAAGCCAGCTCTGTCCCTAGAGCCAGCATGGTAGACCCATACCAGAGTTTTCCATATACATGATTAGGCTTAATACTCTTGAGGCCTCCCATCTCTTTTTATTTTTGCAAGTTAGATCTGCAGCTCTCATCTCAGTTCATGTACAGAAAACATAACCCTTAGTGCCTTTCAAACTAATACACAAAGCAGTTATATTTGGACAGCAGCATAACTGGAGAGGTGTCCAACAAAGTGTGCCAGTAGAACTCCAGCATATTTCCTATTTTAACAGTCTGTAATTTGAGTGTTTGTTCTCTCGAGTGCCTTTAAATTATGCCAATTTCTAGAGATTAGAGTCTAGGCTAAGTACTCTCCATGAACAGATATACAGTGGATCTCTGTTTTAGTTGGAATAAGGTATATATTTGAACTGATTGCTCATTGCCTGAAAGAGCTATTCAGCTGGCTATAAAAATTGTGGGTTTGACATGGGAATGTTCCTGTGACATTGTTTTACATAGCAGTGGCTGAATCTGAAACTTTAGATTCTCTTTGGACACTTCAGCTGTGATGTGGTTTGAATGGGAGTACACAAGGCTCTCTTTGATTCCCTACCAAAGGAGAAGTAAAATATTATTGCATGGTTTTGATGTTCACAGAAGTCTATGTTACTTCAAGATTGCCTTGTTATGTTGCAGGTACATTACCTTCCTGGTAAGTAATTATATTTTTCTAAAATTTCTAATTTTATTTTTTTTAAAAGAGTCAAGCTTATAAACCAGAACTTAGTCTAAATTACTCACTGGAAAACACTCCTTTTTATAGACAGAGCCGTGACTAAAGGTTAGTAAAAGCCTCTTATTAATCCTGTTTCATATACTGACTCAAAACATAATAATGGGCATATCCCAAGACCTCATCTGCTTCAGGCAATGCAGCTAGCAATTAGGTAAAAAAATAAGCATTGTGGGTGCCGCATGCCATATACAGCCTGATTGTTCTTTGAATAAGTTCTTAAAAAATGCAGATGAAATGGGTATATATTGCCAAAAAAAAGTTTATGTGCACGGGTGGATACTGCATTCCTTACAAAGTAATGCTGCCTCCTGACAGAAGAAAGAAATGAGAAAAGTCAGTTACCCATTTGAATGAGCATCTATAAATAGAGGAACACTAAGGACATTGTGGTGGTTTTAACCTGGCTGGCAACCAAACACCACACAGCCACTTGCTCACCCTCCCGCCATGAGGCGGGTAGAGACTCCAAACGGTAAAAGTGAGAAAACTCATGGGTTGAGAGAAAAACAATTTAATAATTGTAATAAAATAATAATGACAATAATAATGATAATAACAGTAATAGTGGAATATACAGCTCAATATACAGATGCACAGTGCAAACGCTTAGCCCCCTGCCTACCAATGCCCCAGCTAGTGATCCCAGAGCAGCAACAATCCCGAAGCTGAAACCCCAATCCCTATAAGCGAGAGAGCCCGAGGGATCAACTAACTTTCTGGCCAACCCTCACTTATACACTGAGAATGACATTACATGATATGGAATATCCTATTGGCATATCGAAATGCCAATTTGGGTTTGCTAATTTACTACACTCCCCCTGAGTTTTTTCTGCACCTGCAGGCTAGCAAAACATGGAAAGTTGCAAAGTCCTTGATTTCCCAGCAACAACTGAAACTATCAGTATATCATCAACATTCTTCTCATAACAAATCTCATAATGAAACCAAAACACAGCAATATTTGAGCTACTAATTAACTCTGTCCTAGCAAAACCAGGACAGAAACACATACAACAAAAATCTCTGGATTTTATGATTTAATTATTTTGACAAATAGGTAAGTTGCTTATTCAGGGAGACTGATGTGGTGCAATTGCTGCTGCAGATTAAGTTCACAAGGCAGTGAGCATTTTCCAGATCATCTTATTCACCATTCATTGTTAACACAAATTAGCCTAAATTAATCTAGTGGGGAATCTTCTATTTACTAGATTTCATCTCACATATAATTGGAACTTCATATTGAATGAATTTCTGATGTATATTTTTAGCTGAGTTTTTACATTTGCATTACGTTTGAATTAGACATTTTTGAACCATACTTGAGCAGCAGCTACAAAAAGGATGATCAGGGTTTTTTAGAGTACACTGTAAAAAACATGGAACTGCTAAACTCAATTTCTGACTGTTCTTAGATGAACTGAGGCAAAGTTTAAGTGATCTTAAAGGTCTTTTTGATCTTAAAGGTCTTTTTTGATCTTAAAGGTCTTTTCCAACCACTATGATTCTATGATTCTATGAAACTTTATTTTGAAGTTTTGCTTGAGTAAGTCATATAGAATTTGGTCTGTCTTCAGTAAGAACAACAGTGTAACTGTCGTCTGTTCTTAGCCTGTCACAACACAAATGACCTCTTAAAACAAAGACCTACAGTGTCAACTTCAGGACACTGTATGAGTATTGACTTTAACTTTGCTTAGTCAAGAGCGTTGTAAAAAGAAAACTGCAGATAGGTGGAAAAAAGGCAGAGACTTTAGAATGAAAAGATTCATTTGTTTAAAAATAGGTTGGGTCCTATGTGAGCATTTTTTAAAAAAATAGGCTATAACAGTCATATTTTTAAAAATAAAATAGCTCTACTGTGCAACTTTTGCTCTCTTCCAACAGAATAGTATTGTGTTGAATCTCAAGGCTGACCCTGGAAAGCATCTTAGGTGACAAAGCAAAGATCAAGGCCAATGTCAATTTTTTCTAATTTATATTTCTCCAGTGCTTTCAGGGTCTAGAGGCAGGACAAAGTCTGACTGGACTGAAGGTGTTATATTCCCACGTATGTCTTACAAAGAAATTTCTTAGGACTAAGAAAATAATAGGTAAAAAACCCCTTATTCTTTTTCACTTAATAGAAGATGTGCATATATGAAGTGTAACCCAGGCAAGGCTTTTCAAGATCTTTTTTCAGACTGATACTCATGACTGCGGTGGGTAGCCTCAAATAATGAAATTGCTATTAGCAAATGACCCTTTTCTCCTGGATCACATGAATGCCACTATGCCGTGCTGAAAGAAGAAAATGAGGTCATATTTCACTTAAGAACAGAATGAAAGCTGGTACTGGTTTCATATTTTCCCCCATATTTTCTTTTCCACTCTCAGTCATATCTGCATGGCTGATGGTTAACAGGGTACTTTGCTTCTGTGTAAGGAAGCATTTGTTATTTCTTGCTCACTATTTTCCATAGCAACACAAATGTCTCTGTTTAACATCCAGTGGAGATGAACAAACAGAAAAACCTTTAAGAAGCAGTTTGTAAAAGAAGCTAAATTAAACTTAACTCTTTCAGGGTAACAGTGCAGTCAGTACTTATTCTGGTATTGTGAAATGTCTTGTTGAGGGCCAGAATGCTCTCAATATTTAAGCACAAGAATGGCCATATTGGGCTAGATCCACTGTCCCCTTAGCACAGAAAGCCACTTCTGCCAGAGCTGGGTAGTGGATTCCTACAGAACACAAAGGCAGGGCAGGCATGACATGATAAATGCCCTGCTATAACCTTTCCCTCTTTCCTTCCTCCAGTTCCTACGAGCTGCAGCTAAGGAACTTTCTTGACTAGAAAGGGTGTCTCTGTTTTTAAATGCAGTTGTGTACAAAGTGGTTAGATTGCAAATAATTTTATCCTTTATTTACTCCACTACGGCAAGAGACAAATCACAGTCTCTCTGTTTTGTTGCACACTGCACTCATGGAACATGTAAGAAAAACCAGGCACAAATCTGAGATGGGAATCAGAGACTATTTGAGAGGTCCAAATAATTTCCCGAACCTTCTAAAACCACAGAATTAGGATAGAAGTGCATAGCATTAAAATAACCATGTTGATGACCACATTTTGTTTCCAAATAATTAGAGGAGCAAGTGAATAGTAAATTAAGACTCATGCCAGGCTATGAAAAATGAAGCATCCTAGAGACACATCAGCACACGGAAAAGGATACAAAGACATTGATAAGGATATACACAACCAACTTCTTGTGCCCCAGCCTGGAAACTGAAGTATGTGCAGGACTTTCTGCACCAGTGCTGCTCCTGTAGTGACATTTTGTAGAAACAGTAGCCATTTACAACCTGCATTTCTTTAGAATCCTTTCCCCTACCATATGCTACATTACCTACCTGGTGATAGCAATAGTAGCTAAGCACAATACAGATAAGTAAAGAGCACTACATGGACAATCTTTCCTGTAATTGCAAAAGATTTTGAATTGAACAGACCACTCACCAGCAGTGCCAACTCTCATCATAACTTTTATTCTAAGTCCTTCCATACATGAAGTGCGCTTTAAGCCCTAAGTCCTAGAGTCATTTGCTATATTGTAATATCTGCACTTTTACTTTCCTTTCCCTTGTGTTTATAACTATCATGATTGCAAACCTTGAAAACATGTACTCTAAAGCTTGAGAACATAACCAAACAAATCAAAAGAATTAACATTTATTAGCTCCTATGGTTACCGTGACAAACCAAGTTCACATGAGCCTTGTTCAGGCAGGCCTGGCAACACTTCACAGAGTTGTTTGACTTGCTACAACAGCCCTGACTCAGCATCAAGCTGGCCTTTTTCTTCAGTGTCTGTCCAGCCAAGGGCACTGCCATTACTTTGACAGAGAAAACGTCCTTAAATTATCATGTACTTACTCTTCAATTTAGAAAATAAAAAATTGCCACTGCTTTGAAAACAACATTTAAAATAAATGTTAGCTAATCTCTGACTGCACTAGCAGCTCTTGGGTTTATAATCTTCACTTTCTATTTGACAGAGATAAATCTGGATTAAAATACAGTGCTCTAGTATTTCTACTTTTAAAAATCATTAGAAACCATATGGAGGTGGTTTGAAAACACTAGTGAAACGCACTACAAGAGCAGCAGCAGCCTAATGAAACGGGCACTTAGTACATCAGGACATAAAGAAGGGTAAGTCTGTAAGCAAAACTGTATCTTTTTGTCAGCCTTATCTAAACTGGCATAAGACTATTATTCCCTCTCATTTTTCATTTTAGGCAAATTTATTTTCGTGGCTTCTTTCATCACCAGATCCACACAACTGAATAGCAGCCATTTTACATATGACTTTTAGAGCTATTTTACTGTATCAAAAGTATTTACAAAGGATATATAATTATAATTAATTAGAATTTTTTTTCTGCTAACAAAAAATTCTGGTTATAGACATTTTTAAATATGATTAATCAATCTTAATATGCCTAGTGATAGAATTAGGAAAATATCAGGCAATGGTGAATGATAATATAGGGGTTTTTTTAACTCAAAAGCATTAACTTATTGGATGCAACAGACTGATACAAAATAAGGAACAGCACAAAAGAGAGTAAGGAGAAAATAAAAAATGCCCAGGAATGTAGGTCTTCAATTTAAGCATGCAATAGCAACAGAAGCACAGAAAAACATACTACAATTTGTGTAAATAATTTCTATTTTCACTATCCAATTTGATAGTCTTTCTGTAATAGTTACATGTACAATATGGGATTTTTTTGGTGTAATTTGTAAGTTATACAACTATGTTCCTTGTAATACTGCTATATTTTACCCAGCAGGTTAATGGGATAGACAAAAAATAAAAATAACTGCCTAAAATATGAATCAATTTCTAAAATTTCTTTACACGTGGCTGAATCTATCATTAAAATCCAGACATGCTGACAAAGGACCTCAGGTCCTATGTGATGTTAGGGCTGTCAGCTTACTACTTATGAGGCCTGAACCACGTTCATCTTTCAAGCATCCATTCACTGATCTGATGCTCAGGTGCACCTGCCACAAAATTCTGGGCATTTTGCTGCATGAAAAGTCAGTGTATTTGGGTAAAATGCAGCTCTCGTTGCTGTCACACCTCAGCCAGGCCCTGGGGCAGCGGCGAGGCCTGGGCGTGACGTGGTGGTGGGTTCATGCGCAGGCCTTTGGCTGGGCAGAAGGGGCATCCCTGCCGCACCCGCCCGCACCCGGGGCACCTGGGCCTGCCGGGGCACTTGGGCCCCCGGCGCCATAGCGGGGCCTGCTGCTTCACCCCCGTGAGCTGTGTGGCAAGGCCCACTTTCATCTTGTCATGCTGTCCCTCAGGAATAATGCTTTCCCCTCACTGCCCCCAAATACGGGTAAACATCCACAGCATTCAAAAGCGAATGAAGGAAAGGAGAATGTAAATTAATTTATTAAAATTATGTTAAAGACTCTTACTGCCATGGTGTCTCACAGGAGCTCCTGCTTCTCCTCCTGAGGTTGCCAGGGTGACAGGCTGCTTTTCCTCCCTCAGCCACTGCTCACTGTCTGTGGTGGGCAAACCCTCAGATTTGGGCCAGCCCAGCACTTCACCCAACGTCTCAGTGGCAGGGGGTGGAGGGAAAGGCTCTCCCCAGGGTGCTGTGCCCAGGGCCCTGGGGCTGGCTGCCCCTGGCTGTGCTGCTGTGGCCCTGCTGTCCCCTCAGCGGCCACTGTGCCGGTGGGCTGCTTCCCTGTACGGGGCTGCTTCAGAGCTGCCTCTGCTTCGCCTCAGTGTGCAGCAAGGGCCAAGTGACGCACGCAGGGCCCCGGCAGAAAGAGCAGGAGCCCTGAGGGAAACCCTCTGCTCGTCTCCTTGCTTCATTCCAGGCTCCCACTGCTGCCTTCTGGATCCGTGACAGGCCCCTTTGTTTCAAGGTACTACAAATATTTATTATGCTCTGATTAAAATTGAAGAATATGGTTTTAAAAGGCACAGCAGGCCAATCTAAAGCTCACTGCCACTAAAGAGGGTGTATGCGCTCCCCCTCTCCCCTCCTCAGTGTCAGGCTGGTGCTAGCACTTGCTAAAATCCTTCTTATGTGCCAATTCCACTGGGTAAAATGGAAAAAAACCCACCCAAGAAAACTCATAATGAAAAATTTAATGGATCTCTGCCATACTAATTAGACCACAGAAGGACCCAAAGTGTGCCAGAGCAGGTGTGAGGAAGGCGGTAGGCAGACAGCAGCAGGAGGAGTGGGAAGAGGAGGGAGGAGAGATTAAATATTCCCAACCACGTTTGATCAGTTTATTGAATTTCAGTCTTTGTTTTATTTTAACTCTGAAACCAAATCAGCCTGGCATTGTCAGGTGTTTCCCCTCAGTCACTGGTACATGCCAGTGGAGTGCTGCCACCACTTTGAGGACTGGCTCAAGCAGCCATCACTGCTCCTCTCATTGCTCACAAGGGCTATCAGCAATGAGTTTTCTCCTTTCTAAAACAAAAAAAAGATTCCTAGGACAGGAATTACTTTTAGAATATTTAGGAACTGATTTTGCACTTATGCTGCAATGGCTGAAATGCAGCCTGAGCCCCTTTCATGAATAAAAAATAGGACTTGCCACAATACCTCTCTGTGTACATCACCACCAAGGTTTTGTTCAGAGAAACATCATTACAAAGTGTAATGTTAGCTTCCTCTGTGCAAGCCAATGCACTCATACAAATGCCTGCAACTTTTTTGAAGTGGGTTGTGAATATTTTTCTTAAAAATCACACACTGAAACCATGAGAAAAATTCTGCCCAGAAGAAAGCCTTATAATGTGCATATAGATTAATCTAATAATGTGTTACTATTGGCATAATCTTGGAAAGCTCTCTTGGTGTGATAAAATTTAGCAATTAATGAAACATGTTTTTTGCCTCTCCTGGAAAACTGGAGAAAGCCAATCCATTGCTTTTTAGCTTTGCTCTTATCCCTCTTCCCACCCCACAGACAGAATGATTTTTATCAGTGTTGTAGGCAGATTGAAGAGTTTCTAGTATAAAAGACACATAGCAAAGAGTGTAAAGAGGCATAGCAAAATGCAGTGTTTGAAATTTATATCAGCAAATTTTAAGCAGGAAATAAAATATATTTTTAACACTGAGGGAAATAACTACTGGAGCAGTTTACCACAGGCATGGAAAACTCAGCATGTTTTGCACTCCTTAAATTTGAATTGGCTGTTTTTATAAAAATATATGTTCTAGGGAACTTCATAGGGTAACCATAGAAATCGCTAGATAGGATAGACAGGAGGCCAGGTCAGTCCAGACCATTATAACCATCCCTTTTTACTACAAACCATGATTACCATGTACCTAACCACGTACCTAACAAGCCATAGGCTGATAGCCTTCCAGACAAGCAGTACATTTGCTAAAGAAGTTGATTTGAAAGCTGAAGCTGGAGTCTTCCTTCCCTGATTCCCCTGAAGGGAGATGCACTTGAGTAGCCTGCAGAGAACTGTGAATTTGGAGGACACTCTACGTTTAAGGCCAAATACAGTTCACCTTACATGACTATAGATTTTAGAGAAAGTAATCAGCCCAGAGTAATCCAAGTAGTATATGGTTATGCATCTTTGCTTTCCAGTTTCATTTAGTATCAGCTGCTTCCAAAAGGGTATTTGGAAAATTTTTTTTGCCTATATTGGCAATTTCTCCAAAGAGTAGACACAGATGTCATTGATTTTAATTCCACTCAGCACACTCATTGTAATTATCCACTAGCAAAGTCTATATTACAAAAAAGATAATTTAAATGTAACTTCAAAAAAACCTGACAAGTGTCAAGTCCCATTACCAGCTGACTTGAATAGTTGCACTTGATATGGGATATTTTTTTTTGTCTAATGGCCAGCTAGCAATAAATGTTCAGACAGAAAAGAAATAGGAAAAGATAATAAATTGTAAACATAAATACATAATGTAAAGCTATACAAGATTACTTAGCAACAGTAATGCAGTTAAATCAATATTCTGGCATCAGTGCATTTCAGGACCACAAGTTTTGTTATTTTCCAGACTCTTCCACCTTATAGATGCCCATTAATTACCTTCATTTGTCAGCTGACAGTACAAACAGGGTACAAATGTTTAGTCTGCTGCTTGTGTTAGTATCTAGGAGCTACAGTAGACAGAAGGTTTCCAGAACTCTGCTGTATAATCACCCTGTGAAATTGCTAGCACTACTAGCATGTTTTCTTTTCTCTTACAAATAAAGTAACAGATGAAAAAGTCTCAAGCTAACACTAGCTCGTTTGCATTCTTAACAAAATCATTTTAGAGCAAAGCAGTAATTCCACCTCAATATCAGTTTGAGATGTGCTTACACAAGTTACATTTTAGCATTCAGTTTTAGGGCCAGACTGATTTACACAGTGAGATATTCACATAAGCCACCTTGTGTTCCCACCTCGTGAATAACAGTGTAGGAAGAAACAGAATTAAAAGCAGGTCCATAAAACAGCATGTTCTGTAGGTCTTCTCAGGTGGTGAAGCAATAGCAGAATGAGACAAGAAGCACACTGAGTGTTACAGCTGTGCGCCCACCAAGGGAAGCAAACTTGATCCTAGGCATTGGCTCACTCAATCCCTTGTTGGGACAGAATGCAAACTGGAGTATAAACATGCATATGGACAAGAGCTTTCCACCAAGACTGGAATTGGATCAGGCTTCCTCATTGCCATGTAAGCCACCCAGTGCAATGCATCATCACAACTCTGACTAGAGAGAGCACATCATTCCTTTTCTGAATTTACCATTAATTCAGCAGCAGACAGTTCAACATTCAGATAAATCCTTGCACAAGGGAACAACTAAGACCCTGTGACAAAACTTCTACTGCCACTTCATTAGGAGGTACTGTCAGCCCATTTGGTCACTCTTGCAGCACCACAACCCTGTCAGCATTCCTTGAACTAGAGCTTTTCTGTAAGCAGCAGCATCCACTGCTCTTAATGCCACTTCTCTTTTTACCAGCTGGGAACTAACTGAGTAGATACAGGTGGGATTCAGCCCTCTTCCTTAAGAGGCTTTCTCAGAGCAGGACAGTGTGAATTTTTTGATTTACACTTGCTTTCCCAAGCTCTTTTTGCACTGCAGCTGCAGAAAAGTGGTAATTCAGTGACCTACTAACTTTTTCCACATAAAAAGCCAGCAGCAGAACTGGCATAATAACGTAGTCCCTCATATTGCAGTAGCCTGGTATGGATGTAACAGACAGATGTGATAAGTACCTTGATCTTGCAGTGTTTTACAAATGTCACATAGAATCAATAGATTTCTCATATATTTGAAATTAAACACAAATTAATATTTGCAGGACTGGTGTTGAAGTCAGGCCCAATAAAACTATAGGTTTGCTTAGAAGAGAGAATGTGAGTGGCCATGTGGAAGTGCATACTTCACCTTGTTTGCAAGAACTGCTGAAGAGGGCAATAATGCCAGTTTAATTACCTCTATATGTAAACGGAATATGCTGAAGATCACTATCTTCAGCATTTCTGCTTCTGGCTCTTGCTGAGGCAGACTGCAGGTTTATACAGCTGAACTTCCCTCATTTATTTTATAAAGATTCTTTCTGTCAATATAAACACAGATCAAAGCTAAAATGTTTTAAAAATGAAGCTAGAGACAAAAGACAGCAGCTGGTCCCTAGAGAGAGGGTTTGAGCCTCCAGGTCAGAGGGACTGAGGAATTTCCTCCTTGTGTCTCAAAGGCTGTTGCTAAGGAGACCATTTTTGGTTCAATGAGCCTGTGGGATGGACTAGATGACATATATGCAATATTTCTGCTACTAAGGAAAAAGAGAAGCACAAGCTGTGGAGTCCTTGTCAGAACAGAGCACAGAAACCCACTTATAAGGCCCTTTTTAACTACTGTACTTGCTCCTACTGACCAAAGTTGGTAACCTCACCATTTTTCCCCTTTCCTTTGCAGTAATCCTTTCCAATGAGAAAGAAAATGATGCTGTGAATGGCAAGGAGATGATACCTTACTGCCATCATAAATCCAAGGAGAGCACAAGCTTTCCAAAGGAACAGTTCGTCAGATAGACATAATCCTTCCAAGTTCAACAGGTAATCATTCTAAACTTAGCACCATCTGTATATTCTATAACAGTATTCTTTTACAATAACAGGAGGTACTGTAAATGAACCTGAGCTTGCTTTACCTCGGTTAGTGCTCCTGTGTTACTGAATAGTTTCAATGGTGCTTATAAATAGCACAAATATGTGGGTTGTTTTAGAGCTTAAAATGACTATTTTTACATTTAACCTTCCAGCATTCCCAGTTTTGATAATTAAATGTTTTTTCGCATTGACTTTTGTATCAATAGATTTGACATTCACAGCAGTTGTGTGACTGAAGTCGCAAGACCTCTGTTGTCCAATCTATTGTTTCCCTGTGATGATCTTTCTATGAGATAAATTAATCTTGACAAGTGTTTCCTAAAAAGGAAAAGAGATAAATTTGCACTGCAGGACTATTGAGAATCAAAAGGTCACTCAAATCTGATGTACTTTTAAAAGTTTTACTGTTACTACTGATTAGAAGTGTACTGTTCTATGCAGGAAAGGCTGTTGGGTGGACACGCACATGTAAATGCATTTCACTGAAATAGCTGCTACAGCTTCTAGAATAAGCTGTGTTTGAATAAGCATGTTCATCGGCGCTAAGGAAATTCTGTAAAAGCTTGCAGTGGTAAAACTAGTGTAGATAAGGCTCCCCTAGCAATCTATGGCTCATCTAGGCATAATAAACAGTAAGTCCTTCCCCTGTTTCCTGAACCTAACTTTACAAAACTGTTGTACAATACAGAGGAAGGGCATGCAGTTTTCATCAATGAGCTTCATTCTCCTGCCAGGTGAAGTGAATGTGACTCCCTTCCCCAGTAACAATGGTATGTTATATTCTTCAATTGGCACCTGCTCCTTTAAATTAGGACTCAGTTTTGATATTTAACCTTTAAAATATTCTCTCCATCAGTGATGCAAAGTGGCTTGCAATATCTACTTGAATAGCCCCAATCTTTCACATTGAAGGAAAATTTAAGCATGTTAAGTAGGTGGATGGCAAAAGAAGATCCAAAAAAGACTCATTTCTTTTCAGTTCATTTAAGCTCTTTTATTTCACCATAATAGAATACATTGATACTCAGTCTACGGGGAAGTAAAAGTAAAAATGGAGTACAGCAAGACAATGTACAGCCAATGTGTTTAATTTCAATCATTGTCTATTTATAATTCTTTAAAGAGAAATTAAAATAACTTCTTGAAATAACCACTTAGTTCAATAAAGCAACTACATGTATTTACATTTATATTTTACATACATTTACTGATTCTGTTGGAGGAATGTGAGCATTATTAACTTTGGAGTAAACAGGAAGTATAAACTATTTGATTCCTTGATGGTCTTTGGCTTTGTACTCTTACACATTGAGGGAAGAAAACCAAAATATTGAAGGTGTAATGAGAAAGGAGCCAAACTGTGAAAAATGTGCCTCCTCCTTACCAGCTACTATTCCTACTGCTGAGAAGGAGCAGGTTACCAAGCAGGCAGGTACCTGAGAGATGGTGACAGCTGGAGAATAGTAAGGCTTATTTAGTGTGGGGGTGGCTAGTTCCCAAGATCCAAAATTGCAGCAACAACACCTGGAAAAACTCTTCAAATGACCTAATGTGACACAGTGTGCATGTCTTCTGTAAAGTAAGAGGTAATTTTCATATTTATTTTTTGTTGTTACTTTTTATTTTGAGGGGAGGTATAATCATGTTCTGCAATACATTGTATTTTTATGAAGCATTGTTTCATAAAATCATCACCCCCTCACTGCTGAGCTAGTATAAAAGAATGAAATTTCATTGTAATGTCACTTAGATCTATCACCAATCAACTCTGGTTTCTTCTCACTTAATTACTCATCTCATCCTAAACTATTTATATCTTAGAAATACTTGGTTTATTTTTCCCTCTCAGAAGGAATGCAACTAGAACAAATTGAAAACAAAAGGAAAAACCCAAGGTTGCTACAAAATGAGTGAGCATGGAGTTATTCTTCTGAAAATCCTTGAGCTTCTTGATGAATTAACACTTAACAAAGAAAAAGCCTAAATCACCGAGGATTTAACTGCAGACATTTTGTGATGAGCCTTTTTCCTTTTTAAAGGTTTCTAGTGAAAACGCTGTTTTGTTCACAATGCATTAATTCTTACTGCTGGTAGAAATTATTTTGGAAGGTAACATGTTTTTAAATATGAGTTTCCAGTAATTTTTCCACATTACTTCTTTGCTTGTGAGTCTGTGCTTGCAGCCAGTAATATACAACAATGGCTTCATTTCTTTCAAAGTTGGTGTGTTTTTATGGAATGTTTTACGTTCTGAGTATGATATTCAGTTTCTCTAACATGGTCTGGAGAACTTCTGCATTATATGAAGCTGGGGCTTCCCAACACTAAACCAAAGCAACTCATTAAGTTGCTTCCCACACGTTTAAAGTTCCTAACACCTTTGCTATTCTTGTATTTTAAATGTGTGGGGAACATTCTTTGCTAACATAGTGTGATTTCATCTAAGCTGTGACAATTCTCAGCAGCTAAGGACCTCTTGCTCAGTTGTCACATATTGCTATAATTCACCTTCTCTGCAATAATATTTGCATTACAGCTATTAAAATCCATTAAAAATAAACCATGTGCAGAATTTTGGGCTTTACTAAAGAGGATAAATAGAAGCTGTGATATTATACCTTAAGGCTGACATCCAGGCCACCTGGGCCCCAGGAAAGTCAAAAGAAGTTTTGCCATTGCTTTAAATTATACCGAGATTTCACCAGATTTTGCAACTAGATCTGTCTTGATACACTCTAGATGAATCTTTTCTCCCTTCAAGATGGCATGAAAAAATGAGAAATTTTCTCAGAAAATGAGAATCATATCCACACAACACATTCATAGCCGCTATTTCTAGTAGGGTTTAGAGCTATGTCTGTGATATGCCTCCATTTCCCTGAGTCCTGAGGACAACCCTCCATGGTGGTTCTGCTGTATCAGATTCCAGCCTTCCCTGGAAGATCTGTAGGGCCCCACAACACCTTATCAATAACTCTCCAAGATTTCTTGCCACCACAAGCGTTCAGGAGGGATGTAGTTCAGGTGCGTCCTTTTACTTCATGAGGATTTACTGGTGACAGTGGCTCCACACTTCATAACAGGCCTGCAGAGAGCCAACTGTTTTGCTGCTACAGTCTGGGTGAAGGTGCAGGAGAGTGGGTGGCGAGGCAGCATAGAGTACTAGTAATGGGTGGATAGTATCCGGGTCTACAGGGTCGTAGACACAAACGCACACAACACAAACCTCCAGCTTTCTATCAAAGCAAAATCAACTGCTGCTTTGAGAACAGCCAGCTGAAGTAAGGGGGACACAAAAATAGCCTTGTAGCAAGAAGAGGGAAGTACTGTTGAAAAACCATCTAATTCACACAAGTGCTCAACAACTTCTAGGTTCTTTCAAGCCTTTTAGTACTATTAGGTATCCAAATAATCTCTGCTTATGCCTAGGGCTGGACTTCCCTTTCAGAAGTATGCCTGACCATAGTGATCTGTAAGTTCAGGAATTCCAGACTGCGTTACCATAAGACTTAGCTAGGAATAAAACCACATGCACTAGTGTAGCCCCTGGCTGGTTCACTGCATGGCAGGCTTTCTACTTAGCAACAAAAGCCAACACTAGCACCTCACTTCACTGCTTTACAGTCTGTAGTGGCTTCTCATTTCATGCAGGATATAGGGAATCACTTGTGCTAATCAAGGCCTAAGATTCTAGCAGGCTTTTCCAATACAAATTGGGAAGTCCAGGCACTAGTGAAGTCACTTTTGGGAAGCTGCAGAATCATCTCTGTACAGGAAGGATGGACTTAAACTGGAATGTTTGCAGAAAAGAGATGGAAGGATCATTAGGGAATGAAGGGCCTTTTAAGAGATTTAAATAGAGCAGCTTGTTTAGTCTAGCAAAATGAAGATCGAGGGAGAAAATTAATACTGTCGACAAATACACTGGTGAAGAGGGGTAAACACTAGGAGAAAGAGCTATTTAGGGTAAAAGACAGCATTGGCACAAGGGTACAAACTGACCCCTAATTATTTTAGACTGGAAAAACAAGGAGAAGGTTGCTGCAAGAATTAAATGCTGGAGTTACAACAGCAGCAGTAGAAACATAGAGTTTAAGATGGAGTTTGGCCTAGCTGTGAAAGGGTGTCTATAAAGGGAGCAGCTATGATCTGGGAGATTGGTCTTGATAACTGCGATACTTAATGCAGTTTTGACTTTTAAAGACCTAGTCCACAAACAAACATGTATTGAAATAACTCCAGCCATTGCCTCTCCAGCTGTGAGCAGGACCTTCACACAGCAGCTGCATTCCACAAGAACAATGAAATGAGTCCAGGCTCCCTCACGAGCAAGAGAGACAGGGACTTGGCTTTACTACATTTGGAATATGTTACTTGTAGAACTAAGGATGAGCTTCAGATCTCACTGCATTCATAACTAAATATAAAACTAATTTGCTTGATTTCCTATAGTAAGCTTTATAGGCACATAGACATGCTATGATTTTAATGATCTTTTTGTTATTTCTACAGCTGGGGAGAGAGAGCAAGTGGGGGAAAAATGTGGTTGTGATTTTCATAACTGTTAGAAAATGTTCATTTAAAAATCTTTTTTGAGAAACACAGGCAGGTGTCTAACTTTAATGAAGGATTTTTCACCATTTGCTTAGAGCATTTTCTTCTAGAATATGTATTCTTAGACATGTTAGGAACTTAGAAAAATAATTTCAGAGCTACTTTAAGTTTGGCAGTGTTACATTAACAAATAACTTGGCAAAAATACTTTGCCTTTACATATGCACAAATTTATGGCTGTTCCTATAATTCTCCTTCTGTTGTGCTGCATCTGGAGATTATACATAACTTCTTAAACTTTCATCATGGCCTTGTATTCTCATGCTATTGATGAAAGTACTTCTGATCCTCTAGTCAGACCAGATAAAAACAATCTCTAAAGACAATCTGTTTTTTTCCTGTCTTACTGCTGAAGAGAGACCGAGGGGTGCCTGCTGGACTGACACATTTCTGTGCAACACAGCAAGGCCTTGCTTGGTGTGTGGCTTGTCTTAAAATGACTGACTTCTCTTCATTAGTCTTAGACAGTCAGAAGCAAAGCATTAGAGCTTCAGGTTTAGATTTGCTGGTTTCAAATTCCTTGTTGTACTTTGTCTGATCAGAAGAAACTGTTCATTTAGTACAGTAAGTGCTTGCAGGCAGACTATAAAAGTATCAGTTATTCTCTTTCAGCTTATTCAGCTAACGGGTAATCTTACCCAAAGATCTAAACTATTTATTTATAAAACACAATTAAAAAATGATCTCTGGTGCAAAGCAGTTACTGTAGGGAGAGTTTGGGCCAGTTGGATCTAGCAGTGCAAATAAGAAAAGGGGAAAACAATCCTATAAAAGGATGAGATGAAGATTTATGAGATCATGTTGAAATTCCCCCAAGATAAACATCAGGAATAAGCTACCATAGAAAGCAAGTGGTGATTATCTATGAGTTCAAGAGATACCTGATTCTTTCTGAGGAACACTCAGAAAGATTATTCCAGAGTAGGATCCTGTCATGGTTGCATTTCAGATCCATGGTCTAAACTGGGCTGAATGGGAAACTTCCAAGGCCACCTGTGTATTACTGGAAATACAACTGGGGATTCCACGAGGGGTTTCCCAACTCAGTATTTGTTTCTGCATACATTTCTTGTGCTCTGGACCAGTCAATGGATGGTGGCCAGAAGAAAGACATACTTAGTACTTTACTGTGGCCTTGTTGCAAGGAACTGGGAGGAAAGGAAGGGGGCAGAACCACTGGAGCATTATAAACTCGTATAGCTTCCTGTAGAGAGCTCTGTTTTCTGATTGCTGTCTGACAGCCACTCATATCCAAGAGATAACATATTTAAAATGATAATTCTTCATTCATTCCACAGGAGCTAAACACTGCTTCACTGTAAAAATGATATAAAGGACATAAAAAAAAAGAAAATTCACAGAGAACCATGGACTCCACTTATCCTCAGGTCAGATCTACAGCTTTCATTTTGTTAAGCAGTTTTACAGTAGAGAAATCTTAATTTCCTCAAGCCTAATTGGTACTGTGAGAATGCCTCACAGGTATAAATTGTTACAGCTTTATGGATGGATTTCAGCTATCTCTTTGTTTCTTTTCTTACTTTTCTTTATCAAGTCCAGACATCACTGAGTTTTATAGAATGTATGTGAAATCCTGTTTAAAGCAACATCTGACGTTGTGGAAAGAAGGAAAACCACCAAAATGGTGTTATATTTTGTTTTTCAAGGTATTCTTTTGCAGCTGAAGTGATGAACTCTTAGTTTATTCAGTTGGAATATCTTAGTACATTTCCCAGTAGAACAGCTTTCTAACCATGCAAAAAGCTTCATACCTTTTTGAACTCTCTTACATCATGCACACATTTGTAACTAGAAAAGCACTTTAACTGCACAGGAAAACATTTTCAAAAGAAATGTAGATTTAATCAGGAAATGTGATTGAATGAATTATTGCATGAGTTTTAGAAGGAAAATTTTAAAGTTCAATATTTCAGATTGTGTGTCCTCCCTACTTTGACTCTATCACATGCAGACTCTTTGCATATCTAAATGAAAAGACCTGGGTGATCTGCAAAGCTGGCGTGTATCAACTAATAATTTTAATATAAACTGAATGGTGGTAGAAAGTATAATGACTATGAACAAGCAGGTATAGAATACAAATAACAGTATATATCTACCTCCCTTGAATGAAGACTACTGGAAGTTTGCCCTGTCAATAGCTTTTCCCCTAAAAGGAAACAGTTCACAGAATCCAAAAAATAGCCATGCGCAAGGCCAATTGTACATATCTCTGCCTGACAGTGACGAACTTTTTACAAGATAGTTTAAATTATATCTTTGAGACATTTCCTAAAAAGGAAGAGATAGAATTGTCCACAGCTGATTAAAAGATGTGTTAAAAAAACAATGAACAAACCATCCAAAATTGGACTCCATAGTATTTAAATTTATTTGCACTTAGCACATATCTGAATATCAAAACACTAAGTCAAATTCGGCATCACTTTATACTTTGCCTGACTTCCTAGACTTCAGTGTCAGATACAACACGGTACAAAATTAGTGTGTCTTTCTAAAGAAATGTGGTTTGGAAATCTCACTGCAGATTCCTGTGTGTGTGAGATCCTGAAGTACTTTTAAAAACCTTGCTCTGTTTCAGTCAGAGTTGATGGACAGGTAAATGGCTCAATTCTGTTTGCTACAAACTTGATGAAAATAAGCAACTAGGCAGCAGAGAAAGACGTGTTTAGTGTGTCTATACTCCCCCAGTGCAGAGCCATTTCTTTGTTGCATGAAGTGCAAAGCAATCCTCTTGCTATACAACTCTCTCCCACTCTGATAAAATGATCTGGTGGAAGGATGCCACTCCACATACGGACTACTTACAGTTTTTCTCCTTTCATTCAGTAATGGTAGGAAAGGAAAATATCCTTTGATTACTCCCACAGCAGGGAGCAATGCACGATATTAACAGGAGAAATATTTTTCATGATGCAGCTGTAATTAAAGATGCCCGTTCCTCTTGCTTGCTTGTTTTAGAAATAGTGTCAGATACACCGTGGCTACAGGATGGTTTAAGGTAACAAATACCGCCAGGGTAGCGTGTCTCATGCCTCATTTTGAACAACTTAACCAGGGAGTTATTTCATGGTGGTCTGGTTGCACCTGTTCACACTTAACTGATTCTGCACAAATTTGACCTGTGTCTGACATCCCTGCTAAGGTGTCATGACACAGTGAATATCCCTCTGTTGCTGGACATGTGTTGTATTATTTCTGGAACGGTGGTGACAGCCAGGTTACTCTAACTGCTCTCCAGACACAGGATGAGACAGTTCTTGCTCTCCAGCACAGTTCCAAAGAGACAAACAGTAGTCAAACAAATAAATTAGATGCCTTGCTGGTAATCCCTGAACATTTAATTTCCTGAAGCCATCACTATCTCATCTTGGCCTCTTTTCCAAGTCATGTAATCATATTGCCTTATGATTGATCATATTTCAAACGGAGAGCAAAACCTAGATTTTTTCTTAGAATGATACTGTTCATGGAAAATATGCTTTTAAGGCATTTGTCATTGAATTCTTATGCAGTCTGTTAAGTATAGATATTTAAAATACCATGTTGTATATAGTTCAGTAAAGCACTGCAGTTCCATGTAACAGTACTCCTTAGATACCCCAGCTAATGCTCTTAGGCTAAGCACTGCCCTCCAAACAATTTACCTGCATTTTTTTTCATCTAATTTAACAGAATAGACAAAAATTGACAGAAGCACAATCTTATATTTCTTATTCTACAGATGTCAGTCTCAACTGTGGGGAGATTAAATGATTTTCCCAAGTTCATGCCCACAGTTCAAGTCTGTGCTAGAGCCAAGAGCACCTAGAAGTTCGGGTTAATGCTGCAGTCTGAGGAATCTTTCCCTTTCCCTTTGTTCTTCCTATTAGCTTGGTTGTCCACCCTGGCAACGCTTGGGAAAACTCCCTTCACTGTACCAATCCAAGCTCAGCTATCAGTGTTGTTACTTCCAGTATGAGAAATGGCATTCCTCAGTGTGCACATCCTTAGTGTGGTTAGGATTTCCCCAGTGCTGTCACAGGATATAGGGCTCACTATAGAATCCTAGTTAACATTTAGCATATTTGTGGCTTACATTCAAAAGTAATTTCATAAGCCAAATGCAGCCAATGCATCTGTGGATGCAGAAGGTCAACATTTACAATCAGCTTGTTAAGTTGCTGTTTCCATCTGCATTTTTCTAGTGAGAGCAGTTTGGATAAAATATAACATGAAGCTTTTCTGAATTTAGAAAATGCTTGATGATTAAACGTAAATACATGAACCATGAACTGCAGATAAGTGTATCTGCCAGGAGAGGAAATAGAAATAGTATGAGTAAGTCTATTCTCACAATTTTTCCAACCCACCAGATAAAATTTACTAGAAATTAAGGTGGAGGAAATGAGAATACATCCCCAGAAATTTTTCTGTACTTCAGCAGGGTGCTTTGTCAGAAAGGAATGGGTGGAAGACCTCAGCGACAGGGCTAACATGCTACAGTATAAATCAGAAACAGAAAGTAATGCCTGGAATTCTGTTTCCTAAAAAGAATATAAATATTAGAAAGCAAGTAAGCCATGCATTTATTACATTATAAAATAGATGGCAATGATAGGTGTTTGGGACTCCAAGCATTTAAAATCTTTCCTTTTGTTTCTGATACTGCTTTTAGACAGGAGTCTAAGGAGCCTGGTGTAACTGTTTTCAGTTAAGGTGGTTTTTTCTTCCAGTTTTCTAAACATAGTGGTAGTGAGCATGGATTTCTTACATAACATTCTTCGTGCACATTTTTCTTTTTAAGTATGCACCTTATCTGTAGGCAGCTAATGAATAGCCTAGAGCTTATCCTATGCTGTAACATATAATGCATATTTAGTCCACATGGATCACAAGAAGTTGGGGACCTGCAAATTAGGGGCAGCCTTGGTTGTAGTGCATTGACCATGAGATGGTAGAATTCTGGATCTTGAGAGGAGGGAGCCAGGCAAAAGCAGTATCACAACCTCAGACTCCAGGAGAGCGGTCTCTAACCTGTCAGGGATCTGCTTGGAAGAATCCCATGGGATACAGTTTTGGAGAGAAGATAGATCCAGGAGAGATGGTTTATTTTCAAGGATCACCTCCTCCAAGCTCAAAAACTGTACATCCCAATGAGAAGGGAATCAAGCAAATGTAGCAGGAGACCTGCATGGATGAACAAATTGCTCCTGACTAAACTCAGACAGGAAGGTGAAAAGCTGGAACAAAAGGTGGAAACTGGGTCCACTGACCCAAGAAGAATATGGAAACACTGTCAAAGCATGCAGGGGCAAGGTTAGGAAATCCAAATCTCATTGAACTGAACATGAGGTGATGGTGAGAGATGTGAAGGGCAACAAGACAGGCTTGTGCAAGTACATCAGCAGCAATAAGGAGCACAGTAGGGAAAATATGTGCTCACTGCTGAAAGGGACAGGGAATGTGGTAACAAAGGTTGTGGAAAGAGCTAAGGTATTTGATGCCTCCTTCACCATGCTCTTTACTGGTAAGACTGGCCTTCAGGCATCCCAGGTTCCCAAGACCAGTGGGAGAGTCTAGAGCAAGGAAGACTTACTCTGCATGGAGGAGGATCGGGTTAGGGAATATTTAAACAAAATGGACATATACAAGTCCATTAGGCCTGATGGGATGCAACCACAAGTGCTAGTGTTATTGCAAGGGCATTCTTGATAATTTTTGAAAGTTCATGGTGATCAAGAGAGGTTCCTAGGGACTGGAAGAAAGTAAATGTCACTTTTAACTTCAAGAAGAGAAAGGAGGATCTTGTCAGCCCCACCACAATCCCTGGGAAAGTGATGTAACATATGAGCCTTTAAACCATTTTGAAACAAATGAAGGACAAGAAGGTGATTGGGAGTAGTCAGCTTGTAGGTACGAAGGGGAGATTATGCCTCAGCAACCCAACAGCCTTTGGTGCCCAGTACTTCTCCCTGGGCACTCACTTGTGGGTAACAAGATGTTGGCTAGATGGAGTCTGATGGGATCCAGTCCAGCTGTTCTCATGTTCCTGTGACACTGAGCTGTGTCATTTCAGTCCTAGAAAAGTACCTCTTCCCTGCAAGATAAGAGAGGAAGCCAAGCTAAATATTCCCTGGTGAAGCTGCGTTTATAGACACTATGGAAGGTCAGTGCAGATATCTGCTGTCCTGGGAAACAGTTCGCACAAATTTACTCTATTACCTAACACTGTAGTTCAGATTCATAAACTCCAAGTCATTTGCTGAAACTGACACATGACTGTTTATCATTTGTTGGGCCAGGTGGAGGGATTAAGCCTGGCTTAACCTAAATTTACTGCATTTCCATGGCTATGTCTCATTTGCTTTTAAAATTCTGTCATAGAATGAGGCAGCATAAGCCTGGGAGGAGGAGGACGGGGGGGACAATGTCCTAGCAGTGTAAAGTTGTTGGATGTGGGGAGCTTCTGTGCACCAGGTGCAAACCTGGTGCTGGTCAGACCATGACAGGCACAACTAGCCAGTGTATGGCAAAAGGTGCGGTCTGGAGAGCCAAAATTCCCTTTTGGCAAAGTACTTGGGAGCTGTAAGTGTGCCCAAAACCAAAACCCTCACAGCTGACAAGGCAGTTCATGAGGTAGGACTCCTAACATGCAGCAGTGCCGTTCATATGAGGTTCTCAGTCCTGTACCTTCCAACCAGATCTGTTCCTGGACCTTTGTCCTGCTTCCCTCCACTCTTGCTACCCAGTGACCTATCGTCTCTCTGGTCACCCATTGCTTTGAGACTCCCCGGACTTGGAAGACTGGAACTGACTGGAACAAAGGCGCCTCCCTGATGCTTGCCCATGTATCCCTTGTACCTGAATCGGCCTCCTGACCAAGAACACAACTGACAGTAGCACTAATACACTCGCACACTGAGGGCAGCTGTTCTCCCAGTTACTTTCCTGAGGGTGAATCCTCAAGGGCTAGCCATGGCCCTTCTTTGGTCTAGGTCCTCAGGATATGTGTTTGGCATAATAGATGTTAATATTCTTCACATTCCCAGTGATGGGCCCATTCCTTGGTGTCCCTTCCCAGGACTCAGCTGGTCTGCCTGACTCCATTTGAGATTGCAACATATAGCTCCTGGAGATCATAACTGCTGAGCATGTGGTTTCCACTATAGCTAGTTCTGGCTCTGGACTGGGTCGGGGCCTGACTTGCTGTCATTAGGCGCGACTGAGCTGATCTAGTACATATGGAGGACTCTGGCAAGAAGCAAGGAAAGGCCCAGGTCCACTGACCTTTCAAAGGTGCATGAGACAGTATCTTATAATGTAATGTGATCACTTCTGGGAAATATCTGGGGACTGTGACCTCAAAGCACTTACAGCAGAAAGGAGGCAAGAAGGGACTGGCAAAAAATCCACTTGGCTAACTGCTGACATGCGGTATCTAACTTGATGTGAATTTTAGCAAAATACAGCTACCTCAGCAATATGTGACAGCAATTTTCTTCTTGAGAAGTAGTTTTATTGATCAGCACTTTGTCTTGTAAAACTGCATCATTTTTTAATAAGGCAGGTTGGTGCCCTGGAATGGCATTAGCAATTTGCTAAATGGGCAAATAACTTTTCTTAGCTGGGCAGTTGCATCCTATGTAGCAAACAGGGAAAGGCCCAAGGCTCTTTCACTTGTACTGAACCAAAATCTAATAGTGTGTTACATGGATTTTTTTACTATTTATGACTTACTGAAGGTAAAATTGAGCTCCATCTCTCAGGTCAAAAGCATTACCCACAAAAATCTGCCAGAGGTGTCAGGGTTCTCAAGTGGGACCCCACCCCTGTCCATGGGCTCAGAAGCCCCATTTCAGCTCAACCAAGGTCCTTCAGTCCCTGCCCTAGCGATGCCATAGGAGTCCTGGTCTCCACCTCTGCTATTGCTCTAACAGAAAAGTTTCCTAAATATATGAGTATCTTAAGAAGCAAAGAAAACAGACCAGGCTAAAAGTCACCCATCCACAAAGCTAAAGTCCTAGTTTCTCTGAGCACAAGCTAAGAAAGAATTACCTTAGACAATAAGGAAAAATAATAGCTTGAAGAATGTGTAGAATGTGTAGGGTGTCCTGGTTTTTAGCTGGAACAGAGCTGGGTTTCTTTTTAGTAACTAGAATAGTGCTGTGTTTTGCTTTCAGCTGGGATTTGTTATGAGAGAAACACTGATAACATACCAGTGATTTCATTTTTGTCAGTGGAAGTGAAAAACTTCATGTTCTGTTAGTCTGCAAGTGCAAAATCTAAGGGGGCGAGGAATACTTAAATTAATAAGCTAAATTGGTGTTTGAATGTGCCAATGGGATATTCCATATCATATCACGTCATGTCCAGTGTATTAGTGAGGGTCTCTTCCTCTTTTAGCTCTCTCTGGCTTTTGCTCAGGCTCTCGCTCTTCTGGGACTGTGGTTTTGGTTTGGGGATTGTCGCTCCTCTGGGATTGTTATCTGGAACAGGCCGGGCTTGGTCAGCAGGTGGTGAGCAATTACACTGGGTATCACTCATTTGCGTATTTTGTTACTGTTATCATTACTATTTTAATATCAGTATTATTTTAAATTTTCTTTTATTTCAATTATTAAATTGTTCTTATCTCAACCTACAAGTCTCCTTACCCTGGCCCCAGTCCTCTCCCCTGTCCCCTGGGGGTGGGGGGCAGTGGGTAAACAGCTGCGTTGGCTTTTCCTGTGAAAAAGAGTATTTTCTTTTGTGTAAATATTCTCGGAAATTTACTTCTCTTTGGGAATACTTTGGTGTAAATCAGAATCTGTGATTTTATTGGAGTGACATTGATTTATACCAGGAGAAAATCAGTCCTTTTATAATTATATATGGAAAAAGTAATTTACAACATTCAAAAGTAAATATTGTATTAAGTACTTCCTTGATTTTCTAGCACTTGTAAAATGCTGACTAGAGAGAAGCAGTTAGTGATGGACCCAGCCTTACATTTGGAGTGAGAAAACCCCTTTAAAAAACACTTAAAATTAATGGATTTGTAGGAAGTAAATGTACTAATGTCCTTTGTGTTCATATGAAAAGCAAATGAATGCAAGCAGAACAGTTAGGTCATTGCTAATTTAACTAATTTGCTTACAGCAACCATGAATTTATTTCCTTGGAAAGAAGTCCAGTGTGTCCCTTACCTTTCCCTCGCATCATCTGAACTTTATTTGGCCTCTCTACGCTGGGTCCAACACCTTCCCTGCTAGGCTTGCATCTGGGTTATTTATATTTGACATTATCAAACAGCTGCTTCTGATTCTGGTCATGACTGACATTCTCAAAAAGGCAGCCACCTGAAGTGTCCCTTCTCTCTCTAATTCTAGCAGGAATTAAAAACATTTTGAGCCGATATACATTCTAGGAGTCAAGTCCTGTGTTTTTCTGAAACTTGGCCTCGGCCCATTCTTGTTGCTTGTTGAGAATTTCCTTCACAAGTTAGAGAATGTATTTCAGCTCTAACTGATAACTAGCTTCCTTGTTAACACCAATAAAAGCAAAAAGGAAAAGGATTATGAAGTAAAATCATCCTTCAACAAGGTATTGTTTACAACTCTCTTCAGATTATTATTTTTTTTTAGATTTTCTGCCCTTTTCTGTCATGTTCAGATACTGTACAGTTATTCATACCCATGTGCCAGCAAATGCAGATGGTTCTGTCCTATATACAGTTTGTAAAGGTATGGGCTAACAGGTGAAATGAAATGGATACCTTAGTACTTTAAAGTTTGAAGAGTATGAATTCAAGCAAATGTCAACAATGACCAATTTTTATTAAGATAAAGTAACTTTGGCAATGTGGAGATGAAAGTAAGGTTGCTGTGGAATTTATTAGTTACTTGTGGGAGTTTGCACCAAACCCTGCCTCAGGGTTTCTGCTAGCCTCCTTGTCAGGCTGTTTTCCATCTCTCAGTTGTGATCTAGCTTGGAGGCAGTAGATGTCATCCTTGTTAGAAAAAGACAAAGATTAACATGGGGTTGTGCACTTCCCAGCATCTGACCTGCTCTTTATCTCCCCCTGACATCCTCCAAACAATGCTGATTGCCCCAGTTAGGTTGGCAGGGGAGCTGGGACCGGGCTATTGTGCACAGTGCAGCTTGTAGGATGTACAGATGAGGAATTTAACAAATACTCATGCAGGAACTAAGAATATGCTTTGTGGCTTCTGCTTCTTTCTCTGGCACATTTAGATTACATCTTTAGGTCTTTACTGTACTTCTTTGGTTCCTAGAAGAGATGGGGAAGTGTCTGCTGGCATACTGGAAGAGTTATGAAGCTTCTGTGACCTTTCTGGGCAGTTGTACAGTTAGCATACATCTCCCTTTGGCCACAAAAGATTGATGTGATATCCAAGGCAACTCCTTCCAGTCCTCTATTCCAAGGCCAGCTTGCAGTAGTATCTTGGTTTTGATGAAATTGCTGTCTAACTCCCCTTGGAAAAAGTCTCATTTATTTTAAGAATCTTATCAAGGCTTCAGGGAGACAGAACTTCTCACAAACCACAAATTCAAGGTTTTGATCTGACAAGCTGTATTGTGACAGCTGAGATGCCAGATCAGATTGCACAAAGCAGTATTTTACAGAAGACCATGTCAGAACAGAAGCTGAGCACATTTCAACTTTGCATCTTCTAGGTCTTTACATGTAAGACTGAGGAGATCTGAACAATTCGGGGATCCAGCTTCTGAGGGAAATGACAAGAAGGCTTTAAAGAACGATGGCATCTACTTTGCCAGTGTAAAAGTCCTGTTCTTGCCTTGAGCAGAGGTTCTCCTCCACAACACAGTAGTTCTTTTTGCCTGGAGTAATGGTTATTATCTTAGTTCAGACCACTCACCCTCATCATAAGACCTAAGGATTTATAAATTTAGGAGAGCAGTCACAGAGGAAGGATAATACAGACCCAAACCTTCTGCAACAGTGAGACATTTTTCAGCAGACTGAAAGAAGAAATCAAAAATTAAAAATTACAAAGCAAAAATAACATGATTGCAAGAGCTGCTCTGAGAATCAGTTTCTGCTTTCTAGGAAATACTTGAGAAGTCCTGCAAGACAATGATTTTTCATTCAGCAAATGCTTTTAATGTTCTCATCGTGGAATTTGAAGCTGGTCTACCCAGACAATGTCTAATTTTTTGCATCACCCAAACTTCTCCTGTGACTGTCAGATTTTTCCAGTGAAAGTCTTGGCCTAACTTCTCATTAGGCTCTAAATCTCCAGGTCCCATAAGAAACACATGGCTAAGCAGAGCCTTGAACCTGCCTTCTAAAATACAAAAAACACTATAGTCACAGAACCACCATTTTTCTTGGATCATGAATGCACTGGATATTTGTTCCAGGCCTATACATGGAGAATATGAATTTGAAGGCAATTAAGCATTATCTTAATAAAACAGTTCTTGACCATTCTACATCTCAGTTCCTCATTTACAGGAATAATATGGGACACTGTAGCTGCATGTCTCATTAACGCACAGTAATGCAAGTCCTTAACCAGAAACAGAGGTAATGACAGCATTCCTAAAACACACTGAGGGAATGGAATTAGTTGGCATTGACTCCTTAGAAGTTTTAAGGATAAATATAATATATATTAAAACATCCATGGCTTACATGTTCTGATAGGAAGATAAAGATAAATGTGGTTATCTAATGAAGAAGTCAATAAACTGTGTCGGGATTTTACCTAAAGACTTCAGTGAAAGCTGCTGGCACTTTGCCATTAACTTCACTAGGACCAAAGTATTACTGTTTTATCTCAAATTACTTAAAATCAGTGTATATTCCAGGGGGTTCTACCTGCTTGGAGTTTGCCTTTAAAACCTCGGGAAGTAAACTGAATTGGAGAAGTCAACTGAATTAAGATAGCAGAATTGATCTGCCCCTTGGTACCATATTTCTGCAACTACTGCAGTCTGTTTCATCACAGCAGAAAACAAAACTGGTGAGGCTATGTACTAAATCACAAAGCCATAGCAATTTAAAGTTTTTTTATTGTATTGCACAAGATGTCTATGCAATCCATGTAGGTACTGTATTAAAGGATCCACGTTTCCCAAGACATTGGCTGTTGCAGCACACATCACAAGCATTGTGAATAATCAGTGCCTTCCTTCTTCAAAAATTAAAATAATTGGTTGCAAGTTTAAGCATGTGTGGCAATAAATGAAGAAAAAAAGCAAGGAGTATCAATACATATTTTTTTTCAAACACGCAAATATACAATTTTCAGAAGAGCACCAATAATGCCAAGCAATTATTTTGATGAGATACTGTATGTGTAGGCTCTGCAGTAAAAAGCCAATATGCACACAAAAAATATATTTCAACTTTTAAAATAATTTAACTGTAATATCTTGCATGTGTCACCTGTATATAACATATAATTTCATATACAATATCAGGCCTAAGCCTCAACTTGTGTAAATGTGTGCATACTCATTTAAAGCAGCTGAGACTCAGGTGTTCAAGCTGAAAAAGCCTTCAAATTGTTCACATCTGAATACAGAGTGGTAGTATAAGACTGAGAAAGTAGTTACAGTGAAGGTATACAGAAATGGTACTATGGAAAATGAGGAAAAACACTATCAAACTCTCAAACACAAGGTTCTATAAAGAGGCCTACAGATAAAGTGATGTTGTAATAATTTATAGAAGTGAATAATTACTATCAGTCTCCTTTCTGACACTTAGAGATTCTCGTATATTCAGAAGCCCATAGAAGTGAACTAACCAAATGTCACAATCAGTATCATTCCCAAGCTCTGTTTCTTAAGTTTCTGATCATTAATACTGGTACTTAAAAATGTTTTATATTTGCTGAAAACTGTTATTAAAATTTACCTTCTTGCTATGAGAATTTAGTGTAATAAAAATCATGAAAAACAATAGGTAAAAAAATAGTATTTTACGAATATTTTTAGAAAACCCGTCAAACAACTGCAAATACAGCTGATTTTTAAGTGTCTCTACTTTTGAACTCTGTTTTTTTGTTTGTTTTTGCTTAAGTAAATTACTTATAAAGAAGCAAGGGAGTACCAGTTCTAAGATTTGTTCTTGTCCATAACATTAAGGACCTCATCCAAAAGTGAAGGTCCCAAGTCAAGTTGTAATGAGAGAAGAGAACCTGCAAGATCTGAAAGGGATTCTTCTGACTTTGTCTTGGTTAGTTCACATGAAAGTCGATTGTCATCGAATAAATCAACTGTTTGCCAATCAGTGCATCGTTCAGAAAAGCTGGATGAGTGACTGTCTCTACCATTAGTAAAATGCAAAGAACCATTTTGCTCCCATATATCATCTTTGTATGTTTCTCCATCCTCCATCTGTTTACTTTTCTCCTGCAATTTTTCTTCTATTACTGGCTCACAGCTAAGCCTAGGATTTCTTGATGACCTGATGGATTCTTGCTTTGAATTAAACGTCACTGGTGACAATAAGGGCAATGTAAGGGCTTGAGAACCCCCAATAGCAGGAAGGGAAATAGCATTTTTGAGCACTGGTGATGGAGTTTCTGTAAACATGGACTCAGAAGTGCTGTTTGCCCTTAAGAATTCATTGTGGCCACCAGACTGGCTAACTCTGGTTTCTCCTTCATTTCCAGGCAATAGCTCATAGTTGCCCTGCAAAAAGGAGATGTCTCCAAAAACATCATGTTGTCCCTCTTTTCCAATGTGTATAGTGTGACGAAAATCTCCAAGTGGTGGACTGATCATATCAGGAGACAAGATATCCCTTAGTTTGAATTTCTTCCCTTTCTTATTGTTAGCAGCTTTCAAGTAGATCGGTGTCTTGGCTGGCATCTTGCTTGTAGTTTCTGAGAGAGGAAGTTTGTTTTTTTTTTTTAAAAAAAAAAGGAAGCAGAGGGGAGGGAGAAGCCTCTTACAAAGTCAGTTATTCTCAGGAGAACTTTAGCGTTATCAACATTACATCATGATTTTGAATCAATCTTGCACATGAAGTCCCTTTCTTCTGATGCAGAGCAGAGAACTGTGGCGTGTATGTGTCCCACCGCAGATCTTTCCAAGGTGGAGCACAAGTTTCAGGTCAGTTAGCAACCAAATACTCTGCTACTTCCAGAATTTGAGAAAACCTGCATGGGATACAAAATCAGGTTATCATTAATTCATTTTTCATGGTTCATTCAGTCTTCTTTTTACAAAAAAGAAAAAAAGAAATTAGTACTGGTACTGACAGTTCCAGCCTGCAGATTAGCTTTATGATGTTGCTTCCCTTCATTAGGCAGGATAAAAGAGTTTAGATTAATGAGGGCTAGCTAACCTTTCTCTGACTTCATAGCTTTTTTTGAAGTCAGAGTTCCTTAGACACGGTTGCTGAGCACAATTCATTTGATAAATATCACTATCTCAATCTTTCTTCTCCTTATTCTGGCATTCAAAATGCTGGCCTTTAAGAGCACATGCAGAAACACATTTCTAACATTCAAAAACATTAAGCTTTTGGTAGACCCAGAAGATTGACAGAGTCATTCAGGAAGCCTTTTTGGAAATGGAGTAGACCACCTTGGATTAGAGAACTTCCCGTTAGAGATATCCCCCTTTAGTGCTGGAACTCTCATAAACTGTTGCCAATAACATTTCTGATAAATGTGCCCATTTAAAAAGACAGTTTTAGGTACCTGAAAAAAGCACTAGTCCAGGTGTGTACAATTAGTTAGAAACATCCAAATGCAGGTGTTTCAGAAGAGAATGATTCTTGTGACTACAATCTTTAGACTACAGGAATCCTTCACAGCAATTAGTTACAGACTATAGCTCATTAATTACGTAGGCCATGAGGCCACAGTGACTCAGAGGTGCTCTGCGCAACCAAATGAAACAGTGTTTGCAAACCAAGTCTTCCTATTAAAATGTGATCTCTGAAAAGCCCGATAAAGCAGTCCACAAGGGCTAACAGGCTACTGGGTCAGCAAGTTATGGAAAAAACACTCTTCATTAATACCTTAATGCGTATTTCTTCCTTACAGTACCAGTTCCTGACTCGTGAGCAATCACAGAATAAATTCATTTTTCTCCAGGACATTTTTGTAATTTCCCCTATTCAGTCCATGGAGCACCAGGGCATCACAGGTCACTCCTCCTCACCAGAATACTCAGCCTCAAGTCCATCGCCATCCTCACTTCACAAAGGAGCTTGCACTTTTTGCACAGAAAGACTGTTTTATGTAATAAGTGAAGGGAAGTTGTCTGTAACAAGGGCTACTTTTGCTGCCTTTTATCCATGCCCTAGCAGGTATTTTCCTTCATCAAATTAAGCCCAGTAAGAATTACCAGTTTTAAAACTTTGTACTGTATGGCTACACAGCCAGACTGTCAAGAAGCAATTAAGCATTTTCACAAATCCTTTAACCCAAGTAATTAGTTCCTACAACAGTGGGATACTTAACTGTGCATCACAAGGGGAGCTGGGAATCTAGCCAGGCTGGTATTTTGGGTTTTTGATTCCCATCAGATATCTACCGCACTTCAGATATCACTGAAAAGCCCTCCCCTAAAAAGTACAACAGATATAAGCAGATGAAATCTGTCATACAAAATAAGCTCAGTGTTCTGTAAATTGTGAGGACATTTTATACTTTTCAGTTCAGTTTTAAAAATATATTTGATTGCATGAATCAGTTAGAAGCACTCAGAAGCTTCCTTCTACACAACAAAATGGTAATTCATTAGGATCTTCAGAATGCTCAGAGATTCACATTACATACCAAAACTCCACCAACTTAACTCCATGGCAATACTGTAAGATACAAAAGGAAATCCTAAATAATATCTCTACCTATGCCACACCCCATGGCAACAGAACTGATTAGTCAACTCAGTTACCTTTCAGTCTTAAGCTGAAAAGTGAAAAATTCACTGTGTTGTTTCCCCCTTGATTATCATTCTACCCAAGCAACCCATTTAGCTAAGCAAAATGTCCTCAGCTCTAAAGAGAAGACTGTTCTTAGCAAAAAAATCCAGACAGTGAGGTGGTTCTACATTTACCTAGTAAACCCAGCTCTACCTTACTTCTTAGGAATAACAGGCAGAATTCCCCACTCCCCATCATGATTCAAATTCCTCATTCTTTCAGATCTTTCAATCTGGAATGAATGGCAATGTAGTGTCAGTGTGGTCCAAAGTCATGCCTGTTGGTCACTAGTTTAAAAATGAAAGGCAAATCCTAGTTCATTCAAAGCTTTCATGGCTTCCACCAGTTGGGATGTGTATCAAAGACCATTATCACCAAACCACAAGGAGACTTCAAAGAAACCTGAAGGGCACAATGAAACATCTGAGCATCAAGAAATACTAAAATCAAGTGTAAAATAACTTTTAATATAAATAATACACAAGAAGAGCACTGTATTTTATTTAGCTTATAGCTCAGAGGAAAAAATGCAAAAACCCAAATGACAGGGCAAACTTTTGGGCATCCAGATCTCCTTTAGTTCTTGCACTATGAGAGAGCCCCAGTAAGGGGCAGTGTAAAACCACACTACTTCAGAGGATGCTGCAAGAGAGTCTAGTGCCAGGAATTATCCCTCTCTATACAGAAGTCCCTCTATTTGTGAAGGCCTTGCCTTCCATTTGGCCAGTGCAAGAGGTTTTACATTTGAAGAGAAAAAGTTTTATAACTGTGTGCTTACTGCAAGCATAATTTCCTCTGCTAAAAGCAAAGGCTACCATTGCTGCAGATTTCACTAGCCATTCTATTGAAAAATCTGCAAATTACACCTTGTAAATAGAAGGGTTCCCTCCCCAATGGCCAGGCTTTCCACATACAGCATGACACAGCTTCAGAGTGTACTTTGTTTCTGCATACTTGTCCTCTTTGTCAGAAACTGCCCAAAGAAGTACAAATTTTAAAATGCTTTGAACAGCTGAAATATAGTATAAATTTGGAAATATTCACTTAGCCCAAAATACTGTTGTTACTCATATTTCATTTACAATTATATAAGGAAGAACCTATATCAATATATGACGCGTGGTTTAAAAAGAAAAAAAAGTAGTTCTTTTAATAAGGAAAAAAATACAACTTTGGCAAATGAAGAAAGTTTTAACAAGACTAAGCCTCCAGCTCAACTCCTGCAAAACTAAAAAATTAGTCCACAAAATCTTCACAAGAACCTTACACACTCCCTGCAATCAACAAGATTTAATTAAACCACTGGTACACACAGGCTAAGAGAAGGAACAGAACATACCCCAATCTCAATACCAGGCCACACAGTAAAGTTCACCTTGTCTTAAAATGAGACCTTTTTCTGATCTTGCTGCTAAGAGTCTCTGTTTTGACTAATTTCAACTCCGTAACTAAGTGAATGTATAGCCAAACTGGAAAGGTGAACCTTCTGTCCACTCAGCAATCACCTTCCACACTGCTCAGTTTTCCATGGATGCCTCAGTTTATTCCACAGTCCATCTCAAAAGGACAGACTACCAGCAAATATCTCAACAACTAAGCTTACAAAGCCAGAAGAAAGTAAAGGTCAAGGTGCAAAATGTTATTCATGCACAAACCCCAAGAGACCTAGATGTTTAAGCAGTGTCCAAAGCAAAGAAATGAGAGAAAGAAAATCCTATTTCCACAAAGCAGGACCAGAAGCAAGTGTGCACTCTGGGAAGCCTATGAGCTTTCTACAGGACAATCCCTTGCAAGGGCTCTGCCTTAACATAAATGGCTAGAAGCACGTGAACTTCAGAGAAACCCGTTTCTAAAGCATCCTTTAAAATAACATCGAATTATCTTGAGGAGCAAGTCACTAAGAGAAAAATAAGAGCCTGTACATCATTTCAATATCCAAATGAGAATACAGTAACACAGCAAAAGACAGATACAAACTGCACATTAAGCTGCTGCAACTTTTCTAACCAATGAAATATCTGCAAGTATAGAAGAATTAGGATTTAGTGGTTAATTTTAGGTTTTAGCTACCAGTAGCTTTCAGCAGCACAAACAGCTGAGGATGTCCTTATCAATGCTGATACTTCCCCTATGCCTGAAACAACATCAGTGCAAACCACATCTTTATTGTTTTTGTAACAGGGGCTTGAACTCTTGCAGTCACAATTCTGGAATGTGGATAAAACAAACTCCCAGTATAACCAAGACTTCAGGTACAAGAAAAGCAGCAGATGATGCACCAGAGACCTTACCTCTCATGTCCCTGTGGTCTTGAGTGTCTGTATCAACTGGCAGCTTCTGAAGATGGGAGGCCACAAGCCTGTCCACTTCTAGACCAGGCTACTAGTGAGTCTCTGCTTATAGAGCCATCACCCTCTGAGTAGCTTTAACCAAATCAGGTAGTAACATTTCTCCCTCTAGATTGTTCATCTAAATTTACCTTGTTTATAAGAGGCCCAAGCCTTTGAATTAATCTGTTTTAAAGTCAACTTCCCTGATCAGATTAGAAGTCCTCACCCCTTTGTTTTTCCCTCCATCAAAGAATTTGTACCTTTCTGATTAAACCTACAGATTTAATTACTTTACAAAAACAATCAGGCTTCAGTTCAACTAATTTTCTCAAACTGCACTCAACCTACTTGCCTAGATCAAATCTAACCTATTTTATCCCATTGTCACATACACTTTTTAGAAGACGAAGGAAAAGAAATCCCCAATCCTTCCCACAGCTACAGAAACAGGTCAACAAGGGACCCTATGATGCAGTTCATTCATTTCTCATCCTCCTGCAAAGATCCAGATGCCTTCTGCTAAGTCCTGGAAGATGGTTGTCTACCCTCCTAAAATTCCCTGAAGGTGCAGACTGCACACATTAATTTACTTTACAGAGGCTAGTTACCTAATGTCTCCTCTGTTCCAGTCTGGGCCCTGATTAATTAAGTTCATTATTTTATGCATTCTACATCTCCTTTCAGCCTTTTCTTCTTCAGATTAAACAACACAAGTATTTCAACCTCTCAAGACAGGTCATATTTTCTGGAGCTCATATAGTTCCCCCCAGTCTCGTCTTCTGGTCTTCCTCCCCTCAACTCAAATCTTTCCTTAAATATGCCCCAAAGCAAACACAATATTCAAGCTGAAATCTTAATTTCTCTCTTAATAGAGTGTCTGTATTTTTCTTTCAGCGTTACAACATTGTTGGCTTATGTGTAGTTTGTGGTCCGCTAAAAACCTAACTCCTTGAGTGAAGAACTGTTGTCTAGACAGTTATTCTACATCTTGTTCTTGACTATGCCCCTGTAGCAAAGCCTCCATACTCACTGCATTGCATTCTACTAGTTTCAGACACTTCAAATGTTCACTTTGAATTTTAATCTTGGCCTCTACAGCATTCAGGTTTAGAATTATCTGCAGATTTAATAAGCATACATTCAAATTATTCATTAAACTACTGAGTAGTAACAGGGATGCAAGATAGCCCTGCAGAGTTCCACCTGATATGTCTTTCCTGATTAATAGTGGCTAAATACTCCACGGTACTGCTACTTGAAGCAGCTTGAATTCTTCAAACAATTGTCTGCTCACGGGTAAGTACAGAAACATCAATATGCTCCATAATACAGATATGTTAATGAATTGCAAGGAAGACTTGGAAAACTTCAGCTATACACTAGCTGGGGAGAATTTTTAATTTTTTTTTTAAATAACAGCAAATTAATTAATTCATTATCAGCCATCTTTAGAAGGGAAAGTGAAAGGGAAACATCAGAAAAATCATATAAGGATACATTTTCATCTCCCTTGCTATAAACACTTTTCCCCATGTAAATCAAAGATAAATAGTACGCTAGCTAAGAGCAGTCCACCCGAGGAAGTGTTAATTGCCATTAAGCATAAGCACAGACAGGGACAGGCCACATACAGTGTCTTTCTCTCCAGATATCTTCCAATTCTCCAGCACCCTCCTCTTTCCCCCCCCTAAAACCTAGGTTCACAAATGAAGAAAAGCCAAGCTCCTGATATGATTTTTAATTGCTGATTTAATTGCTTTAAACCTTGCCACTTTTCCCTGCATAGTATCCTTTCAAATGGATCAAGCTGGAGTAAATCATATTAACCAGGAAACACCTTCAACTTCAAATCATTCAAGTACTTGTACGTTATATTGAAATGAATGAGGTATTTCAGATATTTTAAAAGTGTTCATTTTAGCTCGTAAGAAAAAGAAATAAGGGAAAGTCAGCCTGGTTGAGAAAAAACCCCAAACCCCTGATTTTCACAGTTCATTGTATCCTTCAAACAGTTGCACCAGCACAGCAGGAAGGAGCTGCTGTTACCTAATTTGGGGCTGCTGTCTAATTTGAGCAACTGGCCCCAGTCTCCAGTTATTATTTTGTTCTGTATCAGTCTGTAAGATTACAAAGGCCTTTCTTTTATCAACCAGTAACCTTCATCCCTGTTAAGGTACTTGAATACTAACCAAGTAGTATCTCAGTCATCCTTTTTGATAGAAGTGAACAGGGGGAATTCCTCATGTGGTAATGGTGGGGGAGTAATTTTAAGCCTTCAAATACCTCTCTCTCTCTTCTTTGAACCCTCTCCAATTTTCCAACATCCTTTTCAGAGCAGATCAGAATTAGCGACAACATTTCAATATCGTTCTCCCTAATAGCATATACAAAGATAAAAATCACTTCTTTCTTCCCTCATTGCTGCCTTGTTTATAAACAAGATCGTATTTCTGCTTTTATCCTCACCATCTTACAAAAGGAATTTTCCTCTATTTACAGGGTAGCATTACATTACAAACCATTTAACATTTATTTCTACTGGTATAACAAAAATGGGTTCCCCAAGCAGAACAAATGATATTGACAGAAGCAGAAATTTGTTATCACTGAAATTTCTTCATTCAGAGTGAGCATCCCCATTCTGTTTTTCAGGGTGAAGATACACATATATTCATTTAATCACCTAATTTTGCTGGCGTAGCCAATATTCTTTAGGACAAAAAGCAAGGCCATAGCTCAGAAAGAGAAAACACTTTACATGAATTTGCCCAAGCTGTCAATTGATAAATCAGTTGAGATTTCTCCATCTTCCTCACCAATCTCCATCACATGCAAATCTGTACCACAACAATTTACACTGATTTTCAGGCTGCTCATAGAAATACGATGCAGCCCAATGCTGTATAAAAAGATCTCTGCATTATTTCAATAGAAATGCATCCTTCTTCTATGCTGACTTCTTTCTGACATTTACTCTGAGATTCTAAATGTTTTTAATATGCGCTTTGTTGGCACTGCAAAGGACTAATGTTTTAAAAAATTGCCTGTGACACAATACTAAGTCAAATAGACTCAGAGAGTCTGTTTTTGCAGTTGTGCTTTTGATCCCTCATTAGAATGTCTGAAATAATTCCCATTTTTTTCATCAAGCAAATTTTTTTTTCACCTTCCAACAGGTTTCAGTTACAGCTTTCTTTCAGTTTTGAAAAGTTAGCATCTTTTCTAGAATAATAAAAACCTTTTTTCTTCTCTTCTCCATAGACAGGCATTTAATGAGCTCACTGTATTCTGTTGTTTGGCTCCATGGACTGAAACAAGTCTCTCTTTATTACTTTCGTCTTAGCTTTATTGGCTGGTACATTCATACATACAGATTTAATACCATATAGTTCAGTTTTATCATTGGCTTTCAAAAATTAGGTGAGTGCAAGACCATGCAGATTTAGGCATCGGTACATGTCAGTACAAAGTCGAGCACTTTAATTCTTGCAGACGGTGAAGGCGAGGTTGTGCTATGTCAGACAGACTATGTACTGAAGCACAGTCATACACTTCCTCCTAAAAAGCCAGCAGACCAGATGAGCAAACAGCTGGGACCATAAACTTGTAAGCCACAAGATGGAAAGGCTTAAAAACTTGTCCATCAGTTATTTTAGGCCAAAGGAAAACGATTGTGAAATGGGAAAACAAACAAACAAACAAACAAACAAAACTCTATAACCTGAGCCCACGTGCCACCTGAAAGATTGGGTAACTGGTCTGGTTGAAATCTCATCTGCTGGGGCAGAAGAAATGCACAGTGGTTATCCAAAGGAGCTCCCTGATGCAGCCCAAGTGTGTCCATGTAAGTGCTGATATCCCCACTGGAAGGATTTGGGAAGGTGTGGATTGAGGCAGGCAGTACTGCCCCTTTTGATGTCAGCCAGCACTCCTATCAGTTTAAGTGGATTACGAATCCACACCCTTTGTAATTCTGAGCAGGTTAGCATAGATGGCTTTCTCTTTTGACACAGAGTGTGTAGTTCCCCAACCCAGCTCTGCTCTCAAAGCTGGTTTAAGAAGTTCCCACCCTGGATTCCTCACTCCTCACTGCTGGTTCCCAGTTCTGCACTGCAGTTCCTTATACCCTTCACGGGCAGGCAGACCTACAAGCCAAACTGCAAACTGGTCACAGCAGCAATTCTCCCCACTGACTCAGTTTACAGTAAAGGCTTACCAACAGCTGCAGTGTGACTGATGGCAAGGCTTCAAGAGAGTTCCAGCCCAATATAACTGTTGCTATCAGAAAGGCACTCTCCCCTTCTCTACCACATGCACCCACTTGAGCTCTTCATGAGCCAGTTAAGCACATAGAATTGACTGAAAACTTAACTAGGAAAGGGGTGTACAAATCACAAGGCTAGGAGTGAGACTGGTACTTTCAGCTGTAACAAGTCACTTAACAGCTCAGCTACCTCATGAAACATCACTCAGAGCGGAAGGAGTTGTTCTGGCAGAAGGGATGGACAATTCTTAACCAACTAATCTGCAAGAAAAAATGCCCATGGAATTACATCCAGATTTTATTCACTTCTGATGCAAAAATGGTTTGGTACCTCCAGTAGCTTCTGCCTTAGGGTTTCCAAAGTAGCTGTCATGTTGAAATTAAGTTTTTCCAGCTATAGCTAAGAGTTTATTATTTTTTAAAAGAGATCCTTAGTTTAACATTTCCTTAACTAGTAGCTCCTGACAGTAGGCAGTCTAAAATTAAAGCGTTCCACTGTCAAAAATTTCCCCTATCCTGAACTCCCCACCTCTAATTCTCAAACACCCTTCATCTCCAAGTCAAATATTCTTTATCATCTCCTTGAAACACACAAGTGACATAGGTATATTATAATCACCAGTTCTATTATTCATTTCTCAAAGCGTTTTACTTGAAATAAATATTTACCATCTTGAAGGGGCTGATAAACTAGGTTTAAAACAAACTTAAAGGCCTATATGCAAAGACTAACAATGAGGTAGAGGTACAAAACTACAGTAAAGTATAAATTTGCACAGGACTTATTTGTTTTATTACATAGAAAAAGGATGAACCCTCTGTTCTGTTGTAGTTGTTCTGCCTCCTTCAGTGAGTTGAATGGTCATCAAGATGAGATCAAAGAGCATGGGGTTGGTGTAGATGGAAGAAAATAAATTCTTCAATAGATTACAAAAATCTTCACTGAATTTCTTTTTTGATCCCTCGTGCTGTCTTTTGGCAATGGGGATGAAATAATGGAGTAAACGGGACTTCTAAAATTTTGTTATCTATATGCAATTCAAAGTAGATTGTTAATACAACCAAAGCAACTTTTTATCACCCTTATACAAAACAAAATTTAAAAATTAGAAATTATGTCTTAATTGTGAGTTTCAACTACACTCCTAACAAAACATCTCCACTACTTTAAGGCACCATTTGAGCAGAGGTAAGAATCTGGAGGAATAAGTGACAACTGAAAGACATGTCATATTCTGGCTCTGTTCTGCAGCATGTCAGTGACACCTGCACCATGCCCCAGCTGATAGGGAGACATCACGCTGGACAGCAGTGCAGGGGTCTCCACTTCCTCATGAAATCTCTTTGTTTCAGATGCTCAGTTCTGTTAACTTCAGTTGCTTGTACTAAACTGACCAGACTTCTTTTTTCTGGAATATATCAAGAGTGCATTCACTCTCTGTGCCAACAGTTGTTTCCACGTACTGATCTTAAAACCAGGCAGATTTGATCAGTTTAATTTGGAAAAAAATTAATATACTCAGCACTTGCACAGAGGTATACTGTCTAAATACTCAGGGTGGCACAGTGGCAATTCAGTGCTAAAGCTAGTTTACCGATTAGCTGCTGATATTTCCTTCAAAGTCTAAACCCCATGCATTTAATTAAACTGTCTGAAGCACTGCTTTCTCAAATCCCACTAAAGCTACCTTCTCAACACTCAGGGCTCTACCTCAGCCAGTATTCAGCACCTATCTTTCCATTACTGCAGCCATATTTCAAAAGATAAGTACAGCTCTAAGACACAGCTTAAGCCAAATGGTGAGTGAGATGACAGCATCCGTATAAAGAGATCACTGGACCTCGAGCCTGCATGTGCAGGCAACATGACAGAATAATTAAACGGGTCAGGGAAACATGCTGTATCCAGTGAACCCAAGCAGACCTAATGTTCTGCAAGTCAAGTCCTGCCCTTTGCAGCTTTCCGGAAAAGCATTTTGCAGACACTCATGTTCTCTCTTTACTCCGCAGGGGCTCCTGCTTAGAACTTTGCCTTGAGAGCGCAAGAGAACATAAATCCCTCTGTTTAAAGGTCAATATTTCAAAGTGCTCCAAAATGGACATTTTGTTTTCAGAAGTAGTGTCAAGGGAAAGAGTATTGGCGGCAAAAAGAAAACTTCTAGTAAGCAGTCCCATTAGGGTAATGCAATCATGACTCACGCTCCTCACCCATTTCCTGACTAGGGCTGTGCATGATCAAAAGAAAACCAGCCACAGTCATGCTGCCGCTCGTTAATGTTAGTTAGCTAGCCTGAAAGGATTACAGTCTACCAGAAAACAAACTCATTGCAGAGTATCCTATTTAAAGCCTGGCATAAACTGACAATGACAAACTCAGTGGCGTAATACCATACTCAACCAAAACAACAACTTGCCTTTGTTGCGAGAAACAAGTTACAACTTTTTATGATGAGTTCTCCTATGAGAACAAAGCCTCTCACGCACCTTAAAACACTGTCAATCCTTAGGGTGTGTAAGGAGGAGGTGGCGAATATCCAGTTGCTAGTTAGTCTCTAAGGCAGTACAAGATACAAGGCCCCTTTTGAATAGCATCACAGCAAACTTGGACTGCTATAAAACAACGACCAGCTCCCCAGAAAGGCTGTAAAAGAGCACACACACAAGCCAAAGCATGAGCTGGACCTAAGCAGCTGTCACCTTATGAGAAAGAGGCGATTTCTGTCTCAGTATTCAGTCCTGTTGGACAACTCAAGTGAAGCGTGTGCTTAATGATGCAAATTGGTGTTAATTTGTATAAAGAGCTCTTCAGTAAACAACAAATTTCAGATCCTTGTCAAGACCTTGGTCACATTTAATTTGTTCCAAAACCCACATTAATGAAAACCCCAATATGAATCACATACTTCAGCAGAAATTAGGCTATACTTTAGGAAACATAGATGACAAGACCTTTCTGCAGCCCTCACAGGCCAAACAGGGATGAGATGACTCTTCTACGTCAGGAGCAAACCTCTGCATTTGCAGGTCCCTTTCACTCCCCTTTACAAACACCAACTAGCTACTAAACACGCTCCTCTGCACCAGCAACCATGTTCCTCATACTGCTTCTGATCAGGGAGATAGAACCTGAAATTGACCATTAAACATATAACCCATTCCCAAAACCATTGTCTATATAGAATTCAAACTGATGAGCCATGGCACTCCGCTCCCAAGATATTAAGGAAACCTATACCAGGTGTCTGGCAGCCAAATTCCACCCAAATTAAACAACTACCTGGCTTTTCATTAAAACCTCTGAAATCTCAAACATTTTGCCCCTTACATGATGTAGAGTACTGGGGGACAGGTGGGAGAAACAGTTGCACAAGGCAAAAGTTACATTTACATCTGGCTAAACCAGCACCAGCTAAATATACTAAGACTATACTTTATCTAGGTTGCCCTAATTACTTCAGAGTGGAGGTAAGCTCATTCTGAAACAGAACAGCCGCGTACCAAGGCCTTTCTTTGCATTGTAACACTTGCTGCTAGACTATTAGAAACTCTACTTGGTCATTGCATGTCTTATTTATCCAACTCTAACAGAACAGAAATGCGGCGCAGCAACCCCTTTGGGCACGGATGCACCTCTCTCTTGACTGAGAACGAGCTGTTAACACATCCAGCAAGTTGTTCATGTACTAATTCACAGAGCCAGTATGAAGGCAGTGTGGTGTAGCAGACAAATAAAAAATAATTCAGGGACCTACTTTCCTGTGTAAAGGGCACATTTATTTACTTAATCCTTTAATAAGTAGGTAAAATGAACTTCTGCCTTTACTGAAGGCTATTCAAAGCAAATTTCTAATGGCTCTTGCAAGCTCCAGGGAGTCAGAATTCAAGTCATGGGAACAAGGATATGTTGCTTAGTGTGGTTTACCATCCTTCAGAAATTTAAAAGAACCGAGGCCTGCAGTGCTGACAAAAACCTCTGCTCAAACACCAGGGGAAAAAACAAAAACAAAACAAAACCTGCAAAAAACTCCACCAAAATGAAACAAACAAAAAAATGCAACAGCTATGACAAAAAACCCCACCAACTTAGAAAACAAAACCAATATAAAGATTGTCAGAATCCAATCCACAGAAATAATTGGCCAGGTATTCCTGATCTCCTTCCTTAGCGTAGGCAAGGGGAGCAGAAACTGAGGTCAGTTTCTTTGTCCCGAGTGCAAATCCAAACCATACCCAGAAAAAAAATCCCCCACGTAATACTGTAACAATGCATCAGGATTGCATTAGTTTAAGGCACAGTGTGGCGCTCTCTTCTCTTGTAAAAGTCCATACTGTTTGCTTTAACAGAGAGAGCCTCTGTAGAAACACTGGGAAGCAACACACTTCAGCTCCCTGAATTACAGGGAGCACATGGCCAACAGAGACAGTACACTCAAGAAACTCAAAAGGGAACTTGCATCTCAGGAGGGCATCAGTATCTCAGTGTTGCTGCTTCAGTACTGGACAGGAAGAAATTAATGGCTAATGTAGGGTCTGTTCCACAGACTCTCTGGATATAGCTCACGTAGGAATAGAAACATCATAACCAAAATATATTGAAACACAGTCCCAGCAAAAGGCATGTACAGTAACTTATAGAAGGAAGATGCTGTTACCCAAATGGCATTCCTTCTTTTCCTCTGTACCTGGGCGCTACCTGGATTCACCAGAGGTTTTCTCCTTCTGGCTGCAGAAGCAGCGAGGCAGCACACTTGGGCTCTAAGGAAGGAGCCCAACAAAATCCTTACTGGAGGAAATTATTAAATTCTTCACCAACAGCTACAAAGATCCATGTTAGAAATAGTTCATCAACACCTCTGTTGCTATAACCCTATGCTTCTTAAATTAAGCCACATCCTTCGGGAAAATGGGATTTTATTGTTGTTGTTTTGTTTAACTTCTCCCGGGGTTATCCATAAATATGGGTTATCCCACAATAATTCGAATTAAATGTAAATATTTTCTTCAACAAAAATCCTGCCACAGACATTGCTGTTAAACTTTTGCCATTCCCGAAAAGGACTTTAATCCATTCATTTTAGAGAACAAAAGCGGGAAAGTAGAGACAGTTTAGCATGGGAAGAGAAGAAAGGCCCAAACAACAATGAAAAGAAAAAAAATCTGTACCTAATCAGTAAACCAAAACTCTCTAAATACAACACATTAGCAGCTTGAAGTAGGATAGTTAACTTTTAATAGTCACCAGGATCCCAGGTTAGTGGCTGCTGATTAAGAAAGTTCACACCTCCCAAAGTGAGAGTTTCAGACTGTCTGAAACAAGGCAGACAGTGTGACCCAGGGTGCCAACACAGGCTGAAAGAGCATTACATCTCAAAGCAAAATCTCAGTCTTAAAAACAAAAATATTGTGAATACATGAAAAATCCAGAGATACTCTTAATCTGCCTTTCATTTTGGCTGTTACATTCCCAGTCACTTATTATCCAACAAGATGAACTGAGTGCTGTTTTAGAACTAGATTAAGCTTAATGAAACTCTCTTCATAACTTGTTATGCATCTTTCTCATCCGTGAGGATACAGAAAAATTGATGTTTTTCCAGACACCTGAACTATTTTTCTTGAGCTTTTCATTGAAAGGCTGTCGCTTACTATCAACCTGGCAATAGCTATTTGCTCCTTGGTAAAACTCGGCATTCATGTCCTTAGCAGAGTGCAAAAGGTAATGGAACAGCTCATCCTGGAGGCCATCTCTAGGCATGTGAAAGACAAGAAGGTCATCAGGGGTAGTCAGCATAGATTCGCCAAAGGAAAATCATGCTTAACTGACCTGATTGCCTTCTAGGACACCACAACTGGCTGGATAGATGAGGGGAGGGCAGTGGATGTTGCATACTTGGACTTGAGCAAGGCTTTTGATACTTTCTCCCATGACATCCCCATTGGCAAACTCAAGCAGTGTGGACTTGATGAGTGGACAGTGAGGCGTACTGAGAACTGGCTGAATGGCAGAGCTCAGAGGGCTGTCATTGGTGGTGTGGAATCAAGTTGGAGGCCTGTATCTAGTGGTGTCCCCCCCAGGGGTCAATACTTGGTGCAGTGTTATTCAACCTATTAATTGGTGACTTAGATGAAAGAACAGAGTGCCTCCTCAGCAAATTTGCTGATACTAAACTGGGAGGAGTGTCGGATACACCAGATGGCTGCACTGCCATTCAGAGGGACCTCGACAGGCTGGAGAGATGGGCAGAGAGAAACCTCATGAGGTTCAACATGGGAAAGTGCAGGGTCCTGCATATGGGAAGGAATAACCCCAAGCACCAGTACAGGCTGGGGGCTGACCTCCTGGAAAGCATCCCAGCAGAGAAGGACCTGGGAGTCCTGGTGGACAACAAGTTCAGTATGAGCCAGCAGTGTGCTCTTGTGGCCAGGAAGGCCAACGGTATCCTGGGTTGTATTAGGAGGAATGTTGCCAGCAGGTCAGGCGAGGTGATCCTCCCCCTCTACTCAGCCCTGGTGAAGCCTCACCCGGAGTACTGTGTCCAGTTCTCGGCTCCCCAGTACAGGAAGGACATGGAATTCCTGGAGCATGTCCAGCGAAGGTCAATCAAGATGATTAAAGGATTGGAGCATCTTTCATATGAGGAAAGGCTGAGGGAGCTGGGCCTGTTCAGCCTAGAAAAAAGGTGACTCAGAAGGGATCTGATTAATGTCTATAAATATCTAAAGGGAGAGTGTCTAGAGGACGTGGCCAGACTCTTCTCATTGGCACCCAACAACAGGACAAGAGGTAATGGGCATAAACTGCAGCACAGGAAGTTTCACCTGAACATAAGGAGGAACTTTACTGTGAGTGACAGAGCACTGGAACTGCTGCCCAGATAGGTTGTGGAATCCCCCTCCCTGGAGATATTAAAAAACCATCTGGACAAAATCCTGGTTCATGTGCTCTAGGAGTCCCTGCTTGAGCAGGGTGGTTGGACGAGATGACCTCCAGAGGTCCCTTCCAACCTCAACCTTTCTGTGATTCTGTGACCAATATAATAAACATCTTGGTACACATGCTGCACTTGGAAATCAACAACCCCGCCCCAGGAAGTCAAATGAACTCCTATTTCTGTTCTTTTTACTAGACTATTCCAATATTAAATGCAAGAAGCAAGAATAAAATGGAATTAACACGCTGAAACACTGTAGCAGATGACAGCCACTAATGACAGTTTTCCGATAGCTTAAAAAAACCACCAATATTTAACTTTTTGAGTCACTTAGTCCACATCTTCTCTTTCTCTCAGTTAACAGTAATTGAAACAGTGTAATTATTGGAGCCTATCACTACTGCAAATTACATCAGAATCAGGACTCTTGCTTTACTAAATCAAAACTGATACATCTGCAAAGGAAGAATAAGTCTGTACAACATGCAATATACACAGCTCCTCTTCTGTCCAGTACATCCACTCAACCAAAGGAATATTTGTTTATTCTGTTGTGGGATCTCAGAGTAGATCAAGTATGACTTCTTATACACCAGCTTAATATGCCTGATTTCACAGGATTTTCTCCCTGTTTGTACGCCATAAGAGGTAATGTCACTCCCAAGTCAGATGGACATTACAAGATACTACAAACAGAAGTTGTATTTTTTTCTGTAGGTGTTAAGACTCTGTGGGCTTTCTGCTCAGCAGGAGGACTTTCAACCTCCACTGCCAGTGGATGCACTTAAACTCTGTCTTCAATTCCTCCATTTCACGTGATGAATTACTGTAAAATGGTCAGCATGGGAAGACTGGGGAATCAGTGGGAAGAGAGGAAAATTAACTGGTAGATAACGGAAATGAGAGGAAGAGAATGATCTTGATTAGCTGGTATCTAAACATCAGCAAGCCATCTGAGCTTTAACAGCAGCCAAAGTCATGCTTTCAAGATTAAAACTTAAGACTAAATCACATAGGCCACACTTTCAGGATGGAAGCGTGCTCAGAAACAGTAATGAGAGTTTTGCAGGTCAGAAGAGACAATCAGCTGAACCTGATTCTCTCGTGCTGTTCGTCATAACGGGCTACTGCAATTCCCTGCTGCATAAGATGGCACTGACAAGGGAAAGAGAGACAGAATACAAATTCTGTATTTGGCCATGGTCATGTCCAGTACCAGTAGCCACAATTCCAGGTAGATGCCACTAAAGAAAAGAGGGTTTCAGAAGAGCCACAAGACTAATACTATAGCTTATGTTTGCTAGACTGAAGCTAGGCAAAACAAGGTAAGAAAGAAGATGTACCTTTTCATAACAGCAAGAACAATTTACCAAGGCTCGTGGCAGATTCTCTACCATTTGGATTTTTATTCCCCTCCAAAAAAAACCAAAACAAAACAACCTACCCATTGTCTAATTCAAACAATTCAGTCAGTCATACTGACACAGAACTGTGTAACAATTCAGGAAAGGCCTACAGCTTATCACAGACAGGTTCCCAACGGTCTATTCTGGCTTTTATTATTCAAGATATGAACAGTATTTTTCCCTAAATACATGACATTTCTCTTAAGAATTAAATATTTTGGAAAGCATTTTTATCTAGGGAAAGTCATACTAAATTTTTTAGAGTCTTTTTGTCTACAGATTATGTTTTCTTAGCCATCAAGATGATAATGAAGGTTGAAAGGGCAAATCTCCTGGAAGTTATCAAAATAGAGCTCTCATCAAAACTGTTGTGTTTGGAAAGTTCTTGTCTTTCAGCACAAAATAGAAAAAAATATAGATATCCACATTTGACACTACTTCAAATCCTGCGTGGAGAACTGAATAAATTATTTCCTGTCAAATTGCCATGAACAGTTTGAGATCTGCCAGCTTTAAAAGCTGTTTCTCCTCTGACACTGTGCAAGCAGAAGGGCATACATTTCATAGCAACTTAGCCTATTCAAAGTGAACAAGGAAAACCAAACATTTTAAAGTACAACTTTCTAACAAGGGTATCTCACATCCACAACCAAGCAGAATCCAGCGCCCAACTTCAGATACTCAGTTTTTAAGAAAAGCACAATGAAAAAGTGAGATGTGGCTTCATTCACTTTTACTCAAGAGAAGTTGAGACAGTTCTTGAATTCGACAATGCTCTATAACTATCATTTCTTTTCAAGCCACAACTCCTATATATTGTTACTGCTGGAAAACATGACTTTGGGACCACATCTGTACTTTCAGGATATTAACTACAAACTTTGACATTCAGAAATCCCAGTAACTACTGACAGCTACTCATCAGATGGACTGAAAGAACACACTGAATCAGAGCACCTGGAAAATCATCTATTACCATTTCGGACAAGGATCTTTAATGTACAGACATAGATAAAGACAGCTGCTCCTACTTCCACAGGCACCACACTCTTTTATTACACAGAGCATACACACAATGTATTTTTTATATTATGCCTTTTTAACAAGTCCACCTACCCTTCAGATGTCTTAGAAGCTTCCATTTTAAAGTTCATTTTCAGAGTTGTTTATAAATATCAGACTGCCACTCAAGCCAACATTTTCTATCCATCACCTGCAGCAATCTGTGTATGTTTGTTTATTGGGAGGATTAGAAAGATGTGGGAGAATTTTAACAGAAGTTGTTAAACTGTTTCTCTTAAGGAGACAAAACAAAACTACATATTTCTACTCCTCTGCTTGACCGCAATGCTCTTTACTCCTATAATAATACACCACCCACCAAAATCCACAGCCTTGCTAGAAAGTTCTGGCACTTTTGTACTTTTAAAGTTAGTCTTGACATTCAAATTTGTATCTGGTAATGCATCTTCTCCTGTCACCATGAATTACCAGGACAGACAATTTTAAAGTGTTTTAACTGTATAATTTTTGCAAGATTCAGTAGCTTAGTGCCTGCCAGCTAAAGTCTTCCAGAAACCCCTCTCTGTTAAAAATACCACCCCTCTTGCTTGCATCACTCTATCCCCACAAACAACTCAGCAGGAAGGAATAACCATCAACCCAAATTCAGAGGAAAGACAGAACCTCTGCATAAGAACTAGGGATGTGGAATCAGGAGATGGAGGACAGTGGGAGTGGGGAAGGGACTGACCCTTATGCACAGATGCACGGGAGAAAGACACGTAAGCAGGCTTGACGCAGGAAAGTTAGCTGGAACTTAGCAACAGAGGTTAATTTCATGTTGAGATTGCTCATTTGGGCATTGAATACTGCTTCCTTCCTTACAGATTCTTCAGTTCTATGCAGATTATATTTGTATTTTCAGACATTATTTGAATACCCTTAAAGATTTACATTTCAGTGGATATACTGTTCTTACCAAAGGCAGTGTCAGAAAGCTTCCCACTTCTCTGTTGTTGCTTCATTAGCTGCTACTCCTGTCTCTTCCTCCTATAAGGTTGTCAGAGCATATCCCAGTAATCCGACTGCTGTACCGTGCCACAAAATCCTTTATTTACAATGCATATTACTCTGCCAAAGCAGAGGCACTGTTGTAGTCTCAAGGTAAAATAACTACAGTAACCAAAAGTGAAATTAATTCTCAGACAAAAATCTGAAAACTGTCTGGAAAATAAAACACATGATTATTCATTGCTTTCATTTGGAGAGGTGGGTTTTACTTTTGTCCTCACAAATTCCTTTAGGAACTCCTACAAATTCCTAACCTACTTGGGCTCCTGTTATTGTAACTTTTCTTCTTTGGGACTAGAAATATATATTTTTAAGAGAGCTGTACAGCCCACTCTGCCATAAAATGGATTACTTTTTTGCCTTTGCTGTTGACCTTAGTGGATCTTATCTAAAAGATTCTGGAGACCGAGATGGGTATTGGTCAAGCCTGAGGGTGCGTATAGACAAAACCAGAAGAAATATAGACTCCCATCAGACTAAAAATCACACTGTGGAAGTGGGGAAGGGACATACAGGAACAGAGCAGCTGCCCTACAAACTACTGGTCCTCTCAGTCCACTATCTTGTTCCTAACAAGACATTGTCTGTTCAGTCTGTATGACTTCTCTGTATCACTGGTTACTTTGCATATCATTAATAAGAACCAAGTTAGAGCAAATATGATAACATTAACAATCCAACCTTTTCATTTATGTTTTTTCTTCAAACTGACTAGATTCTACAATTTACTTCTAGGCAAGATGACCAAACTGAGCAATGTACTACTATATATTAGTCTTATTGTAGCATCAGAAGCCATAATCACATGGCAGGTATCTACTATATTAAGAATTATGCAGACATAAAACGGCAACAACAAGATATCACAAAAGACAGTTCTTTAGTTGTTGCACCTTTTGGCTTTGCAAGAGAATTGTAACTGTTGTGAGCATCACCTCCCTCCTATTTCACCTTTCCATTCCAAGTGTTTTGGACTGAAGTAAAATACAGTTCCATATGCCAGATATACAAGAGGTTTAGATTGGATATCAGGAAAAATTTATTCACTGAAAGAGTGGTCAAGCACTGGAACAGGCTGCCCAGGGAAGTGGTTGAGTCAACATCCCTGAAGGTGTTCAAAAACATGTAGACATGGCACTTCAGGACATGGTTTAGTGAGCATGGTGGTGTTGGATTGATGATTGGACTTGATGATCTTAAGAGATCTTTTCCAACCTTAATGATTCTATTAATTCTTTACCTCCATATTCCCATCTGTTTTTTAAACACCCAAGCAGAAAAAAAAACCAACCCACATACACTGCATCTTACCCTCTTATGAACTGTGGTTATTCTTCCAAGGTCATCTGCTAGAGAGCCACAAACAAGCAAAGAACCATCTTAAACTTGATGAAGAGCAGTAATCTTTTCTATCTGGAGCAGAAACATGGGAGCTGCATTTGACATGCAAGACAACCAATGGCACTGTTTAACCTTGTCCCTCTTTCACTCACCATGTTGAGACATGACAGTCTCCTACTGTCCAAGTCTTCCTTAAATTGGGCTAACTCCTAACATCATTTGTAGGAGCCATGCAACCTTAAAAGAAGGGAAATACCAAAGACTACACAGTCACATACCATCCTCCAAATGAACACATACAAGTCATGCAAAAGCTAAAGAAAAGTGCCTTTGCGAGGACCACAGCACTGGGGACAAATGGTATGGCTGGCCCTCACATCCCACTAAAAAGGCAGAACTTGCCTTTTCTTTTTTCTTCACCCTCACTGTGGCACATGCAGCTTTTCGTGTCATAGATGCTTTCAGTTTTATTCTTTGTGGACACAGAAACTTGTATTCTCAAAGAACAAATGAGTCACATTAATGCTTCAAATGACAGGGAGTTTGTAAAATTAAAATTGATTAAGCTAACATTTGAAATATGACCATTGAGAAGACTGGCCTAACCATTCTCTGGAGACAAATTTTAACCAAACTGAAACTACGCTTTAGTTCCCCAAAGACAATTAGTAAAATAATCCAACAATGAAGACTAGAACTTAATACTGATGACCTTTCCCAACAGAATTCATCATTTAATGCAGTGGCAAGAGTGCCCAAACAAGGTGCTGTTCCTTAATGGTGGTCTTTCACATCGAAGGCAGGATATTTATTGTGTGTAGTTCAAGCACAGAAAAGGGGAGAGAAAAAGCAAACCAAAATATATACCTTATATTCCACCACATCTTGGACTAATCTCTGCCTGAGTTTCAGATCTTATTTACCCCGTCTCATGAATAAACAGAATTAAAGTCAAACTAAATCAAAGTATACACTGAGTCATATTAACTGAGGCAAAAAGATAAAGTTATAGGTTTCCAGAAAATACTTAGCCCTTCATGAAAAAGATATATAGAACTGGAGATACAGATAGAAAGAAAGAACGGAACTTGTTTCTGATCCCAGGATCTCAATGGATACAACTTAAAACTTTAGATTTAGTAAGCAGAATGAAGAGGGACATTCAAAAATTGTTCTGGTATCACAAAGATTTTTTTGGGGGGGTTTTAAATTACTTATGTATTGATTTTTATAAAATGTAAAAGCTCTCTTAATGAGAAGAATCCATTAGTGCTGTCGTACACTTCTTGGCAATATAAATTAAATAAGGGGAAAAAAAAATGAAAAGGCAAATATGTAAATATAGAGAAAAAATCCCCAGCAACACTGACATTACATTCCTGTACATCAGTTGGTACTAGTGCACCACTCAAGCACTAGAAAAAACAACCAAGCAAAAAACTTGAGAAAACCACCTTCTTAAAAGTAAATAGGGAGTTGTACTAGAATAGGAGAAATAAAGTGTTTGTGAAAGCAAGATCCATCAGCCTCTTCTACACTAAAGATTTAAGCCTCAAGTCCTGTCTACCATCACCTTTCTGCCTCTTCTTTGCTTCCTGATGAAGATTTGAAACACTATTACTCACAGTCTTACAGGTATCAGGGTTTCTCCTTGTGAAGATCATGACAGAGAGCTCTGCCAGCTAGAAAGCTAGTTTCACAACCTCTCTGGAGAAGTGCTTCACTGATGCTGACTGTGGCGGCAGCAGAGCATCTTTGATCTGCCTTGCAGAGTATCACTGAGAATTCTGAACCCCATAATTAGAAATATCATAAGTGGAACACAAGGTTGCAAAGTCAAGGAATGCAAAGTTAGGAAATCCCAATATTATATTACTCATGCAACCATTATTTGGTTCTTTCACCATCTGCATTACAGTGTTGCAGAGCACCACTCAAAAGGACTAAGACGGAGCAGGATCTTCAGTATTATCCCAGAATTTCCAACAGATCCTCTTCTTGTTACTTCTCACCTCATTCAGATGACATACTGTTTGAGGCAAGAGGCCTGTGAGAAATTGTGTAACCATAATGCACTTATACACGTATTGCCATTTTCTACAGGTATTTTCCAACCTATGGATTTTTGCTTTGGCCAGCATAACAGGCTTTAGGTTTTTGGGTGTACTTGACTTTACTGTTATATTGTACAGACTTTTTTAAAAGTTAACTGGAAAAAACGTTCAGACTAACAGTTTGCTTTCATCTACTATTTTAATGGTAGTGTCTAATATTCTAATATGAAAAAAACATTTGGAATAGGGACTCAACACCTGTTTCCTCTGCTTAAGGCACAACACAAATATTCAGATACACGTAAATTTCTACAGCAAAACAGTGAGAACCGGACTTGAAACATCTGGTATTTCAAAGGGACAGAATTAAAAAAAAAAAAATACACCAAGCCCTTTATTATAGATCTTCTCAGCAAAGACACAAAGAAGTATTTATTTTTAGAAAGTTCTCTACAGATGACATCTAAATGCACCTAAACAACTTTGCAGAGACCTGACTAAGCAAGTCATACCTAGTTTCAGTGACCACAACTAGTCATCAGCACTTATACATCTCTACAGAAGGTCAGCTGCTGTTTACACATAACCACAGAAAAGTTCACTTAGCTTGTTCAGAATGAGCCCCAGCACAATAACTCACTATATCAGTCCATTTAATTTCTTATCTAACTTGTTCCCTATTGACCTTTATGATAGAAATCAAAGCAGTGTATCAGATTTGGTGAGCTTTCTTCTATTATTCGGTGCAAGTAAACAACATTAACGCAACATTTACATAGTTTAAGTTGTATGTTGCTGTCCCATACATGGTGGGGGTTGAAACCCTTCATGTGGCTCCTTGGCATTCATGAGATATTAGTCATCAAGTTTGAAGAGTATTGTGCAATTTGCATAATTTCAAAGATAAGTAAAACAAGCCTTTCAAATTACTTTTGCTAAACATACAATTCAGTAAAATGGTCTCACATAAAAAGCTACAATGGTCACGAAGGTACAACTTAGTTCGAGTATTCAGCTTTCACATTTTCAGAGCTTTGGGTTTTAAAATGTACTACTGAAATGTAGGCTCAGCCTGTAAATGGCCTGCAAATGGCTTATCTCCTCCCTTTAAAAAAAACCCAGACAAACAAAACCCCAAAAAACACAACACAAAAAAGAGTAAAACACATTCAACAGTTCACTAACCTCTTGGAAAAAAAAACCCTCACGGTTTCTTACAAAAATTATTAACTGTACTTTAGTGGACTTAACTACTGGCAGAACCAGAAGCCAAACATTTGTTTCTACACCTGACTCTTTATTCCATAAATGTCAGTGAAACCCAAGCAAAGGTATAAATATATCTTGTCACTCTGGACAACTCCGTCCATTTGTATGCATTTCATTTTATCTTGGCACTGTGTTTTCTGAAGCTTTACTGCGTCTTGATTTAACTCTTAAACTATGAGGAAGCCAGTCTTGTCAGCCAGTTCCAGCTGCTCCTGTTACACTCGTCTCCCCTGCAGTCACCATGCTGGATCAATATCTTTGCTCAGTAACTTTATGAATGTAAATACAGAACACTGTAAAATATTGTAAGCAAAGATGATTTTCATGAGTGTCATTCAGAAATCTTTCTTACTTAGCATAGCACTAGAAATAGATCTCTTCTTCAGCATGAACTTTACCTGAGCTGGTACTTGGTAGTTGCACCTCATTCTGCCATCCTGCTTCACACAAAACTCTCCCCTGTGTAAGTGGTGCTTCAAAGCTGCTATCACTGCTTTACCCAGTCACATCCATCAGCACCAGCTAACTGCTTTCACTGGCTAGTAACTGGTCTGCTTTGCAGCGAGAGGAAATCATCTAAAACAGTCCTCCATCCAACACCTGAATACAATTCTCCCCACACCCCCAGTTAGGTTTGGACATGAGTTTATTTGGGAAATTCACCTTGCTATCACACAGAAAACCAACCAATCACCACATATACCCTCAGCTGACTGCCACCCCTGTAAGCGCTGTACCTGTGGGGATACCATGGCTCTGCAGCCCAGCTGCACTTACTAGGCACAGACCACCCAATTAGTTCAGTTTTACCACTGGGGGCGAGGAAGGTAGCCAGTTCTCCCTGAGATGGTTCAGATCTTGAGAAAATATATTTACTCTGCCTTGATCATAAGGTGAGGGGGTGGGAAGCTAAGAAGTGATGCTTTTTGTTTGGGTTTGTTTGGGGTTTTTTTGTATGGTTTGTTTGGGGTTTTTTTGTTTTGTTTTTAAAAAAATAGCATTTACATGCAGGAAGGTGAAAACCTGTGCTGGTTTATATCATTATGAAAGGCCAAAATGGGCACCAAGTGACCTGATCTGCAGCAATTCTGTAAACAAGGGCAAGGAACAGGAGGAAGAACTGGTCAGAAAGCATCGCTGAGCCCCTGGGTCACAGCCTCACTGGCAAGAAGCAAAAGAGAACTTGATGGCAAATTCTGCATGGCAGAGAGAAATTTCTTTTTATATGCCAGTTCCCTCTCCTAACCCAAATTATTTCTTAAGACTTGGGCAGAGGACCAGAATTTCTTCTATAAGAAGTCATCCAGCTCAGAAGACTATAAACTAAAGCAGCATACCTAATTACAAAAAGCTGAGAGCAAAGCATGTTTTGCCATGAACCATGGCTTTCTTTGGTTACAGTAAAGCTGATATAAGTGGTTTGGAAGAGTTTTAGACGCCTCTTTGAAGTCAATGTGACATTTAGCCACAGCAGTCAAATAGGGACGGTGCAGAGCCACGCTGCCTCAGGGAAAGTAGTGGCTCTGGGCTGCCTCTTAGGTGATACCCATCTCTTTCCAAAATTCACCCAGGCCACCACCCAGTGATTCTGGCTGTCTTTACCTATCACAAAAGAGAGGCAGAACCACAGAGGTAGTGTCTGCAGCCTGATTTTCACTTCTGTGGATGCACAAGGTGCTCCTGAGAGAACAGTAACTGTGATTATCTTTAACCTAAGGAGGAGATAGGCCCCTTTGTTTCCTTCCCAGATAGCGTTGGCTTATGCTAAGGCCAGGAAAAATCATTCCCTTCAGTACTATCCCACTGGCCTGAAGAACCTGCTCAGTTCCTCTCCTCTGCATGCTGTAATAAAAACCAAATGTTCAAAACAAGGACTGCCCCGAACACAGGAGTTTTCTCTTCCTTTTCTGAATGCTTCTGCTGGAAGACTATTTTTAACACGCCATGGAGCTAAAGTAAATCTTAATGCTAACACTAAAAAAGGCTGGACCCTTTCAGTACAAGACACTTTAAAAATAAATCCTTGTGACAGTAATCACCTGCTGATACATGCTTTTATGTTTAGCCAGCTGCTAAGATGCCACCTCTGTCACTTCTTGCTTCCACAAATGTGCTTTCCTTTTCTGTAGGGAAGGAGAAAATTCTGCTCCTGGAATTGCACTGAGTATCAGGATGCCTTTTTTGGTATCTCTCTCATTCCTCTAAACGTGTCAGCCACAGCACATGGATTATGAGATTTCGGGTACTATGCATCTTAAGAATTGTTCAGTTTTAGATTTTCATATTTTAAAGCCTCTGATTTTTTTCCCTATACTTTACTGAACAGTGTTACATATTTATAACTTAGATGTAACTGAAAATAATGGTCTACGCATGAGTAATTTCACTCCCAGGAGCTCTCCTTGCCTCCCTTCCCCAAATATTTTTCAAAGGCAAGTACGAGATCAGGATCATATTTGTTACATTAAACATTTCATAATAAGCCCTCTTCCTAGTTTTAAAACATAACAACAATCTACAGTGACGCAAGTGCTAAATTAATTACTTCCTCTATTTTGGTCTCTTTTTAATTTATACTGAAAATAAATCAAGTCCCTCTTATTAATCTACCGCCCGCATTTCTTCATCAGCAACCCAATACAAATTCTTACTTGACTTCCCGACCTGAACTCTCTGTTGGAGAACGGGCACGGCAGCGGGCCCTTGCCTTGCCTTGTCCCCAGCCCTGCGTAGCCCCAGCCGGGCAGCCCCTGCCTCAGCTCCAGCCCGAGCCGGGCAGCCCCAGCCCCAGCCCGCTCAAGCGCACGGTTCTTTTCAAACCGCCGCCGAAAGGCGCAGCACAAGGAGACATCCCGCACAACAAAATGCCCGCGCTGTTTCGGGGTGATGTGGGTGCGCCTTCTGCCCCCAAGACAGGGCATAAGATCAGGTATGTCACGACAGGCAGGGAAGAAAACGTAAAGCGATTGTAAGGGGCGAATTTCATCTCGGAATTTCAGTGATGCAGAAACACGCCGAGGCGGTCCTGGCAACGCGATCGCTGCAGCGTAAGTCCCCCCAAGCCGCCAAACACGAGGATTAATGGAGACTCTCCTAGGCCACCCCGAAATGCCTCCCCTGCCTCCCCGGCCCCCGAGCGGGCGCGGTGCGGCCCCGCCGCCGCTCCGCAGGGTAAGAGGGGCTGTGCCGGGCTCCTCGGCCGCGCAACCCCACGCTGGCGTCCGCCCCGCTCCGCGCACACGCCGCCCCCGCTCCCCGACTTACGGCGCAGCCGGCGGCTTCCCCGCCGCTCCTCCCTCCCTGACTACCTCCCTTCCGCCGGTGCGGAGCCGGGAGAGCAGCGGGGCCGCCCCTCCGCGACTTGGGGCGAGCGCGGCACCTGTGAGCGCCTGTCACTGCGCGGGCGGCGGCGGCAGCGCCCCGTGTCCCGGGGGCGCGGCTCGGGGCCGCGGGCGGCGAGCGGCAGCCGCGGGGAGGCGGTGCTGGCGGCGGGGCTGCGGGCAGGGAGGGCGGGCTGCAGGGAAATCCTGGCACCGCGGAGCGCGCCTGGGAGGCGAGCAGGGGAGGCGAGTGACAACCACAATGGCCATAAAGAGGTTTTTTCCTCAACCTTTTCTTTTTTTCCCTTGAGTTCATTGCGGGGGTGGGGGTCATTGCGGGGAGCACCAGGATGTCACCCCCCACCCCGGCAGTGTCTCGCTGAAGCCCTCGGGTGGGCAGCCGCCCCCCGTCCCCGAGCACTGCCAGCTCGGAGAGGTGCTTAAAAGCTGATGATTTTCACCCAAACCCTCTTCCCCCTCACCTCCTCGACGCCCCGGTCCGTCAAGGGTGGGGCTTTCAGCCCGCTCTCCGCAGCAGCGCCCGCTGCGCTCGTTCATTCTGCCTCTCCTCCATTATTTACGCTTTTTTTTGAGGAGCGCTCAGGCTTCCCTGACTCTGCGGTCTGCGATGTGCAGGTAAACGGCAAACACAGCGAGAGCTGGTCAGGCGCGGGGGCGTCTCCCCCCGCCCAGCGGCGGGGCGGGAGCGGCGCGGAGGTGCTGCGCGGGGCGCGGAGCATCCAGCCTCCAGCACGGCCGCCGCGGGACCCGCCGGGGCCGAGAGCCATTTAATGACAGATTTAAGGGCACCTGCCCATCTGTTTTATACAAGTGAAACTGTCTTGCCCAGAACGTGAAAGAGCTCAAAATAGCTGTTGGCAGTCCAGCAGATTACTGACTAGGAAGCCCGTGAATAGTGAGCCAGCGTTACATTTTTTGCAAGTTTTTTGGTTAATCCAGATAGAGACCTCGGTATTGTCTCATTTCTCCCAGTGACATCCTCCTAGAGGTTTCTGTTGGCAGGTACATGAACTCAACATGACGCGTCTGCCAGTTTTACCGAAGGGTCATTTTCCAAAATGTTACATTTGGCACCGCCATACAAGCACTGCATGTGCATTTATTGAAATATTAAAGTGTGGCACAACTTTCACCCAGGCTAAGTTATTTTTATAAATATTTGCATAATTTTCATTATGTATGGCATTTTTAAATAAGTGTAAACAGTGGATGCATTGTATATAAATGTATACTTAGTTCAAAAATATGTTAACATAGCCACATCTGGGTGAGACAACTTTCCTCTTTGCTCTCTTTGCACTGTTAGCATCAGAGCACTTTAATGCTAAAGCACTTTACCACAGGGCAATTGTATTTTCTTTTCTGTAAATACAGTGCCCAAATTCAGAGAATGTTTTCATTATCGAGACTGTAATATTTAACAGGTGTCGAGGTGTAATATTTAACTTGCCCACAGATTGCTGTGCCCTTACATGTACAGGATGATATCTCTGGGCAGGAAACATCAGGTCATACACAACAGTTTATACCCTGATCCTGCTATCTGAAATAAATCTCATGCAGAAAATACTACCCTTTCACATTAAATTTCTCATTGCTGAAGTATTTGCAACTCTATGAAAAATCCTTTTAGCCATTTGATTTACACAACACGATTTAAAAAAGACCCAAACAAGCAACAAACAAAAAAAACCCCAAACCCCAGCCCTCCATATATCAGTTACATAGCTGAGGGTGAAGTTGCTTGCTCTGTTGGAGTAAGGGGCTTCATGCAAACAGTCCCTCCCCGCACCCAGCATGCAGCCCCCCAGCTAGCAGGGGGCACCCACCGAGCAGGTGGTTGGAGGGAGCAGCCCTGCTGCTGCTCAAGGGAGCAGGATGGCTCTGTGCCGTGGCCTCCAATGGTACTGAAGGCATGGCCAGAGAGTGCACAGTTCCAGTAATTCTTAATTGCTATTGCAGAAGCCAAAGTAAATTTGAGAGCAGCCCAGAGGCTGCTCCCAGTTTATGCAAAAGGACAGTCAGAGAAAACAGCTATTATAAAGTTTGTGTAAGCAAAAGAAAAAAGAATTCTGTAATAAATCCTGGCTTCTTTGGATATATTTCCAACTTTGCAATTATTCAATTATTTATCCTGCATGAATGCACTCCACGCTACCTTTAATCTCCCAACTCTGTTCTTGAGACTACTTTCTCATTTAGGAACCTAATTTAAGTGGTTTAAAACTTTTTAAAAGGGACTCTCGAGGGATGACATTGCTCATACTACTTTTTAGTTCAGAAAGGGCACGTGTGTGGGCATGCATGTGTGTGGCTCCATGTGCTGACACTGAAGAAAATCTACACAGGAGGACTAAACAGACACACAGATTCATATGCTGTAATGACAGACTGGCAACATTTTACAGCGGCACACTCAAAAGCTTGTCCCAGTCATCTCTCACATCCCTGCCCCTTCTGAACACTTTCCCTGCTTCTTTTTTTCAGAACTGGGTTTCAAGCCTCTACGTGCCACTGTACTGTGCCACAGTTGGTTTAACTCAAGTTTCTCTGTTGTGCTCTTTCATATCGTGACCCCCTGCACCTCTGACCTGCAGCACCTGCTCCAGCTTTTTCCTCTTCAGTTTTCCCTTGTCTTTATCCTTTCTGAGATCCATGCTTTTCATCAGGAGATGACTGCTTCTCTTTAGCCCTAAAAGCCTATTCAGCCTGTAGCCACAGCCACGCTATTTCTGCTGTTGTTGTATCATTGCTCTTAACTTTTCCAATCCCATGTTAGTCACCCCAAGGTTATCAAAGGCAGGCTGCTTTCCCTAGTACAAGGAGCATGTTCTTTACCCTGCAGTGCACCCAAGTGTACCTTCATGGGCTATAATGATACTGGCTTGTTCTGTTATGGAGAAGCAAAGGACATATTAGTAGGAAAGTGTTACGGGTATACACAAGTACAGTTAGTGTTTTGAGGTGGTAACCGTTTAGAGAAAAGTCAGTTTCTCTGCAGACAGAATGATGATCCCTTCCTCAGCTTGGTGTGTTATGGGAAGCCCTGGAAGGCAGAAGTGTAGGGGCCAGAGGCAGAATCAAGGTTCCTAGGAGAACCTCAGTTCTGAATTTCTTCAGCTTCTTAGCAGTTAAAGTATCAGCATTATTAATAACATGCAGATTTTGAATTGATCACCAGGAAGGAGTGATGGGATCCTCTGCTGTTTGGTCTCTTCCCACCACAGATCTTTGCTGGATTTCACGTAATTTCAAACCTCTCTCATTAGGAGTTTAAAGCATGGTCTTAAGATTTCTAAATGGCAGACATGCTTGAATACTTACGTCCCTGTGATATCTAGAGAATGTAAGTATCTGTTTAAATGCTTTGCTGAATCAGGACAACTTCTGTTCATCATAATATTGATTTATATACACCAAACTCAAGTCTGTGCTGCTTTTGCCTTTCTTTCAGCTGGAGCTAGATCATGAGTTTAGTGAGGATTGTTAAGCAGCCCGTTATGCTTTGAAATTGTCTGCTTAAAAGCTGTCCTTTGACAAAAAGTTTTATGATTCTTGAAGTACACGATTAACATTAACTCTGGAAGCTAACAAGTTAAACTATTTAATGTAAACATTCATCACCATAAACAACAAAATGTTACTAAAACCTTTTTCAAAAGCTGTCTAATACTATTTTCCAGTATCCCTGAAGATTGCATTCTGAACTACTATTGCTAAATATTGTTCAGCAATATTATATGTGAATAGTCTAAATATCTGTCTCTTTTTCAATAATTCCCATGGATTAACAATGCACACATATCCAAACACACAAGATTACTGATAAGTTACTTTATAGTGGCAGAACTGTAGGGTCAGAAGGAATTTGGGGGTTATCTCCTCCATGTTGTGTCCTGATGCAGGATCAAGCACTTAACATTTAAAACCTTCCAAAATCTCTGGACCTCTCCATACTCTTCAGGGGAGACACAGCCCCTTTAGAGTTCCCTGACCCAGGCTGCTGCATAGCGCATACAAATTCATCTCCTCAGCCACCTTCCACAGTCCCTCCCAGATCCCTGTGGCACTGAGGGCAAGTCAGGCAACCACACACTTAGGCTATTCCTACATGTGTTCATTTATCCTCTGTTCCTAAAATCATGCACTGCTTGAATTTCCAAACTCCCAAGGTATCTCCATAGTCTCATCCCTTCACTAATCCATACTCTTTCTGTTTCCCAACAAAACCTACATACCTCTTCACTGCTAATTAGTCCGATTTCTTCTCTCACTGAGCCTGGAGAATAGTGAGATCATCTCCTTTATAACCATCTTATTTGGAGGCTGCTATTTTCCCCAACTATATAGTTTTTTTCTCACTGTTTGCTCTTACCAAGTTGAAACAATGATGAGGGCTACATAATACAGCTTTTCATGGAAATTATTATGCAGCATTGGAAAGAAAGAACATGATCTGACTGAAGGAAAAATCTTCTGCAACTTGTTTGCCACAGATTATTTCTATAACTGTCACTTTGGGAATTTCTATAAATAAAATCACTATCACTCTTCTGAGAAGTGAGCATTTACTACTATTTTTTAAACAATGAAAAAATACAGATCTGTTTTTCATCTAAATTCTTTATATATTTGAAAACACTTAGAGAAGAAAGTCCAAAGAAATGTGGTTAGGTTTGACGAAAAGAAACCTCCCAGTGGGATATTTAACAGAATACCTAGGAAACGGTGTTGAAAGACTTATAATATTTGGAACCCATTTTTTGACTCTCATTCCATGACCTCTGAGCTCCAGAGGACCTTACTTGGCTTTAACTCATTATCCTCCATGGTAGTAACACTTTGGACCCAGGGGAGAAAGAAGGACTAATTGATCCATAGTTTGAGCAAGGCTTTTGCCTGACCTTGTACATATAAATGATGGATGTTTGACTTTGAACTTTTTTTTTGGTTTCAAACATCGCACAAGATTTGACTTTCCTCGTCTGCCTTTTCCTACTGCATTAAGAAACACCAGGTGGAAGCAGGCGTGTGTGTGGGCATCAACCTCCCCCCCACCCCCTAGTCTTCCCAGGCTGCCCAGTACTGCCTGGGGGAGCGCACGGGGTGAAGTGGTGATTCAGCTGGTGAAAGGAGGTGGTAGTTCACATGCTGCCCCAGACAGCTTTTCCTTTCTTTTGTCATCTGCTGCCTCCGAGTCCCCTAAGCTCAGAGCACTTTTCTCTGCAGAAATCCCCAGGGAGAAGAGGACAAAAATTCCACAGCATTTGGCTGGAGGGGATGCAAACAAGTCTCTAGTGCCAGACGAATGCCACTGTCTGATTACCAGCAGCCTCAAATACATCCCTAATTCATTTTTAATAAAAGGAAGTTAATGGCTGTTTTAAGGGGAAAAGTAAACCAAAAGTCATTTGAAGGGGTATTGCAGTAGCTCATATAAATGTAATAAATGGATATGGCATAGAATAAATATTACTTTTAGCAATAATTGCTTACTTCACAAAGAAAAAGAAGAGTGAAAGAACAATGAGAGCTCTGCAAAATGTTGTATTGCTTAATATGAAAATTTGCACATCACTATCAGCATTTAGGGACTAATTCTGAAACTGCTGAGTACTCTTCCTTTCCATTAACTGCTGTGGGAGTTAAGAGCACCTGGCATCTTGAGGAATCAGGCTCTTTGGCGGTTTTAATTTAGTCTGACAATAACGCTGAATAAACATATTCTTGGGGATAGCCCACAATTATATAGCATGAGCTCATTTCTTCATTATAAAATGTGAGCTGAAACCATTCATAACTGCCAGCCAATATTACAACAGGCAATTCCAGTTTTTCATTGCATGGGAAAAGCACTAGCAAGCTTTAATGAGTTTCACAAATAGCTGCCACATCAGAAAATTGTAATTGTGCTTGTTTTTCTAATGTGAATACCTGTTCAGCAGACATCGCTTAAACAATGGCATCCAAATAGACCAGGGCATGTAAAATAGCTACTTTTATTTGTCAGCTGCACACCCATTGTTTTCAGTCAGAGCCTGCAGAGCAGCTTCAGCTGTACATTCCTGGGAAGTGAATAATATCAGTTGAGATTACGCTACAGTACCACATCTATTACAAGCACATTATAAAGATTGAATATAACCTAATTAGGAAATGCTGAAGTTGGCTGGGTGTGGATGTGGGCTGGTAAAGAGTAATTTTACACGACCTTCACTTGCTGAAAATGAGAGTTCACAGAGGATAAAGCAAAGGTAACAGAGTAGATTTCAGTCCCAAATCCAGATATCACATACGCATCTCACATTCCTCATACCATTGCCACTAAGTTAAACAATTGTTCCCCAAGTTTCACTTCTGTGAAACTCTTTTGTAAACACAACGAATCCATCAGGACAAACCAAATTTGGTTACATTCTTATTTTTGACGCAGATGAGAATTAGAGCTCTGTTTTGGCTTTTAGTGCTGGAAGGAAGAAGTTGCAGAAGGAGGCAGCCAGAGTTTCTTCCAGGAAGCCATTGTTCTGTGAGCCCTTGCAGAAGGTTGTGTTTCCCCGATATCACCTACTACAGAGACCCTTCTCCCCACCACACAGGCCCCCATGACTCACATAGGAAACGAGAGCTTAGTAAGCCACTGCTCTCCTTTGGGTCATTGCACACTCTCTCATCTAGGTATTACCCCAGCACCCAAGACAGCAAATATCTGTAGACCACAGTGTCCTACCTGGATGATGGGACAATTCCAGCTGTAATGTAGCTTCAGTTTTTCTTCATTTTTTTATTTGGATGGGATGTATTTATAGGAACAGAAGATCATCTGGTGGTTTTTTACAGATTCCTTAAGGGCTCATCTCTACTGAATGAGTGAAGGGGCAATCTCTTCCAACAGCTTCATGGGACCTGCCTCTTCCTGGAGGTCTGGCCCTTCTGACATTCCTTCTGATCTTCAAGACAGGGCTATTTCATTGCTGTCAGCTTGCAGCCTTACTATAGCATTTCTGTTCAGTATTATGGGATTTCACAGCTATATAAATCTGAATCAGCTGCCACTGTGCCTGCATGTTGTTGCCAGCCAGGCATGCTGCTGGCTAACAAGTCACTGACAAAATGCCTTCAGACATGTCTCATCTCTTGCATTTACCTCCTGGTTCCAAAGTGAAAGTTGTGTTAACACCAACAGCTGGAACAGAGCAGTGCTTCAAGTTGGATTCATGCTTTACCACTGATTGGAAGAGAGGTTGCAGGGAGAAAACTGCAGCATGCCAAGCTGAAGGTAGTTTACTGTGTTTATGGGACAAAGTCTCATCTGTACAGGTACTCACAAAGGACAGAGCAGTTTTCCCACAGCACACCACAGAATGGTGCAATTGAGCATGCAGTTAAAACCAGTAAATGTAACCTCAGACATCACGGTATGTCCCATAACTGAATGCAGTACCAGAATAGATACACTTGAGCATAGCTGTGCTGTTCATATACTTAGACCTGAGCTAAAAATCAGCAGTTACCTGCTTTCTCGGCCATGAATATATTTTTGAGACCTTGCCCATACTATAAACATATGAATGATTCATCTTTTCTTGTGTTGGCCTTCGCCCATTGTTTAAGTACTATGAAGTTGATTCTCACTTGATTTTACTGTTAAGTGGAGAATAACTATTAAGATTGTGCCACGATGCTGGTGCGAAATCACATGGAAGTGTCACTTAGAGAAATACACTTCACAGAGACGTGTCTTTATCATGTATTTACCATGGTGTGCACTTCTGTATCTCCTGGTGTTACCATAGCTGTGCAGTCCCCATCCTGTGTCCCATAGATTGGGACCGTGTCTGCCTCTACCATAGACTACATAAACACTGGAAAGTTATCCCTTCTCACAAATGTGATTAGCTATGTCTGTCCTCTGCATCAATATCAGCTGAATCTGCATTTTAAATGTAGAGTCTATAAAATTATCTGTTCCACAGTCTGACAAATATTCTCTAGTTTACAACTTAAACAGGTCACAAACCAAACTTGAAACCACCCAAACTCCCAAGATTGTAAAGGTCTGACTTTTTCCTGTTGGCTGATGTCCCCAGAGCAATTAAGAGAAGTGAGCTGGAGCTGCTATGTTACTTTTGAAGCACTAGTTCTGAACCTGTTGACTGTGGGCCCCTGGTCCCCACTTCTGAGGGGCTTATGAAGGGTAAATATGAAGAGCATGCTTATTGTCAGTAGGTTTGTATCTGCACTGGAAAATTTTTAAGAGTCTGCAATTTGAGAAAGATGGAAGTAGCTAATCCAGGACATGCAGGTTCACACCTTTTTTGTACACATGGTAAAGATTTATTGATGTATTTTAGATTGAAAAGTGTTAGCAGGAACAAAATATAGGGAAAGCTTAAAAATGGTTAGCATGGCGAAATCTGTAATACACTTTTAAAAGATACCTCCATTTTGTAAGACATCTAGTACATTTGCAGAAAAATGTCTGGAAACCTATTAACAAATATATAAGTTTTAATTTTCACAATATTCACATCAATTAGGGTAATGTTTTTACCAATGCTCCTGTTATGTAATTAGATGACTTGACATCTGGCTAAACAAAAAACATACTGTATGTGATTAAAACACTGATCAAATTGGATAGGATAATAATATGACAGTGCTGGAAAAATTCATTTGCTTGTGATAAATAGTGGTGGTTTTTTCCCCCAGACAAAAGTAACTTTCATCTGAAGAATGTAACTGTCATTAACTCCTTCTCTCCCTTCCTCACCATCCCACACATATATAAATGTGTTGTTATCCTAGAGGATCATGTGGAAAGCAACTAAACTAATCTTTTAAACTGTGATAACAGCCTGCAAACTGGCCATTAACTACAGGCAAAAAGTGCCCTGCTACTGTGATTAAAGCCTAGAATAAGAAAACTCACACTTAATTCAACAGGAATTTTGCCTTCACTAGTTTAGTCCAGAACCAGGTGCTTATGGTTTTGGGGATTTTTGACACTGACTGAATATTTTAAATCCCATTCTGTTTTAGCTAAATTATTATTTTTGAGTCATCTCTTAAGCAAACTAGTATGACTGAAATATATATTTTAGAGAAGAAACCTAAAGTGTAACAAACCTTAACCAATTGTCTTTCTGTTGAATTAGATAATTTGTTTTTCTGAAGTAACCACAATACTTACTGGTTTTTATTTGGGGTCTGGTATGTTTAATGTTGGCTTTCTTTTTTTTAATGTTGTTTACTATAGGCGTGTTACACTTAATGTCTGTAAAAACTACAGGAGTGGAACAAATAGAGTCAGCTATTAACATCTACCAGTTTACTAGAAACATATTAAGTGTTTTTGTTCCAAGATTTCCATTACTTTCAGGAGCTGGTGCTCTGAAACCTCTATGAACAACTTGGTCTAAATTTTCATCTAAAAGAGGGTAGGTTTAGATTAGATATTAGGAAGAAATTTTTCACTGTGAGGGTGGTCAGACACTGGAACAGGTTGCCCAGAGGAGCTGTGGATGCTCCCTCCCCGGAAGTGTTCAAGGCCAGGTTGGGTGAGGCTTTGAGCAACCTGGTCCAGTGGAAAGGTGTCCCTGCTCATGGCAGGGGGTGGGACTTGATGATGTTTAAGGTCCCTTCCAACCCAAACCATTTTATAATTCTATGACTCTGTGATTTTCAGGTTGCTACACAGAGGTTTGTATTAACCCAAACCAGATTATAAATTTGAGTTGATATCATCTGAGGATGGAATTAAAAAAAAAAAAGCCTCAAAATTTGTTACAAGCCTTCCTGTAAGTTCAGACAATATGGAATCTAACAAACCCTGCTGGATCTGAGCTAGTGCTGTACAGAGAGCAGAACACCACACTGCTTTCCAACCATTTGCTTATTCAGCCTGTCTGAAAGCCCATTGCATGTTTCTTTATGTTTGACTTCTGGCTGTCTGCTCAAGGCTGTAAAAAGTAAACCTGAAAGAAATAGAAAAATGTGAAATTGCCTTCAGATACCTATTTTTCCTCCATTTTAGTAATTTTGTAAGAAGGGGGAATGAGTGTCGTTTTTTCCCACCAACTTTGAGTCCCTTACAAATATTTCAGGCAGATTAATCAATATTCAGTTTAATACTGGAGACACATCAGCTTAAAGCTAGGACATTAGTCTTTAGCTTTGGATTTCCAGATATGTGCAGCTATCTTGCATTTCTATGCCTGAAGAGATGACTTTTCTACTCAGTCTCTTCCATTTTTAACCGGACTCCCAACTGACATGCGAATCTCAGTTGTATATTTTATGCAGTACAGACACATATTTTGGGAAAAAACCCTTGGCATCAGGGAAAAATGTCATGTAATGACTCTATCATGACATGTCCAGCTATGAAAAACTGACTTTAAAAAATGCATTGCTGAAAAAAATGTCAGGGCAGATTACAATAAATTCCCTTGTGTATTCCATCAAGAAAGGAACGTGTCTTACTCAGCGTCTGCTCACAGTCGACCAGTTCCTGAAGTCCTGAACAAAGATTTACTCAGGCTCTGATTCAGTAGGATGCACACGTGGAGATGCAGAGACAATCCTTCCTGAAGGGATGCCAGAACTCTCAGCATTCCCAGTGGTTTGGAGAAGGGAGGAAGGTATCAGCTGGGAGGACACAGTGCTTTCTGCATCTCAGTGTTTTCATATTTACCTTGGTTTGGCCTTGCTTGCCATTGTGTAGTGTTTGTTTTAAAAGTGACTCAGAATTTATGGAGCCTTTCAGGAGGATGTCCCGCAACCTGTGATTCATGACATCCTGCAGAAATTGCACGCTGGCTAACAATACCCTCTCTGTGTGGAACTGCATTTCTGAGCTGTGAAACTTCACAAGTGCTGACAAATCCTTCTCACTTAATTCTGTCAAAAACCTATTTTGTGATGTACAGCCTTTCAGAGTAGAGGTCTACTCCTCCTAAAAAGCTTCCAGAGTGTTTGTGGCAGCTCAGAGGCCCCACAGAGCCCATCCTTCCACACACATTGACCTGCAAGAAATGACGGCCATATTTAAAGACCTTACACACACTGGTGCTACGTTATTTAAAAAACAAACAACTGTTGGATTTTTAAAATACATACTTCCAGATTAAAGGTTTAGACTGTAAAGCCAATCACCATGCCTAGCTGTCCCTGCTGTGGAGCAGTCCCAGTGGTTCTGCCTGGGAGAGGTTATCCTATGGCCCACTGGAGTTCAAAGGAAAGTTTCTTGATTTCAGGTAGCTCTCTGCTTGCAATATGCCTAATAAGATTTAGAAGTTTGGAACATGTTGACTAGCAAGTTATTTATATAAATTTTTAAATTACATTGTTATTTAGAATAAATAAAGCCCCACAATATTAACAAAATAACATTATTAACACCTAGGAAAAGTATTTTTGAAATATGCAACCTCTTAAAAGTGAAACAGAAATAAAAATGTAGGAAGGAAAGTGCCATTAAAAGCAAGCTACCATAATGATACAGCATGCAAACAAGTGAGCTTTATAGTTCATTATTAGTTCACATGCAACTTGATGGTCCTGTGCGGCTGAGATTTGGCAAAATGTGTCCTTAACAGAAAGTACTGCCTGGACATCAAACTATCTTATAAGAACATTGTGCCAATTACATTATTATGTATGGTTTACAGTTTGGGGGAATTCCTTTTCTGCAAGGTAAGAAAGTTTTACTCTTGTGAACAGGAATTACCTGAAAGGAAAATCAATACTGGAGAGATCAATATTGGTCTGAACTGAATTACCTCACAGTTAAATAATTTCTGTGGGGGGTGGACATGGCAGTCGACACTAGAGAAGGATCAAGAAACACTGAACTTCTACATTCCAGCACTTCTCATTTTGGAGCAGTATTGCCATTTGATGTAAATAGCTGTGGCTTCAGCTGAGCAGTACAGGATATTGTAACCTGAAACACTTCCTAAAAAACACAATGCCTGCACAGGTGCAGTAAGCCAGCAGGATGATATAAAGAGTTATTCTGTGACGCTTATCCTCACAAATTTATGTGTATCTTGATCTCTGTGTGCATAAGAAACCTTTTAGTCACCTTTTCTCTTAGCATGGAATACTCCAACATGCAAAGAATCTTTTCAAACAGGATGACAAGGCTACATCCTGCACAGATTTGAAAGTAATTGATTGCAAAGAGCAGGCCATAGCCCATAATATCCTTCCTGCTCAGTTGGCCCTCCTATTGCTGCTGATCTCAATATGGGGAAGTCCCAAATAAATAGGAGCTTTAAACTTCCCCCATTGTGCTGCATTCGTATTTGGCATCTAACCCCCTATTATTTGCTATCCAATGGGGAGACAAGTGGATCATCAATTAGCTCATGGTAGGTTTGAATCGAGGAATGTGAGTACGTGAAATTGCAGCACCATTAGATCACCCTGGGCTGATTGCTGCTACAACGAGCCTCGCCCTGTTGTTTTCCAAGGATTTTTCCCATTCCCTGTGGAACACAGGTACCCCTGGTAGATACAGCTGACACATCCAGGCTGTGTCTAGGCTGAGGGCAGATGCCTGCTCTGGTGTGCAATGAGGACCCTGGCCTCCTCAGGTCTCTGTCAAGGTCCTGCACTGAGCTTGTAGCAGCTTTCTGCTCAATTTCCATGTTGCTTCCTGCAGAAACCTGGGCAGGGAGGAGACAGCACGTGTCTGATTTTCCCTCCAGTCTCCAGCTGGGAAGCGGCTGGGCTGCCCTCATCCAGGGATCGGAAGTGCTTCTGGATCCACCAGTTTAGACTGGCCTCGGGCTGGTTCTCCAGCAACAGTTTGGTATGACCGTAAGAGTCACCCCTCTCAAGGTTCAAAACATGAGACACACCCCACCCTTGTTTGCATCTCCCTTCCAAGCTCTTTTCACAGCAACCATATGGTGCTTCTTGACCTTGGAGCAGCAATGACTCGCTAGGAATCAGCCTTTCTCTCCCCCACAGCCCTTACCTGTAATGGGGGGCAGATTGGAGAGTGGGGGACGGTGGGAAGGCACAAACTGGTCATTGCCTGCTTGCTGCTTGAGGACTCCTTGCACTGATGGTGTGCAGCCCTGGGGTGTTTAGAGCAGGACAGGACTCCCCCTTGGGTGCTGACATCCTTCTTGCCATGGGGTAGGTAGCTGCCAGGAGTGAAACGACAGATTTGCTGTGGAGTTGGGCTGGGGGGGGTTGATTTGGCAGAAACCCACAGTCCCACTGGCCACCTCAAGGCTCTGCTGTGGGCACCTTGAAAGGAGAGCAGGGGCTGGATTAAATCTGTGGCTGACAGCACAGATTTATGTGTTTTCTCTTAACTGTCTCTGCAGTTGCCCAATAATTGTGTAACTTTTATCAGGGCTGTTTGTTCCTCCTCACAGTTCATCCATATCCTATGTTTTCACTGTGTTTGCTTTTCCAAGTTCCAAAGAGTGAAAAGAGAATTTCATGTGATTCTGTGGGAGAACATTCCAATAGTAACTGTGTCTTTCACTAATATGCTTTTTGCCAGCAACCAAATGGTGACTAGTAGTATTTATTTCCATAACGTGGGTCTCATAAAGAAAACAGCGTAATCAAATAATCTAGCATTTTATATTCCTTAATTAATGGAAGAGAAGGGCTGAGATAATTTACCACTTCATCATCCTCCAAATTAAATGCCTGGTGCTCGAGGCCTCTGCCCAGAGCTCCTATTTGTTATTATTAGGGTAAGAAAAAAAAGGGGTACACTGTCAGGTCAAATTCAGATAAAATGATGATCTTTTAAGGGGCTGATTCTGCTCTCATTAAGTATAATGCAAATCAGAAGGAAACTCCACAGGTGTCAGGGGAGCTGTAATCAGAAAACATCAGCGATAATAGCTGGATCTGAGATATTTATAAGAAAAAAAGTAGTGACCATGTCTGTCCTATGTTTGTTGATAGTTCAGGTTTGAAGTAGAAGGTGCAAACCAAAAGCTTAGCCTGACAGTGATTACTTAATTCCTATTTTCTCTTCCCAAAAATATATGTCTAGATTTTCTTCTACCTTATGTTTGGATAATTTCATAAATTTGTCAATATAAAAGGAAATTTAAAGATCGGCATTATAACATTTTACTTTTCGCTTAAAAGCAAGTCCTTAATATAACAGAACAAGCTAAGGCACTGAAATGAAAATCAACTTTTAAGTGAAGATGAATATGATTTTGCAGTGTTCACTGTAAAACATCCTGAATCTCTATATGCACCAGAGAAGGACTTCAATACTTTTTAGCAGTGGCCAAGTGGTTCTAGATAAAAGGCTTAAAACTGGACTTTGAAGGAATTACTGTTTTAATTAATTGGGGGGATGAACTGGATCAGAGCTGATGAGTCATTGCAGGAGCCTGCTGGAATGTTGCTCCAGCTGCGTATCGGGATCCGCAGGTGCACATTTCTTGGCCTGGATATTCAAAATTAATAGGGAGGCATTCAGCATTCAGCAAATTCTTACTGCATGGAGAATGTTTTCTCCAAAGGAGAAGGGCATGGTAACCAAACTCCTCATGGCAGCATATAGTACGTATTACAGTATGGAAATACAGTGATTTCTGATCTGCTTTGACTTTCTGCCTTAGTTTCTTTTTTTGGCAGTCCAAATGCAATAACACACTAGTGAGAAGGACTCAGTACTAAGAGCTCTCTTGAATGTTTTGCTACATTTTTTGCCATTTTTGCCTCTAGCTTACACTGAAAGAGAAAGTGAACATCCTGAGACTGGACTGAGCCAAAATCTTAGGGACTTCTCACCTAGAAGTGTTTCTTGCCGAGCACAGGGGAGAGCATGTGCAAAAGACATGAGCTATTGTTACTCAGTTTGCAATCTGGAAAAGTTGAGAGTCAGATCCACTGTGCTCTGCAAAGGGCTCTGTCTACAAAATCCATCTTATTCTATTGGCAACACATTACACTTCTTGTCAAAACAGTGAAAGCTATGTTTCCTCTTAAACATTGTGCATTTTAAAAATTATTTTTATTTTTTATCACATATCTTGTATGGTGTTTGGTTTTTGCTATGAACAAATACTTAGAGAATTTCTCAACGTGTCTTATTGTGTTCCTCCTTAGGTTTCCTTTAATCCTAAACAGGAGAAATTATAGTTTTATATCTTTAATAAGACTTTTCTGACCTGAGCAAAGAAAAAGGTGAACTGTAATCATGGAAAATTAGGCAATTAATCTGAATTGAGTTTGACCCAGCTCTAGTCATTAATATATGAAATAATGCAGACTTTTGGTTACATTATTTGATTAGTAAGTAGGAAGACATGGTTCTACAGAAAGACTTTTAAAATTTGTATTTACATACTTTCCAACAGCAGTAGAATGCATTAACAGCTGTGAATGATGCAGCAAAACTGCCCTGTCCCCTGGTTTGTTGTTTGTTTTCTGTTTCCCAGCATATGCCCTCTTTCTGCCTGGGCAAATTTTGATCACTTTCTATATTTGTCTGGGATTTCAGCCTTCCTAGAGACTAGTTCGTGGTGAAAGGTCAGATGCTGTTTTGCACATGCCCTGTGCTGACATATGAGCTAACAGCTTTGGACCTGGCTTGTATACAGAGGTCCCAGATAACCACAGAGTGTGGACTCAGGATATGGATACGTATCTCACTCACACAGTGCTCGGTGCTTTGGCAAGCATAGGAGGTAGCCCACATACATTATACAGCCACCTGGGACCTGGGCACTCAGTGTGACACTTACAGGAAGAATCAGCTTTAAATACTGGGCTGGTGTTGCAGAATTACTCTGTGGAGGGGCAGTAGCTCTAGGAAATCCCAGAGCTATGTATGGTGGTACCCTGCAGAGATAAAGCATCTGTGGCAGAGTTTAGCTGGTCCTATCCTCAATTGCATGAGATTATCTATTTAATCAACTTTAATTCTGTACTTTCAGTTAATTAGCCTTGGCTTTCTTGAGTGCTTTCTCAAAGACAAGCTCTCAGTGGAGACAGTCTCATTTCTCACTTGGCCCAGCTTTAGGGTTTTCTCAGGACTACCAGAGATTTTGGACACTGCTGCCTTTTGTGGCTTAATATCTTTGTGAATACACATTAAACATTTAATTATATTTGGGATTTCAAAGAACTCCTGATGATCTCCTGTGACAAGATCATTCATTCTGCGGCCCACTGAGCACATTAATATATGACCTTCTGAAGTGTAGCTGAAACACTGATGTATAGTTCCTTTTTCAATTGACTCATTTTAACTGGAATTTAGAATAATCAGACTTTTTTTTTTAGATTTATGTAATTATATAAGCACCACTAAGACTACAAATAAAGCCTTAGATCATTGTGAAACAGCAATAACAGTCCAAGAAAAACGCCAAATTACCAGAAGAATGTTCACTTATGGAAGGAAAGATAAATATTTCTAAGACTCACATCATAATTTTAGCCGTATCTGAAAGAATATTTTTTTTTCCAGTTTATCTTTTACCTTTGGTAATTAGAAGTTATGGTTCTTGCCCTGAGGAACTCCAGTTTCCATTTAACTTTAATTTCAGTGCATGAATGGAATGCAGCCCTCTATGCAAAACATACATGCTGCCCCGTGGCTTTCTCATTGCTGAAGATGTGCTTGTCTGGTGTTGAAAACAAAAAAGCCCTGCATTTTGGGTTGTGCAATGTCCTTTGCTTATGGATGTATGGGATAGATTTGTACATAGATAGGGCTGCTGGTATCATTTCCATATATGTGAGCTTGTCAAATATATGTTTACCTTTTAATCGTGATTGCATTTGTGCACATTACTCATTGCTTCATTAACTCTTTCATTCTGAATTTTCAGTCGAGAAATAATATAACATAGGAACAAAGATAAACATTAAAAAAGGAGAATCGTGTTTTGCCAAGATTATAAGTCCTAAAGAATTTAGCCAGTCTGTTTGACTAAGATGTTTTGTTTAAAATAGTAACTGCATTTATAACACACCAGCTCCCTTCCCAACTAAGCTTTGTGATCTGTAAAAGCAAAGCTGTCAGAACAACAGATAGACCATACCTATTAAAATTTTATCAGGAGCTGTTTTACCATGCAGTTTATTTCATGCAATTGCAAAACTCAGACATCCAAAATTAAGAAGATGGTTTCCCTCAAAATTATAAGACTTTAAGGAATAAAAAATATTGATGCTGGTTTTATTTCTTGATGTTAGATACACTTTGTGTGACCTTCTACTGAGTCTGTGCCATACCTTGCTCTAAAAACAGTACATGATATTGTATTTCATTCTCCTTAAAAGCTCACTATGTCCCTGGACATTCAGCAGATCTCTCTGACGTATCATCAGTTTCTGTGCAGTTTTACTCACATCAGAAATATTTCTAAGTAAGAATCATTCCATATGTGTATTAAATTAGTCAGTGTAAGTTTTCTCATGAATATGGTGTCTGTTTACACATACACATATTAGCAATGGCCAATATGAAGATTTAATGCTGTTTAAACATAAGCTAGGTACTGTTTTTCTTCATTTAGCCTCCCCTGCCAGCTATATATAAGGATATTTAAAGTGATGTAAGGGGAAAGGTATAGCAGTCTGGCTACAAAGGGCTTCAGAAACTGTCACGTAATCAGTGTCTAGTTTGCAAAATGTAGTTTGTCATTTGAAATACAGATCCCACATTTTTGCATGGACTTAAAAGCGTAGTGAGGAAATCTGAATGAAGAATGAATAGTGGACTGAAAAAAAAAGGATTAAATAGTAAAACAATCTATCTTAAATTTCCGTCTCATACCTAGAATCATGTATACACCATACTTAGCATGAAAATTGGTGGAGGGGTAAGCTAGGATTTATAATACTGTGTATAGTTCAGAAACACAAATGTTTGTAGTACCTTTATGTTGTATACAAACATTCATAAACCACCCAATTTTGAAAAATACAGTACTTTTCTATAAACGCTATACTTGAAATATATTCAATATTGGAATCTGAGTGGTACATTATCACAGTTTCCGTATTCAGGCATATGTAGTGTGAATTATGAACAAATACACAAGGAAACAACTGGATACATTCTTCTTCTGCTAGATCAAAATCAGTGTGACTTTCAGCATTAGCAGCAATTGTAATGAGCTGTGTGCCTCATCCCCTACTAACTCTTGAAAACTCAAGACCTGATCCAAAGCTGACTGGAGCCAATAGAAGGATTGCTGTACTTCAGCAAGACTTGCACTAATTTGGCAGTACCAGAATAAGTCATTCAAATCCTCCCTAGACACTCATCTTTCCCTTGTGAGGATACAGATGTGTGGAATTATCTTAAATGAATTTTACGATCATATTGAGAAATGCCTTCTCCTTACAATACACTTCTTCTTCTTCCCTTACTCTTGGCCCTGTACATAAACTTTTAAAAATCTTTAACCATATAACTTATTTTCACACATACTTACACACATACACACATATATATGTGCATTTGTACATATACATACATATGTATGTCTTTAAAAAGGACAAACATACAATTTATTTAGTCCTCATGTGGTCTACACTGGGTGTTATTAGCCCCCTGCGTGTACTGAAATCAGCATTCATGATTCAGGAATGCCTGATATTTGCGAAACTCCCAAATCAGACTTCATACCTCTGGCACAAGATGTGTTTATTCTGTACTTCCCAATTCAGTGAAGAAGTTCTGATAATAAGCTCAACATGTCTTCTACCTGAAGCTGTGTAATAATGGCTTTCAGCAGGATAAATGGGCTTTTCAATGAGCCCTGTGATAATTGCAGCTGAGCTACTCTCTATATTTGAACCAGATCATTTCAGCTGTAGTTGGACAAACTTTTTAAGTTGCTGCTACTGTCTTTCCCCCTGTGCCCAGCTCAGATTCATGTCCCCACTTCTGAGGGTGGAGAGCCTTCACTTATGCCAATATAATTTTTTTTCAGCCATATCAGTTCTCCAGCTCACCCTGTGGCTGCCCAAGTACCAGGCAGGGAATAATCAGGACAAGGGCAGGCCAGGGTAGGACTGCTTCCTCCAGCAACAGCCAATACCAATTTCAGCTGGCTGAAAGTATTTGTCAACACCTGAACATCAATATGTTGTCCAAGACATAATAAAGCATGAAAGTACCAAACTGCCTATCCATTAGATCTACTGTTCATTGAAAAGTCCTACAAGGAGCTATGGAGGTTGCTACTGCTGATTTGGAGAGGACTGCATGCATGCATCACTCACCATGTCACAGCCATTCACAGAGATCTAAAACTGCAAGCCCACAAATACCTAAAGTACTCCTAAAACCCCATTCCTCAGCTGAACCTCACTGAATGCCACTGAATCCACCCAGAAGAAGAGACATTATCCTAGATGTGCACTCAGCTTCTGCCTCAGCATTTCAGCTTAACCCACACACAGTGTAGGAGGAAGCAGATCTTAAAGTTGTGATGGGAACAGATTGATGCCAGTGTTGGTCACATTCTTGTTGTTAGACAAAACTATGTCCGCTAGAGGGCTCATTTAATTTTCTCTAATAAAATCAGAATGAAAATTCTATTAAAATATTAAAATTTAATTATATAGTTATGTGAACTCTTAGAAATTGAAGGCTGAGTCATATCCCACTGAAAAGGTAAATGCTGATAATAATGCTCAGCATTTTTTGATTCAAAGCACACTTGATTATCCTCTAATTGTCAATTGATTATCAATTATCCACTAATTTATCCTTATAACACCTCTCTCACATGGCAGTGACTTCCATTTTATGGATGGAGTAATTTGAATGGATCAGATTTACCTGACATCAGGTTCTGATTCAATGATGCAGTGAAGATCAGACTTCAAATTCCTGAGCACATTGTCTTCCCACTGGCAATTAATAATTTGATAAATTTATGTAACTGAGTAAATATGAACAAAGCTTTTCAGTAGCCAATATGTATTATAAAGGATAATTTTTAATTAATCAATTTTTGATTGATTTTAATCTATCTGACTCTGAAGCCTGCAGCCTAAATTTTCTCAGAGTTTACATGGTTGCTTCCACCAAGAGAAAATGAAGAGAAATTGCTTCCAAGAAGTGCAGCATTTTACATTCAGTTGCATACAAGTGGAAGTGATTCCACAAGTGATGTGGGGCTCTGGACATGAATCCTCAGACTCTAATCTCAGACTGTAGTGTCATCCTTCTCCTCACATGGTAAGGCAGATGGAGTATATTGCACTGCTCCAAATGAGAACTCTGGAAAACAAAGAATATGAAAGCAAGGCACACATCATGTCTACAGCACAATCTTACCTCTGTCTTTCTCACACGATGACAGTGCATGCCAGTAATGCAATAGCTTTACAGATGGTGTGGGGACACTTTGGGAATCAATGCTGAGGCTGAACACTGAAAACCAAACCCTTACCTCTTCATTCAGACAGATCTCCAGCTCAGCTCTACTACACTGAGCAGAAGATACTTACTTCACACAAGCCATCTCAAAGTCTGTAAATCTTATTTTTCTCCTTTTCTGCTCTCAACTTTACTGCTGGTCTGCTGCCTTCCTCTGACCCTCATTAAACCTTAGAATCCTTTCTGCAGGATACACCCAGCTTACTGATAATTTCTATGGTGATAGGAGAGCTTGTATACCTCTGCAGGAACAATCTGCAGAATTAAGTATTGACAAAAGCCTTGTTTCATGTATACATATGCTTCCTCTCTTGCCACAGTCACAGCTCCAGGGAACTGGTGCTAAGTTTGTTCACCATTCTGTACAGCTATGTATAGCCCAGTGGCTGCAGCTGGACTGAGCACAGAGAAATATTGTAGTTCAAACCATACTGTAGTTTAAACCACAGGTTGCCCAGAGAGGTTGTGGAATCTCCCTCCCTGGAGATATTAAAAAACATCTGACAAAATCCTGGTCCATGTGCTCTAGGAGTCCCTGATTGAGCAGGGTGGTTGGATTAGATGACCTTCAGAGGTCCCTTCCAGCCTCAACCATTCTGTGACTCTGTGATTAGAATACAACCCTAGTAAGAGCAATTATTTCAGTCCTTTTACTCTTTACTTCTCAGGTTTTGGATACCTCAGAGATTAAGCACGACCAAGGCATCTCTTCGAGGAACGCCAAACTGGGCCAGAGAGGGTGCCTGCAATTCACAGCCCACAGCAGTGCCTATGGTAAGGACATGCAGGAGAAGAAGGGGGAACAGGTTCAGGTGGAAATAGTGAGTGTGGAACTGCATGGAACTGCCTTCCCCTCTCAGCTCTGGCTGCTCAGCGTTTTTCAATGCATTTGGCCCCTGCAAGGCAGGAACCTCTGACTTAATCACTCAGCAGCTTTATTTGACCGCACTCAGTCTCTCTCCTTAGGAAACATGATTACTGAGTCCTAAATGCTTCCTAGAGTCTTTCATCTTTCCTCTATCTAATTAATGCTAATTTCCTTGATGGTACTCCTAAAGTACAGTTGGAGCCTGGATGTAGATTACAGAGCACTTTACAATATCAGCATTAAATCAGACAGAGATTGTGAAGTGCACATATAATATGCATTTCCTGAGACTTGTGAAGGGTGGGATTTTATCTTGCAGTGCATTAGTGCCCCTAAGATTGCATAACATTATAAGTCATTCAGTTATCATGACACTTGGTTGCCTGGAAATCCTCTTCCTTTATTCCATGTGCCTGTTTCATTTTTGTAGACAAATCAGTTTGACACATGTTAACCTGAAACTATAACTTTTACCTTTCAGACAGTTTTCTAGAGTGATTTTTCTCAAAGAGCATAATGTATAATAAATGTACTGATAAAAATGCAGAGGGACTAAAATAATCTTTGGAAAGATCACACTCATATTTTGAGCCCACACATAACAGAAGAATATATATTAAAACTAAAAGGTACACTCAGCTTGCACTGTAACAGGTAAGATACCAGTGAATCCATGAAAAGAAAATTATTCTCCATTTTAGTGGTACTTCCTTCAGTAAGAAAGGTATATGGGTTATTTTTTTAATGTAATGTTAGACCTCTTGGCTATATGACTCAAGCCAAATCATGCAGCCAGCATCACTCCGTGTATTATTGAGAAGTCTTTCCTACGGGGATACATGACTGTTTGCACGAGCACTTTTCAAGGTATGCTTGTGGGTGTACATGCAGAAAGGCAAGTGGAATTTGAGATCAAATTCTAAAGAGTGTCCTAAATGCTCTAAAAGCCAAAACTCTCTGGCTCTGGAACTCCAATAGCCACTGTGCTCCCTCATCTGGTCACTTCCAGTGGTGGAAAGCAGATATGAAATACGACTCTTGGTTTGTCATCACTTCCTACTGATTACAGAAAAATCTGATCAGCCCAGGGAATTCCCACAGATTTAATCTCTGTTATTCTGAAGAGTATCTCTTTGATGGCAATACGTGCAACTCAGTACAGTTTATAACTTGACTCAGATTACTGTTGTAACTCTCAGTTACAGTATTGTCTCAGTTTCTCTGTATCTCTTGTTACTGCCAATGATCAGAAAAGATCTCAGTAGATCTTCCTAGCTAAAGTACAGTATCTTCTAAAATCCAGTCAAGGAAGGAAAACCCAAACAAATATATCCCTTCCTCCTTAACCAAGGAATACAAAACTTCCCCATGTTTTTACCTGAGTTTTTAATATAAATTATAAAATGAGAACATGATCAGAGCACAGGTATATACATTTAAGAAAAATTATATATTGAGCTTTCTCCAGAGACATTTTACTGAGCTACCATAAATGAAAATCAGTTCATTTTTTAAATAACAGTTTAGCTTCAGTGGCTACAGTGACCCAAACCCAAACTGTTTTCATTGTAAATTATGCCATGCACATTTTACAAAACCTATGTGTTATTTAGTTTTAAATCCTCCTCCCTTTTAATGAAATGCAGTAGCTAGTGTTTCTACTGAAAAAAAAAATCATTGAATATTTCCATATTGGCTTCCAGCTTGTCTGGTGTTTTTGCCTGGCAGAGTACAGTGCATCTTTGTACTTTATTAATGGGCTGAGCTTCTAGACAAGACCATGCTTTTTGCCACTACAGAATTTTCTTACAAACTATGCACTATAAAATGGACAGAAACAGAAACTTTCATACATCCAGAGGACTATTTTTTGACAGAATAAGTTAAATCACTTTCATTAGACAAAAACCGAAATAGAGATTTCCTCCCTCCAAGGCATAAGTTAAATATTTTCAAAAAAATTCTAGATATTTTGGCAGTTGAGAAACTAGGAGGAATGTGGGAGGCTGTTAGCCTGCAGGTCTGGTCTTTGGCCTGTATGAGTCCTCCCCTCCTTTTGACTCTTAAGATGGAGGATAACGGTATGAAGACTGCAGTTTCAGAACTACACAGAAGAGTTGCCAGATGTGGGTAGTGCAGACAAATCACTGTCAAGCACTAGAGCAGCCTTTCCCAGAGGGCTGAAGGCTCCGAGCTGGGAAATGTGCCATTCCCAACAGCACTAGGAGCAGTGTTCAATGCTGCTACATCTCTCAAGCACTCTGGAGATATCCCAAGACCTTACAGTTGAGTGCTAAAGTATAGCATTTCAATATTAGGTGCTCTCACTGCCCTGACACCCAGGAATCCTCTAGCAAAGCAGTGCAGATGTGTTTTTGAGGATCACCTAAGACCTCTCTGTACTTCATGGCATGCTCAGCGCAGGTAGTGGAGCAGGAAAGCAGCTGTGTGTGGCCCTGCGCCCAGCGGGCAGGAGCTGGTGGAGCTGGTTCATCTCATATGGAGGAGTTGAACAAGAGACTTCCTTGTTTGTGTGTCTATCCTCTTAATCCTCACTGCCACAGCTGAACGTGTCTTCTGAAATGAAGGCACTGCAGAAAACTGTCTAGAAACTGTCAGCCCTTTGAGACCTTCATACTACAAAGACAGTTTTGGGGGAATCTGCCAGATATTGTCACCCCTGGAGCAGAAATAATCATGTGCCTTGGTCTCAGCTGCAGTACATAATAAACCTGGGTAATGCTTTAAACTGCTTGTGAAGAAGGAGTTGCACTGTTGAGCCAGTATGGGAGGTGTTAGGGAGGTAATAACGCGCTTTCCTTCGTGCTGTCTCCCCGGCGGGGGGGCGGGGGGCAGCTCTGGCAGACAGGCATAGAGGAATTTTCTGAAATTAACTGATCTAAATTTGCCAAATGAGATCATTTGCTAAATGACAACAGGAAGGTCTCATGGAGCTGAATATTTCATTGGCAGCATTTCTGGCTTCCTTAATTTCAGGATGGTCTAGATTGGGATAAAAACAGGCACAGGCATACAAACTGGCCCCCTGAATATCTTATTTGAGAAGTTTAATACAGTAAAAGGCAAGGCAAGAGTCACTCATTTAAACTGCCTCAATCACCTTCACCAAATGTATGTATCTAACCACTACACTTCTAAGTTATTTCAAGTGTGCTCCTTCCTCACATTTCTATTCATCCCCATTCAAAACCTACCCTCCTACCTCAAGGCTTTGAATGAAGTGAGAAAAATGGTGTTCTCTGTTCTTTGGTGAAGTGAAGGCCTCCTTGAACTCAGTACAGTATGAAAACTTACAGAGTGTCCCTAGCCTTGACCAGGTCACAAAGTGAGAATTGTACAAATATAGGAGACCCTGTCCTGGGAGTTTCAATGGTAATTTAGTGGGAAGGATGGGGACCTGACCAATGTGGACTTGTATATCCTGACAGAAGTTGATCTCTCAAAATGATTTTGTGCACAGTGACTGCCCCATGCTTAGCAATCTCATATCCTGTAATGAAACATAAAGAAATGAAAAAGGAAGCTGGAGTGTTTGAGTAAAGAACATGACAGGATATGAAAATATGGATTTTTTTAAAGCAAGAGGAGTTTGGGGAAGGTTCTAACATAAGGTCTGCAGTGGAGGCAATAGCATGTCTCTGATGACAAATTAGTTCACCCCTTTTGCTGAAAGTTCTTTGTTCAATATTGCAAGAAAATAGCATTAGAGACATTGTTTGGTGGTGGACTTGTCAGTATTAGATTTACGATTGAACTAGATGATCTTAAGGGGCTTTTCCAACCTAAATGATTCAATGATTTTTAATCAGCTTTAACAAGATGGAAATCCAGATTGCTCTTTTCTTTAGCTGTGTGCGCTCTGAACACCAGCAGCCACTTGCTGGGAGCAACAACCCAAAACTCGGGAACGTGCTGCATGTTCTTCAGCACCATCTGCTGGTCCTTTCCCTATCCACCACTTGGGCATTGCATCACCTAGAGCCTTTGAGACACTGATAGGAACAAAGAAAAGAAGTAAAATAATCCAAGAGGCTGTTTATACATAGTAACCCTACAGACTAACCTGTCTGAACTGATGCTTAAATAGATTTTGATTCTAATAAGAAACATAGTCAATTTAGAAGGTGTGCAACTGAGCTAATGGTCGTACATGTCCCCTAACAGAATCATAATGGAGGCCAGGGACAAAAAGAAAACTCAGAGCAAAACAAAACTTGTGAGGTGATGAAAACACAAGATGAGGTTATCTGGGCAGAGAAAAAAATCAACAGGAAATGTAAAAAGCTATTAACCTAGAAAAGAGCTTTTGGAAGCAGAAGCTGGGGATAGTATGTATTTCCTGAGATCTGTGCCCAAAGAATGGCATTCCTGAACAGACTTGGACTGTTATTCTCAAATTTAGCAATACTCCTGTTTAAATATAAAACTGATTAAGAGGGAGAGATGCCTGTGGGTTTTTTAAGAAGACTTTAGATAAACAAGCTCTGACCCTTCTGACTAGAGCAGCTCTATGTACCCTCCAGTGAGACAGATCTGGTACTGGGTTTATTGACAGTCTCTATGTCTTCAGAAACAGTGACAAACAAAAAAGAAAACAAAATTTGGAGCACATCCTGTAGACACTGTAAATCAGTGCAACTCACTGATGCCAAAGGAGTTACTGATTTGCTGCAGTGGAGGAATCTTTCCCTCTGATGCCTTTTCTGCTGGTGGAGTAAACCCAAATTGAAGCACAGCCACTGAGTAAGCCCTAAAATACATTCAATAAGTTGAATAATGTTTAGCACCAATTTTCAGTGTTCATGTCTGTATTTATTTCACTGACAAAAGATGGTGTGCCAAAGGCACTCCAGATAGCCAGGAATGAGCTGTTCCTGGTATTTCTGAACATGAAATAAGAACAGGGAAAACTGGCATAACAGAATGTGCTACTGACACCTTGGAATAAATACTGATTAAGTCTGGTTTTGGGTGTTTTGTTTGTTTGTTTGTTTGTTTGTTTTGGGGTTCTTTTTTTTGTTTTTTTTTTAATCTACAGGTCTATCATAGAATCATAGAATGGTATAGGCAGGAAGGGACCTTCTTCACAGACCTACCTTCACAGATTTATAACAGTTCAGCAAAGTAATACAGAGATAAAAGTCTATTCTCCTCAGCATGGAAGTTGATCTCAAAGTCAACTAGTCCAATAAAAATCCATTGATAAAAGGCTTCTATATAAAATTTTATATTCACAACCTTTTCTTCTTATTTTTTTTCTGATTAACATATTAATTGCAACATCAGCAAAATATTGACAAAATTAACATTTTGCAGTATCAATTTGCAGTATCTATTTTGACAGTAACATCTTCTGAAAGAAGTTTCGAAGTTGTCAGCTTGGCCTAAAGAGAACAAAATTTAGGCAAAATCTCATTCAGCATCAGTACTTGCTTATGCTATTTTTGCAAATACAGATACCTCCAGCTGCTAAAGACAGGATAACTCAGTAGCTGTAGCTAGCAAATCCAGCAAGCCATGGACATCCATGACATCTACAGGCTTGTGAGTTTTGTAAATCTTTTTGGAGGATGTTATTTCTGTCTGTACAAGGACCTGAAATGTCTTCCAAAGTTAATGACTCCAGCTCTGGTAGACGTGGCCATATGTGCAGGCAACAGTTTAATATAGGAGAAGTCAGCGGAAGAATAGACCAAGGGCAAAGATGGATAAGTAAGTTTAAGGAGACAAAGGCTTGAAATGACAAATATCAGTAATGTTCTTTGAAAAGACAACTGGTAAAGAAGGGGCACAGTTAGATTCAGAAAAAGTAAAAAATTATAGAAAAAAATTCCCCAAAAGTTATTCTGAAATTTATGCAGGTCAAGCTGTTTACTACTTATATACTTCTTTAAAAAGACTAAAAGAAAACACTGGAGTGCACTTTTGGGGTTATAAAGCATCCAGCAGGCTCCTCCGTTGCAGTGCAATTTTATGTTATATCCAAATTTAGTCATTTTAGCAACTATGAGCTCAGAAAGTTGCTACTGCACTTAACTGAAGATCAGAAGTTGGCAAATCATTGTTCCAGATGGCTTTTAGACAGATCCAGGATGCCCAGATAGAGCTGAAGAACGTTTGGTGAACATATGGGTGAGTGAGTTTCTTGTAGATTTTTGCAAGACGTTGATAGCATCACATTTCTGTCAAACACAAACTGCTTGTTCCCACTTATAAGAAATTAAAGCCTCACAATTGTTTGTCTTGGATGCCAGAGAGTAGCATGAGCACCAAAGAATTTCCTAGTAGCATCTATAACTGAGGTAGAATCCTACAACTTAGGAACAGAAACATAAAACAATGAAACCCCACAGCTGGAGTGCTGGAGCTGGAATTTGGCCGGGACTTGCAGATGTAATGATAATTATATCTCCTTCTAAGGACTACAAGTCAGTGTGTTAGTCAGTGTTCATCTATTTTCTAACTAATTTCGTCTTCAAGTGCAATTCAAAGTGCTGATTCAAAACTGCCATGTCTTCCATTCTCCAGGGACAAGTCAAAGCCTGACATTAAAGGAAGGTGTTATTCCTTGGTCTGAGGGTAATCAAAGATAGATTTGGATGACTCTGAGAGTTAATATTGGAGCAGATGATCTGTGGTAGTAACAAATTTTAGCTCTATTCCCTTCCCATTCAGTGCCTTACACGTCTTTTGCTGGTACTAGCATAATATGTTCTGTATGCAAGTGCAGAGTAGCAAAGCACAGAATACCAGGAAGAGTAAAATGTGCCTCCCACATGCACACGTGAGGGACAGGATTTTTCCATGCATATCAACAAACTTGTCCAAGAATTACAATGAAAGGAATGTGACTTCCTGTTAATAAGGCCAAAAACTCATGGCAAGGAGTCTTTACAAATAATCTTGTGCTGAGACTCCTACCTTCAGCTTGTATAGTTGATAACTCTCCAGAGGAAATGAGAAGAACCAGGCTTCTAGTCACCTGTTTGCAGAAGCCCAGCAAAGTCCAAATTTCTGGGTAATTCAACTCTGCTGTCTTGCTGCCAGGTACCTGAACGCTGCTTAATGATGCAGGGCAATTATACCTGTGTCCTAGTGACAGATAGACATTTTGTTGTAGATAAAGGAGCAACTGGAACAGTTTTGTAGTAAATAGCATTATAAGAGAGTGTTTGAGGAGATCCTATTGGGAGAGCATGCAAAACACTGCCTTTGGGAAGAAAGTGAAGTTGGAAGTTTGTATTTTGAGTGACGGGTGAAGGGGCAAGTCTGGACTACTTGTACAGTAGTTCTATAGTCTTTACTAGACAGAATTCAAAAAACTAGTATTCACTGAATTTTAACTAGCCATTTTGTTGTTCAACACAGCAATATGTCCTTCTGTTTGTCTGCCTCTCAGTTTTCAACAGGCCTACACACTCTCCTGTTCTGAGGTGATGGAGCCCACAGGAATGCCATCTGGGGCCTGGCAGGGAGAGGAGAGTCAATAAAAAGTATAAGTAATGCCCACTTCAATCAACAGTGCTATCAAGTGTGATTTTATGAAGCTGAAGAATAGTCAGTGGCATTGCTTATTTACGATTTAATGAACAGATCATTTTACCCCAGAGGACTGTTCACAGTCACAAAGAAAATTGAGTTTATTGCAGTCGTTGTGACAATGCTGTAATATATCATCTAGTCACAATATACAATGATGGCAAATATCTCTCCTGCCTATGGTATATACAGTAGAACTATAAAATAAGTTACCTAAAGGAAATTTCATCTCACCTGAAATTGTTTCATCTATTTAACACAATATTGTGGGGAACGGAGGAGAAGTAATTAAAAAAGAATAATCCATTTGTGGAAATTAAGAGTATAGATTATTATATCTGCATAAAAATTACTATCAGTAATAGCAGTAGAGTACAGGACACCAGTGCTCAGTACAACACTGTTTGTAATACTGTTCAAATACCTAGAACAGGTATTTGAGCCTGTTTCAGGCTGATGATGCCTGAGAGTTATAGAAGATCTGTATAAAATGAGCCTGTAGGCTTAGCTGAAGCATTTAAATCTATATTTAAAAAACACTAACTCAGCTGCAAATTTTGCTTAAGCATTCAAGCTCCATCCAGTGTACAGCTAGGGCACATGGACACTAGTGTATCATAGTAACTGATCAAGGTAATTTCAAAGAATTCTAAATTTAGAGAATGTTATGGCTTGCTTTTATTTCCTAGCTACCTGTAAAGATTGGCTTTTTGCCTTGCTTTTGACTATGCTTCATTAGCTGTGAATAGGAGCTTTATTGCCTATGTTTCATTAACTATGAATTGGAGCTTTTAGTCTCAAAAGGATGGCAATCCAGCATAGAATTAAAATATTATCCTAGAAAAAAAAGTACTATCATCTAAATTGTCAGAAGAAAATTTTTTTTTGTTAGTTACGTGGTTCTACTGAGCATTTTCAAGAATACAATTTTTCATTTCTGTTTGTCCAGAGAACTGGAAAAATGTGTGTACTAGTGGGAGCTACCCTGCTGGTATGAGTAAGTAAACAAATTTTGGCAGACTACGTTGTTTATCCTACTTCTTATTATAGTAAGATAATTACAATTCTTGCTGAGGCTGAAGAATTAAAGACTTTCAGAGGTATTCAGTAGATTTTAATACCAAAGTAAGAGCATGTGAGTAAGTTTTAATGATGTTGGATAGATTTGACTTCAAAGAGTGGGCATACTGAGGTAATTTAATTAAAAACTTACAGAATACATAGCTAGAATATGCTCTTGGCTGGTTATTAGCCAAGAATATGCTCTTGACTGGTTATGAGCTAAGGTAACATGTAGATGACCAGTCTGCAAGCCAATGACAAGAGTCTTCTTCAGACAAACCAGTAACAAAAATGCTGATGGTTGAAAAATTCAGTCAGGAGCAGATTATTTTTACAATGGACTGAGTAGAGGATCATTGGCTACTTCCATGCATATCATAGTTTTATCTGAGAAAATGACTTCTGATATGGTCCATATATCTCAAATATAAACTGGAGAGCTAAAAGTCAGTTAAAAGGCTAGCTTCCCTGAGACAGGAAACAGAAAGAAACCTGAGCAGTTGCAGTTTTGCTACGAATATAACTGGTCAGGTACTCTGACAAAGACTGTGAGAGCTGGATATATACTGCAAACCAGAAGGGGACAGGCAAGTTTTCCAGCTGTGATGGATGTGTCTCTCATCCTACTAACTGGGGGAAGGAAAGAGGCAAGCACATTTTTAAAACCAAGATGTCCTCTCTCTGTTTTACCTGAAGGCACTCTCCTAGCTACGGTGGTCATCCACTGCATCCTAAGCAGATGCTCTGACTTTCTCTGATTTCTTCCAAAACTTTTGCTTTTAAAAGGCGCTTTTGGATGGAGGCTTTTACAGGCAAAATCACAACAGTGTTTCCGAAGGGCTGTTTTCTGTTGCTACCTGAGCAGCACAGTGGAATTGGCATCCTGTGGAGCACCTGCTGAGAGCAGGGGCAGGCTGAAGGCAATCTGGTAGAGGGGCATGGCACAGCTCTGTAAAGACAGGGATTTGTGCATTGCTGCACACAGCAGTAACTAGGAAGAATGGATTTCTGTAAAAGAAAAGGGAAAGGCTGGGAGAATGAGATGCTATGGGAGATTAGTGCTTATGGCAAAATCTCTCCCCTGTTCAGAGGCTCAGAGTGGTTACACTCATTGAAAGAGCAGTTGAGAAGTAGTGTGAGGAGAAATGTGGGAGCAATCTAAAAGTAAAAGTTGTTCTGTGCAATGTAGCAACTGATGGTTTCATGTGTGCAGGTAAGATAGAAGATTGGAGTGTAAAATCATCTGCTTAAAAATGAATGCAGAAGAGTGAGGTGCTTGGCTAACCCTGGGCCAAGGCACAAGCAGCTGGAAGAGTTAGAAGTTGAGTTCCAGCAGATGGTGGCTTGGTGTCACACGAGGTTTTGGAAGATGTATAAACCAAGGAACAATAAAACCAGAAAATATCTGTGAAATGTTCATCAACAAACACATTGAACCAAGTTATGATTATCCAGAGAAGGGCTGGTACATCAAACATCAGCTTGGCTTTCTAAGGAGGACTGCTCATTGAATGTGGGGTCTTTGGCGGTCTTCTTTGTGGGAGACAACAAAAATTGCCTGGAAGCAAATATTATGAAGTACTATTTTCAAGCAGCTCAGTGACTCCACAGAAGCCACTTGCGGCTATGATTTCTCTTATATTATTTTACTGCATTTTTCTGTTTCAACAAAAACATACATTGTGTATCTGCATGTGGTGAACTGCAGATGTGCTGGAGAGGAGGAAAAGTTCATTGCAAATTTGCGTGTTGAAAAACTTCATGCAGTGTGAACTTATTTTCTCTTTAAACTTAACATATATTTGCGTACCTTAAAAAAGTGCTGATTTTAACTGTTTTTGTTTCTGATCTGGGAACTCAAAGGGCAGTCATCTGAACAAATTTTTGCTCTTACTGAGCTATTATTACACCTTAGAGACCTGAATGTTTCCAGTGTGTGAATTTGAAGGTAATTTGACAAGACATGTGGAATCTAAGGTAGCAGAAGTATAGATAGAGGCTCATTTTCTTGTGGGGAAAAAGGTTCGGAGTGCAACCCAACCTGAAATGCCAACTCAGCAACAAGGTGCCACAAAAATTTCTTTCCAAACATTGTGGCATCATCTGTTAATGCCAGGAAACCTCACAGAAGTTAAAGAATGTGACTGAGGTGTTCAAAGTAAGATCCTGAATTCTACTTAAAGCTCTGGTGATGACAGTTTCTGGTGTGTCTACGCAGGAAAAGAAAATGTCATTGTATGGGTAGGACTACCTTGTCAGCAAAATCTAGTATTATGGATGACAATAATAATGAAGGCTCAAAAGTCCAAAATATTAGCACATGTCAGCAACTATACTAAAAACTCTCCAAGAATCCTAGCCATGTATTTTGTTTTCTAGCATGTCCCAAAATCCAAGCCACCAATTCTTCTTGGCTGTCTTCTGTTCATGCTTGCTGATGCTAGCCCAGGTCTGCCAGTACAGCCTGCAGTCGCAGTCCCTCATTTTTCTGTGATGCTAGAGCATCACAGTGAGAATATTTTGATATATAAATGTATATATCTAGAAGAGGGAAATGGATTTGCATTTCAGTTTGATGGTTATCTGAACTGACTGCCATAGTCTGCAAAATGAATCATAGGGGCTCATTTTGGTGGCAGGCAGCTGCGCACTCCCGCATTCTTTCCTGTACCTCTCTCTGTCTCAGAACACACGCTCTGTAATCACTGGGTGGCCAGTGATGTTGGTAAATGAAGGGAGTATTTCAGACTGAGTACACAGAGATGAGGAGGTGTAACGCAAATGGGTAATTTAGAAATAAAAACTAGGTAGTTGTTCTAGAGTAATAGTTATGATTTATCATCTGTAAAATTCTTTCACCACATCTAAACCAATGAGTGTTTTGGAACACCTGCGCTTTGCTTTTGGAAGCTCATTTGAGCTGGAAAATTCTTCCTCCGGAGGCAATTTATTACCCATGTAACGGATGCTATTCTGTTGAATGTGTAGCATACTGAGGTTTGGCTACCAGTTTCACTCTTTCAACACAAAGTGAAAATATGGAGCTTGTGGGTTTGGAAGAATTTCTCTTATTGATATGGAAATCTGAGAATGTAACTTGGACATGCTTTGATTAACTCCTCATTCTGTTTATGCAGGGAAAAGGCTGTTAATGTTGGAAATTAAGTTCAAATGCATTCAATAACAAACTTCCTTCTTCAGAGGCAGCTTTTGTTTCACCTTTTGATGGGACACTATTCCCTGAGCAAAAAGTCCATCTTTCAATAGGCTGCTATAAAGATTTTACATATTTAAAATTTTTACAAAGTTATATATTTTACACGTGGGAAAAGTGAAGATCTGAAGGCCAGAAAGGGAACATTTTCCATCTTACCAATGTGGTTTTAAATTGCTGAGAACAATTAATAACCCAGCAACTTTGAAAAAAAAGCACATTGAACTGTGTACCCTGAATCAGATTAAGTCACTTGATTTTTCTACAAATGACTTGCAGTGTATTTCCATACTTTTAGGACACACTTCTCTGGAGTGTGTGCCTACCAATCTGACTGATGTACAAGATCAGAGAAAACTCTAAAACTAGAAATCTAATAACTTCATCTTTCCTTCCCAAATCTTCTTTATCTGAAAAGGTATTTTTATTTCATTTTTTATTTTAATTTCAGTAAGCATGGGAAGACAAGTATGACTATGTTCACTTTGTGTATAGGAATGCTAAGGAATTACCATACTAGACTGCGCACATCCATCTGGTATCTGATGATTAAAAAATATATACAAGAAATTCTGAAATGGCTAGTCACAAAGTGAAATACACTCCTGTGAAGCAGTTGTGGAGCTATCACTAGCCTTTGAATTTCAAAAGTTTCAAAGCAACCAAAATTTTATATTCCTTTTTCTAGTTCACCTTAAAATATTAATGACAAAGATGCTTCTATTCTACACTCTACAGTGGTCTGACAATTTAATTATAGCCATTTCAATATTGTTCTTACTTTTGAACAGGACTAGGCTATGCTTGTGAATATTTTTCTTTTTTAGTGTAATGTAAGGTTTGCTTTGTTTTAGCTATGAATTAATAGGAGTTAGTAAACAAAACCATGGCTAAAAGTAAATCAGTTTGATATTTTCCTGGTGTGGATAGCTGTAGCTCAGATAAGTTTTTGCCTTGAGGCCAATACCCTATCAGTCGTAAAGGAAGGACTAGATTTGTGTGTTCTCTCCTTACCTCCTCCTCTTTATACTTGTATTTGGATTAATGTCTTTGCATATGTTCTAGGGAAGTGTTAGATCTGCAAAGACAAAGAACAGATAATACTATTTTTGCTGTGAAGCTTAAGTTTATATAATGGAGAATGACAGGCTGCTTGTGCAAGTACAGCAGCACAAGTAAGCAAAGTGGAAGGAAATATCTCATAAGCCTACACCAGGCATTGCAGCAGATAAAATTAGCCACAAAATGTCTGGAGAACAATTTATGGGCTTCTGGGGGTAAGGGTTGAACTGGGCATTGGTGTATTCATATAGTTTGTTATTACCAGGAGAAAAAGAATATTAAGTACACAGTACCCATCAATTCCATTCCTTGAAGGTGGTTATTAAGGCCAATACTTAAAAACTATTAGCCCAAAGAGCAGGCATGTGGTGACAAGGAAGTGGTTTACCAGAATTATATTGTTCTGTAAACAAAGTTGTGTATCTCAGATTTCACAATGACTGCTTCAGATGTGGCCTTTCAACTAAAGCACAAACCCTGTTAGCATGGAAGAGACAAGTTGCACTTCAAGAACTGTTTATCAAACAAATACAAAGCTATAGGTTTGTTGTTGGTTTTCTGGTTTTGTTTTGTTGTTTTTTTGTTTGTGTAATGCTGTACTTAAAATGTGAATTTCATGTTGACTATATGGATACTCCATCATTCATATTTGGATTATTCAAGGTCCTTTCCCAAGGCTTATCAGAGCAACTGCAAAAATTACATTTGCCCCCAGCTAAGATGACTGCCCCATTCCTGTCACTGAGGCTCTCTAATCACTGGCTTCCAAAAACTTCAGTCTGCAGATAACAGAGACAGACATGACATAAACAGCAGGGTTCCCCTTTCCATACAAGCCTCTGTCTGTTTCCTGATTTAGACAGGGGTGAAGGGAATTGGGTCTGTCTGGATTTTTCTCCTTCACCCTCCAGTTCTTATTTTAGTTTCTTTCATCAGCTGTGCAATTGAAAACACTTTTCTCCTAGGTTCTCAGCATGGACAACAGGAGGTATGAGAATGCTAGCACATAATAATGCTAATTAAATCTCTAACTTGTACCATTATCTTATCCATCTTTAAGTTGCTCTTTCCTTCCTGGCTGTGGGTTCAAAAGATGTCGTCTTGCTGCATGGAGCTGCTGGCACAAAGTAGCTCCAAGGCTGGTTTGGGACTGAAACCACAGCCCTGCTCTGGGGTCAGTGACTGGAGCCATCCGGCCAGGAGGACACCTCCTCATGCCTGGGGGGACAGCAAGTGACTTCATTTTTATCCACTCAGCATTGCTTTTTCTGTTGCCATTTGACTCTGCTCTCCTGCTCCCCTGATTAGGGCTGCCTTTGCAGTCCTAACCCATTTGCACACTCTTTTGGGTGTGGAAGTGGCATTACCCTGACTTCCACCACTAGCCTTGATGGGTGCAGAGCACTCATCCAGGCATCAGCAATCCCCCCAAGGTTTGGACACACAGTAAATACAGTACATTTGGGATCAGTAAACAAAATAGCTAAATTATTTATCACAGGTCACCAAAAAAGCTGATGTCACAGTGGGGCCTTAAACCCCCAATTCCCACATCCTAGGTTGCTTTCACAACCTCCTTGGTGATTTCCCCTTCTTCTATGTTCACATTACTGCTGGGAAGGAAGCAGTGCTGGGGCTTTTCTTCTGCCTTACTCATGTAATGGTTGTTCCTTCCCTACAACCTTACCATTGCCTCATGTACACCCATGCAGGGCAGAGCCTTACCTTAAATAAACTTCTTGGCATTTAGTGGGTAAATCTCTCTGATCATCTTACAGTAGTCTTGTGCAATGACATAAAAGTTGGTACACATTTTTTCTCTTATGAGCTTACCTCCAGAAAGATGAGAAACCACAAGGAATCTGAGCACTTTGAACATAGGCTTTGCGTGGAATTCCTACCCTCTCCCCTGGTAAATCCTTGGAAACAGACTTATTTTCAGATGTCCTCAAGAATCTTTTAATCAGATTGCCTAGATCATGCATAATAGCTTTATTGATGAGAAATGTTCCCAATTGCCTGTTCAGCAGTGAGGAAAAATATGATGGCACTATTTTTTGGCCAGATCTTTCAGACGTTTTTTTTCCTCACCATGAAACATTCAGACTTTCCTCTAGCCCACATGAATGAATTAACTGTGCAGCCCTTTTCCACAGCTAAGATCCTCCTTATCCTGCTTTGTAGATGAAAGGATGAGGAATCAACAGATCTGCTTGGCATCTCTCAACACAGGCAAACGTCCCCTTTATCACTAAGAAACACATCAAGACTTGCTTAAGATTTAAGGCACAGACTTGCTGTGCTCAAGCTCAAGTCAGAGCTCAACAGACAGTCATCAGCTGGATCTAAACCTCAGGACCACTTGAGGCAGACAGGCAGTATTTTAGCTCCGAGCGTACTAACCTACTGTGACGCTGGCATGTGGTCACTGTTACCAAGCCAGTCTTATAATTGCGAGTCTTAGGCCTTGAGCTGGATTTTAAATTAAACACTGCACTTGAAAAAAGCTGCATCTTTGGGTATTGAACTAGTCTTACAGGGGCTGGAAGGTTAGCATTTCCGGCAGGTTCTGTAAACCCAGTCATGCACCGTACCTTAAATGTGGGGGCACCTGTACTCAGTAGGCACTTCTCAAAATTTGGGCCAGGGTCTTATTTGGACAAAGTAATGTTTGAGCCACTGTAAAGTTAGTGGCATGCATAATGTTTAATGCAGACAAGGGATGGGTTGAAGACATCTTAATACTAAAAGGGCTTAGTTTGTACACAGTGGAGACAAAGTGAGGTCCCATTTCTACCCCTGCTCCTATATCAGTCACCTATTTACTTCCAATAGGAAGTAACTTGTTCTGCAAGTTCTATTTAAAATTAATAAGGATAACAGAATCTAATCCACTAATAGCAAAGTATTAATAATATTTTAAACTTAAGAGTATGAACTTTCAAAAGTAATCCAGGTGTGATTATGATCCAGGCAGCACCAGTATTATTTATTTTGTGCATTATATATGAGAGACCATTATGGTGGGCTTACTGGAGCTCAAATCTACTATGACTTATTATGAGAGAAGCTCTTTCAAAAGGTTATTGAAGTGATGCCACACTTTTATATGGATTCCCCTTTTAAATTGCTGTTCTATTGCAACCTCATTGCTGAGAACAGCTTTCCTCTTTCACAGCTTGCTCTTAATGCAAAGAATAATTCAGAAGAAGGAAAGATGGCAGGTGCTTTTAAAATATGTAGCATTTGAAACTGGAAATAAACAACATAATATGGTAACTCTGACATTACAGCATCTCACAAAGTGATGACATAAGGCTTTGAAAGTACCTGAATTCTGAGGCAATAGCTGAAGTTTGCGGGAAGAGCTGAATCCTTACTTAACTGGGAATTGCTGGGTGATGGACACTGCGCTGTTTCGTGTCCATCTGCTTCTCACAGATTTTTTACCTTCCTCATAGAAGTACAAGAATATGTACAGGCAAATCTGCTGCAAAAAGTGGCACAGAGTTTTATATTGTTTTATTTTAAAGGAGCTTCTAAATGGTCTCATGGAAACTGGAATACACCTGTCTGACTTCTAAGAAAGTGTCCAGACAGTTCAGTTTTGCTATAATAGTTCAAAATGAAATACATGAACTAGTTTGACTGAAAGCACAGACTCTTGGCTGTTCTGCTGTAAGGATTGTTCTTTGCTATGTAATCTCTGCTAAATGCAGCAGAGATGGTTCTGTGATTACAGAACTGACGGGTTTTGAGAGCTCAGAACTTGTTTACATTGAGAAGAAATGTTTCAGTAGAACTTACCGTTACCTACTTGGCAGAGCAGCAGAAGAAGGGATGTGTTGTAAAGTAAATGCACAGCAAGTCACAATGCATTAATTAATTCCTAATTTTCTTTACTACTTTTTACCTCTGACTCTACATGCAGCTTCAGTGGGTACAGACTCCAGCCTTAATAGCCAAGGTCCACTTCTTTACTGATGAAGAATCTGATCCTATCAGCACTTCATTACATTAAGCAGGAAAGAAAATATCCTGAAAGGTGCCCCAGCATAAGGGAATGGGAAAGTAAGTGTAAATAAAGCAGAGGCTGGGCAGACCAACAAGAAATGTTTAACATTCCATGCTCTCCACAAAGGGCAGGTCAGGGAAAGGGAATGAGCGGTTGGGACGAAGCACATGCCGCAGATATTTTTCAAGTACTCTTCAGCAGAGTATATCTGGTCACGTAAACATCCACAACAAACAGACCAGCGTTGTTCTTGAACATGGCAAACCTCCCAAGGTTCTTCTATATATGCAGTAGATGGGTCTCACTACGCAGGGAAGCCACAGCTGCTGAATTCACAGTGTTTGAATTCATAGACACAAACAATACTGAAAGCTGTGCCCCAAGTGCCAGATGTTTTCAGATGTGGCCAGTTGAACTCTTGCTTGCTCATGTCCTAGTCAAACTGATATACTGCCAAGCTTCATGTGCCCTGAATGACTCGGGGCAGGTAGGAGGTAGAAGTGAACTTGTCAAAAGTAATAATTCAGGGTTTGGCAGAAAGCTGAAAAAAATCTCTTTTAACAAATGCACGTTCTAGATGTAGTGGGCAAGACTTGTTTTTCTTTCTTGTTTTCAGGTGCAATCCTAAGTAATTGCATGAAGATCAGAGTTATTAACCCTATCTTTTAATTTATATAAACTTCAAGCAACAGATTTGATTCCATTTACACCTCAAGTCACTCAGGGCTTTGAATTTGTGAGACTGTAAGGATACAAAAGTGGCATGAGAGTGAAAAGATATTTATTTTTTGTTTATACTGAAACTTAACCCACACAATGTTTAACAGCAGTTGGCTACATTGATGTGGGTCTTGAAAGCTGCAAAACATTCAGCAGAGATAAAATGCTTCTATGAACTAAACCTTCTTCAGTCATGAATCAGTGACTACCCCACTCTGAGAACTGTGTAGAAGCAAGAGCATGTCACAAAATTAGCTACACTCAATAGGGAAAATATAAACTGTAGTCTGAAAACAATGGTATGGAAAAGAGTACTGTCAAGCTTATGGATACCAGTGAGGAAGACATATGTCCACTTGCTTATCTGGAGACTATTTTGTTAACATTGTTTGTCTGGCCAGAGTAGGACCACCAAGGGCTCTTGAATGAGCAGGAGTCCTTCCCAAGTGTCCCATGAGTTCATACCATACCCTGGCTGCTGCAGATATTCAGCAGTGGCCAGCGAGGTTGCACTGCTTGTCAAAATCTTTTACTTATGGGAAAGGAGGGAGAAGTAACTGCACTGGGACTATGGATCTCAGCTCTTGGGGATTGCAAAGGAATGGAAGGAATGGAAGAGCTTTCTTGATCTCACTTTGAAAGACTTTAACATATCCCAGCTTAGCATTAATAGTTGTCTGAAACACCATGAGTTTTTGGATGCCATACTTATAAATACTGCCATAGTGCAGAAACATGATGTAGCTCTACTGTTTGGGACAGTCACAGGACGCATTTTATGTCTTTTTCTTCTTTTTATATTGATTAATATTTAGCATTAGCAGCTATTTCGCCTCGTATGCACTTTGAAACCCCTTACTGGGTAGTTTGCATGATGATCCAGAGAGAGGTAAGCCTCCTGGAGCTCAACAGTTTTGCAGACGTGATTTTTTTTTTTTTTAGATGGCAGGGTTCAGAAATCTAGCTGGAGTTCATGAACTTATTCTTCCTGTAACTGAAACCCATGTTTTAGTCAGGGTTGATTCAATTTTTAAAATAAATGTTTTCCTAGTTACAGGGAAAGCCAGTGCTATGTATAAGGGGTAGAATAACACCCTTCCAAAATCCATGTGTGGGTGCCTATATACAGGATATGCATGCACACAAAATCTAGCTTAGAATAAGAGTTTTTTCCTCTCTTCCCATCTGTTCTCTCCTGCCTACACCCCTGCCATAATTTCTGTCATCTTTCTGCCTTCTCTCTGAACTATTTGCATATCAATTGCCATACTCCAAAAACTATGTTTGTAGTCGTTATTTTCAGTTTCTCTAAATGGACATTGAGCTCAGTACCATCAGATTTCACCAACACAGAGTTTTTGTCCAGTTTTAGCTTATGTAGAGTTTACTTTTCCTTGATGGGACTGTGTGTCTGAACTGGGATTATGAACATAAACACAGTGATAAGAGGTTCTTACTACTTGGGCATGTCATTTCTGCAGCTGGAGTCAGCAACAGCACCTACTGTCTTGAAGCCTCTGGAATACCAGATTTCTCTGCAGAGACCCAAATGTGGAGAGTAGGGACATGCCATGCTGTTGTCCATGACTTAACCTGTGCAGGAACGGAAAGATGGAAGCCTTTGTGTTACAAGTGCTCTCCAGTTTTTATGCATGAGTCCTGCAGCCCTTTTGCCCAGTGGAGTATCACTGGTGTCCCATTGCTCCCCAGGAAAAGCTCCCTGAGAACAGCAGGATTTTTCCTTTCCTGGATTGTGGTCATACACGTTTTACGAAATTCCCATTCACACTGGGGAAAATTCCATGTACAGATCAAGGGCAGCACAATCTTAGGTATGCAGTCATCTGCCAAGAACAGACACATTGATTTTCTTTCATAAAACCATGGAATTACCCTTTGCAAAAGGGACATAAATCATTAAAAGCATGTTAGGATATCAGACAGGAAAATGTAAATAACCATACATAACAGCATCTGTTCCTGATCAGGTTCCATTCTTTGATCTTTAGAAAGATGGTTATTAATTAGCAGGGTCAGACTAAGTTTTTTCTTGATAACAATGATCTTCTGAATGACTGAAATAATAGATGGTTGCTTATAGTTTTGCTATGCTAAGCTTCTCTGGGAAGGATTCTTCAGATAAATGGGATAACAAAATTACCTTAATATAAACAGTTTTGAAGTTAGGCCATGTCTGTAGTAGACAGAGGAGCCATTTTATTGACAACCATCCTCTGAATTCCTAAACAAAATGGGTTCTAATCATACTGAGGTCACCAGTATTGCAATTGAGATTGCAATCACTGTTTGCAATGTGGGTATCTGTCTGCTGTGCCACCTGCAACATAAAAGCCACCACATTACATGCTCCAAGATTGCTGAAACACTCCTGTTAAACTGCATTACAGTCTTGCACAACTAGCTGGATTGAAGAATTTTCACTGAACTCACTGGATAAACTGTAGAGTCCTACTGATGCCCGCATGACTGGACCACACAATGCAGTGCAGTGTGAGACCCTGAGGCCGGTCTCAAATCCAGAACAGCAAATTCTAAAGCCTAGTGCCAAACCAGATGGCAAGAGTAAAACCCCAGATGCACAGTATATGCCAGAGCTGGGTCTCACTAGTCCCCAGTGTGCAGTTCCTGATTCCACTTTGGAATTCAGCAGCATTTCTAAATTCTGTAATTTAATTGTAGGTCATAACATTTACAGGCAACATCTTTCTTGTTGACATGGTATAATCGTGCACTGTTTTTCAATGAAAGTCCTAGCAAGCTCTGTGGAGGAAGTCTGCTGAAGGAATGGGAAATAAACTTGATTTCTCCTACTTTTCACACAGCAATAGGCATTAGAAGTTCAGGGTCTGTGATTATGTCTCTTCCTGCCACAAGATTTGCACAGCACTAGTCTACGTGAATTTGCACATACATTCAAGATAGGCCCAGTACAGTCCAAAGTAACTAGAATGAGAATTGCTGTTTCACAGTTTTCAGGGCTGAATGTTCAGAAAATCATGGGCATACCATCTTGTCTAACTGCTAATGTGGTTTGACACCAAAATAACTCATCCTCTCAAAAAGGATGTGTAGTCAAATACACAAACACTTCCTCCTTGCTCAATCGAACAGATGCTTGGTATAATATAAGCCAATCTGGCTCTCTGTTCACAAAAATGTGTGTAACAGTTGGGCTATTTATCATTGCCTCTCTGGCTGCTTTGACAGAAATAGAGTGAGGAAAACTGCTTTACACGCAAAGCTTGCAGCCAATGACAAAATAGCTGACTAAAAGGTGAGAGAGAAGTCAAAGCAATATACACAATAGCTGCAAACATTTTGAAAATATAGGCATGTGTTGTCTAGGCTTACCTTACAACAACTGGAAAGAACAGGGCACTATGTTCACATGTCACAACTGTAGTATCGTATGTAAGAACACACGTAAAGTAAAATTGGCAGTATTAGGTTTTCGGTTGGACACCATGATTTTAAAGGCCTTTTCCAACCAAAAAGGTTCTATGATTCTATGAACGTCATTCATTGAATCCTTATGCAAAATGCTGCAATGAAACTGTGGCTACATCTGACTGGGAGGGTAGAAAAAATGTAAGCCCAGCCACCACTGGTGCATTGTTAAGGTCATAGTGTTTGCACAGTTGAAAACTAGTGCACTGGTTGTTGTGAAGGGAAAGATGTCATGCTTTTAAGAATGATCCTCCCTGTTCCTTAGCACACACTGTGGAATCGCAAGATTATGTCCCATTTTAAATATGTGAACTGACCTACAGATTGCAGCCAGGATTTCACCAGTCCATGCATCCAACTTGTTCTCCAGGACCTGGGAGCATCAAGGCTGAAATGCTAATGTCTCTGCAGCTGCTTGCAGCACCAGGGAGCCCTGGCAAAGCACAGTGCCTGGGTCCTCGCTCCCCACTCTACTACTGTCTCTTCCCTTTCACAGCCACACTTACACATGCATTACTTCTGGGCATGGCTCACTGGCCACCTCTCTCAGGAAGAACCTCCTACCTAGCTGGGGCGCACTGGTTTGCACAATGTTTGTATCTATGTCTCCGTACTGAAACACTTCCATAACGTGCTTGATTTGGTAAAGAAAGGAGGTATGCAAATACTTCAGCAACCTGAGCTGTACTTGTTCAAAGAGCCTAGCTGGAAACTAGTGAATGGTGGTAGGAGTTGCTTAATCTGATTTCTGCAATTCATAACTAGTATGAACAGACTTGAGCTTTAGGTGATAATTAGATGCAATGTCAGGGCTGTATCTTACTTTTGAGCCCTTTGTGGATAACATCACATTAATGACCTTAAAGTGGGTTGAGATGTGTCCTTTTGCTAAGTTGTTACTTTTCTCTTCATCCTTCTCCACTTTTTTTGTGCAGCCCCATGAAATGCTCTTTTTAAGAGTTCAGAAACTAAGTAGCTAAACATGACCAGCTCAGAGTGCTTGCACTGCCCTGCCTGCAGCGATGCCCAGGTGCATTGCAAGTGGGAATGGAGCTGACACTTCTAAGAAATAAGCCCGTCTTTCCATGAAGCGTGTTCCCTCTGTGCTGGGGTGGAGGTGATGTATTCCTTTCTTCTTCTGTGGATGCAAGCCCTGAGTTTATAATAACTGACCATGCAGGGATACAGCATACAAATGTTGTGTCTTCTTATACCTTCTCTGTTCTCCCCTCTGTCCACAGCTTATAGACAGAGCTCTGGCACTCTGCTGGGACTCTTACCTCTCTGTCTCCAAAAAGACTTTATTTCTGCCTAGGGAAAAGGAGGTTAACAGGTAAAAAATGTGGGGCTGTGTTTGGAAGAGTGATCCCTGGAGTTCTTTCTGCTGGCTACAATTTTGCACACTACTACTGACTGGTCTATAGCAACAACTAACAGGGACTTCTCTGTATCCCCTTCTGTCTGAACGCTAAGTACTAAAAACAAATGCTAATTGTACGGTTCCAGAGAAACAGAAAAAGAGCGCGCTGGGGTGACTCAGGACATATTCCCGCTGTTGTGTAAGGAAAAAATGGTATTTAGATATGTGGAGATTTGTCTGTGGTTAACTGTGGCTTGCTGGGGGCAGGGGAAGGGTATGCATGTATATGCAAAAACTCACAAGCACCACCCTGAACTATTTTAAGTCTTGGAGATGAAACTGGTGATTATAATTTGTTAGCAAATTACTATTCAGTGCCATGGTGGGACAAGCTGAACTCAGTGACAAATAAAGAATGGGATAATAAACAGAATTTTATGTGTTTCTTTTGAAGCATAAAACTTGCTACAAATCACATATTGTTAAACAAAGGCATAAAAACTTATTGGAAAACAGAGGGTGGCAACACTTAGACAAAAATGTAAATGTGACTCTGGTGCATATATTTTTACCTGAGGGAAATCAATGCCTGTGAAAACACTCAAGACAAGAATGCCTATGAAAATGAAAACACTCAAGGCAAGAATTTATTACCCTGCAATTATATTTTTTTATTGTATCCTTGAATATCCAGTCAAGTGATAGGAATGCAGTGCTCTGGATCACAGTCACCTTTCTTTCAGTGCTTGACTATAAGCCCTGACAAGGAACTTAGAACAGCATCTTACACCTCAAGTTGGACACTTAATTTTATAATTAGACACCTAAATAGTTAGCAACATTATCTTAGCTAATAAGTGCATGAATTGAAAACTTCCTTAGAAAAGTTAACTGAAGTTGCTTATTTAAGTGACTTACAAGTATCAAAACTGGGCAATCCTGCCTATGACATTCCCCTGCCTTCGGTTACTTTATTTGGAGGGATTGTAAAACTTCAGTTGTTACATGACATTGCATGTTACAGCTGGTTTTTGCCACCGTTAAGCTCCACATGCAGGAGACAGGTTATTAATTAAGAAACAGCTTTTTTGGCACTCTGCTGTGACTTATGTCCATAATGGACTTGCAGCAAACATTGGTTCCAAGCAGTTAGCTTCTCCAAGCTGTCTTTGAACTATCTCCTTGAATGTTTGAATAACAAAAGCCATCATGGAAGGGTATGTTTTTTTTCCTTGGGATGGTCCTTCCTTGTCTCACCTGATCTAAATTCTGTCTTTAGGGCATCTTCTTCACCATTTGGACAGACTTAATTCTTTCTCAATAATGCTCTAACCAGCTAATAAGATTGTTTATATAGACTGTAAGTGGTTAGCAAGAAGGAGAGATATTTTTTGCAGCCACTAAAACTGAAAATTATGGCTCTTGACACCCCTTTACAACCTAAGCCTTTTGGTTATGAGGTCTCATTTGTTGCAATGAACTGTCAGGTTAATTGCTAAATGTTACGTTACTCTCCAGTTCCAACCTCCAGGCTTGGAGTTACTCTAACTGGAGTTGCTCATCCTCCAGTAAGCCTTCCAGACCAGACTGGACTCTGTTATCAGGATGAAGCCAGGAGTGACGGAAGAGCAGCAGCAGTATACTGGAGGCAGCTTTCCAGGACTCTGCAGCAGTGGGAAGCAGCCTGTGGTGGCCAGGGCCAGAAGACTAGTAGCAAGCAGCTACTTACCAATGGTCACCAAAGCCCTCCTGATGACAAGAGGCCACAGCTTGCTGGTGTGTGGCTCTGTACCCCATGGTGTAACTGTGGGTGGAAGGAATAACCTCCATCTTGGGCATGAAGAAATGCATTTGTTTTCCTGTAACACACTGTCCTGTTTGGGCTAGGTATGAAGATGTGATCTGTACATTTACATTAATTCTTAAGGCAACTTTGCCCTGAATATTTGTATGCAATGTCTCTGGCAGGCCTAAAGAAGATCTCCAGTTTCTTTGCCTATGTATGTCTGGGGGACACTGGTGTGGCTGGCAAATTAAGAACCTGATGTATGAAGAAACCAGGATAACTTGCTTCCAAACTTCTAGCAAATTCATGGCAATTGCAGGCACAGAATCAACAGTGGCATCCCACTGTGCTAAAGGCAGACAGGGCTCTCTGATGGAAGGGTCCTCTGGTATTTGTGGCAGAATCTTTACTGTCCTACTTTTTTAAAGCTCCAGATGGTGTTGTCAGGATGTTACCTGTGAGTGTGAGCTTTTGTTAATAAGGAAAACAGTAATTTAAAAACAATAGTCTTCAATAAGTTAATGAGAAGTTTGAAAATGTAAACCTAAATGTACTCAAACTATGAGGAAGCAAAAGCAATACTTCTGGTTTCTTAGATATAGATTTTTTAATCCAGCTTTTGATGGATGCCCAGCAACAGGCTCAGCTTCATTCAATTGTTTGGCTTTCCCTGCACACGTCCTGTCTCTGGAGAGCAGTGTTCAACTTTGTTTCTCTTACCAGTGATGCTGGAGTGAGAAGTTTTGCCACTGTGAAGCTTATGTTTACACTGGCTGCTCTGTGAGGCCTTTTTGTGGTTCTTTCCCTTTCATGGGATGAATGAAGGGTTTTAGGGTGAGTTAAAAGCAAAGATGGAGTATATGTGGTGACAAAGGGAGCAAAACTGGGAAGTGTGTGGGGGAAATGGAGAGGAGAAGGAAGCTGAGACATCAGGAAGGATGCCTAGTGTTGTTGAACCTCCAGCACTTCCAAGACAGAGGTCTCTCTAAGTTCTAAACAACATTATTTTTGTCTGGTTACTATAAACCAATAAACAGGAAATGTGTTATAGTAATAAACAAAGGACAGGAAAAAGGAAACACTACTAATCAAACAGGAACACTGCCTGGGAACACAAAAAGGAACAAACAGGAGTTACGTTTTGCCCCATTCTCACTCAGGACTGAGAACGATAATGAGCATGACAAAGCAGAAGACAAAAAAGAAAAAGACAGTTGTGGAAGGACGGAAACAAAGACCAACATTATCAGAGACATTTTGAGGCCCTGTTTATTGCTAGGAAAGAGGATGGGAGCTCTTGGCCTTGTGCAAACTCTAGCTGCTGTTCTACCTCCTACACGGGAAAGTTCTACAGGCTTGTCTGTGTATGAAACTGTAACTACCCCACCTCAGATCCGTCTCTTGTCTTACGCACGCATGTTTGCAGCAACAAAATGAAGCGATATTAGCATGAAAACATGTAGAATACTCCGCAGTTGCCAAAGCTAGGTTGTGCTCCTGCTGGATGGAAAGCAAAAATATAACCTGTTTCATCATAATGTACATACTTTTATATATATATATATATATATATATATATATATATATATGTGTGTGTGTGTGTGTGTGTGTGTATATGTATGTATTCCTTTGTGCGGGAACATCCTATTTCCAGCATTTCTAGGTTTTACTTCAGGGTTAGGGAGTATCCTTTAATGTATCCTTTGTTCTTTTTTTGTATGTTCTGTTTTAGCCACAAAACCCTCTTTAGAAAACAAACTGTTTCTGTAGAGAAACTTGGGTCAAAAATAAGTCCTAGTGTTCTTGTAAATGTTGTTCCATAAGGTTCATCCTGAAAAAAACCCTACTTTCTTGGAAATATTCTGTTACAAATTTTATTGGATTGTAATTCACTTAATAATCCCATGGCTTCATGTTGCACCTAAAACACAAAGGTGAATAATGGAGAATCATTTGCATTTACTTTCTACAAATAGGATATTCATAAATAAAATGCTCAAATGAGAAAATGAGTTTCCAGTGGATAAAAGCTAGGAGCATTTGAAATACCTGATTGTTCTTCATTAATGACCTAGATAATGAGACAGACTGCACCTTCAGCAAGTTCGCAGATGGTACAATACCAGGAGGAGTGGTTGATACACCAGATGGTCCTGGTGCCATTCTGGGGGACCTTGACAGGCTGGAGAAATGAGCCAACAGGAAACTTATGAAGTTCAAAAAAAGGGAAATGCAAGGTCCTGTCCCTGAGAAGGAATAACCCCATGCACAGGTACATGCTGAATTATGGCCAGCTGCAAAGCAGGCCCTGGGGATCCTAGTGGTCTAGAAGTTGGCCGTAAGCCAGCGATGTGGTGGTACCCACTGAAAGGACAAGAGGCAATGAGTACACACTGAAATACAAGAAATTCCATTTAAACGTAAGAAAATTTTTTTTACTGTAAGGGTGATCAAACACTGGTACAGGTTTCCCAGAGAAGTTATGGAGTCTCCACCCTTGGCAATATTCAAAAGCTGCCTGAATAATATCCTGAGCAACATATTTTAGCTGACCATGCTTTGAGCAAGGGGGTTTGGACTTGATGATCATGAGAGGTCCCTTCCAATGTCAAACTATTCTGTGATTGTATGAAATAAAAAAATAAAATAAAATAAAAAATGACAGACAGAAGATTAAGTGATCAGCAATTCACAGTGAAGGACAAGAAGGGGAACATTGTGCAGAGCACCTCTATCTAATTTCTGAAGGCACCCAAAAGCAAGGAGATGCTGCTGAACAGTGCTCTGGAGGTGACTGGAGAGCTGACACTAGCAGGGAGCAAGCTGTTGAAGGAGTGCTCTGAGGTTTCCTCCACCAGACACTACAGATGGCTGAACCAGGAGGCAATCAATGAGGAAATTCATGGGTTCTGGGATGAGAGAAAAGAAGTGCAGGTGGAGTCTCAGCATGCTGTTTGGAGAGGGGTTACATGCTGGCACAGTAGCTGGTAGGGAATTGTCTGGCTCCCACTGTGTGCCTCAGTCCTCTTGATGCTCTTGAATGAGTACAGGGTTGTGTCCAGCCCAGATGGATGCTGAGCTTCAGCTTGAGAACAGGCTTGGGTCTGGCATGAGTTCTTTCTCATTCAGCTCTAGTCATCACCTGCTTCTCTCACTTTTCTTTCCAATTGGCTTTAGCTGGTCATCCAGTTCCTATGAGTCACAACAAAAAAACTTAAGATACTTCTCAAGCAGTACAGCAAGGATAGCTTTGGAAAGTACTAGCCAACATAAGGATGGCAGAAGGATGGTCTGAAGCAAATCCATCTCCCTTGTCTGTTTTGGGTCCTTGTGCCAGTAAATAGCACTGCAGAGGTCTGGAGAAAAGGGACTAGACAGGATTAACATACACTACTTGCATGAACTTCCCACACCGTAGCTTAAAGAAAGGAGTGAGATACTGCTCCACTAGAGATCAGGGTACCCGCAGCTTCCAGCCTAATTAGCAGTGGACTGTACCTGTAGGTAAGAGCTGCATTTCTCTGTCAGGGAGACACGCATGTGCCTGCTTCGCTCATGGTCAGCATGGAGGAAAGGCTGCGCTGCTCTGCCAGGGGCCTGAATCTGACAGGCTGTGAGCACATTTTCTAGACCTGCATCTTCCCTGCAGATGCTCCAGCTTTGGTCAACAGACATGCCAGTAACTGGCATCAAAATATGACTTCAGGTGTTGACTGGCTTCATTCAGCACATTTAAGCTGTCAGCTACTGACCTTGTTCATTACTTCCTCTCACCACTGCACACTCTCCCAATTTTGCATTCCAAATACAGGCAAAAGCTGTGGCAGAGCAGCAGGAGTGGAGAAAAGATGTTCAGAGTGGACAGCTTTGCCTACGTGATGGAGCATTTCATTAGGCAGAAGGCCCAGTCAGACTGGGCACATATGACATAATTAAGCTGATTTAGCTTAATTTGTGTATTAAAGAAAAGGACACAACTGTATAATGAACCATTCCTACTAAAATGGCAGCAACAGCACAAATCTCAAAATCACAAAATTATTGAAGGTCTTAGAGGGAAAGCCGTATGGGGAGTCACTTGGATTGTTCAGCCTGGAGAAGAGGAGGCTGAGAGGAGACCTCATCGCAGTCTGTAATTTCCTCACAAGGGGAAGAGGAGGGGCAGGTGCTGATCTCTTCTCTCTGGTGATCAATGATAGGACCAGGGAAATGGCAGGAAGATGTGCTAGGGCAAGTTTAGGTTGGACATTAGAAAAAGGTTCTTCACCCAGAGGGTGGTGGAGCACTGGAACAAGTTTCCCAGGGAGGTGGTCATGGCACCAAGCCTGACAATACTCAAGACGCATTTGGACAAGGCTCTCAGACACACGGTCTGAATCTTGTGATTGTCCTATGCTAGGGCAAGAGTTGGACTCGATGATCTTTGTGAGTCCCTTCCAACTCACAACATTCTATGACTCTATGAAATCTCAATTTTTGACTATATGGAACCACGCTGAAGTCATGAGCAGAAACACGAGGTGTCGTGAGCAGGGCAGATCTCTGACTCCAGGCACACAAAATACTGCACACTGTTTGTCATTATAGCACGTGAGGTATCAGCATCTATCACCAAATATGGCTGTGGTTTAAAACACTGGTAATAATGATTCTTAGACATATCAGCCAGTTCTGCAGCTTTAATAAAGTGGCATATTTTCCCTCAGGCCACAGTTTGAACCCATGCCTTATCTGCTAAAACTTCTGATACTTTTTTTTTTTTTTTGCACACACTAAGTGCTGAATATAACTATGAAGAATTTTGGTAATAACAGTAGAGCATTCACACCAGCCAAGTACAGAGCAAGCAAATCCTTTGTGCAGCCCATTTCTCCTCAGTATTATTAGTAAAACTATTTAAAGTTTAATCAGTCTTTTCAGTTCTTGGCTAGGCTCTCATTCTGATGTCTGAATGAGAATAAAATGAAAAATCTCTAATGAAAAATTCCCTAAAGAAGTTTTGTGCTGCTAAGCTGATACAGGTGCAATACACCAGCTTGCTAAAGCAAATTACTCCAGCTTTGAAAATCTGAGACATTTATTCTTGAGTCCAAATTTAAAACCTTTAAAAATCAAATGTTAGAAGTAGAAACCTGGGAGTAAAGCAAACCAAAGTCTGCATAAGTTAGTTTTGGCAAAATTAGTAAAGAAAACAGAACAAAAGAAAATAAAATATGATCAAGGAAGGGGGAAACCCACAAATGTAAAGGCACTCACAGTGTGATTTTTTCAGAGTGGATTTTCACCAGAATTTTTACATAAACTGAAAACTTCATTAAAACATAAAGCTTGAAAGGGTTTGGTGGACAGGGCTCTTGTTTATTATGTGAGACTGTGATGTCAGTCCAGGTGGAGGCTGTAATGAAAATAGTTACATGATTTCAGTCCAGTTTCTTTGAAGGTTAACCCAACATCACAAACCCATCATGTCATGTAACACCCACTGGCAAGGCCAGGGTTGCTTCCATCTAGAAAGCCCTAAGATTGTATGGAGGGCACGTAAACTGACCTACAAATCATTTTTGGGATAGTGGCTCAGAGAATGTAGGTTAAAATCTTTTGATGCTTATTATCGATAGTTTGGAAAAGATGAAAGGCCAGGTTTTCCAGAATCACACATGGGTCTGAATTAAGTGTGAAAAATATTCTCCAGGTGTGAATGGATTTAGTGTTTGCACAAATACCTGGGAGTACCTGACTTGCTGGTTAGTCTTTGGTGCTGTGCATGCTCATGTCACATGTGATGCTGACCACTTAAAAAGTAAAGCAAATAGCATCTTTTTAGGAAATATGCTATAACCCCAGAATGCAGAAGAGGAAAGAGGGGAATTCACCTGAGATAGGAAACTGGCCCACCTCCCTTTTCAGCTTGACAAGATTTTTATGAGAAGCTGAAGAAAACCTCTGAACTTCCTCTCACAATGTCCCACAATGGGCCTGAACCAGCCTCCAGGGTCCAAACATCTCAAGAACTTCTTCCATGAGTCTATTCCTAAAGAAGATGCAGAAGGAAGAAAGTCCTGATTTTGACTTTACAAAAGGGAGTATTTTCTTTCATGACAGAAGCGTTGTGATATGCTGCCTCTGTCTGTTGCTGCCCGGGAAAACAAGTGTAGGCAAATTCTCTGTTAATGCTGCTTGTTATAACTTCACCTGCCTTAAGGGAATTTCAATGGACCTTTATTGAGGCTCGATCACTGTGCACTTAGATAACTATCACACACGTACACACAAAAGGCTGCATTAACTCCTTATGGTGTACATGCCATAGCCTTAGCAAAGCAATTGCACTAAATACAATCCTTTGCTAAGGAGGTCTTCATTCCAGCATTGCAGGAAGGAAACCTGTCTCTTGCAAAGCATGCATTTCAGATTTCTAAACCAGGCTGTCAAATGGGCTGGGAGGGTGGTCTGTGCTCCCCCAGCTCTCCCTGTCCACGTTTCCTCTTCTGTACTGCACTAACAGCTAACAGCATGGAGGGGATCCACTGCTCCCACTTAGTACCTGGATACCTTGTCAGACACTGTGTAAGGAGTCCTGGGAGTCACCTGGAAGTTAACACACTGATTGCAAAGCCAGTGGGAGGTGGTTGAAGGGCAGGCCAAGGCTCTGGGGCAGGTAGGGACCTAACTCCATGCTGGCTGGATGCATTTACATCTCAATATTCATCACCATGTGCCTTTTCCTCAGGTACCAAAGCAAGCCAGCCCCTTTTCATGAGAAGATGTGACTATCTTTCCATTTATGAGAAAGGTGCTGGTTATTCTATACCCACTGAATGTCCCTTTTTTGTGGGGCAGACTCTCCTATCTTCCAGAGGTTAGGTGAATCAAGAGGAGACATCTTTGCCAGGAACGCTGTGTGTCAGACTCTGTGACAATGCCAACAGAAAATGAGGATGGTGCCTCCTCAGGCAGGTGCACTGGAAAGGCTACTTAGGGATTCGAGGGCTGAATTTAGGTAGCTGAAGTGGCAGATGGGGGCCTCAGCCCCTTTGGGAACTGATGCTCTCATGGTTTGCTAAATATGGAGAAGGGAACTGAAACTTTTCTGCATGAGTGAAAGAGAAATTGTGTTGTTAGTGAAAAAAAAACACCATTACAAGTATTTTTGATTTCTGGAAGGCAGACTTTGTTACAAGGCCAGGCAGCAGTCTCCCAGCGCAGCCTTTAGAGGCAGCTTTATCCAGCTCTGCCACTGCACTCAGCTGTGCATGAGCTCCCCGAGTGCTTACGCAGTAGCATGGAACACATTCAGACTTCAAGTACATCTCCCAAGTACCCAACTCTAGATATATTTTCTTATCCATGTGTCAGTCTTTGGTTCTGGTTTGTAAAAGCTAACACCAAAAGAAAACATGCATTAGTTTTTTTATTCTGAATTTGTTGGGTTTTTGTTTTGTTTTTTTCCTTCTGCCAACACCAGCCCCCCTGCAAAGTGGCAACTCAGAAGAAGTTCTGTTAAAGGCTTGTCTATACCTGCTTCACTCTGGTGACACCCCACCTGGAGTAGTGTGTCCAGCTCTGGAGTCCTTAGCACAAGAGAGACACAGACCTGCTGGAGCAGGTCCAGAGTGGGAACAGAAAAATGATCAGAGGGCTGGAGCACCTCCCCTATGAGAACAGGCTGAGAGAGTTGGGGTTGTTCAGCCTGGAGAAGAGAAGGTTCTGGAGAGATCTTATCACAGCCTTTCAGTACTTGAAAGGGGCCTATAAGAAAGATGGGACTAAATTTTTAGCAGGGCCTGTAGTGATAGGCCAAGGGGTAATGGCTTTAAGCTAAAAGAGGATAGACTTAGACTCGATATAAGGAAGAAATTTTTTACAATGAGGGTGGTGAAACACTGGCACAGGTTGCCCAGAGAGGTGGTAGATGTCCAGTCCCTGGAAACATTCAAGGTCAGGCTGGACTGGGCTCTGAGCAACCTGATCTAGTGGAAGATGTCCCTGCTCACTGCAGGGGGGTTGAACTAGATGGCCTTTAAAGGTCCCTTCCAACCCAAACCATTCTATGAATCGATGATTCTAAATAAGTTACCACTAAAATCTGCTGGCTGAGTATTTTTGCATGATGTGTGAGGAGCACAGATTTGCCTGGTGGCTGGAACTGAACCAGACAATCTGGGTTTCCAGGCGAGTGCCGGCTGCCTGAGCCACGGTTCACTACGGAGTATTAAGTCAGGCCTAGGCTGAAGTAGTCAGGAGACCACACAAAGGTGCAATGCTTGGTTTTGGGTACAAATAGATTCAGCAAGTCCAGGTACACACGGTACATGCCCTACTAACAAATGCAGAATAGCGTAAATCTTGAAGTCTTCCATAATTCAACAGTTTTGTCAATGTAATGACTGTTTATAAGTTGGATAGTTATTCCTCAAATTTTATTTACAATTAGCAATTTTCATAGAATTATAGAAAAACTTAGGTTGGCTTGGACCTTCAAAGGCCATCTAGTCCAAATTCGAATCATGAGTAAAAGGATTCACGTTTGAAAGCCAAATGCCATAAGCCATATGCTCACTAATCCCTCAAATCATCTTCTCTGGAGATAAGTAGCAAACATATCTGCAGTTCTAAACCAGAAGTGAAATAAAAAGTAATTTCTTGATGATTTATAAAGAAAGAATAATGTCAGAATGTCAGTTGTGTCCTGGCCAGCACAGGGTGCAAGGGGAAAGGAGAGAACGCTGGGCACAGCATATCTCTACCTCAGAAGTTTTCTGAGTCTTGAGGGGGCCCACAGAGCTCTCCTTCACCAGAAAGATTAATTAGTTTGTTGTTATTGTCATGTATTTATTATTCTTAGCATTTAATTGCAGATATGAATTTGCTATTACACCTTTGTTGGAAATTTAATAGCCGCTGTCCTTAGACTGAACTATTGCTTTATTAGTCAATTCCAAATAAATTGCTTTAAAAATTAAAGTATTTTTTCTCAAGATAATTTTCTATAGAAAACAAACAACAGTTTTTAGAAACAACATTCTTTATGTTTCTAAACTCATTTTTATGTTTCCTTTCTTTGAACTAATTGATCATTCCAGTTCTGTTTCCCAGAATCCCATCTGAACATCATTACACTGTGGATGTCAGTCACCTTTTTATCATTCCAGAAGGAGGGGATAATAACATACTACTTTCTCTAGCTTGCTCTTATTCAAAGAAAAATAATATATTACTTTAGGGACCAACTTTCTTTTAATCTGTTTTTTGATGCTACCATCTGATATCCGCCAATGAAGCTTTTTATTCTGTATACATCTGTGTATAATACAGTTGTCTGGAGAATCAGTGTAAACTTTTAAAAATAATTAAAACAATGTACAACCTCCTTTATATGTGGTAGCAAGTGAAAGCCTTGTATGATTAAAATATCAGTATTGGTTTGGTTTAGTTCCCAGATGTGCACATTCCACTTCTCCTCTAACTTTCTAAAGACCTCAGTTTGGCTCAGTATAGTAAGTCTATTAAAAACCTCCCCTGTGACATCCATGTTCCAGCAGAACTGCTTGGCTGCTAGAAGGATTCTGGAGTTTGAATGTTTTCCTGTTTGCATACCAAAAAATGCTGGATGTTAGACCATGACATCACTGTCCCAAATCCTATCTTTATGGTTTAAGTGCTCTGCTTTCCCATGCTCACAGCAGTTCAAGCTCCTCCAGCAGCTTGTTGGTTCAGTGGAGACATTTTTTATGCTTTCAACTGAAGTCTAGCAAGCAAACATCGGTGATGTAGCGTGAGTGGAGGGCTTTATTTGCTGAAGTCTGCCTCTCAGGGGAAGTTTATTGGCATATTTGAAGAGCTGAGGATGTTTTTGTAGTACAGAAGCCAAGCTGACCGCAATAAGACCCTATGGGGTGGAACTCCAGGGTATTTTCTGTGTTTAGTTAAAGTCTTATTTCTGTGAGTAATTTAAAATGTTGATTATACTTTATTGAAGACTTGTGATTCTGTTTTCTCAAGAGGCCTATAAACATGAGAGTCTTCTTAGTCTATGAACAATCTCTCCTAAGACAATAGTTGAGATTCTAAAGGCCTATAAATTAATTAGGTTTCCAAAAGGAAGAGAATGTGAAGCCTAGGAGAGTCACTGACTTCCCAGAATAATGTGCTAAGCAAGCCAGAGTCTGATCCAAGGCTTGCTGAAGACAGCAAAAGGAATCCTTTCACTCCAGCGGGACTCTAAGGACTTCCTACATCCACAGCACCATGAAATACAGAGAACTGTGACTCAAATTTTATGACATATTATGGTCATCTGGACACAGGACATTTGGAAGGAATATCTACTTTATGGACAAGAACAACACAGAGCTGGAATTTTATATATGTGAGAATATCTTGAAATAAATCTGTGGGATAGAAGTTACAGGTGGCGATGATTAGTTGAATAGTAACAGGATTCCTTGCTTTAACTTGTCTGGTCAAGACAAATGGAAAGAACCCACAAATATACAGGGCAAAATAACTTCCAAATTCCTGTCTTTCCTTGCTGAGCTGATGCTTACACAGTATGTGCAACAGATACAGTAGCATGTTGTGTGTATCAACCATCGTGCTGTGACTGATACCCTGTTAAGTCTTGCTAGCATATAGCTAAGAAATATTCATGCTAAACATTATTTCTGTGCAAACAACCTTCGATGTTTATGATTGTCCCTATGAGAATTACAAATACACAATTCCATACACCTGGAATCTGAAATACTCCACAATTTACAAAAATATCAGGTTCATAATTTCTAGGAAATCTGCCCTGCATTTTTCCATTGACTGACATGACTGACTTTCATGACCCAGCTAACCCAGACTGTTTTCTTGTGACACAGCAAGCAGACCCAGAAACTTCTTTACTTTCTGCAGCAGACTGTAATCATCTGCATATGTAAACTATGAAAACACAAATTAAATAACCTCCATAATACTTTGCTAGTTGTATGTTGGATCTTTCCCTGTGCTAAGCTCCTTTGTTTCTGTAGGACCCCAATTTCACACTAGTTGTGTATCTGCCTCAAACAGCCACATAAATAGAGATCCACTGGGCAGAAGAGAGGGCTGTTACCGTTTATAGGACTTTGACCTAATTATCCACAGTGAAGAAAGAACTGTGAGTAGTTATGACGAAACAGAATAAATTTGAGGTTTTAGATTTTCAGTATTAGTCTAAAAAAGATTTTCTAATTAAGACTGCTTTGAAAGGCAACCTATTCAAAGTCTTAATTTTGCAATAGCTTACTCAAAACAAAAATGGAAAACCTAAATATCTAAAGGTGTGCTTCTGATTTCCACGTATTTGTATCTAAATTCATGAGCACCCATCTGCTACTCCTGAGTATTAACTAAAAATACACCAACATAATGATATTAGGAAAAGACAATTATTTGCCAGGTTTTGTTTGATTTTGGAAAACAGAACTTTTATAGCATTATGGGGTATTTTTGCCACATATACTACACAAAGGATTGTGAGAAATATAACTTCAAGCAGCAGTTTTTTTCCAGTTCTAGAGCTGGGGGATAGAGCAGTCAGCCAAGAAACACCACAGAAGAATGTGTTGAGGGAATAGTAGTTCAGGTAGATGGTTTGGCATGTTTCCTTCTATTGCACCATTAAATTCCAGAGGACTGGACTTGCCAGGACTCAGTGCAGCCTCTGCATAAGTTACAGCCCGATGGGGCTCCCATACTCCCTAGATCACACACCAGAAACCTGCCAGCAATGCTGCAGGAAATGTAACTATCTGAAAACAGATGCAGCCTGCAGTGGCAGCGAGGCTGGTATTCATGCACTAACAGTATGTCCAGATAATCCCACCCCATCAGCCTCTTGCTGTCAGCATTTTAAGAGACCTTTCTGGAGTCTCCTATAAAATATTGTTTTTCTAGAAAAATATGCCTTTCACAGTTTCATAGGTGTTGTCACAAAAGCACAAACTCTGAGAAATTTTCAATGCTTTAGAAGTTCTATAGTAATTTGTTGAGGTTTTTGATCGCTTGCTGGCTTTATCGCTATTGAGTTTTGTGAAATGCTTTCATAAAGGAAATTATTAATTAACAGTGGTAGCCCTTAGCACAGGCCTAAACGAGGAAGGGAAGTCTGAGTTCCCTGTTGCTAATGATGGCAGTACATAGGAAATCCTTGCCCAGTCCTCCCACCCAGTACTTGGCACGGAATGTGGTTGGAGAGCACAAGGTCTGAGGCTGGGGAAGCACTATATCTAAGGTGATTAAAATTTATTAGGGCTATACACAAACAAATCCTCTGCACTAATTAGGGAGACTGGCAGAGAATGGAGTAGATTGCAGCTGAAAAGGAAGACGGGAAGGTGAACCGATAAAGAGAGTCTCCCCTGACCAGAAGCCTGCGGCTGTTGCTGTCAGCACTGCCCATTTTCAGTCCCATGGTGAACTGCAGGCCAGGCTAAAATCAGTGCTGCCTGTTGAGTGCCACGGTCTCAACAGGACCCTGGTTTCGGCTGTCATCTCTTTACTCAAGAAGAACAAACTTCAGAAAGAGAGAGAAACAACAGAAGGAGTCTTTAGAGCTCTTAAAAATGTTGTCCAGGGAAGAAAATATTGACTACATGGCTTTGAAGTACTTGCAGGTTGTCTCTGTCAAGTACTGCTACAGGGAAGAACCAAGACTTTCCAAAAAATTAAAAAAGATCCTTTCTCAGACCCTTTCATTTGACATCTAAATATTACTTTGTCATATTTGGAGTGGTAGAATCAGGTTTTTCCTACTTTCACTGAGCCTCAAAACTCTTAGTGATGGAAAATTGTCTTGTTTAATCTTTTCACAGTGGCTTATTTGGTCTTTGGCTTTACTGGGTCACTCCTGATTCTACAGTTTCCATCTGTAAAGCACACCAAATGTAGAGCTGTCTTAAATTTTGTCTGCTGTTCTTGTTATTAGGAGTGTGATTTTAGTGATGAATGTTTATAACACAGCTTGAGGAATTTCACCCTCCCCGGTAAACTGTGTAGGAGATTGCTTTAATGGACAAAGAAAAACGTCTGCTGGACTGTAGCCAAAAACTTGGACTTGCTTACAATAAAGAAAATACACATTTAACCTTCTGGTATTGTGTACAGAAGACATGTTTAAAAAATATATTCACCTCTTTTTGCACAACCTAAAATGGAAACAGTGAAAGATTAATATGTTTTTCACTATTTTATGGCAAATCATTTAGTTGTGACAAGTTTAATTCTGCCTCTTGACCAGACGTCTTACAAGACTGTCCTGCTCTGTTTTCTTCTACAAATACCTCTGACTGGGAAAATAAATTACAGATGACTCTGAAAAACTGAAGAGAACAAAAAGAGAAAGTGATAATAGGCTTTATTCACAGGTGTAAGGACTCTGACTTGAAACAGCAGATGAAAAGCTGCAGCCCAGTTTTAACATCCCTGAATAGTTTGCTTGAGTAAGACATGGAACTTAAATTCAGCAAGTCATGATGTTAGTTAGATTTATGCTTGTGCAGTTCATTTAGGCAGGGCCTGAATAAAGACTTCAGGATGTGAGCTGTTCTGAAGTCTACGTGACACAGGGTGTTCTGAGCTTAAGTTAAATTCAGTGTAGAACAATTTCTAACCTACACTGAAGAGAAACAATCACCACGCATTGTCTGGCTAATCTATTATGTTGCATTTATTGTAAAGGAATTACACATGCTTAGAGCCATATTAAAGAATGGCTACTAACAGGTAGAAAGTCTAAAAATATTCATGCCAAATGGTTGTTGAGCATTTCACTGCTTGCTTAAAAATTGTAGCTGCTTAGCAGTTAGGAGAGTTTCAAAGAGGACCTAAGCATCACTGAGGGAGGAGCCAGGGTGCCCTAATGCCTTTCTCAGCCTGAGGACAGTCACTGAGAACTATGAATCACCCTCCAGGTTTCCTCCCCTCACTCACGGGTCTAGGCTAAATGTCTGCTGATTGTACCCATGGAAAATGTTGTGTGCCAGGAACGAAAAGCACAGCAATGACAGACACATGTAACTGATGGAGTGATTAAAAGCTGATGGGACCCTTCTGATGCTGCATCTCAAAAAAGGAAGAGAGGATGTCTCTTTTTCCTTAAAGCACCTTATCCCTGCTGCTGCTGCTGAGCTGGAGAAGGATGAATGCTCTTTCTGCAGTCGGCATTGCCTGAGGTGATCTGGAACAGAAGACTCTTTCCTTCACCACATCTCTGGAGAACCAGAATTTCTCTCCCACATTTCTGGAAAAGACTACCTGTCCAAAGTGGGATTACAATGGAAATGTGGGCTTGATCCTGGTCCCACCTCTCAGGTTCACAGGCTCCCTGACCCATGGTAGCTTCCCTACTCAGCTGTCAAGAAGCCCAGAAAGCATGCAAACTGCTGAGAAAGCCAAGTAAGCCCGCAGGGGAAGCAGGCAGCTTGGGATCCTGCCTGGCTTCTGTCAGAGCCAATGTGCTGCTCAGAAATCTGTCAATTACAGTTTAGGTTTTTTCCCCAAAGGAGAAATTTTCTGTTAGAAATTTCCAGCCAGCTCTGCTCTGTGTTGCTACCATTGCTCCAAATGAGAAAGGCAAAAAGGTCCAGAGAGCCTCGCCCAGGGAAGGCGCACAGCCCCGGGAGACCTGGTATTACAGCGGGTCTGCAGCCCTGGCTGCAACAGCCCAGCCACAAATACACTCCCTGCAGAATTAAGTGCGCGTATTCACTCTAGTGTGATCACCAAAACAGTGCACATCTTGCTAGGGACTTTAAATAAAGGGTTTATGCAACACTGCAGTCCTCTGCTAGAAAGTTCTGCTTCTTGTTCAGAGTCCTAGTCCTGGTCAATATTCTTTGAATTTTAGAGGAAAGTGAATTCTCCTGCTATTTTTTTCCACAAAGAAGTATATGCTTTTTTTAATTAAACACCCAGTTGTTTAGTAACTTGCACTTGTTACCTTACCTGACTGAAATGCATTTATAGCTAACCTGGACAATGGTGTCTACCTGAAGTACACAGAACTACCAAAATTCTCAAAGCTCCTACCGTTGAAGCTGAGCTCTTAAAATGAATCAGGACATTGCTCCTGATGAGTAATATTGTTAAAGTGTTACCGTGACGACTTTGCTGTCTCAGCTTAAGCAACAAATAAATTATCATGTTATTTCTTTACATTGCAACTCTCCATGCACTACTCTTTTCCATATACTAGAAAGTGAAACATGATGAAAATGTGAGGCTTGTGCTTAGTGCATGTTTTTCACCTTCTCATGGTATTTAGATGTAGATATTACAAACAAAATGAACTATAATTTAAGTAGGAACTTGACTTTTTAAACTAAAGTGCCTATTATGATGCCGTTTTCCAGCTCAGTTTGAGCTAACTTTTATTATGCTTTATTGTTAAACACTGATTATAGTCTTAAAGCCATCACAGATAAAGACTGTCATTGCCTCAAAGAGATTAAAGTATATTAAAAAAAAAAGATGCAGATAAGAAAAACTCATGTTTGTTTAGAAATACTGGTCAAGCTTCTTTGCTGCACCAGTCTGCTGCTCAGTACAACTCTTTGGGAGGAGGCAGCCAAGATAAGCAGGGAAGCTATCTCAGCTTCGTGATTTTCTGCTCATCCTCCTGTTTCAGTTCAAAATAGATTGCAGGACATCTTGCCAAAGGTTGAAACTGAATTCACTCTTTTTAAGACCAAAAAGACAATGAAGATCGCATGGGCTGGCCTCCCATATAAAGCAATCCAAGTATCTGTCTCCAATAATTTCCATGACAAGGGTGTTTTGCAACAGGCAGAGGCTGGTGCACCCTATGCATGTAAGACTCAACAGCCTACAACCTGAAGCAGATGGACAACTGCTGATAATCTACCTTGAAGATCTGTTCGCCTTTGAAGGGGCCTTTCTTTCCACAGAAGCTACAGGAAGCTTATACCTATGCACCCTGCTTATAGACTTAGATTCAGGAGGAATAAATCCAGGTTATGGTCACTTTTGTTGCAGATAGAAGCTCTCTTGGCATTTAAAATTTTACAGACTTCCTCCACTTTCCTTTATTTCTTGCTTCTTTGCTTTTATCCTCAGATTTTACTTGCGATTATTCCACTTCTGAGCACCTGTTCTGCTGCTTCAATTTCTCTTTGGTATTTTTTTTTTTTAAGACTCAAAGGACATAATGCTCTAAGCTGAATCTTTCTCATTAAGGGACAACGTAGTTACACCACAAGAATTACTCTAGTTCAGAGCTACACTGCAAACAAGAATAAACACCGCAAAGATCTCTGCTGCTCTCTTAACTAGTCCCGATATCCGCTACTCTCCCCTAGTGCAGGTCCAGGATAGAAGTGCCGTCTTTCCTCTCTCCATTTGTATCTTGTACCCTTTCCTCTACAATAGTCCCAATTAGTGGTGTACTCTCAAGGTGCACTTCCATTAGATGAGTCAAGCCAGTCACCTTTCTCTTCCAGCTCTTGGCCATGTGCTCCTGCCTCTTTTCTCACACTGGATTCAGCCCTGAGGTGATTCAACCCACCAGTCTGGCAGAAAATTAATAAAAAAAGTGGGTTTCAGCCAAGTCAGTGAGCTGAGTGACCTAGTAACACGGGATTCAGTGCAAGGAAGGGTGTAAAAGCACAGGGAAAAACAGCACACCTGCTTTGCATGGCAGCAAGCTGCTGTCCAAACAGCTTTGTTTTCCACTGATTGTTCTTTCCTCCCTCATTCTGTTTTCGTTTTTCCAGACTTCAGATCTTCTCGCTTTCCTTACCTCTTCTTAGATAAAATTAGTGAAAACCAAAGCCTAACATGGCTGTTTGCCCTCATCTCAGCCTCCTGAGGCCAAAATTTTAAAAGCCAGGCTCCTAGATTCAGCCGAGGTACTCCTGAAGCGATCGGCGGGTACCACCCTGGGCACCGCGGCTGCAGCCGCCCATAAACCACAGCAAATGAGGATCTGGGCCCAGCTCCGCCGGGGTGACCAGGGATCCCCTGTTTATGGCCGGGGCAGCAGGAACGCGAGGCACACCGCCACCGCCATTTGCCCCCCCCACCCGTGAAATGCACCGTGGAGCGCCCGGACGAGTGAGGAACCCCGGGGAATGGGTGCGTGTGTGGACTTTTCCTCAGTATAAACAGGCTCGTTTCCAAGGACGTCACCGGCCTTTCTCGCCCTCGGAAAAACGGAGCCCACTCCCACCGCGGCGGCCCCCGCGCACCGACGCAGTTTTAGCAAGACGGCGCCGCACAGCGGGGGAGCTCGGGCCGGTCGCGGCGGGAGCCCCGGGGAACCTCCAGGAAAGCGCCCAGGCTGCGGGGCTGCCCCCAGGCCGCGGGACACCGCCTGCCCGCTCGCCCGGACCCCAGGCCGGTGGGAGCCGCTCCCCGCGGGCGGCCCCGGGGCCCCGCCGGGCTCCGTGACGGAGTGCGACCGGACCCGCCGCTCCCCCCGCCTTCCCCGGCCCGACGGCCGTTGGGCGGCGGCGCTCTCGCGCCATCCAGCGGAGCCGTTGCGTCGTGGCGTGAGGGGATTTCTCTCGGGGTATAATAAACCGTGTCGCTTCTACGCGGCCTTGCGGCCATGTCAGTGCGAGGAGCGTGAGCCCCTGCTCGGGCCCAGAGCGTTTCTGAGAGCCTGTTGTGTGTGCACCTGGGGAACCATGGAGGGCTCCGTGCTCCGCCTGCCCTGGAAGCACACAGGGTAGCTATGGCACAGTATGTGGTGCAGAACTAGAAAGGAACCCGAGGACCACGGGCTCCTGTTTCCTGCTGTCTCAGGGAGGCACGTTCCGCACCTCACATGGGTCACATCCCCTCTGAAAACCAGGCAGTGTTGCTGCATTTCCCGCTTCACTGCAAGGCTGGCTCCTGTTTCCAGGCTGTGCCTGCCCATGGATAGCATGCACCAATTTGCTTTTGTGCCAAGTGTGTGCTGTCCCAGCTTTTGTGTGTGCCAAGTGTGTGCTGTCCCAGCTTTTGTGCCAAGTGTGTGCTGTCCCAGCTTTTGTGCCAAGTGTGCGCTGTCCTGGCTTTAGCACGGACGCCCTTTCTCCCTGCCTCCCCCCGCAGCATGGGTAGCAGTCTTGCTGCCTCTGCTTGGCTCACAGCCAGGCCCTCATCTCTGGTACCAGCACCCCTTGGCAGGAGCTGGCCATTCCACATTTTGATGGTGGCAAAATTTTGGGCAAAGGGATAGTGGCAAATGGCAGGGTGCGGTGTGGTTGTGAGGCAGGTGTTATGCCCAGGAAAATGTGCGGCCTCGAGGAGATCGTGTGGGCCACATCTGTCTCAAACTACCCCTGCAAAAGGTTCTCTGTCAGGGACAGAGCGAACCAAGGCTGGTTATGGGGACACATTTGAATCATCTGTTGCCTTGGAGCCAACCAGTATCTGACTTGTGCCTTGACCTTCCTAGCCTGGTGCTGCTCATGGCTGTCAGCTCCACCTTGCCCTTCAAAATCCAATTTGCAAGACCTCATCAGCAGTTCCAAACATCATGGCCCAAAGGCATAATTGTATCATGACACTAAATACTGGCATAATGCTGTTTTTGATAAAAAATATCAAGGAATATTTAAATGTTATTGCCCAATGTTAGTTTGCAGCCTAACACACATGAGTAGAGAGTACCCTGAGAGCAAACATTTCCTATTCTGCACATTTACAAATTCCATTTGCACCCTTATTTGTGAGAACACTGCAGTAATTTAAAAAATAAGCATATTTTTTAGCATTCTTTCTACATTTTTGAATTGGGATCTCATTCAAAATCATGACATTGATACCTCATCTGCATCATTTGCTGCCTCACACACTGTTGGCTCTTCAGGGTAACTCTTGATATGTATCAGACTTGTTCAGAGTGTAGTGCTAGATTTTATCGTTCCAATTTCTTGCTCAAGTAGGACTTTCAGTTGTGTGAGGAATGCAGATTTATACTCTCTATGATTCCCCACATAACCTATTGGTTTGATCACAGTAACACAGTCTGGATGAAATATTTCTAAATTAGGAAAAAAACACAAAACCAAACAATTAAAACATGCAAACATTTAAAAGGCCATCATTAACATTCTTGACAATTGATCTTAACACCTTCGTTTACAAGAGGGCTAACTTGGTGTTCAAGTTGCTGCAGCCTTTTTTTCCCACAAGGCAGCAGCACTAGAACTATACATGAGCAAGAAGCTTGTGAACCCATCTCGCCAAAATTCAGAAAGGCTGCCTGGTTTATTTACTTTTTAATCTTGAGGCATCTGCAGCTCAGAATCAGAGGAAAAGCTAGTCAAACACCAAGACTGGGTGCAAACAGCGATTAAAATAATAAAATCTACATTTACATTTTACTGTAACAGACCTATCTCCTGAAAAAGCACATCAGGGGACTTGAAACAATCTGCAAAACTAAAATGCTGTTTATATAAATATATTTGTGTGACTGTTTATGTGTGTGCACACATCAAATACAGTTGAAATCTGTCATGTTATTGTATATAGCAAAAATTTTGTAACTGATAAGGAGTTTCTTTCTGCTTGCCCTTAACTCTTCTGGTTTCATCACTTTTCCTCATGCTTTTTGCTGCATTTATCCATTGTCATTGTCCAAAAATAACCCCACAATGAAGGAAGAACCCCTTTGCCAGTATACGGTAACTGCCAGGGGAAGGTGACATCCCGCTCTGCATTCACTCTGTCCTCCTTGAATAATTGTGTAACCCATGTCAAAACCTGCTAGCATAAATATACACGTATAATATACATGTACAGAGTAATGATTCTATGATTCTAGGTGTGCACTTCTGAGTCGAATCTCCCAGATGCTGCAGACCCTGCAATCAGACTGGGGGTAGTTAAAAGTTAACCCAGGGCACAGCATGGATGTCGTGGCCTCAGCACCAACTGGGTTTGCCTACAGGTGCACACCTGTCAGTCCTCACTGCTTGCAAATGTACTGTGGTGGGTTTAGCCTGGCCAGCAGCCAAACACCAAACAGCCACTCACTCACCCTCCCGCTCAGGAAATGAGGGAGAGATTCCAAAGGGTAAAAGTGTGAGAATTCATGGATTGGGAGAAAAACAATTTAATAATTGAAACAAAATTGAAATTAAAAGAATAATGTCACTAGCAGTAATAATGGAAGGTACAAATGAGTGATGTACAGTGCAATTGCTCACCACTCGCTGACCGATGGCCAGCCTGGTCCCTGGCTAACAATCCCAGAGCAGACACAATCCCAAAACTGCAATCCTAGAAAAGCAAGAGAGAGAGAACCAAAGAGATCCCAGAGCTTTCTCACCAACCCTCACTAACATACTGAGCATGACATTATGTCATATGGAATAGCCCACTGGTATATCCAAATACCAATTTGGGTTTGCTAATTTACTACGCTCCCCCTGAGTTTCTTCTGTACCTGCAGACTAGCAAAACATGGAAAGTTGGAAAGTCCTCGATTTCATATCAACAATAAAAACATCAGTATATTATCAACCTTCTTCTCATACCAAATCCCATATTGAAATCAAAACACAGTGCTATTCTAACTACTAAGAAAATTAGCTCTACCCTAACGCAACCAGGACGCATACACATAACGCTAGCAGCCTAGATGGAAAGTTAAAATCAGCAAGGAAAATTTTGACAAGCTCACAAGTACTAGCACAAAACAGGGGCAGAAATGATGGAAGAACACATCACATCACCCAGATGAAGGTGTTTTTTAAATGCAAAATTGCAGATGTTCTAGGGCCATATATTGGGTGGTATTTACTGGAGGGACTGATCTGTGGAGTTTGGGAAAGGGCACTCTGCCATTTGCAGGTGCAAACAGTAAAAGTCTTTAAAAGACTTTCATATGCTCTGACATTGCCTATTAATAGGTAGGCTGAAAAAAACCCCACTTCTCATTAAACAGAAGAAAATACATTGGGTGATGTGGAATGCATGTGTGCACAGAAAAATACATTTATTTACAAACAGTTTGACTCTTTTTGAGTTCTAACTCCCAAGGAATATATATATGTAAAATATACATTTATACACATACTCTTACATTTTTTATGACTATTCATATATTTTTCCTCTTTGGAGTATACCCAGGCACTCCCATGACCATTTCTCCTTGTGAAGGCATCAGGCAGCACTGTGGAATTACGTCTGCTGTAGCCTTGATTATTTATTCCTATTGTTGTCAGCACAACGTACACACTCTTTGGACTGCCAGCTCTCATCTCTTACATCAAGGAAATTGAATCATGTACCTTGGCCTAAAAAATTAACATAGCTTGCATAAATATATTTGATAATGTCCTTGAGCTTCCTGGTGAGATGAAGACAAACACAAAGAAGCAGGAACAGCATGTACTTTTTTTTTTTTTTTTTTTCCAAATGTCATGGCATCAGTGACCATTTGTACTGGGCTGAAATTGCAGCACTGGATTCTGTCAACACACTACATAAATAAACAGATGGTTGTGCGGAATTGAACTAATGAAGCCAGGTTTCCTATCAGGTTATATCTTGTAGTTCAGTTCCCTCACGTTTAATAAAATGTAAGCTCTGTTTTACCTTTTCCTGTCCTTGCTTTTTTCTTGTCTGCAGTATCAGTTCTGTAACAAGGGGTGAACAATGTTCCCCATAGTGGGGGCACTAATTCAGGGCTTTCTCCTTTAAAAGATCAACTAAATCAAAGAAACTTGTCAGAAGTTAATTTCTGTGTTGAATTTGACTGAGATTGGCCAAAGATTCAAAAATACTGGAGAGGATGCAGAAGTGCATTTCCACTTGCACACACACAGACATGAAGGCAGAACAGCTACAGTAACTGTTCTCCTCTGGGAACTACCTTAAGCAGTGTATCTTTATTTGAAGAAAATGAAAGAGATCAGTGGTGTGCTATTATCCAACTCCTTTTAATTCCAATTTATGAATTTTTCATTAATTTTCACAAGTCTGACAGTGATGCTTCCCCTCCCTATGAGGTAAGAGATAATTTTGTTTGTATAGCAGAAGATTCAGGAGAATTCAATACAACTTGACAGAACAGTAGGATTTCTGGCACGCTGGTTGCAAGTCTGGTCAAAGGTATTTAAGCTTTCACAATATTTGGTGATTCATTAACAAGGTTTGATTATACGCTTACAAGACAACCGCTGAACTAATAAGTATGAAGTGTTACTAACACATAAAAATTTTCCACATGCGTTACAAGCAGTAGATTAACCCCTAGCTGGGGGGGCATTTCAGAAAGAACAGCATACCACAAAAGAAAATTTAAAGAACAATTACAGCTAAAGAATTTTATGTTTATTGTAAAATACCAATGCCTTCCATACAGAAATAAAAACACCAGGAAATTAAGCTACATCTTGGCTGGAAATAGCATGCATGTGTTACAGTGTAACACAATTGCTCAATAGTAAGCTGACTTTTCTAATATGACACAAAAATACTGTCCAAGTTCAAAATTTCCCAAAAGATCAGTTAAACTACATGGCCTAGTTTCACAAAAACAGTGCTGTAAGAAGGCTGGTGGCAGGTGTGTCAGCGTCAGCACTGCAGCGCTGGTGTGCTGAGCTCATCCCCCAACATCTGCCCGGGGCCAGGGGAGGAGGGACGCAGGATGTTTGCAAGGTCTTACCACCCTGGATCTGCTGAACTTCATGAAATTTATTGGAACTTCAGTATCTTGACATCTTTCTTCTGTCAAAGTTGTCTGAAATTAAGATACAGGTTCAGAAGCTACTTCTAGGTAGAGAAAGTGTCATGGTGTTGCCTGACAGAAGGACAGCACACAGAGAACCTGGGGACATAAGCTTTGTCTTCTTAGGAGCTAAGGCTAAAAATACACTCCAAATACTAAAAGTACATGGGGCTAACCATTTTATAATGGATGGTGGTCTGGATTTGCATGTTGTTTAGGACTTAAGGTACAAAGTTTCTTTTGAACTAGAAAAGAAATCCACATGCAGAAGGATGGTGCTTTTCTAAAAAGAGTTCCTTTATTTTTTTTTACAACATTTGTCAGATTTAGGCCAATTTAATTGTGCCAGATCTAGGTAAATTTGTCTTTATTTCACCAGCTTAAAAAGCTGTTGTGTTCTGGCAGGTTTCTACATGCATGCAATAACTTCTGTGCTTCCGTGCTGCTCTGCCTGGGTAAAATGGTCACAGGTGACAAGCAAATGTGGAGTTTGGGACCAGACAGGTGACCTGATTTTCATGGTTGCTATGCATCCAGGCAGTTGTGGACAGCAGTTTTCTTGGGCCATTATTTTTGAAAACAAGCCGCTTGTCTAAGGCCTGCAGCCTGACACAGCCACTTTAGAAAACTCACTTTGATTTTTCCATCCATAATCTTTTGATTCAGCTTTGTGCTGTGCTTGGCCTCTGATTAATTCTCTTTTTAAAATCCTTTCCTGTTTTAATTGGCTTATAGAAAGATTTTTGACAGATAATATTGAAAAGAGAAAATAAAAATAAAGGTTTCTCAACAAATTTTTATTACCATTCCTGAACATCTGGAATCCTATCAGCAGGGAGACTGATGTAGTCCTGTTCCATACATTGATATAACTTAAAACAATTACTTATAATGAAATCTGTTCTTTAAAATAATTTTATTTTAGTAAGGTTTCAATAAAATTGAAGAGATTACCATCCTCTGTTTAAAAACCTCAGATTGCAAATATATGAACAGATAATACCTTTTTTTTTTTTTTTTGGTAACAAGCAAAGCTGTAGAATACTGAAACAGTATTCATTTTTCCATCTTAACAAGTTTCTGCCTTTCTCTGAGGTTGTAGTTTGGTCTCACGTAAGGCTAGTTTCATCCTCTAGTTCTTAGTGGACAATCAGATAGCAGCTGTAGTTATTCTAAAGGAAGTCTTTCTTTGAAGATAAATAGACATTACATTGATTTACATTTGCTAATTTGCAGTAAGACTGAAAATTATTGAGTTCTTGGTACATAGGCAAGGTACTTTTTATTTTAACAGCACTTTGTTCACTTTTTAAAGGTAATTAGTATGATTTTTTAAGAACTACATTGTGTTCCTTTGTTTCTGAGTGATATGGCTGAGGAAAATTTCAGCTGTTGAAGAGCAGTTTCTTTCATTGCACAGATAATGCAGTTTCCTTAATGGTTTCCTTAAATCCTCACACAGAAGAACATGAGTTTTACGCTTTCAAATTCTGGCAGGATGTTGTGCATGGGCACCTTCCAGAAGCTCTCAGGAGGACCGATGGGCACAGCAGGTTATCTGTGATGATCCTTCTTCCATTCAAGGCCAGAAACAGGAGGCACAGGAGACAGATCCAGAAAGAAATACTGCCATGAAGGAGCAAGAAGTGTCCTGTGATCATCACCGCTAAGAGTGGTATCGTAGATGGGATGCAGGAGCAATTGCTCCATGACTTTGGGCAATCTCTAATGGACTTAGGTGAAATTAGCTCTGTGCCCTTAGATGGCTAAAACTGCAGTGAAGCTTTTGTGCTAGGACTGCTCCTCTTCCTGGCAACTGAATCACAGAATCACAGAATGTTAGGGATTGGAAGGGACCTCAAAAGATCACCTAGTCAAATCCCCCTGCCGGAGCAGGAACACCTGGATGAGTTCACACAGGAAGGCGTCCAGGCGGGTCTTAAATGTCTCCAGAGAGGAGACTCCACAACCTCCCTGGGCAGCCTGTTCCGGTGCTCTGTTACTCTCACAGTAAAGAAGCTGCTTCTGAAGTTTAAGCGGAACCTCCTGTGTTCCAGCTTACACCCATTGCCCCTTGTCCTATCATTGGACACCACTGTGAAGAGCCTGGCCCCATCCTCCTGACATTCACCCTTCAAATATTTATAAACATTAATGAGGTCCCCCCTCAGCCTCCTCTTCTCCAAGCTAAAGAGGCCCAGCTCCCTCAGCCTTTCCTCATAAGGGAGATGCTCCACTCCCTTAATCATTTTGGTGGCTCTGTGCTGGACTCTCTCAAGCAGTTCCCTGTCCTTCTTGAACTGTGGGGTCCAGAACTGGACACAATATTCCAGATGTGGCCTCACCAGTGCAGAGTAGAGGTGGAGGAGAACCTCTCTTGACCTGCTAACCACACCCCTTCTAATGCACCCCAGGATGCCATTGGCCTTCCTGGCCACAAGGGCACAGTGCTGGCTCATGGTCATCCTGCTGTCCACCAGGATTCCCAGATCCCTTTCTCCTATGCTGCACTCTAGTAGATCATTTCCCAACCTGTACTGGAACCTGGGGTTGTTCCTGCCCGGGTGCAACACCCTACACTTGCCCTTATTGTATTTCATCAAGTTTTTCCCTGCCCAGCTCTCCAGCCTGTCCAGGTCTCTCTGGATGGCAGCACAGCCTTCTGGAGTGTCAGCCACTCCTCCCAGCTTTGTGTCATCAGCAAACTTGCTGACAGTGCATTCAATTCCCTCATCCAGGTCGCTGATGAATACATTGAATAGTACTGGTCCTAGTACCGACCCTTGGGGGACTCCACTAGACTCAGGTCTCCAACTAGACTCTGCCCCATTGACCACCACTCTCTGGCTTCTTCCCACTGAGCGGGGATTCTCTGTGATGTTGCAGCTTCAGGTCTCCACCGGGCAGTGGAAATACTCTAAGGCCCTTAGAAGTAGCAAAGGTTAAGTTAGTGACAGCAAGTAGCCAACAGACCGAAGAGAGACAGACGAACAGGTAAGTTTGCACTTGGACAGCAATAGCAGCATGTTGGAGCAGTGTCTGAAGGAGGTGCAGGAGGAGACCCCAGCAGCGCCGCCCGGCGGCATTCTCAGAGCTGCGGCCTGCTCGGGCTCACGGTGGGAGGCTCCGGCCGGGGTGGAGGCCCGCCCACTCCGGGGCTGCTCGGGCCACAGGGCGGGCACGGCACGGCCCGGCACGGCTCCGCCCGGCGCCCTCCTCCACAGGACAGCGCCCGACACCCGGCTGGCAGGGCCGGCGGCTGCGGCGGAGGCCCGGCCCCCTCGATCCGGGTATCGCCGCCCCCAGTGCCGCGGCGGGAGAGCTGCGGGGCTGCGCGGCGCCGCGTCTGGGCTGGACCCGCTGCTGCTCCCGGACCGGCCCGCCGGTACGTAACGGGGGCGGTGCCGGGCCTGGGGCTGGCGTTACTGCTGCCGGGGCGGCCGGGGTGCGGGGCGGGCGGTCCCCCGCGGGGAGGTGACGGCGGGGCTCCGTCAGCCCTTCGGCCGGTGGGGACGGGTCGGCGGCGAGACTCCCCTGCGGGCAGCGCTACGGCCTGACAGCTGGGTTTGCGCCCGTCTGCGGTTGCGGAAAATCCGATTATAGAAGCTTCTCGCATTAAAATAAAATAAAAATAAAATGGCAAGATGCGGAGAGGGTCGGAGGCGAAGGCTGCCGTCCCGCACGTGTGCCGGTGCACAGGCGTGTCCCCTTCATCCCCCCGGCCTTCTCGTTTTGCTGTCATAGCACATAACCCTCTGTTGCAGAATCTGCCAGAGTTGCAGCGTAACTTTGTACCTGCAGCCAGCGCCAGTTATTCTGGCCTTACACTTCTGTGACTTCAAAGCGAAGTCGTTTGGGTAGAGTAGGAAAAACATCTTTAACTCCAACTGTTATTGTTGTCTCACAATTTTAGGAGAGTGCAGAAATGTCTCCCTTCGAAAATAAAGGACTAATACTGGGCATAATGGCAGGGACTGCTGGAGTAAGCCTGATGCTGATTTGGTACCATAAGAGCCGAAAAGCCGGTGCAGCTGTACATACACCTGCGTTCCTAGATGTCGGTAGCAGGCTTAATTCTGTGGGCTTGCGAAATGAAGCTTCTAATGATCAAACAGTGGTGATGGTTTTACACGGAAGGCAACTGCAGATACTGGAAAAATTGAATGGTTTGCTAGTAAGTGTGGATGAATTGAAGAGAGAGGTGGAATTTCTGAAAGAAGCTATTCCAAAGCTTGAAGAGCTTGTTCGAAATGAGCTTCAGTGGAAGGGAGACGTTCAGAGAGTTAGTCCCTCACACAGAGCAACGAAGCGCAGGAAAGCTGAGACAGCTTCTGGTGCAATAGAAACTACCAGCTCTGAGGAGGCCGAAAGTGAAGGAGGGTGAGTCAATAATATTTTGTATATACTACAGTACACACAGAGTGCAAATTGCATCATTGCCTATGTTAAACTTTGTATTGTTAACAGAGCCCTTTTAAAGTTTTATGTATGTTTTATGTTTCTCTGTATTCAGGGGGAAAAAAAAATCAGATTAGTAATTTTTAGATCAGAGAAAACTCGAGGTGACCGTCTCTGAATCGGCACCACAGCTGAAGTTGGCTTAATGCCAAACATAATACAGATTTTTAAGGGTACATTAAATAACAATCTGATGCAGTATTGCTACATAGCTATTCAATGAGAGGCAAAGTTCAGAATAATGGTGTAATTTTAAAATGACACCATTATTAAGTGCTTCTTGAAAGTGCTTCTAGTAAGAAGTAGTCATCTTGTGTATTTGACAGAGTTTGTTCAAACTATACAAATGCTCTTCTGCTTTTTTGATAGTTGTCTTCTATGGGCCTTAAAGTTGAGTTATTACAGTGTTCTGCCTAAAGGTATTACATGCTGTGAAAGCTATGTCCAAATGCAACACATACACAAATGGCAGTTCATTTAAATGTATTTGCTGTTGTATAGACTTTTTGGTGGTGTAAAAAATAATCATGAGGGATTTAGGGTACTGACTCGGTAAGGTAGAAAGTTCCTGGTTTTGATCACATCTTGGAGTCCTGTTGTGGTTAATGGGGTCTTTTATACACCTGAGTTGAGACCTGTGCTGAAGGATCAGATGTACCTGGAATCCAGGAGAAGGACCGTATTTTTGTCTTTTTATATGTCACCTAATATACCCTCCATATACATATAGTAATGTAAAAATGGTGATGACATTAGTCTCCTGGAATTGCAACTTTGTTTTGATATAATCAGATTAGATACTTAGATGCAATTTAGTAAGGATATGTTTATAGCAACTGAGTTTTTCCAACCATCTCGTCAGTGTGTTATACATACCTGTGTCAGCAGTACTATGTCTCTACATTGCCTATCTTAAGTCACTTTTTTCTTTAAAGATCTATATTAAGTAACTGTAATATTCTGAAGACAGCAACATGCTGCATGTAATCATTAATAGAGTTCTACTTTTTAGGAGTTCCTCCAAATTTATTTTCAGTTCCTGTGGGCAGAATTTCTTGTTGTGTTACATCCCAGCGCCCATGCTTCATGAGTCTTATAATTTGATACCTTATTTTGAAACCTGTCAGTTCTATTATGAACCAGTTCTTTAAGTATTCAGTATTGGCAGGGGTATTAAAAAACATTCCTCCTTCACATGTTGAAGAAGTATTTCAGTTCTATTAGTTTCTCAGATTGTTTTATCTGTTAATTGGTTTACAGAGGCTTTTATGTTGTGCATAAAGTATTTGGAGATGTTGATAAGGCTAAAGGACCAGTTTATGAATACTCAGGTTCACATACACAATATCGGGGTTATTCCACTCCTAGCGTTTGAGAAGGTCCCATTTTCAGGTCAGGAGAGATGTGTTCCTGTTTGGGAACTAGCCAAGGAAACTTGTCTGTTCAGGTTCTGTATGACGAAGAAGCTGATGAGATGATCCAATACAAGTGATTATAGTGTGCAAGAGCTTTGAATGTGTCCTTAAGAGAGGCCTTCTCTGATGAGTATTTGTATACAGTCAGAAAGAAGGAAGATAATTCAAGGTTATAGATAGTGTTAGTCATTTGGGTATGTGCTTTTCCAATGCTATTTTTTAGTTCCTTTTGAAAAGAGATTTTTTTTTCCTACTGACACCTTGTACTTGATGTGCTTGTTTTGCATATCTTATCTAAATTTAAGATAATTTTATTTCATTCAAGTAATTTTATTTTTTTTTTCCTCTTGCAAGTGGAAATAGGTTGTTAATCCGAGTGTGTGTACAGTTGCAACATATACAGCTTTTTCTGAGGTTTTATGTAACTTCAGTGACAGTGGTGCATGTTCTATGCGAGTTTGCCATGAGAGACAATAGCAACACACTTTTTCTTTTCCAGTTAACGTGCATCACCACTTCATGTGCTGTAGGTGTAACAGCGTGTGCATTGTTTTATACTGTTCTGTGGTGAATCCCACACACAACAATGCATTCAGTTGCCAGTTTGTGCACTAGAGAAATAATTTTTCTCTTTGTTACAGAATAAACTTTTTTTTCACTTTCTGCATTCTTTCTAAAGTACATGCAACGTGTTTCACTGCCTCAGCAGTATTTTCATGATCTAGAAGACAGAACTTTGCTTGTGTTAAGCACTTCTGGTTTTAGCTGACAAATGGGTAGATGCTGGGAATTGACAGATTAAGTGATCTTAAGAGTTTTATGGACTTGTGCTGGATGACTACGTTGTTTTCAGATTTGTAAAGTTCTTCGAGAAACGCTTTTATTATTACCTGGTTTTTCAATAAAATATTTGTCAGTCTCTGATACGGTCCTCGCTGCTTTGATCTACTCTGCTCATATTCTCAATGTCGCTGTTGGTATTCAACACCTTGGGAAGAGAAGCTTTCTATTTTGCCTTTCAAAAATTATGTATTTCTGTAAGTAGGAAAATATCACATGCTTTTTAATAAATGAGACGTGTTTTTACATAATAACGGATAGCCTGAATGGAAGGTACCCTGAATGATAAAGAGCCTACGGTTCCTAGTCTGCGCTTTTTTGTGTGCTGTTCTTAATAGTTTGTTTCAGTTTCCCTCATTTCCTAGTGAAACCTCAATCTTTAACATTTGAGAATGTGTAACAAACACTCATTCATCTATAAACACAACACACTGGGTCTAGATGATTACCTGGGATGGAGAGTGTCACCTGATTCTCCTCTTTGTAATTCTAGAGCTGTTTCCTCCCTGATACAGCAGCGATGAACCATTGATATCAGTGCGATGCATGGCACTGGTCTTCAGCTGGCCCGGCATCCAAGCTTTCCAAATTACATTTGTCATCAGTCACCAGAAAGATTCACCACAGTAAATCCATTTCCTACAGATGTTTTATTTATAATTTTTCTTTGAAATAGTTTAAATATTCAGCAGGAAGAAACATTTTCCTTGTCTGCCTCTGAGTATCACTTCATTTACCATTTCTTCATTTATTTTTGCTGCCCATCTGTTTTCAGTGCAACCCTCAACTGACCTAAGAAGCTGATTTGCCAAACTTTTTCTCGAAGGCCGCTTATCATTACTGATGAGTCTTATCCTGACTCTGCTGGGTGCAGATGTGCAAATGTGATCCAGATCAATCTGTGACATACAATCACCTTTCTATTGAATTAGCTGGAGCTGATGAGATGGTGTTTTTGTCAGCTTGTGATTTTTTTTAAGTTGGCAGGGAGACAACAGATGATATGGGATCTGTCTAAAAGCTGAAGTGTTGTGAACAGATGATACTTAATTAGGTTCACTGTCTGCCAATTTACAGGCAATTCAGCACAGTTTTTGAACCAGCACAGTGAATTTATACCACAGTGGTGTTTTATACTGTGTAGCTCAGGTTATTTTTAATGCCGTACTAGGTGCCTGGATTTACTGAACAGCTTAACCACAGCATGGTGAGTCTCCAGCACAGTTTCCATTTGTTCTTTGAACTTTGAACAGTCCTTGGTGATCCAGCTGAATTCTGTTGGTTGTTCACTGCTCCTCATGTTCTTACCACTGTTTTTCTCTTTTAAATAAAATCTATTTGCAATAAAGGTGAAAACAAGTTAGTACTGACTGTAGGCATTTTTAAGGTTCCTCCATTTTCTCAAATATTGGTCAATGCATTTATCATATGTAAATACTGATTTTTCTATTTATTATTTGATAAAACCTATTGCAGGAAATTATGAGGTAAAATTGCAGATGTCAGTGTTGTTATATGAAATACTTGTAAAACAAACCATAATGACTCTTCCTTGTTTTTTGTTGATTAGTGTTGTCAGTCCTTAGACTCTTAGAGGTTTTAAACTGTTAAAAAGAATCTCCACTTCTGTTTGTTTTAGTAGTAATTTTTTTTTATGGTAGTGCTCTTCATAACATGCTTTTCTAGGATGAGTAGCTGTATAAGTATGCTAGCTGCTTTGTTGAAATCAGTTATCAAGCTCTTCTTATTATATTTTTTTTATTAATAATACCTGTTACACCCTTATTTTGTCCTTAAGTAGCTGGAAGGATTTCCTGTCTTGTAATAAAACTGGCTTCAGTTCAAATTAGTGAAGTACTAGTACTTGTACTACTAAAGCTTACCCAAGCTCTTAGGAAAAATCCTAGCTGCTTATTTTTTAAAAGTCTGTGTTGCCTTCTTAACATGTTATGTTTCCGTGCTTAAAACATTTCAGCTATGATAAAGATGAAACGGAGAGCTAGTAAAAAGATGTGTCATCAGAAACAAACCAGAAAAACATTCTTTATGCCTAGTTTGCTGCAATGTTTGAAGTTATATTTAGTGTTTTATAATTGAAATTACCTTGCTGTCTTTTTACACCCATGACTCCTGAGCAATGTAGGAGTTTGCCTGGGGTGCGTGACTAGTGAGGTGGGAACTCATCACAAACAAGTCATGCAGCCCTTGGCTGTCACCTTGGTGCTTTTCCTGTGGAAAGTGCTGGGAGGCAGCAGCGTCAGCTCTGGAGCCAAAGAAGAAGATACAAGTCAGAGAGGACCCCCTGAAGGCACTGTGAAGTTATTTTTCTGAGGAAAGAAAGGAAAAATTTAGAGGAATGCTGGTGCATCTTGGGGGTAACTAGCATGAAGAACCTTAAGCACTAGCAATTGCTTGCACTCCATTGGACATTTTGGTATTAGGACATTTAATTTCAGGCCTTCTCATGAAAAACGCTCTTCACTATCCAAACTTGTAGAAGGATTTTAACATTTTATTCCTTTTGTTTGAGAATAGCATTCTTCTCTGTTGATTGTATAGAAACTCCTGCCCCTTACTGTAGCCCAGTGTCTTCTCCCCTGTGTCAGCAGGCACAGGGTCGTATGGTGTGTTGAAATCCCTAGGAATTACTGGCATTGCCTTACGCTGAAAAAACGTTTTTCACAGTTGTGTTTTTCACTTCCCACAGTTTGTTTTATAGGTATTGTTTTGCCTTCTTTAAAGCATGCAATCAACAATATATTGAAATTTATAGCATTCTTACCAAGGTTTAAGATGGTCTGTTCCACATTTAAATTCTTTGAGGATTCCTGAAGCAGATAAATAGAGGAGGTAGGAGAGAACCTCCCAGAACAGTGGAGGTAAGAGGGAAGAAGTGACCTGTCCTCTCTGCTGTTTCTCGGCACAAATGTGGCCCAGAGATCGTGTTTCTGTAGGAGAGGTGGGATGAGGAAAGGCTTGCTGCAATATGGTCTGATCTTAAAAGATTATTCTTCTATGATATTTTATAATTATATATTATAGTATATATTATAATTCACATAATCTGTTAGGTGGTGACCAACTTCACACTTTTTTCATTTGAGTCTCAGTGACTATTCTCATGTGATTTATCTGATGTCATGTGAATTTGATGTTTGGCCATGACAGTTTGATTCAGTGCTGCTGGAAGTCTCTGCTGGGCTTATCTGGGGTGACAGGGCTTGGCTATCAGCCCAGCCTTGACCTTTTGTATTTTTGCTAGGATAGTAACATTTTCTAAAAATCACTTTTGTCTGTTTTCTAACATTGAAATGGTTGTGATCATAGAAATTTTAGCAGATGTTTTATGTAGCCAAGATAAAAATGACAACATCTACATTGACTTCCAAACACTGATTCCTTACTTCCATATCTACCTGCTTAAGTAGCATTTGATACAGTGCCTGAATTACTGTAACTAAGGAGTGTTATGGTTGCAGTATTGTATGGGAATTTAAAATTGCCTTTACTGCTTAGTTGTTGCTACTTTATATTATCTAGTGCCCTTGTTTTAAGTCTGTAATTGCACAAACCCTCAGTGCATTTATCTTTTAATTGGAGTGGGGGGCACCCAAACCATGTGAGGAAAGGTACTTTCCAAACATGCTTCACATCACAGGATTATGTATTGGAGCTAAAAGACTGCCCCTCTCCCCCTAAATCTCCTGCATTTTCGGTCGAGTTAGTGCTCTTACAAATGCAGCCTATATAGGGTGTAGCTCCGCACCTACTTCAGAATAGTTATGGAAGAACAAGATGCTGTGTTTTTAAAGATGCTTCAGAAATCCAAAAGAAATGTTTGGTGACTTACAAATAAAGGCTTTGCAAGATGCAACATAGCATGTTTCATGAACTTCAACATCATCAAGATTTAGTAAAACAAATCTGTAGGAGTCTCTGAAGTTTCCCATCTCTGCTTTGCTCCAAGTTGTTTTTCAGCCTGAACACATACCTACAGTTATGTATGTATTGCTCTATTCAAATGTGGTTTTGAGTCTTCTTTCCCATATTACTGGAAAAAATAGATTTTATATATTTTGACTGTCGTGGCCTACTTTGATTATTCAGTTGCTTAATGTCTATAGTACATTTAATGCCTTTTCTGCTCCTAGTTACCATTTTGAAAATCTCTGAACCTAGCAGACAATACTTTTACGTTATTATTTCTTATCAGAACAATGTTTTCAAAAGTGGAAATGCAGATGATTAGGCTTTCCTGCCCATTTTTAGTACCTAAGCAAAAAGCTACTTTTTAAAAATAATGCCATTCATCTGCTCCTATGTGAAATTGGAGGACCCTAATGTATGCTCAGCACTTAGGACAGTAAGGCTACCTGCTTATCTCTGCATGGTTTTTATGGTAAATATTTCTTTGTCCTTGATAGCCTTGTGCCTTGTACTTGTGCAGTAAGCATAGTGAATTAGTATAAGCTCTTTCCTGGTTTCAGATATTCTGACTTTCAAAATATTAAAAATAAATAAGGAATTGATAACAGTGATGTTATTGTTTATATTTAGATCTTACAAGTGTTTAGCAAAATATTGTGTAGGTGATTCTTACAGCACTTATGTTTTGCTTAGCAAGCTCATTTCTATGTAAAAAAATAGGGAAATTGAGGTAAAGAGTTGAAGAGGCCTATTTAGGGTTACAGAGCATGTCTTACACACTAATGATTTAAAGTGTTCTGCATATGAAACACAAGGATACATGTGTTTCTAATATACATCTGCATTTTTTAAATGCAGTATTAGGCAGCAGGACAGTGTAATTACTTGCCTGTTATGTTTGGAATATGATTGTGCTGTCCCTTTGAAGGTAAAAGTTTTGTAATAATAATAAGCTTGATACCATTAATAAAAACTACTTTAAGTTTGGACAACTGGAAGAAATTGTGCTCTAAAATTTTTGCATTTGAATTTAACAATGCTCTACCATTTTTTTTAAAGGATGGTTATTATTTTCTGTGATTTTAGTTATCTTACAGCTCATACTGATTCTGAAGGAGACTCTGAGGAAGAAAAGGGATGTATGAAATTGCCCGATGCCATTGTGAAATCAGAAGAAGAGGAGTTACTTAATCTTTTACAGCAGGTGGACAATTTGCACAAAGGTTCAGAGGATGATAAAAGGGAGGGCTTCAGACTGCTCCTTGAGAAAGATGACAAGGTATTAACGAGTAAACTTAATATTATGTTGCTATTAACTTATGCTTTGCACTACTTTTGACAATTTTCTTAATACAAGCATTAAAATGCACACAGGAATGGAAGCTGAAATTTCGTGTGTATTTTTAAAATACAGTGAAAAATAAATATTTCATGGTGGTGTCAATATTCATGTTGGGTGGGCATAGAAGTTTTACTATTTTATATCCCATCCAGGCTTGATAACTTTGAGGCTCTATTTGATGTACGTATTCTTGCATGCAACCAAGAAAGATCATGAGCTTTTTTCTACGTAAATGATACTTTTGCTGGTTTTAGAATGGTATATGTGAGAAAGTCCTGTGGAATTAAATAGTAACCAGAGTAAGTGTTCTCAAGGAATCAAACTATGAGCCTGTAATCTGTTTATTCCTTTCTGGTATACTTCATGTGAATATTTCCTTTGACTTTACTGTGCACATACATAACTCCAGATAAAATTTTAAAGTGGTTTGATGTGCAGTGCTTAATTCAGTGTGTCAGTTTCTTATGATTTGGCAAACATTAGTTCTGATTATATTTTCATTTACATACTGAAATACCCAGGAAGGTGGATGAGATACTAATTGTGATTGTGGTGCTTATGGCATCCCTAAAGAAAATACACATCACATCATTCAGGGATCTATTGTGCTTTACTGGATTACCTTTTTATTTTTTATATTAATAGAACTTTAAAACTGATTTATGAAATAAAACCTCTTTAGACAGCCCAGGGTATTTTCAAAAGCTGTATTCTCCTTTGGTCCTGAGAAACTGGTCATCTGGTTCTCACATAAACTAAAAGTAATATAGAAAGATGCAAAATAAGGGAAGATTTATGCCATGTTCTGATAACTGGCTTTAAGCATTATGAAAAGAGACTATTTAAATCACATTCTGATCAGTTTAATTACCCAGCTGTCCTCTACTTTCAGTATGAAAACTGTGTGGACTTTCTTTGGAGACTTACACGTGCTTATGGGGATCTGTTTGAGATGACTACTGATGCTGAGGAGAAGAGGAAGTATGTTACTGATGGTAAGCAGAGGAAAAATGTTTGCGTAGAGTGCCATCTGAATGTAGTGAAACAGGCTCTGCACTTTGGTTATGTTTGCCAATCCAAGGAATTTCCAATCCAATAAATGGGAGTATTTGTACTGTAGAGATAATGTTTTATGCAATAAACTGCCACAGTATACAACTTCAGTCCATTCTTTCCTCACTGGGAAGATCCAAAATCAGTGTAGGAGAAGTATTGTGTGTCATAGTTGAAGGCTGTTGACTCTGGATGGTGCCTTAAAATCCTGTATTTTGTTGAGAATCAGATGGATTCAGAATGTGAAAAAAGACAGATGCTGTCAGCACGGTTTCTTAATTACATCTTTGGGAGAGCAAGAGGAATAAATTAATGCCAAGGCAAAGTCAAAGTTTGTTTTTCTGCTTTCCTGTGGCAAAGGAGCACTCCTGCATGTCAGCAGCCTCTTTTGGGGTGATGGTGGGGGTGAAACTTTGTGAAAAACTGTTGACCAGAAACAGAAGTCATATGTGGCAATTGATGTTGCTTCCAGACATCTCTCCCCGTGTGTCCTGTTTAACAGCTTAACTTCAGCAAGGTTCTGATTTTCTCCTTCACAGAACTTTTTCTTTGTTGCTTTTAAAAGCATTCCCCTTTGTTTCACTGTCTGCATGTATATTGGCTAGAGGTGCAGTTTCCATTTCCCTTTTTGTTTCTGGCCTTCTCTTTATTACAATAAAACCTACATCTCTGCTACCTGTGTCACTCTCCTCCAGTCAACACTGTTCTTACAATAATCTTTTTTGCCTGTATCTGGGAATATTTCTCTCTCTCTCCTTTGTTTCTCCATTGCCTCTTCCTTTTTTGCTGCACCAAATTCAGGTTTTATAAGTGTATTCCAAGTTCAGGTTATTTTGTCTTTTGTGACTCTTTTCCCATTTTCTACTTTCTGTTCTGTCAGCAGTGACAACATCACCGGCAAAGCAGTTTTGGCTGCCCTTTGTCATCCTGAAAGGCAGTGTCATGCCTTTGTGCTGTCATTACATACTCCATAGCCAGCCTTGGCTTGTCCAAGGTCCTTGTCCCAATCCTTTTGTTATCTAGATACTCAAGACTTGCACTGCCTTAGCTACTTAATGAATATTGTCTTTGCTTTCCTAGCAGTTTGACTGCTTTGTATGGAAATCACAAAGTGCAGTGAGGATTATGTGACAAACTAAATTATCACAGTGAACTCTGTTGTTGGGTCTTTTGCTTTTACCAGTGACTACTTGTAGCCTCAGCTGATGAAAGATACTGGTAAAGCAAAAGACAGGGAGAGATAAAGAATGATGGAATTAAATTGGGTCTTAGGTGTTGAGTAACCAGCCTAGTTTGGCTCATTCTCATGAAGTGGTGGGTGGCGGCAGCCTTTTTCATCTCAGTTTTTGGAAGTGGTGCAGAGAGACTGAGACTGCGGGGGAGCTGGCAGTAGTTTCATGGTTTTTTTCATTCTACGGGGTTGGAGGAGTGTGTGTGCTGTTCTTTGTTTTTATGAATTTAACTTGCAATACAGAAATGTCAGTGGGGCTTAATTGGTTGCAGCTGAGACTTTGCAAACAGCAAGCATCTCATCTGAACTTCTTGCTGGGAGCATGGGTTTGATCAAATCACCTACTGTCATCTTTATTCAGTTAAAAGTGAAACTTAATGGAAGTCTTTGTGCTGGAAAGGAACTTTAGCTACTTCATTCCTGTACCTAAGGCAGGAAACAGCTCTGCTGACAGGTGCTTCTCTAACCTGCTTTTAAAGGTCTTTAGTCTTACAGACAACACAGCCTCTTTTGGCAGTCCGGTCCAGTCCTTCCCTGATTTAGCTGCATCTGAATTGGATTTTAAGAGACAATACTAAAATTGCACCCATATATATATATATATGCTCATATTTGTATATGGATGTATGAGTATGTAAATGACATTAAGTCAAGATGTTGATTTAAATGTTTTTAAGAGCAAGAAGCAATTTTTTGTTTGCAGCTAGAGTATATCAGTGTGCTTTGTTCTTGGTAGTTGCTTAAAATGTGGAAGAGTACAACCCTTTAATATTTTATTCCATTTACAGGAAAGATTAAAGCTGAAAAGGCTGTTCAGCTGGATGCCAAGAGTGCTGAGAGTCACCAGTGGTAAGTTTGAGAACGTGTGCATTTTTGCAAATTTACATGTATTTATCAAATCCAACAAAGAACCCCAGCTGTCTTTGGCTCTAAATAGTGCCCACAACAAGTTACATTTCTCATGCTGCAGTTTGACATTAATTTAACAAATTATTATTTGATATCTTGTCATAGTTTTATGGAACTCAATTATCATCAGTTGCAGCTAAAAATTACATTGAAGTGTTCTGTGAAGCATTTACTATAGCATGTGAAACAGCTCAATAACTGTACTTCAGTACATATCCTGAAATGTAGTATTTGCTTAAATCAGTATATTATTGCTCAGAGAAGCCATAGTTTTCCAATTACTTTCTCTTTCAACACTTTGAAAAATAATGCAATTTGACCTCATATTTTGTCTTTTCTTTTACTTGTAATAATCTAAATTCTAATAATTAAAAATAGATAATGAGAGAACTACAGAAGTTTCAATTAACTTCTCAATTTTTCATTTATCATATAACTTTCCTTCAAGCTTGGCAATTTGATTAATTTTGTAGACCTTGCCAGAACTAACAAACTTTGCCAATGTAAATATTTTTTATCAAATCAACACTATCAGGTAAAAGATAATTCTGCTGAGTTCTAGCTGATAGTTCCTCACCTCACTATTTTATTAAACAATTCTGGTGAGCTCCTGATTTCTCTTTTAATATTGTTAGCTTTTCCTTTTCATTTTGGTTTCTCTGTTCTTCATTAATATTGTCATTACACATGTAGGGTGGGATTTCACTTAACTTTTACCAAATCCTTTTATCCCAGGCTCCCTTCACAATCTAAAATGAAGTAGCCTCTTCTGGAATGCAGTTCATCTGAGTCCATTTTGCCCATCTGCATTAGGGTGAGATTAATTTCTCCTGAGGTTCAGTTGACATCTCCATTGCCAATAAAGTGAGCACATGTCAGCTAGCTCAGGTTTAGATGGTTAGACACAGATGTTTTCATTTAATTAGGTGACTCTCTGGCTTGGTTTCTCTCTCCTGAACTTCAAAGATGACTATGTTATTGTTCCACACTATGTTCCTGTGAGTGTTGCCATATTTCTATGATTCTTTTTTCCCTTCTGATCAGTAACAAGTAGTGATCCAAACACCCGCTTTGTATCAGTGGGGTGCTAGAAGTGGTGTGCTGTGCGAATCTTGACTAAGCTTCACTGTCACAGACAGATTTGCATTTGCTCTTTCCTATGTCTTGGAAGTTATGATGATGCCTGCCTGAAGGTGAAGCCCAGGCCCCTGGTGGCTATAGTGTGGCAGTTTAAGACAGAAGCCTTTACCTTTGGCCTTACCCAGCTGCTTGTTAATTCTGATCAGCTGGAGGTTACCACCATGGCAGCAAAACTAACAGAAGAGAATCATGTGAGCATCAGTCCTCAGTGCAAGGTGATTTGAAGCCCATAGCTTGAACACCTGCTGAAGGCCATTCACAGCCATTCCTGCTGTTTGCCTGACCACAGCCATGACCACTTCTTGGGTAAGGGTAGTGCTGGTGTACCCCTTGCAGCTAGAGCGATGTGTATAAACAGCCACAGTATCACATGCAAGGACAAGTCCTGCCTCCGCCTTCCTCCTCAGCCTTTGAGACTGACAAAATCTCCTAGTATAAATACAGCTTCACTGGCAGAAACTATGCTGATAAAAGCTTACATGTTGTTCAGGGAGATGTAGGTGGTCTGCTGGACTTCAGATGTGAAATCCTGTACTGGCAGGCACATCTAGCAAGGGAAGAATGACAAGTGCAAGGAGATGTGTTCCAGAGGTTAGCTCAGAAAGCTTATTTGAGAAATTTAAGAGGAAAATCTTATGTTTTGTAGGCTACTGCTTCTTGTAATAGGCAGTGGATTTCTGTATGTTTTACAGTTTTCATCCTTTTTGTATCTGGTTTGCAAGTGAATGTGAGGATTTTACGAGTTGCTCTTGAACTGGTGGCTTTCTAGTGATGTAGATGGACACCATGGATTTGAATAGTTTGGTATAATTTTTTTCTGAATATTTTATCTGCTTGTCTTTATTTTCTGAAGTCTTTCTGACTTGATATGTAATTTTTAAAGTGTGATAATAAGAGAGAAAACAAAACTTAAAAGATAGAACAAATATTTATACAGAAATACTAGCATCACTAGCAAGTGGTCACACAAAGAAGAATGACATACCAGTTTTACCTAAGTTCAGAGGTGGAGGGCAGTACTCAACTCCAGACAGACGCCTAAATGTACTGTCTCCATTACATGTGTCTACCTGTGAGCGAGAGACTTGTCCTCCACTTACAGGGGATGAAGAGCTGATAGATAACACGTGACCTTTACATGCCAGGATATTTGCATGGCATGGCAAATGTGACACAGAACTGTTGGGGGTCTCTACCCTTCCAGGCTGGCATCTGGAAGTGGTGGGAAACCCTAGGCAGTTGCAGTAGGCACCTGTGTCCAGGCAGGGATCCTGGGAATTGAATTGGGTTTTATTTGACTGTAATAGGAGATCAGATAAACAGATGAGAAGCTCAGCAAGAATGCAAGCTCAGTGTGAAAGCGATGCTGTTTCAGACCAAAATCCTTCCTTTTCATCTCATCGCCAACATAAAAGTTTCTTAAGCTGTGTAAAATAAATAATCTTAGCCTATGTAAAGTAAGCCCATCTGGTTTTTAGACAGTTTTCTCATTTTTCATGTAAGGTTATCTCATTCTGTATTAGCTACTGATGAGGAAGCTGGCTTTCTGACCTTGGCTAAGGAAAATTTTGGTTAATTTCTTACTAATCTATGCTTTCTTATTTCTCAGGGGTTTTGATATTTTTCTATCAGCACAACAAAGGTTTTAACTCATATTTGGTGTAGCTGCCATCTCTATTGTCCTGTTCTATTTATGGTCCACTTATGCATTATTTCTAATGTTCTCTTAAAACTGTTTAATATAGTATGGCTTACTAAATGAGTGAGGATTAAATGATAGGTCTGTTCTTTTCCTGGTCCTGTTCCTTGCTCTCTAATTACAGTTAACTCTTGGGGGAATATAAGTGCAGAAGAAATTTAATTCAGCCTTGTTGGTTTAATCTTTTGTCATTACTACCTCATTGCTAATTGTTCTGTACTTTCATTTACATTTCTTTTCTTTCTACTGTATTTATGGAACCTCTTCATGTTGTCTTGAATGTCTTGTGAGTTGCAATTCAGTTTGTATTTAGCATTTCCGATATATATATCTCTAAATATGCTATCCAGCTCTGATACGTATATCTTTAACACCCATGCGATATCTTTAGCTTAGCTATGTGCTCTTATTTTCACTTTCAGGGTCAATTACTTTTGGATTTTTAAGTCAATAGAGAACACCTCACTGGAGCTGAATTAGTCTTTATAACTATTTCTTGCCTTTCCTGTGCATCAAAAAGGGTCATTCGCTGCTGTGCTTTTGAGTACTGTCTCTTACTAATTATTCTATAGAAGTTTTTATAATGTGGCACTTTTTTATGGCTTAGTTCTCTTCATTAGAAATGCACACCATGCCTGTCAAGCAAGTATTTGGGCTATAGACCTCTTTGAAAGTTTCTTTTGGAAGCTTATCCCTGCTGCTTGAAAGCTCTGTTTACTGCATAAATATGTCTTTGTCACACTCTGACTGACATAACTGTTACAATAAAGCCCTAGTGTAGATGAAGTTATACTGGAAAAAACATCCCTTTTCCAGAGCAGGGTTTTTCCTGTTTTGTGGAACTGCTATAAGCTGTCTGGGAAATAGAATGTATCTTTTGTCTCCACCGGGAGAATTTAGTGGAATGGTCTCATGAGCAAACTCTTGCTAATGTAGGCCTAGAGTTCAGCTCTCTTGTCTTACTTTTCATATTTACTTCAGTTAAGAACAAAAAAATGTCATATATCTTCTTTGTAGATCACCCTTTTTTTTTTTTTTATAAAATGATATCATAAAATATATCAACAGTAAAACTGGATAACTCACTGATCAGAATACTGGCAAGTAACAGAGTCATCCTCATTAAATTTGATAAAATATATGCAGAAAGAACAGAGCAAAGTATGTTGAAGTAGTCAGTCGGTTTTGGTAATGGACTTTTGCAGCTGCGAATAATTTTCATATCTGAATCCAGATTTTTGAAAATGTGATTGTACGTAATATTGTAGTTGCCAAGGAGATCAAAAAACCTTCAGATTTTTTGAATGGTAACTTTGAAAAAACTGAAGTAAATGGAAACACTGGAAAGGAAAAACATAGCTGTAACCTTTTATTATTTGTATGACCACTCTAAAGAGAGGCAGAGTAAATATTCTAAGTGACTTGTTGCTTTCTTCAGCCAGTGTCAATTATTCAAGTTGTGATGGAACTCACATGCAAAAGTTGGCATCAGCCAATCGCAGATCTTCCTGTTTTTCCCAAGCCTTAAACAAAATCCTTTTGTGGGTCAGTGATTCCCAAATGATAGCTGTGAATCCTCACAGTTCATCTTGGACCATGGAGCAGCTTTATCATTCACATTTTAATTGAAGGTGTTGTGCCAACAATTCGGTGCTATAGTTGCTTCGGATGGTACCGCTTTACAACTTTACAATTACAGAAAACACAAAATGTAGAGGCGTGTTAAGAGTGCTTTTACTTAAAACTAAACAATCACTTTTAAGTTCTTTTGCAAAACAAGTGAGTTTTCATGTTTGGAGGTGTTTTTGTTGCTGTTTTTTCTTCAAGAGTTTGGAAGAGGTCCAGAAGGCTTCTCTGCTGTTGCCCAGAACCCCACACCTCCTTTTTTCTCGAGGAAGACTTTGCAAAGGACAGAAAAGTTATTGGATGTGACCAGCGTTCAAGACATTTACTTAGAAAGATCATTATTTGCATTGAGCTTTGGTTTGTTTGCCACAAACAAACTTAGTGCTACCATTAAATATGGGTTACTCTATAGAATTTACCACTGATAGGAATCATATAGCACATGCCTTATTTAGATTGGAGTGAAGTTATCAAGTGAAAACTTAGTAATTTCAAGTGAAGACTCCCCCTGAACCACAGCTGCCCCCAAGACTTTTCTCTATTGTGTCTGTGTGGGTAACTTGAAGGCGCAGAAACAAATTTCACCAAGTGCAGGGTTGTCCATGAAAGCAGGTTCCAAAGATGAGTCTCTCACTGAGAGGGAATGCTATGGGAGAGAATGGATTGGCTTCATTCTCTCACTGAGAGGGAATGCTATGGGAGAGAATTGAGGATAGGAATAGTTGCCATTTGCTTGGGTGTTTTGGCTGATCTGTATTAGTAAGCCAAAAAATGGAGAAGGACATAATAATAGAAATCTTATTAGCTTTTGTTTGCTGTAGAGATTTGTTATTCACTTCCAGGACTAATTAAAAATGTTGACCCTTATGTTCGCATTTGATTTTGTGCTAAGCTTGTGCCTGGGCTAGAACTGATGCTTAGGGAATCTTTGATGTGCTAGCATGACTTCTACTTCGGAGTGAAGTTGCTGTACTTGGTATATAAAAAATGAAAGAAGTGGTGATCACTGGTAGAAAGTATTTCAATGAGGAAATTTAGAGATTGGAAAGATACCGAGGGGTTTGTATGTAACAGTGGAGTATCTAGCCAGAAGGTGTTTTCTGTTACTTGAGAGGTACAAAGTATTCAGAAATGCAGAAAGTTTCATTTCTGCACAAAGAAGGTATTCAGAAATGGAGAAACTTTTAACCCATGTGTCTTGGAAACAAAAGATGGTAAACTCACTCATAATAGGATAAAGAACTGCTCAGAAGATGATTTCTAAGAAAGTCTACCACTATTTTGACCCAACTGGGATTAAGTTTCTTGTGGAATTCAATCAATGGATTAATTTTTAGGATTAAGAGATACTACTACCCAGCACAATAAAGTCAAGTTCTTAAGCCCATATAACTTGGTTATTTTGCAGAAATGTAGGGAGCTGTACAGAAGCAGGAAAAACATAGTTCTGATGGAAGAACTTTTGTGTTAGGTGGCATGTATATGCAAAGGGATTTTACACAAACTTCCCACAAAAAAGTGAACATCATGTACTCTCAGTAACTGAATGATAACAAATAATTTGTCAGATTTGTAGAGTGCAGTGGCATAAAAATAATTCTCTAGTGAAACAAAACTCTTGAAAATTATAGAATATGTTTTAGGATAGTATCATACTACTGACAACTGTTAAAATTAAATCCATACCATGTTTCTAACTAAATACTTGTAACCTTCTGCCCGTAATTATCCTTTATTTAGACTTAGAAGAGACAGAAAACTTACAAGCTACGAGCATCTGTTTCTGTCATATGGTCTTATTTTGCAGGAGTTGATAACCTTGTGCAGAAATACTTTCAGTCAAAACTTGGTAAAACAAAGTTTCAGGTTAGTAGTTATCTCCTCCATAGTTAATTCATGGGAAGACCAAAAAAGTTTTACAGCGATCTTTGGTGTTAATTGTGCTTAATTTTAGTCAATAATCTTTAAATTACTTAATTATTTTGCTAAAAATAATTTAAAATGTCAAATTCAGAAAGGCTAATTTAGAAGCCATTTCTGAAAAGCTGTAACTTGTTCCTTAGTAAGTGGATCAGAGGGATTTGTAGCTTCTTATGTATGTCTGGTTAGAGCATTCAAATGAGAAAATTGTGGAAGGTCATGCATTACGACTGTGTGATTGCTGGGGTTAGTGATTAGATCTGATAAAAGTCACATCATATGCAAAAAAAAAAAAAAAATCACAATCTAGTGGGGGTTAGATTGTGGTTTTTTTTTTCTTTTCCACAGGGCAGATCAATGGAGTATTTCAGTTCAGAAATGTTGTTGCAGCACCTCAGGGCGTTTGTCGTCCCTTCTCCAAGTTCTCTGTCTGTTGATCTTTCTTCTCAGTGCACGTTTTCCTTTCCTTTGAAGAATGGTAGCAGATATTGACACTTGCATGACAGTAACCTTTTGCAAGGGACTGAGCTCAGGTCTGTAGTCCAGCCTGTGAAGAGGAGTATGGTGCATCCCTCTGGGAAAAGGTTCTTGAAATAGCAATGCATTCATGAAACACTACAGCATCCTTATGCAAGTGCAAAGGACTTAGGTTTGAAATGTGGAAAGATCTATTTACTACAAGCTTTTTGCCAGAACAGTCATAGAAGAAATAATACTGGCAAGCTAGTGATCCCTATTACATTTCTGTCGAGGAGAATTGCTGTGTTACTATCTCTGAAAGCTGTTGTTTCACTCTGTTTCCACATTTGTGAAGACTATATCCTGCTAACTGCTTCAAGATTGTACTTGCACCTATAACAACTAAAAAGGTCTGTTATAAAAAGAAAAGCTAAATTTCTTGAACACAGAAATTTAACACAGCTGTAGGTTCCACCGTCTCAGAAATGCAGAACATGGCATACGCATGTTCTGCTGGTGAACTTCTGTGAATATGCATTAACAGCAGCATTTTTCCTTGTTTTGGTATATTGTATGTGTTGCAACAAATTAGTAAGCCAGAGTTCTTAAATATCCTTACTTTTGTGGTTTGGTTTTTTTTTTTTAATCAAAACATGAATTTGTTTCCTGTGTTTTTGCAAGCATCACCTGTGCTATATCTTATGTTTCCTGGAGCTCAGCTTCAGTGCTCTGGTAAATTTTTAATATACAAACTGTATTTCTGACATTTTTTACAATGAAGACTCAGCGGTATTCCAAGAAGGAGAAAAAAAAAGAAAACAAACCAAAACCAGAAAGCAAAACCCAAATGAAAAAAAGCCACAAACAAACAAACAAAAAATCTAACCACATCACTTTGCGCATTAGCGCATTTTACTTTGTATATTGGCAGGCTTTCACATTCTTACCAATTGCTTCCATACCCTCACCACTATGAGGAAGGTGATATCAAACTGATACTTTACTTTTCCATGGAAACTACTATCAGGTGCATTTTTGTAGATGAAATACCACAGTGGGAAAGTGATACAATTTTAAGTATGTAAAATAGTGATCTCTGGAAGGGTAGTGCAACAGGGATCATAAACAGTATTATAAATTGCAAAATCTCCCTACATAGGAATCAGTATGTTGTTGAAGGCAGATCAAAAAGCAAGCCTGAGGGTCTGGCTGCATTGCAGAGACTGTCAGAATACGTAAGTGTATGAAACTGGTGAGTGAGGGAGTCGATGGCTAGGAAGTAACTCGGGACTCTGAGCCGTGCAGAGATGGGGAGATGCAAGAATGCATTTAGAAATGGAGTTGAAATGAACTTTGTTTTTACTGGGCCTCTCATATGTTAGGCACACATTAGCCTTTACTTATGCTACCTTACATATCAGACGTGTCCTGTGTGAAGAAGAGGGAGTGAAGAATAGATCTAAAAGAGATGAATTACATTCTTTGATAATAGTCAATATCACAAACTCTCCTCCTGTTCACAAAGTCATACCAATTACAGTTAAGAAAATCTTTCCTGTTGATATTAGGCTGCTAAAAGAGAGACCTAGACTTCTAAATGTAAGCCCTGCACCCACACATTTCCAAAGTCTACATGACAAAGAGGATTTTTTGCAGTTGGGATGCATGGAAGGGGATATAGAAGAGGGAGGAACAAGCCTGGAAAGATACATATTAATGCTGATTTAGGCCCTGTGAAGTTTATCAGGGAAAAGGTAAAACTTACTGTATTTGAGCATCCTGATGTGGCTTAATCTTGTTTTGAGAATTTGAATCTTTTCTGTAAATCTCATGGGATAAGCTGTGGTTGTCAGAGTCTAAGTGTTAGCATCTCTCTGCATTTTTTTGTATTAAAATTTCGATTGCTTGTGAGCATGCTTGATAAAACTCGCTGCATCAATCTGCTGCTCCTTTTGCAGCAGGTGAGGTATGCCCCTTGCACTTTTGCCTTTTCTGAATATATATAGAAATTCGGGAACACCAGGGGGAAAAATGTTAATTCGCCTTGATCTGGGCCCCTCTATGTGAGGGCCACGTAAGCACTTTGCATCCATCTCTGTCAACTACGGGTTCTTGTGAGTCTGAGTTTCAGTGACATTGTTTGTAGCAAAGGGACATGGTGCTGACTTACTGCTGAGTTAGTTTGATTTTGTTTGTGCTCAGAAAAGGAGTATTAATTGTGGATGACTAATCTGTATGCTTCTACACTGTTTTCAGTAACTTTTTTCCGAACTGTCAATAACATTTTTTCATGTTAACCGAAGTACTGTGTCTGTCTCAAGGATTGTTATGTTTATTTAGATGAATGTGTCTGTGGCTGGTTTTGTACATTATCCAGGAGCAGCATTAGCTCGGCAGTTAAGTCACTTCCTTGCCACACTCAGTTGGAACAATTTTCTCATTATTTTTCTGTGTGAAGGTACATTTAAGCAGTATTTTAACCTTGATGTTCTAAGGGTGTAAGGCAGGAGGTGGCTGTGAGGGAAACCAGTATCACTTGCTCTAATATAAATTATAGATGCTTTACCCATTTCACTGGATATTTGCGCATTATTGTGTGATTATTTTTTAAATTTATTTCCCCTCCGTGAGTTTTATAATAGTGCACAAGGTGTCGATGTGAAAAACCAGTGAAAGGCCCGGGCGCTGCGGCTGCCTGCTGTGTCCGGTGTCACCACGAGATGGGGCAGGCGACAAGGCCCGGGGCAGGCCCGGCTCTCCCGGCCCGGTGCCCACGCTCCTGCCGCGGGCCGCCGGCTTTGCCGAGAGCTGGGCCCGACCCCTGGCGTGGTGGTCTCGGGAATGAGTGACAAGAACCAGATGGAAGCGTTTCTAGTTAGTTCCTTCCTCGTTTTCTCTGATAGCTTTCTTAATATTGCCCTTTGGATGAGTGAAAATAAAGTTTACTTTCTTTTTTTTAAACTCTGAAAATTAGTTAAAACGCCTCAGATTCTTTTATGAAAACAAACAAGCAAACAAAAAACAACCCCCCCTTTTTTAGAAACAAAATGAATATCTGAACTGCCATAGAACTCAAAAAATTAAATAACTTTTTAATGTGTATTGCCTGCCTAGCCCAGTTCAAAAGTATAAAATAGAAAAAAAAAAAAACAAACCATGAAAGACATTCTTATTTTTTCCTTGAAAAAATAAAATGTATTTAAAGTTAGTAGGTTAGCTTGTTTTTCATTCGTTGAAAAGTTCACTGGGATTTCCCTCCCCAGAGATTTTAGCTGTAAGTAGAAGTTTTCCTTTGAACTGGTTTAAGCTAAGGCCCTCTTTCTTGTCACGCACGGGCAGGGAAATACTGCAAGATGCTGGATTAGCTTGTTCGCTTTTCATTGTTTTCTTTTGTAGCAGCAATCCGTTTAGCTATGGTATGCTGAGTTTATCTGATTAGCACTTAATGAGTGAAGGGAATAGGGGAAATGTTGCCTGAGTTACTTAAGCCTGATAAAGTTTTCAGTACCTTCCCCCTCTTTCTAAATACCTGAACTTTCCTGACCCCCGCCCCTTGCTTTTTCCCTCTGTTGCAGCTCATTCCCCTACGAAATGCGCTTCCCCTGCAGCTTTAACTGTCAGAAGCGGTGGTGCCATTAGCCGGATTTTGTTCAGTGCACATTGGTCACAACACCCGTCCTGCTCAACACTGTTTGACAGTCTGTCTGGAGCTCTTACCAATTCGTCTGCTGTTGTTATGCACATGTCTTGCCTGGGAATGCTTACAGAGTAAAAATGAAATAACCTGTAGCATGAGTATTTCTAACTTAAAACCATTAGGTATAACTGTGAGCAGTATAATAATTTAGTTACGTTAGCAGTGACATTTTAATGAGGGTTCACTGGAGCTTGAATAATTACATTATATAAAGAAATTCAAGAAAGCTGAGGTTTAGTAACGCTTAAAAACTGTGTGTGCCATACAGATTGTGGGTCTGTTACCATAATTAACTTGGAAAGTTTCTTACCTAACTTTCATATTTTCCTCTGGACTTCAACTTGATTTCCCTCTTTTAGAATTAATTTTTGTTTTAGTTTGATATTGCATTGTAAAATTTTTGCCACAGAAGTAAAATTCTAAAAAAAATAGAGGAATTGTCTGTATTAGTTTTTGCTTATTAGTTTATATCTCTGATGGTTCTGGTATTTTCACACAGAAATGCAATTTAATTTAATTAATTTAATACCAATTAATATAGATGCAAGGAGAGTATAATTGATTTATGTGCAAGAGGTTCTGTATGAATAGCGGGTTCTATAGCTGTTGAAGTAATAAGAAAAGAGCAGTAGAAGCTTAGGAGTGTTAATAAGACAATAAATAGTGTTGCTTAGGAAATCAAAACCTTTATTAGTAGGCACCTCTGAAAATATTTTCAGTTATACCTGCTTAACAACACAAGTTTTTAATAGAAATGATCTCACATTTTTTAATCACCGTCAGTGTCCCCAATTTATAATTATAATAGTAATAACAATAATAATCTTAGCCGAAGGCAGCTAGTAGTAGCAGTAGTGGTTCCTGTTAGGCTGGAACATGTGTGTGTGTGTGTTAAAATAATTTTAAAGATATTAAAAGAATGCTAGAGGTGCAGGCGTGCACCAAAGCACTTGAGAAGGGTGGAAGATGACTGTGAAAGATTTTTGAGGTCTGCACAGCTTCCTGCTGAGCATGGCCCTGGGGTTTGCCTTCCCAGGTGAGGTACCGCGGCTGACAGTGTTCACGTTCCCGGTGCATTGCAGTGCAGAGCACAGTGTGTCCAGTTAAACTGCCCTCAGTGCTGGAGCCACTCTGGAAGTGTCACACTTAGAACTAAGTGGTAGAAAAGTTGGAGGAGAAATCCCTGTTTTTTCACTTCACTGGCAGCCCAAACAGTGTCATTTAAACTTCTTGTTTCCATTATTGTTTTGGTTTGATCTGGTCTTTTGTCTGCTCCTGAATATGTACCACTCATGCCAAACTTCTCTCCAGCCATCAAGATGGAAGAAAAACAGGTGTTAATGTGTGAATTAGATGTTGAAATATTTTGTAATTTGATTCAAAGCTTTATTTAAATCACAAAAAGTATGTGTGTGTGTTTTTCTTTTCCCCTCTCAGGTTTGCAATTATGTGTGGCTATATGTCTCAGTTTGAAAGTGTACAAAACAAAATCAGGAATGGTTATCTCTTTAAGGTATGTTTTTGTAGGGTTTTGGTTTTTATTAAGCTATTCTTTTAAATTATTTCCTTATATAGTGTCACAGACAGATTTTTCCAACTCGGTAATTCAGCCTCACTGATCTATTTTGGTGCTGTTAAAGTGAATAAGTTATTTTTATGTATGCAAATAGATTGTATGGTTACAAAATAGAAGAACTGAAGTAGGATTCTGGGAAGAGCATTAAGATTTCTCTTTTATTTTGTAGTCAAAGTGGGGAAGAAAAGGGAGTAACAATTCTGTTTAATAAATGAAAACATATGAAATATTAAATTATGAATTAACACAGTTCTGCAGTCATTCATCATGCCACCATGAAGAAATAATATTTGTTTTAACAATGTCCTTTCAAAAGTAATTGTGTTTTTTAGGGTTAGCAGTTTGTGTTACATGTGCTGCTCTCCCCCTCCTTGTCCTCAGCATCGCTTAGGTGCTTTCCATCCCTTGCCTTCCCAGCCAGTGTCTCCCCTTTCTGGGTGTCAGTGAGAGGCAGCAGACGTGATCCACTTCCCGGGGAATGCCCAGGATGGGTCCCTATCACATCATGTCTTCGTTAGGGCTTGGAGTATTGCAAAGCTTTCCTGTGAGAGAGCATTAATTACATCTGAGCTGTGCCAAGCAAGCTAAGCCCCGCACACTGGGACAAGCTGAGAAAGAAGGGAAATGACAAATAACACAAGTGGTGCAGTTGTTTAAGGATGGAGTTTAAAAGGAGCCCAAAGCAGTAGCCTTTTCAAGGAGGTTTCCCTCTTCACAAGTAATTACTGAAATCTGTGGGCATCATTTCAAAATGTTAAGGATTTGGGAAAAATAATAGCATGAAAACATAGCTTCTATCTGACTAGTTTGTGGACAAAGTGATAGAATAATAGACTCTTAGATCTGTATAACTCAGTTATTTTAATGACAGGCTTAATGAGAAAAACAGGTATCTGGGGGAAAAGAAACATTAGAAGTAACATGTAGTTTGAGAGGCAAATTATAGTTAGGGGCGAAATAACATACTTCTTTTTCCTTCAAACTAAGATTGAGCAATAAGAGCTTTCTTTAGTAAATTAGGGAGAAATAAAAAGCCTCATGACCTGTAATGAAAATGGTTTTGGAAGAAGTACCTCATTAGATACATTCTAGGTTTTATGGTTTCACTATAAACAGAACCATTTTATTTTTTGAATTTCACATTATAGTAACGATTTGTTGTGTCATGTCCCGTTTCACTGGGGCAGTCACATTCCAAGGTGGAAGAGACTGTGCTTCAGTGGTGAGTGCTGACATCTGAGATCTATCAAAGAGAGAGGTTGCTTTCTTACTGATTTGGTGGGTGACAGTTTCCTAATACTAACTGTAAATAAAATGAATTTAATTGAAGTTGTTGCCTTTTTAATACAAAAGTTTTTGAGTTCTTTGATCAAACGTTAGAGCTGCCTAGTCATGTTTTAAATACAACATGCCTTCTTGTGTTGTGTACAAGGTTGCTAAATAATTTTGTTTGTGGTTTCCCTCCATGAGGAAGGAGTTTGCTAGTTAAGATATTTTTAGGTTGTTAGAAAAGAATTGCAGCAGAAGAGAATTTCTGAATTTGTTTATGATTTGCAGCAAACTTCTTAGAATGTAAATTCTTGCCAAACAAACATCTAAAGTGACACTGATTTTCTTTCTAATAGGAGCACCTAGACAAAGCAATTGAACTTAAGCCTCAAGATCCCTTTTTATATTACCTAAATGGAAGATGGTGCTATTCAGTAAGTTGATTTTTTTTATCTAACATATGGATTGAGTACACTGAAAAATGATAATGCATTTGAAATGAAATAGGGAGACTTAAGACAAAGTACATGTTTATTGAAGTAGATGTTTTGAGCTAAATGAAGCAGTACAATTACATTTCCTGAATTAACTTTCACATGTGGGATGTTAACTACTGACCATTCCTGTCAGGTATATTAAGTAAGCTGTGCTTCTGTGTCTCTAGTTGTGTTCAGGTTTCTTATCTAAAGGTATGAATAAAAAGTAACTGGCATTTGGAAGGGAGGAAGGATGACCTCTTGATTTCAGTCCTTTGTTCTGCCACGAACTTTCTGGGTGACCTTGGGCTGGCAGCATTGCCTTTTGGTAACTTTATTCCCTGTCCATAAGTGAAGTTAAAGGGAATTACATGCTGTGGGATTATGTCTGTGGCAGTAAGGCTATCATGCCAGTTTGGTAAATTCTGGGCGAATGTCGTAACAAGGATGCAGGCATAAAAATCTATAGTTCACCAAAAAGTTTTGCAAGAGATACAATTTGTGTTATGCCAACACAACAGGTCCTTTTAAAATATTGTGTTAATGATATAGTGATAAGTACATATAAGAAAAATAAAAATAATTGGTTTACAAGTTTAGCTGTTGGTTAATTTTAATTTTTTAAAATTTTTTTAGAAAAATGGTGCTTGTGCAATATGAGAGTTGTCTTATTCTTAATCCCACACCTTTGATGGCTGAGATGGCTATCCTTATTGCTTCATCTCCAGTGCTGTGGGGAATCTTTTGTCAGAATTAAATGTTCTTGCATAGTCTATGCTGTGAAAGATCACTGAGGGGCTTTTCAGAATAACTGTGCTAATGCACAGTGAATTCCAACCCTGCCTTTTTTCTCCAGCTACTTCCAGTGCTAGTCACTACAAAATGATTGCAAACTGGAAAGAAGGCGTTACTGTGACACATTGCAGACTTTGTCTTTATCTGCAACAAGACTTACTGCAAAGTAATCTTTCAGCAGGTTTTTCAGATCAGATGTTTAACTTATAAAGAGCTTTCAGCAACTACATTTTTTCTCAGTTGATTTGAATAAAGAATGACACCAGCTTTTTCAAAGGGTTTATAATTTTACTTTTTATCACACTGTATTCTTTAAAATCAGCATTAGCTGTGTAAAAGTGAGTTGCTGAAGACCATCCTACAGTGTGCTTGCTGTCCTGCCTTTGAAGAGCATCTCTCTCACCAGTGATTCCTCAAGCACCAGTGATTCCTCAGCTGCTGTGTCCAACAGCTGACGGCAGCTTCCATTCATCTCAAACACTCACAGATGTTTTTCATGGTTTGTTTCTCTCACTTGAGCTATCACTTTTGGAAACTTGACACGCAATCTCAGTATACTTCACTTTGTTCTTTGCGCTGTTTTTTTACTCTTGATCCATTTTAATGACAATCACCACTTCCTCACCGAGTAATGCATGTGGTCTGTTGCACTATATCATTACAAACTCATGTTCCGCACTTGCAACATCTATGCAGGATTTCCTTACTGAACATTAAACCACAGATTGGCATTGTCTTTAGTTTATGTCCTGACCTGCATTTTATTAAGTGAAACAGTCCACTTATAACAGAGGTAGCCATTGAAATATTTAAGTATTGGTTTCTGATTTCTTTTTCCTTTTTTTTTTTTTTTTATTCTTGTCTTCTGTGGTTACCATGACAAAATAGTAACCTGAAACACAGAACAGATTTGCATAGTACAAATAAATGCAGGTATAGGACTGAATAACATTTTGTTTTAACTTCTGGGGCTGTCAGCTCTTAAAAACTTACTGTATTTAGCACACTTTCAGTAGCAGGATGAGACCATCATTCAGGAACATTATTTTTGAGGCTCTACTATGAAAGCTAGATCTTAATCCTAGCCAAGTGAAGTTGGTGATGTCCTTATTAGTTTTAGCAGACCATATGAGTAGGTTTTGTGCTGATCCACTAACATGTGTTTTGGCCATGCAGGTGATTTTGATAGTCTTGGGAGCTTGTGGAAGATGTGGGAAATTCCTTGGTCCTATCCTGCAGACTGTGGTGTTTCATGCTGTGGTGATTATCCCAAAAATAGACTGTTGGCTGTACCATTGGTTCCAAATACTTCTTCAGGGTAGAGATTATGGTGCTTGAAAAATTAATTTATCACTCCTTCTCTATACTGGTACCTGTAGATGGAGTGGCAATACTTCTCTTAGACCCGCTGTTTTTTCTGGTTAGTCTAGCTGTGGTTGAGGCTGGGAGGGCTGTGTTGTCCAGTGTGAGGAAATTAAAGAAAAAGGCGTGACTGAGGAAAGAAGGCTAGTTTTAGCCTAGCTGACTTTGGGGTCAAGTTAGTGTTGGCCACACTATTTGTTCTTTCATAAGCATTGCTTCCAGGGATATTATTGTCTAATTTTAGTCACATGTTATTTTACAGAAGCAGTGTAGTTAAAAAAAGATAACTAGTGTTTCATACTCTATAGGCTTCGGTAAAACTTTTGGGAAACCTGATGTACTTAAGTCTTCCCAGTATAGTCAAACATTTCCTGTTCACTCTCCATTTAATGCTGGGGGATCTTACTATTATCTTCTAGCACTGTTTTTTGGGCAGACAAGCTGGAAAAAAAAAAAAGTATAGCATAAGAGACTGTAAAAGGGGATGCTTCAAGTGTCATACATTAGGATTCCAGTTCATTTTCATAATCAGTTGAACAGACTTTTAAGTAAAAAGTATAGTGGAGGCAAATGGAGAAGGTTTATTGAAGGCTGAAATCTATATCCAGAGGCTGCATGCTGTACTAGTAAAAGCTATTTGATTTGTGGAGTTTTGCCAGAGTTTGGCTCTGACTGCCATTTCACACCTTCCTCAGGGTAACACAGCCCTTTGCAAAGGGCAGTGGTTTGGCAGTGCCAAGTTTCTTACTCAGCAGTTACTCACACTGGGCCAGATCCGAAGCTGATGCAGTGTCACCGCACCTTCCAGCAGGAAGGACAAGCTGGATTTTCACTGCCTTGCAGCGGTGGGCTTTTGTCTCTGATGCAGAGCCAGTGATAGTTGTGTGCCACCTTGTCTAAAAATAAATTTTTGCTGTTTCTTATTTATCTCACCATTATAAAGCCAGCAGAGTTATACAAATGAGGAAGATTCTGTTCTGGTGTGTGTTTTTTAGAAAATTACTTCTGGTGTTATGATCAGGTAGGCAAGATTTTCCCCTATCATTTCATAGATGTAACGATGGGCAAAATTTTGCCTGTGAGACCTGCTGAGTATACAAGAAGCTACATATAGCTCTAATGTTTTTTGTTTTATTTTCCAGAGGTGATGAGGGAAAAAAAACCCTATTTATTTATGTATTGAGCAAACATAATTGAACAACCCTAGTAATGGATAACTGCAGAACCCTACCAAATGTTATTTTAATATTCCTTTTTCCAGAGCTGATACGAACTTTTACATAGTGGTAATTTTTTCCAGGGCAGCTTTAGTGATAATGTTAGGAAAAGATGATTACCATATAATTGTAATGAAGATATTTTAAAATATCTGGTAAGCAAAGTAAACCAGTGTTTAGTATGTAAAAGAGATGTTACTATTCCAAAGAAGAACAACTGCAGCAAAATAATTCTCATTTAAACCATTTTTGGTTGTGGATGAAACTTTTTATTCTCAGCCTTCTGCAATAAAACCAGGCTTTGTTGAGTACATATCTTTTAGGGAAGGTTTAATGTTTTAAATATATGCTTGGGTTGGTTCATGTGATTTAAAATAAGTACAGTGTTTAGAGCCTTTCAAGTTCCAGCTTTGTTTTTGTTAAGGGAAAGTGAAAACTACTTTGCTGTTCAGCTCAGCAAGAAATACTTCCTGGAAGTGAATTGATCTGTGGTGCATGGTGTATAGGAACTAGTTTTCTTTCCTTGGAGTTTTGAGTGCAGTTATCTGAAAATCCTTTATAATTGTGTGTTTGTGGGTTGTTTTAGTGTTTTAATGTTTACAATAGCTTTTAAAACAGAGTACAAGTCTGGTTAAGACTTACAGCTACTTGCCATTACAGGACTGGCACAGAACAGTTAGCATATACTTGTGAAACTGGATCAGAGCCTCTGGTAAATGCTAGTGTGGTATTAAAAACTAGATCTCAGGATTTTCTTTTTGCAGGTTTCATGTCATGTGTTGGATTAATCTCTGGTGTAGCCCAGTGTCTGTTTGGGTTACATCAAGGAACAAATTGAACCAGTTCCTTTGTCTGTGTGCTCTGTAAGTCTGCTCCCCTTACTGGAAAGTGAAAAGCCCAGGGAATTCAAGTTGAATAAATGCCTAAATGCCTGTGCAGACTGTCCTGGTTCCTCAGCTGGCAAGGAAGAGAATATTTGTGTTGGAAGCCAGTATTTTAAAACTGCTGTCCAGTTACTTAATCTCTTCCAGAAGTCAAAACATTGCAAAATTATTTAATACAATTCTATGTTAATATATTGTCATAAAACAGAAAAAGAAACTCTCTGGGGATATTTAAGCAAGTGCCATTAATATTTTACTGAAGCTGGATCAATGGGATGATTTTCCTTTGTGAAAGACAATTGTGTGATCTGTCTTCAGTTAGCTGTTAGCAAGGAAGCATCAGAGGAGGAAATCCTTTAGGGCTGCAAGTCAATGCTGGCTGAATTTTCAGTCCAAGTGGGTTAGTTTCCTTGGTACCAACATCCTGGAATTTGAAAAGAGCTGTCAATGGGCAGGGTTTTCATTTCATCAAAAACAAACAGAAGATAAAAACAAAAAAAAACAAACTCCAGGCAGTGTTTTAGTTCATATGTGATTTTTTGCTGATCCCAGGCTAAGGAAGAAAAGGGGATGTTAGAAAATCCCTTTTCCCGGTATTTAGGGGAGAACCACATTTTCTGCCTTGATCTTCAGAGGAGCAAGAGGCTTGATAGGAGCATGCTGGGTACACACTTTATGGTCAGCTGCAGTTTAACTCTGTGCATGGCTTTCTCCCATCTTTGGCATTAGTAGAGATTTAAGTAGAATAAATGGATGAGAGCTTACTGTTTGACACATCTGTAGAGAGATTGTCTGGGTCGAGCAACTCTGTTAACTTTTGGATACTGAAAAGTGGCATTCTTTCCTCAGCAGTGGCCAAGCTGTCATGGTGACCCACTCCCCTCCAGCTACAGAAGTTCAGGAGTTGGTTGATGGTCCCTCACACCCTTGTTTTTTGCTCCTGGGCCAGTGGGACTTTCTCTCCTCATGTGTGGTAGCTGAGGAGCAATGTTCCTCAAGTAACCCCGTACATTAAACTCTGATATTCTGTGGAAACACAGTGTTCCTTGCAGTGTTCTTGTGAATTTTCAGGCTGCTGGAAGGACTGACTTTCTTTTAGGGAGACCTGAAAAACCAAGATTTACTTTGGATGTCACCTGTAGGGTAAGGGCAGTCTTCATTCTTTAATTTTGTTGTTTTCGTTGTAGCTATTACTTGCTGCAGTATCTGTTTTTCCTATTATTTTCTGTTGTCCTATACCATTCTTGGAACATACATTTAGTGGAATCATGGTTCCACTGAAGTTGATGGCAGTTACAATCTCTTTGTACTTGATTTTATATGGACCTCCAAATATGCTTTGCACTATTTGGAATAACTTGGACTCTAAGAGTCAAATTTGCACTGTGCTAGAGCATGCTACACCAGGGTTTCTGTTGCCTGTGCTTGCTCACACACAGAGATTTCTTAATAAAGTTAGTTGGTATAGTAGGAATGATGTTTCCATTTCACTGAACATTGCATAAGATTTATTCTAATAAAGTTATTTCAAATTAAAGACTGTGCTTCTGTGTGTTTAGGGCAAGGGTATAATTTCCTGTTCATCATTATTGCTCCAGGACACAATTTTGTGTCTTGTATAAAACAGGTCTTCTCCATTTGTCCCACCTCAGTCATAGCGAGATGCAGACTGACTCCAGTGGGGGGTGGTTAAGCTGTTGTGATGGGATTCACTTCACCTCTCTGTAGCCCCACAAGGTACAATTGTCTATGCTCCTTTTGTAGCTAAAGGGAAGAAAGAGAGGAGTGTTCATCCCAGGCTAATGTAGGTGGAGAGGAATTGCCTAGTGGAAGTGCCTCATTGACTATGCAAGGAACCTGGACAGCTTGTGTAAACTGGGCACTTCATTCATCGCTGGCTAAAGTTAGCAGTAATTAATTCATCAAGCCACTGGCATATAAGTCTGACTACTCAGAACACTACAGAAGTCTCAGACTATCTGTGTAATAGTCACAAAGTATAATGCTGGAGCCAGTGCACATTAAAGAAAACTCACTGTTGTGCATACATTCCTCTCACTTTTAAGCATTGTTTTAGGTTGGTGGAATTTGTAATGTAAAAATGGCCGAGTGCATATATGTTTGGGCTTTTTTAAAGTTTGAATAGGGTAAAGCAGCACCTAAGCCGGACAAAATAAGGACTAAAACCTCAGTATATCAGGTAAGATTAAATCTTGTAAGAAAATAAAACAACTGCCAGGAAGAACTTGTGTTTTCAATAGGTAATTGTAAATCCACGTGGAAAAACTGCAATTTTGTTTCTTCACTATTGCATAACAGCAGACACATTCATGGTAACTGTATCTGTGCAGTATATGTGTATCATCAGGGTGTTGTGTGGTCTTGCAGAGAAAGGTGTAAGCATATATATTCCCTTTATTTTTCCCCCCCTCTCTTCCTCCCTCTGTAAGCTACCTCTATCTTGATGTGATGGATCTAGAAATATAGAAAACCCCTTCTTCTGCAGAACACTGCAGCAGTAGATTGGCATGAAGAAAAAAAATACTTTTGCAAAAATCCTTTCAATATCTCTCACAGAATATGTCTCAGAAACTAGACAGCAGCTAGGAAAATGAAGTATCTGAGGGAATTATATACAATTTGAAGTTTTAACTGGCATGCTGCAGTTTTTAATCCAGTGTAAGAACACTGCAGTGCAGCAGGGTGATGTTGCTTCAAAGAATTAGAACTCTGGGATTGCTGGAGAGCTTTTAAAAAAACCCCTTTATTCCCTTAGAAGAGGCTTCAAGAATGGGATGTGTAAGGGAGAGAGAATGAAAAAAAAGCTTTATTCTCTTAATATTGCTGCTCTCTGGAATATAATTGTTTAGTGGGTTTGTGTGAAGGACTTACTGATGGCATTTAACAAATAAGGCATTAGACTCTGCCGAGCAACCAGCAAGACTTGACCAGGATGCCTTCTGCCTCCAAGCAATGTCGCTCTTACATATCTAGAGTCATTTGGGCCAGATGAGAAAACATGGCCCTATGCATTTTCCTGTTGTGTACTGGCCTATATTTGTACTCTTTGCAGTGGCATTTTTAGGGCAGTTTGCAACAAGAAATACATAGAGCTCCATGTCTGTTCAAAAGAGAAGCATTCTGGTTGATGGCTGTGGATAGCTAGCATAGAATCATAGAACGGTTTGGGTTGGAAGGGACCATCCAGTCCAGCTCCCTTGCCATGGGCAGGGAGAACTTCAACTAGACCAGGTTGCTTAGAGCCCGGTCCAGCCTGAACCTTGAATGTTTCCAGGGATGGGACTCCCACCACCTTTCTGGGCAACCACCCTCATTGTAAAAAATTTCTTCCTTACATCTAGTCTAAATCTATGTTCTTTTAGTTTAAAACCATTACCCCTTGGCCTATCACTACAGGCCCTGCTGAAAAGTTTGTCCCCCTCTTTCTTATAGGCCCCCTTTCAGTATTGAAAGGCTGCAATAAGGTCTCCCTGGAGCCTTCTATTCTCCAGACTGAACAACCCCAACTCTCTCAGCCTGTTCTCATATGAGAGGTGTTGCATCCCTCTGATAATTTTTGTGGCCCTCCTCTGGACCCACTTCAACAGGTCCATGTCTTTCTTGTGCTGAGGACTCCAGAGCTGGATGAAGTACTCCAGGTGAGGTCTCACAAGAGTGGAGTAGAGGGGTAGAATCACCTCCCTCGACCTGCTGGCCACGCTTCTCTTGATGCAGCCCAGGATACAGTTGGCCTTCTGGGCTGCGAGTGCGTGTTGCTGGCTCATGTCCAGCTTTTCATCCACTAGTACCCTATAATCCTTCTTGGCAGGACTGCTTGCAATGCCTTCATCCACAGCCTGTGTTGATACTGTGGATTGCCCTGACCCAGGTGCAGGACCTTGCACTTAGCCTTGTTGAACCTCATGAGGTTCACATAGGCCTACTTCTTGAGCTTGTCCAGGTCCCTCTGGATGTTATGCCATCCCTCAGCTGTGTCAACTTGATCCCACTATGTCATTGATCAAGATATTAAATAGTACTGGTCCCAGTACGAACCCCTGAGGGACATAATTTGTCACCGATCTCCATCTGGACATTGAGCCATTGACCACTATCTTCTGGATGTGACCATCCAACCAGTTCCTTACCCAGTGTGTGGATGGATTCTTATATTTTACCATAATTAACTGACATCTACTGGATGATTGCTGGATTTAGCTGGAGAATGTGCAGGGAGCAGTAACAGTCCTGAAGAGATTGGGAGTCCAGGGAATGAAGCAGGAATAATCTGAAGCTATCCAAAACCATAATTCAAGCTTCAACTCATTTGAATCACAGCTCCCTCTGAAAAAGTATCATCCCTATGTGACTCATATTTCACCTCCAGGTCTTTGATGAGAGGCTCTGTTTCTTTGCCTGTGTATGTCCCTTCTCTGTGTTGCCTCTGCATTGATCAGGCCAGAAGTTGCTAGGAAAATGCAGAACCTTGGTTTTTACCATTTTTAATCTCAGCTGTACTCTGTGTCAGGAGCCATCAGTGCCGTGGCTCAAATACTGATGTGATGAATAAAGTCCTGATTTTTATTTACAGATGTAGTAGAAATGCCCAAGGAGGATGGCTTCACTTCTACATTTAAACAGCCTCCAGTCACACATTGCATTTCTTAGTAGCTCCATCCTTGTTAGAGATGTGTGGTGTGTTTTGCCAGGTTAGGTGATGGAGCCAAATACCTCATGGCAGTAACTAGAGCAGTTTCTGTCAGGTGTCATTATATGTAAGGGAAGAAGTCATGTACATCATATGGCAATATGACAGTTCCTGAAAGTCCTTTTATAGCAGCCCATCTTCCTGAAATGAGGTCTTTGGCGAGTGTTATTTGTCAGATTTCAAGAGTTAAAAATGAAAGCCTATTTCTTAACAGTGGTTGTCACCAGCTTCTGTGTAATCAACAAACTTGTTTTACAAGCACCAAAAGCACTCACATTTTGACTGTAGTTACAGCTTTTCATAATGTTGAAAAGTAGTCAAGTAGATGGACTACCATGCTAAGCTGTCTATCTTATGAAAACCTTAACAGATTTAAAGCACTGTTTCTAGTCTTAGGTTTTAAAAAATGGCAAGCTCTTATGAAATGTAAACTGTACTTTAAGCTCTGTACATTGGAATAGTCTCATATCAATGATGTTAGTATTTCTTTATGTGTTTCTTAATGTGTACATTTTCCTGTTAACACAATCTAAAATATAAAAGACTATGCTTTGAGCTGGCAAATCAACAGCATAAAATATTCCTTTACAGGTTCTTTTGCAAAATAGGTTGTGTAAGTAATACAGTGATACAGGACAGTATTTACTCCACAACTGAGAATCAGCCCTAGAGACTTTTTTTTTTTTTAAATTACAGGTAGCTCAGTTGTCTTGGATTGAGAAGAAAGTAGCTGCTGCTCTCTTTGGGACTCCACCAACTTCAACAGTAGAAGAAGCATTGCAGAATTTCCTTAAGGTAAGTCCAACCCAAGGGTTTTTCTGTGTGACTGTTTACAGATGCTTTATGTGACTGTTGTCAAGATATCTGCTCAACAGATTGTGTTCAGTAGCTATAAATGCCGGGCTTTCCTAAATACCACAGAGCTCTCAGCTAGAATATTTTTTTATTTTCTATTTTAAAATGAGTTTGGAGAGGAATGATGGCACCTTTCTTCTCTTTCTTGAGTTTTAGGGAGTTCTTCAATGACTTGCCATGGTTAATAGTTATTGCATTTAATGTGAGATGGATATGGATTCTTTATAATTGCCACTGAAAGGAAGTAACCATAGCAGTAACTGATGATTTGCCTTTTCTGCAAGAGGGTTAACATAGGCGAGGAAAACTTTGACACTGTGACACTTTTCTTTTTCTGATCTGAACCTCTTTTCATTGAATTTCAGTAGAAGCCTTTCTTGTTTGTGGAGGTGAAATTACCTTTGTAGTGAAGTAGAAAAGAAAACTCTGTCATATAGGTCCATGTTCCTGGGCATTCTACTTGAATGCACAGTTATGAGAAAATATCACATGAATAAAAGAAACCTGTCTTTCAGTGTCTTTTATATTAATAATTTCTACTTCTGGAGCTGAAAAATACAAATTTTTCACTTGACTGAATTCAAAGCATAAACTTCCATCATTGCACTTACTTTCAGAGAGTTTCTCAGAGGAATTGAACATGTATATTTTCTTCACTATCAAAAGTGCTTGGTTTCTGTGTTCTTAGTCTGTTTAAAGATGGAATGCTCTCCTGAATTTTGGACGATACAATACATTACCATCTTCCCAGTTTAAGAGATTTTATCTTTAAGCTCAAACTCCAAACATAGTAGAAATAATTTTAAATGTTCAGTTTAGCTTCAGGGTATTTTGTGGTGGGCTGCAGAGTAACTGTGGTTTTAAGTCATCTGCAATGAAAATTAAATTACTGTCTAAAAGACAACTGTTTGGGTTTCTTTTTCAATTGTTTGATAATACACGTTTCTAGTGAAAGCAGCGTTGTTTTGGTCCAAGGATTACAGCTACTATAGATTTCACTGATGTAATTTTTCTCCTCTAGAAGTTGTTTGTTGATTAAAGCCGCTTCTTGGTTAGTAGATAATTGGTAAGGCTTTTACTCATCTTCCAAGCTTCTACATCCTTGATGTGTTTTAAAAGGAAGACAATCCTGAACTGTTTTAATGACCTGAACTTTTCAGAAGATGGTAATGTGAAAAGAAAGGTGACCCAAGAGCTAGAAGATACAGGTCTGTGAAAGAAAAATAATTATAAAGTTGATGAATACAGTTTATTACCCATTACACAAAGTGTGAATGCTTGGCTGATTGTTTGTTTTTTTGATGAGGAAATAAATATTAATAATCTAGAGAGAGCAGTATCTTCCAACCCACTGTGTAAGTTAATGCATCCAATAGGTATTCTATAGAATGATCCAATATCTTTACAAAGCATTTAGGGAGAGAGGAGAGCAAGAAGTACAGAACATTTTTATGTCTTTAATATCAGCATCTCTCTGGTTTAGGGTTTGGGTTTTCTTGTTTTCTTGAAGTTTTTTTTGAAGTGCTAAACAGATTGTAGTGCACACAGTAGGGATGATTGAGGAAGCTTAAGTGCGTAACTAAAAATGCTATGCAGGCCACATAAATCTCATCACACAAGTTTTATGTCTATTTTCTTTCCTGTTTTTTATTATTTAGGCAGAAGAAATGCATCCAGGATATTCCAAATGCAATTACGTGTATTTGGCAAAGGTAACCAAGTTCTTTTAAAAATAATGATTTTTAGACTCTGGTATTCTTACAGTGGTCTGACTGGAAACAAAATGTTTTTTCTTCTCAGTGCTATAAAGATCTTGGCCAGAAAAACAATGCACTGAGGTACTGTGATTCTGCACTGTCAATTCTCTCAGTTACTAATGAGGTGGGTATTGAGAGTGATAACTTGTTCTCTTATGACTGCTGTCTTGTCTTTGGCACCCATTATTGCACTGTCAGTAATAACATAATGTTTCCTTTTTTCCTCTGAACACAGGACTTTCCTTTTTCCTCCACACTAGATTGGCTCATTACAGTTGTCTGTATCAACAGCTTTTAAAAAAAAATCTTTGTTTGGGGAACTATCGGGGACTTGTCTGTAGCAGAGGTTGTCAGAAATTGAATTGCACTCTTTGGAATTCAATCTATTTCATTAGACTATCTTAAGCATGAGCAATTGAGTGTGTCACTCTGCTGTGCTGAAATTTTGCCTCAGACCTACTCTTTCTCAGTTGAAAGCATTCTGGATTTTTGTCCCACAGCCTCTGTTTCTGCTCCTGAAATCCTCTTGTCATTTTGTGATTCTTGTCAAGGCCTCCCGGGCAGTGTGTTAGATATAGCAGAGGTAGATGAGTTATTCAAGATTGCCTTTATCTTCAACCACAGTGCAGTTAAAGAGGCACAGTTCTTCCAGTTATATCTGCTGGAACATACTTTATTCTAAGAGATTATATTACATTCTTTTTTAGTCCCTTTAGTGTATTTCTAGTATGTGGATGCAAAATTTCTACTAATATTTGAGAGATTTTAAGTTATATACTTTCTCAAATATAAACCAAGTCATGGCAAGAAGGTTTACTCCATATGATCTTGTGTAGAAGCAAGTTCCATAATTACCGACCTGTGACTGGAAACGTCTTGCCATCCTAGAGTGTGACAAGTTCAAACCTGAGCTTTGTCAGCCTAGGGGACCCCCTTTCAGCACAGCAGATGTGGTAGGGAGAGAGAAAGGTGATTCCAGAGACGAACTGACCCTATCTCATTTTGTTCTTTGAAGTTAAGGGGAAAACCATTAAATAGCTTAGTAACTTGATTGACAATAAATGCTGTGTATGGGGCACTAACATGTCAAGTGTTCCTGCTGGGAAGAAAGACCTCTGTATGCCTCGCCAGCAGCTGCTCCTGGGTGGCCTTTATTTTTGGCCCAAGTTATAGTATGTACCGATCATAAATTAAGCAATCACTGTTTAAGTTCAGTGTTTCTTTAAATATACATTGATACAGATATGACATGAATAATCTCTTAACTGTGCTTTATTGTTTGCATACTGTTGAAATGTACCTTCAGCTTGTCTATCACAAAACATAGGAGAGACTGCTGTAAATTATCCATTATTTGGTATCTTTCTCTTATACCTTTACTCCTACTTTTTATGTCACGATGTGAGTGCATACAACTGAAATTGCTTGAACTTAGCCTGTTTTGTATGTATCTGCACTGACTGTGCTGGTGAATTTTTTTGTTTTTCCTGTGTTCAACTTGCTACAGGCCGGATAATCTTGCAATGAACTCTGAAGCTATCTGGTAAAATTGCAAACAAACATATGTCACAGGAACTTCTGGTGGGCAGGAGACTGCCTGTGTTTCGTATACTGGAAGTCATTCAACATATTTATAAAGACTCCTTGAAAAAGTATAGAGATAGGATAGCTTGGGATTCATCTTTGATAGCAATAGCTGGACAAAATTTTGGTTACCAAAGATAGTTGCTGAGGCTCCCTGTACACTTGATGGAGAGATATAGGTGCATCTAGGTGCACCATCCTGCTTCCCTGTCCCCTGGTGGCACAGAGAGACTAGAGGCAAAGATATGTGTAAGATGTGTTCCTGAGACACCTGACTCCTAGACTGTGCAGCTAATGAGAGGTGAATCCTGCCTCTGAAGTCCAGTGTCGTCAGTCTAAACATGAGCTGGACTTCACTGCGTCCTGGGCCACTTGGAGGCGTTTAGTCCCTGGTAAATGGAACACCCCATCACATTTCTGAAGTACCAGCAGACCTGAGAAGGAGGGGGGACCCTGAGGTGAGCAGGAATTTGGGAGCAATCTGAGGAGGGGTGTGTGTATTCAAGCACAAGGGTGTGTATGGCAAGCAGGGTGGTGATGAGAATACGAGTGATACTGGTTTGTGAACAGAAGAGCGAGCGGCAAGTGGGCCCCGAAAATCTTTTGTCCATTTTAAGACAAGATGATTTGTCCTCTTCTGTTTTGACTAATTCTATAGGAATCACAGATTTGTCTACTTTGTCTTGTTTACTTGTGATATGTATTAAGTTTAAAAAAAAAAAAAAGTCCAGGAAAATATGGTATTGGGGCAATAGTGTGTAATTCAATTTAAAAAAAAAAATGCAGTCAGCACAAGGTAAAACCAAGTGCACACTGACAGGATTTACTGTAAAATTGAGATCTGGAACACAAACTCTGCTGATGCTAACTGTTACCTCAAGTCCCATCTGAATTAGAATATTACTTGTTGGTTTGGTTATTGTGTTAGAGGAAGAGTGTTACTGATTTTTTGGGGGAAACACATTGGAACTGAAGTGGTTCGGGGCTTGGAGCTGTACTTAGGAATAACATGTAGTCAGGTTAGTTTAAGGGAGGGAAGAGACTGTAATAAGACTAAAGAGACACTGGGGAGACAGTAGGAAACAGATGCTGATTAAGTGCCTGCATTGACTACAGCCCTGTAGAAGATGGGGTCTGTGGTTTGAAACAGAAAATGCAGGTCAGCAGCAGTCTAAGGATTTCTTTCAGTTTGACACAGCACAGGATCTCAAGGTTGTCAGCAGCACAGCAGCATGATATGTTGTCACAGTCATGTGAAACCCATCATTCCCAAGCGTAATCATAGTTTCTCATGTGAGTTTTCTCTGTTTCTTCAGGCAGGGAAATTCCTTTGTTGTTTTTAAATGTTGGCTTCTACTGAGAAACATATATATGTATAAAGGCATGAAATAAGGAGCAGACTGAGAGACAAAGTTGCTGGAAGGGTGCCACGTTGAGGAAATGTATAGTATTTCATGATACAGAACATCCCACAGCATAAGTATGAAAAATAATGGTAGACAGTGGTTTACTTTTCATTGCTTCTGAGCATCCGCAGTTTACAGTGACTTTCCAGTGGGAACCAGAGGTACTCGGCATCAGCAAAATAACCCATAGCTTGTTTTAATCATCAGGTCAAACTCTGAGCTGGTCTAGCTCAGGGAGCTTCTTTGGCACTTTGTCTAGGATCCATTCCATGTAACATTTCAAGTTAAGAGAGATAATTTTTGTCTTAAAAGTTGTATCACATCCAAATATCCCTTCTGTGCATCTGTTCTACCACTTACAGAATATGTTTTAAACTCAAGGGTAGTTCTTGTAAAAGAAAAAAAAAATAATCAGCTGGCCGATTTCAACCCTATTATGAACCTTAAAAAAGCTACCAAAGGAATCACAGGAGACAAGTCCTGATTGAACAATCCTGTAAATCCTAATAAGCATTTTTAAAAGTAGTTTGGCACATTTTTAACTAATGGGTCCATGCATTTTTTAATTGTAAAAGATAATCTGGGAGATTTGGTGCAAATTACATCTGGAAAATTAAACTGATGTTACAGTACTACTTTACAGTCCTTTTTCTTTATCCTCTCTACTCTAAACAAAAGCCTCCAATGAATTGTATGGTCCTTCCTTGGCCATAAATACTGTCATTCTGTAGAGTGGTGCTTCACTGCTGGAGGTGCATGGGACATTAAATTGTCCCGCTTTTCTCTGGTTGCTGTCCAGGTGGATAACCTCAGGGTCCTGGGAAACATTCACCCCTTTAGTAAAAGAGATCCTAATGTTCAGGACTGCTGTGAGTTATTGTAAAGTGCGTAACAGCTGCTCTGTTTATCTAGTAGATGTTGTATTACCCTTGCTGAGACTTATTACTTTGTAGTGCACTCAAAGCCTTGGTGAGTGTGACTATATGAAGGGCTGTTGAAACCAGATGTGGAGGACTACTGTGATGGGAAAAAAAAAAGACTTTTTTAAAATTTGGGGAGAAAAATGTAATTTAAATTTGAAAACATGACCATTTGTCTTGCATATAGAAAGACAAAATGAATGAGTAGGTGGGTGCGCTTGATTAAACACATAGCGCTTTGCACGTAGAGGGAATAAGACACTAATTTCTTGTGTATAACAAAGATTGTTGAGTATTTTTGAGGTTGGAACTTGTAGAAAATGAAAGTCTCGATGTAGGGTTATGAAGTATAATAGTAAATAAATTATTTTTCTTGTATCTGGAGGTGAGCATGGGTGTGAGAGTGAATTCTGTGCTTACAGGACCAGTATGCTCACCACAGAGGCTTTAACAGCCTAGCAGAGAAATAAATTACAATTTCAACATTCCGGTCTCTTGACATTGTTTGAAAATGAATCTAAAAAGCAGCAGTTATATTACAAAAAGTGTAGTCTTGGAAGAACTGAAGACAGCAGAGCAGAAAGAATACAAAGAAAATCTGTTTGCACTGACAGTCACTGAAAGTCTTACTTATAAAAACTTTTCTGAACCTGAGAATGTATTTTACAAAATTATTGGTGATTTAAAACAAAAAATCTTAATTTCAAAACCACTTTCTCCTTCCCAGCAATTACAAATAAAGGCAATTCAGAGTTGAAATTAACAAGTGAGAGAGATTTAGGTATTACAGAATTTTGTCATTATGGCATTCACTTCTTATGGGTATAGAATGGAAGGAAGCAGAAACTTGTTAAAGACTGGCTTTGGCCTCAGTGACATTTGAAACTCTAGAAAAGCCCATGTGGAGGAGGAGGTGAATGTAATAATGGACAGGAATGATAGCTGAATGTTTACACAGGAGTGCAGCTGCTGAGGAGAAATCATACCCATAAGATTTTATTACATTTTTTTACATCACTATAATTGATCTCTCTGGTCATTCATTTACAATTTTAATATTGTCTGTAAGAAAAAGAGTTGGAATTACAGAGGGATGAAAGAGAGGGCAGATTATAAACTTCAGCACCCATCAGTTGTTCCTTTTAAAACAGACCATTTATATATCTTGAATTTTCCACTATAGATTTTCCAATAGGTTGCTCATATGTGGCAGACCTTGCTGTGGTATTTCCAGCAGGTCTCATTTGAAGCTGCTGTGATAATCTGTTCTAAGTGAAATTCTGAGGACAAAAAAAGTTATTTACTTTCGCTTTCAAATAGAAGGATACAAATTATTATTTGTTTGTGAAAAAACTACTCATCGAAACTGTGTGAATAATTTGGGTTAACCTGATAAAAATGTTTTTGTTTTCTCATCAAACAGAACATTTTCTTTAGATTTTATGAATATTTGTTCTCCAAATGCCAAGCAAAATCATGATGTTTCAATTACAAAATAATGGAAGTATTCAGATTTGTGTTCATTTTGAATTCAGGTCTATTGTTTTCCTGCTAGTAATGTTTGTGAAGCTGAACAAGAATTTCCTAATAGCTACCACCAACTCAAAATTAAAATATCCTTTGAATACACTTGAAAAAACTGTTCCTTGATTAGTGATTCTGTTTACACGAATACTAGTACTTCAAGCTCAGGGAATGGGCTTTTTAAAAAAACTCATTATAAAGGATTAGATTTCAAACTGTAAAATGCTGGTAAAAATGGTATATTTGTAGAAGAGCTACTGAAAGAGTTTGAGACCTCCTATACTTTACATGATTTTGCACTTCAGAGAATACAGTCTGGTTTTCTCTTAGTGATCAGACTGATCTGCCATCTACATGGTTTTGAAGTTCTTGCCAAAAGATTTGTTTGCATTGTCTGCTTATTCTTTATTGCCCTTCAAAACCAATTTTTAAAAAAGTTATTTTTTGTAGTGTGGTAGTTTTCATACATAAGGATAAAGTCTATCCTGATAAATACTGAGCTTATTATATTTATGGTTAAATTGACTAATTTATTCATTTCAACATCCTGTCAAAGGTAACACAGTTTTAACATAGTTCTTAGTGCAGCAAGACTGATCAAAGGACAATTCTTCAAAGCGTGGTGTGTATCTCTCTCCTCCACTGGTGTGCTGATGATGTAGGGGGAGAATGGGACAAGTATTCACACAGGTGGTGGTGCACTGCAGGATGAGAAGGTTCACAGCTGGTTTCCTATTTTGTGTGACCAAGGGAAGTCAAGCTTCCAGGAGTTTGAAATATGTTGTCTCAGAATCAATTTACAGGGTGAAGAAAAGCCTCAACAGGCATTTTTCTGAAGGGTTGTGACTGGGCATGATCATGCTCAAGCTGCTTCAGCGATGACTGCACAGAAAGAAGGGCTGTAGTTCCCATCATGGTGGGGGTGACAGCTGGACAGAAAGAGGAGAATGTCTTGGACACCAAAAGCTCTGTTGTGTACAATAGTAAAAGGAAAACAGATTACAAGTGAAATGTAGTCTTTTAAATTAGAAAATAAGCAGTGGATAAAAATTTTACATGACCGTTAATTATTCTAAATTGAATTCTGACATTTTGTAATTTTTCAACAGCAGTCCTAGAACTAGCTGAACTGTTTATTCACATTCTGGGTGTGAAAGGGTGTTTTTCCCTCTACTTGAAGGATAATCAGAAAACGTGGATTTTTTTTCAGCTATATATTTTAAAGCTGTGCCTGCCTTGATCTAAAAGCCTTGAGAAGTCATGGTTCATCCCCAAAGGAAGATACTAAAAATATGAAAGAACATAGAATGCCCTAACTTGTGACATACAGCAGTCATATAGAAGGTTGCAAGTGAATGATTGTGTTGGTTTATTGAAATATCTAAGGGGAAAAACAGTATTATGCAATTGTGTGCAAATTAACGCCTACTACAGTCACATTATCTGTGAGAGCCTATCATGAAACTGAGAATGGACAGTGTGTAGCTTCATATGATTTATATTCTTCACAAGAGCTATGACTCTCTAATTAATGACCCTTGTGAATATTTGGGAGTCTTTTTGTTACAGTCCAGGGTTTCTCCTGGAGCTGCGAAGGAACAATGCAGCTATACCCAAAAGCAGGAGTGACTCTCAGCACCTTGTTGCTGTTACCGCGTATCAGAGTACAGCTTTGGACCACCCTTGCAGCACAGCTCATTTAATATACCATGCGGCCCAGCTGACTTCAATGGAACCCCACAGGATGCATGTCAGCTTGGGATTTGGCAGAGGTTGCACACGATTATGTTATAGTTGGCTGGTGTAACCATTTTGGTTGTGGTCACGGGGGTGTATCGTTTTCTATTGACAGTTGGGACTTTGTCAACAAGTGCACACATGTGCGGTGCCTGGGTTGAGTGTGTTTAATGCATAAGGAAGTAATTAACAGAGGTGGAAGGCAAAATCATTATCTTTCTGTCTCTGCTTAAATTGCTATTTAATTTTTACATATACATTTATATGTGTATATGTGTATATATATTTATCAGTAACATTTTTCAGCAGAAATGAACTGTCAAAATGTGGACTACCTCCAGTTAAGCCAGCATTCCCTTTTTCCCACCAGCTCTCTCATCTGTCTTGCTCTTGTTTTCAACTCCCTCTCTTCCCTTGTTCAGTCCCTGGCCTCCCAGGTCTTTTTTTCCTGTGTATGTCCCCTGTGGATGATGAAACATAAAAGAAAAGCAACTAACTAGGAAGAGAGGGAAATACAGTCACTGACCCTGTAATTTGAATACTTTTTGTGTAGCAGTTTGCAAAACATTTTGAACTCATATTCAACTCTGACAATGATATGAGAAGTGTTTAATAAATGTAAGCCTTGACAGTGGAAAGTCAAGGTTGAAAATGGCTGTGTATTCAGTCAGCGCTGAACTAAGCCTCGGGGTGAACAAATGGGACTGACATAAATCTATTGCATTCCTCCTACGAATTGCACCTCTTCCTGCTGCTCTCTAAAGGGAGATCAAAGCCTGACAGTCTAGGAAAAAAAAAAAAAAAGGTTAAGCCAATTTTATTTTTCATTTTTAGAAAGCCACAGATTCAGAAATCAGTGAGTTGCCCAAATACAGGATTTATGGCTTTGTCTTCCCATTAACAGTCAAGCTTTGCACATTAATGAAGTTTTCAACCTTAGAACTGGAGACAAGTACACCAAACAGAGTTGTGGCTTCTCTCTCCTTTTAACTGATGCACCTCTTGTTCTGGAAGGACTCTATCCAAAGATGACGTAACAGTTCCCTTCACTGACCATCTTCAGCTTTGTTTTTAACGCCATTATGGATTTTTTCCAATGCTTTTGCAATCTGAGTTCTGATTATTGACTGGAAGCCACTGGGTTAATTAACACAGCCCGTTAAGTAGTTTGCAACAGTAATTCCTGCTGTTACTGACGTAGTCTCGTTTAGAACTGGCAACCCAGAGGTAGGACACTGCACGTTTGCAGTTTCTGCTCCAGCTAGTTCTCAGAACAATCATGGATTTGTTTCATTCCTTTTCCTATGCCCAGAGGAAGATTCAGGAAAGATTGCCCAATATTTTTTGGATCTTTGCAACTCAGGAAAGCTCATTGCCCAATATAATCCTTTGCTTCTAAGGAGAGAGACAATTATACAAAGTTGGTTGGAGATGTATTTTTCAAATGCTTTATCCTGCAAAGTGAGTAAAGAATCCCATCAACCCATGAAGTGCTGAACACCATTCAGGTATGAGAAGACCTGCATCTTTATCATTTTTGGCTTAGCAAATAGTGAAAAGAATAGGACCAGATACAATGAAACCTTTTTCATTTTCTTAATAGCATGTGACGGTATCTGTCTTTTTACTCCTTTGTTTAATGGAGTTTAGAATAATTTCAATACGTTGGACACAGTACAGGAAAGAGTGTATTTTCTCTGAACCAATCGACATATTGATACAAAAAAAATTTGAGCTTTCCAATTTTTATTGAGAGCCACAAGCTGGTGCTTCAGATAGCCTGTAGTGATGTGGAGTTTAAGGGGTGCTGAATTCAGGGTGACATTTCCTTCTGTTAGAGTATTTTGGCAAGAGCTTACTGGCTTTGCAGTGTATGCCTTGTAAGGCCTCTGATAAATGATTAGGCAGATAGTTTAGCCTATTGTTGCCAGCGGGAGCAAGGCAGTGACTCCAAGAGAAGTGTCCAGCTAATGTATTAATGCCTTAATCCAGACCAATAATACAGTGTAGTTTGACATGTCTGGCATATGGTTTCTATCATCTCAATATTCTTCTCTATTCTTCCGTGACATTATAGATAACTAACCAAAATAAAGAGAAGCAGGAATTTCTTCACCCGTAAAATGTATTTTAAAATGTCCTGGATTTTGTTCCAGCTCTTTGGTTGATTGGATAATGAAGTGATCCTGAAATTCAATGATTGCTTCACTGTCTGTCTACAGTATTTTCTTTCAGAATTGCCCGTGGCATTATCTGGGAAAGAAATACTGGCCTCTGTTATTAGAAATATTTGCACAAAATTTGTGCACTGCTAAGTACACGTGTATTGGGTGTTTGGACCTTTTTGAGCCTGCAGATATGAGGTGCTGACTTTCAGAAATGTGTTTTTAAACCAAGGTGCATTTTGCGAGCTAGAAGGTTTGCAGTGGCAAGTAAAGCAAGTGGGTTATATACAGGAGACATTTCAAACATAAGTAAATAGTAGAGTTTTTGTGCTGTGGTTACGTGTTCATACATATGTACCCCTTTCCGAATAGATTATACATGGAATAGCCAAAACGTGTCGCTGGTTACCTGTGAAACAGTCTGTGGGCTGGGTTTGGTTTAAAGCCCTGTGCAAACTGTGCACTTACACACTGGCCTAAAAAGTGTCTGTCTAGGGAGGTATAATATAGTGTTGGCTCTGAGTATAGCAGATTACTTGCCTCTTGCTCCCTCTTTGGCTTCACTCTGATAGGAGCTCAGTAGTGTACGCAGAGCCCACCAACACCAGTGTGGAAGATAATGAAGGTGTAGGCAGTCCGTGGTGGTTATTACAGGTAGGTATGACTGTATGCACTGAAATCACAATCTTACCTATGTCATTAACTACATTTCCCAATATTTTCGTCTTAATTTCATAATAAATCATTAGCAAACATCACGGAAATATCCTTAGAAAAACTGCACACAGGTTGCAAGGTTACATAAAGTATAAGGCAAAACAGTGCTTTATGCAAAGTACACCAATAAAAGTTACAGCTGAGCTGAAGGGCTTACCGGACTGCTGAGAAGGCTATTTGTGGCTAACATTTTAAGTGCTTTAACAGAGCTGTAAAGGGAGGGCTGCCATCTGGCTCTTGTTTTCACTTCAAACCTTGTTTTTGCATTCACTGATAAATTGACTTGCCATGCAGTCTTTACATTCTGTGACTGTTGCAGTAGTATGTTATGTCTTTTGTTAGTAAAGAAATGTGGACAAGCACGTATTAGGCAAATGGGGTTTATCCTATCTAAGTTGATGCATGATTGTCTGTTTCTTTCAGGATAAAGAGGCCCAGAAAGACTTAGAAGCTTTACTTCTCACACTGAGGCTGTGATACTACGCACTTGTGAACTCTTCATGCTGTGATAAAGTTGCAAAACTAAAATGAGAATCTATAGTGACTGGGAACAGCGGGTGAAGTCCAGCTAAGTCAATGGGAAAACTGTCATTGATTTTGGTTGGCTTGGATCATGGCCTTTAAGCATCTGGCAATTATGATATGAAAATGATGCACTCATTTTTGATTATTTATAATCTTGAACTGAAGTTTAAATTTTAGATTGCTGACACTGTGAATCTGATTCTCTGAACATGAAGTCCGCTGCTGGCAATGGACATACTGGGGGTTAGAATGCAAAATGTATAAATCTCACTGTTTGAAAGATTAATTGCCTAGTACGTGGTGCCAGCATAGAATTGTGTGTAGCAAAAACAAACAAACAGAATTTTCTATAGTAAATTATATTTGTATGAACTAATTTACACAGATGTATGCAGAAGAAGATAATGAATGTTTATGTTTACACATTTCTGTACTCTTATAAATCAGAATCTTGTTGAAGTTACAGAAAAAGCTGTTGCATCCACAAAGCTCTTTTTACTTTAAACCTACTGCTGTTTTTACGTGGAAATGTGAAAACTTTATAAATTAAATATTAAAGTTATATTTTATTTGTAACATGAAGTACAATATTAAAAATCAGATCAATTAAATTAAGTGGTTTAGATTAAATTATTAAAGCTGTGATGTTTAATGGATTTGTTACAGGACCTCCATCAAGCTGGTGAATTCTGTCTCTTTCTTTTTGAACAGTTGCCTAGCATGGTGGTATCAGTGTGTCTTTGGAGAACCTAGTCCAGCATGTGACCATCACTAACCATTTATATCATCTGTATAAAGTAACCTGTACATTAAAATAGACTAATTGAAGACCTACTTCTTCCTGAGTGTGTAGGACAGCAGTGTTCTCAATAAAATGTAACAGGTAGGGAAAGAATTTTGTTCACCAACGAGCAGACTGATCCAGAATTCACCAAAGTCTGTAGAAAAATAAAGGCCAATTTTCATTGACTTTTAATTCAGGATCTTAATCTAGATGCAGAGAGCATATCTGGCAGAAGTAAGCGTTCCTGTAAAAGGAAATGCAATTAGATGAGGACAACTGCACATTCCCTTGACATATTTGATGTGTAAGATAACATGGACCATTTTATAGCTAAGACAAGGAGGATTCATGGCACCGATATATTGAACTAGTGATTGGGGCTTTAGTTTTGGACAAATGGCAAACAGTGAAATTAGCAAGTAGAAACTGCAGTCACTGCAACAAAAATCTAAAAACTGGGCAGATATGGAGGACTATGTATACATATGACTGAAGCATCTCATAGTAAGAGTGAGCTTTAATTGCTGACAACAGAAGGCAGTTGATGCAGTAGACTGGAAGAAGACAGATGTGTAGTTAGGTTTTAATTTAGCCTGACTCCATGACTCTTCATAAAGTACAGAGATTTTTTTTCATAAAGTAGGGGTGTCCATTTTTTTGAACATTTTCTTTAAAAATATGTTTTCAGACATGCAGTCAATACTGTGAGATGTCTCTGAACAAAATCTGAAACTTCAGAACTGGTTCTGAGTTCTCACTGAGTTCTCTTTATGGTTTTCATTATCCTGAAGATCTTCACAAACTGAAATATACATTTTAGGTTTTTTTAATGTTCATTCTGAAGAAAGTTTCTGTACCTCTTCTTGAATTCCAGAGTTCTCTTTTTTTCATACACAATATCAGAGAAAAGGGGAGATACTGTATGAGATAAATCTTATAAAATAATTCCTTCTGTGACAGAATAATTAACTTGTGAACAGAGAAGCTGCAAAGATGAAGCATCTTAATTTTGGTAAGGGGCTTTTGGTAAAGACTGCTTTTGACATTTTCATAGCCAGTGCAGAAAGCATAGTTTAAATGGATTTAAAAGAGTGATTTGTACTTAGGGTTGTTTTTAGCAGTTCACTGTCCCCTAGGAGGATGGAATAAGGAGGCTTTTACTTAGATCAATTTTATGCTAATCAGTATACTTTATAAAATAGATTTGATTAAGCAATAGATATTTAATTTACAAGCAATTATTGCTGATAAAGCCTGAAAGTATACCAGAGGAATAAATTTGAATAAGAAGTTATTTAAATTAATTGCTGAAATTAGGTGACATAAGTAGGATTTGCTTCATTAAGGGCAAATAGAAAGTATTGAATTGAAGTAAGTAGCAGACAAAGGATGGAGGAGACCTAACTAGCTGTAGTAATTCTATGGAAAAGGACATGCAGATTCCAGTGAGTGACAAGCTAACCATGGGTCAATAATGTCGTATTTTTGTGAAAAAGCAAATTTCATACTAGACTGAGTAAATAAGCATTCTCCATTAAATTCACATGAAATAACCTTTTACTCTTAATTAGACCTAATAAAGTCTAATGAGGTCTGAGCTGGAATACTATATCCAGTTTCAGGCACCACACTTTAAGGAGGTTGGGGACTAATTGGAAAGAGTCCAGTGGAGAGAGACAAGAAAGATGAGAGTGCTAGACAACATCATTTTGTGTGTAAAAACTGAAAGAATTTGGTTTGTTTAGTCTGCAGGAGCAACGACTAAAGGAGCATTCACATTTGTAAAAAGCTATTGCAGAGAAGACAGTAAAAAAAACCAAAAACCCAGAACCTTGTTCTCCAAATCCCCTGTTCATAGGAGAAGTAATTGCCTCCCTTTAGATTAGGCATTAGGAGAAAATAATCCTGATGGTAACTTTGCAAAGTCCTGCAATACATTTCCTGAGAACATTATAAAATCACTTACACAAATTTTAAAGTAAAAGTAACAAAGAAAACTTTAAACATTGGCAGTGTTTAAGGCACAGTTCATCCACTGGCAGAAGTCGGACTAGATGGTTTCTTAAGATCCCTCCTGGCCTTGCTGTCCCTGGGGAGTGCGTAACTCCAGCCCCCTACGAGCCACAGGTTCCTGCTGGGTTTCGGCAGTCGGTGGGATTGCGTCCACATGCACTGGCTCCGCGTTTGGGTCCAGACCACCTAATGAATTTGTACTGTGAAACATTTACAAGCGTGTTTCAAAACTTGAATTTAAAAATGTGCATCATGGCTGCTCTCAACTAGTTATTTATCACACCTGTGGTTTTAATCCACATTATTACATTTTTAAATGAAATTTCTGATTTTATAAATTAATTTGCTGATCTTTCTTTTCAGTCTTCTGAATTAAGCCCATTCTTCTGTTTTAATTTTTGCTTATTACTAGTCTATGTGTAGAATCACAAAATAACATCTGGGAGAGAAAAGACTGGGTTTAATTATTAATTCTAAGTTGTCTTTCATAGTTTGCAGAAATATTCTTCACACAGGTAAGAAACTGCTGTTTTATGCAGCTAATATATTTTATGCTTTTTGATTTTTTTACCAGTTAGTGTACATGATCATTCTCGACTTTTTTGTATTTTCACTTTGCTTATCTGAGAACTTTTAAAATTGAAGCGTGTTCCCTAAATTGTTCTCTAACTGCTCCTTGGAATAAAGCTTTTGCATTTTGTTCTAGGCCTAGGCTGTTTGTTCTCTGTGTCACATCAGCTGAAGAAACAGTGAGCGTAGTTCCAGAGGGCCATATGTTTTCTTTTTTATTTAAAATTTCCACAAGCAGACGTTCACTTCCGTAGTTTTGTCTCCGTGGAGGAGCTAGAAGTTAACTGTATTGACGCCTGCGGGCCTTTAAGCCGCGTGGAGCAGACAGGGTTGCAGGCTGCCTGAAGCTACAGTGCCTTGGCCGTGTTGCCCGCTACCTCCTTCAGCTCTTCCAGTGTGGCATCTCTTGTTTGGCCCCTGCTCCAGTGTAAATTCTCTGGGAGAATTTGTCTCATTACATGTTTGCAAAAGGTGAGTTCGGTGGGCCTTGATCTGGTACTAAGATTCTAGGGCTTTATTGCTTTCCTAGATAATGGAGATAATTTGTATTTCTCGTGCTGAAGCTCAAGGCTCTTGTCATTGGATCCTGATCCTTTTGAGATTGTTCCCCTACAAGAGCAGGTAATCACAAACTAAGTTATATATTTCTTGTAGCAGTTGGCCACTGGCACATTGTGGAAATGGTTACAGTGATACACTCTCATACTGCTTTGTTTAAATTACTGTCTCCTTTCACAGAGTTAGAGTGATTTACTCATTTTTATGTAGTAATATCAATACACTGACTTCTGGAATGAATTAGGAAGCTGTCCAACAGTGGAGAGTAGCTGATGATTTAGAAAGGAAAGTGACAGTTCCTGTGTCCAGTTAAAAAAATTAAATCCATGCCTGCAGCCCCATTGTTGTACTAGTAAAAGCCTGAACTAAAACCAAACAAAAACAACAACAACAAAGAAGAAGTGGCTACTGGAGATCCAGCCATGTTCAACCCAAACATATCAAGCAAGTTCTATGGGTTTTCTGAAATTTTTGTGGATACCCTGGGGGGTAGTTCTGTGGTGTTTTCTTTCAGTGGGCACAATAGTCATGATGGATGCATTACACCTACTATAAACCAGAAAATCCTGCAGTAATGTGATAATTAAAATCATATTGCAGCATTCATCCAGTGCAAACTTAAGAAGGAGTAACCCTGGCTGAAGGGCCAACATTATTGTTTGCTTTTTTTATCTTTTGTACGTGAGGTTATATTCTTATTTTCCAGCACGTTTCTTTTACAGACTCCCAAGTTCCTTGGAGAAGAAACAAATCAAACTGTCTCAACAATACAAAAAGAAGTAAGGTTTTCGGGCCCTGTCTGTGTTTGTGTAATCCATGCGTGTGTGATGCTGGTAAATAAAGCACTAGAACTAAGAATGTGAAACATTAATAATTTTTTTTTTTAGGAAATATTTTGATAATGTCATTAAAATAAACAACCAGTCATTCTAGAAGTATCTGTGGGAGCAATGTCCAGTATGAACTTGAGTATGAACAATCTGAGCTCTGTGCTTGGTAGTGCTACTGACCCATGATGTGACTGTGGGGTAAGCTACTGAGCTGCATGCATGCAGACATCATCTATCCACTCATCATATGTCTTGTTTATTAAGATTAATTATGACCTGGTTTGAATTGTCTTTGTGTGTGAGACAATAAACAGCCATGCAATATTGACTGGGAATATTGTAACCTAAACATGTTTTAAGGATGTGGACGTGAATGTGGATGTACTTTTTAACCTACCAAACTAAATTCAGGTTTCTAATTTGTGAATAAAGGTAATCAATGCAGCTGATGAAATTTCAGCCCCTGAGTGAGAGAAATTTTCTTGTTTGTTGTTCAGAAAAATGTGGCAAATCAGCAAAGTGTATTCAGTGATTTACTTGTCTTTTCCTAATCTTGGAAGAGGATGATTTATGAAGAAATGAGAAGTCATTTGTAAAGCTCCTCACTGTGGCTCTGGTTTAAGGATTGCTTGTTTTCAGAATGCTGAGCCAGCTTATATAGTGCCCTATAAAATCATACAGGAAGTCTTAACGCACTAATAAAATTTATGTTATTCAAAATTAAAGAGCAGAATGCTTCTACAGCAACACTTCTTAAGTGCAGCAAGAGGTTCATACAAAAGCACTGATAGACTGTGAATTGGTTTTGATACAACTAATGTGTGGGTATTGGCAGTTTCAAGCAAAACACCATTCCTGGTATGTTCATCGTGAATCTCTGAGCAAGAATTACTGGTGCACATTAGCAGAAAAGACCATAATTGAGTGTGTCCCCATGGGCATTTGACGTTTTCTTTGTTTTAGAAGTGTTTGTCTTGCTAAAGAGTAGTTTCACTTGATTTGTCCATATAAAACCTACCTGTGACACTGAGAACATGGCAAAACAGCCATTGGACATCAGTGAGACCCAGGCTTTGTGCCAGGATGAGTTTTTTGAAAGAACCTGCTTGACCTTGTATGACATTTGCTTCTATACATCCTGATACTTGGTTCGGCTTGTTCCAGTAACGCTGCTTTCTGCCTCTTTACAGCCATTCCCACATGACTAAGCATGATTCAGGAAGTGAGAAGGCAGGTCTTTTCAGCTGTCATGGCAGACATTCAGAACAATAGATTAGGAGGGAAAAAAACCCCAACAAACAACTGGACCTGGAACTGTATGGTCATTTGAACAATACTTTTAATTAGTTGACCACCAGACATGGTTTCTGCAAAGGGCATCAGTTTATTCTTTAGAGGGGGAGTTTTATATCAGTCTAATCTATTGCATACCACAGAATTTTTCTACAGCCTTTATATTATATTTATTTCCCCATCTGAAAAAATGAGGCTGATAGTGCTTCTTTCGCCCACATGGGTGGTTTGAAGAAAAGCACATCGGGCAGTGAGGCACAGATGTCCACAACGTGGGCCATCGTGGTGTCTGAACAGACCATCCACTTGCCACCAAAGCTGGCAGCAACTCCCCTGTTGCCAGGCTCACATTGCAAAACGAGGAGGTGACCTGTGGTTGTTCAGTAACTGGTGGAGCCAAGCCAAGGTTCAGCCAAGCATTAACTGGTTGGAGAATGCACGCAGCAGCGAGCAGTAAAATAGGCTTCCCTTTTTAGGCCTCTTTTACTCTTTCCATCAGCACCTGTGGAGCTGTCAGGGAAGACGAGGCCTTGGGAAGCATTCACACTGCATTTCCAGGCTGGTTTGCAACACGTGGAAGGCCCGTGCAGATGCATTGATGGACACCGAGCTGTACCTCCAGCCGCAGAAGTGTATTTGCACGTGCGGCTGTGAGCGGCCGCCCCGGCTGGTGAGAGCAGGGGGCTGGAGCGGGGCTCCCACAGCTGCAGGCCAGCAGCCCAGCGAGGCGGGGGAGCGGCAGGCACAGCTGGCCAGGCAGTGGGAAGGGCGGCCCAGGCTGCCCAGAGCTGGGCTTCAGCTGGGCTCTGGCAGCAAAGAGTCAACAGTCTGGTGCATGTGGTTGGATTAAAGCTTCCCGGGGAGCTTGTGAAAGGCGCTGGGCTCACACACCAGGTTGCTGCCCACCTGTGGGGACGCGTGCTGGTCACTCGGAGCTGTGTTACTGCAGGCGTTTGCTGGACAATGGTCTGAGCCTCCGGCTGCTGCTGGCCTGGAAGCGAAGGAGCGGTGAGTACACGCTGTGTGGAGTATCCGGCTTCACGCTGCTGCGTCTGTTTCGGAAAGAGAGTGTGCGATACATGACAGGTACCGTCATGGTGGGTGTTTCATGAGCCTGCGTGTCTGCTCATGCACCTGCCAACAAGAGAAAATCCGGATGCTGTCCCTTGGACAGCTGACCGAATGTAGACAGGATTTGGTAACCCCTGAGAAGGAGGCCTGTTAAGTCTTGAGCCTGTAACTACCTACATGCAAGACTCCTCCATGCAGGGCTTTGTCTCCCCTCAGGGCCTGCAGCAAGACCTGTGGGTTTGCTCCAGAACCTTCTTCTGCCACTGCTGTGTTCTCCTTTGGGGCAGTGGTGTGTGTGGCAGGTGACAGTGAAATTAAAGTGTTTTTTTTCTTCTTTCCTTACTTAAAAAAAATGTTTTTTTTCATATTCTCTTAATTTATATTTACATGGATAAGTATAAGGTCAAATAGATGTTTCAAATGCATTACCTAAGAACTGCCATCTTCTTCGTTAGGAACTGCCATTTTCCTGTGGGAAGAACTTGTTCCTGTTAAGCAAACAAGTGCTAAAATCAAGCTAGAACACTAAGTGAGGAAACACTGCCGTAGCTTGGTTTTGTGCAATACATTTTAACTGACAATATTTTATTAAGTTTCCTCCATCACTGCTTACAGCACTTGGTTCAAATCCTCGCTGATGGACCCAGGTGGGAGCCGTGTGGCAGGTGTGAGGCAGCCAGCAGCTGCTGGGAATGAGCACAGCTCCGCCAGAAGCTCTGTGAGGGGAGTTAACGCTGATTCCCAGCAGCTGAGACCTGTTTCGTCAACTGGCGGGTGTTGTGTTTTTCTTAAATTGTTGGGGGGGGTTGTTGAAAAGTAATCCTTAAATTTAGAGAAGGAAGTCGAAGGAGACTTTCTTATATCAAACAGCAGGAGAGCAGAAGCAAGTGTTCAGTGTACCTACAGCGATATCAGGTAAAGGCAAACGGGCTAATTGGGTTAATCTGCACTGCAATATCCTGATTTCTGTGTGTTGCACTGGATTTATTTTTGTATGAATTCTATGGATTTGGGTTTTCATTTGGTCTGATTTTGAATGTCAAACTGTAATTACACATGCAGAAATTGAATGGAGACCATAGTTTCTGTGTTTGTGTGTGTATATACATAAAAAAATACTTGTGTGGATATCTGTAAGTTTAACAGAGGAATTAATATAGACATAACTTGCTGCATTTTGTGGCTACAATAAGCAACTTGATTGCTTTGTGAACCTTTTCTGTCTGTAATGTGTGAAGTGAAAACTTAAGAAGTGAGGGAGAAAGATTTTTGCCTGCACATCATTTTATATCCTAGCTTCTAAGAGCAGAGTTCAAAATGCTTCATAAAAGAAATTGCCATAGTTCAGCAGCTATTGGAAGCCCCTTATATGTTCAACTTGGGGCAGGCAGGTGGTAAAGAGAAAGGTAAAAGATGCTGTAAATAAATGTATTAGCTTGCCTTGCCTTCTCAGACTGTGAGCTTGTGAACTCTAAAGGGTTTACGGAGTTGGTAGGAATCAACTCATAGTCCGTCAAGTCTGTCTCTGTCAGAAACAGTTGTAATCAGTATGCCCAAACTATCATATCTACTTCTAGGGAGTTTGTGGCTGAAGGGGAGGGATGAGAGGAGAGAGTCTGTGTATTTGCAGGTGGGATTTTTGTCTTTTGAGGGTGCTTCTTTGTAAGTAAGTGTATTGGGTTTGTGTGGCAAGGTTTTTTGGTAGCAGTGGGGGAGGGGATATGGGATGGCTTCTGTGAGAGAAGCTGCCAGAAGCTTCCCCATGTCCAACCCGACACAGCCAATGCCAGCCGGCTACAAGAAGGGACCCGCCGCTGGCCAAGGCCGAGCCAATCAGTAACGCCTCTGTGATAACATAATTAAGAAAAAAAAGGAAGGGAGAAAAAAAAGCTGCACACTTTGCAGCTGGAGAGAGAGGAGTGAGAAGATGTAAGAGAAAACAACTCCACAGACACCAAGGTCAGTGAAGAAGGAGGGGGAGGAGGTGCTCCAGGCAGCGGAGCAGAGATTCCCCTGCAACCTGTGGTGAAGACCAGGGTGAAGCAGGCTGTCCCCCTGCAGCCCATGGAGGTCCATGGTGGAGCAGATGACCACCTGTAGCCCGTGGAGGACCCCACCCCAGAGCAGGTGGATGCCCGAAGGAGGCTGTGACCCCGCGGGAAGCCCGCGCTGGAGCAGGTTCCTGTCAGGACCTGTAGCCTGTGGAGAGAGGAGCCCACGCCGGAGCAGGTTTGCTGGCAGGACTTGTGACCCCGTGGGGGACCCGCGCTGGAGCAGTCCCTTCCTCAAAGGACTGCACCCCATGGAATGGACCCAGACTGGAGCAGTTCATGGAGAGCTGTCAGTCATGGGAAGGACTCACGTTGGAGCAGTTTGTGAAGGACTGTCTCCCGTGAGAGGGACCCCACGCTGGTGCGGGGGAAGGAGACCACCCCCTGAGGAGGAAGGAGCGGCAGAAACAACGTGTGATGAACTGACCCCAACCCCATTCCCTGTCCCCCTGTGCCGCTGGGGGGAGGAGGTGGAAAATCGGGAAAGAGATTAAGCCCGGGAAGAAGGGAGGGATGGGGGAGGTGTTTTAAGATTTGGTTTTACTTCTCATTCTCCTCTAATTTCGATTGGTAATAAAGTAAATTTGTTTTTTCCCCCAAGTCGAGTCTGTTTTGCCCGTGCCAGTAATTGGTGAGTGATCTCTCTCCATCCTTATCTCCACCCACGAGCTTTTCGTTATATTTTTCTCCCTCTGCCCATTTTGAGGAGGGGGAGTGATAGAGTGGGCTTTGGTGGGCATCCAGCCTCTAGCCAGGGTCAACCCACCACAGTAAGGATTATGGTTTGCAGAGAAATGCTCAAGGAGTCTTGCTTAACACCCATCTGTCGTCTGCTTGACTTTCTTTGGTTTCCTGAACTCAGTACTAATTCATCAAAAAGTAGAGTACCTCCTGTGGGAGTGGGAAGGGGAGAAAAATTTCAGGCAAGGCTGAAGCAATCTTGGATATTAAGTATGAGGAGACTGAAGCACATCCCTGAATGGCTCCTGCTGAGACACTAATAGCTGGTCCATTCACCCATACTACACTGAATCACTTCCAGTTTTATTGCCAAAACAAGTGGTGTTTTCAGTTGTACTCCAAGTTAGAACTCAAAATGTAACCTTAAACCAGTGGGCTCTAGAGACAGTGTTGCAGGGGCTGTGAAGGGCTTTTTCCTGCCAAGCAGACAGGCGGGGCGTGCAGCAAGAACCGCAGGCCTGTCAGTAAACTTGACCCGATACAATTGGGGCCCCATGGCCAGAAGGGAAGGTGTTGACAAAAATTAAGTCCTCAGCAGAGCTCTGTACATCTACAGGACTTCAGTTTCGAAAGGTTTTGGCAAACTCTGTTTTTCAGTGTTGATCTTGTGTGACTGCTTGACTCTGGTGTTGGCTGTGATTTTTTATTCTGATTTTTCTTACACATGGCAGTCAGAAACAGACAAGTTTGAAACCTTAGTTAAGTAGTTGCTTTCTGCATTGGTATCTTCATTACTATGTACAGCCTCCAATACATTTAATTCTTCATGCATAAAGTGTGTACAACTGAGGGGAAATAATTCTGTACTTACTGTGTTACTGGATCATCATCTTACCACACTGGTTCTAATTACTTACCTATTTTATCAGGTGGAGTCCCTTCTCATCTGTAGCATAAACTTTTGCAACTAAGTGGAGCATCTGTTTTTTTCAGAATCTCCTAAAGGCTACAAAAAATGTTTCTTTCACTGGAGACCTGTGAAACTTTCCAGTCAGGTAGTATTTCACTCAATATAATTCTGATAAAATACAGCTGGTGTGGAAACTTGGGTACAAAGCAGCTCAGTTGCCCAAGTCCATATTTTCTGTTTTCCAGTGACATAATAGGTTTTCCAGTTGTTAATGACAGATTTCAAAAGGATATATCTCGTATTCAGAGACAAGTTGAGTAATTCTTGATATTGAAGGCACTGGAGCAGCCTTAGAGACACATTGCCTTTCAGCACAGGTGGAATTCTCTGTTAATGTTTTTGCAGAATAGTTTAGAAAACTTGTGGTGTGAAAGGGTACCCTTCTGAGGATGGCTTCATGTAAAACACTTTACACCAATATTTGTGTGCTGTGAGCCTTTGAAGCAAGATTTTTAGACACAGTATTTACCCCATCTCTTTTATTTTGAGAAATATTACATAAGTCTTTTAAACACTGTTCCTATAGTTGACAGTCCCCACTTGCAAATTGCTCTGTGTTCCTCATCCTTCATATTCTTCTAGGTTTAAAACCAAACAACAAAGAGCAAAACCCTCAGTCCAATTTCTAACTTTGATCCAGGGGGATCCAGGTGCCCGGGAGTTCAGGAGAGATTTTCCTGCTGTTTTGAAATGGAGCTTTCTCAGGTGTGATAGTGAGTAGAGTGCCATCAACTTAACTGTAATTATTTTATGGGTTTCTGTCGTTGCCTGAAAGGGTGTAAAATGCTAACAGATTAATGCCCTGGAATAAAGCTATCCAGTGAAAGTGTTCAGGGGACACTGCATCACAAAAGCCACAGTTCTAAACTGACTGTAAGCTCAAAGGGTGGGAGGAGCCCACAGGTTTTGTGGTGTAGGAAAGAAAACAGTAAGTTTCCACTGCAATGTTATCATAATGACAATTCAGTAAAGAACTTAAAAAATCATATTAAAAATAGATTGAATATGTTAACTTTGATCTATATTTTTTGTATTAATATTTTTTTTTTCTCATGAAAGTAGGTTTAACATTTCCCTGGTATTGATTTGCAAAGAGGCATGTTCATCAATTTATTTTTTTTTTAATATGTAAATATACCATCACTATTCTTCCCATAAACAGAAACCACATGGCAGCCCACAGGTCTGCCATAGTAAGCAGATATCCTGTGAAGACATGTGGGGGAAACAGTGATGCTGGGCTGCTGCTGAGTTGCCAGCCACACAGTTCCCGCTCTGACAACATGCTGCTTTGTAGAAGCCCCATCCGTTGTTTCAGCTGTCAGAGTTCTCATTAGTCATATTGGAGACAGCAGTGCAAACATTAAAAAAGAAAGAAACAAGAAACCCTGACATGTGCCAGGATTTCTGCTTTGACTCTCAGCAGTTCCCAGCTGATGTTCAGCTTGGACAGAGGGACACTGAGGAGTTTTGGTGGTGCAGAGCAGCATTTGCTGAGGTGCCTGGGGCACAGCATTTGTTCCAAGAACACCATGTTTTGTTGATTCCACATTAACTGCTATGGGATTTTAATTTGCTATTTACTCATTTTTAATTTCCTTCATTTTTGGCATTCAGACCCAATTTTGATGAAAAGATTGCCCTAGGACATGAACACTTTCCTGGAGCTGAAAGTTGTATTAGCAAAGCACTTCCCTGTGATCTCCTCCTTAACACCCATCTCTTTCCCTGGGGAAGGGGTTAGCTTGCTGTGAGGGCTATGTCTTGAAATGTGCACATAGGTTTCCTGGTAATGGGAATCTCCAGCAAGAGCTTTGTCGAGAGGCTTGACCAACCCAGGGGGTTGGAGAGTGAAATTTGTGAGCCTGCTTGGGATCCCAGCCCCCGCCATGAATGGGGAGAATTAAGATACCTCAGCAGCAAGGTGTAGTTTTCTTAGGAGGCTGCAGCCTTCCCTGTTAAAGCACCTAAGGTATTTCTGTATCCTGTGATGTTTTCCCAGGCCATACTCTAACCCTGGTAATAAGCCAGGGTTATTCTCCCATTTACTGGAGAAACTGATATATCCACCATTAGGGAATGAAGAGACTTGTCTGCCCTTAAGTCCCATCGTTGCCCTTGGCTCAGGTGTCCGAGTGCCACCCTGACTTGTTTTATGTATTTGCATTTCATCAGACATTACCAGTAGTTTTTAATTTAAGGCTGCCCAGGGAGGTTCTGGAGTCTCCTTCTCTGGAGACATTCAAAACTCGCCTGGACGCCTTCCTGTGTGAACTCATTTAGGTGTTCCAGCTCCGGCAAGGGGATTGGACTGGATGATCTTTCGAGGTCCCTTCCAATCCCCGACATTCTGTGATTCTGTAAGGGATTGTATTTAACTGTTGGTGACTGTGGGGTGGTCCTAAACAAAGTCTTCTACTAAAATCACCTTGTGTTTGTGTATTGGCCGCACCATTATTTACTGTTTCCTGAAACACAAGGGAGGAACAATGCAACCATGCATCTGTGTGGAACATGTTTGGCAATATAATGTTTTTCTGGGATAACTCCTCATTGTTGAATGACTTTTGCCAGGGCTAGGTCTAAATTCTTTCCTCTTCCTCCTGCAAAAGTATGAAACTCAGTTAAAATACTTTTATCTCCTTACATGAAAACCTTCACAGGTTATGGGCAGGTTGTTAGATTTTATTTGTTGTTTTATTTTTTTCTTAAAAAGAGATGGAGAAGTGCAAGGTTATTTACATCCAGATTTCTGAGTACATGGGAGTTAGGTGCCTATATAACTTCCAGGGAAAATGATCTTGAAAACTTGAGAACCCCTGAGTTCTCAGGCACCCCCTGAGATGGAGTGCGAGGCCTCTCTTGCCAGTGATGTGCCTGTATCTGTTCCAAAGAAGTTGGTGCTCCCTCTTGTGCAGTCTCTGCGCCTGGCTCTCCTTGTTTGCACTCTTCCCTGGGAGTTCAGGTGGGCAGAACCCCAGATATTGTTGGGTCCTGAAGACTGTACCCTGAGATGAATGAAGCTGTTTGCTTTTGGATGTGCAAGTTTCCCAGCAGATTTGCAGCCAGAGACATAGACACCAAGTTCACATTCCAAGCTTTTCCAGACATTTACTCTTTAGATACAAATGCTGAAAGAGCCTGGAGTCTGGTGTCGCTGCAGCCAAGTGGCCTGTCTGCTCTCACTGGTTTCTCTGTCAGTGCAGCATAGCTCTATAAACAGCACAAGCAATTCATCCTGGGTATTGACAGCAATATAGGGCTTTTGGATGAAATTCTAGGTACTAAGCTACCTGTGAAACTACATTTTATATTCAGCCATGACCAAGGCTGTGGCTGGAGAGTGACGAGGAGAGGAATTTGCTACATAGGATGCAACTTAAAGCTTTCTAGGGGCTTCAACAGTGTACATGATACAGCATTTTAATTGGTATAAAACCTTCCAGCAAGGAGGCAGAAGGGGATTTACTGAGCTTGGAAATAATTAAAATCATGCTGAAACTTTCCCAACAGGTGCTAAATGTGACATAGTGTGTGGTCTCCCTGAACAGGGTTGGCTTTCCCTATAAATGGGAAAGTGCAACATCAGATGTTGCAATGCATGCACATGGATAAACAATGCTTTTATGGTATATTAAGAACAGTTTGTTTTATAGCTCTTTAGATGCATCTTAACATCTTGTTCTATGATGACTTTAGCAGAGCTGTCCAACTCCAAGATGTGTTTCTAAAGCAGGATGAGGGTTGTACCTGTTTTTTATTAACTGTGTTACAAGCTAAAAATAAACCAAGTTGTAGACAGCTGACAGCAATGAGGACCCTCAATGTGTTTCATTTAAAATAATAATAATTCTCAGGGGCATAAAGGCAGAGATCAAGCTCTTTTTGTCTCTTGGAAGCCATTTTGCTTGTCTGGAGGAGGAAAGTAATCTGGCAGTCTTTGAAATTTACTGATATTCATCAGGATCACTAGACTTTGAATGAAGCTTTAGTTAATTATGAACTTTAACCTCATGTTTTAGTTTGTTCTTGGACAAAATAAGTGACTTCATTGTGCCTTGAAGGCTACTGGCAGAGAAGCTTTCTGGTAGTGCGTATAAAAGGGTCCTGGGGTTGTATGTCAAAACTTGACAACTGCAAGTACAGAATTACAGTGAGGGTGGTCTAATTTTTTAGACCAGTATGGGGATGTGATGATTCTCTCTAATTTGTTATTTAATCTTGTCTGAGTGCCTTTGTGAAGAATGGACTCAAACTGACTTGGGACTTACGGTTCCAATAAAGAAATTCATAGGACCTCTGCAGGAGTGCAAGCTAATTGCTGAGCACAGGTTGAGGGCCAGTCCCTTGAAATAAGCATTATAAAAAAAAAAAAAAAATCTAGTGTGGCCAGAGCTAGACAAATGAAAAAATACTCTAGAAGAACGGTGGGCTTTTTTTAAATCTTTACTATGTAAGCCTAGACTACTACTGAAACCTATTTTCCCGAGAGTTGTATTCACTGAAGTCTGTCTTTTCTAATAGTACTGCTATTTAGCAGTCAAAACTAAGAAGGCAATAAACCACTTGCATTCCAGCTGAAGGCATGTTGTACCTCCTCATAAATTTGGAGACAGTTTCTGTGGCACAGTTTAATAAAACTTGTTTTGGTGAACATCTGTAAACAAATGTTTTTGTGCACTGGATAAAAAAAAGGCTCTATAAAATCTGGAGTACAGTTTCGGTACCTCTTTTTCATATTCAACAAAATGTCTCTGGACACCAGCAAAGGAAGCCTCCTGCAAATGGTGACCAGCAAGGATGAGAGAGCAAAGAAAAAAAAGAAAAAAAACCAAAAAACCAAAAACAAAACAACAACAACAACAAAAAACCCAAACAAAAACAGGAAACAAACCCGAAACCAAAACAAACCCCTGGAAAGAATCACAGAATCACAGAATGTCAGGGATTGGAAGGGACCTCGAAAGATCATCCAGTCCAATCCCTCTGCCAGAGCAGGAACACCTGGATGAGTTCACACAGGAAGGCGTCCAGGCAGGTCTTGAATGTCTCCAGAGAAGGAGACTCCACAACCTCCCTGGGCAGCCTGTTCCGGTGCTCTGTTACTCTTACAGTAAAGAAGCTTCTTCTGAAGTTTAAGCGGAACCTCCTGTGTTCCAGCTTACACCCATTGCCCCTTGTCCTATCATTGGACACCACTGGGAAGAGCCTGGTTCCATTCTCCTGACATTCACCCTTCAAATATTTATAAACATTAATAAGGTCCCCCCTCAGCCTCCTCCAAGCTAAAGAGGCCCAGCTCCCTCAGCCTTTCCTCATAAGAGAGATGCTCCACTCCCTTCATCATCTTGGTGGCTCTGTGCTGGACTCTCTCAAGCAGTTCCCTGTCCTTCTTGAACTGTGGGGCCCAGAACTGGACACAATATTCCAGATGTGGCCTCACCAGGGCAGAGTAGAGGGAGAGGAGAACCTCACTTGACCTACTAACCACCCCCCTTCTAATGCACCCCAGGATGCCATTGGCCTTCCTGGCCACAAGGGCACAGTGCTGGCTCATGGTCATCCTGCTGTCCACCAGGACTCCCACATCCCTTTCTCCTACACTGGTCTCTAGTAGATCACTCCCCAACCTATACTGGAACCTGGGATTGTTCCTGCCCAGGTGCAACACCCTACACTTGCCCTTATTATATTTCATTAATTTTTTCCCGCCCAGCTCTCCAGCCTGTCCAGGTCTCTCTGGATGGCAGCACAGCCTGCTGGTGTGTCAGAGACTCCTCCCAGCTTTGTGTCATCATCAAACTTGCTGACAGTGCAATCTCTTCCCTCATCCAGGTCATTGATGAATATGTTGAATAGTACTGGACCCAGTACCGACCCCCGAGGGACTCCACTAGACACAGGTCTCCAACTAGACTCTGCCCCATTGACCACCACTCTCTGGATGTGAAAGAAAGAAAAAGGTAGAGTTCTAGCTATTTTTGAAGTGCTGTTCAGTGGCCTGAATTCCACTGTCCAAGTTTGAGTTGACATAAAGTGTGATTTGTTTCCTATCTTTAAAATTTAATTTTCAGTATGCAGTAAATTAAAAAATACACAGTAGAAGGTAATGGCTAGATTAGGGATTAGATTGTTTGGAAACACAGCTTTTCTTCTCTTAAATCCTGACTACAAAGTTTGACTGAAGGTTTGCCATGCATTTACCATTGTTGTTTTGGTATTTGGAAACTGAGAATAGATGACAGTACTTTGCAAGGAATTTCTTTTTAAATACTTGGGGGGAAAGCTTAGATTCTTTAAGTTATCACCACTAAAATGAACACTGATTTCTGTGCTAAAAATCAGTGAGCAAACAGGACACTCTTAATTACCCATGTCTTAAATTGCATGGCTCTTTCACTTTCTGCTGTAGCAGAAAGCAACAGCAAAAAGCACATAGTGCTTAATTGTTACTTCAAGTATCAAAGATGCTGTGGTGCTACTTACAGCTTTAAAAGGATTAAAACCTTTGAAAGATGTGGGGGTTTTCACACCTGCAGGAGTGGCTCTTTGTTAGAGCCTTTGCTCATGAAGCATCCTGAACCCACCCTGCTCCTGCAGATGAGCAAACGTCTCATTCCTAAAGTCAAGTGGAGAACTCCTGCCCTCTCTGTGCTGACCCAGGTCCCCAGGGAGAGCTGGCAGTACGAGCAGTTCCTGCTAGTTCAGAAAACAGAAACATCTGGGGAAGATGTGAATGACCTGCTGGCTCAGTTCAGCAGCAGGAAAGCCTGTGACTGATTGTCCTGAGCAGACAAATCCTCTCCATTATGTGCTGCAGCAGGGTGCAAATGCACATAAAATCATGTAAAATCCAGCTCAAAGCAAAAAGAGATGGGCAGTAATGTGTGTCTTGTATGGCCTTTCCCTGCTCCTGCCTCTGGGGAAGTTTCCTAAAGGAAGGTGAAGGGAAGGCTTTTCTCATTCTGTGGGGGTGCTGAGTCCTGAGGAAAAGCATGAATCATAAAATCATAGGATGGTTTTGGTCGGAAGGGACCTTTCAAGGTCACCTAGTCCAGCCCCCCTGCAATGGACAGGGACATCTTCAACTAGATCAGGTTGCTCAGAGCCCCGTCCAACCTGAATGTTTCCAGGGATGGTGCCTCTACCACCTCTCTGGGCAACCTGTGCCAGTGTTTCCCCCACCCTCGTTGTAAAAAAAAAAAATAATAATAAAAAAATTGCTTCCTTATATCTAGTCTAAATCTCCCCTCTTTTAGTTTAAAACCATTACCCCTTGGCCTATCACTACAGGCCCTGCTGAAAAGTTTGTCCCCCTCTTTCTGATAGGCCCCCTTTCAGTATTGAAAGGCTGTAATAAGGTCTCCCTGGAGCCTTGTCTTCTCCAGAGCTATTTACTCAAGCAGAAAAGTATTGTATTAGGGTAAGAGAGAGCTTGTGAAGACAAGAAAGGAATCTTTCTGGCTTTCAGTAAGACACAAAGATATTGGAAACAGTGTGGTATAGTGAATACGCTGTCAGCCAAATGCTTTGAATTCTAGCCCTGCTGATGACTTCAAGGCAATTGGTACCTTATCCTTGAAATGCAGAGGACAATGTTGTCAGTGTGCTGTAGATCTATGAGCACAGATGCTAAGTATTTTTGTACAAGGTTTCAGTTCAACTATAATGTCACTGGAAGATCTGCCTTGTAATTCTCTGGGGAGCATTCTTAATTTAAGTATTTAACTCAACATGATTATTTTTTCCTCTTCTTTATGGGAATCCATCCTTGTTTAATTACAGTTTAATTACTGAACACTTTCTGTGGTGTTTCTGACCAAAGCTCATTGGCTGATCTGCCTTCAGCCCACTGTGGCACAATTATTTCTCACGTATTTGGAAGATGCAGGTTTGACAGGATGTGAGGCACCTGAGAGAAGGAATGCTCATCCAGAGAAAGTTGGTGGAAAACACTTCCCTTTTGTTCCTGTGCCACCTGGAAGGGTTGCCCAGAAAGCAAACCTGCAGGGCATATTGTTCTGGAGCGTAGGCACAGCTCTTCCTCACTTCTGGAAGAGGAACATAGTTCTGTCTTGGAACAAGTTGCAGCATGCTGCCATGTCCCAGCAGCTGTATACATGAATGAAGGGAGGGAAAGGAGTTTTGTTACAGTGAGACAAAGGTTCATTTAGGAATCTCATTTTTCATTAGGGTAATTATTGTGAAGTCTGAGTTTAATTTCTGGTGGCACTTTTTTCTACTTGAATAGAGTTAGTTAAATTTCCTGAACCACAAAAGATTAATAGCTTCACAATTTATGTTTTTTCTCTGTAGATTGAAAAAGTATAATTAAAAGTAAGACATAAAGTAGAACTGAATTTGCAGCTTGAAAGTTTTTCACTCGGTACAAAAGAGAAGCACGGAGTATAGTTTCCTGCTGTTCTGCAGATGATTGCAAATCATACCTGCTTTGTGAAGTCAAAATTTGTTGCTTTCTTACTAGGAACAAGAGTGTCTCACACCACACCTCCACTTCAGTTATCATGAGGAGAGTAGTCCAAATGAGTGGAAGGTGTTCTGTTATTCTTAGCACAGAAAACATGGTTACATGAAATCCCATTTGTTATTGTGAGAGGATTAGAAGCCTTTTTCTGCATGGTACTTGTTATGTTCTAACCAGAGCTCAAGTTGGGAGAAGGGAGATTGTGGAAATAAAGTCCACTCTTGAGAACTGTCCTTGCCAACAAAAGGAGATGCATCACTGAAGATAAAAGCAGTTCTGCAGCATCCTGCAATAAACATGCCACTCTCACCCTAGGGGATATTGAGCAACCCTTGATACAACTGAAGACATAACTGTATAGCACAGGAATATCCAACTCTGACACAAACCCCTCCCCGCTCGCCTTGCTCAAATAAATGTCGCTGACCTGCTCTGAATAGATCCTCTAGACCAGTATTGGTTTTGTCTGGTGTAGTGCCTGCTTCTTCCACTGCTCTGTCTCAATATCGAAAGGAAAATTTCCCCAAAAGGTATTTAAACTGGTGCAGCTGGGCTGTCTTTTCCCCCCTCGTTGTCCCCAGTGCTGTGGAAGCTGAGGTGAGGGGGAGAACAGGCTCTCCATGGCTTTCTGTTGTAGGCTGGTTTTGTTTTCAAATCCTGCAGCCTGTGTGCCACAGCCCAACCCATCATGTTCAGTTCCTCAGCTCTCATTTCCATGTTTGCTGCCTCCCATATCTATTACTTAACAGGCAGTGAGGAGTTAGTGTTTGGGCATCCTTTGTTTGTCAAAAATTTTCAGGAGAATAATCACTTATTTTATCTTCAGCCTGGTGTGAAGGCAAAGTTTGGTCCAGGCGCTCTCAGTTTGATGTTGCCTGCTGCTGATGTGAGTGAACCTCTTTAATACCCTGTGGATTCTTATCACCCTAATCCTGACACGTTGTGTGTACAAGCAATGTAAAATCACCACCTCTCTTTTCCTGGAAATCAGAGAGCCTGTGTACAGTTCCTCCCTAGCTGGAATCTTCCTACACTTCAGACATCTATTTTCCCCTGCTAGCTCTCAGCTGCTCCAGCAAATAACTTCTGTGTAGCTCTGCAGTTGATTTATGCACCTTTAGTAAGTCCCCTGTGCATTGACTCCTTTCCTCCCTCCACACATTTGTAGTTGAAATGCCTTGGCATCCTGTGTCTTCTGAGTTAACTGTATTGATGGATCAGTGTCCCCAGACATCCAGCACAGACAGAGTGTAGGGAATTGAGCGACTCTTTGATTGGCTTAGGTCCAGCTTTGTGCTTTCAGGCTGGAGCAAGATCCGCTCTAAGTATTGAGGGACAAGGCGACACTAACAAAACAATGAATTTTTTTGTTAGTGGAGCTGTCTGAAAAGTTGGCAGAAAGCCCCCCAGGAGGGCTACCAAAGCACTGACTACAGCCATCTCAAATGCTCCCGGCTGTTTGTGCTTAACACTGGAGCTTGTTTTCGCCTGACGATTAAGTGAGTTGGCCTGGTCTGAGTACAAGTGACTGGAGCATGAGAAAACTCAGCTGCAAAAATGCGGGGCGGTAAACAGCAAAGGAGCTGCTGAAACCTGAATCACTGTATCTGTGTTGCACTGTACGCCAAAATAACTGCACTGTTCAGAATCCAGCCCTCTTCTTCAGCCATGAAAAAGCCAGATCCACCTTCAGGATTATCCCAAGTTGAATTCGTTGTGTGGGCAAATGACAGGTCTGAGTAAAATTTAACCAAGCTAAAGATGCAGCAAAAACAAATGTTAACTGTCGACTTTCCATGGTTAATTCCTCAACTTTTTTCAGGTAAAACGTTAAGCTCCCCATTGCCCAGTCTCTGGTTGCTCTGCCTAGATAATGTCAAATGATTTCCTACAGACAGACCTACACATTGGTCCCCGCCACTCCCAAAAACATACCGAGCCTCACGCAAAACTAGTTGGCATTTGTAGTTGTAAATTTGTGTTTAGTTAGATTGTGCCATGACTGTGCTGGTACTGGCTGCTGTTGCACAGATCCTGGGCTGACCCCCTCTCCTCTTTCTAACAGGGGTTGCTTCTCAAGTTCTGATGAGTGGAGTTCTTAATTGTTATGTTATTGCTGTTTATTTCAGCAGCACTGAACTGACTCCTGCTGAAGCCAGCGAGATTAACTATTGGCTTCACAAAGAATATAATGGTACACTGGAGTAGTATATATATTTTTTATATATATGTATATGTATTCCATATCAGCTCTGCTAGCTCAGCCTCTGGCTTGCCCTCCTTATGGACTGGGGTGGTCTGACAGCTGCTGGTTTTCCAAGAAACGTATGCCTGTCCTAAATTCTTCCTGTGCTTCCAGGTTTTGGGGGATTGGTTTTGTTTTGGCTAGTTTGGTTTTTAATCACTTAACTCGAATGCAAGATGTTACTAAACATCAGTGAGATGGACTAAGTGTGTGTGCGCGCACATACACAGAGAAAGCAAGCATGAGATGACATGTGGCTTTCCTGACCCATTGAACTCACTGCAACCTGAACATGAAGACTTTAAAGAAAAAAACCTTGTCTCAACTACAGCTGCTGAACTTTTGTGCTTTTTGAAGCAACTTTTGTGATTTCATAAAGAAAAGAGTAACATACTTGTCTAATATTGCTATGGTGACATCCAGTCACACGGTGGTGAGGGAGGCAGTGACAGTACAAACACAAAATCTCATGACATGTGCATGACATGCCGTTAAATGTGACTTTGCTCAGTTCTGAAAATGATGTTTTTTCTACTAACTGTTCCACTGAAACAGACAGAAAATGTAAATACAGAATTAAAAAAAACCCCACAACAAATTCAAGCCAATATGCTGGGTTAGTCCTATTCTATTTTCTTAACTCTTGGTACTGAATTACGGTAGGCAGTCAGAAACTTTCAGTTCCTCACTCAACTGCTCCAAATAGTATTTGTAGTGATCTCCAAGAATGCTGCCTTCATGCCAACTTCTGGCTGCATCCACACTGCATCTTTCAGCACTAAGGTAGCAGGTCTTGCCATACAAATGTGCCTGTCAACACTGCAGAAAGGGAGTGTAGACTTCAGCCATAGGCTGGTAAAGCTAGGAATTAATGGGAAGCAGGGACAAGCAGTGTGACGGTGTTTCTTGACTGTATAAAGTTGTTCTTGGGTTTTACTCAGAGAGGACACCTGCTCTGTATCTACACTGTGTCCCACTGGTCAGCCCCAGCCAGGTATGCACTGCATGGGCTATCTTTGGACACTACACCTACTCCACAGGACCTTAGCTACTTCTATGGGGTTGTTGTGAGTTGCTTTCAACTTGTGCTCCTTTTGACTTCACCAACTCAGCCTGTACTTAAGAATCCTGCTCCCTTGGGGAGAAACTCCAGCTGCAAAAATATCCCAAATCAGGAGGAAAGCACCGCTAGTCAGTCTGCCCAGCCTTTGGTCCCTCCCAGCTTTTGTTCTGCTTCCTTGGGGCTAGGGAAAATGTGAAGGTCTCTTCTCAGATGGCTCTGAAGTGAGTAGGCTTGTGTTACAGACTGGGGAAAAGAAGACGAAGGTTGGGGGAGAAGAGAAGCTGCTGGGTGGTGAATAAATGTTTTATATACACAATAATGGCCATGCTCACAATGATTTTGTGGGAGGCTGGTCTGCCAGGGCGCGTTAAGGCCTGTTTGGCCCCGGGATCTCCTTCCTGGCTCTCATGACTATGCACCAAGGCTGAAACAGCACAAATTGGTCTCAAGGCGACTGGTGGGGATCCAGTATCAGGAGTGCACAGATGCCAGCACTAGAAAGAGGAGGGGAAAAAGAGAAAACCGGTCTGTGGGTTGGAAATAAGGGGAGGTGGAAATAAACTGAAATGCCAGAAGAAAGAACAAAGTATAGGAGATTGTGCAGGCTGAGAAGAGATTAACAGGTATTCAAAGAAAGTAAAAGATAGAACAGAATTCAGATCTATGCTGAGACAAGCAGCAGGGAATGTTCTTAGCAAGGAGCATGAGGAAGCTGAACACAGTTTGCAAGGTGTAAGCAAGCAGGCAGACCTGAGAAGCTGTAAGAGCAGTATGGAGAAAAACCTTAAAATCCAGAAATGGGAAGAAGGTGAAAAGTATATGAACAAATACCTAAACCAATAATGCTTTCTGAATTAAAATAATAATTTTTGTTATCTTGGTATTAGAAAGCCACATATAAACTAAGCAAAGGCAGTGTAAGAATAATTTTATTTAGTATTCTGGTAACACAATGATACATCTCAAAGTGACCGCAGAAGTTAGCTCACTGAACAACTGCATACATTCTAAAGGGGTGCTACTAAATTTGAGTAACTTCACGGATTATATGAGGCACTATTTGAGCAACAGCTGTACAGCGTGTGACCCCTTGACAGATGTAAGCGGTGTGAATGGACGTTGCATTAGTAGCCAATGCACAGTTAAAGCTTTTGGAAGAGTACAGAATTGCAAAAGCTGTTTTTATTAAAATATGAATTGATGATCCTTGCATTAAAATAACTATTCAATTGTCGGTTACATCCTTTACATTTTTTTAATAACAATACTTACAAAGGCACAGGGACAATTGTCTTGCTACCATTTGATCTAATGTAGATCTCCATATGAAAATGCTGAATATCTTATAAAGCTTTTCACAGGTATAGGCTAAGTTCTGGGATATCAGAAACTTGTAGATAATTCAGAAAAACACCTGAGGTTACTCCTTGTGTATGTAACAGGAAGCTTTTTTAGCTCTAAAAGAAGACAGACGCCACATTGTCAGAGACTTTAAATGGGTACGTTACTACTGTGTGGGGTTATGGAGCAGTACTTTTTGGATTGATTCAGGTTATTAAAATCAGTAGTGAAGCTTCTACTCAGAAGGATCAGGATTGTGTCATTAACCCAGCTCTTCCCAAAGTCAGTAGGAGTTCTGTCATTGCTGCCAACATGACCAAGACTGGCCATCTATCAGAAGACCAAGTGCAAATCTTTTACTTGCTTAGGTCTCAACAGAGCTACTTCCCTGTGTAGCATTGCACCCTTATTTTTCTAGCTCTACTAATACCTTATTTAGTACTAGGCTGAACACCAGGCAAGTCATGTGAGGCACTCTCATTTCTGATGGATTTCATATGTAATTGAAGGTGACTTCTAGCTCCAAAAAAGTGCCCAACATTTTTCAAAATCAAGCATTTACATAGGGTTGTTTGCTTTTTAGAGAAATGCATGCAGCTTTGTGTACACAAACATTAGCCAGAGGTTCAAGGCCATAAAGTTTCACGCATGTGTTTTACTTTAAAATAATAGTTTTGGGTGGGTGCTTTTTTGTTTGGTTGGTTTTTTTTAATTTTATGTCCTTTGCCTCACAAAAATTTTCAAAGTACTTTTTCTTCATTTATTGAGTACATTAATTAGGGCATGTAATGTTAGTTTTCCTTCTGAAACTTTGTTCCAATCAAATCATACTAAAGTACATAGTTGATTTTTTGATATACCATTTAACTCAACTGAACAGAATGACTAGTGAGCAGGGGTGTATTTGCTGTACACTTTACTTGAGGCTCGTGGCATTAAAGTTTTAATATAAAACCCCCAAATTCTCACTTCTAAATACCTTGGCCCATGTGGACTTTACTGGACTCACCTATGTGCCTAGGGACAGGGATATTAATTCTTTACTAGAGAAATACTAAGTTCAGCTATACCTTTATAAAACTTTCTAATTAAAATATCTATTTTGTTCATGAATATGCTAATGAAAAGATTAGCATATGGTTTGTATCACCCTTGCCATTTGGTGACATATCAAGTCTGATCTTTCAAAACTTAATGAAAAGTTACTGCATTAGGACATTCTGTTCATTCTCATAGAAAATATGAATTTTATTTTCAAATGTGCTTATAAGCAAGTCTTTTTTAGTCATTTATGTAAACACTTTGCACTGCTAAAGGCAAGACTTTACATTGTCATTTTACCAAAAATCATTTGAGCATTTATTACTGAGGCATTAATGTACATCCCAGCAGTCACAACACAGGAGCTGCCACATGCCTATGGCAGTTTCCAGTAGAGTGAATTAAGAAGCAGGCTGCAATGTCCAGAGCAACCCTTTTTTCTTTTTTTCCTTTTTTTTTTTTTTTAAGTAAGAGATTTCACTTTGGGATGTGGAGTCAGTGAAGGCGAACTTGGAGTTAAGGCATAGCGCATGGAGACCTGGAAAGGATTGTACAAACAGTTCCTGGAGATGCTCCAACCAGTCAGTAGATAAAAAGCGCTTTACAATGGTGACTTCTGTGAACAAGCTAGAAAAGAAAAGGCTTACTTTCAAATCGCATATGTTTTATCATTTAATATATTAAATAGTTCCCCTGGCTCTCCTAGAATTAAGAAAAGGACTGAATTATACCTTGTGCAGTTCTTTTCTTGCTCTTGTAATATGGGCTATTTTCCAAAAAGATCACCAGAACAAACTATAACTCATTTAAGCCTAAGAAGAGAGAGAGGGATTATATTTAGATGCAAAGTTTGTTGCTTAGGCATTTGCTGACAGCTGATTTTCATTGCCTGCTTTCTCTGCTTGCAGTCTTTGGACAGCCTGATCGAGCAAATCCATAGTATCTCTAAGCGTAACGTTCAAGGTAAACGGCTTGGGCTTAATGGTCAGCCCATAGGTAAAGTCCATTTTAGGGTCCTCATTTGGGTTAGCAGTAAAATTGCACTGATGCACCAGGATGGAGGTAAAGAGAAACAGCTGCATCTTGGACAACTCCTCTCCAATACACCGACGTTTTCCCAGGGAGAAAATCATCACACTACTAGTGAGATCTTTATTGATGAATCCATTCTCATCCAGGAATCTCGTTGGATCAAAATCCTCTGGGTTGGACCATTTTGCTGGATCGTGGTTCACAGACCACTGATTAACAAAAATCACCGTGTCCTTGGGAATGAGGTAGCCCATTATGAAGGTGTTGGTTGTAGTGGCGTGTGGGATGGTAACAGGCACGAAGCTGCTGAAGCGCATGGATTCATACAAGAAAGCCATGATGTAGGGCAAGTGAGGCTGATCTTCAGCACACGGCAGACGGTCTCTTCCAACAATCCTATCCACTTCTTCTTGCATTTTAGCCTGCACGTTCGGATACCTGTCATTTAAAGTAAGATGTGTGTACATACATAACACTTTCAAAAGTTCTTCTTAAAAATAATCCTTGCTGTAAACATTTTTCACAGAACCTTACCTTACTCTAAATAATGCAGTTTGAGCAAAGTTTAAATATATTGCAGGAATGTGTAGACCTTGATGGAAAACTCTGAGAGAAAAAATCCAAACTTCCCATGCAATGGTGTCATTTTAATTTGCTCAGTTTTCACTTTAATATTGCCTGTAACTGATTCTCAACATAAAAAAATGAAACTAAAAATGTGCTGAAATGTAATATTCTGATCCAACTCTAAAAATTCAATCTAAAACTAAAATTACTTGTCCCTTCTAAATACTGGGCTTTCAGTGGGAATGAGAATTTGGTTTTCCAGCTCTGTATGTGACTTCTAAAAGTTAGCATGGAATTTGTTATCACTAGACATATTCCATACATATGAAAGTCTGCAGGTTTTAAAACTGAAAAAAACCCTCCTAGTAATTGTCAGAATAGCTTTATGAACATCCCCCTCTTAGTTTGTGTATACTTTTTCTAATTAATATTAGAATTAATTAGATTCTAATCTAATTTAGATTAGATTAGAATCTAACTAAAATTTAAATATATTAAGTTTTCATTACAATGTATTTTAAGACCACTGTCTGGAAGTCTGGATAATTTGGAAGACTACACTGTAACCAAACATGATCAAAATATGCATAATTTTGCTTATTTTCTTTTGCTTGTCTAAAAGCATATACTCCTCCAAGGAGCCTTTATTTGCTTTTTTAAGTGATCAAGTTTGGCTTCTGTGTCCTCGCCTTTTCCTCCTGCAGCAGGTCTGCCTGTGGAACGTTGGGCAAATGTTAAGAAACGGGGAGAAGCCCAACAGGTGATGTGAGCACCAGGCATCACACCCCCAGCATGAAGCGTTCAGTTCAAGGAGCAGCTGAGTAGGTAATATTTGCATAAGCCTACAAATTACGTAGATGACGGAGGAAAAAGCCGGGACAGATAGGGAAAGGGACGTTATGGCTCCTTCTATTGAACCACATCTCCCAGCGGCGATTTTCCCGCTGTTGGAGCAGGTGCCAGGGCAGCAGCCGAGGGGCTGTGCCTGCCCCCGCCGCCGGCCCGGCGTCTCTGCCCTCCCCCGGGTCACGCACATCAACATAATAGGGGGTCTGTAACCCAGTGCACGAACTCTTTATCTTGCTTAAGCAGCTGTGATCCCGTTCCTATGATCTCCTTGATCTTGACCCGGTAAGATCCGTTACTTTCAGGTTTTATTCGGCTGCCTTTTTGCCAGCCTCTCGTAAAGCACCGTTACCCGACGGTCACACTAGGCTGTGCTTTGGGGTTTTTTTCCCCCTCTGATCTTTTTCTGGCAGGTTTCCCAGAGCTTCCGTGCCCGTTAATCGGTAGCCCGACACCACACGGGCCGGCCGCTCCCTCCGGCCTTCGCCCCGATGGCCGCCGCTCGCAGCGGGTCACCGGCGGCGCCGCTCCCCCGCCCCTCCCGGGACAGAGCGCTGTAAGCGCCCGTCGGGGCCGGCATTTCCCGCCGAGGGAGCCTTCCCAGCGGCACTGTCCCCCCACTGGCGCGCAGCGCCGTTTAACGGGGGATCCCCGAGGGTGGCGCTCGCAGCGCGACGCCCCGGGCTGACTCCCGTGTGCCCCCCGCGCCTGGGGGTAGCTGGGGCGGCTCGGCCTCCCGCCTCTGCCGGCGCCTACCTGATGAGGAAGATGAGGAGCCACTGCAGGGCGGTGGAGAGGGTGTCCTGGCTGGCGCCGAAGATGTCGGTGACGGTGGCGGGCACGTGCTCGAGCTGCAGCCGCGGCTGCTCCCGCTGCAGGCGGATGAAGGCGTCCATCATGTCGCGGGGGGCGGCCCCCGGGCGCAGGCTGCGTTGGTGCTGCAGGAACTTGCCGCGGACGAAGCCGTAGAAGTCGCGGTTGAGGTCGCGGAAGGCGCGGTAGGCGGCACGGACGGGGCTGGGGAAGCGCTGGAGCCAGGGCAGCGCGTCCACCAGGCTGCCGGCGCCCACCGCCCGCCCGAACTGCTCGTTCCGCCCCACCAGGCGCAGGAACTCGCCGTCGCCGTGGCTGTAGCGGCGGCCGAAGCAGAGGGCGCTCATCACGTTGGCCACGGCCACCACCAGCACGCGCGAGGGGTCGAGGAAGGCGCCGCCGGCGCTGCCGCCCACCAGCAGCGCCACCAGCGCCCGCGCCTCGCCCAGCAGGTGCCGCTCCAGCAGGCGGCGAGTGGCCGGGCTGCCGGTGGAGAAGGCGCGGACCGTAGCCTGCGCCGCCCGGCGGTGCAGCTTCCACAGCTCCGAGTAGCCGCCGAAGGCCAGGCTGCGCCCGCCTGACACCAGCCGGAAGGAGGGGAAGGGCGGGCGGCCGGCGAAGGCGGCCCCCTGGCGGACGAGAGCCTGGCGGATGGCGCGCTCCCCGTTCAGCACCACCACGGGCCAGCGCCCCAGGCGCAGCTGGAAGACGGCGCCGTAGGTGCTGGCCAGGCGGGCGAAGGAGAGGTGCGGGGCGCGGCCCAGCTGCGCCGCGTTGCCGATCAAGGGCCAGGGGAAGGGGCCTGGCGGCGCTCGGCGCTGGCCCTGGCGCTGCTGCCACTGCAGGAGGAGCTTGCCCAGGTGGATGGCGGCGAGCAGGCAGAGGAGGAGCAGCAGGGAGCTTTGCAAGGGCGGGACGCCGCGCAGGGCTTCTCCGAACCTCTCGAGGGCCATGCTGCAAGGGAAGGGGAGAGGTCGGCGGGCGGCCACCCCGCGGAGAGGCTGGGCGTCCGCCCGTCGCCCGCAGGCCAGGGGGAGCGCAGTCGGGCGAGGGGAGAGGAGCGCGCTGGCCAAGCGGAGGGGAGGGCAGCGCCGGCGGCCGCCTCGGCGCTCGGGCTGCGTCCTTGCTGTGCGCTCCTCGTCTGCCTAAAACCCGCTCGGGTCCTGTGCGAAAAGCGAGGGATAATCGATAACCAAGTGGCGAGCGCTCAGTAAGGGATCGGAATCACGTTTGAAGCGGGAGCGCTGCTCTCCTCCCTCTGGCAGGGAAAGTTTGCAGAGGGGAATCCAATAGGTGACGGTTGAGGGCGGCAGAAAGGGAGGCAGAGGATGCTCGCGCCTGACGAGCCTCCCGCAGATGCAGGCAGCCGCCGTGCGCTGGAGACAGGTTCATCCCAGCGCCGCGCATCGCTCCTCCCGGCAAAAGAGCCCCTGCGGGGAGCGGGCTCCCCGCGCCGCCGTCGGAGCTTCCCGCTGCTCCGGAGAGGAAACCTCCCCGCACATAACCACGTAGCCTCCCCCGTCCCGAGCCCTTCCCTCCTCCCCGCATCCTTGTGCCCGCAGCGGCCGCGCAGGCTGGCGGCCCCGGGGATGAGCTGCGGAGGATGCCTAAGGTCCCGGCGTGGCAGAGGTGATCGGCTCCGCTTCCCACCCCCGTGTTCGGGGACCACCCGCTCCTACCGTTTGCTCCAGCATTTTCTGAAGCAGCGAGGGGACGAAGGGGTAAAATTAACGGCCCCTTCGGGTGTCTGTAGCAGAACTGACCTGTTGCACGCTGCTTCCATCCGAGACCTCGGGGAGGATGGAGAGGAGCTGGGCAGCCGGCGGCAGGTCTGGCGGGCAGCCTCGGGAGGAGCGCGGTGACGGTGACGTTCAGATCCCAGCCTCTGGGAAACTCATTGGGAGCCCCGGCTCCTGTCACCCGGAGCTTGGCAGGTCGTGTGCAGGCAAATGCCAATTGCACCCGATCCCAGCGCAGTTATCACTTTCCCGGCACTTTAACTCTTCGGAGCTCGCTCCGCCGGCAGCCACCTGCACAGTGCAGCCCCGCGGACCAAGGACAATTGGGCTGCCGCTCCCTCCCTCCCACCCCTCCTGCCCGGCTGCGGGGACGGTACGGGGCCAGCGCAGCCCGCGGCAGGAGTGAGAGCGAGCGGCTCAGAGGGCGCGGGGGGCACGGGCCACTGCCCCCGGGCTGAGCGGGAGCCGGAGCAGCAGCGTCTGGTTGCCTGGCATTGGGACTGGCGGCTTTAAATCCGCCGGCAGTCGCGGTGCGGTGCGGGCGTGCCGCAGTCAGCCCCGCTGACAAATCGCCGCTGCCCGGCCCTTCCCCTGGCTGGAGGGGTCGCAGCTATTTGCCAGCTGCCCTTGGGCCCTCGCCAAGCGGAGAGGCTGAGTCGCGGAGGCTTTTATGGCCGGGGCCAAAAGTTTTCGTGGAGGAGGTGCCGGGCGGGGAGCAGGGTGGCGGGCGGGCTCGCAGCCCTCCCTGTCGGGAGGCGAAGTCTCGCCTGCATCTTGGGGGCTACGGCAGACGGAGAGCTTCCCCTCCTCCGCTTGTCGCCTCCCCGTTGCGTGCGGAGTTTGCATTGCGTGAGCCGGGGCTGGAAAGCCTCCAGCCATCTCCTCCCCGGGCCCCTACCCCTCCTCGCAATACCTGACACCGGCTCGGGGGGGAAGGAGGCAGGGGAACGCCGGGCAGCTCGCACCCCGGCCGGCCCCGCTACCCTACAGACCTCCACCCCACCCCGGCCCTGCGCTCGCTTCTCTCCCGCTCACGGCGCTTTTAAAACTCTGAAATCTGGCACCTTCGCCCGCCCCGGGAGGGCTGGCGAGTGGCGTGCGGCGCTCCAAGTCCCCCGCGGCTTGCCGGCGCCCCGGGGGCAACGGGGCTGCAAAACCCCCCAGGCATCAAGGAAACCGTTCCCTGGAAAAGCGGGACGCTCTTGTTTTTTGTCGGTTTTTTTTTGCTGTACCAAGCAAAATTTAAAAAGACGTCATTTATTTCCTATTCCTTACAGTCATGTCATGAGAAGAAAATAAGGTGTTTTGGTAGTGTTTAGGGATTAGACAAAATTAGATGCTGGGAGTCAGCACAGTTCAGGGTGTGATCCCAGGCCTGGCCTGGCTACTGCTTCTGTCTTTGCTAAGAAGTGCATTCCTGGCTGTTGTACTTGTCCCAGGCTCCACCAGTCAGCACTGCTACCTCTTGCTCAGACTAGCATCAGCCATATCCCTCTGTGTGCCTCAGAGCACACTGTGCTTCTTCCTGCCATTGCCGAGTGACATAGGTGTCAAAACCACTTTTTCCAAGCAGTGCCAGAAAAAGTGAGCTTCCTTCCTCTCAGTCCCATCTCTGGGGTGGGCTAGAAGGATCCTGCAGTCCAGCCCAGCACATGGCCCAGCTTCAAAGAGGAGCAAAGATCACTCCATCCCTATGGCATTAAGGTTAGGACAAGCTTGGAGAGGGACTAGGTGGTTTGATCTCTCCGTCATCATCATCATCAGATTGAAATCAAATTTCACATGCTGTAACCACTCATCTGTGGCTAAGTGGCCTGTCCCACCCTAACAACCATCCTTCCCTCCTTCATTGGTCATATGTCAAAGAAGAGACATGGGTTTCTCCCTGCAAAGAGTGTTCTGGGCACTGGATCTGAGTGGTAAGGACTAGCTTGGACCAGTTACCTGAGCTCTGGATTATAGTGCTGGGCATTGCCATTGCCAGCAGGTAAAACTGCCTTTTTCATGGTGACCATGGTAATCAGATGCCTAAAACCCAGTCATTACAGCTCTTGTTAGTAAGACCCTAAATCCTTCTTTGATGCAGCACTTAAACTAGTTGTATTGCAGTCAAAGTGAAAGATTGTCATTTACTTTGGAGCAAGCAGAACAGATTCCATTCCAGCTCCCATGTAAATCTGAATTTATAAAGAGTGTCCTCAAGATGGCCAAACTCTGGTTGCAGTTGGTAAGAGGAAGAGCAGCTCAGCATGGGGTTGCCAGAGGTGACATGCTGTGCCATTTCTTAGCTGTGCTGCAAGTGTCTCTGTACCCACCTCACTGCTTCTCATCTGTTTGGTGAGGGAGTGTGGATCCACTGTGCTGTATGCTTTGCAGTACAGAGGAAGGAGCACAGTTCCACTGTTGTGAGCTGCAGATTCACAGTTCAAGGCATAAGACCAGGAATTACCTGTAAGTCCTGGTGCTTTTTTTTTTTCAATGCTGCAACAAAACTTTTTTTTTTTTTCACTTCTCTTTGGTCTTCAGGACTATTAGATGTCACTATTAGATGTTTTGTTCTACTGTGCTTGTACCAGCTAGTCCCCCTGTACTATGTGCTGTACAACCAGGATATTTACAGTCTTGGCTTACCATTGCATCTATTGCAGCCTGAGTATTGTCTTGACTGTATGCAACCAATGTTTACTCAGTTTTCTAGGCTCTGATTCTATGTGGCCTTGATTAGTCCCTTACAATTAAGCATAGCTTGGGTAAAACATTTTATTCACACCAATGGACTAGTGTGTAAGAAATGCAGGTAATGGATGATCAGGCCCTTGGTCTCTGTTATATTCCACAAATTGCCCTTCTGCCTACCTCTTTAGTACTCTCCTTGCTTCTTTTGTCTTGACTTTGCATAGAAGTCCTACATTGCTCTTAGATAATGCATGTTTCTTTTTTCCCAGTTCTGGGCACTTGATTCAGACGCAGATCCTACTGAAGCCAGTCCCAAATTCCTGAGTCAAATTTGGTTTTGTTAGGCATTGAAGACTGAATCACTGAAAATGTACGCAGCTTAAAATTAATTACTTCTGAGGCCTAGAAGACCCTACTTGATGTAAGATATGAAAGAGAAAAGGAGTTGAAGGGGCAGAAGTATGTGGGTTTGGGATTAAGGGAAAGGAATTTGGGCCTAATCTGTTAAAAATCCTGATTGATTTGACAGGAATGCCAGACACGGGGGGCTGGCAGGGTCTGTGGGGACATCAGTACCTCTGCAACTCTGAATGAAGGTGCTGTGCTTTATGTATGTGAGCAAGAGTCCTTGTTGAGGAGTTAAAAGTTTGATAAAGGAGGAGGAATTACACAATGTGGAGAGTCTTCATTTGCCCTTTGAGAGGAAGTTTTTAGCTGTCTGCCAGAGTTCTCCCTTTTCCAAGGAAACCCCTTAACCCTCAAGAGATTTTCTACAAGTGTTAAGAATTACCTACCTAAATAAAGGTCTGCAGACTTCATTTTTCTTCTAATTATGGCAGCTGTTGGCTTATTTTTTGGACACTGGAAAAGTGCTCATGTATCTTCATGAACAGCAACTGGAATTTCTTGAGGACTTGACCTTGTCCCTTTTTCTTTCCTTACTGCCTCCTTTTACAGCTTTCCATGGAGAGCCCTCCCACACTGGGATTCTCTGTCTCTTTCTCATACCTGGGATATATATCTTTTCCTCCTCTCTTAATTTTCCAAAATCTCAGGGGATTGTATGACAGTTGAGCAATGTTTTATTCTGGGGTTGCTTCAGTACACAGCTTGTACAAATTGTTTACAGTTTATAGAGTGATCCAAGCCATTCTTTGTTAAATAATCCATTGGAAATATTGTTTCTTATTGTCTGTTTCTGAGTGTTGCACAATACTATATAAGATGAAGAAATAAGTAGTGTAACTGTAAAACACAAATCACTTGGAAACTTAAACAAATGCAATATCCTATTGTTTCAGGACACTTACAATTTTACAGGCATTCGTATATCTCTGGAGTTTGACTCTAGTCTCAGCAGTTTTAAGTCAGGAAAATCACCACTGAAACAGTCCAAAGACAATAACAATTAGAACCTTTAAGCCTCTGCGTTTACAACAGTTCACCCAGATTATATTTACACTGCTGTCCAGCATGATATGGAGTTACCACTACACTTCAAGTAGTTTCAGACCCAGGAGCAGAAGATCTGCACCAGGCATTCAGTCCAGACACAGTGCTACCCTGGGGCATCCAGCTCCACAGCCACCATCTGTGCTTGCTGCTCTGCACCATAGAGATGTACCTGCTTGCTTGGGCTTATCTGCGTGATACTGAGTTGCTCAGTGTTAAGACTGACCTCAGCCTGGGGTACCAGGAGTGTGGATGATAATGAAATCATGTCTGATGCAGGTTCCTGGTTTTGCTCAGTTTGGCAGCTTTCCTGTCATGCCAAGAACGAGATGTAAGCAAAATACAAGGACGCACATCCTCGGTGCTACCCAGAGCGCCAGGCATACACAGCAGCTGGCTGCAGCTCCCTCATTCAGGGTTATTTGTTTAGGCCACTCACTGTGGCCTAAAATAAAGCATTTGGGCTATGCTTTTAAAGCATATGTATTTGTGGTTACATATTGCATTCTTCACCTTCATTAACTTGCAGCTTTCCTTGAACTTCCACTCTTCCCTGCATTCCCACTGACTTCCCAGCTCACATTTTCAATTCTCCCTTGCTGTTGAAAAGCCTAAATTGGACTCCTAATTCTGAGCCAAATTCCCCCAGCTGCTGCAGGAAGGCAAAAAAAATCCCAGCTCTTGAGTACCTCAGCTCAGTGCTAGTCTGAATTGCAGCCTCTGTCTGTTTGCATTTTCCACCTTACTTGCAAGTTAAAGGCAAGTAACTGCCTTCTGCTTCTACACAGGTAACGCACAGGTATGATTACACAAAATGAGGACATAGTGTTATACTTAATTCCAGCACCAACCTTGATTATGAAACTGTTTTAATTTTGCATTGCCAAATTCCTACAATGTTTCTTTCCAAAGTTTGCTGTCTTTTCTTGCCAGTACTAGATGAAACCACACAGCTAAGTCTTTCTTGAGAGGCAAACACAGAGCTGATCCCTTTTGAGAAGCCTTTTTAAACTGTATTCTGCTATGAGGCAAAAGTGCAAAATCTAATTTACACACTGTTGGGCACTCGTCCGTGGTGTATTGTGTGTATCTTTGCATTTATACTATACAAATGCTCTTTACTAAAGCACTCTGAAGAAGACTGATGAAATGACAGCATTTAGGAAAGTTTAGACACTGCTCAAGATGTGCATTATTATATCTGTCCTCAACATGTGGTGTGTGGGCAAACTGTTGTGCCTTCTCACTCTCCCTCTTTAGCAAAGGGGCTCCCTGGGGCATCTGGCAGCTTTGCATCTTCACACTGTTTCTGAGGTTTGCAGGACCAAGAGCTGTGTTGCTGAGATCCATCTTTGTTTTGAAGTATAAAAACTTTATAGCTTGTATAATGTGCTAGGTCACTGCAAAGCTTAAAAATTATAACATTGCTTAGGGACAATACTGTTAACATGTTAACAAGCAGTAATGTATTTCTCTTTGTTTTCCAGACATTGTTTGGTCCTGTATTGGTATTGGTGATACAAAATTTGTAGTGCAGTGGTTTTGGACTGAACATTTATAAAAATTACAATGTAAACCATGGATTTTGGGGGGATAGAAAATTTCAGACCAGATGATTAAAGTTGGACAAAGTTATAAATAGCATAGGACTTAAAGTTTCCAGCTAAGGCATCTCTGTGCAAGTAGACACCATGACTCTTCTGCAGACAGAGAGAAGATAGTGAAGCACGGATGAAATGAATAAACTTACAGTTCTTTGATGAAAACATGGATTTTCCTATCTTGTGCCCTAGGTGTCCTAGCCGTTGATTAGGGCAGCCTATGAATGTTCAGCTCATCACTTCCCAAGCAATAACTTTCCATGACACAAACATTGGTCATTTGGGTTCTTCAGTTTGTGTTGCATGCATACCATTCTTTGGTGCCTTGACAGCAGAAAAACTCATCAAAATGTTAAAACAGGCAACACAATTTGAATCTAGAAGCCTCTAGAGCAGTCCAAGTTGAATTTCAGAATTCTCCTTCCTTTGGAGAATAAATCTGGTTGGGTATCAGAGATGCAGGTCTGATCTAGGTAAGGGAGCTGCACAGAGATGTGAGCATTACTTTGTCCTCTGTTATGATACCTCCAATCTTGCTGCTTAAGGAGGTTCTTGGACTGGGCTGCAGACATCTAGGGGCACTTCAGGAAGTGATGCCAGGGGTCTAGTATAGTGTGGTACATATACTTTTATATATATATATATATATATATATATATATATATATATATATATGTATATGCTTTCTCTTTTGGAGTCAGACTAGGACTGTTGCTGAAGCATAGTGCAGGTGCAAAAGGTAGCTCTTGGCTAAGTGTGCTCATTCAGTGTTTTCACAGGGCTGGCCGTGTGTCTCTCCCTTGCTTGGGCTTCAGCTCTAACTTCTGAAAAGCCTTTTCTGCTTACCAGCACATTCAAACAGATACACCGAACTTACTTGTGCTGTGAGGCATGGACTCCACAGGGTCTGGCATAACTTCTTGTCCAAAGGATTGAAATTTTATAATAGGTAGTTTTCAGTGTTTTTAAAAAATACTATCCTTAGTACTGCTCCTTTCAAGTTTTCAGGTTCTCTGAGAGGGGAGGTGGTGCTGGACACAAACTGATTGTCGTGATGGCAGCTGAACCAAACTTGAACACAATAATTTGTTTGTCATGAGGGCTTTCCCTAGCTTTTGATTGTGAAGAGACAGGCCTTTAGCTGGGGTTTCCCAAAGGAGATTCATGTCACAAACCTAAGAAATTCTATGTCAGTCAAAGAGTTGCTTGTAAATGTCACCCCTTGGATAGCCCTGCTCAAATGAGCCAAGGAAAATGCTCACCCCTGTATTGGGTTTGCGTGGCAAAGTTTTGGTAGTGGGGGAGGGAGGCATAGGGGTGGCTTCTGTGAGAAGCTGCCAGAAGCTTTCCCCATGTCCAACACAGCCAACGCCAGCAGCTCCAAGAGGACCCACTGGCCAGGGCCAAGCCCATCAGTAATGCCTCTGTGATAACATAATTAAGAAAAAAAAGGGGAAGATAAAAAGAAGCTGCACACTTTGTAGCTGGAGAGAGGAGTGAGAAGATGTGAGAGAAACAACTCCGCAGACACCAAAGTCACTGCAGAAGGAGGGGGAGGAGGTGCTCCAGGCAGCGGAGCAGAGATTCCCCTGCAGCCTGTGGTGAAGACCATGGTGAGGCAGTCTGTCCCCCTGCAGCCCATGGAGGTCCATGGTGGAGCAGATGACCACCTGTAGCCCGTGGAGGACCCCACGCCAGAGCAGGTGGATGCCTGAAGGAGGCTGTGACCCCGCGGGAAGCCCGCGCTGGAGCAGGTTCCTGTCAGGACCTGTAGCCCGTGGAGAGAGGAGCCTACGCTGGAGCAGGTTTGCTGGCAGGACCTTGTGACCCCGTGGGGTACCTGCACTGGAGCACCCCATGGAAAGGACCCATGCTAAAGCAGTTTGTGAAGAACTGTCAGTCATGGGAAGGACTCACGTTGAAGAAGTTCGTGGAGGTGTCTCCTGTGAGAGGGACCCCACGCTGGTGCTGAGGAAGGAGTCCTCCCCCTGAGAAGGAAGGAGCGGCAGAGACGACGTGTGATGAACCAACCCCAACCCCCATTCCCTGTCCCCCTGTGCTGCTTGGAGGGTAGAAGTGGAAATCGGGAGAGAAGTTAAGCCTGGGAAGAAAGGAGGGGTGGGGGGAGGTGTTTTAAGATTTGGTTTTATTTCTCATTATGCTCTTGTCTGATTGGTAATAAATTAAAATTCATTTTCTCCCCCAGGTCAAGTCTGTTTTACCGGTGCCAGTAACTGGTGAGTGAGCTCTCTCTGTCCTTATCTCAGCCCACCTGGCTTTCATTATATTTTTCTCCCCCCTGCCCAGTTGAAGAGGTTGAGTGATAGGTGGGCTTTGGTGGGCATCTGGCATCCAGCCAGGGTCAACCCACCAGAACCCCCATTCTCCCTTCCATTACTGCACGTCAATCAAATGGTGAATAGTGTTTGTGAAGAAGCTGCAGAGTAATAGATTTTCCACCAGAAACAGTGGTTCTGGCTGCATTGGCTTTGCTGAAGTATCCTGTCAGATGGAAATGTGTGAATCCAAACCAGGACCTTCAGTGATTTGGTTGCTGAAGCTCATCTGAGGAAACATTTGCACATCCTGCTGCAGCAGAGCATTTTTGGCTTCCTCTGCCCTGTTGTGCAAGGGTTTGGTATATTTGCCTCCAGCGGTAACTGCATTTCAGTGGTAAATGAAATTACTTAAATACTAGGGGCTGGGATGTATGTGGGTAATACTCTACCCTATAAAATTATTCATGCTCTTCCCTGGGGTATGGGAAATGGCAGTTGTTTATTTGCACATTTTTTAATTTGAAGAAAGACTTGGGGAAAGTCTCTTCAAGCCAAGGGGATAAGGGAAACTCCCTTTGTGGTATTTGTGGTCAACAATGGAAAACTGAGCTTAGGAGGTTTTTATAGTATTCCATGTAAGGACTACAGTCTTCATCAAGACACTTGATTCCTCCTGTAAGACAAATAATAATTATAAAGATCTCCCCTAGCCCTCAGTAAATTCGACAGGGAGAGAAAACACTCTTTGACACATATAGATTGCTCCTAGCATTTGGAAGCAAACCCAAGGAAGTGTCTGTTTCTGAGCCATTCAGGTCTTCTAACCTTCAGCAATGGCAGATCAAAGACCACGAGGGAAACAAACTGCAGGTGCCAGTCAGGGCAGGTTTCGTCTTGTCACAGCACTCTGGGAAGAGGCATTTGCTAATGTCTGTTAATCTCATGGCACGCCAAGGGAGAAAGACAGAAAAAAATTGCCATAAATTCTTCCCTTTCCCAAGCAGCCCACACCCAGGCTCAGGGTGGCTGCACGAAGGCTTGCTGGCTGCCTCCAGAAGGGAGAGCAGTGTGGGGGCCCATGCCCAGCCTGGGGCGGCAGGGTGGATTTGGGGTCACCCTGCGGGGTGCTGGCTCTATCAGAGCAGGGGGTGAAGCAGCCACAGAAGCAGCATTGCACTGGAGGTGCACCTCATGGTGAAGGGGAAAGCAGTAGCATCTGAGATGGTGAGAGCAAAAGTCCCCCATAGAAGAAAGCCCAAAGTCCATTTGGCTGCTGTCCTCTCCCATTGAAACATTCCCACCCACCAGTCAAGGAGGAAGCGTAAAATGCTGTGTGGCACCATGGGGAAGAGGAGCAGCAGTGGAGGTAACAGGATGCTTTATCAGATGCAGGGAAAGGGCAGGATTAGGCACAGCTCTGGGTGCTCTAGGGGATGGCTTTGGCCAAAAGCCAAGTTTGCCCCTGTCTTTCTTTTGAGGTGTAAATGGCATGCAAGCAGGCTCCTCTCAGTGGCTTCCCTGTGAAGATAAATAACCTGATTCCCCGGTTATTATCCCCCTGCTCTCCTCCCCTTCCCTCTGACTGACTTTGATTATTGTAACTTTACATGCACTTTTAATTTGCGTGCAGGCAAGTACAAAGGCACAACCGGATATACCTGTTATTTGCCAATGACCTGAAAGAGTATAGTTTATGTTAAGCCTTGGGTTATGGTAAGGTTTGCACGCGATTCCTCAATATACATGCTGCAGGCAACTGATGGATGGAGGTGATGGAGGGTGGAGGAAAGTTTTAAAGTGACAGAATCTGATTTGGTTCCTAGTTAATCTACCAGCTATGTAAAGGCCTATAGTGCAATTCTGTGTAGAGCCCAAGTCTTGCCCTCTCTTCAGGCAAGGAATGTACGATCCTATTATCTGGGCTGTAGTTTGCTCATGGCTGATCCTGCAACTGATCTCATGAAAGCTATATGAAAATTGGGCAAAAAAGGTGGGTAGGATATTTATAACACCCTGTTTGTACGTACTCTGGCATGGCAGGGAGAAGACTGGAGGTAGAGGAGGCAGCTACATATGAGATGATTCGTGGCAACTGAATCAGTTGCCGAGCCAGTGCCGAATGTGCAGGGATGCAGCACTACTGAGGTGTGGGGGTCTGTGATGGAGAGGGCACCCACATTTTGGTGCATGGGTCTCAGCTTCCCACACGGCTTGAAGATATTTCATTTGAGCTAGCCTACTCTGGCAAGATTTAAAGAATGTCTACCACTCATAGGTTGCCTGGTCTTGCAGGAGTCAAAGAGAGAGTATTTAGTCTAGTAGTTACAGCAGAAGACTACGAGGACATGTGGGGTCCAGTGCTGAGCCTGCACATTGACTTTCTCTCCCCATGGAAGTAACCACAGAGAAAGCCTAGTAGGATTTTTTTTTAGAATCATGTCAGTGATTCCACAACAAATTAGCTAGGTCTTCAAGCAGAGAGGAAGTGTTTTTATCTGCCAGGCAAGTAAATTAACCTTGAGGTCTGAAACTTGAGTGATTTTATTTCTGGTATGTGTCTTAACCCAGTGTTAAAGGCTGCACCAAATGAATTAATTAGATATTTCATTTGAAGGTTCAGGAAAGGGAAAGGATCCCGTTAATTCTCATCACCACCTCTTATCTCCAGGAAAGTGAGAACAACTTTAGTTAAATGCAGTTTTATGGGACTTGTGGGACAAACTTTGCTACTCACATTTCCCTCAGAGAGAGCAGGACAAGGTACAGAGAGTCAAGTGCTACTCTTACAAGTGAGGCCTTCTTAAAATGATTGCTACAATAACAGAAACAAGATGGACCTATTGTTACAAGAGTGCTGTGTAAGTTTATGTTTCTGGACATAAGCACATTTAATGTTTTCTGTGCCTCAGCTTCCCTTTAATATTGGGAGTGCTAATGTGAATCCACCTAGTATCCATTCTACTGTTCTCTACCTTGTTAAGATAGACCTTGTACAGCCAGCATCCCGGAAAATGATGTTTAAATTTGCGGGATAGCGATTGAGGGACTGAGTTTTTAGTCCCATTTTTAAGTTAAACAAACCAACATTGCCTTCTGTCTTCACAAGCCTACAGTACAGCAGGCAACCATGGTCCACTTGTGAAAGGCATTTATCTGAAACAGTCTTGAAAATATATCTGTTCTCTTTTCTCCTCTCTGCTCTGCAATTTCTTGCTTCCTGTTTGCATCCCTCCAGTTTATCTGCCCTTTCAAGGAATTGGTTTTATTTTAAAAACTCTTCCTTATTATTTCACTATTTACCATCTTCCCCCCCCCCCCCCCCCCCCGCAACCCCGGTTCTAAGCATCCAAATAGCACTTTTGCATATCTTCATTGTTATTCTTCCCCATTTGACTTGATACTTTGGCTGAGTGTAGAAATCTAATAGCGGCTTCTCAGAGTTCGTGAACTCTTAAACACATGGTTGGTCTTTGTGTGGTCAGTATATTTCTGAAAGCTAAAATGTATGTACAGACTTGTTCTCATGAAGAAAGGTTTCCGTTTTGTGTTTGGTTTGGGTTTTTTTAAAGTCACATATAGCAGTCCACAGCCTGATTTTTAAATAAATTTAGCAAAATTATCTGATGTTGCTGTACGTACCGATGCACAAAACAAACCCTTAAAGCGCTGTGGACTCAAAAACTTGAAAGAGTGTAAAACTGTCTGCTCCATTCCCAAAAAAAAACACGTTCACAACAGCAAACCCTGTTGTGACAGGGTTAAACAGTCAGGAAAGGGTTACAGGCTGCCTGCTTGTCACTTGATTCAGTGGGGGTTTAGATGAAGATGTGTGCCCTTTTTCTGGCATGGAAAGCCTGGGAACCCCTGCAGCTGGCTTTGGATGAGGGAATAGCTTTGCTTTGTGTTACTTTATGAATTTGATGTTTAGATAATAAACTATCCTGGAGCGAAAGCTGAAGAAGACTTGAGTATTTCTGTGCCTTGACCTTTCTCTTTCCCCTGGGCAAGAAAGCCCACCAGCATACAGGCTATGAAAGAGCATGTGACAAGCATAGTAAAATATTTTCCTTTTCCTTTATTAAAGTGATCCTGGGTTACATTATCAAAAGAGAAGTGTGAGGAAGCAGGTATGTAGAAGCCATAAAGAAGCAGCAGGCCCACGTTTCACTTGTACATGCAAGAGAAGTCCCACTGAAGATAATGGGCTTTTTGATGAAAGTAGAGTGATTGAGGTTGGTTTGTGATATCTGTCTAATACTCAACATTTGCAATGCTTATATTGCAAAGTGGTCGCTGCTGGAGTATGAGCTGTCTTCTATCTACTGAAGATTTTGAATTCCCTGGTAGGAAACCTGACATTAGATCAGGAGGACAAACCAGCTACTGTGACCTTCAGCTGGATGAGAATCACAGAAATGGATACAGAGTCTGAAGCAATGCACATGTGAAATATTGGAGCTGTAATGATCTGCTTCGCTGTTGTTTACTCTTTCTGTGGTGGGCAGAGCTCTGCCTGCACGGCACTTACTGCTGTTGAGGTAGAGTGAAGTGGGAAGTCACTTCCCAAAAGAGCGTGTAGTCCAGGTGTAAGAGAGGAGTGAGATACAGATAGTCTCAGTAGGTGTGATTAGGCAATGGTTTCAGCACACGAACAGCTTCAATGTTTATAGCACCTGTGTAAAAAGTGGTGGTGCCTATCTTATATTAAGCATTTTTGCATGGCAGATTTCTTAAAATGCTGAGAAAATAAAAGTTTCAAACAATGTTTATATACTCAACATTCACTAAATTATCCCCTTGGCTTAAGCAGTATACTTTTCCTTAAATTAATCCAACCAAGATAAATGATGGGTCATTTGCTGTAAGTCGGTATTTCCACACTGATTCAAATTAGAGAGGAAGGCTTCATTAGGCTGCAGATCCCAGGTTGTATCCACTTTGTATCCCAAGTGGTTTGGGTATACTACAGAGAAGACTGGACACCAACAAGGTGAAGTGATAAAAGTGCAGAGGACTAGACACAAATGAGATTGGTCCATGGTATCTATCTAAATAGTATTTTCAATGCTAATGCCCCTAAGCGGCAACCTTGCCTGAGAAGGCAGCCTCTGCACAAGCATCAGGGAGGTTGGTGCCATGGTAGATCAAAAACTAAACAGAAAGAGTGGGGATGTTGCACAGTCTTCAGTGAATAAGAAGCTGAATAATGTTAGATACAGATGGTGACTGTCAGTCTCTTCCTGCCCTGATGAATTCACAGGAGGGGAACTCTGGATTTGATTTAAGCAGTGCATTCAAGAGACACATGGACAGACTGGGAGGAGGTAAGATCAGAGCAGCAAGAGCTATAGCAAGGTTTAAGAGACAGAAACTCTTTGGCTTGCTTAGGCTGATAAGGACTTCAGTATTTACGTGGCTGTTATAAAAAGTAATGAGGAGCGAAGCTTTTTTCTGGCTCTAATGGATGTACGGTCAAAACTTAACTGAGCATTACACAGGATTTGAACACTAGGAAAAACTTTGTACCAAGACAACAGAGCACTGGAAAAGGCTACCCATTGGAGGTTTTGGCAAGTTAGAAAAATCTCTGGTGTCATTGGCATGTACATGGTTTTACCTTGTTTTGATGGAGATGTGTGAACTTGACTGCCGCCCATTTCAGGATTGTTGTGGCCTGAGATGGCTTTGTGGAACAGGGATGATGGTGGTCCTGGTGCTCTTTTATGCACTTCAGTGCACTTTTATCAAGCAGTGCAGGTGGAAGGCAGACAGGGAGCTGCCTGCTCTGTGCAAGCTCATACACCTCTTCTCCTACATGTGTCTAAAGTTGATTCTTCTTAGTCCTGGTAATGTCGCTCGTATCTGAGTGCTTTTTCAATCCTGTTCGTTGACAGTCTTGTTAAATGATTTTACTGTGATTGCTAATGTTCACATTGGTGAGCATTCCTTCTTTGTGGTAATGATAACAACTACAACTCCTTCATTTAACTCTCATTTAAGCTTTTATTTCTTGGAAGCTAAAGAAGTGGTGGAGCATGCACACACCTGTTTGGCCAGTCATCTCCCATCAGGCTGAGCTGTAGGATCTGTGGGTACATGCTAATGCCACCTCAGAGTGTTGCCAGGTCATTGGGCAGGACAAACATAATCTGGCACAGTTTTTACGCTTTGTGCCAGATGCATAAGGAGATATGATACCTTTAAGAGCAGTAGGAAAAAAATCCTGTCTAGGCTGGCATAAACTCTGCATAGGTGACCATATCTCTTCAGAGTATTCTGGACTAATCTGAACTGACAGAGTGAGTTTGTGGCAGTTTTACATAGCCCAGGCATTTTAGATCTGTATTTCAAGTATATTTGCCTTGTGGAGTTGTATTGTCGAGTTGTAGCCTGATTTGTTCTGTAAGGTGCATAATTATTATTTCATATAGCAGATAAAATACATGAATTCTGTTTTACTAAGCCCACGTTGGGCATTTTTAAATGGGTTGTTTACTGTGGTTTTGCATACCCCTCCTTGACACATTTTCTCTACAGCATCATTGTTACATATTACAGGATGGATTTTGAGTAGACTCTTCACTATTTGCTCTCGATTTAAGATCTAGGCAACTGTCCAGATTATACAGCAAAAATGTTTGTAATCTGAAATAAGTATCTCTGTCAATCAATGGTACTAAGGCATGGAGGAACAATATAAATGTAAGTAGTTACTTACCTCTAAATTCCAGCCAACATCTGAAATAGATCACCTGGGGACTCATATGTATTTGCATAAATGTACACAGATCATAGTGATAATAATGCTAATAACATTTTTTGTGAGGTAGTTGCAGACCCTTTCACAATCACTCCTAAGCATAGCAGTACGGCACACTTGTGAGGTGGGTAATTATTAAAATTCCATTTTAGAGAGGAAAACACTGAAACAACATGATTAGGGACTTTCCAGAGGCCATCCCTGACATTTTTTACTTGCTTGGCAATAAAATAAAATTTAATTACTTCTGTTCCTGTACTTTATCTACAGACTCATTTTCCTTTTTTATACTTTTGCCTGGTATTACTTGTTATACCTAATATCTTTTTACATTCAAGCAGACTCTTGCTAAGTGTTCCCACTGACAGATAACTTTTGACAGATATTTTCCATCTTATTAAGAAAATGTCAGAAAAAACCAAACATCTTCTATACCAAAAGAAATAAATACATGCACCCACTTCTGCTGTTTCCCGAAGTTTGTTTTGACAAGCCAGACCTGTGTTAAAATCAGCTAGGCACCACACTCACTTCCATCGTTATGCCAAGGGATGAAGCTGACTAATGACACTGGCTCACCCTACTTGAAACATTTTCCTGTCACCTCTTATAAACACTCTTGGGAAATCTGGCCACAAAACACAAGTTTAAAACACCAAACATTAGAAAAATACTTGTGGCAAAAAAATAGTCAACTCCACATGCAGCCAGGGAGCACATCTTTTACTACATCTGTTAGGTATCACCTGGGACAAGTGACTCCAACTCTGCAGTGGGTGTGGTCATGCCCTGACTCATGGGAGAAGAAATGTGCACGGATCTCATGCAGAGACCTGGAGCCACAGCCTCCGCTGCAGACGTACTGCTCATGGTACCAGCAACGCATCTGTGAGCATCCAGAGGCCACAGAGCTCCCCACTGCGACCCCTTGTTCCTTGGCTTTGTGTCCCCATGCACAAGGTGGAGCAACCCAGGAAGTCAAGTGGCTGGAAACTACAGCTGGAAATTGCAGAGAGGGAGTATGGAGCTGCAGCCATGGAGGACTGGGGGGCTCTCCAGGGATAACACAGCCCACCCTGATCAAACATGCCTTCCAACAGATGTGTGCCTGAGCTCTCCTGAAAACCCTTCCTGATGAAGATCCCACTTTGTCCTTTGACAGTATGTCTAGGGCTTTGTTGCCCTTTCCCAAACGTTCAGGTTTCCTTCTTGCAGTGCAGACACGTTACTTTTTAGTCATCAGGGATCCAGAGAATAGGTTCTTTTGTCTGCAGCCTTTTATGTATTTGAAGTCTGTGGTGCCTCCCCTCAGCCTGTTCTAGATGGAGCCCCCCAGCCTCCTTGCAGGTTATAGCTCCTAGATGTATGGCAATTCTTTTTATTTTTTTTCCAGGCATCCTGCTATTGCTTTGTGTTATTCTTAAAGACAGCACCTAAAACTGGACAGTGTCCAAGAAAGCACAAGTGAGTAGAAGAATAAGATTTTTCTTTTTTTTAAGATAAATCTTGTGGCACACAAGCCCAGGATAGTTATTTGTACTATCTTGTGGCTCTCTTTTCAAAGCAGGAAGCACTTTCTTTTCAATATTATCCATCCTACAGCAAGATCTTGTGAGGTAATAAAAAAGGTTGAAAAAGGGCAGCATGAAGAATTTATAATAGTTAGATACGTGAATGTGTAGTTACCTTTGAATTTAATCACTTTTATTAGTTTATTATCATAACAGTATTGTGATAATTTGGAGTATTCCCTTGGGAAAGACATGGGGTTTACGTGTCCCCAGGAACAACAATTTTTACTTTAGCAGGAACTATTTTTATTATCTAATTGGAAAACGTTTCAATTATTCTTGACTTCTCCTCCTCAACTCCCAGCTAGTCTGTTTTGATGCTTGAAAAAGTACAGCAGCGTGTGAGTATTTGGGTAGAGTACACAGGTAGGACCATCTTCAGCAAAGTTATCTTTCATTTCTTTCCTTCAGTAACTGTCCATGTCATGTCTTCAGAAACTGCCTCCAGTGATTGTGGAATTAAGACATTTCAATGGCATATCTTTTGCCATTTAAAATATCTGCTCTGTTTTGTACAGAAAACAGAAAGAGGGCAATTATGAAAACTGGGCAAACCTGCAAGACCCTAATGCAGAGACCAGTTCCTACTAGCATAAATTTCCTCTCTGAAGCTGATAGAAGGGCAGTTGCTCCATGACCATGGTACATTTCTCTGCTTGTAGTTGATGTAGAGGACTCATTGAATTATTACACCCAATTATCAGGCACTTTCCCTATTAGCCACAAGAAACGTGGGATTGCTGTGTGATTTGGTGGAAGTTACAAGGCATTTCTATATCCCAGTAAGGTTATTCTTGTGTTCAGTCCCCACAAATCTCTGGATTAGCACACCCAGTGGCATTTCTTTTGATTTGGACCTTCTTCAGAGAAATAAATGGCAGCTCAATGGGAGGATTCAGGCTAAACCTGTATGTTGACAGTAGAACAGTTTTTCCATGGTATATGTGGCTGCTTTCTTTATTTTAACAAAAATTGTCTTCTATGACAAAGCCTGTGTCTTCTAGCATGACAGCTGTACACTGTGATGAGAACACCAGCTTGAAAAGATTGTGGGTGAGAATGAAGACAAGAATCATTGGTAGAGAACGTTACACTAAAAAAACACCACCAAAACTTGGCTATGCCGTGGAAAGTTGAAATGATTAAAAAGTGAGATGTGTCACTTTTGTCTTCTAGCTACATGCAGCATGTGTTTCTCATGTCTCATATTACAAGCAAATGTGAACTGAGGGTTTATGGCAATACCACCAAGGAAGTATGATATCATCTCCCCCATAGGTGGTAAGTCAGTTTTCCAAGGTGTGTTTATATGGTGTGTTTCAGAGCACTAGCACACACATGAGATGATACTTAAACAATATCTGTAATTACGGAAGAGTTTGAGGAATAAACACTGTCTAGCCAGCTATGAGTTGTAAAATACCTTATGGCAAAATGCGTGATGTCATTCATCTTATCTCGATAAATACTTGTTAGGGCATGAATTTGACTGAAGTTAAATGAAGCTGATAATGTGGTTTATAAATGCACAGCACGTAGATTTTATGTAATAAGACTAGTCGTTAATAAGATAAATAATCTGATAGTGCAGAAGCAAATTTGCTTATATTTTGACATTTCTAAGTCTGTATTTCAGGATGCTGGTCTGTTTTTATCTAAGTTGTAAACCACAAGCATAATAAATGGTACAAGATTACTAGAGGAAAAGTGACAAAACGTGAGCATCAGTCACATGGCCATCTTGATATTTATGTTCCTTTTGGGTCATCAGAGGGCTGAATTTTCAAAGATTTTTCATACTATTGACATCTTAGCTGCCATTTATGTTCTTTGTGTTCATGTTTGTTGAAACAATTTCATACATTTGAACAGGCTGGAAATGGCACTTGCCTGCTTTACATTGGAAGCACATATATAAAATATGTGCTTAGAAGGTGGGAAATGGAGTAAAACCCAGTAACCAGTTCTTTGTTTGTCACTTCGGTTCCAGAGCCTGGCTCCAGGGCAGATTCACGGCTGTCTTTCTCTGGGATATTTTGGTCAGAAAATGGTACAGAAGGAGAAGGCTCTGTGTCTTACTGCCATTGCAGTGCTGGTCTTTTTGTTTTTCATTATTGTTTTTCACAGTCTGATCTCGTTCAAGGTCTCAGCAGATGTGCTTGACCACCTACAGCCCTTTTGGACTCTTCTTCCTGGTTTTTCATGCTCAGCTATTAATGAAATCTGAACTACATGTTGATCTCTGAGGCTGTTCCAACTTTTCTTAATGCAATAATTATTTAGAAGAAAAAGTAGGGAGCAGTTCTGTAAAATATATGTCCACATTTCTCTTGGATGCCTTCCTTTAATAAGGAATTGTGAAGAGGCTCTGTTTTTAGCTAGTTTCCTGCATATATGTGTGTGTCTTAGTGCTCTACAAACAGGTTTGAACCCACGAGCCACTCTGGACTTGTGGGACAGAGATCCCCGTGGTCCTGGACATCCCTACAAACTTCAGGCAAACCGAGCAGAAGAAAAATGTATTCTCCAGGGTTTGTTGATGTGCAGGCTTCACCACAAGCTCATCCTTTAGTAGGCATAATTCAATCATGAGGCACAAATCATAAGGGAAGGTTCATTAGTTTCACTGCTCACACCACTCCTTGTAGGACTAATGAAAGCATACACAGCGAGTGGCTTATGTCTCTTGGCCACTGTCCTGGTTTTGCTAGGGTAGAGTTAATTTTCTTTTTAGTAGTTAGAATAGCTGTGGTTTAGTTCAGTGTAAGACTTGTTATGAGAAGAACATTGATAGAAGTACTGATGTTATTAGTTGCTGCTGGAGCTCAAGGTCACCATGTTTGGCAGGTTCACAGCTGCATCAGGACTGGGAGGGGGAAGTGCAGTGAATAGCAAACCCCTAAACTGGCATTTGGATGTGCCAATGAGATATTCCATATTGTATCATGTCATGTCAGTATATTAACCAGGGTTGACTGGAAATCAGGAGGATTCTCCTGGGGATCACTCGGGCTCAGTTTTCCAGGGTTTCGGTTTCAGGACTGTCTGGCTCCGGGATCACTGTCTGGCACAGGCTGGGCATTGGTCAGCGGGTGGTGAGCAATTGCACTGTGCATCACTCATTTTTTTATTCTGTTATCACTGATGTTATCATTATCATTTTATTTTAATTAGTAAATAGTTTTTATCTCAACCCATGAGTTTCCTTGCCCTTTTCCTTTCAGTTCTCTCCCCTACTCCCTGGGCGAGGGGGGAGGGTGAGAGAGCAGACTGTGTTTGGCTGCAAGGTGCCAGCCAAAAGGTGAATCCACCCAACGCACTAAAGCCAGGAGTAAGGCAGTGCTTTTGTGGGTGTCAAGTCTTGAATCTTATGAAAGACCTTATCAGAGCATATTTCTCCTGTCTTCCACATCAGTCTCTTGATAAATTTGTTTTCTGGTTAGGTTATGCATTATGGAGCCCCACAGGGCTTAATGCTGCACCTAGTTTTTATGCATATATGTTGTTTCTCAGTCCAGCTTTCCACTAAAGAGCTATAAGGTATTGCTACATCAATCATTCTTCAGCACTCTGTCTTTCCTGATGTGTCATGTTCTTCTCTTTCATGCTGTGCTGGAGAGTAAGAATTAATAGCACACAAGTTTTTGATCAGAAAACAATACTGAGCAAAGCTGAAGTTAAATTTTGCCAATTTTATTATTTATGTGACAGCCTGTTCAGCTTCTGTTTATAATCTCCATTTAACCTATAGAAATGTAACATTACTGATATTTCTTTTCCTTCTTCTCATCTCCAAGGAGGAGTCTTTGACTGTCAGTCTTCAGATATGGCTTTTCCCAGGAACAGCATCAGGGCCAATTGGATCCCCAGAGTGGGCTGAGAATGGCAGGTCTCTCCTGTCCCTGTCAGAGCTGCTGGAGCACCCGGTTGGCATGCTGGTGAAAGTTGGTATCGCATAAGAGGTGGGCAGTGAGCACCCTCACAGCAGTGCAGGGGCCAGCTTCTCTCTAGGATCACTTGAACCTTTTCTGAGCTATTCAGTCTACATATTTTGGATACTGTCAATATGCCTACTTAGGACTTGGGCCACTAGTTTGGGTTTCCAAAGCAGTTGGTTTATGTGAAAGCTGTTGCAGTCAGCCCAGTCTTTTTTCCTCATGGCCTCAGACTAGTCAATCCCAAATCGTATTTTTTACAGTTGATACAACTTAACTTCTTGCTGGGGCAGCAGCAAACTTGTCTACAGCTATTAGAGAGAGATTTACTACCTGAACTCCTGCTCTTTGTCTTTTTGACCACTATGGTAAAGTCAGAGGGATCCAGATCTAGACACATTCAGCTCATCTGCATTTCTTTATGAGAAAATTCTGTATTTCTGCCCATTCTCCCTTATTACAACTTCAAAAGTAGCTGAATTATTCCTAGTTTTAGATTGACGCTTTTGGGTTTTGTATTATAAAACAATATATGAGACCTCCCCAAATAACTGATGTTGCTCAAAGGGATGAATTGGCTCTGGGAGGAAAGTTAAAACAGCCTGAGCTGTGGAGAGTCCAGGTATTTCAGTTTTTGTGATTTGTGACTCTTTAAAAATTACATGTGTTGCACAAACAAGACATTTGGGTCTGCTTTCCTGTGAAGGTTTTTGAGATGAGGGCTCTCGCAGTAAGTTTTCTACAATGTGGTACAAGCCATTTATGGTAGTTTTCAGCTGTTCAGTAATTTCATATCTGTAATATGGGAAATCAGTTTTTGCCATGAAAAATATTAAAAACCAGTGACATTTGAAATCTGAGTCTCTGCTTTCACTAGGACAAAGCTTGTATTCTCCTTAACTCAGTAGCGCAGTGTAATCACTATTCCTTTTAGGAAACACATTTCTCAGGTGGATTTGACAGGGTAACGTTGAAATCTAGCAATGACTAAAGAAACGTGTTTGAAAGGTAATGATTTGCACAACTGTGCAACATTTGCCTTCAGCAATGCCTTAGAAGAGGAGTGAGGTTCTGAACTTGAAAGGAAAGAAGACAGCGTTGGATTTAGAAGTGTCTTAAGGTGACTAAATGAATTACTCATGTTTCACCCACTGACATCTGAGGTGGGAGCTGCTTTTATTAGTGACTGACAGCACAAGAGACAAAGTCACCCAGGGAAGCACCTGATTGTCTAATTTACTCATTGCCTTCCCCAATCTGAGAACCAAGGATTCTACAAGCAAATGATTTTCTAATGATGCCTCAGGCTGATGCATGAAAAAACTCTCACTTTCTTCCGAACATGCTTAGTCCTGTAGTTTGATCTCTGTCTCTTTAGATATTCCTCACCAGGCACGATGTGTTGGTCCCTTTCTGATTGCAGAGGTAGCAAAGCTTTCACAGTTTCCCCTCCTAGCACATGAAGAAGAGAAGAGGCTGTTTCTGCCCTCCAGTTAATCCAAGCTTCCATAGAGTGAAAAGGTTGGAACTTTTTCGTTTGGGAGGACATAAGCAAAAGGGAATATGTAAGATTAGACAACATAGTAAAACATTTAAAGTAGTTCAATTTGTTGCTTTTATTACCTTTCTCACAACACAGGAGCAAGGGGACAGTCAGAGATGAAATATGAGCAAATTCCAAACAGATCAAAGGAAATGCATTTTATGTAATGAACAGCTGGAGCTTGAGACTCTGCCAAAAAATAGCAACTAGGCTCAGGAGTCAGCAAGACTGGATACTTCTGTGAGTAGCGGGAACATTCAGAGGCACTTTGAAAAGGCTCAAAAACAGGCTTAGAAGGGATGTAAAACCTGAGATAGTTGTGAAATTCACACAGATCCACTCTCTAAGCATTAAACTTACAACTTCAATGCTATTTGTTGTTTGATCTGTTGAGCCTGTAGGTAAACACACCTGTAAACCTCATTGGTGTTAAGCAACATATTAATTTGCTTGTGTACCAAGAGTGTGCCTAGCTGCTATAGGGTGCTGCAAGTGCTGCATGGATGACACTTTGTCAGTGTCTTGTTTGGGTTTTTTCCCAGTCTTGGGGTTTTCAGTGTCATCTCCTAGGGAGAAGAATTCAACCTATTCTTTTTCTTCAAGATTTTAGACAGGTGGGAGAGCTTGTTTCCTTGTTGGAAGTGTTTGCGGGTTTTATTTAAGCAAGTCCTGAATACTTATAACATCAAGAAAGTTCTGAACAGAGTAGAATTTTTGTGGCTGATCATTACTGGTATGTAATTAGTTGATCACCTCTAGATATAAGGGTTCCTGCTCCAAAAAGGAGGATTTTGGTACTTGCTGGATCATTGCAGAAGAGGAGATTTATTGATATGTTATTTTGTTCCGGTAAAGATGTCAGCGTGTGAGATTCTCCCTCTCTATTTTTCTCCCTGTGGGCAATTTCATGGTCACTGCTTGCTCCTTTCCTCCAGTTTTCATCTGCCTAGGGCATGTTGCTGTTGAATGCAGGGGTTGTATCAAGAGGTGAAGAAGGAATCTACAGGTAAGAAAAGGGGAAGTTCTTGTTGTAGGAGAGGAAGGACCTGGCTGTGGTCCACATGCCCCCCTGGGAGCAGCAGAGGGAAGATGGAAGAGCCAAGAGATGTAGACCCACAGTTGTGTCAGCTGTGTCACCCACATTGTGAAATCTAGACCAACAAGCCAGAAAAGAAGTTGAAAACTTGCTTTGTCACATGGGAAAAAATACATAGCAAAACATAGTGAGGCATTTCAGGCTATCTTCGTGTTCATTCTTAAAACTCTTTTATTTCCTTCTAACATTAACCATAAAACAAAATACTTGAAGTTTTTAAGAAGCATAGTTACTTTTTGCTTTGTAAATAAGAAAATAACTTATTCAACTCTAGCTGTCTTTGAGATCAGTTTTTTGATTCAATAGAAAAGTGATGACAGGTGTTGTCATGCAGAAATTAATTCTTTCAGCATAACTGTCCACGCTCTCGAATGATTTATTCCGTGTAAAGTATTTGGCAAAAATGAAATTTTCTCAACCTGTTTAAAAAACAAGGGAAAATTATTAAACTAAACTTTCCACGCTGCCTGCCTGGGCGATGTAGGTTGGAAAGCAGCACCTCACCATCACAGCGAGCAGGGCAGAGGCTATTAAACTGATACTGGGCAAGGTCTCGTAATAGGGGATTTTCTCAGTGAGAAGAATGCCAGTGCTTGTTTTAGGCCAGCACCAAAATCATTGTTCTCGTTCTTGTTGTTGTTGGTTTTCACTGCATTAGAACAGATGACAGCCTTAAAAACAAAAGTCTTCATTCCCCATATCCATTACTTTGTTCTCATGAGAAGAAACCCGTGTCTGCCTGTTGTAATAAACTGATATACCAGATTACAGTGAAGTTAATGGGAACTGACAGCATAATAGAAGCGACTGCAGCTTAAGTTGCAATAAATTTGTTTGTTTATAAATGGGATTTTGCCACAAAGAAAGTGTTTTATAAATCAAAGAGATCTCTCACCAAACTTACCTTATTGAGGAGTAAAGCAACACCTGAAAACTAGAAAACAGAACTGTTATGAGAAAGCCATTTATCTTAATTTCTTTTGAGATAGTTGATATGTGAGCATGTTGTTTATTTCAGCCAATGCAACACTGCCAATGTTTAATTCAGTCCCACAGTCCCATAATAATTATCCTATATCCTGATGGTGTATGAATGACAGTTTCTTCCCTTCTCTTTTGCTTTTAGTAAGTTTCAGTTTTTCTGGTTTCAAGAAAAACCTGGGCTACCAAACCAGGAGACAAATGCATTTTAAAAATCTTATTATGTATATAAAAATATTGTAAAATTCCAACCATTATTGTGACTTGGGTCCAAGTCATGTTTTTTTTCAACCTTGGGTTGGCATTTTTGTGGTTATTTATGAGTCATGCCAAGACAGATCCCATCAGGACTGCTATCCTGTCTCCATACGTCCCAGTTGTGGTCTCTAACTTGGAACTTGATCAGAGGAACAATAAGGAAGTTATCATGCCTTGGTCACTGTAAACACCTTTGCACTCTTCTTAGCAAGGCATTTGGGATATGAGCAGATCTGGGGATACATTTAGAAAACACTACCAAGAATTTTCATATCAATTTCTTTGTTACTTCTAGAAAATTAATCTTTTGCTTTTTGATGGATGGACCGTGAGTACAGGCTTCCTACGTAATTGCATTTTACCCTTCTGTGGAGTAATTACTGGAGGTAACTAAAAATCAGGAAATGGCTGTATCCACACACTAAGGGAAAGCAACACCTTCTCTGAACCTACTGATATTAATTAATATTTTAAATTATTTTAACAACTGAAAATTTTAAATGTGTACAGCAGAAAGCAGTGCTTTTCTTTCTGATGGGTTAAGAAATATGGAGCAATATTAAAACTGTGTTACAGCATTGTCCTTTCGGTGTAATAGACTACAGATCAGTAATTTGCAAATTGACCACAGGAAGTTATTATCTCCTGCCTGTCACTACTGCACCAGTCACCTTGACTAACCACATTACCAGACGCTAGAGGATTTTGCAGCATTTTGATAACGTGCAGTACACAGCATGGCAGAGCTGAGAAATACCACTGACATAATGTGGCAATTTGTAAAACAACTGTAAAACAACAACTGAGGAAGGGAAGGACCTTCTTTATTTTTGTACACCAAAATATCCCAAACATTTCATTTAAAGCCTGTAAAAACCTGAAAATAAGGTTCATTCTTAGATTTGTTTTTTTGCCTCCACTGCTCCTACAGACAGTTTGCTCCTGAGCGTTCTCCCTTGGAGAGTTAGCTTGGCTGGATCTTCTCCTGCCACGGTGTTTGTCCCTGCATATTAAATAGCAGCAACATCATACCTCCATTTTTCTTTTGTCAGGATAAATTCCTTCAGTTTTCTCGTGCATCATGCATTCCCCTTCTCTAACCATTGTAGTGGCCCTTCCCTGCCTGTCTCAGACTGAATTAAACTTTCCTGAACACACAGATAACAAGAATTTTAGACACCATTGTAACTGAGATTTAATTCACCTGTGACATTACCAATAATGCTGCTGTTGCTGGAAACACCCTTATTTTTTCTCAGCAGGTAATAAGAGAAATACTTCATCACATCCAGCATAATGCAGTGTAATTGGCAGGATCCAGTGTAATGTGTGCCTGTTTCATAGGGTACACTGTCATCGCCTCTAACAATCACTGGCAATATCTCACCTAGCCTTTTTTTAATGAATTTTAATTTGATGGTTAAGATCTGTAGTTAAGGACTGGATAAGCTCTGTGCCAACAGGCTCGGTAGCTGCCAGGCCAGATAGATGGGGATAAGGCGTAGGCTGTGCCTCTCTGAAAATCGACAGCAAGGTTTCCTCAGGAAGCTCATTCTCAGGCTTACCCCAGGTTAGCACGTTACATTTTTATTGTTCTGGTGTTTTGTGCTTATTAAAAATCCCCGTTGGAGGGAGCCTGTTAAAACCTGCCAGTGGCTCCTGCCCTTTGGCAGCTTCTGAGCCTGGGGAGTGCTCGGCTTGCTGCTCTGTGACTTTGTGATGTCTGCAACCTGCCCTGGCTTTGATGTATCCCTGCCAGGAAAGTGACACTTTCAAAAATACTTTAAAATAATTTTTTAAATTCCAAATACCTGCATTAAAAAGAGAGATTTGGATAGAAAGCCTGCCAGCGGCAAGGTTCCTATGGTCTTTGGGAGCAAGGCTTGCTGTCGTGGAATATCACTGGATGTGGCTTGTGGCCCATCTGTTTAGTTTGAAACTAAACAATTGTGTTCTCTATAAATAATCTTAATTAGTGGCAAGCTCACTGAACGTGGTCTTTTGCATACATACCTGCTGTTGTGGACTTGAGATGGTCCTGAAACAGGTTCACTGTTGCAGGGGGACTTTCACTTTGTGGCACTTCATGTGAATTGGTTTAAAACTGGTTTAGCAGAGTGGTGCCTCTCTTTAGGGCAGACCTCTCTTGGGCTCTTTGTAAGGGTGGCTGTTCCACAGCCACCACTGAATCCATATTCTCCATCCTAAAGGGTGTTTGGCCGCAGCATTAATAAGAGTCATTTAACTGTGCTTGCAGCAAGAAACTATGAAAAGCATGTCTTATCATTAGCTGCCTCCAGGGTCTGTCCATGCTCTTACCTCCCCAATTATATTAAACTTACCTGTTGGCTGTGGAAGCTTAATTATGTTCCTTACCGTAGGCATTTACCTATATCCTTTGTATTGCTGTTTCATCCTATTGACTTCAGTGAGATCAGTTTCTGCACGTGCATCCATCTGTACAGAAATATTTTCAGAAGTAGAGTGTAATCCATGCTTGACTTTCTTTTATTTTTTTGCCTACATCATCATCAGTGAACCTTACAGTAAAGCCACCACAGCAATTTCAACCACAGCCGAGAGGGAATCACCTTAATAAAGTCAGTGTAGGTAGTACTTGAACAAATGTTTAAAAAGTGGGATATCTGCTGCAGGGGAGTGGAGACGAGTGGGGGAATTGAAAGATACCAGAGAGCTACAGTACAATTTATTTTACAATCATTTACTCTTTTGAGTAAATGTGGGATAATGTGGGATAATGCTAGAAGCTGTTGGCAGGCCTTGAAGTTTCTCCAAATGAGCCTTTAAATTAATCTGGAAAGAGATAATATTTGCACAATACAAGTCTGTAAGTACTTTTTACATGAGGAGCTTGCACTGCCCTCATGGTGGTCCATTGTGAAGGCAACTTGTCCTTGCTAGCACTTTGCAACCGTGGTTTGTAGTTTGTTGGCAGATGTTTCATTATATCTAATTTGAAGTGCACTGAACCCAGCAGGAGATTCTCCATTGATTTCAGTTGTATTTAAATTGTGCTTTAAATTGCCCACTTAGACTGCGGCTGCTTTCCCATGCCAAGATCTCAGTTAAAATAACCTAGATTAAACATACTACCAAATCTTGTAGAGCCGGCTTTACAAATAGGCCTTTGGAAATTAAACGCTAGTGGGGTGAGCTGAGAGAAAAGCCATGGCTTGTATTGGTTTTGAGGACGAACTTTCCTGACCCACCTCTTTGAAAGTGAGTGGCAAATGAACCCACCCTGCATGCCAAGGAGGTCTGTCCTCCCCTGTCCCACCAGCAAGCCTGCACTCCTCCAGCACAGCCCAGCGCCTGCACACGGCTGCACAGGCAAATGGTTTGGCACCTTGTTCCTGGGAACCACAGGCAGTATTTAGCTCTCACTAATCTAGCTAAAACTGGAAGAGGCTGAAGTTCCTCACGTCCTTGTCCACCTTCTTACCTGGGTGCCAAAGCCTATCTGTGCACGGTGGAGATTGCTTCAGCCCAGACAGAGTGAGCACACGCGTGCGCTTCTTGAGTATCTTATTCTGGTTTATTTTAAATACCTGTTCTTAGTCTACTAAAGGTAAATGGATGATACAGGCTGGAAGAGTGATGTTTACATAGCTGTTTTTCTGCAGCCTACCTCTCTGTGTTTTGTTTTTTTTTTCTCTTGCTGTCTCCCTTTGTAGAGAATTTCTTTATAAATAGAGAACGGGGAAAAAAACCCATCAGCACCTACTGATTAAGCATGAAACACCTTTCCAGCTTAGAAAACACAGAGTTATTGCAGTGCAAGCTTAGTCAGATATGGAGAGAAAAGTAAATATTTGGAAAAAGAAAGGATCTCATTTTTAAAACCTCTCTTTCTATTTCAGTTGATTTCCAAAACAAAACCTTAAAAAGATCCAACTGAAAGCAACATGAAAAAAAGTGCAAGAAATATTATTAGTGAGATTGTATCTACCGAAATTGCCCAAGTACTTACACAGGTTGCTAAAAGAAATTTGATGCTTAATTCTTTCAGACAATTTGGATGTTGCCAGAGGTGGTGTTCCACCTGCCTACAGGAAACTATCTGCAACTTTACATCTTAAAAAAAAAGTTTTAAAGTTTATATTAATCATCTCATTTACAAGCTACTGGTACTATACAAGTTGCTGCAGATTAAATGACTCATTGGCTGGGTTTCAAATAGTAGAAAACAAGGCTCTGCTCCCACATCTTCCCTTTCTGTCACGCTGATTAGACTGCTATTTGCATTCTTTTTATCCCATCTGGAGCTCTCAGCAGAAGGAATTGGTTAGCCTTGAAAGATTAAGATTAAAATTGGTCTGATGACAATCTGGTGGAAATTTATCTTGTTTTCATGCTGGCATTTCAGCATGCACTAGGCTTCCATTAGGTCTATGCAGGCAAACAAGTTCCTGTGATGGTAGGTCAGCTAGCCAGAAGCTATAGGTCATGATTGTGCTATTACCCCGTGCTATACTGCACGGGCTTCCTGGGAGGGATGAGGTCCTTGCTTTTCATACAAGTACCACAGGGTAAGACTATATAACCACAGGCAGCTACTGAGGAGTAGCTGATATACTAATTCAGGACTGCCTTCAGCCTTGGTATCTCCTTCATTTGATGATCTCCTAAGGGAGGGAATGTGCTCTGGAGTTTAGAAGCTGAAGCTGAATCTGAAGAGCTGTGTCCGGGTGTGAGGCAGGTTCTCCATCACTTCATGCATTGTGCATGGTTCCCTGTTTGCAAACAGGGATGCTCCCAGGGCAAAGGGGGTGGTGCGTGGGCAGAATCCCTTCTCAGCCTTGTGGCAGAGCTGTGATAGTTTCACAGTTTCCCAGTGACCAAATCTGAGCATTCTCTCTTGCTGCTTGCTGACAAATCTAGACTACCACCTGCTGAAGGAGATGTCTCTTCATGTCATGATGACTTTCACTGTGTGATTATGAGCAGGCCTCTGGGCCAGTGGGGTTCAGACTCTTTGGCTGTTTGATGCTCTGGGAATTTGCTAGTCCATTCTTGAATGATTTATTTCTCATACATATGTATATGAGACATCTGTGCAGGATGGACAAACATGTCACAGGATCTACAGAAGACACAGTCTTCTGAGTGGCATCTGGGGACAAAGAGGCACAGGACATCTCAGATGACACTGAACATGCATGTTTAAGCTACAGCATTGAGATCTAGGTTATGTCTGCACCCCCAAAACCCCTACAATAGAGTAATTAATCTATGAAAGGCACAGGAGGGTTAATAATTACCCATAAATACTGTTTTTGTTTATCTTACAGAACATAAAGCCAGGTTTCTGACAGCAGTTGTTCTTCCTGATAACGCTACTTGCTTTATGTTTTTTTTTTATGGTTGTGTAAGTCTTTGTATCACTAAGCACATATCTTCATTTTGAGGTCAATGCTTTGTGGAATTCAAATGACACAGCATTTGTGTGCTCTCACAGATGAAGATGACTTGCAGTGAGCAAGGCTATGCCAGGCTGCTGGAAGCAAAGCTGCCTTTATTGCATCTCCAGTAGTTTCCAGGAAACAGAGAAAAAGGATGTCTTATAGACTAGTTGCTTCCCAAATCATTGGGATGAGTGGACTGATTATTGACAACCTGCCATTAAATTGTTGCTTAAAACCCTAAATTGTATTGTTTAACCTGGTTCTGCAAAACAGTTACCATGATGCTGTGAATTATCAGTCTGAGATGTATCAGTTCAAATAAACAAAAGGGATGTTGCTATCTTAGCTGCCTAAAACATTACCTCTTGCTTTTATTCCAAGTCCTATGAAGAGGCTTCCTATGAAGCCTTTTGAAGAGAGGAGACCAAGACCTGATTAGAATGTTTGGGTTAAATTTGCCCTGCTTTTGGATGTCTGTACTTCTGTAAGTTCCCAAAGTTAGTATCTCATATAATAAATTATAGAAAAGGTGATAACTTTGGAGGACATCCACAGCAAAAGCTTTGTGTTTCGTGAATGGTTGTTGTGCAGTACTTCAGGATCATAAAACATACACAAATCTTCGATCTCATATGCAAATACAGCCTTTTTTGGATGCAAATATTGGTTTGAGATATCTTGGCAGAAGTCCTTTGGAAAGCATTGGCTACTATTTGTATTTAGTTCTCATGGCCCAGGACTGTCTGTTTAACCTCTCTTCTTTATCTTGCTTTTTTTTGGTCCACTAGTACATTTCACTTGTCTGTTCTGAATTCCATGAATTTTGCATCAGGAAAACATAGCATTTAACCCACAGTAACATTTCTCTCTGAGACAGGAAAGGGATTTTACTGTTGTTGAAATTCCCTTTTCAAATGTGCATAAGCTACTCCTATTTTATGGAACAGTGAAAGGAAAACCACACTGACTCCATCCAAGCACAGAAGTAGTAAAGATGAAAACCAACAGGAAAATACAGACAAATATTATGGAGGATGTGATGACTGTGTTTAAAGACTGTGTTTTATAAGATTTGTAAGGGAGTACAAAAGGAGTAAAGGGAGAAACCTAGAAGCCAGCCTGCCTGGGAGGGCGGCTCATTTATGGGATTCCAAAGAAACCTGTGTGTGAAAGAGTGGTTAAGGAAAGTACCGACAGAAAAGCCGTTGCTGGTGTCTGCAGTAAGCTGTAAACAGGCAATGCAGAATAAAATTTGTATGTTAGATAGACATCAAGAAGGAAATGAGAGAAATGGTTATCAAACCCAGAGAACTGGTTACATCCAAACTCAAGGCTTTTCCTGGTGATGCCAATATGATCTGAGTGGTGCTTTCTAACAGACTTTTCTTCAGGTTTTATTAATTTTGGTGAGAACCTATGGGAAGGCAGGGGAGCCTGTGCAGGCAGTGGGTAGCTGAGAAAGTCTGGACTGGAGAGTTTTTCTCTCCTTACTCAGGTCATTTGGGGCCTCATAAACATTTCTATTTGCTTTGAAAAGACTTTTGTTGTACGCATCAAGTGAGGTGACACACAGCGCTGGAAAAGGAAGATTAATAATGGAGCGAATAAACTTTATGTTCAATTTACAGCAGACTAAAATCGAGACAGTAGGAATATAAAATGTGATCAGAATATAGGTTTGTACCTCTAAATGTAGAATCAGTCTCTCCTATCCTACTCTGTCCATCCTAACCTTCACCATTGCCCTGCCCTTCCTCAAGCTTTTCAGATCATGGTAGTCTTTGAAGATTTACTCCCCATTTACATTGCTCTCAACCAGGCCTTTTTTTAAAATTCTCTATTTTACTGCTACTTAAACCTTTCCACCAAAACTTTAGCCCAACTGTTGACTGTCCCACTCCTCAAATACTGTAATGTCTTCTGCTTAGCCTCCATTTTTCATTTTCTTCCCCAAACCATATTTGTCCCTTTGTCTTGGTTTGGGCAGACACCCCTCCAGCCATTCACATGAACACACACTTTTGTCTCAGTCCTAAGGCTGTCCTTGATTTTTTGCATCCTATTCAAAAGTTTTGGCTTTAACTTTTAAGGCCCTGCAGATAAATATTCCTTGGCATCTCTTCTTACTTCTTCATACTGGATCCATCTGTTATCAGTGCTTCACCAGTTCTTCTTCTCCACCCGTGTCCTTCATGCGAACCTGAGAAAACAGCAGCATCCAAAGAAAGATCTGAATAAGGACTGTGGATATTAGCCTCTTGCACCTTAAGAAGAGCATGTTTCAGTCCAACAAATTCTGAATACAGACATGGGAGTTCTTAGAAAAGAAAACAGCATTACAACATCTTCTTTAAAGGGGTACTCATTAGAGCGATAAAGACCTAGCATATGGGCAAGTGCTGATGAACCTGCTTTCTCTCTTTCACGTCTCTAAAGCTGTAAGAAATTGTCATAAATACCCATTTACTCATTCAGGCCTAGCAGACTTAAAAAATTGTAAATCCCATTTCTGTGCAGCCTTGTGCTTGTCGTGTTTTATGTGAAGCCCTAGCCTATGCTATACCTTTTGTGTTAACTGAAGGTACAAAACCACAGAGTTGATAAGGATTCCCACTAGCCTGCAGCTCCATTATTCACTATTACTTTTCAGGCATACTTCTCTGTTACACATTCCATCATTAATATAGCAGAAAAAACACTTATTCTTGGAAAATGCCATTCACTGTTCCAAATGACTGTGATCAATAGCTTGGAGATCCTAATTGCAGCCTATTAGGAATAATGAGATTTGCATGGTAGAAGCCAGAGAATTACACGGATAAAGGAAAAAATTCACAACATGAAAGGTTAATATAAACATATACTGCCCGAGAGTGCAAAGGACACATAAATTGGTGGCTCATTACTGCAGACTGACCCATGGGTAAGAATGTCACCCAGTGCAGAGGCTTTCCCAGGAAGTTTGGCTGCAAAAGTTACAAAAGATAAGGACATGCTTGTGGAAATGGCTAAACTAATGAGAGTTGAAAGTTGTTTGAAATATCCTGATGACCTCACAGATGGGATGCTTATTAAGGTATCTCCATCAGTCTCTTTTTTGTCTAACACTGTTGTAAAGCTTTGCCGAGGCGTAGCCAACAGTCCGTGAAGGTGTCTCCATGCTTTCTGACATACCAAGGGCATTTTTTTTTTCCAAATGAGTTTAAAATGAAAACCAACATGCATATCCAATTTTTGTTTGTGGGCATATTTGTGGAATAGCACAGGCAAGGCAGTCAACTATGATTACTTCATCAACACGGGGTCTGCCCGCTACCTACGTGCCTATCTGCTCGAGTGCGCTGGTCAGGAGCCAACTGCAAATTTAGGTCTTGAAAGTCTGAAGAAAAGCGCTTTATGTGTGAGGGTCCCATGAAGGCTCCGTAATGCAATTAAGCCCCATTTTAACAAAAGGCTAGCCATTTTGCTGAGGCATGACATGAGTAATTAAAATATCACTTTAAAAAAGACAAATGAGTGTTCTTTTCTACTTTCAGATATTGTTTGACAAAGATGGGTGGACAGGATTATGATTTTTGTTCGTTGCAGGCTTTTCTGAGTGGAAATCATGGGTAATGCAATCATCAGCAGCAAAACATATCTACCCAAGCTCCTATGGGGACCCTATCACTATAGCAGCCAATAAAAATGAAAGAGTAGCAAAAGCTATTTCCTTCCCTACTGGAAAGAAATAGGTTTTTCAAGTACTTTTCTTAGGTTGTTGTAGATGACTGTGCAAGTATAGATGTGTTTTAGGAAAATCTAGGCAAGTAGGAGAAAAGAATACACAGCATGACTTTGTACATGGATTTTGCTTGTAGTGAAGTGATACTGGAATGGCATGAGATCATGGTGGGTCAACCAAAAGAGTAAAAGATGACCACAGGTTAAAATAGGGGAGCTATAGTTCTATTGATTCCTAAAGATGAGGAAAGAAAGAAAAATCTGGAAGGAAAAAGATTGTGTAAGGTGTGTTGAAGGAAATTACTTTTTTTTAGTGACTTTATTTCAGGAACAGTTTTGTTTGATCGTTTTTGCTAAATCATGATGAGTTGTAAATGTTGCAGTGCTTTTGGCCAGATTGTGAGCGATATCTCCTGTGAGACAGAGGTCTGGTGGATATTGGATTCAGCTCATTCCCCTGAGTTGTGATGGAGTTCATGGTTGCTGTGAAATCCATTGTGTTAAAAATACATGGTCATATTGCAGTGAGATGTCACCTGCAATGAGGAATTCAGTAATGGCCCAGGCACTGCCAAATCCCAATAAAATGTTTGGCAACCTTTATTTAAGGGCTTACATTCAGACTTAAGAGCCTAATTTTAGGTTCTCAAATGCAAAAGGGTACCCTCTTTAGGAAAATAGGAAGCAAAAACCAATTAGAGACCTGCTGCATACAGCACCAACTAGGTCTTTCTGGGGCCTCACAAGCCAACAAATCCTTCAGTACACGTCTTCTGACCTTCTGTCAGTTTCCTTGGATTACCATCAGAAAGGAGAGCAGCAGCAAGCCACAGCAACCAACCCACCATTTTACTCAATTCCTTCACTGGCTCCCTTTGCCTTTCTCTTTGGGTCTGCTCCTTTGCTGAAGTCCCACAGAAATCTCTGTGATTTCAGTTGTGGCAGGTGAGAGCCCTCCCAGGAGATGCATAGAGCACCTTGTCCTCTCGCACATATTCTTGCCACTGTGGACTCTGTTCTGAATCAAAACATCAAAGAAATCCAGGAACAATAATTAAAAGAACAATCAGGGAAGATTCCCATTGTGGCTCCGTTTGCTCTGAACCATGGAGTGTGGGTGGAGGAGGGGGTGGGCATCGTACCCCAGGGAGCTCTGTTTCCTGCAAACACACTTAGTGGTGTGAAAACCCTTACAAAGCCTTACCCTGGCTGAGGTGGTGGTTTTGAGGTGGTTGGTTCACTGGCCAGCAAAGGTGTGTAAGTTTACAGGAGGTGCTGAACCCTGTGTGTTCTGTGCAGCTCCTCTCTCCTCCCTGTTCTCCCAGCCAGCCCAGCAGCTGTTTTGGGTTAGTAGTGATGCTTGCATCCAAATGTGATGAGCACCTTGGGTTAAATGTTGATTTTTCACAACCTGAGACATTAAAATCCAGTAGGTTTTTACCCACATACACAGGGAAGTATATTCATTTTGTGAAATTTTTTGTTCCTGCAAACAAAGCTATTGCTATGTGTGAATGCATCATGCTATTACCATGAGAATTCCATTATGCTAAAAAATAAGACTGAAAATTATTGAAAATCTGGTGTGCTGTTTCTTCTGCAACTCCTGTAATTAGGAGGGAAAGAGCAAATTCATGATTCTTTTGAGAAGTTACTGAAAATAGTGAGGAAAGGGCAGAAATATTCACACTGGAAGCCTGTCATTTCTAAGCACCCCAGTTATTCTGCCACAGGACACGAGACACCATGTATGTGTGGTGGGGGAGAGCTGCTCTAAGGATTTGAGTCCAGCAAAGGTTATAATTCAGCTTTTATAACCCTGTGCTGGATCTGAACTTCTGAACTCAGTGTCGTCTTGGGTTTTCCCTCCTGCCGGTGTGCCCATGTGCAGCTGCGATACCGTTCCATTTCCATTTTCCCCAGTGTGCTGTCATGCGATTGCATATTGAAATGAATTGGAAAATGATTTATTGTGCGGGATCGGGTTTTTTTTTTTTCCTCTGTGGCATAGGGATGTAAATCTAGGGTGATTTCCCATGCTCCTAGAGCTAAGTTTCACTTGGAAAGAAATTCTAGAATCAACAAATGGGAAAAACAGTCCAGAGCACAAGAAAAATATAAGCATTTCTCTCTGCCTTCCTATGTTGGTCCAGCAGGGCTTTGCTGAGATTGCTAATGACTATGAAATGTCTTGTACATGATTTCTCTAAATCCCTTCCTGTAATTACATTTCATAATTCTGTGCAACTGAATACACAAATGATGTTAAAATAACAGTCAAGTAATACCTCTGAGTTCTCAATGTGAAGCTATTGTAAGTTCAAGATAACTGCTACAAAGAGCTCTTTTGCAGAAAGGAAGTGCCCAAGAAACAGGAATTCATAAGGAACTGATGATAAAGCTCACTGTGAGCATTACTCTATCAGTACTACAGCAGAAATCCAGCCAGCAGAGAAGGCAGCTGACCATGGAAGTAGATGGGCTATTATGATGATAAAGGAGGCACACATAAATTATATCATTTAAATTATTAAAGAGACAGTAATTTATGTTGTTCTAATGTCGTATTTTATACTGATATTCTCGGGGGATGAATTTCTGCCAACCTTATCCACAGACCCAAGCAAATCTTTCTCCCATCAGGACTGTTTAATTTCATGATGTGTGAGTTTCTTTGTCTGCAATAACATCTGAGTTGTTTGTCTTGTTATTTTAGACTTTAAACTTTCAGGGTGTGTAGCTGTATCTCATGCATAGCCCATATCATCCCAGGGTCTGTGTCTCCACTGGGGCTTTCAGGAGCTATTGTAGCACAAATCATAGTAAATAAATCTGCTCAGAAGAAGCATCAACAGCTGGATTTTCACTTTGCCTCACTCATCTAATGAGAGCATAGTCCATTATTGACACAGGAAAGTTACTGAGAGATGAATGATGAGGAGAGTTTATCCTCAGTAGAGGATCACAGAAGATGTGGCCAATGTACTAAGGCTGGGACAGATTTCAACCATGATGTTGGCAGACACAAAGCTCTTAAAGCCAGAAGGATATTCAAGGGCTCATATGGGTGGGAGTGATGAGAAAATAGGTCAAGTATATGGCATTTCTGGAGAGTTTCAAAGGCTTGGGAAGTCTCCTCCATTTGTTCCTACTAATCCTGACTGCTGATTTGTGCTTCAATATTTTTTATTTCCAGTATAAACAGGAAAGGATGATAAGAGCTTTCTAAAATGTTAAATCTTCTTTTCTGTTAGCCAAATTAATACTAAGAAATGGGACAAATAAAGGATGATAATTTATTTGTGACTTTTTCTGGCTAGTGCTATTTGAAGTGTCCATCTGCACCAGTCAGCGTATCACTCCAGGGGGTGGTTAGGGGGCCTGGGAAGGGGACGAAGACAGACTTTGCTGAAACAACTTATTTTTTCCCACTTGGAAGAAAAATGTAATTTGACTGGGGAAGTAGGATCCTGCAAGCAGGATGAGATGGCAGAAGTGGCAGTTCTGCTGTCAGGCAGGCAGCAGTGAGTTTTGCATCTCAGCTTGGCATCTCATGCCAGTTGCAGTGGCTCCGAATGATTAATTTTGAAGCTAACAACCTCCCTCGCGGTTCTGCGACCTGTAGCAGCAAGGGTGATGGGCTTCCCTTCAGATTGAATCACAGCACGATGGCTGAGTTGTTTTTTTAACCCTAACAAGAGCTGTCATTAAAAGTTACTGAAGCCTGACTTTTCCTCGCTCTTTGCCAGCCCCCCTCAGCCTGGGCTGTGGGTCCCGCATCCTTTGAAGGCAGCTGAGCTCCCTTTGTTGTTTTTTGGTGCATAATGACACCAGGCAGCTCTGCAGCCAAGGGCATCCAGCAAGACCCAGCGAACCGTGGCAGCAGGAAGACCAAAACCTCGGTGAGCTGGGCAGCAGTCCCCGGCAGTATTTCCGGAGCTCTGCCTCTTGAGATTAAAGGTGGCTGTGAAAAACGCAGTGATTTTGCCAATCCTCTGCCAAGGGGAAAGGAGCCCAGTTCTGCCTTTGGTGTCATGTAGCGCATTGGATGAAGGACGGGTTTTAGTTCTTTGTATTTAAGGTTATTCACATTATGTAACTCCATTAATGACACGATGCTTTTGGCTAGGGAAGAGAGTCTCATTAGCTAGGATGTTCACTTATTTGTATTGCTTCAAAATCACAGAATGTATCACTTCAGAAAAGGCTGCCTGCTGTCAGGAGCACTGCTTTCTTAGGTATTTACTTTTCTATGTTCATAGAATCATAGAATGGTTTGGGCTGGAAGGGACCTTAAAGATCATCCAGTTCCAATCCCCCTGCCATGAGCAGGGACACCCCCACTAGACCAGGTTGCTCAAAGCCTCATCCAACCTGACCTTGAACACTTCCAGGAAGGGGGCACCCACAGCTTCTCTGGGCAGCCTGTTCCAGTATCTGACCACCCTCACAGGAAAGAATTTCTTCCTAATATCTAATCTAAACCTCCCCTCTTTCAGCTTAAAGCCATTTCCCCTTGTCCTGTCATTAACTGCCCTTATGAAAAGTCCCTCCCCAGCTTTCCTGTAGGCCCCTTCAGGTACTGGAAGGCCGCTATAAGATCTCCCCAGAGCCGTCTCTTCTCCAGGCTGAACAGCCCCAACTCTCTCAGCCTGTCCTCATAGCAGAGGTGCTCCAGCCCTGGGATCATCCTCATGGCCTCCTCTGGACTCGTTCTAACTGGTCGATGTCTCTGTTGTGTTGGGGGCTCCAGAACTGGACGCAGTACTCCAAGTGGGGCCTTACAAGAGCAGAGTACAAAGGGAGAATCACCTCCCTCGACCTGCTGGCCACGCTTCTCTTGATGCAGCCCAGGATACGGTTATTGGCCTTCCGTGCTGCAAGGATGCATTGCTGGCTCATGTTCAGCTTCTCATCAACCACCACTCCCAAGTCCTTCTCTTCAGAGCTGGTCTCAAGCCACTCATTGCCCAGCCTGTGCTTGTGCTTGAGATTGCCCTGACCCAGGTGCAGGACCTTGCATTTGGCCTTGTTGAACTTCAGGAGGTTGGCACAGGCCCACCTCTCAAGCCTGTCCAGGTCCCTCTGGATGGCATCCCATCCCTCCAGCGTGTCAACCGCACCACTCAGCTTGGTGTTGTCAGCAAACTTGCTGAGGGTGCACTCAATCCCCCTGTATGTTGCCATACCACAAGTATCAATAATTATTTGTTTCACATATTTATCAGCAGGAAGCTGACAACGGGATGAGAATACAGAGAATAACCAAAGAGCAATGAAGCCAATGGGAAGACTTCCTGTGGGCATTCAAGTGGGACTGTAGTTGGTATTATACTCTAAACACAGCACAGAATATTTTCTGCCTAGAAAATTGCAGGATCCAAGGGTTTTTTTACTGGGAATTTAAAAAAAAAAAAGTATTTTAAAATAAAAAACTTGGGACATGGGGTCTCTTGGCACAGACCCTTCCCATGTGACATCTGCACTTCTGCTTTCTACCTCTGCCACCTGCCCAAAGGCAGCTTTGCAGCTCCACAGTTGTTTTCACCCTGGGATTGCTGCTCATGGCTGTGAGTTGTTACTGCTCTGTTTTTCTGTTTTCCTCTTACATGAGCAGAGCTGATGCTGCTTGTTGAAGGGGAGAAGACAAATGAATTCTGCTAATGACTAGTTCAAATGTTGTTCCTTGCAGGAGTCTTTATACTTTGCAAAAACTGGGTACAATAAAGAAGTGGCCACTTCAAGCAGCCTCTCCTGTACCTAGGAGCTGGGCAGCAGTTGCCTGTGTCTCTAGGACCTTTGGCAGCTTCACTTGTCTTTTATGACCTATTTGGTGCTGACGGGGAATCCTTATTTTCTACTTCTAATATGCTCTCCACAATGGCCACTGGCTGAAAGAAAAGATTAATTGATTTTTTTATCCAATACACTCATTTCCCTATGTTTTAATTATTTGCAGTGTGCTCTCTTCTGTGTTCCTCCTGACTTCTACTTTTTCCTACTTCAGACATCCCTCAGTAAGTCAAGCCCTGGAAGCAATGATGGCTCCAAGGTGCTGCGGCTGACATCATTTAAACTGAATTAAGCCAATAATTTACAAATTGAAAACATCTTTTTTTTTTTTTAATGGATTAAAACATTAGCTATAAATTCCTGAGTCCTTCTGGTCTGTGCCCAATTAAATGTGCCAACAAAGATCTTGCTCTTTTCCCAAATTTAGAGTTGTTCATGACAATCTACAGACTACATCTGTCTACAGCTTTATTATTCAATAAATTTCATCTGCATGGTTCATTGGTAATTAAAGTAATAAACACCATGGAGTCACTGGTTCACCCAAATAATTTCAGGGAGAGCAAACAGTCCAAAGAAGATCCAAGGAAAACAAGTACAGTCCCTGAAGTCTCTTTTAGTTTAATTCTTTCTAATTTCTTTGCTTATTTATGTATTCCTGCATCCATCCAAGGCCCAAGTTTCTTACTGGATCACTGGCACCATTCATTGAGAAAAGCTTTTCAGCATTGCAAAGAACAAATGCAGGCGCAGTGGGGGAAGGGTGAAGGGAGCAACGCCTTTGCTCCCTACCTCTGACTGCACTGCCAACAGGAGACCCGGCCATGATTCTCTCCCATCCATCCAGCCCCAACCAACAGCTTAAAGACTTGCACCTGGAAATCAAGTTTAGAGGATTAAAATCATTGTAGTTAGTATATAAGTATTTTAATACATTTGTTTTCAGAGCTGTATTCGTATGACAGATCACTGGGACAGGTCCCTAGATGCAGCATCAGGCATCTGTGAGGCTTTTCTAGCTAAAAAGGGAGCACCTGAGTCTGGTCATCTCGTGTAAGGTATTTCCAGGTTAAGAAAAGTTGCCATTACACATTTTTAGTTGACAACCACCTGGCTGAAGCATAATAATGTAGTGTAATCAGGAACCTACCGCATTTAAACAGACTAAGGAGTACTATAAACTTGCAAGCACTGCAGAAATTAAAAATTGCTGCCTTTCTTCCCAGGCCACAGCCCCCTCTGTGAGTTCAACAAAATGTAGGAGTATTCATCATTTACTCTGCTACAAGGTCCCCCCACTGCAGCAGCTTGACTGCAGTTTTATATTCAAGTTGGACCTCTACACCAGTCCTCATTTTTCACATCTCTTCTAGCATCACGTATTCCCAGTTTTCTTCATTTCATGAACGATGTATATGATTGGTATTCCCCCGGCAGAAAGCCAACATTTTTCTTAGTTGTGTCAATTAGGCATGTGTAAATATTTAAATTTGAGTAAGAGAGTAAGCCTATTGATTTACTTTCTTCCCATTTCTTATCTCTGTTCCCATTGTATAGTTTCTCAGTTGTCAGAGGTTATTAGTACAGATGTTATGAAAACTGTTTTCTGGTGTCTTTCCTGAAGAATATAAATTTAAATAAAGTAAGCACATACTTTGTCCACTGTAAGAAACATAATCAGATTATCATGTGGATACATTTCTGTCATTGTTGGCTGTCTAGAAAGACAGCACCCATTTTACTTCAATCATCTAATAAAATATTGGTATGACTTTGCTATACGGTTATGTGTAGTGGACAAAAATACTCATCTTCAGAGTGGTATTTCCCAGAAACTAAAGAACGTAAGGGTTTGTGCATTGGTTGAGAGGGACAGAGATTTATAAAAGGGATCTAATAGCTTTGAAAACGAAGAAGGATGACACTGCAGGTCAGGAATTAAGATGGCAAGGAGGGATTGTCTAATGATCTCTCCCAAACCTGGCCTTGGGAAGCATGCCAGAAGCAGGGCTGGCTTTGGATGGCAGTAAAATCATGTGGTGGCACTTCTGTCTAGAAATGCTGCTCTTGGCAAGGGGTGATTTAGGGCACCTCACAGCACCTGTGAGGATGTACTTGAACTGCTGGAGCAATGCTGCATCCAGAGGGCCTAAGAACAGGTCAAAGCCATCTCTGCTCATCTTCTCCCCTTTTTGAGTTCTTTCTCTATGTCTGTAGGACACACAGCACATTCCCACACTGTCCATTTCCTGGGTTAATTCAGGACTTGGCATGAATGGACCATCTCTGTGGACTTTTAATGGGCAGGAGTCTATTTGCATAACTGCTAAATTGGCTGATAGCCTGTGTGTTGGAAGGTGCACAATGAAACTGGAATTCAAACATAATTCCTCTCCTTTGGAAAGTGGCTGCAGACAAGGGGCCATGAGACCAGCGGGTTTTTATCCACTTGCCTAATCTCTTAAGACAAAAATTGTTGATATAAAGCATACTCAACACGTGAGGGTTTGACTTTTCATGAAAACCATTTTCTGCTTGGATGGTTCCTTCGGATTCACACCCACTAATGTTGCTCTGGCTTGCAGGCTGGGATTAATACAAAATCTCCAAATGGCAAGTCTAGCCAAAATAAGACAGAAGGCTTTATACATGAAAAACCATTGAATTTCTGAGGTGTTCCACTTAACTCATAAATTTCACATCTGAACACATCTGGATGAAAACCAGCTAGGTTTCCTTAGCACTCAGCTGAAAATTGCAAGGGATTCCAGCTGTCCGTGCCTCCTATAGTACATGAAATCAGACAAAGAGGTATTGGGCCATGCTTAACTAATGTTATTAATACTACTCTATGGTGATAGATTCCTGCCCTAGGACAATCAAGTGAACAATAAAATAAATTAACTTACCATTACTTTAAAAATTATTATTACCCTAATTTTATGCCTCCTTTTGTTTCAGCATCCTCTTATTCTGGCATTCATGTAGATTTGTGCCTGATAGATACTTTATAATGTTCTCCTTCCACCTTAGGAGTTCTTTTCTTCTTTCCATTACTGCGTGCTCCCTTTCAGGGCAGCACTGTATTCTCTGGATGCCATCTCCCAACGGTGGCCAGTGTTTAGGGGCTCTGTCTTTGAATAAGCTGATGTTGCACTTGTTGCTAGTGCAGGACAAGCAGAGATACTACAGGTACTACCTCTGTGCCTGTTCCCCAATGCCTGGCCTGCAAAGAAAAACAGAAAGTCTGTGTAGAGTGAATAAATATTGATGGTAGTAGCTGAAACAGAGTCTGTACAGAGATGGTCATTATGGTAGGTAAATATGCTATCTTAAGAAGTTTTTTTTAATACAGTAAGGTTATATTTTCAGTGAACAAGAACTTCATGTTTGGGAAAAAAAAAAAACAAACCCAAACAATCCTGACTTTCACAAAATATTCTGTAGTGATGAGTAATAAAAATAGTTTAGTTTGAAAAAGAAAATGAAAACCTAAAGAATAGATTTCTGTGGAGGAAAAGTCAGCACGTAATGACTGAGATTAGAATTTATCCTTTCACTTAGAAGACATCTGTTCCCTATTTGTATGCAGCATACTCTGTTCTATACAGATGCCAGACAGTATATCAAGAGGTTTCTTACCAGTTGTCTCAAAATATTGAGCAGAACTTCACACGTATGAATCAATTTTTGTCAGACTATTGTTTCCCCCAGTAGTTGGAAAAATAATCTTGTTAAAGCTTAGGGACATTTTCTTGGCAACCAAGATGTGATTTTATAGGGGTACATGGAACTGTAAATGTACTGAATGCCTCGTAACAGTGATTCACACGGGCTGTGCTCATTTGGTGGATTGTTGGTTAGAGCCTGTAGGCAGTATCACAGCACGGACAGCAGATCCTGTGGAATCATCAACTTTCATACTCATTGCCTTCTTTACTGGTGGATGGTAGAAAAGCTATTGGTAAAGCATGTAAGGTCTGTATGTTATTTGGCTGAGCTGAGAACAGCAAATATAATAAGAGTCATATACAAATCAGTGAAGCATGCAGCATATGCCTACTACTGTGTATAAAGTCTCAATCTCAATGTGAATATAAAGTGGTGAACATATGTATATAACTTCAGAAACAAAGATCCACTACGTAAAAATGAAACTGCAGACTCAAAAGATGATATCTGGAAGAGCCCTTAGAGAAGGTCTATGTCGAATCCTTTCACCAAGAGAGGATGAACTGCATTTGGGCATTCCCTAAAAGGATTTGTCCAGTGGGTTTCTGAAAACTTCCAACATCTCTAATGAGTCTATTCTGCTAGCTCACAACTGCAATCAAAATGATTGCATTTTTTCTCAACATCCAAACTAAATCATCTTTACTGCAAATTAATTTATTCTTATTTTCTCTGAGTGGCTGTGGAGAGAAATTTATCACAATCCTCTCTCAAATAACCTTTAGAGCAACCCACTGGAAGATGACTATCTAATTGCCCTCCCCAAACCTGCTTGCATCTAGGGTAACCAAGACCAATCTTCTCTCATAGTCAGTACTTCAATGTCTTGTAATCCAGACTCTCTCTCTGGAATTTCTCTGTGTCTTTTATAACCAAACACAATGCCACATTTGAGGTCTGCTCAAGCAAAGAGAAGAAAGCTGTCATTATCTCCTGTGAGATATGTATGACGCTGCCATTAGTACAGCTGAGCTGAATTAACAGCATTAAATTATTACTTCATATTCTGCTTAGAATCATCCTCGACTGCAGCCTCCCTTTTTGACTAAGTGCTTACTTGTGCATTTGGTTTTTCTTTCCCAAGTATTGCACCCTGCACTGTCAGTACTGAATGCCGCCCTTGCTTGGGCTTTGCTCTTTCTGATTCCTCACATTCAGTTTGAATTCTAGTCCCATTCTCCAAGGGCTTTAAAAACCTTCTGGCACAATGTGCCTCTTTTCAAACCACTCTCCTTTGTTCGCTAAGCTGTTCACTGGAATATTGATATCAACTCTGCTCAGGAAAGGCCCTTGGAGGAGCATACGTAAAGGTAGATACCAAACTCCCGAGAAATGTTTTTTCAACCAGCTGGGCACATTATGTTTATACCAATATCCATTAACTTGCTTTTGTATCATGTGATGATACTAAAAACCTTACTGAAGTTCAAGAAGTATCTGTGTCTAATGCCTCCAATTTATCCACCAAGAGGTTCTTCAGATATCCATGCTGATCATTTTTAGTCTTGTTGATATCTTCTAAGTATTTGCAAACTGATTGTATAGTTACTTGTTTGACAGCTCTTTCTGGTATTGAGGGTAGGATTACTAGCTTACTGTTTGACAAGTCCTTGCCAAAGACAGGCACAACATTTGATCTTCTGCCAACAAGAATGGGCACTCTCACTGCCTTCTTTCTTCAGTGATGCTAGTGTTTCCCTCTGAAGTGTCACTGAAAAGGGAAAATATCTACAGTACTATAGTCTCAAGTTATGAACAAAGGGAAAAATAGATGAAAAAAATGGTGGCTGACTGATCCCAATGTTCAGTGAGGGGCAGAAAGTTTGGATATATTTTAGATGTGGGAGAAAAGACTGTGAGAAGATAAAGTATCTTTACAACCACCACATTATTCTCACTGTTATCTCTTAAGAGCCTTTATCCATCTAAAAAGTCTATCTCATTTTCTAGATAGTTTAATTTCTTTAACAGCCATCTGTGAATGACCTGGATCAAATGCCTTTTAGAAACTCAGTTAGACAATATCAGTGATATCTGGTTTGTTTGCATGTTTGTTGCCTTCAGATGATTCTAGTAGATTTGTGATTTGTAACGTACAACTTCACTTTGCCAAAGCCCTACAGCTTTTAATCGATATACTGTATCTATTCACATGCCTACTGGCTGTGCTTTTCAGAACATTTCTGTTATTTTGCGTGGTGTAGACCTAAGGTTTGCTTTTCTGAGAATTCTCTGATCTGCCTTGACTTTTTTTTTAACATCTCCAGTGAAACAATTGATTTTTGCATCTACTGATATTAACCAGCACTATTTCTTTGGCACATTACACTGTTTAGGCAGCTTTAATATTTTCACAGCCAACATTCTGCAGGATAAGGCCAGATCCAGAAGTGGCACAGATTAACGTAGCTCTGGTACTTTCAGTATTGTGTTAGAATTAATAAAGCTAACCCAAGAGGTAGTTCCTCTTCTATGCAATTAGCACAACAGCTTTTTAATTTGGGTTTCACAGTCCATCCATAAGAAATAATATTTGATGACTGCCTCCTGTTTGGAAAATGCCGAAACCCCTCCTAAAACCCAAAAGTTCTCCCATTTTCTCTCCTTTGCTCTCCTCCAGTCTGGTATCCCACTAGTAACATGCTAGTGCAGTGTCTTTTCACCACGGGTAGAGACCTCTGTTAATCTGCCTCCAGGACCCCCTGCTGAATCCCATATCTGATATCTCTAATTGTTAGTTAATGTTTAAAAAGAGATGTGCAAATGTTATGTTCATGAACATGTTAGAAAACACCTACCATAGCAGACAGGCAAATAAGAGAAGAGTTACAGTAAGCGCAAAGTATTTTTCTCCATTTAACACCTTTCATTCACCGGGAGTGGATTACAGGAAGGAGCATGACTTCCTAGCTCAGGGAGTTACCTTGCTTCTGAAGGCCAGCAGAAGCGATGTACTGAGGACCAAAACTCCAGAATTTCCCTGTGTTACTGCATTATGGTAAAACCAGAGCCAGCATAGCGTGACTGATTTGCTAAGCCCAAGGTGTAGCGTGCCAGGACAGTTGCCAAGTTTTTAAACTATGTCTTTGTTGTCCTTCAGGATGTAGACTGCCAAGATATGTGGTTTTGGCTGAGTGGAAGCACTTTTTGTTTCAGTATGTCAACATAGCAGGCTGGTAGATCAAAACTTATTAAGTTTGGACATGCATGGGATACTGGCAAAGAAAGTGGTTTCTTTATCTCTTCAACAACCAGGCATTACAGGACGTATTCCTGTCTGTGATGTGTGCTTTTGATTCATTATAGCTTTAGGAATACTGAAGAGGTTGCAACTTTATAGCTCAAACTAAGGTCATAGGCAAAGGAGAAAGTTGTTCTTGTCATTGGTGATTGGACATGAGAGGAAATTAGAATGTTGACTGCGGGTCTTCAGGTGTGAAATCCGCAGAAGTGTGGGTTTTACATAATCAAATGATTATTCATTCACCATTCACTGTCCACTTGCTCCCAGGACTGAGAGGCATCTACCTGTGCACTGCAGAGAGCTTCTGGCTTTGTTATAGCTTCTTATTGCCTTCCTTTGTCTACCAGCTGTGACACTACCACCAAATACTCCTGTTTGCCATATATCCATTCCTTGTGCACTGCATCCTCCATGCCTATGCTATAGTATAATTGTGTGGTTAGCCAGTCTTCAGCAGAAGCAAAGGAAGCCTCCACCACTTGCCAGTTCTTAAACTGTGTGATGTATGATGTTCAGTGCTGTCTCCCAGAGGAGCTGTATTTCACTTTTTTCACTGGACCTTTAAAATGCTAGCAGGTGGAAGTGACTACACTGACTAGAAAGTCAGTGCTCACCTTAGTCCTGTGAGTAAGAGTGGAAGCTAATCAGTTCCCTGGCATAAATAGAGACTGATATTCTTCAGTGTTCACCACTGAATATACAGGATAAGAAAATTTAATGAACTCCAGTAATTTCTAGTCTATCCCTTCCTTTAGGAAGAGTAATGCAGTGTCATGCATAAATACAAACATTTTTTTGTTTATTACTCTTTTTATAGTTCTGATTGGTTTTTTTCAACCAGGATTTCCTTCAGAGTTTCTCAGAAGGTCTGTCTGCCCTTCTGCTAGGGTTGAGACTTGTGCCTGACTAGCAAAAAAAAAATAAATTTCTGTGGGCTTTACTGAAATAAGAAGCAAAACTATAAGACTGATCATTTGAAGAGACAGTTTCTAGGTTAGAACAATAGAAAATAGATTAAAAAACTACATTAAAAGGCTGGTGTGACTTCCCTCTAAAGCACCTGGGTCCACATACCCTGCCTTGTGGGGGCTGACCGCCCCCAGGCCACCCCACCTACTTCTTTGTAGGACACACAGCAAGGACATCCATGAGGCTGATCCACCTAAGTACAGTGGGAACCCACCAACCCCATGGCACTTGCATGTACACTGTCTCCTACTGAAGAAGATTTCTGATTAAAAACTGGGTCCCAAGATTAAATTTCCAATTAAAAAGAAAAAAAAAATGGTTTTTGTTAAAGAAAGCCTGCTCTTAAGAAATCAGAGGTGAACTTAGGCCCTGGGGTATTGATTCTGTTCCTACCGCAGTCACTGCCTAAAAGACAGTAGTCAAGAAGTCATCTGCTGAATTAACTGGCCTGAAAGGATCACAAAGTGTTAGTGGGGAATTACCAGTCCACAGGGGATTTTGGTAAAATGTGTTTCATGGGAAATGGGTCACATAAAAAGGCTGTCTGGAGTTCCTCAGTGATATGGAAGAAACACAAACTGTTGGCTGACTGAAGACACAATTGCAGATGGCTAAAAATCAGCTGAATAGGAGTTAACAGCTAAGGGAGGCCACAGGGAAAAAGTACATTGTGGTTCCTTTGGTCTGATAGGACCAACCAGGTTGCAGGGAAGCCTGGTCCAAGGAGTCTGTATCACTTCTGCGGGTGTTCAGGAGGCTTGTACCATGGGTGGTCCATGTCTGGGGTTCTTGTGCCCAAGGAGACACATGTAGGGGCTTACAGGGTGCTGAGCACCCCAGTGCCAGGAGTGTGGGATGGGACAGGAGGGCAGAGATGGGGCAGATCCCCCTGCCACCAGTATCTGCTCTCAGGCTGGGGCCAGCTGCAAGGTGCTGGGGAGAGAGCAGTGGTTTGGGGAAGGGAGGCTGATGGGCACAGTTCATTTAACTAATTGCAGGGAAAGTGAAGAGGTAATTCAATCAGAGTCTGTGTAGGTGAAGGGGAGGGTACCTGAAACTATGGGGCTCTTTAATCTCACAGATAAAGACAGAACAAGATTTAGTTTCTCAAATTTGAAGTCAGCCAAGTTTAGCGCTGGGTGTAACTAGCTGCTGTAATGTCAGGAGGTGAGAAAATCTCCAGCACTCAGAGTCCCCACACCAAAGCTGGATGTTAATGCCAGGAACAGACCACTGCTCAGTCACAGATGGAAACCAACGATCTCAGCCCCTGACTAAGAGTCTGCAGCTCATGTTGTATGAGAAAACCTGTGACACCATCACCCAGTCTCTGCAGGTCTTGTGTCTGGATTTGTGATGGACATTTGAAACCAGGGCCAAGTCCACTGGTCAGTACTGGTCGGGAAACTGCTTGCGGTTACAGCTGAAACTTATTATTAGAATCATTATCACTGTCCCTGTTCCTAGTGTCAGTAGTATCTGTACTACTGTGGATGAAGACCACTTTGTAATGAGGGCTGTAGGGACACTCCCTCACTCAAAGAAAATTTCCTTGCTTGCTAACTATTAAATGCAAAAAATAAATTGCCTAATGATCTTCCCTCCCCTCTTCTTTTTTTTCATTAAACCCTTATGGTTTATTACTGAAAAAACCCCCTATGTCAGAAAAGTAACTTAATCTTTATTTCCCTTTTTTACTGAATAATGAGAAACCTAATCTATACTGCCCAACTGGGTGTGTTTGGCTGTTTCTCATACTAAAACAAGACTTGGAAGATTAAAGGGGAGCTTGGCTCAAGATCAGGTGAATCAGCACAGTTATAATGCCACAAAATGGCCTGCAGGATGGCCTTCTCTTCTGTAATTACACGGGAGTTGTGTGCCATACAGGCAAAGGAAGTAATTTAATTTATCTGTTCTAATTAAATGTGATATGAGGAAACAGTGATAAGTCTGTTTAAAACATGCTTTAGGTTCCTTTGGTGAAAAAGTGGATGGGCTGACTGCAGCTCCTGTGCTTTAATGTGACTGGAACTTTCCCATTAATGGTCACGCTCTTAACTGTCATTTATGTAACGAACTCTAATGGCAGGTTTAGACTGATATATGGGATGAAACTTCATGCAAAGGACTGGACTTAGGATGCAAAGTATTTTCCCCCACCTTTTTATACTACAGGAGTTTATTTTGCAACCTCTTGCAAGTCACTTGGGGCAAATCCTCATATCCATGAAAATTAAATGAAATTCTGTGATCACAGAACCAAGACCACTGAAGCTATATGGGAAAATTAATTCTCACAGACTATAGCGGAAGCCAGATTTGGCCCACATGTGGCTGTGGTCTCATTGAGCTGGGAAACAGTAATGTTTCCTTAGAAGGAGTATTTGAAGGCTGACATTCAGCGCTCCTTTTCTCATTTATTGGTAAATGCCTGATCCTAAGAGTCCTGCCTTTGGTTTCAAAAGCCAAGGGCATCCTTGCACTGTTACAAGAAGGTGTTGATGGGAAGAACTGGAGAGGAGTAGGATTGTGATGAGTGAAGGAAAAGGATTTAGGAGGTCAAATTAACAAATACTGATCAAACATGGAATAAGAAAATGAATCCAGTTCTCCCATTGTGTCTGTCCTAGAATCACAGAATCATAGAATGGTTTGGGTTGGAAGGGACCTTAGAGATCATCTAATTCTAACCCCCCTGCCATGAGCAGGGACACCCCCACTAGACCAGGTTGCTCAAAGCCTCATCCAATCTGGCCTTGAACTCTTCCAGGGAGGAGGCATCCACAACTTCTCTGGGCAACCTGTTCCAGTGTCTCACCACCCTCACAGGAAAGAATTTCTTCCTAATATCTAATCTAAACCTACCCTCTTCCAGTTTAAAGCCATTACCCCCTGTTCTGTCACTACCTGCCTTTGTAAAAAGTCCCTCTTCAGCCTTCTTGTAAGCCCCCTTCTTATCTAGGGCCAAGACAAGCAAAGAATTGTTTGGTGGCACACTTTAAAAAATAATATCAACATTTTAAGACCATTAAGAATGTGCCATCTTAACACAGCACTATGAGTTTTGCTGGTACTTTCCCATATTTTTATGTGTGGTTTTAAAAAAAGGACTGGGATTCTTGAAGCCTGCCCCATCAGTGAAGAGGACAAATGCTCTTGATGAAAGAATGGTTTTGTGCTTTTGATGCTTCTTTGCTGTAAGCTGGCACTGTTTTTTCATTATGAATCATTAGTTTGTAATGGTGTGAGATTTGCAGAAGGACTTGATGTTCCAGCTGTTTAGAGATGAGAAAATATTCTGTAAATTGGACTACAGCTCTTTGCTGAGGATTAGGTCTAGGCTTTAGGGGAAGAAAGGGGGTCTGTGAAAGCTTTGGTCCTGCTAACAGTGGTATCATGCCTGGGGAGCTGTCCCCAGCTCACAGCTTGGCCTGGGAATTTAAAATGAAGATAAAAGAGAAAGGGTGTTACCTGTACCATCCAGAAAGGCTTTGGCAAAGTTACCCTGGAAAGCTACCAAGGAAAAGTGGTATTTTTGGGAGAAACTAATGGCTTACTCAGCTCCTAAAGCCAGTGGTGCTAATGACTGGGTTTGCCAGGGCAGAGCCCATTCCAAGGTTTGCTGGCAAGCCAGGAGAGGGATGAGGCGAGCATCCGCCTCTGATGTTCAGGAAAGGGGTGCACAAGCTGCCAGGGTGAAACCCCTGGGTGGGTGCCTGCTGGCTGCAGGGTGATGCTGCCGGCAGTCACGGGGCACGTTCACTCCCCTGTGCCACCTGAGAGGAGCACCACTCCTCCCAGTGCCCTTTGTGCCTCAGGTTCCCCCGTATAAAGGGAAAGGTTCCCGTCTCCAGCTGCACCCCGTGTTCTGGGGTGGCTGACATACAATTCATCTACAATGGCCACAGAGTGTGAAGTGTTTGAGAACTCAGAAACACCTCCCCTGATGCCCTGGACCACCAGTGATGGGGCTTGGGACTTGGACAGCCTTTCCTGTTAATTTTGAGAGACAGATATGCAGCTGTGGTTATGTGTGGGCTGGTAGCAAAAACGAGGTGTTTTCTGCTCTCCTCCTTGGGCTCAGGAGAAGTGTGGCTGTGGGTGATGCGGGATTTCAGTGCCACCATTTCCCCAGTGCAGCAGCCAGTGCCACCAGTGCTGGCAGTGGGACAGCAGCAATCTTAGGACAGTGGCATGTGGCCTGGCTTGGCATCCGCAGCCCAGCCCCAATCCGTCACCCCCAGCTCAGGCTGAAGCTGGCAGTGGTATTTGGGAATGAGGGTGGGAGAGGAGACTGTGACAGGAGGAGGCAGCATGAGGAAAGGAAGAGGAAATATGGGTCTGGGTGAGAGGAAAAGGTGGGACAGTCATAAGAAAGAAGAATAGAGATGGCATAAAAAGACAAGAGGAGAGGGGGGAAGAGAGAGATGCATGACTGGAGAGATGCTTTTAAAAGCTAAAGGAGAGCAGAGTTGCCCTGTCCCTGTGCCAGAGATTAGGGGAAGGAAGATGGATGCCCAGGTGGGTTCATGGACACACCTGAACCTCTGTAAAACTAGGACCAAGACCTGAAAAGATCCCTGAAATGCTTCAGTTGCTTCTCTGCAAAAGCAAAACCCAAATGCTGCTGTTCATTTTACATGATCACTGGTGCACACACATGAGTGGGTGTCCTTTTGGGAGGGGTCTGCCTTTTGGCGTTTAAAAACTTGTTGCTAATGTTGCTCCCATTGTTCTCAGGACAGTTATTTTCCACAAGTGCACAGCAGCAGAGACATTTCTGTAACCTAGCTCAGTTCTCATCCGCCCTACCAGTTTCCCTTATTAGATTCTTCTCAGAGCCCTTGCCTCTTAAGTTGCTAGTGAAAGCCCAATTTTTGCCAACATGGTGACAGTGGTGATAAGGAACACAAAATGTGGGATATTTTTAGTCTTTTGAAAGCTTTGAAGTAGCTGCTGGCATGACAGCACCTACCTATGTGCCGTGCGCTCCCCTCTGCACAAGCCAGGTCCCCCTTCAAAGGCTCAGCTTCTGTGTCCACATCCTGCAGCGCCAGCAGATACATGGGTTACTTCTACTTCCTGAAGTCAACATGTGCTGTAAAGTCACTTCTCTAATGGCTGTCCTCTGTCACTGCAGGAGTATGGCCTCCACTGTGGAAAATCGAGCATTACTTCCTCTGGCTTGGGGAATACTTGGTGCTTGTGCAGGCAGTGAGTGTGAGGGGCAAGAGGAGGAAAGCTGGCCACAGGAGCCAAGCCTTGGCCCAGGTCCAGCCTGGCAGGAGCAAGCGTTGACATGCATTTTGTCTCAGCACCTTGCTTAATCCCTCTGTCCCTCAGCTCCCACCTGAGAAACTTGCCCCTTCATGCTTCAGGCTTTGCGGGAGAGGCAGCTGCCTGTTACATGCTCTCGGTGGGATGACACACAAGGGTGAGCTGATGTCGGCTGGATGCCCACCTTGTAACTGCAGACAGACAAAAGACATGGTGTGAGGTGGGTTGTCAGGATGTGGAAAGGTGTGTGAGAAGAAAGACAGTTGTTGTCATCAGATAAGTAAATGTGAGGTGGTCCATGAGGTGCTGGGGCATGAGATATGTGCTGTGAAACATCTGCAAAAGAGCAGTGTCAGGAATCCTAGAGCTCCTCTGTGCATTGAGAAAAACCCAGTGGAAACAGAGGTTGTTCTCACATTTCCATGCTAGTGGCACAGCAGCTGGAACTCTGTCTGATGGTCTAGGTCCAATATCAGAACATGGAAATAGCTTTCCCATTCCTTTGCCTCAGGGCAGAGGGAGTGGCAGCACAGGGCTCAGGACTTTCCCAGGAACAGGAGTAGGAATCAGCTATAGTAGAAGGTCTCCAGGGGTCTGTAGCTCAGGAGGCTTCTTTGTCACCTCTTCTCCCTGATTTCAGCTGTGCTCACTGATGCCAGCGAGGCCCAACTGTTCCCTCTGCTCCGATAGCTGATCTGGATCAGTCGCTTGCGTTTTGAGACACCCCGGGCTCTCCCAGACATCACGATGTCCCCTCACCGGTAGCGGTGGCAGGTGTGTGCCCCCAGGCAGGGTGCAGCTCGGTGACACTCACACGGGTGGCTGTGGGCAGTGCCTGCTCCTGTCCACTCGGTGCTTCCTCCTCTCTCTTCCAGCCTTGCTGGGTCTGTCCTGCTAGGTCCGTAAAACGTCCTGCCTAATCGCTTTCAGCTAGTTTTAACCTACCCTGCCATATATATACTTAAACCAGTTCACATCTGGCTTTTAGTAAGATTCATGTGACATATCAAATACTCTCCTGAAATCCTGACTTGTACAAAACCTTTTCTCCTCTCCCCATCCAGCTTAACCCTATTTCCCAGATTACCATTCCATTGCCCACCTCTGCTAACAGCATTAAAACCTATGGGCTACTTTTTTAGCTCACCGTATGCACACATAAGCAATTTATTAGGGACACTAATAGCATTGCTGCTAGTACTTCACTCTCCTGCTTTTAATTACACTTTGGTAAATCCAAAACACTCCTTCCAATATTTATTTTTCTCTGTACTTCTGATGTAAGACCTTCTTCTATCACCTGTAGGATGCAAGTTGGCTGCACCTGTGGCTTTATTTTTTCATTGCCCCACAAGGACCATAGGCAAGGGTAAAGTGAGTTCAAGATTACAGGTACACATTTTACTCCAAAATGGTTTTGAATAATGACAGTTAACTGAGTAACCATACTTTGAAGTTCATAAACCAGCATGGCAGTAGATAGTCCATCATTGCTACTCCCTACCAGGGACTACGCAGTAAGAGCTGTGATAGTGTGCTCCTTCGAAGGGGTCTTCTACTCTTAATTTTTAAGTGGCATGATCCTTCTGTAGGAAGAAGTACTTGGCAAAGAAAAAGACCACTGTGAACAGCCAGTAGCCTCACAAAGCCAAAGTGTTTTAACAAAATCCAGCTTTGATGTAGCCAGTTGTAAGAATAAATTACATTTAATTATTGAATCTGTCCATATATATATATAGGGGGAGGGTTGTGTATATACATATATATATATATACACACACACATATATATACCTTGCACACATTACTGTTTCAGTTTTCCTGTTTAGTTCATGTACCAGCTAAGGAGCTGTTTCAGAAATTTCACACCTCCTGCTTGGCTTTCCTTCTTCATTATATATAATAAGCATTCACTGGTGTCTGACGGCATCTAGTTCAAACACCTATCGAGACCGAACTCGGGAGCACATAAATGGGAGCCATGAGGCAGTCTATAAAATAGCCTACACCTTGCATGAACTAGAATGGATGTTTGTCAGTAATGAGGCACTGCAATTAAATGAAATAAGCCTTGGCAATAGCTCTGCCTGTACAATGCTCCCTCGGCAGCAACACTCCCATGGGAAATTAAATACACAGCCTGTGCATTAGCCAGCCTTATTGTCTGGGTGCCTGCAGCTGAGGAACCCTCAGCCCTGACGCCAAAACAAAGCCCTTGTGCGGGGAAGGTTTTGGGCTTCCCTGAAATTTGGGTGCAAGCTCAGGAGCTGGCACTGAGTCCCTGTGACATGCCCACCCTTGGGAGTAGGTGACCATGAGGGGCAGAGAGATGGGGGAGAGACCTTGGCTTTTCTCCTGCATTGGCTCCCCTCTTGTGGGCTCTTTCCCCTGAAGCAGACCTAAGTGTGGGTATAATGTGAATGAAATAGTAATAGTCATCATCATCATCATCATCAAAACAGTGAAAAATAGCACTGCCCTGTTAGGATGAAAAGGTCCCAATGCAGGTTGTCCCTTTCTCAGGAGATCACTCAAACTCTTCAAGTGGACGTGGTGATCTTTCATTATCCCTACGGTGAAATTTCCTGTTGTTGAGAAAGTCACATGAGCCTGAGGACAGCAAGGAGCACCCTGGTGATCACGCTGGGATTAAAACTTCCCTGGAGAAACAGGCATTTTGGGGGGATTCAGTGCCTCCCAAGGATTTTTTTGATTAATAGCCACTGTCACTCCACAAAAAAGTTGTGGGAGTGAAAGAGAGGAACTATTTTGCCAGAACACTTTTCTCTAAAAGCACAAGGTGAGGACCACTTTCCATGTTCTCTAGAATAATCTGCAGTCCATAGTCTAGGAACTACTCACTTGCTTTTTGTTGTCTTAATGTAGTTTTTCTTAAATTATGTGTTTACCAGACTGCAAAAGAGAGACTAGAAATGTGTGGATGACTGATTTCTAAATTGTTTGGCTGGGCAGGAAAATGAAAGCACTACTGCCTTCACAGTGAATGATGTATGTTGGTTCAACACCTCTTCTTAAAGATAATTTAGTCAAATTCAGCTTCAGAGTTTTCTTTGGAAAACAAATTTTCCAAAATGTTTCCCAGGTGTAATCAGCATTCTCAAATCTTCTCCAAAGTGCTAGACTTGGGATTGCCTTTTTTTATAAACAAGATGTTTAAAAAATTACTCAGATCTAAAAGTGATGCAACGCTTCAATAATTTCTAAGACAAAACTATTAAAAAGTTTTGTGCTATTAAATACGATGGTAAGGGTAACAACATAGTATTGTACTCCAGTGTAATTAAGTTATTTCAATTTCCCCATGAAACTTATCCACTTCAAAGTATATTCTCAGAAAATGCTAACTTCTCCAAGCTAGGTAGATCATGCCAGAGTGTAATAGTCTCTGCATTATCCTCACTTTCATGTAATTAGGTATTTCAGAGACTTTTTTTCAGGACTTTTCAAAAACAGAACAAGGAAAAATCAAGTAAGACTGGGAATAGGGAGTTCAATTATGAGAGTCTCAATTAGAATGTAAGACAGAAAAGGAATAATGAAAATAGCAAGGGAAATTAAGAACCTTTCTTCTGAATTAAAAGTAGAGAAGGCAACATTACATAGAGTTTGAAGAGGACATTTATGCAAGGTGTAATCCTACAGATACATACAGCTGAGTGTGGTTTAGAGATCAGTTCAACATCTTTTCCTGAAAGAATAATGACATGAAAGTATTTTAAAACATTCATTGATCATTACTTTCAAAGTGTGTATGTACAGGATATACTGAAATGCATCTTAGTTTGGTAAAGAACTTAAAGAATAGAATTAACAGAGAGAATTAGTAAAATGCAAAATCAAATCAGGTACTTACATAATAAGAATAAGTATTACAGAGAGCAGAAGTAACCTGTCTGTGTGTCCTCTCACTTCACTGCATTCACTACCAAGTCCTCTCCAGAATGGTGGGAACTTCTGAGCATGACTTCTACATTGTTCTCTGAGACACCTGGTGTTGACAGCTCTCAGGAAAGGGGAGTGGACTGAGTAGACTGTTCTTCTGATTTGCAATGGTATTTCCTGCAGTGCCACTGCAGAAGTCAAAAACCGCCCAAATATCAGTTGTGTAAAAAGAAAGAAAGAAAGAGAAAAAGAGAATGAAAATAAAGGATGAAACAAGATTTATTTTCTCCAGCTGGAGATGCTATGAACCTGAAGAGACATCCCTATCATGGAAGCTTGGTCAGATACTCAGCTGATGTACACCAGCAGAGTTTCAGAGTTTCCTTGTCTTCAGGGGGGCTATTCCAGCTGGCACTAGCTCAGATCTCACCTCTCACTTTTATGCTTCCCAATTAAGTCAAAGTTTAATACTGCCAAGAACGAGGAATGGTAAATGCAGCTTTCAGTTACTGTGGAGGAATTAGAAGTCCTGTAAATCTGTGCCCCATCTTGCAACATAGAGCTTGGGCCACCCTCCTCTTGGCATGGGGTGAGGGACATAGGAAATGGTGTGCTCTTTTCAGCCTGGTGAGAGCTGAGTGTGAGGGGTGTCTTTTAGCAGCTACTAATGAATATAGTCAGCTAGTTAACTAATTAGTCAACTAACTAATATGCACTGTTGCTGGTCTACAGAGAAAAATGTTTGGGCTTTGTCACCAATGGAACTAGCTGGTTTGTCCTAGTCTGAAACTCACCAGCAAATGAAAACATATGCAGTGTAGGCAATCAGGTGATCAGAGCCCCAAAATAAAACAGGAGCTGTTTCATCTGTGACATGGAGGGGTAGTACTGCTGGCCACTGTGAGTGGTAGGGCAGTCTCTGAACACACTGAATTTGCTACCTGAAACTCCTCTGCTGTTCATTTGGGTAGCTTCTTTCACCACAATTATCTGCTGTTTTAATATCTTGCAATAGTATTTTTGTCCTATCTGTTGGATCCTTAAAATAAGAAATAGTTTCTTGGCTACAATGACAATGAGTTATTTAAAGGAGTGGGCAGAGTTGCTGATAAAGGGGGAATTCCAAATACAGGCAAAAATATTTGGAGTTGCTTCATGGTTCAACAGGCAAGGGCAAAAAGCTTGTTAATTATATCAGATTGTAATTTTCTTTAAAAACAGATTAGGTTTTCATGACCCACAGCACTGAAGTTCCTTTTAGAATAAACATCCTTACTAAAAAGGTCTTTCTTCACTTGTGGCTGGATCTGTTGAGCTGAGTTGGATGATACATTATCAACATGTTGTGAGAGAATAAGCCGTTTAGTTTAAGATCTCAAATTATGAGATTTGCTTGCATCCCGGATAAGGAAGTTATTTTCTATTTTAGCAGAAGGTTTCCATCAGACTATCCCACTGATATCTGGTCACCAACAGGGATGGTTCATAACTTAAGAGCTACTCTTTTATAAATCACTGAATATTGCTTTATGCAATTTGTTTATTTGGAACTCCTGCTCTTTTGGGTGGGGACCATATCTCCTTAAGGCCAGGCATAATCGAACATGCACATATCTTCATTTTGATTTCTGGTGTCTGAAACAGAAGTGCCTGTCAGCTTTTGAAAACAACTGTCCTTGCAGCTATGCTATCATGGCACATTGGTTTCACTTAATGTTTTATCCAGTCTTTTTAATAGAGAATGCAGCTCATTTTTTTGCTACTCACTGAAATGTCATCCTGAGTACATTAACAGCACATTAAATTCATGTCCAATTATGGATTCATAGTGCAAGGAGCAGCCCTCAGTGCAAACCTACGCTCCAATGTTTCCCAGCCCCAAGCTGGTGATTTGTGGAGTTCTCCTTTGGGTCTTTCCTTGGGGATCATAGTTGTCTAAACCCTCTCCCAAAACTGGGTTTCCCTAACATAGGTAACATTTACCTTCAAAATTATGCTGGTTGACTATATAACTTAAATTTAGTCACATAATATGAAGACAATCTTTATTCAGATTTAAATGTTTTATATACCAGTTGAAGGTGACAATAAACTCAATTAACTAGGCTGATATAAACCTTATTTAAATCAAATTAAATGCATTTCTGCAGCAGTTAGCATCTATTTCATTAATTGTGATTAAAAACCACTTGGGAGTTAAATTGGTATGACTCTGAATATAGATAAAAAGAAAGGAAGCAGAACTGGCAGCTGAGCCTGAACTGGACTGGAAAGCTTGGAGTCCTTCGTTGTACCCAGAACACCAGAGCTTTGTTTGTTTTAATTAAAACTGCGATCCTGAAGAATGTAATGGATGTTGTTTAGAAAAGCTGCCCGCTTGTTTCTGGTAATTGGATTTTTCTAGCCCAGATTAATATCCTACTGTGCCACTTCACTGAGTCCGAGAGGATTCCTCCAAATAATTAAAAAATGAGCACTGAAGACTGTAACCACCTCATTAAGATAAACTTACAACAACATCTTGGGTTCAAATAAGGAGTTCCTTTCTTTTTTTCCTGGAGAGAAGCCACAGTTTGTTTAGCCTGGCAGTGGTAAGGAACTGATTTTTGTGTAGGCAAAAAAAAAGCTTTTTAAGCCATTACTGCTGAATCATCGTGTCTCAAGTACCATGAAATTGGACTAGTAAGCTTTGACAGGGGTCTGCAGAAACTAATTTTCAGATGGTTTCAGTGCCCAAATAATTAAAAATTGAATATAAGTGAAGATGTAAATATTCCCAGAATACTTCTGGCAAGTAGTCTCACAACAAACAGAGACTGATAAACACACCTGCTGATACTTGATGCTAGAAAGAATAACTATTCTGATTATTCATCAAATTATATTAGCTATTTGTGGTTTATGCTTAATATATTATGTAGCAATATATCTAGTGCTGCTCGTTAAGATGAAGGATTGCTTATTGTATGATCAATTAGTATTATAATGACAGATCTAATTCACAAGTGCTGTTTTTTGTTAGTTTCTGCATTTTTTTCCTGAAGGATTGATACAGAAAACTTCTGACAAATTTAACCTTAAGAAATATGAAACTTGGGAAAGCTGGCTAGCCTGTCTAGGAAGAAGCTGTTGGAAAGCCTCAGTGGAAAAATATTTGGAGGCACCGGAGAAGAATGGGAAGGCAAAAAGGTCTATGTGAGGGATTAAAATATGTATGAAGATGATCAGAACTATATCAATGAAGAGAGGTTGGGGGGCACCTGCAGTTGCATGTGCCCGTGTTTATCACGCATGCAGGTCACCCAGGCTCTGCTAGATACTACGGTACAAATCTAACTTTAAACCTGAGAGCAGACTGATGGCCTTTGCACACACTGATATCTTTGTAGGCTCGGAGGGGCTCCCCTTGCTTTGTGAGAGACGGTTTTAGACTGAAATTTGTGCAGTGCATAGTTTTACTCAGAACTTCTTCCCAAGGCAAATTTTACATCAAAAGCTGTAAAATCCAGTAATATTACATTTAGAGAAGTAAAATTTTAGTATCCACTTATAGAAATATATATATTTTTAAGCAATGTTTTTTTAAAAAATATTTCTGGCTCCGATCACTAGCAGTACTTTGTATACTAAACATAACAAATGCCGCTTAAAAGAATATAAGGAGAACAGTCATGATGTTTGTAACTCAGTAAGTACTGGCTGAAAGAAGTATACAAAGGCAGAGAAGTAGAGGGCTATAATTATATTTATATATTTATATTCATATTATTTCTATTTATAGGGATGTGCATTACAGTTTTGTAGTAAGGTAGGAGTAAGATGATTCTTTCTGTAAGACTTATTGCAGGTATCTTCTTTGGGCTACATAGTTCCACAGGATATAGAGATAGGCCAAGGGGCAATAGTTTTAAACTAAAAGAAGGTAGATTTAGACTCAATATAAGGAAGAGATTTTTTACAATGAGGGTGGTGAAACACTGAAATAAGTTGCCCAAAGAAGTCAAAGAAGCTCCATCCCTGGAAACGTTCAAGGTCAGGCTGGACAGGGCTCTGACCAAGCTGATCTAGTGGAAGATGCCCCTGCTCACTGCAGGGGGGTTGGACTAGGTGGCCTTTAAAGGTGCCTTCCAACACAAACCATTCAATGATTCTATGATTTTAAATAAATGTTATGGGACTTTCATGCACGGGGTGAAATAGGTAGGTCCCAAAATTGTATTTGAAAACACTTTTCTCCAAGTATCTGTTGGAAGCTGAGAGGTAATGAAGGTGGTAGGTACCAGTGGGCACTGTGATTGTATCTGAAATACCTGCATATTTTGTCCAATTTTCTAAGAAATGTGTTTGCGAGGTATAAGAAGTTTATATAATAATTTTTCTAAATGAGAGATGCAAACAATATGCAAATTATATAAGTTTTATCTCAATTCTGGGGATATTTTCTTGAGATTTTTTGGGGAAAATATCATACAAGAACATCCGCCTGGGCCAGCTCAGTGAGTCAGTCTGGTGTGCTGTCTGCACGGGTGGCAAGCAGCAGATCACTGAGGAAGAAGATAGGAAGTGAGACATTTTCTAGGGTGCTCCTTTCCCTGGAAGGCAGTTTTCGCTGCTGGCCATCAGTGTGGCAGAGACTTCCAGAGGCATAAGCTGTATCCAGACCATTCTGTTCAGCATATTCTTTTGGATGCATCCTCCTGTCACAGATGGAAGTGGGAGGACTCAAAGTTGCCTAAAGAATAACTGTCAAAGATACCAGCAAAAGGTAATTTTAATATGAATCTGTAGAGAAACATGACTTAACAGAGTTCGATGGCAAGGTTCACTCTATTGCTTATTACGTAGAAAAAGCATACAAAGAGGGGCATGTGATTCTGTGTTTTGTATTACTTTGAGGTAGCAGCAATCTGAGCAATTTGAGGCAACAATTGAGGTTCATTAACACTATTATAATAAATCACCAAAAACTTGATTCATCAATAATTAATTGATTCATAAATTAACTTAAATCAAATCACATAAACACACAGAAAAAAAAAAAATATATATATATATATATGAAATATATATATATTTAAAGGAATAGCTTTAAAAATTTCCCTTGAGTTCAGTGAATGCCTTCCTGTGTGATCTCATTTAGGTGTTCCAGTCCGGCAGGGGGATTGGACTAGATGATCTTTCGAGGTCCCTTCCAATCCCCAACATTCTGTGATTCTGTGATTCTGTGTGAAATACTGATATCAATACTTTAGCAATCCTCAACAGGCAAAGGGTTGAGCCTCGGGTGGAGAAATGCAGCCCAGTTCCCATTGTCAGTGACAGACCTCCAGTTTCACAAGCTTAGGTTCGTGAGCTCTGAGAGGCATCCTACTCAGAGGGAGGTGCTGGTTGCAGCCCACTGCAGTCCAGGAGAGCTCAAAGGGCCTCACTTAGAACCGCTAAGGTTTGTAGGATTGTGAGATGATTGGCTTTAGTGATTACTCTCTCTTTTGTTTTGGCCTTAACTTGCATTAGGTAATGCCGATACCCGAGACACCGTACAATTCCAGTATTTTCCAAATTGTGTAGTTCTGGTACCTATCAGATCAGGCTACGATAGCAGCCTGATCTGCAGGTGTTCAGGCAGCAGGTGTTTTGGGCCCAGTCAGAAAGTGCCTGATTGTCCCAACTCACTGCACCTATAACTGAAGCAGGAACACAATGTTGGCTTGTCCTGCGACTCCAAAGCTGCACCACCATGGTGTTCTGGATACAAACAAGGAGTGCCTAATTGTCCCAATTCACTGCACCTCTGACCAAAGCAGGAACACGATGCTGGCCTTCCTTGTGATTGCAAAGTGGCCCAGGGGTCTGCACCACCACACCTCCAAAAATTGATTTAATCTTTCTGAAGCCATTTATACTTTGGCAGTCACAACATGCTGTGGGAATTAATTCCGTATTTAACATGTAGGATGTCCCTGTTTCCTGATATTTATGTAACTCCTGCTTGCCTCTTGCATCTGCAGAGATCCTGGGGCATCACTGCCCAGGATTTTTTCACTTTCCTCCCAGCAGTGTTCAGGTTAAAGCACTCGCTAGTCTACACACCGTGTTTGTTTTCTGCATGCCAGGCTGCCGCATGCTGACAAATACCTGCCAGCAGCTGTGGGTTTTGTCTTGGGAAATTCCAGGTAAACATGATCTCTCAGCCTCTCACAGGTAACAGCTGCTACTTTAGCTCAAAGGGAATTCCCACTGACTTTGATCTGTAAGAGAGGACATCACCCCTGGTTTGCTTTGCTATAGTGAGGTAAGACATCAGCTAAAATGTTTGTCAAGGACATGTGATAGCAGTTACTTCACAAGCAGCAGGTCAGACTTTTCCACCACTTACCGTAGTCATACACACTTTGGTCTTAATGGAGTTCTCCTCTATCCACACCAGTGAAAGAATGACTAGAGTCTGAGCCAAAAAGCAGCAAGTAAGAACAGGACAAATACCAGTTATTTCTCTGGCATGGCCTGTGGAAATCTGCAGGCATATTGGATTTTGGCCTTTTTACCTTCTAAAGTTGCTGTCTTTGGTGCATGGAAAAACACTGAAGATTTTAAGGAGGTCTACTTTTTGTTGTGTAATGAAGAAATATTATTCATTAAAACAATTATTATCTGTGCTTACATTGGGCATGATGCACTGGCCAACCTCCTGGGCTTATTTTATGCTTGGCACTGTAGAAACTTGTAGTAAGACTGCTCACCCAAGGGAGCTTAACAAACACATCCTGAAAAGCAGGTGAAACAAGACAGGGGACCTGGATGGGCAGGAAAAGGAAAAAACTTTTACAATCTTAATTACCAAACCACAGTGACCATTTACACTGACTTTTCCAGACTTTTAGCATCCAAGTTTGTTATTTTGTCATTGTGGCCTGAGTATATCACAAAGGTCCTTTAAAATCATTGCATTCCCCACATGTGGTGTGTGTGGCAAACAGGCAGGCATTTAGGCACTGCAGCATCCTGCCTTCTAAAGCATCAAGGTCTTGGGGATTGTTTAATGGCATTTTCTCTGTGCAGACATCTGATAATTCTACTTAACAAGGAGGAAAAGACCTCCTTTAACACTAGGCCTATTGAGAAAGCCCCAAAATGTTCCAGGCACTTTCAGGAGAAGACAGGCAGCCAGTATAGAACTGGGCTTTTTCAAGTGTGTACCCTAATTCACAACTACTTGTCAGAGGTGCTTCCCTGTAGCAATACGTTTCCTGCACAGCCATGCTCTAAGGTGAGAAGAGTTGCTGAGTGCAAGTGGACATTTTGACCCACTCCAGTGTTGCACTGTTTATTCCCATTATATGGACAGATCCTGCCACCATGCTGTTGTCCTTGGCCTTGGGGAGCTTCAGAGGCGGCTTTGCCTCATGCTCAATGTCCAAGGCCACTACCTAGGGCCAGATGTGAGCCTGGTCTTCACCCCAAGCTTGCTGTGTGGCTATCAGCCCATCACTCTGGTTTTCTGAGTCTCATTCCCTCTCTGCTAAGATGGAGACAGCTGTATTTCTGTGCCTCACTGTGGGAGCACCCTTTGTCTCTCTGGGCATGTTCTCTTGGTCATCTTAGAAATTCTGTCAGGACAAAAGCTGGGGATTTTTCTACATTTTTCTACTGTGGTTGACTGGAGCAGTAGCAGCAGATCCCGCTGTGTTGCTGGTGATCTGGCAGCCCTGGAGCTGCAGATGGCTCCACAGCAGCAGGCACAGAGGCCAACAGCGTGTCTGTGGGACAGTCCTCCTGCCTACACGCCCTACATCTGATGAGTGCCAAGAGTAAGAGGCGCTGGGCGAGCCCGATACATTGTGGTACCAGTTTCTGAAATGCAGAAGCCCACTGCAGTTGTGTTGATCAGTTTGTCTATGCTCTTAAAGTCAATGGGATTACTGAGGGGTGGAGACACCCTTGGATGGGCTACTGCAGCTGTACCGCGGGCTGGTCCCGCTCAAAACTGATCCTCAGCTGCCACCTGCTGAGCTCTGAGGAAACATGCAGCAGAAATGCCTGTCTTCAAGGCTTCCCAGGCCGCGACCTAAAGCCATCACCGAGCGCCAAAATTCGAGTGGGTGGCCGAGGGGAGATGCTAAACGCAATGTCACCGGGTTTATGGATGAAAACCAGCTCACGTTTTCCGGTGCCCGAATTGGAACGGGTCGCTGACTACAACCACGGCCGGAATTGCTGGTTTGGGGACGCAGCCAAGAACTCCACAGAGTGAGAAAAACATGATGTAGTAGCAGGTAACAGTTCATAGTAATCCTTTACATGAGGTCATAGAAATAAAGTGCTAGTGTATGGTCTAATTATAGAAACAGGAGCTCATCAGGAGAATTTTGAAATCGTAAAGATGCCACTGCAGCTTCAGCTGCAGGAAAAAGGGCTTCTTTTCTTAAATAAATCCAGTAACTACATAATCTAGATCAAATTCATCTCAATCACAGTACACCAGTACCTTGAAAGGCTGGATTGTGTTTGGCACCATGATGTTACAAAAAACTTGTTGCTGATCCTCTTAATCATGCTCTTTCTCAACTAAAAGTTGTGCATTTCGCAAAATACACCACAAAGCCTCATGCTTCAAATAAAGATGATACTTATTTGTCTAGATCAAAACCTCTTCTAAGCAGGGCTATTTTGCCATGTATGTGTACAAATGCCTAGAAAACAGGAACTCACCATAATTTATGATATCTGAAGGGTAGAGTGAAGTGAAAAGAACATCACACTCATCCCATTTACGAGTACCAGGTATGTTTTATTTTTAACACAGTGATGAAGAAAAATAACAAGGAGAACAGGAAAAAACAAAACCAAAACCAACAAAACCAAAACAAACTGTGGCTTGTCTCTACATCTAACAAACCTCTGACGCCACCTGCTGAGGAAACACTGAAAATGAGAATGACATTTTGGTTTTGATTTTCTTTATAATTTACATTATATAAAAACACTGAAATGATTTTAAGAAACTTAGATGAGCAACTGTAAGCATAATAAATTGGGTGCGTTTTTAAATACCCAAATGATAGGAGTTTCTTTTCAACCCTTGTCCAGACACTAACTCCTTGTGAACAAGAATGGTCCTGTTATTCAACTTCAATTTTCTCTTTCTTCATTCCTAAATTAGCCATCCAAAAATTATCCTAAAATACATTTGCATTTTTTAATGTGGAAAGGATAGCTTATTGGCAGCACTGTGACTCTTAAAGGGTATTGCTTTAACACACAGCAATACAGAAAAAAAAAAGCCGTTTTATTAATCAAACCCTGTTACAGAGCAAGCACATACATCCCCAAATACAGCACTGGTCCTTTGTAACAGAAATTAGAAATAGAAAAACAGTGAGGCCTCTTTTTGACTGTCCTTAAAATGTGCTATGCCAGCATGAATCTGCTGAATCCTGAACAGTTTGAGAGTGGCACTAAAATCGAGAATCCAGGCCAATTACAATTCTTCCTGACAGCATATTACAAAATTATTACACAGTATTCAAAAGCATTTTCTTTGCTCATTGTTCACTGGTGACAGAAGTTAAGCTGCAGGGAAGGCTACTAAGTCAACCTAAAAACTGCCAAGTCCTGTAAAATGTTTGGAATGCAAACCCTAATACAGAGAATATTAGAAGCCAAAGAGTTTTTTTCTCTGCATTTTGTGTATATCTGTTGCATGCTGCTCACCCTGAAAATACGCACAAACACCGCTGCTCTACAGAAAAGAGAGAAAAACAAACGGGAAGGGGTTTGAGTGCACAGAACACAGTTAAACAGAGGGTACAGTATTCAAAATAAAACAAAAAATTGTTAACTAAGTAGATTGATCTCAAAGTAAAATATGTCTAAGGTAAGGTTTGTCTTCCTTTCAAGATACAGCATATAAATACAGTGTAAAACTATCATACTACAATATTAAGATAAACCTCTGGCTGCAGCAGTAGCAGTTTTTAAAACACGTTTCACAGTGTAATAGGATAAAGATAACAAATATATCAAAGTGGTTTCAACATCGAGTTATGAAGTACCTTTTAAAATATTTTCAGATGAGAGGGAGGGAAGCAAAAAAGCATTTTTACCCAGTTACATTTACTGAAAGAAAAACAAACAAGCTGTTTGTGTTGTTTATGCATTTTCTTCCTGAAAGGGAAAAAAAGGACTTAGAACATTCAGGACCCTTCTCATTTAAATGTCTGAAACAAAACACAATGGAAGGCATCAACAGTTTGGAAAACAAAGGCTCACAGTCCATCCACTGCAGACTTCCTGATAAATCCTAACCCCACTGAGATTTAACAGGTCACATCGTTAACATCAAAGACCACCCAACCAGTAGCACAAATTAAAACGGTTAAGCCTGACTTTATCAGGAAGACAGACCTACAACACTTTAGTGCTCTGATCAGAACAGCACAGTAACTTTGAGGCTACTAGTTGGCCTACGTAATGAAGAGAATAAAAGACAAGAATTTACTGAGGTTCTTAATACTCACGTAGCAAAAGAGCCAATAAAATCTACATTTGAGTTGTTGCTGTATTTTCACTTGTAATGATTTGTTGATGTATTTTCACATGTAATGATTTGTTGATGTATTTTCACATGTAATGATTTTACTTCCAGGTGGACATCTCTGTGACACTGACCAGTAGCTTGGGAAAATGGTCTTCCCACATCAGCCAGAATGCAGTACCATTGAGCAGACTCAGCAACAACACAAGGAATTAATCTGATGCTCACCAGGCTGGATTTTGACTGGAAAGCAAGCTAAATTGAAATGCTTTCCACTTTATTTTTCCATCTTTGTTTCTGGGATGCTCATTGAACAGGTGGGGAAACTGAGATAACTATTCTAAGTCACTTCCTAGAATCTTTGAGTAGTACAAAAAAATTTCCTGAATCCTTGATCTAAAGGACCACAGTAATATATCCTCAGATTCACCTCTGTACCTTACTGGTCCTGTATTTTATTACATTTCAGCAATATTGGTGGTATAGTAAAATAAATATTTCCAGAAAAATACAAAAAAGGACCTAACAAAAATGTGCATTAATACATTAAATACATTAAAATGTATATTAAAATGTAGTTGGAGCTACATACATAGTTTCTTCTATGTTGCCTAGTAATAAGTTACTTAGAAAATATAAAGAAGTTGGATTTTCTCAGTGTGACAAAGTTGTTCTTGAATAGTTGACAGAAAAATCAAACAATTAGAGCTGGTGATGAAAAAACTGAACAAACACTGGGAAACTGCTGAAATGATGAGTAGTGTTTTGTCTTCTTCACAGCATTCACTTCTTAAGTCAACTGATCAACTTTGAAACTTGGAGAAAAGTATCTCAGATTTAATATTTTAAACTTGCCTTATAAACCTTACTATCTATAGGTGACTAACAGAGGATTTTGTTTGGAGGTGCTTTTCCCCAAAAAATGTTATATATATATATTTTTTAGCCAATTGACAAAGTTGCCTTGTCTCTGTGATATGAATGGGAGTTCCTTTGGAGGAAGGACCATCTAAAACAAACACAGTCCAAACATGTGCTTGCAGCACACAGCTGCCAAGGAGCTGGTACTAAATTTGTGAACTTAACATCACCTTGCTACAAAAGCTGGCTCTCTTCCAGCTTGTGATCCTCTGCAAACTTTGTCCCAAATGCTAGATACTGTTGTGATTCAGAAAGGTATGGAAATATAACTGACCAAACAGATGAAGCAGAACAATTAGCTTAGGGAGAAGTGAAAGGCAAAAGTCACTTGCAGATGCTTGCAGATGATCTTATAGAAATAACCATACAAATCTTACTTAAACTTTTGACATTCCACTGATGTAAATAGCAACATTTTCCTGTTAAATAAGACCCTGTGCAAAGTTATCATCTGGTCTTTGGTTAGGTGTTGACTTGAGAAACATGGCTTGAACTTATAAAGGACTGAAATTTAATATATTAGCATCATAATTTAATTTCATATTTTTAATTTTTTTCCTGGCATTTGAGGGAAGTTCAGTAGAAGGCTGTCATGCAACCTTGTTTTTAGCAGATGGAATAAAAGGTCAAAATATGCTATATGGAGCAGGCAACGTGATTCTCTGTGTCTAGGTCCCTTGCAACATAGGCAGAAAGTTGCAGTTTTGCTTTAGACACAGCTGACATCATCTCTGCATTGTTATGTCTCTTGTATGTGCGCAGTGTGATCTAGAAAGCGAGTTATAATGGAGACAATCCCACTGCAAGGCTGACAGTAAAAGCTGTGCACAAAAGAACAGTATACAGCTACATACATTGCGTTTCTATTTGTTGTACTTCTCAATATGTTCAGAGGATTTCCAGATGACGAGTTTTGTTAGTATAGAATCAAGATAGGATTTTAAATTTTGTTAAAAGGCCTCAAGAAAACCTGGGAGTAAAAATCCCCACATTTTAGAGCTGAAGTTGAAAAAAGAATCACTATGTATGTGAACAGGAGAAATTGCTCTGATGGATCAGACTACTACAATGTAGTTCAAATCTCTGTTACTGCTGCTGTCAAGTAACAGCAGCTTGAGAGGAACAGACAAAGAGCATCCGGTCAGGTTAGCTGGGGCACAGGAAGTTGTCTGTTGCCTGCATTTCAGGAAATATGAAAACCTTTAGTTGTTGCTCCATCCAGACATCTTATCTTTGCATTAACTAATGAAAAGTACTTCTCTCCTGTATAAAACATTCAGGTTGCTTTTTAAGAACTTTAGCTTTGTGCTAAAGTTTTTCAAACATCTAGGAAAAAGTCCTCATTCCTGAGACGCTCACTGTCTAGCGTAATGCCTTACACGTACAAAGCCTCCTGAACAGGAGCAGACGTTGTGGTGTGCACATCGGTGACACTTCAGGCAGCTAGCTGACACAGCCAAGCGCCCGTGATCGAGGTTGGGTCCCCCTTTGCTCAGTTTAATACCCCACCCTAGTTCAGAGTACCTTTAAGTACCTGTCCACCTCTCTCCATCTATCTCCACTGGTCCAGAAGGACAATTTGTTCCATTACCCAACAGGAAACTATTGGGGGACAACTTGCTTTTCTGCAGCCAAGAGAGCCATGAGCTGATCTCTCCCCTCTCCCAAGTCACACAGAGGTGAGTGCAGCAATAGCTCAGACACGGCTTTGTGCCTCCATAACCTGCTGGACTGGGTCCCCTGGACTTGAGATAACTGTATTTATCTTCTCTGCCTTGCAGTCTGTTCTCACTCCGCTGCAGCAGCCAGTGCCATGACGTCAGGACACGCAGGCATATCTGAGCTGGCATTCAGCTTGCCAACCCAGGTTCAGTCAGCAACTCCATATACCTAGTCTGGCCAAGAAACTGCATAAATATATAATAATGTTTCAGCCTCTGTTTGAAATGATGGAAAGCACACCCAGTTACCTCATCTAAACATGAGGTCACAGATTTTGAAGCCTAATTCTGTGCTGTTTTAAAAAACAAACACAACTCTTGCCCTTTGTTGTAAATCTGGTCACAAGCATAGTTATCCACAGTAATACAGAGCATTAAAAGAAACGTTTTATAAACAAAATACTTTTATTAGACTAGCACATGGGCTATTTTAAATCAAGAATTAAAATACGTTTGGTATTAAACTATTGTTTCAGTTCATTTCAATAAAGTCAAAGTTACTGTAGATTAACCTCAGGAGGTAATATTTATCTGAAAAAAAAGGTTTTTTAGAATATAGATGGAATTTATTTTTCCCCTTTTGATTTAGTGTTTTGGCAATACAAACTAGAAAATTCAGCTAATAGAGCATAAAGCTAAGCAAAACCAGAACTTAATTAATTTAATGGACTCTTTTATTGATCTATTCCTGCTTCTGATGTGAAAATTATCCCACCACTACATTTATGTTTCTATTTTGTTAAATATAATTATTTTTCATTAGGCTTTCTCTAAGAGCTCCACCCAAGAAAAACACCTTGAGCATTTAGAGATACTCCAGATACCTAATCCTGCTTATTGGGTAACTGCTTGTAAGAAGACCCCTGGATAGATAAACCTCACCTCGTTTCTTCTTGTTTTATAGAGGCATCATAACACTCTTGCCCTACCTGGACACCGGTTGTCACATCCAGCCTGGTACAGAACTCAGCAATGGAAAAAATATACTTGGGTGTGGCCTCTACAGACCACACCATCACCTGAGTGTTCAGTTACAGTGGTTTTCCACAGATTCATAGATTGAGGAACGACTGGCCACATGCAAACAAAGAGCAGTCTCTTCTAAAACAAGAGACCCTTTAGACAATAAGCAGGCTCAGCATCCCACTTCAGAATGACACAGTGTCAAGGGAATAGGAGCCTCAACTTACATGAAAAAATGGTAACCAAGTGTGCATATATCCTTCAAGCCCATGGACAGAATTGTGAATGATTACTATTTGTTATTTTAAATCTCAGCTGTTTCAGAAACCTCATTCTGACCTAAGTTCTATCACCCTGATGCTAGGAAAACAATGCAGACTTCTACAGCAGCTCCTTTGAGATGCTGTTGTAAGCAAAGTTGCTCCTTTTGTATCAGACAGGATGGTTAAACCAGATTACTTCAAATACATTATCGTTTCAGGGATTCATCTAACCTTTTAGATAAATTTCTATTTTCACACAATGCTCTTCATAGGCTCAATGACCTTTATTATTTTTCTCTCAGTCCTTGGTTATAAGGAATGTTATTAGCTACGCTTTGCTCATCAGCTAAACCAGCGACAGCTTCTGTGCTCTTCCGAATGCAAAATAAAATCTTAACTTAGGCCTCCTACTTCAGTAACAAAGGTGTGTCCAGTCAGTCCCACTGGCTGACATTCCACATGGCAACTTTGTACGCCACTGTAACTGGACCATTTTTAGCATGTGCCCGTTTCCTCAGAGGTGTAGGTGGGGCCTGTATCTGTTCTCTTCATTGATCCTGATGTCTCGAAGGTTTTGACTAGGTAACATAAAGAACTGGGACTGCTTTACCTTTTCTAAGGGACAACTGGATGACAGGGGTTCAAACTTTAATGAGTATTTCTATTTTTCCCCTCAATGTCAGAGCAACATATTTTGATGCAACCTAAACTCTTTGCCAGATCATTTAACTCAGATGAGTATCAGCCTCCTCTAAATTTAATCTGTCATCCTACGCAAGTCCTAACTACATTATCTTAAATTCATGTCAAGTTAAACAAAGGAACCCTTCCTGTACATAGGATTCCTCTACACACGCATTTCCTGGTAGGTTTCTGTACTTTTTGCTGATCTTTTATTGCTGTCCACATGCCAGATGCTCTTCTGCCAGCACCTCAATATCCCTGTTCTCAAGATCTGTCATGGATTTATTCTAAACTATAAAATATGATTGCTCATATATGCTCAGATATTCAGACCAATGTATATACAGCAAATAGGTTTTGAAAAACGCAGGTTTTCCAACAAGTGCTTACATTGCCATTTAATAGTAATTATATTATTTAGCATATAGTTATATATCATTATATAGTATAAGAATATGAAGTACAGAAAAATTAAATTATTAAGAAAATTATCTGGAAAAGAGAAATCTTAGTGTTTTAGAGAGTCATCTTCTGCATCTAGTGGAAACAGAACATATACATTATAAAGTTGTACACAGTACTATAATACATATGACATAATATTCCAATTTCCTGGAAGAGAATCATGAAAGCCATTTACAAACACTGGTTCATATTTTCCCCAGAGTAAATCACATGAAATACAAGTAGAAACTGGAGTAAGGAGGGATTGTATAGCAGTGCCATTAAAACAGTCAAAAGAAAGCACTGATCCTGCAGTTGAATCTGAGTAGTCATACACCTGAGCAAGACCAGGAACAGTTTCTCCAAAAAGTCTGATCAAAATTCACTGATAAAATCAGACAGAACAATAATATTACCTTTTAAAGAGTATGACAGTACAGTAAGAAGACCATTGAAAATATCCCTGTTTTATCCATTACATTCCAGCAAAAATTGTAATCTGAATTACAAGAATACCGCATATCTGCATATGCACCAAGATAATATAAAGTAAAACCTTATCCATCAAGTCCCTCTGATAAATGGTCCCCTATACAAATGCAAATTTTTAATGTATATTTAAGTACTTTTAGCAAAAAGTACAGATTCCATAAAAGAAAATTCACCGCAAAGTTTGAAAAAAAAAATTCTAAAACTTGAAAACTTGAAAAAAGATCAAAGGTAGAGCATTTTCTAATGGTCTGATACATAATAAATTCTGCCAACAAATTCTGGTTTTAGAAATAGCAAAATTCACTCCAGTTCCTGAGATAAACTGCAGATCAATTGTGCAGATTCAACAGATTGCACCACACTCTCTTTCTCACCTTCTTTCACACACCGCAAACAAGCTCTGAACTGCAGCTTCTGCTAAACTTACAAGTCAGCAAAGCATGTGAAAAATCAAAACATTTGAATTTTCTTTTCCACTATAAAAACAAGAGACTGGCAACTTAGGTCAGAGACAGAGAGACTTTAGCCACAGTCTGTCAAGGTAATTTCCAGACAGAGTCAGTTGTTTTAAATTAACTGCACTCGCATCTTTTAAATTAATCTAGTTCTTTGTTTCTATCCTGTTTTCACTGACAACTGTGCTTTTACTCATCCATCTGCTGTTTCAGAAAGCGTAAGTTCAAAATCCTAGGGTCAATTTTTTTAAAAGACCGTGAGTCACCTAACAGCTCAGCATGTCTTTGATCACATGCTGGAACCATCAGTGTGCTTCATTACTACTAGCCATATGGCCATTTCCTAACTTAGCATTAATTTTGTGCTCCATCTTCTGTAAAACTGCTGGAAGATCCAGAACAGAAGAAATAATATAATGAGGTACTGGGGAGGTATCTACTGGGGCAGTCATCGATTTGTTTAACCAGACAGTTGCTTTCAAGCCAGCATTCAGGCCTCCTTGAATATCGGTATCTAGAGAGTCACCAACCATAATGCACTCTGAAGGCTGCACCCCCAGGAGATCGCAGCAGTAGTGGAATATGGATGGCGCCGGCTTCTCTTCTTTCTGCTCTCCTCCCACAACGATGGCATCGAAGTAAGGCTGACAGGCGCAGGCTTCGATCTTCTCCCTCTGCGTCTGCCTGTCGCCGTTGGTCAGCAGCAGCAGGCGGAGGCCTTTGCGCAGCTCGGTGAGCATGCTCCGCGTGTCCTCGGCCAGGGTGAGGTTCTGGAGGCGGGTCGTTTTCCATAGGAAATAGCACTCGGCGGCCAGGTCTCGGTTCGCCTCCCCCCCTATGGTCTCCTGGATCGCCTCCTCCCAGTGTGAAATCCGCAGGTCGGTGAGGCACATCTTGGCGGGGTCGTGACACTCCTTGAGGAGCTTGGCCTGGACCTTGTCGCAAATGACACGGGCTTCATCCTCCCCGTAGTGGTGCTTTGACTGCAGGGCGCTGATCACCTGCGACAGACAGGGAGCCCACATCAGCGCGCAACGCACGCACCCAGCCTGGCACCGCGCACCCCCCGCGCTCCCAGCGCCGCACCGCGTCCGTTAACGGCCCCCGAGGGGCCTCTGGCTGCGTGAGGCTGCCGGGCAGGGAGCACCGCGGCCGGAGGGGAAGGGGAAGGGGGAGGAGGGACGGGAGACGCGCGGCCGGGCCGGGCCGGGGAGAGGAAGGGTGGGGGGAGCAGGGAAGTACCTCCTCGATGGCGCGCCGCCCGGCCGCCGCCGTGTCGACCAGCGTGTTGTCCAAGTCGAAGAACACCGCCTTGACGCCGTGCACCCCCATGGCACCGCCTCTCGCTAGAGCCGCCCCGCTCTAACGGCCGAGCCGCGAGGGCGGAGGGGAGCGCCCCAACCGCCGCCAGAGCCGCCCCTACCGGGGCACGGCGGCCCCGCCCTTCGCCGCCGCTGGGCGGAGCCTCGCCGGGCGCTGCGTCACGCCCATGAGGCAGCCGGCGGCGCGGACGGCCGCACCCTCTGCTGTAAAAGACGCTCCCCCGTGCGTGTGTTCTGCGTGGCCGGGTGCTTCGAGATGCGCGCCGGAGGGCGGAGGCTGAACTGAGGCGGGGCTCTGGAGTGGGGCTGTGCGGAGAGGCTGCCCGTGGGCTGGAGAAGGCCGCGGCGGTAGCTCCCCGCCAGCCGCCGTGTCCTGTGCGTCGCTTGCCGCGCCGGCCGTCGGGCGGGGTGCAGTACGCGAGCGGAAGGGCAGCCGTGGCTGCGGCTGCCGAGCCGGGGAGGAGGCGGAGGCACCTGTCTGAGGAGGGCGGGAGCACTGACGGGAGCGGGGCGTGTGGCGAGCGGTGACACGGGGGCCCGAAAGCGGCAGTGGGCGGGGCCGCTCCTTCGGTGTTGTGGTTTATTTTGTGGGGCTTTTTTCTCCTTTCCCTCCTTGTGTTAAAGCACGCGGGGTGACGCGGCCGAGAGCCGACATCTGGTTTGGAAGTACCCGCTGGAATGCTGCCGGGGGACAGCTTTGCTCTGAAGGGATTCCTCCCCCCTTCCGCCGGGAACGGTTGCGCGGCGGCGGCGGCCCCGCGGCTCCTGCCCGTTCCCGGCCGCGGCGGCCCCCCCCTCCCCCGGCCAGCTCCCTCCTCCCGCCGCGGCGGCCCCGCTCCCCGCGCCCTCCCCGGGGCTCGCTGCCTCGCTGCTGTCGTCCCCCGTGGAACCTGTTACCGCCCTTAACAAACGTCACCAGGACCCGCCCTTCAGGCTGCAGCTGCGGGGCGCCCAGCGCTGCCGAGGCCGCGGGTTTGTGCTCGGGAGCGTCCCCTGAGCAGGCGCTAGCGGACAGGGAGCGGGAGGGGGACGTACCCGCGAAAGGTACGGTTCGCTCCGGCGGGCGGCCGCGACGCCTTTCCCGGCCCCGCTGTTGCCTTCTGGAGCGGAGTCGGCTGGGGGCAAAGCGAGCCGCGGTCCCTTCTGCAGCACCAGGGTGATCGTTGGTCATACAGGCAAAGCCAGTGACTTCAGAATAAACACCGTGGAGGTCTGGTATGATATTACAATATTCGGAATTCCGAAGGTCGGTATTTTTCAGAGCAAATTAATCTGAAAGGCATTTGGATGAAGGCACGGCAGAACAAACTACACGTGTGTGTACCAACTGCTGCTTCAGAATAGACAATTTCCCCAAGGTGAAGTTTAAAAGCAGGCTTCATTGCTCCAATGTTATTCCTCTTGTTCATTGGTAACCTGTTTTGATAAACAGTTTCTTTTTTATCAGCCGATAAGCAAGTTTTGTTGCTTTACTTTCTGTTACTAATGCTAATGTTGACTGTACATTAATAATTAAACACAATTCACAAAGCTGGAGCAAACTTTGTATCTTACCAGAGAAACTGGAAGTTCACTCCCGGCCACTTTCAGTTTTGAAAACTGCACCTTTGGTGCTTGTCTCCTTGCCTGATAAGAGATGTTAGGTCACACATAAGGCAAAAAGCCAATCGTACTGAAGAGCTTGGTGTATGGCAAGTAAAATACAGAAAGCAGGCATTTAAAGAGTGGGAGAGATCCTGAGAAGAAACAAACATGGCTAAGGGTCCTGTAGTTAAGGAAATGGAAAGAGTTTTAATAAAATTGTTCTATTTGACTTTTAATGAGGTGTATCCCACATTCTAGAAGTGACAATGTAAGAATGTAATTTTGGTATCTTTAAATGAGGCCCATATATAGAATTATGGAATTGCTCTAGGTGGGTTTTAAAAAGGAGGAATGTCATGAACATTTTCAAAGAAAACATATTTTGTCCATACATATGAAAATAATAATTTGTAAATTATGTGACTCATATCATGGTTTGTCCTTTTTTTCTACAAGATGATTATACTTAGAAGTTGGATGTTTTCAACTCTGATGTTTTCCCTCCATCCCACTGGTGGCTGAATGGGTTCCTTGTTGATTGTGCCAGTGCTGTGGGAGAGCAGATGTGCTTCCGGGGTGCCAGTGGGCACCCAAGCCATTTCCTTGTACTAAGGATGAGACCCAAAGCTTGCTGCTGCTTTCCCTCTCTCCACTATGGCTGGCTGGTTCCTATTGGAGAGGGATCTTGCAGGGGATGGGGATGAGAGCACAGTCTGATAGGTTGGAGATGGTGAGTGCACACAGTGAACACATCTACTCCATACTTTAGACATAGCCTCTGGAAACTGATCTTGGAGATTTCTTCTCTTTCCTGCTTCTATTTTCTTTCCTGCTTCTCCAGAATATATTATTAATTTGATGGCTGATTTTTTTTCTTTATTCCAGTGTGAGATTTACCATGAAGTGCCTTAATGTTGAGTGATACCCATAACACATTTTAAGTTTAATGAAGGATTAAGAGACGAGAAATTGCTCTCATGTTGGAGAAAGTTATTTGTTGGCTGAGACCACAACAGAACTGAGAAGTTTAAAGAGATCTGAGCAGGCCGAGTGGATTAACCACCAATATTCAGTTCTCATAAATGCAGACAATCCAGGCTGGAAGGAAAAATGCTAAAGTTACACTTTTTTTTTTTTCTCCCCCGTTTTTAAAGTGTTCTAAATTCAGTATGTGCACTTTGGTGTGATCTGTAAAAAGTGGAAGACAACCTTTGTAAAATCAGCTCTTACCAATACAGGAGGAATGTGATGAAGCACCATGTAAAAAAAAAATTGTTGAATTTTTTTTTTCTTGATTTAGATTAGCAGTGCAGCTTCATTTGAAATGGCTTGTGTTTACTCATCACCTCATGAAAGAATTCCCACAGATGCAGAACTGAAAGCGTAGAGCGGGTGTTTACTGCAATCTCTAAGTTTTTCCCCAGCCCTTAAAATGGGATGCAATAAAATAATACAATCCAATGAAATGATATCCAACCAGAAGATTAGCAACTGAATTTAAAATTCAAAACATGTGAAAGGAAATACTTTTTGTTACGTGCCTTGACTATGGCTTGGGATTCATGTCTTTGGGAAGCTGCTGAGGTTGAGACCATTGCAGTATTACAGAGAGTGGGATACTACAGACCCCAAGAACATTTGGAGCTGTAGTTCAGTCTGTCACGCTTTGTAGGGGATGTGAGTGTTGACCCGCTAGTCAGAGAGGGAAAAAAGGGCTACTAAAAATTCAATAATAATAATAATTTGGATGTATTTGGGGAAAGCTGGGCACATCGCCGCTCTCTGGTGTCCGTATGGATGAGCAATGGTATGTGGTTACAGTCGCTGCCCTGTATCACCCGTTCTAAGAGGAAAGGTAAAGGCTCCTCAGGGCGAAATGCCCGCGGGGTCTCGGTGCGGGGCCGTGCAGCAGCTTTGAGGAGCGAGTTCCTTCCCCCGCAGCCCGCCTGGGCAAGGCTGAGGTGGCGGGGGCATAGCGCGGCTCCCCGCAGCCTCGGGACCGGCCTCGGCCTCTCCCGGAGCCGCAGAACCGGGGCTCGGCGGTGGCCGCTGCACCGCCCCCGGCGCTGCTTCCCGCACTTTCGGTTTCGCTTCCACGCGGGGAGGGCGGTGCTGCGGGAAACGAAACTGAGGCGGTTCCTGCGGACTGGCCGCGCCGCGCCGTACCGTACCGGTGCCAGAGCTCCCGCGGGTCCCGCAGCGTCCACAGCTCGCAGGTAAGGGCAGGGCAGGGTAGGCTGGGGGCGAGGGCAGGGCCGGGGCTCCGGCCGGTCCCGCTGCGGCGGGCTGCCCGCAGCTCGGCCCCAGCGGCGCGCGGCGGCTGCTCCGCGGCCGGGCTTGGGGCTCCTCTGCGGTACATGTCACCGGGCCTGACCGTCATCACGGCTCGAAAGGACACCTTAAAGTGCCGCCTGGTTCCCCTCTGGAGGAACTGAGTCTAATTCTGTCTGGAGAAGCGTTACTGATCCGCCCCCAGCCCGTCCCGCCAAAATTCGGTGAATGATTCAGCCTTTTCCTGCCAAGAAATCTCTAATCACTACATTCTCTGTTCTGCTTTCTAAAGCTGTTGTTCCAACCAATGACTCTTCACAGTTGCAGAGCAAACGCTTGAATTAGAAATTAGAATTTGTTTTCTACGAAGGTTATCTTACTGACACCGGGTTTGTATTTTGCATCACAGCAGAGGTCTGCCAGGACTAGGGGATGTCTCTAAGCTATGCCTGGAGGCACAGACGTATCTTTGAATGTTACTTTGCAGAGCCTTTTTGAGATTGTGTCAAAATGGATCGTGAGTTCATGGAGAAGCTGAACAATCACTGTCTAAAGCAGAAACTTAAACTGGTTTATGCTGATGTTGGGATGACCGGCCCATCTCATGATCCTGAGTAAGTTCACTGTGCATGTCAATAAACATCAGGACTCTTCCTGCAATGAACAAACTGGGTAAAGTTTGCAGTCATAAAAGTTATTTTGCTGAAAGTGTACATGCGACAGGATAGCTGGTTGAAACAATAAATTGAGTGGTAGGTGAGTGAGGATGATGTCATGTGATAGAGTTTGAGGAGAAAACTTATTTCAGCATTGATTAAAAAGTCCCTTTTTTGGGAAGCAACAGCAGTGCCCTTGTTATGTCATACATCTGCCATGAAACCTCTCAGGAGGTGGGGTAGGCTGCAGCAAGCATTTTGGTTCATATTCTGTGCTAACTTAAGTGCTTTGATTTTTATTTTGTTTTACAAAGTGTGGAAATTATTTGTGATTTATATTGTTAACTTCTAACTATAAAGGTAAGGTGTATATTAATTGATTGGGTACAACATGTTTTATGTGTAGTTAATTTTTGAACATCTGTTACAAGAGAAGGGTCTTTTGCTTAAACTGTTTTGCTTTTACTTTTAGAGACAATTACAGGTGATGGAATACGTTTTACTTCTAACACAAATATGGTGTTTAGCTGTTTTTTTTTTCTCTTGTAGAGATCATAGATACTCAAGATCTCTCAAGATCTATTATGTTTCCTTGTATGATTTTTTAAAAAAAATATTTTTGCTAGTTTGCGTGAAGACAAACCTTATGCTAATAATTAATATGTTTCTTTTAATGTCCTCCATGTTGCCAACCAGCACTGTCTGTGCTGACTTATTCTTAAACCTGACCATAGTCCCAGAATAAATTAGTATTATCTGCATCTCAAATGTTAATCAGCTATCTTATTTTTTTACATGTAATTCAAAAAAGTAACCCTTATTGCAGCAGTGGCCACAGCTGTCGTCACACAGCTACATCTTCACACTTCAAAAATGATGGCGCTGGACTAAGAGAATTTACATAGATTTCAAGTTGACACATTTATTCCATTCATTGCACTTTTAATTTTTTTTTCTGTGTGCTCTGCTACATTAAAAAATACAATTCAACCCATTCTCTTGTATCTGTAAGTGATGTGAGGTGTGACAGTGGTATCTAGGAAAATCCTGGATAACTTGGGCTGTTCCAAGGGGTACAACGTGCAGTGTCTGGCTACAGCAATGAGAGCTGTAAACCTCCTTTGGTGCCTTGGTGGTGCTCTGTCCCAGTGCTTTGCCTGCTAACGGGACATATTGGCCACTGCTGGTCCTGAGCTGGCTCCTTAAGTCTTCTGTGCTGTGTCCCATCTTATAAGTCCTTCTGCAGTTGTCTGAGGCATGATGCAGAGGCACCTTCTGTCAGCTCCCATCCTGTCCTGGTTTTGGTGCTGTAGCTGCTTCCACTGCAATGTCTAGCAGAGTCAGTGCTGAATGTGATGTAAGAAGGTTGCGAGAGCCCAGGCTGACTCAGTCCTGAGCAGCTGTGAGCTTTCTTGGGCTGGGAATGCAGTGTGTGGACAACCAGGCCAGTCTTGCCTAAACCCGTCAAGTCTGGGCAGTGTTTATTAACTTGGGGTCCATGGTGGATATGCGTGACTTTGCATTTGGGAACAACTCATAACATTCAGATAATCCTCAACTCAGATCATTAACTCATGGATCATTGCGTCACTGACTGCAGGTTTCCTCAGAACGCTGAAATAAAATGGTGAATTTTGGATCCGGAGTCGTAGCTGAATGTGTGTAGTATTCAGTGCTTAGATATGGGTTGGCTAACAAACTCTGTCCCAAAGAATGATCTCTTTTTCATACTTTTTTTTGGTATGGTGTTTCTTAAGTGTAGAGTATGTGGCACACTGTGGTGTGCCTTGTCCTGCTATTTGCCTCCTTAAGATCTCCCACTAAGGCTTGCTTATACAATGACCGCAAGCACTGTTCTGAATCTGTATTGTTTTCCATCCAAACATTTAATTAAAATGAAGTGGAGAGCAAAGTTGGAATAATGCAAAAAGTGAATTCCTGAAGTCATTCCACTGTTTGAGACAAATAGTCCCACAGAGAAACTCAGGGTGTTATATCTACACTGCTTCACTCTGTGAATGTATCTTGTCTACTGTAAGCTTGTGTATCTATATGCTCTGCTGCACTATGAAGTATAGACATACCCAAGACTATAATAATGGTTCCTTTAACTTGAGGCTGGTCTGTGCTGCTGCCAAAAGCATTAATCTAGTTGGTTTTTTCTCCTCTTTTGTGTGAAGGCAGTAGCAGAAACATTAGGGATTTTGCAGCTGCAGGACAAGTCAGATCTGGGTAAGAACTGATTTGGCTGAAAACCAGCATTTCGTTATTAGGTCAGCATGATGGGTTGACCCCGGGTGGCAGTGAAACCCCCAGCCAGCCACTCACTCAATTCCTCCCCGTGGGGTGGGGGAGAGAATTGTAAGGGTGAAACGAAGAAAAACTTACGGATTGAGATAAAGACAGTTTAGTAAGTGAAACAAAGCTGTATGAGCAACCAAAGCAAAACAAGGAATTCACTCACTGCTTCCCATTGGCAGGCAGATGTTTAGCTGTTTCCAGAAAAGTGGGGCTTCACCATACGTAATGGTTACTTTGGGAGGACAAACGTTATAACCCCCAATGTCCCCTCTTCCTCCTTTTCCCCTCAGCTTTTATTGCTGAGTGTGATGCCATATGGCACGGAATATTCCTCTGGCCAGCTGCCCTGGCTGTGTCGCTTCCTCACACACCCACAGCCTACCTGCTGGGACACCAGGGTGGGGAAAAAGAAAAGGCTTCAATGCTGTGCAAACACTGCTCAGCAATAGGTAAAACACTGGTGTGTTACCAGGACTGTTTCAGTCCTAAATCCACAGCGTAGCAGCATTGCGGCAGCTATGGAGAAAGTTAACTCCATCCCAGCCAGACCCAGTACAGCCAGTCCTGAGCTGCGACCAGTCCCTGTTCTGGCTCACGGAGCTGCAGGGTGGGAAGCAGCGGGTGCATAGTTGTGCAGTGGAGGGGGGGACGGATCGGTGGTTGAGTGTGGAAGGGCAGCACTGATTTTTTTGTTTGATTTTTTTTTTTTACTGCCTTTGAATTCATGTCTTATGAAGCACGAGACACGTTTTGTGTACTTAATAAATATATGTAGCAGCGTATAAAAGGTGAGTGTAATGTCATGTCTGGATCCATGAAATCAATATTAGCTAATCTTTCCTCTCCATGTAGTTTTGCAATGCTGAGGTGTGTCCTGGTGTTAGGGCTTCACAACTTTGCCCGTAACAATGCTGACCTTGTGCATTCTTTTGTTTTTAAAAATGTAAGTAATTTTGCTTTTGAAAAGTAGTTAAGCATTTAAGAATACTGTTAGAACTAATAAAGTATGTGCATTTGTGACTAGGGAGGAAACATCTAACCAATATTTCTACTAAAGAATTATGATAATTAGGAGCTAAATATTACAAAAACACATGAATACTTAAATACCGCCACAGTTAACTTATAGTGCTTTGTAGATAATAAAAAGAAAGTTGAATCTGAGAAGGTTGTTAAGTATATATGAGACAAAATGTAACAATGTTTTAGAAAAGTTTTCTTCATTGCAGGTTCACAGTTGTGGTTAAAATAAACAATGTAGACTATGGTACAGGCACTGGTAAAAATAAGAAGGAAGCAAAGGCAGTAGCAGCAAAAAAAACGTGGAAAATGATTCAGAAACAGGTGAGTAAACTAGGATTTTTTGTTTTGTTTTAATAGTAAGGTTGAAGATGAATCTCTAAAAGTAGCCAATATTAATTTCTTTAATTTGGAAGAGAGTTTTTATGATTTATTTAAATCGTCTTTGTTCTGAATTATTCAGTGCTTTTCTACTTTTTACCACTGAACTATTTCCTTATTGTTCTACTACAGGGTTGGTATGTAAGATTGAGAGTGTTTCCTCCTCTGCTGTTACAAGAGGATGAGGAAATGTATTTGCCTTTGTTCAACTGCCTTGGTATATCCAGAATGGACAGTGTTGCTTTTTTTTTATCTTGACAACTGTTCAGTAATTCAATGTCTTCAAAACATTTGCAAGGCATTGTTCAGTGTGTCTGTTGCCACTCTGCTCATAAAATTGCTTACCTTCACTTGATCTGATTAATCTTTTGTTTCTTTGTTATTATATTCTTTATGGTATAGCTGATTCTATACTTTTTATCCTTCCTTGATTTAATTTAGGTTTGAATTTTGTTCCTCTGTTTTCTGCCATGTGTTTTGTGGTAGCCATTCTTTATTGTTCTTTTTGACTTGGAATGCTTCTGAACACCTTGTTGAGTAAAATCTTTCCTTACCTGTTTCCATATGCTTTTTACTGTGTCACCATCATTACTTTAATACAATTGCTGCATGTTTGCTAATATGTTATTGATGCTGTGTAATCAAGGGACAGCTGAAAAGTCCTGCTTTCCCCTCTTGTGCATGCATAGGAGCATTTGCAGGCCTTGCATCCTGCTGCCACCCTTTTTCTTGGCTCTGCTCAGGCTGTGAGAAAATTCAGAAGGCAGCATTTGGTTGTTTTTTTATGAGACATTTCATAGCTCGTTCCCTGTCTTTTCTTTAAAGAGGTGGGAGGAGAAATAGTCATAGGTTGTTAGAGACATTGGTGCAATACTTGGAAAACTGAATTTACATTTCTTTGGAAATTAAAAATCTAATAATTCTGGTTTGGGATGGCTGTCCTTTGCCACAAGGGACTCTGTTAATGCAAACTTGGGATTTCTTGAAAATATTTTGAAATGCTGACAAGCCTTGCAGCTGTATTAGATCTTGTGCACTGTTTATCTTAATCTATGTATTAAGTTACCTATTTTGTTTGTTTTATAGCCAGAGACTCCTTCAAGTATGCAAGTTGCAGAATTAATGACGACTCCAGTGACCTTATCACCTGCACTAGGTAGCGACTATGTCAGCCTCCTAAATATATATTCCCAAAAGACATCGCACATAGTAGATTATCCTAACAAAAAACGTACTGGAGACGCCCATGCTCCCATGTAAGATGTACTTTTCTTCATACTTGCTTTTAATTAGTTATCCTGAGTAGTGTTAGGTGAATCTTTAGAAATACAGTAAAAATTTGGAGGTGGTCTGGAGAAAATCCAGTGGAGGGCCATTAAGGTGGTTAAGGAGTTGGAGGATATGGCATAGGAGGAAATGCTAAGAGGACTGAGTTTGTTTAGCTGGGAGAAGAGATGGCTTGATGCTAGAGTGGTAGTCAGTGTTGACAAATTGTCAGTTTTCTTGGCTGTAGCTCTGGTACCTTTGTGGACCTCTTGGCAGGTATTTTGGAGGTCCCTTGGAGCCAAGTGTCAAGGAAAGGCTGTTTAGGTCCCCTTCTGTACGTATTGTAGTCAGGGAGTTGTAGAAATATTCCAGTTGATGACAGCTGAGGGATGATAAGGAATATCTACATATTTTAACTCTCTTGATGACATCTGCTGGAAAACTCCTCCTGTCTTCATCTGCAAAATCAGCCATTTTAAAACCTAAACTGCAGATAATTTGTGATTATGGGTGCATATGATATGATGCTTTGAGGAGTTTAACTTTAAAAGGTGCTAAATATTAATCTTCTTAAAACCAGTTATCTTTGAAGCCATGCCCAATTAGTTATCTACCATTGTTAATAAGATTAAATGCACATTGAAAATACTGTCCTGGAAATGTGTATTTCAGATTTCTATTCTATAATGTCAGTTGATTGTAGTGTTTAAAATCATTAAATTAAGACTTGCCATATGGGACATAAGACTTTATTCCCTGTTATATTTTACAGGTTTTCTTGTAGCTGTACAATTAGTGGGTTTGTGTATGGAATTGGCACCGGACCTTCTCTAGCTGCTGCAAAACAAGCTGCTGCAAAACAAGCATTTGAGAAGCTAAATAAGGAAGGTGCTACAACGGTATGTCCTATATTTAGCCTTAAGACATAAGTTTAATTATTGTATCTTTAATCTTTGAGCAGATTTACTCATTGTATTTAAAAGCATATTCCATGGATTCCACTTACATGGGAAATGATCCATATATTGGTGGATTGGTTGGGCTACAGGATTCTGTAAAAATTATGGTAACAATTCTGCTATGTTTCTATATTCAATTGCTGGATTAAAAAAAATAGTTGATATCTCTCTGGTATTTCAGAATATGGTCTGATATGTTGTCATTCAAGGATGCACATACATTAAAAATTTCAGAATCCTGACTGCTCTAATATACTGTTTGTCTCCTGTGTGAAGTGTTGCCAAGCTGACTGGCTATGAACATAAATGTACTCCCATGTACATTAAGCCATGTACTGCCTTCTGTTGGATCAAAAATCTATTGTGAAATGTGAGAAAGGCAAAAGCAGGAGTGAGAATCAACAGGACTTGCCTTCTGTAGTGTTCTGAGGCAGAGGCTAGTGAAGCAATTGCTAACACCATCCTCTGGAGAGCAGAGCTGTTGTTGTCATGCTGGCAGTCCTATTTCCATATGTGCAAAAAATTATCAGAATTCTAACAGTGATCCAAACCCGCTTCTGCAATGCACAGATCGGTACATGTGAACTAGCTCACGTGAAGGGTAGTTTAAAGCGAAGGAAGGCAGTACCAGAGAGGAAGGAAATAACTGTTGCTTTAAATACTTATTTCGTTATTTGTCTGTTTCCTATGGATTTTAAATGCTGCTTTTATTGTTGTTTTTAAGTTATCCATGTGATTAATGGCCCATTATAGCTCTAGGATCCTTCCTTAATATTTCCCCATGTTGCAAGCTCAGAGGTCTTTGCATTTTCATCAAAGTCTGAATTTTACTACTGCAAGCAGAACCTCTGTAGCGATTATTCTAAATTTGGGGTGGGTTGGTTTTAATTTTTATTAATTCCCAACAGTGATGTCTGTGTAACAAACAAAATGTAAGTAGCAAAAAGTAGTAAAGGCCCAGTTCTCCTGAATTTTAAAAAAAGGTTTTGTTTGTTGACTATCACCGAAACATAAACCCTTAAGTTTTTTAACTTTTTGTCAGGTTATGGTCTGTAACAATTGTAGGTGTTGCTTTTAAAATTACATTTATGCTTTTATGACATGGTGGAGGTGGGTGGAAAGGGGAAGAACCTCTACTAAGTATTTAGGATTAATTTTTTTAGTTGACTTCATTTTAGTAATCCAGGTTTTGCAGAGTTTTCGCACTGAAGACATTGAATGTCTTTTTGTACAGACTCAGATTTTTGGTTCTGCTGATCACATATACCAAAGCCTACATGTATCTAACTTTCCACACAGACAATTGCATATGCAGTAAACAATGAAAACATTTCTATTTAATAACTGTTACTCTTATCCTAATTTTTTAACAGATCTCAGAGTCTACTTCTTCAAACACATCTATATAGTCTCAATATGAGTAGGAAGATGCTCACTGTGACAGGGCTCTGGGTTTCGCTCCTCTGGGTGGAAGTTAGGCAGATGCCTTTTTTTCTGCAAGGCTTTGAATGTTCATTGCAGTTAACAACTTCCACTTAAGACATTGTAACCTTCCCTCTCCCCTCTTTGAATGGCATCTTTTGCACTAGGGCTTTTTTTATGTGATTTTGTTACCCATTCCTGTTTTTATTTTTTCAGATGGTAAGTCGAAAATCTACTAGCAATTCTACACTTAATGAACATAGTATTTCCTCTCGAGTGCCAACTCAGTCTGACTCGGAGTAAGTTGAGTTCACTGATAATATGATAAGAAAATGTATTTACTAATTTTAGAGGGTCTTGTGATCTGGTTCTAAACAAAATTCGTCATGGTTTCTGTATTGCAGTATAATGCTATTTAATTTGAGCTTATATTTCTTAGACTTCAGAGCAAAACCTGTTGTACTTTTGCAATTTTGAGTTCTTATAGGTTAGCTTATAAGAAATAAGTTAAATCTAGTTGGAGGCTGGTCACAAGTGGCATTCCCCAGGGCTCAGTGTTGGGGCCAGTTCTGTGTAACACCTTTATCAATGATCTAGCTGAAGGGATTGAGTGCACCCTTGGTGAGTTTGCAGATGACACCAAGCTGGGTGGAAGTGTTGATCTGCTTGAGGGTGGGAAGGCTCAACAGAGGGACCTGGAAAGGTTGGGTCAGAGGTCTGTGACCAGCTGTATGAGGTTCAACAAGATCAAGTGCTAAGTCCTGCACTTGGGTCACAACAACCCCATGCAATGCTACAGGCTTGGAGAAGAGTGGCTGGAAAGTTGCCTGATGGAAAAGGACCTGGGGGTGTTGGTTGACAACCAGCTGAACATGAGCCAGCAGTGTGCCCAGGTGGCCAAGGCCAATGGCATACCAGCCTCTATCAGAAATAGTGTGGCCAGCAGGACCAGGGAAGTCATCCTCCCCCCGTACTCGGCACTGGTGAGGCTGCACCTTGAATACTGTGTCCAGTTTTGGGCCCCTCACTACAAGAAGGACATTGAGGCACTGGAGCATGTCCAGAGAAGGGCAACAAAGCTGGTGAAGGGGCTGGAGAACAAGCCTTGTGAGGAGTGGCTGAGGGAACTGGAGAGGAGGAGGCTCAGGGGAGATCTTACCACTGTCTACAGCTACCTGAAAGGAGGGTGTAGTGAGGTGGGTGTTGGGTCTCTTCTTCCCAGTAACAAGTGACAGAACAAGAGGCAATGGCCTCAAGTTGCGCCAGGGGAGGTTCAGATTGGATACCAGGAAAAAATTATTCACTGAAAGGGTCATCAGGCACTGGAACTGGCTGCCTAGGGAGGTGGTTGAGTCACCATCCCTGGAGGTATTTAAAAGATGGGTAGATGAGACGTTCAGAGATATGGTTTAGTAGTGGAAAGGTATAGTTGGACTCTTTCTCAAAGGTCTTTTCCAACCAGGTGATTCTATGATAATTTTAGAGCTCTCTGATATATTTTTATATTTTGCCATGAGTTGTCCTTTCAAAAGCATTTTTACTGTGGTGTAAATAGAATAACCTCCCTCATTCAGTAGCATCGTTTCATGCAATTTTTAACACTCATTTTCCTGTTGCGACACTCCTGTGTACTCAGTATAATTCAATTTCAGTAATTTTCTGTGCTCCACATTCTTCTTTCTATTTTTTTTCTTCTTCATTCTCCATGAATCTTCACTTCCACCAAAGGGAAAATTTGCTTAATGAAAGAAAATGAGCCTGCATAAAGTTTCATTTGTGACTTGGGAACCTTGGGTCAAGCCTTTTGGGTCTAGCAGTTGACTTGACTGTAGTGCCACTACCACTTCCTTTGTGTTCTTTGTGCAACTGAAAAGCAAGCTGATATGTACAATGCTAGATGTGGCTGCAGTGCCTTGAAATACACATCTGTATTTAACCTATTTAATTAATGGATATCTATATGAGATATATTTTAGACATCGTATCATAGAAATAGAGGAGTATATTACAAAATGTTATTATTTATTAGCTTTCCAGCATGAAGTTTTGTAGTTTATGCAAGTCCTGATTGTTAGAGCTTTTTCAGGTTTTGCTTTTAGAAACTGTATTTTTTATGCTTCTTTTTTTAAAAAAAACAATCATTTTATTTGTGACTGTTACTTCCTTTCATCTAAAACAAGTCTATTATTTTTCGGTAACAGCAGTATTTGCTTTGAAGACTCAGCTACAAATTTGGAAGAAAAAATGAAAGACATGGCAGTATGTAAAAAGCCTTCACCTTCTCAGGTATAGTTTGAAAATGGTCTTCCTCATAATTACACTGTAGACCCTGAATAGAGCAAGCTCTTGTAGCACCAGTTTGTTCCTTTATCCACTAATCACTAGAAAACACATGTGCATTTTTCCTCAGAATATTAATTACTTTCTTAATGTTCACCATTAGTAATTTACTTCTATAGTATGTACCCAGCTTATGTCCTGTTGACCAAATGGTCAGTATTTGCAAGAAAGGGGATCAAACTAAGCTCATGTATTTCTGTAGGAAGAATGATGATTTTAAGCTAAGATATGGCTTCATTCTTATCACATTGTTTATATAAGGTATGAACATATTTATAGGCAATGCCTAGATACATTCTCAGACACGTTTTAAACTAACCATAGTGAAAATATTGAGGATATCTCAGTTAGGTTTTTTCTCTTTTTCATGTAGAGAGACGCACAAAGTTCTGCCCTGAAATGCCAAAGGTACGTGTTTATTTCTAGGTTGCTGTCTCCCATAAACTACATTGCAAACCACTTCCGTGTTTTTATATCTAGCAAAAAAATGCCACTATTGGGAGGTACATTTCTTTTCTCTTGTCATATATTAGAAAAACAGCTCATGATAAATTTTGCTTTTATCCTTGTTAAAGAAAATTGGCAGCTAATTTTGATAATGCAAGGAAAAAGGAGGAGAAAAAAAAGATGTCAGATTCAGATGAAAGTGTGCCAGATTTGGACACAAATACGAGTGAGGAGAATGAAAGTCCGTACACTGTGGATAAAAGGTAAGAAGAATTTTTTTCTTCTTCCAAATAAGATCTGTATGGCAATTACAGTATGTAGTGGTCTAGATTTGTTTGCTTATTTATAATAGAATGTGTGAAAATGCTGCTGTAAAAATAAATTTCAAAGAAAATTGGTATTTCTTTTTTTTTTCCTGTAAATTTCAAATGTAGTATAGCAGCTGACATGTAATGATAATTAATGCTTACAACCAAAAGACATTTGTGTGAAGATATGAGGGTAATTACCCTAGATGCTTTCAAGGATCAGTGTCCCTTGTTTTTTTTTTTTTATTCTTCAGGGCTATGATGTAGACCTGTATAGGTGCTGAGTGATAGAATGTAGAATGATATTTCAGCAGATGTATTAGATCTGTCAGGATCATTTTTATATCTTATAAATTTATTGTTAACTATACTTAAGTTTTATATATATATATATATTTTTTTTTTTTAAGATTCCTTGAGAGTTTTAAAAATATAGAGCCTATTGGTGAAGGTGGTTTTGGGAATGTTTTCAAAGCAACAGCAAAACTTGATGAGAGAACCTATGCCGTCAAACGAGTTCCCTTTGCAAAGTATGTACTGTATATTTACTTTTGTTTTTCATTTTAGCATAAATTTAATCCAGATTTTAGTACTTTGTTTTGTCTCCTTAATAATCCTAGAAGCATTTAAGCAATTTTCATTATTAATTGTCCATTCTTTCTAGTAAACTTTTCTTTATTTCTAAGTGAAGCTGCAAATGGCATGTGACTTTGTTAGCAAATTGTTAATTTTTGTATGTGCTGGAATAATTTCAGATGCAGCTGTAAAAGAGTAGATTTGTTAAGTTCTACTTTCCCTGAACATAGTAGTGCTTTGGTTATTAATATTGCAAGATGTGTTTGAAGAAAACTTGGTGATTAATAAACCATTGAAAGCAGCACTGTTACTTTTGACAGGTTACATGGAAAATTTACATATCAGTAATGCATAATGACTATAATTAGGGAAAATAGAGAAAAATGAAAGTAATACATTTTGTGGTTTGTAATTGGAAAATGCTTTATATCTGACCCATTTAATCATTACTCTCACACTGTGTTACTTTCCTTTATAAATCTCAACACAGAATGATGATCTTAAATTTTTTTTAAAAGTAATTTTCTGTAACCAGTACCTAGTGCAGTATTTTATCAGCAGCTGAAAAACTTGAATTTCTTTTAGATAATCTATTCAAAAATTACATGTTGTTGGAGATACTTGACTCTTACATTGTGTAACTGCCCTTCAAATCCTTGTGTTCTTCACAAGTATATGTAATTTGTATTGCAGTCCTGAGAACTATACTAAAAATAACCATTCTACAGGTTCTTCAGATAAAGACTGCTAGTCCACTGATGGGTTTGAGCTTCCTTCACTAGGCAATGTTACAAAAAGCTTAGGCCGAATTTAGTAATAGTTCTTCATGAGTATTTACACTGACTTCTGTATATGTAAACAAACTTCACAGAGGTAAAAAGAAATCATGGCTGTTTGCTGCATTGTGTTTGGCTACCTAAGTAATTAGGTATTGTAACTATCTGCTTTTTTCAGCTTTTTTGAGTGGGGCTTGGATTTCCAGTATGGGTAAAACACTTGTGCACTTTGAATAACTGAGCAGATTAAAGAAAACCCACAGAAATTGTAACTACAATTTTGAACTTGTATGGAGAATATTATGTTCTTTTTCTAAATTGATGTAAAACTATCTGTACACTGCTATTTGATATAATGTTTTTTACTTCACTTAGCATGAAATTTTTATAGTGAAATGCCTTTTTAAAAAAATTTTTTTTCCTCTCCCCTTCCAAATAGGAATGTAAATCGTGAAGTAAAAGAACTTGCAAGACTTTCCCATGAAAACATAGTGCGATATTATTGGAGCTGGAAAGGGTACGACCATGTAACTTATCCAGACTCAAGGTAACGACAAGATAGTAGTTTCTACTCAAAAACTTGTTTGCCATAGTGAATTTTGTGCTGTAGAAAGGCAGGCTGATGATTGGTTATAAATCACTGCATACACATACTTATGTACTTACTGTTAGGAAAAAAGGCACAGTACTTTTCAGCAGGAGATCATATATAATTAAGTATATTTCTATCTTCTTTTCCTTGATGAATAAGATACATTATGTAAGTTTCTCTTTCTCCTATCTCTTAATATATAGAACTTGCTGAATCTATAGAGGAGAGTAAGAACACAGAACTCAAAATTTGGGTCTAGAATTAACAACAGAAATTAAAAAAATTGACTGGCAGCTGGCTGACAAATTTCTGATCAGAAATGTCCTTTTTTTAAAAACAAACAAACAAAAAAAACCAACAAAAAAAACCCAAGTACTGGTCAGCCAGTAGCTCTTGTATATTTAATTATTTCTCTAAGTTAGCATTTTAACCATGGTGCCTGAAACAGTTTTGGTTGTTGAGAACAGAAACACAAAATTAAATACTCTTTCAGAAAGTAGTCATTCCACACTAAAAACTTCTTGGAAGACACTGGTGAAAATTTTACTTGTAAGTTAGGTTATTAAGTTTTCAAATCTTCTGTAGTAAGCTTTTTTCACTAGCTGTAAATTTATACCCTTCAGATAAGCTGTCTTACTTACCTAGAGCCATAAAATATTAATAGATTAAAAATTATGGTTGGCATGATACCTGTCCAGTGTGCTCAGTAAACGAGGAATAAAATTAGGGGAAAAAGTCTCATGTCAAAACCCAACCATTAATATGTTTGAGTCTCAATATCACTTATGCATTTCATATTGAACAATTATTGGGCAAAAGACAGAAAAAAAAATCCTCAAAACTGAGATCCTAGCCTGGAATTCCACTGAGTGCCTTGGCCTCAAGGCTACTGAGGGTCCCAAGCCACATATTGCTTGTCCTTTCAGTGCCTCAGGTGGCTTTATTCTGGGGCACTCAGATCACACAGTGAACGTAAGAAAAAGTGATGCCTCCTTCTCTTCATATTGTCCTTTCCCTCACCATCTCCAGCCTCAGCCTGTCCTATGGGCTGATAGTGAGGGAACTGTTCTGGAAAGTGTGAGGCTGTCAGGTGGGTGAATGTATCTCACCTAGATTTCCACCTCTCAGTAGGGTTTTTCACAGATTTTATGTCAGTGATGGTCACCACACCACCTTCTTGAAGAAACAGAGGTAGAAAGAATGTGATCATTCTGGGTAGGAGAGGAAGGCTAATGCTTTACTTGTTGAGCAGAACAGAGAACACTTGCCAGAGACTTGCAGCAGTTCCTAGAGGGAAAGATGGGAGCCAAGGACAGTGCTATTTCTTCCTGTAGAGGGTATCTCTCTAAATATGAGGGGAGAAGAGTTTGGGCACTTGGAAAGCTTTCAGTGTGAACAAGGAAGCAAGCAAAAATTAGGAACATTCCAGGGGTACATAGCAACTGAGCAGGGATTATTTGCTTTGCAGTTCTGTTTATTTATATCTAGTACAAATTGGTCTAGTATCTTTTTTTAAAATCAAGGGACTTGCAGGATTTGTTTTGGGGAACTTAAAAAATAATAATAAATTTTAAAAAGCTTATTTTAAAGAAGAGAGACTTGAGAATCATTGACGGCTTGCAAGGAGTCATATCTTGCCATTTTCAATATGGTATATAACTTTCCTTTGCAGGCAGAAGTCGGACAAAGAAATTATTTGTCTTTTCATCCAAATGGAATTATGTGAAAAAGGGCCATTGGGAGACTGGATTGAAAAGAATAGACAGAACAAAAAGTATTATGAGATGGCACAAAACAAATTTTTACAAATACTGGAAGGAGTGAAATATATTCATTCTGAAGGATTAATTCATCGAGACCTCAAGGTAAGCAAGATAGGTAATTTTAAAATATTTTTTTTTTTAAGATAAAAGTAGTACTTATTGGAATTTCAGGAAATTGTTAAATTGTTCTAGTCTTTGTTTGTCTATTATGGACCCTAGTAGTGTGCCTCTTGCTAGTGATTAACTCTTTTTCAGCAACTGGCTGGACTTCATCCTAAAATCAGAAGATAAACTGGAGGATCTCAGAATGCAGTTCAAAAAATCAGTAGTTATCAGTTAACAGGCATTTTCAGTGTAATATGTATTCCTGGGTCACAAGACTGCCGATTGGAAAAAGAAAAGTATGATCCAGTTATGATTGAGCTAGTGGGGGGAAAAAAAAAGTTGCAGTTACTGTAGCGTGTTCTACTTTCAATTTAGTTTGTGTTTTTAAAAAATAATTCAACTTTTCTGTTTCCCACCCCGTCACTTTCTTAATGCTAATTGCTGTGAACAATCAAATTTTACGGGAAGCACTTCTGTGACTGATTATGCTTGACAATAAACCTTGGTCATATGGTGATTTTTTTTTTAATAGCCTCAGAATATATTCATATCACATGAAGATAAAATAAAAATAGGTGACTTCGGTCTTGTGACTTCTGCAGCGTATGGTACTCTGACTGAGAACAGAGGAACAAAATCATATATGGCACCAGAACAGGTAATTAGCCTGCTATATTAGTGTCTCTAACTGTATTTGCATTATAAACTCAGCATTGGATGTTCTCAGTCCTAATCTCAGTACTAAACCAACTTGCCTAAAGATTTCTTGTATGACTGCATGCAAGGATAACTATTCTGCAGAACGCTGTCTGTGGTGATTTTATGTTGCTGTGCCAACCTACAGGATCTGATGCTACATGCTGTAAGGAATGATCTTGCAAAACCAGGCTGCCAGCCATGTATTTCAATTTTAATTTAGGACCTCTGTTAACTGTGGCATTTGAGTCCTTCTTGTTTGTTCCATTACTTGTGACAGAGAGATTGGCATGCCTTATCGGTATAGGTCTGCAGAAGTGTTAATTTCAGTATGTTTAATGTAACATTATAGTCACTGTAGCAGAAGGGGTTATCAATTAAAAAGATCAAATAGGGCCAGTCCTCTACACTTGGGGTGGAAATTTCCACTGACTTCAAATTTTGCTTTAAGAAGTGCTATCCAGTTGGATTTGATGCCTGTATTGTTCTTGTTCTAATCTTTGTAGTTCGGGGACACATATGGAAAGGAAGTAGATATTTATGCACTGGGATTAATTTGGTTTGAAATTCTTGCGGCGTTCAGTTGTCATGAGAAAATTACGGTATGTAATCTTTAAATTTTAAAAAATCTCCCTGTCATTGTTTTGCCTTGCTGCTGGTATCACATGCTGATTGCATGCTAGAAGGAATCTGTGTATCAAGAGTACTGTCTCTACATTCTTCCCTTTGATTCATTTCTCTAAGGCTCATAAGTCCTCATACCTCAGTTGAAATGTAATAACTGAAGTAAAATATTACTGGTTTTGTTTCACTGATGTCCTACTGATATGCATGTTAAAGCCTGAGCATGCTAAAGAATAATGTCTAGCAAAAAAGATTTCAAGTTTCTGATACATCTTTTTTTGTTTGATCAGAGTATTTGAAGTCAATATTTTTCTAATTTTAGAAAATAAAAAAATATGAATGGGAGAGTTTTGTCTCTGCTATGCTCTCATCTTCACTGCACAGTGGAGCAAGGACAAAGTTTCTGTAAAGCCAAAACAGTTGCAGTTTTCTAAAATGAAAACAGAAGTGATTTGGAAGATGTAGCTTTAATTGAAAAAGATGTTACGTCAAAAAGCAAACCAGTGTTACTTAACCTTTTTTTTTAAAAGGTACCTTTAGTCTTGGTACTTTGCACGTTATTAGTGTAATGGCTTGTACGTTCCAACCTATGTATTTGTGGGACAGCTATGTAGACACCGAGTACCTTATCTAAAGTTTTAAGATATATGCACATAATTGGACCCAGAAGCTCTTGAACAGTTAGCTTGGTCCCTTTGCCAATAAGAGAAAACCATACCAGTGTCTGCTTGACTCACAGGTTCAACTTGGCTCTGTTTAACTACCCTGTAGTACTTTCTAAGACATCTTATTCCTGCTCACAGCTGACTCTGTAAATGTGTCCACAATTCTATGGTGTTTACAGTCAAAAGGGCAAGACCAATTATGTAGTCTTGTTTCCATAAAGCATAAAAATCTTATCTGTAGGCAGGTGGGGAAGCCATGTCGATGGAAAGTCCTAGGATGGCTTTCAGCTGCTCCATCAGCTTAAAAAATAATTTCACATAATGGAGCATGATACTCTGTTGTATGGTCCTGGCGAGCTCTGCTGAAAGAACATAATGCAAAAGCAAAGTTGATGATTATGAGCTGACTGGTTCAGCTGATGATCACCAGTAGGTAGGGTCACAGGCCTAAAGCTACTGCTGAAGAGTAGGGAAAATACTGGAAGTTCATGGGAGCTGTTGTTTTTACTGGATACTGGTTATAAGGGCTTGCTAAGACAGGCTATAGCATCCATAGTTCTAGCTAATGATCCAGGATGTATAGCTAAGTGTGCTAGAACATAACTGTCATCTTCTTCAGGCACACATTACACTAGTTAAGAGCAAAGTGAACCATGTGGACTGCTCCGTTTACCCAGAAACCTACATTAGGTAGAAGAAACAGTTGTGTTTTGCTGTACCCAGGAACAGTTTCTGAAAGCATGTAATTAGAAATCCTCTCTGTATTAGTTGCTTTGAACTCCATGTAGCTTTTTCTGCAGTGACATAGAAATAAGTGTGTGGTACTGACCAAGGTAAAAGGGAGGAAGCACACCTGCCTGGCTTGTGAATAGTAACATCCAAAGTAGGAAATTTAGTCATCTTGCCTTTTTTTTTTTTTTAATGTGGTAAGAGGATATAAACCCACTACTCCTAAATTAAGAAAAAGGAGGTTAATGGTTCTGAAATAGAAAGGATTGCTGAAAAAAAAAAGGCATTGTTGTAGAGTGTGAAGCTTTGAAGCTTAAGAAGGGAAAAGTTGATGAAAAGACCCTAAATACAAAAACAAAGTACAACTAAATGGAAAAGACTTTCAAACTGATTATAGTTACTTCCTTTTTGAAGCCTTACCTTTTTTGTAGGTTTGTATTTTTTTAATTACTTCAGTAAATTATATGGGTCATAAAGTGAGATGTAAACTATAATTTATGAAAACATATGGAAATTGTTCTTTTATGAATTTCAGGTATGGTATAAAGTTAGAGAAGGTCAACTTCCAGAGAACTTCACGCACCGATTTCTAACAGAGGTATGCAATTTTAATACATTACTTCAGTTAGTTTATGTACTCATAAAAAATAATGTATTGACATTTAACTTGCTTTTGCAGGCACCTATAATCAAAAAGATGCTTTCAAGAGACTCTTCAGGAAGATACTCTGCATCTGAAATACTTGAATTTTTTAAGCCTGTCTATAAAGACAACCCACTTAAAACTCATACTCGGTAACTGCCCTTTTAAAAGGCTTTCCGACTGTGTTTAAATCCAGACAAAAGAAACATAAATGTCAGAAGCAACAGCAAAACTTGGGACATGTCTTTTCCATGGTGTTTCCCCTTCCTGCCATTGAAGAGCTCGTCAGCCAAAAGGGTCACATCACCATTCACACCCATCAGCTGCAGACCGAGACAGCGTACTTCAGCAAGCAAGGACTTGTGATTTTTTACCTGGAAACACAGGTTGTGGATAAGATGAACTATATTGTACAATCCTTGTCTCCTAGATTAAGCTGACATGGTGCCAACTGGCCTGTGACAAATCCCTGTATGCATGCTCTTAAGATGTGCTGCATCCATTATCAGTTGAGGTTGTCTGTTGCTTTCTGTGGAAGAAGTGCTGTCTTGTGGTATGTGACTCAAACCCTTCTGATTTGTTCAGTGATGTTTTTAATAATTACTAGAGTGCTCCCATTAATACCAAGGCTAATTTGGGTAGGAAAGATAGAAGGAATAGGTATGGGTTTTTCTTTGCTGAATTTCAGTTTTTTTAAGGTGAACTTTCTTGTCTGTACATGCATGTTGAACCCCTAGCACCTTCAGTGCTCTAGAATTGTTAAATACTTTTAAAGTAAGTATTCCTTGATAATTTAAATTTTAATCATTCAGCTTCTAAGAAATCTATTTTAGATTTAATTGTAACTTTTGAAAACCTTATGTTTTGAGGTCTGCTTTGGGGTTTTTTTTTCTGAAAGGAACACTTCATAGAATCATGGAGTGGTTTGGGTTGGAAGGGACCCTAAAGATCCTGTAGTTCCAACCCCCCTGCCATCAGCAGGGACACCTTCCACTAGATCAAGTTGCTCAAAGCCTCATCCAGCCTGGCCTTGAACATTTCCAGGGAGGGGGCATCCACAACTTCTCTGGGCAACCTGTTCCAGTGTCTGACCACCCTCACAGTAAAGAATTTCTTCCTCATATCTAACCTAAACCTACCCTCTTCCAGTTTAAAGCCATTATCCCTTGTTCTATCATTACCTGCCCAGGTACTGGAAGGCCGCTGTAAGATCTCCCCTAAGCCTTCTCTTTTCCAGGCTGAACAGCCCAAACTCTCTCAGCCTGTCCTCATAGGAGAGGTGCTCCAGCCCTCTGATCATCATGGCCCCCTTCTGGACTTGCTCCAGCAGGTCCATGTCCTTCTTATGTTGGAAGCCCCAGAACTGGATGCAGGACTCCAGGTGGGGTCTCAAGAGAGCAGAGCAGAGGGGGAAAAATCACCTCCCTTAACCTGCTAGCCATGCTTCTCAACGCAGCCCAGGATACAGTTGGTGGTCTTAATATAGGAAAATTCTCCAGTTTCCTCAGTAGTAATAACTTTAAATCCTGTGATGAGAGAGCACCTTAAAGATTCTCTCCCATACTACTAGATTTTAATCCCTCGCTGTAATACCTTAATGAGTGGACTGAATACCCCTGATGGCTTTACTGTCAGCCCCAAAAAAAGGTAACAGCAGTTTGCCTATTACTCTTTAGTTTTATACCTCAAAGAGTTCAGACTTATCTGGACTGGAAGAATTGTGTGTGTGGTGGTGGGAAGCAGGGAAAAAAGACAGGCAAGGTAGTCCTTCAGATGCTTGTTTTTGAGCTGTATCTTGTCAAACATTGCTGTGGAACCCACATAACTCCATAAAGGCAAATGAACTTATTTCTGAGCAGAAAAATAGGTATTACGTAAACTGAAATGTTAAATGGGTTAAAAGTGGGTGTTTGGTTAAAAGGAATAATATAAATGAATCTACAGTAATTTTTATAGTCTTATAGAAATAATTGCTGGTCAAGTATTTGTTGCTAAATAAGAATCTGATTTTACACTCTTTTGTAAAGTCTGAAGTTGTTTTTTTCTCCTTATTGTGAATCACAAATACATAGTGTTTCACCGTTCTGGACTAATTAGTATTTCTTTGCAGTGGTCAAGACCTGGGAGAAATGATATCCTGACACAGATAAAATACCCTTAGTTCCACTTCCTCTTCCCTTTCACCCAGAAAACTACTCTTATAATACAAAAATTGACATGTGACAAACTTTGGCTGAATAGCCTTTACAGTTCTTTGACAGAGCACCCATAATACCATTACCTTCTTACTGTCAAATAATACTGAGCTTGTCTCAGTAGTTTTTGAAACTTTTTTTGGTAGTATTTGTATAGTTCTGCAGTACTTTTTTATTAGTGACTGTTTACAGTACCAACTGCTGTTCCCTAAAAATAAAAGGTCTATTAAAATTTATTTTCTGTATTAAAAAAAAATCAACCAACAACACAATCTGGTACTATTTAGTTATGCAAAATATGGACCTTTACATACAACAGAATATGGACTCAAATAACATCACTGTAATGTTTCACAAGCCTTTTTTTTTCCCCACTAGGTCTAAGATAGTAAGGAAAGAAAAAAAGTCTGATGTTTAGTCATCTCTGCAAAGATAAAAAAAACCTGTTTATCACATTATACAATAGAGTAAATAACCAAGATTTATTCCCTTACTCAACTTGGATTTTGTTATTAGCTGATCTTGTTCAGTTGTGCAGGGCATATCCAAAGACTGTAGAAGACTTAGGCTGCCTCTCCATTATGGTAGTTCAATTATAAATGCAAACTTAATTTCTACTAAATTGTGCATCAAGCAGAAAATCCGTAAGATGCTTCAGAAATGTGAGTTTAACCTGTTACCATAACTATTCTTCTGCATACTTTGGTGTGAGTTCTTCAGTATGGCACAGCTCCAAACCTTCTAAAAGATATTATGAACTATATGTACTTACCTAGGACTCCTTCCTTTAGAAAGGCTTTAGTCATGGTCTGCAGCACTGTCTCCAGGGCAGTTTGAAGATAAATCTTCAGAGTCTACAGGATAAGCAAAGAAAAAGTAATTTCAGCTCAGGGGCGGGGGGAAGTTGCTAGGATCAGTTGAAGAATCCATGTAAAGCAGACTAAATAGAATTCAACAAGGTCTGCAAGTTATTAATTCCAAAGTTTGGTTTAAAATGTTGAACAGAGACTTTGGTGCTGTGAAACTGGATAGTATTCTACTGAATCAGAAACACTTGCAAGCTTTTGCATCTTTTTATGGTACTAGTTTTTAATATGTGAATTTTGTTTTCTCAAAACAAAATTAATACAAATAAGTGCCAATGTGGCTGGTTGGGTTTTTTTTTTTTTGGTGAATCTAAACACCTAAAAGTTGGCTTATAATCAAAATGTACAAAGCTTTGTGCAAAAACCTGGAAGGGAAATTTGCTATGCAGATTTAAAAGACTGCAGTAAGAGGAACATAAAGGTTGTATTTTATTATTTGAGCCTAACTGCATAAGCAAAGTAGAACACTTAAAAGACAAGTTAACTCTTACCTTCATAGGTTGTTCCACACCAAATACAATAGAAGTGTTCTTCTCTCAAATAGGCAGTCAGGATGTGTAGCTTTTCTGATACCTAGAGATAATTACAGGTATGCAATGATCTGGGGCTCAAGGGACATCAAACAGTTTCAGCTGCTTTGCTAAAAGAGATTGTTTAACCTTTTGCTATGGAAAAGCTACACACTACTGTAGCTCAGTTAAGGGATGGTGTTTCCCAGATTTGTAGCACATGGCACAGGAATTTATGATCTCTGGAAAGTTAATGGCTATTGTTTGCTCATCCTTCTTTCCAGGTAAGAAATCTGCACTGAAGAGAGCGCTAAAAATATTACCTAGCTACCTTATTTCAAGTATATGATCTTTTTGGTGGAATTTTTCACACCTAATCTCTGCGTATCAAACACATAGGGCTAATAATAGCTAATTTCCAGCGTCCATCTTCAGTTAATCTGTGAAGCACTTTCAGAAATTTCTTAGTGAGTCTAAAATTCAGCCTAAGACATGAGATGAGGCATCCAAACTTAAAACTCAAAAGCAAATAACTTTAATCAAATACATGATCTTGTGTATCTTGGCTAAAACACAAAAATGTTTAGAATTTAATTTCTAGGCTACTTTTTTGAACGATCAGCTTCAAAACAGATGAGCAATAAACCAGTGGTTTAATGTTTTCTATTTTATCATGTAACTGCTATAAAAATCATGGCTGTGATTGCAAAGAGGCCATTCACTACAGCTTGGAAAATTACATGTATACATATATCCTTTATCCATGTATGTGCATATACATACATACTTTTAAAGGAATACTAAATTTAATTCTAAATCAAGACATTAATTTAGTTGCAGAGCTTACACTTAAGTCTGAACTTGTGCATTCATCTTCCTTATCTTTCTCATCCTTTTGGTCTTCCTCTTCAGGTTCTAGCCAATACCAGGTCTCCTTAGGAACATCAATATCCTTAAATAATGAAGGATTTAAATGAAAATTAACAGCCTTTGTAGGTTTTTCTTGTCAGATGCTGAATAAAACCAATTTCTAATAGGTGAGAAGTTAGGTTTTAAAACTTTCCCATACAGTATAACCAAGAATTACTAAAGCTGTAGTGGGAAAATAAGTACAGCTGTCCACGAGAAGGATTATTTGCTTTTTAAAAAATAAGCGTATTGTTTTTAAAATGCTAACATTAACTTCTAGTCCATCCATTTTCAGTATGTGTAAGGCTACACAGCAACATCATCTCACACCAAGGCTGTGAATAGATACCCTTTATTATCAGTTGAAAACATGCTGCCCCAAGGTATTTTATCAAGAGATCATAAAGTCTCCCCAATCCACCTCAGGTAAAGTTAAAGGACAAAGAGACAACAAAGAGGACTAAGCTAATTCAGTTGACTTCATTTGAGTATCCAACCATCTCAGCAGAACTTGTGTGGTGGTATTAACTTTTGACAGGCTAACAGAGAAAAGAAAAATACTTGAAGTTTTCAAGAGACAAAAAATTATAGTAGTTCACTGCTATTACCCGTGTTATTCCATGCAGGTGGAAGGTACTTTGGTTTTGGGTTTGTTTTTTGTTTAAATGCTTCTTTGATCAATCTGCTGATTCCCTCAATGATGATGCCCATCCATGGAGATACTTAAGAGCTGTCTGGACATGGTCCTGGACAATGTGCTTTAGGTGACCCTGCTTGAGCAGGAAGGTTGAACAAGATGACCTCCAGAGTCCCTTCACATCAGCCATTCTGTGATGATGATGCTTTCTCACTTGAGGCAAACAGCACCATCATTTAGGACAGCCTGACACTGGCTACTGAAAGATATGCAAACAGCTCAAAAGTAACCCCAAGAATGCAGAGGCAAAACCAGATGAGCTCTGATGATGCACATTAACAATGCTCCTCATGTATGTTACCATGAGGCTGGTGTACACCTTCACATATCTTAAGGGTGCAAACATACAATTTGAAATATTTTAAGAGGACTGAAGAGTTGCCAGACATCAAGACTTCAGACTAGTTATCCCACAATTTTAGAGAACTTCCAAGAACTGAATCACTCCTTTGAAGCCCGTATCTCTAACCTATAAACCTTCCTTCCAACCCCCAAAAATAGTTCTTACTTTTTGCATGTCTAATTGCTGGCAGGCCCTCTGGCTTTTTCGGAGGTCCCCTTCCATCTTACGTTCTTCTTGTTTGTTTTTGAATCTTATTCTGTTAAGAAAAAGTATACAGCTAAAATAAGCAGGTAGATAGCGAGATGCATTATAGTTGATAGCTTTTCTAAACTAGAACATCTAAGATTCTAGCCCTACTAATTCTCTCAGACCAGGGTAACACTGAAGTTAAGAAGCCCTTCTGACACTGTTTCCGTGGGAGCACATGTGTTTCTTGGGAATTATACCTTCAGGATAGTGCTCTTTTGATCACACCACACTGAACACTGTTTCTTCACCAGGTTTGCACAAAACTTGTTTCACTAAACATCTGCAAAAGATACAGCCTTCACTAGGCTTTCCTTCTCCACATATAACAAGCAAATCAGGAGAAAATAAAACCAATGAGAATTGGGGTAAATTTGTTTAGGTTTTAAAACCATTGTAGCAACATTGCTCAGGATTACCCATGGATTTTATATTTTAAAAGATGACATGGTTCTCTGATTTTAAAAGTGGCAAATGACTTGAGAAAAGTCAGTATGTATATTGTTTATTATTAACACTTACAAAAATAAATGACGCAGCACGTACTTTTAGCATTACAGTGTTCATCTGCTTTTGCTTTAGAACTGAAAAAATTACTTTGTATTTCAACTCTTGCCTCTCATTCAAAACATTCAAAAATAGCAACACAGTAAAAGAATAACCAAACTTAAAGCATAAAAAGAATAATTGTTTAGATATTGCTTAGAATATCAGTTACATAATTTTACCTGAACTGATCTGCAGCTTGTTCATTTGCTTGTTTTTTCATATGGAGTTTTTGTCTATAGTTTTCCAGTTTTTCCTCAGCTTTTCGCTTTTTTAACTCCTCGTGACCAAGCCCACTTCTGCCTACATAAGTTCAAAAGATGAACATAAGCAACCGAGAAGCTCTGATACCCAACTAAGTAAATTAGGAAGTATCACAAACCTGTTTTTATGTGCAGAGGAATAGGTTCAACAATGCCTTCTCCTGTGAAGGAAAAAACAGGTCAATTTAACAAAACATGTCTTTCTCAAACTATGATTTGTGCAGTATGCTCAAGTAGACAAGCTGCTTTTGCCCTTAAATATGTACATTTTCTTGTGATTTTGTTGCTTGGAAGCTCAAAAAAATCCCAAATCAATGTACATTTAGTGTATTACAAATGACCCAGCTGAACTGGAACTCCCTCTCTTTTTTGGCTTGTCTGCTGGATAGCTATAAACTTTTTTCAGTTCACTACCTAGGTGAAAGAAATGGTGTTGACTTGACAGGTACAACATACCTGTGATGAAGACTGCTTTGTTACAGCCCTCTAACATTTTTTTATTCTAGAATCTCGCAACTTGACAAAGATGGAAGAGCAAAAAGAATCTGTCTAGGACGGTTCATTTGCCAATTTTCTGCTAGAAATACACTAAACTGGTACAGCAGCTATTGATCAGTTTTACTGATTTTACTTCATTTACTAAGGCTTCATAGGGGTAGGCCAGTGTGCACAATTTCTTTTTCAGAATCCAACTATAAATTCAAAGAGATGCGTTGACTTTTTTTTTGAACGCTAATTAGCTTTGCAAGACCATCAAAACATCCTAATGCAATTCTTGTAGACATGCACATATGGAAGTGCATTTACTGAGCAGCAAGTACCATTGCTTCCCTCACATCTCTCGATAGCCTGTACCATTTTTATTTCAGGTTTTACAGACTTGCTCTCATCTTTTGTTCTACCAAGACATGTTCACAGTTCAGTAATGCCAGGGCTCTCTGAGAACTATTTATTGACCCTGACTACAAATGAAGTGGTGGCTACAGCCTGTAAAATATAAAGGTACCCCTGAATATAGCCGCACGCTTCCAGACGGTGACAAGCTTACCACTTTTGCCAAGGGCCTGGCCGCTTTTGTAGCCCATCTTCTGGAGCAAAGCAAAGCCTTTGTTCTCATTGCCCAAAGCGCTTTTCAATACCAAGTCACGTCTCTCTTTTTCTTCTTCTTTTATACTCTTCTGTCTGTTCTTCTCATTGGCTTCTTTTTGCTTTTCTTCCTTGTGAATAGCTTCCTTCATCCGCCTCACCATGGGCAAGCCCGGCCTTACATCCTGTCTAAAAATTAATAATTTCAGCAAATATTAGCACCTTTTTTTTTTTTTTTTTTTTTTTCACATGCTTCCAATCACTTACGGGGGTGTGGAATAATTACTAGAGGTAACTTAAAAATCAGAAAACGGCTTTTGACACACTAGGGGAAAAAAAGAGCCAGCTACTTACTTAATAAATAAATCGGACATGTAGTCTTCCTCTCCATCTTCCTCCATGTTTAGCACGTATGCCCTCTTCTGACCGCGCTCCTACCGACACCGCCCGCGGGCTTTATCGGGCATTTTCTCTCTCTGCAGGTCTCACCTGAAATGCAGAACCCCTAAGGAAAAGCTGCCGCTCAGTCCTGCAGCGCTCGCTACGCGGCCGGAGGCTGAACGGGTAACGCGCTAAGGGACGAAAACACGCCAACCCGGAGGAAGCCGGGCCCGGCCGCACCGCCCCCTCCCCGCCCCGGGCTTCACGCCCACCGCGCATTTCTCCGGGCTCCGCTACCACCGGCGGTCGCGACGCCTCTCAACACCCAGAAGCTTCGGCCGCTGCCAAGGCGCCCGCAAAGCCGGAGCGGAGGGGGCAGTGGGGAGGGAACCCGCACACTCACCCGGCTCCGCTTCGCTCCTCCCGGCGCCTGCGCGGGGCCGCCCCCGGGCGCCTGCGCGGCCGCTGCTTCCTGCTGCGCGGCCGCAGGTGCCTTTGCGCTGCCAAGGTGCGTGGGGGCGGGCGCCGGGCCTGAGGGCGAAGCCGCTCATGTCCCTGCCAGCTGGGCCAGGGCGCGGTGGGGGCTGGAGCAACCGGCGCCGCCGGTGATGGCCCCGCGGTGGGGGCCGCCTCGCTGCGCGGGCCGGGGCGGTGCGGGCGCGGCGGAGCGTGCCCGTCCTTGTCCGTGACCCGCTCCCCTGGTGGCCGCAGCCGCGTTGTCGCGCCTGCCGCTGCCCGGAGCTGGCAGGACGCGGCCGCCGCACGGTAGGAGCGGAACGCGCGCGCCGTGCCCCTTAACGGCGGCGGGTGGGCGGTGTCGGCCCGGCCCAGGTGGCTGCGGTGGAGCGGGACGGTGGGTTTGAGCTTTTCCTCCGCGGCTGGGCCCGGCGCCGTTGCCGCCGGCTGCCCCGGGAGGAGAGACGCCGGCGTCTGTCTCTGTGTGGGGGGAGCGCGGGGTGTGCGCACCGCGCTGCTGGCCGTGCGGGAGCGTTGGTCCTGCCCTGCGGGAGCGGTGCTTGGGGACGCGGTAGTGCGGTCTGGAGGCCTTGCTTCTCGAGGGGATTAGCAGAGGGAGAGGCGCTACAGCTGATTGAAGCAACCGGTACGGGCAGAAGGACGCGGGCACGAGAGCCTTTTCACCTGATGCGGTTCTTCAGGGGGATGTCACTTCTAAACTTGCCCGTTTTTCACCTTTCTCGGTCAGTCTGCTGAAGCACACGTGTGATGAAGAACTAAATAGCTGAGGCTGCAGAAGACCAGCTAGGGAATAGGAAGGGGCTCTTGTGCATTTGAGCCTTTTACAGTCTCTGTGATGCTTCGACAGAACGTACTGGGTGCTAGTGGACTCCGGTAGGCTTTTGCTCCACATCCTGTGGAAGATAACGGTGTGTTTATTACTCGTGATGTGCACAGTAAGACCCATCCTTCACCAGAATCGGTGGAACTTGGTAGGCATTTTTCTCTGCAATTTGAAGCAAACCTTTGGCCAGTGTGGGTGAGCTTTGGATTGCCTACCTGCACAGCTGTGTGTTAGACTCTGAGTCTTCAGATAGCTGCATATTCATGTAACTATTTTTTGTGTCTGATCCCTTGTGCTTCTGCACGCAGCTGAATGTATGTGCGGATTTAGTAGCTCAGAGCTTGTGTTTCCTAAATGTAGATGAAGAGGTAAGGGAGCATGTGGGAGGCACATAAGGGGTTCATGGCTCTAAAGGCCAAGGGAAAATGAAAGCTTTTATCTGGGGAGGAAAAGGAGTGATGAGCTGTGCTGCCGATGCTACGGCTGTGACGGGCAGTGTGGATCTCTGGGAGGATATCCGAAGAGTCATAGTGCTGTCGTTCATCGTGTTTCTCTCTGTTCCTGTGTGAAGGTGTTTTGAGGCAATATGTCTATGTCTTAGCGATGGGCAATACCTCCTCAATTCTTTATAACTTAAAGAAATAATTTTTTAAAAAGCCAGAAGATGTCTTTGGAGGTGTCAGGAGAGGGCTGTATGTCCTTCTACATGTGGCTCTGCCACCTTTGCTGATCTGTCACTGGAGATGTATGCAGGGAACAATATTATAATACAGGGTGCCAAAGAGCAGGGAATAAACTTGGTGTTACAGACGTTGTGATGCTTTAGTTTCATGAGCACCAAATCATTAAGGTGAATTTAGAACCATAATACAGTTGTAGTATTAATATGCCATGCTTTGCTGCTGTCTAATCTGAGGACTGTTTTAAAAAAATTAAAATTACTTATCATTTGACTTAAAGAATTTGTTGGATTTGAGCACGGATGAGGAAGCATCTGTGAACACTTGAGAGCACAAGTGGAACGGTGCACCTTTCGAAAGACAATGTCTTGCGTAATGCTCTTTAGGTGCTTTGCTTTTTTCTGTTTTGCCCGAGATCCTAGTTTCAACATCACTGCATTTGGGTTTTAGGGTTGGATTTTTCTGCTTTTTGGGTTTCTTTTTGCTGAAGATGGTTGACAGTTTTGTGATTTTTAGATAAGTTTTGTTTATTCTGTCTGTTCTGCATTAAACAGCTACATTTTATTTAAATGTGGTTTGCTAAGGTTAAGTTGTCTGCAGTGTGTTTGCTCCCACAGATAGTGTGCTTTTGGTAGTGCTTTGTTTCTACCTGCCCCGCTCCGTTCACTGTTAGAACAGGATCTCCAGTGTTTGATCTGTAGTATTTTGCCTGTTGGTGAGACTTGCAGTCATTTGGTTGCTTCTTTTATTCTGGATTGTCACACATGAGGCTTGCTGGGTTTCAGAGGGCTTATTTGTCCAGCACTTAAAGCAAGGCTAATGGGATCTGGGAAGTCTTAGGTCAGTGATGCCAAATGCTGTCACTGTTCCTGCCTCTCTCAAATTTGTGGTGGGTGGAAATTCCTACTTGTGAATGGCTCATCTCCTTATTGCTTTGTCTGTTTAAGATGTTGAAAAGATGGCCAGGTTCATGCCCAGGCTTCAGTAGTGTGGTCAAGGGTCTTGATTAGAGGTGATCCTTATTTTGTTTAATGGAAGAGGAGACAGTGAGATGACTCTTATCTCTTTTGTGTGTTTTGTTGGGGGTTTTTTTTGTTTTCTTTAAACAGGGGCTTCAGTATATTTTTCTTGGCTAAGAGTTAGCACCCTAAAGTTGCCTGTGGATGCTATTTTTACAATTAATGACTCTGCTACCTGAAATACTAATGAATATACTCAGCTGTACATATTTGAGCAGTTCTCATGTGGGACTGCTTTGCTAAGACAACTCTAAGCAGGCTGGAACCATGATACTGTACTCTGTAGATTTTATCTTCATTTTTCCAAAGCTTTGTACTGTTGTACTATAGTTTATACTAATATTTACATTTTTATTTTAGAGTTGCTACACAAGTTTACAAAACAATCCTGGAAGTTAAGCAGTTATGGAGCTGGCTCATAGTTTGTTACTGAACGAGGAAGCATTAGCTCAAATCACAGAAGCAAAGAGACCAGTCTTTATCTTTGAGTGGTTAAGATTTTTGGATAAAGTGCTGGTAGCTGCTAACAAGGTAATTTAATGTTTCTTCCCATCTGCTCCCTCCTTGTTTTTTTTGGGTTTTTTTTTTTTTCCTAAAACATTTATATTAATTTAGTGCTAGAGAAAATTGGCAGATAGTGGCCACGTGATAACTGTATGATTTCAGATTTGGCCTGAAGAGTGTATTAGTTTGTAGCTTTTAAGTCTTTGATTGGGGGTGGTATGACTGTTATATAACATGTAGCTTGGTTTGAATTCTTCATTTTCATAACTATTTGGAAGGAAAAACCTTCCCTCTCAGAGTAGGGATTCTGGATGGTAAAGAGAATTTAAAAAATGCTCTAGGCAGGTATTACTGTATTTTTAGTAAGCATTTAAAAAAAAGTAAAAATTAAATAGATGTTAAATGCTCAGAATTAGCTGTTACCCTGCCTCTGCTATTATTGAATGTATCTCAAATCTCTGTGAGACAAGCAATTTGCTGAATTACATACAAGTGGGAGTGGTATAAGATTTACTTGTAGGTTTTTTTGTGTGTTGGGTGCAAGACAGGGGTTTAAATGACTTTTATTTATTTTTGGTCCATTAACAGACAGATGTCAAAGAAAAACAGAAGAAACTTGTAGAACAGCTAACAGGACTCATCAGCAGTTCCCCTGGACCACCTACACGAAAACTACTAGCAAAAAACCTTGCTGCTCTCTACAGCATTGGAGACACATTTACTGTTTTTCAGACCCTTGACAAGTGTAATGACATCATCAAGAGCAAAGATGATACTGCAGCGTACCTGCCCACGAAACTGTATGTTTAATATTATTATGGAAAAGGAAATGATTTTTAAGTAAAGTGGTCCTGGATGTTACAGAAGAATCTGCCTGTATACGTGCATGTTATGGTTACTTATATTTTGCATGCTTAGTTGGAGTTTACATATGCTTGATATAGCAGAGAAAAGAGCAGGATTGAAGATTGTGGAGGGCAGGATTGAAAGGGGACACATACCTGGCTATCTGAAAGTGAGATGCTTTCCTCTAGGCAAGGGAGTATCTTGCGTTTCTTCACATGCTTATGTCATGGAGAGGATAACAGTTGATGAAGTAATGCAGTGAAGAAATTCCACCGGTGGGATTATAGCTGATTGCACTCAGGTACCCCATTAAGATGGAATCTGCAGATTGTCAAACAAGAGCATTATCTATGCCAAGAGAATTTTAGTCAAAACTTGAAGTTTTTCTCCATTCAAGTATTGCCCGTTTATATTCCCCTGCTGTGATACCCCACACAGGTTTCTCAGAGTCTGTATAACTGGATGCATGTGTACATTATGTGATCCAGTTCATCCTTATATATGAGGACAGTCTCACTGGTGGGAATTTAGGTAATGCCACAGCACTGAACTGTTTTTAGGACTCTCCCACACATACTGCTTCACGTGTTCACAGTGTCTAGTGAGCCCCAGTTTGAGCTTACCTTCAGACATTATCATCACAATAGGATTTAACAATAACATCTGAAGTAATCACCATTTGGGCAGATACTGTCCTCCCTTAATTTGAAGCTGTTGCAACTCTGTGAGGAACCTGTGTAAGTGGGAAGGGTTTTGTAGTATAACATGTTCTGAAATTTATGCTACCTACTTGAGTGGTAGTCCAGAAGGGTTTTTTTACTGTATGATTTGAAACTTCAGTTTCTGACGTTTCTGTAGAGGAATTGTGTAGGAGACATGCCCATTAGAGGGTAAGCCATAATGAGTTTGTAGCAAATAGCTTTGCTAAAAAGTCTTTTACCCAAGAATTTCCAATTTAGAAAAACAGCCTTGTTCCTGTGTGATGAAAAAGTGCATGTTTTCAGGAGCTGCTTCTGTGACTGTCCTGGAGCAATTTGTCTTCATTTCGATGATACAGGAAAAGAGTACATTGATTAATATGTTTTTTCATAGGGCTGCTGTGGCATGTGTTGGAGCATTTTATGAAAAAATGGGCAGAATGCTGGGTAGTTCTTTTCCAGAAACAGTGAATAATCTTTTAAAATCTCTGAAAAGTGCAGAGGTAAGTTTCAGATTATTTTATATATGTGGTCTTGCTTCCATTTAAACTGAAACCTGCTTCCTCCAGGTGTTTCCCAAAATGCCTGGTTTGTTGCTTTCTATGTAGAAAAATGCATAGTTAGTTAGTATCAAGTTAAACTTGTGCAGGAATTGTTACTGCAGAGAGTTTAGAGTTTTGTCATATGATTATTATAGAAATTATTTCTTTGTGGCATTGATAATTAAAATAACAAAACGGTTATATGTCCCACTTCTAATACAGTGTCAGGATTTCTACTCATGTACCCTGAATAAATGTTCAGTTGTTTATAAATGAATAACAAATACTTAAGTTTTGCAACACAGATGTTACTCTGCATGTGAGCAGAAGACATTGTGCCCTGAAAATAAAAGTGTGTGTCATAGTATCAAAAGAATATGTCCTGGGCTGTCAGTGGGTCTGATTGGATGCAAATAGCTCGCTTGTTGGGTTGGGGTTTTTTTTTGGCTTGGTTTGTTTTTTTTGACATCTATAACAAGTTGGAAGGAGTACTGATTGTGTGACTCTTGTCCTCACAGCTCTTTTCTTCAGCTGTGTCATTGTACCTGTGTGATTTTTTTTTTTTTTAAATGTTGTTTGTTTTTTGTGCCCTCCAACTGTAAGTTCCTGCCTGTTTGCAGGCTGCTGACTGCCTGAGCTTCCTGTTCGCTCATATCAACTGTTTTTTCTTTTTTCCTGAAGCTGCAACAGATAAATGGTGGGGCAGGACAGAAGTGTCTTGTCTAGGACCAATTTGTTGGATTGCTTGAGTTCATCTTTAAATTAACAACTGAGGCAGTTTTAGTAAAGCTGTGTGTGGTGCTTATTGCTATCTCTAACCAGCTAGGTTTCGGTTCTGTATGACTTTGGTGAACGGTGTTATCAGTGTTTCAAAAAATACTCCTACACAGTAGCAGGAAAATGCATAATTATGCACCTGGTTCTTGATACAAGTACTGTGTACACAATTTTCCCTTTTTTTTGTGTGTATGTGTGCAGTCTCAGGGCCGCAGTGAAATTCTGATGAGTTTACAGAAAGTCCTAAATGGACTTGGAGGAGCAGCAGCTTCTTGTCACCGTGATATTTATAAGAATGCCCGATCTCTGTTGACGGACAGATCTATGGCTGTACGATGCGCAGTGGCTAAGGTGGGTGTGTTTCTCACCAGTTCTAGAAATTCTTGTGCTGGGACTCTGAAGTACCTGTAGATGAACTGTGACCTGTTGTTTATGATGGGAAATTTGATAGTTACTTGGGCAAGGTAAGTCCTTAATAACTTACACTGAAGGCTCAGACATTTGACTTATTTCATGTAAACAGAGGTATAGTAATACTGTCTTCCTCAGTTTGTAAACAAATATGAGATAGAATGGATGAACTGTGAGTGTCAGTGGGAGAGGTTTTTGGTGACATAGTTCTTCTGTTGTACTTTCCTTTTTTGATTTTTATTCATGTGTTAACCTGGTCCATGAGTCTTCTGATTGCTCACTCAGCTGTGTTACTGGGCTGATGGGAGAGTTGGGGTGAGAAATTAACTCTTAAAATATTAATAATAAAATATTTGCTGAATAAATCTGCCAGTTACACTGATACTTAGATAAAAGGTAAGAATGGTCTCCACTGGTGCTCAGCAAGTCTTTTTTTCCTACAGTGTCTGCTGGAATTACAGAATGAAGCAGTGTTTATGTGGACAGCTGAACTAGAGAACGTTGCAACACTGTGCTTTAAAGCTCTGGAAAACTCAAACTATGGTGTGCGAGTTGCAGTGTCAAAGCTTTTGGGGACGGTCATGGCTACAGCACTGATACCAAAACAAGCAACAGGTACAGGATTCCATTTTCAGGTGGAAAAACTGCACCTTCAGTACCATGACACATGACAGTGTTGCACAATATATTGTAGTTCTAGTAGATAGAAGCTTGTAGTTGGATTGTTTGGTTTTATAAACCTGAACCTAAAAAGAGTCAAGAGTAGAGATTCCCTGTTGTAGTCATGCAAAGAAAGAGAGGCAACTATAAAAAATCACCTGGGAAAAGTAGCTTATTTTTTTTTTTAAGCATGAAAACAAACTGTTGCCTGAAATGTTGGCTAGATTTATGTTGGCAAGACAGTTGTGAATTGATTAAGTCTGATTTCAAGATCATTGCTTATGTTGTTTGGAACTTTGGGAGTAAATGATTACTTTTCTTTTTGCAAAAGTGATGCGACAGAACGTGAAGAGAGCCACGCTTGAAGAGGTCTTGGAGCTCATGGCCACTGGATTTCTGCGCGGAGGATCTGGTTTCCTAAAGAGTGGTGGAGAGATGTTAAAAGTAGGAGGATCTGTCAACAGAGAAGTGCGAGTTGGTGTTACCCAGGTTTGTGTTAAGCTGTAATTTTTTTTTAAGTAAGTTTATAGATAACTGTAACCCTTTTAGTAGGAAAAATGGATGTGCTCTTTGTTTACGAGTTTAGTTTGACTCACCGATTTTGAGATGTATACGTGGTGTTACTCACCTAAGCTACTTTCTTTTATTATTGATGTGCAGTAACAATAGATTAAAATATGTGCTAAGGAAAGCTTATTTGATCAGTGGGACTAGCTTGAAAAAATATTTGAAAACTTTATATATTAAGAATTTAGCTCCCTTTTTTTTTTTTTTTTTTTTTTTTTTAGAGGACACACTTTTCCTTTTGTATGTGCTGGCTCTCTTTACTGTTGCTGGGTAAAGTTAGCAGCCTTAATTTGTTAAACTACTTTTTTTTCTCTCCATATCTCTATATTGAGTAGATGAAATCTGCTGAATGTGGAAGCTCTACTTGTCTGATAGAGAAAGGTGGCAGTAGCATCTCTTCAAATTCAGGCATTCTCCCTCTGACATATATTTCAATATGCTGCAGTAACTTGCCAGAATGCAGTTTTTTTTGATCATGGGGTATTTTGTGAAACCTTTTTATTTTTCTCATCCTGTTTTAGGTGAACTTGGCAAAAATGCCCAGTTTTCATTGTGAGTTGGAACACATTCATGTTGCTGCCATTATTGTTGTTACGCTCTTAGATTTTTTAAGCGGAGACATATTTAGAGCAATGCACTGGTTTTTCTTACTCTCATCCAAAGTGTATTTTGCACTTCACAAGTATATGTATATACTTGTGAAGTGCAAAATGTGTATATACTTGTGAAGAAGCAGTAGAGGAGCTACTCTTGATACTGGAAACAGTTTAGCTTCAACGACAAAGACCTGGCTAATGGATTGATTCATCCTGCTTAGCCTTATTAGGGTTGATAGTTACCAACTGGTATTGCTACTATACTGTGTTATGTATAACTGTAGTCTCTAGTCTTTGGTGACTGAATATAGTCTTCTGTGTTTGTTTTAATTGGATCTGTATGTAACTTCTGAATCTGCAGGCCTACGTTGTCTTTGTTACAACATTAGGAGGTCAGTGGTTGGAGCGCAACTTTGCTACGTTTTTGTCGCATGTGCTTGATTTGGTCTCCCATCCTCGTGCAACTCAGACCCACGTGGAGGCAGTTTACTCTCGAAGATGTGTGTCCTTTATCCTGAGAGCAACTGTGGGCAGCTTACTCGGAGAGAAGGCACAGATTGCAGCTGCCAAAGATATATGTCAAGCCATTGGTAAACAAATGAAGGCAGTGGGTGAGAACCATTTTTCTCTCAGACCTGTTGAAAGTTACTGTCATATACTGGGTCAGCCATTTTTCAGCTCTCTTCTACTGTGAGGAGTAATTTTGTTGTTATTGTAAAATATAAGCTCCTTTCTGTTTGAAATACAATATCCAAAAATATAAGTTCTACTTGAAAAGTGATTGTGTAAAACTGTCTTGTTATCCTGTGAAGGCTTTTCACATTGCATTTGCTTAGAGTGGAAATGAGGAAAAAAAGTGTGCATTTTGCAATCTGTCTTGGGATAGGTTGTACTGAAAGTTGCAGAGTTCTTTTCTACCGGTGTTGAAGATCCTGTAGATTAGGGTACTTGTGTATCCCTTCATACTGATATCCAATTTGATTTTTATAGTTGACAAATAAAAGATCTAATCTGAAGACTGGAATTAGAAAATATAAATATGGCCTCTTTGCAGAATCTTGTAGAATGTGTCAGGACTGAAAAAAATGGCTTTTTTTTTTTTTTTCTTGGAATGAGTTAATTTGAGCTCGAGACTGAGAACATAAACTGGAATTGCACAAGAATGCATTTACCAAACATCTGTTTCTTCTCCTCTTCTGCTACCATCTAATTTGAGTTTAATGTTTTAACATACGTAAATGGAACTAATTTTGAAACTTTTGCAGATTCTTCTCATTACTATTTTTTGATAAGTAGGTGTGTTCTGATGGCATAGGTATGGAACCTTAAAAAGGTTCTGATTACACTAAGTATTACTTAATACCATTAACTATTGCTTCCAGGAAAATAAGTCTATTGGAAATACTATTTCTGAGATGAAACTGTTGCAGAAATTCCTCATCCTGCCACCTTGTCAAAGTCGCAGGAAATTGTTATGTATTTAGATGATAGGAAGAACTGTTTCATTTTTTGAGCATTTCTGATAAATTTGAGGATAAATTGGGGGAATTTTTGTTCGGTAATGATTGCTTCCCTTCATATAAGGAGGGTGATTCTCTAAATTTGTAATGTAGTAGACTTATTAACATTAAGCTGATATTAAAATCCATTTTCTTTGAAGTGACAGTTGCTACTTCTGAGATATTGTGTAGGAGAAGGAACTTGCAGTGGGATCTATGAACTTAATTGTGTAACTTTAAGATGATTACAGCTTGCAATTAATTATTTACTAAAGGTCTGATTTTTAAATTTTTTTTTTTTACAGTTTTATTCCATATATATGCCTGCAAATTTGTATGCAGAACCAAGATATGTCAAGATTATATTTTTAGTTACTGTGTATACCTAGGTCAAATACACAAATGCTGCATATGTATGTGTGTATACTTACTTTAGTGTGCTGCCATACACAGTAACTGCTGGGCATCTGTTTTTCATAGTCTTTGGATGATTGTTTTTGGCTAGTAGCTGTAAAAATATTTCTCTTCAGAATGCGTTTGCTTTGTGATTTCACACTATGACTAAACTTGTTTGTTTTAGTATAGAATTGATGTGAAACTGTCCCTTTCTATCCTGTATATATTCAGGTGTGATTCAATGGTAGTTAAGCAAGATACTTTTGTTTTCTTTTCTGCAGAAGCAGTAGTGAATGATGCTAACAGTGAAAATAAATCAGGAGCTGCTGATGTAGCTGCAAGCCAGCATGTAATGGTGTGTGCCCTCCAGGAACTGGGTAGTCTGGTTCAGAGTCTGAATGCCACCGCATCTCCTCTTATTCAAGAACCCTCTATTGGTATGTAAATAAATTTAAATAGATTTAAGTGAGACATTTGAGCGACTAATATGAAATATAATTAAATTTAGTTAAATAATAATTGAATGTGTAAGAAATATATTGTCAAAACTGGCACTCCCTGTAGCACTCCAGATAGCTAAGTTTTTCCAGCTCATTGTGTTTAGTACCCTAAATTTAGTTCAAGTTTGACAAAGTATTGAGCAACTGTTTTGATGGAAATCTGCCCAAAGCTCTTTTTAGGGTGAATAAAGTTGTGATTTTTAGCACTGATTTGTTTCCGATAATGGCTTTATAGGAAATGCATTGTTTTGGTCTGTAAGATCTGAAATATTTGCTCATTGAAAAGCTGTGTTGCCTTCAGATATCAAATTTTTGTGGGGAGGTGAAGGGTATTTGTCAGAAGATGAAGCTGTGGATAGTCCCATTTTAAAAGCGTGTTATTTGGCTTGAGTTGACTAGGGTTTGTGTGGGATTTACTTCTTGGTTGTTTTAACATCTGAATCTGTATTTGTACTGTAGTGTTGCAGTGTTCATTTTTTTTTTTTTTTCAGTTGTGAATGCCTGTGGTTTTTTTCCAATGGAAATACAAGCTCCTTTAGACACTTTATTATGGAGATTGTTGTCTTCATGCATATGACGTTCTTTTCATACTGATTTTGCTCCAACTATGGGGTGGGAAGACTGTGGTCATGTTTATTCCTTCTGGCTGCTACACCCTATAAGAACAGAGGACACTGTCTCGGAGTTGTTTCTGCTAGCTGCTATGAAGTAGGAAGGTAGAGGCTGTTCACTAGCTGCAGAGAAAGCAAAAGATAAGGGAGCAGTGGAGGCTTTGCAGTAGGAGTTTGTAAGGTGAGAGTTCTGGACTAAGGAAGGTGTTGACGTGGAGACAGATTGAACTGCAGAGCTCACAGTTAGAGGTCAGGACTAGCTAGACATGGAGGTTCAGAAAGTATAGAATAATGCAGGGGGACAGACAGCACTGTGTCAAAAGCAGAGTACAGCAGACATCTGTAGCATGTGCTTGTCTACAATGTGAAGCAAAACTAAAAATCAGTCTTACTGTTGCTGTGTTATTGTCAGTCTGTGTAAAAGATGGGCAGATTGTAGAAATCATCTCATCCAGTGCCTGTTCCCTTATTGGATTTTTGGGTGTTCAAGTAGTAGAAATCAGGTCTGTGGCTTTGGCAGGTCCAACTTTGCTGATAAAACCTGATGTGGAGCACCATAATGCTATTAACACTTCTGTCTTTCCTTAAAGAAAAAAAGCAAAGTCATTAAATTCCAGTACTTTAATTTTGAGTTTCTTAACTTTCATGTTGCCTGCCTAATATTGAATCAGTTCACTTGTCTATGTATATTAAGAAGTACATAATAACTTTAAGATTGTTACCTCTCTTTTCTGTAGGTCTGTTGGAGACAGTGACTTCAGTTCTTCTTCATCCCAGCATGGCTGCTCGGCTTGCTGCCGCATGGTGCTTGCGGTGTGTAGCTGTGGCATTGCCTTTTCAGTTGACTCCATTTTTAGATAGATGTGCAGAAAGACTCAACAATCTGAAGACTTCCCCTGAAGCTGTTAGTGGCTACAGTTTTGCAATGGCTGCTTTGTTAGGTGGTGTGCATCAGTGTCCCTTAGGTATTCCTCATGCCAAAGGAAAGGTGAGATAATGAATGTTTCATCTGTGAGTGTACCAAAAGATACCTTTTTATTTAGAAGTAATAGCTTTGCAAAATGTGACGTGGTAACAAAGTATTATTTAAATTGAAATTGTGCCTAGCAGGAGAGCAATGACTAGAGCCTGTGCTTATAATATTTACCAGCTTTTTTCCCCTCTCTCTTTCAAACTTACATTCTTGTTTAGCATATTAATGAATACTTGCTGAAGAGAATATCACTGTCTGTTGCCATGCGTATAACACTAATCATCTGCATTAGATGTAAACTGTATTCATTCTTTATAGAAGGTCAATTTAAATTACTTGAGAACATCTTTATATATGATCTGTAAGGGTGGATGTGTAGCAGTAGCTTGCAGTAGCTTAATTTATATTTTTAAAATCCATTGTTTATTGTCACGGGTGCAGATGGTGGTCAGTATTGCTGAGGATCTGTTACGAACTGCTGCACAAAACAGCAGGCTCTCCTTGCAGCGGACTCAAGCTGGATGGCTTTTGCTTGGAGCACTTATGACTTTAGGTTCGTAAAACAGTTGCTTTTTGTTTTATTTTAATGCTTCTCTGACATTTCTGATTATCCACTGTGGCAAATGGTCTTCACACATAATCAATCCAGTATCTAGTATAAGAGTATTTATATCAAGGGGAACAGTGTTAGTTTGTTTCAGCAGTTGTTTATGTGAGGAGACATGAAATATTCATGTTTATGTAAGCTGAAGGATAGTAGAAGGTGTCCTACCAAAAAAAAAAAAAAATCTGCTCTGTTTTTGGAAACTCAGCCTTTAGTAATTATATGAAAAGAGCAAAATTGCCCGTAATCTTCCTTCCTTAATGCTGTGGTACAGAAGAAATGGACTGTAAATAAATGTCATGAGCATTCCAACAAGTTGCATGTGTGCCTCAGGATAGGCACGAGTACTGATTATAAATGTTTAAAAGCCATTCAGTTGTCTCATGTATAATTGTTTGTATCTGCCATCACAGAAATATAAGTAGCCATATTTTGAGCAAGGTTGAATTTTGCAGCAGTAGTGCTTTTTTTGTTTGAGGTGTTTTATACTGGAAAATATGATAAAGTTCTGATGCATTCTGCAGTATTTTAATCACTCAGCAAATGCCAAATCCCATTTTGTGTTTCATTTTGCTTCTCTAGATTGTATTTTTTTTTTTTTAACCAGCTTGTTGTGTTTTTCTGACAGTGTAGCACTATTTTGGTTGTCCTTCTCCAGAATATTTTTAATGCGCTTGCACTGGATCTCCTGGAGCTTTTTCAGACGTTTTCTTTAAACTTGACCATTAAACTAGTTATGTTATTGGTAACTCTCAGTTATTTTTCTACTAATTATATGAACAAGTTAGGATAGGCTAAAGAGCTTGCCATCAAAATAGTAATATAAAAAAATCAGAAGTCAGAAGAAAACCCAGTAAAAAGACAGTTGGCAGTAGAATAGAACTTCCTATTTTTAGTACTGATATCAACGAGCTTATGTATCCTATTTATTTGCCACACTTTCAACCAAGAAATGAGAGAGAATTTCCTTTGTTTTTCATTGTTCAAGTAGGGAGAAAAGGAAGAGAAGTGACAGAAGAGAAAAATAGCTGAAGGAGCAAAAGCCTTCATGTCAGATTTTTCACTCTTAATTAAATACAAGTTTTTATTACACTGTCACTTTATACTTCTTTTTTTTTTTTTTTTTGCACAGGTCCTTCTGTTGTTCGCTATCATCTGCCTAAGATGTTGCTGCTCTGGCGAAACGTGTTTCCACGTTCTCTGAAGGAGCTGGAGGCAGAGAAGGCGAGAGGAGATTCTTTTACCTGGCAAGTAACGCTGGAAGGCCGCGCTGGAGCTCTGTGTGGTAAGAATTTCAAACTGAGATTACAAGTGTGCAGTCAAACAAAACATGATGCCAGGTCTTGCAGAAAGAACTTCTGTAACCTCCCTGCTTTTTTTGAAAATAAGTAAGATGTGTCAGATGTTAATCAGTATGACCTGGTTTTGGCATATAGTTTTATGAGCATGTCACAGTCTTTGAATAAACATTTTTATTTGCTGCTTTTTTCATATTCTTTTAGAATCTGTATCTTGCTTATGCTTTATATTTGTTTATCTCAGTAAAATTTTAATTTAAACTATTTTGTTATTAGCTATGAGAAGTTTTGTTGCTCACTGTCCTGAGCTACTTACTGAGGATGTGATCAGGAAATTGATGACACCCATAGAATGTGCCATGACAATGATGTCGCAGTAAGTAGGCAGTTTTTGCTCTTTATTTGCTTTTGTTTTTTCCCAGACCTGAAATACTAAAATTAATTTGTTTTAATTCATGTTCTGACTTAGTACTGCACTGTCAGTGCTTGTTCATGTTGAAAAAAACTTTTAGGAGTATTGTGCTTATGGTTGTTAGCTTTGTAAAAGTGTATTATTGCATAGCCTGTGCTGAAGGGCCTACCATGGTAACTTTTGTTAACTGTGCTTTGGATTTCCAGTTCAATGAGCTTTTGACTTCATGATTTGCTTAGCTTTGTGCAAGAAATGAGATAACTAAGATACTGGTATAATAGACATTAATCAATAAACTCTGCTCTTGCAAAGTGTACTAATGAAAAAGCTGTAAATGCTTTACAGACTAAAACTAAAAACACAGTTTTGGGTTGGGTTTTGTGGTTTGATCTCTCCCTTCCTCCCCTGCCTCGCCCCGATTCAAGACAGGCAATACGTTTGATTTACAGCAGTGTAAAAAAGTTTGCTCCATACAGTTACTTCTGAAAATGTACTGATAATTGAATAATGCTGCTCGGAGTAGTTCTCTGAACACTGTTTTCTTGTCTTGGCTAGAGACTTATCTTGTGAAAAGAAATCTGAAAATACTCTTTTCAATAACTGCAATATTTCTGGCTATCTCTTTTTCTCTTTTGATTCCATAGCATTCCATCAGTAATTAAAGCCCATGGAGCTCATCTCAAAGCTAGTGCAGCTATGGTCCGTTTAAGACTTTATGATATATTGGCTTTATTACCACCAAAGACATATGAAGGTATATAAATTTTCTTAAAATGTTATTAAAGTAAAACTTTACTTACTCCTTTTGATGTATTTCAGGTGTTTGCCTTTGAAGCAGATACAAGATTCAAAATAGAAAACTAGAAATCTCCAAGAGTCTTGTACTATATTCCTGACCTTTGTGTCATCTTGAGAGTATAACTACAGAGTATGAATATTGCAAAATATTAGAGTAACACTAAAAGTATAGTAAGTTACAGTTGTGTTTATAGGATTGAGAGGTATGGAGGTCATCCTGAAATCCAATTTAGGTGTTTTATGTCATTATTACTTAAAAAATAGAGAACATAATTTCTTAGTCTTCTCAAAGGGCAGATGTGAGAATGAAGATTTAGTTTTGGTTTCTGGTGGTGTCTTTTTTTTAAAAAAAAAAAAAAACAAACCAAAACTAACTGATTTGATCTATTAGAGAGACTTATGCTATTATTATTAAATTGCCAGGCACTGTCACATGATCTGACAGATTAGCTTTTTGTTTTTTGTTTGTTCTTTATTCATTCATTAAATTTACATGATCATGTGGATGAGCAAATTTTTGCAAAATCTGGGTTGGCATCCTGTAAGACATGGCCTGATCTGTTGTTTAGAACATTGGTTTGGGAATTGGGAGTCCAGGGTTCTGTTTGAAGCCTTGCTCTTCTGGTCTTGTCAGGTTTGCTTCTCTGTTTTGCTACCTTTTAAATCAAGGTAATGATGCAGACTTTGATTTGTAACTTCTGATCTCTAGCTGAAATGTTTTGGATAAGAAGCAGCAATGATTCTTTTTAATGCCCATCCTTTCAGGATCATTTAATGCACTTCTTCGAGAGTTGGTAGCAGAATTTACTTTGACAGACAACTCTGCTAATACAACCACATCACTCCTAAGGTCTCTTTGTCATTATGATGATAGTGTTCTTCTTGGCTCTTGGCTGCAGGAAACGGATCATAAGTCAATTGAAGACCAGGTAATTCATTTTTCTTCTGTTTTTTTTTTATTATCTACACTGTCTGTCTATGTGATGTGCGTTTGGGGCAGAAGCCTTCTAAAACTCAAGCTTCATGCCTTGTTTTTAGTCTTATTTCAGAGCTTTTTTAGGTGTAAGCCCTTCCAGCTACAGTGTACCATTTTGCTGAAAAACTGCCTGCAGCTGAGATATAAGTAGCGTTATGCAATTTAAATAGTTATGGTTAGTGAGCTAACTTTATTTCCTTAAAACAAAACACTTCCCCATGCCCCCCTGATCTTCCTAGTCTAGCAGTTGTTGTCATATATTTTTTGAACCAGGAGAAATGTAAGTTCAACTTAATATTAAATAATTAACAAGTTGTGAAAATGAGGTTTTATTCAGGGAAAATAGATGATAATTAGATTGTGTTTCCTGAAAGAATGCTGGTTAGGAAGTACTTTCATGCTGATAGGAATGTTAGTAGTTTTAGTACTGTTTCTCAGTTTTTCTCTGCAGAGAATCATTACAGCCAAAACTGTACTGTATTATAACCCCGTGCTCAAACAGAGTGAATGAATAACCTCTTCTCCGAAATGTCACTTTGTAGTTAGTGATTCAGAAGCTACTGTTACTACCAGAATTAATCTACTCTTCTTCAATTTCTCCCTCTTGCTACCAGGAGTGATAGTGTGTGCATTTATCCAGCTGTTAACTGCTTTGACCCTCCGGGATTTAGTGAGCCCTGTAAATGCCAGTGTGTGTACACAGGGGGACACTGCAGTTTCATTCAGGTGTTTGTTAGCTATTTTGTTATTCTAAGCTACTGCACACTTGTTCTGGTTATCTCTAGTTCCAAATTTTATATGTGAAACTGTTTTCAGAGGTATATTATGTGGCATTTTGCAGCTTCAGCCAAACAGTGCATCTGGAAGTGGTGCTTTGGAACATGATCCTTCTTCTATTTATTTGCGCATCCCTGCTGGTGAAGCCGTACCTGGTCCTCTTCCTTTAGGAGTATCTGTCATTGATGCATCTGTGGCTCTCTTTGGTGTGGTTTTCCCACATGTCTCTTACAAACATAGGTCAGTTTACATCAGTGTTCAATTTCAGAATCTAATGCCTTGTTTTCTGGATAGTTTTGTTTGTTTGTTTGTTTTTTCCTTGTAATAAGAACTGTCTTTCAATTCAGAGTTCAGTATTTGGTGTTCATTGTGTCTCAGAATTCCAGAATGCCTATTGAGTTTAGAAATAAAAAGTGATTTACTCACTCAGTTTTATTAGTTTTGAAGATCAGTGTTCAGAGGTGGAGGCTAGATTCTTCTGTCCTCTTACTATATTTAACAGTAGTAGTATCTCTGCAACCAAAATTTCCTGCAAAAGTATCCATTGTAATTAACTTCCAATCAACCCTGAAAACATAGCAGTGGCATCCATTGAATTTGATTTATTCTCAGCAAATTATTTTATGCATAATGAAAAAGGGTATGGAATTTGGCTTATTTTCCTTTGTGTTCCACATATCTTTGCAGAGTTAGGAGTTGTCAGGACTACTTTTGTCATTCAGTTTAGTTAATTCGTCACTGAGCACAGAGTGAAAGCAGCTCTAAGACACATTTCAAAGTAAAATTATCCTTCAGTGCAATCCTAATGGGAACAGTTTTTTCCCAACAGTCGATCTCATTTTGCAGTAAGTGCAGGATAGACTTGAGACCAGCTTGCAGTAATTCAACTTGATCGATATCTGTTGCTAGGTATGGAAAGATTTGACTGGGGAACTATAGAGTATTTAAGAATGTAGATTATTCATTAAACTCCTGTTCTTGGTATCTTCTAGGGAGTATTCCTCCTCCCAGTAACAATTTCTGTCTTGGTTAAATGGGGGGAAAATGGAGGTTAAATGGGGAGAAAATGGAGGTTAAATGGGGAGAAAATGGAGGTTAAATGGGGAAAACAATAGGAACAATAATAGGCATATGGAGGGTAACACTATTTTGAATGATAGGGGAGAGGGAGCGTTTTTACACTCTTCATAGCTTTCTAGTTACACAGCTAAATGTATCTGAAGACTCACTTCCTCTTGGTGGTGTTTTGTTCAAAAGAAATAGTGAACATTTGTGGATGAGCTAAAAGAAAGAGCAAAGGGACGCTCAGAATAACTCTACCCTTTCTAAGGTCACTGCCTTCTGCAGCCCCTGAAGCATAAACTCTGTGACTGAACTGAAATGGCTCTTTTGTCGTGTGTGTGTGTTTTTTTTACCAGGTGTGTTTGTTTGTATTTTGAAAGAATATAACTTAAATTCTTTCCTTTGTTTTAGACTACAGATGTTGGATCACTTTGCTGAATGTGTTAAGCAGGCTAAAGGTGTTCGCCAGCAAGCTGTGCAGCTTAATATCTTTACTGCTGTGCTTAGTGCCTTGAAGGTAAAACTTGTAAACTTGTATGCCAAAGTTTAGCAGTTTGATGTATTGTGATTTGTATTTGATACAGAAGGCTGTTAGAAGAACATTGCTGAAGTTACCACTTAAACATTCAAAAGTTTGAAATACCAGAACTGAAGTTTTTTCAGATACTAATGTGAGCTCTTGTCTACATATATCAGTACAGAGAATAACTGAGGCTCATGTAGTCAACATTCTGTAGTATTCAGACTTGTCTTTTTTTTTCCTTTTTCAGTCCTGTTGCCTTTTTTTTTTTTTTTTTTTTTTCCCACTCGTGGATTTAAGTACTTTGTCATATATACTAAAAAAACCCCACATGTCATAGAGTGTTGTACAGATGAGGGTCATGGAAATTAAAAGAAAAAATAGATTTGGGTTACCATTTGGGGTGTCTTAATTTTTTTCTTTTTAAGACTCCCTCATATTGCATAGAATTCTCAATGCCAGTACCTTTGACTTCAGTTATGGCTCCGTGTTCTCTGTCTACACTTGGAAATTCAACCTTGTGCTATCAAATCAGGAAGCTAGACAGCAAATCACAAATCTGAGAAATACTTGGTTTCAATGACTTGCATTGCCTCAAGGCTTTGTGGAACAGTGTCTTAGAATGTAGGATTTTCTTTCTACTAGTCAAATTTCTTAAGGCATTTCTATTTTTTTCCCTGATGCTATTTTATATAATTCCCAATTCATGAGTCTGTCAGACAATATCTGTCATTCTCATCCTTGTTCATCTTCAGAACAACAAAGTCCTGTGCACTGAGAGAACTACCATCGTAGAGGTACCAGCCTGTAAATCAAGACTGAATTAATTTCTTCTTGTCTGGCTTTTGCCACACAAAAAAATGGCTGCCTAGTTTAAGCTAATTGTTACTGGGGCTCCTTGTCCTTGGTTGATGGGCAAAATACATTGACAAAACAGCACATCTCTTACTCACTTTGTTCTTACAAATATGAACCATGTTGCTACAAGTTGAAAAATAGATTCTGAAACAGATGCCTGGAATTTCCCATGCCATGCCAAGTCCCAAAGATTATCAAAATTGTAAGAGCTGAATGAGGATTTCAGAACAGGAAATGAGATTCTGTGGTGAAGCCATCAACTTGTTCCTGTATAATACATGCAGTTTTTGGACTTTACGTATGTTTACTTATTTTTCCTGAAGTAAAAGACTTCTTGAAAGTTGTAGTGAGAGGTGATGTTCTATTAATGAAATGTGGGAACCAAAGAAGCTGCAGAAGCAGTGTTTAGTTACTATTAACTATTGCTGTTACTATTCTGTAGAATGTTCATATAACAGGCTGTATAAGTGTTTGCAAAGATGTGATTATTTTCATGTACCTAGAATGTCTTTGATTTAAGTGATTCTTGCAGAAACATAACTGAGCAGTGGTTTTCCTGTCTGAGAGAAAGAGATGTTGCAGATATTTTTTTTTTTTTAATTACTTTTTTTTTTAAAGCATCTCTTTTTTTCTCTGGGATATCCTGTGTAAAGCTAACTCAGGTTCAGTAGCACTGTAATGCATTTGATAAAAAGACTGGTGCAATGAGTCTTCCTGTATGTGAACTACACATACACATTGTTAGTGTTGACAAACATAAGACTATGTTGTTGATTTTGAATTTTAAATATTTTCAACCAGTATATTTTAGGATAAATGACCAAAAATTGAAACAAAAGTAGAAGTGCATCACTTTTATTTGAAGGTTATGAATATAGTAAAATTGCTCTTATATCTTCTCTTTCTCCCCTGTTTTGGAATTTTTTTCTTTTTTTTTTTTATGTAGGGTTTAGCTGAGAATAAAAGCACGTTAGGACCAGAAGAAGTCCGCAAATCTGCTCTGACCCTAGTAATGGGTGCCCTTGATAATCCTAACCCTATCTTGAGATGTGCAGCAGGCGAAGCTCTTGGCAGAATGGCTCAAGTGGTTGGAGAAGCTTCTTTCATTGCTAGAATGGCTCAATACAGTTTTGATAAGTAAGTTGGCTTTGATTCAGAAAAGGAAATAAAAATATAATTTAATGTAGTTTGGATCATTCCTCTACTAAATACCATATTCATTATTCTCTTCTTTTCATGCTTGATTGCTGTTATTATGTAGATCTAACAAACTTTCAAATGGAGTCTTCTCTTTTTGATTTATTTCATATGATTCTTCCAGGAGTGAAAGCTGAGTTGTTAAGCTACTTGGAATGTGAAATGATACCATTGAATAGTTTTTGATGAGTTACTTGAAGGTGACTAAACTGATTCAGATAAATTAACACAGCTTATACTAAGTGTGTCTGCATTACAAATGGTGCGGTAGGGGTTCTGTTTCATCAAAATATCCTCTTTACATATTGATTTAACTTATCTACTGGCCCATAATTTTTTTGCATATTCTGTTGTTAATCTTGGGTCTGTAGGAAGATGTCTGGTAGATATAACAAGACAACGTGTTTCCCAGTTTTCAGCTTAAATTTAAGACATCAACCTATCTGTGAATTAGACTGCACCTGCCTCAGGGCTGCAGCCCATGTTTTTGGCTGGCCAGGCTGCATGCGCGTAGCCTCAGTCCCGCTCTCCTACCTCTGGGTAATTCAGTTTTTCCCATAATTTAATCTTGTAATAAAGTACATAATCTTTACTGTCTTTCCTTGAATTTCTATTACTGGGACTATTTCCTTGGCTTCTTATTTAGGATTGAAGTTGTTAATGGTTGCTAGTCTGACACTATCAAGTAATTTCTTCCTTTATCTTCATTTACTTTGCTGTTCGCTGATGGCTGAGAGCATGCTTGCCTCTCATATATAGACAACCAGGGGGAAAAAAAAAATCTTTCTTTGTTCTAATTAGAATATCCTTGTTTTCTCTTTCTTCCTCTGCCCCAGAAAAGGTTATAATTAAAAAATTATGTATTTGTCATACATTCAGAAACAGTAATACTGTGAAAAATGCTCAGCATGTCACTGCTTCATACAGCTAGGTCATTCAAAATGCTATTCATTCTGTTTTAGTTTCATTAATAAAATGCTATTTTTTTAAAAAAAAGCTTTATTGGAAAAAATCATAGAATTCAGCTGTAGAAGAAAACAGCTGTATTAAAAAGCTATTCAACTGACTTTGGATCAGAAGTCCTGGCTATGGATTTTTTTGTAATTTCTCAATATGTGTTGTCATTTTTCCATTCCTGATTCCTTTTTACTGCAGTGGTCTAGCAATGGCTTTTCTGCTTATCCAATTAGTCTACTGTGAAACACTGGTAAACACTAGATGCTTTTCCTGCATTCTTTCACTTCTGAAACTCTGTTCTTCATCTAAAATTTCAAGTTCTGACCAGGAAGAAAGAAAGTATTAAAATATCTTTTTTTTTTTTCCCCCTCTTGCCTTATATGTAATCAAGTTTAATAGCTATTAATTAAGTACATTGTTTTTGCTTTTGTTTTTTAAGGCTTCTGAAGATCTTGTAAGGTGACCTGCAAAATTCTCGTAGTTATTTGCACTGTTATGGTACTTAAGAGTTCTTTGTAACAAATGGAATGAATTACACGATTTCCTTTTATTTAAACATTGATAGGTTAAAATCTGCCCGAGACGTTGTGTCAAGAACAGGCCATTCTTTGGCTCTGGGCTGTCTGCATCGGTATGTCGGTGGGATAGGTTCTGGACAGCATCTGAAAACTAGTGTCAGTATTCTCTTGGCTTTGGCACAAGATGGAACCTCTCCTGAAGTCCAGGTAAAGAAAAAAACAATCACCGCAAAACTACTTTAAAATTTTCAGGATTAAAATTAAAAATTATATTACTTGTTCAGATGTTCTGTAATAGAGACTGTCACATGAAAGCCAGATCATATGGATGTAGCATGTGCCAAGGACCATGAAGAAAGTGGAACTTCCCTTATAAACTCGTACAGTACAGAATCCCAAATATGTACTGCAATTAAAATGTAACCTTACTGTTAATTAAGGAGGCAGTTGCAAGTGGTCACATTAATTCAGACTGACAAGTATCTGCTTGTCAGCTGAGCCAGGGTAATTCACTGTGGGCATGTTTCTATCTGAACATAATTGTAAAGCAAAATGTGTTAGTTGTACCTTAGCTGCCTAAACTGAAGCTTTTAAGAACTAGCTGGTGGTTAATGTGTGATCAGTTACTGGAGTCTCAGGTGATGAGCAGTAGTTCTCTTAGTTAAGTAATTTCCATATATGTGGTACTGTGAACACAGTATGGCAGTACATCATCTTTGGGGGGTTGTATTTTGACAACAGAAATCTGTTGCAAGGTAAACTGCAGTTAGGGGAGAGAAGGGGAACTAGTAGGAGCCAAGTCAAGACAAGGCAAAAGTAGGGAGAGGTTTCTGTCCACTATGGACTGTAGACATGTGGAATCTCACAGGAGGACAACTTGACAACTAAAAGTTGCTGGTAGACTAAAAAGGGGACTAGACATGCTGCTGAAAGAGCAATGCCCTTGGGGTTGCTGAGTATGTATAAACCCTACACAGTTTTAGAAAGTTTCCTAAGTTGAAAATACTTGAAAATTGTGAGAATATGTTGTCTTCACTCGCCCTTAAGCATCTGTTTGTGGCTGCTGCTGTGAAAAGGAGAGGACTAGATGTAGATGGTAGCTAGATGGACTGTCTTTACATTAAATTTAATATTAGAGGGAAAAGTGCTGATTTTTTTTTTTTCTCCAGCAATTAAATCTGTCAAAGCAATAAATAAAATACCTTCAGAAGGGGGGAAAAAAAAGACCTTTTTTGAGTAAAAGCAAGTGTCTTGTGTGTTATTATTGTTCTTCAAAGATCATTGTGTAATTTCATGATATAACAGGTAATGTTTTGCAATTTTTTTTCACTAGTTACTGCAAGGAAATTGTTATCTGGAATAGTGACTATTATGCTTTAGGAGCAGGAAGTTGTGTGCCACCCATGAGTAGGGGCACTTTACACTCACAGACTGAGAAGCTGAAGCCCCCAGTAACTATACAGAATCATACACCTTACTTTAAATTGTTAACTTGGTAGAACACATAATAGAGTACCTTCATACTTCTTTTCCTAGGGCAATAAAAAAAATCAAAATAATCAAGCTTGTTATGTGAGAAAACAAGTCTAGTTTAATTTGGAGATAATGTTTAAAAAATAATAATCTATAGCACAATTTCAAGTATCTTTTAAATTTACTTAGTTTATTTAAGGTAAGAGAAAGTTCAGTTTGCATATGTAACTTATTTCATGTATGAATAAGTAATTTTGAGGCATATAATTGTGTACCATTCATTTAAAAATCAAAATTGTATGTGTTACTGCTTCATGAAAAATATGTACTATAAAGAGGGAGCCCAGGTGGAATTTGCATACCTACCTTATTTTCTTTTGAGAGTATGACACCAGGCCACTGTGAAAAGCTAAGCTTTTAAACCTCATCCCACACTATATCTATGGATACACAGAAACTGAGTAAGGGAAATTTGCAGGAATTAAAGGATAAGCTGTAATGTGCTATCAGGTAGTTAGGACTGTAGAAGTAGTTACATGATTGGTAGTGCTAATGGTTTTTGGGTTGCATTAGAGGCGATTAAAAAGGAACAGTTTTAAAGGCAGGTTTTTCAGCTTGCTTCTAGAATCTAGATTTGTAACAATACTGTTGTTTTAACTTGTTTTTTTCAGTGCAAATTGCATCACTTATTTCAGAATTCTCTTACCTTAAATAAGGTCATGTAGGTAGGATATTATAAAGAGATAGCTAATGTTTTCAGGTCTGTCAGGGAAATTTATTTCTTATGAAATGTCAGTGACCAAAAAGACTTTCCCCTTGCCCACTTCTTGCTTTGACAATTACAATAAATTATTTTTACTCTTTTGTTACTTACTTATATTGCAACTGAAACAGGTTGATCTTTCAACTTTTTTGTTTTTACTCATCTTGTATTACACTGGCTATGAACAGCAATGCTTTCTTCTCTTGCACCCTCTAATAAGAAAATTAATTAGAAAATTCATGTGAATCTTTCATCTTGTCATGAAAGTCAGTTTCTACTGGAATGTCAAAGGTGCTCCCCACTAAGCACTTTGTCAGCTGTCTCTTTCAGACTCCCCATCCAGTTTTACAGCAGAATGATTCTCTCTTTCCCCTGTCTTGCATCACTCTTTTTTCATTTTTTTAAAGTGGGTGTTTTGCTTGTTTGTATTTTTCTTCCTCAAAGTGCTTAACCATTTTTTGCTCAGATTCTTTGTCATCTTCATTATCCCCAAAACTGCTGATAGCCAAAGAGTATGCTAGAGATATTTAAACTCCCAGGTTATAGCTTGAAATTCTGGGCCCTTTGAAACAGTTCAGTAGTCAGAGTAGCTAACTAGACATGTGTAAGCAAGGATGTACAGAGCTAGGCTCAGTCTGCATAAAAAATTGTTTAAACTTCCTAAATGTATTACTGAAAAATATTCCTTTGGTTTTTTGATAGACCTGGTCTCTCCATTCACTTGCCTTGATAGTAGATTCTAGTGGACCAATGTACCGTGGATATGTGGAGCCAACGCTTTCTCTGGTTCTTACTCTGCTCCTGACTGTTCCACCATCGCATACAGAAGTACATCAATGCTTAGGGCGATGTCTTGGAGCTATAATAACTACTGTTGGGCCTGAGTTGCAAGGTTAGTGGGAATTTGAAGAGAAAACAAAAAAATCTAACTTATGTGAAGGTGATATATTGCAGTCTTAAATGGAAGAAAATACATTTGTTTGTTGTAATTGCTGCTGGGGTGGCGGGGGGGCATGTGCTGACAAATTCAGTTACCATCTTGCAAGCAATCTCACTTGTGATCCTACTTATGACTACTTGGGGCTTTTTTGACTGCTGTTTGAGATTTGTACAAAGGCATTGCAGTAGTTCATGGTGTTATAGCCAATGGCAGATTTGCAGTATAGGTAAAAGACTAGAAACACCCTGCTGCATATTTTGCTGCTTATATTTTTGTGTATAGGTGGGGCAAGAGACAAGATTGTTCCTCCACTTTTTCAGCATCTGTCTTTAACTGGTGGCAAGAGCTTAGGTTTGACATTGTTGATAATGTTGTAAACTATAAGTCATTTCTACTCATTCTTGATATTCTTAGATCACTGTACTTTACTATAGAGAATAAGATCTTGTCACACCAAACACTATCTGAAATTCTGTGTCTCGGATGGCAAAACCATGGATTTGTAATTTTGTCTAACTCAGATTTTTAGGAATATTTATAAAATGGTCTTTGATGCAATGCAAGAGAGCCATCCGCTAGTGACATTTTAACTCTAAATAACTGGATTTAAATTTCTAGTAATGAAAAATTTCTAGATGGTTTAACTGACTTGTGTATCTGCTTACTGTGTGTTAACCTTTTAATTTTGAGTGTCAGTAACTTTTTAAATAAACATCAACTTATTTAGAATGTCTTCTGCAGGTTACATTTTTCTGTAATTCAAATTTTTTTCAGAAACCTAATGCAGGTTAATTCTTAAAATACAGAATGGGATTATTTTTCAAATTAAATGAAAAATTTTTGAATGGTTATCCTGTTAGAGCAGTGGAGCTAATGGAGCTAACTAAAATCACATGCATACATGTTTGATAGCTTAAGTGTTAACCTGGTATTTTAGGAAATGGTTCTGTGCCTGAGATGTTGCCCATCTGTACAGAATGAAAGAGACTTGAAAAATTGAAATTCAGATAATTTTGCTGATTTCATGTCCTGGGAAGATGCTCTCAGAATATTTTTGACTGAAGCTTGTTGATCTAAAATTTCATTTGGACAGGACATTGTTTAATTGAGCTAAAAAAGAGATATTGAAACACTCTGTAGTGTTTTTTCGAAGCTGTGTAGATAACAATTTGCAGTAGGAATTCAGAAATTCAGGAATTGCAAGTTAACCTATAAACTTTGAAGCATTAAAAATTCTTGTTTCTCAAAGATTTAAAGTCTACAGTTATCATGTAAGAATTTTGCTGTGCTAAGCATATCATATTACATCATTAGGTAATGGAGCTACGATTTCAACAATCCGTTCTTCCTGTTTGGTGGGATGTGCAATCACACAAGACCATTCAGACTCGCTTGTTCAGGCAGCTGCCATATCCTGCCTTCAGCAGCTTCACATGTTTGCACCACGACATGTCAACCTGTCCAGTCTGGTTCCCAGTCTTTGTGTGAGTACAAACTACATCCGTTTTGCTCCTCATAGCTTTATGTACGTGCTAAGCAGGGGACAGGAGAGGCACTCTGCAAGATGTCAAGGATATCCATGTGTAATAAGCAAGCCATGTTTGCAAAAACACTGGAGTGCAATAGAAGAATGTCTGTCCCTAAGCCATTGTAGATCTTTTCAGAATGCCGCCCAGAGCGAAGTCATAGGGTTTGATTATTTTTCACCCTAGATAGCACAAAAGAGCAAGCATTTATATATAATATGACTGAGTAAAAAGGTGCTGAAACACTCAGTTTCCTACAACTAATTGTGTGCATAGAGGGAAGTGAGTGAGTTGGGGAAAGGCAGGAGATTTGGGATTTATTTTACCGCTGCCAGCATAGCAGGTGCTGATGTTCAAATTCTTGTGTTGCTGTTAACATTGCTTTCTCCCATCATTACTGTTCTGTCAGCAAATCCTAGCTTAAGCCTAGAAGTGGGGAAGAGACTGGAACCCAAAACGTGCCAAATACAGCCATAAGAGGAAAGGTGGTGTGTGTGCATTAGCAGTCTAGTACTGAGAAATTTGACATTTGAAAAGCTTCTTTCTAATGTTTGTTGGATGTTTTGCAAAGTTCTTTCTGTCATTCTTTGTGGAACTGGTGGTTCTGTGTTACCTGAAGTAGTGTATTCCTACTTAACATCAACACTGGAACTTTTTCATAGTCCACCATCCAGACTTTCCCTAGGGCATCCTCTTACTGTTATATGCTTTCCCCCTCTACTCACTTTTGCTTCCCTCCTGGGGATGCAAGTATGTTCCCAGAATCTGTCACTTGTCCTTTCACTAAATTTTGCATGAGAGATACGCAGTACACAAAAGTAGATAGGCCCTTTTGTATGAATACTATGTACAACATGACAAACAATCCCTGTAGCCATTTGCTTTGTAAGTACCATTGAGTAGTATTACAGACAATGAAGTTCATAAAAGATTGAGAGCTTTGAAAACTTTTCTTAGGTTTTTCTGCTCTTTCCTGTTCCTTTATGGTCTTCTGCTAAACAAAAGCTGTTTTCCTTCTCCTTTCTCACATTCCTTACTTTCAAGTCATGCTTAGTTTGAGAAGTTATCTTCTGAATTGTCTTGGACATTTCTTAATACTGCAAATACATAGATGTGTAGGCAAGGTCTACCTTACCTGCCCCATTAACAAACTTCTCATTGCTTTCCAACACACTTTTAAATGGAATTAATGTCAGGTATTAAAATTAAACCACACAGTTCCACAAGCTAGTTTCTTCCTCCTGCATTGGCTTCATAACCACTAGTTGTTTGTCTTGTAACTTAAAATGGAGAATATTCTTTCCATTAATTAAGTTCCCGAAATGTTCTGTGTTTTAGTTCTGTTTAAACAACCTTAGTGTGGTATTTAGAGGTTCTTTAAAGACTGCTTGTTTTTTCAGGACTAAAATCTTGTATATTCATATATTAAATAAAGATCTACTGTTAAAATGCTTTATAAAGTATACAAACCTTTCATTTAGGAAAGCAATTTCCATCCACATAATAACCTAATACTGAGAAAGCAAATGTGTATTTGGTTTATTAAAAGCAAATTCCTTGGGGTAAATAAAGAATCAGAGTTTCTTAAAGAGCACTCTTCATCTCTTCCACTTTGGAAAAACATGCAGCTCTCTGTGCAGCTACTTCCTCTCAGGAAAATAGAGACCATGCACAGTTCTTCTATAAGAGAAATATTTGCTTGTACTTGAGGTGATTCAAAAAGAATTAGAAACTAGTGTTGGTTAGCAAAGAAATCTGAAGGTAGGGGAGGCACTTTATAAAAACTTATGCAATAAAATCTGTTAGAAGTTTGAAATAAATGTTTGTATGATAGCTGTCATGTGTGATGCAGTTGATGATGGCTTTTGTTTGAAATGATTTGATTTACAGCTATAGCAGATTACAAAGTTGAGTAGTATCAAAGAGTGCAACAGATTAAAAAGTATAACTAGTCTAAAATCACATGGGCACAGTAGTTCCAATATTTAAGCTCTTACATCTTTAACCAGATAATAGCTGTGAGCTCTGTATATGTCAGCTTTATTTTCACAGGTGTACATTATAAAAAATGCTTACTTCTGAACTCTCAAGGTCTTGTAAAGAGCTTGGTACCCAGCAGCTCACACTTGGGCATATAATTGAAAAGTAGAATGCTGTTAGTCTTTAGTGGTGCTGATTTATTGACATGGGGGTGCAGCAGTTCACTGACCTGTAATGGTTCTGATTTTAGGTTCATTTGTGCAGCTCCCACTTGCTGCTTCGCCGGGCTGCTGTTGCATGTTTACGTCAGCTTGCTCAGAGGGAAGCAGCAGAAGTATGTGAATATGCCATGAGCTTAGCAAAAAATGCTGGAGATAAAGAAAATGGTGGCATCAGTAAGTATTTCTTTCATGTAGCCTTTTTGTAACAGTTGAGCACCCACACACCTGCATATGTGTGTTTTGCCTTCAGAGAGAGGGGGAAAAAAACCCCAACAACCCCCCTAACAACAAAACAATTCTTACAAGTATCATTTTATTCTGAAAATAGGAGACTCAACACTGGTGATCAGCACAGTCTTCATATGAACATAAAATCGTGAGCTTACTGGTATTAAATCACACCAGCTAAGTCTGTCTCTGGAACGATTGTTTATAGTCCAGTACTATTAAGTGTTGTTAAAAATTCATGGTGTGTGTGTACCTTGAAGAGAGAGTTGTGGTTTTTTGGAGGTTTTTTTTGAAGTAAGACTAGGAGGTATTTGCCTTGCAGGAAATAAATTAAATTAATTGTTGTATTAAAATCTGTTTAGTGTTAATTCAGAAGAAATTCAGTAACATTTTGGTGTATCGTTGCCTGGACTGTACACACAGAAATACAAAATGTCTGATTCTAGTCTGTTATTCTAAGTTTTAAAACGGAGTTACTGATTTCAGAAAAGACTTCTCATAATTTTGCAGATATGAATCCTTTTGCACCAGGAGCTGGTTCTCGTCGAGATGCTCATTCCCGGCATCAGGGGGTTGATATAACAGAGACAGGCCTCGAAGGTGTCCTTTTTGGAATGTTGGATCGGGAGACTGATCGGAAGTTGTGCTCAGATATCCACGATACTCTGGGACATATGCTTTCATCTCTGGCAGTAGAAAACCTTTCTCACTGGCTAATGCTTTGTAAGGATGTTCTTGCAGCTTCCAGTGGTAAGTGTTCTGTAGTGTTGGCATAAACAACAACGTGTCCTTAGTATTAGCATCTTCTGGCAATATTTTTTGGAGCTTGTCTTTTATCCTAGTTAAGATATAGCTTCAATTATAATACATTAAAACTTGCTTAGAAAAAACAAATCAATGTTGTGTTAAGTTTTATAATACTGCTTTTAAGATTAAAAAGTTATCTGCTTTGTAAAATTTCCAGCAGAGAAGCAGTATCGTTATTACTCTGACATTTCAGTATCTTAATGAAAGAACGTGTTATTTTTAGCTTCTATGTATCAGGACCATACAGAAGGAGGAGTGCTGTACACACTCTGAACTTTCTTTTATGAGGTTTTGTGAGTTACTAATGTGATGATGGGTTACCATGGTGATGCAGCTCTTGCTTGTTGTTCAGCTTTGCAGACTTGTTTGCACAGATCTTGTCCTCTGAGACCTTATTCCTGTTTTTCAGCCTGTAGGATGGTTGTGACGCAGATTATGCTTGTTTCCCTTGCATTTATAATTGTTTATTGGCATACTGTTAGTTCATCCTGAAGCTCTTTCCAAATGTTGCCAGCTTTGTTTACTGATGAGTAATGCTAGCAATGAGTTCTTTATGCAATGTAGTTACCATATATCTGCCCAATGAGAAAGACCTTGTTTCCTGAGTGTGAAGTTGGCATGTCCTTTTCTCATTTCATGCAGGATGGGTTTTAAAGTTTCTAATGTGGTTGTCCAATCTTTTTTTTATTTATTAGTAGGTGAAATAATCTCTGAGAGAACCTTATTTAAATAAATTTCTCTCAGCTGTACTTTAATACGCCAGGAACTTAATGTTGAACTCCTTTGATCCAACTAACTGGCAGATGAACAAAATCTGGTTGGCTTTTTAAGCAGAAATTTACAAATCAACCATATAAGGTCCTGGATGCCTTCTCAAAACACCCTTGTTGTGGATTGGCTTTGTGCATGTTTGATTTGCCATAACCTCTTTCTGTATTTAGTGAGTGTCTTGGCTCTTCAACTGCTTAAATTTAGACTTTCTAAGAAACATTCCTTGGTTGGGGTGCGTTACCCTTGCAATAATTTCTTCTAATTCTCTTCTGATTATTACTGGAGTAATTTTTGTTGGTATCTTGGCACTTTGCTAATTTAGACGTTGTTGTTGAGGTTTTATGTTCTTATTTCTGATAAGAAATGTATATGCTTGTTTGGTGAGTTGTTTTTTGTCCCTGTTTGTATTTTGGTTTTTTTAATGTGATCCCTGAAATAATTTTATTTTCTTAAATGAAGTCTCACAGCCACACAGGGAAAATATTGTTTTGAATGTTAAACATGTTTGTGGATGCTATAAACTGCCTACTTGGCTGCATACATGTCCCATGGCATGGAACTGTGTAGTTTTGTTTCAGTTTAATATGCATTCTAGCTTTTACTTGAAACAGAAGCTAAATAGTTTGAAGCTAAGCTGATTCTTTGATCTGAGCCTGGTAATCTCCTTATCCTATTTATTGGCAATTTAACGGGTTAGTTTTCAATGCTGAGAAGTTTAGATACGGGATTCGGCTATGTGGAGAATTAAAGTAACAGGAATTTATTTTATATCGTTTAAGACAAATCAAGTGTAATATAGCCCAGATTAGGGGTGAAAAACATTTCTTCTACTGATATTACTATGCCTTTCTACATTTTTCAAATGTTACTGTTTCAACAGAACAATTAGTCTGTTTTGAATCTGATTGTGAGGAAAGGCTTGAACATGTCCTTAGCTGTCTTCTGGGGATTGTAACCGTGGGATTTTTTTTTTTAATTGTTCTCTGTCCTAGACATGAGCACTGCTGCTCCCCTGGGAGGAGGGAAGGATGAAGAATCAGAGAAGAAGGATGAGATGGATGACGATACAATGTTTACCACCTTGGGTGAAGAGGATAAATCCAAGCCTTCTGTAGCACCTCGTTGGGCCACTCGTGTGTTTGCAGCCGATTGTCTATGCCGAGTTATCATGCTGTGTGAGAATGCAAACAAGGCACATTTCGATTTGGCGCTGGCTCGTTCAGCCAGACTTAAAAATCCAAAAAGTAATTACAGAATGTTTTGTTTTTAATTTTTCTAAAATGTTGACACTTCTTTACAGCCTAAGGTTATACAACCAAGAAAAAAAAAAAGCAGTTATCCTTTCATTCAAGTGGTAAAAACCAAAGGAAGTGACCAGCAACAGTCAATAAAACTGTAGTTGTATAACCACTGTAGTTACTGTACCATGAACACAGGATGAGGTTTGCTGGAGGATATAAATTCTGACATTGAGGTGCTTGAAAATAAACCCCCTTAGATTTGCAAGCCTTTTCTCCAGTCTGAAACAAGCAGTAAACTTCTAGCTAAGGGTGAGCTGGGAACAGTTTCTGAATTTAACATTATGACAGCAATGGATTAGACTTCAGAGATTATTTTAGCATCTCCACACCAAAGGGATGCTAGGAAAGACAAAATAAAGGCCAGGTAATTATTGCTCTGGCATTGGTTGTGGAGAGATGGATGTGGGAGGGAGTTGTAATAAGACACGAACCCAGTTGCTTTATAAAGTTCATTGTTCTGTTATCCATGAGAGTGATGAATATTAGTTTTAAAGCTAATGTTTTGAAGATACTTTTATGAGTTAGAGGATCAAAATTGAGACGTCAGAAATGACATAGTTGTTTTGTGAAGAAACATTTTTCTAATGGGTAGTGAGAGGTTTCTGTCCCTGAATTGTCCATGTGTGTTGGTTCTGGTCCATAATGATTGTTTGCTTTCACCTGTGTAGTGCTCATGAGGACTTTGTGTATGTAGAATGAGTATCATGAGCATCCTAGAATGCATAGGATTAATGGATTTTATTATCTGTGCTGTTGAGGGTGTCTGTTACGATACAGAGATATATCAAGTCTTTGCTTGTGTTGCTTTGATGCAGTCTGGTTCCAGCACTGTGCATTAGTTTTGTGAGAATCTTGTTTCTGACTTGATTTGAGGCTGAGGTCACTGTTTGAGGACTAAGAGGGAACTCTAATTTTGAGATGGTGTTGTATTGCAGAGAAAATTATGAAAAAGCTGCTGGTCATAGAATCCTGCAGAGGACTGCATATAGTAATACTGAGAATTTACATCTCTGAATTTATTTAAAGTGAACTTGATGTGTTTGGTATCGCTGTAAAAAAATAAAACTCGGTAAACTTCTACCCCCACAACTTCACCTTCCAAAATATTTAAATTTTACTAACACCTGTGATGGTCTGAAAAAATAAGTGCAGACTTTACCACTTTGTAGTTTTTAGGTGATCTCTAGTCATTCTTTACTGACATGCTCTGAAGGTTTCAGCTGCAAAGTAAACTTTTTGTTTTTACCTTGAGACTTGAAAATATGTAGGGCTTTCATAATTTGTGGGTTTTATTAGTCACCCTGGATATTATATTTTTAAATAATTTATTTTCATATTAGTTGTACAACATCTGGTAATTTCAAATTAGGAGTAAGGAAATAAATAAAATGAATAGAGAAGAATAAACATTTCAGAGATATTACCGAGTTATGTGTAGTTCTTCCTGCATGTTGTCTGCTGCTTACTTAACAGCCTTGGGTGTGGCTTTTGGAAGCAGAACTAGAGGCATTCTCAGTTTTTAGGTGCTTAAACTTGATGAAGTTTTCCTTAATCAGCAGAGGTCACTGTAAGCATAGGACTCGAACAGGAACTGCCTTGAAGATGTTATGTAGGTTTGGGGGGGAAGGAGGAATCACTAAAATTAGCTTTACTAAATGTTCTAATCTCTTCTAAACTACTGAGCTATATTTACATACTCTATTCAGTGCAATTTCTGTATATCATATATTTAGTTTTGTTTCAAAATTGTGTTTAATTTTTAAAGTTGTTTTAGGAATAAAAGTCCTTGTATGACTTTAAGGCGGTGGGGGGGAGGAAGAAAAATAGGTTGCATTCTTACCTGCCTTCTTCCATACCCTAAATATGGACCTCTGAAAAAGAATAGGTAAAATTTGTACATGTCAGCGAGGAAAATGTTACAAATATCTGTCATGTTAGCTTTCTTTTAAGTTACTAAATGGTTCTTTCTGTTTTATTCTAAGATGACTTCTTAGTACTGCATCTCTCTGACCTTATTCGAATGGCATTCATGGCTGCGACTGATCACAGCAACCAGCTGCGGATGGCGGGTCTGCAAGCTCTTGAAGACATTATCAAGAAATTTGCATCAGTTCCTGAGCCAGAGTTTCCAGGCCATGTGATCCTGGAGCAGTATCAGGCTAACGTGAGACCTCCTTTATAAGTTCAGGAGATTGTCTATTTGTGCGAGTATGCCAGTATTACCTTCAGGAACGTTTTATAACTTCAAAAGACCTGCAAAGAGATTTTTGTGTGTGGAAATGTACTGAAGAGACTCTTTGATTTATCTCTTCAAAATTTATTTTTGGATCTCTTCCTATTTATTGTAATTTAGTAGCTGACGAAAGTAAAAATTAAGTAGCTATCGATTCTTGAAAGCCAAATATTACAAGTTTAATTTAATTTTTGCAAGAATAGCATTTCATTTGTAGAATTAGGATCTGGAAAATAATGCTGATTCAGTTCTCCACAGAATCTAATAAATCCGATTTCTTGGGAATTAATGAATATACTTCTGTTTAAATGAAAACTACAAAAGTATAGGAATGGGATGTGGACAGTTGAAGATTTATTTTAGGGTATTATTGCTTTATTTTGTTGTATAGCTTAACAATTTCTACTCTTTTGTCTTCACTGTGTCTGCAGGATCTTTGCAAATACTTTTTAAAGGCAGGCTTTAATCCTTTTCATTTCCTACCTTTTTCTTCTTCCTTCTTTGGTGCTGTAATGATTAATTCTGTCTCTTTGACTTGATTCCTTTTGTTTCAGAAAAATGCCGCCTTGTAACAGCTGCCTAAAAGGGTTTTTGTCAGTATTTGTCATTTTGGGAACTCAATGCAAATTGAACCATAAGCACTTGATTTCACATGCCATTTGGACATCACTAAGTCATTGGCTTCTTGAGCCTTAGCATAATTGCACTTGTAGTACTTTCATGATTAAAAGGATACTCATTAACAGAAGAAAGATAATGCCATGTATTTGACAAAGGTAGTTGAGCCTTAAAAAGGCAGTGGGCAAGTAGGAAAAAACTGGTTTAGGACTTTTTTGTTGTTTCAGAAATACTATTGCAAATGTCTACTAGGCAGCAAAAATAGGTTTGGGGTGTATCTATAATGCCAAAATTGGCAATCTTGTCTTACTTGTTCTATGCATGTGGTTAAGCCTTTAAACAGGGTGAGATAAAGAATGTTGTATCACTGTTGTTTTAGTTGGATTGTTTAATTTTTCTTTCTGTCAACAGGTTGGAGCTGCTCTGAGGCCAGCTTTTTCCCAAGATACACCATCTGATATAACTGCAAAGGCCTGCCAGGTACAGAGAAAAATGTTCAGATAGTAAAAGCCAAACTGATTTTCCTTCTCTTTGGAAGAAGGATGCAGAAGAGAGGTAGTAGCAAATGACTGGAAAATTTTGTAAACCTAAGCGTGATGTTTTTGCAACATCTTTTGAGCCTCCTGGTAATATAGTTTGCTCCTCAGAAGTACAGAAGTCTTTTTAGACATCAGAAAATATTTAGTCTTTCTGAAACTAATTGTGTCTTCATGTCAGTTCTGCATTTGTTGTTGAAAGAAAAAAAAAGAAAAAAAAACCCCTTGCTTAATGAGACCATTAGCAGTGTTTTTATTGACATGCCTTTCAGTCTGATCAAATACTTTGATTACTTATGATTTAGCTTTAGACACTAAACTTCTGTTCAGGTTAATACTCTGGTTTAGCTTTTATAAGATCTGGACATTCTCAATTACAGTCACAGTAACAACCACTCAGTGACAATTCAGTGAAAGATTTTTTTTGTGTGTGTATCTTTTTCTTGTATGTGATCTTGTGCTGCTGTAGTTTAAATCAGCTATTGGTAACGTAGCTGTAGTAGCATCCGGTACATGGTTTGCACAGGTAAATTACTACTGTAGTTGAAAGCAACAGTTTAATTAGCTATGCAAACATCAGTCTTAATATGATAACTTTGTGTATATGAGTTTTGTTTAGTAAATCTTGTTCCAGCAGGACTATGATTTTGTGTTGTTGTTTAATACTCATAATTTCCAGCAAAATTTGTAAGGATAGATCAAATATGGCTTAATTTAGCATGCATACATAGGAAAGAACATGCACATCTCTACCTTACAGAAAGTTTCTGTGCATTTAAAGCTACATGGACAGGCAGTTTATGTGAGAACATGTAACATTCCTTATAACTCGTCAAAATCTTCCCTAGTCAACCAGTTTCAAAGTGGATGCGTGCACTTACAGGGTCAAATGGTTGGAGATTAGGTTTGGATATTTAACTCACTCTGTAGAAGTTACATGGACAGAGTTGAGCTGCACTGAATGAGTTTGATGTTGTTATAGTTTTATGTCATTACTAAAACAGGTGTTGACTTGCCCAGCAGCAGGAGTGAAGCTGGTCTTAGTCCTGCTGTGAACAAATTACAGATTTGTGACAGATTTTTGGCAGCCTTGTCCTTGCACCTTCGTGGCACTTTTTGTGTTTGTGTTTACTTTAAATGTGTCCTATCTTTCCGGATTTTTTTTTTTTTTTTTTAAGAAAAGCAGCTGCACCACAACTATATTGCCTGTGTTATGTCTGGGTGTGAATGTGTTTCAGAGGATGAATGCCAATGTATAGCACTAGACAGGAGCAGCTGATCTATGTGGTGTTTGGATTTTAAGTACCTGTTTATGTCCATTTAATTCCAAAGAAAAATAGGGAGACACCCAACTCCTGGTGTTGGTTGTTCTAAAATGTAGTACTGTTGGTTCCAGATCAGAGCCCAGTTGTTTAAAGATTTTGATCTCACTCATTTCTAGGTGTTTTCTTGATGTTAAAGATCTTCAAAGCTTCTCATTAGTATGGAGCCTTAATATATGATTTGAGAGGTGTGGGTTTTTAAAGATGTACTTTTATTGATTGCTGTCTGTTATGTTCTTGGCAGGGAATGCGATCACCCTTACTTGAGTGATTTAACCAGACATGTGGGAACAGAATAAAAAAAAATTGTTATTACCTATTTATGGAGGATAAAAAAAATATTTTAAGCATTTTCCATGTATCTATTAAGTTTCATTGTTATATATGCTTTGCAAATACAGCTTTTGTAACCATTCACCTGAGCAATTCTGTTATGGTGGGGGGGGTGGAAAGGAAAACCTTGGGTTTTTTGATATTAAGCAGGAAGAGAGCTGCTAAGTTTTTTGTGGTGGTAGTTTTGGTTTTTGTTATAGTTTGGTTTTGGTTTTTTGAGGGGTTTTGTTTTTTTCATTTATAATATGGCTGGTTTTTTGCTAGTTTAGAATGATACTTAACTTTGTTGTTTAGGTGTGCAGTGCTTGGATAGGAAGTGGAGTTGTAAGTGACCTGAATGATCTCCGCCGAGTTCACAACCTTCTTGTCTCTTCCCTGGATAAAGTGCAAGCAGGAAAGGGATCTTCTAGCCAGCTTTACCGAGAGAGTGCAACTACTATGGAAAAACTTGCAGTTCTGAAAGCATGGGCAGAGGTAAACATTGACCATTAAATCTTGTCTGAAAAGATTTTGCAATGTAATAGCAGCTTCACACCTGGCACCTGCCCTCCTCCTTACCTGGTGCAGTTCCAGCCCTGGCATGTTTTCATCTCTATATCTTTCTCTCTTCCTTTTTTGATCCACATTTACAGTGATGCTTGATTGTTTTTTGTTTTACTGAGCTTTTCTGTATTAAGGTGTATACCCTCATACCCTATCAGATTTTTATTTTCCTTCCATCTTATTGCTCTTAAACTTTAAAAAAACCTAAAAACCATACAACCTTAAATTACATTCTGGTAAAATATTGCAATGAATTAACAAGGAGTTTGTCAAATTGCTCATAATAAATTTCAGGCTTAATGTAGATATTGTTGGGGAATGGCTGGAATATGAAAAATCTTCAGCTGTTTACAAAAGACAGAGTTAGCACTGCTTACATTACTTTGCTTCCTGAAATGTTATTTGCATGCTATAGAGCTCTACATATAATTATGCAAATGGTATTTTGGGTTATTTTTAGTGTAGTACTTCAAGGTTTGGGTTTTTTAAATTACATTCTCTTGGAAGCTACTTTTGAAATTTCAAAGGAAAGTATTAACATTTCAGCTGTGTCATGTTAATCATCCCATACTCTAATTTTTAGCTTTGATATGGAGCATCTGTTGTGTGAAGACCCTTATTTCTATTCTATTTCTTTTCTAAAAATGATTATTTTTACTGTATTTTTCTGGTAGTTCTGCTTATTCCCATATTTATCTGAGTTTTTGAAAATACTTTTATCCTCTCATAGCATTTATCAGAGACAAACATATGAATGTTCTTCTATTCATGTAACACATTTAAATCCATTTACATGTCTGATACCTAATCTGCTCCCAGAAAGTGACAATTACTCTAGTTTATCTATTAGCTCTTAATGTAAGTCAAAGAAATCTTTGCAATAAGGATGCATTGATTTAATAAAATTAGTTATTTAAATCAATATATCTGTGTAGAGCAGCAGTAATTGACACTGTGTGTAGCCAGATTGTTTTAGGGAAGTGCCATTTTTGCCCTTAAGTGTTATATACTGGTAGAAATAAAATAAAATAAAATATAAAAAAAAAGTAATTGTATTGCAAATATCTTTTTTTTTCCCCAATCATTTTCCAATGAGTCATCTGTGGATGGCATCTGTTACTTTCATGTGGGAAAGGCTGCTGCTTTTTTTTCTTTTTAGGATCTCACAGCATGTACTTTCTTACCCTTTTTTCTTCTAGGTGTATGTTGTTGCCATGAAAATTAAGAAAGAAGCAGAGACCAAACCAAAGCGTGTTTTAAAGAGCACAGAGGAGGATGAGGATGATTTTGGAACTGTAGATGAGTTGCCACCAGACAGTTTGATAACACTTGTACAACCTGAGCTGCCTGCACTTAGCCGTCTCTGGTTAGCTGCACTGAAAGATTACGCTCTTTTAACTTTACCAGCTGAATTTGCCACCCAGCTTCCACCAGATGGTAAGCACTGGAATTTCTTTTTGTGGTGGTGTGAAAAACAGAAAGAAATCCTTAGTTGAGACTTTAAAATTACTCTATAAATTTTTTGGCAGAAGTGGTTATTATGCAAGTGATGCATTCCTGTTACACATAGGCAGAAATTTATGTTTGAAGTTTGTATGTGCTTTTTTCCTTCAACCTGCAATGAAGATATTCTTTAAAATAAAAAAACATTTCTTTGTAGAATTAAGAATGCTTCTACACCTCTAATACCTGGATATCAAATGCAAAAAGATGTTCATTATGAGAAAAACATGAGACTAAAGCTGATACTGCCTTATAATATTTTACTGAGTTAAGAATGAGTGTTCTATATGAAAAGTGCTGCAGAACCCAATAACTGTGCCTGCTTTTCTTGCTCTCTGCTTACTGTTCCATCGTGGCCATTGCACTTTCTTATGAGAGGTACTAATGGTGCTCCTTTGCAAGGAGAATTGGGATGCACTGTCAGTAACAAGGATTACATCTGAATATGTATGTGACCAAATACACCCAGAGTAAACAAACTAATAAATTTAGAGCATGTGCTTTTTGTCTATTATTTGCAGAGAATTTCAGAATTTACCATTGCTTTGCTAATTTAACAGGTGGAGCTTTTTACACTCCAGAAACAATTGATACAGCTAGACTGCATTACCGAAACTCCTGGGCTCCCATACTGCATGCAGTGGCGCTTTGGCTAAACAGTACAGGATTTAATGCTTCAGAGTCAACAGAAGAGACTGCTGCAGCAATGCCCAATTCACAGAAAAGTGCTACATCCATTATGTTAAACCAGACACCTGGAACTCCACCTACCACTAAGTCTTTGCCAGAGATAAACAAAGATCGAATGCACTTAATTTTGGGTAAGAGTTACAAGCTTAGAATTCAGTACCAGCACATTTTACTATGAAGTGGTATGGGAATAAGATAAGATACTTTGCTTGAAATCTAGGAAATTTAAAATGGATATATATATATATCTGAACATATATCTGGACATTAATGTTTCAGAATATCTCTTATCTCCTCCTCTCCTTTTCTCTCTGCCTCCTGCGTTTATAGCTTTAACAGAATATTTTTTTTGTGTAATCACTGTGATTTTTAGTTTATGTAATTGAATAAAATGAGTAGCAACTGTTCTGTTATTTTCTGTAATACAGTTCAGATGCTACAAAGTTTTATGCTTCAAAGACATAAAAGCTGTAAGGTTATTAAAATACACACCCTCAGAAAAACACAGTTCAGTAGAGACTGATATTTAACAAGTCACATGGAATAGCTTTTGCATCAGTTTTTCATCTGGGAGTAACACTCACTGTTTCCCTTTGTTGTTATCTAACAGCTTTAAGAGGTGGATGTGATCGCTTTTACGAATGCCAGCAGTTTGCTGAGATACACAGATAATTAAAACCAGAATTACGTGCAATATATAATATGAATATTGCATAATTTTTGAGGCTTAACTTCATCTCGGTTATCTTTCCTTTTAAGAGAGTTCAATAAAATAAAACTCGCTTTACAACTGAAGGATTCAGAAGTCTGACTTACAGATCTTTAGAACAAAGTGTGACTTTCTGTTCAGTAATCTAAGTTGCTTGCTGTCACTGTTTATTATTTTTCCTGGCAAATTTTTGGGAAGATGTGATGCAGAAGAGAAAGTGAATACAATTCTGCTATTTGTAATACATAAACTCTTTTGCTTTAAAGGAAGAATTGAGAAAAACATGTATCTTTCTGAAGTTTTTAAGAACCTGCTATTTAAATTTAAAAAAGAAAACTTTGAGTTTGTGATGATGTGAACATTCTTTTTAATTATTGCTATTTTCAGGTGTTAGTATACAGTTTCTGTGTTCCCCACGACCTGAAGAGCCTGTTGAACATGTTACATCTTGTTTACAAGCACTTCATACTTTATTGGATTCCCCTTGTGCCAGGATCCATATTGCAGAGGATCAGGTACTGTATGAGCATGTTGTGACAATCAGCTTTTTCTAGGTCTTGGTCTTTCATGTGTGATGATTACAAAAGATGTAATTATTTTTGTGTGAGAAACGTATTTGCTCATCATAAGCAAGCAACATAGCAATTAGGAATTGTTAAGTCCTAATTAATTTTTTTAATATGTATTTTGTTCTACTGTAGCTCCTTGGTGTTGAACTCTTGAGTGTGCTTCACCGGCTTCTCCTGACTTGGGATCCTCCTTCAGTCCAGCTACTGGTTACAGGAGTTGTCCAGCAGATAGTAAGAGCAGCTCAAGATTATTTGCAGGAAAAAAGGAACACACTAAGTAAGATTTTGAAAACATGGCTTGCTTTGCAGAGTAAATAAGCAACAGTTTTCATATGGGGAAATGAACTCAAATACGTTAGAGTATGGTTACACTGAAGTGTATTCCACAGATAATCTTGATGTATTCATAATCTTACCTACTGATTTCTTAATTTCTGTAAGGTGTACTTTTTCTTCCTCTGATCATTCTAGCAATTACTCTCTTCATGTCCTAATTTTCATTCATTTTTCTTGAATATGAGCAATGAAAATTATAGCCAGCACACCACGTAGGGTCTTACTAATACCTTGCTCTGTTGCATTAATATTTTTCTATTGACTGTCTTCTAGCACTTCATTTTTTCTAAAGTTGAATGGTTCAGCCCACAGTGTAGGGTCTTATGGTGCATCCCTGCCACAACTGGCATTTGTGAGGTGAGTGAACAGCTACTGGAACCAGCATGAAAAGTTGCTGGCCCAGGAGATCTTGCCAGGAGTGGAGCAGACTTGCATCTGGGTTCTTACGTTACTGACATTCAGGGTGTGCCAGCAACCAGGAGCTATGGGAATAGGGTGTGCAAACAGGACTAAGGCAGTTGGCATGGAAAGGCATGCTCATGCAGCCCAGAAGTGCTGCTCAAGACTGTACAAGACTGCTAGAGTCAACATAATGTTGGCAGTGACATACAGCAAGACACAGCCTGTGTACTGAGGAGCAATCAGCTCTGGCACATCAGAGGTCTAATGACCTTGCTTGACATTCACATGGAAAAGATGAAGGGTAATGGATTGAGGAGATTCCCATTGGAAACAAGAGGAAATCTTTTCACAATGAGAGCAGTTAACTGTTGGAATAGTCTCCCCAGGGAAGTGGTGGATTCCCCAACTTTAGAAACTTCTAAGATTCAGCTGAACAGGGTGTGGGGCCATCCTGTGTAGGCTGTGCTTTTTACTAAGCAAGGTTGGATCAGGTGATCCTTGAGGTCCCTTCCAACCTGGTATTCTATGATTCTGAGATTCAGCCTAAAGTCCTGATGGGAATATCTTCCAGGTGTTTGTCTGTGCAGCCAGGGCTGGAGGTGACATTGGTCTCACCTGTGAGATGTGAAGGAAATACATGTGAAGGTGAGCAGATTGTATAGTGTCAGGAAAGGCAGATGGGAGGAAGATACATTCTTTGCAGAGATCGTGCAAGGGCAGGAGCCGAAGCCCCATGTGTCACAGAAGGACGGTCATAGGCTATGCTGGAATATCTCCCTGGAGGATAGGACTCCCACGAAGGTGGAGGCTCCAAGGTTGTGTCAAGAGGAGAAGAGGAACAAGCTGTCAGGATAGGTATCTGGGCCAGCCATCCCCCTTTGACAGCTCAGAACTGATACCACTAAGAGGAAGTGAAGGGTGAGGGGAGGTGAGAGTGTTCCAGTCAGGAACTCTCTTCTTGTTTGCCATAGACTGCCTAATGAAGAAGAGGAGGTGAGTGAAGCCACATTAAACCAACTGGAAGGAACTTTGCATTCACAACCTATGGGAATCTCATGAGAGACTTTAACCATCCAGACACGTGCTGGAAGGGCAGCATGGCAGGATGCCAACAATCTGAAGCTTTCATAAGCGTACGAGGCAGTTTTTTTCAGTGTGGGTGCTGGACATTCCAAATAAATAAGGGTGCTGCTTAGTGGATGTGCTCCTCACTAATACAGGAGAAATGGTTATGAATGGTAATGGTAGCTGTGGCTGTAGCAGCCATGAGATAGTGAATTTCATGATCCTGAGGGAAATTAAGAAAGCAAGTAGCAGAGCAAAAGGTTTGGGCTGACTTAGCAGACTTGGGCTTGCAGACGAGATCTTGCGGTATGCTTCCAAGAAGAGCAAAGGAAAGATAGTTCATATTTGGTGACAAAAAATAGATCATCCAAAAGTACAGGGTGACACACAGACATGGCAGGAGGCTGACAGCTGAACAGAAACTTCTGACTGAACTCAAATGTAAGGAAGTGTATGGATGGTGGAAGTGAAGGCAGACTTCCCAGGAAGCCTACTGAAGATGTCTGCTCAGGTATGGATGAGTGGAATTAGGCAAGCCATGATTTGTCTGGAGCTGAGACTGGTGTTAAATGTTAAGTGTGACAAGAAGGGCTTTTATAGACACGTTGGCAGCAAAAATACCAAGGAAATTTGGACCTGCTGCTGAATGGATTGGGTGATCCAATGACAAAGCACATTAGAGAAAAAACTGAGGTACTGTTATCCTCTTTGCTCAGTCCTCCTGTGCTCCTGTATCTAGTGAGCAAGTTTAGGGAGAGAGTTGCTACCTACAGTAGATGAGCATCAGGTTAGAGACCACTTAGGTAAAAGCTAGACATGCTCTGGGGCCAGATGGGATGCATCTGAGGGAGCTGGCTGACAACGTGCTGAGGCTACTGCCGTCACCTGTGAAAAGCTGTGGTGCTCAAAGTTGTGATAGCAAGTTGTGCAAGTGGTGGATACACTGGAAGGCAGTGCTGCCTTTCAGGGGAATCTTGAGCTGCAGGACTGAGAACCTGCTGAAGTTAAGGCAAGTGCAAAATCCTGCATTTGGGATGGAATAACCCCATGCAGTGGTATAGGCTGGTGGGCTGACAGACTGGATAGCAGATCTGCTGCATAACAAGTTGAATGGGAATCTTTGGTGTGCCTGTGCAATGCTGAAGACTTGTTACAGGTCTGCATGAGATAAGCATGGCCAGTAGATTAAGGGATGTGATTTTCCTTTCAACTTGAGCTTGTGGAGATGCATCTGGAGTAGTGTGTAGTTTTCTTTGCCCTTCCCTCTTCCTGCTTAGGATGATAAAGTATGATGCATGAGGAGAGGCTGAGAGAGCTGAACTGGTTTAGTCTGCAGAAGAGAGGGTTAATATGGGATAGAATAGGAATCCTCCTTCTTAAAGCGGTTTTAAAGAGAAGACCAATCCAGATTCTTCAGAAAGGCACATGGTGGAAGGACAAGAGGCAATGGACACAAGTTGCAACAACAGAAATCCAGATGAGGTACAAGGAAAAAAAAAAAGTCACCATGGGAGGAGTGAAGCAATAGAACAGCTGCTTAAGGGTGTTGTGGCATCTCCATGCTTGCAGATACTCAAAATGACCGGCCCTGACCAACCTGCTCTAGGTTTCAAGTTGGCCCTGTTTTGAACAAGAGATTGGACTTGGATGATTTATGGAGACTCCTTTCAACTGAAGTTTTTCTGATATTGTCTGATGAGTTGGTAGACCTAAATCCTCTTCCTCTACTTTGCCTTCCATAGCTTTAGTAAAATTAATTCTTTCTTTTTTTCTCTCTGCTTCTTCTGGTATGATATTTCAGCTTCTGGTGTTTTGCTTAGGCTTTTCATCAGCATATTTTGTTAGTTTGTTTCTATTTTATATAAGAATATCCTTGGGAAGGGTATTGGCATCAGTCCAAAAGCTGCTTTCTGCGGGAATTTTAGTAACATCTTCTTTTTAACAGAGCATCTCCCTGTTCAATCATCCCTTTACTATTTCTTTAAAAAAATCTCATACTGTTGCCATCTTTGCTAGATAATTAGTTTACAGGTGGCAACCTGGCAAATAGGTCATTGATACCTGGTTAGGTTAGGCCTACCATGTTTTCTTTTACTTGAAAGAAGTAAAGTAAAACCCAAAGAATATTCTCTTACTAAGGAAAACTACCATCTTAGTCTGGCACAATATACTGTTGAGGAAGAAAAAAAACCAACCTGTTAGCTTTTACCCATTTTCCACATAAAAACAAAGAGAGGATTTTGCTGGAACTTGAGGAACCAGCACAGCTAAAAATGCAAGCTCTGTTCCTTCATATGAATTAATGGAATTGTTTACTGTAGGCCCAGTAAGTTGCATTTTTCAAATCAATGGATGTGATAACACTAGCAATCATTTAAATTCATAGGAGCTCCATAGGGGTAATTCAGGCCAACTTTGACTTACTGAATCTCTGTCGCTGTTTAATGGGAGAGGGAAAGACTGCAGCTGGCCAAGCCGCCATTCAAAAGAGAGACTTTTTCAACTGAATGCTCTGAAATAATGAACTCAGACATAGAATCCTACAATGCTTTTCAGTTCTCTTATTTCATAATCAATTTAGGCTGAAATAAGACTTTGTCAGGGTGGAACGTTTAATTGATAGCTATTAAATGAAAAAAAATATTGTCATGCCTATTTATTTGGCAGTCATTGCTGTTAATTTTATAATAGGTTTTATAAGAAGCAAAATCCTGCATTTTTATTTTCTTTAAGTATTACTACTTTTTTGTAGTTCTGGATGGATTTTTAAGTATTGTTGCAATTATAATACTTCTAAAGCATTTTAAACCCCTTTAAGTCTTTCTAACTAAAAATCAAGTTTGACATGAGCCATATTTGTCATATCTTACTGTGAAGCAACTTTTTCCTGTTGATTTTTAACTTTTTTTTAAAGAGTGTGTCATGTCGTCTTTGGTATGGGATCCTTCTTAACTGTCTCCTCAGACTTTTCTTTCCTTTTTTCAGATGAAGATGATACTGAGGAAAAAGAAAATCCTCTTGCTTTAGGAGAGGGAGGTGAGAGTGGTGGTCTTGTTCCTGGAAAATCTCTCGTCTTTGCAGCCATGGAATTGCTCATGTTTATTCTAGTAAGGCATATGCCTCATCTAAGTTCAAAAGTGTCAGATTCTCCAAGTCACATTGCTACCAAATCCCACCTCTCTGAGGAAAGTGCTCGTCTTGTGGCTGCCACGGTTACTATACTGTCTGACTTGCCTTCACTGTGTTCTCCAGCAGGTAAGGGATTGTTAAAAAGTACATATTGAGTGGTTACTCTAGGGAAGCATAGTGAGAATATGATGCTAAAAGCAAATAAAATATATTTTCACAAGATACTTTAAGGGTCATCTATTAAAAATTATGTTTAGGTTCTAAAATAAGTTAAGAATTCAGGCTTTTCCAGTGAGCAACATAAAGGAAATTATTTGATTTTAAGTTTGCATGTGTGCTGCAAGTTTGCTGAGGAAATGAGCTCTATATCACTATGATTTTATTGTTGGTTTTTTTCCCTTCCTTTTTCATGATTTTGAAACCTTTTGTCCAAATTTAATCATATTATAAAAGAACATAGACATCTCAGATAAGTAAATTCCCAAGAGGTTAATGAAAAGTAGCAGCTGGATGAAAAGAAAATCCTCCTGAGGAAAAAGCAGCACAATGCATCTGTGATACACTGGGATTGCAGACATTGGCTGTCAGTCATCCCAAATGTGACTCAAAACTAAATGGAGCTTTCTTCTGTCCAGGGAGACTGCCACAAAGGACATGTGTAAACTGGGGTAATTGCACTGAGTAGGGTTCAGGGGTAAGGGACACAATTGCTTGGGAAGCTGTATTCTTTGAATTTTGCTTTTCAGAGAACAAATTGCTGAAGAGTTGTCTCATGGATCTCTGGGAAATTTCACACACTGATGTAAATAAGACATTTTTGAGGTTGTTCCCTTAATGAGATGCATCATAAATAAGATAGTTGGACAAAGTCATGCTCGGAACACAACATGGGCTGTCTTCAGATGGGCAATTTGTGTCCTACAGTTCTTTAAAAAACAGTAGAATTTTAGTTGACCTGGAGCCCTGCGCTGTTTTTGTTTGATTCCTGGTTGGGGTTTTTTTTTGTGTTTGTTTGGGTTTTTTTTTTATGCTGGGATGTGGAGTGGGATGGGCTAGAAGAGTAACGGTACTACTTCTGTGTTGACTGCAGTGAAGGCATGACTCCCTTCACTTTCAGTGGCCGCATTTGGCAAGTGGCCACTGAAAGTAGCTCAGAAACTACCATTAGTCTACAGAAACTGCTAGAGTTGTTTTGTTGTTTATTTTATTTTTTTCCTCATCCAGAACATGTTGCCAGCTGATAGCTGTAGGGAGCAGGGAGGATAGTGCATGTACAAATATTTGTGTTTGAATTTTTGAATGTAAGGAAAACTGTGAACAAAGAGAATTAATCACTTTCTGTGATTGAATACGTTTCTATATTTCTTCCTCTTTCTTTAAAACATGAGCATCTTGCAGTCTCCATTGGACAAGATCCTGGGCAATCTGGTCTAGAGGAACTGCAGCTTTGAAAGAGGGAGTTGAAATAGATGATGTCCAGCAGTCCTTTCCAGTCATTACTCTAATTATTCCAGCCATTATTCCAATTATTCAACTTAATGTATTTATCCTCACAGCATTCCCAAAGTAGGAAGAGGGCGGGATTTGTGTTTCCAGAAGTGTGGGAAAATAAGCCATAGAAAAGATACAGAAAGAGACTTGACTGTCTGAAGTGAGCTGTACGTTGATATTACGTGCCTAAACTTAAAAGGACCCTTCTTTCACAGGGGCTTGAAGTCTACATGTGTTACTAAAACTCCTTCTAATAAAGTTCCCGTGTGTCTAAAGTCAGGTTATATGTTACTTGACCAATATTTCTTGAGTATACCAAACTTGCACCTGCAGGACTGGGTGCACAAAACATATAAATAAATGTGGATTTCTTCAGGAAAACAGTGTAGTAGAAGGAAGATCATTTTTATCTCCTTTGTAGAGTAGCCAGCTTTTGCCGAGGGTGAGACACTCGGATAACTTCCTTACTTTGCTTCTGGGGCTTGTACCAGCTTCCTTGGAAAGTGCCATAACTTGGTTTGGATACCTGTTTCCAGGCCTCTTATTGTTGTTAATTTATAGGACTCTAGTAATAGGCTGATCCTGTTTTAAGATATTTAACAATCTGGGTGTATTCAATATGATACATACCATGTATCACATGCCATGTAGGGCAAAACTTTAACAGCTGAATCATCATTCCTGAATTGACAGCAACATTAAGTGTTGGCTTGTATGACTTGTACTATGATACACTTCAGTAGTGCTGATGAATGAATTTGTTGATAAAATATTGAATGACACATATCACTCGTTACCTGAATTACAGGTTATCTTGACATCTCCTTTGTCTCCTAGCCATATATATCCATACTGAGAAAGCTAAAGAGGTTATCTACCACATGTGTTGGAATTAACTTAAAAAATTGTATTTTGTCTTGTTTTTGTTTTTTTAGGATGTATGACAGTCCTACCCACTATCCTGTTTCTGATTACCAGAGTATTGAAAGAAACAGCAGTAAAATCAGCAGATAATCAGGTCCCACCTCCAGTCAGTGCAGCCCTTCAAGGGATAAAAACTATTGTTACTCTTCCAACAGTTAAGACTGATGAAACTCAGAAACAGTGGACAGGTCTTATCCGCAGCACTCTGGCATCTATCTTGGAAGACTCTCAACCTGGTAAGTGGCTTCACAGTGCAGGAGAGTTAAAATTAGAGAACTGAGTTCTGGTGTAATGAAAAGGCATATTGTATCTGCCTGTAATTTAATAGGCTTCATGTCTGAGGGTTGGGGATTAAAAGTGGTGATGGATTGCTTGTAAAATTGAAATGGGAGAAAGACCCAAGTGCGCAGAGCATAACTAATCAGAGTTATTTAATAGGTTGGGTTGAAGACAAGGACAGCATGTGCTTTAAGAAAATACAGTGACATCTTGGGAGTTCCCATCCCAGATTTGTCCTTGTTGGTCTGTTTTCTTTGACAATATTGATCATAGAAATCTTGCCTTTTGCAGCTCCCCATCCCGTCCGTCCCCCACCCCAGCTCCTTGGTCCTTTCTGTAGGGTGGGTATTATTTTATGCTTTAGATTTTTCTCAGGTTGACCTCACCAGTCTTCATAGTTTCAGCTAGTAACTTGTTTCTCAGATTTGAAAATCTACCTTCTGATATCAATTGGTCTTTCTGATATCTACTGAATAACTCACAAGTAAAACCCAAAGGAGTTCTAATCTGAATTCACTTCATTTCTTGGACCATGCCTCAATTTCTGTGACTACTGGTAACTCCAGACATGTTGGCAAGGCCTGAGCAAACTAGCATTTCCACTTCTCCTTTCCTCTTTCCACAGAATACCTGCTAGCTTAAAGGAAAGGTGATTTTAGTTGCCAAAACAGTGTTTTCTAGGGGAACTGATCTCTTCATTGAAACTGTAATTGTTCAGTACTGTACATGGGCTCGACATGTTCTTGACGTTCTTGAATTAAACCTCAAGAAAAATGGCAATCAGTGTATCATTTAAGAGTTTACTAACACAATTCATATAGTCTTAATGACAGTGAGTGTTAAAGTGAATGAATGTGAAGACAGCAAGAGATCATTGTGGAAAGGTTCATACTGTAGTAGGGTATTCACTGTACTGTTATAAGCTTTCAGTGATGAGAAAAAAATCCTACTCCTGACAAAAAAATCTGTTACCCATCAGCAGGATGTCTATTGTGTCTCTTCAGAGAACTGCAGACCATTTCTCTTGGTAAAGCAAAAAATATGTACAGTCTCAGCTGCATAGTTAGCAAAAGAGAGACACAAAGATTTGTCATTTGCATAATAATAGTTCAGCCAAAAAACATCCCATTACATCCCCAAGGAGCCATTTATAAAGATTGAAGAGGGGCTTGAATGGAGCTCTCACTCTACTTATGTGAGAGAGAAAGAGCGAGTAGGTAATTGCGAACAGTCCTGAAAATGTCCGAAGGGGAAGGATCAATAGATTTGTGTTAACCAAGTCCAGCTCCTAATTTGATTTGTAACATCAGTTCTTGTCTTCCAGCTTTTTGTTGCTGTAAAGATTCCCCGGTCCCTCTTTCCAGAAACATTACTAGCTTTAGGCTTTTTTCAGGCTTCAGAAACCTTTCTTGGTTCCTTGCAAGGGTGTATGTTTTCCTTTTTCTGTCCAATCTTCTGTGGTGTTGGACACAAGAATCTAAGCAAGATCTACTGCATACAATTTCAAGTCTCATAATTCAATGAAACTTAAACAAATTAAAAAAAAAAACAAAGCTGTCACTTAAAATGCTTGGAGTAGTTTTTTGAAGTGAGTTTTCGTATCACGGCTAAGCCAGTTTTTCATTTTGCTGACTATATCTGCTGTTTCTGTGCCCCTCAAGGGACAGCAGAACCAATCTGGCCAACAAAACCAGCAGAACAGCACTTTTTATATGTATCTATATATAAAAGAATATAATAATTATATATAAATATATTTTTCCCTGTTGATGTAAATTCATGAATGAGATCCATGAAGGCAGAGATTGTGCAAGATAAAAAAGGATTACAATGGCAAATATAAATTAGTTGAAAAGCAGGAAAGGTTAAAGTAGGATTGTTCTTATTGATGAGAGGTAGCTATCCGCTCAGCTGGTCTGTTACATGAAACCTCACGTTAAGTAAACTTGTTGCTGGATATCAGTTTTGTACTCTGCTGTATCAGCTGAAGGGAGTGAAAACAAAAAAAAGGAAGTACATTTTTAATGGGGAAAAGATCTAAAAAAATTACATTTTTCTCTCTCTTGTTTATACATTGAAAACAAAAAATATTACTTAGAGAAAGTGTGGGTGATGTGTTTTCCTTGATATTGAAGTTTCAAGAAAGTTTGACTTGCTGCATTAAAACTACTATTTGGCTAGAGTTGCTCAGCTTTTTGTCAGTCACGATCAGTAAGGATACTCTTTAATAAATAGATGCATATTTTTATGCAGTTGCAAATAATTTCAAGTACACTTATTTCCTCTTTGTAAGTTTATCTGTGTTCACTGGCTTTTACAGAAAAACTCTAAACCCTTTTTGGAGTAAGTTAACAGTGTGTTTGGTTTTGTTTTTCAGAAGCCTCTAAGCCTATTCTTGATGAAGTAAGCATACTTACAGCTATTGCTCTCTTCCTTTGGTCAGCAAGCACTGAAATAATTGGAGTGCAGTCTTTACAAAATGGATGTATGAACAGATTCAAAAGTGCATTGAATTCCTGCGATCCTTGGGTAAGGTCACGTTATAGGAATGTGAATGATGTATAGCTGAGAAAAACTAATCCTGATATATTTACTGTATTTCCTGAATACTTTGCTTCACTTCAGAGAAAGATACTGCTTGTCAAAATAACTAGAATTTTCAACAGTACACTATAGAAATTCTTCAGTGAGCACAACAACCCAAACTAAGTGCTTCTAGATAATGTGCATTCATGGCCTTGTGCCAGGTTCTTGACTCGCAGCTTTTTAAAGGGGAAAAAAATCTTTGATATGTGAAATTTTAGCAAATGAAAAGGTTAGTTACCAGAGTGGTGACATTTGTACATTAATGCTGATCTTTTATAATACAAACTAAACCACTTTTACTTTAGATAAAATTACAGCCCACGTTTCTGATGAATTATATATGTTTGTGCAAAACCTGTACTTACGTTACATGTTCATACAAAACTCAGTTGGAGTGCAAAAATGAAGTTTTGTGTTCACCATCAGAACATCTACAGATTGTCAGTCATCTATCTTCTGATTTCAATTCTGCCTTTTGGTTTGTCTTTGTGAATTAACTTCTAAGTTATTTTCTTACAAAAGAGGGAAACTAAAAAGTTGCAGACTGACTTTGTTCAAGCAGCCTAACATGTGCTGTATAGTTCAGCTTAACTGTTCCAGCCATGTATACATCAGTTTGAGCAGGTATACAAATCCGCAGGTAAGAGCTAAAGAGAAACATCTATAGTGTTTCTGCAACTGCAGAGATTCCTGAGAGGAAAAACACACAAAAAATGCTGGTGTATTTGGGCTCACAGTGAGGCATTTGGAATCCTTTTAGACTGATAATTCTCTGCAGCAGCACTGTTTTTTTCTGGCATGGACATAAAGTTCGTGTTGGTTCTGAAGCCTGACTTAGGGTGGAAAGCTTCTTAAAATTTTTGTGTATGAATTGAAATATCAGTTGTATTAAACAGAAACTTTTATGTCATACTCTCAACTCTGTATAAACACATGAACAGTGAGAGAAGTATATCTTTACCCACCATCCTGCTGGAATGCTGTCAGTGAGCTGGAACTTAAATTCACAGAGAATGCTTTGACAGCAGCCAGATTGTGTCCACTTTTCTCGCTGATGTGCAGAACATATACTCTGTAATATTTGTGTGTTCATTCTAGTTTTCAGAATATAAAACACTCATTGTTGGGGTCAAGTAACTAGACACCTGTTTGTAATAAAAGCATTATACTGATTGTACTAAAAGCATTGAACTGATTATGGAAAAAAAATCTGCCACTGCCTCATAAGAAATACAGGAGTATTTCTGAAACTGTTACTACCTGCAAAAGTCTGAAAGGTTAGGCATCATGTATAGTAATAACCAGAAGGCTGGTGAACTCAATTTCATTTTGTCCCAACAAGGGAACTCAGTCGAGAGACCCTTGTTTCTCAGTGCTAATGGGTAAGTTTTACAGGAGAGCATGCCTTATATACTTCAAAGCAACCCTGATTTTGCCTCATGGGAGCTTTTTATAGACTTCTGTGAATGAAGAATAGTCAATATATATTATATTATATTATATAGATGAAATAAAAGAAGCTTGGATGAAATTCTGCTGTCAGGTGCAGACATAAAACTCTTACTTAAATTATGCACCCATATAAGATGAGACTTTTACACCTTATTTCAAAGGCTGATAATCTTAAGCTATAATAACAAGGAAAGTTTAAAGAATGTAGATAGAAAGGGAAGGGAATTATTTGGAGTGGTATATAGAGATAGAGGAATAATTTGTTGAAACAGGTTGAAGATGATGCTGAGTAAGGCATTAGGATAAATGTTCTTCTGGGGGAGCTCTTTTAGAAAGCATAGAAGCGGTATTAGACGAAGTGTTATGACTTCAGGCCTTAAAAATTGATTTGTATAGAAAACTTGTAGCCATAAACTAGTGAATTAACAGTGACCTGAGCTGCATAACTTGTATTTTTTTTACTATTATTTTTATGAGCTGTCATTTTTATTCAATATTATTATTTATACATCTGTGTTTCCAGTCATCCCCAGATCTCCTCACGGATCACTGTGTTCAATAATACTTCCTCTAGAGTGTTTCTGTTCAGCATGTGCTCAATAACTCATCCTCTTCGGACTTGAGTGCAGTCTGAAAGCATGTGCAATGTTTTATCCCATATTTGTTGTGGGGCTTTACCTTTTCAAAACTTGTGAGTTATTTGTGTGGGATTTTGGAGAAAGATTTTTGTACATCCAAATAAAATGCATTCATAAGTTTATCTAAACAAGATTATCAGTGAGTTGTTTTCCCAAATGTTGATTTTAATAATCCCTGCTTTCCAGAGAAAGAGGGAGTGGGGGAAAAGAAAATAGAAGGAAGACAAGGAGAGGGTTCTGTGATCCAGCTCTCACTGTATGGCTACATGTATACTTCTGTGCTACTGCCAGCACTAGATGGAGAATAAGAAGGAAGGAAGGACAGGCCTACCACTTTTGGCTACAGCCTTGGCTCCTGTTAGATCAATAAGATCACTTTAGCTGTCATTTTTATGGGCTGTTTACCCTTCTCATTGGAATAGCATTTCATGATTTTGCAGATATATTTACTGTTAGTGCTGGTAGTTCTGAGACTTAAAGGTGTAGTTCTCTGTGGACCTGTGTGACATTAACTATTCCTTTATTTTCTCTGAGCTCATATTGTCACTACTTTTTAGTACCTGCATTTTCTTTCTAACTGGCCTTCCTTTTATTGAAAATGGGGCTAATATTATTTTAGCAGATGGGCTATGTTGCTGCTTTCCTCTTATTCAGTATGTTTCCTTCCCCTTTAGTAGTCTTTTTTTTTAATCACGTGTGTCTCACATACATAGATAACAGAGTTTATTAGAATTCCCTGAGTTAACAAATAACTTTCAGGACAATGTATTTATCTTGATCTGATTAGGTTCAAGCCAAGTGTTACCAGCTTCTGCTTTCTGTGTTCCAACACACCAATCGTGCCCTGTCAACTCCGTATATTCATTCATTGGCCCCTATCATGGTTGAGAAGTTGAAAGCTGTGGAAAGGAGCCGCCCGAACAACAACCTGGAGCTGTTAGCAGTTCAGGAAGGAATTAAAGTCCTTGAAACGTTGGTCGCCCTTGGTGAGGAGCAGAATAGTAAGTATTTAGTTTTTCTAGATAAATGTGCAAAGCTAAAATAGAATATTGAGCATTAGAAATCTTGCAGTTAGGAACTTTACGGCATAGTCACAAATAGACCATGTCTGTGCAACGTGTTTTTGTAATTTTAGTACTAGAACTTTTTTATACATTGACTCGTACAGCACATGCAGTACAATATGCTGTAGCCTTTGCATTTCTGGTGATTGCAGAAAAAAATAATCTAAACATGAACTGCAGTAGTGAGTGATATTTTCTTCTCTTTGTAAATGAGTAGTTCACACTGTTTAAATTTACTTTTTCCCCATTGTTAACTTTTATTTATTTTAGCAGACTCATTGCTTTTATCAGGTTGTTTCTACTAGCTCAACAGAGTTTATCTAAAAGGCCCAAGAAATTGAATTGTATTGGTCAGAATATCTTGATTGTAGATGGAGCCTCCTGTTTGCTTCAGTAGATAGAATACAGTATTTATAGTTTAAGTTCAGTTATTCTCTAACTGAAAAATGCATTTTCTAAAGGCTTACTATGGAGACATTTGGCTTTAAATGCTGATAAAAGTTCCTCGTAAAAATAGTACTGTTGGTTTTGTATGGTTCTCTCCCCAAAATGCTCCCTGTTGTTGTTTCTCTTCATTGATGATAAACCACTATGTTTTCTTGAGCCCCATTCTGCTTCTGGCACAGTTGCTTGAGAGAGTACCTGAAGCGAATGACAAAAGAAAACATCTATTCTTTTCCTAATGCTGGCTGAAGACAGTGACTGCATGAATATTAATTCAGTCAAAAGCTTTAGGGGAAAATCATTAATACTCTGATAACCTATGAAATTTTAGATAAATGAGTTACCATTAATGTTCAAGTGCTTTAAGATTAAAATTTACAGTTAATATGTTACACATTTCAAAGGCTTACTTGTATCCTTGCTAGATACAAAAATTAGCCCTATGGCCTGTGCATTTTTGTTCTAAAGATAAATCCTTTTGACCCCTGTGCCATTTTGGGCTGTGGCCTCAGTGGGTTGCGCTAGCCCAAGTATAGCTGCAGTGCTAGTGGTTGGATTGGAATCTTCCAGGAGGTCGCTGACTTTCATCAGCACCTGCATACTAATAGTGGTTCTGTTATACTCCCTGGGGAGGCTGATACTTGGATTCAATTGAATCATGTTTCTGTCGGCCTGAAGAGTGTTTTGAAATCCTTTAATATGATAGGCACTCTACATCTTCTGATCTCTTACCAATGATCTGCAATCAGATGGTGCAAAGGCTTCTTTAAAGAAGTGTCAGGAACAAAATAACTGTGATGAACAATAATAGAAGTGTGAAATACAATCCTGGTAAGAAAGATTTCAGTGGACAAAGGACAGGAAACAATCTACATCTCAGTTGGTTTTTATTTTATATTTTTTTAATTATAGTGTTTATTGTCAATTCTGAAAACAAAATTAACCTTATCAGTCTAGTAACTGATAAAAATAATTTTGCTTTCTTCTCTGATATGGTTATTACATTATATTTTTCTTCCTTTCACTTCTAGGAGTCCAGTTGCTTGCCCTTCTTGTTCCCACACTGATCTCCTACTTACTGAATGAAAATGCCTTTGCTTCTGCATCTGCAGCATCTAAGGATCTTCACGAATTTGCACTTCAGAATCTAATGCACATTGGTCCACTTTACCCACATGCTTTCAAGACAGTAGTGGGAGCTGCTCCTGAATTAAAAACACGTCTAGAAACTGCAGTCCGAGCAAGTCAGGCCAGCAAAGCAAAAGCAGCTGCTAGGCAACCACCACCCACAGTACATTCCACTCCAACAATTAAACTGAAAACTAGCTTTTTTTGAATTACTTTTATTATTTTTGGACCATTAAGTAGTCAGAAGCATTACATTATCCCTGAAGTGTTACTGCATATGTCTGTAATTTTGTGTAATTTGTATGTGAAAGGCTGTCTAATAGAGCTTTGTGTAATTACTTGAAATCCATGCGTTACAAGGGAAGTGGTGTTACTTGTATTTGTATAGATTTTTAGGAAATTTAATGTGATCATATTTATGAATTTGTGTTATAAATTATCCACCAAAAAAAACCTGTTCTCTATCTGACAAAATAGTTTTATTTATTTTTAAAAGCTACCCCAGACCTTTGAGTGGTTTTTGAAATCTGGTGATTGTTGTCCTACCATTGTGCAAACACACTAACACAGTGGGGATGGAGGGAAGAGAGGAAACTGTTATGCAGTACTTACCATGGGGTATTTCAAGTGTAGAAGTATGCACTTTCTCCTTTTAAAATTAAGTAGAGAAGGGGATTGTCAGACCTTGTAGATTATTTCAGCTTGCATGAAAAAAAAAAAAAAAAGAATTGAAAATTTCCAGCCTTTTTCAAGGTGAACAGTCAAGCATGCTGTCTTAGTAAGTTGTCCTTATTTATGTGGTGTATATTTCTTTGAGATCCATTTCCATGCTTGAAAATTAATAAAGGATGCAAAGAATCTAATCCCCTATCTCTTCTAAGATAAATTTTAAAGAATGCATTGAAAATTGAGCTTATAAAAAGAACTGCCTGCTATCTGCATTTTTGTAGGTGTAGATTTTGGCCCTTGTCAGGTGCTGTGTGTTAGCAGTCTTCCTGTTCTGCCAGACAGTGGTTGAATATGATGATTCAGTGCTCTGCTCTTTGTCCACATTCCTAGGTATTATCCTTCCTGCAATATTTTAGTCTCATTAGATGTATCTTATCTGTTGTACTTGATAAAGTTTGCAGAGCCAGATTACTGAAGTGCTTTGCACCTGTACTGACTGAGGGAGCGGAACACAAGTGAGAGCCAGGCTCCTCCAGTTTTTCCTTCCCCTACCAGGCTTTTCTTTCTTGGAAAGCATGTGGCTCCCTTCACATCTGAGCGAGTCTGATCTGCAGATCTTGGAGATTAGAGCTCAAGCGCTGTGCTAACCTTACAGCGCTGAGCCAGTTACTCCCAGTGTCTTGTCTGCTGCCGGACCTCATCCTTCTTATCGGCAGAAATGCAGGACCATTTATTTTCTTGTATATACAAGACTGACTTTACATGAATTTTTTTACACTGCTGTTGAATTAGGGATCTTTCTATACATTTTGATTTATAGAGAGAAGCCACATAACTAGAAGCCTTGGCTAGGCCTGTTGAGTTTAATCTCTATGTTTTTCTGGATACTCTAAAAAAGCTGCATATTTCAGAAGCTTCTACTTCAACCCAGATGTAACAAAGGGATAGTAAATAGAAATGAATATGATTTATAGCTTGAAATATTTGTAGATCGTTGTTTTTGCATAGTGACTTGCCTAGTCTCTCCTGTAAGACCTTATATATAACTCTTTGAGTACCTATGCAAAATGGAGGACAAGATAATGCTCTTTGCCCTATCATATTTGGTGTGTGCAAAATAACATAAAATCAGACAAGCTTTTATTTCATAGTGAATATTTTAGTACTAAAGTGAGGACACAACTTTAATCTTTCAGTTTTTTTTCACAGAGATGTTAATTTCCAAGTCTTGTTCCATTGTCCTAGAGGAGTAAAGGTACATGCAGAAGTAAAAAAAATATGCTGTACATGAGGAGGAAAGTAATTTCAGTACTTTTTTCATCTTTGTATGTGTAGTGGAAATTGAATTGATTAAAATATATCACTTTCTAGTAAGTGTTTCCAGCATTATGAAGCTGTTTTGCTCAGAAGAAATTCTGAACCTGTTGAACATTTGAGAGGAAGTGCTAAGGAAACTATTTCAGTACAAGATAGAACACAAAAATTTTGCAAGTAAAACTAAGAAAATAACTTTATAACCCCTCCCGAGGTAGTCTAGTAATTAATGACTTGGGTATTTGTTAGAAAGTTCTTGTCTATAATCAGGTTTTACTTACCTTAATTTTTATCTCTGCACTTTTGGTTAGACTGTAGTTTACAAGATGTCTGAAAACTCAGAAAAGGGTGGAGGGAAGTGTAGCAATCAAGCATAACTAAGAGGTCTGTAGAAAAATTGAAAACAACGGAAGGGAAAATGGCACTAGATAGATACAGAGGGATAGAAAAGGGAGAGGTTTTCCTTTGTATTCTGTGTGACTATACAACATGCCCAACTTTCATTTATATACATCCTTCCCCAGTTTCTAGTCCTCATTTGTTTCTTTGCTTGCTCCTAATACTAAAGGTATAACCATGTGTTTTTACATAATATTTTGGCATCAAACTTCATTTGATTAAAAAAAGTAACTCGAAATGCCTGTAGTGCTTATTGTTCTCTGTCACCCTCCTTTTCATCTTTTTCTTTGTCAATGGTGTTTTTAATGTGCTTTTTCATGAAGCTCATTTGCTCTGTTTCCCCTTAACCTCTTTCCTTTCTCTCTGCTGTTTCCTTCCTTTATGGGTGAGCCTTGTTGTTCTACCCTGGTTCCCTGCCGAGGTCCCCCACAGCCTGACCCCCTCTTCTGTGCTTTTGCGCCTGTTCCCCTCTGCTCTGCGATGCCCGCTGTCAGCGTCCCTCCTTCCCCTCTTTAGAAGTGCAAACAGGTCGTCCACCAGCCGCCGCCTCATCTCCGAGAGTAGGGTTACGAAGTTGGCGAGAACAATTTCGGAAGAGCCAGGAGGGAACAGGAAGCGCTGCTCAAGTGAGCAGCGGGGTGCTGCTGCCGGGGCACCTGGGGTGCAGCGAGGGGCAGCGGGGCCCGCTCTCGGCACCCGCCTCAGCCTCCGCGGCCAGGCGCAATCTTTCACACGGAGCCCTGCTGCAAAGCCTCGTGGTGGTGGCGTGTGTGCCTGTCGTCGTCAGGCTGCTGGTGTTCGTGTGTGAGCAGCCTGGAGAGCGCACGCCTGAGCCGGGCTTTGTGTGTCTTGGGGAGAGGCAGGAGAGAGCCGAGCTGCTGGCAGCTTCTGGCCTCGGCCCAGGGCTTTGCCGCCAGTCTCAAAGTATCTTGTTTTCCCTTTCCTCGCAGAAGAGGCAGCGTGGTAATTCCTGAAAAATGTTGGTTAGCTCTCCTTTTCAGCATTCCTAAAGATTTTCAAGAACCCCCTGTAGCCCTGGGATGGATTTACAGTATTTGGTGCTTCGAGGCCGAGCGCTGGAGAAAAGCCGGAGTGGGAAGGCAGGGCTCCACCGACGCTTGTGGAACTGCTGTGAGATACCTGCCCCTTTTATGTCCCCGGGGTGGGCCGCGAGTGTGCCAGAGCGGTTACGATTAACCTGGGCTCTGGCTCAGAGCTGCCCGGCAGCTTTGCGGGGCGGCTCCCCACCATCTCTCTCACGCCCGACCGACCGGGGCCGAGGGTGCGTTGCCAGCTGCCCCCTGCCACAGCTTGCCGGTCTCTGCCGCAGGATGGGACGCCATGGGGCTGAGATCCACTCGCTGTAACGTCAGTGCTCGAAGTTAGGGCAGCGCGGAGGAGAAAAGGGCGACCGGGGAAACCTTCCCGCCCCTGCCTCCGGGGCGACCCGCCAGCCACCCAGCGGAACTACATTTCCCAGAATGCCGCGAGAGCGGCCGGGCGAATCGCTCTCTGGAATTGTCCCCGCGGGGCCGCCGTAGCAGCCGGCGTGGGCGGCTGTCAGGCGGTGACGGCGGGCGGGACGCGCCCAGGTTGTTGCTGCTGCCGGGACGCGGCTGGGTGCGGGCGGCGGCTCGCGGAGGGGGCGGCGGCGGGGAGCGCGGCAGACCCGGCCCGGCCATGGACGAACAAGCAGGGCCCGGCGTTTTCTTCAGCAACAACAACAACAATAACGCCCTGCTTTTGCCGCCACCGGCGGGCGGGCCGGGGCTGGAGCCGGGCGAGGCGGCGGCAGCAGCGGCCGCCGCGGCGGCAGCAGGAGGAGGCGGCGGCGGGGTCTCGGCCTCCGGAGCCGCTGCACCGGTGTCAGCGTCACGGGCTCAGTACAGCGTGCCGGGCATCCTGCATTTCCTGCAGCACGAGTGGGGCCGTTTCGAGGCGGAGCGCGCCGAGTGGGAGGCGGAGCGGGCGGAGCTGCAGGTAACACCCGCGATCTCCATCCCCCTCTCCGTGCTCGGGCTGCTTCTCCCCTCCGGCTGCGCAGGGCCGGGGTCCCCTGGCCCTGCGCAGCCGGAGGGGAGCGGCCGCCCTAACTGCTGCCCCGGCTTTCCCCTTGTCCATTACCCCGGCCGCGGGCCATTTCCCTCCTCTTCAGAGGGCGGCCGTCACCCGCCGCCGGCCGGAGGGGCGTGACATGGCGGCCGGCCCTGAGGGGAGCGGCCCCTGCCCGCCGCGCCGCTCTCGCCACCTCTCCGGAGTTTTCCGGGTGCCTCTCCGGGGCCGGACGCCTAAACTTGTCACCAGTTTCATAACCCACTCTTAAAAATTGTCTCCGGCGAGCTGCACCTCCCGCTTGTGCCGCTGTCCCTCGGCGGCCGGCGGCTGCCCCGGCCCTGGGCGCTGGCTCGCAGTCCCTCTGGGCCCTCGGCCCCCGGCCAGGCCTGTGGGACCGGCTGCAGCTCCTTGGGTGTCATGGCACACGATATGTCGTGCTTTCACTTGAAAAGCGGTGGGTGATACGCTTGTGAATGCGTTAAAGGGCTGATGATGGTCTTGTAGTTGAAGAACTTGTGGCTTAGAGCCGTGACCGTCAGATACTCCAGTCATGGGCACATTTCATTAACAGTCGATAATGCAGCCATCGTTGTTGTTCCTCTTTGGCTCTGTTTACAAGAAAATCTCTCCTGTAAACCTTAACGCTCTCCACATTACCAGCAGCCCACTACTTGGTTCTCAGTTGGCCGTGTTTGAGGCTGAAAAGTGTCTACTCGGCTTCCTTTTTAGGTCTCCTTTCTTTGTCTCTTGTATCCTGTCCATCTCTTTTCTTTTTATGTCTTTCCTTGAAAGTACTGTCTTTGTCAAGAGAGTTGCGAGCCTGTTTAGCAATGCAAACCACTTCTCTATTTTTGATTTTTTTTTTTTTTTTTAATTGGTAGGGAAGTAATCTTTTTAATTGTACTTTGTGTGGTAACATCGCACAACCACTCTGAGCAGAGTGGGAGGTGTGACATTCTTTGCTGAGGACTCCCTCATAGGAATTTAAAGGAAGTGGTCATGAGGACAAAAGAGTAATTTTTATTCTAACTTCAGTGATTCAATGTAAGAGTAATTACTAACTGAATCATGTTTCTATTCACTACATCCAATAAATACTATGTAAAAAGTATTATGTACTATGTAGAAAGCTTAGCTATGTATAAGAATGTGACGTGTCACGTATCCAGTGGAGTCTCATAAATATCTTGACATTTTTTCATAGCTGATATAGATCTCAAAAATTGCTTTGGAGAAAAAAATATCTGTTTTATAGGACCTAGTAAATTCTACCAGTGCGTTAATAGTAATAACACATATTTATAATGCCCTTCAACAGGGGTTAGCATGATATTCGTCCCCTCTCCTCCCCTAAGTATCCCTCAAAAGCTTGGTGAATGTTATGGATGAGACAGGAGGAAAGAAGACTATTAGAACTGTTTGCCCAAGTCCTGTATTATCAGTGGCAGAACTGGGGATATAGCCTGATTACAAGTTGTTTGCTTGAATGCCTCTGGCTCTTGCCAAAACGTCTCAATAAAGTTATAATTAGCTGTGGCTGGCATTGCCACAATCTGTAACAGCATTTATCTGCTGCGGAGTCATGTTCAGAAAGGTGCAAAATTCTTGGCTGTCTCTGTAGATATCAGACATTTATGTCTGCTGTGACCATTTGCAGTTGAATGTTCTTTGGTCGGTGTGAGAGGTTTGTGTTGGGGTTCAGCAACTACAGGATGGCTTTTAGAAGTTGTATATGTAGAGCGGAAGGATGAGCAGCATTAATTAAAAACTGATTCCATGCTCCTTCTGAAGCCTTTCATTGGCCTACATATTTGCAAGTGTTTAACCGAATAATGGAAATTTGAGGTCGGGCAGTTTCTCTCTCTTGAGATAAGGACATAGTGCTCCTGACTGTACTTTAGTAGTCTTCCATTCAATGTAAATTAAAATATTACATGAGCCACTGTCTTGGGAGGCTGTGTGGCAGAGGACCTATTTTGTATGGTTGTCTTAGTATTCCATAAATTTTATCTGCAATTCATCTTGTTTCTTAGAGGTAGACATTTTTAATCTTCAGTTTCTTACCTGCCATGATATTTAAATACTTTAGATGCTTTATGCCACAGTGTTACCGTGCTTGGTGTCTGCTCTATAGTCATTGGCTAGTTAAGCTGTATCCTCTCTCCAAAAAAAACCTCGTAAGTCAGGCCCACTGTGATTTCCTATCATCTTCCTTTTCTTCCCTTCTGGGCTTGTTTTTATTTTCTCTCTTTCTTTTCCTCATAATTAATTGTGTGTAACTAAATGTGATATTTGGGTAGAGTACCTTTCTGTTGCGTTATGTGATGCTTGTTCAGATAACACGCACCTGAGTTTATAACCTACATGAGTTGGCAGGCAGGGCAGCTTACTCTGTGTTCTTAGCTACTGGTCTAGCATTGCCTTTCCAAGATTTTACTTCCTATCAAGTGCCTATATTTTGGTTTCTGTGGCAAGTATCCATGTTTACTCTGATTTCCTAATCACTTTTCTTGAATCTTTTAAAATTATTATTGCATCTATTATATAATCTTCCTCATTCAAGCTGAAAGGGGATTCAATATTTATGTCCATGCAAGTATCATTAATAAGCTGTGTATTTTGAATCAGAATGAAAACAGATTAGTACAGGGTTCCCCTAGATGCTTATCTGCTAATTACTTATTTCACTTTTAATGCTTGCTTTCTGTTTACAATACTTTGACATCTGTAGATTGAAAAATTATCCTAAGAATAAAATTTCATGATGCCCTGTGAAGTAGTTCACTAGAATAAATACTAATGTTATTAATCCTAATTTTAGTATTCACAAACTGTGTTTTATAACATTATCTTTTATTTTCATATCTTTTCAGAAATGAATAATTTAGCTTTTCTTCGGTTCTTCTAGCAGCTGCTTGGGAAAGTTGACAAGAAAGAGTTTCCCATTCTGCAAAAGTTTTAAACTTCAATTTTTTTCATTCTGTATTTTTCTGCACTGTGTTTCTGAGGCATTTCAGAGTTGTCATTATATATTGGACAAGCCCATCCCAAAAGAGCTGAGAGTTTGATCAAATGCATATGCAGGGCACTGAAATTATCTCGAGGCATATCTTCACTTAAGCAAATCGGGGTTTAAAATGCCTTCCATATTGTTGTCTTGCCTTCACCCAACATCTTCTGGCTGGTTGGGGGTGATTCTCTGTTATCGATGTTATTTCCCTTTTAATTAGCCGTGTGCCACCCCTGGGAGAGAGCATGGGGTCTCTGCCCCCGAGGCTGGGACCCCTGCAGAGCCGAGCCCTGCTGATGTGTGTCCTTGTCCCTGTAAGTGACAAAGCTGTTGAGCTCTGTCACTTCTGGGCTGGATGAGCTTGGAAGGCTTGTGTGTGTCTGTGTGTGTGTGGCTTTTGTTTTGATTAGAAATTTTGTCTTTGCAAGCAATGCATATGTTGCTGTGGAAAGTTTTGCTTCTGACAAACATTTTTCTGGCAAAAATGCTAATTTGCAGACTTTGGCGTTTCTCTGCATTTCACAAATATTCTGAATTGCAACAAAGTGCTATGCTGTGTGTTACTGTGTGTACAGACACTCTGTATCCTGCTAAGGAATTTTCTAGCTCTTGTCCTCTTCACTACTAAAGCTTTCATTTCTTCAACTGTTTATTCAGAGCAGTAGACTGGTTTGGAGTAGTAGGACCTGGTAGGGTTACGTTGAAATTATTTTTCTTGAGTAAACTTTCATTTGAAAAGGTTTGTGAGGAAATTATGGAGAATGAGTGGATACAATGTGCTTGTCTCTCTGCACCTTGGTTAAAAATATTCCTTGTAAGACAGTGCCAAAAGAAAAAACTAACAAACAACAACAACAAAAAAAACCCCTAAGTGGTAGGGAAAGAGTTAATGAAATGAGATAAAATGTAGGTAAATGATAGCAAACAACTGTAATAGAAGGAATGGGATGGAAATAATAGATAAGCACTTGAGGTGGGTTATGGAAGTCAGATGTAGTAATGTTGGCTCTCTGGGGCCGGGGTGGGGGGGAGGCACGGATAGTGATCTCCCCTCTTGCTGCTGCTTTTCTGAGGCAAGAGGCAGGCGGTGAAACCAGGCGTGCTATGTGGCAAGCCTGTGTCCTTGGAGATAGACAAGTTAAAGTAATGAGGAGAAGGGGCAAATCAGACAGATGGCACTGGCTATTTATAGTGTGGTTTAGGACACTGGTTACTTGATTCAGAAACAGTTGATATTTACAGTTTGGCTTTTAGGTAATGGTCCTCTTATTGGCTTGTTTCTAGTTAAAAATCATTCTGAGCAGTGAGTAACAAGCAGAGAGTTGATGAAATCGGTTAGTTAATGGAAAACTCCTAAAGATTTGGTTTGGCCAATAAAATAAAAGATAAAATACAGTTTGAAGAAGTTTTATATAAGATTTTCAAATATGATGATGTGGATTGAATCTTTGAGATTCTCTGTGAAAGATGAATTGGCAAAAGTGCCGTAACCTTTGATAAAATACTTTTTTCTCATGAGGCAGATATTACAAAGAAAACAATTAAATTCCTCTCCACCCCAGAAGGACAATATTTTCAACTTTATTGCTTTAAATACATCAGATAAATCAAAAGAAAGAGAAGAAAATAAGCCATGGTCACAATACTGAGGCGTATTTAGTTAGGAAAGGTGATGCTAAGTGGATCTTGGTGACTGCCAGATATCCTTTCTTTTGCTAAGTTTTTTTAGAAAACTTTAGAGTTGCTAAATTCATGTGAAGCAAGGAAGAGAAGCTTCTGGACTCTTCTTTCCTGTTTGCTTATATGCATGACTGCCAGCTGCTCCCAATATACTCATTGATAAACTGTCATGGCTTGTTTTATTTAAGCCAGGAGAACTAGTAGGAGTAAATATTCAGTGATGAAAGAGCTGCATTATAGATACTTGCAGCCTTTGTAGAGAAGCATAATGTAAATAGAAACTGATGAGACTGGTTCTTTGCAGGTCTGTCTTTGCAGGTTTGTCTAGTAGTTTGATTTTTATTTTTTTTTAAATCACGTAAACGATCTGAGCATTTCCCAGCATCAGACTCCCATTCCTCTCAAATCTGTTAAACTGGTAATTTAGTTTGTGTAATGAAGATGTGTTTCTTAAACGGGCCTAACTTTTAGGGAAGTGCTGCTGTGAATACTGAGGTGCCATGAAGAGACAGAGTTTTGCAATGTTACATTGTCTCCAAGTGGTCTTTAAAGCTTACAAACACTTTCCACAGAAAGTGATACTTTAGAAGAGAAGAGGATTTTCTGATTTTCATGATTTGCTATAGAATTGTTGAATTAAGCAAAAATGAAATAAGTTGTTACGTTCTGGGTGGAAAACTGAGGCTTTCAGTGTCAGGTTAGCATATGGTGAAACATCCTACGTGGCTTTAATAGTACACATTTGTAATTTAAATCAGTATCTCTGTCCTACTCAAATTCTAGTCCTCCTTTTTCTGTTGAAAGTCTTGGCTCATGTCAGTTTTATTGCATCAGGGGTAAATAACTTTGCACTTTGATCAACAAGTTGCAAATATAACTCAGCCTTTATCAACATTTCAGTAGACACTGAAACTTTATTTATGAATTCGAGAACTGGCTGTGTAAAATTCCCCAGGGAAGATCACATATGTCTCCAGAGACTTTTGGTTCATCTTAATTTAATGCTAAAAGAGGTAATACTGTACAGGTGCCAAGCCTCAACTAAGACTGATATCCATACACAGTTTTTGTGTGAAAACAGGTATTGGGCAGCAACCTACTCACATATTTGGCTTTGCAAGGCTGCCAGGCCTTGTCAAGTCTTCCTTTCCAAGTTCCTTAGCTAAAACATGGCAAAAACTGACTTAAAAATAGATGGATTGTTGTGTTTTGTTTTTAAATGCTGAGAAATGCTCATCTATTTGAAACAACTCTTTTGAATCACTTCAGAGTGCCCAGGATCTAAGCTTTGCAGACAATACCCTAGAAATAAAAATACTCTGAAATGTGAAAACAAAGGTTCGCTTATTATAGTGACCTGTTCTGTATGGGCCTGTAGATGGTTTCATCTAGAAGATGTTCTTTTCCTATTTGAGAAGAGTTTGCTGTATGCTAACTAATATTGACTATTTTGAAAATAACCCAGTGACAAAGAAGTTAAATTAAAGATCTCAGTGTGGAAAGACGGCCTTTTTCTTGCTCCTAGCCAGGAATATGTTTCCCTTTAGGGCAGTCGCATAGGGCAGGATTGCAAAAGAATCAGAACAAAAATGCCATGCATGATATTCGTATCCAAGCTTGTAAACAGGAGGTGAAAACAAAATCAGTTATTTTTGTACCTGTTTCACTTGATGCTCTAGTCAGTTCAGGGTGGTTGTACGTGCTTGAATACAAGGAGTAGCTGCTCCTGGCTGAAGGAGCCAGAAACGGGAGTGCCGATTTCCTTTGCAACTACTCATGTGGTCAAGCCTGGTTCACTCCTCTTTTTGTTACCAAAGCCAAATCTACAAATCTCCTCCAGATTTGTTCTTCTTGTATTGCTATACCCCAAGTGATTTATTCAGCCTGTGAACTTCCATTGTCTCAGTTTAAATGTGGGCCATAAGTCTCTGTATCAGTTCTGGGGCTGACTGTTGTTGCTGCGTTTCTGCCTTTCTTGTACAGCAAGTGGAAAGGAATTATATTTGAACATTTGCAATTTAGACTCCAGCTCATAATGTGTGATTATTTTGTAACATGTCGTTGCAGCGTTGCCTACAGAATTACATCACATTTAAAACTTGCTTGCTTTTTGTTCTTACATCAGTCTACATGGAGCATGCTTCTGGGACTCAAAATGGGGGGGTGGAGGAGGAAAGTTGATGCTCACCACTTAAGTATACTACAAAAATGACTGGAGGATTGGAGAAAATTTTCACTTTTGAAGAATGATTAATTAAGCTGAATATACATTGCTTGGGTAACTCAGCAAGTATTTTGATCTTTGCAGTTGTTAGAACAGTGAAAGACAGCACGGAAGAGCAGGTAAAAGCAAGACTGGCTGTCAGAACAGAAATCTGCCTAGTGAAACACTTCAATCTGCAGAAAGAAAAATCTTCCTGTTGGTTGAGATGCTTAAATTAGTAATCAAAGTATTGCCAGGAATAAATTACTAAATATTTTTTTTATTCTGGATGATCTGTTAGGAGTTTTGAATTCACTGATAAGAAATTGTTTTTCAAACAATCTTTTCAAAGAGATGAAGAATGTAAGTCAATGGCTTTTTCAACTGTCTTTTTTTACCATAAGCTAAATCTTTGATCTTTTGGATAGATAAGTTTTTTCAGGGCTTAGCTCTGATCCAGTTTTAGGACCTCTTCGAGAAGTCCAGCAAAAATAATTTGCCCGTAGCAGATTCTGCTGTGTGTTAATCCCACGAGGAGATATCATCCAGCGTGAACGTGCAGGTGATAAATGGGATGAGGCGCTTCTGTGTGGGGTGAAGCTAAATATGCCTTAGTGCCCGCCACGCCTTTCAGCCTGTGGTCTCACTTCAGTTTGGTGTTACTGTAAATGGCTACAGGCACTTAGAAAAGCTTCCTAGCCTCTGTTTGCATGGGGTGCTGGTAGGTGTGTGTTGCAATATTAAGTATGGTGCCTGAAAAATTGTTTGCCAGTTGTACTAGACCACTGATATTTCCCTTCCTCTCCCTCCCCTGTACCTGTTTTTTATCTCTTGTCCTTTCATCCTCCCTGCCCCAGGTATACTTAGACTTATTTACAAATATACTTAAAAATGTAGCACTTCAGTGAGCTGACTGTAATCTAAAATACTGAGCACCCTGTCAACCTGCAGAATCCTTCTGGCAGATCTTGGTGGACTGGTTGGAACAACTGTTTGAGGCTGATTCATCTGTATATGTATTTAGTTATTTTAGCTATCTAAACATTTTTTGCAATACTTCTCTTGCAGTTTTTTCCCTCCCCTTCTTCTCTTTCTCTTAACCTGTGAAGAACATCTTGTTGAATTACTGAAGCAGCCTGTAGAGAATTGCATGTCTCTTAGTAACTCTTACCTTGTCAGATGAGGCCTGTTGACTTTCAAGTGCCCATAAAATTGAAGTGAGGTTTACCTTAAAATATGGAGATAAATATTTTAAAGAAAATAATGGAAAGGCTTCTTATAGTTCTTGAGTCTTAAAAAAAGAATCACCTTTTTACTTGAATTAGCTGTAAAATTCAGGAACTGATATAGTTGATACTCATCATGCATCATTTGTTTAACAGTCTTAGTATTGTTTCTTTTTAAGCATTTTCTGTTAGAGGTAAATAATTTTTTAATCTTTTCTGTAATGTCAAGGTGTCAACCTGAAAAAGTGCGCAGATATAAAATACTTTTTAACATCCTCATTGTTATGGTTGTTGATTCCAGGAAGTGCGAATTTCAGTTTACTTTTTTAAACACTGTTAAAGTCCAGATTTATTCAGGTGCAATTTAGTTGTTTGATCATACTGTTACAGCTACTAAGCCTGTATTAGGAAGTCAGACTTTTTTTAAAAACGTTGTTTCTAACCCAGTGCTACCTAAAACATTGCCTCATCCTTTTGTCTGCTTCATAATAATGTGACCTTAAAGTCTTGAGGTATTTCTTAAAACAGTAATGTTGTTGCATGTGAGTTTGGGTTTTTTTTTTTAACATAAGAATGAATGTTGTTTTTAAAATCTCTTGGTGAAGTAGAATAGTTAGGAGTGAATGAAACTTGTAGGTTTTGTTGCAGTTCATAATACTAAAAACTTTAATGACATAAAGTGGGGAAAAAAAACCCCACTGGACTGTACAATTGTGGCTGGAATAGACTGTTCCAGGCATTGCTTTTCCTCATATTCTTTGGGTGGTTTTTTGTTGTTGTTGTTGGGGTTTTTTTGGTTTTTTTTCTTCTCCTCACTCTCTTGATTTTAATTTCACAGTTGAGCTGTAATACAGTAACTTGTAGCACTTAGCCTTCAATAAACTTGAGGAGAACGCTGCCTTGATTCCTTGCTGCAGAGCCAGCGAGGCCTGGTGCTTTATGGAGACGATGGGCCCCACCCATAAGGCAAGGAACAAGTTTTTGCGTGATCCCCGTAGGCGTTTTAGAGGTTTGTGATGACTAGCTTACAACTTGATGCATTTTAACCTTATTAGCTAGGTCAGTTGTCGCAGAACCTGTTTGTTGGGCATATTTGTGAATTCTTGAAATTTTTGGCAAACCTTCCCAGGAGTGGTCAAAGCACAAGCGTAGAACAGTGTTGCAGATATTCAAAGTGGAAGCGATCCTCCTTTGCTCTCCTACTCCCTTAGGTTGCACAGGCTTTGGGTTTGACTTGTAGCTGAAGCTGCAGCCATGGGAGTTTCAGTCTATTAATAAAATTCTGTTGTTTACATCCAAATTATAAGAAAACTGTAGTTGTACAGTTCAGTTGTACTTTTCATCATGTTTAAACCCCAAACACACTTTAAATGTTTGCACACACATTTACACAAGTATTGGTTAAATACTTTGATAGGAAACAGCGAAGTTAGTTATCACTGTTTTGTTCTAGAGATTGAGAAAATACTGCTAGATTTCATAATTTGTCAATTTTTATATTTAAACTCAGTGTATTAATTTATTCAGTTTTCATTTATGCTACAAATTGCTTTATTTATGAGATGAACATTTAGGTTCCTTGGCATATTTTCAGTTACTTGCCAAACACTGTAAAGAATGAAATCTGCTTATGACACATGGACTATTACAGTATTATTGTTAGTATAGAATTTCAGTTGTTATTTTAATGCTATCCTTATGTGCACTACAAATAAACCTGAATATTATCATTAAGAATTTCTTAAATAAAATTTGAGCTTACATACATAACTGATGTTTTGTTGTCTACTGAGGCTGACTTAATTGTAATTATCCAGTACTTTTATAAATGAGAGATAAGGGTTGCTAACATCCTGTGAGAAAGAGGGGGAAATATTCTGCTTGCTTTTTGTATATTATGAAAAAGACCAAATGTAAACATTTTCATTTTCAGAGACAGAATTTCTCCAAAATAGTGAGTATTGGACATAAGGATGCTACTCAGAAGAAAAGCATGAACAAACTATGCTAGAAACTGCGCAGCCTCCAAGGAGAGAGCAAAAATATTCTCAGGCCTTTTGGTGCATTTGTCTGTTTCTTGATTTGCTAATAAAACTACTGATCTGTAAAGTGTATAGTAACCTTGAAAGATCCTGGCAATAAGCTTGTGTAGGGCTGGAGAGATGGTTCTTGGGCCATGAATTCCACTCTGTTGTTGCTGCATTTTTTTTTTTTTTGAGTAATAAACACAAGGATTTCTTGGAAGGATAGGAAAAAGAAAAGTTACAAGACATCATTAAGAGCATTGGCATACCACTGGCAATAAAAGATGTCCCAAGAATCAATTAATAGTTCTGAAGTGCTTGCTCTTCCTGTGCAATTTGTGTGTAATACAAATAGCCTGCCAGTGGCCCCAAGGAGGTAAAGCACAATCCTTTTCCTTCCTGTTGAATCATAAGACATAGATGCCTCAGCTCCAGAGGTAGAGTTAGGGACATTGTTTTATGTACTGAAGAAGCTTTTGGTAACAGTTTTGAATCTTGGTTCTCAAATGGTTTGTCAGACAAGTCATGGAGCCAGGCCTGCCCTGTATAGGAAATGTGACTCTGCTCATTTTCATGAGAGGGGTGTTTTATGACATTTCTTAATCAAATCCATTTATATATCTCTCTCTTATGAAAGTAAGCTTTCAAAACTACTGAGAATTTGCGTTTTTTTGTTTGTTTAGGCTGCTGTCGGTGGAAGATGACTTTAATCTCAATTGTTTGCGTGGTACTGCTGGTTTGACCCTTGTAGTAGAGCAGTGCATGAGCCAGGTCATTACTGACTGTCTCTTGCCAACCTGCTGGGTAAAAATGCTGCATTCCAGCCTGTTCGGTCAGTTTGTTCTTAGCTAGAAATTGCTTGCAGACAGCGGGTCACATCATAGGTCACTACAGCTTGTGTCCTGATGGCATTGGATGATCTTTTTCATTCCAGCCAAATGCACATTCACATAATGTTCTACTATTTTTAATAACATGCTTTGTTGTTCTCTCACTTTTTGTCTTGTTTATTTCCGCCGGGACTGTTTGGAGGTGAGGAGAGAGAAATCACTATCAGTGATATGCAGTATAGTCTAGGTGTCTGTACAGTTACTGCAAACTGAGCTGCATGTGCTTTAGGTGTTTCTCTTCTTGCTGAGAGGTATGGTGACCTGGTTGAGTTGGCATGCTTCTTGCACAGTTATGTTCTTCGGGGTAGGAAATGCTGACTCCAGCACCAGCAGTTCTTTCTTCTGTGCCTGTCCTTAAACCTGAGCCTTAAATGAACATTAGTGTTCAATTGTAGTTCTTTGCTCATCTCAGTTTGTGTGAAGTGAGGAGAAGCTTGATGCCAGAGTGACAGAGGCCTTTCTTTTGGTTCAGCTGAGGTTTTTTTGGCAGTTAAATGCATTTCCCCCGCTGAAGGTGAAGACCAACTTCATTGGAGAGCAGCCAGTGTTTTTCACTCATCGTAAACCGGCTGCTCTAGTTGGTGACTGGTGGTTAAGAATTCTTCAGTGTCTGTCAAGCTGTTTACTGTCTGTACTTGAGCAATGAAATGATGACAGTTTGTGTTATATTTTAGAGCAGCTGCTATAGCTGGCCACAAGCAAATAGCTTTTCAGAGTAAGGTTCATGTTGCCTGATCTCCAAAATTCAACTGAGTTTGTTGTGTGTATTCCCTTCATAGTTGATGGAGAGAAAATGGCATTTACAGATGCTGGTTTTGTCACTTTTGGGTAAAAATCTGAAATCAGATAAATTATTCTTTAGAAGTGTTGGTCTCCATCAACTAAAATATCTGGGGACTGCTTGCAAGGTTGTGGCAGGTGAGAAGAGGATACTCCTGCTCATTTCTCCTGATCTTTCCCTAGAGGTTGGTACAGACTGCAGTACCTACAGAAAACACTACTTACTGCAATATATATTTATATAAACGATAGGCTTACTGGTCTTCGCATTCAACAGCTGATGGTATTGAGCAGTTGCCTTCTATCCTGCTTGTGCTTCTGAGGAGGCAGATAGGATCCTTAGAGACTTAACTGCAAAGGTGGCAGAAAGCTTCTGATCCTGAAAATGGCAGGCAGCTTGCAATGCAGGTGAGGCCAAGGCATGAAGTGGTGACTGCCCGTAGGTATTGTTGTCTACAAGTGTATTCATGAGCTGAGAGCATAACAACCTGCCTTTTTTAAGAGACTTGATTTGAGCATGAGGTACAAAAGCAGGTAGTTCTGCCTTTGTGTTGAGGAATGACTATCTTGTATATATCATCATTTCTTTTTAAAGATTTTCATGGGCAGCTAGATACTTATTCTCTGCTGGAATTTGTGAAGGTTAGATGTCTGTTTTCTGCTTGACTCTTACTTCTATACCATTTCTCTCTTTGTCTCCCTTGCCAAAATACCTTTCCCTGTTTTCTATTTTTTATCTCTCTTAATTACAGTATTTCTGGATAGCTTGCTTTAACCTATTTTAGTAAGTATTATAATTAACACTTGGCACTATATTGCAAACAGGGTTTTATTTTTCTTTTAGCTGAACATGTACTTCAGTTCTTTGACTAGTATCATATATCTAACATGTATCTATAGACCAGTACACTAATTATATGCTACTTCAGTTAGTGAGCAGAAATACTTTATCATCTTCTGCTTTTTGTTGGTAAATGCTTTTTATCTGCTGAAGGCATTTTGTATGCTTGTATTTTATCTATTCCTTATCACTTATTGAATGGTGAGCCAAGCGAGGAAATCAACCCTGTCAAACAAACTGAAATTGCTTTATTTCTTATCTTTTTTTTTTTTTGGATGTGTAAATGAGCATGCAGTTTAGAAGGCTTATCTATGCAGTGTTTTGTCTAAGCTTTTAATGTTTATGAAACACAGTAAGCCAATTTCTTTTGAACTGTACAAATCAATTTTAAAATAACTTGGGGGAAACACACACATTAAGAGCTGTGCTGAATGGTTTTGAGGAAGCAGATTCTAAATCGAACACTTTTTTGCAGGCCCAGATTGCCTTTCTTCAAGGTGAAAGGAAAGGACAAGAAAATCTGAAGAAGGATCTGGTGCGAAGGATCAAAATGCTGGAATATGCGCTTAAGCAGGAAAGGTATGCTGCTTTAGTCATGAGTAATGATGATCAAGAATTTCTAAAGACAGATATTTTGCGTTTGTATTTGACAAAACCAATAAATATTTATTCTGTATATATTAAGATCTCAAACTGACAAATATTGTTATACTAAATAAACCTAATAGCCTTAATGTCCACATTATGGTAAAAATTATAGCTAACATAGTAAGGCTCCAAAAACTTGCAAATAAAACCCACAGTTGATCAATGATGAATACTTTTCCTTGGTAAAATTCCACCTAACTGTATACCCTAGAATTATAGTGTATTTTATTTTTGTTCAAAGTACTAGCTTTGTTTAATAATCCTTGACAACTGAAATCTTGAATAACTGTCTTCAGTCTAGTAATTACTATTTTTTAATCTTGCTAAGGTTTTAGTCTTTTCAGTATGATAGACTATACAGGAATATATTCTGGAGACTAATTGTGTGAGGAGTGAATAAAAGTTTGTGTTTAGCAGTTAATCAAATGTCTGTTTCTTTTGTTCACAGGGATTTCAGTAGAAGTCCCCAGTCTACTTTACCATTTTATCCTTACATATACTTTCCTGTTGCTCTAATCTTTGAGGCAAAGAAATTGTTTTTTTTTATTATGTGCTCAGAAGTCTTTCTGTTCAACAGATGTATTTTAGGCCAAGTTTAGTTTTAAAATTTTTTTTATTAGTAAAATGCCTTTTAAAATTCTTGACCAAAGAGTGTATTTATGGTACTACTGCAAAGCAATAATTGCTTATGTACCATTTTCATTTATAGATAATTCCTACTTCTCTTTGATCACAGAAACACAGAATGATAGGGATTGGAAGGTACCTCAGGAGATCTAGTCCAACCCCCCTGCCAAAGCAGGTTCCCTACAGCAGGTTGCACAGGAAAGCATCCAGGCAGGTTTTGAACATCTCCAGAGATGGGGACTCCACAACCTCTCTGGGCAGCCTGTTCCAGTGCTCTGTTACCCTCACCGTAAATAAAATTTTCCTTAAGTTTGTGTGGAACTTCTGATGTTCAAGTTTTTGCCCATTGCCCCTTGTCCTGCTACCAGCCACCAAAAATTGCCCAGCCCCATCCATTTGGCCCCTGGACTTCAGGTATTTGTAGACATTGATAAGATCCCCTCTCTGTCTTCTCCAGGCTGAAGAGTATTAATAAAATAAACCTCTTTTAAATAGTTTGTGTTAGTAGAAATAAGATTACAAATATACACATACGCGAATGATGAATAGAATATTGCAGCTGGATAATTTAAAAAGCACACTAGTAGTTGTACATCACTGTATTACATTTAGATTTGCTCATCTTACATGGGCTGCACATGAGATGCTTTGCTCCATCCAGTTTGGCTCTTTCTGGCAGCAACCAATTCATCTGCTAGCATGGCGCTGCTGCCAGTCTCCTGGCCAGCAGTAGCCTCGGGGCTCCAGTTTATTTCCTTCCCCTTTGAAGAGTTCTCAGAGGAATGCTGAAGGTAGATACCATTTTTGCCCAGGCTGCCTTATGGCACTGATCTTATATCAGCACAGAAAAATATCTAATGTGTGCATAATAGAGATTGCAGTGTATAGCCATGGAAAGGCTTATATTTGAGGCATGAAAAAAGATTAGAGTTCAAAAGGAGAGGCAATGGAGTACATCCTTGTGCAGTTAAAGATATACTCTAAGGTATATAAATTCAGTCAGATTTCTTATATTTCAAAACTGTATTTCAAATCAGCTATTCCTGATTACTTAGGGGTATCTCTAATACTTCATATTCATAACCCAGATAAATTAGCAATTTATCTGAAATTATCAGACTATGTAAGTATGTTTCCGTGTGCTACCAGAGAAGCTTTGTAATATTAAAAAAACCCAACAAAACAAACTTCCATATGGGTAGTGAAAATGTCCCCCAGTTGCATTCAGTAAAATACACCTAAATTAAGACCTTTAAATCCTAATGCAGCAGTCACTGTCAGGATTAGGAAGAAACACCTGGTGGTTTCTTATTAGCAGTCTTTACATAAATGTCTTTTATCTTTTCTTGCATTTTTTTCTGCAGTGTATGGTGTTAGGCTTGGTTACTCAGATCAATAGGCTACAGTCAGCTGATCCGATCCAGTTTGGCAATTTCAGTATGAGCATGCAATGATTTTTAAAGTAAATGTGGTGCTTGTGAATGGTGTGTGCTGGAGACAGCTATTTATGAGTTTGTGGTTTTAAACAGCAGTATTATTTGCCAGTTTCTGGAGAAACAGTCTTATATTTCTTCTGGAAGTGTCTCCCAGCAAGTGTTCTTGCTTGATACTCAAAAGAGTGGCAACGTACTGAGCTTGGAACCACTACCCTCTGTCCCAGCGTTTTCCTACATCAGCTGTCGGCCAGGTCAGGCAGTAGTCAGTTGGGATGCTGACTGTTTCCACTGGGATCTCAGAGCTGGAAAATGAGATCCTACAAGGTAGGGGGAAAACATTTTTGGTCAAGTTAGGGGAAGGGCGGTGTGGATGAGAGGGAGCAGGGAAGCATTCCTGCATTCCTTCATTTCTGTCCTGGCCTTGCAGCACACCACATCTTTCTTAGCTAGATGAAATAAGTCATGAGTAATGGGACAGCATACAAAACTGTGGCCCAGAGTAGTCCGTGTTTGCAATGCCCTCAGGAAACTGAGCAAGAAATGAGCGACACTGGTTTTCTCAGATACATGCTTTTATGAGCTGCTGTTCTGTAGAGTGCATTTTTTTAATCAACCAAATGTTTTCAAATTTTACTGTAAATAAACAACTTTGGAAGCGTTGCTCTTGTTCCCTATTTCATGTCACTTCTGTAATTTTATAGTGAGTGAGGTAGAAAATGAGTTTTACTTACAAGTTATCATGTTTTTCTGACAAGTTTAGTTTGATGTTTGGTCTTTATGTTAGTAATTGTAAGATTACCTTTCTGTTGCCTGTATAGGAAGCCTAATTATTTCTCCTGAAGAGTCTTAATACGTTAAAGAGCAAAGAGCTTAGAAAGGAGGTATTAATAGTTAAGCACTATAATTTCTTCAACATCAGTTTTGATGTAGTTTTGCCAACATCCAGTAGATTGCAGTGTGAGGCTGTTCACAGCTGAGGGCTGCTTTTTATTACTTTATCAATACTTGCTCCACCACCAGTAAATTGCATTGTTTCCTCTGGATTTTCAGGAGGTGGCTGAGAAGTAGTACTGTTTCAAGTACATGCCGTGTTTTATCTAGTCTAGCTCATTTCCTGTCTTAACATTTTAACCAAAGAACTGGACTCCTGAGCCATGTCTCTAGAAACACTTGTTTTAATTTTATGTTGTTTTTCGCACTGATGTGTCTGATCAGCGCAAGGCTGGCGCCTTCTCCCCTGGGTAGAATATCTCGCCGTGCTGTTTCTGGCAGTCGTTCTTGTTTATGTCTCTTGGTTTGGCGGCGGCTCCCAGATCATCTATGGATGTTTTGGCAGGCTCCCTCAGCACAGCTGGATCAGATGCTTCAGGTCTGGCGACAGATATTTCCAAGAAACAGTGGCCTTTTTTGATCAGGGTCAAACTTGTTTCTGTATGAAGCATACAGAAAAGTTTCACTCCTCTCAGTATTAGGAAATGCAGAGGGATGAAAGCTTTTAGCGTTTTCCTAAGCAACCCTTTAAGTGTTGTGGCAGCCATGTTGAATGTCTCCACGTACTGTTTGCATAGAATACACATAGTTTAAAGAAAATACTGATAATCAGAAGAGGAGAATTGCATAATGAAGGGCAAAAGCTAGAGCAGTGGTAATATTCATACTTAGATCTGAGTAAGGGCATCAACCCTGTAACATAGTTTCACAGTCCCGAAATAGCTTTCTTCCAAACAACTTGAAGGCTAGTTTTCAGGTGGAAATACCTTCTTATTATAAAGTTACATCCTTCAATTAATTATTTTCAGATAATTTTTCAGTCTCTACATACTGTTAATAATTCAGATGTAATTTTCAGAAACTGAAAGTAAAGCATCCAAGTTGAACAGGTTTCAGATAATAAAGGCTCATCTTTGTAATTTGTTTCCTTCCTTCTTCTCCTGCCCCAAAACCACTGTCCTTTTTTTTGACCAAATGATACAAAGGTTGGAGAAACTTTGATATTTCTTTATACTTATTTACAGGAAGAATACATTTGCTCTTTTTTTTGTGATAATATCTCACTGCTATGATGTGTGAACTGGAGTTCAATGTGAACTGCAGAGGGCCAGTTTAAAGCTGTTAATAAGTGGACTATGTGACTTCTGAAAAAGTGTAGAAATTAAGCATGACATAGGCAGGAAATATTCTGTTATTATAGAAATAGATTAAATATAAACATGGCAATGGAACGAACTATATTCAAAATTTGTATAGAGAAGAATTAAAGTATCTTTTGTGAGAATTTTCATAGCCTTTGATTGCAACATGTGTGACTAAATGAACAAAACTCTCCCTTCTAGTCTTGGAGTCTGTGTTGTGTTCAGCCCTTTCCTTAGTATGCTTTAGAAAGCAGATTGATTGTCTTTTGTAGCTGTGACATTTTTAACTACTGTAAGAAAGTTCCTAATAATAAGTCTCATATTTGCTGCCTGAAGAAATGTAGAAAATATTTTCTTGATGGACTGTTATCTATCTATACTGATTTTTAAAGAAATCTTCCTCTGAACTTTGGAAGCTGACCATAGCTGAAGGTGGGTTCACTGGGTCAAGTACTCTGACATGGAATTCATGTTTCTGTTTCACATTTAAGAGATGTCTTGCTCAGATACCTGAATTTATACTAATTGATTCTAATTATTTCAGGTTTGAGTTTGGCATTGAGTTTTTTTGTCATTTTGTGAAAAGGTGTATGGCCTTTTGTTTATAACTTTCCCAGCAATATTAAAAATAAGGATTGCTTTTTGGGATCGTCAGCTCTTCAATTGCCTGTATCTGTTAGTACATGATTCTTCTGACTTATCTGTATTTCTGCTGGTCTCTGCCTATGATACACAAAGTTAAATCTTCTGAAAGATGAAATCTTTGTCCAGCTTGGCTTTAAAATAAATTTAAGGGCCAGTGGTATACAAGACCACGTAATCTAGGTTATTCTCTTGAAGTAAAGAAGAATAACAAAAGCTTTAAAAACTGTTGCGTTGTGAGGAGGAACCAGTTAAAAAACCCTCCTAATAACAGTTTAGAATGTGGATAGAATGAATAATCTTGCTTTGCTGAACTGGTTTTATAATGCCTTTAATGAGGGGGGAAAACTTCAATAAGAAGAAAGAACAGATTGGAATAAATATACCGAGGAGTTTGAAAAAATGTAAAATGAATTTTTGAAAAATTTATTTTGGAGAACAGGTGAGAGATCTGAGGATTAGGAAAGTTACTAGGAATGATCCTAGTTAACTAGGATTCAGTTAACCTAGCAAACATTTTACTTTGGTTCTTAGGGTGAAAATTGTTAACATAACTTTGATAAGAAAGTTAGTGAATGCACAGAGGATAATAAAACTTTATATAAGACCCATTAGGTAAAAGGAAACGCCTCATGCCACAAAACTAACCGCTCTCTGAAATTATTTGCAGGAATGGAGTAGAATACAGTATAGGTCACTAATCCAGATTAAAGTGAAGTATTAATATTTGCTCACTTTTCATAAATCAAATCGAAGTGGACTAAACATTAGGGACACTTGAATTGCCGACTGCATAAAAACTTAAGGTTTTTGACAAAAGTGTAGTGTTTAAAGTTCATGAGGTAGGTTAGTGACAGAGTAGAGGATTTCTTAGTTCTTGATTAGTAATTATTTTTTTTTTAGTGACAATGGAGGAAAAAGTATACATAGCATCTGTATTTAACAATAATGAAACAGAGTTGTTTCATGAGGGGTAACATCTCTCTGCTGGTGAGATATAGGAAAAACAGTTGTGAAAGAAAAGATCAATATTTTGATAGGGCATTTAGTTTTTATTTTGTTCTATTCTTTGTTATTCTTTTCTGTGCTAGCCAAAATGTTTATCCTTCACTTATTGCTGTTAATATGTTTCAAGCACATCCTTTCTCCATTCCTTGCTGGTTGCTGCTCAGCTGAGTTAATCTTAGTGCTCTAACTCTTGAGCAGGAAGTTGGTTCCCTGGACGCCTTCCTGTGTGATCTCATCTAGGTGTTCCAGCTCCGGCAGGGGGTTTGGACTAGATGATCTTTTGAGGTCCCTTCCAATCCCTAACATACTGTGATTCTGTGATCTCTTTGCTGCTACACCTAAGAAGCATTTCTTCACTCTGCTTCTTCACTCATACTTCTCATCCAGAATTAAATGTTTATTCTAATTAAAATGCAGCCAGATTAGTAGGAAGCTATTACTGTTGATACTGAAGTGTAAGAACTACCAAGCATCGCTTCCCTCAGCACCATTTTGTTAGAAGTAATGAAATTTCTTGATTAAGTAAGAAAAAGCAAAAAACCCCAGTAATGTAATGAAGGTGTCTGAGAAGCAATCAAGAGGTGCAGATATCTTGAAAACATTGTCTACAGTCATTCTCAATATGGTTATTTGAGCTTAGTGAGACTTGCCTCATATAATTATGAAATAGCAAACCCATTAGTTTTAAAAAAAAACAACAAATTTTAAGTGGAAGAGTTCCCTTGTGAGTAATGGAGCTAACCAAGCTCATTTTCATGTTAGTGTATGGGAGCATTTTTTTCCCTTTTTGTCCTTGGTAGCCTGTATCTTGCCACCTCTCACCTAGCTCCGTACATTTGTATTGGAGCCGCGTATGTGTGCGTGCTAATTGGGCGTCCCACTGCCAGGCTGCGTGCCCAGCATTGCCTGAATTCTTCCATGCCTTTTGTTCAGGGTAGGAACTAGTATGAGTGCTGCTTTTCTACTCAGTTATGAATGTCTACAAAACTTTATAGGGAATCAGGCTGGGTTTTTTTTTGAGTTGTCTAAATTTTCACATTTGGCAGAAAATCGTAGAGACAAAGGTTGCAGTAAGTGTGAGAGAAGGGGGGAACAGAGAGTGAAACTGGCTAAGGCTCTCTTTGCGTCTCATTCTCTGTTACTGTGTTATAAGACTAATGAATCTTTTAATAACTTCTGTGTGCATTTGTAATGCTGTACTATTGTGTCATTGTGTGTTTAAAAGTCTATAGGCACTGACTCGGTAGGATGAAGCTTTTCAAATTAAAAAACATTTCCCTTTTTCTTCTAGATACTTTTGTCATTGTGTAGCATGTTTTGTGAGGTTTATTACAATAGTCCTTCTAAAGACTAAATATTTTTAGAAGAGAAGTCTCAATTTTCAATCGTGGTCAAGCGGCAAATCTATCAGCTTTACAAGAAACTGATGTAGATGGACTGCTGTTAGTGCTACATCTCGTTTAGAATAGTTCTAACTGTGGGCCTGCTACTGTTGCAAAGCACAGCATTTTGAAGAATAAAGCTAAGTTTGCTTAATTGAGGTGACAGTAGGGAATAAGAAGTGCATGGCACTGAACTGACATGGACAATAAAAATGTTTCATAGTGATGGTTAAAAATAAAAAGGGGGGATGGGGAGGGAAGCAGGAGTAGCCCATGTCCACAGGGAAGGAACCTTTTCTGTAGCAAGAATGTTTTGTAAAATCTACAGGCTGCTGATCTCTGTGTTTCATCAGTATTCACTTTGCAATTATGTGTCAACCTTGGAAAAAATGAAGCAAAATTACATATCTGAAGTCCTGTTGAAATTATTTGTTTTGTTCCTAGCCTAGAAAAAAGGAGTGGCTTTTCAAGTGAAGACAAGTGACATTTATGTGATTAGAGATACCCTTTAAATGTGCTAATAGTTTCTTTTTCTTTTTCTTTTTTTTTCTTTCAGGGCTAAATATCACAAATTAAAATATGGCACAGAATTGAATCAGGGAGATATGAAGCCACCAAACTATGATTCTGGTAAGCATTTCTGAAGAATGAGTTAATTACTGGCATAAAATCTGAACTGTTTTGTGCAAATGCTGAAAAGATAGTGTTGATAAAATAAATGACTTAATGGAAGCAGTGGGAATAGAAATAATTAATAAAGACTTTGTTCCTCTTGTAAAATTAAAAATATATGCTAATGCTCTGAAAACATCTATTAATAAATTAAATGAGTTTAAATTTAAAGAAACCCAAACGAACAAACAGCTCCTGGAGAGAATAATTTTTCTCTTCCTTACTAGTATGTATGGGTGGTATGGAACAGGGAGATACTAGGTTTATAGCTATAGAATCCTTTTATCTTTGAATAATTCTTCTGAATAAAAAGTTAGTGGCAAAGGACATGAAATATATAGGACATAAGATTTTGTTCAATTACCTCAAGGGTATTCCAGGAGAAAAAGAATTACATTGCATATTAGACATAAATGAGAGTTTGAGAGTGGGGAATTTATTTACAAAAGTCGAATGTGGAAAGTTTCCAAAGTTTCCATTGGAAACGCTTACAACTAACTCCTGTGCTATGATGTGAGGACAGTTTTTCACTTTGGTCTCTGGAAAGCTGATTTGTTTTCCTAGAGCTTGCATCTCCTACTTCACACAGATAGTTTTAAGCACTAACCTTGAGGAATTAAAAACTTAAATGACTTCCTTTCATCCTTCTCTCTATGTCCCTGTCCTTTCCTCAGGGGGAAAAAAAAAAAAAGGTGTACAGAGATCTGGTTATGGATAGTACACACACAGTATCTATCTATCTCCCTTGAAAGGAGAAGTAATAAGTGATGATGATTTTCGTATCTCATTCCCCTAGTACTCCTACTACAACAACAAAACTAGAACCACCTGTACATAAAGTAAGAATATAGAAAGTCTGCAGACCTCAGCTCTGTCACCTGGTTTATAGAAGGGTCTGGTTCACTGTCATGGTTTATTCTTATCTGGATGGATTCAGGAGGTCATTAAAAGAAACCAAGCAAACAAAAAAATCCAACTCCACGCCAACTGATTAAACTTTACACCAGGCTTTTCTTGTCCAAGATGTAAAGAATTTTTGAGAAATCTTATTTCACATTATTATCAGGGTTATTTCCTTAACTGAAGAAATAGTTTAATTTGACGTTACTAAGTGGAAGACCCCAATATGTATCTGAACCCCTAGAAAACTTTGTCCTGATCATACCAAGATCCTAGACATCCTTGGTTTTTGTAGTATCTAGGTACAGCTATAGCATGTTGCTCCACTTTCCAGCTGAGGAATGTAGTGCAAGGCCTGGCTTGCCCAGCAGAGCTGGAGCCAGTGCATTACTTCTGCAAAGTGAACATTGGTGGAATTACTTTGTTAAAATTCCATTATCCTGAATTATCCCATTGCATTCTCTATATGTAGCTGTCAGAAATGTACAGTTTTGTTGTTATGCTCCTTTGGAGTTGTCTTTGATAGATATTTATATGTCTATGTCTTGCCCCACCCTACCCCTGTTCTTCCTGCCCAGTCAGGAAAAAATATGGAACTTTGTTTCTAGTAGTTCTTCCAAATGGGTCCTTGTTTCTTTCCCCTATGATCTCTGATAAAAGGATGCCTTTTTTTTTTTTTAACTACTTATGATATCTTCTGTTGTTATTTGCTCATAATGCAAGTCCCTTCATTTTCATGCGTAAGTTGCTATTACAGCTAGCAGTCATCAGTTTTGAGGAGACTAAGCAAAAGAGGATTTGAGAGTTCTTGCCTGCAGGTGTACTTTACAGTGCCATCGGAAGAAGGGTTTTTGCTTTCAAAAGGAATTTTCAGGCAGATTTATGTCCATCATGTTTTAATTCTGAGAGTGAGCTTTGGTAGCTGCGTACTGGGTGCAGCTGTGTTCAGTTGTCATCAGAAAATCATTGTGCAATTGATTATTTCCCAAAGTTGCTATTAAATGGATTTGTGAATTTGAGATGGCTTTCCTTGCATGTGAGTTCTGATTAGTCTTTGCTAGCTTCTTTTGGGTGGGGTTTTTTTTCCTTTGTGGTGTTAATTCAGTTATTTAAAGGTTAATGACCTCCCCATGAGGACAATAGCTTTCCCTCATCACATATTAAGTTACTCATAGGATTATACCACAATTTTTTCTGATTCTTAATTTTTGTTTACACAAGAAGATTGTTCATCCTTTAGTGTTTGGACCACAAGGGTTTCAAGGTTGTAGAGGCTTTTGTAAATAATAAACCAAGTTCTTTTATCTTGGGAAGCATATACTTATGTATCTCCTGGAAGAGGGGAAAAAAACCTCCTACCATCACGTAGTATGAAGCTATATATGGCATAAATGTGTAGCTGTTGGATCTAGTGTTCAGATACAGAGATAGTGTGCTCACTAGAACAGCCACATAATCTTTTTGTGGATTTTGCTGAAGTAGTACTGTTTGGATACAAATTTATGGTTGTGGAAAATATGGTGAAAATTTTTCAACAGCTTTTCAGGTTAAAAAAATAAACAAACAACTCCTATTGTATTTTTTTTTTTCTTCTTCCACAAAACTAGCACAAGTATGGATGAATTTAAAGTTGTTGTGAGTAGGTCTGTTGCTTTTATGTCATACAGTTAAATATTAAGGAAATTGGTTGGACAGTAAGTTGTAAATAGATATTGTGCTGCAGTTGCATTTGATATTGTTAGCAGTTAAAGATGTTTGTCTTCAATCTTAAGTTATGAGTAGCAATTATTTTGGAAGGTTAATGCAAAAATGGAACTGCAAATTGTCTATATGATTATGTTCCCTTAAAGAAAAAGGAGTAAGATGGGGTTTTTGGATGTGAGACAGAAGGGCAGGCACTGATGACTAGTGGAGCTTGCTCTCATACAGTAGGGTGTAGCTGACAATCTGTACGCATATGTAGTACTACAGTTACGTGCTGCGTGCATTTTTTCTCTTGATTGATTATTGGCACTTTGAATCTTTTATTTTGTTATTAAACTGTTCCTAATAATTTTAAGACAAATCACATTTTGTCTTTTCAAGAGAATGGGCAACTTTTTAAAAAGTGGGACAAATAAAAAAATATTCATAATTAAATAATTCTTTCCAGATGAAGGGAATGAGACAGAGATTCAGCCACAACAGAACAGTCAACTAATATGGAAACAAGGAAGACAGCTGCTAAGACAGTAAGTGTTGAAAAAAGGACTCGAATAATGAATGCAAGGGTAATGAAATGTGATTATGGTGGTATTTGATTTTTTTTCTGTTAGATTTTCTTTCAAGAAAAGTGTATGTGATGAAGTTCCTTCTGCCCTACTTTTCCTAGGTTTTTGAAAAATTTTAATATTTCAGAACTTCAGATGAGAAGCCTTGTCAAATCACAAATACCTAATCTCCTTTGCTTTTCTTTCTCTGAGTATAATAAAACAATCTGCTTGGGAAAACAGTGGGTCATGACACATTGCAATTCTTTTTGCAGTTAAACAACACGCACAAGTAATTCTGTTAAGTACTATGTAAAATAAAAATAACTGGTGTTGGAGAGGGATAACTTTTATTTTGGCCTGTTCTAGGTCCAAAAAAGACTGATATCCTGAAGGTTAGACTATATGTTTTCTAATTCTCAGTTCATCGCAATGAAACAGATGTCTATTAATCTAAATCAGTTTTTGAATTGTGATCATAGTGAGTTAATTAATTTCCAGGGTATTTATTCACATTTTTCTGGTTTTGTTTTTTTTTTTTTTGTCTTGGTTAAGAGATCTCTTAAAGACCTCTCATCGGAGTGTCTCTATCTGTTTTTTCATGCATTTTCCTCATCCGTGATGCTGACAGTTAGATTCTAAGGTCTCCTAATCAGCTAGCAAAACTTTTGGTTTCTAATTTTTTTGGGTATGTTACATAGGATTAGGTGAGAGGGAAGGGAGACAGAACAGCCTGGAGCTTGTATTAAAGGACCTTTTTCCAAGGAATTATGCAAAAGTTAAATTTGTGTGTTGGGTGGCTTGTACATGCTTTTATTTTTCAAGATCTCAAATCTTTGCATGTACGTTGAATAAATATAAATAAAGTGGCCTTGACTCGGGCCAGTAATTCTGAAGACGAGTCATTCTTTCTCAGCGTAATTCATAAGTAAGTGACACAATGCTGAATACAAGCGTATATTACTGACGGACTCTGCTTTGATTTTATATATAGCCAGCAACCAGTATTTCTCTCCTAACGTGGTTATGTGGAGGATATTGTTAAATAATTGAAGGAGAATGTTCTTGCAGAAAAAGTGCGTGTCTGGTTTGTAACAGCTGTTACTGGAAAATAACATTTCCGCTCTTTAGAGTGCTCTAGAATATAGACCATTTAAACCAGCGCTCCTGAAAAGACAGCTGTTAACTCTGTATTCTAGAGGAAAGGAAAGAGACCAATTTTTATTCTTTTTTTTTTTAATAATTATTTCCCCTCTGCCCCCCACCCCCAAAGCAGTATGGCATATTGATGAAAGAGACAACTGTAGACCTTGAGATTTTCATACAAGTTAGTCCAGGATTCTTTCGACCCAGCCCTTGTATGCAAGACAAATTAATATTTTGCAGGTCCATTGCAGAATAAGAAAAAGGCAAGGCAAAGATTTTATCAAACCTAGTGTGTTATAAATAACAACTCTTACTAGTAGCTACAGCTACAGAATTTGTTCTTATTCCCTCTGTTTTCTAGAATTCTAATAATACTTACATAAGGAACATATCTGACACTCCTTGTAAGGCTTCATGTTGAAGAATAAAATGGCTATGGTGTACATGCAACTGTGGTGATTTTTATAAGCCAGTTGTAAATATTTTAACTGAAAGTGCTTTTCCATCCATTTTAGTAAAGGGATGAATAACCTATTGTATAACCTCTGACTGCTAAGCTCTTTGAATTACTTTTTTTTTTTCCCTTGGTGACTGTAGAGGCTGGTACTGCAAGAGGCGATCCCTCTGCAGCTGGTACAGGATGATTTATAAGCCTGTTTCATTAGCACAGCACCATACTTTGCTAAGCTAAGAGGTTGAAGATGGGTTTAGGGACAACTTTTCATTTTGCTGTAGTAAGTGAGATGTGCATGCAAGATTAGCATGAGTTCTGTTCCTACAGGTATCTACAAGAAGTGGGCTACACCGACACGATATTGGATGTGAAGTCAAAACGAGTACGAGCTTTATTGGGCCTCTCAAGTGATGCTTCAGAGAAGGAAAACAGAAATCAAGAGCCAATGGTAAATGGCACAGAGGGCCAGATTAAAGAGAATGCGATGATTGGGTAAGCATCAGGATGACAATGTTATCTTTCTGCATAAATGCACTTAATGGCGTAGAACAAATTTTTGTTTACTGAGATTTCAGGATTTTTGCCCTAATTGGAGATTAGAGCAATTTAAACTAGTTTTATTACATTAAGCAATAAGTATGTAAGTAACTCCTAAGATTCACAGCTTAAAAGCACCATAAGTGATTTTTTTTTTCAGTTGGATGGCAGCACAAAGTCAAAGCAAGCCTTTTTTGAGATACAATTGCAAAGTGGTTAGAGGTCAGTGTTGTTTCAAGTTAACAGTTTATTTGTATTGCTGGAAGCATTACTGTATCGATTACAGGCTTTGCTCTTTTGGTCTGTGCTGACTATGATGTGATAACCTACATGACATACAGGATTTTTTTGACTGGATCTGGACAACAAATTCCCTTATTACATTCTGATTCCTGTAAGTTTTTGGTTTTCCACTAAAGGATATATATATGTAAATGTGACTGAAATGCAAGGTATTAATTCCTGTCTTTCAGTATTTCTAATACTGTGAAAAGTCAGTCAAGAAGAGTAAAAGCTGCTCGTGCTTACTGCTTTTAAGTGATGTTGAAAACATTAGAGGCTTTTTTCTATTTTCTTCTCTTTTCCATGCAGAGTTTAAAAAAAGAAATAAAATCTGAAACTTAACTGTGGAGGCTTCAGTAAAACAATCTGTTCTTGTTTAAGATACTGTAGTTGCAAACCTTGAAAACTAATGAAAATGATACAGAATTGTTTATATGAACAACAATGAGGTAACAGTTTGTAGTGGGTCTGGCTGGGATGGAGTTGATTTTCCCCGTGGCAGCCCTCAGAGTGCTGTGTTTTGTATTTGGTGGCTCGAGGGGTGTTGATACAGTTCCCAGTAGTTTGTGCTGCTCGAGTGAGCGCAGCTTTCGTCAAAGCTTCCCCCTCTTTTTTCCTTTCCTATACTGATATGGCAAAATTCAAAACCTTTTTTTCCTAAAGTCTAATACTGTTATACGACACATTCTGTCTTTTAAAAAGCATTCTAACATTTCATTATACCCAGCAGATAGCTGCAGCAACTTCAGGCCAACAAGTTACATAAGGGCAGAAGTTCATTGTTATGTAATTAAATTTAATGCTGTGAGGTGGAAAATTTGAATATATGAGAAAACCCGTGAGCTACTAAAATATATTGTGCTGCTATGTAGTTGGCAAGCCGTGTCATTTATGTGCAGCAACTTTGGTTTTGAACAAGGTATGTTTGATAGATTACAGTAACAATTTTAGTTAGATTTCTGGTGAAGGGGTCACTTCTTGTCAGGGGAAGTAAGTAAATAAAGCTCCTCTTCTTACACTTTAAAATTTATTTAAATATGTTTACTTTGGTTTTGAAATTGATGTATTTATAAGGTATTTGGTGGATTAAATGATTGGACAGTGGTTTTGATGGAGCACTTCTGCATACCCTTGCATTTCTGTAATATCTTCTTGCTTGCTGGGTAGATCTGATATTAGGTTTAACACTTTTTAGTCTACCCTATGCCTGAAGGTATTCACTGATGGAGAAAAATGAGTTGCCTTCTTTTGTGGCTCTTCAAGCTTGGCAACTGCAAGGCTGGTCAGGCTGCACGCTTTGAGAAACTGTTTTCATCTCACTTGTGATGCATAAGATGGCAGTCCGTATTAGAAAACTTAGGGGAGCATTTTGATACATGATATACAAGAAGTGACTTCCAGGTTTTACAGTGAAAGAATTTTCTAGGGATCTTGTTCAGCATAGTCAATTCAGTCTTCTTGAATCATTTTGAGTTTGTGCATGTCAGCTGAGATCTCTCTTGCTGAGAGGAAAAAGTTGGGATTTTACTAAAATTCCTTAGTCAATCTGAGTACAGGACTAGCTTTCAATGCTGTGATTCTTCTGGGTATTTCAAGTGTGCTCTCAGATCATCTCTTTCCATTTTCCATGCAGAAGGCATTCTGTGTTTTTCTTCCTGTCAGAGACTGCCTGTTATTTAACAGCTATTTCATCTTGTGCTGCTAGATACTGTAGAACATTGCACCTCACTGTTTCTGTGGCATGTGACACTGTTCACCTCATCCCAGCTGCATCATCTCTTGCTTCTGAGATTTCAAAATGCAGCTTTACAGCAGATGGGAAATCAGGAATGAGATGAGATGGTGTTCTCAATTATCTCATACTTACCTGTTCCCTACCTCATCCATTGTCAGCATTACTTAAGCGTATACAACAGCTTCTTTTTTAAGAGTGTTAACATTGAGTATGTGACTAAGATGTAAGGCACATGGATCTTGCTCCTGATCCCAATTGGAATTCTTACTAGGTGTTTGAGAATGTAATTTAATTTTTCTACCCAGCTGGCAGAACTAGGAAAAAATTAGCTTAGCTGAATTCTGGCTCACAGTCGAGGTAGGGGCACTCTTTTGAAGCAACCTCACCAGCCCTGGGCTGGTTACCGGGAGGGGGAAAATATCCGCAGGTCTTTTAGCAGCCTCTTGTTATTCCCAGCATGCATATAAAGTGAGAAGAGGATTGGGGTCACAGCAAACTTGTACAGTTGGAAGGAGTGCAATGAACAAATGCCTGCAGTTTGGTACTGGTAGAGGAGGAAAGGTACAGTGAGAGATTGGAAGAACCAGAAAACAACCAAAACCTTAGTGCAATCCCAGGAAGTTTAAGGACGTGTGTGTGCCAGGAGCACCAGACATTGGGACAGCTGCAAACCACAATACAGATGGAAGACGCTCTTGGCTGTATGGGTGCAGTGGAGTTCTTTGTAGGAGGAAGCTTTGCTGTCACCGCAGGAGTATGTGAACTGCTTAAGCTAATGTAGTTTGGCAAATTTTATGGTTCAAAACATTTAATGAACATTGATGTCAAATATCTGCTAGCAAGTCTGAGGCTAGTGGTCAACCTGAAGAGGTTTTAGTTACATTTGAAGAGTGGAGTGCTGGACAAAATGGAATGCATGGAAATTAATCAAGTCTAACAAGGTATACCTCTGTTAAAGTGAGAAAATGCAGCTCCTAGAACATTTGATTTGTTTGCTCTTGGAAGAACTGCATAATATTGTGGACCCAGCTGAGACTGTGGATTTTAAGTTTGATTTTTAGTAAAATGTTTACATGGAAGAAAGAATGTGAGAAGTGAAGTACGGGAATTGAAGAAGGAGAAAGCTTGTGGGTGAGAAACCATGAAGACAAATCAATAGGAGTTTGGAAAGAATGTGGGTGAATGTGATGAAGATAACGTACAACAGAGGAGAAAATGGCATGGTGAAAAACAGAAGGAAAATGGGTACAGTTTCAGGAACAGGAAAATGGAAGGCACATTAGCTTTAAATTTCCTTAAAGATTTCTCTATATAGCAATGTAAATTCCAGGAAGAACAGATTGTCTAAACTGCCTTCTGTACAACTGAACACTTGTGATAAATCCCAAAGAAAGTTAAAAATGGTGTTTGATGCTTTCGTGCTGCCATATGGTTACCTCTTTGGCAGGAGAGAGTAGGTAACGGAAATGGGAAACAAAACTTCCTTTATGTTTTGACTGTTGTTCATTGGTAATCAACTAATACTTTCTCAGTGATGTGTAAGGGATGGAAAACAAAAATTAGTACTGAGAGAAATTCCAGTAAAAGAACGGAAGAGCTCTGATGTTCTCAGCAGAGTCTGATTTTAGCATGCTTTTTGTGTAAGCCCATTAATCTGTGTATAGTAGATGGCTGCAGTTACTCAGCCTCCTTCAGCAATACCTCTAATCTACCCTTGACTGTACTTCTGACAACAGCAAGCACATTTCTTTTTTTTTTTTTTTTTTTTTTTTTTTTGAAATGCCTTTGATTGTTTTAAGGGTGAGCCCTGGCACTTTTCATCCGACTCCAGGATGTGTAAAATGTATACTTTGTGGTGGGTAGGGAGGATATTTCTCCTCTGCTCAACTCACTACATCTTTTACTACAAATTTTAATGAGTTGTGTGTTTTACCAGAACTTGTCCGTTATACGAGTTGTACCTTGTTGCCTGTTACACCAGTTATAGCTGCTTTGACAGACAGGGTTCAGACTCTGCTATCAACAGTAAGTCAAGCCTTTTTATGAGAAAGGCTGGTGAGAATGTTTGGGGTGATTATTGTGAAGTTAATGTTGTTTACTTAGGTATGTAGAAGTGTTAGTAGTTACTGTAGTGCAAATACTTAAGACAATAATATTTATTTGCAGCAGACAATATGTGACTTGAATTCTACTAGGCTCCAGTTATTTTTAAAAAATCTCATCTGGTCCCTCATATCCCTCAGCTTAATGTTGTATATCTTAAAGGGTTGCAATTACATCAGACAACTTCCCCCACCTCTTTGGTTTTTTCTTCTTTTAGTACAGTGAAGAACAAACTATGGTTGTCTGAAAGTTTTTTAAAGCCAAATCAATTTATCTTTTTATTATTAGGTGAAGTAACCTCAGTTTTTAGGTCTTACTAGCTGCTGCATCTATGGCCAAACTTGTATTCTTACATTGCCTATTTATTTGCTAATGTACAGATCCTCTTGAAAACTTTAGCACTCAAGACATCATGTGGATTGCGAATGCACGCTGGAAGATTTTGATTCCATAAATGAAATGTTACTATGATAACCTGAGATATATATAGTCCTGTTTCTACTTTTTAAATGGAATTTAAAAGGGAATCTGTTTTCAGTTTCTTCAGATCAGCTCACTTGCATTACAAAAGATAAGTACCACTTGGCATGACTTGGACTCAAAAATAGATACTAAAATAATAACTTTATAATAATGGTTGAAATTCTTAACACCTGCAGTGAGAGGAATGGGTGCTTTTCCCCCAACAAACTGAAAGAGAAATGAAAGCTGCCTGCAAATGTCACTTATACCTTTGAAAACATGAATTTGAGTATTGTCAGTTCTCTTATTACCTCATTTTTTAATGGCTTTGTCTTATTGACTGAAACTAAGACAGTCATATTAGTTTACCTTCTTGCAGGTGTATATTTGATTACTGTTTGATATGAGTGGAAGCAAGCAAATATAATAAAGGAATAGAATGAGGGTATACCAAGCATATGTATGTATATACACATATAGTTATACATGGATGTGTGTATATATAAAACCAATATAGCTAAAGTATCTGAGTTCTTGTTAAGGGTTTGATCATTGGAACTATATTTAAGTAGAAATTTTTAAAAGAAAAATGATGCTCAGTGATGTATCATTCTGAATGATAACTCTCTGAAACTCATCTACTGCCCTTTTTTTTTCTGTTGAACTGCATGTGGCTTCCACTGCCTATACTTTATATGAGCAAAAAGGCATCAACATTTGAGAGCTAATCCAAAGACCCTTTCAAAGATTAAAATTAAACATTTTGAACACCTTATCTTGCTGGTGCACAACAAATCATTCCAACTGACAGTTGAGTCAATGAGCGTCTTTCTATACCAGAGGGCCTTGAACGTGGGTGAATGTGATGAAGGGCCTTTAGCATCTCTAAATCCTATTAATACTGACCCATGTAATGAAACTGCTGCATATTGGCTGATGGATGTTGTGTGTTGACTCACTTATAAAATGGTTTATTTGAGAAAATATCTCTGACTTTACAACCTAAGGCAACATCTGCCATGAAGCAGATTTCCAAAATAGTATGCGAGACTAAAATACTGAATTAAAAAAAAAAAACAAAACAAAACAAAAAACCCCAAATCTTACTCACTTTACTCCATTCATGCAGTGACCTAACAGGTATGTTTTAAGCCAGACCTGGACACTTTCAACAGATACACTGAAGCAGAAATAAAAAATAGGCAAATTGGGGCTGTGTGTGAAGAAAGTAGTACCACTGGACCAGTCTTTTCATTTCATCGGCTTAAGGGTTTGAGGAATTATTCTTGGAAATGTCACGTAAGACTCATGGTACAGGAGGAATAGGGAGAAAGAGACAGAGAAGTTGTGCAGTGGGAGAGAGAGAAGTGAAAAGAGGGGAGGTGAATGGAGGAATAAACTTAGAAAAATTACTTTGATTCTTGAAACATTTTTAAATTTTTATTCTTTAAAAAGCTTGTTTATCTGACTATATTTTACAAGATAAGTGGCCTTTCCTTTTTTAAATGGCATTCTTTCATGGTTCCAATTTTCATCCAAACCATTTTGTAAGTGTTGCTTACCAGTTGTGGTATGCATTGCACTGGTTCTTGCATTGTGTGGTGTGAATTCATACGAGGTTTCAAAGGTTGTGACAGACTGTCTAGCCTGCCACATGTTCCTTGTGTGTGAAGTTGGTGATTGTAAGTGTTCCATAGTTTTATAAATTACTAGTGTTGATATTTTCTGTGCTGCATTATGAAAGATTTTGCACAGTATTGAAGATTTAACAAACTGTTCTTAAAGACAGTTCTCATAGAAAGGAATATATTTGAATTTGCATGCATTTATTTACTGCATCCAGTTTGAAAGAACTCAACTAGCCACATTGAAAAAACTGTGTTAAAACATGAAATAACTAAATTCTATAGGGAATTAATAAAACTTGTGACCTTACAGTAGCACATTTTGATAGTAGGAGGAAACTGAGCCAACAAAAATGGTTCAAGAAAGGGTAGGCTAGAATAGCTCTTCAAATACTGGGTCACAAGAGGCTTTTTCCTGTACAGGTCCCCAGAAACATTTCTCAGCCTAAGCTGAACTTGTGCTTATTTAAATTTACTGTGGTATTCCTTCCTGCTTCTGAATTATCAATAAACTCTCGTTTTACTTAAGATAACTTGTGTATGTCTTGGATAAAACAAACAAAAAACCCCTCTACTTTTTCCTTTGGGAGAGTGAGTAGGAATGAGGCAGTTAATGGCCTCGTGGTTGGGCAGTTCATGGGAGAAGTTTGAGAGTCTCCTGGACGTTATCACAGACTCCCAAGAGTTATTATCAACAAAGGAGAAGGTAATGATAAAAATATTGAATGTGTTTGTTATGGAGAAAATACAGGTGTGTAATGTGGCTTTAGCTAAACTTGACTTTGCAGTATGAAACGTTCTGAATCATGTTGGGAGCAGGAAAGGTGTCATCGGTGTGCTGTTTTAGTTTCCACGTAACAACTTCACCTTTCCTGTAGGTTGTGGTTTCTACTTTTTCACTCGGTAAGAAACAGGATTTATGTTAAGATCCTGAAAATTGAATGTTGAGAACCAGTTGAATCCTATGCTTTTTGTAAAGCTGATAATATTTTGCTGTCAGGGCCGACTGGATTTTTACACAAAATGCTTGCCTTGAGCCATGTGACTAAAGGGCAAAAGATGAAGAGTTGGCTGTATGGCCCACTGAGGCCCAGCAAGAGCCATGCTTGCTTTAAGCAGTACAAATCATATTTCTTAGATTTTGTGGGAAGAGATTATTATTTTTTTTAATCTTAAAGTGGCCAAAGGATTAAGACAAATCTAAATAACTGAACAGCCTCTAAAAGACAAGCAAGGATTTGATTTTCAGGGCAGTCACAGCTGCAGAAAATTCTGGCAACTGAGGAAAAAAATATTCATGTGATTTCAGGTTTATCTTGCTTTAAGGTAGATACTTCAGTTACCAGCCCATTTGTAACACAAATTTATGTTTTAGACAGGAAAAAACTGTTTTGTCCTTGGGGAGCAGAAGTTCCCTGTATCAAGTAATATACACAAAATCTGCACACTGCCCTTCCATTCGTAGTAAGATAGAAAACCCAGCAGCACTAGTGTAGCTATACTTTCTGGCACTACTTATTGTACTTGGTATGCTTGTGGCAAGCAGTTAGTCCTGTTGTACTTAATCATGTGCAGACAGGAATAGCAGGTAGTCTCTGTCCCAAAGACTTTCCTGTGTAATGGGCTAAAGCTACTGGAGAGGAGGATGTAATACACAGTTAACAGTATCTGATAAGATGTCATATTGGTTAAATTATTTTTGTTTGGTTTCTTGTTTGGAGTGTTTTTGTGTTGTTGCTTTTGTGGTTTTGATTTTTTTCTTCTTTTTTTTACATTTGGTTAGGAAGTGATAAGTCAACTGGGCTGAAACCCTCAAAGAAAGAAGGCAAAATTAGATGCTGGGGAGAAAACCATTCAAGGCTGCTGTTGCAGCGTATGATTGAGAAAGGAGCAGTGGGAAAGAGGTTCAGAACAAGCAGCTGAGGAGCACAGGGTTGAGGAAGTCCTGCCAAAATCTGGTTGGTCTATGCTCTCTGCTTTGGCAGCTTCAATAGCTGCTCCTGCTGTCTGGGATTTCTGGCTTGTTCTTACCCAACAGTTTTTCTTTAGACAGTATGGCTAGGGAAGAAGGAAAAAGCCACGCCTAAGTTCTTATACTTTGGAAATTATGTTCTCCCTTGCTTGTGTTTTGATCCAAGACAGTCCAGTAAAGAGGAATTTTAATTTTTGAGACTTTTTTTGTTTTTTTGGTCCCCTTTATTTGCAGCAGGTCCTGAACCCTACCATAGTCTTGCCTCACTCATGCCTGTAATACTACAGTTCATGCATCAGTCCCTGCCTTTGAGCTCCATTCTATTGTTTTCACCCATTATTTTTTAGAAAGTATTCTAGACTACAAAAGCCCTGGAAATGTTGAGTTGTGTTTCTTTTTCTAAAATGCAATTTAAAGTAATATTACCTTATCTCTGAATGTATTTTTACCACTTCTGCTTTTTAATGTTGATTTGTGAATGACCCATAAAAGAAACAAACTAAACAGATGGAAAATAATGTAACAAGCAAGCTTCAAATTGCCATCAGAATATGTAACATGAAGTAGCTAAGGCTAGACATTTTCTTAAATGTATTTTACAGGATTTCTAAGTGTTCATGCTGACAGCAATATATAAAATGCATTATGTTTTTGTGCTATTAAAGGGTGAAAAATAGTTAAATTTTTGAGTTATTTTTTATTTGACTGCTCAAGTATATTGTGGTACAATATAGTCAATCAACCTGTCTGTTAGCTTGAAGCTTCTTTTCCCTGTAGAACCTTTAAATATTCTGTCAGGTCTGTTTTCTTTTTTTGGTTCTTGTGAATTCTTTCTTGGAAGTTATGCCATGGCACAAATAATCTTCTGTGGTACTATGCTGACTTTGTACATTTTTGTACTGCGCAGGAATTTTGAAATACGTGATAAATGACTGTGTTTTTCAGTGCATAAGATGCCTTTTACTCCCCTATATAAATGGAGAGATACAATTATGTTTATATGCTGCCCACCGAAGTATGTAATAATTAATATGATAGCTGAATTCAGACCAGTTACTTAAAAAAGGTATGTCCTTCTCTTTTGGTGGTCACTCAACTTCAGTGTGAGAGAGCCTGATTTAAAGTCAAATGAATACAGAACCAAATCTAGGTGTGAATTACTGCAAATACTTGTACCTGTAGAACAATATCTGTCTCTTAATAACAAGTTCTGCTGATTAAATCTTATAATCTATGTTTGGTATTAGTTCATACATTGCAATTTACTGTAGCGTGTCTGATAGTTGCTAATTTAGATCAGCAGCAATGATGTTTTTACATGGTGAATTTTTACCTGGCAAAATACAGAGGAAAAAACAGAAGCACAATTGTGGTCAGATGATTTAGTCCACTAAAATTTGACCAGGACACAGAATTTGATGAAAATCAAGAAATTAGTCAAGTGAAGCACATTACAAGTTCTGTCTTATCAAGATTTGTGTGTTGGGAACAGCAAAATAACAGTACTGTAGGATTTCTGTGAAAATTATTACTACAGATTTATGAGGTTTTATAGTCTGCCAAAATAGTGATTACTTAAGAAAAATAAAAATATTGCAGGGTGCTTTCAGGTTTGTCATAGAAACAAGAGAATCAAAATGCTGCAGAAAATGCGGATTGGAAGCATTTTTGAGATTGTTCTTATCGAAGATAGGATATGAGAAAGTGGAAGGAATATTCTTGGTAAAACCAGTGACCATGAAAACAGACTGTACATCATGGTATATTATGTTGCTGTGTAGTGGTTTTGGGCTGTAAAGATGAGTAAATGAAAAAAGGATCGAACAGCAAATTATCATAATGAGATACAGACCTACTGAGGCTATGAAGAAGGCAGTCTTGCTAATAGTTGTCGTGTAAGCATAGAACTGCTTGAGCAGAGACTGCTTGAAGAAGGAATTGTGCTGTTTATCACGCTTTATTACACATCAGAGCTTTTGCCCTTGGATGTTTCCTGTAATAAACCTTTGAAAAGTGTTATGAAGAAACACTGGAATAAGTGGGTGATGGTCGGAGAATCGGGTGTTCACACTGCAGGGAGTTTAAAAGGCCGTGCTATATAGACTTGTTAGTTGATTGAACCTTTTGAAATGGGTCACAGCAGAAGCAAATTGTAGCATTCATAAGGCACTTGCTAGTATTAAGGGTGACTGTACAAGAGAATTTTAGAGCTACTGTTCTGAAAAGAGAGAAAAAGACTTCTATGGTTTCAGTGGTTGTGAAAATCAAGATTGCGTGCATTTACCAGTGAACTATGAAAAACAGACTGCTGATTGAAGGTAAGAAAACAATAAAGCTTGTCTTTACTGCTGTAAAGTCATATAAAGAACCTACAAGGTTTTACTGGCAGTAATAACTACAGTAATAACTACAATTCAAACTGAATAATTTTTTTTTCACCACTTTATCTTTGAGGGATTGATGAAGAAGTGTGTCTTCTGCATAGAAAACACGGTACCTGTTGTTACTTTTAGAATTGCTTTAATTGTACTTTCATCCGAGTTTTTACAGTCCTGCTTCTTGGATTCTTCCTCTTCAATTGTTAATATGACAACCTTATACTTCCTGTTCTGGGGCACTACCTGAATTTGGGCCAGCTCAGTCATAATTTTACCCAATCTTCATCCGGTTCCTTATTTGTTTAACGTTAACATCTGCATAAACATTATTTAGTCATCAACAATATTTTTCCATTATATTGTTTTATAGTGGCAAATTTACCACATCTCAAAAGTTAATGAATGATAGATCTAGGGTTTGATGTTTTCCCAGCAAGGTGAGTAACATCAGAGAGCAGCAGCAAAGTATTCTTGTACCCTGATGTACATGTGGGAGGCCAGCTTATTATCTGTAACTCATGTTCTTGTTGCTGAGGCTTTTCGTGATGGTATATCAGTATTGATGTTGCTTTTGGGCACTTAACCCACAGGTAGGACCATGAGGTCCTGCACTTGCTCCCCCCACCCAGTGAGATGGGATTAGTGACACAACAAAGGGGGCACGGGATTAGGAATGAAGGACAGGGACGGCTCCCTCACCAGTTATGGTCATGGGCAAAAGAGACTCAACTTGGGGAAGAAAAATCAATTTAATTTGTTGCCATTCATCCAAGTAGCACAGTGAGATGTAACAGTCACACCTTAAGACACCTTCCCCCCTCCCCTCCCTTCTTCCCGTGCTCAAATCATTTTGCTCCTGATATCTCTACCTTCTCCCCGTCCCCAGCAGCACAGGGGACAGGGAATGGGGGTTCAGTCAGTTCACCTTTGCTGCTTTTCTTGGCATGAAAGTCCAGGAACAAAGTGTTTCAACGTGGGCTGCCCAGGGAGTCATGGACCTCTTTGGGCACAGCTCCCGGCTCTTCTCCCCACATCCCCCTCCAACCCAACAAAGGTTCAAAACAAGATACCAGATGAATGTTGCTTTAAAATGCTTTAAGTTGAGGTGTCTGTCCTGGTTGTTGCAGCTGAATGAAGAATAATTGTTGGTTCCAGTAAGTTTATGGATAATATTTAGTTTTTTAATCCATAAACATTTTTGCCTGTAGTAGTCTATGTTTACCTGTAGTTTCATGTGTTGTTGGGCATCATAATACAGAACAGACTGATAATTGCAAAAGTGACTTTGTTATGATTCCTTTTGATTGATAAATGGTGGTTGTTGTTGTTGTTTAGGAAACCTGAATTGACTGACTCTGCCTCTCTGCTAGAGACCTTCAAATTTCTTGAAAATGCAGCTGCAGACTTTAGTGATGAAGAAGATGAAGAAGATATTGAAGGAAGAGAGAAAACAATCATTGATACTGCAACAGTGAGTGGAAAAAATAATTGAAAAAGTTACGAAGAACAGGAAAAGTGAGATTAATGAGATGCCTATATGCAAAGTATATGACTGTGTATGTACACGTGCAAATTGTTAATGCATCTTTATGATGGTCTGTCCAAGCATGTGTGCATAAGAGAAATTATATATGCATTTCTGAGTTTGTGCATAAAAGTTAAATTTGCCATCTTTATTGCTTTAAGTTTGCAGTGACAGGTCAAAAGTTTTATAATTGTCTTTCTACTATTCCATACTGCCCAATATATTCTGTATTGAATAGAATTTTTAAGGTAGCATATGTTCATTTTCTACAATTTTCAACTTAGTTTGAAGGTACTGTTTGTAATGTTGCATGTCAAAAATGCATTGTTCATTGAATAATTATATAAATGTCTTGATATTTAAAAAGCCTTGTACAAATTTATCCTTGTAGGATACAGAACTGAAATACCACATTTTTCTTTAAATAGCTTGTGGAATGAAGAAAAAGTGTTAATTAGAAAAACAGTAGCATGTGGTGAATTAACTTTTTTGTTTGTTTATTCAGTCAAATACCTGAAACTACCTCATAATCTATACTTAGCTATATGATTTGATCATATGATTACATAAAATAGATAAATACAATCAGTATTCAATTTTATACTCTTCAAAATTATTTATTCAATGAATTGTATTTCCTAACAATTGAAGCAGGTAAGAGTTACAATGGATGTGATTGTTTCTGTGATCAGTTTTAAGAATGAACACTTAATAAAGCCATCATTTTTAAAGAGTTTTTGAAGAGGAAATTTGTAAACTTGTTCCTGTCATCCATGGACTGTGAACTAGTGTCTGAGACTCTTCTGTAAAATCATCTCTAATACACTATGTTCAGTATCTCTGCTGAAGGAACGAAGCTTGAAGTTTAAAATTGCTTCAGGTTTTGAAATTGGTTCATTGTATTTAGAGAAAACAATCATTTATCCTCATGAATTGTGAGATCTTGGCCTACCTATTAAAGTCTTTTCACACTGACCCTTAGTAAGGTTCTAAGTCAAAACCTTGTGATGAATTTTTCTTTTTCTGTAGAAGTAAAATTTACATTACAGGTTTCATGTATCATGGCAGCAGCTCACTTGTTAGTCAAAGAATTGTATAGCATCTAGTCCATTTTGATTATTGAGGGGAAAGTAAATTTATTGCAGAAAGCATACAACGAGGTCCTTCACTAAAAAGTGTCTTTTTTATCTTACCAAAATTTGGGGGGTTTTTAAATTTTTTTTTTACCAAATTTGTTTTTTAATTTGAAGGGGAAATGCAGTTTAAACATGGCAGTACTGTGTTTAAAGAACAGTAATATCTGAGGAAGTATTCAGGATGGAATGATTTTTCACAAATCTAAACAAATTATCTCTTGTCAGTTATGGATTTTTTTTTTTTCTAGGCTTGTCTTTTGGTCCACATGTAGAGTGGTTTCAGAAGTGAGAGTTAAGCAGGCTATTTTCAGAGAAGCAGAGTGAAATTGGTTTTGCTGAAGTCCTTTCTACAGCATCCTGTGTTTTTTGTTTGTGGGTTTTGTGTGGTTTTTAAAAATCTCTATTAATAGGAAGTCTGTAATTTTCTGGTATTAAAAAAAATAATAGTCTATGTCAGTGTAGCTTCATTATCAAGTGATTGATCATTGGAGGCCACAGGAATAAATATCTACAGACAAATTTCATTTTGACTTAAAAATTTGAACCAAGTCTATATGCTTATTCCTAATTTGCTTATTAATGTATACTTTTTTGCTTCTTCTTCAACTTCCTGTTAGGATTTTGCATAGAAGACAAGACAATACTGCTTGGTATAACGATGTGCATGTAACTTAATTCAGCTTTTTTTCTCTCCTTCCTGACCTTTCAGATTGTTAGGAAAAGAGTGCTGTCTGACAGCAGTGAGGACAGAGATACAGAAGAAGCTTTGAAAGAGTTTGACTTTTTGGTTACCTCAGATGAAGGTGATGGAGAATCAAGAAGTTCAGGAGATGGAACAGACTGGGGTAAGGAATTTTAATGGATTGTGCTAGGAGAAAAAAAAAATTGTACTGAGAATATATTGTGAGGGATTGATTGATCGAGATCTCTGTCACGATCACAGCACCTTTTGAGTGTTCCTGCAGTAAATAATTGGCAGACTGAAGTCCTCTTGATGCAATATTCTCATTTTTCTCTGTACTGCTTTAATGTAAGGGTTCTTCAAGGTTTATACTTCTTTTCCTTTTCTTTAATAATAAGACAGACAGAATCTGAATTTTCAGAGTGAAATTTCACAGTTTTTTCAGTGACCCACGCTAAGCAAGGGCTCTGATGAAGCTGTATTTTACAGTTATGACATGACAGTTACTTAATCTTCTTTGCTTTCTCCCACTTTGATTCAGAGAATATGGTGAATCGTAAAGACTGAATTAGTTGTACTCTTATTGTGTGTTAGCAATTTAAGCAATATGAACTATTCAGTTGCTCAAATTTTCTTTTATAATTTATCAGAAGAATATATCTTTAAGCCCCCTATTCATAGAGAGACATTTCACAAACTGTTCTATGTCCTTTGAGGTTCATGTCCAGCAAACGTTCATGTCCAGCATCCACTTTACCTTGACATAATTATTCTGCATAAACCCACTGCATAGGGAAAGGAAGAAGGAGGAAAACTGGTTAAATATCTTGATGGGGAGTTGTGTCCTCCTTAAGCTGTTCTGGAAAGTGTTAAGCATTAAGTGGACGCAGAGGGAGCTGTAGAAGATCAGTGGAAAATAATTGAGCTTTATAATGTAACTGAAACCTTATCAGACAGGGAAGCCATGGTAGCTGTGGCTGTCACGTGAAGTGACAGCTCCGAGATGCTGTATTTCACTGAAGCCATGCCCAGCTCCTGGTTGGACTCCAAATTATTGTTCAGTGTGGTATAGTCTCTCTGCTTTAGAGGATATGTCTCAATATCATTTGATACAGCAGTCAGTATTCTCTTCACCAAACAAAGTTTAGGAATGTTACTCTTTTTTACAAAAAAAAATTTATTAGGTTGTTTTAGTGCTTCTCTTTAATATGAAAAAAATTATCCATTTATACTTGTTACGTGTAGCTGTTGCTTGTATCACTGAAAGTAAGTATGCTAACAAGAGCTTTTTTATTCTCAAATTCACACTTCTGGTTTACTTTCATTGATGACAGCTGAGTACAAATGAGCAGAAGTCTAACATTAAAAATAAATTGTCATGGAAAGTAGTAGTTTCATTTCTAGAAATATTACGGGTTTCTTTGAGTTATGGGCATTCATATTTTTCAATTACTTGTTTCACAACTTGTGTCTTTTATGGTAACTGTATATAAGAATCAGCTTCTTCAGGGAACTGTCATTATGAATCACTTATGTTAATTTGCTTGAAGTGAAACTGTTAAATATAGTGTAGAAGAGTGATGTTGTAGTGAGGTTAAAAGCAAACAGAGTAAGTTCTTGCTACATTTTGGATTCCAAGCATTACTTATCAGTTACAGGAATCTGTTGAACCAGTTGGGCTTGAAAGGTCCTCAGAAGTGTTCAGGTAATTTTTAAACTAAAAAGCACTTGCACAGTTCAGGATCCACTTGTGAAGTTGAACAGAACCTATGAGACATGGAGGAAGCAACCTGGGACAGTCTGTAGAAAATTAATGCATTGAGTATTTCCCTGGCAACAATACAATCTAATATAAATCTATTTAAGCTTTTTGTTGGAGGAGAGCAAAAAATCTTGCCTAGCCAGAGAGGAAAAGCATGATTAAAACTTATATCCTGGTCTCAGAAATAGCACATACTTGTTTCTCATACCTTTTTTGAGTTCTTCACACAGTTTCTAATCATTAGTGGTACTCAATCAGGCATATGTTTTAAGAGGACATGACTTAGCCTACAGATGAAGTCTCTCTTCAGCTTATTAATACCTCTCAATTTTCTGCTGCTGCAAAAAGACTTATGCCTCAAGACTTTGAGTCTTGAATTAATCTGTCACTTAATGAGCATAGGACTGTGACTGGAGGGTTCCTCCTACTCAAGTTCATTTGCAGCAGGTTAGTTTGGCCATCTTCTGGTCAAGTTTTGAACATCGTCCAAGGAAGGAGTTCCCGTAAACTCTCAGGGGCAGTATTCTGGTATTTGACTCTCTTTGTGATAAACAGTATTTTGTCCTTCTGTGTTGCAAGTCCGAGCAGAGTCTGTCTCTGTCTTCTCTACACCTGCCCATTACGTAGTTATAGGCAGCGCTAAGATACCTCTTTCGCCATTGCTGAACACTCACAGTGGTCCCAGCCCCTCCTTCTAGCTCATCTGCTCAAGCTGCCTTAACCATCTTAATGGCTCCCCTGGACTTGCCATACTACATCAGTACTGTGTTCTTTGCATTATATTTACAAGGTTTTCCAGAATAAGGAATATTATACTGGATGCAGTACTCGGGGTGTGGTCTCACAAGTGCCAAACTTGGGGAATAATCACTTCCCTCACCCTACTCACAAACTTCCCTCACCCTACTGGCTACGTTCTCATTAATACAGCCCAGGATATATTTGATCGCCTTTGCTGCAGGAATATGCTGCTTACTGCTGATCAGTCTGATGTTGATGGAGGATCCCTAGGTCTTTTTCAGCATAGTTTATTTCTAACAAATCAGTCCCTGTAATAACCTATGTCTGGTTTTGTATCTTCCGTCCAATCATAGTGGCTCCCTCAGGTTGTGATTGATAGTGTTGTGCTTCCTCTACAGACAATTAATACACTTTTCTGCATATTAGTCTAAGGATAAGCTTATTATTGTTCATATTTTAAAAGGTGTAGAATAGTTTATTGATGTACAAAGCAAACTTGGTCTGAAAGGAATTAATTTTTAAATACTAAGGTTGAGATTTTAATGAGGAAAACAAAGCAAAAAGATAATGCATTTAAAAAAAATTTGGTAGCTGTAATGGTCATGAAAATAAATATAAATTAGGAAAAGCTGTATTACCTCCCTCCTCATGCAAATTATTTTTCTAAGCTGCCTCAGTACAGTCTTTCCATATATGGAAAAAAATGACTTAGAGATTTGAACTCATGCAACATATTTTGTTCAAAGCCTGCAAATACTGTGCTGTTGGAAGAATATTTCTTCTCTGTATCATGTCACAGGGGAAGCAATTTGAGAGAGATGGGGTTTGTTTTTTTTTTTAAAAAAAAAAGTGGGGATTTTTTTTCCCATTAGGCATGTTGAAATGTTTTCTGTATTTTTCTCAGACTAATAGCTCAGACTTTCCCCTTTTTGTGAAATTGTATGGCTTCAGTGCTTTAAGATTGTATTCAAACCTCGGTGACATATACATATACTATGTTCCAAAATGATTTAAATGTGCTGCTGCTTTGTGTAAATGACAACAGAGCACAAAGACAATGAAATGAGAATTTTAAATACAGTGATTCAACATCTGAGTTGTAAAGCTATGTTGACCAGTAACATAACTGCTGCTTCTAGATACAGTGGTTCTTTCCCTGGAGGAAAGAAAAAGCTGAAAAATATGTCCTGATTTATTTTAAAGTAAATGTTGCTTACATTTATGAACAGCTATGTGCTTGGTTATAGAAATGAGGCATGTGAAGTTTCATCTCAATTTTTTGTTAAGAAAATTCTGAGCAAATAGCAGTGGAATATGAGTAGCAGTTTTACAGCTTTCACAGGCTTGGTGCTATTTCTGTCTGTTTAAAATAAAATACAAATGCCATTGACAGCAGCTGTTACCTCCTTCAGTGGAGATCACTTGGTGACATTATTGAAAAAGGATGTTTCATTTGTTTCACTTTGTTTAGAAAAGGAAGACCAGTGTCTCATGCCTGAAGCTTGGAATGTCGACCAGGGAGTAATAACCAAACTCAAGGAACAATACAAAAAGGAGCGCAAGGGGAAAAAGGGGGTGAAGAGTAAGTGGAAAACATTGCACCTTAAAATCATAAATCCCACATCTTTCACACCCTTAATTCTATCTCTCTTTCAATGTTTTCCTAAAATTACTTACTCTTTTACTTTGCTGCTCCTATCTGCTTTCCTGTTCACCAGTTCTCAGGGGTTGAAATTAATGACAGCCAATCAAGTTACCTCTTCAATAGTTGAATTAGGTATAACTTCTTCCAACCAAGTGTTAGATTAATTAAAAATTCTTGCTTTGAGCATGGATTATACTTACATTATTCAGAAACTTAAATTGTAAAAGGCACTGGTTTAAAAATTCACACTTTAATATAGAAGACTTCAGAACCCTTTCTTAGCTGGAAACATGCCAGTTTCACAGGAAAAGGTAAAGTCTGTTATGTAAATAAAAGAAAAACCCCAAACAAAACAAACTCTCTTGAGTATCCTATTAGATGACAGAGGGAGAAAACAGGTTAATTTCCACCCCTGTTTGTATTTAACATTCACAACATGAAAATCATGCTGTCATCATAATTTGTTATGCAGGGCTCGAAATAGGAAGCAACTCTGACCATCAGCTTATTTGTAAATCACAGGATTTATTTATTGACTTTCATACCTATGGGACTAGCCTTTAAAAATATTGGGTATTCTTATCCAAACAAAAAATTATCATCAGTATCTGAAATACAGTTTCTAGCCCTGTATTATATTTTTGTTACATTTCTTGAAATACAAATTTGTTTTGTAAAAATCAATGTTTTTTGATAAGTAAGCCTTAACAGTTTTTGAACTCAGATGAAGTGTTTAAAATGAAACACTGTTTGAAATATAGCTGTGAATGCATCTAGACATATTGAGAATGATTGTAAATGATGTAAATTAATATTACATGTAGCCCAGTAAGAAATTTGAGGGGTGTTTCTCCCTTTGTGGGAAGATGCTTATGAATACCGAAGAAATTTTTACTTCCAAAGAGACAAGCATAATGATGCAAAAGGGGTCAGATCCTCGCATCATTGAGGCTGACTTTTTACTGTGATAAGCTGTTACTCAGCAGTTGGTTATGTTGCTGAAATTATACTCTCAAAACACAAACTAAACCTCCTTCTTTTTTTTGTTTTTTTTTTTTAATGAAAAAAAGTGAATCATCACCGTACTTTAAATTTCTCAGGTGAGATTTTTGTCATCTTTGGAATAAACTGGAAATTAATTGCAAGTCTGACAGGAAACTGAACTGGCTACCTAAAGTATTCATGTTTCACAAAATTGATTCTAAATTTCTTTGTATTTAAGATAGAGACGGCATACCAATATATTACTTCAGTGAAACTGATTTTTGTAACTTGTCTGTTATTTTTAAAATATGCAGACATGCTATGTAGTTCAGGGTAAATAGTTGAAGGATTAACTTAGCAGAAATTATTTAGTCAAACGGTTGAAATTATATTCTTGAACAACTGTTGAGTGCTTTTTATTTTTATAATAAAACTTAATATTTAATTGTTAATATTATTAATATCTATTGACATAGATATTATTGGAACAGGCTTTATGTATTTATGAGAAAAATTCCTGATGTAAGGCAGCACTTGGACATCCAGTGCTCCTTCATGAAGATAACTACTGCTCAGTACATTTACAGTACCTTTTGGATTGATTTGATTGGTTTGATCTTGGGAGACCAAATGGTTTACTGCAGTACAGAAATTAAGCATCTTTCCATGGACAAACCATCGTTGGAAGGGGCATCAATGCAGAAAAATCAGGAAGAATCACAACCTGTTTTCAGCTATTCATGATATTGCACGTAGTGAAGAAGAATGTGAGGAAGTCCGGGAAAAAATAAGGGACTAAATATCTTGACATTAAATTGTACAAAGTTTGTTTCTATGACTTTAATCTCATAATAAATGGTGCTTAGACACTGAACTACTACTAAGTAAAATACTGTTTTTATAAATCAGGTTTTATAGTAAAACAATCTTGCAAAATCCTACTTACTGTTTTCCTGAATCAAGTAATATTTTTGTGACAGACAAGTTAAATGAAATTTAGTTTATTATCTGTCATTATGGTTAGGGTGGACAAAGTAGAGTTTGCAACTGCATTAGTAAACTTATGATTTTGCAAGGCTGTAGTAAACACTCCTGTGAAGTAATAAGAGAATAGAATCATAGAATGGTTTTATGAGAGGATACATATATTGGAGTACACTTCTGTGTTAAAGCTGCTTAAAAATAGCTGTATTATTTACTGGTCTAGGAAAAACATAATGGACTATGGGTAAGACATTTTCCCATTCTTAATTAAACTTACAACAGGAAAAACTACCGAAGATATGTTTCAGCCTCAATCCTATATAAAACAGTCAAAACAGGGATGTGGGAAAATGATGGAGCAAAGCACAGGTAAGTGTCAAGAAGGGCATGGGTCTTCACCATCTATAGCTTCAGGAAGTAGGCCAGTGAATCCAGTTGCATTTATAGTTTAATATAACATTTTGGGTTGTGTAGTTCACGATACTACACTACTGCATAAATAAATTTAAAATAATCATGTTGTCATAAGTATATACTGCACAAAGTAACTGATGCACAAATTTTAAAATATTCACAAATGCCAGCTATTGTTTTGGAAAAGTGAATATTCTAATAATCAGTGTCACACAGTTGGAGGCATTCTTCAGCATCCCATGCAAGTAGCAGTGTGAGTTTATAAATGTGGGGATAATTGTGCATTCACAGTTCTCAGTTGCTTCTATCACTTTCTTTTCAAGAAATTCATTTCATGCTGGATGGCTAGTTACTGCTGAAAATAGATGCTCATTAGTTTATCTGTAGTAATGTTATAAAGTAAGGTAGGATCCATTGTTGCATGTGCTACCGTAGCCTATCTGATATAAATAGTACTGTCATGAATTTTGCATAAACAATTTAATTTTTTGTTTTTTTCTGGTTAGGGCCCAACAGATCAAAGCTGCAAGATATGCTTGCAAACTTGAGAGATGTCGATGATCTCCCTTCATTACAGCCATCTGTTGCACCTTCTTCTAGGCCCAGTAGTTCAAGGCTCATTGAACATGAGATAAACAGGACAGATGAAGGTAAGTTTTAAAAATTTGCATACACCTTTGTAAACAGTAGATGTTTATAGTTCCTTCTGCTTAAAGATTGTCCTCTAAGACTTTCCAAGCACTTTAAAAATACTGATTCTGTATTCTGAGTTCTGCCTAAGTGTGATAAATGGCATTGCCATTTCTTCTCTCCAGTCACTATTACTAAAGTTCGACAACTACCTAGGTAAAGTCTTAGCTGAATACCTTTGAACATGATGGAAAAAAACTCATTTGGTACTTGGTGGCTTTGTAATATGAGGATCTTAAGTCACTTGCTTTTGTTTGTGCTCAGGCCTGGCAGTCAAGTGTGGAACAGAAACTCTCAGACATAAGAGCATCTGTTTTTCTTCCCATTACCATGATTTTAAATGTATGTATGTGTATATATATATATACACAAACACACACATATATGTGTGTGTTCTTTTTTTAAGTGCAGAGATAGAGGCTCTGCAGGTAAATGCAAGTGGCTAGGTATAGCTTTTAAATGCAAGTGATGATTCTGTAGTGAATCATACAGAACAACTTACAGCTTCCCGGTGTATTAATTTCCATGGTGTGTTACAAAAATTAAAACAAATCTCATAGCAGCTAGTCCAAGTGTGGAAAGCCATGCATCTTTGCAATGAGGCTTGTGGTTACCTTCATTAATAGTATCTCTGAAAGTTGCTAAATCATCTGTTTGGTTCAACATTTGAATTGTTATGCAGCATAATAAAATAATCAGGCTATATTAATTTGTAGAAGATCATGTCATGTGCTTTTTATTTAAATAGTAAATATGTCTTTTGAAAAATGAACAAAACATGGGTTTCACTTAGCAATCTTTCAGTGAGTGTGAAAAACTAGGTCAGCCAAGTTATAATTAAGATGCATAAAAAGTCCCAGCGTGTGGCATAGTTACCAAAGATCTCAGTAGTTCTATTTCCTACATGCTCAGTGATTTTCTTTATGAAAGAAGGGGGTAACTTAGCAACACTTTCAGAAGTGGAGGAATTTTTTGTTGAATGTTTCCTTTCCAGCTTTTCTCACATGTACTGAGATCCATATTAGCAGAGCTTTATTTTCGTGTCCTTTCAAGAATGTGTGTTTTAATTCAGAGACTCAGATGGACTCACAAAACAGGACAGCTGATTGTTATCAGTCTGAGTTCAGTATTGCAAACTATAAGCTGTGTATTCCTTTATAAATCTGAGACTCCGTGATATTTTTGGCATACTATTTTTTCATTCTAGTAACTTTTCAAATTTGCTGTCCTGTATGTATTGCATGTTGAGTGGAATATTGCATTGTAAGTTCAAAAGAGAGGAAAAGAGAATGATAGTTTAAACCTCAGGGTGAAGAAGGGAAGAGATATTTGTGATTAAAAGGTAATAACTAAGAGACCTAATCAAATGGTAGAGCTTGAAGGGCTTGTATTTGGTTATAAAAAGTAATAGAAACAAAACAGGATGCTCAATAGAGGTATGAGTGTGGAACAAAAAAAACCATGGAAAGATTAGCTTTATGTTGGGTGGACTGGAGGTAATTGAATAACATCTGAACCTAATGCCTTTGGGACAAGAGGGAAGCAGCCTGAACAGTTCAGGCTATTCATTGTAAACAATATTTTGTTTGGTTTTAACTTGGTGTTAATGCTTTTAGACTAAATAAGATGCCAAGACTGAGATGGCGTTTCCTTTTTTCTCTCCCTGGTAGCAACTATATTTGCCAAGGCTTGTATTTACAATGGAGCTAAAAGGGGGAAAAAAATCATAATTTACTGAAAAAACCTTGTAATTAGAGACAAAAGGTGTATACAATTGAGTGAAGTCCTTTGTGTCCAGAAGATAGCTCATTTTCATATACTCAGTCACCCTTTTGTGATGTGTAGATTTGGAGATCTATTGTGCAGGGAAGCTGGTAAAGGCACAGCTTCTTTCGAGTCGCATCACTTGGTGCAGAGCCTTATGTGGTATAAGTGTGTGAACTGTACTCTTAGCCTTTGATCCTCCCTTTTCTAGTGAACCTACCTATGGATGTGTTTATGTTACAGTGACTGGAGCTCCTATAGGCATGCTATAGCAGCTGGAAACTAGTAAGTTTGGATATGGCTAGTAAGGACATGGAATTCAGTGCTGACTAACCTATTTGGTGATTAAACTGATTTTACAAGTAGTGATGTATTGTCAGCTTCAAGTTGTGTTGCTAGATTGGAGTAAATGTAAACAGTTTCATTGTAGACATGCTTTTGGATGTGTGTGGATGTGGTATTAGGATGACTCCAGCAGCTCCCACCAGCTGTTCTCTACATTTTGGCTACTTCTCCAGAGCCTATTTGCATATTTTATAGTGAAGTTGAGGAAGGACCTGAGCTTTTCTGTGTTACTTTTACATTATATATGGGTGAATGGTAGTTTACCCTTCCCTCCTGTGGCTATTTACACTTACTGTCTCAAGTTGTGCACACCTCAGGTCTAAGTGTTATGTTCAGAGGATGCTGTTTATTGGTAAGTACAGTGATTATCTTTAGAGTGGCTATTTTTTATATATCTTTTTGCCCTCAGCTACTTGAGAGATGTTTAGTATTTTGGAAGTGGAAAATATGCTTTTATTAATCAACGTTGTCTAAACACATGTTTCAGGATTATTTGTTTTGTTTTCTTGCAGTGGAAGCTTTAACATTCCCTCCTTCTTCAGGGAAGTCTTTCATTATGGGAACAGATGAAGCCCTTGAAAATGAGCTGGGTCTTGGAGAACTGGCAGGTCTTACAGTAGCCAATGAGGCAGATTCACTGACTTATGATGTAAGTGGTTATTAATGGTGACTCAAGGTCCTATTGTCTATTGCTGAAGGCGGATGCAAGTTACATGTGTGTACACTCAGCAGAAAACATTTCCCTGTTAAAGTTATGCTGACTTCCTTATGAGGAAGTCACAAATTATTACTTGACTTATCTGTTCTTCCCTTACACAGCAGCCTTCAACCTCTCCATCAACCCCTCTCCTTCTCTCATTTGCCTGCCATGTCATTCAGATAGTTGAAAGTAAATGTAATTAGTGATAGTGATGCAGTTGGGTACTTGTAACCCCAGTGATGCTGAGCAAAATTAGGATTGGCATAGCCAGCAGATTGAGGGAATTTAATGTCCCCTCTACACGGGGCTGATAAGCCCGTACCTGTATACAGTTTTGGGCTCCTCCACTTCAAGAGGGTTGTAGAGAAACGGGAGACAGTCCAGTAGAATGTGACTGATGAGGACATGTTAAGGTATCTGGTTTTGTTCACTTGTTAGGAGGCGAGGCAGAGCTTGAATAGCAGCCCACAGGTACTGGAAGGGTGCTTACCAGAGTAACAGAGCCAAGCTTCTCCATAGTGCTAGGTGTTAAAACAAGAGGAAACTAGCAAATTGTGGCTCAGGAGGTTCGGGTTGGACGTTAGGGAAAAAAGTGTTACACAGGAGGTGGTACTGAAACAATTTGCCCGGAGAAACAGTGGAATCCCTCTCCTGGCAGATGTTCGAGACTTGGTTAGGAGGGAGCTGTGGCTTACATTACTGGTGTGGGCTGTTAGTCTCATTCCAAATGGGAAGCTGGACCAGAGACTTTTTAGGAGGATGTTGCGGCCAGCACTTCTGTGGCTACGGGTGTACCCTACAGCTTCTTTTTCTTTCACTGTTAGTGAAAAATGTTTCTTAAAATTGATTCTTTGCAGTCATACACAATTTTTGTATTTCTGATTTCTTGGGAAAAGATACTTCAGGTGTTACTTTAATCATCTGCTCCTTTGTGATCTGTCAACTTCAGATTAATCTTTCTTTTATATTGCCCAGCTCTATCAAGGTTGATGGATTTTAGAAATTATTTTTTAGTATTGTGTGTTGGAGAGGAATCCTATCCTTCAGTAAATTTGACTGAAGTAATCACTATCTGGAATTTTACTGTCACAAATCAAATCTGAGACTTCAGAAATAACCTGTAGGCCCTTCCTTTGAAGTTCTACCGTTGTATGTACTTGTAAAGAAGTAAATTACATATTCAATAAAAGTTTACACACATTTTGAGTGACACTGCAGAGATGTGTTCTACTATTATAGCAGATTTCTGAGCATGTGATGTGTTATGAAACATCAGGATTGCAATGATACAGAACATCTCTGCTGAAATTAAGTATTTTAGCATTATGTCCTAATTTTGGCTCAGCTCTTAATTTTTTTTTTTTATGATCTTCCCTGATTTTGTCTCCTAAAAGGGGTAGGACGGTGTACAAGTTTCATTTCTTTTACAGTTGCACCTAAAACTTAGATGCTAAATTTTTTAATTCAGAGGACATGACAAACGTAAACCATCTGTACAAAATCTTAATGCTTTCAGTGCTTAACTTCATTGTTCAGGTGTCCAGATAAACTATTGTCTATATCTGCATATACTGAACTAACAGCTTTCATTTATGGAATCTTGCATTTCTTTGTCCACCCCCTTGCTATTCTGCATGGCTGAGAATATTAACTTCTGTTTGTTCACTTGCTAAATGCCTTTATGAAGTCCTGTGATCAGGAATTCATAGCCATGCTTACTTCAAGTCTTCCCATTTTCTTGTGCTGATAATTTTAAAAAAAAAAAAAAAAAGTTTACAAAGCTCCTTGTCATTGTGCTCTTTATTGAAGCAAAATGGAAGGCTAGTTTTTTTCATTTCAAATTTCACTGGAAGTTTATATTACAAATAATATAAGATGTTTTTATTTTGGACTGCTTCATACCTTCTTCCAGCTGCCAAATGTGAATCAGATAAATTAGTGGAAATTTAGTGTGGTTTTTTTAAGAGTTTTGAATCATTTGGAGAATTAAGTTGAAAGGTACATGTGAATTGGTCTTTACATGTATTTGCTCTGAAGAGTTGCAGACACTTTCTTATTTTCAGCCCCTTTATTTCTACTGACATTTGTATTGGATTAATTTCTTCTAAAATGTGGAAGCATTAGCCTAACGCATTTAATTGATTAAGTTCATTACATATTGCTTTGGCTGTCTGTAAATTAAAGAATGGTTTTCACTTGGTAATAGAGATTATGAATTTATTGCCTAAACAGAAAATTTTCCTTTTGTGGGCAGGTTTTTAGAGTATCTAACAAGATGAAATTTCCCTAGTCAGTACTATCTTAAGTTTAAATTTTCTTTTTCCTTCCTTTACACATTGTTGTCTTAACAAATGTTCACTTTGGTTTGTTCTGGTTTTTTTACCTAGCCTTCTGAGCAGATTAAGAAGCTTCATAAAATTATAATAGACTACTGTACATAGGAGCATCTGAGCTACAAGATAATCACATTTAATATTGTATGCTGACTTGGAAGTTTTGGTCTTTGCAGTAGGCTCTTGCTTGACTTACTGCACAACTTTGAACAAGAGAAGTGTCCATAATCCTACTTGCATATCGTTGCTCTTTCTGGAGTTTTCAAGTTGTCTGTATAGACACAAATATTACTGTTAGTGGCAAATCCAGATCAGATAATAATTTGGCGGTTGAACTTCCCCCTCCCCTCTCCCTACCCCCCTCCAAACTGCTTTTCAAGTCTCAGATTGCCTCACTGTTGTATTTTAGTGGGGAAGGAGAAAAGGAGGCTGGCTGCTGTGTTAGTAACCCAGCCTCTTGCAGCTGATGGGCGGCTGGTGAGTGAAAGGGAGTGATGGTGGTGCAGCCAGGCGGTACGTCAGGGCTAGGATCCATTTCCACCTCTGCTGCTGGTCTGTTGGCTGGGACTGCCCTCCATCTACTTCCCAAATTATAACCTAATCATCTTGGACTCCTTTGGAAGAAAATTTTTGAATGAATAAGAAGCAAATTGAGAATATTATCCTGCCAGAACTGGCATGCACTTTTAGGCTGTCTAAGGTAGCTTTTGCAGATGTGACACAGGACCTGTGCTCCTGATATGGCAGCTGGACGGCAGGCAGGGTTCCCTCTGTCACCTGATCAGCATTAGATGCCTGTGTTGAGGCAGCCAAATTCCTCTCCAGGTGTATATGAATACTCTGTACGTCTTGTACCCTTTTTACTGAGACTTTCTTGGCCAATCTTCAGAAAATCTGCCAAAGCTGCTAACTTTGCAGTCCTGCCCCATCCTTGCATCAGCTTGAGCATTTGTCTGTTCCCTAATTGAGCCAGGTCAGCTCAGTAGACTCGCAAAGAAACTGGCTGTCTCCCTGAGCAAGGCAATATGTAATTACTAAGAAATATGATGAGACTAAACCTGCTGTCTATTACGACTCCTTTCTCCTTTAAAATCTTTAGAACCTCATAATTGAAGTATATTTTTATTATTAAATTCAGAAGTAACAAAACAGAAGAAAAAGCACTTTCAAATTCAGTTAGGTCTTCTGTTGATCACTGCAGCTCTTGCCGTTTTGTCAGATACGTTCATTTGTCAGATACCTCCCATTCTGCTTCACATTCCAGAATAAAATGTAGATTCCTGAAGTGGCTCAAAACAGTCGTCTCTTCTTTGTAGTTAATGTTATTAAATTACTTTGGATTATCTGTAGCTTTCAACATAATGAAATCATCAATATTTGAGTTAAAATTGTTTGTTTTCCTGGTTTTCCATAACCACCATCAGCAGTGGTTTTGCGAAGGTAAATTTGACTATTGCAATGCTGACTGACAGAGTGATAAAAGTCTGTTCAGCGTTTTATGTCAACATTTGTTCAGAGGAGCAGTGTTGAAGTAACTTATTTTTTTAAGGGCCTTCTTTTTGGATCTGCTAAAAATGCATTTATTACAAAATAATTGTATCTGTATATATGATAGCTTATTGCTTGCCAGTTACATTCTTTTACGTTCTTAGTGTGTAGCAAAGTCCTTTTTGACTTTTTTTTTTTCCTGGCAAGCTTTACTTGTCTTGCATTATTATAGAGCTTGTGTTGCCTTAGGAGAGTAAGTTAGATGCTTAGGTGCTAAGTGCTTCTCTGTTTTCTTAGATCTTTACTTCAGAGATGCCATGTCAGTGGTACTTCAGATATTCAAGGACCACAGCTTGGTTTTGTCAGGCACAGTGTTAATGAATAAGCCAGTAGGTACCGATCAAATTTCAAATACCAAACTGAGTTCACAGCAATATGAGTCAGAAAGGCACTTTTCAGCTTTTAAATTGTGTACTTGAAGTGTTTCAAATTTGCACAGAATGTGTTACTGTGGGCACGTTACTTGTTTTAATGAATCTAACTTAGTTCTCATTTTGAATTGTCTGATCATGTTAAATGAACTGTTGCTGAAGAGCACGTTGTTATGAAAAGTGGGTGAGGCAATTTGATGACATCTGAAAATGCCAAACTGAATTTCTGATTTCTTCCTTTCCTTGTGCCTTCCACATTAACTACAAGTTTAGCATTTTTTTTTTTTATTAGATAGCAAACAATAAAGATGCATTGAGAAAGACTTGGAACCCCAAATTCACGTTAAGAAGTCATTTTGATGGAATAAGAGGTCTCGCTTTTCATCCAGTTGAACCAGTCTTAATAACAGCTTCAGAGGACCATACATTAAAAATGTGGAATTTACAAAAAACAGCCCCAGCAAAAAAGTAAGATTTTTTTTTTTCTTTGTTTAAAAAAATATTTTCATTTATGAAGAAAAAAATAAAAATAATTGTAGATGCCACTTCACTGGATGGCCCTTGAATTAGTGTAAATTATTCCTTGAATTTAAGAGTAGGAAAACAAACTCTTAGAGAAGGATGGAGACTTTTAAAGAGTGCCAGAAGAAATCCATGTGTGTTTGTGAATGTGTTCTGTTTGTAAAAATGAAAACCATTCACTTTTTTAGATCTTCCTTATAGATAACATGGCAAATTAATTTACTAGTGAGACTATTTGAATGTGGTCTGTTAGTGTGCTTGCATGTGTATATAAATGTATACAAATGCATTTATATATATATGCATACACAAGTATGCATATACATGTGAACAGCTTTAAACTTTGACTGAGATGTTGCTGGGTTCCTTTGTGTTCTGTCTCATGTGTGTTGCTGGGGATTTGCAGAAATGAGAGCAAGCTCTTAGCAGGGCCAGTGCAGTAAGGGAACACATCGTAGCTTTTAGGAGGACTGGGCAAAGCGTGGGGTCTTCCCGCAATCTGCAACAAGCATTGGATTGGTAAAGTCCAAAGCAGGAATTTTTGAAGTGGTTTATAACTGTGCTACAGTGTTGATATGAAAACAAGGTGCCATAAGCTCCTTGGCTCTGGTGGGGATTGAAAATGCTTCCTGATATATCCCATGTGATACTGATGGCCCTCCCCTCCTTCCCCACCATTGGTGTAGGTGCCTACTGGTTTGATTGGTGCGCGAGAGTTTGTGGAGTCTCTACCTTAAAGGTCTTTAAGAAAAAAAGAAAACTGAATAAACAAATCCCATCATATTTTGAAAGAATACGAACAATTCCTAGATGTATGGAAAATCATGTTGGGTGAGGAAGTTGTGGGATAAACATTTCAAAAGATGTAGCAGTGATTTTAAGAATTTAGCAATTCTGCCACGTTTTTGTAAAGCATTGTGTAAGATCATATACGTGTTAACATTTTCTTGTACTTCATTTAGGAGTGCTTCTCTTGATGTAGAGCCAATATATACCTTCAGAGCACATAGGTGAGTATTTCCTGAGAAACATTGTTATATTTTGAGAAATACATGATTTTTAAGCAGATACGGATTCTTTTTAAAAAAAGTAATTTCTGCCTTTTTATCCAGTGATTTTATGTGATGCTTTTAGTTCCCATGTTACTTAAAATATCTTCAAATGTTCATCTCCTTTCTGCTTAATTATTTATGTATGGAGCTAGGTACACCACAGTTTTAAAAAGAAAAACCTTCAAATTATACAGTTCAAATTCAATCAGGTCTTTTGTTGATCAGTGCAGCTCTTGCCTTTTTGTCAGATACGTTCATCTGTAGAATGAAACTGTTTGCAGTGGTTTAAATTTACTGAATTTATTTCATGAAAGAGACTTAGATCTTTAAAAAACAGAGAAAAAAGCTGTTTATACCAATTAACAAAGCCTATAGTTTAAAAGTGTGACACTTTTCTTATTTCATGTGCACAATGACTATATTGTCCTGATTGAAGTTATGTTGCCAAATACTGTGGAGGATTTTTTGTGGGAAGTGGTGTAGCACATGATCTGACTATGCAGAATTTTTTGTTGTGGTCCACGCAGCAAGTGAATTCTATCTAACAGGGAAACTTGAAGATTCCATTGGCATTGTTTTTCACATAATGAAAATGTTAATAGTCAACATTTCTTTTTTGGGGGGATGGTTCTTCCAGTGGACCGGTGCTCTGTGTGGTGATGAGTAGTAGTGGTGAACAGTGTTACAGTGGGGGAGCAGATGGCCTCATCCATGGCTGGAATATAACCAACCCAAACATCGACCCCTATGACTCTTACGGTATGTTGTTGTCGTACACACCAGTGAAATGATACATTTAGTGACATTAATGTTATGTTGTTAAAATAGTATAATTTTGAAGTAATGCTTCTTTGAAAATCTAAAAGAGAAAATTGGATGTTGGCTTCAATTACTTTTAAGTAAATTTTTGTTTTAATACTGATGCTGGTTGATGAGAAAATAAAATTTGTAATTTTCTTAAAAAAGGCCTTGATCTCATCACAGTTTTGAGAAACACTAGGTTGAAAAAGTACAGGACTAAACCTGATACTTGGCAAGTACAGCAAATGTGTATTTTAATGTTCTTTTCTTCAACAAATCTCTGCGCAGTTGAGATAAAAAGAAGTTGTATAGTCTGAGACCAAAGCTGTTAATGTTGTCTGCAAACAGCTAAAAAGGCCCAGTTAGGTAAGGTTTGCCAGACCTGAATGGAAGTCAGCCTTGTGTCTGTGTCTTAAAATATTTTTTGCTTCTTGCAGCTTCAGATGTGGTTGACCTCAAAGCTGGCTTTTGGAAAAAAGGGACTGATGTGCTATTAATGGTTGTTTGAGAGTGAATTTTAAAATCAAAGTGTATTTTGCTAATTTTGCTACTGTTCTTTCTGCTGAAACATTGTTCTGTTTGATTAGTTGTAAACTGGGTAGCTGATTGCCACATATGCTGATGAAATTCAAGTATCTTCATAGAAGAACAATTGAGACTCCTATATTGATAGGACCTGATTGGTCTCAATTTTTTTTATGGACTAGCTTCTTAAGGTTGGTCCATAAACATAGGCAAATACAACTATTGACTTAATTCTGTTTTGTTTTGAAATGTGCTTTGTTGTGTTTTGTTTGCAGATCCTTCTGTTCTAAGAGGTGCTTTTGTAGGCCATACAGATGCAGTGTGGGGTCTGGTTTACAGTGGATCACACCAGCGTTTGCTGTCCTGTTCAGCAGACGGCACTATACGTCTGTGGAAAGCTACAGAAATTGCTCCAGCTCTCAATATATTTAATGATAATCAAGGTATAGAAAATTGCTCTACCTTTTAAGTTCACAAGCATCACTGTTCAGACTGCCGTCATTTTGGCTACTGAATAGAAATCCTTTTTGTTTGTTTTGCTCAAATTTTGTACATTACACAAACTTTGCATAATGTATCACCTCCATAGTTCAGATTCAAACTGAGTTTGCATTTAGGTCTTTGCTTTAGGTTTGTCCAGAAAAGCTCTTTTTTCCCCCAATAGAGGTTTGAAGTAGCCAGTGTCATTGTACCTTCCAGTTTGTGTTCCTTGTGCCTCTAACACAGATATTGCAGTTGAATTTCTGAGTTTGCACATTAACTGAATAGCAATAGGTCATCCTAAACACTGCTAGTTGAAAAAAATTACTCCTTTGGATTTAGTTACTGAAATGTCATGCACAAATCAAAATTATACTGTTTAGAGCCTAATTTCTTGCTATTTGAGTAAATGCTCTAGAATGCGCCTGTTGACACTGCCAGACTCTTGGAGCTGATGGTCCTAAAGGCAACCCATGAACTGAGACAGTTCTTTGGCTCTTCAGAACAGCTTCGAGACAAAATACACTTTGGCATAATTGAACAAATTTATCGAATTATAGCGTAAAGCTGGTCAGATCTGCCATTACTTGTTAGTTAAAATAGACTGAGCAAAATAGAAATGTTTCATGTATTTTAGTTCTTGCAGAGCTATGTTTCCAAAAGTCTGCAGGGTTGTGTGAAAAACATAACTGGTTTGCTGCCAGCTTGCCTACCTGTCTACTTTGAAAACTTCCTGGTAATGGTTTGTTTGTTTGGGGATTTTTTGTTGTTTTGTATTTGTTTTTAATTATTAAATTAAAGGAGAAATGGGAGTAGTCTTACCTCACAGAGCTAGTCTTTGGGCATTTTTATATTCCAAACTGGAATAAAACCCAGTTGTGAAATTCAAAGATTCTCCTTTGAAACTCACTTTTCCTGTGACTTACTGTGAACCTTGAACAAGCTGTCTAAAATATCTATCAGTCATAATTTAAATCCTTCAGGTTAGCCATTGTAGGTTTACCAGGAAGCTGCAGATAAGCAGGCATGGCAGTGGTAGAAAAGGTCACTTCAGAAACAATACATATTTTCTTCTCACACCAATCCTTTTTGGCTTTTTTTAAGTACCTGTAGATAAGTACCAACATTCCTGAGTTTCTGTGTCCAAGAAAGATGTTTCTCCCATGAATCTTAGGTTTAGAGAGAGGTGATGATATTTCTGCTTTATCTGAATCTGTGGACATTGAGTTGCTTAACATTCAGTGTGTCACTCTCTACCTCTTCCTCCTCCTTCTGGCATCTGTTGCAGCCGGTGTTGTTCTTTCACATAGCAAGTGGTGAACAGGACATTTGAGGAGAAAAATTCTGGGGGATGTTTCCTATACACAAGCTCTGCTGATTTAGCCTTCTGTCCTGTGAGTTCAGATAGCTGCAGTGTAAGGAGATCAGATGTACACCATAATGGGCAGGATGGATGAAGCTTTGTATTATGAATTTATAATATATTTGTGTAACTTTCCATACTGACAGTGTCAGTATAAAAAATTTGCTCTTGGAAAGCTTTGGTTTTTGTTTTTGTTTTGTTTTGTTTTTTAAAGCTCTGAATTTGCCCAGGTTAATAATAACGTTAATCATCTGTCATGTAAATTATTTTACCACTTCAATTTTATGTCCTTTTATTTAATGCAAAGGAGGTTTGTTTGAGAATTGCTCTTACAGTTAAAGGAAGGAAAAGAGGGCAGGGAGCTCTTATTTTCTTAATTTAAAAGTAGATTTCTGTCCAGCCTCAGTTCCAGATACAGCATCTCAGTAAAGAGTGTTGATATGCACATCAGAAAAATAGAATTTAAATGGTGATCATATAGGGCAATCTTTTTATACTGACATAATGTAGATTTTAAAATCTAACATTTCTTTTCATAATCATAGCCCTTTTTATATTAAAGTGTTTACTGGTTGGTTTTTTTTGTTGTTCTTGTTTTATGGGTTTTTTTAAAAAATTTTCTTTACACCACCTAAATCTTATGAAAACGTTCTCTACATTGCTTCCTAGAAATGGGAATCCCTTTATCAGTAGACCTTGTGAGCAGTGACCCAAGCCTCATGGTAGCATCATTTAACAGTGGACATACTAGCATTTTTAACATGGAGACACGGCAACGAATTCTTACCCTGGAGTCCAGTATGGATACCAGTATGTATCAAAAAAACCACAAAATTAAAAAAAATGCTTGTTTAAGGTTGATACTGTTGATAGTCTCTTAAGTGTTTCCAAACAACTAGGCAGTGTCATGATAAATTATAACATGAATTATGTTACAAACTCTGTTTTGAGACATGACAGTAAATTATTGCTACTACGATAGACCTCATGGTATTTCAGTAGCAGAAAAGTGCACATAATTTTGAAAGAATGTAGAAGAAACAAACCCACACTTGCTAAATTCCTCCTCAAGGCACAGTAGCACAAGGAAAAGCACAGGTTTCTTTAGTACAGCCCAATGATCTTTGCACCTTCAAGATTTCCATTCTCTCTTCAGTCCGAAATTGCAAGAGAGAGATAATATCAGGAAATCTAAAGCTGAATTTATTAAAAATTTGGGACTGTGTTTGGGTTCTTTTCTATTTTTCCTCAGAAGTATCCCTTTTCTCAGTTTTATATATATTATTGGCTCATTTGCTATTACACTCCAGTTAAATTTCCCACTGTAGGACAAAAGCAAAGCTTTTCAGTGGAAGAGTATATATGTATATATATGAGTGGTCTCATATAATGCCTTGGATCATGGCAGTGGCAAAAATGAGAAGTTTTAGTGGAAACTGTAAGGAGCCTTCTATCAGTAAATTATTTTACCATGGCATTAGGAAAGAGACCAGAATGAGCTGAAGCATGAGGTTTCATATTCAGGCCAAAATGGTAACCTGATAACAATAGAAACATTGATTCTTTTTAAAAATTTTATAATTTTTTTCCCCTAAAAGTTTTATGTCACTGAATTCTTCTATTTAATTCTGTTTTTAAAAGAGAGTGAGCCCTTCTTGTTGGCTTTGCTTGTCTGTTTTAAAATAGTTAAACAACTGTTATTTTATGAGAGGGAATGGAAAGTACCATCTTCCTTCTTTATATTATTCCTTGCTGTGCAGGATTTCTTTTTTTTAACCCCCAACTTTGTTCCTGTCTGAAAAAAACAGTCCTAAATCAGTTCTCTCTGTTCAGTGGAAGTTATGTTTCTTTTTTTTTCTTTTTCTTTTTTATCCCTTCTATTTTTTTTTTCACTACCTCCTCCTTACTGTAATTCAGTAATATTCCTTTAAGAAAATGAGACTATTGTATGGCAACCAGCAGTCCCTGTTTAGTATTTTTAGTTATGAAACAGTACTATAAAACTTACATGTATGTACAAAATATGTAATTATTTCTACAAGAACTAGGCAAGAGGAAAATGAGTCACCTGAAATGCCCTACCACCACCACTCAGGGACTCCGCTGTTCACTATAAGCTTCACTCTGTTTGGCATTTTAAAACTGTGAGGATAACTGGCTGTGGTGCAGTCACATGTGCTTTTAGTAATTTTAGGGAGGTTTATTAGTACAAATGTGTTTTTTCCTTAATTTGCACTTTCTTAATTTTTAAGTGACCTGTGGATACTGACACTATTTGACAGTTCAAATTTTTATAGAAAGATGAAGATTGAAGTCTTTACCATCTTAGGAACAGGTGATCCTATAGTAGTATTCTGGTTTGTTTATTTTAGTAATAATTTGATTAGATTATGTGAATGTTCTTTGGCAGCAGTTTAACTAAATACAATTACTACTACATGAAAGAAGATAACTGTATTTTGATGTTCTATGGAGTGGCTATTTGTGATTTTGTGGTAATCTGTGCCTCTTAAAACCATTCTTGCACTAGTTGGTGCATCACAGCAATACTTAGAATTCTAATCAAAAAACTCCTATGCTTTTGTATGTGTGTGGATATATATATATGTATATATATATTATATCAAGGTTCTTGAAGGCTAGGAAAATAGCTCCTATGAATAATCTGGCATCCTTTTCTTCAGTAAGAATTTTAATCCATGTATATTGAATAATAGGTGGGTTTTGCTCTGTGAAGGTGAGGGCATGGGATCTTGTTTGCTTGGAAACCCACTGCCTGCAATGTTAATTCTCCTGTACTGTCTGTATGTTATGAAGAAAGTTTGGCTTGACAAGAGGAGGAATGTTGAGGTGTGGAAGTGCTTCACATTCTTGCCTGATGCACCCATCTAAAACCATGGCCAAAAGCTGGACCTTATATATTTGTATTTACATTCATACATATGGCCTCTGTGTGTGTAATTTGGAAAATATTTTGCAGTAAACCACATTACATAAGGTGCTAGTTGAGAGTTTCCATTATATAAAGGAATTATTTTGCAAATAAGTTTGATTACATATTTATTTCTTAGTAGCAGTCTTTCAAATAACTTAGCATTTACATGTATTGATATGTGTGGGTTTTTTCTTAGCAGTCAGTTCCTCCTGTCAGATAAACAGAGTCATCAGCCATCCAACTCTTCCAATTAGTATCACTGCTCATGAAGACAGACACATCAAATTCTACGACAACAATACAGGTATGCATCTTTTCAGTAGGTCATAGTCATAGCAGTTGTAGAACATAAAATATAAAAAGAATTTAATGATGATTAATATTATTCACACAAATGCTAAGGGATGTCAAGAACTGGATATCCTCTGCACGGAAATCTCTCAGCACTAGTAGAGCCCAAAGATTGCCAGCCCACTTAAAACTTTATTGGCACAGTGGTAAGGAACCTGCATCATTCTCTGTCCAGTCTTTTAAAATGCCTTATGTATGGGGATTATCAACATTTAACATAAAAGGAACCTTTTTCAAAATCTTTAGGTGCTTATGTTCATGTTTCTTCTGTTATGTTGTCTGTGTTATTTTGATCTGAGGGCAGGAAGCTCTGGCACTTTAGTGCTGCCAGGACCTCTGCCTGATGGCTTGGAGGTAGAAATTCCCTTGTAGGTATCATTCTCAATTTGATCCACTGTATTTCTCCAAATCTCTCACTTCTGCAGAAAAAGCTGGACAGCTTATAATTTTTCTGATCTGTAGTGAGAGAGGGTCCCACTGAGATGTGTAATTATAAATCTCTTAGGTTTTAAAGGACTTTTTGGTAGGAATGGTAGTATTAATCTGGTATTCTAACTATGAATCTTGATAATCTTCAGTTTGTGGCTTCTGTGCCTCCAGGTCACACTGTCTTAAAAGTTAAAAATTGAGAACTTTCAATATTGTTGATTTTGAGTTTGCTACTCCCTATATGAACGTTAAATAAGAAGAGGTGAAGGGGACCCAATGGAAGCTGAGGAAAAAGCTGAAAATAGCTGATTTGTTTGATGATGTGGTTCTGTAATTAAAAAGTAGAGGAAACAACTGCTTTTTTTTTTTTATGCTTTACTATCTTCTGCAACAAAAACCCCACATTTGATTTCTTATTTTTAACATGAAATAATTACTGTAACTATAATGAAATTTAATAGAACATTAGTTGTGTAAAATTACCCCATATGCTTATGCAGTTTATATTAATTGCTTATTAGGATGCTCAGCCCCTGACCTCCTTCCTGGTTGAGGTCTTATTCCTGAACTCACTTAATACACTTAAGGGGCAGGTGTTTAAAATGCACAATGATTGCAGCTTCATGGTGCTTTTGCAGACATAAAACAAAATTCTAACAAAGTTGGTGATAATGGTACTGTGGCTCTCCTGAGACTGTAAACATTAAAAGAATGACTTCTTGCATAATTTTAATGATTCAATAATGGTACAAGTTCTTGTGCTTAGAATATGAGCTGTGGTAAGGTTTAGCAATAAATACAGATAATGAAGTGAATTGCAGAAAGTAGCCTAAATAATTTTTTTTTATATTTTTTTTTTTTATTTTTTTTTAAGGAAAACTGATCCACTCCATGGTAGCTCACTTAGATGCAGTTACAAGTTTAGCTGTTGATCCTAATGGCTTGTATTTGATGTCTGGCAGTAAGTACATTCAGATTCTGTTTTCTTTTTTTCATAATGGTGACAGACATGAGAATTATAAAGAAAACTGTTCCCCTTTCTTTAGGTCATGACTGTTCGATTCGCTTGTGGAATCTCGAAAGCAAGACCTGCATCCAAGAATTTACTGCTCATCGCAAAAAATTTGATGAGTCCATTCATGATGTGGCATTCCACCCCTCCAAATGTTATATTGCCAGTGCAGGAGCAGATGCCCTGGCTAAAGTGTTTGTATGACAGAGTGCTTCCCTTTCAACTCTAGCTTTGTATATATTTAACCAGCTGCACAAAAGAGAAGAGGAGGGCCTATCCTGCCCTATAATTCAGAGAATGTTTGTAAGTGTTTAGTTTTGCAGGGTGCTGTTTTCTAAATTGGTGTTTGTTTTGGTTTCTGTGAGCTCAGCTGGTGCTGAGAGCTTGGAAACTCTCAGTTTCAAATAGTTAAAAAAAAACAAAAGAAATGCTTTTATTTCAGAGGATGTGAATTTTCGTCCAGGCAGGCCTTGGGTGAAACTAGGTCTATGTATTCTCTATTCATGAAATGGAGTACTGGAAAGAGGGTCTAATTGCATCAGGGAGTAGGAAAAGAGGGAAACTTCCTAGGATGCTTCTCAGTGAGGAATCTTCATGTACTTAAAATTGAATCACCTGGAAAAAGTGAAAGTTCCTGTGGTCATTACTGTGCCGTGTGAGAAGCACTTTGTCATCCCTTTGGTATTAACAAAGTAGATCTTGTTCAGTGAGCAGTAGCAGATAGTTAGTCTCAGTCACCTGGCTGCTAGCCTAAGATAAATGCAATTAAAGGAAAGCAAATTACTAACATAAATTAAAATACAGTAAAGTTTTTGTTACATCATTCTGTGTTATACAGTAAATATTTAGTTTGCAAAAAAAATTATATAATTTTTTAAACTGTATTAGCATGTGGCTAGAAGCTGAGCCTTTAGTCTAGTCCCAGTTAACAACAGACTGAAGCAGTCTGTATATACTGTAGTAGCATATTTAACTTATTCAGATTTATAATGCTGTTCATTCTTAGAGATCTGCCACAAGAAATTATCACAAAGATTTCCAAAGAAGCTGTCCTACATTTTAACTATCAAACATTCATCTCCTCTTTCTGTTCTTGCTAAAAAGGGTATTATTTTGGGCATTAAGGATAACAGTGAAATACTTCTTTGGAAGATTAAACCTGATGCTTTGTATGAGACCTGCTGGTGCAATAGGTGGGAACTATTACTAAGTTCAGCCAGTTTGAGAGTTTCTGCTGTTTCTAGAGGTATTTCTCAGCTTCGCCATTTGTGGAACTTTTAAACTTGTCCACTTCACTGGGCATATTGTGCCATTGATTGGGTTACCTTAAGAATGAGTACTTCTTGTAATTACTCAACAGATATGCTTTGTTTATCTATTCAGAGCTTCTCTGTTGATTTGAATGACAAATAACTTTCAATCCAATCTCTTAGTCTTTTTATCCCTTCTTAAAGGAAGGTGAGTGGATTCTGTTCTATTCTTTGTCATCATCAGAGTTATTACCTCTCATAAGACTGAAGATGGTGTTTTTCTCTAATGAGAATGGAAAGCAGAATTTCTGCCAGGGGTGATTTCTGGTGCTGATGTGAGTAGGAAAGAACCCAATGCAACTCTTCCAATACCAGCCTGAGGTTAAGACTGGAAACTGATAAATAAATCTTTACCTTTAAACTGACACTTTTTAAAAAGGAATCATTGAAAGATATCAACACAGGGTTTGACTGTGTTGTTTTTACTGTGGCATTTGGGGATTGGACCACATTTGAAGCTGATCTCAGAGTTTAGATCAACTCTATTATTTAGAATAAAAGGTTGACCTGTGCTAATTGAGCCTGGAACACATTATATTTACTGCTAAAATACCCTGGAATATCTTTTATTGCTCAGAACATTCAGATATGTCACTTCATGATATTGATATGCAATATATTTCCATAGATAAGATAGAACTTTTACCATGAAACAGATGACTACAATAGTGATTCAGATTATTTAGTTTTTATAAAGGGGGAAACTTGGCTGCAAAACTGAGCATTCAGCTTTGTGAGAGTTCTGTGTACTTGACTCGTTTTCTTTCAGTGTCATTATTTTATTTCTTTTTGAAGAGAAAATTACAAAGATTTATTTGAAAAATTCTAAAAGTTATGTATATTATATGTGTGTATATATATTGTAAACATGTATTAAATGTGTCTAGTAAGGGAAGACTCAATGGGTGCATTTTAATGTTTTCGTATTAAGAGTTCTCGAGCTTGTGTATACAAAGGATAATGGTGTGAGTATGAAATGAATGTTGTGCTTTCGCTTACACAATACAATATGTATTTACAGTTGTTTAAATTGCTGTACATAAAACTAATAGGCCAGCATGCTTGTTTTTAAAGACTGTAATTCTCATTACAATTAGAATGTAAGTGGCTGTTCAAATGTGAATTGAAAGATGTTTCCTTCTCACTATTGAGCTCTTACTCAAACTGAAAAGTGATTTTGTTTTTTTAAAAGCTGGCAATAGCTAGAGGATGAGGTGCCTTTAAAAAAAAAACAAACAACAACAAAATGAAACAAATGTAGCCTTACAAAGAGGTTGTGGAGTATATATATTTTTGTGCTGGTCTTCATAATTGATGTCAATGTCTTTTTACTGTACTTGCTCACATACTTGTAGGACTGCGGAGTATTGTGCATGAGCCTGTCAGATCTTCTGAGCATCATCATAGGAATTAGGGATGGAAAAATTATTTAGGTTATCTAGTCCATCTGCTTGCTAAAGCAGGGTTGTAGACTTGTGCATTTTAATATTGTCTTGGCCAGTGAGGTTTTATGTATGTTCTAAACAATTAGGCTTCCTTTCAAAGATTGTTTCACTGATTACATCTCACTGACAGGAGGATTTAGATGAAGTTTAGTAGTTTTGTAACTTCATGCCAGTATTCCGAGCCATATTTTGTGCCATTTTATGTATTCCTTGTCATGTTTGTAATTTAGCACCTGCATGCATGCACTGGTTCTAGCTGCGTATTTCCATTCCTTTCCACTTCATTCAACCCATTTTTAAGTCTCCTCTTTTTACACAACTTTTTCTCATTTTTAGCTTTTTAGCTCAGTTCTTCATATCTTGGTGCCCACAACTTCTTTCCACATGCATGATTTGTTGGATTTAGTCTGAAGGTCATCTGTTAAACGTGGGTTTTGGTTGGTTGTTTTTCTTTTTCTCTAACATGATGCTGTTGTGTAGGAAGACCAAACTTTTGGTTTTCTGGCTAGTGTCTCACAAACCCAAATCTATTTCTTTATTTCTAACAACTATTTAAAGTAACTTGGAACATTGTTACTTCTCAAGTTTCATCTTCGTTTTCTGTATCTTGTTATGATTCTTTTGCAGCTAGATACTTAATTCCTGTTTCATGAATATCCTGGGTTTTATAAGCTTTGGTCTTCTGATCTCTGAGGGCACTAAATTATTTTTATTTTTCCCTTTTATGTGCAGTTCTTCCTGGTTCAATGTCATTGGTAACTTTCATGAATGTGATACATACATCTGTTGAAGATGTAAACAAAACTGGACCTAAAGCTTATTCGTGCCAAAAAGCATTTTTTGTGTGACATCAGCATATGGTATTTTACCCTTACTAATTTTACTAAATCTTATTTACATGGTACATTTTTTAGTGGTTAATTCATGTATTTTTTTGTGTGTATGTTAGCCTGTGCTACTGATTTTGGTTTTACTAATTTAATGGGAGAATTTTCAGTCCTTCCATATATTGAAAATTGGTCTGCTAGGTTTAAATATTCTCATTTTTACTCCTAATTTACTTCACTGTGCTGTTTGCTATCACATATTTGATTCAGTTACCAAAATGCTTGCACAAAATGATTTGGAGTAGCCAGGGAGAAGCTCTAGATAGAATTATATTGTGGAAAACATTTTCTTCACTCTTAGAAAATCCTAGCGTCTTTTACCACGTAAAAAATCTTATTACTTGTAAGAAAATCACCTGATGAATACTTTGGGATCTCATTCGTCTTTATTTTGATAAAATATGTTCTTTACCAAGAAGCCTGTAGGACTATATGCCACGTACTGTAGGTTATTTTTTAGGCCATATGTTTTCAAATAATGTTCTGTTAAAGCAGTCCCATATGTAATGTGTTTGAGTAAGCGTGTGATGTTCACCATACAGCTTCGTGATTAGGTCGTACAACACCATTTTGCAGTTGTGAATTTAAAGCAACCAGAAACTTGTTCTTTTGAATAAATGTGTAAGAGATAAAGGACTTAGTTACACTACCTATTTCAGTATACCTGTTTGATCATACGTGTGTCACCTTTTCCTACCTCCTTCCTCACATTTTAACAATGTAATTTTGGGGAGCAGCAATTTCCATAAACTGATGTGTCATTTAAGTAGTGTTTGATTGGCAGAAGTATTAGTCCATCCCAAAGGAAAGAAAAAATTAAAAAATGGTCATAACCATCAGATAAGCAAGTTTTGGGGGTATTTTTAAAGCCTTTCAAGAGATATATTTGGAAGCGTCTGCAGGCTGTGGCTTGACAGTGTCTTTGCAGACTGTCCTAGGAAGCCTACTGGGCACCCATGTGAATATCTAGTAAACCTAGTAAAGCCTCCTAATGTAGGTTGAGTTAAGGAAGAAAATGCAGCCATTGTGGTTGTCCCTGTGCCCGCACAAGTGACTGTAGCAGTGTTCTCCTTGGAGTCCTCTTTGCTGAAGGATCAGGTTTGCAATCTAACATGAGTAATTTCTTCAGGGTGAGAGTATCTGCAAGTGACATTATTAGGATTTTTATTTTGCAGATCTGTAGGCAGCAGTCATTTGGATTGTGTGCTGAACAGCAAGGCAAGCAGGGAGTCAATTTGCTGAACTCTGCAGGGGATAGACAGAAGGTTAAATGACTGGAACCAGTGTGCCCTCCGTGTGACTGGTGTCATCTCGGGAGAACTGGGCTGGGGAACAGTGCGGCGTTTAGCCTGATGGTATCACAAAGGAAAACATTAAAAGGTTGGAGTGGCAAGTTTAGGGAGGCTTTCCCATAGTGATTCTTCAGATTTATTCATTTGTCTATTGGTTGCAGGTTGTATGAAGGATAAAATCTACTATATATCCAGATTCCAAATTCCAACGTATATACTATTGTGTCAGAGTAAATGGTGGAGATTGTTCAGATTTCAAAACTATGTTGCTTTATATGAGGAGGTGGCAGATTGTAATAGATTATTACTTAAATTCTGAGAAGAGAACTTACTCTTCTGCTAACATAGTCTTCATGTGGGTGAGCCAGTTATGCAAATATAAGTTCCTCAGACACTGTAGTGGGACTACTCTTTTGCTTCCAGGTAAACATTTATTTAAAACCCAAATTGCAGGACTAAGACTTTGTCTCATGATATCTGTTGTATTGAACCAAAGCCACAAAATTGGGGAAACTGTAGAATTTTAGTCTTGCTTCTCATTTTTCTTTTCCTTTTTAATTTTTTTTCTTCAGTCATAATCTACATATTTAATATATATTACATAGTGTCATTTGTGTGACGCACTTCACATTACGTAGCCCATTCTGTACAAAATACTCCTTCAGTGCTTTCTCATACAAACAAGATGTGAATGAGACCAGTGGTTCCAGGTAATTACATACCATTCTGTGTATGTCTTTCAGCTTTCTAATGGGTGAACTGATAAGATTATTGGAAATAACAGTGACAACATGATGCTGCTTATAATACAGCATTTAAAAACATTCTGCAATTTGTGACTGTTTAGTGGAATTGTTTTGGATTACACTGTTAAGAATGAAGAAATCAGAATATTATATTAAACCAGTTATATATGGTAAATTGGTTTGTATAAGATGTTGCTATCTTTGACATGGTAATTTGAGTTTTCTTGGGCATCTGCTGTTGGTGAGCATCATAGAGATGCTCAGCATAGCTGTTAGTATTGAGTGGCAGAGAGGAAGCAAAGATTTCCCTGAAAAGGCTGCTCTGGTGTTTCAGGAAGCTCCCTTTTTCCATAGGGACTTGAAGGTGTTGAGAATATTTTATCTAAATCTAAAAACGTATTGAGTTGAAGAGGGTTACAGTAGGTGAACAGTCTTGACTCTTACGTCATCACTGTCTTTAAGCTTAGAGGTGAACACTGTTACTGAAATGCATGGCTTGTAAAATGCTAGTCAAAGCCTCTGCAATGTTTCTACTGAGCAGCAGAGAAACTAATGAAAACCATCCAGTTTATATATATATATATATAGGGGGTGTTTTACAAGAAATAACCCATGTTGTAAAAGATGGTGTTACATACAACAGAGCAAATGAACAAACACCTGGGGAGTGAGGGACAGCAGCTAGGATGACCTTTGTGTAAATAGTCCTTGCTCCAGCAAGTGCTCTTGTCCAGTTGGTGGGACTAATCCCAGAAGGGAGGATGGTGGGAAGTGAGACCTTTAAAATTATGTCTGTGCCTGTAGTAATGAACATACCTGTTGTGCAGGTTATCTGTCCTTTTGGTATCTGACTTTTATCTTCCCACTTAAATCCTCCTTTAGGCTGTATTTTCTGAGAATCTTAAAATCCCATCTGCAGTGGACTCTCATTGCAGGATAAATTTCATAAAGGACTATTGATTTTTTTCTTTAAGTGTTTTTTGAAGGGTGATGGAGTTTCAGCTTCAGCCCTTTCCCACCATCAAGAGGCTGATTTGTACCTCCTTATTCACAGTTCATTTAATTCTGCTGAGTTATTGCTTACTCTCCCTGCTGACTTAATTTTGCTGCTCGGTAGTCTGTGAAAACTTGTGAAGTGCTATATCATTTAGGATGTTTTTGAGAATCTGAATTCCACTGCAGCAGGTGTAGATCCAGTTGAGTAGTACAAGTTGTGGGTCTCAACTGGTTCAGTGTCGGGAGAGATTTGTTGCCGCATGACAAAATCCAAACTAAGGCTGAACTAAAAAAGCATTTAATAATAATATATGCTTTTTAGCCCAACTATCTTCCTGTTTGAGTCAGGGTTGTGGTATTGTGTGTTAAACTAGTTTTGCCCTGCTCCTGCTGCCAAACCACATTGTGATCCTGGGAGATGACACCCACATTTAAACCATGCCTGCACAGGTGTGTTTGAAGCTGCTCAAAGCCTTGTGTTGACACAGTCCTCAAGCCCAGTCTGCTTGCGTTCCCTCCGTTTGAATTGCGGGCTCCCAAAATTACTTCCTTGCTATTTCAAGAAACCTTTGGTCCTCACACCAGAGTATTAGACTGGGGCATTGAGAAAAGATAAATGCAGCTGGATTTGTACTGTTCTGAAAGGGAAGGGATAACTTGTTGCCAAGCCAAATATTTTCATTATTTTTTGATTACTTACTAAAAGCAGCCAAAAACATTGTATAAGGGATAAATGATGGACTTCAAGCTAATATTTTTCCATTAAGAATTTATTTTTTTATTCTTCTTGTCATCAAGATAGTGCTTTTTGAATGTAGCTTGTTTCAGATGTATGGCTCCTAGAATTGTTTCCTTGCAGTCAAACATTTACAAAATTGCATAGGTTTTGAAAACTGTCTCGTATGTCTTGGCACTTTTTCTAGAGATGCAGACTGAGCATGATAGCTAATAATTTCTTGTACCTTTATAGCTCAAGCAGACTGAAAAGTGGTCTTGTGCTATATTTTCCTTGAGTCATGCATATGAAAAAACTTGTAGAAGAAAATCTGTGATGAGACTATTGTTGCTGTAAGATTTTCTGTTGACATTTGTCATCAACATATCAACTACCTGCGTTATATTTTGTATAAATATCTTCAGGTGGTTTCTTCTGAAATAAACTGTCAGGTTAAAAAGAAAAAAAAAATTCCAGACAAGTTTATTTCCCTTATGGACCATAGTTTGATTTTTTTTGTTGTTGTTTATATTAATATACTTTTCCCCCCCACTCCCTTCTACAAGAATAACTATTGAACTTAGTCTTACCTGACAGTTCTCTTTTGGAGGAGATGCCACAGGTGATAACCACTTAAATGTTAGTGATTACAGTTGTTCCTCTTCTGTTTTGGGTCACTTCCAGGACAGATAGTTGATATGAAAAGGCTACTGTGACTGATACCTGAATAGCTAAAGGAAATTAAGAGTCACCTTCAGAATTAAGCTGAGGTTATGATTTTGCACGCCAGTTTTGAATGACTACTTTGAAACAATGTTGGGCTTCAAGTGTCTTGCAAAGTGGTGGATCCAAATGAGAAATACCTACTCGCTGAGTAATAGTCTTTGTCTCAGTTTTTGTGTATGGCTCAGTACAAGACTGTGTCAGAATTTCAGTACCACCAAATTACCTTGTTTAAATGCTACTGTTGTACAAAAATGAATGTTATTTTAAGTGAGAAATGCTTTTTTTTAACTTGTGAAGGAAATTGTTTTCTTGGGAGTAAGCATCCATAAATTTCATGTATTTTGTGATTTCAGAAAGGCTTCCTAATCATGGGACATGAGAAAAGTGAAAAAGTGATTCATTCTCCAAAGATTTGATAAGCATTTATTATAAAAAGTATAATTTTTTGCTTTAAATTAAAATGCTTCTTCAAACACTCAATATTAAACTTCTTACTACAATTCCATAGTTTAAAATCCTGGATAAATATCTAAAATGGTAGAGAGAGAAAATTCATAAGGAGGTTATTTTGAAATATGCCAGTATATTTTTGAGCTTCTCAATTGCAAACCTGAATTTTCTCTTTTTCACTGCAATTCCTATTTTGTGAAAATTCTTGGATAGGTTATATTTAAAGCTACATTCACTTGCCTGAATAAGTCGAGTAAATATTTTGTCATTAAAAATATATAGATCTGCTTATGTAAGTGTGCTGTTTAAAATGAGACTACATGGAGGTAACCATGCAGGTATTTGTATTGGTATGACAGTAGTGAAGTGGGGTAGCTGTATACTGTACCCGCATTCTGTGCTGAGCAAAATCCCATGGACTTCCAGAAATAAGCAATGGTTTTTCAGAGCAGCTTTATTTAATGTTACAGCAGCAAGTAAGTGTCATTTGTACCATATAATTATGTAAATTGGGTGCTAATAAATACTATTTTTCAACATTTTGTATTCTGTTCATAATTCTGTGTTTTATCACAAGATGTGTGGTTTCAGAGTGTGTATTAGGAGGGGGAAGTGCACGCAGACTAGGACAAGGTGACATGTTTGGAGGGGTACAAGGTAACTTCATGTGAACTTCCTTTTGAACTGTGCAGAGCGTTGCCATTCACAGTGGCGTCTCAGTTTTTCCATTCTCCATGTGCCTGGTGTTGTGCCGCGCTGCCATCTCGGCACTGCTGGCGCCCTGCCTCATTCCACGCGTGCGCTTAGGCAGAGAGTCCCCAGTGTTTTCATGGGGTGAGCAGACATGCAGAGTGGATGCGGTGCCGTTGTGCAGGAGCTGGTCTGTCAGCGGTGCATTGTGAGACACTTGCTGGGGAGAACATTCTTTTACCATAAAAATAAGCGTGTGGTTCTGCCCTTGGGGAGAGGATGAGGGAGAGCGAATCACACATCACAGATGGTAGTCGCGTTGCTACGGGAAGATGCTCAGAACGGCACTGTTGAGGGGGTGGTATGAGAACCTACACAGAACTGAGCAGAACAACTTGTTAGCGAGTCCATCCTGTTTTTTCTAAGCTTGTAGGTGGGATAAGTGAAGTTCTTATCTCCTCTCCATGGCAGGTAAAATGACCCTTCTGATTGAGTCCTACTCATCTTCCCTCCTCATAGGAAAGGAGGTGTTGCTTTATGAAATGACAATACAGTTGCATTCACCCCACTGTTCTGCCTCCAGAGAGGGTCAGTAGAAGATGCCCGAGGTAGGGAGAAAGAAGATTTCACAAACAAGGTAGGAGTGACCCTCCCACGTGGGAGGCCTTCTTAATGTCCTCATGGGTTTGCCTGTGAAGAAGGCTTTATCATTATGTCCCCATAATGATTTGGGTGTGAGAAAAGTGAGCATATTTTCTTTGGCCAAATGGGGATACTTTAAACTACCATTTCTCTTTGTGGTTAAAAAGAAGTCGTTTCTATGAGTGAGTGTTGGAAGTTCTTGAAGTGTATTATCAGAGTTTTTATGAGAAATCAGAGAAGGGGTTAAACTGGTGTTAAGGATAATAACACTTGTGTCTCTTGCCATTCAGTATGACTGACAGCTGAGTGTGAGTGATGTAGCTGATGCAGTGCGAACACCTGTGATACCCCCTAGTTTTAAGTTTTTTAACAACAGGGGAAAAAAGAACTGCTTTTTAGGAATTTGAGGCACTCAGCTATATAGATGTACACTTGCAATGTTTTCAATATGTAGGTGATTTAGTAAATGTAGATGGCCTAATACTGTCTAAGACTTCCCAAATTGAGATGGGAATGGAAAAGTGATCAAGTTATTCCATAATGTTACTGATGGGCAGAGTAAAATAATTAGAAGAATGATAGAGTGTGACTTTGTTCAACCATGAAGTAATTTAAGGTATGTATGCGCAGAAGACTGACTTGATGCTTTGTATCTAGGTAGTATTTCTGATCTTTACTGCTTGCTTTGGCTTGCCAAGTAGATAATGTGGGTGACTCTGTGGAGTTTATATGTAGGGTGTTAAATCCACTAAGGATGTTTCGATTGGGTTGGTCATGTCCAGATGCTTAACCCCAGAGCTTTTCCTGGTGACTGGAATGGTTCCCCTCGTGCTGGAAAGCTGTGGGGGGAGGAACGTGAGGAGGAAGGGAAAGCTCATCTGCCTGCCTGTCAGAAAAGCAAAATTCAGCAGCTGCCATGGGGAAAGGCGTGGCGATGCCTTCTGTGCAGGGTGACATTGTGACAGCAGGGTGCTGAGTGTCCCACCCATGAGCCAGCAAGGTAAGATACTGCTGGGAAGCAGGGTTTTGAGTTACCCCTCTGAAAAGGTGGTTGGACTTTGAATTGAACTTTGGTTGTTCACCCAGAATGTGAGTAGCTAATGCTAGTTAGAGGCAAGAGGTGCTGTCATAGAGCTCCCCCAAGGCTTTCAGAGCATGGACATCAGTATTTATTTCCAAGTGGATGTTCTGCACTGTGGTTGCTCAGCAGTGATAAGCCACCAGCCCACCTCCTGAGTGCAAAAATGATTGTTTCTTGGGGAGATGGTGATCAGACAACCCCTTTTTGGCTGTGTATCCAGTGACTAGTTCAGACAGCTCCCAGCCCTGGCTGCCTGCCTGCCTCCAAGTCCAACCCTTTGGTGCCCTGCTCTTTTGTATGCCTCAGCCAGACAGCAGGTTCCACTGCACTGGTCAGGCATCTGAAACTAAGCAGCCCAGCATCAAGTGTCTGCACATCTAGATCCTTTGATTCAGCCCTGCATCTACAAAGTGTGTAGAGACTTAATTTTTTTTCAGCTTCCAAAGGGAGTCTGGTTCCAAATGAGACATGATTTTGCAGACTTGGGAAAGTACATATGATTTGGATGCCTTTCAGCCATTAGACTCTGCTTCAATGACTGATTCCTCTGATAGGTAATTTGGTGGTCCCTCCTCTGCTCGCTCACTCTTAGGCTTTTTTTTTCAGCTGAGCACGTAAAAGGATGACATTGAAACACCTGGGGCTTTACCAACCTTGCTAGGTCTCCCATAATCTAGTAAGAACCTCAGCAATGTTTCAGAAACTAAAATGGCATAGACCATATTTGGTGTTTATTTTTTAACCACATATGAGATGACATGTACTGTATATGCCTTTAGGACAATTTTATTGCAAAAGATATAGCAACTTGTACTGATAAGCTCAAAATAGCTTGTATATGTTACAGAAGGAGTTCTGCTGCTTTCTTCAAACAAATATACCCCCTCAAACGTTTAGGAAGATTTATATGTAAGTTATTGTGGTTTTTAATGAAACAGTGTTTAGAGACTTTAGTAGGTGGCAAGTATTTTGGTAGCTATGAAAGGTAAAGGTTGAGGAGTGTGTTCTATGCTGGTCCACTCACCTGCTTTTGTTAAGGGAAGGCGGTATTCTTACAAGTTTTGAGGCTTATGCTTAAGTCCACAGTGTTTATGAAAAGGACGTCTAAGTTTAGATGAGATTCAGATTAAACATTAAACCACTTCCATGCTTTGAGATCCAACAATTTCAGGGTCATCCCGAGAAGTTAATGAAAATGCACACTGGCAACTGAGTGCCATAGTTGTTCTGTAAACTTAAGATAAACCATTTAAAGAACAGCAAACCCTGAAGTGCCCTTTATAAATGCTTGACACCGAAGATGGCTGTGCAACTTCCCTATGAAAGAGCGTTTGAAAGCTCAATGTCATTGCTTAAAGTTTAAGCCTTTGGAAGAGATTAAAATGCATATGGTAAAGAGCACACGTGGCTCTAACTGTTCCTGATGTCTGGGCTGTCTGTGCTGTGCTGTCGGCAGAGTGCAAGTGAGGTACGAGTCTCTGCAGAGTACCAGTCTTCCGTGCTGCAAGAGTACAGCCAGTATGGAAAGTAATATGTAATAGTAAGCTGTTGCATTAAAATTTAAAACATAATATTAAGAGTAGCTAAAGTTTAAGACTTAGACCTTCTTCTCAGGTAGCCCCAGATTAAACCCCAAGCAAACAGGTTTTCAGATGATAAATCTGGTGTCTGAACTTAATTCCCTGGTAAATTCAGTTTATGCATTTGAGTTTTATCAAGCCCATGTAATGCCCTTGTTGACAAGAAAGTTGCTTTCAGAAGAATGGTAGCAAGGGAGGTGGGTCAGGAGATGGGGGGTATCAGGAGTTGCTCTGCTTCTACCTAATTCTCTGTCCTTAATCTCTACTTTTTGCAAGCTGAGAGGCTGTTGCTGTGGAAGTGCGGCAGCACAGATTAGTGTTAAAAACTCCACGTACAAATATATCTTATGTCTTTGTTTTGCTTCTCTTGATAGCTGGCAGTGCCCTGCATCCTCTGTCTGGGGAGCATTACTGTAGTGGTGATGTTCAGTTAAAGCTGGAACTGAATGTTTCTTCTAAAAGGAAGACCTGAACCTTCCCTGTGTCAAACTGCCGTTTCATCCAGGGTCGGTTTTGATAACCTCTTGAGAGGAGCCCAGCTTGGCTTGTGTTACCACACCAGGCAGATCATGCAGAATCTGCTGTTCTCATTGGTTACTTAATTGGTGATTTTCAAGCTACTTCAGCCATATTTCCAAACATAACTATTTAAAAGATTGTGCTGGTTTTGTTGACAGAAAAGAGTCTGTCTCCCTTATGACAATTTATTTCAATTAACATTTTTATGTGAATAATAAACATCCTGGCTCAGGGTTATTAAAACTATAAATGCTACTAAAAGCCTGGTTTGCAAGTAAGATGTGAAATTTGAGTTGTAGTTTCTTCCCATTTCTTGTTAGTTCCAAAAGCCTGACGCGGTGTGGCTTTGATTGCCATAAGGTGCATGAACATGCACATTTTTATGGGCTCTGAAACTCCATCCCTTGCTTTTGATATCTTTGCTTAAAGAACATGTTTTCTTAAATCATACTGGATGGAAACATAACCAGAAACTGCTGCTTCCTAATTAAAATGGAATTCTTTTGGCCCTCCTAATGTGTTACTCATTCCCTACTGACTAGTGACATGGCTAGTTCTTCACTCAAGAAGTAACTGTGTGTTTTGGATAATCCAGGGCTATAGTAGCTTAATTTTGAAATCAATTCATAAACCAGAATTCAATCCCTAATTTGGGAGAGGGTGTCTGTAAATGCTCAAAATGCTGCTCTTCCCAGTGTATAATAGAGAATTTCAGGTAATTCCCTCTTAAATCCTGTTAATGGCTCTTGAATAGCTCTCCTCACACAAGAGACGGCTGTGGGCTCCTCTGAGCTCTGGTTTAGTGATAGAGTGGTGGGTCTCAAACGCTTTTTCAATTGCGAGCAATTTATACCCACAATTTTTCTCAAAGAGGCTCCTCTGTCCTGGCAGCTCTTCTGTGGCCCTGCGGGCCTTGAGCCACACAACAGCTGAGTAAGAGCACTAAGGGGACAAGACACTCCTCAAATACTAATGCAGCACCGTAGGAGCCTAGATTCCAGGTGTTGCTTATTGGCTGCTTGGTGGATTTGGGGCTTTACTGGGGTTGAAAAACAGTTGTAGGTTCCCACAGTTTGGCTCTTTCCTCTCACTTGCTTTCCAGTCCCTGGGTATGGATAAATCTCAATGCTTGAGTTTACACTAACTGAAGCTGAACTTGCTGGCAAGACAGCTGTATGGAGAGAGTGCCTGCTTTTGAGAAGGTACTAAAATCTGAGTTGTGTTTCCCCCCAGAAAGTATTTCAATGCTCACCTGGGTGTCATCTGGTGGGCAGTGCCACATGAAAGTGCTTCTGCCACAGCAGCTGAGCAGCATGGCTGTTCCCTGAAGGGACCTGGCCACCTCAGGAAGCAGGTGGTACATTTTAAGTAGCTTGTATGTGCCCAAAGATGGGAATCAGACAAGCTGGGGCTCTATACTGGAAGCAACTTTTCAAAGAAGTGCAGTTATTTCCTCAATGTTTACTGCCTCTTTTGCTATCCATCCAAATCAGAGTTTCTGAAGCCTGCAAGGAAACAAAATAATATTCAACAGTCTACACAGAGCATTATCATGCATAGGGACAGAGCTGCAAACAACCTTGCTGACTGGAAAGTGCCAGAGAGAAACACCTCCAGTATTTCTTGAATCGAGGCCTGGCATTACTCCTGTGGTACTTGGCGTGCCGTCAGCGTGGCACCCGAGGGTCCCGCCTTGCTCAAGTCCATCAATTCCGCGGCTGGGAATTAAATTCTGTGCAAATGTTTTGAATGAGCTGATTAACAAAGCGGTAGAGGTTGTCAAAGTCATCCACGAAGAAGGAATGCTCCTTGTCGGGGTCTGTTGCGATAGCTTCCAGTTCGTCTTGGGCTGCCCAAGCCACTCCCACAGAGTAAGCTATAACTCCTGGAAAGAAACTTGAAGTTTAGAATGAGCATAAAAGTTGTCATTGCATAAAGTTTGATTCTAGACCAGTACTGCAATCGTAATTGCCAGGCCACAAAAAATGTGGGCAAGGAGTTGCCGTGTTCTCTCTCTGTATAAAAATAGTATATTCAAATTGGAGGGAAGGCCTGGTTTGTATTTTGGAGGTACCTTTTGCCAACAGTGAAAAGGTTTAAACAATAGTAAAGCTGTTGCTCTGGGTCTGCACAACAGGTCTGCACAACAGGGTCTTGTTCCAACACTGATGTCTTACAGTTTTGTTGGAAAATGTATCATTATTCTGACCGAAAAGCCAAAGGAGGCTTCATGTGTTACTAAGATAGTAGAAATGCCCTGAAATCTCCTAGACATAGCTGCATATTGCTAGATTTATGTGATTTTTTTAATTTATTTTTTTGTTTTAAGTTCCTCATTCAGAGGAACTGTATTAGACAGATGCTGGTCTTGTTAGAGCTCAGTGAGCCCCAAGGGTGAGGTGCTACTCTTCCTTCATAAAGTTTCATCCAGTGCCTTCAAATTGTAGCAAACTGCAGTTCTCTGACCTGGATGAATGTTGAGGCCTGGAAGGAGAGCAGGTAGCGATAGAAGAGCTTACCGTTTTGGTGAGCTGCCATGGCCGGCACGCTGACATCATCGTAGGACCTGCCATCTGTAATGAGAATCATGATCTTTCTTTTGTTGGGTTTGGATTTGCTGAACAGCTGCTCTGAGGCATAGCTGATGGCTGCTCCCGTGCTGGTCCCACCACTCCAGTAACTGATCCTTTTAATGGCATTTAGCACGTCCTGCTTCGTGCTGTACTTGTCAAAGCTGAACTCGAGCCTTTGCTCATAGGTGTACTGCACAGCTCCGATGCGGGTGTCGGTGTCCGAAATCTCAAACTCCTTGCTGATGTTGGCTACAAACTGGAGGACTGTGCGGAAGTTGCTGGTGCCAACGCTGCTGGAGCCGTCGATGACAAAACCGATGTCAGCTGAATTGAGGCACGTCTTGCTGCAAGCCAGCCGGTCGGTGTCGCAGACCCGCTTCACCAAGGGCTGGACCACTTTGCGTAGGCTGAACCAGCTGGGCACGTTGATGGAGTAGAAACCGTTTGTCCTGCACACTGCCTGCAAGGCAACACAAGGACGAATGCAATGGGAACTCAGTCTGCCTATTTCAGCTGAGGTATGTAGCTAAATTGTAAATATAGGCTCCTGGAAAGAGCAATGCTGAAGTCTGAAGCTGCCTCTGCTTCAGTCACCATCTGCTTCCCTGGGAAATGATGTCAATGTAACATCACAGATACTTGTGTAACGAGACAGGTTTTCCTGCCTTTTTTTTTTAAAAAAAAAAAAAAAAAAGCTGTGGGATGGAGCTGATATTACAGTAGTGAAAGAAATGTAATAAGCAAGTTTGCCACCTGTTAAGCTTTTTTGTATGAGTTACACTGTTTGCAGAAAAAGCATCCAAATCACAGAGCTGCTGTTAGTGTGGCTCCAGTGGGCATTATGGGAGCCTGTGTGTTTGGCCAGGTGCTGACTTCAGTTCCTGTCATTCAGGGAAACGAGGAAAGTTTTGCCTGCTGACAAACTGTGTGACCTTGAACTGAAAACTGGGACTGAAGTTGGGTTTTTCTTGGCTCATACTCTTCTAAGCAGAAAAAAAGCCCCAGGTAATTTTGGTGAAAATACAAATCATTAATTTTTATAACAGAATACTTGTAGGGAGCAGATCTATGGGAGGCTTCTATAGGGTTCCTGAGAGTCAGGTGAGTGTGGGTAGGAAGTGAGGGTGGGACAGAAGAGAGAGTGGAAGAATTCAAGTGTATGGGGGGGTGACAGGCTGAATCAAATTGTCCTTGGCTTTTGCGCCTTTTAAATGCTAATGCCTCAGGTCTCTGGGTGAGAATATTTTGTTAAGCCAGACTTTATCTATCAACTTTGTGTCTGAGTGTTTTAAAAGACTGAGGCACTGTTTTTTCTTGGTGCCTGGTCTTGACTTGCATAAAGCCTGACATCTCCAAGGGAGTTACAGTTCCTACCGATCTGGGCTGCTCACCGTGTCCTGCTCGTTTGCTCTTATTGTCTTGCTGCTATTTTAGTGTTAGGATGCAGCAGTATCAAAGCACCGTTCCCTCCTTACCTTCCTATTCTGAGCCCACTCTGCTCCCACTTCTACCACATCCCTTGCCAGGTTTGCAGAGACTCACTGTAGCTTTGCCCTTTTAAGAACATTAAATGCAAGTGAGACTACAGTCCACTTAAACACTTAAGCAGAGACTGGAGTCAGTGCAGCTCTCTGGAGCAGCTCTGAAACTCACGGGAGATTATTTCATGGCAGAGTGACAGGGCTCAGATGGGAATCTGTTTTCTGAAAATACCAGATAACTCGACCCTGCTTCCTGAGCCCCGCCTGGTCTTGCACTTGGTAGATACCTTCTGCCATAACTGGGTGCCAGCTTGCCCTGAAGCACTGTTGAGCAGGCAGCTACCATTAGTGGCAAATACAGATTGTTCAAGGCTACTGTTCTCTTTTTTTTTTTTTTTTTTTTTTGCTGCACGTGGCGGGGAGTTACTCTTTTTCCAAGAGCTCCCATGAAGTCCACAGCAGTAGAAACAAATAACAGAAAAATAACCTGCATCAGAAAAACAGTGGAAATAAAATGTTTGAGTTATCCAGCATAGCTGAACAACTGGGATGTGCCTGTTTTGGGAGTGTCCCAAGATTTGCATGTATGGGACCTGTTTGTAAATGCAACATTGATATTAGGTTGATGGGGCTCCTCAGCCTTTGCTGGGTGGGAGATGCACAGCAGGAGGCTTGTAGAAAGCTCAGGCTGCAATTGTGCTTTGTCATCCTACAGTGTATTTGGAAAACCTCTTGTCTCATTACAAATGCAGGTTTGTGCCAATGTTTAGTCAGTAGAAAGCCACTTGCTCCATGATGCACCTCAATCCAGACTTTACTGACTTCGTCCCCTTTCTGACTTCAACGTTGCTGCCTGGCTCTTTGTACAGGAGACCTCAAGAGAGTATAAGCAGGACAAGAAATAACCGTAAGTGGTAAGAAGGAAAAGGAAATGCCCTGAATGAAACAGCTTGGAGTATGTAGTCAAAGCCAATTTCCTGGCCAGAGCCCAGCCCAGTAAATACCTTGTCCACAAAGTTTGGTTCGATAATACTCTGCTTCTCACTCTCAGCAGCTGCTTCAATAGTGACAAAGAAAATGTTGATCCCCGATTCTCTGGCCAGCCTGGAGGCCTCCTCCACTTTGTCAGTTGGCCACCCATCCACCATCACTACAACCACATTGGGTGCTCCACCTCGGTTTCCATTAGCATCCAAAAAGAAGTTTTTGTTAACAAATGAAAGTGCCTTTCCTGGAATAAAAGAGGAGATGAGGATGAATTACAGGTCTGGAAGCACTCTGCCTGATGATATCTCATGAAACTGCAGGCACAGGGCTGATTCAGGTGTTGGAGCCCCGCCGAGAGCTGGGGAAAGCGGTTTCTGCTGCTGTTCTAGCAAGAGGGGAGGTCACTGCTGTCAGCACCATTGCCTCCTGAGCCCTCCTGTGCTGAACCCAATTCACCCCCTCCCTGTGCCCCAGAGGGCTGGGGGGATAATAACAGGCTGTGTTAGCAAGGATCTCCAATGTGTCGGTGGGACCTGCCCATGAGGAGAAACATAAATCCTGTCCACTTGCAATGGACTCACAGAGCCCTGGACCAACACAGGCAGTACCGCCTTGCCAGCACTGCCCTAGCACTGAGCACCATTCATTCACAGCCTCCGTATCCAGTGAGGAGGTGTGGGCTCACTACAGACCAGGCTCTGGAGCCCTCCCTGAGCTGAGGACATAGAAGCAGCCCCAGCGCTTACCAACGTTGGAAAGTCCACCTTTCTGTGGGATTTTCTCAATGGCGTTTCTTAGATCCTTGGAGTTGGTGTAGGTTTTTAAGTTAAATTCTGTAGAAGGGTCATCACTACAAGAAGAAATGAGAGCAACTGTCAGTTTTGTGCTTCATATGCAGCAATACAAAAGCTGTAGAACCTGTCAGTGCTACCCGGCTCCTAAGTGCCAGCTGGAGTGAGACCTTTAGCACGTGTCAGCCACAGAGGTGCTGCTGCCAGAGTGTGCAGTCGTGCCCTACGGCAGTGGGAGCAGCTGCGCAAGGAGCTCTTACCCGTACTGAACGATGCCCATCAGAGGGCCACTGCTGCCGATGCCAAGGGCTTGAGCCACGTTACCGAGGAACTGCTTCTGGAGCTGAAAGCGGCGTTTACCAATGCTCCAGCTCCCGTCCATCAGGAAGGACAAATCAACCTTGCAATCTGAGGACAGACACAGAAACATGGAAAATATTTTGTATGCCTACAAAGTCTGCATCCAGCAACTTGTCCTGCTGAGCAAGCTCTACCAAAAAGCTTTTGACAAGGACAAGTCACAGCTAGGGGCTCAAGTCTGTCCTGCTCATTGGGAAACATGGTCCTTGGCATTATTTTCCCCCATAAAACATCCAAGTCTGGCTGGGTGATGACAGGGCAAGAAGCTGTCCCCAGGGATCAGTCTGGGAGCACCATGTTTGGGGGCTAGGGAGGAGAAGCCAGATGTGCAGGAGCAAGTGGGCTTGTGTCCTGTGCTGTCAGAGCCACGGCTTGGGCTCGACCCACTTTATTCACAGCCCAGAGGTGCTGAGAGTTTGCAAAGCCAGACATGACCCTTGGATTTTGTACTCTGGACACCTGCAGAGCACAGGCTGCAGGGATTTTTTTTTGGTTATGCTTTTGTGGGCTTAATTGGTATGATAAGTAACAGCAACAGTTCTTCACATACTATGTTGATGCAATTCAGAAGGGAGGGGAGATCCATGCAGTTCCCTAGCGTGATGCCTGGGATGCACCCTGGGGCAAAGGACATCATAAAGTCTCTTCAAGGAGCTGCTGATGGTGGCCCTGGCAATGCTGCGGTTCTGAATGAGAATTGTTCTGCAGCTTTATTCAAGGGTGGAGCGAATATTGGGATGATGATTCTGTTTTGTGTGCTGGGACTGAGCAGGGGCTCTTTTCTCATGTAGCTATAGGTTCCTCCCTGCGTCTGCAGCAGCAGCGCACTGTTGTGTGTTGCCTCCCTGGGCTGAAAGCGATAGTCTAGAAAAGCTTCACCTGCACCCAGACAAACTCCTCCTTCTAATTACACAGATGAACCTGATCTTTGTGCTTCTGTGAATCCTGTCTTCATCATTGCCAGCCTGCTTTTACCTCTCTGCAAGTTAGTGGTAACACATTCATCAGTTGGACTGCGACCAGGAGTGAGATCAAAATGTGGCTTAACTAGAGTGCTAATTAACATTTTGCCTCTCTGGCGACCGGGTCATCATCTCTTGATTTCCCTCCAATGATGCTTCCTACCCATCAGACTGTCCAAAATAGTGTGTTTTAATCATTAGATAGCCCAAGGGCTACAAAGCGCCAATTGTTCTTACTAGCTTATGCAACCACCTCCCATCTCATTACTTTCAATTTTTTCTCGCATAGCTGTCTGTTTTTCTAATTTTAATAATGCTGAATTATAGACGCGTGACCAAGAACCGTGTTCATTCACAGCACATCATGAGGGAAGGCTGGGAACCCACAACAAATAATAGCTCAATTAATGGCCAAGTTTTCTTGAATTTCCTGTCCTTCAAAGGGAGCTACACCATGCAGTCTGTATGTGGAAAGTGGGGAGTGAGTCAGCCAGCAGGGTCCCCACATGCAAAGATTTACATACACTTACAGAGAGACTTAATTTCTGGGGAGGATTCAGACAGCAGGAGTATTGCAGTGCTGGGACATTAGAGGGACTCTGCAAGAGCACAAGCTAAAGGTGCTCTGGAGGGAGCTGAGCACTTTCTGATTTGCAAGGAGGCAAATCTCAATTATAGCTTTTATGGTCCTAGAAGTATCAGAGGGATGAGAGGTTTGATTCTGGCCTGCCTTATCTCAGTTCAACTGCTGGGAATAGCTGTGTTTGACTGTATCACTGCTACACTGTACTCTGCTTTCATGCAGTGAGATCTGTAGGGCAGATTCTTCCCCTTTTCTTCTTTCCTTTATTTCTGTATCAGTTTTAGGTGTATTTGATATCTTACATAGGAGGAAAAAAATATTTAGGATGAGCACCTGTGAATATACAGATAATTTGGTCCTTGAAATGTCAGTTTTGCGAGGGATGACGTTCAGCTGCTGGAGGATGGGCAAGAGAGGACCTGTATGCTGGTGGGAGGGTGAAGCACGCTCTCCAGGGCAGCTTCCCATGAGGAGGCGGTAGATGACCCGATCTCTCCACTCAGAGCTTATTTTTCTTTCTCCTTCTACTCTAGGCCCCATCTAAAGATGAGTTAATAGGCAGATGTGTCCTTGATTATAAAGATCTGTAGAAGATTTCCTTTTCAGAGAAAGAGACCCTACATCTCCATACCCAGACTGAGAGACCATCAGTGCTTCCTCTGCATCCTCTTTCCTCACTGCAGCAGGTGCTGGTTCCCTTTCTCAGGTGGTTTCCCTCCCTCCCACCCACCCACTGCTGTTGTAAGGGTGCCTGTGCTCAGCAAAAAGGTGCATCCACCCAAACCACCACACCAGGGAAGCCTGCTCTGGTCAGCAGGGCTCACTCATCTAACCCTGTCCGCAACGCACTGGTTTGCTATCCTCCACCATCAAAGTCCTTCAGTGAAGCTCTGCACCCCAGGAATGTGGAACTGATACTGCCTGGGAAGAGGCAGCAGTGAGCAGCCACCATCTCCCTGCCCAGGTAAGCTAAATCTTGGCTGCTGTTTCTTTCCCTGTAGAAGCAATGACCAAGTACATGTATGAGAGCAGTTGGCAAAGAGTGCTCCCTGGTCCTCTGCAAGGGAAAAATGCAATCCTTGAGTTTCTTAGGCTTTCTTGAAGACTTACCTTTTGCTATTTAATTTGAATGCATTCTAGCAACATGTAATTAATAGAATGGTATCGCTTAATTATGAAATTAATTCTGAAGTACGTACTTGGGTTCCCCTGGGAGCTGGGCTCCAGTGGCTTCGGATTCAATTCTTCTTTTGAACTGAAGCCTAGGGAGAGGAAGGAAAGGCTCAGTCGGTGTATGCTCAGTGGCTGCCCTTGCTCTGGAAAGAAGCAGGTAATGGGGCGGCTGCAGAATCCCCCCTGGCCTGAGGATTGATGTGGTAGGGAAACGAGGATGGAGAGCACATCCTTGGAGCTTATTTTTTCCACCCACATCACTTCTATGATAAAACAAGAGTGGAGACATTTTTAGAAGTGCCATCAAAATATCTTAAAGCACCAACTTTGACTCTCTTTTGTGAGTCAGTCCCCTCACTGCAAGGGCCTGAAGGTAGCATGTACAAGTAGGGGGTTCCTCAGGTTCAGAGGCTGATGGCCATGGTGTGGGGTGGTGGCCTCCCACCCCACTTTGCCCCTGAGAGAACCGGCACTGCCACACTGCAGGCTCGTTGTGCTCCAGCTGTGCTTTACAATGAGCTGCACAACGTTCAAAGCAGATGAGTGACATATTTAGCCTATTGCTTTTCTATCTGGAGAGGAAGGCACCGGCAGCGACCCACCCTGCCATGATACAGCTGGAGAAGCAATGCAAGCCACAGCTCCTCAGATGCTGCCAAAGAACTGGGTTATTTTGGAAAGCACAAAAGAAACCGGGTAAAGGATGGCAGAGAGCTACAGTCAAGTCATGGGAAACACTCTCACGGGTCACTGGTGGATTTTTAGCTGAGGCCCCAGCTGGGATATCTGGATGGTAGCAGCCTTGGGAACATGAGTTGTTGTCCTTGTGAGATGCACTGACTCACAGGACATGATCAGACTGGCATCAGTAGGTTTGAAAATGCTCAACTTTACTCATTCCTTGAATGTCTGGTCAGAGTCTCCTACAGTAGAGCATCTCCCTCCCAGGCATGGGGAAAGAGCTGTTTCTTTTCACTACAGCATGACAAGATTAAGGGGATTTAGCTGGGATAATCCTCAGAAGAGACAGCAATGATCAGACAAGACCCAGACTGAATGCTCACCAAGGAAGCAATTGGTCAAAAGAACAGAAAAATGGCTTATTATTTTTGTAGACTGTATATTAATTTTTGTAAAAAAGGAGGAGAAAGACTTCCTTAAATCTTTATCACCAAATAAATCGAGGAAAGACTAGACTTCAGAGAAACAGTAAAAAGGTAACTTTAGAAAGTGTGAATTTAAGTAGAAAAAAGATGAGCAATTACTGGGTGCCATAGTTTGTCTCTCCACAGCAGCCAGCCATGAGCAAGCCAAGCGTGAGAGCATCAGTGTACGTAAAGAGAGCAGGCGGCAAAGGGACATCAGTGAAGGTCACCACCAAAACATGATGGGAGCTGTAGCAGCTCTGAGTGCGTGCAGCACCTAATGGTTGCTGAAGATATTAATGACCAAGCCATATTAATGCAGAAAACAGCCAAGAAAATGGGGGGAGATACCAGCTCCATCTCCCTCCATCACACTCCTATTTCCATTCCAGTTACATCTAATGGTTCACCACTCATAAAGGGCAAATACATCTCCTTTGAGTCCTTGCACCTGCATACTGAAAGCTGCACATAGTTTTGGGTCAGGGGCCAACTTCGTTTTAAGTCTGAATATGCAGCGCCTAACATAAAGCTGACCTGATGTCTGATGAGGAGGCTGCAGCACACTGCAGCATCCTTACAGGACAGAAAGGTTGCTTTGGCTGCTTGTTTGTAAATTCAGCTGCCAGTGACGAAAGTTTCTATCGCAGGGACTAAACAGACCTGCTAACAGCAGCACTGTGTGATTTCCCTCCGCTTTGCTATCCCCAGGCATCTGCTGTTGCCTACTACTAGAGACAGGACACTAAGGTAGCTGCAGCACTGGGCTTGGCCTGGTACAGGACTGTGATTCTATGAAGGGCATGAGGCAAATCCTGTAGCGGTGCAGCTACTGCTCCTGACAGATAAATCCTCTGCCATGTGAGGCACTGCAGGACATGGATGATTGAGGAGCATTTTAAGTGAAAATACTTGATGGGGGCAAAGCCACCAGCTGCAGGCATGAAGAGGCTCAAGAGTGACCTGGGAAGGCAGCAGTTGCATGAGGTGCAAGCACCAGGGGTGCAGGGAGGAGAAATGGGACAGCATTAGAGGAGGGCAGTGAATTTTGAGTTTAGGCTGGAGTGTGTTTGTGGCTGCTCTTTGGATAAATGTGAAGAAGGGTGGTTCAACAGCCAAGCAAAGTAAAGCGAAGGAGCAGGAGCTGCAAGACAGCACTTTGAAGAAAGTGGCCACAGGGCCAAGTGTTTCTTGCAAGCTGAGGTTGGGCTGTGCACCTCGTATCTGGAGACTCTGCTACTCCATCAGCAGCCACAGCCTCCCAAACCCAGGAGACAAAAAGCTCTCCAGTATGACTTGGCAATGCCCCCTCTTTGCCCTTGCTTTGCCCGTGTGTAAATGCCTGCAGGCCCAGTCCCACGGACACTTCCAGGTGGTGCCAACCAGCCCCTACCGCCCAAAGGCAGAGCCCTCTTCTCTCCAGGCACCCTCCTGCCTGCTCTTGCCTTGCCACTTATCCCTGTGCCTGCCTGGCGTCAGTGCAATGCAAGGAGAAGGAGAAAAAGGTGGAGTTAAACTGAGGAGAAAGAAAAAGGTTAATGATAGACTGGACCAGCTCCCTGATGCAGCTCACCCCTGCAGGTGCCCAGGCAGAGGGTGGCTGGGAGGCAAGATGGCTCTCTCTACCAGCAGCTCTGGCTTACGGTGGGCTTCTCTGATCCAGAAATTGTGGGTGACATGAGAGAGAGAGACAGACAGACAAAAGAAGCAATGACTTGGACCTGTACATAGCCTCTCTTTGCCAACTACATGGGTGAGAATGATTGTGTTTTTTTCTTTAAAACCTCCTGACTGTGTATGTTCCAGCACAGGCTTTAATTACATGGGCACACAACAGTTTCTCAGTAAGAGACCAAAGCCATGCTTCATCCTGCAGCCTGCGCACCACATACCTCACATGTGCCAGCTTGGTTTCCCATATGTGCAATTCCCCCCACTTCCCTTACTTACAGAACAGAAAGGAGGTGGATTTAACACTGTAGCAAAATTAGATATTAATATGTGCCATACATTTTAGCAACTAAATTGTATAGGGAAGATAATTATTAGTTATCTGCCTCATACATTTTTCTGCAACCAATGCAATCCATATTCCTTACCCAGGCATACAGCTGACATTAGCTTTGTCAATATGGAAAACCCAAGTGTAGGCGATGCAGAGCTTTTCATTTTTATTTGCCAGTGCAATTACCAGTTCTTGAAGGTTGTGGGTCAGCTGGCTGATTTGTGCTTAGTGTAACAATAAGGTCACCCACCGAATAATCTTCCTCAAGTAATTGGGGAGGTGGTCAGTCTCTATGGGCCTCCCTGTTCTGCCAGTCCAATTTAATGTTGTTATTGCCATGGGAATTTCAACTTGCTGCATGGGCAGTCTACTCCATGCTAATTAAAGTTCCCTTCACTGATTGTCACAGCTGTCCATGCTGATTAAACTTCCCATTCATTTAAGTAAGACAGCAGGGACTGCATCTATGCCAGAAACCATTCCTTTGAAGTGACAATCTGAATTCATCAGACTTTATCACACTAGTCTATGCAGGCACTTCAGTTGCTGAGAAACTTATTAATACAACATCCCTTCCCCCCATGCCCAACCTCTCACTGCATTTAATGCAATCTGTCATTTCCTGCTTCAAAATAGCCCTCTGTACCCCTGGCTCCAGTGCTGTAGCTTTTTCTAAATAAGCACACTGATGGCTGAAGCTACAGAGAACAGAAATCCTTCCTCTCTCTGGCTCAGAGAGAGTGCATTTCTCTCTGCTGCTGGAGAAAGGAGATCTGTTCATGTTTGAGACACTGCAAGTTTTGACTCAACAGCCACCACTGCTGACATTGGGTTTGCAAGCTAATTCATGTGGGTTATGCTCCTTTTCACAGCCAGTGGAAGGATGAGTCATGCCTCAGCTTTGAAGTAAGCAGCGTTCAAGGGAATGGTCTTTACAAGGGCCACCAGCACAGCCCTCTCCAGCAACAAAACTGGTGATGGAGAAGATATCTTATACTGGATGGTTCAGCTCCTTGTACGCTGTCATGAATTGGCCTGTAGTTCATGTAGTCTGCTTTGAATGTTCCCCAGGAAAGGGATCCCCTAAATATTGAACACACAGACTCTGCAGTTGGTAACTGCCCCGATTAAGGACTGCACAAGTCTTGGTGTTTTTGCTACTTGAGCCTGCTACAAATGTAGGAGGTTTTTTTTTTCCTTCTCACTCACCAGTAATCATAAAAATGTTGTCATCTCCATATTAACAGTTTTTTAAGGCTAAAATGTTAGAAAGTATCAATGATGCTTGGCTTAAACCCTCCTTTTCTTATCTGAATGTCTTTCCTAAGTACATTGACACCAGAATAATCTGTCACCTTCTTCACTGATTGCAGCTCTAGACTGCGATCCCAACCATGGCATTCCCCAAATAACTTCTTATTTACAAACAGATTTCAGTGGCTAGAACTCCTTTCCTGCAGTGTAGCTGACAATACTCTCCAGAGCTCATCTCCTTCTGCTCCTGTTTTAGGCAGGAGCTAGAGACTGATGCAAGCACAGAATAATTTTCATTACTAAGATGTAAACTACCTCCATCATTTATAATTTTAAATACTGTAATTACTCCTTAAAATGAGACTGTTATCAGCAGTGTCATAGACCTAATGAAAAGAGTTAGCTTTCCCCATGTGTGATGGAAACCAGTTATTCCCAGAATCTGTTATATTTTAAAATTTACCTGTGTCAAAAAGGCTCGATCCAGGTCTCCATGAGTCTGTTTCCATTGCTTTCACCCATGAAAGAGAAGAAAAATTATTACTTAAAATAATGGAATTACTAGAGATTATAAAGCTCTGCCTCAGTTTAGAAAGGTCAGTTCATACAGTGAATTGTCATTAACAACTAGACCTAGGAACTCAGTAAACCTAGAAACCTTTACGTCCACATTTCAAACCATATTTAGGAGCCTTGTATCACTACCTCCAGAGCCCTTATCTTTTTATGATTTTAAGCATGCCTCTTTAGATCTGTTTTGGTCTTGTTTCTCTAAATTGCATTGATACTGAGGCAAGTATACTGACTTCAGTATGCTGTAGCTTGGCTTAGATCACTTTCCACTGAAAATCTGCAAGTACCTCTCATCTATGAATTTTTCTATTCCCTCAATGCATCCAAACAAAGAAGATGTCTACATTTTGCTTGCAAACTATCAGGCATGGAAAGATTCATCAAAATCGCTGCTTTCATAAATAAACCCCAAAGTGTCTTTGTTTCTGGAGCCTGCTGAAGAGCTTTCCCAAAAAGTGATGTTTTACTCTGGGTCACAGCCAGATGAAAGCCCTTGCAGCTGACAAGAGCAGTACCAAGGAGCACTGGTGAGATGATTCACCCCTGACAGTCCACCTCCAGGTTTGTTCAGAGTGGTTTACAAAGACTTGTATCTCAGGCCCATTGAATCCACACTGCCGCCCGTGCCTGGGTTTCCCTACCCAGACTGGCAGCTGGTGTGTTCTTGGCTAGAGCCAGCAGTGAACCACAATGTAGGTCTGGAAAAAGTCATGAGCTTGCCAGTGTCCCCCAGCCTAATGAGGGCACTGACCTTGCCCTTAGGTTGCCATCCCAATGAGAAGTTATCAGCTTCTCTTTGGGACGGAGACTTCTTGCATGAGACAGATGGCTAATTAAGGTGTGTGGTCTCCCTTAGGGTAGGAAGAACCCCATCATGTTTCATTGCTAAGGTGATTTTTCCCGACCCCTTTCTCTCCTTACACTGAGCACTACTTAGACACCTTATGAAGAATCTAAAAACTGAGGAAAGCAAAGGGCTGATAAGTCAGTTATGATACACACAGAAATTTTGCTGTGATTTTACTTAGGAGAAGCAGGCTGAAGGAAGGGCAGGGCTGGGTTATGGGGAAGGAAACAGGAGGAAAGACAGGAGGAATATTCTTGGTTTATCATCCACCTGGACAGGGTTATTTGCCAGAATTTTGTACATCCCTCAGCGCAGTCATGAGGAAACAGCAGCAACTGAAGCTAGGGGTGCTGGTTGTAGAGCAGAAAGAGCCTATCCATAGAGAAGACCCAGTGCTTATTTGTTATTAGAGTGACCAACATGTCTCCTGAATGTTGTCACTGAGAAGAACAACAGATTTCAGTGAAACCAGCTTGTGAGTAGATAATCTCCAAAGGTGTGCTTCACCATCCCTGGGTGGAGAAGTGTCCAGTGACTGAGAAAAGAAAAGATTCATATGAAGCTACTTTTCTGCCTAACCAGGTGAAAAAAAACCCAGCAAATAGCAAATCATGAAGAAGACCCCACAATTCTTGAGTCTTCTGTACAAATATGCTACTGTGTGAGTTGCCGTGGAACCAGCTGCAGAGTGCGAAGATCTGCCCAACTTTTCTCTTCTTCGTAAGCTGGAGGACACAATGGAATGTGCCTGTCCCATGTATCACAGGTTTGCTTCTGCTGCCAGCTTGTTGCCAGGGACTATACTCAGAGCACAGACTCCTCTGCCTTCTCTGAGTGCTTAAGCTCAAAAAAAGACAGACAGATGCTGGAAAAGGAAAAGATTGCTTTTTATCCATAGGAACAATGCTGAAGATTTTCCTAGATTTACTCTTCTCACAAATTACTCAGATAACTGCAGGTGCTCTAGTCTGTCCAAATCCCCATGGGTGAGAGCTGTCTGTTGCTTCTTCGAGCAGCCTTTTCATGGCTTACACCCTTTTAAAAATTTCTGTGGTGAAAAAGTTCCTCTGTTTTCCGTCTTAATGAAGAAAAACACTAGATAAGTGCCAAGGATTTTGGGTAGTTGGCTGCAAATATGCAGAATATACAGCTTTCTGAGTGACCCATAACAGGCAAAAGCTCTATTTCTTGCATGTAGTCCTAGACACATAATGAAGAAAGCTCTCAGTGAAATGTGTATTTGAAAAGGAAACAATTATTCTTATGAGTATGAAGAGCTCTTCCCTCCCCACTTGATGGGGCCCATAAAAATCAAGGGTTGATTTCTAAAATACTGGAAGACTGGACTTTAAAAAAAGACACCACCACCACCACCACTTCTCTTTAGTATAATTGTTTTGAAAAAAAATCAGGACTAAGTGAGTATGGAATTTCAAGAGAGTTAATGTGCATTGTTAAGAGCTTGGAAGAGTTGGGACCTTCTGAAGAATGTACAGCAAGAAGCTGCACAGGCAACTGGTGTGTCAGGGTGGGTGTTTTCCCAGCACACCTTTTGCTAACCTGAGCCAATAAGAGGAAGCCCATCCAAACCCACAGAACTGATTGCTGTTGTTTGCAGAGCAGCATGGGCATGCTTAGAAGGATCCAGAAAAACAAGTCTCGTTTCCAAGAAAGCAAGGAGTTGTTCAGGAATTTCCCTTTGATCATTAGAAAAATTGGCTGCTTGGAATCAAGACATCCAAGCTGCCAAAACCTGGTCTGAAAGAAAGATCAGGACTCATTTGGAATATGACAAGTATGCGTTTGTGGGGTTTTTTTCTTTCTTGTTCTGTGATGAAGAAAACAGAATAATTCATGATGGGAAATTTGTGCTTTGTAATCACCTTTGGGTTTACCTTAAAGTTCCTTAAGCAATTAGGTGGGGTCAAAATCTGACTTTGATTTAAACCCAACTCAGCACTATGTTCCCCTGCTTCTCTATCAGAGATTCAGCTAGCCTGAGGATTAGCCAGCACATCCTTTGGTCCAGATGTTAGGGCTCTTCCCATTTCAGCCCTGCCAGGAAGGCAGGTATGCTGCCCCGGGCTATCTCCACCCTGTATGTGGTGTCACATAATTAGTGCATTGCCATGACCAGCATGTTTACAGGCAACATATTTGCTCTGCTGTTCAGTCCAGGAAGATATTGCCCCCTTGTCTCCCCTCTAAAGGTTGGCACTGGATTTTGACAAAGGCAAAGGGAACAAGAAATGTGAAATTAGGAAAAAAGAAATGTCTATGACATCAGTATGGGCAAAAGTACAAGAAAGACAAACATTGATGTAAACCGGGGGAAGAGGAGGAGATTGAAACAAGGAGAAGAGGTAGAAAAATGAGGGAACAGAATAAATCTTAGGAGGAGAAGCGTATCCATTTTAAATATGCTGCAACAAAGTCAACTACAAACTGTCATTTTTATGGGGAGATTGCTGGGTAAATTTACTTGGCCCGTATTATCCAGCAAGTCCTACTGCATAATAACACCCTCTAACCCCAATGTCAATGACCACTTTGCTCTCTCCTGTTGCAGTACACCTCCCGTGCTTCCCAGCCCTAAGCAAAGCTCTCGAGGCCCTGATCTTGACCTTGCCTTGCTGGTCTGGTGTCCTGCCTCAGTTGTCAGACCTGCCTCATCGATGGGGACTTGGCTGGCAGCCTGGGCTGTTGGCTGGCCCTGGGTATCACCCCACACCCGCTCTGTTCTTCTTGCTGGTGCTCCGTGGTTCTGTGGAGCTTGTTGGTGAGAGGCAGCCACACCTGCCTTGCTGCCACCCCAGCTCTCATGCCTCACCCTGCTCTGGCTACTCCCAGACAAAATCTGTCTCTGAGGACCTTTGCTGTCCTGCCAAGGGAGAGTTAGTGTTTTCGTGTGCACTGAGCAGTCTGGAGCCCAGCAAAGTTGTTGGTGGCCTTGGTGAGCACCTGCTGATGGGTCTGCTTGCTGGTGAAGGATGGTGAACTGCAGAGCCAGGGAGTAAGGAAAGTACAGGTGATGTTTCTACCTCAGTATTAAAGGCAACCTCTGTGGTCACAATCAGCCTGGAGGCTCCTTGGAACAACAAGAACGGAAGATTTAACTCGATCGCAGACCTGATAGGCTGCACAGAGCTGTTTTTTGTTCCTTGTTTGGACTAACAAATAAGGAAAATTGCAATCACTGCAATAGATGTCGATTCCCATGGCCTGAAATAACAGCTCGCCAGTGACCATGCTGTCCTTTGCCTTTTGCATTCAGGAAGCTGCTAGCTGGCATTCAGTATGTGAGGCTTGCCCTGGTCCTCCTCCAGGACACAGGAAAACAATCTGCAGTAGTGCTTGAGGGCTAATCTGGGGTTGTTAAAACAATGAAAGAGAGCAGAAAATCTGCTACTATCAATCTTGCTCACCCAGGTGGGCTGGAGAGCCGGCAGCCCTCCAGAAGGCAGCAACAGGCTCTTGGCGCTGAATACCTGTGTGATCCGACAAAGAGGCGAGAGGTTAGATGCCAGTGGGCGAGGAGGGAGAAGCATGATTGCAAGGGATAAGGTGGCCCCGAACTGTCTTTCTGCACATGTTTTCAAAATAAATGGGAAAGGAAGCTAGGAACTATGTATTAAAAAAAAAAAAGCTGAAAGAGGCTGGCAAAAGCAGAAGAGTTTAAATGTTAGTAGATGCTGCACAGTGCAGCTATTCACAGAACAACTGGTACTGGATCCTCAAATGCTGATGATGTTCAGGGCCTGGAAACTGAAAATGCATCTCCTCTCAGACTCAGGCCTTCATCCCCCAAACTTACACAGACACAAATTTCCCCTCTCGTTTTGCAAAAGCAAATGTTATAAAAGACCTTTATAAATGATTTTAGAATACTATTTTGAGAACAATTCTAAGTTTAATTATTCCTGTTTCATTTTTTTTTCCTGAAAGTTACCCAATAAGCAGTGTGATATCTGCTCTCACTGCATCTTGACACTGACATGGTTAAGAGTGAAAAATAGCTCATTACTGCATGGCTTGGTAGATGTGAGTGGTGGAACTAGCTACGGGGAGGAATTAGAGAAGGGATTGTAAAGCCTTTACCTGTATTGGGTCGTAAAATATTCCTGTTACTTGTAGAGGTGGAAGTGCCCCTGAATGCTTTGAAAATATTATATTGGTTAGTACATGGAACTTAAACACAAGGTTTTCTAGTATTCTAGCAATACAAATCTACTCATTATTTAAGACATACCTGTATTCTGTCCTCTTCCTTGTGCAGCTTGAACCTGTCCTAAGTAGACATCAAAATGGATAAGTGTGATTTATACCATGTTTGGTTCGGGACTACTGCTACGTTGCTTTTTCAGAGAGTATAATTTTATAGCTACCAGAGTTAATGCTTCATATATAGAGAGTTTTCATTAATATACTTCTTCAGTTGCCAACTATATATTTTGAGCCTGCTTAAAAAAATGATTGCCTTGCTCTGTCATAGATTATCCTAGTTAATATTCCCTTCAGTTATGAATATTACTCATACAAGTCTCTGATCTGCATTTAAAAGGTTTGTAGTTGCTGTGATTTGGTTTCCCTTTTAACTTTTATTCACTCACTCACACTGGTTATCTATGTTTATCTCTATTTCAGTGCCATCCAATTGTGCTGGGTGTGTGAGGAAGGTTTAAACAATGCCCCAGACCAGATAATACCCTTTCTTCAGAGAGTGGATACAAACAAGCAGGCAGACTGTAAATAATGAGACAGTGACAAAAATAATGTGGGAGAACTCATGTGTCTGAAATGTCTTCAACACTGTCTACACAAAAGGCTTTCTTTTAAGGTGATTGGGTTATTAAATTCCCATTGTTCAAAAATACTAAAGGCTCAAAGCATTTGCAGATGAAAACCATGTCTTTAATCATGCCTTTCATTTCATTAATTATTCTTAAGAAGCTTGTTAACAAACTTATCCTATAACAAGCCTTTATTCATTAGTTTTCCCAGAAAGATTAATTCCAAAGCCTGGTGAAATGAGTGGGAATGTTATAGCTGAATCCTGCAAACACTGGAAAGAGGCCCATGAAATATTTTTATCAATAAGATACCATAAATGAGACCTTTTTGAATGGTTGTCTCAGAAAACAGGAATTACTGCTTCTTGGGAATTTGATACTACAAAATTAGATGACAGCAAATAGCTTATGTTTGACCCAAACTCAAACCTTCACAGGCCACTGGAAGCCCTTTGATGGAATTTCTAGGAGCTGTCCTGAGAGACCTTGTAAACTCCAGATGCCAAAGAGATCCTGTTTAAGGAAATAACAGGCTCATCTGCCAAAACTGACAAGGCTTTTAAACTCTGTAAGTTTGTAGCTCTGGCTCCAGATGGACCACAGCTAGCTCAGGCTGAGTCTTCAGGCTGCAGAGGGAAAAGTCTGCCCATGCAGCAGTGTTGTATGGGGTTGTGCAGGGCACGCTTTTCACACGGCAGATCAATACGTGCCAAATAGGTGGAAAAAAATTAACTCTCAGAATCACTCTGAGCCTGAGAGCTTGCCTTGTTCCAGGTTTGCCACAACTGAGCCCAAATGTATATATAATACTCTTTACAAGGTCAATAGGAACAAAGTACAAGAGGGTAAGAGAGAGATTAGCTCGATATCAGACCTATTTTATGCCAGTTTTCAAATAAATTAACCCGACCCTCCACACCACTGTTAGCAATGTGGATTTCTCTCTATGCTCCTTTTGACTGTGCTGGGCCTTGGGGCTGCTCCCTCTTGTTTTAGCTCCCAAATGCCTGTTACCACTGTCCCTGCAGTAAGCTGGTATCTACCATGCTTTTGCTGACAGGGGCAAACATGGTGGTGGTAGAGGGGGAAAGGTTGGAACTGTACTTTCACAGTCAGCAAGGCTTGTTCTTCCTTCAGATCTGAGATAGCAGCAAGCCTGTGGCATGTGAACGTGTGTTCATTAAAGCAGAGCTCTGTGCAAGCTAGAGGATGAGGCAGGACTAGGAGAAGTCTGTAATGAACTGGGGATAGACAGTCACCTGGTGAATTCCAAGAACTGAGTCAGAAATGACAACAGTGGAGTAGAGAAATGTTGATTGGGAGCAAGTCCTGTAGTAAGCAGGGAGGCATAGAGGTGGTAAAGGATAGGGACAGCAGAAAGAAATGCAATTTGGAGAGGACCTTGCAAATAATGGGAACTGATTCTAGAAAGCAAGCAGCTACTCCATACACAGAACATGCCTGGTTTTCTGCAACTTGGTCAGGACCTTTGATGGGCTAAGCAGTCAGGGTTAACTTGGGGGGAAAGGCAGCATCCAAAAACAAATGCCAGCTGTTCTCCCTAGCACCAAGATGGAGCCCTTAGCCAGTGCTTCCTGAAGGTATGAGCCTTGGTGATCTGGAGCTGCTGGAGAAGAGCTTTCTCTAGAACTTACACTACTGTTGTATCCCCAGTCATTTGTTTGTGGGGTTTTTTTTTGTCTTTTTAAAAATTATTTTTTACTACTAAATTAAGTTGCAGCTGGGGGTGAAAGCAGTGGTGTACAGTGGTAGGCAGCACCCAGCTTAGAGTCCCTGTCTGAAAAGAGATGCAACCATTGAACCGAGCTGGGTAGAGAGTGCAGGGCAGTGCCTTGCCTCAGGATGCCCAGGCACTCGCTGCCTCATGCTTGGTTGCCAGCTTAGCGCCTCAGCATGGCACTGAGGATTGTGACATGGCTTATGGCTCCAGTGTTCACTGGAACACTGGATTTATTCCCAGTCCTCAGCTAGGGTCCAAGCAGCTATGCAAGAAAGGATTGCTTGAAAAGGTGGGATGGGAGAGGGCAAGTGAGTTCATGGCCCTTGAGAGTGTGCTTGGTTAACTGCTGCTGGACAGAGGCAGAAGCCATAATTGTACCAGAGCGTGGCTGAACTTAAAGTTGTCCCCAGAGCAGGAGAGAGTTTGCATTCACTTTCAAAGCCTGCTGCCATTGCTGCTTCCCCCTCAGGACTGTCCTTTACCACATACTGCATTGGTGAAGTGTTGCGCTTGCTAGTAGGGCAGATAGGAATAAGCTGTCAAATGTCATGCTAGTCTCATCAGTGTTTTTTCATTTAGCAGCTTTGCCACATCAAGTCTTTAAAGCAGGGGTTCTGCAATGGAGCAGAGCTTCAGATACTTTTTTCTCATTTCTATATCTTTGACAAACAGAAGAGAAAGGGGAAAGAATAGCTAGAGCTAGGACAGAGGAGTTTTGCCCTGATTGTAATCTTCCAATCTGCAAGTCCTGCTTTTCTTTTGCCCCTGTGAACTTTTGCCAGTACCAGTATATGGAGATGGAAATTTTGGAGCTAACAGCAGCCGTGGCCATGCTTATTCTGACTGTGCTCTATTTTGAGGCTATTTAAGGTGTCTTTTGCAGGCAAACCCCCAGTACCCTGTGAGAGGTAGATCTGTGAGTGCGTGTCAGCCAAGATGTACAGGAGAAAGTGTCAGGTCAAGCCAAACTCTGGTTAAAGCCAAAGGCATCATCAGGATCTCCAGCCTGAATAATAACAGTGAGTCCTAAAGGCTTCTTAGACAGAGAAAACTGATGAGAAACTGTTTTGTGTATGGTCATAGCTTCAAAACTCTATTTGTACTTACTGTTTGGTTTTTGGTTTTTTGTTTGTTTGTTTGTTTGTATGTTTGGTTTTTTACCAGTTCTTCTCTTTTAGAATCAAGAAGTGATCAGGAGAATTCAAGAAGCCAGATACTGAGTAGAGACATGCTAGACATGGTCCTAGAAGTGAAGTCTGTGAAATCAGAAGTGGTTTCCACCACTCCTCCAGCTCACAAGGACCTGTCCCTAAGTCTAATCACTTTACTCTTTTGGGAGTTAATTTATGTTTAGAACTTCAGTAAAGAAAATTGTGAAGAAATTTGGACCTGAATTGCAATGAAGTGACATTGGAAGACTTGAAGAAGCGAGTTCTTTTTTATTTTTATTGTTTTCATTTTTTTTACTAAAGATTTGGTCTTATTAAAGACAAATACAACCTCCCCACTGATTTCAGTGTTGCCAGGATCTCTCGACATGCATCTCTGACTGGGGAACCTCAAATAGGGTTTCCTAATTGCTAGTAAAGACAATAATGGCCTCTTCTGTGCTCAGCCTGTGGGCATAGGAAATAGAAAAGAGAGTGACAAGCAGGACCAGGTTTACAGGCACATCAGATAACGAATGATGCAGATTCCTACTAAATTTAAACCCCTTTGAATTGTGTTGGCACTTCTGTAAATCCTGCCATGCACATACCTGCACATTTGACTTTGTAAGATTAACCCCTCCAGCCTCTGTCCTTATTCTGGACTCACAGCTAAATTTGACTTAATGATGCTTTCCCTAAAGACTTGAATTGCCCAAAAGATGCCTGCCTTGCTATGTGTTCAGCTCTGAATTACTTGGCAGCAGGGACGGCTGCAGTTACATGTGTGAGAGCAAAGCTGAGCTCTAAGGGCTCAGAAATAGTGACAGAGCATAAAACCTAATGATGTCCCAGCTGCCTTTTCACTGAAAATATCTCCATGCTCAGAAACTTGCAAACAGTTGAAAATATTCTCCTTTACTTGACTGCGCAGCTGAGCAATTACATATTGTGTGGGAAAACATCTCTAAATAATTGCATTGCAGGCTGCAGGCTGGAATAGGAGCTGGCTTCTGCACTGAGATGCAGAGCTCCGAGCAGCCTCCACTCTGCTGTCAATAACACAAGTGACATGCCAGGAATAACATCCAGGCTCAGAACCACAGCCTGAGACTTCCAAAAGAGCATTGGTTTAACATAAGTTGGTATTTCAGAGCTCTCAGCCCTAAGTTTAGATGGGTATGCAGCCCTCTGCATCATGTATGTTACAACTAAATCAAGTCTGCCTTTGAGGGAGTAAGGCAGAATGAAACAGTAGGAAAATACAATTTAAACAGCACAAGCTTTGTCTCAAGTATTGCAAAACCCAGCATTTGTCAAGGCTGAAATGCACAGATATTCACTGGAAAGGCAGAAAGGTTTCCCAGAGCTGTTGGTGATCAACGTCTCTGACATTCAGGCCAAGTGTCTGTTTTTTAGTTTAAATCCAGACTTGGATTTAGTAACTGAGCTTGCTGAGGCTTGAAAAGTTATTGAATCATTGCTACCTTAAAATACACTGTACTGAATGCCTTGTGGCACATCTTTACCATACTTACTTGATGCTGCAGCTACCACAGATGAGTATGCTGGGTGGACACTGCTAGCACCTAAAAATAAGAGATTTTAAATTTCAACCGTTAGAACAAAAACCCCAATGTTAATGAATAAGAATAAATGGAGGAGAAAAGATTAAGGAAAACCAGGTGCAAAACTAATATGAGAATTCCTTCACGATGTTTTATAAAAAATATATAACAACTTTCATTTATTGAAAGTTATCACAAAATTATAAAATTAATTTTGACCTATTTCTTGAACTCTCAAGAAACGTGAATCAAAGAACTAATTGTTGACTCCTATACCTGCAAATCATGACAGCATTTGGGAATGGGGAGCTTACTCCTACATGCATCAGTTTATATGCCAGTATAGTATATGTAAATGTAAAGACTATCTATAAATTTACTGCAGATAAACTCTCATCTCAGAATCTAGACACATTTGTGTTTATGTGAGACACACTAATTCTGTATATACCTCAAAGACACAACTCTGACTCCAGCTGCTGGAATTATTTTTTTTAATCCACTCCTAATGATCTACATTGAATTACTGAATCCGTGATCCACTAAATCATGGTATATTCAGCTGCATGTCTTGCTCCTTAAATTTTAGGAAAGGAGTAGGTCAGGAGGAAAGCAATTCAACCATCCATGCTACTGACCTATATCTCTGACCCTATGCAGTCCGGGTCGAGTCTTGGCTGCAGCTGCAACTGTTGTGGTTCTGGTTGTTGTAGGTGTTGTGGTTGGCTTTGGCGTTGTGGAAGGATCTGTCGTTGTGGTCGTTGGCGTTGGGGTTGTGGTGGCCATTTGTGTAGCTGGTGTCAGCACCAGGGACGTCTGATACTCTTTGCGGACTGCATCCCCTGTAGGAACATTGACGCGTCACTGCGGCTGGATGTGTAACATGCATAGAAGCATCATTAATAGTGCTCACTGTTTAAGGTGATCCAGATGCTCACTGTTTAAGGTGATCCAGACACTAGTGTTCTCCTCAGGATGTCTGCAAGCATCCTCACCTGTGGAGCCATTAGTGCTGCTGTTGCTGTGTGGATGTGTGGCACAGTGTCACACCACTCTCCGGAGGGTGCTGACAACAGCCTGTCGTAGCCTTAGTGTTTCCCCCACACTTTCTCTGCTTTGGCCAGGAGCACCTATCAACCTGACAGATGTCTGAGACCTATGAAATGGTTCAATCAGCCAGTTTGCCATCATCTTTTCTCAGTGTAATTAAGCAGTTAGAAAGTCTATAGAAAAGGAAATCAACTGACATCTGGAAATAAAAGATGGACATTCTAAGTCACAGACCAGAATAAAATATGTGTTGCCCACCATGGCACTGAAATGCTTTTGGCAGCAAGACAACTTACAGGTAATGGTGCATCAGGGAGCAGGTCAGAGCCGGAGCAGGGAGTGTTGGGGCTTTGGCTGAGGAGAGCCAGAGAGAATACCACCTGAGAGGTGACAATTTCATCTAACTTTCACTCATCTCACAGTTGCTACTACTTTTAAAACACATAATTTGTTGTGAGAACAGTGACAATTCTAGCTGCAAAATTTGCATCCTAAATATCCTTATATGAAACTGTTAACATGCTTACAGCTCTTTCAAGTCATCGTCTTGAAAAAGAGCCTTCACTGTTATCTTCATCTATCTACAAATAACTGCCCTAAAATATGTTCCATGTTCACCTCAGTCTTGTTCCTCTTCTCCCTGCCCATAGCCCTGGGGATGGCCTGACAGACTGTGTACACTGAAAGGGAATGTTGAGCGGTCTATTCATTGCTGCACAGCACAAGCTTGTATTTTATTGCTGGATGTTCTCCTTTTGGAAAGCATCATCATGAAACTGTCTGCTGGATTAATTGCCACCTAATGCGAGCCAGTGGAAAATTCAGATCTCAGACAGTTTTAATGGGATAATGCTGAAAGGGAGCTCAGAAGAAAACCAAAACAACTCAGCTGAAAAATTCAGTATGAATGGCTCTCTTTGGGCTGAATGGTGCCCTGCTCCACGCTGCTGCACTAAAAGAAAGAAGGCAGAGGGTACAGTGATTCTTCTCCTGTGATCTGGTGCTGCAGGGGTGGGGAGCAGGCACATTGGCTGGCTTTATACCCCAGGCTGCAAGGAGCAGGGAAGCTGGGAGCTAACAGTATTAGCAGAAAACCGAAGGAAGCAGCATAGGACGAGTAAAGCTATACCTTGGTGCATATTGTCTGGGTTTCTGTGGAGACTTTTACAAAAGAGGAGAGCTCTTGAGGGCTAGCTGTGCCAAATGCTCCTGTGGGCAAGGTGCCCATCACTCTCACAGCATCTTCAAATGGCTTGCAGGGCACATGCCCTGCATAGGAAATTGCCAGGAGCCGTAACGCAGGCTTTTGAAGTTCACAGCACCTGAACTCACCCGAAACGCAGGCAGAAATTAATCTGAGAGGTTGCCTTCTCTTCTCTGAATGGTCACATGCCGTTCAAGCATTGTCACAGGCACTCACATAATGGGGCTGGTTCAGTGGGAAAAAGGCTATAGAGAGGAGGTTGGATGGGGGTGTAAAGCTGTGTGTATTACCAGTGTCAAACTGCTTCCTATAAGCATCTGCAGGCAGTTTAGACTGGGAGGGATACTGTAGAAGAGCACAGAGATCCTCAACTGTGCTGCTTTTGTCTGGGATAGAGTTAATTTTCTTCACAGTAGCTGGTATGGGGCTATGTTTTTTGATTTGTGCTGAAAACAGTGTTGATAACGCAGAGATGTTTTAGTTATTGCTGAGCAGTGCTTACACAGAGTCAAGGACTTTTGTGCTTCTCACACCACCCCACCAGCAAGGATGCGGGGGGTGCACAAGGTATTGGGAGGGGACACAGCTGGGACAGTTGACTCCAACTGACCACAGGGATATTCCACACTGTATGACATCATGCTTAGCAATACAGAGCTGGGGAAAGAAGAAGGAAGGGGGGAACTTTTGGAGTTGTGGCATTTGTTTTCCCAAGCAACCATTACATATGATGGAGCCCTGGGTTCCTGGAGATGGCCTGTGGATGGGAAGTAGGGAATGAATTCCTTGCTTTGTTTGTGTGCTCAACTTTTGCTTTACCTATTAAACTGGCTTTCTCTCTCTCAACCCATAAATTTTCTTACTTTTACCCTTCAGATTCTCTCCCCCATCCCACCAGGGGAGGGGAGTGAGCAAGTGGCTGTGTGATGTTTAAATTCCAGCTGGGGTTAAATCACACCAACCCATACCTTGTTCCGATGCTTTTTCTGAAGTGTTAGCGGTATCTGCACTCTTCGTAACTTTCAGGTCTTGCTCTGGCTTTTTAGGCTCTGAAGGAAAATTAAGCACATTAGGAAATGTGGCTCTGGAAGAAAAGAATTTTAAGTCTCCTATATAGAGATTATCAGTTCCCAAAGGAAGGCATCCCATTGCCTGGCATTAGGTAGGTCAGTTAGTCTAATCAGAGCTTTCTCATCAGGTGAGAAAAAGTGATGGCTGGGTGCCTCTAGAGAGTAGTCACCCCATATTTTTTGGTTCCAAATTTAGGCATTTTTACTGCCCAAAAGCTGCTGCCAACGTCAATAGAATTTCTGAAGTGAGCAATAAATATGGCTCTTTACCATTAATAAACCAATACTCAGAAGATTAATGCATCATGTTAATTTTTCCTCTGAGTAGCAGTGTGTCCTAAGAATCAGGGTCATGGTGTGTATAGGGTGTTTGGGGAATATTAGCTACACATGAAATATTTTGGTCACTAATTCACATTCAGATGTAGTTCTTTCTTGCCTGACAGTGTCAGATCATCATGGGGACAAATCCTGAATGCTGTGAACGGGCTTAGAAGGAAAAGGGAGATTTTTTTGGTCCTTTTTTTTTTCTTGTAAGACCCCAAGAACTTGATATATTTATTAGTTTATTTACTGCTAGTGTGCAAAAGAATCTGCCTCTGCTTTTATGTCTGAGTACTGAAAGACTTTAGTCTTCCATATTTTTCTCTTCTCTAGATGTTTTGGCTGCATTGACCTATTTGACAACTTACTCCAGTGTTAATGGTTTCCTAAAAAACTGTATTATTTTTTTAAAAACAACAACATTTGTTTGTTTTTACCAGCTGTGAATAGTTACAATTTTGGGAAGGTTTTTCTTGCTGTGCCCAGCATTTGGGAAGCACTGCAACCACCACGACAGCATTTAAAGAAATGCCAGGCACCATGAATCTCCAGCATCCCTGGGATGAGGACCAAAATTGCATCCCTGACAGCTGATCAGGTTTGAAGCAGGATTTTTCACTGATCTGGCAGCAAGTGAGTATAATCCTCAAAGGACTGCCTTTACCTCCTACAGATTTAAGTATTTGACTTAAGTATAGAATAGAATCATAGAATCATAGTGGTTGGAAAAGACCTTTAAGATCATTGAGTCCAACCATTAACCTATCACTTCCAATCCCATCTCTAAACCACATCCCTAAGCACCTCATCTACCCATCTTTTAAATACCGCCAGGAATGGTGACTCCACAGCTTCCCTGGGCAGCCTGTTAATGTTTGACTACCCTTTCTGTGAAGACATTTTTCCAAATATCCCATCTAAACCTCCCCTGGTGCAACTTGTAGCCACTTCCTCTCGTTCTGCCACCTGTTACCTGAGAGAAGAGACTAACACCCACCTCTCTACAACCTCCCTTCAGGTAGTTGTAGAGAGCGAGAGCTGTGGAGAGTTGTATCCAGGTGCACAATGTACTTTCTATAATTTAAGTCAGAAGAAAAAGGTAGCTTTCATAAAATTAAGAAAGAAGTAGGAAATTCTCTATCACAAGATGGCCCAGCATGACATTACCCAGACTTTTACCTTAAGAACAAGCTGTTTCTAGCAGAGTACAGCTGAGATGCTTGGGCTCAGGTGGCAGGGCTAAGGAGGGCTATACTGATTCTCACATAATATGGATTTTAGCACTGGTAGAAAATGGCTGCAATTGTCCCTGGTGTGGTGTGAGACATTTGGGCTGATACTTCAAGCATGGGTACATTTGGAAATGGTGAGATGTCATTTTAGTAAATGTTTCTTAGAAAAAGCCAAGATTTCTAAGGTATTGCCTCCCTTCTAGCAGTGCATAATATTTGAGCCTGTTATTTCAAGATTGGTCAAGGTATACACCAATCTGTACCTATATGACTGTAAATGCAAAGGTATTGCAAACTAAAGGCATGGCTTTGAGTGATACATATTCAGTCTGAACAATTACAGCTTTCAGATTTAACTTTGCTTTTGTGCAAATAAAAGCCTAAAGATGAGGGAAGAGCTCTGTACTTTGCTTCCACAGACCAAACAATAATGTGGAGGAGAAGAGCAAGATTTCAAGTAACCTTTGTGTGGCCTTGGATGGATGCAACCACTGACAGGCATTTGAGTTCATGGAGGAGACACAGTATGTTTTGTTATACTGCAGCTCTTGCTGGATAAGCTCAGGAAAGCTCAGACTCAGCAAACAGCAAAAGAGCTCTCTTAGGGAAGTGTGTAGTAGTATGAAACCTTCATTTTGTTTTCATTCACACCCCCAAGGAAGAGTCTGAACATTGCACAGTTTTTTTGGGGGTTGCACAAAAATCTGTCATTTCAGTGATGGAGGCACTTGAATATTAACTACCACCTGGTGTGAGACTTATAAACTGAATTATTTCAACTGAGTTGAGTCTTACAGAGTAGAATGCCGATTAAAATGAGTAATTCCATATCATATCATATCATATCATATCATATCATATCATATATCATATCATATCATATCAATCATATCATATCATCCTTAGTTAAATCTGTAGTGCATTGCCATCTGTGTCATTAGTATTATATTATTATTTGTTATTTTATTATCAACACTGAATATCCCAAAAGACAACATGAGTAGCATTAGGAGAAAATAAATGTGTAACACCTCAAGTGTTTTCAAATAACTACTATATCATATTCACTAATAGAATTAAAGCAAGGGGGAAACTACTTGGGAACAGAAGTCTGTGAAACATGGTATGACCAAAAAATATAAATTGTCTGGGATAATTTTCATATGCTTAACATAAATAATACCATGAGGGATTTGGATGAGATACTAAGAGATGCATTAACTGCTGACTCTGAATAGCTATGTATTTGTATTACACAACTGAGAAGCTACCACAGATAGTCATGAATGGATGTAAAGGAAAATCAGTCATAATGACTTACCCAGTTTAACAGCTGTGCTTTTTGAAGAAGAATATTCAAGAGTTGATGGATATGTCACACCTTTTCTTGGCTTGCCCTCTACAAAAAAAATCATTACACAGCATCATAAAATATTCAAAATTTTCTTGCAACAAAACATATGTGTTCAGAATCTGGCCCTGCTTCTTTACTGCCCAACCAATTTTATTGAAGATTTATTTCATCTGATGGCAGAATCTCAAAACCATGCCACTAAAATTAGCAATGCCTAAGTCCACCATCATATAAAAAGTTAGAAAGCATGAAAACAGAGTCTTGGGAAGGATTTGAAGAGGTCAGTTAGTTCATTCCTTTGCTCTTAAATGGTGTTAAGCATAAGGGGACCGTTCCTGAAGGACATCTGTATAACCTGTACTTAAACCCACAGCCTCCCTAGGCAGCCTTTTCCAGTGCCTGACTATGCAGTTGAGTTAGAAACTATGTTTGATGTGGGATTCATTTCGTCATGTACACAGCATTCTTCTCTGACCTTGCTTTTGCAACATGCCATTTCTGGCAACAGTTTTTTGCAATAATAACAGTGAGAGGAGGCAGTTCTTGTGTGTGGGAACATACGGTACCTATGTTTAGATCTAAAATGAGGATCCTATCTTAAAACAATGAGGTACATTTCCCAGTTAAGCTTTAAACCGCAAATCTTTTTAGTGCCGTACATGTGGCTGTGCAACTCTACCTTTTGGGGCAATTTTTGTATTTCCAAGGTATGTCTATATCACTGAATGAAAAGTGTTTCAGAGAAGCCTAGTATGGGGAAGACTACTCTGGCATCTAGGAGCTGGAAGCAACTTACCTATGCAAGCTTGGACGTGTTGGATATAGCACATCTGGGCCCACCCCCCAGTGACTCTCTCTACAAGACTTGTGTCATGTGTCTGAACCACCTCAGGTGAGACCTACCTACACCTCTGGCAAAACCTGAGTCATGATGGCAATGCTAGGTTTGCTTTCCTTTATTCCCTCGACGGATTCTTTTAGAAGTTATATATGGCACTGTGAGCACATCAGTCGTTATCCTGGGTGATTAATCCAAAGATCAACAGCACTGAATAGAATTATCTGCCACAGACTAAGCAACCACTGGGAAATGGGGGCTATTTCTCCCATGATGGCACACAAGGGAGTGTATATGCAATAGCAACTGGTCCTCTATGTGCAGGGATGGCCATGGAGCTGGAGAAGCATTGTCCTTTGTCCCTTTTCATGTCTCCGGCTCCTTTGTTTTATCCCTCTCTAAAATTTCAGATGCCATTAAAAAACTCTAGATGAAGAAGTTAGTTAGAGTTACTAATGAGACAATGATGTAAGGAGCTATTCCATTTCTCATTTACTGTGGCATAAAGTCAGAGCAGCTCCACTGAAGTCAACACAGATCTGCCAAACACCAGAGCTGGCAAGTTAGCATGCAAGGACAAGCTGGAAAGAGCTTCCTCCTTGTCCTCAAGTCTCTCACAGAAGCTGGCCTAAGTGAAGGGCAGCAGATCTTCACTTCCACTTCTCCCTGAGCTAAAACCAGAATCAGGAGGCAAGCAGGATTAGGGAGCTCTTCTGCCAATTCAGTAAAAAGATAGAAAAGTTATAGGATTACAGATGATTTCTAAATGCATTTCTTTATCCCCAACAGAGGCAGAGTTGTCAGGTAAGAGTGGTTGGTACACAAATGCCACAATAGCATAATAATCTGATCTTAATTTAGAATCTTTCTGTGCTAATCTGATTTTTAATGCAAACCTGAAGCCCACTGCTGTACAAATAAACAAGCTGTTGTGGGGAGTCTGGCTGCTCCCGGACTCTGGGGTTTTTGATCAACAGTAACTCGCATCCCATATGTGATCAAGAGGTAGGTCTGAGGCCTGACCTAAATGTGGCCCTGCTCTCTGGAGCAATGGTAATATGTCTTTTCCACTGTCTGGAAAAAGTTGCATCTATGTCAGAGTTTTCTTACCTTCCTTAAAACTGGGATTACATGTGGGCTGAAAACCTCAACCTCTGGCTGTTGAAGTACAAGCTATGGGGTGGTGGCTGCTCAACCTCTCATGCTTATTTGCGACTGGTAAACCCAGAGGTTTAGGACTCTATTTTCTTAACCCACTAGCTGCAAAACTCCCACTAAACTGAATGGAGTCATTCAGCTGAGTGCCAAGGCATGTCAGTTTTTGAAAGTGAATACCAGTGCATTTGCATACCTCCTGGTGTGCTGGCTGCTTTAATCCCAGAGGACAGACCTCATCCCTCTCTGCCCCTAAATCACGCCACTTCATTGCCTGGGTCCCATAGGATTCCTCCTCTCTGCTCTTTTGTGTGGGTGCTCATTCACAATTTAAACATAATGAACTCTTGGTGACAATATCCTAACGAGGAATAAACTGTTGGCACATTTCCAGAGTAGCCTAGCACATACAGGTCTGGTCTGCTGAAAGGGAATTCAGCTGGAGAATAGGGGATTCAGTTCAAGCTCTAGAGCTGTCCTGAAATTAATGCCTTGGGTGACTTTGTATTTTTATTGGGAAATGTTTTATGCAGATCTGTCTTTTTACAACTCATAATTGTAAAAAACCAAACCCAACTCATCTCTTTTTGAGAGTGAGATCTGTCTGCAATCAGCCTCAGGCTGCTAAGATGAAAGCACAGCCTTCCTGGGGTTTTAGTCTTCTAATTTTCTCTCTAAAAATACTAAAATTTCCACATTTGCAGTAGGTATAGTGAGACTTTTCTTCCTATTTATATACAAAATATGATATGATACAAGTTATATGACATATTATGTTAGATTTATGCTTGAACTAGTTTATAAACTAAGGAGTTCCACTGACATCAGTGAGAGCACTCAGCATGCGTAAAATTAAGTGTATGAGGGACAAACTTCATCATGCCTACACATACCCAGATCTCCCATCATCTCTTCCTATATGTGCTTGTAATTTTCTCTTTTATCTTCTTTTATAGTATCTCATTAATTAAGAATAAAGATTTGTTACTATAAATCAAAGATTCCTACAGTTTTATGGGATAACAACTGAGCAGCTGCTGAGGTGAAAAAGAAATCTTATTTCCCATTTATGTACCAGAATTACAATGTGCTGTTTGTTGGGGAAAACCAGCAAAAAGTAGAAATAGCTGTTCAGCTATTCCAGGAAATTTCTACTCATCCAAAATAAATCCTTCTCATAATGTGGTGTACCCATGGCAGAATGCTGTATAAAAAGTGCATCCAAATATATTAATGAAAACTCCAGATGACAGTTCCTTTTGGTCAGTTTCTGAGACCTCCTTTGCTGTCCACAAATTTTCACATGAAAAGAACATTTCTTTGTTTTTAGTGGCTGTTCAGCTGCTTGAGCTGTTGATTTTTCCAAGAATGATGTAGTTAACTAACATCAATTCATTGTACTTACCCTAAATCTTGAAAAGTGTGGACCAGCAAGAACTGACCCATGGTATGGATGCAGCAAGAAATCAGATTTAGAAATTGTATATAAAGCAAAGTAAATTAGACCCTACTTTCACATGGGTAGAATGAGTGCAAGTAGTTTTAATATAATCTGAAGCTGGTGTAAAAGGGATCTAATTTACAAAAAAAATACGTGAATTTTGTCAGTGAATGCAAGTGAGTTGATGTATATACTATGGGGAGAAAAAAGACTAAGCATTAAATTAAGGTGCATTTCCCTGCACTCAGTAGATATCAAAACTGTTTGGCTAACAGAGGTGGGGAGAATTCGTAACGTACTTGGGATGCACCAACAGAATTGCTTAATATAGGGTTTAAATAAATACAGTATGGTTATACATGGCTTGAGATGGGTTGATGGAAGTCAGAAGTTGTTTCAGAAGACGCGAACTCAGATGCAGGTTTGGGATGCTTCAAATGGACAAAAGGCTATTTAGTTCCCTTAGCAGCACTACTTATCAGGGTGGAGAGCAAGTGCAATAGCAAAACCCCACCATCAGTATTGAGGCACAGATTTTGTACATCAATAGCAGGAATTAAAGTGCCCTCGAGAGTCAATCCAGACTGCCTGTCACCTCCCACAGTGGGATCAGAATCGAGCACACCACTAGTGGGGTGATGTCTCTTTGCAGGCTATGTATTAAGCCTAGAATAAAGATTCTCATGTGCATTATTGATGCTAAAGCTAAGTGAGGTGGGCCTGTGGTGACTAAACAGGTCTTTAAAATAAGAAGGCTGCTTCCCCCTCCACCCGTTGCTGCCTGGCTGGCCGGGCAGTGGGGAGCAGCTGAGGAGGGCAGATGTCTCTGGTGCTCCACCATGGTACCTGACACGATGAAGGACTCCCTCCAGCGCGGCAGTGACAGTGACCGGACCCCGTTGGAGAAGGTCCCACGGTAACCTGAGTGGCCAGCAACTTTCTGTACGAGGATCTTCCCACCTGCGTTGTCGATTATACCGCTGAAAGGGGAAAACATGGTGTCTGAAGGTGGAAATTCCACCCAGACAACTTAGAAACCATTCAACAGTGCAAGAAGTATGAAGTGTTCACTTTTACTTTTAAATCAAGACCCATAGTGAATCTGTGAAGCTACTACTAAGTCTGCTGCTAAGAAATATTTGTGCTTCTTCCACATTAAGAAGAGCAGTTTGTTGCAAAATGCTGTCAGGATCTGCTTGCTCTTTCTGCTGATCTACTGGTCCTGTATTTAAGGTTGACCTAGTTGCACACAAGAACAAGCCTCTGCCTTTGTTAAAATTCCTGCAAGCTTGATTGAATGTCTGAAGGTCCAGGGAGAGGTACTCAGAGGAGTTTTCAGGCCAACCATGTGACAGGAACACAAATTTGAGGTGAACCTCCCACTCGCTTGACTTTTTCTTTTGTAAAAAAAAAAATATATATATATATATATATATATATATATATATATATATATATATATATAGTGTTTTATTTGAGTTCCAGTATGTGTTATCTGCAAAAAACTAGGCCTGGTTCTGACCTCAGCCTGGAGTAAACTGAACACAATATTACTAGAAGCTGTAGAAAACCTAGCAGGCTCCATGTGTGGTGCACATTAAATAGTGTTTGACACATGATGTAACATGTATCTCAAGACAAACAGAAAACCTTTAGTGTATGCAACCTGCTGTGGCATCATTAGGAAAGCAGGCAAACCAGGAAACGACTGTGGCTCTAGAAGGGTGATAGGACTCACAGTAATGATGCTGCCCAGGAAAACAAGTAATGGGCAGCAAACAATGGTGAAGGATATGTTAGAGCGTTAGCTTTTGCTGATGATTGCAAGAATCTGCTGGTAAAATAATTGTAAGGAAAGGAAATTTACCGTCTGAGGAAATGTAATGTGTAAGCTAACAAAGCCAAACCCAGCTGGCAAACGAGGAAAACTGGAACTCTCACTGCAACAATACAGGCAAGCCAGCATTTGAACTACGGGGGAAATCACAGTTGCTATCAGTGTTTTGTAACTTCCCTTGGGGACAAGCTGTGTGTGCTGAGACAATTTCTGCTGTGCACTGGTATTTGAAGGAAGAATTTGTCTTTTAAAGCCAGTGGCCTGGCAGTCATCTCCCCAGCAAGGGGCTGAGCAGACAGAGCTGCAGCCAGGAGATGGCAGCTCTACACACACAGGCACGTCAGCCCGCGCACTGCACAGTGCACAGGTAAGGCGCAAAGTCCCCAGAGCCTTAACTATTCAGCTTTACTCACAGTCCCAGCTATCTCACAGAACTGGAAGCACTGCAATAGCTTGAATAACTCTAAATGAAGTCAAGTTGTCAATCAGGTTTTATAAGTTCTTGCTGCATTTTCAACTGAATGCACCCTGCCTTTGCATCCTGCCTAAAATTACAGTGTGGTTTGATTGTGAAGTTTTTCTCCACTAAAATTTTATGCACATTTTTGAAGGCTAATAGAACTTAGAAAAATCTGTGCTATCAAATTTGTATTATACATTTCCTTGTCCAGGAAATGTATAATACAAATTTGGGGTAGGAAAGCACATTTTCTGGGGTAGGAAAGCACATTACTCTGCCTTTGATGCCAAGGACAGTTAAACTCAAATCTGGAAAACTAAATCCAATCTCAGAAATATGAGTTATATGTATTCATCACTGGTGATATGCCTATTTTTATGAAGCTTTATTAGTAGGAGCAGCTTCATCCTTATCTTCCACTCAAATAATAATAGTACAGTAGTAATTTGCTATGCATGAATGAGAGATCTGCAAATCTCAAGACACTTCTCCTAAAGTTGAGAAACGTGTTCAAACACGAATGATTTCAATAGGAATACAAGATTGGCAGCACTTTGTACGATTGGATCCATAGCATCACACATGGTCTTTCTCACAGGTTTTCTACTAGAACAGCAGCCTACAATCAAATCTACAAGGCAGAGGGAACTTTAAAGGGTCTGAAAAGCTGAGAGCTCCCTACACTGAAATGACAGTTTTGCCTGAGTGCCCTGCTCATTTAAAGTCACTTACCTGTGAATTGCAGCATTGCACACACTGGAAAAGGATGCATAAATGTCTGTGCCATAAACACGGTATTTTACATCTTGACATCCAGGAGGGCATTTTGCAATGAATTCTGGATTTATTATTTTCCCTGCCTTGACATCACAATCGATCTGGGGTACATCTGTGAATGCAAAATCTTGGTAAAGTCAGATTGAATGCTTTCAGAGCTGAGTGATCTTGTCATGAAAAAATGAGCAACTGAGTGACAGGGATGCCCTCCTCTTATGCCTTCGTATCAGTGTTTTTGGGATACAAGACATGTCTGTGATTTCTGCATCTACAATATAACACACAATAACCCCTATACTGAGGGTTGTGGCTGTAACTAAGGGATTAAAGAAGCCTGAGGATATTTCTGACCTTCAATGTTTGCTTCTCTGAAGGAAATACCTGTTATGACACTGCTGGAGAGAGAAAGAAACATCATAATCTAGGTTGTGCTTAACATGTGGGAAGGAGAGATTAGGGGAAGAGGTGGCTGTGAGTTGGGATCTGGAAGGACTGTGCACACATGGGGCAAGATGCTTCCCAAGACTCCCACTGTGCCCATGTAGCTCCGTGCCATCTATAACACCAGGCTTGTTTGTCAACTAAATGAGCAAAATAATCTGTTGACAGAAATGCTCTTACAGCAATGTAGCTGAATGTTATACATGCTAGAGCACAGGACATGCATCACTTCTCTCATGCTAATTAGGTACCTATGCTTTGTGTTACAGCAGGTCTATGTCATATATTTGTGTTTGTCCCTCTGTGAAAACCTCAGTGCTTGCTTAGATCTTTGTGTGGTACCTAATGACCTATGAAGGCACATTTTAGTAGTGAAGTACACAATTTCCCCTTTATACACATTCAGTAGCCCACACTTAGTGATTTGATTTACATAAAATAATCTGTTAGTTAACATATTCTGCCATTGACTCTGCAGACAATTGTGAAGAGTTACCAGAATATAGTCTCACTTTGCATTTTTTTTTATTGCATAGACATGCCTGCTGTAAAGCAGCCAAGAATACTACGAGGACCACTTACATAGCTTGGCTTTTTTCGTCTTCTTTGTGACTTCCTTAGCTGCATATGTACATATAAGGAACACACCTAAAACAAATAAAACATAGTATCAGGAAAAATGGAGGGAGGGTTGGGGGGGGGGCACACTATCAACATCAGTCACCACAAGCTCCCGTGCATGAGATTTTCCAAATTTGAATCAACAGGTTGAAAAAATGAAATGGGAATATTCTCAGCCACAGCTAGGTTTCTACTTGTTGGCTGACATTGCAGTCAAGATGGTATCTGCTGTGGGGCAGATATTTTGAAGGGGTTTAAAGAACAATTCAGCTCACACATTTATCTGTGGAACTCACTATCAAAAGATGCTATTGAGTCCATGTGGTCCAGAACAACCACAAAAAGCCCCAGTATTTCTACAAGGAGTGGAAACCTTTTGTAATTGGTGATAGAGCTATCAGTGGAAAAACATGCTCTGTGCATTAAGGAACTGGGAAGTTAGGGAGAGAAAGATCCTTTTTAACAGCCCAGTGGGGAGGTTACCATGTAATCGTGCACTGTGGCATTTTACTCACTTGTGGTAGCAGGTATGGGATACTGGGCACCATTATGGACTGTAAGAGGTTCTAGTGTGGCATGTCCCAGTATCCTGTTCCAGCAAGGACACCGATTCCCTTCAGTAAGTAGAATTATGATTTGAAAAGTGTAATAGTAAGAGAGATGTACTCTGTAATGTTAAAATGTACATCATGAAATATACATGTAGCTTAGTGTGTTAGGTTTACTTGCTAACAGCATGACATACTAAAACTCTTCATTTTCTGTGTTTATTTTAAAATACTATATTATGGGTAATTAATAATTTCATTACAAATATCCTGACCTTCCTATTCACCTTTCCTTTCTCTGATCTTTCAAAAGGAACTGAAACTCTCTATGATGTGTTGGCTGATCCTCCCATCATTTGTTAAGTTAATCTTAATAGACTATGCAACAGCAGTCTTATTCCTTTCTTTTATGTTATTTTCCCCCTAGACTGGTTGCAGGGAGTTACAGACTTAATAACTCCTAGAACTAGCTCAAAAGAAAAATCAGTCTCATAGTGTCTGAAGCGACAGTGTACAGATGCAATATTGGGGCCTTTCATCACTCATGCAGTTGTGTAACCAAGGCATAACTGCAGTTAGGAAAAAAAGGAGGGACCCAGTGGAAAATAAAGTGTAAAGTCCCTACTATATGCAATATTAGGGAATAACTTAATGTGGAAAAAGTAATTTGGTCTCTTAGTACAGATAGAAAAACTACATAGATAGCTATGAAGTTGAACTAAGAATGGATATCCTGCCAGACTTGAGGGTCCCAGCTAGAGGGAAAATTCCCTGGGAATATCAGAATTAAAGTCACACAGCACTATTAGGCTATATGGTGGCTGGATCTCCATCAAAGGGAGACATGTAAGTAACGTACACTAAGAAATCATGCTTGATCAACCAGTGTGTTCATGTAAGATGAATTGCAAATTCTGGAGTCTCTACATGTTCCCAAAAAGCAAGAGCCTGCCAGGGGAAAGAAAATAAGATATATTGTTCTCGTTCATGGAAAGAGCAAGAACACAGAGGAAAACTGGGAAGGGATGCTCCCATGTAAGAAACAGCTGATTTTTCTTTGGAGAGTATCTTTACATTATAGCCATTTGTCAGGCCCAGTTTTGCTATCTCATATGGGTTGCATGCAGCTGGTCCTGTACTTAGGGATCTCTGCAAATAATTAATATTGCTTCTATACCAAATTCAAGAAGTTTGGGTACCCTATTTCTGAAAAGCTGTGCCAAGGCTTACTCCACCAGCTACTGAGAACTTAATCAGCCATGGAGTCCAAAGTGAAGAGAAGAAGTCAACAGCCACTGGTCAGCCAGGACAGGAAAGTACAAACCCAGAAACTACTAATTGCAGCACACCAACTGTACTTACCAAAGAAGGTTGCAATGACTGTGGCCTTCATGGTGAGTAAAGCAAAATCGAGATGTGTCACTGAGGAGCACTGAAAAGGAAAGGAAGAGTACATCAGGTTGCATTTGGAGGTATCACAGCTGATACTACAACAGTGGGGGAAGAGAGTGTGCACTTTTCTTCAACCTTTCATAGTCCTCACATGCTGCCTCCTCTGCTCATGCTTTATAGAGCAGCTGATGTCCCTAGAGGAGATGGTGGTTGGACTGTGGCACTTCCATGGACTACTTTTTTACTTCTGTCCAAGATTTGGCTTTTGTCTCAGGAAAGCAAGATTTAATCTCACAGGCTTGTTTCTGAAGCCAGTGGCAGGAGAGGGCACGATGGGTACAGACATGCTCTGACAGCTATTCAACTTCATTCACTACTTTTCTAAGGCATATTCACAGAAACGTATTGTCTGCACAATGCTGTTTCCATGCTGCTTTTGCAGTTATTTGATGATTGTTGAGGGAATCCTGGGTTGGGTGCTCATAATTAAACTCAGTCATTAAAATACTACAAGGTGCTTGACAAATATCAGAGTGAAAAATCTGAGAGTGAAAAAATATTTGTTTATTGTACAGGAAAAAATGAAGGATCAAAATAAACTTTGTCTTCAAAGAAACTGATTGCATGCTCACAAATGGAAAGATTTGTACTAAAAGAAAAATTAGCTTGCTATCAAAGAAGAAAATATATGGAATGTTAAAGCTGCAAATGATCAGGAAAAGCAAGATACCTGCCTCCTGAAAAAATGACGGTGGCAGATTTCATATAGGGATTCATGTACTCAGAACCAGGGCTTTCACTGCCCCAGAAAGAAATTTAAACTGACATGGCAGATATGGGAGAGAAAAAAAATCTGCAATCTGTCTTCATATCCAGCGTTTCCATATTTTTAATTTTAATTGCTCTCCTTTTTCGAGCAAGCCACATGCTTCTTGAGTGAGGATGACTAAAGTCGTATGCTAGCCTAAACTGAGTTCAGCCAGTTCTAGACCTATATAATTTATAACTCTTTTTACATGGACCAGCTGGACCTCTGATTTTTGCTTCTATGCTACAGTCAGAGAACTTCAAATGCCAGGACATACTAATGGTATCAATTCCTACTAGTATTATGTCTGTCCTTACTGATCTCTCTAAAATAACCCTCCTGCTAGGCTGCTAAAGCTGAAAGCAACAGAGATTGCTCAGAAGATATTGAACTAAATCCTGGGGATGTGGAAAGTGCCTCAATATGGTGACTGTGTCTTTCTGCAAAGCAATGGGCAGTGTAATTGGGATGATCCCAGACTGTACAAGCCATAGCACCAAGAGCAGTTATGAGGTAATATTCTGTTGTCACTGTTAGTTTCAATGAAAAAACCTTGCCTATCTCCTGGAAGAAAAACCCATTTTAAGCATTTACTGCAATGTATTTCTACTGTGAAGCTGCTAAAGGAAATAGTAACATCTGCAGAGAGTTTTGAGGAACTTAGCTCAGATGCTTTTCTCTTTACTTATATGTCTCAACCCGTCACCACATCAGAGGTATTCAAAAATTGCCCCCGTGCAATGAGTTCGCACTTCAGGTCAATCCCAGAAAAAGAAGAGGCAGAGTAAGAGTTGCACGTCGTTTGCAGAACCGCCATGCACCATTAACAACTATACTGGCACTGACTTAGGCTTTGGAAAAGGCATCTTAATATAAGCATTCCCAAAATCTGCAGCAAATAAATTCATCAGTGGCATCTTTATTTAAAGTCAAAGAGAGCTGTGAGAATTTTTCCTAATGGTATTTGGTTTGGTGCTGAGATATTTTCGTCTCTGGTTTAATTAGAGAAGGAAAGGTCTGAGATGGTAAAGGATCCATGTAAAAGCTAGCTTCATGGGTGGGTTGCTGTGTGCTTTGTGGAGAGAATCCAATACTACTTAACTTCTCCTGTTTCACAAAATGTATAACCATCTGTACCACCATGGCTGAGCAAGACTTCCCATTGCTTTCTGAAGGCCCTGCTGTCCCCAGGCCAAGGCCAGCTTTCCCTGGAGCCATCCCAGTCCTCTTGGGTGGCACTACCCCAGAGCTGGCTGCGATTGTAATCTCTGCCAAGTCTGCTGGTGGCATTGCTTTTCAAGACAACAGAAAGTGGCCTTTTTTTCCTAAAATATTATGAATTTCCTGCACAAAGAGGCAGCAAAATCTGAGAGGAGTTCATATGTAAAGCCAGTTGGGGGCAATTGAGTTCAGCAGACCCCTTAGTCTGTGATAACAGATATTTTATCAATAAGAGAATTAACAGAAGCATTTAGACAAGGCTGTTACATTTACTGAATAGATTTGTTGTCATAGCTACACTCAGAGGCATCCTAGTGTGGACTCTGTACTTTTGCTGGTGCACTTTATACTAGTATCTTGATGAAAATAAATTATAATAGTAAAGAAACTTATTTTTGCCACTATATTAATTTCTGAATTAGGCATTAGAATGCCAGGAAAAATGCTCAGACATCCTGTGACACAGCTTTGGTGGCAACACTCGCAAGGGGTTCCTGGCCTTCCGACCTTGGGCTGTCACATGGGGGAAAGCGCAGGAGGATTTACACTGCCGACCATTCAGTGTCTGGATTAGGGGCTCCAAGCTTTCCGTTGTGGGATGTCTGTGTGCATTCACTGTATTTGGGGCCTAGGGAGTCATCTGATTTAAGTCGTATGAGATGTCCTATACTGTGCACTAGCATGGCATCTGCTACTTCAAACTGGTAAAGGGAGCAACAGCCTGGAATAAAACAGTGGGATTTTTTGTTTCTCTGGGAAGGAAAGGGAAAGCAGGGCTTCAACCCATGCACATGACAGGCTTTTTAGTCTGTGTAGAAGCTTGGGATATTTTATCTGTAGATCAAGAATGATACTTTGCTATTAAACACAAAGTTATTATTAATTTGTTCTTCTACCAAATGAATAGATTCCATTAAACAAAACCCAGAGTTTCTACTTTGGGTTAGTCTGGAGTATGAGTTTTGCTGAGATGTCTCCTTATCAGATCTCCATTAATGAAGTATTTGCAGTCGCAGTCAGTACTGGTAACTATTGACCAGACAGTATTAAATCTCCTAAACTGTATGCTGGATCTTTGTTTATCAGAGTACATTTTCCCATCAGTGTCCTTCAAGACTGCCATAACAGAAGTTATCATTGTGCCAGGAAAGCAGCTAAGTGTATGCATTACATACAATGTGCTTAAATCCCAGCTAAGTCAAGTACAAATATAGTAAGAAGCATCTCCTTCAGTGTTTCCCAGTGCAGATCCTCTTTTACCTTTTAAAATCAAATTTCTATTTGAAGGAATATTGATTGCTTTTTCTCTACCACAAATACTTGAAAAAGCTTGAATGTTAGGCAAGAGACAGAGTTAGCAAGCTATTCTTTCTGCATATAAGGTAAGATTTTTATTTATAAAGATCTGAGAGACCTGCTACATCCTATGAACAAACAGATGGCTTAAGTCCCTATAAATTGCCACTGTAGGACAAACTATAACATATTCTGATAGAAATGTAGGTTTTAAGTCCTTGATTTTTAGTGTCAGGCACTGCTGTCCATTTCACGTGCAAACAGAAATTCTTTGCTGATGCCACGTGCTTTGTTCCCGCAGGAGTAAGCAGTTTATTTCCTGTAATCTCCTGTGCTGCAGAAATTAATCTGTGTACTCTCTTTGTACCACAATTGTGTGTGTTATTGTTCCCCTTCTCAAGGGGTTGTAATATTGCAGCAGTGCTGGCACCATAAAAAGACAGAAGTGGACTTTGTTTGAAAGCTATCTGAGCAAGTAGCATGGAGTTAACAACATGATCTCCAAGCACTGTGGGTTGAGTTAAATATGTGCCCTTTATGGGAAAATCAAGTGGGCTTGGTGTAGGTGTGTGTAAACTGGTTTGGTTAAACAAGAGCTGATCGTCATCTTCTAGAATAAAATATTTTAGATTTCCTTTTTGTTTTCTTTTGTATCTTTTTAAAAAAATGTTTAACCCTTTCTTTGTTTCATGCTCCTATTCTGTCCCCATGGCATTGTACCCTGCTCAGCAGCTGTTATTTTGGTGCACACTAGGTAATATGGTTAACACTTGTCACACGCGATTTAGTTTCACCCCCTTTCTTATCAGAGGGAAGGAGTGATGTACACTCAGTGCTCTGTGTTGCTCTGAAAGTCTGTATGTAAAAAAATCCAAGTGCTTGTTTATTTTAAAAAGGCAGGTAATGAGTTCTGTTGAGACAGAAAAGCCAAGTTGAGAACTATATTTCATTTCAGAGGCTTAGACTGCCCTGTAGGTATCCCACGCCAGGGCACTGGCTATTGAAAAGTAAAATCCAAGGTGCTATTTTGCAAGGGTGAGCTTGTTTGCATGGGATGCTGGACTTCGCTCTTTCATTGATCTGAAATAGAATATATGAATCCAGGAATTAAAAAATATCACAGACCCATCATTTTCTGCTATAAAACAGGTGAGTGAATGCTCCCCTCTTTTCCTATATGAAGGAAATTGCAAGGGGCTTACTATAATTGAAGCAAGAGAAAGCTGGTATCTATACTAGCACCATCTGCAAAGATATGACATGAGATACTTTATCATATCAAAGAGAAGAAAATAAACGAATTGCCCATACTGTTTGTGGGAAGTGTCAATAAGAAATGAAAGGTTTCCTGTACCATGTGCATTCTTCAACCTTCTTCAACTTTCAGAGGAGCCTCTGCTGTGGTTGCAAACCTCGCATCTTGGCCAAACAGATGAAGACAGGTGGAACTAGGACTGAGAACCCAAAAATGCTTCCTGGAGGTGGTGCTGAGCTTCAGAGCACCAAGGTTACACTCTGTCTAATTATCCAGCATCTCAGAAACAGCTGACAAGGAAGCACAGGCTTTTATGGCTGCAGGTCTTTCCATTGTGGTGGAGGAGTTGTAAGAAGTGTTGAACATTGCACATTAGGCAATTGTCTAATAAAATGAACAACCAAACAACTGCTAAACAAGTTTCTGAGCCTGAGGACAGCTTGTGCTTTTGCCTTAAAGAGTCTTTGCATTACATACACAGCTAGCATCAGGATTGCAGGCAGGGTTATTAATTTTGAGTAATTTCCTTCACTATCTAAGCAGTAGCCACAGACTGTTCAGTTGTTTTATGTGGCCAGACAAATCCCACAGCCGGTCATCAGTGGTCCTTCACCCACATGGTAGTGACCCCTTCAACAGCAGGGTGATGGCTGCTGCAGTTTTTCTTTGCCTTTTAGGCCTTTTGCTTCAGAGATGGGTACTGAGGGCTTGGACACTGCTCCATTTCTTGAACACATGCTGGATTACCCTACATGGAGGTAACTGCTGGCCCTGTTCCTCAAAGAAGTTCAGTTGACTGACTTGGCTTCCCGGTGCCAGCGTGGGGTAGCTGCAGGCAGGGTGGGCTGTTTATAATCCTAGAATGTTTTGGGTTGGAAGGGACCTTTAAAGGCCACCCAGTCCAACCCCCCTGCAGTGGACAGGGACATCTTCAACTAGATCAGGTTGCTCAGAGCCCCGTCCAGCCTGACCCTGAATGTTTCCAGGGATGGGGCTTCTACCACCTCTCTGGGCAAGTATGCCAGTGCTTCACCACCCTCATTGTAAAAAATCTCTTCTTTACATCTAGTCTAAATCTCCCCTCTTTTAGTTTAAAACCATTACCCCTTGGCCTATTGCTACAGGCCTTGCTAAAAATTTAGTCCCCCTCTTTCTTATAGGCCCCCATGAAGTACTGAAAGGCCACAATAAGGTCTCCCTGAAGCCTTCTTTTCTCCAGGCTGAACAACTCCACCTCTCTCAACCTTTCTTCATAGGAGAGGTTCAGCCTTCTGGGTGGTCTGTGAGCTGCCTAAAATGGCTGTAGGCCTATTGTCCCTGACAAACAAACCATGGAAATTTCCCTGTGTGGCCTCAGAGACCCTCGCTCCCAAGCACAGCAGTGGTAGCTCAGAGGTGGCCAGGGGTTATAGCCTCTGCTTGGAGAAGCCCCGAGAGTTCAAAGTGACCCTGAAGAGAGCAGAGGCTTCACCTTTTGCAGGCCCTCTACGCAATGATTGAAGAGATTTTTTGAGAGCGAAGGTGCCATGCCCAAGGGTACTGAGGATGTCTGGGCACGTTCTCCTCTTCCTACTGAAACTAAACCCCTGTGCCACCGTCTGGGACCCTAAGAGCTGTGAAGATGCCCATGGAGCCTTGCTGCTGCCCTGTGGTGTGAACATTCAAGTATGGAAGAGGACATGGGGTCCTAAGACCTTTCCTCTCCCTGGACTCACTCTGTGTTTCATGCAGTAGTGAGCTACTGTGAAATGTGTGCTTCTTCCAGGAGCAAAGCCACAGACTGGCTCCGCTCTGCTCTCAGGTAAGCAAGTGAGCAGAAAGTCACGCCCCTGCTTGCTTTCTTTCTGACCCCACATTTGGCATTACTGGTTGCACAGGGGTCCTGCTTCATCAAACTCTCTGAGGCCACAGACAGCCCTGATGATACAGTTATCCCTGATTAAGGCTTGTCACCACTTGCCTTTTAAAAGCTTTGATTGTTGTGGCTGCTGCAACATGTTTTAAATGGGTCCTGCTCTGCTCCATGAGGTCCCTGGCTCAGAAGAGGGGTAGGGGAATGTGGTAACCAGTACTTCTTGTGAAGTACCTGTCAAATCACTCCCCAATCACTGAAGTGAGGTATGGGTGGATTGAGAGGTCTAAATTCTACCTAAGTTGCACTTTGGGCCCAGGAATCCTTTTTTAAGAGCTACTTTAAGAAACGTTTATATGCAGATTTACAAGAAGATTTTAGTCCAGAATAGCTCCGTTCAGGTAGGTATAATGAAGAGATGCTATACCCAGCAATTTAGAGGCAAATAAAAATACCCAAGCAGCCCTGCACTACTCATTTTGTGTTCATGCAATGCCCTGAAATTAAACCAACATAAGGTTGAAGTAGCAGTGATGAATGATTTCGCTACTTTCCACAGAGCTCTTTCAGAAGAAGGTAATTTATTTAAAACTGCAGTGTGATTTAACTTGCCAGACCTCTCTCAGCACCTAAATAAAACTGCAATGATTATACTTTTTCATCTGTCGCAGCAGGATAACCATCAATTATGCTGGTCTGACCTGCCCCTTCCAGCAAAGGAAGAGATACATTTAGAATATGTCACCCACTCACAGAGAAAATATAATTTGGACTATCCAGGTGACGTTTTCTGTGCGAGTCATTACACTGTACTTTCCTGGTTTCTGTTCATGTATTATGCATTAATATTTTAATTTTGATATGCAGCTTTTAAGACTCACTGGGAATCACTATTAGCTCAAACGTGTGAATCTCTTTCCAGACAACCTCTTCCCTCTGTTCTCCTCCCCACCACAGCTCTTGTCTGCTCCCCCTTGCCCCTAGGCTCAAGCCCATGCTTCCTCTTCGTGCTGGTGCTTGCCCACTGTTGCAGAGAACTTTGCTTTTTCTAATTTAACTACTTCTGCTTAGCATTATTCAGACCCCAGCCAGGTACTATCAATCCCTGGCACTGCCATTTCCCCAGGAAACTGAGGGCAAAGAGAAGTACCCAAGGGCTGTGCTAGCTCTGTGGCATGAGATTTGTGGCCAAATTTGTTTAACTTTTTAGAAAATGCCCTGTTTTCTATTTCCAACAAATGGTTTTAACAAGTCAAATTAACTTTAGTTAAAGTGCAATACATGGTTTCTCAGGTTGGATGCACAATGAAAAGAGCACTGGTTAACCATGCTACTGTGCTGCCTGCAAACTAAGAATTATTGTAGTGTGTCAGAATTCCCCTGAAGGTACATATTTGGTTGAAAAGTGAAGAATTTGTGTTAAAGGCACCGAGGAAACTGCACATCACCCTGGGGATGTTTTTTGGTATTTCTGTAGCATGTTCTAACAAAACTTGCCTTTTTTTTTTTTTTGGTAGAAACTTAGAAGCAGAAATTAAAGAGAAACTTTAGGACGTTTTGCTTTGCTTGTTAAAGCTACAGATATCCCTTTACTACAAAAGTGAGTTATATGTCTAGGTCAAAAGCAAAACTGATCCTTAGGCATCCCAGTAAATTTATACAGTGTCTCACAGGAAACCTTAATCGATTCAGTATTGCCTGAAGTCAGTATGACTCCTGGTGCTTCATCCCAAAGCCATGGACTGATTGGATAAGGATTCAGAAAAGATACATAACTTAAAAAAAAAAAAAAATCTGGAACTGTTCTGGCATGTGGTACTGGTTTGAAATAAGGCAGTAAGAGGTGAAATTCATCAATGACTAGGAATGACCATTTGATCAAGGAATCATCTTACACAAATTGTCTTCAGAAAATCAGGAAGCACCAGAGAAGCTGTAGAAAGTATTTTGAAAAACTAAGCTGAAATCTGTTTCTGTGGTGGAAACCAGTGGAACAAAATTTAGAAAGTAGTTTCAATTTTGTGTTACAGTTCTCTGGGAAAATAATAGTCTCATGTTCCTTGTACTACTTAACATTTTCCCCTTATATGTTTTGTACTTTCAAAAAAATATTATTTCTTCCTGACTGTGTTATTCCTGCTTGTGAACACTTCCCTCCAGCTCTCTTAAGATATCTCTCCGATACCTTTAGTTTAGAAAAGACGTACCTGAGGTTGCTACAAAAGGCAAATCAGAAAACAACCCCAAAATGTCTTGTGGTCATCAGTTATCTTCTAGTGCTGCTTTGCTCAGACCTCCAAATCTTTTGCCTCCTTGCAGAGTCAGTTGCTGAGGGGCAGGATGCCCAACTCCAGATCCCAGGACATTGTGTGTGACCACCCTACCCCATGCCCCGCAGGTGGAGCCCAGACTCCCACCTTCCCTAGGCATGGCATATAGAGGTGCCACCTGGATGCTCAGGGGCTATGCATGAGCTGTTGTGGTAGGCAGGTGCAAAAGGCACATCTGGATCTCCTACTGGAGGTGACAGTTGTGTCCTGCTGGTCTGAGCCATGAGGGGCTCCTAAGGCCACTCACTAGATCTGTGCTTTCTCACACTGCTCAGAGAGAGCATCAAAGGCTAGTCTGTAGTCTAGTCTGTAGGCAGAGACTACCAATACTTCAGACAAGCTGGATGCTTCTCTGCTTTTGTGTCCAGAAACACCTTTGGATTTGGAAGTCTGTCCTGTCTTACCCTCCTGGGTCAGAGGGGAGTCCTGCCCCCAGGGTCGCATGGTGAAAGGCTCTAGTGAGGATGGAGCCTTACGCCTTGTTACTATGGCAAGTTGACCTCCCCAGCTAGTGGTCATTGCTGCTCTGGCTTTGCTACAGGCTATTATTTCAGTTGTATCTGTCCCACCTGGTGCTGATCTGCAGCCCATCTGTAACCCAATAGGTATGCTGAGGTGTTTCATCAGACGTGGCTGTTGTGGGGAGCCATTTGAAAGCTATGGAGCTGTGAGTACTGTTTCCACTTTGTCATGTCAGAAGACATCTCAGGACTCTGTGCTGCTTTTGGGATGAAAGTGAGCTACAGGTTTGCATGGGTGCCAGCACTATAAATGAGGCTATTATGGGTAGTGCTGCATTTCTGAAGACGTGCTGTTGGTGGAGGTGCTGGTGAGAGACCTGACAGTGTAGGCCAAGCTGTGCAGCCTTATGGCATGTGTGTTGGCAGCCTTTGGCAACTGGCAGGAGTGGGCTCTCTAGCATATGGGTCATGCAGACAACATGGGGGATGGCTATGTTTCCAAAACTATATCTCTCAATATATGAGTGCCCTGGAGGGGACTTAAAAAGCTAGAAAACATGGTGGCAAAGAAAGCAGCCTCCAGAGCCCAGTCCCGGGTACTGTGAGAGTGTAGGTGCAGCGAGAAATTGTTGAGAAATGTGTCTCAGGACCAAAGTACTTACTAATTTTGGATATTAGAAGATTTTAAAACCTACTGCTTCAGCATAGAGATGAATCACAGGGTTCTGCCTCTAAGAGCCCAAGATCAAAAAGGAAAACTGTGCTTATCCCATGGTCTGGGAGTTAGAACTTGTAATTTATGGTCTTTTGTTTTTAAAACAAAACTAAGCCTGCAAACCTCAATATTGCATAATCTGCTTCCATGTTCAGCAACTTTGTTCTGAACTTTGGCTTTAGGAGATTACCATATGAACTTCTACTTCAAACCTAATTATTGCATAACATGTATGGCTTTCTACGCACAGATTTTACCATTGAGAGTAGAAGATGAAGACCATGGAAGCCTCAGACTTTACATCCCAAATTACCACATATATTGAGATGCAGTTTGGTAGAAAGGCTATCCCCAAAGCAGGGTTAAAGAACACTTGTTGGGCTTGTGTGATGCCTGTATTTTGACCTTGCGAGCAATGTACTAAATAGTTCCTTTGCAAGTACTCTAAATTTCTCTAACCTTTCTCCCCCTCCCTCATCTGGACATTCTTCTCCTTTCCATTTAGCCTCATTTGCCGACAGCCTGTCTTTCTTCATGTAGTTCATGTCCAAAAACTTATTTTGCCTGGCCCAGGAGAACAAAATGCTGGAGTGCTGCAGATGCATTGCAAGAGATGTGAGAAAGATGGGGTCCCACCAAGGTGAGCAGGATGGGCTCCCATTGTCCTCAGCTGGCCAGCAGCTGTGAAAATAGCCCTCAGAGCCACGGAGCCATTACCCTTTCATAACTCTGACTCACTGAAGGTGACCACGGCCAGGATACACAGCACTGCTGCCAGCTTTCCTCTATGTCTCACCCTTGTTCTATGGACTCAAGGGTAAACTACATATTTGGGGAAAATAAAAAGAATGGAGTCTTCTGAATATCTAAAGGAACCTGGTAGGGAGATGGAGAGGCACAGAGGTGGCCACGTCCAAACTTCCCTGTAAACAAGTGATTTTGGAGAGGTAAAAATTTCCACAGTTTTATGTACAAGCCTGTTGGTGCTGGAAATCCCTAACTCATCCTGGTGGGGACATTAAAGGACTGCATGAAGCTACACAAAATAATTCAGAATTTCCCAGAAATTTTGGCACATATAAAACTGTCACTTGGCAATTATGCGCTTTTTTCATATGAAGCCAGCTGCCAGCTGAGAGACTGTTGGCTGCTGTGTTACATGTGTTACATTTATAAAGCTATTTTGTAAGGTGACAGGCTGAAAAACAGTTTGCAAATGCAAGTTGATCCTGAAAGTATTTTTTTATATCTGTGTGATGTCCTGTAGAATGAGACACATTAAGGATAACTGACACAGATCGGGTTCTTAATGTACTGATGACCTCTTAATGTACTCCGAAGGTCTGGAGATAAAGCAAAAGTAGGATGGACTTAATGGATGCTAGAAAGTCAGTTCAGTCATGACAGTAAGACTTGTCAGGTTAAGAACTGCTTAAACCTAGATAATTTGAGTGAAGCAGAGGTGGTTATAAATACTCTTTTGAATGCAAGTATGTTTCCAGTTTGGGATATGAACTATAGATTTGGGTGCTCTGCTTCAAAAGGGAAAGCAAAAGCTGCAGATGGTGTTATTTTTTTTAAATTAAAATACATTTTCATGAGAAATATTGCTGTTTCCAAGTCATTGGGGAATTTTCTTTCTTATCAACTCTGTTTTTTTTCCAGGGCTGATTTGCTGAAAAATGAACCTGAATAGGAAAGGCAGCCACTGCTGCAGAGAGCAGACATGTCAGCTCAGGGAAGGTGGCAAGAGAGGTGAGGATGAGCTGGCTGCAGAAATAGGGAGTGGGCTCTGCTCCTCGATGTGGGAACAGCAGCCCTCAGACACCACTAAATGTACAGCTGCCCCATCATAGACTTTGGTGCAAAATGTTTGCAGAGCCCAGAGCAAATACTTGGGTATCTAACCCATGAGTGCCATGCTGTCAGGACTGCCCAGTGATACCTCCCAGTGTTTGCAAGGGTCAGATATAGCCACACAGACTGCGATCTCAGCTGGCCAGTATCGCTGCCCCATAGATGCCTTAGGAGCCTACATAATTTCAGTAGATCCCCAACTTGTCTGTGGGTCACAGCACTGGAAGAAAAGCTTATCAGTAACACATGCTCCTAGTTTATCGGCAGCAAGTCCCTTCACATCCCACTTTTTTTTGTGCTTCTGGCTTTCCTCAGGGCAGGATCAGGATTCTGTGAAAGGCAGCCTCACTGCTCCCCTCCGCATGCTCACAGCAGTGCCTGCGGGCCCTTCGGGTCGGGGGCTAAAGGAGTTCACGGGAGCGATGCAGGCTCTTGTGAGCCAGACAGTCAGAGTTTAATTTACTAATAGAGACACAATGCAAAAGGCTACAGATTTTCTGGGCACTTCTGCACCTCTCTGAGCCTCTTCTGTGGCAGGGGGAGGCTGCGCTGCCTGCCCAGCATTCACCCAAGTTTTCCAAGTGTGAAATGTGCCACAAATAAAGGAACTGGGATGCAAAAGAATGGCAGCTGCTCCAGGACTGTTAGAGAGGCTCTTTTACAGGCGAATGAACAGTCAATTTGTAGTAAGACATTGTTTTTTAAACATAGCATAAAAACTGTTATCTTGCCTGGCTGGTCATTAGAAGAGAGATAATTATAGTCTCTGTGCGACAGCCTGGCCCAGAACAGGGGCCGCATTGTCCCAGGTCCCAGCTGAGCTCTAGCACAGGCACCCCTGGCCAGCGCTGGGACAAGGGGGCTCCTTGTGCCCCGGCAAGTTCAAAAGAGGAATTGAAGTGTTCTAAGTAGGTGTTAAGCACCTATTTTTCTCTCTGACTCTGGCCTTAGAAACTACTCCATAGGAGAAAGGTGAGGAAGGCAGATCTGTGACTGCTGTAGCTGCATCCTCCCTGGCTTTATATACAACACATATTATGACTATGATTTTTCTCTCCTTAAAAAACCAAACAAACAAAAAAAACAAACCCAAAACTTTATTTTTCCATTTATTTGGGGTTTTTTTTTTTTGTCCTTCTACTGTCCAACACAGACCAATGAGACCTGCATGATGGATGGGCTTTTAGAAGGAAGGACATATTATCTGTTCAGTGTCCACTTTCCGAGCCGTGAATGGGAGGTCTAAACCTCAGCTGATGTTGCAGTACGCTGGAGGAGTCCTGGTGGACTCAGAGCCCCATGGGCCAGAACATGCCCCAGGGCTGTCAGGAAATCCTGGGCTATTGCTTTTTACTGCCCATCCAGATAAGATGCATCCAGAAAAGATGGTGCCTCTCCACCCCATTGCAATAGGCCAACACGCACCTCGCTGCTCTGACACCTGCCCGTGCCGATCCCTCTGTACAGGGAGTTCGTGTCCATGAGTGTCACAGCATTTTTTTCTGTGTGTTTAGCCTCAAGACACTGGAGGAGGAATATAGTCATAGGTGCAGACAATAAACTGAGCTATCACTTTTTTTGCTCATTTCAGCCAGGTGTCCTACATGACTTACCTAGGAGCTTTTTGGAAAATGGAGACTTGAACATGCATATCCTGAGCCTTGGGTTAGCATGTAAAGCTACTGGGCAGTACTTTCTGTCTGGAGCTTTACTTGTGGCTCAGAGGTGAAATGGAAAAAGTTAAAAATTCTTCAGGCAGACCAGGTACAGTCAAGTCTCTCATGCCACTGTTATGTACAAATTCAGGTTTATTTTTAACAATGTTTTCTAAGAAGCAATGGCAAGAAAAAAATAAATAATTCTGTTGTTTCACATGAAGTAATTAGCCTGTTTTCCCAGCTTCTGTGTTCATCCTGTGGCTCAGGCAGTCCTCTTTTGGAAGTATTACAATTAATCAAGTTTGACAACAAAGAGTGTAAAAATTAATTTCCTCCTACTTCTGTGAGTGTAAGTAAGTAGCTGGGTGAAGAGGGAACACTTTGTTAATATCTCTACTAAAGGAAAGACTTCAGTAGGATCTCGTTCTATTAGACATAAGAGAATCCACATGGGGTATATTTCTTGCATCCCAAGTGTGAGGAAACCTGGTTCAGCTAGTGAAACTGCTTGGTTCAACTAGACAGTGGTAAGTCATGTGTAAAAAATGCTACTAGGGAAAGCAGCATCTTGCATAAAGTAGTGAGCAAGTTAAGTACATAACATTCCTACTACAAGTGGAAACACAAGGCAATATTCAATTATATTGTCAGGACAATCAAGGTTTCTTTTTTTAAAAAAATATTTCTTTTGAATAACAGAAAGACAAGAAGTGTCTTCTGTCATCTCAGTGAGAACAAGCCCAGCAACTCAAAGGATTAGATAAGGTAGTGAAGCAAAAGAAGTATATTTAAAATAAAATACTATTTTAATATTCCAAAACTAATGTGCATGTGTAATGCAGTTACTTTTGCTTGAGCTCACTTTGCATCTCTGAAGCAGACCAGTCTTACAGCCATCACTGTCATTCAGATGAACTGAATAAAGTCTGAAGAACATGGTACTACAGATAGAGAAAAAACATAGATATTCTTTGAGCCTAGTCAAACACAAGGTGTTTTTAACTTTAGAATGTAGATGGTAAAATACAAACTATAAACATATGACTCTGTTGCTGTTCTCAGTCAAATGTATTTTAAAAGCCATCTAAACTATTCTTTCTCTGTGTGTGCTTCCTTGTTTTTGGTGTTTTGTTTAAATTTTGGAGAGGTTAGAGGAAAAGGAGTGTGCTCCAAGGAGGATCTGCCTCTGTAATTATTTTTTTTTTCTGCTCTGGATATGGCATAGTTCCCATAAACTCGAGGAACAACATATTAACTTGGGTTGAAAGTTTGCTTGGGGCCTTTGGTTCATGTTCGTACTAGTCTGAGAGAAATCGCATTTTGAAGAGACTTATCGAGACTCTAATCTCTCTGCAGAAAGCTGAACGGCTGTGGCAGGCTTGACAATGCTATTCATTTTTGGAGCCTCACCAGCAAAACAAGCACTCAGCACAAAGGGATATATAGCATCCAGGCTACTGTACTGTTCATATATCTGTATCTATTCATCTAGCAAGGGAGTTCACACCATATAAATACATATCATTGGAATAATACAATTTTCCATTCTGTATCTTGAAGATTGGTGTTCCCCAGTGTCAGGTAGTGTTAACTAATGACACTACACACACCTTCCTATTGATCAAAGAAACAAACAAACAAAAAAAGGTCTTGAAAGCAAAATCATTTTAAACCTAGGGAACAAACTGCATTACCTGCTACACACTATAAGCATATATATGTCTATTGTTGTGTGACTAATATGCACCATTGTTTATCAAACAGTTAAACCCTGGCTGTTCAGGCAGTAAATATATGTGTCCACTTTAACAGTAGGGGTTTCATGCTTTTATAAATACTTAACGAAGTATATATAATCTAAAGTACAGTTTCATTCTATGTCTATGTCTTCATCTTCTTAGGTCTTTGATCCTGTGCACACAGCTGGAATGCTAAACAAAAAATTATGTCCCTACAGTTTCTTAGCAGTGAAAATATTTAACTATTATCAACAGGCAAAAAAGCAACCCCCCCTCCCCCATAAATAAATATAGCAAAGAAATTACATCAGAATTACCTTGCTTGAGGTGTGCAACTTTTTATTCCTTTCCTCCACACAGTATGAAAGTGTTATTTTTTCCAAGCTTTTCTGTACCCCAAACTCCAGCCAACATTATTTTACAGAAGGAGATGCAGGCAGCGCAGGGAGGCCTGGACACCTTCTCTCTTTCAGAGAGGAACTAATCAAACATTCCCATCAAGCTCCCAGCTCTGTGAAAGGCACATTGCTCTCCCTCCCTCCCTTCCTCCCTCCCTCCCTCCCTCTGCTCCTCTCTCCCTCTCTGTCTCTCCCTCCCTCTGTCTCTCCCTCTCCCTCCAGCACACACAGAGGTACAGAGCTCCTTACATTGATTTAGCAGCCGAATTAGGCGGTCCTATTTTAAATATATGTTCCCTCCCACATATTTTTGGTAGGGATTTCTGTGCTCCTTTTGCACTAGCCTGTCAGATTTGTCAAGTTTTTCTTTTTTGGGAAGTGAAGCTTTACTCGACTGATGTTTTGGTTGAATTTTTTTCATTCTCTCTGTGCAGTTCAGCACCATAGTAAAGGGACGACAGCTAGTAGCCAGGAGGAAACTACACAGTACTAAAGATTATAAATAACAGATTAGTTAAGTGCAAGTCAGATTTAAAAAGAAAAAATATCTTTTGAAGGGAGAAACTGTGATGCCTTCACTCATGTGAATAGCATCTTATTCCTCAAACACTTTCCCTAAATTCAAAGGATTAATGACAGAGCAAGTCTGTGAGTCTGGCCACACAGAGGTAGAAATATGACATAAGGATAACATGGACATCTTTCTGATGAAATTGGGTGCAGGAATTTAATAACATTTCAAAGGAAATTAATAAAATCTCAAAGACTTCTAAACTGGCACTCATTTAATGTGACTTTACCAAATGAGATACACAAAATCATTAACTAGCTTAAGTATCTGTGTACAGATCTCCTAAAAAAAAAATAAAAATACTGAGACAATCAAGTTCGCAGTATTTACAAGATTATCACAGAAAGGGCTGGTATCATATTCCAGGGTGCTGGAATGCAAACTATAATCTGCAATTCCACCCAGGTATTCAGAAATTTATAGGTAACATATATGAGTGAGCATACACTGTTTTAGGTAAGTTCATTATTGTTGAAAAAAGAATAATCTAGAATAAATTCAGGAGATTATGAAGTTCAAAAGACACACTGGAGAGACATGGAGTTCCTGGCTACTTCTGATCTAATAAATGTGTTTGGTTTAAGGGAAAGTGACTACTTGGATTTAAGTGTAAGTGATTACCTGTTAGTTGTGAGTATCTACTCCAGTACTTATGGAAACTGTATAACAGTTTAGCATATCAATAAACAGTACAACAACGAAGATTTATCAAGAAGTTCCAACTGTGTTACTAAGGGATAATGATCCATAATTCATTTGATTCTCTTAACATAGAAGTTTAGGCTTGCCATGGTAATCCCTTGTGAGGCAGAATGAAGTGGACTGGCAGAAAGCCTCTCCAGACAGCAAACCTGTTAGCAGATCTACTAAAAAAAAATAACCAAAACAAAACCAAAAACCAAATCACCCTGAAGTCTTATTAATTCAAATTAACACTTTCAGAGTATCATCACTCTTTTCATAAGGCTTTGTGAGGTTTATTTATTCAGATCATCATGGGCAAAAGGACTGAGACCTTAGGACTGGAAGTTTAGAGGTACATAGGTGCTAGGGGCCAGACATCTAAATATTGGGGTTTTGCAGCTAAGTGGCTATGTGTCACTTCCCAGTGCTAGTGGAGGGCTGAAGTCCCCATGATAACCCCTTACCTGCAGATGTAAATAGAAATGCTCCAAAATGTTTGGGCACAGACCTTCACTGGTATTTAACTAATCATTTTCCACTCAAGTAGATTATTTTCAGAAATCTGTGGGCATATATATATTATAAGCCTATTATAGCTTCAAAGTCTCAGGTCAGTGGGTTATTGAAGAAGCCTCTTGATCTCAAACCAGTGCGAGTGGGAGTACAGAAGAGTGAGCTCCTGGCAAACCAAGACATGGTTGGACAGCAAAGGCTCAGGCTGTGCCCACAGAGCACAAGACAGGACTGCATAGAAATAGCTGGACTAGTGCTGAGTGATGGAGCTGAGATGTCAGAAGCAGCAGCTGACTGGGATAACTGGTACAGGCAAAAAGTTCTCCTAAGGTTCAGCTTCTGGTACTCACATCAGCTCATTGAGGGGTGTAGCTGTTGGCATGCTGAACATGGTCAGCAAGGTGTCAAAGCAACAGCGACAGTGCCCACACTGAGGTCATGCTTCATCGTTATTGCTGCAGGTTGGAAGTTTTGCAGAAGAAACAGCTGATACATCCATTTCTCATTTTCCATGGACAGACTATCTAATTTGTGGGTAAACTGTATAAAGCGCAAAGAGCCAATGTGGACCTGGCAGGACCTAGCTCATTGCAGTGGTGTGTGAACAGAGCTCTCCTGCTTCCAGAAACCCAGCAGTGGTGCAGCCGTTTCCATGCTGCGGACACCTGAGCTCTCCCAGCCTGGCCGGCTCCGCTCAGGGCTCAGGGTCAAGGATGCTGCCAGTGGGCTGGCACATTTCTGCGTCACTGCATATGAGCTAACCCAGCATCCAGGAAATGAGCATCCCGGGAAGTGTGGAGCAGAAACCCTGAGTGGGCAGGAAAAGAAAAACTATCTATGTTTGCCATTATCCAGGGTATTCAGCCTCTCATTATCATGTGTAATGGAGAGCTGAAGAGTATCAAAACAAAACTCTGAGGAGGGCACTGGCTGTCTCTTTTTATCACAACATTTCTGAGTGCTGCTGCCTGTGCTTTTTCCTGACAGAAGCAATTTCCAGCCACCCAAGAGCTGGCAACACAAAGTGTGGGAGCAAGAGGTGAACCACGTTGTGAGGCTCCACTTCAGTGCTGGGATTTGCCACAGGGAATGATATTTTTGCAAAAGAGCTAACCATGCAGTCAAGAAGCCACTAGTTTGAAGACAATAGGTATTGAACACGATTGTCTAGGGATGGACAAATGCTCCATGTCTGTATGTGTTCATGTCTCCCATCATCGCTTCTAGTCAGACGCCTCCACCTGAGTTTTCTGTGAACTGGGAGTACTATTTGTGGTGGTAGTTTTTAAGTTTTACTATATCCTATTTTGTTAGTTAAAGCAGGATTTATCAAGATCCATTGAAAATATCATTAAGTGTATGAATGCACACTTAGAGTAGGTGACAAATTTCAAGAGGCAGAGCCTTTACTACTGTGTGACACAGATATACACATATACATGCATACATACTTGGTAAGTAAGGCTGATGCATATTACAGCCTCACTCTACCACAGCAGCAGCAGCTCAGTAACTCTCTTCAGTAAAATATTTTGCCAAAATTGCTGTTCTATTAATTTCCAAGTGGGTATCACTGACATGCAGAGTAGAATTGTTTCCACTGTAATATGAAGCCTGAGGGCAAAGGAACGCAGACCTCTAACCTGTCCTCTGAAAGTCTTAATGAAGCAGCTAATGAACAAGACCAGCGAGTTGAAGTACTTCAGTTTCAAAGAGAGTTTGAGAAAGTTCTTCATTTTTGAGGAAAATGTAGTGACTACATTGAATTGTGATCTACTCAGAGACTACCTACGCTCTGGAAGATAAAAACAGCAGAAAGAGAGAGATATGGCAAGATGTATGTAAGCAATGTCAGTGTGGACAGAGGAGATAACCTGGCCAAGACTCAGTAAGGAGGCTTGGTGTTTCCAAACATGGTTAGCAGCAGACCTGGAAGACCAGACACTTGCTAATGGATCTTAGTCACAGTCCCTTAAATAAATATTCATTTTGAGATCATCTGTCATGCAGAATTTTTATAGTATCCAGTTTTTGTTTAAAAAACATTGCTTTGGGTAACAGCTGGGTAAAGGCCATGTTGGGTAGCAGCTGAAAATTTGACTTTACTGAAGGGAAGCTCACTTCAGTTAATCTAATGCTCATTACAAACCCAACTTCAATATTTTTAAACCAAGTTTTTGTTTATAATATAACTAGTGGGCTTACGTGTTTCAGCCAACACAAAAATGTATGATCCCTTGTGTCTCCTGGCTCCACCAGTGTAGGTATATGGAAAGAATATAATATTCATCTATGTTACAGAACAAGCTATGCCTGCAAAATGTTTAGAGAAATCTGAAATTTGGTTGGGAAATTTTTAGGGGGAAAGTGCAGAGTCTCCCACACACTGTGTCTTTTTCCCACTCAGGGGACCCAAGGTGCACAGTGCCCTTCTGGTGTGGGGCTGCAGGACATGCTTTTAAAACCATGAGATCACTTGATCTTCAGGTTGTGAGTAGGAAATATATAAGGAAGCAAAGTGATTCAGGGCTGAGCTAACTGACCTGTGATAGTTACTCAGAAACTGTTGAATGTATCTTCTCAGATGACCACTGCAGGCTTAGTAAACCAGTACTATAAAGTTCTGACTCAGTAGATAAGGACAGAAAGCACAGACAAATTAAATGATTTCTGCAAGATCATGCATAGCTATGTCACATCTAATCCCATCCAAGTGTTTAAACAGAAAGGAACACATTTTCTGCTCTCAAGCAATTACCCTCAAGTCTTTTCCACCACATACTACCACAGGAATAAGAGAGCAAAATATTCTCCAAGTTATGACACCCCAAGATGTCATGCACAGCCTGGCAGTGCTTGCTCTGTTCAAAGATAGTGTGGCTGCACTTGTTAGTGTTAACTCCTAACCAGTGGCAGGGGAGTTCAAACTCTGCAGTTTTTCTACATTTCTCAGGCTCTGTGAAATAAAATACTACTTCATGCATTGTTATGCTTAAGGTAAACTGTGCTTGAAAACCATTTATACATTAAGAAAACAAGGCATGGGGACAACACAGTAGAAAGTGAGAAGTATAATTGGGATGGCAAGGCAACTAGGGGGTTAACATTGTTTGGCTTTAGCTGCTTAAAGCACTTACATCTATATTGACCTCAGGTAAATAAAATAACCAATGTCCTCGAAGGCTTATATAAAATACACTGATGTGTTTGTCTTGTGTTTGAGAAAGGTATGGAGGGTGAATTATGTATGCTGTAGTCGTTGCCAGCATCAGAAACTTCTTTAAATAATTAGAGCAATTGGGTAGCCAAACATCTGTTTTTTCTTTTTATGAATGAGGAGACCTCATGGGCCAAATGAATGCATAATGTTGGCATGCTTGGCTTAAATGGATGGATACCAAACTTACACTGTATAAATTTGACCCATTGGGTGTTTCTCAGTGAAGATGGCAATGGCCATGTTTCCTGAGACTATAGAGAAGCTGGGCTCTGTCAGTAAGCCCCAACCCCCCAGGTTGATTCGTTTGTCCCACAGGGAAGGAAGGGGCAAACGGTGACAAAATTAGCCTTTTCAAGTTTGCCGGGAGGCAATGTTCAAATGGGAGCTGATAAGCTCCTTGCCCTGGATCTTCTGCAGCATACAGCATGGGAATAGGGTCTGCCTGGGACCCTGCTGCTCCAGCTGGACAGGCTCAGGAAATGAGGGTTCATAGTAAGAAATGGGAAAAGAACCCTTTTCTGTGACTGATATGTGGAGAGCTTGAGCCTTTGCAGTTGAGCATTGACCACTGTCATGGATTTATTTACTTATTTATTTATTTATTTTAGGTTCTGGGCAGTTACTTTTGGAAACTTTTTACCTCATCTGCCTCTATAATAATAAGAAGACATAAAGAAAAGTTGACTCAGGCTTGGAAAGATAGCCTAATAAAGCTGAGCAAACTCAGAAGTTACTACTGTCTCTAAAGAGCATTTGTATGCTCTGAGAGGGATTAAATGTGTAGTGCATTAGCTGTGGGCATGCAAACAATACTAGTTAGGACCAACAAGTCATTTGTGTTTTCTTGTAGGTCTTGGAGTATAGCAGAAAGAAGTCATGTTTAGATATTGCTTTCTTTTAATTATTTCAAGATACATCTCTGTAGGAAAAAAGAAAACAGATGGAGGACGCACTTGCACTTGAAATACAACAGGGAGCTATCATGGGCATCAAAAAATCTTCATTATTTTTACTATGCAGCTGAACCTACCCATATGTCCTATGGCCCAGGTTCCCAATGCCAGATTCAGAACAGAGGATGCCACAAATGCTGTGTTGAGACAAGTGAAGAGTAAATGCTGGGGCTGGAACAGCCCCCATCACATTTGGGATCAGGAAATGCCAAGGGCAGTTGCTAAGGAGGGATTTGCCCTGGTTATGGTCACAGGCCTTTGGATGTAACCAGTTTTAAAAGCTGTGACATAATGGGATTGGACCATGATGTTTGTATCTATAGTCTGCTGTCAGAAACCAAGTGTCCACCACAATAGAAATCCATTTTAAGAACCCTTTTTTGGCAGAACTTGCAGTTATTGCGAACAAAAATGTATGGTGACTGAACAGCACTGGGTCTGTAGGAAGTGCAGCATATGGATTTTGTTCATCTTGAATCCAATGTAGGTGGGGATTGAGTCTTCCCAGGGTAAGTGGGATGTATTTCATTGCTCCACTACCTCATATAAAACCTGATTCATCAGCATAAAGCTCCTTGTATTAGGAGGAAAGTCATCTGTTTAGGAGAGTGCTCTTTGGTAATCAAAAGTTTCAGCAGTACTGGATTCAGTGCTGAAATTTACAGATGAGGACCACAGCTCTCAGAAAACACAAATGGCTTTTTCAGTGTGCTTTCCCTATCTGCGTACTGCCACTGTGAGCCATGTGCTATCACTGCCACTGTTAATTCAGTTTGCCAAGAATACTAGGTCTCACTCTGGATCTCAGTTCCCCTTACCTTTGCAGTAAAGCTCAACTATTCACTTCAAATCAGGCCTGGAAAATGTAAACCCAGTAACAGTCTTCTGTCTGTTCTTCCTGACTATTTTCCTGATGTGTTTTCTGTTTTTGCTCTGTAGGGCATCAGGTGTCAAAGCAAGTAGGTGATGCCAGTAAAAGCCACTTCACAGTAGAGAGCTCGTGGCTGCCTCTCAGCAACTGAATGCACCCGCTCTGTGGTGCCCTTATCCTTGTCTTCTCCAGCTTTGGCTCTCAGCACTGAAGACTGTTCAAAATGCAGGTTTTTTCTGGAGGCAACATGCAGAAATCAGAGTGCTGCTCTGGCAAGTAGAAGTGTCCAAACATGCAGTAGAGCCAGAACTGCCAGTGTGTTTATTGGGTGGATTCATGTATTTTCTTTACTGGTATGTATCTTTCAAAACAGGTATTTGCCAGAGTTCATGAAAAGCCCCTCTGCGCACATCCCTGTGCAAAGGCTCACCATGTAAGGGCTGACTTTGCTCTCTCCCAGTCGAGTGGTGGTGGCTTGGCTCCCCTCCAGAGTCTCTTTCCCCACTGTACTTGCAAAGGCCCATTTGCCTCCAGGGAGGTAAAATTTCCAGGAGGGATCCAGCTGGTGTAGAGGGCAACAGGGTTGCAGGCCCATGTGCCTGTGTAGGAATGGGACATCTCAGCACAGGGTAGGAATACACAGGGTCCCCCCAACTCCCATGTGGTGCTTCACCCATATAAACCTCTCTTTGTGCATATCCAGGTGCTGGCAGCACCTTTCTTGGGGCACAGTATGCGTTGCAGAGACAGACCGTCCTGTGTTTCAGCAAGGCTGAATTTAGTTGGGAGGGAAAGGAGAGGGGTTGTATGGTCCTGGTGCTGGGGGCTGTCAGAGTGGAGGGAAGCAATGGGGAAACAGGAGGGTAAAATCGGGGCCCTGATGAAGGGATGGGGCAGGGAAAAGGTAGCACCTGGGGGCCCTGTGATGTGGATACAAGGAAGGTGTAGAGCAACGCAAGGTCCTCCCTGGGCACGCAGAACCCGGGGGACTGGCAGAAACACCAGCATTTGCTCTTCTCTGCCTCCCTACCCTGTCCCTTTGCTCCTCTCACTTCCAGCAGGATGGGAGATGGTATCTCTGGTGTTTCTCTAACTGGTCACCACCAAGGTGTTCATTGCCCTGTGAACATATTGAAGCTCCAGACTAAAACACATTCAAAAAATAACTCTGCTGTGTGTGAACCAGCATGGCATTGGAAATGCGGCTGTGCACCCAGGGCAGCTAAGCTGGCACCAGCTCTGCCACTCTGGGGGCTGCAGGGCAGGGCTGTGAGCAGGAAACTCACACCCCTTCCTCCTGCTCAGGATATTTGTGACTAAGCTATTGTAATATGTGTGCAAATGGGTCAGGGCTGGGGTGTGCAGGCTGTGAAGAACTGCTGTGATCCTTTTTGCTGCCCACTGCCAGTATTTTATCCAAGCATCAAGCTGTTTCGAGCATTTCCAGTCATATAGAGCAATGAGGTGTGCCTGAAGGGACAAAAGATGTAGACACAAGCTTCTGCAGTGCAGTAGCCTGTATCTATACCTTTGGTAAGCCAGTAATTTCTCACAATTCATTTCCATTTAAAAAAGCAGAAAATAAACAGTATGCATAAACATGACTCCACACTGTAGCAATTAAATTAACTATAACCTCAGTAATTTAGAAATAGAATAGCAAAGGAGACCTATCTTTCTTCTGTGAAAGGGCCACAAAAAGATCCAATGCATTGTAAAACCTTCTCTGAAATCAAGCCTTGAGAAGAAATGCTGCTCTTTTGTTACAATTAAAAGAAAAATTAAAAGAACCCTTCAAATCTGATTAGAAAAATAAATCTCTCTGAATAAGCTCTATCCTTTGTTCCTTGCCTCCAGTGCCACAGCCATATGTTATTAGATGAGCTCTGCCTTTTGATCTCCCAATTAAGAAGTTACTTCTAATACATTGCTCAGTCACAGACACAATTAAACTGGAAATACTATTTGCATTCTTATAATTGTCAGCATTAAATATCCAAAAGAATTGTAAGAGGAAAACCTCTACATTTAATGCTTGCTAACTTCTCACGGTGTTTTATACTATGGAAAATACTGTCAATGCTTTCAAACTGCTTTAATAATTGACATTTTCCACCTTAGGTTCTCAAAGCTCTTTTCAAAGAAGGGCAAACAATGAAAGAAAGTGAAAAATAGTTTTGGGAGAGAGGAAATTAAATTACATGCATGTTCTTATAGAGTATCAGAAGAAAAGAAAGCAAGCAGATTTTGCAGAAAAACTGAGAAGTACAGAGCTTACAGAACTGAGTCTGAAAAGGTGCTTGGGCTACTGAAGATACAGAGGAAGAGATGTATCTGCAGAATGACCAGGAGCCTATCTTCCTGGGCTTGCTTCATGAAAGGCATTTAAGTGGTGGTTACCCCCACAGCTGGCCTGCCCTGCCTTCCTGCACCTGAGCAGAGGAAGCTGCTGCAGGAGAGCCCTGTTCTCTAACCTGGCCTGCTTTGTTTGGCTTGTTAGTAGAAGGGGAGTTCTGCAAGTAGCTCAATAAGTAGCTTTGAAAACGGGTGGCTTCTCTCAGAAGAGGTAGGGATATATGAGGCAATTTCTTTTTCTAATCCAGCAGCAACAACAAAATATTGCAGACAGTTTCCCAGCCCTGTAAGAGATGCCTGCTGTCCTTCACAGCTCCCAGAGACATCCAGGGCTCTGCAGATACAGGCTGCGAAGATGCGTGTGCTGGGGAACGAGTTGCTCAGGACCAAGCAAAAGGGAAATGTTTCCTGCTGGTGCACCCACAGCCCTGCGACACCACACCGTGTGCTCAGGTCAGTGCTTGGACTTTGGTTTACAAAATCCTAATGGTTTCTGTTGCATCTTGGTAGAGGTTTGGGAGACCCAGGGAGAAGGCCAGAGAATAACTAAGGTCAGAGGAAGACTGAGCGAGGCATCTGTTGTGTTAATTTTTGGTGAGTTACAGCTGCAGCCACACTTTGGTGTGTCCAGATCCTGGTTCAGTTTTTGTGTCTCCACTGACAGATCACTGAGAAAAAGCAGCTCAAAGCTGCTTTAAACTCTCCGTGGTGAGTTTATCTTAGGCTGTTCAGTGCCAGTGATGGTTTCTGTGAGTCTCTTACCCTAAAGTGAAAGACATTTATGATCAGTGAGAAATGCATCTGGCACGTCCTGCTGGTGTAACGTACTTGCAGGGAGAACAGAGCAGACGATTCTGATTCACACCAGTATAAGAAAAGGAGGTGTTAGGCCTGCAGAGCCATGTAAAATGGTGCATTCCCCTCCTGAGTGAGCTAATAAAGTATGTAACCATGCTGTGTCAGCTGCGATGTTAAACATGACACGCTACCCTGCCTTACAGCTCACTGATTGCCTGGGCTGTTTGCTCTGGTGTGGGGGGGTGGTGGAGCTGCTGCTGACAGCCCAAAAGAGTTGTAAATCGCAGGTGTTGAGGCCCCTGGTGCATGGTGGAGTGGTTTTACATTCAGCCCTCATTGTGTTTGCTGAGCTCCCCTCTTACCGTGTCCTCAAGGGCCTTCTGCCATCAAGCTGTCTTTGCCATGGGTTGGGATAGCTTGCATATATACTCTTTATCAATATGTAAAGGAGCTCAGATGCCTGATGGGATGCCACCAGAAGCTCACTTTGCCTCCTTTGTGGCATTGCATGGGAAAGCCTGTAAAGAAACTTGCAAGTGCTAGCTATAATTATTTCCATCCAGCTGTTCGTGTCCAGCTAAGCAGGCAGTGATTTTGGGGGGAAATTACATTTTAAAGCTTCTGCTGCTCTAAAGTGAATTTCTTTGGCCTTCTCAAAATTAGTGCTTTACAGATTTCTTTTTTCTTCTTTTCTTTCAATAAGTGAATACCTTTCATAATCTAGTAAAAAGTCCATTTACAAAAATGAGTAAGAAAATCAAAATAAGTACTGATTTGCATGTAATAAATTGGGTTAATTTGCAGTAATTAATTGTTTGCTTTAAGTCTGTTGCTCTCTTTGTTTCTTTTTGCATGCAGGAGGGGAAAGGAATTGGTGTTACTGTGAGGAATGCAGTTTGCCAAACAAATGCCTAGTTATGGGAAGTTTTGAGTAAGCTCCCTGTTTAATTTGTTTCACATTTCCAAGGCTTGACTTTCTGAAGGTCAGAGTCAGGGGCATAAAATCAATCTGGTGCCTGCTAAGAGATCCAAGAAATGAAAGACCAGATAAATGGACTTCAAAAGAAAACTCAGTAGGGCCCTCTGCACACCAGCTTTTTCCATCATCACATCTGCTCTTCTGCAAGAGCAGTGTGTGCGCACGATGACATGCAAGCAGTGTTCAGAAAATGAGTGATCAAGAACTTAGCAGCACCTGTAACTGAGGAAACTGGTACAAATGGTATATTTCATTTACCTCTCTATTTTCTCTTTTTTCGAAGACTTTTTGAAGACATTCTGTGATGTCTTTGGTGTTTCATCTGTAGGAAACTGTGACAGTGGAAGTGAATATCTATGGAGTCTGTTGCTATGACAAAGATGGATCCTAGCAACTAGACATTAATACTTGGGCTGGTATTTCAGAAGAGATTTGCAACATTTTCACTTCTGCCATCAACTATTGCATAGAGTGGAAATCAACAGGTTGGACCAAGAGCGGTCCTAGAGATGCCATCAGTGAGTTGGCAGCTGTCGTGTGTGCATGTTTCATGAGTTTCTATGCCATAAACAGTTGTTGGAGAGTATGTAATTTACTGCTGTTGATGTGGCTATTGTTTCTAATCTACAAAACTTCAGAAAGTCTGGGAACAGTTTTATGCATAAGAATTTCCATAAGAGGGACTAACCTTATCCTGCAGCGCCCAAGCACTTGGCCTTGGTGTCCTCCTGTCTCTAAGCATTCACTTGTTATGTGACTTGGCCTCATCTTGAGACGCTGTGCGTGAAATTTGTGGGTTACAATTAATCAGTTTGCTGTTGCTTGCAGAGGAATAAGGTTTCTGTCCCATATCTCCATATCTCTAGGATAAAAAAAGATGACCTTTTCAGCCCCTGCTCCAAGGAACAGACTTAAACTCATATGCAAAGGCATGATGGAGAAGGGAGAGGGGAAGTTTCCCCTCTGATACCCTCTATTTCTCCTTCCCTCAGCACTGTGGGGAGAAGCTGTAAATATGATGCAGGCATGATCTAGGCTGCTTGAGTTTGGCAGGCGCAAATGTATCTGTTGGGGAAGATGTTGGGTTTTCCTCAGTGCCTCAACAGCTGATCTTACAGACCTGGTAATGAAACTGCCATGGTCATAAACGTCAAAGTTGAGCCATTACTCAGGGCTGGGGGGATTTTGTCCTGGGTTTGCAAGGGATCATGTTTGTGATGACCCTTTCTGAAGGAGAGCATTGATGGTGGGGTTTGTTGCAGTCACACGGCTTCTTAATCACAAAGTGTTACACAGTGAGGGCCAGGAGCAGTGATGCAAGGAATTTGAGCCAGAGCCCTGAATTTTCATCACTTCAGGCAGGCAGAGGAGTTGTCTCTATCTCTAAATGATATTTAGGGATTTCTGCAGCTGAATGCCATTATCAATGACAACATTTTGAATGAATAACCCCACACATATATTGTGCGGCTGTAATGTGAATAATTGTGAACACTCCTCAGTCTTCCTCTTCCCACTCCCCTGTCCCTCCTCAGCCTAAGCACAAACACTCATTTCAGGGCTAAAGATATACTCTTAAATCAGTTCTGACATTTCTTTGTTGTTGCCTAACGAAGGCTGTGTTGATGGGGTAGAGGGCAGTTTTATATAAGCCCTTGCTGAGATGTGGTAGGATTGGAAGTGGGCAGCAGTTGCAAATGTTAGCATTTGTCTCTGGAGTTTGTTTAGCTGCAAGCCTGAATGTCTGCATGGCGTATAGGGCATTGTCCCCCTGCCTTGTTTTTCTGAGTTGCAGTGAAATGTCACAGTCCCAAGGACTGCGGGATCCAAAGAGCAGCCATGCTGCTGTCCCCGCCAAGCTAACAAGGGGCCTCTGTGTTTGGAGGGAGACATCCCACTAGGGATGTGCCAGCTGCTACTCCTGGCTTTCCCAACCCTTTCCAAACACTTTTACACTCTGCTTCTTTCATGAATTGGATTATTTGTTTTTTAAGCCTGTTGCTGAGCAAGTTAAATCCACCCATGCCTGGTTAACAAAGCCTGAAATAATTGTGACTAAGTCAAAGCAGTGCTGAAGGGGGAGACCAGCCACGCGGACCAGGCTAGTTTCCCAGCCATGCTGAGTGTGATTAATCCTTGCTGGGTTTATCCAGGTGTCAAGGAAGGGCTTGAATGGCACCCAGAGGCTGGGACCATGTCCCCTTGCTGCCCACCGCTCTCGTCTTTCATCCTCTGTAACCTAGGCTAATACAGGGACTTACACACTGACTGGAATGAGTTGGTTTTCTTGTGGAGAGTCTGGAAAAGCTTGCTTTGCTGTGTTAGTCTTATCCTAAGGAACAAAGATGGTCAGCTGAAAATGAGGGCTTCCTATGGTCAGCTGTAGGTTAGAATGGCAGGATGCTTCTGCTCTTTGAAGATTATGTAGGTCAGTGAAATGCTGTAAGTCCATGAGACCAACAAATGAGGTAAACCTGTTGTCATTAAGTAGAGAAAATAATTTCAACACTGTAAATGACTGGGACTGCCCAGACTACAGCTAGTTTTTACTTTGCTTGCTGTGCAAGACCCCACATTAAAAATAAGATAAAACTAAGTCTTTAAAGGCAGAAGTGCTTTGGGTGCATTCTGCTATTCAAAACGCAATCAGATTCTTTAGGATTAGAGGCAGCTAAGGCATGTCATCTTCATTAAAAACCTTTGGGATCTACAGCTGAGAGACCCTGTATTGAGCAACCCTAGACCTGACTGTGCTCACTGAGCTGCAACTGAACTTGCTGGCTGACGTACAATTCCAGATTTTGCAGATGGAGGTATGTGGGAAAAGTCTTTACATTATTGAGTGGATTCACTGAATGGGTCTTATGTGGAGAATACAATTTTGTGAGGCTAGAAATGTTGTCCCAGGTATAGGTTGGGGCACTGTAACTACTACTATTAACTTCATTTTTATTGCATATGGTTGTAAAGGGGGAATGCCCCTAAATTCATGTTGTCTTTGCAGGAGGACTTCAGGGAGATTCCTCTCAGTAGTGTTTTTTTGATGCATATGCCAGGCCTATTCTTTGCTGCTAACATAGTAAATGCTTAAAGGACTCTATATGGACAGAATAGGTAACAGCTAACATTGTGGTGACTCCCCATGTTTCACTATGCCATGGCGATACTCCATTTTCGTAGTAGGTTGGTTGAGGAAAAGCAATTGGGAAAAATTGTGCCTGCTTCACAATTAGAATTCTTATTAGACAATCTTTTGGTGGTGTATTCACCTGTGCTAATTTTCTGGTTTTTGGCTAAGCTCTTCCTTATCTGTTGTCAAAGCACCTATCAATAGTGCATGTTGGGTGTAATATAGGATGTGACAATAAAACAAGCTGCAAACATGAAGCTTGAAACATGGGATTTCAGTTAGACTGTAAATGTGAAACTGGGATGCCATTTCTTCTCAGGGTCACAGTGACTCAACAGAGATGTGGGTGAGCACCAGCTACCATCACACAGAGCAAGTGAGTGGGCCATAAGCAAACAGGAGGTCTAAACTAACTTGAGGAAGACTCAAGTCTGACAAATACTGCTGCAGCCCAGAAGTTGACAGAGCCTTGCTCTTCTCCGTTTTAAGTTGTGATGTCAAGGTGTTTTGTCTCCTTTATCTGCAGGCATACCTGACTAGTTATCCTAGTGCTAGCCTTGTCTTTCCTCACTGCCCTCTGAGAGAGTGTCACCCTTTCCCACACTTTCTGAGCCCGTGTGTTCTACCTCTTGTAAAAGCTCTGACTTCTTTCAGAAGCTGAAATGTTTAAGACCTTCTTGTCAATTTAGCCAAGGCCTAACAGTGACATTTGCCTCCTAAAGAAAAGATAGCAAATTCAAGCAGTACTGTAGCTCACCAAATAGGCAATAGCTCCCCAGACGTGAGTCTAACCTGCACTCCCAGCCTGCCAAGCCATGAAAGTAATTTGCAGGGCAAATATACTGTGCTACACCTCCAGTCCTTGCAGATGCTTGCATGCCTTAGTTGGATTGTGTCATCCCAGGAAAAAGTGAAATATGACTGAAAAAAGTGAAGTTTTACTGTCCTGGTAGCCCATTTTCCTTGTCCTTTTATATGTTGCATGGCCAATCCAAGTCTTCCTTGACTTGCCAAGCTGTTGTTGTGTTTTGATCATCAGACAGTGATCAGTGACTTTCATGATGCTCTACCCTCCCTCCTTTGGACTCCCTAGCCGTGCCATCCCATTAAGGTGTATTATCTTTCCAAGAATGTGTATTACCAAGAATGTATAGCATCTTCCAAAGAGTAAGGTGTATCAGATTTCCAAAAGTTAATATTTTCCCTTGCCATGACTCCAAGGATGGGGAATGGCCTGGTAACAGCTCCTCCAAAATGTGGGGAGATATGGGTCTCATCTCTAGAGCTTGGACTTAAACTTTTGAATTCTTGAACTGGTCATTCGCCTGGGATGATTTTGTCTGGTAGGACATGATAACGCTGGTGTACTTGACTACCTTTCAGCAAAGGAAGCTGAGAGCTGGATTGCCAGGTAACACGGTATCAGTCAAGGATGAGCTAAAGCCTGTTTTTCCTTTCCCTTTAAATCCACCTGGAGGCCACATGTTATCCCAGGTTCTGGCTAGCTTGTTCTCAGAGAAGTTAGTTTTGTTCATTTTATACAGCAGTTCACTAGTGGTGTGAAACATGCCCTGAGTACACTAAGTTTCTCCCACTTCTCTGTATGAATGTTATATGGTATGAATCCATTTGAAATTTATCTTTGGTGCCTGGTAGGGCTTTGCCAGGTCACATCACCAAGACATGCTCGTGCTTTCATTTGTGCTGCCAAACTTTATTCTTGACTTCATACTTCCTTTTGCAAATATTGTGGTGGATGTGACACACACACAGGTGCCTCCTACCCAGCAGATGTGCCTTCAGCCACCTGCACACCCTGCAGGACCATCCCAGCTTTGCTCCAGCAGTGGTTCTTTCCATCAGCCAGGTTGATGGGTGTACAGTGTCAAAGGCTGTCAAATATCAGCAAGGGAGGGCTTTTGTTGCAGTGATTTGTGTAAAACCTTCCACTCCCATTTTATTAGGTTACATCCTATTGCATAATTAAATGCTGTGTGTTTGTTATCCCTAAAGGGCTTCTGTCTCATTCAATGAGCATTAAAGATGATGGTTATTGGCACAGACAGCTGGTAGTTCTTTTTTTTATTTTCATCATTCAGTGTGGCCCTGTTTTTTTTATTAGACAGGGGATTATTACTTTCCATTTAGTAATTTTCTTACTTATCTATGTTCTTTTTGTAGTACTATTTGGACATCCTTTGAATCTTAAATTTCTTCTTCTGCTTCTCTGACACATCAAGAAGGATACAGTCATGCTTCCCTTTTATGATGAGTTATTGTTATATAGACAGATTTTTAAAAAAGATCCAATCCAGAAAACAAACTTTCGGAAGTATGTATTAAATACATATTTGTGTACTCAAAGCTGTAGACAAAAACACAGGCCCAGATGACAGGCTCTTGTTCTCTCCTGCAGTCAATGCAATTGACTTAGCTACTTCTCTTGATCTGAATGTGGGTATATGAAGTTTTATAGGAGTCTTTCAGGCACAAAGCTTCCTGCAGGGTCTGTGTATATGTGTATCCAGTAGTACCTTTACTCTGTTCTTCTGGAGAAGATCCTGTTTTCAGCTTTTAGCCTGCTTCAACTGGAATAAGCTAGTTACCATTCCCCAGAAGGCAGGAATATATGCTAACCACAAGGACCTTGGAGGTATTTTTTTCCTAATTGCACAGTATTGTAGCTTTCCATACTCCTAGATCATCAATGCAGGAAGAGACTGGGGGCCAGCTGCTGTGGAGTCTTTACTGCAGGCAGGAATTGGGCATTTCAGACCACACACTAGACACAGACCCATTTGATCCTGCAAGGCACCTTCATTTTGGTCTGCAGAGTTCTCAAAGTGCTTGGCAAAATCCTTTGCATTTGTTAATGTACAGAGAAGGTTCAAACTCGAAGCCTTTAGCAATTTGAGAGGTAGGCAGAGGGACACACACAGCATTGCAAGAGAACCTGATTTGCCAGGCTGGTTTATTTCCAGGATAGTTGAAAACACAGATATGGTCACGTTACTAACCTTTTTCATTATTGCTCAGGGTGAGAATGTTTACCAGGATAGCAGGAGAAAAATGTTCTCATCCAGCCCTACCCTCGGGAAGGGATTTTGTCTCCATCTCTCTCTCCTGAGGAAAATGCCAAACCATAGGCCATGCTTGGATGGCCACATTGTGTATCTCTCTTACCTTGTCAATCTGTGAAGCAAAGAATGAAGGATTTATAGAGGTGGAGAGAGAGCCTGCAAGGGGCTGCAAGCCTGAGTAGTTCACACTGTAATAAAGTCACTGTCTCAAGGAGGGGTGGAGGGGGATTTCCTGTTTTCTGGTCTCTGCCACAAGAAATACTTTTACAGGAGTCATTAGAGAAAAAGACATAATAGCACTGAGAATGGGGACTGGACTGCAGCAGCCTATCCCACTCCATCCAACTACACACTCAAGCTTTTCATGTTGCCATTAGAAATGTCAAAGCTATTAAGAAATATTGCTGCATAATTCAATATGCTGACACCTTAAAAGATTTTAACACACAATTACTATAATTCGCCCCCCCAACCCCAAACCAAAAGGGGCTATTTATAAATGTACAAGTTGAACAGAAGTGATCTTGGGTTAACTTGATTGTTCTAATGGTGTAACTCAAGTGAAAGGGTTGTGTCAGTGACAGGGATGTTGGTAATCCACCTGCAAGGCCAAGTTGCACATATTAGTATTAATAAATGCACTTCATGATTAATAAGTGCAGTGATTATGGTCTAATAGTGATGTGTTGATAATGATGAATAATATTGATAATAACAAATAATCAAGTAAGAGCTGATGAGATTTTAATACAAATGTAAATACATGAATTGTGTAGCCATTAAGAATTCACCTGCAGATTGTACTAATCAGTAGCTAATCAAAACAGTTGTGAAATGTTTGGAAATGAATATGTAGAGTAGCTAAAGGCATATTTTAAAGGGTGACTTAAGGGCTTCAAGCTTTTTGCAGAGTGACTTTACTATGTTCAGGCACATCATTTTTGACAGAGTGCTTTAATGATGTCAACAGGGCTGTGAGTATGAAATGAATAATGAGCAGCAACCAAGTTTTTTTTGCCTGCGTTTCTTGCATCTAGGGTAAAAGAGGGCTAACCTCTGCCTTAGATCCTGCTGGAACAAGCCAGGAAATGCTGAGAGCATCTTTTAGAAATGGTAGAATTGCTTGGCCTACTGCCTTCTGACAAATGATGCTACTTAATTTTAGTGTGTCCTACATGAAACCAATCCCCAACAATTACAAAATTTCACAGTAATATCCAGGCCTGAGCAAGAGAGACAGAAGGAGCCTACATGCCAGAATTTCTATGCCAAGGGGAGGAAGATCTGAATATTGTTCTCCTACCTCATGATAAGAGACCCTTTTGATACTAGCAACAGTCATGAGATCTCATTTGTGCAGGCTGGCACTAATCCATTCAATAAAAAACACATTGAAAAAAGCCCCGGTTGTGGTAGTGGGAGAACCAGGTCCTATTAGCAAGCCCACACTGCCTGCCTGCTGTGTGCCTTTACAGAAGGTGGAGTGGCAGCACTAGGATAGGATGTCCTATCTCATGGAGATATGACATCTGGTCCTGCCTTTGGTATACTCATCAGCTTTTTGCATTAGAAAAATATAAAAATATAGTGTTTCTAAAGAGAAAGCATTGGGAGCAGGTAGTCCTTTGCCTTGTCAAGGTGAGTGGGACCTGCCTTCTAAGACTGTCTCAGATGGAGAACCTTCAAAAGTTCCCAGGAAAGCATCCTTGTTGCCAGAATATCAGTCAGGACAACAGCTTTCTTGCATCTTTGCTGCTAAAAACTCATCCACTCTAAAAGAAAATCCATGGTTGTGGGGAGCAGCAAGGTTATGGGTGGGAAGTAATTTGACTCCAGGACTCTCTATGCTGTTTGCACTGTCCGTCCTCCATACTAAGTAAAAAGCATAAAACCCCATCATTCCCCTTCAGCCTGTCATCGAGACAGTGTTTATCCTTGCTGACTGCCTCAAGCCCCTTTGCTCTTTGCTCCTTCCTGACTGGCAGCATGGGCTTGGCAGGAAGAGGAGCCCATCTGTGGAGGCGACAGCAGGGGCCAGCCTTGTCTGGGCATTTGTGGGATCAGAGACAAGGGAAGGAAAGGATACAAGCAAAGTGTTTTAGAAATTGATTTGTGTTGATTCACACCCTTGAAATTATGAAGCATATTCTCTTACCTGCACTCGAGCAGTAATGGATTGTGGACCTTTTTTCTGCCTTCAGCCACTTGCTGGTGTTGTGGGTGCAGCTACAGGGCACTGGTGTTTTAGGGCCAGAAGCTTTTTAACCTGACTAACTTCACTGACAAATGTGCCCCTGCTGTTACTGAACCTGGAGTACAGGTTGGTGCCTGCAAAGGCATCCATCCTTTCCTCCCCCACACCCCGGTCCCCCCCCGTGTAACCTGCAAGACCAGACATTCTGCTCTTCAGTTATGCAGTCCCATGGTGTTACCATATATCCACAAAGGACTGTAGCTGTAGGCCTTGCAGGAGGGAGGTCTGCCATGGTCCAGTCAAGGCTTTTTCTGTGTTGGCTGTTTCTAGTTGTCTTTCAGCAGGCATACATCTGTTGGCTCCTGACCCCTCGGTCCCCTGCTTATCTGGTTCTCCTCCTCTTATATTTTTCCTCCAATCTTCTCCTGTTCTGGCTCATTTTTACTACTTGCTCCTCTTGCCCCAGTCTAACCTTACTGTAGAAGGTCAATGAACCAGTAGAGTTATCAGCTGGAGTTTGGGGGCATTCTTGGAAATAGCCTTGTTTCTCTGCCTTTCCCCTTGCCCTTTTCACACATGTTTTTGTGTCAGAAACTGAATCCTGCAGATCAACAGCATTGCTACAATGCAGCAGGACAAAAATTTTCCCTAGTTATCTATAAATACAGATTAAAAGCTAGCCTGCCATCTATGGCCTTGGAGGCTCTAAGTGCAGGTGTCTAGCATATCAGAGGCTGCAGGCACCTCCAAGAACGGCAGCCGATGGGGATGTATAGCACATCTCTTTCTTTGGAGCAAAACCCAAGCACTCTCAGCAGTAACAAGGCTCAGTCCAGCAGGGTTACCAAGGTAGATTTTGTGCTACACTTAGAAGCTTTTGAAACTGTATGCTAGCTTTGGCTAGCCCAGCCTGGCTTCAGCCAGCTGTGACAGGATTTTACCCTAAATTACTTCATCTATTTCTGCAGCTACAGCATGCACTTTTATCTGGAAGCAAACTGTTTACTTATTTGCTTTTAATTATTTATGGTAATGAAATAGCACCCATATCTCAAAATTTTCCACAAAAATGAATACTCTTGTAGTTCAGATCAGTTCAGGCCATGAAAGAAAACACAGTTCCCCGCTGTTGCTCATAAGGTTTATTTGTTTTAAACTTCAAAACACAGGTGATTTTCTCAAAAACAAGTAGAGTAATGGGGGAAATGAAGGCAGGCTCTCTTTGTAACTTTCCCAAAAAACACATTTGGAAAAGCATACTTTTGCAGAACAACTACATTTTAGCACAAGGGACAGTGAGATTCCAAAAAGTTATAAATAACAGTGAGGTTAGAAACCAATGTTGTTGGGGTTTTTTTCTTCTCCCCACCTCTGCCTTGTTTAACTTGCAAATGGCACTAAATGAACCCACAATTTCCACAGCTAATACAGAGACATTTTTACAGGAGTCTCTGAGTATGCAGTTAATTTCCAAGATGGAGAATTATGAAGGTATGTATGTCCTCACTTTGATTATGTAAAATAAACTTGGTGGAATAATTGGATATTATAACATCTGATAGTCTTGATACTGATTTAAGCCTACAGTTTAGCTTTTTAAATGACTATTCTTAATTGCTACTTAGTTATATTCACCTAAAAGCTATTTTTTTACCCATAGGCAGGTACAAAAAATTTCTTTAGAAACTGCAGTGAAGTGTTGGATTGTGTTTGGTAAATAGCTCTGATGCCACACTTCATCAGTACTCTTAAAACTTTAGTGTTATTTTTGGTTTCATTGCCTGTACAACATCTCATGCTCCATATTAATAGTCAGGTAGTAAAACAACCAGTTTGGAGACAGATCAGTAAAATTAAAGGCCAGCTTCTTTGAATCTTAATGCTACAGCCAGGCCCTGCTCATGGGGAAGGTCAGGGAAGATGGAAATAACTCTGGAGACCACAGATGAAAAGGATGGAGCCACAGTTCAGACTGCAGTGACTGGAAATGCCAAGATCTACAGCTCCCGGTGCTTGCACAGACATGCCAGAGTCGGGCACAGGCGGTCAGACACCGACCCAGGCAGCCCCGTGGCGGGCAGACCTCAGCGCCCCACAGGGAGCACGCGCCTTTGCCTACCAGCTCACAGCCATTGCAGCTGCCGCAGCTCCGCAGCCATCTCGGCAGGGTCCATCTTCTCCTACAGCCCGGGCTGTGCGGCAGCACAGAGCTAAAACGATCCGCTACGGCTGGGACTGTTGAAGAACAAAAATCAGATTTGGAAATGTAATCTTGTAAATAATAAAATTTAGATAGGAAAATATTAGTTGCTTTTGCTAGCTGATGCCTGCTCTTCACGAGTCGGTCTTCCTGCCTGCATGTGAAAATCGAATGTTTCTGGCACTGAGTGTGCTGCCCACATTGTAATGATGTGCTTCGTAGCATTTTGTACCTACAGAGAAGGAAAATAGCACTTTACTGTCTGATTTACTTGACTTATAGAGTCATTGGTGCTATAGCAAGAAACAGATGGACTGGAAATTAGGAAGTCACTCAGGTGCTGATCTGAAGAGGGTCTTCCTGAACACACAGTGGGTGCACGTGTTAAGTGGCCGCAAAACTTACAGTCTGTCACATTCAATATCAGGGTTATTAGATGGTGTATCAAGAATACCAAAATACACTTCCCTTTTTGCTAGAGGTGGAGTGTTCATTGGACTTCCCACCCCAGAATCAGGGCTTGGTGCAGGGCGCTTTTCTCCTGCATACTTTTCTTCTTTTTGGGAGAGTTCTTGTTGTTTTTGTTTGAGATTTTTGAACCGTTTGAGCTTCACAGGGTCCTTGGCTTCCTTGGCACAATGGAACAAGAGGAAAATGTCCCTCCGAAATTTGGAGCTCATTCCAAAGTAGATAATGGGATTGTAGAAGCTGGCAGACTTGGCAAACAAACTGGCAAGGATGCTGGTAAGATTTGGCACAGGGTGGCCATAGGCAGACCATATAGAGATGACAGCATATGGTGACCATGCAATAATGAAGGCTGTGCAAATGACAATAGAAACCTAAAAGACAGAAGAAGAATAGTCTTAAATCTATTCTGGAAGATTACATTAGAGAAGAAATACACTGGGAAGAGTAGTTTGGGCACTTGGCTGGAAGGAAAACATTCAGATTGTCCTGAGGGTATGGCTCACAGGAGAATACAGGCAAGCAAAAGGTTTGCTTTGATGGAGTCAGGCAGACCTAGAAGCTATATATTAAATTTTGGCATGGTGGTGTGCTTAAGCAATGCCTCATCTAATGGAATTAAAATAGCTACAGTCCTCTCTATGTTTATATGAATTCAGGTTTTGGGTAGACTTAAGTCAACGGTAAGTAAATTGAAAGCTCCACTGTAACTTCTGTTTATGCTCAGAAGTAACATAACTTCTGAGAGAAAAGAGCATATGCCAAACCAAATTTTTGGTTTTGTGCTGCATAACCCACTCCAATTATATTTAGATTATTTTTCAGTGTAATGTAGCACCAGTATTAACTAACTGACAGGGTAGGAGTTTTAAACAAACCTCATATTCTTCACTAAGTTCAGACTCTGTCACTAGAGATTACAGAGAAATGAATTGTGACTGATTGGTTTTGTTCTCTTCTGTTCTAGTTGAGTCCAATTTTTGGAAAGATAGATTTCATTGAGATAAATCCCACCCAACATGAAACACAAACTCACCCTGGTGACATCCCGCTCCATCCTCCTCTGTCTGCCTGTGGGATCACCCAGTCCTGTTAATGCATGGCTTAGCTTGACAGTATTGATAATTGACACATATGAGAAGACCATGACTGTGACAGGTAGGAAAAAACAGCAGATAAAAATGGAGACAATGTAGGACTTGTAGATTGTAGAGAAGTTGGCTTTTGCCCAGTCTATCTCACATGTGCCATACATGCGATCTGGAAAGCAAAAATAAATTGGTTAGCATTTTTAGATCATTTACCTGCCTTTGAGCAATTTATTTATCAGTTCAAATGCTGTATTTTTTTTTATCCTTTAAACAATAAAGAATAGATTGATCTCTCTGATTTAATAAGCCATGACATAATTTCCTATATAAACAATTTTTCAAGACCAGCTAGACTGCAACAAGTTTTAATGCATATTATCAATCTGTTTAATTTACATCTCCAGTGTAAATCCATAAGGCATGAACTGGCTTCAGGATAGGAAATTGTGATACTTATTAGAAAAAAAACATTGTAATAATTCAGTAGGTTTGATATTCTTGAGTGTTATCTACTCTTATTTGTCATAATCTTCCAGATAGTAGCTTCCTAAGATGAGCACTGTAACAGTATAACAAGCAATTGTAAAGAGACAATGTGCCAAACATAAAAAGTCACTACTTACATAGCAAAGTAGGAAATAAAAAGATTGATTTTTTTTTTTAATAGGAACAAAAAGTCAATAAAATTTTTACTGTAGCAAGAGCCATAAAAGCAAACTGATACAGCTAATGATAAAGATTATGGGAAGATGAAACATACTTCGAAAGATACGAGACCTTTTGCTTAATGAGAAGTGTACATTTCTGCAACTACAAAAGAGCTGCAGGCTCTTAAAAATGAAGTCAGGCAGATCTCAGGGTATGCAGCTAGTGGGATTTACAAGAGGACACTAGCTGATCAGGTACTTAAGGGAAACACAGAGAGAATAAGGTGCAGCTTCTGCTTAAATACTTTTATGAGTAACAGTTGACTTCTTTAGACCCTCGAATATGTTTGCAAATGTGTTCTGATAGAAAACTTGAGTTTGATAGCATTAGGGGTTTTCTGTAGATTGTGAACTGCTGATTCTTCTTTTTAAGTGTAAAAAGATGTTTTTTTCTGACAGATATGGCAGCAAATTGAATCATAAATAAGTGAAGCGTGAACCAAAATTACGTAAGTCAAGTATTAACAAGTCCTGGAGATACAATGCAGGTGAAGACTGCATGATTTGGCAACAAATCTCTCCCTGACATCCAGTGATAACTTTGAAAAAAAAAAAAATTAAAAAAAAAATCCCTTAATTCCTCACAGGTGATAAGAGGTTTAGACAGGATGAATTAAAGGAGCAAAAGATTAAAATCTCTTTTATGATTCTCATCAAAAAGAGCTCAGTCTTTTTATCACTGAAAGCTCTAGGTGTTGCTGTCTGGATGTGTTCAGTAATAGAAATAGATTTTTGTTTCCTTTGCCTTTTTCATCACTAGACCTCAAGATTCAAAAAGATAACCATAAAATCTGGCTTAATTCCAGGTTCCTGGTTGTGAAAACTTTTGACTGAAAAATTAAAGCAGCCTCCAGATGACATTAAAAAAAATCCTGCAGATTTTCTGTGAGTCAGAATTCAGAACTGTGTCTCCCTTCTCCCCAGGGACACTGGTAAGTGCCATTTCCAAAAATCAGCAGGTCCTGGGAACCCCTGCAACTGCAGTGTAGAATGAAAAGTCTGAGGAAGCCGGGTGTAATGCACTGTGGTCTGCCAGCATCTGCTGCCTGCACCACTGCCTACTGCCCAACTTGCCATTGCTGGGCTCCTGCATCTCCATGGGAGCCCTCAATGGAAATGTGTTTAGAGTCAGATAGCCCAGGAACCTGAAACTGCTGTGATTCTCAATAGGGAAAAGTGCTCCTAGAAGAGTTCTTGAAGACCACTGTCAAGAAATTTGAATCCAAAGTACAAACAGGATCCATGGGGGCACTTGGATGCCCTGACAAGGCAGTGATGCCCAAGACGTCCCTGGCTCCAGTTTAAGGCCAAAAAGAGACATCAGAAATCCTTCTACAAATGAAGAGCTAATAAGATTAATGTAAAAAGAAAACACAGATTGCCACAAGATACACAGAAAATGGCCAGCTCAATCCCCCACAAGTTTATGACATATCCAGAGCACAAAAAAGTTTTATGACATAAAATTAGAACAGTCTAATAAACAGTTTGGTTTTGTCTCAAACAAAAGATCCCCTGAGCCTAATATCCTGGTAACATTTTGGTTTGGGAAGGATAGAAGATTTAATCAATCATAACTTCAAGGGTCCAGGGATACCTTGAAGCTTATGTATTTAGTAAGTAAGAGGATATATTCCCATAGCTGCTTTAATAAGTCTTCATAAATTTCACAACTTCTCAAAGGACGAAGATGGCTACAGGATCCAGGCAGATAACTGCTGGACAATTTCAGTCACATGATTTCAGTCATTAGGACTCCTATATCATTACCGTTTGTTCCTATGGTTTTGTGTTATTGAAATTATGGAGACTTACTTTGAGGCAATTTTTCCAACTTTTCCTCATAAAGAAATTTTCTGATGTGGGAATATCTCTTAGCCATGGAATTACCGCCATGTTCACTATTCAAATTTTTTACTTGCCCCTTACCACCTCCTTTCTTGCTATGGCTGTATCTTGCACCCTAATCACTTCTTGGACTAACAAACTTTCTGACATCTTCTTCTGCTGTGTTAGTTTTTGTATTTTCAACAAACTGTTTCTCCAGATCTTTCTGTCTTTTCTTATTATAGTCTCAAGTTTAACTTGCTGGAACTTGTGTTCTTCCCTAGCATCCTAATCTTGACGGTTTTTGAAGGATGTCTTTTGATAGTTTCCTTTATCTCATTGCTTAACGATGCCAAGTAATTCTGGCCTCTCTTGTTTCACAGGTAATATGCACTTGGTCCAAGTGTTTCCTGTGATATCTTCCAAAAAAAATCTCTTTATAGCTGATACCAAAGCAGGCAACACTCTATGTATGTCATGCATGATGAATTATTTTCTCAGTTCCACTGATAATCAATCTGGTTTGTCGCAAACAGCAAGCAAGAAGGGTAAGTATTGTTGTTCAGTTAAGTGGAGAGGTGCCAAATTAGGACAACTAAAAGATACCTGTTACCTGTATAACTGCCCCAGCCAAGTAATGGAGCTGCTGACCAGAAGAAAGCTGCTATCCAAATGAGAAGCAGAGCCACCATCATACTGCTGTTGCTGATGCAGTGACCTGCAATGGCATGGTTTAGTCAGAAAACAGTATCTACAAAGGCAAACGTATCTCTGAAATCTAAATGCACTCCTATACCAACAGCTAATAAGGAAAATACAGGTACTCAAATATTAAGACAAAAGATGCATAATCATAACAAAAGCTTAAATTTGAAAGCATTGGTCAAGTTTATGTCCAAGACCATTTGTGAACACTGGAAATGAATGGCTTTTAAGCAGGAAACAATGTCTTTGTTGAGTTCTGCAGAATTAGCAAATTCTATGTTAGACCTGTGTTTTACAATTTTGTAAAAAGCAGGAAACAGTTAGTTGTATGTTAAGTTTTACATAGAAACAAACAGGGTAAGTCTAAATTCAGAAGATTTTCTTATCCACTTCAGGGTTTTCCCTGTTAAAAAGGGGAAAATACATTAGGTGCTCAAACTATATTTGCCATTCAATACAAATTATTTAATCTGTCCTGCTGTTGCCGTACATTGAGGTTATTTATTAATTTATGTGGGAAATATTTATGCATAACCATTCCTGTGGTGTTATACTGGGTAACTGCTCAGATTTCCTCAAGAGGCAAATATAAATTATGCACACCCTCAGGTAAACATGTGATACAACTTAGCAAAAGAGAAAAAACAAAAACCCAAACAGAGTGTGTTTAGTAAAAGGTTTCTAGCATTGGAGAGAGTAATAAACAGTTGTTTGAGGTATTCAGGTTACAGATCAACAGGCTCTGCAGTGCTACAAAAGCTGGAGGCAAGATGTGCAGACTGAATGTTCCTAGTGCCATCTAAAGCAGTCCATGATGCCTGCTGTGTGTAAACCCTGGGAAAAAACCCCCAGAGTTTGAAAATGGATGTAGGGCAGCATTCTGAACCAAGTATGTTATCATCAACTGTAAACTTCCCAAACATCACCTCATAGAAGACGAAATTTGTTTCTTACAGTGAGATCCAGACAATGATGTATACATCACTTAGGAGTCATTGAAGTTGCATTTTGAAGAGTACAGAGGGTCAGCAGGACCTGTGGCATCTTTAGCACAAGGGTGAATTTAACCCATGGTGACCAAAGTGTACTAGTAATAATTTGGCTTTTATTGGGGTTAAGCCTGAAGGATTCTATGCAAACATGTTTTTAATGTAAATGACTGCATTATGTTCTGCTTTCCAACATATATAATCTGTATTTAATATAGCCTGTGACTGAAAGAAATGCAGATTTTCATCAGTTTCAATGAAGGCAGAACTGGATGTGTCTACTCCTTACCTCTCTCAGGATGGCAGCCTTTGATGTAGCGAGTCACACTAATTACTGTGAGGGTATTAATGCTAACCAGGCCAAAGAGAAGTGTCAGGAAGCCATCGACCTGAAAAACAAAGCAGTGCAGGATGTTCTTTTACTGCAGAAAGCTGAAGGGGAAAAGAACCACAGGGGTTGCTCCTGTCATTTTCATGTTAATGCTCTTGAAAGTTTTTCCAGAAACCCAGCTAGCAGGGAAATATAAAATGTCAGGTGCAGTTATCTTCTATAGGATCAGTGAGCAAGTAAATCTTCAAAAGTTATATAAGTGCTCTGTCATGTACATAAAATAAACAAGCAAACACACCCTTACATCTATGCGTCCCTGAAATTACTTGCCAAATGAAGGAGAAAAAGGTTGAATTGAGAAGAAAAAAAGCCCTGAATAGGCAAAACTGCACTGGATGCAGCTGCCCCACTTAGGCAGAACAAACATGCAAACTGAACCCATGAAATTTAGGCCAAAGAAGGAAGAATGTAGGAGGTAATAGGCTTGGCCAAGTGAGAAAAGCTTTTTAAAAAAATAAATAAAATAATCTAAAGCTAAATTGTTCCAATAGCTTGAGTCTCAGTGTTAGTGCTACTGATTGACTGCTATTTATTAAGCCCTGATCCTCACCACCTCTGACTGACGCAGGCAGAGCCGTACGGCTGTGTAGGCTCCCACTAACGCCAGTGTCTCAGCGACGTACGCACAGGATGGTCACAACTCCGAGAGCTTCGCTTATGGGTATAGGAAGGAAGTTGCTGCTGACTGTAGTGGAGATGGATGTAGCCATCTGCTAGGGAGCACTGGGAAATGATCCACACAAACACTGGAAGCAGTCCTTTTTAGAAATCTCACAATGATCCACCAAACTGGCCAAAGCAGAGGAGCTCTTGGAGGTGGCAGTTTTACACTGGGTGAAGCAGGAATATTAAGCAAGCGTTTCTGGACTGTAACTTAGCATTCAAGTGGTGAAACTACGGGCGGGAAGGCACATCATTATGCTATGGGAACAAACTCTGTCCTTGTGTGAATGGGCACAACTCCTGTGGAATTCAGTTTATCCCAGTGCTGAATCTGGGGCTTTAACCCAGGTTTAAAGCTAAGACGATGGCAGATTGTATAAATTAAATTGGGTGAAGGGTTAGGAAAAGGCTGCTTCATCATTTCTTTCACTGGTGGTTTTTCTTGCTACCCATGCCCTTATATTGACTCTTTATACTTAATGCCAACTTTTACAGACCCACCACATTTTAAATCTACATCCACCTGTGCTCCACTTACAATCAGCTCATGCTTGCTGTATAAATGCAACCAAGTTTACAAGAGAAAACAGACTTCTTTGGATGTTCCCGCTACTTAGTAGAAGCTGCACGTCGCAGAATTTTGCCCACTGTGCGCTGTGGAGATTGGTGAAATACCTGGATATTGCAAATATACTCTGCATTTCATCAGCCTTTAATTATTAGATTAGAAAGGAAGCAGTATTTCAGCAATGATGCAAAGAAAAAATTTGAAATTAAGTCTAAAGAGCTATGAGATTGAATAGTAAAGTAGTAGGACAAGCTGCTTAGTGTTTCCTATGCTGAAACTAGCTGACTTTTTCTGAATTACACCGGTGCATGTTTTGTGACCTGCAGATGTGACCATTATTCTTCCATGCCCTCTTCCCAGATGTCAGAACAAAGAGAGGCAATTATATTAAGTGATCAGTTCAAACAGTCCTTGAGCACACTTACAAGGCAGGAAAGTGGATCTAAAAAACACACTCTTGCTCTTTACCATTTAAGATGATACTATCAGGTTAAGGAAGAACAAGGCAAAATGTTTTCTTTGGAGTAGTGCCTTGCTAAAAAAAAAAATGCTGCTTTACCTAAATTGACATAGTTCATAGGACCGAGCCATCATCAGCACCACATGTGGTTTTCATACTATTTCATAACGCCATTTCAGCACATCAAAATACTGTTGCTTCTGCTAGTGTGGGGACTGTCATCAGAGATTTGACCAGGGCCGTACGGCTAGTAAGTGGCAGCAGTCTCCTGGGGGTGGCTGTGCTAACTGCCCCTGTGCTAGCCATGGGCCATGCGGTTTAGGAACAGGTGACAGGGTGAAATGGCAAGGAGAAGAAGGAGCTCTGGGGACGACAAGAGTGCCAGGATGAAATTAATAAGGGAGGTAAATGAGGTGGCTCTCAAGCTGCAGAACAGCCATACAGAGGCCACAACATCTGGAACATTAAAGCACGAGGGAGCATCCAACAGGGTAGGATCCTCAAACCAGTTGCCTCTATCAGCAGCAAATTAGCTCTTGAGAACTAGCTGTTGCATACACCATTTCCCAGTAAGTCTACTGATTCTGCAATATTTTTATATTGGTGTCATTGAGAACTAAGTCTTCAGAAGTAAAAGAGGGATCTTACTCTAGTTGTAGCCAGCCTACTTCAAGCATACACCTACTGGATATGGAAGAAAGGTCTGATACTTTTTCTGCTTCTGAACAGACAACACTAACTGTGGATAACAACCAAAGCAACTGCTTGGAACCCAAAGTAGTTAGCAACAGAAAAACTGCTTTAGCATAGTCCTGATTTTTATAGGCAGAGATATTGATATAGGTAGGTAACAAAAATATATGGTATTCTCAGTTTTTTTGCATCTTTAAAGACATACGGAATGAAAGCCAAGGAAATACTAGAATAATAGATAACATTTAATTACTTTGAAAGATGCTCTTCCCCTTCCCCAGTTCTGTTTTTCCTTTTATTGTAACCTACCCCCCAGCCAGCTTCTTCCTTTCACAGTCATAATATTTTCTCCATTTTTATGTAATGCAATTTTGTCCTTTCTGTTATTACTTATGATCAGCTAGCAGCAGTGTTAATAAGCAACAGTGAATTCTGACATAAACCCAAATTTGATTGCCTGGTAATTTTGATCCACCAGCTTTGCTTTTTACCCATTAAGAAACAGGAGTAGATTAGCAGTTTTAAAAGCTTTTCTCTCAGTGCTATACCAGTATTACTCCCTTGGCTATATAGATACTCACAGAACTTGCTCATTATCTTTATGCTGCCTGGAAGCTAAGACATATCTGAAGAAAAGGCTGTGTTTTTTCAGCTTTATACTTGCACCTGATTTTAAATCTCACTAATGTTCTTGGTGTACTATTTACAACCCACAATACATAAAACTCCTACTGCATGAAAATTCTTTTCTTACGCTTTGTTTCAACACAGGGAGAATCAGGAATCCCCAGTGCACTATCAAATATTTAGCTATGAGCTTGGGTGTGCCTCGCTTTTACTACCTTTAGTATTTATGCATCCCCACTGAATTCATAAGGGTTGCCTTCATTTAAAGCACACAGAGTAAAATATAACCTATTGTTATAATTAGTGGATTAATCAAGGTTTAATGGCACGAAAGCAGATTGCCAAAATAGCTGTTACATTTCAATTTAGACAGAAACATCGATCTCACCAGCCAGAAAGGCTGCATCGCTCCCTCCTCTGGCCAACTGGTGAATCTGTTGCAATTTTCTCGAGTCCATTTGTTTCCCTTCAGAACCACAATGTCCTGTTTTTCTCTAATATTAAAGATGAGATAATGAATACGTAAAGAAACAGATAAACTTTAAACAGGAATTATTTTTCCACTGCATATACTTAGTAATCAGAATAAGCTCTCTCAGAATATTTTTTTATTATAGATCAGATTATTCCAAGATCATAATGTAACTAGATAGTAGCACTAAACTTCCTTCAACCTCAACAGACAAAAATGCATCTAAATAAATCTTTAAGAAATACATTTGGAAAAACAATTGTGGGTACCTTTGTATAGAGTATGTTTTAAAATTTAACAAGTTGTTAAAGTTTGCAGTGAGAAAAATATTCCACTCAATTTTAATGACAACAAAATTCTCCCATCCCTCCAATATATCAATAATGCATCAACTGGACTATAGTAACTCTTCTGTCAAATGGAAGAACTACCAAGGCTCATGATCAAGATCAGTCTTCAAGGGAGACTGCTTATAACTCCCAATGCATAGTGTTCCTAGAGCACTCAAATTGTTTCTTTAAGATTTACTACAATACAGGAAGTGAAAGAAATTTATAATCTACCAGTTTCCACGATGTCTTTTGCTCATGTGACATTGCTCTGGTATGATTGCAGTCTGCCTTTTAAAATGTCTCAGCAGGCTTCAAAGGTAGCTCTTTGTTAGAGGTGATTGCATTAACCCAAGCCATTATAGGTCTCTGACACAAACAGCACTTCATTTACTAATAAACAAGAACTGACACGCTACAGGATTAGATAGTTCAAGCCATTAAGTGAGAGCACCAGACACTCAGTATTATGCATTCACCAAGTGATTAAACCTTTTTGTTGATGGCATATATTTTAAAAATAGGGCAAATATGAATGCAATATTTAGTCTATGCAACTATGTGTACAGATAATGTAATTATACTAACTATACTATACAGTTAGATACACATTTAGTGCCAGCTATTATATGCAGGCTTTAGTAATGTCAGAGAATCCATAATAAATCTACTTTTTTGCTTGTAGCTATTGTATACTGGGTTAGTCACAAGAGATTCAACATATGCTTACCTTGGGCTGTCTTTTAGCTGTTAGAGTTGTAGCCCTCTCAGGGCACAAGTTATACTCGCAGTAGTACATGCCCCCTATGTTATGAATGTAACAACCCCACCAAGTGCACATCATTTAACAAATAGATAGAAATTTCTTCCAGAATTTTCTTATACAGCCTCATCAGATGATAACCTTGCTACAAATTCTCCATCTCCACATCCTTGGGAGCACATGCTTTCTAGCTCTAGGTTGATGCTATAGGACTATGGCAGGTTTTATGTCTCTCCCATCCACCCATGAAGAATGAATGGGGACAGAGCAACCAAGCATGTAGCTCACACCGTGCAATGATCCAGATGCAGTGGAAAGATTCCCATCTTCAGGCTAAATGCTGTATTGCCATTGTCTTTCTGTGAATTACTGTACAGGGAAATTAAGAAGCACTAGATGGGAACTCTAGCATTGACCTCTGGGAACATCCGTAAAACTTTTCAGTGGGCCTCAGCCAAAACTCATCTCCACTTGGTGATGTTAATTCAGAATCTACTTGTTTACTGCTAGCAGCACCATTAATATAAACAAACAAATACACAGACAGATAAAAGAAGAAAAAAGGCTCATGAGTCATCCATCTCATCTTTGCATTTCCACAGAAAGCAAGGCTTGGCTTTGTGGCCTCTGGTGATCCTACCCCAATAACTGAGATCCATTAACATCAGATTAGTGTCACACTTCTATTTTCAAAGTAAAGAAGTACTATCTTTGCCTTTTCAGAATACAATGGTAAATGTTTCTGGAGTCCTACACATTTCTCAAGGGAAGCAGAGGTCCCACAGACAGTTCATGGGCTCTGCCAGGACAGCTCAGAGTTTACAAGTGATCCTTCATGTTCTTCAAAGTACAGTTGTCTGTGCTGTTTCCTGGCAAGAAGGAATCTGCCTACGTAGCCACCCTCAGGTTAATACAAGGTCATCTCTGGCTAAACGCCTACCAGTGAACTTATTCTTCTGCTCATAAAGCTTCTAGGCACATGGCAGGGCAGGTTAGTGATGGCACCAGCTCAGCCATTAATTGACCAAGACAAGTCAAGTCCCTGAAAGCATGAGAAACCAGCATGGCTACTAGGAGATGTCTTAGGTTGATACTCTTGGATCCTCCGGATCCTGTACCGAAATAGCTGATTTATCCCAAGAACATGTTTATAGTCCTAAAATGGGTATGAGTTGTAGGGGTTTTCACATTACAACTGTGTATGATAAGATGGACATGATAGCTCCTAACAGGAGAGTCACACGCATTGCCAAGGAGTCCTAGTAGCCCAGGGAGAGCCTGGAAGGAAGTGTAATAAGAAGGTTATTCTTAAGAGCTATCTGGAAAGCCCCCAGGTACAACATCATCTCTTTTGCAGGGCGAGTGTTGTGGAAATACTGGGTGTCATGTCATATAGAGCCCATTGCAAGCAGCAGAATCTCGTCACTGATGCAGTCAGCACAGGATCAGGACCTGAATTGCTTCCTGCACACTAGTGGTGTACTGACTTAATGGAATATTGTGAAATAGAAGACGAGTAAATGTGACGTAGGACTACTTAAGATACTTACAGATATTATCAGAGTGATCTTTAAGTTTCATATGAAATTTTGTTAAAAGTCAGTGAGAGGATGTAGCACTCATGGAGGAACCAGAAGAACATGAATTGTTCAGCTCTGTGGTGAGAAAATCTTGAATTATGAAAGTAAGTGAAGAACAGCATTTTTTGAGAGAAAAAAATCAGCACAGAAGAATGAGGAAGGTTACTATTTCCCACATAAGGAAACAAGAAAAGGATGTTTCAAAGCCCTTTGAGAGGAAAAGCTATTGTAGGAATCAAAGCTTAGGCTTTGGAAATTCCTGGTTCTGTAGAAGCACTGTCAGGCAACATACGTGCTTTCCAGGCTGCAGTGCGTGGTTTGGTGGCATGGGAGGGGCTATGACAGACATGTTAAACAAGGAAACAGATAGTCTGAGCATTCATAATTTTTCAAGCACCAAATGTATAACTTCCCTAATTTGTCACAATTGTCTGCAGAAATAATAATTTACAGGAAAATGAGGAAGAATTAATGGCTAATGAAAACTGGCGTAACTTCCCTGCAGTTGCATTCATTACACTGAAATGTGCTAATGGTTCTGTTTGTGGAAAGGCAAGGAAGTAATTTTTGCATTTAAATTTAGCTCATAGATGTCTACATGAGTTGCTTTTACCTCTCTAACTGCACTGTGCATGCTCTTCTGATTATATAAAGGTAGCCCAGTAATAAAGAAATAGGGAAGACTAATGTCTCTGCAGCCTTTTATTTTTTTTAACTATCCAAATATCAGTTGTGCAAGGAAACAAGAATAAGGATACATTCCAGTGTTCATATTTGGAATAGAATTTTTTTTTTTAGAAAAACATATCTGGGAGAGGAATATTTTTATAGCACAGCATAGGCAAAATAAAGGGCACTCTTTTTTTTGAATTTGCTTTACAGATCAGTCTCCACACCCTACCTTTCACAGGAAATCAGTGTGCTAAGGTGAGCTGAATACAGAGCTAATGTTACACGGGTTTTCTTCAGCACCTTTAACACCTGTTTTATCTGGTAATGCTCTTAGTGACAGTTCCATGATTTGACTTTGGGTTATTTTCATCTTACTCAAATGTCAGGAATGATAAGCTGTATATAAGTAAAATCCCAGCAATATCACACCACAGTACTTTGCTAGGATAGTCAATAACTACTTTTCACTCCCTTTTTACATGTAGTGTAATTTCTTTTAACATCTTAGAGATAGATAGCTGAACATTTTTCAGCTAAGCAGACATTCCTGTGCTATTATGATTTGAGAAAAAAAATCTGGTTTCTTTCTGGCCTAGCCTCAATCCTAGAGCTACATGCTTTGACACTGGGATATACAGTGACGTTGCAAGACTTTTTTACACCAAGCAAGGTTGACCTAGCTCAGTCTTTGGATGGGAAACCTCTCCCAGAGTTAACCTACTGCAGAAAGCCATGTTGGGGATGAAGGTACTCCTACAGTGCATGTTCTGGCTCCACTGTGCACAAGTACTAGTGAACTCGAGGTATATTTGCACACACTGTTACCCACAGGGAAAGAGAAGAGGGAAAACATGGAAGAACATCCAAGTACTCTCAGATGTGGGCAAGGATAGTTACCCCAAACATCACTACATCTCTCTGTAGCTAGCTGGGAGGGAGGGTGAGCAGGAGCAAACCTTTATCCACCTCAATGGAGGATGCTAGGGGTAAAGATGAACAGTTGTGGGTTTGCCTGGGTTTTATAAGCGAGCTCTGTTGTGAGTAGGTTACTCACATGGATGGCTGCTGGGGAGAATGAGAGGCAGAAAGGGTGAGACATATACACAAAGGGTACTCACTACACATAGAGTGAGTTGAAAGCAGGATGTTCTGGTGAAGAAAAAAATTGAATGGAAGGTGGAGCCATGTGAATGGGTGGTTACACTGGAAGAAGTTTGACAGAAAATGCATACAGATGCTGAGCAGCGGTGATGCTGTCTGCTCCTTTCTTCAGTAATCTCTCAAGTACTGGGAAGGTACTGACACTGCTTTTATTACCTGGTCACACAGACTGCTGAGCTACCACTGGTCAGTCATCTCATCCAAAGCATGAGGGAACACCATACCACATACCTGAGCACAGAGTCAAGAGAGTCAATAGTGTAGCTAAGTCAACAGTTGGTTGCTTTTACCAGTTATATTAAATGGACAGAAATCAATGTTCTTCAAATCTACATAAATGCCTTTAGGGTTTTTGATTTATCAGACAATTTACAGAACATTGTGTTAAAAGAAGAGGGTATTAATCTTCTGTTTCCTCCTCATACAAGGTTTAGCAATATTTTACCATCCATGTATAGGAAAAGAGATAAATGCATGTTCTGAGAAAGCAAATGCCATCAATAAAATATAAAAGAATTTATTCAAGATTACAAGTCCTCCTCTCAAAACTTCAGAAAAGAGCCCATAAATTTTTGTCTTACTGATCTCAGAATTTCCTACTGTTGCAATTTTCCTTTTGGTGCTTCAGATCCCCACGTCTAATTTTTACAAAAGATGGACATTATTTCTTCTCAGAAATGTCATACTAGGCCTCTCAACATTTGATAGCACTGAAAATGCCGGATTTTTTAAGTGCTAACAGTGACTGGAAGCTGAATCTACAAAAGGGGGTAAGGGCCACTGTGCTCAGCTTTGCAGGCTCTGGTTGCTTGCTGGATGCAAGGAGTATTGTGGCTCTGAGCTTGGCTCCTAGACTGGACATAGCAAAAGCTGGTGAGCAAATGGGGATCCTAAAGTACCCAAGAGAACAAAATGAGGGGCTTATTGATTATTTAGTCTTTTGATTATTAGTGTCTTACACCAGGCCACAAAAGACTGGAATTTCTTGGTATTCACAGGCATATCCTTCCCTTAACTGTGCAAGACCTTTCAAAAATCAAGCAGTGTCACTGTGAAAAGCAGAAGGATAGCTGATCCATTCTCCCTTTTCCCCCATGGAGCATGTGGGAGAGATGGATTCACTTTTCTCCATCCAAAGGTGCTCAGATCCACATCCCTTGCCAAGGAACATAAGCCCCAAGACTATTTATCCTATCAGGATGATCCACTGTCCTTAGAGCAAACAAATACCACGGCCAGAGACAAAGAGAAACTCCCTGTGTGACTGGTTGGATGCCCATTGGCAGGAGGGGAACCCTCCTTGTCCAACAGCAGCATTGTTAAAGCAGGGCTATTGCACATCTAATCTAGCTTTTCTTCAAGATCCCCATTTAGCTGGGATTTCAGCTGGCAACTTGATCAGCTACACCACCACAATTCAGAAAAGTCTACTAAAGAAATCCCAGACATTTCTGTGGGTCATGTACTCCTCAATCCACGTACACCAAGTCTGACACTTCTAGAAAATTTTGGGCTCCCTGGTCACACCATGCCCTTTCAGGATGCACATGTAAACAAATAGATGCATGCAGTGTGGGGCTTAGTGCTGCTCACTGCGTTGCCAGTTGTTTCTGTCCAAGGTATGTCAGATGGAAATACAGAAGAGCTGTATAAAGCATCAAAGCATGAAGCAGTGCAGGATTCAAAACCAGGTTTTCTCACTGCTGTGTTAATAAACCCAACCACAGGGTGAGACAGTCCTTTCTCTATCTCTCCTGCTCCCCTCGGTAGCTTTACTATTCTGCACAACACAAAGCAGCTTCAGCAAAAGAGGGTGAAGGCAGGTCCTTGCAGGCTGGCCCTTGGTGGGATGGTGAGGGCAGGTTGCAGGGACAGTGGCAGTGTGGGCTGAATCCTGTCAGACAGGCTACTGTGGTGCTCACTAATATCTCAAAGTGGAAAATATTTTTTTTCTGTTCCTCCTGAGGCTGTTTCAATGAAGAGCTGGATGTGCCAGGGTTGCTCTGACACCATCTGGCTGGCCAGATGGACCAGGGATACCTAGACTGGTAGTGAGGGGAGTGCATCTGCGACAGTCAGTCATCCATGTCAGTGGCAGTGGGTATGTCTGTGACGGTACTGTGACCTGGAGATAATTATGCTGTGCTCTGTTACACACAGCCGAGATATACCTCATACATAAGAAACAGTCAGAAATAAGTAATGTTTCTTTGAAGAAGCCTATACTAAGTGAGCACATGATAAGAGCAGTCAATGTGCTTGACCCTTGTAGTAAAATTCTTAAGTATGTATAAAATTAATGTCAAAATAACAAAATCGTATTCTAAAATAATAATTAAAAAAACCCAAACCAAAAAACAACAACAACAACAACAAAAGAAGAGTGAATTAGTGAAAACAAGTTTGAACTGAAGTATCAGGATTATGAAGGATTTCAAATTCTAAGGCACCCCACAGCCCATCCTTGGTTTCTAACATGACTACATTGCACCTATGGGGATCAGATAGGTTATAATCCTTCCCCTATATTTAGAGGCTTCCTGAAGCCTGCATCTTTTGTATTCACTACATGATTAACAGATACAAGAAAAACTTTCTGTTGGTTGATTAATCAGGTTTAGAAGAAACTGGTGTTTACCATCAGAGAATTAACATTTCTCTTCTTCCTACATGTAAGACCATTTGCATGCAATGTTGTTCACAAGTTTCAGTGCAAATTCCAATTCAGCAGAACATACAAATAAAAAACATACGGGAAGGACAAAAATATGTCCTGACATACCTGTTAACTAAAAATATGGTCAGTGGAGGAACAGATGGCTCCTGGTCACTGACTTACATTCTCTGACCTGAACTTTACTATATGAACCAGTTTACTTACTGATAATATTACCAGAGGCAAAAAACCAAATGTGCTAGAGACTGACTGTCCTCTCTCTGTCCAGATCGGACCTAAAACACAGTGGCAGAGTAGGGAAGGGATAAACAAGAAATGAAAGCAGAGTCCAAAAACCACCCTTGGAAACCTGTATCTGTACATAGCATTCAGTGAGGGCAGCATTTGGATACAGATCTACTATGCGACCTCATTCCTGAAAGAAGAGCTCTGTTAGACCTCCTAAAGGAAAAATAACATTTGGTATGGGGAAGAATAGTGGTGTTTCTTCCATACAGAGGAGGAGAACAGGAGGACACGTATCTGTCCTCCTCTTAGTTGGAGATGTATCTTTTGTTATGGAGAATTTTCACAGACTAGCCTGTTGAGACAGAGAAGTAGTATCTCTCTGTCTGTCTTCTCCCCACTCCCTCTAACTGAGGCAGCCAAGTATGGAGAACCTTAATTTTAAAAACTATTACCTGAGGGCATAGAAGGAGGCCCGATTCAGAGGAAAGGAAAATATTTAGGCGGATTAAGTGAGGTGAGCTCATGAAATTTCTTCATAAACAGAAATGACAGGCTAGCTTGGGAAAATAAAGTTTCCCTAAGCATACCTGACAGCAGAAGCTGACTGATCAAATGAAATGGACAATGACAGAAAGCCAAGTAAGGCCATCCCCGGACTCAGCAAAATGAACCATGCTGAGGAAAGAGTTTATGTGTACGACAGTCCAAATTGCCATCTCAGCTACTTGCAGAAGAGCCTGAGTGCAGTGAGGGGATCAAGAAGCACCAACTTTGGAGAGCTGCGACAGAAAGCATGGGCTTTACCATCCTAGCATCGAGCTCCTCACTCCTCACATTCCAGATGTGAGACCCTGTTCTGGTTGGACTATGAATGTCTCATGTTTTATAAATATCAAAAAACAAGCAATCAAAACCCTACTGCTGTTCAACATTGAATATTTTTAGAATGCTCTTTGTGCCGGCTGTTCATGTGTACAGGGAAACGTTCACATCTTTTTTATGCACAGAAGCTTCCTGCTATTTCTGCATAATATCTTCCCTAAAATTTGCCACTCTACTTCCATAAGTTACTTTTCCATCACTGGCTTCTGTTTTGTCAAGCTTAATAATCAAGATGATGGATGCCAGGGTTCATGATTTTTTTTGGAGAGACCCTCCCCCCCCCGCAGCCCCCCAGAACAAAACCTTGATGGAAACCAGAATCCTACCTGTTGTTAAATATATCCTGATTTTTGCTAGACAAGTCACAGCTGGCTCAACGACTCAACAGGTCACAACCAATTCAAACTATTAATTTGGAGTACCAATTGACTTTTCCACCTTGCCATGAATTTTTAGTTAGTATTAATACAGCATCAGTTCCTATTTGAAATTATAAATGTTAAATTTTAGAGCCAACAGAGGATTATGGAGGCAGGAAGTTTATTATTTTGCATATCAGAGTGTTTAGAAAAGCCAGTGCATTATCAATATCCTGAACAAAATCTTTGGATCCTAAAACCTTAAAACTTTGCTTGATACCCATATTTTACAAAAATGGATGCTGTTTAAAACCAGGAGATCCAATTAAAATTACTTAACACACCCTGACAAAGAAACTGTCTAGGTACCCCAAAAATATTACGGATAGCTTCTCTCCTTGTAAAGGCAGTTCAAGCACACCTCTACCACATTCAATTCAAGGACACCTCCATCCCAGTCTTTTTACATCTGAAAAAAAAGCTAGATCGTCATAATGAGACTCTAAATAGCTCAAAGTCAGCCAAAAAGGGACTCCCAGGCAGAGGCATTGTGGAAGGAAGCTGAAAGGCTGCTGACAGAAGAGTCCCATGCAGATCAAGAGTTATGGACACAGTATGCCATGAAGTGTCGATTCCTGCGTGTGCTGTTTTTTTACAGCTCTAAAAAGCAGCTATAGCACAAATAGGGCTCTAAACTATACAAAAGTGTCGTGGGCTTCTCAGCTTCTAGAAGAGCTTGGACTGGGGAGGCAGAAGGGTCATTTAAAGTTACCTCTTTCAACCACCCGGATTGTAAATGTTAAGTTATGCCACAGATCTCAGTTCAGGATTTCACACTGAATGGCTTATCCTCTCTTACTTAGGAAGTATGCAGCAAAGCCGGAACTGAACCTGGAGGTCCAGATTTGACCTTTCCTTTCTTAATCATAGCTCCAACCCTCCTTGAAATACAGGGCAAAATAGGAGTCTGTTTAATTCTGAGTCTGGATATGAATTTACAGTTTGCAAGTATGGCTTTGTTTATCTGACAATTTCAAAGGTTTCCATTAATTTAGAAAAAAAATAAAATTAAAGAGGTATCCTGGAAGTTTCTCCTCAACAGACATTAGATTGCAAACATAGGTGTTCTCATTAGATAAAGAGTGGGATTTTGTTGAGGAAATAATTAGCTTCATTTTGTAAATCCTTTTCTGCCAAATGGCTATAGACAGACATTTTGAGCAAGAAAATAAATTTTTTTTAGATAAATCTACAGCTCCAAGGTTAATCAGAGTCTTCTGTGGGAAGTCTTCCTCTCTGGGTAAACTAAGTTTTTGTATTGAAGGGGTGGTGACATGAGCTGCAAAAATGCTTTCATCTATGTTATACAATAGCTCAACCTTCTCTTAAAAAAAACTCCACTAAAATAAATTTAAAAAAAAACCACACAAAAAAACCCCAAACAAGAAAAGAGGATTATTTTTCTCCCCTTTCTCCTTCATCATGATCTTACTTCTACCTTGCTGTAGGCGATCCTGTCATTTTCAGATTTGTTATTCCCTCACGAAACAGACACTCACACTAAGTATTATCTTTCTCACAGATGTTACCGAAAGCACCAGGGAGCCAGGCTTGTACCTATCTAGCCATGGGATGTATTTATATTCTGTCTACACAGGTGTGTTTCAGAATTAGCAATAATAACATTTTCTGAGTTCTCCAGCAAAAAAGCTGCCTCTAAGTTCAGGGATGACTGTGCCATAAAGTCAACTCACCCATCCTACCACAGGCCCCAAATCAACAATGAATTTAGGGGTAAGATTGAAGAGTAACAACTGATTTAGTAGAAGTAGTTGCACACTAAAATATACAGGTATACCCAGGTGCTGTGTGCAGGCTTTGCTCTACATGCCTTGTCAAGTAGGAGTCTACATTGTTTTAAGTCAAATGTTAGACAACAAGCAGGTTGACTTTCAGAGAAGCTGAAGACAAGCATAGCCTACACCTTAGCTTGCCAATGTTAGTGGGAGCTATGACATGAAGTTAAAAAATCAAACTAGTAGAAACTATTGTATCTTAGATACAGAAAAAAAATCACTGAATTGCTCAAAACCTGATCAAATACACAGATTTATGAAAACAATGTCCCTTTGGAAGGTCAGTCAGTATTTCTTATCACTCTTATGGCCCTGCCTGGCTATGTATGCACAGCACTTACACAGAAAAAGCTGCACTTATTTTATGTAATTAAGTGTAATCCAGTCTTACCTGGCAGGTCCATATTGATGTGATAATGAATCCATCATCTCTGAAGACATTGAAGATTTCAATGATCCCCCGTGAATAACCAAACACGGAGATACTAGCATCTGATACTGCCAAGTTAAATGTGAGGTAGTCAGTGGGCTGCAGAAGATGTCTTTGTTTATACAGTACAAAAATCACAACACTGTTTCCAAACCAAGACAGCCAACCTGGGGAAAAAAAAAATTAAAAATCCATGAAATCAAAATGCAAGTAAAGCAAGAAGCACTCCAGTGTGTAAATGTGTGCCTCCTCTTCTGAAATTACCCTTTTGTTCCACTAGAAACAAATTAAACAAGCTTATCCATTGGAAAACTTATGCATGAAGCCTTTTTAAGTAGCTGGGTACTCTTCAGAAGCAGGAACAAATTAATAACTCTGGCAATAAAACAGAACAAACACGAAGAGCTGCTGCCACCTCTAAGATCCACCATTTGAAGGCTTGAGGAAGGTTTTTTTTTTCCTTCCCTAAATGAACAGGTGAAACTCATGAAACGTAACTTGTGGGAGAAAAAGGAAGGAGGAAATATTGGTAGAGTGGAGCAGAGACTACAAAAAATGTGCCAAAAGCTGCAGCTATTTAAGCACCTTGTATACAATAATGGATACCAAAAGTTCACACACATAGCCTGAGAGCTGCTTTGCCAGTCCTCTCCCAAGAAGTGCTGCCTTTTCCAGCTAATACAATTAAGTTTCTTCTCTTAGAACAGTCGAGGTTCTGCTTGCAGCAGAGCCTGTCCCAGATGGGAATATTTTTCAGTAATACACCTGTTAATTTAGATGAAGAGAATATTTAGAACAGACCTTTCAGGAGCTTTAAAGTATTTTTGTATTTATTTTAAAGAAAGCTGTGCCCTCTCTTACTCTCCAGGAACAGAGATGCCTGACTTGTACATGTGTACTTACACGAAGAAAACACAAGGGAGATGGCTTTAAGTCTGGTGAAAGTTAGACACTTACTCTGTTGGAGGGACCAAGAGTTTCTAAATGTGTGTGGCTATTGCCCCATCCATCAGTGCAAGACCTTAGTAGGTTGCATCTCACTTTTTGGAATTATATAGACATGTAAAAATTAATGACTTCTAACAAAATGTTTACTCATAAGTGTCAGGCTCAGTGGAGAAAATGGGGCTTAGCCAGTGAAGGGGACAGCTCCAGGATAGCTACTGGTGTGGAGCAGCACCCAGCAGCACCCAGCAGCACCCAGCTCCCTCTCAGCTCACATTTCTACCTCCCAAACCAGATCTGCTGCTGCTGACATAGGTGGCCTCACTTCACCTTGGCAGAGCAAAACACCACTTCTTTGAATGCCTGCAGCCTAGGACAGGTTTGGGAACCCAGCAGCTGGTGGTTTTGTTCACTAGAGTTGATACCAAGGTACAAAATTAACTACCAGGAGAGGGAGAAAAGCTTTGATCCATCCATCCAGGCAAAAGCAGAAGATAGCCCAGAGTATGAGTGCTGTATAGTACAGCAAGAAGTGAATATATGTGCTGAAGAGGAACGTGACACGATAGCATTGCACAACACCTCTGGATAGTCAAAGGACTTCAGGAGATGAAAGATGGCTGATAGGTTTAATGCAATAGCAAGAGGGAAGCTGTCTTCCTTCAGGAAGCATCAACAATCCCATGTGTTGAGGACCCAGCACCTCTCTGCCAGGTGCCTTGGCTGGGAAAGGATGGGAGGAAATTGCCTGCAAATCTCCAGGCCATCTGGGAGTATCATGAGCTGAAATACCAAAGAGCAGGGTGCTTATTCTCCAAACAGATTGGGTACTCACTGCCTGATGAGGTGCTCTGTGTAGTCTGGAGGGGGAGGAAAGGTGGTTGATAGGACAATCTCTGTATGGTACTATGATCTGCTTTTTCTGCAGAGCAATTTCCTTTTAATAACATCTCTTTGCAAAACTGCCAAGCTACTGCTGCTCTGGCTTGCTTAGCAAATACACATGGTTTGCTAAAGAGATTTTGAACTGCTAAGAGCTGACGTGTCGGCACATGGTATTAACCAGAATAGATACACTGAGATACATATATCTATGTTATATATATATATATATATATATATATATATATATATCTTGTTAGAAGGATAAGATCACAATAATAAATACATCTTATTCTGACCACTAGGTGACAATGTTTCTTAATCGAATTTCATTTCCAACCACTGCATGCGCATTAAGTCAGAAATTGTTTCTGACTTTTTTCCAAGTCTAGGTATTATAAACAGACCTAGCAAGGCCCTGGAGGAAGATTGCTTTGGGAATGCATCAGGATAGTTTGCAATGCAAACATAGTAGTTGTTTTGTGTATGTCAACTCTACCTTCTGTCAGGCAAGATAGTTTTCAAAGCAGTTGGTATGGAAATATTTTCCCTGTTAATATGAAGACATAGTGCTAATAATCATAGAATCATAGAATGGTTAGGGCTGGAAAGGACCTTAAAGATCATCTAGTTCAAACCTCCCTGCCATGAGCAGGGACACCTTCCACTAGACCAGGTTGCTCAAAGCTTCATCCAACCTGGCCTTGAACACTTCCAGGGAGGGGGCATCCACAACTTACCTGGGCAACCTGTTCCAGTGTCTGACCACCCTCACAGTGAAGAATTTCTTCCTAATATCTAATCTAAACCTCCCCTCTTCCAGTTTAAAGCCATTACCCCTTGTTCTATCACTACCTGTCTTTGTAGAAAGTCCCTCCCCAGCTTCCTTGTAGGCCCCTTCAAGTATTGTAAGGCTGCTATAAATCTCCCCGGAGCCTTCCCTTTTCCAGGATGAACAGCCCCAACTCTCTCAGCTTGTCCTTGTAGGAGAGGTGCTCCAGCCTTTGGATAATCCTCATGGCCTCCTCTGGACTCATTCTAACAAAAATTAATAAAAATTAAAATGGCACCTCCTTCGTAAGTAGCAAAATTTTGTCAATGCAGTCTAATGGATAGGAGGGCTATCCTTAAATTGCCAGACGTGCATTTCCTGGGAATATACAGGGCAAATTCCCCCTAGCCGGGAGAGTAAGGGAGTTTTCAGTCAAAGTGTCTTAAGGAGGAAATTAAGCAAAACTTCATGTGAAACAACAATACACTTTTTTGATGGAGGTGACAGAGACACAGTATTTGTGATCATTCTTTGAAACTACATTCACACACTGAAGGTGGATGAGGGAAGCATTGAGGGAGATAAGGTTACAGAGCGAGTATGACCTCTGCAGGTAGACACAATCCTTTTAAACAAAGCAGGTGGAGAACCTGCACGGGCATATCCAGTCCCTAAAATGTCTGATCTGTTTGGGTAGTAGAGCATATTAATACTGTGAGAGAAAAATGGACGAATGCAATTCCCAGTAAACTGTGGAGTAACAAAAACAATGGTCACATCAAAGTGCTACCAACTACAGCAGGGACTGTGGGACACTGGATCTCTGCACCATCAGATAGATAGATGTGCTGGTCTGGGGTTGCTGACTATTGACTGAGTTGTGGTGTTTTGTTTTGTTTTTTTTGGTTGTTTGGGTTTTTTTAAAGATCAAACAACTCCAAAACAAAAACAACCAAACCCAACCAAAAGAACATCTCAAACCAAACAACCTCACACACCATGCTCCCAACCCAGCCTCCACCCCCCCAACCCTGACAGCACAATAGGAAAAAAGGTTGAAAATTAAATTCACTGCAGAGGAAGCACAGCAATAGCTTTGACACCCTCAGTGAGGGCAGGGACCTCCTCATCTCCTTTGCAGGCAGTATGTGCCTCAAGGTAGATCACAGGCAGATCAAGAGCCCAGAAAGGTGAACTTCGAAGTGCTATAAAGCCTTGGTGTCACCAGGTGGCATCTCAATAAAACAGAAGATAGAAAAGAAACAACTGAAAGAGTGAGTTTAATTTTTTGCGGGCTGCCGGCAATATTTACTCACAAGAGTATACAGAAAAAAAAAAAAACGACAAAAAAAACCCAAACCCAAACCCAACCCAAACACAAAATCCAACCCCAGCATCCTAAGGTAATCCTGGTGAGAAACAACAGGTTCCAGTTGAGATCAAAACACGACTGAGAGAGAATAAAAGTAGCAGAGAGGAAGAATCTGAGCACTTCTACCCAACATATGGTTCAGAGAGAAGCCACCACCTTTCTCCCATAAGCTGCAATGCTGTCTGATATGGGCTGCTCAGCAGTGAGAGATGCTGGCCTGTCTGAAGTGGCAAAATACACAGATAACACACAATTACTGAAGTTTGTTAACACATAGGAGGACAGAGCAGCTGCTGTGAGGCTGGCAGTATCAGGGTAGGATAGGTTAAATGAGTGTTGATAAATGCTAAATATTGAACAGCTGAGGACCTTTGCTCCTCAGACACCCACAGAAAAGTACTTGGCACGACATTTGCAAACTTTGGGAGGTAGGAGGAATAGGATGTACAGCAATGTTTAAAATGTTGTATTGCCCTTATATAATTCAGGAGTTATCCTTCCCCTGCAAAAATACCCCCTATCAAGGCATTTTAATCCACTGATATAAAAAATGCTCCACAAAAAAGGCTGGTGCTGTTATCTCTGATTTCTGGAGGAGGCACAGGAAGGCTTCCAAGCAAACTGGTGGTAGTAAGGAACCAAAACCCTATCAACAATAGCCTTGTATCAGTGTGCTGTCTGCCAGCCCATGCAAAGAAAGCACTGAAAAAGCAGGCAGCAAGAGTGACTAAGGATGTTGAAAATCACTCTGCTGACAGTGACTGAGAACAGTGAGATTGTTCAGTTTTGGGAACAGCTAAGAGGGAACACAACAATTTCACAAATCAGTCAAGCCCAAGCTTTCAGACATACCCTCTTTTTCTCTCATGTACCTGTGATGGTCTTTGAACAAGCAATAAACACCTGAGGCTGCGTGCAGTTTCCTGGTTAGCATTCAATTTATGCTTTTGTAGCGTTAAATTTGGTACAAGAGAACTGATAGCTCTGAGCTGGTCATCCACATTTCCAACAGATGACTGCATCCGTGCTCAGCTACGACAGGTTATTATGCTTTGTGCCTAGACTTGTTCTTATTAGACATGGTTGCATGGCCTTTACTTGTAAAATCTGACAAGAATTAATTAGAAGAATGGGTGTTGCAACTCACCTATCTACAGTTTAAAATATACAGGGAGCCTTAAGGGGAAGAATTCAAGAAATGAGAGCGAAAGAGGAAAGCTCAGTGTCACAAGACAAGCTACCCTTTTCCCTCAGCAAATAACATTTTCTCTAGGACAGAAATTGGACTGAGCATCTAGATACAGAGGCAGGAATGAAGTAAATTACAGATTCAACTACCTATATTCAAGTATAAAAGTCTATCTGAAGAGGTTTGCTGTAAAATATTTTCAGACTAGAAAATCCTATTTAAAACAGTGATAAAATCTAGAGAATTTGCAAAGCTGACATTGATTATTGCAGCTGTGAAGTGACCCTGCTCTGTTTTTAGTCTTCACTGCTAATTATACATACACAATATCATATCAAGGGCATATTGCCAATTCTGGCATGAAGGAGAAGAGTCATCATGTTTTAGACTTGACAAAGCGTGGAGAGATTATTTGTTCAATAAATGCGATCATTTTGTGGATGAATGTTTTGTGAATAGCTTGTTTCCTTTCCCACCTTCTCAGACTTATCTGTCAAACAGTGCCGCAAAATAACACTCATTTTGTCACTTGTCAAATAACAGTTTACTGTTACCATTTGGAAACGTGTGCCATTTAAAGGCATGTTTGGGTCTCGTGGTCTGTTCCAGTTTTCTGATGGGATTGGTAATGTTCTCGGCATGCTTTTCTGATACAAGTACTCACAAAAGTCAGAATTTATTTAACAAACATTCTCTCATACTGACTTAAAGTTTCCTTTTATGCCAAGAATTCCTTCTAATAGTTCCAGTTAATTGTGAAACTAGGGGAAAAAGAGCACAGAACAAATTATGTATAAATGCAGAAAAGAACAATTTACTTAAGAATTCCAATTAATAATTATGGAGAAAAAAATGCTTCATTTTTTTCCCCCCAGGTCTAGGTTTGACTTCACTAGCTACTATGGATAGTACTTTTAAATTGCACCTAATGATTTAAACTACAAAAGGATTTTCCATAGTACTATACCAATTAGGGCAAAGGCAAAAGGGATCAGATGTAATGCTAGCAACAGGACAAGCTCCCCCGTCTGTCAAAGACAGCTCTGGGCTCATGGAAGGGAAGGCTGGAAACAGAGTGCTGCCTTCAGAAAGGGGATGCTGACACAGCTGACCTAACAAAGGGCAGTGGCAGCTATTGCCTGCAGCTAGTCCCTCTAAGCACATCACGATGGCTCACTGCTATGGGATCAGCATTACATTTTTTCCCCACTCTGCTGGTCCCTTGGCCAAAGTGTTAGCAAGGAGAATGATGGTACAGTGACTTGGATGGCAAGAAGCAGTGAAATGATTTTAAAATCCACCAGCATCTGCAAAATGCACTCTTGCGCTTGGATGCTGGATTGCTTGTGATGCTGGTGTGCAATACCTATTGCAGCACGGGCTGTGAGCTCAGGTCTCCATGCAGTATTCTGGGAACCTCTCTACCTGGATCTGACAGCCTGGCTGGTGTATGACATATGACACACACAGTAGTGCCCTGTCTATCGCATATGACATCCACACTACCTGTGACATTTGAGAATTTCCAGAAGGGGAGATGCTAAGAGGTCTCATCTGAGCAAAAGGTGGTAGAACATGGTTCTTGGATATTCACATCCTCTGACAAGATATGGAAAGACTTGTCCAAAGATAGTTGGTTTTTTTGGACTTTATCCTGTGAAGGTGAAGAGATTCAGAGAAACCCCATCTTCTGGGTAAGTGCTAACACCAAACACATACATCCTTAGGTGTCAGAAACATATGTCAGAATTTGCAAAAACCTGCACTGACATACTTACATTCAAAAGAGAAGAAAATATGTAGCAGTTACAGAAGTGTAACCATTGAACCTGTTTTCCAAGGCATCAAAAATCCAAAAGTATGATATATCTTTAGGAATTTGTGTAAGGAAATACTCATAGACTCCTGCAAATGCAGGCCTTTCCAGACCCCTAAAGAAACACAGATATGGGAAGGTAATGCAAGAACTGGCCTTTGTCCTCTATTTCCAGAAGGGCAAGGGGGCGTCTGCATAACAGAATACTTGGTTTTGTCACACCACTGCTCCCCAGATGGACTGAATTATTGGCGTACATAGAACTAATAGCTGTAAATGGTTATGGTTGGTGCTTGCAGAAATGTGGCAGTAGACCTTTGAGGAGAAAAAGAGACGGAGAATTTTCTGATTTTTGTATTATTAGCAGGGGTTTTTTTCAAAAGTTCCTATCGCTAAAAGGTATAGCTCCCTCCACCACATTTTAACCAGATCCACACTACACTTAACTTGGAGTAGTGTTATTACTGGTTATATATGCTCTGTAAGAAATGAAACTCGAGTTTTGAATCTGGTGGTAAGTTTCAAGAATAGCAGTTATGACATGCCAAGCACTTGCAAGCTTGGCAGAAGGATCTGGAGCAATCAAAACCCAATAGATGTACAACCTAAAAGCTCAGGCACCTACGTACTTCATAGAGTATATGCTAGAATGTGCAGGGTCACAATTAGGAAGCAGCAGAGGAAAATACCTCTGTTGGTCTATTGGTGGAAGAAGTTTGAAGTACCAGTGTGATGCAGAGGCAACACTAGGAGGGAGCAGTAGAGATGGGAAAGTGTAAATATGAATGGTGATGGCAAGACTTTGTTTGGATGCTGTATTCAGTCATGGCTATAAAATAAATTAAAAAAAAAAAATAGTCCAGGTTGGAAAAGACAGTATAAAAGGCCGCTAGAATGAAATGCTGGGATGACAGGGGAAAGGATATTATAAAAGAAGAGAAATAATAAACAAAATCAACCAAACAGGCAAAAAACCCCTCTCACTTGCTTAATAAAGGTATATAATATTTGACCATAGGGTATGATTGTTCCTTCAGGAACAGAGTGGCCATAGGACATTAATTGCGGGCAAAAACATATTTCAATGAAAAGAAGTACCGAAAAGGGTATAAAGCTGGTGAGATCATTTTTGCTAAGAATTTAGAGAAAGGCTCCCACCCAGAGAAATAAAATCAGGAAAAAGCTGTCAACTGGAAAAGCAGTAGCAACACCAAAAAAACCCTGGCCAGTTATATGAGGGAGCATGACTGCTTTGTAAATGAGATTATATATTGTCACAGCAGGGGACTGGCCTTGCTGACCTAAGATGTTCTTTCTCATCTTAAGTGCAACTGATTAATTCATTAGCTGATGCTGCAGCTGTTTCCCAGCCATTCATGAAGGGATACGCAGATGTGAACAGATTGGGGATAAATTGGAACAACTCTGATTTATCTTACAGCCAGTCTTCTAATTAAGTCTCCTAAGAGAGAAGCCATACATTTTTCTATTAGAATCTCTGGTTTTATTCTAAACACCATTTTTTTCCCTCCCTAGTTCCTATAGGTAAAAAAAGAAAGTCTCATGTAAGCATATTAAAATATTTAGCATTTTGCATTGTAACTTCTGTAGACCTTTATCAAACATAAGCTGAGGGCTAGTAAGCTACTTGCAATATGTGATAAACTTAAAAAAGGAAAAAAATATGTTTAGATCAATCATTTGAAAACAGAAACAATTTGTATATGCTGTTTAGAATAACAGATTACAGATTTAACAAAAGTTACATTTTCTCGTATTTTTCTCTGAGATTTTACAGTTGGAAATTTTGATTACCTAGCAAACCTGCATTCTTTGAAATTTCATAAAGTTTCCCTATGTCCTGCGATGTATCTGCTCCAAATTTTTAAATAAACAAAACTGTGTTTGGATCAAAGTGAGTTTATGTTGGGTGACATTTTCAAGTGTATACACTTACAAGAGCTGTCTTGCAGCAGAGCTAAAATAAACACATGGTATTGTGACTGCTCACACAGGATAATGGTCTTCTAGTACTTAGATCTTTCATAGATCCTGTTTGAAGAAATTTATTTCTATGTATATCGAACGTTTAAAGCAAGAGCAGTACAAATAGTTTAAAAAAATATTGAAAACTACAGAACCAGATTTTCTGTCTCTGCACGAGGCAGTTGTAGGATGCCAACTGGCAGAGAGCAGTCAAAACTCTGGAAATCACAGAATATTAATTCAGTGCTACTGAGACACGAGAAGACACAAAAGTATCATGTACTTCTGATAAGGTACTTTTTTTTATCTTCCTACATGCTAAGTTTAGTGAACATTAGTTAAAAGTTTACAGGCTTGACTATTTTTTTTCTTCAAGATTTCAACACCGATCATTAATCTATTTTTAACAAAATAAAGCTGTACCTCTTTGATCTTGTAACAGTTGAAAAAAAAAAAAAAGTTGCATTTTCTAACATCCTGTTCCATTGGGGATGAAACCTAAATGAATCGCTATGAACTTCATACCAAACTCTACTTAGGAGCTTCCTTTCACATCCAAGCCTAGTACATACCCAAAGCCAGAAGGTAGAAACCTATGATAGTCTCTCCTTGCTCCGTTATAGCTGCCTCTCTGCTCAGAAAACTCATGCTGTTGTTCTTCCAGGGTGCCTGTGGAGAAACCTGGACAGACATTTTCAGCCGAGTTTATGACCCAGAAATTGCCCCTTTCCCAGTGTATCCTGGTGAAATAAAATGGTTCCAGCTTTTTCCTTCGTTTCTGCTCCCTGTATTCAAGGGAGCTGTTCAATGAGACTAATGACCTAAAGAAGGAAATCTCAAGGGACAGGAGCTTTGCTGCCTTCTGACTGGTTCTTCTTCACTAATCCTATCTATTAATACAGCCTGTGAATCTGTCGCCAGCCCGAGACAGCAGATTTCCTTATATCCTTATTACTGCTACGTGCAGAAATATTTAATGAAGAACGTGTATCTGCCAAAGAGACAACTTCCTTTAAAATGGGGTGATACTACGTAATCTATAGGCTCAAAGGCACACCCACAAGCATAGTGCATAAAGGTATGTTGCTAAAATAGCAGTACTTTTGTCTTGTTGTCTTCACTGAAGACCAGTAGACTTTGAAATTAAATTGAGGAAAAACATCAGACAGATTTAAAAAAAAAGAAAAAAAGGCACAGAAAAAATGACAGGGAGGTGTTGCTGCCTGAGAATGGGACTTTAACAAAGCAGAAGAAATCAGTCATACAGTTACTTTACAAACAAGATAGTTGCTCATTTGAAAAGAAGGATTTGTTTTGTTTTGGTTTTTTTCAGCCTGTACTGGAAATTATCTTAAGTTCTTTGAATCATATTTTTATGCTGCTAAACACCCGCCAATCTTGTACACTCCAAGCAGAGCTGGATTTTCCCACACTGTTGAAAAACGAGATGTCATTTTGTTGAGGAGACACACTATGTGTGATTTAAGTGAGCCATTTTGGAGTATTTTTAGTCTTTAGTGAAGGATCAATGATTGTATTTCAGATCTAGCCTCTCTTATCAATCAGGCTGTAGTCGTAATTAAAAAAAATTGAGTCTGAATTAATTCATCTGGAGCAGCAAAGCTTTCCTGGTGAACAAACATGTTCTTAGTGCACTGAAAACCCTGTGCTGCCTTGGTGCCCTGACCAGCTCATCCTTTCCCACCCCAGGCAGTGAGTCCCGGTGTTGGCACTCGGACGAAGGAACCAAAGCACCTCAGTGGGAACCTCTCCCGTCCACGGGCTTGTTTTGTCTCTCCTGAGACAGATTAATTCCTCTTATCAAGGTTTCCTTGTGTTAGTTACCACAGCCTCACCATGAGGGAGGAGAATAGAGGCAACATGACCAGAATAAAAGGGGAGGGCAATCTTTTACAGCAAGAAGAACAGAGAAATAGCTACGTTGAGGTGAAAGATAAGAAGTCTCTCACCTTCCTGCTAGTGGTGAGGACAGTGACCCACACACTTGCTTCACTGAAGTCCCTTGCAAGGGTGCAAGGCTTGACTTGACCCCAGCCATCTTACAGTTCTTACAGGTCACTGGAGTGCTGCTCACTCTTTCTCCAACCTGAAGTCTTCAGCATGGATCCAGCAGCTCCTGCAGATCCCTCATAAGCAGCCACGTGGCCTGATTTTCCCCAGCTGCTAGTCACAGCCCATCTGCTGAATTTTTGTAGAGACGTCTTCCTCAGTCTGTCTAAAGACAGCTGGAGTTTAACCCTGACAAACCTCCTAAAGCATGCAGCTTAGCAAGGCTGTGAAAGAGTGACTTGGGACTTACCAGCTTGATGATTATGCTGTTCCATAAAAATGGCCCTAGCAGTGCTCTCGAGGCCAAAGTCCTTCATTGCTGTGCTCCTGCAACAGTCCCAGGTTGCCGTCAATATTCTCACCACCAGCCCTGGGGTGTCACTTGACCATGCAGCACACCCCTCATGAGGCTTTCCAGTGTGCCCGCATGTGTGGTCTTTTCTAAGCCATGGTACTGCTCTCTGAGGTTGACATTTAAGTGTCTTGTGGTCCCCAGCAAAGCCCTGGCTGTGCTTTGGCTTTTGCAGGGAATATGTGTAAAATTGCAGCTTTCCAACATTGAGCTACAGTAGCCATTTCTAGTGAGTTTTCTGTCTGTAAGTGGATTGCTGCTCAGATGGAGTGTGAGGTTACAGTTGTGCCTGAAGGCAGCGCTCAGGAACATCCAATAATGCTCAACAAGACCCATAACAAAGCACAGCAATATCACTTGCTCCTCAAGACAAGGAACTTGGGTCAAATAAGAGGTCCTCACCAGAGAGCCCTTCACAAAGCCTCTCCTGTCTTCATTGGAGTGTATTTCGTCAACTAAAAAGAGAAGATGGGGAAAAGCATGACACTTTGCATTAGGCAAAAATAGTCTATCTGCTCCATGCCCCTTCTACTGTCTTGTTGAGAATGAATCAGCAACCCAACAGCCTGCTTGTGGGTCCAAGGCCTCTGGCTGAGAGTCCTGAGCCTTGCAAGAGAAAAGATAACAGCTCCTCAGTAAGTTTCCTCCTGCAACGAGGCACGTCTCGCCCATGCAGGTCACTCCTGCTGTGCAGTCAGGACCTGATGTCCTGAAACTGGGTGTTGGTCCCCACCTCGCAGGAAGCCACATTCATAGCAAGTACAGGGACTGCTGCTCTCCTTCACCACAGGCAACGCTGAGGTGGCAGAACACACTTCCTAACCACTTCCCTTTATGCACAAGCAGTTTTTCCATGGTGTTTGGCCCAGGCCTGGACTTCCAAATCTGAGTTTGGCATCTGTTATCACACAAATGCCAGTGCCTGTGACATTATTAAACAGGGACATGGACAACCAGCAGAGAGTAAACTGTTAAAGGAAACTGTATGATTTACATACATGTGACCTCTTTAGGCATAAGCACTTTAAGCAGTAATAAAGTAACAATCATCATTATTTCCCTTTTGCTACAATAAAATGCAAATCATATTTGCCTTGATATCTTGAACTAGAATCTTGACTTTTTCTAGCTGTGAGTTTCTTTTGGTTTCATATAAATACTGCAGCTCCATGGACACTTCAGTTCAACTTTCTATTTCAATGAGAAAGTCTTCTGCCAAGCCTTGCACCTTGCAATAATAATGAGATGAATAAACAAAAAACACCTTTTAATATCAAGCAGAAAAAAAAAAAAAATCAGGGTGAACTGTTCTCCATAGTCACACAACCCTTTTGATGATTATTTTTTTCCCCAGTCTTCACACACTACTCTGAGTGACTAATATCTTGGCCTGTTTGCATTTTTCTCCTTACTCCCTCCAGTGGCATCCTTCAATAAAGGACAGAGGCTTTCCAAACTCCTGTGGTTTGTTTCATGTGTCCATAGGTCACTACTTCTGAACGAGAGGGAAGGCTCCTCTGCAGATTACAGTTGCCTTGTTTCATGTCTCTCAGTGCTTTGGTGGGGACCAATTTACTGGCCTCACAGAGATTATCCCTGAGTGCTTCTACCATCTTTGCAAAGTGCTTTGAAAAGATTAGAGCAGTATACATTGTAAGCAGTTCTATAAAAAGGAGGAGAAAACAAAAATGCTGTGGTGGTACGAAGAAAGTCACAGAATCACAGAATGGTAGGGGTTGGAAGGTACCTCAGGAGATGATCTAGTCCACTCCCCCTGCCAAAGCAGGTTCCCTACAGCAGGTTGCACAGGAAGGCGTCCAGGCAGGTTTTGAACATCTCCAGAGATGGAGACTCCACAACTTCTCTGGGCAGCTTATTCCAGTGCTCTATCACTCTCACAGTAAAGAAATTTTTCCTTAAGTCTATGTGGAACTTCCATTGTTCCAGTTTTTGAACATGGCCCTTTGTCCTGTCACCAGGCACCACCAAAAGAACCCAGCCCCATCCATTTGACCACCACATTTCAGATATTTATAGACACTGATAAGATCCAATTACTGTGTTCAACGTAGCTATGATTGCCCCTTTCCTAAATACATGGGAGCTATAGGCTGGCTCCACAGAAGGGACACAGGAAATGCAAAGGTGCCTTGAGAGACTGGTGCTGCCGCTCCTGGGCAGGTTTGGGCACAGGAGGAGCGAGTCCTGTCCGTGTGCAGCGATGCCCATCTGAGGCAGACATTTTAGTCCTCCTGCAAACTGCTCTCCTCAGACTTTCAAGGAAGGGACTGCACAACCAGCACAAGGAGACTGGGGTCAACCCTGCACACCACCCTGCCACCTGAAATGTAATGACCTTACTGATGCAAGTAAAAGCAGAATTTGGATTTTAAGACCATCAGGAGGCTGCATTTTGAAGTCTAACAGAAGCTGAAACTTCTATGGTATGTATAGAAGAATACAAGAAATTAATATTCATGGTTGCACCTGAGGGTTTAACACAGCTGTTACTGGAAAGGTAAGGAAGGAAGAAACCTTCTGAAACCACTGGTATCTCAGGATACCTGATTAAAGTGAGTGATGAAATGACTGGGTTATGATATGACAGGTTAATAAAGCCCATTTTATGGACTTTCCAAACCAACCAATGGTCTCTGAGGCAGCAGGCAAAGCCAATTTAGGGTGGATATAAGCCAGCAAGTAGCCCTTATTTGGTCTGCTAAAAATGTGCAGAAGCCTTGTGATCCCTCCACCTGTCTAAACGCTTTCAAAGTGACATATATACCAGCACAGCAGCATCACTGGCCTGAGAGACAGGCTACTTACATTAGAGTTCAGTTTACTGACTCTTTCCTGTACATTGTAACAAAAAAATAATAAGAATTAAAATTTATGTGACAGGAAACATATATGTTTCTAACAAGCACGTGTTTTCCCTCAGGAGCACCAAGAAAGAGGCAGTTGCTAAAGGCATGATTTTGTCAGGAAGCTTGCATTAAGATCTCATGGCAGTATTTTTGCGTGATACCTGTTAGACATGGATTAAAGAAAGGGACAAAAGAGGGACTAGACAAACAGAAAAATATGCAGAAGGGATGGGTTATAATAAACTACAAGCAGATAGACATTTGCTCTGTGGAATAAAATTACAGTTTTGTCTCTGAAAGGTATAAAATTTTGTGAAATTTTATAGAAATAAGAATCCAATAGTATCTTAGTATGAACATGTCTGCCTAAAATTTTTTAAACACATTATTTTAATTTCCACTTCACATTTTTCCTCATAATATTCAATATAAAATGAAAAAAATGTCAATGTCCAACAACACACCACTTAGTTTTGAAAAGAATAATCATGCAATGATGAGTTATGCCTACAGATTTCATTGAGGTAGCCAGAAAACACATTTCATATCAGTAACGTAATTTTTTCAAAATCAAATCACATATTTGTTCACTGCTTCCAAGAAAATATATTTGTTGATCTGATTTGCACAAAGGCTTTTCTAACTCCCACTGAATTAAAAGAAAAAAATTCCTATAAACAGATCAGGTTAGTAATGCTTAAAAAATGTCAATGGATGAATGGGAATGATTGTGCTGGCTGTGTGCCACTTGCGATACTTACCTGTAAGAAAGGTACAAACCTGAATCTGCTTTTCATTGCTGAGGTTCAACTGGTGGTAACATAGTGACCTCCAATTTTATAGCAGAAAACCACATCTGAAATATTCAAATTGAAGAGTGATCATAATGTGAAACATGCTTGACCATTTATGCTTCAAAACACACACGTTTAACCCTAGATTGTTCCCTCACTGTGACATTTCAGCATGAAAACAAATGCACTTGATGCATTCTCTAGTCCAATGTCCAAATCACACTTCAGCTCCTGTGTTAGGTTACTTGCCAAATTCTTTTAAGAAAATGATTACATCATATAATTAATATGTTGTAAAATCCACACTTCTGCCATAGTTTTAATGGAGTTTAACCTACTCTGCTTCATACTTTACTTTTATTCTCATCCATCTTGAAAGTCAATGCTTCTCTGAGGAATTGTTCTGTAGCTTGCAACAGATCTAGAAAATTACCTGTCAGGAAAAATGCTTGGCTAGCACTTATTACTGCAATATACAGTTTGAAATTAACAATTTCTCAGGGAACATTGTGTATAGATTGATGAAAACAGACTATCTTGCAGCTTCAAATATATACTGCTTTCATATTGAAAGATGATTCAGGAGAAGGGAAAATCTTACTGCAGATTAGGTGGCTGAGGCTTTGTATTATTTAAACTCCTTGCTCTGAGCTGAACTTACACTGAGTAGGTTAGTTGATGCTAAAGAAAACTAAAACCCTCTGGGTAGCTGAATCAGTTCATGAGAGATCACAGTGAAGAGCATGAAGTCCTGCTTCTGAGATGACAGAAAGAGTTTCCTAAGGAAGAGAGAGGACAAGGAACTCTCAGCAGTCACTGGGAAAGAGTGGAAATTTGGCTGGAAGGCAGGAGTTTCTCTGCAGCATGGGGGAGTTCAAGATTTGAGCACTTTTATTTCCAACCTTTTGTCATGAGTTGCACTGATTTTTTGGTATTAATAAAAAGTTATTGTAGTTTCAGCTCTAGCAATACTTGGCTTTTTGGCTTTAAAAACCTTCCAGTCATCCTTGGTAAGCTCATTACAGTAGCAACTACTTCGAAGCAGTGCCCAACTCGGTGTCCTGTCACTGGGCCACTTCTACTGTCTGTGTTGCAGCAGCCCTGCAGTGCTCCAGTTGAGAGGGGAGCCCAGTTAGAGTATCGTTTTCCCCCAAATATGGGCTTGCATCATATCATATACCTGCAATCTCGTGCAGAATTAACAGACATTGCAAATATTTGGAACCATGAAAACTGAAGAAGCTCCCACTTATGAATGGGATCAAAACCCAAGCTACCCTTCACAGTCAATTATGTTCAATATAGAGCATGCTTGCTGGTTGCTAAGAGTAAATGACATTTTATCTAAAAAACACTGTGAGCAAACTTTTTTTTGTTTTGAGGAAGTGAAATTAATTCCTTAGGTGTTGGTTCAAAAAGGCAAAATGTACTGGGTTTTTTTCTGCTTACCAAACTCTGAAGTATGCTATAAGAGGCAGGTGCACTGAATGAGCTGTCACTTTGACTCATGTGAAGAAATCACTCCCTGCAGAAAAGGCAGAGCAAAAACCCCAGCATTTCATGTATCAGCAGGACTTTAATGTCAGGAGAATCTTGAAGTTGCATTTTAGGGACTAAGCAAGCTATTGTAAATTTGTCAAATTAGGGAATTATACAGGAAAAAAGAAAAACATAAAGCATCTCAAAATGTATTTCATTTATCACAGAAGAAAAGAAACAAAGAATACTACCATGGCAAAAAGTCTCAATAATAATTCAATAAAAGACACACTTCCTAGCATTTACCCTTTTCCCTGGTGTTCTACTTACCCTTCCACTCTTTCTCTTTAAGTCTTTGGGTTGTTTGCTGCAGTTAGGGTGAGGGAATGGCTACAGGGAGACATCAATTATACTAGGTTTTTGCTGGGAGGAGTATGATGCCGGAGGCAGAGTTTTCTTCCTCTTATTTTCTAGGAGGAGCATGATGTTGAATTTGCTGATTTCTTCCTTCTCTAAGGTCCACTTGGGGCTATTTTTGTACATTTTCTTTCATGCTTTACACCTTGCTCTTTTTATTTGGTCTGCAACTCCACATTATGTCTGAATGTCCTATATAAAAGTATTTTATGTATGTTGTATACTTATCTATTTTCTCTGCTACCTGTAAGCTGGTTTTGCTCTGCTCTCATGTTTACATTTAACTGTTTGTTGCTGAGCTGTTCATACTCCCGAGGCCTCCATGACATTCTGTGCCCTCTTATTGCCCCATGTCTGCACTTCTCTCTCCCTGCACCCTGGGTTGCAACATGAAGACAGTGTCACAGATATTTAATTCCACACAAAATAACTACTTGCTACTCCTGGTTGTACAAAAATTTTGGTTATATCCCATGATTATAAAAAACAAGTAAAACAAATCAGGAAATAGTCACCTGATAATTAAAAAAAAATAATTAAAAAAATGCTGTCACAGCTAAACCAGCTACAACAAAGTTCCAGGCAGGCCAGGGCAATTTAAGACAAACCAAACCTGACATGCCTTAATACTGTGCTGTTAGTACATAGCCTGTGGCATATAGCTAGCAATAGCAATAATTGTATTTATAGACCTACAGGTTACAGAGATCAGGCAGTAGCTGGATACAGCTGCATTTACTTCAGTGAAGTTTTGTTCATTCATATCAAAATTATAGAACAATTAACTCCCACTTAACTCCATCTATTCTTGTCCTGTGTCAAATTGTGTACAGATTGCTTCTGACCACTTTGAAAAAAGTGTGGGTGTCCTTCTTGATGATGCCTTTGCTTTACATGCTCAGCTCCAACATCCAAACTAGCAAAACAACACAAACTTCTATCTTAGTATGTTCTTATGAGACTGTGTGCAGGCAGCATAAATGAGAGCAAAATCCAAGGCACCGTGCTTTCCTTCCATTGCCTTTGCCATCATGTCTGAGAAAAGACCATGCAAGGATTCTTCATTCCTTTTATTTAATCTGTGCTTGCCTTGCACAAAGCAAACAGCAATTACAAGGTAGTAAGATCCACACCCAACAACTTCCCATTCAGACTTCAGATATTTTGGCTTCCTAAAACTTCCATTCAAATTTATGAGCTTTCCAAGGACTTAGCCACAATTAGAATTTAATCTTGGATTAAGAGAATACAATGCAAGAGAAGGAAATAACTGAGAATATAAATAATCCTAACCTGGTATTATGCTTCCATCAGCTGAATCCATTTAATTGTTTCCAGATGCCAGTTGCTGTTATGAACTATATACTATGGACTCCTTTTAAGTCTTTAATACTGGCATAAAGCAGGTGTGGAAGCTGATAGTAGAAGTGTCTCTCAACAATGACCAGTCTAGGAGATGGCTATAGCAGAGGAATCCTAGACATGCTGGTTTCTTCTGCTTTTACCTTTTCTGAACTTTCTGTAGTATGATTATTGTTTTCCTGTAGTTGTAAACCAGAAAGAATGCATCCTCTCAGGACGCTGAAAGGAAAGATGCACAATCCACGGACTAACAGGACTAATGGACATTTCCAGAGTAACAAGAAGTCACTCCTCCAAATGACATTAGAAACAGTTACAAGCAGTCAGAGAAGTCCCCACAAGCTATGTAACCATACATAATCAAGTCAGAAGTATAAAGTTTTTACGGAGAACCAGACACTTGCATTGTTCCTAGCCACCAAATATTACACGTTTATTTTTCTCCTGTGCCAGGTTTTGATTCATATATTAAAATATCAGCACTCAAAAGCCCTTATGTCTAAGCTTCCAAGAAAGAAGAAAATAGAAAACTCCTCCCATCACATTATTTTAGGATAGTACTTTTCCATACATCAAAAATATATTAAAAACCCACGCAAATATTGTACTCTTACTTACACAATGGTAAAAGTCCCTTGTTGAACAGGGTCCATGTTCTGGAAAGTTAGTGGGAACACTATTTTTGGGCAAGTCACTTTAGTTTTTTTTTTCCAAACTTAAGGAAGAAATTAGGAGTGAAATTTCTGGAAAACCAAACTGAGGTTTGGCCTACTACTAGATACCTACTAGCTCTTTTGTGTGACTGCCAAAGGAATTAAGTATGAATCCCAGATATCTGGGCCACATGGTAAAGAACATGAGTATTAACACAGACATTATTTCCTCACATGAACAGTTTTAATACAAGCATCATTGTGTCACAGAATACAAGTGTTTGGTGCAGGGATTTTATTCTGGATCAGAATTTAGGCTGGCATTTTATAGCAGACAGCTTTTGGTCAATGTACTGTATATACAGTATTTTATAACCAAAAATAAAGGCTACTCACTATCGGGCAGGAAAGAGTCACATATCCATGTGAGCAGTGGGATTTTACGGAAGAAACTTTGACCTCATTAAACTTTTATTTACTAAATATAAGACTCATGCCCATGTGCAACAAGATAGGTGAAAGAAAGTTTAAAAAGTCACAATTCCTGTATATTTTGTAATTCTGGAAAGCTCTGGGAAATGTTATGGTTTAAGCTTCCCTATCTCTGACTAAGAATATTGTGGAAGCACTAGAGGTACTTTATAGATTACCCTATTCATAAGCAGCTGATGATTTCAAAGCAGTGCACCTCAGAGTCAGGTGAGGAGAGGCAGCACTGCTGCTCCACTGACTTTCCTACACCTGAGCCCCGTAAAAAACAAACAGCTCGTACCTCTCAAATCTGCAATACAAGAGCTTCAGATTTTACCTTAAAGACAGATAAAGCATGCATGCAGCCATACACTTTTCCCAAATAAGTCTGTTGGGGATGATGAGAGGACAGAGGTGGACATCTGTGCCTGCTGTAGCACTTCAGCCTGCATCTTCCCCCATCACCACCACCTGCAGCACTCGCTCTTTCTTCCTGAGCCTTTTGCTGAGGAAAGGCTGAATCTCCTTACAGTCTCTTCTGTAAGTATTTCATGGAGCCAAAATGCTCATTTATTTTTCTTCCTATCCAAAACCCAGGGCTTGTACAAAAACTGAAGGTAGATTCTCTCACTTCATTGGTTTTTTGAAGCTGACTGCTTTTCAGTGTAATTTCCCAAAGAAAAAGCATGCGTGCCATCAACCTGGCCCTCCCTCACAAATTTGAAGCTATGTGCCAGTCCCAACCACCTACAACAGAGAACAAGTAGTTTCAGATGTATGCATTGCAAAGGGTTTCAGGAAAAGCTTTATCAGCCTTTAGTAACACCAACTGAGAGTTCCTAACATGCTTTCCTAACCTCTTCTGTTAAAAGGACACTAAGAAAGTGGTATCTGTCTGGGTCCTTCACCACGAGGTTAGGATCAATAGTTTTACAGAAGACAGAGACACCATCACCTCAGCAATCTTCAAGATGCCACAGGGCTACATGGAAAGGCTATAGATGCCAGCATTTCTCATGATAAACATTGATGTAAGACATATCTAAAGACAAAAAAACCCCCTTACTTTTTGTTGTTTTTTTTTTTTTTAACTTTCAAGCATTTTACATTTCTAAGTTGATCTACTTAACATAAGGATATTTACACTGCAACTTCAAATACAAAGGCTGACAACAATGTCATCTGAGAATTTCTCACATTGTTTTGCCAGGCCTTGTTTAGAATAGGTAACAGGTATCAGTAGCTTCTGCTACTGATACTAATACTGATACTGAAGAATGATACAGGGCTACAAACAGCTTTTCCATGTGACCCAGTGCCTGAGTAAAGTTAGCATTCCTACAAGAGAAAAAGACTCAGCACAACACCAGCCCTACAGAAGAGAAAACATTATCTCTTCTTTCCCTCCAAAGTTTTAAAGCAGCAGTACTGTTTGCAGGGACTCTGCTCTGACAGCACTTTAGAGATGGAAGTGAATGACTTCTCAGAGAAGAAGCAGGAGCAAACAACTCCATTAGAGATTTCAGGGTGGTTTGCCTGAAAAACATAGCCTCTCTGATCTTGCAAATGAATGGCAAAGTTCTTCAGCACTTCAAAAGAAGCAGTATTGGCTTTTCAGGGCTGTTTGTTTGGTGTATAAGTAAATGGGCTGCTTATTTGGGCAAGAGCAGATAGTGCCAAGCGAGGTCAGAAGAGGTGAGCGGTTACTCACGTCAAAACTGTGCAGCTTGACAACATGGCTGAGGGGTTGGGCACTGCACCGTGTTGCCCACTTTTGCTCATAATTCTTCACGCAGCTCAGCCAGGGCTGCATCTGCTGAGGGGAAAACAGAGGCCATCACTGTTCATAGACATAGAGAAAGTGAGCTTTCAAAATGTTGTCAGCTAATCCTTGTGTCACTTTACCAATGCAAACTGGAAAAATAAAGCCTAAAATCTGAACAGCACTTTTCACCGTTAGGGTGCCAAGGCTCTCCACAAAGGATTTGCCCAGGCAAATCCAACAGATCCCTGCCAAGCTCAGGGCTTGGTCACACATCAGCTGAGTGATCTGAGCCTTGTGGTGACTTTTAGGGATCTCTTCCAATACCAGGTCAGAGATCAAATGTATTTGCTTTCTCATAATATTTCAAATCATAATCTGTCATTTGAGAAGGAGAATTATAAAGCTCAGGGCTATTGAGAGTTTTCTTGAAAAGGCTACAAGAACTGATCCTCTAACAGCCTGGCTGGAAAGAGGAGCTGGTAGAGCTACCCATACTGTGGCAGTACTGCTACTATTCTCCCAAACGTTCACTGAAAGCTTTTATTCCTTGCGTAAAAGACGTACACTCTCTCCATCTTTCCATAGCTTTTCATAGCTGTTCTGTCACCATACCCCTTCAAAACACACCTGCATGAACTGCTCAAAAAAAAAATTTTAAAAAATCTGTATTTGTGCATTAAATTCCTGTTTGTCCTCTGTTTAGAGGCAGAAAAACCTGGACAGCCAGCTGTACCCCGTTGCTATGCTCCACGACAGAGCCTATGGTCATTCACTGCACTTGGGGCATGCATTAGATACCTCAAAGTCATCTCTAAGCAAGTAATTAACCACGAGTCAGGACAGTATTTGAGAGATATAAACTGGATTATAAAAACTGTGCCCTTATACATGTATATACCACTGCATTTGGCAGGGCAGGGTGATACATACAGCTACAAGAGCTGGCTCACATGGTAAAACCCCAACAGTCTGTAGGACAGGCCTGAAGAATTTATTTCACCTTCAAATTTACTTTTGTCACCATAAATAAAATACTAAACTTTGCTCATCGTGTCATAACATCACATTATGGTTACAGCCAAGCATGCCCTGTGTTTTAGCTGGATCAGTTATTAAAAAAAAAAAAAAAGCACCAGCACAGGGAATCCTTAAAAGAGTTGGCCAAATGTTTTTTCCCCTCATAGCAGAATTCTTGATTTGAAAATGCTATTGATAAAGCAACGTTCACTTCCACTTGAGGCAAGATAAAGCCACACTGAAAGGCATCCAGGTTATTCCCAGTGACAGAGACAAACTCACAAAAACGATAGCAATCAGTCATAGACAGAAGGTTGTGCCTCTGTTCTCTAAGAGGTTCCTTCTCCCTGTGCAGCAAAACAGCCAGGCAAGTCATTCACCGCACAGCAGCCGAGATGGCTCTCTGCAGAAATGCTAGATTTTTCACCTTGTTTGGAATATCTGTGAACAAAAGCTGCTGCCAGCAGGAGACTGAGAATGGATGAATACATAGACTGCAACCAGCTGTTGCAAAGCATGAAAATCTTCTGACCTGTGTGAACAGCAGAGGGATCAACACTGTCCCTGTGACACAGTACACAGCTCAGGAGCCTGCACGGGCATTGCAGGAATCACAAATGGAGAGCTCTGATTGAACACATCTAATTCAGAGTTATCCTCCTAAATCTTTAAATCTATAACCTAAATCTGCATCCCATATAAGATAATACGGATCTTGCCAATGGTTCAGTTGTTCCCTCTTCTTACACACACTTGCTAAAACCTCAGGGATAAGGAGGAGGTATGCTTTGATAAATATGTCCTTGATCCTACCTCTGGTCTGACACCTTCCGTGATCATAGATCTGGGCCATGCCAGATCTATCCCACTCAGGGCTTTCCACAGGTGGTTTTGTTTCCTGATGCCAAGCCATCCACATCAGTCACCAGAGTATGCTTTCACTTTAGATGTGGATGTGCCCCAACCTACCCCTGTCACATGCAGCTGATGCTGGGATGGAGTCTGTGTCCCACACCATGGGAAAAAAGGGTTCTGCAGTAAAGAGGAGCAGAAGCGCTTCTTCTCTCAGTGCTATTTCTGGCACAGCCTCAGCTTATCCACCTCGGTGGTACAAAAATGTGTCATACTGTCTCAGGATATTTTCCTTCAAATACTGAAAATGACTCCTCAGACTCCAAAGGGACCTGACATCAAACAGCTGGGCAAAGGCACTCAGGACACTTTCCATCATCTGTACAGGGGAAAAATTGGACAAAAACTAAGCATATTTTTGGTGGACTGCTCCAGAACAGCAATTAATACATTGCTCTGTGGGCTAGCAGAGGTAGCCAGGAAAATCTGCCTGCCAGAATGCTATTAACAGCTTTGAGAGTCTGTCTTGTCTGGTACTAGGCTCTCCATACTGAGTCATACAAGCTTATTCTACCAGCAAGATACTTGAAATTTATAGCATCTTTTTTTTGCTCATTGAGGCTGAGATTTTCTTTCATGTTACTCTTCTACTTTACTCCCTCTGTCATTGTGAAGCTGAGGACCCCACCTACAAGCTGCCTGAAGCAGCCCAAGTCTGGTTTCTTGAAGTCCAATGCTTTCTCTGTCACTTGCCTTCCTCACACCCCTTTTCATTCACATCAGCCACCATGTTGACTACTTCAACCCTGTTTTTACATGCTCCTGGGAGAGCTGCTGGTCTCTCGTGCTCCCTAAGCATCAGGTACCTTCCTTCCCTGCAGAAGACATCTCCCAGTGTTTTGTGTTTCCCAGCTGTGGCTGCTTCACCTCAGGCGTGCTGTGTGTTGCACACTCCTGCCTCCTGCACTCTGCCCCACTGACACGTGTCCTGTCTTTCTGACCCCACACAGAGGGGCTGCACCTGAGACACCTGCCAAATATTCCAAGTTAAAGGAGAAAAGAGAAAAAAAGTGAAAGAGGGAGACTTATAAACACACCCTCTGACCAAAAGAGGGAAGCGATTGAGGGAGCCTGTGACTCAGTGCAGCTACCCAAGCTGGTAGGAAGAGAGAGCTGAAGCTCTGGTTGTTTCCCCCATTGGTTCTGTGATCAGCCCAAACACAGCCTCTCAGCAGCACTGTCCCAATTAGTGTGACTTACCTTTGTAAGCCTTATTAGTCCTGGGGGGAGAGAGACAGGCCCTGCCCTCCAGCGCTGGGGCACACACCTGCACTGATGGGGATGGAGATGCTGGAGGCAGCAGGACATGTGGTCTGTCAGGGCAGAGAGCTCGCTGGCTACAAATCCTGTTTTACCCCTGCACTTCCTGATTTTTAAAACTGTATTTTCTAACAAAAAGGCTCAGCTTTCACAAAGTAGGACTTTTAAAGGACAATTTAATTTAACCAAATCCTTCACATGGAAAAGGCTCTAAATCCCCTTCAGCTTTTAGATAGAGTCTTATTGAATACAGTGCTTTTACCACTCAGTACTGGGGCAGGTCACTGATCACAGCTGATAACATTGGCCACAGAACCAACTAGGGGTGACAAGTGACTTATAAGAAACCTATGTAAATGTAAAAATTAATTTATTGTTTCAGATGAGATGACAGCTGTAAGGAAACGTACCTAAACATTAAAATGCTAATGACTGGCTCCAGGCACTAAATGCCATCAGCCAGGCACTGAATTCCAGGGAAACTGAAGGTAAATCACAGCTAGGCATCACACTGCTGTGACCCCGTCACGCTGCAGTGATCCATTCTTTACATCACCTTAGACACTGAAACCCAGGGCTAAAGGTGTAAACTCCTCGTATTTCGGTAAGAATTAAATATATACTCACTAGGGAGCATTCCAAAGAGATTCCATACCTCACCCTCAGTATTTAATCCCCCAAAGAATGAAATCCCACACAAACTACTACATGATAATGTATTCAGGCTCATCCCCTGGGCCAGCTTTTGTAGTTAAGCGAATTATCATATTGTAATGAAATTTGTAAAACATTGTTTTCATTAATAATGAATAAGAATACACAAAGGCTTTCCTGTGTTTGTCATATCATCTTCACAGAGTGATCCAGTGTGAATAGTTTATCGTTGGACTTCATCTTGAAATGTAATACTCGACCTGAAAGAGGATGCTTCAACGGTGACCGATTGCTGCCATCCTGTGGCAGGCACATATATTTCAGAATGACACTTGCCAGAGATTAAAAAACTCCTTTGAAGGTGTCATTTTAGAAAGAACTCTTACTAGCTCATATTATTCTCAAATGCCACAGAAGGAAAGCTAATCGTCTGTAAACGACAATCTTCAGATTTTAGAAAGCCAAGGGCCATTACCGTGGTCTAGTAGAAATGACTTGTCCTAAGCAGAAAGTAAGGACCAGATGAGAAGGGGCTCACGTTCCCTTTTTAAATGGAGAGGTGCTGCAGTATTCAGTGGTCTGACTCCTGAAAGGATACTAACCCTAACCCAGCTCTAACCCGAACCATATCAGAATGCCAGTACCAGAATGCACATAAACACAAAGATGTTCCTGTTTCTGATGGTAACTCCACTGGTGTCTTCTATTGAAAAAAACATCAGATAGCTCAAGTAACATGAGCCCCCTGCTAACACTGCATCCAAACACAACACAATAGCACTGTTCCTAACACTGTATCTAAAATATAGATATATATTTTAGGGGGGAATATAAGTCAATCTGGGTGACTAATGGGATGTTGCTTTCCAAGAATCTATTTCTTACATCTTGTCCCCAGTTTTAGTCTTTTAGGGGAGAAATACAGTTTTCTATAACATGGCTGTGGGACCCAGGCATGTGGGAACACATATGAGAACTTGCAGACTGACAGCAACATGCTTTATAACTCCAGATGAGCTGGAGATTCCAGAAACAGACAAACTGAAGGTTTAAGAGATCCCAGCCTGAACCAAACTTGAAGCCCGAAACAGTATGGTGATCATACAACCCAGGAGAAGCTACAGTTTGCAGAAAAGACCAGAACGGTTGAGGTGCGGCACTTAAATCTCACCCTTGGCCAAGACTAAACATGATGTGGGACCGAGACACCAAACCTGATGGGAACAGAGAAAAGCAGAGCCTTCAAGAGGCTTGAGACTCTGCAGGCCCTGACAAACATGACCACAACTGAGACCTAGATTTCTGGAACTGTATTCTTGTTAGAGAGCCAAAGACTTCACAGGGTCTAAAAACTAACTGGTATCCTATGCAAGGCTTCTCTGCATCCTTGGAACAGGCCCTGGGACAGAGTGGACCTGGGGAGACTTTGCACCTAGTCACCCACAGTCTCTAGCAAGACACTCTCCACACTCACGTGTGCCTCACAGACAAAATTGCATCCACTTGTTGAACAAACCATGAAGCAACATGCTGAAGGATTCACAGCACTATTTAGCAACCTTTGCAGGACTCCTATACCTCCTGCAATTAGATGGGCTCCCACTCTTTCATAATACAAGCCCATCGATACGACCAGGATCAATTCACAAGCACCAAGGTTACCTGTACCAGTCTTGCCTTTGATGCCAGAGTGCAAATGCTCCAATTTCGAAGAGTATGGGCAGAGTCTCTTCCACCCTGCAGATACTAGGTTCTGTGGGGGTCCAAGTCCAATTCACAGCACAGCAAGTATCACTTACCTCCTCCTAACTTCACCCGCGCTGCCCAAGACCCCAGTAGAATGTAGACACAAGGAAGGCGGATGTGTCATGCATCATTTCTAACTGTGAAGTCTGCGAAGATGAGAAGCCATTACAAGCCACAGCAGGATTGTGCCCCACAGGTGCACATGCAGCCCAGCCTTGTTTTTCCCTTAGCACATGATGACACAGCAGGCAGGAAAAACACAGAATCCCTCTATATCCAGCTGAGAATTAGGCCGTAACAGCCTCCACAAACCAACTTACACCAATGCAGACAAAAATCAGAGTTTCACACTCATTCTCCGAGTCACACACTGATGACCTCCTCTCCTTCACCCAGACCTGCTCCTTCTCAACAGCCCCTTCCTTTCTTCTGGGCTCAGTACTCAATGGCTTGCAGTAGCCAGGCAGCCAGACTGTGTTTCTGCCCATCAGCCTCACACCCTCTGAGTCAGCAGCTGCCTCTGACAGTGCTTCTCTGTGCCAGCAGCCCACCACAACCAGCCAGCCCTGCAACGCCTTCTTTGCCCTCTGTGTTGTCAGCACCCCAACACATACTTCCTCAGTCTCTGATACACTTCTTTACTTACTTGGACACAACTTCTTCAACACTCAGCTCCCTCATTAATTTCTCCTCTTCAAAGATACGAGTCTTAGCTACTTACATTGCGTGGGGTAAAAGGGAGAAGGGGCTTATAGCTGGTAACATAAATGACGAGCTGCCGGGCTCGGAAAGGGGGAAAAAACATTGGTTTGGAATAGGAAGGGGAGGATAGTGGGCCCATCATGTTCCTCTTACTGAGGCAGGGAGCAAGGCTTACCACAGAGATAGCCTCAGACATAGGGACAAGGACAGGCATGGGAGGCAGCACAGACAAGGGTGGGAGCAGGAACGCCTCGTGGAAAGGAACATCGGCAGAGGCAGAAAGTCGGCCACTGCGGGACTCTGCCCTGCCCAGGAAACACGAGGCTGTCAAAAGGAAGCAATGAAGACCTTCCAGTTGGCCCTGCTGCTCCCATCACCTGAGTCAGTAAGTCATTGCTGTAGGTAATACTGAGTACACCGAGACTTACCTTCTGAGGTCCATCCATCACAGTTGTCTCCTGATCTTCCAACAACTCTGCCATAGCTTTCAGCTATGAGAAGGGAACAGTTTCTCTGCTCCAGGAAATAAAGTTTTTACAAGAGAATGCTAAAGGTATGGCCTGTGGCCTGCATGGTATATTCTCACGTTCCTAGTACTGCTCCAACAACTGAAACTTGCTTGGGAATTGTTTAGGGATAATACTAATGGAAAGTGCATTGAAATCCATTCTTTGTTCTTGAGACACTTGTTTATTTAAATAGGCTTTCCTTTGAAAAAAAATCTGGCTATGTAGGTAAACTTTGCTCTGGGAACCATTTGTAAGGGTACAGAATTGTCTGCGGGCACTGAACAGAGCCATTGATCAACACTTCAAAAGAAAATGCCAATATCAGTTTATGTTGAAGGGTACATGACAAAGAATAATCATTAAATTTGCTAACCCAAACATGCATGATTAGATACTGTGCTCTTAAAATTACCCTGAAGACTATAGGATTTCACTTGATTTTTCCCCCAAATTTCAATACTTACTGTTCTGAGCCAGCAAAGTCATACTTCAGATTGTTAAGCCAGTTCAGAGCAGTACAAAAATTTGCCAGGCTCTAGAAAAGCAATGCCCTACAGAAATCTTAAGGATTGCAAGGGCCCTGTCCTACTGAGGCTGTCCCCAATGCAGTGGTTCTGCAAGACTCTCCTTCAGTACCAAGTGCTTTTGCAGCACAACTTGCTTTTGTGCTGTCTGATGTAAAAGGCAACTGCAGTGTCACGTTGTGCTTCAATGTCAGAATGTTCAAGGGAATCACTTACTGCACCGAATGCAAAGTGAAGCCTTCTAGGGCTTGATCTTTTACAATCTCAGATATACATTTAGAGGAAGCAATTGTTCAATTTTAGCCAAAAGCTCACTGGTTCTGGTGACAATGAGGTTTAAAGCAGGCTGATATGACTGTTCCTTCCATGCATCAATGACAGATGCACGTAGAAGGAAGCAGCTCTCTATTCAACTATTTTCATGTTATCACTAGGAGACAGCATCAACAACTTCTGGAACTGAAACTGACAGAGGTTCTGCATTTGTCTTTTTCAAATTTATCTCAAGGACAATTTTTATCCTTCAGGTTGGAAAGAGGAAATGCAGGTAACACTGCAGAGCTGTTTTTTCATTATTAAATAGCTGTAAGGTATTTTGAGGGACTTCCATGCTTATTTGGGAATTTTTCCAACCCCGGATTCCAAAATACACAGATAAGCAGCATGATCTATATGGGGCTTACTTCGCATGATTAGTTTTCCTGTGAAGACAATACAAGCAGAAGAAACACTACTGGGAGCAGTCAATGATTTGTCTATAGATAAAAATGAACTGACATTTTAACAGCAATGCTGCCATTCCACTTGAAAGACTTTCTGTATGCCAGCCTTGAGCTGGGTAATGGAATATTCCTGAAGGCCAAAAATGCAGTCAGTGGGAAAATCTGGATTGTTTTCTTTGAATTGGTCAGTCCCCTGAATACCATCAAGCCATAGAACTGTGCAGGACTGCATATTAGCAGAAACAGATGTAGGATCAGAATTTGCTTTCCATGGTTTTGAAAAAACTGGGGCATTCTCCAAACATTTTCCTGATCACAGAAATCCAAACACTTTACCTTCTTTGCCGAGGTTTTCATCCCATTGTATTTGGCCTAAGTTATAACATGCTGTTTCCAAGAAACATGCACTTGAATTCATAAATTTGCATGCAATGCTACATAAAATTAAAATGAATATTTATTACATAAAGTTAGCATAAAACCCAAACACATAGACAAGTTGGAAAATGAACAACAAAACTATGAGCTCTGTTTAAATTAGCATTCAGTGCAAAGAAAGGCTTCCATCCAACTTCTGCAGATTATAAAGGAGAGAAAAGCAAAACACAGCAACAAAATTCAGTAACTAGTTCTCTCAGTTCACACAGTTTCTTCAACTGTTAACTGCTAGGACTGGACACTGATCAGCCAATCCAGAGAGCCATCGCTGATCAATACATACAAATAAAAAGGCAAGAAGTCCCAAGTTTGGTCCTGATCAAAAGAATGTGAGCAAGGGAACTTCATTTCACCAGCATGGACAAAGCACTTAAAAAATGAAAGCATTTCTTTTACTTCTTCACTGATAAGAGACTCTCTGCAGGGAAGGTATCTAGAACTTCTCCATCACTAGACGCACCCTCTAAAACCCTCCTAGCACTCACTGCTACCTGCAAAATTGTATTATCTTAGCATTAGAACAGGCAGATTTCCTGTATGACAATCAGAGAATTTCTTTTTAGGCTTAAAATAAACACTGTTGTGCCCCCAAGAGAAGAACACCAAATTCACCTGGCATGATTCAAGATACATTTTGTTCCGAGCTTTCATTTTTACTGGATGACAGCATTTTTATGGTTTCTGGAATGACTTTATATCCAGGGATAACTTGGAGATTGCTCATGAGAAGTTTTAAAAGTTAGGATTGATATTTTCTGTATCAGAAAATAGTTCCAAACCCACACGGATTCTGTTACAACAGAGCCCCATCACCCAAAAGAAAGATACACTCTACAGAATGATGAGACGAGTCAGTAAGTTCAGGCTTTGGTGCATCGGAGCTGAGAACACTTCACTAGAAAGCTTTGCTTCTAGGCCTTTCCCAACTGGATTGGGTCGACACTGTTTGAAGTCGATCAAGCTGCCTGACTCCACAGACCACTGCTGCCACAGCTGGAGAAGCAGGCTTCCTGCCACACAGGCTCTGCACCACCTACACCTTCAGGAGTTGAAACCTTTACCTTAAATTGCCCCCTTGGAAGTGAGAAGGCACCTGCTGCAAACAGTGCTGTGCAGAGGTACCACACCTTGGTTATCAACACTGCTGCCGAGCACACAGAGTGCCATTTCTGGGCTGGCTGCAGGCTCCCACTGGCTTGCAAGCAGAAAGAACACCGAGGTAATCCCGTCCGGAAGCAACAATGATGTGAACTGCTGCAATAAAACCACCACTCCAAGATGAAGGCTACAATTACCTGGCACAGTCAACAGCAGATGTTCTTTATCACCAATTACCTACACCAGCTAAATCATAATCTGTCACCAGGAATGAACTGACATTGCTTTTAAGATTCTTTCCTTAACCAAGAAACCTAATTCTAGGATTCCTGACCACCTCTGACATACTGTCTAGACAGTCTTTGACTTCAAATTTGACTCTAGCCAGTAACTGAATAAGCTTGTATCAAACAAAATAGCTGAAACCTAGAAAAAAGAATGGATAAAAAAAAAAAGGGGAGGGGGGGTATGAAGGAAAAAAAAGAAAATTAAAACAAGTGATACAAATAACCTAACTTTAAGTTCCTTAAAATTAAAAATTTAAAGAGACTTTGCTTCCAGGACTCTTCATATTAAAAATGGAACGCATTTTGGTAAAAATGTATTTTTACCAAATCTCTTCTAGAGTACTTGTCAGCAACTGTTCTGGGGTGGCCGTTTACAGCTATCACATGCTAAAACTAAAAAAGAATAATGAAATCCAGCTCCCTGAAAGAATGCAAGATTCAACACTGCACCTGGAAAAAGGATGCATAATAGAGAATATGAAGTACATAGAACTCGGGAGAAAAGTAGATTTGCATGGTTCTTTTTATTCCTATGTTTTGAGATCTATTTTTTATGTACATATACAGGTATGTAGATAATATTTGCCACCTTTGGCAGCTGTTGTTTAATGCCAGGATTCTACATACATGGTAAACAGGTACTTCACACAACGAAATCTCGTTTAGTCTGATCAGAGGCATAATATATCAAATCAGATGCTTAGCTCACGAAAGCTGTTTCTGATCTTTACTGTTGGTTTTTCTTTCAAGTTTTACTACTGTTAGTATTTTGTGACTTTTAAGTTGTCCAAGATTTGCTACAACTAACACCACAAACTTTGTCAAAAGGTTTTTTTGTTGTTTTTTTGTTTCATATTGTCACCTTGAACCTCAAAAATAGATTGAAACATTTCTGCATAGATCTCATCTGGACACACAGTGTGTTTCACAACATGTAGATCTTTTTAAAAAAATGAGGCAAAGCAGGGTAGTCCTTTTTGCCAATTTCCAGGCATCAACAGTCATCAAGTGTTTCTATAGAAAAAGCATGCCATAATGAGTAACACATCACCTAGAGAAATAAATGACAGATTTCTTGTTACAGAAACCAAAAATGAAGTAGAATAAAGCAACAAAAAAGCTTTCCTCACATATGACACACTTATGCAGAGGATCTATTATTCCTGAGTAGGCTGGCAAGTAACCATTGGTGGTCAGCTGGGGGGAGAGGGAGGAGGAAAGAATTTTAAGCTGAAAACTTTACTGACTGAAAAAGGCACAGAAGACAAAAATATTGAGGCCTTCAGAAAAAAGAGAAAGCGTTTTGAGAACTATTTTCAAACTGAATGTGTTTTACTGATGAAAATGAGTATTTGGTGAGGATGATAAAATGAGTATTAACAAAGTGACTCAAGATATTCAGGAGCAAATTTCTCCTCCACTAACAAAAAGACTGAAGACTTTAAATGGAAAAAACTGTTTGAAGAAAAGACATGTTCCTCTCTTTAGAACCTTACTTTCCTGTGCCTTTATATATATAGCATATAAATCTGGGTGTGAAATCAATAGGAATTCAACCTAGAAAATAGTTCCTTTATTTTTATTAGTACTCCTCAGAGGCCAATTTAATCTTTAAGACTGGCAAAATTATTTGTGACAAGTATTTACTGTTGAGATTATGGGGTATGTTTCTTTTACAGGATTTGTAAAATACATTCTCATCTGTTTGAATGCAGATACATCATCACAGAGGAGTCAGTGCATATAATTTACAAGAGAGATTTGTAGTAAAATTCAGAGATACACAACAACCAATGTCTCAATGTAATACTAACTTAGAACCCAGATGCAAATTTTTAAACTGTACATATGTTTTTTAAAAGATAGAGCTTTTAAAAATGTTTATACACTGAAGCATTTTCATTAAGATAAAACAGTTAAAACCAGGAAAATTATAGCAGCAATATGGGAGAATATCTAAGCCACATAAACATTAGTAATTAAAATAAAAACAAATATGAAATACTACATTACTCAGATGTTTGTGTTAGATAACAAGGATAGGTAACACACCAATTACTTATGCCAAACCATCAAAGAATCTGGATTTGTTCACTGTATGAACAATACTGTTGTACAGTTCAATCAAAGTTACAATTTTAAAAGAATTGTCGAATGCTGACTTCCACCAACACTGCTCTGGAGTGCTTCCTGGAGAATCCGCTTGAATCTTTTAGTCCAAGCCCGACTATGATCCTTTTTGGATCTTTGCTATAGGAACTAAATATGCTTTTAAATATGCATTCCCTAAAACTAGGCTTGTCTTATTTACACTATTGAAATTTTACTTCTCCTTCCAACTACAAAATGAGCAGGAGGATTTACTACATGCTATACAATGTAAAAATAGACTTTAAAAAGCCAGAACAATGTGAGTAAAACTGTACAATGTTCATTCCCTGCTCCAGTTCATTGCACTATTAAGTTAAAATGGGTGAGTTGTCATGCCCAGAAGACTTACTGTAGGATCAGAAAATCCACACACATACAGGGGAGGTAAATGCAAACTGGTTTAGGTATAGTGCCAAATGAAAAAATACTGAGTTATATCCACAGAAAGCTTCTCATCACAGGAAGGAGCATGGTTAATTCTGAGAGGCAGCCCTCTTCACGTGGGACACAAAACTGCAAAAGAATCACAAATACATCTTGATAAACATCAGTGAAGTCAGGCTGCATACAAATGTATTGTGTATACTGAAATACTTAAATGTTGAATTCTACCCTATCAGTAACACAGTAAAATCTAGAAATCAACTGCAACTGGCAATTAAGATATCATCCTCTTCTCAAAAGATAATTGACACAACCCACTATCTTTATACTAACATTACCCAGAAATGAGTTAACTAAAGGTCATGTCTTAAGCAGTGCTTTTTGAGGTGTTCTTCTAGAAAACAGAGCATTAAATAAAAGGTGATGCATGCAGTTATATTTTAAGCATATGCACTGATAATTTGAGATTCTAACTCTACTTTCTAATTCTGGTGCATGTACTTGAATCAAACAGTGGGAAGATAAGACATGTCCTTCACATGTTTCTCATTCCTGTTTCACATGTAAGACACAAACCTCAGAGCAATCCAGCTTTCAAACCAGTGCTAGCACAACACAAAAGCAAATAAAGAAGTCAGGTATAACAATTAAGCAAAAACTTCAAAGGCAAAAAAAAAAAAATGTTCTTGTTATCTGAAATACTTGTATAATTTAAAAATAGAACAAGGCATAAATTCTTGCTTTATTAAAACAAAAAGCCTAGGGTTAAGCCTTTACTTAGAAGCTTGAAAGATCAGTTATGAAATAGCAAAGCAAGCTGCAAGCAGAATCATTTTCCATCTTTCATGACATCTACATTCAGAAAAAAGCCTAAAAGAAAATAATACTAGACATATTCCATGCATTTTACCTAGTAGTAATGTATAGTATATTATCTTTAGCACTGCATTTTTATGTCACTATTACTGTTTAAGGGCAACTGGAAAAGAACACAAAGCTTCGCAATAAATACACCTTAGAACAAGTTTACTGTAAAGGTACATCTGATTTCAAAGGCATTTATTTCAGCTATAAAGACATATTTATATATTGTTACATGTAATAGTAATGTCTTAAGAATGTCACAATTATTTACACTTTTATGTGTGCTTGAATTAAGAAAGAAAAAAAAAAGATTAACCTTGCAGGGGTACAGAGAATGATTTATTCAGTTTGTGTATCATACTGGCAGTACGTTATATAAAAAAATTACCCCATTACATTAAGCGAAATCTTCAAGTTTTGTAAAAGCTGGAAGTAAAAACTAATAATCTTGAAAGAATGTGTCTAGATTTGGTACCAGACAACTTATCCCTAGTATTTTGATTCTGTGTATATCTACAGGCTCATATATTTTATTGATTTGTTCCCTAAGCAGCTAAATTAAAGAACCCTTGCTTCCAGCAGATTTCCTCAGATATTCCTCTTCACCCTCATAGCAATAGAGGTAGGTAATTCCCCTACCCATCAACCCTTCCTCAGCTACTACTTTAAATTTGCAGTGAACTCCATTCGAGCAGGTCCTTACCACATTGCTCCTCTGCTCTCACGCCCTCAAACTGATACAAGCTACTGTAAGTGCATTCACTGGTACGTGAATACGTAGAAGCTATCTGGCCAACTGGATGTTGGCTTTGAAAAGCCAATTGCCTTCAGCTCAATTAAAACAGTGGTTTCAGTCCTACCTAGATGCAGTTCCCTGCAGTACTTGAGAAATGCTGTTATTCCCGCAACCCTTCTTTCTGTCTTGTGGGGTCGGAGTTAGCAACTATTATTTGTGAAGCTGAAGAGACAACATGACTGCACAGAGGCATTTCCTTCAGAAAGTAACATGAATTTGCATACTTCAAGGACTACAGATGCTACTACTTGTCACATTACTGTACTTGGCAAATAAATCATAATGCAGAAAGTCATTACATTTACATACATGAGAGGAAAGACTGAAAGCTTCTGTAAAAAAAGAGTAATTCAATGGGTACAGTCAATACCCTCTAAGGCTTTCCTCTAAGGATATGATACTCATTCTTGTTGCAACACCTAAAAACAATGCAACTACAACATACGACAAAAATATCTCCATCTGTGCTCCTTGTTTAACTGGTGCACAAGAAATGGTTGCTCACTTGCTCATCTACATCTTTAAATGGAAACAAACGCAATTTTTTAAACCACATTGTATTTGTTAAGCCATCAAAAAAGACTAGCAGGAAGATAAGCACAAACAGCATTTACAGAGTGAGCTTACTAAGCTGCTAACTGCAGTCCAGAAGTTTGATTTCTAAGATCAAGAATTTCATAGTGTTGGCTTGATATTTCTTTACCTGTCAGCAAATACCTTCCCCACTCTCCTCCAAATCTCAGTTTCTACTTCATAGAATCATTTAGGTTGGAAAAGACCCTTAAGATCATCCAGTCCAACTGTAAATTTGACACTGCCAAGTCCACCACTAAACCACATCCCCAGGTGCCACATCTACAGATCTTTTAAGTACCTCCAGGGCTGGTGACTCCATCACTTCCCTAGGCAGCCTGTTCTAGTGTTTGATAACCCTTTCAGAGAAGAAATTTTTCTTAATATCCAATGTAAACCTCCCCTGGCACAACCTGACGCAGTTTCCCCTCATCCTATCACTTGTTAGTTGGGAAAAGCGACTGACACCCATGATCCCTAATGATAAAAACGTAATAAAAATATTAATATATTTTAAATATATTCAGAAAAATGTAAGCACAATTGCAAATGTTTATCAATTTCACATTACCATCTATTTTCATTCTAAATCTATAAAACAAAATATGAATCATACACTGGTGGGAGAAGAAATAAAATTATACTTGCAAAGCAAATCACCAAGTCCCTTTTATTATTACTAACTTTAGGATGGAAATGTTCACTGAAAAGTAAAAAGAAACAAAACCCTTCAAAAGGAAAAGAATCCCCTTGAAAATAATACAGGTTGCATCAAGAGTAACACAAACAAGAGAAGGTAAGTTACTGTGTTGTACGAGACGCTATATGGAATATGTACCTAGTCTGGCTTTGGGATACTTACCTCTAAGGATCCAGGGGAGAACTAATTAATCACTGGAAACAGTGATGTAAGCGTATTTTTATCATTTTGGGGGACAAAAGGGGGCAGTAGAAATTGGAAAAAGAGGATGCTTTAAAGAAGCAAACACGTAATACAACTTCAAAACTAATAATCCTATGCAGAAGTGCATATGGAGTTTTCTTGTTTCCTAACATGAAATGCAGAGTTGCACTGGCCTTTTTCATTTCTTCATTATACTGCATTTGCACATTCCATATTCTGAGGATTTCTACTTCTAGCATTTCAGAAGCATTAACTGGTTATGAAAAAAAAGTCTGAGAAAGATCCATGGTAACACAGGTCAACAGCAGACCTGGGTGCAGAATTCCCCTTCAAGTTCAAGTCCTATGCTCCAGCTCTTGGCCAAAATACCTTCCCCCCAAAAATTTACTCAATCATTATTCAATGAAGATATCAAGTATCAGACAGCGCACACACAGAGGGGGTCTGTGTGTGTCTTTCTACATGATCCAAATTTAGTCTTTCACAGATTTCTTAATTATTTTGGCATTTAGTTCAAGATATTCAAGATGGTGATACTTCTACAAAACACCATGAAATTCAGAGAAAATACAAACTTATTTCACTGTCTTTTTGTTTTATCAGAACATCAGCGAATTTGGCAAGATTTCTAAGATTTCTTGTTAAATCAACAGTTACTGCTTAATCTTACGGTTCCATTAACCTTTCCAGGTTCACAGCATTCTTCTTTTATTTGTGCCATCACACTGTGCCAACAATACTTTGGCAATTGTTAGAATAACTTTTTCCCTGATATTTTTTTCTTGAGTTCTTGATTCTAAACAATCAAAGTAACTTTTCAACAGTAATCAACAATGTCTGGACAAGTTTATTACTAGTTCTGTGGACAGCCATAACATCCATGTAAGACAAGCATGTTCTATTTTTTTAAATACCATAGAATAAAAAGACAGTGCTACTTTAAGAAAAAAAAACCAACCCAAAAACATGTTTAAGGACTTCCTTGTAATTTTTTTTTTCCTATGTAAAATGGAATATAGAGCTAGAAAGAAGGTTTTACCTGTGGTGACAAATGCCAAATGGAAAAATGATCCCCAAAGGAACAAGTTAACAGATTTTAACATAACTAAGTATTTTTGGTGAAATAATTCACACATTTCAAAACATAATTTCTGGATTAAAGCTTAATAAAAAGAAATGGAATTAATTCAGTGTAAGACAACAGCTGGATCACAGAGTAAACAAACGTAAAATGAATACAATTATCACTATACCATACAGATGATTATTAATGGGTCCTGAATTTGTTATTCAGCTATTTCTTTTGGAAAAAAAATCCAAACCTCCAAATCCTCAATCATTTTCACCTTGCCAAGACATTTTTAATCTTTCCAGTGAAGAGAACACTCTTTAAAAAGTAGGTCATGCCTTTTGAAATTCAGGGAGTAGGCTGGAATTTCAGGTACAAAAGCTGAGCTGAAAGTTACTTCAAGTGTTCGTTTAGAATAATCTAATCTCCCTTTAACCAGCTTTAAACTAATTTTCAGACAATAGACAGGTGGCTGGGAGTATTTTGTGCCATGTATGAAGCCTCACTGAAGCTTCGGGCCAGAAGTTTCAGTGGCAGAAAAAGCAGAGAAACGATTACAACTCAGCAACAATTGGAAGACTTTGCTGGTTCCACGGGGTAAATCTACATTGCAATGTCACCCTGTCAGCTAAACTATAAATATTTAACATAATCTAAACACAGCAATATGAAGCTTAGTTAAGGCTACATTGAAAGGAAGTGTAAAATTCTGTGCTTACTAGCTTGTAAACTGCTTGTTGTTGTGCAAACAGACCCACAGAAGGGTGAGAAAGGCTGCATTCCGTTCAGTAATGAAATGATGGGAGCTGAGGGGAAATCACCTTTTCCTTTCAGTACGAGCGATGCGAGTGATTTATTACTTTTCATGTGCCAGTCATTTGTGGTTTACCATTTAGAGACCACAGTGCTTGTATAAAAGCCCTGTTTGATCCAACACATTTAATGTGAGCATGAAGTTTTTGTAATTGTTGCACCTGGCTGGTAAAACATCCATGCTGATTTTAAAGTCACGAGCAGGCAGAGGCAGAGGTAGGAGGGAACCTCAGTATCAAGCTTCCTAGATCACCCTGTCATATTCAGCTTATTTACTTTCATAAGCCTTCTATGCAGAAGATTTCCTTAGGCAGACAGTTTCTTCTCAGTATCCTAGTATTCTGAAAGCTTTTCTGGATAGCTATGTCTAAAAATAAGGAAACACTGTAAAGAGCACTATTTATTCCAATCAGTTTCTACCAGATGCATTATGATAAAAAGCAAACAGCTTTAATTATTGACAACAGTTCATCCTCTTCAGTCAAAGAATATGTTTCACAAAACTGAAGTTCAGTGCCATCACCATTAAAAATCCCTTGATCTTGAGCCTAAATTGCTCTCAGCTCATACGCAAATACATTTGTCTAAAGGAAGAAAGATTTTCAGAAAGGGTAAGTAAACAATGGAGCAATCAAAGGAATCAACTGAAAGGATCTTTGCATTCTTATTGCATGTGGTAGTTCTGCAACCCTGCATCAAACTTAGAAATGAGCCTCTTCAGACAGGAAGCCTGTCAGAGCTTCTAGGATATTGCATGGCTCTCCTTTCACACTTTCTGAAACAACAGCACACCAAATTTCATCCACTACTTTAACCTGAAAGTACTTTCAAATCTCTGTGAGATGAGAGTGATTATAAGTCTGTGTAAGAAATACAAAAATCTTTAAAACAGTAACACTCAAAATGAAGCTATACACTTCATCTGCCAAATCCACTACTACCATAGGTAGTTTGAATTCCAATTCTGAAAAACCTGTACAACCCAAGTTTTTGACTATACCCATTTAACTTCGTAAGCCAGACTGCTCTGCTCCTGCTGATGCCCTTCAGCTATATGAATATACACTTTGCTATATTATACTGTCACAAACAAAATAAACACTTTTTTTTTAAATGAACGGTATGCTCAGAAACACTGGATAAAATAGAAGAGAATATCAAACCATGTTTGATAGAAGGGCAACATAATTCCTGCATGCTGTAGGACTACTCTTTTTACATTAAGTTAATTTAGAATTAAAAAATCCCTTCTAAGAAACATACTCACCCTTTAAAATATAGTCTGTTAACAAGCTTGGCACTTTCTCGCTATCCTCTTTCATGGCATGCAGGACTAAAGCATGGAGAAAAAAGAAAAAAGGCATTTAGTCATAAAGATAACACTCTCAAAATAAATACTATGAAGATGTTTCAACTACTCATAGGGATATTACTACCAGATAAGTAAGACAGCTCTTAAGTGGAATATGAGATGATACAATGAGACACAACATAACTACCTTTCACTTGTGTAATTCTCACTGAACTCTACAGTAGATGGATGCAAGAGACCCATTTTATGTAGTTAATTATTACAGTAAAATGTCACCAGTCATAACAACAAAAAACCCATCTCTTCCCTATAAAACAAAATCTCTTCAAAAGAAAGTCACTACATACAAAACTAAAATACAACTGCTGTTAGATTGGAAAACTTTGGTAAAAAAAGTATGCTTCGTTACTTAATTTACTTCCTTGTTATTCATCCTGAATCACGGAATAACAACACTTTTCTGGAGAAACACTGCTGTATTTCCCCTGAAATAGTGAACATTAGCAACAGTAGTTTACAAAAATTTTAAATACATTATTGAATCTGGCATTAACTTTGAATAATGCTAAAATCCCCTTTTTGTGACTTGTATCAAGTCAAAATTGTCCATCCTTGCATATTTCTGAAGAAGGAAAAACACTTGGAGAAGCTCAACTTGACACATATAAGCTTATTTGTTACTCCATAAACAAGTACTATTTTGTAAACTTCAAATTCCTCCTATGAGACTCTGAACTTGAAATATAACCAGTGTTTTATGTAAATTTTTATGTTGAAGTAACACATTAGTGTCCATAATTACAGAATAACACACAGCTTTGAAAAACAAAACCCCAAACCAACCAAACAACCCCAAACACCTGCTTTACTGTCTCCCTTAACAACAGCAGTGAGTCAGAAATTTGCAACTGAGTCACACGATCAAGTTCCAACCAGCCCATGGAAGGCAATACTGTCAATACTCATTACAGTGCATTTGTACAAGACATTTTGTTACTAAACTGTCAACCAACACAAAATGTTTTCAGGAGGCTTTAACCTCTCTCTGCTTAACGGTGAATTTTTGAGAATATTTTCAAGTTAAATTTAAATATGGTAAGAGGATAAAATTTCTCTGCAGGAGTAAATATAAAATGGAAAATCCATTTGTCACAGAATAATTATGAATTACCAGCTAAGGGTGCCTGCTGCAGAAAAAGAAAGGGAATTTAAATCTCGCTGAAACATTTCATTTACTCCATACCTCAGCCACCTGTGGAATCAGACTTGTGTAGTCACAGATCTGTGTTGCTGCAAAGTATCTTAAGATCTAGTTAGATCCAAAGCCCTGCACTGAGATCTGATCAAATACACTGACGCACTCTACCATCTATTTTTAAACTGTTCCTATAAACCTCAAATGAAGGAGATGCCACTGACTCCCAGAGATGCTCTGCTGTATTTAACCACCTTTATAATGAATTTTTAAAAAATATTACCTTATTTTTCATACAAATTAGGAAAAAACATAAAGTAAAAAACAACAGAGGACTTAGAATTTACAAATTATTTTGAGGATTTGGTCTAAAGACATGAAGAAAGGGGAATTCAAAGCACTATCAAGACTCCATGTGGTTTATACTTCCTAATTATTAAAAATTATTAACAAAACCAAAAACCAAACCAGAGGAAAGCAGGCTATTTTAAAGGCAATCAAGTGTAATAATTATACAACTGACTCATTAGTGTCCCAACATCCATTCCAATTTTTGAAAGTCATTACAATAACCTCAATAAAAGCACAACAAGTTTAAATAAACAGGTGTGTATCGGGTACTATAAGACAGCATTGCCAAATTCCATGACATGCAGTATTTTCCATAAGGCCCATCTGTTGAAATAATGTGAGAATGTTTACTTTCCAATACATACAAGTTTCTAGCCTTCAGGGTTTCAGAGAACAGCTAGGAAGAAAACATACCATGAAGGCCCAAAAAACAAGTAAAAACTGACCAAAACGCATGGTTAAAAATCATGCAACTTTGCATACGTGCCATAGGGTAAGGGGGAAGAAATAACTGTATGGATTCATTGGTTTTGAGTAACCACAGTTGGAAATACAAAGAGGAAAGGACTAGAAGAGGAACTTCATATGCTCACTTTTAGTTAATGTTTGAAGATCTTCAACAGATGGGGGTCCATTTTTCTTCTCATAAGGAATGACGGTTGTTAAGTACTGTCAAAAGAAAGACAAGAGGTACTTTATAGTCCTTTCGTGCAATTTATGTTGCTTGCATTTTCTTTTGCAAAAACTGTAGCAATTTAAATTGCTGGCTACAAATAAAAGCTTTTCAAAAGACTATTTCACAAGGGAGAAGGGTTCTACCTTTCCTATCTCAAAGCTTTCATCACAGAAGCCAACTTCTAGGTTTGTTTTTTTGTTTTTGTTTTTTAATTATACAACCACTTAGAAGTCTTGCAACTAAACACTAAAAAAAATATTTTAAAAAAATATTTTTAAAAAATATGAGCTGTTTATACTAGCAAGTTTTTCTACCAAGTTTCTTCCTCAGGGCCTTAATAAAATCTTTTCTCTCCTCTCTCCAGAAGTCAACCAGAAGTCCTTGATCTACTTAAAATACTTCTTACAAACAAATAAAAGCTAGAATAACAACCTTCCCACCACAAACCCTCCAATAAAACTATAAATGCAGATGAACAATTTTCAAACATGCTCTTAAAAAAACCAAAACAAAACTGATACAGGCTGTGGGGGTGCCTTAAGTGAAATGTTCAGTTTTGTAGAAGTGTGCTAACAAATTGGTCATCCGTGTCACCCTCCAGCCCCCCAATATCTTCAAACTCAGCATATACTGTTTGAACAACCTCAAAACAGTCACAGGGTTTCCTCAGTGACTGGTTAACTCTTACTAAGAATGTGAAACTTTCCAAGGATATTGACAGATGGAAGAACATTGCCCAGTCCCAGCTCCAAAGGTGATTTACAGTCCTCTGTGCAAGGAAAATGAGGCTGCCCTACAGTTAGGTGAAAATGAAAACAGACACTTCCAAACTAAGGAACAAAGCAAGCCTAATTAAATGGAAGAGCCCACCATTTGGATTTTGATTTAAATTCTCAGTTTTAATAATCGAGTGTGCTAACAGATTGTTTCAAAACAACTCCACTTTTGTTCTGTTTACTCTTTACTGAAATATTTAATTCTTGTGAGCTTAAAAAAAATGAAAAAGAAAACAGCAAAAATAGTCTTAAATCTTTCAGGATTTTCATACCTGTAGTGCAATCAAGATTTATTTTCAAATTCTTGAAGCACCCCTGTTGTTCTTTTATGAAATGCATTTCAGCCACATCTTATGTTGCAGCCTATATGAATGTATACTCTTCTTAAAAAGAGGTCAGCATTTAAAAAGTACTGAAATTGCTGCAATTTTCCCTAATGAAAAGGCTTCCTGAAATTTCTCTCAATTCAATTTTTAAGAATTTAACACAAACTTTATTCTGGGTTAACAGCTACAAAGCAGTAGGCAAAGCAACCCTCTCTTTCTCATTCAACGTGAGAGATACGTGGGTCTCCATGTAACGATCAGAAAACACATTATATACAAGGTCTCCTTCTCTCCCAGTAGCTGCACCTCAGCAAGAGTCAAGTCGAACTCAGACTCTGGTGAAGAGCTTCACTTTGCAGAAGGGGATTCAGTGTTGACAAGCGCAGCTGTAACCACTGCCATGGTTAGAGTGGGATCGTGCACCTCACGCCTGGCCATATCCTCTGCCCAAATGCCAAAGAGACTCAGTTCTGTGTTACTTGAGGGAACCCACCGTACGGGATGCACTGATTCCTCAAGGAGACCTTATGCAAACACAGGGCACCGTTCTCCCTCCTTTTTCCTTTTGCTTTTTCTCACATCCACTTCGCACAGCAGAGGAAAGTAAGCAGTGCTTCTTAGGGAGTGGTCTACTTTCAATTTCTTTTCCAGCAGGTGGAAATTGGGAGAGAAGTTAAGCCGGGGAAGAGGGAGGGGTGGGGGGAGGTATTTTAAGATTTGCCTTTATTTCTCATTGTCCTCTTGTCTGATTTGCAATAAATTAAAACTCGTTTTTTCCCCCAAGTCGAGTCTGTTTTGCCTGTGCCAGTAACTGGTGAATGATCTCTCTCTGTCCTTATCTTGACCCATGAGCCTTTTGTTATATTTTTCTCCGCCCTGTCCAGCTGAGGAGGGGCAGTTATAGAGTGGGCTTTGGCAGGCATTTGGCAATCCAGCCAGGGCCAACCCACCACAACAATGTATTTCAAAAAGAAAAGAAAATTAGTAACTGACATGCACAACTGTTAAGTCTACTGCAACCTTTAAATTTTTGAAACGGAGCTGACAATCTCACAAGCAACAACTACACTACAATTTGTAATCACCCATAAAAAGTGTTTAACATGCCTAAAAAAGCAAAATGAAGATAACTATTTGGAAACTTCTTCTGGAAATGTGATCACAGAAAGAGCTACAACATTTAAATGGCTTTTACGCAGTTGGTGGTGTTCTTTTCCAACTGTATTATCAGATGGGAACAGGTAGCTTCCAATGGGAATTTCTCTTTAAACACTGAAAAATTCCAAGTCATTTTCACTTATGTCTCACACATACAAAAAATAATTAAATTTTATAAAGGAAAGCACCTACTGTCAGAGTAATACTGCCCAGAAGATAGTAAAGATGGTAAATAACATTAAAAATTAAAGACTGAAAAGAATTCTGAGACACCTGTAAAAACTTGTCATAAACTTTATGCTATAACTTTATGTTTATGAACTTCTACCTTTTAAGGCACACAAAACATTGTCTGTCCTTGCATTTCTTTTGGAGCACAACTCCAGATTGGTAACTAACTCCTCCGTGCTAACATCTGAACATGAGTTCATAATGACAATACACCCTGAAAAAGCATTTTAATACTCTGAGAGCAGCACTAAGCAACTGAGCATCTAATACTTTTTTTACTTTGCAACTTGCTGTAATAAGATGGCACCAATATTTTTAAAGCAGGGCCAGGGCTTGGTAATGTGACAAAAAACAAACCAACCCCAAACAAAAAAGAAATACAGAAAAAATTGATTTCCAGGACTAAATCAGAAAAGAGCTGGTATCTTTCCTACCTCTGTCCTCTATTTTTCATTTTAAGTTATTCTTATTTCCATGATTGGCTTTATGATACAGGAAGGGAAAAAACCCAATAAAACCATAACCCTGATAACAAGGATATAGTATAAGACAAATCAGGGGAAAAGTGTGATCAACAAAGAATAACATTATTAAACTAACTCAAAAAATGACTGGAAGAGTTATCCAATTGCTGTTATTGTTAATACATTCTTATGCTACTGATATCCAGAAAGTTAGGAGGTAGCCAAAGAAGAAAATGTGTGTTTGAATAGACATGCATATAAAAAAATCTTTTAACAAAAAATAAGAGGAGCTGGCATAATTAAATACATTCACTTTATGAAAATACATGATATTTAAAATAGCTAAAGATATATGCAAATAGCTGTCATTTATTATTAAATGGTAAACATAGCAAAGAAAAAAGATCCAGTACAGCTGGTAAGCAGGTAAGCTCTATCCATGTGTCCCCAAAGCTGGGGGCAAATAGCTGGATCTATGTATTCATGTATGTATGTCATATATATACCTTGCTAGAGAGAGAGAGAGAGTAGGTCCATGATTTCTAACCTCATGATTCAGGACTGACTTGAGAGGAGTTGTTTTACCTCTTGATCTCCTCTGCAGGATACTTCAGTCATTTTCCAGACAAAAGCCTAATCAGCCATGACTCCTGAACTACCAGGCAGTTTACTGCCCCAAAGGACATCTCAACAGGAAAAAAAAAACCCAAAAAACTAACACACACCTCTGACACAATTGTATAAACTGTAACATGTGGGTATGCATTAAATAACGTGAAATACCAATATTCTGGTAACTTAAATAACAGTGTAAGCATTAACGCTTTACCAAAATATAGAATGCATTTAACAAAACACATAGCACAAACTAGTAAGTATTATTTTGAAATGGAGGGTAAGAATCTTGGTTCTTAGGTATATGTAACATCCATGGTGATGTGGGCTGAAGCTGGGTCTCCGTGCTGTACACTTCAACATTTACAGTCAATGAAAAGACACAAACTTGCCTACAGCTTACGTATTTTATATCAGCAATCTGCATCACACACACCTGGCTGCTTTTAACATCATGCGGTGTTCAAAGGCAAAACATGCACAATAGAGTCCATGCATTTTCCAGATGCTATTCTGTTTTTAGACATATCATCTCTGAACTTTTGAAGAAACAAGAAAACAAAACCTTTTTCCTGTTGGAGATACTACCCAAGTCTTTAATGCTGAAGGCTGAAACGTTGTGTCTAACCCGATACATATACTTTGGTTGGATATTAGTTTTTTTACAGATATGCAATGTATTTGAAGCATGCAAAATGCCAAAACAGAATTTAGTCTGGGGTAAGAAAGATTATTTCAGTGCATCAGGATACCAATTCCTGACTGTCTCAAGCTGTTGAGGGGAGAGAGGGAGAGGGGGAGAGAGAGAGAGAGACTGTAGGTGATGAGGCAGGGAACGAGTACAGATTCCGATATTTTTGTTCTGTTTTTTCCTGTCTCAGCATTTATCTTCAACTACCATCCATTTTCAAGACCTCAGCTCCTACCAAAAGTGCAGGCAAAGAATAAGGAAAAGAGAGAAGATAGCCCAGCACCTGTTTCTCTCCACCCGAGTTTCCAAATGTGTGGCGGAAGCCATTCTGTATGACATTTGAGATCCCTTCCATGCTGAAGCGCTAAAAGTAGTGAAAACACAGCAGAAAGAAAAAAAGGGACAGAGAAAAGTTCAGAAGACTATTAATAAGCATTTATCAAGACTATAAAAGACAAATGACAAAGACAAGCTCTAAGATGTATTTCAGCACATTTCTATGTTTTCATTCACCCACTAAATATTTAAGTAACAAGCAAACCTTATAATGGCAGTTAAGCAGTATAGCTACATAAAAATTTAATCAAACAGAACTTTCACACTGCAGAGCCAAAAATCAAAATTGGCCTTTTAAGGCCCACTGTTTAATTTTCAAATGTACAAGGTAGTATTTTGAAAAGTTTGGTTAAGAGTACAATCTCCTTTAAAATTAATGTTTGAGCAATATACTTTTAGAGACACTGCTGACAGCTTTTTAAATTTTAAACACCCACCAGAAATACTGTTCAGAGAGAGTCATTTTCAGCTCTATGTCTTTAAAAGACTTTATGCTTTCAAGCTCCCTTTCCCACAGAAGAAGTATCAATTAGCTATCAACTGTATTCCACACTTTTTTGGTAATATAAAATATACACAATTAGTTGATAAAGCAACTATATTAATTTCAAGCACCACTATATGGAATCATGAAATCCAAGTAAACAGAAAATTAATATATAATCTTAACACTTTTTTTTTTCCCTTAAACTTTGTAATCCTTTTTGCTTGCTGGGGAAGATAAGTAAAAAGAAATAAATCAAAATAATTTTGATGTTTAGCATGAGATATAAAACTCTGCAACTGACAGGAACATAAAAAAAAGAAACTGTCAAGCTGCTGACACAGGGCAGTATGACACACACACCTCAGCACACTTATCTGAATGTATTTATGGGAGGGGGAATAAAATGTGCTGGAATACAGTATTAATTCGCTTTCTAAAGCACAATGAGGTCAGTACTCAGACACAGATGTTGCCAAAGCCATCTTAACTCTTTTAAGATATCCTGCTTAAAAGGAACTGGTAACTTCAAGCCCTAACTATTTTTAATCACTCCTTAGTTTGCCCTTGTGAGAGAGGTAAAAGTTTTAGAAATCTAGAAGTGATTTACTCGAAGCCTGTATCAAAGAAAAGAATTAAAACCTCTATTTATTAAAATTCAATTATAGTATCTACAGCAGAATTGATTTTCTCAGAGTATGAACACTTAACGCTACTTCCAAGCTTTGTATTTAAGTGACATTTCATTATAGTTTTGGTTAAAATGATTAATTTATACATTATTTATTAACAGAAACTCACTCTTCACAAAGTTACCTGAACATACTATCTGTATGCACATTCACGTTCTTAAAAAAAAGGAGGGGGAAAAAAAAATTAAAAAAAAAAAAGGAAAAAAAAAGGTGTTGAAGGAAGGAAACTCGCACTTCTTTCTGGAAGAAGGCTCCAAAATCTGTTCTTGGTGAAAGCTACTTTCAAAGCAACCACACATATGCAGCCCACATCTTATGTGAGAGCTAAGTTTGTTCAGTCCCTCTCAGAAAGCAATCTGACATACCTGTATCCTGAAGCAACCAAGTATGACAATCACAGAATCACAGAATGGTTGAGGCTGGAAGGGACCTCTGAAGGTCACATCTCATCCAACCACCCTGCTCAAGCAGGGACTCCTAGAGCACATGGACCAGGATTTTGTGCAGATGTTTTTTTAGTATCTCCAGTCTTATGTCTTATACTGGGATCACATACAGTTATATTTGGAAGCATCATTCAAGTCTCTAAACTTGAAACTAACTAGAATAGCTTATAAATCACTTGACTCAAGTTTCAAAACCAAATAATTGTTTTTCTTTCTAGATAGAATACCATTTTTTGTTTTTCCATGACCGAGAACCAAAAAGGAGTACATTTGAAGTTTTCACTGTGCTATTACAAAGGGATGACGAATTTGTATTATTTTCCAGACACATACTTTCTTAGAGTTCCATTAAAAGTAGCCATGTACACAAAAGATGATTTTTCATCAGACAGACAAGATCGCTACTCCACTTGGATTATATCACAGGCAAATTCTTGTAAGTTTAGAAACAGATTCTGAAGAATTAATGTTTCACTACAAATGTTTATTCCCTATGTTTGAAAAACAAACCCCAAAACCTTCTAATGTCAAACTGAAGCATTCTTTCTGGGACTTACCCAAGATCTACAATACGTTAACCACACTTTCCACATCCTGTAAGAGACACCTAGAAATTCTAACATTAATATCCCACTCAAGTAATTTGAAATTACACTTGACAGATAAGAAAGGAAAAAAATTGCACTGACAAGATAATAACCCAATTTATTTCATTCTCAGCCTCCTAATACTCAAACTCTGTTTGAAAGACATTTTTCCTTTTGTTGCTATGTTCTGTGAAGAATAAAACAAATTCTCTTCTCCCTGTACACCTGCACTACACTTTGGCCTCACTCCTGTTTCTTGTTGGACATTGTAACTCTGATACAGGTTTCAAGAGATCGAGGGTAAGACTTTTACTTTTTTTCCTACATAAAAACCAACATGATCAATAAATATCTGTACAACTATGCTAACAATAATACTGAATTTCCTGTAAGACTAACAATGGTACACATATACTAAAATTCACACAGTGAAACCAAACAGATAAATGAGTTTGCCTACCGACAACAGAACACACAGCACCATATACATCCAAACACAGTGTTTTTTGCAATAAAGGTATGCTGATTCCTGGCTAATTGGCCTCTCTTGAGCATTAGAAAAGTAAAATATTATATGTCTGTGGGGAAAAAAAAAAAATCTCAATAGGAAATGCCTAAGTCTTGTCTGTGAATGAACTCATGGAACAAGGCGTACCAGGTCTTTTGATATAGTCTAGGAATACTACTTCTCATTGGGGGAAAAAAAAATATATTTTGAATCTAAAAATAGTTACAAAAATTTTCTTACTGTTCCAGGCATATGACCTCTTTCTTGTTTGCCATTCTGAGGACTACCGTTTTTCAGCTTCTTTTTCTTCTTTGCCGTTTCTTTGTGTTCTCTCTGTTTGTTTTGTACTTCGATAAGGACAGAAATGAAGCTGTTTTTCACCTCCTTCTCAAACTCCAACTCATCTCGTAGAGCCAACTGCTGTACCAGTTCCTCAGAATAATCCTTAATAGCAGTCTCAATTTCTTCTAGCAGTTCATTTAACTCAGCAACAGATAATCTTTTTACTCCTAAAAATAGTTAATACAAAAAGCAATCTGTCAAGATTTTAAGCATGACAACACTTGTAGGAATTATAAGAAAAAAGTACACTGAAATTTAAAAAAATAATAAATTCAACTCTAAAACTACATAGAACAAAACAGTATTCCTAAAGCAATAAACAAATCACAGAGGCAACTAGATTAGCAACAAGAAGATTGTTAAACTTTCTCCTTATTTCTGAGAAATCAGATATAATCTGCAAATATGAAGAGGATGTTGTAGTTAAGCTGAAGTAAACACTAAACTTCTAATACCAACACCTCCTTTAACTATTACTTTCCATCTACACTCACTGTTCAGAATAAAAGGTTTCCATATTTTCTGACACAACAAACAACACTCTGGTGTTTCTGGAATCCTTACATTTTTCACCTACAGTAATACATAAATTATACTCTATGAGTAAGGGAATCTTTTCTCCTAAGGTATGCAAACATGTTAATAAAAGATTGCACCAAACTTTTAGGATAAGGTTTTTAGATCCACTTAGTAGAAAAAAAAATCCAAACAACAAAACCCTCTACATTTTCTTTGTCTGGGGATTGTAACCAAAAGCATGGCCCTTTACTGCCTGAAAAAAGGACCTTAATCAAAACTAGACAACAGGCTTATTTCAAGCAAAAATAAGCATTAATAGTTTTGAGAAAGAATGAGACCAAATCGGTCACTGCTAAACCAGAAATCTGTAAAATGTCAGTTTTGAAACAAACCCCCCCCCCAGGTTTGCATTTAAAGGTAGTATTGGGTCATATGTTATAGACAGTGAAATTATGACCATGAAGAATGTTCTGAGGCTTGCCTGGGTTAAAAGTGAGCATATTTCTTGAGGACTGCTTTCTATTCCCAATTAAATGTACCACACCTAGGAAGCTAGTCAGAGCAGCTGCTATGTCAAAGAACATAATTTTCACTGGCATTTGAGAAATTCCTTGTTACTGAAGAGTACAACCTGTTTAAGGATACTGCATAGATGTTCATAATTATTTGGCTACATTGAAGATGTCTAGTAAATGTTATGTCTAAAAAAATTCTTATATGGGAAAATGCGTATGGACAAAGAGTTGAAAAATACAGGTAAGGCCACAAACTGCAAAAAAGTACAGCTTTTAGAAGCACTAAAGGTTATAGGTGAAATATGATTTTCTCTTTTAAATTACAGCACGGAAAACTGATTGGAAAAAGCTCCTTGTCACTTTTTAAGAAAAAAAAAGGCAATAAAACCTGTTAAGGCAATTCTCTGGCACGAAGCCACAGTTTTTCAGAGTAGCTTAGACCTTAAACTATGTTAAAACACTGTGACAGTACCATATGCTTAAGGATCTAAGTTTTCAGGAGTTGGAACCATCCATCACCTATATTACTGCTTAAACTATTCCAGGTATGCAGCATGCAGGTTATGGCATCTCCTTGTAACATGGCATCTTGTCTGTGTTCACAGTCATTGCACACATCACAGCAATAAGTTTTTGCAAAGTCAACTCTAGTTGTCAGCAACAGGAAACAGCTGACACCAGTTTTGTTTTTGAGAAAGACTAGAGGGAGCACCACTGAGTCCCAACACTTAAGAACCAGCTTCACAGTCTAAAAAACAATTGTTCCAAAAACATGGGTGCAAATTACCCAACTACAATCCTGACTTGTTCATGATAGATCAGTTGTCATGATCAAAGGCTACAAAAGGGCTACACAGGAACTACCCAGCTGAAACAGGTGAGCGAGTCAAATGCAGAAGACTACTTGGATTAAATCTTAGATATCTAGGCTACAGGATTCACCTCCAGTGAGAGGTGAGTTACAGTTACACAGAGCCGTAACTCATTTTTGGAGTGTCTTAATACCTATCTTTCCTTATGCAAGTAAGAAGTACATACAAGCTTGGATTTCCTGCTCTCAATTCTAAACAGTAATACCTCTGACTTGTCTTATAAAAGCCATACAGTTTCCAGGAAAACCTGGCAACAATTTCAGAGAGATGTGGACTAATTCTGAAGCAGCTTCATGCACAAAAAAAGGTAGCAAGAGCTTTTCCTAAAATAGTGACCTGAAAGCAGACTCTGAGAAACTGCTGAAGCAAAGTTAAATCATCTGCCAAAGTAACTCAAGGCATCATTTGATCAAGGCTGACCTTTAAACCACAAGATGCACCAGACAAAACAACCTCTTGAAGCAAAGGAAAATAAATATGATATGAAATACCAAGCAAGCCTGATTAGCTCCAAACCTAAGGACATATGGAGCTGTCACAAAAGCAGGAACCTCTGATGAGCAAGATACACTTTTGCTTTTATATTCCTAAAATTCATGGGTTGAGACAGCGAAAAGTCCAACCATGAAAATGGAATCTCCTCAATAAATCTGAAGTGTAGCAGAAACTCTAAGTCACGTCACAAAGGGTCAGCCAGTTTTCTGAATCTACAGAATTTATATTGCTGACCCAGGCTACAGGAAAGAAAGCAACAAACTTTGTAAGAGGGACCAAAGTAGTCTAGCAAATATTCTTGGTGTTCCTATCACATTCTAGAATTGATTTTGACAAAATTTTCATTGTGAAACTGATGAATCATAGGTTTCTTTTACATATAATTCAACCTACTACAATTAAACTAGAAATGCAATTTCTCCTTTCCTTTTGTAGAAGGAAGAACAGATGTTTTCATTTGAGTAGAAGAAGATACAAAGTTTTTTTTTTTTAACATCTAAGCTTTTTGAAGAGGAATGGAAGGGGATGAGAGAAAAATATACAAGGTCCTTATGGGGAAAAAAAAAGGCAATGGTTGCCTTATTTTTGTGTTACTGTGTATCAAGATATGTTGTAGTGACTGAAACTTAAAGAAATACCATTTTCTTTATTTACTGCATACCTTTCAAAAGCTTTAGCTAATCTTAAACACAGTGTACTAGCCTCAAGAAAGTGGCTCACTTTAAAATACAGTAATTAATAAAGTTTAACAAAAATGACTGACTTATCACTTTACCTTTGAAGGGACCTCATTCAAGTGAATCAAGATTCTGCATATTTGCTTTAATTTGAAATTCTATGAAATTTTATTTTTATTCTAAGTTATGAAAGCTGGCAAAGATAACTCTTCTATTTATGTTCTCAATCTAGTTTATTCTTTCGGGGGATTTTGAAAATGCAGATATTTCATAAGAAGGACTTGCTATAAATCAAACACATGGCAAATTTGCCCTTTAAACGATTTTCAATAAGCATAAGAGCAAAATACTAAATAAATATCACTTACTCTCTTCATAGCTGTTGTTCGTACTGGATCTCTTGAGCGTCTGAATTTCTTGGGAAAGGATGGAGAGACGATCTGATTGGGTGGGTGTTTCATCATCTTCTGGATCAGGTGATTCCTGCATCATTTCCTCTATTTCTTCAATCACCTTCAAAAAATGAAAACCCTTATGAAAACCCTTATGAAAACCCTTCTGCACAAACAGAAACTGTCTGGAATTTGAAGCAAAGCTGTCAAGAGTTTAAGTTTTTGTTGGTTTTTTTTTTTTTTTTTTTTCAATTTCAATTAGTGAAGATGCTGCTGAATGAAACTAATACCAAGACTGGATTGAGGAGAATCAACAAAATCATACTGACACTTCCTCCCTATTCTTGCTCTCTGATAATAAGCCTACCTTTTCAACTTAAGTTGGTGATTTCTTAACAAGGAGTGTATTGAAACTACACAGTTATTTCTACATCAAGGTTATTTCTACATGTGGTTCTGCTTAAGAGAACTGAACTAAAGAGTGAGCAGGGATATCTTTCCCAAGTATTCAGTTGAAGGAAACAAAACAACAACAAACATCAATTACTGCCCCACCTCCAACTCCCACTTCACTACACTTCTCTCAGAAAAAAAGACAACCCCAAAAGCTCTGAATAACGTGAATATCTACTGTGCTTATGGGAAGTTTTATGAATTGATCCATCACAATCTGAAGCTGATTTGTATCCTTGGGTATAAGATCTGAGCCAGACAGAAAGTAGGAGAACAGAAATCCTGAGCATAAAGGGCTTACTCTTTGGTATAGAAATGGCCATATTTCTGCAGGCTAAACTACTAACTGAACAGCTGAATAAATAACACATCAACTTTTGCAGGTTTAAAGGCTGCAGACATTGCTGAGATCCACATCACAGTAAAAAAGAGCTGAGGCAGTTCAAGCAATCCTGTCCCTTGTACTCTTAATAATGCTCATCAGAGTTCACAGGTAGCCATTTAAACAACAAAATAAATTACTGCTTTTGCTTACTAAAGCAGGATCTTAATTAATCTTAGTCAGAAGAGCCATTTTCATGGTGACTTCAGTAAATCCATGGATTTGGAACAGAAGCCCTTACACAGTAAGTAATTTGAAGGCTTAGCAGCAGAGCTGTTCATCTGCTCTCATATTAGGCAAAAACTTCAAAGAATTTTCACTAACCTCAAAGCCATGTGAATGGCCATACAACCATGCTGGAAAACTACAAACTCTACAATAACACCAATATTCTGCAAATATTTTTGCTTCTTAACAAACAGATTTAATTTAGTAGTATTTCTGACTAATTCATGGTAAGGAACGTATAAAGATTTCAAAGACCCTGGAGTATCAACCTCACCTGAAGCATTGGATTACTTTTCAAACCTGAAAGATTCAGTAATATATCACACATTATTACAACCCTAAATAAAGAACAATCAAGAAGCTTAGCGATGGTGAACAGCAAGGAAGAAGAATAAAAAATAACTACAGACTAAAAGAAAAGATTACACCAACAACACTGTCTTTGCTGAACACTTTACCTGCTCTGCTGTGAAGAGTGGTTCATCATTGATGCAGGAAACAATGATGGAATGCATATCCAACTGTTCTCTCAGCTCCTCGTCATCTGACAGGTCAAGGTTCAAGTTATCATTTACCTAGAAAGCGTCAATATTTATATACATATATATACCTATATAAATACATGTTTGTGTGTGTGTGCATATGCATATAAAATACATGTACACAAATAAAAAAGGGGAAACTAAAATTGAATTTTAGGAGTTAAACAGATTCCTTGCCCATAATAATGGAATCAATGATTCCTGCTGTCAAATACCTGGAAACAAGTACCTTAACAACTGAAATCAAAACTGCAATTGCAGAAAGTTAAAATAGCTGTCAGTCTTTAAAGTCTTTGAATATCCTCAGCATATAAAGATCATATACACAACAACATGCAGATATCTGCATGGAAGGCACATAATCTAATGTATATATTTAAATCCTAAACGAAGATAGACCGTTGTCAGTGTGGGGTGAAAATTCATCTATAATCTCTATAATAACAAACCTGTTATTTTATGTGCTTTTATAGTTCTACTTTGTCATATAATAAAGACATGAAAAATGTTGTTTCAAAAACCAGAACATGATTATCACTCCAGGTTATTTAAAAAATATTATTTCAAAAATATTTTTTAAAAATTTAAAAAATATTTTAAAAAGAAACAGAAGTAACGCTGTTCCCACACACGTACCATCAAATTACACTCATCTTTCAAAACCAAAGAGATACATATAGTAAAAGATAAGATTTAGGACCCCACCTTAACCAGTCAGGTATATTTTACTCTCAAACAGCGATAAATTCTAGTTTATTTACAAAGTTGTTTGCTTTTTCTGCACTTTGTCTACTACTAGGTTCCAGCCAAACCAACCTAGAAAAGTCCCCCAGGGCCTAAAAGCAGCAACACCTTCCCCCTCCCTCCCCCCCAAAAAAAAAAAAAAACTCAATTGCTTTAACTGATCTTTGGGCTAATTTGCAAGCATTATAAATAGCTTTATACAGTCCTTGGTCTCACCATATCAGATTTCAATTTTTGTTGTAATTCCTCCAGTTCTCCCAGTTTCTTTGGAAACCCCAATAGTTTTCAGATTCATTTTGAAGATGCTACTGATATGCCCAGAGAGCTAGTCCATAGGATAAAAAGACACAATTTGCATTTTTTCAGCCATCAGAATGAATTCAAATGTCCACTTTTTTCCAGAATCTGAATTCCAATAACCATGCAGTGACAGGGCTCCACCAAGAATATCCATTCACCTACCAAACAGACACATGCCAGTTCTGACACTCTTTTCATGTCTGCAGTCTTTAAATGTTTTTCCATTTACACAGGATTATGACAACAACTACGGGATAGGAAGTAAGGACAGAAGTTTATCTAGGAGGTCAGCCTCCCCTTCTGACACCTCCAGAAACAGTATTTTGAGAGACTATCAAAATACAGCCTAATAATTTAGGCAAACAGACCACCTAAACCAGCCCAAGCTACAGCTGATGCCAAAAAGACCACCTGGCCTTCCCCACTCAATGCCTGTTTCTGTCCTCACACTCCTAACCAGGGAATGACCTGTTTAAGAATAATCTATCAAAAATATAATAAACAAGCAATTATGCAATCTTGTTCCTTGTACCACTGTACAACACTTTTATGCAACTACTTCTTTCACCATCAGAGCCATATAAAAGCGTTCACAGGTCTGTGATGTGAAGCAACAAAGATTGTGAATCAGTCTCATTCACATTCATTTTTTTTTCCTACTAAAACAGGAAGAGAAATACTTTAAGTAGAATTCAAACAGCATATTAGTTTCAAACACATCAAGAAAATGTTACTTAGCTATTAGTATCCATTGTAAGAAAGTTTAAAAAAGCTAATAGCTGTTTCATATGTGCTGTCACATATCCAGAAATACTGCTGAAACACAGAGAAGTAGAAAAGTATGTCAAATGCTCACAAACAGATGGGCTTTACACATCAAAAGGCATGCCAGGTGGAGTGAAAGCTGAGAAAGCTTGAGATATGTTTAATCCACAAACTGATTTCCCTCTACTGGTAGCATACCTAAGATTCTTTCTAACCCAGCAACACCACTTTACATTTTTTAATGCAGATTCTTCATAACTTAACTGCAAAGAACTTAAAAAAACCCTATACGTAACATTTTTTCATATTGTACCTAGTTACTTATCAAGAAATCCATCAGTCTTACAGTCCATTTTTCAGTCACAGAAGGTCACAGAAGGTCACAGAACCCCGGGGGGGAAAGGGCAGGCAGGCCCAGGGGATGCGTGTTAAAGTATTTTTTTCTTAAATGTAAGGATTTTATTACTCTAAAACCACTTAAAAATCTGAGCAAACACTCCAATAAAAATTAGAATAAACACAAGTCAAATGCAAGGGATAATCATCAGACTCAAATCGAGAAAGTGAGTTCCAAATTGCCATCTTCCCCTGCTGCACCCCAACGTATCCTCTTCAGCAGGACAGTCTGTGTTCCTTTCACAGCAAAAGGAGCTGTGGATTATATAATGGGTGGCAGAAGTCAAAGCATCAACCTATTCTCAGGTTACACACACAGATATTTTTACAACATAACTTCACTTTGTTTAAAAGACAAGCCACTGATTTCCTCAGAAGACCTAGGAGATGGGAATTCTTCGTAGCTTTTCTTCCTGAAGTGTTTTAATCCACTTTAAAGAAGATCAGAGAAGAACCCTTTCTATAAACCTCTAAAGCTCTTCATTTGCTGCTCCCTCCCTAGACAACTATTCTACTTGTTAAATAATAAAAACAAACCAAAATAAACTCTTGCACTTCAGTGTCTTCTGGGTCACCTTTCCTGTAAAAGAAGCCAGTTTAGTCTCCACCTGATTGCAGAATGAAATGAACTTAAAAAAAAGTCCACACTGGACTTACTAAATCAGAATACTCCCCACTCTTTTCCACCCTTACCCAGAATAGCGCTCAACATGAAACAGACAGTAAAAAGGTTTTATGTGAAACATGTTCATTTTACATTTTTTTATCATGCTCTAGCTCTAATAAACACCCATCTGAAACTAACCCTGAATTATTCCAACCCAAGGAGATGCAAACATAGATCAATGACTGTTTGATATGTTTTTATTTTTAAAAACCTCTCATGTATAATACCAAGAACTAAAAATATTTTAAGTAATTTAATAACAACATTCTTCTATACAAATGCAAATGGTTTTTATTTCCCTGCTGAGTATAAAAGATCCAAAGAGAGTATTTCTGCTGATCAGAACTTACCCCTTTTTCTGAAAGATTAAGTGTTGGCAAGTGCAAAGCTCTGGTGTGGGAAGATTTCCAGTCAACAGGCATTACGTTACCATAATTATCAGTCAAAGCATTCCAAATCCTGGAGAGAGGAATAAAGGAACAAAAATGCAGGCCTTAAAACAAGCAGCAACTGATCAGTATTAAACATATTTGTGATAATACATTTCTATCAACTACTATTTTTCCTACCTAAATATTAATCTACAAGTTACTGACAGTATTTTCATGATGTTTTGAAAATGAAATGTTTTTTGATTAACATAATTTATTTTCCTTTTTAAACCAACAACGTAAACACAGTGATGAAATACAACGCGATGAAGAGACAACTTCATTACTAATTACATAACTATACTCAAAATCTTTTTGGGAGGTGGGTGAATCCTTCCTTTAATGAAATTTGAGCTCAGCTATAAATTCCTTTCCTAGCACTTTTCCTGTTTTCCTTGCCTCTTGCACATTAATATCAGGAATTAGCAAAGGCTGAGTAGCAAATTCTGAGCCAAATCTTTTTTTCTTTCCTTCCATTTATCACAGAATAATGAACATGCATGAGCTATACCACAGTTCTGCAATAATTTAACTTTATCCCAAAGTACTCTTGCTGAGCTTGGCTCACCACTCTTGTCTACAGTTGATCTTAATTGTGTCTACAGTGTCCAACCTCTCTGGCTGCACTAGAGCCTGGCATATGCAGCCCTACGCTGATGTACCAGCTCAGATTTTGAAACAGAGCAGCCCTGCTAGCAGGTTGCTGCCTCAAGTCAGCCAACAAACCCTGCCTTGCCGTACGAGGCTATGGGTGCATGTTTGGAGTAGTTGCCTAGCCAGGCTCAGAGGAGGACAGAGAAATGGCTCAGCCAGACACAGACGGGCAAACAAGAGCCCCATCACGGCACAACGTGTCTCTGATTCATGGTTCTCTGAACTTACCTTGCTGTTTATATCATGTATGTCTAGTCTTTTGCTAACAGCTTTTTTTCTTTTCTTCTCTTACAAGTAAGACATACAATTTAGTTAGCCGAAAGCAAAAGACAAACTGCAGTATTTTTAATAAAGATAAGCTGACTGAAATTTTACTGCAAAATAACAAGTATAAATACTTGTAGAATAATGTTAAAACCAGGAAGGCAGCATAGATCAGAAAGGCGCTATTGCTCAGGGGAAAAAACGACTACCACAGTTGCAACTGAGACTCCGTTCTCCATCTGCTTTCCCTACTTTAAGTGTTTCATTTCTAACACCGAGACAGCGGGCATTTTGCAAGAACCTAAATAAACATTACCCCCAGCCCCTCTGCATTTCAGAGCCGCTACTTTCGCTCACCCCGGAGGCGGGAGGCGGCACCAGGCTGCGCACACACTTCCCCGGCGCTCAGGGCACCGGCACCCGCGGGGCGATGCCCGCCCACCGCCGGCAGCTCGGCCGCCCCTGCGCAGCGCAGGCCGAACGTGCGCGCCTGACCCCGGGCACCGCGGCTCCCAGCGGCAGTCCCGCGGGCGGGGAACGGCTTCCACGCCCGCAGCCCTGCCGGGACTCGGCGAAAGGCAGGCCCGGGACAGCGCTGCCGCAGGGGAGGGCTGCCGAGCCACGGAGCCCGCCCTGACGCCGGCCCCCAGCCCCGCCTGTCCCCTCAGCCCGGGCCAGGCCTCCTCCTCGGGTGGCCCAACGGCGCCGCTCCCTCTCCCGCCTCCCCCTGCCCGGGCCTGCACTCACTCGTCGTCCTGCAGGGCGCTCTGCTCCGTGAGGGGCCGCAGCGGAACGCGGCTCTCGCCGCCGCCAGCCCGGGCCTGCGGGGGCTCAAAGCAGAGGGACAGCTTCGCCCCCAAATCCCCACCGCCCCAGCCGCCTTTGTCGCGGGCAGCCTCGGGACCGCTCCCCGCGGGCGGCTGAAAGCCCGAGAAGTCTTGCCAGTCCCCCGGGTCTCGCTGAGAGGCCGCCGCCGCCATAGCTGCCACCGCAGCTGGAGACGCCGGGCCGCGCGCCCCCGCCCGTGGGTCCCGGCGGTGCGCGCTACCGACGCCTCCCGCAGCTCCGGGAGGGGGGAGGCGGGACTGGGGGCGGGGCGCGTGACGGCCCTACGGCCGCGGTGGAGGGCGCTGGATGGCAGGATGGCTCCAGCGGCGTCTGTCAGCGGCGTCCTGCGGCCCGGGAGGGGCGCCTGTGCCCTCGGTTCCCCTGGCCTCCCTCGGAGCGCAGGACGGGGAGGGAGGCGGCCGGCGCGGCCTGGGGTTGTGGCTGGGCGTCAACCGGCCCGGCTCCCGCTTGCAGGGCAAGGAGGGAGTCGGACTTGGCTGTGTCAGCGTGCACCGGCTTTCCGTCGGTGCGCGGGAAGCGGCAGCCCCAGGCACGCGGCCTGCGGGAGCTGCTTCTGAGGTGGCGAGCCGGGGCAGTTCGCCAGGGTAGGGAAAGGAGAAGTGGTTGTAATAATTTCATTGTAACTTTGTCACCTAGGCATGGGCAGCCTTTGGCCTGTCATTTCCCCCTCAATTCAGCAACCTCACAAGTATTAAACTAAGTTTTCAAGAGACTTGGTTCTTATTAGAAGTCACTCCCATGCCCATCCTTTGCTGGCTTTATGTTGCACCCTTATCTGCAATAGCTATAGTTTACAATGGACTTTTTTGAGCCACTGTAAAATCACAGAATGGTTTGGGTTGGAAGGGACCTTAAAGATCATCTATTTCCAACCCCCCTGCCATGAGCAGGAACACCTTCCACTAGACCAGGTTGCTCAAAGCCTCATCCAGCCTGGCCTTGAACACTTCCAGGGAGGGAACATTCACAGGTTCTCTCTCTGGGCAACCTATTCCAGTGTCTCACCACCCTCACAGGAAAGAATTTCTTCCTAATATCTAACCTAAACCTCCCCTCTTCCAGTTTAAAGCCATTACCCATCCTATCACTACATGCCCCGGTAAAAAGTCCCTCCCCAGCCTTCCTGTAGCCCTTTCAGGTACTGGAAGGGCACTATTAGGTCTCCCCTCGGCCGTCTCTTCTCCAGGCTGAACAGCCCCAACTCTCAGCCTGTCCTCCTAGCAGAGGTGCTCCAGCCCTCGGATCATCCTCTCTGCTCAATTTCAGCAATTTGTTTTAAGCCTGCTTTAAGTTTCTTTTTATACTTCCTACTTGATGTTTTGAAAGGGACACACACAAGTAGAAAATTCATTCCCTGGTAAAACTTCTGCATGCCACTGAGGTAACTTGAAAGGCTTCCATCCTATCCTACTCAGTTACAGCGCTTTCAAGCTGACATACCCTAGAATACATAGGCATTCCAATATGATCCTTTCTGACATTGGAAGTAGGGCAATAGAGGCCAGGACTACTTTGACTGTTAAAATGCAGATGCACTGTTGTTTTATACACTGGTGCAATGATGTTTTCTGCGCCATTCTGATGATAAAGCAAAATGTTTGCAGGCAGAATTTGAAGATGCTCTTCTAGAAGACAGTCTTCCATAGCCGTAGTCTTGGGAAGGAGCAAAAATACTGGAACAAGTAACTAGTGAGGGAGAGGAAATTACTGAAAATTCAGCATATATAAATGTACAGGGATGCACAAAAATACCAACCTATTCTAGCTGAAGTCAATTATGGGCTTTGCGGTAACCATTACTACTTGGGCATTTTGGATTATTGCAGCTAGCTCTGCAAGAACATGGACTCAGTGGTCAGCAGCAATCCAAACAGTAAATATGATGCTAGTTCCAGGGTGTACCATGTTTGAGCAATGTGGACATTTTCAGTCCTTTGCCCTAGATCTCAAAAAGGATGTAACAGAATAGGAAGTACAAGGACAACAAGGTTAGCCAGAAGGTATGCAACAGCTCCCAAAGAGTCATCTTCGGTTTTTTAGCACCCTCTCTCTCAGAAACAATGGAGAGAAGACACAGGTCTCTAAATTAATGGGTGGCACAGAGATACCCGGTCCACTGCTGCTTTGAAAGCAGAAGTTAAGGGATACCAAATGAAACCATCAAGGGATAGGTTCAACGAAAGAAAAAGAGGCAGTTTTTTACACAGCAAATAGGTAAGCTGAAAAACTCCTTGCCTCAGGAAGTTACATACCAGAACTTTGCATCAAGTCCATTTACTTACAGATTAACATAAGAAAACAAAATTATAGGCTAATAGGTAAATGAATGATCTGTGGCTCAGGAAGTCCTTGAAGTGCAAATTCCCATTCCACACTCTTTCTACAGGCCCTGATCTCACAGCCCCATATGATGGATTATGGCTCCTCGACAGGTACAACAGATGGACTCAATGGCAGGGCAAAGGCCAAACTTTGCATTTGAGAGATTGCTCTTCACTGGGTGCTGGAACTATTTGGAATACCACAAATCTCTCTAATGTGAAAATTCTGCTGTGTAAAATCCAGAACTTTCTGTAGGTGCAAACTATTCTTTACACACAATATTTTCTGAACTGTTCTGACCTAAGGTCAGCATGACAAGAATACGCATCCCTACCTGGGGAAAAAAAGCCCCACCATAATATCAAAATACAAACATGTCTCAAAGACCAATGTATGGAAGTAATAAATATGAACATTTAAGAAAACATGCACCAATAGGTTTAAAATTTTTTTATTGTGCTGCCAAGAGCCAAATTACAAGAAACCGCCTTACAGTTAGAAAAGTAAACAAGCAATCTGCTGAACCGCAGTGCACTCCGAGTGCCACATATGCATCTATTTTTCAGAAAATTATATCTGCATTTCTCTTACAAGAGCACAACAGGAACCAAAGTAAAAGAGTGTAATGGATACAGCACATAGGATAAATCATATCTTTAAAATAATAATAATAAAATAATAATAATAAAAACCATTTTACACCATGTCCTATATCCTGCTAATATTTTCAGAATATGGCCTTGATTGTAAAACAAAAGCAAGCATTTACAATTTCTGGATAAAGACTGCTTACTCTTATGCAAGGAATGGATGTTTTGTCTTGACAAAATCTTGGTAGTTACTGGAGAGAAACATCTCTGTTTCAATATCAGATTGAGTACAAAACACTGGGGAGACTACATTTTTTCTTACTGGTGGTTGGAAACTGAAGTTACATAAGCAGAAAAAATGTTGGCCCTTAATGATACACCTATTTTTTTTCTTTGATGCAAACAGCTAGAACACCTTTTTGATATTCTAAAACAAAAAAATTGTTAATCTTCAGATTAATAAATTAGGTCATTATAATAATAAATTAGGTTTTTTTTTTTTTTCAGTTTTAAAGTTCAGCAACCTCTGACCAAGTATTTACAACAATACTTGAGAGTTCCTTTACAAAAAATACATTTTTTTTTTTTTTCACATTAAGCATACTGGGTATCTGTGTCTCTTATGACAAGCATTTGTAAAAGAAAAAAGGCAATGCACAAATGGGTAATTAGTATAAAAGTGCCAAGACCTGTTTGGAAAGTTAACATTGTATTATACAGTCAGAGTTATAAATGAGGCAAGCTACAACAAACTTCCAGCTTAATGTGGACAATATTCCAGTAGTTGTTTCAAACAATTGTTTGAAGGAAAAAAAAAAAAAGGAAAAAAAAAAAAGAAAAAAGGAAAAAAAAAAATGAAAATCCAGGAGCCGATGGTGTTATTCTATGGAGCTGATTAGTGCTGCATGTATATTGTCATCAGTGTCTCTAGCCAATGCATTCATTAAAAAGCCTTTTTAAGGCTAAGCAGGAAAAGAAAAATAAGAAACACCCTGAAATGTAGCAAGTAGCAAGAGCAACGCTTACTGCTATAATCGTGCACGTACTGTACACACGCAAACACAAGAGTGCACACACACACACACACACGCGCACACACAAACACTTTCAAATCAAATCAAACTGTAGGTAGAATGAGATGCTCTTTTCTTGTCTTTCCTAAACTCACAAGTGATTAAGCATTGATATGGAATGCCTGTTTATCTGTTTCTGCTCTGGGTAAAATCTCTCTCAGATAAAAATACATTCAACAAGAAAAAAAAATAGAAAAAATATATACTGTATACATAGCATTTTATATATACAGTATATATATGTATAGTGTATATACACATGCACGTATATATACATATGTATACCTACATGCATTTGTATATACATATATATACACAAACATACAAATACTTTTTGTTGTTTTTAGCATAATTATATTTACATAAATATTCCTATAATGCTAAAGTTTAAAGAAGCATGATCTCCTTTTTTTTTTCTGAGCTTCAGAAAAGGTGCTTGAGTAATATACAATTAAAATTAAGCAGCTTCCTAGCATGGAAGTAGTTTCTAAATCTGCATACCAGTAAATAAGAACATCAACAGGAAAAAAACAACAACCTTAAAACAGTCTCTTTTTTACTCTCTTGTAAGCAAGAGCTTTGTCCAACAAAAATATTTTTCCTTCTCCTGTATGAACAACCAGAGATTGATATAAAATAACAAAACAAAACCACAACAGACAAAAACAAACAAACAAAAGCCCCTGGAACTGCATGGTGTTCTTGACTTTTCCTTCCTTCAATACTGCTGTCAAAAGATCCAGTGCTCTCATCAGGAATTAGTTAGGCCTCAGTCATTTGCTAACTCTGCTGAAGTCTGGCTAATCTAGCCAATCAGCTTTGAAGAAAACAAAAATAAAACCAAAAAGCAGCACAAGGTATAATTTTATACATCCTTAATAAATCCACCCTTTATTTTCTGCTATCACTTTTTTCCTTGCTATATCAGTAACTACTGCAGCTTCTCATTATATAGAAAAATATTTGCAGCTACACCACACCTGTGATGTGATGAATTCTGTTCTAGGAGTATATTACTGTAGCAACAGCTGGGGAGAAAAAAAAATAAAAATCAACAAACCAACAAACCAAAACAGACATTTTCATGTTTTTCTCACTTGGGGTTAGGCTTTGCTGCAACAAATGCAATTTCAGAGCAACATGGAAAACCACTACCCTGCTGCTCTGCAGTATCTTTATTCATTTTCTTCTCTAGCCAAGCATGACCAGCTTTTCTTCTCTGAAGCTTCCTTTTACCTCATTGTCTACCCCTAGTCCCTGATTCCCCCTCCCAAAAAACCTCTATAGCTATGTTACAAGCAAATACATCTTACAAGTTTTAAAACTTTGGTTCTAAGAAAACACTTGGTCAGTTATCTCAAGGAAAAGTGGGAATGCTTTTTCTGGCACATTGCAGGAATCAGAGCTCATCCCAGTAAGGTCTTAGAGCTGTACATGTAGTCACAAATCCAATACAATCCACTAAGCAAGTGCACAATTCTAGTTTTACTTTAATAGCAGACAGTCTCTCTCTCTCTCTCTCTCTCTCTTTTTCTCTTTTTCTTGAAACCTTGGTAAGGGTGCAATTCTTCAAACTGTTTGATAGAAATTATCTGCCTGTAGGTTGTTCTGTTTCTGCATGCTGTAAAATCCACTGTATCTTGAATCTGGGTCTGCAATTCTTAGCATCCTCTGAGAACTGTCCACCTGGACCATGGTACCTTTCTTGCAGTCCACATATACCAGTTGATTGTTTAGGCAAGAAGGCTGTTAAAACAGAAAGGGAATATTGAATCAGGTTGTTTTTTAAAAAAAAAAAAAAGTTTGTATTCCACCCATAATTAAAAACTAATGTTCATGGTTCAAGTCCATAAGCACAGAACAAAATCAAATTGGCAATGAAAGAGTCTGGACTTTTGCTAAACTTGGTAAAGGCTTATGCCACACACAGTTAACAGACCAACACCCTCTTCTGAATCACCATTTTTTTTTTTCTGAATGGAACTCTGGTATTGCCATATCCAGTCCTACTATTCCTCTGTTTGAGATTCCTTCAACTGAAAAGATTCTGCAGCTGAGACCAAGGTGAAACAATGCTGGGTTGTTTCTACCAGCACTACCTTAAATGTTTATGGGCTAAGCATGAAGGAAGACAGGCAGTAAGCATACACTATGGTTATATACAAAGTTAGTGACAATGCTCACACTATAAGCATGCTACAAATCTTAAAAATTCCGTTTTCCACTGAGGTAGCTTCTTTTTCCAAGATGTAAATCAGAGGGGTTTTCATTACTAAAAATTTACACTCAGTAACCCTTATCACAAAAAGTATTTTTTACCCTTATATTTATTACAAAACATTATTGTAAAATGTTTTACATTTGGCTCTTCAGAAGTCTGTGGACTGGATTCACAAAGAAGTCCTGAGGTTCACCGATGTTAATGGAATCAGAACTAAGCATTATCAGTCCATCTGTAACTTTAATCATCTTTTCTATAATCTTTCTTTTGGTATAGATATGATTTAAGCACAGTTATCGATTTGTTCTTTATTGAATAGCTAGACTGTTTTTGAACAGAAAGAACACAAGCCAAAACAGGCTTGCCAAAATTCATTACTAAGAACCATCAGACAACCAGCAAGAAATAGAAGAAACTAATGAGTGACACCTAGTTGAAGAAACCTTAAGAGAAAGCTATGTTTAATACAAAGACCCTCACAAGAAATGTGAGTTTCAGTGTATCCACGGTCTCGCATTGAATCTGTATGTGGCTTAAAGTGAACTTTCTTAGCATATACATGATGCTTTCTGGTGACACTGAAAAAATGTTTCAGTAATAGAAACGTTTGAGGAAAATTATGTTTCATAAGTAGAAAAGTATTTAGAATTATTGATTATAATGCCATGGTTAGAAAGTTGTGATTTTTCACTTAAGCTTCAACCATTTTGTCACACAGCATGTAACAGCCTCTGTGAGAGTACAGGAGTGAATACAGTAGAGTTAAAATTGCCTTTTAAAATGTATTCCCTACGGAATTCAGAAACTGGTATCGCTTACTTGTCTTGAAAGACTGGAAGTGGAATAATGCTGATTCTTTGTGCTTCCTATTTAATTACAACTGAATTCAACTTTATGGTCTGACTATATTTGTAAACTTTTTGGAAAATACTTTTTTTAATTAAAAAAAGCTCTGCAGCAATGACAGAAAGAATATAGATACTGCATTTTTAAAGTTACTGTATTACTCTTCTAGATGGAAACAAAGAAAAGATGCTCTCAAACTGTGTTCAAAGTATGGACAAAGCCTGTTTGATTACAACTAGGAAATATAAGTGGGATAAATTAGGAAACTGATATAAATGGCATTTGAAGATGGAGTAAGGTCTTAGTATGCTGATGGAACTATTACTCAAAACAAAACAATGCTCTTTTCACTGTTCATTTCCAAGCTACCTGCTTCTTCCTTTTTTTGGTAGTCTCAGAATACTTAATAGGTAAATATTTCCTGAGATCTCTCTTAAAATAATCCTAGAACCATATGGTGCTGTTATTAGAAAATGTGATAAACACTACTAGTGAATACAGTACCTGACGTTGGACAATAGTTTTAAAATGGATGAAAGTTAAGAAAGCAAAAAATATTCTGAGTTTGACTGCCGATAAGAAAATTGCATGTATGTGCCTTCACATATACAGAGATGAGCGTTTTTTTAAAAATTTTTTTTGCTAAGCTTGATTTCTATCTAGTGACAATTCATTACTATATGGAGCAGGAAATGTTTTCATTTGATAGTGAACAAAATTATTTAGGAGACTAAATATATACCAACAGACTGACTGGTATAAAATGATTTAAGATATAAAAATAAAATAATTTGAGATGATGTGAACTCAACTGCATCCTACACAATAATCTAGTTAATCTTGTTTTCCAAAAAAGTGAAAGCCTGGAAACAGACAAACACGGCACCTTTGTTGGAGCTTTGTAGCAGGACACTGGAATCCACTGCTTTTTCTGATTGACTAACAGAAGGACGATGATCAGTAACAGCGCTATCGTGATTGGAATTGTCACCAAGGCAACAGAGCTAACCGACGGATCTTCACTTGGGTGCGGTCCACCGCCACTTCTGTACTCTCCCTGGAGATGACTCATGTCTGCAAGACAAATGTGAGCATCTGTTAGTAATTATAAATGGGCCTTGACCATAAAGAAAAATACAATTATAAACGTTCCAGTCACGGCTCTTGTCACTCACATAAATTTGGACTTTCTCTCCTGAAATGTAACCATATTAGCTGGGAAAAAGCCATCAAAAATAGAGGAAATAGGATGAAATCTAAAGCACAATAACAGCAAGTCTGACAATAGCCTCTTAGCTCAGTTATGTTCACATCATCTTATCTGATCACAAACAAATTCCCATGGGTAAAAAAAAAAAAAAAAAAAAAATCAGCCTGTGTTTCTATGCCAAGGAAAACCTGAAAGTCTTAGGATGAAAGTCCTTTCCCCCTGATTTTTAAAACTGGTAAAACAGTTACGATGTGTATGCTCTCTCATTTGTGGAGGACATATTACAATACTTGCACCACTCAGCCTCTGAAAACAGACTGCTGGCAGTCCATTAGACCGTAGCAAGTTCTGCGTGCAATTGCAAAGAATGGTAATTTTCAATGACACATACAACATTCCCACACAGTTTGCAGCGTGTCTTTATAATCCCCAGTCAGGACAGTTGCAAGACAGCTACTAATGCCTGTGAGTAATGAAAATGCTCTATCAGAAAAGACACTGCAGAATCACTCCTAATTCAGCATTTTATCACATTCTTAATTTTATAGAACTCCATCATACCAAACACAGATGTTTCTTTCAAGCTGTAGACGGAATGATAATGAGACCAAATTGCATAAATATAATTCAATAGACTGACTCATCTTTACTCAAAGCAAAATGCATGTAAGAGTTCTGCACTGAAGACTATTCCCAGATAACCACCTTTTTAAAGCATTACGCCGATGCTACCTGGATGGAACAAAGTAGATGCATCAAAACATGGGGAACAAACACAGACCTAAGTTAGCCCAGTTTATATCAAATATTACCTCTGTGAATGTGGCTTATATCATTTTCACTTGGTGTTGGCCAGTTTGGTACTTCTAGTTCAATGTCTCCTCGATGATTTGTCTTCTCAATGGGGATGTTAGTAGGTTCAGGTACATACATCTCTGAAATAAGACAGATGTGTTTCACAAATTACAGGCTGCTTAACTTCCCAGTGCTGCTCTTAATTCAGGAAATATACTTGGCCATCTGCAGTGCTTTGGCCTATGAATACTTTCATTTTTTTTAAGAATTTTCACCATTACTAGTCTAGGATTTAGTTTTAAAACCTGTTTCATATTGTATACAAGATACTTGCCTGCTGCCACTATCATTATGCTAATGTGAATGGGATTATATAGTCTTGGTATTTTCAAATTTGTCTTTGAAAATACCATTTCAGAATACACACTTTACTACAGCCTTTGTCCTTTGTGATAATGAACAACAAAAATGCCAGGGGAAGGCTGTATCTTCCAGCTGATATGTAAACTGTCACTGCTGCTTTGTCTTCCTTTTTTTGTAATCCTCAAAGCAGGAGAATGACAAGAGGGGGTACTGCTCAATCTCCCCAGTTGTCCTGTCAGTACTAGTTACCAGTTGACTGAATAGGATGAGCAAACTCCTGCAGAAGTATGTCAGGACTAGCATTAAAAACCAGTTGCCATTCTTATGTCCTTTGTGTCCATAGCTAAGAAAATTTCATATTACTTTTAAGCCAAGTTAAAATGAGAAATATAGCAATGTAATATTTGAAAAGTAATTAAGGTCTCAGAAAAGACAGAACTGTTCATCACCGACAGAATCTGCAGAGATATAAGAATATTAATTTTCCTACTTCATTAATTTATTTCCATAACCTCATGAAAGGACAGAGCAGGGGCAAACAACTCATTTTTGAGTTCACAGTTCTCAGAATAAGTAAAATCCAAACTATGTATTTGCACAATATGCCTGTCTGTTAAGAATATTAATTTCGCCCGAAGTCTAAATGTCTGTTGTCTTCTTGATGCTGTTCAAACATAAAGTGATATTAAAAAAAACAACTAAAAAAACTTTTTATCAATGCTGGAAAACCAGTGTTACAATAATCTGGGTTGTCTCATCACATTACCTGGACACATGGGGCAGCAGCTTCCCTCCACGTTGATGGGTTCAGCACAAGGGAGGGGTGGGCAGCTGACAGTGGAGCAGAGAGTCTGACCCTGCAGGCAGTAGCAGTGTGTGCAGCTGTCAATGTCCCAGCGTTCCTCATCTGCATATGTTTTTCCATTGAAGTGGCAGACCACTTTCTTTGGAACTGTATCCTCTGTTGAAAGAAAACAGAGTGGTGTGATCATGCAGTTGGTAATGACCAATTACACACAAATCTGATTTCTTCCCCAAACACAGAAGTGAAACAATGCTACAAAGAAATCCCAGCTGTAACCAAAACAACAGTCTCCTCATCTTCTCAAAAATCTTTGTTAAAAAGTGTCTTTTCTGATTCTTTGTGATGTACATAATTAGCCTGGGCTGCTTATCCTCATTTTCCTCATCTAATAAGCTAAAGGATGGATGACTGGGACATGAAATGATATCAGAAGTGCTGTGAAAATTAAGAAAAAATGATTTTTTAATGTTTGACTAAGATTCCCAACTCCTCCTTCTTTCTTAAGTAAAGTCTATTTAACTAAGGAACAACCAAGACTACCTACATTTCTAATTACCAAGGTTCAAGAAAGATGAACTCAGTCTGGAATATTTGAAGAAAAGATCAGGCAGGATGCCGAGGAGGATAAAGCAACTCTCAGATGACATGACTAGAAATGCATAGACTATCATGATAAAACAGATATGAAAGGGAATCTCATCATTCTCTGGAACTGCATCAATGGAGAAGTCCAGGAAAAGGGCAATAACCAAACTCACTACATTTTTTCATAGTTAATATTCTATAAATAGGAAATTGGTGGGATCTTAACTCTCAGAAAAAGTGAGGTTCCAGAACACTTTTCCCAAATTTTTTGAGAGCTGTGAAAGTAACAACTTTTCAGATAGATTTTGACACAGTATGTAATAGCAGCCTGGACTTGATGAAGCAAGTAAGGTCGTGGGAAAACACTTAAAAGAAGCATTACACTCTCTGCCCAAGCATTCACTACAATTCAATTTTATCCTTCATCCTATGCAAGCCTTTTAGGTGCAGTATATCTTCTATTTCACTGAGAAGAGAGTCATGAATTGTTTAGGCTTTTTTTGCTGCTATAGCTCTTTATAGATAATCAAAATAAAACTACACAGCAGAACCTCCAAAAGCCAAGCAGCACCTCATTTTCATCTTAGCTTCTTGCTAACTTTTTTCTTAAAGGCAGAAGTTATTACCATGAAGCCTGCTGATGACATGAATCTGCAGATTAAGCATATGCATAAGATAACAGAATGAAATTGCAAAGTAACTTAAGCTGTCAGATGTCATAGAAATACTGGTTTAACGGTCACATAGATTACATATGTAAATATGTTAGAATTACCTCCCAAATATAAATAAAAAGCCTAATTAAATAATTTGGCCATCAGTACAGCTTTTAATTAATGACAACATAACAGACTGACATCATTTGGAATAACAAGGTTAGCAGTCAGTAGACCAGTGCAACAGATATGTACTGAATAAATTCAAATAGACAAGGAGACCAGCAAGAAATGCTATTGTGAAAATACTAATGGAATTATCTGAAAAGCAGAAATGCTCCAGAGGGCATTGGTATGGGTACCCCAGGGCTTCCATGGCTGTAAGTATGGGTCCCAAGCTCTCCAAGTAGAAGATTTTGTAAGTGAATATGGAGTGGACATGGGAAAAGAAGAGTGGGAGGAAAAGACTGCAAGCTCCAAAAAGCACATTAGGTTCTTCCACAGATGACTCACATGTTGGCATATAAAGCCAGTGGAGCCCCATGTTGGTCAGATGGTAGATATGGCTGGGGAGAGGGTGAGGCACACTGCCTGAGCAGTCCTCTACCCCTCATTACTTAAGCAGACCTAAAGCTGAGTGCTCCCTGTGCACTCAGGGCATATATGCTCCCAACACTCGGGACAGCTTCTTCAACTCAGCAGCTCATCTGGCTGGAAAAGTCCTTTAGCTTGCTCGGGCTTTTGCAAGTTTGTAAAGAACACATCACAGTTTAATACAGTAAATGTTTTTTAGAAGAATGAACAAGGGTAAAATCACAATAGCAGTGTTACACCTTTTCACCTCAAGAGGAAAAGTTTAAGTCCTAAGAAAGTATTATCCTGTGTGCAGCTCCCATTTTGGAGTCCATCTCTATGCAAGTATAAGGACAGGATGAGGCCACAACACCAAGTGCTCAAAAACAGAGGGAACAAGAGAGACCTGCAGTAAGAAACCCATGTACAAAAATGCAGTTCAGAATACTATGTCTAGTTGTACCTGTCTTCTTTCAAATTTCCTCTAGCTGTACCAGTACATCGATCTCATCTGGTAAACAAACAAACAGTGGTTGCTCTGTTTTCTGCAGAAAATAGATAACCCTTTATCCTGTCTAGAGTAGAATGTTATCTTTTCAAATTAATCTTTCTTTGCATGAAAAAGAAGAATGCTGAACAAACAGGATGACTTTGGGGATTCAGACAAACTACAAAGCATCCGAAGCCTGTAAGATTTTGAATCTGAATCCATGCTAACTTGCTAGGCATTAACCAGATCTGGATCCAGAAAGAAGTAGAATAAAATACAGTGTTAAAACCCTGCATAATTTTCAAAATTCCAATAAATGAAGAAGGCCTGTTACTACAGACTTTGCCTACCAAACACTTTATCAACTATTGCATGAAAATAGTAAGAAAGAATGTGTACAAAAATGTGCTTCACAATTCTCAATAAATGAAGAGTAAACCAGCAAGAACGAGTAAGTGCATGACCTTACTCCTCTTACAGGAAAGAGGATGTAGTTCATAGAAACCACTAAAAAATTAAGTTTCCATGAATTTCAGTTACTTAGATCACAAAACATACTGACAACATAGTACAGCTTAGATTAATAAAATGTGTTATCATTGAAAGTCTTCATATCTGAGCACTAATTAAAATCTGGCTTCTGTATTTTGTATTGCTGAGCGGTTGCTACTAAAAAATACTAAGTTTTTACAGCTCACCCATTTAAGTATTTGCCATATTGTGCAACTATAAGGGATTCAAAGTAAATTAATTAAAGCCATATCTACATGTTGTGTGTATATATTTGCAAACCTGACATGCAAGGTGTAGGCACCAGTTCTAGAGGTTTCGTTTTTGTAGTTTATGGCACTAGTCCCTCTGGTGCCCTGTTCCTCAACCTAAGGAATTCTCCAGTACAGTACTAAGGCTCATGTTCTGATTCTGCTGGTTTGATTGCCCAGCTTTGCATACACTCTGTATTTTTTTAACATTAAAATGTATTCTGGATTCAAATGACCTTTATGGTTGCAAAGTCAATCACGGGAAGAAAAGCCTGCAGAAAAACAGTTGTCAAATCTTTTTTGTTTAAATCCTCCCCATTTTGTATACAAAACATGATGAGAAAGTAGTAATAGGACAAGAGAATACTACCCCTAAAAATGACCTTATCAGGAATCTAAGTAGGGTTCCAAGGGCAACTAAAATTTTCATAATTTATAATTTTTCCAGGCATTTCCTTGATGGAATTCCTTGCATATCCTATAAAACTGTATCACCTATTATTAAGGAAATCTTATCAGCAATTAAGAAAAGATCTCAAGAGCTCTACCAATGGTACATATCTAAAAGGATTTCACAACCTTTCTGACATCCTTCTGATACAGAATAGTATTGTTTATAGATGGGCAAGGTGATTCACATGTTCAGTTAATGATACTTAAAGCCCATCAATTTTATTATATTCCTTTTTACTGAATTCTTTTCTACTGTATCTCACCCTACTGCTTTTGGAAATGAAGGTTATAGTAAGCTCTGAATGCTTCCCAACAATGCTACAAAGACTTAATGTTAGTAAGAGCATTATACAATTCTTCTCTATCACCAGCTTCCATTCTACAGGTTTTGCACTTACTGCGAACTCACAAAAAAGTAATCTGTAAATAAATACTCCTATTTAAAATGCAATTAAAAAGTGATCAGTAATCTCAAATTCTGCAACTTTAAAAATCCCTGGCAATTTTCACTATCTACAGCATCCACCATTTATTTCAACTCCAAATTCAAAACCAGTGCATGGCCCTTAATTCTTTATGCATTCTTACTATATTAAAAAAAAATGTATTTTCCATAATTTTTTCTCAAATGTATTATTTTGCATCTTCTATAACTATCTTTAATTAGCATCCTGTTTTTTCTTGTATTTTAATTTAGATGCCTTATTAACACTTCTCCATTCTGTGAAATTTCATAATACTTCAGCTTATCTTCTGCAGTCATACTTAATATTTTCCTCATACTATCACATAAATCTTATATAAATGTGTTACCTGGCAGATCTTCCTTTAAATAAAACAGTATTTGTGTAATGTTTTCATCTAGTAAGGTATATTACCAAGTTTTCAGGAGGATGTCCTCTCAACTTTGTAGGCAAATATTAAATATACATTTATATCATGCACTTCTACCTAAAACCCACAAACCAAGATCCTCAAAGCTCTCTATGCAGATTTCACTCTCCATTTCAACTGAAGGTACAGACTGTCTCCCCAAAACAGGGAAAACATGTTTCAATTTGGAAATAAAACTTCTTTCTTATTCCCAAGAAGGCAACAGCAAGTTAGCAACTATTTTTATTTGCTCACCAATACAGTAAGGACAACATTGTCCCTTCCTCAAAACAGGTCTCTCACAGGATACCGGTGGGCAAGACTCAGAGTAGCATCTAATCACACCATCCATGCAAATGCAGCTGGTGCAGACATTGGGTTTCCAGGACTCAGCTGTCAGAAAAATATCTCCTTCATCATTTTTGCAATAACTGGGCATGCTCTCATTGCTTGATGAAGAGGACTGAGTAGGCTCATCTGTAAATATAAGCAGAATAAGTTATTTAACTTACAGTACCTAACTTCTTTTGTATTTCCTCAACTGAGGGTTCACTCTTGAAGAACACAATGGAATTGTAACACATTGGCTCACTACTTTGGAAGAACTAGAAGGACAGAGCCTTATGCCTGTTCAGTCCTTACATGTGATGAGGATCTCATGATGCGCTCTAGAAAAAAGTTTATGTCGGCCTTCATTGAGTTCAAAACAGGAGAGAGAGAGAGAGAGAGAGAGAGAGAGAGAGAGAGAGAGAAGGGCAGCAAAGTGAAAAACAGTCACCATGCCATGAGAAGCATCCTCTCAGAAAGCCACTCTGAAGGCTCTGAACTGATTGATATATAGGAATTCACCTTACATTACAGAAATTAAATTTGAAATCTAAAACTTGAATCATAGAATCATTGAGTGGTTAGGGTTGGAAGGGACCTTAAAGATCACCTAGTTCCAACCCCCCTGCCATGAGCAGGGACACCTTCCACTAGACCAGGTTGCTCAAAGCCTCATGCAACCTGGTCTTGTACACTTCCAGGGAGGGGGCATCCACATCTTCTCTGGGCAACCTGTTCCAGTATCTCACCACCCCCTACAGGAAATAATTTCTTCCTAATATCTAATCTAAACCTACCCTCTTCCAGTTTAAAGCCATTACCCTTGTTCTATCACTACCTGCCTTTGCAGAAAGTTCCTCCCCAGTCTTCCTGTAGGCTCCTTCAGGTACTGGAAGGCCACTATAAGATCTCCCTGAAGCCTTCTCGTCTCCAGGCTGAACAGCCCCAACTCTCTCAGCCTGTCCTCATAGGAGAAGTGCTCCAGCCCTTGGATCATCCTCGTGGCCTCCTCTGAACTCGTTCTAACAGGTCCATGTCCTTCTTGTGTTGGGGGCTCCAGAACTGGACGCAGTACTCCAGGTGGGGTCTCACAAGAGCAGAGTAGAGGGGAAGAATGACCTCCCTTGACCTGCTGGCCACACTTCTTTTGATGCAGCCCAGGGTACAGCTGGCCTTTTGGGCTGTAAGTGCACATTGCCAGCTCATGTCCAGCTTTTCATCCATTTTATAGATGAAAATATATCATTTTATGAGACTAAGCTCCTTGTATAGTTACTGAGGAAAGATCAGCTTCTCCAAACAGTATTTTGAAGTTAAGCAAAACAAATGTTCGCTGTTATTAATAATGAGAAAAATTGAACTCAGGAGAACTGGCTAACTTTTTCATTGAAAATATTTTGTCAGAAAAAACCCATCCAAAAACCTAACAAACACCCTGTAGAAGAAATGGTAAAACCTAACTTTTTTTTTTTTCCCCTAGGTAAAATTTTTAGATTTTTTTGTTTAATAAAGAAATATTTTTTCAGTAAGTTTACATACAATTCACAGGTTTGGAATAAATTTCCACTGCAATGAACTCCACCACTTGCTAAGTAAAATAGCAATTCACATTCATTTACAGTTGCAGCACTTTCCTGGGGGAAAGCAAATCCTGTTACCTTCTCAACACTGTGGGGCAGTCTAGGAGGAACCTGTCACACCTGCTGGGTTGGAATGCTTTGATGTTACTCAGTTGCCTTCAAGTCACTCTCAAATCATACCAGGTGATGGTAAAAACAAACAGAAGCATTTTTGAGACCCAAATAGATAAGATAGTAATAAAAAGGTTCATGGAAACCAGGGCATGTAGAAAGGAAAAGAAACAAGCCTGTATCTGCCTAGCACTTTGACTACTTTTGAAGTTTCCCTAATCCTGCACGTTTCCATAAATGAGCCAGTGCATTTTTCATAAACCTTCCAACTAAGGATTCTGGTTCCCATGTAACCTTTACATTTTTAGACTGCCTTCAAAGAAGATGTTCAAACTTCAGGGCCACAATTCCCCTTACATATAAGGTACCTCTTTCACACAGCCAAGTTTTGCAGTTGAAATAGAGGACTGCAGGCTCTCGCTCCCAACTGCTAAAGAAGAAACACACCACAACAACCTACTGTGCACACACTGAAACATTCAACATACACATCATACATTCTCAGATCAAGAAAGGACACTGATGAAAGCTGGTTATCAATATATACCTGGGCACTGTGGACAGCAGGAGTCCTGTGTGCGGGTGGGATTTTGACAAAGAAGAGGTGGACAGACTTCAGTCTCACACAGGACACGTCCACTGTGGCATGTACATTGTGTGCAAGAATCAATATTCCATGTCTCTCCTTCTACAAAGTATTCCCCACCAGGGGCATGACAGATCGATGGACTGGTGAGCTCTGGCTTCTGCACAATTATTTCATCTGGGAAAAACAGAATTGGAAGACAGGCAAAATCAACTATGACTCTAATGATTAACAAATGTACCCAAGGTTAATAATTTCTGTTATAATTGAAAATATTAGGAATAACAAAACCAGCTATAAATATATTCTTAATGAAAGTCTTTCAACTTTTACGTCACCTGCATCTCATGGAAAATGGGAAAAATATAAACAAGAAAATTTGAGAATCAGTCTGAATAAATGCTTGTTAACCAGAGATAACTTCAAGCATTCTTTGCATTTCAGAAAAAAATCCAACTAACATGTGATGTAGGAATTCCAAGAGACAACTATCATTTTCTGAAAAACTATACTGATGGGACAGTTTCTTAACTGCTAAATATTAGCATCAGTGCAATTCCTGAAAGGATGGATAAGTACACTTGTCTCGGATTTAGGAAGTTCAGGTTCAACTGTCTGCCTTTAAGTTTCCTGACTGGCATGTGTCTGTACCATTTGGTTCCAGATAGAAAATGAAAAAGAAAACAACAGAAACCCCCACCCAAAGCCCTAAAAACATTTAAGCACTTCATCACTTAGTTCCATTAATAAATAAAAAAATAAAAAAATAAAAAATTATCTACAATCTTTGAAGTAAAAACTGGACCCAAGGAGATGGCAGCGTGTAGACTCCTATTTCCAGTGACTATATCTCACCAAATGAACCTTAATTCATTTTCAAATAATTAATTACATTACCTCTACAACCCTGGCTAAGAGACTCACCCAGCCTCTAACCTAGACAATTTAGAGAAAAGATTTGACCTCCTTCATGTTAAGAAAGGAACTGAAACTGCTTCCTTTGTTCAGCATGAACATTTTCTGAGTTATCTCCTTTGCATTTTGTTCTATGCAAAGTCACAGGCCTGTTTTACTACAGCTCATATACTGTTCGTAATCAGAAAAGCATAACCAGATAGTACTGCTGTACATATGGTATTGCTTACTGCTCTCTTAGCAGCATTGATATTGATATATCACTGCAATTGAATTCCTACAAATGTACAACTCCTATATTCCTGAAGGAGCAACTAGCCAAACAAATACACACTTTCTGGATAGCATGGTTCTACAAAACACTAGCATTCAATGGCATTCTAAATCTTATAGGAAACCTAGAGCTTTTCACAAGCATTGCAACAATCCACTTAAGCCTCCTAATACATATAAACAGGGTTACAGACGAGTAGATGCAGTGCTTAGGGACACGGTTTAGTGGGCATGATGGTGTTGGGTTGATGGCTGGACTTAATAATCTTAGAAGTCTTTTCCAACCTTAATGATTCTATGATTCTATAATGAACATTGTAGAAGGTCTGTTGTAAATCATTGAAATGGCTTAGGCCCCTTGACATAAGTCAGGAGGCCTGCTCTCCTTGAGAACAGCAGACAAAACAATTCTAATCAAGCTGGGAAAAAAAGGGAGTATTCTGTTATTGCCCTTTGAAGCTCAGACAAATAAACACCACCACCTGTTGTGGCAAAGAGAAAGTTCTCAGGAGAATGAATAAGCCAATCAGTGTGGATTTTTGGGAGTGTGTATGGGCTTGGTTAAAAATGCTGTATATAAGAGGCATGTGTGTGATCAATAAAATAGGGAAGTCTGATGATTCTCATATTGAGCGTCCGGATTTTTCCCCCCGTCGCAACAAAGGTCTATCTTGCTCTGTTGAAAACTAACTAAATATGGAATTGAACCACTTTTTTTCAACCTGAAAGCTGTCACTTCCCTGTTGATAAGTTAACAGTGCAATTCAAAACTCAGTACAACAGGATTACTAATTATTTCAATATCCTTATGCCAGATGCATTCGAGTGACATGCTCACAGTCTCACAGTTCCAAACTGCACTCCTATCTATTGAAAGCCATGATATTGATTTAACAACATCAGTGGGGAATCAAAATAAGATCAGAAGTACATTTCTAACAAATATAAAACCTCAGCGGAGGGAACAAAACCACACTGGGACTAATTTGGCCATATTAATTCATCCACTTACATATGCAATCACTTTTAAAAAATGCTGTGTCTGCCCTAAATTGTAAGAGTTTACACCAAGTATGACCTTGCTAACACAGCAACTAGGTGACTAGTACCTTGAAAGCAGGAAAGATGTCAGATAGAAATTTATGCATACGCTGTACCTCAAAGGAACAGATGCTACTGGGTAAGCAACTGCTCTTTTACACAAGAGAACAACTTGATTCTGCTGGTGCTCAGAATCAAACACTCATCTCATCCACAAGAAACATATAGTGTGAGAAGAAAGGTACTGCTAATCTCATACTGGTCTTTCTTCCACAAACTGAACATTAGGCTTATGAATGGATTTACCCAAACTCATTCTTCCTACAGAAAGTAACTAGCCACTGGTGCCACTGAAAGACCAAAATTAACATTACTTTTATTTGAATGCTCTGAGGTGTTCTGTATGTGTTAGGGAAATCAATATGCACAAGTATGCTCATAGTAGAATGAAATCAGGAATGAGTCTTGGGGATCTAACAACAGAATTGCTGGAGCTGGAACAATCATCCTACACTTTAAATTTTGAATCTTGAACGTTTATCTAATGCAAGACTGATACACTAATCTGTCCCCTTCCATATGAAGTATATAATCCCCTACAATAATACACAAATCATTGTGAAAAGGTGAGTGACTGCTGCAGGTACTCCAACAGTTCTGTGCAGCCCTGAATTTCAGCTAGTGTGAGTGGAAAATAAAAAACCTGTGAAGCATGACTTTAGGAATACGATATTCTGTATTCACTATTTGTTGTTTGGCTATTCCTCCTGGAAAACTATATTAATAATTGAATCTTTTTGTTGTTTTGGTTTGGGTTTTTTTCCCTCCACACTGAGGTTTCCTAGGGAAGAGAACTGTACTATGTAAGAGACTATGGATGTGCATGTGCACAGAGGGAGCTGGAGGAAAGAATGACAATACCTGATGGGATGCATACAGAGCAACACTGCATACTGCTCTGGCAAAAAAATGTGCTTCAAGCTGATAAAAAACTAAAGCTCTCTTTAAAAATCTTATGATGTCTAGATTCCCCATCTAGCCAGATACTTGATAATGGAAAAGAAGGAAGTAAGCAAAGGATGGTTCCCCTAGTGTGAATAACTGGAAGGAGTATCCTCCTTAGTGCTTCCATCTCAGCTAAAAATGTCATTAATGGTAGTCATTACTAAGACACTAAGCACTAAGAGCTTGGCCTCAGTAACCACTGCTAAATTACTTAGTATTGAAAACAGCTCTGGCTCCATGAAAGCCAGTGCCAAAAGCAACACCACAGCTGGCCATGGAACTGCAGGAACCACACTGGCCAGTCTCAATACTAAGGGGAGGAAAGTGGTGCAGACAGAGAGGCTGAAAGGGAGACAGACCTTCTGGAGTCTCGCATCTTTTTGGAGACTCTGTTTTTCCAGTTACCACAAGGTGTGGATTGGAGATCACCATTTGTCTAAGCAATTCAAAGAGACTGGTTATCTTGCATCCTATGCTCTTCTCTGTCACTCTCAAAAAGAGGATCTGGCTGTTTATTTTGCCCCTAGGATTTCTTCTTCTTTATGAAGAATTTGAAAGAGTTCACAATTGCTTTTATCCTTCCCGTGCTGTCTTACCATTTTGCTATTTATAGTATTATGATGAACCTCGTTCCTACTTAAAACATGACTTCCAATAAAGTCATAGACAACGCTACTGTATTACAAATTAATCTATTTAGCACATAAAATAGTGTAGGAAGACTGGGCATTAATCATACTCTACCCACACGCTATCTTTCATATATGTTTTTCATATTAACAATTATTAAAATTGTATTGGAATGCAACATTAATTGTACTTCACCTTACCACTGAAAGCATTAAGATAACCTTCTACTGCTGCTTCTAAAAGCCTTCCCTCAGAACACAGAATCATAATTTTCAGTTACTCAAGACATTTCTTTAAGCATGTACTCCTCTGAGGGGTCGTGAAACATGGATCAGGAGATGAATTTTAATAAAACTCAAGTTCAAATTAAAAAAGAGAAAATGTAATGACTTATTAGAATATTTGCAATTATATGTAACAAAATTGTATATAAGTATGAATTTGCTATTATAGCTAATATAGGCTTGAAACTTTTTGTAGTTTAAAGATTTCAGTGTATGAAAGATTAATATGTTAGGACCCACAACATGCATATGCTTTAAATATTTAAGTTCCCATTTTTCACATCTGATATCTTAAAGCCACTCGTGTTATTTTTGGGCATAAAAACCTTCATATATACCTGTTACTGAATGATGCATGAGATTATTTTCATGTACTGGGAAACAGAACCCATGTGAAATTAAACCTGATTACAGAGCATATAGAAGCAAGCATGTTACCTGGACATGATGGGCAACACTGTCCTGGATGTATGGTGGGGTTGCCACAATTAGGAACAGGGCAGGTGATCAAGGCACACATTTCCCGTCCGTTGTGACAGTAACATTCCCTGCAGCCATCGTGCCAGCTCTCCTCATTCTCATGTCGGCGCCCATCCATGGACAGGCAAGAGCCTGTTTTAATAGGAGGCATAAGAGAAGCGGTTGCCTCTGCACAAAATCAAAGGAAAATGAAGTGTTCTAATAAGCATGTGCTCCTTAAGAAAAAAGCACAGCAACTTCACGATTGCATTTATTTTTAAAGCACATGTAAGACCAACTGAATAATAATTCTATCATTTACACTTAGAAATATAGTAACAACACACACAAAACAATTAAAGGCCATGCCGAAGGGGATGGTAGGAGGTAACAGAATGTATGTCCTTGGAAAATATAATAACTTCCTTCTGTTGCACTTATAGTGGTTTTTAATCATAAAGTACTAGTTAAATAATATTAGAAAAAAGAGATACGGCAGAAAGCATGAAGTATTTAAAATGAACTATTTAAATATTACAGTGTATTACGTTATCTATAATGTGAGTATCTGATAGTAAGTAGAACATAAAAGCATTTACAAGAACTAAGGATGGTCTTATATCGTGAATGACAAAAAATTACAAGCAAGTTCTAACGGGATCATGCTAGATACTGGAAATATTTCATAAAACACCTATGGTAAATTATTTGCTTACATTACTATGATAAATGAGGTGCTTGGAAGATAACTGCTCTGACAATTTTATCTCTCATTCCTAGCTTTTGCTTAGATGCGAACATAGCAGCTGGGACTGCTGCACTACTTGCACTCAGCCAGAACAGACAAGCAGTTGGTCTAGGGAGAATAAAGACTCATTTGTATCTTAAGAAGTATTTAAGTGCTGCAGGATCCAGCTTCAATATATTCTTTGCTAATCACGAGAGTGAATATAGAGCCCAACACACCCTCACCCACACGATGATGATGATGGATAATTTAGGATCACCAGTTTGTCAGTGAGCTGACTTTTCAGTGGTATGTCAACCATGTTCTGCTGACACTTACATATATATAAGGTTATTTGTAGTAAATTGCTTATTTCATTTTCTGTTTCAAAAAGGATGAAAAGTAGTAATGTTTATAAGTGGTCTAAGAACTGCAAGCAGATGGGACAAAGTTAGTTTGATGCATGTTATCAACATAAGAACCCAATACACAGAAATTACATTAGTATACCCATCTTGTGAATTAAAAAGAAAAGCCAGAGCAGAAGGAGAAAATACTTCTTAAAACAGACTTCATCCTATTGCATGAACAGGAATACCATGAACAAAATCTACATTCAGTTACTATACTTTTATATTTTAGTATCAGATTATATATTAATTCCTATCTGAATTAATATCACAGAATCACTGAAATACTGTCCTACATTAAAATGATTACTGACATACGAACATCTTTGATGGTAATAGCCATTCCCTTCCTTCATAAATAAAAAATCTGATGTAATTAAACTTTTTTTCTCCCTGAAATATTCCAAAGTATGCTCCACAATTTGGAGAAACAAATGAAGCGCATAGGCAACTACTCAAACTTCACAAACCAAGATAGTTTTCATTTTTCAGTTTTTAACTAAAATTAGTACAAAAGATAATACTTAAAGAAGAAATCAAATGCCTGAATACAACATGTGAATAACTGGATAACTAAAAATATGGTTGAAATTATCTGGGATTACAGTAGCTCACAAGGAAAACCAAGTCAGTAATGTGATAGCACTGCAGAGAAGGCAAGTTCAATCCAAGATACAACTACAGGAATGCTTGAAATTTAAATGCAGTGCTTCTATCTCTACTGGTTTGAAGTTTTTGCAACTGCTGAAGTACAATATCCTGTTTTTGAACTGGGATGAAAAATAAAAATAACTGGGTTTATTTTACTTAGAAACCTCCTCCCCAAAAAATGTTTAGGGGGCTCCAGTTGCAACCCCTTAAATATTACAACAATTCTAAAGCTTAGCTGTTCCATAGGTCTGCTGAGCTTAGGACAAGTAACCAGTTCAGCTTGCAGAAAGAGAGACAGATATGTCAGAAAATTTTATTTTAAGATGTCACATATTGGTAACCACAGGAAAACATTATTTTAGAGAGGGTTTTTTTGTTTGTTTGTTTTTCTTTTGAGAGTGGAGATTCTTAATAAATTAAATCTTAGACAAACATCTGTCAAGGATTATCCAGATACATTTTATTTTATGCGAGGGCAGAGAAATGGACTTTCAGTTTTCCAGGGGACTAACCCAGCCCTGTACTTCTATGGTTCTACTTCTATTAATCCTAGCATAAGCTATTTCTGGCAGAAGCAATTTAGAAAGTGGAGCTAATTCACACACAGGGGATTCACCCATCCATTCTGCTTACTTAGGGATTTTGTGTCAAAATTTTAACATGGACTCACAGTTCGTCCAGAACATACTGGTGTTTGCTCTAATTATTTTTGGGTAAGTTGCTCATGAAGTGATGTTGAAGTGATATGCTCATGGCTTGGTATCTTTGTGATCATGTTAACAACAAATACTACTTAAGAGAGCGATCAAGTTATTTTCACTAAATATTTGTGCATGTTTAAAAATCCATTCTTGTTAAGGAAAGCCCTTAAAAGTGTGCATACACATAATTAGTAACCAAAAAGCTGCATCTATTTATAGGCTGGGATGCAATTATGGCACACTTAAGAGAACACCTTATGTGTATTTCACCACAGCATCGCAACAATCAGAAGTGTGTTGATTGTGAACATGGAGACAAATGACAAGATAAGTCACAAGAATTGTCTTGATTCAGCAGTATCGTCTCTTATTTTGTTGTAATTGTCTGCAGTCTATGATGTCATGTGGAGAAAAGATAATGTTGGATATTTCCAATACATATGATTGCATGTTTGCCTTCAGCTACAGGAGAAAGACTTCAGGAACTCATACACACTATTCCAGTCCCTTGTTCCCATAGCTTGTCTTATTACATTTTATCATTTTTTAAATACAGAAGAAATACCTGCTAAAAAAGTTATGAATGGACTCATTACAAAAAGCAATGGGAAAATACTCAAACTTACTTGCCTATAGCTAGAAATCAAAATACACAAGTAAGAATCAAAGAAAACAGGCATGAAAGAGCAGTTAGAATCAGAGAGCCTGAGCACAAATGAAAAGTTATTAAATGCAACATGTGGAGATGAGCAATGAAGTCTGATACCCAGACTAATAAAAAACACAAACTGAAAATATCTCTAAAAAGAGACATGTTAAAAGTAGCACAAAACTAAAGCAGACAACTTATGAACACCTTATCTCAATCTCCAGCTTGAACTTGGTGGTTACAAGTTTGGGATGTGGCATGTGTGAAAACTTTAGCTTAAGAATACCCAGTCCTTTCTCCTGGGTAAGTGTCCTCTCTACTCATTGTTTCTCAAGACTGCCTGAAGTGTCCAAGAAACAGCACTCTAATTTTAGGTGGTGTACAGGGCATCTATCAAATCCAAAACTTGAGTTTGTAAAGAAAAGGTGGTGGTGAAGAAGCTAAAATGAACACTGCTACTGAAAAAAACCCCAACTCCTCAACTATCTTATTTCTCGTAGTTATTAAGAACTTGATCTAGTTTTTATTAATGGTAACAAACTGATTTTTGTGACTTTGTAATGGGACATGAAAGTGGAACTGAGGCTTTCTGTTGAAGCCCAGATGAACACAGTGAACATCTGCAAAACCAACTCCCCACCAGTTACCATATTTTAATTCTTATTCTGTCCAGTATTCCTTTTGTTCTAGCTTCCAAGTACCTTGAATACAAGTTGTAATTAGAGGTGGTAATGCACTCACACATACCTCTGCACTTGCAGATAACACAGCCGTGATTGTTCTGCTGGAAGCCCATCGGACAGATTTTACCACAAGGCAGTTCTGGGCATTTCTTACACCGACAGATGTCACAGCCATGCTTGTTCTTCCTAGGTGACAAAAATAATTTGTAAAACGTCAGCAGGTCACTTTAAATATCTTAATGATCTTTAAAGCAGAAGCATCCCCTAAAGAAATGACTGATCAAGTAAAGAAAATTATCGCTAACGGTCGCCCTTCGGTTCGGTGGGTCTAAGGGGTGTACAGGTCTCCATCACCAGCGTGTGTTCCCTCCATGTGACTGGCAAAATCTCTGCATTTGCTAATTTTAAGCCATAATGTGCTTGCAACTACTATTGATGATCAATCATTTTTTCAAGTGAAAAAGTAGAAAGAATAACTTCTAAAACTGTAAAGAAGTTGAAAGGGTATGGAGGAATCTAATTATTACGTTTGTATCACACAAATTACTGTTTTTCCCTCCAACAACAGGTACAGTTGATTTCCTCTCTTGCATTTAAAACTACAGAGATTTCAAAAAACATTAAATAACCAGATGCAAAGCTTACTTGAAAGCTAGCACATGGAATGCCTACAACCCATATAAAAGGTAGCAGACACACAGTAACATATTTTAAAACAGAAAACCAGAGAACTTTTAAGCAGAGAGAGAACAGAGAACCAAGAACACAAATGCTTCCAAAGCTTCCAGATGAAGCTAGGCAGGAGCCTAGGGCATCACCTGACAACATCTCTTCACAGCATCATAAACATGCTGCTTCTTAGAATCTTACACTGAATATTTGCTTGTCTGTTTTCAGGACTAACTTTAGTCATTTCATTCAGTGCAATTATTTGTATATTTTGTAGACAGTAACAAGATTAGGGTGTTTATTTCCACCGTTTGTGTGTTGGTTTTTGTTTGTTTGGGTTTTTTTTTAATTACAACAATCTTATGATATATTAGACACTTATATTTAAAAATACCAGCCAAGCATTGTACATAACTAAATTAAATTCTACATTTAAAATGAAAATTTAAATTGAAGGTTATTTTCCAGTTAGCTTAAAGTTAAATGTTCAGGTTTTTTTAGGTGTACAAAAATGCAATGGAAAGATCATTGCAAAAACAGGGTTACTAAAACACTAGCATCAGCTTGAAATCAACTTGTTTTATAAGCATCTTTATCTTTCTCTCAGCTACCATACTATGCCTATTAATATTTGCAGTCATTTTTAAAATGCTTTTGCTACATAGTTCACATAGATTTTCTAATATAACTGTTTCATGCACACTTCAGTTAAAAAAAGAAAAGAGAGAAAGAGAAGAGTGTGTTTCAGCTTATCCAAGTACAGAAAATACACACACAAATCTGTAATTTTCCTCTGTAGGTCAATATACTAAATGAGTCATACATACAGGCTAAAAATTACTACTCTCTACAACAAGCAGTGTAATTCTGTGAGAGGCTGAACATCATCTTTTTTATAATGCTTTCTATTTGAAGACAAGCTGCATGGTTCAGTGCTAGCCTGTGGAGCAGTCCTGACCTGTGTGATGTTTTCACCAACCTCCCACAACTGCTCTGCATGGGATATGGTACGATGGGGCAGACAGCATGCCTTGGGCTGGACAGTGCCTGGGCAAGTCATTAAATGGTCTAGAGCTGATATTCTGAGTCAATGTCTGATCAAGGTGTCATTTTATCATGTCTAGGACTTCAAATGAATGGCTGCAAATTGCAAGATTCAATATTTATGCTTTTTAACTTTAATCTGTTTACCATTTTTCTTCATTTTCAGTAAATTCCAGATTCTTTTAATTTCTGAAGAACTGAAGATCCAAGTTCCCATTTTGAAAATTACTAAGTAATATACTTAGTAATTTTAGGTGTACAAAGTAAGCCTGTTACATCTAGGAAATAAAGCCCGTCTTATTTTTCTCTTCTTTAACATCATAAACCTTACTATTTTTCTAAATTTTTCCTATTCTTATGTGAGAGCATAACACAATTTCTTAGAAACCAGCTGCTTCCTCCACAAGTTTAGAAAATCACTGAGATTTGTGCCCAAAATTTGTATCGTTTAACAGATTATCCTTGACACACGGTCAACACTGAAAAATACTTGCACCTAGGACTAAGCATCCCTGTTTTAAGGGCTCTTGCAGCTCATGGACAATACTCATAGGCCGCCTTCTATCCTTCTCAGAAACTGAGACATCAGTTCTTTACTACAGGAAAGCAATCCAGCAAAATGCATTATTTGATCAATTTCTTTATATAAAACTAGGCCTATCTATTTTCTCTTCAGTCCTCTTTGATTTTCATTCAGAAGACTGAACTGTTTCTGGGTTGATAGCATTAATGCAAGCTTCAGCTATGTTGACATTGAAGAAGATGGCACGGACACCTTTAGATTTCCCCATATAATCAGCTAGATTACTATTGACACATACCACAAATTCTTTATCAATAATCAACTTAAGTGCTTAGGCACAGGTATCAGCAGGATGATACTTACAGATCACACAAACTAAGGGACTCTAAGTCAAGAAAGTTGCACTCAAACAGAGAAATAGCTTATTAAGCTGCAAAGCATATTAGGTTCCATTCTTGGGTTCTTATCTTTCTCATTTTTAGAGATTTCTCCTTTAAGACCTTTCAAAATAATGCAGGCATATCTCACCTACAGTGCAACAAGAGAATGCCAATAGAATTATTTTAGATTTTTTGTTGTTGTTTTTCAAAATGGTATTCTTGATGATTTATAGTGCTGTGTCAGAGTAAAACCCTTAACATTCACAGATCAAATTCACTGCAAACTAAGGGTCATCTTCCAATTATACATAATGATCTTCCTCATCTTTGAAACTTTCTTTAGAAAACCACTTAAGTTACAGTTCATGAGAGAGACCATGAAAGATAGGCCTCTCAAACCAAGTCACAAGCTTCTGAATTAATCAAAGTTCATTAATTAATTCATTAATTCAGTTCACATGGAACAGCCAACTTCACTGCAAAACTAACAACACTAAAAAGATGCATAGAAGACTACAGTAAAGAGAAATCTTTGCTTAAGAAAAGAAAGTGAAAATCAGAAGTTGCAGATTAAAAATATATGTAAGCAGAAGTAAGCGGTGCATCTTTATTGAAAGCTAAGGAAGAAAACAGGACCAAAGAAAAAGCTATTCTTCTTAGCAGTTATACATGGTCTGGTCACTAATAAGGCAGACTTAAATCAAGAACATTACTGCCAATCTCACACACTGGGAGTACAGGTTCATGAATGGAAATTTACTACCTTAACTTATGTTGAAAGAATATTTGCTTTTTGCTGAGGATTCAGAATTTTGAAGGTAAAAAAATATTCAGTTCACCACAGGTTAAGGTCTCTACAATGTTGCATTTAAAACTGAAAAAATACTGTCTACTTTCCTCTCAACAAAAATTACAGTTTAATATAACCAACCAAGACAAACTTGCTCATTATATGAAACAGAGTATTTCTTCCTAAATACATGTTGCTAGGAAAAGTTATTGTACAATAAACTAAAAGAATGTAACAGTAAGCACATTTACACAAACAACACACATTAATAGTAAATTACTTTGGTAAGTAAGTATAGTTCAGAACAATCCTTATCAGCAGTACCAAAACATTTTTAACACTTCAGTGTGACATCTACATTGGGACTGCCAGTGAAGAAAACCAGTAGTAGTAAACTGAAAGAAACCAAAAGAAGAAACAAATCTGACTGCTTTAGTTGCTGCAGAAAAGTCAAAGAACAGAGTTAGGTGAAATGTAAATAAACACCTAGACCTTGGTTCATTAATATATTCAAGGTATTTCTGTATACGTCCAAAAAGGCAAGAGACATTAAATACACCTTATTTAATGGTTTCCTCATATTATAACTTTTGAATAGGCTAAAGCAAACAGCCTTGAAAATTAATAATTAATTTATGCACTTTTAATATTAAAATTTAAAAAAAAGCTTTTCCTGTTCCAAGCTGAACAATATCTAATCACACTAAGTAAACAGCAAAGAATTTTGTAGTTCATACCGACTCTCTTTGCTTTTATGCTAACACAGTAATGCACACACTCCTTGAGCATGTGGACAAAAAAAGTCTTCTCAGATTCTCTCTATTTCAGTGCCCCTTGAGAAACAGCTACACCATATGAGGACTATATGGCAATTTCCAGTAAATGCTTGAATACAGTAGTAAGTTGCATTCCTTCATTGCTATTGCCTCATCCCAGCCACTCTTCCTCCTGATTCCATCGCGGAGTTCTCACACTTTCAGACATCCCAACACCATTTGCCTCTTTGGCTCCCAGCTTTAAGAGACTTTATCTTGGATTTTGTGGCCTGCTCAATGGCATGGCTCAAACTCCACTCTCCCTAGATGCTTTCTAAACAATTCTGCATGCTTTTTACTTGTTTTAATTGATGTCACTGCTTTGATCCTTAATGTAAGCGTTTTATCCTATCTAAAAACTGAGACATCTAACCAGTCATTATTTCTGCTCAGTCTTTCACATTTCTTTTGTTCTGCTACCCATCTTCAGCTGACCTTTGAAGCCACTGGGCAAAAGTTCTTGGAATGACAAAACTGACATCCCTTTTCTGTAGCTTCCCTCCTGTTCTACCTTCTCTCACTTGCAAAACTAAAAATAACTCTCAGCCACTTCTGAAGTCAACATGTCTGAAGATAATTTTATTAAGCCTTTTAATTTTAAAGTCTTACTTTCCTCTCTCATCTACTGAACAAATGAAGTTTGATTTAATCTTTGTAAGCTTTCCCTCATTTTGTCCTATTTCTATTGTATCACTCTCATGAGTGCCGAGTCCTGCAAAAACTTCTAATATTTAACCAAAGGCAAGCCTAATTCTGTATCTCAAGTAATAGATACAGGATTATATTAAATGGTATTACTTCAGTTTGTTTTGGGGAACTGCTATTATGTAGGTATTTTAAAATTACATTAGAGATGCCTCAAGGATCCAAGTCAAGCATCCTTTCTAACATAAGGAAAAATAAAAGTGACTCAATGTTTTCAAGGCAAACATATTCTTCAAGCATTCCTTTTTTTTTTTTTTTTTTTCTTCTTTGTGGCTTGTATTGCATATTTGTGCCGTTACTGTTCCATGGGATATGGATCTGCTTTTTCTTTTATGTAATATCACCATGTTTGGCACCATGCACAATGCAGGAGCTGTATGGGCAATAAGAGGGAGGTCAACCAGCACATTCACTTACGTGGAACACCACTCTGTGGCTAAGAATAGCATGAAGATTAAAGGAAGGTGTAAGGCTGGTATTCTTCTTTTTTTTTTTTTTTTTTTCCTTCACTTTGGCAGCACAACTGGAGATAATATAAATTGTTCACTGGCACCATCTATGAGCAGAGTTGATTAAATCTGTGAGAATGTCATTATGTTTCACCTTGATTTATATTTTTCTAAAATCTCTGGAACCTCTCTGGTCATTCAGGTCCTACCATATTTTGGTAGAACCCATATGTTTTCTACTATATTTCTATCATATTTTGATTCCTCCAAACTTTACCAAAGCAGCATACTAAGAGAAAGACACATGATACTATAGATCACTGTTACAAAAATCCACAGTATTTATGAACAAGTGCGAAACAGAACTCTGAAATGAACCAGAAAGTAAAGGAGTACTAGTATCAAACACTAAGAGTTGCAACATTAGTCCACTTCATTATAAATCCTAAGAAAACAAATGTAATACGTGAAGATCAGCTGTCATGAGATAGAAATTAAACTGTTATGAAAAGCAAGCAGTAACATGGAATGCACCCATCCAAACCAAAATGTATTGGTAAAATGTATATAGGAGCCACCAGACTGATTACTAAGAAATTTCTATGTGACAAAAGGTCTGCCCAGTTTTCATCACCTGTTTCACAAATGAATAAATACTGCAAATATTTGCTGTTATGGAGAAAGCAACAAATACAGGTTTTGAACACATTTACAAGAACTTAGATAAGGGACGGTACTGTTCTTCATGAATCCTGTAAAGTAACTATCAGATGTGTCTCACTAAAACTGCCTGCTGTCATATCAACATTAAAAAACCCCTTGAAATATTAGAAAATCATTTGAACAAAATAAATGTGCTATAACATGAAAGAGTATCTCAGCAGAACATGCAAACAGAATTTCAAAAAGCTACATGCAAGAGATATTACTTGTAAGTAGCTTTTTCATCCCGTTTGTAAAATGTTCTTCAAAAAAATGTAAGCACTTCTTTGCTTTTATAATCTGCTGCTGTTTTTTTAGTTGTTTCTTAATCTGTTGATCAAAATCCATTCTGAAGAACACATTAATCTCACATCAAGTAATGACATTTCTGTTTTCCTATATTTTCCCCTGCTTTGCCACGAAGCAAACACAAGTACATATGCCTGGATTTTGCATATTTTCAATATATAAAGGGATCGCATTTAATATGCTTTCAAAATGAGAATACGTACAAGTATCCAAAGGGACAGTACTTGTCACATACAATAGGTTTGCACTTCTTCGGCCGCGGTCGGCACTGACAGATCTCACAGTTGTGGATGTCAGTCTGGAAGCCGAAGGAACAATCCAAGGAACAGCCCGAAATGAGGCCGGTACACAGCTCCTCCCCTGCAAAGGACACACACAGGTTATCACAATGTGAAAACTGTTTATACCAAACGCATGCACAACAGACTAAAACTTCTGCTCTCTTTTATTTCATAACTTTTTAAATACTGGTAAGCCTTACCTTCAGGCTGTCCTAGATTTAAAATATTCAATAGAATTCTCCATTAATTACTCAAACCTTTTGAGTTGACACTACAGGATATCTTCAAGTTCCAGTAAAGAACTGGGGAGTACTACCTGGTACCCTAAACTAACATGGTTTTATCAACAGATAACCTGCCAAAAGAGCCCAACATCCATGACTCTGTTGGCCTTTAATAAAACATTTAAAAGAACACATACTTTCAATAGATTATATAGATTTGATAGGTTTCTGTTCAACATAGAGCATCTATATTTCTCCTCTACTTATTTCAAATAGAATGGAAAGGCTGGGATACATTAACAACTTTTATTCTTTACACTGTTTCTTGTCACCTGTTTGGTGCTTAAGACCTGCATTTTAGAAATATAACTGTAATACCCTAAGATGTCACCTAAGTTCAGAGATGCTAGAATAAAAGACCTCTCTTGAAGTCCACTAACATGTTTTATTAGCCTCTTGTGGTGTAAGGGAGATGCTGGACCACTGGCAGCAACATTTCTCCAGTACAGAGATAAATAATGATTATTACATTGACTCTCATTGGAATTTACTATTTTGAGAATGATCAGTTTCTTTTTGTTCTTTTGTTCACACTTGAAGTGCCAGAAAGATCACTTTTAATATACTCTGGGATACAAAGTTCATTTATTAGTTGCAGAGGTGAGAGGAAACAGAAGATGATAATTTTTGTTACATTAGGGATGCAAAATACAGGGGAAAAAAGACCATTATTGTAACAGCCAAAGTGAGATCAAAATAAAGAGGGAAATAAAATTGAGCTTCTTCAACAGAATATGATGGGTGATATCCAAAGGGCTGACTTTCATAGTGATATTCAAAGGATGGCTGATCTCCAGTTGAAACATCTACACCACTACAAAGTGCTGGTTATACAGAAGGCAGCTGAAGAGTGCTGCTCCTCATTCAAGCTCTGAAGACCACTTTCCTTTAGGGGTATGAACACTGAGGGACAGGGTTTTTCCAAAGAGGAGATCAGCACATCGACTTACTCTGTTCTTTATAGTACTTCTGAGGGTCTGAAATTTAAAGATAATCTTCACATCTCTAACATGGTAATATACTGAAGGCAGACCACAAAAGGAATCTTTGCTTTACTGAAATACTTTCTCTTCTGTTTTTGTAATGTTGCATTTAAGACTTCAAAACATAGACTTAATCAGATATGGTGAAGCCAAGTGTTTCCTTACCTATTCTGCCAGTTAATGTTCATTTGGTGTGTTTCTTAGTACCTCAGAGTGAGACTGAAGCCTCAGAGAAAACTGGCAAATTCACTGTCCACTTCTGCAGTGGAATTTGAGAATAGAAGTACAATGAAACAGAAGAGCCTTATTATCCCAAACAACAGTTGTCAGTTTAAGTGGAATGAAAATCATCAGGTTCACGGCTCCCACCTCTCTACTTTTATGCAAATTTTCTGTCTGAAGCAAAAAGGGTCCAAGTTTTTTTGTAATTCGGAATACAGAAAAAGAAATGCCAGATCCTTTCACAACCTCTACAGGTTGTCTTTGTCAGCAGAGTATCCAATGAACAGATTTAAGCATTTACTCTCAGCCAGATCTAACCTTTATACAGCAAACGGTTACCTTTATCTCAGGTTCTTGCTTTACTCAGAAACACATACACAAAGATCTTCATGAAGACTTACAAGTTTTTGAAGGATAGAGTTCAGGTTGATTTATCAAGAATACTAGATTTTTAAAAATACATAGACACTAATGCTGATTTTAAAATATTGTAATGCAGAGAAAACTGATACTCTTCTCTGGTAAAGAGTGATGTAAAGATGACAACTTTCCTTGAAGCAAGTTAAAATAAAGAGAATGTGTCTTTAATTCATATGCTTTTACACTAGGATGTTTGCACACAATTATTCCCTGACAGCATACAGCGATAATAAAATTAACTACACTTTTCATTATGCATGACTTTATAAGATAGCCATAAATTCTAAAGTTAGACTTGAACTTTTTAAAGAATGTACAGAAAAGTACATCTACACTGGAATATCTCCAAAAAGAATTAAGTTCAGTTATGACCTTTGATATGATGTAAGTTATGGTATTTCCTGCAGATGCTCAGAACTGATCAGTGAATAGTCCTGGAATTGCACAGGTTGGATTGATCAGAACCGTTCATGTGCTGAAGCATACTTTGTCATGGAGATTAAGTGTTTAGGTGGATGTCCATAAACGCCAGGCTCACACAAGACATGTCAAGGAACAAGAAGGTGCAAATGCAAAGGCATCAGGGAAATGAAGAGGCAGCTTAAAAAAATGAAAGGAAAAGCTGTAAATAAATGTAAAAAATTCTAAAAAAATAGAACCAAGAACTTTTTTTTTTAGTTGGCATACTTCTTTATCTTATCTTCAGATTACATGTTAAGGAGAGCTACCAAAGCGCAACATCTACGTTTGAGTATGAAGTTACAGAAGATGGCAAAATGATGATTCCTCAGAATGCCACAGCCAAACATGCTTTTGTTTTCAGTCTTCTGGTTTGATTTGGTTAGTGAAACTGCTTTTTGGAGATGCAAAACAAGTTTGCTATGCATAAAGTTAATATACTTTATTAAAAGGGTCAAGGTCTCTCAGTGCTATAAAAGCAGGAAGACAGTGTGCCATCCCAATTAGTTTATGATGGTAAATATACTTAAAACTCAAATATTCAGCTAACATACTAACTTGAAGTACCAGTTTCAAGGCAGTATCTTCCTTGTGTAATCCTTTACATAGTGCTTTATCCTCAAAAGATTTTTCATTTTGTAAGTGGCAAAGGAAAAAAAGCTCTTCAGAGCCTTGGGATGGATGACTGACTAACCATCACTACCTCTCAGGAACAGACTCTGAGGAGTCTACAAAATATCATCAAAATTCTGGTTATGTCAAACATAGAGGGAATGCTTGCTGAAGGCAGTACAAACCACCATTCACATCTGAACTTACTAGTATTCTGTCAATCTATACAAGGAAATCAGAATAATCTCCACAGACCTCTGCTGAGAGTCTCTCTAACAAGATGCTAAAAATGATGCCTTCTGAAAGACAGTTGTTACTAAAATTAACATGTTATCCTACTTAAACTTCTAACCTGTAGAAATAGATATTAAAAAAATTCTCTATGAAGAAATTTTATGTAATGAAATTCAGAAAGTGAATTCTGGTCCTCTTTCTGACTTCACATCTAACCTTCTAAACTTCTCCTACTGAAACATTATTAAAAACATGACAGTTTCAAGCAGCCTCAAACTGAAGTACAACTGTTGAAACCTTAGTCCAGCGTTTCCAACTGGGTATTTTTTTCAGAAAAGGGAGTAAACCTTTCTACAAAGCAGAGTGTCGCTCCCAAAGAAAGAAAGAAAAAAAAAAGATTGCAAGCCTAAGGACTAAAATGTGCATAAAATTCAGTGTATGCAACTGTCATCCTGAAAATATTTCTATAGCCTTAGCTATAGCTTTAAAATAATAATTAATAAAATAATCACAGGTTCATTATGAAAGGATAAGTAAAAACAGATTTTCTGATAAGGTTTTGCATTTCAAGTGGCAAATACTAAAGAATAAAGAGAACTGGTTCATGAAAGTCAATGGCAATGAACTGAGAAAATTTATTATGGCAAAATGTTAGGGGGGCTTTTTCCACCTCTGCTTAGATAAATTTCATCCGGAAACTGAATACAAAATCATGGAATGTATTTGCAGAGAAGATATCCACTCCTAACGGCTAAAAACAGCTTCAAAATTGTATCCGGGTAATCAGACAGTCTGAAAGGAGAGGATACGAAACATTTTAAGAGCTAATGCAGAAGGAAAAGTACCTTTCAGAGCTTGAGAGAACTGCATTACACATCACTGCAACTCCAACAGAATGGGAACAACCTTCTGATCGCATAGTATAAGTCAACTTTATTTCTCTGACTGATTAGTTATAATGACACCATCTATGGAACTAAACTGATAATTAGATAGGAAGTAGAAGACTAAACCAGAAACAAAATGATGAATAGGAAAACAATTAAAGGGAAGGTATCTCTCATTGTGCTGCTTAGGGAAATATCTGGCTGGAGAGTACAGTTCTTTTATGTGAGTAGTAGAAATATGGTCACTATTTTTTCTTATGAAACATGATATGTCAATGAGGTAATGTCAACATAGAAAACAATCCTTCTACACAAGGTAACAGGAGGGCTGAGGGGGATAAAATAATAATAGTGGGGTAAAATGTAATACTGAAAATGTGTAAGGTTGTGCAATCCATAGGAAATAAGTAAGAATTTGCACTACAAGCCAGAGTCCCTGCTCAGGATATTGGTTGATCTCAGAGTGATACTGACATAGCATGACTTTAGAAAAAATATGAACGTGTTCCTGAATATCTCAGGCTAACGTAACTGTATCTTTTACCACAAATACTTAGCTTTTTTAATGTGAGAAAAGACATTAGCTGAAATACCACATAAAATTCTGGAAGAATTTCAACTGAATTAAGTACAGCAGAAGGCTAGGGCAATAATCATGGCAAGGTTGTTTGCTCTCAGCCAATGACATTATTAAAATAGCCTCCTGCTAGGAATTAGTACTCACTTGAGGACAAATATGCACTGAATACTTATAGCAGTGAATCTAGCCCTCACAACAAGACCATGCAGTTTTCCATGTGCTACCATGACTGCAAAAGCAGCAGCAAAGTCAGTAACCAGCAGGTCCAAGTTTCTAGTCATAGTCTTCACTAGACCTCACTACACTGACAAAGGCTGCTGCTTATAGACTGATCTCTCTAAACACTGTAATTGAAGCAAATACTTTGTTCTGTAGTTTTCAACAATTTAACACATCAAAACTGTCTTGGATATGGGAATTTCAAATTCTTGGATTCATTTGGATCAATTTGGTAAGATGCTACTGGAAAAAAAAAACAAAACAAAAAAACAAGTAGAAAGGGAAAAAGCTGAAAACTAATTAGTCTTTGAAAAAAACATTTGTGAAACATTTGTGAAACAAATATTAGCACCAAGGGTTTTAAGCCTGGTCACCGTTGCCCATAAACTCCTTTGAAATATAGAGGTTTATTTCTCCCCCTTTCTCCACCCACTCACAGTTTCATACACATAGACTATAATAAAACAAATATTACAGTTTCAGAAGAGCATGAAACTGTTTAAGGGGAATCTGTTTGGGATATAGGGGACAGGACAATACTCTCTGAAGAAGAAAGTCTTGTCTTAAAGAACAGATGATTACAAAGACACGATGAGGCTCTACACAGCATACTGCACACAAACTATATGGTGTTTTAAAACTCTCTTCCACAAAGTATCTCAACAACTTGCTTTAAAAGGTTGTCAGAACACTGTAAGATTGAGTCACTGGCTGCTAAAGGAAAGAAAGGTACATACAACAGTCAGCATGTAAGAGCAGTTGACATGACATGACCTATGTCCAGGGCCCATCCTGCAAATAAGACAACAACAAAATTCTGTCCCAGGATATGTAAAGTCAGTGATCTGCCTTTGTGAGGATTCACTCAGCAGATATTCCAGATATACTGCATTTTCTCCTTCTCAGATATGGTATCTCAGAGGCAATGTATGTCAAAGAATCACAATTCTTTGGCCTAAATTCAAGCTATCAGGTGCATGAGTTATTCCTGATTTCAGAGTGCTCACATCCCCACCTTGCATGAACCTATGAATATTTGGAGTGTTATAAAATATTGCTCAAAAATCAAACTGAAAACTAAACAAAATTCAATTCCATTAATTTCCTGTTCAAGTTTAAAGAAGGGCTTCTGTTTGAACTCCGAACAGCTTGATTGTAATTCCAGCTAACTCTTATTTAAAAAAGACTTCTCAATTTCTGTCTTCTAGCATATATATGGCATACAAAAAAACCCTCTTAAGCTCTTACACTGGGATTTTTTTTTTTCTCCAATTTATCATTTTACACATGGACACATTGATAGTTGTACTGTAAACACCAAAAGTCATCTTAGTCTAAAAACTTTTGAAAACGCATTCTAGAGATGCATAGCCTGTTGAAATACTTTTAGTTTTCAATCCTCTAATTTACAGATTAAAAAAATAACTGCCAGAGAATATTAATAGATACTTGACAAGAATTGTGTCAGTATTTCAACTTGGCTTAGGCTGGTGTCCATCTTTTAAAATCTGTAGCGTGGCTATGCAAAGCTAGCTACATACCTTTACCATCATTATTTTCTTGACGCTGAGGCTAGATCATATCAGGAGAACTGTTTCACAGTACCTTTATAATTAAGCACTCCTCAGCCGTCCTCTTGGTGTGGATTGCTACTGCTGGTTAATCTTCAGGGGTGGGGATCTGGGGAGGCAAATTTATGAAGGAGAAAACTAGGTTACTTATTAGTAACTGGAATTCTCTGAATATATTGCCTCCACAGATCCACACTAACCCTCCCTCCTTTTATTAGAATTAACTCACAATTCACAATAGCTGGATAAAAATGAAGGGACTGGGCACTGTGATGTTAAAAAACCCTGTTTAAAAAAATAATCTCATGAGTCCATTGAGGCAAATTACCTGCTCGGATACTTGCTCTAAACAACTCTAGGATTAACATACAACACATGACTTCATGAAAATGGATTTGCAGCAGTGATATCTCAAAGGTGGAATTACTGGAAAATGATCAAGCTTCCACAAACTTGCAAGCTGTACATTACTTTGTCTTTTCTTTTTTTTTTTTCTTCCACAAGCCAAGTGAAGTTCTTATCTGTTTCTATTGCATCAGACATAGTGAAAGCATTACTAAAACAAATATATTGTTGTAATCTTCAGAGATCCCTGATAAAGACCTTTATTTCAGTGAGAAGACATAATTTTTATTTGGGATGAGTAGTTAACAATTCCATTCTCTTCAGGGAGCACTTCCATTATCTTCCACATGTGTACTTAGAGTTAATATTTTTATTCTACTTAGAATCTGTACTTTTTTCTGATCTAAGCCTTAAATTTTTAAGAAACATGTTTCATCCTCAATTTTTGATGGCTCTATTTCACTAACTAGGGTCTAATATATAACAGCTATTCCTTTTCACATCACTGCAAAAGGATAATAAAACATATTTTTTCTGCCAGGTCTACGAAATATTAAAAAATCCAAGACACAGTCTCCTTGTACAAAGACTACCCAGACTATCTTTGTTGTTAGAATTCTCTTTCCATGGAATTTGTTGCTAAATTCGGATAATAATGAGAAATAATTGTTACTAAAATAGAAAATTGTTACCTAATTTATATTTTACTTTACTATTTCCAGGAATTTTGCATTGTCTGAAGCGTACACTTTGTGTGATTAGTGCTTGTGATTTTTTGTCCCACTTTAATTTTATATCAAAATAAACGTAAATTATGTCTAGTTAAACAGATAAAATTAAGTCTGAGGGAGTTTTGAAGTGTTCAGAACACATCCCCGAGTATGGATTATTTACAGAAATAAAGGAATGAAATATTTCTAGGAAGAGTGAAAGGTTAGAAAACCAATCCCAAACTCTAACTACGCAATGATTAACACACAGAAAAGAGTTGAGATGTGTTCTCCCACTGGAGTCCCTGCAAAATTTTTCTTCAGCTTTTTCCCATCATGAATCTATATATTCTTTCAGAGCCTCAAGTGCTGCTATTTATAGACAGCCCATAGATGCCCCTACCTAACTTTTCTTAAACCTTCCGATCCTGCCTTTGAACATCTCCACAACTAAACAAGTTCCACGCTGCCAACCCCTAATTCCACATCAAAATTCCTCTCTGCTATAAACGGAGATGGTGTGACTCACCAGAATATTGAAGTCCATGCTGCAGATGTCTGCTAGTAAAGAGTGAATTATAGTACCTCCTTTTTAACTCCATGGTAGGATACATTTTCTTCTCATTAAAGGAAAAGGTATCAACACTCTCCCCAAAATATTTCTGTATCTATATAAAATGTGTTTGGGGGAGAGGCGTGGTTTTATATCTAGAGAACTGTGCAAACACATATAATATCAAGATTTCTAATTTTTAATAGTGATTTCATGATTTGCTTTGACAGAAAAAAGAGATCATGACACAAAGTGGATGATGATGCCCTATGATGTGCAGGGAAAACAACTCATCTCAGCCTTCTACAACTGTGTCTCTCCATAAGCAGTCAATTTGTAACTGCAAAGGTAAGCCTTCTAAATGAAGCAACTTACAAAATTGACAGAATGCTCTAATTTAATTAAATTTTAGTAAGATTTGAAAGGTTAAAAAATACTAAAGTCATACATGCCCACAGTTACACTCTGAACAGTTCTTCACGTTCAATCCATTTGGGGGAAAATGCTATAGTCTAAGTTGCAGGAGAGATTTTAAAGGCTTTTTCGTCTTCATGACTATAACACAGAGAATAGACAAGGCCAGATAAAAATACTGGCCCTCACTGCAAACTCTCCCTGAAGAGTGATTTAGTGCTCAGCAGCAAGTATCAGATTTAAATCCCATGTTACTGCAATCAGCAGGTATTATTCAATATGCCTGTGAGTTGTCTTTGGAGCAACAGGAGTCCTGCCTCACAAATAGCCAATCACTGGTCTTGTTTCCTTCCCTGAATTACTCCTCATCCTAAAGACTTTAATCCACTTCAGTTCTCTCTATGAAAGCAAAGGCCGAGACACTCCAAACAGAATACCAACTGCTGTACCCAAATTTTTGCTTATTTGCCTTTTTTTTTCTATTTGTTTTTTGTTCTTGTATCATCTTCTATCATCATACTTTTTTTTTGGTAATGCATTTCATGTTTTTCCTACTGTTCTAGTTTCATTCTTGGTGTTTTGCAGTGGTTCTTCCTATATCATAGATTATACTTTTTTTCCTTTTATCCTCATGTAGTGCTGCTTTGGCTCTTATTTATTCCTGGTCAGTATGATCATCCTTTGTTCTCCCTCATCATTTGTGGTTCCATCTCTGCTTAATCACTATTTGCTCAGTGGTAGTGTTTTCCTCCCTTCTCTTACAACCATGGTCTGCCTCTGTTTTTGATTTGGTTTTGGGGTTTTTTTTTATTTTTTGTTTTGTTTTTTCCAATATATACTGTGCATTGCTACGGCACTTTTTTGTGTTCGCTGCAAAAACAGGAAAAAGGAAAAAGGATAAAATAAACAACTACCAAAACACATCCTAGAAATGTTATGATTTGCTTCTTTCTTCCTTCTCATTCTGTAGTTGGCTTGAGTCAAGCTGGATAAACTTGAAACTAAATTGCAATAAAGCACCAAACAAATTTCACTATATCTTACTTAGGTAATTACTTGAAATAAACCTGTTGTACTGATTTCTGGCTACAGGAACGTAAATGAAGGTCATAATTAGGAACAATTTACGGCTTTACTCTATGTTCTTCCACTTCATCATTTTGCTTTTATTTAGTCTGAAATAGATTGAAGTATGACGAATCGTCAGCAGAGATATCTAAAGAGAAATTAGCAAAAAAGGAAAACTTTATTGGAAAGAGATTTGTAGAATTAGGATATGATGACTTCAAATAGTAATGGGGGGCACGTGGGCCTCCTTTACTCAGGCTCTTTAAATCTGACTCTGTCAAGCAGTTTACACCAACAAGAAACAAGTGGCTGCAGTATAAAGATAGTGATGTTCCCAAAAGTCCACACGACTCTACGTAAGACAAAGACAATACACATCCTCATATTCTTTAGAGAGCCAAGATGCAACTAAACTGGTTTGAACGCGAAAATACATAGGATCTCAAAATGCAGAGAACTAGTGCAGTACATTTTCAGCATATCTGACATAAAACTCTTTTCAGTAATCACACTCATTTGTCCAGAGTCTTGCAAGTTAGACACATTACTTGACAGAAAAATTCTATTTCTGTCATTTTGACTGATAAACACCAAGTGATGAAGACTTCCAAGTTGTTATTTTTATTAACTTCTTGAGAAAATAAAGGCTCACCGCTCTGAATGACTAAGGAGATTTTTAAGAAATTAAAAATTCAAGTTATTTAACTGAAAAAAAGATGATAGTGAAATGATACTATTAAGTTGGCTCCAGACAGTTTGCTGCTGCAAAATGAAAATAATTTGAAGCAAATCTAGGAAGAGAGAAATTCCCTTGAATAGGTTCTTAAGCACTATTTAATCAGAAACACTCCAAGCAAGAACAAAGACTTCCTGGGATGTAGTATGTGTATGCGTGCAGTCTGTTAATCTAGGACAAAAGAAACCATCCTTTGGAGTGATGGCTCTCTTGTGCACCGAACTGGAGGGAAAGAACTGCATGCACAGGCAAAGATGAAGTTTGCTGAGTATGTCCATCTTCTTGTTTGTGTCAAGCTCTCCAACGAATTTAACAACAATAAAAAAGAAGGAAAACCAAATTACAATGTTAAAAGCAGAACTTATCATTTCTAATTTTGTCGTTAAGAAGAACCAAGTAAGGTATTTATGTGATATCTTGGATACAGTCTATGGGAAGTCACCCTTGCCATGAATACTACTTATAATCAAAGGTATTATTTCTCTTACCATAATGACATTATTGTTTGCCATGTATTTACTTGTTATTAAGATGTCCTGTCCTTTATCTTATGGAAAGAAAAAATACACATTTTCCCAGGAAAAAAGTTTAAAAAGCCAGGACAAAACCTTTTCTTGCTCCTTAAGCAAACACCAATCCAATCCTAAAACTCTTTAGTTTGTAGCAATTAAGAGTTTTATTTCGACCATTTCTACTGGTGACCCCTAAAGTAGACATATTGGTTTAGAAAGTGGCTGAGAACAGGTAGACTGAAATCAAAAGAGGAATGGAGTAATACTTTAGTTGTGAAAGACACAGAGGCTACAAGGAAGCTGCAGAACTGCAATAAAATTACAGTTTAAACCCACTCTTAGGCTAGGTTGGCAGTCAGAGTGATCCATCCTGCAGCTGAGACTAATACTCCACAGCTGTCATTTGTTGGATAACCCCAGCAACCAACCTGACCTTGCTTTGTATTTCATCTGTGAAATTAGCATTTGTAAGGAAATATGTACAGAAAATACATTTTTCCTGCTTTAGTGATACACACAAAGTTCTCACAAGGCACAATGATTTTCCTTGGGGAAGAAATGGATGTTAAAGCCTGCATAAATCCTAACTATAGTATTATATATTTTTTAAAAAAATATAAGAATGCATTATAGAAATAAAATTATATGTGGATATGTTTGTACATATACAAACACCCTCCAGGCATATAAATTTCAAGCATTTATCCTCAAATTCTAAGTTTTAAGGAAAAAAAGCTAAGTGGAAAATAGGCTGTTTGGCAACAGGAATTTTTGCAGTTCACAAACCCAAATGTTCTTACACTCTTTACATACACAGAGGAAAATGAAATGTGGAAGTCTTACCAGACTTCTCAAAGTCTGAATGAATATTAAGTCTCAAATTATTACCTTTTCTACCTAGCTGTTAATTTTTGCCTAAAGTCAGACAGTACATGTTTTACTCCAAACACATTTTAAGCAAGCAAAGAAGCGATGTCAGAAATCAGGAACCTATTGTTTAAACAACTATAAAGCGCATGCATCCTAACACAACATATAATCAACAATATGAATGCAAAACACAAGCATACTAGCATTTTCACATACAGCTTGATATAAAAGGTAGAAGCCACTGTATTTTTGCATACTCACTAGTTTTGCACTGACAAGTACGGCAACCATTTTGGTCCAGTTTGAAGCTATAGATACAGTCTTTTTCAGTCAAAGTGCAGTTCACCAAAACCTCACAGGTGGGTGGTCCTATTGTGATGTAGGTTGGTTCTGAAGGTATTAAAAAATGAAACATAAATTTGAGATTACTTGAGTATTTTAATTAAGTTCACAAAAAGGCTTGTACAATGCAACAGTGAAAAGAATGATTTTTTTTTTTTTTTTTTTTTTTCTTGTGATTAATGAACATTCTTGGTACTTCCGGAACAATTAAAGAAACAGACTTTGTTTTGAAATGACGTACACTCATCACAAACAGTACAAAGCTGCATAAAATTTTTTAAATACTGAAACAGGAATAAAATAGTACTTTTTTTTGTTCACTATGAAATCAGCTTTTCTGCACATACAGTTTAAAACTGAATGTAAAATATTTATTTTGCCCACTTTTCTCCATAAGTATTTAATAAAAATTTCATGCAGATTATTTACTGTAGAAACTGTACAGAGCTTTCTATAAAGCTCAGTTAATTGATACTACCAAGCTGCAAATCAAAGCATGTGAATTCAGCAGATTGAATCTTTCTCTGTGTGAATAAGATCACTTCTACTTAAATTTAAAGCAGAAGATACTCTGAACACCAAAAGGGAATGCAAGATACACTGCATACAAAAGATCACTGGAAACGATTTAAAACATCTGCTAATTGAAAATGTAACTTCTTACAGTATACTCTTTGCAATACCAGATTATACTTTTAAAAAAATAAATTGATACATGTATTGATAAATTGTGAAAATATGGAGAAATTGTATACTAGTCATCAGGGCAATAAGCCATATATGTTTCATACAGTATGCACATTTTCATGGACTGGAGACAGCCACATCTTGCCATCTCTCATCCTCAAAACAAATATACTAAAAAGCAGATTTTGCCATCCTTACTTAAAGGCAGCTAGTCTTCACTCTCAGTCTAGGGGTAAAGTACTACTCAACATTGATTAAATTGTTTGAAGTATACACTATTAACCAAAATACAAATTTCAATGCCTATTAGATCCATATCAAGCAGGCAGCTTTTGCAGCCATGCCTTCCAGCCAAGTGAAAATTATTCTATTACAAGAATCAGCTCTTCTGTTTTCATTGTTTTTTACAATTTTCATCTTTCATAGCTTCTCCCCAGCCCTACTCTTCCCTTCATAACAGTTTATACAGCAGATGAATATTTTTAATCCCTTTTAAATTAGATCAGCTAAGTACAGACTTTGGAATGACTAACTGCATGAAAGACACTACAGTGAAGTTAAATGATTTCTAAACTTATCTCAGAGGTCATGGTTCAGATTCTTCAGTTTGTTGTTAAGTTTTAAAGTAGCATTCAAATTCTGTTGGTTATGTAATTTTTTGTATGAAAAGTAGCTAGACATTTTATATGCATATAAAACACCACCAACAGCTTTGTTCAAATAAAAGTTGGAAATTTGTAAAATGGCACTTGTGTCTCTGTAGACCCTTCAAATATCTTCTAATTTAAATTAAAACTTTTCCAGATTTTTTTCTGAGTTTAATACAGATTAATAAGTTAGAGGTCAAAGGAAAGATTTTATAAATTTCTGTGAATTCTTCATTTCACATATCTGAGTTTGCACGTGTAGTATGGAAGAATAACCATAATGAGCAACATATTTTGGAATCCATGGATTTCCAAACTAGACTCTGTTTAATTTCTGTGAACTCTTTGTATTTGTTTTCAAGTTCATTCAGTAAATGATCTAAATTATATTCACATCTGATATTTAACATTTCCAACTTCAAGAAACCATTAGTTTAGGAATCAAGAACATATTGATATATACCCATAATACAGTATATCGCAGAAATTCCATTAATCCCATCTGTTTAAGACTCAGTATATAAACGAGTTTTGCAAACAAATTGATTTTCAGCATCTGGTACCTATTCTGAAAACCTCCTTTCATACCTCACTCCATTCTCTAACCAAAATACGCTACACATGTAAAAGACCAGAACTCATGAGTCACCCTGAAGCTACATTCAGGTTATGGGGTCAGCCAGCCCAAACCCTACACTTCAAGTGACAAAAAAGCCACAGTAATGCTTATATTCCCTGGCAGTTAAAACCACTGCAAATCATATGAATCGTTAATGTTACCCAAAGCAAAGTTCACAGACAGTACCATGAGCTGAAGAACTGAAGAAGACTGTAGCTTTACTATCTTCAGAACAGTTAGGTAAAATACATAGTACAAAAACTCATTGAAAGCCAAGATGCAGGTTAGTATTCATTGATGCACTTGGGTGTAAACTAAGCCTAACAAGAAACAGGATTGTGTTTCACCCTCCATCACTGAAGTTCACTCCTCAAGATATCTTCTCTTTAATTCCAGGTATAATTTAATGTCTAGAGGGGGGCAAAGGAGGGAACCCAAACAAAACCCAATGGATATGTTATGTATTTTTCATGGTGACTTTTCAAACCTACTCTTCTGTGTTTTGATGCTCTTGTGTCTGGGACACACCAACACAACAGTTTTTTGCCTCCTTGATACATCCAGTATGAGGTATTTCTTACAAGGCACAAAATTAAACTGTCATTATATTAATTGGAAAGGTTTTTGTTGGTCCTCTATTCAATGTGTTTTATTATTCTATTACCTCCTACTTTTGTGACTGCTGCCAGCATCCTCAGTGTTTCCAGACAAGCTTACAAGTCTGCTTTTTCTCCTCCTGTCCCTAAAGGTAAGCCCTGAAATAGAGTAATTTTATATGCATGCCTGCTTCTCAATGAGCTGCAAGTAAAGGACAAAAGAAATAATTTCATTCCCTACCCCTATATGTGCAAAAATGCGTCCAGGAAAAGAGAAATAATAATAATAATAATAGTAAAATTAGCCCTTTTCACTTCGCTAGACAAGACTCAACAAATAAAGCCAGCTCTGCTCTGCCAGGCTTCTGGCTATTTGAATAGGCACGCAGTAGCTAAGCTTGAAAAAGCATGTACCACCGCATGATCTGAGCTAGGCTTTCACTGCTGCTCTTGGTAGAAATGGCAGAAGAAAGATCCAGTGCACAAATGCACAGACAATGGGTGGGAAAAACGGGTGCTGTTTCTCTCTGTGTGCTTTACCAACAATAAAAATAAACTGCAGAAAGAAAAATAGAAGAAGAAAATAAAGAGAAGGAGATTGAAGAGAGTCTGGATGAAAACAACAGATTTTTTTTAATAGAGCACAGATTTTGATGATGTCAAGTGTTTTATATGAGGTTAAATGCACATTTCTATTAGAACATCTTGCTTCCATATATTCTTTCTGATACGTCCTATGCTGAATTTTAGTGCAGAGTATTAATTTGCCTGCTGTGAGGTTGACAAAAATCTTTGAATTAATTTTTTACACTACCATTTACTCAAAAACAACTTCAAAAATTTTGAAATCCATAGTAGATATTTTAGCCAGTGGTGGTCTGTGAGTCTGATTGGTGCACTGAAAACTACTACAGCTTGTGATCAAAATGCTGAATCTCATTCATCTCAGCTTGAAATCAAACTGGGCATTTATGGGGAAATAAGGGAAATTGGTGACATCCAAGTAATGCCTGGGGCTGGCTTTGTCCTAATAGAGCCCACATTAGCAATATAAACACAAAAACTGGATGTCACAAAAAAATAAGTTGGCAAGGTAGAATAAGACCACAGTTTCACTAGTATTTTTCTACCCAGGATACTTTTGTAATAAGAACAAAACCAATCACCAGGCCTATCTTTTCTCCTATTTTCTGATTTTTGAGACCTCCCACTTCTATTAGTGATGTGACACAGCTGGTATTACAAAGAGCAGAAATTTTCTTCTGTTAAAAAGGTGAAATACTATATGTATGCATATATATATACAAACAGGAACACAGGATGATCGATCTGGTCTAGTACTGGGCCTCATATACAGATCTTGTTATACTTGGGTGAGTGTTGAGGTCTTAACATAATGCTCAGCTGAAGTATTCAGAAATGGAGAGAAGTTGATGCATCCATGTTTCAGTAAGATGAGGGGAAAAATAATTTCTTCTGATTAGAATTTTATTATACACATAGACTGATCAAATAAAGTTATCAAAAAGAGAAAGAAAACAAAATTTCACAATTGACTACTGAACTCCTAGAAAACAAAAACAAACAAAAAACCCAGAGAGAATTTATTGCAGCCTCGTTGGCTCCTACTGTTTATCTGAATGTTAAAAATGAACCATTCAGTGAAGATTTCATTTTCCTTCTAACTTTGGAGATTTCATTTACATAATTCTTTAGTTAATTTTAAAGAGAACAAAATCAACAAAAAATGAAAAATTATACTCGTCTTCCTATCATATCCTTAGTTGTTCAAAATCTGAACTCTGGCCATTGAATTCATAACAGAAAATGAAGAGGGTTTCCACTTTACTACTGCAAAGCTCCAAGGGTTCAAGTTTTGGTTTGTGTGAAAGACAAGAGGGACCTGTATTAGCAGGAACAGAGCCTGCAGGTGCAGGGAATTGATGTGGCCCCTCTGTTTAGCACTTGCAAGCCCACAGTTGGTGTAGTGCCCAGCTTTGGGCTCCCCAGTAGAAAAGAGACACTGAGAACCAAGTGTCTTTCTGTATGCTTTTGCCAAGTACTGATTACCTTCCTTCAGCAATTGAAGTACATGTTTGCCCAACATCATCTCTCTGAAATCTACTTAATGAGTTGAAGAGTAGCTTTTTATTCAAGAAGCAAAATTTCTTCCAGGCAGTTAAAAGAATAATTATCTCTGAAGCATTATCTAGTGACAGCCACAACCACCTTTAATTAGTCTCATTTTTTGTCCTCCTTTAAGTTAATATATTACCCATGCTTCACCTCTTGGTAAGGTATTTTTATTATAATTGTTACATGAAAAGCACTTAAATTAAGCTCTGTCCCTTGTTTCATTTGGAATGCAATATTTTAACTCAAAACAGATTTTGTTTCACACTTTCAGTAATACCACGTGAGGGAAACACCTATTTCAGGCTTTTACAAAATTGGTTTTAAGTGGGGAAGTAACTGTTGCATTCTAAGTTTCTTCTTCTGCATATGGTTAAACTGTTAATTATAACATTGGTAAACACAGATGAACTTAAAAGTAAATAGGAAACTTCTATAGAATCATAGAATGGTTTGGGTTGGAAGGGACCTTACAGATCACCTAGTTCCAATCCCCCTGCCATTAGCAGGGACACCTTCCACAATCAACTGTTAGAAGTTTGGAACATCATGTACCCAAAAGTACTAGAAATTAAGGGGGAAAGTATTTTACACTACTGAGTCATTCTAGTTTTTAATTTAAGTCATAAATGTTGTCCTGTAAACACAGAAGAAAAGCTATCCTTATTATAATAAAATTACTGTATTTTTCTTTGCCATAAAAGTATCACAAAAGAATGCATTGAACACTTGAGTTCAGTTACTTTGATTCAAGCAGAATGGTTACTCCAGCTAAGCAGACATAGGAGATCTGACTTCTTCTCTTCATCATTTTCATCGATGCTCCCAGCACAGCTTTAATCAGTTTTATTCTACACACATATGCTCGAAAGACAGCAAGTCCTACCAAAGTTTGGTGTAAACTGTCCCAAACATATCACAATATTATTTGCAAATCCCATAATAACAAAGTACAACATAGTGTGGGCTGATGGCAGTACATCTATATATATTCAACAAAATCCGGCAAACATGACATTTTGGACCCCAAAGCTGCAAGCATTTTATGTATGTATGCAGGCATATTTTTCTTGCCTTGTTGGTTTTTTACATATAAATTTACCTGTATTGATATAAAAACAGCATTTCCAGACAACGTCACACTAATAAAGGGGTTTCAATCTGCATCACAAAAACACATTTCTTCACCAAAACTGTAAGCTCTATAGATATATCACTACGTGGAGGTTGAATATTCTCTTTTGAGATCCTTCTTTGAATACACAAGCCACCATTAATTTCTCCAATTCCACTGTAAGACTGCAAACTACTGCAGAAGTACCTATGTTTTATAAGGAATGCAGGAGCACAGGCCTTAAAAATTCATTGCCAAGAGAACAATTTTTACATTAACAGATATTAAAAGAAAATGTCCCTGGAATCCACCAAAATACTATTTTGTACTTTATTTGTATATAATTTTGTATATATTCAGTACTTGAATATGGACTATTCCTGGCATGCTTAAAAACAGTTTCAGATGTTTGTTTTCATTGTTACTATATAATACAAATACAGTATATTCTAATAAAGATATTTTGAGGACTTATTTGGAGAATATTGCTCATACAGCTGGAAGATAAATTTGTCAGTGATTTCATATCATGTATAAGAAAAATATTTGAAAAAAACCCAAAAAAAGCATGCAGAAAAGCATTTGTACTTTTGAAAGGCTAAATTACAATAAAGATAACTTCAACATACAAGTTCATACCAACAGTAACACATGAACTTTTCAAACACACCCAACTAACTATTATGCAGCACAATGAAGTGACCAGGCCTAAAAATGATCCAAAATTTAAATGTGAAGACTACGTAGTCATAACTGTAGAATGCCAAGTGGGATTGTATGTTTCACTGCCCAGTGCTGCAACTCCCCAACCTCCTCTTTCATATTCCCACGTTGTTAATGTGGACCAATCTATAGTTTAACTAAAGACAGATAAAATAGATAAATTCCTTGTGCACATTATTAAAAAGGCTGGAACATGGAACCACTTTGTCAGCAAATAGCACAGGGAAGCTTTATTTTCACCTGTGAACACCACCGTGTATGTGCCCTGTGCCCCCTGCCCCCAACTAGCAGTATTGATCACAAGAAAAAACTCTTTTTCAATATATAAATGGAAAAATAAATTAATTTCATAAATACTTTTGCCCACTGATATCTTTAGTAGTTTTAACAATAATTAGCTCTGTAGGTTGTGGGGTTGTTTTTTTTTTGTTTTGTTTTGGGTTTTTTGTTTGTTTGATTGTTTTTTTTTTTTTCCCCTGAGGGACAACCACAAGAAACTTTGGATAAAGATCTCATTGCACTCAGCCACTAATTAAAAAAATAACTGTCTTAAGTTTGCAGATTTAATGTACAATGATTTTTAATCCCAGAAAGAAGAACTCATAAAGTAGCAGTGCATTTAGATTCTGCTGTGCTTGGTCTTGGGATATTTGGAGAAATTGTTAGTCATGTACAAAGAATAAGCTCAACAGAAGAGGATTCTAGAAAGTCCAACATCTTACCAGGAGCACAAAATGAAAATCTCTTCTAGGGGAAGAAGGAAAAATGAGTCAAAATCATGTTCTACACATGGAGAAAGACCTCTAACACCTACAATAAAGAATGTGCCTGTGTTTGGAGAAGGTGAAACAGCTCCCTCTTCTGTAGTGTTTTATAACACAAAATACCTCTAAAAGGATTAAGATGTTCTCATGCTATGAAATGAGCACCAACTGATGAAAAGAAATATCGCATCAGTGCTTTCAAGTACTTACTATTAAAATTAAGGAAACAAATAAAGTAAACAGCAGTCTAACTTTGTACCTAATGCTTTATGTAATAAATGGCTAAAAACTGCTCCTGAAGGGTGTGCTGCTCAACAGCCTTTCATTCAAGTCTACGTACTTATTTGAATTTTGTCTGCTGTCCAAAAAAGTTAACTGCAGCCTACTAAGCAGCAGCATGTGTGTTTACTTAAGCTTCCTGTAAAAACATTCATATCATTCCAAGAGTGACTAAATGTTTTCCATCCTCATAGTTCGCATTCCAGCCTTCCCCACCCCTCCAGTTCATTACATGAAAAGTATCAGTCCCGAGTCCCGGGTAAGAGAGTTTCCTTCCTGGGTTTGAAATACTTAATGCTTTGCAGGAATTTTTTTCCCAGTATTTAGCTGCCAGTATTAACTATCAGAGTTCAACGATTCGGCATCACATAGCTATTTATAAAATGTATGCAAGGACTTAAGATATGATAACTTTCTAATGTCAGAGATAACTCTGAAAATACTAATGCTTCCGAACACATACTTCTGTTTGGCAAACTTTATTTCAATTTTTATTCATACTGTCAACCTGGAGCTACTTAATACATGTATTTTTCCTCAAAAGTAACTATTATAGTCCAAGGTTATTTTTATTGTTGCACACTGAAGAAGCCTTCTGTGAACCAATGAAAATACTTACAAACTTTCCACTCCTAAGATGTGAAGTTAAAAGCTTTTGTCTGTCATACTAAAATCTTCCAATTTTCAGTTTAACAGGCATGTATATCTACATCTCTCAAATTTATTTTAATGCTTTTTGACAATTTTATGTAGAGTGACAGAAAGAAGTAACTCATCTTTATAAAAGCAGAATCAATTAAGCCTGCCTATCAAGAAATATCCAACCAGGTAAGGCCATTCAATTATCTTTACTAGGTGAAGATACATCAAACACACTAAATTAGTGGGCATTAAGGGCAAATCCATGAATGCTATAGACACTGAAAAGAATTAAATTAGAGGATCCATGAGGTTCTTTACAAGAGAGTCATCCTTAGCTCCACTGATATATATTCATTAGGATTCTTTGGTTATTTATCCTTTCAGCAGTCTTCCAGTGAAATTAACAATGAATTATCGAAAACCAGGAAAAGGTTATTTTATATTACTATAGTCTTCCTGACTTGCTTAAACTCAGAGACACTTTCACTGGCATTAGGTTTCATTATACCTTGGATTGTTTGGTTCAACAGCCTCAGCTGCCTTGTCTAAAACTGCTACACTACATCATGATCTGGCAGAAGTAATCCAAATTCTCTACAGCACGGTGTTCGCAGCCCTTAATTGACTTTGATGAAAAGGCTGGTTGAGAACTGCAGTGCTGCTGCCGAACAATAACTTATACGTCACCCTCTAAGTAGATCTCTGGGTCCAAACCCTGCGCTGGTGAACGCTGCTCACTACCACTCTGCCTCCTCTTTTTACTTAATGAAGTGTTGCACATGCTAAAGGAACTGAAGTGAATTACATCTCAGCTAGAGTTTGGAGCCCTTTATTGATGAAAATGTTAATTTCTTTTTGTGAAGATAAAGTGTCAGCCATAATGAGAGCAAAGTAGCACAGGCCTTATTAATGAAATACTCTGAGGGGATTTTGTTTAACACTTAATTTCGCATTCACAGCTTATGCTGGCACCCTGCCATGTGTACCTGAGGGCTCTCACGCAGGAAGACATACTGCGAGATAACCAATTACTGAGTACCGGTGGAGTGGGTTGCAGCTTCTCCTATGAACAGCCTGGGCCTCTGGGAGATGCAAGGGAACAGAAGCAACCATAGACTTTCTTAAGGGACATTTTTGGCATCAGTGCCAGTGTGGAGCACTTGTATTTATTATTTTGTTACAATAAATAAATAAATAAATAAAATCACGTATTTTCATACTATTCTACCTAATATTTACTTGCTGTGAACACAACCATTATTCCAATTTGTAGATGGCTCTCCATAGATGCAGATGGCCTGAGGAAAACATGGTTATTTCCACCACTGTAGCTTATTTGGCATTATTGATATGCTATTATATATTGACACTAAATAGCTATTTTAAGCTCCAGTATCCACTTTTTTAAAATAGTAAAATTAGTTAAAAATTGAATTGCTACTTACACCACACCCATTTTATTTAGAAAATAAACAACTGTTAGCCCAGAGGAGAAGCAAGCAGCTCTGTAAGCAGCAGTACTAACAGTAGCCTGAATGCCAATGGATCTTGTTTCCTCCAACGGGACAGGTACACAGACCACCTCCTGTGGAGAACCTCTCAGCCTATAGAAGTATGAGTGCATACCAAAATTTTGCAGTCCTTTATGGAACTTGAAAATTACTTTCTGCCCTCCATCTAGCTGTCCAATTTAATTAAATCTGAAGAAACGGGCTTTCTTTGAGACTTCCTTGTGCTGCAAGAAGCCATTGGCTCTACAACTGTGGGGAAAGCACTGAGAGCCAGTGTCATTACCTAAGCCTTGGCTCTTAATAAAGACAGTCTGGAAAACAAAGAAAGAAAAAACAGACTAAACTGATAATAGATTAAATAAACAGGTCCCAAAGAACCAATATCATTACAGCAGCTGCAGAAACTATATAGCAGCATCGATCAGAAGTTTAAAACTATTTCTTTGTATTGGATCCACAGAGCTCTTCCAAGCTCTCACCAGTGAGAAAGGAGGTGCCTGCCTTTAAAAGCTATAGGCTAAAGAGCTTGAATCTGGGGACAGGCTGATGAAGGAAGGTGGTCTTCTCCATACTACACTGTCTCAATGTTCTTCTGTCTCTAGCTTCATGCTTTAATGGTGACCTTTGCTTTCTGCATTCCCCTCAGCTCAGACACACTCACCTTGAACTAGCCAGCTACCTGCTCACACCTTGAGCATTAACCTGTAACTCCTTGCACCAGCTAAACCCCCAGGCATTGTGGCAATGGAAAACTAGCAAGAAGCAATGAGAGTGGACATACAAGAACTTTTTATTTCCCTTTAACTGACTTCTCCTGAAGAACTACTATTTAGCAATTACTTTGGTTCAGAACTCATGAGTAATCTTCTTCAAGTGTAGCACATTGTATTTTCCCTTGTTGAATTTGGTCAACATTTTTCTGCCAACTCACTGCTTTAAAACAAGCATACAAATTCATACTCTGCTCTCCAAGATACTCACTGCCCTTTTTAGTTTTGTTGTCTGTAGATAAAATAAATTTAGCTTTGATCTGAACTAGTGAAAGCACCAGATAGAGCTGGACCCAGTAGAGACACTAGTGGGTACCAACTACAGTGCAACTCAAGAAAGGTTGCCCACAGATTTGAAGATTAAATCCATATACAAACCCCTTGTATTGGAGGGCTACACCCATACATACTCCTGTCTTCCATACACCTACTCCCTGTTCTTATCTCTTCCTCCCCACCGATCTCCCCCAGGAACTCCAGTGTAAAGCATAGTATGACTTGGGTTGGAAGGGACCTTTTAAAGGTCATCTAGTCCAACCCCATCTCGAGCACATCACTCGCTCTCCCACTCCCACCAGCAGCACTGGTAGACAAGATTCAAGTATGGAAGGGGTGAAGGGAGCTGGATAGTTATCCTCTTACCCAAGTCCAGCAAACCCTAGACAAGCATTCAGAAAAATATAAATTTCAAACCAATTTGGCTGTCCAATGAACACTGGAGCACATATCCTGTGGGCTACACATGCACATACAAGTTATACTCCATGGACATGTATGAAGAAGCACTAGAAAGTGTTTTCTCAGCAAAATTGATACAAATAAATTCTGTATGGTAATATTACATACCACAATTGCTGCTCCTTGACCTCTAATTTAGAAAGCTGTGAACAGCTATTTCTGCTTTTCTTCAGCCTTTACAATTGTTTCACTCTGGTTTTCTCAATGCTGTAGTAAAAATATCAGGATTTTCTTCATGAGGGAGTGAGAATGTTCTGCTTGTCTGAATTTACTGTGTTCATAGGCTGAATACCTTTGTGTGCTGACATCTTGCTTATATTTCAACCATTTGTGTTTGCAGAATTTTTGCCACATTATATTTGATTGTCTGACTGTAAAATTTTTTGAAAACGTAATCCAAGAACAATTTTATCCTTATGTAGCTGCAGGAAAGTAAACTTATCTATGGGAATAGATATTTCCTTTCATTGAAATTGACTATAAAACACCCAGGAAATAACTGAATTGGCAGAATTCTAGGTGCAACAGCATTTAGACTGAAGACAGAGTAGGGAAAGACAGAAGTGACTGATACTAATAGTCATTTACTCTGGATGAGTCCCAGCTGGGACAGATCCACAGGCAGCTTTGATTAGATTTTGTCCATCAGTCTCAAGTCTCAAATGACTCTATCCTTCAACATTCAAAAAACCAATAAAAGTGACAGAAACATCTTTGGATACTTTCCTTCACATACTAAACAGATAATATCTAACAAATTTAAAGTAAGTTCATAGAACTGAAGCTAGCTGGTGGCAAGCTGGATCTTTTTTTACATGTAGACAAAACTCTGATGAGAAATAAATTCATACTTAAAAATAGTGATAAGCATATAAAGCCTCTTCCTTTTTTTTCTTGATCTAATGCCTATTTTTAAATGGAAATATGGGCTTGAATTGGTCCATGACCAACTAAATTGACAAAAATAATAAAAAGTTTTAAACAGGCATCAGTTTTCTTCCTGCTTTAGAGCTGCAGCATAATTAAGATTCTGGAAGAAAAATAATTGTTTCTTAGATTCTGCAGTAGTCCCAAAAAAGTGAAGCAGTTAATGAAAAAAGTAAGAGCTATAGCTTAAGAAATGTAACATACCATACATGTAAGAGCAGAAAAGTAATGTATATTCATGACGAAATAATATAATACAACTTTGGAATTACTATATACTGTCATTCTAAACTAATCTACAAAACTCCCATAATTTCACTATGGTATATTCTCTATGGATTGAACATTTTACAGCATGAGTTGAGATATGAGCGAGAACTGGAAGACATTCAAAAGAAAAGTATAAAATGAGGTACGTTTATCCTTGCAATCACTAGTAAACTAGTATCTCAAAATCATCTGCTAAGTCTACATTAATTTTGCACATTTATTGAACTTACCACTAAGTTATGCTGCTTTCTGCTTTGAATTCCTTTCTTGAATAACTTGCACAGTTTAAAATGAGATACTCTATAATGTCAGTGATCTCAGAACTTAGCCCACAGTAGATATGGATTTTGGTTTTCTATTCTGAACAGTAGCAAATAGGAGATGCAGAAGGATGGGAAAAAAGAACAGACTGGAGAGCACAGGACAGCAGGTTTAAGCTATTAGTGCAACGTTAGTAACATTTGAGCTTCCATTCAGTCGATGCTTCTGCTCATATGCTGAACTGCAAAATTAAGGTTAAGCTACAGATATGCAGATTTAATGGCGCAGTATGCAGAAAAGCATCATATGGCTGACACTGAAGGTTTTTAATTCCTCTGAGGAAAAATTGTGCCTGGAGTGTATTTTATTGTTTGCAGATCTTCACTAAACATATTGCACATCTTTTTCATTAGTAACATTAAAATCAAGGGATTGATTTGTCAGCCAACTTCCCAGCCAGGACTTTCTTCTCCCCTGTTCCCACCAATCGTGCAGGTCACTGATGACGCAGTATCAGAAGCAGAACCTCGTAAACAAAAATGACTCTCAGAAAAATGAGTGAGAAGCTGATTAAAAAGGGGAAGGAGCACCACTCCATGCAGCCTACCTGGCTAAGGGTAACAGACATGCCAGCTGGCTGGATGACGACAGGAACAAAATAGCATTTCACATGGGACCATGTCATTAACACTATATAACCAAAATTCAGGACAGTAAGATGTGCAAGGAAGCAATCTTTTTATGGTCTGTCTTCCCACGGCATGCATACTTTCCCAGTTCAGTCCTACTGCAAGGAGAAAATCAGAGAACAGAGGTCTAAGTAGCCCCTTGCCTAGTGGGTTAGGAAGCAATAGCTGTACTGCAAAGAAAGCAGACAGTATTTTTTTCTACCCATGCAAACTCCAAGTAGAAACACTATTAATCTCAGATTTAAGTTTCAAGAGACATAATGCTATCTGACCTTGGAGGTGAGCCGTAAGTCTATGGTTAATGCACAAGTCCCTGCTGCCATCAGCTCACACATTTCCTTTTTTTCCAAAATAATTTAAAAATGCACAGAATGCAGACAGCCAGCATCTAACAGATTACTATTTTTTGTAATGTTCTAGGATTTTCTTAATGCAAGCTTCAAAGAAAAATGTTAACAGATTCAGAAAGACACAAAAGTCTCCATAATTAACAAATTTCTAATCTTGTAATACCTTGATCTCTAATATATGTAAATCTTTTTATGCAGGCTGTTAATTCACAAGGCTTAGCAGCTTTGAGTTTGTTTGATGCCCTTAAAACATAACTTCAAGAAGTTTACTGGTACCCTTGACTCGTTCACTTCTCATGGATTTTTTGATTTGTTATTATTGCAAGTTGTTAAGTCTCAGATATTGAAGTAACTTCTCATAAAATCATGCAAAGCTGCTTCTTGAAAAACCGTATCTTTTCTATCTTGAATTCTAGCACCTGAGTTCACTGCTGAGTTTTAACAATCCCGATTTTTGATCCCTGAAATATTCTTAAATCTAAATTCCTGAAATTAAGTAACTCGGCATTACAGATTATAATAATCTGTTTTGTTTGGTTTTGTTTGCTGTGAGGGAGGGAAGGGAAGAAAGAAGAGAAGATTAAAGTATGTTTTCAGGTATCCTCTGACCACTAGTACTTGAGTATGCTCAAATTCTCTCCTGGCATCTCCTCTCCATCTCCTCAAATTCTCTCCAAAACTACTTCCAATAATTGTTGGCTAACATGACAAACAAAATAAAAAGTCAGATTCTTTTCTACTAAAATATAGTTAAGATGACAAGAATCTCATTTAAATACTGATTCCATAGTGCTACTGTGTCAGTCTTGATCTATTTGACATAATTTGTATCATAAGTATAATTTAGGCATCCCCCCTAACAACAACAAAACAGGTTTTATGGACTTAAGCAGTTTCTAGCTACTACTGCTTTTAAGAGTAAAAACATGTTATAGCATGGAATTACCTTAACATACTCCAGACGAGCTAACTTGTGTGCTGAAAGCACTGTAGAGGCATTAGTGTGGTACACTAATGAAGCACCAGCTTGGCTATGTTGCAACCTTTAGTAATGAGCAATGGAAGCCTACGCTCTACCCTGGGTTTGCTTTCCACAGTTCATCATAATTATCTCACTTTGATATAGATAAGCATTTAATTTAATTATCTCTCATCCATTTTCTCCAATCTGGAACAGGAAAATAGAGACATTTGTCTATCCTTCTCTCACTGGAGGAAAAAAACCCCTCAACATATTGAAAATGCTTCCATCAACTGCTCTCTCTCTCTCTCTCTGTACTACCTTCCCAAGCTTGCGCACATACACACTAAATAACTGAGGTGACAGCACATACTCTGTGACATCCATCATGAGGGGACCATTGGGGTTTAAAAGCAGTTAACCTGCTTCCTCATGGTAAAATTAATTCAGTGCAAGTAGCAACTCTTTATCAGACATCTTCATATTTTGTAATGTGAATTTTGTAATGAAAGAGTACCTGCAAGAAATCTTCATGCTGCTAAACAGTATCCCAGTGGACTTGGATCCCAAGAAGGGCCCTGAGACACATGCAGTTACACAAAATTCATTTCGTTCTATCAGAGATGGAACAGGAAAAATGTAAGTGGCAGCTTACTGAGCGTCCACAAGTGTTTGTACACCGTGAAGATGGCGCTGAAGACTGATCTAGATTAACCATTCCTAAATTTAGCAATCTGGTGTTTTTCTGGTGATGAAAATTTACTCCATAAAAAGCAACTCTGAACATACACATATATACAATTTTTATTACTATTTTTTTTTAATGTCTCAGTTTGCAAATCTTCACGTTTCCATTGACAGGCGGGGCAAGCATTTCCATATAGTTAAGTTAAAAACTCATTTGTACAAGATATATATATATACACATGCACACACACACACACACACACTTCCACAAGGTAATGAAAGCTGCATTTTAAATTCTAAAAATTGATCTATCTCCCCAATAATATAATCTTTTGTAAGTTTCACTGAAATAATGATGTTTTATTCATACAATAATTATGTCCAATATCAAACTACATTGTGCAAAGAGATTTTTAGTCATAACTAAATGACACTGATGAGTAAGAAACCAGGAATAATCCAATTATCAGTAATACCAGCCAACAGACATTTTGATTGTCTAACATCTCTCATATTTATTAATACGCTTTAAGCAAAACTAAGAGTAAAATCAGCGAACAATGCTGATCTTAAGTGATCTCTTACTACATTCTTTTGGGCCAAAAGAGTATTGGGCATCACCACATACAGGTATAGTTAAACCATGGTTATTTTTTCCGCTCTCACCAGTTCATTCAGTCACAGGCAATGCTGTACCAGCTGCTTAAATCCTCCAGAATTTTAAAGTAAAACCAGGAATGACCAGGTAAGCAGCAGTCGTGACAGACACCAATCTTACCTTCACACACAGGGCAGCACTCGCCAGGGACTTTAACAGGATTTAGACAGCTCTGCCCGCAGGCGGTTGCAACACAGTGCGGATCTCCATTGATGCACTGGCAGAAAGTGCAGTCGTCCTCTCGCCAGCGGTCTCCGTGAGCTTGGATCTGACCGTTGGCATAGCAGCCAGCAGGGTTATTTACTGGATAAACTGGGTCTGAAATGAGAGGAATTGCAAGTGAAAATAAGTTTTATCTTCCCTTTTACACCTAAACTTTACGTATGAATAACTGCAATACTGTGATTTTAAATCACCTAGAAAGGGTTAAGTGCAGCCACTATCAAACACTGAAAGAACCACACTGTGGTATACAGTGATGAAATAAGATAGGTAACAACTCAGATATTTCAATATTGAAATTTATTGTCAAAAAAGTTACACTCAACATTCAAAAATTCAGTGTTCTATTTTTAACTATTTCAATTCAAGTTTTGTTTGTAACAATTGAGACTTAATTTTTTCATTTCCTGATTTTGTTCTTTATAAAGTGGATCTTAGATCTATCAACCCACTTTTTGTAGCAACTCAACAAATTCTGAGGGAAACTGAAAACATCTCAATGAACCATTGGAATGACTCCTGTCAGTGTTGCACCACTATTTTATAGTATGAGCAAAGATGAGACCTCTGGCACATTTCCTGCTGGAATAAGTAGACTACCTTAAGCTATATCTCATGATAGTTTTTGAGATACACTAGTTTTCCTGAACAGATGACCTGGCTCAGTTTTCAATTTTATTTCAGTTGGAACCTTTTCCCCTTAAAAGCCATAAGACCACTTACCTGCTAGCAATCAAATTAAGACTCAGTTATTTAAATAACAGAATTCTGGGGGACATACTTTATGGAGGATTTCTCCTCAAGTTTCATGTAAATAAATAATGCAACTCTATAAACTAATTCATTACTTGAAATAAAAGCAGCTTTTACTCTTCAGAAATGCAAAAAGAGATACTTATATTAATAGTAAAAAAATAGGCATTATGCAAATGCATGCAACTTTTCATGGTGGCTAATAGATAACTGTTGGGACTCAAAAATTATGATAATGCACAGTAATTAGGTCACATTTTCAAAGGAAGCAATAATACAAATTACGTATTAAAGTCAATTCAATATTTTAAAAACAATAAATACAACTAAGAGCATTGTTTTTAGCAGACATCAGATAGCAGACATCAAAATAAGCACAAGTTATTTACCCGTAAGTCAATTTTCAAAAAGCATTAAGTTTGAAGTACTTGGGAGAAAAGTCCTATCTAAAGTGAAAAAAAGGACTGAATGAAAATCAGAATATTTCTCTGAAGTTTAATCAGTCCTCTTTGGAAGGAAGGCAATGCATTTTAAGTGTGGATAAAACCAGTAGCAATGCTAATAGCTGTTGTCTTATTACAACCCATTGTATCACTTTATGACAGAACCAAACTTGGAAGATTTGGATTGAAACTGTGCACAACTTCTACCTCTACCTGGCATTCATTCCCATCCTGAGTTTTAGTGATATTCCCGATTTTAACAAAATGGGTTAAGCCAATATAAAAAACAGGTGTATGGGAAAATAAGATATTTAAAAATTAAAATGTTTTCTCATCTCTTAACTTTGCACCTTTTACGTTTTAGGATTACTTTGCATCTGTATTTAGCTATTTTGACCTAGCAAAAAATCAAATCATACACAAAGAAATGAAGTTAATTTTATAATTCAACTCATGTACAGATTTCTGATTGACAGAGGAACACAGAGAAAGCACAGAAAAGCCATATAAGACTCGTGTTATTTGCAATAGTCTTTTATGCAAGTCAAAGCACAAAGTTCCTGGTACCCTTAAAAGGTCAGTAGTGTTTAAAGCTATAAATTGAGCCGAGCAAATTACATTCCTGATGCTGAGGTACCCTACAGGACTTTGAGAAAGAATTCTTCCTGGAGCTAAGGCAAGAAGGGCTTGTGTCTGAACTACACAATGCACATCAACTTTACCATTTGTCATTTTAAAATTGTTGCAGAAAAGAAAACATTATATTTCTTTGTATTACTATAATCAAGAAAACATTAGTAGGAAACAAATAATCACCTTGAAAATCAGTCATGAAATAATCAAATAGGAAGAGAGCAGGTAGGAATAAAATACCATCTCTTCACCAACTAGAAAACCATGAATGGGCAAGCTGTTAAGTATACGTTCTGCCCATTTAAAAGACTTAGCTTGTCAATTTAGGTGTCACTAAACATAATGTGAATTATTTAGAAAGGGATCTTAGCTTTCTTTTATCTTTTTAAGTGTTTAAAGTGTCCAGGAAAATTAAAATACATTCATGAAGCCAGTTGTCTAGCCTCACCTAAAAGAACTTCACTAAATCAAGAGAGATTTATAGTAAAAAACAATATATATCTTAACACCCAATCATTTAGAAGTCAGAAATCAGACTTCTCTGATTTAGTGCTACAAGCCTTATCAGAAAAGCACACCACAGAAACAAGCAAGCCAAACAGCTCCAGATGATTTGATGAAGGACCCTGTAACTTGGCATCTCACTGAGCTGCCCACAAATTAAATCACAGCCACTACTTGAAAAAGAAAATTGTACTCAATAACTATGAATCATTATCCATTTTATTCAGTGTACTAAGGACCTGTCTTCAGAAGAAATTTCCATTGCATTCCTAGTACACACAAACCCATCAAACCCAAAATGAAATGTTAACAGGTTTTCCTGATAGTTTGATTCAAAGGTTGCAAAAATGGAGAAATAAACGTTTAACATTGCACGATGATATGTCAGAACAATTAACTGATAAGTCATAAGATAGCTGAATATTTAAATCACGAAAGAGGATGAAGGACATATCTAGAATTGTAAGTCCAATGTGGAAAAATCAGCAGCCAAAACTGAGTATGAAAGCACTGATATAAAGTCCAGATATAGCAGATATATAGATACATTGTTTATGTATCTATATAAGTTGTCACAATGATTTCATAATGCCAAATTTCAGAATATTCACTTATGTGAAAAATAGTAATTATATTAAAAAAACCCAACAGATTTCACATATTCTATAAAGTCAGCAGCTCATACAGTAATTTCTTCAGGAGTGAATCTGCACTCAGGAAGTGTTTCACCACATAAGACATGCCTTCTCTAAACTTTTTCAATCTGTCATTAAATGATGGTATAGCACTGAATCTTTCCCCCCCACACACAGCTTGAAGGTTCTTAAAAGCACAGGCACAACTATACCAGGAAAAACCAAAAAGTCTATCATCCTGCCTGTAGTCAATAATGAACATCTAGATCAGATCTTAAACACAGGTTGAACATAGACCAGTATCTCTTTACAATACCTAAGCCTACAGTATTTGTATTTCAGCTTCTCTACATGTGAACATAGTATATCAACCTATTTGATATGAACTGATACACTAAAATATATAAAAATAAAAATATTCTTTAAAGAATGACTTCTTACTTTCTACCTTATCACCCTGATATTTCATTATCCAGATTTTGTTAAATCTCTGAAGCAGCTTTCAGTAGTTTGTAACAAAACAAGCCATCAAAACAGTATCCTTCACTAGACCTTGTAATGAGAAGGTCCAACTCTTATAACTGCCTCTTTTAGACACATTTTTATGAGGTTCTTTACTTCCATAATTCTCTGTTTGGAATGAAGCACAGCTACAATGGATCTTTTGGCTTATTTGCTCCTGCAAGGAACTACAGGAATACTGATATTAAGCACACTGCAAAGTGTTTGAAAGTGACATTAATGACTAGATTCCCTCCCTCTTAGGAGGATATTTAAGATTTCAAGCTTATTTTGCTCTAATTGTAGAGAAGGTGTATGCATTGCCCCAGCTGAACAGAACAGGACTAGAAGAAGCAGGCTGCAAAGCAATGAAAATGTGTCTTAGGGTGACCACTGCTGCTTTGGAGGAGCCTGTCTAAATACTTGGTGCAGAAATTAGGAACAGCTTCTTATGTCATTTCAGAAGAAAGCCTCACAAAAAGTACTGCACACTTGACCATGATTGAGTAAGTTTTGATGCAGAAGGGAAAAAAAAAAACCCAAATAACTCTATACAAAAAGGGCAGAGTGTCAACATCAGAGAAGCACCGCAAAAAACAAGATAGTATACTCAAATAGCGAAAATGTAGAAATAAATTGAATTAAAGAAGAATCTGAAAACTTTAGAAGAACAAAATGAGTACTTGTTTGCACATTTGCACTGAAAAAGCAAATTTTAAAAAGCAGCAGAATGAATAAGCGAACAGGATTAAAAGAATACTGTACCTTCACAGACTGGGCAGCACTCCCCTTCCGGCACATAGTACCTGTCGCAGTGTAGCTCACCACACTGGGCAGAGAAACAAATAGAAACTCCACCTTGGCATCGACAAAAACGACAAGCATCCATTCGAAACATGTCTCCATCATAATATTCCATGCTGTTAAATATGCAAGTTGGCTTCACTTCTGAAAAAAGGAGGTGGGGGGGAAGAATAATGTATTTTACAGATATTGATAAATGGGAAATAGTTAAACTCATACTGCTACTGACAAAAACAGATATAAGACAGCTGATTTTTCTTTCTTTTTTAAACTCAAATACAGTTTTTTTTTTAAGAGCATGGTATATTTTATTGTCTGTTTCAACAATGGAAAAAAATAAATGCTGTTCAAAATTAGTTTCAGAGCAATTATTTACAATTAAAAGTCTCAATTTTAAAAATGAAAATACTGAATGAACATTAAGGCATTGGTATTTCTTCATAGGTGTTAAATATTTCCCATTCTCGATGAGCCAGAAGCTAATTCAAATTTCAGCATATTAAGCAATAGATTTTTCTGTTTTAAGACAGTTTCTGATGTTTCTTAAGTGCAATCTTCTTTTCTGCAGAACTCTGTACACAGGTGGATAAATTGTTCTAAAGCTGTCTGATCCATAGGGATATGTTTAAGAAAAACTCCAACAAACATTTTGTGACTGTATGATCTGTTATGCAGAAGTGGATACTTCTTAGTTCAAGCACCTTGGAGCTGTACTAGTCAGGTCTCACCTACAATCCCCACAGAAAATAACCTCAACTGTGATAAATATTTATGTGATCGCTTTAAGTGTTTCAAGAACACAAGATGACTATTTCTTGTATGCCTCTGTCTACACCCGAGCTCTAATGTATAATTAAATCCAAACTTCATGGGAAACTAAGAGTAACTGAAATTTCCTTAATATTTTAGGAAGAACATTGCCTATTTGCTCTGTTAACATTAAAAGAAAAAAAATGCTAACTAAAACAACTACACAGTTTTCAGATTTAATAACCTTTTTTTTTTTAAATATCAAAGAGGTTTTTTTTCAGGTTATGAAGCAGATCCACACTTCATTAATACATCAGAAACTCTCTTCAGGGCTTTTGACGTTGCAGTTATGAACTTTCCTCCACCTCCACCACCTATTGCCAGCAGAGAGTATTCTGTTCAACCAGCCTGACACACACCCAACGCTGTGCATCTCCACAGCCCAGGGCTGAATCATTGTGACTCAAGACATGGTAGAAGAAATACTCAAAGTTATGTTCAACTATAATACACCACATTAGTCACTAGGAAATCATTACTTCACAGTTTCATCATTGCATTACTCATTACTAAGCATCCTCCCTCTTCCCCGCTTCAGAATGAACTTTTTGGCCTTCTATGACTCTAGTCCAAGATACTTGAAAACAGCTACCTGAAGTAAAACAGTATTGAATAAACAGGCATGTTTCCTCAGAAGCTATGAATCTAGCAGTCTCAAAAGTCAAAGGTTCTGCAAACAGAAAGCTATTTACTTCAGCAAAGTCAAAATCGAAAACATTACCAAATTGTAGACAAAACCATCAAATTTTATTGCATCCAAATTAAACATAAGAAAGGAAAGAAAAGACAATTGCCTATGTTGCTCATTCCTCTAGAATACATGGAAAAGATTTTTCCTTTTTGGTTAGTGCTCAATCTCAAATGGGAGATGAAAAACATTTAAATGAAAACTCAGGATTTGCAGATTCTTTTCCACCCACTTCAATCTCCTTACTTTTGGGGGCTAAAAACTTTTAACCTGAGTTGCTTTTGAAAATGATACAGATTTTCTTTAAACCCCTAAAGCATTTCAGTGGCCAGCAGGTCAAGGGAGGTGACTCTACTCCTCTACTCAGCTCTTTTAAGACCCCACCTAGAGTACTGCATGCAGCTCTGGGGCCCCCAACATAAAAAGGTCATGGACCTGTTGCAGCAAGTCCAGAGGAGGCCATGAGGATGATCTGAGGGCTGGAGCACCTCTCCTATGAGGACAGTCTGAGAGAATTGGGGCTGTTCAGCCTGGAAAAAGAGAAGGCTCTGAGGAGACCTTATAGCGGCCTTCCAGTACCTGAAGGGGATCTACAAGAAAGCTGGGGAGGGACTTCTTACAAGAGCAGGTAATGATAGAACAAGGGATAATGACTTTAAACTGGAAAAGGGCAGATTCAGATTAGATATGAGGAAGAAATTCTTCACTGTGAGGGTGGAACAGGTTGCCCAAGGAAGATGTGGATGCCCCTTCCCTGGAAGTGTTCAAGGCCAGGTTAGATGAGGCTTTGAGCAACCTTGTCTAGTAGAAGGTGTCCCTACTTATGCCAGGGGTGTTGGAGCTAGATGATCTTTAGGGTCCCTTCCAATCTTAACCATTCTCTGATTCTATGATTTGAGTATTTCTTTCCACATAGGCTTATATTGAGCTTCAGCCTCAAGTAATTTGATATGATTGTAAAGCATTAGAGTTGAAAAATGGAAGTATCCTGAGAAATGTTTGATTTCTATATGCCTGTTCTGTCTTCAAGGCATAATGTAGAAAGCAGCATTTAAAAAAAAAAAAAAAAAAAAAGTAAGAGGAGGAAATACCACTGTGTCCGGGAAAACAGCTATGACCTCATTAGAAAGCAATTCACATAAACAAACACTTGAGAAATATTTCAAGTTTACGTAGCTCTAGCTGTTAGTCTAAAAACCTTCTCAAAAAGGAAAAAGTGCCAACACAAGTCAAAAGGCATTTAATCCATTTGCTTCTGACTTTCCTGTTTTGATTGCAGCTTTCCAGACTTTTGCTGATTTCCCACCCCTGGGCCCAAACAGTAGATCTGAATTCCTGCCTAGTTAGAAGTAGAAACATAATTTTCCATGAATTATCATTCATTTTTAAAATGTCCAAACAAGAGCAAGCAAGTAACTGTAAATCCTGAGAGGAAACAGTATGTTTTATTCCTACAATGAAAACCATCATAGGATTTTATTATATGTGCATTTTTATTGTCCAAATTTATGATAGTGTATACATTCATACTAAACTATTGACCTAAGCCTCTACATCCAGCTATGAGACAAGGATTACTTCTGTTAGAACCATATGTAAGACTGCAGTCTTAAGACTCAGTCAAGCCAAAACAAGCACTAAACGAAGAACTCTAGCTTTAGACACTCATGAAATGGAAGCCTAATGAAAGAGTGAGCATCATGCCATGGAACTGTAACAATGTATTTCCTCCACCACAATGTGCTGGAAGATTCCCTCAGTTCTCTCTTTTTTTTTGTGCTAATTATATTGCCTTACTGATCTATGTGTGGCAGCCACAAAGGAGTGAAAGAACATCAACATTAAATGAATGCATCTTTCCCTAAAGGCCAGTAACCATAAATTCATTATTCTGCCAATAAGATGACTGCTACAGGTAGAATTCTTCAAGTACCAAAGCTCTGCTGCATGACAAAGTAATTTAAATTGATTGAACTTCATAGCATAAAGTGCTTAAACATATCCGAAGTCCCAAATCCCTTTTCTGACGCAGATTACCACAACGAAACAGCAGGTGTGAGACGGACATTCAGGCCACAGATTTGTCAACATGAATTCAGGGTTTGCCAGCTACCAGATAACCCAGTAATACAAGATTGATCCAGACCAAGCACAGACGTACAACTGCCCATCTGTTAAAGGATCCAGGATGGAGTGGACAGTACCCAGAACAATACAGAGTTTATACTGGGAAGGACAGATTATACCACATCTCTGCTCCTATATAAAAGTTAAGCATGACTAAGAGATTTGACATTAAAGTTTCAGCCACAGAGTTAAATAAGAAACAGTTCTGGCACAAATTTAGCTCTACAGAACTCACAGCCACAGTCTTTTTGTTCTCAGAGCGAGAATTCTCAAAGTCAGTGCTGCAGCAAACCACACAGCCTCACACTACACAGTCACAAACTGTGCTTATTTCTCAAGACCTTTATCTGCAATCTGAACTGCAAATAGACACAATCTGTTTTACTAAATCAGTTTTCTAAGGTATTTTACATTACATTTTTAAAACTAATTAAATACAGTTCTATTGGCTGAACTAACCCAAAATAAAACTTCTGTTATTGATATTTTTGTAGTTTCCCAGTACTGGTGTTTTTCTTTGTTTAGAGTCAAAGAACAGCTCAGAAACACGGGCAAATTCGGCGATCCATCCCTTGCAAGGCAGCAATTTGCACATGGTTACGCTGAGCACATGAGATGCTTCTGGCATCAGCTGTCCGTAGGCATACTGGGCATTTTATTTTGTAGTATCAGAAATTTCCACCCTCCCAAAGTGGAAGCGAGATTCAAAACAATTTTCTCTTGTTTAAAGCATTGAAAGGTTCATGATTCCAGCACTTCGGATGTTCCTTCAGTGTACAGAAGGATTTGTACCAGACTCTTGGAAGGAACTGTGGCAAGTGCTGTAAACTTTCAATTAAATGAAAGGGAAGGAAACTGATAAACTTGAATCCTGTATCTGTATAAACAAAATACGGAAAAACTTTCAGTTTTTCAAATGCTGTGCTGACAGGGAGTTTAAAAAAAAATGTTTCATTGGAAAAAAAAATAAATTAGGTTGAACTACCTCAGGTTAAACTACTTAGTGCAGTGTATTCCTTATTAACACAACTGCAGGACCATTCTGAAGGTCATTTGGTCCTGCATCTTCTAAAAAAGGTCATCCAGAAACAGAGATAAGATTTTAAAACAAACTTGTAACTACTATTTGTAAATCAATGCAATTATTTATGCAGGTATTTATGCAATTATTTATACATACTTGCACAGCCTTAATAAACATTATTTTATGGCACCTGTGGTCTGTAAAAGATATTAAAATATACTCAGAATACTGACAAAAAAATTCATCAATTTACCTTTTAAATGCAATGGAAAAAAAATCATAATTTTATAGTAAGGTTTCTAGCAGAGAAAGTCTGTATCATCACGTCAGAAACCACTTTTGTATCCAGCTGCCACAACCTATATACAGTGCTGACTTTCAACAACAGTCTTAAAATTTTCTGTCCACCTCAGTAGTAGATCTCAATCCAGTAATCTTTAGGCAGCTTCAGAAGACAGCTCTTGCACAGGTTGATAGATGTGTCTTTTTCACACACAGTAGACAAAGCTGCAAGGTGTTCCCCATGGGGAGAGAAGGCTAATTTCCAAGTCATTGTTATCAGGTGGCGGTTGCATCATGGAAAAGAGCAGGGAAAGATCCCCCAATATAAGCTGGGGATGTATCAGGTAGAGCTGATTCATCTTTTCTTTAAAACCACCAGTAACGGAGGAACTGCAACCTGCCTATTAAACAATTCCACAGTTAACTACTGTAACTAAGCTTAAATTGCAGCAACAGTAATTCAAGTTAGACAGAAACAGGAAATAGAAAGGAAGTTTTTGACGTTTCATTACATTTCCCATCTTTAAGGTATATGTCCTACTGGTTTTTGCTTTCCTCCAACATGCAAATTTGCTGCTTCCTCTTTTACAGATGAAAAGCACTTGTTTATTTCAGTTTTTGTTTTTCAGGTCATGCTTTTCAATGTTTGATTGTTTCTGTGGCTTTCCTCTAGGCTATCGCCCTTTTGTCTGTACCTCCTTCTGGAAATTAAGCAGTGCTATTTTTTAATGTCCTACAGTAGGTTACAACCCTACCACAGAAAACCACCAGGACAGCCAAAGGAAGAGCTGGGACCACCAAGGGCCATGGCTGTGCTCTAAAACCCTCAAACACTGTCAGATTTTCTCAATAAAATTGCCAAACGATTCTTGGAAACAAGTCATGTTCTTCATAAGAGGAACGAATTTAAGTCTCAGTAGTCTCTGTCAGTCTATCACAGGAGAAAATACATGTAGAGATCAGTTTAGCCCTAGGCATGTTACCAGGATACAGGCATCTGAAACAATCTCAGCACCACGAAAAGGTTCTAGCACAGCCCATCATTCATTGCCAGTACATCTGTGATAAGCCTCCGGTCCATGAGAGAAGTTAAAAACTGCAGGAAAAAGAATCCCCAAATCTGTAACACAGAGCTGTGGCTTGGTGTTATAAAAGGTCTAACCAGTTCTTCCATTCTTTGAGAAAAATATTTAATTTTAACGTTGTTCTCCAAAGTGTTGGCAACCTTGTCCAAGTTTAAGCATCTAGAAATATCTGAGAATGTTACTGAAGACATTAGCTTACCAATATAATTTTTGGCAGAAAACATTACTACTTCACCAAAGCTAATATTGGAAGTATTTTTTTTTCTACTTATAAAACCAGACAGAACCATATCATCTGGCATCTGATATTCTTCATACATGACATAACATCAGTTCCACAGAATCTACCTAGCATCTTGTTTTTCATTAAGTGATATAAATGAAAGAACGAAGTTAGACTTTGTCCATATGTTATTCAAAACTCAGTCTCTACTACTCATTGACCAACCCTCCACTCTTAGTGAACCACTGCAAAAGCTTTAAATTTGGTTTTACATCCAGCTGTGGTCTCGACAGCTGCTACTCCTCCTCTTTTATTTATTTACATTTTATTTATTTATATTTTATTTATATGCATCTACAGACTGAATTTTTTTTACCAGGAATTTTGAGTTGACTGGTCTTTTGACTGGCTTTCAGTTTTCTGCATCTTCCTTTTCCCTCCTGTTTTAAATGTAACTGGTAATGGCTTGCATTTTTTCAGGTATTTTTCCCAATTTGACTACAGTGAGCATAATCCACATTGAGAGGATCTAGAACAGTTGACTTGGTTTGGCAGATTGACCTGCTTTTTCACTATGCTAGACCAAATTCTCCCATTGTTGTGGCTAGTGATTAGCCGTGATTTTCATACTGTTCAAACGTTCTGACTGAAAAAAACCCCAATTAAATCCAAAAACCAAAATCTCACTTCACAATCACTAAATCTCTCTACCTTTCTGTCATCAGACTATCTTCTTTCAATATTAATCTTCCTTTTACTACTTACTGAACAGTTTATTATCTTTTACTCCTCACAAGCTGCATTTTGCCCCCTTTTTTTTTTTTACGCAGGTATCTATTTAAAGTCCACCACAAAATCCTGTGTTTTCAGTTGCCCAGAGAGAAATATACAGTAATGTTTAATTAGGATCAGGAATATATTAATTTCTCTGCTCTGGAAAGACTCTGTTACCTTGGTGAAATTCTTACTTAAGAGAAAACAGAAAATAAGTTCAGCTAAAGTACAGTGTAAGTTCTGTCAGTATTAGTGCAATAAATGATGAGATCCCTGTAACTCACTGGGGTCTGTGAAGTGTTTCACTTGGACTCCACTCTTCCTTCTTCAGTGAAGATTTTCCTTGCTGACCTCATATTCCCTGTCATATCCCTTCAGAACTCATTGATGCTCCCTTTAGAAACAGGTGATTCCCATCTCTCTTGGAATCACTTTTACCCTTTTCCATACTATGAGGTTAATGGCAATTGCTGTGATGAGTAAGTGCATCAACAGGTAACAAAAAGTGTGACTAAGGGATTTTAATCTCTCCTCCAATGCAGTACTACCATATAGAGATGCAAGTGTGAAGAAAGCCAGGTGGCATAGAGAAATGAGTCATTTATGTCAGTGGTATCTTCTCAAACGAGGAAAAAAAAAATACAGAAGCCATTATAAAACACAGGTTATATGTCACATCAGGATTGATGAGTTAGGAGATAACTTCCATAACACCATGTGATCACCAGTACAGCCTGAAACAGCAGTATAGGAAGGGTCACAGTCTCAAGTTCCAGGGGATGTTGTCAAACTTTCTTTCCCATATCCATACCTGTTTTTTTTCAGGTATGCATCAGATAGTCCCGTTTTCCAAGGACACAGCAAGGAAAGTCCACACCTCAGCTCCAGGGGAATGGAATCTGAAGTGGGGCTCCAGAGCCACTCCTGGTGAGGCTGGACTCTCAAGTCACAGTTCATATGTGGCTGTAGCAGAAAGCCTGGTCCACTTGACCGCGAACCACATGGATGCATTAACAAGGACCACTCCCACACATGTAATTTATCATCTTTCATAAAGCAATCAGAAATCCTTTTAAAGGAGTAGTTGTATTCAAGTAAGCTTCCTGAGAAATGGAAGCCCTGACTAACAGAAGCAAGCAATTGCAGGATGCTTGGTAATTGTTCTCTCAAATTTCTAAGGCATAGCTCACAGTCAGTATCTGCTGCAGCGTAACTTACATTCAATACCTAATTAGAGAAAAGGCAAGTTGGGATACTATCTTGTTTCCACACACTTCCACTCTTGCTGCACGTGAAGCTTTCAATCTCTTTAGATTCACTTGTTGACACTTGTAATTTATTGCTGAATCATTTTTTTCCCTTACAAGCTCTCCCATGAGAAAAGGCAGTACACCAAGATTAGTAGACAAAAATCCTAGTAAGTAATATATTTTGAGTGGATCAATAGAAACATTGAATTAATTTCTGTAAAATGCAGGATCTGGGAAAGGACTGCATCTTGGGAATCTCTTGCTCAATCTTCCCCACATTTATAACATATACTATCTAATATACTCTAGAAGGAAAGTAGATTTCAGGTAAGTGCAAGTAGAGAAACTTCACTGCAATTAGAATAACCTACCTTTAAACAAAGCAATACACAGTCATTTTCACTGAAACGTGCACTCTCTTGTAATGCACTGGAGCTGCACAACAGGCAAAACCTCATTTTCATTTATTAAGATGAAATTATTTGCTACAGATTTCTCACGTTGTCTTATTTTCTCTGTATCTACCTCACACTTCTCAGGAATGAGCACACTGACTATGGCTTTAGATCTTCCCTGAAAATTTCTCTACTGAACACCACTATACTAACCTCTGACTTTCACATGCAACAAGCAGTGATGCATATAGCTATATCAGCTATACCTCTAGTCATAGTATTTTATGTCAGCCAGAGATTTAAATTTTGCAATTCACGCTTCTGCCTCCGGGCTAAAATTCTGTTACATGCACGACCAGGGGCTTGCCCTGAGGGTCATCGAAAAATTAAGATTAGGAGAAACAACCAGACAGCCATCTTCTAAGCAAAGACAACTGACAAAATCACATCATTATTGCTTTGTAAATCAGTGTTTACCAACAGTTCCAGAGAGTTGCAGGGTTTAATTTACAAATTAAACATTAAAGACCTTTCCTCTAGCAAGGAAAAAGGAGCAAGAAACAACAGAGATGCGGCCATCATTGTTGTCCGAGCTATTGTTTTGACATCCAAAGACCAGGTAGGGTATGCTCTGGGATGGTCCAAATACTCATACTGAATAAATCATGACAGAGGAACTTAATTAAGTCAAAAGGGAACTTCAGCTTGATTCCTGTCACCATATAAAAAATACAGAATGATTTTATTTACAAAGATGTTTTCCTTCAAAATGAAGGAATCAATACATGCCTTCAAGTCAACCTTTTTAATTGACTGACCTTTGGGACAAGAACTACATTCTAATGACAGTCAGACCTGTGCATTAACTGTAATGAATTATTTTAACCATAGTTGTGTTTTAAAAAGCACAAATAAATGTCTCCAGTTAGTATAACAATTTTACACAAAATATTTTGATCTCTGTATATATTCATGATGATTAAAACATCAATCACACAGTACTACTAGGAACATCAGCACCTGAAGATATTTCTTCTTGTCAACAACGAGAAAGTTGTTGTCAGCACTTTCAAAATTATTTCCTGGGTAAAAAAAAAAATAAAATCCAAAAATAAGCTCAACCTATACAAAGATTGAATAGTCACAGGCAGTAGGTACTTAACAACAAGCTCAAATTAAATAAAAATATCAGAAGCATTTCAAAGCAGGAATAAATGTTAATTTGGTGATAAATAATGTCTATATAATTATACAACAAAATATGAGAAACAGCAGATGACACATGATGGGAAGCCTAAGGACACACCCAGTATAAATCAGAAGCATGAAAATAATTATTAGTGTATTGACTTAACTGCTGTATATATAATCAAACAGGAACAATAACTCCACGGTTTGCAAAGAGTAATTACTGTAAAAGTTTATCTCACCACAGATTAATATGCTTTTCTAGGACAGATTAATCAAAAACTAGTTTGAGACAGTGTGTATTGGTAACAGATAATCATACAAAATCTACAGCTATATCATAGAGCTTCTATATCATGTCTTAGATTACATCCAGGAAAAATGTTTGTGAAAGAATGACCGATCTCTCCCCAAAATGCTGACAAACAACAAACAGAACATACTGCAGAGTCTCTACACAACAGGTATTTTGCTGCCCTTATTCATTAACTACCCCTTTGACACTGACCAGTGCTGTCATTTAGCACATCATTAGGGTTACCTAAATACACAACTTAGTTACCCCACAAAACACAAACTGGACTTTTTGCAGTCTACATATCCTTATTCATAATGGACACCTTTATTTTAAGGTAACTCAGATGATCAGTATTATTCCTGACTGCTTTTTTCTCCCCCTTCCCCTCTGCCAATAGAATTATTTAATCCTAACATTAAATAGATGTTATAACAGCAGGAAAACTCTGGGAATGTGACTGTGCACATGTCCTTTTTATTCCATCCTCTTGCTGGTTTTCAAATACAAAAGTAAGTAATGGAACTCACTGGTAACACTGATTACATAACTTCCCCACCTACCATCTATCAACCCATTAACTTGTATGTGGCTAAAACATAGTCTTTAAAAAGGCATCTAATCCTAATTGGAAAGAATGAAGATAAGGAATTCAGCATCTTGGCAGGTTGTGCCAACAGCTAACCACCCTCATTGCCGAGAACAGCACGTCCTAGATCTTACAGATCCGGCTCTTGTTACTTTGATGGCAAATTTTTTAATGAAGTGAAGAAACTGATCTAAGTCTATCACTGTAAGATATTTTCTCCATCTGTCACTGATATGTACTATATCTCTTCTGCACTTGCTAGTTTGTTTTTTCTTTGGGCGGGGGGGGGGGGGGGGTTGAAGAGGAACTTATTAAAAAATATTTTTTGCACTGGCCTGTAATATTTTAATACTGATGTTTTAAGGACTTAAGACAAAAGATTTTTCTTGTCCTACAAACATTCATTTTCCTCCAGTCTGGCTTTTCTGCTTCCTTCTGTGGCATCAGATTTCCTTCAACAACTCCTATTTTTTTCTTCTAATTTACTCTGTCTACATAGGCTACTAAGGTAAACATTAGGAATGGGAAAGCCTGAGAGACAAAAAGAAATCCTGACCCAAAGGCAGGTTGAACCTTTGGAGTGAGTGACAGCGAGTAATAAGGCAACAATGCACAGGGCAATAGTGCTAAGACAGTCCAAATTCACTGTTAAAAATTAAAAATGAATAAAACTCCTCCTTGGAAATAGGGTATGAAAATCACTCCAGAAAAAAAAAAGCCTGCAATTTAAACAGCTCCATCTATGATATAATATATACAGCAACAATTTTGACAGCAGTACCTACAAATAACTTGTGGACTGAAGAGAAAAAGGAATGTTAGCAAGGTGGTTTGTACCTTTGAGACTGTTTCACAACAGCAAAGACATCATATCAGATATTGGCTTTGCACTTCTTGTTCAAGGTATTAAAGTAAACCCTGAATCAAATATTGCATTGATGTGTGCCACACAGTTAAATCAAATTCAGAAATGATACTTTAACAGAATGACACGAATATGAAACAAAGGAAGATTAATATTACTTCAGTATATACAATAGGCAGTATATAATAAACAAGTTAGGTAAGTTGCACTTAATTCTACAGGATCTACAAAGTCATCCCAAGTAATGAAAGAATTAATATGAAAGCTAAAGAATCTGTGGTTCCTCCTGATGCAAATTGTCTTATTCATATGAAAGCAGTTAGTCTTCATATGTAATGTCCCATTATATGTACTTTTATTTTTGAATCAGCATTTGAGTATCTAAAATATTGCCACGTGTACATATCACAAACCTTCTCCTGGGGCTGTGTTTCTCTCTCTATGTATGTTTATGTGCATATGCAATGAAGAACATAAAATAAAAGCAGTTTCAAACATACATGCATCCCTAAAGAAGACCAAATATTGCCAAATAAATATTAATTAGTAAAACTGCACCAACATATGCTTTTATACTCAGAAATTATCAGAGCATGCAACCCTTCAAGAGTATTTTGCTCCTTCTATCTATCAATAGTCAAAATACCTAAGTTTCTTCTCAACTTACCCTATATAGCATATAGGTAGTTCTATACATATAGCATAGAGCAGTCCTGAGATGTAGTCACTTGCATAACAAATTCAGGTTTTTAAACATTCTCTAAACATTTACACTGAGACGCAAAGACTGTGAATCAGTCTGTTCTTACACTGACCTACAATTTCAGAAGGTTGTACATTTGTGTTAAAAATTACTTTGCAAACATTTCTTAAAGCAAACTCCATAGTCTAAACAGCATGCTTTTGTTTACAGTGCTGCAACAAGCACTGTAGTGCTTAGGAAAAATAGCACTTTTTAAAAGGACTCTACTGTTTGCTACTAGCAAAGGAGTACCTGAAAAACATGCAGTGAGTGAGTCTTGCTAAAACTATAATTCTCTGGGTCACAAAAAGTGCTTTAGAAGTTAAAGAAACAGAACAACTTACAAATGACACAGTTTCCCACTTAAGTACCTTCAGTAGAACTTTCAGTTCTCTCTTACTGAATGAACCTCCCTGGAAGCATTTAAGGCCAGGCTAAATGAGGCTTTGAGCAACCTGGTCTAGTGGAAAGGTGTCCCTGCCATGGCAGGGGGGTTGTAACTAGATGATCTTTAAGGTCCCTTCCAACCCATACCATTCTATGATTCTAACCTCAAGAAAATTTTTTCTCTTAGATCTTGGCAATGTGGTAAAAATAACCAAACACCCAGCATCTCCCACAGACAGATAAAAACTTCCTCTCCAGGTGCAAGAGAAAGCTTCACGTACCATTGACACATTCAAAGACATCACAGCACTTGCCAGGTGTTCCATCTCCACGTGAGACTATCTGGGGAATGGAGCCTGCCTCGCACATGGGGAAGCCACATAAACCAGAGAGACACTCGCATCTGAAACCAAAGAACAGTAAGGAAAACCCCATAAATAAATGAAGCCATGTGTAAGGGGAAAGAACAAGCAAGGGGAAAATGGAAAGCTAGAGCACAAGTTCCAGTATTAGCATATTTGTATCTTAGAATCATCTTTTCTTAACCCAACAACCAAGACAGCTTATCAACCTGAAGCTTTTTTTTTAACCATCCAAACTCTATATGCTGGTGAAGCAAACCAGAAGGTGGGACTGTGCAACACCAACATTTCTCTACTGTATGTAAAAGCGTAGAAAACTGTAGTTCCAGACTGTTTGTAAATAATTGTATTCTCCAGGCTTGCAAAATCAGGCTTCTCTTCCAGTTCTCTCTGAAAAAATCAAGATTGGTGAAACACTAATACAGTAACTGCACCCATTCATCAGAAGGGTGTTCTCTCATTAGGAAACCATACAATATCTAGTTATATATAGAGAGAATAATTAAAGAGAAAGGAAGACCACGCAGAATTATTAAATCTAAGCCAAATGAAAATGACTGCAGCTTCTCTTTTGGTTTTTGTCCCTCAGTTCATGAAGGGGCAACCAATTATGTAAGATGCCAAACAACTTGGGAGACTAGGTATATTAATACTGTGGCTAGTTTTAGAGATTGGATCATTCTAAAAATACTATTTTCTTAATGTAAGCAGTATTTATTTGCTTATTTAAGAAAATGGGCTATAGAATTGGAAGACATAAAATGTAGATAAAAAATAGTCACATTTGTTTCCAGATACTTTGCTTTACGATTAATATAATTGTTGAAAAGCCAAACACTTAAGACTTCTGATAAGTTTACATTTAACAGAGTTCTTGCCCAGACCAATGGGCACATTATATGGATAAGCAGCAATGATTCAATAAAATGCAAGACAAAGAAATATGCAAATATCATAGCTGAGAAACTTCATGGAAGAGCACTTAAGTTTTTCAATTGCAAGTCAGATTTTTTTTTTTTTTTGGTAAAAAAACTTGTAGATTAATTTAACATACTACAAAGACATATGGATTTCAAAAAAAGGAAAAAAGCTCAGCAGAAGATCCTGTAATTATGAGTTAGAGAAATGAATATAAGAACTCTGTCAATACCTATTTCAAATGTTTTAAATATTCCAAGACAACTCTCACATAAAACCATTCATTAGTAAGTATCATCATTATAACTTAATGCATCTGCTTATTCTTTATGCTTAAAAAGCAAGAAGTTTGGTTCTCCTCTACCATGCATGTCTCCTTAATTGCCCAACAGCCACTTCATCTCAGATGAGGGTTCAGTGAATGAGGAAGAGCCATTTCTCAACAGACAGGGTTTTAATCTCTCCCCTTTGACCTCATCAGTGTTAGATAACATTGTTACATTCTCCACTCTAAGGTGTTAGTCAAAAGGAAATTTGCAAGAAGAAATACAAGTAAAGTCAAGGAATCTCACAGAACCTGTATTATACCAACTGAAAGGGATTTTTTAAAATGTTGCATTATAGCAGTGTATTACTATAAAGAGATAAATGAGTTCTTGGAAAAAAGTGTTAATTATGTCACATTTCACACATAATGTTAAATATGTCAAGATAAAGTGAAGTAATTTAATTCTATGTGCATATATATACTACAGTATAGTGACGGTTTTAAAACAAGCATTTCAAGGAACTTTTTATAATATTGTGCTTACCATAACAGTAAAGTATGATGAATTAAAATAATAAAAAAGTAAGAGTACAGAAACCAAAGTTTTATCTATCATACCTTTGCTTTTGACATTTTCTACTCAACTTATTTGTAAATACAAAAAAGGAGGAATCCAATTATTTTCTTTACTGTATGCCCTTTGCTTTCAGGGATGTAGAAGGAAAAAAAAAAAACAACCCACAATTATGGCTTCTACTTCACGGGATCAAAGAACCCAAAGGATTTGTGAGAGCAGCTTCCCTTTAAGATGACTCTGTAAGGAATCTTACAGAATTCTGTACAGAATTAATCTCATATTTTGATGCCCCAATAAAATAAAGATAATTATAGGGGGGGGAAAGGGTAGGGAAAGGGGAGGGAAAGGGATGATCTCTATCAATCAGGAAAAAAAGAACAAATAGCACTGTTAGGTTCAAGGAATTTGTACTTTAACCCATCTAGCAGACATTGCTTTGGAAGATGCTTTTCCGTTGCAAGAAGAATGAAATACAGAAATAAAAGCCTACACATTACTAAAGAAAAAAGAAAAATATCTTTTAAAACATATATAACAAAAAAGTACAGACACAATCTCATCGTGGCATTAAGAAAAAATACTAGGTTTCACTTCAACCACTCTATATTCAACATCCAGATAACTTCTGGGAAAATAGGCAGGTCAAAGTTCCTGAAAATTCACATCTTTCACAGAGAAAATGGCACACATGATGGAAATATAGTTGTGGACCTTGATTTTCCAAGTCTCATGAGCTGAAATTACCACTCTGTTTTATTGCCTTCACAATAAGTTTTTTCAGTCATGCCTACATCTTCTCTATTCTTTGCCTCACATTCATTATCATTGATGATTTCAGATGCAGGAGAAAATTAAATGATTAGATTATAAACTAGTACTTTCCCCCTCTCATTTTCTTCCCAGTCAAGTGCTTTAAAAAAAACTCCAACAAAAACCAAAAAACCCTCCACAAAACCAAACAACAAAAAATATGAACCACCAGATTAAATAACTTAAGACGATCTTCCAGCAGAAGGGCTGAAAAAGATGTTTAAAAGACTTGTGGGAGACAAGATTCCTTTCTGCAGAAAAGACTCGCTCCCATTCAGAGCAATCAAAGCTTCACATGATCATTCACAGTATAAGCAAACAAAACTCCATGCTCCAAAACTTTATAAATTTACTTCCCATTTGGTTAAAAAATAATCCATGCATAGGAGAATGTTAAAGTAGCAAATGGTCTCAGATGGACTTTTAAATAGTCCACATTCTTTTCAGCCAGCTCTGCTAGGAAAACCTTTGACCATCGTCCAGGCTATTAGCATGGAAAACATTGTTTTGGAGACAGAAGTCTTGCAGGAAGAAACCCAAGGAATTCTGGTAGCTGAGCACAGCTGTCACACTGCCAAAACAACAGCATCTGGAAATTTGGAATAGGTGATCCCGTTTCTCAATAAGAGAGGAAAATGATTTTTTTAGAACTAGATTTTTCTGAAGTGCCTTTTGGAGGAAAGGGACAGACAAAAAGAGAAATTTTAGTTCAGCTCTGTGCTCTACCACAGGCAGCTATAGATCTGCAGGATGTATTTTAGCTTTGGTGTTGAGCATTAGGTTTGAAATTTAAAAAGCCAGATTGTGGTAAGTCTGTTGATAGTGGCTATGGTCCTTCTCAAAGTAATTTCTATAAAATTTAGCAGATCAGACTGCTGATCAGTAAGGCACAATGTTGCTTCCGAGCTTCTCCCTCTCTAATCGTAACTTGCCTAAGGAAAACATAAAACCAGAAGTTACTACAAGGAAACCTTCCCAGAGAGAAGACAACTTTATACGTTGCCTTCTCTCTTTACATAGCCTGCAGCAACACCACTGCAGCATCAATAGTGCAGTGACATCCAAAAGTTGCAAGATTAAAGGGAGGTACCAAGAAATCGGCACTCAGTATCTGCCCCTCACACACCTTATTGGCAAAGGCTCTAAGGAAACACGCCTCTTGGGATGCTATAACCATAATAATACTCAAGTCAAGAACAACAAGTCATTTTAACAAGAGCAGTTGTGTAAGAGAGTACCAGGCCCCTCAACGAGAAGGCCCAGAAAGGAAAAAAGGAGAATCAAACAGCCAACCAACAGACTCCATGGAGCGTAGCCTGAGAAGGTGGTGGGATGGTCTGGAAGGAACCAAGAATCACAAGTGAGAAGTCAGCTGTACTGAACTTCTAAAAATACAGAACAGACCTGACTGGTAAAAAGAATTGTCTACATTTCTTCAGGTTAAAAAAGAAAAAAAAAAAACAACCCACAACTGCAGCAGTAATCCTAGAAATTTGAACAACTGAGCAAGGGAAACCAGTATAAAAAGAACCAGAAACAAGACAATGTTCATTAACCAATGCTTTACAGACTGAGGGTACTTCAGTAATATAAACATTCTGATTTTTAATTTCAGTTTTTAAGTTCTTCAAAACAGAACTAATTCCATAATTTGAGAGGTTTTTGTTTGAGAAGGTTTTTTTTGTTTTCCTTTTATATCATTATCTTCCTTTTTACTTTATATTACCAAAAGTGTGAAAAGGAAGAAAGAGGAAGAGAAAACAAAACAAAAAAAGCAAACTGAATACTTGTAAATGACAATTTTTATTTAAAATTTAATTATCATCGTTCATTTACTTCTGTTATTAAACAGATGAAAGGAGTGGAGGGCTTGGTTAGCCTCAGAAAAGCTGTTTTGATGGTAGGATCAAAAGAGTTTTCCAGACACAAGGCATAATGGCTATGAAAATAAGAACAGGCACCCTGGAAAAAAAGATTTAATACCCATGAATGGGAAGTTTGGGGCGGGGGTGTGTTGAGCAGAGGGATATTTATTTTGAGAATCAAACCAAAATTAAGTCTGAAGCACTGAGACTAGAGAAAAGCATTCCTGAAACATACATCACATTCCTGCAGAGATTTTATCACAGTCCTTTTTTTCCTTGCAAGAATCTAATACAATTTGCATTAACATTATTAGCATTTATGTTATCTGAATGCAGTAAACTCCCACAGATCCGTTAATAATATAAACACTTAAGGATACTGTAAAATAAGGAATTTTCAAAACAGAACTCCCATTATCAAAGCTTGATGAACTAGTGGCAAAGGAAAGGGATTAAACACAAGACCCTCCCTATCATCAAGCATATGGTATAAGAGATGAGGATACAGCAAAATGAAATATAAACACAGCAATCTCATGAAATCAGCAAAAGATTATGTCCATGCTACTCAAACTTGAAGCTACAACATGAGTTAAGTAGGCAAGATTATGAGTTTTAAACTGGTCAAGCTACAGCCTAAGGAACTTAGAAAAGATAAACTTCAGTCCTACACAGAAAGCGTCACTGCAGGCAAAGACAAAGCTCATGGGACACCTCCATTCAAAAAGTTCATTGAGAATTTTCCTAATCTTGAGACATACAGATTGGAGAGTTTTCTCCCACAAGTTCAGGGTCACTGTTTTATACATTTTGCATTTTCAAGGCTGAGGGAGCTGGGTCTCTTTAGCTTGGAGAAGAGGAGACTGAGGGGGGACCTTATTAATGTTTATAAATATATGAAGAGTGAGTGTCAGGAGGATGGGGCCAGGCTCTTCGTAGTGGTGTCCAATGATAGGACAAGGGGTAATGGGTGTAAGCTGGAACACAGGAGGTTCCGCTTAAATTTGAGAAAAAACTTCTTTACTGTGAGGGTAACAGAGCACTGGAACAGGCTGCCCAGGGAGTTGTGGAGTCTCCTTCTCTGGAGACATTCAAGACCCGCCTGGACGCCTTCCTGTGTGAACTCATCTAGGTGTTCCTGCTCCGGCAGGGGGATTGGACTGGATGATCTTTCGAGGTCCCTTCCAATCCCGAGCATTCTGTGATTCTGTGAAGCAAGTAATGAAAATATTGCTTTTTCTTGGAAAGCTTTCAGTATTTTATTTTGGAGATCAATAACAATCCTGTAGAAAGAGATGGCAAAAGAACTGTGTAAATTGCATATAAAGCCTACTAATTGGACCATTTCCAAATGCTCAGTTTTGCATCACTTCTATATGAACTGACTTGTATAGAAGTTCTTCCTATTCTAGTTCTCCAAGTGGTTTACTTATTGAGAAATCAAAGCTAGTGTGCTCCCAATAATTCCTTTCTAAAATTATGGATATTGTTACAAACAGATACTCAATAAATTAGTGCATTTTTTCCATGAGTATTGTAATCTTTATGTACAAGAGACATATTTAAATATTATAAAAGGCAACTATTTAGCTTTTAATTAAAGATACTGTGAAGGGGAATCTTTTGCATTTATTAGTGTTAGGAAATAGTAAACAGATGTTAAGCAAAGGAAAAAATTGTAAAATCAGCATTCACATCAAGTAGATTATCATCTCTCCAAGACTTACTAGAGTCCAAGGAGTTCATTTGACTAAAAGATTTTATTTCATCCTTTGACTAATATTAAATCAACTAGCCTGTTCCCCAGAGGAATAAAATGGGAAAAGAGGACAGTCACAAAAGGGTCAACGCCACAGAACCCGTGGCCAAGTGCACTGACTTTTCAAGTACAGATATATGTACAGACCCTTTTTAATTTATCAGTATATGAAATAAGCCACAATATAAACCAGTCCAACCCTGCATTTTTCTCATATTTTGCCGTACCAGCTTATGTTTTTCTCTGCTGAAGTTCTCTTCATTTTTTACTACTACGTACCTCAGTTACTCTTTCTTTAGATTTATCAGCCTCACCCTTCATAATATAAACAAACATTTCAAAACCAAAGATAAGATATTACTTCAGATAATACAGATGTTGTACAAATGTCAGCTATCTGGTATTAGAAGAACCAATTTCTTTTCTTATTTCACTGTTTTTAATGAGGTATTATGAATATCTGATCCTCTTACAAATGAAGCACTTCCTAAGGACTCCAGGTCAAAAAATCACTTGCAAATAATAGTTTTAAGTAATTCACTAACTTCAATACTCCTGTAACTCCAAACTTTCTTACTCATTAATATCTCCCTCAAACTAAGCCATCAGAGACTCAGCATAAGCAAACCAAAACAACCCCCAAAACAAAGAAAAAAAGCAAAAAAACCCCACCATCCTCCCCAAAACACATTATTTTTTAATTTATCCGATTGTTTAATTTAATGTACACTCTTTTCTCTTTGAAAGAAAAAAACCTGATAATTATTCCATGTTTAGCTTTTCTATGCCATACATGGTATTAAACACCTTTCTCATACCCCTGAAGGCAATTCTGTACCAGCTTAGGAAGGATAAATTGACTAAGACTCTGAGAATTTTTCCCATGCTGTTTTCAAATGAGTGAGGACAAAAAGCAAACTGTCCAGAAGGGGCAAATATGATCTTCCTAAAGATGTGGCAACACATTAGATGATCATTTAGCTTCTGAATTTATTCCATTATGGATTAAGTTTAAAAATTAGTCCAGAAGATTGCTCCAGAACCCCAGTGTTTCTGAAAACAAACAACTCCTTTTCCAGGTAGTGGGAACCATGTATGCAAGAACTGTAACACTTTTCTAGAAACAAGATTCTTTAAATTCCATAAATGACTTTTCAATAAACAGTAGTAAGAAGCTACTAATTATTTTTAAATGGTCCAAAACCTTCAGTTCCACTTTTAAATACTAAATAATTCAAGAAGGAAAAAAAAACCCCAGTGATTTCTGGCTGCTGAAGTCTGACACAATATTTCCTGCTATTTCCTAAATGAAACACAACTTCTAACTCTTTTGCTATAACCTCAATAACGTTGATATTGTCATCTGGTCTGAGTACTGTTGGAAACTGCTAGGAAATTCTCATGTCCACTTCCCTTCTAAAATGCTAATATTCAAGTGATAACCCTATTGCTTTATTATGTATATGGGACTCCTTAAGCATCTGTACAGTTGTGAATTTGAAGACAACTGTCAAAGACATTATTGAGCTCTGTAATACAAATAGAAATTTACATGTTCAAGTCAGAAATTATTCTCAACTAAATCACAGTGTTGGGTTTTGGGGGGTTGGGGGGGGGATGGGGGGACGGCGGCACATTTTTGGTAGTGAGGAAAGAGGCCACCTTGTGAGAGCAACAGCTCTCCTTGCACCAAGGCGAGCCCCCCAGCCCAGGCTGAGCCAATTAGCATTAGGGAAATGCCTCTGCGAATTCATATTTGTGAGGGGAAGGACTGTCCTGAAAAGAAGTAGGTGGGGGTGAACCTGGAGGAGAGAACATTGACCTGAAAAAAGATGACCATCGGACTAAACAAAGGGAGAGCTTTGTTGCCAAGAGGAAGGAGGAGGAGGAGGAGGACAGAGAACCTCAGATGCCCGGTTCAACTGCATGGAGTAGGAGAAGGCAAAGGAGGTCCCTGCAGCCCTTGGAGGTTCAACAACAGAGCAGATACCCACACGTAGGCCATGGAGGACTTCCACACTGAAGCATAAAAGCTGAGCCTGAGGGCAAGTGTGACTGAAATTGAGACCCCGAGAGTCGCTCGATGCCAGAGCAGGGGTGGACCCCCAGAGCCAGGCAGTGAGTCTGCAGCCTGTAGATGTGCCCATGCTGGAGTCGGGAGCTGAGCCTTGAAGAGGCCTGTGACTCCAAGGGAAGTTTGCTTTGGAATATCTTGTTCCTGGACTTCCATGCCGGGAAGAGATGCATAGTTGAACTAACTGCAACCCCCATTCCCTGTCCCCTGTGTCACTGAGGGGGAAGGTAGAGAAATCGGGAGCAAAGTGATTTGAGCCCAGGAAGAATGGACTGGTGGGGGAAGGTGGTGTAAGATGTGGTTGTTATGTCTCACTGTGCTACTCAGATGAATGGCAACAAATTAAATTGATTTTTCTTCCCCAAATTGAGTCTGTTTTGCCCATGACCATAACTGGTGAGGGAGCCGTCCCTGTCATTCATTCCTAATCCCGTGCCCCTTTTGTTGTGTCTCTCATCCCATCTCACCGGGTGCAAGGGAGGGAGTGCAGGACAGCATGGTCCTACTGTGGGTTAAACCACCACAAACACCTATTCAATTTCCAAACAACTTAATAGCTGATTAAGTAGAAGAAATGGAACAAAATACAGTGGGAAGTCTCAGGGGGAGGAGACAGAGTAATATTCAGTGTAATCAAGGTATACAGTAATTTTTAGACAGTGAAAACAAAAATTTGTAACAAAGATTTGTCTACCAGCTTATTATAAATTGAAAGAGTTCAAACACCACCTTGCTTGTCAAGAATGCAAACAAAACCAAATTCTATAGACACTACAATCTCATTCTACCTCCAAGCACAATACACCATCTAAAAGTAGGTACAATTAAGAGTTATTTTAATTCATCTGGGTTAAAATTTCTTCTTCAGTTTAAGGGTGAAGGAGTAAATACACCATTAACACAGTTCACAGTCAGATTAAAGTACTATATATACTTTTCCATAACAACTCATACATAAAAAAGAAGGCTGCTTGCATAAATATGATCAATACTTACTTCCCCTGTGCAAATGCTACAGGGTATTTTTTGCTTACAGGAAATATGCTCCTTCCTTTAGGTAGAATTGTCTTGAAAGCTTTTGCAATTAAATACCTCCTAGGAGCTGGTAGAAGAGCATTGATGTGTATTTTTAACTTAAACAATACAGGTGCAAAAAGCTGATCTTATAGAACATGTAAGTTAAGATTTACGCCTTACAGCTTCTTCTGCAGAAGATTTACTTGCTACTCATGAAAACATTCTCATGTTTCCTCTCTTTGTTAGAAGTCTCTGACACTCAGAAGTCAGCCATCAGGCTCCAGAAATGTCCTGCGTTTCAAGAGCTTCTGTTCAAGTTTTATTGAGATGGCTTTTAAAAAATAAATAAATAATTAAAAAAAAAGAACGCACACCACAAAAAAACCTCTTAGCATCTTTTTCTCATTTGTGGACTTCAGGAAAATATGTTTGCCAAAACAACCCACATTGTGAGGCTGGACGCCAAGGCAGCAATAACTGTCATCACACTGAGAACATCTAGGAATTGCTGAGGCAGCTCTAGTAAGGGAGGAAGAAGGAGATTGCCTGAACTTTGAATTCAGCAATTCATTACATCTTCCAGAAGACCAACATGGAGAAGATGGACATGCAGCATGGGTCACCTATAAAGGTCCTTGCTCTTTGTGGATATTCAGTACAGTGCAGTCTGTAAACAGGACTGAATTCCATTTTCTCATTTAGCAAATCTGAATGAAGAAAAATGGTTTTCCTGGGAAAAATATTTGCTGTTTCCTAACTTTTGAGGCTTTCTCTTTAAAGACTAAAACATGTGAAAATGCCCGTTTCCAGATATTACAAAACTTTCAAGTTGCAACATTCATCAAATACCTTTTCATTAACTGTTAAAGCAAACAAAACTCTATTTCAAGCCCAAGCTTGATGTTTAATGGATTCAACTGGCTTCAACGTACAGTGTTCCTTCAATACAAAACCTGCTTCAGTAAGGAGGAATCTCCAACTCAATACCAAGTGTTACAACACTATGGTACTGGATGTTCAGATGTACTTCAGATAGCAAAGTGGTCTGCTAAAGTTAAAGTACAGGAGGAACAACTAGCTCAAGTTGGTCATGAAAGCTAGAAATAAGATTCTAAGACACTGAAGAAAGAACTGAAGGCATAGCAAAACTTTTGCAGAACCCTTAACATGCTTTCGCTAGACCTTTGGTCCTCCTACCCATGTTACTCTAAAGTCAAACCCTTAATAGAAACCTCAGAAAGATACAGGTGCTTGGATTTGTATTTGGTCTTACCAGTTCCAGCTGAACTTTTCTTTAAGAAAAACTGTGATCCCAACCACTTTCTCTTGGATACCATTTCTTGAGGATGAGATGGGTGGAGGAGAAGGATTTAAAATTCTAGAACAAATACAAGGGAGACCTCTGTATCAGCAAAAATTGCTTAAGAGAGGTGACTGGTACAGGTGGAAAGGAGAAAAAGTTACACCTCCTGAAAAATCATGACTGCCCTCTAAAGAAAGTTAGGAAAAACAAAGTGGTGAAACCTGTACTGAACACCTAAACAATGAATCATAAAATTAATGTCTTCCAAAGACAGGAAGATCTAAGAAAAGAATCTAGACAAACATACAAGAATCATGTAATATTTTGATACGGAACAACATAGAAAAGATGTTGCCCAGCCCAGTAGATAAGAAGAATGAACAGAAAGGGTGTATTCTACCCCTCCTAATGAGTAGGATAGATGCAAAGATAATCAGGTAATCAGAGGTCACCTCTACAGATGCTATCAGAAGAAACACATTACCCAACTAGCTGTGTGTGGGTACTCTCAAATATAATGCAAATATAAATTGGTAACAGCTTAAAAGAGAACTTAGAACTATAGACTTCCCAGTTAGGATTCTGGTGGCTGCCATAAATTAGAACAGAACAGAACTGTGCTGGTTTATGTTTAGCCACCACTAGGATTCCCTAGACACTAGTGTCAACATGAAATACAGATTATTAGCTGGTAGGTCTAATGCCATGACAGGTTGTGGACACAATAGATGATACAATGACAATAGGTCTATGCGTCATTAAAGGAGATAAAGTACAATAAAAGCAACTGCTTACTGGGCAAAGTGATCTAGAAGGATAAAAAAATCATAAATGAATTTAAATTACATCTGAAAAGGTGTGATTTTTGCATAAACAGGTGCCACAGAATCTCTGTTTCAGTTCACTAACATGAAAAAAAATGAAACTGCTAAAGATGAATTTCTCCAGTAGCATCTATATTGTGCCTAAGATAGCACTAAGTTTTATTAGTTATAAAAGACTACAAATAATATAACAGGCAATTTCTTCCCTTGGAATCAAAAACAATTCAGTAATGTTATACAAAATTCAGACACTAACATAAACTGCTACTGTTCCTTAAGTCTTTAGAACTGCTAAATAAAGCACACTTGTTAAAAATATTTTCATACAGGACAGATGCAAAAGAATGTTTTCTTAATTTAATAGATTATTCTTGAAGTGAAACTTGTTTTTGTAAATATACTCTTTTTCCTACTATTTCATTCCTTGAAAGGTAATTTTACTTTATTAAGTATGACAATAATTTATGGTTTTGTACTATTCCAAGTTGTATTCAATTTCTAGGCAAATAACATAAACCTTGGGTAAATAAATAATTTACTGCTACATCAAGGTATCACACTTTTTACACAGCTCAAGAAAATGAGTAAGTATTTAAGAACTGGGTGGGGGGGAGGCAGAGCTGGGCTGTTTTCCAAGTAAAGCTTTATGCTTGAGGAAAACAAAATGCACATATAAATTGCCCTTCCAACAGGACTGAGTAAGTGATTACAATGCAAACCACCATTTTACCATACCATGCAGAGAATGAACTTCTGCTGATCAAGTACATTTCACTTCTTTACCATACTGCAGACCAAACTGTGGCACTGCCATTCACAGCAGCCCAATATTGAGACATTTTAGCTGCATATAAAGAAAAACCTACAGGTAAAAGACTATTAAAGGAAAAAAAAAAAAAGTTCTATGACTAATTCATTTGAGAAACTTTTTCAGAGGTTTTCTTCTAAACAATAAACCTATAGTCCTACTCCTCCACGCCATTCGAACCAATGTAGAGTCTTGCATTTGCAATGCCATCCAGCTATCTGTAACTAAGTGATAGTGAAATGGTCTGATTCGGAGTCTTCACTTGCTTATCCCTCAAGCCCATGTCTTCTGTGCTCCAGTCTTGCAAGGCTGTATCTGTAAAAAGCTCTTCTTCAGTTTTCTGACATATGAAATAGTCATAGTGACTTGTATTCCTGTTTCCTTTAGATTTATTAAACAGTTCTCTGCTCTTAAAGTTTCTGTCTCTCTGTAACTTATCTGCTTCTGTTACACTTCATGTACATATGTAAATTCTACATTCCCTTTTCTTCCCACCACAACAACCTTGAAACTGGTTTTTTAAAGCTACAACTCAGACACAAAATAAGCTACTGGAGATTTTGATGGATAAACAGATATCAATTATTCTGAACTTTTTCTAATCTAGAACATATTCAGGCTTATGGTATGATCTTCTTAAATAAGTATGTCAAACAAACTTATTACTGGGATTTAGTGATCATACTCCTGGATGCTTCTCTCCTCTCAGAAGGATATTATTATCTCCTATAATACTGGTAAGATATTCAAGCCAGCACATGCACGCTGCAAGACTTCCTCTCAAGAGGTAAAGGACCACAATGCTGACTCATCAGGAGTGATTCACTTCCAAAACCTAGGGGAGAAGGAGTGTGGGAAGTGTTCTTCAATGCTAATCATTTTGTAAAAGTAAATCCTGTGAGACAATACTAATTAAAGAGCTTTTTTTTTTTTTAAAAAGAAAAAAAAAGCTAGAATCCAATTCAAGGAAAAGGACTGATAACTACAGAAGACAGAAACTGAGAAAGAGAGACAAAATCATGTTTCATTAAACTGCCTCTGTCAAAGCAACAGTGGTTGCTTTTAGCTACAATGGCATCCTTTAATCCTTCTCAATTCAATCCTCTATCAGTTTTCCCAGTATTTTTCTCAAACTGATGTCACGATAACCAGGCTTTAATTACTTAGTTTTTGTTCTTTTTAATATTGGCACAGTATTAGTATCTTTCTGATTCTTTGAAATTTTCTTGGTTTGTCTCTTTTTATTAAAACACTAACCCAGTATAGCTAAATAAATAAAGAAATTTAAAGATCTCAATGATAACAGAGCACTGAATGAATCTTGAAGTCACCAGATTTGTAACATGCAACAGCAGGGAGAAAGAAACTGGAGCAAGGGAAAAGATTAGACTTAGATTACATGAAGAGAAAAGAGCACAGAAGCAGGGGGATAAGACCATATTTACAAGTGATTCTAATAATGAGAGCAGTCAGAAAGAAAAAAGATAATCCAGAAATATTTGCTGCAAAGCTTTCCAAATATGCCATTTACTCCTCTGTATATAATCCTATGAAAAATGCACAAAACCATGTGAGCAATAAAAGTATAAGCCAACACTAATCACTCAGGTCAGTTCCTGTTGTTACAGTCCATTCTCTGCAGATAAAAAATTAAATGGATTTTGATAAATATTTTTACACTTACAAATAAATTCTCAAAGAGATCTGAAAATTTGAAGAAAAATCATTCACAACACAAAAATTGGATACATTCCAATATAATGGATTATGCACACTTCTTATTGATCATTCCTTCATTTAACTTTGTAGCAGAAGACAAACTTAGATTGACAAAACTGTGATAATACACTCTCTGCAAGAGCTCTAATACATTTTTGTTTGGAAAGCTCCTTGGAAAATAGAGCATCTTTACCAAGACCAGAGACAGACGTATGGTTTAGCTTTCCTAACATGATAGCTGGAAACTTAAGATTTAAGTGCTTCATGAGTCTGATGAAAGCTGAAGTAATTGGCATGTTGATACTAATGCCAAATCAGTAGGTTGTTCCGTTTGCAATATTCCATTAGAAATCACTGTGAAACTAAATGCAACCTCTAAATGCAAGTACAAGAACTTATGGTATCAGATGTTTGTTTACTACTCACACTTTTCCCCTGGCATTGTTAGAGGACTTTTCAGTATTATAAATGTGCATTCAAGAATTCAGTCATAAAACAAATGCCAACTTAACACCAGATTTAAGAATCTCTATTTTCCTAGCATATTACATACAAGAAACTAGTCAAGAAAAATGTGTGGGACAGAAGTCAATGTACATGAAGTTGTGAGCTACTTGTTACCTGAGTCAGTGACACACCATCCATTCTTAACAATGATACTCCCCTCGACTGCTTTCCAGTTCTGCTGGTATTAAGCCTTTATTTTAGGGCAGTAAATGAAACAAATAGTTGCAATTTCTTGAAAAAGTGCATAATCTTAATAAAAATAGTTTCATGGAGTCTAAAGACTATGACCTTATGAAATACTCTCTCTTTGCTTTTAAAAAATTATTCTTAAATGTACGTTAAAACATAAAATGTCACTTCATTTGAACTTAATTCTAACAATCAAAAAGAGATACAACATGGATTTCAGTGATTCTAAACTGAATCACAGTCAATGCAATGTTAATATTTCATAGTGAGTTTAGTAAGAAATAATAAGAAGGAAAAATATCCCTTTTTCCCAGTGCAGAGTCCATAAATCTGTATTTTATTTGACTTTTGCTATAGTTTTGAGATGCAAGTCTCCTGCGGGATAGAGACCCTGGCTTCAAATACAAAGCTCCAATATTTCCTTAAATGTGGGGAAACACTGAACTTGAATTCAAATGGTTGGACTTTCATGTTCCATGTAACTGACCTTAGTTTCCCGTTCTGCTCTCTCTCCTTTCATGCATATACTCCTCTTCCCTTTAAACTTCATCTGATCTTTCTTTTCTGATTATTCCCATGCCTGTGTTCCTTTATTGCCCTCTTCAAGTAATACCTTTACCTACAGCACATGAATGATGACTATGGCACTGTCTTCCTTCGGAAGCACGACAGTATATTAAAATCTAAATAACTAAATATGTTTCTAGCAGGCACACACCATGTAAAGCATCTATACAATCTTACTGCTGCCAGATTCAGCTTTTCTTTTCTCCTCATCTACTCTATTGAAAAGTGCATTATTGTTTTGGGTGAATTAAGGCAATCAAAATATCTAGCAACCCACATAATAACAATATACAGGAACATAGGCTGAGCCACAAAATTAAAAATTAATGGAGGAGTGCAAGACACCTATAATCGTTTCAACCTGCCTGAAGACTCAGACTAGTTTATGCTAATTATGGGGCTTTTTGCAGTTTTACACATCAAGGAGGACAGAGATATTAACACAAAAAACCCCTCAGCTCTGATCACAAGACTCCAGCAGCTAAGGACACATCTATCCCAGCTCTGAACCCTTGTAAAACTCTGATCCCAGTAATACACAGCAAACCAATTCCTACAAGGTTTCAGTGCAATTCACAATTGTCTAATAATTCACACACTCTAAGCCTGTTTATATAATTGGGGTCCTTGTGTGCAGGAGACTGAAACACTGGTCTTGTCACTTAAGTACCATGCACGTGTACAAGCACGCTTCAAGACATCAGTTGCAAGTAATACACAGCAAATCAATTGCTTATATTTTTAAACATTATCAAAGAAAAAAACCCAAACATTCATGTTCTTTCAATGACATGTGTGCTCTAGCTGTTTTATTTACAATCAGTTCCCATGTGTGTGCTAGAAACAGAAAATATTTTCAACTGGTCATTTTTCTGAAGTAAATGAAGTTATCATCTACAAAGAATAAAGTGGATATTTCTCTTTCTGTCCATCCAAGGAATCAAAAAAAAAAAAAAAAAAAAAATCAAACCACAACCTATATAGCACTTTTTAATCCAGCAAGTTGAAACAAATTTGGAAGTAAAAAAAAAAATCTACAATTAAAGTAAGTTTTCCATTGTGTCAAGGTTTCTGAGTGTTAATCTAAACTAGAAAGTTAGGAAATTTTAATCTGAGATTGCTTCTTTGACTTTATAATCTATCTTTCCAAATACATTCCTTAGTAGCATTTTATTCTAGTTGTCTGGAACATGCTGAGCTGTACTGATAGCAATGCCAGTACCATGACTAGTTAGAATCTACAGACTCCTGCTCAATCCCAACTAGCAAAGTCAGCTCTTAACTAATATGAAATTACCATAATTCCTAGGAAGATTAATGACAATATGTTAAAGAATAAAGGGAGGATACTGAGAATCCATACCATGTTCTGGTCCAAAATTCAGAAAACAAAAAAAGAAAAAACCCAACAACTCTGAATGAAAAAACATTTGTAGCGTTCAATGAGTAAGGAAAGTAAGATTTTTAAAAATTAGTAGACTACCATGTGTATTCTACAATTATTAAAGAAAAAAATTGTCAAGTTTAGAAATATATTTTCAAATTTTAACAAAGGATTACTGCACTACAGGAAGTTCATCACATCTCTTTCCCTGCCTTTTTTTTTTTTTTTTTTAAAAAAAAACATATATATTTTCAACTCTCTGAAATAAGAGATCCTCTTATTTCATGGAAACAACAGTTTCAAAGAAGTCATCATAATAAATGGGTACCCAAAGGGTACCCAACAGGGAAAATCGTCAATCCATTATACAACCTTTACCATTTTCTACTTTCTGAATTCTTTGTAAGTTAAATCACTTCTTTACAATCTCACAAGGTGTTGAGAATAAGTCAATATTCTACGGTGTGAAGACCTTCATACCAAATAAACTAACCAGTTACATCTACAATAAATATTTTTATTTTTTGTGTAAAATATGTTCACTGATGGTACTTTTTGCTTTAATTCATATTTATTGCGCATATTGCTGAATCAGGTTTTGGGAAGTTTCTTGTAAAAACAGAAGCTAAAACAGTGGTGCATAATTTTGGAACAAAACCAACTCCAAACTGTCTTATTTTTTTGAATTATAATAAAATATATCTACTTGAACAACAGAAGTAAAATGGAAGCGAGTACTTGAAAATTCCATTTCCCTACAGATCCAGATAGCCACTTTCAGCTTCTTACAGTGGTCTTCCACATAAAAAAAAGTTCTCTTTTTTCTTTAACTAGGTGAGATTTTCTCTGGCATATCTTTCTCTGTAATTTAATTCCTTACCATCAAAGACTTTTAAAGGTAAAATTTTACTTTTGTAAAATTAATTGAATACATTGAAAAACAACCTAGAGGCACAAACCTCTCAAATAAATATAACAAAAACCAGCTTCATGCATTTGTACTGAGAATAACTTTTTTCTGCTTCAAAAAGATAGATTTCATATGTCTATCAGCCTGATATACCTTTAACCTACTTCATGTATCTTTTATTGTGTATTAACATTTACTGCCACAGACATACACATTATTTTCCTGTATTTATAGTATTCGAATTGTAGTGAACAAATAAAAAATACTCAGCTGTCAAGACACCAACCTTGTGGGCAGGGTACAGCAGCCATCAGCCGTCAGCCTGACTTGGGTTTCATAGCTATCCAGTGGACAAACAACTTGTTGAACAGGAGGACATTCAACTGTGCTGCAATCCACACTGAACACTATGGAGAAAGGGGAGAAGAAAATTCCTTTTAGTCATGCTTTAAAAGCTTTTTGCAAATTATGTCATCATAAGCAACAAGTTATGCAGCAGCCTTTTAATTTAAGTCTGAAAAAATTATCTAATGAATTTATGCTTGCTAGATGACATTACAAAAACTCTTGCATTCTCTTTAAGATTTACTTTTTAAAATTATTGACTCGGGAAGCAACTGAACTAATACTAGTTACTACAAAAATTACAGAAGTTTGACATGCAACCTTAACCAATCATTAAATCTGTGAAAAATATTAGTTACTAGAAATATACTGGTAGATAGTAAACAATTAATAGTTTAATCTTTTCCTGATTAAAGTCTGTTTAACGAGTAAAATAACTGGGTTATAGGAAATAAATATTAAAGATACACTATGGATTTATACCTGCACATGTGAACTACATTTTTAAGGATTACTCCATTTGGTTGTATTGTTTAGGTATTTAATATATGGTGAAAATGAAATGCAAATTACCAAATCTATTTGCACTGACAAGAAGAAGAATTTTGTACAACTAGTAAGACTGATGGATGCTTTTTAGAAAGCAACAAATGCTTAGAAATGAAAAAAAATCAGGCTGAATATATATTTAATCCTATGAGTCCTATGAGTCATAATCAGGAAAGCTGAAACATCTTTATCTTATTTGGTCCTAAAACTCCCATGTTAACAAACAATATCAGCTCAGGCATAATCTATTTGTTATGCCTTATCATAATTACAATAAGACACTACAGAATAAAACATGCTTCTCTCTTTAAAAAATAAGCTATCTACCGATTGAGTAGGCAGGATGAACAGAATGTTATCAGACTGAAAATTATACAGTACAATAACCCTGATTACTGATTAAATTTCACTTCAGTACTGACACTATTACAACCACTTAATGCTGTGCTAAAGCAACTTGGCAATGCTACATCTCGCTTCTTGCAAGAGCTGATACCTCTCAAAGTCCCATTTTCTGTCCTCTAGTCTTACATTTTTCAGGCTTGACCCTCAGAGGTACACAGTGATAATTCTTCCATCAGTAATAAATGAGACATCAGTCTCAGAATTACACATACGTAGCATATCTCATTAAGCATTAAATGAAAGAACAAGTTCAATGAAAACAGTTTGCAACTCATTGAAGTTAGGACAAGTAGGTTTGCCCTCAAGACCATTAACTTTCAAAGTACATGAATATCCTCTGGATAAGTGATATTCAGAATCTGCCTTTTTCCAGTTATTAGTGAAACAGAGTCAGAGCAACCTGACAAATTCAGGAAGTTCTCACTGAGAAATGCACAATTTTAATTAAAGTCCATTTTGTAAAGCAGTGTAGAAATTTACTAAATTTTAACGGGAAAGATTCCAGTTACTAATTTGGTAATTGTCATTGTCAATATTAACTTTTATATCTCTTCCTAAACACAAAGATATCTATTTGCCTTTAAGATATGAATACTCAATTTTATATAACACTTCACTTGAAAAAAACCTTAAGAGTTTTATGTTCCATTTTATTAACTAATAACACATTTGAAACAGCTCTTCTGTAAGAAACATACATCTAGTTCCTCCATTATCACATCAGGCATTAAGAACCACAAGTTTGTCAGTACGGCCCAATGCAACCAATAAAATTTGCACGACTCTGTTGTGTCAAGTAACGACCGATGTCCAGTTACCTGAATTTAAACTAGCAACCTTCCTATCTGCCTGGATTCAAGGTCTCCTCCACCTCCTCCCCAGGTAAGCAGTCAGGGGGAAAAAAAACAGCTAACAACTTCTACCAGCAAGCTGCTACTGCACAGCTATTTCTGTGTCCATCTTTCCATATACCAGTAATGACAACGAAGGAAAAAACACAAGGAAACTCCCTAATCATGCCATCAAATCTCAGCTAAAGTGCTCTTTCTTTCTGAATAGTTCAGTTTCGTTCCAGTGGTTATTAGTGTGCTAGTATGTGGCTCTGAAACATAACACTGAAAAGTAGCCCAAACAGTCCTCCTTTCTTAATAAAGTACAAACCCAAGAAAAATTAAAAACAACCTCCAAATAAAGAGCATTCAAACAGAAAATTCTCATGTAAGTGGCTGTAGTCACTCAGTGGTTCCCCAGTTTGATTTGACTTACACAGTCAGAATACACTAGTATGAGAACACCTTCCAATTCTTGTAAGGATTAGTAGGATTTGTTGAACAAAGCTTATCCACCACTCACAGAATTTTACAATCCACACTCATACCCCACCTCAGCCTTCTCTTCAAACTGGGAGATCTTTATTATTACATTATTAGATTAATCATAGAAGAGCTGAGGCTGCACAGGGCCCTCTGGAGGTTATCTGGTCCAACCCCCCTCCCAAGCCAGGCCACACAGATCTGGTTGCCTAGGGCCATGTTTAGATCTCCAAGGTTGGAGATTCTACCACCTCTCTGGGCAACCCATGCTAGTGCTGTCACCCTCATGGTGAAAAAGTGTTTCCTGATGTTCAGAGGGAACCTCCATTGTTTTGGTTTGTGCCCACTGCCTCTAGTGCTGCCATTGGGCAACACTGAAAAGAGCCTGGTTCTATCTTTACACCCTCCTTTCAGGTATTTATATGCATTGATGAGATCTTCCCTAAGTCTTCTCCAGGTTGAACAGTCCCAGCTGTCTTAGCCTTTCCTCAAAGGAGAGTGATAAAGAGAGATAAGAGAGGAAAGATACCTGAAGAAGGAAAAAAAAAAAAAATCCTACTTTTTTTCCAGATTTAAATAGGTTTCTCACACCAGAAAAAGTACTGAGCAAAACTTCCAGATAAGCTGAAAGTACTGTAATGTTACAGAATCATCTATAACTGGATTCTTCATTATTTAAAGATGTCGCCCCAGATTAGCTGTACTAACATCCTAAAAAATAAGAATGAAAACATTTGCTACCAAAATACTAGTTTTGTTTTCACATCTTTCTTTGATTCCAATAATTAAAAAGTGTACTTTTCATTATCAGGTTTATTCTAAGCTGGTATTGTACACTTAATTGTAAGCTAAAAAAATTAAAATTATGTCTAAAGAAAAATATTTTTGTCTGTCTTAAGAGCTTTAAGCTTTAAATACGTATTTTGACAAATATGTACCTTCAAGAACTCATAAACATGTTGCAATTTCCTTCCAGTGAGGATACACCAAATCAACCTTTGCTTAGCAGTCTCCAGGAACTTTCTCATGCACTGAATTTGTACACAGTAGCATTTGAGAGTTACTGATTTTCCTATGAGAATGGAGCAGAAACTCTATCATGGTTGCAGACCCTGACAAAGCTGCATTAATGTGCAACCTCCTTTGTAGACGACAAAACTGAACGGGTCTGATCATGAAACTGTTAAATACCCAGGTGAAAACAATTTTAAAGTAGAATATGTTAATACAAGACTATTAAGTTTCCCCTTTATGTATTATGCTGGCTTTTCAAAGAATAGAACATACAATTCAGAGGCAAGCTACCTACGTATCTAAAGGTCTAGGATCAAGGCCGTATTTGTGTCTCTGATGCAACACAGTGGCTCAGAATAGGAAGGACTTCATATTTTTGCAGAAGTCACAGCTTTCTGATGATCCAGTACAAGGGTACATGGTCTGCTCTTAAAGCAGCTAAAAAGTATCACATAACACCCTTTGCTTTGAGTTCAGATGGATTTCAACTGGTGCCTCATGAATAACACAGTGCAATCCAACATGACTATATCTGATAATGGTAGTCACACTTTTTGCTCTCGGAGAAGGAGAAAGCAAGCATGGAAGTATCTCTCCATGACATTGCATCTTCCTTTTTACATTTCTTCACATTTCAGAATGTATTAAATACAACCAGAATAGATAGTATTTCTGGACTTTCAGTGCAGTTGTATCAGTGTCTGAATCACTTCCTCAACTCCCCTATCACAGGTATTTCCCAAAGTGGACCCCTGCATTTGCTGATTTCTTTTTTGTCCCTCACAATCATTGTCAACTTACAAGCCATGGCCAGTTCTGTTTAACATCTTTATCAATGATCTGAATAAGGGGATTGAGCACACGCTCACTAGGTTTGCAGATGACACCAAGTTGGGCAGCAGTGTTAATGTTTGAGGGTAAGAAAAGTCTGCAGAGGGATCTAGACAGGCTAGATCAGTGGGCTGAGGCCAATGGCATGAAGTTTAGGAAGGCTTAGTGCGGTTAGTCTAGATCAATGGGCTGATCCAATGGCATGAAGTTCAGTAAGGCTGAGTGCCAGGTCCTCCACCTGGGTCACAACAACCCCATGCAACGCTACAGGTTTGGGGAGGAGTGGCTGGAAAGCTTCCTGGTAGAAAAGGACCTCAGGGTACAGGTCAACAGCTGTCTGAACATGGGCCAGCAGTGTGCTCAGGTGGTTAAGAAGGCAAATAGCATCCTGGCTTGTACAAAGAATGGTGTGGCCAGCAGAACTAGGGAGATGATCATCACCCTGTACTCAGCACTGGTGAGGCCGTACCTCAAGTACTGCATTCAGTTTTGGGCAATTCACTACAAGGAAGTCATTGAGTTGCTGGAGCATGTCCAGAAAAGGGCATCGAAGCTGGTGAAGTGCCTGGAGAACAAGTCTTATGAGGAGCGGCTGAGGGAGCTGGGATTGCTTAGCCTGGAGAAAAGGAGGCTGGGGGGAGACCTTATCACTCTCTACAACTGCCTGAAAGAAGGTTGCGGAGAGATGAGAGTCGGTCTCTTCTCCCAAGTAACAAGCAACAGAACGAGAGGAAATAGCCTCAAGTTGCATCAGGGGAGGTTTAGATTGGATATTAGGAAAAACTTCCTAACCAAAAGGGTAATCAGGCATTGGAACAGGCTGCCCAGGGAGGTGGTGGAGTCACCTTTCCTAGTCATATTTAAAAGACAGGTAGATGAGGTGTTCAGGGACATGGTTTAAAGATGCGTTTGGTAGTGTTAGATTTATGGTTGGACCCTACAATCTTAAAGGTCTTTTCCAATCACTATGATTCTATGATTAGAAATGTATCTGTAATTCTTCCCTACTGATTTTCTGAGGTCATTTTCCAATCTCATCTCTTAAGTCCCCTCAACATCAGCTTCTAACAAAGCATCCAATAAAACAACACGTGTACTACTTCTGTAAGCAGCAGAGGAAAAAAAAAATATTTGTCTTAACTATGTATAAAAACTTGATTTTGCTGACCCTTATCCTTAGCACAAGACTGTAAAAATTTTAGACCTGATTTTCAATGCTGAAGCTGTACTAGGGTGGAACACAAGCTACATCCCTGTGCATCACTACACCATCCCTAGTAAGTTTTACTGCTGATCTCAGACTCTCCATCATGCCCTGACTGCAAAGAATTCCCCAAAGAAATAAACCAAACAACAACATCCTCTTTACAACTATGTTTAAACTAAGATTTGGTACCAGAAAAACCCCTCCATTTCAGTAAAAGTAGTTTTCAGGCCATGCAGGGCTGCTGGAGAAGGACTGCTAGGAGAATCAAAAATGAGCAGTCTTTTCACCAGAGGTTCTCTCTAGCATCACACACATTTCCTGATGCTTTCCCAAGGATCCCAGAAACTAAGAGATTACACTCCCCACCTCACCATACACAACAACCAAAGAAATTACCAATAATGGTACAACAAGCATCTATTGGATAACTGCCAAAGTAAACTATTTACCTTTCTTTATTCAGAAGTGACAGCTAGAGTTCCTATCACAACTTCAGCAAAATATATTTTAGATTAGATTTTAACTCCATCTTTAAATAAACAAACATAAAATCATCATTGCCCATTCTGATTTAGCTTCTTAGCAAAAGAGGCACATGTACTCCCACAAATCTTGTTTCAGGCTATTTTTATTTTTACTGTAAACGCACTATACAGCTCCCTTTGAGACTCTTCATTCAAACTGCCTTTAAGAAAAAACAAACTTTATTTTTGATAATACTTTTAAAGCCCTGTAACTCCCAGCTTAAAACTAAATTCAGTGCTCATTCGGTAAATTCACTGTTCATGAATAGCCAGTTATACGTGGCTCACAGGAACAAAGTAGGTTGATTATGACACCAGACCACCACTATCTAATCTCTCAGCTTAACAGCCACAGCAAAACAGAAAGGACACAAAATACTTGTTCTCAGTAGGCACCTGTCCTGGTTTTGCTAGGATAGAGTTCATTTTCTTAGTAGCTAGAATAGTTGTGTTTTAGTTTCAGTGTAAGTTTTGTTATGAGAAGTACTTAGATAAAGTACCGATGTTATTAGTTGCTGCTGGAGCTCAAGGCCACCGTGTTTGGCGGGTTCACAGCTGCATTAGGACTGGGAGGGGGAAGCACAGTGAATAGCAAAACCCAAACCTGACACTTGGATATGCCAATGAGATATTCCATATCATATCCCGTCATGATTAGTATAATTAACCAGGGCTGACCAGAAATCGGGGGTATTCTCTTGGGGATCCCTCAGGCTCGCTCTTCTGGGGTTTCAGTTTTGGGACTGTCTCTGCTCTGGGATTGCTGGCTGGCACAGGCAGGTGGCGAGCAATTCCACTGTGCATCATTCAATTCTATATTCTGTTATTACTGCTGTTATCACTATAATTTTATTTTAATTAGTAAATAGTTTCTATCTCAACCGATGAGTCACCTTGCTCTTTTCTTTCCAATTTTCTCCCCTACTCCCTGGAGGGTGCAGGGGATGAGCAAGAGAGCAGGCTGTGTTTGGCTCCAATCCAAAAGGGTGAAACCACCACAGTACCACAACTGTGGTGAGATGCTTGGTGAAGCAATAGGTAAGAACATTTTCAGACAAATTAATCTGGAGGTTAATAGAAAGGTATGACTATGCTGCTAAGTTTCTTAACTGTTCACTTTAACTGAATGCCAGTGCCTTTAATCATTGTATTCCTAAAGTAGAAATAGAAGAGAAAGTGGATCTCAAAATGAAATATTTTATTTTTACTCTAGCAATTACTGTTAAGGAAACACTTCCTATTTTCCTCTCAGTAACTCAGTTGCCAATCATACTATTTGAACATATGCAGTTCTCAGCAGAAGGCTCCAAACTCAAATGCCACTGTAAACTGGAGAGCAGTGACATCTCATTTAAGGAACAGAAATAAATACAATTTATGCTTTAATTGCACAAACACTTTATATTGGCATAAGGCAGCACTGCTAACAGAGGAAGTAGCCCTCCCAGCTTCTGGCAATTTGTTTCCACCAGAAAGCCCTTGCTGGTACAAAACCCCTAAGGAGGCTGGTTAAGCAGACATGGAGGTGCAGGAAGAGCACTCTGGTAGCAGCACTCACAGAACTGGAGTTTTTAGGTCTGTAGCAAAATATGGAAAACAGTTTTCTCTATTTGACATGTAAATCCACAGTCATGGTGACAGTATTCAGTCAAAGTAGTGACATCAGCCCCATAAGAAACTCTGCATGGGTACTTATCTACCAGGCCTTATATTGTCTTGTCTTCCCCCTCCACTAAGAGGACACATGAAACAGTACTGCTAGTTCAGTTCCTCTCCAACTTTTCTTTCTTACAATTCTTCAGGATATCAAGTAAAACTCTGAGGACACAAGGTTTATTACCTGACTTACCACAGCCTGAATAAATATTCCTGTTAGGGAAGAAGCATTCTGACTTCACTTTATGACCACTATTTCAGCATATCCACATAGATAATTCACATAGTGTTCACGCACACAAAACCAGTTATATGCTACTACATACACAGTTGTACATGTATACACAAAGAGAATAAATGTCATAAAACAGTGCAGGAGAGGCAGGATGGACAAGATTGGAAGTAATCTAAATTATTCTATAATTCTGTAAGCCTATGAATATATAATCCTAATAAAACAAGATATTCCATTGCCTGTTCTTAAACAAATAAATGTATTTAAAACCACAGACAGTGGTGAACATGACTGAACAGTTTAGATGGAAAAAACAGCAAGGCTCATGTTGATTTGCAAATAGGCTCATGTTGATTTGCAAATTTTAAAATAAAATCTCTAAACTTTCTATAAGAAAGGAAACATTAAATAATATTTCATATTTTTTAGTCTGTAATTTTCTTCATATATCAAATACAAGTTTTGTTGTCTGTACAAGTACAGTTTGCACTCTTTTAAAAACCAGGTTCTTCTGAAAACTGAAAAGAGCTCATATTTGCAAAGATTTGCCATTAGGGAAAAAAAAAAAAGCCTTCTGGGGTAAGTAATTTGTAGTCTTATACTAAGATTTGTCAACATTCACCTACTCCTTTCCCTGTCTTCCAGTCTTGTGCCGGTTTATTTTTCCTTTGCAACCTTCCCACTCTGTCAAATGGCAAATGAAAGAAACATCTACACCAAAGTAATAATAGCCAACTTGGACATCTACTGAAGTCTAACTTGGCAAAAATCAGGTTATGTAGTGACTAATAATGCCAGATTAATAGCACTCCCTTTTTTCCCCTAAAGCTGAGGCAGCGCAATAAGTAGGGGCCCCACTTACTCTGTAGTTTGGCCATTACATCTTTCATCACCTATCACTGTAGGGATGCACAAGAGTACCCACCTACACTCCTCAGCATCTTAGCCACTGCCTGAGAAACACATCTTCAACATCTCCCAAGGCAGGGGAGAAGTCTCTGCTTTCCCTTAGCCTCCCAATTTCTAACCCCCATTGCAAAGCTCTACACTAAATTCCATTAGTCTCCTTCCCTAATCTCTTCAAAGCCTCTCTTCTTCAATCCTCCTAAAATGCATCTTCACCTTTCAAGTCCCATGTACCTTCACCTCTTAACTCCCTACAACAAAAAAATTGCAAACTACCTCAGAAAACAATATACACGCAGTTGCATAAATCCACTAATACAATAAATAACCACATACTCAATTTGAAGATTCTGTAATACTAACAAGCTGAAAACAATGTTCAAGAAGTAACCTACAAAGGTAAGTTTGGACCAAGTTATTGGCTAACTACAAGATGGGAATGCAAATAACTGTCAGGAGGACAAGATCAGAGCTAACATTTATTTTCAGAAATAAAGAAATAATCCAAGGACAGCAAGATAAAATTCAGTAAAGGCAGACTTAAAGTGTATATAAGAAGAATTAAAATGTACAAATATGGTGGTTCAGTTGCAGTCAGTCTACAGAAAGATCTTGGGACCACAGCATTTCACAAACTAAATATAAATCTTGCAAAAGAGTCAGCTCTTATTCAGAATTTTGCATGAAAAAGTATTCTACAGTATTTAGTGCTGGTGAAGACTCACCCAAAATAGTAGTCTGCTCTTGGACATCACATTTTAAAGACATATGGATAAACTTAAGAAAACTTATAGAGAAGAAACATATCAAGGAAGGAGTCCAAGAAAACTATGTCATATGAAATTTCAGCTAATTCTAGATGAAATTAGACTAGGGTTGACAAAATATTCCAGAGAAAAATTACTATAAAGACTTGTTCATCAGCTTCTCAGGATAGAGAAGGAAAAAGTTTGCTTAAATTTCCACACACGCAGGTTTGCAATGGATATTAGGAAAAAGACAAAGAGAAGCACTAGAAGATACAGAGACTGTACAATCATCTTTTTTGAATAATTTTTGAAAATGTTAAGCAAGCATAGGGAAGGCACACTTTAAGCTTACTTGAACCTGTTTGCATATAAGATTTTGGATTATACAATTTTATATGCCGGCTTTCATCCCTCTATTTTTATTATTCATCTTTACCAAAGCCTGGATCAAAAAGAAGAGTGAATTACATCTTCCATTTCACCAAGAAAAATAAATCACAAGAAAAGGTGATTCTTGTTCTCATGAAATGGAAAATGGGTAAATACTGAAAATTTTGTTAAGTATTTCACTATGCTCCTCCACAATCCTTTTGTTCTCCAGTTTTTAAGAGTCATCACTTCATAATCTAGAGAAATTTTAAGACAGAAACCTTCCTTGCTCGTGTACAATATATTTTTACAATGAAAAACCTTTGCATAATCTAATCCACATATAAAGTACATCACTTTCACTAATAGCATCCACAGAAATGAAATATTCTCACTAGGCTACTTTTCCCTTGTTGCTCAGTTTGAACTAATATCTAAAGAAAAAGTAAAATTTATCATAATATTTCTTATCTTTTTTATAGTAGATATTGCTCACATATAGTCATCTTAATTTTGAAGAAGTGTCAGAAGAATTTAGAGGCTATATAAGCTTTATTAGATAAAATTATATAGGTTATTGTGCTTGTCAGAGAGTTAGAAAAAAATGAAAAATGGAAAAAGAATCATGTCCACTTTTACCTGGTTTACACTCATAGAGATCACAGCATTCTCCTGGCTTTCCTGATGCCTTAGAAACCAATATATTCAAATAGCCGGGTTGGCAAACCTTCCTCAAGCAGCCTGCAGGGTTACACACACAGCGGCTCGGGAGTGGACAGCATTCACCAGGAGGAGCATAGCCTTCAATCAAGATGGAATCTTCTGGACATCGAGGAGAAAACTGGACTTCACAGCGGGCCTTGGAGCAATCTGGTTTCTCTTCTGAAAGGGAGAGAAAATCAGCATGCCATAAATGTCAGTAAAACACTGTATTGAAGCTCTAAAGATGAGCTCAGATAAAGGTCCCTTCTTCTCCCTTCTGCCAAAACAATAAAAAGAAAAGGAAACTGCCTCTGCTGAAATTATTAGCAAAAACTGCGGAATATGCTTAAAAAAAATCTTGGCATATGCAAGAAGGCAGGTGTGTTACAAAATGTGCAGTGTGCATGACTGCTGAACCCACACAACTCCAAAAAACAGCTGTGAAGCTACACATTTGGCCATGACATTAAGAAACTACTTGTCATATCATGCAGAGCCCTGATGTTCAACACCTACACCTTCAGTTTCCTAAGGCTTTGCCTTCTGAGCAACTGATTTTAATTGATTGATTACTTAGACTTGAAAAACCTGAACTGAGATTTCACATTTTTCACACACCTGTTAAAAGTTCAACAGCTAACATATTTGAAGAGGCCATACATGAGCAGAAAAAGATTTTTCCTGCACACACCCCCAATTCTCACATTAAAAGCGTTGTCCCTATGTACTTCAGTGGCTTGAACAGTAAAAAAGAAGAGTTTTGACTAGCACTGGCTACAGGCACTAGAAGTCTGAGGCACTAGCTGCAGGCATACAGCAATAAGAAAAGGAATATTGAGGAGCAAGGTGACCAAGTTGTTTGGAACGGTGACAAGCTGGACAAACACCGAGATAAGACGAGATAACAAAGACATAGAAGACTGTTCTGGGACAACTATGTAACACTCTTCCAAAACTTAGAAAAGTAGTCAAGATTCCCCTTTCTCAAAAAAACTCCAGATCTTAATTCTGGAAAAAATGTTGTGTCATGCCCTCCAATACCAAGCTGCACTGGGAAAAATCAGACCACTCCCGTGACTGATTTACTCTGTAACTCAAACAGTGAGAAACTTGTTCGTATCCAAGAGGGTCTCACTTTGCTCAATATACCTGAGTACTGTCAAAAAACCAAGTGTATTCAAGGCACTCAGAAGAGCAGTATCTTTAGGTCAGTAGGATATGGTGACATAAGTGGAGGCAATGCAGGGAGCCTTCCCAGGTCTGATCAGAAAAAAAAACCACCCAGAACAACAGAACATCAAGACTTGAATTTACAAACTGTTTGTAGCACTTGTTACTCATTTGCAAGTTTGTAAACCAAATGGTTTTACTACAAATGTCACTATTACCCCTACAAAATTAATTTTCTACTTTGCTTGTTGTCATTAAAGTGAGATGCAGAACAGCAGAAACAAGTAAAAACAACACTAACTCTATTAATCCAATGTTTAAGCTACTGACATTTTAAAAATTAATCTCCAGTGATAATTTCAATGATTGAGTAGGATGTATCAAATACAGGCATCTCTGATAAAAAGTCAAGAATATATTCTCCAAAATTTTAGCAACTCACTGACTTTAGAGGTACTAAAGTTACTGAATATTGTATTTGGGTTTTTTAAACTAAAAGCAACACAGCAAATGTGTAATTCTGCTTCCAAACATACACTGAATGTCAATAACAGCAACTTTTTTTTCCAGAGGATCACTTTTACACTTCATTTTAGTATATTCTTTGGAATTCTAGGTAATATTGAAGAATCAAAGCAGTACTGCTTGTCTACAGGGTTGATTTGTTAACGGTGCTTTAGTTTAATTTAAACTTAGAGGGATATAATGCTTAGATATATAAGTGCTTATAAAAATATTAATCTAAGTCTTAGCATTAGCAATTGCAAAAGGAAATCATGAATGCAAACATTTGCTTCTATTATAGTTGGCAAATATAGCAAAAGAGAATAAAAAAATAATTACACATACTTCCTTCATTGACAAGTATTTTATATTTTTTTCTTACAAGCAGAGATTACCAACTTAAAAGTGATACTAGATAGCATCATAACTTTTTTTACCCTTTCTATTTCCATCTATCTTTAAAATAGTCTAGACTAGATATGTACTTTTCTAGAATTTTAAATAACATTTGTAAGACCTTTTTTTTTTTTAAACTACCCTTATGTTTAGGTTCTTATCAGCTTTATTAAACACATTGTTCAGAGTGAACATTACTGGTTACAGAGGTTCATTGCAGAAAGGTGTATAAATAATAAAGAACATACTAGTATTTTATTGATATTCTTTAGTTTATGGCTATGAGACTCAACATTTTAGCTTTAAAAAAATCTTTTCATTTTCCACTGCATTTTGTTAAATTGTGCACAGAGAAGTGATAGAACAGTAATGCAGTAGCAGCCTTTGAAGTTCATGCTCATGATAGACTCTTAAATTCACACTGTTCATTACTTGATCTGCCCTAGCATTATGCATCTAGCGATTTTCTGATTTCCATGACTACCAGATAATCCCATCCTCACGCAGTCTCTCTTGTGAAATGACTTCCTATTATACATATTTTAAAAAGTCACCTTTATATTTTAAAAATCACCTAGCAAAAATACAAGGAAAACAAGGATATGTCACTATCAGCATGTAAGAAGCATCATAAGCAGTAGAAGAGAAAAATTTTAAGCAGAGAATCATGACAAGTTTTTTTGTACAAAATGTTCACTCGGTGTTTCATAGTTATTATCTTTGATAGCCTTTTCCACAATAGAGTATTGTGTTCAATGAAGTTAACTGTAACAGAATACAATAGGACTCTACTATTAAATAAAACCAGCAGCGCTTTCAGAGGAAATGGTTTAAACACCAACAATCACCATCTTGCAAAGACTCATTTAGGTTTGAACACCAGGTTACATAATAGCATCACATATTTAGAAATCAAACTTAAGTTTTCCTTTTTAATCCAGCATCACCATTATTTTTGTACTTCACAGTCCTGAAAAACAAACAAACTCCCCTCCCTACTACTACTTGTGTAAATATTGTGCTTCCAAATTACCATCTCAAGCTACGCACATGGTAGAACATTCCCTTCCCAGTATACAGATGTAACTGAGCAATAGGGAAGTAAAATATATTAACCCAAACTGGATTAAAGCTGAACTTTCTACAGACTATATTATGATTTAGTTCTTGATTCAGATGTGGTTTTCCTTTTGCAGAAAGGAGCAAGTAGCCAAAACGATATGCGATTGTCAGTATTTCAAGTGTTTTCTTGTAAAGTCCCTACATAACATAGTTCTGAAAATAATCTTTATTTAAAACATGAAAATCCAGCGGCTCCCAGTGTACCAATATTATATTTTAGTTAAAACTTTAATCAGCTGGCATGACACTAGTGTAACTGTGTCCTGAGCCTAGCACTCACTGCAATGTAAGAAGGTGGGAGCTCTGTTTTATCACAGTTCAGTAAAACCTGATGTGGGCTCTTCTTTTTTATACCAAGCCTAAATAAAAAGTATTACTTTTAAGCAATCATTAACAAGAAGAAAAACCTTGAAATTTTTCTTATCTTAACAAATGGCAAGCATACACAGCTTCTTTATTTGCAGGGATAAAGGTTTGTACGAGACATTCCTACAATTGATTGTACTAAACTTGTTTACCTTTTCATTACTTGATCGAAGACATCAAAATTGAATTTGTTCTCAAAATACATTAGAAATACTAATACAGCCATAAATGCCACTGCTTTAGCAGGATCCCTGATTTAGTTCCATTTCATACAGCTATTTAAGATTTTATCAAACAAGAGGAATCATTTACTAGCTCTTTTTTCCTTTACTAAATAACACTTACAGACCTCATAAAAGGAACACATAAGAAAACATGTCAGAGCAGAATAATTAAAAATACAACAGACCATCGCAAAAGACAGAAAGGTAGGCTGCATTCCATGGAAAACAACTACAAAATCACTCACCAGTGATATTTTTGCTACTTTACCCTTTTTATACACCCTTTATAGTCCCTTTTATACACCAAACAGGGACTATTTCAAATCATGTTCACACACAAATCAAGGCAAATCACAACAATAACCTACTGCTTTTCTGTTAAATAGACACATACACTGTGAAGCACTGATCTGTCTCCCAGATGCTGTTTTAAAGCTACTGTCTGTTACACAAATCAGGATCTTCCTAACCAATATCTTCAAAGTTAAACAAGGTATCAAGACTTAAACTCCATTTTATTATCTTAATTATGACAATAAATAGAATACAAATGATTACAATGTGTACCCAGAAACAGGAGGACTTTATTTTTCATAGCAGTGTATTGAACCTAAAAATTAGATTTTTGAGGAAATAAAGAACTGTATCTGTGACTTACCATGAAATAAATTAGCACAGCAAATATACAAAATACTTATTCCCGAACCTTAATGCACAGATTACATGTCAAGAAGATATGCACGTGCCACATTCTCCCAGTCATAATGTAGATTCCCTCGCAAGAACAATTCCATACGACCCTAACTATATGTAGAAAGACAGTAAAACTATTTGTTAAGAAAGATGTCTGGTTTTGTAATTAAGAGTTTGTACTCAGGATACTTATCACACTAATGAAAATATATTTTTACAAAACATTGTTCTACTTCTACCCTTGAAGCAACTGATAGGTCTCATTAAATAAGTTGACTGTTTTAGCAAAGCAAGAAATTGCTTATACAACTCACCAATTAATTTAATGAAGTGAGGAGTTGCATACACTTCTGCTGTTTGATTTTCACAGAATCAGACACAGTTAACACAAAGTATATACAACTTAATCACATTTCCATGTCTCCTTAAAAAAAAGAAACAAAATCATTAACAGGGAGAACAATTACTTGTCAAGGATGCATCTATCAAGCTTATAAATTAATTCTGAACAGATAACCTACAACCCACTAGGAAAAAACTTAGTTGGCTGCAAACATAGCCTTTATGTTCAAAAAAGCAGCATTTCAAATGACTACACAAAGAACATAAACTATCAGTTGGTTTGCTGATGAGTTTTCTCTGTGGGACACGTTCCCTTTATAGCTTTCCATCAAACAACTCTGAAGCTGGAAGCGTTCTGCTATCTCTGACATCTCAGCAGCCTGAGCCAACAAAGAATCCCTACAGAGATAAAGGAAGAGTCTGTATCAATCAACCTTTTACAAACTATCTATTCTGAGCCAGTCAATCTTATCAAGAAATTCAGAAGTGTATCTGGAAAGATAACATTTTTAATAAATTGAAACACGATCCAAACAGGAAAACTGACATTTTGATGAATTCAAAATCAGACTCCTATCCTTGGAAATGAACTTCCTATCTCCATCTAAAAGGCAGCCTTAGAGACCATGTAATATATAATTATTCAGTTTGCCAGTGACAGTACTATTTCTAGGTATAAATTACTACAGGTACCAGATTTGCACAGATTTTAATTTCAAGGCAAACTTTACTATCTGTAGGTCTGAAGGCTCAGGCTTACTTGCTGTTACTTTGCAATTAGTCTGCAAAAAGAACCTGCCATTACTAAGCACACCACAGAGAACACCCTACAATTACCAAGAGTAACTGAACCACCTAAGTTACAACGTGTAACTGAACAAAAATAACCAAATAAGTCAGAATGTGCTCTGGGTTTTAATACTAAAACAGGGATCATTCATTTAAAAAGTCAGGATGTCTCAAAAACATTTCTCATTTTCATCTGATTTTCACTTCAGAAGCACACAGGAAAGTTTTAGCATCTCAGAAGTCAAGGCATAATAACATTCAAACTGACCTTTCACTGTAACAACAGTGTATCTGTTATAAAGTGCATGAGGGGGAGGAGTACAATCTTTAAAGGACAGAATAAAAATAAGAAATCAAGATGTGGATTTTTTTTGCCACTAACATTAGAAAGAGTCCGTCATAAAAAAGTCATAAAACTAGAACTTTCACAAAGTTTCTTCATATCAAAAACTATTGCATATTTTAAAAATTATGTTTCCAATGACTTCACAAAGTTATCCTGGGGAAGTGGAGGTATAATGGCAAGGTACTAAAACCTTTATGTTACAATCAATGCTTTCTCTGAGAGAAGGCAACTTCTTTACCTTTCTGAAAGGTTTATACAATACTCACTCAAACTGGCCACTAGTTAGAGGTGTTTTTATTAACACAGTCACTGAATATAGGAAATTGCCATTTCAGTGGTTTTTTGTTTGTTTTGTTAAAAGTAGAGCAGTTGTAACAAAACCCATCCAAACATAAACACACACACCCCATCTCGGCTAGTACTGAAGCAGTATGAAAATAAAAATGGATCCTGAAGAAGAATTAAAAACTTGACTTTCACCTCTGTATCAAATTCTTCTCCTTCATTATGTTTGCATGCTCTGCTTTGACACGCAGAGAAAGTATGTGCCAAGTTTAGTTAATGAGAAAAGCAGAAGAGTTAAAGCACTGGTTAGCACAGGGAAAGGAACTTAAGGTATAACCTAGTGTGGGAGAAATGGAGAAGAAAAGCCCAGATGGGGTGGGAGGGTCTTCTCCTCATTCTTCAGGTGAAACAAAATGGATACATGCTTTTCTGGAAACCTTTTCTGGAAGGGATTTTTATCATTTCATCAAAACTTCATGTGACCAGAGATGCCTTTACTCAGTCACCATAGAAACGAGGACAGAATGTTTTCATCCAAGGAGAAGGCTGAAGAGAACTACTGGAGACTCAGGTCCGAACACTTCTGCTGAGATATTTAAACTGTTCTACAACTGCTCTGGTAAAAACAAGTTTTTAATATACACACATACAGATATACATATAGATAAGTATATATACAGACAGAGAAATAATAAATTTTGGTTTTTTTCTGTTAATTTCTAAGAAGAATATAGAAAAAGAAGCATTTCAAACCAGTTAGCTTCATATTTCATTTTTCAGAGCACTTTAAAATAAAATATGGTTCATAGAGAACATTTTGCACGACTCAGCAAAGTGATGCACTAAGGTCAGCATACATGCTTTGAAGACACGTGTTGTTCAGCTTTGCATTTTTATTTTATTGTAAATTGGTTTTGTGAAATCTAGGCTAGAATACAGCCACTTTTATGGTACAGTCTTACAGCCGCCATTGAAACACATTCCAAACAATAGGCATACTGTACTGTTATAGAGTGGCAGGAAGGAAATATTAAAAGGATTAGAGATAAACAAGAAAAATGATTACCTAGCTGAAGCAGTCAGACAGACAGGGATCGATATCGGAATGCAAAATACCCAAAAGGATTTTCAAGAATCAAAAGGACAGTTATAGTAGATTAAAAAATGAGATTACCTTACACATTCAGTGTGCACAGTACTGTATACGGATGAACTGCTACAAATAGAAAATGGAACTACAGCTTGACCTTTTACCTAAAACCGGACTTAATTTAAAATCCATCCTGTTTTTTAAATGACTTTTGCTTCGCTTTCCAGCATTCTGACACTCTAGATTTTATGTACTGCAAAGTGAAACAATTTGTCTCACGCATTTTGTAGCTTAATCTTGTAATATAACACAACAGTCTGCAACTAACTGGGTTAAGAGAGTCACACAAAAAGGCAGTCATAGACCCAAGTTTTACTAAATATGCCCTTGTTGATATACAAATTTGCAACATGGTATTCACTACAGATTTGGCAAGGATATTTCATTTCAAGGACCAAATAACCAGGAACAAGGGTTATGCCATTCAAGACAGCTAGAGCCAAGAAAGATAATCATAGAATCATAGAATTGTTTTGGTTGGAAAAGACTTTTAAGATCAGAGTCCCACTGTAAACCTAGCACTGTCAAGTCCAACACTGTCCCCAAGGGCCACATCCAATCCCTAACATTCTGTGATTCTGTGTGATTCTGTGATTCTATGATCTGCATGTCTTTTAAATACCCCTAGGGATGGTGATTCCACCACTTCCCTGGGCAGCCTGTTCCAATGCTCGACAACCTTTTGGTGAAGTTTTTCCTAATATCCAATCTAAACCTCCCATAGCACAACTTAAGTCTGTTTCCTCTTGTCCTATTGTTTGTTACCTGGGAGAACTGACCAACACCTACCTCACTACAACTTCCTTTCAGCTAGTGGTAGAGAGCAATAAGGTCTCCCCTCAGCCTCCTTTTCTTCAGACTAAATGACACCAGGTCCCTCAGCCACTCCTCATAAGACTTGTTCTCTAGACCCTTCATTGGCTTCGTTGCCCTTCATTGCACACACTCCAGCATCTCAGAGTCTTTCCTGTAGTGAGAGGCCCAAAACTGAACACAGCACTCCAGGTGCAGCCTCACCAGTGCTAAGCACAGGGGCACAATCACTTCCCTACTTCTGCTGGCCACACTATTTCTGATACAAGCCAGGATGCTATGGACCTTCTTGGCCACCTGAGCACACTGCTGGCTCATATTCAGCCAGCTGTCAACCAACACCCCCAGGTCATTTTCCGCCGGGCAGCTTTCCAGCCACTAATAATCCCATTTGGATAGCAAAGCTATTAAGACATTATAATTTCACTTCCTGAACTTTCTTTTTTTTCTGTACTGAAAATATTAAAAAGAAAGTTGGTAATTCAAAACCAAACACACATCAGAATTACAGTCAAGCTTTAACCAAAGCTGTTGTCTACCAAAGAAAGGGTTTTAACAGAATCAGTGGGGAGTTATCAGACATCAGACACCCTGCATCTAAATACAAGTGCAAGATCTGTTAAAGCAATGTTGATTGTGGCAGTAGCTGCATTTGAGTTCAGATCTTCCATCTCAAAGCATTTCTCCATTAGGCTTAGAAATGGTCCTACGTAGAAACCTCAAAGGTATTTTTCCTTTTCCTCCATTTCATTTAAAGCCTGTTTTCAACAAATATTTGTTAACATTTTTTTAATATAAACTAACAGCTTGATACCAACAAGTTAATCCAAATCTATAATGGACAACATTAGCTTTCTGACAGAACCATACAGAGAAGGACATGAGCCCAGCCTGCTGCACAGCAGACAGGGGGAGGTGTGCCACCCAGGGACAGTATCCATTTCCACAGGTAACTGCACTGCTATCAATACCAATAAATTGGCTTTAAACTTCAGTATTGAGAATCTTTCCAAAGTTATATGGAGAGATGAGCAGATAAATACCTGTAATCAGATTTATAGTTGGGTTGCCTCCATTGTGAGGGGTGGGGGGTGTTTTCAGCACTGTCATGACTGGAATAACATCGTATATTGTGCTTTATATAAGAAGAGCCTATTATTCTGGATGAATGATATTACTCCTACTATCGGTCAATCTTTATATTGGCAACTCAATTGAAATCTCCAAATAAAGAAAGAGTATGTAAACAGTAATGAGGTAGTCTTAACTCCAGAGCCAAGACTTTAAAGAGTACAAAACTATTTTGGAAGTAAATCAAAAACGCAACCAGGAGAAAGATTTGAATTGGAGCATGTAATTTATGGCCCACAAAGGACAAAATCCTCTAGAGACAGCTCTGGATGTAAGGAGTACTAAGCAATGTGCCACACAATCACTCCCGAACTAGTAGTCCCAAATCACTGTTTGCTTCCTAATAAGTCTGAAAACATAAGCATAACAGGACCCAAAAACCACTTTCATTTACAATAAATGCAAACTACAATCAAAATAAATTCATGATTTTACAAAGAAAGGAGAATTAACATATATAAGAAGTTAGCAAAGGAGATAAAACTCAGAACAGCAAGAAGAACAATTAATTTTCTAGAGCTAGATTACAAAAAGCAACTGAGCTGTAAAAACTAACTTAGAAGTGAGGGGTTTGATAGTCAAAGGAACGCAACTGAATCAACTGTTTGCCTTTCAGTGTTTTGTTTTGTTAAATTAATAAAAATAAATTTAAGATATGTTCTTTCTTCAAGTTCTCTGACCTCTGCTAATGTAAAGAAAACCCTAACCCAAACCAAACAACCCAGAAAGCCAAACATGTACACAATAAAATAGGGATCTAAATGTCTTAAGATACTTCTGGCAAGTAAACTCCATTATGCAAACTAGTTTTCGTAGCCGTTATGTTAAAAGGACCTCTGTATGCTTGTTAGCAGCTTAACCACATATTTCTTAAATTTCTTCACAAAACACCCAAGATGCATACATCAGAAAAATCTACCCAGTTCAACATTTCATTCTTCTCTTTACCAACCTAAGATACCACAGTTACCAGACAGTACTAAGAAAGGCATAGTTTCCTTCTTTTAGGCAAACAGAAGCTGACTACTTCTGGTGGGGAAGGCCAATGCCCAAGTGTTTAGAGACATTTTCATTCTCCAACTGCTAGAGAATCACAGAATGGTTGAGGTTGGAAAGGACCTCTGGAGGTCATCTTGTCCAACCACCCTGCTCAAGCAGGGACTCCTAGAGTACATGGACCAGGATTTTGTCCAGACATTTTTTATCTCCAGGAAGGTAGATTCCATAACCTCTCTGGGCAACCTGTTCCAATGCTCAGTCACTCTCACAGTAAAAGAGCTCCTCCTTATGTTCAGGTGGAACTTCTTATGCTGCAGTTTATGCCCGTTGCTTCTTGTCCTGTTGTTGGGTGCCAATGAGAAGACTGAGAAGAGTTTGGCCGCATCCTCTAGACACTCTCCCTTTAGATATTCATAAACATTAATCAGATCCCCTCTGAGTCACCTTTTTTCTAGGCTGAACAGGCCCAGCTCCCTCAGCCTTTCCTCATATGAAAGATGCTCCAGTCCTTTAATCATCTTAGTCACCCTTCGCTGGACACACTCCAGGAATTTCATGTTCTTCCTGTACTGGGGAGCCCAGAACTGGACACGGTACTCCAGGTGAGGCCTCACCAGGGCTGAGTAGAGGGGGAGGATCACCTCGCTTGACCTGCTGGCAACATTCTTCCTAATACAGCCCAGGACAGCATGAGCCTTCCTGGCCAGAAGAGCACACTGCTGGCTCATACTGATCTTGTTGTCCACCAGGACTCCCAGGTCCTTCTCTGCAGAGATGCTTTCCAGGAGGTCAGCCCCCAGCCTGTACTAGTGCACGGGGTTATTCCTTCCCATATGCAGGACCCTGCACTTTCCCATGTTGAACCTCATGAGGTTTCTCTCTGCCCATCTCTCCAGCCTGTCGAGGTCCCTCTGAATGGCAGTGCAGCCATCTGGTGTATCCGACACTCCTCCCAGTTTAGTATCATCTGCAAATTTGCTGAGGAGGCACTCTGTTCCTTCATCTAAGTCATTGATGAATAGGTTGAACAACACTGCACCCAGTATTGACCCCTGAGGGGACACCACTAGATACAGGCCTCCAATTTGATTTCACACCACCAATGACAACCCTCTGAGCTCTGCCATTCAGCCAGTTCTCAATTTGCCTCACTGTCCAATCATCAAGTCCACACTTCTTGAGTTTGCCAATGGGGATGTCATGGGAGAAAGTATCAAAAGTCCTGCTCAAGTCCAAGTATGCAACACCCACTGCCCTCCCCTCATCTATCCAGCCAGTTGTGGTGTCCTAGAAGGCAATCAGGTCAGTTAAGCATGATTTCCCTTTGGTGAATCCATGCTGACTACCCCTGATGACCTTCTTATCTTTCACATGCCTAGAGATGGCCTGCAGGATGAGCTGTTCTATTACCTTTCCAGGGATTGAGGCAAGGCTGACTGGCCTGTAGTTCCTTGGGTCTTCCTTCTTACCCTTCTTGAAGTCAGGGGTGACATTTGCCTTCTTCCAGGCAACCTCTCTTGATTGCCAAGACCTCTCAAAGATGATTGAGAGTGGCCTAGCAACGATGTCAGCCAGCTGTCTCAGCACACATGGGTGCATCACACCAGGGTCTGTAGACTTGTGGGTGTAAAGGTTGCATAGTTGATCTCTAAGCCAATACTCATCGACCAAGGGAAAGTCTTTTTTGCTTGTCACATTTCTGCATGCTCTGGTGACACCCTTATATTCTTCCCAAGTGGTCTGTCCTTGCTTCCACCTCTTGTACAACTTGTGCTTATGTTTGAGTTTTGCCAGGAGCTCCTTGTTCATCCACACCAGTCTTCACTCCCCTTTGCTCGACTTCTTGCACACAGGGATGTATTGCTCTTGAGCCTGGAGGAAGTGATGGTTGAATATTAACCAGCTCTCTTGCACCCCTCTCCCTTCAAGGGTCTGATCCCACAGGATTCTTCCAAGAAGGTCCCTGAAGAGGCCAAAGTTAGCTCACCTGAAGTTCAGGGTTGCACTCTTCCTTACTACCCTGTTTCCTCCTAGCAGGATCCTGAACTCCACAGCGTCATGGTCACTACAGCCAAGGCTGCCCCCAACCTTCACATCCTCAACTACTCCTTCATTATTTGATAGGACAAGGTCCAGCAGCACTCTGTTCCTTGTTGGCTCTTCAATCATTTGTGAGAGAACGGTATCATCAGTGCTTTCAAGGAACCTCTTTGACTGCATTTGACTTGCAGTGTTATTCCTCCAGCAAATGTTGGGGTAGTTGAAGTCACCCACAACCACCAGGGGCTGCGACTGTGAGGCTGATTTCAGCTGACTGTAAAAGGCCTCATCCACTTCCTCCTCCTGACCAGGCAGCCTGTAGCAAACACCCACTACTCTGTCACCCACGTTATTCTGACCTTTAATCCTTACCCATAAGCACTCAACCCTCTCATCATTCACCCTGAGGAGCAGCTCCATACATACCAGGTTTTGTCTTACATAAAGGGCACCTCTACCACCTCACCTTCCTGGTCTGTCTCTCCTAAAAAGCTTAGAACCATTTATGGCAACGTTCCAGTTGCGCGAACTGTCTCACTCTGTTTCAGGAGCTGCAATAAGACAGAGAGACCTGTGTGCAGACGCAGAACTTTGAACTCTTCCTGTTTATTTCCCATGCGTTGGTGCACAGGCACTTCAGAGAGGGATTAGAGCATGCCAATTTTACAGGAGGGGTGAATGAGGACACCCCACAGACATATTCTGCAGGCACTTGCTTGACTGAATTCACTTGCTGGGGTTGTACCCCCTTGAGTTTGGTTTTATTCCATAATTTCCATAATTCCCCCCTACCCCCTTTTCTTCCTAGTTTAAAGCACACCTTATGAGGTTGGCCAGTCTATTGGCTACAGTTCATCTCTCTTGACTTCACTGGGTTGGCTTCTTCCTAAATTCTTCTAAATAGTCTCTCTAAATATAGAATTTAAATGCATTTCCATTATATAAGACCTTCTATATTGCTAGAGATTTTCCTGAACCCTTACTTTTTTCCTTTATTTTTTTAAACATTAATATTTCTGTAAAATTTGCCTCCCTAAAATTAATACCAACTTCTATAACTATTACTTTGCAATTTATCAATTACCAAATCTGCAACAACTTACTGAATAAAATCTCTACGAATTACTTATGAGAACAGAAAAATAGCTCTAATTATAATAACAAATTTTATAGCAAAGCAAAAGAGGCCATTAAAATTTTGGGTGAAATCTGTCTTGAGACAATGAATTCTTACGTAAAAAATTCTTGGTATCTTGCAGTGAAGCTATTCTACAATTTTTTTTATTACATTTCCAATTATAAGAAAAATTGTCAACATGAAAGAATTTAGTAAACAACTTGGTCCTCTAGAAACAGTAGATATGGGTTTTTACCAGATTTATTTTTGCAGAGAAATGACACTTAACAAAACTCTAGTTAAGAGCACTTCACTGAATACAGATATGGTAGGTATTCCACATAAAACATTATCTTTTCTTCAAAGACAAAGTCTTTTAATAAACTGCCACATCTGACACTTAAAATGCAATAACCAGAAATAAGCAAGATATCAGAAGACAGTTATAAAAGAAGTTAAATAACACTGATCTTTCATTCTTTTATTCTTATACTGAAGGCAATTTCTCATATTCCATGTAAAAATATGGAATATTTGAAATATAACACTCTATGGACATAGGCTTTCTTGAATCCAATGAACATGTGCACTAGGAAAAATAAAATTAAATAAAGCACATAAACATCACACAATTTTGTTAAAGTCCAAATTCCTGCTTGCAATACCTGTTTCAAGTGGTAGCTTAGATGGTTTCTGTTTTTTCATAACTATCAATCACACAAATGCAAAAAGACAAGAAAAATATTGGGAAAAACAACATCAAAAGACAAAAAGAAGCATATGCATTTTTAATTTTAGTCTAAGATGTAAGCAGTTTGAGCTTGAGAAGGCAGCTGTTCAACTGTTTGCAGAAAAGTTTTTGAGAACTGATTAGAAAAATAAACAACCAACTGGAAATTTGAGAATCATCTTACTCTTCCTGCTTTCAAACTACAGTAGTATCCAAACCAGAAACACCTACACATTTAGGGGAGGGGGGAAAGTAGCATAAGCCACATGCACACATGAATTCATAACCAGCCCTCAAACAGACTAAAGACCACAGAGAAGCAGAGTATGGGAAGGGCAGACAAGCTGCTCCATTCTTCAATACTGCCATAAAAAACCCAACGTTAAAAAGCCAGGTTACTTTTTAATGCAAACTGAGAACTACGCAATATCCAGTCTTTATTCCTCACATAGTCACTAAACAGGTGCCTACATGTTGCTATTCAGGTATGTAAATAAAATGCTCAAAATAGACGATATCAATAAAACACAGCTTCATGTCCATCATACATTAAGTGGTACTAGATACCACCACCCTGTTGCAGCATCACTCATTCCACCTCAAAGCAGTAACAACCCACAGAGGGAATTAAATGTCAAAACTACAAAAAAGCAGAAAGTCGGAGCTTACACAGCACTGAGCTTCTGTTAACACCAGTACAAGGATTTTGCTGACTGCAGTAGTCATTAAACTTGGACCTCTCTTTCAAGCTGGATAAATGCCAACACCTTTTATTACAAACAAAAGACAGCGAGTCTGGAAAAAGACCAATAATCCTATGCGAAATATATAAAAATAATATCTCAATTTCAGAATATTGTTGGCTGCAATGTTCTTTAATTAGATTCAGTTTCTGATCTCATTTGAAGCATACAGTTAAGTATTAACTAGCTAGAAAGCTCTTTTCCAAGAGCAGTTTAAAGGGGAATGATCCAGATGATTGCAAGTACGGAAATCAGTTCTTCCCAAGTGCATTTTTTTTTTTCTTAGCAGAACTATCAAACTAAAAGAGTATAACAAATTACTGTGGCTCAGAAATTTATTTTGATTCTTTACCCAGTGCTTTTCTTACTCCTTCTTCCTCTTTCTTCATTGACCTTTCCTCTTAGGTTATCCACTTATTGTTTATGCCTTCTCTGAAACAAACCCCAAAACTATCTACTTCACATCTCTTCTAACCTTTTGTCTTTCTTAGTATATATCTCCATTAATATACTATACAGCAACATACTTGGTTTGTTTCACAATCTACCTTAATACAAAATATTATTTTCTCTTAAACACCAAAGAAAAGCATATTGTGGTGTTCTGCATACCAACTTCCATGATGCCATTAGAGAAAAAAAAAAAAATTAAAAAGAAGAAAAATTAAGCTGCAGAAGTGTTTAATTAGTATAATTTCTTAAGGCAACTAAGCCTTGAATGTAGAATCTATGTATGAATGTTAAACTGTAAGTTACATACCTTTATGGAACATTCTGCATAATGACAGAAGCTACTGCAGGTTTGGTTGCACTTTGTAAGTGAAGCAAAGCAAATCAGTATTATTTCTAGTAGGATTTCCATGGTGGCACTCCTTGCATAGGCTTGGGATTCAGTCACACCCAAAACCATTTTTAGATCAAGCTTTGTAGAGGGTACAGCTCAGGAATCTGACACAATCAGTGTACATTAATCCTACATATAATTTTGCAGCAAACATTATTTCACAGAGTATAAGTTTCAGAGACAAGGCATACCCGTTTATTAATAAAACAGTCAAGTATGTGAGAAGGCACCTCACCCACAATAGTGATGTTAGCATCCTCAAAACAGGAGAGTCACCAACAAAGTAGCTGAAAGGCTGACAAACTCCTCATGGAACCAGGACCAACTCTACGAATAGGAAGGTGATAAGCACTGTTTTGAACGATAACCACGCAGTGCCCCGAGGAAAGGACTGGGTCTGTACCATCTCATGGTACAATGATAGCAATCCTACCTGATAAACATACTCTGTGAGGCAACACAAACTGGAAGACCAGAATTTTAATTGATAGCTGTTGTGAACAAAATTATTCTCCCATTCTAACCAGACTAATGAAAAATGGGAAGGAAAAAAAGTAATATTTGAGGTTACTAGCACATACTGAGAAATTCTATCTCAAAAGATACAATGATCTTTACACCAAGATACTGTACTGATCATATAGACTCATGCAATACATTTAAGAAATCCAATGGCTGAGAACATATTCCTTCCTACAGGTCAAGCTGAGACCTGGTATCACAGAAATCAGCAAAGCCTGTGCAGCACCAACAAGGAAAGCCTGCTGACATCCAACAAGGTAAAAGGAGAAAGTAAAAGCTACTGCATCACTTTACCAATCACCACAGATGCTGATGTTTATGCATCCCAGATTGATGTTACTTTAAACTACAATTAAAACATTGTGTTTTCATTGTTTTTCCCCATTTGGCTGCAAAAAGACACCAGACAGAATAAAATCTAGTATTGCTATATGATGAGGTATGTCATATGTCACTTAAGATGCCTGCTGCCCAGCACACTTCAGGAAACAGCAGTCCTTCCAGTCCTTCTATTAAACCAGCAGCAACATCAGCAAATGGGAAAGAATGAAAAATGTTTCTCTACACTCAAAACCAGATCTTTAGTTACAGCAGTTGTAAGTGTTCATTGTTAACGAAGGCGGTATTAATGAAGTGAGTTTTAAAGGCCACTTCCCTTAGCATAACTCAAAATGCTCACATTTTTTCCAACAAAAAAAACTAAGGTGCATAACATACCACCTAGTATTAATGCTGACAATTATCCTCTAATCTTTCTTCCAATCTTTGCAATGACTGCATTTTCTCAACACAGAATAAGTACTCGCTTTCATGGAAATCTGGATCAAGACTTAAAAAGATTTATCCAAAATCTCTTCACTATAAGTATGCAGGAAATACAAGATTAAGCAATACTGACATGTCAATAATAATAAAATAGGATTCAAATATGTAAACTCTGTCACCTTTGTAGTAGGCTTTCAGAATATCATCAACATAAAAAGAAAGAATAACCAAAATATAACAGAAAAAAGTTAGAAAGTTTACATTTCTTACCACATGCATACCTTCCCTATGCACCACGTTCCATTAATGCCTTATGTAAATGCTTAAAAGGAAGGAAAGCTAGTAAGTTTAATAAATCTTTCACATGCTTGCAGTACTTATGCTTAACCCACCTAATGTCCCGTTAAGCAGATTTTTAAATATCACCTTTAACATGTTGACATTCTCCCATTTCACATAATTTTCTTTAATGCTGTTATGGATCAAGATATTTTAAAATAGCCTTTAAGCACCAAATATTTCAGGAAAAAAGTAAAAACCAAACCAAACTAACCAATCAAACAAACAAACAAAAACCCTCCCCACAAAACTCTGAGTCAATGTTGTGTTCTAGCCACTATTTCTATTATGCTGTAAAACAAGAAAAACTTAGATCACACAAAAATGGACAGTAGGACAAGCTTAAGTAACCTGTAAATGCACAGTTTAAGAAATATGAAAACACTGCCTTTTGAAACAAACTATCTAGCAAGATTCAAGAACAAATCTTCAGTTAGCATAAATTGTTTTAAATGCTTGACTTTGTAATGAAGGACTTCAAAGTACTTGTGTGAATTTATACTGTCTCATGTCCTACATATTACAACATAGTAAACAAGAGTACTGGAAAAAAAAACAAAAAAAAAGTAAGAAATGCATCACAAGAGAAGAAAACAAAACAAGCCAAGCAAAAGCATACATGAACAGAGAAGCTTATATAAGTAGTCAAATCAAGAAACACCCAATGGATAGAAAGGATGCTGACAGAAAATTCCTAAGATTTAAGACAAACTTTTAGCACTACACTCAACTGGACTGAGTTTTTATTCTTGGTTTCAGCAATTCTGACAAGCTATTTTGCTCCTATTATTTCCCACTCTAAGACTCATTTTACAAACATAATTGCTTCACAAATGCACAGGAACTTATTCTGCATATGGTATCATGTTTTGTATAACATACGATCCTTTTTTAAGTCAAAATGTCTAGGAGCTACCAATGAAAAAAAAAACCAACAACAAACTACACCCCAAAAAACCCCGAACCCAAAAAGACAACCAAAACCAAAAAAACAGACAAACCAACACCAATCAAAAAACACCCAACAGTTTAGTATGTATCTGAAAACACTATACAGCTGCTAGAAAATCTGAATATTCAGGAAACAAATGCACAATTTTTTCTTCAATAGAAAAACTACATCTGAGCATATTTCCTTGACTAGAATCAGCTGAAGAGAAGATAACACAAAGCACCATCAAATCAATATTCATTAATCAGTCATTGGCAAGTAGTTTTGAATTAGTGTTTTGCAAAGAAACTTCAGTTTCCCAAGTTTTAGGTAGTCAAAATTCAGACTAAACAGAAGTATGATGTATTAATTTTTCTTCTTTAAATTAACCCTTAAACTCCAGTCTATATATCCACAATGCTGTTAGTTATTTCGCTAGAAGCATATTATACTGATTGGAATAAAGCAAGAATGGAAGAAAACACATTTTGGTTAATCTTTCATAAACATTTTTTTCCAAAGGTAGCTGTTTCAGAGTTCAGGTAGAAGAGCCACCTACTGTCCCAGCAGAGTAAGCTCTATGGAGTAAATTTTCAAGCTGTCCCAAATGCATTATAAGACAGAAGATATACATATAGGAGATATACATAGCAGCTAAACCAGCCACAGAGTAAGAACCACGTAAAGTATGAATGTCTCATAGAAACTATCTGTTCCAACTGTCATCATACGGAGAAAGAAAAAAATAGAGCATTTGACCCTTGTGAGACTTCTGCAAAGGCCTCACAAGACTTTTGCAAGACAGAGTGAAAAACAACTCAGGGTAGACCATAGTCTCTCTCATTATATTCATTATTGGACTATATTTTCCATCACCAGAAATAACCTTGGTCATTCACCAAGGGGATCAGCAACTCTAAAAGGCAAGTTTGCTGACTGAAGAACTTGATGCTCAACACAACAGTATTACAGGGTCACCAAATCTCTTTGAGAAAGGACTACTTGATTTCCAAATATAAACCACAGTAACGATACTAGCAACCTTTAATCGTCTATGTTGACCTACAATGACATGTAGGAATATATAACAGGCAAGCCACATACTTGGGCCCTGGTATGCTGATGTGCCTTCGGCCTGCACTTCTCCATGTATACTCAGAGCTCTTTATATTTCTTAATCTATAAATAAGACATCTATCATAAAGTAGCTGGAAAGCTGAGGGAAATATCAAGGGCTTCCTTTCCAAACATTTCTGCACCTGACATTAAGAGATAATATCAGACTTTTCTTTAAACAGATACATAGGAATATGTATCATAATGATAAAGTGTTCAAGGCTACAATAGTATGCATCACACATACTGTCTTGCACATGCTGCTCTGTAAACAACAAAAATGCTCCTCCCCTGCAAAAGAAGAATATTCTTGCCCTTTGCAGTGATTGTCCAGCTATTCTGGGGGTAGTCCAGAACTGTTCAGAGCAGGTTCTGTAGAAGAAACCCTAGCAGGTAATAAGCACTCCAGAATTGCTCTCAGGAATGGTAAGCATTGCTAAGAAAAACTTCTGAGCATTTTCCACAAGGCAAGCCATTTTAAAACTCTCAAGGTAAGTCTGAGTCCCTCCATCACCTTTGGTAAGGATGCATCCTTTCTGAGTCCGCCAGTTGCAGAGTAATACCAGTCCAAAGGGACATCTTGAGGTTACCTGGTCACATCACCTACTCAGAGCAGGGCTGATGCTAGGTCAGCTGCTCAGATCCAGGTAAGTTTGCGCAACCCTAAGGATGGCAATTCCACCTCCTCTCTGGGAAGCCTGTCCCTCTGTTTGACCACCCTCACACAAAGCACTTCCCAGCATCTAACTGGAAAGTTCCTTGCTGGAGCTGTCTAATGCTTCTGAAACTTCCACATTGCACCTCAGAGAAGCACCTAGCTCCACCTTCTCTGTAACCAAGTATATTGTTGCCCTCAGCTGCCTCAAAGTCCCTTCTACTGCTTCCTTTTCTTAAGGCTGAACAAAACCTCTTCTCCCTGAAGCTCGTGTTCTCCAGCCTCCTACTCAAACATCCTTCTTACACTAGGGAAGAAGGACTGTGCACACTGCTCCAGATGAGGTTTTCATGAGTGATGAAGAATGTCTCCCATGCTGGCCCTGACGCTGATAGAACCTGGCATGCAGTTGGCCTTCTCCACCGCAAGGGCACACTGCTGACTCATGTTCACCCTGCTGCACCGTCAGTCTTGCTCAGGGTAAGCCGTTACTCCTGCCTGTAACAAGTAAGCTTTTTCCCTGCTACAGTTTTCCTGAGGGTAGGAATTTCTACAATCAGTAACATATTGCTCCCAGTGTGACCTTTCCTTTATTAGTAATGCAATTTAAGGTAGGTTCTGCATCCCATCATCGGCTTCTGCAGTCCAATAAGCCAAACAAACTCCAAGAACTTGAATTATTTTATTTTGGAGCTAGATGTTTATGACCAACAAATGTGGTAAGGAAAGTTCAAATATATATTTTTTAAATTTTGGATTCAGTTTTTATCTTCCCTCCATCTCAGTTATGTCACCTGAAGCTGTTCAAACGTTTATCAGTAGCACAGGCTTATGCACTGCAAAAAAAGAAATTAATTTTGTCCACAAATTACTACTGCAGTGGGGAATTTATGTCTTCCTCATCTCTTAAGTTGTGGCCCAAATTCAACTTTCCCTCCAGTATACAAATTCTGAACTAACAAGAGGAAATTTTCAGAGTACTACATTTTGTTTACTGCTCTGTTCACAGATTTATTATTTTTGTTAAGAACTTCAGCTTGTTTGGGCTATGAAAAAAACAATCCTGCCTAAGTCACCCAGCCTTCACCATTTCAGTATGCAATATAATCTTCACACAGTCAGATCAGATACCCTGTTTTGCTCTTGATCTAAATATTAACTCTGAACTTAGCTTAAATTGTTAGCCAAGAAAGCTACATGGACAATAATGTGCAAATAAGCTTCCTTCTAGAGTTAACATACATTCTTCAATAACCTACTGACTTACTTTGATACAAGGGGATAGTGTCAGAAGAATTAGGATGAGTTATGACAACCTTCCCTCTCATCTCAAAGTTTCTGTTGCTAGTACTTGAGCATGAGGTGGAGGGGGGAGTGTGCTGGGGGAGTAGCCGTATTGAATAACAACTGAGGAGAAACAAAAGTACTCTTCCCCTCAACTTCAAGACAAATTTGTCCCAAAATATTTAATATAACCTTAAGTTATCCTGGAAGCTCATCTGCTTCAAAGCAAAAACCCTGAGACTTAAGAGGCTGGCATAGTCTAAGAGTTATCATTTCTTCAATCTTCACTCAGTGCGGCCCTTATTCAGATGCACATTCTTGTCCAGGCAAGTCTAAAAAGACTACAGCCTGGTTTATACAGGTCAAGTAGAAGGCATGTCCCAACATACCAAACTTTGACACAACAGGTTACATTCTTCCGGCTAAACACACCCACCTATCCTAACAACCACAGTTCAGCTAGCAGAAACTTTCTATTACATTGAGTGACAGGTTTACCACACAGGTTTTGTGGGCACGTATCAAAACAAAATGCCCACACAGAATAAACAAACAGATACCTATTACTTATACCTACATTGTGTTTTATTACATATATGACTGGCCTGCAGTAACTTTCTCTTTTCCTGTAAGAACTCAATGTAAGTGAGCAAGACTTCCAACAAGAAATCATTTTCACCTCAACTACAAAGAGCTTGCCTTCAAAAAAAGACTTGGTTGCAATGGACACTGAAATCAAACAAATACACTTGCATTCATGCCCACGGCCAAAGCTCTTTGTTTGCCCTGTAACACTAGACATACTGATTCTTCAATAGTGGATGCAGTTGATTATTACAAAACACAGCAGTGTACAATGATCTGAAAATAAAGGGAACAAAAGTTGCATGACGGCCAACAGCAAGTGGGCAACATTTGTTATGCTAACGTGGCTCAAATGTGATAGTTACATCACTTTTGTGTCTCAAGGACATTATAATGTTACAGTTAAATAAAAATAATGATCTATTTTACAAGTGGTGGAAAAATAAAGTTATTTTGGTAAATTTGTAATATAACAAAGCTCTTTTAGAAATTTCAAGTGTTATATTTCTTCACATATATAATACATATATTAATACATTATTAAGTATTTAATATAATATAAACATAACTGGTATATTAATATATATATATGTGTGTGTGTATATATATATCTATATAAAATACAGATCTGCATACTGAACAAGACCAAATGTGTAATGAACCACACTTTTCCCCCCAAAGAACAAGAACACTGGAACCCTTTATCTTCCCTTTTAAAATTAGAATAATTTGCAATATTTTTTAAACAGAAAATAAATACCACTTTAAAAGAAAATTTACTGAGGACATATTGACAGAACACTAGAATCTTGTATATTAAAAATAAACATTTTGCATATTAAGCAATACCTAAACATTATCTTACAGCATATCTCTGTGTGGAGCAGAGAAATTTCAACTGTAACAGTCGTGCTTCACTCTCAACTTTACTAAAGTGATTCAAGTTCACAAGCAGTAGTATCAAACAAAAGGGTTTTTGTAACACTTTAGATTCCAGAGCAAGAAGTCAAAGTGACACACAGAAGCAAAATGTCAAACCTCACAGGAATACTGTGAAGTCTTAAGCAAGTAAACTCTTATAGCATGTATAGAAGAAACAACGCAAAAAGACACTGGCAGACCTTGAAAGCGTGTGAGTCTAGACTACTACTTCACTTTAACATGAAACATTCAGCAGGTAATCAGTCAAAATTTTTCAGGACTTCATTTTGACAAACCTTCATAAATTAACTGGACTTATGTCATGGTTTAACCCCAGTGGGTGGTTTAAGTACCACACAGTTACTCGCTCACTGTCTGTGGGATGAGAGAGAGAACCCGAAGGCTATGATTCATGGATTGAGATAAAGACAGTTTAACAAGGTAAAAAGGAGAAAGAGAAAAAGCAAAACTCCTCAAAGAAAACCAAAACAAATGATACAAAAAAACCCCCCTATTGCTCACTGCCAGCTGACAGATCCAACCCCAGCCAGTCACAGAGCAATGGCAGTGCTGACAAATCTTTCCCCACTGTTTTTGCTGCTGAGTACAATATCATGTGGTATGAGGTATCCCTTTAGTCAGTTGGGATCAGCTGTCCCAGATGTGTTCCCTCCCAACATCTTGTGTGCCCCCAGACGACTCACTGGTGGGGCAACATGATAAACAGAAAAGGCTTTGACTCAGTGTAAACACTGTTCAGCAAATACTGAAATATCATTACGTTATCAACATTGCTTTCATCACAAATCCAAAACACAGCACCACACAAGCCTACTATGGAGAAAATTAACTCTATCCCATCCAAAACCAGCACAAGTTACCACTGGAACTCAGCTTACAAGGTAGTATTCTGTTGATTGCAGGCACGGGGTACAGCCCTGAAGTACACATTTTTAACAGATTAATGCTCTCTGATTATTCTGAGAAATTCAAAGAGGATTAGAAATTAGTTAAATGCCATATTTTCCTACTGGAACAATGGTTTCCCTAATGTTCGCAGATTAACTCTATCAACATCACATTGTGGACATCAGCTTACACATTTTCCAAGCCCCATTACTGTTGCCTAGCAAATAATTAAATGGAGAAACATTTTACTCTGTTACAGAAGTAGGAAGACTTAAAAACATATATGCATACAATCCCTCCAAATGTAACTTTACCTGTACCACATGTAATTCAAGGATTTTTGTGATATTTCTTTTAGAAAGTTGCATTAATTTTTGGAATAGAATATAAATTTGTATAATTTAGAATTGTTCATCAATAGGAAGTTTATTTATTAGATTCACTACAGAGTTACAATGCTTGTAAATAATTTCTAACAATAATGCCTTGCAAGACAGAGCAAGTTATGAATTTCTATCTGGACCAACATTACAGTGAGTCAAGATCCAATTTACTTGGTATTTGTTAACAAATACACAACTTTTGTCAATTTTTCCAAGTTTGGATTGCAGAGATGGAAGATGCAAAGACCCAGACCTTCATAGATCATCTTCTCCCCACCTCATCTTCAAATATCAGTCCCTCAACACCACCCCTCCACCTGCCACTCATCTCCAGTCACTTCCACATTTAACAGTCCTAGTCTTGTCCCTTTTCCATACTCTTCCTTTCCCTTCTTCAGATCCTGCCCCTATTCCATTGACAAGTTCCTTCCACACACTGTCTAAGTGTGAGTGGAGCAGTGAGAGCACAAAAGTCTGTCCTTGCTTTCAATCCTTATACCCAACAACAATGTAGAACTATGAGAATACTTATAGTCCTCCTTAGTATTCTCATGTCCAGAACACAATGAATCCTCAGAGAACTAAAATGGGAAAGTTTTGTTAAAAATCTCTACTGAACATTTGCAAACATTTTTTTTTCAATGTTTTATATCCTGGCCAATTACAAACAATGTCTCTTTTGACAGATAATGTCATATCAAAAACAAAAAGGAGAGCAGATTGAAAAGAGTATAATAAACACAGATTCCCTACCCATTATCTCCAAGTACAAAAATCATCACTGTCAAAGTTAAGTACGGCATGCCCATGGCAGAGCTTTTCTGTGAAAACACTGCAGGAAGGTGTTTTGTTTGTTGTTTTTCTTATCATGAACATTACAATATAAAAACAAAAAAAACCAAACCCCAAAGGTAACAAAACCTATATAGATTATTTGCTTTGGGATTGCATTTTGTCATTCTCACTTTGGTTTTAAGTCATCCGGAAGCAGAGGTAGCAAAGAGCACTTCAAGCCACACCTTTGAAGTTCAGCGAAGAACTACACAATTAAAGACGAAAATACTCAAATTGCTAAATTATCTCAACACTAGTCAGAACTTGCTCCCCACCTGCCCATTTCACACATGAAACATCACCAAGAAATGAAGAGAAGAGCACAGTAACTACCACAGCAGATTTAACAGTCTTCATGCACTGTATGCTACAGGACAAAGAGTAAGAAACAAACAGTATAAACACACACAGCTAGTCAGCCCTCTTCAGATGATTCTTCAGTGCTTGAAAGCATACTTGAAACACACAATCAAAAAACAGAAAGACAGCCAGAACCTAATAATTGTCTAAATAACTTTCAGAGACAGTGATGTAACTGAGAAGGCTAGAATAGCAAATTTGCACATGAAACATTATACAAATCAGCGTCCTGACCTAGTCCCTAATGTAAAGAGTAGTAAATACCCAGCATACTAGCATATTTGTTCCACAGCTGTACTAAAAACCAAGTCCAGCAGTTCTTTAATGGCCTAATCCACCAGAATTTAGGCAACTCTCAACCCTACCCTGGAGATTAGCATCTACAACATGTGAGGACTTTCTCACAATAAAATAAGACTTTTTCCTTAGGAATCTAGTCAGCACACACTCATCACCTTAAGCATGGAAAAAACTCAGGTTCAAATCTTCTTTTGGCAGATGGGAATCTAAACACATATTTTTAATAGTGTAATCATCGTTCATAGGAATATAATTTTTCTACTTGAGACTACTTCATTAGGCATTAAAAATTAAATACTCTTTCCCTCCACATGTTGCTCAGGGATTAAAAGCTTCACTTCATTGTAAAACTAAGTTTCAATCCCTTCTTCAGTTAATATTTATATAATTTTTTACAGAGTAAAACAGCTTCAACCACAGACAGGGACAGAAGCTGCTTTCCACAAATCTGTTGTAGTTTAAGGTAAGAATCTAGAAAGAAATTAGGCCTGCCAATTCCAGTTCCTATAAATATTCTTTTGGAGCCAAGCACAGGTGCTTTATAAATTGAGAAAGAGATGCTGCCAACAACTGAACACTGAACGGAAAACGCTTCAATATATAGATGAAGAGAGAGAAGACCTTAGCCTTGACAAAGTATTAGAAAAAATAGTTTGATAAACCTGAAATGCTGTGCTGTAAGTGGTAAGCCTGAAGAGTAAAAACTGGCACATTTATTCTCAGTGAAAACAGCAAGGAAAGTGTCATTGCATCTATTAATTACTAAATCAAAGACATCCTGATTATTAAGAGCAGAAAAATACAACAGGTAGAGTGTGAAGCAAGATCAAACAGAATTAAATTACTTCTCTTGTAACTTCTGTGAGAAGCAGCAAGGTTTTGGCCATGTTTTTTTGGCTCCTAAGCCAAACAAAAATAACTAAATCCATTTATTTTTAAAGATAAGATAGATTTCTCACTCTACCCAACAATATGGGTAAAGACAGGTAGAAAACATTGGAAAGTAGAAGAGCATGCTGTTAATCTGCTAAATCACATTTTCAGGCAAGTCTAAACTTCACTATTTGAAACTGTGAATTATAAAAAGGAAATCAAAACATCAGCAAAATGACAGCAAAAGTCAATTCAAGTTTTGCACAAAGAAATTTTCTCTGAACAGCAGAAAATGACAAGAGGTGAAATACTGATCAACTCTTTATTGACAGAAACAAAGCCATAACTATTATAAACAAAACTAACGCATTAGACTACTGTACCTGAGATATTCCATCAATGGCAGAATACACACCGTCCTCTTAAGAAAATGTAAAAGCATGGTAATTGTAAGGAGCTTACCTCTCAAACGTCAAAAACTAGCTGACAGTTACCGTATGATAGAAGAATACATACAGGCAGTCACACCCTAACAAATTATATACTTAAATTTACACTCCTAGCTTGCACCACACACTAAGATAAAAACTGTCCTTTGCTGTCTGCTATTTTTTTTTATTTTTTTTTTAAATTTTAAGTATTGTAGTTTCCTGTTACTGGTTTCAGTCCAAACTTGCCAGAGCTGAAGACTCAGCATTGCTGACTGGAAAAAATATGTAGTAAGAAGAAAACAAATAGGGAGACAGTTCTAGTAAATACAAGATGCTCAGAAGTATAACTTTAAAAAAAAAAAAAAATGGGGGCAGGCTTTCAACATAATTGCATCAGGTTTCAAGAAAACAAATTTGTAGCACTGAAAGAGACTACTTAAAGACTAAATGCATCCTCCCTTTTAAAATAAGAGTTTAGTTACTGTACAGGCACGATATAATTGAAGCAACTACACACGCTTATGAATACAGAAGTAAACTGCATAATCTAATAAAGTGCAAAGCACAGCAATTTATTAGAAAAAATAAAACCGCAATAGACAAGAATGATGGCATAACAAGGGTCTGTTCAAATACCGGATAATAAAACCCCAGCTTTTATTAGAGAAGAAAAGGGTATAGAAATACTTTCTGGAATACTAAACAAGCAAACAGCAGAATGACTACATGGACCCTAAATAATTGGCAGGATATTACAGCATGTGCACGTTATTTCTAGCACTGCTGTTTCCAGTAACACAGGCTGTAAACATCGTTTAGATATAGTCCAGCTAGAGTTCCTATATATACAGGAACGACTGAATAAGCATACTTGAACTAAATTTCCAAGCTCTTAGCAGAAGTTACCTTCTTAATACTAAATGAAACTGAAATTTTCAGAACAAGAATTTCAGACAACATAGTCTTCCCTGCCCACCCCCCCCACCCCCCCAATCTTCAGGAATAGCGAATCAAAATAGTGCAGCAGCAGCAAAAAAAAAAAAAAAAAAAAAAAAAAGGCATTTAAAAGGTTATTCAGATTAAATATGATCTTTTAAAATTTGACTAACAATTTCCATTTTACCTTAAAATTATTTTCCTTGTGCTGTAAAATTAGTTTACTGTTCAATTTTTTTATTATTGATAAAAACCAAAGCTTTCAAATTATTTAACATTCTTATGTATAAATAGTAACCCCTCTTCACAATTAAAGAGCAAGAGGAAATTTAAGTAGAAATGTACATGCCCATAATAACAGCCACCTAGAAAAATATTTTACTAATTCAAGCTGTAGACAAATATTAAGACATATAAACAATGTGTAAAACCCTCCTCTATATTACAAAGTGGGGAGGAGGTATAGAAGTTATTAAGTCTTGTTTTGATACAAATGTTAACAAATAAAACTGTCAAGCTGTTTGTACAAACATAAGGTTCAGAAAGTTAGAAATATCTATAGTCTATAAAACAAGTTTATTTAGTCCTAGATATGTAGTCCTTTCACAGTTTCTATATAGCAGCTACACTACACATGAGGAAGTCTGCCTTAATATTAATCTACAAAAAGAAAGTTAAATATAATTGATTAAAGGAAAAAAGTAATTGCTGTATTACTATTTCAAGACTGTTATATAAACTTAGAGCGTGGGCGGAGGAGTGGAATCTCTCTTCCATTATGATCAATGCAATTTTTTCTCATCACAAAGCACACCGTTCTGTTCCATATATCTCTGACCACGCTGAACTACGCATAACCTTTGGTACGATAGACAGAGCTGTTCTTTGAAATGATACAAAAGCAACGAACTACTTAACTGTTTCCTTTAAGAATTCAAATGGTAGGAGGAAGATTTCCACATAAATAAACTAAAAGCGCGAAACAATAAACTATACTGCTTATCCTAGAGACCTTCACCCTCAAACACGTACACAAATCCCATATTCTGAATCAGTAGCTTCTTACGTCCCTGAAATTCACATTACAAAGAGCAAATGGTTTCAGGAAGCAGCTGATTCATCAGGGTTATGAACCAGTGCTACGTTATAAGGTGAAATTTTAGTCATACAGGTTTATAGGTGTAGTTTAGGGGTTTTATATATATATATATATATATATGAAAACATGCAAACGTTTTATTATTAAAAATTAATATTTAATTTGATACAATATTATTCATACATCTACTGCTACAGATCACAGTTATAAAATAAGTTGATGGATTTTTGTCCAGTTTACTGTTGTTAACTGTAAATTAGAAGCATAAAGTGCTACTGGAAACAAACACTGGAAAAGAAAGACTCAGCAGACCTGTACCTTCAGAAAAACCATTCTACTGTCACTTTGAAATGCATATTCCTCAAGTATTCAAACCTTTTCAATCATACTCTAAATCTGCATCACCACAAATGTGGATGAGAAAGAAACACACATCCAGTTCAATATGAAAAACTCTACTGTATTCAAAAGAAAAGGTGTTTGCTATTGCATTGTGTCTAAAGAGCTAGTTAAGAATGCCTCCCTTGGGGAGAATCTCTCAGGGGGCATCACTGAAGCAAGTCACAAGTACATGAACAAAACCCACTTGTACTTCTGAGTAACTTATCTGCCTTCAGACAAAACAACAAATTTGGGAAGAGTTAGTTACGTTTGATACATCACCAGGAACGACACAACCACAAAACACAGCAAAGACGAAGAATAATCCAGATCTTCAAGCAGGCAATGGTGCACAGCAAGAATCGTTTGCATTGCCCACAAGCATTCCCCTTGCAAACTGAGCTTGACCTCCTCGTAGGACCAACAGCATCACAGAAGCCGCGTGAAGCTAAGAAATAAAAGATGCAGCCAAAAAGCAGTTTCTTTTTAAGAAGGTGGCTACGTTTGCAGAATGAACCCTGATAATGAAGGAAAACAGCCAATATGCTGAACAGATTGCCACAGAGCCTGGTGCTGAGGAACATACTGGAAGCAGTCAACCAAGATGACAGCAAAACGAAACTGCAAGTGGGTCGAGGCTTATGTGACCCTTAGAGTAGCCTTCAGCTACTTTTAGCACACCTGCTCCAAGCACATGCTTTCTCCATTAAATGTTATTGCTGGGAAAAAACAAGTGATGAACTCCTCTACTTTGTCCATAAAAGCACACACAGGTGAAAAATTATCCAAATCAAGTTCCGCTGTGATTTTTATTTTAATGATGATATTGTTATAAAATATGCAGAGCTTACTAGAATATCAAACAGCCCAGGACATTGTTTTACTGAGCAACTGAGGAAACTGACATATGTCCATCTGAAGGTAGACTCAACCACAAAACAAGCTCTTCTGCTACCAAAAAAAAAATTTACTATCAGATGTGCAAAAACCCAGTTTGTGAGAATTTTAAAAGAATTGAGGAAGTAATAAAGTAGAAAAGGAATATGATACTGTGTAAATGGCTTTTATTCACCAGCACAGTAAACACCAAAACCATCCCTTAATACTAGGTGATTTACCACCCTAGATGACATCAGTAACTGTTTTTTGGGGTTTGTTTGTTGTTTGTTTTGTGGGGGTTTTTTGGGGGTTTTTTGTTTGTTTTTTTTTAAACCTACAGTATTTTGTAATATATTACTACAATGACAGCAATACATTACTTAACACTGGATGGGACAACAGTCCAAATAGTATATGTTAAATGATACTCTATTTCTGGAAGGATTTTTCATATCAATATTAAGTATAGAGCAAAAGTAAAGGATAACAAGAAATAATGCACAGTCAAGGTCAAGACAGAACCAGAGATTAAGAAATGTCAGCATAAAAAGCCTCAAGAAAATTAGGACAAAATTTCTTCAAAGTTTGCACATTAATTACAAATGAGAAAAGCTCAAAAAAACATGAATAAGGTTACCCTCTTCTTGTAAACAATGCATTTGTTTTTAATTTGAATTTAACCTAAATTTGCTTACATGGTCCTGAGAAACAATTCACTGTCTACTTTAACTGACCACAGCATTGTATACAACATGGAATTTCATCAAAGAGTACTCAAATAAAAAAATGAGTTCTATTTGATTAAGCAAAAGAACAGAGATTCTAATAAATAAACTACTCTTAAAATAGTGAAATACTCAATCTTTGTATAAAGTAAAATAAAATATTTATAACATGCAGAAACCCTGTAAGTCTTCTGCACCTCAAAGTAAATTCACTTCAGAAGACTTCTCGTGTTCTAGTTTGCTTGCTCACCCACTTTTTGCGGACACGAGGTGCTATATTTTAAATAATGGTGGAAAATGCTAAGGAATGGCAATGGTCCTCTTACCACTACCTTCTTCAGATTCTCATTTAGGCATCTTTGCAGTCTCCACAAATTACCATCAGGTACTGGTCCACAAACTCAAGGACTCACTTAGAGATTTAAGGCTTTAACAGATTGTTGTTGCTAAATCTTGAGTATATGAACCTCTCAGATACTCATTTAGTGCAAACAGCTACTATATAGTTTGTGGACTGTAGTGCTTTATTTTAAAGACAGCATTATGTAAATCCTAAACGGAGTTACCAGCTAACCAAGTGACACTCAGTGTGAAGGTGACTTTCAATCCCACCATTTTAGGAAAAAGAAAACTTAAAAAAACCTTGTCTAACTTGTTGAGTCAAGCACCAGTTCCAACTGACAAAAAAACTTCATTATCAGTGAGCAAGTACCATGTTGAACTCCTTCAGACAAAAGATAAGAAAATGTTTTTAAAAACGAGTAGAACTAAACATTGCTTTTAAGCTATGATTTTCTTTTAGCTAATTACCTGCCAAAAGATACAGATTACAGGAGTCCTATGAAGTACTGTAAAAGATCTTAAGAAAGGAAAAAAAAAAAAAGCTATGAGGTTTTGTTTGTTCTTCCCTCTCCCACTCTTAACTAGTAGAGTCCTGCACCTCTCAACAAATTTCTACTAACAAAGCAGGACTTTCTCAGAGGCAGATCGACAAAGAGGAAGAAACAGAGCAAGTACAAGAATACATTCAAGGTCTGATCTGTAACACTCGGTGGTCTTTTAGCTTTGTGACCAAGATTACTTGATGGAAGGAAGCAACCACAGAGACTGAGAGACACATAGGAATGGATGCTTCTTTCTCAGTGCAAGGAGAAGAAAGCAGTTAATGGATTAACCAGGAGCTGCAGAAAGGCAGTCTGATAACCATGTAACAGGGAGGCTATTAAAGAGTTTTCCTCCAGATGAAAACATTTGTCAAAAGACCCTACCATGCCTTTAACCAAGAGGGAAATGGAAACATTGCATGCCATATAGTTAAGGGATGAGGGGAATTAATATTCTGCCTGGGAAGAACAGAAGAACAGGTTGGAGGAGAGGCACTACTGTCCAGGCCTCCATCGCAATGGCCTCTACTCACCCGCAGAATGGCTGAGGTTGCTCCTCCCACAAGGAGACCACTGGGCATCAGCAGCAGTGGGAGAAGTCCCACTGTGCAACCAGGAAAGTAGGGAGACCATCTAAAAACAAAAAGGGAACAAAAAGTAAAATTAAATTTAAGGAAGATGAGATAGGTCAAGCTCATAGGATCCTAAATTCTAAGAAAATACGTTTGGAACTTTAAAGGAAATCAAATTATACACTCCAGCTTAGAAACTGTTATCTAGTGTATTTTTAATAAAATGAAAAATTTTATCCCAAAGAAATTCCTAGAATAATTCCAACTATAAACAGCTATAGGAGGAATTCAGTATAAATATGAACCAAATCTCATACACAACAGCTACAAATATAACTGGAAGAAACTATGAGAAAGCTGCATGCAATAAATGAAATCAGTATTTTATGAACTAACATTTCCACACACGTATCAATCTACAGCAAAGCCATGATATCTATGTAATTACACAATAAAAATCTGAAAAAAGTCAGGACTTGAGGGAAAGGCAAGTGACATTTGCTTATATAAACATTTTTCCCCCAGTTTCCAAAATCCTGTTATGCTAGAAGAAAATTATAGAAGGTTACACTGAGCCACAAAGTGATATCCATTATGGCATACTATCACAATCTGGGCCTTGCGCTCTATCAACATAAAGAAAAAGACACATGAAATTACCAGTCTAAGCTCTCTGACAAAGAAAGCAGGAATTTGTTTATATCATTTGTAATTTTTTCTTTTTAAACCAAACTCAACTACTAATCTTTTTTTGTCTGTGCTACAGTGTAAACTGTCAATAGATCTATTGCCAATAACTGCTGCTAATTAAACAAGTATACAAAAAGAGTATTTTCTTTCATGTTAATGACAGCTGGATAGCAACATCTTAATTAAGCTCTAAATTCTGTACTGAAAAATATTAGATAAAAACATCCTAATCACCTCTGACAATCAATCTCACCCTAAATGTTTAAAATAATTAATCATGTTGAAGACACATGTGTTATTTGTTTAAAGGCTACAGTCATAAAACCAATCAGGTCTCCTATTTATAGAGCTATTTAGGATTAACACAAAGGCATTTTTTACATGAATAGTTTCCTGTAATTTCAGAATCCCTAGAATGCAAATTCAGTTATGAAACCAATTAATCTTTTAAATTGCTTAATTATCTCTCAGATCCAACAAACAGGCAATTGTGAAATACGAGAGAAACAGGAGGCAGAATGAAGGCTTTTGTAACTGTCCAACTTCTAATCTACTCCAGAAGAACAACTGCCCTTTGGAACTGGCAGTTACCTCTATAAGGCAGGAACCCCAGTACACCTGCAAGCAGTTCAGGCTGCTCTGGCTGGAGTGTTTCTCAAGTACCTTGGTATATTCTATTTGAGATTTGCACAGATTTTCATCAGAAAAGGTGAACATGAAACAGGCTGTCAACAGCAAGAACCATCTTGGATTCAGACTTGATTTCAAAAGGCTCATTTTAACCTTTCTGGAGCAGAAGGTTCATCTGTTTTGCCTATCTTCAGGCAGACTAATCAACTTTTATCTTATATATAAAAACATATTTCTTGTGAACAAAAGTTAGGTCTTCACTGCAATTTATCAGATTTATTTTGATTTAGTACTGAACCCTATTCAGATACATTTTTCCCCTATTTACTTGATTTTGCTAATTTCCTCTTATTTTGTCTACTCAGTGAATTAGAGGAGAGGTTTAACCCATCTATCACTGTTCCCAGTGTTATATGTATCTGCTTTATGTTTTCAAGAGATCAATACAGTACTCTACACACCTGCCTATTACAGAATCCCAGCATTTTCTTCAGGCCTGAATAGTCCACATAAGTTCCTTTCTTTTGCAAATGGAAACAGTTCACTCTTTTGAAATAATCTGTCAGGATAATTTTTGTTTTGTTGGGGTTTTTAAAGTAGCATTGGCCTATTCCATTCCAAAGTAAGTCTTAAAATAGTCTATTGATGCTGTTCGCCACCCAGTCCCTATTTCTGCAAGCTCTTCCACTTCTGATTTCAAGCACATTTCAGATATATGTGTCTGTGGTTTTCTTTGAAACCCAGCCACAAGTGTTATGGATATTTCCCAAGTTTTAAAACAAAAAGTACATTGTGTTGAAAGACTATTCGGGGGGGGGAGGAGGGGTGGCGGGGAAACCCCACCACATCCCAATATAAGATAGCATTGACAGTCTCTGAATTGGTCACAGTTTCTGATGATGAAATGTAATTAACAGTATTTCCCATTTCCCTTTGAATTGTATTTTGGTTGTTTCTAACTGGCAAACCAAGGCCTTCAACCTGGAATTCTTTGTATTTCCTCCCCAGGCTTTACTGTTAAGAAGAAAAACCTTCATATTTCAGCAATGTCAACCTGTGTTTCTTCAAGGAAATGAAATAAGAGAAGCAATACTGGCATTTCTTGTCAGGGATGAAAAGAAGTTGATCTTTATTTATTTTAGTTTCCCAAGCTTAAGTAATCTGCTAGCACTTCTACCCAAGTGCTTTTAAACTTGTTGCCAATTACAGTCAAATAAGGACAGAGTTTGAAATGCAGAAAAAAAGCTTCTAAAACATAAAGAATAAGCAGGAAAGGGCTAAGCAGGAGTAAAATCAGTATGTGATTAGTGCCGTTAATAGCTAAAAAAGTAGAAAATGTTTGTTTGTTTTTTTAAAATTCAATAATGTTTTGCCTTTTTGAAGTTGTTGGCAGACAGTCATATGTTTAGCTGTTAATTACATACTGTGCATCTTTCTCTGCCTACTGCAGGTGCCATAAACGACACATAAAGAGTCAAGAAAAGATAATAAGACACAAGCTTGTGCAACAATGACCAGGAGCTAGAAAGGAGACTCCCAAAATTGTACCACCTAAATGGATTCAACTGATGGAATCTAGCTGAAGTATCTAAACTATGAGCCCAGTTTTTCCCCATGCTGATGTAATGGTACAGACAGGGCTGGATATACACAAATGCAATTCAGAGCTTTGGATCATCTTCCCCAGCTTCCCTTCCCCAATTAGCTGCAATGCAACAACTCCATACATTTAACATATTTAAAGGAAAAAAAAAAAAAAGGTAGAATGTATTAGAATTACACTAATAAATAATAAACTAATCTCATCTAAATAGCCCAGCAAAATCTTCAACCCTTTCAAGGAAAAGGAGTACCACTGTATTTTACTATGTGTAGTACTACTCTGTTACAGTATAAAATGGGAGATTAAAATATTGTTCCACATTTGAGAAAATGACAAAGGCAAATACAGTACTGACAACAAACACCCAGGAAAACAGAGTATGATGCAAGGACAAAATACTCTGGAAAAGTTTAGCCTGTTGCTCATTTTTTAATATTATAAGTAATTTTTATGCTAAATCTTTGTTTATATGCTAATAAGCATGCTAAAGCTGAGAGTATGCTGCAGTGCTGCTAGACACTGTACAAAAACCTTGGTATGAAAAAGACTGTTTTAAGTAGACTAGAAGTAGGGAGAAGGTAGGTAGTCATAATTATATTTATTATTTCTGAACTTTGTTAGTGCCATAATTCGTACAGAAGAGTATGGGAGAAGGTAAAAGCTACGGTGTAGAAGAGACATTGGTGGATGGGTTGGGAGAGGTTAACCTGAACATACCTGGGGGTGGGAAGGGGGGGTGAGAGGAGCTGGAGCCATTCCACCAGCAGAGAGAAGAAACTCTCCATGCTGGAAGCACCCAGCATGAATTGTCAGAGAGCTTAAACAGCTCCTACTGCAGTTCGAAGGGCAGCTTTAAGCTCTCCATGGCTCTTCTACAAAGCTGCTTTTTGAAGGCCTTTTACTTCACTGACAGAAGCTCAAGTGCCCTCATTAACTCAAGCACCAGCTTTGTCAATCTCCAAATATTGTAACACAGACAAGTAGCAGATGATTACTTATCCATATTCTTTAAAGTTACACTCCGAACAGCATATGAAAATAACGTGAGCGTAACTTGATTTGCACACCTTCAGTGAGGCTTCAGGGAGGACAGTTAGGAAACTATTGTGTCTAGGAAACATCTCGCACATTAAACCATTATTTTCGTACTGCCGAAGTTCTCCTGTTAGAGCAAGCCAGTGTAACATGAAAAGCCTTTTTAAAAATAGAAATACTGTACTTTTGCTGTATTTCATTAGTTTTAAATTAGCTCCACGAATTAAAGGATTAAGCACTACATGGGACAATGGAGATCAGTCTAAAAAGCTTTACAGTATCTTTCATTTTGAATTTAAAGCAGCTATCATCATATTAACAGAAAGTTAAGGTTTAGTCTACTGTGCAAGTCGGGATTTTCACACTGTCAAAATGCTGAACTCTATAGCACTTTCAGTGAACCAGAAAAACACCAAAAGATTGCTGAGGCGAAGTAGGACACTGATGGAAAGCAGCGGGGAGAGAGGTACAAAATCCCAAGAGCAGAATAACAAAAAAAGCTCTTGCCCTTACTCCGTATTTATTTGGAACATAAATACTTAGGAAAATTAATTTTGGATGCCAACTTTTCTTGGGACTTTTTCTGCCCCAAAAATTGTAATTGCAGTGAAAGTTTTCATCTTTATTTTCCCACATTTGTTTTAAAGACTGCATTTCTTCAAAAAACCTTTCAGAGTTACTTCTTCTACAGTTCTGAAACAAGCTAAGAATGTCTCAATTTCCACTGACTCTGAAATTAAAACTTGGCCAGTATGAAGGGAGAGTATATGCTAAAGGACATTGTATACGAAGCGAGACACACTACCAAAAGCCATTTGCTTCCAAACTAGAAAGGTGGTAGTACGAAAATCAAGCCACACTCTAAAGATTAATTATATAATCCTTCTCCAAGGTTTGAGGGCAGAAGATTGCCATAACCTTTCAAAAATATATGAAGATCAGTGTGTAAATTGACATTTTCCTACAATACCATGGTACTGTAACACTGCTATTAAAGTTAACATTTAATACAGAATGTATCATTCATATTTTTACATAATAGAACACTTGCAATTTTATGACAGTAAGATGGGAGTATACTAAAAAAATAGAAGATTAAATTCTAACATTTGGTTCATGATCATCACAATTTCTGAATTGGATGATATTTCTATGAGTCCACAATTCTTTAAAAGAAGCAAAACCCTTGAGGTTTTATTTTAAAAAGCAGTACTGTCAGCAACGATTAGTCTTCATGTTAAAAACAGAAAACTACATGATCCAGGCCCTGCCTTCCTATCATACTCGTCATTATGAGCACACCCTGGAAAGTTTCCCTTGCAGTAAACACTGCCTCTTCTTCAGCCAAGCAACAGATATTAAACATCCTCTTCCTTGAAGACCTATTGAGAAGTTGAGAGTTATGGAAGAGGGCATAAAACCCCTTGCAAACAGGCTTTTTTTTTAAAAAAAAGAAAAAAATTCACTTTTTCCTCCATAAAACAAAGTCAACAGTTTTGTGTCTAACGCAACTTGCCTTAGGTTGATAAGTGCTACTACACTGTTTAAATCAGGAGACAGAAATACACAAGTTCCAATTTCAAACCTTAACAATTCAAGTCAGAGTTTTACTTAAGTATTCCATACATAGAATAAAAATATTTTCAGTTTAGTGAAAAAGTTCAAATTAAAAAAAATCATATTACAAGCTGTGACACAGGTAAATACTGTTTTAAAAGGCTCATTTATAATTTTATTTTTTTTTAAAAAAATACTTCTTATTAAATTGCACTGTCCTAGTTCACAGAATCACAGAGTGATTGAGACAGGACAGGGCATCTGGTGGTCATCTGGTGCAATCCCCTGCTCAAGCAGTACTGCACAGGACCACATCCAGATGGCTTTTGTGTATGTCTAAGAACAGAGACTCCACCACCTCTTTGGACAACCTGTGCCAGTGCTCAGTCACCCTCACAGTGAAAAAGTATTTCCTTAGGTTCAGAGGGAACCTCCATTGTGCCCACTGCTTCTTGTCCTATCACTGATCACCACTGAAAAGAGTGTGTCTCTTCTTTACATCCTCACTTCAGGTATTTATATGCATTGATGGGATTCCCCCACGAGCCTTCTTTTCTCCATGCTGAAGAGTCCCAGTCCCCCCAACCTTTCCTCAAAGGAGAGGTGCTCCAGTCATTAAACATTTTTGTGCCTTTTGTTGGACTCTGGTATGTTCATGTCTCTCTTGTACTGGGGAGCCCAGACCTGGACACAGTACTTCAGGTGTGGTCTCATCAGGGCTGAGTAACAGGGACAAATCACCTCACTTCACCTGCTGGCAACACTCCTCCTAATGCAGCCTAGGACACCATCAGCCTTCTTTGCCACAAGGTCATACTGATGGCTCATGGTCAATTTGGTCAATCAGGACTCCCAGGCCTTTTCTGACAAGCTGCCTTCCAGGTGGGTGGCCCCCAGCATATATTGGTGCATGTAGTTCTTCCTTCTCAAACACAGGAGTTGGCACTCCTCCTTGTTGCACTTCGTGTGGTTCCTGACATCCCATTTCTCCAACCTGTTGAGGTCCCTCTGAACAGCAGCATGACCCACTGGTATCTATCATCAGTAAATTTGCTGAGGGCATACTCCGCCCCATCATCCAGATCATAAATGAAGATACTGAACAGGACTGGACACAGTACTGACTCCTGGGGTACTCCATTAGTTACTGGCCTCCAGCTAGGCTTTGCAGTGCTGATCACCACTCTCTGAACCTGGCCATTGCGCCAGTTTTCACCTCACTGTCTGCTCCTCCAGCCTACACTTCATCAGCTTATGGATCTATAAGGATCTTATTGGAGGCATTGCCAAAGCCTGGTAGACAACTGTCCACTGCTCTCCCCTCATCTACCAAGCCAGCCGTTTCACCATGGAAGGCTAGCAAGTTGGTCAAGTATGACTTCACCTTGGTGAATCCATGCTGACTAGCCCAGACAGCTTTCCTGCCTTTCCTAACACAGCCCATGTACTCCCCTGCTTTATACTCCATTCAAATAGACTTTGTAACATTTCATGGGTCTGGCTCCCCGAACTATTTTAATACAAAGGAAAAATCAGTACTATATTAACTAACTTGTGTAATACACAAACAAACAAAAAAAAATCATAGCACCTACTGTCTGCAATTAAGCTCAAAAATCTTTTTAGAAAGATACCCAGATCTTGACTTTGAAACTGCAAGTGGTAGGAAAAAAATATCCATAGCTTAACCAGCCTTAACATTGCAATCTTTTTAAGATTTAGCTTGCACGTTCTAGATCTGTTACACTTGCATCTTCCAAGTCCACATGCCTACTCCATTTAAAGAGATCTTTTCTCTGTTACAGCACTGTAAGAAAAAAATAACTAATAAGAGTTCTCTTTACACAATAAACACAATGAAATTGCCTTACAAGGTAGAATGAACTTTTTCAGTTCTAAAAAAAGTTCCAAGCACATCTAGAAATCTTTTCCTGAGAACATAAGGTAGTTATTACTGGTAAGGTTCTTGAACTGATTCACAAAAAAATAACAGGAGAGCTCTGAAATAATATTATTTGTTCTTAATTTCCCTGAAATGTATTCACAGCACTGAAGGGAGCTATGTATGAAGAGCAAGTCAAAAAAGAAAAGTAAAGCGAGTACACATCTAACAACAATACCTTTGGCAAGCTTTAGTGACAGTGGCCTGAGAAAGCAACCTATGCTTTAGGCTGACTTGTATTTGCTCACTGCTTAATAGTCAAGTGAATATTCAAGTAGCATAATTATCATCCAGATATGTTAATCCTGTTCCACTGTAACCACAATCTAAAGAAAAACAGAGAAAGTAAAGATGACAGCTGAATAGCAAGGCTGAGTAACAAATGGACACTCTCCCTTCCAAAACAAAGTGTGGCTGCCACCCTCAGATTACTAGACTGTCCCACAGCATTGCAATCCCTAGACCCTTATTAAGCTCCTGCTAAGATACCAATCTTGACAATACTACATTTCCATACTAGACAACCTTTCATTGATTCTTTGTAGTTATACATTTGTTGGTATCCATCGCTTACTTTCTACATAAGCTGGACAGAAAAATATTTTTGTTTTGAATTTGTATAACCCCTAATACAATTTGAGCTGGCCAGGCACAAATTATGGTCACGTCATTTAAAACAAACAAACAAACCACAACTAAACCAAAACAATCATAAAAGCAGAAAACAAACCAGTCGGTATTACCAGCCACATTGATCAACCTATTTAACTGCTACACTTGATTACTACAACTTGCAACAAAGAATAAATATCCAATTTTAATACATACTGTGGATAAAACAAAGTGAAAGAACTATTCATGAGCATATGACTGCAGTACAAGATTATGTTGATGAGATGATATTAAAATTGTTACCTTCTGAAATTCAAGATTCCTGTCTATTCGCATGACCTAAATTTCAATTAAAATGAAGCTGCCAACCCAAACCAGGTGGTAAGTATGCATTCTGATACAGTATGATAGGTGACATGCCCAAATGAAAGAGAACCGAAGTCCTCAGCACATGAGAGACCGGTGGGAGGGTTCATCTCATGTTTAACAGCCACAGGGAAAATTCAAGCTTTGGCTGAACGTGATGATTCCTTCTGAAAGGAAAGTTTCCTGCAGAAATACAACATTCTGAGTGGGCTATTATTACAAAGCCTTAGAGAAAAATCACAATACAAAAAGATCTTTTATTTTAACTACTTGATCTTTAGATTTACGTCATTGCCTTGGCCTTACTAGTTGTATCATCCTGTGTTAGCTCTGCCTCTCTCCCACCTCTGGAACCCTACCAGAACTGGGAACAGCAGCTGGCAATGGTCTCAAGTCAGACTTCCTATGGTTCACCACAAAGAAACTACCCTGTGGTGAACCATAAGTTGAAGCGCTGTGGGGCTACCACAGTAACCCAAGGCAGACCGCTGGCCGCTGGGGAGTTCTCCTGCCAGTTTCTCATACAGACACATCAGAGAGAAAGCAGAGACAACACACCACAGACTAACCTGTCAAGTGCTCATTAAGACAGCTATGTCTTCCAGTATCCTGTACTCAGGGGCACACTTGTACAGCACTCAGTGTCAAGTATGTTATTCTTCGGTTAGGTAAACACTGAGTATGGTAGAATAGCCATGAAGAAGGAAGGTTGCCTGCTTACTTTGTCCAGCCTGTTGAACTCTTTCACATGGGATCTGATGAATGAAGGGAAAAGTGTCCCTTTCCCTGGGGGCAGCTAACCACATCCAGCCAGGGGAAGCTGCTGCAGTCCTGGGAACATACAGCAGGCAGAGACACAGCAAGCTGGGATCCCAACACATAGGAGACCCCTGAGAAAGCAGGTGAAAAGACAAGCCACAGGTATGAAAAAAACAACAGGATCTTCCCAGGGTCTAGGTGGGGATTTGGAAAGGGTTGCTGTAACACAGGAAGCCTATGAAAACTGCCTGGTTGGAAAGCAAAATTCTGCAAAGACAGAGCAGAGAGTTTTGATTTTAAATCGTTAACCTGAACATTTCACCAAGCAGACACGAGTTCCTATGGTACAGAAGTTGACTTTACTTTGTACCCTTACATAACCCATTTTTAAAGGGAAAACTTAGGTATTTGGGAAGACTCACAGTAAGCATGGAACAGGACAGTTCTACCTCAAGGCATCCAAACCAGCAAAGCCATCACAAGTACAAAAAAGATCTTTGCTTCTCTTTCTAAAACATTAAAACTATTCTGAGAACAAATTTTGACGTTATATACAAGCAACTCTTTACCCAGCACTTGTTTCTGTTATATATTCTGAAAACAACTAGCCTGAATTCCCATTTTCATCTTAGAGTAAGGTCTGAACTTCAATTTAAAGTTTCTTTTGGAAAGAATAAGAAAGAATTAAACTATGGTTTAAGGCGTGCACTGCATTTGAGTATTTTCACTGGTTATTGCATATGGATCATCTTGCTATTAATCTTTCCAGTTAAGTTTCACTAGCTAAAATTGTATTTGTAATTTTAAACTGTCAGTCAGATTGGATGGTATCTTCCAGCTCACAACAAGAATTTTGTGTTTGAAAACGCTGTAACCCAAAACTATGGTGAATTCTGTGTACTAAAAATACTTACAACATCAGGAGTAATTAATAAGCTTATTAGAACTACTACTCAAAACTGAAGAGCTTTCAGAAATCCCTTACAAACACTGTAATCCTCTTATTTTAGAAAAACATCCATGAAACAGATGCATGTATTTCATTAATTTCTGCTATTTTAAGGTCAAACCTTTTATAGGTAGGTACTACACTCTCCACGTTTGTACTGTAGCACAAAGTAAAAGCTGACATGATTAGCAGCTTAATGGAAGAGTTTTCAAATTAGTCCTAAGCATTTGCTCCATTGCTTCTTGGCTTATCTTCCAAAAAACATTCCACTTCGCTGCTGAAAATATTTCTCCTTTCATTCCTCAATATTCTTCTAAAAAAATTCAGAAACTAAAAATTGCATTATGATTTTAAGAAGATGAAATATCAGTTAAACTCTTTAGAGCTCCTGTTAAGAAACCCCAGAAGTAAGAATCTATAATTAATGAACAATAGAGTTGCATGAAAAACTAAATTTTAAGGACACAGTAAAAATAAAGTGCCAAGTTTCCCTGAATGATGCAGTTTTGAGGATGTTCTTTCACTGTAAGTCACTGCTAGATTTGTCTATGTTACAGTCTGAACCAGAGTTTTAAGAGGCTTAAACTGTTCCTTTTCATCCTAAAAAATATAACTGATACATACATTTAAACATGCCTGTTTTAAAACAAGAAATATAGGGAATTCTGAAATGGCAGAAATTTGCATATGCTCATCTGTGCACAGAAATCACGACAAGAGAGACTGATTATAAAAAGTAGAGGAGATAAATGAAGTTTCAACAATTATGACATACCAGACCTAAAATTTCTATTTATGAAATCTCAGTACTAATGGGTGCAAGGTTTATATATACTTGAAGCAGGAAAAACTAGTGAAAGAAGATGAAGATGATGATTCTCTTCAGAGCTTCAGGGAAGATCCAGTATGCAATGGCTATTTAAACAGATCATCAAATGACCTAATTAGACTATATCCTTGCAGCTGTATCCCAACAGACTTTCAATCATTATATTGTTCATTAAATGATCAGGTTTGGTCATTGTGTCCTATACCTCCCGCCCTCGATCTGCCCATCCCCATCCCCCAGCAATTATTTCAAATTTCTTCTTCTCTTTTGCCTCCCTCTAAAATATAAACAGTATGGACAGAAAATGTCAGTGAAGAGCTTGTTACATTTTTCTAGTTACTTGGATACATATAATAGACTTTACTCCTTGCACAGTTACTCAAGTCATAATCATGTGGAATCTTTAATATATCAGCTGTTTATTACCATTTCCAGAACACTGACTGACAATAGAAAAACCTACTCTATGAACATGATGAAGTACACTAATATACAGGTACTCTCACATTCAGTATTCTAGCATTTACTATTGCCCTTCATTACACTTATGCTGTAACTATTTCAGCTTCGGTTACACCTGAAATGCTGCTTTAACATTAACACTTGCTTAAAGCAGACTTACTATTTCCTCAATAATCCTCAAGAATAAAATGAATAATTGATGACATTATGAAAACATTATGAAGATCAGAGAAAACTCAACGTTCTTGCCACCTATTCTTTCCTATCTTGCTTAATATTATAAAATTCGTGAACCACCTATACAACTCTCATTACCTACTTAATACAGTGTTTATGAAAAGTGTGACATTGTTATGGTAAATTATAGCCAAGAAAAACAATGAGGAAGCTATAAATCACTGAGTCAATGCAAAAATCAAAGGGCAGAATAGTTACAAAGCACAACAACCTTTCCTCAAGTGTACACACAAGGTGGGAAATCTCCATGAGAGAAGCCTCATAAAGATACTTCTAATCAGGACCTTCTGCTGAGGAACCAACTGCAGGAAACACTGCTCTACCCTGCAATGGCTATTGGTCAAAGGCCCAGGTGCAAGGTCACTCTCTTGCTTGCCTTCATTGTGTACAGCACGTTCTGTACAAAACAATGATATTAAAACTCTCTGAATGCTTGAATTTACTAGGAAAGCATGAAAGGGACTTAAAATTATAAACAATTATTGTAATTTTCTTTTGTTTACCTCCCTAAGCAAATTTCTTTATCAACAGAGACTGTCTTACCAACTCTGTTCAAGGCTTTCTGGAGGCTTTCATTCTGGTTACACAAATTTACTCCAACTCACTGATTATTAGAAGGATCGCAAACACCATTTGATGAATAAGTGTTCCACAACCTGCTTTTATGATTACACTTGTAAAACTATTGCAAAGTTTACTTGTAAAACACAGTAACTTTTACAGGTTACTGTGACCAGACTTTTTTTCTTTTTTTCCTATCCACTACCTTCTAATACCTTATGAAGGTTATCAGGGAGCCAGGGGCAATCTTAACGTAGAAACACATCCAGGATGATTCCTGAAAACCTTTCCAGTAATTTTTAGTGTATGTTCTAGCACAATAATCAGTCCAAAGTCCATGTACTTTGGACTGAAAATCAACACTGAAAAAGAGCTGTAATGTTGGTGCTATAACATATATATATGTAAAACAGTTTTCATCACACAGCATCAAGACGTTGCCTGCTCTTCAAGACTATACAAAGGGCAACAGATACTGAATTTTTCTCAGGTACAGATGGACAAGACAGGTAGCCATCACTATTTTACACTTCCTTCCTCTGGCTACAGATAAATGTGCTATGGGCTTTACTCGTACCAATATGTGGACACCAACATCTCATTCTTCCTCAAGCCTATCATATCATCACCCAGAATTCTTAAAGATTTTAAGAATATTGGAATGATACACAATCTCAAACATATATTAGAGGCAATTCAACTAATGAAAGTTTGTTTGCCTGCAGCATCAAAACTTTGAAATATTTTTAGTCCTTTTATAGGGAAACCCTGCTTTTCCATCTGATTTTGTCGGGTAATTTTTGCTGAGAGTGAACTTCCTATTCTTAATACACTTCCTAACATTGTATTTAAACTCTTGTAATCCAGAAACACACTGGAGATTGAAAATCCCACTACTCTGAAGCCTCTCAAATTTAAAGTGACCTTTGCACCCCCATTACTTGGAACAACTATTCTTAGCTACTCTAACCTCCTGAGAGTTTAAAACTGTCCCTAGGTAATATAGAAAGCTTCCTTAGAAGCCTCCAGAACAGACACATTTTAATCTACAATGAATATTTTTTCCAGAACAATCACCATATATCATTGAGGACTTTCATGGACAGGGAGGAAGTACAACTTACCAGTAGTCCTGTTTACTGCAGTCTTCCTCTTCCTCCAGCCTACAACAGAGTCCTTACACTAAGCGTTATGGCTCCCACCTACCAGGAAGCAAAAGAATCGTCAATCAATCAAGGTCATTAGGAAAGTACCAGCTTGTGCAGTTCCATCTCAGATTTCCGTAGCATGGAGACCTAAACTGCATATAAGAATCTCGAAAAACTTCATCACCATACTGTAACAAAGAAGAAATAAAAGCAAAGTGGTTGCTTGAGACATTAGGAGGCTGGAGAGAAGTGATGGGCTTCTGGATGATTTCTCTCTTCCTTCCTTGCCACACATTTCTTACATAGGAACCTCTGCTAAATAAATCAGAAAGAAAAGAAAGGCTGCTACAAACAGTTACTGGAGGCCAAATGCATGCTCAAGGCATGCATCCAAATCTGTGCAGTCTAAACACTATGAGAACAGCTGAAACTTAATGGGGTGTAGCAATAGGAATAGGACTTTGTTTCTATTACAGACAATTGCTTTTTCTGCCTTGATAAGATGATGTGTTTCTGTGCCACAAAACCTCAATTATCTGCAGTATTTTGCTATATTGGCTACTGTCCTTTGAAGATAGGTATGAAAGGACTTATGTTTCTCTATTAAGACAAATTCCAGAGGAAAGACAGCACAGAGGTTCAATGCGTATAATTTGTCTTAAACTATTCTGTCTGTATCTGTGTATCAGTAAATTCTTTAATTGAATTATCTGAATATATATATATATATATTTTTAAAGGTTGCGGACAAACACGTTATACTTACCTATTCCTTTTGCTAGAATTTATGAAAGTATCTGCTAAATTCATCTAATCTTTGTACAGAGGGGAAAAAATTACTTACTTATTCTCAGAAGTCTTTGAAAAGGTGGAATGCAAAGTGTATTGCCTAGTGCAAAACAGTGTTTTTAGGAACTGTGTGAGGTGATGTACGACAGTTTACTTGTCTGAAATGAGGACACCTGACAAAGTTGCCATAATGCCTCTCACATGCTTTTTCCCCCAAGTATCACAATCGCTTCAGAAAAAAAGTGTTTTATATTTTGAAGTAAAAGTGATAGGCATCTAAGCTGCCAAATTTATTGGCATTATGAAATTTGAAATTCAATGTCTGTGCAACTCAAAGCTACAAAAACCTTAGCTACAGACAAGAGGTTGATGTGATGATACACACTGGAACACAGGAGGTTCCACTTAAACTTGAGAAGGAACTTCTTAATGATAAGGGTGACAGAGCACTGGAACAGGCTGCCCAGGGAGGTTGTGGAATCTCCTTCTCTGGAGACATTCAAGACCCGCCTGGACGCCTTCCTGTGTGAACTCATCTAGATGTTCCTGCTCTAGAAGGGGGATTGGACTAGATGATCTTTCGAGGTCCCTTCCAATCCCTAACATTCTGTGATTCTGTGTGATTCTGTGATGAGAGAAAACAAGAATGACAATCTTTTTATTTGAGGTTCACCTTTTCCTGGTGCTAAACTTTCTTTACAAGAAAGTTTCTTTACCCAGTTTTTAAAATTGCATCTTTTAGTATCTGAGAATTGAAAATAGTCCACTGATCCCACAAATCATATAAAGTTTTCAGGGACAGTCACATATTATTATCATTTACAGAAACTGTTCTATAAAGCCATAAAGCTAAAAAAAAAAATTAGCTTTTTCTATTCTAGAAGCATGTATATGCTACAGCATGTTACACGTAGTTGTAAGCAATCAGCAACTACAGCTATTTAAGAGAAATTAGAAACATTAGTGAGAAAAATTGTCATTATTTGACAAAACTAATCAAACCACAGAAAACATCTTGTTTGCCAAATAAAGAATCCAGAGATAAAGACAGCATTTCAGTGTAGTGATATCTGTATGAATTATTGCCTTGAGACACCCAGTGAGCTCCCTGCACTTAAGGTGAGCATGGCCCAGACAACCTCCCACTAAGGTGAGCATTTTGAAGAAATGGAATCTCTTCTTTAGAGATTGCCAAGAACTGTTCCTGAAGGGCATTCTCATAGAGGTAACTCAAAATGTTACCATTAAATTTCTCTGCAAAAATGGAGCCATATCAGCATTGGTATTTTTCAGACAGTGCTTAAAAAATCCCCAAAATAATGGTAACACAGCTATCAACAATAGACAAGCAGGAAAAAAAAATGTGGCAAAGGAACATTAGGAAGTATATTAAATGGGGAAGGAATCAAGCACTTAGCCTGTGTAAGACCAGAATAGAAACTGTAAGCAGCACCCATTCTTTCTGCTATTCAAAAAACACCCAACACTCCTAAGGAAATGGAGAACGTTTGCACGCGGAATTAACCTGGACAACTGAACAAGAGTTGAAGCTTCCCAGTTTGAAGCCAAAAGTTGACTCCCAAAATTTCAAAGTTGAATAAAACATTTTTCACTAAGCATAAAGCCCAGCACCTTAAAAAAAACCCCAAACCATGCCCACAGGGCACCGAAGATTTCACCAACACTATGCATTCAAAAATACTGACCCAGTAGGTACTATATGAAAATGACTGGAAAAGTGCACAAAAAACCTACAGGCAAATACCTAACCAATGCTTGTAACAGTTGCTTTAAGTGCTACTTCATTCTCCCCCACACACCAGCTATAAGGCAGTTATTTACAATAACTGAATGAGTTTTTCTTCACACAGATGTGTTCACCCAGGAAAATAAGCTCTAAGTGGGAAATACGGCAGTTCTTCCTGCTGACAGACTACACCTTGTCACTGCTCAGTATCTAGCTTATGAAATGCTCTCTGAACACATTTGTAAACCATCAGGCTGCCAAAAGCCCTTCAACAGGTATTTAACACTACAGTGATCTTTCAGGGTCGCAATATCAATTGCTTCCGTAAGATGTCATGTTTTTCTCAAAATCAAAGAAAAAGAGAACCTTTAAATTCCCAACCCACAGCTGACCTTTCTGCCTCAGAGAATTAATACTCTTCACATTGCTCAGTTGTATCTCCTGTACTTTCCCTGTCACTGATTCACCTCCTCATCCTGAAAGATGATTTTCCTTAGGAGTGACACTTTTCCGCACATGGTGACAGGCCTTCTCCTCAACTGCTCTTGAGCAGCACAAGCATCTTGCAGCCTTCTCGTTCTACATTGGAGTTAAGAAGTTTTTTTCCCCGATTTCAGTGACATGGTGACCATCTTATTCTTACCTAGTACAACAGCTACAGAGTTCAGATTTTCCTCAGTGACTGTCACCTTCACCTTCTCCCCTTTTCTTCTCAAAAGCGCACATAACTTGCACATCTTTTCTCAGTTACCCTCTTCAGTCACGTTATTAACACCTCTTCTGTTACTTCCATTCCTAGACCTTTCTGTGTCCTACACTGGCTACCATCACACCTCAACTTCTCTTTGATTCTCACCCAGGCCTTCAGTTGTAAACTTTACAATCTAAATTAGTTTCTCTCTTCTGTTTTCATGTCTAAAAAAATCCAATTCTTGGCCATGCCACTGCCTGTTTCTTTCCTTAATCAAAGTTCCCATTAACTAGTATCACTGTATTTCTTACTTGCCCATTTCAGTTTTCATCCCCATTGCACAGTGTCAAGAAAAAACATATGCACACACCAACACTTGTCTGGTATCACTCCACACCTTGAGGGAAGGCATTTCTGTACAGATGTGTTCAAACAGAAGCAGCACGTAGAAGTGAACTTTTGTGAAGAAGCATTTTTTTCTCAATACTCAAACAAAAGGTCTTAAGTTTTCTGTTCTTTCCATTTTCCTTTCCCACAGCTCCATTCTGGTTTAAAATTAACTTGGAGTGAAGGATGCCCCTCACAGTCTTAACCTCCAAAATACTACTATGAGACAGCAACTCATTTACTTCAGTCCTTACCAGAATTAACGCAGGTTTCTATCCACATTTAATTTTTAAAAAAAAAAAAAAAAAAAGTCTGAGAAAGCCTGTTTGCTTCTTAAGGTTCACTATATCAGTAACTAACATGGAGGAGTTCTACCAGGAATGACAACACCAGAAAAGCCTGAACCAAGCAAAATGCTATGAAGGATGTTCAATAGTTCTGCAGCATAGGGGACAACTAGTATTTTAGAAAGTATTTTTGCTTTTGTCAATGCAAGCAAAGTCTGTAAGCAAGCAGTGATTTGCTAAAATACAGTGATTCAAGCCATCAAGAATCATGTTTCAAAATGCTGAAAGGAAATAATAATTTTAGTCTCTACTGCTAGAAAGCCCACTACATGCAGCTCTCCAAAAAAAAAAAAAAAACAACCAAGAACAAAAGACCCAAATGTTAAAGTGAACAAAAGTTCCATGTCTCACTAGGATTTGATCATTAGGGGCCTATGCAAAACCTTCAAAAAACTTTCCAGTCAATGAAATTAATATCTAACACCTGAAGCTACTCAGAATTAAGCATCTGAAGACATTTGGAGTCAACAGAATTAAATAATGAAAAAGTGTATTAGGATCATCAGGGTCGGGGGAGAGGAAGAATGAATTCAGAGGCAAACAAAACCCAAAGCATTTGAAAAATGCCTGTTTAAATTTTTCTAGGAAATCACCACAAGGAAAATTTCTCTAAAATAAGTTTCAGAAATCTGTTTTATTATTGAAAGGGCTCTCTTGGGCTACTGAAAAAAATAAGAAAATAAAATAATTTAGAGCACAGTATTAGTTGTTGCAGTACTGTACAGAACATCTATAATAAGAGTAGAAATCAAGGATGGATAATTCTGGTCAAATCTAACATTTGCAATACTTCCAGTGAGGCCAAGAACACAAATATGCAATATAAACCATATTAATACCACCTTGTCTTAACAAGCTAGCACTTACCAGCTAAGCTGTGACAAAAAACAACAGGGTGCTCATTCTGTCCCAAAGGCAAATTGCAACTAAACTTCTGAATTTTAATTTGCAGTAAGCTAAGTATTTGGACTGGACAATTTATTACAATTTATCCAGCTGACCCTCACCCTGCTACTATCAGATCACATATCCCACATCTTAGACAAAGTAAATCTGATTACAAAAGGATTCTAAATGCTTTGATTGTAACACTCAACATTGTTAGCAAACAATCAGCAAGATTTAAGTGCAGATCTAAGACACTTTCATACACACTTCCATGGACACTTCATGAAATAATTCCCTCCTCGACTGGAAAAGCTATGCTTTAAGATCATATGTGGATAAGTAAAGCTGCTGATGAGAAATACTGTTACTGTGAAAGAGACAGGAGTATTGTTACTGTGTAAGGAAGAAAGCCAGCCAAGAAAGGCAGCAGCCTAGAGGAAGTAGTTTCTTGGATTATCTGAAAGAAATGGACAATTGTAGACCCAAGACAAGAGAAGGGAAGAATTAAAGACAGGATGATTAACTTTGCACACTGCAACTTGAAAAGAAAACATACATTTTCTAGACACTGTAGTCCTATCACAGGACTGCTAAAATAAAAAGATCATAGACACTTTTTTTTTCTTCCCCCAGTTCATTTATTACACTTACCAGCATTTGCTGTATAGAGAATTTCATTGATGGGTCAGTTGTACTTCCTCTCTAAAGTGCTTTGAGGGGAGCTCAAGCGCATCCTCTTCCTCAATCTTTGAAGTGTTTACCTGTACCACCAGCTTCGAAAGTAAAAGGCAACAGGCAGGCAATGCAGAGACAGGAATGAGGCCAAGTACAATAATATATTAATTCAAAATATTTTAGTGTTGCTCTTCAACTCTGACAGGGACACAGTCCTTATATATATATATATTTTTTTTTTAACTGAGACTTTAGATACTATTCAAAAGTTACTATTTAAAATTGACATTTTTTTTACTTAAGTCAGCAATATATCAGTTGACAAGAATATAAGAACAGATAATCTGAAATCATATACATTATATACACATATACATAAACCAAAGAGGATTCTTAATGAATAAAATTACTGGTGCTATAACAAAAAGCAATTGGAAAACTCCCAATATTAAATAAAACAGAATTACTATTAGCTACTAAGAACTAATGGGAGCACATTATAATAGGAATGTTGATGAGTGTAGAATTATGAAAAATAATTAGTTATGTCTGCATAAACACATCAGAGTAAAAAGAATTCAAGTAGTGGTGGAAATACTACAGGTGAAGCCTAGGACTGGCAAAGATTTGTCCAAATGCAGAGAAAAACAAAAACAACAACAAAAAAAATGTTTTTAATGGACTAAAAGTGAGATTTATTCAACATACATATCAAAAATTTTATATTCCGAAAGTAACTAGAAAAGACAACACTACTCTACAGTCTGTCACAATTACTAAAAAAATTTATTTCCAAAACCCAAAAATTAAATCTTCAGGATGAAAAGTTTCACATATTAAAATTAAACTAAAAAGAACTGGCAAGGAGCTGATTTTAGCTGCTTGTGTTTATGTTATTCATCTTGATGTTTGGAGGACAAGCATGCGGCAAAAGCATGAGAATGAGGGTGCTTCTGAGCTGATGATTGCAACTACGGAAATTTCCATCATACTTAAAGGTTAGGAAGCTCTCTGAGCACTTGGTTTTCATAGCATATATTATAGGTCTGCTGACCTAGTAAAAGGAACCTGCTTCTTATATAACCTGGAACTTAAAAAAATATGGAAAAATCACCTTTTTTTTTTTTTTTAAATTAAATCTAATTGGCAGTCAGGCTGCACAACGCTACAGGATCTAAATATGACTATAGAAGAGGAAAATACTGAGAGTTAATTCAGTTTAGTCTCTAGCTCTTTATTCTCTATAAGGAAGAAATAGAAAGAAAGAGGTTGTGGTTATTGCTTCTCCGACCTTCTCCAACTGTTGATTTTTTATTTATTTTTGAGGATTTGGGGTTTTTTTTTGTTTGTTTTTCTCTTGACCATGGAAGTGTATTATTCACAGTGGTAAAACTTATTCTATACTTCCATATGCAATTATCAAGGAGCAATTTTGGCATAATATTGAAGTGGGAACATTTCATAGTTTCTGGGGAAATACAGCTCAGAATAAAGCAGGTATCTTGACTAGGGGGGAAAGGATTTTATTATGGAGAACAGTGAACTTCTTTCTAAAATGTTAATACTAGAGGTGAAGAAGTGAAACGTAAGAAGCTCCCTCTACTAGCTGAGAAAAGGTCAACACAAACGTTAGTATGTCAAGGAAAGCGACTAGAGCAGAAAATTGTAATACATAAAATGAACAAGAAAACAAAAAGATTCATGGTTTCCATCATGTTTGTTAAATAACCAAGAGGAAGTTTCCAAATCAAACTACCAACAATGTAACGTAGATTATAATAATCTCACATTTGCTACAACAGAAGCTTCAGAAGTGAAAACTACAGTGCACCAATACCATAATTGGCACTGAACACTCGCTCATGATTCAGCACCTGTTTTCCAGACAAAAAGGCTGGAAACATGGCAAGACAAAAATTCAGTATCCTCTGCAGAGAAGCTTCAACCCTGTGTGCATCAGAAACCAAAAATCTCTCTTATTATGAATGTCTAGAAAGTGAGACAGGGAGTTTTCAACATTTAATGTCTCTTCCCCAATTCTTAAATTCTTGATCCATCATTATTTTCTTAATGCTCTTCCCTCTTTTTAACTGTTATTTCCTGCTTTATAGATTAAGAATTGAAAACTGAGATGCTGTTGAATTCCTGTGTAGCCAGGACCTGTGGTGGGAGCAGGTGGGCAAGTTGATTCAGACAGCGATCATCTTTGCTTCCAATCCTACACAAGGTGCACTGCAGAACAGTAATAACTGAAAATATCTAGATATCTCCTCAAGCTGCAGACAGTGGAAGTCTCAATCATTTCACCTTTTTTTTTAGATGTTAGGAACCACAGTCCATTTATGACTTTTTTAACAATAGAGAGAAAACTATCACATGACTATAAAATAAATACTTCACATTTTCAGAAAGTACATTTAGCATTCCTTTTCCTAAGTCTTAATGGGGCAGGAAAGGCAATAACCACTCATTATGTTTGAATAATGCTACCATTGCCCTCAGCAAAGGAGGTCAATGCCTTCGTACACAAAAACAAAGTGTCTCAAAGCTTTTGGAAAGCACAGTTCTTGCTTGGCTCATTTGTTCTTGCACAATTCTTTGTATCAGCCACAGCTCTGCTCCTGAGGACCGACTGTCCCCCTCAGAGGAGAGAATGGCTGTCAGTAGTTTCTGCAAATGCTTGCAGTCAGTAACTGCAGTCTTTTTTACATCTCTCACCCTGCTCAAACAGAGCAAAGCAGGGCTGCAGAGCCACAGTACTGCTCTTGAATACTCTGTGATCCCCTTTGATCCAGCAAAACTTTGTAAGCCTTGAAAAGCCAGGCTGAGAAATGCTTCTCTGCAAGTTATGATCACAACATGATCACTAGGCATGTGCTGCATTATAGATGGACCATTAATGGAAAGTGAACTTCAGATAGCCTTCTTGAGAAGGAAACTCATTCATAAAGGTCTAAATACACAGCATAAACTCTCATAGTTACTTCCTCAAAAACTAACTGAAAGTGATACTGGGTTTGTTTTTTATTCCAAAGAAAATTCCCTTTTAAGGGACTTACCTTCTCCAGTGCCAATGAATCCACAGCTCAAGACTGATGAAAGCCAGGGACTGCAGAGCTGATAGACTTAATCCACCTGCTAAAAAGGATCATGCTGGAGCTGGTAAGAACCACTGGCTGCACAGTCCAAATCTAATTTACTTAATCCAGTATGAAGTCCCTACAAAACTTTACTGTCTAGCTTCTTGGCCAGGCAGTCACAGGCGAAATCTGAAACCAACAGCCTACAGTGACACCAGTCATTAAGGGGGGACAAGACACTCAAGACCAGTGTATTGCTCCCCAAAGGCACTCTTGTAAGCAAACAGAAAAAGAATATCCCACATCAAGCTATACTGCAGAATTAAACCACATACATCCCACTCAGCAGTTATGTCTACTGTGAACTGGAAAAAGAACTGCGAGGTTGAAATTAAACTTCTTCATACAGAAGTTAGCAGGAAACTCACACTCATTTCTCCCCAGGCTGACAAGACCACAGCCACAATGTGGACACACAAACCAGCACTGTCAGCATTCTTTATCTCTTGTTTCAGAACGACTAAAGGATTGTCATCATTTCAGGAAATCAGAAAAAACCTTTCCAAAAAAGCCCTCTGCACTCATACAGTCGCAGTACAACCCTGTAAGTCAGGACAAAACAGTGTTTTAAAGCCAAGCCCCTCTTCAAGCAAGCGTGTCTCCCAGTCTTACAGGCAGACATCATACAGTATTTCACACTCTCCAAACCAAGGCCTAATGTAACTCAAGGCTGACAGAACGGGATATTTTCCTTCACTGAGGATTTCCAGCTCCTCTTTCTAAACAGACAAAAAACCCATCAGGACTCCACAGATGATCTCTGCCACAAAACAGAACTTATTTTCTATGTTAGTCATCCTCTCATCAACGGGACAGAAATACACCTTTATCTCTAACACTGCCTTCTCTGAATGCATACTGTCTTTTGAATTGTACTCAGAGCATTATCAGTAAAATAGCATTTTCAGCATTTCTTCATGCCCACAACATTCCCCCTCATCCCCCAGTAATCGCCTTCACCAACACTATACACTTTGGGACTCTGAACTCTTCAGCATCTGAGAGCTGGCAAGGCTTACTTAAGTTATTTTCTCTCTATGTAACTGCAACAGCTTCATTAGAAGTCATCATCACTTCAAAACAGTCAACAAAATTAAGATGTTGGATCCAGGCACCACTCTTGCTCACAGTTCATGTGCTTAGTGCAAACTTGCTTCCATCATCAGTTTAGTATGCTAGACTGCACACTGCCTTAAATGACAGTATTAAGATTCATCAGGCATCACACAGATCTTGTGTATCAGAGCTCTGAAGTTGCCAAGGCCCAACCACCAGCTATTTTCAACATGGCACAGGGGAAGTACAGAGTCAACAAATTTCTTTCTGAAAGGAAGACCTCTTTCTACACACAATTTTTAAAGAAATGTCAAATTCTAATTAAATAAAGTATTAGAAAAAAATAATCAGACTGTTGCTATTCAAATAGCTATCTCCATAACAACCAACCTCCTCATAAACTTACAAGAAATATCTTCAAAATACTGTACGAGTAGGAACGTAATAATTTCAAGTGAGGAACAGAAGGCATATACTAGAGATAAGTTCAAAACCAAGTCTATATATTATGCATAAATACCCATAGCTTTTACACTACAGATAAAAGCCTGCTGATTACCTCTGTGATATTGGTTTGTAGGTAGCAATTACATGGAGTGGGATGGTATGAACAGGATAGAAGAGAGAAACCATACATGTAATTCTGAACACCAAGATGCTTCAGGCATTTCTGTCAGCATAGTTTATTTTTTTAAAATTATATTTACATTAAAAACAGCTGACTTTTTGTTATTTGGGAGTTTTAGTTTAACTTATCTTCCTATGATAAACAAACTTGCAGCCAAAGTAGCACCTTCCTGCAAACTACCCTAATTTTTGGCTGAATTTCTTTCCTTCACACTACTTCCTTCAACATACCCTTATGCATTCCACAAACACTCTTAAGTCAAACACTAATAATGGTCAAGACAAATCAGCTTCAGACATATGAACCAATAAACGAGCTTTTCAAGCTAGGCCATGCTGCCTGCATTTGACAGCCTAAGATCTCCTCCTTAAAAAAACCAAACAAACAAACCCCACAAAACAAAACAAAAAACAAATCAACACTGTCCAGACTGGAATGAGAGTTACACCTAGCACTACCCAGAGCAGAAGTTCCCAACATGTATATCTCATCTTTAAAGTGGTACCACAGAGCTAGACAGTGCCTGCAATAGCACTTGCATTTCCTGATCAGCTGTACAGAGGAGATCCATGGAGGATGAAGCAAGAAGTGAGGTATACGTGAGGTGTGGGCATGCCCAAGATCAGCAGAAGAGAGAACCAATTTGATGTAGGGGAGCTGGGGAAAAGACAGTTAGGAGTAGGCACAGTAGATGCATTAGGAAGGTGAACAAGTAAGAAGGTTGTGCACAGCTGACTGTGGCACTGGAACAAAACTAGAAGTGGGGAGAAACCTTTTGCATATGAACCTTTATTTGGACTTAGTGAGAAACAGTAGACTTGTACAATTCTTCCAAGACACTACATTCAAAAGGTCATTCGCATTCACATGATCGTTCCAGAACTGCAAAATAAAGTCATGAACTAATCAAGTACTCAGCAAATGGAATAAGCTGACATCCCTTCATATTTCTTCACAGGTGAACAGAAGTATCTGTATTGAACTACCCTGTTGCAGCAGAGCACCAGTTGTATACAAAATTCAGAGAAGACATCACATTCTGATAAGTAATCCTAACCTCTTTCAAAAACCTTAATCAAGTTGCTTTGAAATCTGACATTTCAACTTTAATCAGTATTAATACTCCAAACTGAAATATCTAGAAGATGCTCATACAATACAACGCCTAAATAAACCCATACTGTTGCTTTTAGATTTGTCTTTCAGTATTTATCCAACTTATTAATAGGCATCTGCCTATTAAGCTCTTCATTAGCAGAGGTGGTATACTTATGAAGTAGATCACAAACACATGGATGTCCTCTGTCTTGGTCCCAGTACATCCTCAAATGCAAGATGAGGACTGTACCTCAAATATTACAATATGCATACATACAATGATAATTGCAGAATTTATGTCACCACACCTAAGACCTAGGCAGTTCTCTATTAGTAAATACAGGCAGGCAATGGTCCTATTCTTGAGCTATTCTCAACCACCCCCCCAGCTACTCTGTAAATCAAAAGAGCAATAAAATGAAGCTAACATAATCTCCCACACTGAGTGGATGACAAGCACATTGCAATCAAAAACAAGCACTAAGAGAAGAAAAACTTTATTAGAAATAGTCATTAATAGGTATTGCTTCAAGATACATTTGCTTCCGAGTGGTAACTTTATTCAGCTACAAACATCCCACCAACAGAACTGAGCCACTCCACAATGCTGTAAGCTTCCAACATTCAAAAATCATGCCTTCTGCAATAGGTTAAAGTCAAATTCACCACCTCCCTGCCACTGCCACCAGTATTTACAATACATTTAATATAACTTTGTCATCTCCTCACTTCTGATCTGTTAACAATAGAACCAAGAAACAGGGAAAGAAGAGAGTCGTATGTTGACACCTAAATACAACTAAATGCAAGCATACTTTTCATAAGACATAGAAGTCTGAACAATAAACGATAGTGTTGAAAGCCCTGCATGTTTCCCACAACAACGACCAATATGAGCCCTATTAAGACAGCATCTAAGCATCCCTACTGATGTCTATTCTCATTACACTATAGCTGAAAAGTATTTTCAGTATATTCAGATGAAGAATTGAGACACAAAAAAAGAAATCCACAGAACAGATGCAGGGGTTCTGCCACCTAGTGGCATTTAGAGCCTTAAATTGTCTCTGCCATATTATTATTATTACCACCTTTTTAAAAAAAAAAAAAAAGTAACTGGAAGCATTTGACAGCACAGAACAGAGAACAAATGGTTTCATTAGCATTAAAATTGCAAAGTCTGAATTGCATTCTGTAGCATCCAAGATAATGAGAGTTTCCATTGAAGCTTTTCTAGCTATTTGGATACTCATCGTGTATTTCTCTTCATCCCTCCTACAGCTCCTGTAGACTGTCTGCTGCCTAGTATTGAACTTGATGACATTTTGTATAGTCTCTCTCATAGTCAGCTGCCCATTTTCAGTTCTTGCAGTATTATAATATCTTTGAGGTCCCTATCCATTTGTTATAATTGCTGGAATCACAAAAGTAATCATGGGCAGTAAACAGGGAAAGGCAGAGACCAAGAGGCAAAAGCAGCAGAACGATAAGAGCTGTTTCCTCATGACACCACGTGCATTGCAGTTTGTCAATAAGGGATTTTTGTCAGTACCAGCAGCTTAAGGGATTCCCCTGCCCAGTTCACAGCATGGACCCACACCACAGTATGTCATGTCAAAGCAACAGGGACAGGGACACAGAGGAGAAGAGAGGCAGGAACTCCTTAAGGCAAGCAGCTAGCAGAAATCATCCTTTCTGCCAGGCCATAAACTCAAAAGCCCCCTTTCCCACTTGGGATTCAAAGCCAGAATTGCTTTAATGCCTAAACTAGGTCAGTCTTTGTTTACACAAAACACAGATGAGAAAGGAAGTATCACTCATTCAACTTAGTCAGGATCGGTCCAAACCACTTCTTTTTTTTAAAAGAAAGAAAACCTTACCAAAGGCACATGCAGAGAACACGCCTCACACAAACATAATTAGGCAACAAACGACTCTTTTCCGTAAGACAGATATGCTTCCTCCGTGGGAGTATTGACAACGCAATTTGAAGTGATCTCATATTCTTACTAGGTTATATCCTGACAGGTGCTTCAGGTTCCAGCCCCCATTTGTCAACTTTTGTAACCCTGGTAAGACATGAGTACTTCCGCACTACATCTACTACAGATTCCTTAGTAAATAACAGACAGGTTTGGATATTTTTGTTTCAGTCCAGAAAACAAACAAACAAAAAAACCCCACAAACCAAAACCAAACCAACAAAAAAAAAAAAAAGGCCAAAAACCCAAACATAAGCAAGAACACAAGCATTATACAGCTGCTAAGTCCTGTCCTTTTGATATTTTTCCTTTGCCTTCTCAAGGTTTTGCTCTGACTCCATAACAATCCCTGCACTCCCTCCACAAAGTTCCTTAACTGTAGCTATGACAGTTTTCGCCCTTAAGGGGTGTGGAAGAATAAAAAATTAAAAAAAAAAAAAAAGAGGAAGAATTGCCATAGGAAACCACAGGTGAGCCAATACTGCAGAGCTAGCAATGATTCACAGATCTCCACTGGACTTTTATCAGAAAAGAAAAGGAGGTTTCAGCAAGTTTCATTTCTTGCTCTGTACTCCACAGATTTGAATTTCAGCTGGGTAAGGTACAGCTGTAAGACAAGCATGTAAGAACTACCACAGTGATTGGAAGAGGTGCACACGTGCCTTGATGTGAAACTGTGTTTGATCACTCTGTTTTGTGGACTGCAGTGGTAAAGATAAGACTAGATTTCTACTAGAAAGCAAATCTTTCTTTCTCTTGTCAATAAGCTAGCAGCTTTCAGAGCAATAGCCTCTAGGATTGAGAAGGAAAACAGAGATTGTCAAAATAAGTGTGCTGGCAAAGGAATACTTCACAAATGTAGGCCTGGGAGTAAAACGCAGACATAGATCCCTTCTGCCTGTAGCCTCCTGAACCAAACCAATGATGGCTCAGCACAGAAAGCGTGAAGCATTCTTACAGTGAGTGTTCATGCTCCAGTCTACCTATAGAAAGCTACTGACATTACTGGACCATTATGGTATCATTCAAAAGGAGTTAGGGATGTATTACCATGAAGATACATCTGTATCTCAGTTTTCAGGTTTCACATAATCTCACTTTACATTAGTACTCAACAGCTCTGTCAAAACTTAGGCTATAGCCTAAGGAACTTGCAGAGCACAGTAATAAACCACAGCCCCTTACACAGGACAATGCTTATAAAGGATTGTTAATTAGAGGTTAACCATAGTCCTTATTTATGCCTCATTTCAATATATAGCTTGCTCAGACAGAATGACATAGGAGTCAGCAAGTTGTTTTCAGGCAGTATTGATCTGTATCATCCCTTTACATGATGCTAGCTCCTACAGATCTGGTTTGGGAACCTCAATAACAAGCTACAGAGTTTTGAAAGACTAAGCAAATACATTAAAAAACCAAAACTTAATAAAGTTAGAATAACTTTATGTGGTAATAAAAAGTTATAAAACAGCAGACTTTACATGTTGAGAAGGGCAACAATTTTCTCCTCCCTTCATTTCTAAGAATCTCTACAGCTGTGCCTCAGACTAATAAATCAGATGTTACGTGCACCATGTTTTGTAAGAGTTACAGACCGATCAATGAATTGGTCAGATCACTTGTTTCTTTATAATGAACAGAGTCCTACTATCCAGGTACAGCCCTCGAGTCAGGATCCAAGTCCTGTCCACCCTCGGTTACTTGTATGTTCTCCCAAGATTCCACTTTCCTGAAGTACTCAATTTCTTGTGTAACACACTTAATGTCACACAAGGAACAACATTAGCAGATTGATCTGTTAAGCATCAGTTCCAAGCTCCGGGTGTTTGTCCTTCTATACAGCCTGCTTCTGCAGGACATCAAAGCCCCAGTAGAAGGTATCCAGTTATTGCAAGTTGGAAGCTGAAAGCAGCTGCTTGCACACAGAGGGCAGGTAAGGACTGGATGCTTAGAACAGCATAACAGACTGAAGTACACACTAACTCTACTGCTGATCCAGGTAAGGAATATCCACGCTGCCTACAAACTATAACAGCAAAATAATTAGATTTTTTTTTTTTTTTAAACAGACTTATTTTGCATTGTTTTCCATCAATAATTCTAGTATGGTGCATCAGTCACAAGTTTACTTGACAATTTTTGACGTTTGAAGTAGTTTTCTTCAGAAGCATCCAGACTGGCTTTTTAAAAATACAGTCCTTCTACTCAAGTTCTAAACTCTTGATACTAATATTCTAAAATGCCTTCTAAAATGTACAAGACATTAAGAACTTGTGTTCCAAACTCATAAAACAATTAATAAATATTGCAGAAAGACCCAAAGCAGAAATATGAAACATGTCACTTTTGGCATTACTCTGTCCCCTCTTCACTTCTACAAGCAGCCTGCAATGACAAGTGAGAAGAAAAGATCAGACCTACATGTGTAAGTGTGCCAAAGAGCTGGAAGCTCCAGCTAAGATGGCTAGAATGTCAGGCATTTCCTCTGCTGCTGTATGTGACTGCATCTACTAACCAGAGGTCAAAAGCAGATTTCAGTTTCCCATTTTGGGTTTTGCTTTTTCATGTTTGTTTTAAATCAAGAGAGTGTTTTACTTCACTATTCTAAAGTTATATGCTAGTGCCAAACATGTTTAACATTTAACATATTAGTGCATTCATTTATAGAAGCTGCAATTCTGGCATATGTATCTGACAAGTCATTTAAATTCTAACACCTTAAATTGTGTAGATTGGTTTGTCACTATGACAACAATTTTTACAAGTCTCTACAACAAAGTTGATCATTGAAAAGTACTATTTGTTCTCTTCCTAACTGAAACTAAGAGTTAGTGAAAGCTTTACCTCTTCTGGACAGAAAAGCAGAATGTATGTCTTAACGTAAGCTGACATAACATATCTGATTCTAGGTAAGCTATTTCATTTACATCATATAAGTTACTTAATGAACGAGGAAGAAAGTTTTCTTGGATTTGAACAGCAAGGATTAAAAAAAATACTTTGACTACAGAACACTTGAGGGAATCCAGAACAGGGAAGAGAACACGTGCAGGAATTCAGGAGGGGGTAGAGCTATTTCTTGTCGGCACTGAGGTTAAGAATAAGAACACCTTTGGTTGGGGTATTTTTGGGTTTGTTTTTTTTTGTGGTTTTCTTGGGTGGTTGTTTTTGTTTGGTTTTGGTTTTGAGAAAGCCATTCAACCTCAAGGTCACTGCTTCACCTATAAAACACCCATACTCTCCTCAGGTATTTCTGCAGAAGAATCCTTCATCAGTAACTAGAAGCACAAACATGTGCCCAAAATATACTGGCAGTGAATAGAGTGATGTCCCAGGATTTGGAGAGCAGATATTTTATTTTTAACCACCCATAGAGGGCACATATGTACCACCTATGCTCAGGTCCAGCACATAAGAATACTTACTGGCCAGAGCCCCATCTCACTGCAGTATCACTGGGAAAGGTGAAACCAAGTCCTGAAAAGCCCCGTTACAACCAGGTAGTTTCCATACCCTTAAACAGATGTTTGGACTTTACACTGAGCTGTACTCCAGCTATCACTCTGGGGTAGGGTGAGAAATTCTTCTCAGAGGTCTTCCTAAGAAGAACTTATAAAAGAGTTTTATGCAGGGGTTTTTCCAGGGGGCAGGAGAGTGCAGTCAAGTAATGTCTGCTTATATTGAACCTAGAAGGGCAAAGTAACAGGCAAACAGAAGCAATAAGCTCAGAACAAAGCTTCCTGCCTAGATCATTAGATCAGGCCAGCAGAAGCAGATTATAGCTAGTTAGACTGAAGCAGTCATAGCTATAGGAAAACCTGAAATGGTTTTGCACACCCTCCCACACCCCCCACCTCTTTCTTAAAAGGGAAGGGCAGATTATAGATTAGTCACATAGCATCATCCAGATCTAATGCTACTAAATTAATAAGGACCGATAACCTGGAGAAGAGAGATTAGTAATGCAAAATCCTCTAAAAGAGTGCTAGTGCTCAATGCATAACCCCAAGATAAATCTAGGACAGTATCCTATTTACAAAATTATTTTCCAGAGGTTATTACAATTAAGTCTTTGATACAGTTCTGCTGAATATGAAAAAAAAAGCTAGAGACTCTTCCCTTGCAGATCAGCACCACTGCTGAGAAGAACCTTGGGCTGAAGATGAGGGGGGACAGGAGTTCAGCTAGACCCCAAGAGTTTAACCAGCAATTTAAAATGCCTCCCCTGCATTTATCAGCATAAAAAAAAAGTGTAGAGAAGTTAATACAGAGAACACAAAATATTATTATAATTTAAAAAAAGACAACACCACATTTTTGGTGGGGGAATAATTTTTTCTTATCACAATAATATCACAATTCTATTACAATATTAATCCTTTTGCTTTATTACAGAGCAAAAATTACTTTATAGGGACATCTTTTATTATCATGTTAATTAACAAGTGTTTTTGTATATAGGGGGAAAGAAATGTTTCATCTTCTAGTAGTGAATATGGATAACAAACAGGCTCATACACATTTTTTGAATGTTTAAGTTGGAAAGCACTGCCTGAGTTAGATTCTCAAGCATCTTTAAAAGAGTACAGTTGAAACAGCTATACAAGTATCCTTGCTCTATTTAAAAGCTGCCAGGGCAAACCAAGCTCATTAAGCATCCTATCTGCAGCCTGTTCTGAAGTAGAAACAATGGAAGTTTTCCAGAAACACCACTCTTGCTTTTCTCCTTTTCCCTCCCACCTGCCATCCTCTGCAAAGGACTATCCAGCTTTACCAAAGTTTCTCCAAAACCCAAGCAGTTCATAGCATCTTGCTTCAACTCTAGTCTCATCCATCCATCCACAGACAAACATTTTGCTGACAATACTTCATTATATTGCACAGAAAAGTTAGTTTTACGCTGTGGAAGCTGCATAATGTTAGTTCTACTTAGAAAAAAAGCAACAGCAATAAAAAAAACTTCACAAAATAATTCAAAGCCTAAGTTTGGAGACAAAGAGCTAAAATAGTTTGTCACCATGCTACACAACCATTCAGAATTACAAAATGTTGGTATACCATTCTTTTGAGACAGTTGTGAAGTCTACTGAAGGTGATCAAACAAAAAAAAAGACAACTTTGTTTTCCAAGAAATTGTTACTCATTATTTATAGAGACATAAACATTGTATTATAATTGTCATATTGATCAGTAGGTCACTGATATCACTATCACTGGACACAAACATATAACATTCACTTATCTCTATCAGCATCAATGCTGCAAACAACTCTTGCCTTGTCCAAACAAGACCTGTGACCCAGCACACCAAGTGCCACAGGAATATTGCTTCCTGCTAGTATGCAACATTAGCCTAATGTTGACACACCATTCAATTGCAGATCTTTGCTCAGGTCTCTTCTGTCATATGTAGATAACTTTTGATCCTTAAAATCAACACTGCATCTGGAAGCTGTTCTGCTAAAAGTCACCTGCTCCATTTTCTCTCTCCTCCCCAACTTTAATGTAAGTTAAGGCGAAACATTCATTAAAACCTGTAACTTGCTGTTACAGTTAAAATGGACACACTTCAGCATAGCCTACTTGCCAACTTGGAAAAGAACATTTGGAAGGTGCTGAACTTATCAAAAGGAATATCTTACTAGCTACAAGATACCTGTCCTGCTCTTGTCCTTCTCTTATAGAGGCTCTAGGTACAATAGGTTATCTTGTATCCAGTTTCAGATTAATGCAGGTAAGCATTTGAAATAGAAAAAAAAGCAAGAAGAATTCTCCTTTGTCTCTAGGAACAAGCACACTTTGACCATCCACATCTGACTGCTAGCTTTGTATTTGTCTGTGCATTTGTCACACAGTTCCTACCCCAAGGCCTACAGTTAAAGTTACACTTCTGTCCACAGCAATCTCAGAAACTGCAAATTCTAAGGAAATCAAAATATCACAAATTGCAGATCCAGTATCTTCTCCATAAGCATTACATACCCAGGGATTTGGACGTAGAAGGAGGAAAGGCAAGGGCAGCATCTCCACAGCAACTCACATGAGCAAGTGTAGCACAGAAGGAAAGTAAGCTGTTACTACACAGTAGAAACACCACATATTTACATAAAATGGAAAGAAAAAAATCTACAGGAAAGAACTGTAAAGATACAGTATTAGTTACAAATTGTAAGTAAATTTTCTGATGCTAACACTTCTACTTTTTTTTTTTTTCTAACCAGCTGCTCAGTTTTGGGTTCTTCCACCAATCTTTCCTCCTAACAATTTCTGCAATGCAGTTTTTCTCCCATTAATGCAAACAGCATTATTCATAATCTAATTAAGCCTAAAACTAGGTACCCAGCCACCTCAATACAGAAATATGAAAGTCAGTGTTCCCTTTTGATATCTTTCTGAAGCTGCTGCAAGGTTTTCTTACTGTTAGCTTCAAATTTCATGGCACAGATGTTCTCTGTGTGACAACTCATCTTAAAAATAGGACATGCTAAAAGAGCCATTACATTAGAAAAAGATCATACTTCCTTGATCAGAGAACAGTTCTCTGAGGAGCTAGAGTTGGAAAAGTGACAAGTCCTGCAAATTTAACACTGCTCTGTTATGCTGTGAAGGCATCTGCACCACCAGATGTGCCACTGTCAAAAACCTCCCATCAGTGAGCAAGTTCTCTTCCCTTTTGGTTTTTGGAAGATTTCTTTGTGTATTCAAGTTTATATCAGTATTCCTAATCTGCACTATTTCCATATCAAATGGTTTTTCCTTCTGTAACTATGCATTCAGAAACAAAGCCCGAAAGCTATAGTGCTGTTTTCCTCTCTGTTCACGTGAGATTTTTCTTCCAAATGCATTTACTTGGCTCTCGCAAGCACGTTCAAGGGTAAATTCTGGACCTTTGCCACAATCACATTCCTTATTGCAAATACATGCCAACCTTCAAAGTTCAGCTATTTGAGAAAAAACATACGTTAATTGTTACGTGAGAGGAGTGGAAAATGTATCAGATTAAGCACATTTGAAAGTATTTCCCTCCCCTCCTTGCTTGATTATTCAGCATAAAGCTGAATTTATTCTCTTCTAGTTTTTCAACATAGCTGCAGCCATTAAGACCACACAAGTGAAGTTTAACACAAAATCAGACTTAACAACAACCAAACAAGGATTCAGAATAAAATTACCTTCTCATATTTGTTATTCCAGGACTGGTCTAACAGGTATTGCAACACTTGCCAGTATAAAGTTATTCAGTTACATGTAAAAAATAATGGAATGCAAGGAGTATGTTGCAATAAACCAGCTTAATAGATACCAGAGACTTAAAAGGCCTTTTCCTTTCACCTATGAAGGACAGCAGTGAATAGCTCGAAAAGGTACAAGCCAGGTAATGAAGAAGCAATTATTTTAAAATAAGAATTTCAATAATTTAGTATCAGTAGCAGGTTTTATACTTAGAGATGCAAGTGAAGAGTGGACATTTACCTAAAGCGCTAATCACATCTTCCATCAAAAAATGTACAAATTTTATCCTTCACTTATGTTCTGAATAAAGACTTGGGCTTGACTTTTGCATGAAAAAAGCTGATGCTTTTGATAGAGTATTAAGCACTGAAGAATGCCAATTGGTTTATCCTCTTAGAGCTCAACTGTACATTGAAAGAACTTGAGAGAAAAAGCCACCACCTTTGCTACAGCCAGTGGCATGTATGATTTCTGTAGTACTTGAGAACACCTTTGTCTGTGTCTCACACCAGTACCTGGTACTATCAAAACAAACACTGCCACCAAATTACCTTAAGCAGGCTAGTATTGGGAAGTTGCTCATCTCTGAAAGAATTTGAAGAGCGAGGTTTCTAGTAAATCCAGTTTGAAGAAATCCTAACCTGAAGTACAGCCCACCCAGTGAAAGACTGGATGCCTCTAACCCACAACTTTCCCCCCAACCTCCCAGAGGGAAGAGGAGATAGCTGTTCTAAGCAGGGAACATTTTAAGGAGTGAATTATCATTCCAAAGAGCTGCCACTGCCTCTGAAGGGCAGTTCAGGAGAGCACAGATTCTGAGCTGCTGTGATAGAGGAGGAGGAGCAGGCTCAAGAGCATCCCTAGGTTCTTGTTCTTTAAAGCTCTGCTGGGCTATCTGAACTGCTGCCAGAGTCTAACACAGAGGGAGAGAAAGAAGATCCCAGAACCAGAACACAGTCTTTGAAACTACTGAGGCTGGGTCACTTCAGATACTGACTTCCTAGTGACTCTTCATAGGTGCTAGGCAAGATTTTGAGATAATTGGACTGGCACTACACACAAGTTTTCAATGATACAACCTACAAATATAATCCTGATGAAAAAAATTACTTCCTCTTTCACTTCCCTCACTCCCAATCCTCAGTGTCTCACACAAAGTCTGAAGAACTGACTCTTCTGTACTGTCTGTAATTGATTCCTAGCAGATCATGACTGCAAGAATGTGTAGGTGCAGCTTATTAGACTTCTGCCTGTTACTGTGGCTCAGCAGACAGCTGGACTCTCCTCACTTTTCACCCTCTGGCCGTATTTTCCACAGACCACTATAGCAGTTCAAGTTCAACCAAGGTGTCATCATTAGCAGTCTCCTGCATAGAAACAATCTTTCTAAGCTCAAGAACACAGGATTTCCTGAACCATATCAGAGCAGGCACTCATCAAGACAATAACCAAAAGCAAAAGCATTTTAAACAAGAAAAAAAAAACAAAACAAAACAACCCACCCCAACACAGGAATTTATTATTTAGGTATGTGATAGCTTTTCCAGATAGTTTCTTTCTAGCCCCAAAGGTGTGCATTTCCTCACAGTATGATGGTTCACAACCTCTATACAATCCTTCTACATAAAAAGTCACTGACACTCCATGCAGAGAAGCAGGCACTTTAAGCCTGGTAATTGAGTTGGGACACCAGTAAAGCATAAACATGTTTTATGTTACCTGATAATCTATTGGAGTGAAGAGTTTTTGAACATTTGCAGTATTAGAAGTTAGCTACTAATCCTTTCAAATGTATCTAATCCTACTGTTTTCCAGGAAAACAAGGGCATGGGTTAGGGACAACTGCCTTCAGAACCTGTATTATTGAGACCCTGCATTAGCCTCTCAGTACTTTCTTGCAAATAGACTTCAGCACCCCTACAGAAGCTACATACATTCAAGTAGAAATGAAAACAGATTCTCCTCATTGCAGGCTTCCCCAGTTCAGGGCAGAGCTAGACTTTGGTAGACAAAATAAATAACATTGCTTTCAGGCCCAATCAATAACATCTAAACAATGTGATGTTAAGAGCCCATGCAGCCTGATTTTGGGAAGGAAGGACAGATAGAATTGTCTTATTTGTTTCACGTGGCTTAAGTGAACTGGGGTGCAAACAGTATGTGACAGGTAGGCAAAGAGAGCAAGAAAAGGAGGCAGGGAAGGGTAAAGGTAGAAAGAAATACAAGGAGCTCAGGAAGGCAGGCAGACACAAGCCAATACATAAAAAAAGGACCCATATGAAACTAACAAGAAAAAACTCTGGGTTAGCTGAGTACGCAAGCTAGAACTTACATCAAGCCCAGAAGGGAAGACCACACACAGCCTGAAAAGTATATAATACAAACTAGATAAAAAAGATGATGACTACAGAGAGGGACACTTGAAAGGAAAGGTGTGAGCACAAAAAGACACAAGAAACCAAAGTACATGTGAAAGCCTTGACCCTTAGCACATATGCATTCATATCTGGAAATGGGTCTCCAGATTTTGGCTCACAGCCTATTATTTGCCAGGTGGTATTTATGGAACAGATTCCACATCTGTAGGCAAAAGAAGCTTTCAGTAAACTATACAGGTTAATAGAGCTGACAACTACAGCTAACACTGCATTAGCACCAGCATCTCCTGTACACATGCCTATGTATACTTAGTATGGTTGGGACAGTCTAACTGCACCCTTCCTTCTCTCAAGGAAATAACAAAAAATCCAACATGACAAAATAGAAAAGAGAAAGAAGAAAGAAAAAAACCTCAGAACTTCATCAGAACAAGCAAACCACACTGATCTAGCACCACTATCCTCTATAATACCCTTGTCTCAACTGCTCAGGAAATGGAAACATGGGTCCTCAGTTAAATTAATTTATACAGCCAAAGATAACTTGTCATATCTATACAACTTTAATGAAATTGCTTGAGCCAGAATTTTCTAGATGCCACTGTATACTATTAATTTTCTAGGTTCCAATTTATCAAATACTCTGTGAAACTAGTTACAAGCCTATTTCAGCTGTGCTTTTAGGAACAGTACTACCAAAAAAAAAAAAAGGTCTTGATTGGACCTTCTTGATTACCTGCATAATTAGAAGGAAAGCTACCTTACCCATTTTCCCCTAAGCAGGATGGGGTTAAGTATCTTCCCTTGCCTCAGTTGTGTTATGGAAGTTCCTCAACATGTGAATGATACATAAATTTATAATGACTATCAAAAATCTTGCAGAGTGACACATGGCACAACAACACAAAACATTCTCAACTGCTTAGTAAGTAACCTCAAAGTAGAAGACACATGAAGTAGCTGCTTAGATGGCGCTTTTCTTTAATTTTTCTTCAGAAACTCTGATTATGGTATATCCATCATTCAGGTGTTCAACTTTTGTCTTTTTAATCACACTGTGTATTTAATTATACATATCAAGCATGGTGATGAAAGGCAAATTTGACTACCCTCTCTTGGTCCCTCTTCCCATGGCAGCAGATTCTATTAGAGTATTTTAAGATTTAAATTACTAGTTTCAAATCTTGCTGCTATTATCTTTAACAGACAAGCCAAAAGAGTGAAGTATACATCAGTATTTTGGATTTCAGTAAAATCTTAGACATATTTAACAGATCTTATGAATCATCCCTTTTTACAGTTTAAGACTTAGCTTCCCTTGAAGAAACTGAAAGATTCCGTATTTTAATACGTTCAAAGAATACTCTGGTTTGCATACTATCTAAGCTGTATTTCAAGTGGACTTTCCAAATAGATTAATTCAGCTTTTAGACTGTAAAAACTTTGAAAGCCTGAAAAATACTCAAACAGCAAATACTGGCATAGATACAAAGTGGCTACCCCACTCTACCCAAGAGACTTGACTTGCTTACCAAACAGAGATGTGGCAAGCACAAGGGGAAAAAGTTTGGGGGTTTTTTTCATTAGCTTAGGTACAGGATGACACATACATTTTAGTTGCCAAAACAAGAAGTAATGCATTTAAAGAAACAACTTCCATAAGTAGTTAGCATTCAATTTCCAATCCTAGTTAGAGAAAGCGGGAATAAGCATTGACAGTGCAAAACACAGCAGGCAGACTTGACTGACTACAGCTGTCAAATGCAGACAAATCAAAGTTATGCTATGACTTCTGCCTTTCTCTTAGGAAATACAAATGGATCTAACTTCAAACATTCCTCAGTGGTAGGGCTTGATAGTCTGAGGGTGCAAATGCAAATTCACGTTCTAAGTAAAAGCTGGATTGTTGTAACACTCAAGTTATAACTACCAGAATTCTGCTACTTAAGGGTTGTTTCATCACTTACATCAACTATCCCTCCTATCTGTGAAAGTTTAAAAATAATCAAGAGGTCCTAAACTCTTGTACTGGTGCCTTATAGTCAGAAGCTTTGGAAGAACACTCTCCCCAATCCCATAAAAAAAGAAATAAAATCAAAAAAACCAAATAAACAAAGAAGAAAATTACACCTTTGAACAACAACTGCATCATCGCTGTCAAACCAGACAGTTCACATGTAGAATACTGTTACCTCATGGCTGAGCTTAAAATGCTATTCTTTTTAATAGGGGAAATTACCTGAAAGAAGAGGTTACTGAAGACAAGCTACTCAAAAGAACCAACTTGCTTTAGCTATACCATTCTACAAACTAAGTCCATTTCTTCCAAGTCTGGAAAAAACAAAAAGGCATCCACAACAGATTTTCTTAGCAAGTTAAAGGCACAATGAATTGTCACGCCAATAGAAGTCTTGCTGAACTACTACAGACTACTACCATTGCACATTCACAAGTCAAAAAAAAGAAGTGGAGAGTAAGGCTACTTAAGAACACATACAGCTACTGCCTACTACTATAGCAACAAACAAAAGGCCAAAGGTTGTGCCTCTTCTTCCTGTAACTAAAAAAAAAGCACACAAAAAACCCCACACAAAGCACTTGTACGCCTTTAGTGATCAACATCATGACTAACAATAATGAACATGTTTCTGCCAGCTACATTTTTCTCACAAGATCTCCTTGTTTACAGTCTGTAGCTTGAAAACAATTTTCTTATCACAAAAGGAATAAGACAGATGACATCAAATCACACTTCCTTAACTCAAAGATAGTGACTTTAAATGTGGCTAGTAGCCTCAAATATATTTACTTTTACAATTACTTTAAATCTTGGTTTAAAGCAGACTGACTAAGCAGGTTCATGTCACTAAACAACTCCTGCACATTGCTGGACACCTCAGAAAATAAACAGTAATTACAGCATCATAGAAAGGGCCCAAGATCAAACCTTCAATAGCTGTTCAAAACATTCATAGAAATATACCATGGGAATTTCATTCCAACTGGATATACTTGGGCCAACATTTCCAGCTCAGCCATAAGCAAAATCAACAAAAAACAACAAACAAAAAGAATTCAAACAAAAAACCCCCTATAATGTATGTGTGCAGAAGCATAAACAGTTGCTCTAATGCAAGTCTAATCAAAGGAACACGGAAACTGAAAGATACAAGCATTGAAGTAATGCTACATTATGTAAATCCGAAGAAAACATCAATTCATGCATTCATACAAAAAAGATACAAGTATAATCAATAACTATTTTTTTTTTATACCTTTGCTGTTAAAATCCACTGTGTTTAACCATGGTTCAGTCACATTAATACATCTAAATACAGTTTTCCACACTGCTTTACAGCTGTAGATATGCAAAGGTAGCTAGTATGAACTATAAACAAAATGGTTTTAGTCTTAAAACTTGCAAACATCCTAACACAAAGCACAAAGTATTAGTGTCTTCCATTCTTAAATCTAGTCCTTTGCAAGGCCAAGCTTAATGAAACCCTACCTTCCTTTGAAACATACAACTGTCTTCTGAAAAGTGCAAGACCACAGGTATCTGAAACTACCCAAGTCACCCTAAAAAGCATTGAACTAGACTCTAGCTTTTCATCAAATGCACAGAAAAAATTACTATCTCTGAATTACTGAAGACAAGTGCTTACCTTCAATCCTTTTCAAGGCCGACAGGCAAGTATCCCGGCTTGGAAATTCAAACGGATTATTACAGGTCCGAATGGTGTCACATTCGCATTTTCCGTTGATTATGTTACAACCTGTTATAAGGTTTTCATTGCATGGTTCAAATCCAAGAAGCTGATCATCATCCCAGTTTTCATCTAAAATAGACAAACAAACTCACTCACTATTGGATTTCGGCTGCAGTATATAAATTCAGCTGCTTTGGAGTTGGGTGCAATTTACTTCAACTTCAACAAAGCGCTAAACAGAAGATAACAGATTAAAAAAATAATGGATTAATCTAAACTGTGGGATTTGCCAAATACCATGTTTCGCAGCTGTTCTATTGCCCATTTTGCTACAGCTATTGGCATTGTTTACTTCCATCTGTATGAAAAACTGCAACGTTTCAGGGAAATGCATAGCTGTAGTACAAATGAGTGCTATTCTAACTGAAATAACTTTTACAGGTACTTGAAGTTATATTTATCATGGAAGTGAGAATGTTGGACAGAATGTGCAGCTGTTATAGAAGTCAAAATTGAGTTGGAAAAAGAGAGCATTTTTAAACCTGATTAAAAAATACATCACACAGAATTCATTCCAGGGATAATTTTTTATTACAAAAATACTGGAAGATGCCAGGCTTTTGATTCTGTAATATGACCAAAAGCAAGCTCTCCAGCACTCCTGGATTACCGTCTATACTCTAGAAAAATTGCTCAAGCACCTCATGCCCTCACTGTCAAGGGGCGGGGGAATAAATGGGCTGGAACAAGTCTCTCTGCTCCTTTGGAATCAGTCCCATAAAATGTATGGAACTCATTCCCACTGTACAACCTCCCATTCTCCTTTTACAAGGAGGTAACATGCAACAAGACCGGCTTTTTCTCCAGGAAGTGATAAATCCAGTCAGTCCAGAGTTCCACCAAGATTAGCAGTCCTACAAAATCTCAGCTACCTTAGGTCAAGTGCATGTACAGCAGCAGCCCACCAAATAGAAGTTTAAGAAAGATACATGCTTTTTATACATGACTGAATAAAAACTAGCTGTTAGATATTCTTCACTATAGAGCACTAGATCATCTTCCAGTCATGTCTGTCTGTCAAAACAAGTAGTACACAATAGTCACACAGTCTGCTGACTCTAGTAATGACAAAAGGAACAAATATCTATTTTCAATTTTTACATTCTTATATTTCACAGCAGCTTTCACACTGTGCCTTCCAGTAGTCCACCCCAATTTTATGTACTATCAAAGAACAAGTTTCAGCGACAGATCCTGCCAAGAAACACTTCAAAAAGTTAAGACATCTTCCAGATATAAAGGGTGGATTTTTCTGCTGTCGTTGGGGTTATCAGAAGCTGTCATCCAGTAGGGGAGGCTGCAAACAAATGCAAGCTGTTTGTCATTCAGGAGGTTGACACTCAATCAAAGCCTAAAAACTGATAGTAAATAACAGTATACACACACACATACTGAGGTTGATGTGCAAGTACTGTTCACTCCCACAAACATGCAGAATATCTGCTAAACTGCAGTTTTTCCTGTTTTGAGGGAAAAACAACCAACACCTGGAAAGAGCTGTTTCCCAGTTAGGTACTGCACATGATCTACAGAAAGTGTCACAGAAGATTCTTAGAGGTATGTTTCTCCCTGTTCAACCAATGGCTTGCTTTCTGTCATAATTCAGCAAAGTATCCTGCTGACAAAAAACACTGAGTAAGTAACTAAGTCAATTTTAGACATGAAGAAGGGAACCTCCATGGGAACCTCATGGCTCTTCTACTCCATAAAAATAGCTAAGGAAGAGTAGTCATTAACCCCAGGAAGTAATTTGTCTTTTTCTTTTTTGTTGTTTTTTTTTTTTTTTTTTTAGTTAAAGTTAACCTATCATCCCATACACCAACTGTATCAATAAAAGTCAAAGGAAGTGTAGAAGTTCCTGAAGAGAAACTATTAAAATTCTTCCAAGAGCAAGTGCTGCTTCAGTAATACTTGGGACACTTTCATTGTGTGGAGGCCATGCATGCAGAGGGAGGAAAAAAAAAAAAAAATCATGAGAATTTGGAGAACAATAATACATCCTGTTTTTGAGAAGCCGGAATACAGCCTGGACAATTTGTATTTTACAAATCGCAGCAGTAATCCACGTAACAAGAACAAAAGGGGCTATAGCCACGCTCCAAGATTGCGTGTTTCAAATTCTGTAACCGCAAGGACCACAGCTTCATCTTAGATTAGTTTGTTTAATGGTTTTAAGGGAATGGTTTGAATCACTCCCTGTTTCTGACACACAGGCTCTGCTCCTCTACTGCTGTGCACAGACCAGGAGCTTTGCTCGCCCAGGGGCTCACAGCAGCTGCTCAACCCACCAGCCTCCAGAGAGCAGGGCAGCACAGACAGGTGGGACATGCAGATGGTGGTGACAGCACACTTATGCTTTTCCAGCACACCAGTTCCGAGCATTTGAGAGTTTTTGTCTCGTGGTATTTCAGCACTAGATCTTTCCAAGGCTAACAGAGATCAGCAGAGTCCCTATTACACAAGAGCCGCTTGTCCCACACAAGGTTGGACCCAGCTGGCACAGAAAGCAGGGCCATCCCTTACCCACCACAGAATGCCTCAGTGCAGATGCACCACACACTGTGGCACTACTCAATATTATCTGACTTCCAGAACAGATTAGTGTTCGATATCTCACCTGTCACCTCTCACGGCTTTTCAGGTGGGAGCAGAAAAGGAGATACATAGAATCATAGAAAGTTTTGGGTTGGAAGGGACCTTTAAAGGTCATCTAGTCCAACCCCCCTGCAGTGAGCAGGGACTTGTTCAACTAGATCAGCTTGCTCAGAGTCCCCTCCAGCCTGACCTTGAATGTTTCCAGGCATGGGGCTTCTACCACTTCTGTGGGCAACCTGTTCCCATGTTTCACCACCCTCCAGTGTTTCACTCCTACTTATATCTAGTCTCAATCTACCTTCTTCTAGTTTAAAACCACTTCCCCTGGTCCTATTGCAACAGGCCCTAGCACACGGACAAATCCTACGTGCACCAAAAGTCTTCAGTGCCACACCCCTCAAAAACTAGCTCAGTAGCCATTAAGAGGATAGAAAAAGAAAAGAAATCCGTCAGGAATACTTGCAGAATATACATCTAACATACTGAATCTTGAAAACAGGTACTTTTCATTACTGTAAGTGAATACAAAGTCAAATTCAGAGAGGAAGAAGGCAAATCTAGTTCTAGCCTTTACTTCTTTTACCAGACTGATTTTCACACATTTAATTTAGAAACAAGATTTCAATCAATGAAGGAGCAAACATGTAACAACAAAATAATTTAGTTTAGTTTAGTAAATCAGATACAGTCTAGTGTGATCTTTCATGTCAACGTAAGACTTCTTTTCCTAGTTGATTTTGTCCTACAAACAGAAGATAAAGGTCCTGTTAAATAAATACTTGTTTACCACTCAGGGTAAACCCTCAGAAGTCACATCAGTATAGGCAGAACAAAATTCCCTGGAATGTAAGGTACAACCACATGAAAGCACTAGCATGAGCTCAAAGGATTAATCCAGTGTCTCACTTTGATTCAAAGCTTTAGTTATTTGAATCAAAGGCACCTAGTGCTCTGCTTGATGCAGATAATGGTGGTCCAGTACCACCACAATGCTTGTTCCTTTAGAGACCAGCAATATTTCAACTGATAATGAAAACATTTTGAACAAAGTCCAAGCTCTGTGAAGCATATAACCTAGCCCTTATTACACCCAAAATCATCATGTCCTGCAGACTATTCCAAAAACCAAACTTTTGCACACCAGTGATTTGGAGACCTGGGATAGTTCATGAACAACTCCAGACTGCAGCACAAATATTTTCGGGCATGCTATGTTTCACTTCCTCTGTAGCTTTCTTTTCAGGAGAATGCTTTTTCATGAGTACCTCTCAGAAATCTGGATGATATAAAGGAAGAAATTAAGATATAATAATTTGTGAATACTTTACTTCTCTGCAAGCAGGGTTGACAAAACTCAAACATAATAGTCTAAGAGCCCCTCAAACCTCAATATATACACCCTATCTACTAGCTGACTTACAGGACACTTAAAAATACACAAATCAAGTAGGTGTTCAACATTAAGTTTTTAGAAACAATCCAGCTGAAAAGCAGCCCAAGCAAACTTTTAGTTTTCATCCAAATTGATCTTAGTTTAGCTGCAATTTCCACCATCACATTGTGCTGGCATGATCAGGCAGGGGCAAAAAAAAAAAAAGTGAAGAGCCACTCCTTTCAGCAGTCCTGAGTTGACATTGGACTGTTGTTCTATAGCCACTCAACTACCTTTTGGTTCAAATGCTCCCAGCAGGTAAATAACTATAGCTTGAAAGTTACTCTTTCAATCATTTGTATCTATATGCAGTTACCCACTCTTTCCAACTCGTTCAGGAAAGTCACCTTTTCAAACAAAGTAGTTCTGCATTTACTCAGACCAAAGTTAAGTCTTGGACATAATACTTTTAAAAATTCTTCTAAGTGTGCTTCCATGCCATAAGGGAGCCATGGGATGGGAGGCATTATATTAATTCCAAACTTTTTTCATTTCCTTCCATCATTCATATAACCACTTGCTTTCTGCAAAGCAAACGTTTCAGCTTGCTAACAATTCAAGTGCTGCTCTCGTTGCTGAATTCCCAAGTCCTGTCATAGCATGCATCTAAAGTAGGGAAGAGGATTAAGGCATTAACAAGTTGAACAAGAGGTCCTTAAACAACAGCTCCAGTCTGGGAAGCAGTTTGAGAAATATGTCTCTGGTAAGCAGCATTCCATCACTTCTTCCATGCTAAACCCTATATACCAGCACTCACAATGTAGCACCACAGCAGTGGTCAAGGCATGGTGCTCACAACTGAAGCAGCTATAGTTTCTTCACTTCGAGAGCTGCTTCTGTTTCCAGAAAAGCATGCAACTATGAGAAACTTACTAGAAGTCTGATTTTTAAAGTACACAGCAGCCCACTATAGTTTTTTTTAGTTCCCTCTGTATTTATACTCCCCATATGCAAAGGATCATCTCAAAACACACACAACTTGGAAGTAAAAGGAAAGACCTTTTCAGAGACGCCTTCTCCACCATGTAAATTTTTGCTTTCACTTCCTAGAAGTTCTCAATTCCTTCTGCCCACCACAGACTCTGCTCTTTTGTACCCCAATCTCTCTTATTTTCTGGACATTTATATTAATATCAGCTATTGTCTGGAAAACTATATACTATTATTCTTCTTCACTGTTTATAAAAATAATGCATCACCTCAAATCAGCAAGCGACACACTGGAATAGTCACTAAAGTATCACTGATGAAAACTAATATACAAGCACTGCACCCACAATAATCTTAAATTACAGTTCAGGGGTAAGTGGGTAAACATAACCGGAAGTGAATTGAGTGAACTCCTATAATTTACATTTAACTGCAGTATGTTACTCAGCTATTTTTGCCTTTTTAAAGTGTGACAAACAGGTTTTCAGGATGCTGGAAGAGCAAAAAGACCATCAAATACACTGCTGATCTGAAAGTGAAACAGTCAAACTCACATCTTACAGACTCTTGCATCCTTTTAAATCCTGCATTTGAAGCAGGAGAGAGAAGGGGTTCCACACTGACATAGAACTGATCCTTACTGAGATCTATACTGCTCTCTGGGAAACAGGGGGAACATCTCAGAAGTTTTTCCTAGCAAACTAGACCCAAGGTCCAAGCCCTGGCACTCCAGCACACTGGTATACACAACAAACAGCATTTTCAAATCAGAAGATTCATCAAGATGGTATGAGACTCAAAGGATTCTACAGACTTTCTAAAATAAAAAATAGGAAATACTTCTTGCCAGTAGGCTTTGGCTTCTCTTTGAACAGGAAAGAAGAATGATGGAAAGGAAATTCATGTTTTGGAGGAGCTGAACAATAGAAATGACTAATCACCACCAAAGAATGCTTGAAACCCAGCCCCAGACCTTGAAAAGCAGCAGAAGGGCAGGCTAGCCTTGAAGTGAGATTGAGCTCATGTACTGGCTGCAATCCTTTCCCTTCTCACAACTTATTCTTTGAGTGAAGTCATGAATTGGGGACCAGAGTTGGCAGAAGCTTTTATGGTAAGAAACACAGCTGAGAATTTTATGATAAAGCAGTTTTTCCACCTTTTGGAAGGGTCCACTTTCCAAGATCACACCTTCATGTGGAAGGCACGTCAGTACAAAAGTGCTTTGCAGCCTCCTGAAAACACTGCTAGTTAAAGCTAGAAAGCAAAACTGTACCGTAACACGCAGGTACCTTTGGAACATCATACACATAAAGCTTGTCTCAGATTCGACTGCCTGCTTTATCTTATTCAAACTAGAATGTGTATCTCAGGTGATCAAATCCCCAATGCAGCAAGAAAGATTTAACACTGCAGCAGCTCTATGTGTGTCTGAATGCAGTTATTTCATACTAAGGAATGCAGAAAGTATTTAAACAAACCAGCTTTCCACTCAATTATCAGCAACTTCACAGAAGCCATGAGGAAAGCAGGGAGATAAATGGAAGCACTAAATGAAGCACATGATATGAACAACTATTTCAAGTTTTAAAGTTTTCCCTTGCCCACACTGTCTGTAATATTTCATTTTTCCTGGTATCCCTCCTTTTTTTTTTTCTTTTTCTTTTTAAAGTCTTTCGTTTTGGGTTTTTTGTTTGGGGTTTTTTGCCACTTTTTTTTTTTTTTTAAAAAAAGGACTTTCACTATCAGCTCTCCCCCCAACAATACTAAACAATATTTCCAATAGCCTTCTGCCCCAAAGAGTCTGAAATTATAAGTGATCAGTTTTACAATCTGACCCCTAGACATTTAAGCACCTGAAAAAAGATTTGCAAATGAATTACTTTAATCTTATGACCAGAACCATGTCTTGTTTGTAAATAGTTGACTGAAAATATTACACAGTGTCTCAGGGTTTAATTGGTCAGACACAGCCTCTGCCAGTACTCCCCTGATTAGAATGAGCACGGACAGCAGCATTTCAGCTGTCCTAGCAGATTTTTCCCTAGCTCTAGAAAACTCTTTAACAAAATAATTGCTAAAGCTTCAGGAAAGGGCCAAACCATAGCATCCATCTTCCAAAGGAGGTTAAAATTCCATTCCCCCCCAAGTTGCACACTGCACCCGCACGCTTCAGAAGCCTGCACGTAGAGTGCATCAGCTTCACTGCAGACAAGTAGCTGGCTGACAGCTGGCTGAAGGTGCTCAGCAGAATCTAAGCTGACAGGAGTAGGAAAAGTTTTCCCTAAAACAAATTCTAGAACAGCGCTATGAATAAAGCAACCTATACCAAGAACAGTCCATATCGTTAGAAGAAACCTGATATCCTAAACCTTTTGCCACTTTTCCCCCTCAAGTCATTAATGCAGCATCACTGAACACCAGAACTGCAGCATGTTTCAGGGGAATTATACCCAATTTCTTACTCACAGAAAACCACCACAGGGAAAACTCTACACACCCTGGATTTAGGATTAGCATCAAGGCTTCTTTCTTTTTCTAAAACCTAACTTAGACATCGACTTGAGTCTTTCTATTATCAAAGCAGCACATTTTACATCAGCACATGCAATACCATTATCAGTATGACCTCAGCTTTTTATCAACAGCCCATCAGTGAGGGGAAGAAACACCTCCACATGCATACATCCAGCCTTTCTGAAAAAACACCTCAACAGAGCACAACCTACGTTGTAGCAAAACCCTGAAGTTGAATTTGTTTCAAGGACAAGCGACTCAGAATGGGCTCTCAGTTACACTTGCCAGCTTTGCCACTAATTCGGAAAAAGAACAACCACCTGAAGCCTACCACTATCAAGGTAGCTGGCTATATAAGGCTTAAAGTTTTGGAAATGTGCAAGAACATGGGAACTGGTGCCTGTGAGAGAGTGTTTTTCCTCCTTTCCACAACTTTATGCTCTCCTGTTTGTTTTCTTATTGAAAGCCTTCCACACTCATGATCCACAAGGTGTTAACACGATTTGCAGATTCTGAAGCTAAGTGCCCAGTACACCCAGGGAAAGCTGCTGGGGACTGGATATTGCCTCTGGTAAAGGTGTGAACTGCTTCCATTCATCTCAATACATTACTAAGGGCTTACTTCCTCCAAACATGGCCAAACTAGTCCGTTTAGACTACAGCTCCCTCAGGGGCCATCTTTTAATCTGTATGCTTATGTGGAATTTAATCTTTGTATAGCCTTTATACAAAGTTATCTTCCCATCTTAGTTTATACTGGTAAGTTTCTCCACATATATAAGCTTTCTATGTCAGTATCAGTCATTTTCCAAATTGCACATATCCATCCCCAAAAAAGCAGGTTTTAATAGAACACTGCCAGACTGCATGACTGGTGTCACCTTAAATCTCAGCCAAAACCCTGAATTCACCATTTCCAAGTTTACATTCCCTGGGGATTAAATGCATTCTCAAATGAAAGCAGTCTACAAGTCACAAGAGACCTTTAATAGGTCACTTCTACAAAGTATTTAATCTATTAAAAGAGAAACATTCTGTCCTATCTGCAAGATACTATAAGCTTTATTCATTCAGATGAAGAATTCTTGAGGGCCGTGCAAAAGAAGGAGAAGTAGAGGGCGGCATTTTTATACCATATTAATGGATTAATTATTGCATCATATGCCTGCCAGTGCAATGACATTTTGGTTGACTAAGTACTATGCAAAAAGTTAAATTATGCAAGTATTCTTGAATCAGCTAGAGGGTACTTAAAACACCAAACACGTCTAGGGATGCCAAAATTACTAACAAGTTTGAAGATAGTTGTTTGGGTTTTTTTTTTTTTTAAAAAAAAAGTCTTTATAAGCAGAATGTTTTTGGGGAATCTGATTAAATAATCATTTTCTACAAGGAAAAGAAAAAAAATCACATCAGCAGAGGATGCTTGACATACACTCATGTGAGATCAAATGTTTGTTTGTTTTAAAAAAAGGTATTTCTCCCAACAGAAATTAGAGATTTAGTCGTTCCTCAGCCTATCCATGCTGAGATTGTTAGTTTAAAACTAACTGTGCTGATCCACATCAAACCCCTACAAATTCCTGCATCAATATCCCTCCTCTTATCTGTTGGACTGTTTCACTTAAATTTTGTTGAAATATCAGAACCAAGTGATTTCTAAAATTGAAACACTAATGAATCATTTTTCATTTTTTTTCCCCAACAGTCTGGATTTTTGAAAGTCTTTGAACCAAGTATTTAGACTGTCTACATGTCAACAATCATTTGGTGCACCACTTAATATTGATTAAGTCCCCAACTAGATCATCCATCAGTTTAACACTTGATGTTAATGGAGGAAGTTCTCTGCACATACACAGACATCAGAACTATTTGGACATTTCCCAAGCCATTCACTACTTAACAGAATAAGAAAAACAAACAAATAAACAAAAGGTTAAGAAATCCAGGCAACATTGTTCCAGCCAAGCAGACATAAACAACCAGGTTACCCACATACAACTTCTAAATCACTTGAATTTCAGTAACTTACACTCAAAGCGAAACACTACCTGATCTTGAGGAGTTTGGACTACATCACAGGCAAGAAGCCAAGCACATTGTATAGAAATCTGTCTGGAGACAAAGCATCATGTTCTAGTCTTTGGGTCCACTGACACATTAGATACAGAGCATGGGACCAAAACCAACTGAAAATAAGGTTCTTCCATGGGTACTAGCTACAGAAGTTATAAGCAGCGGCACTCTTTCTGGTAAAAATACTAGCAAGTCTGAAAGCAAGTTGTTCTTACATGAGAAAAGCAGAAGAGAACTCTATTAGCATATGTGTAAACCAGTGCCTGGACAGAAAAAGGAAAAAAAAAAAATTAAAAAAAGCTTAGCTCCCTCCTCCTCCTAATTTTGACAAAAGTTAAATTTTCAAAATTTAATTTCTTCTCATCAGCTCCAGTTTCACTGTGCTGCTTACATATCATACTCTATTATATGTTTCTAGGGGAGGACAGTTAGTTCACAGAAAGGTGCATGGGTGGGAACATCCAAGCTCTCTGACTCTACTCACAAGGAGTCAAACAGTAATGCCCCAAGCTCCCAAAAGCTGCAGTTCAGTAGAAGAGACTAGGACTAGCCAACAGCAGGACAAGCTTCTGCCATCATCCTAGAGGATTAACCCACATACTTTCTGATACTTGCCTAAAATCCACCACAGTAGCTTTCTCCCAGGCCTGAGGGAACCCCAGTTCAGAAGCTATGCACTAGGCAAACAAGCCTTAAGCATTCAAGGCAAGCCTTAAATTAGCTGCAGTAGGCAAAAAGAACAGAGCAGTAACTGCACCCCCCTTAAAAAAAAACAAAAAAAACAAAAAAATCCCACCAAACCAAACCCACCAAACCTCACCAGAACAAAAAACCCCAAAATAAACAAAGTATTACATGTTATGTGTAAGCTACCAGAGCAGAAATTCCTTCTTTCAATGGCTACCTAGAGGCTAACTCGTATGGAAGTATGTTCTTAAAGGAACCCGAGAACACAGTAAAACTAGTAGTTTTGTTAATTTCACACTTCAAGTATGTATCACAAAAACTTAAGTTACATTTCCATTACATACTTAAAAAGAGTATCAGGTCATTGTCAGCATTATTTCACATGCTGCTGTTATGCCTTAGAAGAGTTTAGCGAAGCAATCAAGGCCTCTTCATCTAAGAGCACCAGAAATTGGGGAAGCCTTAGAGCAAAGGCAAGAAAAGTCATCACAAGAAATGCCTTCAGAGACTAACAGAATTTCTTTGGCAGAGCTTTTCCAAGGCTTCCCGATTCCCCAGAAGGCACGAGCCCTGTCCAGCTGAACTGCTGCAGAAACAGAGGCCAAGGTATTTCTGGAGAACTCCAGTTTACTTAGGGGGTGACTCTAGGTCTACCTTCAAAGGCAGTACCTGCTTTGAGCTCAAAATTCCTGAATGCTAGAAGTGTTTGGAAGGGGCTCTAGGCTCTCAAAGCCTCATTGAACCAATCCAGCAGCATCCTTGCAAAGCCAACAGAAAGGCTGGAGGAGCCTCAAGCCTCTCAAGATTGCCCTTCTGGAAAAGCATCCACTCATGCCAAAGGAAGTTGACCTCACAACTATTCTTTACCAAGAATACAACTGCATTCAGAAAGGGCACTCACATACTTCAGGATAATGCCACAAATTGAGGCTTAGAACTGCATAAAGATGTGAATAGTTAAGGTGGTGAGATGAACGAGGATTTCCTTCAGGTTTTAGAAGGATTAAGAAAAGAACCTAGAATCAACAACAGATTTCATTAATAAACACAGGTTTAACAAAGCCTACTCCATTTCTGGTTTCAGGAGAGGCTACCAGTGACAGAGACTTCTCTATCAGGTATTACAGAGTTCAATTATGCTGAGTGCATTAAATACTAACACTTAGTTAAGAGACAAGTACTTTTACCTGCTGCAATTCTATCTCAAAGTTTTCTGTAGCATAATCTATGTTGATACTATGAAATGAGATGCCGCAGAAGCTTCAAAAATTATTAAAAAAAATATGCTTATAACTGTAGCCAGTAGGGGTCATTTCAGAGTAAAAAATGGCAGTGAAAGAAAATGCTAGAGACAGGAAGGAGAGCAAAAACATCAATTTTTATTCGCACAGTTCTCTAAGTCATTTCCATTTCCTACTCCCTGAACTGCAGTAGGAAAGGGTTTGCATTCCCAGCAGGTAGCATAAAAAAAAAAAAAAAGAAATACCCTTTATTCTCCTATTGGATAAAGGCATGGCTTAGTACCACTCACACATCAGGCAGCAGCAGCAGCCTACCCTGTTGCACGTGTGCCTGTAAACCACACAACTATTTAGGTCACAACGATCAAAAAACCAGAACTAAATCAACGTTATTTTAGTGATCGGAGGTAGTACATTAAGCCCCCTTTCTCCCTTGCTGTTACCCCTCGTGCACAGCACACACCATGAAGAAAAATACATAACTTCTGTTGCTTAGAATGAAGCAGTTGCCTGACAATTCAGTAACAGGTATTCCAGAACTATTTATTAGGTTGACAGTTCAGCTCAGTTGCTTTTCATTTACGAGAATGAAAATTAAATAGATAACTTATCTCCCTGACTATTTCTATAGGGACAGCTGGAACTAGTTCCTAACCACAACACTAATTGAAATGCAATCTTGCCAACAAATGCTTCATACTATTTTCAACAGTAGATGGGACGTGTTACGAGTTGAACTACAGCAACGTACAGATTGCATCACTTCAAAGGAATGAAATACTCCTAAACTGCCAGAGACGTCTGTACTGTGATACAATAAGGGAGCTGGAACATTAAGGCATTTAATGACTACAGGCTTTTAGTTCCTTTAACTAAGGTGTGTCAGGGGAAGGCTGTTTAAGCCAAGCTTTCACTTGAAAACATGCAAAAAGAGAAACTCCTCCAAAAACCAGGTAGCTTTTTTTAAAGACTTTGCTTGTACTTTTCTATTTAAGCAAAGTTTTCCAACACATATCAAAAATAATAATAATACAGAGAGACTACAGCAATGTACATATTCAGCAACACGGGCTCAATGGAGGTCTTCAAAGCAGTTAAGGGCCATTTTAAGTGGTTTAACAGAGTTTCTGACACTGGAGCTGGTCCTGCTCAGGCAACAACTGCAGAGGCTGATGGCACTGGTTATAGTACAGGCAGGACACATTGCCCTGCTCTGCTGTGGTTTGCAATTTATTTGTGAAGGAGGAAAATGGAATTTTAAACTAATAAACTTCTGCTGGGACAAAGGTAAGCAGCCCACTAAAAATGACCAGTTTGAGCTCTCTCAAAACAGTGCATCATTTTGAATGTAAGTTTTTTGGACAGATGCTGCCACACCAGCTCTCTGGACTTTCTACTGCCCTCTACCCGCCGAGAGCAGACCGTCTCCCGCTTCTTTTCCAGAATTGTCGAAGCTCCCACTCCAGTCTCACATACATTTATACATTTCCCAAACTACTGGTTATTTGTAATCTCTTTACAGCGCCATGTTTTCCCTCAGCTTGTGGGAAAAAGGGAGCTGGAGGGACAAGACAAAAAGAGACTAACAATTTGTCTTTGGCCTCTTGTTAAATTATACACGCAAAAAATAAATCTCAGGGACTCTGACTGATACAAAATTTGAAAGGGGGGTGAACTCCTCTTGCATTTCATAGCGATTCATCACCTCACAAGCAGCCGGCAGGAAGAAGTGACTTCGAGAGTTCTGCCGTGAGGATTTCTCCCTCCTCCTTGATGCTCCAGCAGGGAGAGATCCCTTATCATCATCATACACCAAGCAGGACAGGCGGGGAGATATTAAGTGACAGGAAGAGGAAGGAAAAACTTTACAACAGATGATTAGCCTTTGTGTTTCCTTACAGAGAAGGGAATCCGGAACAGGCATCATGTGTGCACGACTGATCTCCACCGATTTCCATCTACCAAATAGTTCCCAAGCCCTGTATCAAGGAATTTTACAGTGGAGCATCAGTAGTAGGTAGAAGCTATTGGCAAACTAGTAAGGCTCTCTTGAAAGTAAGAGGTGGAAGAGGCTGGAAGTTTAGGGTAAGGAAATTAAGGGTAAAACTTTTAAACGAGGTTTGGAGGGGAAAAGCTTAGAAGACACGCTCGAAGATGGGACGGGCGGGCGACGGGGAAGGAAGGAGGGATACTCCCACCCCGAGGGCTGGACAGATGGATGGATGAAGTCCCGCTGCCACTCACCTTCGCAGACCCCCACTTCATACTCGGTGATGGAGTCTCCGTTAAGCGGCGGTCGGATGACACAGCGTAAGCCCCGATCGCAAGCTCCGTGCAGCCCGTAGACACCCCCGCAGCTCTCGTTACGTTGCCGAGCGCACATGAAACAACAACCGCAGATCCCCAAGACGATACTACCGGGGCAATTCTTCGGTTCTTCGCATTTAGATTCGTCGCAGGGTAAGCAGACGAGAGCCCGAGTCCCCGACTCGCCCAGCAGCAGGGCCAGCAGTAACAGCCACCCAGTCGCCACCAGGTGCCAGCCGCCGTCTCCGCCCGGGCGTCTCCTCCCCGCCGAGACCGCTGCCAGGTACATCCCGGCCGCCGCAGCCCGGCCTGGGCCGGGGAGGGGGTGGGGGGAGCCTCTCGGAAGCCCCCTCGCTGAGCCGCGGACCCGAACGTGCCGCGGCTCCTTCCCGCCGCCCCCGCCTCCGGCCCCCCGAGGAAAGTTTCCTCTCTCTCTCTCTCTCTCTCTCTTGCGGCAGCGGCGGTCGCTTCAGCCAAACTTCTCCTCCGGGCGCCGGCTCCGCCCGCTGCCCCCTCCGGGAAGCGGCGTCCGTCAGTCCCTTCTGCTCCTCGCCCTCTGGTTCCCAGTCCTGCGGCACCGTCCACGTCGGCGGCGAGCGACCGAACCCCTGGGCGACGAGGCGACGGCGGCAGCAGCAGCTGTGCCCCGCTCGCAGCCCGAGTCCCGACTCGCCTCCTGCCTACGACTCGCCCCGCTCCGAGTGCGCCCTCTGCCCTTCCCCCATTGGGCGGTGATTACCTCCGCCCCGCCCCGGCTGCCTGCCCGCGCTTTCTCATTGGATACCGCCCAGGCTGACCCCGCCCCTCCTCCTCCCGCCCCCCGCCGCCCCAGATCGCGGGGCTAGGAGTGTGGCAGCGGAGGCCAGGAGCAGTCTGGGCCCCACGGCGGCCGCCACCGCCTCCCCCCGCCTCTCCCCGCCCCGCCCCGCTTTTCCCTCCCCTCACCTCCCCTCTCCTCCCTTCCCCCGCCCGCGGCTCCGAACGCGGAGCGAGGCGGCGGTGCCAGACCCCGGGGACGGGCCGACGGCCGCCCGGGGGCACCGCGGGTGTGGGAAGGAGAGAGAGGGCCCCGCGAAGGGCGCAGCCACAGCAGGGGGGCAACGGGGGGAGTCACGACAGGGGCCTTGCGTCCCTGGCCGCGGCGGGAGCCGCCTCCTTTTCCTCCGCCTGCCCCCCGAGGGACGCAGGATCCGGGACGGGGAGCGCCTCGGCGCGCTCGCAGCCCCTGCGCCGCGGAGGGGCAGAGCCGCCCGCTCCGCGCCCCGTCCCGTCCCATCCCTGCAGCCAGACACCCCATCCCTGCCAGGTGCCCCGCGGGTGCGGAGCCGTGATTGACCCACTCCGCGGGGGCGAAAGGGGAGTGCGCTGCCGTCCCTCACGGCTGCTGCCCCGATCTAACGGCGGCGGAGCTCTGCCCAGCGCCGCCCCGCCGCCTGCTCGTAAACAGGCGGAGATGCCGCGGGCTCGCCCGTGGATCTCGGCACCCAGAACCGCCCCCGGCCCGGCTAGCGCTCTCAGCTGGCGCGCGAACCAGAGGTGCCCGCGGTTACCGGCCCGTCTCCCCGCCGCTGCCCAGAGCCCGCCGGAATGCCGCGGGAGCGCAGGCAAAGCGCGGCCCGGGGAAGGCGGTGGCCGCGGCGAGAGGTGCGGTTGCGGCGGCAGCGCTGTCGCGCTGGGCCCGGCGGCAGGGGCCGGGTCCAGGCGCTGCCCGGCGACGCCCCCGGAGGGGCCGCAGGCGGCAGCGCCCGGCGCCTCAGTGGCTCCGGTGAGGTGCGGCTGGAGGGAGCTGCCGGCCCGAGCCGGGACGAAGGAGCGACCGGCAGAAAAACAACATGAACGGTGTTGCCGAAAGGCAAACCGTTGACTTGTCTCCACTCGGTAACCGCAGGCGGTGGAGACCGCAGGGAGCCGGGAGGTCGTTGCCTCCACAAGGGCAGCCCCTGGGTATCACCGAAGAGCGGGAGCTCCTCCTGGCGTGTCACGCCCTGCCCGGGGTGCGAAGGCGGCTCCGGAGCAATGTATTCCGCTGTCAGAAACGCCCGAGGCTGCGGCGGGTGAGAGAATGAAGTCACTTACTCGGCAGGTGGGACTGCGTCAGCTGCGTGGTGCTGAGCCTGGAAAGTCTTGGGTTGCGCGTACCAGTGCCAGAATGTGGGAAATTCTAGGAGAGATGTTCTGGAAACTTAATATGGGTTATTACGGACAGTGCCAAGGTACGGCTCCTACAGTTTCTCCAGTCTCACACGCTCGTCTGCTTGAGCAGAAAGAACCAGCTCTCGTGTCAACAGAGGAGCTGCTATGTAAGGGCAAAACTCCTCATTGGTAAGGAAAAGGCCAAGTTGCTACCAGTAACAGAAGAAACTATAGTGTGAAGCTTTGTCAGCAGTAGCGTACCTTCTTGGTGTGTTTTAAAAAGCCCTGTAATTCACTGTTGTTCACTCCAGCCTAAATGCCTACAGGTAGCAAAGGTTCCCTATTACTTGCCCAGGCCCATGGAAACAGTACAGCCATGTAACATGATGCTGAAAAATAAAGCATTTCCATATTTGTCTAGAAGAAAGCATTTCCTGTATTTGTCTATTATTAAAAGTAATGGTGTTTTTATCATATCAGAATAGCTGACTATATTCTGATCCATTCAGAAATTCAACTAAATTGTAGATTATTTTTTAAGAGCTACAAATGTTTTAATTAGCCCCAGTAGTCTGCAGGCATTGGTCTGTTTTTCAGTGAAACGTCATTATGGTGATAAAATGCTACCAGTACAGTACATGGATTAGGGCCATTCAGCTGACATACCTCAACAACAGGCACAGGCGGACAATGAGAAGCAGCTACTGCTGGGCTGATTTGAACTGATACTGCCCTGCGTTTTTGCATAGATTTGGAAAGTAAATTACAAGCTGATCTCATTAAAGGCACCATGTTTTGGTATAAACAAAACAAATGTGTATGTTTGAGAAGAACCAAAACCATTGTGTGTTCCTGTATTCTGGAAAGCAGCAAGTCAGGAAAGCATCCTCAAGGTCATATTAGACAAGCACTCAAACTCTGAATGTTACAGCAAATGGACGATATTAGTGGGTGCAGCAACACACCAAGCAAGAAGTTTTGTACTGTTTCCTCAAAAATGCAGGTTCTTTTCCTCAGCCTCAGCCCTCTCGTGTCAGTTTGCCGAAGCACCTGCAGGGGTCAGAGTACTTTTGATTCACCAGAAGTTTCCACCAAAAAGGCTACTGTGATTTGGATGAGAGCAGTTTGTAAAAACATATGGTTTCTTACGAACTGGGAACCCTGTCTTTTGGTCGTGTCTTTTACTGATGCGGTGCATGAAGGGGTTTTACCTTCTATGTACAGCGTCGCTGAGATGACTTTTCGATTGAGGCATACAGTTCCTGCGGCTGTATTTTTAAAACACTGTTCGCAAAGACGGGATTGCGCAGAACGGAATCACAAAAGGGATTTCAGTGCTAGAGAGGATGCTGCACAATACAATACATGATCAGAGACATGATTTCAATAAGCTTCATTTATCAAAAGATGAAATGTGAACTGATTACAGTGTATTAATCCCTTCATGTGGAAAAATGAACTGGTCTATGAAAAATATGTAGGTATTTTTCCAGGACTTGTGAACATAGCCAGCATGGAAATCCCAGACATGTTGGATTGCATGCACAGGCAGTTCAATATTTCCCAGACATGCCAGACCTACCAGTCATGTACTGTACTGATGTGCAGTATACTCAATGCACAAAGAATTCATTGGACCTACTGTGCCTGTTTGCCTGTGTGGGAACGAACAAAGAAGCGCTAGAAGCAGTACAAAAACAGATGAAGAGGAAAGCTACGGACAGCTTAGATAAGAATGTTGCAGGGCCCTGAGAAAAAGCGAGCAAACTTTTGAGCTGACTGCCAAATGAGAGAGGCTTCAGCTGTGAACAGGATTAGTATCCTGCTTCATAGACTGTTTACTCAGTGGTGGCTGCATGTAAAGGAGCAAAATACAGAAATATTTATGGAACGAGGACCACAATTTAGGGTTCTTGTCTCCTCATGCCTTGCCCTTTAGGCAGAAGTCATGAACAACTCATGCGTATGCTTGTGTTTCCCTTTTCTGGCCCCAGGAATCCAAATACTTCGTTGCACAGTGGCACAGTTTCAGCAAGAAAGGTAAAAAAGGCTTCTGCCCCAAACCTGAGAAGAGTCCATAGGGAAAATGGGGTACTCCTTGGAAATTGGAAAATCTGATATCTGATGACTTTACAGGGAAAGTGAACGTCTCTGCTTTCCTCAGCAAGCAGCAATGAAGGGACTTACAGGGAAATTAACTTTCCCCTGCTTCTTGCTGCTTCTTGATTTATTAAGGGGTCTACTGATCCAAATAGCTTAGGAGTAAGTAGATTCAGCTACTGAAGTGAAATCCAGATCTTAATTTCCCCTAGAAGGAGGTTAGTAAACACTGCTAAATACAACTGTGGGAGAGAGAAAAGCATTCTGATAAACAGGCTGTAGCAGCTGAAATTTCCTGTAATGTTAGTGTTGTATCGAAGCCACATATAGGCTGGATGAAGTTGCAGCAGTAACCAAGTGGAGCTATATAGCTTTCTTGATCATCATGCAGTGTGGAGCTTTTGGAAAACTACAGTGCTGCATTGAATCTACTACCCCCTTCACTAATTCCTCAGTCCTGTACTCACTCCCCTTGCTAATGGTAAACCTCCCCATGTGAAAAATAGAAGTTCAGCATCAGTCCCTTGATAAGTCTGATATTCACAATAATCACAACTGAAATAGTTTTATTTTTATGACATAGGTGAAGATAACATTTATACTACCAAAAAGAAAAACATCTTCCCCCCCAACACTAAGTAAAGTATCAAAATGTCTTAATTTTGATTCAAAAGTTTGTTTTTACTGTGCTGATCTATAGTGGTGATGCCTTATACATCTCTGAATTTCGTTGTACCTTTTTCTACCCAAACATTTTGTTTCTTTTCTGTGCCTCATTGTGTCTTTGTTGCACATTAAGTTCCTTTTTTATTCTTTAGTCTGTTAAGATAATTTGTGTCTACTTTGAAGCAGTCCCTTGATATAAACTCTTTTGTAAACAGGTTATACACATGAGCAATCTACTCCCAGAAAAAAAGAATCAAGATAAAACCTTGATTCAAGCAGTGCTGAATCAGTCTAAAGCACATGAGAAAAATTTCTATCTTCTTCACAGAGATAGCATGGACTTATTACATTAGTAGCTGCAAGGGGTTTCAAAACCCTTAAAATGGAAAATGGTGGGAAATTGGGAAATCAAATATGAGATTTTATTTTAACAGAAACAATCTTTTAAAGAATTGTTTTGAATCAGTTCATAATAAGTAAATATCCCATCAGGTAGACTCAGTTGTTTTTTTCTGCCCTATAAACTCTTCCTCTCAGTTGAATCCCTAGCTTGAGACAGCTCAGTAGTTCAAAATTCAGACTCTGCCTGGAATAACTGTCAGGTGGAATTGTTTATAGTTTTTTCATAATACATATTTGATTGCTCATATGGAACCTAAAAGGACCTGCTTCTTTAATGGCCTCAGCACAACTGCATAAGCAATTTTAAAATACAATTGCATAAGTAATTTACTTAAAATTGTACTTTTTCACAACTTTAGAAACTATGCATTAATAAGAATTATAAGTAAATAAGCTATACATTAATAGGACTGGTCGTTTACAGGTGCAGTTCTTCATATTGCACTTAAATCACTGAAATTGTTATGCATTCAACTTAAGGATTTTTTGCAGATCTGAACATTTTATAATACATATATCTTAAAAAGTGCAAGGTTAAAGAACTAGGGAGTCAATATCTATTTAAGGCTATCTACCAGGAGCCTATCAGGAGAAATAACTGCTATATCTAGAAATGCAGTTTTGTATTTAAATTGGTCACACTCAAGGTCACGTTGTTCTTAGCTTCTTTAGCGCAAAGAAAATCTTTTTAACAAATAAGCACGGTTAGGAAGGAAAGACAGTTTGCTGTCAGTTTACAAAAGAAAAACAGAAGTCTCATAAACTGGTATGTCATTCTAGGGATTACATGCATTTTTATTGCAGAAAATCCAGCCACCAGAAAAGTAGATGGATAAGACCAGCATCTACAATCCTTTTCATAGTGCTGCATACTCATAAGGTTTTAAATGTTAAAATAAAAATCCCTTGAAAATACTGTGTTTAGTTCACTGCAATCTGCAGATTAATTCAGATAGGACGAGGGATATGCTGGATAGAATTGGTCATAGCTAAGTCCCTAACAGGAGAAGTTCATAGGGTTCCGGGCAAGATACTTCCTATTTTGAACATGACTTTGAACTGTTGAAGGAAAATCACAAGAGGCTGAAGTAATGGGTAAAGATGAAACTGGTGGGTAGCTGTTTATCAAGGCAAGTCAGGCCCCAGCTGTAATACTCCTTATTTCAGTTCAAACTCATAAAAAAATTGACTCAGCCTTGAACTCTTCAAATAACCAATTCAAACTGAGGCAAAATGGCTTGCAGCTGAATCAAACACTAAAAGAAAGGTTGTCTAATTATAAGTGAATGGCAACCTCATTAAGAGACCACTGAAAAAAGATTTTTTGTTAACATTAATGACAATGAAGATCTCCCATTTCTCTTTTTCTAGGAGAGTTATACCTACAAAAGATCTCCAGATGTTATCTTCTGTATTAGAAGAATTTATTTTCATCAGATGTAGACATATATGTGGGCCTAGTCAGCTCTTGATTATCAAGAGTAACCTGAAAAGGGATAAAACAAGAACCCACTCTCAAAGCTAACCCTACCCCTAAACCCACAGGTGGTACAAGATGAATGCAAGGTGGTCTTTGGGATCACGCAGTGAGAATGCAATGGGGAAGAGAGTAGGGTGGCGATACCGGTGAGTGCAGAGGCTGGGGACCCAGGTGGGTGTGGGGTATTCTGGTGTGGCAGTCTTCTACAAACACAACTCTTCTGCTTGTAGACGTGAGCTGGCTCGTACTGGGCCTTTCATATGTCTCTGGTCTTGCAACATGGTTAATCCATAACCCAGACAAGTCATCAGCAACTGACTGAGAGGCAACTATAGCTGATCCTGCTTTACGGCAAGGGGGCTTTATATAGCCCCCTTATATATATGTGTGTGTGTGTGTGTATATATATATATATATATATATATATATATATATATATGTGAGTTTCTTGAGGCTGTTTTCTGTAACTTTTTCAGGCAGTGTTGTGTATTCTGGCTGTATTCTGACTGCTGGAACTCACAGATGCCAGGGGTTATTGAGACAATCTCAACCTGGCCCTTGACTTATGTAACAAATTAAAACTATTTTTCATGTCTTTAATAAAGCTGGATAGAGCTTTCATTCCAAGGAATCATGGTATATTTCTAATGTTTTTACTAGCTCTTTCTAGATTTTAATGTTGATAAATGTAACTGGCCATAAAAAACATCTATCCCTACTGACTTACTTCCATTCACATCTATAATCGCCTTCTTGATTTCTGCAGATGATGATGTGGTTTAGCAAAAATATTTAGGATAATGTCAAAGGCTGTTCTGATGACAACTCCATGTATACCAAATTAAGAAGCTTACCTTCTGATATCTACCAAGTATGTTGAGGAAATCAGATTTTGCTAGTTCATCCATCCAAGGTGAAGAATGTTCCTTGTAAGAGTAAAGCAAAGACATTTTCCCAAAGTGAAACAGTATTTCTATAAATTGTTTGAGCTTCTTTATTTCTTTTGATGGACAGTTAGATAGCCAGTCTGACTGTTCAGCTTTTTAACAGCTTGGCTAGAACTATGCACAGCTTGGATAACATTTGCAAAGTCCATGTGTCTAAAGTTATTGTGCTGTGGTAACAGTGAGAGAAAAAAGACTAGTATAAATCAGCATTCATATCAATTGTTTGGTCTGTGTTAGTGTTTATAACATCTTAGGGCAAAGAAACAGATCACTATATTTTTTCAAGGGTATCTAGGTCTTCCTTATTCATTGTTGGGTTTGGGGGATTTTTTTTCTGTTAATATTTTTTTATCCATGTTGTGATATTAGTTGGCCTCCTATGGCTGATTTCAGTCTATTAGCAAGAACTATTTGCTAACTTCCGGGTTTTTTTCTTTACATAATTAGAAATACGGTGACTCTTCTTGTAAATTGCTAAGACTGAGAAACTTTGCAAGTCTAGATTTTGTTGTAGGCTTCATGTTAATGCTCTCAGCCTATATCCGAAAATACTCAACATGATGCAAGATTATATTCCTTTCCTTTCAGTCTTCAGGAAGACACATTCGGTAGATTTCCTGGTCCAGCCTGTCTGAAAGAAACAACTGGATGTTGCTGTACACCCAGTGTTTTGAACAGCATTTATCTTTTCAAGTGTGAACTTGGAATCTCAAGCTTAGGGACTTGGGTGGGGCTTAAGGAAACAAGCAGGAAGGTAAGACAGCTTGCTTATGACAAAGGCAGTGATACAGCTAGGAACAGACCACAGCACCTCCTGCTTCTCAAAATATTTTTGCCTCACAAAATTAACTTTTCACATAAAATTGGGGAGGAGGATGGATGAGTTGAGTGGGAGGAAAAAAAGCCCTGAACAGCAGAGAAGCCTCAGCAATAAGAAAGATGGGAAGGAAAATGGTTTGATTAGTATGGACTGGTAGAAAGGAGGACAATAAGGTTTTCTCAAGCCAGGAAAGATGTGATGGATGTAGTTATGAGAAATAGCATCCTACCGTTGGTAGGAACTTGCAAGATATTAGCAGTTTCCTAGACATTCCAAGTTCTACCACTTCCTAACAATAAAAACACAAGACATCATCGGTATTATTCTCCCAGTCCTTCCCTCTTAATATATAGGGGATTAATATATTATCAGCCTATTAAATCATCTCCTTTACAGCAGAAGGGTTCTTCTCTCATGAAATCTTCAGGTTATCATTGCTTTTGAGCTGAAGTAGATCCCTCATTCTAGGAAATCCCTTATTTATGGGAATATGTGAAAACAAAAATTCCCCTCTCCTTTCCCAACTCATTGGTCCAGCCCCTACAGCTGGTTACAGCCTTTTGTAACCTGCCCCCACATTAACTATTCCCTAGACTGAGTAGGTAGATTTTAGCATGCTTTAGCTTATGATAGTAAGTTTATTTATCAAGCTATTTTCTAAGTTTTAATATAATTAACATGTTCTCTTGAGTGCTTGATTGACATTTTTGCCTTTTTGCATTTTTGTTTTCTTCAGAAAAGAAGATACAGACAAATTTGGAAAAAAGGTTAATCAATTCTCGCAAGCCAATCTTTGAATTCTAACAGAAACATCAGTACAGGGCTCCCATTATTTTATGGCAGTGAAGCTCTTAGAGTTTTCTTACTTAGTAATAAAGAGAAAAATTTGCTGTTACACTTCGCGTAAGTCTTCACAGCAATGCAGACTAGCAGGAAAAACTTATTTTTTACTGGCCATTTAATCTGATTCTACAGGTGATTTTTCACTGCTAGATTTGCAAACAGCAAACACATCACACCTGCAGCTATTACACAGGACATATACAGCCTTTTCACACTCTAGCTACAGTCCATCATGGGAAAGTGTAGCACTGACACCATCTTGACTTGAGTTTTAGAAATGTTTTTCTTAGCCTTCAGCTGGATCTCTTGGTCAGATTAAGACTAGAGTGCTGCTCCAGTCCTGTTGTCATCCTACTCTTTGTAGTACATTTTAGAGGGATAAAACCACTGATACTGTCTCAAGGACATGAGCAGGTGAGCAGGAAGAGGACATACTTGAAAGAGACTCAGAACAACTGGCAGCAGGATGTAACCAAAATCCAGGTCCTTCCTACACCTTCTGAATCAGTTTTTATATCCAGCATCAAGCAAGGGCAAAACCACCTTGAGTCACCTTCCTTTTTTTGTTCATCCAATATAGGCTTCAGTAGATCAAGCCCCAGCACACTCCTTTATTAATAAGATTTTCCTATTTCTCAACTTACAGCTAATTTTTTGTTTTCCTTTCACAGAAAAGAAAAGCATGTTTTGGTTTTCTTTGATTTGGTCAAACCTTGATTTGGTTTAAGTGATGCAATTGGAATCATGTGTGTTTTATAGAGAACTTTTCAGAATGAATACAAACAAAATATACAAATGTACTCTTAAATTCTCAAATTCTATAGGTATTTGGTCTCAATATAAGAATTTTGAGGCACAATTACATTTTTAAAATAGAATAAAGTATTTTTAATTCTGTAGCTGAAGCTTAAAAAAATGTAGTTATGCAGTATTTCAAGTCTACCTGGTTATTTATGTTACGAATTATTCCATAATATCTTTGATCTTTTGCATTTGTTGTAAGAAAGGAAGGTCTTCATAGCCCTACACTGAAAGCTACAGTTAAAGCTGTATTTACCCACAGCTGAGGTTGAATCAGGAAGCACTTAATCAAAAAAAATTAAAGAAATAAAAATAAGACATTAAGAGAAAAAAAGGCTTATGCATTTCTTTCTACCTTCATACTATTTACAGTGCTATTAAAAATGAACTCTAGTACTTCATAAAGCTTATATTTCCATTCACCACAGAAATCACCAGGGAACATAAACCCCAAGTTTAAGTTTCCAGTGTGATTTATCAAACTTTGATAATGGTCTGGTATGGTATCAGCTGATCGACTCATCTGCTTTCCATAAATTGGCAAAGACATTTCCCTTAGTTCTGCTGAGGTTTTCTGTTTTAGTTGAAGTTGTTACAGCTGCTATTTTGGACAGTGTCCTCCAGAGGTGAAAGCTTGAACCTGTGTAACTTCTGCCGAAGGGCCAGCCCCTTCAGGCCAGGGCTGCCACAAACTCAGAATGTCTGTGGGATGAATGAAGAGGTAGATGCATACACAGAGTGTTCAGTGGGAAAGGAAAATGAGTGACAAATAAATGAAAAGTTCATCTGGTGGCACTTACCATAGTTTAGTGCTGATGGCTGATCCCTCCTAGTTGACGGGCGATCAGCTTTAAAGTATGTTCTTATAGTGTAGACCAAGCAATCATTACAAAATCTGCAGTGTGTTTAGAGTCTTGTCTTTCAGGTACTAATTTTAAATGCCCTCTCCCCATGTGACAGAGATGGCTGGGGTGCTGTCTTGCTCTTTGTAGAGGAGTTATCATAAAACTCTTCGATTTGATAGAAAATTCCCCAGTGAGCTATACATCTGCTTAATAGTTACCATTAGCAAACGTATCAGTAGACCTTTCCTAACTCCATATCAAAAGCAGGAGATAGCATTTAGCAGCTCTTCTGTATTGAAGATTTTGGCTTTGTCGTAAAATTGAATGAGGTATACGTGGGAATTTTAGCTAGCAGCTACACGTAGCAAAAGCTGGTATTTTTCCTTTCAGTGTAGAAAATAATCTCTCAGAGTTTCTAGAGTATTAGGAAAGCTTTTTTGTTGTTTTGTTTTTCTTTGTATTAATGGATAAGCCAGGGCAGATTTGTCATCGGCATCTCTGAGTTCAGTCTGGCTGAGCAGAAAAACATGCAACAAAGAGAAAATGTGTTGGTGCAGAAGAGGACTCAAAGTAATTTGAATTTTTTTTTTCTTTTTACAAAATAGGCAAAGAAAAGTGAAAAATATCAAAAGGAATACTCCTTGGACATTTATTATTCCCCCTGTATCAATTAATTTTTCCAGATCATCATGAATAATTCAAATAGACATCTTAGTTTATATTCCATGCTTTGTCTTTTTGCCATTTAAATGCAATTTTTAACAAGTGAGATTTAAAGCTTAAGAGTGACAAAAAGAATATTGGTTTAACTATGGCTGTCTGATGAACATATTTTTAATAGAAAAATCTGCATTTGGCTTACTCCTAAAACCCACTGAAACTAACTTTTCATTACAGGAACTTTATGCACATAACTAGAGGACTGAACACCTACTGAAGATGATAGAAATGCTCTAATTAACTTCATCAAGTTCTAACTAATAATTACTTATGTGAAGTATAAGTAATCTTAAATCATTTAGGATTCTGATTTCTCCATTCTTCTGAACTTTGACATAACAAACTTGGCTTTTTGTAGCCCGAGAAATGATGTGTGAGGCTGTACTGCTTACTTTCATTCTAAATCTAACTGGTCTCAGAATTTTTTGTACATATATATTAGTAATTTAGCTGAACTGTAACCATGGTGATATTGATAGCATATGTAGAATAAATAGGACACAAGGCTGCTTACCCAGGAAGAGTCAACATTTAGAATATTATCAGGATAGTCACAATTCTCAGATGTGAACTGGGCATTAGTTATTAATATAGTTTCTTATATTAAAAGCTATTAGAAGGTTGGTTTTTTTTTATTTGTTCTGTTTTGCCTGTCATGCATTTATCAATAGTCTCATCCATTTAACAGTCATGACGTGCATAAAAGGTTAAACCTGACAATTGTCCTTTAAATTATATTCCTTTAAATGCCAAAGTGTGTCTCTGTTTAAACCTTCTGCTGGGGAGAATATTCTTTGGGGAATTGTGTTGACTTAATCTCATATTCTTAGGCATTGTATTTAAGCCCATTCAGAGCAGTCAGGGCTGATTTTTCACTTCCTGGGACCTCACTGCAAAGCTTTTCATATCTGATAGAGAAATATTAGATTAAATTGCAACAATTTTATCTGAAATTATTGTTTGGAGTTCAAATCAGAGCAATCAGGTGCCCTGTATTTTGCAAAACTTCCAAAATCATATTTTATTTGTGCCTCTTTTCCGTACTATTTTTCTCTCCTGTGTTTTACAGTTCAGAGTTTTCACTCATTTCAGTCAATACAAAGGTGCCACAGGGCTATAAAATGAGCTTTGTCGACAATTTAGGGACAGTGCAAATGACTGCTGTTGCTTGTTGTGGCATGTATTTCAGATGAGTCAGATGAGAACTGAAGTTCTACTGTGTGCTGGCAATTTCTGTCAGGTGGGACAGATTATTGATGACCTTTACTGCTGAGTGAAACCAAAAGGAAATCAGAAATTGTCACTATAAAGTTGGGTGAAGGCGGGTAGAGAAAGGCTTCTTTGGTAGTTGTAGGACTCCATTTAGATGTATTTTTCTACTTCCTTCACAGTTACGCTGTGTTCAGAACACTTCCTTTCTCTTTATTACTATTGTTAGAACAACAAAAACTATGAAATCAACAGTATCTTTAAAAATCACTTTGAAGTGGCCAATGTTAATATTAGTCAAACTGCTGTTTCTAAATCTACATATATTCACAGGTCCTCCTTCAGAATATATGCAGATCAAAACTATACTGTTAAAATATCCCAAATGTCAAAGACTGGAAATTCAGCAAATACAAATAAAAATAATCTTGACTTAAAATAAGAAAAAAGAGGTATTTTCTATGGGCCATTAACAAATGGTGAACTTAAAAATGGCTGTTTTCTGTCACAATTGCATGTTAGTTTTAACTCTGTGGTGCTGTAAATTCAGTTAGAGCCAGAGCTGTACAAGGAAGGGAGTGGTGGTAGGAGAAGAGGAGGACTGGTCATTGCTGCATCATATGGGCAAGATGTGACAGGGAAGCAGGTACCCGGTGATTTTGTACAGTTCGGGTAGTACAGCTACCTTCAGAGTTCACAGTACCACTGGTCCCTACTCTCATCTGCCAGGTACTGGGACCTTTTGGGGAAAACACCTACTAATCAGTTTTTAATTAGCTGGAACACCCCTGTGGACTAAGAGAAACCTTATTAAATACAGACAAAATATCTCTAAGAGCCAGGGAAGCATGCTCTCTAAAGCAATGGAGACTTGGCCATTTAAGGGAGCTATCTGTAAGCTGCCTTTGCAGCCCTAAGACACTTCTCACTTTGATGAATATTCTCCCTGCAGCCTTTTCAACCTTCTTTAGCAACCTGGCTTGAACGGCTCTTTTTTTTCTTTTTTCTTTTTTTTTTTTTTTTCTAAATGTGGACTGTTATGAAGAGGTTTGTGATGGGCAAGTTTAAAAGCACACAATTTCTACAGGTTTTGTGGAGTTGTAGCTATCTCTGTTCACACAGTCCTATGAACTTGAAATTGAATTTATATTGAACCGAGGGAAAAAAAAAACCTCTGTAAAATATTTCTGGATTTTGGATATTTAAGAGAGCTCACTTCTTGCTTGAGTTAACTCTGCTATGTTATATGTAAGTTCCCCCAAAGATTTTAGGAATTATTTGAAGCAGTCTTTGTGCATTACCACCAGCTATGACTGTCCCAGGCACTTTAACTAACAGCCATCCTAAATTCTGTAGGGCAGCAGAGTTCCACCTACACCTTTGTATCTCTGAAATTAATTTCCTTTTCAATTTTGACATATCACAAGTTTTGTTAGCCTCAGAAAGCAATGAAAAAGCATTTACTTAAGTGAACTTTTTTTGATGCTGCACTTTCCATCCTGAGATAGAAACCTAGGCCAGACTCTAAATGCAGTCTTTGCAAAGTACAAGGATTTTACTGTGCTTTCATTAAAAAAAGCGTAACCTTAGAAGAGAAACAGAGGTAACAGACCAAGGAAATAGTAGTAAAGGAATAAAGAACACTATCTCAGAACAGAGACTGAAGATGCAGTCTGGTACCCGGCATCCTCTGCCACCAAATACATAACACAAAAAGAGGGAGAATGTATACTGCCAGTTGGTGAAAGTGGTAATTGATAGACTAAATCCTCTTTTTACTTTAATTTACCAGTGAACAACAGCATATTCTGTCTGGGAGAAATAGACATTTTATGACATGCATTAAAATTTAGTATTAATTAAAACAATTTGTTCAAATACTACTTTTTGTACAAAGCACATTTTGTAATAGATAATATAATTAAATTCTCCAGATTCTTGGAAATAAAAGCATATGTGCTCAACAGATGACATTTTTACTTTGTCTCTTCATTTTATACGATAGTGAACAGCAGCAAATGCAAAAACATTCTTCTGAGATACGGGAGGTATGGCAGCAATGATAATATTGTGCCTCAGTGACCATTCACCTACATCAGCAAATGTCAGTTGGAAATCTAAAGGATAATAAGAAAATGTTCATAATCCCAGAAATGCAGATGAGAAAACTGAACAACTTTACATGTATCCAAATGTGCGCTACATGATCACGTGGTTTCTTGACAAGTCAACCAACTGTTATGAAATTCAGTCAGAAAACAGAAAATGAATTATTCAACACAATCTGAAATATTTTTTCTTCGAAGGGTGACACTCATTTCTGCTGCATTGCACAAAGAATCTTGCTTGGGGGGCAAAGACTCTGAGGGGGTTTTGTGGTTTGTTTGTTGGGGTTTTTTTATGTTTGTTTATGTTTATTTTTTGGTTCAGCTGTCAAACCAATCATCCAGACAATAAGACTGTTTGATTATTTTTATTTCTTGTCACCAAGATTAAAATCCAGAAAATTTAATGGAACTCAATTCCTCCAGACTGGGAAATCTTATTTTTATCTTCCAAAGCTGAAATGCCTTGGTAGCATTTAGTCATTAGTTTGCCATTTCTGAAGTGTTTCAGTTTTCAGGTGTGCACTGATAAAAGTCAGGAAGATGGTGAATTAGATTCCTAGTGGTACTACTGACAGAGCTTCTCCTCATATAACGCAGCCCAGGAGGGTGGGAAATGGTGAGGAGGTCCTTTCTCTACCTGAGAGGATCTGAACTTGTATTATCCTCCTTCTTGAGTAGTGCTTCCAGAGCGCGGCACAGATGACCCTGGGCAGATCTTCAGTCTCTCCAGATGGAAACGCTCCAGTGTGTATTAGAGCACAATGTTTGAGCCCAGATGTTTCATGCCTTTACCAGCCACCAAGTGCGATATTCTTTCTATACATCTCTTTTGCTACAGAGGCCACTCACAGTGAACAGTATCAGTTAAAGACATTTAGAAAGCCCTGTTCACAGTGTACTAGGGAAGAGTGAGGGGATAGTGCAGCTCTTCAATAACACCAGTTCAAAACTTCCCTAGAAGCTGGAGCACAGCATGCATCTCCCACTTCTCATTTGAATGGTCTAACTACAGAGCCTAGCCCTTCTTTTCTTTGACTTTTCTGTCACACACACAAACACTGAGATGTTGAAACAATTAATTTTGTATACATATAAGTTATTACTTTTAGATATTTTAAAATAATTTCTGCTAAAATTACTTGGCAAATTAAAATCAAACTGGTGAACAGTTTCTATATGGTTTTGGTGACATCCTCCCAAAATGTTAATAATGAGTAATCTCAGTTCCTTTGCACTGAAGCCACTATAGAAGGACTAAATACAATCTGAATGATAGTGAACAAGACTTCTTAACAAAATATATGAGAAAGGTGGGAATATAAGGAGGACTCTACAAACAAGCAGTACTACATTACATTCCTACTATCCAGGTAAAGTCTCTGTCATTAATGCACTTATGGGTATCATTGCAACCCAGAACAGATCAAAAATTCAAAATGCTCCATTTGTAACCCTGCCTTCCTCAGAAAATGATCATTCTGATAATCTGTCTTGATAAATAGACTGCAGATAAATCTGTTGCAAGTTACTCACAGATGTGGTTAACTAATTTAATGCCGTCTGATTTCTTGCTGTTTTGAGAACAAATCTGATCCAGTTTCTCCACTGTCTTCTGTTGTGGTAGGTCAGGTCTCCCCTACACCAGTCCTCTCTGTCACATTTTGGATAATCCAAACTGTAACGCAACTAAGCACTGAGTGGCCTGTTGTCCTCTTTAGTTCTTTGCAGGGCATGTTGGTGTCCTTATCAAAACTTTTGTCAAAATTACTGCCAGATGAGAAAAGTAAAATAGTACCATAACTTTCAAAATTCCTCCACCCTGAGTTCTTTTCCCAATGAATTTGGCTTCAAGCAAAATTAACAATCATCAGTTGTGTTTCTGTTAGAATAAATATCTCAAATACCTGTATTTTAAGCAAAATACCTCACTTTCTTTTTTTTTTTTCCTTATCATTTTGTACATGCCATTCAGCAAGCTGAGCTTGTCTGGGTAATGTGGAAAAAAAATAAAATCACATTATAATGTGAAAAAAATTTCATTTTATTTCAAGAAATAAACAGAAGTAGCAATATATTTTCCTTCCTTCCTCCAAACATGGTTACTACAGTATTCTAGAGCAGTGTATGGAAAATACTTTAATGTTTAATTTTGAGGGTAATGAAGTTAAATACTATATATCATGAACCTGAAAGGATTTCAAAGACATATTTTACTGGAGAAATCATAATCCAAAATTACTTTATACAACCAATTGCCCTAAATAAGAGAAAACCAGGTAAGAAACAAGGAGTCAATCTACTACTGTTAGTACAATGTGTGTTAAAAAGGAAATATATTATCCAAGCAGTGTCAGTCAGTGCCTAATAGTTTATAAACCCTTGGTTTATAATTTAAGTTTATGAAGAAAAAATATCTGTGAAAGTATATAAGTACTAATTTATAATAAACTAAACTGGAACAGACTAAGTGTTCTTTTAAAATCAGCAATTGCATCTCTGGGTTTTAGAAACAACAGATCTCTTATCAGTGATCAATCTTTTCAAAAGGAACAGAATTGCAACTGTCGGTTGTGGTTTGCCTTTTTACTGCAGAGTCACCATTTCATTGACAATATACCTTCCACTTGCTTCCATTTAAGTTAACACTAGAATTCATATTGTCATTAATGGAATCAGATTGGGATTTTAGGATTTCTGTCTTCTGAGAATTCACAGACTGTTCTCATATCACAGGCAAGTGAATCATAAATTAATTCAATAAAGGACTGAAAAAAGTACAGAGAAATTCTGTCCAAAGTGCCCTGGCTAATTAAGGTGCTTAAGTCCTATGTTCAGAAGTCATAAGCCTGTTGAAGAACCTACATCCCATGTGACTTGAACAGGACACAGTTTAGATTTTCAAATATGTATAGGTGATTGATGTCCTTTGAGTAAAATCCTGTATGCTTGTATTGATTTGAAATCAGGATCTAGTTTTCTAAGTTAGTTAGGGTCTACCAGGGCTTACTTGTGTGCTACCAAGTGCCCACGATTACCCAGCTCAGGGGACTTCATGGGGCATGCTGTGGTCTGGTCTATGAGTGTTTTCTTTTCATAGAGGCAAGAGGAGCAGGAATACACACTTGCTCTGCTATTCATTCAGGATCCAGTCAGGGCACATTCCTGGACTGGAAACTATTCCTATAACTATAGCTTATATTTAAACCTCTTTCTTTTTTCCTTTTAAAAAGTATTTGGTGAGCACACATATGTACTGATACAATGATGAGCAGCTTAATGTAGGCTTAAGCAGTCCAAACACTTTCCAGTAGCAAAAAACCATAGCCTCAAGATGAATTCTATAGATGGAAACAGCGTTTCCTTTTCAGGAATTTTCCTCCTATTTTGGATGCTCTTTCATAGGACTGAGGACTAGAAACTTAGACCTACCAGCAGAAGTCCTTAACTGACATTGACTTTGCCCTGAGCACATTTAAACTATATAAATTTCAATGACCTTCCGAATTTTGCTTCTGAGGCAGTAGCAATTAGAGAGGGAGAACTTGGTAGCACAGTTCTTTGGGAGATGAGGATCCAAAACGGAATGTGAAGACCCAGAAGTTTTATGCGTGTTTCCTCATAGACCCTGATGAATCCTATGAGAGCCCCTTGGACTGAGCCCACTGCTTGTTCTGTGGCAACACAACTCCTCTTTTCTCTCTACCAGAACAATACAATGGAAACTCTGCTAGGAACTTGCAATGGAAATTCCATTTCCCCATGCAGGATTTTCCTGTACAGGACTAATCTGGACAGTTAATGGCTTCTTAGCTGGGCTTTAATGTAGGTTCAAAAGCATATGAATGCTCTCGTGGGTGGAATAGCAGGCTACTGGAGGATATGAAATATTTCCTCACTGGAGGTATTTACCAAAGCCTCTGTAGGACATCCATGAAAGCCAAGTCTTCTGAAAATTTTCAGGCTAATTTATACAGATGTTTTAAAAAAGGAGTCATGGAATTCCATACCTTATATACATTAATTTTCCATCCAACAGAATAACTTTGGCCACCTTGTATTTCAGTGAAAACCACCTCTATAAGCAGAGTGTGACTGAACAAGAACTGGTGTAATGGAAAGTTTCATTTTGAAAATACAATAAAGTTGCAGGAGTAGCGAAGGAAGTGAACATTACTTGCACTTATGTTACACTCATTTATGCTTTTATGAATGAGTTTATATTTTCCTTTTATGCTGCTGTTTGTATAAATTAAATATACCATGCCAATTAAAACTGGATTAAAATACTTCTTTTGTTTCTACTTTTCAGTTTTTTACAGAATAAATTATGTTTTAATGTTGCTATTATAAATGTTTATGACGGATAATACTATGCATGGGCCTAGTCCAACTCCCACTTAACTCAGTGGAAAGATTCCTTTGATGTTCATGGGAGCTGCATCAGGCGATCGATATGTCTTGCTGTTTATAGACATTAGAGAACAACAGTGTAAATGCTCTATAAATTAGCAAAGATATTATCATCTGAATTTCCAGTGTAGATATATTACTTAAAACAAGTAGTTCCATAAGCAGTGGAATTAATGAAGCCCAATTTTCTATGATTTGTATCTGAGAGTGAATCTCCATGTGGATTCTTTTATGCCTAGCCATGATTGCACTCACACTGCAGCCTTTCCTGCCAGGAGAGGAATGTCTGCATCCCCCTCACCTTCCTGGTCGCTTATTTTAATGAGATTTGTAGAAAATGAATACAGATAAGTCTTCTAGCTCTCTGTTGAATTTGGGTAAAAGTAGCCCACAGGTTTACTAGGGGCTGGCAGATAGGTGACACAAAAGCTTACAAATCTTATAGTTGCAAGGCACATTCCTGAGGAACTGGACTAAAAGTAAAGGAATGCATGCACTGGACTTTGTATCATCAAACGTCGATAATATGCACAAGGAACAGTTAATGAGAAACCACAAATGTAGATTTAAAAGGAGTAAGAAGTATTCTGAGTTTTAATAAGCAACACAGAAAGCTCGGTCATCTCTGGAAGCATGGCCAGGCACTACATAACCTCATGACTTCCCAGGGGAGGCCTCTAGTCCCAGAGAGACCCTGATGCCTCCTGGAGCTCCCAGCATACAGGCGGTACCTGAAATAGTTATGGTACTGCTACATAACCTTGGGAGCAGGTGACTCCTCTAAGAGTTAAGATTTGCTTTGTAGGCCAGAGCAGAAGTGGAATGGACATTGGCTTGGTTCTTCCCTCTACACTTCAGTAAGCAAAATAGGGAATGATCTTATTTCATTCCTGGGGAATGCACTCCTAAGAACAAGGGAAAAATCCTTAAATGAGCCAGAGGAGGGAAAGGAAAAATTCACAGTGTCAGACCTTGTGGATTTTTTCATTCTTCTTCATTCTTTCCATCCTCCAAGTCTGCATTTTCAAAAAGGTTGTTGCAGAAGTAATAATAATCATACTGGGTCAAAATGATCATCGGAATTGACTTTGCTTCAGTTATTCTGGGAAGAATTTGACCCTTACAGTTGTTTAAATAAATTGAATTAATAATTAATGATTGAGAACAGGTTATAACATTTTATAAATGTAAAAGACTTAATTCCTATGTATTTCCCCATTATGAAGCAGAGCAAATAATATTGAAATTGATGTATTTTAGGTGGAATCAGTAATATTCAAAGTTAACATTGCATAGTTCTTTTCACTACAATTGCCTATAGCTTTGCCAATGTCAACTATCTGAAATGAAGATTTCTACATTTATCCTCTCTTCTAAGCAGATTTTAGATTTTAACTTAAATCCAAAAGAAAAATAATGAATGGAAGGTAAAGAAGTATCTATGCAAATGTTCAGTCCTCTTCTCAAAAATCAGTATTTTGTAAAGCTCTACCATCTCCATTGAGATTATTTTGAAAGACAGAAAGAACAGTCTTGAAATAAGACAGATGAATCTACCAATCTGAGCAATACCCAGGCAGAACCAGACAAAGTGTAAACTTTTAAGGTTATAATTTGTGTATCCTCAGTAGAGTTTGTTGAAAGCTTACTGATAAAAGTCTCCAAATTTCTAATTTGTACTTTCTAAGGTCTTCATGTGACTGGTGCACATTAATTTTGTGCACATGACGTTGTAAAACCTTTGTTTGGCTAATTGTGCCTAATTTATGCCATATTCCTCTCTGCCATTTAGGGTTTGAGATAGATGGTGGATGAAGCAAAACAGCCAGAAAGAGATGTTCTCTTATACTTCTTTTTACCAAAGCAAGACCTGCAAAAGCTTTACTTTGCCAGGAATGTTTGTGCACTATAGAACAAGACTTTTCTAGTGCATATGTTCAAGTAGGTCAAATCAAATTTATTTTAATAATGAAATTTTGCTACATTTTGCTACTTTAGTATTTTAAGACCATTTTTATTTGAAATCAAGTGTATCTGATTGCTTTACGATCTACTACTTCAGTTAATAGAACACAGTTTACCTGTGACTAATAGATTATTTGATAAATTAATTGTTCTTCTCCAAAGGCTGTTAGAACTCATGATGCTCTTGGGAAGAATCTTTCTGTGTCCTGTTGGCTGCTCAAGAAGACCATTTTTAAAAACTCTAAATACGTCAGCATTTTTCTTGCAAATCTTTTGCTGGACATAAAATGCAACACACAAAAATGCTATATGCTCAATGTGGTGGTTTATTGTTCATCTAGTAATGTATCATCTTATGAAATTGCTGCTGTATTTTTGTGCCTGTGTATCCATCCTGCTGCAGACTTCCTCTCAAATTATTTTGTTGTATGTTGTTTCCACAAGATGAACGTCTAAACAGTTTGAAATCAATACTGCATGCCCCATCATGTAGGTGGTATCCAAAAATCTCTTCCAAATTTAGCCATATGTTTTGTAGCACCTGTTTCACAAGTTCTTAGCACCTGCTCTCCTTATGGGAGTATTAACATTTACTTCAGTAGGAATAACATCCGGTCCCATATTTGTTGATAGTCCCACACAACAACAACAGCTATCCTACTAGAAGAAACAAACAGTATGTACTTCCTTCATCAGAATACGTGAGCAGGATACACTGGCCCACAGATCTTTCTTGTCTTAATGATGTGGCTATTTCTAGACTTAAGAGTCTGTTACTTTGGGTGAAGTGTGCAGAATGCAAAACTTATACTTCCCTCTGTATTCCAGGTGAAAAAACAACAAAAAACAGGAGACAATGAGTTTGCAGAGTATGGACTTCGCAGATACATTGTGCAGTCCTCAGCAATTTTTTGTGTACCATAGTATGCAGCTGACTAGGGAAAAGGCAAAGGATGGCCAGCAAACTTGTACACAGCCTACATCTGCCAGTGTGGAGGTCAGTGCGGCTCTGGTCTGCACTGCGGACTGCTTCATTTGCGGTTGCATGGTCAGGCTGTGAAAGATCTGTTCTTAGCCACTGACAGTATACTGAGTCGCAGCGTCTGATGCCTAGCAACTAATCATGTTAATGGAGAATTGCAACACTTCTCAGGCCACAGGCCTGCACACATGGATGTTTGTGCTTGGTTATTGTGACCACTCATGCAATCAGAAGAGTTTACATGGAAATTATCAGATGGATGTCTATCTTCTGCATATGAGATGTTCACAATGCAGTAGTGGCTACAAATTAAGCCTTCTGATTTTTTATTACAGCATTTCACAATAAAGGTATACTATGGCCTTAGGCAAACTCTGATTTATGAGATCTTTGAAATTTAAGTTTTGAATTCTTTTAACTTCTTAGTTAAGTTCTTTTAAGAAGAAAGCTAAAAGAAATTCAAGTTCTTTTAGCTTCTTAGAGCAGAATATACTTTTTATCACAAATGACAAACAGGGAAATTTAAGCTTTGCTAGTACCTGTTGGATCATCGTTGAACAGACTGTCAGTCATTGCTATTTAAAAACAAAGCCGCTGTAACAATTACCACTGATGTTGCAATCATTTCTGCAAGTGTGGCATTTTTTATTAAACATTTTAAAGCGCTTTACAAAAGAGGTCAGGATAATAATATCTTGATTAATCAAGGAACTGGGAAGGGCAAGAAACTGAGGAAGAAAAAAACCCCACTGATTTTCTCAGCATTACCAGGTAGGTAATACAAGTGGGGCACTGTGGGGCAAGAAGGGACAAAGTAGAGGCAGATACCTGTGTTGATCCTGCTTTACAGCCCAGTACAGTGTTAAAGGACGGACAATGTGTCCTTAATCTATGGAGGAAAGAAGCAGCATGTGCACTAGCTCTTTCTCCCCCTCCCATCTCAGGTTAAAAACCTGGAAAAAGTGCTCTGTGCCTGCATTTTACAGGCATAGTCTATCCTTTAGCATATGGTCTGACGTGGAAATACGTTGCTGAAGAGAATATTAGCTTCTCAGGTAAAGTTAATTTATTTTTTTTTTTTTTTTTTTTTTTTCATCTTAACCCACTCCCCAGATTCTTCATGTTAAATGTACAACCATTATTTACTGTTAAAAATTCCTGTATGCTTGAACTGGTAGTATTTTTTTTTCCACCATTAAGAATCTTAGTTTGCCACAAATTGACTGTATTGAGTATATCCTAATTTGTTCTAGGTTCTCATTGCCTTAGTAGTTGAACTTTATCTCTGATTTAGGAAAAAATGAGGAGTGCAAAGGCAAGTGTTTTCAAGTCTTTGCCAGGCAGAGCTAGACAGAAGTTTTATCAGAATAAGAAGTTCAGGACTTGACCCTTTGAGTAGATTTTATTTGCAAAGCAGGCTTCCCAGAAGCCACACAGAAAAGGGAAACAAAGTTAAAATTGGGACAAGGTCAACTGGATATAGAAGTGACTGTAAGAAACCTCAAATAGTTCTGTTATTTTTGTTTCAACTAAAGTTCACAGAATTTTTATTAAGAATCTAACCTAGATATTTATACAGGAATCAGAAAGAACAACTTTTTAATGACTGCCCAGTGGGAAGGTTCTATTCATAACTGGTGTTACCTTCACACTTGATGCTGACAGATACTATTATTGGTTTAAATATTCAAAGACTGAGAAATTTCCTTCTACCTAGGATATAACATATTAGAAAGTAAGAGACTTAGATAAATCTTTTGAGCATATTTTGTAATTGTTCATTGCTTGGAAATATGTATATTATATACACATATAAACACAGAGAAACATGCATTTTATGAGAATAAGGCACAATTCTTTTCCATTTTAAGGGCCTTACAACCAATGTGAGTAGGAGAGGACCAGGTCATATTTAAACATGATACAAATGCAGACAGTGCTTATTTTCCAAGCAGAAATGGATTATTTCAAATCAGTCGATAGAACTAGTTCATCTCAATTAAAAAGGAAGACACGCTTTTCACTTTAGACATTTCTCTTCTAAAGAAAAGTTACTGTATCATAGATGGAGCAAATACTTGCATACTCATGGTCTCCTCATTTGGGAATTCACCCCCCCCCCCCCCCCCCCCCCCCCCCCCCCCCCCCCCCCCCCCCCCCCCCCCCCCCCCCCCCCCCCCAAAATGACTCAGAAACGTTAGGTATCAGATAACGTAAGTCACAGAGGTACTCAACTTAGAATTTCCTCTGTCGCTAATAATAGAAATTACTGCTAGAGGTTTTTCTGAGGTGTCTGCAAATCGCAATTCATTTTCTGTCCATTCTAAAAAAGCTTAAATTTATTTGTTCTCCTTCCGGGCATGTTACTTTAATATCAGAAATGCTGAAGAGCCCAAGTCATTCTTTATTTAGGAATTTTAGATCTGGGAAGATTTAATTTATATAATTCCTAGATTTTGCTGCTAGTGTGAATAGACAAAGAATATTTTGTCATTCTGACTTTCATTTTTGCAATGATTTTATAGTCTGTTTTTCATTGGTGCAACATGCAGATATTAGTCTCTTTTATGTGCATTAAAACAAATATTAAGCAAATATATAAAATACATAAACAGGATATTGGGAAGGAAGGTATACTTTGTATCCTTGTATTGAAGGCTGCTGTCCATTCTTCTGAAAGACGACACTTGAGAATTCATGTGACACGGAAAATACAGAGGTTTTAAATAGTGATACAGATAAAATGCAAAACTCAGCCAAGGGCAGCAATATCCCTTCCAAACTGGTTTTAATAGTCGCAAACTGCCAAATCCTTTAACAACAGAATTAAGTCTAACTGACAGCTGAAGAAAAGTGCACCTGATATTTAGAGATAAACACGTATCATTTTCAGTGTCATAAAAAGGTACGCTAGATCTAACCTTCACCCTGGATTCAGACTGTCATGGTACCAAGGGAAATAAAGTTTATTTTCGTTCTATCTTGGTCATTATTATGCTGGCTAAGCCAGGAGCTGTCTCTAAGTCTTTCTTAAAAATGGGAGCAAAAAGGCAATTTAATAGCATCCTAATTGCAAAAATGCCACAGTAGTCTTTGTACTTTATGAATAGTCCTAACAACCCTGAAAAGATAGGCCATGTATATAGTGTCTCAATGGGACTACTCCTATTCTTAAAATCATTAATCTGCTCAATTTGTAAACAAATGATGGTCCTTATTGTATAATTAGTGAAAGCTCTTGATCCTTATTGCTTTAAACCCCAGTCATGTGCAAAAGCGGAGGAGAAGAGAGGAGCTATTTTTCCATTTTACAAATGGTAAATTTAGGTGCAAGAAGCTGGAGAGACCTGGACAAGGTGGGGCAGGGAATCCTTGGCCAAGCCCTGAACTATTAAGCTCCATCTGAGTACTTTAACCTCACAGCTGTAATTTTAGTTTCACTGAAAAAGCTATTTAATTACTAATTTTATGTAATGACAGCTGACTGAAGGATAATCTTCAGGTAATTTGAGAAGATTTTTCTGATGTCCACCTTAAAAGAGCATGGGTAAATTAAACAATTAAAACTGGTTACAAAGGTAAGCTAAAAGCTAAACATAATAAGACACTGTTTTCAGCATTTCAAAAGAACTGAATACAACACATCAGCAGCTTCAAAATCCTTTTGAACAAGTGCACTCAGAAACAACTAACTAGCAAACAAAGCTATTATGAAGATGACAGTGTGGTCAGTGAACTTTTGTCGTGTCAACTCTACAAAATGTAGGCCTCTAGAAATATTCCTCACATGTGAGTAAGTAGAAAAGAGGCAAATTTAGCAACAGATGCTGTGGATAGGGTATGATGATGTTTTTGACAAGAATTTCTTAAAAAACAGAAATATATTCCTTATGCATTTTTAAAGGATTTTATTTCCTTAAATTTTAAAGGATCAAGAATAATAAAGTGATCAGAATCTCAGAGACCAATGAGACAATTTTATCATGTTATTTTATATTTAGGTGAACTTTTATTCTTTTCAAGCAACACAGAAATTGCTTAAACAATATACCATATCATGGCATAGCTATTCTATATCCTATCGTATATCATAATTTCTAGGTACTTAAGATGATAGATTATCCTAGTCTAACAGTGAGGGTCAAGTGTTGCATGAGAATGAATGTCCTTTGAGAAGAAAAAATACCTTTTTTATTTATAACTGTGCATAAGAATGTTTATAGGAGGAAAACTACTTCAACCTTAGTAATAATAGAAGTTATAAGAAATAGGTAGGTAATCATGTCTCATTATCCTTGGGGAATGTCAGAGCAGAATCAGCATAGTTTCAGTGAACATACTTTGGGCTGTTTCCTTTCTCACATCTTTCAGAAGGGCTATTTTACACGTTCAATAGGAAATTTTCACAGTTAATGTATGATTGTAAAAATGCCAGATGAGAATATCAATTATTAAAAAGGATAGGGCATCAAGGTGGATTGTTTCTTCTAATATGATAAAAACTGCTGTACCCACAAAATCTATTATAAATTGCACTAACTAAGTTGATTTTCTAGGTTTTGATTCAGGAAAGTGATTAAGCACATGCTTAAAATTAACTTTCCTGAACAAGGTCTTTAAAGATTAATATGGGCCTCTGGAGATAGGATACAGGATATTCTGAAGGATGCAAGGCTCCCAAATAAAACAGGGCAGAAGCTATGAACTGGTCTCTAACAGTCTCTTTTGTATTGCCAGACCCACTGAAAGTGTCACAACAGCAAAGGCAAAGCAAGAGCTACAACTATGCCTGGTTTCAGCTCATGACAAGTACGATCTTGCCTTTGTTTTTGCCCTTTAATAGCTCTGAATCTGCGCAGCATTCAGAACAGTGTTGCTTGTGCTATTGGAATATATTTATAGTTTTAATAAATTGTGATAGAAGTTTGAATGGTTTCAGCACTTCTATTTTATTGTATCTTTCTTTATAATTGCATACTTTAGTTGCATACTCTATTAATTTGATTATTGAACATCTTTTTTTAGATGTTGCATGGGTTCCTAAAATAGGAAAGATATTGTGTACACTTATATCATTAGAACAGATCTGTTCAGCATATTGTTTCATCAAGAATGGATACGTCACACAATTTTCAGGGCAATTACTGCAATAAAAGCCTCCAGTGACTTTCTCAAGTTTTTTTTCCCACTCAACTTCCTATTTCTAAATTCAGATAGCCTTTTAATGATGTCATAGTTCTCATGAAACTTTCAGAGGAGTAAGATGTGTTGCTGTGAAATATATAAAAAATACAATGTTGATATAAAATATGACACACTTACAAAATGCAAACTCTGGGCAACATACTTCAGATCTCAATAGTTAAAAATAGAAATGCAGCAGTAAATGAGGAGAAAAAAAGGAGGAAAAGGCATTAAGATTAGAGAGCAAATCAAAGCTGATAAAATAGGTTTAAAAGGACAATGCTTTTCCTCACTGGTATTTAACTCAGCAGTCACTTTGCCAGAGATAAACATTAAATTTACAATGACAAATATAACTTTTTTTTTTTTGCTTGAGATTATCAGCAACAGGTAACAGTGCCCTCCCCAAATTACCCACAATGGGAATGTATTCAATGCATTTTTAAATTCACTTATGGGTGACAAATAATTTTTACAAGTATCATTATTAGATATTTAAACTATGAGCTGGTTTGCTTAGTTGAGTAAGCATGATAAATCAAACATATTCATGTTACCTGATTGGATGAGCATGCAAGCAGTTTTTAATGAATGGTCTAAAAGCTACTTCTATGAGCTCAAGCCTGCAGTTTTTAAGTTCCGCAAACATGAATGTCAGTAAATTTCAATTTGCAAATATTCACAGAAAATATGTGCTGGGGCTTTTTAAAATTTTTTTTTTTTTAGCAAGTGTGATGGAATATTTATAGAGTTTCTGCAACAATATCCTGACAAGCTTCAGTTGCTACATAATGTATCTTTTTGCATGATCACTGTGTTAGGCACAAGCTCAAAGTCATTTATGGAGGAAAAAAACAATGATGAAACCAAAAAGAAACCAGAACACATAGAAGGTAAGAACAACTTGATGGATTTTGTACAATACTTTGAAAAAAAAAAAACAAAAAAAAACCAGAAAGCAAACTGAATTGTTCAGATTGATACTATATTTTGCTAAATCTGGACATAAATTAAGGATAGGGAAATTCATCAAAAGCAAAAAGGACTGAAATGAATGAAAAACGTGGAAGAAAATCTGTGGCAAAAGTAAACTGTAATGTATGGAAGAGATTTTTTTATCATTACTTACTCTTTAATATAGCAAAATAGTTTTCCTTTACTATAAAACTGTTGAAGAGTGAAGAGAAATGAAGAAAGTTTAGGAGACCTAGAGACTCCACCTAAATTCAGAGCACCTAAATTTGATACCAGCTTTGACTCTCTAGTACAGCTGTTTCATGGCTGGCTTAACGTGATGTAAAGCTGCTGCCCTGGAAAGGAGCCGTCCTGCATTTCCCCTCTCCATCCCATTCAGAACTGCTCATTCCTGCCCTCTCCATTGCATGAGCTACAGTAGCTTCTGCAGTCAAGGGTAGATCAGGTCAATCTACTCACGTTGCTTAAAACTAGTAATGCTTTTTCCAAGGTTAACTTAAATTGATTTACCTCAGTAATAGAGAAGAAGCAGCAGAAATGTGGTGAAAGCTGGACCATGTGGAGCAGCATCAGTCTGGTTTTAGATCAGCTTAAATTCATCATGAAACTGAACTTCAACAACATATCTAAAAAAATAAATAAGTGAATAGACAGCTCCTGGTTTCCTCACTTTAATGAAAAATGCAGATAATATGAGATTTCCCAGCCAACTCTGACTTAGGCTTTTATTCACTTTTCTTGCCTAATAATGTTTAATGTCAAAGAATATATAGAATGTTCCTGAATTGTAGTTTCTGCTACATCTGTTGAACATAAGTTTACCTCTTCCTTCCTCTGCTATAGTCCCTCTTTTGAATCACTCACTTTACCATGGTGCTGCACCACCATATATGTATTTTCCTATTCATATCAGAAATCATAGTTCAACACAATAGAAGAAGAGATTCCACTTATGCTCCCAACAAAACCTCTTAAAACTTCCTCATATTCAGGCTCAGACATAATTGCCCATCCTTCCTCAGAATGCTTTTTCTAGACAACAAACAACATCATTTTCTTCAACATGACAAAGGCCCGTGGTATCACTCAGGCATCTCTGGAGCCGTGCAGTAGTCCTGTGCTCAAACCCTGCAAATTTTTGCATTGTGGTGTCTCTATAATATGTCATTGCTTTCTACCTTGTGAGACACCTGCTATATCTCAAAACTAGTTCTTTTTTCCCCTCCAAGACTGACAAAAAGAATCAGATCCATTCAAAATGCTGCTGCAAAGACTGGTTTCCTCATTTTTGTCTTTGACAGACTTATCTCCTCCCTGTGCACTAACACGTGGGCTCCCTGCTCTTCAACCCCTACAGCAGTGCCCTGCTCTTCCCACGCAGACTTCCTCCCACATTGTTTCTCCCACCCCTCTCTTCAGATCTGGTTTAGGATCTTGCCTCCGTTTTGGTCATGTTAAGATGTCAGCATCTATCATCCACCCATTAACATTTTGGAATACGCCTTTTCAAGTATGCTTCTCACACAGCATTAGGTTTTGGAGGTTTTCCCTGTGAACCTATGCAAAGTTACCATGTCATCTGCCTGTAAACACTTCCTTAATATTCTCCTGTGTGAAATTTCCTACAAATCCTGCAAGAGCAGCTAGGCTTTCTCAACTGCTGTCAGTGCATCATATTGATCAAACTGGCTTTACTGTTTCTTGATAATTCCCTGTTTGTAGCCCCTGTACTAGAAGCAACTTGCTGCATGCACCCTTAAAGGCTCTGGGGAATGGGCTATATTTTTTTCCCTTTTCTTTTTTTTTACATTTTACAGTACAGTGGAATCTTAGCCTGTGACAGAGTGCTGTGGTAAGACAAGTAAATGACGCTAATATAAAAATAATTATTAATTTAAGGCCATAAGAAATAATATACCATGACCAAACTCAAATTCTTTTATTATGGCTTTAGTATTAAATTTAGGACCAGACAAATTTTACTACTTTTTCAAATTAAAAATATCTTTATCTATTCAAAAATATCTCTATCTTTTAAAAAAAAAAATCAATACTAAAATGTTCTTGAATGTTGTGAACAATGGAGAATACACTTTGGGATAAAAGTCACTGGGTGGCACATGAATAAAAGATGTTTTCTTCTACTTCTCTTGGTACAGCCCTTAGTCATAGAAAATGGCCCTGGATGGCTATGGAAGTTGCTGCTGGTATTATTATGGTAGGAATTCTAATTGCTTTTTAGATTTATACAAATGAGAGATTGAGTTACCTAATTGCCTAAGAGCAAAAATGTAATTAATTGCAAATTTTAAGCAGATGTGTGAATGGAAAAGAAACATTGTTTTTCCAGACTGGATTAATTTTTCCTTATTATACTTCACCCTGAATACACTCTTTAAAGTGGGCAACCCACTGTGTGCATCCATGCGTTAGGCTGATTCTTTGCATAGAAGCCCCCTTGCTCAACTGCCACTTTCTAGGAAAAGCTAGACACAGAAGCAGCCAACAGGATGTTCTTTCATCAGTGATGCCATCAGAAAGAGCTGCTGTGTGACTTCAACATTTGGGCAAAGTCCTGCCCTCATTAATAGAATAAACTATGAAATAATTTGTGTTTATCCTTCTGCAGCTCTTCCACTTCCCTAGTTCAGGTAAGAAATGGTGGTGGCTCCTCAGAGAAAGCAAAAATGAGGACTGGGGAAGATGCAGGCATTTCATATCTATATCAACCAAATTTTAGCAGATCAAAAAGATGCCGAGTCTAGAGAGCAGCTGAGCTGGACCTATTACTTCATGTGTATTATGCGTAGTGTTAGACCTGATTATGCCTTCTGATATCAAAATAGTCATCCATGAGGATGACCCTCAGTCAAGGTAATCTGCTTTTTTAAGGGCCTTGTGCTTTTCAGTGTCCTCTTAGATGCTAGGGAAAGAGACATACCATTTCGGGGGAGCTGCTCAGAGCTCCCTCAGGCTTCAGTCCCTTCATGCTGGGCAGGCCAGGTGCTGCCTACAACACAGAGCTTGGTGATGAAGCGGTCAATGCTTATGACTCTGTATATTGATGGGAAGCATGGAGGAGTGATTGAACAGATGCATTTGTGTCTGCAGAAAGTTATGGGCATGTTGATAATCTGTGCCAGGACTTTTGAGCTGTTGGCTAATATCCTTGCCAAAAGTCATGGAGCTCAGATTTACACAGAGTATATTTATCATTAGAGTTGGTATTCATCAAATGTAACCTCGGTATCTTGTATTACTAAATGTCTTTATGTGAGTTGTTTTAATTTTTTCCAGAGATAACTCGGAAATTATCTCTAAAGCACTCAACATTCAACTCCCTCCTCTCCTGTTTTGCCTTTGCTCAACTTCCAGCTCTCTGTGTTGAGTGTGGTTGGTGACCTTTCTAAAGAAAGGCACCATCACTAGAGGTTGCCTCTCTGGTGGCACCTGTACTGTTACAGTTTGGAGGTAATGGATGTTGTTACCTTCTAAAATATCATAAAGATTTTGTCTTCTTAGAAGATCTCAGGCTGCTATAACGTGATGTCTGCAACTTAAGGGGGTGGCCTCTAAGAGGCTCTGGCATATGGGTTTTATGTGTTAGGGTCTGTAAAGGAGATACCACTTGCAAAGATTTACAGTGTGCCAGGACTGTGTGCCAGATGGTAAAAGCCATATGAGTTGTGGAGGCCTCAGAGATTTTTTTTTAGTTTGTTTTTGTTTATCATAGAGGATATGCTTCTGGGTTCCTAAAGCTTCAGCGTGTTCTGCCTACTGCGTCATGGAGAAAAATATTAACTCTATCCTGAATCCAGGCCATCGGGAGTTATAAAAATAGTATTTAAAAAAGGAGGTAGGCAAGCCATTTCCTGGGACAGAAAAAATAGTTGTTTTAAAGTACATTCTTGCTATTTTGATACTAAAATTAATAGGTTGTTATTGCTGTTATTCTCTGAAATGATTTATTCAGAAAACAAAGCAGAGTTCTTTGAAACAAGTATATTTAAGCACTCTGCTTACTCTGCTTGCCTGGAAATGCAATACTATTCTTGCTATAAAGCATTACTCACATTTGGGTTTGAGCATATGTTCAAATAGTATCACATAGGCACTTCCCCAGTCACAAAGATAAATAATTGGTGTAATTTATAAAGCTGTTGTGCTTTGAGGCCACAGGCCAGGCAAGCCAACATAATTAATGGGCCACACTGGACTAGCAATATTTTTAAGTGCATCCCGCACTGAAGTAAGGCACACTGCATATTGTCTCTCACAGTCTAAATCTTGGGATTGTCCTATGCTAGGGCAAGAGTTGGACTCGATCCTTGTGGGTCCCTTCCAACTCACAACATTCTATGATGGTGATAAACCCACAATTTTTAGTCCAATAGATCTACTGCAATAAAAAGGACACACCATCAAGTTGTTTAACTGGATTGTTCCTCTTCTTTGAAGACTGACAACTGCTATGCTTGTGAAAATTCATCTAAACCTACTTTTTCTACATAGGAAAGATGACACGGGATGCACAGGAGTCCTGTAGAGACGCAGGACTGAAGGGACCCTGAATGCAGTGAGGCCTACGAGGGTCCAGCCCTGTCTCAGACTGCTGGCAGGTCCTGGGTAGGACTATTAGGCTTGTACATCGCCTCCATCCCCCTCAAAATGGGAGCTCCTGCTCCTCCTTCGCTGAAGTTTCGGTGGGTTTCAGCAGCCCGTCTCCTTCCGCCGCGGTTTCAGTAGCCCGTCCGCCCCCTTCCGCCGCGGTGTCGGTGGGTTTCAGCGGCCGCAGCGGGGGTCGCGCCAGCAGCCGCGGTCAGTCAGGAGACAGCGGCTCCGCCCCGGGGCGCCGCCAGGTGGCGCCGGCGCGCCCGCTCGGCCGGCCAACAGCCAACGCCAAAGGCCGGGGCACGCGGCGCCTGGGGCGCGCGGGCGGTGTCACCATGGCAACTGCCCGGGATTTCTGGGGCGGGGTCGGGCACCGCCATGTTTTCCTGTTTATTGTACCTGAAATAGCTGACCTTGGGAGAGACACGGCTCCGCTTTGAACAGCGGCTCTCACAGCCCGCCTCAATGTTATCAGCGGTTTGTTTTGCTGGGTTGGGAGGCTGAGAGCCACCGGCCGAGGCCTCTGCCAAGTTCAGGATTTTTCCACCAGCTACGCTCGTTTATTTCTAGTCTCTTTTCGTAGCAGAGTCTCTTGACACATGGAGTAGGCCCTAGTTTTAAAATTTATATCCTCAGGGGTCCCTTCGGGAGCGCAGTGCTGCAAAAGTGATCAGAGCTGGCTCCTAACTACACCCAGAATGCCACAAGTTTATATGAAAATGAAGTAATCTTAGATTCAGCATGAATATCTATATTAAAATCCCCACTTTATGCCTGAATCCAACCGAGTCACTTCAACTAGACTACAGCTACCATTGACATACAGGCTATGGACACGATCCAGGAAAACAAGATATTTTGGGACCAGTGAAGGGCATCTCAAGTTTGTGTTGCTTACTGGTAAAATTATTCATTTTTATTGAAACCTGCAATTCCTGGCTGAACCACGCTGTGATAAATAGGGGTAAAACATGGCTTGCTGAAGTATTAATAGCGAACTACTTACAGTTTTGTGTGAGTGAGACATCAGTGCTGCTTGTGGAGGCGTCTCAGTCTAATCCCTGCCATAGACAAAATTGACAGCACAGCTACATGGCATACATGGCAGATGAGCTGCATGAATGCTTTATATTAGTACATTCAGAAGCGTAAATTGGTAGCAGGAATCCTGTTGTTGGCAAGGCTGAAGTTTTAGGGTGCTGTTGGCTGTAAGTAGCTGAAACTTTGCAAAAGTCTCTCCTTTACCCCTTTACTTCTAAAATCTGGGAAATGAACTAACTTCCAGTTTACTTGCCTTTCAAAAAAACTAATGCTATGTGTTGTCTGCCAATGAAAATATCCTGCTTTACTCTTAGCGTTGTTTAATCTTGATCCTTGAAGGTGTTCTGGGCACAGCCTACAACAAAGCCGGGTACACTGCCAGCAGTGCATACGGTTCACCAAAGCGCCTGAGAGCTAAACCCTTGTGAATGGCACCAGAAATAACCACACCTTGTGCCAGTTTTATTCCATGTTTCCTGATAGATCTTTATTTTCTTTTCCTTTAAGTCCCCTACAAAACACTGAAGCTTTTAGTCACTCTCAGCCACTTCAGGGATTTTTTTTTTTTTTCTAATCTAGCTAACACAGCCTTGTTTTTAGGCACCTGGACCTAAGACAGTTCAATGGACATGGGCATTTATGCTTAGAATGCAATGACTGCCCTCATTTTACTTTTTGGAGAAATAAGTGTCTCACCTCTTAGTTATTTGGAGTCAGTTTGCTGACTTAAGTGTGCTATTTTACATACCTCAGTGTTTTTTCTTTTCCTTTCATTTTTCTGTTCCTTTTCTTGGAAAACAAAGATTTTATCAGCCAAAACCAACTATTCCACAAAAAGTAACTGCTGTGGAAAGCACCTAGGCAACTTTGTCAGACACTACCTAAGAAAGTGCCTCAGAGCTCTGAAAGTACTACATGGAAGAGGAGCTCCACACCTGCCTGTTACAGTTTATCTGCATTCCTCTTGAAATGAAAATATATGTTTAAAATTGGTTTTAAAATTAATTGTAAACCATTCTTGGCAGAGCTGGAAAAGAAAAGTGATACTGACAAAATAAAATAAAAATAATAAAGTTAACAAGAAAGATACAGAGCATAAGCTCTGTAGAGGGGCAGAGTCAGATTTGTGGGGACAGGAAAAATAGCTACCCATGTTGCTTAAAACTTATTCCAGGTCTTCCTGAAGTCAATGTAAAGATTTGTACAAATGCCATAGGGTTTTGGTTAAGAATTGGCAAATACAGGGTCTTACCAGAGAACAAAATTCAGAGTTATACTTAAAGAAGAAATTAAGTAAATGGGGAAAAAAACTATGCTGGCATAATAATGTATTTTGAAATGCAAAGAGAAAAAAATGGCCAAAGAAGTCAGAGATAGTAGTTCAGAAATTTAGCCTAGATAAATAAATAAATAAATAAAAAATCACAGAGACCAAAGTATAAGGTGTTGAGAAGTCAGACCCAGACTTTCAGCTGCTGATCTAAAGCATTAAGCCAGTCATTGATATAGCTCTGCAAGGCAGTTCGTGTGTGGGACATATGAATCATTCACACAGAAGCCCTTTACAACCAAGCAAGCAAATGCATCCTGTTTCCAGAGGGGAACAGATCCATAAACAGAGAATCAAAGCAAGTTTATAGAGAATACATCTTACCAAACAAATCAGGTTGGGCTTTTTTTGGTAGCAAAAACTTTGGAGCTGTTTTTCCAAAGTTTGTGCAGCTGATAGTTTAGTTGGCTAGAAGGAGGTTTTGGCTTTCAGAGTAAGGTAAATATTTTCAAGGATCAAAGAGGTGGGAGTTGGGGGTGGTTAAGAGGTAGCTGCTCAGCTCTGAGTAGGCTGTTATCCAAAGAGGTATTGTGTCTATGTTTGTGCCTACCACACAACTAATAACCTACCAGTGAATGAAAATATATATCCACTTATGTTTTGGATAAGATGAATAAAACACATCTAGAAGCCAAACCTTAGAAGTTCTTGGTTTTATGGTGTGCTTTCTCCTCTAGACTTCAAGACGTATGGTGTCTAGCCTTATGTCTTGCCACACCTTTGTCCACTGACCGAAATGCTTTGAGCTTCATTTGGAGGGATTCAGGTTAACCACAAGCTAGAGGTGAAGAAATTCTCCATTCATGCAGAGATGGGCCTTAAGTCTGAGCATTCTCCTTAACCTAGCTACTGCACCTGGACATTTTGTCTTAAAACCAGGTAGAAGGATCTGTTGGACAGTGTTGTAGTTTTCTTCTGTCTTTCAAGCATCAACCAAGAGCAAGGGTCTAAGCCTGAATGCAGCTCCCAAGGCAAGGGGTGGAGGCCCCAGCGGAGGCCTCTCGCAGCTCTTTCCCAGCAGTCTGACCTGAAGTGAGACCACTAACCCATATTGGAGCTGGCCTTAAGTGCAGGCAGCCAAGCCCCAGGAATGGGCAGGGAAGAGGTTGCAGAACCTCCGAGTGCATTGAGGGCCCTCACAGACTTCAGCCGTCTTCTGTTGTATCTGGACATGAGAAACAAAGTAACTGCACTGAGATTTTTACACTTATTTCTCTATGTTTTCTTTATGCACAGCAAAGGGGAGGAGAAGTAAGTTGTCACTGGCATGGAAGAGGAAGAAAACATGACACTGTTGTTATGCCTGCAAAGGCTTCACAGGGCCTGCAGCCTGAAATCTGATCAGTGGCAATCGGGTAGCAAGGACCACCTCAGCTTCCTGTCTGGACTGAATACTTCCTCTGGATCCCCATGCTTTTCATCCTCCCTTTCACAAGTCCTTGAGAGTTCCTAGTTCATTTGTCTGTCCTTTTGGGAGCCACCTTCTCTCCATCAACAGTTTGCGTTTGTCAGCCTCTGCTGCAGATGTCCCTAAGCTTCATTCTGTGCTCCTCTGTGTTTACGGAGAGCCTCCTTTGAAATTATTTGGAGAGCCACTTATGCTCTTCTTCTTCAGATCTTCTGCCTTAAGATTCCTCCTAAGAAAGGTGCACTTAGAAAATCATCCAATTACACTAATGATGGTTAACCTGAGGGGTGGGTAGAGAGGTTTTTTTAGGTACTGTAATATTTCAATGAGAATTATGTATTAACATGTGTTTCTAAAATGGTTTAAACTTTATCTTCCCTTTTTTTCACCTTTTTTTCACTTTACTCCATTTCTTAATTTGTGTTAGTTCTCTAGGTACAATCTCCATTTGATTTGGTCTTTAAAATGTTTGCCTTCACTAAATAAAAGAGGTGATTAAGAGCATCTTAATTATGACTCAGATTCAGAAGAGCAGACATATTCAGTATGTCCTAAAGAGCTTCGCTGAACTGGAACCAAGATTACTAATGCTGTTTTAGAATAACTTTTGCCTGTATGATTTTGTTATATTTTTCTTAATTGTAAAAGATGTTTTCTTTTTCTGACAGGGATTTGAGCAATGGGAGTATTTGACCCATGAGATTAACTCTGGGACAGTCTTTTAGCACTTCCATGGAAATTTTATGCCTCTTGTTTGCCTTAATTTAAGCATCATCACTAATTTGTCATGAGCAAGAAAAAAGGTCTAGTCCACTGGCAAAGATGATGATATTTAATAGGTTCTACCCAATGTTAACATGTCCATTGAATAAGCTCCTGTGGTTTGAGAACCTGACAGCAACCTCGTATTTCTTTAACTAGATATGCCAAAGGACTTATATCCAGAACTGGAACAGTTCAAATAATACCCTTAAATCATGGAAGAGAAGAAACTGAAAGAGTGTCATGGGTTAGTGTGCAGAATTACTTTGAATAAGTAGAATTTTGAAAGAGTAGCCTCAGAAAATATGCTGCTTTCTGCAAATGCAGTTTGTAACTTTAATAATTACTCTGAGTGGTAAAATGAGAGAAAATTAATGGGACTCAAATCCTTCACGTCATCACAGGACACATAACTGAGACAGAGATTGCATCTGGATTTTGCAGAGATGAGTAATCAATCATGTTGTTAGCTATAGCTGCTACTTGTCCCAGGTGTTCAAAGCAGCACATAGCTTTGCTGATTGGCTACAATTTCAAAAACTCATGGATTTTATTTGTTTATGGATTATCTGAAGAAATTGTTTGATAACAGTCCACAATTGTTTTGAAACAATTTCAAATACATTCACTAAAGCATGTTAGAACTGCTGCTTATCTGCCAGCATAGATAATAGATAAATAGATAAACAAGGCTTTTGTACATACATTTAAAAGGGCACTGGAGAAAATGAAGTAGAGCTTTATTTGCAAATACAAACTCTGTATCAGAGTCCACCATCCTGGTAACTTTAACTGAAGTCTTTCTGGACATTATGATTTATTATAGATATTATTTATTTTGCACAGGAACTGGATGAACGTGGTAGAGGAAATAGGATCTACAATATATGCCTTTCAGACATTCTGCATCTGTCAGTAGGATGTGCATAAAATTACAAGGGATGAAACAATTAGGACAAAGGTGTTGTCAATAAGGTATATTACTGGGAGCATGGCATAGCTGCTTTTGGAAAAAGAAGCATAATGAAGAAATATATTGACCAGCTGTTAAAAGATAAAAAGGTTTAGGAAGAGAAAAGTGTGCTGAAATTAAAGCTGATGGCCATGCAGTTACTGGGGAGGAAAATGATTATGCTTTTTATTGGCCTGAAGGGGATGTAAATTAAAATGTTACAGTAGAAAGTGAATCTTTTAATACAGATGAGGAGCTGAGAATGAACAAATGCCAATTTCTCTCCTAACAAGCTACCTTCCGCCACAGGGCAAATACAGAATCAAACTTAGGTATAAACATGTAATGGGAACCATGTTAGGAGTATGTTACATGTGGTTCTCTTATTCATTAATCCATTACAATGAACAGTGACTAATAAATATATATATAGATATCATATATGTATGTATATATAAAGCCAACTCCTGATTTATGAAGACTTTTTGGTGTGTGCTTAAACAAAGTATGTATTTAAGTCCCACTGAAGTTAAAGCTGTGCTTGAATCCTTTCTTGATCTGAGACCTTAGGCGGTTACTTTCCTTTTCTGGGCATCTTGACATTTCTTGAAACTGGCTTTCTGTAAAGGCTGCTCCCATTTTGCAACACAGAGTCAATATGATGTGTCACAGAGAAGTATTTTCTCATGAAGACTTTGTTATTGTTCCCATTTTCTTTCATCTAAAATAAAAATAACTCATGCTGAAAATGCAGTCTGTGTATACTGGCAATTAAAAACAAATCAGAAAATCACTCTGCTATATTAAATCACACATGCCTAGCTATGATTTAACATGCTGGGGAATGAAACCAAATTCCACCCTCCCATGGCATTTTGTGACAGTGATAGCAATGATTTTTTTTTTTTTTTTAAAGACTGATTGGAACATACATTTAATGCCTTTAATGCTTCAGCATTTCCTTTTCCCTGGAAAGGACCATTTTAGCTGAGTTATCAAACACTGCTTTCATAAACACTGGGCTTCTCATTCAGAATAGCTTTTTTTCCATGCTTATACCATTAATATATATATCCAAAGATTCCTGTGGAGAGTGAAATTATTGGGTTGCCTACCAGTAAATATATGTGGTTCCTGTTTAAAACGATGTTCCAGGTAACTTAAAATGAGAAATCTTGGAGAGCAGCCAGGCAGGATTGCTTTTTCAAATGAAAGCAAGGTGTCTTGCAATTGGCTATGCTTCTTCAGTAAAAAGGCAGAAAGAGGAGACATTAAAAACAGAAGCCAGAGGAAGAAGGCGTGTGTGGAGACCTAACACAGCACAATGGGTGCAAATTCTGCCTTTCTTTTCACTGAAGCAGCCCTGCTGAAGTCACTACTGCTGGAATTAAGCCTCGATTTTTCAAGATATTAAATAAACAAAAAGTAATTGATGTTACTATACCTCAAAATGGAGGAAAAGCCCAAATGATGCTAGTGTGGGCTATTCAGCCAAGCTTCTTGCTCGTTTGCATCAAAACAAGTTAATTCACTTGTTTTTTACAGATCTGTTTCAACTGCTGTTTCTCTCTCTGAGCAGTGAAAGAGTATACTGAGTTTATGTAAAATATTTTCTATGAATAAGCACAGAGTCATGAGGCTGGGATCCAAAGGACCATTATACATGTAGGCAGTTGGTGAAGTCTGTTATGGAGAATTAAGATTGAAAAGGATGGTGATTATTATTAATACTAACCTCTGAGGGAATACTGAAGCAGGCCTAAATGTAGATACCAAGTTAATATGACAGCAATACAGTATGGCAGTAGAAAAAGGATATTGAAATTTGATGCTGCACACAGAGAAGCTGTATCAGAGAGGAAGGAGAGAGCTGCAGAAAAATGCCAATGCAAACAGTACCTAGAATTTTTAGATTTCTGGCCAGGATGCATTGCCAGGTAGGGGACACCCGAAGAGCAGTAAAATACCTGAGAAATGTTTAAGAGAAGACTGCAGTCTTGAGAACATGTTGTTTTGCTGAGAACAGATTTAAATTTGAAAGAAATGCAAGGATAACTATAAAGCAACAAACTGAGGGTCTCAATACAAGAATGAGAAAAGCCTGGTCTGAGGCACTTGGTGACTTTGTTGATTTTACATACATTTTCTCCACCTTTAACACTTAGACTGGCTGCTAGGAATGATCTGACTGCAGTGGAGTATCTCAGGACACTTGTCATTTGTGATATTTGCAATTAGCCTGGTCAAAATATTGGACATATAGGCTGTAGAGGATATGCCTGCAGGCACAGGGGAATTGTAACAGGCACTGTCAGAGCCTATCTCGGTCAGTGGAGATGGCGAGGCAGCGTGTAAACTGGCGCACCAGTGAAGACCCTCGTTCTTTGAGCAGTATCATTCCCGACAGTCAGGGACAACTTGCTGTGCAGGCCGAGTAGGCAGTAGCCAGCAGTAGCAGAGCCAACAGCTTTGCCTATGCCAAAGGGCACAAGGGTTGTTTGTAAGAGGAGTGCTTGCTGCATAAATAGCAGATCCCTCCTCCTCCTCCTCTGCTCTGTGGCTGAGAAAGAGGTGAGAGTTTGCCAGAAGACAAGCAGCACTAATCTCTATTTCACAGACATCTGAAGAAAGCTCCACTGCTCCATCTCAGTTTGACCCTCATCCCTCAGGGTCTCTCCAAATCCTCACAGCCCCACCACTGCCCATTAACTGCCTTTAAGTCCTTGCACTCTGCTGTTGCACCAAGCTGCCTTAGTCTTTTCCCACCACCAGCTTCCTTACAGCAGTGCCCACAGCACATTTCAGTTCTCCCTGTATAGTAAGTTGCTTTGAGAGATTTTATTTTACCACCTGAGAAGAAGATGATTAGTCACATGAGGTAATTTTTACTGCCCTAAAGGCACATCCTACCTTATGATGGCTAAATTGGTATAGTAACTTTCACCTGGTGAATGTAAACTCCAGGCTAGGTCTGCATCAGCCAGCAGAACCGCTCAAGGGGAGCAAGTCTATAGACCAAACAGCTGGAGTCCCTCATGTACATGCTTCATGAATATTGGGGGGTTTGTACTCAGCCGGATCTCTTCTGATACAGTCTGGAGGTTAAATCCTGGGTAGCATTTGAAGTATGACAGGTCTGCTTAAGGCTTGCATCTTCTGGTTTAGCTCTGTCTGGAAGGAAATCTGTTTGTGCATTCTGAGGTGGCTCAACAATGCAACCTGAAGCACAGAAAATGGGGGTGATTTGAATTAAAACTCTGATGTGGATGCACCCTCAGGCATCTATGATTTCCAGCTATTCTTAAGAGACACTTCTAGGAGATTTGTTTTTTTAAAGTCTTTGAAAAGAGCAAATTAATTTTATCCATCAGTTTGCTTTTATCTATCGTATTAATTCTTTCAAAGAATTTTAATAGGATAGAGAGACACATTTGCTATTACAGAAGCTGAATTGTTTAGTTCTTATCATTTTATATTAATCTGTGGTGCTTTGCAGTTCTCTATTCAATTATTGTTTTCAGCTGGTTTTCTTTGCACTGAAATAAACAGAGCCCACAAACATTCTGATAATAATATTTGCTGTGTAAAGCATCTCGTTTCAATCTATCAAGTGAACAGAGATTGTTTTATGAGTGGAATTTGGAAAGATCACTGGCAGATTTTTTTGCCATCCGAGTGTTTGTACCAGTAGGAACAGAGAATGTGTCACTGAATAGATGGTGAGTAAAAACTTCCCATTCAAAGACACTAGGAGATCAGATAATAGATCAGATTCTAGATCAGATACCACGTTTGGGAGATGTATAATTATCTTAGAGGTCTTTCTGAGTCTAAATGTAATTGCTGTGGCTCAGTGGGACAACGGGGAGCATAAATAGAGACAGTGGGTTTCCTGTGAATGTGTAAGAGGTGGTGGTGGTCATTGATAACAGTCAATAGAAGAATGAGCCTGGGTCTACTGCTGAGAAATAGTAGGTGATGGTTGTCTCTTGTGTGGACTGAAACTGAGGAGGGAGAAAGGTCCTAGGAACTGTACTGTGAGAAAAGACTAAAACTCTAAATCAAGAACTTCTCTTGAATCTTAGGTTCACACATTCTAATCAGCTTTGCAGCTTGTTATTTTTCACCCTTTCTTTAACTCCTAGTGATCATGTTCAGGTAAACAATGCTGCTTCTCAGAAAGCTGAGAGTTCCCAGGATATCCCTTTTCAGCAGCTAGAAGCTGGCAGTGCAGGAGCCTTCTGTGTATGCACGAATACTACAGGTCTGTGAACTCTTGCTGGAGCAGCGAGTTGCCTGTCTGCTCTACTGCAGTGAGGTGCCCTTACTGTAGAGCAGCTCAAAGGCAACTGGAGAAACTGTAATTTCAATATAAAGGAAGTTATAATTGTGAACATGAGAATAACAAGGGGGAAAAAATCTTGTTCTTTCCATGCAGGAAATGTTGTGCAATACAACAAAGGTGCATTGGCAGTGGGTTAAATCTGAATTACTGTGCTCTTAGTAGGTGTGCAGGAAAAGGCAGCACACAATTGGCCAGAGAAAGAAACATAGTTAATCCGATAGCTCCGTCTTCCACATGCATTTTACATGGGGACAGCTAATGAATTTTGATTTTTTTTAGGTCTGATGAAGCCAAATTCTGAAAGAAAACAATGTCATTCATATTTTCTCTCAAGCAGCAAGAATGTTCATCTAATAGGATGTGATCTCTCTTTGACATCTACACTGCATGATGGAATCCTTTTTAGCCATGTTTTAAAAGTATTAGTGAAAGCATGAAGACAACTGGAAAAATTGCAAAGAAAAAGTGCCAAAACAAATGAAGTAACTTTCTTAAAAAAGGCTTCAAGTGCAATTCAGAACATCGTGTAGAGGAACTAAGATACAAGACAGAAGATAAGCGTTTTTCTAGAACTCAAAATGAAAATGTGAATCAGCAAGAAACAGAAATATAGTGCAAATATTTCAGACAGGAGGTGCTGCAATGAAGTCCCTGTGAATATTATATAGCTAATTACTTTTATAGTTTCTGGATGAATCCAATTTTAGGCCTTTTTTAATAGATTCACAAATAATCTTCTGGTAATGGTATTAGCAGTTCAGAGCATCTTCCGTTATTAAATTTAGGATTCAGTTGATGCTTACCATACAAGTTTTGATTTCTGAAGGGCATAGCTCATTTATTTACAAAATTACAGCTTAATTAGGATGTAAGTAGATTTTTTTTTTCCAGACAAAAATGTCAGACAAAAAAAGGTAAAATATAGATGATTTTTTATATTGAAGCCTGTGAGGTACTGGTCTGTGGGGATGCAGAGTATCTCGGGTCAGAGAAGGGACTGGAACGGAGAAGAAATTCTGGATTGATTGAAAGGCATTGATAAAATGGAACAACTTCCGTGACATGGGGTTCAAATGGCTTTATAGCACTGGTTGTTTGAAACAAGTAATAAAGACAAACTAAGAAAGGGATAGAAAGTGCAAACAAAATAAGATTTACCAAAACCAAAGCAAGCTCTCTGAATTATTCTTTTTTTTTTTTTTTTTTAATTTTTTATTTCCCAGCCTATGAAAAGGGTATCAGGCTTCTGGTAATATTCCTTCCAAAATATTCCGTCATCATTCTGAGAAAAACAACTCCAAACAACCTTGGACTGTCTAAAATGGTTTGAAATGGATCAGCTAGCATTCACATTTTGGAACAGTTCACAAAAATGTTGACAAGCACTGAATTCTTCTAGCAGGTTTCTGGTTTGACAGATTTGGGTCTTTACCCAGAGTTTTGAGATTATAGATTGAAGTCTATTTCTCTTTTCACAGCCATCCAAATTGACTGTTGCCATTGTCCCTGCAGCTTTCATGTTTACAGGGAGAAGGCTACAAAATACAAGCCTGTGAACTGAAGAAAAGCAGACAAGCTATCTTCTCTAGGCTGCAAAGAAGGCATCTATAGCCTGGTAGCCAAAGTATGAGTCTAGTATAATAATTCACTCAGTCATTAAAAGTATGCAGTAAAAGAATAGTGAAAATGAGATGCATACTTATGTGAAAGTTTCAATAGAGTTTTTAATAAAAATAACCTGCTTGGAAGATGTGCAGGTGTTCACATGGTCCACTTTTGGCAAATGGCCTGGATAAAAACAACACTAAGATAACAAAGTGATGCTAGACGGTGTGTATGTGTATGGAGTACCCAAAACTGATAGGATCTCTGCCCCAGTCTGATCACCTGGATTAAACAGCAACTGGGAATTTACAAAATGACTTTTGAAACATAGTCAGCCTGAAAAGACTTATTACAGAATCATTAAAATCTTCTGTTTGAGAGGCCTTCAAGAGGAAACCTGATTCAAAACAGCAAGAAGTCATCCTGTTGGCACCACGACCTCCATCCAGGCCAGGCAGTGCAGCCTCCTCATCAGAGCTGTGGGTAGCCTGCACCCCAGTCTGACGGCGTGGGGTGCAACAACCAGGGACTCAAACTCAGGGTGTGCACATGTTCCTGCCTGAGGTGCTTTCTTTCCTGTGCATGCATTGCTGGGTTGTAGGGAGCAGTGTGGATACATGTGAAGTGACAGCACCCACATCTCCCTCTGGAGGTGTCTGCAAGTATAGAAAGCTGGGCTCCCACGAGAGGAGAGCTTGTAACCCACACCCCACTCTATGTGTGTGTGCATGCGTGTGTGTCCATGAGTGTGTAACTTAACTGCATGTAGAGGGGAATAGGCCTTCTTGGGATTGCTCATAGGAAGGAATTTAGAAGCTTCTGGGTATTTGTTAGCATTTTGTAAGTATTATAGTTTATTTATTTTAATATTGATATTGGTCATGAATGTATGGATTCACTGCTTGCCAGTAAATGATGTCATTAACAAATCAGTAAAACAGTTCAATTCCAGTTTGATTAAGCTACATGCACTGCGCAGTTTTTCCCTTGTGACAGGAGGCAAGAGGATAAATATTTTCTATTTCAGGAATAGGAAAGTATGTAGGTTGCCAAAGAGGAGTGGATAGGCAGTCCGACATTAGTAGTGCAAACAGAGTGACAGAGGTGGATTCATGGGGTACACAGAAGAAAAAATCTAACCAACAAAGGTCATGTTTATGGTAATATTCTCTGCTGGGAAAATGAATTTGAGGGGTGAGACCTGGAGAATTTTGAGACAAGCCCCACAGAAGCACTTTCTCACATATCTTGGTGAGGATCTGAGTAAAGGAAGTAAAGATGAAAGCAGAAATTTTCCTGGACCAGGAGGACAGTCAGTATTAGAGAGCTGCATCTGAAAGCATTGAGAAGGTATGTCCTGAAGATCCTGACAAGTTTAATGGAGCAACTAAAGTTGTCAGCTGAGGTGATGAACAGATAGAAAGGTCGAAATCTGGGATTCAGTCAGGAAGGTACTCAGGAAAGATGTTCTCATAAATAATAGGAGAGTGGAGATGGAAAGGCTCATTGCAAGAGGAGAGACTATCTACTGTTGTTTCACATGGCTTTGGAGAGAAAAAATACCCCAGATGTGGGTCTAAGCGATAAGAGCTAGATTGCTCCAAAAAGGAAGAACATGACTACTCCATGTCCTTTAACTACATCTGTGCCACTGCTGCATCATTCGTCTTCATCTCTGCATGTAAATCTCTGGCAACAAGACTGGGAACTGAACCTTGAAAGAATTACAACAGCATAGTAATATTCAGGATAATTAGGGAATGAATAGTATCACTGAGAATATACAAATAAAAAAACCCTTCAGCTTTTTATGGCCATATAAGTTATGGGATGCTTTAATATTGATGCGGTGATACTGTTTATTATGCTTAGATTGTAGCTACTCCTGCTTCAAAATCTCCCATTTTTAATAACCTCCACAGATTCTTGGCTCCACTGAAATGCTACATTCTTGGGCATTTTTTAGCTTCATACAACTCTACCAACTGCAGGCAAAATCTTTTTCTTTAGGTTGTTGCTTTGTAATTGGAAACTAATAATGACATTTCTGGCCAAAAATAAATTGGAAAATATTAGCTTTTAGTATAAAACTAATTGAAAACTGTTTTGTACATGCTAATTTGGAAGTATAAAATAGCTTATTGGGACTCTCAGTGCTATTTCTTAGTGAGATGGGATAAATAAAACTAATAATTCTCAACCATTTTCAAGTCATTCAAGCCAAAGCCTCTCTTCCTGTAGTTTAACTTTGATAAAGTTTTGCAGCATGAAAACATAGGTGCAAATATTGAAATTATTTCTTTCACCAGACTGTTGAAGGATATGTAGCTTTAAATCATGGAGGAAATTTGTGTAGAAAACTTTTGAAGAAAAATATAATATTGTTATATTTTTGCATAAAGTGTAATAGGGAGGTTATGATTAGGTAGGTAAAATAACAAACCTTATTAAAAAAGGTTGGCTCTTACTTTCACATGTTCTTAAACGTCTAATGTCAAACTGGCACTGACTTAAGTATTGTTAGAAGAAGTTGGTTCAGTATGACTTGTGGCACCTTTTGTTCCATGTCTTATAGTTATTTGAGTTGAACACTTCTTTTCCTTTACCAGTTTTATAAAAAGTTTGTTGGCTTTTATAGCTTGTCCCTTCCTATCATAAATTAAAAGGCTTAGGGAGGAGTTGCTCCCTTGAGTTACTTCTAAAGTTCTGAAAGTTTTGGTGCAGCCAACTTCTTAGTGTTCAATAACTTTTTAAAGAATACAAGCTTTCAGAGAGACCTACAACAGCTTCATCCTGTAACTTCAGGACTGCATTTATTGTTCCAGGGAGGAGCTGCCTTTCAATTTGGCATGAGGACAGTGCAGTCTGATCAGTATTGTCAAGTGTTTGCTGCTTGCAAGTTATTGGAATGGGTAGGTAGCCAAGAAAAGTTGCTATGGTAAAGAATTGTTTTGATTTAAAAAAAAATAAAATAGGGAGGAGAACAGCACAGACCTACCACCAAGAATAACTCTGTTATGATGACGTATTACAAATTTAATAAAAATTTAAATACTGGGTTAGTAAACTGTCAGTTCTGAAGGCAGTGGTGATGGGGAGGGTTGGGGGGAGATTAAGATAAAAAGAAGTGAAAGGAAGTGGCTTGGGAATTAATGACATGATGGAAGATTTCCTTTATAGATCAGAACTTTAATTAATCTTCCAGTCGTAGTGACTGAACTGTATCATATGAATGGTAGTAGTTGAAAAGGAAGACCAAACTTTGTGGAAAAACCTACATAGGTTTTGCACCCACAAAGTATTAATTTCTGTGGCAATTTCAAGGCCTCATCCTGTGAATTATTTGAATTTGATTTTCAGCTAAAACAGATAGGCTTCATCCTAAAATTGCAAGATTTCTCACAAAGTTAATGAAGCCATCATCTTTGGGATAGCTTCCCCACACGCAGTCACACACATATAACTTTAGTCAGATACACAGACCATCCTCTTTAATGCAGTGATGGCTGGGAATCTTACTGGATTGGAGAGAGCTTCTTCTTTCAAAAAACTTTCCTCCTGGGATGGGGAACCAAGTCTGATACAGTGACTGCTTGCTTGGACATCTGTGCAAACCAGCATTCATCCAATTTGCTGTCAATGGCTTGAAGTCCCCCAGCTTGTGGCATCCCTCAATACAGAGATGAAGGAAGTAGGAGAAAGGAGCACTTTAGATGCTAAGAGTGTAATGTTTATTGTGGTCACTGCTGTGGTGCAGCAGTGGATAAAAGTAGACCAGTATCCACACAACTGAACAATAAATAAATAAATTACCCTGTTCATACATAATGCTCTCCACCCATAGATTTCAAAGTTCTTCCCAAAGAAGCCTGATGTTATTATTAATATTTTTCTGAGGGGGGAAGCTGTGGTAGAAGACAAGGGAATGACTTCTTCACGTTTACCCAGCAAAGCAAGGATACACCTGGAATACAGCTCTCCCAAATGCCAGTTTGCAACTATGCACATGAGAAACGCTGCCTTTCTGTATGTGCTGGTGGCCTGTTCTTGAAAAAGGAGTGCAGATTTACTGTTATTAGAAATCTGTCTCTTAATATTGCAGGGTAAGTAATAAAAAATCCTACTAACCTAAGAACTAGCATAGGCAGATCTCATGCTTGAGCATACAATTAAACTAACCATCTTCACAGTTGCTAAGAACTTGACCAATAAAGATAAAGCCATCTTGCTTTTTCATTCTGTGTATCCATGTGATTCTCTAACAACATCTGTAGAGGATCACTGATAGCCTGCGATCTGTTGTCTCACCTTTGCAGATAATTTACTGTTTCTTTTTTTTTTTTTTCCCTAAAGTGTTTGAGGAGCAATACGGGGTTGTTGACTTCAATAAATTATCGTTGGTGATGTTGCAGGCTCAAAAGCCCAAACCCAACCTCTCTTTCAATGGAACAGCAAAATTTGTGACTAACACATCAGTTTTAGGCTTTACTTTTCAAATTGGCTAAAAGCACATCCACAAAGGCCACTCCTTCTGAAGAAGTGAGTCGAAGTGTCTCTGGCTATATCTCCTGGCCATAGAGAATAGAATAACCTGAATCTATATAGACTTATGCACCAAGGCAACCAAAGATGAAAAAGCTACGTAAAATTTGCAATGAAACATTCCTACAGATATTCTTTTGGCAAAAAATCATGTGGAAGAAAAGGACAATTGATGTTCAAAATTCATCCAGCTCTAGAAAGCCGTTACTATGTTTTCCTTGATTTAAATAATAACTAAATGATGTGTGTCCAAGACTTTGTGTGCCCAGTGGGGAAGATGTAGCCTTGATCTGCCTAGAACCTCTGGTAAATCCATGACTGCCTTAACACATCATTAACAGAACAGTTTAATACCTACAGCATTAAAATGATCAGATCCTTTGAAAGCCAGCCAAACAACACAGAAACTCATTTCTAGAACTGACCTTTACCTCTTTATAGTTACCCTCCTAGTCCTCTCCAAAAACTCTTGTACATATTTGCAATATGGTGAGAGAAAGTCCTGAATTCTGACCTTTCTGCCTGAATTCAGGAGCAAATTCCTGATACTGTCCATATCTTAATTTTAAGCTGATGTAGTTTGTGCTTTTTTTCTCTAGTCTTGGCATTGTTTATGCACAATTCTACAGTTTGTCACAGATGCAATCCAAGGTGCGGAGAAAAATGGTCTTGTGCTCTTGGGCTGTGCCTCTACTGTCCTGTTTTGAGCTCTTCTTGGGCTCAGCACTTAAGAGAAAAGTGTTGCAGAACTGCACTCCAGATGGGCAAAACGCAGGGGAAGACACTACAGGGGGAAAAAATTGGGGGAGGTCTGGGGGAAATATTCCCCTAAGAGCACTCAAAACCATCAGCAGGCAGGGTGTAGCCTGTATTCCTGCAGCAAGGCAGACGCATGGGTGTGGTTGGTGACAGGTTTGGGGAGTGACCCTGCCATTAGGTGTGCCATTGGTGTGGATGGGTTATTGCTGCCCCAAGGGTGCTGATGGCTGCTGCTGGGCCCAGGCTGGTGCTTCTGGAGCCTCTTCTCCTTCAGCATCTCTTAAGTCCTGCTCCAGGCATGGCCTGACACTGCCAAATCTCTTATGCAGCAGCCATCAGCAGCCGTACCAGCATGCACGGAGCCATCTGAGGAGCACCAGCTGGGGATGGGGTCTGCATTCACCCTCAGCATTGCAGCTATTGCTACATAAGTGATGGCCATTGGTGCAATTTTGGTCGGTGCTGCGGCATGCAGCCGTGTTGGGCCCTGGCAATTGTTCTCACCTAGTGTACCTTTACCTCCACACCACCTCAAGTGGCCTCCCAAGACTTGGGGATGATCTGAGCCAAACTCCAGGTGAACTCTGGTGACTTGATTTTTTTATGACCTGATCCATTCCATAGTGACTCGTCTGCTTTTAATGGAGCTGCTTTCAATTCATTCCACACTAGTGAAACCTATAAAATCTGATGATCTGAAGCAGAAGTGAAAATGGTCTGCTAGGGAGAAAAATAAATGTAGGAGTCATAGACTCATCTATTTTATTATCTTACTGAAAGGTAAAGATAGGTGAATATATAGTAATGAGAGTGCATCTGAATTAATAACAACATAGCAATACTAATTAATGACACTGGTAACCTCCCAGCCCCCCATCCCTTATGCTTCAAGGTCTTAAGTCAAGTTGTATTGGTTTCCCCTCAATCAGTTGTTCACTAAGCCTGACACTTTTCCGTGCATGAATACACACAAGCTTGCTCCCTCTCCCTCCGCCTCTCACAAAAACCCAGAACATTTTTCTTTTGCCATTTCCTTGATGTTCTATTACTGGGTTTTCTATTTTACCATCCAATGTAATCAGAGTTATTTAATATTAATGTAATTTAAAAAAATACCATGTATTACAGTGAGGCTTAAGCTAAGAAGACTAGAGCAGGGGAAGTTTCCTATTAGGCAAATGGCTAGCTGAAGTACAGAAGCAGCAAGACCAATAGTAAAATTCATGTGTGTCTTCTGACAGGTTGCACAAAAAGCACACACTTTGGGTTGGCATATTCCGTTCTGCTTTTCTGTGGGCTGAAGAGACGTCAAATTCCTTTACTGAGCCATGTATCATATGTAGGGAGAGAAGAATCTGATGCCATCTGCAGCAGCTTGAATGGGAATAAATTATACCTGTATTAGACGGCTGTGAGTTGCTGTCAGATCAGTGGTTCTGTTATCCTTGCCTATCTTCATTTTGCAAAATGGTAGATGAGGACCTGAACTGAAAAGCTATTGAGAATCAGGTTCTTTATGCTTTTCGGCCACACATTTTGAGAGAGGGAGAAAATTATTTACTGAGGAATTTCATCTGAATCCTGGAAAATTGCTTGCCAAAACACAAATGGGAAGAAAAAATGAAATGAACACTTTATATTACAATCTTTAGAAAACATTACATTTAGTTTGTTTTTTTAGAAGCAGCTGTTTATTGCTGGGTGGCGACAAGGCGGAGGGTGGCGGTGGAGGGGTCACTCTTCTACAAAGCCATTTACCAATTTCTAATCTAAAAGCAATCTTTAAAAATAAATGAAAAGTGAATACAGTCTGTATGAAATCAGAGATGACCTAGCACACAGTTTACAGCTGCTTAAAAGAGGAGAATTTAGTGTGTGTGTGGGATGCTGGAAAATTGCCCTCTATTTGGATATGCAAAATAAAGATCTGTTTTGTAAAGGAGCCGAGCACCTGGAATGTTCTTCTGGCATTAGCCTACTGGACTGATAAAACAGATAAATGCTAATCTAATCAATCTATTAAATAATTATTTTTCAATTAGATAGAGACTAAAAAAAATCCTAGTAGCAAAGCTCTCCAGTCAATACCTTTGCATAAGTAGTGTGTGATTGCAGAATGCTAAATAGAGGCTACACTGGCATTTGTGTATATACACAATATACACACACATATGCCTTCTCCCACCCATATCTGTACTAGAAAAGAAAAGATAGGATAGCTGACGTATGAGCCAAGAAAAACATTTATTTTGGATGATGCCTTTTTAGAACTGACTTCTCTGCAGAATTCAAAAAATGTGTTTGAAATTAGAGAGGTCTGTTTATGGAGGATATAAAAAAATAGACGGAAGGAGAAATCACTTAGAGAAATGCTAATCCCCTCCTCCACAAACTGCCCTTTGCTATGACCCTGACCTTTACTTCTGACACTTGAAAAGATCCTTAAATATTTGTTGTGATATTTTGGGAATAGACAGGTACAGATAGAGCTATATGCTGGCTACTCTGGCCCATTCCCTCCCTACAGATGAAGGTATAAGGAAAAATATATCTAAACCTGCATACAGCCACATTATTTTTCATACAGTAAGATGTTCATGTTTAAATTAAAAACAGTCCCTCAAAGTTACTAATTTTTATTAGTGCAACACTAAGCTCTAAAAGAAGACAAAATAAATTATTATTTCAGTAATCATTATACTTGTATATTTTCTTACTACACAACTACTTAACTTCCAATGCTGTATGTGGTCACAGGGATACACACTTAGCTGAACATGTGTTCTTTCACAATCTGCAGTCATCTGTAGTGTAGATGTCCAGTTTGTCTACACCAAATGTGATATGTTTCACGTGTGCGACTGTGAGACACACCACTGTGAGAACAGTTTCTACTTTTACTAATGCTAACTGCTACCAAGCCTGCAACTGCCAAGTGCTATGCAGCAATTACAGCAAGCTACTTAATATAGTGGCCAGTGGCAGAGGAGAAGACTCTTTCTGTCTTAGTGGCATAGTCAAATGCAGCAGCTGTTTTAGAGATAAAAACATGTACACAGCTGGCTTCTTGGTACTTGCTTTTGTTTGTTAAAACACTCACTTGCCGTGACTATACCTAAGAAAAGGATGGATTTCACATTCTTGGCATTAGATTTTAAGATCTCTTGTTGATTTTTTGGAGTGTGAGTTTCTGTCGTGCACTCCAAGTTTTTATTGTATGAACATCAAACAATGTATGTGTTGATTATGTTTCTTAAACTCACAGTTTCTGAAATCCTTTGGAATCTGTCCCTCTTTTTTTGTGATAATCTCAAGACCTAACCAAAACTCTTTTGGAAAAAAAATACCTTGGAAAGGATATATTGACCTAGTCCAACACATATTAGCTGCTACCCTTTTGGGAATAAGACTCCTTTCAGATGTGTTGTTGTTTGTGCACCTGAAACCACTGCTTATCTGTGCAAAAGTAAGCCTCACTGTTTAAATGAGTGACACAAAACATAAAATTAATTGGTTTCCTTGTACAGAACACTAAGGAGTTTTTTTATTGTTATCAAATTTAGATCATGTCAGCAATTTGAAATTACTGGTGAACTGAATTACTGAAACTACCGGTGAACCAACAGTACTTATTTTAGGAAGGCTGAGGACTGTACCATTCTGTGATAATTTTTGATATGATTATTTGCTTTACTGTAGGGACATTACAAAGCATATACTTTCTTTAACTCTTTCTTTCCTTGAGTTCAGAGTTAGGCTGTAGCATTTCATACATGCTTTGCATGACCATAGGTGACCCATTGCACGTGTCACACATCACATGTCACAAAACAACCAAACAACCAAAACCCAAGCCAATACTTTGAAGCTCATACTTGCAGTTTTATAAACTCTTAAGAAGGCATTGTGGCCTCCTCTGCTTATTTCTTACATTTCTGCATTTAAAGTCTTATTAAAACTAAAAGCTAGCTTTTATAAGCTAAATCAAAGCTGAAATGTGACTTGTCTTCTGTATGTCACATGGAGGAATGTGCTATCTTTTAAAAATTAATTGATCTTGCTTCTTGGAATTACTTTGTAGCTATGCTGTGAAGATAACATAACTGTACCAAACGCCTTCTATCTCCAAGAGAAAACAAACAAACAAACAGCTGGGAGTGATTCCCCAAACAGTCATTCATCATGCAATGTTCAGAAAGTCATGAGATACTAATATAGCTCTCACTTCCAGGGTTACTCTACATATGTAGGACAATTGCCTTCCTTACAATAGCAATTGGAAAGCTGGAGCTTCTGCAGTTGTTGTGTGCTTATTTTTAACCACTTACTATTAGCTCAGAAACTCAGAACAAGTCCAATAGAAAACAAATACAGCAAAAATGTAAATCTGTGATGTGTGTTACCAGTTTTTGTGTCTGACTTTGTACATAGAAAACCTTTTTTTTCTTCCCATCTGTACATCCCCCTGAAGCAAGTTGATTAACAAGCATCCTGCGCTAGCATCTTAGAACACACGCACAGGCATGAGCGCACACACACACACACACACACACACACACACACACACACACACACGCACTCCAGGTGATAAGATCTCGGTTGGAGAGATTGAATATTGATTAATTAGTTCTCTGGAGGCCTCATCTTTGAAGGACAAGTGGTCACATTTAAAACATTTCTTGAATCACTTCTGCTGTTTTATAAACATAATTGTCAATTTAAAAAGCCGAGGTTCAGTAACATAAAATATACCACACTGAAAAATCCACATGCTGCAATTTTACCAGGAGTGAAAACTTACTTTTACTCTAGAGAGCACAGAGACTGCTTGCAGTTCAAATAATAGAAAAAACAGTGCTTTACTGGCATTTTTAGGTCATCTTTCAATACATACTGAAATATTCTTTTTTATTCCGGAGTTGTTCCAGTTTGAATTATTTTCATATTTCTTCCAGCAAATTCTATTACGAAGTTTTGAACTCTCGTTAGAACTATGATTTATTTTCTCCTTTCAGTTGTGTAAAGCACTGAAGCTGTGTGGCTATATTGGGAGCTAACTGGGTGGCAGATATGCAGAGGTATAATTAACATAATACGGACCAAATGTACATCTACTGTAAGAATTACATTTGCATATAATTTAATATGTATTCATAGCAAAAGTGAGGCAATGACTTCTTACTCTTTCACCTTCAGAGTTTAAAGTAATAAAATTAACTACGGAGAAAAAACAAAACTGAGTATAGAGCTCAGTAATTCAAGTGAAGGAGAATTTGCTTTCATTTTTGCACTTTTTAAAAAAAAAGATGACTGCTATTACAAATGCTGTTATGTGTGGCTGTAGCAGGTTTCCAAGTGAGTCATCAGCTGTGTTTGGATCCAGACTTTCAGTTTTACTGTGTAGACACCTGCAATTTGAACAAAAGGATTCCCTATATTAGCTGGCAGGAACAGTAGGTTTTTATAGTCTAAGGATCATGAGAAAAATAATTTAAACCCCAAACCGGTGAGTGGCAAACCTAGAAATTGCTTCATGGCTACCTTTGGTGGAGCCTTTCCCAAGAGGATGTGGCGGTGTGGTTGAAGGGAGGCATGGACGGATTGGTTTCACCTCTTGTTCTGCAAAGCTCCCCTTTGCTTCCCAGTAATAAGTACTGCAAAGTAGGTGGGGTCACCACGTGGAGGTGGAATACCTCAAACAGCTCAGGATCCAGTCAGGTCCAGTATCAAATGCTGCCCAGACCTGATAGAGTGGAGTAAAAACCTTTTTTCCCCTATTCATAGAGATTATGTATCTCAGTGTCATTTGAAGTATCATTAGATGCCTACCTTTCCCGACACCTTTTACTTTAAAGAAATCTGTATTTCAACATCTGTTTTGTTATGAAGAGAAACTAAGATAAAGGAAAACCAAGTGAAACTGCTACAGAAGAAATTTACTACTTTTGTACAGATCCTGAAATGGAAGAGAATTGGGTTAAAAGTTTCTCATGACAGATATTCTAAAGGATGATCTCTCTTTAGTTAAAAAATAATATAAAATCTGTTTCCCAAAAAGAAAACTAATTGGGTTTTGGCAAACCATTTTTTTCATTTATACTGATTTTTGCGTGAAGGATTTTCTTAAGGCACTCTATGAAAAATCAAAATAGAAAAAAAAGATTGACATAAGTGAAGATACCAATCTTTTAGCATGAAGGTGTCACTTGGCAAAAAAAACCCAAGCCACTTTCTGAACAGTTTTAGTTAGATTGGAACTATTCTGTTCATCTCAGTGGAGCTTTAGTAATTTCATGTTAATTTTGTTCATTTTTTCCCTGTAAAAAAGGGAATGATTAAAGATCTGCACAATTTCTTGTGATTGATATCTCATTTTGACTGTCAGTCAGCAGCGTGTTTTTGTTTCTGGTGCAGGTCAGCTGCCAGAAGACAGAATGACCACAGGTATGCCCTTGTCCTGGGCACCGGTGAGGCAAAGCTCCACCAGCTGTTCCAGGCCCACAGGCACTCAAATGTCTCCTGAGGTGACTGTAATGAAATCTGGTCCCACATATTCAGTAGATGGAGAGCTTTAAAAGGAACCATAGCAGCTAGGGGGTTTTTTTGTTCATTGGTCCTAATTTTGTTCCTTGCTGATAGCCACAGTGTCAGTACACATGCTCCTGCAACATACTATGGAAACATAAAATTACACCATTAAGTAGTCAAAAGTCAGGATGTACAAGCAGAGCTATACCTTCGCTCAAATACCATTACCCCTGAGTTTTAGTCATTTCTTCATGGTTCTTAATCATACTTGGCTCTGATTGATTAAAGCCTTAAGGGCAAATTTCCCTTTGCATGGAAGTCTTACTGAGCTTTGTGTTTCATGCTGATTAATCTTGTTCAATTTATGCCTATTTCTTTTTGGGACACATACCAGTCTCTGGGAGTGAAGAGTCCATCTGTGCCTATAGGGATCAATTATTTGGGTGCAATTAATTTATAATAAATCATAGCCTCAAATCAGTACTGTACAAGAGTGATTTTCACAGCTGCCTCTGACCTGCTGGTATGAATTCACAGTCACATGAGTTATTAAAAAAACTTCTTGCAAAATATGCCTTTTAACTGCTGGACAGAAACAAATGTTCGTATCTTGATTTCTGGGGCATTCCTCCTGAAAAGTTTGAGAAATTGCAGGAACACTTTCTCTCAACTGTAGAAACAATTTTTTTGTAAGTACAGTGCTTTTAATTTAATTTGTTCCTGGGCTGGGAACAATTTTCAATTCTTAGTTATTACCATCTTACACACTGTAACTATGTTGATTTTGCTTTTCTTTTCAGAGGTAGAAATAATACCAAATGGCCCAGTCTTCACTTCTAGATAGTGTTTGAATGGATAGATACTTCAGACTTTAGCTGTGGTGTGATTGTTGTGTGTCACAGACTGTTTTTATTCAAAGTAAAACATTACTTTCACAAGCAGAATTTTCCCACATTAACACAGGTTTAGAGGGACTTTTAATTTAGAGGGACTTTTTGGTCATTTTGATGCCCATACATAAACAATAAAATTATTTAGAACACAAGTCCACCCTTAACCTTAAAATACAGACTGTTTTCTGAGTCTAGACCAAAAAGTGGCATATCTATGGTATCAAACCACACTGATTTATTTGGTTATGTTTTCCACCGTATGTCAACTCTGTATTAGGGAAAATATAGTGTGTACTAGTCCACATATTCTGTACGGTGCTGATTTACACCAGGTACTGCAATCTTACATCTTTACCTTCTGGAATTACAATAGGGATATTCCATGTAAGTTGTAGGGGAGTTTTTGTGTGGTTTTTGTTTGTTTGTTTGTTTTGTTTTTGTTTTATGGTTATAAATGCAAGTGCTATTCTGCTTTGTTGTCACAGAATTTAATTAACTTACACATCTGCATCCATAGCACAAGTTTGGCTGCTCAGTTCGTTTGTCTCTAGTTCAAAACCTACTCCAAGGCCTGCAACCCAGTGTAGGCTTGTCATAAGCCAATATCTCTAGTGTGCAGAGTCCAGGTTGTTTAGAGAGAAATGTTCTTTTTTTTTTTTTTTTCTTTTTTTTCAGCAAAAAGAGCTGTTGTTGAGATGAAAACTCAAAGTTCTACACATTGTGCATGAATTTTGTAGAAAAAGAAGTTCTTAGATGAGCATCATGTGGTCTGTAGGTGCACACAAAGAGGTAAGTTAATGGAAAATATATTGACAATACAAGCAAAACATCTGCAAACAAAATCAAGTCACAATGTGAAAAATTAGGAGAATGAAAAGCAGGGCACATCTAAAAAATTGGTGTTACTTCCAAGTAGTGAAATAATATTAAGAGAAAAACAGAAAGGGTTTTTTTTGTTATTATTGTTTTTCTTTATCAATAGACTTGAGTAAACTAGCAAAGAAAAGCTAGGCATACAAAAAAATACCCAGCCATAGGCCTGATTTACCTGAGAGATGCAGGAAAGCAAGCCAGACGTGTGGACATTAGCAACAGTGAGGAATAAGAAGAAATGGGATGGCTGTTGCTCCTTCAGAGCCCCACTTGCATGAGGGTATCTGCTCTGCTCCTGCTCACCATTAATGATTACTTCCTCAATCGAAGTAATTATTCCATGACCTTTTCTTATAATGAATCAGGTCTTTGAATTACTGACTTCAACAGTCTGTAGTATCACTGGACTGGCAAAAATGTCTTTGATTACCTTTCCTTTCGGTTTTCACTTGAACCACTCCCCTTTTTTTGTCTCTAGAAGGCTGTATTGGGTGGTTTCCATCCTACAAATTTTGGCCAATATTGAGTTTTCTAATAAAATGTCACTGAAGCTAATGTGTAAGAATCATAGAATCTCCTGGTTGGAAAAGACCTCTGAGATCATCGAGTCCAACCAACTGGAAATGAGAAAGAGACAGGGATGGAGGCTGCAACAAAAGACTGAGGAGCATCAGTGAAAATAAACAGTGGGAAGCAAACTTTTCAGTGCATTTCCCCTTGCCCCCTGCAGCACTTCTGGGAGGTGAAGTCCACCTCACTTGCAACCTGGAGTGAGTTCTTGCACTCTGCTTCCACTGGCATAAACCCAATTACTCCTGTCTGTTTATACCACTGCACAGCCAGTGAAAGGCATATCAGACCCTGAGTGTTTTAAATTCAGAACAGAATATTTTACACAGCTGCACTGTGAGATTTTCAATCATCCATATAAAATCTGTATGCTTTTTCCGTAAAAAGGTGGTTTATGATTTTTGTCATTTGACACTATTGCCACTGGGCTATGCAATTCTTCAAATGTATTCCTCCTGTAATTCCACAAAGCAACAATTATCTAAAAGGAAAAAGTTATTTCTGTTTGAGCATAAAGAGAAAGAGAACAAACCTGACAGAACTGAATACTTTAACTTCCGAGAAGTCTGAGATTTACCAGGGGCGTTTTGGTCTTGAGATTTCAAATCTAAATTATTCTGAAAGCATATAAATATGATTTGACAGAATACTCTGCCTTTCCTGTTTTCTCCCAGCTATGTATTTTAACCAATCTTTTAACTGAAATATTAATTATAAAGATCATTCTACCTAACAATAATTTTAGCAAGTAGGTAATCAGCTCAGTCCTTCAGCAAATCTTACTGCTTTTTACCATATTCTACGCAATTGTGTAGATATTTTAGCGTATGCAAATGGAGATAAATGATCCTGGAGGACACTCATGGTTGTTTTGGGGTGTGCGCTCGAGCCAAAGCAGTATTGCTGTGGAAAATCATTGAAACAAGTGATACCTCAAACTAGTAAGTCTCCATAGCAACTTAAAAAAATAGTGACAGCTGTACCAAGAAATTTGCTAATAGAAGCCCTTAACACTTTTGTCTAGACTCAGTCATACTTAATACTCATTATAACCAGTAAAGTGATTGTGAGAAAATGAAGTGTAGAGGAATAAATATGGAATATCTGCTTTTTCTGGCATTTTACACTGATTTCTGTTGTCTGACCTTGTCTATGGCTGATTTAAACATAACAATTGAATGTAAAAATGTTTAATAGCATAGCTTAATTACAATTACATTTCATTTGTTATGTGCTATATACATAGTGTAAATTTATAATTTGTAAGCATAAAGCTAGGTCTTCTGAGAACAAATAGGAAGATTCCCATGGTCATAATGTTAAAATTGTTGGCTGTAACAGTCTATGTTGAAAAGATTGAATGAAAAATGCAATACAAGGAGGGTCACTGTTTTAAAGCGGGCTCGCTCAAGTCCAAATTACTGACTACTGATGAAAAAAGAGAAGGATTCTGTAGGATCAAATTCACATTGGTAAAGCACAAGAGAGATTGCTAACTTTGGTCTGCTAGAAATGTCCAAACACACTAGAGAATACGACAAATGGATGTGCAACCGCTGAGCTACATTCTGTAGCAAGAACAAATGTTTTTATGGGTTGACATCAGATTGAAAGACATGTGACTTAGGCTGCTGATTTTAAGGCAGTCTTTGAATTTTTAAAATTATACATAACAATCTCCTATATAAAAGAAAATTGTATCTAATGGAACAGAATTCTATATGGGACCTCATGAAGTGAAGAGTTAATTACAGAACTGAAAAAATAGATTAAACTGATTTTATCTTGATTACATTTTTATTGTGAGTTCTGCCAAGAATACATATTCTCAGGGTTTGAAAAGGACAATTTAATGAAGCTGAAAATAATTTTGAGACAATCAGTTGGAGAAAATGTAAACAGAAAAATGTGAAAGATAATTGTCCATTGTTGAGTAACATATTACTAGATGCCCAGATTGCATATTTCAGAATCATGTTGTCACAGTGACTTAAAAAAAGAACAGTATGGGTCAAAGTAAAATGAAAAGCATCTACAAATCACAGTGAAAAGTTTAAAAAAAAAAAAAAAGCTGGAGCAGTCATAATAACTGACTTGGATTTTAGAAAGTTGATAGTGGAAGCAATATGTTAAAGACAAATGTATGGTTGGCAGATTTAAAAATGAAAGGTAGTTAAAGGAGTTGAGTTGTACTGGGAATCCTGGTAATATTGTTCTGTGACTATTTGATGATAGCAGAACTGACAAGAATTCATGAAAAGCAGAATTTCAATCACTTGGTGTCTGTATTTGGGGAAAGCCAGATAGTAGAGTTGTATGACATGACAGTGTAGTCCTTTTAATTTTGAGCAGTTACACAGCAGTTTATTAAAGTTAGACATTTTAAAATTTGCATGTCTAATTAACTTACATCTGATAATCTTAAAAGAAATCGCAAAAGACCCCCATGGGCATTTAAAGTTGATGATTACAGTCTTGAAATAGGGAAAGTTTCAACTTGGGAAAAATCTAATAATGTGTCAATATTTAAAAATGATAACAGGACTAACTCAGGAAATTAAAGGCCTATCAAATTGAGATTGCTGAAACACAATTAATGTCCATCAACATGAGCTTCAGAAAAATAAATTTTGTCAGACTAATTTGATACCATCCTTTGATGAGATTACAAGTTCTTTTCAATCAAGATAATATTGTTGATGTAATAAACTTTTTGAAAGGACACACATTCATACCAGAAGACATTTTGTTAAGAAAATAAAGCAAGAAAATCCGCTTGACATTTATGAATTTAATTAAAAATTAATAGGTCTTATAACTGTAAATAAGGAACCATCATGGTGAGGGTTTGTTCCTTGTGAGGTGTCCCCCCAACATTATCTTTATTAATGAGACAAGTAAACATGACATTTTGTTGATGAACTTTTCTTATACCACTAAAACTGATGGAGAATTAAATTATAAATAAGGACAGAGTGATAGAGTGACAGAGAGCATATCTGAATTTCTTTACCAAATGGAACAGGATATTTTTTGGAAGCCCGTGCAGTGAGGAACAGTGTGAGACATGTCTGTAGGATGGAAGAGACTCCATGCTGGGAAACAGGGACTAAAAAAGGATTTCATTTTACGATGGATAATCAGATACACATGGAGATCCTGCGGTGCACCTTGGCCAAAGTGCTAAAATGATCATTGGACTATAATCAGGAGACTATGAATAAAAGCAAGGAGCTTGCATTACTCAGGCAAAAATTTACTGTGAGGGAAAAGGGAAAGTGCTACAGAGGCCTTAGCTCCTTGATGAGATCTGGCCTGGGGCTTTATGCAGCTGGTAGAAGAGAAAGTGGGGAACTGTGCAGCTCCCCTCGCATGCCTGTGCTGGGACCCAGCAGCCTGCCACCATCATGTTTCACCACTGCAACTGGTACCCTGTTCTAAAAGGATTCTGGTCATTTGAATTTGTTTGTCTATCTATTTATTTTTTTTTTTTTTAAAGGGGTTTGACAGGAACTCTGGATGAGCTTAAAGGATTGGAAAATACACTGAAATTGAAGGACTGAATTTCAAACTCTTTAACTTACTGAAGAACAGAAAATTGCTATAAAGGCATCTTTAATTTCTTGGCAAAGATTAGAAAAATGCATTGCCTGGAATTAGAGAAATTTAGGCTTGAAGTAACTTACCACAGAGAAGGGAACTGACCACTGGAAAAAATTACTGAAGTCTGCAGTGGACTTTCTCTGAGCAGAAAATTTAAAATCAAGATCAGCTTCCAGTCTGGCTTAGCTGCACTATTGGTCTTGACACAGAAATTTAGGGAAGTCCTGTAGCTGGCTGATGAAAGGAGTCACATTAGATAATAAACAGATCCCTTCTAATATTAATATCTTTCAGTTAAAAATGTGAAATACGTATGTTATTCTGCTGAGATGATCTGGGACAAGGAATTAATGGTGTTCTTAAAAAATGTACTTTGGAGATAGTTTTAATTTATAAGCTAAATATCAGGCATATAAGCTATGAAATATTCTAATTCTTCAATATGTAATTAAAGATTGATGTTTCTGATTGACATAAAGAACAGAAATTCAACTAGATTGCTAAAGCTCGTCTTCAGTCTCCAGAGAAGAATGTTCAGAGATCCTCACTTCTGTCATGTAGGAAGGGGAAAGAGTTATGCCCCACAGCTCTAGAGATTAACTCTGGAAGTCGGGAGAGTCTGTTCTGGTGTCAAACACCAAGGAGATACCCAGCCTGCTTGTGGGTCACCATTGGTCCTCTTGCATGGAGTCATGCAGGAGATGTGTTAGGGCTGGGCTTGGGTACAAGGGAGGAGGTAACAGAGGGGCTGGAGTAAGGACAGAGGTAGAAACTCCTGACACTACTGTGTTTTAGGAAATATTCTCCGTTATGCTTTCAGGTGCCTTTATTTGCTCAAAGTTTTTTATTTTTTGTCAGTTCTATTTGAAAGTACATATTAACTCAAGCCATTTTGCTTCTCCTTTCTCTTTGCACCTTCTGGCACCTGTTTTACCCAGTTATACCTGCTGGTATAATGCTGTTTGCTGTTGATTCATAGCTTCTACAGCTGATTCAGCTGCCCATTCCTCTGCCACCCTCCTCTGCCTGCTTGGAGTGATTCAGAGCTTGTCTTTTGCATGCAGCCACCATCCAGAAGTTAACAAAAAAGGAAGAAAGCTTTTCAAACACCCCAACACACCCTGCTGTTCTTACCACTGGTCATTTGGTCTAAGTGGGCTATCTGCACTCTCAGTGAAATGACAGAAACTGTGCATTCATGTACATCATTTGCAGAGAAAAATTCCAAGATGATCTGTACAGTTTGTGAACTCCAGCTCTGCTAAAAGGGAAAAAAACTGAAGCGACTGGAGATCAGCATGGAGTGGGTTTTGGTGGGCTGGGGAGTGGTGCCATGGACCCTTGGGAAGGGGCATGGCTCCAGGTTGCCCCTAGAAAGACCAAACATCCCAACAGATGAGCATCCTGCAGAGGTGAACAGAGAAAAGCAGGTTTCCTATGGGCTCTTTAAGCCCTCTGGTAGCATTCACAACAACCTAAAGAACAGGTCCCTCCAAAGGTTTCCTCAGAAAACATAATATATTTGCTTAATTCTCTAGGTTTTAATTTTTTTCCCTGTGTTTCAGATTAATCCCTACTGGCCGTCTGAAATATCTGTAGAGTTCTCTTGGCTCGCACTCTGCCTCAGAGACATTTATATAAAGGTGCAGCCTCAGAATTACTTTGATTATACGTATGCTTGAGTGTGTGCATGTACTATCTACATCTGGAATGAGGGGCTGTATTAAAAATAAAATAATTATAAAAATAAAGTGAAATGGCCTCACATGGAAAGCATTTGGAAAGGAAAATACCAGAGTAAAAATGGAAAAATAAGTACGTGTCAGGCCAGCTGCAGGTTAGGAGCAGCTCTCTGAGAAGGCAGTGGGATTTGCTGGTGCCCTGCATGGGAAGGCAGAAACAGAGCAAGTGCAGCTGGCCTGCAGCACTCTGGTGAGCAAAGCTTTAGTCATGCCTGCAGGAAGGCTTTTAGCTTTACCCTTGCTGGCCTCAGGAGTATTTCTCGGAAGCTAAAGACGTCAACTTCAACAAGAGTGTGCCCATAGATAGTAATGACCAAAAGGGCAATCCCTGGAGCAGGCAGCAGGAAGCTGTTGAAGGTGCAGGTGCCAGCAGATATCTGAGGCATGGGGGAGCATCCCTGCCTTCCCTGAGAGGAAAAGAAAGTCTCCCTAACAGTCAAATTAATATATTAAACCCTTCTCACTTTACTCCTTCACAAGGGTAGAGACCCTACACTGCAAACAAGGCCATCGTACACATAGTTATTTGTCAGCCTCTAAATTAAGAGAGGATTTTAATACCTCCCTTCAAGGTATCGTTAGACATGATTTTAGGAACCTCAGAAAATCAGCCACCTGATAAACTCTCTGCTTCAGGTTAAAATAAATTACATTAAAAAAGCATGTTCCATGACAACCAACATAAAGAAGAGATATTGTAGCAACAAAGCTTTGTCTTAAAATTATTAAATTGTTTGGTTTTTCAATAATTGAAGAAGTTTCATTACCATGCAAACAAAAACCAGGTTGGCTATTCACCTTTTGGAAGATGGCATTTGCATTGCTATAATAGAGCAGAAGAACCTTAGAAAACTAATGAAGGAACATAAAAATGCAAATTACTGCAGCTAATTGGCTGTGCCTTCTTACAACTTCTGAATTATTAATTTATGATGGTGTAAATCTGCCCCTTTTAAATAATATAACCAAGAACAACATTGTGTTCTATGCTGTTGAGTGGATAGTGTTTGTTCCCTTAATTTTACGATGAGTTAGTCTTGTTGTTTGCACTAGCAAGATGCTTCCAGTGTTCTGTAAAACTCTGCAGGTCCAGAACTCTTCTCATGCAGACTGACGTTGTTATAGTCCCTATTTCTAATTTCTGACTGGAAAAAAAAAAGACAAAAGATGATGCCATTATTACAATAATGCTAATTACATCTTGTGCCATTTGCACTCATGTTTAATTGGAAAGCAGGCACAGAATCCTGCAGTCACCTATTTACCTGCCAATATGCAAGTAATTCCATCCATTTCAATGTGGTAACTTATATTCATCAGTGGCTGCTGCCCAGGGAGTTGAAGAAATCAAAAGAAAATAAAATATTCGATAACAGAGTTGACATATGTGCATTTTTTCACAAATATTGTTTGTTCTTTCATGTAGAAAATTTGGGAAGATTCTGAGGAGCTGCTTATTGTAGCTGGGATTTCAAGCCCTGTGATACCATTTGGTGTACATGAGCACAGTTTTACAAGTGCTAGATATTCTGTCTGGCAGAGCCGTACACTCACTATGTACACATATTCACGGGGAGGCCCTCACGTTCACTGGATGCACTCACCAAGATTGTGCAGGGCATGAGCAGTGTCTCCAATACTTTTTTAAAGGGCCAAACTTTCTGAACTTGCATTATATTGCCCAAATACTCCACACAGTTATCTGAAAAATCTTGGATTCATATGTTTAAGTAATTCTGTGGGACAAGGGCTTAGAAATTAATGTTAGCTTGCATGATTTGCCTTTTCCCTGGTGGCTTTACATATATCCCTATAGCATGCCTGAATTAATAATTTTTCATTTTAAAAAGGTATGTTCCAGCACTGACCACTTTTTCAGAGGTGATGTCTGTGTGACCAAGATCAGAGGAATTTGGCCTGTGGGATGGATCATTGTTTTAGAGGACACAGGCAGCAATCACAGGCAGTAGGTGGGAATACCTCTCTTTTTCTCCTGTAAGGCAGAAAGTTTATTTTACAAAAATCAGCCTTTTGAGATGGAATTTCTCATTCTCCATTTTAGCCCCCCAAATGATTTATTTTTAAAAAATAGACAGAACAGGTTAAAAGTTTTGTTGCATTGATTATATGTTGCTCAGTGCATGGTACTCCAAACCACAAAGAAATCCATGTCCCAAGGAACTTGTTTCCTTGTCCTGGCCACTGCTGTGGCTGCGGTGCCTAAACCAGCCGCCCCAGGGAGGCAGCGCATGCAAAAAGCTTTGCTTGATTTTAAGTGATCGAGGCTTCAGTTATGAAAACAACATGAAGGAACAGCAGGGAGTCCAGGGAATTTCTATAGTTAGAGGTAGAGAAATTAAAGCTGAAGAATATAAAATTTGAGTTACTTTTATTTTGTTTATCTTTTAGGAGTTTTATAATTTGGCTGCGCACAAGTTTTGCCTAGCTCTCCTTTTATAGCATCCAAATATCTCACTAGTATCAATGCATTTCCCGGGTGGGAAAGGAACGTTATCTCCAGTTTATAGAGGTGAAATTGAGAGATGTGGGGTGGATAAAATAGCTGTCCAAGGCTGTCTATGGAAACTTGGGCTGGAATTTGGACTACCATTCCAGTTGCTGCACAAGCCACTAAGCCATCTTTTTTTCAGTCTGGATTTTCAGAGTATTTGCTAAACAAAAGGAAAGAATGCAAGCCTTTCTCCGGGAAGACAAAGAGGCATTGGCTTCTTATGCACCACAAGCTCAGTGGCCATAGCATGCCAGTTTGTGATGAGCAGATTTCCCCATGGATATACATATATAGCACTGAGAAGCTCTATGAAAAGGATCTGTGGAACATTATAGTTCAGGATCAAACTCAAACCTACTACTATTTGAAAGGGTCATATTAAGCATAAAGTGTATATATTATACATTACTTAAAATATTAATGAAGCATGTAGTAGCTGTTAAACTAAAGCAAACAGGTGCAGTGGAGAAGATACCATGATATATCACCCAGAAGAGCAAGGAGGAAAACACCCCAGGGGTAAGTATTTCAGTAGGAGCCTATAAGTGGTAATTAAAGACATTTAGGCACAAAAGAATTTGGTCCAGATAGATGTATGGGGAATGTGGCATTTACCTAAAACTCGCTGATAGTGTCTGCTTCAGCCATCTCTGAACACCTGGAATCTGCTTCTCCCTTAACTAGGAAGGAGAAGAGGAGCAGATGTGTTTATGCTCTAGGAGTTATTGAAGAAACAGAAAAAAAAACAGGAAGAGAAAATAAGTATCTGTAGATCCACAGAGAGAATGTAGAGGAGTACAGGGACTAGTTATTTTCGTTTGTCAACAGGCCAAAAACTAAAGGGCTTAGCCTGCAGCAAATTAGATTAAATATCAAGGAAAAATATGAATTAGTCATGAAGGGAATATTTTAGGATCGACATCATTGAGACTATTTAAGGCTAGACTTCCTAAAGCACAGCTGGAGATGGTTTAAGGTCAATTTAAGTCTCCCATCACAGAAAGGGCAGTTGAGCTCACTGGGAATGGGCTCCTCTCACATTCCAGCCAAAGGTGGCCTTTGAACCTCAGCGAGGGTTTTCTTCTGCCTTAGAAAGTGACAGCCTGGTAGAGCAGCCCCATTAGCTGTAGACTTAAACTGTTTTCTCATTAGCACCCAAGGAAAAGCAGACCTCTGGATATCTGCTGTTCTCCCTGCCTTGCTGGGGAGGAGATGGAGATGTTCCTTCACAAAGGCTTGGCATTTTCTGCGAGATGTGAATAGTCATGAAGTGAGCTTCTTTAAGAGTGGGCTTTTGGAGGTGAAGCCAGAGTAGTACTTATCACCCTGCGAGGAAAGAAGCCTAGCAGGGCTACTGAGGAGTGCTACGCTGACCACTCATTTGGGAAGAGCCACATCACTTCTGCTTCACACCTAAGGCGACTGCTATTTCCTCACTGGCAGCATAACCCCACCTTTATTGGGCTGAGTTTAGAGAGTGCACTGCTTTCACCGTGCCAGGGGGGTCTTCTGATGGCGAATACCATCAGAAGGTGGGTGCTGGAGGGCTCAGCCCAACTCGTAGTGGGTGCCACGGCTGTGGCAGGAGGGTGGGACAGGGCAGGGCAGGACACCAGTCTCGTGGTGCCCTCCAGTACTAGCAGCACCCTGGGACCCCGACCCCACCCTGTTTAGGGGAGCAGGTCCCAGCATGGCATCCCCTGGGACAGGGCTTGCGCTGGGCTTGCCCTGGTGGGGTGGGAATTAAAGCAAAATAGCACCAGAGGGTCTACAGCTCCCTCATAGTGTGGCTCACCTGGTACCTGCCTGTCCTGCTTTTTAGCTGGGACAGAGTTGGGTCTCTTTTTAGTAGCTAGAATAGCGCTGTGTTTCGGTTTCAGCCTGGGATTTGTTATGAAAGAAACACTGATAAAATACTAATGTTTGCATTTTCATCACTGGAAGTTGAAAATCTAAGGGGGCAAGGAATATTTAAATTAATAAGCTAAATTGTCATTTGGATATGCCAATGGGATATTCCATATCATATCACATCATGTCCAGTATATTAGTGAGGGTCTCTTCCTCTCTTGCCCTCTCTGGCTTTTGCTTGAGCTCTCGCTCTTCTGGGATTGTGGTTTTGGTTTGGGATTGTTGCTCCTCTGGGAACGGGACGGGCTTGGTCAGCAGGTGGTGAGAAATTGCACTGTGTATCAATAATTTGCATATATTATTATTATTATCATAATTATCATTATTATTTTAGTAGAAATATTAATATTTTAAGTTTTATTTTATTTCAATTATTAAATTGTTCTTATCTCAACCTACAAGTCTCCTTACTCTTGCCCCAAATTCTCTTCCCTATCTCCTGGGGCGGGGAGTGAGCGAGCGAGTGGCTATGTTTGGCTACTGGCCAAGTGAAACCACCACATCACCCCTATGCAAAATGAGCCTGGAGTGGCCGTAAGTACTCCTGCTTTTTCTTTTGCTGTAGGGTATTCCTATTTTACCTTAATTCTCCATAAAGAAGTTGAATACAGAAGATACAAAATGATGGACAACCAACACTTGCAATCTTCATGAAGAATAAAATGAAAACCTTTGAATTTATGGATATAATTTTATATAAACCCATTAGAATCTGCAGAGCATATTAATTAAATTTGGACTTGCTTTTTTTAGTGGTGTCACTGTTGCTCAGCAACTTGTATACCTGGGCCTGTTTGATCTAAAAGACAATGATTTGGCCACATGAGATACAAACAGATTAAAAAGGAGTAAGGAAAAGATTTTTATTTCTTCTCTGCCCTCGCCTCCTTTCTGTTGTCATTTAACCTCACAGCTGATGATATTTTTACTTTTAAAACAACAAATGTGAGGCAACCTTATAATACTGGTCATTGCCAGATGGCTTCTGATGCCAAATCTCATCTTTCTAATTTCAAAGTCTCCTAAATTCTTAGTAGAATTAAGATGAGATGCTCTACTTTGCATTGCATTTAAGTCTATTATTCCCAGGTGGAAAAAAATTGACAAACTAGCAAGCCTGTTAAGGACAGAAGGGCAAAGAAAGCCATGTGGCGTGCCAGCTGTGGAACCTTCCACATCTTCTGTTAAGAGGTTGCCCACTGTAAGTTTGGGTTTTATTTTCAAATAAGATGCTATTACCAGTTATGACCATTGTAGAGATAGACTTGGGGTGTAGGTGCAGATCGTGTTGTGGTTTGACACATAGGAAGATGGGGTTATAAATAGGCTCAAGTGGCTCAAGGAAGTGACATGCCTGTCTGTCTATCAGTGAAGAGCTTTTTTGAGAAGTGCTTTGCATCTCTTCTCAAAAGACTTGCCAGCATTGAAGGCACTGCTCTTTTAAGACTGAGGAAGTTATTGACAACAGGTCTTCAAGCACTTATTTGGTAGGAATTTCCATTTTATGCTATGTGCAGTGTTAGTCCATCCACTTTGTTCTATTTGTCACTTTAGTCACTGTTGTGAGTGAGTACTGCTACTGTAGTAGCCATAATTTGCTACTGCAGGTGGTAACCAAGGAACCAAGAAACGGTTACTTAGTGGGGCAGATAATCAGAGGAAGTAAATCATTTAAGAGTAGATGAAGACATAGTATTTACTCTCACTGAGAACTTGCTCCCGTCTGTGCAATTGGTACCAAAATGTACCTGAAAGGTTTTTATGGACTTGTTAAGAAGCATTTAAATGAATATTACAAAAAAAAAAAAAAAAAGGAAATTATTTTGCTATAGTAAATGTTTTCAAACATGACATCTCACCACATATTTCATCTTTTTCGCAGCAGAAGTTAATTGTCTTGAGAAGATAAGAGCTCTTTGGGGAAGAAGGCCGTCAAAACTGGTAACAATAATGGTGAACGTTAATGTGTTATTGTTGTTAAAGTGCACATTCTTTTTTCCTGTATTTGAAATAACTAAAACTCAGATTACTATCTAATCTGTTTCTTGAAATACGAGAGGGAAACTACAGCTTTAGCACTGAAGCATAACACTTACCTTTGTGTTGACTCATGGTGGAGCCCTAATTAACCAAGTGATTTATTAGAGGAAGAGACTTTAGGTGAATGACTTGGGTTACATATGTGAAACTCTGAAGCAGCTTCTTAAGATATTTTTATTTGACTTGCTCTAGAATTTTTTTAAGAACTAACAGTTTGTTTAAGTGTCAAGATGTCCACTGGCTTGTTGAAATTTGTGGAAAAGTGACAGCTAGGGTGAAGTGACTCAGAATGGAGTCCATAGATTCCTACTGAACTAATAAAAAAATTGTTTTGCTTTGTTTTGGTTATTTTAATAATAAACCCCAAAATACAGATCTGTTTTACTTTGACTGCGGTTTTTTATTTCTTATGATTCTTAGTCATGGCTACTGACATGTAGGCAAAGAAGAAAGCTACGGAGGGCTCCAGATTAACTAATTTGAGGTGGCAGAATAATGCCCTTTACAATCACTTTCCAAATGCTGCATCTTGCAGCCACCCAGTTTATGGGAGATTCTGTAAAAAATAGCAAAATACAAAACAAGGATACAGATACTTTTTACAAATTAAACCTTAACTGAATCTCTGTATCTTGAAAACTTGTCACTGCTGAGTATCAGTCGGAACCCATGGTTCATAGCTGCACTACACCTACCTGATGAATACCAGAAGCTTTGTTCAAGCATCTTTCGAGGTCCCTTCCAATTGCTAACATTCTGTGATTCTGTGATTTCTCTTTTATTGAGTGATAGCTTCATTAACTGAAGTTAAGTAATTCTCAGGAAAGTATGTCAATCTCTAGACAGCTACAGGAAAGAAAGGCTGAGGTCACTAATTCATTTCTGGGGGCTTTGTATATGTTATATTGATGGCAGTGCTGTAAAAATGTTGGTAATTAATATTACTTCCAGAGGAACAGATTTAAATTGCTCTGTTATCTTTACCAACTATTTAGTGTCCTCAGATTTCTGCTCATAAAGTTTTTGCGTATGACTAGACCCTAAAGCATGTACAGACCAGACCTGCTTTCTATAATATTTCTAAAATGTTGTTGCAGGCCTAATTTCTTGGATGTTATTTGCTTGTTTTGGACATTTGGAGTGCCATGTAAAGTTTGCTTTCTTCCCCTGAAATGGCATGGTTCAGAACTTTAAAAATAACAGGTATGCAAAATTTTACCTTCAAGTTTAATGATTTTGAAATGCTGAGCAGTTCCATTTCATGCCAGAGAACTCAGTGCTTTAGAAAAATCAAATTACTTATTTTTCAACCTAAATTTAGACAGTTCAATTAAAAAACTCTGATGATTGTTCCAAAGGAATAAGTTAATAGAAACTAATTATCACCCTAACACTTTGCAGTAGAAAGAAATATTTTGTTTAATGAGAAATCTGGTCAAAAAATCCTACAGATAAAGGTACTTTAAAATGTGAAAATTGTTAAAAAACAATGTGACGGCCACCTGGAAGCATTTCTTAACTGAGATAGATGCAACAGAAAGCAGGATGGTAAGACAAAACTCCCCAGATTCAGCGGCAAAGTTCAAGTGTTTTTTCCTAAGCAAACAAGAATTCTTCAAAAAATAGTAATTCTGCCCAACTGAATGAAATAAAAAGGACAAAAAATGAGAATTCAGAAGTGTGGGAAACATGAAACATGGATAACCAGAGGTACAGAAGGCCAAATAAAACTAAGTCTTCAATGAAGTGAAATCAGAAAACTTGCAAGTTTGCTGAATGATAGTTAAGGAGGGTGAGTATTGCAGTATGGTGAAAGATTCATCTCAATCTTCATCACATGAATTATTGGGGAATATATTTTTCTGAAACCTATTCTTTCTAAGGAACAAAAATAAACGATGTTACAAGGTTAGGGTGCTGCCACCTGGAGATACTGAAATAATATTCAGATATTTTTAAGCCAGATTGTATTTCATTTGGTAAATCATATCTTCTCTATAAAAAATCCCCAAAGAAGTTAACAAAAATGTGGTGAAGAATGGAATGAAACTTTAATTGAATTTCTTTTCAGAAAATGCTTCATCCCTCATGAGAAGGGTGGTGGAGAACAGGCTTTCAGGGACTGAGAGCTGAAGTGCTGTACCATCCTGATTGAAAGACAGAAAACCTCACTAAGGTGGGATAAATGGTTAATCTTTAGTATGGGCAAAGGTTAATACTGAAGTGCCTAAGGCTCTGTCTCTGATTACATACATATTTACATGCATATTTTTCTGGAAAAGCAGGTGAACAGTGAGATGAAAAATATGCAGTTGACAAAGTGATCCAGGTTAACTTGGATGAGAGATGACTGAGGAACTCAGAAGGATGAAAGCAAACTAAAGCATAGTACAGTGGAAGCTGAAAAACTTTACTGAGTTAAGCAAGGCAAGGCACATGGAAAGAATTGGAAAAAAATAACCTCAGCTACTCAGGAAAGAGGAAAAAACAAGGTGTTATTGCCATTTTAAGTGGAGGTCAAAGTAAAAAGAAAGATGTTAGAAATTTTAAGGGGAAAAAAACCTAGGATGAACCAATTCAACAAATTAAGAACAACCCTCAGATTCAGCTAAGGGTGAAATTTTAGTTCTGGAGATGTAGGTGGAAGAAATATCCTGCTGAAAACTGTGGTGTCAGGAATTTATTTGTTTTCATTTAGAGTCATGCTTTAATCACAAGAATATTAAAGATGAAGGCCAAGTTCAGCATGCAGCTGCATTAACGCTGTGGTTGTTATGAATGTCACCCAGTGGACCACTGGTCCAGTCCAGCATTATTATTCTTCTGGGAAAGTAAATATTTGCTAAAACTCAGTTTTTAAAAAGGAATCTTAAGCAAACACGTCACAGTTTGAAATACTCAGTGAAGGTGTATGGTAAATATATTGAAATGTGTGGAAAAATTTATTAATCTGTCACTCAGTTTTCATGACAGGATGACATCTCCATTCATTATTTATCTATTTTTGAACTTAAATGCATGGGTTTAGATGCATTTACCATGTTTCTATTGTTTTATAAAACTGGCATGTTTATAAATAATGATATAGCTTAATATTTGTGAAGTGCGGGTTTTACAGAAACAGAGCACCTTGGTAGCTCTCACTAATACTACCTCGGTTTTAAAGCAGATAATGTAAAGCAATTAAATTTATTTTGAATGTGATAATCATGAGGCTGTAGGTGTGGAGCTGAACACAAAGCTGGTGAGCCATGTCAGTTCCCCAGTGATTTGATTCATCTCTCTTTTCAATGTTCATCCCTACACAGGCTGTTGCTTTACTTCTTGCCATGCGGCGCAGTGGACACAGCTCATAATAGAGTTCTTAATGACTCTCTCAGCTTTCACCAGGGCAAAAAATGGCCACATTTTTGGCCTTGACCTTGCCAATATCACTACTCTGGCACGTCAAGTTAAACATAGGCACCACCCTGCTTTCCTCTAAGGCAGCCATAGAACAGAAAAAGGAGCACAACTGCCAGTCCCTTTCAGAAAACAAAAGTGTCTATTGCATTTTAGCTTAGGCAAGAGAGAGATCAAACCTTCCTCTTTCCCTTGTGGGTGCATGAATAAGAGATGTAAGTTACAAAAGGGAAAATGTAAGTATATGTTGACACTGTCAGACCTTGGGAAAGCTGGCAGTGCTCTCTAGAGAGCCAGTTCCCCTTGGTCCCTTTGGTTCCTGTGAGACAGCAGCCTTTGGTGCCCACCAGCAGAAATAAGATGCTGCTCTGCTTCTTCACCAGGTGAAAGCAGTACTCTGGGGGAGGGGGTGAAGCTCAGCAAAAGCGGAATGTGTTTATCTTAACGTGCATTTAAGGCTGCGAGTTCACCAGCATAATGGCATCCACTGGTTTATGTTTCTGCAAAGTTTGTAAAAGCTCCCAGTGTGCATTTCTTGAACTGATTTCAATTAGCAGGAAGCCCACTGCGTGGGAAACCCAGCTCCCAGCGAAGCTGGACAATGCCACTTGCAGAAGTCATGTATTGCAAGAGGTATTTTGCCTATAAAATTTTCAGTTCCCACTTAATATAATATCTAGCACAATACAAAGGTTCTTATTCTTTTCAGGACTTAGAGGATAGTCTATGGGGTATAACCTACTCCTAGCTACCAAAACAAACCACTTCACTGGTTCTGAGGAGAGGCTTGTAATAGCACCATTTGTTCAAATACTGGCATAAAAGTAAAGCAGTTAATCTAAGGAGTACTGACAGACAAAAAGCAGTAGCAATAAAAGCTAATTGTCTGTTAGCTCCAGGTATATTTTTATTGAGTGTTTCAATCCTAGCCTAAAAGCATATCTTAAGAAAATACTCTTCTATCTTCACAGATCAAGCAGCAACCATAGCAGACTGCAGTCATGTTTCTCTCTATACTTTCCTTCCTAGCCCATCCCTTCTTCAGCTGGCTGCCTCCATTTGCTGGAGCTTTTCACACCTCCGTGTAGGTCCCACTGAAGCTCTTAGTAGCTGTCAGCAATGGGTTGATTTCCTTACATCCTCACTTACATCCAGCAAAGCATAGATTTAAGGAGAAAGTCACTGTAGTTCATATGTAGAAGGAGGGGGCAGCTCATCTTCACATGAGATTGATTTTTTTCAGTGACAGAAAACATTCTTCACAAGGTCAGTAGCATAATCAAAGCTTTCATTAAGTATTTGGCATGGTTTGTGTATGGCACACATTAGACATTTGGTTGGTAGGCAGAGGAGCTGCAGATTTTCTGATGTGCACTTGTGTCTGATTTTGTTCGATGCAGCCTTTCAGCCTGGGCACCAAGAAATTAGTTGCCCTTTAAGATGAGATGCCCCAAATCATCTCCCATTGGCTGGGACTCAAGCCCACGAGCTGTGGGTTTCTTCATTGGAGCCCCCTCAGGTTTTCCAAGAATTTGTTTATTCACCCAACAGCAACAGAAGCCACAGGCTTCAATGATTTTATGCTCCAGCTCCTACCTTGAAACAACAGGGCTTTGTTTTTCCTTCTGGTATATTTATATTGAATATTAATAACAAATACTTTAATTGATATTCCCCTCCAGTAAAGGATCATGACCAGCCAGACTGTGTGCCAAAAAAAAAAAAAAAAGTTATTGTAAGGCTTATAAATCAGCTAACCCTTAGCAGACCAAAGATAGGAAATCTTTTTTTCATTTTAAGGACTCTTTGTGATAACCCACATTGATCAGCACAGATGTAACTGTACTGTATTTAGTTATTTTTACCTAACACCTGGCAGCAACTTGTGCATCACTACTGAAACCCTCAATTGAACTATTAAGAAGGAAGACACATTTAATAACCCCTGCAGTTCTCATCACAGCAGGGCTAAGTCTAACAGTGATGTTTTTCTTAACATCAGCACTGAATTTCAGTGCTTTTTATTACATCAGCCTTGTTTCATTAGAATTCAGCATTCTTTAGTCTACTTACAAAACATATACTTTGTATTTGCAAATTTTGTTAGCTGTTGTGAGTGGACTGGTGTGGTCAGAAGAGAAAGTGACAGTGTTCACAGAACAGACAGAAAAATCAATTTAACTTTAAAATATAAGCACTTACTGAGACTAGAGAGGAAATAATGGAGGGAGGCTCTTGTGCCTAGCATGACAGTGGGATGTAAAAGCAGAAAAAGTTACAGAGGAAAAACAGAATAAGCAGCTGGAGTGAAATGCCATGTTTGTTAGGCAGGAAATCAATAACCTTTGTTGGGCAAATCTTATACAAACCTTTATTCTGGGCCTGCTATGTTTGGAAATTACAACAGAAGAAACAAGAGCTTGTTACTTGGAAAAATCCAACCTCAGGTTACGCATGTTTACCAAGCTGAAGGAGTGCCTGGAATCATTCTTTTGCAGAGGAAAAACAAGTGAGAAGGATTTTGCTGGTGAGAGCTGAATGTGTACTCCTCTGGGAACAGAAAACACATGGATTTGATCACACCTCTTTCTCCTGCTTCCAGATATCCACACTTGCCTGAAGAACACTCTCCCTGGGATAGCTAAGAAAACCCACGTGGTCATTAATTTTTCCAAAGATAGCAAGGGGGAATTGGCAGCTCAGGCAGCGCAGTGGGTCATTATGTGACCCTCTGGATCAAGCAGGAGTCCTTGGTGCATCTCAGAAGAAGGGCATTTCAGGAGATGCTGTCTGGTGGGGCTGGTGGGAATTGGACCCCAGGGAGCAGCTGGATTGCAGGATGATGTTTTCCAACCTTCTTGGTCAGATTGCAGCACTGCCAATCCCAGATGTTCACAAATCACAAGGAAAGTCTGAGAAAGGCCTGAGACTGGTTAAAACCTTAAAATTGAGATTTTAAAAAAGAGAATAAATTTAGGGTGTGGTTTATTGCCTTCAGGTTTCTTAGCCTTCAGGGTGCACTTGAGTCATGTTTTTAAGTTTCTCTTTGCTACCACGAAGTCTAGGAAACTTACTTAAAACCATAAGCCAAGATTCTCACCTAATCATTTGACTGTGGGAGCTGAAAAATATAAAATTATGAGAGGTGCAGTGCTGACTGGTGGGGCCAGGCATATGGCAAGTGCTTGGAAAAGGCCTCTTAGAGAGGGAGGGGAGGCAGTCTGGGAAGGGGGTACAGTGAAGAGGCCTGGGGAGTCGGTGAGGAGGAGAGGTGAGAGGCAGGCAGGAGGAGAGGGTGCGCTCTCGAGGAAAGCAAGTCTAGGAAGATGCAGCAGTGGTATGGACATCAAGCCTCTCACTGGGACCTTTGCCTGTTTGGGCATGTCAGGTCCAGCTTCCAAAGATGAGAAAACGTTCCCTACAATAACCTCCATGACTTAACCCCTGCAGGTCCTTGGCGCAACAAAACAAACTGTTTTTCAGATGAATTTGCTTTTGTGCAAGGACTGAGATTATTTGGTTGATTTACAGAGAGAATATTGCAGCATAAGAATTGTTACTAGGAGAAGTGGGTGCTTGGCCTGAGCAGAGTGATCTGAGGATGATGAGTGGCAAGTCCAGATTAAAACTAACTGATAAGAAGGTGACCTGTGGCAGCCCTTATTTAGCTATTCAGTATAGAAATAGAGTAAAAATCTTTAGAGCCTGAAGTAAGCCAAAGAGCAACTGAACTGAAAAGATGAAACAGTCTTAAGCTCGTGAACATTTACATTTTGCAATTTCCATCTTTTCAAATATCAAGTCAAGCCAGGAGTAGATTAGGGTGTTGAGAGCTGTGAAAGGCCTTAGTTTTGAATTAGCCTCACTTCAGCTGTGGGAGACTTCCAAATTCAATGCAGAAGTAGAGACAAGACTGCCTCACAGTTCAAGCACAGGGCAAAGATTTAGGAAATTGCAGTCCTTTTGCCAGCTCAGCCACTAACAGGGGGATGAATATACTCGGTGTAAACAATTTTGTAGTTGAATGTAGGGAGCTACACATGCAGACCTTAATGGCTCTTCAGTGTCCTTTGCTGCAGAACAAAGAAATGGCACAGAGCACTCCATGATGTGTTTCCCTCACAGTTTAGCAATCCCTGTCTCACACTGGAAAACCCTCTGCTAAATGGAGAAATTGCATTTCTGCATGCTCTGTGGATCATTTGCACTACCCAGCGTTAGGCATATAACTTGGTAAGTTGGTCTCCAGTAGACAGAGAAAATAAATTCTTGCAAGTGGCAAATGCAAGCACGAGCTCCTGTCTCCTCTTGTAGTGCAGTTGGTGCATGGGGACTAGCTGTCCACTTCAGATAGCTGCTTGTGGGTGTGCATATACCCCTTTTTCCTCATCCAGAAGCATCCTTGGATGTCTCTCATGGTATTCAAGGATGGAAGTTCTCTTCTATCTTAGACATTATTAAAAAGTATTACTCTTTATTATGCTTACTGCTGTATTGAACAAACTCCTTGCTGCACTGAGATTTAGTTGGGGTTTTGATTTGACTAGCTAATACTTACCCACGTCTTCAAAGACTATGCAGTGGTGCTGCATACTGGAAAAAATTGTGCAGATCAGGCACTTTTGAAAATCCCATTAGAAGTATTAAAGTATCAGTTCAATACGCTTTGTTAAGAAACTTGAACTAAAATAGAACCATGAAATCAAAGCCTATCTAGCATTAATATTCCGCAAAAGTAAAAGTGGAGCATTACAGACATCAAATCAAAACCAAGTCAACAAATTGACTGCGGCACTATATCAAAATGAAACCAAATTGCCGACTTGATGAAAACCTACATTGTTTATGAACTCTGACTATCTATGAAAGTGCATGTCTTTAGCTAGGAATTTCAAAGAGCACATTTTCTCAGAGCTAGACACAAATGTAGCACTGAGCTGGGTTATGCAATGGTAGAACCACCATTTCAGAGCCAATTAATCTAGATTCCTTCCTTGGAACCTGTTCCAAAACAATTAATAAGTCCTACCTTCACCCCTATGAGTGCCATCATATGTAGCAGAGGCTCAGAAGCTCCTGATGCTCCTGATAAGCAGAAGTTTGAAAGAATTTGTTTACCAGAAATTGAAGATGACAATTTCAGGTCTTTCAGGATTAAACAGAAGCCCCAGAAAACACAGTAAAGAGTAAATTTATGCAATGTTATATGTAACTTATAAGCCTTGGGAGCTTTACTTCCCACCTCTTTTTATTTTTTTTTTTTTAGAGAAATTTGTGCAAATCTGGAAATCTAAAGCTATACTGTAACATTAGGAAACTGAAGAGTATAAAAAGACCTGGGTGTCTTCTACCTGACAAAATAAGGAAGGAAAAAATAGATGACTAAGACAAACTAGGGGTGGAACTACCTCTTGAACTCTATCACTCCTTCACACTTACGGAAGAAAGGTAAGGACTATAGCTGAGGAGTGAAATGGCAGTGGTCACAGCCTTCATTGACATCAGGGCTTTCCTGGTTCAGGGAAAGACTCATTAAATCCCAATGCTGCTGGATGATGCCATAATTCCTATTAGCTAGAGATTTTAGAGGATCTGAAATTTCAGTCCTTTTCCAGCAATATAGGCTGCTGTCCTAGAGTCAAAGCCTGTTTGAATTTTCAGATGCCCTTCAATCAGATTTGTAGTACTTTCCTCCAAGGATGAGCAGTGAGTCTGTTGGTCTTGCAATTTGGTCCAACAGGGCTTGAATTCACTCTTGCAGAGCAAGTATCAATAAGAGAAAAGCTGTTTAAATCACAAGCATATCTTTTTTTGAATGACATAGAAATGGATACCTTAATGGGCTCAAATGTATCACAGGGATGGATACATAAGACTAAATAATGGGAGCACATCTAACTGCTTTTGACGGAGCTGCCCTTAACCTTTGGTGAGGCAGAGGTCCCAAGATGACACCATGTCATTATCGTATGGAACATTCAATGTTTAAAAGATTTTTTTTTAAGTTGATGTTTGGGAAAAGTAAACTAGAGAACAACTTGGCAACAAGCAGTGTCAACACTGTCAGCAAAATTAAGAAATAAAAATGTACTCTGTGTCTCATCACCTCAGCTACTTTTCAGAAGTTCTTGCTTTCTGTTTTGGAAATGAACTACAAGTCAGTCAGTTTCTCAGCAGGAATCTTCATCTTTGTGTATGCTTTATACAATAATATTTATCAATATGAAATTTATTGTAAAAGTTTATGTTTTATCTGCAGTCTACATATAAACTGTTTTTTCCAAAATTTTATTTTAACCCCATATTTTCATAGTACCTTTTTTGAATTTGTTTTCATTGCTGATTCTCTTGATTTTTATTGCCAGAGTCATTGCTAGATCTTAAAATGCCAGAGACCAACGCATGACCTAAAGGGCAGTATGGTTCTTGCCTGAAAGCTAGCAATTTGACATCATGTGTGCCCAATTTTGAAATGTAAAATTCTGTTATTTTTTTCTATTTGTTTTCCTTTTGTTTGGTACGTTAGACACTATTGTGTCAACATTCTGTGGAAAAAAATGTGCAACTCCAATTTGTACCCTTCTTATGGATGCTATGTTTGCACACAGAGTTGCTTCTCCCTTTGCACAAACTCTTACACGGGAGACTTATGGCTCCTGAGTATGTAACGGGAGTAACAATACACATTTATCTCGTAAGAACTGCTGCTTTAATATTTGAGATTTAAGGCACTGTGTATATACCATTTTATCAAGAATAAAATTCATGTTTAGATTTTAAGTGGATATACATTTTTTTTTTTTTTCAAAACTGTGCAGAACACCAGAGAGGAGGATGACTGGAGAATCTGCACCTAAACAAGAGTAGCTGATGGAGAATAACCTTTGGGAACTTCATCATTCCGATAAAGTTCCTAGGGAGTTAGGAAAGTGTGAGGTTTTCTTTATTGGCTTTAACACTTTAAGTGAAAACTCAGGATGAAAGTCAACCAGTTAAAAAGAAGCCTGGCCTTGAAGAATCTTTTAGTTAAAATAAATTTTATCAACATTTTCACTTGGCATATTGAAGTTCTTAGAGTTTACAATTGAATTTAAGTTAGAGTGAACAGGAAAGTTAAGAAATTTTAAAGATAAAACCACCTCCAACTCAGAAATCCCACAATCTGGAATTGTTCTGGGGGAAAAATAACAAAAAATTAAGATTACTTGAAGTCTAGGACTGCCTCAAATTCCAGAACACCAGTTTTATACTTTAATAAAACTTAAAACTACAGAGTTCATCTCTTGCTATTTAGAGATGAGCTGAAAAAAAAACCCACCAGACTGAGTCTGCAGGTTACAAACATGATGCTGTTGTTTCTTGTACACAAGGTTTTGCACAGGAAACTGCAGTTGTGTATAAAATGCTAGTTCAAAAATAGTTTTCCATAAGGGAACATAGCTAAGCATAAATAGAGAGGAGCAAGTTAAATTGGAGCTTTCAGGTTAGCATTTTTTGTACCGAATTTCCTCTGTGGCAGACAAAAGCAGCTGAGATGAATGATAAAATGACTGGGTAAAAGTTCTTCTCCCAGACTGTGATCCCAGTGATCATAAACTAAAAAATTGTGATCATATTTGTAAGCCAGCAGAGCCTTTCCCTATAACTGCTGTTATGTTGCATATTTTAAAAAATGCAAAATCACCATAATAGCTGCCTCTAATGCATACAAAGGCCAAGTCCAGTGCTTTCTTCCCTTCAGAAAATATTTTCAGCCATTTTAATAGCAGAATTCTGCAGATACTTACATCAGTTGACGCTAATGACAAATTTCCCATTGGCTGCTGTGGGGACTGGGACTTATTTTCATTACTTTTAAGACTCGTCTTTTTTTATCCTATTCAGCATAATGAATAGTTAGAGATGAGCTTTGGTTTTGATTGGTGAGTTGAGTCTCTCCCAGAATTAAACCTCAGGTCTAGTTGTCTCCTGCCTCCCTGTTCCCACACCTGTGTAGCAGCCGCTCACATCATCCCTCTGATCAGAGAAACAATGCTTGCAGTAGTTATTCAGGTTTTAAAATATTTCCTTAAGAAAGTTCTATACTACAGATTCATGAATGTTTCTTTAGTTTGGATGAGGGATGTCAATCAGCAACATTCCCAATTTATGAACTGCTCTTATTTCCAAAATCACTTCTATTGTTACAGTGTGACAAACTACCCGAAGAGTTCAAAAAATTGCTGGCTGCAGGGGCTAATTCAGCTCCTTTTTGTGGTGTTTCATTCTTTCCCCCTGCCATGATTACTGTCCTATTTTTTCCAACGGTTGTTAAATCACCAACTAATTATGTATTATCAAAGCTGCACATAACAGTGGAGTTTGTCTCGGTTGATGTATATAAAAACAGGCTGGGTGAGTCAGACAGTCAGGGTATGGATAGCTGTGCCGCTCCACCTGGTGCCTGTGTTAGCACTTATTCACGCCTCCCCTTTGTTCTTCTGGGCTCTTTTTTACTTTGTACTGCTGCACAGCTAGAATAGGTACTGACTGCTGCATTATGTATGCTTTAATGTTTTTTTTTATTATTACTATGGGAGAACAAAAGTGCTCATAAAGGTGTGTTTTCTTTCTGGGAAAAATTCTCAGTAATGCAGTAGCTTGTATGTTGGGGAACTTGAACCTTGAAGAATGTGACAAAGATTACTAGATGCCAACTTGGTTTTGAGGGTAGTTGCTCAGGCAGTTATTTGGAAGAAATGGAAAAACCCTGAGCCTCCTTCCAGGCTGGAATGGGTTCAACCGTCTGTGAATATCAAGGTAGAAATTTACATGCTTACCCCTTGAGAGGCCTGTGCACATATGGTATTCTTTTGCAAATTATTTAATTAAAGCTTGAAAAGCACATGAAATCTGGAATGCTCACTTCCAAGAACACCTACCACATTTAATCAAACTCACCAGGTTGAAACACAGAGGTGTTTTATAAAAGGTAATTTACTTTTCCTTTCTGTATTCTTATTTTTTCCAATCCCCTCACCCTAAGCGACAGTAAGAGACTTACATACTCTTTGGTATCTACTCAATTTCACGTGGTGAACCTGTGCAATACTGAAATGTGGAGATTGCTACCTTACATGTTAACTCTTTTTTTGATATAAATGTATAAGGAAGGCTTTTTGTTGTCTACAGAGTCTTGTCCATGTTGGTTTATAGAAATGTTAACTTTCAGGTCTTGATGTCACCCACCACAATTCCATCTATTATATTTGTTTAGAACTTGACAGCTGAGGTGGTACACAGCAAGGAAGACAGAGATTACCCACTCTGGGGTAGGATGTTGGGAATTGCCTACTATATTCAGCTGCCACTGCTTGGAAAGAGATACTGTACTCGCCAAAGCACACTGACTATAATTATCAAGCCTGTCAGTTTGATGTCTGCTTTGAACAAATTGGAAAAAAAAAGGAAAAAAAAACAAAGAAAAAGCCTCAGACATTGGTACTCAGATTGTAGCTGTTTTTCAGACCTTATGCTATTTCATTAGGTAAGACACTTACCTTACTCACTGGGAGCAAATCCTGAATTTTCCTTGGCCTTTTCTCAATGGAGCACATACTGGCATGTGGAACCATTGCTGGCTTTGAAACAAACGCCTGCAGCCTTTGTGTGAGGTCACCCAACCAGAGCCCCTCTCCCTGCACCATGGAGGTGGGCTGCCACACATCTGCACCCCTGTCTGTAGTGTGCTCTACCCGGCCTCCTACTTTTATAATAATGAAAGCAGTTCACAAAGAAATGGGATCAAGCCATACCCACTTCCTCCAATTCACGGGTGGATTCAATAGCTTCTGCTTTTTGATTTTGCTGTCTTTCACAGGCCAAAAGGATCAATGTTTTTCCCCCTTGGCAATTATAACTTGGTGGTTTTTAACAGAGAAAAAATTACATCGTGTAGCCATGTCTGCTCTCTTGCCAAAGCTGTTCCTGATGTTCATACAGACATACCCAGCTGGGCTTGAAATGGGTGATAATATAACTATGGTAGCTCACAGCCAAGGAGGCCTTGCCAAGCATTGGGCTTCCTGGACAGTCACAGAGCTCACTGCTATGGCTGCCTGCCTGGCAGTGGTAGGAATAGGTGTCTAAAGACTACCTTCCTTAAATGGTATGCATAAGCTTTTGTCACAGCAGTAACAAAAGCTATACCTACATAGGTAGGGTTATATCCATAAATAAAAGAAAATGCGCCTCATTGAAATCTCCTAGTTCCACAGGACACCTCGCTCCCCCCACTTTGCTTCCTTCCCAAAGTGTCCCTCTGGAAAACATGCAGCTAATTGCAGGTAGTCAAATTACTGGGGAATCTCAGATAGCTTAGGCAACTAAACCAGTTTCCTTTTTATTACTTTTGTGCAGGTTTTGTGCAGAAACGATGCTCTGAAGACTCGTTTTAGGGAGAACTCTATTATATCAACATAGATGGCAATTTCTCCCTGATACAGTAACTTTTTTTGTTTCAGTGAGGACAACACAAAGGCTGCCTCTTCCAGCAATGAGATCTTATGACCCTTAAAATTAGAATGGGATTGTGAGAACTTAACGATCACCTTAAGTTGCAAACAGTGCTAATTGTAGAAGTAAAGGAAGCATTAAAAGCTGTAAGTAGGGGGTTCTGCTGCTTCTTTTCTGATTATATGTGCCGTAGTCTAATGGACCCATTTGACTCTGGGGACCTGGCAGTCAAAAACGTTGCTCTACAACATTCACCTGAAAGTGACGGCCCAGGGAGAAATAGGTTTTAACTTGCATGGACAGTCCTTGGATTATTTTCATGTCAATGGCAGAATGAAATAATTTGTGATTGCAGATAATGCATGAAGCAATTACCAGAAATATGGTATTTTGGCCCAAGGAGATTCATGTTCAGGCAATAATTTCAAATGTTTTAAATTCTACACTTCTGTAGTAGGTGACACAAAATCATTTTTTTGGTAATGATTCTATCACCAAGTCTGTCCTTGCATGCCCTTCCTTGTTAGCTATTCAAGCACTAAAAAGATTTATGAACCTTGTCTTACTTTCAGTATCCTCTTTTTTTCTACTCTTGTAGTTTGCAGTATTTGACATGCAAAATGTTAGGCTTTTTTAAACAAAGCACTCCAAGTTACAAACTGCTGCATTTAAGATTAAATGCATTACTTTATCTCTGCTCACTTGGACTTGGGAAAGGCTGTACAGTTACAGAAACCCCAACATTTCCACTCCTGGTCAAACTAGTTCAGCTAGTAACTTAACAGTGAAGCTGATAATATTAGATGCTCCAGAGGTATAAGCAAGATATTTAAAGATGAACAGTATAAAGAAGTAAATTGTTGAAAAAATGCATCAAATATAATGTGTGAATTTTTATTATTAATTACTTTTAAACCTATCCAATGACTTTGTAAAAATTTTACAATCTAAATTAATAAATAAACTTTAACCAAATTTTGAAAGAAATTCTAGTAGTATCTTCTTTCTTTTATGTTATTGAAAAAGGTTGTATTGAATTTCTTTCTCTCAAAGTCCATTATTAGATATACTTATTGCATATAATTTCTTACTCATTTCTCTCTCTAAACCTTTACAGTCTCTCTTCTTATGGATAGTCTTCCACTTTCTTTGCCCTTTCAAAGTATATATTCAGAACCCTTCCTATATCTACTTTATTTTTATTTTTTTTTAATAACATGAGAAATACTGCATTTCATATACAACACTGGAATAAAATAGAATCAAAATGTCAATACTTTTTCTCATTCGCTGCGCTCTCCGCATTTTGCATCCTTTCATATCTTCTGGGTTACACAGGTGACTCCCAGATCTTTTTTTTCCTGAATACTTCTATTTAATCTATGTGCATAATATTTTAGGAAACCAGAATAAAAATGAATCCAGAGCAGAAACTGAAATCAAAGGCAGAAATAAATGGAGCTACAATAAATGACCAGAGAAAATAAATAAGAGATCAGCCAACAAAAACCAGACTATTCTATTATTTATACCTTCTGGAATAAAAATAAATTGGCTTTGAGGAGACATGCATCAAAATTTTCAGCCGGTGTAAATCTTTGGGTCATTACTTCCCTCGAGAATGGGGGACCTGTGCAGTGACATGTGTTGGAAGCAGCAGCTTCGGCAGCCTTCCCATCTGGGCACAGCCTGAAGGATGACACATCTGGGGGACAGAAACAAGCCCCAGTTTCTGTTTGCAACAAGAGGAAAGCCAGGGGTGATGTTCACCTCAGCCAATTTTTTACATGACTTGAGGTGGCAGCTGGTGGGAAGGTGCCAGTAAAAGGTGGGAAGCCAGGCTGGCATGGGCTCTCCTTCTCTGCTGCCATGGGCAGTTTTGGCACACACCGAAACATGGCTCAGGTACAAGTGCAACATTTGCTGTTGAGGGTAGAGTGAGTGACAATTCACATGCCTGAGGTTCTGGAGGTCTAATAGGTGCCTGAGAGAGTGCAGGGCAGTGCTGTGTCCCCACCACTGCCATGGCGGGGAGCTGCTGTTCTCAGCTGTTGCTGCTGTGGGCTCCTCGCCTCAGGGACCAGGTGGACGACACACGGAGCTGTGGTCTGGTGCCTATTTGTGTACGTCTGCGTTAACGGGTGCTCTTGAGGTAGGTTCCCAGAGAGTGAACCTGCAAGTGTGACTTTTCAACACTGGCTGAAGGGCTTCCCTCCCTGGACGCGTGGCTGACCCCGCACCCCAGGTATGCCAGGTAGCCCCTATTTTGCACAGTCTTGTGCTCTGCCTGTGAGCTGCCTGCAAGGGACAATGAACTGAGGAGCATGCTGTGATCTGGTATGCTCCTGCAGCTGGCCTGTAGCAGTGAAGAAATGCTGTTTTGGGGACAAAAATATGAGGTCACTTATTTCAGTTTCAGCTTCATACTCAGAGAAATGCAGTGACCACACAGGCAGCCAACACACAGGGAACTGCCACAAAACAGCCTCCACGGCTCGGTGCTTTGCACACTTTAGGATGGAGGGAGAGCTCCTGCCATGCCAAACATTCCCCCATACCCTTTGGAGCAACTCTGTCTTGTGGGATGGTGGAGGAACCCTGAGGCAAGTAGCTGCTTTCAGCCAACAGAGAGGGAGACACAACACACTTCCACTGCTCCCAGAACACAGGGAAAAAGAAATTTTGGGAAATCACACATTAATCACACATGTTGCAAGCACTATAACAACATGTGCTGTAATATAGCTGTCTGCCCCAACTATATGTGGCACGCCTGGGTAGGTGTTATTTCGTGCTGACCTGATACCATCGGTAAATTTTCCTTGGGTAACAGGAGTTGAGGAGCCGTTCTCCCAGCTGGGGATGAAGAAAGAGCCGAAAATATGTGTGCTTATTGCTTATGTGCTGTGGATGTGTTAATGTGCTTTCTTCCCTCCCAGGAGCGATGTAGCATGACAGGGTAGGGATGTCTTCAGTCACTGGTGTTACTGTTAGCTTAACAATAACGATCTTTTGATATTTACTCTTTAACTCTGTCACATATTTTTATTCCATCTTCAACAGGTGTTAATCTCTTTGCAGAAACAGCTGAGTATTTGGCTTTGCTCAGCTGTTTCTAATCAGAGCCAAAGGCAGTCCTGAAGTGATCGTAGTATTTCCCTTTTTAAATTGACTATGAATATTTAAAAGGAAATACTGCATTTATGTGCAGCTTCAGCTAAATGCGTTTCTCCCTCTGTCTTGGCAATACCTGCTTATAATAATGCAGACCCAGCAGGAGGCTAGTTGCCCAATTTTGCTCTTTCAACAGACACTGAAACATCCAAGGGACAAAAAGGAGAGGAAGAGCCAGCCAGCGAGCCTGCTCTTTGCTCTGAATTGCTGCAGGGACCCCGTGCTCTGCAGGGCAGCAGGGATGGGTGAGCAAGGTCCCTGAAAGATAGGGTCATCCGTACAGTGGTGGTGGTGGCATGCCCAGCTGCTACAAAGCAGGGCAACATCCCTGGCTTTAATAACTGGAGGTTAACATGCAGTGAAACATCTCTAATATTATTGAAAACTAATCATCTGGAAAGTAAATAATACATGGAGTATCTCTGCTACAGAAACACACTCTCCAGGCAGAAGTTCTGGTGATGTCTGTGCCTTGCTGGGCTTGTGACTGACCCTGGGGATGCTGCTGCCTCCTCTCCCTGCCTGGTGGCTTCAACAGAGAGAAGATCCCTGTGGGACCCTTCTGGGATGGCCTTTTGGGATCTGACCACAAGAAAATAATACCACCTGTCTACACCATGTGTTTACTGACAGTACGTTAAATGAATTTTGGCCCTTGGTGTAGCTAACAACTAGTAGATTTTATAAATCCCATCAGACATTTGTGTCAACTATGGTTAAAATTAACTGACTTGCTGTATGACATGCGTGCGTTTGAGCACCATGTTGTAACACCACCACCACCACTGCCTGGCTCTACTAGAGGTGTATTTTTCTATCTGTAAGTCTCAAATTGCTTTACAAAGGAAATTCCAGAAACATAAATCCAGGAAATTCACAGTAAATGTCAAACCTGGAAGAAATCCAAACACATACTGGTATTAAAATGCACATACCTAAGGAATGTTATTAATTTGGTTTGCAAAGCAGAGCATACCAGTAAGCAATCAGTTAGGCATTCCCCTCTATTGATCAGAAAACGTCCCTATGGAAAATCCCCAGAGCAAGGCTACATGGCTGAAATGGTTTTTGGTCTGATGGCAATCCAAATCCTCATTTTGGTCTCTTTTTCATTGCAGCTGCTCTACCCCTGCCGTCTTAAATGCCTTCACCACTTTCCTTAAAGCTGAAACCCTGAGGCAGTCCTGGTGGCTGCAGAGCCCTGGAGCTGCCTGCAAGGAGCTGGAGAGGAGGAGGCAGTGAACAGGGTGCAGGAGAGCCTCTGGCACTGCGGGATTGCTGCCTGCCCCAAGGTTCAGGGGAATTTCCCTCTTATTCCTCCTTACCAGATGCCCTGCGTGGAAGATATAGCACACAGGAAACAAGGGATAGGAAAATTTATTATATTCCTGTTGCCTCTCAGTGTAACAGTAGTTCTTGGGGCAGCTGCAGAGTGACTTATAGCACCCCTGAAGTTGTCCAAATGGGTACAACATTTTCTCCACATGTGGGGTTTTTATACCAAACAGATATGGGTGCAGCTAAAGCTCCTGGGTTTTTTTAATTGGCACATTTTAGAAGAATCTCTACCATCTTTGTGTTCTATATTAAAGTGTATTTTCCAGAGAATTTGTGGATGTCCCCTCCCTGGAACTGTTCAAGGCCAGGTTGGATGAGGTTTTGAGCAACCTGGTCTAGTGGAAGGAGTCCCTGCTCATGGCAGGGGGGTTAGAACTAGATGATCTTTAAGGTGTCTTCCAACCCATACCATTCTATGATCTAAAGTGTTATCAAAGACGTCTGTATTAATTTTTGTTGCATTCTGTCACACAGAATATTCCCCTTGAAATGGGGACCCAGAGTGAGACCTGGACCATAGCCTCAGTGGTGGTGAGCAGAGCAAGGTAGGAACTTCTCTTAACCTGTTTTACTATTTGCCAACTACCCTCTTAGTCTCCAGCCCATTTCACAGTGTAGAGAGAGAGGATTTCTCTCTCGCCAGAGTGAACACATCCAGTCCTAGCACCCGATCCTGGTGCCCATGGAGGAGGCTGCATTGCTCTGAACATTGGAACTGAAAAGAGATTTTTACTGGTTTATCCCAATCCCACTGCCTGGTGGGAAGCAGGCTATATGATTTAGAGTAATGTGGTGGGCTGTGCTGGAAAGGTTGCTCAGGAGCTAGTGCATGAGTTCACTCAGTGTCAATATTGGAGAAACCTGAGCTATTGCAGAACCAACTGGTAGTTTGCTGCATAATAATGGGCCCTGTGTGGTGGTGTGTGAAGCATAGACCTTTGGGCAGGGCTTGTTTGCCTTTAACTGTGAAGCCTGTCCATGTCTGCTCTCCCCATGTCATCATTTGCTCATGAGGGTCTTGCTTACTAAGTCGTTAGGTAAGGTTCTTGAAGGGTCAAGGATAGAAAGAAAATGTTAATCTTTTGACAAATGCAGGAAGTAAAGAAGCACAACTGGGAAAACTCTAAAGAATTAAACAATATTTGCTTGTTTTCTTCTTCAAGAATTATTAAACTAGCCAGTCTAATTATTTTGCTTTATCAGTTTGTAGATACGGAACTAACAGGTAGGTAATGAAAATGTGCCTCTCCAATTGAAGCATTTTCAGCGGTACTAAAACAAAGGTTACTTCTGATCAAGTGTCAAGAGGAAGGTGTTACTTACTGTGTACTGTCAGAAAGAGAATTTTCCCGTTCTTGTTTCTGCTCAGATGTCGTCCCTGCATAACGACACAAAGTAAGAAATGAAAATTGAACACCACGGAGAACACATAGGGTTACTTTTCTACAATAGGGAGCCTATTGGAAAAATCCATGTCTGAGCTTCTATTTGCTTTTTCCTCCTCCCCAGATCAAATAAAGCTATTAATTAGTGTTATTCGTGGTGCTATTGCCCTTTGCAAAATATACCCATTAGAAGTGCTTCTTGGTTCAAATGGTGTTTCATAAATTGTTCTCAACCACAGTTTACAAATGAGAGTTTGAAGAAAAGGTACATAATGTCCAAGAGGTAATCAGACAACAGTAAATAAAAAAAGATTTATTGGTATAACATGTGTGGCACAGTATCATTATTATACTTAAAGCCTGAACAATAAAATGAAGAAAATCATTAAGCAGCTATTAGGACAAGATCTAAAGAGTTGGATACCTCATTAAAAAATCAACATTATAAAACCGCACCAAATTCTCCAGCTCAGCCTGAAGTTCATAATGGACCTTATTGCACTCACTCATCTGCGAGTTAAAAAGAGGTCTTATTACACAGCCCTTTGTACTGGAGAGTTCTGGTCATGCAACACTCCAAAAATGGGGCTGGGGGCAAATTCCCTGAAATCCGTTTCTTTACCGCTTGAGCAGCTGTCTCAGGATGGCTAGACACAATGAAGTGCTACACATAATTATTTTACCCATGACTGAATGATGGCCAGCTTTGCTAGAAAGCCAACAGCTGTTTAATAGTGTATAGTCACATGCTGTACCAGTCTATGGAGGGAAGGAATAAATATACAATCCAGCTGATGTTTTAGGTTTTAGTTTAATAACCTAATTTGGAAGTGAGTCAGGATGAAGAGTGCATCCTAATGGGTTCAGAAATACCACAGGGCCTTTAGTGGCACCAGGAGTGCCCAGGTAATGTCCTTCAGCCAGCTGTTGGCTGAGGAGTGTATCATCTCAGAGTAATATTCTGACGATTATACGGGATAGGGCCGCTTAACAGCTGTGACACATCTCTGAGTATCCTTTTCAGATTCAAACATGTTTCATACAGGATGTCTGAAAGACTCTCTTTGTCTTGCACTGTATTTGTGTCATTAGCAAGGCTCCTGGCTCCATGTTTAGAAAGTACAAATACGTGTTCTCCAAATCTGGTCAGTACTTGGTCCTGCCTCAGGCACGAGGGATTAAGGTAGCCAGGGTTATTAAGCATTTCCCAGTTGCTCTTCCCAGGTAGTGTTGACATCTGCAGAAACCAAAGTTGTGGGAGTGATATAAGCAAGTCACATCTACCTGCTTCCTGCAGGCTAGTCTCTGTGCAGGACCCCAGCCTCTCCCCTGTCTCTGACTCCTCCCAGAGGGAGGATGAAGAAGATGAGTAGGGTTGTCTGCTGCCCTGTGACTCTCACAGCTGCAAGGCTGGATGCCCCCCAGACAAAGGGCAGTGGTGGGGATCACTCCTTGCATGCTCCACAGCACGGAAACGTGGGGCTTAGAACAGCAGCTACCTCCTTGGGGAACTGTTTTGCTCCAATTATACCATTTTTGACTTTCCTAAATCTATTTCTGTGTTCATTCATGTATCAAATCTGAGCATTAAAAGTGGTAGTGTAAATCAGGTACAGGTACAACCACGATCCTCTCTCCCTGATAACTTAAAAGGCTTATGGCAGTGGGTGCCAAATGCTGCTTTCCTCTTCCTTCCCTTCTCCTGGTGTTGCACTTGGTTGTCAAAGCAAAACAAAGGAAGGCCAGCCAGGTTTCAAACCCTTTTGACAATGTGTTGGATCCTACTTCTAATAAAACTTTCCTATGTCAGCAGAGCCTAAAGGAAGGAAAATCATTAACTTTCTTCTGTCTCTTTCTTTTTTACTGCTACCGGTCCTGCCTCAAATTTCCTTCCCAAAGCCAACTGGTTTAGTTAATACTCCTGTCCTTCTGTCTCAGCAGGTGTTGGCTTTGAGGAGGGAAACTAGCTTGCTAGAAGTTGTAGACTTATTTACTTTACAAGGTGCAATGAGCTGCCCAATACCAGTTGGTGAGTCATGCTATCAGATAGGATGAAGTTGTTAGCCTGACAGAGGAGTAGGACAAAAGTAGGCTCTCCCAAGTGCTGCTTGAAGTTGCTCTTTTTTCTTTCAAAATAAAAAAATAAATTAACCTTCAACAAATGAATGTTTCAGAATCAAAAAACCCTGTTCATAGAGTAAGAAACGTACGCCCAGAAAGTAATGAAAAGTCACCTATCAGAATTGTTGTGGAACCTTGTAATACACAAGACTGTGTTTCTCATAAATTATTTTTTCAAGTGGAACTATGAAATACTTTATATTAAAGCAACTTTAATGGTAGTCTAAAACCTAGACTCATTTGTTCTCAGAAATATCTTTGAAAAATAATGGTATCTTGATAATTCCCTGTTATGCTTACCATCAGCTAAGGCTATAATATCAGAGTGTTATCAGTGTGAATAAAATGTCTTTTCTTTGAGAGAAAGGATTTAAAAACTATGATTGGTGTTTCAGTGTGACAAGCAATGGAAAAAGACAATCTTCAGCATTATCATTAAAGAAAAAAAAATTACAGTATTAAAAGAGTGAATTATTCTCCAAGGAAAATGTTAGGACAAATAGCCCTTATTTAAAAAAGGAACATTTGAGGTTTTCAGCATTTTAAACTGCATTAGCTGATAAAAATAGTTCAAAAATAATTTAGCCTCTTTCATATATTCTTTAGTGTGGAGTAGTTTCTAGCTCTGCAGTCGTGGTCTAGGATTCTGTTTGAGAGGTGATGTGAAATGCAGATTGTTTTTATCAGCCAACAAAAATAAGAGATTTGTCACCTGAATAAAGAATTAACTAAAAATAATTGATTAATGTAGACTAGGACATTACAAATGTGTGTGCTGCTATAGGACTGGTATGTCAACAGAGATATTGGGCTGCTTTTAATTGGTTGCCATATTTCTATAAGGATCTCTTGCAGGCAGATCTTGTGTTGAGATTGTACTCCTTTACACTGGCATCAAAATGGATGACTTTTGATCTCTTTTGTGCAGTGTACAGGAACATTTTCACAAAAATCAGGATCCAGTCACTGAATCACTGTAGCAAATAATTAGAAAAGGAAATAACCCCTGCTGGGTTATTCAGTTCTCTCCTCTTATAATGCAAATATATTTCCCCCTTTTTTTTTTTTTTTTTGAAGTTCACTCTTGAATGATGCATCATGACTATTTCATCTTTTTCCTGTGTGTATCATCCCACAGATTCAACTGTTAAGTGCCTTACTTATGTCTCATTAATCCTGGTTTTATCTCTTGGCTGTATTCTTGTTACCATATTCTCGAAGAATTAAGGAGAGCTGTGGGAAAATCTGTTTTTATGAAATGACATTTAAATTTCTCCAAAACTGCAAATGTAACATTTTTAAGGTGCAAATATGTTTGACTAACCTTTCCCATTTGTTCATCCTTTGAATTTTGCATTTAAAAATTCAGGATGATCAGGACAAGGATCAGAAATAGCAAAACCGATCAAGAAAGCTATTCTTACGTAGCTGGGGAAAGAAAGAGAATTGCTATCTTAAAAACTCCCTTTCTATAAGAGGTTCTAGGCACATTTTGAGAACCAGAAGGAAAATTTATGAATTTTATGTTCTTCTGAATACCTGTGGGATTATCCCAAGTAGTCCTTCATTTGCTTGGCTGGTCTCCATATGGTGGACATTAAATATGACCTATTCTTCAGAGCAAGCCTGAGAAATGGAAATAAGAAATATACATCTTTAATCATAGACATTAATATTATTCAAAATAAACCTTACCCTCTCAGTTTGGAGATTCTCACTTGACAAAAGATTCCTGGAAGATTGTGATCTACTGATAGTCCTGGATACAGTTAAGAGAATAACAGGAAATTACTTGTGCACTTTCTTGAAAATTTAGTGAACTATTTTGACAATCTTTTTGTGTAAGATAGCTGTAGTCCTAATAAATCTAAACAGGTTTCCTTAGTAGGTAAGGATCACTGCACCATGTCTCAGGGAGAGAAGTCTCTGAGGTGCAAACAGGTACAGGAGTCGCTGTCTGGAGCTGAGAGGCAGTTCAGAAGGACCTTGCCAGAGACCTGGTCTGGTGGGGACCAGGCAGGTTTTGCGTCCACTCACTAAGTCACACAATCACTTGCTAAGAGTCAGCAGAGGCAAGTGTCAGCCCTGCAAGAGTATGGCTGAGGAAGAAAAGACTGTTGTTGGTCGCTTTGTACATGTTATGAAAAAATGTGACTTTATTTAGAACTCCCACGGCTCTTCTGCAGGCAAAACAGCTATTCATTTCAGGTCTGAGCAGTGACTTCAAATTCAGGTCCTGTCTGAATTATTCATCAATGCTAGCTTTATTTCTCCAGCTCCCTGTGAACGTCTTGTGATCCTGGAAGTGAGGGATTTGATATGCCAAAGTCCTACCTAACCCTCAGTGTAGAGGGCTGCCTTTCATCTCCTCTTGTCCTGGATGCAGCAGCTTGGGGGTAAGTGTTGGGACACCAATTCTTGTCTTTTTGTCCAGCCACACTTGATAGTGAATTGGATAAAATTTAATGGAGGTGATAATTACTTTTTCCACTCACTATATTCTTATTTTTAATTTCATTGTTGGCTAATGATCTGTCTATTCTTTCATCTTGTATGTCTGCAGGGCTGAAGAACTGCTCCTCAAATTGATCCCAGGTGAATACATCATCAAGTGGATACTTCCTAGGCATTTTATGATACTTCACAACTAATTAAATCTATTTCAGGAGATGTGAATCAGGAAGGATTTTTCTTATCAAGGACTTTACAGCTGCATATCTGAAAACTCTCTACAAACAGAAGGAAATGCTTTTATCCCTTTATGACCAGTGAAGCTTCTTTTCTGCTGATTTCATCTGTACCTCAGGTGTGGGCCTTGTAGGCCAGATTGACGTCCCTATTCTTGGCCTCGCCCACAGGGACTGTCTTTACCCATGTTCTGGACACTTCTGGGCTGTGGACAGGCTCCACAAGCAGTACTGGTTATCACTATTATGTATAATTTACAGCTGGAGACACAGAGTTATTGCACGATAGAGAAAATCTGCTGGACAGCTGAGTCCTGAATCAGGCTGTGCTTGACTGTGATGGCTTTGCTTTTGGTCTGGGCCCCTGTACAGACATAGAAAACATATAAAGCCATAATAATTCACAGATGAAGAGCAATACTTTTGAAATTATACAAAATGGACTTCTACTTGCAGGTTTGAAGAGAAAAAAAGTCCAGTAATGGTCTTGCCAGCTTTTCATGGAGAAAACCAGTTGTTATGGGCCATTACTTGCTTTTTTCTTAAGGTTTGTGCTAGCTGAGAGCAGGGAGATGGCAAACTGAAAACAGCAGATGACAGAAAAGTGTTCAGGGGTGTCTAACCAAGCTGCATAAGCCCTGGAAAACCAGAGCAGGGGCTTCAGAAGGCTTTGGAGAATAGATAGGGATTTTCCTTGCCTTGGCAGTGGTTCTTCTTCATTTGAAAGGAAGGTGAAGTTCATATCTTGACAATGTTATTCCTACCTTTCCTGTTTCCTGTCTACCCCATTTTCTAATGAATGGTATGCCATGCCACCCATTTGCCATTTAGGGTTCCTCATTAAGGTAGTGTAACTCCACGTGTCTATTATGAAATCTGGAAGGCTTATGTAGATGTTAAAAAGCCAATCTTCTTCAAAATGCTATTAGCCCACTATCCCAACATGCAGCTGTCTGTCTTCCATTCAACCTTCATGTATTCATGCACAGATATGGCCCCTTTTTTGTTACTGATCACTTCAAGTTTAGGTACCTAAATGAGATGAGAGTTTTCATGAGATGACAGATGCTTTTGTGTTTTTTGCAGAATCACAGTGAAGGCTTGCTTTCTTTTCCTGGTTAACCTTCTGAAGATGAAGAAATGGGAATGCAAATTATTACTAGCATCTTTTCTGTGTTTGCAAGTCCAGAAAACTATTTGTAGGATAATTTGCTTTGATAACAAATACTGGCCAAAAATTTCCTTGTTATCAAAAAATAACAAAATCTGAGATATAGGAGGTAGAAGGACCAGACAAAAGCAGCCTGATTAGTGAACAGAAAGGAATGATATTAAAACATGGAAAATTTCCTTTGCCTTCTAACTTAGCCAAGGGGAACCTCTTAAATTAGAATTTGCAGAGTACCAAGTCCATTATGAAAATAGTTTGTGTTGGTTTACTGCTGTTTTTTTCTAATTCTTTCTGTTCTGACGAAAGCTCCCAGTATATAAGCACAAAGTTGAAAGTCTTGCAGTTATCAAAACTGTAATTTGTTTTCTACCTTTTTTCTGTGGGCCACAGCCATTTTCCTTCTTAGATTAATTATGCTGTTTAACATTGCCTTGGTTTTGCCAGTGCAAATGTTAGTGGAATCATGCTGAAGAGTGGATCAATGAAATGAGAAATCAGCAAGGGCAATACCATGTCAGGGATTCCCCATTAACCCCCAAACCAGGGTGATTAGTTTCTACAGGATCACTCCAAATGAAGGGATCAGTGGTAGTGGGAAAGAAGGATTTAAACTATGCAACCATCCAGGAATACAACAAAGCAACTGGTTAGATGGAAACAACTGAGAAGAGCTGGTGACTTTTTTTAAGAAGATGAAGAAAGCATAAGAGGGGACCCTGGTTTTGGATTAAATCCTAACCAGCACGACAGAGTGGTCTGTGAGTGCCAGGGAGGGAAGAAAGGATGGAGTTCCTTATTCTTGGGGTGAGAATGAGAAAAAGTAGCAGAAGAAAGGCCAGGGGTGGACAGAAAGCTGTATTCAGCCGTGTCGGAGGCTGGCTTGCTGAGGTCCCTCAGAAAGCAAATCTGGGGAAAAAGGAGTGAGGCGAGTTAGCTGTCGCTTGCAGAAACAGTACACACAGCTGCAAGCCATCTCTGCGAGAGGAAGGTGAGGAAGGGTAGTGGGAGACCCATTGGCTGAATCATGACCTCCTTGCTGACTCAAGCCCAAGAAGTGTTTGTATAGAAATTGGAAACTAGGTGGAATTACTAAAGATCAGTATAAAAAGTTAGTACAGACAAAACAAGAAGTCTCTATTATAAGATTATAAGGTTACAAAGACCACTTTGGAAATGAGCAAAAATAGGATGTGTAGAAACTACACCAGGAGGAAAAAATATTGTACTTGCCTCACCCTGTCCCTTGATTATTTTTTCTGTTGTTCTGGAATATTTACTGAACTTAATTTTTTACTTTCTCATATCCTTGCCCTTTTAAAAAAAGGGAAGATTTCCTGCCATATTACCATATTAGTTTGGGAGCAATGGGACAGATTTTCATACAATGAAGGCGGAAAAAGAATCCATAAATGATAAAAAAGTGAGAAAAAACAGGATTCTTAGTAGAAGATCCCATAAGAAGTTGGGTTTTTAAAATTAAGGACCACTTGCAAAAGCAGTGCTCCTTTATTAACCTGCCCTCTGTAGGGGTGAAATCTGTAATGTTGACTCCTTATGAAATTTCCAAATTCCCTAGACCAAGGCAAGCATCTGAAATGCAGTCATATTTGAGCAGCTTGAAACTCCCAGCTGGAGCAAAAGCCTGGGACAGACAAAGGCCCCACCAAAGTGTTCTCCTAAGGTTAATATGTGAGAGAAGGGATTTGAAAAGGTGTGCTCCAAGGGACTTCTACCTCAGATGAAGTGTAACCCCTTTCTCAGAGGAGCAAACATTAGGGTTTTATAGGCCTATTGCACAGCTGTCTGAATGACCAGCCTCATCACCTGACCCATAAAGGGAATTCAGTTGAGGCTGAATTTAATCTTTCCAAGAATTAGCTCTGAGTCTGCCCACCTGTTAGCTGTGACCTCCTTTGTAGCTTTCATTTACTCTCCAGTTATCTTACTTTTTTTGCTCAGCCCTCTACTGCACCCTCTTCTCTCCTGACTTGTCTTCACCCCTTCCTCACTATCTCCCGTGCCATGTCTGCTCATCTCGTTGTCTTTGACTTGCCTGGGTTGGTTTCTCCTACATGCCTCTTTTTTTTTTTTCTTTCTTTTTTTTTCTTTTTTTTTTTTTCATAATGTTACATATTTTCTTCTTTCATGCTTCACCTCAGGTACACCTTACTCTTCTTTTTTTTCTAAGCAGGTGCTTAGCAGGTAAAGTAAATTTTGGTGGTAAAAGTTTACATCCTGTGAAGAGAGGATTGATTCTTCCCAGGTGTGGCTATGCAATCAGCTTTTAAGCACCAGTTAGGGGAAATTCTTCAGCTGGTGCCTTATATCCATCCTTGTTCAGCAATAGGATAGGTTCTGAACCTCAAATGCATACTTATATTTGGAGTCAACACAGAGATATTTCAAAATCTTTCCTGTTATCTCCATTACCAGGCCACTTTTTTCAGTGTTCCATGTAGGATATATATTTTATGGAATTTTAAAATAATCTATTCATGCCATTTATTCCAAGGATTTGGGTGCTGAGAAAATATTTTAAACTATTGTCACATCAATGCCAATGAAACTGAGGCAGAACCTATGATCAGGAGTCCTTATCCTGTTTTGTGCTGTTTTTCATTTTAACAAGAGCTTAAAAAAATGCCTGCAAGTGCAACCTGTGTGTTACAATGGAAGCTTCCTTTCTTAAGTCTTCAGAGCTTCTAATTATTTCTCTCTAGTAGCACATGTTAAAACCCTGTAATTTATTTCTGATCACTGCTCTACTTATTGCAGGGAGGTGAAGAAAAAGCTCATCAGATGAGTCACACACCCTGAAAATGTAACAGTGATTTGAGTTAGGGCAAATGCTTCTTTTAAATGCACTCTGGCCTGCCCCCTCAAACACCTCATTGTTTTCTCGTTAGTAGATGCCTGCATGTATGTGAATGTATGTGTATTTAAATGAAATATCGATGGTTTGTGGAGACCTGTATTCAGTTATACATTAATTTAGGCATATGATGGTGCTATTCATGTCATTATTGGCTGCGATAATAAAGCTGTCTAAAATAATAATAAAAAATCCAGAGGGGAGAAAAGTGAACAGGGAGAGCGATACCTGATGACCTACTGGTGATCTGATTGTCTAAAAACAGAAGGTGAAAGAAAATTCATGAAGCTGTTGTTTCACTTGTTAGGGGCTACCTATAAGAAGGGTTCCACAAAATGGAAGCAAATCCAGCCCCAAGCACAAAAAGCTACTTAGGAAGTGGATGGAAACATTATTAATGAAAATCCAAACTGGTGCAAAAGCCATGTTCTTAAGAGACTGTCTTGCAACATTTTTACATCATTATAAATTTGAGGGAGAAAACCAATTTACAGTTAAAAAATGCAAAATAGTAAGTAATTTGCTGTGTGATTTCAGTTCATGCTTGTGTTACAATGACATGACACGCTAATAGTCTATTGCTTGAAGGACCCTTGTCACATGGCTTCTTATAACTTTCACATTTATATATTCCTATAGAAATGTTTAATCATGTTAATAATCTTTAAATGGAAAATTACTACAAAACACAAAAAACCAGATCCAAGTCATCAGTTTGGATTTCAATTCTTGAGCTTTTTTTATTTACACATTATTTTCTTTTCTATTAGAAAATATGCTTAGATCCTCATCAGGGTGTATTTCCTTGTTTTGTATAAGCCTTTATTAATATTAGAGAAACAAATTGATCTACAAATTGCTGTTATAATAATAAGGGCAAATTGCTCCATCTGAGGCAGGGTCTTGGCTGTCTTACTGGTGCTCTCCATCAGATGAAGGAACACAGTTTATATTATTATATTCATTAAAATAAGACTATCACCGAGTTTGAGTTCAATATTGATTGAACAGACACATACACAAACACATTTTAAGAAACTGCCCTTGTCTCTAGAGAGGCAGAAGAACAAAAGACAGTCAGCGTGGGTGGGTGAAATGGCAGCAAGTCTGCATCGTGACTGATGATCCTATCCTAAAGCCTGCCAAAATAATCTCTGGGCTTCATGGCAAAATCACACTCTGTGGTAATCTTACTTTTCTGCCTTATCTGCTCCTGCTTTAAAACTGTTACTCTTCCTTAAATGTATTTCCAGTGTATCTTTCTCACCCCTGTTCAGCAATCAGGTGTATTTCCTCTATACCTCACCTGGTCAAATGTATTGTACTTTTTGTGCCCATCTCTGTTGTCTCCTCTCTTACCTCTCAGCTGCTTCTTAATTCCCTCAGCCCCACCACCAGTGGGACAGTGTGCTTTTGGCAGCATTTCTATGCTGTCTTCTTGTGTAACCCCCCTGCTCCCTGACGCCTCCAATCTCCAGCACTTCTATTAACTGTTCCCAACAAGATCTCCTGCCTGTGCTTTCCTCCATTAAATGCCTCTTAAAGATGGTAGGGAGGGGGACTTTTATTTCCTCTTGCTGTCAAGCCTATCACTACCTCTGTGAGCCTTGGGAGTCTGGAGAGGCAGAAACAACCTCCCCCGACCCCCTCACCTGCCATCCTCGGGGCTACCGGCTCCCTTTAATCTTTTTTCACTTTATGCATGATCCTTATTCCTCAGATACTCCAAACATTAAAGTGATTTGCATTTTTTCTTCAGAGATTCCAGGATATTGTCCTAAGATGGGAAATATTAAAGATTTTGCACTAAACTTATTGAAGAGCCTGTGAGATTACTTTTGTTCTTTGAAAACACTCAAGATCTAGCCTCACATTTTCCAAATTTTTGGGATTAAGTTGTTTGTAATGCTATGCTGTATCCTCTGGAATGCACGTCTTCAAAAATGTGGCCCATACTGTTTATGATAGAAGAAAAGGTAAAATGAAAGGAGTTTCGGTCAGGTTTCTGTGTGATGGGGGATTGCTACCAGTTTCTTTGGAAATGAGCCTGGAGTGAGGATAATTTCTGCATTTTTGTTAATTGTCTGCCTTTTCTACACACTTTACGAATTTCTTAGGCATGCTTTTTTTCCCCTAACATTGATAATTTGCTCAAAACTTGGCCAAATGACAATAATTGCATGGGCAATTTAACCATGTTATTTTACATGAAACTTAGAATTTGTTGTCTAGCCAAATACTGTGGTAAGAGAAAAAAAGAAATATTTGAGCACCCTGTTAGTAATGGGTAAACTGATTTCAGCTCAGCTGCAGAAACATTTTGAAGACTCTTTTTATTTCATGGGATTTATGGCATGGAAAATCAAAATCTAGATTATCTTTCCTAAAATTGAGTCCAGTGGAGTAATTCAGAAACTATTGGATGTAGCTGAGAGAAGAATCTGATCCTTGTATTTCTGCTGGATTGTGCACTGGCAGAGAAGAAAAACAGACTCATTTTACTAACAATCTGCATGACACAATTTCCATAAATTGTGTTAATAGAGCAATTTATAAAAATTGTGGTAGTGTATTAAGGAGACCAATTTACAAAATCCATTTAGAATAATAAACTGAGCGTTGTTGGTAATGCAGCTATATTTTCCAATAGTGTTTATGTATAAAAGAAATTGACTGTCTGTTCTCATTCCCTCTACGCTATGTTAATACCAAGTATACACAAGTGCAAATAATGAAATATTCAGATTTTTGTTTATCTACAGATTGCAGTGACAGTCACCACATGTTTAAGAGGCATTACAGTTTGTCAGGTGAAAAAGATTTCTCAGCTGGACCATGACTGAGGTTTTCTTGTTTGTGAGAATTACTGAAAAATGTTTTCTGAAACTGTTTAGCTTGTCACCCAGACATATAGCTCAGCATATGAGATGAATACGTTAGAACCATACTAAACCACTCTCAGCTGAGTGAAACACTTTAAAATCCATTTGGAGTTGAGTTGTCCTTCCCTCACATATCAATGAAGATTTAACAGCAGATGCTTTAGTGAAGTTTTACATGTCTGACACTGCATAAGGATTTAATACAAATCCTTAATGGACAAAATAAGGGAAAAGGTTTCAAGATGTACTGCTTTATCTCTGATCACAGAGGGATAAATCTTGCCCTGTAGTTCCTCAGCTCCTGGGGATGAAATCCTGTGAGAGTGTCCCAGCTAGCTGGGAGCAGGAGAAGCTAGTTGGGAGCTAGTTTGAGGAGCAGAAGTCCTAAAGGCAGCTGAGTTTGCACCCCAAGTGCAGGGGACAGAGCTGACAGCTGAAGAGCTGTCTCCACACTGCCAACCCTCTGCTGCCTCTACCTCACTAGCCTTCTTCTACTGTAGCATCTTGCTGCAGTCTGTGGTGCTCCTGGGCTAAGCAAAATGGGCTGAAACCTCTGACCAATGTTGTCCAGATGGTACTGCAAGGCATTGTGCATACCCACCTGTAGATTTGGCTGATAAAGCCAAGAAGAGGTGGTGGTGGGGACAACTTCACCTGCTACTTTCAAGGCACCAGCATGCACAGGGTGATCCCCCAGGGCTTGTGTGTAGCGTTTCTCCATTGCTGAGCTCTAGGTTGCCCAAAGCTCACCCCAAGCAAGGACTGCCCCATGGCTTGGGAGAGTTAGAAGTTAAAGATAGGCTTGGACTTGTTTAAAAGAAAAATGTAGAGGCAGTTGTAGAATTGTCTTTCACATTATTTTAGTAGGGAAAGATAGACAGCAGGACAGAGGAACAAAAGTAGGAACTGAGGTGAGCTGGTGTGTGCACATGTGGATGTTATAAATGATGCTCCAGAGGTGGGGATGATGGTTTGCTGCTTTCAATCCCTGATGTTGCAAGGTGGTGGAAACAAGTCTGGAGCTGCAAAGGCCCCCAGACAATGTCTTGCCCCTACCTGCAGGGAAGCAATGTATATAGGCTCTCACTGCTTATGGGTACAGTCTAACTCACTCTTTAGCATCCTCTCGTGGAGGGGACTGCACAGCTTTTCCCCATAGTCTGCACATCCTGCTACCACAAGACAAATAATTTAGTTAAAGCCCTGGAACAAGGAGTGGAGATCCTCTATATGATTCTTAGTGGCAGGAGTGGAGATCCTCTATATGATTCTTAGTGGCTTTGTGGTGACTTATTCACCTTTAAGGAACCCTAAATCTGCTTAAAACTGTGGGGTTTTAAAGTTTTAATAATAGGGTAACACTGAAATATTATGGGAGTAGTCTTCATACTCATGCTGTTCTAAAGAGCTCTACATCCAGCTTCACAAATATCAAACACCTCAATTTTCAGCAGGAAATTTAATTTAATTCCTTTTAGAAGGCATTGTTCAGCCTACTTTAACCAAGTGGCAGAATAGACTACCAGTCCCTCACAATTCAGAATAGTGAAGACAGGTATATTTGCATATTCTTTCAAAGCACAGCTGAGAGTGGACTTTTCAAGATAGTATTTTAATATAAATTCGAATAATTTGTGAGCCAGTACATATCCCTGAAAAAAATCCTACTAGTCAGTGACATGAAGAAATAAATAAAACCAATATTTCTCAATACATAATATTTGATTTTGTGGCTTGCAAAACTTCGGAATGCTGTTTTTAAACACTGAACAGTGCCAATTTATCAATTAATTATTTCTATGCCTACAAATAGACGGCAATCCTGCAACATCCATTTTCATGCTGATAGAAATAAAGTATCCATATACCTTTAAAAGCTATCTTTGCTCTTCCACTGCCTGTAAGCTTATTTTATTTTGATTCCTTTCTTTTCTTGCACTTCAGTGTTTAAGAGATTTCTAGGCTGTTAGCTTTCCCATCATTGAAACCACCAGCTCCTGACAATGACTGATAAGTGGATGTCCCTCCAGTCACTGCTTTCTTCACGCAGAGTGTTGCATGAGGCAGGGAGCACAAATCAGACCATAGACACACTGTGCATATGGTGAAGCAGTCTCCAGCAAGGAGGTGTTGTCCAGCTACAATGCCTGAGAAAGAATGTGAAGATAAGATGAAGACGTAGTGGGATTTTCTTATTAACTAAATGCAAGATGTTATCTCAATATAACTTTTAAGAGAACATAAATATTTTGCTGAAGACTACAATTTTCATATGAAAAAAACCCCTGGGACTTGTCCTGTCATAGGCTGTCAAACCATCTACAGAAAAGAAAAAAATCAAGGTCATATATGTTATATGTTCAGTCAGTGTATTCATCTGAGAAAGTAAACTGTACGGATACAGATAAGAGCAAACTCTTTGGTGAGAGTTACATAATAGTCTGACTTTTATGGAAGCATCAGATACGGGAATGCACAGTGCTTTTTCAGCTAGTTAATAGGCAATTGTATTTAACAGCCTAAGGAGCTTGGGTATTGTGAGTTAGGGAAACTACAATTAGTAATCTGTACGTAGGATTACTGTTAATTCTGAAGTTGTCTTCTTAAAGTTCATACCAAAATACCCATCTGAAACAGGTGGTCACCATGGGTAGTTGTCTTAGCATGTCCACAGGTTGCAGAAGAAATAAAACGAGAGTAATGCATCCTTTACTTGGGGAAACGATAGATAAAAGAATCTGAGTTCTTGGCTTTGTGTGGGAATGAGCATGAGAAGGTAAAGTTCAAGAAAGAAAGTATTAACCAGGACTAAAGTATTAGATTGCAAGTCCATTGGTTTGGTCTATAACCTTTGTAGGAGGTTGAGGTGCTTGTGAAAAAGCTCACTCTCTTTGATCTGGGTTATTTAATAGAAGACCTAGCAATAATGTTCTTGTACTGATGAACTGAATTGCAGATAAAGCTACATCTTTGCATATAGTCTAGAAAATGAATCAGATGGTACTGGAGGATCTATTTTGATAGTGCTTTTTGGGCAGATAACAGAATATTGAGCATAGGGCGCTCAGCCAGAAGGCAAAGTGCTGATTTCCTATGGATAACCTAAACTGAAGGAATTGTTCTTTGTCACTTCTGGGTTGAACACAGTCTGTTCTATCAGTTGGAGATAGATTTTGGCCTCAAAATGTCTTCAAAACATGAGATGAAGAGGCAGTTCCTTCACTGGTATAGCACTGCAGTGGCCAGGGCAGTCACAGTTTCTGGCTAAGTAGCAGGACAACTGCATCAGCTCAGGATCTCATACTTACTGTAAAAATATCCCAAGAATTTGTTGGCTCCTGCTATAGGAGCTATTTACTCTTGAGAGAGGATTGGAAGTCACGCAACCACAAGATATTAACCATACCAAAAGTCAATAAATATTTCAAGTAGTTGAGGTGGGATTTCTCACTTTTAGTGAGGCAATGGACATTTTTTAATAATATCTTTTAAGGAAAATAATTAATTCAACTTAATTAATTTTGGTGGGTGAGATGACTAGTCTTGTGGAAGCATGACCAGCTATGCCAGAAATGCAAGCTTCAGTCTGAGTTTTCAGATGTTACAAGGGGACAAAGAGTATCAAGTGTTATCCCCATACCATAGATAAAAAACGGTGAGAGCTCACACACATGTGATCATAACTGCTTTGAAACAACTCTAACCTTTTTCTTGGAGAAGGCATGGAGGATATGGTTAGGCAGTAGTTTCCTTTTCCTAATGGTGCTGTGAGCCTCTTCTATATAGTGATGCTTTGGAAAGGGAATGTGGATTGATGGGCTATTTTGTTTTCCAGTGAAATCTCCTGATTTTCTCCTAGTAAAATGATTGTTTAATGGATCCAGTGGTAATTGGTGCTAGCTTTATGTTTATAAATGGTTTATGAGCTCAGCAAAGTATTAATAGGAATCTTTGTCGTATCAAAGGAAATAAAGAACTGCTCCCTATAAAATCTAATAGAGCTAACTGCGGGGAGTGAATGGCAATAGACATAGTGGTGTAGGTGGAAGGAATGTGAACCCAGTCATGATGCATGCAGCTTGTTGTTGTCAGATCAGAGACAAAAACCCCCCAATTTTTCTTAAAAGAAGGAAACACAGCCACAGAGTGTGTATATCTCTAGTTTAGATATAGTAAAAAAAAAAAAAAAAAAAAAAAAAAAAAAAAGCAGCAGAAAATCTGATTTCTGCTTTCAGCTCTCAGAGACTTCCTGAAATATCTCAGGGAATTCTTTGTTCTGAAGTGTGTAGAAAATAGATATCTGAGGCAGGAAAGTGTCATGAACTTCTTATCTGATAGAGAGAGTGACCAAAGGAAGAACAAATAGGTAACTTCTGCCAGATCCTTCAACTTGTTACAAGAACCAGTGTTATAAATTGTATTTCTGTAAGCAGGTGCTGAAATAATGTCCAAACCAAAACAGGATGGGATTAAAATGGAAGGGTGGTAGCCTTCAGAGCAAGCATACACACCCAGCTACAGATAGGGACTTCCTAGCAGGTGACGAGAGACAGAAGGGCATAAGTGCGTGCTGAAGACACAGAGGTCTGAATGAATATGATATCCCCAAAATATGAGAAGTTCAGCACTGAGAAATGAAAATATCACTACAGTAAGGACTAAAACCTCTCAAGGGTTGTTGGCACCTGTGACATCTCCTGGTTATCCCATATTCCTAAACCTGCTCCTTTCCCCTGGGGCTCCCTTTGTAGAGCCCCTACATTTGTTTCTGGATTGGGAGCTCCTGGGTGTTTCCTAGGGGGTCTCCTGCCAAGCCTTGCCCTGGGGTGGTGGTGGGTTTTCTGTGCAGGCACTAGCAATGTGCTCTGTGCTGAGGAAGACAGGGGTGTCCCTGCTGCTGTGAACTATATGTGCAGTACTGGGAGCAGCAATCACTCATCTCAGATATATCTGGCTAGGGTTGGCTCATGTTCCCTATTAATGCAAAATAATAAAAATATTATTATTACAAAAGTCAAGCTGAATGACAGCCTGAAATAATGAGGGAAAATTCTTGGCTGCCTAACAAAGTCCTCTTCTGAAGAGCATGGAAATATTTTTATTTTAGTTACTGTTTTATTCCAAACACAAAATGTGCCCTGGAAGTTAGGCGACTGTATTGTTTTGCAGTGACTCAATATCACATTAGCTCAGGAATTCTTTTTAATTTCTAGAAGAAAAATTTCAGGTCAGGAGTTGAGAAAAACAAACTGAGAGCAACAACAACAACAGTAGAACCACCCTGAAATACCACACTGTAACCTTCTGGATTTCTGTCATGTTTTTGTTGAGTACTCAGCACCTTGAATTTAATTGACCATCATCAATAATCTCCCCTCCTTTCCCTCAGCTTTATATGCTCAGTGTGATTAGCAGAGAAAGTCTAACCCCCCCCTTTTTTTTTCCTCCCTTCTTCCACCCACTCCCCACTAAACAGCACTGAAAATCTATCTTAGGATCAGAGGTGTTGGGTGAGTGTTGCTGTGGCTGGAGGGGGAGCAAACACTGCTGGTGGAGAGCTTCCACAGAAAGTCCTGTCTGTATGCCGCCTCTGAAGGTGGTCTTGGCTAGGGCCACATTAAACGCAGAGGAGAGTGGATTATTGTCAACTCAGACATGGTGGTCTGAACCTGAAATAAGTCAATTGACTTCAATCCCATTTGGCCATGCTTCTCTTCAGAAAGAGGTACAAGGTGTAGGGTGAGACCGACTGCAGAAAGGCAGTAGGGTGGCAGCAAGCCTGTTTATCAAAAGTTATGGCTGGTGCACTTACCTGCTCAGTGCATTTGGTCTTCCCCGCGAAAGCTTGCCTGAATTAACTCTGTGCTGGTGCCTTAACTGAGGCAATTTTTCTTTTTCTTTAAGGAGGGGATAGTTTGTCTTGACAAAAGGTCATGCTTTGCTTAATAACCTAAAAAAGGGAGGGGGGGCAGGGGCAGAAAGAGAGAGAAAAAGAGGCCCAGCTTGGTTGTACTTTATTTCAAACACTTGTAATAGGATTTATCAGAAACTATATCCATCTGAAGATGCATCCTCCTCACAATTGCGGCTGAAAGTAAGTACCTGCTTCAGGACCATCAGTGAAGGAGACCTGAGGGTGAGATTCATGTTCAAGAAGAGATGGAAGTCAACATGCCAAAACACTGAGCTGATCTGTATGAATGGGAAGGTTGCAAAATCATCATTACCCAATTCTCCCATGTGCCCAACTCAGACAGATTAATGATCCAACCTGCTCCACCTTAGGAAGGAAGAAAAAGGAGTGAAACAAAACAATGTGGAGCGGAGAAAAGACAGAGGCAAACTTCCCTTTCTATGGCAAATCCACTGGTGCCCTTTCCAGTTAGCCTCCAACCTTCAGCCATGGAGTTACGAGTCCCAGGCTGCCTCTTTGTCCAGTTGTCCCCATGTGAGGTAAGTTCCCAATCCTGTATTCCAGCTGCCCTACTCTTCCTCTGTCTTCTCGCTGGGATCCAGGGTACATTTATCTTCTCAAGGCCAAGTTTCACGGAGAACAGAAAGCTCTGGAAGTTATTGAATAAATTTAAGCATACCTTTCAGATAATTAACACAATCAATGAAAATGAACATTACTATTCAGTGGATTTCTGCATTATTCCTGCTTGGTCTTGGATGCTGAGTTTGCTGCAGAATTCAGAGCAGGTCTGAGGCAGGAGTCAGGGAATAGTGATGTGAAATGAAGCCAAGGCAGAATCTAGTCCTGATAAATGTAACAGGCTGAATTCATTCATTTGTTCCTTATCTTACAGATGCAAGTTATGCATTAGTGACTCAGGTATCCGGCCTTCCTTCTGATCTGTATCGATGTGCCAGGTCTGACTGGAGGACTGCTCCCATGCACTGGGTCAGAAAAAGGGTCAGAAGTCCAATAGACCAATCCAAACACAGTGACTAAAATAAACTGAGATTATGTTCTATGTCATTCATATTTTTTGCAATAATAATAAAAACAGGAACAAATTACAAACACTTTTTAATGGAACTATTGTTTACCTGCAGCAATGAAACCTTTATGTTCACACAAATCTGTCTTTGCATCTCAGAGCTGACCACTTCATACTATATAGAGCTGTATGAACCTTTAGGTCAAGAGATTTTCCCAAGCGTAAGGGAAATGCATTCACACTATCAGTGTTAAAATTGAACCCTGTTCACCAGTTTATTCAAATAATTAATTGAGAATCTTACTATCACAGAAGTAATTAATGTAAAGCTGTCAGTGTGTTTACTCAGAGAGGATTTTGTGCATAAAAGCTCCAAATAGGACTTAGAAAAATGGGAATGGATTGGGGAGCACAGGGGGAAATATATTAACAAGAAAAAAAAAGAAAATAAGGGAATGAAATTTGTTCCTCATAATTTATTTTAAATTAAAGCACAAAAGCTTAGGACTTGCACTGTCTAACAAATCTGCCACAGGACCTGATTAACATCATCTGAAGGAAAAAAATAAATCAATTTCTTAGATAGTACAGTCAACACATTATAATTAATGCATTTAAATATGTACCTTCCTTAAGGGCAGATACTATGTTAGCAATTAGGGTTTTAGCAATTTTTGCAAAGGAAGCTGCATCTCATTATACAGTCTTTTAGACCCACGTTTTTCTTTCATAAAGAAACCAGTTATCTTGTTTATGAATTCCTGAGAATGTAGAGCTGGAAGCATAAAGTATTTATGCCAATGCTTGAAAGTACACCATGGGAAATTCAAACTCTTTCTTCTCCTTCTTGTCTTATTTCCTTTTTTTAAAGCTGTTTTTGTTACATACAGAATGTTACATATGTCTGTGAAAAAAAAGCCAACATTTCCTTTACAGAAGCTACACACTGAGCCAAATCTTGTACTTTTTATTCAGCCATAACTCCTGACTTAGAATCTTTCCATCTCAGGTTTCATAAGTCAATTTCAATAATTAAAATAAGAAATCAAATCATTGGTTTAAAACCAAATTAACTTTTCTAATATTAAGTGTGAGAAAGGGTGCCTCATGTTACAGTGTTAAATTTGTATTTAGTGTCTCCTGACAGTTCACAGAGCAAAACAGAAGAGGATTAAATCTGTTTTCAATTAATTTGGTTTTTAATATGGTTTTTCATTTACCTTTAGTGGAAGTAGAGTTAGAACAGGAAGGAAAGGCTTTTACCCATCTCTCTCAGTGCCCAGTGTCTCAATTACATTTGATATATTACTGACAACTTAGAATTGTGTCTGAAATGCTTCAAGTAGAAGATACAAGGGCAGTGAAAGCTGTTTATATCGAACACACATTTCTCTGCAAATTTACACCAGAGTGAGTTTTATACTCTCAGCCTTTGGAGCAAGCCCATGAAATGGTCATGCCCTTGAGTGACTGCTGGTAGATGGACCCTTCCTTGCCCTGTGCTGGCCATGGTCATCTTGCTTGTTTCCCATCAATGCTTTTCTGCCAGACAGCACGCTGGGGGAACATTGAAGACCTAGAAGTGTCACTGTCTGCCCATAGGTAGGGAAGAACAGGACGTTGTCTTGGCACAGGGTGTAGGCATACCTCTGCTATTGCTTGAGATTTTCCCCACTGCTATGACAAGTCCTGGCTGAGGAACTTATGTGTGAGGCATGTATGAGACAGTACTGGGTGTCTTCTCCTGTGTGAAATGAGAACCCAGTATTTTCTGACAGTGTACAACAACTTGGTGCTTACATTTAATACATTTTAATTTATTTACTTAGGCACTCCCTTTGCTCTCTATCTCCAGAGATGTGTATAACCCAGAAGATGAACACTGGGGCACTCAGGGTTTCTCAGGAAGAAACTGGGGGCTCCTTTCCTCCTCCAGGTTATTCTGAAGTTTTCCTCATCACAGGTGCAACGGCAGAGGCTGAAAATTCCCACTTACTGATTCTACTTACACTGTGCTGCTACCTCTTAGGGAGTGAAAAGAACCCAGATCCCTTTGGGAGCCAGAGGTTCCAGTTCTTCTTACTTAACTTCAGATGTCCATAAAGCAGTCATCTGAGTCATTCTGTGACCACTTTATAATCAATGGAAAGAAAGAGGAGCTCCAGGAGTGTAATTTATTCCATCCTCATGTAGAAGTCAAAAACTGGTCAGATGAGACACACCCTAAAGAATCTATTTTCTTCCATTGACTATAAAGACAAAGATTTGGCTGAGGTGTAGATATTTCTGCTTTAATTGTGTAAGGTTAAAAGAGGCGAATGCCATCCAAAGTGACTTCAGTGGGCATTGCATCATGCCTGCTATGTGCAGTAAGAACATGCATTTGAAACCGCTATCGTTTGTACAGATTTGCTCTTTTAATACCACTGTGTAGCTTCAGTGCTTAGCAGCCTTTTGGAAGGAGGGCAATATAATTGTGACTGCAGCATTGATGAAATTGCAGAGCAGACTTGGCTTAACCTAAAAGTCAGAAGGACAGAATGTAATTCACTGTTTTCTACTCTGCAAGTTAAAAGGTTTCAGGCAGGAAGGAATCTGACATAGTACCATTTGTGATGTCAAATGACCTCCATGAATAATATAGAGTCCAAATAAAAATTTTTGATAACCATCTAAAGATTAAAAAGTGTTTTACTCAGATTATTTGGTAAATCCTCATGTTCAGATCAAAGTCCTTAGCTCTTGGACTACTTGACAGCAAGCACAAATCAGAAACATTTAAACATCAGTAAATTTGCTCATGAGAGAATATTTGTAGGATCGGGTTTTTAATTTGGAAAAATAATACTATTCCCAAGGAAAGAATAAAGCATTTCTACTGATAACATTCTATTCTCTTATTCACTGGGATGTAAATTCCATTTTACTTACTCAACAACTGCACAGAGCACAATGGTTTTCCAAGGCAGCCATCATAGATCAGGAACTTCCCTGAAAATAAATACATAAATGAGAGTTTATCTCAGTTACAGTATAGCAATTTTCATCCTGGATATCATAGCATTTTCTTGCATTGTGTCTGTAATTACCTTTTCTCTTTTATAGTATGTAATAAATTACTTTTTATAGTCAGGTACTTTCATTTAAGTGAATTGAAGTTTTATCATTATATTACAAGTGTTCATTAGACTTTACTTTCTTACAGGTGAGAGTAATTTCTGTCCTTCCCCAAGAGAGCCTGAAAGCTGATGCCTATTGATTTAGGTGTTCCCCTGAATTTAGCCCTGCTTACATACATGCAAATACTTTTAATCAGCCTCTTCCTTTGCAACCACAAGCAGTGGTCCTCCAGTCTTGGCAGATGAGGCAGGCCTGGGTCCTCCTCTCTTGTGTGGTAGTTTCATGTACAAGACTTCAAACATAATTTGTTTTAAATATAGTGCTGATGAAGTAGTGGATCTTGTTGTTGATGAACTAAATTATCCTGCCAGTCCGGGAGTATATTTAAGCTCTAAATGTGATCTGAATAGTGCAGCTGTGTAAGTGTATATACACATATATATGTACCTACGATGTTTCTGAGGGTATGAAAAAATGTTTTCTTAAAGACTGGATTGGTTGGAAGAGATATATATCTATGTATATACAAAAATAACAATCTGTTATAGAGTCTCCTGTGAAGATGTATTTGTTGGAAGTTGTACATCCCGCTTGTACATTTCCCATGCTCTTTTCTGTTACCCCACTCTGTCCCAAAGAAGGAGGGAAGGAGAGAATTTCTGCAGCTATGACTTCCCCACTACCTAAAGCAAAGCTGTTTCGTAGCATCTGTTGCAGCTGAGGAGACAAGGATTTACAGACAGGGTAAGGAGGAAAGGGGAGTCAAAAGGACTGCAGCTGGCCCACCAGGCCTTTGGCAGTGCTCTCCCCCAGCCGTGGTTGTGTTTGCACAGACTGCTTGTTCATATTATGGTTCTGTCTTTCCACAAATGATGCCTATGTTACAAATTAGTTAGTGTAATCTTACACACCAAGGCTTCTAGGGAGCCTAGTGACCATCCAGTAGCCTTTGTGTTGATCTGGTTGCTAGCACTTTGCATTTTGTAAAAACTCAGTAAGTTAACGCTCCACAAACTATTGAAAAGCTGGTTTTCTGTGATCATCCTTTGAATATTCAGTGGGAATGAAGAAGTAGGTGCTTTTTTGGACAATCTTCATAGATTTCAGAAACAGAGTCTGTTCCAAAAGCTGAGGAGCAGTTCGCTTATAAACAGAGAGCTTATTACCTCAGCATAGAAAAATGGACAAAACCTGTGTGGAAGTTATAGGCTGAGACAGAAATACTGATAATTGTCTCTTGTTATGTCAGAAAAACAAGGTACTAACCTGACATTTCTGTTCAATACTGTCTTTATGAGGAATGAGGGTATCTGTTTCCTCTAATGTTATCCTGTTTCAGTCTTGCTTAAATGTCCCTTTACCTGAAAATAGGAAATGTGAAACTAGGTGGTGATCATAACACTCCTGGCCTTATAAATTTATGACTCCACTTAACCGTGGCGACAGACCAACAAGGCATACCTGCTCCTCTCTCTCGGGAGTCTCACTACTCTGCTGTACTGGGCAATGATTACCGCAGGGCTGTGTATAGCAAAGAAATCCCATCATGTTGCATCAACCTGTGCTATTGCAGGTGGGTGCACAGACACATGCAAATGCTAACAAAACATTCACAGGAAGTCCCCATTGGGAGCACTATTGTACAAGAGGACATAGTTCATGTTTGCATTAGGCAGGAAAGTATCTTGATTATCTAAGAACTTCCTTTAATCAAATACAACTTAAATCTTACCTACATAGTCTACTGCATCCATCTGTCTTTTCTTTCTGTTAGAGTGGGAGTTAAAAAGACAAATCTATTTGAAAGTTTACATACGAAGCTGGACATCAACTCTATTTATGTGTTTGAAGGAGTTGCATCATTCCTTTTCAAAACTGCAGTATCGGCCAAAAAAATAAGTTTTTGAAAAGGTAGGAAGGCAATGGGCTGTTGCCAGACTTTGAGACGTGCTGTGTGCTCTTGTGGGAGTTTTTCTTAAAAGATCCTGACTGAAATTTACACTTCCATTCAAAACTCAGTAATTGCCTAAATATAGAGCTGAAGACTTCTCTATTTGGACAAAATAATGGTTGGTTCCTTCTCTTGTTCTTGAACAATCATGAAGTACCAGTGATTTTCCCAGAACTATTATTTTTTAATGTTTGTTAGTTAAACAATTTTAAACAAGCTCCTCTAGTTTGTGGAAATTCATAAATTTGCAAGCAATATGTCTGAAATTCAGTTCCTCTTCCTAATCAGGTATCCAGACTTAATTAACAGAACAGCTGATTAAGCAAATAATTCAAGCAGAGTGAATACTGCTTGAGATATTCAGTAAAAGAATTAGCTTGCCTAGGGAAATACAGATAAAGATTTCCTTTATAAATCTTTCCTGCACTTCATTGCAAATGGAAATATTTTCATAATACTTAAAGGTTACAATTATAAGTGCTCGAGCTTGACCCTTGTGGCTATCGCATTGACCTAGACAGTTGCCTCCTTGTTGGTGATGCCACTGCCCAGCTGGGGTCATGTCCCACCTGCCCCTCTCAGCCAGGTGCATGGAGCTGGTGCAACAGGAGCAGTGGCAGGGCTGGAGGATGGGACGGTGACTGCCTGTCCTTGCCTGCAGATGTCAAGGGAAAAGTTCCCAAGTCACACATGCAGGGGGCCCGAGCTGCCGCTCTCTGCTGCTCCCAAGGACCCAAGCAGATCTGTATGTGGGGTCCTTTGCAGGGCAGGTAGTGTGACCCACCTGGTCCAGACAGGCTGCCCTTTACCTCAGGATTGACCCAAATGATTTGTGTAGAAAATCCTTTTTTGGTGTCTCTGTGTCTGTATCTGTGTGTGTATTTATGTCAGTGAGAGATGGCTGATAAACTCCTGAGCCATTTAGGTATTTGCTAAATATTTTAGTCTATCCACTTAAAAATACCTACACCCTTCTTGGAAGAGTGAAAATTCACAGCCAATCTTAGTGCCTACCTGCCTGAGTTTAGATCCTCTTTTCTTTTATCACTATCACAGTAAATAACAGTAATTTACTATGGTTATATTAATGGATTTTCTGCTTTGACATTTATTTAACTTGTTCTCTGTTAATATGCCAGGACTCTGGCCGCTGCAAATAGGAAGCTGCTGTGTATTCCCTGTACAACCAAACACATCTGCTACATACGTGGTTCTAAAAGGCTAGGCGACTATTTTATGTCACATCCTTATCTAAGCCTTTTACTTTATTGTGAACTTTATAAAGGGTCCATCGAGATGCTGTTGTGCCTTTTCCATTGATTTCATTGTAACAGAAGCAATGGGCCATGGGTGAGATGGCAAGATTTTTGGCAATGTTGTTTGCTGTGGGAGGTGGTTTCTTTATGACCATTTCGATGGATAAAAGTGAGAATGATTCAGATAATTGTGGAAAACAAGTTTTACTCAGCAATAAAATGTTTGCAAACCCCTTGAATACACTTAGCTGCATGTGGAGTTGTGCCTGCTGCCAAGTGAGAGTGGTGAGAGGGGAGCTTGTCCAGGAGAGGCATCTCTGGGTCTCACTCACATTTTTCTAGAAGCCAACACTTGGCTCTGCTTTTGCAAATCCTGTAAATTAACCTAGGTGCAAACTGCTGCACCAAATAATTTTATTAGATGTATTGTTTACTGGGATCATTAGCTACTGCTGTAAAAGGAGGGGAGGGGGGAAGGGAAGCAGCCTGTTTGCAATTTATCTTGTGCTTCTTCAGCGAATGAAGGAAAACAGTGCTCCTTACCCTGACCCTTTCCTTAGCCTCATCAATCATGACTGGAAACCAAAACGTCACAACTAGCTCTTAATAACACCCAAGATCCATTACCTTCTTTTGGCTTCCTTCATCATTCACTCTCTGCAGTCTCTGGGGGATATTTGTGGGCAGGACTGAAGCTATCAGGAGTAGGACTGCATGCCTGCCCCGTTTGTCACTGAGCAAACTGTGGGCCAGACTGCAGCAATATCTATTTTGTATGGCTCTCTGCCACATTAAAGGTAATCACATCTGGGATGATGCAACTCCATGAGCTCTGGAAGTCCTTACCTATAGCTCATCTGTGGTTATTTAACATCTCTGTACATGTGCCAATGAAATCTTTGGGGTGGGATACTGGGCTCTTTATCAAGAGCACACAAGAGACTGTGCTATTAGGTAAGTATACACAGCCATGACCACCAAGAGACACAATGAAATATGAAAGCGCCGAAAGAAGAGAGAACAAAAAGAGTAGACATGCAGGCAGGTTTATGGCTAAATTTGGGTGACTTATGGGTCTCCTGGTGTCTGTGAGCTTCTGGAAAAGGTCAGAAGGTTCCCTCTGTTTAGAAACTTGGACCTAGCACTCAGGAAAGAGCTTTACATAAAGACTGCTGTATAGATGGCAAGGAAAGTACGGTATTTTAGTGACCAGGCAAGGGTGTGGGAGACAGCAAGGATGATTTTAGCTACTAATGGTAAAAATGTTCCATGGTGTGAAAGGGGGACAGCAACTCTTGTGTATGTCATATTTCAAGGCAGGGACTGAGCAATGCAACTGGTGGAATACTTAGGGTGAGTCTGGAAGCCAAAAAAACCAAACAGATGTTTCTGAAAGTCTATGTATATAAGTGGAGGGGAAACCCCCCTCAGATAACAGGGCAAATGTAAAAGTTGTTCAAGAAATGCAAATATAAAACTATAGCTTTGGTACAGACTTTTCAGCTGTGTCTATTTATGCTGTTATAGTGGCACCAGAAACAAACTCTAACCTGAAGGAATTCAGATAATTGTGACAATGTATTAATAATTTTTATTGCTGTAGCAATAGATACAAATTCTTCTTGCAAGATAGTCTCTATTGTGAGACAACATGCTGAACTGAAAAGAAATCTGGTTTGTGGGAAATTCTCCTTGAGCTGAGCAAATATTTTAGGTGATGTGAGAGTGGAGGTATTTCTTGCAGCAGGCATAGCTCACAGTTGACTAGGAAGAGAATTTGAGTAAGTTTTGATACTTGGCTTGGATGCAGTCTATACTTTCTGAAAATGCACCTGTGTAAATTTTATACAATTTATAGTATTATGAGAATTTTTTTTTTTTAATATATCACCAACTTAAAAAATGAAACTCAAAAAAGCAAGATTTGGGGATGTTTTTCACTACTACTTTTTAGTGCAAATTATTATCACTTGGTTTTGCCTGCCCTTCTACTGTATTCAGATACTTTGAATACTCTCATAAACATAAAAGTCCTATGCAATCTCTTTATAAATTTTATGTAAACACTAGGCACAGTTATTTCATTATTTGTCTGCTATTCAAGTTCTATTTTAATTTTTTTTGTGAAGAAGTCAGATTTGAGGAAGGAGGAAAAGTAACTGATCATCAGCTCTTTACTGGCTTACTAGGGGACACTTTGACATGAGCTAGAAAGTAAGCATATAGCATAGTATTTTAATGGTAACAAGAAGAGTAATACTATTAATAGTAATAGCGTTGCCACCCAAAAGTCACAGCTGAAGTCCTGTATTTTTTTGTTGTACAATATAGCAGAGCAATTGTATACTGCTCAGGTCAGTGGGCAAAATGTGAGTGGCTATGATGAAAAAGTACAGCACATAATATAATTATCTGCAAAGAATATGGTATAAAAGAATCTTGCTTATAATTTTGTGTTGTAACTCTTTTTATAGGCATAGATTTTACCACCCAGCTTCTTTATGTGTTCTTACTTAGTGGTTAAATGTTTGCCTTAATATAATAATTCAACTGGAATTTTCTGGGGCACACAATCTTCTAATCAGAAACTACCATCTTTCATTTGAAAAAAAAAGCATAGATGATAATTATAGAGCTTGGACACATCATCTGGAACCTACTGAATTGTTATCTGAACTTTTAGACAAGAGTATAACTTTTAGCATCTACTCCCTGTGGAACTATTAGCTTTAATTAATTAAAAAAGCATGATATTCTGGGGGTATTTTCATTTTTTGTCTCATTTTAAGGGTAAATTTTATGCATATACAAATAAAAGCACAGTGGTAACAGTTTAAGTGAATGAAAGAAACAACAAAATAGGAAGAAATTAAATTATATTTCCTATATATAGAATCAAGAAAAGGAAAGGTCATAATTTAGTTCAATCAAATTGAAGACATTTCCTCATAAAGTAAGATACTTTATACAAGTAATTTATTTAAATAAAATAAAAATACAAAATAAGTCCTAACATTCATTTGTAAAAACATGATCCTAAGCATTTAATGAATAGAAACCCTTTATAAAACCATTACAACTCTCCTTTGTAAAACCTCTTTATGGTTTGTTAATGGGATTTGTTAAAAAATTTTAAAAGAAGTGGAACAAAACTCTACTGATATTAAAAAATGTCCAAACTTTTAAGCATATACTTATCTTTCAGCACGCAGGACAGCCATTCATATTTGGCAAAGCATTTCAACATGTGTTTACTTTCACATATGTGATATATCAGCTATATCTGTCATATGGGGATATATTTGATTCTTAAATGTAAAAAATGCATTGAAAGTTAATCGTGTGCTTGATGTTTTGTGGAAGTGAGGCCAGTTCACAAGAGAATCTTTGTCTGCTGTAATATTAAAATGCTTTTGTCAGATACAAGGAGAAAGAAAAGATATTGGAAAAAACCCTTCAATTGCTGACAGCTTTTGGAAAGCTTTTGAATGGGTGGAGTGGAATAGCCACTTTCTGTTTAAATGATATAAACTTGGACAAGGGCATGTATAAATTCTGAAGATTTAGAGATTCAAGGTACAGTGAGATATATTTCAGAAGGATTTCCTTTGCACAAAAGCTAAGAATGTTAACATTCACTTTTATTATTTGCTATCCTAAATGAATCTTCCACATAAGTGGCTAAATAAAATGAAAACACTGTGGCTAAAAAATAAATGTCAGAGAACTTAAAATACCTGAATATGCAGATATATAATTGTATTTCCAGTAAATCCAATTAGCTTCCCAGATTTAATACATCTACGCAGACTGTTTGGATAGTTCTGTAGATTTGAAATGTAACAGAGTAAGCATGAAGTGCCAGGAATTTCTATTTCATGGCCTCTTAAAAATTGCCTAGAACTATAATTTAATTTAAACAAATAAACTCTAAAAATCACCTTACAGAGACTACAGTTAGGTAAAACTATATATGCTTTTTACAAAATGTTCAGGGACTAAACTAATCACTAAAAACTTTTAATTACAAATAACTATAACTTACATTTTAGAAACAACTTTAAAAATTTATTTTGCTTTTCAAAATGTTTCCTATAACATTGCCTCAGTCTTTCTAAAACTATTAAAATTTTCCATATGATGCAATTTATTAAAAAAGATATTCAAACAGTACCTCTGTGATGCACCAACTACTGTTACTTAGTCAGCTATATCAGGTTTGGGAAAAATGAAAAACATTCTAATTGTCTTGATCAAAATAACAATCTGCTTAATAACAATAAGTAGCATTCTTGCCTGATACCTATAAACGTTCAAATAATATTTATGGTGAATGTTATACCTGATTTATGTCACTGGTTTTAGAGAGAACAAGACAATCTAATTCTGGTTGATCATTAGAGATCTGATCACCTGCAATGATGATGTGCAACCTGTCCCCTGATACATTGTGTGTGTATTCAACCATTTCAGTTTCTAATGTTGTTTTGAGTCTGACTCTGTAGCCTAGCATGAAGGTTTTCATTTTCATCACTATTACTTCTTTAGGCATGTGGGATAGAGCATCTTATCACACTTAGGTCTCCAATCTTAGATGAGAGTGCCAGGGTGCAACCTCTCCCCTGGCAAACTGCAGTAGCTTTGGCTCCGAGGGCTTTGAGCTCCTTCAGCAGGAATGTCATAGCAACTTGCATATACTTAATATACCTTTAGGGAGTTATACAGAGAGGATTTCCTACTTGTTTTCTGATGACCACAAAACTGGTATCTGATACCGTATGAACTGGCTGCATAAGGCTTCCCGCAATGCCGGACTCCTAGGACTTCTCAAAGAAAGTGTTATGCTCCAAGCACATACATTTCTTTCTAAATGGACACGGCACTCCCTTCCTGTGTATGAAAAAGGCTTCCAAAAGACAATTAACAGATTCTTTCCTGTGCTGTGGTGTTCCCGAGAACATTCACAGCTATTCCTCTGCTGGGACGCAGAGTCCTGCAGGAAAGTAAAGGCAGGAGTTTTCCATCCCCAGCATCACACAGTAGAGTTATTTGCTGTGGAGTGAAACTTTTCAGCCCACTTCACTCAGAGATTTTGAGCACAGATAAGATAATTGTTTAACTGAATTTGCCCCCCCTTTTTTTTTTCATTTGTCTAGCTATAGCTACAGATTTATTTGTCCTTTCCTAGGTTTGCATGCAAATAGTTTTGTGCACAGGTTGTGAGCAGCCACCTGCTATTTAGACTATTGCCTTTCAGCGTAGTGTCTTCCTAAGTGTACAAACCTGATCAAAGAGCTGAACTTAAATAACATCACACATGGACAAAGGCACGTGCCAGTGTTACATAGAAGACACATAACTGTAAGGATCAGATTATGTCTTCTCAGGTCATAGTGCAGGTAGAAGGCATAGAGGTTGTCTTGATGTTGATGTGTATATATATATATATAAGGTGGAAGGAAGCGCCCAGATTGCAGTTTCTAAACAACATTGTTGAAAGTCACATTTTGTACTTGCCTCAGTCAGACAAACTCAAGGTAAGCCAAGTGCAAAGTGTTTATCCTAGACGACTTCTAGATCTACTGGCAATGTTGGCCTCTCCTGAAGGAAATGGTGGGCGTTGGCAGGACTGAAACGTCATCCCTTCTTTATCTGAAATGTTAGAAAATGCATCCTGTTCCTGTTGCCTTGGCAGCAGATGCTGGGTGTGTGTCTGAATCCCAGCATATCCCATCTTTTTTGTATCTAGTGTGCAAATAGGTCAGGCAAGGGGAGGGCTATGTCTGAGGGCAGCCCTGAGATAGTTATTGACTAGGATGGGGTGAATAAAGTGGAGAAAGATTAAAGCCTCCAGAAGACACATTCCAAAATTGAGATCTACTCTTCTGTGCAACACTTTCCATAGCAAACTGCAAAAGCTTAAATGCTTTGATAGTTTAAAACTAAATTTAACAAAAAATTGTGTGCACACTGTTGGGATTGATTTTAAACTGTCACAACTATGAACAAGATGACCTAGCTGGTATTTGCCTTATGTGGATGTTGTATTCTTTGGGATGTTGCAGATAGCTACAGTCTACACTGCAATATTTAAAACTAAATTATACCATGCTTATCTCTATTTGGTACTCACCTGCAATGAGTAAACATGCAAGAATTAGTTTCTCAGTGAAGAGCACTGCTGATCAAAAGTGATTTTAACAGTTTATATCAAACAGGAAAATAGGATGAAAAATACTATAGTTTTTCTTATGCTACTTCTTTGTATAAGGAACAATATTTGTACAGGACGAAGTGGCATAAAGTGACACACAATTCCGTTTGCTTAGTCGAGGATACAGTGTCATGTAATATAAAGATTTTCAAACGGCAAAAGTTAAAAGCATTAAAGTAGAGGAGGTAATTGTAAGCCATTGATTATGTTTTTTTTTAAAAAAAAATATTTGATATACCAATTCACAGAACACATTAAGCTTCACATAGTAGGATACAGAGGGAATACGTGAACTTTATCTGTGTGCTAACACTGTTGAACGGGGAAAATAAAACTGTCAGTCAGATACAATTAAGGTAGCAAAAGAACAGCTTAATCAAATACATAGCAACATACCAGCTTAGCTGCTTAAGACAATTTAGTGTTAGATGTGCACTACTGGGGCTGCTTCCATTTGTGGACATGGCTAATGGGACACTAGAGAACCCCAGACATTTCCATGAAGAACTACAGATAATAAAAGGATTATTCCACTAATAGGATCAAGCAGTACCTTAGGTTTTAGTTAGTACTCAGCTGAAATGAAAGTGGGCCTCATAATTAAGAAGGGAAAAATCAACAAAACTCCCCCAGACCCCTATGGTATATGTTATTCACATTGCTAAAAAACAACAGCTGGAAGAAGTAGTGCAATAATAGGCTATTTAGTTTTTTAATAGACTACAAAGTACTTAAAATACAATCAATATGTTTTGAAGAGAAGACAGTTTAATTCCTGCTTTAAGAGGCTTTAAATCATAATTTAAAATAACTGTTGAAATCAAAATGCATTCATCTTAAAAATATAATCTAGGCTATCTGGAAACAGTAAGTTGATATTACACTGAGTAAATGTGATCCGGGCAAAGCCATGCAGCAGGATTTATGTCACATCTGATCACCAGCTGCTTTACCGGTGGTATGCATCCTGACACAGGAGACTTCTGGGGGAGTTGTGATCCTGGGCTGCTCCTCTGCATCATGCCCAACCGGTGGGCTGGTGGCAGAAGTGAGCCTTCCTGGGGATGAACACCGTGTCCTCTGCAGGGCCATGCCTGGATGTCCCACATATTCAGCTGCACCGCTTGTCAATCTAGTCTTGAATCTAACTTCAGGATGAACCTTATGGATAATCCTTGGAGTCATTCTTGTTCCTGACCAAACAGCAGTAGGTTGGTTTGGATGTTATCCAAACAGTTTGATAAGGAAAGAAGTGGCTCTCACTTAAGCTGCCTGTGGAAAGAGGAAGGACAGAGCTTACCAGCAGGACAGGACAGAAATGAGAGGGATCCAAGAGCATAGGTGTCCCAAACCAGGGTTTAAGTAATGCTTAGCTATGCTCTGGCTCCCCTGCGAGGTGGAAATTGACCTTGGGAGCAGCGACTTTCTGGCATCATTCTCACTGAGAAACAACTAGATCAATTCAGTTCTGTACAAACTATTTACTCTGAAGCTGGGGACCCACTTGCCAAGATTTACTCTGATGTGAATAAAAATGGACAAATTATAAAACACTCAAAAAGACAGCTCTTAATAGGAGTGCTGAAAGACCCTACGACCATTCACTGCAACTTCCCAGCTGGGTGCCACTCTCTTAAACAGCCAAAGAAAACAGACCTTTGGAAAGAAAAGCGTCTTTATAAAAAAAAGTTAATTATAAAGACACATGATGTAATGTAAGTGCCTTTGGAACACAGAAAGTTGTATTTATTTTTCTTTTCAGGGATTCAAAGAAAGGCACCTGAGAGATGGAATTGAACAGAGCTCTCTGGGGGTTAAAATAAACAGCACAATTATTATACTGAGACCTAGATTATGCACTTGCACTGCTTATGACTTTCAAGGAAAGTAAGCTCAGTTGTGTGTTATTGTGGAAATGTTCAGCTTCCGATAGAGCAGAGTAGTAAGATATCAGTCAGCTGCAGCTTTCAGTGTGGTACAGTTACATTTGAAATAAGGGTTGCTTTGTTTTATTTTGGTAATTAAAATCAAGATTTATGCATTCCCTTCCTGATCAGTGATGGCCACATTTTTAACATAAATGCAAATGCAAATGTTTTGCCATTTTCCCCTGAACATAATTTCTATAGGAACACAAAATTTATTCAGAAAGATTTACTGTAAAATAGTATCTGAAAAATAAATTGTTTTAATTCTATTTGGAAAATATTTGTTTCCCAAAGTATGAACTTCCATTGGATTGCCACTGGTATAAATTGAATTTGCATATATACATTCTTCTGCAATTTTAATTCCTTTGACAATCTTATGTATAGTTTATAGTTATGGAGCCATAGCAGCAAATGTTAAAAATGCACAAAGGTTTCAACTATAAGCCCTCTTTTCTTAGATTAATAAATTATTAAGACTGATTCACCTATGCAGATCATACTTTCTTTTCTTCCACCCAAATGTATATTTTTGAGGGCATAAGCAGAAATATTTTTATCTGTTTTTAATCTGGCTAAGGAGAAAATAAAATATGTAATTGTCCTCTCATCAAAGAAACAAACTCTGTAAACCACCATATCATTTTTATACAAAATCCCTATTCAACTACTTTGCAAAGGAAACGACATTAATGTCATATAGATACTTCATTGTGTGTTGTCTGGAAAAAGGAGATAAGAGTGGCTAAAAAATAAACTGTTTGGGTCACTGTCCATCTTGAGGTGGCTTGGAAGAAAAGTTCTGTTGGGTGAGTACTATAAGTTTGTTGTAGAACCCAGAGTCAAGTCTGAGCATGGACAGTGTAATTTTGGGTGACTAACATGCAAGTTAATAGAATAGAGAAAAAAATGCTACTAACGGTGACTCAGATGTTCAAAGGTATAATAACCAACAGCTTCTCACTAAATAATCACTGAAACAACAAGAGGCAATATTTTATTAGACTTGATTTGGGTAAGCAGTGAGTGATGTTGTAGAAGAAATGACATTATAGAAAATAACCATGGACCAAGTGAACATGAACTAATCCCATTTGAGCTAAGTGGCTAGACAAACACAAATAAGACAGCAAAGACTAATGAATTGAAAAGCTTAACTTTGATAAAATACAGCAGATCATTTTTGTGAGGCTGGATTGGAGAATATAAGGCTTGAATACAGAGGAGGCTCACAAAGCTGTTTGTATCAGTAAGAGTTTGTATCAAAGAGACATGGAAGGATTTTTAAAAAGAAGCGCTGGATGTAAACAGATAAATAACTACCATAATGATATTGAGCCTTGGCAAGCAGACAGAGAGCCTCTAGGAAACAGAAAAATTTTGTGATGGGTGAAGACACTGTGTGTTATAAGTGAAAAATTGTAGTGCTGAGGTGAGAATTGCTAAGTCAAGCTGACTCATAACTCAGAAAGAAGAATTAAAAAAAAGCATGAAGTTCTCCAGCTGCATATTTTTTAAGAAAATAATGAAAGAGAAGGTGAAGTGGATACAGATTCAGAATAGTCAGGTACGACTCAAAACTCAAATAAATACTGTAGCTCCTGTTCGGCAGAAGAAATGAGGCTGCATACAGAGGTAAATACAAGACTGATAGCAGGAATACATCTGGCAATGGATATCAGAGGCAGAAATAAAACTGCAAGAGGTTCCTGGAGCCAGTGAGGGGTAAACACTTTCCCAGGATTTTGGCAGAGTATGTGCATGACCTTGCTAGTCCACTTTTATATTTCTTCAGAAAAACTATGAAAATGAGTTAGTATCATAAAGCTGGATATTAGCAAAGGTAATACCTGTATTTAAGAAGAGGGAAAAAAAAGAAAGGTGCTGGCAAAGCTGTTTCTGTGCGCATGGATGAGACATTTTGTGGAAATGTTTACTCTTGCTGATGCCTTTCGGCTCTGCTGGGTAGAGTCAGAGGTAATTCACCTTTGCTGTCTCACAAGAGCAAGATGCATGAAGGGACACAAGTGTCCCTTTTCTTCCCAATGAATAAGCATTCTACAATATAAAATTTTAATAGTGCTTTAAAAAATGTTGAGGACTTTAGTGCCAATCAATAATAGTATACAAAAATGTACTATGCAGGTGACTGAAGCAAAAGACAGGATATCCATAGGGGAAGGTTCAGCTAACTTTCTCAAAGCTGGAAGAAAATTTTCAGAAGACTCATTAAAGGCAGAAAGTTACCGGTCTGGAAAACAGACCAAGAACAAAAAACCCCCTACTTTCAGCTTCCCAAAGGAGACCAGAGCAGGTTAATCCATTTGAGTTTATTTGGCCCCTTCATTAGTATATACTCCTCATGTAGGAATTGAATTTTACATTAATTATGAGATCATCCAAAGTAAAGCTAATAGTGGTAATAAAAGGTCCCCACAAGGCCTAAAACTTCAAGATTCAGAGGATGAGGAAATCTCTGAGTTTGAAGTAAGGAGGAAAACTTCCTCTTTGCAGAAATGGATAATTTCAAGGTTTTCTGAAACAAACAGCCCTGGTTGACCTCAAGGAGGAGACATTAGGGTGGGTAGGTTGTGGGGTGACCTGGAGTGTCTTGAGCAAATGGACACCATGACACCAGTGTGCTCCTGGATGCTGTACCTGCTGTACGCGTCATCTGCGAGCTCCCGTTTGTCACAACATCAGATCAAACCCCACAGATCAGAGCAGGAGGCAAGGAAAACTTATGTCACTCTACCCAAGGAATAAAGTATGGCAAATTTAGATTATCGACTCCTCTTGTGATTTCTGGAGTCATTGTTTTATTTCTTGCTGTTTTAATGTCATCTGTGCAATAAAAGGGGCAATAATTCCTGCTTTGTCTCCCATTGTTAGATTGTAAACTTTCAGAGGCAAGGACTTCTGTCTTTTGTGTAAAGACCACCTGGAAAAAAAAGCACTTTTGTGATCTCAGCTGGGGCTTCTTCATGTTACTGTAATACAAATAAATACTAAATGCATATTTACCTTTAGACATGCAGGAAAAGAGGGCCACTTTCTATGAGAGACCTCCCACTGTTTATGCTAAGATGACAATGAAATTCAAAGAAGTGTGCGCATTGTGCTCTTGAGGCAAATTCGGCAAAGCCTAGAGGTCATTCAAGACTGAGCATCAATTGCTGCAACTCTTTTCCTCTGTGGAACTCAGGAGGATGAGGAAAAATTACAAACACCTGAAAGTAAGGTGCTTAGATAAGACCAAAGGCTAACATTTCTCTTGGCTGTAGAGAAAAGATGTAATTTCATAAATCATATCCTAACTATGCAGAGGATTTAGGACATACTACCAGCTGCCTTTACACTGTTCTTAGTGTAAAGTCTCCTTTTCTCATATATTTTCCTTTTCCTGATCAATTTTTTTAAACTGCTTTCATCCAAACTATGACATGAACAGCTCTCCTCTTTCCTTTTCACGCTAAGAGTGAGAAGCAACAGGACAAACCTGGTAAAGCACTTCAAGATGAGAAACTCAGAAGAAGAAGCTTTTCCTGAATATTTCCATGCCTTCAGGGTTGTGACAATTCTGAGGGCCACGTCCTGCCACTTTGACTCTGCTTGAACAACATAATTTTCTCCAGGTCACAGTCAGTGGGGCTGCAGTCCAGCAGGGAGCAGTAGGGATTTATGAACTTGCCCATATCAGATGAAAAGTGTTCTCCTATTATGCTAAGAAGAGGAAGCCGAAGTTGAAGTGAGGCTTGACCTGTAGCTTGACAATATTCAATTAACATAAACATTGAACATGAGCATTGCAAAATTCACAGCCCATATGCCATCCTTCATGGTATATACATACAGCCACCATAATTTGCTGGGTTGTAATGGAGCTTTTTAATACACTGTGCTTCATGGAAAAAAGTTGACATAACTTTTGAATTAAAATAAAGATATTGAATTGAAATAAAAACCTGATTTAGTGGAAGGTGTCCCTGCTCATAGCATGGGGGTTGGAACTAGATGATCTTTAAGGTCCCTTCCAACCCAAACCATTCTGTTATTCTATGAAAATGGTGAATAGTTCTCTTTTAGGAAAAAAAAAAATAAATCAATTAGTAACAAAGATACCTGTATTAACTCCTGTCAAACAGTTTTTCTGTGACACATTTCTAGTAAAGTTAGCCAATGGTTATCTTGCATTTTGAAAACTTGATTTCTTTGTCTTATTTGATTTCCAAAGAATAACACATCCTTAAATGTTTAACACCTAACCTGATGAGTCAACTCTGTTTCATTCTCATATGCTACGGAGATAACTCAAAATGATATATATTTTTGTTATTCTTATTGTAATTATTTAACAGAAGCTGAGTATGAACATTTTTATTCTCTACTTGAAGTTTAAGATCTTGGTCATAAAAGACTAAGCTTGGCAGTGAAGCTGGCACAAAAATGTCTTTTTTGAGATTTTGCAGCTTTTCTCATAAAGAAAAATCTGTAACATGGTAGTAACTGAACTTGTAGGAAATGAGGAAGAAATTTGGTGAAAATTTTATGAAAACCTACTTGGCAGTATTAAAATGCAGTAGCAACCTTATCTCCTTTAGGGAAAAGAGAAACATTAAACAGCTTAGTTCAATATAAGTATGAAAGTAAATTTCAATGAAAGTAAATTTCTGGGCTAACCTGACATAACCAAGCCCCCTTTTCCTGTAAAACTAGCAATGATTTTAAAGAAATATTTTCCCGCAGGAAAAAAATAATCCTTAAGATTTCTCACAACTCTTTTATGTTGAATGTGTTTCTGATTTTACCCACTTTTCCCACAGGCCATCTGCACCATCTCAGCATTTCCACTGAGAAGATTAAATGTGGAGGGATAAGAGGGTAGGAAAAAAATCAATTCACTAAATACTTACAAAATCCCATGACTTTTAACATGAAAAAGCCATAAATAACAGAAATTCCACTGAATGTTTCCTGCAAAATCCCCTTTCACACCTTCCTGTGAGATGAGGAGACCCACAGCCCATGGTGGTCTGACACTTCAGATTCCTAGGCTGCAGCAAGTCACATAAACAGTGGGCAAAACTCAGAACTCAAATGTGGAAGAAAACCCCCATCCTTTCCATAGGGAACTGCCTCAAGCTGGTTCACCCTCCTGCTGGGCTGGAGTTGAGCCCTAACCAGAGGTTCTCTTTGCCCCAGAGTGCTGCAAAAACTCATAGCCTTTTGCCTGCTAGGTCTCTCCTTCTGATTGGTGGGAACATGTCCATGGACAGATATCCCGATGAAACCCTGCAGTCCACTGAAGTGCCAGGTGCCCAAGCTTTTTCATGGAACCTGTGTCAGGGTGTGAGGTGGATCAGGATGAGAAGGGTGGTGCATTATGCTCCAGTTGCTCAGCTGCAGATGGAGACTCAGTTGAAGCAAATTAGATGATATGCTTATTTTCTGCATGTTTTCCTGGTGTTTTCTCGGTTCTGTAGGCGTTACAAATGGTGTGTCCTGAGAGTTTAATTTCACTTGGATATGTTGCTCATCAGAAGATGACTTTTAGCAAGAAGCTGGTTGTCAGTTCTTGAGCACGGTTATGTAGGAGGCATGTCAGGAAGCCCACTTGGTACCATTACAGCCCCACGCACCCATTAATACTTACGCACTTTCAAATGCCACATAGATTTCAGTATCAACCTGTTAAAAGCTGCCTTTTATTCTACAAGTGCTTGGTGAAGAATAAAGGTTAATTGCAGTTGCTGTAGTCAATTTTCAGTGTGTGCGTCTGAGTAGCCTGAAGAGTTGGTAGTTGGTGGATGATGGTCTTCTTGGGAAGAAGGGTAGGGGATGCATGAAAATATAGCTGAATTGCAGCCTTGTTCCTCCCTGCCACCATTATCTGTTACTACCAAGGTCCCTACTGGATCCTCTGGACTACTTCTGAGTTTGGAGACAGCTATTTCAAATGCCTTGAGTTATCAGCTATCTTTAAGTCTATTCAGAGACACATACCGACTCACTGGTAGCTGGCTACTGCTGAAGGTATATGGAAAGCGACAGCAGACTGTATTTTTAGTTTCCAAGTTTCCCTCTGGCTAAGATTAATTCACACTTTTTATCTTCCCTTACTTCTGGCTCTGTTCAAAGTTTGCTACATTTCTTTAACACTCAAATTGTTCTTGTTTGTTTGTTTGTTTTGGTTTATTTTAATTCATTATTATTCAAAATTTAGTGGGTACTAAACTATTCTGGTACATAAAGCTAGGGAAGGCAGCTAATTCTTTAGTTAATAATACCACCATTAAATTAACCTTTGTTTTTCCAGCCCTATGAATTGTCTTTAAGCTCACATCTGAACATCTCTAAGATAGAAATAGGTCCTGTAATTTAATACAGACATCAAAACCATCAAAAGAGTGTCTAGGAGCTAAGCAAGGGAGTCTGCTCATCTACTGGAGGAATGTAATAACTCAGAAATCTACATAGCTGGCATTGGTTCTAGTTGTAATTAAATCACATTCCAAAATTCAACAAATAATTCAGCTTCAAGGCTCCGTTAATGGCTGTCATCTCTGAAGCATGCAGGGAAGTGGTGACCAAGCACTCAGAGGTACAGACTCCAACATTTCTCATGAGGGAGATGGAAGAGGGTGCCCTTGGCTGCCTGCCCAACTCCTCTGCCAGAGTTACTGACCCAGCATGTTGGCCAATGAGCATCCCATGGACCTACCCTGCTGTGGCAGTTTACAATTCACTGCGTCATGTCAGACTGTTGTTTAAGTTTACACTGAGCTTCACCAAGTCCATGGAAGTCTGTGGACAGTAGTTTTAAGTATTATTTTGTGAAACGGGAGTAAAAGTTTTATACCAGAAGTCAGAACAGGGTCCTGGTTTTACTGAATTGGATAAGAATTTATTTATTTGACTCCTCAGTGGTACAACTGTTGTATTTGAGGTCATTCAGCTGTCAAAGTGAACGACCAAAGAACAAGTGCATGAAGGATTACAAGAGTATGTTTCATGTATTGTTGAGCTACTTAATAGAATGACAAAAATGGTTTCGCCACACTTGGAAGACAAAAGGCCTTATAAGAATTGATACCTCTGAGGACTAAAAGGCTGTATGAACTTCACCAGTGCATTAGTGGAAGTGACAGAAGTGATTCCTGTAAATGTCTTCAAACAAGGGTTGCTTTACTAAAGAAAGAGTAACATTTTAAATGTAGGACTTTTAATAAAGGAAACATCACTAGAGTAAAACCTGAAAAATTTGAGGTTATATTTAAGGCATGAATTTACTTTTGTCCAGTTCTTCTCCATTGTAACTTTCTTAGAGGTAGCAAGCACATGGTTGCACCATACTACAGACTCCTCTGGTTTTCCCTGGTCTGAGGAAATGTTGCTATAAATGAGGGGAGCTTGAGTGCCTCCAGGATGGTAGGGGTTGTGTGACAGAGGTGAAATAGTGGTCTATCAAAAGATGCTGAAGCTGGTATCTGAGAGCAAGAATGAAATGTATGGATGGCAAGCTGATAAGAGAATCATAGAACAGCTTGAGTTGCAAAGAACCTTAAAGATCATCTAGTTCCAAACCCCATGCTGTGGACAGGGTTGCCAACCACTAGATCAGGCTGCTCAGGGCCCCATCCAACCTGGCCCTGAATGCCTCCAGGAATGGGACATCCACAGCTTCCCTGGGCAACTTGTTCCAGTGGCTCACCACCCTCTGGGTGAAAAATTTCCTCCTAATAGCTCACCTAAATCTTCCCTCTCCTAGTTTAAAACCATTTCCCCTTAATGATGTGGCAAAGCAATGTGGTACATACATATGAATAAAATGCCACTGGAAATGTTTGAACAGTATGTTAAGACTGAAAAATAGCTGAGGATTGTGCACAATCTTTTGTGCAAATTGATTTGATTTCTTATCAATCAAAATGGAAAGAGTAGTGCCATGCTGCATTTACCTGGGGGTTTCACAGAGTCACAGAATCGTAGGGGTTGGAATGGACCTCAGGAGATCATCTTGTCCAACCCCGCTGCCAAAGCAGGTTCCCTACAACAGGTTACACAGGGAAGCGTCCAGGCAGGTTTTGAACATCTCCAGAGAAGGAGACTCCACAACCTCTCTGGGCAGCCTGTTCCAGTGCTCTGACACCCTCACAGTAAAGAAGCTAAGTTCCTTAAGTTTGTGTGGAACTTCCAGTGTTCCAGTTTTTGCCCATTGCCCCTTGTCCTGACACTGGGTACTACTGAAAAGAGCCCAGCCTCATCCATTTGGCCCCCACATTTCAAGTATTTATAGACATTGATAAGATCCCCTCTCAGTCTTCTCTTCTCCAGGCTGAAGAGTCCCAGCTCTCTCAGCCTCTCCTCATACAGGAGACACTCCAGGCCCCTCATCATCTTTGTGGCCCTCAGCTGGACTCTCTCTAGAAGATCCCTGTCCCTCTTGAACTGGGAAGCCCAGGACTAGACTCAGTATTCTAGATAAGGCCTCAGCAGGGCAGAATAGAGGGGGAACAGAATCTCCCTTGACCTGCTGGCCATACTCTTTTTAATGCACTCCAGGATGCTGCTGGCCTTCTTGGCCACAAAAGCACACTGCTGGCTCATGGCCAGCCTGCTGTCCACCAGGACACCCAGGTCCTTTTCTGCAGAGCTCCTCTCCAGCAGGTCAGCCTCTAACCTGTACAGATACATGCATGTTTGTCAGAAGGTGAGCCTGTTAACCAATATGCAAGAAGACAAGAAATTTGCAGTCTGTCTTGAAATCAATTTTGATGCAAAATAAAAGAGTATGTAAAAGGCCTGCCTCTCCAGATTCTCCTTAATCCAAAATCAGTTCCTGTTCCTGTGGAGGATACACCCCTCTCTTTGGACCAGATCCCTACTGGTTTCTGAACAGCAGCCTGCAAAGGAGGTGTTTCCAGTACCTGTGCACTCTGTGTTACAGTTCCCATAAACAACATTTGCACAGTTGTCTTGTGAATCTTCTTAACTGTCACCAGCCAAAAGAAATTAACTCTTTCCCCCTGAGTTTCCTTCCCAGAAGAGATCTCCTCATAACATACGAGTGGATGCTACAGAAAATAAAAAAGAGACAGAGAAAAGCACTCAGAAAAACATGCATTTGCACGGTGAGAAAGAACAGAGGGTCCCAGCCTGAGCCCTGGCTTTTACCCTATGCTGATCTGCATTTACAGGACTGTGCAAGCATATAGGAGATTTGCCCAGACACATTTTAGCCTAATAGCTGTTATTTGGGAAATGGAAGAAAAATATTTGGCTGCCAGTGGTAATTAGAAAATTATAATCAGTAATCAAATAACTGCTACCCTCCTCCCCTCAAAGTTAAGCAAGCATTAATAATTAGCTGTAATACAAGGGTGTAATTCATTACAATGACAAATTATTTGTTAATGTCCGTAACATTTTGCCATAGCAATTAATCATTCTTGTTTGACTTCTGTGGAATTCTTACAAGACAACCATGAAATTGTAAAACATAATTATTGACAACATTGATAGCTGGCTTAAGCTTCTATATTTTTCAGGGCAGGTTTCAGAAAGATCACAATTTATTAAGTGCTATGTTAATAGCTTACCACCCAAGTAACAGAAATACATGTTCAGAACAAAAATATAGATATAATATTCTTTTTTCCATTTCTGTAAGAATTATGAATTGTGGTCTTTCAGGAAACAACTGAGCTTTGTTCTTTGAAAGAAAAACAGACTATTTTGTCTGTACGGGATTCAAACATCAACTCAATACTGACCAACCCACCGCATCACATGTTGAACTGATTAATTCTTTGCCAGGGGGGATCATGAGAAACCTGGATTTAAATCACCATTTAAAGCTTTATTAGTCTACAAAGCCTGCTGCAGTTGGTTTCGCCAGTCAGAAACATGATAACTATTCTCTAGTAAGTACTGGAGAAGAAGAAAAGCTGTATGCTTTATTACAATATGTGGTTCACTCTGATTTGCTCCTCCTGTTCTTGTTTCCCACCTTGTGTGTATTTGCTATGCTCAGGTATAAGATAGGTGGCAAAGAAGAGCAGGCTTCATTGTACAGAGTGGATGGGCAAAGAGGAACGCCTGGGATCTGAAAACCAGCTAAGCAGACTGTGGGTCTGCTCCTTCAGGTGGCTCAGACTCAGTGCTCACGTCTCTGTAGGAACTGGGGAAATAAAATAAAAACACTGCATGTGTACTTCACATAAAACTGGTGAATATATTAAGAACTTGCTCCTTGGACCAACTAGTTAGGACTTTTTTGTGTATAATCTTTATTTGTAGGTATCAGTCACATAATTCTGACACCGTGGCTAGTTTCTTTTGGGGAAGATTTCACAAGAACCTAAGCAAATCATGAGTTCAACCCTAGTTTTTAAATTTTACTTGTACTTCAATTGTACACAGAATCCAAAATGCCTAAGAGTAGCATTGTTAAAAGCAAATTTGTATTGCAAAAAAAATCTTACTGGAAAATGGGAACTTAATACTCTTTGGCTTAATACTCTTAAGTTTCTAATATTCATTGCAAAGACACTGTTAACAGGGTGCGGATGCCTGTGACAGGCTGCCCAGGGGTCTCTCTGGTGGGGATGTCCGGTAGCTGTATAGCTGTTGTGCTGTGGTGGGATAGGTTGCCTTGCTCTCTACTCTATGCTACCTTAGACACAGGGTCTGACACCTCACAGGGGCCTCTCTATAACATCCCACTTACCAGGGTTGAACTGAAATATATTGTAGGGGTATTTAAACTATCTTGAAATTACCTGTACTGGCTTGTACGGTAGCCCCCTGCTTTCCTGTCTCACACCCCTCTTCACCAGCCCCCAAGCATGCAGACTTCTTACAGAGAAGGTGGCCTTGTGCCTATCTGTTATTGGGATTTTTTTTGTCTGTTGGTTGTGGTATGCTATAGCACTTCTCTCTTCTGGGTAAATGATGGAAGCTCTTGAGCAAAACAAGGTAATGAATGCCTGGTAGGAATATTTTATGAAGTAAAAACTTGCACTAAAATGTTAAGATTTGCAAGGACATTCAGGTGCAGGCTAGACACCTGAATACTTCTTGAATATTGAGTATCGAGAAACTACAAATTAGAGTAGTTGAAACCTGTGTTTTTTATATGAAGAAGAAAAATTCAAATGAGTTTTAATAAAAACTTTCATCCATCTTTAGTTACAGGAGTGATGAATCAGAAACAGACTAAGCTGAAAGCAAAGACTCTACCTCCTCCTGTGAACATAACATCTGAGCCCTAGTACCCATGACTATACCACCTATGCTTTAATTTGGTTTTTTATATTTCCCTTAAAACCCTAATGTTACTGATAGATAATACCTTTCATTTTTAGGTCAAGGTTTTCTCATCACATTGGACTCTCAACTGTTACTTAGAACTTTTGCAAAAATACACAGAGTACATGCAAAAATACAAAAATATGAGTCTGCTCCCAGGTGCCTTTTATCAGTCTGTTTTTCCTCACATATTGGTTGTGATACACATCCAGCTTCTCTAAGGGAGGGCTGAGAGCTCCCACACTTGATATTACTTGCACAGCTCTTGGGTAAAGTCCTAATATTACTAAATTCAGTTCTCTGTTTATTCACACAAAGCCAAGATTCTACCTTCAGAATATGTTATTTCAGTACACATACAAAACAAAATTTTGTCAGTGGAAGCATGTACAAATTTAAGGCTTATTGTGAAAGAAAACTCTATTTACAGATCCTATGGCTTCATTACGATCATAAAAGCTGAGAGTCCTTAAACACTGTTCATTTTCTCTCCGTCACAATCACAAAAGGGCAAAGAGAATTTGCACTTACCTATTTCAGAGTAGGTTTTGTAAAGGCGTAAGGACCTTCTAGAAGGGGCTAATTGTAGAAAATTACCTTGCATTGTATGAGCATGAGTTGATTAAAATAAATAGAGTCATTTCAGGAGGGTAAAGTTTGAGAAATTAAAGGAAGTGGTTAGTAAAGTCAACTGGACTGAAGTGCTTAGGGATTTTAATGTGGAGGAGGCTTGAAGTCTCCCTTAATCAAAATTACAAAACCTAGCAGGAATTTGCCAAACAAGCAGAGGGAGAAAGTTCTAAGGAAATGTTCCCATAGCTATTTGAGTCAATAACCACCTCTGAATGATGGTAGGAGTGAGCACATAGCAAAAGAAAAATTATTACAGGGAGACGTCAACAAAGAAGTCAGTTCATACAGATCAGAAAGCACAGGACAGAGTAAAAAGTGTCACATGTCAAGGTGAAATAAGTCTTTTAAAGCAAATGTTAGAACATATTAAAAAAAGTATTTAGCCTTTAAGTGAAGAACTTGAAAAAAGAAGTAGGAGTGGAATATACTCAATATGAGATGTTCAAGTTGACTGAATTTAGCTCAAATACAAAAGGAGTAATTTTTTATCAAGAAGGAAAAGTAAAACAGCTCCTGGGAATTAGAAGTGGCAGCAGAAGGCATGACAAGAGAGAAGGAAACCAGCTGGGAGGAGGCATATTCTCCAGAATCCTGAAATAACTCTGAAATAGCAAATTGTAGCATGTCAGATATGGGAAATAGCAAATATAGTACATATGTTAAAGGGAAGGAGAAAAAGGGATTCAGGCACTAAACAACTCATGTGGGTACATTCTGGGCTTCCAGAGAGCAGCCTGCAATGTGCAGATTGAAAGGGAGTTATTTAATTTGACCATACTTGCCTGAAGTTGCTGACTGCTGAGACTTCACTGGCCACCACTGCTCCTCTAGGCGTGAAGGGAGCAGAGCATGTGTCTGTGAGCTCTCCATGATGGCCTGATTGAGCAGCTGGAACCTCGGCCTTGTACCCTTCCCATCTCAGCTCCTTTCCCAGAGCCTGTATGATCAAGGAGGAGGCACCTGTGGGGCTGCTCTGTACTTCTGTTTGCGGCAGTAGCAGGGACTCCTGCTCCTGGAACCAGGTGGGGTGAGAGGGAGAGATGCACTCCCCAGCCCTACGTGAGTGTGGTGGGTTGACCCTGGCTGGATGCCAGAGGCCCATTAAAGCCCACTCTATCACTCCCACTCCTCAGCTGGACAGAGGGGAGAAAAAATGTAACAAAAGGCTTGTGGGTCGAGATGACAGAGAGAGATCATTCACCAGTTACTGGTATGGGCAAAACAGACTCAACTTGGGGGAAAAAAACTAATTTTAAGTTATTGCCAATCAGACAAGAGGATAATAAGAAATAAAACCAAATGTTAAAACATCTCCCCCCACCCCTCCTTTGTTCCTGGGCTTAACTTCTCTCCCGATTTCCACCTCTCTCCAACATGGGGAAAGCTTCTGGTAGCTTTTCACAGAAGCCACCCCTATGCCCTGCCCCTTGTTACCAAAACCTTGTCATGCAAACCCAATACAATGAGTTTGAGGGCTCTCACTGGAAGGCACTGGTTTCTGCACATAGACAGAGGCCAAGTGCTGAGTGATGGATGGTGGAGCCAAGGCTGGGGGAGAGGACATGATACAGCATACACCACAGGCAAGAACAAAGAATTTGGCATGAGAAAGTCCTAGAGGACGGTCCTGAAGTTCCTTCTGCTCTCTCAGCATACCCTGTTGTTTCTCTGTGGAAGAGCAGCACCAGAAAACAAAGACAGGAATTGAAATTTTCCGGTAAAAGACAGTTTGTTAAATCTCACTCAGTAGAAATTAATAAACTATCAGTGTCGAATTTCCTGCATTTTAACTATGTTCGTTTAAGGCGTAGCCTACCAAGTCTTTTGAGCATAAAATTAGAGCACTGCAGATGAATGGCTAGCTTTTCAGGCTAATGACTCACCAAGTAGTGTTCCATAAACAAATCTTAAGGAGCACTCAGTGGAGGAGGAGGCAATTTTGAAAGAAATAAGAATGAAAAACAGTGGTGAATGGAACAGAGGACAGAATTCAACAAAACCTTTCAAAAAGCAGTTCACACTAGTCTAACCCACTTCTTTCTATAGAAGTGAAGAGTTGTACATTAAATTGAATCCCTCTAACTATTAGTAAAATACCTGGTATGTGCCACTTGGGGAAATTATTACCTCATCTAGAGAAGATGGGGATTACAGCAAATACCATGAGTTGTCTGAAGACCTGGGTTCTGCTGAAAAGGAAACAGCTGTATGGAGGACAGATGGTGTTTCTCAAGCTTCAGTCTCAGGACTATTTTGATTTAGTATTTTCATTAACGGTCCTGATGCAAAGAATAAGCCTGCGCTAGTGGCAGTTGTTGACGACGCATGGCTGGGAGGTATCGTCAGTGCCGAGAAGAACTGGATGATTGCACAGCAAGAGAAACATCCTTGTGTAGCAAGAGATTTGTAGCAAGAGTATGAAATGCAGCACTGCATGTAGAGGATCATGGAGTGATATCCAAAATATGCACAGAAAACGTGATGCCTAAATATTATACTTGAGACTGAATTAACTTTAGGGTGTCAGACAAGTAGCCTCCTATTCGGTGATTGACTGTACAGTGAAGTGACACTATAGACACTTAGGACTATTGTTCTATAGCTAAGAAGAATCTTCATAGTAGCCATGGTACTCAGCAAGGGAACACAGAAAGCTAATTAGTAGAATGTACAACAGATATGGCCAAAATGCTCTTTCTTAACTCATTTTAGTAAATCTATACCTGGTCTTTATGGCATAAATTTTTCACAAGGTTTATGCACCTTAACTATCTTATTTGAAACCAAGCAAGGGAACAATACTATTTTATGTACTTTTCCTGAAGGAAAACCTCTGATTCTTGTAGGGAGTGTTGCATCTTCTCTTCCCTCCCCAGTTTGCTGGCAAGATTTCTTGCTGGACATGGCACTTCTCTGTAGTTTTCTGACACCCCATTTGGTGAGTTTTCAGTCCCAGGCAGAGGCTATTTCTACCCCTCCTGTTGGCACTCTGTCATGGGACAGGAGACGGTGAGGCAGCCCATATGCATGAAGGAGAAAGTGGTCTTCTCCCATCCGGGAAGAACTTTCTCATCCTATTTACAGTGTACTGTGCTGCTCTCTCTTAACTGAGTTTCCAAATTAGGCTGCTTCTAAAGCAAGTTATTCCCCCTGGAAAACTGCAGTATTGTCCTAGTCAAAGTCCCAAAGGCAGAGATTAATCCAGTCCATAATAGCTGGGAGAAACAGTCATCCTAATTATGACCTGCTCTTCTGTTTCAACACCTTCTGAAAATGCAAAGGCAAAATCAACATGCACCCAATCACACAAACAAGCCAAAAAACAAGCTGGCCAAGTCACTTCTGAGGACCACCTCATCACGTGTCTGGTGGCAGTATGCTGGACAGGGATCATCCTGCTTTCCAATTAGTATCTAAAGATCCTTTGACTGCAATGGCCAAAGTTCATCCTTTTTATCTTTTAAATCTGCAATTGCTCTGATTAGAAAGGAGCACAGGTGATCAGACAGAGAGATGGGAGACAGGGCAGGGCAGTAAGACAAGGATTTAGATCAACCCTCAACCACAGGTCAAAGTTGTGGCTAGTTCTTGCAGCCTGTCCTTATTCTTGTAAACAAGAGGAAGGCCCACACTGAAGACCCCACACATCTACAAATTTGTTAGAAGTGCCCGAATGTCTTGAGGTGATTCTCTGTGGAAAGACTCAATGGCATGCTGGGGGAAGGCACACTATCACATTACTGACCAGTGCTCTTGATGGGCAATGAAGCATCTCAGAGGAGTGCTAGATAACAAGCTGTGGTCTTCAGCTGCTGACCCATCCCTTCAGGACTGGGTAACTTGCATGCCTCAGCTGGTTTCCTTGCAAGACCAGCTCAAAATCTGGGCATCAGAGGCATCTGGGCATGAGATGCTGTCTCCTTGTTCCCAAGAGGTGACAACATAACAGAACCAAATGTACTGATCTCAACCCTTTTGTGAATTTAGTATCAAGTCCATTTTTTTCTTTCATTTTTTCTTGAGCATAACCAAACTTTAACTGCCAAATGGCTTTAGCTACCTTAAAACTGCATGTGGGGTGGCTAAATATTTTGCTTAAAAAATGTCCTATGCAATCTCTCTGTAACTGTGAAAGAGTGACTTAACTGCATCATTGTGTTTTATTTGCTGTAGGTCAATGAAATTATCTGTTATTCTTCATCCTAAAGCCCTTCTGCCATGTTTCCTTTGCCTTCTGCCCTTCTTGTCTCTAAGAATTAAGCTGTTTGTTTTTTTTCATCAAAAGAGGCCAGGGTACAACAAGCAAATAAAAGAGACTATTTGGGCACAGGCAATATAATCATATGTGTATTGTTCAACTATATACATCAAATTATTCAAAAAGACATTTTTCAAGGTGATGCCTTGGTGATCTCTGTTCTCCCAGCTCAACCCAGCTGTTATGAGGGGTTTCACTCCTTGTAGGCATCACAGAATATATATATCATGAGGACGAATTTGAAAAAGGAGATTAGAAGCATCTTTCTGGCTTGATTCAGGGAGCATGTGCAAAAGGATCAGTGAGGGAAATTTGCCTGAAGCTTTACAGATACACTGGCAAAAAAAGGAGAGAAATATGCATTCAAGATTGGCAAAGCTGGAGCAGGACAGCCAGGAATTATGTGACAGGAGACAGGATAGATGTAACAATTATGGTAATGATGCTTTGGTATGCTACAAGAAAATTTAAAGCTACACATATTTTTATAACCTATTCGCTTTACCTCAACTTTTTCAGATATGCCTTGATGTAGGGCAGGATGTTCTGCATAGTGATACTGAGAAATTCTGTTTGCCTGCAGCTTTCCAGAGCTGCTTGTAGATAATTTCTTAATCCATTACCAGGAAGGATATTTGACACATTCACTTGCATTAATTAAGCAGATGTAGGAATAGACAGGTCATTTTTCAACAACCTTTCAGGACTTTTTGAAGAATCTGATTTAACGTATTTTTACCTTAGGAAATAATAGGAAATGAATGTTGCATAGATAATTTACATATTTAGCCAATCCTCTATTTAAAAACATTTACTCAGAACTTTTTTTTCCTTCTTATTCCTGCTGATCATAACATCACCTGTCCAGTGGCAAAAAAATTCCCATATTGGAGGGGGAAAATCCTTACTAAAAGCAAAGACATTTATATTATTATGAAATTTTTATTTATGTATTACTTACATTTTGTAATATTTTGCAAATGCTTTATCAAAATTAATTTCTAAGGCCCTGACGGAACTTCTGCATTACTCGAAAATTGTTTCCTTATTTAGAAATGAAGCTTTCCTTATTTAGAAATGAAGCTTTTTAAGTCCTGGGGAACGGGAGAGGTGCCTGAGGACTGGAGGAAAGCAAATGTCACTCCAATCTTCAGAAAGGGCAAAAAGGAGGACCCGGGTAACTACAGACCGGTCAGCCTCACCTCCATCCCTGGGAAGGTGATGGAAAAACTTATCCTTGGTGCCATCTCTAGGCATATCAAGGATAAGAGGGTCATTAGGGGCAGTCAGCACGGCTTCACCAAGGGGAAGTCGTGCTTGACAAACCTTCTAGACTTTTATGAAAACACGACCAGGTGGCTGGATGATGGTAGAGCAGTGGATGTGGTCTATCTTGATTTCAGCAAAGCATTTGACACGGTCTCCCACAGCATCCTCGCTGATAAATTGAGGAAGTGTGGATTAGATGAGCAGGTAGTGAGATGGATTATTAACTGGCTGGTGGGAAGAAGCCAGAGAGTAGTGGTTAATGGGGCGGAGTCTAGTTGGAGACCTGTGTCTAGTGGAGTCCCTCAAGGGTCGGTACTAGGACCAGTATTATTCAATATATTCATAAATGACCTGGATGAGGGAATTGAATGCACTGTCAGCAAGTTTGCTGATGATACAAAGCTGGGAGGAGTGGCTGACACAGCAGAGGGCTGTGCTGCCATCCAGAGAGACCTGGACAGGCTGGAGAGCTGGGCAGGGAAAAACTTGATGAAATATAATAAGGGCAAGTGTAGGGTGTTGCACCTGGGCAGGAACAACCCCAAGTTCCAGTATAGGTTAGGAAATGATCTCCTAGAGAGCAGTGTAGGAGAAAGGGATCTGGGAGTCCTGGTGGACAGCAGGATGACCATGAGCCAGCACTGTGCCCTTGTGGCCAGGAAGGCCAATGGCATCCTGGGGTGCATTAGAAGGGGTGTAGTCAGTAGGTCAAGAGAGGTTCTTCTTCCCCTTTACTCTGCCCTGGTGAGGCCACATCTGGAATATTGTGTCCAGTTCTGGGCCCCACAGTTCAAGAAGGACAGGGAGCTGCTTGAGAGAGTCCAGCACAGAGCCACCAAGATGATTAAGGGAGTGGAACATCTCCCTTATGAGGAAAGGCTGAGGGAGCTGGGCCTCTTTAGCTTGGAGAAGAGGAGGCTGAGGGGGGACCTCATTAATGTTTTTAAATATTTGAAGGGTGAGTGTCAGGAGGATGGAGCCAGGCTCTTCACAGTGATGTCCAATGATAGGACAAGGGGCAATGGGTGTAAGCTGGAACACAGGAGGTTCCACTTAAATTTGAGAAAGAACTTCTTTACTGTGAGGGTAACAGAGCACTGGAACAGGCTGCCCAGGGAGGTTGTGGAGTCTCCTTCTCTGGAGACATTCAAGACCCGCCTGGATGCCTTCTTGTGTGAACTCATCTAGGTGTTCCTGCTCCGGCAGGGGGATTGGACTAGATGATCTTTCAAGGTCCCTTCCAGTCCCTAATATTCTGTGATTCTTTCCTATCTCTCACATTCTGAAATTATATTTTTTGCATTGAACACTATTTTCTAAACCATACAATGTGAATTGTTGTGACACATCTTCACTATAGTCCCAAAATCATGACGACATTGTCTGATCTGATGCCTCTGTTAACATGGGTTTTAATACGAATGTGGTTAAGCTTCCAGGGCTAATTTTCTGAGATGCACAGGATTCCTTTGATATTGTTTTTTTTTAGAGTGATACTTCCAGGAGGGCTTCAGAGAGTACAAGACTTTCTACATGCCCTTCTTTCAGTTGTCCCCAAAGAAAAACTCCATCTTGAAAAACACAACATACCCTCCGCTTGTTTTTATCAGTAACATTTGCTATTTAAAAACTGTTTATCAAACTGTGCTGCAAAATACTCTTCTTGTATACGCAAATAAATTTGGAGCATGACATGTTTCACAAACGTGATATTGGCTCTGCCCTGAGGAAGTGCATGGTATCTAATCTCACAATGAACCATGAAGAAAACAAACCTAACTCTACTTGTTGAACTTTCTTAGTAGTTTAATTTGAGAACCTGTTCATGTTATGATAAGTGGAGCAGAATTCCCTGCAGATATCTGCTACAAACACCATAATCTCTTTTTCTGAGCTGTAAAAGATTTTTTGATGGTGTCTTTTTTTTTTCACTGTAGATGCTTTTAAAAAGAGAAAAATCCCCCTGAATTTAGGAGTCACAAACTCTCACAGGGCAATATGTACTGAGGAGGAGATTTTTATTAGTTCCAGCCAGGTTCTCAGATTCATGCTACAGTGTATGAACAAACTTTGATCCTTTTCAACTTGGCAACATTTTTTAGTCAGATCCCTTGCTTTTATATGTAATTTGCTAACATGGGACAGTATACAGAAATTTGTTTCAGCACTTGGCCCTTTTCCCTATTTTCCAAGGACTTGCCCCAGATTAATCAACATATTTCCAAGTCTGAAATCCTCAGAGAATCTGTTTGAAGAAATTCCTACTACTTCTCTCTCTTTTTTTTTTTTTAATGACAGGAGTGATTCGTAAACAAATTTAAGTGAACGAAGTTACTCTTGGCCTTGTCCTTTTTCAAGATTTTTTGTGTCTGAAGGTTGTTAAAAACCAGGTAAATATTTTGAAATTTGGCCACTTTACCCTCTGTAAAGATGAGGGATCCGGTCCAGGGCCTTGACAGGGGCTGGGAGAGCTCCTTTTCCATGGAGGCATGGTGGGATACATTGACCAAGCATTACAGTCACATTAACATGTGCTCTCTCTCTTGCAACCTCATCCTATTTTGTTACTAGTGGACAGTTTATTGGATGGGATTGAAGAGGCAGATGCAGGAGGACAATTTGGTTCACGCTATTTGGCTTTTAACAGCTGGCCTGCATTTGGGGGACCTCACAGCTGCGCTGATGTAAACAAAGCCCTTTGCAGTTTTTGGCTGGAGGAAGGACAGCCTCCCCCACAGCTGCAGACCGCAGGACAATACTCACCCTGCGCTATGTAGGAAGCAGCAGCTTCATTTGCTGCCTATACCAGATGAGATCTATTGGTTGGACTAGAGAATAGAAGAACCTGGTCCAGCTTCCTCTTCACTCCCTCCCTTCCTCCCTTGCCATGACTGCATGGCAGTGTGGCAAAGAGAGCAAATCTGCATTGCCCCGGGAACCAGCTGTGCCGGGCAGGCACGTGCGATGCTGCAAATGTGGGGTCTGGCCGTGCCCTGGGAGCTGGGGTAGCAGTGGGTGGGAGGAGAGGGCTGTGCTCCAGGCACATTGCCTCCTGCTCCTCAGCGGCTCTGCAGAGGAAATCTTTTATGTTTTCTTCCCTGCTCCCTGCATACTCGTGCAATGGCCAGAGACAAACAATCTAGTCATTATTGTATTACTCAATACAGCAAAAAACCCCCCAAAACCCAGCTAATCTTGTTTTGCATTAAGGGAAAATAAAGTTGTTTTTGTTATTTTAAAACACAGATGAAATCATGGCGCTTTATGGATATTTGTGTCATCCTAGGAGACTGATTCCATTAAGACTAAAACAAAGCCTTCTTTTTGCTAATAACTTTTGAAATGAAATTTGTTTTCTCAGGAGTCCTTCTTTTAAATAGAATTCTTTCTTTTAACTCCAGGGTAGAAAAACTGATATTGTTTTACATAATTAATCAACAGAAATATATATTAAGGTAAATGTGTGGCTATGTTTTTCACAATGAATGGTGACTAATGTTACTTACCTGGGAGATACATGCTTTTAAGTTAATCAACTGTTTGTCTCTAAAAGCTTAAGAAAAGATTGTTATTTAAAGTTAGAGCTATTACCCTAAGTGCATTGTAGCTAAGTAACATCAATGTGTTGAATTCAATGGAAAATTAGATTAAAATGGTAAATCTTTTCTTTAAGCTCAATAGAGAAAATAAGTCCTATATGCAGCAAATGTGGTTATATATTAAATTAAAAATCACAGCATAAATTTTGAAATTTGCTTACTGAATAGGTTATAGCCACACAGATGTAAAGAACATAAGAGCTACGTAGCTTTTAATCAACTCTCCTTGTGCTGTTGTTCTCAGCACAGATGTTTGCTGTGGGAACAACAGCTCCTTACAGGACTCAGCACTACAGATTACTTCCTGGAAAATTTGGCAGAGGGTGGCTTAGAGGGAAACCTGCAGATTTTGGTTTTGTGCTGGCAACTGGGAAAGAAAGGGAAAACAAAGTGTGTAGTAAGTGAAACAAAAGCACAGACAGCTTACACATCCCTTGCCAGCTTTTAGGGGAATAAAAGCATTTGAGATTTTGCAGTGTCTTACTGGAATAATTAGAACTACATAATATTTGGAATACTCAAGCTCCAAAAAAGCTTGGGAAGATTAAAGAGGTGAAGTCCTCTGTCAAGGAAGGAAGAGCCTGGCCAGGCTTTGAGAGGACACGCATGAGGGAAGATCCGTGGCCTGAGATGGATAGGCTGTCTTGCTGCTAACAAACGCACACAGATGTGAAAAATACAGCATGAATGAAAGTTGAGAGAAGATCCATCTGGTGAAAATCATTTAAGGGGAAATAAAGCAGTGCATTTATTTGTTTTTCTAGCTTCTTAAAGGTCTGGTGATGCAGGTCTTCAGCTTCCACTTTTGTCAAACCAATTTTATCACCTGGAGCTGTACAACATCAGATAAGGACAGTGTGTTGGAATTTATGGGGGAGGTTGTTTGTAGTGTCTTACCTGTCTGGTCCTGCTTCCAAGGGCTCAGTGACTGTTTAATCATGGAAATTCTCATTTTGAAAAGCAATCTGACAGATCTGATGCCAGGCGAGTTTCTGATGGCTTTGTCATATGCTGTGGGTCTATTCACAAACTAGACTCTGCTCATGCCTTTATGTGCTACACACCATGAATAGCAGCAGAAACTGGGCAGCTGGAAAATAGTCAGATCTGTGATGACAACAGTGTGAGAGGCCCCAGTGTCTTAAGCCCCGAGTTTAAAGATGGGGATGGAAGGACCACTGGTACCTGCAGCTCAGGAACAAGCCAATGTAAGGAGGATTACATTCAAGATTATACAGGCATTTTTGTTGTCTTTGATCTTGGCTTCATAGACAATGGCAAGCTGCTAAAAGCTTAGAGACATAAGAGAATGGAGAGGATTTTTCATAACAGGTGGGAGTCACACTGGATAAACTGCAGCAGGGACTAGTGAGGTGACTACTGGAGGGTCATTCAGGACAGTGGGTCATGCAGTTCAAGGGCTGCACTTGAGCGCTGGTCAGGTTTCAGCATTCCTCCTTTCTTACAACTGGATGGAACTGCACGCTGTCAGTCTAAAAAGTCACACTTTGTGAGTTAGAGATAGCTGCAACTCCATCAGGGGGTGGATGGCAACCAGTTTCAAGCATTTGCTCTGCTGTTTTCTTTCATCCAGAGTATGTGCCTTAATTTATGGAAAATCTCTCACTCTCCTTACATCAGCAGTTGCCATCAATAGTTGCACAGGCATCAAGCAGAAGCACGTGAGAGAGATGCTGATGGCAAACTGACTCTTGTGTCAGCAGACAGAGCTCAGGCTCTCACCAAGCAGACCCAGCCCAACATCAGTGATCCAAGTAAAAGAGAGCAAGGCTCGAGATGCTGTACTGACTATCCTGATATCATTGTGGGGGCAAACAGAGGTGACTCCTCTCCCTGTCTTTTAATCTAGAAACATTATTTGTACCAAAGTGTCAGTTTTTAAAAATCTGTATTTTCTAGTCAAGAAGCTCACCAGAAGATTCCCGAACAGTTTCACTCTCAGTGTCAAGTCACGTTTGCCAACATTTAACTGAGACTAGAAAATGTTGACTTTAGTCTTAGCAGACTTAGTAAGACATAACTGAGGAAGCTGAGGTGACAGAGGAAATGCTCTGAAGCCAATTACCAGCAGTCATCTTGGTTTGCAGGGAAGTGGACTTCAGTGGCATCCTTGTTTATTTTGATGAGGGAAGCATACCTATGTTTGACCTACCAGCATTCATTTCTGCAGCACTAGACACCTTCACACTGACTGTCTTGTCCTATTTCATGCCAAACCCAGACAGGACCATTGGATATATGAGCCATGCTTTTCTGTTTAAACAAAGAGAGGGTTAACAACTTTTCCCAGTGTCCTAGGTTGAGCAATAAGATGTGAACAAATTCCTTAGTGTGCCCACAGAAGTCAGTAAACTTCATTTACCCCCATTTATGTTCCACTGTGCTGATGAATGCAAACCCTTTCCTATCTGACTGTCCTGCACTGCCCCGAGGCACTGTTTCCTTCCCCACAAAACCTTTGTTTGAGAGCTTCAGTCCTTCACTCTCTGTCAGGGATCAGAACTAGAAGACATCTTTTTGCCTCTTGCTATCTGTTTGGGCTGGTCTCTTCCCTGTGACACATGTTGAACATGTGCTGGGTGGGCATTTTCCCATCTAATGTAACATTCCTGGGACTGCTGCATCAGCAGCATCTGACTGGATGGGAGCAAGGAGCAAGGAAGGAAACGCTGAATGCATTTGAAAAATCACTGACAGCCAGGCAGCTCAAGGACATGACATATAAACTTTTCAGAAAACGCTTTAAGGGGCAGACATTCACTTAACCCCATCTGGAGCACGTAGCAAGCTGTTTGCCTTTGTTCGTTCCTTTGGACAATTTTAGCAACAACAGCATTAATATCTTGCACTATTTTTATGAGGAATACCACGTGGTGAGCACCTGCATGAGTAATGCTCTCAGTCCACAACATTTTGTCTTACATGCTCTTTGTAGTCTCAGTTTCCATGCTGAGTTGCACAATTTTTCCCTTTAAAAAATGAAAAATTAGTATTTTCTAACAGAGTCTACATGAGAGGTAAAAGCCAGCTAAAATATAATAAAAAAAACCCAAGTGCTGAGAGCAAATGGATTCCCTGCAAAATGTCAGATGAAAATTACTCTGATTCTGACAAATCCATTATGCTGTCCTGCTGTAATAGCAAATGCATGGGAAGAAATGGGAAGCAAAGCTGTGATGAGCATGGAAAATATTCGTTGTTTGCCATGAGAGAGGTTAAAATGTGCTAACCACTTCTCAGGTACACAGAGAGGATATTGTGCCAGGTGCACAGATTGATGGGTTATAAAATGATTTGAAAACTGAAGGTCATATAGATGGCATACTGCAAATCAGATATTTAAGCAGATGGCTTGGGTATTCACTAGTCCACCTGGCTTGAAGAGGGAATTTTCCAATGGTGTACAAAAATGTCAATGAATAAATAAAAAAAAAACCCAGATAAGTGAGATAAACTGTACTAATTTCTTACTCATGATTTTCCACATTTCTAATCTTGGTCATTTTACATTTGTAATAGTTTGTTTTTCTGTAACATAACCACCAGTCTAGTCATAAACAATACAACATATCAAGAGCACAGGGGGAAAAAATCTGAGCAAAATTTTGTGGCCAATTAATATTGTAACTACCTTTGAAATTTTTCCTTTGGGAGGGGGAAAGTAATTAGAGTTAGGAGGAATGGAAATTTAGATAGCCACTCTTGTACCTTGTCACTGACATTAGAGGCAGAGAGGGGAACATGGAAAAGCGAACAGAAAAGGAAAATAAGCCCTCTGAGGTCAGGATGATCAAGACACAAAGTAATGAGATAGAAAACGTGGCTCTCTAACTGCAAGCTTTTCCAAAGCTCCCTGTGTGAAAATATGGTGTGGTTGACTTAGCACGAGGGCAGCATCATGCCAACTATCTGGAAAGTGGAAATGTAATTTTGGTTTTAAGGCAGACCTAAGAAATTTCTGGCATCTGGCCCTCTCAGTAGGCCACATGTGGCACCCAACACTTATCTGTCTAATATATTACTCTCTGTTTGAGAGAAAGGCATCTTCCTTCTACTGTCAGTTCTCAGTGGCTTCAGCAGAGGAGGGAGATTTCATTAGCATCAGTAAGCAATGGCCCGTACCCTTTCTGGGATGTGATTCATTGGCATTAAAATTCAATGACAAAGAGCCCCACTTAGACAGGAGAGATGCATAGCTAGATGAGAATAACTTATATATTCTCCTGTTGTGTTGTTTTGTTTTGTTTTGTTTTTTATCAAACCAGGGGCCCAAAAGGAAGTGAATACTGAAGAGAGACACTACAGTGTCAGAGGGCTATGCTGACACCAAGCAACACATTACCGAAGCAAAAATAGCCTCTTTCTCTGCTCCTTGAATAGTCTGAATCAATTCCTGATGGAGGAAAGGTCAGAATAATTAGGCGGAAGCACTCTGCTTCCCATTCAGTGGTGATGGAAGGGAACTTTGAGAATGTGGCTTTGTGCTAAGAGAGGATGCATTGCTATGTGTTCTTGTTCAGTACAGTTCAAAATAAAGCTCAGCTATAGAAGTACATGTCATGGCCTCAGAATATCTTTTCTTTGTTGAAAGAGTATGCAGCTATGTTAGAGATGAAGGCATTATCTAGAAATTGAAGGGTACTGCTGCATAAAGGACATGGGAGTCCATAGGTGTATGTGACAGTGTTGTTTTCCATAATGCTTTTCTGTTCAAGAGAGAGGTATAATTGCAATGCTTTTTTTTTGCTTTTTTTTTTCCCAATTGATGTAGTTTACTTCAAGAAGTATTCTCAGAACAACAAATGAGATTAAAGTGGCTATGTCTGGTGAAAGCATTAACTCTCATATTAAAAAAAAAAAAGCTGTATTTTAAGGATTGTGATTCATATTGAAGGAAAAGAGTCAAAAACCTCAATATTTTGCATTTTTATTAAGAGAAGTTTTCTTGCAAAAATGCATTTTCATGGACTTAGTTGACTAACTGCCCGCCAGCCGGCATATTAAACTTGTTTCTAGTCAACAACTTGACTGAAGGTGCTACGGTCCTACCTGCAGGTTGATGGGTTTCATATGATTCTGGGATGGTCATTGTTAGCTACCAGAGCAAAATTTGCCCTCTATCTTCCCACCATGGTGGGATCTTACAAGAGAAAGAACAAATGGTTGGTTGTCCTGGGGAAGATAGCCTGGTCTCTGAAAGGGGCGGACAGTGTATGTCTTGGGGAGATCAGGGAGTAAGAGTCAAGCAATACTTCCCAGAGCACTCTTCAGCTCCCAACAGCTTGTGCCCCAGGTGCCCTGAATCAGGGACAGTGTCCTTGCACCTAATGTCCCTCAGTGAGTGCTCTGCTACAGCACAGCACCACATGAGGTAATGAGGAAAACAATGACCCTTTTGGCCCCACAATGCCTACAGGCAAGGGAAATGGGAGAAGGTAGGAGCAGAGGGAGCATCTCTCCTCAATGGCTAAACATTTGCTGACACTCCCACGCTGAAAACCTGCATGATCTGACCTTCTCCAAAGGCTGGGGGTTTCATGGAGTGCTGGGGACTCCCTGAATAGTAAAGGGAAAATCTTCCTATCATCCCTGGAGGTCACTCATGGGGCTGGGTGAGCCCAGAAGGCTGTGAGGAAACATGGCTGTGAACATCTGCCCACCACACACACAGCTCCTGGGGCACCTCCTTGCCCTGATGCTCTGCAGCTCAGACCCACATCCAACAGGCATCTGTGCCCATCAGGAGTCGTTGGGATTTTCCTTGGTAAAAAACTGCATTAAATGTGTCTTTTGAGCTTTGTGCTTATTTTTAAAAGCAATATCTGCCACCAAGTGGAAAATGTTATCACTTCACCAATATTTATAGATTATTACCAGTAATAATCTCAGCATTAATCTTGCTTGTCACTCTGAAAGAGTTCAAAACAACCAGAGCGAGGAAAAAATGTGCTGCTGAAACATAGCATTGGTCAACTTGCTGGTTCCTTTTCAGCACACATTAGAGACTTTACTGAGGCACAGCCTGCTGTGTGCTTAAACATGGAAAAATGACAGAGGGGCTGTGCTGTGGAGACAGTCTTTCATTCTTAGGCTCTGTAGCTGAGTCCCTTGACACCAGGGACAGCTCTACTGAAATACAGGAACTGCAGAAATTCACTCTCAAATTTGAATCTTCTGGAGCCTTGGTTTGCATTTCTTGTGCCAAGCTTAAGATGTTGCCTTGACTTAATCCATTTCTACTAACCCTAGCTACAGCAATAACTAATGGGTTTAGCTGCAGAAACCTTAGCAGGATTGCCCTGATGTATCCTTTCCTATCCTTTATACTTTGTAGAACAGCTTCAGCAGGGACCAGTACTCTGAAGAACCAAAGAGAAGTTAATCCCCTGGACTGTGAATGTCATGTTAGCTGTTTCTGGCTGCTCATTTAACCTCAAATGGCTAAAAGTTATCTCTTATTTCAGGCTCTTAACATGTTTCCAAACACAACAGATATGAGATAAGGGAAGGAAATATGGCATAATAGCAAAGAAAGGAGAATACAGTAAAGAAAAAAGAAAAAAAAAAGAAAAAAATAAAATCAACAGTGTTATTTGAGTTTGTATCTCAAACGGGGTCAGACCAGTACTCTGCAGTGCTTGCTGGGATGCTCAAGTACTACAGGAGATGGTCCCAGTACTCCAGTCCAAACTGAAGGACAGACTAGACGTGAAGATGGATATGAGGTAGTTCTGGTGCTGGTGGAGACCTGAAACAGGACAGCCACAAAGTGTGAGGACAAAAAAGGGCCAGGGAGCTATGTTAATTCAGATTTTGCTGTTACTTGGGAAGCAGCACATGGGTGGAGGCAGTGGGCAGCTGCTGGCACCTTGATCAGATGGACACGACTGGTATGACCAGCTCCTGGCTGCCATCATCCCAGCCTGCGTCAGAGCTCTGAAATGAAGCTGGGGTCCTGAGCAGTCAGCCAGTGCCTTCCCTAATGGGTTGGATAGGCTTCCTGGAAGGCTCTTTCTGTGATTGAGAGGTGATTTTACCAAAGCTACTGTGCTTAAACACAAGATGCTTAAAGAAGTTTTATTTGCTATTAGCGAGGAGCAAGAAAGATACAGTGAGACATTTTCTTTTGCCAGTGGCTGGAACAGCAGCTCTGCAAAATTACTTTCTTCCACCTGGGAAGCAAGGCAAAATGTGTAAGTACTTAATGACCTTTTAAAAATATCTACGTAAGACACATTTTATTCAGCTATGGGCACTCAAAGATAGGTTAGAGGTCCGTGCCCAAAGAAAAATGCCAGAAAAGGCAGAAAAATTATCTGGATAGTAGGGAATGTTTACAAGACTTGGCTTTTGCATAAAACTTTCTTGTGGACAATGCAGGTTGTACTCTGATGGCCTCAAGGCTATATAATAAGTTTATCCCAGGAGGGCACGGCTTTTTAAAGTAAATGCTTTTATTCAGTTTTGTTTTCTAATTTAGTCCTCTCTCCAGCGTGGGAGACAGTAAAACACTTTTTAATTAGAGGCCATATAGTGGTGCTGTTGACTCTGGTTCATCTAAACGTTGCTGGCTTGCTCCAGGGGGCAGGTTCAAACTTGCCAACTTACATGAGTATGAGGTAACCTTTGATTGATACTATAAGTTCATCCTAGAGTAGCAGTAGTGGCCCTCAGCATGAATGTTTGGTCTTTTGCATGATAAATCCTGGCCCATATGTCAACTGCACAATGGAGGGGGCAGAAAAGAGACAAAATAATAATACTGTAAATACTTTACCTCCATTACAGAAAAAGAAAACCAATCAATTTCAGTGATGTTAAATTCCTTATCAATTGAAATGGATATATAGCAAAAATTATATGCACTGTATATAGGCATAATTTTTCATTCCATGTATACACTGGTTCACATAAATTAATTTGCTCATAATTCATAGTTGAATGTCCATCTGAACTATTGAAACTCCATGTCTCTATGTTAGGTGCAAAAGCATAAAGTTGTTTATTGCTCTACCTATGCAGTCACCAGAATTATTGGCACAAACATCTTGTGGTACTCGGTGTGGGACATTTGTCTGCTGATGAAAACTCAGTCCAACTTGGGCTGAGCTTTCCAGATCAAGTTAAAATTCAAGCTTTCATCAGTTTTGCAGAGTTTTAGTCTGTAGTATTAGCAGCTGTAGGAGAGATTCTAAGTAAACTGTTTATATTTTTCTGCCTCAGAATATCACATTAGCAAGTTCAACTTTACAGGCTATGGGAGAAACTGAGGTCCTGATCTTTAATCCAAAACTCTTATTTGAGCTTTCTTCCTTCAAGTGAACAAGTAGTCTTCCACTTCTTCCCTGCCTTCCTCCCCTTTGCTGGTCCCCAAACCAGAGCTGGGCCAGTTTTGAATTCTGTGCCAGGATGTCCTTTCCCTCCTGACAGAAGCCAGCTGAAACCTTCCCTGCCGTTGCCTTGCTGCTGGGAACTCCTTGTCCCTCAAATCTTCAACTCCTGTGTGAAACATACTCTTTTGCAAACATCTTCCCAGTGTGTCAGTCTCAACAGTGGCGATGCTCTCAGCCTCCTACTCCTTGCAGAACAAAATGTTCCTTGATGGAACAAAATTAAAAAGGAGAAAAATGCTGTTTAACTTCTGTCTTTTTGGGTTGTGTAGTTTTCGCAGTCAAAGCATATCCCAGCTGCTAGATGTGAACACTGGGCTACACTGTCTGTGGCAGCAGCTCTCCCTGTACCAGGCAGCACCCTCAGACAGTTGGAGTTTGCAATGATACCCTTTTTTGGACAATTTCACCTGAGTTTTATATACATATCCTTAGGACTGATGGCTCCATCTGGAATTGGACATTAATTGGCTGCTTAATGGCGACAGTTACCTCCTAGGTGATGCCATGAGAGTTCATCCTGGATGGGCTTCTGGAGCATTAACTATTATTTCTGTAACTTTTATAAGTCCTACTGTGTGACTGGTGTGAGCTGCTGCACCCATACTCCATAATGAAGTTGCTAATGGCACTTATTAAACTTTATACAAATAACAGGTTTTATACAGTAGGAAGCCCATGGTTTCTGGGACATTGTTAGCTCTATTTAGAGAGCACATGTGGCATCTTACTAACATAAATTACACATCTCATTAGAAGTTGTTTTACTGAGGGCACATTTCTGAGGGAATAAAGTTTTATTGAACTTAAAAGCCACATCACACCACTTCATCCTTCCGCTGGCTCCCTTCCCAGGATCTCCTTACTTCTTAGCTTCAAGATCTGGTTCTTCCACACCTTCAAGGGCTCTAGCTGCTGTTGCCTCCCACAACCTTCCTATCTCCCATTTTTTCTCTTTGGTTACTTCAGCCTCTTTGTTACCTTTCTAACAGCTGCCTCTTGGCTTTCAGCCATCCTATGTCCATCCCAAGCACTGGTTCTCCAAAGCACTTCTTTCCTGTCAGTCAGTTCCCTTATCAATAACAAACAGCTGTGGTATTTATCGACACAAATAGCCCCAAAAATTTGGCTGAACAATTGTATTACTTTAGTGATAACTCATAATCCATGGCTTCTCCTCCTTGCACATTATCATTGCAACATATGTGATGCAGAATTTCTAAGTGGTCGTGACTGACCTGCATTTAAAGCTGCCTAAAGCTCTATGGGGTGCTATACAATAAACATAAAAGTATCCATTAAACTAGATTTTGGGGATAGGAATATAGCAATATTTTCAAAAGTTTAAAAGGCATATTGTCCTCATCACAAACCTAAGCATTACCAAAGTCAGAAAATCCAGGTTTCGGATTGAGTTTAAAAAGATGTCAAATGGCTCTGCAGTATAGGACAGCATACTTAAAGCACCCATACAACCTTAAGTCAGCCTGAGAGTATAGAACAACCACAGCATTGTCATTAAGAAGGACAGTAAGAATGAAAAATAAGGAGGAGCTAAAGAAATAGGAAAGGGAAGAGGGAGAAGTAGAAACCATTCTGATTTATTTGGATATCTAAACTCCCAAATTTGGTTTAGCAGGTCTAGATAATAGAAGACAGTTTGGATAAAATCTTACTTTAGTTTGTGACGTGACTAGGATGTTATGTATTTTATTTTAATTGCCTCACGTCCTGTAGTGGCCTTCCCTTCTTCAGGGTGTTGAATGAAAATGAAGGCTTCTATCTGTCACAGAGTCAATGATATATTAAAAAGGATCTTGGGTTGAGCGTGCAAAAAACATTAAAAATGAGGACAACCAGAGTGAGGAAAATACAAAGGTTACAAGGTGGATTTATCTGCTTCAGAAAATACTTTATTTCAACATAGAAATAAATTTGAAGGAAACTGATTTCAATGATTTGATTTCAACTCAATAGTCACACATTTATTTAAAATATTGCAAGCAAATAGTTCATTACTCTCACCAGAATATTTTGATGTTTAAAAAGGCTTTTAAAATTACCTTTCTATGACATATTTCTTATGAATTATTCATCGAGTATATGGGTAGATATTGTTTACAATATATTCCCTGCCAAATTTTTTTTTCTCTAAAAGTTTAAACCTTCATGGAGGTCTATATTGCATATAATAACGTGCAATGGGTAACCTTAAAAATAAAGTGGTTTTTTTTACTGCATTTTATGTGGAACTGCAGGTCAGTTTATTTAACATGTCAGCAAATGCTTTTACAGATTATGTAGTAATTCCTATGTTCTCATGAATAACCCAGAATTGCCATGCTACATAGTATTGGGAATTATGCAGATCTATAGGAAAGAAGATATGAAAGTGTTACCATGCCAACTGCATGTGATTAGTGATGGCAGCCTACTATCAACCCTTCTTAGTCCTATGATTTTGCTTAATTTGTGGTATCTGTATACAGATACCAAGGGGGTATTGTCTCAAAGGGGCTTCCATCCTCTCTTCTTTGGGATCGGTGTCTTTTTAAAAGACAACCTAAAAATGTTTTTATGAGTACTTGTTTTATTGTGTCTCATTATTTTAACCTTTGTATTGAGGAGCTGAGCCCTCAGCAATATAGAAATATCCAGTACTTACACTGGAGAAGGTGCTCCAATTGTCTTTTTGTAACTCACAGGGCTATAAGGTGTTCATCAGAGCTGCAGGTTTGAACAAGGTCTCTTAAGTCAACAGAGAGTTTGAAGACTTCAGAAAACCCACCCAAGTTTGTGGTTTTTGTGGGACCTTTATGGTTGTTTTTGTTTTTGAAACCCAGCAGAGCAGATTCTAACATTGCTGGGAAAACCAAATCTAAGCAGCTGGGTGATTTATTTATCATTGTTATAGGTTGGCAGCTGGGTGACCTGGAAGCCATCTCAGGCTGATTGGAGCCAAAAATAGTGGCTTCCAGTTAATAAAACAGTGATAAGAAATTTTCTTTACACTTCTACAAAATATTTCTTACTTTCATCTTCAAAAATGAAGCCAAGAAATTGTGTTCTGATGTGGTATAAAATATGGCAGTGCATGATGATAAAAATGTGACTATAAATATAGATATAAGTTGCAATGATTTTGTTGTCATTGGCTTTACAAAAGGCAATGGTAATGAAATCATAGAATGGAATAAGATGATAAAAGCCTGGTTTTGCTTCACTGTTAATTGTTTTTAATCTTACTGCCTTCTTCCTTTGATCAATTGATGTCTGAGGTTTGTGTATCCTTCCAAATGCCAAATCTGTGCATGATAGAGATAGACTATATTCATGTCACAGATTTCGATAACATCTCTGTATTCTTGCCAATGTGAATTCAGACTAGTATTCAGTATAGGAATAATTAAACTGATGTATCATTATTCTTTAGAAAGAGGATTTGGATATGTTTTTATTGCACTGAGCTAATACTGCTTAAAGAATACCTTCTTAGGATGAAGAATTTTAGGAAATTGAGTGGAAGAAATATTCCATGTGTCTCACAGAAAATATTTCTGTTTACACGTCACAGTACAATATTTACCTTTTTTGCAACAGTATGAGATTGGTGACTGATGTTCAGCTTTTGATCATCTGTCAAACTCAGAGGTCCTTTTCTGCAGATTTCCTACCAAGTCAGTATTTCTACAGAATATTTCTTCAGTTTGCTAAGATCTTTTTGAGTTCTAACCCTATTTTCTAATTTGCTGTGTCACATGAAAATGTAATAACCATATGTCCTGCACCATCTTCCAAACCATTAATAAATATAGTGAGTCATATAAGCTCAAGATACATCTGTGGTGACATGCTGCTTGATACTGCCTTCCTTTTTGATCATGAACCTTCCTCTGCATATCTGACTGTTTTCCTTCCTACATTTTAGTAGTTTCACCTGGACCAAGTTTCTCTAGCTCCTTTGTTATGTCGTGCGACAATGCCAAGATCCTTACAAAAGTAAAGATATTTGGCATGTCTTCCTCTGTTCACAAAGCCTGTTTCCTGTCAGAGAGGAAAACTGAATGCGTTCAGTTTGTGCTTGACAAATCCACCTGGCCTCTTCCTTGCTTCTTTGTAGCCTTTATTTTTACAAATAGTTTGTCTGATTTTCCAGTATTTTCTTGGAACTGATGTTAACTGAGATCCCCACTCTCCTATTTTCTATTGCTTTTGAAATATGCTGCTTGTTTTGAAATTTTTTTCAGTTTTCCAGACCATCACTCATGAAAGTTTTCTCATAGCAATGACTAATGATTCTAGGATTTTGTTTTTCCTCACTTTTGTATATGTTTCAAGTAATATCTCATTTCATAAAATGACCTTTCTGATTTTAGTCAAAGTAGTCAGACTTTTTTTTCTACTTCTAGTACAACTCCTTCCTCTCTCTGAGGTCCTAAAGATTTACCAAATTGATTTTTTGGCACCTTTTCTACCCATCCTACAGATTGGAATATTCTACAGTTTTCCTTTTATTATCTCCTTAGGAGTCAACGTTTCTGAACTTCTCTTCCCTCTTTCCCATGGGATCTTATTTATCAGTTCTTTGAGTTCCTTTTTGCAGTACAATGTCTTGTCTTTGCTTTTTCCTGCTTGTGGAGAATCTTTAACTCTCATTTCCTTGGCTCTCTCTTCCACTCTGACATTTTCAAATATCTCTTCCCTACAGATTAGGCTCAGATTCAGACCTACTTCCCTTCTGGTTGTTTTCATGATTTTCTGCATAAAAGAATTGTTAAACTTCCTCTTTGAGAAGTTTCTGGAGAGCCTGCTCTTTTCCTTTCCCAAGAGATGCTTGGAGCTTTCAAGCTCCCTGTTACTGTGAAGGCCTGTACCTTGGGGACTTTCTGGCAATTTATCACAAAAGTGTCTTCCACTTGATCCTCTTGGTTTGATGGCTGACATTTGCCAGGGTAACACCTTTGCTCTTTTTTCCTCATTATTATCAAGATGCTTTTATATACATCTATATCTTTTTACATTCTGCCACTCAGCAGCACCTCTTCCCTCCTTTTCCCTGGCTAATTAAGCTGTTAAATATTCCAGTCATGTGAATATTCCCACCAGGTCTCAATTATAGTTGACTCATAAGTTTGAACTTGTTTAAAGACTTCCAGCACTGCCAGATAGCTACTCCTAATGCTTTTTGCATTAATACAGAGGCAACCAAGATGTTCAGAAATGTGGTCTGTTCTCCCTCTTTTTGTTCTTCCTACGATGTTGTTCTCCTCTGTCCACATCTCTGTCTCTCATCCAAGTCAGCATTGCTTACCCTTATTTTTTTCACTTGTTCCCAACTATCAAGCTTTTGTTCCAAAATGATGTTTTTCTTTTTTTTTTGTGAGACAGATCCCTTTTCTTCTCAGAAATTCTTCTGAGACCCTCTTGACAAAGTTAGCTGTGCATGAAATAATTCTGAGGATGTGTCTGTCTTTGTAGCTATTAAAAAAGATAGAAAATGTTGTTAACCTTTTGGTATAAAATGGAGCTTTTGGCAATGAGACTGAAAGTGTGTTTTTGTATTGCATCACTTCCCACTGCTGCTTACAGTTCCTCTTTGAGTATTATTTCAGATATTTCCTGGGAATATTTTAGTATCTTGGAATGAAAACCTGGTCTGATTGCATATCTATAAGAGAGACATAACTACTAACAACTGTTCTTTGGACTATATATCATCACAACAGATCACTCATTCACTTGCTCACAGAGCTTTTTCCCTAGGCTTATTTTGCTGTATCATATAATTATTTTATTCTCTTTATACATTTTGTTATCTTTGCAGCACTTCAAACTCCCAATTTGTGCCTGGAGTTTTTTCCATGAAAACTTTGATATGTGCTAGGTTGGCATCATTTCATACTTACCTAGGACAGTTAAATGCTTTCTCTTCTGCAATTTGGGTTCATGTATAGTTATGGGGAAGTGTCCCTTGCATTTTGTAATACGACATGCATTTTTTTTCTGTTTTTTTTTTTTTTTTTACCTTTTTTCTGTTTTATTTCATGATCTTGTTATCTGATTCTATTGTAAGTGCCTCTTGTCATACTTTGACATGATAAATATATTCTCAAATCTCTAGTTGTATTGCATGAAGTGCTGTCCAATCAGAACAGTTGTCAACTTCTTTGAGACCACTGTGTTTTATTATTACAACATTATGCATTTATATGGCCTGAATCTTTTTTTGTGGTCTACAAAAGAAAAATAATCTATTTAAGTTTTTAATTATTGCATTCTAAAAAGGATTGCAGTTTTTTGTTTATGTGTTTGGGTTTTTTTAAAACAAACAGCTCCTTCTGAAACTGAGAATAGCTTCAGGGAATACCATATTAGGAAAAGATATTTAAAAGATCACTTAGCAGTTTGCTGTAGGTGTATTGTACAGACATATAGTAAGAGCATTTTTATTAAAAGGGAGAAAAAAGTCTTGCTGTTGCCCCAGCTTACGTATTAAATTGTTGTGCAGTAAAAAGAAATGTGGGGGTTTTGTTTTCTTTTTTCATCTAACCTAGGAGAGTATGTGAATAATCATTTAAATCAAGCACTGACATCTGCATGTGCTTTACTTGGCTTCTTTTTAATCAACAAACTGTCAGCCTATGATATTGCTGTAAGTACACAGTTCAAGTGCCAAAAAATTACAGGACGTTTTAGGCCCTGGTTCTGGGTTGGTTAGTGAGTTAATACAAGAACATCTAAGATGTATGCCTCATGCCCAAACAGATACAAAGTATGCTTATTTTGGCTGATGGAAGCACATCCTGGAATGTGTTATTCCACTTAGAACAGCTCGTTGAAAAAAAGAAAAAAAAAAAAAAAAGACAAGAAGTTTCTAAATGTCAGTTTGTCTAATTTAGAAGTTATTAATCCACCAAGAATTTCAAAGTAGAATAGTACTTGATGTATGATGAGAAAATATGTGTAATAAATAGAGAAACAAAAGCCAGGAAAAAAAGAACAGGAGGAGTGTTACTGCAGTGTTACTGTTGCATTACTCCATCTTTGCTCCTAAATAGTATGAACTCACTGAGGCTGCTTGTCTTTTAATTTGGCACCAGCAGCCCAGTTTACCCTTTTTAGCAGCAGCTCTGTGAGGTAAGGTCTTCTCCAGGTCCTGTGACTTGCTTCACAAAAGCAGAAGCCAGTTGGCATGACCGAGTTGGTTTGTTGACTATAGCATGATGGAAAACTTTCTTGTTCGTGAGGAAGTTGTGAATGTGAAACCCTCCCATATCCATCTCTCTCCTTTCTTATAGCTTCTCCATTCTTTTTCTCTCCTTTTCTACTTCTTTCTGTTGCAGAACACTGAGTCAGCAGGCCTTAGGCATATAACCTTCACCACTGCTTCTTCAGTCTTTTTTAACAGGAGAAAATAAAGCTGGAGGGAAAGAGAGGTTGGTTACAGCTCCATTCAGCACTGATCATCAGAGAAGCAGCAGGCTGCAAAGAAAGAGACTGCTGGTGGTCCTTGCGCTAGCAGGACTTTGGAGAAAACTCCTCCTCTCAGCTGATTGCATGCAAGGTGGCAGGCCTTCAAGGCAAAGCTGGCTACATTTTGTGTTAGGTCTCTTCAGACACTTGATCAGCTGGGCAGAATGTGACTAGAAGCATTTGAAAGGCCAGGCTGGTACCATGACCTTCAGTAACTCTCGTACCTGTGGAAGAAACTGTCAGCTGAAAAATAGAGGACAAATAAAGCCACTGGTTTGCAGAGCTCTTCCTTCAGATTCTAAGAAAAAAGTTGTACTCAGTAAGAAACCAATTTCTGGGCAAAATTTTGAGGATGTGAATGTGGTGCTGTATTGATAGGCTCACGTATGCAGATGCTATGTATAATCTCTAGAAAAGGAAAGAGATGCAGCCACATTTCCTGTTTAGAGAAGGAATACAAAAGTCTCTTAAAATCCCATCTTCTATGTATGGTTGAAGAGATGCATTTTCTTCCTCACTTTCCTGACTTCTGAGACATCAGGTATTATCTATTGTTAGATGCAGTATGCTGGGTTAGGTATGGCAGTTCTTGTGTTCCCAGGGGATTGCTCTGCTAGAGATAGCACTGCTTGTCTGCATTCAAAGAAGGATTTGAGCCGAACTGATAAAGAAAGAAAACTGGCATAGAGCATCCACTAGCTCATTCTGTTGAGGATTTGGCATGGCATTCAAGGGAAACCAAATATGATTTATGTCAATACAGCTCAGATAATTTCCTATTGATTGACTGCCAGATCCTTGATAAAATAATGAGTTAGGCCTGATGCCAGTCATTCTTGAGCCCTTTCAGACCAATGTTTCTATTTCACATGCCCTTGAGAAGTCTTCTGTCAAAAAACTGTAAGTAAATTGAGTTTATCAATTCTCTTCAAATATACAAACTCAAGCAAACATAAGCTGTGATTCCCTTTAGTGTTAGTGGTATTTTTTTTAAATACATGCTCTTATCTAGGCTACAAGTCTGGCAAAAGTGAGTTTTGCATTCATTATTTAAAAAACAAACAAAGGAGTTGCTCTGTTTGCTAAGGTTTCCTCTTGGGAGATGAGTGCATGCCCAGATTCAAAGTAGTTTTCAGAGAAAAATAACTCATAAGTGCAAGCCTGAGGTTATCTGGAAGTAAATGGTATGTCTTGAGAACTAACTGATGGGGGGACTAACCTCCTTGCTTACATGGGAGAGTCACTTACAAACTGCATTCTTCTGCAGCCCTGACCAGTGCTGGTCTTTACTGGTTGCTGTGCAGTGTGTGGCCTTTATCTAAGAGACACAGAACTGAATCTTTTTACCCCAAGGAGGAGAAGATGGAGGCTGGCCATGGCGGGACTGCTTCTGGTGTGGGATGGAGAAGGAGCTGGAGGGAGAGCTGGTGAATCTCCCTTTCCAGAGGTCTGAGTGGGATGAAGGCAGCAACTGCTGCTTCTGGAGGGGATATACACCCCAGCCTCAGGAGAGGCTGCTGTCCCAAACAGCCAGGTTCTCCCTTGGAAGCACCTGTAGCCATTCTCTTTATCCGCTCCCTGGCATAAGCAATCAAGCCATAGGCATCTGGTATAAGCCATGGAGCCCTTTCCTACGCCTGGCAGTCTTCTGTCTTAGGGTACTGCCTACCTTGCTTAAGTCCAGCTACCTCCACATAACGTTTACATGAATGCTGCATATCTAACTACCTAGAGAGCTCTCCTAGCTTGAGGTTATTGCTTTCTGGAGCAGAAATGAGCTCAGAGGTAAACCTAGAAACCCTGTTTGAAGACAGCCTCCACCTGCCTTCCAGAGAGAAGAGCAAACCAGTCGGGTGAGGTTCACCTGGAGCCTCACAGCCTCCAGGGACTTTTGAGTAGGTACACAAAAAAAAAATGCCTAGGCATGGTGAAGAAGGAATGAGATTTAAAGGGGAAAGTGAAAAATCCTAGCTGGGGGAGATATTATTTATAAGAATAAAATAAATCTTGGCTAGTCTGGCATTTGTTGGGGGATGGATAAAGTGAACCAGCTCAAGCTGAAAGTGAAAGATTAAATATGGGGAAGGTAATGTGCATGTGAAGTGTTTTAAATGTTCATATAAAGTTTAAATTCTTGTTCTAATGTCTGTGTGCATTCAAATCAAAACTAGTCTCACAAATGGAAACTTATTGACAATGACAGGTATACCCATGCTTAATTATGGGTGGCAAAGCAAGGAGCCACAGACACAGACCCTATTTAACAGTAGGTGGGATATAGAATTTTTTTTCTGGGAGAGAAGGACCTTGAAAAAGCACCAATTTTAGTGCCACAAGCCTGAAAATGCTGTTCATCTTGTGACTGTTGGAGGAGCGAATGGGAAGATCCATAAAACACAGCCCATTCCTACTTGCCTTTCCTTACACACACAGGACCCAGAGCCAAACAGGCTCCACAGGTGTCCCAGCTCCCAACCAGACTTCCATATGATTCTTATCCCAGCTGCCCTTCCTGTGGACCCTGGCAGTAAGGGTGAGAACTGTCTGTGTTAACTTCAGCAAGAACAAGGCTTAGTCCTTAGACAGCTTTAATGTTTGCCAGAATTTTAGCCATTAACAGTTTGAGTCCTTGTGAAACTCTCTGCTCTGTACTTCAGCTGGTGCAAATTTGAGCCTGCAAATTCACACACAATTCATAGGGGTAGCAATTGCTTCTCTGCTACATAAAGCAGTGAAGAGGGGTCAGAGAGACTAGGAAATGGGGTATAATTCACTCTCTTCTGTGTACAAAGATTTCTGATAGATCACCCTTCCTCACCTTGACAGCATTCTGTAAGTGTTCAGCGTCATTCAAGCAAACACACAAGGCGCTTCCTTTGCATGATAATTTTCCTAGTGAGAACTGAGGCATATTGATTTTTTACTTCATCAAGGTTTCCACAGAGGTTATGACATTTAATGTTCAGCTTTAGCTTCTCTTTGCTATGTGTGGAACAAATTGAATGTGGGCCTGCAAAATAGGCTCTCTTCATAACACCTCAGCAGATGTAAACCACAATCTGTTACTCAAAATTGTCCAAGCATGAACAGTTTGAAATAAAAAATTTCACTTCCACCAGACTAATTCCCATATGCAGACTGTACCAGTTCTCTAGAATAAGAAATTTTCTCCTCTGCCTCCTAATCCCATTCAAGCAATCCTATGGAGACACCCTGAGTAGAGTGATAAACTTCATTGAGTGCCTTGCAGGCCAGCACGTTTAGTTTCTGCTGGAGCAAGAGGCAGGCTGGCTTCCTTCAATGAATGGTCTTTGAACAAGGACTTGCTTTCACAGCGTCACCCAGTGTCTTAACTGTGGCACTGCTCCTTCAAAGGTTGCAGTTGATCCCATTTGTTGTTGCAGTTCACAAGGAGGGAGAGGGTTTCTGAAGTAGACCCAACTTGTCCTGTAAATGATTCTGTGGTTTGATTCCATACACTTGACCTGGTAACCAATGTGTGTTGTTACAGACGCTCCTTCCCTAGGAGGTGTTTGGTGGGTGGAGTGCAGAGGCAGAATAAAGTGGAATTTTTAATCTGTGCTCAAATGCAGCCTGGCAAATGCAATGCACAGCATGCAGCAATACAGCACTTGTAGCAGAATAGTCTGAGATGCCTTCTTGCAAGTACAGAGAGGTCAGAGTTGGCCAGGAGAGAGGTGTCCTTTAAGAGACATTTCTACACAAAGGCAAGCTCACTGGTTTCAAGTCCTCATCTCCATGTTTCTATGGCAAAGAGATGTCCAAGCACCCCTCCATTTGTGCAAGGTCTGTTAAAAGCTGCAAGCCATCAAGAGAAGTTGAAGTTTATGCCTGGACATGGTTCTAACTCTGACTGCAGTACATCTGGCTCAAAAATTCAGAAAACAAGAGCCAGTTACCTAGCACCTCCTCTCCCTCTCAGGTACAGGAGAGGATCAAGGTCAATTACCTCAACTGACGTAATGCAGGATATAGGACTTACGGAAATTCACATTAAAAAGCAGTGGACATATGCCTGTTTTCCATTTTTAAATTTTAAATGATTCATAGAGAAATATTTCTGGTCTGATTTTTTAAAACACTTTATGTTTAGCAACAGCCTCATTTTATTCAAGTGTACTGCCTAGGTGCTCAGGGACTGTTTAGGCAGTCTAGTTTGAAAGCCAAGCAGGTTGTGTGATGGCCAATTTTCTCCCATTGCAGTGGAGTGAACATCTAGCTCAGTTTTCTATTGCCAATTCATACAGGAAGAATTACAATTCACTAAATGGATGAATAGCCAGCTCATTACAAAGTAGTTATTCCATAATTTTGTTTAGAATGACAGCAAAATCCATTCAAGGGGTCCAAGTGATGGCATCCCTGTATGAAAGCATCTGTACCACCACAAGCTCTTTGGATTAGTTAGAGGAGTATTTGAAAGTCAAGCTATTAGATTTCTGTATTCTTTCTGAAAATTGATTTAGCCGATGTTAAAATATCTTGAAACTACACTCATTCATAGGTCCAACAGCATCAAAACTGTAGAAATTTTTTTTGTCTGAACAGGAATAAGTTCATAAGTGTATCATCTTACTTTTTTTCTTACAATATGGTGTAAATTTTAAAAGTTAGGTTAATTTTTGTATTATATATATTATTTAAAACATTGAATAAACCACTAAAATAAATCATTGTCTAATATAGCACTTTTTAGGTCAGGTGCAAGTGAAAAAAAAAAATATTCACTGCCTCTGCCGTCTTAGTCTTTGTTCTGTTTTCCAGGATCACTTAGATGTTTGGTAGTTTGCTCATTCTCTTTTACTTGTATTTTTTCTGTACTTAAGAAGCAAGATGGCTTTTGTACTCATGAAAAATAAGGAAATATATCGTTCCATATTTTTGCACCACCTTACTAATTATAGGACCCATACTACTTCTATGTTCTTGCTACCCATTATTTGCTCACCTAACCCTCAATGACACTTATTTTCAAGGGCTCATTCACTTGTCTAAAAAAGTTTGTACAAGGCTCTTGTGTTTTTTCCACATAACTTAAGTCTAATGGAGAGTGAATATTCTAGATATCTTTCTTTTCTCAAGTGTAGTACGTATGATGGTTTCGGTTCCAGCTACAGGATTTTGACACTTAAGCTGTTGTCAGTTGTGGATTTAACACTGGAAGTGCCTAATCTGGTGATGAAGCTGAAGGCCATGGTTCTTGAGCTTTGCAGCCACTTGAGTGCACACAGAGAGGACATACCTTGAACAAGGTGATGAGAATTGTAAATAAAAACAAATATTAGATAAGGAAAAGGCTGAATAGTTCCTCTTGTTATTGCAAGAACATTGTCTATTGTAGGTTTGCTTATATTTTGCAGTGTTTATTTTTTAAAGTTACAGAAAATACAACTTCCACCTCATCCCTTGGGAAGCTATTCCACCAACTAATACATCTTAGCATTTGAAAGTTTTCTCCTGATATTCCCTCTAATTTTTCCTTTGTTAATAATTTTCCCACCATAAACATCTCTTCAATCACCTATAAAATTTCATCTTTTCTGCAGGTTTTTTGAATAATCAGGATAAACCGCACAATTATATCTCCTGTATGGAAGTCTATAGGATGAAATTAACTCCCTGCCTGAGCAAATATAATTCTGTATCATATTCAGCACAACTGATTTGAAATAAAGCTTTGGCACAAGTGAAAAAAATACCACCCTGCTGTTAAGTTATACAGAACTTTGCCACAAGGTCCATCTTGTTGTGCCATACTCTTTTTCATATATGTCACACCTAACACATTATATTATTAGCTAAGAAGAAAACAGTATTTCAGCTACTCATTTTAGGTCATGTAAACAGTAAGCATTGCTAATTGCTATGTGCTCATGACACTAGTTTCTCAAGATCTGGGGAAAAAAAATGCCTTTTATCAAAATATTTGTAATTATCTTATGCTTTTCCCACCTGAAGACATAGTTAAACATTGTGGGCTGGTTTATTCCTGGATAATGTAAACTGCTCCCAGCTTCCTGTCTGTTCTTTTACCTGAGATGTGCTCTTCCCTTGAAGCTAAAAGAGGTGAACAAGGCATGTATCTCTTCCCTGGATGCACTGTTTCATGGCCTGGAGTATTAACATAAACTGAAACTGAATCCTCAGACAGGATGGAGCTAGAAATAAAGGTGTCATATGAGTGTTATTGTGTGGTCAACCCATGGAGACAACTCAATAGGCTGTCGCTTGCAGGAGACTGATGTCTTTAAAATACAAGGCTGGAGGGAATTATGTTTTTCACTGTTACCTTCTCTATTAAATCCCTTCTGCCATTGCCTAGGGAAGATGAGATTCCAAAGTCAAAAAAGTGTTTTGTGATAATAAACTGAAGGGATGTGTATTCTATACAAACACAAGGGTAGAAAATTTTTGCCAAACAGTTGCTACCAGTATATCTGTTTGATGTTGACTGCTGATGCTCATCAACTCATAATATACTACATAAAAGAAGGTGAGTTTTAGATGCAATAATTTGATATATCCTTTAAGGACCTAGGAATTTTAATCAATAAAGTTAGCCAGATCTTAATTGACAACCAGCAGTATCCATTGCCAGAAAAGTAAGATGAAATAGACTGGTAAAAATGGAAATGATTCAGAAAAATGGATGAGTCTAATATGTGAATCAAATTTTTGACAGTATAAATAAGAGAGGAAAAGAAAGAAGGAAAATATGGTTACTTTGCCTTGGCTGGGATCCAAAAGAATGGAATAAACAGATTTGTAAGGGAACATTTTAATTTACCTTCAAGACATGAGATATGGCAGAAGTTCCCAATATTTTAGCAAATTGAATGGTTCTACTGCATTTTGGCAAAAAGTCAGATGGACACAGTGAATACAAAGGGACACACATTTCACGTTCCTTTTGGGAGCTACCGCTTCCACCAGCGCTCAGAAAGAGTATGCCAGGAGGACACACTAGTGTGTGCATGCTGCATTCTGACATCCTTGCTAGTCACCAAAATCAGAGAGAGGGACACAGTGATGACCAGGACTTTAAGTGTAAGACAAAAAGGAGAGTAATGCCTACCTTACTCTTCTCTTTGTTAGTTTTATGACGTTTACAAATGCTTTAAATGTTCATTTTATCTGGTAAGTCCTTGTGGTGGTTTCACTTAACTAGCACTTGAGTAGCACTTGACTAGTACTTGGCTAGCAGCCAAACAAAGCTGTTTGCTCACTCCCCTCCTCCCCCAGGGGACAAAGGAGAAAACTGGGGGGTACTAAGGGTAGAGGAGATTTGTAGGTTGAGATAAGAACAATTTAATACTTGAAATAAAATAATACCTAAAATAATAATTATATTAAAATAATAATTATTATAATAACAGTAATGAAATATGCAAATGAGTGGTACACAGTGCAATTGCTCACCACCTGCTGACCAAGCCGAGCCTGTTCTCAAATAACAATCCTGGAGGAGCAACAATCCTGAAAACCAAAACTTAAATCCCAGAAGCGCGAGAGCCTGTGTGAAAGCCAGAGAGAGCAAGAGAGAAAGGAACCCTCATTAAGATACGGAACACGATGTGATATGATATGGAATATCCCATTGGCATATCCAAATGCCAATTTAGTTTATTAATTTAAAAATTCCTTGCCCCAACCTGCCCCCGCTAAACAGCACAAAATCCTGCAACTTCGAGTGACAAAATGAAAACATTGGTATGATAACAATGTTTTTCTCATAACAAATCCCAGCTGAAACCAAAATACAGTACTCTTCTAGCTGCTAAAAAGAAACTTATCTCTGTCCCAGCTGAAAACCAGGACAGTGCCTGCAGACAAGCTTTTGATAGGGTAAAACAATTGTTCTTTCATAAGAAAACAGTTTTTCCCCACTGATGCAGCAGTATTTTCCTGTCATTCCTCTTCAGAATAGTACAGAGACTTCTCTGCCTTTCACAGGCACAAATCAGGAGCAGCTCTATCATGTGTAGTACCCAAATAAACACAAGCGTATTTGGGACTGATGCGTTGTGTTGATTTAGCAATTGACTGCAGAGCATCATGATTTAGAAGCTGTTGTTCAAAATGTCTGGAAGAAAACAAAAAGAATACTTGTTCCAAAAGAAGGATTGTGTACCTGAGAGAAATTACAATATTTTATGGAGCTAAATCAGAAGCTAGAGAAAGGTATGTTAAAAATGTCCAGACCTATGGGCAAAGTTGCTGAGTATTCTTGCAAGCGTAAATTATTTGGTATGTTTATCCACAAACTTGTCTGATACTCAAACAGACAAAAGTTACTGAAAAAGGTGATAAACTGGCAGTGGACTGAAGTATGGGATATTTTTTAAAAAACCAAACTCACACAAATATAATGTTTACAATACAAAGTACTCAATATTCTAGTGTCAGGTTACCACTAGAAATGTCAACATTTCTCACAGGCTGACTCAGGAGATTTTTTACTGGAATTGAGTGGTAAAGATTAGAGATTTATTATTTGAGCATATTGAAATTTGACACATTACATCACGGATCTGCACATCTTTGCAACAAAGCTGTTTTCTCTGAGTACTATCTTAAAAAAGCAACTGAGATAAGTGAATCTGTAACATAAACTGTCTGGTTGGTTATATAAATTGTGTTCCTTGTCTGGTTGATTTCTACAGCTGATCTGTATAGCTCCAGTCTCACATTTTGTCCCAGTCCCAGCTGTGGCTGAAGGGGGAATGAGCAGGCTGCCTTACAGGGGCTAAAGCCATCACAAGGCTGCTCTAACCTGGACTCTGTACCTAGGTCCTCAAAATGTAACTGCAAGATTCAAGACAACCTTGGCCCCTTTGGCATACTACCCAGTGGGGACAAAGCAAGAAAAACAGGATAGGAAGAGGAAAACTTACCTTTGCACATTTTATTCAGTACTTTTGTTTCTAAAGAGTCCTCCATCATTAAGGGATCTTTTGTGTCTGAAGCAGAGGACATCAGATATACATTCACTTCTGCTTTACAGCTGTCCAACCCAATCAAACCTGGATCATCAGTCAAGCAATGTGAATGGCACAAGGTCCTGTGGAGGGTACAGTGCAAAATGCTGTTTTCCTACGTCCATTGACATGTTCAATGTTCAAAGAACACTGAATGTGAAAATTGAACATGTGTGAGCAAGAGATAGGGACAATGGTTTGCCATTGGAGGTTTAGAAGTATTTGGGTTTCATTAACTGAAACAAGTCAGAACTTTATTTTCTTCTGGGAACAGGTTAGGACAAGTTATGTCAAAAACAATGTTCCCTTAAAGCTGATTGTTCTGTAAGTGCACCTGGCTTTGACCCTGATGATGCCTGTGGCAGGGGATGCACTGACCACTCTGTCCATTCCTTGCATTGCCTATGGCTGTGTGGCTCAAGTTATTCACCCTGGTGATCCAGCCCTGCCTCCAGCCTTCCAGTTTTTTCTTCTGGGAGCTTAATTCCCCAGAGGAAGTTCTTGATCATGAAGCATGCTGTTGAGTGTAGGTAGATATCTGTTAGGGTAAGCCTCTGCAGCATTGCTCATATGCTGCACAGGCTGTCATTGTTATTCAGTACTAATGGGTGGTGAGCACAACACTTGATAGGCTTTTTTTGTGCTAATACTTGGATAACTCTGTTTTCTCAGTGCCAAACAATGCTCCAAAAATAGAAAAACATGAGCAAGTTAGAAAAAAAAAAAAATGTGTAATGAAGAAGGATGATCCCCTTGTGCACTGTCTTCTGACATTTTTCCAGAATTAAGAAACTGTAGGGCAACCCAAACAGGGAAAATAAATATCTTACCCAGCAAATGTCTTTCTTCACAAAGGATTCAGATTTGTTTACAAGCATACGTGCATGCATGCACACACTTGTACACACATGTATGTGCACACGTGCCTATTCCACCTGTGGAAGGAGTCGGTTTCCAATGAAGTTGCTACTCAAAAGCCATTATTGAGAATCAAGAGGCCAGCACTGTTTGCTAAGACCTGCAAAGATTTCCTTTTCTGTTTGCTGCCAGGGTGAAGCTGACCCTGGAGCACTGGGTTGTCCCAGGGCTGATCACTGCCTAGGTCCCTGTGTGGGCACTGCAACAAGTAGGCAGGAATGGGCAGACGCGTTTCCAGTTCAGGTACTTTTTAAAAGCACTCCTCTAGAAGGCATTTACCATTTTAACACTCCTAAAATGTGGACCCGTTGTTGAAGGCATGCCTGGGGAGTCTGGCCTTTTCTGCCCTAGAAATTGGGTTCTCAAGCTTGGCATTGTTAGATTCTCCCCTATCACATTGGATGAAACATTACAGCCCCACACTTACAGCTTTCTCTTGTAAACTTGCTTGGGGCTCTGTTAAAACTTCTCAGAAACAACTATCCACCTTTCTACATACAATTACAAAGCAGGATCAAAAAAATGCATCAAGAAAACAATAACTGCATATCATTCTCTGATTCTCCATATACCTTTTCATGTTATTGAAAAGACACATAGCAGATGCTTGGTTTTGCCTTATTGGCAGGGGATGTGCTGAACGTGAGGGCTTTCCAGATGTGTGGGGACTTTATGACAGAATAAAGATGGCAGTTGTCTACATACACCATGTCTCCATAAAAAACCTACAAAAAACCAGGAATGAAGGCAAATGATTAGCAAACTGTGCCATCAGAAAATACTGTAAGCTTGTCCTCAGTTGTCTCCTTGTATCAGGTATGTTTGCACAGGATTTTATGCAACATCATAAAATGGACTTGCATGATGAGATGCAACTTCATCGTGGACTGGGAAAAAGAGGTTAGAAGAGAAGCCTTGCCCAGCAAAAAGACTCAAATGCTTTTCAGTTTACTCTTTGCTTAGTCAAAAACTTTTGTTTAAAATAGCAGTTACTGCTCATGGAAAAGCCTCCCATCACATAAAGTTTGGGAAGCAGATACCCTGAAATAATTGCTACAATGCAGAATAGATATTTTCCTGCTCTCCAACCACACAAACTGCTAATGGGTAATTGGGATGCAGACTAAGTGCTAAAATCTGGTACCATTACATTGAATGACACTATAAAATAACATCTGTCTGTGTGTAACACAGGCTTAATTCCCAACACACTGCCAGTCTATAATGGAAACAGTATACTGTAAGCGCTGAAGTGCTGAACATATGAAAAAAAAAGAAGAGGAATGAAGTACAAATAGATTGCTTTGCTGATAGAATTCAGGTAGGAAAAAAGCAGGCTTATTATCTGCCTGTAGTTTATAATAAACTTGTATTTTGTAAAGTGCATTTATACATCTGTCTTTCTATTCCTTTACAGTACCTAGTAAGTCTACAGCATATATATATATACACATTCATGTATTAAGACATATATATGTGTGTGTATATATATATATATATATAATTGAGTTCGATCAGAGAACTAAATACTAGTGCAACAGGCATTCCCACTGGATTTAAAGCTGGAATCAAGATGAGATTGCAACAGGCTCTAAAATTTGCCTCTCTTCCCTTTGTAACTAACAAATTTTGGCCTGTATCGTAATACTAACCCAGTTTAATTATGATTTATTTTTCATTAGGCCTGCTCCTATACCCTCCTTCTAAGAGCTACTTAAAGCTTCTTGATATTAAATGGGCCACATATAAAGTAAAACTTATATTTTGTAAGTACCATATTATGGTGCATTTTGTGTTTACAGATGATGTCACAAGATGTTTGCAGCTGAACTGATCTCAGTCAGGGAAACCCAGGCTCTGTTGTGTGAAATGCCAGTTCTGCAAACACTGTCTGAGACAATATTTTCAGAGATTAGGGTGTTAGGACTCAACAACTGACACTAAAGAACTGACAAACCAGTGACGGAATTTTGTCTAACTTTAAATGCCTGACTACCAGATCATTTTTAATGTTGAAGTTTAGCCTTAGGTTTTTCTTTTTTTCTTATTTCAGTTGGCATAAGATGCAAGTACCATATTAATAGTTACCACTTTTTCTTCCACTGCTTATGCAGAAGGAGAAGAATAATGTCTGATATATTCTCATATGAAGTATCTTTATTTTTCTAAGATGTGTCTCAATAATTAATACAGCATTATCTTATCAATCTTAGACATTATCTAATAATATGATCAGCTATTACATGTCCAGGTAACATTTGAATAGATCTGTTATTACAGTTGCATCAGCATTCACATTTACCAAAAAGTCATATTTTTTGGCATACTTAACAGACGGAAATATTGATGTGTGCTTAGTGGTAAGGATGAGATTACTATTGGGAAAAGTTAATTAAACTGAGTCATTATATTAATCCTGTGTTATATTTATATTAATCACGCATAGATGTTACATGGCAGTCATTAATCTTGTGATCACAAGTATTTTTCTTCATGGATTTCCTACTCTTCAAGGCTCAGTTGCATTTATAAAGCACACACTTATATAAGGGCAAAGTAGTACTTAAGTATCAACCTTTTGGGTGAAGTTGGGCTTTCTGCTGCTCTCCCACATGCCCGGACATGGTTTTTCTTTGTTCATTCATTTGTTTTTGGGAACAAACAGGATCTTACTCCTCTCACTTTATTCTCTGATATCAATGTGCCTGGTAGTTTAGCAGCACTGAAGTCATAGCATGCACTTGGACGTCTCGGGTATGAAGTTATGAAGATAGCAAGAGAAAACTCTTTTACACTGAGATTTTCAAACTGTTATTTAACACATAAACTGGTGCAGGTGATGTTTTTGTGATGCCTCCACTGAGATTGCCCAGGCAATAATAATAAATGGTTCTCCCTGAAGAAAACTTTAGTAGTTTTTGGTTTATGAAAAGGAATATGAAGGCTATGAAACTAACCAGAACAGTGAATGACAGTCAGTGCTACATCCCAAGTAAGTGGGTTCTATCAAGTTCTGATATTTCTGAGTCCTCAGAGATTTTAAAAACTTTGCTTGTGACAGTTAATTTGCAAAGCTATCTCATGTTTCTGTGTAGACCACTACAGGAGAGAAAGAGAAAAAAATTTCTATCAGGTCATGTTCACTGACACATTCCAAATTGCTCTTTAAAAAATAAAAGTTAACAGTAATGAGTCTTTCAGTCATTTGTAATGTGATATGTGATTCTGCTTTCTCTTTTGACTTGGAAAACCCTGTTTATTTCATGTTTGCAGTTATAAATATGAAATTTTATCATCTATTTTCTCAGATTCCTGCTGCATATTACTATTTTTTCTCCATGTGTAACAAATGTCCTTTTATTGAAAGCTGTGTACTCTGCTTTTCATTTTCTTTAACTTGCTGTTTCTACTCTGATTACTTTTTTCAGGAAAATAATATAAATTTTATTTTATCTATTCACAGAGAGTTTATTATTGAGGAGAAAGAAAAACCCAACCCAGAAGTCATTTGTATTTATATCTAGTCACTGCTTAAACCCTAATGCTTGACCCTGGAAAAGGGATGGAGATAAAACTGGAAAATCCAAGCTGGAATATTGTCTAGACACAGCTACTTTGAACACTGCAGACATTTGGTATTTTAGGAGAAAAAAGACCAGTTTCACAAGTGACAAGTAGTTAAGTAGATGTACAACACACAAACAGGGGTTAATGTGGCTCCAGTTAATACTGAGAATACCCCAGGAACCAGTGTGTCTTTTAGATGGAGGCAGAATATCACAAATGTGAAATTATTTGTCACAGTGGTGGGAATGATCAGCGTGAGCCCCCCAGGGAGCCCTGGAGCATGGACATGGGGGAAGGAGGAGGAGGAAGAGAAGAAGGTGGCGGAGGAGGAAAGAGCATGGGGCAGAGAGTAGGCAGGGCAATACCCATCCATATTTTTCTCCTGAGAATCATGTGTGTTTCTGCATGACACAGTGAGTAGGAAAGCCAGTGTTTTTTATCTTAACATGTTATGGAAGATGCACTGGAGTTTGAAGACACAAGGGGATCCAGAAAGGAAATAAAGTGTTATTTAATCACTCAGAGGCTCAATGTAAGAGCTAAATTACTCTGAGGCTCGGGGACAAGTAGATGACTGAGGGCTCAGAGGCTGTGCCAGTGAGCACTGTACAAATGACCAGGGAGACAGACAGGATTGCAGTGAGATTTCAGAGACCAGGAACCTCTCCTGCTTTCCTGGGGTACTAGGAAGAGCCAGCCCTTCTCATATCCTGAGATTTGAAGCACCAGCCTCTGCAAGGCGCCAGCAGACAATCCAGGCTAGCACCCAGACATCCACAGTGGTTTGTTTTTGAGCTTCAGTGGTGGATTTAATCTCCCTGAAACTCTGTGAGGAGCAATATGATAGGACTTTATTTGTTACGTTTTATGTGAAATCTTTGGGGAAAAGTTCCTTTTTTCACTCATTTATGTTGGATAGAGGAAAACATTTATTTAAAGCATATTTGTGTTTTTTTTTTTTTTACTTTAGAAATGCCAGAAACATCAAGCCTGATCTTCCTTCTTTGGGAGGGGGGACATGGACAATAACTTAACTGTGACAAGTGCAGTACTAGTGGGTTTTTAAACTGTGTTGAAAGAACAGTGTATATCAAAACTTATATAGTTTCCCCAATATTAAAAAAAAAAAGTCTAAATCATTCAGAAATATGCATTTACCATCAATCAAATTTCACTTCTTTAATTTTGCTGGCACTACTGATTTTCAGGTAGAAACCAGGACTTTCAGGATAGTCTTAGAACGAATTTTGAAGAGGAAGAACCAGTGAAAAGCCTTTTTTTGCTTCTGTTAAAGGGTTAAAAATGATTTTAGGTGACTATAAAGCAGAACAGGTTAATATTTTGCCTCTTTTGTAGTTCATCTCAAAATTAAATTCCAGAACTTCTGCCTTAGTTACAAAGTTGTCCAGATTTGTCAGCCATATTTTCAGATTTCTTTCCTCATCTTATTTTAGATAATACCTTCATATAATTTGAGTTTTGAGAACAATCATCTCCCTTCTTTTAAAGCATACAGTTTTCTGCCTGCAAGACTGGATTTGCTTTCTTGGTCATTATATTTCAACCTAATTTTGCTTAGTAGATAATTTACCTTCATGGTGTCAAATCTGTCGTCTTCTGATTGGCTATTTTTTAAAGCCATTGCTTTGATTTTAGCTAATACATTTCTGTCATTCTCAGATTATTACTTTTTAAAAATCAATTCCTAGCACCAAACTGAGAAACTCAAAGTCTCCCAGATTTCCTCAGCCATAACTCCTCCTTGGAAATTAATTAGATGGAATTAAAGTCCATCATTAATTGGCTTACTACAAATCTGCCATTTAATCATATTTAGTGGACTATCAACAGCCCCCGTTCTGCCCATTAAGGAATGGGGTGTCCTTAACTGACATGAAACCTTGCCACCAGGATCCTGTAATAATATAATCTTCCTTCTTGGAAAGAGTACTTCCCGTTTTCTCTTTATCTAGAATGTAGCATTAGTGCATGTGTGCCTACATTGCAACAGTAGGCAAGGCAAAAACTGGATTTTGGTACATGCAGGAAAAGCAGAATATACAGAAAACCAGGGCTCATAGATCTGCATTGAACAAAGAACACCCTGGTTCTGCTGGTACAGGACCAAAATTGCTAAGATAAAGAAAGGATCAGGTATCATCTAATCTTAAAAAAAGTGTTTTGGGTGTTTTGAATGAGAACCACGACTTTGCTAGGGTAACCAGCTAAGCTGAGCACCCAAGTGCAAAGGGTGAACTTGATTATTGCTGGCAATGCCCTGCAGCTTGGACTTCCTCAGGACGTTTCCAGGGAAAGCCTGGAGTACAATCTTGTGTCTATGGAGATCATGTCTCCCTCCTCTCCCTTCCCCTCTCTGTGCAGTCATCCTTTCCCCACAGGACAAACCTTTGGTCCCCACAGACAGAGCTGTGCTGGTCCTTCCAGCAGGAGACTCAAAGGTTTCATGGAGGAGTGATGGCTCTGCTGTGTTTAGCAAAGGTCCTGTCTGGAAATCCTGAAACGCTGATGAATGTTAGAAGAAACTACCGTTTGCATAGAAAACTAACTTAAATAATTTAAAGGATCAGTAAGGTGGATGATTTAACTCTCACAAAGGGCTGAATATATCAGCACGTACGTGACGATGGCTACGACGTGCTACATGTGCACAGTTGCCTATATCTTCAGGAGCAGCCCTAAGCAGAGCAGTCCCTTCTGGTCTGTAACTCTGCATGACAATGATAGGGCCAGGTCCTTAGCAGTAACCAAAAAAGGCACCTGTAGTGGTCTTCTGATTGCCATCCTGTCAGGGCTATGCTGGAGAAAGCTGGCACAACCTGTGCCAGGAGCAGCTGGTGGGCGCTGCAAACTCCTGCCAGGGTTCCACATTCTGACATTAGCTGGGGGTGTCCCATTGTGGAAGCTTAAATGGGAACACTGCAAAGCCTGCAGTGCTTCTTCAAGACTGGATAAATCAAGTTTGAAGCTTTGCTTTAGGTTGATGGAGCTGTGTAAAGTGACTGCGCCATGGGCCAGGATAAAGGGCAACGTTTCATTCCTGGCTGGGAGATGCTTTGATAAGCTGCCCTACCTGAGTGCATAAAAATAGTGTTTCCTTATCCAGCATGAATTACTTTCCTTCTGCAAATTTCTATGCCAGGAAAGTACATTCATGGATGATAAGTAATCTTTTATAGAATAATAATTTTTATATAAGACTAATTAAACAAAAAAAAAAAAGAAAAAAAAGGCAAAAGCAGCTCCAAGTTTCCCATCTCCTACTCACCACAGCTGAAAATCTATCTCTATAAAAACATTCATCTGAATTATCCCAACTGTTATGTTGAGGTATTTTGAGACTCCTGCACATTTTCAAAGAGTGGAGATGCTTCTGTATTTTGTTCAGTTTGGGCAAAAGGCTGAAGGATAGCAGTTTTTGCAGGTGTTTGCACATCAGGCCCCACTATTGGTGATTAATTGTCAAAAGATTATAAACTCCTTGCAATACAGCTTAGCTACTCTAGCCCTTGATCTCTGTTGTCTTTGGTTGTACCTTTGTTGTTAACCTCTCCAAGGACATGCTCCAGGAGACTGATTTATGCCTTTAAAGAGATTTATTCTCTTTTGACCTGTCACACGGACTTTATCTGATTTGTTACTTACTCCTCTAAACGAGCCCAGGCAAGGCTCTCTGAGGTAAACATGAATGGCATGCTCACAGAAACAAGAGTCAAAGAAGTGCTACCAAAAATCCCCCAGTCATATAAAATTGAAGGGGAGGGGAAAAGTAAAAACCTTGCATAACTTCAGAACAGACTGTAAGAGCAAGCATGGAGCCAATCTGCACAGAGGGAAAGGATCCTGGTGTTTCATCTGAGAGAAAGATGCCTGACAAATCAAACATCACACTGGATGCTACTTCTGTGTCCAGTGTCCTTTGAACCCCTTTTCCACCACACCCTGAGATTGCTTTGCAGACATTTATGGAGTGAAGGATCAGCTGCTGACAGAATGAGAGGGCTTACCAGCAGCACTGTCCTGTGGCTCCTTCAAGCTGCTCCCAGGGAGTGAAGTAGAGCTCTGAAGTGGGGTGCTGGCTGCAGCTGGCCAGCAGTGCCATTAAAAATAAGGTCTCCCAGCGGAGACTGCAAGTGAGCTTGAGCAGAACAGCTCCAGGTCATTCAACGTGCCTCACACCAGGCCAAAGTCTGGGCACAGTCCTGAGTTGCATGGGCAGTGAGACCACAGCCTCTGAACCACATGGTAAGAGCAGGTTTGCTTCCTTCTGAGAAGAAACATGGATTTGCCTACAATTTCTATAATCTCAGCCGAAGAAATTCTCCTTCCATTCTACATGTACTCTAGCAAAAGTAAGATCTAACATGCATGTGTTTCCCTGTTATGGCTTGCAAATGCAGAGCAAGTTGACATTGTACCCTGTGACTCAGCAGACATTGCATGGGAGCACTGGGCCTTGGGGATGGCATATGAAAGGTGGAGAGAGAAGCTTATCAGGAATTTATTGGAGTATAAAGTTCTTTATAACATTGTGTAGGATGAGAAAGAATTCAGGAACTTTAATAATGGTTCTTCAAGAGTTAGGAAGACTTGGATATGGGAGAGACCTTGAAAACACATGCAACCCATTATATGGTTATATGGAATCTCATTTTTCTGCTCTCAGAGTGGGATTAATGGGGTAGAGTAACAGTGAAAAACAGAAACTATCATTAAAGGAAATATAGGCATATTACCTTGCCAATATGGTACCATTTCACAGACTTTTAGGTAGCCATTGACCTGCACGGGAAAGCAATATCACTTATGGCTGGCCTCAAATGAGACTTATCTTACAGCAGGACTCCACTAGTAAAATATGAAATGGACATTTCAGGTTGGCTCCCTTGGCTACTACTGCCTGAACGACATGGTTCCTGGGAGCTATGAAGTGCTTTTCTGAGAACCTGAAACATCCATCTCGAGGGAGGGCTGTTTAAAAATATCTTCTGATCCCTCTAGGAAACCCAGTTCATAGGTACTTAAAAGCTGCATGAGGAAAAATAATTATGACACAAAGCTGAACTGCTAAGTAGGCTTGACTTTTCATTTGTATAGTGAGAGCGAGTTCTTAGAATGTATTTCTTTAGACATTCACAGCCAATTTCCATTACATTAACCAGAATCACCTGGGCAGTGTCTGTAGATTTTTTCCTGTTATGTTCTAAATGAAATTTTTTTGAATGCTGACTAAAACTCCTTGATATATGAAACTCATTCAAGGAAATCCTACATCTTGGAAGAGCAGTAATAATAGGTGCTGAGGTTCATTGTCTATTAAGCAGTCTTTTTATTGCTGCTGCATTTATCACAGTCATCTTGTGAAATTCTGTGGTATAGTCACCATATTCTTAGAATGAAAACTGTCATTTAAACCTCTTTAAATGCAATGACATGACGTGGTGGTCTGTCTTGCTAAAAAGAAAGGTTTTTGGAAAAGATGCCTGTATTGCCACCAGTCAAAATATAGTTCTGGTAATTAGCAGTGTGTTTTGAAACGTTACCAGAATGAGCTGCTTTTCTGCACTAACCCGCTCTTGGGTAGGAATGATTTTGATACCATTGTTCAGATATTCATCTGACAGTCAATAAATAGCAAATTACTCATTTTAGTGTGCAGCTATGAGAATGAAACAAACTTTTGGAAAAGAATATAATTCTGACAGATTTTTCAAGGCATTTTTGGGTACATAAATTCCCTTGCCTTAAAAAATTACTGTAAGCAGTATGTGCATAAATTACTGGTTATAACCTTTTAAATTTACAGCAACACAATATTTTTTAGGGAAGGGCAAAGGTAATGAAGCAGAAATGTGCTTCTTTTCCTTAAATTAACCCTTACATTGACATGCTTAAGCAATATCTGCTATCTGACAGGGAATGAAGGCTATAGAGAGACTTGCGGTGACATTTATTCCTGTCATCCCTGTGAACTGACTTGCGTATGAAAGCAGAATGAGTCAGAAATATTACAAACCTAATTAAAAGTATTATGGGTTTTAAAGATTGCAGATACTTCTGGGTTTAAAATTCCCCAAGTATTTTGTTAAAGGCTTTTGTGTAATCCTGTCTATCTTTGCTGTGTGGAGAGTGGATCAAAGGTGAAGACTGGTTATCCTCTCCTGAATTTTAGTCCTGCTGGGGATTAGTTTCCTAGGGATGTCCTAAAAGTTTTCCTCTAATACAAACACAATATGAGAGGAGTGGATCACAGGGACTAAGAGTTTAAATTCATGGTTTATAAAAGCGCATTTTAAAGAGGCAATTTATTTGAGTGCAAAGTACAGTACCTTAGGTTAAGCATTTCTCCTTTGTTACTGCTACCAAACACATTACACTAAACAAATCATCATGCTAGACAGAAAGGGTATTTGCATTTTGTTAAGGGACAAACTAAGACAAAGAAAACACATTCCAACATCTGTGATGCCCCATCCTTCTCCCAACACACCAAAAGCTCCTGTGAAATTTCTCATGGGCTGTTGATTGTACTGAACAGATCAGCCATTGTCATTGCTATGTATTGGTGCAGAAAGCATATGTATGTAATATATGTTAAAAAATGCAAGGCAAATGAGAAGGATAAAAAAAATTATCAGAAGATAATGCTATGTGCTTTCATAGTGAGAATTCTGCTCTAGGACTATATTGTAATGATACTATAAAAATGGTGCAAAGGGCTATGAGGAACTTACTCTTGTTTTTCTAAAGTAACAACGTGCCAAGGAACTGTACAGACTGTGTCATGTATTACAATTCACAGGCTGCACAGGGGGTTTCTGAAGTTAGGGTAGCAATCCATTTTCCTGGGTGTTCTCTTGTTGGTTTTTTATAATGACTAGTCAATTTACACTATTCCATACGACTGATAACAACAGATTTCTTCACATTCTACTACATCCTTAGAATCTTGTTGTAAGGAAATGTAAAAGAACCTCTCTCAGATTGCGTCAGGAGATAGCTGACTCTTCCCGGAGCTGAGAGAGCTGATCCTAAAAGATGTCCCCACAAGAGAGAGACCCTCATTAATATACTGAATATGACATTATATTATATGGAATACCCCATTGGCATATCCAAATTCCAATTTGGTTTACTAATTTTAATATTCCTCATCCCTCCTAGATCTTGCACTTGCAGACTAGCAAAACACAAAGTCCTTCAACTTCCAGTGACAGTTGAAAACACTGGGATGTTATCAATGTTCTTCTAACAAATCCCATACTGCAACTAAACCACAGCACTATTCTAACTACTAAAAAGATAACTGACTCTGTCCCAGACAAAAACCAGGCCATTCCACTTGATTATTCTGATAGCCACATTGACTTCATTATGCTACTGCAAATAATTACTTACCAGGATAAATCATGGTTTTACAGACTATTAGGAAACTGTTCTTGGACAGGTTTTTCTCAGAAAAAAGCTTTGATTATGGCACAAGCTGTCAATACAACTTGGGCAAAGGTATTTTGAACCTGAAAAGACAATAGTAAAATATTAATAATAAAGCCTCCTTATAACTTAACAATTTAAGAATAAAATAAACGTAATACGATATCATATGTCATCCAGTGTGCTCCCATTAATGATGTTGCAAAACTCTACAAATCAGTGTAAACATGAAAAAAGAAACCAGATTATTTTTTTGAAACTGCCGAATGAAACTTCAGGTCATTTGAAATTGAAATCTAGATGACACCAATGTCACTTCTGTCTGTAACTTACTTCACTATTTTTTCTTCAAAACATTAATGCTTCTAATAAATCCAAAGCTCTGAGATTTGGCCAGCTCTGTTCTCAAGCTGGTCAATGAGACTCTTGTGATAACATCAGGTGGTGACTCTTTGGCTAGAGATGTTGTTAAAATGCTTCATACTGTGATAACATGAGAGGGCACATTGAGAACCATTGGGCCATCTGCTCATGTGATGAATGGGCTTTGGGAGGCAGAGGGTGGAAAAGCAGGGTTAGATGGACATCTGTGGCCTTTCTCATGTTCCTGAGTTCTTTCCATCACCAGCATGGGGTCCTGGAGCAAATGGCCAGGGAACCACATGGATCCTGTAGCAGTCTGCCTCTCCACAGTGACAACAGAGGGAACTGGGGAGTACCTCTGTCTTGGCAAAGGTTAATTTTATTAATTTTCTCTTCCTTCTGAAGAAGATGGGATGCCTGTTGTTGACATTGAATATAAACTCTTTGGCTAATGGATACCTTGATCAGGTTTTTCTGTATTTTCTCTTTTCCATGTCCCTAAGACACTAGAGTGTCTCTCACCAATGACCAAGGTTTTGTCTTCTCAAGGAAGTGCAGTTATGTAGGTTTTCTTGAGGTGACACTTAGGAGTCTTCTTCCATAGCCCTCATTAGGTAGTAAATGTGCCTGGGAGTCGGAAACATCACCCATTATATTTGATGGAATACAAAGGAGAATAAAGCATTTAGGTCTGTGGTAATATTGTCTTTGTATTCACTTTTTTAACAGACTGTATTTGTGACTTTAGTACTCAGTCATTTGTTACAGTTTCAAAGATCATCTGAGCTTTGCTAATTATTCTTTTCTACTTAAAATGCTATTGTAATTTTTCTTCTTACTGTGACCAGAATCACTGATTTCAGTGAAGGACACTGTATGAATTATCTTCCTTGCCCCATCCTGTATTATTAAAAAAGTCTTTCTAAAAATGCTGCATTTAATGTGCTTCTATTTATCAAAAAGTAGTAAAATAACTTATTTAACACAAATATTTTCTTCAGTGTTCTCAATTTCCCATTTATACTTGTCTCCCCAATAATTGTTTCTTAGTTTTACTTTTGTTAGTAGCTTAATTTTCAGTGTTACTTTCTCAGAAATTATTATATTTTTCTAATACATTTTATCCTATTTTAACTGTTCCTTCTTGGAGATTCATACCATGTTTGGATTAATTGATTTGATGATAGCTCATACATACTGAAGTTAAAAACAGACCTCTTAAGTGCCAGAAACTTAACATTTATTCTTGTCACTGCTGCTTTATATACTTTTGTTCTTCCATAATTGCCATATATAATTGCCTAACACTCAAACTTATAGAAATTCTTAATTTACTTAATCATTTCACAGTTCAATTATTTTTAAATACAGTAGGTGTCCTATCAATCTAGTATTGTATAATTGATTCAGTCTGTGCAACATTTTCAATCCCAGTCCACACAGATTGCCGATGGACCATAAATCAGCAGTAAATAGCCCAGCAGTGAGTGAGGTGAGCGTGTGTGTGTGACCGTGAGGTCAGTGAGTCTCTAGTGGGTGTGGCAGGACTCCTTGTTATATATAGTTGCATTCAGTATATCAATTTATGACCTGATAGGGAAAGTAGAGGTGGCCAGATAGGAACAGCATATAATGCCCCATGACTCCTGCTGCTGCCTTCTTAATGTGTAAGCAAATATGGATCACTTCTCTCTAGCAATCTGAGCCTCAGGCTTATACACCGCCATGAAGTTTATTGTTATCAGTGAACTACTTTAGGATGTTGGCTGCAAATAGCAAATGGTTGTGTAAGTGGCAATAATGAGCTAGTAGAAGATGCAGTTGGAGAGGATGCTGAGTGAGCAGGTGCATGAACACATACTCCCACCTCTCATGATCCTGGGCCAGCAGTAAGTGCATTGGTGCATCTCCCAAAGGTCATTGCAGCACTCTGCAGGACACACCAGCACCAGCCAGGGAGCTCAGCAAGCCCACTCAGGACCCAAGGACCAGACAGACACAAGGGCAGTCTCTCTTGGTCACTGAATTTGGCCACATTCATTTGCTGGGACCCAAATAGAAGCAATGTGGAGATTATGGCACCAGCCGTATAATGCCAAAAGCTTTGTCTACACTGGAGCAGTGCAGTGGGCACAATTGCAGTGCAGGATGCTACCAGTTGCTATTCAGATTGGGTTTTGTTTTCTTTAACCCAAGACATTTCTGTTATTGTGCTTGCTGCTACAGCAGCCAAGAGAAGGTCACACAAGTATCTGTATTACAGATCACCTGATATTCCATCTGATAGACCTAGCTGTGTTTTGTGGCTTCCCTGGTGATACTTTTAGGAAGTAATTCTACAGAGCCTCACTATATCTTTCCCAGACATCACAAATGGCTATAGACTAACCCAAACTGTCATTGTGACCTAGCCAGTCAAATAAGATGAATCTTGTGTCACTCTTCATTGGCACATCATTTTTTCTGTGAGAACCTCAGCGAGAGGAAGGTACCAAGCGGTCAAATCACAAATTACAGAGCATCCTGCAAGCCTTAAAAGTCTGAGTGTATAAGCTATGATCGATTGGCTCATTTCTCTGTTGTTTCTTGCTGTAACACAGAAAGACAAAAAGGTGGACAAATTTCCATTGTTTTTTGAATGATAAACATTGCTACATACATTTCTAATGTATGCGTTGTTTCTTCTGTCGCTAAGAAGTCAAGTAGGTGAGATCCTTGTAGTTAAATATGTAATAAATATACTAGTTTCAACTGGTTTATCTCACTGCTACTCTCTTCTCCAGAAACCACTCACCATCAAAACTTTTAAGCAGCTTCAAACATGCCTTTTTTTCCTGTTTGTTGCAATCTAACCTGCCACACATTTGTTTCCTTTCCTGAGCAAACACCTATATTTCTCCGTAATGACATAGTAGTCCTAGTGCCAGAAGATCAAGGAATAGTCCTGAAAAACTGTCAGATTTCTTATGTAAAAGAGTTGAATAGTCTGCAGATTTACAGAAATGAAGATGGATATATGGTATGACAAGAAGGGGATAATCCCAAAGAGGCCCAGGATTTACTTCCAGCCCTAAAAAGCTCTGAAACAGAGAATTTTGCAATTTATGACATGCAAGCTTAAGTTTTGAAGCATACACTCCTAAAAACGTTATTTTATGTAGCATGGCCTATTTTTGTGGCTATCAGTATCGCTTTCTTTCCCCACAGCTGTGACCAAGACCTGATAACCGTAGGAGCGATAGCTATCACCCTGCTATGGTTCCTCAGCATTTGGGACCTAGTGGTAGGAGGTCTGTGATCTCTACTAGCACCTGGTGGAGTGAGAGGAGACAGGAAGCCATCCTGTCCTCTGGAGCCAAATCAAAGCAGAAACCCGATAAAAAAACCCAGTATCCCCCATGCTCTCCAGGTTGTCTAAGTGAGAAACACATGTACTAGCTCTTTCTTTTTCAGAAATATTTCTCACTATTTGGTACATTTCTTTCTTTTTTTTTCAGTGTAGAGATATCTGTAGACCCATATACACATATTCCTGTTCAATCACAGATGCATATTTATACAGAATATAAAGAAAACATAGATGCATTGCTTTGTCAGAACTCACTTAGATGTAACAGTAACACCCTTAAATCTTTGCTGCTTGTGAGAAATATGATATTCTAGACTCTATCGATTATATCTATAATGTGATATAATCCATCATTCTGTATATTGATAAATCATGCTCTAAATAGCAATAAATAAAAACCAAGTGACCCTTTTTTCCTGTGAATTAAGTGTGTTAATATTACCTCTACAACAGAATAAAACTATTTAGGTCTCATTATGCAGTGTTTAGCACAGCAGTTCAGGAATATTTTTCTTCCTAAAAGTACCTAACTTTGTGAACGTATGAATAAAAATGTATAATGCAAAGGCAGGATTTTTGAGGGTTGCCATACCTGAAACATTTACATAGCTTAATTTATGAGCAGAAATCTCTTCAGTATAGCTAACCTGATTGCTTGCTTTTATCAGAAACTAGATTAGATTGACAAGTAAATTTTTCCATACAGGCCAAATTATCAGACAGATTTTTTTTTTTTTTTTTTGCACAAAGTAATTTAACCCAAATTAAAACAAAGAAACAAAAAAAATCTCCTAGAACTTTCTGATAGCTTCTTCATATGTAATGTTCTAAAAAAATATGATCTTTAAGCGAGAATGATTATGGGAAAACAGGGGAAGAAATACTCTTCTTCCTTTACATGAGAAAATAGTGTTTGTCATTTTTTTCCACATTACATTGCAATTCAAGATGTAATATTCAGTTGAAATTCAGACGTATTATTGGTGTGAAAAAATCCCCACATTCAGCTGTGTCTAACAGAGATATTTTTCAGACTTGCGTCTTGGCAAAATCGCCTCACTTTAATCCTTGTATAGCTTGCAGCTTTGTGTTTCAAGGAATGTAGAAACCAAGCTAGTTTAGAAGGGGAAAGATCAGTAATCTGCCTTGTTCGACCTCTGGCTCCCACGCTAACTATCTATTTGTCTCTGCTCACAGTAAATTTTCTATCAGTGCTTTGAATTAAATCTGTGCTATTGATGTTTTTTTCTTTTGCTTGAGAAAGGATACCTTCTTAGTGATCTGAAAGGATTTTCTTTTGACACTGGTTCTGCTGTATTCCTGGGGTCACTTGTGGCCTTTCCAGTTTGCCTGTAATCAGCCTCTGTTTGGCTGATCGCTAGCACTTCTCTCGGTGGAGTCTCACCCAGTTTCTTGTTTGTACCCTCCTAACTTTTGATGTACAGACAGGCAGGACATCAAGCCTTTTTTCTTGTTATTTTTAACACATGAAATACTGTGCTGGAGCAGATTAGTTATCCAGTGACCTGCTTCCAGAAATGGCTTTTTTTCAGACATTTCAGCTATCAGTATAAGGATTTACATCCGCATGTGAATCACACAAGCAAAACAACCTGTTTAAAGTCAAAATTTCTCCCTATACCCAGGGAAAGAATAGTTGACTGGTGTCCTGCACATTCAAGAGCTAGTGTCCTCCAAGTTATTTTAAAACAGTGTAAGGTTAGTTATTAATCTTGAGCTATCTTAACCCAAACAAAGACACAGATCCCGAAATATTTTAGTGCTTCCCTCAATGATGAATATTCTTTAAGGATATCACAGAATCACAGAATCAGAGAGTCATAGTGGTTGGAAGGGACCTCAGGCCAAGGGAAGGAGGGTTGGAATGAGATAACAGCCCCTCTGTTATCAGTACATTTACGTAAGTATGTAAATGCATGCTTTGTAGGAGGGCATGAGCAAGAGAAATTCCCCATTCCACAGGATCCCTGTTTCTCTGAAAGCATATGCAGGGACAAACTCAGACTGATGTGTGCTTGGATCTCCTCAGCTCCCTTTGTTGGCTGCGTATGGAGTCACTGAGCACCCCCTGCACATGGGACTTGGGTCACCCTTTTGTCCCACTGAGCAGTGAAGGAGAGCTTGGCCATGGCTTTTTGGGGTCAGTTGAAATTGTGGGTGCCCTTGCCTGGAAGCTACAGATGCCTAGCCCTAGTTTGGGACTGAATTAGCACATTGTAGTCTATTTCTTCATTTTTTCCTTCTGTCCCCTGTCCCCTATCTCAAGGTCCTACTTCCAGGAGACAAAGTGTTCCTAAAACCTAGAGGCTGACCCAAAAGTTAACTGTCCCCTAAAGGAGGACCATCAGACTCCTCCATAAACTAATCCAATCTCTGAGAGGAGGTCTCTGGAAAAGCATCCACCTTTCCTCATAGATATCAGTCACAAGTATATTTATCCTCCTGGACAGAGATGCACAGTTAATCTGCCATCCATGCAGACAACAATGAAGCACTAAAAGAGACAGATAGTCACAATAAATAAGGTTCCAGATCCTCCCTGGATGTAAGCTGGGGTTGTTCCTTTCTGATCAAGGTAGTGACAAACTTTTATGCCAGCTGAGAGTCTGGTCTGTAAGGGTCCTGCAGCAATATGGAGACAGCTTTGCAGACTTCCTGACCAACGCAAGATGATTTCCTCTGCATGGTGTGGGAACATAGCCAGAGAATTCTACATTTGTTAATAGTGTCTTTCCATCTGGACTTGACTGGGTTCAATATAATAAAGCATGTCTTGGGTTATGTAAAAAGTCTGCATCTTTTAAACCACCATAGTTTATTAATTCTATAATATTATCTGAATGTTATCTTTTATGAAAGTTAACAGGTCTTCTGCCAGTTTCAAGTAGTTACTTTTATTAAAAAGCTTTATATTGGTCCAGAAAATGTATTTTGTGTGTGTTTTTTTCCCTGTGAAATGTTAATATTATTATTGTATTTTTTAGGTATATAAAAGCCATTTTTACAGGGAAGAGAAGTTTCCTTCTAATGACATGTCACAAGCTGATTCATCATTCACTTTTGTTGTTTCAGTGACAAAAGACTTTTCTAAATAGTTTTATCCTTTTTCATAAAGAGTTCATCCTATTTTTTTTTATTATTATTCCTGCTGGTTAAGTATGATCTCCTACACCTTTTAGGTGTATAATTTTCAGCATGAAACTTAACACTTCCTAAGTATTTTGAATTTGGCTCTGCCTTTTGTTTCAGATTTTGCTTTCCTGTTATTATTACTGTTACTGCTGTTATTATTATCACTGAAAATGTGTGGGGTGCTCAGCACTCAAGAATGAAAAAAGGTTAAATATCTCAGCCTGAAGACTAGATTTTCCTGTCGTTTTCTTTAAACTGGCATTTTTTTTATCCTTCTCAGGATGATGTGTTTTCAAAACCAATGTAGTATTTTGCTAGTATTTTTGCATAATATTTTGCAGGCAAACATCAGCTCTCCATGCTGGTGCTCTGGGCCAGCTGGATGCTCCTCAGCAACGAAGGGGAAGCCGTGTATTTTGTGATGAGCGCAGCCCTTGGCCCGAGATAATCACCAGCCTGCTGAGAGGGGGATGTGAGCTCGGGAACAGCAAACACAGCCTTAGCTGGCTATGTGGTTGTGGGCTGGGGTTCAGTATGCAAAGCCTCCTGTGCTTTTGCCTGCCAGTAGCTACATGAATGTACCCATAGTCAGTTGGTGGCTAGCTCAGGCATAATAGGTTCAATGCTGCTTAATTTAAAACTATGGTTTTGCAATCAATTTTGGAAGGTGGAACCCCAAAGGCAAGTCATTTTGCCAGGCCAGGTATCTCTTAGCTTCAGGAGGCACCTGGAGGGATGAGTGATATATGAGTCCTCACTATGGAGGGCCCAAGCTTCCATCATGTCCTGCACTGCTCTCAGTGCAATGCTTGGGAGTATGAGGAGGAAAATGTGCTCCTCTGTTAATGAGCTGTCCTGTCCCAACTTTTCCCTGCAATTTAACCATGATTCATTGAATAAACAAATGCATATCAGTTACTGGGGTTTTTTTTTTTTGCTTTCTGTGTTTGTCAAATTATACTGGAGACTGTTGTATTCCCGGCAAGGTGATTGCCTTAAGGCCATGAGCTTTATTTACAGCAGAAAAGCAATGTCTTAAAGCACTGAAAAACACTCTGAACTTTGGTTCTTTTAATGTAACTACAAACTGAGCAGGCATCTAGGTTGCACTTGATTTCGACTGTTTTAACAGCTTTCTACAATGAACACCTTGCTAAGTATAGAGTAGTTATTCAGCATTAATGAAATTATACACAGACAATGAGATCTGCAACATTAACTTTTTATCTTGTTTTCCGTAATGATTTTTCTGCCCTAATGGAAATGCATGCATATCTAAGCAGATTTTTTTTGACTGCTATTTTATAATTAAACTGTGCTATCCACTTGTAACTCCAGCCTGAGCAGGCACTAATATATCTGGAAATAGTGGATGTATTCTTAAAGATCTTTTAAATTTCTAACCTTGAATAACTTGTCTCTGATGCTTTTCTTAATTATAATCCATTCAGAATAAAAGAGGATGAATTTTTCCCCTTGAGCAAGGCCAGGATAAATTCTAACATATCTGCTCTGTATAAAGATTTCTTTTTCATTCTGCCAAAGTGAATATTGCATGCTAAACTACTTCATCGTTCATTAGTGTACAATTAGACCCACGTTCACTGGTATGTGCTGCCTGCTTTGAGCCATTCTGGTGATGCAAAGCAGCTGTAAACTTGATTTAACAGCCTGGCTAAACCGGGTTTACAGCTGTTTCATGTGGCTGGCGAGGAGCGTTGTATCTGGGGTGTACTGGTAAATGTGGCCTGTTGAAAAAGAAATAACTTGCATTGTTATTTTATCACTTCTCAAATTGCCATGGTCATAAAGCAGCCTTTGTTAGTTTTCATTTGGTAAGACCTAGTTTTCGACTTTGTTGCACAGCTTTATGGCATTTTCTAATTACAACAGAGGAAAGACATATTGTAAAACTAGAGTTTAAATAAGCAATATATTAGAGAAATATATAGTAGTAGAGAGTTTAAATTAGGAACTATTCCTAATGGCAGCAGAGAGATTAATGGCAGAGAGATTATATATGGCAGTGGGATTATATTAAAGCTCAGGAAAAAAAGATACCACCTTCCATATCCTCCCAAATTTTCCCAGTGTGGCAGCAATCTCCTTGTCTGAGAATGACTGAGAACCTCTACTTCACCCTGGCAGCCTCCAAATGGCTACCAGCTCCTCCTGATGGTACATATCCATGGAGGTAACCAGGTGGTCATGATATGTCATCAGGACCACACCTTCTCAGACAAGGCTCATCACATCTGTTCTGCCAGAAAGATCATCTGCGCAGCTCCTCAAGGGGATGCTGCTTTTCTGCCCAAGGTCCCCTTCTTCATCCATCATGCACCTTTATGGAGGGTAACCCTAGGATTGGGTGAAAGAGGATTTCCATAGCTATGTCCAATCTGACAGGAAATCCCACTGTACTGGTGTCACAAATAGCAGTGTGAGAAACTGTAGTGCCCCTTTCATAGCTGCAACATCAGGCAGGACCATGGTGTAGGTAAGCTGACTTTACAAAAAACCCTCCAATATGTGACACAGTTTGAAAGACAATAATAATCAAACTTCCACTGCAACCAAGCCAAGTTATATCCTTTCATGTTTTTCCTTTCATTTGTCCTCTTTCTTTGCTTGCTCAGGGCTTTGCCACGCTGGGTTCCCTGCCCTCCCTGCTGTACCTTGTACAGATCTCCGTCTCAGTCTTTTGTTCATGCCTCCCTTATCTTAGCAGGCAAACACGTCTAAGCAAAATATGAGTATAACGAAATCCAAAACTGATTCAGAACAAGAAGTAAAAAAAATTAAGAGCTTTTCCATAATTAAATTACTTAAAAATAAAAAGGAACTGCAATATCAATGCATCTAGCTCAGCTTGACCTTGATATTAGTATGCCTGAGCTTCTTCAATGCCTCTTTGCAATGTGGTTCTCGGTTTCCTTTTTCTGCCATTCCCATTTCTGAGTTCAGCTGAAACTCTGGGGATTCATCAGAGCAAGTTGTCATCAATGGGAAACTCTGGTTCATCAGGGAGATGTAGGTCACACAAAAATCTAGGTTCATTGGGGAGAATAAGGAAGAGAATTTTCTGGCTGCAAGATCTATTAGACCTAACTGGATGCAGAAATTAATGTAAATGTAAAAAAAAAATATTTAATTTAGATTATCATGATGGGAAAATTCCATAAAAATTGATCTTTCCCTGGACATATATTGATTTATGTAGCCTCTATTTTACCAACAGAAAATCTTTCTCTAGAAATTACTTCCAAGCCTTTTTCAAGCCTTTTGCAATGAGCAAGCAGCTTTAAAATGCAAAAGTATTTTATTTTTGATTAAGGTAGTGTAGTGAACTAAACCATGAAAATATTCAGTGTTCTCTCTCTCTCTTGCTCTTTGTGCCCAAACTTACATAGCAGTGGTGTGACTTGGACTAAAATCTATGGAATTTCATGCTTTACTGATGTATGCCAGTTCTGGTGGAAGGGACATTTCCAGTACGTTGTTTTGAGTTATGGAGTGCTGTAAAGGCAGTTTAGACTGAAACTAGGATCTCCTTCTGTTTCTCGGTGTGCAAACAAATGGAGATGAAGACAGTCCCTGCCTCACAAGTGGTCTGTCTACACACATCAGCAGGCAAAGACAGCCAGGGAAGCAGGAACTTAGGACAGAAGAGGTTTGCTCCCAGCAGATCCGACCAGAGCTGACATCTGGTAAGAGCTGGGGCACCATCCACCCAAGCACTCAGCAGCTGTCCATTGCCTGCAGCACCCTCGATGTGCGTTTCCTGGCTGTGCTGTGATTCTGCTGCAGTCAGGAACTGTGGATATCTAAGGTAGATGAAGGGGGAAAAGGAGCAAATATAGACTTATTTTTTTCCCTGTTTCCAGAGTTAGAAACTTAATGTTTTTGTGCCTACCACCTTTTTCAGAACCTGTAGTGCTGAAAGGCCAGGCAAAGCGTTCTGTAGGGCAGCCTCCTGGAACGTGCATCCCCACTGTAACTGACTATACCACAGTTGCCAGGGAGGTCATTTGGAAGTGCCTCATGCTTTTGTTCCTCAGCTGCCTTTTGAAATTCACCAGCTGTGGTAATATTTCCATATAATTCTTCTTCAGGCCAATAAAAATCATACCCATTTTCATTTTCAGTAATTACATTGCAATCGGCTTTGCTTCCAGTGCATTTTAACCTTGCTGAACCCTTTTCTTTTGGTAGTAAATGGTCAATTATCTCTCCCTGTACATCTACTGAGTGTGTAACCACTTGTACTATTTTCCCTATCCTATGTTTTCTCCAATTTCCTTTTTATTCAATAAGGCGCCATTGAAACCCTCAGATCCTCATGGCAGGAGGGTTGGAACTAGATGATCTTTAAGGTCCTTTCCAACCCTAACCATTCTATGATTCCATGATCGAGGCATCAAATGCAGTGAAAAAATTAAAATCTTCCCTGGACCCATATGTGGGTTTCTTTGACAAGCATGTATTTTGTCTAAAAAAACCCCCCAAAACGTTCCTTAAATTCAGTTTGAAATAAAAGAGCCACATATTTCTCCTCAGCCTAAAGAGTTACTTTGCTAGTGGCTCTTCAGGGTGGTCAATTCCTATCTTGCACTGTAATGCAAATGATGTATTTTTGGTTGAAAGTTTCGTAAAAGAAAAGGAGTCCAAAAAATGCCTTTACACTACGTCACAAATATTTGCCTCTTACATCTAACTGTCCTGTCACATACAAATCAGTCTCTCACTGAGGAGCAGAAAGGAATTCTCCCTGCAGCCACACCAAGCTGAGACACATACATTTGTCCATCAGAAGAAAATAATACCTTCTTTACATTTTCATCTGAATGCACTGTAAAACACTTCTTTGGCTCCCTTCAACTACGAAGAAGAGAAAAGCACCTCGGTACCTGTCTGTTTACAGAGATACAGGTCCTTTTTCATCTTCATTTTCCTTCAGTGTTTCTTCAGATCTGATTTGAAATGCTGGTGGAGAAAGGCATAACTGTATCTCTCATACAACTGAACAAACTCTCCAGAACAGATTGAAAGAAGGGAGTTATATTTCCACCACTACTTTTAACAGTAGGACAAGTACGATACTCAGTTTTGCAAGAACCTCAGTGTTTAGCCACAATACCTTTTCCTCAAGAATGCAAACATGGGCAACCTTGGCAACATGGTACTCTGCCAGTCATTAAATATACACACAATTTCCAGTAATAATGTCAAACACCGTGGAATGTAGTTGCACACTTGCAAGCATTTTACTGTCTGTCTGTCCTGATGACGGTTGTCTGAGGGGCAGCATAGCTGCACTTGCTTGGCATGGCTATTCAGGAAATTGCAGCATTTGCCCTGTGCTTTCTAACATCAACAAAGGAGTGCTTCTTTTCTAGGCTTCTTTATGAAGATACCTTCCAGGAAGAATTTTTCATGAAGGTGTCCCATGCCACTCCTTCTTTTCTCTCTCTAACTCCAGCTACTTTTTCCCACATGGTATGCAGAACTACCCCCTCGATATTTTGCTCCAAAGCTGATTGAGAGAGTGGAAAGTGGGACTGTCTTGCCCCAGTGATGCCGACAGGCATACTGGTGTGTTCGTACAGAAGCACTGCAAACCATTTGCTTTCCTCCAGGCAAGTATTCAACAGGAGCAATGACAGGCCCAGAAAAAATGTTTCTGTGATGGGAAGGTAAATATTACATGCTTCCCAGGCAGCTCCCTCTGCCTGCCCCCTTGGTACATGCCAAGGCTATGTTATAGCCTGTTAAAACACGATAGCTTTTAAGAGGTTTTTCTCTTCTTTTTGCTGCACATTTCATAGGCTGATGTGTACCTGTCAATTTTCCAAAAGCCAGCAATAATCAAAGGCTTGTCTCTGTCATGCTGCAGTAGATGCACAGAGAGTTATGTTGTCTGCATTTGCAGATAGAAGTTTTGTTGCTTCCTGAGGGAAAGGGAGAGGAACCCCCCTGCAGAGGGAAGGGTGGTATGTTGAAGTTGTTTAAGGGTTGGAAATTGAAGGTGTTTGAGAATATTAAAAAACCTTTACATGCTAATATAAAATAAGGATGTTTTCTTTGTACTGACCTGTCACTGATCTGCTTCACCTTACTCTTCAAATCTTAGTGAGGAATAACATTTCCAAAAGTCATGATGATCAACAATGAGATGTACAGAAAAGAGCTGCTCTCTGTCTTACCAAATTATAAAAGTCAATTGTGTGGAGTTTTAAAGACTTTGAAAACTCTGGATGTCACAGTGGGAAGTACCAAGGACTCAACTCAATGGGAAGAATGGATCCACAGGAAATCCCATTGCAGTCAACAAGTGAGTGGTTGTTGGCATTGGAGTCACGGTTCCTTCCAACACAGCATGCCATGTTCTGGAGAGGGATGAAAGACAGTAATTTATTTCTAGGCGGCTTGTATCTATTTCTTTTGTTGCATTCTAGAATTTTCCATAGCCATAGAGAACATCACATTTTCTCCAAGCTAATTTTAGTACATGAAAAAAAGAGTAAACAGAAGTTTCCAGTAAGGAATTCCTAATTTATACAAAGCATCAAATTTCTACCTTAAAGGTTGTCTTGTTTTCTTTCTTTTTATTTTTTTTTTTTCTCATCTAATTCTTCTTTGTATTATTAAGAAAAATAGTGTTAGACAATTTTGGCATTTGCCCCCTTTTAATGTGTCATTTGGCATCATTCTCTCCCACAGCAATAACCTAGCCAATCTATAAGTTAATTGACTACTAGCCCCCTAGCCACATTTGTCATTCTACTCTAATTTCCTTTTTAATTATCCTTATCTTATGATATTAAGAAGCCCAGATATGTTCACAGATTTCTGTGTGGAATCATAATAAACAGACTCTGCATTTACCTCCCAGATAACATCTGCAGCTTGACGTAAAGTCCTTGTCTGTTTGCCATCGCCAGTCATACACTTACACCTTGCTTGGAGCCTGGCCCAAGGCCTGCTGATGTCAGTAGAAATCTTTCTAATTATCCTGTGGTTGACCTGTGGTATGATTCAGGAATTAGCGGCAGGACATGTTAATGCCCCATAGCTATTAATTTTTACCTCATACACCTTTAATTGCCCAGAGCTTTGCCTTATGTAGGGTTGCCATTTCTCCTTGCAGGATCAGATAGTCCTTCCTCAATAGAGGTTTCCAAATGCCCTGAAGTCCTGAGTAGATTAAACCTTTACTGCCTGGCTCCCCACTTGCATGCACTGCTAAAGGTCTCCTGGCATTTTTGCCACCCAGAGAACTTCCTCTTCTTCAGGAGCTGATTTGAAATCTTGTTACCCTTCTCCAGCTCATCTGATTAATTAGTTTGCATTTTTGCTAGGTTAAATCTAATACTGAGTTTTTTATTATTTTCTGCTGTTTCCAGTATTGCTTAGGGAATGCTTTTCTTTGCACTCACAGGAATCCAGGCAATTAAGAATAGCATTTATAACCCCTCTTAATGAATTTTACCAACATGCATCCTGTAGGGTAGTAATGAAAGGAAAACATATGACATATACCCCTGCTTTTCATCTGGACACAGTAAAGAGAAGACTGTGTCATAGCCAGTATTTAAGACTGAAAAGTATCTTTAATGATCTGGAAAATCGCCAGGCTAAAATGGATGGAGTAGACACCATTTTCATACAAGAGTGTTATCTATTATCTTAATGAAGGGAGATAAAACTCAGGTAAAAGGGAAAGAACAAAATTATTACCAAAGACAATTAAATGAAGTACTAAACCAATACTTCATTATACTTCAGGTTTTGGACTTGTTTATGTTATTAAAATGTACAGCATTTGATGGAGTCTATAAAAAAGGCAGTCTTCAGTGTCGGCTTTTATTCTCTACAGGCCACAGTGTTTTCCACAGGTGCAGTTAATACCTTGGAGTTGTGCAGAAACAGTAACTACAATGGCCATCAATGTAGTTCTTACCTGGACAGTGTGTCACTGCAATGGTCCTGCAATCTGGATAACACAGAAACGGAAGGAGAGGGCCCAGGGACAGCAGGTAAAGATTTGTATAATTCCTATAAGAGTGCAGAGAGTACACATGGTTACTCACAATGTGCCTGTTGTCTTTTTAGTACATGAATTTACACATACAAGTGAGGTGACATGAGTCTTTACCGTAGCTATCTGTGGGCACAGAATTGCTGTGCCACCTGGTGATGTCACTTTCTCTTATGAAAAACATTTGAAAAGCAAGGTCTTCCATTATCTTTTTGTTTCATGTGTATTGATTATCTTCCTACAAGTGCAGTCAAAGGACAGATAAAAGGACAGAAGGGGAAAACAACATCTTTGATTTCGAGACTGTTTGTTAGATGGAGTAATAACAAGTGGAGCTACATTGTGGATGTTGTGCTCAGTTGTTAAAGTGTTACATAAAGCCTTCAATGTCAGTGAGAATTGTTTCACTGATGTAGCTGAAGTCTGGATCAGAGGAAGGGAGTGTACGTCTTCCCCTATTTTTATGTGAGCCTAATTTTGTCCCCAGGTTCTTTATACAAAACAAAGCGATCAGCTCACCCTTCAGGCATGGAATTCTGCAGCTGAACTACACAGAATAAATGTTACACTTGTGCCACAACAACTTATGCTGTGTTCATGCTTGATATATGAAAAAGCAGAGCAGGGAAGGTAATGAGAGCACATACCCACAGGAAGGCTACCTAAGGATTTAAACAGTTTGTGACATGGGGAGAATATAAAGTGTCAAAGCTTACTTGTTTAATGAAGCCACATAAAATCCCTAAGTAATTTTGGCAATAATTATTTTGTACATTTTGAGCTAGAATTCCCTAATCTAACACCTGCAGTTACAATCACTTGTATATGCAGGTACCTGATTGCATCTGTAAATCAAATAGTTAGGTGTTTAAGTAACTTCAGCTGTGCCTGAAAAAGTGCAGATGTAAAAATGCAGTCCTTGGTGAGGGTATGCTGAAAGTTTGGCCTTGCATTTCTGTTAGGTGCCTCTAATGAGGAAAAAAAAAAAAAATCTTCACTGCTATGAAAACTGATAAATTCTTTCTTCTTAATAACAAAGTAGCCTGAACTCAAAAAAGAAGACATGTGACATATTTCAAATTTTTTTATAGATCTTCATTGTACCTAATAGTTGTGAGTTGTGTTCAGAGTGAAAAGAAAGAAAGAGACTGTGCAGAAACTGTAAGTAGAAGGTATTATAATCTTTAGAACTTTGTATTACTTTTTATAATTATGTTTTCTCTACATGTCCTCAGCTGGTTTTACAACTTAGTAAAACTTAAATTTTCACTATCAAAGTTCAGCCTTTGTTGAACAAGTATAATTTATATGCCATGTTCTGAAGGATGTACTGAAATTTAAGTTTATCACAGAATTCTTCTTATAATACTTTTTCATATCTTACCCAGTTTTATTTACCAGAAAGAGAAATGCTATATTTCTGCTTCTTTAACTTGAAAATAGGTACAAGCATTTCCCTTATAATTAATCTTTTGCTTGAATACATTTCAAACCCTAAGATGATCTTCATTAAGAAAAAAGCTGTGAGTATCAAAGTTGAAAATGAGGTTTGAGGAAGAAGTATTTTATGGCAAAATTTTCACTTTAAAATGCAATTACCAGTAATTAAATTCATGAGTGTTTCATGGCAAATTGATAACTTGAGTTACACATGTTTAATTTGCATGATTCACTAAAAACTCCTCTGAAATCAGAGATATTACAACAGTGTGAACTTATATAGGGGGTTCAGAGTCAAGCTGATAAGGTACAAATGTTATGCCAAGGAATATTCCAGTTTCACCAGCCACTTCTGTCTGTATTAAGGATATTTTCTTATGGTGTGCTAAGATAGAAGAGTGTATTTAATTGATTTTCCCTCACCTAAGCAAGCTACTACAGAGTTACTGACATGTGTGTGCCTTAAAACATCACAGCAAATAATTTTTCCCCATACACTGGAATGATTTTGTTGTCAATATACTCCAGGCTTTGTACTCTGATAGAGATCTGTAATTACAGTAACCTCTCAGCTTTTTAATGGTGATGCATTCTTGTTTATTTTTCATACCTTTGGTCTACAACAACTGCTATCAAACTGTGATCTATGGATCATTAGGAAACATATGGCCCAATATGATTAATTTAGTCAGGAACAGTTGTGGCTGGTGACATTTTGGCTGAAAAGACAAGAAATAAGCATTAGCACCAACTCTTCCAATGTACTTGAAAGCAATGGCAATAATGTTATAACAGTGTTATGTGGTTCTATGTTACTGCATTGTATAATGTATCTTCCTCCATCTCTCTTTCCAAGATCATTGTACTTCTGTAAAGTGTATAGATAGTGGAATATTGTCATCCTATATGCTGTGGGACTGTATAGTTTTCTGCATTAACGAAAGTTTGAATTAGAAATTAAAAGATTGTGCAATTACATATTCTTTGCTGTAGCATGGACTTTTTTCACTACATGTATTTTGGCATAAAACAAAATAAAAGGAACAATTACTTTAAAGTATGTGCATTGTATTTAATTATTTGTGAAAACAGCAACTTAATGAGGAGCAGCAGATGCAAGGGTAGGTTATCTTAGCTCAGGCAGTTTGGAAGAGGGAGCAAGACAATAAGGTTTCATGCATATACTCTTCAGTACTTGTGGTAGTGGGTGACCTTGAAATTGTGAACTAAGCATATGCAATGCAATATTGTCTTAATGAGTCTACTGAAAACCTGAAACAGTAACTCTGAAAGTCATAATCAGCCCTATCCATTTCACCGGGCTGTTAAGCTTGTGACATAAAGATGAACATTTGAATGTCATCATTATTAATTATATTGCCAGTGATTATTTTACCAGGAAAATCCAGCCAGCTTAGATTCCCAATCAGTTTCCATGCCTTCTATGTACTAAAATGTCAATAGTAATTCCTCCATCCATGGTTCCCTCGACAACTTACACAATACTGGGAATTATTTGGCCTTGCCAAAACACAGGTCAATTAAACAATTATAGAGATAGTGACAGGGAAAACCCTAAAAGTTTAGTACTCAGAGAAGCAACCCAGTTCTGCTACTTTATTTTACTCATATCTTTATTTAATTCACTGGAAAATGTTTTTTTTTCACTGTCTATACCAGAATTCTGTGGAACCCAGAAAGAATGGAGCAGAATTTAATTTCCACTTGCTATAGAGAAGTCAGGATCCTAAATCTAAACAAGCTTATTTACTGCACCTAACAAGTGTGTTGTGATTATTAAGTAACGGTTGATAGTAATAATTCAATGCAGGAAAAGAACAGCTTGTTAGTCATCAACACAGTTTGGTGTTGGTCCTTGAGGGTAACAACTTGAGAGCCATTCACAGCCAGTTCTGATTCTCCAGACCTGCCAGACAATTCTTAACCAACTTAATGATGATTTATAGTTGTTGCACCTTGCATCATACTAATAACACACATTATTAACTCTCTAATGTTGAGTACCTTGTTGGAAGGTTCATCATACACGTAGCCTACAGGTCTACAACTACTCAAGGTTGCTTTAAGCACCTGTATTTATAGCTGCAGTTGTCTTTATTGTGTGTTTGAAACAGAAGATGAGGCCAAAGCATATTAGTGCTGTAATATTTTTCTCTCTTGTCCACTTTGTATAAATGCTATTATAAGTTTTTTTTGTGTATATATATACATGCAACCAGTACCTTCTTTGTTTTCTAGGCTGAGCACAAAAGTTAGCGAAGTATGGCCATGTGCATTGCAAAGTAATTTCTTAGTAGCCAAAGCACTTTAGTCAAGAAGATTTGAGTTCCAAGTAACTGTGGAGAAAATAAAATTTAATTGCCAAAACCACATTACTGTAAGACTATCTTGTAAATTTGTTGACTACAGTGCTTGGATCCTTATGGCAATTGCAGTGTTACTCAATTATGGGTAACAGAACAATACAGCAAATTTGATTTATCTGTACTTCAGTAATGATCACATCTATTAGTAAAAGCTACATTCTGACAAGCCCACCAAGTTGCTAAAAAAATTTATATGCATACATAAAAGCTTCTTAAAGTTTCTGTTTCACATCTTCAGTGGAGTTTTTGATTGAGTAGTTAATACCTACCTATCTGTAGCAACATTGCAGAAGCACTGGGGCTAGATTTGACATTGTGAACCGCTTCCAAGAGTATGCGGTACTTTGGATCCTTGTGTAATGTCTGTGACTAACTAAATAAAATGTTTGGTGATGTCTTTAAAGAAAATGGATGTCAATGGAGAATATTAATTATGAAATTTATCTGCCTTCCTACTTTCACTTGCTTTACGCTTATATATTTTTCTATTAGTTTGAGAGATTTGTTTTTTGCGTGTTCACAATACAAAGTACAATCCCAATCTTTCAAAACTGACAGAGTTTTAAGTGCAACTACTAGTTTTTATTACCGGATCTGTCTGTTTATGAGAGTGCCTTGCAAACTGCCTAGGATTCCCCTTTTTTTCCAAAAGGGTGGCATGCCTTGGGCTGACCCAAATACTAAAATTAAGGGTCACAATCGGTCCCTGTGATTCAGGATGCAGAAGGACTATATCCTACTTTCGTGTAAACTCAGATCTCTAATAAGAGTTTGTGCAGAAGCAACAAATAAAGTGCTTGGAACAAAGAAGACCACAGACCAAAAACCTTTCTCCTCTGCTACACAAAAAAAACCAAAAAAAACCAAAAAAAAACAAAAAAAAACAACCCCAAACTGCCAGGGGAGTGATGTTCCTGAATATCATGTACCAGTTGACATAACCTTCTAATATTATTATCCCCTTACACACCCAATAAATCCCATCCAAATATGTGAGATCAGTAAAGGTGACATTTTAGGCTACCTCTGCACAAAGCTGAATTAAATGGATTGTGCTCAGGGGGAAATGCTGCAGCAAGGATCAGGGTCAGACAGCTCTGATACTACTGGGCTGCAATAGCTGCTTCTGGTTCTGAAACACAATTTACTATGCCCAGTACAAGAGAGATATGGAGCTGCAGAAGAGAGTCCACCAAAGGGCCAGTAAGATGTGTAAGGGACTGGGGCATCTCTCCTATGAGAAAAGGTTGGGGGGGTTGGGACTGTTCAGCCTGGGGAAGAGGATTCTCAGAGGTGATCTTATCAGCCTATACAAATATCTGAAGGGAGGGTGTAGAGAGGACAGAGCCAGGCTCTTTTCAGTGGTGCCCAGTGACAGGACCAGAGTCAATGGGCACAAACTGAAATACAGGGTGACCAAACATTGGCACAGGTTGCCCAGAGAGGTGGTGGCATCACCCTTCTTGGAGTTGTTCAAAAGTTATCTGGATGTGGTCCTGCTCTAGGTGACCCTGCTTGTATCAGATGACCTCCAGAAGTCCCTTCCAACCTCAACCATTCTGTGAAAACTCAAAAATACACATTTATATATTATTAATGCATATGTCAAGTATTTCCTTCAAGTCTCAGTTTAAATCTTTTCTTGAATTCTGGTAAGCATTTGGCTTTGCTAATAGAAGAGATAATCTGTTATAAGGGTCAAAATTGGACATAAGCAGAACAGAAACCCTCATGAGTTTTCCTGCTGATAAAATTCTCCCTAAATTAAGACAATTTTGACAACAACATTCCAATATATTTATTAAAAATCTTTTTATGAACGCTTAAAGATGAAGTTTGCCTGTGACAAGAGGGGTCCACTAGGAATTAGAAATGAAACATGGTATTGGTACTTTGAGAAACTACACCAGAACTGTTTGTTTGGTTTCTTTCTCTGTGAGATTATAGCAACCTAATCAAGGAGAAAAAATATTGTATCTCGGAATCCCACAGGGATTATATCCCCGCATGATGTTTTATCATTGCTTAGGACAAGACCAGTGCACTTAATGGAATTTACTGCAAATTAATTTATTAACTTAATTTATAAGAATAACTACAAATGTGTACTTCACTTCCCTATAGTTCTGGCATACTAATGGTTTTTAATATCCTCTACTAAGGAGTATCTGGTGATCACTACAGAAAGTTATATGAAAACAAACCTCTGACTGTCTTCAGAGATTGTTTTTAGGCAAAAATATTTGACTTGCACAGTGGCCTCATTAAAAAAGGTGAGCACCAAACCAACATACTTAAAAGGTTTAGCAACATTGAAATTTTACTAATTTCTTGTATTATTGAGCCCAAACGTATTATCAAGTTACCAACAGAGAGTGGGACAAATACACAGTGGGTTATGGACATAAGCATCCTGCTCCTTGAATGAGCTTCCAAGCAACTAGCAAACTTTTTTAACTTATTGTCTTCATGATTTTTCATGTGGAACAAGACCTTTAGGCCCACATGAGGACTGACTATTGGCCTAGTGAATTTTGTGACTTGTAATTGTTAAGGATAAAGATTTGATTTACTGGTGGAAAAAAAGAAAAGAGCTCTGTTCAGGAATGAACTGCTTGCCCTTTCACAGGCTGCTGTTCAGAGCTTCTGGGACTGCTGCCATAGCCTGGGACAGAGAAATACCTGTCTGTGTTACTGATATAAAGGATATAATATTTTAAAAATTGAATAACCAAGGTGTTTTGAGATTATGTCTCACAGTTAGCCTCCTGCTGAGACAAGATGACCTGGAAATAGAACGAAGTGACATCGGCACAGGCATTTTGTTTTTATGAGATGGAAGATGACATAAAAGAATGTGATTGCCCATTCATCCCCAAAATACACCTTGAGAGAAGGTGAGATCCTGCGGATCAGTGTCAGAAACTATAAATTTCAAGCTCAGAACTTAACAAAGAGTTTCATACTAAGAAAACTTCCATTCCATGCTCATCATTCCTTTGGGGTCATTCCAGAGAAATATTTTAATTGCTTCAAATTTTCATGCTTTCTGCTTTTACTTTGTGATAAAAGGGATTAGTTAACAACATACATGATTTTAAAATGTTTTGTTTTGGTTTTCTCCAGAGATTTTTTTTAATGGGAAAATATCAACAAAACTTTTAACATAAAATATGTCAAGAGGTACAAAAAATAACTAATTTGTGTGAAGTACGTAGGACGTTTTATATTTCTACTTCATGAGTGGTATTGGTGTCTGATATTCAGATAACATTCCTCCACTCTCTGAGTAAAATGCTACCACCATTTCTGTCACATAGTAAATTTCCATTTATTTTAGTGGCACCAAGCTTTCCCTCTTATAAATCTTTCAAACAAATTGAAGGATAATTTTGGACAAACTCTACAAATTTCCTAAAGAAAAAATATGAAAAAGGAAGTATTTTAAAATAATATTTGTGAGAAAACAAATGTATCATAGGGCTTTCTTTGGGCTTCTCTTTGTAATTTTAGGTATTCAAAGACATGCAAATTGTTTTCAGTCTGCACAGACAAAAGAAACAGTTTTTCCTGCCACGCTGTTAACATTTCTAGTTAAGTGGAAGAAGATTTAAAAGTACAAGCAGAACTAGTAAAAAAAAAAAAATTGGGGAAGTGAAAACAGTTCTATCACAGATGTATTTTCAGAAACATAGACATAATTAACACAGTCCAGCTAATATAACTAATTGCTGAATGTTTGTGCCCCCGAGAACTTTGGAGTGATTGTCTAAAGAGTGTCAGCTCCTTGGACAATATGTAAAAGAATCATACGACCAAAAAGCTTTTCATACAGAATAGACGTTTCTTACTTACAATTAATATTTGCAGAAGTCTTTAAGTTTAGGTCTGAGAGATATTTCAAGAGGTTAAGAAAGGTCTTCTATTTCTAAGCTGCTTTTAAAAGACCGATAAAGTATTCTTTTTACATGTACCTACAGAAAAAAATGTGCTGCTGATAAACACAGTTGGCTACAGACAGGGTTAGTTGTACATCCTCTTCAACCAGAAGATCAAAGTTTTTGACCTAGTGGCCACTCAAAAGATACAAAAGAGAGGTTAGCTAGAAAGGCTGTGCCTTCAGAGTTTTTCTCACACATGCACACAAGGGTAGAAACAGCTTTTTTGGACAGGACTGCTGTCCAATGTTCTCTAGAAAAAGGAAAAGTATTAACTCCATGCACTGGACAGTAAAGCTGAAGTGTAATGGATATTCAGCCTATTCATCAAGAGGGAATATGGACCTAATTTAGAGTGGTGGCTCCTATGTGCTTTGATTGCATTCTACACACTTATTGTCCAAACCACTTTTTTTTCTCCATTACTAAGGAGAAGATCTCTCTAACTCTCTGTGTTAGTGTGTACTTACTATCTTTGATTAACCTGAATACCATCAACAGCTGATACTCAGAAACCACCCTCTTAAGCTAATTTCCAAGTCTAGTGGCAGAAATTCTGCTTGAATTTCTCATTGGTGACCTCCAAGCAGGTAATCACATGCCAAAATATAAATGTCAATGATTTTTCTGTGCACCATATGGAAATCTGTTAAGACTTCTGTTAAGAAATCTGTTAAGATATTAAGTCACCATCATGATTGTTCCAGATCTGTTGTGTTACATTATTTGCACCCATGGCCACAGGTGAAACATGCTGACAGGTGACTGGTCACGACAAAATGGATTTTCCATCTGCATGATTTCAGATTTCCCAAATTCTCCATTCTCTTGTGATTTTGGACTGTACTGGGCTGTCTGAGCTATGGTCAAGTATTTTACTTTACGTACCAGAATATTTTCTCATTGCTATGTGGATGTGTGGAGCTCCTTTTGAGAAAGCACCTGGTATCTCACTTCACCTCCATAAGGGCTTCCATCGATGCTGTCATTGCCACTCATGTCTAATGGTGTTTCCTCGTGCTAGTAGCAGCTTCCCAGAAACATGGAATTGTGACTTAAACCAACCATCTTGATACTGGCTCTAACTCTCACAGGGCAGAAGGTGGTGGCAAAGGACCATCTGTGGGAGCTGTGGGGAGCAGAGACTCCAGACTTCTGTGGATTGGAGGATGAGTCTCCTGAACTAGGAATGCTTTGCCAGGGAGAGATTTCCAGATGTGATAGGAGGTCATTATTAGAAATCTAGCAATCATTTGTTGACAGTTTTAGGATTCGTAATCCCTTTATCTGTCTCATTTACATGGTATTTAGATTTAATTTTTGGAAAAAGTCAAAGTTACTTAAATATGCAAAAATATTGGGTTTTAATAATTTCTTCTTTTTGTTCTTATTTTATTTATTTATTTATTTTTATTACTCAGGAAAGTCCCTGATAACACATAGCTTAAAACCGCAAATCCCCCACAAAATAAACCACAATATACCACCTGACAGTTATCAGCATCCAGTTATTGGCCCAGACTATACTTGCAACAAGCACCTGGCCACTGTTGCCATCATTACACTCAGATAATTTCAAGTCTGCCATTTGTGGTGTGCCACAGAGGCCAAAGATCCTGTTACAACGTTTAGTTAAATACATGCATTCCCAAGGACAGTAATTTGAACTTACATGTTTTTAGTCTATGCTGAAGGTTGCTTTGAAATCTCATGTACAATTGGCGAGATCAACAGCAGAAGTCTGTCACACAGAGAAATTATTTTATAGTTTATGGAAATTACCAAGCTTATTACCATCTTGATTCATCTTCAGAAATTAATCATGTTAAAAGAAAATTACACGGGGAACATTATGGGGTACCAGATAACACAATGTTGATGCATTTAATGGAGACAATGATTAGGCATTTGTGGAGAATGTGGGTGTTAAAAAAGAAAAAAAATAAAAATCAGTAATTCAGTTTTTTCACTGACCTTTTTTTTAACTGGGCAAAGCTAATAGATTCAATGTCTTCAGTGGGACAGAAAAGTGAGACATGGATATGGTAAGGTAATGGTACCTTATCTAATAGGTAAGCAAGTCTGGTTGATATGGTTGGAGTTGCCTGGAGGTAGACTAGATCACCCACTAGCTCTTTTTTCTCAGGCAGTGACTGAGACAGTCAGGAGGTTTAAAACCAGAAAGGTTTTAAGTCCTTAAAATTTCTTAAAGTCCTTTCTAAAAAAAGGATGTAAGGTGCTGGGAATTGCAGTGAGAGGTCTGTAGCCAGGGAAGTGAAAGAGATGGTGAGCAATCTCAGGTATGCTAGCAGAAAGAGGTGAGTAATGCCATTGGGGCTGGTCTGTGTGGATGCTGCAGTTTTCCCTTCTACACCAGAGTCCTCACAGTGCCTTATGTCACGAGGAAAATATGAACAGGCCTGTTCTGAAAATGTCTGGTCTTTGTCACTGAAAATGCACAAACCTGTAGGTAGTCTGGCTTCTAAACCTGGTAAGCCTCCAGAAGAGGCTTATGATTTCTTGGAACTATTTGAAAGAAATATGGTGAGAAATGAAGATGTGAAAGCAACTGATAATCTTGGAACTGTGGACTGTACTGTAAAAATATAGTGTAACTAATATTACCAGCAGCCTAGTAGTATGTGGTCCCCCTCTCAGGGTGAGTACATAAACACTGAAGGCATTGCATGACCTATGGATCTATAATGATGCTATGACCTCTAGCAGGAAAGATATCTGGTTTTACATTATATAGAATATCTAATTTTCTGAAGAAGTGATACTGTGTGTAGTAAGAGTTTAAATTACATATTACTTTGGAAACTGGCTAGTAAAGCTGCCTGATGATGAAAACAGACCTGTTAATAATTAATTAAGTGAACAATATGTAGGACAATGCTTACTACTTCCAAATTGCTTATTGCACAGCTGGATGCTCATTGTGTATGACAGGTGACAAAAACAAGTCTGCCAGCCAGATCTAATTCAGGTGCATGGTATAATTCCAGCATTTGTTGTATGCTGGTGTTTAAAAGTTGTAATTTCTTCCGCATAAATCTAAGATTGAATTTCTTGGCATTATAATGGAGAGAGTTGGGGCAGAAGCCACAAGAAACTTTCACAACCAGCATACTAGAGTTTAAAGTTATGCAAAAGATAGCTCTGAAGGCTTTGGGGAATACATCTGAGATCACACAGAATTGTAAATTATATACTCTACACAAATAGCTTAGGGCCACATGATAATTAATAACTACTGTATTTAAGTAGCTGGAAACTCAGTTTCATTTATTATTAATTATAGCTTTGTTTAGCAAATGTTCTCATTGGTAATTGCCTGTTTATCTTGTCTGTATACGATGTAGTAGATAGCTTGGATGAACAAACTGATTAGTAGGAGTCTTAATTGTATTGCAACAGTTGGCTCTATTCTAGCAGGAAATAGAAAAGAAAGCTGTAAAGCAGATAAGAAAAGATAAGTTGCACATTTCCAACACTGGAACACATCACTGGATATCTGCTAGAGCAGTAAGGTCAGGTTTTGTGAGCAATTAAGGGTAAAGGGTAGGTTTGGGATAAGTCAGAAAAAAACCCCACAACCCATAAACTACCCAGTGATCAGTGGGGAGTAATTGTGATTATGTAGGAGATGCAATACTGCATTTTTGTAATGTAGTCCTAACAGTTACTCATGATCACATCTACAAACCCAGAAGGAATTATCTGAAAGAGGACAAACAAAAGAAAGCACATTGGTAAGCAATTATTTTCTGGTTTGCCATCTCTGCAAATGACTACATCTGTACTCACAGATAAACTAGTTTCCTTCTGCAATGGCAATAATAAAAGCTGGCTGTATGAGCAAACAGAGGGAATACATTAAAACTGTTTTACAGCTAATCAGGAAATTTTTATAATCAGCTATCAAACATCCACTGCTTGGTGCAGGCTTAAAACACCGATAAAGGGCTGTAAGAGGGTTTGGATGGTAATTAGTGAGCTCTGGATGAGGTCTGCTTTTTCCTATCCCAAATCTCTTAAAAATACATTTTCCCACTGTCCAGCCTTTATTGCCTTGGGGTTTTCCTTACTTTCAGAAAGAAACCAACATTTGCAGGAGAAACAATAAAAATGAATGCACTGTGTACCTAGTCAACTAATAACCTATAATTACTTCAAAACATAAAGATAACAGATTTACCAGAAACTGCAACTCCTTGTGTGTGCAAAGGCAGAAATGTTGCTAAATGTGGAAAAAATCACCTTCCCCTGGGATTCTTATGACATGATATCGTGGTGATTAAGCTGTGAAATCAGGTTTTGAGCATAAACAGCAAATGGACAGTAATCTGCATCACTAATCATTAACAGAAGTGAACTTTGTATATTGTCCAAAACTATTGTCCAGTCACTTTCTTTAATATGCCCCAAGGGTGGTTTTTTTTTTTCCTTTTTGTAGAGTTTTCCTTTTCATTGTTAATAATGTCTTCATACTTGCTTTTGAACATTTTTTTAATTGTCAGTGACAGCTATTTCTCTTGATCCTGATTCTGTAAAGAGCTTAGATAACATACACCCAAATCTGAGTGTGTGTTCAATCTGGTTGTCTTTGGGGGCAGTCTTCTGGATTAGTGTAAATTTAAACCACAAAAATAAATCCTTTAATTGAATCAGTGCTCTGGGAACTCAGTCCACAAATGGGCACCAAATTGTTGCTTTCAGTACCATATTTAGGCACCACAGAGGATCTCAAAACCCTTTTATCAGCAACTACTTAAATCTGTGAGCAGTTATTTTTCTGGTAGCTGTGCCAATGCCCTGATATCATCGTTATTAGCTAACATTTAAATCTTCATGGGAGTCTTAAACTAGATATCCCTTTAGCTGTAGGATTGAGGTGGCCCTCTGAAAGAGTGACTATGTGGCACGGGGGATAATAACAATGTAATATGGCATTGCTGGGGATGCCAGTGCTGCATTGCACTGGTGGTCCTCTGCCTCTCATGGCAACTCAGATTTGAGTTCTGGTTTAGAGCGAGGACTTAAAACAGATCCCACAAAACCAAGAGAGGGTACCGCCCTGGGGTAATAATCCAGACACATGGGTAGGAAGGGGAAGGTGACTGTATTTCCCTTTGAAGCAAGGCCATTCTGCAGAAAGGAAAGGAAAAGAAAAGGAGAAATAAAGGATTGAGTCTCCTGCCAAGATGGTAGGGCACTGGTGGTGAAGGGAGTAGGATCATGTTGCACCTGTCCATGGAAGCATTTCAACCATAGAGTAATTTCAACCAGGAGAAAGCAAACGAGATGCATCTCGGAGAACCAATCACTGCATGGCTGGGAAGTTGTTTCAGGGTGGGCCAAGATCCAGGTCCTGCTATGAATCTGGTGGGCTTTGGTGTCTCCCCAGTCAGCTAGCTAGCTGAGGAAGGGCACTATTGCTCTCCACAAAATCCCTGGGGATCGTGGGTACAAATCTTAGGGCTGAACATCCCACTGGAGCAGGGGATGTTCACTTTACAGCACTGAGTGTCCCCTTCATTGAGTTTGTGCCAGTTGAAAAGTGATGCAACCTTGTTTTGTGACAGATGTTACTGACTTTGAAAGGGGTCAGCTTTTATGTTCTTAAATTAAGACTGAGTCCTTGTTCTGAGAAGTATTTTGCATCTTTAATCTTCTTCCATAACAAAAACGAATCCCAAAACCAAATTAGAACCCCTGCAATTGACTGAATTTGGATTTGGATGTTGAGCTCAGAGCCTGTTGTCCAAGAAGATTTGGAGCTGAGATTTCTGATTTGGCTAATGGCAGAATGAAGTTGTGTGGGCCTGCAGTAACAGTTTTGACCTGCACAAGGGTGAGTCTGATCAGATCTACAGCAAAAACTAAGATAAAGCCTTTACTGTTGGCTGAATGAGACTCAGTGCAGTTTATGTTCTCAGCATAGTACCATTATTGGTCACAGCCATCCGAGTCCCACGGAGCTGAACACTGTCAATTTAAAATGAAATACAGACTAGCTGGAACGCATTTGAAAGACTTCAAAATTTGCCTTTGCCTCCTCTCTCTAATCTTTCAATCTCTTTTGGCGAGCTTTCTATACAGTAGCCATCAAAGCACTGGAATTTATGTGAAGTGCATCATTATGATTTGATCATCCTTCCTCTGCAGAACTGGCAGACATAACTTGTCTGTTTCAGCAGTTTTCATGTATCTATGAATTTACGGGCTGAATGGCTGTAATTGTAAAAGAGCTTGAAGTCAAAAAGTGGCCTTGAATGTCTCCAAGACTGCAAAGACAAAACTTGATTTTCAATCACAGTTCTGTACTAGCAGGAAAAAAAGAAGGAAACAACAGGTATGGAAGTTATGGAAGTACCTGAGGGCAGTCAATCAGCATAATTAATCTCGCAGCATAAACTAGACATACATTCTCCTTGAATGTCCATAATGTTTGCATTTAGCAACTCCACACATAATTTGATTTGTGTAGACTTTACAATATTTTTATTTTCTACACTGGAGAGACTTTTGGTCAGACTTATTTCTCATTCTCCTCTTATCTGCCTGCCTTTGGGAGCTTCTATTAATTTTAGCAGAATCTAAACAAACATGTTTATGTAAAGCTGGGACCAGCCCAGTGTAGGTTTTTGCATAGAGTGTTCCAGCTGTTCAAGGCATCAGCCATTACCTGCATCACTATTTTTTTTTGCCTTGTGAACTTTAAGGAAGAAAAAGGGATTGTGGCACTTCTCCAGCACATGTTCAGGTGTTTCCTGCCTCATTTGAGCAGAGAATAATTAAAGATGTTGCATTTAATGTGGGAACACTGCACAAAGGATGTATATGAATTGGTGTCTCAGAAATCCTTGACACTTAATGAACTGACCTGACACTTTTTAAATCTTGAAAGGGTATCTGTTTGGTGGAAGAACTGCCATCACCTTCCAAAAATGACCACAAAATAAGGTGCTGGAGGAAGGAGGGGGACAGTTGCTGTGTTCATGGGACACAGGGAAGGGTGAGATGTCAAGCCACTGAGTCTGAGTCACAGTAGAGAAAGTCAGAGAAACTGTCCTCACACCTCCTCCGCATGACCACTGCCCTCCACTTGGCTCTTGTCATACAGGGCCTCAGGGATTTGATGAGGTTTTAAGTAGCTGGGTCACGCAGCTCAAAGCTTTACATATTGACAAGGGTTAAGCTATGCAGAGGATGTGTGGAAGTTGTGATCCTGGTTGGCAAAAGTTGCTCAGTTTCTGTGTTTTGGTCACATCTCTAATCCCTAGCTATAGGTGACTAGCTTTGAGGCACTGACTGGCACAGTGGAGTTGATTTCTGATACACCTTCTCTCTCTGTAAGTCCTTGAATACATATAGAAGGAAGTCAATGGAAGCATGGAAGTGAAAATCAGCTCCTCAGCTAGGTCCAAGCAGTTTCTAATTCAAGCAATGAGCAAAACGAGATTAAGTTCTTAAAACTACTTAAGTTTTACAGTAACGTCTGGTTTAACATTTATATTAAAGTTTCACCCAGAGCCTTACCTAGAATTAAAGCTCTATTAGGTTGAGAAGTTTGAAAACAAATACCAGGGGACATACCCTGATTTGGAGTATCTGCAAAGTCAGAAATAAGTTGACTAAGTATACCCAAAAGCTAAGTGGACAGGAGAATAAGACATATAAGCAGGTGTCATTTACTGAGTGGTGACTGATACTGTCAATGGAATATTTGCACTATTAAGACACAGTTTGACTGAAGATATAGATTATAGGGACTAGTAGAATCTATTTTAAATTACTACAGACAATAGCTCTTATAAACTTGAAGATTGTGTAGGTCTCAAATAACAGTGAAAATAAACAAGTCGTAGGCCTTAATATTCTCACTTTACACTTATACTTTTTGGCTTCTTTACTCCTGATTATTACTTATAGGGGAAGTGCACTGATATAACCATACAGGAGCTGAATTTACTGATCTTTGTTTTAACTGTGATTTTTTTTTTTTTTTAAAGCATTAAGTGTTAAAAAGTAAATGTTTTGAGCAACATTAAAAAAAAGCTTTTTCCAGAAATCATATTTACAATTTGAATGTTTATTACATCATAAAATTATAGTACTTGGGAAATGATGCTTCAGTTCCTGAAATAAAGTTTTAGAGAGTCAGGCTTTGGGTAAAATAGCTGATCCGAGCAATCAGATTCTGCCTGTCAGCATGTACCATAGTGTGTTGTTAATGTATTTGGCAAAAGCTCATATGCCAGATTTCTTACCTTATAATTAAGAAGTTGTGTTTTAATTACACACAAAAAAAATTGTGTTTGCAAATCTAAATGATATGGTAGTTTTCATTTGTCTGTAATAAAAAATTTAGATTCCGTAAAATGTGCCTTTATGGACTAAAAGCCTCACAGAATCATTAAGTTTGGAAAAGATCTCTAAGATCATTAAGTCCAACCGTCAACTTATTACCAACATGCCCACTAAACCATATTCCTGAGTGCTACATCTACCCATTACTTGAAAACCTCCAGAGATGGTGACTCCACCCCTTCCCTGGGAAGCCTGTTCTGATGTCTGACCACTCTTTTGGAGAAAATTTTTTTCCTAATATCCAACCTGAAGGCCCCGGGCACAGCTTGAGGCCATTACATCTCATCCTATTGCTGGTTACCTGGGAGAAGACACCAACCCCCATCTTGCTACAACCTCCTCTTTAGTGCTCGAGTCACACTCAGAATTCATGGATTTGATTTGGCTTACCAAATAAGTTAGAAGTTGTGCAAGTCCGTCTTCTAAAGACAAATATTGCTGCCATGTTGAGAACAGGCCATGCTGAGTACAGCTAGATATTTCTTACAAGAAAGTGTACGAGTTGCTGTTACAGTTACCTGGGGCACAGTCAGCACCTGCTCTTTACATGACACACTTTATCTCCTCCCATCTGCTGAACTAAAGGGTTCACGTAGGTATCTGAAAGGATTTTCTCTGTGGTCTCAGCAATCATATATGGGATGTTTTCTTGGAAGGGCAATCCCTCAGACAAATGGTGTGAGCAATGGTCCTAGAGGATGTTCACAGATCAGATGTTTTGGTCTGTCTCTCAGGATCCAAGACAGAGGCTATTTTGCAGAACAGGCTGCGAGTATCCTCCTTGCCTTTGATGGACCTGAACTTCACACACTTTTTACATGTCTGATCGACTGGGTGCACTGTTTCTAGCAGCAATCACTACAGAAATCATAATTGCGGTGTTACAACTACCAGGCCCATTGCTAAAGTTCTAACAAAATATCTGCAAATAAAAAGAAATTCCAAATGTTCAAAGCTGATTTCAGTGTTTTATGGCATAATAAATGCCTTATGATCTCATTAATGCCATTAGGTTTTTATCTCCAGGAGAGGAGAAAAGATGTGAACTCTGAACAGGAACTCTGTCAGAGTGAGTGTACAAAAGGAGGGAACGCTGAGTGAGCAGCAGCAGGTTTATTCACAAAGCAATGACTTCAGGCTTTACTTGCAGTTATCATGCTTTGGAACTATTTATTTATTTAAAAAAAAATTATCTGTAACATTCAAACTTCGAAAACTTCTCTGCTTTCAGTCAATGAGTACCTTCATGGGTCACCACAAACCACGGTACTTTCTGTTCCTTACTACTCCAATTTTCAAGACTCTCTCTATGCACCCTCGCGAGGTGCCCTGACAGTATGGATGCCTCATCCAAAGCAACCTCTTTTGGGAACCAGCAGCAGCAATCTTATTTTAAACTCCAAGCTTTCAAAAAGCCCAAAATACAACTTAACCAAAATCTGAAGTGTCATCAAGGTGGTTTTTAAAATAATAGACATAACTTTAAATGTTTTGTGGGTTTTTTTGTTTTTGTTTTAATTTTTGTGTGGAAGCTGCCAGGATTCTTTTTCCCAGTTCTTCTTTATAACCTGTCAGAGCTGAAAACTTTATTCATTATTAATCTAAATCAAATTTAGGAAGCAGACAGTATTATAAGAACCACTCACTGAACTAACCTTTTGTCAACAGTACATAATATGGAAAAGAGACAGGGATAACTGAGATTAAGCATTTCTTGTTGCTCCAGCACATTGTGTATTGAATGTGCAGTTTAGACCTTAAACTGTCAATTACAGAGAGTGAATCTATGTATTGCAAACCAAAACACAGAACTGTGGCCATTGCAATAGTAAGCAAGTTTTTTACATATGGCTGGTTCTTATATGAGCTTCAGTTTTTAGATACTTAATACAAGACCTCTTCCTCCAGAAATTTTTTACACCCTTTTAGAAAATAGGTATGGTATCTGAGATTAACACCAAAAAAATGGTACAACTTCATTTTTTTTTTTTTAAACTTTTTTTTTTTTTTGTTACAAATAATGATAATAAATACTGGGACAACAATAAGTCTGTAATAATCAAAATTCCTGGAAAATTCTTTTTTAGGCATTGATTTATAGGTTAACTTTCCATTTGCATGTGGATACTTTTTAGACCTTCAATTATGTGATCATGATAAATATCCCTGGCTCCACATAGGCTGTACACTGCTTGCCAAGTTCCCATCTTCTCTTCCAGCCAGCTCCCTGGTCTGCTTGGAATGCTTTGCAATGTACAATGAAGCTACATAATCCTGATTTAGTTCTCCCAAAGTAATATTTATAGAGGGACATTTGTTTACCTTGTAAACAGACAGTCACATTTTTACCTTGTTCAAGGACCAGCTTCCACCTTTCAAACTGTAATTTTTTTAGGAATGCTCTAGAGAGCATCTCATCACAGAATGTTTGGCTGGAAAATGAATATCAAAAAGTACTTTTCTGGAGACTTCCCATTGCAGAGGATATACTCCTTATAAATAAGTTTCTATTAATTCAGGATTAGGGCATTTACTATGACAAAAACTCTCACCTGAGACTTTTTATCAAGATGCCAGTCTGAAGTATAAGCTTTTTTGGACTTTCCAATAAATGAAAGTGCCACCAATCCTATGTGGATGATCTACATAAACAGTAGAAGTACTAATTCATGATACTTGAGTCTTCTAGAACCAAAAGAAATGACTGTAGGTGCACAAGGTTCCACCTGTTATTTCTATATTTATTGGTAATTCAACTCTGAAGAACTGCTACCAGGCAAGAAACTAATTTATTTTACTCAAGCTGTGGAGGTTAGTGCTCTTAGCACTTAAAATCCTAGGTTCAGATCCTTCTTGTGGACTCAGCATGGCTTGTTACACTGTCTTTAGGGATATATTATCTGCTGATACCTGCCAGGTACAAGGAACCTCAGCAAATGGCACCAGGATTAAACTCTGCTGAGCAGGAGCTGTAAGTATGTAAGGTTTGCACTCAGCTCTTTCAAGACCAAGTTTACATGGATTGTTGCTTGAAATATTCTGGTTCTTGTCTGATTAGTTGCCATGCTCTGGGTTTTATTTCCCTCCAGTTGATAGTTATATCCACGATGATTTTTACAAGGTGTAAACTGCAGGAAGATGTAAATTCAGCCTGGGCAGAGAACTTGGCAGCTTCAGTCCAAGAGAAAAAATGTAGTATAAAATTTGTGAACACAACAATTTCAGTAGGGTTTTTCCCATTGACCTCTGAACATTAACTTCTTCCAGCACAAGATGTTCATAACTCTGATCACCCTAAAACCATTGTACTACAACCACCAGATGTGCTCTGAAGCACTTCTGTGTTTGCTAAAATAATATGGGATATTCCAGGGTAAGGACCTATTTTCCCACCTAAGCAGGTCTTCTCCAGAAGAACACTGAATCATTCATCCCACTGATAACTCCAAATCTGGTTGAAGCAAACCCTGAGGTGTTGCAGCAAAAGCAACTTTAATATAGCAGCTAACTAAAACTCAAGAACTAGGAGACGAAGTTATTGCAGGATCCTTTTCCGTGCTTTAAATATAATCCAAAAGCACTGAATTTTTTTCCTTCTTTCCTTTCCATACTCAGTGGACTTTTGGCCCATATCTTTAATTAGTATTAAAGTGCCTGAATGCTACTGGTTTCTCTGGGAATTAGCTGGCTATGAGTATTTACAATTGGACTCAATGATCTTAAAGGTGTTTTCCAACTTAAATAATTCTATGATTCTATGATTCAGAATGTGGATTTTTGTTACAAAAACCAATATGGAATGAGAACATGCTGTACTATTTCTCTAACAGAATCTGCCTCCATGGTACATGTCTCCATCTGAGTGGAAGTGGAAGGCACTTGAGGAAAAAATTATTGTCTTTGGAAATAATAAGGACTTAAATCAGTACAAAGGCTAAAAAGTATTTCCCAATTCACAAATGAATGCCTCTTTTCACATAGCTTTTCATCTTCTTGTGACAGATGTCCCAGTTATAGGAACCAGTTTATAAATTTTTAAACTCCATTGGTGGGCTTCCTGTTCAGGGAGTTTCAAGTGCATACTTGGTATTACACAGGTTCTCGTGGCAAGAAAGGTGTTTTCTGGAACAAAAGCCAATGAATGGACATTGGGCTTTGCCTAGGCTAGAAGTAGAAATATTACGTGCATACTAAAATTTGTTCTAAAAATCTATTATTCAATGAGCAAAAAGAAAAAAGGTTTCTTGATGAAATTAAAATTTTATGTCTTGTTTCTTGTTGGGAGGTTAATTAACCATTCAAATTTTCTTAGATTTTTCTTTTTTTAAGTAATAATTCTGAAATAATTTACTTAACGGAACCAAGTAAAAGTATTCATGCTGAATGACAACAGCCTCAGAAGGTCAAGCCTAAAGCTTGTTTCTTGGATTATATGTTTAGGTATAGAACTACAATATATTAAAAAGCCAGGGAAGGAAAAAAAGGAACAGGAAAAAATAGTAGGAGTAAAGGCAATAGGTAAATGTAGCCACGACTTTTGCTCCTGGCAAAATGTAAACAGAGCATGAAGGACATAAAGATTCACCTTTGATGTATATTTTAATTACTTGCTCAATTTTAATAAAGCATGATAATTAAATTAATCGGGTAAAAATATGTGTCAATGTGTGGGTAGATGAGCTATTTAGGGCTTACTAATGGAAACTATTAATAATTGTATACGTGTAATTTAAGCTGAAATTAGAGGATGTTCTTGGCATGAGTTAGAGATGTAAATTTATTTCAGTTTTAATTGTTGGGGATGTTGTTTGTTGATTTGGTGTTTGCTGTTTTTTGTTTGTGTGTTTGTTTTTCCTTGCTGGATCATCTCTGACTTTATTATGGACTATTAATAAATTCCAGTCCGGCCTAAGGCCTAAGAAAATAAGAGAGTGCTTGGAGAAAACTGCCAAAACATTTTAAAATTGAGCTTCCAAAAAACTACCAATAATTTCCTCTGTATTTTTTCAGATCGTAATTGTTTATGAGTTTTTTCCTAAGAAGAATGAATACTTTGCTTTATGCGTTATCATGCTTTTTTTTGGGGGATGCATAAAAAACGACAAGCCAAAAAGCAGCAATATGGAGCATGACACAGTAATTCTAATTTATGAGCTGTTTCATATTCTTCACCAGACTTTCCATGAGATGGAGAACCATTTGGATGCTGTAGGTCTTCTGCTGCTGCTACGTCATAGGAAGTAGAATAAACTGGGGGTAATTAAGTGTGCTTATTTTTTTTTTTTAAGTATGTCTACTTCATTAATAAAAATACTAGCTTAGGCTAAGATGATTATTTGGTCACAGGCCACTAAATACTACATGGAGACAGAAATAAAATAACATGCCATGCAGTTCAGGAAATAAAGACTTAACAGTCTTTAGTGGAGGGAACTTGGAGACAGAGCAACTCAGACCAGAATTTCCCTACTTCAGATAGAAATTAATGCCCTGTGATATGACAGCACTTCAGGCAAGCTGGCTGATGCCACACTCAGAGAGTGCAAAAATTTTCTAACCTTCCTCCTTCTCTTTTGATAAGTGCTTGTTGTCACTGTATGTACACTGTTTTTCTGTAATTGTATTTTGACTCTCCTGTAGAAATAACTTTATAGTACATAAGACAGCATTACTGAGGCAGTAAGGGAAGTAATGGACAAGTTTTCTGGTTTACGAACTGCTAAGCACCTTTTTATTTTAAGCATAAATGGGAACAGAAGATAGAGTTTGTTTATACGTGGAGGGAAATCATCAAAATAGTGTTCTTCACAGGGATCAAGAAACTGAATCAGATGTCCATCTTGATGTCCTTTTTTTTTTTTTTTTCTTCTTTTTTTTCTGTTTCCTCTCACTAATTAGGGTTACTTTTAGCTATGAAGCATCCTTGGAGAGCACTAGCTTAGCAGCCTTCTCTCTGTAGGTAGCTGTCCTGCTTTCTGGAAGCCCGTCATCTCCTTTCTAAATTCAAATAATGGAAGCAAGCCTTATCATTGAAATTTTCATGTAGAGTACGAGTGAGGACAGGGCATTGGTGCTGGAGAAATGTATTGGGTAGAGTAATAGAGAGCTGCCAGCCTAAATTATCTCTCACATAGTTTACCCAGGAAGGTTTGAGGAGTAAGAAAAATTGAACCACCAAGCCAGAATAGAGACACAAAGTCATTCACAAACCGAAAATTTAGAGTACGTACTGAATTGTCAAAATCACAAGAGAATTGTGATGGAAAATTGATATTCTCTGGGAAGAATTATTTAAAACTTGGCAGGAGTTTTCAGCAGGCTGTTCTCCTAACACTCAGTACTGAAAGCCCTCTGTTAAAACCCCTGTAGGATACGTTTTGAGCCATCAGAGGATTATCCCCATTACCACTGTAAGTACTTTAAACAAGAATATTGAAGAAAAGGAATCAGATCTGAATCCTCATCAAGTTAAATATCTTGGTTTAAAAAATAAGTATTCACAGAAAAAAGATAAGGCATTTTTAAAGCATAGTTTCATTATAATCTAAAAATTCTGGTGGCATTAAAATTTAAAGTTTAGCATTCATTTTAGTTTTAAGTTGCTCTGCTTATCTCTTTCAAATCTAAATAGCAGTAAACAAAATATAAACAAAAAGAGTGCTTGTATCTCACAATATACAAATAAAATAAAGGAATTATAGAACATATTGCAATTTCAGTCACTTCAGCCTTCCTTTTTAGTTTACATTCTGAATATTATTTTTTACTGAGTATGTCCTGTTGCTTTATTTTCACTGGTATTGAGACTTATATAAATAAAAATATAACCTACTCCAAACAGGAGAGATTTTAGTGTATCAAGTTTTTGCTACTATTAAGATAAAAACTTCCACTTACACTCCTAAAAATGCATTGCAATATGATATTCACTTTCCTATAATAATTTTTGTTCTGAAGGACATCATTGTGCCATTTTTGCTACCTTTCACTGAGTAGTTCCACACAATCTCACTTTTCCCTGGTGCACAGATGGATGAAGTAATCTCTCGAGATCCTCTTTAGACTTCTATTTCTGCAAATTACTTTTGTGTTACTTGGGGGGAAATACTGCAAGAACATGTTCCCAAAATTATACTATATGATACCATTGCACAAGCCCTGTTGTAAAGATCCTATGGTGTTACTTTCTAAAGGCATTATTCTTGTAAAACAAGAATTGTGAAAAGAAAGAAATGGACTGGGGATGGTTCCCTTTATGAAAGCAGCAATGTGAAACTCTGGGCTCATTTCAACTGAGCCAACTGTTATGCTTAGCTGTTGTGGAAGAAAATAAATATATTCGATGAGTTCTTTACTCTGGTAAAAATCAAGTTTGTGCATCTAGACAGCTGAGAGGACTGGGAAAAAGACCTGGAAGATTTCACTGCCACCTTGTTAGCTGCAAAAACTAATATATTTTTTGCTGTCACAATTGACTGTTAGGCAGGACAATTTAGCAGAAGTTAAAACCCCTTACTTTCCAACCAACCTCAGTTTGTTCTGGTGGCTAGGGTCAGCTAGGCTTAACTCTTGAGTGATATCCAATTAGATGTTCTGTTGTGACCAGGTTCTCTATATTCACAGGAACAGAATTAAGACTTAAAATGGAGTCAAGTGCCAAGTCACTTTATTTGGCCCACAACAAGTAGGCAAGAGAAAGTGAGATAAAAGAGTGGGAAAGGGTGGGGGCCGGCAGGGGGGAGCGGGGGTGATTCAACATTGGCCATAGATAGGGAGGTAGAAGTAAGAGAAATAACAGAAACAGTGGTGAAAGATTATACAATGTGTAAACTGGTCGTAAAGGCCAAAACATTACAAGATCAACTATAAAGAAGGCCAATGCCCAACAATCCAATTTTTCAATGAAATTGTGTTAGGAAGACAAACAGCTTATGCAATTTGAACTGTGGACGATACAGACTGATGTAAAGCTTGAATCCGCTTAACTCCATCAGGTGACACAGTGGATAAAAACTGCATATTTGTAACAACATGTTGGATTAGCTGAATGAAGCATGGGTTGATACACAGTAAAAAAAATAATATAGCTAAACCACACAGTAAATAAAATAAGATTTGTTTAACCCAAGGTCCTTCTGGAAGCCAGGAAAATATGTCAACATTCCAACCTTTCCAGGTTTGGATGGGGACATGGGCCAATTTCCGTATTCCGGCTGTAATTTGTTTAACAACCTTGTCATTATCATCAATTTTTAAACAACAATTGGAACAATGTTGTTTCCTGCAGATCTCACCTTCTTCTGCTAGTAGGTAGTCGAGAACCGTGTGATATTGGTAAACTGCAGTTCGCATTTGAGTTGCTTGATCTGCCAATAGATCAAGGGCCTCAGCAGTTTGATTGGTAATGATTTCCAGTATGGCTTGCAGTCAGAAAATGTGATTTAGATTGTAAATAAGTTCTCAAGCACCACTAACCCATTTGTTAGGGTTCCAGGTTGCAGGTCCATTGTGCTGTATGATATACTGGGGGGTCCACATGTCTTTACCCCAGGACTGACTAATGCCTTCAGTGAGGGAGGTGTCAGCGATTTTTGATCATTTTTCCCATTTCAGATCATTATATACTGTAACACCTAAATAATCTCCACCTATGTTTGGGATTAAGAAAAACAAAGAATAAATCACACCAACATAACATACTCCTGACTAGTTTGCTGGCAGTGCTTTATAAGCATGGTTTCCACATATCTAATAGTGTCCCTTAAGAGCTACTGATCCATTAGCAAAAGGTCCTCTCCAATATTCCACATGAGGTGAGGGGTCAAAATAAGGGGTAGGTTCTAAACCAAAAGGGTCACTTTCAACACAGCAATATAATTATTCCTTTGTGGTGTTTTCACAACAGGGTATGTCTGAACATAGTTCTTCCCATGTTATTCTCCAATGGGGCCAATTTATCTTGTTACAGTATTTACTTATAACCTATAACCTTACTATAACTATAACCTTACAGTTATAAGGTCGTGCTTCTTAGTCCCAAATAAGAGTTACGGCCTACAGTGTTCCCTCTACTGGCATTAGACGTGAGAGACCAGAAGGAGGGAAGTGCATTCGTATACCCCTCATCATTCACCTAGACATACATATATGTGAGTTTATCTTTTTCATGTGGTCCCTTTCCCACCTGAACAGTTATGCTTATGTTTATATTTTAGTAGGTCCACTCACATGTGCTATTACCCACAAAGGGGCCATCCTTTTGTGTTCTAGCTAGACAATATTCACCTTTCTCTGGAAATCGTATGAACCAGGGTGAATCAAGAGAGCTTTCCCACATTTTATTCCCTTTTGTTTCACTATACCTACTCACTAGCCATTTGGCATCAAGAGCATAGCTACCCAGGGCCAACTTAACAGATCTCCATATATTCAGCATTTTGTGAGATTATAAACACTTGCTCTTTGCTCAGCCAATTGCATAAAAGAATTCTCTGTATCATTCCCTACATCCTCAAAGTCTTTGAGGGGGTAGCTGATTGTTCTAAAGGGTTGTGGCCCATACAACATACCGAAACATCAAAATGGACATTTTGCTCTGCAAATCCAACCTCAGCTTACAAAAAGTACAAAAATGCAAATGATCAAGATCACACACTAGTCTTCCCATGTTTGGTTGTGTTCCCACAGAGATCTTCTGTGAAAAGAAACAAAACATCGACTTGCCCTACTTGGGCTTCGTCTGCATGGTTAAAGTGAAGGAACAATCCAGCGAGTGTCAATTTTATGTTCTTTTCCCCAGGCATATTCTCATTTATTTGTCAAACTTGTCCAGTGCTTAATTGAGATATATTATTTACTTCTCCAAAGTGAGGTAGAACTTCAAGAAAAATATAGTGGCATTTCTAGTTGTGTATTTTGGGGGTGCCTTCAGTGACTGTAAAAATATTGTAGTAACGTTCAATTTTAGCATACCATTTTCTCACAGTATCACTTTGAGCCACCCTGTCAGGGGGAGGGATCCCTGCCAACACAGGCTTGGTTACCTCAAAGGGTCCCCCCAGGACTATAGGTTGCTGATGTATACTTCGCTCTACTTTTTAAGAGCCAAGCTTACTACCCTTTTCCCAGCTGGAGTATCTCTTCTCAGCATCCTTAAAGCTCCTAGAATAAAATCCAATCAGTCAAATAGGACCTTCTGGTCCCTTCCGCCAAAAATGAGTTGACAATCCTGAGTGTGCAAACCTCCATTCAATCAGGATAAGATCAGTGGGGCGGATAGGGCCCAAAGCTTGGTGGGTGTTTGCAGCGCCGCGACCCACACTGAACCATGGAAATCAGTGAGTGGTTGGAGGGGACTCAGAGGGAGGCAGAAGCAGGCATTGGGGTAGAAGGAATGGGACTGGCAAGACCAGAGCTGTGCCTTCTATAAATCTCCTCTATGATAATAAAGGAAAAACCTGATGTATTTTAAAACTGTGCCACTTGTAGAGAAGTTATGCTGCTCTTGCAGATAGGTCTCCACTGCTTGAAGTCACATAGCAAAGCATGGACAGCATTTTGCGGCAGTAATGCAGTGCTGGGCTGCTGGTGCTGCTGTGCCTAGAGCAGCCGCTCCCAGTGAGCATGGGGAGCCTGAGCAGAGCTTTTAATACAATTTTTTTTCTTTAGGAATGGTGAAACAAAATAAAGTGTCACAATGTGATGCTTATGGAGGAACATGCACAGATATGAAAATTTATTTTTTGGGCACATAAAAAAATGCATATGTATATTGACTATGTTGCTTTGTTTTCCCCTATCAGGGATGAAAACAAGCAACTTTGCAACAATAACATATGAAACACAGCACCTAAAGACAGAGGTGATATTCACTGAAATCAAAGCTATCAGCTTTCCAAAGCAGGAACAGCCATGCATTTGTGCTACATCTGTCACAGAGAAACCCTAGTCCATAGTGACCATTCCCATGCAGTACACAATGCAGATAATAAGAAAGGTAATGATAAAAATTACAAATCTTCTTGGCTTCAGCAGGCTCCAATGCTTTTTAAAAATATGGAGAAGGAAAAAGAACATTTTAAAATGGACTTCCCTATCCAGTTCTGTTGATTTTCTGTTGTTTCTCTTGCATATTTCCAAATTAGAAAAGAATCAAAACCCCACGAAGTAACCAGTTTCCTCTATTTTAGAGAGACCTGTCTCATTGGGTAACATGTCAGCCTATTCTGTTAGTGATTTCTATGATCAGTCAGCCTTCAAACAGAAACTATTTTGAATCAGTTACTTTGGGTATCTAATTTATCCCCAACAGCTTTTGTCACAAAATTACAGGTAAGAAAAAAAATGATGAAAAAATCAAGCTTTTATTTATGGACAAATTTTGCATGGAAAAGCAGCTCAACTTCTTCATTCCTGCAATACAGTACTTTAACATTACTGTGAAATAAATAATGCTTTCTGACTGGTCCACCTTTGTGACCCTTAAAAGTACTTATCTATATAGATATACAACTAATCTGATTTTATATATTTCATTTCTAAAACTTTAACATATGCTTTCTGGACCTCACTTAAGGCAATCTAATTGAAAAGATATGCTTTCAACAGTCTTTAATGCAGTAGGGTGAGATATTAATATATTATATATGGCTTTAAAGTATCTCCATTTCCCCAGAAAGGCAAAAAACCTCCTTCTAAGGACATAGTTACCCAAGTCTAATTTGACTGTGTATGCTTCTAGTTGTCTCTAAACTTGTATTTTAACATTATAAAAGTGATATTCTAGGTAATAGCTTGTATGTGTCTTACTCTTGATAAATCATATCACCAACAAGCTTCACTAAGTCTTCATTTTATCTCTGAGAAAATGACTTCAAATCACTTTACAAATTAACCCAGGACTCCAATATCCAAGTCTACTATCCTGTCAAATTTTGCTGGCCATGAAAACCTCAGGTTATTGAATCTTTCCAAATTCTAAAATCTATAGGTTTAAGGAAAAAAATGTGGAGAAAGGCAAGCTTTGTGAATGAAGTTGGAAAGCTGAAATCTAACAAAAGTAAAAAAAAAAAAAAGTTCTGTCTTTTGTGTTACTGTCTTCTGTTTCCATGGAAACTGAGGCTGGATTGTCAAAACTGGGGTAAGTGCTTTACAGTGACAGAGACTAATAACTATTATTTTATAACATTACTATTGGCAGTGGAAGGGAGGGTTGCATTCTAAGGAGATGTAGCTTTGCGATGAGTGGACTCCTTGTTGAAACTATCAGACAGCAAAAAACATGTGGCATGAGAAATTTTGATTAAGTATACAGTAAATCAATACAGACGATACAAAAGCCATAAGAACCTGAGAAATACTGTATAGGAAAGAACACTTAATCCCAAAATAAATGAATAGCAAAATCCAACCATATAACTACTTGACTTTTCAAAATACTGAGAAAACACTCAATTACTTGGTTAATACAGAAAAATGAATCTGTCTGTCCTCTCTTCCAGTGTCTACATTATTCTCAGGGGAATTTACTTCAGATAATCTGCAGCAACAGAAATTCTCAGCCTGAATTGTTATTTTGAAAATAAATTTTATACCTTGTGGATGAAAATCTAGACTTCCACGGGATGGAAAAGTTCAGCAGCAGTGTTAATTTTCCAAAGCTTTACTTACAGCACTAAAACACTTTCAGCACTTATTTTCTTTTGAGCAAGGTGTATCAGAGGAAAAAAATAAACCTCATTTCCCTCAGAAACATTGCTTTCTGAAGCCAACAATATCCTCAGATTTTAGGTGGGTGTTCACAACTTCTCAGAAAAAAAAAAACAGTCAGCAGCATTAGCGGATAAGAATGAGCGCTCATTTAATGGGAAGTAAATGCTGTCTTATGGGAACACTGTAAAATGTTAATTGTTCAAAATCCTATTTAAAAGTGTTGATGAACATGCCAGAAATGTTTTACCTTGAGAGTATTGCTGTGCGTATCATCCCATAGTTGAAGTTATTGACTTTATTCTTTGTCAAGTATCCTTTAGTATCCTGGAAAACAGGCCATTTTTGTGAAATATTCCACATAGAGCATGCCTGCACCTATAAGCCACCTTAGGTTCCTAAGGACAACACTTAAGCACCATTAGACTGTTTTTCAGCCCCTGTGCAACTCCACAGATACCTGGAGGCCCTGGCCTGAGGCTTGGTGGGTGAGTCCATCCTGACTGTGTTTCCCAAACCATTCCCTGCCTGGGGCTGTGCTGTGCCACTCTGCTCCTGGCTTGCCCATGGGATTTAACCCAGAAAAAGGGAGGATGAACAGGACAGGGTAGATGGGGCCAGGTAAAGTTCAGGCATTTCTGCCTTAGCAAAAACTCTGGGGAGTGGCAGGTCAGACTGATATTCAGAAGATCCCCGTCTGACTTCTTACAGATATCTGGAACAATGTATTTCCCCGGGTTTTCAAAAAAACTGTGCTATCAGATACTTGAAGGTGAGGTTACCTCTTTGAAGTTGTTTGCTGTGATTAAAATGCTTAACTGCTTTTTAGGCTGGAGTGAGAAAAGCCTGTGTTTCAGAAGGAGTCACCACCGTTTCAGAAGGAGTCACCACCAGACTTGGGGTCCAAGTGCCAGGTCTCAGTGCTGCTGCCTGGGCAGGGGGAACAACCACCTATTCTGCTAGGCTCAAGACAAAAGGTTCTTCTAAGAGTATGTATTAAATCAAGTGAAATAGGGACAGATATGAAGAGTCTGTGACTTCTGCTGGAGCTTGAGGATGAGTAAACTGTTAACATTTAATTCAATCTCAAGTCCTACAATCCCAGGGGAACCTTTAGAGCTTGCTTTAAAAAGCCCAAAGTAGAACAAATCCCCTTCTTCTCCTCAGTGTCAATTGTCAATTTATAATCCCGTGAACTTGAATGAGTGAAGCACCCTTTTTCATAATAAAATGAAAGGATATAAAAAAATACCATTTCATCTTATATTGAACTCCATATAAATAACACACCTAGAAGTTAATTCACAAGGTGCTTTTATTTGAATCATATTTATATTTGAGTAACAATGAAAAAGATTTTTCAAATCACAACTAGCTGATTAAAATATTTTAAGAGGTGATACAAGAATAAAGATGTTCAAAGTAGGTATTAGAACTCATGGTTTTGGTAACTGATACAGGAAGGCAAAATCTTCTGAAGAACAGAGAACGGAGGTGAAAGAGGGTAAAGCAAAATTTGTCAAAACAAGAATTACTAGATTCAGTAAGAGACGTAGGGTAGGACTGCATAATTGAGTGAGAAGGGGTCAAAAGTAAAGCATGTCAAGAAGGATTTGAAGGGTGAATTAGAAGGCAACTTTGACTTTATCCCCTGTTTTAGTTCAGCACAAATGCAAAAATAAAGTGACATGTGGAGCAGAAGAGAGACATGATCAGGGATTGTTAGGGCAGGGAAAGCATAAGAGAAAAGGAACAGTCAAATCAAGTGGAAAACAAAGAGAGTTGAAAAGAGAAAGAAAAGGTTTTGCAAGTCTGGATAGTGAAGAAAAAGATATGAGAGTGAGCACCCCAAAATCATGGTTTTGGAAATGGCATTTGTTGTGGGCATGAGCACAAGAGATCAAAGTATAAGAAAATGAGCTCAAATACTGATGTCGTATGCAGAGGAAAAAAACAAAACAAAACAAAACAAATAAGGCAAAAGTGGTAAAAATGAAGAACAGCAAAATAAGTTGAAGGGAAAGCATTCCAGAAAGATAATGAGATTTCTTTAGAGAATTTCTAGGTGATCTCTGAGAACAGAGAAATTGATAAAATTCTCAGTACAAAAGAGATGAGAAAATACAGACTCTCTCAACTGGAACATGAAAAGGAAGGACTTATTCACCAGTCCAAATTTGGGCTGAGAGGTAAAGTAGTAAATTATCTGGGCAAAACAGGTCAAATTGGTGACCGAGCAAGATGCCACCTGTGTGGTCCTGGACAGGTTGTGGTTTGCCTATAGCAGGCATTCCCCAGCAGCCAGAGTTCTGCCTGGCTACCACCACTGCTGATCATCCCTCTGGTGATCCTGTCTGTCCCACAGCTGGATGTGGGTGGGGGGTTCCATGAAAACATCCTTGTATCCAATGCTACCTGGCTCAGCCATCACTGCCTACCTCCTCCTAAGAAACCTCTCTTCTCAGCTCACTGCTTCCATAGCATCTCTCAGGCACAAGCAAACTGTGCCACCTTTGGCTTTCACTCCCAGTGGCCTTTTCCCTTTGGATTTTAAACCACCAAGTGGATTATATCACTAATTCCTCCTTCCTTTCCCTTTCCAGCATGGTTTCATTCCTTGTACCTCCAGTGATCCAGCTGTGTATGCCACATTGCAAACAATTCAATGCAACAGTGCTGATGTGAGAAGGTATACAAGGGTGGTTTTACTGTAAAATAAATTTAAAACACCCTTTAGCAGTCTGTCCTACAGGAGTTAGATTATCTGAGGTTAATCCCAAGGGTATTATCCCGAGGTTTGAAAGACTGAGCCTGTTTATATGCATTTTTGTCTGTTCAGCTCTATGCATGGTTGTACTCATGTACAGTGACCTATTCCTCTGTAATTTTCATTTTTTAAATCTGTTGTGTGTTGGATCATTAACTCAAGGTGAACCTTCCCTTGCAGTCCTTTCCTCTAGCCTCACAGCATAAACTGGTCTCATGAGTAAGAGTGCCCATGGATGATCTAAATATCCCTTTTTTTTACGGCAGACACTGTATTGCTCTGCACCTATGTAGTCATTTACACCGGCAAGATGTGAAATATAAATATGGTTTTAAATTCAGCCTACTGTAAATGAGACTGCAGGCTAATGGATAATTAATATATTTTTGTCAAGTTTTTTTTCCTTTGTCACCCCTGTGAGCAAAACCAGCAACAGACAATGTTGTTAGCAGTCTCTCTTTTGACCCACACTAAAGAAATGAAAAGAGGAAGAAATGGGGGAAATATGACAGTGGCAAAATATTACAAATAAATAAATAAAACCTGAACAAAACCCAGTATTAACAGAAATAAGAAGGTCCAATACACAACTGATGGTGTCTTCTTCTAGAGTCAGGATAACAAAAGCACTTTCGTCAGATGTTCTTGCACACTTGTAGAAGTTATATTAGAAATGAAATACAAGAACTCCCAACGCGTAGCTATAAATAGGGGATGCAGGAAAGGGAGCCAAGAGGCACCTTTATAGCAGTTAATGTGTCTCATTAGCTCAAGGAATGACATGAAAGTTAAGCACTTTTGATTAACAGAATTGTTCAGGTGATATCAATTTGTGGTAATCCATACTGGCCTTTAAATGCACTTCAGACACTGCATAAATGAATACATGAAAGCTTGTATTTGGTGGATGGTGTTATCTGGCACTGGGCTACATGTTTGTTTACACACATGGAGGTCTGGCTCTAGTGGAGGGAAAAAGAGACACTGCACTCAAGATTAATACTTCCCAGGGCATCACATGCTGCCTTTCATGTGATAATGCCCAGCCACAGCACTGGAGGGGATCCTTCCTTCCCCTGCTGGCACGCAGATCAGGGCTGCTTCCATCCATGACCAACCAACCTCTCCAGACTTGGAAATGGAAATTTCACAGCTTTGTTGTGTTTTATTGTACCAAATGTGCAGATGAATTCTTTTATAGAGATTAGGGGCCAGGATAAACAGGATCATTGACTTCAATAGAGCTTAGCTGATTGATGCAGGCTTTGGGACTCCCTCTGTTTGGTCAAACCTCATTCTGGTTATTTCCTCTGAATGAATGCAGACTGGAGGGAAGGGAGAGGAAGCATTTTAAGTGCAAGAACATTGAAATTGTCCTGTGTAAGATTCTGTGCAGACCAGCTTCCCACAGACTGTTTGCGGCTCCCAAAATCTGTTGCCTTCCAGGAAAATATCTTACTGCAATTTCTGAGTAAATTTACAGGAGGAGTTTCCTGAAAGTAGAAAAGCCAGGATCAATGTTGCATTTCTAATCTTTTAAAACGGTACAATGTGGTATATCAATTACCCAAATTTTACAGAAATAATTATTTTTTTTATAAAATGGTTCTCAGAAGGCCCAGTAAAGACTGAGCTCCCATGGTGGGAGATGTCCATTACCACATCCCACTGCAAATATGGAGAGGTTGATTTCTAATTTTTTTTTTTTTTAATGGTTAGTGTAGAAGATAATGTAAATTGATGAATAAGCACACTAACTGGTTGTTACCCATAGAAACATTAACTGAAGTCTGATAAATGTTGTTAAAATGTGGATTGCACAGACACTGCATGTTGAGACTACGTAAAAAGTTCTTTTGGAACTCTATTCCAGGATACTTTCTGATGCAGGAAAAGTACAGAATCTTTTTACACTCAGTTAACCTAGAAGTGTTGATTTCATGGTAAAGAAAGAAAAAAAATAAAGTAGTGCTACAGACTCAACAATTTAAATATACATATCTCCAACAACATTCAAGATGCTTCAATAATTGAAAAGAAGGGGAAATCTTGGTTCCTTATCTCTTCTTTCTAAATTAATTTCTGCATCCTACATTGAAGGGAAATAATGTATTTTGAAGCATCTGCTCTATCACTGTGGTGAATTCTGGCCTCCTTATTAATTATTGCATTTGCACTTTATGACAAGTCTAAACCTGTAGCAGTAGCTGGCATTTTTAAAAGCTGCTACATTTCTCTCTTGCTATTCAAAATGAAGAAAATCACAAAGGTATGTCCAAAGCTATGTCTAAAAGCAGTTATAGTCGCATTGGTATCATGAGGAACGGGTGTTTTGCAAAACCTGAATGATCCTATGATACAACCAATTCCTGTTGTAAGTGAACTGGTATATTTTGCACTACTATTAGGATACTATAGAACAGTATATAAAAGTGAGATCATTTTTTACTATAAAATTAAAGAAAACAAAAAAATATTACTTTAAAATGTTTTGGGTTGTTTTGGGTTTGTTGGGTTCTTTTTCCTGTAGAAAGACTTTTTTTTGTTTGAGTTTTGAATTGTTGTGATATATGTAACTATAATGCACAGGGATTTGTTATTATTTCATGTCTGTTTTATGCTCCTTCCACTGCATTGACTCCTAATAATTGTGGAACAGAACTAGTATGAAATGTTGTTAAGGGGGATATTTTTTCTCTCTAACTTTGTTTTTTATGACCAAGTACATTTTCTGTGGTGAATTTTTTTTACCAGAGGGTTAAAATTATTTAGTTACAAAGCCACCATATTTTTTTAAGGGCAAGAACTCTATCTGATGTACTGTGAAAGATTCTTGGCACTGTAAGAAAAAGCTGCACCTGAAAATAACAAAAATGGTCTTTTTCCTCATTTTCTCTAAATATCTACTGAAAAAGAACTAGAATCCACTAAGACTTCAAGATTTTATAAAATTTGTTGAGGAAAACATTGTATTTTATTGCCTCAGGTATCTGTTCTATTATTACAGGAAAATTATTAGTATTATTGTTTATCATTTTGGATGCAGAAGGGATTTCTGACATTTAAAAATCATGTATTATAGTTTACTCAGTTGTAGCAAAGAATTCAGATTTTAAGACAGTAAAGTAATATTACTAACAGATCTAAATCTAAAAAAAAAAAAAACTTTTTTTTTTTTTTGTTGTTCTTATGCTTTTCCTAATATTACTTCTGTAACTGATCTGCGTGGTGGGATATGACATTGCACTTCTTTTGTAACTGTGCTACCAAACAAAGCAGGATATAGATGTGATGGAGAGAAATTGTGGGTTCTTTCCCAGCTTGGCAGTATGGGTGGAGGCACTGTGACATGCAGGACTGCAAAAGACTTGAAAAAAAATGCCTCATGTGCCCTTTCTAGTAACATTTCCAGGTTTCTACATTCACTTATTCATAGACAAGGGTGGCAGGATAGACTGTGACTTGCATTTTGCACCCTTGCAAAGGAAAGGAGAGAGAAATAAGAATTCTTGTTGTGCCCCTGGGACCAGTGTTGGGGTGAGCTGACATAAATAAATGCTGTGAACCTGCTTATTTGTCCTCCCTCAGTGCACAGGAATAGGAAGACAAGGGCAGATCAATACACTAAGTAGAGCAGCTGAGTCAGGAAAGAAGTATTGATATTTACTGTTGGTTTGGGCCTGCAACAAATAAACATCCCTTTCCTTGAAGCTTAAAAAAATAGGGAGGGACTCATGCTGTGGAGGTATGTTGTCTCTCAGGATTCCTGCAGAAATGAGGTAGTTTATGCAGTCTGTAAGGTTAGTGTCCCCTGAAACTTTTAGGTTATGTTGTGTAACACTGTTGTCCACAAGCTGCTGTGGAGACCTGGAAGGATTAACCTAGAGGCACTCTCCTGAGGGTAGTCACTTTCTTGAAAAGCCTTTGAAGAAATTGCATGGAGAACTTCCTCACCCTCTCAGTGTGGGTCAGGACTACATATTTCCTCAGTGCAGGGCTCCTTTTTGTAAAGCGAGCACTCATTCCTTGTAGTGGGAAACTACAGACCTGACCATGGAAAGCTTGGTGCACAGCTAAAACTGGCAGCAATCTCTCAAAAAAATGGCACACCAAATAACATACAGCTGGAAACATTTTTTCTGGCACAAGAAGATAGGATGTTGTTTAAGAGGCTAGGTAATTTAGACACCTCTGGATCTAGGGGGATAATAAGGGAGTTTTAAGTTTGTGCATAGGTGTGGTTAAACATGCAAAAACCACTCTCTGGATTTTACTTTGGCAGCTAACCTTCAAAAGATTGACTCCCTTGTCTGGAGAAAGGAGTAGATAGACTTGCCATTCCTGCTGATTGCAATTGCACTTAAAAATAAGCATTAGTTATTCCAGTTGTTTTTACTATATTCACAAACATTTATGTGCAATTAATGAAAGCACATGAAGGGGAGACAAAGTATATGGAATGACGTATAAGTGGCAGCAACAGATATGTTTTAAATATCTGGGTCTTTGGAGGCTTATGTGGCCAAACTTTCCTTACTTTTAGAGGTTAACCCATAATTTCTGTGGATGTTAAGTAAATCAACCATGATCTAAATCCTGCTCCCATGAAGTCAGTGGGAGTTTTGCCACCAATTTTAGTGGGAGCAGGATTGAGCTGTGTAACTGTTATTTAATGCCACTGCCTATAGGAAAACTGAACACATTTATTTTGATTGGAAACAACATTATATAATAATTCCTCAAAATTCCGAGGTTAGCTGGCTGGTAGGAAATATAGTTCTTGAGGGAAAAAGTTGCTCCAACAGCTGTCATTTGCAATATATCACAATGTAAATGTTAATTCTAGTTAATGTTAAAGGAAACTGTCTAAAATAATTTAAGATGCAAAGAACTGCATTTAATGGAAGGGACTTAAACATAATATTATGATATACCAACAGGCTTATGTCAAAAAAATTAGCTTGCCAGGGAGTTGTTCACATTAGGCTAAATCATGCCATGGGTAATGCCCAAAATGAAGACTGCAGTGGAAGTACCCAAAACACTGAGCCTTAGAGAAGAGCTTGTCCTCACTGCATACAGTAGGAGCAGGAAGTAATTTGTGACACGTCACTTCTGTGGTGAAGCAACCTTTCCTTTTGCAACACACAGACTTTCATTCCATTCACCAGTGCATGAGGGCTGTGGAGGAGGGTCCACAAGTTCTTTACTCGCTCTCACCCTGGCTGGTCCAGGGGGACATCCTGCTGCCATGCTGGAACATGCTCTGTGGCCTCCCTCCAATACCTGGAGGTGCCTTTCTCCCTCCTGATCTCCAGTACAGATGCAAAATGCAAAACATGTCACTCAGAGCAAGTTTTCACCTTGAATACATCCTCAGGGCAAGTACACAGCCTTGTGCACACTACATAAAAATAATAACACAAAGACTAATTTGAGACCACTCAAAAATGTGCATGCAGCAGGTACTTGCTATAAAGTATTATGCATCACATCTTTTACTACAGTAAAAATAATTTCTTTAAAACTGGAACAACTGTGCCATGGTACAATTGTAAAATTTCTCTTTGTGTCCAGAGGTAAGTATCTGACTGAAAGCTATCAAAATTTCAAGAGTGCTCAGTTGCAGACATAATAATACTATGCTTACTTGTGTGATGAAAATTGCTGTCAGGAGCCTGATAAATCTCAGTAGATGTTATTCAGGGTAATAACCTTGACCATCTGACTTTCTAACATGGTGCATTCATATTTAGATGGGGTATATCCAGGATATCATTTGAACTATATTCCTTCACAAACTGAGAAATAAAAGTACAGATTGCACAAATACTATTTATCTCCTGACAGCTTAATGGACAATGATATAGGGAAGGTTGTTGGTACACAAGACAGATCTGATTGCTACAAGCATCTAAGCCTCTCCTCTCTTCATTCTTTCTGACTGTGTTTCAGACATAGGGCCAGTCTCCCACCAAGGCACAGTGCTGCCATGAGTGGGTTAACTTGGTTGCAGGGCAGGAATGGTTTGGGTTAGAAGTGACCTTTAAAAGTCATCTAGTCTAACCCCCCTGCAGTGATCAGGGACATCTTCAACTAGATCAGGTTGCTCAGAGCCCCATCCAACGTGGCCTTGAATGTTTCCAGGGATGGGGGTTTTACCACCTCTATGGGCAACCTGTTCCAGTGTTTCACAACCCTCATTATAAAAAATTTCTTCCTTACATCTAGTCTAAATCTATTCTCTTGTAGCTTAAAACCATTACCCCTTGGCCTATTGCTACAGGCCTTGCTAAGGATTTTATCCCCCACTTTTTTATAGGCCCCTTTTAAGTACTGAAAGGCTACAATAAGGTCTCCCTGGAGCCTTCTCTTCTCCACGCTGAACAACCCCAGCTCTCTCAGCCTTTCTTCATAGAAGATGTGTTCCATGCCTCTGATGATCTTATGTCCCTCCTCTGGACCTGTCCCAGCAGGTCCATCTCTTTACTGGACTGAGGACTTCAGAGCTGGATGCAGTACTCCAGGTGGGGTCTGATCACAGCAGAGGGACGCAATCACCTCCCTTGACATGCTGGGTGGGACTCCTTAGCTCCAGGATGCAGCCATAGGTGTGGAGCTTCTGGCATGGAGGGAGAGAGAAGTTATGGACTGCAGCCCATCTCCAGCAATGCTTTAGGTTGATGGATCAATGCTGAAGGAGGAATCATGTCCTCTGATGTATTTAGTGTTGTCCATATAATCTCCCCTTACATGCTGCACTACAAAGACATTTTGGCAGCAGTCTTATGATGCAGTTACCTTGGTAAATCACCATATCTCAGGTCTTCACAACCATATTCTTTAAAGTGGTGGAAACTAAAATACTTTGCTTCTGCGCACTGTGCATTCCTGCAGTGGATACAAGAAGTTCTGAGCTGCAATATAAAAGCAGAAGCATTTTCACTTTATTAGAAAAGGGCTAAAATATAATCATACCTGGAAATTTTACTCAATAGTTGCCTAAATGACAGAGTAGGTAGCTCTGCTGAAATGCGTTGTTTAAATTAATCATATAACGACAAACCAAAAGCAATCTTCAGAAAGCTCATATATGACAGTCTATATCTATCCTTATATGCACAGTCTTCAGTCTCTCTCCCTCTTGTAGGAGAAGACTTACTTTTCTAAAGGAGCCTGTAAAGTACTGTTTGCAGAAGATTGTCATCATGTGGCATGTAATTTTCCAGGTTTTTTTGCCATTCATCCAGCAGATCATACCCTGCTTTGAAAAATAAATCTTCATGTTTCAGCACAATTTTCGTTACACAAGTGGAAGACAGTTTGCACACACACGTGAACAGACACACAGTCTACTCTCTATCATGATACTTTTTCCAGCTTGAGGAATATTATGGGGAAAACAGTGCCAATGCTGGTCTGGGATTCTAACAGAAGATGGTGCCTTACTTGCCACCCTCCTATGAAACTGCTGTACAGCTGCGTATGAAACAGCTGCCTCTTCTGCTGATCTGAAAGGGCTTTACTTAGTGAAGGAACAAGATGTCATGTGGGATGACTGGTGCCTAAGGAAGGGGCAGTAAAGCAAATGATCAGTATTGTCTTCCTTACCCACGTTTGAGGATGGCTGCCATTGAGCAATCAATGTTTATTGTGGCTGTAAGGGAGATCCTAGACAAATCCAACCTTGCACAGAGTTCTGCCCTGCTACTGTTTATAGCTGTTCAGTCATGGCTATCCAGGAAACAGAAGCCTTTAAAGACTTTGTTACCTTCAAGGTTTTCTTTCCTCTTCTTTCCTCTGAGACCAGAAAGGCTTATCTTCAATAACCAGCAGTCTTGGCAGGAAAAAATTAATACTCATGTTCGCATAAAAATACTTTCATTTGCACATGAATATCAGTATCTCTGGAAGGGATAGCACCTCCATAATACCAATGATATCCAAAATCTACCTGCATTAATAAAGGCAGAGAGATGATCAAGAAAGAGAGATGATCATGCCAAACTGAAATGCAAGGAAGAACATACAGAAATGTCTCAGTAAATTACTCCTTTCCTTATATAGCCCAGCTGCACAGCATTTCCTGTCATGTGTTTACTGTTTATAAAGCTTTGTAGAGAATTCCAGTTTGTGTTATATTGACTCTTCTGTAGTATGAGAAATCATTTAAAGACAGAGTATATTTTAAGAAAGAGGCAAAGAGAGAGAGGAAGGATTGAGCCTACAACCTGACTTCTCCATTTCATGACATTTGAGAACTTGATTTATCAACTTTAATGTTACATTAACATAAACCCATAATTTCCTCGGATCTTCTAATCAAATTTTAAAAAGAAAAAAATAATTAAAAAAATAAATTAAGAAGGTCTGACTGTAAAAGCATTGTAAATTCTTCCCTCTCTATTTTGCATTGTTTCCACAAAGACAACCAGGTTGTGCTTTGTAGCTTCATTGTCCTATGAGCTTAGAAGGAAGAAAAGATCCTCTGTTCAGCAAAAAGCTGTTGTTGCCCCCAGACTTAGAAGTATATAATGATTTTCTCCTTAATGCGTTGTGCCATCTGCAAGGGATGAAGAAAAGGGCAATATACGTTTGCTCTCCATGCTCCAACCAGTTAACAGGAGGAGGTGGACAGGCACTTAGGACAGCAAGCATTCAGAGTACAGTGTATGGCAGGCTTTAATGGAACAAGGGTGTACATGAACCTCCTCAGTCACACCAGTCAGACAGGCTTGCTCTTAACTGTGGCAATAACTCTTTGTGCATTAGTAACTCTTACAACTACTGTGGTTTCTAATATAGGGTTAAAGTTTGCATACAAAACATAGATTTATTGTCACTTTAACCCTTTGTGATTTTGTTTTGATTTAAGCTTATTCATCCTTCAGGGATAAAAGAAAATCAGTAAATACAAAAAAAATATATTAAAAAAAAGCCATGTTTTATTTTGAGATTTCCTAGGTTTTGAATTCTCGGTTCAAATGACCTTTTTGTTTTGAGGTTTATTTTGATTGTATTTAAAAATAATAATATTTAAAAATCAGATAAATATCAAACTGGCATATTTTCCTCCACAATTAATGAATCATGGCAGCTTGTAGCTAGTCTTCTGGACTCCTGAGCTTCCTTTAGAAGCAACTGAACATTTTACTTCCTGAGATAAATGGGATTACAGGAGGTTAAACGCCCCACAGGAGACTCCATGTTCAGTTCAAATTTCCACTGATAAACCTCAAGCAGAAAAAAACCTTGACAACTTTTGTGTCAGGTTAATGCACTTACCTTCTAGTTACTTCACAGCCATTTCTTGCTTACTTCCTATCGATTCACTGTAAGTTTGAATTTTTCCCTATGCTTTCTTGTAGATGTGTTCTTGGAGTTTGAAGAGAGGCCAGGCATTTCTGACAAGTATTCAGGTCCCTGACTACAGATTCTTCAAAGTGAATCTGTCTACTTTACATTTTCTTTATGAAATTTGGCTTATGAACAGCATACTTGTTTATATGCTGGACTTCTTAATAATGGTTTGGAAGGCAGCTTCATTACAGTTTAGGCTGAATGCATTCTTATAACACAGCAAATATGAAAGCACAAAGATATTGCACTTCTATTTCATTGTTTATGCATTTCATTCCTATTTGTCTCTTTCAAAATATTTTTTTGCCATTCAGCACCAGCTCCTCCATAGCAGTACCAGATGCTGATTTTAACATTACATGCTCTGCCAGCCACAAGAAAAGCTCTCTACAAATCCCCCTGAACTCAGCAGTGGTAAACTGAGGTGAGCTATGCAAAACTTCTGTCTGAGACAAGCTGAGGTAGCCATGAAGTTCTGTTGCACTCCTTTTGGTTTGGAAATGGCTGTTTTGCTTGACATCTGCACAACTTCAGGCCAAAGTAAATATGCTACTGTAAGCTCTAAAACCTGATTAGCTCCCTGTCCTATTTGCCACAGTCAAGGTAGACCACTTGTGTGGGCAGAAGAGGTCTGTTGCCGGCAAGAATTGGTTTAGTTTTAATTGAAAAGCATTGATTAACCTACCTCCATTGGCTGGAGATTTATTTTCTCCCCAATATGAAGATAACTATTGATATGTACACATTTTCATTGTCTTCCACTAGATTTTATGCAAGTGTGTCAGTACCTTTAGGGGTCTTTAAAAGGTTGGAGGGCTTGTGTTGCAATTACACATTCTGGAATAATTCTACAGTCACTCTACATCCTTTACTAACAGCTCCCTTAAATCCTGCCAGCATTCCTCAATGTAACCCCAAAATATTTCTTGCCTTGTCCACACTGACCGTGTAAAATTTTACGAAATGTTGTACTAATTCTGGTGAAATATTATTACTGTTTATTGAAGAAAGAACAGGCAGTTTCTTGCATGACACATATTCTCAAGCATACAGATAAGCAGAGACAATGGATGTTATTACTATTGGATTGATGAGATAAATACTTTAATTCCATCACCAGTACTACAGTGCTATTCTCCTATTAACATATCATCCTTCCAGCTACTCCCCATCTATAACCTCTTTACCTAATCTCTTCTTTACCAGGTTGAGAAAAGACTACAACAGCTTCAGAAGAACATCACAGGCTGGCCCTTGCCTCGGTTTTCATTGAGTGCTACTGTAGGGTCTTTGTGAGGTGTATGCTGAAGGCTGAAAGAAGGCATGGAGGGTACAGAAGTACAGTTGCCACTGCTGCACCTGCTGCGTCTGCAATAATTAAAGGGTTAAAAATGATAGCTCCTAATTTCATCTCAGTAGAGTTGCAATAATGCCCAAATAAACTTGTTTGTCCCATAGACAAAAAGCTGACGTCCATATTGTGTTATTACAAAATTCTTTTCAGGAACTGAGCCAAAAAGATTTTGGTAGGATGGTTCCCAAGAATACAACATAAGTGTAAAGGACTGACTTGTAGTCATTAAGTCTATGTATTTATTTTAGGCTTTGCCTATTTTCTGTTATAGCAGCTTGCTCCTTTCAAGCTTAGCTATCAGACACTCTGCTCTGTGTTAATCTGTATTTTCACATTCATTTTATAATAGATAGGCCAGAAACTTCCTTTCTGAAAAATAGACACAAAATTCAACATCACGGAAGTACAAAGGGCAATGCCATTATCAAGGGATTCCTATGAACTTTTGCAACTCATTTTGGGATGCGCAGCACCTCCAAGTGACCCTCTCTTAATATAGCTAGTAGGAAATGATGACCTTCTTAAACTTCCTCTATCCTTGCATGCAGAAAAGCTATTAACTTGTGCAGAAAGCAAGTATTTATATCCACAGTTTAGGATTTTAATACAGGTCTATTATTTCAGAGGTGAATTAAACTACTTGATTTTAAACTGAAAGCAGCAGTATTATGTAATGCTTATTAGCCTTCAAATTTGTGTTGAAAAGAGGTATTCATGAGAGCTAGCCTCCTTTTCCCTGCTCTGATTTATTCTAACATTGGTGTCTCTGGAATTAGCTGTAAATATGCCCTTGGCAGCTACACGAACAAAGGTTACTCCTGCAGCCTAAATCATATGAGTTGCTGAGCACTGCTGGAAGGAGGCAGAACACCTTCTGCTTCCATTGTCTTCAGTGCAAATTGACAGTGATGCATCACCCCTTGTGTAGCTCACTGGATTGCAGGGCTGGGTTTATAATGAATTCACAGGATTTTTTACATGCCTTGGTCCAGATCATGGATAAGAAAAATATGCTAAAATTTGGTGAGAGGAAAGAAAAAGTGATATCAATACCACAGGCTAAATCCTGAGCTTTTGTGAGTCAGCACAGCACAGCTGATTCCAGTGATGCTGTATCAATCTATCCCTGCTGAGGTTTTGCTTTGAAAAAGTTAATGGCTATCAATTCTGATGAAGTACTTTGGATATATTGTTAAATAATGGCTTAAATGTCACAGCAAGAAACAATATCATGCCACTTATTATTCAATTTAAAAACAATATAAGCCATGTGTGAGAAATTAAATCCATCACCTTGGGAAAGAGTTCAGGCTGTCAAAATGGTAATAGAAATGAAATTCAATTACCTATTTTCGATGTTACCCATGGTTATTCCCCAGAAAATATGAAAGAAATTTGAAAAGGATATTATCTTGTAAAGTGTTTTCATAATATAATTATTGTTTTAATTACTTTAAGAAAAATATGTACAATTCTGCAGCAAAACAGCTGAAAGTTATAAAAACTTCAGTTGTTTGCAGACTAAGATTAACTGCCATTGACGGTGACCATCAATGCTGTGACAGCAGCTACACACTAACTTGTATAGATTTTCCTTGTGCTCAGACTTGCTATGGCGATAGGGACAAAATTGATGCTGAACTTTTGGTAGCTCTGTAGAAGAAGGAAGCCAGCAGGGAAATACCTTTAGGCCCTTTTTCTCTGAGCAGCTCCATTCAGCTCTACACCCTTTCCCTGCTAGAGCTGGCCCAGCTCTACCATAAATGTCAGGGTCCCTAAGATGTCAAACACTTATTGAAGGTCCAGGGGCCCCTGGACTAGGTAGGAGCTGGACTTTGTTTGCCTGTGTGACTTTTCCAGCTCTGTAGAATGTTGCTCAGAGACTCTCCTTGGCCCAGTTTCATCATACCATGAGGAGTGGAATAATTCAGCAGAAGGTATGTGAGATACTATTTCATACTGCAGCTTCAGAGTGAAAACCTTCAGCCCACAGGTTAACCTGAGGCATAACTTCAACTGGAGGGTACAGAGCAGGGCAAAGGGAGGCCAAGTAGCTCATGTGCCTGAACCTGGTTTGACTTTGCACTATGGACTGCAGAGCACCTGACCTCTAAGTGAGCCCATGAGATTTGCAGTGCTTGACAAGATTCTTTCCAGTACTTAAGCTAAACTCTTTACCGCATGCTTGCTAATTTTTCTACTCCTCTGAAGCCTGCAGCATAGAGATACCCTGATTATTAATTGACTTCTCATCACCATCAAGAGGTCTTGGTGGTACTTGGAATAAATGGATAGTGTTCAGGAAACCAGAGTCCTCATCAAAACTAGATGTGAATTCATGACAGGGAGTCTGTACCATGAAATGAAGCCAGATGCATCCCTCATCCACCCTGAACACGCCAGCCGTGGTAGCAGGAGCAGTCTAGCCACAGCACAGCCTCTTAGCTAGCTGGCCTTGCTGACTGGCTATGCTAATAAGCCTGAGCACAGCTCTGACAAGGCTGATTTCAGGTTTGCAGTATTTCTGAGCTCTGCCACACAGTGATGTGTAGATGTATTGTTTGCCTGGGGCTAGCTTGGGGCAATCCACATGAGACTGCACTGCACTAGGCAAGTAGTCCCTCTCTGTCCCTTTGTGGAAGTTGCTGAACCTCTTTGTATCCCAGTCACTTCATGGACAAGATAGAGGCTCTTGGAAAAGGATCTAATTTTATCTTCATTTGTTTATTTCTCTAAGCACAGTTTGCATTTCCATGTTACCTAGTTGCATGGGAACTCAGAACACAAGCACCATTCAGGGCTGAGTCAAAGTGACCAGGGAGGATAAGGAAACTCGCATGCTGATAATATAGCTATAAAGAAATAATTATATAGAGCTAGATCATGCCCTCAAGGCATAGACTTGTATTCGGAAGAGTTTTTCTGGCATGAATTGGATGTACTCTGCTACTTGGCATGCACAGTAACATGGAAAGTGCTACAAAGGCTGCTGCATCATGCCTCTGGCTGCACCCTCCCTCCTCGGACCACCCTGGCTTCCCAGCAGAATGATTAGGGTGCAACCCTCACATTCTCCCAAGCAGCTGGGCTGTCCAAACTGAGTGCTGTAGATGAAGGCTCCTTATTCCTTCCCCTTTTGCTGTGACCATGTAGACAAGTCAGAGCAGAACTAGCCTTGTGTGATCAGTCCAACAGTGGTTCTACACTGTGAAGGTTCAGAGGAAAAAACAAAATATAGTAATTTCCTCTCCAAAATGAGAAGCAAACTCAAGATCCTACTGCTGTGTATCATATTATGTAAATAAAACTTCATGGTTGTAGCTTCCTTGTCTAAAACCTCACAGCAATTAAGTGTTCTAAGAAATTAAGCAGGGAAAAACAGGAACTGCAACCAAGTAAATCTAAGGCAAATCCTCACAGCTGAGAAGATGTGATCCTTATAGTACAGTGTACCTGCTTTTAGCTTGGCTATTCAAAATGTCTTTTTTTTTTGTTTTACCTTTTTAAAAATAATAGCTGCAAGGTTCTTTGAAGACTTCAAGGAAGGTTTTGAGCATGGCCAAGGAACATGCTCTTTGTAAAGCAAGAGTCATAAGTATAGAAGACTGATTCTATTTTCTTTACATAAAGTTAGTGCAGCTTTAAGTTCCCAGCTCCAAGTGAATGAACAATGCTGTCAGTTATTTAATGGACCAAGAATTATGGGAACAGCAGTTGGAGAATAGTCTCGGCTATCATAAAGGAACAGAAATGGAGAAATCCATTAATTAGATGTTAGAATAAGTCTAAGTTCATATTCTAGTTTATATTTCAATGCTGAATTTCACACAAGAGCTTCATTACTTTCATTTTGGGGCTTTTCTCATGACCTTGGAAGGTCTGTAGAGTTAGACAAGTTTAAATTAGATTTAAAAACCTTTTCATTTCAGAAACTCTCCAGCATGACACATTTAGGTGATAATATACATTGAATGTGCTCTTCATAGTTATATCTGATTTATTTGTTTCTGATCATGTTTTATGTAAGCTTTCCTGGATATAATTGTATTTCTTAGGTGCATACCTCTCAGTTACTGTTGTGGGAGTGCTATATGATTTCTTCTTAAGAGCATTTTTAGGTGGAGATTTTTACCTCTCTGTTTTTTCAAAACATAATTACACTATGACAACTGCCAGGACATTGCAGTATGTGTCATGCAGGTAGACTTCTGAGAATTCAGAACAATCATCTTTACATCTTCCACCTGCAAATGATAAAAAGTGTCAGCAAAGTGGTATCACAGTCTAATTTCATAAAATATTCAAAGCAAGCAAATCGGCAATATTCTTCAATTTTCAAAGTCCTCTGTCAGCCCACTTCTGGCTGATCTCAATTCTGTTTTCTAGTGTTAATGCAAATCTGCCAAGTGATGGCATGCCCATCAGACTACATGAAAGAAAACATGACAGCCAGCACAACAAACTAGCGAGTTAATGACCTGTACTAGCATGGCCATTTTCTTTGTTAGCAATAATTCAAGTCACTCTTTCATTAACACTCTTTAATAGTTAGAGGAGATCTTCCAGTACATACATTGATTTTGTTCTTTGCCATTTTAGTATTGCTTGCTCATTCTAACTATCTAATCCCTTTAATAACACACATGACTTTATCAGTCTATCTTTTTATATATCCTTCTAGTTATTACTGTAGCTAGTTATTAACAGAAACATAGATACACATGAGTGATTCCATAAGTGAATAGCTTCCACCACTAAGACATTATTAAGTCAAATTCCAGAAATCTCAATATATGAGAGACATATGGACAGACGAAACAGAAGGTGGAAATTGATCAAGATGAATTGCAGGGAAGACACTACATTCAAAGACCTTAACAATGTCTTGGTGGAGTTACAGATTTTGAAGGCTATGATCAGGGAAAATGCACCAGAAGTAGTAGATAGGCATGATCAAAGGCATGATTTTGGGAATAGGAAAAGATAATAGTCCTCTATGAAATCCTCCCACTAAAAGGCCATTTATAGTTTTTGTTGCTTAAATGTTCTGCCAACTCTAAAAGGTAAGGCTAACTGAAATTCCTATCAGTCAATGATTTGCAACACATAGAGCAAAAAAAAAAAAGAAGAAAGGGAAGAGATGGACATTAAATCTGCAAGCAAGCTTTGCCATTTGTAACCAGCCAGATCTCCTACCCTATTGCTTGTCATCAAACAAAACTGTACATGCAGTGTAAGTGCAACTAGGGCTTTAGTGATATTTGTTAAAGATAGATCTGTGCTTTGTGCACAGACATGGTCTTTCAGCTGAAACAACTTGTCAAAGTTGCAACTATATTATAAATTAATTCTAAATGAGGTGATATTTTACCATAGAAATGTGCTTGCAAGAAGAAACAGTTCATCTGTGTACCTGGTTTTGTTTCAAGTTGCTATGTTTATTTCTTGATTCACATTTGGAAACAGTGGGTGAAATAATCCTCAATGAGTAATATATTTAATGAATTTTGCCTGTCTTTTCTCTGCTGCCTATGAATCACCACAAATATATGAATTCTAAAAAGCATTCCTGATTTAAAACTATTTGCAGATTTCAACAGTTTACATAAATAATTCTTGCTCTGTGTATCAGTAAAAACAAAATGGCAATACAGATTACAACTGGCATCTGTAAACAGGAGTTAATTAAAACGTACTGGATGATTTTTTTTTTTAGAACATTTGTATGATTTTCTCCTAGTGTACATTTATATCTTGACTACTCTGTAGCAAAAAAATTATTAAATGCAGTTCATTCAACCTGAAACTAGATGAGGTATTGCTTCAACAGTGTGACTGTCATGGAGCCAATGCCAACAAAAGCCAATAGCCCAAATGTCTAGGCAGGATTTCTGAGCTTTATTACCTTGAACTTGGCAGTCAGGCTAGCCAGGGTAAGGCTAGCTCAGGTAAACAAGCTATACCCTTAGTGTGCACCAGTTCACATAAAGTTCCTCTGGGCTAGATTTGAGCTCAAGAAACAAGGAAGAAATGACCTGAATTGCTCTGTCCCAGAAATAGCCCTGTGTCAAAGTGTCAGACCAGCTAGAGATTAAGCAAGGCTGCTTTTTGTGCTAGGCTTGTCTCTTAGTCACATTTAAAATGTTTCTGAAAATCATAGGCTTTCTTAGAAAGAAATCAAGAAATGCAGTTAATATTTTTGTTATTAAAACTGCTATTTACTCTTACAGAGCCTGGCAAAAGCAGAGTAGCACGGTATCTGGAAGCATCCCTAAGGAAAGTGTTCTGAAGAGCCACCTCCTTGAACATGTTTCCCATACCTCTTGTTTAACTACTTAACATACTCATTTTGTGGTCATCACAGACACATTAGTTAATAAATTAAAACACTGGCAGCATAGAAGACTTCTATCAAACTTGTACAGACAGTTATTAGCATATTTACCGTGGCCAAATTTTTCCACTTGATTTATTTCAAAGTCAGAAACAGTTTCAGCAAATACATCAGCATTCTAGCTCAACAAAAAAAAAAAGTCTTTATTTCCTCTTTAGCCAAAGATCAAGTTTATAATATTTTGAATAATACATTATCTATGTCCATTCATCCATTCACCCAGAACTCAATTCTCTTAGGCTGAGTAATGTTTTAGTTTTAAATTTCTCTGTTTGCATTTCTCCAAAGGTAAAAAAGATCTTTACAAATCACTCTGGGTCAAAAGGGCCTATTTTCATCCAGCATTGAGAAGGGAATTCTCATTCTCTTAAGTAGGGAAATTTATATATAGTAATAAACCACTTAAATCTGTGTCCCTTAAGCTCTTGCAGTTACTGCAGCACCTATTTCAGTATTAGTCTTACCACTTGTATTTTGCTTGCTAGGCCTCCTACTCCTTTGCTTTTACAACATTTCATATTTTTATATTAGCATTAGGAATTTCTACTGCCCCACAGTGCTTTCAAGGCTTTGGGTTTTATTTCACTAGTGGGCCCTTTTTGAGAAGAGGATATTATCCAACTTCTAGCTTTGTCTATTGTAGAGTGATACGGTACTCTGTTTTTCACTCATGTAAGTATATGCGATGATCGCGGCTTTTTTTTTTTTTTTTTTTAATGAATGTAGTTTACTGGGCTTTTTGGTTTTACATTGCTTCAGAGACTACACTTCACCACTGAAAAGCAAAGGCAGCAATCTGTGTACCAGTTATATAAATCAGCAGGTAAAATAACAATGAGGTGTGGAAAGAAGAGAAAAAAAAAGCACCCCATGGGGCAGTCAAGACCTTGAGGGAAAGATTAGGGGGCAGATAGGAGGAATGAAAATAAAGGAAATAAAAGAGAGGGGCCTGGGGAAAAAAAAATTTAAAAAGGCAAACTGAACCTCCTTGCAAGGCGGGATAGTTGTTTTACCAGCAACCATCGCTGGTCCTCTGACCACCTTCATATTCTCTATAGCATCAACAGAGAGGTCATGCATTAGGAACACATTCAACTTCAGTCCCTGTTCAGACTGAGAACTTTCTGTGTATTTTCAGAGGCTTTCTTCCTGTGGTTGAAACCCAGCGCATGCACAATAACTTTGAGGCCTAAATTCTGAATGGAGCAGTACTTTTGTATGCAAGTAAGCTTGAAAAGTCAGAACATAGCTATTATCTAGCTTAGATACACAGACAAAGTAATTACTGCTGAAGTGCCTGAATTCCCCACAGTATTACAAAGGTTCTTCAAAGAGCAGTGCCAGGTAGAGAAATAATATTGCCTCCATTGTGGCAGAAGAAGGCTATAATTCAGATAAACACGTGTAGCCCCATGGCTCTTATTTGCTGTATTTTCCTATCTTTTTCTTCATTAGACTGTCTTTTCTTCATGCTTCATGTGTTTACACTGTGTTTTGGAAGGCAAAAGTGTGGCAGGCGTGGCAGAGGCAGCTTCTCCATCCAGACCATGTGAGGGACAGTACATCCGGCTAGTGTGCCTGTGTCCACAGCATGGGTAGGAGGTGAGTCTGCGCTTGGGAACAGGCTTGAACCACGTATATAGGCAGCACAGAAAAAGCCAGAAAGGCCAGTGAACTTGCCCAAAGTCACAGGGGGACTGGAGATGGAGAAGGAATAGAGCTGATATCTTCCAGGATATCCAGTCTTAGATTACCTTTCCTCACTGCAACAGGAGAAGCACCTGGGTTTGGGACTGAGAGACCGAGAGAGAGAAGGCATTCAGAAAGTTCAGAGACTTAAAGTATATGTCTGTATGTATGCATAGACATATCTTTCAAAAATTAGAGGTAAGTGCATATAAATTCCTATCTCCTGATAAGAATTTTTCCTCTAGAAGGGCACATAAATTTAAAACTCCAGTCTTTTTTTGTTTTCTGAAGCTAAATAAAAGCAAGCTAAAATGTAACTATGCTTCAACAACAAAGAACTGACATCCGAGAAATGCATTAGTAACTGAATACAGTTTTCATGTGATTGCAGTCATGATGAAGAATAATGTACTGTGATCCTATTGTAGCTTATTTCTGCAATAAATTATAGGAACAGGTTTTCCATCTTTATTTTTTCCCTAGAATTTGGGGTTCTCTAAATCTTTGGGAACATTGTACATATAGCTAGTAATGTGTAAAATATATCTACGTTTACCAACATAACTTTGGAAAGCTTTATTTTTCATCTTTAAACAATATAAACCCGGTCATTTATAGAAATCCATGAAAATGTAGTTCTTGTAGACCGTGTGAGTCATGCTCCTGAGATGCTTATGAATTATATTGCCACTCTCTCACAGCTATACTAAAATTCTTTACTGTTTTACTTCACCATGCTCTGTTTCACAAATTGTAGCCAACCTCAAATTTTATAGGTGTATATTTTTATATGCAATGGTAGTTTTTATTGTTGTGTTTATTTTATCATTACTCTGTATTAAATCTTATTGTACTTAATTTTTCAAATGCTGTTGAAGCTCATCAAAACCATCTCATTCAATTACTCTTCTTATTTGATCAAGGACTCCTGTTGTTAGTGCCCAAACAGACAGGGAGATGTCCGCTTCCCCTCCTCCACACCTCTTCATGCAGTCCTTTTTGATTCTGTGCAGGAAGAGAAAGTACCAGCCCACTGCAGATGGAGTAGAAAAATTCTAAAATTTCAGAACTTAAAAAAAAAACAAAGTCAAAACTTCAAAAAAAAAAAAAAGAAAGCACATGCTAAGTTTTAATGTGCATATAAGCTTAGTAGACTTACACGTTAGCATTTTGAGCAAATGGCCTCTCTGGTCTGCTAATGGCAGTTCTGGAGGCAGTTTGAAAAAAACGAGAAATTTCCAAAGCAAAGGAGAAGTACCAGCCTCCTTCCAGTTTTTTAAAAAGGGAGAGGTGACATTTGCAAATATAAAGAAGTGAACCTGATGTTTATCTTTTGCAAAATAATGAACTAATTTGTAACGGCTTTCCATACCAAGACTATTGCCTCAGTCTAGAAGTGCCCTGCTAAAATTTGAGGAACTACTGACTATAATGTATAGTTAAAGCAAGAGATATTAATTCTAAACAATTTTAAACTAAGTAAAATTAATTATCACAGGTAGGAATAATGGAAGAATCATCCATTTATCCATTTATTCTAACTTTTGAATATTGAAGCTATGAATGAATTTGTGAGACTCAAAAGGCAAAACCTTTCTTTCTAAAACCTGCAAATTCTGAGCATGCACCAATTTGTGTGTGCAAAGCTAGAAGATCTTGCACACAAGTATGCAAAACAAGCACTGGCATCTGTTATTTGCCATTTCCATTAGCAAATGATCAGAAGTCCAGTCTGGGAACCCTTTGAAGATTCACTCTGTCCAAACGACAAATAAGTAACAACTGTGACACTGATTTCTAGGAACATGCAAAGCTTCCCTCTGCCTCATCTTTTTCCAAGACATGATGAAAAGACCTTCAAGGCTTTAAAATGAATGTGTGTGAAATATCAGAGAAACTGGGCTGTTGGATCTGTTGGATATTTCATTCCAATAGAGGGTGTAGTATTATTTATGCATAAAGGAATATAATCAGAGGAGAGTAGTTTTATGTGCTTGTATATAAACATGGGTTGGAAGGAACCTTTAAAGGCCATCTAGTCCAACCTCCCCGCAGTAAGCGAGGACATCTTCAACTCGATACATAAACTGGATTTCTTAGAAAATAGCCTTACTATCTTATTTCATTCTCTTCAGACACCTTCTCTAGATTCCCTGTGTTTCTTTGGAATAGACTCACATCCCAGTTGTCCTTCATCAAGTCTTTCTGCTTTCCCAATAAAATGTACCAACAAAAACTTGAACTATTTTATCCTTCAAAACTCCATCTTTGCCTAAGGCAAAGAAGCAAGGGCACAACATATGGTCCAATGCATCAAATTATACTATTGTCTTAAAAAATCCCTCAAGAATAATCAATCTTTCGCTATTTAAAAATTGAAATTAATGATATACCTTTGCAAAAGGAGACTTCTCTAGTATCTATGTGTGAAATTACTTAAAATCTTCATTTATTTAATCTTTGCTTTTTAAACATCAGTTTTGTTTCTGTTCTCTACTTCCCCACACACCAAAGAGACATCCTGATTCACAATACTTATACATATATTCACTAGTGCAGAATTTGCATATAGTTCAGAAATGAGTTCAGCCTCTCTGCTAAGCCTGTGGGGAGGAAGGGGAAGCTGGTAAAAAGGAAATGCAGCTTGAAACATAGCTCTCCATTTTGCTTGATAAAACATCAGAGGATATGAGGCTAACAAATGAGCGGCCCTTTCTTTCTATAGTAAGCATACAAGATTGTGGTAGCAAGTATCATCTGCTTCCCATTTGTCACCCTTTTACTGCAGCGTGGGGGTGCAGAATTATTTCATATCTTTAAAGCAAACTTTAAAGATATGAAATCTTTAAAGATATGAAATCGTCAAGCTGGGCATGTGCAAACTAAGAGACCCTAAATGCAGAGCCATTCCCCTGTTGAACACTGTTATTGCCCCTTCCCCCTCTCTCACCAGAAGAGAGCTTCTGATAGCTAGTTCTCACCAATTACATTATGCCTTACTACTAATCTACTGCTAGATCTATTTATTTGTCCATTTGCTGACTCATCTTTCTTCCTATTGATACCTGATGTATTAAATAACTCAGCTAACTCTTTCATTCTTTCACTGATAGGCTGCTGTCCGCTACTTATCTGCTGAATCAATTCATTGCTTCTTGCTTTTTTGTTCAGTTTGGTAGCTGACTTAGACTGTAACTTAACTGATTCCCTTCCTTTTAAACAGACATTGCTGCCAACTCTGCTTCCTTGGTTAATAATTTCATTTAATCTCTTAGTTCTTTTTTGTCAGCTATTAAACTAAGCTCTTGACTGCTTGAGTCCCACTCTGCAAACTCACTACCTTGTACATTGGATATTCCACCATCATCCCTTCTCCTTGGGCCTTCCTTTCCCATACTTTCTTTTGTGTTATCTCATTCATGCTGTCTCTTGCTGTCTTTTCATTTTCTCTCTTTGACTACCCATGCTGCATCACACCCTTGACTACCATTTTGCCACCCAAAACAGTCCTTCCCCTCCTTTTGTAATCTTATTATTAAGTAAAGGTAATGCAATTGCATAAATTACACTTGTAATTGCACTTTAAATATTTTTTTTTTGGTACTTGTAATTGTCAACGATCCACAGTTTGGAAAGTTTGCAATGTGACCAGCAGCAACTGTACAATACATCTTAATTATTAAACCTGGATTGGAATAGCATTTTTATGAAGCAGAAGATCTGGAGAATAAGTATATGAATCCCTAGTAATAATACACTTAAAAGTAAAGCAAAAGCTATTTACTAGAGTTGATTAATAGAATATTTTAAACTTGTCAAAATACTCTTTTGCACCCAAGCTCCGGAAGAGGCAGCTTCACCTCTGCAATAAAATGGAAAATTGAAAGCAATGGTATTTTTCCTATCGCACCCCTTTTTTTTAAATTTTGAATTTTCTTCTGTTATTGAATGCAAATATGGAAGTGATCAAGTTTCTTCATCTCTTTCTGACCTTTGTATAATTGTGTAAAATGCCTATAAGTTTTAAAAGTTACCTAGAGGTAAAATAGAGTTGGTAATCTTCCCACTTCACAATTTTTCCAAAAGTGGGAGTAAAGCTTCAAAGTTAGGAAACCCGAGGGTCTGACAGAGTCTGAAGAAAACAAAATTATTTGTGGAATTTCATTTATTCAATATAAATTCACCACCTTAAAAAAGAAAAAAAAAATACCAAAACCATATGTAATAGTTTAACTTAGCTGGCAGCCAAACAAGACACAGCCACTCGCAGCCCGCCCCTTGCCCTGCCTCACCCAGGGAATTGGGGAGAGAATTGGAGGGGTAAAGGTGAGGAGACTTGTAGGTCGAGATAAGAACAATTTAATAATTAGAGTAAAAATAAAAATAAAAGAGTAATAATAATAATTATAACTCATATATATATATATATATATATATATGTATATATATATATATATATATATATATATATATAAGTGATGCACAGTTCAATTGCTCACCACCTGCTGATAAGGATCCCAGAGGAGTGAAAAGGAACCCCAAAACTGAAATCGCAGTCCTGGAATAGCGAGCCCAAACAATGCCTGAGAGAATCCCCCCTTTTCCGGTCAGCCCTGGTTAATATACTGACATGATGGACTATGATATGGAATATCTTACTGGCATATCCAACTGTCAGTTCTGGGTCTTGCTAACTACTAGACTTCTCTCCTCGCCACCCACCACTCCCAGTCCTCTGCCCTTGGAAACTACCCAAACACCATGTCCTTGCACCTTATTAACATTCTTCTCATAACAAATCTCACACTAAAACTAAAACACAGTGCTTTCTGGCTACTAAGAAGAAAATTAACCCTATCTTAGAAAAACCAGGGCACCATAAGAAATTCTCATTTTGAAATTCTTACTCCTTTTTTTAAAAAAAAAAAAAAATCTTTCCTGCAATGCAGTATTTAGGAAACTGAAGTCAAGCACCCTTTCAAACTCTTAAAATCCTGAGTAACCTACCCCAGTTTTACTGAAATGTAAATTTTTAGAGATTTTAAAACAGGCAAAATTTCCTCTCTTTTGCTGCCAAGCGAAATTATGAAATCTCAGTAATCTTTTCATAATACATTCTCTGACAGACCTAGTGATGGTTTACAGGTCATCCTCTTTGCCTTCTCTTATTCCAATGCAAATTTATTTTATCCAAACATAAAATCTGTATTTTTCTTGCAAAAATAAATGTACTTTTTATTACTTAAAATTCTTGCAGATTTGAAACTTGTAATTTTGTCTGCTTTCTGAAAGTGTAAAGCAGAATTAAAATAGTTGAAGACAGTCCTCAATATTTTTTATTTGGTTACTTAATGAATGTATAAATATGATATTAATGTAGTGGGACTGTTAAACCACTCACTGTCTTTTGGAATTCAGTCACTTCTTCCTCTCAGTCTATATCCTTTTTTCTTGACAACTCAAATGTATTGTCATTATAATTTTGCTGGATGCCCCAACTACAAGTACTTTGAGGAAAAACAGGTTTGATTTTTACTCCCTCATTATTTTCAAGACTGATAAAAAGGCTGATAGCTGAGACGACCTGAAGTCAAGGAACCAATATTTTCCCACAGAATCAATAGCTTTTTAACAGAGCATTAATATTCCTTATTCATTGATAACATATTGGCAAAGATCAACATTTCTAAATATCTTGTTCTGTCATTCCTTTATTGTGTCTTTTTTGTGTTCTTTGAAAAGGCTCAGTCCTAAATAACCAAGAAATATGAAAAACTCAAAGAAAACATTTTCTTTTATTTCCCACTCAATTTCAGAATGTCTAATGATGGCTTGGGCAAACACATGAATGTCTAGCTTGGTGCTGATTTAATGTGTGAAAGTAAATTGAAGAAAAGCCATTGTAGTGTGAAGACATCCATTAAGGCAGCCACTAACACAGATTAGAAGTCTACTATTGCACAAGGGTAAACCAAAGAAATGTGTGGTTCAAACATAAATAACAATACCTGAGTGGTAATTAATGAGATAAAATTAATTCTCATAATACATTTATGTATATATGTATTGCAACTTGGTCCAAGATGCCTAACTCCAGGATACTAAATTCTGATTCACTTATACTAGATCCATATCAACCATATATCTATGGATATCAAAAAAGCTTTTCCTCATTTATACTTGTCAGGAGAATCTGAAAACTCTTGCTTTAAGCACAAAATTTGTGAATAACAAGCCAGCTCGACAAAGGAAGCTGGACATTTTAGTGATAAACCATGGAAGCTAACATAGATTCCTAGTCTTTGCAATCAATAATTTGTAGAGTGTGATACAGTGTTTTAGAAAAGGTAAGTTAGAAAAGAATCTAATGGTTATAGAGGGTTGTAGCTGAACATGAATTCATGGTGGCTCAGAGCAGAAAAGATACCTGTGGATGCTCCCCCTACTCAAACAGGGGTCTGTGAATAGAAGTGGAAATGTTAAAATAATGCGATAACAAGACCATTGCAGCCTGGGGTATATTGTGTACCCTAGGGAGTCCACACTTTGGAAAATAAATTAATAAACAGGAGCATGTATAAACACAACACAAGAGAGTATTTACAAGTAGTTTTCTGTTTCTGGAAGATGTGTCTTCCAGCTGAGTGCTAATGAATTTCTATAGCTTAAAGAACCTTTTCTATAGCAGAAAAGGTTGAAAAAATGGATCTCATTCCCTCAGTAACCTTAAATCAAGATAGGATGTCTTCTCCAAAAAAACACTTCTTCTGTTCAGCCAAAGTATATGAGCTCAGTGGAAGAACTACTTGGAGGAATTTTGTGTTCTGTGTTATAAAAATCAGACAGAAAAGGTAAATAGAGAAGGGAACAGATATAACCCCATTTTTGCACCCTTTTATAGCAACGTGTATTATATGTATATTTAGCACTATTGGCAAAACAGATATGCAAGCCTCCTGCATTCCTGAGGTCTTGTCAGTCTTCTGTAATATCTTCTTTCTCTCTACCTTTTTCACGTATCTCTAGGAAAGAACCTTCTCTGATGCTTTCCTAGAATTTCTGTGCAAGCAAACAAAATCAGAAGTATGTCTACAAATGTGCAAGTGAGGAGTATGAACCCTATCACATCCATGAATTAGACTGTTGCAGAGTCACTGATTCTGGGAGCCTGCTTTGTGATTCTTTTACTGTTAAAAATAATTTATATTCCAAGCTACTAAGTCAGCTTGGAATCATAACAGCATGCAGTCACTGGGTTTCAAGTCACTGTACAGTAACACCTTGCTGTGCCAGTAGCTCAGGCATAGCTTTTTGTTTTCAGCTGTTTTAGTCAATGGTAGGGAGATAGAGCTGCAAGCTGGCCAACAATTATTCCCTGTAACTCTTTCCCACTGGGAGTATAGAAAATGAGGGAAAACATTTACATACATGGACACTCTTTGTTCTCTCTAGTGTCATTGATAATTATGTGCAACAGCCCTCTTCTGAGAGATGAGTCACCTGTTTAATATGGTCATTTCAGGCTTTCAGGCTATGTTTGTTGCTGCAGATAAAAGAGGCCTATTCTCTGGCTCAGAGGGCAAATGGCCTGGCACAGCTCCCATCTACAGAACCTAAACTATCTTCTCTCCTAAAATACACAAAAAGACTTCATAATGCAGGCCAGTGGGAATGGTTCTGTTACATGCAACTGCCTGTACAGTTCCTGGGTGCTGCCTGGAGGACTGGCAAGAGCTGGCTTACAGGGATCATATGAGCAATTATGCAATATGAATAGTCATGTTTCAGTATTGCAGCCCATGCCTTGGGCTAGCACAGTAAGGTTGTAAGCTTGCTGTCTTTTGAGCTTAGATGTGCCTAGAAGCTTTTTCCTTATTGTGGTTGCTAAGAGAAAGAAGAGAAAGACTTGCTATGATATGGCCTATAACTTCAAAGCAGGAAAGAAATATGTTCTTTCAGCACAAACATGTGTCTGAAGAATTGCAGTAAACAAATATAAGGGCTCCTTTCTCTCTGCTCTACAGTTTCTTGAGTGTGGACTTTGGACCATGCCCACCTCTGAGTTCATTAAAAATTGTCCATGTTCGTTAGATGTAAAAGCACCAGCTATCCAGCTATGCAGAAGACAAAATCAAAAACTGAGAGAAAGAAAATACTGTTCCTTCTTTCTGCCCCAATCCTGTAGGCTTTACTCATAAAAATAAATAAATAAATAAATAAATCTCCTACTGGCTTCCACTTTCAGCTTCTCATTTGTCTCTGCAGTGTACTACAGCCATATCAAACTTCTGGGGCTACACCAATCTACTGCTGGTTATCAAAGCATTGCAGCTGCCTCTCCTTTATGTGATGGGATCATAATGTTTGCTCAGAATCAGCATAATGTTTTCATTGATTGTGGCCCTGACCAAGGGAGGTCTCTAGTCCTGGTGTGCCTGCAATGTGATAAAACCTGCAGTGATATGGGCCTGATGACATTTTGACATAATTTTCTTCAGGACATGTTTTAGTTCCCTTGGGTGTCTTGGAGTGATTTGCCAGGGATGTGAGTAGCAGCCATGTGTAGGGCTGCACAGTGTCTCAGCACTTCTCCTAGGCCAGGACAGTGTGGACAGTCGGAGATGTGCTGTCAGGGATGCCAGTGTTGAGCTGTAATAGCTGCTATCAATCATACTTTGAGATCTTCTGATCAGAAATACTACAGAAAAGCGAGACATTATTACTAGTTTTAGCTCTGTGAAGAAATGTGCACTGTCAAGTTGTGATGGTGTGATTGTAGTTGTTCTAAATTTTAAAGACTGACTCAAATCAACATACACATCCTCCAAATGCCTCTGTTTCCTTCTTTCTACAGTTTTCTATCATGCTCGAAGGTAGCTGTGTAGCAAAACAAACATTGTTCTCAAAGTACTGTAAATTCTCAACATGGATTAGATAAAAAACGAACTAATTTTTTCTTTTGCCAATGTCTCTAAAAAGCATTTTCCCAGCAAAATTATTCTTATCTCTGAACATAGGCTTCACATTTTCTCTTCTATCCATTACTGGAAAGAGTTCATGTGTCTATTATATAAAAGTGGGTACCTTACCTTTTGATTTTTTGTGCTTTAATTAGGAAAATTCTTCTCTCTTTTTTTCTCAGCTTTTTGCTGCTTTACAATCCTATCCTCAGAGTTGTAGTTATTAGAAGGATAAATCTTCTTATGCACTGAAAGAAAATCTTTAGCACATGATTTTAAAAAACATTTGGCATTTAATTAAGCCTGCCTTCTCTGATGTTTATATATATGTTTTATTATTGATGAGCACTGGTAAATCTTTCTCCCCTTGGACTAATTTTGAACTGTGCTTGTTCAGTACCACTGCAGATAAGACCTTGCAATTTATTTTTTTTTTTCAGACTACTTAACTTGAAACAAAGGATAACACCCAGTAATTAAATAATCAAATCTCATACTCTCATTTGCTCTGTCTATATGGATCAAGATGCTCTGAGCATACTCAAAGCCAGATGCAATGGCTGCTTGCAATGTTGCAAACTCCAGTAACGCCTTCAGGAGCAAGATGGTGTTATTCCAGCTGGTGTATCATACAGGCAAATCTCAGTCACCGCTATACTAAAACACCCAGGCTGCTTGTGCATAACCAAATAGAGATGATGTTCACTTAGGAATCACCCTTTCAAGAGTGCTCCATGTTTACCTGTACCAGAAGGTGCCATGTCTACCTGCACTTATTTGAGAAGGACATTCAAGATGATCCCTGTCAGCACACCCTTCTGCTATGTCCCAACACCAAGAAGACATTATACTCAGTGTATATTTCACAAATTATATGTCCAAGGCAACATATTCAGAAGCATTTTCACTAAGCTTCCATGTACCCCAATAGCAGACTGGTGCCTCTGAAGGGTACCCCTACACCACTATGTAATAGGACAAGGCACTCCATGTGTATCCAAGAGTATGACTGAAATTATTTACTGAGACAACTGCAAGTGAAGAGACACCCAGGTGGACCAGATACAGCATCCACCTGTAGAAAGGTGACACCTTTCTGCAAAGCAACATGCATCTTCATGTACCCACCTCTGTTTTGGTTTTTCCATAAGAATTCTTGGTCAGATATCACTGGGCTAGTGGGTACTTTTGTAGGAGCTCCTAAGAAAGATGGAGGCAGATAAGTAATGAACACAAGCTATATAATTATCTCTCTCTTTTTAGCTCTAGCAGGAGCTTCACCACAAATCCATTACCACACTGCTGCATATGCAGTGAGCTGGACAATGCCTCTAAAAAAGCATCCCAGAAAGTTGGCCAAATTAACCATCTCCAGGTTGGCTAAGGTAGAAACATAGTAAGGAAGAGAAACTTTAGTTTCACAGCAGTTTTCCTAGCCTCACCCTTCTTTTGGCCCAGAAAGTATTTTCTCCCTTTATTTCTCAGGTGTATGTTAGAAAGTTTTAAAGGGTTTGTTCTACAAACTCCATATCTATCTTCCTGTCTCTGGGATGCCTGAATGTTCCTGACAGTTGTTTCATCCCTCTGCAAAGAGAGCCATGTTTCATCCCTCTTGCCTTGCATTTTTTTTGGCTGGTACAAGAAGAAGACTAAAATTTGGCTTTGTCAGGAGAAGAATACAGGAGACAATAATTTCAAACAAATACACAGGAGAACTTACATGGCAGGCAGTTGACATTGCTGCATTTTTTATTCTGTTCAGATCCTTATCTGGGAGTTCATGATTCTCAGCTACATTTAGTCTTCAGGTACAGAATCAGGACACAGAGGGAAGTTGGTAGGAAAAAGTTGAAATCACTCCCACAGACTATCATTTATGTGAATCCAAACATTAATTGTACAGGATGGTTTTACCTGTATTTTTAGGGGTGAGACAGTTTAATGAGTAACTGGAAGATAAATTCTGATTTCCTACTTGACCCAAATCATAATCTATTGAACACTGTGAAGTCCTGCTTTCACAGGGACAGGTACAGATGCCACAGAAGAATGCTAGTCTGAGGTTTCATTTTAAGAAACACAGCTGCAATGGGTTTTATTGACATTCTTGGCTTAGTGAGCAACCAGTTTTGATCTGTTTTTTGTCCAAGGGTTAACTGACTGTTGCAGAGCATGCTACAGTGGCCCAGAAAATAAATTCCTCTGTGCAAAGGGCATTGGTGTTTTTCTAGAATAGTGGCCATGAGGCTGCAAGAGTGGCAAAGAATCCTCCTTCATGTGGCCTTTCCTGGGTAAAAGGCCAGAGAAGTTTTGGGCTGAACTACATTAAAAAGAGAATAAAATTTCCTTCACTTGCTGATATGTCTCGTTAATAGAGGCTAGAACCTTCATTTCTACTTCCTGTTCTCCCATTGCCAGGTTTCATACTGGGCTTGGGGCTTTCAGGATGTGTATACACCTCAGCTGAGCTACCTTCCTGCAGTCTCTGCCTGGCTACCTGCAGTTGGTCAGCGTATACTCAGGCCATGAGATAATCATGGATGCTCAGGACCAAATGATAAGGCAAGTGTGACCATTGCTGTGGGGTGGATAGGTGTAGTGCATGGCAGCCTGATAGAGTGTGATTTTCTCTATAGCTTTGCTGCATCATGACTTGAGTCACCTGTGGGATCATGGCATCGCACCAGAGAGAACATAGACACGAGTAAGTCTTCCTAGAGCTATTTTAAGGGCTAGTGATGTGGGTGCAGAGAGGGCACTGGAGTGTCTCGGGGTAGACCTTCAATACTTCTCAAATATCTGTGTAAACATAAAAGCTGGATTTTGACGCTGCTAAAGCTGTGCAAAAGTATCTTCACATGGGTGTAACATTTACACCAAACCTAAATTTCACAGTGATGATATCATGTCTCCTTCTAGAATACTGCACCTGTAGTAGACCATAAAATGGTGACTTACTGAGTGTCTGATAACCTTGTGAGTAATGCTATGATCCCACACATTTTAGGAATTGCCCTCAGGAGGGAGGCAGGGAGCAATTTTGCATTGATTTCTAATAATCTGAGAAATCATTTAGTAAAACAAGGAGAAACAGTAATCAAAAGGCAATGATCACAGGTTGCAGCTTGGAAGACTCAGTCTGGATAGAAGGAAAAGCTTTCTTGCAAATATGAAGTACAGTTTTGGTCTAAGTCGCGAAGGAAGTCGTAGAATCTCAATCCATGGGTGTTTTCATATGCAGCTAGGCAAAGCTTATGTGATTTTGTCTTTTGACTGGCTACATATCCTGTTAAAAGATCTGATGAGATGAACTCCAGAGGTCTCTTACAACCAGTCATAGAATCTCTTATTTTGAAAAGGCCATGCAAAATGGTGCTATGAATACATTTAATCTGAGATACTATGAAGCATTGTTGACACCAAGCTGAGCGGTGTGGTTGACATGCCTAAGGGATGGGATGTCATCCAGAGGCACCTGGACAAGCTCAAGAAGTAGGCCTCTGTGAACCTCATGACATTCAACAAGGCCAAGTGCAAGGTCCTGCATCTGGGTCAGGGCAATCCACAGTATCACAGGCTGGGGGATGAAGGCATTGAGAGCAGCCCTGTGGGGAAGGACCCTGGGACCCTAGTGGACAAAGGACTGGATATGAGCCAACAATGTGCACTCATAGCCCAGAAGGCCAACCGTATCCTGGGCTGCATCAAGAGAAGTGTGATCAGCAGGTTGAGGGAGATGATTCTGCCTCTCTACTCCACTCTAGTAAGACCACACCTGGAGTACTGTGCCCACTTCTGGAGTTCTTAGTGCAAGAAATACATGGACTTGCTGGAGCAGGTGCAGAGGAGGGGCACAAAAATAATCAGAGGGCTGGAGCACCTCTCCTGTGAGGACAGGCTGAGAGAGTTGGGGAAGTTCAGCCTGGAGAAGAGAAGGTTGGAAACATTCAAGGTCACGTTGGATGGGGCTCTGGGCACCCTCATCTAGTTGAAGATGTCCCTGATCACTGTGGGGGTGGGGGGGTTGGACTAACTGACCGCTGAAGGTCCCTCCCAGCCCAAACTATCTTATCATTCTATTATTAATTTACTGCTAATTTGTGGTTCATCTTCACTGACAATGAATGGAAAACAGATAGCATTGAACATCCCTAAAATTTTTACTCTCATGCCTTTTACTTTAAAAGGTCTACCTGGAATCTGCAATACATATTTTATTGCAAATGTAGTCTAAGTATTGCTCTTATTGCTCCGTGTTTCCAGATTCTCCAAAACATTCAGCTGTATAGAGCCCATTTTTTTCTCTCTCTACATCTGTAATTTATTGAAGAATCTGAGGCAGCATTCAGAAAAGAGATTGAACGTATCATGTCACCTTTCCCTTTGAACAGCTTTGAATTACTTTCCTGTAATCATTACTGCAGATTAATGCCATCAAAGAACAGTTCTGCAGCAGATAAAATGAACAGCTTCTGATAAATTTATCATTATAGCAAATCACACCAAGTAGGATTTCTTTCCTCAGCTTGCAGAAGGAACAGATGATTTTTTTCCTTTAAATTTTAAAGGTTTCCCTAGCAGGCAAGGGCAACCTGAAAGTCAGTATGAGAGTCCTGAAGGCATAGCATTCTGGCCATGCTGGGGAAAACCTGATAAAATATATTTGCCTAAAATTTGGACTGTTGTACTGTATGATTGTGTTGAAAAGGAACTCATCATACGTTTATCCTTCTTTAGAGAAATCTTTGGTGCCTAAATATTGATATGTTTGGAAGCAAACACCATTAGGGAATTCTGTATCAATTTTTGGTTTTGTTTTGCTTTATCAAAGTCATCATCACTTGCATTCAATAGGATTTGGTAGGCTTCCTGATTGCACTGTGAAAAAAAAAAAAAAGAGACATAGTAAGGGTCACCAGGGTTCTCTGTAGAGCAAAATCTGCTGCGCATGGTTCTCTGTCTTTTATCTCTCACACATTCCACTAGCCATTAAACGTTAATGACCATTGAGTGACTCAAAAGAAGGGTAAGGGGCACTTCTGGAAGAAGTTCAAGTACTCTATTCATGAGAGCAGTACTAGCACCTGAACTGCATAGAAGATATGCTAAGATGCATATTGAGCCATATTCCTCCTTCTACACAGAAAAAGGAAAAAGAATATTACTACTAAATAAAGGAGAAGGAGAGATCATTTAGGCCGAGGCAAAAGTACAATGAAATCAATGTGATTACACTACTAAAAGCTATGGATCTATCATGTAGCACTGTAAAGACAAAGATAAGGTATTATGGGACTGAAATCTGAACTGAAAAAGAACACATGAAACAATTCTTTTGCCTGCTTCTTTGCAGTCTTGATTATAAGATGCATTGGTGACTCTGGAGAAGTTGACCTGAACTTGGAAGGGCCTCCTGCAGCCCATGCTCCAGCTTTCCCACCAGAAACACACAGCAAATCCACTTGCCGACCACCTCAATGTGTTCCACCTTCTTTCTTCACGACTCTTATTTTCTTTCCCTAATATGATAGACAGGCACATAGCACACTGAAAAGATCATTAATCTATATGGCTGCCAAGTGATAAAATGATTATTACAACACATGCACAGATACTTATGCTGTGCTGATGTACAGTACCATTAAAGAGGCAGTAATTAAGCAGCATTTAATACCTTTTTATAGCATGATAGTTTTACACTTTAATTCCAAGCTTCATTTTTCATTTAAGTATGACTCAGAATAATTCTCTTTAGGTCTGACATGGGTTCAGTTTTACCCTTGTCTATGGCATATTTGAATTGGATAAATCTGTCAAAAATCTCTTAGCCATTTTTGATCTTTCCTCAAACATGGTTAATCAAAGCATGCTTCATTGGTCTCAGAGAAATTATCAAATAACTGCAAATTTTGTGATTAGACCACTCAAATTCCTTTCATAGTTGGCAGGTATATTGTCTTCAAAGAGTGTATGTCTTTTTTATGTGTTAGAAGATAGCTGAGTTGCAAGGAGCTGAGGGAAGAAAATATTTCATGCGCACTCTTGTTTCTACACTTCTTATATCCTCAGGAGAGGCACTGGGAAGCAATGGGGCTGAATCTTGGTAAGAGTCTGAGTTCTAAATCCTGGCTTTAGCACCAACACAGTATACAGTCAGGAGCAAATTATTTTACCTTTTGGTTTTCATTTCCCCTCTGTAAAACGAGTATAATAGTATTTACAACCCTTCCCTGACTCTTTCACAGGAACCCTGGGGATGTTAATGAAAAAATATATAGCAAGACACTGTACTGTGAACAACTAAAGCATTGTAACAATGAGAGGAGAATATCTCTGAAAGGAAGCACATCAGTTTCCATAACAGAGTATGCCTTTCCAAAGCCCATATTTTCTTATTAACTTCATCTCTATAGGTGGACACTCTGAAATCATGAGAGTAAACAGGTGAAAGCAGACAGGGAGTTTTCAGCTCCAAGACTAATCCCAGTTTGTCTCTCTTTCTGAGATGAGAATTTTATACAATCACACAAGAGTGAAAGCTCAAAGCTTTGGCATGCTTTTCTAACAGAAGAAATGAAACAATGTGTGATGCCTCTTTATTCCTAGCTAACCCTACCCATGCACATATTTACCTCTGTAGCTACATCAAGCTCAGTATTGTTGGAGGCTTCTGCTTCGCTGTCATGTCCCTTTTCTTTTTTTTTTAAATTTATTTAACTGCCCTTTCAACCTGTGCCCTTGAAGTTTTCTCCTTCCTCTAATATAGTCCTTGACATTGACACTGAAACCTAAACAGGTCTCAGGCAAACTGTTAACTCAAGTAGTTTGGGAAGTTCTGGGAAACGTGTTTGGTAGTAGAAAAGTTTGCAGTGTTGGAGACCAGTGAATCAGGGAAAAAAACCTCTTGTTCAGATTGTGAGATGAACTATTTTTAATGGAATTTATCCTGCTCTTGGGCACTTTTCTCTCCCAATATGGTGTACTTTATGAAGTCAGGATCAGGCCACACTCTGTGACATGACCCGATCTGCTGAGGTATGTTTTCTTCAATTCTGTCTTCTTTTATTAATGCTTTTTACCTATTATTTTCGTTAAAAAGAAAATTAAATTAAGGCAAGCAAAACTGAAAATGAACCAAATTTTCCTACTTAGGGGAGTAAAAAGTAGACATACAGGGATGAGTACAACCCAGCTTTTGGAATAGGCCATTGCATAAATAGATTTTCCTCAGAAAACTGTGTGCATTTGGTGAGGCACAACTCCAGGAGAGCCCAGGTCATATTTTTTGGTTCTATCAGGCTTTTTTTTTAACACCTCAGGAAAACCACAGCAGTGTATCTGCAATGGAACATCATCCTCCTCACAATTGCACAGTGGGCTAAACATGACATATCATAGTCTGAGAGCTAAGAAACGCAAATAGCAGAAGGAAAAAGATGGAAGAGGGCCTTATGTGTGTTGCTTCATACAAGATACATTGGTCTGATGTAGGTCAAGTATTAAGAATAGGCTACTGAATTTCTAATAACTGTTTTGCAGAATTTTCTGTGGTAATGAAATAAAGTGATTCTGGATGGTCTTTATCATACCCGGCTTCCTGGGGAAGTTAATGATTCACAGAGGATTGGAAGTTTCCCTGTTGTGGGTTGTTTAAGCATTTGCTTTTGAATGTCAGGACAGGGCAGCTGTAGTATTTTATACATGTCCTTAGAATATACATCCATCTATCTATCTATCTATCTATCTATCTATCTATCTATCTATCTATCTATATTAGTCATTGCCAGAGGCTGCCATTTCAAATGCACGAGCAACTAGTTTCAGGATTGATTTGTGAGGAGTCTTTCTTGTTCTCACACTATCTTTTAGCTACTACCTTAATGATGGGCTTTATTCAGAAAAGCATAATGTGAGAGTGTACTTTTTGCAGGTTTAATATGAATTATGAAGAAATAGTGCAACTGTTCCTCCTCCATCCACTCACAGGTCGCCAACAAGCTATCTCAAAATCACGTTGTTTCAGATGAGTTTTGTGGTTATTTTTCATGCATGTGAGTATGGAGTATTTGCTTAATCTCCCATTTCTAAATGTGTTTTTCTTCTCTCCACATCTCACTCGGGCAGAATATAGAAATACTTCCATTTTCTATTCTTAAGGAAGAGTGTGAAAGGACAACTTGGTTATTTTCCCACTGAATTACTTTCCACAGAGCAGAGGGGAAGGCAGAAGGAGGCACAGTGAAACACCTGTTCACCTGAAGCAGTGAAATTTGCCTTCTGATTACATGCTTCTGAACTATTTCAGATCACTTGTATGTTCAGATGTGGATGGCTGTGGCCAGCCCACCAAACATTTCAGAGAGTAGCAGTGTGAGGGAGGCTGGAGGTGAAGGGGATGTGCCAGATCCCTGTTTGCTGCTGGGAGTCACTGACTTGGGTGGCATTACTCTGGGATCCAGCATGTGTTTCCCAGCTTTCACGATATCATTGCTGTACATATTAGTTCATTCCTGTTTCCTTGATTCCTTTTTTTTTTTTTTTTTTTTTTTCCCTTTTCTGTGAGCATTGGCCTTTAAGCTTATTGTTTAAATATAGGACTGAATGCCAGCAAAGGCTGAGCTCTGTACCCAGATGACTCTTCTTCTATGGTCTTACAACAAGCAACTGAATTCATACCATTTATATCCCCACCTGTCATGGCACTATGGAGGCTGGTGGCCCCCTGAGACCACAATGATGGAGCCCAGGCCCATCCCACTGCCCAGCCAGGAGCACGGCAGCCAGGGAGCACCAGGGGCAGCCCCAGCCCCGGGTACTGGGTACTTTCCTGGGGACTGGGACAGCCCAGAACATGGGCCAGTGAGTGGGCCTGACTCTGCAGGCCCTATGACGAGGCAGGGCAGGGCTCTGGGGAGCTCAAGAACAGCCATGCTGCAGCATCATAGGGTGGGGACTAACGGCTTTGGAGGGCTGAGATGGGGCCCTGGCTGTGGGCAGGTGGGGAGAGACTGTGCGGGCCAGTGAGGCTTGTAAGTGGCCTGATATCACTGAAAAAATAGTGATAAGATACGAAGGGCTCACACAGACTGACTGGGTTATAACTGTGTTTATGGTCCTATGGCTCCATGAAAATGGCTTTTGTGTTAGAAATTCCGACAGGAGTCCTGGGGGTCGGTCTGACAAATCCACAAGCTGTGCCTGGCCAGAGAGGAGAGGGGAACATTCTTTGGGTTCATTCCCAAGATGCTATCACCTTGTCACCTGCTGCTCCCCATCTGAGTCCCTGTGCACAACCAGTGCAGTGGCAGATCCCGTTTGGGGCTGGGGAAGGAGTGGAGGGGCCTCTGCCTGCTCTCCTGAAGGGAAAACTGCTCTTAGCTCCAGCTTCTCTTGTGTGAGTGATGCAGCACTGTTTGCCCAGCAAGAGCAAATATTTTGCCATTAAGCCACAAAGTCACTTCTCCAGTGTTTACAGCTTCTTTTTGCAGGAGTGCTATAGTCATAGGAAAGCTTACTGTGAACAAATAGGCTGTGCATACTGACATCAATAATGTGAGATGCAATTGTGGTTAAGCTAGAAAATACTCATTTTTTTATTAACACAAAATAGCCATTGTACGGCTAAGCATGCTTGTATGGAAATTACTTGGACCCAAGAAAGGATTTGCCTTCTGTTATTATGATTCAGTGCTCCAAGCTGGTAGCAGAAATAAAGCCATGTCATTTAGGTAATTAATTATGAGTCTTTAATTATGAATAACAAATAGCCACTGTGACTGCTTTAAGAAAGAATCACAGTCTAAAATTAGTCTTTGCAATATATTTGTAAAAAATTAAGAAGTAATGAATATAAACCAAACTGATTCTGCAAGACTGGTAAGCAAAAAAGATGCTTAATTCATGTCAATAGTGTTTTCATAATGAAAAATATGAACTGTGATTCACTCTGGTCTGTGGACTTTCCATTGGCCTGTATTACTGAAGGGAGTATTCATTATAAAGTCAAGACCAGGTGAAATCTTTAGAAGGCTGGGACAGAACTGATATACTTAGGCACCACATTCAGGTAATAATAAATGAATAAGACACGAGGCAGTAGTTATTATGAATAAGACACGAGGTAGAAATAACTCAAGGATGATTGATTTAATGGATTTAATGACAATTGCCCTTTCTGCACTGTGACATCTTGTTCTGTTTTCCTCCATTTTCCCTCTTTCTCTCTCTCTCTCTCTCCTTTTTTTTTTTTTAAATTCTTCCTCCCTTATGTGCAAGTTGAAGCTTTTCACAGCACAGCAGAGGTACTGAGAAGCTGGATTACTGCTTTGCTTGTGGTTGAGGATTCTCAACTGCGGGATCCAGTCAGCACAGTGATTGCAAGGCCATAACAGCTGTTGAGCAATTCCAGTACATCCATCCGGTAGCCACCATTGGCATTGGAACACAGGGTCATGCCAGAGGGTCTCAGGCTGTTCGGCCTCATCTCTTGAGACTGGCCAGTATCAGATGTCTGAGAGTGGGTTAACATGGTCTCCACGATAAAAGGATAGCCTAGCTATGGAGAAACTAACTCAGAACCTGTAATGACTAATGTTGTGAGCTTGGGAGTTTATAACCTTCCTGTTTAGCTTAATTTTGTAAATGTTGATGTTTTTCTATCTCTGAATCTTTCTCACTTCTGCAAAGTTCTGGGAATTAAGACATGGGAACATTTCCTGCCCGAGTCTGAACTCTGCCTTAAGTCACTGCTTTTAAATGTTATCAAGCAATCTCTTGTTCTTACATTATAACAAAGTTTTTCCTTTTTTTTTTTCAATAATATTTCATATCCTGAGAATGTTCTTTATTATTGAGAATTTTCTTTATAAACTTCATTGCCATTAATGTCTCCACAAATGATGCAAGGTTGCAATATTGGGGAAAAATAATGCACAAATACTTAGCAGCAATTGCATAAATGTTTTCTCCTTTGGAATTACCGTAATCTGGCAGACAAAGTATATAGTACAGCTGCAACATGGCTCTGACATCGGATGGCTGAACTTCTCAGAAGATGCTTGTATGGATATATGTGAAGGATTATGAGTTTATTGGCTATCATGATCTTCTGAAAAATACTGTAAAGGAAAGGAGACACATGCAACTGACCTTGTCTTTTACTGATAGACTGCAAACATTTTATTTTTATTAGCTTGTTAGGACACTGAGACTCAGCTAATGGTTTTATAGTTAAATTGAGCAAGTGTAGTATATTAATATCCCACTTGTCCAAACCAAATTAATGGCCTGGAGACTGTGAAAGCTTTATGATAGATCTGGGCTGTATAGTGCAATTTAAAGCTCCTTTCTCTTTGATCTTTGGTGTGGGCGTCTTGGCTTTCAGAGTGACTGAGGAGTCCGAAGTACCCAGGACGCGTAAACCCCTGAGTGAGAAGGATTTATTGTGGTTAAGTAACATATGGCTATGCTGAAATGTGTGATCCTGAAAAACAGGAGAAGAGTGATATTAAAGGCAATTTTCCCTGTGAGACATGTGCACGTTCACACAGTCCTGCAATCACTGAAATGACCTGTTCCAGCACCTCCATGAAATTTCTATCCCACATTAGTCTTGGATGAGGTTCTTCATGTTCTGCTGCCAGGCAATTGTGTCACAGAGTTTTGTTTTGTTTTAAATATGTGCCCCTCAAATGAGAACTGAAACATTTAGAAGTGAGAATATGATAATTTGAAGGGAAAGGTGGAGACTTTTAAAAATTAAATGTTAGGAAAATGGAACTGTCTTCGCAGAGTTTTTAATATGCCCTTGCCTTCCATCATCTTTTTCCTGTAACACTGTTAATGTTCAAATAATTTTAATTCACTAGAGGAAAGGAACAGCACAGCAGCTATCACCATGGTACCACTATGCTGTCTATTCACCACCTGGCTCCTGACCTGGAGCCAGGTGGTCTAAACAAGACAGGTTAACTGAGGACAGTATCATCCTTGTAGCTAAAGTCACAACATTAATTAGTAAAATAGCTCAGTGTTGTGCAAGGTAGAATAATATGGTCCTAAGTTTTGAACCAGCTCCCCCAGTCATGATTTCTTCTCATTCAGAGACAATCCCAAGCACAAATACAGACTGGGTAGAGAATGGACTTAGAGGAAAAGGACCGAGGGGGTGCCTGAGGAGAGGACTTGGGGGTGCTGGTGGACGAGAAGCTCAGCATGAGCCGGCAATGAACACTCACAGCCCAGAGGGCCAACCGTACCCTGGGCTGCATCAAGAGAAGCATGGCCAACAGGTTGAGGAAGGTGATCCTACCCCTCTGCTCTCATGACACCCCACCTGGAGTACTGATTCCAGTTCTGTGGCACCAAACACATGAAATACATGGACCTATGGGAGTGAGTCCAGAGGAGGGCCATGAGGATGATCAGAGAGCTGGAGCACTTCTCCTATCAGGACAGGTTGAAAGAGTTGGGGCTGTTCAGCCTGGAGAAGAGATGACTTCAGGGAGACCTTATAGCTGCCTTCCAGTACCTGAAGGGGACCTACAGGAAGGCTGGAGAAGGACTTTTTACAAGAGCAGGTAGTGATAGGACAGGGGGTAATGACTTTAAACTAGAAGAGGGCAGGTTTAGATTAGTTATTAGGAAGAAATTCTTTCCTGTGAGGGCAGTCAGACACTGGAACAGGTTGCGCAGAGAAGCTGTGGATGCCCCCTCCCTGGAAGAGTTCAAGGCCAGGTTGGATGAGGCTTTGAGCAACCTGGTCTAGTGGAAGGTGTCCCTGCTCATGGCAGGGGGTTTGGAACTAGATGATCTTTAAGGTCCCTTCTAACCCAGACCATTCTGTGATTCTATGATTTCAAGACAGTTTAAATTTAGGGTGAATTGTGCCACCAGTTAAAAAAAAAATAAATGTAATTGCATCTTGTTTTAACTTAGTAAGTCTAAGGGAAGCTACAATGAAAAAAATACACTGCTAAATTAAATGGATGGAGTAATCTGTGTTGTCTGAATGTGACACCACAAAAAGAATATAAATATGATGTAAATGTAAATTCCTTTGCTATGCTTCCTTATTTTTAAGTTTTTCTCCTGCTTGAAAATTTCTGTGCTTTTGTGAATGGTAAGACAGGTGTAGATGCACATAGAAACAGATTTTTAAAATAAGAAATTGATTCTCTGCCTTGAGCCCAGTTGGACATGTTCTGGATTTCTCTTTCCCTTTTAATTTTTCTCAGTCACTTACTTCATGTTCTTACTGTTTTTTAAGAAAGAGAAACAAAACACAGCTACATAGAGAGGTCCCACATCTGTATGGAGCAGGTGTGTTTTTATATGATGCTATCTTTGTTTTTCTTTCCAGAAACATGGATTCTAGAGAGATAGATGGAATGTATTATGTGATCAATCTGCTCTATAAATGCAAATCAATATCCTTTTCCTATTAACAGTGAGGTGGTGGAAACTGACATCAATCAGTTTCCATGAGAAGTGGTTTCATTATTCTTTTAATGAAATGTTACAAATACTAGCCACCTTAAAAGGATTCTGCCTTTTTGATGTCTTCCCTGAGAGACAGCTATCACTATCTATATTGCTGCTTAATTTTCAGTAATTTGCCCCTTATTTGTCCATAATAAGATTCATAACCCTTCTCACTTTTTTTGTGATTTTTTTTTCTTAAAAAATTCTATCCTCTCTGTTGCAAATGTTTAGGCTGCAAGCTACTTACACACCCATGTGCCTGCACACGCATGCACACACACATGCACATGCATATACACACACAAATAGCTCTTTATATATCAGTAATGCAAGCACATTGAATAAATGGGTTACTAATAGAAAATACAAGCCCTTGTTTTGCATCATGGTATGTAAAGTATAACTATCATGTATATAACCACTTATGATATTTTCCAATGCCCCTAAAATGGAATTTTGGTTTTTTGCAATAATTTATGTGGAGTACAGTTTGGTTTCTTTAGAGGCCTTTTATTTTAATAGGAATTTAAATCCACAACACAACAAAAATTAGAAAATTAGTGTGAAAAATTAGATGTTTTGTGTGACTCCTATTTTGACATTATAGAATATATACACTGAAGTTGAAAATTATAAAACACATTGGCATTTAATTAGAAAATCTCTTTCAATGAGGTTGCGGATCCCACAATGTTACGTATTAACTTATCTGCATAAACTCATCTGTTTATGCAGAATTAAGCTTAACATATTACACTTCAGCTGGCCAAAAAATTTTAAAAGAAATAAAGTAAGTCTTTCTCCTGGGACTCAAAATGCTTTACATATGTTTTGGTACTGGCTAACAGTTGTCTTTAGCATTGTTTTGTATTGGCATTTTTCTGTATTTCTACATTTCAAATGTGATTTCAAAAAAGGTCATTCCAGGAAAGATCCTGGAATACAAATTAATGAAATATTAAATAGTATCAAGATTTTTTTCCATAAAATTAAAATTAGATGTTGACTGTATCTCTTAGAGTCAGAGGAACATGTTGCACTTTTAAAATATTAGATGTAATAATAATAATAATAATAATAAAAATCAGTGTGTCCTTGGTTGTCCTTTCCGTGACTTACTTTCATAACATTTATTTATTCATTTACACATATATATAATACACATTTATGCACACAGAAGTTCTATGGTGACAACCACAGTAGGATTTTAAAATTTTCATATTCTGAATGTTTTTGTTAATCTTACCTGATGAGTTTGTCAGATATGACTATTATATTGCTTGTCATATAGTCTTCATTCTGCATCACTTCTACTTCACAGGATTAAGATAGTGTGAGATGGTATGGATATGCAGACTGTTTGGATATACAAACCATTACCCACTTCTTACTTGCTTCTTTACTTTCTACTTGTGATATTTACACACCCTGCAGGAGAAAATTTGAAATTATGCATAAAATCGTTTGGATTTTGAATACTGCACTAATAATTATCTGTATTTTGATGTGCAAAGACATTTAACAAACTGATGACTTATCTACAAAACTATATAAGATCTCTGGGCATTTTTACAGAACAAAAGCAGAGTCATGACTTATTTATCTGAGTTATATTTCAAAAGACACTTTTCAAAACCTTTGAATTCATAATCCAGACTTGCAATAAAGAAAGAATAAAAAAACATGAGAGTGACTCATTGAATCACTGCAAAATATCACACAGTATTTCTGTGGGGATTGTCTGAGAGAGAAACAAAAAGGTATCAAAAATCTTCCTTCTTAAATTGGTCAAATCCTGCTGAGGGAACTAGTCCTCTAGCAGCACTTGAGGGTTGGGCTTTCTGTTTCTAAAGGGATGTTATCTAGATATTAATGCATATGGAGACAACATATTGCCCTATATAAATTAAATTGGCTCAGTATATAAAATATAGAAAAATTCAATTTGGCAGCCAAGCATTGCAGGGCTACTTCAGAAATATATGTCCACAGTAGCCCCAGAAATACAGTATGACTGCCTTGAAACAGGTACTTAAACCTCTAAGTGTGTTCTTAAAAAGTTAAATACATGTGAATGAAATGTTCCTCCAGCATTTGGAAAATTTCACAGAGAAAAATTGCTCTTGGGTAAACATATGGGTCCACAAAAGTTCTTATTGGTTGCCACAGGCTATTCAAAGCTGAAGGAATCAAAGGAAGTTCTCATGGGAATAAATCCATAAGTGAAGGACTATCATTTATAAAGGTCCTGAAAAGAATGGAGGTAATTTTCCTTCCCAGACAGGATACAAGGCAACTGTAGTATTCTCCTGCAGTGCTGGTATGGCAAAAAGCCATACAGTCGTAGGCAAGTACCACTGTGTGCTTGCTCTTCTCTTATACACTTCCCCAGGCCACTACTGCTGGTGGTGAGGGGACCTTTGGTCTCACCTCAACTTATGTTCTCATTTCTACTGCTTCTCAAATAAATCCACAATCCAAACAGCAGCACTTGAAGGCTCAAACTGTTGTTGCTAGAGAGCTCCTACACAGAAAGCAGCTGGGTTATATACACAGACTGAAGATGAGCCATAAACATCAGACTATGATATTAGTCCATATCTAAGGGGCCATTGGGACTGCAGGCCTGACAGCACTGCCTGATTGGCCCTCTTTGTTATGTTCATTGTCATTCAGAGCTATTGTCAGTACAAAATAAATTCTTCTTGCAACAATGCCCATCATGATAGATTTTGTGGCAGACTCCAGTACTTTGTCTCCCTGTGTCTTAAAACACTCAGAGTGAGTCTTCATTCATCTTTATGGTAAATGATGAATCCAGCAATTTTATGTTGAAACTTTGCTGCCTTCCTGTTTAAACTTTCAGAAATTGTGCATGAGTATTTGAAGTGTGTCAAAAGCAAGGCAAACTCAGACTGTAAAGTAGTCACGTCCTTGCACCAGCCCAGTATATTCTTAAGACAGGGCTCTGCAGCTGAATCTGGTGAATCTTGAGCTATGCCATTAACTCAGCCCAGAGGGACAAACAGACTGCTCTAAAGATTATGCAGACAGCCTCTAACTGGCTTTTTCACCTCTTACTAGTGACAGTCAACCACAATATTACCAGACTTCAGAGAAATTCCATGAAACAAAGTATTTTCTAGATGTAGTTATTCTGGTTATAACTAGAAAAAGAATAGCTGAATAACTTTGCCATGGGAGAAAATAGCGTTATGCTTCTAAAGAAGGAGCTCTTCTTCAGCAGTCCTAGGGAACAAGCAACAGCCTATTGACTGCTTTTCCTTGCCCAATAGTTACAGCATAATCCATAAAATTCTGTACTTTACTGAATATAAGCCTAGTACAAAACAAGTAAATATGTTTCCTCGGCTTTGGATTAACCATCTTCCCTTGCTGTGTATGTGTTTGTGTCTAACAACACACATCTAAACTTGTGGTTAACAAATATGTGGTGATTGTGCTAGATCCAGACTGTATTGTGTTAAGTGAAATTTAAGTCTTGTAGCCAACAGCTAACAAGTATGACAGAGCCTGTGACTCGATAGAGAAGAATTTAATGAAAGAAAAATGCCATGACGTACTTGGCTTTTATTCCACCATGTTAGTTATGAGGAAAAAGAAGAAAAAAAAAAAGACAGTAAATTTCCTTTTTATTCTTATTTTAACTCTTTAGTATTTGTGACCATGATTTTCTGTCATCATAGAAATCACTGGACAATTTGATGAAGTTTAAAAAATACTAACATTTATCTGCATGCAATGGTTTATCTGGAAACCATAGCTACACAGAGAAAAAGGATCAACATATTCAGCTATTCATTTCAACTTCTATGGATTTTATTTTTTATTTTTTAAATTGGTAGGTGTATTGATATGTTACAGTCTCAGATAGTTCTTCACTTATCCCCAGGTAGCTGAAACTTTGTTTTCTGTATTGTTAACACTATTTTGGTCTGTCCTACTTCATTAGATCCAATTAACATAATATATGTGGCATCTAATATCATCTCAATATGAAGTTTGGATCCAGATTCTGGTGTGAACTTCTCCCAAGGTTGTAACTACTTCTAATAAAAAGTGAATGGATTATAAGCAGGAAGAAATCAACATGACTCTCTTGTTATACTCCTAATGAATCTTTCCTAGGGGTTTAGGAAAATGCTTCAGAAATCAATTTTCTGGCTTTCTCATTTTATATCTTACTGACAAATTCTATCCCAGAGTGTCTGCATCTCATTGTCCATTTTTCTTTACTTCAGGGCATCCCACCTGCCATATGTGTTGAATGATTCCATGAATGAACTGAAGGATGAAATACAGAGAATGCCAATCATATTTTCAGATGACACAAAGAAGGGAGGGATTGCAAATTCATAAGAGAATGAGAATAAAATAGAGTTTAATCATCATACATTGGAAAAACGGTCTGAAATAAATTAAACTGAATTCATTAAGGATGCTGGCAAAGTGGCTCACATAGGAAATAACAATCAGAACAAAAATAATGAGATTAATTGCAACATGGAAAACTTTAGCTTTAAAAATAAGGAGAAAAATATGAGCTAAATCCTGAATAATATGTAATGGTTTCTTTGGATTTCATCCAGTTACTGCAAGAAAAAATCAAGCGATGGAGATTTCCAAGGGAAGTTGTGGACTCTCTAACATTATCTAATACTATTTAAAATATGAAAGCACTCCTATTTTTTAATCAGAATTTACCCTGGTGAGATCCCTGAGTACTTGCATAATGAAAAACTTCAGAAAAAAAAAAAGAAAATATGTGTGAGAGTCCTTTCTATTCTTCTGTCTTTTTGAATCCTTTCAATAAACCCTTTTACACTGGAAGCCACATAATTAAATAGGAGCTAACTAACCCAAAATGTCTGCCTTTCATCCCAAAAGACATTTTATGACTGGGGAACACAAAGCCTAATTCTGTACAGTGTCAGCATATTACAACTAGCATTCTTTTTTCATCATTCACAGCCGCACAGGACTCCCTGTCAGTCCTGCGTTGTAGTCCTTTCTCACTGGAATTATATCTATGAATTAATTGCATTGGATGCCTCAATTAAGCTTTCTTGTACCACAAATACTAACTGGAGTGATATAAATAGAGAATGCTTTATACACATTAAAAAAAAATAGCCATTAGAGCAATGAAATGTGCTGTAGGAGTGGATTTGCCTCAGGGGGAGGCAGAGGGAAGGGTAATAGAGGACTTAGCCTTTCTATTACCACTGCCTTGAGTACTATGGGTCAAACAGAAGAGTAAGAGCTGTACAAATGCCGAACTACTCTCTCTTTTTTTCCCTTTCATTATTTCAGGTTATGGTTGATTCTGTCCCTCCGTTTCTTCTAGGATTTTGACCAATATATAAGCTATAGAGGGCAGGAACTAGGGCAATCCCAGCCTTCAACTGTCTGAATAGCCTTTCTCTCAGAGAATCTGTTTGGAAAACTGAAAAAGAAATTCTCATAATAAAATATTGAATTTAGAGTTCTAAAAAATTCATTAAGGTAGATACTTCCTTTAATTATTTATTAGATTACCTCAAATATACAGCCAGGTTTTTATGGCAGAAGGCGTTTTGCCAAACCTAGCTGGAGAAGGCTGGAAAGCATAATATAGTGCTATTATATAACACTAATTACTTTTTTGAAAGGTACTGTGTAACATTGAATTCACTTCTTATGTGAGAGCACAACACTCTAACTGCTGTAAGGCCAAGATCCCTAACTGTGGCATTTGGATGTATTGCAGCAAAAACATCCTTAGATGTTCTGTCATAACTTTTTAAGGTGGCCTGAAAGCAAGAGTAGCACCCTTGCCCTGTCTGATGAGGTATGGGTAAGACTTTCAGAAAAGGTGTTCCTCAAGGTGGCACCAAGTAAAGCTGAGCATGCTGGACACCAGGCCAGATATTTCTGAAGTTCAGCTACATTTTAGGTTGAAATTTTCTTTCTCAAGGTCAGAGGGAAGTGCCTCTAACCATCCAGGACCCAGAGCACAAAAATTTCTCTTGAGGCTAAATTCCATGCCTTTAAAATATTGAGTAAGGACAGCTGAGAGCATCCAGGTCATACTACTGTCAGGTTTGCATCCTTTTTTTCCTCTCCCTTGAGATACATAACTGCACAGAAAAAAACCCATGATTTCTGAAGAGCACTGATTCAAAACTGAACTCACTACAGTCTATGCAGAAGGATTCTTCAGGGGAGACCCTCAGGAAAGTGGTAGCGTTAACTGAAACTAAAGAGGGCTTAGCATTTATGAGGTACTGCTGCAAGCGTAACCAGAAAGTGTGGATAAATAAAGGTATTATACCACCGAAAGTAGAACTCCACCCAGTCATCTTGACAAGGAAACTAGAGGCAGAGGAGAGGCACTGATACACTGGGTTTTGTCCACAGGTGCTACAGTTCCCTGTAATGAAACATTTGGCTCTGAGCTGATGTTGTTTGCAAACAGAAGGTCCTACTGGCAGAAAATATGGCACTTGCTTTGTTTGGTAGGATTTCTCTCTAAGCTAATATTCAGTTGGCTTTTGTGCCCTGTTGAAAGTGGCCTACCACCTTGTTAATAGGTATTATTTCTCCCTTAACAGATGGTAGTGAGTATAGGTACGCTGCTGAACCAACCTATGGATCTATTTTAAATATAATTGAAGGATCCTTTCTGTGCAGAGCAACCAAGCAGGAGGTTAAGGGGAGAATAAGTCATTATGACTCTAGCAAGAGAGCTAGATTAACCTGGAAAAATCAACCAGATTTCTAGAAGCGAGGAAAAAAATTGATGAGACTTCTTCAAAAGGGAATTATATTCAGAAGGAATGAGCTGTAATTCCTTTCTTCTCCAGGACAAAATCATCAAAGCCTTTCCTGCAACCTACCAAAGTTCAGCTGAGTGGCTAAGACAGGTGCAAAAATAGGATGCATCAATTAGTGTAATTGGTCATGCACTATCGATCACCAGTTCTCCCTAAGTAGAGAAACTGGGTTTCATGAGGATATTTCTGCAGGACGATGCTTACTCACCTTGAGTGATGTTGGTCCTTCACTGTGTTCTCAAACAAAAGAAAAAAAGGGAGGGGGAAGAGTGAAGAAGATATTTTAAAAGTGAAGAGTTTTAAGGTATTGCTAGTACTGAAATTATTTTATTTCCTTTGATTTTGTTCCAATGGATTTGCATTACATGTTCTATTTTCTGGTTTTGTTTTGTTTTGGTTTTTTTGGTTTTTTTTTTTTGTTTTTTTTTTTTGGGGGGGGGGGGGTGTTTGTTTGTTTGTTTGGGGTTTTTTTTGGAGATGTCCCTTATTTTACTTGTCTTACTTTTCCTATTCTCTTCTCAAGTCTTCCTGGTGACCTTACCACATGCTTTTTCCGTAGAAGTGCATGTTTCCTCCATGTTTTGAAACATGTGTAGTATTAAAATGAAGCGAATTACATTTGGCCTGGAGGCTGAAAGGATAGATGGGATCAAGGTTAGTAATTTCCTTGGAAATGAGGTAGAAGATGGAGACAAGAAAAAAAATAAATAAAATAAAAAATAAATTATATTTAGGCAAAGTTATATGACTCTTAGTTGGCTTGGGGGAGGATTTATGAATAGACTAATCAGAGTTTGAGAATCAGACTTTAAAGCCAGCTTCAGAAGTTACTATACTTTTTCTCCCTCTGGAAATATCTTCCAGAAAAGAAAATACCTTTCATCTTCTCTTTTATATTTCCTTAAGGAAAGTTTGATTTGTTTAGGGAGAAAAAGTACAGCTTTAGAACTAAATTTCAATTCTCAGCAGACTACTTAGCCAGGATCTGTATGAAATCTGCCCTGAGAAGGACAAACCTGTGATGCAGAATCCCTCTATGCTCCTTTCTCCTCCCAGGAGCAATAGTAATTCACTGCTGACCAGTGCCTGAAGTCAGCTGGGATGTCCCTGTGGCCATCTGTTTCCTCAGCAGTAGCCACCCTTTGGTGCCAGAGGTGGAGGGCTTTGGACCCTCATTCCCCGGGGAGCAGTGTGAATGAGAAGCCCTGCCCACGCCTGCCTGCGTGCAGCTTGGGGCTTGGCAAAGTTGCCCACTGCATCAGCAGCATAGGAACATGTTCAGTGCTTGGTAGTGGTTCTCCCTCTGCTCTTCTTCTCGGTTTCAGTCCCACTTTCCAAGTTACAAGCTAGAGCTCGCTAAGAGAGACAGAGAGAATAGAAAGAGAAAAGTTTTAAAGGGAAAGCAAAGGTGAGAAAAGTAAGGCAAAGTACAGGTTTAGCAAATGAGTCTAATAAAAAGTACACCAAACACCAGAAGGAAAGCAAAAACACCGTTAAGTGTGCTGCAGTTAGAAGACACAAAAGCAATTTAGTGGAACAAATCAAACCCCAGTAACTACTTAGCCACCTGTAAAGGCAGTAACAAAATCAGCAACATCTGAAGGATTGCCTTTATTTTTTGAGGAATACAGTATCTCTTGCTAAGGAGCACACAGACAACATGAATACATTACATAGTTAGGACAGCTATCAGAGAAAAACAAATATTCAGTTACCTACAGAAATATTTCAGTAATTTCTAGCAAGGTCAATTAAAAACGCCTCTGTGCAAGTGAATTTCATTGCAGTTATTAACAAAGTAACTGGACTTTTCAGCATGTGATGGCTTTATGGACATAAACATCTGAATAGAACTGTGCAATTACTGAAAGTGGCAAACAGCTTTTAGAAGGCATTGTCTTTATGCTCTACTGAAAGTATGTATGCAATGCAAAGTAAAACTCTGACATAAAGAGGAACAACAGACGGGGTTAATAGTTATGCTGTTGCAGTTTTGAATACATAATTAAAATGAAGCTGTTCCTGCAGAATTAAGTTTAGAGTTTTTACCCCATAAACCTTTTCCATTATAGTTCTGTTGAGGTAACACTTTTCATGCCAGATCACAGACTAAAGGTGAATGTTTCTGGGAAAGTATCTAGAGAATCAAGTAGTCTACCTGAGCTATGAAGCATCAAGCTGTTTTTGCTTTGTTGGAAGGTATTGTGGCCTGTGTTTGCTTTCCCAGAACTCAAATACAGCTTGTTCTAACTCTTCAAAGTTGTTGTGCAGTTAATCTTCAATGAGGGTGAATGCACGTGACACATTGGGAAAGATCTACTCTAAAATAAAGAATGAGAAACATGAATAAATTTGTTAAGCTTTTAAACTGCATCAGCTCACAGCAATGGATATTGTAAGATGTGCCAAGTGTTCTTGAAGGTTATAATACTTGCCAGGTACAGTTGTATTCTTCATGCTTATCAGTCCATCTACTGATCTCTACATCAATTTTTTCCTGCAGGCTAAAAGGGGATCTTGCAATTTATCATGCTATTTAGATATTTTCTGCGGGAAAACCTGAGTTGTTTTTTTTTTTAATCATACTGAAGTTTGCTCTTTTTGACATCCCAAATGTGTAAATTCATGCTAGGATAATTCTGAGTCACAGAAAAGCACTGAGAAAACTGTCTGCTTCAGAATAAAAGTAGTGGCAGTTTGAGAGAGATGTGATTTGGGACATCTAGTAGATGAGGTACAAATTTTCTGGCTATGCCTTTTTATCTGAAAATGTTGATTCACTAATATCAACTAGTTGATGTCAAAAATCCATTTTATTTTTGCCTAGTAAAAATGAAAATAAAAATAAATTGATAAATCTGATATTTTCTACATGAAAATTTCCAGCTTGAATTGACATGTCATTTTTAAAAACATTTAAGCAAACAATGAAAATCAAAATCCACAAACATTTTTCCCTTCTAAGTGATTTTCCGAGGTTTGGGCTTAGCTTGGTGTTGGATGGAGCTTTCTAAATTTCTCTTGCTTTTTTTTTTTTTTCTCCTCTCCCCAGTGGGAAACCAATTTTTCACTCAGCTGTAATTAGCATACTTTGTTCTTAATTAGGTGTAATAGGACAAGGAATTGATCAAATATTAGGCTTTTGGACTGTAATGGAAGAATGGTACATGAAAACATATAGTTCTATGTAGCTATCTGTAACTGTTCCTTTAACTACCTCTCTCAGTTTATAACTCAGAGCCTGGGAATAGTATTTTAACACTGAGCCTCTCATTAAGAAATTAAAACAGAAAGTCGAGGTTATTTTGAAAGAAGGAGATCTTCAGGGTAAAATCCCAAAGGCAAGCAATTAGTAATTTACACTTTTCTTTTTTGTAAATTTCCCCCCACTTAGAAATAGCCCATTTCTATTATTCAGGATGTGCTTTTTCTGAAGCTACAAAAGATAGGAAGGTAATAGTCTCTCTGCTATGGCTGCTGACCTAACTACCGGCTATGGCTCCCCACGGATTTCTCTCCTCTCTTAAGTCTCGCTTTCAGCACTTCAAATGCAGTTTGCCCAGTTCTATCCCAATTTTCAAAGCTTCACAGCCCCTCAGCCTCCATAGCTCCACACCTTATCATAATATGCCCTTATCCCTCCCAAAACGCATACTGTTAGAGACCCCAGCCCCTGGCTGCTCAGCTCCCCATGTCTCCCACCTGCCCGCCAGTGCCAGGAGGTGGGGCTGGCCCTGTGCAGCCACGGGGGGCTGAAGTGTCCCTCTGTTACTCTCACTTTGGACACTAATGGTGTGACCTTCCCAGGCTTTGGCACCTCTGCCAGATTTTGCCCAAATTACCTGAGCCTTACTGGAGGAAGGCAACAGAAAGCAGGTGAACATGCTTCAGAGGTGAGAATCTCACTCCTCTTTGAATACAATGAAGCACATCTCTTATTTGGCAGGGGAGGAGATCTCCTTCACATAGTTTTCTCTGAGAGTGAGAGAGCTTGGAACACTTAATCAGGACTCTGTTGTTTCCTTAGACATCCCGTGTTTCTTTGCCTTGCTTGTACACTGACTTGCTGGCTGTGGTTATGCTGCTGGGAGGTTGTGCCAGCACTCACCCTCCCTATAGCTGCTTTGCATTATTTCACTGCTTCTGGGCAAAAATGTGCTCAGAGCTTTTGTATGTCCCCCAGGGGATCCTATCATCCTCTCCCACCCCATAGCACAAGAAGAGCCCATGACTGAGGTGTTTGCACAAGCCCTGGCTTGTGTGCCTGCCTCGCAGCGTTCCTGGGTCCAGGGCAGAGTTACACAAGCTTGTCTGCATGCAGCTGTCTGAAAAATCCAAATCTGCAAGTCTTTGTCTGCAAGGCTGGGGAGCTGCAGGCATCCCATCACTTTTGATCAGCCAGCTGGAGTTGTTTATTAATTCCTTTCTTGCAGAGGGTTCTGTCTACATGGTACTTTTCAAGTGGATATGAGTTATGTTTGCTCACTTGCTAAGCTGACTTCCACCATACAGGTATGGCCAGTGGCTTTCCTGGCCCAGATGTGGAGCTGGGACATGGTCACCATGATATTTGGCTCCTGACTGGGGTTCTCAGTGTTACCCTCAGCACCTTGTTCCTATCCCTCTGCTCAGCTTGGAGTGTGGTCAGAGGCCAGTCTGTCAGCCCTCACATTGTCCTTGTGGTCAGCTACCATTCAGCAGAGTAGAGCAGTAATGTCCTGCAGCCTGGGCACTCAGGACAGCTGGAACACGGATCCAGTCAGAGCTGTAGGCGAGACTTGGGAAGTTGGTTTCAGTGGTCTGGCTGGGATCCTTATGTCCTAGGGCTTTGCATCCATGGAAAAGTCTTTGAAAATCCAAGTACTTTACCCACATCCGTGTGCAGTTCTGGCTTGATACCACAGTGTCTAGCATGATCAAGATGGCTGTCAGGAGTCTGAAGTCCCTGTTTCATCTTTATAATCACAATCTGGTCCTTGCAGAGTCCCTCATGCTTAGATTTTGGGTCTGAGTCTCAACTCAGGTGAAGGTATGTACCTTCCTCAAAATTTGACCTATTTCTCTTCACATTCTTCACATTAATGTGACTGTGGAAATGTATAATTTCTGCAGGCATCACTGTTCTTTTAAAAACTAACAAATCTACAAACACAGTATGCTGAATAATGCCTTCTTTTATGCTATGCTACTAGGAGGTTTAAACTTGTCTGAAATGGTTTAAACTTTTGATACACTGTGTTACTCTAGAAAGAGAAGGAAATTGGCAGTTTTTCATGATTTAGTCTAATCCTCTTACCTATGGGTTTTTCCATTTAACAATTGGGTAGTGCAGTTGAAAAAAAAAAAATCTTTGCTAAAACGTTCACTCCTTTTAAATCACTTTGCTGTTCCAAGTCATAAAACTCCTGCAAACTGTAATAAATTTCAGTTTCTCATAGTAAGTGTCACTGTATAGACTGTAGTGTTAAAAAATGCAAAATAAGCAAATATCCAGCCAGGTAATCGTGCAGAAACTTTGGCTTTAAAAATGACAGTAGAAGAAGTACTCATTGGCACTGATCCAGGCTAAAATGATCCTTTGTTCTTTAAAATTCCATTTTTTTTTCTCCTCACTAGCCATCAACAATGTTCAGATATCCTAAAAGCCTGAAATGTGATTTCCCTTTTTTAGAATACACTCTTTGTGTAATATTAAAGATCAGAAATTATTATTTTACGGATAAGAGTTCACCCTCTATCTGCCTTCATAATTTGCTTGATCTCACAGTGCTGCCATATGAGCATTGGTACATACCTTCACTTGAGCTTTGTAGGAACTCTTCAGCTATGCTTCTTGAATGAGGTCTTAGGAGAACAGGTACATCTTTTTGTGAAGAGCTTCTTACAACCCCATAAGAAGACTTATGTCTGCTTTTATTTGAGAGAGTAAGTCTTACAACAGCAAAAATTGAGGTGTTCAATTACTTGATCAGTTTAATGAATTTCTGACCTGCTTAGTGTTATTGGAGGAGAGACAAGACAGGAAATTCTAAGGCAAACTTCAGAAATTATGAAAACTGTAAGCCTCATAGGGCACAGGAGATGTATCATAAATACTCTGTAGGATCACTGAGAGTCTGTCTCACTTCAAGTCTAAAATAGCTATTCCTTTTTGTGGGCACACCCAAGCATGACAGGGGACCTCAGAGGAGGTTGCTTTCAAAACAGACCCAGTTGGAGCTGTCCTGGGATCTGTTGCCTAAGGTTCAGCTGGAAGGCAGTATCAGAAGATGGTGTTTAATCTAAAGGGAATCCCTGCTGCTTTCAGCCTGTCATCAATGTCATGAAGTCTTTGGGAATGACAAATGCTGTCTCTTTCAACATTATTTTGATAGACAGTAAATTATTCTAGGATGTAAACAGAACCTATTTGTTGATTGAAGTATGTATCTTAACCCTATCTCCTTGTTCAAATGACCTGTGGTTGCTACTGAATTTAATGAGGGAAAAGCATTTTAAATCTGGTTTTCCTCTGCCCCATGACACTATTCCTTTCATATAAAACAGCAAAAGTATCTGAGACCCAGGGGTGCCCTGTCAGAGGAAGAAGTTTCAATGTCATAAATAAGGTGCAGAGCCAGGTTGTTGGTGAGAGTAGCTACCTTAGCTCCTTCTTTGTGAAAAAAACTTTGAGGACTATGTGTGTCACTGGGGCTTCTTTTGTCATACCAGATGGTAGATACCTGAGGATCTGGTTTGGTATGTTATGCAGTCTGAAGCTAAGTCAGAAATACCTTCAGGAGGCAGATGCTTTCAGGATCTTTTCCCTTTTTACATGAATCTCTGTTACTTTGTGAGCTGCAGTCCTTGGTTGTGTTTAAGCAGAGGGCAGGTGCATCACATGCAGTCCTGGTGCCCAGCGTCCCTGAGCAGGGAGGAGCAGCTCTGCCCACCTGCCTGCCTGGGCTTCCCCTTCTCTGTCTCCCTTGCCTTGGGCACCAGGATGTGGGGGAAGAGGAGTGTGGTGCTGCTGGACATGGGATTTCAGATCATTCCTGAAATCAGAGTTCAGATATAGTCTTTTAAACTATGTACAATCCTCAGATCATCTCATTGCCATGAATTTGGAAGGAATAACAAAAGCAGGATGCATCAAAAGCTCAAGTTTAGTTAATATCTCTCAGCAAAAAAAAAAAAAAAAAAAATCTAGGCAGGCTACAAAGTTTATTTTATCTGTGCTTCTGCTTTTTACTGATGTATCCAGAGGAAACTTTTGAATTTATTGCAGAATAAATATAACTATTGGGAAGAAAGCATATGTTGTTATTTTGGTTAAAGTTTAGTATCCAGTCTATATACCCCCAGAACAAAATGCTTTTAAAATTTGCTCTTCACAGGAATTCCAGAGACAGGTGCAACTAAGACAAGCATGGGACTCTCTAATTAGCACAGTAATTAGGGATATGTGACTTATGAAAGTCATATAGACTCTAAACATATAAGAACATTAATTAATCCTAAACTAATAGAGACATTCTTGAAGGATACAAATGAGGGTTGTTCAGATACATTGTAGAGATCAAGCTCTCAATTTAAAAAATATGGAAATGGTCAAAAGACATGACTTTGGAAAAAATGTGACTGTTCTGCCTTTTCAGGTGACCTAATTTCAACAACCTTTACCCACAGAAGCTGTAAGTCATGAGCACCACCTTCTACAGAAAAAAAAGCAGGGAGAACTCTGACTAACCTAAAATTGAAAAAGGTAGGAAATGTATGAAGAAAATTGATATAAGCTTTTTGAGCCCATTTCCTCAGGCTAAGCGTCCAGCTCCATTTGCTCCTTACTCTGTCACGTAATTGTTTTGTATTTAATGAAAATGCATTGTATTAACATACCTAATGCAATGTGTAATTCTTCATGGAAAAACAAACAGGAGCCAGTCTGAAGTAGTTTGCATACAATTTAGAAATGCTGTATTTTCATTCCTTAAAACTGTTTTGCATTTGTTCCTCTTGGGCAAAACATTGTTTTGACCGCATAACTGCAAAGTGTTTATCAGTAATAAAATAAACAGCATAGGTGATTGGATGGGTTTATCTTACAATAAGGAATAAAATTCTGCCTTTATGCAAAAAGATCCCCTTTCTCACCCTGCCTTTGGTTAATCTAAATTTCTATTCTCCTGCAGTGCAACAGTGCAGTTAGAGCCCTATTCTATGCATGGTACAGAGGGCTGATTCAGACGTGCTCTCCTATCCAACCTGCTCCAGCTGCTGACCACAATACCAAAGGAGCCTCCCACTCAGCCACATTGCCCTGTTGTTCCTTGTCCCTCAAACTGATTAAAAGGGTTCTTCAATACTTGCTCATCAAAATGCCCACTGACTCCACTGGTGCTTTCTGTTTATACAAAGGGTTTGAGGTCACGCCACAGAGCTGCAGCATCCTGAAACACTATTAACAGAGTACTCTAATTGCTGAGAGAACACATGCATTAGACTTTTTAAAGTACAACAACAAATTGACAAGCAAAATGGGTCAAAATTGTTCATTTTTTTAATGGGAGGGTGAGGACAGGAATTTTGTAGCTTAGTGATTACAGTTCTGTAAATAATTAGAATTACAAATCTTCCTCCTCATTCTTTCAAAGTACTCTTTTTCTCTTCTATATGTTTCTTCACTTTGCCAGAAAAGTTATTGTCATTGAAAATCAACACTTTGCAACTTCTTAGTACTCAAATGAGGAAAGAAAAAATTCAGTTTTGCCTTAGTTTTGCTAATGAAATTAAAAAGTTGACATTGCATAGGATGGTGCTGTGATAAAGCTGAGGAACATGGCAAAAATACGAACAGGCACAGTCTGTGATATTTCTAGTGGCTTTCAAATGTGTGTAGTCATGTGAAAATCTTACACAATTGTGGGCTGACTCCTTGGGGAATATTTGGTTAGTAATGTCTATAAGGTATGAACCAAATAAGTACGAATGTTTTTGAATGCTTGGAAAAATTGTTTTGTTCACGTCCATAGCATTAATTAGACTTCCCGACAATATCTGTAGTATTGGTTGAACTCGATGATCTTGAAGGTCTTTTCTAAGCTAAATGAATCTATGACTGTATTTGAGAATTTGCAAAATCTTAATGGTGGCCTGCATAATTTTGGCAAAAAACCTAAACCAAACCTGAGGTAGAAAATCTGCATTTTGCACATAGCATACACTGCGGAGAAAGACTGAGTATAAAATAGCACATATAAAATATGAAGTCAGGTACTTCATAAATAATCCTTGGTATCATGTATTTGCTTGTAATGTACTTACTACTAATAAATCTGGTTTCTGAGGATATGCTAAAGGCAAGAAAGGGAAAATATTCTATATGATGGCTACTTGCTAGAAAAAAATCCCATTAAATGAAAATGGCTATCTCTGAGTGTAACCATGATTCAGGACCTTGAGAAAGCTGTGTGATGCCATACAGCTCCAACTCTGGTGACACTAAGCAGTCAATGAAGACCAATCCTATTACAAGGGTTTAGCACCCAATCCCTCCTTGTGCAGCCCTATGTATGACCAGAGGGAACTTAAAAGAGGTAATAATGATTTTTCCAATGCATTTCCTTTCCGGGGTGGGGGAGGATAGAAACATTGCCAGGCAGGCTGGTTCTTGTGTGCCAGTCACGTGGAGTGGGGAAAAGGCACCCAGCTAGGTACTTGCAGAGACTTTGAGCAGTGTTTTTGGGCTGAAACACTACCGTACTTACCTGCTTGACAGTAACATTACAGCAGTGTAAGCCATATGGGAATGTGCCCAAGAATTATTGTTCTATTTCAGAGGTTTAAGTGCTGGCTCTTTTAGTGGGCTTTCCCTGCAAGAAATTCAGCAGATAACTTCAGTCCAGAACTTTGTATTCAAATATAGATGAGCTAAATGTTTGTGTGCATATGTGTGCAATCAAGCTGTGAATACAGCTTATTAGAGGTAATAATTTCTTGCTTTTTTATATTGTAAACTTACAGAAACCCCACCCAGGATTTAATTAAGAACTAGGTGACCAACAACATTAACAGTCTCTTGGGACAGCTTCAGAGTACAACGTAGCTGGAGACGTATTTGTGCAGAATATTCCACCCACATTTGCAAATAAAAAACATATTTGCAAAATCTGAAGTGAGAGTAATTCACTATTTAAAAAAAAGGCTAAATCTCGAAGATTATTTATTTGTAACTTGAAATTAAATCTTCTGTAGATTGTATTTATTTAACATGGATGGAATTATTGATTTAAATATCAAGGCAAAAAAAAAATCAAGTCGGATAAACTCCTTTATTGCTCTGAAGGAGAGAAAGGTGAAGCCGAATATCGTTATTATCTTTTTCAAGATGTGTTATAGCCTGCACTAGGTGCTTTCTAAGTCTTGTTCACAGGTGGGACAACAGGCCATAGGCTGCGAAGCTAAATGTATCTGACACAGGGAGCAACCTGCCCCTGGCATGGGGAACTTTGAGTCTCCTAGGTCTCAGGCTGATGCCCATGGAGGGGGCACATGGCTAGAAGTGGCCCTGCAGCTACTGCCTCCTTATCCATCAGACATTTCTGTAAGGAACACTCATGATTAAAATGTTTTACAGGCTACCCAGAAAGGCACTGTGGGTCACCAGTGACCTGACTGCAGGGCTGTCTGTGATACAGCATGTCTATTACTACAGTCATGTTTTTATAAGCAAACTGTGATTTGGAGAGGCTTTTCTTTTTTGGGTGTTCACACTGTCAAAATCAAGATATCATGAGCAAAAGGTGGAATGAGAAAATCATGGTTTTAAAGTCAGACACCAAGAACTGCTTTAAGCCAGTTGTGGAAATCCTCAACCCCACTACTCTGTTTTTCTTCCAGGCATGGGTACTTACTGACCCCAAAGGCAGTGCCAGAAATCACAAGTCTTTATTCCTGTGTAATTCTCAAATGTTTCCCTTTGTAAGCTACCTTTTCATTCCAGTGAGAATTATATGACTAAATCCTAAGCAGTTCCATGTCTATCAAAATGTTTTTTGTATCTTTTAAATGTTGCCAGGTTGGCAAAATCTGTGATTGGTGGGACAAACGTATGCCTTGAAAAGTATAACATGTTTTTGGAGAAACAGTGTGGTAAGTCAAGCTTCTCTACAGCGTGTTCTATAGCACAATCACTCACTTCATGTTTCTGTAGGATTTCCAGGGATTTAGAACCAAATTTAATTTTAGTTTGGCACCAATGAACTCCACTACCAGACATCACATGAGCAGTGATCATGAAAACAAATGAAGCTCTATGGTTAAATGGAGATTGAGTAATAAATTTAAGGGAGAAATTCATACAGGCTGCTGTACATATGCATTTCCTTGGGTAGGTGCCTGAGATATATTAATGGGCAATTGTTAAAATTGAGGACTCTGGAAACTTCTCTGATCTTCAAAATGAAAACAATAACAAAATCTATCAGAAAACAATAAAATAAGGTAATTCATATATTGAGGATGGGAAAGGGATAAACAGTACATTGTTTGTGAATTTCCAGTGCAAATAGGTCAGCTTTTCTTTCTCTTGCAGCCCTCCCCTCTTCCTTTCACTTCTCAGTGACTTGAAAGGCCTGTTTACGACCACTGCATTGATTTCCTTTCCTCTGACTCATTGCAATCTGGCTCCAGTCCTCCCCATTCAAACTAATTCACCAAGGTCTCAAATGACCTCTTTTTGGCTAACAGGGGTCTCTCTGTGTCCTCTTTGACCTTCCTGTCTAATCTGATACCCTTGATCACTCTTTTCTTGCTTGGCTTTTGTGGCAGTACCCCCTCGTGGCTCTCTGTCTACCTTATTTATTGCTTTTTCAGCATCTTTTAGAGTAGCTCCTTCTCCGCGGAGCTCTTTCAAAGCAACTACAGACTCCTATTCTCTCATTGCACGCTTTTTTCTCTTATTTTCTGCAATTATTCTCAGGCTGAATATTTTCACCTCCCTGTCCTGCCCATTTCTGTTTCATTCCATGAGTTGAATTGACAGTCTGGTGTATTCAGGGTGATTCCTTGTCACCTGAAGCTAAAAAGATCACAGGTAATTATTTAATTTGAACCTGCCACTCTTCTTCCTCTGCCCATCCTTGTTGACAGCTTCACCATTCCCTTTCAGCTCTCAAACTCAGGGTCAGTTTTGACATTCCATTGCACGTTCCTATGTGCTTAGATAATCATGACAGGCTTGCTGCAAGGGTGATGGATATTAAAGGAATCTTTCTGGTGCAGTCACAAAAGTTCAGGCAAAGCTCTAAATAACATCTTTTTTACTCCCATCTTTTTAAAACCCTACTTTGCATTTCCTCTTCAAGATCCATACCTGGGCCACCTATGTGGCAATATTTTCTTTGCATGATGCTCTTCAAGCACCTACTACTTCTGAGGAGCATCTCCTTGATATTCCCTTATCAGTCCACTCCTTTGGGGTTGCTTAGGGTTATTCCCTGGCAGCTGACAGACCAGTTCAATCACCATAGTGCCATGGCCTTGACAGTTCAAATCAGTTAAGGTAAATTTCTGTTTCTTGTCATCCTTTGAAACCTAAGATTACCTCTTTTTGTGCCCTTTGCCTTGTCAGAAGTGGTAGGCTGGACATCCTCTCTGTGTCTTTCACAGCTTGGCCCAGTGTCACAGAATGCTGGTTGTTGTACTACCTTTCATGCAGAAACTCCCTAAACTCCCTTTTCTCTAAACAGATGAACAGTTGTCAGGGAAAAGGCAAATCTCCATAAGAGTCTTCCTCTGAGGACTTCAGTATAAGCCTTTTGGGCCAGACAACTTTATATAGCAGATAATCATACAAAATGGGAATGGATCTGAGCTCTGCAGTTCAGATTTTAATCTAGTTGCACACCTCAATAATCTTTGAATTCAGATGTAGTTTTAATGGTCTGGACCTCCCTGAAGTGAGTGGTCATATGTTTAAGATAGTGACTCTTGTCCCAAAGTGATATTTTTTTTGGTTATTCTTTCTACTCACAAGTCAATACTTTTGATTAAAATAAATATTGTATGTGAAAATTTTAGCAGATCCCAGAGCTAAGAAGTGTATCTTTCAAAAATGTTCCTGTTTGGGATTTTTGTGTCTGATTTTTGAGCAAATTAAAGACTCTATACTAATTTTACTTTGAAGCACCTGAAAAAGACTTCCAAGAAAAATGTTCCTCAGAGACTTTTGGCTTGCACAGCACTTACTTACAGTACTGGAAGGCAAAGTAGTCTTCTTTCTAACAACTGGCTGCAAATAAATTAGTGGATAGTTAAGAGATCAGCCCTTAGGATCAATATAATTAGGGTCTTTCTGTAACAGAATTCACTCCATGGTGACTTTCCTTTTTATACACATTACACATACATCCACTTTTTTGCCTGTGGTTACCCACACCTTAGCAATTTTTGTTTCCAAAAGGTGCCCACTGAATTCCCATGGAGAAATTCATTGGCTGAACTATGATCTCATTTCCCTTGGCATGCCACAGAACCAGACACATCGTGTGTTCATTGCTGCAACCTAATTCCCCAAAGTACAGCAGCTGGGAGATGCTGCCAGGAAAAATGTGACAACCATAGCACAACTTACCAAAAGCCAGCAGTGACATGAGTATTGAAATATACACCTAAGTTAACTGATACCATACAGCCCTATTCTAAGGGAAACTCATTTTTATATAAATCATGTGTTTCTTTGGTTTTTTTAGTCATAATTTGCTCTAAAGTTTTGTGAAGTTTAACAGTTTCCAGAAATAAGTATGAATGCAAGAGCCAAAAGAAAAAGAAATCAATGGAATCAATGAATTAAATTTCTCATAGATCCTGTGATGTGTTTCCATAGATTTCCCCGAAACTGAGACATATTTGTATTAAAGACTTCAGTGATATACACTGAAAGACCCAATATATCCTAAACAGTCCTTTGTTCAAATCAGAAACGATTTATTGCTTTGTGCTTTAGTTAACAAAAATCTGCAATTAACAAGCAGAAGAGAGAGAATTCAATTCATAAGAGGAAAACAGATAACAATCTAATGTACTATACCTATATGTATAAATAAATAAATAAATAAAAGTGAGAGATGTTCACAAATTTCCTAAGTAATGATATTGCATACATTTAAGTTTGAACGTACACATTAGTATTTGTCGGACTAGAAACCCAGTCTCTTAGAATTAAACTCCAGTATTAAAAAAAATAATAATAATAAAGGATGAATCTGCAAATACATGCAGATATCTAGATGACAATATGAAAAACAAGAAGTAGGTTTTAATCTACATTTGTCAGTCATTATTCTAAATTTTACTTCTTGCTTTCACCTTTTCCAGCATATATCCATAGAAAATTAGAGACACCCTCCTAGGAAATTGGGAATGGTATAGCATTGCTGTCATTGCTCTCAAACACATCCTTCCAGGAGATAAGTGCAGTGTGTGAGCCCTCTCGGGGCTGCAGTGCGTAACAGAAGGTGCTGGGGTCACCAGGTCATTGCTCCCCTCTCTCTTGTCAGCCTGCAAGCCAAGAATTGTAGTGGGCATTTTCTGGTCCCCCAGTATAATAGCCACAATCAATTCACAGAGGGAACAAGTAGGCAAGAGCAAAAAAGCTGAAAACAGCGGTGACAATTAGCCAGCATCCTGTCTGCTGCCTTTTGCACATTGGACAAAAGCAGAATGGCTTCCCAGGTAAGATCAGATAAAATAGCAGTAGGTTGCAATTGCTTCAAAAGGCATTAACACTGGTGAAAAGAAACCAAAAACTGACCAAACAGAAAAAAACAAACCAAAAACCAACAACAACCCACCCCCAGCCTAGAATTATTATTCTTAATGGTATAGTCTATTGACCACATTTCTTTTTGAATCAGTAATTCAATCTATACCTCACGTATTCTCCTGGACTTCTCTAAGTTTTGCTTACACAAACACTACAGCTCTTTCACTACATGTGAACAAAAATTACTTATGACAGCATCATAACTTTCAAGATTGATTACCTTTAACTAATATAGTCATGTAGAAAATCACTTCATTGAAAAAGTCTGCTTGGATAACGACATTAGTGTCTGTCTGATCCACAGCATGGCCTCATCTCTGCTGTCTCCACTGCTGTCTTTGAATACCTTTGTACACAGAAAGTTCCCACACCTGTGCTCAGAGCAAACCCTGAAGAATGCAAGACTTCCAGAGGCACTTCCAGGGCACCCAAAGGATGGGCTGATTCTGAAAGATCTTGACCTTAGCCCTGCAGCCATCATAGTCTGTGGGAGTTATCAACTAACAAAGGAGATGGGTTTGAACTGATTATGTCTTATTTTGCCTGTCACACTCTGGGAAGTGGTAATACAACACAATGGTGGCTTCTGGATAAGCATCGGCAAAGATGGAGATTGAGAACTCAAACTCTCTCTGCTTATGGTTTCTTCATATCTCTGTCCTCCTCCTTTGCAATTTATTAGCCCTTCTGGGATGCCAACTGCTTCTGTCAAGGATGAAACAATGAGGCTAGGTTCCCAGGAGAAAATGCTAAATGGGAACATATGTATAGTTACCCAGTTTGGGAGATCATTGGGTTAATAACAAGTAGCTGGAAGGAGTGGTGACCGGTAAAGGAGAGAGGGAAGAGTAAAGGAAAAACTATCTGAGGGATGACTTGTTACAACTCTGCCTATCTTTCTCCTGAATCTTCACCTTCCACACAGAGAGAGGGTAAAGGATTAAGTCTGTACGAGATGTTAAAATGAGATGTGTTGTAAATACAGAAATAAATAAGAAAGTGAGAAAATATTTTTTTCTCTACTGAACTTGCAACCTTTGAGCTTCTCTGTAAGTTGCAAGTAAATAACAGTTACTGTGGAATAGCCTTGCATAATAATATCCAGCAGGAGCAAAAGCATCATGATAAAATCATCATTATTATTCATAGAGCTGTCATGAGCACTCTGCTTACTCTACACAATTCACCAAAGAAATACTGGTTTGCCATAGATTGAACTGTGCGTTTTAAAACAGCAAAGTGCCATTCAGTGCCCTGCCCTCTCCACCGTGCTGTACGTACATGCATAGCAGGGAACTCTCAAATTATACTGTTTTGAAAGGCAGTTGAGAGAGTGAGAGAGACCAACGGCATTACAATTTTTGCAAGACTGTACTTTTTCCCACACTGAAAAACATCACTAGATGTGTTTGTGTCCACTGAGCATGCAATCATTGCTCTGGAATCACTTTTTGATATTCAGCCTCATAAGAAGAAGACAGGAATTTCCTGACAAACCATTTTTCATTGCAAAAATGCAGATTCATTGAAGCCCCGTGCAAGAATGGGCCACGTCAGATGGATCTTTCATTAGGAAAGATGTGACCAAGGCAGGGTTGCACAACAGGGGTCTGCCCCAGGCAATGAGCTAGTCCCTTATGGGGAGAATATCAGAGCCCTGCTGAAACCCAGGTGCCCCGGCAGACTAACACTCACAACCTCTCCCTGCCCTAGCTGGTAGGCTGCTCTGTGGAGACTATTCCGGTTTCATTCCTGCACAGCTGAAGAAACAGCTGACTGTGATAGTATACCCATTCTAATTCTCCTTCTGTTGCAAAATTATACTAATTCAGTACTCAGGGAGTCTCTGCACCACTGAAATGAGGATTGGCTTTGTGTTATAAATTATTCTGTGGGTCAGAAACCTGGTATGTTTGAAAGACTGATTATACCATTCTCTTCACTGGAAGCTGGATTGGCTCAGAGTAAATAAATGAGGAATTCATACAAGAGAGTTAAGGACACGTCAAGGAAAGAAGGATGGAAAACTTTTTACATTGGGGAATTAGGTTCAATGTTAGTAATACATGGAGTCAGAAACTTAACCCACAATTCTTATATAAAAAAAGCAAAGATGATGTCCACAGGCTATCCTCTATGTGTTAATTTTGGAGATCCTAAGGACAACCATCTGTCTGTGTAGCTTAAACCAACCAAAGGCCAACCAAACTACTCCAAGGGCCAGAAATTCAAACAGTGTTAGAGAAAGCTGGTGAGTTACTAGCCAAACAAAAATATTCCTATCTACTATTAAATGAATTTGCAGAATGTACAATTGTACAGAACTATTCAGTGAAAAAGAAACAACCAAACTTTCCTGGAGAGCCCTTTGAGACAAACATGCTTCACCATCCTCCCTGGGATTTTTTCAGTGTACCAAGTCAGGCAAAAACTGGAGTTCAGGGCCAGCAGCACAGTTGCTTGTGGAGGAGAAACCAGTGGTGGAAGCAGTACCTTTCTGCAGTGAAAATTGTTGTTTCCCAGGTAGGGTATATACATCCCACATTCTTGCATGGCCACAGAGCTGAAGAGTTATGCTCCCCTTTTTCCTGTGGAGGACAGCTGTTTTCTGTGAGTTTGCAAGTTAACTATTTTGATAGACTATGCTTGTCATTCATAATACCAGTTTCTGTACACTGCTTACCTATAGGCAAATATAATTATTATTTCCTTTTTTTTTTTTTTTTGCCTCCAGTTTTAGCATCATTGCAAAGATTATTCAAATGAACACAATTATTTCCATGCCCTCAAAATAAGGGTCTCGTTACACTAATTAATTTACAGATACAGTGTGAAATGAAGAGTTTTCAGAAGCAAGATGGGAAATATTGTGAGGAAAAAAGAATTGTTGTATCCATTTTTTAGATGGGCGCAGTCACAGAGGGTATAGCTACAAAGCTTTTAGTAGCTTCACACCCATTTAGACTGAAATGCAAATTACCCAGAGCCAGCTGTGTTCGTATTGCCTGTAGGAATCAAGTTGGACTATAAGCTACCACACTGCTTATGTGTTTTTCTCCTTGTAAAACTGGATGGTTTGCTTCAAACTAGTTAGAACATGAATCATCTGAAGGCATATGACTGACTGGGTATCCTGGAGCCACATGTGGAGCTACAACCCCTGATAATATGGATGTAATTGGAGATCAACTAACTTTCAGACAAAACTTCATCTGCAAAACTCAAGGATGTTTTGAATCTATATTCAAAATAAACTTGCCAGCTTCACCCAGCCTTAACATACATATAAAATGCACTAGGTTACTCTCTTATTGTTGATGAATTTAAAAACTATGCAGAATATGCTAACATATTCAAAACCCTTCCGTATGAGCCTTCATAAAAAAAGGCATACATAAAGCATACTTTCTGAGTCATATCAGTGATACTTCACAGTAAATATTTGTATTACTGCATACAGAGAAGAATATATACTGGTGAGACTGAAAGCTAGTGAAGTACTAAAGAAGAGCCAAGAAAAACAACATACGAACAATAGTAGTTGGAAGACTGGAGAGGAAAGAATATGACCAATATTGATGTTTACAAGTGTTTTCAACTAACAGCGACTGGATCTGACAATGCAACTGTCCTGTAAACAGTGCAGCTAATTATAGTGTATTTCCAAAGGTCTTTCCCAAGGAACTAGATGTCCTTGAAACATGTGAAGAAAGAAATGAAATACACGGGTGAGTACAAGAAGAAAGCCGGCAGCATAAGGAGCTATATATGCCATACAGTGTGTGCCAACAAAACAATATTTAGGATTTCAGCTGTGCAATTGTGACAAAAGCTGTGGTAAAAAAAATATTACTGCCTCATGCCCATTTGGGAGGAGGATGCTCAGGCACCTCTTGCTGGGCAGCGGGGAGCCAGGGTCTGGGGAGGGGTTGGTGAACAGTGTAACCTGTCTGCCCTCCACCTGGCACACAGCAGGCAGTAAGGATGAACGGGGGACCTGCCTGCCCCTGACATCATCTACAGAGAAAAGATAAAGGATCCTCCTGCCATACCATGCATTAAAAAGGGAGGGTGGATCTTGTTCTCAGGTTTTAAATATTTTGTGGCTAAAGGTATGGGGTGCTTCTTACCAGCTGTCCTTTCATTTTGCAGTTCCTCCACTGGCTGATATTTAAGGACGTTTAAACATGCAACTTAGAACCCAAATACCCAGGCTTCTTTTGTGTCTTTCATTCCTCATCTATAAATAAAGATGATGATAATAATGTTTTTTTGCCATCTTCTGCCTATCTTGTCCTTACAGATTATAAAACTTTAAAAAGATCCTGCCTCTTATCAGGTGTTTAGAGAGAAAATAATATAATGCGTTCCCAGTCTTGTCTAGGAACTACAGACATTTTTGTGACAGAATAACAAAGCTGAGAGGAAGGAAAACATGACTTTTACAAGAGAATAGCTTAATCAGAAATAAGAAAGGTTAGGGGCTTGACTGTAAAAAAATTTCACTTATAATTATGTAAAAAAATCCCACCTAGAATATTAAAAAAGATGGAAAGTGAGTGGACACTTTCCTATATAAACTAGTTTGTCTGATAAAAGGATGGAGAAAAACATCAGCTAACACATGTAAAGAATGAAGAAAAATACGAGATAAAACAAAAGGTTAGTCCACTTCAAGGCTTTTAAAGACAATACTTTACCCACAGAATTAATGCAGAAGAAGTAACTTGTGCAAAGAGGCATATTCAGCAGATTTGCTTTTTTATTTTGTTCACTGTTTGGTCAGTTGAGGGCCTGGAAGCAATAAATTCCACTTGTACAGACTTTAAATGTCATAAATAGTTTGGAAATCACTGACCCCTTAGTTGTGCTTGGGGCGTTTGCATTTAGATGCTTCAAGTTTCCAGCACAGCCTATTTGTTCTGTACTGGAAAGTGGGTGACGACACCACGAGGAGGTTTTCTATGAAAGTAGGTAAAAGCTGTTTCCCTGACAATTATTCATCCATCAGTACTGCTATTAATCATTATTGCATTTTGCTCATTATCATATTTTTCAATTTATAACATCGTATAGGAGAATATGATGTAAGATAACCTGCTAATAAACTTACTATACATCCATCTTCATACAAGAACTATGAACATGTGGAGGCTTTTCTGTTTGTGGGATTGATTGCAAAGAGTGCTTTGTGAATGAATTTCTTTTTGAAATTAGGAATTGCCTTAAATTGAACATATGTTTCCAGATTCAGATAGGGTACTTGGAAGTTATATGTAAAATACATGCCATAGGAATTAAGTGGTATGGGTAATGTAATAAACCATGAAGTAAACCATAAACGATTTGTATATTTACCAAGCAACTGGTAATATATTATAATGTTGCAGGTTAGAGTTTATATATTAGCTGCTGTGCCATAGCAACAATTACAAGGGATAAAATAGTAAAGGGTAGATTGCTGGCTACTAGTCTTTATTTCCTCTGATTTCTTATTTTGTTGTAGTTAGATTTTAAAAGTATCTAATCTGTCAGGATTCTCCTTCAAATGTTATCAATGCTGGGGTCTGAAGAAAGAACTAACAATTTGGTGAGGTGATTGTCCAGCAGCAAAAGAGATGCCATAAAAAAGGCCCATAATATAATTTGGTTTTGCTCTGGTTTTTTTTTTCAGCCAAGAACATTCCATTATGTTAAAAATAAGTTACAGTTGTCAACCTGAGTACTCAGAAGTTAGGAAATGAAAAGAAATGAAATTTTAATTCTTCCTGTTTATGCATATGAATTAAGATCAGTCTTTAATATGACTGGAAGAGATAGTCATGTTTTTCAGCTTACATTCAGATATTATGAAAAACGCTAATGAGAAGGTGATCAGGAATCAGTGTTAAATGCAATCTTTACTTGTCAATGCTGAGGAATTGTGAGAATGAGCTTTCATTTTTTTTTGTTTCACTTTTTACAGTGAAACAAGAATTAAAAATCAAGCAAATATATAATTTAAGGACACCTGCATCATTTAAAGAAGTGGGAATGTTTAAAATATTTCAACAAGAGGTAGATCAGGATGAGGAAAGCTGAATTAGACAAGGATCAAGTAAAAAAGCAGAGGGGGATTATCATATAATTAAGGGCTACATCATTAGGCTCAGGAAAGCTGTTGGTGAGCCAATCTTATTGCTGGCATTTCTTACTTTTTAACTGCTTGATTTGGCATCCTTAACAGCAGTTTTTTAACATCTTCTTTAATGAACATTCCCATGCTTCTGGGCGTAATGATAGGCAGCAGTTCTATATGGTATAAAATTATTTTATCCACAGAGCCACCGGCAGAGAACAGCATATTAAAAGTGTAATTCACTTACTGAAAAAAATATCTTGTTTTTTGCCATATGCAATATCAGAATTAGCTTCTCAGCTCTGAGGCTCACGGCAGTCTAATCTAGCAGTAAACACTTAACATTTGTCATGGTCCCTTCTGAATACCATCTTTGTACCCTTGGGATGCAGTGCCTGGTCTCTATTGCCCAAAGGCATAGAAACTATTTAAAAGTTGTTTAAGAGGCCATTTGGAAGTCTCCCATATCTTGAAGGAGTTATGTCATATTAAAAATCAGTCATGTCAGGACATTACTTGGTCCCATCCCAGCTCAGTGCCTGGTTCGCAGCCAGAGTACTCCTGTTCCCATGAGCACCGAGTGCTTGGAAAGAAGCAGTTTGGAGCTGGTTTAAAACTGGAAGAGCACAAATGCATTCATATTCTGACTATACACAATCTGCACTGGTTATGGCCTTGGCTGGCCACCATAACACAAATTGAGGTCAGTGTTATTGTAGGTAGGTCTTTACAACTGTATGGAATTGTACAAAACCTACATAACTGCTCAAAATTACAGCTAGACAAATGGAAATAGGCAAAAACCTTTTGAAAAACCAAAGAAAAAGCTGATTTAGTAAATGCATCTCATAAGTAGCAAGGTTGTAGATTAAAATAGTGGGTGGTAGAAATAAAGCATAGCAATGCAACAAAACATTTGAGAAATAGCTTACACTTTCACCCTGTATGGGGGTTTTCAAAACAAGCACTAAAAGAAAAAGGAGAGGGGTCTTGGATTTGGGAAGGCACTGGGACAATGCAGATCTTCACTATCTAATTTTGAGAGCTTCTCAGGGAAGCACCAGAGAAGACTGAAATGATCCTGACACTTACTGGTTTCAGCTAAGCCCTGATCTGTCTGGAAGGCAAGATTCATATTACTGGCCTAGTTCCCATGAGTCATCACCTGTTTACCACCTCATTCCTTGCCTTTGCTATTTCTTTCCTTTAATATAATTTTAAAAAATGACTAACTAAATTAATAGACTTCAGCTTAGCTGCTCCAGACTGCATCTTTTGCTGCCTTACGGCAATAAGCACTTGACTTCTGAGAATAATGTTAAAACAACCCCAGAATGGTATACATTTGCTCTATACCAGCACCAACTAAAAGACCATGTGCTGTGAAAATTACTCTTAAGTGGGGATGCAACAGGTTGAAACCTGAGGAAGAAGCTTCATTTTCACTCTTTCACCTGCCTTTTTTATATTTTGTTTGTATTTTCTGCAAGGAATCTGTTTCAGACCTTAACAGCCATAAACTTTCTCATACCTCTCAGATAACATATTTTTTTTCCTAATAAAAATGACTATTAAAAACTTTAATATAATTTAAAAAGCATGTCAGTTTTCTGTTGTTAATGGGAAAAGAGGAAGGGATATCTTTAAGTTGAGATTATTATTATTATTTGAGACTAAAATTTTTAAAATAATTTACAACAGTGACTATGACATCATACTGAGCAGGCTGCCATCTCTCCATAATGAAAACCTCCCATGTTGTTTAATTCTTTAGTATTTGGGTGGGTCATATTAGCAGTTTTGTCTGTGTGGAGCCATGAGCTCCATCAAACAGAAGAAAATTAAAAACCAACGCAAAAACCCTTTCCTGCAGAGGTAGGTGCAGAAGAGAGAAGATGTAGAATTCTGCAAGGATGCCGCTGGATTGACCTTTTCAGAAAATACTTTGGTTTTGTTGTTTTCTTAAATTGCCCCAAGAAGAAATGCTCCTAGCACTAGGAAACTCTAAAATTAAAGAACTTGTGTCTGACAGCTGAGAGCATTGGGAGCTGGGGAGGGTAGGTGGAAGGGACGAGTCACCGCTTCTAATAATATTATGGTGAAGTAGACCTGTAAGCAAAAGTATGAAATACAGTCCCAGATCTGCAATTTGCAGTTAGAGTGGTCCAAAAGGATTTAACATCAGGATCATTATTTACTTTTTTTTTTTTTTTTTTGTAAAGTATAAGGCTAATAAAGTCTGTGCTTTGCTAAATCCACTGAGAGACACAGTCAATGTGGGAAAGACTGCCTGTTCCCTGAAAATTTGAGCATGTCTTCTGGTTAATATTTTCCTGTAGAAACAGTTTGCTTCACCTGAGAAGAATGATTTAGAAAACACCTGCTGTGAGATGTAATTAGAGCACGAATCTGTGCAAAACTACAAAGCTGCTGAGACCTCACCAGGAGCAGGAGGTGCCCAGTTCCTTTGCAGGCCTGGAGCGGTTTAAGATTAAAAAATGTTCTCCATGACTCACATTTTGCAGGTGATTATATGCGCTAGGGCTCTAAATCATTTAGAAAAAAAAGTGGGTGGCAACCTGATTAACACACACTGCATAGAAAGGGAAACATAATTTACTTAAAAACTCTTTCTATCTGAGTCATATATGCTTAAAACTACAACTGCAGCAAGGTTGAACATGATCAAACAAAAGTTCCATTGTAAGGGCTTTGTGAAAACTGTTTTAAACTGTGTAAATGATTTCTGAGAGAGAATAATAAAGATTCTCTATTTGGCTACCTGCAAATGTAAAAATAAGTTATTTAATACAGAGTTTAATTCTCGTTGTTACTTGACCTACACAGTTTCATTTGTGCAAAGAAAATAAATAATCTGGGAATATCATGTTACTTGCATTACCATTTGATTAAGACAGATCTGAAGCCTCATAAGCAGTAAACCTGGGCTTTGAAAAAAAACATCAGTTCCAAAACTGAGTAGTTTTCCTCCAAAACAACATGCTTTCAGCTCATTAAACCCAATAGTAATACTACGTAGGCTGAGGAAGAAAAGCCAGCCCTTAGATGTATTTAGTGTAAATTTGGAGTTATGTTTCATCAAAGAGCCTGAAGAAGTGATTTGTTGACTCTGCTGGCCAGATCCTCAGCCCTAGCTAAGTCCCCAGTATTAGATCCTGCATCCAGTGAAATCAGTGGGAAAGCTGCCACTGCTTCAGATGTGCTCAAGGCTCAAGTACTGGAGGGGTTTCTTTTGTTTGGAGTGGTGGATTTTTTTTGTTTTGTTCTGTTTTGACAAATGAGGGCTGATGTGTAATCTGGCTAGGAATAAGCTAGGGTGCAAGTGAAAAGATTTTGAATCATAAGAACAGTGTAAATAACCCGAACATATTGGGAAACAAAACCTTTTGCTTTTAACATTGAGCTTGAAAATATGGAAAGGAATTTTATGTTTCAGCTTCTTCAGAAAAGCAGAAAACAGCTCAGTTACCCAGGAGTCTCCAGCAAGGCAACTGTTCCTAAATGCTGAAAGAATATTAAATTTGAGGGAATCCACCATTTTCCAGCAGAGTCGATGAAAAGGGTCCTATTGGAAGTGGGTTTTGAATCAGGTGGGGGTGAACCAAGGTATTTTAAATTAATTTCATTTTAGCAGTAACCTATGTGTTTGTGACTAAATAAGCTATATTCCTCTTCCAATTGCATAACAAAGTAAGCAATAACTGTGTTACAGAAGTCATAACAACTAAACAATTCTTTTTTTCTCAGATAAATGATTGTTTGACATCATCAGTATCAGTAAAAGCTGATCTGAAGGAACAAAACTAACAGGACCTGCCTACTACAGAGCGGCATTCAGTGCTCCATAGTAAAGAAGAACATCAATGTTCAAATTTTCTAAATGAGCTATTTTATTTTAATCAGCATGGGAAAAAAGCTTGAAAAAAAGGAACAAGATTTAGTCACCTACCCAAGTTTCAGGCAGTTCTCCCCACACACTCTGGAGTCTCTCTCTCTTTTACACTCATGTTTCCAGACCGGCTAGAAAAATGCAGGTGCAAGCTCAGATGTTTCTCCATCTTTTAACTATTGTAATGCATTCTAGCTGACAGGAACACAGTAATCCCTTGGTGTTGTAGTTAGCCCATGGGCAATTGACAGAGATAACAAACACTTAAGCTGCCAAACTCTGCAAAACATTCCTAGCACCTTTTCCTGTTAAACATACAGTCTAGGAACTTTCACTTCCTGGCAAAGTGAGATACTTCCTTCCTTTCCTCTCACTCTTTTTCAGTCTTAGTCTTAACTCATATTTTGAGAAAAGCTCACAATTTGGACAAATAATTTATGACAACAGAAGGCCAGATCCTCAGCTATTTTAAATCAGCAGAGTTCCATTGAGTTTATTCTGGCTGCAGGGCAGGTACAACAGATGAAGGGACAGCTTCACTCTTCTGTCCTACAGATACCTCAGGCAGGTTCAACATCTGGTAGAAGCACTCTTTTTTGAATTTCTGCAATAAAACAAGGCCTCCACAACATGCAAGACTAACGCTTCAGTCTTCCCTCTTGCCCCAAAATGCATGTGGTATTTCCGATATGACAGACTGAAAATTATTTACATGTCTAATCTCTTGACCACTTGCAATCATACAGGAACTCTTTTATTTCTATTTGATTCCTGTCTTCTCCTCTTATCTTTACCTAACACCTGCTTAAGAGAATATACACTATCACTTTTTATTGCTTTGCTTTCAGAGTCTTCCATTTCTTTATCTTGTTTCGTTGTTTTGTTGGGGTGGGTTTTTTTACAAATATTTTCCTATTGGGGTCTTAACTCTTGAAATGAAATCTGATTGTGAGAAAGTGTTTCTAAAAGAAGTTATCTCATCTTTTCTCTCTGGTTTGAAAAGCAGTATAAGAAGAAAACAAAATGCTTCCTATCAAATGGCTTGTTCATATCTTTTAAATGTTTTTTTTCTTCTTCTTTTATTCTACTCAGCAGGTGAATCACAAAATTTCCCAGCAAATCAGATGTGGGTTGGCTCAGGAGGTACAGACATTTTGCAGCTTGTCGTTAGGAACCCTTACTATAATGCCTAAGATAGCTCCAGCTGGTATGCCACAAACTGTCTCATGACTACCTTGTCAGATAGTTGAAAGCATCTGAGTACTCTGGGCATGAATCAGTCAATACAGGAAATACTTTTTATACTTCCACAACAACTATGTAAGTTCTCTAGCATAGTTTGAATTGAATAAATGCAACAAACTACAGAATTAATATCCTGCAGTTTTCCACTTACCTTGTGCATTCAGTAAGTTTTCATCCTGATCTAAACAAATCTGTCTTTTAATTACAGCTTTCCTTCCCGTTAGTCCAATGCAGTTCTGATATGACTGGGCTTAATGAAACTTCTGTGTTGCAAAGTTAAAGCCTGAAACAGACCTCAACAAATCAGCCTGCTGGGAGCAGGAAGGTTGGAGAAGATGACCTACACTGATCTTTATGATGGTGTCAGAGTCTCAGACTTTTATTTCAGATAATGTGCCTGAATTGTTTTAAATGCTACACTGCATTTTTAGCAGGCGACCTGTTAAATCTCCATGTCTGTAGCAAAGCCCCTACCATAACCTTGCTCTTTAGAACAAGAACAAATAGTAATTAGACTGACCAAAAATAATTTTAAAAGATATGTAACATCCAAATGAGAGGGGTTTTTGTTTTGTTTTGTTTGTTCGTTTGTGTTTTCATGTAAAACAGGAAAACTTTTATCTTATATTTTCAGATCAATCTGAAAGCAAAAGTTTTAATTGCCTCTTGGGTATGGTTAAGAAACAGGAGCAAGGTGATGTGTGGTCCTCAAGCAGCCCAAGTGGGTATTTCTCTGGTCCCAAAACCAAGGGGTTGACCTTTTTGTCTGATGGACTTTGCAGCTTGGAAAAATGTCTCTGATGGTACTAGACAGTGTTCTCTAGTGACAGGCTTCCACTTAGCAATAAATTATAAGAGATTTTTTCTGGATTATGGTCTAGAGCTCTCCTTGGGGCGTGCTAATCCCTAGACTATGGAATCATTCTTATTTGCTCTTTACCAATATCCTGCCAGATTTATTCAATTGTCCTAAGAAAGGCAATCTATGGAAGAAAAATCTACCCTCTGGTGATACAAGCTTGTATTCATTCTGCTAAGGCAAAGTGTGGATCAGAAAGTAAATCCCCTGCTTATTTATGTATTTTCCTCCTCTTTGATTTTATCTACTCTTCCCAAATATATATGTACTTTTAGAGCATCAGAACGACTCTGAGAATTCAATTAAGATTTAAGACTATTTACTGGGCTGACACACCATTTCTTCAGTGAATTAAATACTTGCTGAAAAGCTTTCACCAACCTTTACCAGTCGTGCATGGTATCTCAGGCTCGTTCTCTGCATTTCTTCATGTCCTTTATCTTCATCTGTATATTTTAGTATCTGACAACACACACTTTTCCTCAAAGATCTTTACTGTGCTCACAGCTGAAGAATCATGCACAACCACACCAAGTCCTCTTCACTTTGCAGCCCTAACTTTTCCTATTCCTTCAACTATTGCAGCAATTGAGATGCCCATTGATATAAGGTCATTCAGCATGACCTGTCAGATGACTAAAATTTTTATGTGAATCACTGATTGCAAGATGATGTTCTTTGTTTCACCAGTAAATGTGGTACCTGTCTGACCTGTCTGACAGAATCACCCATCTTTAGATTCCATATCTCAGTTCTTAAATCTATAAGATGTATATGACGTATAGATGTATAAATGACATTTGTGTTAAAGAGTAAGGTAGGCTCAGGAAAAATTCTTGCCTGTAGTGATTACAAATTCTGTGCTAACAAAAAATCCTCCTGGATAATTTATAGCCCAGGATGATGAAGAATATCTGAGTTAAAACAGTAAAAGGAAAAGAACCTCTATTTGAAATGTGTGATCCAAAGAACATTGAAGTCAGCAGGCATCCTTCCATTGGCTTCAATAGACTTTGTCAATGATGTAAAAGCGGTTAAGGGGATTTTACTCAAATGTTCCAATATTTACCCTCTAGACTTGAAAGCAGCAGGAAAATTTCAGCCTAGAAAGAAGATTAAAAAAAAAAAAAATATGAGCAGCTGAAAAAAAAGGTAGGAAAAAATTATCTGCAGCTGAAACTATCATGACAGAACGGAAGTAACAAGTTGGTGCTAGCTCTTTCAGAAAGACTTTTAGTGAAAAAGTAAATATGACCATGTCAGCGTGACCCAAAGAAAAACACTGAAAATCACTCAGGCCTTAATTGTGCAAAGATCTATATCGTGGGTAAGGAAGGGTTAAGGACAGCCAGCTTCAAAGGTGACAGAAGCTGGCGTTGTTTCTGCTATTTGGATATTTATATTTTAGCATATACTTCTACTCCTGGTAGCTGGAGGCTGCATGTTCTGCTATTGTCCTTGTAGACTTTACATCAGTGCCTTGATTTACTTCAACGCGTTTTGGATTGGACTCTGAATTGTCCTTATGACAGTTCTTATGTGAAGAAGGAAGACATTTTCCTTTGCTAAAGTAGCTATGACCATAAACATTCCTTATTAGTGTGTATATTTTACTTTCAATTTACTGTAAGAAAACAATCAGCAATGAAACAGAAAATACTACAGTCCACTTTTTGCAGATAATATAAATACTGCTTGATTTACCTTTCAACAATATTAGGAATAGTTAATTAAGAAATTTGCCAACCAGCTACATGATACTCATGATTGAAGCATGGCCTTTAATGATGGTTTTACCATACACATGCAAGTTATTGATTCAGCGAAATGTGGTTTATTTTGAAATCACTTATAAAATAATTCTCTGAGTGCCAACAGGGGGAGAAAATGATTTTCTTTCCTTCTTTCCTTCTTTCTTTCTTTCCTTCTTTCCTTCTTTCCTTCTTTTTCTTTCTTTCTTTCATCCTCTCTCTCTTGTTCTCTTTCCCTCCCTCTTTTTCCCTCTTTTTTTCCCACAGCTTCCAAAATGTCTTTAAGCAAATTTTCAAAAATAGCTGTGCAGCATGCAAGAAAAAAAGTGTGTGAAATATTATATGGTTTTTTTTTTTTTTAATATCTCATTGGTTTACAGAAAGCAATACAGATACTTCACATCTTCACCAGCATAAAAAAGTAAGTTCACATGAACATTATGAGGCTGTTCAGAGGATCGGACTGAGGGGGAAAAAAAAAACCAGAACAGTAATCCAGAACAGCAAACAAACCCCCTCCTTTGCGGGAGCAGTGGGAAATGACAACATACTTTCATTTTCCTACCTCTGGGAAAAGACTTTCAAAACATTTCTGGGCATGATGTCCAAAAACTACATTCAAAGTAAAAGCATATAAACCAGTACATTCAAAGAGGATTAAGCATCTGTCTTAAACTCACTAAGGTTAGGAAATTCAGAATTAAGACCGTAACTCCATACTTAACTCACACCTTTGTAGCCAGCCCATATGGAACGGCAGATCACCCACTGTTAAGAGACCACTGTAATTCCAGCTTTAATGTTGAATATCTTTGCTCTTTAAGAGCTGAACTGGATCTGAAATGTTAACGTATTTGTTAGTTTTCTTTTTCTTTCTTTCTTTCTTTTTTTTTTTAATAGTAATATGAGCACATAAAATATATGAAGACTGTATGCTTTGAAATAAATTTTATTTTAATTTTTGTAGTCTATATTTTTCTCAGTGATCAAATTTGAAGAAAAACTAATTATGGGAAAAAAACCCCATGCTATGATCTTATGCCAAGTTTCAGTCCCGAGCAAAATTTTACAGTCATGTGAACCCCTAAAAAGAAAGGTTTATAATGAAAGCATTGACAAACCCTTAAGTACAGCAAGGCAAGTAGGTGTCTCTAGAACATTTCTCAATAAGAAGCTTGTAATTACAGCTCTCAGTAGAAGGGGGGAGTATAGGGGGAATGAAAGATTTTCCTCCATGTGATATTTCTGGCATAAATTGTGCTGAAAATTTTCCAGGATCTGTTGAGCCATAACCACAGCTCACTTCTGCAGTAGCAAAATATTAATGATACAACTGTTTTTCACTAGACTTCTAGAAAAAAAGTTCTTGTTTTCATACCAAAACTATATTTTATTTCTTAATCTCCAATTATAGTTGAGAAAATAATTTTGCAAATTCTCTGATTTGTGAAAATGGTTCTTCTCTTGTGAAAGAAAAACGTGACATTTCAGCAAAATCACACTTCATTCCAAGGAAGTGGATTTTGTGGGCTTTTACTGTGTGAGTTCAAAATCTCCAGTATCAAGTCCTTTGAAACTATTCTTCTTTATCAAAATTTAAACAGGTATAAAAACTTTTCAGTGATTCATTCACTCAGGCAATGCAGCTGCAGCTTAATCTTTAAAACTTTATGGCTGTGATCTTCTATCTGTAATTCTTTCCATGTTGCATTTAAGATCACCCTTGTCTGCTAGGATGTGTCGCTCTTTCTTCAGCATCAAGGTATTGCTCTTGTAGCATCCTCCAGGGAAGAATAACCACAAAAACAGTCCTTCCAAGCAACTTTTCAGGATGGGACCACATGAAAGAATACTGTAACTGGGATCTCCTGTAGGATATCTATCTATAGGATAGGCAGGGCAGAGGGGGGAGAAAAAGGAGAGAGATCATATAGTAATTTCATATACAGAGAGACATGGAAAGAGAGGTTAAAATTAGCAGCAGAACGTAAATGGACAGAAACATAAATTAAGGCACTCTGGTGAGGTCAAAGACTGTAAAGGAAAAAGGCGTAGGCTTTAGGCAACTATTTCTGAAGATGAAGGTCTTTTTTTTCACTGCACACTAATGGCCACTGTACTTGGCCCCTGCTCAGGTCACGTTCCCATTAACCTGACTTGGAGCTGTTCTTTTTCCATATTCTCTTTGATTTACAGCACTTTAAGTAAACTGAGATTAGCTCCCCTGAAACCAAGAGAGCTTTATGCCAGCATAAATCTGATGTAGCTGAGAAGGCAGCTCAACTTTTGAGAACATCAGGATTTGGCTTAAAATGACAGTATTAAAGAACCCCACAAAATTAAGTCCCTTATATCAAACCTTGTATGAGAAAGAAAAATAATACCATTTCAGATCCTGCTTTCCAGACTCATTCTACATGCCCATTACTAAGCCCCACAGGTACTCCTTTTTCCTTGCTGCTGAAAGACTGGCTTCCCCTCTTGTTCCTCTATGGTGGATGAAAGACTGGCAATGGTGTAAAATGAAGCCTTAATGCCTTTAATTCAATCAGAAAAAATCTCCTTGCCATGGGCACTGAAGAAGACAATATCTTCCCCGACAGTCCCACTCCATGAGAGGCACAACAGCAATTCCACAGGCTGAGGTGCTGGGAAATGTTACGGTCATCTTCAGAGCTGATAAGGTTTTGGTGGACAAAGTTGTACACTCAGAGGGCCAGGAACAAGGCTGTGTCTTGATGGCTTAATATTTGCATCACCTCTTGGCCTCATAGGGAAGAGTATTGTGGTCTGCATCTTGCACAACTGCTGCATCATCCTGAAGCCAGATGGGACTGATTACACTGACCCAGCTGCATTGACTGCTTTTGATTGCATTGACATTGAGGCCACGAGTTTCCCTAGGGCCGTCCCATATTGTTGTCCCAGTATTTTTTGTCCTCCAAAATTCTTGCTGAACCACAGCTTGTATTTTACTGTCCATATGTTCTTCATTTTGGACAACAATATAAGAGCATGTAAAAACTCAAATAAGAGTTATACACCTGCATGTATCTGTGGAAAGCTATCTTATGCTCAAAAATAAAAATGAACATGCTATCTTCACTTGCATGAGATTAACAACCCATTCATCTTTTTTGGTTGCTATTCCTCCTGGCTATATTTTTTCCCATCCCTAACAGTATGTGGAATTTCTTCTTTAAAGGCAAACGCTTTTTAGTACATTCTGTCCCATAGTCACAAATGGGCTAAGCCATTATGTAACTGTGGACCAACATCTTCTAAAAATTTTTATTTGGGTTAGTTAAGGCTTCCAGTGAACAGTAATATTCTGTCATAATGTCAAAAACATGAACAAAATAGAAGAAAATAGTTCTGCCTCTGTAAGCCATCTGAGAAGCCACCCACACACTTGCAGGAATACTTACATTTGGGGCCTGATGCTCATTTACCTCCAAGATGGCTAATAGCATTTCAGCACAGAAATGTCAGGCAGTCCTATGATAAATCTATGTTGGGTCCTGTGAGTTTAAAATGCCAGGCAATAGAAATGGAAAAGGGTAAAATCCTGAAAATTATTTCAATCCAACCAGAATATACAAATATATACCCTGTACAATGGATGGCATTCATGGAACAACAAAAATGTTGATTTATTTACTATGCTGGAGCAGCAAATGCAATGTAGCTGCAGTTTTGCCTTGAAAAGTTATTGCCAGGGATGCAAGAATATTTTTTTAATGTGAAGGATTTAAGCTTATAAACCCTTATAACCATTTAGATTTAAGTTTCTAAAGCTGTAGTTTCTGCTGAGTGTTTAAAGGACAAGTAAGAGAGGGAAGAAAAACAAAAAAAATTCATAGTAGCAGTGGTAAGCACGTACCATGACATCCACAGGACACAGCAGTGGCTATTGTGTTGCCTGCCTAGAGTCAGGCTCTGGATTTGCCTGAAAACATAGGGTTGCTGCAGGCTGCAGGTTGCTCTTGGTCCTCCAGCAAGTGTGTGTAATGTTGCTTGGTGCCTCTGCTGAGCCATAGTCCCCACTGGCCCCATTCTTCCTCAGTTCCTTTTGGGAGGCTCTTGCTTAAGGATTCCTCATGATGGGTAGTGTGTGCATCTGTAGGGGCCATGTGCTCTTACAGGTCCACAGTGATAAGGACAGAACTGCAAAAGACAGGCCCAACAAAGCATAAGAGCAGCTGTTTTGATGGCCTTGAGGGGAAAATTGCAGGAAAAATCTGCCTTAGCTGCTTGGACTTCTGAAACAACAGTTTTGCTTATATAAAGCTCAGATAAATATATATTTCATATAAACACTTCTGCAAATTACAAGAGCTGGTGTGCTGTGCGTAGGGAAAATTGCCTTTGATGGGATGTTTCTTCTGTGCAAGACTATTTTGGGTCTTGTGCCCCCATTGCAACAAAATCTCCATTTACTAAACTTGCTCAGACTATTCCTCCCTTGGACATACTCCCTGGAACAGTACCAAATCCTGCTGAAAAACTGACTGATTGGTAGTGATCATACTGCCATGTTTTGCATATTAGCTTAACAGTCCAGGAAATCACTGCAAAACCCCCAGCCCAGTGTACGAATCACTGAAATAGGCCTCTGCTTCACAGTTTTTTTTTCTGGGTTCTTTAGCTTTATATTTTTTTGACAAAAAACCTGAAAAGGGTACAAGCTATTGTACCCCTTCCCCCTTTAATGTCATATGCAGTTCTGGTTTTCCACACCAAAAAAGTAAAACTAAAAGAGGGCAAAGTGACAAGGTGTGACAAAGTGTCCCGATTTTCAGCTTCACCAGAGCTAGTTTTCTTCTTAGCAGCTAGAATAACACTGTGTTTTGGTTTTACTATGGGATTTGTTATGAGAAGAATGTTGATAACATACTAATGTTTCAGTTGTTGCTGGATGACAAAGAACTTGCCAGCTTCCCTGTGTTTTGCTAGTCTGTAGGTGCCAAAGATTAGGGGGTAGAATATTAAAATTAGTAAACCAAATTAGCATTTGGATATGCCAATGAGATATTCCATATCATATGACATCATGTGCAGTATATTAATGAGGGTCTCTTGAGCTCTCACTCTTCTAGGATTGCAGTTTCAGTTTCAGGATTGTCACTTCTCTGGGATCATTATCCTGAAATGGGATGGGCTTGGTTGCTGAATAGTGAGCAATTGCACTGTGCATCACTCATTTGTGTATTTTAATATTACTGTTATTACCTTTATTATTGTCATTTTTATTTTAAGTTTTATTTTATTTCAATTATTAAATTGTTCTCATCTCAACTTATGAGTCTCCTTACCCTTACCTCCCAATTCTCTCCTCTGTTCCCTGGGGTAGGGGACAGTGAGCGAGTGGTTTTTTGGTGTTTGGCCACTAACCAAATCAAGCTACCATACAAGGATATGGACAAAGATATTGACAAAGAAATGGAGAAACACCCTCAGGAGCACTAAATGAGCCTGAAAAACAGAAATGGCACATACACTATTAGCAGACATGCTAAACATCTAAGAATGCATAAACAGCTCAGAGAATATGATTAGAAAAAGATTATTTACACTGTATTAATAAACAAATGGGGGAAACATCAAGTCAAAAAATTAGCTGTCAGGGTAGAAGAATACTAGTAGCAGTATTTACTCATATATGTAAAGTCTTCATGGAAATCACTGAAGACATTGTGTAGCCCAGCAGGTTTTTTGTGACTGGTGAAACCCATGGAAATAAAACCCACCAAGGGCTGTTAGAACAAGCCTCCCATCTCTGGCTCTGAAATCCCTGAACTGCAAGTCACACAGATAGGGAGAAAAATCTAGATGAAATGTCATCTATCACAGACACTCTGACTAAGGAGGGAGAAGACAGTGCTAACTTCCTTACAGATTTATACGTGATTTCTAATCTCTCTGGCTGACCCTATGGTAGACAGAAAGATCAGTCTGACTGGCCTCAGTAATGTTAACTGAGTTTAAAATTTCATAGGGAGAACTAAACCACGTCATTAAAATAACAACAATAAGAAATAAAATTAGGAATCCATAGAAATTTTGGGGATTAACCTTTGCATTTTTGGAAGGGGAAGAAGGGAAGAATATTTGGCATCTCTGCTAAAATTTGTACCCCAAAAAGCGATAAACCATGTTAAATTTAGATGTTTAGATGATTCTTGAAATTAGGAAACTGGAAGAGCCCATGGATACCCAGTGAAAAAATCCACAGAAATTCTAGCTCCTTAAATGCGAAGTCTTGGATATCTCGAAAAACAATTTTATTTTGTAAAATAGTAGCAAAGTAGTCAAATCAATGAGCAACAAATAATGCAGAGAGTGAAATGTAAGAAATTTCACGTTTGTAACCAGAGAAATGGGAGAGAAGAAAAAATACCTTATATGTCAGTCCTATTTCTGTAGGAGAAGTAAAAAAACCCCGTGAGTCACCATGGCACTATGTTGCCTGCTACGTTAATCGTTAGAGCAGGAAACATCACAAGGAAATGTGAAGAGCCAGAAGCAGCACAGGCATTCTTGAGAAAGCTGGAAAGTGAATTGTGTTACAAGTTGGACTCCAATAAAGATAAACTCACTGAACTTGAATACCTTAAGACTGCTACCCAGTAATGAAAAAAGCTAATTGGAAAAAGAAAAGGAATAAGGAATCTTGGGGTGGGAAAAAGAGAGGAAATAAGAAGACAAAAAGCAGCACAATATGCAAAAGAAAAAAAGATAAAGTATTCCAGGTGAAAGATTTCTATAGTCAGTGTAATTCATCACATTATAGTGATATATTGAAACCTTGAAATACCTGTTCCTCTCATGTGACTGTAAAAGATTTCTAGCCAGCTACCTCAGATGTAGGTATTTTTGGTTTGTGTCTACAGTTAGGGAAGATAAATGCCATGCAGGGTCTTCAGCACCCTTAAAAAGTTATAACCACTGGACTCTAGTCAGATTTTGCATCCCTAGGATTTCTTTACTCTTTACGTTTTATTCTTTATTCTATTTTTTCCTTTTTTTTCTGTAAAAAAAACTTCAAAAAGATGGTCTGAATAATAGCATTGTGCTACATATTAGTATTACTATATAGGTGCCATACATTACTTCATGATCTAGAAGATCTGAGATAAAATCCTTAGTGTAAATGAGAGGACAGTCTTGAACCTGGTTCTCCCATAATATGTGCCCTCACTGTTGGCATGTCTACAGACCTGCTCATTCCCTCTCCTATTTTAACTAGAAACATCAACCTGGAGATGAAAAAACACTGTCCAAAACATTTTCTGTTAAAAATATGTCAAAATTAGCTCAACCTCACAAAAAATTCATTTCGGCAAGATAAAATGTCCCACAACAGATAAAGCTTCAGTGAAAAATCCATTCTTACACCTATGATAGCATTTATAGTCTTACAATGGAAAAACATGCAAGAGAAAACACAACCAAGAGGAGATGAAAATGCTTAAGGTTATAAGTTCCTGTGGACAATTGAATGCAATTAAGTCTGCTGAGTCTAAGTGTGGAGGACCACATGTACCCAGGAATGGATCAGACATCAGATGGCTGCTTCAGCAGCAACTCTGTCCAAAATAAAAAAGAAGGCAATCACTTTGAATCCTAAATCTTACTAGAAGTTGCATGTCTGTGCTTGTCTGGTGCTTTGAAAGAAATGATATTTGGCTCCCAGAGAGGAGAAACTGCTGCATTGTTAGTACAAGAGTTGGCCAGATCATGTGATCTCCGTGCTGCGCTTACACCTCGGAGAGACTCTGATAGAGAAAGTGTGTCCTGTTATGCACTGCCTCTGAAGAGACTATGTGTTTACCTGGGAGAACAACTGTTATGCAGTTCGTAATATGTAGTTCTTAATAGCTATTTTGCTATTAATATCTGCTTTTCTGGGAGTATGCAACATTTTTCCTTCCTCTTCATGATGTCTCTCTTCTTCCCTCCAGACAGAGTGTAATTTCTCCTACTACTTAACCTCTTTTTGGAGAACAAAGGTATTTCATTGAAATACAATGGATTCCTAGGGAAGGATGAAGATTCAACTAATGGGGAATTGTATGTCATGCTCTTTTTGTGGGGACATTTCACTGGGATACTTCCAATCTCAGAGGTGAAGAGAACAAGCTACTTTAAGTTTCCAAATCAACTAAATAGTAATAGCTTCCCCTGTTGTCTTCCAAAGTAAATGTTTAGTCCTTGAGGGAGAGGTAACCATAAAAGATTCAGGTCTTATCTCTTACTTCTTCTTGGGGCTGTTGTTACAGCAAAACAGTAATGATGTGAAGAAAGTGTAATTTATGGCATGGAGGCCAGACAAGGTAACAGCTGAGACAGAAGCAGGAATGTAAGCTATGGTAATAGTTCTTTAGTGGAAGGTTTTTAATTATATGTCTAAAATTCTGGGACTTGGCAGCATGAACAAAAGTTTCAGATCAGTGTAACTAACATGGAATTGTCATTAAAGTAACTCAGAGTTTGATCCCCTGCCTTGTACCATTGCTAGAAAGATCATGCTCACTCTTTTTTTATTTTATTTAAAAGATATAGTATTTTGTCCTCTGTTTCAATAACTTCAAGAAAATTTGAAGGGTGGTAGGGTTTGGTATTTTCAGTTTTTGTTTTGCATCTATTGCCTATGTGCAAGACAATATCCCTAGGCAAACTTTGAGGAGAACAGGAATTCCCTTATAATTTTATTTAACCTCAGATTTATAGAAAAATCCTTTTCTAGTCTCTCAATTCCAATGAAATTGAGCAAATGAGTGTGTGGTAATTAAGCACTTAAAATAGAGCCTTGTTTGTTTATAGGTGTTCTGGCTCTTAGGTTTGAAGAAGTACTAAGGAAAAAAAAAAAATCCAGTTTTTTAATGAGAAGATGACTTATCTTACAATGGGACAAATGAGAAATTGAAAAACTTGTGATTTCCAAATGGAGTGTTACAAAGTACCTGTAGTAAGAGACCTCAGAGAAATGCTCTAACAATATGAATGTGGCATCTGCTTCTGAGTGTCCAATTTTTGTTGACTCCTTGCAGCCATAACAAAAAGACAAAGTGAAAAGTCATAGTCACAATTTTCTTAAAAGGAGAGCACAGGGATGCTTGCAATATGTGAGCAGTAATGGCAGATTGAAATAATTTGATTAGTTGTCAGTTTGTATCAGCGAAGGCTTGTCTACACTTGAACACTTTTCTTGGTTAGCTAGTACTATTCTATGGTAAAATCCCTAGTGTTCTCAAACAATATTTATTTTGCCAATCTACTTTTTTCATGTAAAATTATAAACCCATGGTGGAAGTAGCTTTCAGTGACAGGTGACGTCTTCCACAGCAGTGAAATTTATTTAGAAAGGGTGGTTGAACATGTGCAAAATCCTTTACTGCCAGGTCATGCTGGCACGATCAAACTATGCTATTCAATGTTACTTTACAACCACAATTTATTCTGCTTTAGTCCAGGTACCTGAATCAGACCTCCTGCGTCAGCTTAAGCCTGAGGTTGTGGATTTCAGCTTTCTAGGTAGTGTCTGAACAAAACTGAGGTCAAGTCCATACTACAATAAAGGCACTTTATATGAATATAGATCTGTGGAAGAAAGCAATATGTTTTATGGGAGACTTCACTAAATGAACATCTACTATAAGGAAGTGGCCTGTATACTTGTGTGAGATCCGACTGCTGAGGCATTGCATTTGGTTGACCCCATGCACACCTCTATGGTTGCCACCTATGATGACAGAGACAGACAGAGTTTGTTCCTTAAATCAAGGATCTGACTGACTGGAGTTCTGCAAGCTCAGAGGATCACAGCCAGGAGGTCTTGCCTAAGCTGCGAGGGCAACCATGCCTGGGAGGAGAGTCATCTGCAGGAGCTAGTGTAGGCAAAGAGATATTAACAACTTCGTGCTGTGTTATCAGGTCTCTGCCTTTGTAGAACGTGCTTCTTTGCTTCTTTTTATCTTCTTGGCTTTCTTTCCCCAACATTTGTTTCATAAAATAGAGGCTGCAAGCAGGGAAGGGATAGGTAGAAAAGTAGGTCAACTCCATTGCTTGGTGTATGTGGGAAATAAATGTACTCTCTATTGCCCCAAAGTGAGAGGAAACAAACTCTTTTTATCTGCATATTCTCTTGCTTTTACTTGGCAAATATCCAGGAGCAATACTAGAGATGTACAAGCTTTCTAGTTATTTACTTTTTACTTCTACATCAATACTCAACATCAATGCCACTCGCTGCCCCCTGCTCATTATTCCCCCATATTTTGATATTTGCTCTTCTACTTCCTTCCTCTTCCTACCTCCAAAAGCCCCAAATTAGCCTCAGCCAAAATGGTGGCACTGTGTACATTAAATATTAAGTTTAAAGGAAAAAACTTTTCCCTGTTGCAGTAGTTACAGGGAGAAAAAAAATAAATGTTCTGAGCTTTAACCAATATGAAGCATGATACGGTAAATCAGCCAAGTCACACAACACAAATGTTTCCAGTAGAGAAAGACATTTTGGTTACTGCAGAATTCTAGCTATTTTGCATCACCCATTATGTTAATCCATGAGTGTTTTCTTTTTAGAAAAACAAACTAAAGGATATGCTTTAATTCAATGCACAGATTGCATGGCAATGCAGTTCACTTGGCACTTTCCATAGTGCCTGTGGTTCTCTTTCACTCTGTTCCCAGCTCTGAAAACACCATTCTGACGAAATAGATCACTACATGGGTTCTCAGCTGGACAAGTATCTCTTCGATATATGATGTTTTCATTGTTGGAGGACACACCTAACGTGTTTCATTTTCCAAAGCAGGGACAGCCTGCTGGAATATCCCTGCAGTGATTAGCCTCTTTCAGTGGCATTGCCTTTGGAAAAAAAAATCTATACACATCCTAAGGGAGTGGAAGAAGGGCGTGAAGGAAGGAGAGGAAAAAAAAAAAGAGAGAGAGAAAGACTATGACACTGTAGATTCATCACAAGCACAGCTGTAGAAGATAATGAAAGGGTAAAGAGGTTCCCTGGAAAGTATGTTGAATACCATGATGGGGCACTGTAAAATAGCCTATATAAACCTCTCCTGTTAAATTTGCGCTTAAGTTTTTAACTTGGCACATGATTCTGCGTGTTTAATAATACTTTTTACTGGTCACAGTTGTGTGTTTAATCCTTTTCTTTTCTACTACTCCCAGCATTTAATTTGGCATCCTCATTTCCGGTTATTAAAAACTCACTGAAAATGTCTTTGTATTCATGGGCTCCAGTCTTGAGCAATTCATTAAAATGCCCACTTTCACTTCACTAATTTTTTAAACAATTCATTAAAATGCCTGCATTCACTGAACCTTCAGATGCTTTATTTTAAGCTTCAAATGTGCACAGTCTTAAAATCCCCATACTCAGCACACTAAAATCCCCACATGAAGCATGAGAAAACTTTTATAATATTGTACCTACCCCTTAATACACATGCTAATCACAATTAAATCTTATACAGAAAGTTGTGCACATTGTTCACAATTGGCCTTTAAACTTAGGAGTAGAATACATTCCTCATTTTACCCTTACCATTAAATGTAACATCTCAGAGTAAACTCTTCAATGGCTCATCAGTGCAGCCATCTGCATGCTCTCTTCCTTAATTTAACAAAAGTTGAAAAAGTCTCAGCAAAGAGCTGTCTTAAAAGGTTGAATTCCCTTAACAGCCTCTTCCTTTCCACCTCAGATGTTCTTATTTCCTATTCTTTCAAGTTAGTGCATCATCAAAACCTGTTTGCCTTCAACCCTACAAAACTGTTTACCAGGGTTTCTTACATGCTGCCTCAAAAACACCAGTAGAGTGATGGGATGAACCCTGAGATACACACAGTTTGGCCTCCAGCCTTCTGAATTGCTTTGTCTTCAGGTCAGCTTCCCAGAACATGCAATATACAAAATGTCATATGCAAATATGATATGTACAGCACAACTGGCAGAGCAAGGGGGCTTTAAAGGCTTGACCAGAAAAGGGAGTGCTAATTTAAAAATGTCCCAGTACTGGGTGGATGTGAATGACTCCAAGTGAAAGAACGCTAGCCACGGGACAGCGTGGCATGCACCACGCATGGAACTGTCCTTGTGAGTCACTCAGTGGTGATTTGGAAAAGCTGGACCATGTTTCAATTGTAAACATGTGCTTAGAATGGAGATGTCTCCTCCAGATGAGTGCCTGAATGATTTACAGCTGCTCTCTCAGTGCGACTCCCCTGTAATGTCTTCTTATACAAATGTTAGTTTTTGCTAACATAGGCTAACATCTGGCTAACTCTAAATTTCTGTGCCTAGCAGTGGTAGTATAGCACTTCTTATGAAGAGCAATGCATTTTATAGTAAGAAACACAGGTGTGAAGGCTTGGCTTTCAATGCCCATATCTGCTTTTGTCTTAATTTTCTACCTACTGAAAGATGTTACAAAGGCTTCAAAATATCAAGCCAAACAGTATGATGATCAAAATGTTTGCGGTAGAAAGTTTGATTTTAAGGAATGCAAAAGGGTATGTTCACAGGAGAAACAAAGTAGGCAGGATAAAAAAAAAAATGGTCTGAGAAATGGCCAGGGTAAATACAGATCTGTAGTATTTGAATGAACACCTGACTGTATTTCCTTGCTTGGTGGTGAAATAAGAACGGTTCTGCATTTTGGAGGAAAGAATCCTCCATGTTATCAAATAGAGATAAGTTACGAATATAATGAATATCCTTAGATTCAGACCAGAAAAGAAAGACTCAAAGAGTAAAAACCAAAAAGCTGTATATATATGTTTTTTGGCAAAATATGCAAAATTATATGCTTACTTTGCATATTCATATACTATCACTATGTCTATCACTATGGAGAAATCATGCATTTAAGTGGTTAATAGTCATTATACTCATGCATCATCAAACAATATGTGCAGTGATCTATAATTATTTTTCATACTTGTTAAGTCTATAACTGTTTAACAAACCTTTCAAGAAATTATTCCTCATATGTATTTCCATACAGTATGTAATCTTCCCAGTTGCAGTTTTTAAAACCCAAGAGCCTCTCAGTATTGGGAGAATGGCATCATTTTCTGACTTCTCCAAGCTGTGAGAGTGAAGCAGCATCCTTTCTGGGAAGCCTGGGGACAAATTATTCCCACTGGGTAGAGTTGAGCAATGCTTTTGAATACTTAGTTCATCAAAAATGCAATTTGGATGATACTGAAATTATTTCTGACAAATCAAGCCATAATTTCAGCCAAAAAAAAAAAAATAGGGAGGGAGGCAGGAAAGAGAAGCTGGAAAAGTTTAAAAACAAATGGCAAATGACAAATTTTAATTTTGAAACTCATCAACAGGTTAGGAAAAAAAGTGTAAAAGAAACAAAACAAAGACGAGCTAAAGAACCTCAAAAAATTCAGTTCAGCCTAATGCAATTTCTTGCTGGTGCTCAGTCAACAAAGAGAAAATTCAGATACTCATGTAGACCTGCTCCCAAGGTATCTAGCAGAGTCTGGAGGCAGCCTGTCCCCTGGCAGAGCCAGCCTGTCCCATATGCTGAGTAGAAATAGTAGAGCTGTGGTAATACCTTTTAACATCACCTTAGTTGCTTCATTCCCTAAATTTTAGTAAGGACCAGGTTTACATCTGTGACTTTTCTTTGCAGAAGTAAGAATTAAACTTTTTGCATAACCTGCAGTGCTCCCACTCCTCTCTTCCCCAAAAACTGTTCCAGAGCCTGTCAAAACCCATGCCTTCATAGTTGGAGAATTAATCTTATCAGTGGTACCACCTCTGTAGACCTGGACATGAAGAGTCACACACTGGACATTGTAATCCTACTCTGAAAAGAATAAATAATTTATTTAAAGAGGAAAAATGGATGTTAGCCTATTCCACAAAAGAACCCACTGTGCAAATTTGGCTAGTGAGTAGTTATTTTGGCAAATACGTGGTTTTGAACATTTTTTTTTTTCCAACATAGTTACTGGTGTCTGTTCAGCAGCCTGAAACATGTTTACACCATTTACAGCAGAAACTACTATTAACTTTACTGCTTCCTTTGGTAGATGGAAGAGTGTAAATACACTCACTCACCCAACTGCCTTCTGTGACAGATTTGACAGAAGCTAGTTCTCCCTTCTCCCATCCTTATATGGGCAACGTCTTCTTTATGCTAAAAAGAAATTCACATTTATAACATAACTTTGTGTTTATGAGGTGGCCTATTTGTGTAATGGATAATCCCTTCTGCAGATCAGCAGTACTCCATTATTTCACATTCACTTTCCCCCTCATAAGGTATGAGGTATGGATGTCCCTCAAGGTATGGGATGTCCTGGGTTCAGAGTCTGCACACAGATAATTTGAAAAACTATTGCACACATATATTGTCCTTCACAGCACCATGAAGAACTTCCTGGCAGCTAAATTCACTTTTGAAAATATTTTGCAAATCAAACAAAGTTTATGCCCAGTAGAAGACCTGATATCAAAAAACATATTGCTGAGGACCACAAGCTATTAATGGTTCTTTCTTTCACTCCTGTACTGCAAATTATCTTTTATCCTGTGTCTGTGTGGAAGCTTATTTGTGAACAACAGTTCATTCAGTTATTTATATAAAGTTCCAATTCACTTTAGAAAGTAGTTGATTTCAGAACTAAACAGAGCTAATGAGAACTATGAAGGTTTCTATTAAATTACATTTTTACCAACGTATCAGATCCTGAATTTGAATGTGAGGTTGCTTGTGTGTAGCAACATATTACATACTAATTTTCCCCAGATATGCTCTTAGAGGGATAATAAATCTAGTCTTTCAATCCATCCAGAACCTTTATTTTAAGTGCCTGCAATTTTTCATCTTGATGGCAATGGGTATGATCCAAAGCCCAGTGAAGTCAACAGGAGTCTGTCAAGTGTTTTGGAATGTGGGCCAAGGATCTGTCTTGACATATTTTTTAAGGCAAGCTATTCATATGACAACCAAACAAGTCCGAAATCATTATTTTGTTTAAGTTCCTTGCTGAAACCCAATTGCTGTTATGAGTATAATGGTTAGGTTTTGTTTAAACAAGAGAATATGACATATACAATGTGCCTTTGGAGTGAATTCAAGATGGCATTCTGCAGTCACAAATTTCACCATAATCTCTTGAGTATTTTGTGAGTGTATGAAATGGATAGCAAGCAAAAAGTGAGAAATAGCACCTCTAGCTGTCCATCCTGCAGTCGCACGAGCTTTTTCTGCTGTGAAAATTATTGGCCTGCACAAGGGATATTTCCATTGCATATTCTAAAGATATGTTGAATGGACACAGAAGATTTATGAAAAATTTTCTTCAGAAAAATCTTCCTAGGGTGTTACTGAAATACAGTGGTTCCTGTAACCAGTTTTCTGGATGCTGTATAACAAGGTTGGCTTTGTTTTAATATTGGTTGTCATTTGCAGAAAGTCATTGTTTGTTAGTTGTCAGCTGCTCTAGGCAAAGAGTGCATGGTATTTCACAAACTCCTAAAGTGACATGCTGGATGAAGACTGCCGAACTGAGATAGGACAATCACTTAAAAACTATGGCAGAGCTTCACAGAAAAAAGATTTACTAGGTCACCTAGTCCATGTCCTTATCCCTCCCAGCAGGGAGTATTAGACATCATGCATTCCTATTTTAAGTGACCAAAGCAAGAGATTTAAACAGCTTCTGCAGCTTCACAATCTTTCATTTATCAGTTTAATTTCATCCTGTTGTGCCTAGTTAATTCTTGCTATAGCATCCAGCATCATCTTGCTTCTCTGGCTACTTCTTTGTTTCAGCATATGCATTTGCCAGATTTTGAACTGCAGCTGATATTTATTTAGTGAGGAAAAAAATTTAAGATTATGACGCCTTAGACTATCCACACTTTTGTTCTTGAACAACAGCTGTATTTTATCACTTACTCCCATGTTGTTCCCCTCTCTCTGCCCTTGCCGTTGTCCTTTCCCTGCCTCTCAGACTTGCTTGTAGCTTGTGTTATGTTCAAGCAGGGGAAAACAGTTCTTCATTACTTGATACCTTCAGATCAGGATGTGCCTAAAAATATGTGCTATACAGATAATATGTTGTATAGTCACCTCTGATTTTTAGATTTGATGCAGAAATCTCCATGTGAAGTTTTGTACATTGTTATGAACAGGAAAGGCAGAATAACCATGAATACTCTTTCAGACTATAGTGCTTCTGTGCCTCATGCATTTCTACAGCGCCTTACAAAATGAAATGGACCAGGTTCCTTAGCCAAACAGCAATACTTATTAAAAATGTTAAAATTAACAAATGAGTATGATAACTTGACTCTCAAAAGGCCTTCAAGCATTTGATGTTGTTGCTACTCATGATCTTCTGACACAAAAATACTCCGTTGCTTTTCTGAACTGCGTGCTGAGCCTTACTCCTTCCACAAAAGAGAGGCCAGATGCTGTCATGTAACCATGTTCGTTGTCCAATTTTATTTGTCATAAGCGATCACCAGATAAAAGAGACATTATCTAGGTTTGAAAATATTTTTCTTTGACATTGTAAGCACTAGAATTTTCAAACTGAGTTTTCAGCAAGGGCTGATCATATCACAGCTTGCCTGGCTTCCTAACTACCATCAGGATAATTTTGTTCCAGTTGGCATTGGGACTTGTTCTATCATAACTTAGCATGCAAGCATTTGGTTTTGGGCTGAAAGATGTTGATGCTTTAAAATTTAGTGAGGACAGCAGCAGCCGCCTCTGCTTCCCTGCCAGGAGACACATGCCCAGCAGGTGCCCAGGCCCTGAAACATATCTTGGGGATAGAGAAACTTTCCAAATATCAGGGCAGGAAAATACTGAGTGATTTAGCCATTTCAGTCAGAGATACTTTCTAGAGGGCCCCTTCCACACTTACATGGCTTATGTGACTTTTTCTGCCTAAAGAAAATGCTTTCCACATCCTTCTATTATGTGAAAATATATTAATTCCTTTCATCTCGTGAGTGAACTTTGATACACATTACATGTAATGACCTGTCTATAGTTGCATCTTGACCCTGTGGTAGTATAAATTCAGATTTCCTGGTTTCCTTAACCAGACACTCAATGTTGCATTCTTTATTATCAGGGCCTGTTTGGTTTCAGTGGCTTCCAAGACATTTTATAGTAACTCTTAGTTCTGTTCTCCTCAGGTCAGCTGTATTTTTCTGGACTTTCGCCTTTCACTTACTGTATGGTTTTGGCAAACCTTTTGTATTTCTTAAGTTTTCTGAAGTTCTTTCTAAACATTACATCCTGCTGTCTCTCTAGTTTACAACTGCAGGAATGATGACTGATCATTGAGCTGGATTTACTTTTTATGTATATTTTCTTTTCCTCTTTTGTATTAATTTTGGAGGTGAAGAGTTAAATATTTTTTACTCTTTCATTGGCAAGGCCACATCTTTTCAGCATTGATTCTGCAGATGACATTTTGCATATGGCATATACAATCATCCTCTTCATGAACTGAGCCTTTGTATTTGGAAAGAGACAAGAGAAGCTGCCATGCCAGTCTGCTAATTAAGTCAAGGGCAAGTGTTTGTAATAGCTGACTTCTGTGCCATGTTATGCTGCATATTAGTGTGCTCTGAGAATATTCTTTATTTAGACAGTCAAATTGGCTAAATCAATAAGGGCACCATTTGTTAAAAGATAAACTACACAGGAAAGCATTTTGAATAGTTGTAGGTAGATTAAAAAGTAGCAGGATACAAATGGAGTAAAAAAGATTCTTTAGAACCTTATGTGATTTTGCAGTTATCTAACTATTCGAATGAAGTAAAAATATGCTGTACAGAGTTTAGGTACTACTTTGCCAAATGTTCAGCCTTTCACAGGATCCTTGACATAAAGGTCTTACATTACAGCATTTTTCTAGAAAGTCAGGGCTCTTCCATGGTGGCATCCAGTGTCTTTGCTTTGACCATGCAATACCTTGTTCCTGCACCCAGTTTTCTATGAGATATTCAATGTACTGCAAGAGTAGCAGCATGAAGTAGCAATAAGCTGGTCATTATTAGGATAGAAAGTTGAATTCTAGCATGACACTGCCTCCTCCTTGCTCCTTCTTTCTTCTCAAGCTTCTACCATTCCTGCATATGCAGAGAAGCACCCTTGCTCTCCAAGTAATTTGGAAAAAAAGAAAGAAATAGAGAGGAATGTGATTAAAGTAAGTATAATTCATCAGGTATGATAGGGAGAGAACTGACCGTTCAGTATAGTTAAAGGCTACTGCCTTTTCTTAGTTATAGAATATCCTAGGATAACTGGATGTGTTTCCTGAGTATCTCAAGGGTCTGGATTATCCTGTCTTTTAGAAGTCTTTTTTTCAGCGGTTTTCCAACATTCCTTTCCTCTACCTCTGAGCAAAAAATAAAAATAGGTTAGAGAGACCTTTGCTTTCCATGAAAGTTGGACCTGGAACATGTTAGCATGCTTCTTACCTACTCCTGGCATTTTTTTAATTCTTTCCACAAGTCCAGCGCTTTTTCTCCACTTTTCAGAATCCTTCGGACGGAAGCTACTCAATGGTAGATGTTTTCGTACTTTAGAACTTAAAAATAGAAGCAGCTTTAATGAATCCAATATGCTCAGAGAACAAACATTATGTTTCTTGATATCTTTATTGTTTCTTATCCTTACTAACTTTAGGTTAGTATATCATTTGTAAACAAACACACCCATTGCTTTGCACAGAGTAGTTAACTTTCTGGCCAAAATATCATAATGTAGTTGTGAAGGTATATCTATTAACTTCCAAAGTCACTTTTGAAGGGCTGTATTATTGCCAGTTTATGCCTATGCCCTACTAAAGTTAAAAAATGTCACATGAGTCACAACGATCATGTCACTTGTCATAAAGAATTGCCTGATAGAGTATTGTTTCTGACAGCTGTATGAGCCTGAAAATGCAAGGAGAGCATGCTGTTGTAAGGTAAACATGAAAAGGAGACCAATAGGAGCTGCGTTTTTTGAATTAAGGGCTTTGGAAATAAGGTGCTGCTGGACATCACCATACGCTTGATAGTCAGAGCTCAGAAGTAAGTGTAATTGAAACATTTAAGAGCTGGAGTTAAACTGAATCCAGCTGTCTCTGTGGCGAAGTCTGTTTTGAAATTAAGCTCTACAGATTTTCAGTATCACTCAGTTCCAAAAGTTCCAAAAGGGATGTTGATGTAATAAAAATATTAAAACAGGATGGAAATTTCTTTAAGGCCTACTGTTCAATGAGAAATTTTGCTTGAAGAACAGAATGCATAGAAATGATTGCTGTATTTTTAGTTGAACAGCAAGGTGAGATTGAACAAATCCTTCTCAGTGTTATCTGAGATGTTTTCAAACCAACCATAGCAAATTGCATATTGGCCGAAAGTAGAAATATACCCTTTCTAGCAGATTACATTGAAAATCAGTTGCTTATTGCTCTTGTAATAAGATTTTTGTCCCTGTCTCTTACTCAGAGGTGTGTTGAGAGCAGTACTCTCTAATATAAATGCTGAAGAAGTTATGGAATTGAGTCTGCTTTAATCTGCAATTATCCTGATGCAGTAGACCTGAGAGGAGTCACTATCATTTTCATATTTCTTCACAAATGTATCTTAAAAAAAAGCAAAACCAACAAAAGGGGTTATTATGTTTGTATGAAGCTCCCAATTCCTTTAATTAACTACTGTATAGATCAGAGTATATACAAATATGATCAAATATGGTCAGCCAAGGCTGTATACTGTATGTGTAGGAGCCCAAAAGTGTCTGGTCTGCATATGTTGTTTATATATTTATCCAGTGACTTAGCAGTGGACTAGACTGGAGCTTACTCAGAAGATAGTCAACTGTCCGTATCAAAATAAAAGTCAATAAAAATAGTAACTGGCTTTGACAAGCAAATTACAAAGCTAAATTTATGTCATTTCCTTAACACAGCAGTATCTTATCTGACATTTCTGCAATAAGTAACTTGAGTAGGTAAGAAAAGGCTCCCACTTTTTATTTCAAAATGTGGAAAAAGAAAATGTCTGCTTATGCTACACTGAGCATATTACCAGGAAAAGTGAAAGATAATAACAATATGAAAATTAGACAACCATTTCCTTTATAACATGATAAGTAGACATTAAAACACAACTGTCATAATAATTAATCCTGAATGTATATATCCCAATCAAGTGTTGATTATATGACACATTCTGTATGCATTAGTTTTAGAATTTGAAAGAGTATTTGTATCAAAACGTAACATGAGAATCCTTCCTTCAGATATAAGACACTGTAAATACTTTTCTAAATTAAAACATCACCTACTTTGCTGCTGCAAGCTTGTTACACAATGTATATTGATGCACGGGAGGAGTGGCAAAAGGGGTTTTCCATACAAAAGATCTTTTGTTTTTAATTTTTCAACTGTATTTTTACCTTTGTCATATTAATAAGTCTATATGCATGGTCAGTTGAAGAGGTTCAGCCAGTAATTTCTCTGGGACGTGGACAGTTTTCCTGTAATTGAAAAGCCCGTGATGATACCCCACATCTCTCACCAACAGTGATGCAACACTGGACTGCAAGTATGTGAAGAAGGTGCTCAGCTCCTTGGTCTGCATTGCTATAACTTCAGACCAGGTATCTCTGTTGTCATGGGCACCACTGATCTTTAGAAAAAGTTAGTTTGGCAATAAGATAATTAATTGTACAGAGGCAGTTCTCCTGATACACCTTCCTAACTGTAGACGAAGAGCACTGCTTACCAAAGTTTTTATCCAGATGATCATACTTGAAAGACAGCTCTTGATGAATCTTCTGTGAATATGTCACATCTGCTTGTGAGCTCACTTACACTTTCAGCCCTTAAAAATCCAGTGTCAGTTGTCCATTTAAATTTTATCTTGCTTGGAAATGCATTTTCTTTTCTTCGTTTTATATGTGATACCCAAAAAATTTGTTGTGTAACCTTAGTGCTGGGAGAAATTCAGAATTATTCTGTTTGCTTTCCTATTACTCTACCATGCATAATTTACAATTACTGTGTTTGTCACTGATTTCTTTCCCAAGTGGGAAAAAACTGCTCCATGCTCAGCATCATGATCATAACAATTTGCTCTACCTTTCTAGCTTTATTGTCTTGCATACTACACTAAGTAAACAAGATATGAGTACATGACAGTGTTACGCAATGGAATATTGATGATTTCTGTTTTATTTTCCATATCCTTCCTAATAATTTCAAACACTATTTTCCTTATACCTCCTCCTTTTAATTTAGTATTTTTACTATTTAATTTTAATTTTAAGATACTTCAACAATTCAAACATGTTTAAAAATGAATATGGCATTCTCTCTCAACACTCTTCCTTCTTAAATTTAGGAAATTAAGAGATGCAGATCAGGAATGTTTGGGTAGGACCATTCTGCATTCAAAGTAGTAAGAAATTACGCACTGTATGGTTATCACAGATTGTAATACCCGTGTTGGTTCAGTACTATGATTAAGAATGTCCCTTTATGGGGGTCTGAAGCCAGAAATCTTTTGTAGGACCAAATTTTCAGATGTCAGGACACTGAATGGAGCAGCCTTTGCTTTGTGTTACTGGCTAAGAGTGATTGTTGACCAATATGTGACATTGGGAATGAAACAAACTAAGAAAGTATGTGGAGAAGGGAGTGGTTTGTAAAGCTCCCAGAGGTGAAATACAGCTGGAGCACACTCTTATCTGTAAGCAACACTTGTTAGTCAAAAAGAAGTAACAGTCAGGAAGTGGCTTTAGTTATGAAAAACTTAAAGTGTCTTAAGGCTGTAAAAGGAGCCAATTGTAATACTGAACACTAATTTACTTCATTAATAAATGCAACAAGAATGACACATTTTCAAAGTGTAGGCCAAAGAAGATGAACAAATTAGGTGGCTTTGATGGCTCTGAGGTGGAAAGTCAGTCTTTCTTACACTGCTAGAGGCTAAATCCCTGAAGAAAAGGTCAGATCACAGCTATGACTTTGGTCAAACCACAAGAGAGGTTTCTGAAAACTAACACTTGTCCATTTCTTACAAAGCAACTCAGGGATCCTGAAGAAAAGGCAAACCATGATCCACAGTAATGTTTATGGAGTGCACATGATGCTCTTGAAAATGAGGAGATTGTACAGAATTTAAAATATTTCCAGTGAAGGGACCTGTAACATGAAGCTGGCAACCTTAAAAAGCAGCATATGAACATCCTGTAGCAAACAACTCAGCACTGTAATTGATAGTTTTTGGAAGAAGATATAAGAAGTGCAGTGGATTTTATCATGTTGCCAGAGGTTGCAAGTAACAGCAGAATATGAATAAATAGCAAGGACAAAGAGGATGACTACAGAGCCATTAGCTCAGAGCTCTTCTTCGTTGAAGTAATGGCCAAGGTAGCAGCAGAAGATGAATGAACTGTCAGCCTGAAAACAAATGGAACACTTTTTAATTTTAAGTTGGACACAGGTGTTCAAGCCAAGGTGGTACCCAGAACAGTGATATTAGCTCTGAAAAAAAAAAAAAAAAAATCAGTTTACAGCACTGAATATCTGCTGAGAATGCCTGAGCATTAAACATAAAGAATAATTGGAAAGATAGATGAATTACAACAGTACCTCATAATGAATGCATATCTTTTATTTTAAAGCATACCCCTCTATTTTCTCAAAAAAAGATAGTGCAAACTTCAGATGGACAGTAAAAAATGCCTCTGCCCATTGCAGGGCAGCTGGACTAGATTAGCTTTAAAGGTCCCTTTTGACCCAAACCATTCTATGATTCTATGAGAAAGGATCAATGCAGTTGTATTCCATCCACATTCCAGAGGTGAGAAACACAGAGCTAGGTTGGAAGTCCCTCATCACTCCACAGCTCCAGTGAAAGTTTCTGTCACCCCAAGGCAAATCCTCGAAGATCTAAATGCATGCACTTCTTAGAGTCTCCAGAGGCCAAAAAAAAAAAAAAAGGAAAAAAAAATATTTAAAAAAAAGGATGAGATCCTCGTTTTATACATAGATCCACTGCCTACAAGATGAGATATTGGAGGGAAAAGGAAGGTATTAAATATTTTTCTACAATTGTATTTCACAAGTGTTCTAAGAAAATACGAAAGGGTAGAGAAGGACTCTATGGCATGGTGAGTTCATCACCAAAATAAGGCAGCCCTAAAAAAAACAGGTAGACTATACAAAATTTACCAGATTTTCAGCACGATGGCAGAGCTGGGCTTATCTCTCCTCTGGTTGTCTACATTAACAGGTAGGAAGGGACTGCAATAGTCACATTAGAAACTAGGCATGCAGCTGCTGCTGCCTCCTGATTACTAAAAATATGGTCAGATAGGGAAGTCTTTGGATGATTTGATATACAATTTTATGTTTGCATTTCTGAAGAGCAGTATTTTTAAAGACTAGCTGTTGTCTGAGATTGACCATGATGCAGTGCAGGTACTTTCCACCACAGAGGAGGGCTACAGAGTGTGGTTCAAAGGAAGCAGAAGAGAGAGTACAGGAGTGCTTTTGGAGGAGTGTTTACAAAATGCGCAAAGACACTTAGTAATTAAATTAAATAATCAGCAATAAGAGTGAGTAGATTCTGGGAGAGAATCAATCTCTTGAAGACTAATCCAAGAGCAAATTTATATGTATAACGATTTTCCACAAAAAGTTCATATGTATTATTTATCTTAACAATAGGATGCTTGCGTATGTTTCAGATTTATAGAAATGCTTAAATACATATATTTATATATTATAATATGTCAAGTTCATATTTGTATAAATGTAAATGTTTATCTTAATAGTCTTTTTGACATTTATATTGTTTAACATTATTGTTAAATATTTATATTAAAATGTGTATTTTTATATATATATATATATAGTTCACTTGTACGTATCATGGAAGAGAATTATAAAGGAACAAAGACATAAAGAAGTGAAAATATTTAGTATGGAGAAGAAGCAAGTTTAGGAAAAAAAAGGGGAGTCAGTAAGATGTAAAAGCTGAAATAATATGTTCTCCAAGAGCTTAAAATTGGGTTCCCCAATTCTTTTGAACTAGATCCTAAGACAGCATTCTCAGAGAGGTTTCCTGTTATTACAGCTCCAATAAAAGAAAAGGAGACAAAAAAGATACCAGATCTAAAAATGCAAGGGACTTAGGAAAACAGTAATTCTCCAGACCTGCCAGCTACATATACTAAGTCATCACTAAAATGTGTTTCATGGCAAAAAATGGCTGTGTTTATTCTGTGTTTTAAATGTGATAATGTCCACTTGCAAGTGCTTTGTACTTCCTTATATACACCTTTTTGTTATAGTGTGTGGCTAAAACTAAAGGTAAAGGAGAAACAGGTCCTGTTTCTTGTACATACGTAAATATGTCTTCTGCCCTTCTGAACTTCTCTGCCGTGCATGTTTCAGGTTGAGATAAGATGACTGAAGGAGGAACCACATCAGCTCAGAGGATAATGATAGCTGTATAAGGAAGTGAACGTTCTCCCATTTAGACAGTTAATGAGCACGTGCTCATTAACTCATCTCTTGTTACAGGCTGAAAAATAAATTATGTTGACAGAGGATTATTTCCCCACATTTGTTCCTTGGGTACTGTGACTATTTTAAGTAGTGCTAATATGTAGGATTTTAATTCAAATTCATAGGCAAGTTCATTACCAACCATTTAATCTTTAAAATTAGCTACGTGAAGACTACTTCACAAAGGTTACTTAGGATTAATGAATAAACCTTTTTTTGAAATTCTATTCGGCATACTAATTGCTCCATAAAATCAGGATTAACAGGTAGAAATTTGGGTTGAATTTATGAAAGATAACAAATACTTTCAGATGTACAACTCCCACTGTAAAGATAACTAGGATTTACATAACTGAGTGGATTGAAAGCTGCGCTCTAGGGCATGTAAATTGTCAATATTCAGTATTCACGTGTACATTATAATATATCTGGGTCAGTATCAAATTATGGAAATGAGTCAGAAAAAAATATTTTTAATTCTTGAGATTTTTTGTATATATCAACAAAAGTTACGTATCGTCTTAAGAGTAGGTTATTTGAATACATTTAAAATTTCTCTGTACATATTTTAAGATTCATACTAAATAAAATGTATGAAAATATTTTACAGCTATCAGCAGCCACTGAGGATATGCAGGGGTTTTTTTCTAAAATAACAGCAATAAATTAAGCAGGCAGGAAAAAAGAGAAACACAGAGAAACTCCAGCAATAAACAGAAGCTTCACAGCAGAACAGATTCAGTCAGTGGTTGCAAATTTAATATTGTTTTCTTTACCATAATAAGCTTTGTTTCATGTTATTACAATAAAATGACTCTTCACCATTGCCCTAAGCCACAGTTCATTCCCAGAATCTTGTAAGCAAGTTTTGTATTAATCTTTTTTAAAGCATATATGAGGAGTTTTCAGTGTCAAGGATAATAAAAACTATAAAATATCTTCACATAAGATCAAAGTGTGAGCAAGATTTAACTATAGGCATAATTCTAAACATATTTTCATTTTAGAGAAGGAAGATACTCCTTTCTGCCTATAACTCGGTAGATAGCTTATTTGTTAGATTTATCCATTAGTATTGAAATTTACTATGTCCAGTCAGTGCTATAAATCATTCTCAGATGATTTTTAAGCATATTTTTAAATGTCAAAGAAGAATAAAGTTTTCCACTTCTAAGAGAGCTCAGTTCTGCAGCACATATTGAGGAGGATAATTTCAACAAAGTCACAATAAAATGCTGCAGGTCCCAGTTCAAATGGACTAATGTGAAGTCTGTGAAGTAGAAGTAAACAAAATTTGTTTCAGCAGATCTGTGAAAGACAGAAAGATAAACTCCTCTGATCTTAATGAAGAGCAGCCCTGGGACCTGGCTGTGAGACCTTGTCCTCTGCTGCTGCAAGTGACCATGAGGCTGGGGCACTTGGGAGCCTGCACCCGGCTGCTGTTCTTCCTCGTCAGTGACAGAACAAGGCACATCTATTGCTTTTTAGGCTCTATGTCTGGATTTTTCCCTTCAGGAATTTTGTAAACAAGTTCTCTGGTAAGATGTTTACAAGGACTGAGCCACACTTGCCAGCTGTCAGGGCAGAAGCTGCCTTCAGGTATATAGTAGTAATCTTTGTACTGATATATATTTTGATTTTTTCAAGAAAGTGAGGGGAAAAATTCATCATAGACTATTACTGGACTTCTAATGTATCAAGATGCTCTACAAACATGGAGACAATGCTGCAGAGCAGGTTTACGTAAGTTGGATGGAGTAGATTCACTATGGGGTGTCCTGTGAGTCCCTTCACACATCACGTGCTGGAGCAAAGCCTGTCCCACAGCAGAAGCCATTCTGTCATTGTCAGAGCATGCTCCATGCCTTCTTGGATGTAGAGCATCCCAATAGCAGTCCCTAAACAGCAACAGCCTCAACTACCAGGGATATTTTTGACTATGCAGAGTGAGGGAACTACTATAGGTATCATTATTCACAAAATAGGTAGCAGATAATCCAGCAGAAATTGGGGAAAAGACAAAAAAAGAATTGAAAATTTAGTGTGTTTAGTGTCCCACCCTACCTCAATTAAGTAATGAAACCATGCTGTGATTGCCTTTTGGCATATGAAGGTGGGTTTTTCAATGAAAGGATAAAATAAAGAATGATGCAGATTAAATGGGTAAATTGTTGCCACAGTTCTGTATTTTTGCACACTCTTTCAATGCTACTTAGTAATCACACAGAAAAAATCATTGAGGCTGATCAGAAGAAAATTATTACAGACCCATATTGCATTGTTTTATTAAACTCTGACAAATTTACAATGCTTGTGAAACTGGACAACATTTTAAAAAATTGCTCCAGGAATAGAATTAAAGACTCTGACAAACCTTCTTGCTACACTGTTTTCATGAGAAAAAAATCAAATAAATCTTTGAATTAGATGCATAGATGAAAATGCTTATTTTATATTGTTTTATAGCACAGCATGAAAACTCCAACACTAAAACACTGTTATTTCTAACTTTTACATTGGTTTGTTTTTTTTCATTGTTTTGTTTTAATACACTGGCAACAAGATAACTAGCTTTCAGAAGTTTCCATTTTGACCATTACAGTTAAAGAGGCAATTAGGAGGCAAATTCTTAAGGGAAGTTTGTCTTGTAATGCTGGGTTTTCCCTTATCCTTTTTCATATTCTATTTGCTATTGACAAGACAGCAGACAGCCAGTCAAACCACTGCTCAGATCCAGGGCTGTCAGGCTTGGTGCATACCTAGATGGATAGTTTGTATAACCACATCTTAAAGACCAAATTTCCATGTATAATTGTGCTGACACACTTGCCAAGACATAAATATACTACTATGATCTATTAACTCAGCTAAAGGTACTGAAGGAAAAAAAATATCCCTTCCTGAAATGCTTTAGAAACATGCAAGGAAAGAAAAAGTGAAAGCCAGAAACCTAGTGTAAAACAATAGAAGTAAAAATGCAATAGAATGTAGGAAAACACTGCCATCAAAACATGAAAAATAAGTGAACAATGCAAACTTTGTCAACAATCTTTTAAAAACTTCTCAGGTAAGAGGTGGAGATCAAATTACAGACTCAAATCGCAGCCAAGAATTAGTGTTTGATTGACTTCCACAAGGCTTCCTGACAGTGTGGAAGTAAAGGATAACTAGATTACAATACAATTCTTCATTTCCCAGAATAAGAATCTTCTGGGCTATGAGCTCAGGCGTAATGTGCTTTCATGAACTAAATCAACTGATTGCTTTTCCAATACAGACAGAGGAATGCATCACATTGACTGCGGTAGAGACACTCTCTGTGCAGTGCACAAGTTCTGCAGCTTGCAGAATTTGTCTGTTCACCCAGAAGCACTGTTGTTTTCTTTAATTTTTAAAAAACTTCAAGGGCACAGAGTCTATGGGCTCCCTCTACCTTAGACTATTGCTGATCTAAGGAAGGTATTCTTTCCTTCCTTCCTTCCTTCCTTCCTTCCTTCCTTCCTTCCTTCCTTCCTTCCTTCCTTCCTTCCTTCCTTCCTTCCATAACCGGAAATTTTGTATTAATTTAAATGTTCCATCCAGCTTCTATGATATCTGGGTTTGAAATTCATTGCTCAGAGACTACTGATACTTGAAGCCAGCAGATAGACAGCTTTTGTGTGAATTCCAAAAAGACCTTCAGTCTACTGGAGCCAGGATAGGAACTGTGGAAGTCTATTCAAGATAATAGATGTCAGCACACGTTTCCTCCACTCGACATCCTCAATTTCATTTGAAATTAAGTCAGACACTTCCAAGAAGTCAAGAATTTTCCCAGGTGGCTTTTTCAATAAAGCACATTTTTTGCTTTCCTGTCTCAGTGGATTCCTTCTTTGCTGACTGCTACCCCATTTAAGTCTCAGGTAGAGAAAAGTGTGTGCTTGCTGTTCTGACTCACTCAAGCTTCTTATGTTCTTAAAGATCCCCCTATTTCCTAGAATATTTTATATATATTATTTCTAAAACCCAGCATTTGTACCTGGTTTCTTCATTTACACTTTCTCAGTTTTCTTCTTCCCTATTTGTAGTCTAGGATAAGGCAAGGAACTGGCTATCTGTAGGGTGTAGCCAAGGGATAGGTTTATCTTGCATTCAAGTTAATTGCATCTCAGTGGTAGCCATCAAAGAGTTTTCTGTTTGTCTTTGGAAACAGGTAACACAAAATATTGCTGACCCTACATACACTAAGATACCTAAAAATACTGTAATTGTACAAGAGCTAATAAGCAATGTATGCACAAAAATGTGGGAAATCTATTTCTTGACAACTTAAATGCAGCTCTTTGGTACTCACATAAAACAGGTGACGATCCAAAGGTGACTGCTGCTGGACTCACCCATCCTCTCTTCCTTAGTCATTTCATCGTAGCAGGCTGTCAAGTTGGTTAGGCATGACTTCCCCTTTCTAAATCCATACTGACCACTTTCAATCACCCTTGTCCTTAATATGTGTGGGAATGTTCTGAATTTTTTGCTCTGTCACCTTCCACAGACCCAAGTAAGTCTGGCTGGCCTGTAATTGCCCAGATATTCCTTCTTTTGCTTTTTGAACATTGGAGTGACATTTGCTTTCTTCCAGCCCTAGGAAACTTCTCCTGACTGCTAGGATCTTGCAAAAATAATTGTGAGTGTCCTTCCCTTTACACCCACCAACTATGTGTGTATCACCTTAGGTCCCATGGTCTTGTATATGTTCAATTTGTTCAAGTGTTCCTTAATCTGATCCTTCTCTGTCCACCAAGGGTAAGTCTCCCTTTTTACAGACTTCTCCACTGGTCTCAGGGACCTGGAATTCCTGAAAGCAAATCTTACCAGTAAAGACTAAGGATTTCTACAACCCATCCTTGCACACTCAGACAGGGTCTGTGTATTCCTTTTAGCTGACCTGATCCTGCTTCCACCTCTTGTGTGCTTGTTTTTCATGTCTGACTTTAGTCAGGAGTTTCTTGCTCATTCATTCAGGCCTCCTGCTACCTTTGAGTTCTGCTTATCAGAACACACAATTCTTGAGCTTAGAGGTGATCCTTGATAAACAACCAGCTCACCTGGACCCCTCCTCCCTCCAGGACTTCTTGCAAGCAGATCCCTTAACAGGTTAAGTCTGCTAGTTCTGCTATTGTTTTGCTATTTGCCTTGTTTCCTTCTCTTAGCATACCAATCTCCACCGTAGCATGGTCACTGCAGCCACCGTGATCCCCAGCCTTCACATCCCCAACTGATTCTTCCCTGTTTGTAAGTATCAAGTCCAGCAGAGCACCCACCCTCATTGGCTTCTTGATCATCTCTCTTAAAATGTTATCAGTGCACTACAGAAACCCAGTGGCAGATACTGAGGTGGTTAAAGTGCCCCATGAAGACCAAGTCCTGTGAACATGAAGCTTCTTTCAGTTTTTTCTTCTTGATCAGGGTGTCTGTAGGAGAATCCCATAACAATGTGACCCATGTCATCTTCCTTCTCATTCCAACCCACAAAATCTCAGCAAGCTCACCATCCATTCCCAGGTGAGCTCCAGGTAGTCCTGCTGCTTTCTACTGCAAAGGGCAACTCTCCCTCCTTGCCTTCCCAGCCTGTACTTCCTAACTCTCTTTGATCAGTTCACATTGACATCAACCAAGGTCCCAAAACTGCTAGATAATGAGATCACTTAGACTGCTTACTCTGCTAGGAAAAGGCCGGGTAAAATATACAATGACATGGTTTTAACACTGATGTGCATCTCTTTGGGGAAAATTGCTCATTTTTTACTGTTGGACAAATATTTTAATTGTTACTAGGGAGCAATTCCAGAGAATTTAAAGAATTATGTTTAATACTATATTAGAATTTAGATTATGTAGAATAAGGATACATTAAAAAGTCAAACAAACAACTAAACATATCTGAATGAGGCAGCTCATATTACTCAAGTAAAAGAGGGCAAAAATGTAAGTTAAAGCAAACCCAAATCAATATTTCTTCACTATGGAATTCATTACCAAGACATATGGCTGGAATTTAAACGAGGACCTTCAAAATGTTATCAGTAATAACAGAAGATTTTCTTGGCAAATGTAATGCTAATTATACACAGAAACCTATTTAACTTCTCTTTACAATGATAATGATTAGAATATAAGCCATTTTCAAATACAAACCATTTCCAAAATCAGATTTTTGGCCAGGGTTCCTGCCATGGGCTTAGAAAGTTTAGATTTGGATTTAGTTCCTTCCTCTGCCATTAGCTTTCTTTGCAACATTGAGTAAATCACTTAATTTCTCTTTTGCTCTAATGAAAAGTCTTCATCCTTCCTCTGTTTTAGTCACACACTATTTACAATAAGGACAATATTTCATCAGGTCAATATACTCTGTACAGTTCAGTGTGCCCATGATCAGATCAGAGAGCTCTCAGTTTCCAGTAATGCATCTGAAATTTTTCTTGTCCATCAAAATAGTGAATCCTTCTGGACACATGAAAACATGTTAATTTTGCAAGTTAGCTAATATAAACATTTTTTTAAAAATGGTGTTTTAGAAACATAGTTAATAGTCCTAATAACAATTTGACACAACATCCTAATGCGTCATAATGTTTGTGTTATTCTGTTATTTAAATCATTTGAAACTATCAGGCTATAGGAGGTTTTGTTCCTTCTCCTTTCAGTGAATAAATGTTCCTCACTGGCAAAAGCGTAACATATGTTTATCAGTTACCTGATGCAGAAGGATAAATCCTGGGTTCCTTCAAAGTCATATTCTACAATTTATATACCTATGTATTAGAATTAGACTAGAATTACCTTCACTGGGTGACCTACTAGAAGTAGATGATTCTAAGTAAAAAGGGATAAAAATACCTACGAATAACTAAAACATTTCCTTTTTAAAAAGATGGTCCCTTTCTGACCTCTTCCTTCCCCAGCCAGTATAAAGACAGATGAATTCAGTTATCTCCTAACGATAAAGTTTTCTTATGGTTTATCTACACAAAAAACTCTAAGGAAAATTAATCTGAATTAAGTAACACATATTTGGAATTAAAACGTGTGTGTACAGAGCTTTGAAGGGCTTTAACTAATTGGCTTTAAATTCAAAGAAAATGAATCCAAATTAGCTAAAGGTACAAAGTTAATCTACATGTAAAAATGCCCTTAGGTAAACTGCTGTGCCAAGTCCCAGGTCACTTCCAACATGGGCAATCAGAACACACAAACAGAAGAGCCAAGATTAAAAGAGTCTCCAGAATATAAACAACCAGTATGGTATTTTGGAAGCTCAAAGCAGGCTCTGTATCATAGGACAGTCCTCCAAGCAAAATTTCCCTTGGGAGAAGCTGGATTCTAGCACAGTGGACACATTTCTTTCAGTAGGAAGAAAAGGCCCTTTTCCAAGTCCATGGTTATTCTGAATCAGATCTGGAAATAACCTAGGGAATTAAGAGGCCATTTCCATTCAGATACGCAGATGCACCAATTAACATTTCAGATCGTTAAAGACTTCAGACTTCAAAGTCCACCACTCAGATCTCAGGAACTCAGCCGGTGTCTAACTCCAGGGACTCTAAAAGACCACAGGCACTCACTGATTTTTTTTTTTCCTTTTTTTTTTTTTTCTCTCTCCAGCAAAGTTCTGTTACTTCTGGGGATCCTTGAAGCTCCTTGTTCTTGTTAGTGCTGAGTGGCTCCATAGCTCCTTTATATATCTACTCTTTTTGAATTGACAGTTTAGGGGTTTTTTTACCCACATTGTCTTATGGTCCAAGACAGAACATATTCTCAGAAGGTGCCTTATGGAGCGAGTCGACACAAGATATTTGGTGGGCTGTGATAGCTCCCTTTTCATCACCATTCACAGAAGACCATTCTCTCAAGTGTTAATTGTTCAGTTCCACTGCTTCTCATAGTCATTTAAGATTAAACATATTATTAGCAATTAATGCAGTGACTGGGTCTCAGGTCTCTCCCTCATTCTGATCAATACTGGTAATATTAGTCAATATTACTCAATATTATTCCAGGCTAAGAGGATCCATTTTGTCACTTCCTCTCTTTCTTTCCACTTTCTTTCTCCTGGATGAGTGAATAATTATCTATACTAAGTAAACCAGAACAGCTTTAATATGCGAGGATTCGAGCAGGCCTACATATTTGCTAGACCTTGAGGATTAAGACTCCCTACAGCTTGTGATGAGATAGCTGGAAAGGAACCTGTGTGTCCCACAAGAGCTCACTGAGTGTGTGCACTGCTGAAAGTTGGACAGACAGAGAGAAAGGAGTCTTCTTCTTCTACTCTTCTACAGTGCAAGGGTACTGAGGAACATTTTGCTAGATATAAAAACACAAGAGAGCTAAGTGCCTAAGAGTTAAGTCCTGCAATGCTTATCACAAATTCTTACTCCTTGACTGTGTAAGATGGACCTAAAGCATTTCCTCTTTTGACCTATATGTCTGTCTGAGCCAGCCACAGATTGACAGGCAAACTGTCAGGGAGAACATGTCCCCAGGGATGGGAGGAGCACTCCTTTACAAGGAGAGCCTGCCTAATCATGTGTGAAATGGCTACATCCTGTCACTCTGCTTATTAACTCCTTTTACAGATGTGCTGACATGGAACCAGAGATTCTCAGACCATCACCAGTCACCCAATGCAGCATATGCTAACCAGGCCCATCCTTCAACCTTTTGCAGGTCAGTTCAGGCAGGTATTTTAATTTTCCTTTGAAATCTATTTCTCTACTCTCATTCAAGGCAGGGAACAAGGCAATCTGCAGACTGCCCCATGACAGGCTTTCTGCACGTTTTGTGGAAGCTATAATGCTAGCCTATGATTTGCTACTGACTTTTGTACTAATGCCCAGATCATTTGGATTATTTTGGTGCATGCAGTTAATGATCTACAAACACATATGCCAACAGAATGGCATATTCTGGAGGTGATTCAGAATGAGCACTCTGATATCTTCATTATATTAGGAATTGCTCCTTTTGGAACAACATGGATTATACCTGTCTGTCAGTGGAACAAAAGCAGGAACAAATTCAACAGAGAATCAAAATACTTTTTCCTCTTTTTTCCATTTTGAATGGGTAAGATAATATCATTAAAAATGGAGGGGAGGAAAGGGTGAAAGGAAGGGATGGAGAACAGAGCTCTTTTTTTGTTTTCCTTCCTTGATCATTCTTCCTTCCTAATAGGATTAAAAGATGACCTGTTCTGCAAAGACCACATCACCTGTGGCAAGCATGTGCCAGGCTTGTCTAACATGACAGCAGGTTTTTCACTATTTTCAGCACCTGTGTGAAGCTATGAATGATTCATGGTTTAAATGATTCACTATAAAAATATGGTACAGTCTGACAGTTTATTTTGTGATGAACTGATATTACTTCAGATTTAGTTTTATGAATTGGCAGTGCACTGACAACTCAATTTGAAAATAAATATCTCTGAAATCCATCCACTGCAGCATTTCAGAAAATCAGTCTGTTACTAAGTCTATGCATATCTGAACTCTGACTTTACTGAATTGGGGATTTGCATCAATTTCTTATTTTCCCCTCAAAGCCGCACATTTATTTCCACACAGAAGTCACTTGCATGATGAGTCTGTGTAAAGAAACAGTTAATTTCTAACATTACCAGTTATTTTTAGCTTTAAATAAGTTACGTGAACTTTCCAAATATTCCTTTACCTCATTCCAATGCTGCGGGCTACACAGATGGACCAATTCAGAATTCAAGAAGCAACAGCTTGTATCAATCACTTTCTTTCTGCCTCTCCTTATGGGCTCAATATTACTTTGTCCTTCTGATGCCTTTTTTCCATGTGATATGTAGCTCAGTCACAAACATACCAGTGACTTGCCACATGACCTTCAAAATATTTTGTTAGCTTATATATATATATATATATATATATATATATATATATATACACATATATATATATATAAGTAAACCTAAACAACCTAAAGGAAAAAATATTTTTAGGCTATAAACCATTTCTGAGAAATTAGAAAGGTTGCTAAAGATTATTGCAGAAAGATTTCAATATTAATTTTTGAGGGCAAAGAAATGAATAAGTTTGTCTTGAAAACTTAAGAGATAAACACCTTATTTCTCTGAATATATATGCAAATATGTACTTGCTCAGTGCAAGAAGTTCCACTGGAACCACTGGAGCTAATTTCCTGAATTAACATTTGCAATCCTGCAGCCTAGGCAAACCTGTGATGGGAAAATACATAGACAAAGACAATAACTTATGACAAGGGAACCAGCGTGACCAAATGCCAAATGCCGGGGCAAAAATGAAGAAAACACTTAGCAATATCTAAGAGAGTTTCTAATAAGATCCCACTTACTGTATATCTTTGTTTTTATAGATTAATTTCTTGAAATAACTGTTATCTTGTAAAAAATAGAGGAGCTGCTGGAGTGCAGTAAGTATTGTAATGGCAAAGCTACTATGATCAGTACCTTTTTCTGGGTGACATGAAGGCAGATTGACATGCATTGTAACAAGAAGCTCAGTTGTAGCAACAGAAGATTTTTTTAACTCAACCGGTAGTTGGACAAAAGAGGTGATTTCTATGTTCCCTTGAAATCCATGGGTGCTTTTAAAGCTGAGATTTCACACCAGGTCTAAAAAGTGCTAGATAATATGTTCCCAAAAATGAGAACCTGTGATTTTGGTTTAAGTATGGATGCTGTCTCATGGACCCAAAACCAAGTAAACTGCCTTAAAAGGAAGTGAAGCAAACTGAAGAGACTTTCAGAGGAATGATTCAGGGGTTAGTCTTGGGGCTAGTTTTTGTTTGTTTGTTTGTTTGTTTTAAACTACTTCACTAGTGATAATTAAGAAAAAACTGAAAACACTTACAAATATATGGTAGGGAACAATTTTCCATTGACTGGGAAGTCAGTAGGATGATTTTATGCTGCTTTTCCATACCCAGCTTCTAAGGGTCATGTACAATTGTTTTCTGCATTGCACAATGAGAATTTACTATAAATTTGGACTGTATCAAAAGACACAAGCAATGAAGTCAGGCTGTTATGCAGGACTGTAGTATCCTCTAAAATCAGTGTAACATGAAATAATGCAATCGTAAACCTCTGTCCTAAAAGACTGCATTACATGAAAAGTGGTTCTTATTAGTTTTTAGTGGGGTAAAAATTCTAGGCTCAGTTTCTTTGTGCAATGCAAAATGTTCTATTTGCATTCTCTGACAATTGTAAAAGTGTTATTCAAAATATTCATAAACTATACTTTTAAAATGCTCATCGCTCAGGCAAATTCCCTAAGAATCTATAAAGCATTCCCTGAATTCTATCTTTGTGCCAAATTTCCACTTTCTACTCCAGCCTTCTAAGGATGTGCACAAATTGGGCCAACATTTGCTTGTTACTGTTTATTTGTTTGCTTTTTAAGTAAAGGGTGAAGTGGATTCTCCTCTAAGAGCAGTCTTAAAAATCAGCATGTTGAAACATGGTAACTCTTTTCTTATACTGGGACAAATATGCTTCAACAGATGAAAGTTTTGGGAAGTTTAAAGTGGGAAGACATAGACAATTTTAAATATAGCTGTCTGTTTAAAATACATTCCTCACTTGCAAATATTTGCTATGCAATACAAGTTATCAAAGTGTTGCTGTTATTCAGACATGTTTTATGTTTCATATTCTCTTGCCTGTGCATCTTGCTTAGGCAATGTGAAAACCTTACTCTCTGGTGTTTGATGTCGTGTTTTCTGCATGGTAGTTCTTTGATATTTTGCAGCAAATAACTTGGTGACACCACAGTTTGCCTTTAAAGTGAGCTAAACTCTCTTCTGACAAAGGTTTAAAGGCATTCTTCTCTGTTCCACCACACTTTTATTCTGACTTGGTGAACAAATGAACTCTGAGCTTCATGTAATTGTGTTAGAGAGGCTGAACATCTTAAATCAAACAGAATTTACTGTCCTTATCAGAAAATGCAGCCTGGAATATGTTCCATAGATTCTGAATTGGTATGTTCCCACAGCTCCATTCATGATGTCTGTCCTTAATTCATGCCATTTCTTCCACATTAGTCATTAAGGTTTTAATCATCATGAGGCAACTTTTACTCCCTCCGCCCCCAATTAAAAACCAGTAAACCTTGTTTTTCTCTTAAGGCAATTATTCCCTCCATGTTTCAGATGACAAATTGGACCATAAATTGAATTTAATACCCAGGGGCAAAATGTATGAGTTTGGAATCACTTTGAAATAAAATGGGCAGTAGTCATTGCGATTAGATTGGGCATTCGAGTTCTCTGAGCACATTAAAGTAAGTATTTCTGATTAGAATTGCTCTAAATGTAATATCTTAAGAAGTGTCTGGAAATCATACTTTGCTGGCAATGTAGTTAATGGGTGATATATCTTTGGAGACTACTGTCCGTAAATGTCTACATCGTGGTATTGATTATTTACTTATCAAAGTCAAAATTAAGTAGACTAAGTGATGTTAGTAACATGAATACATCAGTGTCCTAGGGCTTATTTGTCTTTCTCTTAGAAACGTGGGCAGTTGCTAATGCAGACTTCATGATTTTTCTCTTGCTCCCTCCTTTCCTTCAAATGGTTGCAGTCAGCTATGTGTTTTCATTCTCTCTCTTATTAAGTTTTTGTCTGCTTACCTGCCTTGTGCTTTACATCAGAGTGCTGCAGGGGCAGGGGCTCCCCATGGCCAGGCAGGGCAGGTCTGTGGGACCTGCCCTGCTGCAACATTACTGGAGCAGGGGCTGATGGCCCCAGGGATAGAAGAGAAGGAGTCCCGGAATGTGGGCAGGGTGGGAAGAGGCTGTGGTGGGGGGATTGTTAGTGTCCTAAGGGCACTGACACCTTACCACATGCTCACCATGTTATATTGAGGTGTTACAAAAATAGTAATTCAAAATATACACTTAGTCTTGTTCTACTTCCTGTTCTGTGACATTTGAGCCTTCCTTTTTAATCTCATTCAAAACTTCTTTGCACAAACTAGCACTGGTCTGAATATAGGATTTCTGTCTGACCATGCTGAGGTTAGCAACAACTGAATATTTCCAAGAACAGTAAATAAAAGACGCAGTCTGAAAGCATCAGCATGCTTGCTGTTGATAACTACAAAGCATTGTCATATAGATAATATTTAAAATAAGACTAAAAATTGAAATTAAGATTAAATATTTAAACTAAGACTGTAAACATATTTATGAAAAAAATAAAATGAGTCTTAAATTCAAAATAAAATTTTTGTTTTTGTCATCTGACATCAGGATGCTGACATTTTCAAACCAGGAGAACTATTTTCAGGGAAAAAAATCCAAGTCTCATAATACATTTTGGTTTTGATGAAGCTGTGTTCTCTCACACAAAAGAACCTAGTATCCTGATGATGTAAAGGTGAGTAATGTGGCATTCAGATATAATCACAAGGCATAGGTGGTGAAATTGAACCATCCCAAAGAGCATACTGAAGATCTGAAGGAAATCCTAGAACCACAGGTGTTCCAGAGAGTTCTGCCACTGACTTCAAGAGAGGCAGGGTTTCACTTCTGCAGCAATGCATCAGCTATTTATCAAGAGCTTGTGGGTTAGAATAAACAGAAAGTTTCCTCATTGATTCTTTTGGGCTTTGAGTGAGACTCACAGCTTGCCAAAACACCTAACAATGACACATGAGAATGATTCCCCCATTGGGAAACACCTACACTTGAGGCACAATTTTGTGAATAATAAATGGCTGAGGCACAACTTGGAGCAAAAATTTCATGATGAAATTCTTGATTCTGTATTCACAAAATAGTCACAAACATTCTACTTATTCATGAAATCTCATAAATAATGATATTTTAGATTAAACAACAGCTCCCTAACCTTATTTTAACAAAGGAATAGGAAAAAAACTGTCTTCTAAGCTCAAGGGGGAAAACAAGGAGTACAAAGAAAATGCTCACAAAGGCAGAAGTGAACAAGACAAAGAAAAGACCATCAGTTTTTGTATAATTTTTGACCATGATTTGATGCAACTGTAACACAGCATTTCTTCTCTCAGTAGCGCCAGAATCTCCTGGTATCTCTAAAGTTAATAAAAACACAATTCAGATTCAATCCTGAGGTCAAAATTTGTTACACGGTTTTTCTTTCTGTAGCACTGTCAGTTGCTGCACAAAGGTTTCCCAGAAGTCGTTAGTATTTCAGCACTCCATTTATACAAGACAAAATAGAGTAAAAATTCACAGTCAAGTGCTGCCTGTAGCTTGCGACCAGTTCAAATACAGCTTTTATTAAAACAAAATTGATCAAGTTATGTTACACCTACCTAGGGCCAGGCAAAATACTTTTGACAATTAGTTAATTTATTAAAGAATGTGCTTAGGTTCTTCCAAATTTTTACAAATTCAGATTTTTCCTGGGAAAAAAAAAAAAAAAAAAAGAAAAATTCAAATAAAAACCTAAGTAATTCCAGTAAAACAGATTGGAGAAAGGGTGATAGAGGGATTCTTGAGGAAAGATGAGAGACCTTGGATCATATTCATATCGCAAGAAGGGGAACTGACTTCAAGCCTGTTACCTTGGAGCTCCTAATCATGCAAATATGGTTCTTTTTCTTTTTCTCATTCCAGCTTGTAAAATTGAAGGAAGAATATGCCAAAATCCTGTTTGATCAAGTATGTGGTGACCCTCCTCAAATCTTCCAAGACACAAGTTTAGATCTCCTTTCCCAGGCTAGGCAAATGGGAACACACAAGGTTGCCTATTAAATGGATTTTAAAACCAAAACTCCCCATCCCCTCTTTTTAATTCACAAATTTCAGTTTTTGATTCCTTTTAATTTCTTAATAGCAGCTGTTAATGTAACATTTTCTTTCAGGTTAAGAAACACTTCTTCAAAAATGAAAATGAATGACTGTGCTTAGTTGTTTGGGTTTTATTTAAATCTGACAAACAAAGAATAATAAATATTTGTTTGGGTCAACTGCATTTTTCCCGCCCTGCAAATATTTTGGTTTCACTGCTGAAGTGTTTTTCACACAACTTCATATGGGCTATAAAGTCTTCAGCTGGACATGCCTTGTGAATTTATTTGCCTGAATTTGAGTAAAAAGTTCAAAGGATGAGCCTTTGAACTCAAAGCAGATATGTATATTTATTTCTGAGTCAATTCTGTTCTTGAAGGGAGGTGAAAGTCTTGAAGGAGATCCTAGTTTTAAGCTTTCAATTACAGCATCTTCTGCAGTGGGAGGAGAAGAGATTTTCTGCATTTCTTCCCACTGGCTCTTCCAGTAGGATTTCCAATATTTAGAGAAGCATGAAGTCTGTGGTCATCCCTTTGCTAGGGCTAATGGGAGAAGCAGCCTTGATGCTATGTCGGCAAGTGGGACACTTCCCATACACAGCCAGTTGGAAAACTCTGTTCTCTGTGGACAGCACAACCATTAGCTCTGCTCTTCAACGCTCCTGCATGCTTGCTCCTCTCTCCTTCTAAAAAGCACAGCCTGCTCAGTTATTTAAATGATGTGTACCTCTGAGGAGCTCTTTCTGCAAAGCCACTAATACATCTGATAAAAGCCCAAGGAGCTCTTTGCAGAGTGAGCTCTATTTCTTGGTGGCCAGACATAGCCTTTCACTCATCAGCTTTTTTGCAGGCTGCTTTGCCTGTGGAAAATCTTCCAGATACTGCACCTCATTTCCCTCCATACACCATCTTTTTATTATTCTCTGGTCATTTCAGGAAGGAAGAAATTTAGTTTCATTTTTATTTAAGACATTCACTGTACTTCTTTCAAGGTGCATCAGAAGATGGTTGTTGAATGGGAAATGCAAAGCCTGTGGCTTTTCAAATGATGAATTCCAGTCACCAGTTGCAGGTGATTTTGTATTTCTATTACAAAGACAGTAAATATATATTTTAAAATATTAAAGTCCTTCTACTTTTGAGCTTCATTTCACTCAGGTGTGTCAAACCCACGCTAAAAAAAGCCTACGTGGTAAAGCTATGAAGAACAGAGGTTTAGTTCACATAGAATTTAGGATTTTATATTAAAAATTGATCAGAAAAAATACAACGATTTTTGTCTTGGGCCAAATTAATCTTTTACAGCAGTAGCATGACTGAAAATATCCCAAGAAGCTATTTCACTATATAAAACAAGACCTCCTGTAAGACACGTGTTTCTTCTTCTATGAAATATCTCCATTGTAATGCTGCCCAATGTGATATTTATAGAATCATAGAATGGTTAGGGTTGGAAGGCACCTTAAAGAGCATCTAGCTCCAACCACCCTACCATAGCAGGGACATCATCCACTAGACCAGGTTGCTCAAAGCTTCATCCAATCTGGCCTTGAACACTTCCAGGGAGGGGGCATCCACATCTTCTCTGGGCAACCTGTTCCAGTGTCCCACTACCCTCACAGTGAATAATTTTGTCCTAATGTCTAACCTAAACCTACCCTATTTCAGCTTAAAGCCATCTCCCCTTTTCCTGTCATTAACTGCCCTTGTAAAAAGTCCCTCCCCAGCTTTCTTGTGGGCCCCTTCAGGTACTGGAAGGCAGCTATAAGATCTCCCCAAAGCCTTCTTTTCTCCAGGCTGAACAGCCCCAACTCTCTCAGCCTGTCCTCGTAGAAGAGGTGCTCCAGCCATCTGATCGTCCTCATGGCCCTCCTCTGGACTTGCTCCAGCACATCCATGTCCTTTTTATGTTGAGGGCCCCAGAGCTGCACTTAGTATTCCAGGTGGAGTCTCATGAGAGCAGAATAGAGGGGTAGAATTACCTCCCTTGACCTGCTGGCCACACTTCTCTTGATGTAGCCAAGGATATGGTTGGCCTTCTGGGCTGCAAGCACACACTGCCAGCTCAAATTGAGCTTCTTATCCACCACCAGTTTAGTTCAAATTTATAATTATTTTGATATATATTTCACTATTTAGTACACAAAACTAAAATAAAGCTGTAGTGTTGGACTATATAATAGTCTGTAATAGAATAAGGATTTGCTGTTCCAGTGAAGTACAGGAGGTGGTACTTCCCACAGCTATAGTAGGAGCTGTAGATTTTTACAGGCTGTGGTAATATTCAGTTTAGTAGTAGAAAAGACTTCTTTGATTTGAGCTATGGAATAATTTAGCTTAAAAGAGGTTTCTGGAAGTTATCTAGGCCCACTTCCTACTCAAAGCAAGACCAAGTTCAGAGTTAGATCAGGTTTCTCAGAGTCAAGTTTGGTCAGTTTTTAAATACTGCATGCATCACTGTCTTCCCTCATCTCCATTTTGGACACAGTTGGATGTTGATTTAGGTGAAGGTTTGGTTCAATCCAATGTGTCTGTTGATTCAAAGAAGTGTCATTTTCTTGGTATTCTTAGTGCAGCAGTGCTTTCCTAGGAGCAGCGGAATGGTATCTGACTTTGCTTTTGAGCTCTTTTTTCTTTTTAAAACCAGTGGAGCAAGGAGGCTGAAGCCTTATGCTGAACATAAGCTTGCTTGTCATGGATGAAGTAGTGGATGGTAAGTGGGATGAGGTGGTGGATGTTTACAGTCTATAGCATTTGAGAAAGTTTTCCCTGTTCACTTAATGCAAATACCACATTCCTTCTTAAAAGGACTATTCTTTCTACTCTTTCTTTTAGAAGATGTTGTTTCAAAACCATCCCCTGACTGGTAATGCTGCTTATTTGAACACTCTGTCTGATCACCCTGTGAAATAGAAGCGATAACTGCTGCACTAGATCTCAAGTAAGAATCATAGGATCATAGAACCACTGAGGTAGGAAAAGACCTCTAAGATCATAAATAGCATAACTGTGGCTAGGTAGCTGTGGGGCAAAAGGAAAATGTGACTATTGAGAGGAAGAATAAAAACTATTAATTTATCAAAGCCGTAGTAGCTTTCCTTCATTTCCAGTTGTTATATAGAATATATGAACATTCAGGTCAAGCTGTTATTTTATTCTATCTTATTTGTGACATCATGACTCATGATTATACATGCAATAGGATGACTCAGTGCAATCTCTACACATTAAACAACATCTCACCTTTTTACTGCATGTAGGTGGCATAAATGACAAGTTATTTTCCCTGTTTTATTTCAGGCCTCGGGATCACATTTTCCTAAATACAGCTCCTGGGTGGCAGTGCACACCAACATTTTCAATGTCTACAGTTAATCCCCTCACAAAAAAATGAAGCCAGTAAGGTTTTCCCAGTCATTTGCTGCAGGTAAAAAGTAGGATGCTTCCTATTGCTAGGAAATAGCTAGTTACAGCACAGATCACGGCGTGGCGTGATGATGACATATTCACAATTGATATGACATGCACTGATGAGGTCGTAGGTAGAATGCTCCTTTGAATTTAAGATATCTAGTATGCTCTTGCCATAGGTCAATGAGTGAAATGGAGCAGGACTATAGAAAGCAAAACAACCCAGGATGAATCTCCTTTCCTTCCCCATGGCTGTAGTCATGCCTTGATAGGAGAAAATATACTGAAGATACATAAATGATTGCACCAACAGTGTGTGCAACTCACAAGAGATACAGCACCCAGCCTCAGGCAGGACTTCTTCCATAGTAGAGCCCAGGGTTGAGAAACCAGATAAAATAAGAATGGCTATTGTCCCATTGCTTTCCTCTTCTGTAGAAGGCGTTCAGACGACCAGAGGTTGTTTTAGCCTGTAAAATAGAGCTTTGACAAAGACACCAAAGTAGAACATGACAGAGCCTGGACAGCGGAGGCAACTGCAGAACCCTGTATGACTTGTGGTCAACAGTCCTGAACTTGTGGTTTCAAACCCAGGGTATACCTAAAACTCAGCTTTGGCTATCCATGTTGCTCCTTTCAATTGCTCTGGCCAATGTGCCTACAAATCTCATCTGCTATGGCAGTGAGGATTTCAAGCTGTTTCCAGACAAAAGCCTTGAGCATATTTCTGCACAATTTCAGTCACTTGATGCTACATTGAAAGAAGAGCAATGCATATGCCGTAAAGGAGTAGTGATTTCTCAAATTTCTCCCTCTGCAGGAGTGCCTCTCTTCAGTCCTGGCTCCGAGCATGGTCCTGTGGGTAATCAAAGCGTCCTATCAGCAAATGCAGCCAGGAGATCCTCATCTCCTCAAGGAGATAAAAGCACAGGAGTACTCCTCATAAAAGTGTGCATGGCAAACTTGGGCTGCAGCACCCACATCAAGGGGGCTCTCTGCATTGTAGATGCAGGAGCTGGAACTGGCCTGGAGCTTTCAGGCAGCCATTAGGGCTTGGATAAGGAATCCCACAATACTGGAAAGACTGTAGGCAATATACCCCTTGTGCAGGCTGTCTGAGGACCATGCAGGCTGGCAGTTCTCTGGGGGCTGGGAATCAGGGGTGGCAAGGGTTCCCCATGGTGGGTCCTGCAGGGCTGGCCCTGGCAGCCAGAGGCCATCCCACCACCTCAGCCAGGGGCAGCCAAAGCCCTGGGCACCTGGCACTGAATGACAGAATGATAGGGGTTGGAAAGGACCTTAGGAGATCATCTAGTCCAACCCCCCTGCCAAAGCAGGTTCCCTACAACAAGTTGAACAGGGAGGCATCTAGGCAGCTTTTGAACATCTCCAGAGATAGAGACTCCACAGGCTCCCTGGGCAGCTTATTCTAGAGCTCCAACAACCTTACAGTAAGGCACCTTGGTGGGGACAGGGCTAAGTGCAGGCTGGACTGGGCTGTAGGCCCACAGGTGGGGTCAGGATCAGGCCTGGCTGCAATGTGGCCACTGTGCTCTTTCTGTATGGACCCTGTGCCCTGATAAGCCAGGCCTCCAGGAGTGTGGGATGTGCTCAGGACCCTGGGAAGGGGCTCGAGGAGTCTCATAAAAGCAGTTACAAAAAAGAAAGTCTGAAAAATGGTGACTGATGCCTCCTTTTCTACATTGCCTGCTCCCTTCTGTACCAAAGCTGTAAAGTTCACATGTTGTCCTTTCTCTTTATGCTGTCCTCTTTGGCACAGCATCACCCCTATTCACAGACTGTGGCTATAATCCATGTATTATTAAAGAAAAAAACACACAACATAGGAAAGGGAGAGATGTAGTGTGAAAGGAAAATAGATTTAAATTAAAATGTTCCCACATACTCTGTAGAAATAAGGCAGTTCAGTGACAAAGGCTCAGGGGCAAAAACCCAGAAGTAATTGTACGTAATCAGGAATTGCTTCTGAAACTGTGTGAAAAGATCTCCAGCCGTAGGCACACCACTGCCAATCAGATACAAACGCTTACAGATATAAATGACAGCTCAGCAGCTGATAGATGCAGGAATGAAATATATCTGCCATGAGAGCTGCTACCCCCATGAAGGGAAAGCCAACAGAATTCTGTGTCGCTCCTGTGCAGTCATCTTCAAATGCAAGAACTGGGAATCAGGCAGTACGCATCAGGACCACTCTCTGAAGACTGAGGAATCCTTTCAGAAGGAAGATGTAGAGGACGAGAGAGTAGAGGATGTCATGTACACTAGTATAAGCATTATATGGAAACCTCCTTTAAAATTAAGCTAATACTAAAAAAAAGTGGCTGAGTGTTTGAGTGTATGGCTGCTGAGGTCACTCTCTTTCTGGAGCAGTTTCTTGTCCCCAGGAAAGATGGCATGGACTGGCTACATCCACACACTTCAGGGTTATCCCACTGTCCTGGTTTAGCTAGGATAGAGTTAATTTTCTTCTTAGTAGCTAGAATAGCTGTGTTTTTGTTTCAGTGTAGGATTTGTTATAAGAAGAATGTTAATGTACTGATGTTATTAGTTGCTGCTGGAGCTCAAGGCCATCATGTTTGGGTAGTTTGCAAGTGAAAGGACTGAGAAGGGAGAAACGTAGTAAATAGTAAAACCCAAAACTGTCATTTGGATATGCCAATGAGATATTCCATATCATAACATGTCATGTCCAGTATATTAACTGCGGCTGACTGGTAGACAGGGCTATTCTCTTTGGGATCGTTTGGGCTTGTTTTTCCAGGGTTTCAGTTTCAGAATTGTCTGGGCTCTGGGGTTGCTGGCTGGCACAGGCTGGGTATTAGTTGGCGAGCAATTGCATTGTGCATCACTCAATTGTACATTCTGTTATTACTGTTGTTATCATTATAATTTTATTTTAATTAGTAAATTGTTTTTATCTCAACCTGTGAGTCTCCTTGCCCATTTCCTTCAAATTCTTTCGCCTACTCCCTGGGTGGAGGAAGAGTGAGAGAGCAGGCTGTGTTTGTCTTCAAGCCAAAAGCATGAAACCACCACACCCACCTTTATCAGGACCCCTGCACATCATCTGGCCCAGCTCTTTGTGGTCCTCAGGTGCTGTATTCTTTTGGAAGGAGCAGTCCCTGGAGTGAGCTGCCCTCTCATCTGCACCCAGCTTTCATCTCAAAAGAAAATTTCAATCTAAAAGGTTTCAGAAACAAGTCACTATACCATACCTGTTGTTTTGACAATCGGGGCATCTGGATCTAGGATGAAGTTATTTGAGCATAAGGTATGCTGTGTTTGAAGGTAGTGAACAGGGTTCCTATCTCCTACCTCATAACGATCATTCTTAATACAGTAGATTTTATATATAAATCTACATCAAAACTTATTTTGCCAACTTATTTTTTATTTTCTTCTCTTTTGGCAGGTAATGGCAATTATTAACATTTAATTTTCAAAATCTTATATAAAGACATCATACAGTTGAGTCCTGAGGAAATTTCACTCTTTCAGCTCTGCTCCAACAATGAGCTACATTCATGCAGTAAGAGGGAATTAGTTATATTAAACATCAACATATAATAGTGTAATTCTTAAAAAATAGTCTTAAAACCATGGTTGTGCAGTGTCAGTAGCCATAATTCCCCATCCTGGGCTGGGAATGTAGCCTCTCATGAGGAACAGGAATGGTAACAGTAATTTTGAGTCCATTTGGGCCTCTGCAGATTTTTTATGATTGGATGAGAGTGGACTCTCCTCCATAATCAGGAAGATACTCAGAGTTGTATCTGGTGTGGTTTGAAAGATTTAACATTTTGATAGATGGCTTTTTAACATGAGAGAAATGATTACTAGCAATTGAAGGATACACACATGAAGGAATAGGAAGATTTTACTTTAAACATCATGAAAATAAGCATGAGTACATGACAAAACTGATGGGGGAAATATTAGGCTGAATAGTCTGGGAAGAATTCCTACCAGTGAGTTTTATGGAACATTCTTAGAGGTAGTGGTGGGATCTGTATTACTTGAGTTATCTAAAGTCGAACTCACCCTCCCCCCAACTCTGAAAACCTGTAGGAAACAGCCTAACAGCGTTTCCATCCACAGCCCTTGATTTATGTACAGCTAGTCTCCATCTTCTAGAGCCACAGAGCTTGAAAGCAAGCAGAGACTCTTTCATGCTTACCTCGACTCTGCACCACACAAAAGGCTCTTTGTAGGAAGACACTGTACAGTACTCTATATCCTAAGGCACTTAGGAGCTGCTAAAGAAGTGAAATGCCAAACTGTAAAATTCAAGAGGAGATTTTTCTTAGGGCCACCCCTATCTCCATAATAACAGTAATTCAGCAAAACACATTTTGTAAACTAAAGAATACTTTGTGGCAGAATGCTTTACTTTCAAACTCTCTCTAACTTCATTTTTTAGAGGGAGCAGACGAGTCAAAGTGAGTACTTTCAGCATTCCTTAAAATCAGAGGCATTTCCCTCAACTGAAAGTGACATAGATGTCTTGTACTACTGAGGACAGGATTAAGGGAACATCATGTTCTTCTATTGGTACAAAACATACTCAGTCTGTGGTTGACACATCTGTCTTTATTTTAGGCAAAGTAGAGTCTTGATGGCTTTTCCTTTCCTTCATCTCAGAGATAGATGCTCTTTAACTGAAACTTTACCGGCAGAAGCAAACAGCATTACCAGAATCTAAACCAGAGGTCAGTCTGCATTTGAGCTGCAGCCACTTTGCCAGGGACAGTTTATTTTGGATTTAGCACTGTACAGTAAGTTTTTCAAGATCTCAGCTGAGCTAGGAGATCTTTGCATGCATAAAGTGGCCTGTAAGTGCATTGTTGAGTCTGTTCTAAAGCAAATTAAATAAATTACTTGTTTAGAGGTCAATCTAGCATACTCTGAAAGGTGAAACACACACTGTTCAGGTTAAGCGTGTGGTTCATTATCATGCCAGGACATGAGTTGGGTGTTTTTGGAATACTGTCCTTATTTATCTAATGGTAGTTATACAGAAAAATATTATTAGTTTTGCCTTTAAATCATTCTGAACAAGGCGTCTCTCTTTATACTTGACAGCAGAAAAGGGAGTAACTTGCCATAGTGTGCAGGTATTTTTGTTCCCTACTGGAAGCAGTGACAATAACTGCCCAATTGTTTATGTTTAGTGCAATGAGAGAAGAAAAAAACAAAGTTAAGTATCTAAAAATGTCACATCCACTTGAAAATTAAAAAAAAAAAGGAAAGGGACCATCTCTTCTACTAACTCCTGTTTTCTAAATTCAGTCAGAGCACCATCTTAAGTTGCAGAAATGGAGAAACTGGAAAAATCCCAGATGTATATCCAGTGTTCAATTACATGGCAACACCAGTAGCTTCATTAACACAGCTGTGTCAATAGTGGGGAGAAAGTTGGGAGAAGTATCTTTTGGCAATGCTAGTCTTTTGGAAAACTCTGAGAATCTTTTAATATCAAGATGAAAATCATATGTTAGGTTTAAAAAAGGTGAAGCAATATTTAAAAATAATTCCTCTTTAAATACACAAAGGATCTTGAAAACAGTGCAACATCATATGTCAGGATATGAAAGGTGGTCGTTTAGGTTTCTGAAAGAGCTTTGGCATCAATTTATCAATATTTAGAAGGGTTAGGCTTTAATGTATTTTTAATTTCTGAGATTAAATATAATATCAGAGATGGCAAGATGAGACAAAATCTTGGGTTTGTAAATATGCAATCACATTAATTCCTCTTAAATATAATCTTTAGAGCCATCCTTTCTTTCTTCTTTCTGGATTTCTCCAAAATAAGATACATGTCAGAAATAAGAGTAAACTCTCTCTGCCTGCATATTTTTCTGTGTCTAATTCAGTCCCTAAATGCCACTGCCATGGACAAATAGTAAAATATAAATAAGAAAAAAGTCCACCTATAAATAGGGACTATAAATTTTGTGTTTAATCCTACTCAAGACAGCATCAACACCCATTCTGTGCTCTATGCTCTTTGTAAGAGCATATATCATAGAAGCAAGGAGAATCAATGTCAGGCTAGTTTCCAAGGAATCTGCGCTGCCCAACATAGTGGAGAGACAACACCCAGATATTTTGGCTTCTTTTCATTGCAAGTCTCTCAGGAATTAACTGGGTTGCAAGGAGGAACCTTGTAACCCAAGGTTCCTCCTATGTGAGCATTAGGAGGAACCCTGCAACCTCTCTGAGTCTTCCTCCTTTTCCATGTGGATTTTATTTATCTGAGAGACACTCACTATTTCTACTCTATCTTCATGGAAATAATTTCAAAGGCACTAAAGGCTTGTGTTGTTAGGTTTAGGTCTGCAACCCCGGGTGAAGACAATGGCAACCCGGTCCTATCCTGGCCAAAATGAATGCATTCTCAGTTACCTGATGGCAGATGGGCAGAGCATAGATGTGTACAACTGCAACCCAAACCATAGTGTAAATGAAGCCTAGAAGTAGCAGTAATTTACAAAGGAACTGTGTCTGTCACATCTTTAACACCACTATGCTGAGAATAACATAGAACAAAAACAAAAATACAAGCTTCCAGTAAAACCCTAGAGATTATGGATCCTGAAGGAAACTGATAAAACTGAAGACATCACTGAATCCCTAGAGAAGTGTGGGATTCAAAACACTGTATTCTCAGTATTGCCCTATTGATTAACTGTAGCTAGTTCTCTCACTAGGAGCTTGAAATTTCAACAGCTCTTTTCAATTTTTTCCATACATTGTGCAATAAACCCTAGCACCTGGCCATTATTTCAGCATAACTGCAAGGATCAAGTGTCTAAAAGACAGGAGTTTTAACGGCGCTGCTATGCCAGTCTTTCTTTTTCTTTTCTGCCATCAGACCTAGTCCATGGCAGCCTTAAGGTCTGCACAATAGAGACAGCACACAGTGGTCATTTCAACTGAAAGCCTTCCACTGCCTTTGTATTTAGTTAAGAGATTGCAGCTGTAAACAAAACATTGTCTTGAACCTTCTTTTTTTTTTTTTTCCTTGTCCTTTCAAAAACACAGAGGGGGAATATAAGCTCTGATTTTAATAAGTAGTCAATAATTGCCCAGACTACAAAGAAACATAAAACCCCTAAATAATAGAATTTAAACCCATTATAATAATTGTTCCAGTTACAAACATCACTTTATTCATTTGTCACTCACAGTTGTTTTTCACTTGCAATATTGCTCACTAGTAGCACTCAGGCTTTCCAAATGCATTGGAATGATAATTTAATGGCACTGCAATTAAACACTTCCAACATATTTAAAAACTCTTGAAATGGCTTATATACCTGCTTTATCTTCTCACAGATGACAGCAAGTCATGTCACAACATCACACTTCAAAGCAGAAAGCATTTTTAATGGATGATAATACCATAGTAGGAACCAACAATAGTAATGAATTTAGATATCTTAATTATAAAATTTGAAATTGTAAAGCTATTCCTTGGAAAATTTGCATTCTTTTATGTTGTGCAATATTTTCAGAATAGCCTACATTTACATCTAAAAGTTATCTGAAAATAAAAAGAATCCTAATTGTATAATATATTTCACCTCTGTCCCACCTGTCATAGCCTATACAGAGAAGAGGAAAAAAAAGCTTTCATGTTTGTTCAGCATCACTTTACTCTCTTTTCTATTGTAATAACATAATCATTTTGAAATTCTGTTTTCAACAAGCTGAACAGGATTGACCTACTATCCTTAACAACTGAAACTTGTTTTAAAAGTAAACACATATCACCATTCCTCCACCACTTCTATGAGTAGAAATGCAGACCATCTCACTGGAGAACAAAGAAATTAAGGCCTAGGATAAAAAAAACAAACAAACAAAAAAGCAAAACAAAAAAAAACCCAAAAAACAAGGCAAGACCCAGCCCTTTCTTTCATTCCTATACTGAAACAATGCTGTAAGAAATAGGGACATAATACACTGAAAACAAGAATAATTTCACTTGTCAGCAAGAAGTCTGACATGAGCCTGAACATTTATGACAGACAATAATGAACTCTGTGAGGGTGAACAGAGATTCAGGCGAGTGTTTGCAGAAGATAAAAGGGAAAGCCATTGGTCAATAAGATAGCAAATTACTTGACTAAGTGTAGTTACATACTTAATTACTTTACTGTAAAGGAGTGTAATATGAGTAAAACAGGAACTCATCAGAGTTAGGTAGGTTGTCTGTTTGTTTTAAAGCAATAATTAATTATCTTTCATTAGAAAGATACTGGAAGTTCTTGTAACCTCAAATCATATTTTTTTCAGCACATTAACTAAAAGTGTTCCTGATTTCAGCTACAGCCCATTTCTCAAATGGCTGTCTTTGAAGCACCTGCATCTGGAGATGAAGCAGCTCTCAAAAAGAGAGTCAGGATGTTTGAAAACAAATAGCCTGTAAATCTATTTGCAGCTTAGCACCTGGAGCAGCATCATTCACCTAGCAGATTTTAAAAGTATTTTTAAAACCAATAAAAATAAGGTGTTATGCTAATTCAGAGGCAAAAGATGCTATAAGAAGTGTGAAGCATGTTTTACCTTTGAAGTGTTTGAGTCTTGTGTGGGACTTGGTCTTATGAACTCCCAACACTAAAAATGAATTGTATTTTCTTTCGAATTGATGGGAAGATAAACTATTGTAAACTAGTTTCACCATAATTTTGATAGAGGCCAGGTTCTCAAGGATTTTATGAGCAATTTCCTCTGTACTCCGAAACAATTCCTGCTGTATTTGCAAAAGTAGTATTAGGCTACCTCTGGTACATAAAAAATACTGAAAAATTGATATAACTTTTTGGTTACAAAGTATTTGCATTCTGACTCTCAGAGAACAACTTCCAACAAAACAGTTGTTCATTTGGTGGTTGCAGTTGTTTTAGAGGAGAACATTATCACTGTCATGAAGGACTGGTGGATTAACAAGGGGTTCGTCATCAAAGGTGAAGTTAAAGCGGCCAGAAGTAGTTTTGCAGTGTACTCTTTACCCTTTTGTTTGCCTTTTTTTGGAGTCATTCTCACGGCAAGTTTCATACTGGTAGGTATTAATATACATCCCTTCCAAAACCTATATTTACAACCAAAATTACATTTAACTCTTTGTAGTGGAGGATGAGAAAAGAAAATAAGCATAGCATTCTTGGTTTTAGCGAGACTTAATCAGAAATAGAAGGTTATAGGATTAAAAATGAGGAGAAAAAAAGCTACTAATGTTGTGTTTTCCCAAATTACTCAAATGCTTAGGACTAAAAGTTTTTCCCATATCACATTTTATTTGTAAAACTATCTACTTGCTTTCAGAAGGACCACTGAAGAATAGATTATTTGAGACTGCAAGGAAAAGTAACAGGTACTGAGAATGACTCCTTATTTGGTTTTGTATAGCCCCTTGTACACATTTCCCACCTAACTAACTGTAATGATAAGTCATGGGTGTGTTAGCCATGTAGTGAAGTGTGAAGGGATGTCCTCACATGTGTGTCTGTAGCTCAAGAAGTGAGACCTGACAATGGCCTGTGCAGCTTACTTGTACCTTCCCAGTGGGCAAGCATGAACCATTTTTCCAGTGTTACATTGCTAATGCACATCTACACAGAGCTCATCAAGCAGCATTCAGTCCATTGTTTTGAACTGTATTTAGATCAAGATGGAAGTTATCATTTCTTTTTCTACGCATGCTATGTATATGTCTATGCTAAGTAACTTTTTATTTATCCATTTGTCTTGCTTTTATTACTGCTGGTTTAATTCCATAACTGCCAGATATACAGTTGAGGCAATACTAAACTCAGAGACACATGCACCCATTTAGTAGCACAGATGCAGAGGCCAGAGCATACAAGCTGCTAACAGCTTTTAAAGCTAGTCCCATTACCAGAAGAGCTGAGGACTCCAGGCTACACCATTATGGTGATCTTAAAAGAATATATCATCGTTATGGAGGGCAGCCTAAAACTCAGGGGTGACAGAATGTCTTGTCAGCAATACTTAAATGCAGCTTGCAAGGGCTTCAGTTGGGAATGAACTTGATGAGAATGCACTCAAGTCTCAAAGGCATCATGTTGTTAATGGAAGTAAAAGTCTCAGGAATAAGCACAGGGGTAATAGGAGGCAGGAAGTGCTGGATCTTCAATATCAGCATTTGCAATTTGACTTGCAGCTTGTTCTGAAAAACAACTCTTAGAGACTCCAGGACACCGCAAAGGAGAGCTCTGCATAAGCAATCTCTACATTTCTGAATATAAGTGATGACTTTGGGAAAAAATAAGGGCAGAGATGATCAACAAGAGTTTGGCTTGATATATTGCAGACTGAACTATCAATTTCAGACTAAATATGTGGAAATTATCATAAAAGCCTGCAGATGGACATCAGCTGGACTAAACATAAGCAGTAAAATAACCTCACAGAAATGAGGGATGGATAATATCCACCTGCCTGAAGTATCATAAATTTATTCATGTATTCTTTCAGAGAACAAATTCAGAGCTCCACTACTCTCCACACATATTAGCTCCAGTATATATATTTATTTGTACCTGAAGAATGGAACTAGACTCTCTGCTGGGTGCCAGATATGTTTGGAAGGCTACATACAGATGGCCGCCACACTCCAATGTGCAACAGGCTGTGGGGAATGTGCAGAAGCTCTTTATTAGTAGACAAGAAAATGTTAGGAAACACTGAGGTCGCTGACGAGTCTCAGTGACAACACATCACTTTTCTTCCCTCCTTTTTCTCTCTCATTCTTTTTCTCAAATAATAATTGTGCTAGATATTTTTAGTGGCTGTATTTGGTCTCCTAAGGTCAAAGGCCTTGAGAATGGATGGCATGCAGGCAGTCATAAATTCTTGAACAAAACCCACCAAATATTTTTGAGTCACAAGCAGTTTTCAGAGCTGGCTGCACAAATTTTCCACAGCACAAGAGAATACATGCTGTTCATCCATATTAATTTAAAATGGATTTATTATATGTTATCCTTGTAACAACAGCTTCTATATATTTACCACTCTTCATACTATCCACCAAAATATTTATATAATAGATCATTGTCTTCCAGTCAAGGACTTTGCATTTGAAAGAGAAAATAAAAATACTTATAAATAATTGGGGTTGTAGAGATGACTTGCAGCTCTACATAATGCATTATAGCAACTGACTTTGTTTTGGGAACGAAAAACAAACATCAAGGTTTGCTTTTCAGAAACACTTGGCAGAAAATAACCTTTCATTCCCAAAACAATGGAGAGTTATGATTTTAATTTAGGTTTTCTGTTTACTTCTGTTTCAAAGTAGATCTCCAGAAAACAGGGTATCTGTAAAATATATTGAATATTTTCAACTGAAAATGTATGCTGGAGTATTGGCAGAGCTTATATCCCATAAATGCGGACTCAGTTCTTGCACCCTCACACCTCAGGAACCTCAGACGAGACTCTCAGAGGTTGTATTCCACTTCTAACAGAACAGCTGAAATGAAAACCCACTTCTGAACATCTCCCTTAGATGCCTCATACACCAATGTGCTCGCTAAACCTCCTTAGCTGTTTGTTGGCTTCCCACCAGCATTGTGTAATGCTCTTCCCACAGTGTCTACTGCTTTGCCTGCTTTTCTGTCAGTTTTCCTTCTGAAGTTTATTTTTTCTTTTCTCAGTCTCTCTTTATAAACCCAATCTCCAGAGTAACATACTTCTCATGTGCTTTCAGACTGTGTTCTTGTGATGTCCAGGATGTATTAGTTTCCCATGGTAAGCAAGCTAATATCTTGAACCAGTGGTCTCTGTTATTTTTTGTTTGTTTGGCTTTTTAAAAAATGCTATACAGCAATATAGAAGGCCGGAGAGATGACTTTCAGTCTGGGTAAAACTAGGTGATGGTGCTATCTTAGAAGAAGCAACCAAAAGATGTAGAGAGACCACTGTCCCTTTAAATAAGCTAATACTTGATTTATATAACCTAATAAATTCCTGTAGACTTGAGAGAGCTATGATGATACAGACTGTATGAATTTGTTCTAAAAAGAGGTATTTTCCTGTATGTTTTCTCAAAACACAAAATCCTTTAGGGCTTCTTTGTTCACACTCTACATGCAATGGCAGAAAAACAGATCTTTCTCCAATATTTCCATCTTTCTACATGCTTTTCCTACAGACTTGTCCCAGCTGAACACACTCTTGGTGGTTCAGCAGCATGAAATACATCCCTCCTGGCGGAGGAAGCTTTTGCTGATACTTTGCTGCAGCACAGATAATTACCCGGGAGATGCAGGCTGAAGCTTCTCTAGCTCCATGCTGAATTAAATGTTTCATCATCTACACATCTCAGATTTAATTATGTCTTGTTTTTTTATTTTACTGCCAAAAAACTGAGAAAGAGTTTTTGAGGAGTTGTTAGTTAATCAGTACGCAAGGTTTGCCTACTCAGTTTTGCAGACTGAGTTTACAGCATGATCATTAGTGATACCGGATTACATAAAATCTAGACAGTTATGTACTTTTGAGGTGCTTCATCTGTGGGGAAAAAAAAAGTTTTAATAATTACTTCATCAATCTTTAGTGATTTGTCTAGCCTGGACAGCCTTGCAGCAATTTGCCCCAAAACAGGCAGTTAGAATAAAATATTTGTTGAATACTTTATAACAAGTATTTCTTAATAATATGCAAACACTTTTATATTGCATGTCAGAGCTGCACTGAGATGCTTTTATGAGGGAGATGCAGCTTGGTTTTGATTTTTTTTTTCTTTAAATTGGGAGATTATGCTTAATTTATGCTTAGGTTGTAATTCAAGTTTTGACTAAAATTAGGAATTGAGGTTAGATTTTTGATATGTAAAACTACTGGAACTGATCAGTAGTTAGCTGGTTGCATGTGGTAAATGTGTAAGATATAGTTAATGGGTGCCCAATTTTCACTGATTTTATTTTAAAAGGAGCATTAGAAGTACAGTCAGTGTTGTATAAGGAACTACAAATAAGTAGGAGGTTTTGGTAACTAACTAAAAATCTTTTACCTCAGATTCCACAAAAAAATGATGTTTGAAGCTTTCTGTTGTCATTCATACTTTTAGCACTGACTGTAGTAAATCAGTCTGTTTGCCTGAACCTGGAGCATATCATAAGGTACACTGTGAAACACTGGCTTCTCACAGAACATTTTACCCAAATTTGTTGATCCAGCTGGGGAAACCATATTAAAACATATAGTTTACCATGTTTCTGCTTGTCTAGATTTGGCAATCAGTGCATTGGCTTCAGCACCTTTTTATTCTGAATTACATCAGTTAGAGCAAACCAAGCAAGTTTTTATTTGGCCTGATTAAAATTGAGGTCAAACAGAAGTGATTTCTGACCATCTGTATTACACTAGGGGCAAATAAAGCTGTTTTCCCCAAAGAGATAACTTGCTGAAGCAGTTGATTGATTGAAACTTCCTTCTCACACCTCAGAAAGTGTAGCTTTACAAGATCCCAAAGACAGCTGAAAATTACAGAACTGTCTAGTATGCCATTAAAACTATGATTGCCAGTGTGTATGATAAATATATTTTCTTGATATTTTAACAATAATTTATATCAAGTTTGACTCATTTAAAACCAGTATAAAAAGTGCAAAACAAAAAAAACCCCATAACCCATATTTATGAATTTGAGGAAATTTGGTATATAGAGTCATAGTAAAAGTAGAATTTCAGTTTAAAATACATTATATTCACATTTTCTTGTATAGAAGACAGAAAGACATCTTAATCTGATCAAACATCAGACATAAAGAAAGAAAAGAAACCAAACAAACACATCTTTGAAAAACTAAAGGCAAAGCTGAGTTGTTTGGTCAGCTTTTACATGCAGTGATATCAGCTGTATCTGACTTTAAAACTACCCTTCTTTCTCTATATGTGATTGGCTATTGTAGATGGAAGTACTGTAACACCTTAGAGCTCCCAAAAGAAAAGAGCACAAATTCCATAATGACTTCTCTCATCTCCAATAAATTGTTCACAACAGAGAGAGGTTATCATCCACAATACTTTCTTAGGACCTTTTTCCTTTTCCATGAAAAATCTCAAAGACATTTCTGCACACCTTCATTATTTGGGCATTGTGCTCAGGCTTGCAGCCTCTTCAGCTCAATAAGCTTGGGCTGGGCTTAGGTGCAATTCCTGATGGCAGCACTGTTGTAGCCTAAACTAAACAATTCAGAAAGATTTAACTTTTGAAAATCAGACTGTTACAGAGCAATTACAAAAACTATGAAACACAAGCTGGCTGACATGTTCTCCAAGCAGACTTCAGGAGACCAGAGAGCACTCCTTTCTCCCTAGATCAGGATGACTGCAGGAAGAGATCCCATAAAATCACCAGACACAGGAGCCGTCAACAGACACAAGGTTTACAGGCTGATTAGAGTGTACAGCTCAAATTGTGATATGGCAGAAAAGTGAAAAATCTTCTGTCTGACCTGTGATTAAATTGAAGCTGTAGAAAGCGGATTGTAGATGTGTGATATAATCTGGGTAGGAAAGAAGAAAAATGCTGAAAATAGTAAGAAAAGTGAAGAAGGAAGCAGGGCAATAGGAGAATATTTGAAGTAAGTGCAATTATTTGAAACACCACTAAAATATTAAATCTGCTATCCACAGGGCGCAGGGGCAGGGAAAGATAACTCATTATAACTGGACTAGACAGTACATACTTTTAGTCTACCTCTCCAATCACATACTCTCTATCTTTTCAGGAGTGAAAAAGAGCAGCAGTATATTTCAGGGTTTGTGAAGGCCATATTAATAACATTCACTGCTCAGTAACTAAATAATGCTTCCCGTGCAGATGTGATTTGAGACCTGATATTCACATTTAAATAAGAAGACAAATGTTACCTTCAAGAAAAAGCTCAGTTGCTGCACTACCAGACTTACTAGAGTAGACAAACTTGACTTTGTCTAAAAACGTTCTGGGAAAACAAATTCTACTGAAGCACAATGCTATTTATGTAGTATCTACATCTCTAATAGAGTTATAAGGGGTATATTATTATCTGCTGAAAACAAGCAGAAAGGTAAACAAAGGGTCCAGAGGAAAACCCCTCAGAATGGATTTACTAGTATAGTCCAAGGGCAAGAAGACATAATGAGGTCTTCGCAAGGTCTCCTTGAAACTCTCTAATGTGCCTTTTGGATGAACATCCCTCACTGACCTCTCAGGGAATTTGATCATTTCAAATTATGTTTTGTTTGGATACTTCAGTTATTAATGCAAATAAATTACCTATCCTGCCTCTTAGTGCATTATTTTCTTGGTTTTACCACTGAGCTTCAACTTTACAAACCTCTCATTGTTCTTAACTCTTCACCTTGCCCACTATGATTGTAATATTTGTAGATTGTATTTAAGTACAAACTAGAATAAGAGGGCTCCAGTCCTCCATAGGTCTTGTAGGCATTACTGAAATAACTATTAAGAAACTCAACCAAATTTTTTCAGATCTATACAAGTGAAACAAGACCCCATAGATCTGTAGGCTAGCTAAGGCTTTTGGGACGTGAGAAAGCAGTCTTAATTTTATCTTGTTTCATTGATTTGAGTTGGGAATCTGACAGTTGCATATGTTTTGCGCCAGAGATAAATGCTGTGCTTGGCATATTACTCTACATCCATTATTTATCTTAATTGAACTAAAGTCTGTATTTCTTTTGGGACATTAGATTTAGAAAAAAGGACTAATTGAAGGATACATGAACTATAAAATGTCAGGAGCAGCTGTACAAAATGATAGGAAGTAGAACATTGGGTATTAGCACCAGTTGCTAAATGTCTCCTAAAACATATGTTAGAAAGAGATATGATAATATAAGAAATATTAAACTATAACTGTTCCAGTAATTTCCAATTGAAATTTCATTGTGATATTTACATATGATGTAAAATGAAAAGTCATTCTTTTTGCTTATTGATCGTTTCTAATGCTGTGAAACTGGACACTGTGTGCTTTTCTCTGAAGACAATGAAGAAGTCCAGAGATTATATATGAGCTATCTGAGCCAGACGCCTAGCCTTTTGCATCTCTTAGACTTTCTTCTGATTTAGGCCACTTCCCTCTCCAGACTCTGCTTCTCAGAATTTTTCTATATTTTTTATTATTTTTATCTATTGCACAGAAACATACTGCATTCCTCATATATCTAGTTAAACTGTTGCACATAATGGCCTAAATCAAAGCAAAGAGTGACACAGAGCTGTCAGAAAATGGCCCTTACCAATACAGATTGTACTAATTGCCTATTCCATGGCCAGATGGTGAGGATTCACTTAAAGTTGGTGAGAAAACTCTTATTAACAAAGGATCTTTCTGGCTGGAGTGTTTGTCCTGGCCACAGTGGGATACATTGCAGATTGAAATAGAACCACTGCATGGTGTTCTCTGCCAAATTTATGCTGATTTGCTGTACTTGTAATTTAGAAAAATTCAGGACTCCTGCAAACCAGTGTTTAGCTTCCTTCTGCCAAGTGGATAGTTCATGAATTTCAGAGTCGTGCACAAGAACATTAGGTGGCATTAAAGAGTACAGCTACTTGCTGTGCTGTTAGTAGCTTTGACTAAAGCAGATGCAGATACAAGCTTTGTCCCTTTGAAAAACCAGATCCTCTGTGTATACTGCTACTGGCCATTTTTTATACTCCACTCTATTTAGTGTAGCTGTTTAATTTAAAAAAAAAATTCTTTCCACTGCATAGCCAAAATGTTTCTGCCTCTGTACTACTGTTAAATATAACTTGGTATCTCACAGTTTTATTTATGAAACTAATAAAGTTGGGGGTTTTTTGTTGTTGCAGAAGACACACAGGTCTAAATATTTGCATGATAATTCTCTTTTAAAATAATCAATATTGCATATAGAGCTTTACTATTCTGTAATGGCCAATAAGATGTTGCTATATATACGTATGGAATTTATTCTATAATTATGAATTAAAGTTATGTTGGTTAAATGATGTCTTCTGCTAGTTAGGAATGTCTAAGATAGGGAAGCGCAGAATTAAATTTGGCCTTGGTGCATGCATTCTTGTATGCTTTGCAATTACACGCATAGCTGATATTTTTCCCACAATATCTCTGCCTTAGCCAGTGGCTCAGGTGGTTACACTTGTGCCAGTGGATGCAAGATTCTGTCCTTCCAGACTCCTTCTTTCTGTCTGTTGTCCAGTTCTTCTCAAAACTGACTGCTTCTCTCATCCTTTGCAGCTCCAGTTATCCTCCCTCTCTACCCACCTTCATGGCAGTTTTTTATCTCCTTCCTGCATTACAGAATTATTGCTAAATTGCTGGCATATGTGCTTGACCCATTTCAGTATATGCTTGTCAGAACTGCCTTTTTCCTTACCCATCAGCTGCAGATTCAACTGTCTATTTAGAGTTTACACTATACATTATAAGCATATAGAGATATGAAAATCAACATCTTTCAGTACAAAAATCTTTCCAATACTTATAATCTGCTTATAATTTCCTGTGAACACTGAAAGGAACAGGAAAAAATGACCGTTTCTTTCCAAAATATGAAACTCGATGAAAAGCCTTCAGAACTATGTACTAGAACACAACAGTTATCTAATTTTACTTGATTTTACTGTAAATTGGCTGAATAACAAGTTGTTCTTGTAATGTTACTCTCAGAAACAGCTGAACAGTTTTGTCTGAAGTTTTTCTCAAAAAGCACAAAAAGCCCAGCTTAAAGTTGCACAAAGGGTGAGAGATGGGCAAAATGACAAGGAGTATCTAATACTGGAAGGAATATCTTTATAACAAGTTGTGCCAACAATGCAACTTGTAATAGATTCTCTTATAAGCACGTATACATTGAATACACCTAGGTGTTCATATACAGAATAGAGAGATAATGATGATATTCACTGTTTAGCAGCAGTAGTTGAAGATAATAAAGAAGAAATAAATAAATGAAATGAAATGAAATGAAATGAAATGAAATGAAATGAAATGAAATGAAATGAAATGAAATAAAATAAATTAAAAAATCTTATTGGAAAACATTCTCTCAACTGTTTAAAAATTTCTCCACCATTCAGTTATCTATCATTGTTCGGTTCTTATTGTTGCTGTTGCTGTTATGAGCATGCTAGAAAAAAAATAATCTTGCCCTGGAGTGATTATTGCTTTACATTCATAACATTTGAAAAGCCTGTCATGCAAAATGTTGAATGCATACATGAATGATGATAGGGTTTTTTTCCCCAGTATGAATGAGAGTGTAAATCTGGTCAGTCATATATTTATGACAGGCACATTTTTTAATTGCATGAAAAATAGCTGTTGCTTAAATCATAAGGTAGCTTTAGTGATTCACTTCAGCTGATAGACACAGCTTTTGCAATACTGCAACAATAACAATTTAAATGTATATCACTCTGCTCATGGAAAAGAAGAACTGAATAAATGAACACTGAGAAAAGAAACCATTTAAAACTCAGTCTTTAAACAGGACTGTAGCTATAAGCTCCCCAGGCAGCCTCTTTGACAGTGTGCACTGGAAAGTAAAATACTTTACAACAGCTCAGACCTGAACACCTAACCAATAAGACAGCAAACGAGTCCAAGGTAGCTGACCACAATACATACCAGCTACCCGTGTGTACAATATATGATGTAAATTTAGTAAAGCACATTGCAACCAGTTGGTTACCACACTGTTTTGCCCTACATAATCACTCATCTGTTGCTGTGTGTTCTCTGTTTATTGATATAGTCCACTTTAATTGGACTTATTTTCAGTTTTTTATACATACCACTGAGAGACAATATTTCCAACTGTGGAAAAGCAGGATTAGTCATAGACCCTCCTACTCCTGCTTCCAGATGCTGTGCCCATAGCCTACCCAGGGGACAGACATGGGCTGGGGATCATCTAGGGTCCTGCAAGAAAAGTTCATCAGAGATGAGATGAGATGAGTGGTATGAAGAAAAACAGCTAGCTACAGATCTTCAAAATAAGGGACCTCAGGGAATTTTCTGTGCCCTATATGAAAGATATGATGAATATACAACCTACTCCATGCTCTGTTTTGCCATCCTAAACCTTTCTATTTGTTTAGGATATGCCAATACACTCTTTTACAAGACAGTCCTGAGGTATGTCAGCTCGTACACATAATCCTGCAGCTGTCAATGGTGCTACATGTGAGCCTAAGTGCCACACCAAACTGAATACAATTTCTTGGCTCAGTTGGTGCAAAGAGGCAGTCATCTGTGTGATTAGAGATGATTTCAAGCTCCAGAATGATAACATATTCATCCTTTTCCAAAACCTCTGTAAATTTATCAAGGTAAGGAGCACTCCCTGCTACTTCTGGTTCCCTGATTGCAGGTCTGATACTTGTGATAGAGTCATGTCTCTCACTAGGATGTCATCATTTTCGTCACCATGCTTTTTACTTCACCGAAACAACATGTCCAGTCTTCCTGTATACATGATACTCAGCTTTTGAGCTTGTGCTGTTCATCTGCTGCTCCGAGGACCTCCCTGTTATTTAGGGCAGCAATTCCAAAACTGAGTCTCTTAAGTGGACAGTCCAAATCTGATCACAGTGCCATTTCACTTTCACTTTTGGCCCTGAAAACTTAATTTGATTACAGTTCTTTGTTGGGAGTAAAATCAGGCCTCATTTCATTTTTTAAAACACTGAATATTAATGTTTCAACATCTTAGAGTTATGGTTGTAGATTTAATGCCTTTTCATCTAAGAATTCCCAAAAGCATTTATTTCCAGCTGTGTGTAAAATTACTATCCAAAACATAAGGAACAATATAGCTGAGCCAATCCCTTAGTTACAATGGAGGAAACTTAAACACAATAAATTAAGAAAGTATTTACAGTACAAAGTGTGTTTAAAAAAAAATGAAAGTGTATATGCTATCAAATATTAACAAAACACCAATCAGCTAGAAATACCATAGGAAACCTAGTATTACATTAAAATAGCTAATTTACAGCCCCCCAAAAAATGAAGACAAATGATCACTGAATAGTTCCATAACAAATATTTTCTAAATTTAAGAATTGGGGTAGCTAACAGAATTTTTAATAGAGTTTATCTGGATTGTAATTAAAGTATGAAATAAGCAGCAAGCACAATTTAAAAAAATCAACAGTTCTAGTTGAAATAAAAAACCTCTTAGTATGGCAAAAATGTGCTTTAGCTTCGGAAGCCAACTGCTTTTTTATCAATGATTTTAAATTCTCAGTCCTCAAAACCTATTACCTTGACCTTTGTCTTGAATATATTTTTTGTCGCATCATTTGTTTCATACACAATTTAAATTACTTAAGAAATATCCATTTCATAGAGGGAAAACAAGGTCATTTATTTATTGATCTCCTCTTCTAACTAAACAGGCATTTGTATAACACAATCCAATACAGCTGTCAAATTACAATTGATTAATATTACACAGTAAATATTCAAACAAGATTAGAAAGAACATTATTCTGTTCCACACATACCTGTCTCTATGCCTTACTGACAGGATCAACGTTGCTCAGCTTGAGTAAAAAGCTGCCACAAGAGCAGGATCATCTGGAAAGGGAGGAAAGGGGTCTCTTGCACCCAGGTTTTGTCCACTTTTGGGCAAAGAAGCCTGAAATTTATCAGGGGACATGGTCCATCTGCTAGCTCGGAGATCAATTACAAATACTCATGACTTCTGACACGGCTTTTTAGAGGTACTGTTTTGGATTGATATCTCAAACAGCAAAGAAGGACAACTGCTTTTTTGTTCTTCCTCCTTCAAAGAGGAAACAGGATAGTTTTCACATGGCTACTACATTTTAAGATTGAGAGCTAAAACAGCATAGGCCTGGGGTGAAAGCAGAAAACATCTTATTTTTGTAATCCTCTAGCAGTGCAGTTTTCTTTCTTTCATACCTGGTTCTAAACCTCTGCTTGAGAAACCTGTATAATTTAACACTCTGATGCAAAAAAAATGGGCCCAAAAGTGCTTTCTGTTAATAAAAGCTATTGGGAGCCAGGAGAGGAATTAAAGATCTTTCATTACCTTCTCACCATGTTCCTTCTGGGACTGTGATCTGCAATAAATTAAATAGGATTATATTTAGATATTTGGCACAAGCTGAGTATGTAGCCATGCACACTACTCATCAGACAACTGCACATCTGAGAGATGTCTTAGGAAGAAAGGGTGATAAAGAGTTGACTACAGAAGACATGTTTTCTTTGCCACGGGGAAATTCCCAGATAGTGTTCTTCCTCCTTGGTGCTGCCACAACAGAGCACAGAAAGGAGCACGAGAGACTGTTTTTCTCCTAGCACAGATAGCAGAGTCTGACAGTACCAAGCTGGAGGTACTTACAATGCAATATAAAAATATTGCTCTTATCATCTTGTGTTCAGCATTGCAAACCTCCCTAGAAATCACCTGACAAAAAAAATGAGCAAAATTGTGACAAGCCTGGAGGGAACAAAAGTTTATATGGATGACATTTAGTTTAAAGGAAATCAGAGAAAGAAAAGAAGCAAAAAAATCAATACATTTCTCTCAGATTGAGTCTACATTTTGAGATCAATAGCAAACATGGATGATTATAAGCCATCTAAGCATTTGCATTTGACAAACAATTTTACCATTTGACATATCCATGACTTCTATACTCAGTTCTTTTCTTTACTAAAAATCTGTACCAGTAATTGATGCCACACCTCAAGGATTCAGTGCATTCTCTGCAAGATTACAAAAGGCACCTTCTCTATTTATATAAAAGAATGAATCAGAGCAAATCAAATGGCTAAGGCTTATGAAGTAGGTTAAAATTTGTTCAGTACTTTTTCTACAGAAACTTGGAGGAAAGTTCAGATCTCCTGTGTAGTATGTATGAGGTCTTTGTGTTTTCTGAAGGTGCTAAAAACCAGCATTTTATTTACTCATCCTCTTACCTCATATTCAGTTCTCTAACATAAGACAACTATTTACACCACCATCTAAAACCACAGCTAGGGTCTGGAAATCTTTTCAGCTTCTATAGCAGGAGAATGGCCTAGGAACAGTCACATCTGCTCTCTGTTTCTCTAATGGCTTCACAGAGTCTGAAATAAAGCTCAAATGTGAGTATCAGATCCATACATGTGGGCACGGTGGACAGATTTACACAAATTATATCATACAATAAACATTTTAGAAACAAAAAAATAGTTATGCTAATCCTTAATGTGCATCACGGTATATAATAGTCAGGATAAGATGAAAGCTCATAATGTCTATCAAGACATTGCATGTAAACAACTAAAAAAAAAATTATATGGGAAAGGAATTGAAGAGGAAAATTACATATTTTATTTGTTTTTCTCTCTGTTACATTTTTGTGTTCCCGTAGTCCTCTCTGATTGAGATTATTTATTTTCAGAATGTAGTTAAGGTTATTACGTTTATTAAACTTGAAATTATTAAAATCGGAAAACCAGCACATATTATTGGAAATTGATTCTGACATGTAACAGATGTTATGTGATTTATACACCATTTCAATTGCAGAGATTTTTTCTTTAAATCTAGTTATTTTATTTGCATATAAAGAGTGATTCATTTTTATCCAGTGCAGTTAAAGGCCCCAAAGAGATTAGCATACTATATTAAAGACAGCTTATTCTAAAAACTTTTTTTTTTTCATTTGAAAAGCTAAAAAGGTAGGAGCAACAAGGGTTGGAAAGAGGAACAGGTAGCGAAGAATCTTGATCAAGGTCTCAATTTCAACTGCAGAATTCAGAATAATACGTACATATTTTAATATATAGTCTTTGGCTCTGTGCTGTTCACAAGGCAACCTTTTCCTTCCCATAAATACTCTATATGCACTTGAACGTACTCAAGGAATAAGCCCTGATGTCAGTCTTCTGTATCAGTGTTTTTCCTCTAGCTGCCCTGCTCGTCTCTTAACAGCTTCCATTTCTTTTGAGACAGCCTGGAATGTCACCACACCAGTTTGATTTAGACTATAAGATCTTTGGGGCAATGACTGATATGAATTTGTGCAGCTGGGCATAAAAGGCTGTGGCACATTGGGATCCCAGCCTAGCTAAAATTTTCAGGATGATCAGTATTACTGTTCAATAATAACAATTATAAGTTTTCCTTAGTTCCTATGGAGATAATATTAATTTGTCTTGCCCAGTTCTTTCACTTCCTGCTTTCCCTGTTGTAGCTTTGCAAGTCAACGAAGGTCAGAGGCAGATGTGGAGCCAGTGTAAGTGAAGAGGTTTCACTGCAGAGGTTGTAGGTCAGGATATCAGAATGGACAGCTGGAAGATGCTTAAGGTAATAACTTAAGAGTTGCTGAGCACCATAAGGAATGAAGAGATGGTGGATGGTAACACTGACACTCACTACCCTCAGTCTTCTCTCCTTTTACCCCTCAGTAAAAGTTCACATCCTAATTACATATTTCTTCAGGTATGCATATCTAGCTCGAGGTAAGCAAACCTAACATTGCTTTCTAAGACACAACTGTCTTTACTAGACTGCTCAGGTCCTTACAGTGTATCCTGAATTCCACTCAATACACAGAAAAAAGATTATTTTGGATGTCAAAGTTCCTTCTGCAGCGAGATATTTTTGTTGCATCTTTAACAAACCCAGACACTTTCTGAGTGGCAGAGGATAAACACGGACATAGCCCTCCCTTTTTATAGCATTTAAAAATTGTTAATTCTCATGATGTTTCATGAAACTAAGCACATTTATTAGGGTGGGGTTTTGGTTGTGTTTGGTTGGTTGGTTTATTTTTTTTAAGCCACAAACTCCTGGATGTATGTGAGCATCCATCTTAACCAAAAAGAGCAAAAGAATACAGACCCCTCACAGTTACTGGGGGAAAAGCAGGGTACACACTTTTAGTTCAAAATCCAAGAGATGGCAACAAAAAATTCTAAAATGTTATTTCTTCTAATCAGTTATTAGGAATTTTGAAGAACTGGCTTATGTGCTTTGAACTATTGGAGTTGCCAGTACTACCTACTTGTTAAATTTGCATCCTTGATATATTAAAGTTCGGTTTCTGGGTCTAGTCCTACTACAAGCAATGGGAAGTATCAATTTGCCCTTCTGTCGTATGCCTGCATGTAAGTTAGTTCATGATGTCTTGCTCACAGTTAGTAGTTTAAAAAAAAATTAAAAAGAAAGATTATCACTGTGAGGTGAATGCTAAAACCATATTAATGCCATCTAACAGAGGGGGGACAAAGAATATTTGGAAATCTTTCAACTGTGTTTGCAAAACACTGACTGATATTAGCATTGATAGAGTATGAGTGCTCATAAAACTCAGTAAATCTTCTTCATGGTAGTACCTTTAAATATGTCTGTTCCTAATTGACCTTCTCAGATCTTCAATAATAACATATAATGAGCAAATAATAACTTAATTAATTTAGATTAACCAAACTCCAGATTCATTAGAAGGCTGCAACAAGGCTGTAAGACTGCCTTGTTCTTCCATCACCCATGACTAGCATTGAACAACAGAAAAGACCACACTGCTGTTTTCAAGTTAGGGGTGGCTCTTTACAATTTACATAACTACTTGAATTGAGTGATCATCTTATGTACACTCACAGTAACCTCACTTCACCACCCACCCTGCTCCTCTTCTCTAGGGCTAGTGTATGAATAATTCACTTCTCACTGAGAACAAAGCTTTTGTAACTTATGCTGTTTCGTTGAACATTAGAGCAAAAGCAGTGAAAGCGCATACTGAAGAGCAGAGTTACAGTGTCCCAGAAAGCAGCTTCACTCCCCACCTTCCACAAATCTTGTAAACAGCAGACAGGACTGTCAAGGATAGATGTAAATACAATTTCAACTCTTCAGCAAGGGAGATGAGGAAATCTCAAAGAAGTATCAAAGAAAATCTGATTATGATTACTAATAAAACAATTCTACTTGAATACTGAACTTCGATGCCCCACAAAATCCACTAACCACTCATATGAGGCTTCCTGAGAAAAACTCCTTGCAAAAATACAAAGCAAGGCAAGTCAGAAAAATTTGCATGAGTGGAAAGAGAGGGAAAATCAAGTGCCTTTTTTTAGTTCTCTGACGAAAATGAGATGGTTTTACTGTAGCTGGAGATGTATCCGGCTGAGCAATTTTCAGATACTGGCATGAAATGGGAGTCTTGTCAACACCCTTGCTACAACAGACCCCAGATGCATAGATCCTGTACCTCCTTCTCCTGACTGAGAGCTGGACTCAGATAAGAAGAGAGATATACTGATCCTTTAGAGAGATGGATACACTACTGTCTCAGAGACTTTTATATACCCAAGGCCTTCTACCACAGGAATAATCAAATCACGATGTATTTAGTGATGAATTGAACATGCTACATCTGTTCAGATTTTGTAGGTAAACATTGTAAATAAATTATTTTTTAATGCACAGTTTGACCTATGCAGCCTAGAAGACAGTGGAATAATATATGTAATTCACCATAGAATACAAATTTAATAGCAGAAAACCACATAAAATAAACGTGGCTGATAAGGGCATTCTAATGTTTACATCCATGGGGAATGTATCTCTATTATGATCCCACTGTCTGGGGGTCTAAGCACTATGGAAGTGTATTCAATAGTATCATCAGTCTAGCTCTGGGACTTGGGGAGAAATGTGAACCTGATCCATGTTTTCTCAGATGCAGAAATATGAGCCTCTGCAGGACCATTTAGTACATTGTCTCTAAGAGAAAATGCTTCATTAGTGTACTTTGGGTTCTATTTGCAAAACATTCTACCCCCAAAGACAGCTGGCTTGCATGGCACCCAGCCCCACCACCATGCAGTTGGCACTCCCAGCTGGGACATGTCTGCTCTCATAGTCACCTGGGGTGAAGACTGTCCATTTAAAACCTGGGTATAGAGTCCTGGAGAGGAACTGGAGCTAGTTAACAATAAATTGATGGCTTAGGTGGCTACATTTGGTGGGGAAATTTTCTCTCATCCATTAAAACCTGTGACCACATTTTCCAAGCTGTATTTGTAGAACTACTGACTGTGACTTTCTAAGTATTAATTTATTCTACCTATTTCCTTCTCATTATTTTTATTTTTTTTCTCTCCAAGCAGTAACTTAACTGACTTGAAAACTCTATGCAGCCTTCTACACTCCACAATGAAAAATGCTTTGTTTAAATCAATGGAGTAATCCTTCCTCCTCCACCTAAGTAAACTTTCAAATTTCTTTGGCTTTAAAATTCTTGTTTTATTAAGACTGCACTTTGCATAAGCTGGAAAGTTTTGATCTCACTTAAAGTACCTCCTTCAACAGGAGGCCATTGCTGGTAAAATCACTGTTTATCCATGATATCTATGTTACATCAAAATATTTTATGGCATACACATATGTAATATTTTGTAGTTTCGGTTTTGTTTTTTTTTTTTTCCTAGGGAGAAATATGTCTATTATTCAGTGAGTATACAGAGTCTGAAATTAAATAGGCAGCCTGACTCCCCGTTGTCAGTGAATGCTTTAACATGGTTGCAAGCCATGAACAATTTTGGAGTGTTTGTCGTAGAGGCAGTACAGGCATTATCTTGACCCAAACTCATTTGCTTTTTACCTTCTGCAGCATTAAAGATATTCTTGACCCATTTGTGAAAACCTAGCAAATAAATTCAATATCTGTGAAGCCTGAAGGTCTAGATGAACAAATCATAAATCAAATGGCAGCACATGCTCAAAGCTAAAAATGTAGACACTATGCTTATGTGTAAACAGTAATTCTCAGGGAGAAAACTACTAGATGGAGGGAAAGAGACAAAAGGAATGAAAGCAGAACTTTTGGACTATGAATAAAATTTGAGGTTTTTACAAGTTCATTCAAAGCATAGCATAGTATTTCTGAATATTGTTTGAAAATTTCCCAGTCAATAGGAAAAAAAACAAAAACAATGAAAGTCTGTCTTCAAATGCATGCACAGAAACAAACCTCCTTAAAGCCAGTAGGACTGCTAAGGGTAAGCACATGTATAAGTAGTCTTTTAGGTGAGATTGCAGTTTACCTTCCAAAGATCTTTTAAAGACTGATTTCAAGACCCAGCTTGAAAAAAAAAAGGAGCCTTATTCCTTGTATTGAATTTTGGATTGGTTATGGGGTTGTTGTTGTTGTTATTATTATTATTATTATTATTATTATTATTATTATGGAACTAAACCAGGGGTATCACATCCTTGAGCCCAGAGCCTATATAGTCATTTACACTAGATCAGCTTGAAGCTCAAGTACAAGGACTGTACAAATGCTGGTATTCCAGAGTTAGAAACATTTTACATCCATTTTGCACAGATAGAAACAGAAAAGGGCAACAGAGATTTGAGTCATTTGTGTTTTGTAATATCTCCTGATTTATGCCTTAATATTAAGAAACTGCATTGGGAAATGGCAATTTTGTTAATGCAAGAAGACAGATAATTAGTTTTAAAAAATATGAGCCCTTTAAAATTATTACAAAGTGAAAATTACATGTTCATGATCAAAGATAGGTAGTAAATTCTTAAGAACAGGAACAGTTTAACTGTGACTTCAGAACAGGGAACAGGTATAGAAAAATTCTCTGTGGGAGGTTATGCTGAAATGAACTAAACTATCATTATGTCTAAACTTTTTGTATTCAGTAATTTGCCACTATTGTCACCAGCAATTTACTAAGAGTGGGAAGAGGGAAGAATTAAAAAAAGAAGATTTAATTAAGGATTTCCTTTGAAACAAAAGAAGCCTCAAATGACACCTCATGTACGTAAAGATTACGAGTCAATAGGAGACCTGCAGCTTCCAAATTCATAATTGTGTCTCATAGCTAACTGTTTGGCACAATTATCTATCTGAGCAGTGTCCTGTTACCAAGAGAGATCTTGGAAAAGTCAGGAAAAGCAGAAGGATTCAAATAAGAGTTGCTCCTTTCTTAAAAACAACAAACAAAAAAACCCCAAATGAACTAACCCAGTCTGAAATAACTTTCACTACAGAAGTCCTTGCTCAGTTTTCTAGCCAATTTTTCTGGGATTGGGACAAGGAGTTTGAAGGATTACAGATAAAGAGAGAGAGATTGATGGTGAAGAAGAATTAAACCTCACAGAAAAGGTTGGATGGGTAGCTAGCTTATTTAGGAAAGTCAAGCTTTGTTTCTCAGACACTTAGAAGAAAAGTGTAATCAAAGAGATCCTCAAGAGCTAAGGCAGGGGTCCTCAAACTTTTTAAACAGGGGGCCAGTTCACCGTCCCTCAGACACTGTTGGGGGCTGGCCTACAGTTTGGAAAAAAATGAACGAATTCCTAAGCACACTGCACAGATTTTATTTGTAGTAGTGCACAAAAACCAGGAAAAAACCAAATAATATTTCAATGTGAACTATGGGCCTGCTTTTGGCTAATGAGATGGTCAATGTTAGGTTCCATATTTGTCACTGCTAGTCGTAGCAAGTGATGCAAGTGTTCATCAGTTAGTCTGGATCTGATTGGAGATTTCAGATGTTTCATTCGGGAAAAAGTCTGCTCACAGATATAGGTGCTGCCAAAGATGGTTGCAATTTTGGGTGCATGGTTCCTGAGATTACGATATGTCTCTGAGGGGAGAGATGCATAGAAATTAGTAAGGCTGCTTGATTTGAATGCATCTTTCAACAAGTCACAAGTCTGTAGTTCGGCCAATTCCATTTGATAAATCGGATCAACAGTTTCAATGTCAACAGAAAATGGGTTCCGGAAAAGCTGTATGTCCTCTTCATGGAGACGAAGCTCTTTAAATCTAATTTGAAACTCCTTTTGCTACATTTCTAGTACATCCATACATGTTTTGTTTGGGAATGCAACTGCTGGTTTTTCTGCAGACAGGTTTTGAGTTGTGGGGAGATGGCAGAAGTTTTCCTCCTTTACTTGGTTAATGAGCAGGTCTAATTTGACTTGAAATGCTTTCACATGTGAATACATATCACAGATGAGCTTCCCCTTTCCTTGAAGTTGGACATTGAAATTGTTGAGTAGCTCTGTTACATCTGTCAGAAACGCAAGGTGCCATTTCCATTCTGCATCTTTGAGCTCTGGTACTTCTTTGATTTTAGAAAGCATAAAATCATAAATCTGTGGAAGTAAGTAATAAAATCGTTTCAAAACTCTCCCTCGACTCAGCCACTCAGACTTCTGTGTGGTACAGAATATCTTCATAGGCAACATTTAGCTCAGACTGAAATTCCTGAAACTGTCTGTGGTTTTGTGCATGAGCTCCAATGAAGTTAACACAAGAAACCACAATTTTCATGACAGAGTCCAGCTTCAGTGATTTACAACACGGTGCTTCTGGTGGATGATGCAATGTATGGCTATTGGATGTGAATGGTTGCGTTTGTCCATCTCTTTGTTAAGGTGTGCAACCACTCCTTTCATGGACCCCACCATGCTAGGAGCACCATCATTTGTCACACTGAACAGCTTACCCCAGTCCAGCTCCAACTCATTCATAGTTTGGCAAACTTTCTTATAGATATCCTCTCCTGTAGTTGTTCCTTTGATGCTTTTCAGTGCAGCAAGCTCCTCTGTGACTTCGAAAGAATCATTTGTCCCACGAATGAAAATTAGAAGTTGTGCAGAATCGCGAACATCATTGCTTTCACCGAGTGCCAATGAGAAATAGCAAAGTTTCTTTGAGGAGTTTTGCAACTGCAGATTCAAATTTTCCCCCATTTCTTCAATCCTTCATGTAATTGTAGGTCCTGAAAGACTCACTGTACTAAATAAATCCACCTTCTCTGGACACATCTCTTTGGCAACAGAAAGAAAGCATTCTTTAACAAATTCTGCCTCTATGAATGCTCTGCCAGTGCACGCTATGAGCTTGGCAACTTGATAGCTTGCTCGAAGTGATGATATATTGAGCTGCTTTTGCTTCATAAAAGTATTCTGCTGCGTTGTCAATCCATGTTTCAGTCTTAGTATTTTATCTTTTCTCACTTGTCTGACCAAAGAATCATATTTATCTTTATGTTGAGTTTTGTAGTGTTGATGCAAATTGTATTCCTTGAACACAGACACTGAATTCTGGCATATCAGACAAACAGCTCTTTCTTTGTACTCCATGAAAAAATAATCAGAAGTCCACTTTTCTTGGAATACCCTGCACTCGGAGTCAATGTTTCATTTTTTTGACTTGATGGTGCGTGCGCTTCCCACTGGTGCTGGAACCAGTGCCACAAGCAAGTCAGCACCAGTGCTTGCTTGTCCTGCCTGGGAGCTGGAGGGAGGGAGGGAGAGACGGGGGAGTCGCCCACCTCACTGATGCCGCTGCCCCCTTCCTCAGCCTGGCCACGCAGTCCAGAAAGGGTGGCCAGAAGGGACTGAAGGAACTTTGTCACACCAGGGCTCTGGCGATTTGCCTGAGTTGGCTGGACCTCGCAGTCCAGAGGCTGCCCACTGAGATTGCCCAGCAGAGGAGATGCCCGCGCCTCTTGTCCGCAGCAGGGGGGCAGATGGAGGATGAGGCGCTGGTTCCAGCCCAGTCCTGGCAGGTGCTTGGGGCCTGCGGAGGCCAGCGCGCAGATTAAGTGTCAGGAAGTCATCTGTGGCTGCTTGGTTTCCCCCCAAAACCGACGGCGGGAGGGGGGGAGTTCTGTAAATACCGGCGGGACAGATTGAGGACCCTGGGGGGCTGTAGCCGACTGTATCGTTGAGAAGAAGCTGGTTGTGGTAACTGAAGAACTTCCCAGGATAATAGGAAGACCACAAGAAGTATCCTGCTGGATTAAGCTAATAGTCCACCTAGCACAGGACTTGGCTTCTGACAGTGGTAAAACCCAGACATTTTGTGCTATCTGTTCTTCTCAATCCCTAGGACCTATCACCACTGAATTAGGGATGTTGGTGGCCACATTATTGCTTTTTCCATTTGATACATATACTTTGAAATTTTTAAATTGCTAATATAATCTGATATCCTCAATCTCCTGTGGCAAAAAGTTCCCAAAGTTTATTACTTATTGTGTAAAGTACTTTTAAATCTTTCTAAGTTGATTTCAGTACCTTCCAGTGTCCCCAGGTTTCATTATTGTGGGATTTGGAGAACTATAGATCTGCATTCAGCTTACTATCACCTGCAAGATTTTTCTGGTCAAGCCTTCCTTCAGTCTTCTCTGCTCCAAACTAAACAGTCCAAACTTTCTAGCCTGTTCTTCTAAGGTAGCTTCTGCATGCCTTGGATCATTTGCACATTTTTCTAGTACCTCTACATCTCCCTTGAGGTGCAGAGACCAGAACTGTGCACAGGCTCAAGGTGTGACTATAACACAGAGATTTTATAGTGGCAAAATGACACCTTCTTTCTTTTCCTAATGCCCTCAATCCACTGCTGTGTATAATAGAGATATAGAAGATAATTTAATGTAATTTTGCCACACAGTTAGATAAAAGATTGTCATCTCTCCTCAAAGTCACTGCTGAATTATCTTCTTAAAGGGGTACCTAAACTTTCTTACTTCAAAACTGGCATATCCCAAGAAACCCCACACACCAGATTAAGAATAGTTCTCTGGGGTCCAAACTGTTTTTTCTCTGCATGATGCCTGAATAAAGAGATTTTGTACGAAGTGGGGATATCAAGAAAAGAAGATGAAAAAAATCTTCAGCAACCTTAAAGACAGGCTGTGGTATAGCTTTGTAGCAAATCCACAGTTTCTCCTGGGAAGAATTGGACTAGAGCAATGACCAAGGGCTGTTACACATAGTTCTTACAGAATTGTTTTCACACACGAAGTCACATGCTGTTAGTTCAAATCATCACTTACAACGTATTCATCCACAAATCAAATAAATTCACAAGGGAATAGACAATGATATTAATCTTTTGCCTGTTGGATCTTGTTGGCTCTATGCTTTTTCAATGAGTGAGCAAACAGCCAGATAACTACCTCATTCTGAATAGAAGAAAAATAAAATGAAAAAGGGAACCAAGACTTTGATACAATCAGTACATTTTGGCAAACTTTTCTGGAACTGGGAGTGAAGAATCACCTTTCATCTCATTACTAGCCAGGTGAAAATACAATTGCTGTGCTCAAGCATAGACTCGTTTCTTCACATTTCCTCAAGGTGAGTAGGGATGAAAAGAACAGACTAAACCAAGATTTACCTGAAATATTCCAGCTATGCAGGGGGAAAAGTCTGCTGCTACCCCTCTGAAGTGGAGTAACTTTGGACTTCTCCCTCCTGGATCTTCCAAAGACATTTGTGCTTCTCCAAACAATGTGCTCAGGGATGGAGGGCAGGACAAGGAACAGGTCTGAACTGCCCCCACAGCCTCATTGCAAGATGTAACTCACCCCTGAAGCATTTATCAATCTCCAAAAATGTGGATGAATAACAAGGACTGAAAACTTATATATAGTGACTAGTTTTTTCTTTTCTCATCCTTGTTGTATATATCTAATTGATCTTACTGGGGTAGAGATTACACTGTTAAAATTAGTTGTTTCTATTTCTACCAGCACTCTCTGCATGTTAATATTTTAATCTCTGTAATTTTCATGAGAGAAGGATCTGCAGCATGCTTTCTCATCTCCCACAGACTCAAATCCTTTCCTGCGCTCATGCACTGCTTTCATGCAATCTCCAGCAATAAAGATTTCTCTCAATATGGTAGCATGAATCACTGTTGATGAACATAGCTGATAATATCAGATTCACAGAAGGCAGAAGTAATGAATTTTATTTTATTAGTGGCTTAAGGACATGGTTCATCAACTGGTTAAGAGTAGGTGGGGGAGAAAGATGTAAAAATAGTTTGTATTGCTGAGCATACCAAAGACAAAAAAAATAAGGCAAAATCTGGGGAAGAAAAAAAAAAGGAGAAAGTCCATATATCCTATCAACACAATCTATGCTGTCAAATTAGGGAACAAAAGTAAATTATTTTCTTTGTATTCTCTCCCTGTTTGTTGCCACATATGTTGTACTGTTGTATTGTGCTAAGCACCCATATGGCTCTAGTCACAGTAAGGTTTATCAGCATCCCTAGTCCTAGCAGAACAGATAATTTGATTTCAGTAATGTGTTCCATTTTATAATTACATGTTTACTTACAGTAACTAGGGTGAAAGAGGGTGATGTGTAACAAAATAATGAGACTTTCATCTTTTTAATACCAATGAAATAAAAAAGAAGTTTGGACTCTAAATAGAAATTAAGACTCTAATTATGTGGTTGCCACATCTCTACACTGTACAAAATTTTATGACAGTATGTGGTCTGTGATTAACAGGGACATAAATATGGAAATAATCTACTTTCAAAAACAAATCTTTCCTTTTTGGCATGTATGTGTCCTATCACATATGCTTCCAAAGAGACTGCCATTCAAGTTTCAATTAACATCATTAAAACTTACAGGAAATACAAGATACAGACCTAAAGTTTGCATTTTTATAAAACAGAGCAGAAACAAGTGACCATAATAACTGCTGAAGGTTTCAAAGTATAAATCCAGCTGTGAATCGGCTCAACATTTCAGAAGACCAGGCTGCATTTTTGCATTAGCAATTATTAGCTTCAAATATGTATACAAGGTTAGGTAGTTCAAACACTAGTAGTTCTTGGGATTTTTATTTTTTTTTTCAAACCAGCAGACTAGCATCAGTCAGTACACATGGAGTAGAAATGGATTACTGAAACAGAAAACAGAAAATCCTCCTATTAAAAAATTCAGAAAACCATAACTTCCTAATTTTGTTCCAAAATATATGTGGATTCGTTTGGGAAATGAATATTTTCCAGGTAAAATGCAAATGGTAAATTCCCTACATAATGCAGTTAAGTTTTCCTATAGAAAGAACAAGTTGGAGTAGCAATTTTGTAAGTGCACTTAATATAAAGCATGTTCAAGATTTTCATGTTTTAGTTTTCTGGGAATTTCATCTGCTTATTTATTGAAGTTATTATATTAAAAACTCACTATGCTACTTGGTGGTGGTTTTTCACATAACTTTTCAAACGAACAGAAACACATTCAACAAGCTATTTATTCACTAGAACTCTGGTTGTTTTCTGAATCTCATTTTGAAATTGAAAATTTCTCTTGCATACTTGTAGAATTAAAAAAAGAACTTAACCTTCTTTTCAAGCTTGTCACTAAAATGTCAGTTTGGCCAGATGACAAACATAATTTTATCTAGCGAGAAAAATAAAGGCAAGGCAAAACCAAAATACATTAAATTTGTACACAGCTTGTACACAAAGGCTGTAATAATGTGTTTCTGAAATTACTGTATTAATGCAGAAAGCATCAATGTTATAGGCAGTTTAAGAAGCTGCAGATATTGTGCCAATACAGAATTGCTACTTACCTTCAAAATAATGTTCTTTTAGAATCTAATGCAACATTCATTGGAATCAAAATGAATGTCTGAAATGCAATTTTATTTCTTATGTAGTAAGGGCATGTATAGCATCTATGGAAAAGCATGAAAACTAACACCTGAAAAAAAACCAGTCTTCTCTTTCACAGATGTTCCAGTAGTAAATAAAAATAAGTTTTATGATTTTTTTTTTTATCTGAATGCATTCTTTGCTCATTAGTGGGTAACACTTACATGTTTGTTCTATAGATTCTTTACTGAAGTTGAAAATGTCTGATCCTCTAGATATCTGATTATCAAGGCAACATTAATTTTCTCATAACATGGATATCTTTTCCTGAACAAATATCTACAAGTGCGAAAAAAAAATCTGCTATACTGAATTTTCGTAAATATTTTTCCTTATTCCTCTCTCTACCATACATACTTCTAATAGCTAACATGACAGTATTTTTTACTTAATTCGTGTTACTGTTGAACATGTTTTGGTTGTGGGTGTTTTTGTTTTGTTGTTTTGTTTTTTAATTGAAAGAGATGCAGGCCCTGATCCAACAAAGCACTTCCTTACACATATAATTAACTTTTGCAATGTCTGTGGCTTCAGCAAAATCAACGGGTGGCTCACACAAGCCTAAGCACTTTGTGCAGCCTAGTCTTATGCTACAATTAGCAATAAAATATCTGCACTAAGGGAGCTTCATCCAAAGTAAGAATAGGATTTTTCAAGATCATTGTGAAGGATGAAACAGTGAACCAGGAGTTGGAGACCATGAGGTGCCCATCAGTAATTTCTTCCAGAAAACAGTCACTCACTCCTGAATGGCACTCAAATATCATTTGATTCAGTTGTGAGCTTAAACAATAGTTAAAAAAATATTGCAGAGTTTCTAGAAGCTAATATGATGTCCCCATCTTGATGTTCATTGCAGAGTAGGTCCTGCTGGTGGAAAAAAGAGTGGTCAGACAGTGAGATTCATCAAAATAAGCAAGAAATACTAACACTTATGCTTACCTGTAATAAAGGCTCAGTGGGAACAAGCTCTACAATGAACAGCAGCACAGTTCATAAAAAATCTTTCCTGTTTTGCAACCTGCATCAGACTTTTTTCTAGACCTTGAATGCTAGTTTGGGCTAACCAGCTTCATTATAAACCTCATCCCCAAACTATCCTTTGTTTCCCTATCTGCAGGGCAGGTATCAGCTTCCCTGAAGAATCACAGGGAAGAAGAGCTGTGAGTGCACCTTACAAGTAGGAAAATGGCTCCAATGGTGTCCACTACTCCACTGTAGGATAAAATTAGGCAAAGCATACTGCCAGCAAGATCTGCTCCAGACACTTCATTATCTCAGTTTCTCTCACAGGGACTCCTAGGTAATTCCAGCTTTTTGTTGGACAATGATGATAGCACAACAGTGTGTTGATGGTAACACCACATTATGTCTCTGGTTACACAATGCGAGCAGCACAAGCCCTTGGGCTAAGAGCTACATCCAGCTCATGGCTCTCGGGCGGTCACTGAGACTCCCTAGAGATGTTTCATACCACAAGCCAAGCTGCTCAGCTGTGGTGATCTCAAAATTCCTACTGAACTCTATGAGGGTCTTGGATCAAGAAAAATGTCCTTGGCTGAAAGACAAAAGGCAGCAAATTAACAAATGCCCATTGCACACCATTAAAGATAAACTTTGGTGAGATGTGACCTTGTGATGCTGCAGTGAACACCCAAGGGCACTATTAAAAATGTTGACAAAGTTGCCTCATTTTTCAGGCAAGGCTAAAGGTTTGACCTCAAGGCCACATTCTTAGACATTTGGTTTGCTTTATTTATTCTGCTTGATTTATATACTTGCTCTTAGGTATCTTTGTTTAGCATTTATATACTGTCTTGAGTACTTTTTTATGGGTAGAAAAGACCCTATCACTATCTTTTCATAGACTCTTCAAAAGTTATTTTTTTAGGGATGAAACAATACAATATTGTCATAATTTAAACTTTGTGTTTAAGTTTTCTGTATCATTGCTAGCTTAATTAAAAACTAGATTCTCACTACAAGAAATTCCATGCGATTCCAATGTCTACTTGCCTTGTTTTCTATGCATGCCTTCTACCTTAAATTATTTTTCAAGTTCCAGAGAAACAAAAGAATAAACATCTTCAGGTTATAGATATACGCCGTTCACATCCCTCAAAGTTTTAATAAGATGCACTTAAATGTGCTTACAGCCAACACTGTAATTAGGAATTCATTTTCTAACTTACTTGTCAGATTTCATAGATTTGAATATCTTTCCCCTGAAGGGAAAAAAAAACAAAAAACTGCAACTGAAACAACAACAAAAAAACAATAATTGTATGAATTTTAAGGTATTTCATAACATAAGTTAAGTATAATTGTTAAGTTAGTTACTCAACGTACAATTAAGTTGGGGGCAGGGAAAGAAATACATTCACATATTCTTGTGCCCCTAAAGGAAAGAAAATTTATATTACTTTAACATAGATACAGGAAAACAATACAAATAATTTGTTGGGTTGCAGGATGAACCAGACCTAACTTCTGACGATATGAGCCCCCTGACTTGATTTGTTTATTTAACCAAAAAGTTCAATAAACATTAAGGATAACAGCAAAGAATTCGTATGCTTAGAGGAATTAGTATGTATGTATATACATTTTCCAAATCTTGCAAAGCTAGTTTGCATGTACAGGAATTGAGATTCTTGATAATAGCTGTCATTAGTAAAGTAATTAATAGTGTTCGTATAATTAAAAAAAAAAAAAAAACAGTTAAGGCAGGATTCAAAGCAAGAAATTTTTGCAGCCTTACAGATTAATCCTGTGCAATGAAAATATGCATCAAGTGTTGGCACAGAAGGGTGTAAGGCCAGTAACAGAAGTCAGGCACCAAATTCAAAGCTTGACACTTTGGCAGAATGGGTCAGAATGGATGTTCACACAAGAAGATAACACCAGCAGCTAGGCAGCAGAAATAGATGTGTACAATGACGTGAAGGTTAGAAGAAAAACCTGGGATTTTACCTGAAATGCAGAAGTTATTTAAAGGGAAGGAGATTTGTCAGCATGATCGGTAAGAAAGAATTTGGACAAATAGGAATGTGTCCAGACATGAAAATAATTTATGACACAAGTTTTAGGTTCCTTAAATTAATTAATTAGTTGTGGCAATTAAATTCTTAGCTTGAAACCCATGAATAAAAAGTATTACAGTGGAGAGAGAGGATATGGAGAAATAGACAGAATACCCAGTACTTGTGAAAGGGAAGAAAGTACTGAAGAGCCCTCAGCCTGGGGATGGGAAGGGAGGGTAGGGGATGGAGACTGTTAAAGCACTGGAGGTTGCATGGAAAGAAAGCAAAAACAAATAAATCACTTGATCTTTCTGATCTATATGATCTTTAAAATGGCTGACAGACTTACAGAAGAAACGGAGAGAGACTACAGTGTATCTGGAGAGCTGAAGATGGGTAAGTCCTCAAAGGTAACTGTATGAGACTTACTGAAGTTGGCCTGCTAAAAAGGAAATGCAAATTGGCAGGAAAATGTAGAAGATCTTACAGAGAGCTGAAGAAGCATAATCAGTGTATGCTCACTGCTGACTGAATGATGCTATTTAGATCAAGACAAGGGAAATACAAGATGTCAGGAAGACATGCAAATGAAAAATATGAACAGAGATGATTTGTACAATACTTCAAATACTGGAAAACAAATTATGAGGGAAAAATACACTGAATAATCTCCACTTTATTTTATTTATTGAAATGCAGATAAGTGTCCTCACAGAGATCATATTCAGAAATGCAATATTTCCTGCAAACAAGAGAATGAGAGGAAAGGACCTCATAATCCTATACCAGCAGAATGTCTTTCTGCAAAATTTTTGTGCTGATTATGTTTTACCCAGGAAGACTAGAGGCCTTTTACCTTGGCTGAAGGTGAAACAAAGCTTGTTTGACTTGCACGCTTGCACTTCCCAATTCTGCTCTGCTTTACCTTGCCAAAAACATTAACAACTATACTTGTAGCTTCATAGAAAAATAATTCAGTTGCTACATTGTTGGAGCATTGATATTTATAAACCAAGTAGATGTAACATTACTATTAAAAATATTATTGTACTAAACATGATGGACTATTGGATTTAGAAGCAGCTTGTGACAAACAATATGTTTAGGATGAAGAGGCTAAAACACATTTGGGCCAGTGGTTTCAGGGGCTTCTTCAAGATCTAGTAAGATACAACGTAGTGCAAAGAAAAGCTGAAACAACAAAGTTTTGAAAGATTTGTGAGCCCTCACCTGTGTTACCAGATTTCATGCTGGTTTTAAGCCAATCCATATTTCTCATTCCCTTTCTCAGCTTCAGTCTTAAATGATTCAACAGATGCAGTCTGATTTTATAGCACTTAATTGTACTCTCCAGGGACAGGGTACAACACAGAATGCAGTTTTCCCTTTGACAGTGGTTTTCCAGGTACTTCCAGCCCTGAGAAAAAAATGTGGACAAAGGGATCCCTGACTGTAGGACCCATGTTGTGTGCTAGGAGTCACAAATCCCTCAGCAGCTTAGCAATTGCACTGTACCAGCATGCAGGGCTTGGCAAAAAAGCTTGATCCTGTTGAGAACCACTGCAGTGCCAAGGTCTGCCCTCACTCTGGCACCTGTGCAGGCTGCTGGCTCTGGCACCTTTTTCTTTCCCTTTACTGCAGGAACAGGCAACACACTGGGGTAACAAACTCATTCAGACACCTTTGCATCCATGACATCTAAGACAGATCCCATGACAAAAGTTTGAGCTAAAAAAGAGAGCCTATATTTGTATTTTATTTTTAAAAAGCATATACTCCTCTTTGTTGCCTATTTCCAAACAGACCAGAAACCAGCACCATTCTTCTTCCATTTCCCAGCGTGGATCTGGGGTGGCACTGCAACTGTACCCCAGCAACATAAACAAGTTTTCCTTTGGGTGCAATCTAGAGCAGCTGCTGGGCTGTTCTTTCTCCAAGAAATCAGAAAGACTCCCACCTTTAAATCCAGTTCACTGAAATTAAGATGTAGACACTAAGACATTGGTGTGGTGTCTCAAAGTTGTTGTGTTAGATACATGCACTGACATCAGGAAACATCTGATTAAGGAAGAATGAGGTTTAACACTTTCCCTTTTTTTTTTTTTTTTAAGAAAAAAAAAAAAAAAAAAAGCAAGTCTTTGGTCTTTATATTCACAGACCAAAGACTAAAAATAACACCAGGACAGATGCTGACGACTCAGTTCAAACAGGACACACTGACTCAAGTTTTAGGACAAGAGCTCTCCTGCAGCAGCTGTAAGGAATCACAAAGCATTTCTCTGAGCACTCTCAAAGATAATTATTACAACACAACTATTATTGGCTCTAAAGCCTCTCTTCCTTCATTTAATTTACTATCACATCTTCCTCAGGGTTCCTACTGCCTGGTTGCATTCTACAGCTTTTAAAGAAATAGCACGTCTCCATGGAGGTTCTCTGTCACTGCTTATGTGTTCCAGCTTCAGAGTCTTCACCACAGCCCTGGATTTGGCAAGATACATGATTTTAAATTGTCCCAGTTCAGTTGTTGCAAACCCCTCTTTATATAGTCACTTGCCCCAGTTTAAGCTTTGACTGAAACTGTCTCAGCTTGCATCAAGAGATTACTAAATTACACACAGAATCACAGAATGTCAGAGATTGGAAAGGACCTTGAAAGATCATCTAGTCCAATCCCCCTGCTGGAGCAGGAACACTTAGATGAGTTCACACAGGAAGGTGTCCAGGTGGGTTTTGAATGTCTTCAGAGAAGGAGACTCCACAACCTCCCTGGGCAGCCTGTTCCAGTGCTCTGTTACCCTCACAGTAAAGAAGTTCCTTCTCAAATTTAAGCGGAAACTCCTGTGTTCCAGCTTACACCCATTGCCCCTTGTCCTATAATTGGACACCACTGTGAAGAGCCTGGCTCCCTCCTCCTGGCACTCACTCTTCATATATTTATAAACATTAATAAGGTCACCCCTCAGCCTCCTCTTCTCCAAGCTAAAGAGGCCCAGCTCCCTCAGCCTTTCCTCGTAAGGGAGATGCTAAGCAGGGGATAAGGTGGCTTAACCAGGACTGTCTTCTAGAGGCCTTAAGTAGACCAATTCAGAATCAATTCAGATAGACAGATATAATGTTTCAATGAAGAAGAGCACACACAGTAATCCTCCTAATTTCAGGCTAATTTGCTAGGAAGCTGTTAATACCTTACTTTATCAAAGTAGGGACACAAAGAATATTCTCCTATTAGCCTCCCTTAATAACAGAACTGTGTAACTCCCTAATTAACAGTTTGGAAGTTTTTTTTGCATGTACCAAATCGAAGAAAATCTTCACTTGCCTGTACTTATGTGAGGAAAGGATGCTGTAGTGATTAAGGAGGGAAAAAAAAGGTCCTTGAAATTACAGCTGACAAAACATATGGAGGGAGGTGTTAAGGACACAAACCCCAGAAGTGAAAAAGCAAGCCCCTAAGTTGAATAGAGGATGTTATGGAAAGAGTGTCACAACAAACCACGAAAAGTTATAAGGAATGGAGAAGCATGACAACGGATCTCTGGGGTAGCATAAATTTTTGCATCATCTGTTGGTATCTTAGTGGGTCAATATATTTCTAATAACATGTTACACATCTCAATTAAAAAAAAAAAAAAGAGAAAGGCTAAGAGACTTTTTTGTATAAAAGTAAATTGTATAATCTCTCTGCCACTTAAGTTTCCAGTACTAGATAAAAGACATTCACAGTCCTCCACCTTTAATATTATGAAGCAGTGTGAATAGGGAAATTGATTGATGTAGTTCTGAGTGGATCAGTTTGTTTCAGAACAAAAAAACATCTGGGGTTTTCTCCTGTTTATCAGATATAACTTTAAATAAAAAATTAATATAGCTTATATCACCAACTTACACATTTTCATATAACTGAAAAATTAGTGATGACAGGAGGGAAAGTTTAGTTCTCGAGATAAACAGTATAAACATGTTTTATTGTACATAACAAGACTTGGACTTTTTCTAAGAAGGAAAAAAAAAAAAACCATTAATATAATTAATTCACATTGTCTATGATCTAAAGATAATTCATTATAAGAGCATTCCAATACCTATCTGTTCAAAACTGTGTCCCAAACACCAGAAGAGTGATATTTCACCATCTGTTGCTGAGTGGCTCATATCAATGTCTTATTCCTCATCGTTAGCCTGTTATACTGCAAGAATTTTTAGAGCAAGAATCAAACACCATCAACTAGCAATGAGAACTGCTTTAAAAACACTGTGAAAATTTCACACAACAGGTCTTCAGTACCTCATGCTTTTAATGGAAAGGACTTTTTTTAAATGCGATGTTGGTGTTCATGAGATTATCCAAACTTTGTGTCTGGTCATTATGGCAGGCAGATGATTTTCAGTGATTCCACTGGGTTTTTGGCGCACGGATGCCAAGAGGCCATCCACAGTTGTATTGCAGCATTGTATTGCATGCAACTTTCACAGAAGTTTCTTCACCCATTCTACATCCTTCAACTACTTCACACAAAACACCTAACAGTGCCAGCTACAAACTCCTGAAATCAATAGGTTACTTAATTAGAAGGTCAAAGAGACTGCATTTTTTCACAAAGTACAAGTTTGACCCCATAGCATTTTGTTTCGCTGCTGGTTGTACAGGTGCAGATGCTTTGGATGGACTCCAAGCAATAGTCTAAAAGCTGCAACATGCTCTCAGTGACTGAGTAGGAGAACACAACAGCCACTGGCACATCTTTGCTCTTGTTTCACCAGGTATTATCTGGTATGGCATCCTGTCAGTCCAAAAACCCATCTTGCAAGGGACCCTTTACATCATACCTTGTGTGACAACTCTTCCACACACTTCTTTGCAGCACACACTTCAATGCAATATATAAATCTGCTATCACTGCGAGGTAAAAAACATCTTCCAACGAATACCAATGTTATTTCACTTATCTCTGTAAGTGAGTAATAACAAGCACTAACATAATATTTTTATTATTTTCATTACTTGTTATAGTTTATGGTTTCTTAATATATCACTTTACCTGAAAGTTGAGAATTTGAGGTATTGTAGATCTATGAAGAATAAAAGCTTCAGTGTATGATAAGGCTGACTTTTAAATTTTAAATACTAGCTAAGTGAACACTGTTCTGATCTCTTTCTTCTACCTGAGATGATCCCCACTGAATTCTGCAGAATTGTGTGCTGTCATCACTGTAGCACACAGCATTTCAGTGAAACTCAAAGAGGTATTACAGCCCAGGCAAAGTAAACTTGTGGTATTGCCATACATATGCCTCTAGATGGACAGCCAGAAATGACAGGGGATTGGAGATCACCTGGGAGTTCCTTCTTGTACAATATTTCACTCATGTTAAAATTACCAGAGATGGAGGATCAACAAGAAATAAAATGTTTTTTTTTCAAGGCCTCTGAAATGCTTTCCTCTTTTTTTTTTTTGTTTGTTTTAGTTTTTGAGGTTGTTCTTTTGTTTGTTTGTTTTTTTCCCTAAAGGACTGAAGGCAATCACTTTAAAATTTAAATTGAAATTGTTTCACTTTGAATGTGCCTTCACATTACTGTATCCTTCAGTCTTGGCTGCTTAAAGCAGTTAGGAACATAAATTACATTGACTTCAAAGAAAGATGGGCACTGAAATAACTTTGCAGATCTGGACCTCAGTACCTTTTCAGAAAATGTTGTTTGAAATGGATGGAAAGGGATGGAAAAGTCCACAACAAAAAGCAGTCTCAGATGGTTTAAATGAGCAGTACTAAACTGTTGTCAAATCATTTACACCAAAAGAAAATGTGATTCTTTGAACATGAACTGAGTCTTCCACACCAAGCAGAACTTCCTGTGTTCACCACACAGAGTAATAGGAAAAAGAACAACACAGGAGCAGTTTAGGAAAAAAAAAAAATATTTTTTCAAGTAGTACATATTGCATTATAAGAAGACAAACAAATCTTATAGTATTCCTTTCATTCATTAACTGTTTCCAAAACAAATATATGCAAACAGACCACTCAAACCCCATAATTTTTAAGATGCATGATTCTTTATATCATTGTATTCCATATCAGATGCTTAAACTTTTAAAAATACTTCTCAAAGAAACATTTAAAAATAAGTATTTTTTTTATCTATGGAAAGTTTCACAGCTGGTGAAATCTGTGGAAAATTATAGCTGGTCAAACAGTTGACTATTATTCATCACTCAATTTAATTTACATGTTAAGAAAAAAGTAGAAGTTATATTGAATCATGAGACCATCAATATATGCATGAGATAAGCATATACATATTTAAAAAAAATATCACACAGACCCATTTCATTGTTTTGTTTCCCTTTTTCCCCACAAAAATAACAGTTTCAATTATATCACACAACTGAAAGTATATTTTCTGTTTTTTCAAATGTAATGAATTTAAATGACCATTTTATTAGTCTTCAGTTAGCACCTAAAAACCTATTTCAGTGAGGACCCTGGGATTAAAATGTGAATGGGTGGTTGAACAGTCCACAACACTTGTCTGGGAAAGGGTGATGTTCAGTAATTACATCTCTATCCTCTATGAGACAGTATGTGTAGAGATCCAAGTCCAGAGGGAACACAGCATTCTGCAGACTTCACGAATTTTAAAATGAGCTAATTTATAATAGATAATTCAGCAGGCACCTGTAGAAATGAGATTCGCACTGCAAATTGTTTTGTGAATTCATTTTTTACTAGGGAGAGGTTTTTTTTGTGGGTTTTTTTGGTCATGTCACTTTTATAAACAATGATGCGTTAATATAACAGAAATCTTTCACCCACCATCCCTTACACTCACATTGCCCTGGTTTTATGGGGAATCTCTAGATTTTTTCATAGAGAGGATGGGCTTGATTTAAAAGCTAGTAAATCCATCAGGATTATTAACTTCAGTAGACTCCAGGTAAGGAAAAACACCTATTATAAAATCACCTTACAAAATGACTCCTGCAGACATAGAAATTAGGAGAAAGCAGTCCTACTGGTTCTCCATGTTCTGCATTAGGACCTATAGCTTCATTTGCCCAGGGAGCACAGGTAGCATGAGGAGGGCTCCTGCTCCTTTTCTCTAAAGTCTGTGGTCAACACCTAACAGAAACAAAATATTCTGATTCTTTGGGTTCATTTTAGTAACTGATACAGAGAGGAAAGCTTGTAAAAGAATCACACTCTGTGCAAGTTATTTTTACAACCAGGTGCATCTACAAGTAAAGGTCTCTGGCCAAGAATCTTCAGGAAAATTCTCTTTGAGTCCCACTCCTTCAGGCCTCTGGCAGCATACTGATATCTGATTTCTGTCCTCTTTCACACCACTTCTGAATTCATCATTGTGAGCTGAAGGCGACATAATATACGCACCAGGTCATAAGTGAAAGGAATCTAACGGTAGAAGAAGCTTGGACATAATGTAAATGACAGCCAGTAATATGGCCCAAATGGAACAGCAATAGTTTCATGAGTATTTGCATCAGTATATTATCTTCAGCATCCCGGAGGTTAAATTCTCCCCCACAGGCTGCAAATTGCATTAGGAACTACCTGCCATGATACGCTGTGGCTTCTCCCATGTGACTCCCAGTGCTAACAAAAGCAATGCTGTGTCTTTTATGTATTTTTGAAGATTTAAAAAAAAAAAAATATATAAACTATCAAGTACTTACTGAGATTACATTTGATTGGGAAGATAGTAGGATGCTGTGTGTTATGAATGAAGGCAGTAACTCCAGACTGTACCTTTGCACTGAACTAGTTCCTCTCTCAGCTGTGCTCCCCCATAGCCAGCTTAGATACTCATCAATTTTGGCTTTAAATCCTTTGAGGCTCTTAACTTTGACTATTTCTCTTGACAGCCTATTTCCTAGGACTGTATAATTTTACAGGGCAATAAAGTCTTCTGAATATCAAGTCTACATCTCCTTCCTCAATTTCCCTTGCATTATCCTATGTTGAAGAAAGGTTAGTTCCTTAAGTCACTATTGGTTGTCACACACAAAGTATTTGTATGCCATTGCTAAACTTCCTCTCAGGTTCCTTTGCTTCCAAAAAGCCAGAAGATACAGAAAAGGCCTTGAAGGTTCACCTTACTTATCCCTTTGGCTGTACAAAAGTACTCCCTGTAGTATATGTCAGTGCTCTGTTCAGTACAATTTAAATTGTTTCACACAATAGGATTTCTGTTCCTTCCTTGGGGAAGCTATTTCTCAGCCTAACTGAGCAGCATCTCCCAAGGAAAGGTTTATGTTCTAAATGAGGGACCTGGTTCCTTGTTATGGCAAGACAGGGTTTGCTTAATCCAGTTCTGTTTATTTCCCAATAAGTTATTTCAGGGAAAGAGCAGAAGGAACTTTACAGGAACAAGAGACAAAGAAGCCCTGCAGGGCTAACCCTGCCCAGATGCCCTACTATCTGAGAGTGCCTGGGAAGGGTAAAACAGCACAAATGAAGAGGAGATGGCTGAAAGGCAGCTTTCCCTAACCATCTGCTTCTCTAGAGCAGCAAGCAGCAACAAACCAAACTAAAATCCAATCCAAACCAAAATCTAAACAAGAAATGTAGGTTAAGAATGCAATTCTAAGCTGTATCTCCTTGAGCTGTGAAGCAGCCTCCTACCTTTCCTGTACCAGGCCAGCTCAGGAGCTTCTCCAGTTTACTCTTTAGCTGTAACCACCACTGATGGGTCACAGGTTACAAAGATACCTTAACTACTGCTCCAGCTGGACAGGTAACTGGATACTTGTAGTTGAACTGGATTTCCCCACAACAGGATGTTTTGTCACTCAAAAGCTTTGCCTCCAGAACACTTTAGTTTGTCTCTCCTCCTGTTCACACTGCCTCCTCCCAGGCAACAGGCACTACCTGTTTCTGGACCACTCCCATTTTTCCAAGCAGCCATGTCCGCATTGAACCAGTGCTCTTGCCCACCCAGCTGATCTTAAAAGTCCCTCTTCAAGAGCTTTTGTAGCAGCAGCAGCTGTACCAGCAGGACTCACATATTGCTTCAGCGTAGCTGTGGCTTTGGAGTGGCTGAACAGAGCTCATGGTGGGATTATGCCAGCAATCAAATGCCCTGCATTTGGGTAAATCTGGAAAAGAAGAGAATTGTTATAACTAAGGACATTATGATTATGAGATATCAGCTCTAAAGGTATATACACACACAGCATTTATATATAAAATAATGCTAAACAATTGTTTAAGTAGGAAAGTTAATTTGATAGTCACATATCCCAACTAGTTAGATCCATACCTGTTCTGAAAAAGGCTGAGTTCTTCACCTTCATTAGATTAACTGTCCCTTCAGTGAATGATTGAATTCATTCCTTTGTTACAATAAATGAGTTAAAACTCAGCTTCCAAATTAAATGTGCCTCAAACTGATAGATGAAGTTGTAGATAACCCACACAAGAACTGCAGTTTGCTGACATAAGTAACTAAATTTATGTCAGCAAATGTGAGAACTATCCTGAAAAAAAAATATTATAGCTCATCTCTAACTTTTATGTTGTTGACTATCACTTGTGTTCAGCTGTTTCTCTATATCTAAAATATATATCAGCTTTGAATAGGTGAGTGAAACTTCATCCTTAGACATAAATATATATATATATATTAAAAAAAAGAAGTTATTTATGTTCTCCTTGAAGTCTGGTCTAAGAATGAGGATATTTTTTCTCTTTGTCTTGCAGGTTCAGACACAACAAGCTTCTCAGCTTCACTAATTAATCTTGCCCCAGCTGCTGACTCCACAGGTGATGAGACTCTCCACTTGTCACCTAGGAAATACAGCTTCTATAATAGAGAAAAGTTTCCATCTGTGAGTCTTAAAACCTCTATTAAAAGGTTCAAAAAAAGTTCTAGGGACCTTGCCCATGTAATTGAAGAACATTGAAACTTTGAAGTATAAACCTTTTTTTTTTTTTCTTTCTCCTCACCCAGCTTCCTTTTCAAACCAAAGGAACAACATGTGCTTGATAAATAACTTTTTTGCCACATGCCATGCAGTCATGTACCTGCAGCATCAGAGTTTTCAGTTAGTAAACTGCCCAGCTTCCTGAAAAAAAAAAAAAAAAAAAAAAATTGCTTTCTTGCTATCTCCTAATTGAACTGAAGTATGTAGTGAAAATAATAGCTGCATTAGTAGATATTTGTTATTTTTCCTATAACAACCAGAAGAGATGCTCTCCTCAGGGAAAATACTGAAAGGATTATTTGCTACAACTATGTTGAGAAGAGAGAGTATGTGGGGATTCACACCGAGCAAGATGACTTGATGATGAAGCTCAAATAAGCCTTTGTGACATTTTGCCAGTATTGATAGGATGTTTTCATTTATCTTCCACCTACACTGTTCATTAGGAATTGATTTCTAGCAAACACAACTTGAGACAGCTGTCTGAATTGCCCACAGTTAGAGTGAGCAGTATTGCTGGGGTTTATTATAAGGAGACCATAAGGTCAGCATGTTTATTCCAACAGCCGCTCGCTTTGATCAGGGACAGTAACACAATCTGACTGGATCTCTGAAGACCTGACAGTGACAGGGCTGCTAGTGGGTAGTGATAACTGTTTATTACACTGACCACAGCTGCAACCCTCAAATAGGTGCTTCTTCCACATAGGTGTAGCTGTTCCCCCACCCACCCCTCATGTCATTTCTCATGTTTATTGCAAATTGCTGTGGCCTCAAACTTTGATTCTACCACCCTGGGATAGGGGGCTGAGGGTGCTGTAATATTACTAGTGACTGTCTGGCTTTGCTTTTCTGCTTTAGCAGTGCTTGGCGATTTGTTCTTATGAGCTAAACTCCTGCGTGCACGGGCAGAATCGAACCAAGGAGGAAATAGGAGAAGTTATTCTTAGTTAGGTTTGGAGATTTTAGATTTTGAAAACAGTGTTCTTGAGGATAACTAGGGTGGTTTTTAGGGTAATTTGGGAAATTTGGTTGGAGCCAGAGGAAGAAGTCCAAGGTAGTTAAGAGCAGCTAGATGATTTATCTAAACGAGTCTATGGTTGCTGTGTAGACCTGATATCTGCTTGGGGCTCTACAAAGGCACCATGTTGTTACCTATACTAACAGATACGATAGAGCATGGAGTATTCTTGCATCCTGAAGAAAAGGGCAGAGCACAGTTGTGTTTCTGAAGGCTGAGCTCCTTACCCTCTCCCCTCACAGCCCCCTGGACAAGGTGGCCTTGTATATTCAGCCAGCTGGGAGAAATCCCTGGGGCAGACTTATGCCCCAGTCAGTGTCTTGGCATCATCAAAACCATGCCAGGGCTCAGGCCAATAATTAAGCAGAATGGATGGTTACATACCAAGACCTGATCTATGCTCCTATATTTATTTTACTAATACATGTGTAGTCAGTAATTCAAGCACAGGATCCTTGACACAGAGACATTGGGGTAGGAATTGATATTTTCTTGGATTACTAAAGGTGGAAGGTGCTTGAAAAGTTTAGTCCATTTTTGTACTCCAGAACAGACTCTATACCTATGTTACTCTTCACATGTACTTGGCAAATTTGTTCTCAGGAACAAGATCTTTCATGGTGTCATCACTCCTAAAAGGTATAGAAGGTATAATCTCAAGCTATCCTCCCATATCACCATTTTTAAACTAACAAACATTCTTGTTGCTTTCCTTCTTTAATTGGTATATGTCATTCTTAAATTGTAGTATACAAAGTTTTCTGCAGCACTCCAGCTGAAGTCTTACTGGTGCTGAATAAAGAAGAATTATTTCAGTGGTTTTTTATACTATATTCCTGTTTGTGCATTCAAGTAGAATTCTTGTCTTTCTCAGAAGTGTAACAACATTGACTCTGCTTTAGTTTTCTATTCAGCCTCTTAAATCTCTTTCTGCAGAACTGTTACCCCAACAGTTAATCCCTGACCCATTTTTGCTTGGCAGATTATTCCTTTCTAGGTGAGCTGTCTCCCTCTTGTCCATATTGAGTAGCGTATTTTTTTTTTTCAAAGCAAGTTATCAAGACTAGTTTGAATTCTACCTCTATTCTTCAGCATAGACAAGTTCTTAAAAGTGCACCCAGAAAGCAGTTATCAATGGATCATTGTTAAAATCGAAAGAGATTCTGAGTATAAAACTACAAAAAAGGTTGGGTCTGTTAATTTTTTACAGTAATTAACATGGATAATAAAAAGACAGGTGATAGAAACACTTTTGAACTGATACAACCCATATATACAGAAGACATTTCCTTATTTTCTTACAATAACATCATGTGCGGTTCTCCTGCCCATGAGCACTCATACTCTGCTTTCAGATGAAATTAGATCAGTTCAACATGGTTTGTGCACAATTCCATAGTAGCTTTTACCCATCTCCTTATTTTATTTTCAGTGATTACAAAAGGCCAGTTTGATTATTTATTCCAGAACTTTTCTGGGGAATTAAAATTAAACTTACTTGTACGCATAATTCGCTGGCTTCTCCTTTGCTTATACTGTTTTGCTTGTTGGCAAAATGATATCAGATAAACAATCATGTTTTCTACTCCAGAATAAGGCTGATCAGTGAAAAAGCTCATCAAGCATAAGAATTAACTTTAAATTAATTAAAATCTAATGGGTGAACAATCTACCCCTGTTCAGTTAAGATTAGTTTTAAACACAGGCAAAAACTGAACTAAAAACAAGATAGAAGGGTGGGTGTTTTCTCTTAAAAATGTTCACAAATATGAAAAAGAAATCCATACATTGTTCCTGCTGGATGTGACTGACATAGATGATTTACAAGAGGATGCTGCTATAAAGCAAAATCCATATCCCTTTGTATAAAGCAATAAATCAAAATATCTCAAGAAATTAAATAATTTCCTGGATTCTGAGTGAAAAAGATGAAATAACATTAAGTGCACCATCAAAAGATTCAAAAGCAGCACTTAAAAATTGCACCAGATCTTCCAGCCACAGAGGTGAACAGATTGAAGGCATGGGCATTTTAGAAGAATTTTAGAAGAATTTTAAAATTTTCATAAAAGTGAAAGCAAGTAGAACTTATAGGAAGAGATTGTTATTCTAAGAGGAGAGCTTAAATGTGCTACTTAGAAGATAACACTGTTCTTAATGAGAAGCAAAAGTTGGAGATTCTAAGGAGAAAATAGCAATAAACCTGATAGAATAATATCCCATTGGCTTACAAAGTGCACCCAAAGGAACACTGACCAAGCTAACCGTAATCAGGCAGCCATTAAACATTTTTTTTCAGCATTATATATTACTCCCAAATAAACAGAGCTCATATTGATGACATCAACTGAAAATTAGAGTTCCCTGTTTTCTTATCCTGATTGTAATTCTATTTATTCATTTATTTATTTATTTAGATTCTGCTGCTGCTCTCTATTTGGGTTTCCAGGGAAGGCAAATCTCCAGGGCTAGATGGGTATCAGATTCATTTCAGTAAAGCAGTTAAGAGGTAATTGCTATTTTTCTGAATTTCTTTTAAAAAGGAAAAAAAAATAAAGGTAGTACTAATAATTAAATCTATATTATGACATTTCTTACATATTATTTAAAAATATCTAGCCTACTGAAGAAAGTTGTCTTTAGTGTATCAGGTAGTGACAGTCAGACCTCACAAGGGTAACACGTCCAGCTCTTATCATTTCCCCTGTAGTCAGAGTTTAATTTCCTGCAGCTAAAATCATTATAGAAGTATTTTTAGTTACAAAACAATAGAAAAAAAAAACCACTTAATTAAAAAAAAAGATGGAAAAAGGAAAAGAAGAATTCTATATTAAAAAAAATCAGGTCAACATTTTAAATGAATCAGTGGGCAAGACAAGTGTACCCTTTCACAGTATGGGAATGAGACAAGCATAATTTGACCAGATGGTGATATGTTTGCAGCAGAAATAAGTAAACTCTATCTGAGTTTTAGTACACTTACAGACTGGGTAGATATGGAAGATGTGAATAAGCATAGGAAAAATGGCAGAGACCTATTTATGCAATTAATAATTTAAGCATTACAAACCTTTTCATTCTCCCACACTCAACCCTTAAACCTATTACAGGCTGAAAGGAGAATATCACCTGTGTACACTGTCAAATCATAATGAAAAACAGCTTGGGCTGACAGGTGAGAGAGGGTACAGAGAGCCTCTTCAGATGCGTATATAGACATTGTCATGGCTACAAAATTATGGGAAGCAACAGCAGCTGGGAAAACCCATAGGAATGAAAAATGGTTAGTTAATCCTGATAATTGCTTATTTTCACAAATCAGAAGTTCTGTATTTTTTTTAACTTGCCAAGCCAAAACCACATTTTTTTTTACGTTCTTTACCCTCCAAGAGATTGTGAGCCTCAAGAGTTGTTCCACTACTGACAATTTTGATCAGTCCTTAGATTTTAGCACAATACTACAGATGCAGCACTAAATATTCTAATGAAATAGATCATTAAATGAAGAAAAGATCAGAAATATAAAGAGTTAAATTTTTTTGAGATTTTTACACTAGAAGCTTAGATTCCTCCTGAGAAGCTATGAAGACACAGCACTTGCAAATCACTTGGTACTTCTGAAAATTTCTCTTAAGCGTTATCTGCCTGTCTTTTTCTTGGACTTTCCTATTGGCATAAGGAGATGGAAGAATGGAGGAAATGGCTAGAAAAATCTGAAGGTTGCTTTTTAGGGATTCAAGAGGATCTTTACAAAAGGAAAAGATTAAACATCGAAGCAATCACCTTCTGTCCACTGCTCACTACCCTTGTTAGTAATTTTTTACTGGCATGGGCAAAGTTGTCTACTGAGGAGGGAAAGTATTAGGAGCTGGGCACTTAGCACTCTCCTCCTTTCCTCTCTTTTCTGTTATGTGGACCACAGAAAACAAACAATATTATCTCTTTCCACATAAGATATGTGCATCTTAAGAGATTTTTTTGTGTGTGTGTGTTAGATCTGACTAAAAGTGTAAATACATTTAGCATGCTCTCTTTGATATTCCTTTGGAGCTTTTCAATGACCAATTTCACATTTGGTAGTTTACCATTGGAAATGAGAGTAGCACGTGCTCAATAATGCTTTAAAATAGCTGTCCATTATTTCAGGCCCAACACTGACATCAAAATTGTAGTAACACATTAAAACAATCCATTAATTATTGTTTATTCACTGACAACTCTATAGTGGAGTATAATTACTTCATATAAAATTATTTCCATGGAATACATAACAAAGCCCTAATTTACCATTAGCATTTTTTCCCCCAATTCAAGTATCATTGTGAATATAAAAATACAGATGGGATTAAAATTTGGCCATTGCAAATACTATATATTTTCCCTATGTGAGCACAGCTCTGACTGCTGTGGAGAAGTGGCATTGTCTGTGGCTCACTCCTGCACCTAACTTGCTCTCTGCACTTAAGCTGGAGATGGAATCAGGCAGATGCTTTCACAGACCCTGTGCACTCACCTGCTTGGCCAAGAGCTGAGCCTGGCAGGAGCTTTCCCTTTTTACCTCCCAAGATTTTGTGTCACTTTACCAGACAAGCAACAGAAATTAGAAATGAAGAGGAAAGGACAGTAGGCATGATTAATTCTTCAAACCTTTTTTTTTTTTTTTCCCTTCTGATAAAAATCACTCTAGCCATTTCAAGGCTGATATTCAGTCTCTAATAATTTATTTTTTTGCTCCCATTTAAGTGAGAAGGGAAGATGCCCTACCGCATATTTCAAAAGGATATGTTCACTAATGTTATATGTGGAATAGTAATACATTTACACTAAGTGTCTCAAAGTATGAGGGCAGAAGAGACCTCTGTGGAAACTACAAGGCTAAGATTTCTGAGAGATGTGGAGGCTCATTTCTGAAAGGCATTTTTGCTTTCCTGTGTATTTATTTCAAGGCATAAGTACATAATCAAACATAAGAAGCAGAGAGAGTACAGGAGAGACAGAAGCAGGTAACTACAAGTGTGCTGCTGCCACCCATATAAGCAGGTTGGAGTATATTTGCTTGTTAAAATATTGGAAGTGGCTAGTGGTGCACAGGCAAGATTAATCCCAGAGCTGGCACTGTGCAAGAAAAGGCTCTCCTGAAAAAGTGAAGGTTTCAAATGGAAGTTTTCCAGTTGTGACACTGTGAAAATTTGGGGTTTCTGGTAGGGCTTTAGAACACACTGTCTTGATTTATCTGCATGATTTTACTCAACATTCTACTCAGAAGAGGAACCAGAATGCTCCTTGAACTGATTGTTCCTCCCCCAGCATATAGTTATTTTTCTCAAACCACCCACAGCTGAGAATACACCTAAAATGCATGAGCCAAAAGTTTCAGCTACTGTCATTTCTTCCTACCTCAAGCCACCTTTACCTTCATCTCCAGGGCAAATACCACACATGCAGCACAGATGAGGAAGCCCCACTTCTGTACTTCCTACACCATGTAATGCAAAATGGAGCCATGCAGTGGAGAGCACTCCTACTGAAGATACCTCCTTCCTGGAACCTACTGAAGTTCATTAAGGAGAAGGCTAACCTTTTCTACATGTCTCTTAATGCTATTTTCTTGTAAAGTGAGCTGAACAGTCAGATGATAAAAGTAGTCTCCTGTGCAGGTTTCTGTAAAAGGAATAATTTCTATCTAAAATCATTACTTTTGCACTTTGTTGGAAGTGGTTTGCCTGTTCTGACAATTAAATGTAAAATGGACTTCTGTACATGCTTTATGGTTTAGAAATGTGTTTCTATAATGGCTTTGGCTCATACACTTAAAATCTGTAGAAAGATTGAATCAAGCTCCTATTTTATTAAGAAATTTTGTTTAAAAAACTTCTGCAGCAAATATTAATTTTCTAAAGCACCAAATTGCCATTTGAAAGAGAAAGTTTCAGGTGAAAAAACTGTATTTGTAACGTACTACAAAACCACCTCCTTAATTGACTAAGAAGGCAGTATTTTAAAAATCTATCACCGTGTAGCCCAAGTATGATCACTGAAATTTTATGGGTGTTACTATAGTCAGATTTTGGTCTCTCATTTATTTCTGTGCCATACATATGTTTTGCATTTCTCAGCTTGGATAACAAGCCTAGACTTCGGAGTTTCATATTCTCAGCTGTTGATTTAGTCCAACAATTTTGTGCTTACATTGCAAAACAATTTTTCTCTTAATTCTCTTTCCATTAGAATGTCTAAAAAAAGGAAATACTTCTGTTGGTTCTAGATTCCATCAAAAGCTAAATTTATCCAAATGGTTAGCCAAAACTGGCCTTATGTTCCCATTCAAGGTTTAAACATGCTCCTAGGATTGCTTATATTTATGATTCATTTGCTCTTTTAATTATACATCTCTAGAGTTCTCCAGGTTGTAATGTTTGCCTCAATATCAAAATGAATAGAAAGGTTAGTACAGTTTTATTAATTAATGATTTTCTGGAAAAACTCCCTATAATATGAATAGTAAAGCTTTTAGGTGGTGATTAATAGGAATTTTGTCTGGCATTTTTAAAATATCAGGTAAATCCCTAGGAGAAAGTCAGGGGGATCTGTATATCTTCCAGTCAGGTTTTAAAGTACATTAATTGCTTTTTAGTAGAACTTTCATGGTTTGTTGCATTTCCATTTGGGCACCTTCAAGGATAAGTTTCCTTTACACAGTCCAGATCCCATTATGGTATTTAAGCCAAGTTAATTTTCTCAGATTTTGAAAAAAAACCCTAACCCAAAATGCCATCAACAACAAAAAAAACCCCTTGATTGACACCCTTCTCTCTTCTTTTCCAGGAGAATCATCTTCTGGGTACTTGCCTCACCCTTCTTTATGCAATATCCTTTACATTTTATGCCATTGTGCTCATGCTCTCTCAATCATCCAGACCCTACAGGCCGTGACCTTTTAGCTACCAGAGCCTGGGCTGACAAGGAGGTAGATGTATTAATGTTTTCTTTGCAGCACAGGTGAAAGTAAGTTCATCATTTTAGCCTCCAAATTAGTCCTGATTATAATACTGCAACAAGACATGGGTGTTTTTCATAGCATCTATCATGGTAGCATCAAAGTTTTTCATAATATTAAAGATATATCAAATGTATTGCTAGGAGGAAAATCTTTCTTTTCTTGTTCTTTTAATCCAGTTTGTTCAAACAAAATAAGCTTTGGGCAGATTAATTTATGTTCCATTTGGCTATTAGTTGGCACATACCTATTTCAGTAGGAGAGTTTTGCTGTGCACACTAAAACCGGGAAGATTTAGGCTCGAACAGAGCTGTTGTAGAACTCTGTTAAGATCCTTTTTTTTTTTTTTTTTTTTTCCCCTACCCCAAAATTTTCCTCGCATCTCTCAGCAGGATGCAAGCTGGACTGATCAAATCCTGGTTTTAGTGGTGAATGGGAAACATGGATGGGAAGACAGAAAGAGAAATAATTCTCCACACATAGCATAAAAAGAGCTTAACTGGCTTGAAAATCTGATTGGCAGCCAAGGCGGGTGCCAAGAATATGTATCACTAATTTGTGCTGGTTAGCATTAGCATGCTAGACACTCGAACAGGTTGCCCAAGGAAGTTTTGGATGCCCCCTCCCTGGAAGTGTTCAAGGCCAGGTTGGATGAGGCTTTGAGCAACCTGGTCTAGTGGAAAGGTGTCCCTGGTCATGGCAGGGGGTTGGAGCTAGATGATCTTTAAGGTTCCTTCCAGCCCAAATCATTCTATGATTCTATGATTCATTTGCTGGGAGAAGGCTCCATATTGTGCACCAGATACAGCCAGTGCCCATCCCTGGACTAGCCATAAGTCATATGCTTCCTTACCATTTCTCATGGGAAAACATAAATACTTGAAAACTCAAGACAAATAACTGGAAATTACTGCTTCCAAAGACAAGAAATCTAATTGTACACAAATGAATACTCAGTTTCCTCTTGTCCTGAAGCTTCAAAGTAAACTGGAATATAACCTCACTGCTTTTTTGGGCAGAGGCTGCAAGCAGCCACAGGAGTCTGCTCTTCTTCACAAATGCCTTTGCTATATCGACCCAAAATTTTAATGTGGAATGTTAGTTAGAAAGATGTTTACGACAGCAAAGATACCATGAGATACTGCTATCTTGTTGTAACAGACAAGCCCCTAAAGGACATATCCCTGTTGAAAATAAAGTTTTTCAATCTGATCTTCAAGATCAATCTAGGAATTTAATGAAATTCAGTGATCATCACTTTGGTTGCATTTTTTATCTGATTAAACTGGAAACAACAAAAGAATAGCACATTGCATGGTTTTTTTTTAAAAAAAAAAACAAATCAAATGTATGAAATTTTGTCTAACTTTTACTAGGCTTGTATGTACTTGCAAAGAAGCTGGTGCATCACCTCAAGGAAACAAGCAGTTTTCTAAAAATAAAGATATTTATTCCATTCTCTGAGTCATTGTCCCTTTTCTTTTCTTTCTTAAAAAAAAATCCAAACAAACAAAAAAAACCAACCCTAGTTTTATTTTTCCCTCATCAGATACTTAGGCTTTGAAATATGACATTAAGAAGCATCAATATTCACTTTTCTGCTAATTCTCCTCTACAAAGAGAGAAAGGCAGGTCAACTGATTTCTTTTCAGATTTCCAATTTTTAATCATTCATTGGATCAGCTTCTGTTTTACTAAAAATTTTCTCATACAAGAAACTGTAGCAACTCCTTTTGGTTCAGTATAGTAACTACAGAAATACAAAGCTCACAAGGGAAGATTAAACATTGTGCTTTTGAACACTGAGGTGTCCCCTGGCTGCCCAGGGGAATTTGTAACCCCAGATGTGGCACCACATCCATTTGGACTGGCTAGAAATATACCTCTTTCACAGCCATGAACCCCTTCTTGGAATGAAGTGTCTAAGTTGAGTCAATGTCAGTCTATTTATTTTTTTTTCCCCCAGAATCAGAGGAAAGAATAGTGGCTATTGTCCTCCTTCCCTCAAGTATAAATTTAAAAATTCATTGAGTAGATAAAGATTTAGAGTGTTTCAAAAGCACAATGGCCTTTGTATTAACCTGGGATACTTCAATGCATATCCCTTCTCTAGTGAATATAGAAATATAGTTACAAAGAGGATAAACAGGAGAGATGAAATTTAGCCATTCCACATCTTCAGAGCACATCCTTCAGAACTATCTGAGGGATGAAATTTCTATGTTCAGGTCCCAATCACAGGCTGGGCAAAGGGCTCTGATGCCCCCAAATTCTGCCTTCCTCTGCTGTGCGGGAGGGTCAGCCTCCTGGGCCTGGGGGACCACAGGGTTTGGGTTTCCTGCCAGGATCCCAGTAAGGTGGAGCTGCATGGAAAATTAAAATGCCCAGAGCAGGCTGAGAGGATCAAGCCCACATATGAGAAAGCTCAACAATGGTGCTTTGTGAGTCATGGATATGAAATAAATCTCACCAGTGACAATTTGTGCAGCATTTGGGTGGCTGTGTAAATGTTCAAAGGTAAAAGTACAGTTGCTGGAGAAAGTGCTGATGAAAAACGAGCTATCTGTGCATTTAAGTGGCAGTACTGCAAGGTTTAGCAACTGAACACCTACGATACCTAATGTTACATGTAGGGATTAAAAGTAGGTTTTAGATTCTCAAATCCCACATTTTGTTTAGATGATATTTTTTTTTTTAATGAGAATATAAATCACTCTAAGTAAGTGAAGAGAGAAATCTTTAGAAATGTCCTCCACTGACTTGGAAAAAATGAAAAATATCCCATTAAACAACACAAAAAAAGTAGGGTCATTGGCCTTTCTGAAAATCTCCTGTCTTCAGCAAACCTCAGAGCCCTGGTTTTGGTAACGCTCTGCATTTCTGTGTATAACAAGCACACTTGAAAAATAAGCAAAAATATCTTCCTTTTTGTTTTGTTTAAAAGTAATATATCAACTTTTAACATGCTTTTTCTTCCAGTTTTCATGTAATTTAAAGTCTGACTCAGGAAGTTCTTGACACATTAAAAATTACGACTCACCCAACAACCATTAATATGAGAATATATATCATTAATTATGAAAATTAATCCATCTGCCTTCTGGGTGCTGAGCTGTTCTGTTTTCCAGTGGTGCCACGAAGGGCTGAAAAGGAAGACTCTCATAGGGACATAATGGACCAGGTTCTAGAATTATAGATGAGGAAATACAATCAAAATCAAAGAAGCCAGCAACACTGGGAATATAAATTACATAGAATCACAGAATCACAGAATGTTGGGGATTGGAAGGGACCTCGAAAGATCATCTAGTCCAATCCCCCTGCCGGAGCAGGAACACCTACATGAGATCACACAGGAAGGCGTCCAGGCAGGTCTTGAATGTCTCCAGAGAAGGAGACTCCACAACCTCCCTGGGCAGCCTGTTCCAGTGCTCTCTTACTCTCAACTGTAATTGGAGAAATTAATTCTGTTATGGGCCTACAGATCACAATGGATCTCCTTCCAGTAAAATAAATAAGTAAATGTGTTGTTTTCTGTTGCTTTTCATTTGGAGGGAGATCTGCAGTCTATAAGAAGTTAAAAGGCAAAGACTATCAAGATACAGGGATAGAAATTCCTGTGTTTTCTCCATTCAAGACTTTTAGCCTCTTGTTTGTGGGATGAGAGGGTGAAAAGGAAATCAATACATGTTTCATTCTCATGTCCAAATGGGCAAGTAAGTTCTTCCCAGAAATGGATTTTTAAACCCCAGGAAAGCAGTCTGCAGGATGGAAAGCATGCTGCCTCTAGTAGCTCGGTGAAACATCATGGGATTGAGTACAAATACGCTGGCAAAATCCAATCCACAAGCAGGAGGCTGAGACAGAGACAGTTCAGGCTGCACAAAGGGTGAATCGAGGCAAAGGCACCTACCACCACAGGCCAAATCATTCAGTTTTAAAAAACACGGGAGAACAAAAAAAGACATCACAGGCAACTGGGCTGAGACCTTTCCCATATCCCTACAGAGTGGACAGTTTCCTACTGTTCCTACTGGAGAAAGATCTTCTCCACTGCTCCTTGGGAGCTGAAGTTACTTCAGCTACTTACAATTTTTTTTTTGTTTGTTTACCAGTGTTCTGTTTTTTAGCTGGAACAGAGCTGGATTTCGTTATTGTGAGGAGCAGCACCATTATCTTGCCTCAAAGATTGTCTGCAAGATCACTGGCAAGATTGTTTTCACGAGACCACTGAGAAGGAAACGACTTGTGAAATGCCCTGCCCACAGGAGGTCTTCTGCCCAGACATGTCCCTGCCCTAGTGCTGGGGGGGCACAAAGAGACGTGCCATTGCTGTGGTAACCACAGCCCTCGAAGGGGTACTTAAGGAAGACCTGCATGGGCAGAGAAGAAGAGGGACAGAGAGGACGACCACCTGACTGCCTGACAGCACCACGCCACGCTGCACCACTGCTGGAACATGCTACTGAGACCTCCTCACCCGCCTCTTCACCGTCGCCTCGCTGCTCGACCCGTGGTGGTGACTATTCTTGCTGCCCTATCCCGACTCCTTGCTTCTTTTCCATCTTTCTTTCCATTCTGTCCTATCGCTACCCTCCTTATTATTTTTGGTAATAAATGGTGTTTTGGGAATGCGGCATTTGACCTCGTTTGTGTCTTAATCTCGCTCTTGGGAACATATCGAAACCTTTCCCCGACATCGGATCGGGATATTTGAATGATCCCGACATCGGATCGGGACAGTTATAGTAGCTAGAATAGTGCTGCATTTTGCTTTCAACTGGGATTTGTTATGAGAGAAACACTGATAACATACCAGTGTTTGCATTTTTGGCACTGGAGTAAAGGACTTTGTTAGTATGCAAGTGCAAGATCTAAGGGGGGGAAGAATATTTAAATTAATAAGCTAAATTTAAATTTATAAGCTAAATTGGTGTTTGTGTATGACAATGGGATATTCCATATCATATCACACTATATCCAGTAGAGTCTCTTCCTCTTTTGGCTCTCTCTGACTTTCATTCACGCTCTTGCTCTTCCAGGATTGCGGTTTTGGTTCAGGATTGTCGCTCCTCCAGGATTGCTGTCTGGAAAAGGGCTGGGCGTGGTCAGTGGTTGGCAAGCAATTACACTGTGTATCACTCATTTACATATTTTGTTATTGTTATTATTATCATTACTACTTTAACATCAGTATTATTTTAAGTTTGATTTTATTTCAATTATTGAATTATTTTTATCTCACCCCATGACTCTCCTTACCCTTGCCCCCAGTTCTCTCCCCTCTACCCTGAGGGGCAGGGAGAGAAAGTGAATGGTTGTATTTGGTAGCTAGCCAAGTGCTAGCCAAGTGAAACCACCACAAGCTATTTTATTATATACAGTATATTCTATAATTACATACTTTAAAATTACTTTGTCTTTGCAAGTCACTGGAAAATGTCCTCTTCTCTGAAAGAAGCCACTGAGGTGAAGGGCTCTGGAGCAGGGGATGATGCTGGGGCACCTTTCCTGAAGAGGCAAAACCTCGGCTCAATCAGCCGAGGCCAAAGCGCTGGCAGAGAGGGTGCCCCAGCCCCTCACTCCCAGAGCTCCAGCCAGGACTGCTGACACACAGCAGCTGGAGTGGTGGGGCCGTTGCTAAGGCTGCTGTGACCACACCTACACACTTACAGGAGCCTCAGGAGTCAACGAGGAGTCGCTGCCCACCCGGCATGGGCAGGTGACCAGCACATGTGCATGGGCCCGCAGCAGTTGGCATGGGAAGGGTGCGTGGGCGGGGCACAGATTTCCTCGTGGTTCAGGGAGGCTGACACAAGCAGTAGCCATTGCCTTCCCTGTGGGAGACACAGCTATGGTTGCCACTCGGCTGAAAACCATCACCAGAAAAAGCGTGGTGACTCAGATGGAGGTCCCACGCAAACATGCAGCTGTCCAGTTCTCCAGCTGCCTGGAATGCCTGAGTCTGTCACTGGAGAGCAGCAGAAACAGGACCTGTGTGTGCTGAAGGATCTGAAAGATTAAGTGGAAAGGTTAATGAGTATCAGGGAGTCTGAGGGAGAGATCAACTGGTGGAGCCACACCATATCATCTCTGAGGCAAAGGCAGCAGATGGAGACTCCACAAGAAGCAGAGGATCTCCTACCCTCTTGCCACCAGGCCAAAGGAGAGGACCTTAGAGACTGAGGGGAATGGAAACAGGTCTCTGCTCAGGGTGGCAGGTGAATTCCTTCCAGGTCTCCCACACCTACCCAGCTGCCTTTACAAAACAGGTCTGGGGCTCTGGAAATTGAGGGTCTGGCAGATGAAGATGAAAACATAGACGAGGGCTCATCCAGGGGGTTGCCCAAGGTGAGGCAGCCTGACCCACAGATTCTGACTGCCTTTGTTAAGAAAAAGAGGAGGGTAATTGTCATAGGCAATTCCCTCCTGAGGGGAACAGAGGGGCAAATACGCCGACCGGACCCAACCCTCAGGGAAACCTGCCACCTCCCTGGTGCCCAGGTAAGGAACATCACTAGGAAATTCCCTGGTCTGATACAGCCCTCTGATTATTACCCACTGTTGATTATGCAGGTTGGAGCTGATGAGGTAGCAGAGAGAAGTCCAAAAGCAATCAAAAGGGACTTCAGGGCACTGGGGCAATTGATTGAAGGATTGGAAGCACAGGTAGTGTTTTCCTCGATCCCTTCAGTGGCAGGAAAGAATACTGAAAGGAACAGGAAGATACACCTGATTAACACGTGGCTCAGAGGCTGGTGCCACAGAGAGAGTTTTGGTTTCTTTGACCATGGGGAGGTTTACATGCCACTGGGTCTGATGGCAACAGATGGGTTTCAACTGTCTCAAAGGGGGAAAAGGATTCTTGTTCATGAGCTGGTGGGGCTCATTGAGACGGCTTTAAACTAGGTTTGAAGGGAGAAGGACATAAAACTAGGCTCAGTATCGATGATCCCAGGGGCAGTATGCCAATGTTGGGGGTAAAATCTATAGTCCAGCTCAAGTACATCTACACCAATGCATGCAGCATGGGCAATAAGCAGGAGAAGCTGGAAGCAACTGTGCAGCAGGGCAGCTATGACATAGTCGCAATCACAGAAACTTAGTGGGGTGACTCTCATGACTAGAGTGCTGCAATGGATGGCCATAAGCTCTTCAGGAGGAATAGGAAAGGAAAGACAGATGGTGGGGTGGTTCTCTATGTTAGGGAGTGTTTTGATTGTATAGAGCTTGAAGTTTGTGATAAGATCGAGTGCTTATGGGCAGATATCCTGTTGGGAGTCTGTTATAGACCACCCAACCAGAATGTAGAGGCAGATGAAGCATTCTACAAGTGGCTTGCAAAAATCTCACAATTGCTATGCCTTGTTCTCATGGGGGACTTCAACTTACCAGATGTCTGCTGGAAATACAACACAGCAGAGGGAAAATAATCTAGGAGGTACCAGGAGTGTATGGAAGATAACTTCCTAACACAGCTGGTAAGTGAGCCCACCAGGGGAGAAGAGGGGGCTGAGGAGAGACCTTATTGCTCTCTACAACTACCTTAAAAGAGGTTGTAGTGAGGTGGGTGTTGGTCTCTTCTCCCAAGTAGCAAGTGACAGAACAAGAGGAAATGATCTTAAGTTGCACTAGGGGAGATTTAGGTTGGATATTAGGAAACAAATCTTCACTGAAAGGGTTGTCAAACATTGGAACAGGTTCCCCAGGGAAGTGGTGGAGTCACCATCCCTGGAGGTTTTTAAAGGATGTGTAGATGTGGTACTTGAGGACATGCTTTAGTGGTGAACTTGGCAATGCTAGGCTTACGGTTGGACTAGATGATCATAATGGTCTTTTCCAACCAAACTATTCTATGAAAGACAGGCCAATTTTAGCACATTGTTTGCCTGAGCTTAAGCAATTCTGACAAAGTTTGTAGGGTCATTTGGGATAAGAAGCAAGCTCCTTTTTTTTCTAGGGCTACTTAGAAACCAAGACTACCTATCAATCAAAACTACCTGGTGTGCCATCAGATGACTTGAGTCACCAGTTGTGTGAATGTTTTCACCACCAACAGTCCTTTGATAGGTTTGCAGCAACATATAGCTTTCATCAGAGAAGAATAAGGTTGAAAGCAACTATTTATTAAGGCCCCAAATCACAAGCAATTCCAGCCAATCTATGGAGATTGCTTATAAAACAAGAGGTCAGTGTTTTTGGGTTACCTGGTTCACAATTTTTTAAATTCTTGTGTTGACAATGTCACATTTTAGTAGTTCAACAGACAAATGAGTTTATCTGCTTTTCTCCTTGCATGGCAATACACTCAGGAGCTGTGGCATAGCAAACTGAGGGCTTTGTTTCTGATGGTCCTGCAGTCAGCTTATCTTGGGCTGTTAAAACTCTTCAGCAAGGAACTCACTATTTCCTTTATATATTGTGGCCTTGGAGTTTATTCAGTCCCTGGCTGAATTAGTTCCTTTTTAAAAATGAAGCACTCTTGGCTAATCATTTAAATAAGTAAAAGGCCACTTGAGCACACAGAATTCATTTCCAGTAGGAAAGCTGATGGAAGTAATCTTTTCTGAATCTCTCTTAAGAAGATGACTCAGAAGATAAACAAGGGCTACAAACCTGCCTGTGTGATAGTGCAGGGAGGCCTTTGCATTAGTAGCATTAACTCCTGCATGGCCCTAAAGGAAGAGTTCAAACTGGAGGGCTGTGTTTTTGCTGTGAGACCCCCTTCCACCTGCCCTGCCCTGTTCCTGACTAGATTATTACAAGGTATTACAGCTCTAGAAATCAAATAATACCACCAAAGCAATTAAGTAGGTTAATGAAGTAGGTTCTTAAATTACGCTTTTTAAAGGCAAATTGTTTCTTCAGGCAGATAAAAATATTTTTTTTCATTAAAAACCTTCTCGGGTGGGCTATGCTGCAGCTGCATTATGATTAATTTTGTCTGGAGGACTGCAAAGACCAGAAGATAAGCAGGAGGTAGAGCAAGGAGAGAACAAATGACAAAACAGTTATAAGAGCTGTTTTCTCTCACAAAGAGAAAACAGTTATAAGAGCTTTATCCTGAAGGCACAGAAATCAAGTGTCTGTAGAATCTTGACCTGTCAATCTACTTCTCGTGTCAAAGCCTTACATCACAGGTATATAATACATATTAAATTTGGCATTTCTGAAATAAAAACCTTCAGTGTTTTATTTGTCGATAAGACACTGGCAGCACTTTCATAGCATTCTAGTGCAGGCTTCTGACTGATATTTTTAAAAGCTTTGTTTTGAGATTTTAAGAGACCTTCAAACTGGACTTTGGTAAAATGAATTGAGTTTGTCCAATTCCCTGTACTGACAGCTGAATGCCCACTTGATCATATCACAGAATGTACCTCATTTTGTTCCTCTGAGCAATTTATTTGGTTGTCATAGTCATTAGAATTTGCCTGCTAATAAAAGATGTATTGTCTATTGTATATGCCATCCTATTGTTTGAAGTTAATAAAAGCCTGTTTGAAAACAGCAGTTTCCATAGGAACAGTTTTCCCAAATAAATCTTACATGGAGAAGTATGTCATAAATAATTGGTCCTGCCCTAAGGGAACTGTTAAACACCCAAAGAAAATGCATGGGTAGAGATAGAGAAAAGAAAAGCTATGAGAAAGGCATAAAATGATGGCAAATTGGGAAAAGTATATATTTTTTACCTATTCAGAATTCTTTTCCAAGTTATAAAAAGTACTAAGGTACTTTGTTTTTGGAACTTTGATGATATAAAGTAGAAGTCTATATTTTACCTCGTAGGAACTTCGTTGTTACACTCCATGAAAGTCTCCTTAAATTATATTGTGGTGATATCTTGGTTTTAGTTTATATATTTATATTGCACATTACCTCTTTACCAAGAAGAATAATATACATATACTAGCAGTACATTTTTAGAATGTAAATTTTAAGATGTATAAATCCAATGCAATGTCTTACAGAAAGGATAAACATTATGTTATAACATCTTTTCAGACTACAATAGCTCAGGAGAAAAATGTGATTGCATCCAATAAATAACTAGTCTCCCTGGAGAACACAATATAATGGACATTTTCACTGTCTAAAACTCTCCTAGGAAAACTGGAAAACATAAGTTTGCTCTCCTTTTAGAACCAAGGGGAGCTTAGTGGACAAGTACCAAAACCAGAGAAACACTGGTGTTTGATAAAGCCTCTAACAGAACAGAGGCCGTCACTGCTCAGCAAGCAGATGTAAGGTGCTGTTTATGGGTAGGAATGTAAAGGGCGGGCCTCAGGCACCTGTTTCAAGTGATTCTGCAGGAGTTGCGTCTTTGGTTACTCAATTTTATCTACAAGAATGGAGATAGTTGAATTTTCTTCCCTTCATCAACAGGCTCGAAAAGCTTTATCTGAGTCACAGTTTCCAAACTACGAGAAAATTCTGTGCATATGTTTAAGTAATTGTTTGTTTTGAATTATATTTTAGTTCTGGTTAGTTTTTGACAGTTAATTATAAGCTTGGTCTGGAAGCCTCAGCTACAATGGCCAAAGCAAAGAGCTGCCAGCTTGTCTAAATCTCTGGATAAGATCCAGATCCAGCTAACTTCCATAGGCATGTAATTTAATTTCCTGAGCTTTTGTCCTCTGCCACAACTTCAGTGCAGAGACAAAGAGTATCGCTTTGTAAAGATGTGCAGCTTGCAGGAATCCCCGTCTGAAGAAAAGAGCATCTCCATTAAATGCAAAAAGCTGAGTTTTCTATTTGTTGAATGTCTTCTTTACTTACACAACCAAGGTCTGCAATTATATTATTTTTCATTAAGAAACTTGAGAAATTTGGTTAGCCAAAGTTCTAAAAGAAAGTTATATACGCTATTCACTAAAGAACTGGTCTCCAAGCTCCTCATTCAATGTCCCTCCAGACTGGAGCCTTCACTTATGCAAGGCCAGATTAACTTCACTGAATTTATACTGATTTATAGCACACATAAATTTGGTTCCAGCCGCCAATGGTTATTGACATCTTTTAGTTAAAAAAAAAAATCCAGATAAGCCCCAGGGCAGACTGGAGGAATAGGACACAGGATGTGTGATGTTGGTGGCCTGTAGGACAGTCAATGGTTGTGAACTCAGAATGGGGTTCAGATCAGTAGAAATGTGCCTTTGATGTCTTGCATTCCTATCCCTTTATACTTCACTGTGACATTAAAAAATTGTGGGGCTTTTGCAAACACTGAATTGCTTGCAAATTCATAGACACATACACAGACAAACATGACAAAAACTTCTTTAAGTATCATAACTGGTTTATTTGTATCAGGGAGATACAACGCTGGTTCCAGAGAACAAAAATGGAATGCCCTTGTGAGGCCATGAATGACTATCTGGAACTCTGTTATGGTTATTTCTCATGCATAACTAATTTTAAACAAAAGGATTAGGTTTGAGAGGGGAATATCTGCTTCTGGGAGTGCCACCATCATGGTAGTCCTCCCTAAAATGTATGTGTGCTTTACAAGGGGGTTGGGCTAGATGGCCTTCAAAGGTCCCTTCCAACCCAAACCTTTCTATGATTCTATAAGACATGAAGTCTACACAAAATCCAGTAGAAAGATGGTGTTTACAGTTGCAGGTGTCCACATTTCAGCCTTGTAGAATCAGATTAACCACTAAAATGCAGCAAGCCTGTGAAAGTAAGGAGATCTCATATGATCACCAGATGATCATAATGAACACAACCAGCAGTGTTATTACCTGTAATTTGATATAAATGCAGCACAAAGTCCTATGTAGGTTCTATTATAGTCTTTCCAGATTATGGTCTGTGAAATTGCTATCTCATAAGCAATGCTGGAGAAAGTGTTACAGAGAAGGAATTTAAAACAGACAATTTGGTTCTGTCCCAAAACACAGAATTGCTGATAGAAAACAATAACAGTTGCTAAAAAATGCTGCTCGAATGAGAACGATTGCATTTCCTTTCCAGGGAATTATCTTAGAAGTAGAAAATACCTAAGTCATAAATGACAAAACACAAAATCCTGTAAAAATGTTGTTTCTGATAGAGCAACATCCCATAATCAAGACAGGCAGCATTTCTATAATCACTAATGAACCAGTATACTGTGTGCACACCTAATGAAGGTGCAGACCTGAACTTGCTCTTTTTGAAACAAAAATTATGAAAAAAATAAGTTGTTTTTTTTTTTTTTTAAATTTTGCTTATTCCTGGATTCCCTTCCTCAAATTCTTTCTCTTTTTCTCAGAAGTCACAATACTTTCACATCCAGAATGGATCCTGCTACCCTCAAATGTTGTTAATTAATTCTGTCGCTTAAACAGTAACTGTGACATTCAGAAAAGACATTGAAGATATCCTGATTCTCCCATTCAACTGTTGCATTCCTAAAAAGACTTAAAAAATATAAGTCATGCTCTTTTCTCCCCCTGGCAAGCAGATGATTAAATAATAATAGTCATTCTTTAGGGTTTTCTTTTTGTTTGCCTCCTGGTTCCTTACCTTGAACTCACTTCACACAAGAAGTCTTTTTCCTCTGTAACCACAAAAGCTAAAAACTTTCTCTAAAATTGAAAAATAGAATCCACCTTAAGATCCCGATTCCAGGAAATTGGAGTTTAAGAACTACCCTGAAATAGTGAAATTACAATAAAATCACAAGAGTTGGCAACACTGCAATTCCTCCATGAGGACAATTTTGGTGTTTTGCTACTTTCCTCATTGTAGGGCTCAGAGTGTGGAAAAGGTGACAGTGGAAAGGGGTTTCCTCTTCTCAAACCTGGGAAAGGGGGAAAGGTGCCTGGTAGAACACGTTCTGGCTGTCTTGCTCCTATGACGGTGGATGATTAGGGCTGTTCCCAGGGTGCCTCTCACCCAAAGGTGGTGGAAGTGAAAAGCACAGGGAGGTTGAAGGGGGAGCGGCCCTTTAATACATGAGGGGAAAGGAGTCTTAGGTGTATCACCCCTGGAAGAGGGAGCCAAGAGAAGACTGATGGTCAAAGATGAATTCCCTGCAACTTGTCCAACCCAGGGAGCAGCCAAGGTCACACACCGGCCTTGTGCTTCAGAGCTACACAGAAACCCTCAGCCGTGGTCTAATAACACTTGGAGAAGAACAATCTCTTCTGCTGGCAGTTCATGTGGTCCAGCAAGCTCATTCAGTGAGAATGGTGTATTTTAAAGCCTGTGTCTAAATTAAGGACTCAGAAAGATGCTTTTTTTCCTTACCCTGAAAGAACAAGAAGTACAATTCAGCTTCCCTAGCGTAATTGCTAAAAATGAAAATTATCTATTAAAAGTATGACCCAACTTTTCTTTGCATTTTTTAACAAAGCAGGAAGGCTGAGAGTATACATTATAAAAATCCCTGTATTTTCTTTTCTTAGCAATAACAGTTGACAATAACTTAGCACAATTAACCAGTACTAATGTTGTAATTATAGAGGTGGTTCTATTGTGTAATAAGTGAGAATATACAGCCACTGGCAACTTCACCCCCTACCCCTTCTTGTATTTCTTGCTAACCTGAGTTATCTTATTTGCATTGAATGGTAAAGTTGTTGTTGAGCTGTTGACACTTTTTCTCAGTAAGTCAGCACAAGCTTTATGCCCTTCAAAGCTATTTAAATTCTTTTAGCTGGAAAGTTTAATTATACACAGTACCTTCAACAATAACACAGAAATATTCTCTAGGTTAATTTTGCTCTCTAAAAATCCAGGTTTTTGTATTTAAAGACCATTTTTACAGGATTTTTTTTCCATGATATTATAAATAAACATAATCTTGAATTCCTTTTTAGCAATGAGGCAAAAGTATGAAAAAGGAAAAATAGAGTATATAACTTTTGACAGTACTGTGACTTTTTAGTGGCACTACAGCAAATAAAATAAAACATAGAAAGAAATAAAAACTGAAGCTGAAAAAGGTAATCTGGTAAGGAGTCTAAATCTCTGCCTAAATCAGAGTCCAGTGGATTTGGGAGTGAAGAATAAATTCATCTAAAGCAGTAGTTTCAGGAGACTATAATTTTTTGTGAGTTTAGGGAATAGTTTTAACCCTTCTGGAATGTGAGCTGGTTGTGAGGGGAATAAGAAAAGGATAAGAGAAACGATTTTATTTAGACATTTTCAAAAGGAATGATTTAATTTTTTTTAAATTCAAAATGTCATTTTAATTTTTAATTCAAATATTTTAATATGATGTTTTAAGGACTGAAATGGTCATGAAGTGAAATAGTCTGAGGTTCAATTTTTACATCAGCTTTTCTGAACTCTTTTTTTTTTAAAGTAAAACAGTGGGCAGGGATGGGCAGATTTGACCAACAGTGAAAAAAGTCTCCTGCTCACTCATATCTAGCCATAAGGCAATAAACCAGTTTTCATTAATCTTTTTTTGCTATCACAGTCCTATGTAAATTCGTTTGTGCTCTATGTTCTTATGTGCTAGGGGTAAAAGACGTGACGGCAGGCTGTTTGCTCAAGGGCCTGTGATCTGTTCCCAGTTGGCTGGAAGGCAAGGTGGAGATGCCTTTGCTTCCCTGCCCCAGCCCAGTTTAAGGTGCACTTTTTCCCAGACTTCTATAAAAATCCAGAGATTCATTCTTTCCCAGATCCACTTTTTACACAGCTCCATCTTCAGTATTTAAAAACCTGCCAAATTAAGTGACAAGATATTGAATTTCCCAATTAAAAAAAAAATCACTTAAGGTGAGATCATACAGTCCAGGGAATCATACCAACATTTCACTTGCATCTATTCCCTGAAGATTGTAGACAGCTGCAAGATGTGAGATGGTTTTGACTGTCGAGGAATTGACAACTGCCATTGATGTACTAAATAGCAGAGGAGCAGGTGGCGATGCAATCGCCACGAACGGTTTTATAAGGCATGCTTGTGTGACTGGCTCATGATCCTAATTCTCTAGGTCAGCATCAAGGAGGAAGAGTGGCTTCTCTCTATTGCCGTCAGTCTGTCATCACGTTATAACCTAAGTGGTGGAAGGAGGTCAACAGCTAATAAATCTTGTGAGCAGACTCACCACTTCCAGACTGCAGTCCCTTTAGAGATTGCTGCTGTCTTTTTCCCTTTTCTTCTCTTACCCCCAGTGAACCTTTACATCGTCAGAAGTATCTGGCTTTTTCTGGCCTCTGACAAATGGAAAATACTAGACTTTGAATAGGGAGCTTCCACAGTTGCCAGTTAGTCTTTGAAAGAACCAGAGAAAATACGTTGCTAGATTTTTCTTTTTCTTAAGAGCTCTGAGATAATGGCTCAGATTAAAGACGGGACACTGCAATTACCTGAACTTTTTGAAGGGCATTTTTTCTCAGTAGCTTTGATTAAATTATTGAAAGGTTATTACATTAAGAAAATGGCACCATTTAGCTGTCCTCTCTGTGCTTTAGAGCTAGTTGTGAAAGAGCTGCATTACAGAGCCTGTTATTGTATTGATGGATGTGTCCGTACTGTCAGGTTCACCAGTAACTCTGCTAAGACTCAGCAGAAGATCATCACTTCATTCATTCCTCTCTTGTGCATAGAAATCATCACAAAACTGCAAATTAGAGGGTGTACAGGGGATAATTAATACAAACGTTTGTGAAATCTAAATCCTGAGTTGCTTATGTCTTTAAGTTTTTCATAGTAACATATTATGTTTTGCAATTGCTTATTGTTTGCAATTGCTTATTATCGCAAGAGAGCAGCAGAAATGTGCAGCAGTAGCAGCTGGAGTCTAAGAAGTTGTGAGGCTACGTGGCTCCTTCTGTGGGTCCTCTCTTCACCAATTAAACATTCGTGAGGCAGAAACTTCATGCTTGAATGAAGTGCACTTCACTTTGCTGTTTGTACTGCAGAGGCAGTATTAGGCTGTTTCTTGTTCCAGACAAAGGCAAAGAACTTGAGGTGGCTGGATTGAGTGGTGACAGCCAATGAAACCACTGTTTTTCTTAGAAACATACATAACTAAGTGACATCCATCTACCGTAGCTAGAGTATTGCTGCCTTCCAGAGACTAGTGGTGACAGGACAGGACAATACATCTGTGCTTCAGACAGAGCCTCACAAGAAACAGGTATCTGAGTGTCTGGAAACAAGATTGCTGCATCTGCTAGGGCAATGCCTTGTATTACATGCAAAAACTGAAGGCTGACTTAAGAAGCCATGCTTATTATTGAATGGGAGATGTACTGAATGCATGCATTTGGATAATTTTAGTTATCCAAATCCCGTATTTTCTAATATTTCCTATTATTTCTGGAGAAGAGAGCCTTTGTGATGTTCTGTAGCTTAAAAATTGATAAGAGTATACTTGCTTTCTGAATAAACATGTTTCAGAGACAAAAGTAAAACTGTCTCAAAACCTTGTTCAGGTGGCCTCACACAGCAGTCATAGGCGACATGACACAGACTAAGGACAGGGAGGAGGGGTGAGCACGGTACCCTGTCATCATTCAGCCTAGCACAACTGCACTCTGAAAGAACTGCATTTATGAAAATGGCAGATTAACAAAGAGAGTGCAAAAGCTCTCGTGGTTTGATGTTATGTCTATGAAAAATAAATGAAGTAGGGGAAAGTTAATATTTATTCCCTTTACTTCTCTAATGGAAACAAAGCATTCTTTTGTCAGTTCCATGCCAGGTGCTTATTTGGTCCATTTCTTAAAAGTACCTAAACATTAGAGAATATCTAAGTACACCTCTCTTCTTGAAGGTCTTTTTGAGGACTTCTCCAGTTTATCATCATAGAAAAAAATATCTGTGTCTGTGGAGCCCAGTAAAAGTTCTGCCATGAAGACCCTCGAAGCCAACCCCATTAGTGGTTTACACTTTGTAAATTACATAAATTACACTGTTCACAAAATTTCAGCTGTTAAAAGGATTGAAATACTTTGAGTCTGTAGATATTGAAAGTCAGGAGCTGCAGTGATTTCATTGTTTCCTGCTGTCCTGGCAGGAGGCTGTCAGGGCAAGATGGTCACTGGTGCTCAAGAAGCACAGACTTAGCTGTCTCAAGGGTAACCTCTGCCTAGGCAGACTTGTCCACCATGGCTTCAGCTGTAGAGATCACCTGATTAAAATAATAATATGGGAAAGTAAAGGCACCTGTATGAGGAACAGATATTCCTCATCCCGTTCCAGCATATTCTCAGGAAGTTGTTGCAAGAGAGCAGCAGAAATGTGCAGCAGTAGCAGCTGGAGTCTAAGAGGTTGTGAGGCTATGTGGCTCCTTCTGTGGGTCCTCTCTTTACCAATTAAACATTTGTGAGGCAGAAACTTCACAGGCTACTTTGTCATTGGTATCTGACTCATTTCCACAGGAATGTGGAGGTTTCAAGCAGCAAGAATGACAGAGGCGCACCAAGGAAGACCTTCAGTGTCTCTGCTAGTCACCCCCATTCTGCGGCTATCAGCTGAAAAGTGGTAAGTCAAGGCGGTAAAGGACATCTGAGGGCCATGGAGAGGGAGGGGGAGACTACAGTCTGTTGCAGTTCATAGTATGAGTTTTGAAGGTGGTCTTTCACATCAAGTTACAGCACTGATCATGCTGTACCTGAAGACCAGTGTGGTGTCCTATTTCTGTCCACCAGACTATTGGTGTCCTCAGAGACCAATTCACCCCTCCCTTACCCAAGGTTTTTTTCCTAAATTCCCACTGTTCAAAGTTACAGGGGTATTGAAACTTCCTGCTTCAACAAAGCTCAAGTGGATGCTGTAGGGCCAAGGGACAAGAGTCCCTGCAGAAGGTGGCATATAGGAGTAGCAGAGAGCACAGGGGGAGACCATAGTGAATAGTCTGTAATCTAATGCTTTGACCTTTCAAGTTTCAGTAATTTCACTGTATGCAAGATAATGAATTTTTATTGGCATGCTGTACTAAAGAGGTTAATCCAGAGCCCATTAGGTGGGTGATAAATTCATAGAATCATAAAACAATTTGGTTGGAAAAGACCATTATGATTGTCTAGTCCAGCTGTAAAATTAGGGGCAATATTACCAATTCCTTTGCTAAAAAGCCATGTGGGGAAAACGGAAGTTTTGGGTTTGTTTTGGGTTTGTTTTTGTTTTTTTTTTTCCAGGAATACTTTCTTCTCCTTGTTCTTTAATGGAACTTCAATAACTTAAATTTAAATATTAGGAAATGTTATGTTAACTTTGTCCCTATATCATATACAGTCTGTATTGTGTATAATTCCTTGCTTAAGGTTTTGGCAAAGTCACTGTTGGTTTATAAATACCTAGCTCCTAGCTGAAATCTGCTTTAGCTTGGAGAAGATAATGAAAGAAACCAAGATTGTAACTTCAGAGGCTATAGGCAGAACCCAGTGCAGTGACTGCCTCTAGATACTGCAGAAAAAGAACAAGCAATGACAACAGCAACTGTCATTATACCAGCACCAGGAACTCCAAAATGAGTAAGTGTCTATTGCTTAAATAGAGTAGTCATTGGCCTAGGACAAGGATTAGCTAAACTCTCTGAAGAAGGCAAGACTGGCTTCAAATGTTTCCATCAGCTTGACTGCTGTGCTCATCACAAACCCATTGCTCTCAGCATCCCCAGGCTGCAACAAGATTGTGGCATTTCCCTGACTCCACAAGTCTGTACAGCTGTGTTACTTGCATAAGCCCCTGCTTGAACCTCAAGTCAGACCTGTGAGAACATACCTGGTGTACCTCTGGATTCAAGAGCATAACCCCAGTTATAGTGTTGAAAGCACAAATGACCCCTTTAATTGCATACTGTGTAGACATAGGCAAATGGAAGATAACACTTGGCCTGCGGGCATGAGGCTCTCAAAAATTATACCAGTACTCTTGGATATTCTGTGGTTTTATGTTGTTTGATACTAGATGTGACAAAATAATTAAAATAAATTTAAAAATTGTCCTTTAAATGACAATTGACTGCAGATGCAATTGAAATCCTCAGTACCCTTCTCTTCTACTGCATGGTTTATAAAATGTTCCTGTGGCATGGTTCAGACACAGGAAGGATGTGATGTATATGACAAGTAGCTCATTGTGAACAATGGGTCAGGTAGAGTGAGAGCTTTGAATCCATTACCTTTCAGGGTCACCGAGCTGCAGGTTGTATAGAAAACACTTTGCACATCATACCACCGGAATTATAATAGGAATGAATAAAGGCGGAAAAGGTATATACAAAGCAAGCAGATACAGTATCCAGGTGTTAAACCTCTTGCTGAACAGGAAAAATAGAAGAAGAGTACCAAAGTCAAACTCTGAAAATTCTTTTACCACTAAAAGCATATGGTTCTTTGAATCACTGTTGGCTGAGGCAGCAGAGGAAAACCTGTAGATAGGAGGAAGAACAAACCACCACAACTGAAAAAAGAATATGTGTTTCCTTTGATTTACGTGCTTTGTGGTCCACAAAGGACGCTGCACTCTTTCGAAGACCACCACTGACATTTCCTAATTTCCAGTCCATGCTACAGGCTAAGGAGCAGTCAGTCAAGCCTGAGCAGGGGAAAATGATAACCAGAACACATCAGCTGTGAAAATCTTTAGCCATGAGCAGGCAAGTGCACAGTTTGCAACCAGGGACCAGTGGTGCCTTGATAAGGAGTGTTATTTTCTGCACAGCCACTGACAGACTGCATTTATTGATTTGAGGCAGTGCTCAGTACAGGCCATCAATACTGTTTAGGCAGTGGAGCAGGGCTGTAGTAGCTGCTGCTGTGTATTTTCCCACCAGAAACATGGTACCAATAAGGTAGCTGACCATCTCCACTTCTGTGCTGTAAATGGAGGTCTCAGAGTTTTTTAACTGATTAGGTTTCAGTTCACCGTGCCTAATTTTAGGCACCTAAATAACATTCCGAATAGTTCCCATTTAATCAGAGACTCTGAGTCGCTTTCTGGGGTGCCTCAAAACTGAATGACCTCTGGCAATATCTATCCCTACCTACTGATTTTTAAAGAAGGCTAGTGCAAATAGGGTCCCCATGTAAAAACTTTATTTTAGATTCCTAAAGCTAAACTTCCTGCTCTGTTCTGCTTCAGGATATCACCTTGTCAAAAGCTTCTGTGATGTCCTACACCTGTTCTTACTTGATTACTCTTAAAAAAAGCAGCTCCTCTGTCTGGAGTCCTTCACTATTAAATCATAGAATGGTTTGGGTTGGAAAGGACCTTAAAGATCATCTAATTCCAACTTCCCTGCAATGAGCAGGGACACCTTTCACTAGACCAAATTGCTCCAAGCCTCCCAGCCTGGCCTTGAACACTTCAAGGGAGGGAGCATTCACAATTTCTTTGGGCAACCTGTTCCAGTGTCTCACTGCCCTCACAGGAAATAATTTCTTCCTAATGCCTAATCTAAGTCTACTCTCTTACATTTTAAAGCCATTACCCCTTGTTCTACAATAGAAAACTTGTAGTTGCACTTTGAAGTTAAGCAAGACATATTCCCCTTTAACTTCACTTTCAGTGAGTGATTATGAAAACTTTTTCTTAGTGTCAAAGAATTAATAGATGGGGTAATCAGATACTGAACTGGCTTTAGCTGAAGGCCACACATGTGAAAGGTAAGGCAAAATCAAGGAATTATTAATACTACAAAATTTTACTCACACTTTAATAGGTGATCAAGTTATTCTACCAAGAGGCAAAACATAACAGCATAACACACTTGAGAGCATGGGCAGACACACTTGAGCCTTCTGTCCATTATTACATTCTCCATTTTCTGATGCCCAAACACTCACCACCACAGGCAGGTACTGCAATGCTTTTCTGCTCTATTGTTTTCTTAAGTCCCTCTATCTCTTCCTCACATCCCTCTCTTTCACTGGTCATAGCATATGTCTCCTTAACCTATACTTTGTCCTGCTTTCTGATGCTCTTCTCTCCTGGGCAAAACAGGATGTAACAAATTTCCTCAAGTATTGTGCCACTTGCTTCCCAGGCTGTGCCCACCTTGTTTGCCAGCACACTCAGCTGAGCCTGGGCAGAGTGGCAGTGGGTATGAGTATGGGAGGTCAGCAAGGCAGCTCACCTCACCTCTGTTTGTGAGCTGTTGCCTTTGCACACCAGAAGCCCAGTGGCTGTGTCTCAGTATCAGCTTCTACCCACAATACTGACATCCAGGCAAGCACTCTGTGAGATCTGAATTAACTCCCGATCTCTGCAAAAGAACGGTGATGCTATTAAAAAAACCCACAACAACAACAAAAACATAAAAAACCCAAACCAAACCAAAACAAAAAACCACACAGTTCCCTAATCCAATATTGCTTCTCAAAACATCTGTCCATAGCAGTTCAGAAGCACCCACATGTGTGTCTGAATTGTGACATGGTGACTAGTGGGGACAGTAACTCAGCACTGAAGGCAATGGGGCTCCCTTAGAGTACCTGGGAGACAGATAGGGAAGCAGATAGAAGAGATATAAGGTAATCCTCAAACTAATGGTAAAGAGTCAAACCAGACTGATTTTTTTTTTATTGACTGTGTGTGTTTTACATTTAGGGTTCTATGTATGTTGCCACTGACTGTCCAGAAGTGGTGATTCTCACTGCTAGTCAAAAAGGATCTCTGATAAGTGATGCTTGCTGGTTATTATCATGGTCATTCAGAAAATCTCTGCTACACCTACATTTTGAGGTAAAACACAGATAACATTATGGCTTGTGCTTGCTGCTTTCCAGGGAACCCAAGGTGTTGTTAAACCAAGTTTCAGCTTAGACTAAGTGGCCTCATCACGCAGGCCAAAGGCAGTTACCTTCCATGGATGGAGACACACCATCAGACGGTCGTTTGCAAGTATTACTTCAACAACATTATGTACAACGGAAGGAAAAATCTTTAATGTACTGTTTTTTTTCATTTTAGTATGATTTATTTTCTTTCAGAAAGGATTAGAATATTCCTATTGCAATGTTCTGAGAGTACATGCAACACAATTATTATTGTAGCTATGTCTCTGAACAGGGAAGAAAATAATCATTTTATAGAACAGTGTGATTATATTTTGAGCAAGGTAAAATTATATCAGTATATTTTGGGGGGAATTCAATACTAATCCCATATGGACCTGATGTTTTACTGGAATGAGCTCATCAATTACTGTCTGTGTTTCCTCATGAGGTAATGTTTTATTTAAATTGTTCCTGATTTCTTCTGGCATTTAGACAAATGCAATTTTCATAAAAAGGACTTTTACTGCTTTCAGCTTTTTTCTTCAATATACAATTTCTAAGAGAGTTTTTGAGGAATTGGTGATTTCTGTCTGTTTATCTGTCTCTGTTGTGAATGCATACATTATATGGTGCCTCAAACCTTTACCTTCTTGAGTTGTGATTAAATGTGGTATTAGTCATCTAGATTACTGTAGATTCAGGAAGTATTTTTAGATAGATTTATGTTTCTATGTATATATCTCTATCAGAATTCCTCTTTCAATCCTTTGCTAAGGAAAAAAAAAAAATTACTGTTTTGTTTCCCATTTCTAGAAGTAAAGGATATATCTATCAGCGATCATCCTTAATCTCCTTAAAGCATGGCTTACTTATAAACAAAGTGTAGCATCCCCTTGCAGTTGCTTTCTCTAGTACCTCACCTTGAATAGTGTCCACAAAATTTCTCGTACCTTCTACAAAGTGTGTGCACATCCAAAGCTTGAAGAGGTAAAGTCAAAGGGAAAAGGTCTCTGTGATGGAATTATTATTACTATTAATTATTACAGACTTGGTTTCCAAGTGAGAACAGGTGATTGAAATGCATTAATTTCTGTGCTGGATGTAAAATAGAGGCAGAGCAAGAACAAGTGGATTTACATATTATTTCCTTGTCAGCATCAAAATATCACTTCAGCAATAAATTTTGTCAAAGAGTACAAAAAATCCATGAATGAATGCAAGAATCTGTGCCTTCCAATAACATGATCCAGAAAAGACCAGAACTGAGGGCTGTTAAAAGCCTATTTATCATATACTTGCTTACATAGCAGTTAAACACTATCCTAATATACTGCAGCATAACTGAAGAAACTTGCAGTGGAGATAACACTGGAATGATCGGAACCAAAGACAAATGATAGAATTGCATGAATAAAAATAAGACGGAGGAGTCAGTTAGGTGGTATCATCTATATATATTGCCAATGATGCCAAGCTGTGTGGTGCAGTTGAAATGCTGGAAGGCTGGGATGCCATCCAGAGGGACCTTGACAGGCTTGAGAGATAGGCCTGTGCTAACCTCATGAAGTTCAACAAGGCCAAATGCAAGGTCCTGCACCTGGGTTGGGACAATCCTAAGCACAGATACAGGCTGGGCGATAAGTGGATTGAGGCCAGCTCTGAAGAGAAGGACTTGGGAGTGGTGGTTGATGAGAAGCTCAACATGAGCTGGCAATGTGCGCTTGCAGCCCAGAAGTCCAACCGTGTTCTGGGATGCATCAAGAGAAGCGTGGCCAGCAGGTCGAGGGAGTTGATTCTCCCCCTCTACTTCACTCTCATAAGGCCCCACCTGGAGTACTGTGTCCAGTTCTGGAGCCCCCAACACAAGAGAGACATGGACCAGTTAGAACGAGTCCAGAGGAGGCCACGAGGATGATCCGAGGGCTGGAGCACCTCTCCTATGAGGACAGGCTGAGAGAGTTGGGGCTGTTCAGCCTGGAAAAGGGAAGGCTCCGGGGAGATCTTATAGTGGCCTTCCAGTACCTGAAAGGGCCTACAGGAAAGCTGAGGAGGGACTTTTTACAAGGGCAATTAGTGATAGAACAAGGGGAAATGGCTTTAAACAGGAAGAGGGTAGGTTTAGATTAGATATTAGGAAGAAATTCTTCACTGTGAGGATGGTCAGGCACTGGAACAGGTTTCCCAGAGAAGTTGTGGATGCCCCCTCCCTGGAAGTGTTTAAGGCCAGATTGTTTGAGGCTTTGAGCAACCTGGTCTAGTGGGGGGTGTCCCTGCTCATCCCTTCCAACCCTAACCATTCTATGACTCTACTATTTCGGATCTGCTTAAGTCTATCAAATAGCAGTGAACATAGCTGATGTTGAACATGATGGCTACCTCAAAGCCAGTGCTACCTTTTCCCCTTTATCATGCTTTCTACTCTGAAAGATTCAGGAGGTTCCACTAAGCAGGTTGCAGAATTGGATAGGAAATGAGGAATGAAGTGAGCAATAAAGACTGATCCCCTAAAACCCACACATATGTCTAAGTTAGAGGAGAGGTTTCCTTGTTAGAGATCTGCTGCACATCCTACTGTTGTTTTCTAATTTCAGTATTAGATAGATTTGAAATTAATTGTGACTAATATGTACATTTATGTTTTCATGACAAATTGAATTACAGTATGAGGCCTGTAAGAAACATGGGGACAAACATCTTAGCAGGGCCTGTAGGAACAGGACAAGGGGTAATGATTTTAAACTAAAAGAGTGCAGATTTAGACCAGATGTAAGGGAGATTTTTTTACAATGAGGTTGGTGAAACACTGGAACAGGTTGCCCAGAGAAGTGGTAGAAGTCTCAGCCCTGGAAACATTCAAGGTCAGGCTGGACGGGGCTCTGAGCCACCTGATCTAATTGAAGATGTCCCTGCTTACTGGAGGGGTGTTGGACTAGATATTTAAACCCAAACCATTCTATGGTTCTAGGAAATCTCTGTCACCAACACTGTTTCACTGTCTTCTTACATTTCCTTTGTCAACCAAACCAGTGTCTATTTGTTTGCGAAGTACACAAGCAAAAATGTATAAACATGATAAGCACATTTAAATATCCACAGATGTCAAAAAGTATTGAAACCAGTTCTCATGCTAGCTCAGTAAAACAGCTATGTTTAAATACCCACAGATGTCAGTGTGTTGCAACAAGTCCTCATGACACATCAGCATATAAAACTTAAACAGTTGTTTTACAATGGATGTTTCAGTATAATTAGTGCCTCTGTCATGTTTTAAATAACTCTTCTCAAATAGAAAGCCCACCATACACAACTTCCTTTATAAATTCCCTACTGGCTTCTGTCTTAGCTGCTTCATTATGACTGTATTTCCTTCTCAGAGATGTTGGGGACAAAATAGATATCGAGTTATTAAGGGAGGTTTCTGAAACAACTCCAAACATTTTTCCAGTGATAATTTACTTGTCATTACTGTTATATACTATTCGTTTGGCAAATTTAATCAATTTGCCAGTAAAGCAGTTACCTCAGGCACTGAGTAGTGCCTGACTGAAACAGACTTGGTTTTAGCAAGTTAAAATTAAGAGGCCAGATAAATACACTGATTTATATAAGATGGGAGAGATACTTTGGAATTATAGATATCTAGATTGTTCTGGCAGTTCATAGCTGCCATATACAAAGAAGGAAATTTAATATCTTTCAATACATAGATGTCTGAATGCAGCCACCAAGACATTGTGTGAATTCAGTGTGTGTGGACAGAGAAGGCAAGGAGTCAAGAAAAGCACTAGAAGTTAAGTGGAAGCGAAATTAATCACATCCTCCATCCTTGGAGGTATTTAAAAGATGTGTAGACATGGCATTTAACAACATATTTTCGTGGTGGACTTGTAGTGTTAGGTTAACAGTTGGACAGATTATCTTAAGGGTCTTTTCCAACCTAAATTATTCTATGATTCTATGCAATGTGCATAAGCACTTTGTATAGGTGTTGTGTAACATAAATAAAATAAAAAATATAAGATTGATGTTTTACACCTTAATTAAAAATAAAAAAAATATTTTTCATCTGAGGAATATCAGCACCTTGAATGAACAAATAAAACAAATATATTTCACTACCAGGAAGAACTACAGTGGTTTCCTAATGAATATGTAATGCCTACATTAATACTTTTATTAGGCACAAGTTGTTGTTTTTTCATATCCATAAACACAGTGGACCATGCATGAAATTATTACTTTTCAAGAGACTGAGTGGTGTTTCCTGTGGTAAAGACTTGTAAACCATCTCTTAACTGCTGTGTGGTTTCCACTAGCAAGGTTCTTTGGGATATCTTTTATCTTCTGTTGGTCAGAAACCATATGACAATGAGAGAACCACATTTTTAGATAACTCATTTGTTTAACTAACAACAAAAAATTAGTAATAGTGTAACCTAGCCTGGAAGAACTGTCATGTTGCAATTCAACAGCTTGTTTCCTTCTTAAGAGGTCTGTAAAAATTTAGAGTCCTGTCTCTTCCACAGCACGTGGAAGCTAAAAATTTATTCTTACAATTTTTAATCCTTTGCAGAGCAACTATTCCCATCTTCTCCTGGTCTGTCAGAATGCAACTGACTTTTTGTTAATTTTCAGTAAAATTTTGTGACTAATTCAGTACAGCTTATGTGTTGAAAATTATTTAACTATATTAGTGTGAGTCAAAAGGAAAATAAATAATATGTAATTAAATGCAGGGCCTGATTGCAAGTTCTTCTTTATGATAGGCTAGAGTCCAAAGTTAGGCTAAGTATTTCTCCTGAGCTAAGTATTCTTATTTACTCATGGTTCATCTAATCCCCCATTAATATGGGCAGCAATTTAACAATGTGGACCATCATCTGAAGTACTGTCACCACAAAAGCTCAGCTGGATCATCCACCATACAGATGAATATGTGCTGGTGGGGCAGACATGAGGCAGCTGATCCACAGGATCTTTCCTTTGCCCTTGCTTTCACATGTGTTCCCATCCTGTTTTTCCTCTCTCTGCTCCCTCTCATGAAAAGCTCTTGTTTACACGTTTTTCTTTCCTTCATGCTGAGTTCCCACCTCTCACCAGTGCTCACACAGGGAACAAAAGCCCCAACAGACAGAACTGAAGTCAGGGGTACTGATTCATACATGATGGAAAGACTTTGGAAACAGTGCAAGCATCACAGCACCTCTGCAGTGAGCACCAGTTCCTGATGATGGCTGGCAAGAGGGGACACTGAGTGATCCATGCTGCTCAGCTTAGCCACTAGCTGTTTCAGGGGAGACATGCTGGCATGGGTGATGGGATCAAGAAGTTGCTGATACAGAGGATGGAAGGGCAGGAGACTGTTACAGGGGAGAAATGGGAAGCAGAAGGAAGGGATTGCTGGAGGGAATCACTCCTAAGATAGCTGAGAGCAGCCTTGAGCAGCTCCCCATGCCCCACTTTGTTCAAACCAACCCAGAGCAACATCACTGAAAATAAACATTCTTTTCACAGAGTGCCCATGGGATTATGCAGGGAGTTTTTTGTTTTTGTTTTGGGTTTTTTTGCGCAAAATGGGAGACAGGTATATATTTGTATTTGTTCACTAATACATTGATTAATGGTAAAAAAAGTAAAAATCAAAGATGTGATTGAGTAAATCTGAAGGATATGCTCTTTTGAAGTCAGTGAAGAGTCTTCGGTGAGCTTAGTGGTACCTGTAAAATTTGATGTGGTATCAAGTTGATCAGTTCTGATTCTGAAAGATTTTGATAATTGCAATTGTACCATGACTGAGTCTATTGTAAAGAGGTTAATTTCACAACCACTTACTGCCTGGTAAGTGCAATGAATTCTTGTAAAAAATTATTTGAAGCACAAGGTGGGTTTCAGAACCTACGTTCTTCCTTTAGGGAAAGAGATGACAAGCTTTTGTGAGCACATGATATTGTTATTGTGAGACAGTTTGATTCACTGTCTTACAAACGCAACTTCCAGGAACTGCATGGAAAAGAAATTTATTAATATATTAACAGTATCAGGGTTTTAAATATGTCTGTACAAAACATTTGGAAAATGGTAAAAAGGAAAAAAAAAATTGGAATTAAAGTCACTGTAAAATAAACAAACCTGTATCTTCACTCATATTCAATAAACCACTTGATCAAGTAATTTTTGGTCCAGAATCTTTATGCATGAGTTACTGTTTTGGTTAGCAGAGAGATTCCCCATTCCTTGCAATACAATTTAGTATCACTGAGCAGTTTCTTCAATGATACAGAAGTTTAGAAACATTATAATACAAACCTTTTGTGCACTTCTCAGTTTACCGAAAATGCTGCTTCTTTATGTTAGCACTGCATGTGACTCCTACACTGTAAGGAGCTGTGAAGCACAGGCAATAAACTTGGAGGATCTGACTATAATTGCTGAATATGATCCGAACAAATATGACAAATTATCTGTGTATAATGTTGCACCTATAAGCTGGCTCTGTACAACCAGATTTTACATCAGTTGGACTAATTTCATTTTACCTGAAACTTGAATATCTGTTTATCAAAGATTTTACATTTAATGTATGCAAAAGGTAGATTCATTTTGTTATCAGGAAAGACTGAAGAGTAGCATATTTTATTAGGTTACATATGTGACAGTAACTTACAATACTTAAGCCCTAAGGATGATGATTTGGTCATATGAAGACCCACTGGAATTATTTCCTCTTAGCTTAGACAGGTACATCAATTAGCCTATTTGGACTTCTTCATGAGTTACAAGATTACTTGGGAAGGATGTATGGAAAAACAATGCAAGAAATTCTGAATTTTGGCAGAAAGTAAAGGAAACAAACAAAAACCTAAAATATTTTAAACTGGATATTCTTCTTGAAAATGCCATTTTTAACATGCAGGTATTGTGGTGTTACAGAGGTAGGTTCCTGCTGTATAATTAACCACCCTAAGATGCCTTTAGAGAATATTGTATTTCACATGTGGACAAGACTTTCAAATCAAAGTCATAAGAAAACCAAAGGTAGTAAGACCTGAATTAAAAATCAAAGAGTATCTCTGGAAAAGCAATTTTTTGCTTGAACTTTCTCCTAAAGTCTTCCCTAAAACAGACTTTTTGGATAGTGAACACACAGGACTGCGAAAAGTATCTGTTACCCAGAAGTACATGAAACGACTCTCGTACTATAGGTATTGCCCAGATACTCAGATTATATTACTAGACAAAGCAAATTATGTTTACTTCTAGCTGATGTACCCAATAAAATCAAGTGAATGATTCATCACAAATCTTACTTTTAAAATTATAATAAAAAGCTTGAAAAACACTAACCATTTTTATATGTTTTTTCTTTTAAGGATGCTGATGCTAGGGCAATCAGTGTTCAGTATTTGTATAATATAATTTCTATACAAGCCTAACATGCTTCCCGTGAGTTGAAAATTCAGAACAATAAAACTTAATCTCTTAAAGAGTAGAACCAACACTGGCCATCGGAGCTATTTTTTTTGTCTTTCTACTGTGGCCAAAGGAAAAAGATATGACCCTATCTATGTTTTCTGTAGGTTTTTGACACCTAGTTTCTGGAAATCTGTACAAGTACAGACTTCCATAACAAGACAATTTACTATTTATCTAGAGGACTATATTGTACTCCCCAGATAGTCTCAAGTTGTATTCCATACCAGAAAGAACAAAATCCACTATTGCCTTAATATTTTGTTTCATTGCAATTTTTTTTGGCTGGTTTGTGCATTTTAGCTTTATTGGTTTTTGGGGTTTGTTTTTTTTTTTTTGGGGGGGGGCAGTGTTTGAGTTCCTGTTTTTAGTGTTTTGCCATTTTCTTTCTATCTTGAGATTCTTGTAATGTTAAAATTAAGTCACCTATTAATCACAACATTTTTGGTGGAAGAGTTATAAGAACTATTTTCACTAATTTGTGGAAGGTTCCCCATTGAGAATTCATAAATAACCAAACATATAATCTCTGACATGCACAATCTATCAGTATTTTATTATTGCTGTCTATCAGGTGAAACAACAGCCAAGGGAATTAACTTGGATGACTAGGATTGTTAAATATATATATATATATATATATATATATATATATAAGAAAAAGAAAGAAAAAAAGAAGGAAGAAGGAAAGAAGGAAAGAAGGAAAGAGAAAGGAAGAGCAATCTCTGTTACTTGTCTGAGGCATGTGTTAGTTACTTGAAGTATACACCTGTCTGGCTATCACTTTTCTTGGTCTAGTAATACTGATTCTGCTCTAAAATTTGTCCAGAACCAGTGATTTTCCTTTTCCCTTAGAATTATTGTAGACCTTTGACATTTCTGCAGGGATAGACTGAAAAATAGGTGCTGTAAAGCAGAGGAAAGAAATATACTAACACTGTGGTGCAGGAGTCCAACAGGAGGAGAAAGAAGCAGCATTACCTGTACTGCCAAAGACAGATGTTTGCTTTCCTAAATTACCTGTGGAAGCAGAAAGCAGCAGATATCTGATCATCTCCTCCTGAAGGAGCAAAAGGTACCATACTTCCATCATGACTGCAATTAAAGAACAAGAGAGAAAACAAGCATTCCAGCATTCCTTATGGTAGTCTAAGATATACTCTGCTTCTGTTGGTCAACAGGCTTAAAAATTATAAGGTTTAAGCCAGAACGGAAAGGACATTAGTGCAGCCTTCAATGACCCATTGAATCATCTGGCAGTCACTACACAGCAGAGTCTTGGTTTGTAAATATCTGTTAATAGTCATGTGGAATATAAGCACCTACATCAAGCTGGCTGAAAAGAGGTACATAGAAAGAACCATATGTATTTTTAGAAGTGGCATTCAACATTGCTGTCTTCTAAGTTTCAAAGAAAAATGTCTATAATCCTTTCTTTTCTCCATATTCTCCTACTTATGGGAAAAAAAAGTGATATATAGGAAGTGCTTTCTCTAATGAAGAAAAATACTGTAAGAAAATCAAAAGAAAAACTGAAGAATAACTGCAAGCGAAAAATTTTACATCGTTTTTGTAAAAAAATATTTTTCACTTCTTTTTCAGATCATAAAATTTAAGGGAAAGTTTTAATCAAATCTTTGGACTGAGTTGAAAGCTCTTTTCCTTCTTTTGAAGCTATTTTGATGGGGAATTTATGTCAGCTCTGACCTGATCATTACGCAGACCAGGCAGATCTGGTGTAGACCAACATGCAGCAATTGGTGAGAAAAATTCTAATCCACTGCCTAGATTTCTGAGTGTGAAGAAAACACAGGTGCAGAAGGGTGTTTGGAACCACACTGTTGATTTTTAAGTTTGTCTGTGTCTGGGAACATAGAGCTGACATAGCTGGAAGTATTGGGAGCTGCTGGATGCGTATTAATAATTTATCTCAAGTGAGGATGCTGGAGATCAAGACTCAAGAGACTTGCCCCCTTTCCCTACACTCTGGCATCAACATGCTCTGAATTCTGCAAGAATCATCAAGGTACCATGCTGAGTCATAGCACCCTAATGTGTCTTGCAAAATCTTATAAGCTCCACCAGTAGCAACGGACCTGACAGTGTCCATGTGAGTGCGGGGCAGTTCTGATGAACATACTTGGAAGCTACATATCTACAGGTCGGGGTGCAAGGTGGTTTGAATAGATTCTCTTGAAATCAATTCAGCCAGAAAAAACAACACTTGTTAACAAAGTGTGCATAGCAGCTATGATTTAGATCTTTCCTTAGGCTGCATGTGGGGGTTTTTTGTTTATTTGTTTGGTTTTGGGTTGGGTTTTTTTTAATAGTAATAAAATCCACAGATGCCTCATGACCACTTTGTCTACATTTGTTCCATTGACAGCAGCATTTTTCTTCAGAGCAATACCGATTGAGCATTTTGGCAAACACAAGTACCCATAATTGTCAGATCACCTCATGCTATCACCAGGAATTGGAGATACTTAATATTTAAAAATCATTAGGAACATACAGAGCCAAAAAAGAATATGACTTCCCTCTAAATGTATGGGCATAAAACACATGGAAAGGCGTATGGCTCTATAGAAAAGCAGCTTACAAATCTAATAAATATGTTGTATGGGTGTTATTACAGAATACCTTATATCTTTATATTTACATGTATGCATCCAGTTAGGAGCATCTAGTCTGCAGCACAAAAAGCCAGCACACTAGTAAAACTAAGGATCTATGGGGCTGATTATGTAGCGTATCCCAAAAAGGAAACAAATCTCAATTTTAAAGCTCCTATTGCCTGCTACTGGACTTTATCCTTCACTGTTTATGTTCACAGTCTCAGTCTTTACAATTTTATGTCTACATGTGAGACTTAATTAATATCACTACAGTTTCCTATTTATACACACCAAAAGCCAAGTCCATTCTAAGCACAATAAACAGAGATCCACACAACTTGGTGCATTGCCAGTGACTGTATTGCTGCAAATAAGAACATCAAATGGTTAGTTTTCCCAAAAGCTATAACATACAATCCCTTTGTTGACATTTCTGCTGTCTTTGCAGTAGATCTATGATACTGGAAGGTCACTGAGAACATTCAGAAAAATTCCCTACCACCCATACATCTGAGACTGCCAGGATGGGCATGTGAAAAATACATCGGTCAAGGAATTGCCATGGAACAGCTGTATGCTTCAAAACACATTGCTTCTGTGGCCATGTCTTTAGCAAAGGAACAAACACAAAGATTATGATCTATACCAGAGATGTGGACTGCAGCTATACTGCATGCTCATCTCCCCACAGGATAGAAATGCAAGCTCCTTCACACAACAGTACGTGCTCATCCTGGCAGCAGAGCTGTTGACAACACCTGTTTCACATTTGTATCATATTTGTCCCTTTGGGACTAAATTGACCTTTATTACATGATTATCAGTGATATTATATTTGGCTTCTCACTCTGCACTTCTGCTAGAACCCCAAAGCAGAACTGTGCCTTTGTGCTTTACCATCATCATCGTGGTTAATCAACATTGACACTTAAAAGACATCGGGATTCTTCCCACATCAGAGTGTGGGAAGCCAGTTGCATAACTTTTACAGAGTTCTTTTCCAGGCTAGGAAAAGTAAAATTTGTTTTTAATTTATTGGAGTGAAAAAATAAATTAATATTTGGGTTTAAAAGGATTTGAGTTTCTAAAATGAGAGTGCTTGCTAATGGTGGAGAATCTGTATGGCGACTGTGTGATTACAAGTGATACCATGGTTGTCAGCCAAAATAACCACCAACACCTGTTTCAGGAGTGGAGGAGTCAACAAAAAGTTCATATGAAAGGTTGTTTTCTCACTACAACATCTTCATCTTTTCAAACGCAATGTGTAACAAAGAGTTTTAATTTTGCAGAAAGGGTAGGGGCAGATCAGTCGGTGAATACCCTCCTGTCTCCCTTTTGCTTTTATTTCGAGGCACCTAATGTTTACAATCTGTTTTCACAACACATTGTATTCAGGAATTTGACATCAAAGTTACTAAACTACAGAACCCTAGTGCGAGAGCTGACTCCCTACCTTAGGGTGTTGTTGTTAAGGGAATTTTCACAGCAGGAACCATCTCTGTCTTTTTTAAACCTTGCATTTTCCATAGCTGGAAAATTTCAGACAACTTGTTTTCCACCTCTGTTGAGCCTTGTCTTGCTATTGCATGTGAATTCAGACTGTTCCATCTGCTTTTGCTCATTAACTGTGCTCTTAGGCACTGTATAGTTGCACAATTTCCAAAGTTACCTGAGCCACTTTCTCTTTGCACCTGGATGACTTCTAATTTCTTTTCACCTGTTTTTTGAAATTGAGCTGGAACTGATTTATCTCTTCCTTCACAGAAATGTTGCATTCCTGTGGTCATCAAGAGCTGGTCCCCGCTTGCATCATTTTTACTTTCAAATATCTCCCAGGTGCATTCCTGCAATGTGAATGAAGTTAGTCACTAAATGAATACCAAGTAGCTATTTAGCTACATGTTGCTCACTAGATACTTCACCTGGAGCTGGAAAACAGCATATACTGGAGCTTATATAGATGTCTAACTGTGAGGGATAGTCATAATGCAGGAAAGCTAACTTCAGAATTTGAACTAAAGCCAAACTTATAAAACCATTAGATTTTGAAGGCAGGAAAAGGAAAGGAATAAGGCAGAACAGATACACTTCTGATAGAAAAGTAGTTTCTTAAAAAAGGCTCTGAAATTACTTTAATTGGTATGAGTGTTGCATATGTCACTCAAACTTGTCTGCTTTATGAAAATGAGTCATGGCAACTAGACATCATATAGAGGAAAGAGGAAACAGCTTTATTTCTCTGAGTAATGCTGCTCTTAATTCTTGACCTTGGTTACTACTACCCTAACTTGTTCTGAATCACCTATCATGTGTTTATTTTTGCTTTTGTGCAGTAATACTATTAGATAGTAAATATTAATAGTAAGTACTACAATATATGCAGCTGAACATCCTACTGACAGTCAGTAATGAAAGCTGGCTTACATGAGAAGCATGAGAATGCCTCTTCTGCAATATGAACTAAAGCATGGTTGTTTAACACAGTTAAGACCTCATTTCACAGCAAGAACATTTAGATGTCCATCTACATCTCATAGCTTTCTGGTTGGTGTTGTTTACTCTGCTAAATGCAGGTGAAGGAGGTAACAGTTTAGTTCCTTCTCTGCCAGGCAATGTGCTGGCCTTTAATATGTGCACTGGATGAGGCCAAAGAGAAGTGCCAACAGAGGTGTCTGCTGCAGGGCTGAGGAAGTCATAATCACACCCATGGAATAATCCAGAAAAAAGAAAAGAAAAGAAAAGAAAAGAAAAGAAAAGAAAAGAAAAGAAAAGAAAAGAAAAGAAAAGAAAAGAAAAGAAAAGAAAAGAAAAGAAAAGAAAAGAAAAGAAAAGAAAAGAAAAGAAAAGAAAAGAAAAGAAAAGAAAAGAAAAGAAAAGAAAAGAAAAGAAAAGAAAAGAAAAGAAAAGAAAAGAAAGAAAAGAAATAAGGTAGTCATAGAACATTGCCTATGATGTGTCACACATTTCTTTGGTAGTGAAAATCACATTAGGAGGCTTCTTACTATTTTAACAGACCTGTTTTATACAACAAATAGCCCCATCTTTAAAAAGAAGAAATCTCAGAAGCTATTTAATGAAGGTGGTATTTCATTATGGGTAGCTATGTTTGTACACAGCAGTTGAAACTAACTCCACTATAATTTTTCAAGGATAGGGCAGTGGGAGTCAGTGATTTCAAAAAGATGAGAAGACAAGGCCCTGGGAGAAGGACTGAGCTCCTAAGACAGGGAAACATCTTTGTTTCTGAGATACTGTGCACATTAACACTATTCCCATAAATTAGCAAGTTAAAACAGTTGCAACTAGTGGCCTTCTACAGGGTTTTCTAAACTGTCCTTGTTGCAGCCTACTCATATTTCTGTCACACTTTTCTTCACAGTTGAGTTTGGCTCACCAAAAATTTGCTTATATTTGTTGCATGGATTATGAAAGAGGTAATATCTCCTTTACCAGATTTTTACTATTTTCCATGGGCATTTCTGCTTAGGAAATCCACTTAAACCTTCAAGCTAATAAGAAAAGAAACTCTCATACTGGTCTACCTTCTCTAATATTTAGAGGAAAGCACTTTGTTGGGAAACACCCTCATACAACCATTACCCAATAGTGATGAGGATTTTTAGCCAAGCTAATTTCACATTAGTTAATCTTGCTTCAGTGAAGCACTAATTGTTTTTTTTTTACTCTATCTTGAGCGCATACTTGGTCTTTTTTACAGGTCACAAATGTGAATAAGACATCTGCACAAACTGTGTGTATTATACCTGTACATTCACAAAGCTCTGTCCTGGTTTCACTAGGACAGAGTTAATTATTTTCTTCTCAGTAGCTAGAATAGAATAGCTGTGTTTTGGTTTCAGTATGGGACTTTTTATGAGAAGAATGTTGATAATGTACTAATGTTATTAGTTGCTGCTGGAGCCCAGGGCCATCGTGTTTGAGTAGTTTGCAAGAGCAAATGACTGGGAGGAGGGGAAAGCCAAGTAATTAGCAAACCCCAAAACTGGCATTTGGATATACCAATGAAATATTCCATATCATATCACATCATGTTCAATATATTAAGCAGGGTTGACCAGAAAATAGGGGTATTCTCTCAGAGATCAGTTGGACTTGCTCTTTCAGGGTTATGGTTTTGATTTCGGGACTGTCTTGACTATAGAATTGCTAGCCGGGTACAGGCTGGGCATTGGTCAGCGGGTGATGAACAACTATATCACTCATTTGCATATTCTGTTATTACTGTTATTATTATTATTATTATTATATTTCAATTATCAAATTGTTTTTATCTCAACCCACGAGTCTCCTTACCCTTCCTCTTCCAATTCTCTCTCCTACTCCCTGGGGTGGGAGAGTGAGAGAGTGACTGTGTTTGGTTGCTAGCCGAAAGAGTGAAACCACCGCAAGCTCCAGTTTAAAAATCATCTTAAGTACAATCACAAGTGATGATGTAGTCCTTTTAAAGTCCCCTAACTAAAGTTTTTTTATAATCTCTTACTAAATAGTACAAAGTAACACAACAGAATCATGAAAAACAGGTATGCATTTCTAACTCACCTCCTGTGCGTCTACAAAATTTAGCAGTAGCCTTTTAAACAGCATAGCAACAATATAACCTTTTACAGTTTTTTTTAAACTCATTTTAAAGCCTAACACACAAAGCTTTCTGCCTTTAATAAAGTGTCCTTCTGTGGAGGACACTCCATTGAAGTTCAAAATAGTTCAAAACCACTATTTCCCAGCCAAAGTTTGCCCTTGCTGAAATGACGACCAGAACTCAGATCATTTAACTAGGAAATTAAATAGGCCAGTTTAAGAATTTTTATTCAAGGTGTAATAATACTGCCTTCAGCTACTGAGAACAGTATTATCTGCCCAGAGCAGAGGGAATTTGGTGGTTGGAGTTCAATGCACATATATTTATCCTAATTCCCTATCAAAATGTGGCACCAAAAAAAATAAATCCTACCCTGGGGCCATAACTCTGATGCTAAAAGATTGTGAATCCTGAATATAGTGATTAATGGTGGAGAAATCTGTGTACAAAGAGCTACAATGAATGAAGTGAAAAGGCATTTTGGTCCCAGGAGGCAATTAATAGATGGCAAGAATACTGTTCATTTACAAGTTATGTTTAACTGGTAGTGATGTCACAGAGCTAGGTAAATGGTAGAACTGCATTAATGGTCCCCAAACCCCAAATCTCAGCACTCATTAAGACTGAGTCATAGATTAATGAAGAGACATTTATACTTTCAGTCAGTGCCATAAATAACTGTACAGCATTAAAGTCAGCTAATAAGGAGGCAGAAGATGTTGCCTTATGACTACAAGCATGTTTTAAAGATGTTTATTTCAAAAGAGATTTTTTTCTTAAAGTATGCATTACAAGTCACACAGAGGAGCTAAACAAAGCTGTCAATGGAGTTTCTTCTGTGAAGCTGTCATGTGCACTGCAGACAACAAAAGTCTTCAAACATAAAAGTTTGGCAGAACATATGTTCTTTTAGTAAACAACACACTTTTAAGTAGGTAGAAAACTCAGCAGCAAACAGAACTTTTGAGCAGAAAGAATCTTTCAAGTTTAGATGTTTTCCTTGGCAAATTGGCAAAGAGACTATTATGGTGCACCCTATTGGACACATTATTCTTAGGTTACATTTAGTAATAAGCCATCAGGTACTCTTTTCACACTTAGTAAAAGATATCAGGTTTTTAACTATTTCTATACAAGAATGTTTCTGGGGCTTAGAATAATGATTTTGCACTAAAAGCCCCCTAAAAGACTGCTACTCTAGTACTGCAATAATTGCAGTGGTTGTCACCAAAATAACTCTAGCAATGAACTCCAGCAGCTGTGTATACCTAGTTATATTCACAGAATCACAGAATCACAGAATATTAGGGATTGGAAGGGACCTCGAAAGATTATACAGTCTAATCCCTCTGCTGGAGCAGGAACACCTAGAAGAGTATACTTTTATCTATGTAAAGTTTTAAAGCTAATTGATGCTGGAAAGAACTTCATTAAAGTAAGAGCTGTAATTTATTAATCACAAACTATTTTTAATATATTCACAGATTTATTTAAATGACATGACTATTCTTAAAGAAACCTCCACAGTGATTAATTAAGCAAGAATTCAAATTTTGATTCGATTGTAAGTAGCCACTACTTGTTTTACACATACATATCCAAACATGAGTGTCATTAATGGTATTTGATTTGCAGGCAAGGAATTCAAACAAACGATTTGATTGTTGAAAAGAATTTCTCAGTCTTTAGAGAGTTTGGTGTAATTTACTAGCTTTTCCAATGCTTGACCAATTGACTTCCGCAATTAATTAACTCTGAATTTAATTCCATAATTTAATATTAATTAAATTTTTGCTTTACTTATATGCAAATAAAGATTATTTTAGTGTCTTTCATCCCCAGAAGGGAGAACTTCCAAAACACTGCACTTTTCTGTATTTTATATTTAGTGTAGTTTTTCCTCCTTTAGTATTGTTAATCGAATATCTTTTACATTCAACCTGAATTTGTGGATATAACAAAGAAACATATTATCATTACTTTCAGGCAGAGACATACTCCTGAACAGTTTTACTGTGGAAAATAGTCCTAAAACACAGACTATAGTTGTCAGTAATTGCGGCATGTGAAGCAGACAGGGGCTGAAGAAGTAGAGTCTGACCTTATGAAGTTGTTTATAAAATGTAGGTGAGAGTGAGACTGGGTTCTGAGACACTGTGTGGAGAAATTAAGAGAAGTGTATAATTTATGGAGAATTTTATAACCACAAACCATGAAGTGGGTGAGACAGAGAAAAAAATAGTCCTTGATATAAAATATAACTACAGGAATAGCAGACACATACTGCCTTGCCTGACTGACTTGCACCCATCTAGACTTCATCTTGACATCAGATCAGGAGCAGAGACAACAACTACAGTTTTAATGTGATCCCTGCCCTTCCACCACTCTGAATAAATTGGATCTATCCAACTAAGTACTACACCAGAAAGATTTATCTCCACAAGCAGTCTGGACATTTGTTTCATCTCTATATAGCCAGTCTGCTCATACCCCAGGAACATATCTCCATGGAGCACCAACAAAGCCTTCAGCCAAGAACAGAATATCAGTCTGGAAAAGAGACAATTGGTTGTATGCAGAGCCTGGGCCTCCTTGGTATCATTAGCCTTGGTACAGAGAAGAAGAGAGAGGGGTCCTCTGAAGAGAGGAGGGGTCCCCGTATTTTTGCCACTAGACTGGTGTACATTGACATACCAAGAATGAATGCCAAGAAGGCATTCCAAAATATGCACATCCTCTATCACTCAGAGCCACTTGCCTTGCACTTTTACAGAAGTAACTGGTAAGATGGATTAATAGGAAACAAAGTTTACATGCTAACTGATGCAAGAGCTAGATGTCTGCTGGGACCAATGTTTTTAAGACAGGACAATTAAAGTTTTTAAGGACAATTAGCACTGGCAACACAAGTATTTACAAAGTTTTAGAGCAAAGTTACAACACCTCAATGTTTTTGACTTCTGAGCAAGGAGTCATGTTTCTTTCTTTGCTGTAAATAAATTATTATTAACCTCCATGTTTCTGTCACACTCAAAGTTTGGTGAGAGGTTGGCAGAGGGGCTTGGGAGCTCTGATATCTGTCATAGACTTCTAGTTCTCTCTAGAAATTGCTCAAGAGTGATTATTACTCTTCTAACAGCTACATACCAGCTTTCAGAGTGCTTTCTTATGAACCTGCTAATGAAATGCTATTACTATCACACCTCAGTCTATCCAGTTATCTAGGTGGCAAAAACATTTTCAAATCAGTAATGCTGTTTTAATAGATCATTTTACTTGACCTACCAGGAAAGTTCAAAAAACTACCAAGGCAAGATCACAGCTGTATCAAAATCAATGAGCTGAAAGCTTGGAAGAAAATGAAACTAATTTTCACAATACCTTCTGCCTGAAATGGTAGAAAAGCTAGTAAATAACCCTCTGACAAGGTGCCATGACAGTTGTAAATAAATGCCAAATTCTTATGTTAACAGTGAGTTGAAGATCTTTGATTAACTGAGCTGTATTTTCCCTCCACTCATATCAATCAGTTTCATACATGTAATAATAGGCATAGTTCCAAGACCACGTATTAGGGGCCTGGCTCAGTCCAGAAGAGATCAGATATTATTCTTGGAAAAGGGAAGAGCTAAAGGTAGTGCCATATCCCAGCAATATATGCACTATCTGTCAGTATGTACATACTGTCCAATAAAGCTCCTTGTAACACATTCAGAGCTAAAAGGTTCTTGACCAAAGAGGTATTTGTCACTTGCTGTTGTTCATAAGCACCTCTCAAGTGAAAAGATTTCACTCCCACTGGGTCAAAATTGGTCGGCAAGAAGTGTTGTACTTTGCATAGTATCATCCAGCAACCCTGTTGTACGATGAGGATGATGAACACCAGGCTATCAAGATAGGGTCTGTCTTGTTAAACTGTTAGCTTAATTGAGGTGGGAAGAATTACAAGGGCAAAACCACTAGATGAACTAAATAAACGTAGCCAGGAAGAGCAATTCACAACATTAATAGCAAATTACTGAATAAGCTATTTTGAAAAACTGATAAGATTATTAGTTAAGATATCACATTACCCAGCTCATTTCAATATGTATGAAGCGAGACACATATTATTTGTTGCTTCTACATTTTTCTTGCCAGCACAAAGAAAAGATAGTCAATCTCCTGAAAGAACAGGTGGAATTGATGATGCAAACCACTGCTTATGAAAAAGGGTCATGATACAGACAAGAAGGTCACAGAAAACAATTTGAAACATGGAACCCAATTTTATGGTTACTGAATTTATATTATTTACAAATTACCACAGCAACCTCTGGCATCTGGAACAATATCCAAAACGAATTCAAATAGAAGTAGGCATTGTGGATAAAAGGAAAAACCACAGAAACTAAGTATAAAGGACAAAAAGATTTTAAAAATAGACAAAGTAGTTGTGCGCATGCGTGGGGAGGAAGTAATATACAAAGCCTTCTTTTAATTTCCTCTGTAAATACAAAATGCTGCACAGTTCATCCACATCCATACTAAATATCTGCTAATGTCATTACAACTTCAACATCTTTTTTGTGTTGTACTGGAAGGAAAATCAGTGCATTGTGCATAGCATTTTCTTATCTGTTGGGAGCAGAAGCATGCTGTTTGTGAAGCTGTAGAAACTGTTTTTGCCAGCTAAAAATTTTACATGATGTAAATGTAGGGTAAAACTATTTTATAAAACCTGGCACTTTCTTCCTCTAATTGTGCAATAGAAGACAGATCACATTTAACAAACTTTGCTCTCATTATATACTATTGCTGGAGATAACGTGTTTCCCCTTCCCACAGTGGTTGTGGCACAGAATGATAGCATTTAAAAAACCTGCCTGTGGTGGTGATGAACAACACAATATGCTAGATTGTTTTAAGTCCGCAGTCAAGCTTTTCCTCTTGTGCTAAACCAGAAAGGCCGTAGGTACTTCACAGTGTCAAGTGATCACATTTGGTCAGCACTAGCTGACATGGTGGTAACAGATTATGTATTGCTGCTTCTATGGAGCAAAAAAAGTCCAGATGGGGTTTTCTAGAATTTTAGACAATCTTTTCATATTCCCAAAAAACACCTGACAACTGCAAATTGAGTTTAACAGCAGCAGTGAAAGCTGATGAATTTATTAATTGTGAATGCTGTTCAAGAAAAAATGTATAGACAAATGCTAACACATTTAATTCAATAACACTAACTCCTGGACCAGAAAGCCAACTCTGCTTGGTGATATTTTCCTCTGCTTAAAAAACTCGAGTACGACAATCTTTTTTAAGCAACAGATAAAGTCAGCATAGTATACAATCAGATATGTTAGAAGTCTTTCATTCTATTTTCTGATCTGGATAGAAAATTGTAATTATATTAATATTGTCAGCTATCTTAATATTACATAAAATGGCAGAAAACATCAGGATGAATGGTTGTTTCTGTTTACTTCTGTCCTTCATTGCTGCCCATGACATGATACCAATCAAGTTCTTTTGACAACTACAAAGCCAGTACAGAATAGATCAAAAAGGGTACGTTTGTCATGTCTTTTCCTTTCTTTAAGAAAGAAAGCTGTTTTGGATTACTCACATCAAGAGATTCCAATATCATTTTGACCTGTATCTATGACAGCAGACTGACCAGTGACTCCAGCTGTTGGCACCAAAAAATACAGTTACAGATTCACAGAATCTATATTTTTTTTCTTATTTCTGAAAACCAAAACAAAACAAAACAAGAAGTACTGCTTGTTTACAGGAGGAAGACAGGCTTAAGTGGGACGCATCCAGAAGACAGAGTGTTACGGTAGAACAGCCTGAAAGAATATATCCAAATCATATTTTCACTAGCTAGCTTGGAAAACACCTACCCTCTTGGTGATCAAAAACTGCCATGCAAGGATCCACCTGCCTTCTGCTCACACTCTAATAAGCTGTTACATGAAACATTATACTCCAAAGACCTGAGTCTCAATATTGCTTCCCACAACTCCAATTTAGCTCCACAGAGCTTAGGAAAGGAAATTAAAATGAACATACAAGTTTCCCACAGCTCAGCTCCATAGATCTCCTGCTATGAGCATCAGCAGTGAGATGTTACCTAGCTGTTATTGAAGATTCAGCTTCTTACCACCCTTCCTTGCTATCAGTCCTTCCTGCCATGCAAGATAGAACAGAAACCGAACACTTGCTTTCACACAGCTAGAAATAGACCCCTTAGTCCTTCTGCTTTTTCTGTTTTTCTGAAATGAGAGAATTGATTCCTTCTCCCCACCACCTACAGAAACAAAGTGAGTATCATCTGTCCTTTCATTCTCGTAGTGAAACAAATCTAGCCTGAAGGGGAAGTCACCAACGTGGAAGACTGAGATCCTTTCACCCCTGCAGGGTGCCAACAGTGTGTTCACAGGAAGACCTGTTGACAGCTTCCTTCATAAGCTCTTGCCCTGGGGTTTTAACTCTCCTTCCTCCTCCGTCCCCTCCCCAAACAACTCTAATTTTGGTGAGACTTCTCGTGTTTCTTGGTTTCACACAACTTCAGCTTGAAGTTAAGATAGCTTTTCAGCTAGAAGCATAAAGTGCAACAGGGAATTAAGCTAGAATTCATTTTCTTTTTAGTTTTGAGTGATGATTGAAAGGTTTTCCTGGGCTAGAAAAGGAGGGTAGGAAAAGAAAAATGTGAAATTTTGCAATACCAATATGTAGAGGCATAGCACGCTGTAGGACACTGATGTCAAAACAAACTGGCTAACTCCAGACAGGCAAACTAGGATGAATAGCTGAAACTCCTCAAGCTCCCCAATTTACTGATTTTAGGCTTACTAAGGACAGTAAGTTCTTCCTTTCATCCAAGATCTTCAGCAATAGTATCTGAATAATAACATTCATTCTTAATGAATCACTTTATCTTATATTGTATAGCTTGTTTCCTCATTAAAGCCATTTCTTCCTCGTGCTGGTAACTATATAAACCTGACAAACTCTTTTGCATTAATATGTGACACCACTATTCTCCCTCATCTGCTCCTATCAGAAAAAAAAAAAAAAAAAATCTCACTGTGAACATGTTGGAGCCATTGAAAGCCAAAGGAGAATAGTCAGTAAATTATGTGATTGATCTTATTTTATATTAACAAAAGCTATCAGAAAAGGCTGATTTTGGTGAAGTAAGAACAGCTGGAAAGAAAACAACAGATGGATAGGGACATGGCTGATAAGTCTCTTTTCATTGATTCGATCTGTGTGTTTTATTGGGAAACTAATTAAACTTGTTGGGAAAGTTCTAGCTAGATATTGAGAAAAAGGTAAAGGAATTTACAAAGTCCTCTCTTTTTTTTTTTTTAACAATACTTTTGTTTACTGCAGCAGGAAGCAATACACAAGTTCAGCATGGATGATCTAGAAAGAAGGAGAGAACAATAGGTTGTGGCATCCTTATAAATGAAATATACTAGCTATAGTATAATTTTTTTTTTTTTGAGGTTTAATTAGGTCGACATTGTGTGTTAACTATGAGGCTGTTGGTTGTTCTCGAAATACTTTCTGAGGTTAGGAACCAAGAATATTATTCTGGTTGCAGGCTGAAAATACCATGTTGCTAAGAGTTTACTATGTATGTTAACTAATACTGTGCAGGTAAGTGATGTAGCTAACACAATGAGAGTGCAGACCTTCAGTAATAAACATGAGGAAGAAAGGAAATAAATCTAAACAAAAGCTAAGTTCCCAGAGAGATCTGAAAGAGCCAATAGATAACAAAATGTACCTGAAAAGAGAGGATATAGGTTTCTCTGGGTCTATTCCCTGGACTTGAATTGGATTCAATTCCAAGTCACAAATCCTGTATGTGCATGAAAACAACTGGATCTCTCAAGAGGGTAGCTGAAAAAGCCTTTAAGCTCTTTAGGAAGGTAGTAGAGCTATTTAACATATAATGCTGAACACAGATAATATTTAAATGTATTTTTTTTCCTCTGGAACTCTGGAAGTCAGAGTAACTCTTTGTCTCACTCAAGGTCAGAGCCTGCCCCTCCTGGAAAGTAAATTTGAATTTTTATTAAAAGCCTGTGCATTGGTATTTTATTCAGAGGCAAGGTAGTAGAGGTACATACTTTACCACACGGTGATTTCAGCATTCAAAAAAGTGGGAGACTTGATCTTCCCAGCTTAACAGGTTGACAGCTATGGCTATCACAACTATTTCCTATCTAGTAGGCTAAAAGTGTAGCTGTCTAAGGCTGGACTGAGCCTTTGACCAGTCTTGTCACCATTGAGTCACTGGGCAGACACCAATGTGAGAGTCACAGCCTTCTGGAGTATTTACTTCTGCTCCTTATTTCTAACACACACCCTCTTCCTCACTCTCCTCTCGCGGTGGGATGGAGGAGAGACTCAGAAAAGTGAGAAAACTCCTGGGTTGTGATAAAGCCAGTTTAATAGGTAAAGCAAAAGCTGGACATGCAAGCAGAGCAAAACAAGGAATTCATTTGCTACTTCCCATTGGCAGGAAGATGTTCAGCCATCTCCAGGAATGCAGGGCTCCATCACACATAACAGTTACTTGGGAAGACAAAATGCCACAACTCCAAGCATCCCCTCCTTCCTTCTTCTTCTCCAGCTCTATACAGTCAATGTTATATGAAATCAGATTTATTAAGTTCCTCTGTCTGTGTGCTCCAAATGATAGACTACAGTGTGAAGTGTCAGAACTCAGAAGAGAAGAGAGGAGCTTCTAGCAGATGTCACTTCAAGGAGAGTCACCAATCTCCAAAACAATAGCAAATAAACTAAAATTCTATTACTTTTTCCTCTGAGGCTTTTCTTGCCAATCCAGTAATTCATTCTCATCTGGCTGGGATCATGGTTTCTGATGTTTAAAGTTTCTGTCGCTTTCTTTTGCTCTAGTATTTTGTCTTTCATTTAGAAATAGCTAAGATTAATATGCCAGTATAAATAACATTCTGGCTCCATGGCTTTCTCTCTGGTCATTTTTTAGGCTATAGGATGTTTAGTTGTTGCATTTTGTTTTTTTTTCTTGTCTTATGTTTGTACTATTATTTTTTAAACATAATGAGAAAAAATACCAGAACAGGTTCCACTACAAACAGGAACAGTTAGCATAACTTGGTAACCTTTTTGTTTCAAATGCTGCTACATAAAAAACAAGTGATCATGCAGATTATCAATTAGACTATGCAGCATACTTTACAAGGATGTGCAGAGCTGAGAAGAATCAGGTATATGTGCTGAGCGAGTGTCATTGTGCTTTAGGGTGTCTGGTGTCTATTTCTATGTCCAAACTTCTCTACTAACCCAACAAGGAAAAATAAGGCACTACAGTCTTTGGCACCTTTGGATGTTTTACTGTTGATACCCATAAGTAATAATAGTAAAATGAACAATTTTGACATTTGTGTTGTTTTTAAAATAGCTAGAGGCCAAGCTCAGTCATATGTGGATGATGTAAGTTCATTACTTGATAGTGTAGAAGTGAAAAACTTTGCTAGAATTTTTAATTGATTGAATTTTTTTAGTTTATTCTGGTTTAGATTTATTTAATTTCATATTTTAAATAACACTAACAGACACATACACACAAAAACAGACACACACACATATATATGAAACAGATTGACTGACAGTTGCCTGGAGCAACAGACTGCCATAAGCATAGAGATAAGCATAGCTTCTGCCAGAGCACTGGAAGCTGAGGGCTGGCCGCTGCTGCCAGTGCCAAAGGCAGAGCAGGGGCATGTGGGATGGCGCCTGGTGCTCCCGGGCTGGTTGGCTATGGCCGAGTCCTTTCTGACTTCCTTCAGCTCACATCTGGTCCCCGGTGCTGCACTCTCCTGTAGCAGGAGGTTGAGCCAGGAAGCTCAGTAAAGCCTGGTGTGCTCCTTGGCACAGCTCCATACGCCCATTTACAGAGCTGGCAGTAACATGAAAGTCTGTTGCCTCAGTGCCTGTAGCTCCCATATTGCCTTGCAGATTCAGCTGGTGGTCATGGCACTAACTTCCCTCCACAATTTTATTTGTCTGGTGAGTTTTGACACTTCCAAATTATGATCAGTCATTTGGAGGACACAGATGGAAGGAAATTTAACCAAATTTATTTGCAGGCATACAGACCATAAAGGCATTTCCCATTAGGATGGAAGTTTCAGGATTTCAAGCTCTTATTTTGTAATAACTGGGACCACAATCTATTGACCATACATTTCAAATAACATCCCATTTCTCTCCTTCCTTCCTGCCTCTTTTCTTCCCAAGGCAGGACTTGCCCAGCCACAACCCCAACCAGAAGCTTCATTTGAGGGAGCTGGAAAATTCAATTTGCCTAAATTTCTGACAAGTCTTGGTCTGTCTCTGAATTCATCATCCCAACCTTTGGTATAAAAGGCAAATGATCATCGGTGGCAAAACTAGTTGTGTGCTATGAGTAAAACATCCCAAACACCAAAACATTGCAGAAGCAAAACATCTGCTTTTTATTCCTACTAAAAAACTCCCTCTATTTAGCCTGTAAGCCCAGTTTGATGAGGGATAGAATATAAAAACAGTATGGAAATTATATTTTAGGGGATTTTACTTCTCGGAGACAATTTTTCTGAATAAGCCTAAGAAATGTAAATCAGGTAATGTCTCAGCATCACAGGAAGACTTGCTTTCCCAGGCTTGACAGATTTGCTTAACTTCATCTAAATATGTTACTCAGTTTCCCTTGGTACTCTTCACCTTTCCAGACTAACCTTGTCCTTTCAGCACAAGCCACCTGCTGAGCTGTGGGAGAAGCCTTGGGAGAGCCTGGCCACCACAGTGGTCTACAGGACACTTGTCCTCTTCCTGCAGCTATGAAATATGACAGGGAAGGAAGGAAGAAGAAGCAGACAGATAGAAAGGCTGAGCTCAGCAGCTTAGCAGAAAGCACTGCAAATGCAACCAAGGATTTTAGAAGACTGTTTTTCTATCCTGTGGTATTTTTGAATGCACCAGCGGTTGCACTGACTACATTATTACTGTGTTGGCTACAAGCAGCATGGAGAAAATCAAAAAGACACAAAACTGTCACTAAAAGGATGTTGCTACAGGGCTGAACAGAGGTTATGCCCAAGGTATGAAGTATGCCAGGCTGAGGATATATCTGGGCTGGCTGGGAAAAGGACTTGAGAGGCATGAACAGAGGAACTACAGTGTGGCACCCTGGGTGTCTGCCCCACAGCTTAGGCTACCTATGCAGCCTCCTCCTCCAAAAAAAAGTGAGGTTAGCCTTCCTAGGGGGAGAAGCTGCTAGAAGAAAAAATGAAGAAAATTTTCAGATTTTCTAGGTAGGTGGTGCTTGGAGCAAATGGATACTTCAGAGAAAGGTTGAGGAGCTCAGAGGCAGGATGAAATCTTTACCTACTTAAAAGTTTTGTACTCAGAAAAGAAGGCTTTTAAAGTTTAATTTGGACAGGTGGTTTTTACTCTTCTGTCTAAGAGCAGCCTCTTACTTTTCCTCCCTTTGTTCCCTGTACTCCCTGTAGCCCTGTGGTTGCCTGTCTCTTTAGGCATTGGCTAATCCTCAAAGACAAGGAATCTCACACAAAAAGTGTAAATGAAAAGAACAATGAATAAAGGTCAAAGGTTTTTAAATGAATTATTCTTCATGATGGTTTTCTGTCATGTGTAATAAAGTTAGCTGCATTCCTTGTCATCTGGACGTGTTCAGGGAAATGCAAGTTGTCACAACAAATAGAAAAACTGGGCAAGAAAATTATTTTTCCAGGCTAATTCCTCTTGGGATGTTTCTTTCAGTTGTTTCTCAGTGGGTTCACTTTCAGATAGGTGTGTGAAAATTTGCTTTGCTCATCCCAATACTATATCTCACTGCTATAAAGAATTGAGACATGACATGGCAAAGTCACTTGGAAACTTTCCACTTCTAAAACAGTATCAGACTTGGTTCTCCCAGATAAGGCAAGACATTTGGGGCCAAATTCCAACTCTGGTTCATTCTTATGTGTGCCCCTGGGCAAGACACTTTGCTTTCCATTACCACAGCTCTCTTATAACTCCTGTTTTTTGGGGGGAGGAACTCAAGCTCAGAGATAATCTATTCACAGCCATGTATAACACTTAGATCTGTGAGTCCTCAGACCTATGTGGGGCCTCTTGACATCATTGCAGCACAAAACATTAACAATAAAGGACATGGAGCAGATAACTAATTAATTTATTGACTGAACAAGTTGACATTGCACCTATTACCCAAGGCTCTGGGTTTATGAGCCTGAATTGAAAATGTGGGTTTTTTTATCCAGCTGAGAAGCTGGATGTATTGCTTTATGCGCTTCAGAGGAAAGCTTTTCTCCTGAATGTGGTTACTCTGCATTCTCTTTTGATCATTTATTGCTATTTGTCAGGCAATTCTGAGATGTAGTTTGTAACAGCTCAAGTCATGGAAAACCACCATGCTTGCTCAGTGTCCATAACCACAGAAAAAAGAGAGCACCTGCCATTACAAAGCTTAAAGCTTGTGAACACAGAGGGATGCAGACAAATTTTAAGGGAGCTCAAGGTCTATGTGAGTCATCAAAGTAGGCAATGGTCTCCGTTCATCTTGTCTCTGGGAAAGAGAAGAGAAGTTGTCTGACAGTGGCCACTCTAAAAAGCATCACTGGTACCTAAGGACTAGTGCCAAGGTCAGGCTTTTTATTTCCCCTGCCCTGTCTAGGTATCTAACCCTTTAAGAAGCCATGAGGAAGCATGGTGGACAAATGCCTGAAGATTCAAGTGCTGATATTGCTTGTGAGTCACTTGAGTAAATTGCTGGGGTGACTTTCAGGGGGCCTTGAGGGAGCCTTGACATTTTCCACAAATCAAGTGTAACAACAAAGGGAGGTGTGTGCCTGCCATGAAAGCAGAGGCCAGGGAGTATATTACCTAGAGTGAAGTAAATTAAGATAATAGCACTAAGTGTTTAAGAGGAAGCTATTACAAATTCCTATTCTGACTTGCAAAACACGAAGCACAGAATCTAACATAATCACTTCTGCACTAGGTTAACCCTTTATTTAATGCTCATGGGAAGAGAACCAGTTAGGTGACAGCCTGTCTAGACCACCTGCTAAGCTACAGGTATCACTCTAGTCAGATCCACTGAAGAATTAGCTTAGATGTGAAAAAGAAGCTATACACCACACCATTTTTCATAAGCTTTACAAGGAAGTCACTGTACTGGGATTTATAAACTGCAAAAAAAATAGCTGTTTTCTGGAACTTAATGGAAATAAGATGTGCAACTTGTACAACCAGGACTGATAGTTTTAAGAGTAACAGCACCTAAAAAATCTGAGAATTTCAAATCATAAAATGTTTAGGTTAATTTTGGTCTATATGGTAAACCAAATAAGCCTTGGACTTATTTGCTATGATGAAGAGGGAAATCAAACATAGGAGAAATAAATGAATAGAGTATAAATATGGAAGACAGAAATATAAATACAAATGCAGAAAAAAAACCAGAATTTGTTTCTTAGCATATTCACATGGTCAATTATCCAGATAGCCTTTTTTTTTCCCCATTATTTCCACTTTAATCTTTCTGATACCAACTTTCAGCCATGAGCTGTTGAATTTTGCTTTTAGACAAAATATTGTATTTTTTTTTTCTTAATTGTGAATAATAGTATTGCATTAAAGCCTCTATCAGAAAACTACCTAGAGATGTAGACTTCCCTGACAGAGTGACAGAGGAGACATTATGTTATTAAAAACAAGGACCTTCATTCAAAGCTTGATATGAATGATTTGGTAAACTTTCAGGGAAGGCACTGCATAACTGAAATGTGCTTCAGAATGGCAACAGTGATGAAACCAAAACCCATGTAAACCTTGTTAAGAAAGAAAAACAAGCTCCTATAGATCTAGACAGGCAGTTAATCATGCACCAGATTGACCAGCCCAGGAGCTGAGGTGTTCCTGCTGCAAATCCTCCTTGGCATGAGCCTGCCCTTCTCCCCCTGGATGCAGAGAGAGCCCAGGCTCTTGCCAGTTAAGTGTCAATGTTCCTAAAGCTGCCATGATGTGAATGCTGTCCCTCTACTTTGGCTCTGTGGTTGCTCGTGGCTACTCTAAGCTCTAGGAGAGCCCAGGAACATCTGGGCCAGCATTAGTTCAGAGCTGGAGATGGGCTAGGAGGAGGCGAGGGACAGGAGGCAGAAGAGCTTCAGTGAGCCTTCAGATTTGAAGTTATTTAAAATACAGAGACTTAGCAATGTAAAGTTCTGGCTCACATACAAGAAACTGGTCATTACTGCCATAGACTGGTCACCATGACTTGTGGTCTTGTCTCCATTTTCATTTCCTAGATGCAATCCTACAGCATGTATAGCTACACATATCTTCAGCAAGGCTTAAAAGAAAGGCATTTCCCAGGAGAAATGAAAGGAGAAAAAAAAGGTGATATTCCAAATCTTTCACTATTTGCATTCAGAAAGAGAAAGGCTGTGACACTTATTATTTCACACCGAGGCTTCTAATTTAAAATATGTTTTCCCCATAAAACTGAAGATTCTGTCACCAGAGCTGTGCCAAGGGCAAGGGATGGAGGCAGAGAAATCCTTAAAGAAAGAATCACTGAGAAGAGAAAAATAAGGCTAACTAAGCCTTTCCAGAGACTGGTCAGTGATTTAAGACCTACTGGATCAATTTAACTGAGCAAATATGTTAAATTCAAAAGCTAGTGGAAAAACAAACAAACAAACCAAAACAAAACCAGAAACAAAAACAAATCATAAAAAGGAGCATGAAAGGGGAAAGAGATCCATCTAGATTGCTGAGGAACATGTTAGGTAGATGCCTAATGTAAAATGACAAGATTAATAAGTTAATCACCACAAAACCAATGGCATCTTACTTGGGGGAAGCACTCAATAAGCCGTAGTGCTCCTCGACCCAAGCAGACTGTGGAAGTCGGAGGCAGGTAGAGGCAAGGCGGGCTTTGCCTGCTCATCGCTCACAAGCTTGGGCTGGGCTCAGGTGCAGCGCTCCCTGTGCACGCCAAAAACTGTCTGAGAGAAAAAGGAATTGTGTTTTATATTATTTCAGGTGTATTGGAGATCTCTGGCCCCAAGGTCTCTGTTCCCGGGTTGTCGCTCCCCACCTAGTGACCTGCAACAGAATTACAGGAGCTTTTGTTTTGTTTTGTTTTGTTTTGTTTTGTTTTGTTTTGTTTTGTTTTGTTTTGTTTTGTTTTGTTTTGTTTTGTTTTGTTTTGTTTTCCTGGGGGAGAGTGCATGAGCCCTACCTACCTAAATTTATATTTTATTTAAGCACTTATTTTGCACCTATAAATATAGTAAGTGAGTAACTTACACCCTGAATTAATTAATCTACTTAAAAAAAATGATCAAGCAATAAACAGATCTGAAGAAGTAGCCTAAAGAGACATCTTGTACACTCACTTCTATTCATCCTCTGCTTCTGCCATCTATTAAGATGGAACACAGCTTTCTTTTCTACCAAGTGTAACATTCAGTAGTTGTAGTTCCTATGGAATGGGGCCTGACATTTTGCTATAATGGAACTTCAAAAAAATATGGGTCAAATTTCCAAATGGACTGCAACTTGTTTTTCTTTTTATGTGAAAACCTCTGTGCAGTAGAAAATGCATTGCCTAATTTGTTTTGAAGACATGATTAATGAATAAATTTGAGTCATAATGGCAAATAGCATGTTCAGATGCCTACTTACTACATTCATATCAAATGCCATTTGTGTGCAGGGCCACTGATGTGGGTGTCTGACTGTGCAAGTCACTAGTGCATAAAAGGAAATTGTGCTTGAAAGTCTGAACCTACATTATGAAGCAGTTGCTGCTTCATAAAATAGTTTGACATAACTTAGATATATTATTTACTGCTTTCCAGGTATAATAAGTATTATTTTTCAGCCCATTACTGTCTTGTGGACCTAGAAGAATATGCTTTAAGTCTTCTGAAGGCTTGCATAGTGCTTACATATGATTTAGTTAATTTTAAACTTAGCTTACTAATTTAATTTAGTTTAACACTAAATTAAATTCCCTATTCATCTACACAAATAAATTTTATTACTTCCTTTCTGCCCTCTCACCTGGAGTCTCAAGTTAAAGATCCAAGCAAATTTAAAAACATTCCGAAGGACTTAGTAATAAATCTACATATCGGAAGTATGTGCTGTAGGAAGTATAAGCTGTTCTTTTTCTTTTGGTTGCTTAATATTGGGTACTTCAGAAGGTAAAGCTATGATGTGGCTTGAGCAATTAAAGTAATGAAGGCTCCATGACAGCTCTATGTCTGCTGAGTACTCATTTTTTTGTTGAATTGTCTAATGGTGGCCTTTGGCACTACACTAGATGAATACTCAAAATCTGTTTGTGAGCCTTAAATATTTTATCTGTATCCCAAGATTAATCAAAAGGAGTAATAGTTTTAGGTATGAACTGCTCTTACTGTTTTTAAAATAAATTTATTTCAGTCAAAATGGTTATGATACACATAAAAAAAAAAGAAAAAAAAAACCCCAAACAAACAAATGAAAAAAGAAAATAAGAAAAAAGGAAGGAGATTTCCCAGCCAGCCAGCTTTCCTAACTGATGTAACATGAGGGGGAAATGGTTCTTTCTGGGATTAGATTTACATGTCTCGTATATAAAATGGCAATTTCATTAAGATTGTGAAAACTAAATTCACACTTTGAAGATTCTTCTTATAAATTTTTATGCCTCTGTGGTTTCCCAGACTTGGTAAATGAGAACAGAAAACATCAGAAAGGATCAAACTTAAGCCTACAAAAAAATCTCTCACATACTTAGAAAATGTCAGTTATAAACCTAGTCCTACCAATAACAACAGCAAAACTAAAAAAATTGAGTTTAGTTAGGGTCAAGGTTCAGGACTTTATCTGTCCTGTAGTGAAGGTATTTGAAACTAAATCATTAGGATGTTAAATATGCTGGCAAATGGCTCCACCCAATACAAGGCAATTTAAAATTCAGACTCAAACTAAGCCAAATTAAACCTAACTCCTCTGCTATTTCAAGGGCAACTGTTTTTAGATGTTGTCAATTCAAAGTTGTTCAGGGTAGATGACTTTTAGACTGCTGTCATATTAACACCTGGACTCTAAACTGGAAATATTTACTATTTAAAGAGACAATAGTAGCCTTTGTAGTTTATATTATACTATGTTATTTATTGTATTATATAAACTCTACTGATCTTCCAGCATCCTGAACCAAGGTTTGCAAGCAGCATTTATCAAGCATGATTTCAGCATGCCAGTGAATTAAGACTCACTCATCAGATATGTCTTTTGCCACTAATTTGCCCCACTTGCATTCTGGTTTTGATTTAAAGCTATAAGTAACTAGTTATTTACAAGGCAACATCAGCACCTGCAGGTTTGCAAAAATGTTCAGGAGCAAATAGACATCTGAAGGACTTAGAGATCTGTACATTACGTACCAGATGAAATGACAGCCTTGAAAATGCTGATATTTTATTAGGTGTCTAATTGAGCATATAGACTTATGCCCAAGTACTTAAAGAGATGGGCCTTGGAAGCTGGAGTCTAGACAGGTTCCTTGTAGGAGGAAAAAAAAAAAAAAAAGAGAGAGAGGGGAAAAAAGTATGTGATATTAAAATACAAAAAAAAAAAAACCCTAAACAAAAAAAAACAAAAAGCAAAAAAACCCAACAGGCAACCAATGGCAGGGGTATAGATTGATGCTTCCTGTAGTCTGCATGGCAAGGAATTTAGGGGCTGGTATGGGCTCTGACAAAACAGAAACTGTGTTTTAGACACAATAATGTTACTTATGTGTGTATCAGGACACATTTACAATGTTAATAATATGTCAAAGTAGTATTTGAATATTCAAATATGTCCAATAATGTATATAATATACATTTTTCAAGGTATCTCTATATTTTATTTTCATCAATGTTTTATTTTTTAGCCTCAGAAAAATATATTATTTTCTTTATGCAAGAAAGATGCTTAAATCATAAACAAATAGCCAGCAATTAAGAAGTGAGGTAGACTGTTGAGGATTTATTAGAAAGTGAACTATCTCTGAAAGCAGCCACTGTATATTGACAAAGGGAAAATTATCGATAACAAAGTCTGCTGGAGTATATTGCTTAATTGGATGATTAAGTGGAAACAGCTGAGAAACTTGGGTTTCTTGGAAGTTTCTGACATTGGAACAAATAGAAAGATCCTCTACCAGGTCAGTCAGCATAGTCAATAGGACAGAGTATTATCAAGAGATTAAACACAGAATATCAGCAAACTGCCACTTAAAAGACAGAGGAGGGCAGGTCTGCTGCGCGATGTTCATTTGTATGCAAGCTTGGTCTGCTTTCAAAACAAATTCAGTAAACAAAGGCAATGTAATTTCAGTCAGTGGTGCTTCTAAGTGAATGCATGGATGTTATTGTATGAATGTGGGAAATAGGAAGTACAAAGCCTATGAATCAAAAAAAGTAATGGAATTACAGTGAGACTGAAGTGCAATGCAGAATGCCAGTGACAACTGGAAGGTGTTGCTTCATTTTGTTTTCTACTTTAGTGGCAACAATTGGTTGAAAGAAAAAAAATCCATTATAAAGAGAGGTAACATCTAGTAATATTATATGTATACATTGGTAGTTTGATGAAGCACATTACCCATTGGGTACATTAGATAAACAAAGAAATTATAGCTCATCTAGTTTAATATCTATGTTAGATAAAATTATGAAGACTATATAAATGTATATGCATGTTCAGTAGTGATTACAAAGATCTATCATCAGCTTGTCAAAAAAATTAAGAAGAGATAGGTAAAACTGATAGTTGTAGATGATAAACTACAGTCTTTTACAAAGTGACAGATACCATTTCTCCTGGCTAAATTAGAAATAATACTTTAGTGTCCTAAGAATGTGAGAATTACCATTTTCCCCTCATTGTCCTTACATCAGGTTAAGTAAAATTGGGGAAAATCATTGCCTTTGAAACTTCTTCTGAGTTAATCTATATTCTACAGAGATTTCAATCGAGTCTTAGTTCCAGATTTCTCTTCTAAAAATGTTGCCTTTTCTGCTGAATTTCTGTCATAACTGATAGGATATGTTTAAGGATTTCTCATCCTGTCACCTTTAAAAAAAAAAAAAAAATTGTAACAGATGAAATTATCTCTTTCAACCTTTGGCATTCAGACAGAATCACAGAGTCATAGAATGGTTGTAGTTGGAAAGGACCCATGGAGGTCATCTGGTCCAACTCCCCGCCCATCTCAGGAAGGGCCACCTAGAACCTTTTGCTCAGAACCACATCCAGATGGCTTTTGAATATCTAGCTCCGGAGGAGAAGACTCCACAACCTCTCTGGGCAACCTATTCCTGTTCTATGAGCCACTGTCATAGTGAAAAAGTCTTTCCTGATGTCAGATAGAACCTCTTGTGTTTCACTGTGTGCCCATTGCCTCTTGTCTGGTCATGGGCCTGACTCCATCTTCTTTACATCTTCCCTTCAGGTATTTATGTACACTGACAGGGTCCCTCCTGAGCCTTTTCTTCTCCAGAGTGAACAGTTGCAGCTCTCTCAGACTTTACACATAGGAATGATGCTCAAGTCCCTTAATCATCTTAGTGGACCTTTGCTGGACTCTCCTCAGTAACTTCATCTCTCTCCTGTCCTGGGGAGCCCAAATTAAGCTGAGAGTTTTCATGGGGATGTGTCACTGACCACCTGTGGTGGGTTAGCCTTGACCCACCCAGTTGCTCACTCACTCCCCCTCCTCAGGAGCACAGGAGGAGACAATAGCATGAGAAAGCTTGTGCGCTAAGATTGAAGTTCATTCATTGCCAATTAAAATAGATTCAGGTAGAGACAAACAAAACCCCAAACATTTAAACAACAGATTTCCTCCCCCATTTCCCAGGCTCCATTGCACTCCTTCACTTCCAACTCTTCTCCCCTCTGCCAAGTGGCACGGGGCAGGGGTTGGTTTGATCGTCCATGACTGCTCCCCTCTGTCACTCCCTCTTCACATTCTTCTGCTGCTCTGGTGTGGCCTGCAGTCCTTCAGGATACTCCTGCTCCAGCATGGGTCCTCCATGGGCCATATTCCCTGTCACAAAAACTCCATTCCTGTACCTGGAGCATCTCTTCCTCCTCCTCTGACCTTGGTATTACCTCTGCTCATTTTCACTCTTGTTTTTTTCTTCTCCTCTGCCTGTCCAGTGTTTTTTACCCTTTCTTAAATACGTTTTCTCAAAGGCACTATCAGTTTGGCTGATGGGCTCAGCTGTGCCCTGTGATCAGTCTGTTAGCTAGCATAACTATGTCCTGCATGGAGTAGCTGAGCAGCTGAGCCCTCTTCCCACAGATGCCATTCCTGCAGCCTCCCACTGCCAACACCTTGCCACAGTTATGCAGTACACATTCCCTGGTTCTATGAAGCTGCTGTGTCAATGTTGTCATCTTTACTTCTTTGCCCTCCAGTCCCATGCTTAGTGTGTAAGAGGGTTATCTCCTTCTGCTGATGTCCTGAGGCTGGAAAATCCAGCTACAGGAGGAAAACTTTCTCTGAGCACTTGCAGCCTGCCATTCCTAGCAATTTAATTCAGGCACTTAAGTACTTTCTGAGGGTTTGGCCCTACGTAATTTATGGAAACTTAACCCTTACTAAGAAATTACAAATTATACCCTCTAATGAGTTTTGGTTCACTTAAGCCTATGGAGCTTGCCTTTCCCTTTTAATTGTGGTTTGCCCAAGTACAAAGAGAAACCTCAATATATGACCCTGTGTTTCTGTTCTTTTTTCAAAATCTCCACTGAAATGTCCTCGTTAGTAAATTTAGCACAGGTTATTATTGTCCCTCTGCTATTAAACTGAAGAAGCTTGAGAAGTGCCTCTTATTTACTTACCCATTTCAGTTGCAGAGAATAGTGCATACTTGGATGACTCAGACTAGTATTAGGTTAAACATCTTTCATCTTCTTTACTTTCATTTTTTTTATTTCTTGCATTAAAAAAAAAAAAAAAATCCAAAGAGAACCAATCAGAAAAACCCATCCATTTCTGAGTCTGATGGACAAAGAATTTGGCATAAAGTGAAAATACAATTAGAATTACTTTTAATGTTATGGATTTAAAAAAAAAATACTGAGATAATTTCCACTCCTTATTAATGTTTATAAATATTTGAAGGGTGAGTGTGAGGAGGATGGGGCCAGGCTCTTCACAGTGATGACCAATGATAGGACAAGGGGCAATGGGTGTTAGCTGGAACACAGGAGGTTCCGCTTAAATTTGAGAAAGAACTTCTTTACTGTGAGGGTAACAGAGCACTGGAACAGGGTGCCCAGGGAGGTTGTGGAGTCTCCTTCTCTGGAGACATTCAAGACCCACCTGGATGCCTTCCTGTGTGAACTCATCCAGGTGTTCCTGCTCCGGCAGGGGGATTGGACTGGATGATCTTTCAAGGTCCCTTCCAATCTCTAATATTCTGTGATTCTGTGATTCTGTGATATCAGAAGTCAAAACTAACTTCTTTTTCAGTTGGTCCAACTGTGATACTATGATCGCTCTTTATAAAACTGAAAGATATAGCAAAGAATTATTTCATAGCAGCTCTGCTGTGTATAATCTTTTTTTTTTTTTTTCTTTTCCATCCTTTAATTGATTCTAAAGCACCAAGTGTACGAGATATGATTCAGAAATCCTGAAAGTCTTAGTGTTGTAGGGGTTATTCCCGTTGCATGAACACAACTGTGGAGCTCATAGTATGGAAGTGAAGCATAAGGAGCTGCCAGTGGTAAAAACACAGAAGTATGTGGTGATAAAAGCATGCTACAGTCTAAGGCAGAGTCAAAGAGAAGAATCAAGGGCTCTGAATTAGGTGCCTGTAGCCTCATGATTAAGGCAGGCTTCTGGAACACAGCAAGCATGGAGCTTAATCTCTAATATTTGGTGGGGAAATTTAACCCAGGTCTCCCACCTGCGGTGAGAGTGTTTTATATAAAATCGGTGATTTTCTCTGCTCAGTTCTTCAAAAGAAGTGTGTCTGTCTTCCAGATAGACAGAAACACCTACATGATGCCTCAAGAGAGATGTCAAAAGTCTAGGGAAAGGAGGGGAATGGGAGGCTGTGAAGTCTGCTTTCCATTAGATATTTTTGTTGCCTATTTCTAGATGGCTCCCTGCTTAGTCTATTTTGTTTAAAAGATTGTTGTAGCACACCTCCCTCTTCTACTGAATTGCACTTGGGTCTGTGGATCTCACATCTGCATGGGGAACTAGAAGGGAGATGGCAGTGGTGGGGGGAGGGACAGGAAAAGCAAGTGCCTAAAAGCTGTCTGCTGCAACTCTGACATTTGCATACCAGTCCTCTTCACTAAATCTGGTTCTTAGCCCCTTTCTCCCAAAACTGAAGGAGAAGGACAGCCTTATGGCTGAAAAGTGGTCACAGGAAGGACCTGAACCTACCCTGGGAGACTGTGACAACTGCGTAGGCCGTGCTCCATTCAGAGGAGGGATGGCTCACCTCCCTCTTGGTGGCTCTGTTGCATGTTTCATAAAAGGCATACCACCCCAAGAACAAGCAGTAAAATGAGTGACATCTCCGCAGCCCAGCAACTGCAAAGAGGGACCTGATTCCCTTTTTCTGCTCCCATAATAATATTGTTGTTTTATCCAGTTACTGTACATGTAAAATGCACACAAAGTCCATGCTTAGGAAGCAGAGTTTGGACTATATCTCAGTCACCATGTCAAAAACGTTTCTGTCCCTCTTGCATTCCACACCCTCCTTATTAATCCATTAAACAGGTCTTTGTTTCTATAGAAGTAAACAAGGACACCCTTCCCTTGTAAATAGCTATGTTGCTTGAGCACTTTGGGAAATGAGAGATGTGATTTAAAGCACCTCGGAATTTGGAGGGAAATCCTCTAAGCATTACTTCACAGTCTGAAGAGATGAGGCTGCCACCTCCTCCAGTGATTACTGATGCACAGAGCTGTGCCTGCCAGAGCTGTGCCTTAAGAGAAAGCACTAGGAGGAAGACTTTGTGGGCTCCAGTGTAAAATAGGTCACATAACCTTGAAAAGAATAAAGACATTTCAAATTTATGAAGAATTAGAAAGAGGTGAGCCTCCTAATTAATTAATTATTTAAAACTTAACATTAAAAATACCGGAGTCTATAGGCACCAGACGCCTTGGAATTTAGTTGGCTGATTTTCTGATGATTTTGAGGACTGAAGTTTTGGATTTAGGCATTTAGACCCCATTAAATTCCCACCACCTTAAGCATCTAAATCTTCTGGGGTCTGGAACACAGGGCAAGAATTATGCAAACCATGTAGCTGACATTTGCCTTGGTGTAAGTGTAGAGAGAAGCATAAGAGAAAGGAAGCTTGAAATAATGCCAATTACCTGCTTTGAACATTAAGATGAAGGAAATGCAAGCTTCACTGTTTGAGCTTTTATATTTTATTTAAAAGTTTCATTCTATTAGCTCTTTTAAAATGTGGCAGTGAAAACAGTAAAGGTAGGAGAAAAAAAAAAAAGGTGGGAAAATATTAAACGTATATGCCTAGACTCTAAATCAGAAATGTTTCGTTACCACTGTCTACAATTTGTAGATTTGTGTGCATGAAAGGTAGCTAGATGCACAACTGCACTGAGTTAAGTATGTTTGTAGAGATATAAATATAGATGAATTTATCAGAGTTTGCTCTTTGAATTTCTTAACTATCAAGCTGTCACTTAATTTACTTTTGATTGTTACATGTTTAAATAAGAGACAGGACTGTCAGTTACCTGACAGCCACTGTCATTATGGAGCTCTAAATGGCAAAAGAGTCCATGGAATATTATAAAGAAAAAATAATAACAAATATAGAAGGTCAATATGAGCAGCAGTGGCCCCGGCAGCTAAGCAGCAACATTCATTAAGCAGAGTTCATTAAGTCTCTGGGTTATACATACCCTACTTCTTCAAAGTAAATGCAGTAATTACCAAACGTGTATTTCTGCCCTAGTCATGCCCCAGCCAAGACCAAAACATAAGGTTGAAGTGAACACATTCACTTCACAAAATCTGTTTCTGGATCACCCAGATGGCATTTCCCCAGTCCACATGCAGTGGTGATCAGACCACCCTTTTAGGTACAAACTGTTTAGGCGGGGCATAGCTAGAAGAAATCGAGAACCTAGGGACAGCCAGTGTACTGTTACAGTGAACAGGTAGTCTGATGACAAATGTCAGTCACATCATAACAAAACAATGACCAAAGAGGGAAACACAGCTAAATGTAACAGAGTAGAAAATAATACTGCAGGTGGAATAATGCTTTTGTGCTCAGGTGGAATATTGTGTCCAGTTCTGGACAATAACGGCATGATAGATTCATGGGCAGGAAAAATAAATGCTAAGAGAAGAAAGATTTCTGTATAAGTAAGTAATTTTAGAAAAGAGAGTCATTTTAGGTAAGAGATTAGTAACATGGGTACATTGTGAGTAGGACTGAGGCACTTGTTTTTCTTTACCGTACCCAGAGATCAGCTCTGGAATTTCCGTGCTGTCTGAAGGCACTGCACTGAGAGGAAATACTTGTTTTCACACAATGCATAATCAAGTCCTTGCTGAAAAACAGCATTATGCCCAAGAGATTTGTAAGATTCAAAGTACATGTTGATATGGCTAATGAGAAACACCATCATTGCTGAATACAGCTTCACAGGAAAAAAAGGAATAAAAAACTTCATACTCCAGTGCAGAAGACAAAGACAAACAAACAGAAGCCAGGTAGAAATTTTCCTTAACATATAGGGACAGAAACTAGAGTATGGATTTTTACAACTCCAAGACAGAGAGGTTATTAACTTGTGTGGAGCAGTGCTCTAAGTTCCTACACAAAGATGATCAGGGCTGTGAAGTGCTTTCTGTTTAAAGAAAGTACATAAGTAGATGATCAACCTTCAGCATACCAGACTATCCCTTAAACTCCCATATCTGATTCACAATTAAGGTTCAGTAGTGCTTGAGCAATTTCTTTACCCCACCAATGAAGAGTAACGATCTCTGGTGCTGGAACAAGGAAATGATGTTCTGATCAGCTGGTTTTGCAATGCCAGGATTTATACTGGCTCCAAGTCAAGAATGTTTGCAGCACTGGAGAGATCTAAGAGAGATTTAGAAAAAGCTATGATTATTTGATTATTTTTTTTTTTAACTATTGCTGTCATGTTTCATCAGATCTGCCAAGTCTCAGGTAGAGGAATTAACCAGGCAATTTAACATAAGAAGGAAAGCAGAACAGGCTGAGTTTAAAGGTTGTCTCCTAAAAGTCACAGAGCCAGCATTGCTTGTCCTGTTAAAATGTTTTTCTTTCAAATGCTCAATAGCTGTGGAAAGTATAAAGGAAAATGAGATCTGGTAGAAAAAATGTAATTTTTTAATGACAAAAATTTCTACTATGTCCATTTTTTACATTTTATCATTTTTTACTATTGTCTTCTTAAAATATAAGTCATATATCAAGGATTTTTAATCATGGTTATTTTAAAATAAAAATGCTAACTTACTTTTCTGAGCAGGTAAAAACTAAACTCCTTAGCAATAATTTAATTTTCAAATTGAAGTAATTTTTAGCAATGTAATACATGTTCTGTTTTTTTTATGTAGAGAATATATTTTCAACAAAAAATAATCTTCTACATTACAGGGTTTAGAATATTTCAAGACAGGAGTTTAAATCAGAAATCTCATTACCAGGGCCTGCCATCTCTTCACTTCTCATTGCTCTTCCACATTCTCAGCAAAATTGTTCCTCACAAATATCCATCCGAGGGAAAATAATATCTCTTTATGTAGTTCTATAGCAGCCCTTACTGACAACTCTGACTTCATTCTCACAGGACTGGTTGTCCTTCCCTGGGCTACGTATTCGGGTAGTCCCCAGGCCGTGCATACAGTTATGTCCCTAGTACAGGCAGAATTTACTTGCCCATCAGACTGCTCTTTCCTACATACGGACTCATTTACTACTCTGGAGAAAAGGCTTTTGTATGTATTTCTGTGCATTTGGAGTGAACTTCTCATCAGTTTTCTCCTGAAAAGGACAATGAATAGTCCTCGTAAAAAAACCCAAACACATTTTCAGAGGAACAGTTCTTAGCAATAGTGTAAAATGAATAATTAGCATGTTAGAAAGTACTGATGCTTTCTCTTTTTATTTGTTCTACTTCCCCCCCCCCTCAGTTTTTATTATATTTGAGAAGAACTGTGTTAATTATGAATTAGTCCCTTTTGAAATCTTAGAGGTTTCTTTTCCTATCTAAAATTTTTTTCACTTAGTAACTGATTGTGCTTTCTTTCTACTTACCGTCAAAGGTTTTTAAGCAGGACTGAGCTGAATATATGGTTTGGGATATGCCAGTATGTTCTTTCTTTCTACAGGAAGGATGTGATTCTAAAGCAATTCCATCTGTTGTCATTTGCAGGTTACATGTTTTTCTCTGCTGCAAGCTTTTTTTCAATTCTCTGTATATTTGCAGAAATAAATGTTTACTTTTTTATTGTTGCCCAATGTTTGGATTATTTTTTTCCTTTCACTTTTTGAAAATAGATTCCCTAAATCAATTTTCTTCAACCTTTTCTCAGTATGTGATGACAGTAAAGCTGTAAATTGCTTTTTATATTAACATCTTCTTTTCTCTCTTAATGAGTGTGCTTCAGTGTCAGAAACTAATCTCCTGGATTTTTATTTGCTTCATACTTCGTTCCGTACGCTGTTCTGGTAGCCTCTGCATCGTTTTGGAATAAGCCAAAAGTTTCTCACAGCAATATAAATCACAGGAAGGTTTCCCTTGCTTTCTGAATGGTGATTATCAGAACATGCTCAGTGATCTGCATCTCAGGCTTGTAAGATCTGTATTTGTTCATTTAAAGGATAACAGTAAACCAGGAATTTCTCTAGCAGCTTTGAAAATGGCAGATAAATTCTACAAATGAAACATTTCTCTTTCAATGAGAATATAAATCTCTGACATGACTATCCAGAGAGTCTTTTCTGAGCTGGGCACTGACTATTTTTAGTTATTTTTCTGTTTTGTTTTGATATGCTGATGACATGAAGCTTATTTCTTCTACTTTCCTTGAAAGTGGGAAATAGAAAGATTTTCTGTATTTGTTTCTCTTATTTGTTCCTCACATTTAATTTATCATTTTCACTAGTGAGTGAAAGTATTCACTTTTATGGCTAGTCAAAATTTTATTTCAGTACACTATTTACTGTTATACAGTGACACTTTAAGAATGTGGAAAGATAGGAATAGAAAAGTTGGTTGGGATTAATTGCTCTTCCAACCCAGTATCCTGCCTCTCACGGCACACAGGCTTTAAAGAATATTCCTTAAAGGAAATAAAGTGCAGGAATATTCAGAGTGGACCTTGCCCACAGTAAGAAGTTTGCCTTCACTAGTTAATAAGCTAGTTTGTGACTGGAGACAGCAGTGATTTTACACATTACTTACTACTTTTACTCCAGTAGACATGATATTGCTGATGTCTACATGTACATACTTGCAAACTGTTGTGCTTGAGCTCCGGGCTGGCACATTATCACTTTATATCAAAACCTTATTATGTGCTAAGCCTACCTTAATAGCAAGTAATAACAATTTACTTCCCTTCCTTCTCCCTGTTTCCACAATAAATTTGCCTGCCTGACTCTCATCTGAACCAAGCATGGCACCAAACTGGGGAGCCATGTCTGGGTGCCCAGAATAGCAGGGCTAGGGCTGCAGGAAGACCCACTGCCCTGAGGACACAGATGGGGTCTCAGGCTCCAGATCTGGGCAGTGTGGGATGGTCAGCAATGGCACTTGGGGCCTCTCTGCAGTCTGAGAGCTGCCTAAACCATCACAGAAATGGTGTCTCTCCTCTTGACCTACCTATGGACTTAAATGGTTTCAGCATTGAGCTAAACCTTAAGGCTCAGTGGCAGTAAGTTCTACTACTAAAGTTTGCATATTTCCCCCCACACCTCAGGTTTATATTGGTTGACTTTCAGTTTCACTGAAGACTTGCTTATTCCTGTATTAGGAGAAAATGTAACTGTAAAGAAAAATACCTGCATTTTTCATATAGCATTTGGTATTTCATATATTCTTGTCATATCCTTCTAAACTTACCCCTTTCCCAAGCTAGACAATCTCAGTCTTGGCAATTTCTCATCACAGAAATTGTGCCGTGCTCTTAACAATTTTCATCACCTATTTCTACATCTCCTTTATCTCTTTTTCAAATAGATTGACCAGGATTGAGCACAGACTACAGCTGAGGGCACATCACTGACATTATAATACTTTCAGAAAGACAGTCTTTCCCTTCCTTTTTCACGATAATATCCTATTTGTTGCTTGGGGCTTTTTGACCACTGCTGTACAGATCTTCATTCCACAGCATTCACTGTAAATTAGAAAAGAAGAACCCATCTGATTTGTTCAAATAGCTGCTTAGGATCTGCAATATCACCTTATAGACAATACAGACTTCTGTCTGTATTCGTGTTGCTCATTTAACTCTCTGGCATTCCCTGACCTTTCATTTACCTTGAGATTTATCTTTTTTTACAAAATTCTTTATTTTTCTTCTCCATTTCATAAGCATGCTCCACATCATTAATATTAAAAAAAAAAAATCCTGCTTCCATACTGTTTATTAAAGGAGGTGGTCAACATGGACAGTTACCACAGAAACTTGTGGTTCAACATTACCCATCATAAATTTATTTTGAGTTTTGAGTGGTTCAGGTGTGAAAATCTGATGCTATTCAGACACCTAGCAGCTTGCCAGACCCTGTCAGCCTAGTAAAGCACTTGTATACCCAGAGGAATAGTCTGGAGGTGTATGAAGGTATAGGTGACAGTGCCAGCTAGAGCATCTGCTTTTCATGTTGTGAGAAGGTATTACTGGCTCACTGATAACGCAAGCAGGACTACCCGCATTTTTTTTTTTTTCCTCTTCAGTGCCTAATGTGGTATATACTCTTTGTTTCATATGTTGCAAATTTTCAAAGCTGATATCAAACTGGCTCTTCAAACTTGTTTTGAGCTGTCATTTCTTTTTGAAAAGAAATCAATTTTTAATAAAAATTTTTCTCATATGAAAATAAAATAAAAGAAACAAAAAGTATTTCTTCTTTTGCTTCTGATAAAAAAAAGTGTATGCATAGTTGCATGTATAAAATTTTTGGTGTTTGCCCTATTCATCTTTATTTTTATTCCAAAGGAATAAAATCATTTTTTGGAAGGACAGTTACTATTAAAGTTTTTGCTATACAGCATTGAATGCTGTCAACAAAACTTGATAACGTTCTGAGTTTCTAGGAAATGTATTGTCATCTTCATGCTTAGGTGCCTGAGACTAGATATTTCTACATGTTGCTATTATCCATCCTAAGGATAGTTCTGTTGTTGGCTTTGACATGTCACTCTTGTAAGTGCAATTCTGAATCAATGGGTCTTAACATCTTACCCGTGTTGTGGGATGGTTTGTCATACCTGATGATTTCTGCAGCAAAAACCAGAAGTCAGCTTTCAGTCGTGCCCTTTCTTGGATGCTACAAATAAGTATCTAGTTTTGACATCCATACTTGTGAAAGAAGAAAACACCCTGTAAATAGCCATGACACTAAAAGTTTATCTGAAGTCTGCCTTGACACTGAGTGGATTTCATTTAGATATAATGTTTGTCATGCAGTAAATTTACAATTCTAAATTCCTTAAATACAGTAGGAAATTTTATATAGGAGATTGAAGGAACCAAAAATAATCTTTATATTGATAAGCAATCTTAATTAGCCTTCTGTTGTCACCTTCAAACAAGGTTTAAAAAGAGCATCATAGAAATGATCTAGACCATGTAGACATCTTTTGCACTCCGTTAATTCCCAAGACATGCATTGACTTTGCTAAGGCTGCGATTGGTACAGATCATCCAGTCTTGGACATATAACTCTGACATGCTGATGAACACTGATTTCCCCTATAAAGCTATAAGCTGCTTAAAGATATTAAACCAAAAAATCCAAAGCTTCCATAGTGCTTCGAAGATCTAGATTTCCCTTATTATATCTGGCAAGGTTTAATGATCAAAATAAAAGCAACTCTTAAAATGAACAAGTGATGGTGATAAAATATGCCTTAAATTGAGAACAACTGACATTTAGAAGAGAAAAATCAGTTTTAATTTCACCTGTGGTTGAATCAATAGAAGGGTTTTTTTCTGCTGAGTTTTTTTATTGTCTTCCCTTTCAAGAACCACCAAAAAGAGAGCAAAACAAGGCCTAAAGAATAGACAAGAGTGAATGATAGATACCGGAACTTCTAATCTCTTTTTGTCTGTGAATTTTAGTTAGGGAAAATGCTTAAAGTGCTGGGGGTGGGAGTAGGGGTGTCAGTCTTGTACTTCTGAGGTGACATTTCAGAACCAGTTCAATGGGCACTTTTCCATTTCATTTTACTGTAAGTTTGATCAGCAACTAGATCAGAGATGCTGGTGCTCCATCCTCTCTGACACTACAGTGAACACATTATAAGTATATTCATTGATTCTGGTAATCAAATACAGCTATAGAACAGATATTAAGAATAAAAGCTCTTTTTCTCTGGGATTCGTGGATAGCCAAGTGTTAAATGTGAAAACCCTTCTGATGTTTTTTTTCAGTCAGGATTAAAATTCAAGTGAAAGAATTAACCTATCTGCCTCTATGCTCCACAGGGATTTTTATTATTCAGATTTATTCATTAGAAGACTTGCTGTTCATGTTTGCTCTATTTGCTTTCATTAAATGTTTGGCATTAAATGCTTTCCTATCGCATTGCTAACTAAAAAATAAAATAAAAAAGTCTGAGTGCTGTGATACAAAATTGATATATCCTGACCAATATCAATGATGTATTCTTTTAATAGAAAATAGTAGGGAGTAAACAATGGTAGGTAAATATAAATTAAAAAAGAAAAAAAAAAGACAACCAATAGTGGAGAAGTTTATGGTCACCAAAGCATAAATTTCTTTTTATGGAAACAAATATGCTGCACCTACATCATGATTTGTATTTGGAAATACTGTGATTCTACTGGTTTTCATTCATTAAGAGCATTTACAAAACACACAGTTAATTCAAAGATATATAAATGTATTTTTTCTGCTTTTGCAGGCAACAGGATAAATGTGTTTCCCAGTATGGTGCAACACCAGCCTACTCAACACTTCTGTGAACCGATTAAAAAAAATAATGGAAAATAGCTGTTAGGGAAAAAATCCTCCAGCTGTTGTTCCCTCAGTGTGAAACTAGTTCTCTAAAGTCACTTGAAATTTTATTCTTTTCATTTGGACTAATTCCCACCTGGTAGGGCAGCCCTCCTGTATCAAGGTCACTGGCTTCTCCTGGGCTGGCTGCAGTGGTCTGTCAATCTGTGTGCTCAGATGACACCTTTTTTGGCTGAGGTTAATCCTCAGTCAAACACTTGGGCTCATACCTTGCAGGTTTGGGTCTCGCTGCTTTATGGGATACACCTAAAGGCAGGCTCCACATCTCCTTTTCTGCAGGGGTGGTCTGAATGCTGGTCTGAGTGAACTGACTGGCATCCCTTTGGAAAGCCATGGGTAACTCCGAATTTTCGAATCTCTTTTACCTGCCCTGTAGGCTGTCCTGGACACTGTAGTCAGAACAGCTACCTCCATCAGAAGAGCCCCGTTATTTTCCTGCAGCAAGGGAAGGCAGGACTCGCTGACAGCAATATGGATGCAAAGCTCCCTGTCCCAAGACCAACCTGTATTACCAGCCATTTCTAAGGTCACTTGGCAGCAGTCACAGGTGCAGCCTCTGTCTTATCTTGCCTCATCCTGGACAGCAGAGCCACTGTCATGAAATAATAAATTATAATAATCTAATTTCTGTGACAGTGGTATCACTGGTGATGTCTGATTCCCTCAGCCCAGGAGGTTCAGCAATTTCAGTTATCTAACCCTGTAAAACCACATCATTCTCCCCTTAGACTTTTCTCCAATCCTCTACAACCTGCCAGTGTCATGCTGTCAGCATAATTAAATCTCCTCAGTCAATCATAGACGATGCCTGAACTACAGCGGCCAGTCGGTACACTCAAATAAGAACTCCTGGTCAGCGGATACATGTGGGGCCAAGTTTAAAATACTCCTCAGGAAGAAGAGACATATTGAGGTGAAGCTGCTTAACCCCCATTATTAACTCCCCAGCAATCTCCAGGCTGAGTTTGTTCTCATAAGACATAGGTCAAATAACTTCTAAACAGCTTTGTAAAAACAAGGGCTGAGTGTGGGGAGCAGCCAGACCTCAGGTGCAGCCCTGCCGGCACCGTTGCAGGGGCACCAGCTCACCAGGGCAGGGCTGTCTGTGCTAGCACTCACCCTCCACCACATCTTAATACACTTGGGGTTAAACAACACAGAGTTGGATCTTTCTTTGGAGCTCATATTTCACTAACCCTTTGCCCTGGTGCTTTCTTATGTTTACTTGCTCACGGGTGAGATATATGTAAGAGCAGCACTGTCCAAAGACTTTAAACTGCTTTTCCAGGACAAAGAAGGCAGTAATGAATTGAGCAGCATTAATGAAGGGCAGTGAAATGACGTTCAACCACCCTCCCTCACCAACCCCAGAGTAGTCATTAATGTTAATAGGAGTCTCCTCCATGCCCCACTCCTCCACAAGCAGAGAGCTCACATCACAATCACCAGGACAGCACTCCTCGGTGCATTTATGGTTACCTTCAGTCCCTCTGACATGTTCCCAGCAGATCAAAGGCCAGTGCAAATAGAAAATCTCTTTTAGTTACTTCTTAAGTGTATATTCACAACAGGTTTTGCCACCTATTTTGGTTCAGTAGCATGAACCCAGCAAGGCCAGCAAAAATGAGGACCTCCTGTTAAAGAAAGAAAGAAAGAAAGAAAGAAAGAAAGAAAGAAAGAAAGAAAGAAAGAAAGAAAGAAAGAAAGAAAGAAAGAAAGAAAGAAAGAAAGAAAGAAAGAAAGAAAGAAAGAAAGAAAGAAAGAAAGAAAGAAAGAAAGAAAGAAAGAAAGAAAGAAAGAAAGAAAGAAAGAAAGAAAGAAAGAAAGAAAGAAAGAAAGAAAGAAAGAGAAAGAAAGAAAGAAAGAAAGAAAGAAAGGTGAAATAATTTTAAAACTAATAATGGTAACACTACATTTTCTGAAAATAAAATTCTGAGTGCTTTTATATAATTAAATGAAAAGAAGCAATCCCTGGATTCTCTAAGTATTCTTTTAAGAGAGGTCAGATATTTTGCTTATTCCATTTGTGTTATTTTGTCACCCTTTTTTTTTCCTACTTTAAACAGGGTTGAATGAAGCTCCTATACTAGGGCTTACAGAAATAGGATTCTACTAGGCAAGAGACAATTATTCTAGTCACATGCGGAGCTGTTATTTTCTAGGAAAATTTACACATGAAAATATGTGGTTTCTTAAATGCCAGGACAATGTCAATTACTCTTACTGTTCATCTGAATTATTGTCATCTTTTGAACAAAAAAATCATAAACAAAAGTCCAGACTGAGGAAGAAACCCATGTACAGGCCAAGGCTATTTTCCTGCAGAGCTGATGCAACTCAGAGCCCAGTGCAGTTCCCAAGAGAACAGGAGCAAACCTCTGGCCCAGAGCAGCCAATGGTGCTGAGATGTTTCAGAACAGGAGACAGGCGAGAGCTTCGCTGCTTGAGCCTGTGCCTAGCATGATCATTAATTCCTGAAGAGCACAAATATTTTCTTTTAACTTATTGATCAGAGGTCACCGGAGACATTAATGCAGATCCCAGAGACTTGTATTTTAACTCAAATTCAGTCTTATGGAAATATTAAGTCAGCCTTGAGTTGTTGCCTATTTTATTTTGATAGTTATACTCGCATTCTTGGCAAAGTGTGGAATTATTTCTATTTATGTGTACTTTATAAGATAAATTATATAATTTTTGAGAAAATCACAATGATTTGGAAAACTATATGCATCAGCACAATCCACATTTGCCTGACAGACCACATCTGTAAATTGGATACTTCCCGCCTTATTACAGCATTGCTTCAAATATCATCTAAAGGTTTATATGAGGGAAGAGGGTTATTACCTCCCAATAGAGGAGATATATCAGACCTGCCAAGACATTCACAAAGCACCTCTATATATTAAAACTGTATGTATGCTTGACCTGTGCTTTGTACAAGAGATAATCAGGAAGAAGGTGATGGGGTGAATAAGAATGAGGTTCCCAAAGGATCAGGAATGAGGAAGGATAGAGGACTCTTGGCAGTAAGTAAGCATGAAATGCAAAATGTGTCTAGGAAACACAAAGTAGAAGCAAAGAATAGGAAAACTAGATATCAATGCGTGATGTGAGGAAAAAGAAGAGATTCCTCAAAGACTTGTATAACAGAAACACAGAAAAGATGATACCACAGCTAAGGACTGTACAGGAGGGCAGGCAACGAAGCAAAGGAAGCTTAGAGGAGAGGGAGGCAAACAAAACAAAAGTTGAATAGGCCGAGGGCGAGGGTGGGAGGGGGAGGCAAGGAAGTATGGGTACCATAGAGGAGAAGGAGGAAAGTAAAAATAATGGTGACAAGTGGCCAATCAGTATCAGCAGAATCATGAATAACGGGAGCTGTAAATAGGTGCAGTACCATATCTGTCAGATGATTGCACAATCAGTAGCCATCTGAATAAAAGTACTGGCAGGAGATCAGTATGCCAGAGGAGCCGGGTTCATCCTTTACATGACTTCAGTGAACTTGCTAGATTTGTACTCAGGATGAAATGTGCCCCAGGAGATAGGCTGCTCAGGAGATTTCAGATCAATAAGCAACAGGGTGGATAATTGATATGGCAGTTAATAAATGGGGATTTTATGGTAATAACAATCATCTCTAGGTAATGAAATCATCTATATGGCAGCAAAACAACAGCAGCAGATGATTGTAGCAAACCACAATGGATTATCTTAGGATGAAATATAAGAAAATCATATCCCTTTCAAACTCTATTAGCCACAAACAATTAAAATGACCCCAGATAGAAACTGGACACAGATGTTAAAAACAAATTAAATGGCAGGGTAATTAAAAGCAAGTGGATGTAGCAGTTGCCAGGTCATCAAAAGTCACAGACTGGATAAATGGGGTAATATGAAGCCTGAGCGGTTCAACACAAGGGAGAGGCCAGAAGAGCGAGGGATGCAGCACAGCACATCCTGAAGAAGCCAAGCCCACAGCACAGCACAACACAGTGTATCCAGCACAAGCCCAGTAAGCTTGTATGCCAAAGGCTGGGGAAAAAAGATAAATCTATTGCCCTGCAAGCTGACAAAACACAGATTGGGCCAAATTTTTTTGCATCATGTGTATAACAGTCAAAACTGATGACTTCTTCCAAGTCACTTTATTGGGTACCAGAGGTCTTCAGGGGAGTGTGCAAAGGTAAGGGGTTTTGGTGACTCCCTGACGGGGGTGACGCAGTATTTGGCCCAGAAGGATTGCCAAGGTAGGTGGAAAAGGCCTGGGGTCCTTCTGCAGCTCCCCCTGTAGTGTCACCATCCAGCTGGGCACTAGGTGCCACACAGTGCCACCACTGGCAAAATTAAAATAATTTCTGGAGGGTGGGGAAATCACTGATCTCCTCCTACTACTTTTCACTGAATAAAGCTATGACTAGAGCAGCTTTAGCAACCTCTTGTTCCCAGTTAATGATTTTACTAAGAATATTTTCTGCGATTGTTGTGCTCTACTTCCTCTGCATGGTTAACAGTGAAAACAGTGAACACATGCTTAAGTAAAAGTATGGTTGTACCCAGTGCAGTTCTCACAGTACCAGTTTTAAGTCTGCAGGCTGCTGTGGGGAGGTACCTGTGGGCTCTCAGGCTGATGGATGTTCTCAGCACCCGCCCTGGCTCTGTGATGAAGGTGCCTGCACGCACCCTCAGTTGCCACAGAAGCAAAAACCTGCAGTGCCCTCTTCTCTAAAATGGAGTCAGGTTGTCATTTCCAGCTTCCTATAAATGTGCCCAGACACCAAGTTCAATCAGGACAGTACCCTCACCAGCTGTGTAAGGTGAGGTGAACCTGTATTTTCTACATTCTAGGAGAAATTCAAGTAATGAAGGAACTGGGTAAAAGAGGGAGAGATATTCTTTTTTTTCTGGCCAGTATGTGAACTGAATTGTAACAGATTCATAAAGTGAAATAAATGATTTAAAGCTACATGCAACATTTTATACTGAATTAAATACTCAACTTGTTCCTTTCTGAGATGATAGAGAGTGAAGGGTCAAGTCTTGAGGGGGCAAGGTGGGAGGAGTATCTACTGTGGGTTTGATCCAAAGAGTATTTTCTGAGGTAGCAAGCAAACTGAAACTTCCTGGCATTTTCCTGTGTGCATGTGTTTCTTCCACAACAAAGGTGGAAATTGATAACTGTATTGATAAAATGTGTAATAATATTTTTAGAAAACGGAGGGCCTAGCATTTTTCATTAAAAATAGAAACATCTCTAAAACTGGACATTTTTCAAAGGCAAAATTTTTTTAAATAATCATTTTTCAATTCACATTTTTTGGCTCACTCTATTACTTCCCAAGGAACACTTCTATATTTCTTTCAGCTTTTTAATCATCTGAACCCAGAACAAATCTCCTACCAGCTAAGAAAGCACATACCACCTTACTGGCATGTTTCCCGCTTTGGTGTGCTTCTGTTGCAGACCCTGAAGGTCACTAGCTGCCTCTGCAGCCACCCATCAGTGTACCCTGCATGTACTTTGCCAGCCACCATGAGGTAACTGTGGCTGAAAGTGCTCAAGAGTTTATCACGGTGTGGAGCCACAGTCCTCCAGAGATGCAGATTGGGACTGAAAAATAGGAAAAGATGTCATCCAGACAGTGGATGCAGGGTCTGCTCCCATCCCAGAGTGTTGTCCAGCTGTCCTAACGTCCTGCCTCTGATATCTGGTTGATACCTTCTGGTCTCGGGTTTTAGACTCAGACTATGAATAATAGGATATATTAATAAAGATAATTTTTTAAAAGTATTTTCTCCACAGTCCCTGTATTTCAATTTTTTTCTGCCAACTATTCATGCAGTTTGTTCATGTAATGGGCAGGTTTCATTGCTACCTCACACATTCATCATCTGCTCCACAGAAAACTTTCCACAGTTCAATCCTCCAATGCACAGGCAACTGTGCATTGCCTGTTGTTGCAGAACGCTACGGAACAGGGGTCATGGATCACTAGAGATGTTGTACAATCAGAGGCTTAGCAGAAGCATGAGGGTATGAAATGGCTCAGGCCACAGTAGCCAGCTTAGGCCCTTGACATAAGTATAACAAGCAATTGCACGGTCAGGGTAAATTAGCAGAAGTCTCCAGGATACTTACTTGTCCTTGAGACTTCAGACAAATAACTTCAGCAAAACTAATCTGGGAAAAAGAAGGGAGTAGCTTTAGCTCATAACCGCAAAGTAGGAGTGCCCTGTTAACCTCCTGGGGCGTGAGCAGAGCTATGAGATAAGAAGAACTGAGCTCACCACGAAGGAAGAAGTTCCCAGGATAGTTAATAAACCAATCAGTATCGGTCTTTAAGAATATGCATGAGCTTAATTAACCACTGTATATAAGGAGCACATATGTAATCAATAAACAAAGGTTGCTTGCCACTCATATTGAAAATCCGGGTCTTCCCTCTGTCGCGACAGCCTGTATAGAGCATTGTCTTGATGGAAGGCAATATACAAGCAGCACTATCTGAAAGATATAAGGCAAATAAAGAAGCAATGGAGGAACCTTTTACTCAAATCTGAAGAAAACTACAGCAAAGGCAAATCAAAGGATGGATCTGTCCTTGCCATAATAGCACACTTTACTTCACAAAGACAGCAAAGAAACAAAGCTGACAGGCTAAATATTTCCCTGGTACCATTAGTAGCCCCAAGCCCCAATGGCACATTTTGATTTCAGATCCCTAGAACACACATAGACTCACTGCTAATTGATTGTGGTATGATAAAGGGAGAAGAATCAGGCAGTTTAGTTGCTGGAAACTAAATGGATATCAGACATGCTAGAAAAAAAACAAAAAAAAATCAGAAGTGTTAGTCTTGTAGGACCCTCTGATAGGTCAAGTTTAAGAGTCAAACCTGAAAAGACTATTTTTGAAACTTCCAATATTAAGATGTGACCTTCAAACCTGCCCAGTTGCTCCCAGTGAAGTCAATAGAAATAATCTTCTTGTATAAGGAACTACCGAAAAACTGCAACCCCCTTGCTGCATTCTCAATAAAGACAAGCAAATTTAAACTAAGTTATAAAATTGTTTCCATTTAATTTAATAGGAAAGGATGACTTTTTGGAAGCAACCTAAAGAATCCACAGTAGCTGCACAATTCTACAGGGCTTCCTGTAAAATTTCATAAGCAAAACTGTCATTGTTTTTATTTAATTAAATTCTACCACTCTTTTCTATACAGATATAAAGCATTACAAGAATCCCCAGACTCCACAGCTGGGAATAATTTAATTTCCTCAGATGCAGGCTGCCTTTTCTGGATTTCTTTTGAAAGTTTAAGAATCACAGACACGAATAATGCTGAAAGAAGGCTGTTGACACTCTCAGAAAGAGATTCACGTAAATCTGTCACTGGGTGCAGTCATATTGGTCTCCAAATCATACAGTTTTTCCTTCCTTATGTGACAGGCAACCCACACCAGGAAATATTAATGGGAAGGATGGATTAAAATCTCATTTGGTCCTCTGCTATTAAATCCATTCCTGTAGCTCCTATTGAATTTACAAGTATTTGAATATTGCATAATACAGAATCCTAATAGTTTCAGCTCTATTTGTTCAGTCTCTGTTCTGTTTCTAGGACTGATGGGTACAGCAAAGGAGGGAATAAAATTAATTATTAATAAATGGGATCTCATTATTTGGTCTAGCTGAGTCCATTTGGTTGAATCTGATTATTTTGAAAATGCCAAGTGCAAGTTTTGCATCTGAAGTGATGAAAATAATATTTTATGAGAAGAAAAGTAAAAACAGTATACTAGAAACATAAAGAAAACTACAGTATTTTGTTATTATTATTTGTTTGTATTGTATTTACTCTTGGTGGAGTCAGACAAGTTCAAGGTCACCTTTTATACTATTGAGAAGCACGGACAGTAGTTGAAGCTCATCTGGTTTTAGTAGAGAAAATGGCTAAATACATGCCGTGTAAATCAAATTTCTATTTGATCAAGTATGTCTGTAATCCCACAGAAGATTACCAGTGTTGTGATGAATACACCACAAGTTTTGTGAGTTTGAGTTCAAGGGTCTTCCCAGACTACTTGGTTTCCATTTTCACTTTAATGTGCCTGTTTGCTATTGGGATTTTGTGCCTCTTTCCCCCATATTTTCTGTTCAGTCTCAAATTATGTCTTTGCTTTTTTTCTCATGTGTATATCTACTTCTGCCTCCTATACTGTTACAGCCTTTACACCTATCTTTCAAGAGAGGGTTACTTTCACACCCCAGTGAAGAACCAAAGACTTCTCTTTGGGTGACATTTTTAAGCATGAAACTTTAGCTTGAATATCATAGAAGTAGAGAATTATAGAATGGTTTGGGTTGGAAGGGACCTTAAAGATCATCTAGTTCCAACCCCCCTGCCATGAGCACGGACACCCCCCACTAGACCACGTTGCTCAAAGCCTCATCCAACCTGGCCTTGAACACTTCCAGGGAGGGGTCATCCACAACTACTCTGGGCAACCTGTTCTAGTGTCTGACCACCCTCACAGGAAAGAATTTCTTCTTAATGTCTAATCTAAACTGACCATCTTCCAGTTTAAAGCCATTTCCCCTTGTTCTATCACTACCTGTCTTTGTAAAAAATTCCTCCCCAGCCTTCCTGTAGGCCACCTACAGGTACTGGAAGGCTGCTATAAGGTCTCCTCTAAGCCTTCTCTTCTCCAGGCTTAACAGCCCCAACTCTCTCAACCTGTCCTCATAGAAGAGGTGCTCCAGCCCTTAGATCATCCTCATGGCCCTCCTCTGGACTTGCTCCAGCAGGTCCATGTCCTTACTATGTTGGGGTCTCCAGAACTGGATGCAGTACTCCAGGTGGGGTCTCACGAGAACAGAGTAGAGATGGAGAATGACCTGCCTTGACCAGCTGGTCATGCTTCTCTTGATGCAGCCCAGGATATGCTTAGAATATAACAACTTCCTAAACTACATGTGCATTAATAACAAGTAAATTCATCAAATAAAGCCTAAAAACATGAATGAAGGAGCTGTAGCTGGCAGAGATAAATAGTTTCAGATTGAGACCCAGTAAATCCCCTACATACACACACAAAATAATAACAATAATAATAATAATAATTATTAATAATAATAACAACAACAACAACTTGGCTGAGCATAAAATTTTCTCATTTATGATTCAGAACTCAGTCACTGAATGAATGATGCACACATAAAAAGGCAAATCTCAGAGGAAGAATCTTGATAGGACTTATAACCATCTTTACAGGCTGTGTATCCATGGTACACCAGAATATTTAAACCTTCATAAAAATATTTGTGAGACTGAGGCTTTATTATGCAAGTTTGTGATTACTGAGATATTTATAGACATTAAAAAGACAGAGTTTAGTAATTTGATATACTATTTCTGTTTGCAATAAACAATTATGATTGTTTTTGCAAAGCTAATTAATGTTTTAATGTGGCTTTAAATCCTTAGAGAAACATCAAAATACCGTATGTTATTCCTCATTGAATTCAAGCTGGTTCTAAATCTTCAGTTAGCTAGTGGGACTATTCCAGGGAGAAATATCAGACCATCTTTCTTTTATGAAAATTAAGCTCAAAGTGTTCCACTTTCAGAGAGTCACTGTGGAAAGCTTTTCTGCTTGAAGGCATCTGTCCATCTTCCTGTAGATAATTTATATAATTTTTATATTAAATTTAGTCACCAAAGCAATGAATATGTTAAGTATGTGCGTGATATTTGGAGAATCCAAGTATAAGCTATGAATACTAGTTGACATTATGCAGTACTACTATCCCTATTGCTGCATGATTAATGCCACCATTGGGGTTCATATGGACTTATCTGCATTAACAGCAATTATCTTTGCAAACTCATTGCCAGTGGGGAACATCTCAGAACACTGAAAGGGGAAAATGAAGGAGCCCATCCTCATTCAATGCAAACTCAAAAGCAAAGACAAATAGTAGAACAAGTAAATAAAAGATATTTTGAGACATCTAAAATGTAATAAAGTTATAAAAATAGGAATTTTTGAAGACAAATAGTCCCCAAGCAGTCACATGTGTTTTGGTAAAGTAACTGTCCTATCTGAAAGATGAAAAGGCAAATGTGGCATACCTGTACTTGCTAAGGCTTTTGACATAACCTGTGTGACAGTCCTGCAAACAAATTAAGTAAATATTATCTAGATGGAATAGCATCTGTTACTGGGTAATTGAACCACTTTGCTTATTAAATAGCCAGCTAAAGGTCTCTTCAAAATACCAGGACATTTCTCTTGAGATTCCACAGGTGACTTAGTCTGTGGAAGAAGAAATGTGATGTTCCTCTTGGATAATTGAGTCTGACTTTAAAACTATCTTTATAAAGTAGAAACATTTTTCCAAATCAACAAGTTCAAAGGACAAAATGCTGCATGTAGGAAATAGAAACGTGTAGAAATACCCAACAGGGAAATATGGCATGGCAGCACTACCTCAGAAAAGAGCATGCTTGTGCTATTGAAGTGTCAAATAGGTATGATTCAGGAATATGAAACTGTCACAAAAGAAGCCAGATCTTGTTCTTGCATATATTAGTGGTCAGTGTCATATGGAAGATAAAATAGGGCATTCTTTCATATTGCAGCAGAAGGCGTAGTCTGATGTCTAGTTCTGAATATTATACTTCAGGAAAGAGGCAGTAGGATTAGAGATAGTCTAGTAGAGAGGCACAGAAGCTGTATGAGGTTTAATAATTCCAAGGAAAAAGAGAAGGAACTGAGTTTGTTCAGTTTAAGAAGAAGAAGGATCAAAGCAGACCATCAGATTAATCATCAGGCATAGAAAAATAAGAGAATAATAGATTTTTCTTTTTGTATACTTGGGACCCGAGAAATATCTTAATTTCTAGAAGCGACAATTTTGTCCTTCAAGAAAGGGGAGCACCAAAACAGGAACGGTGGGATCACCTAAACTGAACATTTTCTCCAGTTGAAACCATTAATCAGGAGCAATGTACATGTGCTTAGTCTTTCCTGAGAGGGATGGACTAGCTGACCTTTCACAATTCATTACAATTATACTTTATAGTGAAATATTTCAGAATTTACAACGGTAATTCTGATTTCTCTCTCACGCTTTTTTATTTTTTTCTATTCTCCCCCTTTAGTCTGATTTTCTAATGAAATGTTGCTCATGTAACTATGTTCCCTGTTTGCCCATCTACCTGTCTTTGGGTTCCCCACTCCTCAAAGACTTTCTGAACTCTATTGACCACTTCAAAACAGATTGGAAAGACGTGACAAAGATTAAAGCCAGGCAGGACTCAGCTGGTGGTTGCTCCATATGACAATACCTGGCTAACCAGTTACTTGTGTTTGCAGTTCACCCAGTTACCATGCATGTTGCTCCAGGGAAGCTCTAGCATGGCTCTCTTGTTTGGTGATGGCACCACAAAGAGCAAGGTGGGAGAGAACCAGGGAAACCAAGCCACAAGAGGGTGAGAGATGAAATCTCAGCGGGTCATGCCCAAGCACCTATGTTTCAGGGTTTCATACCATTCTTCCCACCCAAAACCCCCAAATTCTTTGATGTGGCGCTAGGGGCTGGCAACAGGACCCCTGCTTGCTGGAGAGGCAGATGCTTGGGGCAATGAACAGTGCCACAGGCTGGCACAGGAAGGCTGAAACACTGAGCAGTGCAGAAAGTGGCTAGATTTAGATTCACTTTATTGAATAGCTGTGATCCAGCTGGCATGAAATGCATTTGTTATTAAAAAGAGTGGGATCTTTACAGAAAATCACTAATTTTATTTCTTAGAATTTAAACATAGTAGCAGAGCTGGATTCCTGATTTTGTGACAATGATGAGAATATTAAATCTCTGCTAAGGGAGATTAAAGAAAACAAAGTCTAACAACAGAATGCAAAGTCTAAAAACGACTGCATGCATAGAAATAGGCCAATTATAGTAGAAAATTGTTTAGAGCAGCACTGTCCCAGCAGCTTAAATAATCACTTTGGAACAACTAGCTTTACAGTATGTAAGAGGTAATTCTTCTCTCAGTCCAAAATGACACAGAGACATTGATTCAAGAAGCAATTACTGCTGAAATCAACAGTTTGCCTGGATTTTGGGGCAGAAAAGGATAAGGCAAACTATATCACTGATTGCAATTCTAGTCCAGGACATAGGGAGGCAAAAAGGGAGGAAACTAATTCTAACTGACAAAATACAAATCAGCATTTAAGTATATACTTGAGATTTACTGTGGGAATTGTACAGGCGGAAAAATCTAGATTTAGGGAAGGTACGTATCCAATTTCTTGGGAAAAGCATAGGAAAAGCTGAAAAATCCTATAAACCTTTCAGAAAGCCTGGAAAAAATAGGCACAGGATTGAATCTTGGTTGAAACAATTCAGAAATCCAGACTAGGGAGGGCCACAAAGAAGCAGTATAAACAGTAGTAAATTATAAAAGAAAAGTAGGAAAGGTAGGAAGGAATCTGTAGAGAAGACAATGAAAGTGATAAAACAATTAGAAAATAATTTTTATATATGAGAAGTTGATAGCCTGAAGGAGAGTAGATGGGTCTTATGAACTAGTCAAGAGTAGCAAATGCAGTGGAGAGGGTGATGGCATAACAAAGAAACTAATTTTTTTTTTTTTTCATCAATCTTTACCTCACGTTATGTGGAGATATATCATCCATTAACTCCTTTTCTTAGGAAACGAGGTTAAAATGTTATACAGTTTAAGGCATCAATAGAAAACATGCCAAAACAAACTTAATCTAGAGAAGAACATGTCACCACACTGTATAATATATGCTTAACCATTTTTAAACAAGTTTTAATGAAGTGGTTCAACTACAAGTGGAATTTGCCAATCCTTTGAATAACCTATATTATTTTATTTGAATCAAATTAAAATATGCCATATGTATGTGAGTCTCCTTAAAAACTTACGTAGCTCAGTGAAATTTTACAAAAAACCTAAAATCTCTGTATTCCTTTCTATTCTTTATGCAAAAAGTCCTTTGTTTTTTTAACTGGCTGTAATTGCAGTAAAATATATCACTGGAGTTGCTCAGGAAACAAAATTTCCTTGAGAAATATTTTGAAGAAAAAATAGTATTTTGTAGAAGTTCATTGTGTACATCTTTGCCCACACTTGGCGGGGGTGGGATATTTTTTAATATAAAAAAAAAGTTTTCAACAGACTCTGTAAGAGCCCCCATCTCTGTTTCCCTCTCAATAATCTTATATTCTGCCAAAAAGCAAATTTTAATTAAAAAACCCCCACAATTAAACACAATAACATGTTTCTAGTTTATTTCCTATTGTCTTGTCAATACAAAATAACTGACACATTTTTAACTCTTAGTGTAGTTCTATAAACATAGGAAGTTACACGGGTGTTTGCCATGAGTATCAGCTCATATAGATCCTTCACAGCCAAATTAAATTTATATAAGTACTTCAACTGACCTTAATTCACTTTGAAAGAAGGTTTACTAATAGGTGTTAAAAATACATTCCTTTTTAAGCTTTTCCATTCCCATGATAGTGCTAAAAGTTTGATTTTGCATTTCTTAATTGAGGACTCTCAGGCATAAATTGAGCACTAAATATACTGGAGGTGGTATGTTCTGAAGGGAATTTAACTACATAGATAGTGTGAGCATAAAAGAATAAAAACACATTATTCGCAGCTAGAAAGCAGATTACGCTACAAAATATCAGTTTATTTTAAAGTGTGCTATCCATATAAGTTTTGCTTTACATCAGAGTTCCCAGACTTCTTTTTCGTGCTACCCTACATGCTTGAGACTAGACTTTTTACACTACGTGTCATTTCCATGATTCTGAAGGAACCAAACTGATGTAATTCCATGATCATAATTTTGACAGTTTTCCTTTATCAGAGGTCCCTCCACAAAAGCTTTTCCACAACAGAAAATATATCTGTGTCATACTATATAAAACGGATCCCTCTGTTAAATCACTAACAGAAAGTACTAAATCTTAGTACTAGCCTAGTGTTTCTAACAGGCAATTTACTGGAATGTAATGGTAACACCAAATCTAGGTTTATCAGACAACTACCTATAATGGTAAGAAAATCCTTCACATGGCAGCAGAATTATCAATTTCCTTTAAAACTTTGGATCTGTATAAATAAATCTCTGTATCACTGTGCAATAAAATGTTCTTTTTTACAAAAATGTATGATCACAATGAAACAAAAATATTTCTATTTTCTTACCAACTCAAATATTTGAAGAAAATAGTTTTAAATTAATTTAAAGATATTTTTAAACTCAAAACTAGAAGTTTCAGTTTAAGATTTTTTTTTTCTTTACCATATGAATTTAAATTTAGGCAAATTTAATCTTAAAGTATAAAATGAAAAATCAGAATGTTTAACCTTTAAAACATAAGAATAAATAGTCCTATACTAAGCCATATAAATACTTATTTGTTTGCAAAGTTCTGTTTGACTTAAATACACTTAAAATACACTTTCATGTGAGCAAACAATTTAAAAAAAAATAGAATTACTACTCCAGTGATGAAAATTTTACGTAGACTACTTTTAAATAAATGTTCATGAAGCTGATCAGGTGCATCCACATAATGAATAAGACATGATATACATGGATATTTTCCCAACACAGGAAATTCAGTGATGGTTTTTCCAGCTCAAAAGTCAACTTTTTTTAAAACAACTGAAGTATAATTGCACTAAACAAATTTAATGCAAATGTTTGCATGCAATTTTTTTCAAACAAATGGAGTGTAATGGCTATAATTAAATTCAGTGCAGAGTAAATTGGAGATAAAAATCAATAAGCATCTCTGAAATCTTGTCACTTATTGATTCATGAGACATTTGTCTCCTTCTGCATTTCACATCAAAAACAATTACCAGTTAATGAAATCACACAGATGCAAATCATAAATAGGAAAAATTATTAAAAGTGCCCCAAAACTGCCAGAAATATATTTTTTTACAATCTCCACAAATTAGCCTAGTCAGAAAAAAATGTGATCTTGTTGTGACTAGCTCTGCTTCGGAATTTTATTAAGTATTTGGAGGTTTTTTTCTTGTTTGGTTGGGGTTTTTGGAGCTTTGGGGGGGGGGGGGGGGTTTTTTTTAAGTTAACTTGCTTAACCAAAACTTCCTCTGTCAGAATAGAAAGACTTCAATTAATCATTCTCTAAGAAAGATATCTCTACCCTATCAGTGATTTTTTGGTCAAAGTAGTAGAAACATCTTGCTCACAAAAACCAGGCAGTCACAGCAGGAGCTGCTCTGGTTACTACTGGTCTCCTCCCTGGGAGAGCACAGGTAACAGGAGGCAGTGTCAGGTCAGCAGCCTGACAGCTGAGACTGTCTCTCCTGTCTTGACGTGCAACAGGAACATTTTCTGAAGTCTTGAACCTGGTTAGAAAATCCCAGCACCAACGGTGGCAGATGTGGGCAGCAGTCCTGGTAGCACTGGCAGCCGTCTCGCCCAATACGGAGGGAAGAGCTGGGAACTGGCTGGTTCATGCTGGAGCAATGCAGGCCTTTGCAGTTTGCTTACTGAAGGCTAAGGGTGATCCATAGGGCTGAATTCTGTCCAGCTCAGCAAGAGACGTTATTGTAAGAGACTGACCGATAGGTGATAAAATGTCGTATGAAATTCAGTATAAATAAATGTAAAATGATGTACAGAGAAAAATCAGAGGGAATGCATAAGTGTAGTCTGTCTGAAAAGGAAAACAAGTAATAAAACAAATGTTTTCCCCAAGAGGAATATAATGACATCACCATTACTTTACACATGGCATGGGCCTGAGACCGGGAGTGGGATATTGCATGACTCTTGAACCAGAAAGAGGGAACTTAACCTTGACATTTACAGTATAGCTTTCAGATATTCTAGGTATATGTACAAGAAGAATAGTAAAGACGAAAAAAACTCACTGAATTCTTGTTCTTCATTCTACATCAGCGTTTGCCTTGTCTAAATGTGTACAGGTGATTGGTTCATTTTTGTTTCACATTCAAATCCTGCAGTTACTTTTCTTGAAAAAAACAAACCAAAACTCACCGTGTAACTAGGCAGGTTCAACTACAGTTGAACTACAAAAGTTTGTTCAACTAAAAAAAAAAAAAATCTAAATTTTAATGCATTTGAAAATCACAGCTGTAAGAATTAATATTTGAAAGCTGGTGTATGTCACATGAAGACTGTAATATATTTTTAATTTGCATCAAGATCCAACATTGCACATCACTGGCAGGTGTGTGGCAAATATCATATTGCGGTGAAGTCAAGAGCAAGAAAAAGAGAAGCTTTGGGTGGGAGACAGAAATTGGAGGGCTTATGTCTAGTGTTGGCCCTGAAGTAAATGTAATTAGAGCTGTTCCTTCTCACCTAATTTAAAGATTCAAGGTTACCTCTGCAGACATCTCCACACAGGTAGCACTTCTGAAAAATAGATGCCTCATATAAATATCTACTGTGTATATCCAGTTTGGCATGTGCTCTTCTGGCTTTGACTTCTCAGCTGTTTATAGCACAGGACAGCAGCAACAGCAAGTAGAAAAGGGAGCTTTTCAGGGCATGCAGTGCATGATGGTAGTTTGTAGGAAATATGTATGGAAATACTCATGAAAATGTATCCTCACTGAAAATATTTGCAAATGCTTTTAGAGGCTGGAAAATAATATTCCAAGGCCATTTACACTAGGAAGATCCCAGCTTTTGCCTATAGGTCTGGTTCTATAACATTTTATGATGCTGCGCTCTGAAGTGGGGACTGTGTTTACCAAAGGCATGAGAGGATGCCATAGGGACCAAAGTATAACTGCGTGATGGAGAAATACAGCTGTCATGTACAGAGGCAAAAAGATAACCATTTGTAGATTAAGTGCTTGTGTATACTGTCTCTCAGGAAACACAAAAATCCAGTTGGTGGACAGAGGGTCCATTTTGTGCCTGAGGAGCAAAAAGAAGGTGTGAATGTATCTCCTCAGAACAATCCATGGCATATTCAGTTACAGCTGCTACAGTTAAATTAAGTAAAATGGCAAACTATGCTTTGATATCAGCTCCAGGACAAACCTAATCAATCTACCATGGCTATGGAATCCTCAGCCCTAAATCAAGGCAATAACACAAATAGAATTATGAGGATATTCAACACATCACCCAGGGTGGGAATAAACAACAAGCAAAAATATTGTATTTGTGCTAATCTGAGGTAACTCCAGGGGAACTGACAGAGAATCAGCCAAGTATTTAATGCCCCAAGCATATAAATAAGGCTAGGTACTATATGTTATTGTATTTCTGCATGTGGTATTTTCAGAACAAGGTGATTACTGTTATCATCTCTGCTTCCAGACAAAAAGAATAAATAGATAGTTGTCTCCGGTTTGGTGTACAGAACAAAATGATATGCAAACATGGGCGATCAATGAGGCTTTGTTCAACTAAATTTTTTTTGTGTCTTCAAAAACTCACAGTCCTTAGTCAGATTAAAACAAACAAACAAACAAAAAAACCCCAAAACCCCCAAAAACCCAACAAGGTGACTGGGTGGCAGTGGAGAGGTGAGGCAAGGCTCTGAGGGGCCTGGACTTCCAGACTGGGGGTTGTACTTGGTGATGTTGCTGCAAGGACCCTTACTACCTTACAAAGGAGCACCCAGACCCAGACTGACCCTTCAGAGGACAGCTGAGGGAAGGTCTCATTCAGAAGCTTGTAAAGGACCATCTGCCAAAATGTTTAAAAAGGAATCCAAGAGAAGCAAGACTTTGAGGGCCCTGCTACCTGCTGTGGTAATGGAGGATCTCGCATCCTCTTCGTTTATACCCCCTTAATCCCTCACCTGAGGTTTTTCCAATTACAAAATCCCAAACTGCATCAAGACCTTTTAAAACCTGAGTTTAGCTGAATAACAAACTTGGAATTTTTTGACAAGTAATGAGTAGAAAGGTGTAGAAGAGAAAAAAAATACTCTCTATTCAGACTTAAAGGAATAAAAAGAGGTTTCTGTCAAGTTTTACATACTCTGACACTATTAACAAACATTTCATTGTTAACCAGACCAATGACAATAGTACTTCCATGTCTGTGGGAAGTGTACTCTAATCTAGGTTGAAAAAGACATCCTTAAACATTTACCCATTTTGCCAGGGATGAAATGCTATTGTCACCAACAGGGTTTAGGGGACAGCAAAACATTAAAACCGTCTGACCTGAATATGTGCTGAATTGACAGATTCAAGCATTTTTAAAAACCCTCATAGTTCCAGAGCATGGAAACTTCCCCTTCCCTTCAACCCACACACAAGTAATTTTTCTGATTTATTTTTTAGTGGTGGCATTTTATAAGTAAGGATATAAGATAAAGTAAATCAATACCTTTTTTCACTATTGTGCTTTGGTATTTTAAAATAAAAAAATATGGCAAAAAAACAGCACACAAAAGTACTTCACACAAGATATATTTGCATATTTTCTTGAGCTCACACCAATATCTAGCTAAGGCCTTGACTTTATCGAGATTTATAAAAAATATATTAGACATGTATAGTTGTCCATCATATAAACTTGAACAATTTCTTGTGAAACATCTGGTGTTGGTCAGACCTGGAGACAGGCTACTGGGCCAGACACATCACTGATCTGATCTGGTCTGGCAATTCCCCTGCTACTACATTATCTTATTGATATAAACTGACTGGTAAGAATTTCACAATATTTGGTCTCCAAGGCAAAAGATATCTCCAGTGGAGGAAGCAGCTGCCCCTACCCTTGGTTCCTTTTCCCTTTTCCACACACCCTGAGCCAACAGCTTGTCCAGAAAGAGAGGTGTTAGATTTAACTGACAAGCCAGCAGAGACAGGATTACATTTCTTGTGAAACTTGGGAGTTTTTGCTCAGTTTTTGATATATTTTAAGTCCTTCTCTGTAAGCATCAGTACCTAATGTAAGTTAATTTTTGCCATCTACATGCAGCAAATTGAGACATTTGTAAATTGTTCTGTTTCTTGATGTCTTTATTGCAGATAAAAGAAATAATTCAGAGCATACAATTGATTACAGAATTACAGAAATAATGTATGAAATGTTGTATACTTTATTAATCCTGAAGAATATTTACACTATATTATGATTCAGTGTTTTAAAATGTGATTCTAGAATACTACTTAGAAACTAATACTTTAGAATGGAAAGTTAATTAATGCAAGGAGTAGGATTCCTGTTACCTAACTTTGGTAAAACTTAATCCAGGCTAGTCATCCAGGCTTTCTCTCTAAGACACTTTTTTTTCCTTTTTTTTAATTTTTATTGATTGTAGAAGCAACCTAGAAAAATATATTAGATCAAGTTTATTCTTGGATTGCAAGAGTAAAGGGAAATGACATGCTCTGAAAGGGATTTGTATGTATAACATTAGTCACAAAAAGGAGATCCAAAGGAACAATCTAGTGTTTTTATTAATTACACAAATCAAGGTTATCAACAGAGGCCATTGGGCTGAATATTCAGGTGGCTTGTGGGTATCAATGGAGCTCTGATGGTTTCTAGTATTATTTTCCTTGCGTGTGTTGCAGTTAAATCTTGATTCAGCAAGGTGCTTAGACCTGTGGCTGAGCTTAATCATGAAATTAACTTAGGGCAAGGTGCTTGAGTCTCTGATGTTAGGTACGTGTTTAAGTACTGAATTGAACTGGGGACATGTGCAGACTTGCACACTATGAAATTGTTTCCACTTGATCTAAAGAAGTCTTAAACAAAAATGGAAAAAACAAGACAGGCAGATTCAGTGATCAAATAGTTGATTAAAAAGTTTTACAATTTTATACAGTAAGTGTGCCATAATCCCTAAAAGAAAAAGCATCCTTCAGATGAGATGAGATTTATTACTCTCTCTGCAAACAAAACAAAACAAAACAACCTAGTGAAATGGCTGAAATTGTCTTAAGTGAGGATGAGGCAATTAAGATACAACAGATAAGGAGACATGAAAATAAGTCCCAGCAGAAATCTATCTGAGGAAGGACCAGGGAGATAAACATATAGTCACCAACAATTTAAACGATTTTACAGACGCATTTGAAACATTTAACACATAGAACTGAAGAGGTAAATGATAAATTGTTGACTGTTACAAATTCATTGCCTGGCAAGTCATTGTGTGCTGAGCCATTTCTCTTACTTACAATTTATGATGTTGTATTGAGAAGAGATGAAGCTAAATGTAGGATTGTGCTGCAAAAACGTTACTAATTGTTTAGATATGCTATAGGCTCAGTGTTTTCAGATGGAATGAAGACAGAATTTGCCATTGTGTCAGTATGTTATTTCACTTTTTCAAAAGAGAAGTTGAATACTTAAGCATATCAAAAGCCAGTACTTGCAAAAATATTTACATACATGTTCATAACCAGTCAAGCAGAACTGTAAACAGTCAGAAACTGGCAATTTGCCACTCTGATGATTAATACGGGAAAAAAATTAAGACTTGTCCCAGCAAGACCAGCAATTATCTTTTTCTTTTCTTTTCTTTTAATTTTTGTCTTTTTGTGTCTGTTGTGGGTAGCTTTAGATCTAGTCAACTATCCAAACTCCGTTTCCCCTCTAATTCCCCAAAAACCTTGAAAAAGTAAACTAAACAAGAGTTCACACAAGTGCTTCTATTGAAAATGGTGAGCTTCAGATGAAAATACTATTTCAGAATATATTTTAAACAAGCTTATTATTATCCCTACTTAGCAGTTTGTAAAAAGTAGAGAATAAAAAATAACATGGCTACAATTAAAAAACATAGAGCCTCTTCTCTTCTCTTCTCTTCTCTTCTCTTCTCTTCTCTTCTCTTCTCTTCTCTTCTCTTCTCTTCTCTTCTCTTCTCTTCTCTTCTCTTCTCTTCTCTTCTCTTCTCTTCTCTTCTCTTCTCTTCTCTTCTCTTCTCACACTGTAGGAGGCCGGAAATAGGAAAGATTGTAATTTCATCTGTTCCATCTGTTACAGACTTTTACTCTACAACTAACTTTCAAGTGCATTACAATTTCTGATTTCAATCCTACACGAATAAGAGACAACCCTAGCCAAAATTCTGCATCAGAACAACTTCAAGAGTTGTGAGACATGGAAAATCATTGTCACTGTTGGCCTCTTGTGTTATATAATGAGATCAACCAAGTTCCCCAAGCTCATGGAAAATAAAGATTTCAGATGAAGCTGTAATTTGAACCCAGCCTCTTGTATAATTACTAAACCTTGCCAAGCTACTATAAGTATCTCAATTTAAGAAGTAAAATGCCAGCCCTTAACTTTTAGAGGCCTCCCTACTGACCTTCCTATTAGTAGGATGTTCTACTATTAGATAATTTTCTATTACAGATATGTGAAAATAACATTTTGTAGCACTGAATACTTCTGCTTCATAATCAGATTTCCTCAGAATAATCCTCCAATTACAGAGGGGCTGCAAAACAGAATATACAAATCTGAAGGAAAAAGTAACTAAAATATAATTTTATTAAACTCAAAGTAGACTCTATTTTTCCCTCTACCTGTAACAAAAACCAAGTTCTTTAGTATCAGAAGCTCTGTTAAAAAGAGCATTCTAGGTATGCCATACGAGAATTAATTTAGTGTTAAAAAACAGTTAGAGCAACTTAATTTCCTTTAGCATATCAGCTGTCAGAACTGTTGTTGGTATGCCTAACCCTTAATTAGCAATAAGTTATGATTCATTAATGGACCCAAAAGAGGTTTAATATTGGGCTATGTAAAGTGTGTTAAAAAATTGAAAAGGGCCTGCACTTTCACAGACTAGTTAACCTTGCATAGATACAGCCTTCATTTTGATGTCCTCAGAGGTCAAAGGACATCCCAGCTGCTTTTATAGCAGAGCTCTTCATTTTGACAGCCAACAAAAAGCAAAGATTAGGGAAAAGTTTTATTAGAATATAGTAATTAACAAAACTTGCATATATACTTTCTCATTACACAGAAAATTAATGTGCTGCTGAGTCATGTTATCATAATTAACACTGTATAAAATTTCAAATACTTTAAGATTTTTGTGTTTGGGTTTCTTTTTTTTTTCCTGATCTTTCCTTTGGAACTTTCTGAAGCATGTATTTTTTTAATAGGTTCAGAAGTATAAATTACAAGGTTCCAACATAAAACTAATTTAGAGTGTTAAGCCACTGACATTAGTAGGTTGTGCTGGCAAGCCATTTGCCCCAGTTTGGCAGTTTTTGTTCTTCAAGGCCAGAAGAGGATTCAGGAGGACAGTGTCAGAGGTGGTCAGTCTATCTCAAAAAGAAGGTGGTGGCAACAAAAGAGAGTGTGCAAGTAGACAACGGAAGTGAACAGAGGTACTAATATAGCTTCTGTTTGAACAGAAAATGCCTAGGATTTTCAACAAGATACCAATGGCCTGGTAGAGTCAATCAAACTAAGTCTGCTAAACTGAGTCTACTAGACTCAGTTTAAGGATTTACAGGCAATTTCATAAATGACTTTTCACATATCAATCCAGGACATAATATCTTTGAATGTTCCAAAGAATGAATTAAAAAAATGGGGATTTTCTCTACTTGAAAATTCTTCTGATCATTACCTGGAGGGAATACTTAGAATTTAGTATCTTTTTTCCCTAAGGTTGTAGCGTTAGCTGTTGGCTGAGGATGTCTTTTGTTGCTTTCGTTATTGCTAACTCTCAATGCAAACAGATCATCAAACGAATTTTAAAATAATCATGTAAATAAAAGAAGAAAACCCCAAACATTCAGCAAGTTAACTTGCTTGGGTAAATAGGTTGTTCTCAGTATTTGCAACATCATACAGATATTATAACATAAAGCATATTGTAACTGCAATACAAGTGAAAAATCAGACCAGTGAAAAAATGGCTCATGGCTCATTGTTTCAGGCTTCTTGTAAGCCCAAAGTCTATCTGCTTAAAAATCTTGGCAGAAAAAAAGAGCTCCCGTGGAAAGCAATGTTAAAATAATAAAAAGGAAGAGTATTATGTATTGATCCACTTTTGTTCAGCCATCAACCCTTTCACTGTCCCATCAGTTAAGATAACAAAGCATCCACTATCTCCATATTATTTAATAAGGTTTTTCCTTGAGTCCCTGAAAATTGGTGGTTTTTGTCTTTTGTTATTGAGTTGACATTGTCCTTCAGCTTTGATTACAATTGCTTCCATGGTTATCTTCCAAGAAAGCCCTAAATTTGAGGCAGCATGATTAGCATTTTGTCCTTCAACCGGGAATATTTTTTAAGGCCCAGATAGTGGAAACATATTAATTTCCTGCCATAAATATATTTTAATATATAAATTCAAGAGAAAATATAAAATTGTGGAAGGTGTCTCTGGGCAGTGCCATCACTCTCACTGTAACCACATAACTCTGCTTCATTTGCATTGGCCTTTTGTCAAAAATAACTCATTTACAGACCATTTTTTTTTTACCTCTGATTGATAAATAGCATTCAGTGGCAAAATGTTTTATCACCATATTTCTGTGAGCTATTTCAAAGTCATTTAAACTATGAAAATACCATCCACTAGAACTTAAGATCAACTAATTTAATGTTTCCAAGTTACTTAGATAGGTTTTCAGAACTTGTTTTTTTCTAATAATTTAGGAAATTTTGCACTAGATTTTCTTTTCCATTCTGATTCAGGTAATGTACAGTTATGAAGAAAATTGTCTTGTCACTGATTTTCTGTGTATGACAAAAATGGGGAAAGATACAGTTAGAAAATATACAAAACTGCTGAAATATGCCCAGTCCCAAAAGAGAAATGTTAAAGTGCAAGAGTTTTGTTTTTGTTTTACTATAGTTGTAAAAGGAAATTCCAAACGCTTTAACAAATGTACCACAGAACAAAATAAACAAAGTTGGTTTTTTTAATGAGGAAATCAGACTGCATAAGATATTACATTGATTTATAAGAGGACATTATATTGATTTATAGCTGTTAAAATACGCATAGCAAACCATGAACACACATCAACAAACAATCAATCAATCAGTTCTAAGTTGAAGGTGTTCTTAAGGCTTGAGGCTTTTTTAAGAAAGTGTTTAAATTAGGCAAGATCCTCAATAAAGAAATAGAGACATTGTCTTTCACTTTGCATTTGGCTAGAGAATGGTCACATTTACATGACACGCAATAAGGATGAGCACTAACTTTTTGTAGTACAAGAGAGAGAAGAGGTAGGTTGGCTGACTTCTCACCCTTACAGAAAAGCTTTATAAACTCTGGCTTCTGTCCCTCAGAACAGCCATTTATTCATTTTTAAGATGAAGAATAAAAATAGGGAGCCTAAACAACAACATCCAAGCCATGTAGTCAAATTAGATTTTTTATAGGAAAGTAAAAGCTTTCATTTCTGTTCTAAACCTGTTTTTTTCCAGAGTTATGGGCTATAACTGTGGACTTAAGTGGAAAATAAATATGGCCAAATTCTGACCTCGGTTACACTTGTACAGTCCCACTAAACTTAATAGTTCTTTATGGATGTAATTGATGGCAGGGTCTAGATTGTAACTGGAATCCTTGTCAGAGCTCCTCAGCTGGCAGGAAGTGAAATAGGGAATGTCTTGATGCTAGAATTTCCTGTGCTCAGTGAAAACTTTATGGAACAATATTATGGAACAACGCATGTCTGGAAAAACAAATCCCACAGACCATTTATAATCCATACCTTGCACATGCTTAAGCATGTCATTCATTTCGCCTCCATCTCCAGCCCTGTGGAGCTGAGGAGGAGTGTCCTGGGACCACTATTGGTTTCACATTGGTGCTCAGCCATAGCTACTATTAGCAGAGCATTTTAAAATTACATTTTCAAAAACAATTGTTTCCCTTTGTCAGGGCAGTTTCCACTAAGTAAGCTACATCTCTATAAAGTGCATTAAGCTGTGGATATCCTGTAGGATTTGGGAGCGTTTCTCAAATCTAAATTTTGGATTGTCAATTTTTGGAGTGTGGGAGGACACATGGGTATTCATGTCACCTTCCAACACTCCCTGTCTTACATGGACAGAAACTGCACATATACGAGCCACAGATACTCCAGCAGGCCTTTTCCCAGTCCTCTAGAAGTGAGGAGTGCAAGAAAAAGCAAGGCTGCTCCTCAGATGAGGCATACACTGGGCTGAATTGCTGTCATGAATAGGAAAACTTTCCTACAAATATTTGCACATGATTAGTGTCAAGGGCTCTCAGTTGCAAGTTTTTTCATCTGTATCTGTAATTTTTAAAGTACAGATATTACAGGGTACAGTTGTAAAGGTAGAAAGCTACCACCCCTCAGCAATTACTGTTGTATACATTTGGGTGAGATACTCCTAGAGCAGCAGCTTTGCCTGATGTTTCCTTCATACCTTTATTGGCTTGCTTGTCTTTGGTGAAGTCTGTGCAGCTGTATCGGTTCCAGTTTTTGGTGGGTAGTTCTGGATGACAACTGATCGAGCTGGGTTCAGCCCTCCTTGTCAGCTTGAAAAATGACGAGAGTGGAGGCTCCCCACTGTTATTCAAGGAAAACATGGCATCTGCTCTCATTTATACCTCTATTTCTGTTTGGTATTTGTGTATCCCTTGGTTTCTGCAAAATGTTGATGTTTTGCCTTCTAGTACAATTCTAGCACTGATCCTTCATTCTATATCTGAACTCATAATATGCGTATTTTTAGCAGATATGGTTATGCATCTGACATACATGGCATGATGTGCCATCTATGCATGGTATAGGCACATACAGGTGTTGAGGTGTCTCAGTAATATCTTAACAGTTATGTCTTAACTAACCCTCTCAACTGGGCTAAGGTGGACTAGTCAATCCTCTCTATCCAGGCTGAATTAAAGCAAAACTGAAAAGACACTATCCTTTACCAAATTTGGAAATATCTCAGATCTGTACTGCTCCAAAAAAGCATTATAGGTTTTCCAAATCTGGTGTCTCAGAAGCTCAGAGGGGTGTATCTTCCTGGCATATTTTGAGTACAACAGCTGACAAATTAAGCCTTTGTTTACTCAGAAACTTGTATATATTTGCTTTGTTTTCTGCTACTCTAATGTATATATATTTCTTCTCATATTCTGTCATTCAACTGCTATTTTTTTTCTCTTTTCAAAACCAAAATATTAAAATATATTTTGACATGTCCAGAAGAATAAAAGCAGTTTCTCTGAAATGTGTTTCAAATCCAGGCTTCTGTATGGGTGATCTTTTTATCTTGGTAAGTCTCTTAATTTTTCAATTCTTTACATGTAAATACGGCTGACATCTCCTTCCTCTTTTCACACAGTTATCTTGTTTATTTAAAATCTCAGGGTCAATGACTACATTTTATTAGAAATTTGTACAGACTATGGCACAAGGGGATATGACATTGGCTATGACCTCTAGGCAGTCTTATAATACATTACTTAATAATAAATAAAATTTGTACTAGTTGTTAGAAATTATTCCAGGTTTTAATTACTGTACAGCTCAGCATAACAATATGAAAACTGAAGATTACTGCAAAGCAATTTGCCAGAGAAAAAAGATGGTCCAGCAAAGCTGGTATGCTGTTGAGAGAGGAATTTCTGAGGGTGTCAGTTTTCCTGTTTTGGGAGGGGAGGAACATTTCAGCTGTGCCATAGTTGTTATCATTCCCATTTGAAGTCAAAGGACATTGAAATGACTGCATATTTAAGAATACATATAATTGTATCTAATGCCCTAAAGTAAATTTAAAGAGGATTATTTTTATGTCAAGTTACTCCCAAGTGCCTTTACATGTCTGTAAGGTTAATGTGGGTGGACCATCCAGTGTCTTATCAGGTTGTTGATATGGATACTTTGGTGAAGTTCTAGTGCCAAAGGGATGGACCTCACCCCAAATTCTGTTTCTTTCTTTCTTTCTTTTTTTTTTTTTTTGGTGGAGGCATATATGCAATTTTTCTATGTGTGTGTCTGTGTCATATGTTGCACCCTGTGTAGAAAAGACCACTCAGAAGTTGGATATAGCAATGGGAACATCAGAGAAAAAAGATACATAACACAGAGACTGAAAGGATGTGTAATTGGAAGTAGGATGAAGAACAATAAGAAAGCCAAATAATGCATATGTGGAATACAGCTATAAAACTCATCTGAAAAACTGAGAAAAAACAGAAAAACAAGAGACAATATATTTGAGCCTCAGTAATTCAATATGCTTAGCTACTGTGGATCCTAAGCACCAAAAAAAAGAGTAATATGGAGGAAAGTATTCAGCATCTGTTGACCTCTCTAGCTGTCTTAGGAACTGAGATGTCAATATGAAGGGAAATGCAGCAGAGGCACAGAGAGCCCTGTTACTCCATTTTCCCCCAGAAATTTCAGGACAGATTCAGCATCTGTGAGGGCAGCAGGCAGCAGAGCTGCATAGGATCGCACTTCTCCAGCAAAATAAAGTGATATAGAGCAATGCAAAGGAAGTAGTAAAAATGCTATTTACAACTATTTAACAAACTGCTCCCCAAATGATATTCCTCTCGTGCAGATGTAAATAAAATGCTGACTTTTGTTACGCTGCACTGAAGAAGGCAACACGAATAATTCCATCTAACAGCTAACTGTAAGTTGAAACACTTTCTACCATAAATTCTGTCCATTTTTACTGCAGTTTTGGGCATACTGATGCTGACCACAACATTTTCCAAGGTTTTGTTTGTGTTAAGGATCCCCCATGGATTTCTCTGAGTTATGTGGCTAGCGCAGCTTTGAGAGCCCCATTACTTTAACACTTGGAGGCATCAGTTAATTTTTGAAGGCTGCCATAGGGATAAAATAGATCACTAAATAATCACAGGAATATTTTATTTTGTTTTAAGAAAGTATTTTTCCCTTCTATAATACAACCTGCTTGTCTTCCTATCTTTTGTTAAACAAATGAATGACCTAGGTTAATGCTCATTAGACTTCTTTAATATTTGCAGTAAAATCTCTGATGTCATACTGTCTCTGCTGCTCCTTCCTCCTCAGCGGGAGGACGCCTTCCCCCACACCAGCGTGGGGTCCCTCTCACGGGAGACAGTCCTCCACAAACTTCTCCAACGTGAGTCCTTCCCATGAATGACAGTTCTTCACAAATCGCTTTAGCATGAGTCCTTTCCATGGTGTGCAGTCCTTCAGGGACAGACTGCTCCAGCACTGGTCCCCAGTGGGGTTATAAGTCCAGCCAGCAAACCTGCTCCAGCGTGGGCTCCTCTCTGCACAGGACCACAGGTCCCGCCAGGAACCTGCTCCAGTGCAAGGCTTCCCACGGGGTTACAGCCTCCTTCAGGCATCCACCTGCTCCAGCGTGGGATCCTCCATGGGGTACAGGTGGTCATCTGCTCCACCATGGACCCCATGGACTGCAGGGGGACAGCCTGCCTCACCATGGTCTTCACCACAAGTTGTGGGGAATCTCTGCTCCGGCGCCTGCAGCACCTCTTCCCCCTCCTTCTTCACTGACCTTGGTGTCTGCAGAGTTGTTTTCTCTTACATCTTCTCACTCCTCTCTCCAGCTGCAAAGTGTGCAACTTTTTTTTTTTCTCTTCCCCCTTTTTTTTTCTTAATTATGTTATCACAGAGGCATCACTGGTGGGCTTAGCCTTGGCCTGCGGTGGGTCCATCTTGGAGCTGGCTGGCATTGGCTGTGTTGGACATGGGGAAAGCCTCTGGAAGCTTCTCACAGCAGCCGTCCCTATGGCCCCCCACTACCAAAACCTTGCCATGCAAACCCAGTACAACTTAATTACCAGACAATAAATTGTAAAGTACTACACTGAAGTCTGTGAGTTACATGAACTTAAAACTAAGTGGGTAGAAGTATGATTCCTCAGACCAGTACCAAGAAGAAATAATTATTCTTAAAATCAGACTTTAAGTATTTACATATTTATTTAATGTGACAAAATTATGTGCTGATTTATAGCTCTTGAGTATCTGATATTTTTCTTTTGTACAAATACTGTGGAGTTTCAGTTAAGTTTCATAACTCTCCAGCTGCTTCCTCTGTTTCATTTTCTTTGGCATCTTTCCTCTTTCTTCTTCCCTGTGGAAAACAAACATATCAACAAACAAAAAACATACTTGTACATGGAACATAGACTTCTGTGTCACAGAGCTCTGACACATCCAATAGATGTTCTCCAGCAGCTGTTTAAATCCTGGATGTTCCCTTCTTAAGGACACATGGTAGAAGTGAGTTTTTTACACTTTACAAAAGTGTGTATTTTTACAGAATATGGTAGAACTATATTTACAACAAAATAGAAGACATAAAGTAAAAAAAAATAACATCTGTATTGGTTTCGATAGGATAGAGCTAATTTTCTTCTTAGTAGCTAGAATAGTGCTGTTTTTTGGTTTCACGATGGGATTCGTTATGAGAAGAGTGTTTATAACATATTAATGTTTTTCGTTGTTGCTGGAAGTCCAAGGACTTTGTGTTTTGCTAGCCTGCAAGTGCAAAGGATTGGGAGGTGGGAAGTACAGCAATTAGCAAAACTCAAAATTGGCATTTGAATATGCCAATGAGATATTCCATGTCATAGAACATCAAGTTCCATATATTAAAGAGGATTAGATGGAAAGCTAGGGGATTCTCTTGGGGATCACTTGGGCTCACTTTTCCAGGATTGTGGTTTCAGTTTTGGGACTATCTCTGCTCCAGAATCACTAGCTGGCTAAGGCTGGGCATCAGTCGGTGAGTGGTGAGCCATTGCACTGTGCATCATCCATTTCCATATTCTATTATTACTGTTATTATTATTATTCTATTTCAATTAGTAAATCGTTTTTGCCTCAACCCATGAGTCTCCTTACTTTTACTGTTCTGATTCTCTCCCCTGTTTCCTGCTAGGGGGAGAGTGAGTGAGTGGTTGTGTTTGGCTGCTAGAAAAGTGAAACCACCACATCACAGACTTATTGTAGACAAGGATAGTGTTATCAGATATATTGAAGGCTATCACCACAGCAAGATTTTATTGTGTTTATTAACATCTCTGCATCTTTTCATGTATGAATTTTATCGCAGGTAAATATTTACATGTCAGTCTCAAAGACTGACTATTTCCTCCTGCAAACCACTTCCCCTTTTCCACTATCAGCACCTGTAACAAAACATAAAAGATACTTTCAAAATGCAATCTAACATTCTAATAAAATTCCAGTATTTCTTAAGAACATACCTGATGTCTAAAGATGAAGAAGAAGTCAGGCACCTCTCCCATTCTCCAAGATCTTTCAAAGATGATAGAGAGTGGTTTAGTGATCATTTCTGCCAGCTCCTTCTGCACATGTGAGTGCATCCCATGGCAATCTGTCATTACATTTCAAAACCCTGTAAACATAAGATAAATCATACCCACCAAAGAATTCTGCTTCACTTTACTTTCTCCAAATTTACAACACTCACAGGTTGAGTCCTATAGCTAGTCCTATTTCCAAGTTCACCAGCCAGATTCAGAAGCCCACTGAGCAGAGCTAAAAGCAAAGACCTTACAGCAACAACTGAACTCATACAAAGGAACAGCTGTGTCCAAATCAAAGAGTAATTTGCTCCACAGTGGACATGAAAAATTCTTAACAGGATGAACAGCAGCTATTGGGCAAATTGTGCCTGACCAATCTGATGGCCTTTTATGATGACATCACAATGGTGGTGGATAAGGCTAAAGCAACTGCTGCCATCTACCTGTAATTGTGCAAGGCATTTGACACTGTTTTGCATGACATCATTGTATCTAAATTGGAAACATGTGGCTTTGATGGATGGACCACTTGGTGGATAAGGAACTGACTGGATGGTCACACTCAAAGAGTTGTGGTCAACAGCTCAATGTTCGAGTAGAAACCACTGATGAGCGGTGTCCCTCAGGGGTCGGTATTTGGGCTGGTGCTGTTCAACATCTTTGTCGGAGACATGGGCAGTGTTATTGAGTGCACCCTCAGCAGTTTTGCTGATGATACCAAGCTGAGTGGTGCAGCTGACACGCTGGAGGGATGGGATGCCATCCAGAGGGACCTTGACAGGCCTGTGGGCCTGTGCTAACCTCATGAAGTTCAGCAAAGCCAAATGCAAGGTCCTGCACCTGGGTCAGGACAATCACAAACATAAATACAGGCTGTGAGATGAGTGGCTTGAGACCAGCTCCAAAGAGAAGGCCTTGGGAGTGGTGGTGGATGAGAAGCTGAACATGAGCCAGCAACGTGTGCTTGCAGCCCAGAAGGCAAACTGTATCCTGGGCTGCATCAAGAGAAGCGTGGCCAGCAGGTCAAGGGAGGTGATTCTCCCCCTCTACTTCGCTCTCATAAGGCCCCACCTGGAGTACTGCGTCCATTTCTGGAGCCCCCAACACAAGAGAGACATCAACCAGTTATAATGAGTCCAGAGGAAGCCACAAGGATGATCCAAGGGCTGGAGCACCTCTCCTATGAGAACAGGCTGAGAGAGTTGGGGCTGTTCAGCCTGGAAGAGAAGGCTGAGGAGAGACCTTATAGCGGCCTTCCAGTACCTGGAGGGGCCTACAGGAAGGCTGGGGAAGGACTTATTACAAAGGTAGACAGTGATAGAACAAGGGGTAATGGCTTTAAACTGGAAGAGGGTAGGTTTAGATTAGGTATTAGGAAGAAATTCTTTACTGTGAGGATGGTCAGACACTGGAACAGGTTGCCCAGAGAAGCTGTGGATGCCCCCTCCCTGGAAGTGTTCCAGGCCAGGTTGGATGAGGCTTTGAGCAGCCTGGTCCAGTGGAAGGTGTCCTTGCTCATGGCAGGGAGGTTGGAACTGGATGCTCTTTAAGGTCCCTTCCAACCCTAACCACTCCATGATTCTATGATTCTGTAACAAATATGCCAATCTGGATTTATTAGGTAATTGATTTAATTTGCTAAAAAATATTTTTAGTAACTGTAAAAAACAAGTATTAAAATCTACTTGCATGAAGAATGTACCTGAATTTCAGATATATAAAATGATTATTTTTACTGGAAAATTAAGGTGATTTAAAGCTAAAAATTAAGGCTAAATGAAAATAGAAATTAAAATATTATGCAAAGAAATTATTATATGACAAATATTTCCACTACTTTTTATACAGAAGAAGAAGACAAAATGGCTTTAAAGCTCTGCCTAGACAGTTTCAACCTTTACTTATATTTATCTTATACAGATTCTGCTTGGTTGTTGAAGGGGTGAGTGATAGGCAATGTCTGTGCAGCCTGCTAATTGGGTAAATACATGAAGCTACCTGAAAAAATGGTTGTGAGTTAGTGGTAGGAAGCATTACATCTTGAAGTGATGGAAGACTACCTTACAAATGCCGGCATGAGTTGTATATCAAAGGACACATATGCTCCCAAAAGAAAATCCAACAGTGAGTTAACAAATTTTATTTTAATGAAGTTATTTTTCTTTCTTGAAAATATTATATTGTCACAATTATCTCATGAAATGTTTTATTTCAATGTTATTAATTAATATATGAAAATAATATATCAGTGTTTTTGTGTTGCTAAAGAATCTCCAAATGTTCTGTCTTTTTCTTTAGGAAAACTTTTGGTTCTGTAATTTTATTTTCCTTGACTTTTTTTGAAATAACAGTGAAATTAATATTTTAAAAATATTCAAAGTGCAAAATTTGAGCATATGTGTACATTTTCATTACATTCACAAATATATAAAATTATTAGTTGTATATAATTAAACATTGCTATGCTTCATCCTTGGTTTAGGTACAAATAAAACTGGGTTGCTTAAAAATCTAATGGGACAAGAAAATATAAACAATACCAGGAGATGTATGCAAATAAGCGAAGTACATAGTAGGAATTATTTTCTTTGTATGAGGAAAAGGCAGATATAGTAGTCTTAATGGAGAAAATTACTTAAGATGTATTTTATTTAATCACTTTTAATATTGATAGAAATACCTTATTGGAAGCTTTTTCAAAGGAAAAAAAAATTGCTGAAAGAAGATTGCGTAGAATTAAAATAAAACTGCTACTGTTTTTCATAGTGTTTATAAAATATAAGTTTTATATTCATTGAAACATTTTGTGTTCTTCATGTTTTGTTTAAATCTTCTGAAAGAGCTTGAAAAGCTAAAATGAAGAATATTTTCATTTGTTCAAAGATTTTGTTTTGTTCAACTTACCACTTTCTTGATGAATTTTTCCTTTCATATGTATAAAAGTAGTATGAAGATGATGTAAAAAGCTATCAAATAAAAAAAAAACCCAAACATAAAAAATGTGTTCTTAGGTATTTTGAATTGTAACAAATGCCTGTAGAAGATGCATGCTGCAATAGGAAAGAGAGTATTGTTCTGCCATGCCTGCCTTTTTTGCACCATCAGAGGGCCTACGCCCTGAAATCTGTATTATCTAAAAGATTTGCACATTGATCAGCCATGTCCAAAAAATGCTTGGGTATACAACTTAGAAAGATACTTTTCTACCGCTTTTAATGCATCTGGGCATAATAACCTGTTTCTAGTTATAATTCCATCAGAACAAATCCTTCACATAATATTGATGCCCGTTTAATTCCTACCCTTTGTACATTTCTTTGCCCTTCTTTAGAATTTGAAAGAATAATTGCCTAACTTGCAAAACTACAAACAAATCATTAGATAATATTAACTGGGTAATATTAGTGCTACCGCAATGCTGCAATATCGCTCTTGTTGAAGACACAGAAATAAGAACTGTAGCACTTGGCTTCTGGTGCTAATAACCAATCAGAAAAATAAAGTTATTACTACTTCCAAAAATTTACAACAGTCCCTCTGAAAGACATTTGATGAGATCGAGTTTTAAATATATTCCTTCATCTATTTTTACTGCAGTTCTAGAATTAAGTCCATGATCTCTTTCAGGCACCATTGTATATAGTTTTCCCAGCAAGACAGACAGATATTAACTATAGTTGTTGTAGCGGGAGAAAAAAAAAACAAAAACAAACCATAAAAGGGGTTTTACAAAAATATAATTAACAACACAAAGTTTCCAAGTTTATTTTACTTATCAACTGCCTTGTGTTTAAAGACACATCTAACAATATTTTGTTTAATCCTATTTGTGGAAATGTTAGACTAACTCATTTTACATATGAAATAAAATACTTCAAAACACTACTATGTCAAATTAATTTCCTTCATCTCTTTTAAGACTGCATATCATGGAAGGGATGTTTTTCTAAGCTATGGCACTGCTAGAATAACTTTGATCCATATCCTGCCCAGGCCAAATGTGCTGATGGTAACAAAAGGAATGCCTGGTGACACACAATGTATGGTTCCATTATTAGAAAAAAAACAAAAAAAGTAGGGAAAACTATTCTCTGCAAGAAGGTAGTTTACTTTATTCCTTGCATTATCACAGCAAATTTCTCCTTACAGGTGATTTCACCATATACTTAGATCTTTACTTTTTGTGCAGAAAAATTAAAAGTACCTTTCTACATGCCACAGAACAAATGGTTAAATACCGCAGTCAGCTTTTGTTCAGTTCTTGCTCAGGTATATCTCCCATTTAAATTGATTGTGTTGAGTGAGTGACTAGAATTGACTAAAGAATTCAATATATTTCTATCATGGAGTGGATTTCAGCTTGGAATGCTGTTAAATAAAAGAGAAACTGATTAAATTACATCATAGATGATGGAATTTCAATATCATTGGTCCAAAATGGATGAAAGTATTCATGGATACAAGGTGATGGTTCTAAAATAAAAAGTGGTTCCATGTGACTGAATTAGGCAGAATATTCTTTTGTCACCAAAGGGAAAGTAACCTGGATCAGCATTAACAGCAATATAGAATAATCCTCTTACCTGCTCCTAGAGGATTCAGAGGATGGGGAATAAATGGACAAAATGAATTATTATAAAATAATAGTTTTGATAGACTCATATTAACAGACGTTAATATCAGAACAACTGTCATTGAGGATTCTCCCCCTAACTTATCACATCAGCTACCATTCAATCCCCAAACCATTCAAGACAGTGACACTGAAATACAGTTTGAGTTGCTTCTGTAAATGCAACTTCATAGAGATTCTAGTGCCACTGTTAAAAGCAAGCGGTATGAATACAACTTGCAAACCCAGTACTTAAAGAAGAAAATAATATGGTGCATTTGACCAAATTGTTAAAACACTGGAAAAGCTGCACGTCACACTAGCACTTGAGACAGCACTGATACTTCAGGAGTTTCTAACCAGATCAAAATTTCTAAACCAAGGAGTTGTTTTTTTCAACTGGAGAAAGACTATACTTGTGTTTTACAGGTGTGTTTCATATGTTATTACCCCATGATATAGTTTTATGATTTTATTTTTATTTACATCAAACATTAGCTTAAATATTATAGATTGCAGTAAAATATTTATATTAAATGGATTTTTCAAACCAACAATTCTAGTTTGTTGAAAAAGTTATTTTTTTCAGGAAAAAGCTTTAACATATTACTTTATTTGATGAGAACCTATTACGCCAGCTTATACATAAGTCCTAAAGTTGGTCTATTTAAAGCTCTGAGATGCACCAGGTGTATTTTGCAAGAGAGAGGCCTATTCACTTATTTAAGTTTACTTGTAAATGTTTTATCTCCTAGCAATCTGAGATGTTTGGCCTTTGATTTAACTGAAAAAAATGCAAAAGAAATGTTTGGCTCTGCATAACACACAGCTAACCCATACTGACCTCAGAGAAGTTAATACTCATAAATTAAACATGCATGTTTAGAGTAGCAATAGGTGTGCCATAGTAACATCCGTATGGAATAGATAGTGTGGATCTGGATCCAAGTAAATATAAGTAGAGAGAATCTACCTGACTGTACTTAGTGACAAACTAAAACCATAATTCTCAGGCTTCTCTTATAAAAGCCCAGTATATCTGCTCTGTGCATGTACCTTCAAGGAACAAACAAGAATTAATCCAACATTCAGTTAGATAGTATATGCAATGTAGTCAGGGATGTTAAAATTGATTGTTAGGTATAACAGAAGAGAAGAACTGCACAAAACAAAGTGATTGGCTGAATAATCAGGTCTACTTTGCCAGTTTTTCTAATGTAGACTGAATCTAAAATAAATGTTATTCTACACTGGAAAGGGACAAAATCTTAAAAAATGTATGCCACTGAGCTAAATATGTGGTGTACTGGTGCATCTTCATGAGCTGCAACTGTCTGAAGACTGATGCATGTGCATGACTGCATGTAAAAACAACTTTAATTTGCCATTTCTGTGCCACACAGCATTAAATAAGGAACCGTGGTGGGTTTAGCCTGGCTGGCAGCCAAATACCAAACAGTCACTCACTCACACTCCCCCAGTGGGATGGGGGAGAGAATCAAAAGGGTAAAAGTGAGAAAACCTGTGGGTTGAGATAAAAACATTTTAATAATTGAAATAAAATATTAATTAAAATAATAATTATAATAACAGCAATAATAGAATATAAAAATGAGAAACATATCGTGCAATTGCTCACCACATGCAGACCGATGCCCATCCTGGCCCCAGCTAGGAATCCAGGAGCAGACACAATCCCAGAACCATAATCCTCAGAATAGCGAGACCAAGCAATCCAGGAGAATCCCCCAAGCTTTCCAGTCAACCCTCATTAATATATTGTACATGACATTAGATGATACAGGATATCCCATAGGATATCCAAATGCCAATTTGGGTTTGCTAATTGCTATGCTCCCCCATGTCCTTTGTACCTGCAGACTAGCAAAACACAAGGAAGTTGGAAATGTCCTTTATCTTCCAGTAACAATTAAAAACATTTTTATGTAATCAGTTTTATTCTCATAACAAACCCCATACTGAAATCAAAACAGAGCGCTATCCTAGCTACTAAGAAGACAATTAGCTCTATCCTAGTGAGATCAGGGTAGCAACATTCAGGACTGGTGTACTCAGTTGTCCTGTTTGCAATGTAAAATAACAATTGAAACAAATTTTCTCTATTGCTTTTAACATCTGCTTGCTGCTTAACAGAAGTTTCAGATGGAAAAAAAAAAAAAAGGAAAAAATATTTCTATGTCCAGGGGAAGGGGGAAAAAAAAAAAAAAGATAAGAAATTCCAGAAAGCATTTATTGAAATCAACAGAAATATTCCCATTGCCTTGAAGCTGGACTATATACTTCACTCTACAGAGTGTCTAAGGCAGACTTGGTTTATGAATCATATTTGATTGAAAACTAGAAAGCAATTCGAAAGTCACCACTGGACTAAGTAAAGAAGCTATACATTATGCATCTAGGACTCAAAATGGGAGCTAGAAGCTGCTAGACATCAAAAGGGAAAAAGAAACCAGCATCTAAGCATCTAAAAGATGAAACTGTGTCTTGCACATCAAGCATTTAGAGAGATGTCCCTGAAGTCGCTCAGAAGTGCATTTTTGCTTTATTCTTATATGACATTGCCTAAAATATTACTGAAGTAAGAAATATTAATGAAGTTATCTTCACGATGTCCATTTCAGAAAAGAGTGCAAGAGAGGGATACAATGCATTATCCTAGTGTTTCTAATTATGAATTTAAGACAAGTTATTGTATGTATTTTTTCAGCCCAGCATAATGTTCTGTGTGGATTTTTCAGATTTTTAGCTCAAGAAGAGTCCATGACAAATTGGTTGTTACCCATAAGAAGAAGGAGTAGCCTGAAGACAATCTGGGTCCAGAGTGTATTCTGCAAGGCAGAAGAAAGAAGGCTCTTTCTTTTGTTCCTCTATATAGAGCCCTAGTGCACTGGATTCCTTTGCAACAAGGACATGTGTGTGACCATTGCATATGTTTGTCCTAGTGTTCATGACTGGGAGAGATCAGATAGGGACATGGGGACAGGCAAACACAAATGCCTAGGGATAGAAAGGATCACAGACTTTACCCTCTTTAAAGCTAATGTTCTGGCTCTGTACTTTAGGAGATCTGGAAAGCCCTACTTTTTTTAAGACTATATTGAGTCTAACATAAGGATGTCGAAGAAAAGTTTTCACAGAGCTTAAAGCTAAATTACAGTTCTAAAACATACAGATAAACTTGGCAACCAGACTCCTGTAGAACATGTAAAAATGCCAGCCTAATACCCTTCTGCCCATTTTCAGCAGTTTAGAAACATTTTTGTTTCCTTCAATCTGTTTCTCTCCCATGCCCTGTGAAAAGGCTTCTAAATTGCCTTCACATAAATCTTCTGTATTCCAGGTCATGTTGTTTACCTCCATGTAAATATTCCCCAGAACTTACAGTAGGTATCACTCTAGTTATCTTTCCCTAACTTTTATTGCAGTCAGTTTTCCAAAGCACCATTTCATATATTGTAAATTAAGGGTACCCAGGAGATTTTCAAGTGTCCTAGCCAATAACCTTACCATACCCCGATGGGGACTTTTTTCTACATCTAACTCTTCCACTTTAGTCCTGAGGAATGTGCCTTTCTTGCCTTGAATCTGTGCAGCTCTCTGCAAACAATCATATTGTACAAATTTGTGAAATTTCAGGTTTGTGGCGTACAGACAGAGGAAATAAGACTAACAGAGAGTGATAAAAGCCTCTCAGGGTAGCAACTTGGAAAGATTGCTAAGTGGCCTCATTTTCTCCCATAGCTCCAGCTAACCAGACAATTAGAAATGGCCTCCATGGTGACTTAAAAGCATAAGAAAAGGGTTGGCTGGTAACAAGGATGGAGATTATTGTGGAGCAATTTCAGGCCTATAGAAGCTGTAATATTTCTGATCATCATAAAGCAGCTTGTGGCATCCATAAAGCTGAAAACAGCAAAAGGTGAGCTGAGATCTCATTTTCTTCTCCTAAGGAAAAGATGGATACAAAAGGCCTGAGAGGGAAGAATCCCAACCCAAAGTTGGGTCACCCAGGGAATGAATTTGAGTTGCTATCCCTGAAGGGAGCCAACTGCATGAAAAGAGAGTATAAGCTTCATTAAAAGCACCATTTCACCAAAAGTACTCAAGGGTCAAAGAAAAGCAATAGAGAGCCTGGCTGAGCCCCTTTGGTAGAGTAGCGGTTAGTACAGGGTCCTCGTGAAGGGGTTTGTCCCAGATGGACAAATGTGTGGATAAGAAGAGATGTGGAAGGAACCCATGGCAGTGTAGATACATGAAGATGAAAATGGTCTCCATTAGTATGTCTCATGTCCTTCAGCAATCTGTCATCAGAATTTTTTTTCTCCAATTTCAGGACATCTGTGTGTTGAGAATAAGCCACCTGTTCTGCACAGGGCAGATCCTATTTTCTCACTGGGACAATTGTAAGAACTTGGAACTATAATTTCTGCCTAACTTTTACCTCCAAGAGGTTTTTCTACTTTATATTTGCTTTTTTTTTTTTTTTTTTTTTTCTCCAGTACACATTTTAACATATCCTGCTTTCCAAATTCCAATGCTCTGATCATCCAGGTCTATTTAGTAAGGAGAGGAACTGCCAACAGATGGATCACAAAAGCTTATGTGCCTTCTAATGAAACCAATCTTTCTAATTTACTTTTCCCTGCTGAATGTTTTTATGCTTTCCTCATTTCTTTAGAGTGCAACTCTCAAAATCATCTGTTTGACCATGTTCCCAAGGTGGTATTTATCATATAATAAAATATAAACATAAAAAAGGTAGCTATGCTTAGTTTAAAAGTCAAGCAGGTTTCACAGGTGTTGCTGAAGAGCCTTTAATTATTTAGAAGTGACACAATAGCATCACAATTGCTGTTACCTTGGATGAATATTCATACAGGGATTAGATATTGTAGTAGTGCTGAGCGAACTTCAAAAGGCTTAGAGTTAAGTTCTGATGCAGAGAAGTATTTAAAGGCTTGGATGCTTATCTGAAACAGCTAACTGGCCTCAAGGCTTGACTGCCAGGCATCAATCTGAGAGGTATGAGATCAATGCAAGTCAGACCTCTGACACAAAGGTCTAGGGCTAAATCACTGACTAACTCATGGGGAAAAAATAAGCAACAAAAAAACCCCCAACCCAACAACAACAAAAACCCCAAAAGGCTGTGAAGCATAGGTCCCCTGAAAAGAAATCCCTGTGAAATGCTACACCTGTTTTCAATCCATCACAGTACTATAATTCAAAGACATGTCTATGCCCTTCAAGTTTCATGAAAAGTTTTCCACTATGAAGATGATGGAGTTTTGTGGATCTCCTCTCTCCACTCTCTTCTCAGGAACTTATATGTGTGCTCCTGCTGTCATCTTGAAGAGACAAGGCAATAAGATGCATTTCTTCAGACAAAAAATTCAATGCTGCCTACAGATGGAGTTGGTGAAACCAAAGATCTGATTTACCAGAAAAATCTGAACTGACACACGGGGAAGGTGAGATCAGGTTCTCACCCCTGCTGAATGATGCATTTTCAACCTGAGAAACTGCAATATGAACTGACAGCAGTTTTCCCAGATGAAAATAAATAAACTCATTGAACCTTCTGGCAAAGTTCCACTGTTTCATCAGTTAAGCAAATCATTGTGTTATTCATTGGAAAACAATGAGATGTACCAAAATGAAAAAATGCCAACTCCCCAATGAAAATTTAATATGCTACACATGTATGCATAAGCAGTAGGATCATTATCAGGTTTTAGGGGTTTTTTTTCCAATGGCTTTTGCTGTTTTAATGAGGTGATAGACTGACACAACCTGTCTGAAGTTTATGCGTCACAAGTCCAGTGAGGAATTTAAATCTTATGTCCCTTGGTGTTCCTGGATTCTTTGTGGGAATCCCTCAGCTAAGAAGAGGCTTCATGTGTCTTGACCCTTATGTGTCTTGACCAAAATGAACTTACATTTTCCTACTTGTATAACATTCTACTGAATATGTCATTCAAACAAAAACCTTGACTTTTTCATGCCCTGCCCTGGCTTCATTTTGCAGCTATATATTTCATCTGAATGCTTCATTTTACAGTTCCTTGGACACAAAGACACTTTGACTTCCACACACTTAAAGGGCTATACTTTTTTTTACCATTTTTTTTTAAGCATGTCTCTGTTATTCACCTTTTTCACTGCAGTTTCTCTCAGGGTGAGCTACTGTTTCCTACTGTCATTTACATTTCAGTATCTTTCCACACCCTGTTTTGGGCATTGCATGTGTGTCATGGCACTGCCTGAGTGCCTGGTGAATTCAGTAATTCTCCTGTGGGATGTGAAAGGGCCCCTCTCCTCCGGGGCTGAGGGAGAAACCTCACAGCTCACATTTCTGTATTGCATTCACTGGAGTCACCATGACAGGGCTCAGTTTGGAAGATATTGGTGTTTCACAAAATATTAAAGTCTCGCTACACCTTATCAGGTAAAACATCAGAGGAGTGACATCTGCAGACTAGTATTTTGCTTCTTTATATGCATTCAATTTGAAAAGGGGTGTGAAAAAGATTTGTGAGGTGCAGGCCATTGCAGGTACAGGAAAAAGAGAATGTTAATGGTTTGAGTTGAAAACAAAATAACTCAAAGCTAAAGCTGAAATGGCAATACCATCTCAGTCAGAGAATAAGATAGTAAATACTTTGCATGTGATCATTAAGAGCCGAGGTCCCATGTTTGTTTTACAGCCATGATTTTCATTTATAAACCATTTTCTTTGGCTCTAAGAGGTTCATGAGCTACTTCTAAGAAACAATGAAGAGAAAACAGCTGAAGTCAGTGAGCTTAAGTTTACTACAGAGAAGTCTGCAATTTCACTGGATTTTTTTTTTTTTTTTTTTAGGGAAACTAAAGGTTGAAAATCACTAGTTCAGTGATATATTTTTGAGTGTCAAAACTACAGTGTTATGGTGGTTTGGTACTACAACATTACCTTGAGAAGCTAAGTTGTGCCATTTCAATTGTGTTAGATGGCTGTACATCTCAGAGTCCCCACTCTGAACATTTTGCATCTCATGGAGGAAAGTGCTGGTGAAGAGTCCCTTTGGTCTTCAACCAGTAAGTACAGCAAAATGTATTATTTCAGAAGAAAGGAAAGAGGAAGGGAAAACCAATCACAAGAGAGGAATTAGTGTGGGCTTTTTGTGCAGTTGTTTCTTTTGTTTTGTTTTGTTTTCCTGAGCAATTTATAAGGTAGGTGGAGATACTCTGGCTGAATTCACAGTTGTCTGTGAAGAAGGAGTAATACTCATCAAAAAAGTCACTAGAAACGTGCCTGTTTGTTGTATTTCATCTGGAGTAATTTTAAAGTTATTTATATCTACTTTGAAGCTGAAATTTCCTGGTGAAATCATAGATCTTTTTGCAGCAATTAGCAGAGTGCAGACCTCTGATCTCAGATTGAGACCTTTAAGCCTTCTGAGTTAAAGGCAAATTACTCATCTAGCTCAAGATGAAGGTACTACAGAGCACTGAAGTGTTATTAGATGGCAATGAGTAGATTTAGAATAGAGCTGTACATGTATGCAGTGATCTTGCAGAAAGATTTCTAACTGTTGTATGTGGTGTTGGTTTTGGGGTTGGTTTTGGTGGTTTATTTTTTTTATTTTTTTCTTTAAGAAAGAACAGGAATAAAGTCAGACACCAACTGAAATTTGGCAGATGAGAAGCAGAAGAGCAATACGCAGGAGATTAGGTGTTCCTAAGAGCAGGCAACATGTACAGATCCAGACGTGCTGTGGTGGGTTGACCCTGGCTAGAGACCGGATGCCCACCAAAGCCCACTCTATCACTCCCCCTCCTCAAATGGGCAGGGGGAGAAAATTATAACGAAAAGCTCGTGGGTGGAGATAAGGACAGAGAGAGATCACTCACCAATTACTGGCACGGGCAAAACAGACTCGACTTGGGGGAAAAAACAAATTTACTTTATTACTCAAAATTAGAGGAGAATGAGAAGTAAAACCAAATCTTAAAACACCTCCCCCATCCCTCCCTTCTTCCCGGGCTTAATCTCTTTCCCGATTTTCCACCTCCTCCCCCCAGCAGCACAGGGGAACAGGGAATGGGGTTAGGGTCAGTTCATCACACGCTGTTTCTGCCGCTGCTTCCTCCTCAGGGGGAGGTCTCCTTCCCCCGCACCAGCGTGGGGTCCCTCTCACGGGAGACAGTCCTCCACCAACTGCTCCAACGTGAGTCCTTCCCATGACCGACAGTTCCTCACGAACTGCTTTGGCATGGGTCCATTCCATGGGGTGCAGTCCTTCAGGAAGGGACTGCTCCAGCGCGGGTCCCCCACGGGGTCACAAGTCCTGCCAGCAAACCTGCTCCGGCGTGGGCTCCTCTCTCCACGGGCTACAGGTCCTGACAGGAACCTGCTCCAGCGCGGGCTTCCCGCGGGGTCACAGCCTCCTTCGGCATCCACCTGCTCCGGCGTGGGGTCCTCCACGGGCTACAGGTGGTCATCTGCTCCACCATGGACCTCCAGGGGCTGCAGGGGGACAGCCCGCTTCACCCTGGTCTTCACCAACAGGCTGCAGGGGAATCGCTGCTCCGGCGCCTGGAGCCCATCCTCCCCCCTCCTTCTTCACTGACCTTGGTGTCTGCGGAGTTGTTTCTCTTACATCTTCTCACTCCTCTCTCCAGCTGCAAAGTGTGCAGCTTTTTTTTTCTCCCTTCCTTTTTTTTTTTTTCTTAATTATGTTATCACAGAGGCGTTACTGATTGGCTCGGCCTTGGCCAGCGGCGGGTCCCTTCTTGTAGCCGGCTGGCATTGGCTGTGTCGGGTCGGACATGGGGGAAGCTTCTGGCAGCTTCTCTCACAGAAGCCACCCCATGTCCCCTCCCCCACTGCTACCAAAAACCTTGCCACGCAAACCCAATACACGTGCCCATTTAGTGAACAGGATCATGCTGTGATCATTCTGTTTCCCAAAGAGAGTCTGCTCTCATGCATTACGTCATCCTTTTTGTCTTTCCATTCATTGCTCTACAGTTTCCTGTACACCTTAATCTCCCAAAGCAAACCCCTCCATTCCTCCCTAATCATGGGCAAAATGTTTCTCCTCCAGGAGGAGAAAAATGATCCACAGCTGAAATACCCTCTCCTATATATCAGGGCAGTTGGGAATGTGGGCTGCTCTTCTTTGTCTTCCTACCAAAGGTTACACTGTTAGGGAAGACGGGGGAATAGGAAGAAAGTGGTTCCACACCTAGATCTCCATGAGCTTTGTTTTCTTTCCCATCCAAAGTAAAATGGATACCTTTAAAGTCATACATCCAAACTAAACTAACCCCAAAACCAGAGAGTAGCCAACTAGTATATTTAGCTGTGTGATGACTAGGAGACAGAATATGAATATGAGTTTCCTACAATGCTATTGTTTCCAAGCTATTGGTGAGAGTGCCATGCCTGTCTCCTTTCTCTCCAGGAATTCTGTTGTGATCTCAGGAACTCATTTGATGAAATTCCTATTTTTTAAAAAAGTCATTTTTAATGCTACACAAAAAAAATTTAAATGGGAAAAAGCTGATTTCTTTTCAACAAGTCCCAAGAGACTGGTATGCTAAAAAAAAATCAGCAAAAATGCATTCAAGCTCAGAATAGAGGTAACAGTAGGAAACTGCTTGGAAAGACTGTGTTTAATGCAGCCTCGTAGAAAAGGAGGGCTACTATTTCTAGAACAGTTATTTAGGTTTCTCAGTTCCCAGCCATATCTCTTCATATTCAGCAGAGACCACAAAATATGACAAGACAGTTGTGTTTGCACATATACATACCCAGTTTTTGGAAGGGATGTAACACCAAGGACATAGCTCAGCCTGACTGTGAAAAGAAGTTAAAGCAATCGTCCTTTGCTTCAGGAAGCAGCTCTTCAAAGCACAGCTTTGGGGTGAGCTCATGTCACCAGCCACCACCGCACACTTCATAGCAGTTGATTCTAAAGGACTGAAGAGCATATTTCACAGACAACTTAAATGACTTTAAGGTAAGGAAGGATAAAGGACCAATTCTTTCACACTTTACATCGTTGCCTGGCCCTGCCAGTACAGTATGAGGACCCCAGGAACCAGCCCTCCTTCCCCAACAAGATTATCTTGGTCACAGGAACAGAGGTTGGAGGGTAGGAGAGAGTCCTTTCAAAAAGCAATGAGAGGGAGACTTTTGAGTCACTTAAGTCAGTTTTAAGCCCCAACTCTATGCCTAGTGAACGCTCTTTCAATACATGGATATGGTATGTTGTACGCATGTAGACATGTGTATTTATATATACTTTAGTGAAGAGCAACCAAAAAAAGAGTATCAAGTAATAATGAGCCTCCAGCCCTGAGGTTAAATATTCATTTTCTGTTTGAGAGAGAAGAACAAATATGGGCTTTCATGTTTGAATATTTGTCTTTGCACTTCAGTATCCTCAGTCTGGCACTGAAATGATTATGCAAGTACATTAAATTTTAAGGGTAAGTGAACACTATTTTTCCTTGGCTACATGTTTTAAATTAATATGTAATTCCACTAGAGGCTAAGAAAAGCTGTCTCTTCATGTACCTTGGTGCACTTAGGCTGAGAGGTAGGGCACACTAAACACTAGCTGGGAGCAATTTTCAGTAGTTTAATCTAGTCTCTTAATCAGAGTCCGTTACAGGTGAGATACAAGTTAATTCTTAGTAACAAATATCACCATTCTCACAGAATTAATTCAGGAAAGAAACTGTGTTTGGAGAATAATATGTCTGTTTTCTGTATTTTCCACTTTTTAAAAATTTCCATTTCCAACGTAGTATTGCGTTTTCACACGTGTAGCTCTTGTCTTAGGAAGGATAAACCTCATTATAAATTCCTGAAGAGAAATGTCAGAAAAACCTCCAGCAGACACAGATGTCAGGAGAGGAAAAGGCTTAGGGCTGGGGGCTTTTTCAAGGCTTGGAATCAAGGACTAGGGAAATGTCAGGGAAGAAGGGGCTCTTGAGAGCACTTCCATTCAGATGAAGTTCACATACACAACCTCATTAATACTTCATATTTTTTCTCTTTGTTTGCATGCAATTACCATGTGATACACCCACCAAAACATAGGGGGTTTTGGTACATATACTTAACTAAACCTTCTAAACCTTCAATAAAAATATTGCTTAGATCACCCAGACAGATCACAGTGATGGTCTTTATGGGATCTGGTGGGAGGGGAGATGGTAACCAAGGTTGGGGCAGAGTTAAGGGTACAAAAACAATTCTAATACTAGTCTCTGCTGATTTTTAAAAATAATCTTTAAAATTTTAATATCTCCTGGGCCTGCTTTCTTTTTTCTCAGACCAGAAGGGAAAAGAAATCCATACTTCAAATTTAGCAATATTTCATAAATCAAAATATTTGCAATAGGTGAATATAAGTCCCTTTTCATTAGGTTCCTTCTCATTTGAAACCCATTTTCTTCAGATATACATATATCTGGAAATATAACATCTATATTTATAAACAAATAGACATCTGTTTTGACACTCATTACGTGGGTTATGGCTAATTTTTGAGGGCACACATTGCCTAATAGAGTGGTTCGATTGCATTGTCACTTCTCTAGGGATAAGGAATCCTCTTAACAGATGGACAGAGTTCAATCTGTCAGGGATTTGATTACATACAATTTAACAGCTATGTAGTAGCTTATGTGAATTATTTGTATGAACAGTTTATCAACAAGGTAGCCTAAAAGCTTTACTGAAACTTCTCACAGTAATATTTGAGAAAGTTGTTGTGTTATAAATTTAAACAGTTATTAATTAGTAATGCTTACTTTTGCCACAATTTTCTGACACGAGCAACAAGTTGGACTGTAATTATGTCACATATTTATCCAGCTGTTCTTTAACAGCACCTTCACAAAGAAAACCTGGCCCGAGAAGGCTGTCTTTCTTTCAGGCTGCTCTGTGGAAGGATACCTCTGAAAGAAGCCAGTTCAGGAAGCTACTTACAGCTTGCTGAGAAGAAATTCCTCAGGATACAGGAGATTAAATCATTAGTCCATTGAAATAAATTATAAAATTATATTTCCATTGATACCAGTGCTTTCAGAGTTTCACTCAAAACACTTTCCCCTGTATACAAAAATGTGGTAAATTTGCTAGTGAAATGGAAGTGCCCAGGGTATGGAAGAAAAGGCTGGTGTCTTTTAGGTAGTATTTCTCATAAATATGGGTGGACGCTTTGGCCTTGTTGGCCTTCTATTACAACTCTTGCAACACACTGAAGGGTAGAGTTCAGTATCAGTAATCGGTGGAAATCTGAGGATGGCATTCAACTTTTCACTGTAAGCCTGCAGGTTTTGTTTGTTTGGTTGGTTTTGGTTTTTTGGGGGTTTGGTTTAGTTGTTTGGGTTTTGTTTTTATTTTTCTTTAGCCAGAATATAGCAACAAGTTCAGCTTTTATACTAAGGTACAATTTTTAAATATTAAGAAGCCTTTGCAGTCATGGCACAGGGGAATGTGCTGCAATCTGGCAGGGTAAATATCTTTCACAAGAACTGATATTTTCCTTAACTTGAAAGAAAGACTTCATGAAAGCCAGGTAGGACAAATCTTCCAGCTGACATGCCATTAATTCTTGAGCTCATTCAAACACAATACCATTTCACTTTTACAAAGTGAAATACAAAACACACCTGCAAAAAACAAATTATGAGCCTCACCATGAGGCAGCATTGATCTGTGCCACAGGGACTATTCTGTCGATTACTGTAAACCAGCAACTTCTCACTGTAATGTGGAAAAATGCAGGAGGAATAGTAATGCTGTACAGTCCCCCTAACAACCTACCACAGCCTCATCTGCCCTTCAAGAGTATTGTAATGAATTAATGTGTGCTAAAAATCATATATCACTGCTTCTTCAAAGACAAACAAAATAAGAGACCTCCTGCTCTTTCCAAGCCATCCTGAGGTCTTGCAAAGATCTGAACTCTATTAACAGTGTGATGCATGACACCAGAGCCCCTCTGCTCTCACTGGATGGAAGTATCTCAGAGGAAAATGATAACACCTTCTTACAGCATCATGGTCATCACAGTCTGGTGGAGATTTATGAGACAATCTGTGGTGCATCCACTATCATCAAAGTCTCTGCGTAGCATCTGGCTACCTTTTATATAGCTGGGCTTCCAGGCCTGTAAGAGAGGCTGCTCATTTCTACTGAGCACTTCTCCAGCCAGGGGCTCAGGGTAGGCTGAATGACCTAGTAATGTCCTTAGCAATATAGTTAGAAAGTTCAGTGCCATCTCACCTGGATTAAGCTGTGGTTTGCTTTTTTTCTGCTTCACTTTTCCACAGAGGTTCTTCCTCTTGACTTTTATTTTTGTTTTCCCAGCTGGCTCTTCTTTCCCAGATATGTCCCATCTCATGCCGACCTGTCTCCCTTCTCCCTGTGCACTCTCCTGCTCTCCCTCCTGCCTCCTTATCTGCTTCTCTTCCTGCTGAGCCACTTGGAGAGGGTCAGTTGGAGTACCTGGTCTGAGACAACCTGCAATGCTCTTAGATGTCTCCCATGCCCTCCTCTGCATGGTGGAAACTCCCACCAAAAGAAGAAATGGGGAGAGGCTTGGAAAATACCTGGAAATAAGCCCCCATAACCTTCTCACAGGAGTTTTACACATAGGCAAAACCAGGGATGTCCAGCACTTCACTCCCCCTTCCCTGTGCACCATGCCAGTGTGGTTAATGAACTAGGTCTGAGGTAAGAAATGGCAGACTTCAGTCAATTGTTTTTCTAACATTTCGTATCATCAACTGTGTTTTATCAAAGTTTATTTTGTTTCTGCTGACACTCAATACCATAGATCTTAGACAGCAGAGCTAGGATAATCTCTTGGGTAGTTTACTCTATCTGCCTGCACTACTAAAGTTTGATATTCACAGATTCCTACACAATCCCCATTAGTTTACCCTGATTACATACAATGATAGTGATTCTATACCTTCTTTCATCTGACTTTATTATAACATATTATTTGTAAGACTGCTTCAGCATCCATGGCATGATATAATCAAAGCAGGAACCCAGCAGGAGATGTGGTGCCTCAACACAGTAGGAGAAACACGAGGTGCCTGAATTTCATGTCAGTTTGAGACCACTCCGGTCACAAGCTGTGAAGCATACCTGCACACAGCTTTGGGGTTTCAGGTAGCAGTTTGATCAGTTAGCCCAATGTCACTGTTTTAAATTATTTTTTTCTCATCTGCCTGATTTCACTCCCCGAACAATCTCTTTTTATTCTAGGTTCAAACACAGGCCATAGCCCAAAACCAAAACCTACTGACAGTCCAAATCACAGCTGCACACAAGTCTGAAGATCACATAAAGATGTCTGATAATAAACATTTCCCTGAAACAGTGGGTTGGGAATCCCCTGTCAGATCCAAAACTGTCTCTGCAGAGGCATTTTGAAGCCCAGCCTGCCTCTTTTCTCAGATCTTGGGTGTGAAGGTAATGCTCAGCCTACAACTGACTCACATTTGGCCCAGGTGCCTCTCCAAAGCTGGGATCCCATTTCTGATACCGAGCCAAGTGTCATGCTCTTTGTAAATCACCAAGACCCAATATATGCTTTGTACAGCTGTATCATATACCTGATTGATTCCTAGGTGATAAGAGCAAAATTCAGGGAATTCCCCTCTTACCAAATAATCTGAATTCCCCTACATATATCACTATCACATTTTTCCACCCATTGCCTCTGTGTGAAGGTTAAAATTCCTTTCTTGAGCTCCTCTATAGCAGTAATAAGTCCTATCACAGTGAAAATATGACAAGGGACTGCTGACAAGGCCAGAAACTTTTTTAACTTTGGGGACTACTTCCTCAGGAATCAGGCTGAGAGATGTGTTAAGACATGCTGAACATGCAAGTTATCTGTTTCAAACTCAAGCAGCCCTAAGGTAAGTTTAGGGTATGCTTGTAGTGGAGAGCAAAGCAATAGGGATAGAAGGACAACCAGACTTAATAACAAGTAGGAAAGAGGTAAGGAAAACACAATCATATACTTGGATCCTGATCTAGAAATAACTTTATCATTGAGGCCAGATTGCAGATTAAGGTCTTCATTCTTCAGAGGAGTTACATTCACTAACTGCATCTAAGAATTCTAATTCAGGCACTGATTTGCATATGTGTTGTGTACCACTCATGAAGCCAATGTTGATACACTAAAACTGTTAAAAAACCTCACAGCCATTATGAAACCTGTCTGGATGAACATCAGCAAAAACTTGTTCCTGATTACCTTACAGAATCAGCAATCTCAAATGTAACATTAATTACCTTTTCCCCACAGTTTTTAACAAATTAAATATATAAGTAATAAGATTAGATGATGATTCTGTTTCTGACACCTCCCTCTGGCATTTCTTACCTTTTTCTAAATGCTTTCCAGGTTTAACTAGTAATTATTCTAAATGCTTAAGAGTTTTGAAATGCCTGGGCTCAGCATTCCCTCAATTTATTTGCTCATCCAGACCTCACAAGCTGTATATTTTATAAGCATTTAAATAATTAAAGTTTGAACCTGCAGGGCTTTCCTTGCTGATTTTTGAAAAGGGGGAGACTTTAATGGGAAATCAACTTTAATTACATTTTCTTAAATGGAAAAATGATTTTTCAATGTACATTACCAGATTTTATTTGGCAACACAAATTCTTCCAGTGAAAAGATCGTGTTGATTGATTTAACTAGGCATACTGCAGCAAACATTAATAACTTCAGAAGCAGATAACGTAATTTCCTTGCATTACTGACACAACAGCTTTTCATGCTTTGTTGAGACTAAAGAGGCAAACATAAACCCAGCACTCTCAACTATCATTAATTTGTGAAAGTTTTGTCAGACAGAATTGCATTGTTATTTTGGTGTCATCTACATCAACCTAGCAACCCAGGTAATTAGACTTCTAACATATTTTTACTGAAAAACTTCATCCTGTGGGTTTTTGTAGAAGCATATTGCAATTTTTAACTTCATTGCTCTGTTTAGCTAACATCACCATAATTATGTTAAAATGTAAACTGAGGCCTCTGTAGAGTTCATTTTACAAAGTGCACTTTTTGGTCTACCCTATTGCTGAAGGGGAACAGTTGGACAGGAGCCATATATCCTAGCAGATACTAACTCCTGGAAAATTAATAGCAAAAGAGTTTTCTTGGGTTTCTGTCATTGCAATGAAGGAGAAACCAAGTATTGTCACCACAAGTTGGCACTCAATATAAAAACAGAAAAAGATACAATTCTATATGGAGGAGATTTGGGAGGACACAAAAACCAAAACAACCAGAAAATTGATCAAAGGTGGAAAAAGGAAGAGAATATCAAGGCAAATTGTTTAAAGCAAAGACAGGAGCAAACATGTTCATTCCTCATAAATGCAATATATTGGGAATTACCACAAGCTACTCTCCATTGTTTTTTTCTATCAGTGAGATAATTAACTGCAAAAAAAAATCAACAAAGCTACGCTGCTGTCACTGGATATACTGTGATTTGTGTCAGCCAAGAACATGGCCATGTTTATAACTACATGACCATGTTTGTAACTCTTACCAGCTCCTGCTGGTTTGAAGTACTTTATTATCTTTAATGAAATTGCCCAACCTGAGTGTGTGGAATACCTCTTACACTAATGTAATCTTCAAAGTAAAACAAATATTTAGAATATAACTGGCATATATAGTTTTATAAAGAATGCATTCCCCATGTACAAAAATAATTTTCAGTCTTAATGAAGGCAGGATGGCTTTTACACTGTCAAAGAAGTAGAGATTTCACCAATTTAAATTAGCAGGGATCATCATGTCAAAGAAACATCTATTTTTTCATTTACTTTTCAAAAGAAAGGAAAAAAGAAGAGGGAATTTATGAAGATAAAAGTCAAGAAATCTGTTTTTTTAAATTGCAATCTGTCCCAGAAGAGTACTTTTGTATCATAGTGGGATTGCAGTTATAGAAAAAACACTCTTTCATTACTAATGTTTCTGAACTTCTACTTTAAAGTAGATCACATCTGCTGGCATAAAGTCTGTTTTTAACATAGTCTGCATGTAAATGATTCATTTAAGTACTTATGCTAGAAGATAAATTTCCTTAAGTTTGCAAATTGCCTGAAAGCTATATTATTAGGTGGTTTTTGTCAGCACAGATAGTTAGAAAATATGTAGCTATGAAATATAACAGCAGATATGATTCTGTATGAACACTTTATATGAAGTCACATCTGGCACAAATCACATCTCAATCACTTGTGCTCTGTCAATGATATGAACACAACAGGACAGAGATGTAGAAGATGGCTGTCCTTAGTTCACTGTGCAGTAGGACAAGGTGATTAGGGAAATTTATAGAAAGGATTTACTGTTGTCAGTGCTGTTGAAAAAAATTGCAAATATAAACATGAAGTGAGGGGACTTAGACCATCACTAAAGAGCTAAGGTGTGGTTGCGGAGGTACTTTTATCAAAATCTGATTGAGCTGCTTTTTTTTAATCAAACATTTTTCTCTCTGGAAGGGAAAATTTTAGGAAAGAGTCAAGAGCTCTGATTAATTTTCCCTTTCAAAAGCATTTGGGACAAAATATTTGGAAGAAGCTGACTGACAAAATCCAAATGTGACACATTTTTCTATGTACAAGAGAGTGACACAGGGAGTCAACCTAACACTGCATAGTTCTTAATGCCTGAAAAGTGGCATGAGACTTTTCTAGGCACTAGGTGTAGCTATTCATGTACACTCGGTTGTGAAATATGCATGGCATATAGGTCTGAAATTCAAGACAAGCTTTGATGCGACTCAGAATTCTGGTAGCCTTCTGCCTAAATTCTTTGAGGGTCCCAAGCTGGATCCTATGATATGTCTGTTTATTCGCAAACTATGACATGGTGGTGATTTCGTACTCACTCATGTGCATACATACAAAGGACTGGTACAAGATGGCTGTCTACTCAGCACACAAATTTCTTGGATTACCTTTCAAGATAGCCCTGTTTTGTCTGCTAAATGCACTGGGAATCCAAGTGATCAGCTCAGGTGCATCATATTGGCCCAGTGGGATCAGAAAACTGTATTTTAGACTTTGTTACTCCTAAATAGAGAGCCACTGACATACATTTGTGTCTGAAATATTTGCTGTTAACATTAAAAAAGTGGATGAAGGGTCAGAATGGACTCCTCTTTTTAAATTAATGCTAATTTACAGTTTAAAAACCCTACATAATCATTTTTAGGAGCCAGTCCAAAAAAATTTTTAGAGGGAAGAAGAAAAGATGACTTATTTACAAATGCAACGTAGAGGAGGAACTGTGAAGGTGAATGTTTAATCCAACACGTTTTCACTATTTACCATGCATTCGTATATACACTAGGAGGAACAAAACTTCATCATAAACATGTAGTTAAGCCAGTATCAGCCTATTTAACACTAGTGATGCTCAGATTCATCCTATAAGCGCCCATTTTCCAGTGCTTTTGAGGCACTTGTTTATAAAGGGGCAAAATTCTAGGACAACTGATTACACTGGTTGTATTACTTATTTTCGAGCAATCTTCTGAACTCTGCACGAAACATAGCGTCATTCCCTAAAACCAGAAAGTGCTAAACAGCTCACAATATAAAACTCATGGAAAAAAGGATCAAAATAAATAATTCACTCCAGTTACACAGTTCCTTCTGGCCCAGGGCAGTGTTTCAAACATGTATTTGGGCTTCAGGCATATACTTAAGAACCTATGTTTCTCCCAAAGGTTTGAGCAGCCAAACCAGGACAAGAACTTATATTGCCTGATGAAAAGCTCATTAAATAAAATTCATAATTGTTTTTATTTTTCTTTTTCTTGAAAGGAAAGAAAAATAGTATGATTTTAATGATGTTTTCCAATGTTGGTTTACAAAATAAGCAAAGAAAGGCTGAGTTATAAAATCATAACAATAACAATGACTTTTCTTTCTGCCTCTGAGTTCATCTGCCACTGACACAAGAGTATTTGATGTGGCAATGCAAAAGACAAAAGAGTCTCTTGAAGGAAAGAGCTTGCATGCACCTCTTTCAACTGCCTCACCAGCTCTGAAGTGGAGTTTGGAATTCTGTGTAGGGGCATGTTGAACTTGAAAAGTTTGTAGAGACAGTCCATGCTACCAGCCATGCTTGGTTCTCAGTGATGCCCCATTGAAAGCTGCTGAGGCTCGCAAAGTGCCATTTACTTCAGAATTAAATAGTGATCTCATAGTAGCAGTGGAGGTTACATAGTACTTGAAATAACTCTGCTCAAAGCATTTAGAGGAGAATGGATGATGAACATTATCTTGACAACTCTGCCAATACTTAGGCCAAAATGCTGTTGACAGTTCCTCTTTACAGGGCTCTTTCTGAGCTGTGAGGAACAAATCCTGTTCTCATTTACACCTCTGCAGCTTCCCTGAAGCTGGCAACCTGGAACGGTATTTACTCAATATTTAATCACAGCCTCACAGCAGTGGCAAGGGTTATACTCTGCTTGGTTGCAAATGAGCAGGTCTGTCAAGGAGTGATAGGAGCAGACATATTGTGAAGTAGAGCCTTGTCACCCCTCAATATGGGGCTAAACAAGATTTGACAGTTTTTCTCCCCAAGACTTTTGTTTTTCAGGGCCAAATTCTGCCCTTGTGTATACCTCTTCAACCAGTGCAGGTAAATAGAGCAGAATTCAGTCCTTAATATACAGAGCAAATGACTCAAATTGGACTTGTCAACTCTGTTTTACCAGACGGAGTTAAAACTGTTCAGCCAACAGAGTTATTAGCTGGCTCAGCTGAGAAGAAAAGGAGATGGGCTCTGAGTGCTGATGAAGCACAATAGTCATTCAGAGCACACCAGGAAATGGCAGCAAGCTAGGCTGGTGCTGTTTGGGTTGAACTGTGAGCCCCAGGCAGCACATTTTCCAACTGGAGATGGAAGTAATAAGTATTAAATTGCTACAGCAGAATTGTAAGTTAGTTAAGACACACAGTTATCATTAAAGTAGTCCTTTTGTCTTTTGCTTTTAGAAAAACCATAAGAAAAGGTGTTTAGGGAGAATACCTACATCAGTGTTAAGGGCTCAGTTTTATCCCTTGTGGTTTAAAACACTTCAAGTGAAATCATCTATAACCTTGCATCAGTAGAGATGTAGAGATAGGAGGAGTTTACGTTTTTAAGGTAAGTAGCACATCTTTAACTAAGATGTTTCAAACACATTCCTTTATCTACTAATGTAAGAAACACTCCCCTGAGTTTTGTGAATAGTTTCTTCAGAATGTATCCTTCAGATTTAAAGCGTCTGAATTTAATTTTAACATTATTGCAGCAGCCACTGTCTTTCTATAGTAGTATATACCTGAATAAATACTAGTGAGAACAGGCCACTTTTCAAATCAAATTATATAAGTAAGAGCTTGAAAGAGTAAGTAAATGTACTCTTATGAATACAAAACCATGAATAAACCAAAATTTTATATATGTATATGATGTCCTTGCCTTATCTATTTTCTGAAATTTGTATATCACAGTAATAGATTTGATATTCAAAGTGAGTAACTTCACCTTTAACTATCAATTAGTAGTCAATTAAACATCATAATAAGGCACAGCAGACCCAGTTAGGATGTTAAAGAAATTAAGTTTAATTCCTTTCAGTTAAGTTAATTTTGTTTTCAATTTTTTTCTATATTATTTTCATTAAAAAATGAGATAATCTAAAGAAAAATAAGAAGACATATTTTGGCAAAGAATCAACTCTGACAACTCTTTGAATTTTAAGGTCAAATATCAGGATCCCTTGTCCAAATGTTTCAATGTTATTTTGGTTAGCTTTTTCCTACAGATTTTTGAACAAAGGCAAAGATTGGATTATTTCTATTTATGCAAACTTATTAAGAATTTATAATTATTTTTAGTACCCATTGTATGAACTACCCTGTTCCTGATTGATAAGAAAGCACAAAATCTCATCATTAATTGTTTAAAGAAGCACCAATAAATAATGCAAAAGTGTAAAGCATGTTTACCTAGACAGATTTTCCAAAACGTCTTTCAGATGTATTATCTGTAGTGCAATTCATATCAAATGCTTAGTGAGACTGTAATTCAGGGAATTCCTACAAACACTGAAAAGAAGAGTGTGTGTAGGACTTATTCTTAGAAGGGAACAGCCCTTATTCCTTGAGATAAGTGAATGTGTTTGTTTTCCTGTTGCTTAGTGGCCAATTTCGCTGTAGCTTGAAGATGCATGGTTTGGCAGTAGCTTATAAAGTTTGCTTTAGTCTTTATTTTCTGAGTAGTCCAAGAACTTCACAGCTGAAGGTATGACAAAAATTTCTTGTCTCTTATCACAGCAAATGGATAATTGCTAAATCATACAGAGGATAGGACCGACAGAGGCAAAAGTCTTAGGAAGCTGAGCAGTGCAAGAAACAGAGAATAATAAACAAGGCAGGTTGAAAGAAGAGAAGTGGATAAAGGCATATATATAGCCTAAATCTGGATATTTGGGTTAATTTGTTAGCAAAATGAAGGATGAGATTTTCATAATTGCTCTCTATGGAAAATCAGGGGGATAGGAATGATTCAAGCTAAAGGTTGCTGTTCGACAAATGGGCATGAATGGCCCATGAATACACTAAGGCTAGAAACTAGGTGAAGACCTTTTCTGAATATTGGAGCAGTCCTACCTGGACTCAGCTGCCTTGGAGTACCTTTTCCATATGCATGGAGGACTAGAGAGTAACTATGTAATTTTAAGATGAAGCTTGAGCAACTTGTGAAATAAATTATTTAGTCTGGTTACATGTAATAGCAGGATACTGGACTGGGTGGCAAAGAGGGTCCCTTTCGGCTACAGGTTTCTAACAAGACCACCATATCTGTATATTCTATTACACATGTACATTAGCCAGAGATTTAAGGAGAGACATGCAGCTTAATTTATTCACAACATTACTTCATGGTCATATTTATTCTCTGCTGCTGGATAATATTAAAATAGTGTGTCTGTCTTTCTATGACATATCTCAATTACTTGTTCTGGCCTTTACTGATTCTCTTGCTTATGGGGCTAGAGCCATTGACTTTTTCTCTAAATGTTGTTACCATATATAGTTTGACTTGTCAAGAACAGTACAACTCACTAGTGACTATTTGTCTCTACTGCCTGAAAAGAGGTTTTAATTTTAAATGAATAGTTCATCCCATTCAGAAGCAATTAACTAAATCACACACTTAATGCATTTCATTCCTTCTCCACCACCATGCTACCTAAAAGATGCTGTACTTTGTTATACATAGCTCACAACAGGTTGTGCTGTCAGCTGCTGAAAATACCTTATATTTGTAATTAAAGTGCAGTTACTTGTTCTTTGCCATTTTCACATGTTCTGTTTTGCTTCCTCAAAAGAGGCTGGCAAATTTTTCTGTGTTGTGCAACCCCATTGGATTGCCATGTTCAGTAAGTGCAATATTAACCCAAGAGTGATCAGTGTGACCCAGCAGCTGGTCCCATTTATACTGCAGAGTAGTTCCTCCAAATTCACTCTGACTTCTTGCTAAAACTAGGAAGAAAAGATGGCTTTTTGCTGTACAGCGGGATGGTCCCCTGGCTTACCTTTTCCTTAGCACAAGTGGCTTTATTTAAAAACACATGCACTGTAACAGCAACCGCTCCCATTTCCTCAGAGGAGATTACAGACTAATCTTCCTGCAAATGCTCACTGAAATTCTACTCTTCTCTCTATAGTGACAAAATTATGGCACAATTGATGCAAAAGAATGTTTTGCCATAGACTTCAGAGGAGCAGGGCTAGCTAACTTCATCTTACCCTGCCATAAAGTCTAGTGACTAATTTTAAAAATGGATTGCATTTTGCTGTGAGGATAACTGTCACAATCTGGCTTGTTTTGATGCATGAGTTTTACGCTGGAAACAACTACAGACAGACACCTTCTGTAAGGATGAAAAGACATATTCTTCTACAAGACAGAAATGTCAAAGCTCCATGGATAGCAAAATTTACAAAGACTATTAGGGTTTCCTTGTGGTCATTGATACTGTAAGTGCAATGATGTGGCTTCCACCTTGTACCTTTCCTCAGGTAAAGTATTCCACAAATTCATGAGCAGTTTTAGGATCTAGCTACTATGTCAAATTTGGTTAACCTTGGCTTATAGATTCAGAAGCTTTTTTTCCCCTGTCCATTTCACTTTCAAGTCCACACAGAGAGAAAGGATCATGTAATCTTTACTCCCTTAGGAAAACAACATTGTAACTACAAACCCTTTAAAAAAATAATTTTAATTCTAGTTTATCTAGTTAAAACTGTAGGACTTCAGACAATCATTCAGGCAAGAAAGCTAAACAACGTGCTCTAATGGAGAAAACCAGAAATAGCACTTTAAAATGCATACGATAAAAAACAAGACTAATTTATTTCAGTACAGATTTGAGAACAGCCAGTGTTGTAAACTCTGTCTGGAAAGTATAACACCGTATTTATAATTATTTCAGAGTTCTGCAAATACACAAGGAAACAACAGAGATCAAAATATATTATAGGTCAAGGTCATAATGACTGTAAAATTCTTTTTGCCTCTGTAAATTTAATTCAGATAATCCACTGCCTTGTCCCCAAGTGAATTAGCAACTCCACTGAAATACATCCTCTGGTCTAAGACACACAAGTTCTTCTCTCAGTCACATAAATAAAACATAGCAACTCCAGTTTTTTTTAGGGTGAGGTATCGGTGAGAGAACAGATTAACAAATGATAATTCCCTTGCCCTTGATACAATTTCTGCACCTCTGACTCATCTGTACGATTAGGTCTGATAGTAGCACATCAGGCAATCGCTGAAGCTGAAAAAAAAAACATTTTGAATGAAGAAAAATTTGTTTGAAAAATAAGGCTTCTTCTATGTGGAAATATGTGGAAAATTGTTAAATAGCCCTCTTCTCTTAGTCTCTACACCTCCATTAGATGAGGAAAACTAATTTGGTTTTTTTAAGAAGCTTCAAAATGACATTTTAAAATGGTTTCAAATAGCTCAAGAAGCTTCACAAGACCAGAGACACCCCAACTGAGCCTCCTCTGATGGCAGTGTTGCCAAGCTTGGCAGGCTTACTGTCCCAGCTGTAGGGCTCCCTGCACCATATCGTCACCTACAGCTTTAGAAAGGTGGCAGGGATGTGCTATTATGAGTAGAGACAATGACAAATGGGTGCTTTGTTTTATCTTACTGTCATTCTTGCAGTTCTCAGGTTTGACAGAAATGAAGAGTAAGTGGAAACAGCAATGAGACCTAATGCCAGGGCTCTTTAAAAGACAACCTACTTTCACAAAATCCACAGCACCTCCAGCAGAGTAAGGTAGGGAGCTGTTTGGTTGTTATCAATTTATTTTCACATTTGTTAGTAACTTAATATGGATTATTACTTTCTTGTTCATCATCTATAGATCTCTGAAAGTAATTGCCCAAGGGAAATGTCCCAGTGGTTCCTGAGTGGATGCAGAATCTCAAAGGATCAGACAGAGCAAAAACAACGAGAGCAAAATTAACAAAATCCCCATAAAATACACCTGGAAAAATGCATTCCAGTGTACAAATGGGTCTGATTCTTCTAAACAGTTAATTATTCTACCGCTTAAAAACTATGTCCAGAGGTTCTTCAGGCTTTCATAACACAGACACCAGTACAGGAGGATATACTGCATTTCTAATAATCTGAAAAAAATAACTGGGTACTGGATATTTAAGTATTCAAGATGCTGGATCTTGTTGTTCAGGTTCTGCATGGTAAAATGTGACATCAGAGAAATTTTCTTTTCCACAATGTGTGTTTAAGAGAAAATAAGAGAGAAGAAAGGAAGATAAAGCAGTTACAGTAAGAGTTGTGTTTCTTATCTACAAATACTTTCTAGTCTGGGGAAATAATTCTCCTATAGATAGTTCATCAAAATCACACATATGCAAATAAACAGAAAGAATCTTTGCTGAAAGGATAACTTATAGACCATGAAATACCAGTTGTGTTACCTGATGGGAAAATGGGTTTTTTTGTTGTTTATTGTTCTTTCTTAAAGGCAAGAACATTTTAAACTAAGGAAATATTTTAAAGCAGCAGACTGTCCCTTTCCTCTTGTGTAAATATATACATTGCTTAGCAACTTTTTATGATTCAAAGACCAAAACCTCTTAATATATAAAATACCACTATGAAAAATGGTCAGTGTGAGAAAAGAGACAGCAGGCAAGTGACTGGATGAGTTTGAGTGATTCATTAGATTAAGATTTATTAACTAACTTTCTCTTTTTAAATCCGACTGTAAAATGAGTAATGAAGCAGAGGAATCATATAGGGATCATACAGGCAAATATGCAATGACAGTTGCCTCTGAAAAGAAGAGGAATCACTACTACTATTCTCAAGGGTTTTATGTACATGTGATCAGTAGAAATTGCTGTGTAGCTATTATGTGACAAGGGTGTTAACTGCGGCTGAAACAGCCCTAGCAAGAATTACTGTTGTGGGGGAAGTAGGAGGGAGGTCACTCTCCTTCACTCTCACTTTCACCTGTAAGAGCCAGAGTCATCTCAAGGTCTGGCTGCCCGGGGCATGGCAAGGATGTGATCAGCTCCACTGGCTGTTGAAAACAGAGCTTTTTAATTTTCATTAACAGGCAGTGTCCAGAGGACCAAAGAGGATGGGAAAAGGTAAGAAAGATTAAACTGTGGACTTCTTGCCTGCTGAACGGATACCAAGGAACCAGATAGGTATAGAGAGGGAAGAAACTTTATTTCTCTTGCCAGCTTGGAGGTATTCAGGACTAAGCCTAGATAACATAACTCATGCCATAACTTAACTTTTTAACACTTGCTGAGACTAGTAAATTTTTCATCAGGACAATCCAAGTACTTGCACATGTGTATTTGTAGCTTTCTTTCTATTTTCAAAGATACCTCCATTTGTATGTTGAATTCTGCCTTCATTTGAGTTATTTTGCTCTGTACAAAGGACATTCATGTTTCTAATCTCCTGAAAGACATTGACCAAACTCCTGGAGGCTTTATGTTAAGCTGTCAGTGAAGGCAAGGAGCTAAGCACTGAGCAGAGTGGTAAAACTGTGTCAGACCAGGGAGAGCTTCACTGCACATCAAGCACTACAAAAATGCTCTCAAAGACCACTGTGAGACACTTGCTACAGAAGTAGATCTGGCATTTTAAGGAACTTATTTTTTGTCTTCTAAAGATTGGTGCCCACGGACTTGAGGTGGCTGCCTGGCCTTACCCTGCAGCTCCATGGGCTTTCTGAAGGGACTTGCCATCCTACTCACCACTCTTTTCCATAAAAAGGCAAGGAGAACCCTAATGCAATACACAGGGTTGTCTCACAAAATAGCATTTTTTTTTTAATTGGTTTTCTTCACAGGATAAAACAATTGGGGAAAGATTTGCTCCTAAAACATTCAGACATTACAGTAGTACTTTGGTTGTTTCTTTTTATATGGGAAAAAATAACCTTAGAGCAGCTTAATTTCTAATGATCTTAGGGACATTGGCAGCACCCCTTAGCGGCACTTTTGTCTGAAAACAACACTGGACAGTTCCTTGAGAAATTGCCAGATTCATCCTATGAAAATTAAATTCTGCATGGTTGCCTGTGGACTGCAGTGATGTTTCCAGAGTGGTGTTTGGGGATGCAGGATGGTAATCATGGGATAGACGTAAGCAACACAGTACAGAGAAAGACTGAAAGCACAGTTAAGGTTTTAATTTACTTTCTGAGTAGCCTCCACTGAAACTACCACTTCTCAACCCATGTAGCTAGTCTCCCCAGGGAAGTCACTGCAGGGAGCAGAAGCAAGCCCAAAGATTAATTTAAAGGAATTACTCATCTTCTTTATTTTTCTTTGAAAACTGTTGAAAAGGTGTTGAATTATGAAGGCTATTTAAGGTGACATATGGCAGAGGAGATTTCAGGGGGGGGTTGAGTTTTGTGGGGTTTTAAAATTAATTCTTAATATCTGTTCATAGAGTTTTGTTGATGTCAATGAGAGCTAAATCTGATGCCATAGTGCAGGATGAGCTGCCAGATAACTACTCAGTTCAAAGGGATTTCTGAAGGAAGTACAGCCTTTCACTCCTTGCCCTGGATGCTGAACCTGCATTATGAGCTCAGCTCAAGTGCAGATCCTATTCTTAATATATTTGCAGCATGCATGGTTTTAGTTGTATAACAAGGATCCATTAACTGAAATGTGTTCATTGGTACATGTTATTCTTAATATGCCAGGATGCAGTTCCTTAGCTCCTGCTACGGTAAATACAGTAAAATCTAACAATAAGATACTCTGTCAGTCCTTCACATCTACCTCCACATTAAGCTTTCATTGAAAAGAAGTCTGAACACACAAAAATGTTTAAAAATTCTTAAAAATAGTAATATCTAAAACTGTTTGGTACATATGAACTTAATGTTTTCAAAAATACAGTATCAGACACAATTAGCATCCCATATTGAAAAATTCTCTCCTGCTAGAATCTCAAACAACTTATCCAATGTACAGAGAAATCAGCAAGATTCTTTCTCCTGATTTTGTTGTGATTTCTGGTAGGCCTTCAGTTTAATAGCAGACCTATGCTTTTTTCCCCCTGGTAGTTTTGCTAAATCCATTTTCATTTTTGACATCAACACCAAGCGTCCAGACTTGTGAAATTGAAAGTGCTCTGTGTATTATTCCAAATACAAAATACGAAGTAAGTGGGCAGATAACACATTTGTTTTTAAGGAAAGTATAGTGTTAGAATCAAAACCTTTAAAATAAAAACTGGCACTGCTTCTGAACTACTCAGAATATATAAACAAAACAAACTCAACTAGTGCCTTTTGGATTAATGTTTGATGCAAACTTAAATCAAAGATGATTTTGGTATAACTTGAAATACATTGTATACACCTTGAAAATATAGTATATATTGAAATTAAGAGTGCAATCATACTTTTAGTTTCACTTCCACCAATATAAAACATTGAGGAGGTCCTCTCAGCTTTTATTTTGTAGGAGTGATATGACTGAGAGTCTCATCAAGTGCCTTAGGTACAACAGAAGGACCTAGAGTAGTTGTGAAAGGGAGATCACTGAACAGCAAAGTTTTTAGGACCCAAAAGTGCCATGACTGGATTGTCACATGGTCGCTTAAAGACTGTGGCATTATTTCTATTTCCAATAGAATTTGCAGAGTTAGGAATCTCTAATCTCTGTAATCTATTTTATTGTAGATTATAAAGACACTCATCTCTAATGGGAGGTGAAGAAAGAGGCAGAGCAGAGACATCACACATCAGCTTCTTCGCAGAGACACAACCAGGTCAAGATGGAAACCTGACAGACTCTGAATTGCTCTGTTGATGGTCCTGTGCCTTTCAGAAAGGTGATAATCATCTTCCCTCTCTCCTGTTTTTCCAAGAAGAAAAAGTTCTTCAGTAAAATAAAACCCTTAAAGGTATTTAGAGCAGTGTGTATATGTTGTACTTAATATCACCAGCACCATCTTCTGGGACACAACATTGTTAAGGCTGGCATTGTTACAGCCTTGGGGGTGTAGCTGCACAAAGCTGGAGAGGTGCCACCTTAGTAGAAAAGTAAGCACGAAACCATCAGTTTTCAATATAAGGATAAGGGATGTTGTAAGTGGCAGAGATGGCAGAGCTGAGTGGTCTTGTTGCAAGTAGTATTTAATAACACAACACCAGAGGACTGCAGTTATGGAGCTGGAGTGGACTAGAGATGTTTACATATTCAATACTTGATTTTTCAATGTGATAAACAAATAAATAAAGGTTTTTTCAATATTTTCACTAAATAGAAATACTACAAATGAACTGTAGATTTCAATGTCATCACCTGAGAATCATAGGGGAATGAACACAAGTGTGGATTTGGGTTAGGAGTTTGACTTTCAGGGATTCTGTGTCAAATCCTTGACAAAGAAAGTGTTGAAAATGTTGCATTTCATCTCTAATAGTACATGAATTAAATAAATAAACCTTCTAATAGAATCACAGAATCATTTTTGTTAGAAAAGACCTTTGAGATAATGGGGTCCAACTGTAAACTTAACACTGCCAAGTCCGCTACTAAACCATGTTTCTAAGTGCCACATCTATATGTCTTTTAAATACCTCCAGGGATGGTGACTCAATCACCTCACCTGGCACAACCCTCTTCCTGGTGAGGAGCAACTGAACACTATGAAAATGTAGAAATCTTTCTAGTATAAATGATTTTTCTTCAGGTATTTCAATTAAAAATAGGAAAGACTAAAGATTGTCAACTACTTCATATGCTGTCTTTTATAAAGTACAACTATTGTTTGGTAGACAGGGAGTGTCTGTGTGGACCAGAGTTCCTTTTAACTGCAGATCCATCTTTTGCCCTAAGTTGTAATCTCAGAATGTATACCAAGAATTACTCAAGTTGTGCAACTTCTTTTTCTCATTAGGTCTTTGGTAAATATAGAGTCCAAGCACTGATGAACTGCAATTATTTCATTTCAAGCTTATGCCTGCATTTGACCTAATACAATGACTGGACTACCCATGAAGAATCAGATTTTCATAAAGAAAATTTATCTGGTGTTTTACTGCATTCATATATGATATTGTGTGAATCTATTTATTTATTTATTTATTTTTCCCCAGAGCAGCAAAAAAAAAAAAAAAGTTTAGGCGCTTACCTACATAAAAAAGTATGTATACGATTGCCCAAGCTTTTTGAAAATTAGTCACTTAATTTTCTACATACATTTTCACATACACTGTTTTATAAGAGAGCCTCAGCTTTGAGTGTCAGAGCACCTAATTCACAGGGGAACCACTAAATAAATGTTCCTTTAAATATGTGTATGTATTTACGTGAGCAGTAGGCTGGGGAAATGTGCGTATATTTTCTTCTTTCATTTAATTTTTCTGTTCTTTATCAACTAAGTGAGTGCAGGAGATACAAAATATAGAGTAAGGGGATAGAATCACAGACCCATTGGCTTCCTCGGAGACCTATGCTTCACAATTCCTTCTCAGAAGATTGAACTGTTAATTCTTATCTTAACTGTCATTTTTCTCTAATGAAAACAGTGATCCTCCTGTCAATCTCCACAAGAAATAATCCTAAGTAATTAAAAATAAAAAACTAAAATCTTCTGTGCCAAGGTAAATAGCAACAGGAAAGAAATACCCAGTAAATAGCTAAGCAGAGAAAATACCTGGCTCTATGTTTAGTCATGCAGGACACAGCCACTATGCCTCTATTCTCCCAAATGGGAGATTATATGCTTGCAAACATCTGAAGCAGGTGAATCAGAATATCCATATGTTCTGTTCAATTTGATATAAAAATAGCACCAGTTGCTTTGCACTATTCCATAAGTGCATGACTTCTTATGGCCTTTGGTTTTTATATCAAGTCATTTGTAAATACAGCTGGTGAAAGTTGACAGGTGTTCTTTCTAAGAACTACACGCTCTTGATAAGAAAATAGGTGCATGGTGTAGGTAATTGCATCTGAAATCTTCAGCAAATCTATTTTATTGTCGTTTTTTGTTTTTGGCTTCCTTAGTGATGACTTAATTAAGTTTTGTAAGAGATGTACTAATGCAATGAGAATTCCCCTGCATGACTTCTATTACTAGTTACAACCACAAAGCAAAACCAGCATCAAACCTGAACTTCCAGTACAAGATAGTGACTTGGATTTGTCAGTGATCACACCTTTAAGAGCAAAAGCTTTTTCAGTATCTGTTTACCCAATCTGAATACAATTTTTGAAGATATCGTAATGTGTCATAGATCAGAAAAAGATGTATTGAAGCAGAATTTTTTCTAAAGCAAACATGAATCCAAAGAAAAAAAAATCCTAAATGGTCATGTCTGACAAATAAGTTATCTTATAACTTTGAATATAAGTGTAAATGGCAGGCAATATGAAGAACTTAGAGTACCAAGTATTATAGTAAGTCCACAAATGTAGAAGAACACACTCTTTAAGGCTATTGGTCTAAGGTTATTACAAGCACTGTGCTAAAACAAAATAAAAATCCCACAAAGCTAAGGGAAAGCAGGAAAGAGACAATTATTGATCATGCATTATGAACACCTGAATAGCAAATTATCTTTCCTTTGTTTCATGTTCGGTTTTTGGTTGTTTTTTTTTTCCTTGATGAGACTAAGATTGAATGCCTTGAAAAAAATATTTTAATCAAGTGTTATGTCTTCTCCCTGGATTTCATAACAGGAGACATTTAATGGGAATCATGAAATTTACAAACATGCTGTATCAGTGCAGAAAGGGGAATTTCTGTTTTTAAAGCATAGGCTTTTACTGACATAAAACCACAGAAGGTATGTGTGAATACTTGTGAATAGCCTTAAGAAACAAAATCTGATAGGCAGTTGTAAGAGTTAGGGAGCAGAGACATATCCACAAATGTTGATCAGCTTTATCCCTTCTTTAATGTAACTACCTTCATTTTTCTAATTTCAGTCTAGATGAGACATGCCTTGTGTACTTAACTGGGGTCAGACCATGGTATTATACACGGACTATTTCCAACAGGAATCTTTACACTGGCATCCTCTTCATAAAGCTGGCCCTGATTAAACACAACTCCTCCCTTCATCCAAACAACCAGTTCTACTCTCCCTTCTCAGACTGCTCAACTATTAAAAAGGGCTTAAAAATAAATATTCACTTGTTTTCCATGATAAAGGATCAAATCAGATGATTAGCTGGTCTAATGAATGCACTCAGCTGTGATGAGAAGTAACTCTACCATGAAAAACAGCTAATAAATATTAAGTTGATTCCATCTAAAAGCTCAAGGCACAAAGTTATATACTGTACTTGCTGTACCTTTAGCAAAGTGAAAAAGGCTGCAGGTTAACTTTTAATGTGTGCATAAAATGAAAACTGTTTTTGGCCTTTGTACTGCTTTCATTACATCCACATGGCAAATCAAGTTGTGCTGATGCACTTACTAACTTACTTCTCATAAAAATAACACTCTTCCCTATAGACAAGAAAACAAGAACAATTAGCAAGAAAACAAGCATGACTTGCTCACATCTGATTATGAAGATGTTCATTCCTGGGTATTCAGAAATGAAGTTTTTAACAATAGCTTTAATCATTTGAGCAAAGGGCTTTGAAAGTGTGTCCTCGAGTCTGACAAATTACACAACTGCAGTATGAAACTGAAAGTTTTAAAGCTACATGGAAACTTAGAAATGAGGACAGGCATCAGTATAGAGACTGAAAGATGAACGAAAAAATGAAAACTTTAAGTCCTCACTGTGCCATCTTAGACTCCAGTTCTTGGAGAGCTCTGTATTCAACTTAATTTAAATTACCTATAAGTGTTTTCCATATAAAAATTGTTTTTTTTCTTAAATTTTAATAATACATTAATATATTAATTAGTAACATCCCATGTTGCAGAAATTAGAGGTAAGCAGACAATGAACCACTAGTGAGCCATAAAAGTTCTTTCCTACTACTTGAAAGAGAAATTTTCTGTCACTTGAAGCCATACATTTGTTCAAAGGATTGAACTGGCCTTGATTTTCTTTAAAATCTTACTTCTTTGGTGTCGTGCCGAGTTTCTTCACACACTGTGACTTCCTTGGCATTTGCAGGCACTTGACTGTAAGAGGGTGAGGTGCTATTTGCCACATTTAGACTACATGATAGTTGTAGTTGTTTCCAAACAAAATATTCTCTTCTCTTCTCTTCTCTTCTCTTCTCTTCTCTTCTCTTCTCTTCTCTTCTCTTCTCTTCTCTTCTCTTCTCTTCTCTTCTCTTCTCTTCTCTTCTCTTCTCTTCTCTTCTCTTCTCTTCTCTTCTCTTCTCTCTTCTCTTCTCTTCTCTTCTCTTCTCTTCTCTTCTCTTCTCTTCTCTTCTCTTCTCTTCTCTTCTCTTCTCTTCTCTTCTCTTCTCTTCTCTTCTCTTCTCTTCTCTTCTCTTCTCTTCTCTTCTTTCTCTTCTCTTCTCTTCCATTCCATTCCATTCCATTCCATTCCATTCCATTCCATTCCATTCCATTCCATTCCATTCCATTCTATACATATCTTCCCTGTCCACTTGGAAAGCTTTGGCTGAGCCTGCTCATGGTGAAGAGGCAGCTGCATCATCCTTCAGACTACATTTATTTTAGCAACAGCATAAACTGCAGAACAGCCAATTCGCAGCCATCATTACCATAACAGATGAAAGGTAAACACCCAGTAAACTTGCACAGGAGCATATCTACTTCAGGCTTCTTATTCTTACCCCTTTCCTGTAATGATATCTCCTGCATACAGACCTGTGGGCTAGCCTGACTAGCACATTCCCTATTTCCTTCCAGGGGGGAGAACTACCATAGAGAGTAGGCTACTTTGCAGCTGTTAGGTAGGCAAGTCACATGCCTAGCACACATGGGACCTTCCTCCACCAGGGGAGTAACAGAACAAACAAGGAAATTCACCAGTCCCAGGAGCACTATGCAAGATTTATTCCCCACTGGTACCCTGAAAATGGAACAGAACCTGACTGCAAGCTCCACAGAGGCCACTGCATGATGGTAAATGTCACTTTCCAGGACTGAGAAATAATTTTTTCTGGCCCATTAAACAGTGCAATCCTCTGTACTAATTTTCATTAGCAAATCCTGATAAATCTGTTTATTGGACAGAAATGTTTATTGTATATCAATAAAATGAAAGGCCTGAGGAGGGAAGGTGAAACAAGTCTTTCAATATCTGTTCTGGGAACAAAGCTTTCAGATAACTGCACATCCCTGGGATCACAGAAAATGTCCTTTTGAGCTTCCTGTTTTTCAGAGTGAGACAGTAAATATGCTTAGGAGCATTTTAATCAAAGAAAAACACTTTTTCCTTTCCCTTCAGCAATTAATCATATTCTAGCTGAAGGGAAATTTAAAAAAAAAAAACAACAAAAAAACAATAAAAAGCCACCCAATAAATTCCCCAGTGCCCTGGAGCAGTCATGCTAAAGGAAGCAAACCCAGCATTCAGGATTCATAAGCTTCTTTGTTCAAGTTTGTTTTGCCTTAGTGAAATCTAGAGAAACATGTATTTTCCCCTAGATATGAAATACTTCCTTTACACTTCCTGATTTCATTCCAAATGTCCTTATCACCATCTGAGAAAAACAGAAGGATTAGAAAATAACAAAGCCTGCTTTGTGAAAAAATCTACAGACAATAAAGATGGGAATAAGCTCTGTAAGCGATTCTAAATTCCTCTGCTATCTGAAGTGGCAGATCAAGGTTTTTCCACAGGTAAAAATTTTCATATTGAAAGTGAAATATTGCCTTTCTAGCCCATTCAGATCCCAGCTGTAGCCTTCAGGAAAATTCAGTATTCAACAATTACATGTCTTAATATTTTATTTTCTCCTTATCTTTAATAAGATCTCTGCCAAGAGTTTTGGAGAGTCCCACTTGAAACTATAATTTTCTCTCCTGAAAATATTTTCATATCCAGACGCAGAAATTATGGTTCCTCTACACTTCTCAATGAGAAGCCTGCTGTGCATGCTTATCCTACTGGATTGCTCCAGTGTTGATTCTGTTTGTCTGAAGCATGGTAACGTGGATATCAGAGAGGTGAATCTGGGGCATTAACAAAGGAGACAATCATACTTAATATATTCTGTTATCGAGAACTAAAAGATGATGAAAACCCTCTGCTGCTGCAGCACTGACCAGTAGTAAACAGGACAGAATAAAAAAGACATTACTTTTTAAAGTCCAATTTGAGAAGTTACTCAAGAATTAAGACTAGTGAAAAGTCTATGCTAAGCAAAATTTAGGATAGAGGATTAAGTTTAATGTTTGTTTATGTTCCTGGGGTAAAATAAACAGTGATTAGTATAAGATGTGATTTCCATACAAGGGTATAAATACATTGGACATTAAATGCTAAAGCCATGTGGTTCATACTGCTCGGGGCACTCATGGGTTACCCAAAGCACATATAATTCATGCATGACAGATCTGATTTGTCACTCTATTACTTTTGCATCTATGTTCATGTACTATAGAAAAGTTGCACACAGTAGGAAGCTACAGTAACATGGTGGCAAGTCAGTACTTCGGAGAGTTAGATAGTGAGACAGAACAGAAAAAGCTTAAATACCATCAGCATGATAGCTAAGAGGAATGCTCTGGATAAAATATGTAATGAAGTAAAACAGTGGAGATAAGATTACACGTCTGTACACACCTAGTTAGTATATCCCAAGGAACACTCATCCCCATTTGAATCAGTCAGCTGTGTTGGAAAGAGAGCTTTGAATTAGATGAAAGACTACAGGGTTTAATATACATTTGAGAACAACCCTAAGTTTTTACCCATCTGTATGCTGAAGAAGCAGATTGTGGCTCTGTTCTCCTGTGCCAGCACGATATTGGTGTAATGGCACTGAGGGGAATAAAGCTGATGTAATGGAGTGCTGTACCAATCCAATGGACTTCAGCCATAAACTTGCTAACTGCTTTTTAATTGTTCCTAATGACTGGTGCTATGGTTTGGCATTTAATTTTTGTTTATGAAAATGTTAAAAAGGATGATCCATACCAGATTCAAGTCATGGGGAAGGAATACAAAGTCATTTTATTTAATACTAAATCTATTTGGTTTTGCCTAAAGGCAAAGCCTGTGATATTCACATCTACAAAAGCTTCAACTCTGCACAAAATATGCACTTCTGCATTTGTAAATGTATCAGGACAGCCTCTGAAAACAAGATTTCATGTCCAAATAAACTACTGGTCAAGCATTATAGAAAAGTTTGTCTTGCCTTATATGCTCATAAGTAGTCTCAAAGACTTTCATTTCTCCTCCACTTCCCCACAGTTATAACACTTCTCATTCAGAAGCCACATAGTTTTAAAATTGTGTTTTCTGCTGGTTTAATGTTCAAAAGTACACTTTGTTTGACTGGAAATGGCCAAAAGGTCATAACTTGTCAGATTATGGATGCAATACATTTACAAATTCCTCTCCTTTTTTCAGTAGCTCATACATCTTCCATAAAGCACTCATTAAACACTCCCAGATCAAAGATAATTTATTTATTGGTGTTAGATAGTCCCAAAGTTGTCAAATTGGAGGAGGCTAAGTTATTAAATGTTGAAGCTTCTATAAGGGTGGAATGATTTACACAAGTATCTGAATAGAAATTTAAGTATCTAACTTGAGAGTTGACAGTCTGGGTTTTTTTTTTTTAATATTATTGAAAAAAGCTTGTGCACAGTAGCTCAGAAAAAAATTGTAAAATTCATTTTATTACATGAAGACAAAATGCCTGCCACATACTTTGAAAGACGCCCACTTGGAGACTCATCTTGACTCTCTCTATATTAAAAAAAAATCTCAATTTTCTGTTTTTCTATTTAGTGCCCCTCACTGTTTTCCTCCTTTTGAAGGATACCTGACAAGGTGATAATGTTATTCTTTGAATACTATTCCAGAATAACAAAAGGTATGATGCTTATATTTCTTACAGCTGAATTCTCTTCTCCAGACAATTTGCCTGATTCTCAGAGTTTCCCCTGTGCTGTGGCATACTGTATCTAACATCACATCTAACCATATCTAATCTATAATCTTATTATATAACACAAAACCATTTTTCTTCCACACTCAAAATCTTCAAATTCCAGTTACACAGACAGATTACTGAGCTAGACATTCCTCTGCTCTGTGCTAGACACTGGTATTTCTTCCAGTATTAGGCAAGTCTGTTATGAATGTTAAGGATTTAGGAGCATCCTTTCTACAGTGCTCATTCCTACAGTTAATGAATTCAGTACCCATAAGAAACTAGGAGTTGTTGAACCCTTTTAGTAACTTGCTTTAGTATTTATCAGCAAAATATTTGTGTTATATTTGAAACACTCTGTTCCTGTCATTAAAGGTTTTTTCTCTACAGGCAGAATCTCTGCTTCCTCACTGAATAGTGTGAAGTAGTACAGACAACAAAGCACAATGACGATTTAAGGTGACTTCTCAGCCTTTTGCATTGTGCCAACCCATCAGTAGCTGACCTCTACCAGCAGCTCCTCTGCTTACTTAGAGATCTTGGAATAACTTAAAATGGTGAACAATCACATAAATGACAGATAGGGAAACCTATTATAACTGTGTACTTCTGTGTAAACAGCAGAATTGGTGTAAACAGTAGACTCAGTTCTATTTAGAAATAGTCTTCTGAATTGGAAAAACAATCGTATGTAATTTAAATAATCTTAAAGGGGGAGGTGGGACAGGGATTTCCTGGGTCAGCCTCTCGGTAGCTGACCTTAGTCAGGTTCATGTAATTCTCCTTGCAGAGGAGGATGGCCATGGGTGTATAGGACTTTTAAATCCTAAATGCCTTTGGTAAATTATTAAAATTAAAGAAAATAAAGCACGGGTTTGAGTGAATGATCTCTGAGGAAATTTCAGTTTTTACCTGGAATTTATTATCGAATCCACCTTGAGGTTTTTGGGGTTTTTTTTCCTTCCTTTTCTCTTTCTACACACTTTTCTGGATTATAAATATCCTTTTTTTTTGCTTTTGTGGATCTATGTCTTTTAAACCAACACAATTATATGTTCCTTTGAACAGATTTTCTTTGCAGTCAGTTGGCAAAATGAATGTCCCCTGCAAGAGATGATATAGTAATGCCTTCCTCATCACAACAGGCTACAGGGAAAATACAGACAAGCAGTTCCCCTGCTGCCTTAGATATACCACACTCACCAGAAACTCTAAACAATCAACTAAATAATAAGTTGAAAAATATGCTGTAACAGTCTGTATCTGTGTGCATGTGGATAATAGAATCAACAGTGTCTGGAAAATAGCTTTCCATGTTGGAAACACAATGACTGTTTATACACAGATTATGAAACAAAACCACAGGAAGAAGCAAAGAAGAAAATGACTTCCAGTTAAGATAATCATATTGATATAAATTATGTCTAATTTTCTTAGTCTAAAAATAAGAGGGTAAGAAATGAGAGGTGGAGTTCTTTTTCCAATTTAATTGCCTTAATGAATTCCCTGAAGGTATATGAGAAATATAGATTGGACTGTGTATTTCATTTAAATAAAAGGGCTCTACCTTTTATGAAAAAAATATTTACTGTTTGTTACTTGTGTCTGCTTCAAGACAATCACTGTGATGAAATGTTATATTTGTGCTGAGGTATGCATTTTCTGAATCTACAGCCTGTTGGCATCCCTCAGTTCCAATGAGTTGTCAGGCTTTTGGTCTGGCATTTGCAATTTAGAATGAGCAACTTCATCTGAAATGCACAAACAAAATGTACTAAAGCATCTGTTGAAAACAGGAAAAGGAAAAGGAAAAAGAAAAGGAAAAGGAAAAGGAAAAAAAGGAAAAAAAGAAGAAAAATAATAGCTTTTCTGTCTTGAAGTCCACAAGTGTTGGACAACATAAATAGAAGTTTTCTCATATCTGAGATTAAGTATATGGTAGGAAAATGTCCTCTTTTTTCCTTAAAAACTGTGACAAAATATTTTTCCTAAGTTTCAGATTTACTACAAAAATATTTCCCCCCCTGCCCCCCACTTATAGGAAATTGTGAGTCGAGATCACTGACACGGGAGTGATTGGATTGCTTCTTATGACTTTGGATAACACACATAATATGAAATTATGAGGAAAAATAATAGCTGATAATCAGACTTCAGTCACAGAGTAGCCATTCAGAGGACAAGAAAATCTTCATTTTGACAACACCTGCTCTAAACTTTCTAAGAATCTTGCTTCCTTACCATTTGTAAAAACAAGAAAAAAATTGAGTCTCATCTTGATAAAAGTATACCCTGCTTAATCCAGTATAGATCCAGCAATTATTTAGTTTTCTACCTTGTCAGTTTTATTAATTTAATTATGAAGTCTGTGATTTTCCTTTTATTTTTATATTAATTTCAGGGAATTTGCACATAGGAAATATACTTTTGTACTTTTGGTGTCTGTATTTACTTAAATTTGTTATATGTTAAAAAATCTAAATTAGATCAAAGAATATTTAATAGATGAGTACCATGCTAAAAGACATGATAGGATTCAGCGTTATTGTATCAAGAATTCTGATGCATTTAGTCACCTGACCTGTGAAGGTCATCACCTGCAGGTTTAGAAATGAATTTGTAACAAAAACTATTAAAAAATTAAATCTTTTCTCAGTTTTTATCACACATTGGTGGGAAGTATCAGGATATATCTAATATTAAAGTGTCTCAGTCACAGAGGGAGTCAGAAATGCAATCTGGAAAGCATAGTTCAGGCAAGGTTCTGACCCATGGCAGGGGGAGGGAAGAAGGAAGTGCAGAGGGTAATTTCATTCATGAGCAATGGTGATTGGAATGTTTTTCTTCCAATAAAGAGTTTAAAAAAGAGTGAAATTATTTTTAAGGGACAATCTGCAGAATCACTGAGACTGCTATTAGGTCCTTGAGCTTTACATGAATTACTCACTTGGAGAATTCCTGGGATTAAAAAAAAAAAAAAGCAGGCAAGAAAGAGTGTTATTCTACTGGTAGAATTTGACAGCCAATTTCTAGAGTCATTGGTGGCTTATTAGTTGGTTTAATTCCACTTCCTAGGTTTTTCTTTCTTTTATTTTTGTTTTTCCCTTCCCAACTAAGAATAAATTACTCCAACAGAATATTAACTTGCATATGGATTTTTTTTTTTTTTTAAAAAGGTATCAAAAAATGTTTTCAGAGGTGTCAGTCACAGAAATTACCTATAGGGGAGTCCCAAGAGGGATTACCTAACAAGAAGTAGTATATCCACTATGAGCTATCTCTGGAGCTTTATGTGTTCATGTAGAACAGAAGAAATCGAAGTGACAGTTCATAGGAATACAGCAAATCCAAACTGTTATTCATTATTTACATTCTTCATGTAAAGCAGGTAAGTCACTATGAAAGGTATGAAATTGCTAAGTTTTCAATATGTCAACTATGTTCTTGCATTAAACTCTTTAGTCAGATAGCAGTTTGGCAAATAAATTTCATTTTTCTGTAACATTAGCTCTTATCTGCAGTTACAGAAGTTGTCTGCAATTGCAGACTCACTTTTCTGCTGAAATGCAACCTTCATGTGTGTCCCATCTACCTGCTCCGACTCCTTCCCCAACACAGAACATCATTAAAGGACACCCTTGAGATGTTATTTTTCATATCCATTTTTTTTCTCTCTCTAGGTCAGTTAACTTCTTTCCTTCCATTCACAGAGGCTTTGCATGGGACCTTGAGTCACTTCAGGCTTTTTGTCACATGCTTCATCCACAGCCTGAGCTTTGAAATTTCTCACATAGGTTAATTGGCCTGACATTCTGCTCTCGGAGTCTTTTCCAACCAGAGCACATTTTCAGTCTCATCTGTCTTGCAGGACTCTTCTCCTAAGAACTGAATAACAGCTATTGCAATAAAAGTCCTTAAGTTTAACAAGATTTCTTTTTATTTTTGGATGGGAGGGACATCTCTCAAGAGTAAGATTTGTTGAAAATTTGATAAGTTTTTAGCTTAAATCTGTTGGATTTGGCCTCATGCTAGTTTCCTCCGGCAAGTCATCACAATGCTGATAGAAACACTTTGTGTCTGTACTATGTAGTCCATGGGTGGATCTGATCAACAAAGTCAGAGACTCTGCTTGTTTCAGCAGAATAGCAATCCAATAGAACTGAATAGCTAATGTAGGGATGAATTTCCTGGATACTGCTTGCATTTTTTAAAGTAACATATAAATAAATGCATATCCCTGAAAGACTTTCTAGATTGCTGACCATTCCTGAAGATGTGAACCTTAATGGGGTTTGAAATGATCTACAAAGAAGTTGGATGTCTTTTTAATCGCTTTTTTTTCCACTTTCATAGACACTTGGAGTATTTCTCCTTTGCAGTTTGAATGTCACCACTCTTTTCTTCCTGATACATTTCTCTCGTGTCTTGAAAGCTGCAGGTTCTCCTTGCTTTACACACTGGGGCTCTTCTGGCCCCACTAGAGACTGATTTTAAAGTACCTGGACAACAGAGTCTTTACAGCAGGACAAATAGCTATCCTGGCAACCACGAGCTATCAAAGCAGAGAGTCACACGCTCTGTTGCTAGTCATCAAAGATGTGACTTTACTGTCAATCCAGCTTCAGGATATATTAAATTAACTGTGCATTAACTGCGAATGAGCAGTGATGGTGAAATGCTTTATGGGATCGTGAAGCAAAGTTTGATGAGACCTTTCCTGTCACCACAGGACAGTCTGGATGCCTGCAGTTTTTCCCAGGTCCTGGTGATGTTTCTTGGGATTCTCTGCTTCCTTCTCACTGCTACCCTGTCCCCCAATCCCCTCCACAGGCTCTGCTGTGCTCTGCAGAACTAATTTCTTCTGTTCAGCCAAGGGCTTCAGTCTTCCTTTACCTTGCACATCCTCCTGCTTGCTGCAGAACAAAGAATGCCTCAATCTAGTTTATGTATCACTCATTCCAATGCAAATAGTACATGTTTTGTTACAAAGCCAGTGTCTTCACATTTCTTTGCTTGCCATCTAAGCTGCCCGTGCTGTTTTGTGGGTGTATGATGAAAATGGACCTAGCTTATATTTTTCCAATTTGTTTAACATTTCCCACCAAAACACTGAGATTCTCAATATATGTTAAGAAAGTTTCTTAATATCTGTTAAGAAAGACTTAAAATTATTTTCACTATAGTAATATAGGTTTTTTTCTATCAAAATGCTCATTTTTCCAGACTTTTTTATATTCTAATCTTTTTTCTATTATTTAAGTAAAATAGCCACAGCCTTGTTTGGGATGAAAATAGAAACAATTGAGATCAGCTACTGAAAGGGTCCACAGTTTCTCTCTATGAACTTCTACTTGAAGAAACCTAACATTCAGCTCATGTTTAGCTGGTTAAAAAATAGCTGATCTCAATTAGCAATTTATCTTTCTAACACTATTTTCTTATGCCACCTCTTTCCAGTAACTAGATGTTTTGTCATTGACAATAAACAGAGCATATGTAAGTCGTATTACCTATGCGTCTTGTACAGTCTTCAAGGATTTAAAGCACCACAAAGAATGCACAGTTCTATGCTTTCCAGATAGCTCTTTATCTGCAATGAATAAATAAAAGATTGGTCAACATGATGGCTTTTTATATTTTCTCTTTCTGTCACTGGAAGATGCAAGTTGCCATCCAAACACCCAGTTGCATTGTTTAATAAGATTGTTTCCAGTTTTAGCATAAAAAACTTTGTATCTTTTATTGCAGGTTTTGGCCCGTATCTGATTTAAATTGAAATAAGTTCAAGCTCTTTCCACTGAGAGTGATCAAGCCTCCCTATATTGCAGTGTTTATTATAGCAGGATGTATTCTTCAAACTAAACAAACTTATGAAATACATTTGAAAAGATTGTGCTGAATTATTTTTCTTTGTGAAATAGTGAGAGTCTAATAATTGTTTCAAAACCCTTTTCTCCTATTAATACCTTTCCAGACACCTGTTCATGAAATAGTCTTCAGTCTTTTAAAGTATATGGCTATACTTTTCTCTACTGTGAAACTCATAAGTGTATGAAATAGATAGAGAAATTTTGGTACACAGAAATTTTTCACACACTAGACTTTTTTTTTTTTTTCCCAAGAAATAAAATGAAATATTTGCTCATGAAACAACCTACAGATGAAACTGTATTGCACCAAATGGAATTTTAATGTCACTTTTAATAATGTAATTCATTTTAAGTAATATATTTCATATATATATGTACATAAAATGTTTCCAGGCCACAGACCAAAATTAACTAAAATGAAAGGGAGGTTTCTGCTCTTGTTGGAGAAGAAAAGGAGGATATACACTGTGGCAAGCATGAATGTGCACAAGAATTTAATTCTGGTACAATTCTAGATAAAGCTTTCAGTTGCAACATTTTTCATTTTTTTATGGTCTGTTTTTGTTAGGAATAGAAACTGGTTCATATGAACATATTTACAAGAAGGTGGGAAGGTAATGAGAAAGAAGTGTTAAATGAGCAATGTCCACAAAATATGTTAACTTGTCCTTGAAAGACTATGGGAAGGGAGAAGGATCATAGTAGGTATTTCAAACTCAGCCACCAAGTGTAGCAGCAACCACCCTTCTGTCACCCTCGTGCTGTGATGGCTGGTCTCACTGTTTGGCTGTTGCCCCTTAAGCCTTGGCTCCCTGGGCATGGTGCCCTGACAGCCTGAGAATTACATGTTTACAGAAGCTGTCAAAGTGGGAAACTCTCAAAATGTCTTTTTGTTCACTTAAAAAAATAATTTTTAAAAAAGGCTAATTGCATAGGCCTCTATTTGTTTGTTTTGGGCAAAAATAATCCCAAATTTAGACAGAAGATGAGTTCCCAAGACAGCAGGGTAGAAGACTTTCTGGCTTTCATTTCCCAGCTCAACAGCTCTCAGAGGTATGTGGAGCTGACTTCAGGGACTGGAAATGCTGATATCTGGATGAATTAAATTCAATTCAGCTTTGGCAAAGCTGACTTTAATATCTCAGTGTAGGTAGCCTCTGTAGTGGTAAAATGGATTAAGTGCCCAGAGTTTTCAGCTCACACCTCCATGTGAGAGCACCTGCAAATTCAGAAACTCCATTCCTCTCTTCATCCATTCTTCTTCCTCCTCTGCTCTCCCAGCTCCCAGCAGCTTGTTCCCACAGGGTGGTCCTGGCAGCCTTGTGGACCCCAAAGCCAAGAGAGCAGTAAAACCAGGATGCCTCACAGCCCCATGGCAATCGCAGTCCCAGAACTGTAGAGAAAACGAGACCCTACCTGGAGTACTGAGTCCAGCTCTGGAGTCCTCAGCACAAGAAAGACATGGACCTATTGCAGCTGGTCCAGAGTTAGGGCACAAAAATGATGAGAGGGAAGGAACACTTCTTCTGTAAAGACTGAGAGTGTTGGGGTTATTCAGCCTGGAGAAGAGAAAGCTCTGGGACACCTTATTGAAGCCTTTCAGTACTTAAAGGGGGCCTATAAGCAACGTGAGGACAAACTTTTTAGCAGGGCCTTTAGCAATAGGACAAGGGGTAACAGTTTTAAAATAAAATAGGGTAAATTTAGACTAGATGTAAGGAAGAAAGTTTTTACAATGAGAGTGGTGAAACACTGGAACAGGTTGCCCAGAGAGGTGGTCAAAACCCCATCCCTGGTGTCCTGGTCAGGTTGGACAGTGCTCTAAGCAACCTGACCTAGTTGAAGATGTATCTGCTTGCTGCTTTCTGCAGAGGGGTTGGACTAGATGACCTTTGAGGGTCCTTTCCAACCCAAACAATTCTGTGATTCTGTGATTCTGTCGTTCTGTGAAAGGCTTACTGATCAAGGGTTAAGGCTCTACAGGAAAGAGGCAAGACCTAAAACCTTACTTGGTCAGAAGATTAATCAAAACAAATACAGTTTGGCATGGTTTTTGACAAGATTGCCCTTCAAAATGAAAATTTTCCAGGCTATTTTTTTTCTTATTTGGTTTTAACTGGGTTTTTGAAGGATAAGACAGTTGGGAAAGCTCAAAACAGGTTCCCAAGGAGATGTCTTGATGATCTAAGTCCTTGCAGCTGTAGTGCAACTGAATGAACTCAGCCAGACAGGTCTTCTGTAAGCAACAGCAACACTGTAACAGTAAGGGCAAGTGGAAAACTGTCATCACTGTGGATATGCTGGATGGATATTCTGCGAGGGGAAAAGGGTACTTTTTAAAGGTTTTCTGTATATCCAGCATTGTACTTACCTAATCATTTGTGAAAAGAGCAAACCACTGTTGACATTCATCCACGGAGAAAAGTTTAAATTTTATACACTACTGCACCCATTACAGCTCAAGCAAAGTTCATGCTCTCAAGGCTAACCTTCTACATAATTCAGTCAACAAAATCTGGTTTTTGTCTTGCTCTTCTGACATTGGTTTGTTTTTGTTTGTTTTTTTTTAATGGAGCTCAGAATTAGTGTGGTGAATGCAGCTACAGGCATGAATTAAGATAGTAATTTGCTCTTTCTCTTGCTCAAGAAAAAAGATGTAGATGGAAAAGATTAAATGGAAGAGCTAAAGCAGAATAATTTGACAAAACAATCATAAGAAATTAGATATTTGCAAGACCAGTTCTTTTCTGATAGCATGACCCTTAAGTAATAACCTTTAGCCCCTAACCTTATGCAATACTACTGCTATATCACTTACAAGTCTATGCATTAAAAATAGTAGATTATATTTCCAAAAGTAGCCAGTAACTGTTGTATTGGCCTTTCAGTATGGACCCTGATTTTCAAAAAACAACACATTGAAACTTCAAAAATTTTAGCACTTTAGAAGGCATTGTTTATGGTATTTTTTTTCTCTATTGTATTCTTATTTTTGTTAGTGCATAAATTATTTTATGTCTACCAAAAAAATAATAGTATGAATGTAAAGGTTCATCCTATCATAAACAAAGGTGATCTATGAGGGAAAATAAGGCATAAAATAGGCAGAGCTTGCTTAAATAACTTTGTAATAGCTGACAAATGCAAAACCGTTGTTAAAACAAAGGAACATTAAGAATTGCTCAAGATACTATAGCAAGCTGCAAAATGAAATCCAACAAAGTTTATTTAAAACTAGATTTTGTGGAAATTATCTTAATCATACAGATTGATTAGACTAGAAATAGTTTCTTAACAGAAGAGCAACCCTGATAAAGTATTGGAGGACTTATTGCAGAGACCAGTCCTGCCTTACCAGTGTAATAGTCAAGATTCGCCAGCAGCTCTCTTTTTCCCTCTCCACAGCTTTTGTGATCCTGCTTCCTGTGAGCCTTTGATATATTAACTGATGTTTCTCACCAAGTGCAGTTTAAAAGGATTCTAAAGTTTCATCATCCTGCCTCTAACATCTGCACAGATGTTGTCCACTTGACCAATTACATTGCAAGCTGACTTTCTAATTAAAAGACACTGAGCTAGAGTCTGCTATCGGGACCAGGCAGACACACTTGTACCTCGGGGAAGGCTCTCTCAGGAGCATCCTTAAGGCCTCTTTTACTCACAGTCCAGACTCCGTGGAGTAGTGGTCCTGGGGGCCAGCAGCAGGCAGTGCAATAAATCAACACATCTTCCATGTTTGTGGGCTTGGAGGGGATAAATTAGATGAACATAAAGTCAATTAGACTGACACACTGAATACTTCAATTTTTCCCTAGGCAAATCCATAACAGAAAATGGCCTGGGATGGGCTTTTTGATGTGGGCTGATGGAGCACTTCACTACTTACTGTGAGTGTCCCAGGTAAACAAAAAAACCCACTGTTCATTGCAAGTCTGCTTAGGAAGGAGAGGTTGCAGGCTAGTTATGTTGAAGAAACTACCTGGAAATGACATTTATATAAATCCAGTGAAAAGGCAAATAAATGGATTCATAATTGCTCAAAATTAAAATAATTAATTTGTACTTTGCTTTAGATTAGTACTGCCTGCAGGAAGCAAAAGAACAGGTAGATAATATGTCCCTTAAAAAACAGCAAAAGGGACAAAATATGTATTTAATAATATAGGATTAAATCTATAATTATTCAAAAAGAGATAGATTCAAAAGAATATATAGGAATTGGGTTAACTACATGTTTTCTCCCCAAAGAGATAAAAAACTGAAGGCATGAATAAAATCCTATCAGGACTGAAAGATTTCAATTTATTTGAACAAGCTTTGTACTAGGCTTTTATAGCACCACATAAAAACAGAGATATTATGGACATATAATTTTGCCTCTTTGGTTAAGGCTTCCACCAACTTCTTTATTTCCAATAATCTTTAATGTATGAATATACCCAAGAATTATTTTGATGGCAAAACTTCTTTTGAAATCTCTTCTTAAAAATAGGTATTTTGTGGTTACCAGTTGTTAAAAAATTATGCTGGTTTTGGCACTTTCCTAGACTCGCTGTAGCAATGTTTACAACTGGGCTTTCACTGAGGATGTAATTTTAAAACAATTCCAATACTGGAAAAATACTAGTCACTGGAGTGGGGGGGGGGGCAGGGGTAGAAGTGAGGATTTTCCCAAGAGAAGCTTTTGATTAGAGATTTCTTAGTTAGTGAGATTATCCAGTAACATTTTCAGAACTGACAAATATGCAAAAATAAGGGTTTTTTCTTTTTTATTGAATTCTTAATTTTGACAGTTTGAAAACTAACATTGCTGGAAGTTTCACTTCATATTTTTATGAGATTGCTCAGTTTTAGTTCCTCTCAATTTGAAGAATAGGTTTGCTGGGTCCTTTTAAAGTTACTTCATCCAAGATGAAGACAGAAAAATTGAAAAACATTAAGTTTTTCTATCATAAGAAAAGGGAGATCAAACTTTCATTCCATGCTGCCAATTTGTTAAGAGCAGGATAATGTAAAAAAGAGCATAGAAGGTCTCTGAAAATAACTAGGGATATATTAATATTTTAATACATCTTTTTTACAATTAACCTTCTTTCAAAAATCTTCAAAACATCAGACCAAAACAGTCCTTATAGATAAGCAACATTTTTTGCACATTAAAAGTGAAAGAAAAAATGAGCTTGAATCCTCTTCAGTAAATTGACAATCCAAAATACTAAAGCTTAAAAAGATTTATTTCTCAACATGCAAAGCTTAATTTGGAAGGGAAAAGATTCAAAGCTGATTTTCAGAAACAAAACTCAAAATGTTTTAAATCTCTTGCTAATACTCCATGCCTAAGACAGCATTTGCAGCTGCAGAGCAGCCCCCAGGGCCCTGGTATGCCACTCGCCCTACAAAACCTGGCTGGGATGAGGAGCGTGGGGCAAAGCATCCCTTTTTGACACCTGACTACTGCTGCTCTTACCTTCACCCCCTTCTTTGTACCCAGTGCTGGTTGTTGTGCTCGGTTTGGTCTCTCTGTTTTGTGGGTTAGGTCAGAAACAGAGAGAAGCAATGTGTTTATGCTTGTTTGCTTTTACAGATGAGAGATGAATGCTGAATTTCAGTGGCCTTTTGCTTGTGAGAGCCCAGATCAGGACAAGGCTACTCCAGCAGCTGTGCCAGCATTACGTCCAGTTACACCCTCAACCACCCTCTTTTACTCCATCTTCAAAAGTCTGGCCAGTGTCTGATAACTGTGGGGAAAAAATAAATGGATTTAACTGAGTCCTTTAGCTGCAAGAGCAGACTCTTTTTGCCATTTGTTTGAGACATGCTTTACAGCAGTGCCTTCAGTCCTGCACACCGTGATTTGAACATTGCAGGCAGAGGCAATGGCACCTATTAAAGGAGCTGCTCTACACTTTCCATCCCGTGACTCTGTTTTCCGTTGCTCATAACTTCATAAAAATTACAGATTTAGGCTGGACTTTCCATGCCTGGTATCTGCCTCAGGCTGTGTTTTGTTTTTGTTTTCTTTTTTAAACATTTCAGCCAAAATAAAGTGGCTGTTTCCAAGAATACATTTGAGGAAAAAATACATCATTCTATCCACACTGAAAGAAAAAAAAAAAAATCCAAACAACAAGAAAAAAACCCAAACCAAACCCTTGTAAGTATTTTGTTGAAGTTATATTTTGTCTACACTGGAAAAAAAAAACAAAAAACAAAACAAAACAAAAGCCAACAAATAAAACATGCTCATGTCAAAACAGATCCTACTTGTATCTTGCTGAAGTTAAAGTATTGCTGTATTTTGGAGGAGTGTCAGGCATGCTTGTCCTTCTGAATTTTGTGGGGTGGATCCACAATGGACAAAAATAAAGTATTGCTTTTGAGTGAAAACTTTTCACTGTACTCAAGCCAAGAGATTTTAGCTCTTACATGTATTCCATCCGTAAAATGCCTACAGAGTTAAGGATATCTTGGCATCAATCAGCATAGCCAGAGGGACAGCAGATGGGGGAAATCCCAAATGGAGTGGGAAGCCAGAGTGGCTGGATCTGACTCTGCCTGGAGACTGCCACAGTGAGGTTAAATTGGGAAAATGCCAGCCGTGGGCAGGAGGCTGCTTTGTAGGCAAGGGAGTTAGGCAGGACCTGGCAGGTACTTTCCCATGGAGTCCCTGTCTAAGGATGGTGCTACAAGTCTACTGGTACCTGCCACAACAGTGCCTGGGAGGGAGTCAGGGCAGTGTTTAGGGTTCTTGCTGAGTTTAAGGATTACGTGGTCAAGGAGAAGCATATGAAGCCTACAAACAGTATATGGGTCTCATATGTGCACAGACATGTGCATGAGTGGCTGTATGCACACTGAGCAACCTAATGTAGTTGAAGATGTTTCTGCTCATTGCAGGGGGTTGAACTAGAACAGGGGGTTGAAACCTTTAAAGGTTTCTTCCAACCCAAACTATTCTATGATTCCATGATACACACAGCATTCAAGGTGGGGAGGTGATGAGTGAGGGAAAATGAACCAGGGATGTGTCTCAGCACCAATAACCTCTCCTGGATAGATGCTCACTGTACCCAGATAGGAGCCCCTGCAGATGAAAGGGCTCCCAGCTTGGGCAGAGCAGTGGGAGCCACAGTACCTTCCTGCCCAAACTGTGGGGGCAGCTAAGTGGGCTTGCCTTGGGCTAGGGGGGATCAGCTCCACGTGATCCAGAAGAGCCTCATATCATGCAGGCAGTGTCTGCTGAGCACAACAGCCCTGGGGAGGGCACACTCAGAGGAGCAAACTCCTCCTGGAAGTAGGGGTGTGGTTTTATTTATTAGAAAAGCAACATTGAAATTATATATGGTTGGTCTAAGTGGGACACATCACATGTAAATACAAACTAAGGGGACAAAAATGTGGGATTGCAAAGGCAAATTCTCAAAAATTAGAATTGGTCCTAACAAAGGCAGTCTGTACATCCTTGATTCAGCTCCTTTATGCATATCAGTTCTTTAATGTAAACATCCAGCCACAACAACATGATATTCAGTTCTCCCAGGGCTCCGGTGAGATTACCAACCCCAGGATCTCTAAGAAAAGGATAATGCTAAAGTACTGTGAATTCTGTACTCTAACACAGAGAATACAATTTATTATTTTGCAGTGAATTTGAATGGCAGGCTGAAAAATCCTACTCTGCTTGCATTAGAAGAGTGGTAAGTGACAGAGAGGGAAGATGCTTAAGGCACTACTTCCCCAGAAAGCAACAAAGGAATCTAGTTTCAGTTCCCTTCTTCTCATCCATGAACAGTAGGGGACTTTGACTGCATGGTGTTAATTAAAGAACTGGACCTCAGCTGTATTTTCAGACTTTGGGAATTCCTTTATCACATGAATCAGTCATTGCTGAGTTACCTAGGTTGTTGCTTCTTTTCACTGCGCTCTCTGTCGGATTTTCCGGCTCTTTGATCCAAATCTTCAACTGGTGTAAATTGGTACTGCTCCCTAGGGGCTTAGTTTTTAAAGATGAAAGAAAAATGCTTTTTAAAAACACTGCTTTGTCAGTCTAACTGTGAAAAGATTAATAAAAATGGCTGCTGCTTGCAGTACACAACTGGTTGCCTTTAGTAATAAAGTCACAATCAGTTTAAAGGGACCCTGTATAGGACAAGTATTATAATTAGAGAAGTGTAAAGATAACCCTGGCAGAAAGGTTCATGGAAATTAGGTTGAAAATGGGCATTGAAAGAACAATTAATGTGCTCTTTTGCTGCTCTTCAATTCTGATTGAACAAGCATAACTTTGTCATTTTATACTAGGCTTGCTGAGTAAATTCCCTTTACTCATAACAAGAATCATCTGATCAGATAAAGCTGCTGCCACTTAGTGCAGAAGGGAATGCAGCGTGGATGGGTTAATCTCAATACTTATGACAGCTTAAATTGGAATCCCTTTTCCCTGTCATGGTGCAACCGGAGTCCTTACCAGTACTGTAACAGCATGTTTCCCTCTTTACACAGGAAAACATACTGTGAATCAACTTTTGCAGAAAAAATCCAACCACAACAACAACAAAAAGTAAGATTTTATTGAAAAGCTTCTAGTGGATCCTTTACTTTTTTGTGTTATTTAGAGGCACAGTCACTGAGATATTTTTTCGCTGGTATAACCTTTATTATTTGCTATATACATTCTATGTATGCTTAGGCAGTCAGGACTAGAACTATTAGATACATAAACACACTTAAAAATCCATAGGGAACAGGTGATCCAGCATATTGAAATTTAGGATAGTAAATAGCCTACTTTTTATGGACTACGATATTACAGGTTTACCAGATTCCCACTCAGAAAATTTTTAGGAAATTTACATTCCATGGGAAATGCATAGCTCAAATGAGTGTCTTTAGAGAGATTTGTTTTATCAATTTAAAGATATGTGAGGGTCAGACTTCTTTCTTTGTCCCCACATTTCACTGTTCATAGGTTTGCCTTGCCAGAGTCACTGTGTGTGTCTGTGACTCCTCCTCTAGTGAGGGCTCCAGTTCTTTCGAAGGCTCACAAACACCAATTTTTAATTAAAAATTTCTATCTCTACCTGAAGTATTGATCTAAACCAGCATCCATAGTGTACTCTGACACCATCCCACCTGGGCTTGTCCCTCTTCTTGCAGTCCGAGTTACTCCCTTGGAAGGTTTCTGCTGGAGGCACCCCATCAGCTCTTTCAGCAGCAAAGTCACGTGACTAACCAGCAAAGAATTTTTGGAGAAAGTAAGCTTGCCCTGATCCATCCCAATGATGGGAAAAAACAGAATGCTGTTAGTAGCTTTCCTAATGTCCAAATAACATACAAGAAATCCAAAGAGAGAACGAACCAGGGAATGGAGTGGGAAGGATCTGTGTGTGTGTGTCTGTGTCTGTGTGTGTGTGTGTAGGTAATAAGGCTATATCAACGGTACTAATGCTCTCAAGGGGTGGAGTCCTGCAGACTAACAGCAAACTCAGCATTTCCATTAAAAGCATTTTTTCTCACCTTAGGTCACAGACAGTCCCCTTTTTGAACAGGTACCTGATACATTTTGTGCTAGAGAGAGCAAACAGGTATTATATGACCTACTTAAAAACAAAAGCAAACTTTGCTTGTTTTCGTTCCGAGTACTGATTTTTATTTCCCTTTTCCTATAGTGTCTCAGTTAAGGGAATTGAAATGAGTCAAAAAGAGCAATTATTTACAAATAATGCTGACAGAGTTGCAAACACACAGTACACTTTTATTCCCAGGGTACGAGTGAGAGTTTTTCCTGGCTTGGAGAACGAGCAGTACTGAGGCCCTTTCAATAGTCACAATTAAATGTTTTATCATTTGTTCAGTTAAAAACAATAGTTAAGTACATAATATTTACACATTTATACTAAAAATGATGGCTAACCCACAAATTTTCCTAGGCACAAGAGGCAAAGCCCAAGGTTTCCAGCTGCTTCTGTGTGTCCTCTACAGTTGCTCTTCATTTTTCTCGCTCCCTCTTCAGTTCAGTGAAGTTTATCTTTTTTGGTCCAGACACAATACAGAAGGAGAAAAATCTCCCACCTTGCAGTGTCATAGCTGGGGAGGCTCAGAAGACCTTGACAGGTAAGTTTGAGCCCTACAAAGGTCTTCACCTCATGGGCATGTGTGCTCACAATTTCATTATCAATCCGCAGACTTGCTGTTCTTTTGAAGAAGATCAAAAATTAAACTATATTGAAGACCATAAATTATGGATTTTGGGTGTCTTATGCCTTGGATCATATCATTCTCTTACTATGTCACATGTTTCCAGTTTAAACCACTGTCTAGAAGCAGTGACTTCTTCACAATAGACTGATCCAAACAATACATGTTCATTTAATTTGTAAATTCCCTTCTGTCCTGAGCAGAATGAATCAACACATTCCCACATGCCTTCCTAATAGAGAATCTTATATTAGGAAACAATAATAAAGTACATCTGGGAAGATTTAGCCACCATATGCCTTGGCACACTTTGAATAAATATAAAAAAACCTGTGGGTTCTGGAATTTAATGGAAACTGTGTGTTTCCATTAAATAAAGTCAGTACTTCCCAGTTATCCCATTTTATTAATAAAGTTCCCTCTAGGCAGGAAGCTTATTTTATAAAAAAGCTATTTAAATAGGTAAAACTGATGTGCTTATATTGTTAGTTAGTGTTAGTTAACTGATTTCTACATATAAAATGAGGACTGTCACTTATATACAGTTCCTGGAATACATTCTTATATAAGCATTCAGAAAACAAAACAAGACGAAACAAAACATAACAAAACAAATAGCCAAACAAACCAACTTATTTTGTGACTAAAAGTATTTCCAAAAACAAATTCCAAAGAAAAACCTTCTTCAACATACATTTCTCTCTGGTTTATTTTGAAAGATTAATTTGTTCCTGTTCCATTTTATTGCACTATCCTAAGATATAGGAAAATTTATCAACTATTTTAACTTTAGTTATCATAAAAATCAGTTCTTTAAGGAGCAGGTAACAGCCTTAAAACACAATATTTTAAAATTATCTTGACTTTCTGCTGTTATCCCAGAAATAATAATATCATATTAAACCTGGTTTTCAAGTTTCCATTAGAATCAGAATGTCAAGTGAGTCATTCTTTCAACATAATGGGAAGACTTGGTTATTTTTATTTGTTGAAGTTATAATTATTTGCATTTACAACCCTATGACTAGTAGTTCAAAACAAATGACTTAAGATGCGATGGTGATTTTAAACAAACTGATTAAACACGGAATTATAGCAGAGTCAGTCAGTCAGGCAGAGCAATGTTCTCTAGATGATGACAATCGTGTTCTAATTATATGGTATTTGCGACGTGAAAAGTAGATGGCATTGCACATGACTCTGTGCACACGTAATTTCAGTTTACAGACGGTTCAGCTTTATGAGCCAGGTGACAGATTCTCAGCAGACCCAATAGATCCCTTGAGAGGCACCAATGAAGCTCATATCTTTCTTGACCAGTTATTCTAAAGATTACTATTTCAAGTAAGATTATACTTGCCTCTGAAAGTGATGACAATACTGTAGCTGCTGATGGCAATAAAGACAGGAGTAGAAACCTCACTGTTCCCAGTTATTAAATTGATACCCTAGCTGAGTTTACTACTGTAAGTGACCTATTAAATACCTACATGACCAGGGCTCTGTTAGCTTTGCAATGCTTTTAATGGAAAGAGAAAATGCTACCACAACTTTGAATTATCCCAAACATTCTTAGTCATTTTTTTCATGGAGCTATGTGGCACAGTGTGTGTGTGGATCCACACGGTCCAGGATCTGTTACTCTTCTTCCTTTATAGAAAACCTGTCTTCTCTATGGAAGTAAGAGGCACAAAACCTTGTTGTCATGCTTTTGATTACATGTGAGTTTTAGATAACCATAGTCTATTAGAAAAAGTAAGCTAACAGCAATTGTTTTCATGCCTTGTAGGTAATATGCCAACAGAGCATATCAATTCTCCATCCAATGTTTCTCATTATATTTGGGGATTAGGGGAGAAGAGAAGTTAGGTGCCACCTAGGAATTCATACATTATTAAAGAAGTATACATGGTAGGCTACTGTTTTTTAGATTAGCATTTTTAGTCAAGATTGGGGTGAAGAATGTCATTGGGATAGTCTAGGAGCAGAAAGCAGATGTATTAGAAGTGTCTCCCTCAGAGAGAAAAAAAGACTTCCTTTCACAATGCATAATTTCACCCAGCTTTATTTACATGTAAGAAACTACATTGTCATTATTAAACAATAAAAGGGGGAGAAATTTAATCTGTTGCTGAATAATTCTGAGATTTTCTGCTCTCAAATATTTTTCTATCTTGTGTATATAATTATAGCTTTCAAGGACTTACTCAAAATATTAAAATCTTAAATATAAATTACAGCTTGTATTGATTTCCATGGGCTTGTTCCTGTCCGTGTGGTCTTCATAACTCTGATATTTGTTCTCTTTATCTATTTATATTCACAACTTTGTTCTTTGGATAGCTCAGGTGGTGCTGCAAATGATTTTTAAATATTTTCTTTAAAGAGATCATGTCCTAACGTCAGTTAAAAGCACACAGTCTAGCCTGAAGATTCTGTGACTGCTAAGCTACCAAATTCACTTTGACATGCGCTACCTATGTCAAAAACTGAACCATATGTCCGTTGTCCGGGTGATTACATATGTAAGCTTCAATTACTCAGTGAGAGTATGCTTGCTAATCTTTAAGAGCTCCACATGAAACACAATGACATCTCTTCCCGTCTTTATGAACTTCTAATAAAAGTGATGCTGCGGTGTAGAAATACTCATAATTAAAAAAAATAAATAATGGCAGAAATTATCATAAATAGGATTTTAAAAGCAGTTGATATCCATAAAGTGTGTTCTGAGATTCCTCTCTTATATCCTAATCAAGGAGATATGTTGTCCTATTTCTTATATCTAGGAGAATAATAGTTCCTATGGCACTACTATTACTGTTTGTGTTACAGTAGAATTTGGAGATTGGGATTTCAGGCCACAAAATTTCCTCATATGAAAATACACAGTAAAGTAAAGCTCCCTTTCCAAAAGAATTTACCATATGGGAAATAACAAGCGGGTGTACCAAACAGACAGGCATAACAAGATAGTAAGTTTTTTGTACACCACAGTAAATAATGGTCATCACGTGTCACCCTTTAGAACGGTTATTAGCTTTAGAAATTGATGTTATTAATAGGGTTCAGAGTAATATAATATTTCTCCATTAATTTAATATTTCAGATCCTCAGTAAACTCATATTTCTCAATTAACTGAATACTTAGTTCTCCATTTCAGCCCTCCAGTGTTTGGGGAAATGAACTGCTAAGGAATTTTACTGAGAAACAACCACACACGTTTCCAATACTGATCTAATTTCTGATATTGAACTTCTTACTTCCCTAAATTATGGACACAGGTGGGAAATGACTCTGTGTGACCTCTAAGGAAATTCCAATATGTCTGAAAACCAAACATCTGAAATTTGATTATAAATGAAATGTATGGATGAAAAATAAAAATTACTGGCAGCAGTTCCTAAAAACCACTACTTCTGAACATCATCAAATACTCTAGCTCCCTAAACAATGTAGTTTAGGATCCAAAGACATTATATTCTAGCTAGATCATTTTTCCTATTGTCTATTCTTAACACATTTTTATTTCATTCTATTTAACAGACACAGTCAAAATCAAGATTGGTGAGCTGGTTTCATATGCTATCAATACTCTTACATTGTTTCTTTAAAAGTGATAAAAAGATAGAGTGAAAAAGAGCTGACTGATACTCTGAAATGTATTATTATTTAGATTGAGTCTTTTGTTGTATAAATTGAATGCTACTGCATTTCAAATTGAGAAGTAATCATGGACAGTGAAATGAAGAGGAAAGAAACAAAAAGATGGACAGCAAACAAATTTTATTCATTTCACCAAAGGCTAAAAATGCACAAAGACAAGTAGGTACAAGGATAGAACAAGCCTGACAGTTCAGATCAACACAGAGAGAAAGTAAGAAAAAGTAGAAGCGAAACAAGTAAAAGCATTAATCAACACAATGTACACAGAGCAAAGAACTTTGGCTTTTTTTTTTTTTTAATCAAACAAATTTTTCTATTTGTAACATAATAAGATAGTGATAGGAAACTTTTTCACCTTTCCTTCTTTAGTTATTTCAACTGGTTCTGACCCATTTGCCCTTCTTCACTATGTCATCTAAGTCTTAATAACTTGGTAATTGCTGACTTTCTTGGTTGCCTAAGAATATATTACTACTTGTAATTTGAATGTGTTGTCTATTTCTATTCATAAGTAATGACTAGTATTGCTGAATTTATTATTCTAATTATTATGTTTATGTAGAACATAATAAACTCCCACCTATTAAAAAAACACTTTTATAGAGTTTGACTGACTTTCTTTGTCTCAGATCTCCTTTTCCCAGGTATCTGTGAGAAACTTACACTCCACTGTCAAATGCTAAGTCTTTCTGGACTTTTCTAGGATACTCAGCATTACAGATAGGAGCAAATTACAGAGAGAGCAAAGCAGGAATAATTCAGTGCAAGGCCTGATGGCAATTTTCCTAAGCTATCCCTGCTAGAAAGCTTATCTTCTTTTTATTAACATAACCTCTCTGATAACTACTACACTGCAGAAGACAATCTAGGAGGTAAGCTCCTAAGAAAATTTGATTTAGCTACTGGATTTAATGCTGGTATATCCAACTGAATATCCTTTGAACTCAAATTCAATGGCCTGGGTCATTTGCAGAGTAAGACTAGGAGACCTAAAAGTCATTTCTGGACTTGAAGGTCTCTGAGTCCATGGCATTACTGAGAGGATAGTATGTCAACTCTTGTCAGTCAGTCTTGACTAAAATGCCATCTCACTGGTTTTGTGCTTCTTCTACAGCCTTTTGCACCTCCAAAAAAATTCAGAAAGCAGGATGTACCTCATTGTCCAGAGCTCTTGTATAATGTGTAATTCTCTCAAACCTTTCACATCCACACCATACCCTGCATCATCTTGTCACTAATTTCCTGAACAGATTTACCTCGTTGCTAAACTTCTAACACAGACTTGTATTCTCACATAAAGCCAGGGCTCTTAAGATGGCTAGAATTTTGTGACGTTTGTGAATTTAATGTCTTCTGCATCCTCTACTCACCTTCTGCTTTCACCTTCTTTCTCCTTCTACTGAAAGACAGTATCTTTCAGCAAAGATACTTCCTTAATTCAAAACTCAATTTCACCTTGTTTTTCCAGTGCTGCAAGGCTCACCAGCCAAGTGAACATGTGTTATCCAAGTACAACCAACACCTCAACCCTACAGGAAAATGTCTGCAAAATCCCAAGTAGACTCAGTTCTGGAAGAAAACACAAAAAACCCCACCACATTTGCATTTGATTTCTTCTAGAGCATATTTTGTACTCCTTGCCATAGGGTGTCAGCTGTCCTGGACTTATTGCCACAGTATAGTTTCTTGAAGAGGCTTATCAATCAGTGTGACCATAATACAATTGAAATCAATGGAGCTCAGCTCAGATACATCAGCTGAGGATATACATAACCTAGAGTATTAAAATGCACAGAGACTCTCTGTGATTGAGTATGCTGCTCTGCAGTTTTGCTGAAAACACTATAGATAAGAGGGGAAACATGTAAATGAGATGTTTCTGATACTGCAGCTTTAGATTAAAATATATAGAAACAAAATCAGAAAAACTTGAGTGAATACTGTGAAAATGCGTAGGCAACATTTCAATATGACTATTCATATACTTAAATTTTAAAAAGTACCTTAGAGAGGGAGCATCTGAAGGTGGATTACATTTTATTCAAACTTTTCTTATAATGGCATAAAATCTCTATCAAAAAAAAAAAAAGAGGAAGCCTTTCTTCATCAACAATGAAATGTTTCTGATAGGATTCCACTATTCTGACTGTTAGTATGAATCTTTTACACAGACCTACATCCAAACTGGCTGTATTACTGTGTATGAGTTTTCCTAATAATATTGTTGGTGATATTTTAAATCATGGGTCATATTGTAAACCGTGGCTCATACAAACATTCACGCAAACTTCTTCTTCAAACCAGTGATTTAGATTCATTCTGATACATCTTCTCTCACTGTGGAATCTGAAGGATGGTTTATAATATCTAGGCAGGTTTTAATATAATTCTACTTGAGAGATTTCTACAGTTCTCATACTATTCTATTTTTGCATAAGTTCTTATGTCATATCCCTCACTGGAATATTTGAGTGCTTCTCAGCTGTACATAAGGCAACATAACTAGGATCAGTACTATACTATCTATTCTCACATGTTCTCTCCAAAGGGAGTATACTGTGCATTGGAGCATCTTATCTTGGTTCGTTCTCGAGTGCTTATGCTTTCTGATGTATTTGGTGGTGTTATGCAGTGGAAAATATATTCGACCTTACAGCATAGGAAGCTACTGAGTGAGACATCTAAGGGCTTTTTCATTCAAACTGATTTCTCTGTAGATAGCACCTGTAAAGAGGCTGACATAAGAAATGGGCTAATCTCATTCATGCATGGCATACCTCAACCTCTAGACCATGGGTTGAAGTATACTACTGAAAAACAAGTGTTATTAGGTATTTATTTTAAATAAAAAGGCTTATCTCCTCTACAACTATCTTTCACATTGGAAAAATGATCCCAGATGATATATTCTCTCTTACATTTATAGCCATGGCTTGCAACCCAATTCATACATTCTGGAGATATCATAATTGAAGCATCCTGTAATATTTTCAGGGAACTGTGAAATATCAGGTTTATTTCAAGAACAAGCTCATAACATTAAAGTAAAGCTTTTTTTTTTTTTTTAAGTTGAAGCTTCTTTTTTTGTACAATTAACTTACATTTTCCCCTTAGATTCCTTAGGAGAATCCTTGTCTACCATGTAAGCTGTCACATATTTCTGAAATTGATTTTGTTGATATTGCAGTTTGAAGTTTATCTTTTAAGTCAAGGAGAGTATAAAATACCTTTCTCTAACATTATGCTTGACTCTCTTAGACTCATGACTTCTGAGCAACCCTTGCCCCCACTTAGAGTTTCATTAGGCCCAAGGCAGAAGTATATACTGCAGTACTTGGAGTAAGTGTGAATATCCAGTGGAATCCAAATTACACTTTCATCTGTTTAGCTTAACTGATGTGTTCCTTGCAGCTCTGATAGTCCTTAGTCTTTACCCTGAAATTTTTATGGGCTGGAATCTTCTACCCTTTTGTTCTTTATTTCCTTTCACTTTCATTTATTTATATGATTTCTCAGGAGAAATTAGTAGTGATGATCAGTGACTGGATTGCTTTGCATAGTTCTGCTGTGTGCAAGTAATCAGATGTAGGATTTCATTTAAATTTGCTCATAGAAGTAAAATAGTGTTTCCCTTTACACAAGATTTCTTTAGCTTACATGTGATCAGAAAGGTTGTTATATCAAAAGTTCTTTTGAACATAGTAAATAGACTTTATAGTCTCTGTAGTTTTCCTGAATTAACTTTTTCCCCTTAAGTTTTATATGGTAATGTTCCCATAATGGATTTCTCTAGAATGGTTCAAAATCCTATTTAAAAACTTGAGTATCAAGTGCAAGTTATAAAATGTTATCTAGTATGACAAAGGAAAAGGAATGGGAAGGTCTGATGGGCCTTAAGTACATACTTAACTGTAAGCATGAGCTTTGGCATTTTCATCTTCTATTTTGTTTTTCCTCTCAGTAGCCCAGAAACATACACATGACATGTAAATCATAGCTTTACATGTCTTGAAGGTAAAATAATCACCATTTGAAATTAATAATTTTTATTTTCTTTTAATAATACCCTTCATCAAGTCCCTGTTAAAAGAAAAAAAAAGGTAAAAAAAGTCTGGTTTTCTGAAATAGCTCTGTTCTGAGACTGAAATTACTGTTCTGCCGTAAAGTCTAAGAACAAAACAAGCTCAAGATTAGAAAAGCTCCCAGGCTCCCAAGCCATAGCAAGGAGCTACGGCCTTACTGAATCAGGCTGCACTTGAGGAGCCCAAAGAGATCGGAAGTCCTTCAGCTGTGGGATGCCTGGCACTGGAGCTGTCTCTGCACTGCCCAGGGTATTGGGGAGCGGGGATTGTTGTTTCTCAAGCAGCAGTGCCACAAAGACCTGCAGTGCCTTGTTTTGGGGAAGATGGCTAAACCAGAAATTTCAAGGAGAATTGGACAATTAAATCCCTGGAGTCTCCTTCTCCCTGGAGTAGATGAATAAAAGATGGTTATTTCCACTCTATGCAAAAAAAAACCCCAAAAAAACCTAGTTACTTAACACATTGTGACATTTGGTACGAATTGGTTTTACTTCTAAGATACCATACTCAGAATTCTATAAAATGTCTGTTTCCAGAGGATAGAGAACTATCATGGATCTTGGTAGATTATCTGAAGAACAATGGAAAAAGAAAAGGACAATCAGTACACACACAATGCTTCAAAATCTGTTTGGGTTTTTTGGGGTGGGGTTTGTTGATTGGGTTTTTTTGTTGGTTTGTTTGGTTTTTTTTTCAGAAGGCACATGATATTCATAAATTACAAACTTAATTTGTTCATCTTGCCCTCAAGGTTTACCAGTGGTGCTGGTCTATACCCTGGAGAAAGGACTAAAATGGGGTCCAATCTGACTGGTGTTCAACCAGCAGATGATACCTATCTCCATCTTTATGACATTCTGGCCCATCTCTTCCTGGCCAAGCTGGCCAAGTATTCTTGGCTGAGCTGGGCTGGAGGGCCCCCCCTACTCTCGGGCAGCTTTGGATGTCACTCAGGGACATGTTTTGGACTTGCTGGACAGCTGGCATGTGTTACCCCTTCAGGAATGTTTCAGTCACATTTCCAAGCTCTTGCATGCAAACAGCGATTCCAGGAACTCTTTTCTTTTTAATGAGAATTTCACTCCTGAGTGAAGCAAATATTGCAAAGAATTTGAGACCTTAGGCATGGGCTTATAGTGCTTCTGCTGTAGTCCAGCCCTGTGAACATTTGTAGATACATTAGCAATGCACATTTTACCAAATCTTGCCTGGGGGTTCACAATGAGATCCAAGCACATAAAAACTGGGTTAATCTAAACCCCAATTTATTTGAACTTCAGGGCACATAATTCCATAAAATAGACAAGCCAAAAAAGAAAAGAAAAAAAAAAAAAAAAAAGAAACCCAAACTAAACTACTGCTTTTAATGGGGAAAAAAAAATATCTGTGAATGCATTAATCTGAAATTGGAAAGATTCATATAACTGTGAAGGAACAGAATTGTACTTGTGCCTTCAGCCCTAGCAGAACTAAACCTCATACCATTAATAACAAAAATATAGCTTTAGCTCATCCTTCAGTTTTTTATTTTAAATGAGAAAACCCTGCAACAAAGAGCAGAGGCCAAACAGCTTCACCTATTAATTCAGTTTTAATAGGGATTGTTATGTACTGTGGCATTATTCTCTGTGCACGTTGATGTTCCTGTTTTCTCTCCACTCCTCTCCTTAGTGTGAAAGCTGTCTCTTCTCACTAATTAAATTTCATTACCTCCCACTGAAGTGAAGAGACTAAGAGATTGCTGGATGACTGCCTTTGACACACTTAATCAATCCCTAGAGAGCAAATAATGACCCTTTTTTTGTTTCTTTTTAACTTGTAACCTTTTTTCCCATCCTGAGACACAATTTCCCTAGTCATTTGACTTTTTGTCCACCTTGAGTTTTGGAACCCTAATGAAAAGTAATTCTGTGGTCATGTAAGTAATCAATAAAAGGATAGTTCTTCGTCTCATCTTTGGCATGAATATTAAACTTGCAATGTCATTTTGCCCTTAAAAAATTGCTTTTGTTTTATTCATGGAAAACTGTGGAATCTTGCTATCTGGGGATACCACCAACACTATTTACCAGCACTATTTATTACCTACAAAGTTATTTACATAAAAGTTGGACTTCAGTTGTGGGGTTTCTATTAGTTGTGCTTTATTTTTTAATTGTGAGGACAAGTCAATGTACAGTGAAGCTGTAAGGTTTAATTCCTCAGATCACCACTGATTTAAGAGAAGAGACATCACACACAAACTTTGCTATAACTCTCAATTTATGACAAACAGAACTGAGTGCTAAGTATGCTTTTAATCAGGTAGTAAATCTTACCAGTTCAGAAAGACCAAGTGAAAGAAATAAATAAGCCTGTAAAAAATATTTATCTTTACCCCATTCACTTTTAAGTGTGTGTGTGTAATGGAAGGGGTATGTGCATCACTTTTTTCACATTCAGATAGAGCACAGCTTCTACCTGCAGACAAAAAGTGGTAAAAGAACAAAGATTAAATTTCTTCTTAACTAAGTAGTATTTCAGCTGCCAGGTAAACTGTGACAGCCCTAACCTAGTGAATTGCAGCTTCATGTACTTAATGTATCAATACACAGAATATTTACATATATGCCAATATAGGTATGGGTCATTTTTAACCCATGTGGTAATTTGTTTCTGTCATTTCCTCAGTTGGCTTCCACAATTAAGCCTTTAAAAAATTTCAAATGTCAGCTGACTGCATGAGAGTCCATCTGTGTGGTGAGACTTTGTGAAACTCAATTACATTTATGTGAGCACTTACAATGTGTAAGCATGTACCTAGCCACTGTCATAAACCACTCAAATGTCTAAGTCACCAGAGTATACAATTTGTCATGATAAGACTAAGGGAAAATTTTATGTGTCATTCATGATATAAAAAACCAACACTGTACCACTCTTTTCAGATTTCTCTTTTGGTTTAGAGCAGTTTTTTCTCTCTAGTCTGCTTTCTTTGATGGGATATATACTTTATACGTGAGATATCAGTTCTGTTGCTATGGAAATCAGTGTATTGAAACTGAGGGACTTTTTTTTTTTATGATTGCTTAATGGATTAACTAACTACCTGCTGGTTTATGGAAGTCTCAGTTGTATAGATCTTTCCATGGTTTAATGAGGAAAGTATCAGCATATTTTGATTTCCAGAGCTGTCTAAATCCTCTTCTTACCATGACAGGTGTTACCCACACAGTATGAACCGCTCTCCAATTAATTGTAAGAGTGCTATGTAACCTGATAATTAGAAGTGGCAAATATTAATTTAGAAGGTTTCAGAAGACAGAAACGCTCACTTTCAAGTCTATGTAAAGTTCCAAAAGTAAGAAGCAAAACCTGAAATCTTTCATCGGCTACAAAAGGGTAAATGAAAAAAATGTGAGTTTGGGGTTTTTTTTAAGTAAACTAATATGAAGAGATTGATAGTGAGCTATGCAATATTTGTCCTATTATTTGGAATACCAGCTTTCTTACATTATACAAAGAGTAAGAAGAAACCATGTGAATCCATTCTTTCAGATCCACAGTTATTGAGGACAACAGAAGACAATCCAGAGCAAGATTTTACTCTTAGGTCTCTTTCATAGACTTTCAGAATAAATTAAGGCAAGTTTCTTAAGGTCTCTTTAGCTCTTTTTTATCATCTCTACATGGATATTTAAAATCAAACCAAAACAAAATTCCCTGTCTCAGAGGATATTGCAAGCACAAGAGATGACATAATGTCAAATACCTTAGTTATTTAAGAGATGTGCAGGTATTACCTGGCTAAAACAAGACTAAATATTCTTCCATGAACTTTTGTCTTCATAATCAGACCTCCCTATAAAATCTATATAAAACATTAATTTCATCTACCTATACAGAACACTGTATCCCAAAGTGCTTGCTAACCTTATGCAAAACGAGAACACAACTTCCCAATACAAACTGCAGAGCAGCATGCCTAGTTTCACTTCTCCCATGCACACATAACTGGTTAATTTTTTATTAGTTTGTATCAAAAAAATCAAAAGTTAGTTAAAGTACAAAACACACTTCTCAATTTGTGGGATCCCCATGTAATGTATTTGGATCTACATGTTCAGCTATGTATACCATTTGCATTTATTCAAGAATTTATATTATTTGCAAATTCTGAACTGAATCAAGTCAGTTCATGGTGATATGCTTTCAGCATGCACTAGAAAAGCGATTGTGCTACTAACCTCTATTCTGATAACTGCAGAGCAGTATGGAGGGAATGCCTTTACTCCTACGAAATACATCATCTTGAGATGTTCTCACCCACTCCATACCCTGAGACTAATGAAGATAGTGACCTCTGAAGCACCTGCTAGGTGATCTTCTAGATGAATAGAAAGAGCAGAAGAAGTACTGGAGTGTAGACCACCAGTTTGTCTCCCTTTTCCACCTACTCGGCTGCACTCACAATCACCTGCACAGTCAAAAGTGATGAAATGTAAAAATGTCAAAAGTGGCATGGAAATGCAGTCCTCCCTGTTCTGCTAGAACCTCTAGAAAGGTGTGCCAGTAAGTATGGATGAACATAAATAAATGTATGCCTGAGTGTTCACAACATACAGACACAAACAGCTCATTTTTTCCTTTTAGAAGTCAAAGAGCAGTGGGGAAAAAAAAAAAAAAAAAAAAAAAAAAAAAAAAAAAAAAAAAAAAAGAAAAAGCATGGTAATGTTCCTGGTGGGCTTTCCAGTATAACAATATGGGAATCTCATTTTTCTGGACAGTGAAATGAGCTTAATTTTCCATCCGTAACCAGTTCTGGGACCAAAACTACTGCAAGTATGAGGTCCATAACAAAAGTCTTATTTCCAGTATACTTTTAAGAAAAAATATTTCAAATTCTTTTGAAAGTTCAATTAATTATAAATTAAGTAGAGCAACCTTTGGAATATTTTTATAAATGTTACTTTCTTAATGTCTAAGGTAAAAATGTGACACAACCCCCATTCCTCTGCTTAAAGTCAGTGGCAAAACTTGAATTTCAGCAAGGCTGAGGTTTTCCTTTAGTTGCTTGTTCATTATTACCCGTTAATCTTTATACTGTTACTGTGCTACATCATTACTTCTTTCAGAGCAGTTACAATACTTGTCATTTAATAATCCTATGAAATTGCTATCAATATTCATTAAAAATAAATTGGAAAGGAAAGCATTTGTTTTATACACTGACTAAATGATATCAGATAGCCAAGTAATTCTGAGTAAAATTTGCCTGTTTACATTCACTTGCTATTGTCAGTCATATTCGTAGGTGGAAAGAAAGATTCATTCATTTCTTGGTTAAAGCTGCTTATGAGCAGCTCTTGGCAACTGTGATCAAAACTTCTGTTTGATGATGCTTGAAAGATTATTATATTTTATTTTAAAGTCAGTTCTATGCTGGCATCATCAGGCTATATTTCACTTTCATGAGATTTCTGGCATAGGAAGAAAATGTAGTAACATGTGATATACAGCACATTTTGACTCATATGCCCAAGGAGATGCAACAAATCATGCAAGAAATTGAAAACAAAGAATATTTGCATCTATAGAAATACCAGCCTAGTTTAGCATTCATATTTGAAAGAATAACAGAATATAGAGTTCCTGGTGTCTGTTTTATTTTTACTGGCACAACTTTAAAATAACTGGTGTAAATCACTTTGTTTGTCACTGACTACAGGCAAAAGATAAAACCTTGTGGCAAAACATAAAGACTGAGCTCAGTTCCATGGTCCCAGTTCAGACAAAATGTCCATTGAATTCATAAGAGGTGTTTGCTTGAGGAGGAATTGGGAAAGCACTGCCCTGGCTTGTGACAGTTCCTGGTTGCACATTCAATGTATACATCTGCAGAACAGAAAGGAAACAAACATACTGCAGAGCTGACAGATATAGGTAACTTACTATTAACTACTTTCTGGTTTGTGCTTGCATTATTCAGTGCATTGCAGTTTTATGTGCATAGTTTTTAATCCTTTTAGATCCCAAGGAGGGGACTCATTTGACCTAACTTCAAACTTCTAAATATAGAGGTCAGCATCAGAGATGGTTGTCTAGACTTGAGATTTTTGGCAGAAAAAAATAGGTAATTTTGAGACACAAATCATGTCAACTTCAGGCAGATACTAGAATTAGATAATATCAGTCACATGCTTTTTTCTCTACAGTCATTCTAAAAAAAGTCTAGACCACTGTTCCAGATATAGATAAAATCATTATAGTTTGGTCAGTTAAATCTCTCCACTTAGATGAATCAAAAACTTTTATTACAACAGCAGGTCACAAATTAAACTGAAATTCCCCCAAAAAGGAGGGAAAAAAAGGACTATTTAGCCTTTTGGACAGCAAACTTTTCTATTAGTAATACCTTTTACTACATTTGCCAAGCAAAAAAAGACAAGGCAAGGATCGGTCTATAAAGACTACATGATTAGACTTCGTAAGCCCTATATGTGACAGCAGTGAGTACCAGAACTGTCAGAATTAATTACAGCTGTTTCACTTTGTTTTGCCAGGAACTCAGACATGGCACTGCACTCCTGGGGCTGCTTATGCACATATTTGCCTGAAGAGCAGCTCTGTCGCGGCCTCTGCATAGCAGGTGGGCTGAGAATCCCTCTACTCCGAGCACTGAACAGCTAATGGCATATGTACAGGCACACTCTCAGGAATAGCTGTGGTGAGCAACGTTGGAAGGACTTGGTTTTGATTCTGGTTTCATCTCACCAAATAGAATTTTTCCCACTCTTGCAACTGTGGTACTACTAGCAGTGTCGTTTCTTTCAACTGTCTTCAGAAGCTCTCTGCTCTCAGCATGTGCAGACATTTGAAAGGGGGTTTTCCTATTTTTTTCCTTTCCAGTTAGGAAAAAAAAATCTTTAAAGAAGCATACAAAATAAGTACTAGCCATAATTACCTTAAAACATATTGCTCAGTTATACAAAATTATCCTTGTGGTAATCATGGAACCACATGAGCTTATCTCAGGCCTGTCAGCTCATAGCATGTTATGTCAGTGGTGATGTACTATTTTTGAGCTACTATAATCCATAATGATTTGCTAAAGCATGGCACATATCATGTCTGAACAATGTAATTAGAAAGGGAAGGATTTAGAATTAAATTATAGCTGCATTTGCATCTGACTAGTTCACAGGTACTTGTACCGCTTAAGTGTTGAATGCTATACATAAACTTTTCGTAGTTTTCCTCTCTGTTGCTTTGAAAAGTGACTGTTACTTGCCCATAGACTGTCTGTCTACAGATTTTTACAAAACGTCATATGTAAATGTTGAAATACAGCTCTCAAACCACCGCCGGGCAATTATATCTATTTATGGTTCCTTATAGTCAGATCTTCTTTTGTAGGTTTTGTTTCCTGTTGAAAGAGAGCAGCTTAATCCCTTTGGCACTAAGATACTGTCTAGTAAACCATTCTGTGAGAGTTCTTTCTGTAAGAATTATTTTGAAGAGAATGTGAATTGACCCTTTTAGCCAGCTCACATTTCTCCTTCTCAATTAATTCTAAAGACAAGAGTAAGAAACGGTAAATTTAGCCTGGATGCACTCAGTGTAGGAATCATAAAATCAGAGAACTTCAGCCTCTAAAGAAAAAATCTCATTCCCTAAAACTATAATTTAAACTAATAAGATAGGTGGTAAGAGGCTAAATCCATTCACTTGATCTTATGTTCAGCCATGGACCCCAAAACCAGTCTTTGGCCCAAAACGCTTACAGCCTTTTCTGTATCACAAAGATATCATAAAGGAAAAAAAAAAACAAACAAAAACCAAACCAACCAACCAAACAACAACAACAAAAAAAAAAAAAAAAAACAACAAAAACAAAAACACCAATACCTGTGTAACTTCCAGAAACCATGGTAACAGCACAAAATTTCCCTAGGTAGATGCTCAAGCAGCACAAGCCATTATAGTTATCAACACTGCTGCAATGACTTTGACAAAAATTAGTGGAGGCACCAGTCCCTGTTATCAGCATGATCACAGTGGCACCACAGAAGCCAACCCCTGTTATAATGACCAGCATTGGACATTCTTACATTATATGGCCTCAGCTGCACACAAAGACTGATGAGAAGAAGAAAGGGAAAAGTGCTAAGGAACGGTAACATGTTTACATACCTTAAAAGATTTCCTAGGATCATGGAATCCAAATCTGCCACACTCATGTTATCTCTGATTTTGAAAAGACCTAAAACAAAGAGTTGGGCACTTAACTCTCCATGGCTTCTGTGGAAATCCATCTGTTAAGTAGTTACTCTAGTCTCAGTTTAACAATACAACTATAAAATCTTTTTACATTGAGAGGTATTATTCAGCATTAATAAAACGAACACCATCAAGTCCATAGACTCTGCTGCATAACTGCACCATAGAGTAAACACACTGTACTTTAATCCTTACTGGAGCCCTCGAGCCAGCAACTACTTCTGTTAGCAACGAGGAGCACAAGGTGTCCCTTGTGGCCATACCCTGAGGGCTTTTCTGTTCCTTGTCAAAGAATTTGTCTCAGAAGTACTGCAAAATCCCAGGGGCAATGCAACGTATGACACTAGACAACTGACTGTCACAGGGCCTTGATTTGACGTAGACACTTCAGGTTTCAGGTAGAGATAAAGATTTCAAATTTATTATGGATAGCTAAATAAAGACAAAAATAAGTTCATGTATAAGGCATCTTCTGTGTCTCTTTCCCAGCTGTGGCTATGCTTTATGTTGTTCAAACAACGCTTATGAAAGTAACACTCCTTTGCATCTTTTCTGAAGAATTTAATGGTTTTGATGAAGTTTAATATAGGTTAGTACTAAAGGTGTTGTTCTAACTGTGATGATCCAAAGCATGGAAGGTTTTGATGTTAAAAGGACTCATGTTTTTATTATGAGAACAACATATATACAGGAAAACACACACAAGAAGTCAGGCACGTACACCCTTCTATGAGTCAACATCTATGTGTGGAAATTTGGTGGGTTTTTTCTTCCAATCATATCAATTGTCTAATAAGAGATTACAATTTTGTAATTCCATTCCAAAATTGACTTGCTTGAAATTAGTTTGGAATGCCTATGCACCCATAGATCTTTCGCCATGCAGTGCAACATTTTATAATACAAGGAGAAAATTTTCCTCGGAATTTGTTGCAGGATATCTGTCAACAATTGTGCTGGCTGTCATCAGGCTCTGCTATGATAAAGTTTTTTAAAGTAACTCTTTCATCTACTGAAATAAATGGCTTTAGCATGGGGACCAGGCCATTCTTTATGCCTTGTGTGGGGCCCATTCAGTGACTGTTTGGAAAAAATTTATGGATGTGGCCCTAGTGACGAGGTAGCTATAGAAATTTGATATTTGGACTTTTCTAGAAGTTTGGTGCAACAGTTCAGTACCTTCACGCCAGCACAACTAAGTTGTGTGTGGTTATGTGATGACTGCATGTATTTCTGGGGGGTGGAAGATCCAGCAAGTTCAGAACTATAGAACAAGAGAAGTAAAGTTTAGAGACACTAAACATGGACCTAGATCCCAAGTGGCTGTCACGTCTTCTGTAGCTTCTGCCTCCAGCAGAAAGGCCCATGGCTGGTAGGAAGCAACACAAGAGAAAGTAAATGTCTGCATCAGCGTTTTATATATTTCTTTCCAGTCTTTTCAAAGACTAAAATATTGTTGTTCTGTGGAGGTTAAATGTTATATGTTATAAAAATTAGGGGGATTTTTTTGCTGATGGGATGGAGAATACAGTAAAATATTTTCTCGTCAAGCTCCGAGAACAGAGAACAAATAGTAAAAACATATGACTCTTCCATGTTGTCATTACAAATGGCTTGTAAAATGAATGTTGAAGTGCTCTATAAAACATACTATAGTAGAAGCAATGATAGTTACAGTAAAATAAAATGGTGCAACAAGGAAGTTAAAGTTTTATATCAAATTCTCTAACAGTGTATAACAACAGTTTTGGAGCCCCCAACACAAGAAAGACATTGACCTGTTGGAACAAGTCCAGAGGAGGGCCACGAGGATGATCTGAGGACTGGAGCACCTCTCCTACAAGGACAGGCTGAGAGAGTTGGGGCTGTTCAGCCCGGAAAAGAGAAGGCTTAGGGGAGATCTTATAGCGGCCTTCCAGTACCTGAAGGGGCCTACAAGAAAGCTGGGGAGGGACTTGTTACAAAGGCAGGTAGTGATAGAACAAGGGGTAATGGCTGTAAAATGGAAGAGGGTAGGTTTAGATTGGGTATTAGGAAGAAATTCTTCACTATAAGGGTGGTGAGACACTGGCCCAGGTTGCACAGAGAAGCTGTGGATGCCTCCTCCCTGGAAGTGTTCAAGGCCAGGCTGGATGAGGCTTTGAGCAACCGGGTCTAGTGGAAGGTGTCCCTGCTCATGGCAGGGGGGTTGGAACTAGATGATCTTTAGGGTCCCTTCCAACCCTAACCATTCTATGATTCTACGATATTACTAATTCAGATGCCCTGATACCACAATTATTTCTGAAGGGAAATATCCCAGGCCAAGGCCACCTGCCACCCGTCCTCAGTACCAACCTACCACTTGGAGACTCCACTACTGCCTTTGGTACAAAGGTTGCAAAGAGGCATCTGCCAACTCACCTTCCAGTCTGCCCTGGACCTCTGACCCCATTGGCCTTTGCTAGTCCTTCATGATAAGCTAAAGGAGAGGAGAAGAACTAAGAGACCGTTGTGTCCCTGTCACAAAAGTCATAAAGCCAGAGGGAGCTTGCCCATTTGGTCTGCCACTTGCAGAATTACTTGTTTCCGTATTTCTTACCCTCCCTCATTTAGTACCTACTGTAAAGTATGAGGCTAATGTGTTTTCTGCATTCACACTGTTTAATCTGCTTGTCCCATTTCTGTACCTACGCTGTCTAAGTAGTCTACAAGTCACAGAATCACAGGAAATGACCTCCTAGATTGTCCAGTCCAACTGTCAATTCATCACCACCGTACTCACTAAACCGTATTCCCGAGTGCTACATCTACATGTTTCTTGAAAACCTCCAGTGATGGTGACTCCATCACTTCCCTGGGTGGCCTATTCCAATGTCTGACCACTCTTTCAGAGAATAAAATCATAAGGGCAAAAGCAGTGTACAGCTGGGCAGGCACGCAATGCCTAAGAGAGGCTTTGTCCTTGGGTATTACAATATGGGTAGTATAATATTAACTATTAAGACTATCTAGTTCATTTACCTTCTCTAAAATATGCCACAGAATTTGCAAAAGTGTCATCAAGATTCTTTGTCTTTATGAATGACTTAATTACATTCTTGAAATTAAGGTTTTTGAATAAAGTACAAATATACTGAAAGGGGAAGCTTGTGTGCATGCTAAGGAGAGAATGTGAGCTTTAGCCTTAAAGAATATGAAAATCTTAATGTTACTGTTATGCAGTAAACTGAAGAAAATGTAAACAATTTAGGTATATTTTAGTCTTCTGAGAAAATCTGTATTTAAAATCATATTTAAAATCCACTGCTAATTTGCAAGAGGAGAAAAATGGATACATCTAGAATAGTCTGTTGAGTAGGAGAAGAATTAGACAGATTAATGCTATTTAGAACACTTCAGTTAGTTGTTTTCTATAAAAATGTTACTGTTAATTTTCACTTTTTTGAACAGGATAAAAAAACCTCATACACTATTTTTTCTGAACTTTTTAAACTTTGATGCTTTCTGAATAAATTTTACTACATTACACATTTTGTCATGTAGGTATAGAGAGGTTTCCAAAAATTCTGATATTTTTTAACAAATATATATATAAACTTCAAGAAACAATGGTGGATTATTTTATCACAAATGATAATACAGTGGTTTACACGACACATATTAACTGATTTACTCTGCAATTTGAACTTGGTTGGGCTTCAGTCCTGTAAGATACATAATTGCATTTGTGAAAGTAAGTATTTTCACTAAATCTGTATTTCAGAGAGTAAGACCTTGTTGTAAAATCTATCCATTGAGACAATGATGTTCTTTTTGACAAGAACCTTTCAACTGCATTTCTCCAAAGTGAGTGGTTAAGAAATGAAATTCAGTTGTTTTGTTAAGTAACTGTTTGCTTGATACGGTTTTTCCTTAAAGACAGAACCATGGGAAAACATTTATATCAAGTAGAAAGAGAATTAAATGCTTTAATTAAAATTTTAATGAATTAATTCATATACAAAGGATGGCCTCAATAAAATAGATTAATAAAATTCATTACCATCCCAAAAAGCCTGCTATAATGTTTTTAATTTTATTCTGGAAGCATAGAAAACATGCAGACTTTCAAATAATATAAAATCTCTAAACAATGTCCTTTGTGTTTAACACAAATTACCACTTGTTGTGCAAATGACAGTATTGATACCTGAAAGATTTTGGTTTTAGCTTGTATATATTCCAGTCAGATAAATAAATCTCAAGGATTATCTTTCAGTAAATAAATTATTTGTAATCATAGTTTTAGAAAGGCTCTTATGGTTAGCTCTTTTCACCCTATAGTGTGCTGCATGACTGAAATCTTTAAGCTCTGTGTATTTGCTAATAGATAATGGAAACGGAGGATGATTTTGTAGGCAGTGACAAGAAAACAGGGAGTTTGTTTCCTGTTTGTGTTGCTCTGATCTTCATTAAGCTTTACATGAACCAGCCATTTGTTTCAGATGTAAGATGCTTTGTGAAAATCCAGTTCAGAATATTTGAATATCAATGACTGGAAAAAACCTGATGGCGTAACTTTTGCACGTAACGTTATTGGCAATATATCTGCGCCATTCAGATTTTATTACTGCATAGCTCTAGCTTCTAGCAGATTACCCAGTTAGCTAAATCCCTGGTAAACATTTATTTTTATCCAAATCTTGTTTACATGTGTGAATCCTGGCTACACAAAACTTTGCATATGGCATCTCTGCAGTATTTGGGAGACCAAAATCTCTGCATGTTACTCCAGCATCTCATGGCCCCACAGCTGATCTTCCCTGCAGGCTGGCAGCACAGTGGGTGCCCTGTAGCCACTGGATTGCAAAGAGCTATCAACAGATACTGTCCTCAGGGAGAGGAATTAAATATCCACAGCAGAAGCAGCTCGGAGAAACTGGGAAGGGAAGTGGCTATCAGAAATGAGGACCTCTGGTGTGCTCAGAAATTTCACTCCAGTTCTGCAGATTGTAATTTTGATTCATCAGATCTACAGTTTATGATAGCCAGGAAGCTTGCCCTCAGCATGAAAATTCCCTTTAATTTATTTGCTGATTTTACGTCAGTCAAATAAATGTTGCTGGGGTTATAGTAGCCAAGTCCTGCAGTAGATGAAGCTCCCAGTCCTCATTCAGCACCCTCTTAGATACCAAGAGTCTGGGCTGAGGACCACAGTACAGATTCAGATCTGCTGGACATAGAGACCTTCTGGATATAAAGACTGTCTAAAAGTCCACTGGTATGTTGTTCTTTAAAGCAAAAATTAAAATTGCCATGAGAAAAACAATTGCAAATTTCTGGTGGAAAGTGAATAAACAACATGCTTGAGCTGCAGTGAGCTCACAAGATTCAAAGTCTTTTGTGCTACATAAGAATAGGCTGATTTGTATAATGTCAGAAGGAATAATCAAGCTGTGGCTCCCAAAGTGATTTTTTTTTTTTTTTTTTTTTTAGTTGGCTTCTTCAGGTTTTCCTTTAATTGAAACTGAGAAGAATGAAAATTCAACAAATGTCAAACTCTATATGAAGCTGTTATGGCTAATAGGCATAGCAGGAAACTTTATAATAGTAATACTTTAAATCAAACTTATTGTCAGAAAGCAAGCAGTGTCACTTGAGAATTTTCTATGAGAATTATTTTCCAATAGAAAAATACTATTTTAACAAGCATTAGGTTTTCCTAAGGAAATTTTTAGTTTTGTCAAAAAAAAAGCATTATTATCCTTCAGAAAACTGAAAATGTTTCCAACTCTGTATGTAGTCTTTCAGATATCTCATAACCCTATATATTATACGCATAAAATTTTCCAGGTATAAAATTCCGTGCCAGTGTTGTTTATGTTAGATTTTTCTGGGGGCTTTTTCTTTATTTTTCAGCCTGACAAGAGATGGAAATACATTTAAAATTTTAAAATTTTCATGAGATGAAAGAATACTCTCTTCTAATCAGATACAACTCTCTGGCTGGAAATGGTAGAATTTCTGATCATTATTATTAATTGGATTTTTTTTGTTATATAATTTAATATTTTTGCAATTTTAATATATTCTATCAAAAATAAATGTTATCTTTTTAGCTTCACTTCCATTTTTATCCTTTTCTTTTTTTCCTTTTTCAACTTGATCTTTCAAAATTTTTTTGACACCTTTGCTTTTTGATAATTACAAAGAATTGTAAGGAAAAGCTCTGTTTTCAACAAGGATGGAAAAACACAAAAACAATTTTAAAAAATCAGCCTTTGCCATTTTTACAGCTCCACCATGAGTTGGAGTAGAATTCTAATCCCATTTCCATCAACGTCAACTGCACTGAGAACTGCATTCTTGTTTTTTGAAATACCCAAGACCTTCTTTCCTATCCCAGAGCTATTTCCCAAAACAGTAGGCCATCCATTGACTTGCATGAAGTCCAACATACCCCTCACAAAGGTCCACTCAGCACACCTTCATCCTCAACAAGGAAATACCTTATTATTTCTGAACAGCACAGTAAGGCTTCTTTATAAAATTTATAGAAAACCCGAGCCTTTGATCATCTTCGAAGGATTGCTCTTATTCTATTCAGTAAACACTTTTACAGTAAATAATAATTCTGCCTTTAGCACAAGCTTTACTGAAGAAATGAATATCTCAACAAATATTACAGTGTGAGTGTATTTTGGGTTTTGTCATCCGAAGCAAGTAACAAATGTGAACTTGGCAGTTGCCATCTGGTTAATTTGATTACAATCAGTAATGAAATAATGCGTAGAAGTATGAAGAGGAAGAAACCTGTGAGCATCTTGACTAATGAAAGCCTGAATACAAATGACATCAGCCATGTCCTTAGTTAAATTGCAACATCTGTAGCCTCAATAGAGGATGTAATTTGTCTGGGTGTAAATCAGCATAAAAATAAATGCATTTTTAAAAATAAAGTATAATAAAGTAATTTCACTGCTTTTCTGGATAGAAATGCAACGTGGAGAAGAAAGACTACATGCATAGAATTTAGATAAAACTGAGCAAAGCATTTGCTATAGAATCTCATGAAATGTTATATGAAAGCTTTATTTAAATTGTTTTGGACGCAAAAGTGCAATGAAAAAAATAATGGTAACTCCTATGCATGCACAGGAGGTGCTTTTCTCTTTTTTAGAAAATTTGTTGCTTGTGCGTTGCCAATACATTTCCTAAGGCAAGGTCTAACTAGACTGATGCCTGCTCTGCCCTTGATGATGCATTTCAAATAAATCCTTGTCACACTCCGTAAGGTACTTTAGACCAAATACACACTGCCCTGCTAAGCTGATGGTGGCAGTTTTGTTATTGTTTATGTCTGCTCTGGTTTTCTGCTTTGAATTAAGCATCACCATCTTTCCTCTTTTAAATCCCTACATTTTTGTCAACAGTGTGCAGGAAAGTGCTGTGTGTGTTGACCACAAGTGCTAGTAAATTGATTATGAATTGGCCAAGGGACAAAACAGTGAACGGTAATGAAAACTGTGACACCAGCTTGAGTTGTCTGTGAATGCTCCATATTATTTGCAAAGATGTTAAACAAAACTGACTGCCTTTTGCAGTATTGCTCACGGGAGCACCACCATGAAGAGCACTAAATCGGACCTGAGCATTTCTGTTAATTATGACATGAAGGAGAAACGTGAAGCTCTCTTAGCATGTAGGTGACACCAAGGAAGGAAAACTTCACTGGGTCTAGGGAAAGAGTAGTAACTTTTGCAGACACATTTACCACCTCCTAAACCCTCTTCTTTCTGCCCAAACCTGCATCGAGTCAATGCAGCTTCCAACAGCCGCTCAGTGCAATGGGAGCAATGTGCTCAGTGGGAGCACAGCAGGGTTCAGACAGCACCAGCACCAACATCGCTGTGAACCTGAGACATGTCCAGCTGTAGCAGCAGCAACGTCATGGCTTCCTCAGCTCTGCACCACTGAGACACACTGGCAGACCAGGACAGGCACAGGCACGTGCAGAGCTACCCCCATACATCATATATACAGCTGGCAGAAGGCCTATTTTAATATTTCAAAGGGAATGGAGTGCAGCTAAGCCTTTGCCTCACTCACTGGCTGCCTGCTGTGTATTATTCTATGGATATCCCTTTGCAATCCCTAGAACTTGGCTTTCAAAGAGGAACCCAGTGTAAGTCTTTGCTGTGTCATTTACAGTGAGCATACAATTTTTTGACTCTGCCTGTTAAACTGTTTATTAAGAGCTCATTAATTTACTTTTTCTCTAGTAAAAATGGCTTAATTCTTTATGCTAGTGAAATGCAGCTTGGCACAACAACAAGGTCTGAAATTGTGTTTGATTATTTCTGTTAACAAACAAGAGAAGCATAGTTTTCTAAAAGATTTTTTCAACTTGGAAATATTTGAAGTTGTCTGATAGCTGAATTCAGTCTGTGAAACTTTGGCAGTTTTTTGAAGATTCAAGACTCCTAAACCTGATTTTTTGCCACTTTTTATGAATTGTGGAGATTATCTGTAATTATGCCAGTGTATTTGCAGAAGACTTTATTCTAGTATTAAAACAGTTTTCTTATCCTTTTCCTTGTCACTTGGCTACTACATTGTTTTCATCCTTTTCACTGGAGGATTTTCACATAAAAGGTGGAAAAATCCTTCCCTTCTGCTCTGGCAGATTTTCAGCTGAATTAGTGATCAAGCATTTTTAGACTTAGATTTTCTTATTATTTGAATATATGCACAAAATTAGTTCTTGATGATGGCACTCTCATTCTGTCATCTCTGTGCATAGGAAGTCTAAATCTGGACTCTCATTAGGTGGACAGCAGTGAGCTAGACAGTGAATACTGGCTGTGCATGTATACAGACTAAACATTTAAATAAGTTTTGTAATATTGCCAATATCTACCTTGATCGAACTATTGGCCACACAGCAAGAAAATACAATTTTTGGAAAACATTTCTGTCAATTTTATCTTCAAAGTAGAGAGCATATTGAAGGTTTTACCTGGAGCAAATCAACATCTCCTTTGATTTTGGCAAAGCTTCACTTTTATAGCTGAGCCCCTTCATTCGCGCGCGCACACACACACACACATACACACATTCATGCACAACTTTAGTTGGATGTAGAATACATTGCTATTGGTTTAACCCTACATCAGCAGAATTCTGGACCTTCTGTGTATCAGGTATAATTTCCAAAAGGGTTGTGTTTTGGGTGCATAAATCGTCTCAAATTCCTTAGTGTAGATTGGAAGTTCCTCCACAGACCTCTGAATGGTGTAGCTATGCTACCTGAGAGCTTCCAGTCAATTGCTAAACCTACTAGTTGCTAATCCCCCAACTCTCATTGACTTCTATGTGTTTATTTATTCAGAGTATTTCTCCAAAACAGTCCTCAATAGGTTGTACAATGGGAAAGGAATACCTCCGAACCTCTTGGCGCAACAGAGGAGTTCAACAGAGGACACAATCCAGATTTGGGTCTTGGTAGCAATACAGGAAATGCAATAATGCTTGTCACATTATTCTGGATCATACTGAGGCAGATCAAACAGAGAGTGAATTCTTTTAAACTCCTTCTTGGTTTTAGTTATTTTGCAGTAGCTCTGCATTTAAAAAAAAAAAAGTATTTAACCCTCAGGCTAGAAATCTTAGTACACAACAAATACAGTTTTAGAAAGGCTGGTCTTGCTGTCTTTTCACCCAGGGGAAATCTAAACTGAAATATACTTTAGGACTAAAATTCACAGCATTTTGGTAATTTAATAAATATTCTCTTAGATATGTCAGTGTTTCTTACTGGGGTAATGTTTTATATTTGGCCCATTTGAGAAGAATAAAAGCCACAGAAATGTAGCTAAATATTTCAGTTTTCACCTCTCATCTTCTTGCCTTTATCAGATTATGATAAACATGAGGCCACATCCTTATCACCCAGTCTGCACAGACCATATTGACACCAACAAGCAGAGCACAACAGGTCTGCTGCGGTGACTGAGATCCCCCTGAATCCAACCCTTTAATTTGCATTGCGTCTGGACAAAAGCCTCTCGAACACCAATGTGGGAAACAAATGAGCTCCCACTACAACGGAGAAGAAACATCATTTCTTTATGAAAAACGTTCACTTCTGCTTGCTGCTTTCAATATTTCCTGGTTTTCCAAGAAATTGAAAGACACCATTAAAATTCAAGACAGCACATAACTGGTGGTGATACCTGTGCACTGATTTGAGCAGCTGTATGACAAAATGACTGAACCTTGGGCCACACCTCCACCTCCTGCCCACTAACCCACTTCTCCTGGGATTGTTCCAGATCCCAGAGCAGCTTTGCACAGCTGCAGCATCATAAGACATTAAATAAATTAAAAAAAAATACATATGAAGAACAGCCTGCAAAGACACCTTTTGAATTTTTTCCCAGGTGCAGAAGGTACTTATCCAAAATTATGCAGGCCAGATGTCTGGGCTGGGTTGTATGTTGGAGCTAAGCTTAGTCTCTGAGATTTTACAGCCCATGAAGGAAAGGGAAGGTTATGCTTAGAAAAAAGTGGAAAAACCCTTCTTATTTCAGTGTATTTTCTCCCTATTAGGAATTGAATTAACTACCAAGTGTGTAATGTATTTGTGTGTCTATATAAATATGTATACACAGAAACATAAATATACACATACATATTCCCTTCTCAGGAATTTCCTGCTATTTTACAGATATTGGGCACACTTCTGGATGTCTGCTAGGACACACTGTGTTTAGATACTTTCCCAAGGGAAAGCCTTGACCTATGGCTGCTAGCTGGAAGCTGGGGAACTTCCCTGTGCTGCTGCCTGCCCAGGCTGTGGTGGTAGAGGGCTGGAGCCCCGGGCTTTGGGGCACAAATAAATGCATCCCTTCACACAGGCTTTATTCACTTGTGCTCCTCCCCATCTTTGCAGCAGCCCCTGGGAGCCTGTCAGCACCTCCTGCTCATGCAATAGCTACTGCTGAGTGTTACTTATGAAGCTCATTGTCACAGATCTGTGGCATTCATATGTGTCTCCTGCTCACCCACCTCTATTTTTGGCCATTTATTTTGGTGGTTTGAAGAGGATATGTGTTTTTTTGTTTTGTTTTTTTTTTTCTCAGACGGTCAGCTGGGGGACTTTGCAGTGTGCATATGCCCATAAACTGGTGCAGAGTAACCACATCAAAGGGGAAGGACCCTACTACCATTTGTGCATGAGCAAGGAACAGTAATCATTAGGCCAAAAATAAACTATTTGCAGCATTGTTAAATGTATACGTATGACACTACTCTTATAGCTTGATTTTTAGAAATGAGTTTTTATTTGGAGTGATTGAATGAAGACTCTTTGGAAGCCTGTTTCAAACTACGAGACACTTACAAACCCTTTGCTCCACTTATTCTTTGCCGTTTTTCTCCTTTGTAACTGCTCTGTTCTTGATGTTGTGCTATCCATCACCATAGTCATACGGTATTGTTTTCCTCTCTGTGTGGATGGGTCCAGGACTACAAAGATCTTTGAAGACAGTTGTGTGAACGTTCTCAGAGGGAATCTGTATGCAAAAAATATATTTTTTCCATAGTGTGTAGATTGTTACCCCTTCAAAGGAAAACCTTCAAGAAAAAAATTTCCTTCCAGGAACATGTACAAGGCATAAATAAGAGAGGCTAGAAATACCCCTAAAGTGTATTTTATATTCCGTATTTGAATGAGGCAATTCTTCTCAGTGTTTCCCTAATTTCAATGTTTGTATCATTATGAAAAAGGTTCTCAGATTTTAGACAATTCTGTCTTCAGGCAGTTCTCCATTGTCTGAAGCCCATACCCACTCTAGCCTTCCAGCATGTCATTTTCTGTCCTCCAAAATGGCTAACTTAAGCTGCCTGGTGAAACTGTGCTGCTTATCTGCAATAGTATTTCTATTATGATAAAAATGATGTGATTCCATGGGTTTTTCTAACAAAACTCTTCCACAAAGTTATCACAAATTTCAGAAAAGGAACTTTTACTTGTGTTTTTTTTTTGTCTGGCAAAGCTTTTAAACCTTAGAATAGGTGGCATTTTTTCAGTCCCATATCTATCCTCCTCTTAAATCAACGAAACAAAGCATAAGTTGCTGTTAAATTATTCACTCTTTGCAGAGGTTTAATTTTGTGCTCTGTACATGAAGAGAGTATTCCATTATACCTTTTAATTCTTTTTCTACACTCATTTTCTGGAAACTCACATTCAATCAGTCTTTTTTCAGGGGGATGTGTACTGATGACTAATTTTACATGAGCTCCTACTGTAGTGTGTATCTACTGTTTCATTTCCTTCTTGCTAATGCCTACAAATATGGCTCTCTTTATCTTCAGCTCTCTGGGAATGCTTGTGAAATTCAGCTTCTGAAAAGGATTTGTGGCATAATATCTCAGCTGGAGATATTGTAAGATAATACTTTTTCTATAGCAACAAGGAAGAAATTAGCCCATGTATCCTGTGGGATGTTATGAAAGCAGTTGAGAGGGACAAATTAATTACACTATCTCCTCAGCAGAAAACAGTCAGATTAGAAGAGCTAGATCAGTCTAAAATTGTCTGGAAAGCTCACAAATTATTATATCCTCTTGTAAATATAATGTCTTCACTTAAATTGATAAACCTAAAATCAGCACGCTTAGAGTAAACAAATCTGGAAAGGACTCAGGTGGAATTTTTGAAAAGCATATAAATAATTTGGTCTATTTTTTTTGTATTTGGAAATCACTTAAAGGCTTCTTGGAAATTTGAAACCTAAATTATAAACACTGCTGCCCAGGTTGTAGTATTCCATAGATTCTTTCAATTATTATTATGCCGAGTATCTTCCAGTCTGATGTATTCACAATCACTAGACGTTAGCAAGTATTTGACAGAATTACTTAAAAGGCAAGTACTAGAAGCATTGTGGAGTAACCACTGACACACAATGGATTTTATATGTATTTTTACTCTCCCTATATATTTGCTTTCTCTGTGTGTGTGTAAATATATGTGTTTGTGCAGATGGATAGATACAGATATTAGGAATATATAAATGTATATAAATATAAACCTGCAGGTATCTCTCTCTTGCAGTCCCCAGAAACCTTACTTGTTAGACAAGACTTTAATTTGGTGCAGTAAGACTGCATGAGCTTGTAAGCTTACTGGATTCCTCTTGGTTAAACACATGCAAATAATTTTTAATAGAAACATGAAAAGATAATTATGTCTGAGCACTGATACATCTCTGTATCTTTTACTTGTAATTAATGACTGCTACAAAATGTATATTTGAGCATTAGCTGCAATTAATCCCACTGAATTCTTTCTAATTAGAAGGAATAGACATGTTTTCCTTACTGTCTACTTGGCTCGTGTTACTTTAAATATAGTGCCATTGACTTCAGTGGAACTGCAGCAGTACTATGCATGAAGTCCAAAATGTCATACATGAAGTCCCAAATATCATGCATGAAGTCCAAAATATCAGTGACAGAAGTTGGAGTGCTCCAAGTATCTCTCTTTGTGAGCTTCTGGTCTAGATTTCTTCTGCATACCACGGGATCACAGAGTAATTTGAATTGGGAAATCCCCCAAACCTATACGTTTGCATCTGTGCCAACACCAGTTGGGACATTTTTCTGCCAAACATTGGGCTACACAACACTGGTGTAGCCCATTTGCATTAATAGTTGGTGCAGGAATAGCAACAGGAGTGAGGAGCATGAATGCACCTGCTGATGCAGGCACTGGCAGGCTTCACCTTGGGCTGCAGCTCATCCTCCCAGCAAAGTGTCCTCTGCGATAGAAAAAAATGTAGTTCAAAACATGATAATTCCACAGTGTGGCCTTTCCACAAATGTGAAATACATAGGAAGGATTTCTAAACTTGCAAAAAGCTCACAGACAAATAGGCTGTTCAGACAGTAAGAAGGGAAATTATGGGAAGTCCTGTGCCAAAAGGTTCTGAAATGCTCCCTGTCTTCACTGGAAATACAGATTGCACTGAAAATATTAGGAAAAGAGGATTGATGTCAGACAAAAGGCAGCTATCAGATGTTATTTGCTATGAAGCAGCAGTCTGTGTTCTCCATTCAGGTGTCCTCACAGCTCGTTCTCGGCTGAGTGGCTGAGCACTGCAGCTATTCCTAGCTCAGTGCTCTGCCACAGCCCATCTTTTCCCATCACCTAGCTCCTGCGTACCCTAGGTGAAGCTGATCACTGGCCAGATGAACAGTGTCTGTACACAGTTCCCTGGGACCGGAGAGGGGCTGTGACATGACACTATAAATATACAAAAGCCTTGCAGCAGGCAAGGGTGATGCAGGAGTGAAAGGCATGAGTCCCACTCAGTGGGTCTGAGACTTGGCAGACTAGGGCAAGCAGGGGTGAGCCTTGGCGGAAAGGAAGGGTGGACAGTCCCCACTGCCTTAAACATCAGTAAATGCTATCAGGGCAAGAATCCTTCCCACAACAGCTCTGCTACCTATACTGGATCTGACCCAGAGGTACCGGTTAATAATGATCTATCTCACTTCATTGACTGATCCCTCAAATAATCCAGATCCTTGATAACTGACTAATGAGTTTAAAACTGCAGAGAAAACTTGGCTCTTCTACATTTAAGCAGCTCTTACTGAGAAAACATTCCCTTTGGCATGGAGACACCAGCTGCTCTGACAACAAGCGGCCATGAGAGAATCTGGATTTAAGGATACCAGTTTGTTAGATTAATTTCTCCCTTCATGGCATTCACTGTGCCTGGAAACACTATTTGAAGAAACTATTTTGTCTGAGTTTTGGGCTTGGTAGTTTTTATTTTTCTTCCCCAGTGATCCTTACATTGTTGCTGCTGTCCAGATAACTTGCAGCACTCCTCCAGTCTCAGCACTGCCTGCCCCCACAAACCCCAGGTTGCAAGGAGCTTTCACATGTGGAAGAGGTAGAAAACTCATTTCTGCTTCTGGCTTGTGTCCTAATTAGTTGAAAGCAACCATCTTTTCTGACTCCTCTGTACTATAAGCCTTTCCTCTCCCTGGGCAGTACTCTGGTGCGGGGACCTGGGCTATCACTGCCCTGAAGCAAGCCTGCTTTGGCAGCACCTGCCACACTGCTCTTCCCTGGGTAGTACCTAGCAATACAGCTGTGTGATGAGGGGAGGGAGAAGAAGGAGCAGCATGTGCAAACACCTGGTGCAACATAGGCATCAATAACACAGGGAGTTCCCAAACTGCAAGGAGAGAGCAAATTCTTACCAAGAAAGCTGAAAATGTCAGGCTTCTGGCAGATGTTTTGTGGAGTTTCTGCTAGACCCTATTGCATTTTCTCCCCATAGCCTTTATGAAAGCTGGCCACAAATAAGAACATCACCCTCTCTGAACAAGGGCTGAATCATATTTAAGAAACAGTTAATTGATTCTCTTGAAACAATGGGGCAATCACAGAATTACATATGAAAGGGTAAACCTGTTATAAGAGCTAGGCAGGTGCTCAAAATTGTTAAGTTCTGTTACTCTTCTCATTAATAAAGAAGTGACAAAATTATGAGCACATTTATGTGGCTCTTTCTCTGTTAGCTAGGTTTAATAATTATTCACAAAGTAAAATAGGGAAAAGAGAGACAACAACTTTCTAAAACCTCTTCTGTTGTGATTTTGGGTTGCTGGTTAAACTGAGTACCAGATAAAAGTGTTTAGGTTACGTATAATTATTCAAAGTTTGTCAAGGTGAAATCCAATACAGTGCTAGAAACAAAGTATTGGGGAAAAAAATAGCAGGCAGATTTCAGGTATAACGGTTTGAATTTATACCTTACAGTGTCCTAAGATGCATACCCTGCCCAGTAGCTCAGAATTTAGGGCAAACCCTTTTTCTCCTGCGTTCTCACTGTCATTTTTCTTAACCCAACGCAGAACCCCAAAATCTTGCTTTTCTCACCAAAAAGTGTAGGAATTACTTATGTCTGGACAGATCTGTAACATAGGTTTTAACCATAGCACAGCACTGTTACTTAACACGAGCTTAATAAAAATTATTTGCTCTGTTTGGATAAATTCCAAAGCCATTAAAATAATTAAGTTTTTTTAAGCCAATTATTCTTTTAAAGTTCAATTAGTTATATTCTGACCTTGCCACAAATATAATTTGCTTAAGGAAAGAATGGACAGCATCTTGATGTACCTGAATGATCAAAAACTTCCCAGTGTTCTTGAGGTGACAAAAATGTTATAAAAATATGTACCTAGAGGACTACTTATCTTTAAATTTGCAGAGAGAAAATCTGAAAAATAAATATATATTGCATTGTATTGTGTTGTATTTATTTTCATGCCCCCATTCAGTTATCCTGAAGACCAATTCTCATGTCATACTCACGCTTTCCACTCCAAAATGTCTCAGTAATAATCAGCTTCCAGGGCATTGTCCTTGGGACTACTAATGTCAAGAGTTAGAAATGTAGTCACTTTCTTAAAAGTCTTCTCCTTCAGGCAGATGAAAATCTGGCTTCTAGCATACAGCTTACCAGATCTAATGCCCTTCTGTCCACTTCATCATGTAGCACTAAAAGTTGTGAAAATCCATGCAGATTCCAAGGTCAAAGCCAAGGAAGTGTTTGGTTCCACATAAGTCTGTAGAAAAAAATGCTATCTGGATGAATTTACTCTATTTTTGTACTTCAAGTCTGCTCTTTTTATCTCTCATTTTTTGTTGTCCCAGCAGCTTTCGTTCCTTACAATATGGCTCTGCTTAATTTTTACACAAGTTTGCAATTGTACTATGTGTTTCACTGGCTCTACCTATTACCACCAAAACCTACAGGGAGTTACTACCACACACTGGCTCTGGATATTTATGGATTGTACAAACACATACCCTAGTGACAGCATTTTTCTACTTTGCTTTGGTTAAGGTAGTGTAATATAAAAAATAAAAATAAACAATCAGTAATTTAAATGTCCCGATCCGATGTCTGGATCATTCAAATATCCCGATCCGATGTCGGGGAAAGGTTTCGATATGATCCAAAGAGCGAGATTAAGACACAAACGAGGTCAAATGCCGCATTCCCGAAACACCATTTATTACAAAAAATAATAAGGAGGGTAGCGATAGGACAGAATGGAAAGAAAGATGGAAATGAAGCAAGGAGTCGGGATAGGGCAGCAAGAATAGTCACCACCACGGGTCCAGCGGCGAGGCGACGGTGAAGCGGCGGGTGAGGAGGTCTCAGTAGCGTGTTCCAGCAGTGGTGCAGCGCAGCATGGTGCGGTCTGGCAGTCAGGTGGTCGTCCTCTCTGTCCCTCTTCTTCTCTCTCTTTCTCCCCTGCTTGCTGTTGCCCATGCAGGTCTTCCTTAAGTACCCCTTCGAGGGCTGTGGTTACCATAGCAATGGCATGTCTCTTTGTGCCCCCCAGCACTAGGGCAGGGACATGTCTGGGCAGAAGACCTCCTGCAGGCAGGGCATTTCACAAGTCGTTTCCCTCTTCTTCTCTCTCTTTTTCTCCCCTGCTTGCTGTTGCCCATGCAGGTCTTCCTTAATTACCCCTTCGAGGGCTTTGGTTACCATCTTTGTGCCCCCCCAGCACTAGGGCAGGGACATGTCCGGGCAGAAGACCTCCTGCGGGCAGGGCATTTCACAAGTGGGCAGGGCATCTTCAAACAATCTTTGAGACAAGACAATAGTGCTGTTCCTCACAAATGTTCACAAGAAAAACTGAAAATACTTTGGGCAGGCAGAAAGTAATTTGGTATGTTCTCATTTGATTATGTTAATCACCTGATATTTTTCTTTTATACTTTGTTCTCATCCACTTTGATCTCCTCTCCTTCCTGTTCCATTTGCTGAAGAGTAAAAGTACCCTTGAGCTGAAAAGCCGGACTTGTCACACGGAAGCTGGTACCAAGCCAGCTGGTCAATTGCAAAGTATTTAACTTTGCTAAACTTTCTGCTAATTAGAAATTCTTCTACTCAGCTGGGTTTTGACACCTGAAGTCATTTCTCCATCTGACAGATCAGTTTTCAGCTTTTCCTTCTTTAAAACCAGGTTTTCTTAGCATTAGTCTTGGTGAGGAATATTTTCTTCCACCTAAACATGAAAAACATCACACAAACCTAAAAAAAAAATAAAAATCACAGAACTCATGCTGATGCTTGAAATACAAAAGGCAATCATTTATGTTTTCAGCATCTTTGTATTAACATCTGCTTAGCCGTCCTGCTGTATTTTTACATTCCTGGTTTTTGCTCTACACAATCAACTGCAACACAAAGAAATCTATAATGAATATAAATACATATATCAAGAGTAATAAACAAATCTGAAGTGATTTTTCTAGCATGTCAACACATAAATTCAAATAATAACAGAATTCTACAGTGTTTATATCTCATTAACATGGCCACTACATGAACACTATGGATTTTCCAGTTTCATCAGTGCCTTTATGTAATTTGTTTGCATTTATAGATTGTATTTTGAAGATATAAGTATCTATTTTTTTCTTTTCCAAGATGATTTGACTGTTCAAATCAAGGAAGTGGGTTCATTTCATTCTTGATGAAAGGATCTCCAACTAATACATATTCTATTATGACAGGATACGTTACAAAAAGCTTGCATTGTATCACCAGAAAGTTTAGCGGTCAGGCATGAGAAAGAATTCCAACTGCACCTGAAAGATAGTTGTCCCTTTATGTCTATTTTTTTTTTTTTTTAAGGAAATATCTTTGGTAGCAACATCCCTTTCTGTGATGACGTTACTACTAGCTTGTATCACTACAGAACAGTATGTTTACCTATAATATAAATATAATCTTCTTTATTGCTACCTGGGTATTGCAGCTTTGCTTGTTCCTATACGCAGTAGCATTCATTATCTTGTTCTTTTATGCATTATCCAATTTTCCAATAAAGCCTAATAGCTATAAAACTTGTCCCCACAATTTTGTCCTGAAATAATTAAAATGTATAAATAATTTTAGGTATACAGTTCCATTTTATGGCTAAATCAGTAATTACTTGTCTATTCTGGGGTTTTTTATGCCCATAGTTAACATCTAGATTTAAAGCCCTATTTTCTTGTCTAAAAGAGAGACAGGGTACCCTTTTCGTTACCCTCATGCAGAGCTGTGAAGCCCACAACTCTCAGCTGAAAAGGATAAAATGATCCTTGTTTCTAATCCTGCACCTTTATTTGTCTGAGAGATGGGGAGGGAGCAAAGAGTGGCAGCCATTGTGGCACAGCTCTTCTTGAGCACAACAGCAGTGTTGGCTTTGGATACTGCAAGGGTAACAGTTTTCTTCCAAATGGTTGATTATTCTTGATGTGGCCTTGGCTTGGAGACAGACTTTCTTCCTCATGGTCATTTTTGGGGCAATGCCACCATAAGATGTCTTTGTGCCAGACCAGCAAGGAAAGCAAGATAAGTCTTCCCAGAGAAGCTAATCAAAACAGGTACAAATATCATTTGCTAGGTGACTCTAAAACAACTGGCTGAAAGATGAATAAAATTTTAGGCAAATTAATTTTTCAGGAAAATCCTAAGCTTTCAGCAGGAAAATTTCACTACTGTACCACGTTTTAGAGGACAAGGTTAGCTATACCTTGTGCTTCCAGATGAGAAAGCCATCTGTCTGCACCTATGCAGCCACCAGTGAGGAATGTGAAGATGGCCCATCTCAAAAAACGTGAGAACTCTTCTTACAGTTTGTGTATTTTACAAGTGATGCTGCAAGAATCATGGTCCCGTGTATGTATGCACAGCACTGTAGGGCATCCCTGTCAGAGAGGTGATCTGTAGTATGAACCAGTGGGTCCCTACAGGGGCTGTTTGACTTGGCTCCTGCTCCACCCTTACACAGTGTCCACTTTGGGACCACAACCCCACATGGGGATGTTTGTGCCTTTCCAGCAGAAGAGCAAGGAACAGAGAACTTCAGAAAGGCAAAATGGAAACTACAGGTACCAACCCACAACTTCAAAAAACCACAAATCTTGTTTACTGTGCAATTACCTTTTGTTTTCCTGTTCCTTAGAAGCCTCGCTTTGGGTATTTTCAGCTCTAACAATTTCACACTAGCCATGTTCAGGCTTGTTTGAATAGTGATTGCTATTCTGCTCAGATTCTCTGTCCATGGAAGAAACACAGTAAGCCAGGCAGGGAGAGAAGAGGATGGAAAGAAGGGAGTGACAGAGGTCGCCTATCCTTCATGACTATACAAAAACCCCTGACTAGCTTAGTTTTAGTGGCTTGTTTCTGAGATACTCCTTTACAGATATTGTAAAAATTGTATTTTCAAGCCCACTCCATTATTCAGGGAGCCCAAGACCTGACATATGAACAATGGCAATGAACCAGTTCTGTCAAGCACACACTGGTGTCTTAAATTGCAGCTGTGGATCTGACTGTTTCCTTCAGATTTCTCAATCTGTCGTGGCACAGAACTGGAATAGGTGTGTGGCAAAGGCCCCAACTAGAAATACAGATGGTGACACAGGCAGAAACCTTAAAACACAGTGGAATTCATTCCTTACTGTAACCACCATGTAATTATTTATTTCTGCTGACATTGAGAATTTTCTGTAGTAATAGTAATGAAGACACCAAATATTTGAGGAAAAAATGACCAGCTTTAAGTCTACAGGAAATTATTGATACCTTTTACCAACGGAAAGTATTCCTCATTTTTAAAATTTGGTCTTTAGCAAGTACCTAGCTTTTCTCCATTTCAATATAATATATTTGCTCACTCCTCTTGTTGTCCAGTCCTTTCTGCTGTAGCATCAGATCCTATCCCAAATATTCATGTTTATGTCTTCTTACATTTCTTATGAGACACCAAAGTGATATTACTGTCAAGGGGAAATACAGCTTTAGGGCATGTCAGCAGCTGCTGGAGCAACCCACACTGCATATATATGTGTATATTCCCACTAACAGAACTTCATCCCGAACTGCCAAAGAGGGGAGGAGGATGAGGGCATTGGTGCTGCGTTTGTGTTCATGTGAGTGTTGTGTGTGTCTGTATCCCTGTGTTGATCTGTGTGTACCCATGCGTCTGTTGTACACCTGTGCCCAAGTGCCTGTTCCTATTGGGACTATGTGGTTGGCCTTGCTACTAGTTGGACCCGGTGTATGAAGCTGCAGCAGCCTCTGCCAGGGAGCTGTTGGATTTGGCCTTCCTTAGCACAACTAACTCTTTTTAAGCTTACAATGTGAGAATCACTTTTTATTTATATTTTTAAATGTATTAGTGGAAGAGAGGTTCACAAATCAGGACTCAAAGCCAATGATCCAAATAGGCAAGACACAGAGAACAAAATTTCAGCAGCCAGGTTTATAAAATGATACAGTTTATTGATGCTTCTGTCATTTCTCTTGCTCATCACTCACTTTTATGAATGAAGTGGATCAAGAAAAATTGGCTTTTGGTCCTAATTCAAGTTTAAAAGAAGCATCAAAGACAGTTAAACGTGTGGCTAGATATTTTAGAAAGCAAACAGACTGTGTAGACAATGTGGTGGATTTTATACAATTAACATAAAAAGCTTTCCGACCCTGTGAGAGTTATTGGCCAAGAACAAGTACCTTAAAACTGGCCAGCCAAAATGGAAATATTAAATAATCTGCTGTGTCTCATCAGCATAAAGGTACAAAATAATACAGCGTGAACTCTAGAGCACTTTTTGTGACATTATATTAGTGCCTTAAAACACTCCCTCTGTGGTGTTCTAATACTTTATCTTTTAAGAAAAAATTCTATGTATAATTGCTCCAAGGGCTATCTCCTCTCTGTTTCATTAAATTGTCATTCCTAATGTTTTTCATTCCACTTTGTCCCAATCCTCTCCAAACATCCAGGTGGTAATAAGGGCCACATCTTCAGTTTGTGGAACCTGATATCCCTCCATTAATATTTGTGATGTACCCCATAGAGGTGACTGGGGTCTCTGTGCATTCTCAGCTCTACTTTGGACCATGCTGAATTTGTTTTTTTCCTAGAAGACTTAATACTCAATTTGGTCCCCTGCTTTTCCAGTCAGATGGTCTATGATAGAGCTGGGGCTGACTCAGTTTTAGCTTGATCTCATTACAAACTTTTCAGTAGCCTTTACTCACACACTTACAGCTCAAACACTCATTCACAAGTGACAACTTCCCTGTTGCTCACTTTCAGCTTTACTCTTTTACCTTTAAGTACCTCTCTTTTTTAGTGTGACTTTCACTGTTCTCAATGGCTGCTTGGCTAATGTGCCTTTGTCCAGCTTAAAATAGTTACTGCTCCACTTCTTTTCAAGCCAATAATCACGTCAGCTGCTTCTCTAAGGATTAATTCCTCTGAACTAAGAGCATTGCTTCCATCCTTCAGTGCTTACTGTGCGCACTTAGCTGGTGAGCACACACGTGCCATGCAACACCCTCTATCTTTGCTCACGTGTCTCTTCCCAAGTGCTCCCCCTGCCTTGGCATGTACCACTCCCCCCCGCTGCTTTCTGTAGGCTCCAGCACCAACCTCTGTGTACCTTCTTCCTCTAGGTCTCCCTCTGTGGTGTTTTGGGCTCCCTGTCCCACCTGTGGGGTTAGAGCACTGTCTACCCTTCCTTGGTGTCCATCTGAAGACAGGCAACCCTTTGCTCAGTGGAGGTTGCTGGCTAAATTCCAGGGTTCCCAGTGCTGTGCCCATGGCTGTTTGCTCCTCAGACGTTAGGAATGCTCTTGTCTTTTTTGGAGGCTTCATTATTGCTCCTCCACATAATAATGAGATCACAGCTCTACTTGTGACAATGGAATTAAACTAGGATTTCATTTACATTACACTTTGCTTAATAACATATTATAAGTACACAGGCACTCTGCAGACATTGCTGTTTTTCTCAGTTTGCAGTGTTACTGGTTCATAGTTCACATGTTCTTCCAGAGTTAACTGAAAATCATTATGTCCTTAGAGCTGGCCATTGCTGGGAATAAGGACACCTCTGGGTTTTTTCCACTGGCAGCCACTACTTGTAGATACAATATGAAGCTCTGATTAAACCACATTTCCGGAGTTTAAGCTCTGCTGAGTGTTTTAGTTGTTCTATTTTTTTGCTCAAGCTATTTTTGTAATTCATTTTACTTCTGGTACCAGGTGTAATTCAGTAACCATTAAAAAAGAAGGCTGATGGAGTTCTGCCTCATTAGGTGCCTGGAGCAGCAGCAGTCTGTGGCAAGCCTGCCCGTGCCAGCTGCAGGAGCCTGGGGAGCCCCACACTGCCCCTCCCATGGTGCCAGCACAGCAGTTCATGCAGCCACCCAATTACCTGAATTGAAGAAGGGATCCAGTTGAAAAATAACCTCACAAGAGAAAATTGGTTAATTTCCAGCTGGATCGGTACCCTGAGACTGATTTGTTTGTTTTTTTTTTTTTCATGGCCCTCCAACATCTGTACTAACAAAGCGGCAGTACAGCACAGAGAGAAGCAACCATGGGAGGGACCTGCTTGAGAAAGGATTTCCTCCAAAGTCCCCATGGGACTGAAGCTGGAGGGCTAAGTTCTGCCTGGCCTGAGCCACTGCTAGATGCTGGAGACAGCTACCATTGCACTGCCTTGTGTTAGGGCCTCTTCCCTACAGGAAAGAGGGCTTCGTGGGGTGCTCTAATGGTGCATGACTTAAATACTGCATGCCTTGAATTTGGGGAGGGAGGCAGAGGTGGGGGCGTCCACTGGGACACACGTGTCAAGATTTTTGTCACAGGGATTAAGCTTGCTAACGGATCCTTAGGACCACACAATCTTAGTATTGCAGAATCACAGAATGGTTTGGGTTGGAAGGAATCTTAAAGATCATCTAGTTCCAACCCCCCCTGCCATGAGCAGGTACACTTCCACTAGATCAGTTTGCTCAGACCCTCCTCCAAACTGGCCTTGAACACTTCTAGGGAAGGGCCATCCACAGTTTCTCTGGGCAACCTGGTCCAGTGTCTCACTACTCACAGTAAAGAATTTCTCCTAATATCTAATCTAAACCTACCCTCTTCCAGTTTGAAGCCATTAGCCCTCATCCTCAAACTACCTGCCCTTGTAAAAAGTCCCACTTCAGGAAAATTTGAAGGTCTTATTTTCAGCCTGTAGCCTACAGCTCTTACCTAATAACTTGGAAACTTTATGGAAAATGTTTGGGTAAATTTGCCTCTTTCAAGGGATATCTATGTGGAGCAGGTATGATCAAGCTTTATAATCCTTGTGAGTCAGGTGCAGTATTTTACAAATAGGTGGCAAACACAAAGCCATTTCATGGTTTTACCTATGACTATGGTGTATTTTAACTTTCAGAAACTTTAAATGAGAAAGGTACAGTTGCTGAAAAAGCAATGAATCACTCAGGCTGAACTTTAACACCCATTCAACATCTAATTAGTTGAATTAGAGCCACTTTGCAAGAGAGTCAATCAATTCTCTAGCTTTAGCTGCCCCAGTGGTTCTGAAATTTGATGATGTTATCATTACTTCAGAGGAGACACTCAGTTAGCATTTTAATAAGTGCATTTTCCCCCAGCACTTTAGTTCTGAACCAGGAGCTATCATAAGTTAAAATATTATCTGCAAAATACAGACTTTCCTGGGCCAGCAATATGTCCACTTCTGAAAACTTTTCTGATAGAGCACTCTTATTAGTTTCACATGGATCAAGAGAATTACCATCAACCAAAGTTTCGTGACGTGAAGAATGAGAAGATAATTAGCAGGACAGAATTTGAACTGAAGTAATACCTTTGCAGAAGAAGCTCAAAATGAATTATTAAAATTCACTATTCACATATGATTGAATAGTGAGACTAAAGTACCTCCAAAACACTTAAACTAGCCTTTAAATACAAGCCAGACGAATACTATACTATCAGCTTCCTCCAAGTTAAACAAATACATTAAAAGTTTCACAGGAGCACTATCAAGCAAAGGCTGAATTTTTCTGTAAAATTTGAAGCACATCAGATAAAAGGATATATGCACATACAGAAAGCCTCGATTGGCTTAATTTTTTTACTATTTGCACTACTCCCTTGGGTATGGAAGAAGGGGCTCTCATAGCTCTAAAAGTTCTTGATCTGATTCCTAGTCTCTTTGTCTTGCAGAGAAATGGTATGTGGACTGCTGGTTCTCTCATTCTGCTGTAGGACATTAAGATGGCTCAGGAGATAACATCCTTCAAGAAGCCATATGATTTTGTGTTGGAAGATGTCTCAGGATACAGGACAGTTCTAGGAGCAACCTAGCAAAGGCCAATGCCTCTGTCACCTCTAGGGCTCTGAATTAGCTGTCTTTGAGCAGCCTGGCTTTACACAAAGGGAAAGATGTGGCTCTCCTAAGGTATCTTGTGGAAAAGCAGTAAACTGGGTGGAGGGAATGGTCTGTCCCTTCCCTCTCAGCTGATGCTGTCCCTCCCATCTCTCTCAGGTATGCTGGTGGACTTCCAGCTTGAGTTCACTTGTTATCTTCTTTTATAATATTATCCTATTTCTTGTGCTTTCTTGTATGAGTACTATTGCCAAAAGATGACAGTTCAAAAGTATTTAAAAGCTTCTCCACAACATTTTCAAACCCTTCCAGTGCACAGCTACTGTGGCCAAATTCACTTTTTAAAGTGAAAGTTTCAGAAAAACTGAATTAATGAAAACAAAGATTTAGAATGAAATTGTTGTCTGTGCCATAGGGCAGCACATGGTGTCAGCTTTCATTCCTGTTGTAGAGATATTAGCTGCTGTGCCAGACCAACTTCGTTTGTTTGACTTACAATACTCGGCCTACATTTTTGTGCTTAGTTTTGAGTTTTTTTCTTATATGATAGTATTGCATAAATATCCCTACCACATTTGTTTCAAATACACTCTCTGGAAGTTCATTTTCCAGACAGATCTCACTAAACTTCAGAGCTCTCAGAAAACAAAATGACCCAGCGTTTCCCAAAGGTTGTAATTACTAAAGAACACTGTCGCTCCCAACTCTATAGTATCCCTATCTATTTTAGCAGTCTGTTATTTTTAAGGTTTAGGCAGATATTAAGAGAGGAGGATGAAGATAAACAAGGAAAAGGGAAATGTGATGGGCTAACTCTGAAATGTTGCAGTGGTGGTGAGCGATAATTTACTTTTCAGCTGCTACCTGCAAAGAGACAGATCAGGTCTGGTTTTGACGCACATGCATTTCAGTTACTGTCAGTGGAATTACTGCAGCAAAGTAGGATTCCTTCTCTGAGTTACACAAATGGGGACCTCAAGAGGTCCAAAATAAAGTGGAATATGGGCTGAAAGATTTGCATGGAAATTTGAGTGAAAAGAAAAAAAAAATAAATTATGTCATGCAGCTAGCAGGGAAACTGTGCTAAGAACAGAGTGGCCAGACAAGGACATAAGTTGTAGCTTTTATCACTCTTTAGAAGGTAATGGTATTCTCTTAATTACCACAAAATTATCATTAGCTTTTACCTGGTTAATTAAGGTACTAACTTAATTATATCTTTACTTATGCATTCTAGAAGTGTTTATATTTCCTCAGATGTGAGGACCAAATCTTACACAGCTCCCATTACCATTTCCATTTGTGGAAATGATGGACTGCGTCTTTGATATAATTAGCCTTACAACATCTCCGTGCATAAGTCATGAAACTACTTCTCTTTTCATTTGTGAAATGGAATCTAAGCAAAATTTCCTGTTGAGTTTTCAAAAGTTTTGGGTCTACAGTTAGTAATTTAGATCTAAGATGATGCCAGTAACCTATTGCAGAGCAGTTGTTTGAATCCAGGACTCTGAACTTTTAAGTAACTCTCCTAACTCCTGAGCCATGTCTGTTTCTTATAGTTCTTATGCAAAATGTTACAAATCCTAGTAAGCCATGACAAGGTAATAGATGGTTGGGTTTTGGCCTCTCCTATGTTGATCAGCTACACCTACCTCTTCCTGCTGCATGTCCCCTCAATATCAGGATCTACCAGGTATTTTATAACGAATAAGCTAGCCTCCGGAGAGCCCTAAGAAACAAACATGGAAAAAAGGAGATGAGGCCATGAAAATGAAGGGAAAGACATCTCTCATGACAAAATCAGCTCTTCAATCACAAGTCCGGGCAAAACCAGGCATTTTGATCTAATCTTCTACAAAGAGTTTTTGCATCACCCCCCAGAAAATGCTCTGATATCAGCACAGTGACCCTACACATGCTAAAGCAAAGTCCCTCTTTATACAGATTGAGAACTCATGGTAAAAACATGCTGATCTCTGGAGAGGAATGAGGACAGCAAGCTGTGGACATGGTTCAGCAGAAAATCTAATTCTCCGTGTTAAGCGTCTTTATGAATTGTGCCTCGCTCAGATGGATGCATTTGTCCTTCACATTCATGGACACAACTTTTTAAAGAAGAAAATGAAAGATAATAAATGAAAAAGAATATGCAAGCTACTGGAACAGCTAATTTGTTTTCTCTCACAGTATAAGACTTAGAAGAAAACAACATGACTGACATGAGTTAATTTCCTTTCCATTCTCTTCTTGTTAAAGATTATGAAATAGTGAATTATAAACCAGCACATTCATAGTAGACTAAAATCACTTTTCATGCAGAGAATAATAAATGTGCTGAATAGTTTACTATTTAAAAAGATTTAGATGTAAACCTGGAGGAAATATTTGTACTTAAAAGTATGAGCAAAAGCAATTAAAGTAACAGGTTTTGACATTCCAGTCATTTTAGGATGTTTATATGCTGTGGCAGCCAGTCAGAATTTGTAACAATCCTGGGCCAGAATTGTAAAAATGTTCCTGGGCCAGATGTAGAATTTGTAAAAATCAGCGCAGAAATTAGTAGGACCAACCCACTTTAAACTTGCTGGACATCTGGCCCAGGATCTGCTATAAATCTAAATGTTTATTTACAAACATTTTAACTTTGCTTTCTGCACAGATTTCCTGATGTGCCTTGGCTGCACCATATCTGTCTCTTCCTTGGAGGAGACGGTGGGGTGTTTGGCCCAGGGACTTCTTGAAAGCAACCTGTTCCAAAGCCGGGGCTGGCAGCCACAGTAGTCATACACTAGGAAGGAGTAAACCCCTCAGGAAAGGCCGTTTTAGTCACAGGATGTCGAAGTGCAGTTTTCCCAAGGGAGAGGTGTGGAGTGATCACTCTGCACTGGCCCCATGGCCTAAGCCTCGCTACCATGTTATGCAGTGCCCAGTTCCCCAGACAGGCTGCAGAGCAGGGACTTGCTGAACTTTGTTTAATATGGCATTTTGAGCCACCTGAACAGCCTGAAAAGCTGCACAGTCAACTGTTCCCTAGATCACCCCCTCTCTCCACCCCAAATCCCAGATAACTCCACCTTGTTTTGGTTTAAAACTCCTTCAGATCCCTCTACGAGACACTCAGCTCCTTCCCTGAGGTCTTAAAGGGTTTATAGCTCTCTCCCAAGCTTTTCAAAAGTTGGTCTATATAAACATAGGTCTGTGTGGACTTCAGCCTTTAACCTGTAAGCCTATATATACATAGTACAACACAGTGCAACAGAGCCTGCAGAGAAAGAGGAAGCTATATTTTATCAGTGTGACTTTTGGAGACTTACAGACTCCAAAAATTAGTGTTATAGCAGGTGATGTGTGGCTGCAGAATTATCTCAGCACTACCCCTTCTGTCCTTTGGATGAAACACTAAAGAAGAATGAAAGTTCACTATGCATGAGATGCACTAAAAACTATATGCTTAAATAACACCCATCCACTGTACTTTCCTATTTCATTTCAGGTTGCTTTTCTCAGAGTGGAAATTCATAACCAGGCTAATAAGTATTTTCTTCCTTCATTTTATTCTAATGCTTGCACTGTCAGTCTTCTGAGCCTTGGAGGAGAGCAGCTTTTTACATCCTTGTAACAGGATTGAATGTGGAAAGGGCAACAATTTTATGCTTGCATTGCACAAGTCCATCAACTGCAAAATACGCTAGATAATGGAGAACATTTCCCTTCTGGGCTTGATTCAAATCTCATAGCAGGGCAATTTCATCCTGACCTCTCTTCTCATGTTCCCCACAATAACTCCATGGCATTACACTAGTGTACCCAGGAGTATCTGAGCCACGTGCACAACTCACTGAAACAAATGGAAAGCTGCCCTTTTCTTACAGCACACAGTCAGAAAGTTATTTGAAGACACATCAAAATATTAATTGTTTCTACTTATTTTTTATTGTTTATCACAGTTCCATACAAAATAAACACAGAGCTTTGTTCACGGGGGAAAAAAAACCAAACCAAAACAAAATTAATTGAGTAAAGATGATTGTTTCTATTGATTTAGCTGAAATAAGCAGCAAAATGAAGACTAATGAAGGTTTCTATTTTTGAGAGTTCCCATCAGAAATATTATATGTAGTTTATATGTTTTCATTTTTCTATTTTGGTGTTACTTTAAAATTATTGGCAAAGAGATGTAAAAAGAAAGAAAGGAAGAAAGGAAGAAAGGAAGAAAGGAAGAAAGGAAGAAAGGAAGAAAGAAAGGAAGAAAGAAAGGAAGAAAGAAAGGAAGAAAGAAAGGAAGAAAGGAAGAAAGAAAGAAAGGAAGAAAGAAAGGAAGAAAGAAAGGAAGAAAGAAAGAAAGAAAGAAAGGAAGAAAGGAAGAAAGGAAGAAAGGAAGGAAGAAAGGAAGAAAGGAAGAAAGGAAGAAAGGAAGAAAGGAAGAAAGGAAGAAAGAAAGAAAGAAAGAAAGAAAGGAAGAAAGGAAGAAAGAAAGAAAGAAAGAAAGAAAGAAAGAAAGAAAGAAAGAAAGAAAGAAAGAAAGAAAGAAAGAAAGAAAGAAAGAAAGAAAGAAAGAAAGAAAGAAAGAAAGAAAGAAAGAAAGAAAGAAAGAAAGAAAGAAAGAAAGAAAGAAAGAAAGAAAGAAAGAAAGAAAGAAAGAAAGAAGGAAGAAAGAAGGAAGGAAGAAAGGAAGAAAGGAAGGAAGAAAGGAAGGAAGAAAGGAAGAAAGGAAGGAAGAAAGAAAGAAAGGAAGGAAGAAAGAAAGAAAGGAAGAAAGGAAGAAAGGAAGGAAGAAAGGAAGAAAGGAAGAAAGAAAGAAAGAAAGGAAGAAAGGAAGAAAGAAAGAAAGGAAGAAAGGAAGAAAGAAAGAAAGGAAGAAAGAAAGGAAGAAAGAAAGGAAGAAAGGAAGAAAGGAAGAAAGGAAGAAAGAAAGAAAGGAAGAAAGAAAGGAAGAAAGAAAGGAAGAAAGAAAGGAAGAAAGAAAGGAAGAAAGAAAGAAAGGAAGGAAGAAAGGAAGGAAGAAAGGAAGGAAGAAAGGAAGGAAGAAAGAAAGGAAGAAAGAAAGGAAGAAAGAAAGAAAGGAAGAAAGAAAGGAAGAAAGAAAGGAAGAAAGGAAGAAAGGAAGAAAGGAAGAAAGAAAGGAAGGAAGAAAGGAAGAAAGGAAGAAAGGAAGAAAGGAAGAAAGGAAGAAAGGAAGAAAGAAAGGAAGAAAGAAAGGAAGAAAGGAAGAAAGAAAGGAAGAAAGGAAGAAAGAAAGGAAGAAAGAAAGGAAGAAAGAAAGGAAGAAAGAAAGGAAGAAAGAAAGGAAGAAAGGAAGAAAGGAAGAAAGGAAGAAAGGAAGAAAGGAAGAAAGGAAGAAAGAAAGGAAGAAAGGAAGAAAGGAAGAAAGGAAGAAAGGAAGAAAGGAAGAAAGGAAGAAAGGAAGAAAGAAAGGAAGAAAGAAAGGAAGAAAGAAAGGAAGAAAGGAAGGAAGAAAGGAAGGAAGAAAGGAAGGAAGAAAGGAAGGAAGAAAGGAAGGAAGAAAGGAAGGAAGAAAGAAAGAAAGAAAGGAAGGAAGAAAGAAAGAAAGAAAGAAAGAAAGGAAGAAAGAAAGAAAGAAAGAAAGGAAGAAAGAAAGAAAGAAAGAAAGAAAGAAAGAAAGAAAGAAAGAAAGAAAGAAAGAAAGAAAGGAAGAAAGAAAGAAAGGAAGAAAGAAAGAAAGGAAGAAAGAAAGAAAGGAAGAAAGAAAGAAAGGAAGAAAGAAAGAAAGGAAGAAAGAAAGAAAGAAAGAAAGAAAGAAAGAAAGAAAGAAAGAAAGAAAGAAAGAAAGAAAGAAAGAAAGAAAGAAAGAAAGAAAGAAAGAAAGAAAGAAAGAAAGAAAGAAAGAAAGAAAGAAAGAAAGAAAGAAAGAAAGAAAGAAAGAAAGGAAGAAAGGAAGAAAGGAAGAAAGGAAGAAAGGAAGAAAGGAAGAAAGGAAGAAAGGAAGAAAGGAAGAAAGGAAGAAAGGAAGAAAGGAAGAAAGGAAGAAAGGAAGAAAGAAAGAAAGAAAGAAAGGAAGAAAGGAAGAAAGAAAGAAAGAAAGAAAGAAAGAAAGAAAGAAAGAAAGAAAGAAAGAAAGAAAGAAAGAAAGAAAGAAAGAAAGAAAGAAAGAAAGAAAGAAAGAAAGAAAGAAAGAAAGAAAGAAAGGAAGAAAGGAAGAAAGAAAGAAAGGAAGAAAGAAAGAAAGGAAGAAAGGAAGAAAGAAAGGAAGAAAGAAAGGAAGAAAGAAAGGAAGAAAGAAAGGAAGAAAGAAAGGAAGAAAGAAAGGAAGGAAGAAAGGAAGGAAGAAAGAAAGAAAGAAAGGAAGAAAGGAAGAAAGAAAGGAAGAAAGAAAGGAAGAAAGAAAGGAAGAAAGAAAGGAAGAAAGAAAGGAAGAAAGAAAGGAAGAAAGAAAGGAAGAAAGAAAGAAAGAAAGAAAGGAAGAAAGAAAGAAAGGAAGAAAGAAAGGAAGAAAGAAAGGAAGAAAGAAAGGAAGAAAGAAAGGAAGAAAGAAAGGAAGAAAGAAAGAAAGGAAGAAAGAAAGAAAGGAAGAAAGAAAGAAAGGAAGAAAGAAAGAAAGGAAGAAAGAAAGAAAGGAAGAAAGAAAGAAAGGAAGAAAGAAAGAAAGAAAGAAAGAAAGAAAGAAAGAAAGAAAGAAAGAAAGAAAGAAAGAAAGAAAGAAAGAAAGAAAGAAAGAAAGAAAGAAAGAAAGAAAGAAAGAAAGAAAGAAAGAAAGAAAGAAAGAAAGAAAGAAAGAAAGAAAGAAAGAAAGAAAGAAAGAAAGAAAGAAAGAAAGAAAGAAAGAAAGAAAGAAAGAAAGAAAGAAAGAAAGAAAGAAAGAAAGAAAGAAAGAATCAAATCCAACCTGGGAGAGCATCTTTTTGATTTGAGGAAATATTTCTAATCAGGCATTTGAAAGGGTATATAGGTCCTCAGTGAAAAAATTAATCTTCATAATAAAAAATAAAAGCAGTGAATACAATTATATTAAGCATCTTTATCGTTTTAAGAATAGTGTTGTCAAGACCACAGATGCCTCCTCTTTGGTGAACCAATCCACTTCTCTGACACTCTAGTTTTCAGGTGGGGGAAAAAATGATGCTTGAATTATCATGTAAGGACTTTGCAACTTATAAAAAGTCATAAAAGGGATGAATCTTATGTTTTGCTAAACAAATATCTTCAACATTTTCTGAGAGTTATGTTCTGATTCCTGCTAAATAACAACGCAACAGTATACCTGCAGTACAGTTACCTTCTGTAACTTAATAAGATTTCGTGTACAAATCAGAGCAGGGCAAAGTCATACAGGTCAATTCAGGCTCATAGCTGTCTGAAAGTCCACCTGAGAAAAAAACCTAAACACCACACATGTGCTATTTGGAGTCATATTGAACACCCTGGTGGTGTAGGGTGAGTGTGAAAGGCCAGTTTCTGTTGCCAGGGCAGGGTCAATAGATTTTCAGTGTAAATGAGCATCAGGCTTACCCATTTTTAAACCTTTCTCAGCTGGACAACCACACACCCAATTATCTGTCAACTGTATCAGTCAAGAGCCATTCCATGAGGCCATGCACTAAAGATGTAATGAAATTGATAACAATGGGTAAATCAAACCTGGGCCACTTGTTTGGAGCTACATGTGGGTCTATTTTTATTCTGGAAAGGATAAGAAGTGGTGTGGAAAGGAGAGTATCAATGGTAGCAGCTTGTTTTTTAAGAGAAAAAGCACTGATTTGGTCTGATCTGAAATTAGTGCAGAAGATGCATTTTTTGCTTTTCTCCTTTATTGAAAGTCTTTCAGAAAAAGAAAAAAAAAAAAAGAAAAAAAAAAGTCATCTTGGGGCTGGAGGTAAAGGGAATTTACTTCTACAGCTATGCTGCTTTTTTGTGCCCAGGGGCAACATCTTCTTCATAACACCCATACATCATGGGAGAGATTCTTACCTAGTATAATTGGCATAAATCTATAACATCCCCTTGAGGATGAGCATGATAGCTCTTTCTCTGCACATTACTGCTTCTTGTGCTATGACAAATCAGTGTGCCTAACATTAATAAACTGACTTCAATTCAGTCTGTGCAGTTCCATTGTTAATGACTATATACATCCCTGAAAACACTTTCTAATGTTTGTCTCCAGAAACAAAATGTTGGTTAGTCTTGTATTAAGTGAACAATATCTCTAAGAATGTTAGATGGATTAAAACAGCTTTGAGCCTTCGTAACACAGCCTAGCAAATGCAAACACAAGTGTGTTTTTCTGTAAATGAAGTGTCATCCTGTTTTATGATGATACCTACATGCACTGCCAGAACAAATGACAATAACATAAGTTCTAAGGCTATCTGCTCGCAGTTGTCAGGAGTGCTTTTCTAAAGGGATCCAAATATTGGCTGTGCAAATTTGCTTGAAATAGTAGAAAAGCACAATGCAAAATAAAGGGATTCACTCATAGTTTGGCTAGTTGGAATAAAGACCTACTTGTTGTTAGTATTATTTTTCACTCCATTTTTCGGTCCATTAATGTGTCAAATCCTCCAGCAGTAAATTTGACTCCATTGTCCTTAAATAGGGCTTATTGTAATTTGTAAATGTGTACAACCTACTGTCAGCAGAATCTACCTTTAATGATATAGATTATTATTATAGAAGATGCATTCCCATGTACAAAGAAAATGACCATTTAGGAGAGACACCTTGGCCTATCAGCTGTCAAAAGTCTTTTTTTATATTCACAGATATCAAAGCCAAACCGCTTTTGTCAGCATTTGCTTATCTCTTTTTTTCTCCCAACAATTAATGCTGGAAAATTGTTCCAAATTGCTTGGAGGGTGGTATGGTGATCTCTGGAGACATTATATATATCCATTAATATTAGGAGAGTTTTATTTGGGGAAGGACTGAGATATGGGTATTTGAATAGTAGTTACATCTGGAGCAGATTGTAATTTTGTAGTTTGGAAGCAGAAGCTCAAGGAGCTACAACAACAACCAGCCACAGAAATGAAAATAGAACCAAAAGGAAAAGTAGACTTATAAAATATGATTACTTCAAAAACTTAGTTACCTTCAAATTTCTGGGGCATATGTAAATCAGCTTAGTTCTGCTGGGAGTTTTGATATCATAAAGTTCCTATACTAAGTTGTAGCTCTGCAAGTCACAGGGCATGTAGTTATTTCATTGTTCTCTCAGAAATTCACAAACTAAATGTAAGTGTATTTTCAAGCCCAAGTTCTGGAAATAAGGACAAATGTCTTTGGCAGTCCTCTAGATACCTAGAGGTATGCAATCCTCTAGATTGCATTTTGTCAAAGTTATCAGCCTAAATTCACCCTCAGAATAAGCCAGCTGAAGTCAGCAGCATTGTGACAGAATGAACTTGGCTTAGTGGAATTGAGGTCAGGGTAATATTTAGTCCATGTTGGATGTGGTACAGAAAAAAATGTGGTACAGAAAAACAAGGCTGCATTTTTCATAGTGCAGTGTTCTTAGAAGATGTTGTCTGACTTCAGGGCTAGAAATGTCCATCTTCAGAACAAGAAATGTTTTTTGCATTTGCCAGATTACCCTGACACCCATGGGAAACATAGGTTCTTTCCCTCAAAGCAAGCATTGCAGTAACAGGATAACCTGCAATGTACTCAGCTGGCAGGAATTGTCTTACTTTCCTCCATTTCAGTAAAGTTAGGCCTAAGCAATGTGGAACAATGCTCCTGTGTTACTGTCCTTGACAGCTACCTCAGCTCCTCCTTCAACACTCCTGTAGGAGTGTGAACAGCCTCCCTGGAATTTTCCACATGACCTCCTGATCAGTCTTATGGTCCCGCTCATGGACCTTAAAGTAGCATCCAGCCTTCCTAATCAATCTCGGCAGCACCTCACCCAGCCTCATTAGCACCCTGTCACGCAGCACAGGCTGCCCATTCTCCTGCATGGGTAAGGATCACACAGGTCATATATACAACCCTATCTCATAGTGGATACTGCTGCAACAGAGAAAAAACCTATTGTGTCTCGTGTAGGGCAAAAAGTACGATTTTCTGAAATGCCCTTATGACTAAAGTGCCTCTGCTGCTGGAAAATTACCAGAGCTCAGGTATCTAAGAAATAGAGTTTCCAAAAGAGAGCATTATGCATAGTCAGTGCCTTGACATGTTTATTGCAGGAATATGATGGACCCTTGGCCCCAGAAGTATTTAAACCTGGGATCTTGTTTTAATCTATGAAGGAAGTCTGCTATACAGTTGTAATTCTGATTGAATTTGCCCCTATCTCACACTAAGACTCAGTTAATACATGAAATTTAGGAAACAGTTTCAGTATTTTGAATAAGTAATTCAACAAGGGTAAGAATTTATTGCAAAATAGAGCTGCTGCTTTTGCTTTCCAAATAGAGTAAGCTAATGTGTTTAATCTCAAATTCTGACAAGGACAAGTGGAAGGAAAAGAATATAGTAGCATGTTGAAATCTAAATGTTAATAATGCTCTCTAAATGAAGTAAAACAAACAAAAAAAATATTCACTTTTTGGATTAATTAAAAATATTGCATTTCTACAACCTGATTGTTAATGTTTTGGGTTTTTTTTTTAACATTTCATTAACAATATTCTATTGCTTAACACCTTATTGCATGTAATGGACTCCAGCCACCATCTTGTATTTCTGTCCACAATCCAACTTAACATTTTGGCCAATGCACAGATTTTGGGGACTGTTAAGAAGATATTATGTCCGTCTATTCAACCAAGTAATAAGTGATAGGACAAAAGGAAATGATCTCAAGTTGTTCCAAGGGAAGTTTAGATTGGATATTAGGAAGAATTTATTTACTGAAAGGAGTATCAGGCATTGGAATGGGTTGCCCAGGGTTGTGGTGGAGTCCCTGTCTCTGGAGGTATTTAAGGGTTGTCTAGACATAGAGCTTAGGAACATGGTTTAGTCAGGGGACTTGTCAGTGTTAGGTTAATGATTGGACCTGATGATCTTAAAAGTCTTTTCCAATCTAGGCAATTCTATTATTCTGTGATTCTGTGATTATCTGATCCTAACCTTCTTGTAAAATGAGAACAAATAGATTTAAAAAGTTCTACATCAGCTCTAAAAATAGAGCACCTACCAGATTCATAGAATACATTTGACACAAGAAGAAAATAGTAGATGTGATATCTACAATAATGTAAATGACTTTTAAGCAAAAAAGTTAGTAAATCATGTTCCTCATGAAGCTCTCCACAGTAATGTCTTGTTAAATATGTTTAAACATGTCACTCCGACTTAACACTTACATTTCTCATTTTAGTACTCATATACAAAACTATTCCCTCTGATCCTCATTAAGACAGGGTTTATCAAATTTAATTATGTGAATTGTATCGTGCATTTCACCTGGTATTTATGGACTTCAGAGAAATGGCACGAGCCAGTAGCTTATGATGGGATTCTTATAACTTAACTTGAGCTTTTAAAATCTAGAGGTCTAGCCTAAGTCAGTTGGCTGTGTACTCTCTGTGACCAAGTTTTCACACCAATAGGAGAGATCTAATAAGATCCTGGAGGTAGGTGGAATCAGTTGCCACTTGGAAATATCTTTCCTCTCTCAATTGACTGTCAAGTGAGCCTAGATCACATTAGAAACCTGAAGATTGTAAATGGTGAGGGCATATAAGATGTGTCCTACATGAAGAGGAATGAAGATGAAAAGTCAGGTTCCCTGACTCATCAAACCTGTACCACAGTTATTCCAGCCCTTGTACTCTGGTATTTTAGGCTCAAAACTGTGCTTTACTTCATGTTATTTCAAAGTCACAACTACATAATAAAATCCAACAATATGTGACCAGAATTAAAAGTGAGATATGTAAAATTTTTTAAAATGCAGTTTAAGAATAAAATTTCAAGAAATCCAGGCACATTTCTTTTATCTGTTCTGATCTGAATAGTCTTTCTTCATGTGACTAAATTCACCAACTCCATAATTTACAACAACATATTCAATCTGTCTGTGTGCACACACTACGGACTCTTCTTCAACCTCCCAAACCAATTCTGTAAAATAAATTATCTCTGCCAGTGATTTTAACAGAATGATAAGTAAATTCTCCTTCTAGTCCTCTGGGTAAGTTGATATTTCTTCTACCCTCTAACTGCAAGGAAAATGTTCTTTAAATCACTCACCTGGACAAAATCAGCCATTTACTTGATAGTCTAAGGTAACGGTCAAAATGTTGTATGATTCTAACCCCACAAGTTGGTCAAGCTCTAGCTTCAAATAGTGTTATAAACATATCTTCTAATATATTGTCACCCTTCATCAATATAGGTTTCTAGTTTCCTGGTCAAGGGTGCAATAATGTTGTGTTTGTGTTAGAATCATAGAATCATAGAATGTTTAGGGTTGGAAGGAACCTTAAAGATCATCTAGTTCCAACACCCCTGCCATGAGCAGGGACACCTTCCACTAGACCAGGTTGCTCAAAACCTGGCCTTGAACACTTCCAGGGAGGGGGAATCCACGACTTCTCTGGGAAACTTGTTCCACTATCTGACCACCCCCACAGTAAAGAATATCTTCCTAATGTCTAATCTAAACCTACCATCTTCCAGTCTGAAGCCATTATCCCTCGTCCTATCACTACCTGCCCTTGTAAAACGTCCCTCCCCAGTTTTCTTGTAGGTCCCCTTCAGGTACTGGAAGGCAGCTATAAGGTCTCCCAGATGCTATCTTTTCTCCAGGCTGAACAGCCTCAACTCTCTCAGCCTGTTAGCTGAAGAACAATAGAATTCCACATGAAACTGCATTATTTTTTGATCAGGTACATAAATTGAGACACTGATAATGTCTTAATTGCTATTATACTGCCAAATGCTGGTGCAAACTCAAAATTACAAAGTGGTTAGCAGTCTTTGTAGTGAAGCTTAGAAGTAAAAGCATCACTACTTCAGGAGCTGTTAAAAATGCTGTCATAAAATACTGAACTTCTTTTTGCACTTCCTTGTCATATTCAGAGATACATTCGTGTAATATACCTTCATCAAATCAATTCTCTAATAGGATGTAGCAAAGAATTTGTATTTAATTAGCATAGTTGGTGAATCGTAATATCCAGTAATTATAATGTTTACATTTATTCACTACATTATCCAAAATGTTTTGTTCAAGTGTATCTTGGTACAGTAACCTCAAGGAAGTACAATCTCCGTGTCAGAAAGTTATGGGTTTTTAGGTTTACCATGAATTAGTTGTCAAAGTGTTACAATCGTGCAAAAGTTAAAACCATAACCCAGTTTAAGGTAAGTTTTAAAAACTTACTTTGGTGAACTTTAATGTAAACAAAAAAAGTAATAATGTTACTAAAAAGAGCTAACAATACTTACCTATCTAGACATTTTACTTCACCAGTATTTCTGAAGTAGCCCTAAAACACCAGAAGAAATAGAAATAAGCAACTTCAAAGTGCAAAATGTGTTTATGTACTTATAAAACCATTTCTTTAAGTTTTTAATTCCTTTCCACCACATTTACCTGTTCATCCGTCTCTGTGGGAATGTCACAGAGCATTGAATGTCCCCTCTCAAATACTTGGAAGAAGTCTCATATAGTAGTTTTGGGGAACAATGAAAAAAAAAAAAACCATAAAATTGGAGGGTAAATGGAGCCTTTCTGAAGGAGTATTCACTTGCATTCACTGCGTCCACTGCAGTGAAGTGAGGTCCCCTGCATCAAGTCTGATTTTTGGTCTGGTTTGGTCAGTGAACCACACAGTATCAAATAACTATCCAATACAAAGACTAATTCTTTTTCTTGTTTAGGACAGGTGTGGTAAGATCTGATATATGATAGGCCTAGGAGTCCAAAAAGCACCATAACCAGGAATGCAGAAAGAACCTCCAACAGTGGCAGGATCCAGCCATCAGTCCTCAGCAAGGCAAGGAATAGGTCTGTACATTGATGTGTAGGCAATTGTTGTTTGTTATTTAATGCAAAGTCCCAGGAGGTTCTTTACCATCTCTAATTCTTATTCAAAATTTGAATAAGCTTTTGACATACAGTTAAAAAGTTAAATGAAAGCATCTGAAGGTCCCATGCTCCTTCCATCCACAGACACCTCCTGAAAAGCAAACACCCAAAGAAACCCAGACCTTTGAAGCATTTGTGCCTGGCAAGAAAGTTGAAACAAGTTCATATTTAAGCTGGTCTAGGCTGACTATTTGATTCTGCTACCATTTGCTGAGTGTCTGGGAGGCAAAGCACAAGGCAAGGACTCTGAAGTGCTGGGAGTATTTACTGGATGGGAATGAAGCAGTTTAAAATCAAACATAGTTTTACTGTTTGTCCAAATGAAGTGCTTTTGAGCTGTTTGTTAAATGATTTTTATAGTTAAGTATTAGAATCTCTCTCTCAGTGAAACAGAAATTGAGGAATATAAGTAATCACTACTAATAAAATGAGGCCTCCACATCCAGTTTGTTGCTTTCTCCACTTGATTTCTACTGGAAGCAGATTTCTGTGGATTTATTCCTGGTGCAACAATGCCACAAGGCAGCAACTAACAACAGAGGAACTCAGCACAGGGGACAATAATTGTTCTGAAATAAAACATGCGACATAAGGCCAGGGAGACAAGGTTAGAGTTCAAGCAGGTCTGGTTTATGGAGGTATGGACCAAAGGAGAGAGCAGAAGCTGCTGAAGGGTCCCAAAAGGGGTGCAGGATGCAAGCTGTTTTACAGTATACAAAGACTTCAGGCTGCTTAAGTGACAAATAAACATGGCCTTCTTTAATTCTGACATGCTCCCAATAACATAGGATGCTTTATTAAGCATTTGTATCTGTTAGAGGACAACTTCTTTGGCTGAAGTGACAACAGTTTTGTTTTTTTTTTGTGGGGTGGAGGATGTTTTGTCTCCAGTTCTCTGAGAATAACTGTTACTGTTTCTGATATATATTCCTGACATCTACAGGAAATCTTAGAAGAACTCAATTTCCTGACAAAATGATCTTATTCTTGCATGAGTCAATGAAAAACCCCATGAAAACTGCTTTTACTTGACACATCTTATCCCCTTTTGTTGCCTGAAATAAGGAAAGTTAGGAAGTACCCACCATATAAAATTGAAGATTAGTTTTTTATAAAAAAAGGGTACTGAAATGAGAGGAATGAAGATGCATTTCCTTAGATGCTCTCTGAGCAGCTGTGCTCTGGGATCCTGCTAGCTTTTTGTTCTGACTGAACTCCAAGTGTTACCTTTGTGAATAAGCATGTGCTGTGCTTCATTTCACTTGAATTTTGGGCTAAGAGCACAAAATAATACAAATTAAACCTTTTATCCCTAAGATGTTCCTTCACTTTATCAAAGTGACACCATATTTTCAGTGAATCCCATATTTACCAAGGTAAAACAGCCTTTGGATTCTCATATTTGTCTTCATATTGGCTGTTTTTATATGTTGGGTTTTTTGCCTTGGAATCAAGGAAAACAAAACAGTAATTGACTTTGGAGACTTACCTCTGAGCTAGCTACATCCTACAGCAGCAGAACAAATGTAACTCTGTGCCTCTTGTGAGCTTTCTGAGAATCCCTTAATATGCATCATTCTATCTGGTAGATTTTATTTTTTTTTTTTTAAATAAGATTCATTTGTCTCAGTTAGTTTTTCCAGAAGTTCCAGACTCAATATTTTGCAGATCACCTGCATGGTGACCATTTATGCATGTTCTCTGTGCAGACCTTGAAATTACTTTTGTTTCCATTAATTTCATTTCACATCCTTCTGCTGCAGTTTATTGTTTCCACTAAGCAATGTATTTCTAACATATTCCCTTTTAACATTGCTGTAAGAGATGTCAGGCAAGTTCCTTGTTACATTTTGCTCCTTGGCTCATATTCCATTTTACCTTTCAACAGTGCTTGTATCCTGAACATAAAAAAAAGCCTTTTCCATTAGTACCATATAATCATTTTTCCTGTTGCCTCCAAGGCATGAGGCATACACTCTCATTCCATTTTCTCTCCTTTTGGTCTCTGCACATTCATAGTCCTGCTCTCCCCATCACTAAACCTGCTGTGCATCTGCAATTCACAAGTTCTGGGAAACAAAACAAAACAAAACAAAACTTTAAAGTATATCCTTAAACTAATGTATATGTACAAACATTTGCATATGTCTTAACAAAAACAAAGGAGAAACCTCTATAATGGAATAGCTTTAAGAAAGCCTTGCTCCCATTTCTCTTAATGTGTTCAAGAGTATTGCAACAGACAAGTAGGACCTTCAAAATGGAGAGTGTTGCCTGGTGTAGGAAAACACACAGAGCCACCAGTATCTAACAAAACCCAGACACTGTCCATAGAGAGACTGCTCAGACTGCCACAGTCTAGTCTAGAAACACTAATACACAATGAAGCAGATAACGTGAAAGGCCATGTGGTATTCAGAAGGGGGACATCTCATTGTCCATGCTCCACCATCATGCTATCTGAATTACTCCAGGCAGCTCATTCTCTTTCACAGTTTCCCATCTCATTTTCCAGTGTTTCCACATAACAGTTAGAGCTCAAGCTTCTTGGGAGACACTGTTTCATTGTGGCTGTCCTGGGCATCTCACAATTTAATCTATAATTTCACATACAGCCAGGGTGAGGTCACCAGCATTTTCCACTGCCTGCCTCTCACACTGGCTTTATTCTGCCAACCTCCCAGCACAGCAGATGCTATTGCTGCTGGGCACTGCCCCTGACAGGGACTGGCCAATTATAAAGAAGGCATCCACTGGAGTGGCATGCACTGTGTGTCCCAGCCTCATTGGGATATATAGCTACTGTTGCATTAATGAAGTCTGATTCATACAATTACATATCTTTCTGCCCAGTAATGATCCAGTCAAGCACAGAAGGAATGAGAGAAACTTAGCAAAAGTAATTTGAGTTTTCACTCTTAAGCCTCTCACATCCACAGGAAAATCCTACCCTCTGTTTTTCTAGAGAAACTGCTGAACAGAAAAACTTGCTAATGATGTGTTAATACATGCATATTACTGAGCTCTTTCTGACATGCCTTATAGTACTCAGGGTGTCTGAGGTATACTGACTCTCATTGAAGGTTTATTCTAGGCAACCAGGGAGGCAATGCAGCCTCTCATTACAGATACCCAACTCATTTTAACAGTAATAGCTGCTTTATTTTTTTAATGAAATTGTTAACCTTTGCAGATTTGTGGGTTTATTAGAAGAAGAGGTTGGAAATTTATTTCTGCTTCCTTGCCCAATAAAGTGTTAGCTGCATGCTAAGCTTCTGTGTGATATGAAGAGGAAAATACATTGAGTGAACATTCCCTGGTGGGTTCGTCCCAGTATTACTCATGGTGTTGATACGGCTAGTTTTGACAGGCTGGCGACTTGTCACAAGTGCAGTCTGGTTCCCACAGGGAACACTCCTGCAACAAAGAAAACCACAAGGAACTGTGTTTTTGTTCCTGTGCCATTATGTCAAACTGTCAGAAATTTCAATTTTTCAACCTGAAGAAACTCAAGAATCTGGAATTAAAATGTTGGTTATAGTCCTTTTAACATGCACTTTTCACTAAGGACACAAATTAAGAATGTCACCTCATTAACCATGACTGGGCATGTCAGATATAGGAGGTGTGGTGACATCTTACAGACGTAACACTGCAGTATCTCCCCTCCTTCACATCTGGTTTTACCAAGGCACTAAGAGGACTGTAACTTACCTTTCTGCTGTGTGTTACCACAAAACAGTGTGTGCATTCACAGTTATTTGGATCATACACATCTATATCCACTCTTTTCCATCCTGCTATCTTTGAAGTCTGTCCTAGCTCCCCTAACTCTATGAATGTTATGGAAAGCACTTGGCCCCAGTTTCAGCTTCTGTTTCATTACCTTGTAATTTTAGCTGAGTTTCACACTTCTGAGTGTCCCACTGCTTTTCCCTTAGTCTTACCATGCTTTTCCCCAATATTATGTACTTTCCATATGGATCAGCTTAAACTCCCTATCGGTGTTCCTGCTTGTCATGCTATTAGCACTGTCTGGAGCACACTACCAAGGCACTGAAGATATCTATGGATCAGTTCCTAATTCTCCATGCACATGTATTTCTGTGTAGTCTTTAGCAAGTATTTAAATACTGTAATCTGTTTTGTTGTGCACTTCATTTGGTTTTCCCTAGCATAAACTAAAATAAGCAAAACAAGAGTGAAGGGGCCTAAGCAGGGATGTTTCTCACACCAGTGGCAGTAGCTTCCCATGAGAACCCCCGTAACAATAGCGTAGGGATCTGCAGATGCAGGGACATGAGACCAACAGCACCAGAATAAAAGCATGGGAATAACAGGGAAAACTGCCTGCAAGGCTCCAAGCAGCTTGGGTGAAAGGTTACAGAGCTGCAAATAACAGACCTGTAGCATTATAGAACCTGAAGCACTAAGGCACCTCAGGCACCATGCAACTTCATTTTCTGTTTACCTTCTTCATCGCACATGTGATTTCACAGAGAGTTGCCATACCATCCCTCTTTCCCTTTCTTCAGTCAGGGAAGTCTTGTTATTCATTCTTCATGCAGAGTCTGTTCAGTATCTGTCATCATCCTTGTCATTCTTCTCGGTACTATTTTCAATTCTACTACAATGTTTTGGGAAGATTGCATTAGAATTATCCACAATATTGAAGATGTGATGCATGAAAGTATTATAGAGTTGCCTAGTGATGTTTTCTGGTTTGTTTTTCCTCTTCTAAATAATTCCTAATGTTGTATTTGTTTTTTTACTGCAACAGAGTAATGTGGTGACCTTTTCATTTTTATAAGCCCTGAATCTTGTTCACAGTGAGTAGAATTCACCAAATATTTGTAATATACTGTGAATCTTCATGTTTTTAAGTTTTTCTGCATAAATTATGCCAACTGAAGCTGGATCACCACACGAACATGGGCACTCTGAAGGTCAAAAACCTCTATGTATGCAGAAACGTAAAAAATCAAGTTGAAAAATGTTTATTCAAATAATTTAAACACAAGATATTTCACGTGGGTTAAGAGATATACCCACAATTTTGTAGTCATTTGCTCTGTTTGAGGAGAGGACTTGTCAGGTTTTAGAATTCCTAACACTTTATTTAGCTTTCAATAAAGCTCCTAAAACATTCCTTTCAGAAATGCCTAGAATTGTTCTTGTCATGTTGCAAGCAACCAACCTTATGTGCAATTGACTTAGAGTCAACCATGAAAAACATTTTCAAATGAATATTCATTACTGAAGCTTTTTTTTTTGGATCACTACACAACTAAACAAAGGTACTGGGACAATTCCACTATTTGTATATAAAGTGAGTAAACACAGTCTGTTCATCACATCTGAACAGTGTTGATTCTTCTTGGGCTGTCATTTCTAATGTGGAAGCTAAAGAACTATGGCAAAAATTAACCTGTTCCTCCTTGGGTATGGAGAATCACAGCATTAGCAACATCAGCCCAGTGCTAAGGAATTTCACTTCCCAAAAGCCATTGAGGACCTGATCCAAAGGTCTGGCTCCCAGGCACTTCAGGGATTTTAATCTGCTTCTCAATGCAATGCAAAACTCATTTGCACATAAATTCCCATTGTAGTAAAATGTTTTATGCATCCCCTGCAGCTGAGATGGAGTAGAATGGGTCACTGAGGAGAAAGAGAAGTATTTTAATCTTTTAGAGACTTTGGAGTGACCCCCATCACCTCCTCCCCTGCTTCACTTACAAGCAGCATCTTGGAGGCCAAAGTGCCCCATTGCCAGAGGGGTGGTTTCTCATGGCAGGTTGCAGCACAGTGAGTGGGAACGGAGCATGCAGACCCTGAAGCCCTGTACCCTGACCCTATATGGCAAACCATCCTCTGTTTAGCATGCCAGCTGTTTGCCTGTCCTCAGCAATGCATTTTGTCCAATAGGACAAGCCACAAAGATCCTGTAGTCATCACAGTCAATCACCACTCCTCACTAATATTTATCTTCTTGATTGTTTTCAAAAGAAAATATCAGAGATTCAGCTGACAGAAAATGCAGAGATATAATCAGCAATATCAAAGCAAGGGAATAAAAAAAAATTCAGAGGGTAGTGTTATCACAATGTAACAGGTTTATGCTAATCTGGTTTTAGTAAATTTGTCTCTCTATAAATCTTCATTCTTTCTGATTCTTTTCTATTACTTCTTAATCTGAAAATAGTTTTCCATCTTCACTCAAAAAGATTTAGTTCCTTCCTATTGAATAAAAAAAAATAAAACTATTGAGCAAATCCAGTTATCAGAAGTATGTAGTTAATTTTGTATTGCAGCATTTAGACATTCTATTTTTTTTTTTTTTTTTTCACCAAAGCCCTGGCTCAGCAAGGCATTTTTGGCAGATATGTAAACCTCTTTTTTCATTCAACAAAGTCCTTTAAAATCTGCTTAAATAATAACCTGTTTTCCTAAAAATCTATTTTAAACTTCTTCACAATGTAAAACCCAGGCAGTTATTTCACTTCCTCAGAACTGTAAAGCTTATCTCTAATTATATAAAATTAATGCAGGCAGGGAAGCAACCTTAAAACTTTAATTTGTTGAAAAATACAGTTAATAGAATTTGTTAATTCAGGCAAATGCAAAAAATGCTTTTGGAATTAAAAAAAAAAAAAAAAGCATTTGTCCCTTAAGTTGGAAAACTTTGTTTTGGTTTATTTAAATAACATATTTCATCTTTTTTAATTTGAGAAAACTTTTTGTTTCAAACCTGGCAAAGCCTGGGCAGGCAAAGCTGCTTGCTAGAGATGTTATTCTCCATTAACTAGGTGAGATGGGATCACTTGCAGTTCTGTTTAGGTGGCTCTATCAGGTGGCTCACACTAGGTGCCATGAACTTGCTATGCCCATTCTTCAGAGCCAAAATTGAAGAAAATCACAAAGTCCTTTGAAAAAGAAAATAAGGAAAAATCAAACCAGTTAATAGTATAGCCAATGGGAATTATCCACAGGATCCCATACAAGATGTGAGCTGGGACTTCAGGGACACATACAGCATCCATATTCACACTGCAGAAAAAAAAGCCTAGTCTAACCGTTAGATGAGCTGATTGTTGAAAAACACAGAGAAGCTGTGGGATTTCCATCCTTGGAGATATTCCAAACTCAAATGAATTAAGCTCTGATCAACCTGACCTGATACTGAAGATAGCTCTGCTGTGAGTCCAGAGTGGGACGAGACGATCCCTGGGGTCCCTACTAACCCAAGCTATTCTGTGAGTGTGATTCTACACTACTGTAGAAACTACCAGGAACCATTTGTACAAAAGGAAATTTACTCTGCCCTCTCATCCTCCAGTCTGTTAAGATACACTTGCTCACTGCTGAGCATTGTCCCAGTCCAGATTGAACTGTACTTGCTTCATTAAATGGCATATCAGGAAAGAGCACCACCTCTGAGACTGACTGACTTAGAAACATCCATGCTTTTCCTAAGCAAAGTGCTGTCCTTCTTCTCCCTTATCATAGAAACATTATCTTAAACAGTAATGGCTTTAAACTGAAAGAGGGTAGGTTTACATTAAATATTAGGAAGAAATTCTACACTGTGAGGGTGGTCAGATACTGGAACAGGTTGCCCAGAGAAGTTGTGGATGCCCCCTCCCTGAAAGTGTTCAAGGCCAGGTTGGATGAGGCTTTGAGCAACCTGGTCTAGTGGAAGGTGTCCCTGCTCATGGCAGGGGGGTTGGAACTAGATGATCTTTAAGGTCCCTTTCCAACCCTAACCATTCTATGATTCTTTGATTCTACCTTGAATGAAGAGGGAAAAAATGTAGAAAAAACATAAAGCATTCAGTTTTGAAGGCATATGGGAGCCTTCAAAAAAAAAAAAAAAAGAACTGGCCTAGAAGATTGAATATAATATAGATTTGTTTGTTCATTTTCAGCACATGATACAAAGTTGATGAAGATCTTGAATCTGATCTTCATAATGGCAACTGAGTTTAAATACAGAAGCATTAGTAAGAGAACAGAAATAAGAGATCAGTCCGATATCCAGGAAAGCCTTCTAGCTAGCTGGATAGACCAGAAGCTTCATTTAACCTGGAACATCACATTTAAATTAAAGGAAGTATTAATAAAGGAAATGTTCAGAGATTTTTTTACACAATTGCAAATAGCAGAGAAAAGGAGCAAAAGAATGTGTGAGAGAAGCTACTATTCAGTAGAAATAACTGATGGGACAGTCCTACAAGGCACTATATAATCATAAACTATAAACTTTCTTGAAGTTGCAAACACAAGGAATTTTATAATATATGGAATTTATAAGTATGGAAAATTAGAAGATCAGCTGCACTAGTGATTTGAAACTGTTGGAACTCATGACAATGAAAAATTCATACCTTACTTAAACAACTAGAACATACTGTGCACAATTTGTCACTGACGGTATAGTTCTATTTTGCAGAAACTATTTGGAATATTGGTCTCCTAAAGGATAACATCTCATACTGGATTTGATAACGATTGCTAAAATAGTGAAGTTATATATCACTTTTAGACTTGGTAAAATCACTGACAGAATCACTTTTAATACCTAAAGTAAGGACACGTTTATTAACAATCAGAGAAATTCCTTTAATTCTGAGGAAGTAGGACAACATCATTGGATTTCTCTCATTAAATTTGCCACAGCCATTCACTTGTTGACTTTGTAAGTCACCTGCACGAGTCACTTGTTTTTCTTACAATATATTCTGAAGTGATATAGCTGTGCATATTTTCCCACTTATATAAGTAATCACTATACTAATGCATCAACACAAACCAACCAACCAACCAAAAAACCCCAAATACAATTACTATTATTCATTGTCATTAACTTACTCTTCATCCATGCAAAAGTCCCAACATACCAACACAGTGTTGTCTAGTATAGAAAAATGTCCACGGCAGAAATGCTAAACTTAAAACAATCTTATCTTACATCTATCCTGTAATCCCCTGCCACATTCATTATATATTTTTCAATTTCTACAGTAAAATCTTCTTTCAACAATTAAATCTGATTTTCCCCAGAGTAATTACATCTGATAGGTTGAATAAACAGGTCCAAAAATTATAAAATAATTGTGATGCACGCACCTGAAGGTTCATTTCCTGATTTTGGTACTTCTATACCTCTGAGTGCTTGCAGTAGTCATAATGTGATTTTCATTTATTTGAGTTTTGGACATGTCCATGTGTAGGTATGTGCCTGGGTGGGGGAGTGGGGTTGCTTGTGTGGATGTGCATTCTCTTTGGCTTCTGTTATCTGGCCATGTTTTTCATCAGTAAGGCTGAACTCTGGCTGAAATCTCAGTTCAGCCTCTTCTGAATATTTGCATGCCAGTCTTTGAACTCATGACAATGTACTATTTTTCTCAACAATATTGCCTCATTCAATGTACTGGATGCAACCCTCTCCTGGGAAATGCTTTCTGCTTTTTATGAACTACTGCAAAATGAACGTTAATAGAACAAAACATAAAGTGCAAAACATATAAAATCATATAGAAATAGGTCATTGATCCAGCTGCTTTCAGCCTGGCACTCAACATAGTAATGAACAACCTATTAATTCACAGATTCTATGACTGTACATGTGAAAAAGTGTCACCAAGAGAAACTATGAACAACCCACAATAGGGCATCTTCAAATCTAGCCATGAAGACTTCATATCCACGGAAGTATGTTTAAACTGTCCCAACAGAGAAGAGGGTTACACCTGAGCAGACTGAAGTGCTACGATATGTCATAAAAACAGAACATAAACCTGTCCGAAATATAGACTTTCACTTTTTGGTCTTGAAAAGGCAGCATTAAATATTGGATTAAGCATGCTTGATCGGGCCCAAAATAAAATTGCTTACTGTCTTTTTTATATCCAGGTAGAAGCTTTACTTTGTGTCTTGGCTTCCCTCAATTTTCAATTGTGGAGCAAATTCTTGTCTGACACACGAATGTGGAAATGCGTATCCAAAGGCTGAATTTGTCCATGTAATATCAAATTAATATACACTTCTGGTAAAGCACTTTTTAGATTCTGACATGGAAGGATGCATTAACAATTTGCAGCAAAAAGAAGCAAAATTCGTTCTCCATTTTGTACAAACAAGACTTGAGCACTGAATCCAATAACAGTAGACAAGGTTTAGAAGAACACTGACTTCTAAGCAAAATGTTTATTTTACCTCAGTCATTCCTGATTTGGATTCAGTACACATTCTTGATATAAGAATAATCATCTATCTCTTTTTATACAATTCATGCTACATAGGAGCAATGTGTCTGTAAATAGACCAAGGATTCAGTGTTAACAAATTGCAAAGCTTTATTTAGAATTTGTGTTTCTTATAAAACAATTTTATAACAAACTCTAATACAAAAGTCTCATAAAATTAACAAATAAATAAAATACATTGATTTTGAAACACACTCATTTTCTTTAAGTGTCAAGAGTAATTCACTGTGTTCTGCATCTGAATTCTTCTAACAGTTCAAGAAGGTTTTGGCGTCTAAGGTGAACAAATGAAAATGTTGGTCATCACCCTGTAACACCAAAGTTAGAGAACATAATTACCAACTTTTTGCACCTTCTGGCTTTCTAAAATCCACTGTCTGACTTGCAAATTAGGTAAATGTAGTTTTTCTTCTCATCTAATCAACTGAACATGAAAATAGATTTTTTTTTTTTTAGAAAAAACACCTACTAAAGCCTGTAATAAGTAAGCACTGCCAGTTAGGAAAGCTGTGCAAAAAGTTCCATTTCTATATCACATCTATATTTTCTAAGGTTTTACTGTTCAGAAGCTCTCTCTGCTCTTTTTCAATTGTTATTTCATGATATTGAAGCATTCATCACCAAAATTCAAATGAGTTTATCACATCAAAGTTGATTTATTAATCTAAAATGGCCAGGACTTATAATCCCTCTCTGACAGTACCTGAGAAAGACAACTACAATGCCTCTAAACCAAGAGACAACACATCCATTTTAGATGTGGTAAGGAGGCAGGGATTAGTGCTATTTGGAAGAGTGTAGAAGTAGCCCCAGCAGCCTGCCAGGGCTCTCAGACACCACAGTCCCCAACCTCCCCAGGAACAGTCACCCGATGGAAGTGTCTCTGGGGGTGCATGACAAGGAACAGACCTGTAGGTCACATCACCTTGGAGCTACTCTGCCTTATAGAAACACACTTCAGGAACAGATAGTAATAGCAAGGCTGTGTCTGAACAAGAGAATCATCTAATTCCAACCACATAGTCCACTAAGGTTACTCATTTAATCTCATTGTGCAAAATATTTCAGAAAGCCAGGCTATTCTGCAATTCCCAGGCTCAGATATGAAAAAAATCAAATGTAAAATGTTGCTGTTACTAGCATACATTTTGACTGAGAAAACAGTCATATCCAAAACAGCATGTGTGCTTCAGCCTAAATGTAAGTAGGTGTCCTAAGCCAGTGAGATTGATGGGGCTTAAGCACTCAAAAGTAAACAACATTGCTCACGAATTTTCCTCTAAGGAATCTGACTAGTACAACAGAAGTAGCAGGAGCACACGCCTGGGCCAGATGGAACATCAAATATTCACTCAAAGGGTGCTGTGGAATCCATTTTCGAACAAAAAAATCAAAGTATCTGTGAAGTCACTGGATGTGACAGATGTTCAGTTGCCATATAAAATCAAATCCTCTTTACTAAGATGATTGAATATGTCTGTGGGTGTCCGGTTTCATTTAAAATATCTGCCTTAGAATTAATGAAGCTTATTTTGCTATATTCTGTATTTGATATAACCAGATTATTCAGCTTTGTTTACCTAAAATGGTCTTGCATTTTTCCTGACCATAACATGGTTTCCTGAAAATGACCTCTTCATTGAAGTTCTGTCCAAGTAGTGAGAGAAAAGTAGTCAATACTGAGCAAAGACACAAAAAAGGCTTGTAAAGGTTCTGAACACCGTCTCTTTAAACACATTGTTATATGTTTATACTTCTTCATGTGATGACAACAGCTAGATCAGGACCCTGATGCTCACAGAAGGTGCTCAAAAAAAAATCTTGAAAAAAACCCACCTGCAGTGTTGAATCAAGCATGCAAGACATCGTTTACTGGAATTATCAACCTCCTAACACTGGAAACGTGATTGCTTCTTACACTGTAAGAAGCTCTACTCTTTAAACAAAAATTCTCAAATTAATACCAAAGATTCATGTTTCAACAGAGATACTACTATAGTGTGTTAACTGTAACTACATACAATGCGAAAGTATTACTGTATATAGAGAACATGGGTTCATAAAGGGAAGTTCATTCTATTTAGCTTTTGTGAAGGACATCAAGATTTGTACACTTCTGATAAATAATTCTATCATTGTTCAGACTACGTGTATGTAATGTTGAGATCAGAGCAATCCTTATCCAAAATTTCTATCTCTAAGCTGCCATAAAATCTATAGATTTGGGACATAAAATATTGGCAAACTGAGTGGTAACAGAGTTTGCAATTTGTGAAAACATATTCTTAGACTGTACTATGTGAAAATACATCAATATCTCTTGATCCTGGAGAATAATTCATTCTTTAATAACTAAATGAACTAAATAAACTGAAACTGGCTTATTCTCCATGGTAGGTACCAGAGCATATGATGCACAAGGACTGATGAGAAAGCAGAGAGAAGACAGCACATCCCATAGGAAAAGTCTGTCTGAAAATGTTCCTGACTGTTGCAAGATGGCCACAAAAGTTTTGGCAACAGTGTCCCATCTATTAATATTCTCTTCTTGCAGGACATTGTAGGATAAATTGCTGTACACATGTACATTTTGCTTTAATTTCTGGACAAATTGACTTTTTTTTTCCATATTACTTAGTGGTGAAATCTAAAGATAGTTTGCTTTTGTTAATGTTCCTTATATTTTAATTTGCTCCTCTTACCTCTACTCATGCTCATTTAGGGAAACGAGCAACAAAAATGTCAGTAAGTAGCCTGAGATCCTTTGCCTAAGTCCTGAGAGTTCTAAGAAATCTATTTGCTTGAAGTGTCATCTCAACAATACTCGGTAAAGTTCCTTACAAACCTCCCAATCTAAGGCTATCTAAAATTTCTCATATTTTCTACTTTACAAAGAAAACTCTCTTACTTTTAAACAGTTTTCAAAGGGTGTCTGTAACTCAGGAGCTCAAATCACATTCTGAAAAAAAGCTGTCTCTCTAAGTGCCCTTAGTCATGTCTGAAGGGAAGATTTAGGTTTCCAACTCACTTAATTTATTTTTTTTATGTATCTGTCATCCATCTGAAACTAATTTACCCTATGCTTTCTAACTCCATAGGCATTCATTCCAAGATGTCATCACTCTGTTGTTAGTTTTAAAATAGTTCCATGTACAAATTTTCTGAGTACTCTAAAAATTTATTTCCAGTTTTTAAATAAGTGATTTGTCAGTGCTTCTCTTCAGTTGTCCCCTCTCCACTGCTTAAACTTCAACAGGAAGAATAAAGAGAGTTAAGGTTTTGGGGTTTTTTTGTTTGTTTGATTGGTTGGTTGGTTTTCTCAAGCATGTATTTACATTCTAAGAAATCTTTTGTAGTATGCAGGTTAGATGCCTCAAATCTCATGCCTAATGATAACATAGAAGTTGATGTGGTTCACGAAGCACCTTGCAGGTTTTTTTTAGGATCAGAGAGAGAGGTGAAGGACCATGGATACTTCTACGTGTTTCCCAAGATCAGAGCAAAATCTAATAGTGCCAGCAGAAGCAATGGCATTGCTAGTCCTCATTTTATGGGCAGTTACATTTGTGACAGAAGGCTGTGCAAAGCAGTAGTTATAGGTGCTGGGCTCAGTTTGTCAACAGGGATTGGGAGAGAAAAAATAGACTGCAGTCCATTAGCCTCAAGCAACTTTTTTTAAAACAAAACAAAACTAAACAAAACAACAAATTGGCACTTCTTTAGCAATTAGAGAGGCAGAAGAGGAAGAACAAGGGCAGCCCAAGTGCTGCATTCAGATATGCAGTGCTCATTCCTAACAGAGATTTGGCTTGGTGCCCTGATCGGCATCGGTGATGATTTGCATTCTGTTTTCCAGCCTCCATCAGTAGCAAATAAGCCCAGTTCTGGCTTCAGGCAGGACCTTTCCAGCTTTTATTGACAAAATGGTGCTCTACCATGTCTTCACCTTGATTTAAGTGCAAAACAATGATGTCCCCACTTTATATCTTCCCATGTAGACCTGAGCAGCTTTGAGACCAGCTCGCTCTTTCCAACATGAAGGCGATCAGGAGCCAGAAATTGGCCCTCCCTCTAGAACGGACTGAGTTTAAACAGTACAACATAGTTCCTGAAAACGTGGCAAGTGCAGAAATAACAGACCTGCAGACTACAATTTATCTGTAATGTTTTTCCAGTAGATAACAGTCCTCTCGTGAATACTGTGACCATGAAGATCACCGCTATTCAAAACATTTTGAAACATAATTCAAAGCCCAGTAGGTAAACTGTATGCAATTATCCACATGTTGGAAAAGTTTTGTTCTTCAGCTGTGTAATCTTATGGAGGTCTCACTACACTTGCAACTCATTCTGACAATTCCTAATTAATAGTCCCAAGCTTAGTCTCTAGTGCAAAGCTCCATCTCTTTTAAAGGAACAAAGGAAAATATACTCTACATATATCTCAGATATACTATAAATCACTGTGATGTTGTTTTCATCCTTATCACCCAGTATACAGGTGCTTTTCTACTTTCCACCTCCACCTTATCTCAAAAAGCACCCGAGGACATGCTCAAGTGCTGTCTGTCCATCAAAAATATTTTCATGGTTTGTAGAGGGATGATTGAATATAAAGATTTTTGGGATGAGAGAAGGAAAGCACTTAAACTTTTATTCAATTATGAACAATGAACTCCTTTCGACAAAATGTTTTTGTCAGTGTGATGCAAGCAATTCTACCCTTATATTTTTTAGACAAATAATGATGGGCAAATGGGACAAAATAGTGATTTCCTATAACGTTTCACTCTATGTTCTACTAATAACTTTTCAATTATCATGAAACTATTCTACGATTAGATTGTGAATATATAATATCTTTTACCATGAAAATTATGAGATAATTGTAATTTAATTAGGCTCCGCACTCCACATTCCCACACATACATAAACTGCTTTAGAAAATATGTCATAGAATTAAGTGATAATATACTTTTTGCTCAGATCCCAAAGTAGGTAGTTTAGAAATATGACAGACTGAGAGACAAGGGCACAGAATGAGAATTTCTTCAACAAAAATGCCTTATCCACCTCTGACAATCTTTTTCTTGTCAGTTGAAGACCTGTGTGCTATAGGGACATTGCCACTACCGGAGTGACAACATAATTGAAGAATGAGTTAGAAAGACATGCCATCTGAGGGCAGCACCATGGGGGGCCATGGTCTCCTCAGACCTCAGTGGTTTCTCACCTTACCAGTGCCAGCAGGCCTACCCCTCTATGATGGATCACATTTACAAACAGGGAAGGAACTCAGGAGGGACTGAGTTGTTCATGCACTTCAGGAAGCACTTTTATTTTTTTATTATGCCAGCTTAAGGTCAAAAGATTGAGGGTCAAGGATGTGCCCAGAAGAAGATGAGGATACTGCTGTCATATCTTATCTATGGGGTTGCTGGGTGCTGACTGTGGCAAATGAGTCGGCTCCCCTCATCACCCACTCCTGCGGGAGTATAGGCAGTTTTCTTGTGTCTCTTTTCAATGACTACTCCAAATCACTCCGACTTTTTCCAGCTTTCTTCTTCTCTGAATCACTTTGAATATTCTCATTTTAGTTTTCTTCAGCATCTTTGTGAAGCTTTCTTCTCCTATTTCTTTCTATTCTTTCTTCCCCATGTACACTTCCATAACTGCCTTGCTTGTCCATGTCTCTTTTCTTGCTACTTTTTCTTGTCGCCCACCAATTCCTCCTTGTTCTCTTTCCTATTTTCCTGTTTTCTGTTCTCTTACTTTTGGGGGCATGCCACTTTGCTGGATATAATACATTCTACAATTGAGAGGACTCCATGGAGAATCTACTTTTCATCTTTAGCTGTTAAAGTAATCCCTGCACCCACTAGGAACAACACAGTGACTGTCCTTTCTAAATGCTGTCAGTCATATTTTACATCATCTAAATTTTGTACACAACTAGCCAGAGTTATCTATGATCAAAGCATCACACTGCAGACCAGAGGCATGCATCTGAGCTTCCCTCCGAATCTCTACTTACAGCATCCACCAGCCAGCTCATCCACAAAGGGACAAGGGAAAAGTTGCACCCTCGGCTGGCCAAAGTTAGCCAACAGCATCAGAGCTGGAGACCTGGTCTCCCAGCCACCCCTACCCAAGACCCACGGGTCTTCTCCTTTGAAATGTGGCCACACTTGAGTAGAGGATACTGTGTAACTCTCCCAAATTCAGGATCTGATGTTCAAGGAGTTCATTTTGACCCCTGCTCTTAGCAGCACAATGTGCTGAGTGCAACTACTGCAATTAGATAAGCAGAAAAGTAAGGTCATAAAAACATACATTGTACATTTAAGCATCTTTCAACCTCTTTGGCAACAGAAATAATTGTCCTGGCAGAGGACATTAACTAATCCCTCCAGGCCACAGCTGGAGGACTGCCAGTTTGCTGCACCAAGGGAAGGAGGACTGCAGAGGTTGAAATAGCATGAGTAAGCCTGAAAAAACATTCAAGAGAACTTTTGCTGTTGCAGGGAAGGCAACTGTAATAATAATAGTTACAAATGGGAGCCTGAAAGAATTCTGAGAATACTGTCATGATAACCTACAGGAGAAAAAAAATAATCTTATGAAAAACTGATGGGAGAAACCTTGGAATGAAAATGTGTGAACTGGGGACTATTAGGAATACTCTGTTGTTTGCAGAGGGGGCGGGGAGGAGGCTGGGACAGGTTTTGTTTGGGGGTTTTTTTGTGTTTCTTCTTTGTGGGTTTTTTTTTTTGCATTCTAGTAACTTGTCTGAATGAACAACCAGCTCTTAAGATCTACTAACGACAATTTTCCCAAAACATCTTAGAAATTACATAATAAACAAACAGTAGATTTTTCTAAATACCTATGTTTTGCTTTTCACAACAAAGCTAACATAGTTAGCTCATTCTGGTAATAAGCATTTTTTCCTTTACTATCTCAAATATATATAAAATAATAACTGATTGACCATGGACTATAGAGGTACTGAAGATCAATTATTCAGTCCAAGGGTTACTGGTTCTAACTATACACTAGAAGACCAGGGACAGTTTATAATTTAACATTTCAAAATGTAGTATTTTCCTGAATGTGCTGTGGCTATAATTAATCTTTGATAAAGTCTTTAAAAAATCACAGGAGGATGTGTAGAATGTTTCAGTGCTGCAAAAGCTAATACGTTCAAGCAGATCATGAGATCTTTAAAACTCACTGCAAGATTGGTATTGTATTTTAACATAAAATAGCTCTAGAGGAAGTATTCCACCTCCATTATGTGCCAAACCTGGCAGCTGTGCCAGACTTTGCTTTTTAACCCAGCTGTGTCTTCCCTGAACTGTCTTAATATAAGTTCTGTTCAAAGAGATATTAATCAGACTGGCTAGACTGCTGAGACTTAATGTTTCCACTACCTACTTTTTTATCTAGCCATATAAACTTTATATTGAGATATAAATTAAGACTTCAAGTGCTCCTATTTGCTTCTCTGACTCCTTGCCTGAGGCTCCTTTTAAATCTAAGCTGTCTATTGAGCTATACAAATGATACATGTGAGAATGCCAACAGCTTTGATATGATGTTTATTTCTTCCTGTTAATGAAAAATTTCCCATTTTTATGCATATTTCTGGTGGTTTAAGAAAATGCCATCTACGTATTGCTTTAAGGTTCACTGTGATGGAAAGGCTTTTTATTAAAACAATATTTTTCTCTAATTTCAAGATTGGCACTTGCATCTTCTAATTCTGACAGTTTACGTTATTTCTCTACATAATAGGATTGAAGCAGTAGAAGATTAACAGGAGGCAATCTAATTTAATGGTTGCAATTATAGTTGATGAAGGAATGTGTTAATCAGGAAAAATATAACTCTGATGACTTCCTATGTGAAAAAAAAAAAAAAAAAAACAACAAAAAACCAAACAAACAGAAAAGAAGGAAAAAGTGGAGATGAGAAATCTGTGATGGATGAGCTTACTCATTTGTATATCTGCTTTTGTTCTTGAATCATATTTTAATACAGATATTCTGACATAAAATTGTATCCTAAGGTACATAGGCTGTGTCAGCCAATAGAAAAATATTGGGGAGTTACTCAAATTTCTTCACTAACACCTGGATAGTTGCTGATAATATAAAAACATTTACTAAATTGTCTGTTCAGGCAGAGCTCACGCCTGCATAACAGAAATGATCTGTGGGACCACTTCTCCATCTGAGCTGCACTTTGACTCTCCATGTGTATGTACATACATAATGACTGGATAAAAATGTACCAGGATATTGTTGACCATTATTTCCTAAATAGATAAAAACTGTAATCTGCCTGATGGACTAATACATAATGTAGCATGCAGCAGGGTGTTGCAACCTCACAGACCAGCCCCTCAGGGCACTGCTGACCCTTTTTCCTCCTTTGAAGTGGTTGAGGGAATGCATTTCCATAAGATATGATATTATTTAGTTATTATTAATATGACATGGCAGATAATTTAAAGAAATACAATTTAATCAAATAGAAGTTGACACCTGCAGAACACACTTCTTTAGTTTTGTCTCATATTTCAAGGGGTGAGGGAAAGGGGTCTGACTTTACCCAAGGGATGACCATTCCTTCCCAGATGTCCTAAGTATGGTCAGCCATTTGCTCCATGAGTCCAAACGCACAACATAGTGGTATTGCTTCTGTATCCCCCAACCCAGGACAACAAAGGTCTTGGTTCCTGCACAATTTCTTCAGGCATTTCAGTGGACCACTGCCTGGTGGACCAACAGCTGCTGGCCTTGTGTGGGACAGCAACCTTCATCTCCCAGGGCTGTGAATATGAGGTGATTCTCAACTATAAAGCAAAAAACACTACTTCAGATCAGTTCTCACCCACCCCCTAAAAGAAAAAAAAACAAATCCCTTCATTCTGTATTTAGATATATTTATAAAAAGTCAACCTGGTCAAATATTGCATTTCTATCTCAGGAAATTTCAGTGAGTGACATAAGGAAAAGAGAAACATACACTGTACACAAAATTAACATCTTACATAAATATTTGCTGTAGAACAGCATATTTTTGAGAATTAATTTAATGGCTATAAAAAGTGTATTCTCCATGTGTTATGTATAGTGTCCTGCATACCTTCAGTGATGTATAACTCTACAGAATTCTTTCACCAAATAACAGCCCTTGAACCCTGTGAGCAGGAAGAACATCCATTCCCAGTACCACGCCTGGTTTCAGGAGCAATTTCATGTTAACTTTGAATCTCCCTCAGTTGCCACCCTGTGGGCAAAAGGGGTAAGCAGAGACATGCAGTAAGCATGAAAGCATTGCTGTAGCATTGTTTGCTGTCTTTGTCAGCCATGTGGGGTGATAATCCCATAGGATTGCAAATGGGAAGAATGCCAGAAGGGCAAAATAGCCCAAGGCATTATTCTTGTGAAGAAATTATTCCCCCTCTATGTTTCTTTAGCACCTTAAATTGAAAATAATACTGCCCCTCAGCAGCAGAGGCCTGAAGACCAGAACTAACTTTTACCATCTCTTTGTGCTGGGACTATATCTCTTTTTGGCAAAACACTAGAAGCATCTTATTATTATTACTACTACTACTACCAGTACTACTACTATTATTATCATCATCATCATTTTTTGCAGTATGTGGAATTAATAAGCTTAATGTTATGAACACTGAATAAATGCTAATTAGAAGTGCTGAGTACCCTTTGAGGCAGAACTTTACCTCATTATTACTTCCACTATTACAGAAACATTTCTGTCATCTGGAGAAGCTGAACAAGGACTTGTGTTTCAAGTGACCAGCCGCCTATTACAAACAGGCAAACTGCAGTGAAATGTTCACAGTCAGAAGATTTTCATTCAGTGATTTAGTCATTATTTAGTAAATAATTATAAAAAGCAACTATCTTTGTATACTTCATGCTCCATTCACAAACACAAATATAGCGGATGATATATTCATAACAGGTAACTCCTGCAACTCCTATTTTACCTGTTTTTAAACCTGATCATACTGTTTTGTAGAAGGAAAATCCTTGTAGATAAACAAGTAAGGCTTCAAAGCTGTAGTCTTGTATTAACACTAGTACCCATCATTTTTTTCCAACTTGCAGCACTTCAGTTCTCCCAGAAAGGAACAACCCAGGCTTGATCTTCTGAGCTCAAGCATTTTGGGAAGTAACAAGTTATCTCATTTCTTTCAGAATATAGCTAGTTTCTGGATCTGGAAGAAAAGAAATACTATGCAATTTCTAAACTCTGGCATAGATAGAAATAAATAATAAAGTAGAATCTGAGGCAAGTTTTCCTCTGGCCTTTGGGTTTTGAAACAGATATAATCATTAGCCTTTTCCCCCAGATGCAACGTGTACGTATGATTTATTATTGCTGGTGCGCAATCCATCATGCTCCTATCTGTCCTCCTCCCTTGAGGTCCTTGCGTTTTGAAATGTTCTCCCAGAACTCCCTCCTCTGTGTTTGGCTCAGCTTTCTGCATTTGCTTAACATTTTTTTCTGAGCTAAGATCTTAATTGTTAAAATCGACTCTTAGAGCAGTTAATGCCATGGCTCCTTAGAGTTTGAAATATTTGTTGTGCCCTCAGGGTATCTCATTCAAAAGCAGACTTTTCAAATCCACTGTAATATAGTACCCATTTTCCCCTTTTCTCCTAGGAAAGCTGTAATTGTCCTTTCCAATTGGTCTGGAAATGAAACTTGAATACTAATTTATTAGAGACACTGATCCATATTCATTCAAGATACAGCATAAATAGCAAAAGGATTCATTCAAAAATGAATTTTGATTTCAAGCTCGGTTAGGAAGCTGGCATTTAAGAAAAAGATGAGCTGTGCATACCTCATCTTTCATCCATGGAATAGATTTTGTTTAAAACTTTACTGTAGAAGACTGAGTCAACAGATTGTTGTTCTTCTAAGCAATTTTATGTTCAGGAATTCTTGATTTCTTACCAGAAAAAGGAGAAAAAATATTCTGTTTTGGAAAAAAATATCTATACCAAATTTGTTACAGAAATCAAATAACACCTCTACACTTTTCAGATCCAGAGAAAAAAAAAAATAGGATGCAACTTACGAGTTGAAAGATAATGTCACATCCTAATGTGAATAATGACATGAAAAAGGAAAGTAAAGAAATGGAACTGAAAGAAATGAATAGAGGATATAAATGTAAAGAGTCATTTGTAACTTTAAAATGAGCTCACTGGAAACAGAAATGGAAAAACCATTGGACTGGAACATTGAATGACAGGAATGGAAGAGGAAAGTGTGGAGGAAACCTTCCCTCAGTGCGCACACAACTGAAGTGGTTTCAGAAACACTTAAGCAGGAGGATATTAGCTGGCTCAGGTCAGGAATTATTTTGAGGTACCATGGAGAACAGAAGAGGTGATTATAAAAAGGTTCAGCTTTGTGGATAATATTTAAACATTTTCCAGTACTGTAATACATGGCAGGAAAATCTACTGCTATTATGCTAAACACGGCATAATAAGAGGAAAGTTTTCAACGGTTAATGTGGCAAGAAAGGGGTTTAGGATAGGTACAAAAACCTATTCAGGAAGAGAAAGAACTGGATATTTTACCATGATGTGAATTGTGCAATTAGGAGTGATCAAAAACCCACACATCTTTCCACATTGCAGTTTTCAGGGATGGGAGAGAGATGGGAAGGGAACTCAAATTAAAAAAAAAATAGGACCAGGTCCAAACCAGCTACTTCCAGCTTGTTTGAGAAGTAGAACCAAAGCTGCTGTTTCTGTATCAGAAGCTCTTGACAGAGCTCCTTCTGTTTTCTGAGTCATCCTTGTTGGAACCTGTCTACAGACCCATCCCTGTAAAAGCAATGTCAAAGTTGGACATTTCCCATCTGGCCCCCTCTTTGTCCAATCCCACCTTCTTCTCTCCTCAGCCTGGCTGGTCACAGCTGTTTGCTTGATCCCCCTGAGACACCAGGCCTGATGGACCTAGACCTGGGCCAGGTTAGCACCAGCAAACAAGCACAAGTAACATTGGTTGAACCCAATCCAGTTGCATTTCAAGATTATTCTATGAGTGTAAAAAGAGAGACGTAACAAGCAGGCAGCAACAGAACTGAACTTTTCTGTTTAGATAGAATTTTACAGACAGAAATTCATAGAATGAGATTAATAAAGACATACCTTAAAGACATACCATGTTTACAGTTAAAATTTTAGGCTATTTAATCTGTGATTTGTTTAAACTTCCTATCCACTAAAATATTAGAATATTTCTAGGCATTAGGTAAAAAAAATACTTTCAGAAAGTTTTTTATAAGTCTATTTACTCTGGCCACAAGAGTTGTGTTTCAAAGTGCACATAAAGAAACTGCAGTTTTCCCTGATGGCTATCTCAGTCACCTTTGCACAGGGCTCCATGGTATGATATGGACCTGTCACATGTGACATCCTCTTTGTGTCAACCCAGGGCTGCCACCATTGATAGCCTTTGACACTGATGATTTTTTTGAAAAGCTATTGAAGGAATGGCCTGAGTGACACATTGCCTGGGTATGGTAGGGAAAGAAATGTAGGTTTGGCCTGGCTAGGCAAAGAAAGAAGCAGCTGTCTGGCAAAGTCATTCTGTATAGGAAATAAGAATAAACATTTGCTTTTAATTCTCATCAGGGAGGTCCATGCCTCACTTTTGAGTGATTGGAAATATTTTTTTTTTTCCACTCTAAAACTGCAAAACCACAAAACCCCACATATTTTTTATTTTGCACTTTTTGTTCTAAGAATGTTAATGAAGGACTGAGATAGTATTTGCTTTTTTAAACTACAAGTGAGAGTGATGGATGGAATTAAATCAGTTGATGTGGGAGAGGCAGGAAACTGCTGGAAGGGAACTGAATTATGAAGGCACTCAGAGTGACACACATGAAAGAGGACGTCTTTCCACTGCATGTACAGAAACACCTGAGGTACAGAAGACCTTGGGGTGCCTACAGATGAACTTTATCAGGTATAAGAGACAGAGCTGTGCCTGCTCTAAGACATACAAGCAGGACCCACACCATAATTTGAGATGATGCATCCTGCTGGGATCTTGTTCCCCTGCCAGTTCCTTTTCTTTTGGGCTAGAAGTGTCCCCAGAAGAAGCTGATATTTCTGACTTAGCTCTTCCTGACAGATTTCCTAGGGGGATTTTTCTTTATCACTTCATGAGAAAATTGGGAACCCCTGTAGGAAGCACTGGGAAGTGAGGAAGGATTAATGCTCTGTTGCAGTTCTGGGTATCTGCAGGAGACATCTAAAATTACCTTGCCTTATGAGTAATACTTTTAAATGCTGTGTTAGTAGTGTTCATATCACCAGAAATCAGAAGCAATTTCATCCCTAGACATCATTACTGATGATCAGATGCAGCAGTCTGCATCCCAGAAAAGAGAAAATGCACTGACAGCACCTAAGCATCAAGCAAGAGTATGCTGGCTTAGTCAGCAGCACTAATCTCTGTACCCTTCCCACAGCATGTCAGCTTCACTTTACTTTTATCCACCCTCTCCTGCTGTGATCAGGGACATGGGGACCAAAGGACCTGCACCACCTGTTCCTAGCAAGAACAACCCTTTCCTATAGCAGGCACTCCGCCCTCCCAGGAACCTGTGGGATCCCAGGACTGCACTGAAGGCAGACTCCCAAAAGGCCGGGTCTTGAGGCAAAATGAAATCAGATCATATTGAAGACAGGTGGAGGGACATGAAAAGGTCATCCCATCCACACCACAAACAATGTTTAGATAAAACTTGCTGGCCCTGTGATACCTTTTTTTAAGCAAGCAGTGTTGTGAAAAATTGAAATGCTATTACTAATCACTACTGTCTCTAAGGCTGTGTTTCCAGCCTTCTGTTTGTTTGTTTGCTTCATGGATCCTTTTATGTTTAGTAAATGTCTTGCAACCTATTTAATGGTCCTTAAAAAAAAATATAGGGAGCTGTCCAAATGAGTAAGTACAATAGCCCAGTAGTATGAAAATTGTACATCAATTGACCACTCCACGAAACTTCAGAAATTTTTCTTTTCCTCTTTGATCTCCTGGCTAACTTTCTCTCTTTCTCTGTATATTTTGTGTTTTACTTCATTAGAGTTTTAAGTGTTATTTTCAGGGGTCGTCTGGAATTGTCATAGTTAAAATCTAAAAATCTCAGATACTAATTAACTTAGCAAAACTGAAGAGGGAAAGTTCTTAGATGAACTCTCTTAAGCAATTTTAACAGTAAAATACAATTTCTTATATGTTAGATACAGTATCTTCAATATAGCAACACCCAAATAAACCAGCTGAGAAATGTAATTAATGCATCAGAAAAATTGACACCCTGAATGGAATGGAATGGAATGGAATGGAATGGAATGGAATGGAATGGAATGGAATGGAATAGAATAGAATAGAATAGAATAGAATAGAATAGAATAGAATAGAATAGAATAGAACAGAACAGAACAGAACAGAACAGAACTATTTTCGTTAGAAGGGACCTACAATGGTCATGTAGTCCAACTGTCTGAACAATTTAGGGCTGACCAAAAGTTAAAGCATGTTATTAAGGGCATTGTCCAAATGCCTCTTAAACACTGACAGGCTTGGGGCATTGACCACCTCTCTAGAAACCTGTTCCTGTATTTGACCATCCCCTTGTTAAAGAAATGCCTCCTAATGTCTAGTCTACATGTCCAGTTCCAGATGCCAGGTTCTGGTACCAAGAAGTATCCAAGGAAAAGGTGTGCATGTCTAATTACATCTTTTTTCCCCTTTTTACTCATATTACATACACCAGTTTAATCTACACAGCTTATCATATTCACTTACAAAACTTCAACAGCCTGTACTAATATGCATGTAAAGGAAAAACTAAAAAAGAGGAACCTAAAACTTGTATGTATTTTTCACAACCCTTGACTCTAATTAATCATAAATATTACTTTGGGGTTTTTTGTTTGTTTTTACTCAAAGACGCTGATGTCTCTTCAAGATTTTGTTACTGTAAGTTAAAATGTCCTTCCTAAAACTTTTTAGTCAGGGACTATCTTTTCCATATGAAATACTAAAAATTTTATGACTTATAAAAGCTATGGGATGCTACAATATAAACCATCATATTTTGGTATTTCTGTTAAGCACTCTGACCAAAGTCTTAATAGGATTATGTGACAAAATGAAGAAATAAACAGAAAAACCTTAACAGAACATTTTCACATTCAGAAAAGGGTTTTGTTTTGGTTTGGTTTGGTTTTTTTTAATTTTGAACAAGTTCATCTTGCTAATTGTTTAAATTATTGTAATTTTCCAGCTTTTACCAAAAGAATAAAATGGGAAAATCAGAAGTGCTCTTTCTTCAGATTAAGGTTTTTACTGAAAGTGTGCTGTGTGTTTGTACTGCTGATATGCGAACATTGCCTTTAATGGATCAAACTAAAGGAGATATTTAAAAGCACAGTATTGGCCTAACTCATGAAAATAATGGAGGAATTTTCCAATAACTTCAATGCCTGTGGACCTGGATCAATGCCAAGTGCTTTAAAAATTCTTACTTTCAAAATTTTCCCTTCTTATAATTAATGTTTATGTCATTGGTACTTATACCCTACCATGAAAACCAGCACTTCTACTGCATATTCAACATAATGGCTTATTTAAATAAATTTAAATTCATAATTTATTGAATATGTTTTCAAGTTGCTGCATCTCTGGAGCTTATTGGATTTATTTTCTAAATAAATCATCGAATACCATGACATCCACAGACTTCAATACATGCTTCAGTTTCTTAAATCTAAAATTAAAATGAAATGCTACCACCACTAAGCATGATTCCTGTCACATACTATCCAGAGGAATGGACTGTCAGTCAGCTCCTGAAGGCTCTCCCACACTCAAATTCTTTTTTGCAGTCATACCTGAGTTTTAATGTTCTTATTTAAGCCACTTTCAAAACAAAAATCTTCTTGTTATTTCAAAGTTCATGCAAATGATCTGAGGTTTTATTTTTGTCTAAAAAGAAAAAGAAAAACACGTTTTCCAAATACAGTGTAAAGTGGAACACTACCATTCTGCACAGCAGCAACCCCATGTCCGCAAATGAGATTTGATCCCTCCACTCAGCTGGATACAAGTTTTCCATCAATATTGCCATTTTTAAGAAAATGGAGCATTCAACTAAATGTTTTATATTTCCTTTAAAAATTGAAAGCAAAAAATCAAAATATTTATATTTTGCTGCTGTAAAAAATAATTTTTTCAATGGACAGATGCTTCCAAAACTAACAATTATTTTCTTAATCTTTTATGGAAACAAAATTCATTTACTGGTTAGCTTTCTATAATTCCTCCCAGAGATCTACATGTCAAAATCTGAAACAACAGATGGGATAGTAGACATCAAGTGGGGTTCAGAGAGATGAGGTAATCACCTGCAATGAGAAGTATATCTCATTATATGCCCTCCTATGTCATATCCGGCTTTTATCACTGGTGATCTATTTTCTCAGAGCAACATGAAATACCATCAGTTCCAAAAACATAAGGCAAAATAAGACTGGTTCTTCAAGACAAGTTACAGAAGTTTCCAGATATTTTTCATACACTTGTTTTACACATTCTTTGCTTTGCTGTGTTTCCAGGATGACATACAAGCATTTCCAGATCACATTGAACAGTTAAATCAAACCACGGGAATGTCCTTTCTCCTTCAGAGATTCTTCAGATAGTAAGTAGGTGCTTTGCAGAAAAGTTTGGTTTGTTTGGATTTTTTTGCAAGGAAAAAAAAAAGGGCTTTTGTGAATGAGAATTAGAACATCATGTAAAAACTCTCATAATAAAGTATTGCCTTCAGTTACTGTGCTGTTTCACAAAATTGCACTGAAGTGCTACCAACTCTGCTCAACCACTTGAGAAATATAATTACTATTTTTTCATAAACCAGTAATTTGTTTTTCACATTAATACCAAGGACCTGAAATCCGTCTCTCTTTTTATTTTTTTTTTACAGATCATATAAACAATGATATTTGAGAAACTAGAAAACTTGAAGGAACATTACAAATACAAGTGATGTTAAAAGAGAAATACATTTTTTCCAGGCAGAGCCCAGATTTTGAAAAAAGCCAACACGCCAAGGTAATGTGGTATCTGTGTCTCCATTTCAGAGCACCAGAGCTGTCACAGACCCCTGTGTCCATGCCGTGTTGCCTGTCAGAGGGAGCACAATGCACAGTACTGCAGTCTGTGGGTTTTTTTTAGCAAGAAGCACCATTCATTAGAAGCACCTGTTTATCTATCCAACAGAAAAGAAAGGAGAAATGAAAGTATCTGTATGTGCAAAGTTACAGACTGATCTAGCCGATAGCATCAGCAAAGTAAATTTATAGTGTTTAAAATGTACCGTCTGTAAGTCCCTTCAAGCTCCTGGTCAAGCTCTATCACACTCTGGGAGGAGGCATAGGACTGAAATAGCGGAAATGTTCTATAGGAAAAAAGGATGGATGTCAGTCCCTTGGCATCACTTCTTTTATTCAGGTTGAGATGCAGAAAGATTACTGTTACAGCAAGGTGCTGGAAAACAAAATTTAGTGGCTGTGGTTTTTAAATATTGAACAGGAGAAAGTTGAATATGTTCTTTGCTTCGTATGTCTAAATATGCTTATTCCTTCTGACCTGTTTTCTCTTCCCAGCTTGGGAGGCGAATGAAGTCTTTAAAGGCTCTGATTGCACTGGCCATACCTCAGATGTAATCTGCCCATGGCTGCTGAATGTAGGTGGTGTAGTAGAGAAAAATAAGCTAAATCATTGTCACAGGGCACAGCAAACCCTCTTCAGCTAAGAGGAAAGTACCTCTTCAGCTAATAGGATGATCCAGGCACAACGGCAACAGACAGACATACACATGGATACAGCATCACATTTTAAAACCACTCAAATCTTCCACTAATTTTCTGTGGCCTTTCCAGATCTGGTCCTCAAATTCCTTGTCTGAATTTTTGCACATCACCACATTTGATCTATTAAACCAGGCTTGCTGGCTGTTTCCAGAGGATAGAAAGTCATTCCATATTCTCATCCTATTCTCTTTTCCCCCACCTTCTCTGGCACCCTTATTCAAAAAGTAGCTTTTTGGTTTCCTTTTAAACCTTTCCATGAAGTATTGGAAGCTACTCACTGCTAAAACCAGCTCTGTATAAGGCATAGGGCACCGATTCTCCACCGTGCTTGACCTACGTGTGGCGGCTGTTCATGCAAGCAAGTTAAACTCAGAACCACATTTAGGACCAAGGAGGAAATGTTCTCCCTCTTCTGACAGGTAGGAAATGTTAAAGAACTTTTGCCTCCCTCCTTTAGGAGACAACACTCCAACTCCTGGGGGCACGTATGTGTTAGGGGAAAAAAAAACCAACTGCCTCAGAGATCTTGCAATCTCTAGTAATTTCCTCATGATTTCCTGCTCTCTGCCTCCAGTCCACTATGGGGGTAGTTTTGGCCTGTCTCCATAGCCTGTGTGTTTACTACAAAGTTAGGATAGCCCTTGTGGTCTATGATGTTTCTGCAAGAGGTAATGGGGGTGCTCTATGCATCCTTCTGGTTTAAACTCCTACCCATTCCTAGCTGCACTTGCAGAGGAGTAGATTTATTAATACATGTTGTTCTTCTGGTTCAATATTCTTGTGTAAATGAAAAATGCTTTGAAACCTAGTATTTTTAATCAAAACATAAATTTCTATTAAGTTTATAGCAGTAAGGTACCTGAGGAGCAGGCTGGTCTTTCTAATCAAAAAAGCAGAAAGAGAAAAATAGAAAATTGGAACACCTCAGCTTCAGAACAGATGTTTCGGCACAACTCCGATTTACATAGCATTTTTTTCTAAAGATCTCATTTTCTTTTCAGTGCACAGCTAAAATAAATTTGGAGAAAGTTTTTAATAAATAATTCTCCTTCCTCAGTCTGATTTTACTGCTGAGATAAGTTTAATTTTCTGTAGTTCTCTGAAGCAACAGCTCTACTTTTTCGAAACACATCTATAGTGTTTTCCAACTTCTTGATCTTCAGTTATTGAGTTTATTTAAATATTATGTAGGGTTATTCACCATAAAAAGTAATGTTATAGTTTATTTATGGGGCAACAGAAATGAGAATGATAACCAGTCTAAAAATGGCCATTTAAAACACATTGTAGGAGTATGATATTGCTCTGTTTCAATGGTGAGTGGTGATAGATTTCACATATGCCTGATTTATTTTAGAGGTACACTAGAATGTTAATTATGTTATTAGAAAAACTCTAGCCTCCTGAATGTTAAAGGTCTTTCAAAGTAGTAGTTAACAGTCACATCTTCTTGGGGAAATACAATCAAAGTCAGAAATAACAAAAATGCTGCCCAAGCCCTGTGAATCCTCAAAATTACTCATCTTAGAAAATATTTCTAAACATGAAAATCCACTATTAGAAATCTCTTGTCAAAATCACAAAACGTTTATACCAAAGGTAGACCGAACTGGTACCTGTCCTGTGCTGACAAGCTCCAATCAGTCATCTTTGTCAGTTTTTCCTACTCTAGTACATGCTGTCAGCAGTGTCATAAAGCTTTCACAAAATTGTCTGTATTTTTCTGGTTTATGCAAGAAAAAGAAGTTGCCTTGGAAGCATATACTGTCTGAACATATGAAGTAAGTTCCAGCTAAATGGGCCAGATGTAGGTAGCCAGGGTAAGTTTTCCTCCTATAACCTGTGCAGCTCAGCATTCATGACTAACTCCCCTCACTAGTCATCCCCTCACTATTTGTGTTCAGGGTCAAACTTCTAATTCATAAATGTAGGGTGCAAGAGGCAGGAGCTACAACCTCTGTGTTGTTTTCCTCAAGCACTCCTGAAGCACTGCCACAGCACCGACTTCATCTTGCACCCACTCAGCAGACACAATATGCGAAGTGGTACCACATGGTTATGTATGAGTTCTATGTTCAGAAACTGAATTGTCTGGTCTTACGAGCTTTTTATTCTGACTTGCCCCACATGATGGAAAAAACATTAACTGTCACCCCCTATACTCAGTGCTTTTATGAGTACCTACTTTTCTCTTAGATTCATATTTTATCTCAGATTTTACATGAGGTTTGCCCCATTTAAAAGAAGGAGAAACCCAAATAAATTAATAGGCAGCAAAGAATTAGTAATTGGGAGTGGAAAGGTAATATGCTGCATCAGAGATTGTTGTAGAGCTCGGGTAGTGGTATGTCTGATAGCAGAAAAATCCCATTCTTGCATAACTGTGCAAAATGTAATGAGCAGCAGCACTGGAAAAAAACTTGCCTAATTATATATTTACACAATAAAGAGACTTGGTGCTGGAGTTGTTCCAGATTTTTTTTGTTACATAATACATGTTTAACAAAACTGTCTAATTATAACTGCACATATTTACTCAAGAGATAGAAAAGGCTTCAAAGGATATTTTCTAACCTCCAGGAATATTTTTTTTTTTCATAACAAGTTTAATCATTTATCATTACCCAACAATTTGAGATCCTACAGTTTATAAATATACAAACTGAATATCAGTTAATATTTAATATTATATAATAATGTACTTAAGTATCTGGTTTCAACCAATGATATCTTGGAACTCAAGGTTGAGAGTGTCATTCCTTCCAGAACAGACAAAAATAGACCACAAAAACAAACACAAGTGTCTCAAAAGTTTCCTTTCCCACAGGCTAACTGCAGAATGCAACCTTGCCTCCTGAAGGATCAAAATACCTGAAAGTATTATCATACCCAGATATGATGACTTCTTGGCCAACAGAGATTGTTATAATGGGGTCTCCAAAATAAAACAAAACTCTAACATAGTCTGTTAACACTAGAGCAGAGATAAACAGGAAAAGTCCATTCTGATGAAAAAAACCAACCAACCAACTAAACAAACAAAAAACATACAAACTTGTGATTTTTAAGCTTTCCTCTTCAGTACAGACAAAAAAGACAAAATCCTGAAATGAGCTGACTACCCAACAGATTTTTTTTTGGAAATATGGAAATTCCTTAGAGGACAGGTTGCTGGAACATTTTGTTTTTCTTGAAGCTAAATATAATCTTCCTCTCTGTCCATCCAATAAGCTTCCTGTCCCTATGGGCAGCCCACTGCATGGTGCAAAGGGCCACTGGCCTCTCGCTGCACCCCAGATTTCTGTTCCCTTTATGCCACTGTCACAGCATGAGAGCAAGCCTCTAGCCTCTCACCCCTTCCTCCTGGACAGGCTGCCATGCTGTGACAGTTTAACCAGGACAAGTGTCTTGGGACCTCTTTCCCCATTGCTTCTTCTCTACCCGCCCCTTCTCCCTGGTGACACTTTCTGGGCTCAGCCAGCAGGATGCAGAAGCCAATGTGTCCTTCTTGGTGTATCCTTCTTCACGCTGACATGCTGGGAAAATTGCACCCCTGCTTTGAGAACGCGACTCCTCCAGCCCAGAAGGAAAGTGGAGCACAAACGTCAGATAAGACAGAGGTTATCTCACCACCTGGGGAGTCAGGAGGCACCAGGGGCCCAAGGAGAACTAGACATCACACCCTTTGGTCAGCTTTGCCTACCTGATTCCCATTGAAAAACACACAAGGACCAATAAATCTTCCCAGAATGTCTCATTTCCATGGAATCAGTATTTTCTGATGTGAGAACGGCTCTACCAATGATTCCTCTTTTTTTTTTTTTTTTTTTTTTCCAACCATCTCTAACTCTGAGGTAAATTTAATGAGGTTTTGTAGCAGTATCACATCCCCAGCATATCAAGCACAGAGAGAAAGCTGCACCACTGACTCATCAGATGGAATGCAAAATATCTCAGCACAGCAGGGCTTTAGAAGAAGCTCAGGGAACAAGTGACTCTACTGCTTGTACTTTCTGTCATGACAAACCCCCAGCCAACCAGCAACTTCATTTTGTTAGTACAAGAACACTCTGTAGTCACCAGGACTTCCACACTAGTGACAGGTCTAGATGTTAAATCAAAACATTTCTCCCTGAATGTGTACAATAAAGCAGTGTCTTCAAAGACAGTGATAATGACAGTGGTACCCAGGCCTGAGTGGTACCCTGCATGTCCTCACCACAGATCAGAGATAAACTATGTCCAAGACATTGCAGTATTCTTGTTTTAACAGATGCACCTCCCTCCCACTTATCTTTACTTTTTGCACTCCTTTTGAATATGTTAATATCTAAACACATTATCAGGCAGAGAATGATATTACATGAATGCTGATTTTTAATCTGTGACAAATACATCATGTGTAATAGCTTCCTTTTAATATTTCATAATCATCTTCATTTAATAATTGATCTGAGTCTAATTTATAATGCTTATTACTCATATGAATTGAAAATGTTTTTCATCTCACACTATAGTTCCTGCATAGGCAAAGCTGTGACTGCTGCTAATGTTGTGTTAATCAGGCGATGGAGCCTAGAGAACAGCACAGGTGCAGGGCAAGGAACATGTCCCTTCCCTGGAAACACTCAAGGACAGAAACTGCTTCTACTGAGTGGCGCTCTGACATATGCTCAGTGCATGTCAGCAAAGTGAAGGGCATGTCTCGTGCTATCTGTTCAATTGCGCTGTCACTGCCAACTCAAGCATATCTGTCACTGTGTTGACATGCATGACAAATTGCAGAAAAAGCTCTGACTGATAATACTTTCTTCCTACATCCCAGCTTTCAGTGGTGATAAAATATAGTCAAGCCTGATGAAAGGGTTACACTCATGAACGTTTGTTAGATATGCAACATTTTTGCTACATACTTGCAGATGAGCTGTTATGAAATAACCCTGCTCACATTTTTTTATAGTTCTGCAAGTAATGCTTTTCATATTCAATCTATTGTTAATATTTACCATTTAAGAAGTCTAAGAATTTTTTTCCTACATTGCAGTATTATGATATGTCAACAAACTATTAGTACCTGTGAGGGTCTGTGGGCTGAACTGTAGTCAACTGTAGTCAATTTTTTCTTGCTGTAAGAGGTTTCTGTAGCACAAAATATGCCACAGTGCTTGGACCGTAGAGAAGTGTTTGAACACAGCAGTTGAATTATCCAGGGGTTAACAGACAGGCAAACCCTAGGAAATCAGCAATTAGTCATTTAACAAGCAAACATAGATGGTTATTTTAATTTGTAGCAACTGTGAAACAAAAAATGTGAGAAATATATTTTAACAGCTGTGAAGTCATGCTCTTATTGGAGAAGTGTAGAACTTTCCAAACCTCAGAATGTGGCAACAGAAGTCTTGTAATCTACGTTACTCAAGCAACAACAGGTCACAATAAACATGAAAGAAAACCCAAGGTGAGGAAACACTGTAAGACTAAGATTAACATTCCGGTATTGCAGATAGACAGATAGACAGATGATGCCAGATGCAGCTTGCTGCACCTGTGTCAGGTACTGGAAAGGATTGCCTTCCTTCCTCAGCATCTTTTATAACTCTGAAATGCCTCGGATCTCAACTAGAGCTACTTAAAGTGAAGCCTCCCTTAAAAGTTTGCTTTAACAAACTACATGTGAAATTATGCAAATGTCTTTAAAAAAAATTATATTCTTGTTTGTATCTGTTATAGAGATCCTTTTTTGTCCTTTTTAAATTTCTTTTTTCTTCAATACAAGCTCTTCAGAGCATGAATTGCTTCTTCACATGTGAAGGTAAAACACCACAGGCACTGAGTCACAGAATTTTGAGGAAGGTTTATTGCGCCATCAATACAACCATTTTCAAGCAAAGAAACCCATCTGTCATGTAACATTTAAAAACAAGTACTTCGATACTCCCTATTCTTCAGTGAGGAAAGACTCTGCTGGGAAATAAAGAGGAAAGAAAGGTTTGTTGAAGCAGCAAAACTCTGATCTACCATCTTCCTCCTCCTGTTAAGTGTCAGGGTAGGGCCCGTATGAATAAACTTTTATTACCAACACAGATACAGTATATGCATGAAAACAAAATAATTTTCAGGATGGGATAATACATGTTTTTTTCCAGCTCCAAAAATTAACAATCAGGACCAACAGTGCATGGTCCAAGCAGGACTGGCAGTACTTGCATGTTTTAAGAGCCTGAGCCATGTTCCTCCCCAGGAATTTCCTTTTTCTGCATTGGTATCTTGGTTTCATTTGGTCCTAGTAACCCTGACCCTGTGTGGCAACCGTATTTTTCACATATAAAACACCAAGAAAATTCTTGCTGTACTTTAAATTGTCTGACAATGTAATCAGCACTGCTCTGGGATAGAAGTGTGACCAGTTCATGCCTCCTCTGTCATTATCCCTGACCAGGGCACATCCATTAGATCCCCCAAAACAGCTTAGATGATAGATAGATCTGAAAATGGAGCCAGTTATTCACTGGAATATAAATGCCAAAGATGATAGTGATGCTTCATGGGACTTCCAAAATGCACTGTTTCTAAAAGTCTATTGCTGGTCTGTTTCTTCTGTTTAAGCATGTTCCTGACCTGGGTTATGTGTTTAGATTGCTAATAAAAAACTTTGAAAGAGAGCAACCTCCAATACTGAACATGCATAGATGAATCCCACTGTTTCTGTGTGCAGTGCATAGCACTTCCAGGTGGCTTTGACACATAGACAATGTTTATTCTGTTTTCTACAATAATTTGATTGAGTTTAATAAATTATTACTGAGTGTCTAAAAAAAAGAGAAGAAACACACAACCAAAATGTTTCAAAAAGCTAAGTAATTGTTTGTAATTGCTATTCAGGGATATTTGTTTTTGTCTGTGGTAAAATATTTTTGTTGTGTGCTCTCCAACAAGTATTTTGGAAAGCAGCACCCAGAACAAGGTGTTCCTGCTTAATGTTTGAACTCCTGGCAAAAAGGGAATAGGTAGTAGGAAGTTCTTGAAAATACAGGAGGCAAACAAGGTTCACTAGCCTGCCAGAATGCACACACTCAAACCAGTTCACTAAGGCTGATAATTTCCCAGTAAAACTGGGTCTACTTATTTATTTATTTGTTTGTTTGTTTGTTTGTTTGTTTGTTTACTTACTTATTTATGTCTAGATCTGCCTGTTGATATATGGTAAAACATCTCCAAAGCACTTAAGTGCTCTATTCAGAACGTTATCTGTTCAAGATATCTTGTTGGCTTCAGAGGCAGCAGCTATCAGCCCTGAGCAGCAAAAGGTCTATTTTATGTCATTCCTGCATACAGTACTACTACTTCATACAGCGTTGCTCCACTGAAGGTAAACTTGAAGGAGATGGCATTAATGTGGGATTAAACAATTTGGGATCTTGAACTTCAATGCAACTCAGTGGGAATTATGTTCTCACCACTTATCACCCAAATTAGTCAGCCTCCTATGAATTTCAGTAAAAGTTTGGTGTGGAAGTCTTTTAAAGGGGCTGAATCTGAAGTGGTGCAGCATCTACAAATCTCTGTTTAAGTATCTAAATCACCCAAGAAGAAACTATATTTAACACTTAAAGACTTTTAGTCCTTCTACTCTTGATCTCCAAATATTGTGATAGCCTATGAAACTACTGAAAGTCTGCTGAAAGTGGACACAATAGTTTGCTTTGAAATGTAGCATGAAGTAAAATTCAGCTTGTTTCAGCCTTACAAAAACAAACTTCATATAATCATTAAAATTTAATTCAAATTTATTTTGCACCTCTCAAACTGCCCTTGATTTTTGAGGTAATTTTCTCCTTTTCACCTATAAAAGCAAGAAGGTTATTCATGAGGCTGACATTTGAAACTTTTCTGATTAGAATTACAGGGTTTTAGTAAATGGTAAATTTCTCAAGGATCAAATCAGTATATCTCACTTTTGCTGTTATAAGTTAGGAAAGCTGGTTCTGTAGCCCACCAGGACATACCACTCCCATGACCTTTAAACTCAAAGACAATCTATCCAATGTCTTTGGTTCATAATGCTGAGTATTTAAAGAAAACCAGTGCCAGATTTTCCTCTATAATAAAGTAACTATCACTAGATTAAAGGCCCTAAAAATAAATTCATTGGAAAGGGTTGCAGTGAAGTATAGATGAATAAGAGTGCTGCGGCAACAAATAAAGGATGTAGTTTGGAATAATGGGCTGTGTCAGAAGACCCCATTGGGAAGCTCACAGTCAGCACGGGTTAGAGAAGCCTTCAGAAAATTATCAAAGAGCATTTCACACAGCCAGAAGGAAAAGTATAAGAGGTGATTTAAAGCTGGTCCCTCTAAGCTGTGCTATGCACTCAATACCTGCCAATCTCCGCCTCTGTGTTTAGCTGTGGTCATTAATTATTTGTTCTTAATTTCACCTGTACACATGAATGTTTTCATAAGTTCTAACACTGAAAAAAGCTTTGTTTATATTTCTCCCTGTAGCAAATATTTCATTCCTATTAATTCTGTGTATAGATGGAAAATATTACATTATTTTTATCCGGCAAGGTGCATTTTCCTTCCTGCTAGATAGCCCTCAGAACTGAGCAAACACATTAACCAAAGTTGAAACATTTTTCCTCCCCAATATGAGACTGGCAGGTTATATAGCTAGCAACTCCTCATAACTGTACTGCAAAAGCCAAATTTTCCCAAATCCTCTGTCATCCTGGATGTATTCACTGAATTAAAAAAAAAAAAAAATCAGAAGATGAAAGAAAATTATGGTGAAAAAATAAGATGAGAGACAGCCAGTTTTTTAATAGAATCAGAAGCAAAAATCCCTGTTTCTCAAGAGTTTTCAGTTAACTAAATGCAACTAGAAGGATCAGCGGTAGAACAGTTTTCATATTTTTTCAGCTCTCACCTAGGGATTTGGATCCCTTCAAGTCCAAGAACCATTACAATACATTTTAAGATGTACTAAAAAGACTTTTTGTTTTAAATCATTATTTACACCAAAGCAAAGTAATTAGCATTTCCTATGTGTCAATTATTCCATATACCTCCCATTGCATGAGGATTTCCTTCAATTTACTCTTTTTCTACCTCTTAATAGGCTGTAATTTAGCAAGGGCTTTCAGTGTGAAAATTGTCCTGTATGCTGAAATTCCATATTTCCCCAGTATTTTGGAGAATAAGTTGATGCCTGAAGAAAAGAGCTCTGCTTAAGTACATGCTGAAAATTAAGTCTGTGCTATAGTGTTTTATTGAGTCAAGATCTGCATTTGACCCCTGTGTCTGCCCTAAAGCCATTGGGAAGTAAGCACTCACGTCACCTGAGTTTTTTCAAATACACTACATCAGAAGTCTGACTTACTGTCTCTCAAAGCATTTTGCTTGATGTTTTTATATTTTCTCAGTTTCTTCAATCTTTCCTATGTAATGGAATGAAAAGCTCATTATTTATTCCATGTACTGACTCGCTAGTACTATTAAATTGACACAATTTCCTTCCATGTTCTGCATACGATCCAGAAGATCTGTTTTGTCTTTGGGGTGTAGTGGGTATTCCTTACCATCTCCAGGTGTTTCCTTGTAGTTTCAGGGTATTCATCTTCTGATTTTGATAGTATTTTTTTCCTTCTTAGTGTTTTACACTAATGTATGTCATGTTCTTGCATTGTACTATTCTGACCTCTTTAAGTCTCCTTGCAGTTTAACTTTCTTCTGTCTATTCGCTGATACTCTTGTTTTGGTGTAACTGACAAATTTGATCAATGTCAAATATAACCACTCTTTCGAAATAATCAGAAGAACTTAAATACTAAGGATTTTAATACAATTCCCTGCACCAATCTCAGCTCTCAGTCTGTCAAAGAGTTTCTACTCTATTACGTGATACTGAATGCTTTGATTCCATCATAAATAAATAATGTAGCACTATAGCACATATATTATGGAATTTTGTACATAAGGAAACACCCTTTATTTTTTTTTTTTTAACTATATCTATCAGAGAAGGTTATATTTATTTTTCATGCAATAAAAGTCTGGTTTTTACTATATCAGAATCATAGTCCTATTATTAATATTCATATAGGACCCATTTCAGGCCTGACCAAAATCGGTACAGTAGGTGACTAAACAGGGTTTATATTAGCATCATATTGGTGTTTTTTCATATGCTCAGGCTCTTATGAGCTAAACCTTGCATGTGTCCATGCATAATGCTATATGAAAATACTTAGGGAAGTTTCTTCAAGCCAGCTAAGCAACAAAATATAGGCACATTAGCACAGTTCTTGAGTTGGGATAACTCAAGCAAAAAGCAGTAAATATAATGACACATTAATAAAATCACAGAATCCTAAAATGGTTTGGGTTGGAAGGCATCTTCAGAGATCATCTGGTCTAACCTCCCCTGCAATAAGCAGGGACATCATGCCCTAGATCAGGTTGCTGAAAGCCCTAGCTAACTTTTAATACTTTCAAGGATGGGGCATCCTCGACTCCTCAGGGCAACCTCTTCCAGTGCCTCACCACCCTCACTGTAAAAAAATTATTTTGTTTATCAAATCTATATTCTTCCAGTTTAAAATCATTGCCCATTCTCCTGTCACTACAGACCCTGGTAAAAATTCTCTCTCCATGACCTAATTGAAAGGCCAAAATAAGGTCTCCCCAGAGCCTTCTCTTCTCCAGGCTGAGCAACCCAAACTCTCTCAACTTTTCTTCACAGGAGAGGCATTCCAACCCTTTCATCATTTTTGTGACCCTTCTCTGGACACACTTTAACAGGTCCATATCTTTCCTGTACTGGAAAGAGTAAAGCACAGTACTCCAGGTGGGGTCTTCATTAGAGCAGAGCAGAGGGGCAGAATCACCTCCCTCAACCTGCTGGCCAGCTTCTTTTGGTGCAGCCCAAGATCAGGAAGACAGTATCTGCTTTGAAAAGAGCTAGTTCAGCTACCTCTGCATGACAATGCGTAAGACCAAATGTCTTCACCCATTGCAATCAGTACTTCCAGCCTTCTTCTCTAAATAGCTGCATGTGTATTGCAAGTAGTTCCCATACAGCTCTAGACAAATGGATAGCTTTTGAGAGTGAAGGGGGAAGGGAACAAGAAAAGGGTAGATTCAAGAAATGTCCAAATTTCAGTACCTTCCTAGGGGAAAATTTAAAAATTCCCTTTGGACTACAGGAGTTTACTCAGCCAGTGCTACGTTTAACAAACTCGTAGTTTTGCTAAAAACAGAATGATCATGGAATTAAAAGAACAGAAGTGGACTCTGTTTAAAAATATCTTATCGTCGTTTCCAAAGCACATGCTCAGACAAGGACTTTTTAGTTCAGGTCAACTCGTGATCCTTTAACAGCAAAGCTGACTGTCTGAGCGCCAGCAAGAGCTGAGGTCGTCTTCTCTTTAACAATCTGGATCAGCTTTCATACTCATCCGTGCCTCTTATGGCCTTTCAGGCAGCTGACAAGTGCATTAATCCTTCCAGGTCAACTTTCCATACTATTTCAACAACAGCAAAACCACAATTGCCATTTGTGCTTGAACCCCATCATTACTGTTCTTTTCTTACTCCTGGAGTCTTTCTGCATTCAAGTTTGCCATAAACATAAATCAGGGGTTTTTTTGTTTTGTTTTTTTTTCATTTAGGTTACAATAATTTCCCTTGAGCATTCATAGGGCTCTTCCATCTCATTCTACTCTCCATCCCTGCCAAATTCTTAGCAAAATAGAGAGGTAAATAAAGAGCTAAAGCAATGTTGGAATTGCAAATTATTTACTATTTTTGTTAGCTTTAAAGAAAGTGCTGTCAGATGGTTATGTGCTGTTAAAAGCTTTGCATTACTCTGTTTGAGACATATAACCAAATTCATGTCTGGTAAAATCAGTTAATCATACTTGGAGGAAAGGCTGGACCATGACATTCATTTTTACTCACTCAAGATTTCTTGTTTCCTTGATCAATATTCCTCTATATTGAACATCTGAATACAAAATTATGCAATACTTTTATTTTTACAATTCTTCATTGAGAGAACACTGTCCTTGTTAGAGGGACTTTTATTTTGTTCTCCTTTGATATGCATGTGAGCAGTTCCTTATTCAGAGTTTCTTAAACAGCATAGGATAAATTGTATTTGCTATTCCCAAGCTCACAGTCTGGGGTGCAGCACTCCCACAGAAAAAGCTGTCAGAAAGAGAAGGAGTGGAACCAAGAGAAAAGAGTGAAAAGATCTCCCTCTTCTTTCTGCCAGGGAAATCAGAGATGTTCTCTTTAATGTCTCATACATATCATAACCCCTAGAGATGGAGCTGAAATGGTGATTTGGTGGTTAGAAGAACACTAATGAATTGAGCCTCTGACCAATGCTGGTCTTAGTAATTGACTTCTCTGCAGCCTTGCTCTTTATCATCGTAGCAGCTCCTCCCTACACAATGTCTGACACTCTTCACATGAACTGATAACTTACACTGTAATTGCTTAGATATAATAATAATTGTGAGAACTCAGCATTTTGACGGTGTAAGGTAAGTCAGACACAGCAAGGTTTGAAGAACGGTAAGATTTTTTACAGCATCTACCTGTTTTCAGCTCATAGAGATACTGGAGTTGGGGGTTGCAAGGGATGGGTGCAGAATGCAGTGTGCACTCTGCTCAGCTTGTAGGTGTAAGCAATCCCACCAGTGGAAAGGGAGGGGGCAGAAAGCCACACCACCACTTCCACTGACAACAAGGAAAATGGGGACGTAGGGTAACGTGGAAAAGGTTGAACAATCTTCCTTAGCTTCTCTAAAATGCATGTTGTGGCAAAACTGAGCTCAAGTTCCCCAACAAAAGCCATCAAAATGAAGAGACAGAGTCCTTAAGAAATGCCACAGTTATCAACTCTCTCTGCACCGCTTAGGAGTCTGGTAGGAGGTGGCAATATGTGACTGAATCCCAGTTAACATCTTGGCTTTGGGGTAAGAGTTGGCAAAACAGTATTCACCACACAAACTCCAGAACATTTCTTAATCTGTTTCACATTGTTGAGATAGCTCCCATGTGAAAGGTAATACACATTACAGGCTACTGCAGGTGCATGGTCTTGAAAAGGAGTGCTTGACCAAGTGCCATAGTGTTGGCAGTCCTCATCATTTTTCTTTATGCTCAAGCCAAACAACCATACGTTCACACTTGTAGCTCCCATCTAGTCCCATGTAAAATCTTTCTTGGACACAGTTCTGCTCAAAGATACCCCTCACACTAGGGTACCACTGGGATACTTGACAAGATCCCTTTTTTCTTTCCTGAAGAGGTGTGCAGAAATACCCATAATATTTGCTATAATTAAAGTGAAGCCCTCCATTTATAAGCTTGATTAGGGGATTCCCAGTACTGGTTAACCCAAGCATATAGGGCTGAATAGGAAGACAGAGGGTATGTGTAGTTGACCATTTACTACAGATAAAAACAAAATAAAAATTTGTTTCCTATTCTTTCATTTTAATTTCAGTGATTATTTGGATTATGGTGTTGCAAAGAGCTTGGAGTGACAGTCTGGTGTTGGTACACCCCACTAACACTCCCTTTTGCAAATCACTCAGGGCTATAAGATCTCGGGGAATTTGTCTCACTATTCCTATCTTTGAACATTTGTATTCTACTGTTAAAACGTGTCCCAATTACAAGTTGGCAGCCTTTGTGAGCAAAGAATACCAAAAGAGATTCTTCTGGTTCCTTAGGGCTATGATTCCTGCTTTTGGATGACAGATGATATACATCTTTGACATTCAGGGCATCTGTTGGTTGATAGAGGGACTTCACCAAATTTTGAGCTTGAGAGGGCCTGCAAAATTATTTGTTCAGCTCTTCAAACACTTACATTGGTACTAATTTTAGTAAATCATTATTGAGCTCATCAGTTTTCTCCACTTCCCTATCATTTTTTCAGGATTTTATTTTAAAGGGTATTAGATGGACAAGGGCCATTTGCTATGTCTGTGGAAGATCACAGTAGTCTATTGCTGAAGAAATTCTTTGGAATTTGGTGAAGCAGTTGTCTTCTAACTTTCCACTGCAGACAGAAGACCAATCTGCATTTCCTTTGCCATTTTCAGGTTAGTATGTGACTTATCAAGGTATCCTATTAAAAAAAGGGTCTTAGAAATGTGCCGCAGTGCATGAGAAGCGTTATATTCTGCAGATAGATTTTTCAGAGATGATAGAGTAGATCTCCTGCTGTGCAATTTATCTATATGCCCAGCCTCAAGGAAAGATTTGTAAATTATCTAGGAATTATTCCTGGTATATGATGAGATACTTCCATGTGGCAGGTGCCCAAGGTTATGTAAAGTGGTATGACCTCACTCTTTACTACTTGCACTTCTTGCTTTATTCATTGACATTAAGGAGAGATTTGAGGAAGGAATCTCCGTAAGAAGCTGAGGAAAGGTCTTGGTTGATTCAAGGTCTGATTCAGCCTTTCAAATATGGGAATAAATTCTAACAGGAAGATGATTCTAACAGAACTAAAAGCTGAATTACATTTCTTGAATTACCCTGAGAACAATTCCAAGGTGGGCTAAACTAACAAAGCTACAAATTAGTAAAATCACGTCCCTTGTAATCTTTTCTCCTGTGTGCCAAGGCAATGAATTTTGTCCTGTCAACCAGCTGTCTCAGATCCATATGTTCTATTTTTATGCACTTACACAAAGCTTTGGATACAACTTGTTTTTATGTATTTTTATTGGATAAGTAAATTGAAAGGGTGTTCTCTGATGGACTATAAAAATTTCAGTAATCATAAAAGAATAACTGGAATAAATGAGAGATATATATCGGGTATTGTAAAGGTAAGTTTGGGCTAAGCAGAGTAATAAGCAATGAAATTGGGCCAAGGGACAAAAAGAAATAATTGTTGGTCAGGTTACAGGTAAGTAGCCTGTCTTCCAAAGAAGGCAATTGAGAAAATGGAAAATGAGGAGGTACGCACCTCAATCACATGATTATTTGACTATCGTAAAACAAAGTTATATTCTCTTAGGTAGTTGCTAAAATGTTCCAAGAAAGGAGTAATGAAGAAGAGTTTTGAACAACACAAATTTTATGTGAGAAGGAAATCTGACATTTTGCCTTCCCTAAGGAATGGTGAAGCATGAGGGAATATGTAGTCCGACTGGGAATAAGGAGATCTGAACAATACGGTAACTATAGCCACTACTTTTTCCTGGCAAAAATATTTCAGGGTTTTGACTAACATAGGTGACTAAAATGCCAAAGTTTTCCACAGAAGTTAAGAATTATGTTCTGACCCCTAGAACGTCAATGGATTAAAAGGAATTCTTCCTCCTATGTATCTGAATTCAAGCAGTACTAAAATATGCTTTTTCTTCATATATTTTGATATTCAGTATACATTCACTAGAATCACATGAAAGACTGAGGGTATCCTTCCTTCACACTATGTATTTATTTTTAGAGAGTCCAGCCGAGGGCCACAAAGATGATGAGGGGCCTGGAGCATCTGCCTTACGAGGAGAGGCTGAGAGAGCTGGGACTCTTCAGCCTGGAGAAGAGAAGAGTGAGAGGGGACCTTTTCAATGTCTATAAATACCTGAAGTGCAGGGACCAAATGGATGGGACCAGGCTATTTTTGGTGGTGGCTGGTGAAAGGACAAGGGGCAATGGGCAAAAACTGGAACACCAAAAGTTTCATAGAAACTTAAGGAAAAACTTCTTTACTGTGAGGTTGATGGAGCACTGGAACAGGCTGCCCAGAGACCTTGTGGATTCTCCATCTCTGGAGACGTTCAAAGTCTGTCTGGACGCTTTACTGTGTAACCTGGTATAGGGAACCTGATTTGGCAGGGGGGTTGGACTAGATGATCTCTTGAGGTCCTTTCCAACCCCTACCATTCTGTGATTCTGTGATTCTGTATTTCAGAAACGGTTCCTTAAAAATTCTCATCATAGCCATAAATGAGAGTTTAAATTCTCTATCAATTTTCAGCCCCCATGTACAATCCCAGCTTTCCCAAATAGTTACCACTGTAAGACATCACCTTACAGTCCAGAATCCTGCTGTTTTCTCCAATATTAAGGGTGCAAAGTTAAAAAGGAAATTATCTATTCAGTATACAGTGTTGTATGATGTTGACTGTGGCTCATTCTAAAACCCCTCTTTGCTAATGTAGTATGATGCACCTATTTCTCAATAAAAGCTGTAAAGTAAGTGTTACTGGCCCAAATCCAGAACATAGTCCACTGAAACTACACAGTCAGACAGCAAGTACCAACCACCTCTACATGTCTTTTCCCATTTCCCACTTTTAGAAAGAACTCCAGTCCAAGTTTCATGCTGTGTCCAGCATTCATTCTGACATTGGTTGAAATGGACAAAATTTTTGTAATCACGTGATATACAAAACAGATCCTGTACTGTAAGGAGGCTGATAGTGTGTTGAAACAATCATCAAAATTTAGTTAGATTTTGGAAACTTAAATCTGAATTTCCTGAGTTTGGTTGCTTTGAAGATAATTATTAGTTGTTTGTAATTATTATAAATATTTATTTATATATATATATAAACATTTTGCTGATTCCACCCTGAATGAAATCAGTTAGAAGTGGCATTTACTAATGAAGCAAATCACTTGCCTTTGTGTACAATACAGATGAGTCAGATAAATTAAGTTTTGCATGCTGATCCAAAACAAAAGTAAACTGAATTTTCTGAGATTCCCTCATTATTGAAATTTCTTCACACTCATTTCAACTCTGAACTTTCTTCTTGCAAACTAAAAATAACCTGTTGAAGTGAAAACTCAGCAGTGAAGTTCAAAAGTGTATTATGTTTATTATCTTATTATATCAACATGTTAGTGTGAGAGGGTAAAAAGAACAAAAGGGCTATGCATTGGGCTAGAGCCACAGGAAGGAAGAGTGGCAACCTGAAAGTATGTACTGGTCAGAAACAAGAGTTTTGTAATATGTACATGTGACATGCAATACAAACTTAAAGAAAATCCCAGGTTTTCAATAAAACTTCCTTCAGTTCAAGAAAAGCCCTTACTTCTTAACAATCTGTGAGATCTAATGTCATATATGTGACCTTAAATATTCATTGAATTTGTAGAGATTTCATCTTCTGCATATATCAAGAATTATTCATAATATGTCAGTTTCTCTCATAATTCAGACACTTTAGCCCAAAAATATGGTGGGGGAGGGTGGGGGGAGATTACAGCTACAGTGATGGAATGGTGATAAGTAATAGTTTTAAAGAAGGAACTCACTGCATATACTATAATTTTCCCTTTTAACACCTTATCTTTAAGCTATACTTCATTTAAGATGTCAACACAGTTTGATGTGAAGTGCATAATTTATCGAATGCTGACATTTTTTGTAAGATTTATTTTGTTGTTTTGCAAGTCAAGTGCAATCTTGCAACTCTATGTCTTACTTGTAAAATAATAAAAAACCCTTTTGTGTTTACTGGAGCAGTGATCAAAACACGAACATTATATGCCACATCTAGTTTAATATGAATGCCAAATTTACCTAAAATCAAATAACTCATCCAGAAGGCACAGCATTAAAGAGTTTTGATTAGATCTGACAAGCTAACACGAGGCACTCGACATTTAACAAAGCAATGCACAGTTGCTTTGCCTATTGCATTACTCTCTGCTTCCTGATCAGTATTTCTTCCTTATTTTATGGTGTTACAAATGTTTAGATGGAAACTTGTATTTTGAAAGTTGCATGCTTAATTAATATTTGTCATCTGTATTACATCAAGATGAAGAAAGTTACATACTCTTTATTTTCAGAATGCAGTCCCCATAAGACTCTTTAAAATCAAGGCTGAGGGAGCTGGGCCTCTTTAGCTTGCAGAAGGGGAGACTGAGGGGTGACCTTATTAATGTTTATAAATATATGAAGGGTGAGTGTCAGGTGGATGGAGCCAGGCTCTTCACAGTGATGTCCAATGATAGGACAAGGGGCAATGGGTGTAAGCTGGAACACAGGAGGTTCAGCCTAAACTTCAGAAGAAGCTTCTTTACTGTGAGAGTAACAGAGCACTGGTGGAACAGGCTGCCCAGGGAGGTTGTGGAATCTTCTTCTCTGGAGACTTTCAAGACTCGCCTGGACGCCTTCCTGTGTGATGTCATCTAGGTGTTCCTGCTCCAGCACGGGGATTGGACTAGATGATCTTTCGAGGTCCCTTCCAATCCCTAGCATTCTGTGATTCTGTGAAAATCACAGAATCACACAGAATCACAGAATGTTAGAGATTGGAAGGGACCTCAAAAGATCATCTAGTCCAATCCCCCTGCTGGATCAGGAACACCTAGGTGAGATGTTTTTTATATAAATAAAGTGATGAAGAAATAAGCAAAAAGGATGGGCTTTCTGACTACTACAACACAACAAATTAAATGATGAAGGAGAAATAATAGGCAACATTTTAAACCATAAAAAATAAGTGCAGAATTTTTTTGTAATGTTGGGTATATAGTTCAAACCAAAGATCTGAGCACAAATTTATTTTCTAGGTGTGCAATGACAGGTTTATATGTACAGACTGTAGTCCTTTTATCTGAGGACCTTTTTTAAACACAAGTGCATAAAAAATAAAATGAGCTTTATCAACAACATTTTATGCAGAGGTAATATGAAGGCAAAACCTTTGCATTCAAAATGGTGTTACTGTTACGGAACATTTTCTATACTTACAAATATATCCATATATTTCTCTGTGTGCATCTCTTCCTCTTCCAGATGCCCGCAGCTACTTATCCACAAAGATATACCTACATACCACATCTGTCTAAATTGAAACAGGTTTCTCCCTTTTTTTTTTTTTTTTCTCCAGGTACACATTAATCACTTCACAATTACACAATCATGACTCCTTTTTCACAGTTAACAATTCTGATTGCCATTAGATGGTAACTTAGTGGTTTATGGCCTAGCAAACTTTCCCTCAACCAAAAAAGAACTAATCAAGATATTAATAACGTTTCAATTCTTTATTCAATGCATAAAAAAGGAAAAAAAAAAAAAAAAGAAAAGCTATCTTAAGTCATTGTCTCACTGTATAGCTTAAATGTTTTACTCAGTTGTAGGACTAATTAATACAAAATACTAAACAGCAAAAAACTGTAAGGCAGTCTTTTTAACATAGCACTTTTTTGACAACAATTGACTAGTAATCCTGGATATCTTAATCACCTATATCTAATTTCAGACATCTTAAAAGTTCCTGAATTTCTAAATATCTTTTCTCAGAAAGCCCTTCATTGTTAAAGTACATTGAATCAGTCAGCCAAAACTCAGTCAAATCATTGTGATTAGCTTTGACATTTCAGCTTAAATACTAAACAATAAGCATTTTGCAATTATAGATATGCCAAGAATTCCCAATATTTAAGTTAATTTAAAATTCCATTAAAAAAAATTAACTGTCATCCATATAGATGTGAAAAATTTATCAGGTCACCTCAGTTAATGGCTTTGCCCTGGCTTTGCCCTTTATGCAAATTACTTAAAGTAGGGTACGTGCTTACAACACAATGTATTTGTCAAATAGTACAGCACAAGCCATACACCATTCCATTCAGATCCAAAAAAGCAGGTGAAGAGAGAATGGGGAAGCAACAAGATTAAAAAGGCAGAGTCAGCCAGTGTTGGAGAAAGAATTCTTTATTTTGTCCTCTCTTCTTTTTATCCACAAATCATCCCTTCCTAGACACTGAATGTGCCATTAAGTATAATCCATAATAATAAAATATAAATCTAATCAGCTTCATCTGAACATTTAAAAAAAATGTATTTTAAATACCAATATCTCAATAGTAACTAGCAAATACTACTAGGAAAATTACACAAAACATTTGTTTTCTGTAGGAGAAAATGAACCTCTCAGCAGCATTGTGTTCTACTCCAATTTATTAACAAGATATAATTAATTAAATCTGTAGCATTCCTCCGAATGGACAAAGCAATACTTAAAAATGGTCTGCTGAGCTGCAGTCATTAATCTTAGATCACAGGCTATGAAGAAATGACCTGAATAGGTACTTTCATTAACAAGATTTTTTTTAAAAAATGATAATCATGATAGTTTTAGTATATGCCAAGCAGGAGATAAAACTAATGAATCTCTGTGTTTTCAGTATTGATTTGTAATTTATATGAGAGAAAGATAGTTAAACTAAAGGGAAAATAAATCAAACATTCAAATTGGAGATTATAATTTCTTACAGGTCTTTGAGGACTTAATTTTTCTCTTGAAAAACATGTTTCTTATGTAAGTCATCGGTATGTACCCTACAGAAGACAATAATCTTCAACAAGTTATGAAATGGTATCTAGATTTACACATTTGTATACACTATGTTGAATTGCTTCTTTTCAGTTAGTATAAATGCTTTTATAGTTCTATAGGTCCAATCTTAAAAACTGTCTAGGCAATTCTTTCACATCAACATCTGTGACAATCAAATTCAGGCTGCACATCCAACAGTGAGTATCCAAGGTCAGTGACTGCTCTTTAAAACTTGTGCCTTCATAAACAGGCCTGCACTAAATACACCTTCAGAAGTGTTGCGAGGCAAGATGCTACGATAAATGAAATAGACTGCAGGTTGGCAGGGGAGAATTCCCTTGTTTTTTTTGAAAGTTCTGCACTCTAAATTTTCTTAATCTAAATTACCATTGAAGATATACCAGCCTCAACCTCCCTGCAACACTTCAGCTCTCCCTTCTCCAAAACAGAGACCTCCTGCATCTGAACTATTACTCTTTACTGCTATCTAAAAAAACATTTTCCCTGAACGAAGACTATCTTTTCCTTAAACTTTCAGAAGCCCTCAATAACTTGCTCTGCCAATTTTCTATCTCTTTATCCAACTAAAATGATTTACCTTCTACCATGTCATGTTCCACAGAACAGTTTTGGAGAAAGGAAGATGCCTTTAAACGCCAGCAGGAACAGGAAAAATTCTCGACTAAGAAAAACACAGAAGACACTAGTAACTTCAGTGAGCTACTCAAGGGATTCTGTGCATGGTTTTTGCTAGAGTATATCAAGTATAGTTTTCAGCTTGAAGTGGAAGTACTGCTTTGCAGTGACATGCTGCCACAAAGCTGCTCTGGTGTAGAGTAGATGGGAAGCACATGGCCAGGTTCTGCCAATTTTACTTCTGTCACTTAGCACTGAGATGTTTCATTCCTCAATGAAACCAAAGGGAATATAGCTATAGGAAACTTTTACTTGGTGTCAAAAAAAAAAAAAAAATTCAAGAACTGAAAGTATAAAAAATTAACTTTTAGCAAATAATCTAAGAATCTTTAAATTATCGCACTAAACTCCTGCGTTTTGACAAGTGCTTTAACATTTGATATTTCACATTTTTCTAACGCCATTAGTGTAAAGTACAAAGTGTATGTGAATCATCTGATGGGCCTAATATACTGAGCAGAGGGAGTGCATCCAGCCATCTCTGGGGACATTGGTTTGTTTTAGTATAAGACAATTCACATTGAACTTGAAATTAATGTTATTCCCCATTGTGTTGTTGCATCATTTATGGGCCTTTATAATGCTTCCAAAAGTGAAGGAAGACATCATTAGAATAAAATCTGTGATTATTTTAAGAGATGATTCTAAGATGATGAATGAGAATTTCCCTGCGGCAAAAAAGTAGTGACAGAGCAAGTATCTTCATGGGTCCTAAGTGGCTGAGCAAGGCAATGAAGTGAAAGATTTATGCTACTCACATTTGGTAATATTGTTCAGAAACTTGTGGGATTTCACTACAATTAAACATCAGGCAAAGTCACATATTTAAGCACACTCAACATGTGATCTTAAAAGCTCCTGGTATGGATTTCAGTGAGAGCTCCAAGTCCTTAGCACTACTGAAAACACAGCCACTTTGATCTGGGTATCCATCTTTTTGTCCAACAGCCTCGATTTCATTTGGAACCTTTTGGCCCATGTTCATGGTCCTATTTAGAAGCTGATGTTCTAAATACATACATTGCTGTGTTGAAAAGAGGTGAGTTCCAGTAGGGACACAGAAATACAGTCACATTAATGGATGGCATCTCTGTACAGAAAGGCAAGGATGGAGTGTGATGCATGCTTTCCCGACACACATAATAATAGGAGGAAATCAGACCTGCCAAAGAAAAGGGTCAGATGCAGAAATGAGCTTGCCTGTTTTGGCTGCATTAGAAAGGATAAATAATTTGAGTGGCCAGAAAATTGTCAAAGGGCAGCCTGAGTGTCCAGAGCTTGTTCTAAGCCAAAGCTCTCCTACAAGCTGTTGCAGGAAGCTGCCACCATTATGGTCCAGTGAGCTAATACAAAGCATGACATGTTGTTGCCTGCAACATGTTACTTAGCCAGTACAGAGAGTCCTGACTGTATTCCTACAGTACACCTTGTATAGCTTTCCACCACATCGTTAGGTCAGTACTTTCAAATAACTTATCAGTAGCAGGAGATATTTCCTAACTTGGAGAAACAGCCAAAGGACATGAGAGAAGGTGATCTGACAGCACCTGCTTCCTCAAAATGGTGACTAACAGTGGATGGACTTGAACCCCACTTTTACATGCGAGTTTGTGCTTCTGTGTGGTTTGAGTCAATTTCCTCCACAACACTTGGAAGAATAAAAGACAAATATCAATACATTCTCCCGCATGGCTGTTTTCCTACTTGTGAAGCCTGCTGACCCTCTCCAGATTTAAACTACAGAGAACCAAAAGTTAAGCTAAGTGAATGAAATAAGTTGAGATCCAAACAGAAGCTCATGCCCTAAGCTTACACAACAGTGGTCGATTCTGGTTTTGGTTTTTGACAGAGTCTGTGGAGAGGGTTTGGGTGGATGTGAAGAGCTGCAGCAGTAATTTCAGGAGGAGCTTGTCTGAGCAATGTTTTGCTGCTAAATCCATAATTGAAGTACAGAAGAAATGTGTTCAGACTGAAAAAGAATAGTTGGCAGGGAGTGTGAAGCAGTGAGCTCAGTATGCAATTGCACAGATCCAAAACACTCCATCTACTCTGTAAACAAGCAGCAAATGTATGGTGTCATTGATCAACAGCCAACATATAAATCACCACTCTGATGTATGTGCCTATCGATTAAATTTATGAAATTCACTACTAAGGTGCAACACATTCCAGGGAAGAAGCTGATTCTTAGCCAAGTTTGCAATGTACTTATAAAGCCTTCTGGATTGGAAATATCATTATTGGAAAATGTGCATATGTATAGTTAGAGCTAATTATGTAAGAAGGCATATCATATTTTACTGCATCTACACCATGTTTTAGAGAAAACTTTAGACTTCTCACCTTACAGCTGAGAACTGCATACTAGATAAGACTTTTTTATTGATATTACAGACATTTTCTTGCTGAAATATATGAAATACCTTTTGTGCTCTCTTTAAACATACTTTTTCAACAACTTTTAAATCCTCTAGCAAGAATCCCACATTCATAAGGTCTTGAAAGCATCCTTGCCATGAAACAAAACTTTGAGGTCACAAAGTCTCAGCATATGTTTCTTCATATACTTTTGGACAACTCTGATCATGTGACATGTTTTAACAACAGCCAGGGGAGTGATACTGCTACCTACCACGTGAAAAGTGGTATCTGGAATAAGTTTACAGCATTTCCAACACAAGCTGCATCTGCCACAATTCCTGTACATAACTCAGCGCTGTGGTTGCCTTTCTTGTTCATGCATACAAGGTAAGCCTCAGAGAACTGCACAGCATTACCAAAAATGTCACTGCCTTGCATTAGTTTAAGCAGCCAAGTCAACGTGGTTTGTGCATGTGCATGATGATTATATCTTACATTTTCCATTTAAGTTATTGAAGTCATGCTTAGTAGGGGAAAAAAAAATACTATGGCTTATTCTGTTCCAGTATGTGAAAACCATGTGAAAACCATGATTGATGACATGGCTCCAAGGAATAAGCCTCAATGACATCTGCAGCACAGCTATGAGGTTACTAACAACCACAACCTGTGAATTGAGAAAGAAGCCCTTAAAAATGACTGCTGACAAACACAATGAAAGAGATTTATGGATTGCCTACTTCAAGAGTGCCCATCCCTTGTGGAGTGAATGGCTTGTCTCATTCATTATGTTACTGTGACATGAAAATGGTATTGCTTTTTTTTTTTTTTCTGTCTCCACTGAGTGAATATCAGATACTCCCTTCCAGCGAAAATAATAAACATGAATCATGTGGCCGCTGAACTTTCAAAGATTTTAGCCTTTCATTCCTTTAATGTTTCAGGAAAACAGGATGTCTTTAGCTCACAACAAAAGGGATATCAGCTTATCAACAGCAGATTTTAGCAAACCTATTATATGGCTGTAAAGTCAAAGTCACTTTTAAATCCAATTATCTGCATTCTTACTGCCTTTATTCCTGCCAAGTTCTTATGCTAAATCATTGAAGGTTGATATCTCCACTGTTAAATATACTCAAACACTACACAGTTCACAGTGGCCAAGGTCCTCTCTCAAGTGTGTCGTTATAAAATACAGTCAGGAGTAGACCACAAGACCCTCGACTGCATACAGGAAAGAACACAAAGGTTGTCACTGTATCGCACAGTAAAAATAAATACTTTAAGGACAGAAAAGGCACAGTGGGTCAAATATTTAAAAAGGAAGAAGCCTGGTTCACAGGTAAGGTTATCCTCAGACCTATGCAGGCCATGTAACTGAGAGACCTGTATTGACAGAGCATCTTACAGTCATCCTTAACACTGACACTATGACCTCCTATTTTAACCTGGTGGATAACCATACAGCTGTATAAGCTAAGCTAGAAATAGATATGCTTCTTACAAAAGTCAGGTCTTCTCTAGTACTATCTCACTATCCAATGAAGAAGAAAGGAAGACAATTGCTGAATCTGCTTATCTAGCAATTCTTAAAGAGATCTACAGTGGACACTAAATGCAAAGGACTTTGTCTACCTCTGAAGACTTTTTGTGTCTAAGATCTTGGGCTGAGACAGAAGCTGTATGGAGGGAATAACAGTTAATGCAAAAGTGCTGTGTTGCTAATTTATGTCAAGACAGCAACCTTCAAAACTACAGAAATGCTATGGATCTCAAGAGTGGCCGAGGGACTCTTGTTAGTCTCAGTTAATATGCGATTCTGTCAAGTCAGTCTAGCTCTCTATCTATTTGGGGATTTTACACTGCCACTCATCTGTGTAGCAGTGTGCACCTGCACTGCTTTCTAGCATACTGTTGAAGTGTTTACTTGCTTCAGCAGAACTCATGTGCTGGGACAGAATGTAAGGAGGGAAATGCCTTGATACACATATCTAATCTACAGAAGTTTATGTGGATTACATTTGCAAGTATTGGTGTCTCTTTCATTTCTGATGTTTAGGCACCATCATTTTCTCTCTAAAGATCATTTAGAGGGCTTTTGGAAGTCAGATAGACTGCTTAGTTGTTAGTCATCATCAAAGAGACATCAAAGGGTTACAGAGAAGGTTCAAATACTTATTTAACCTCATCATGGAAAAAGAAATCTCAAGCTGCAGATAAATCATAAAAGAATTAAATAATTGAATTTCAACGTACTTCCAAATGAGAAAGCTTGTGTAAAGGAAATGTGACAAAGAAGTAAAAAATAAACTGGCAAGCAGCTGAAAAATGATGGATTCCACTGTGGAATGATGGGGAAATTAGTATATCTTGCATACCATGTGAAAAGATGGATCCCACCCTGGGCTTTATTATCAGAGTCTTCTTGTTGATGTAGACTGATTTTGGTTTATACTGGAGAGTTTTCTTTTAGTGCCAAAGCCAATTAAGTGTGACTGTCTATACTTAAAGTGATGAATGGGCAACATTGATATTATACATTACTCAGAAACCCATGACTTCATTCATTGTGGGGGCCAGGATGGAGTTGTTACAGGCCCAGGTATTTTCATAACAAATACATATAGTCTTCATCAGCATCTACACAGCGCCATTGTACTGTAGTTTCATAAGCATTCAGCACAACAAAAAGTTGTAATGATGTTGAGTAATATAGAGAAAATATGGTCTAGTTCACTAACCAAATTTCCCCCACAAACTGATCACTCAGAATAAAACAGAATTAAATGAGTAACTGACCAGCCTGAACAAGTTCAATGTTCTACTTTGCATGTTGTTATATCAATACACGCCTATTGCAGAATTCAAAAGCTACTAGGCACTTTCCTTCCTTATCTCCATACAGTTTGCAGTGCCATCTGAAAACACCACTGCTCCCACATTGCTCATTATCCCCCATCAGTGGGAGATTGACAAATCCACAGCACTGTGAGCAGGAAGCAAAGCAAATCTTAATCCCCCACAGATAAAAGTCAGATGGCCTGGTGCTAGCCACCTTCACGGACTTTGAAACTAATGCTGCAGAATTTTCTGGGAGCCAATCAGGCTGTGATCACACCCTGTGCTCCTAGAGCAGTACCCTCCAGCAGAACAGAGGCAGCAAGCAGAGAGTGGAAGGAGGAGGAAGAGGGAGGTAACAACTTCAGCAGACACCCCACTTTGCACAGGGAACATCTGCCCACAGAGACTATCCACTTTGACACTATCAACAATTGTTGCATCTCTCTATTTCCATGTTTTGCTAAAAAATAATTTATTGTTAAAACAATGTAGGTGTTTTACTTTCAGATGACAACTGATTAGCCTGCCCAGGATTTTTCAGCTCTAAACGTTAACGAGTCTATGATAAAGGTAGCATTTAGCTTACCAAGCATCTGAAAGAACTCTTTGGATCTTCTAAATTCTTTATTTACTGACTTATAAATCATGTCCATTTTGAAAATCATCCTAATTTACACATTACAGTCAGGGAAGTAGTAGTAATTATAATAGCAATAGTGAAAGCAGTAGCAATAGCAAGAGCAGTAGTAATAGAAACAGACATAGCTATAGCCATAGTTGTTGTTGTAGTTAGTCATAGTTACAAAATAGTTACAAAAATAATTACAAAATATAAAGCTATACAAGATACATATATAGTGTGTAAAGGCGGATATCGGTTTGGGGTTTTGTTTAGCTTTTTTATTTTGTAATTTACTTGCAAATGTCTATGTTATTTCTACTCTGATCTCAACAGAAAAAAAAAAAAGGCATCAGATACTAAAACATATTTCACTGCTGAAATCACATAGAGCTCCTAAAATAAAGTCTTAAATTACTGTTCTTACACTGATTTCCATACGAATTCCCAATAGTAAGGTAGTAACTTTCTCCTCTCCACTGGCCAGCATTAGCTTATGTATAGAAAGAACAAGAGCACATTTTTCAGTTGAATAATTATATCCTATTCATTTGTATCCATTTTCATTAACAGGACACAGAAGACAGCAAAAAAAATGGATTTCCTGAATCACCATTCAATCTTCTGGCAGATACTACTCCTCATCTAAAAGATAGATTATTTTAATTTTAGACAAGGCAATAAGGAAGGGGAGATCAGGATGGTTTAAAATACCTAATTTTAAAAAATTAATTTTTAATAAAGTTAAAGAGAAGTCTGAAGTTGTAGTTAGTTGGGCCCAGTTAGACTTATCTTTCATTCACTAACCACAGATTTACTCGAGGTGTTGAGGAATCTGCAGACCTCTTATCCTGTTAGTCAAGCCCAGTGCAGTTAATCCTAGTTACACAATCTGGACATGGACTCCATTCATCAGTCCCTCATCTATGTTAAAGCCAGTGCATCATAAGACCGCATGGGCTGAGAAGGACCTCAGAAGGTCCCTAGTCCCACACCTTCATCAAAGCAAGGTCAGCTCTGGGATCAGAGCTGGTTGTTCAGTCAGGTCGTGAAGTCCTCCAAGGATGGAAATGGCAGTACCTCCCTTGACAGCCTTTTCCACTTCTTGGCTGTCCTTAAGGTGAAAAACCTTTTCAATACATGCGTCTGAACTTCTCTCGATTCACCTTACACCCATAATACTTTGTCTTCCCACCATGCACGACTGTGAACAGCCTGGTGCCATCTCATTCATTTCCTTCTGGTAGAGGCTAGGAGGCTGCTCTTAGCTCTCCCACCGTAGCTTACCCTTCTCCAGGGTAATTGAGCCCATCATCCCCAGCTTCTCACAGGGCAAATGCTTCAGATCCTGCCATCTTGGTGGCTCTCTACTGAGCTCTCTCCAGTTTGCCCATGTCTCCCTTATATTGAGGGGCCCAAAATAATATGCAGAACCCTAGATATGGTTTCACCTCTCTCACTCTGCTGGGTGCATTCCTGCTAATACATCTCAGTACAACTCAGGGAGGTGCTCCTTTGCCAGGCTGTGAGGGCTCTGCCCACAGGCTTTCCTGCAGCTGACTTTGGAGACTGATATCCACAGTAACTCCCAACCAGCCCGCTCAGCTGAAGAGCAGAGCACCGTGTGAGCTAATTTTCTTTGTCAAGAGAGTTGCTAAGAAGCAGAAGAAATTAACCAGAATGGCTGTCCATGCTGTTGCGGTCAGAAGATTCCTGGTACCTACAATAGTTTGCTTAGAGTTAATTGGACAATATAGCATGACATAATTGGCAGTGTGGTCATCTCCTTTCATGAGGAAAGAAAGCAAGCTGTGACTTTAGTGGCTGAAGCCACTAAACAGCAAGCTTAAAACTGCTATCTTTGTGTTAGAAATACAAAAATTCTAAAAGTTAAATTTAGCCACCTACTCAGCTTCTTGAACATCCATGCTTTCAGCAACAGCCATCTTGAACAGATTCTGAGAATTACCTATGGTAAGGCAGGGGCACCCTCACACTCAACACATATTACTCAGCACAACTTACATCCTATGCAAAGGCAGATGTAAATGTTGGCTTCGTCTTGATGCTATATCTGAGAGTTACAAGCCTCCGATGGTAGTAACTGTCTTTTGTCCTCACTAAAAATTTTATTTTTTCTGAATTATAAATGTCTCCTTTTTTTTCTCAAAAATATATGTAAAATCCTATAAAGGATATAAAGTAAAAACTGTACATCTGTCAGGCTGAAATGCAAAAGAAGAAGCCAGTCAATTTTTTTAAGACTCCTTTAAGAAAGTAAGTATTACAATATTGAAAAATGTTTCCTTATAAAGTCAGCTTTATTGGGGGAAGGAAGGATGACAGGGGAAAGAAGAGTCTATGCTCTAGAGATATGAAACAGTCGTATGGAACAAAAAGATCATCTTGCCAGTAAATATGCAGAGCAGATTCTCAAATATCTTTTTGATATGCACTGCACTTTATTTGAAAGAATTTATGAAAGGCACTGCCTGTGTCATTATCTAGCAGGCATACTGGCTGGTATGGTACATTAATGTTAAGTCGTTTAGTGGATGTTTGCTTGGAGACAAGGCAACTTTGAATTTAGCACTGTGAAATCAGTCAGGTCTTATGGAGCCCCTCTAAGCTGTTCACATATCTGAAGAACTGTCAGTCTGGGCCAGAGAGGTCAGTTTGGGCTATTATCCTGCTTCTCACCATGTCTATTGGTAGACATTTGGAGGAAGATTGCAAGACAGAGATTATTTCCTGAAAATACCTTCTGACTTTCTTATTTGCAGGGATTTAGAACCATTCTGGTCTGGATACTTCATCCAGAACATGGTGTTTAATTAACACAGTTTTGTATTCCTAAACCTAGGTAAACCATGTCATCACAGGATGGATTTTAGTTTTTTTTCTCTCGTGCTTCTCTGCCTTACCCAGTATTTTACAAGCTTTATAAACATTTTTTAAATATAATTAATAAAAGAGTAAATAATTGAATGAATAACATATGTTTAAATGTGATCTCATTTGGTGGTAAATCTAGAGCAGTAAAATGCTGTATCAGTGAATGATGTTCCAACTTAGGGATTGTGGCAGAGTCCCATCTCCCACGCTCTGACTATAGTAGCTCCTGCCTGTTCCTTCAGACATTGCTTTTGGCACCAGAATTTGATGTTAAATAACTAGTGTAGCAGATGTAAAGAACACTGTTTTTCTGAAAGATACAAAGGATTTTTTCTTTTCTTTGGAATCCTGTCAAAATTGGTTTGGCTAACTTCAGAGGTTCTCCACCGAGCTCTGTTTAAAGTTGAGTCTGATAATTTTCGTCTCTGTAAATAAAATGAAATCATCAATCATCCCATTAGGTCATGCAGGACAGTAAGGTCTGAAATGATAAGCAACCAGTCACCCAGTTTTCTGCTATATGAGCACTTCTGTTAATGGGGAGTAGGATAAAGCCACTCCAGGCTTCCCACTATTTCTGACTCTGCCTTGTACAATACACAAAAAAGGATGGAGTCTCGAAACACAGAATGACGTTGTTAAATGGGTATCCTCTATAGGCAGTTATAGTTTGTGCTATAAACAGAATTACAGGCAATTACCCAGGCAGCTAAATAGTGTGCCCATTATGCTGCATGTGGTGGGCAGAACTGACCTCTTTTTGGTCATACTTCAAGTTAAAAAATTCATAGGCAAGGGACAGCAAATTAGGTGATATGGGGCATACAGTACTTGTTCAGGACTAGAGAGGAAATCTCATGGAAATCAGAACCATATTACAGTGATAAAAACATCATTCAGGGTTTCATGCAAGAGCTATCCCAGTGATGCTTAGGCTCCAAGTAGTTCTCAGCCACAATACCTAGCTCACTTTCTGGGGAAGGATCAGCTACCTCAAGGTGCTCGGGCAAACAGGGTGTCTTCACTAGGCATATTCTGAGATCTTACAGACACCATGTCATAGGAAACCTGTACAGTCGTTGTATCTCTACAACCTGGAAAGAGGAGCAGAGAAGATGCTGCTGAGGCTCTTCATGGAAAGTGAGAGTAAAGAGAAAGCAACAATGACCTTTCTTGTCAGGCTCAACCAAGATCAGTACCAACCATCCCGTCTCAGTGAAAAAAAGAGAAAATGTAAATACCCTCTGTGCCACTCTCCCGTCAAAGAACATGGCCCCAGGAGCTGGTATAAAGCAGGGCTTTGATGCCTCACTTTCTGGGTGCTAACCCACAGACCAGACAGCATACAGAAAAGATGGAAACTGGGTGGAGATTCCTGAACATGCTTCTTACCATGAGCCTGGGTTAGCCCAGCTACCACAGCCCTTCCCCTTGGCTTCCCCCACAGCAATGATATCTACCCTGATGGGTTACCTTTCAAGTGGGTCATTAATTCCCAAATACTTGGCATCCAATCTCTTGTCATTAGCCACTACATGATCCTTTGTCTGTTCTTTGTCACCTTCTGCCTGACACTCATTCTAAAGAAGTATGCTGAAATCAATTCCACCTCATGTCCCAGATTGGCCACACAATCTGGGACAGGTTCCTTTTCTTGTGAAGAAAGTCTCCAGCAATCACTATCCACTCTATATGCTCTTCTCCTTCCCCTCTTGCTCACTTGCACACATTTGGTGATGTACCTGGCAGCTTTCCCAACAGTTTTAAACTTGTGAATTATTGATCTGGCATTGGCTGAGGCTTGTAAGCCACCTTTACAACAACTTTTGTGTTATGTGTGTGTCAGTGAGCACATTTTTTAGCAACCTGAAGCTTATTGTGGCAAGTCTTATCCCCATATACAGTAGAGTCCTTTCTTACAAAAAATTCCCTGAATAAATTCTCTGCTTCCCTGTGCCCATCAGCTCTGCAGCACAGTCTTATTCCTTGAGCCACAGCTTACTGGAGAAAATATCATAGCTCTGAAATTATAAATTTACTATACATGTAAATATATATAACATACTGTATATAAATACATAAATACCTCAGTGACAAAATTAAGGAAGGCTGACAATAAAGGCTGAATCCTTACCAAACTCTTCTTGATGGACACTTTATGCACATACTGACCTCCTTCAACTGCACAGCAACAACTCCTGCTGTGTTGCTTTTCATGGAAGCACATGGTTCAAAGAGCAACAATTCATCATCATCCCTATTGGCAGTCAATGAGTATATTGGTCATCTTGGTCACATAATTTTGATTGGGATGAGGGAAGAGGAAGACTAATATTCTACACCATTTTTCTCAAAATGATATTTCATTCTGAAGTTCGCTTAAATGTTTACTTTTTGTTTTACCGATTTAAACCTGGTAAAAAAAATTAAAGGGTTTTTTTTTCCTGTTTTGTTGTTGTCTTTTCACCCAAAGGTTTGAAACAGTTTTATTGTGAGGCATCCCTCAAGACAGGCAGTCTGGTTAGCACATCAGAACACTTCTGAGATGCCACTCATAAAGTGATGTATTAGCTGTGTTGTCACATAGCAGTGAATAGGAGATCTACTATTAGAAGTAGCATAATCCTCTAATACCTCAAGGTCCAAAAGGTGTCCAATCACCATGAAATTTCAGGCAGTTGATCAGTTTTGTTTCATCAGAAATTACTTCATGCTGTTGCACTCTCTCATCAGGAAATGGCCTCCACAGATACAGTGTCCAGCAGGTAGCTAATACAGAATGGGTGAGTGATCTTCTGTACTATCATTCATGTTATCATTGTTATTCAGGAGACATGTTTTTCTCCATTCACACTGCTATAACTTGCAAAACATCCAGGACTACATTTTGAACCCTTCGCTTTGCTGGTAAAATGTAAACCATTTTTCTTTCCCGTGTATGCACACATGGCTATTTATTACTGCTTTATAACTGTGCCTATCAGCAACAAAATTCTTGCTGTTTCATCAGTAAGAAAGTCTAAAACAATTTATAGATCCTCAATGAGAAATGTGAATTATGCATTCAATAGAGCCTTCAGCTATTTGCATCAGTACCTTTTTCCCAGGCAGTCTCAGGGATGATTATCTACACTTGCATTACCCCAAGATGAAATTAATGCCATTCAGTGCTGACTGGTCTGCCTGATCAAGCTAAGCATAAACCCACACTGACACAGAATATGACTGACAGTTTTCAGAAGAAAAGCAAAAGCCAGGAACACATATCACCTCCCTGCATTTGGCTGCCAGTTTAATATATGAATTTTAAAATTGTTCTGTTTGATATGCTGTGTAGAATTTTACATGATCACATTATAGCCTATACCTCTTTCTCCTCATGTTCCTGAATGTCTGCAATACTCATCTGTCAAATCACAGGAGCTGGTGTCCATTTGTAGAGTAAAAATTGTACATTGTCAATGAGTAGAAAACAACACTTCCAAGAAAAATGCCTTCATAAGGGAGTGGAGGAAGAAGGGCAGGACATAGAATGAGGACACTGCCTCAAACCTAGGATGCAAGGTGGCAGGTAACAGTCGTTCTCCCACAACACACAAGAAGCAGAATTCTGAAGTAAAAATGCTTTTTCATATTGCACTGAGTATGGCAAACATTAATTTAAGCAGCAGATTCATTTGGGTTGTAAGGAGAAGTTGGAGAACTGAATGTGAAACTGCAGTCAACATAGTAGCTGGTAGCTTAGTTCAATTTATTCAGTTTTCTACCTCAGTTTGATTCTACTTCTTTTCACTACTGGTGTGCCACAAATTTGTATACTGACAGACTTAGTTGCATTCTAGGCACTGTCATGAAAATGTGGGCTTCAGGGGCTACTTGCAACTTGGGTTTTGACACCAAATTGGGTTTGCATTTTTTCAGTGAATGCAGAAATAAACATACATGTTTCAAACTGAGGCTGGGATCCAAACCAGGAGAAACTGTTAGTTTGGACAATTTGAAGAGGCAAGATTTTCTGAAACAATAAAAAACCCTGCACATTGGTAGAAATGTTTTGCTTCAAAATTGCCATAACTTTTTGACATTTCCAAATGTTAAATAGTGAGCTTTTTTGAAATAATGTTTTTACTCTCTGTATTGATATATAACTTTTGAAAAGGAGCTTAGAAAGGCCAAAAATTATCCAAATGAAAATAAAATATTTTATCTCCAATTCCAAATTATTTATTTAAATGTTTTTGGTTCTCTCATTCTCTTAAATTTCCAATAATCCTAAAAAACTTTCCCTCTTCTTTTACCCTCTTCTTTAGGGTTAGCAAATTAGTCATGAAATTCATTTCTTGTCCAGCTCAACTAGGCACCATAAAGACATTCAAGGTAATAGAACACTGGCCTAAACTTTTGGTGATAATAAAAGTGAAATGACTACGAAATACTGGCATTATCTTCAGTTTGCCACAGGAAATGAAGAGCCATTCAATCAGAACCACTGTTATAAGCCATCTGCCAATTCAAGCTATTGTATTGTATGATCTACACACCTCCCCCATACAATTTGCTCACTTAATTTGAAATCCTGTGATCCTTTGCAATTCCATTCCTTCTTTCTATTACTTGACTTGTTCATTTTCCTGAGTAGCCACTTGAAATTGCACATGGACTGCCCACATACATTTAACAGGTTGTTTTTTTCTTTCCTTTCTTTTCCCTTTTATGAAATCTTTGCTGTTGTTTGAAAAAATAATTCTAATTTAATACTTTTTGTTTCCTTGCACTGTTTCCTTAATCTTAGCCTCTCCTTATCTGGGTGTGTATTTCTTTCTTTTTTTTGCTTTGTATTAAAATTCCCTGAACTGTGTCTCTTTCAAATAATAAAAAAGGACAAATTTGCTAGTCTTGTGCCCAGTTTCCCTTAATAGCAGATAATTCTTTTACCTGCTTTGTGCCATCTGTTGCTGCCTATTTTCAAGCAAAATTAAAGCAGTGCTCTGGCTGCTTCATCATGGACAGATCACTAAAGACAGCTGCTCAGTGAGCAGCAGTGGTCAGAAAAGCAAATGAGATGTGAGGCTGCAGTAGGGAGGGACTACGGAATAACATGGTCTTGGTTTCTGGACGTACCAAGAATTTTTTGTTCACACTGGACTTTGCTGAGAGGAACAGGGCTTTGGCACCTCTTTAAAGCAGCCAGCTGATGGAATACTCTCCTGTGGACCACCAGGTACAGCTGTGCCCAATCCCAACTGGGCAGAGACAGGACCCAGGCATCTTCAGGAGGTAAGAAACACCCCCACCTCAAGTGTCCTGTCACTGTGTGTACAGGATGTCCACAGGCTGCTTCAGGTGGCTGTTTTGAGAATTGACACCTTTATAAGCAAAACAGGAAGATAGAAGTGTCCATAGCAAGATGCAGAAAAAAGCTATTGTTCCCATAGAGACTAAATGGACACTTCTCGCCTAGGAGAGAGGAACTTGTTGCTGGCCTACACCTTCATCTAGATAAATATTATCTCTAAGCTGAAGTCTCCCAATGTCATAAGAGCTGTCACTTTTCCCACAGTGGGACTATTCATATTCCAGCTTTCCATAAACGCAGCCACTCACGTCTCCAGGTTTTGATCTCATGTACTCCAGTTCTTCTGTCCTGCCTAGAGTCTGGAAGTTATTGTCTAAAGCCAAATCTAATGGCTGCTGTCAGCACATTTCAAGATGCAGTAATTTAAAATAAGACAAATTTCTCTTAATGTTTAATTCACCTGGCTGGCATGTGTCAAGAGAAGCTTGTCATGTTTACATATGGCTTTTTGTTATAAAGCATTACCTGTCACATGATACAGTCACAAGTTAGCTCCTAGTCTAAAAGGAGCCTGAAGTGAGGTAAAATAATTCTCACTTTTTAATGTGACAATATTCCCTCAAACAAGAGGGGCAAGACTCTGGCCTTATAAAGATACTATTTTAATATTTTGTCCTGCTTACTAGAAGCAGATATTCTATTGTTCAAGGCAATAAGAGCAATAATAAGATGTAGTAATACCATGCAGCACTGGCCCTGAAAGCCTCCTTAATCATACCAAAGGCAAACTGATTTGCTTAGCTTGGTTTTGTTGGGGTTTTTTTCTTTGTAAAAAATGTAGTAATTTCAGTATTGCAAATACTGGAATTTTCTAAATATAATTAGTCATTTAGATCCAGTTATGTCAAATAATTTCTCAGTTTCTTATTTAAATGTTTGGGAGTGGGAGAACACAAGGCTCAAACCAGGGATTGTAGTGACTCTGAAAGGCAGGTGTTGCTTAGGTTCTCCATCTGCATCGAGTCTCAAACAGAAACACACACATTCCCAAACTCACACCTTCCCAAACTCCTGTGCAGACTATTAAAACACTTTCTGAGGGAATGGTAGAGTAAATTGGCACTAACTACCAGGTTCTTTCCTAGAGCAGATAGTGAGATAGGGACAAAGAAAGGGCAGGCTGAGGGATATGAAGCTCAGCCAGGAGTGAGAATGCCAAGTGTCTTGTAATCTGAATTAGCAGTTAATTGCTGCCCACTTGTGGCAAAATGGTGGGGGCTTGCTTGGGCTGCTAGGAAAAAACCTGCAGGCAGACAGCAGATACTCAGCTGGGACTGCACCAGGTCTCTAAGATTTGATGGCTACATGATGGTTTCCCTCCTCCTCTCCTGTCAGGCAAGATGTCATCACCAGAATGCTGAGAAAGGTGGCTAGTTTGAAGATGTCATGCTATGTAAAACGTGCTTCTGCTGCAAAGCTTGAAACAGTTAAACACTTTGTGAAGCATCAGCACATAACAGTGTAAATACAATCCTGCAATATGGAATGGTTTACAGCAAAGAATTCTCACAAAAAGTTACTATGAAAATCCTGCTACACCGCTATATTTTTTTTCTCTTATTTGCAATGTAAAATTGAATACAAATCTTAAGTGAAATAAGCTAATTGTATGCTAATTAATAATGTGTTAATAAATATTTTTTCAGAAATAGTGGGTCTATATTTCTTCCAGCCATCACATGCAGATGAATGTGTATGAGTGATCTATCCCCTTGTATATGAATAAACCTAAAGCAATTTTTTCAGCTTAACGTTACACTAGTCCTTTGGGATAGTACTACTAGCTGCTCCCTGCAAATCAGCATGCTGAAAGCTCTAAGGGTCAGGCTTGTGAAATATAAAAAAAATTCACAGCCTGAAATGTTTAACACTTTAACATAAATGAGTAGCAATTGCAGACTGATTTGTTGTTTTAAAGCTTGCTTCATGTGATCCTGCTATTCAGAGCAGAGTACATCAAGGACCTTTCAGTTCAGAGACTTGCAGAAGCTAGAGACTGGAAAAATTCAAGGGCAAGGGCAAGATCAGTGAGGGGAGGGGTATAGCATTATATCATTCCCTGAAATATTACATCTGTTAGCGTAGCCCAGCTCAGCAAGGGCAGCTTTGCCAGAGTAGTTGCTGTGACTTTCATTCTTAAATAGACATTTCAGTGCACTTTACAAGCAATGAGTTAGGTCTTTTTATTTTCTTCCTCATTTTACAATAAGGAAGCTAAGGCACAAAATTATTAGGAAGCTTATTTTTAAAGGTATTGAGCACACCTGCTCCAGCTACAGTTAATGGGACCTCCACAAATCAGACTGCAAGTGGTAAGCCGGAAGTCATAACTGCCTGCTGTATTGGCAGTGGGAAGAGAAGCCAGAGCTCTCATCCCTTAATTTTTGCTTTAACCAGCAGTTTTCACCCTTGTATGATGGCTCTTTTTATTTTGCTGGAAAAATTGAAACATTTGGCTTGTGACATCATGTTAATAAATGATTCGGGTCTTCTTTGATCACACCCCTAGCTCTCCTTTGGCAGAAAAGGGGAAACATTCTTCACAACAGTACTTCCAGTAGATGTGCTTGTAGAGCAGACATCTATTAGGGACAGTCCCTCAAATGACTAACCAGATAACATTACATTGTGCCCCCATTATATCTGCCTCATTTACTTTTTTGTCTTGTCTGTCAGCAATTAACAGGTAAGCCAAGTGTATTTTCTCCAATTCAATTCACATTAAAATAAGTCTTTAAAAATTCAGAGGGAGCATGCAAGATGTTCACATATTACAGTGATAAATGTGGTACAAATTAATCAGAAAATTACTTTGCAGCTATGGGGCCAGCCCTAGCCCCTACCATCGATACAAACTCCGCTATCTGAGAAGTCTGACTGGAAAAAGTGAGGAGGTGCAAAGTCTCTGTGGCATGAACTACCCATGCAGAACTTCTATTGATTTTGATGTGTCTTAACAGCAAGAAAGACCTATCTGCAGGAGTGTAAGGTAAAAGTCAGTCACAAAGGACTGATGCTTAGGGAACATATAAATTAGTTAAAGAACTCTAAGTCAAAATAAAGATGAAAAATAATGGAATAGAATATCAGATAGTCAATATTTGGTAGGAATCACTGCAGTGGGAGCATTAGCATTTTATAATAACACAAGCTTGAATATCTGAAAATAATGAGCCATAATAATTGATCCCAGCTGTAATGAAAACACCACTTATTATTTCTATTCCAGTCCTATTTGGCACTGGTCTCAATTTGGGAGTGATAAAAATAAGCTTTAACATTAAATAGAAAGTGCTGAACAACTGATGAGCTATAGACAATGCAACATCCATGGCCTCTATATTTGAATTTGGTCTGATGGTGTTTTCAAAGCTCATTGCTGTACATGGGATCAAGTTTGTGAGTCCCTGAGTCTGAAACTTGAGGACTTGAATCTGGACTTGAGAATGAAATGGAACTCAGTGGAAGAGGGGAAGAATCTAGTCCTTGCCAATGAGAAAAGCTATTGCCAGATTTCAGCTGGAAGAGAACCAGAATGACAATGCCAGACTGAGGAAGATGCAGAGCCACAACTAATCTTCTGTGGAATATTTCTGATCTGCTAAAGGAAAGTTCAGGAGTCTAGTACAGACTTCACAGGATTGAAGTATTGCAATAGTATTTAAGAAATAAAATATCAACTGTTTTTTTTTTTCTTTTCTGAAAGGATCTAACTTTCCAGATATAGAGACAGAAATCACACTAATTTGGGTGCAAATTTGCCTGGAGAAAATAGCATGAGGTATTTTTTCTGTCAAAGCTGAAAAAAGTTGGAGTTGGCTTTGGCAAATAATGAGGACACTGTAGAAAAACTTACTATAGAAAATTAACTCAGGCAGAGTGCTCTGGAATTAATTTGGTCTAAACAAAATAAAATAATAAAGGTAAATCTGTATTTGAGATTCTTTAGTTCAAAAGAGGAAACTTTGATAAAAAAACAGAAATGTACAGTTAACTGGGTGAGAAACTTTGGGAGTTGATTTGAGACGGCACCTGGAATTTTATTAGGATAGATACTTTTATAAAAAGCTGTCCAAAACTTGAATCTTGAACAAGCAAAAATGTAGAGAACAGTTCCAGACTTGTGCACATCAAAAGGATATAAATAGGAACAGCAAGAATAAACCTAGGAAAAAAAACAAACAAACAAACAAAGAAAAACCAAACCAGCCAAACAAAAAAGAATGCTAAATATTGGAAAATGGGAAACAGGGACATGAAATGAGAATTTCCAGAAGGCCAGGTGAGTTATAGACATGGCAAAGGGTACTAAAACAGCAAAGTAATGCACTCTTGAAGAAAAAGTAAGTGCAGTGCCCCAAAGACTCTACTTAGACAAAGTATTTCTAGTTGAGATGTGGAAGTGATTAAAGTATTTCACTAGAATGTGGCAAAACCTTATCCAAATTTTGCACAAATCTCTGGTTCCAAGCACAAACCAGTCTCACACCAGGTAAACAAAGATAAAGTTGATGGGATGATCTTCTGAGAAAAGGCTAAACAGGCTGGAATAGTTTAGTAATCCAAAGGTTGGGTGAGGACCCAAGAGCATGTGAGTTTCTATGAAGAGCAAACTAGAATAATAATAATAAAAAAAAAAGAACAAGACTTGTCAAAGGGATAAACACTGCCCATAAATAAATTTACATTGGAGATGTGGAGACAGTTTCTAGTCATAAGCAGAAAAATGAGAGCAGCTTCCCTTTAGGAGTACTGAGGCATAAAAGCTGATATTTATGACAGTGATTGTATCACTTCTAATATCAAAAAGTGAAAATCATAGGATAAGATGAAAAAATGTCCTTTAGCTTCTCTGTTCCTGAATTTCTTGATGTTCCTGATACTGTACAGTTTTGCTGTGATTCTACTTTGCACCTTTCTTTTATCACTCACTTATTCAACATGAGACTAGCTGAGAAAAAGACCTGCCACTTTAATATACTGCATAACTAGACTATAAATATATTTATTTGACATAGTAGGGCCAAGAACTTCTCAAGGGTCAGAACAATAGGCATTTATGAAGATAATGAGCACAGTCAGTGCTGCTGTAGAGAAACAAGGGAGGGGGGAAAGCAATATGAAAAAGAGATCTGGAAAAAAACAAGTAGCTTGAATACCAACCTTCTTGCTGAGGTTCACAAACCAGCCACTAATTGCTCATTATGGCAACTTAGTTCATCATTATCCAGCATTTCTTGCATCTTCTTCAGAAGCAGCTAGCCCTACTCAGTTTCCAGCAAAAGAGTACCAGTTTTAGACCATTTAGTGAAGTGACTTGGTAGAGCACATTTTGTGCAGTTTCTCCATCTTTGTTTAGAAGGAGGAGAGCTGAGACTCTTTTGTGCATCAGCTGCATAATTACAGAACTGTAAGGGACTCCTGTAGTTCTGGCAATGGGTACTGAAAACAATGGAGAAATCGTGACAAACAAATAAAACTGAAGCCTGATTTTCCAGAGGGTTTGTTGTGGGTTTGGTTTTGGGTTTTGGGGGTTTTTTTTCGTCATTTGTACACGCAGGGATGAGGATCTCACTCTCTTACTGTGACGCAAAAGGCTTAAGCTCCCATGGTGCACAGGTGTCATTATTAGTAGCTATACAAGACATAAAGCAGTGGAGAATGCTCAGAGCGTTACAGTTTCAGGTGAAAAATGCATCTGTCTGCAGAAGAAAATAAGAAAATAAACCATGAACACTGTTTCTCCCACCCCGCACCCCACGCACACTGCTGGAATTGCAACAGTAGCCACAAACTATGAGACAAAGTTAATTACTCACTGCACTGAATAGAATAAAGGTAACCTTAACTCAACACTCATGACTAAGAAGCTCATAAATAATACACAAAGTAATTCAGAATGGTAGAAGTATAGAAAAAAATTGAAAGAGTGTCAGTGCAAGTAGCTTATGCAATAGCCAGGACTTCTTTGTGTTTTAACATCTGAAACTTCAAAATGGATCTCTACCTTAGATTTAATGCATTTTTCTCCACGTGAATTCAAGTCACAAGCTTTCCCTTGACTTGGCAATGTACTCAAGAAAGATACCATATAATGCTTAACAGAGGTACTAAGAGCATACATTTCTTATTAAAAATAAAGCACAAATCCATTTAAAGGCAAATTTTACAGAAGACATTCATCTAAGTCAAACTGAAAACAACAAGAAAAAACCTCTGACAACGTGGTCTAAGGTAATTTTCAGACAAAATACTATATGTTGAATAATATTGAACAGAAGTTAAAAGCAGAAAAGACTGCAGTAAGTTATGGGCTCATCTTCTACTCACTAAAAAATAGATAAATCCCAGCCTGGAAATGATAACTGATTCTAAATAATATCCTTTCTGTGTGTGCAGTGAAACAATTCATTATTCATATAAAATGGTAGGAGAAAAGCCTGTCACTCATGCTGTCTGTGTGAGAGCAAAATATCTGCTCATAGATAATAGGAGGCATCATGATTATTAACAAATCACACAGAAACTTAGAGAAGCCCAAATTTAAAACATCTGTGAACATGACTTCAAAAGCCGATATAATTGTTTTTGACATAGCAGTGTACACTGGGAGATACTAAAGTGAGTGCACCTACTGGGACTCCAAAAATGTTACGTATTTCCATAAGCCATATTTTTATGGGGGAACTGTCATATTTTTATGGGGGAACTCAATCTCCCCACTGTTTACCATAGCTTAGACAGACAGGCTCAAGCAAAGACTTTCATGTATTTTAGTTGTCTTTAATGAGACAAGAATTCTTGGTGACATTTTTTTTCTTCTTCTATAAATACCTGCATCCCTTTTTTCCAAAACTACTGAGCCAGAAAAAAGTTAGAATATGTTTCATTCTGTTCTCTTCTTCTCTTTAACCGCTGTGTTGCCAATGGCTTATGCAACCTCAGTCCCACTGATGACCCTCATATCTAAGAAAAGCCCTAGTTCCTTCTTTCTTCCCTGAGATGACAGTATCATTACTTTTTGAAATATAAAACAGGAGAGAACCATATGGTGATTGTTGTGGACCATGAAAATATACTACAAAGACTGCTTTTGAGAGCTGCTTGGGAGCTGTTGTCTTAAATTACTATTTTTACATGCCAATGACAGTAAAGTATATATTGAAACAAACTTCAAAACGTTAGATTGTTCTGAACAGGGAAAAAAAAAAAAAACCACAAAAAACCCCAAACAAACAAACAAAAAAAAAAAAACACTGAAGCATTAATCTAAAAATACTATAACTAAATGTCTTGATTTATTTGGAAATGGCATTCCTTGAGGGGTAATTTTTTCTATTATATTTGGCAAAAACAAAAGGTGCAAATTCCCAACAAACTTGATCTTTCCTTTTTGGCAAAAAGAATTTCTGCTGAAAATTACTTAACTCATCCCTGATAGCTACTGCAATGAGAATTAAAGATGCAGGCAGTGGTTTTCAGATTGACAGAAGCAATTGGCTGGAGTAGGAAGAAACCTAAGTGATTTTGAGGAAAATTCAGAGAGTGCTGATGAAATTGTTGTTTCAACAAATGAGATTGATTACGACGATAATTTATATTTTGAGGACACAATGCAAGAAAGCAAGAACAAAACAAAGAAGAAAGCTTAACCAAAAGAATTTAACATACAACTTTGCTATGGCTGTAACATATTTTCTAAAGGATTCCAGTGGGAGTTAAACACAGTAAAGCAAAGGTTACAATCATAACTCAAATGGCAGCTTCCAATGATTAAAGAGAAAAGGCTTAAGGCCAGTGTTCATTATCCTTGCCAAGGATATTTCAAAAGAGACTGACCCCACTGAAGTTTTTGGTATATTTCTCTGTGTATAAATTAATTGGCAGGTGCTGCACCAGAAAATAAACCTACACAAATGCAAGACACTCTCAGCAGTGGACATGCTCTGTGAGATGATGTCACTGAATCAAGTGCACATACTTAGAATGGATGGGATCCCAACTCCAACCCCAGTTGGAGGATGAGCCTTATACACAGTCCCCAAACCATTGTACAGACAAAATATTTTCCCACATCCTAGTTCTCTTTGCAGCCCATACTTTGCTCTGGCAACTTCTTTCTATCCCCATTTCACCTGCAGCTCTCGGCTCTCTCTTGTAACACAGAAAAGGCAAATTGCCATTAGTAGTAACAGAGAACAAACCACAGGACTGAGGTTGTCTTGGCTTGAGATGAGTTTAGCTTATTTAAACTGTGATAGCAATTGTCTGGCAGCTAGATAACTGTTCTCTAAATGGTTTTTAGCTTTCATTTAATTTTGTGCAATGGTGTGGTTAACACTTATTGTTAATAATAATAGTCAGTAGCTATGTTCTGTGGCATAAACTCTAAAATAAAATGTCTGTGGAAAAGCAGCAACACAAGCAGATTTCAGAGGATCCCCACAGTGAATACAAATCACAATGAGTAGCTACCAGTTACTAGGGAGTGCAGCCTTTGCAAATCAGGGACAGCAAAGACAACAAAAAAAAAATTGATAACTAGCAAGCAATGAAAAGAAGGAGCATACATGTATGTTGTGTCAGGAAACCAAAGAAAAATAACCACAAGGAGCCTGCAGGACTAAGGAAGAAGGGATCACTGTAACCACTATTAAACCCCTCCTGGCAAAGCACCCAGGGCACCTATGACTCTCAATAGCCTCATCTCCTTCTGGAGGGATATTGAACTTATGGCCTGATGCTTCAGAAAAACTCTACATGAGTGACCATAACACCAGAGAAACAAACAGGTAGATAAGAAGAAATTTGGCCTTTGCAGGTTTTGGTTTTTTTCAAATGAACATTTTAAGAGTTTTGTTAATGAGGTGGGGTTTTGGGGTTGTTTTTTGGTTTTTGTTTTGGTTTGGGGTTTTTTTTCCCGTGTTTATTTGGAATATGAGTGTTATTATAACTGTTAATTGTGTTTTGCTTGGACTGGCAAGACATTAATGACACTAACCATAAATTCTCCTGTCTATGTGTCAGGTATGCTCCCCTTCTGCCCATAACAGGATTTTGATAGTAATACAACTGGGTATATAGATGAGTTTTGCCATACAATGAACTCCTACTGTGGAATTAATCCTTTCTAATAGTGTAGGTGTCTGAAATGAGTCTGATCCCCTTAGAGTAGTGGAGTTCAGAACATGATTTATCCAAAAACACAGGCGTTGACTTTAGGATAAGACGGATTGCATCAGAGACACTACTGACTATATAAACTAGAGTGCCATTGAGTATTAAATGGTAAGACTGGCTATAAGTTCCTGTACTGGAGATGTTCACTTTTAGTCACAAGAATAGGACACATAAAGACCACATTGGTCCACGTCCAAGCACAGGCAAAGGTATACTTGCATAGGATGCTTCACCTGGCTGATGGTGAGGGAAAATCAAGCAGCAATAGCTGCCTACAGGAGATAAAGTGGCCAGTAGAGCAATGGAGTATGTACGAGGACTACTGCTGTTGTGGTATGTCTTGGTTACCCCTGTAAGAATAGGTGGAGGTGCTGTTAACTCCTACATTTGAGTGGCTGTGGGAACTCTGATTGTTTAGTCTGGAGAAAAGGATGCTGAGGGGAGACCTTATTGCTCTCTACAACTTCCTGAAAGGAGGTTGAAATGATGTGGGTGTTGGCCTCTTCTCTCAACTAACTAGTGATGGGACGAGAGGAAATGGCCTCAAGTTGCACCAGGGGAGGTTGGAAGTATTGGAACAGGCTGCCCAGGGAAGTGGTGGAGTCACCATCCCTGGAGATGTTCGAAAAATGTGTAGATATGGGACTTCAAGACATGGTTTAGTGGGCATGGTGGTGTTGGGTTGGCAGTTGGACTTGGTGATCTTGGAGGTCTTTTCCAACCTTAATGATTCTATGATTAGTTGCCACTGGATGAAGAAATTACACTTTCTGTAGGCAGGGTCACATATGTCTATGGCTAATGAGAAGCTCAATTATTCCCTTCTTCTGAACAAAACAAAATTCAGAAGAACAAAAGCTGGAAATTATTTGTGGAAACAAATTTTAAGAGGAAAACTGTATACATCATGTTTGAACACTACTGTTTTGGTGAGCCTTCCTGAAAATTAAGAGAGCTTCTTTGACATTGGCTCATGAACACAGAACATTTTGTTCACACCCATCACTAGAAATGCATGTGAAATTACAAACCACTCAACTCTTTTTTCATTAAACTTCTGGACACTACCAACAAGATGACAGTGAACACTGCTATGATTAAAGGCCTGATTTATGCCTTGGATTGCTGATATAACACCTGATGAGTTGTTATTCCTCCCAGTAGGGGAAGCACATTGAGAGTAGGGATTGAGAGCAGCCCTGCAGAGAAGGACTTGGAGGTACTGGTGAGTGAAAAGCTGGACATGAGCCAGCAGTCTGTGCTCACACCCCTGAAGCCAAACATATCCTGTGCTGCATCAAAAGAAGCATGGCCAGCAGGTCAAGGGAGGTGATTCTGCCCCTTTACTCCGCCCTGTTGAGACCCAACCTGGGGTACTGCATCCAGATCTGCAGTCCTCAGCACAAAAAGACATGGACCGTTGGAGTGAGTCCAGAGGAGGGCCACAAAAGTGATCAGAGGGATGGAACACCTCTCCTATAAAGAAAGGCTGAGAGAGTTCGGGTTGTTCAGCCTGGAGAAGAGAAGGCTCTGGGGAGACCTTATTGTGGCCTTCCAATACTTAGGACAATACAATAGGACAAGGGGGAATGGGTTTAAGCTAAATCAAGGTAGATTTAGACTAGATGTAAAAAAGAAATGTTTTACAATGAGGGTGGTGAAGCACTGGCACAGGTTGCCCAGATAGGTGGTTAAAGGCCTATCCCTGGAAACATTCAAGGTCAGACTGGACTGGCTCTGATCAACTTGATCTAGTACTTGTCACTGCTCACTTCAGGGAGATTGCACTAGATGAGCTTTAAAAGTCCCTTCCAACCCAAATGATTCTATGACTCCTAACAGACTCTTCAAAGAAAATAACTACTAAATTAAAGAAGAAAAAGAACATATTTCTGAGAAGGATGACACAAATGGGGTTTTTTTTTTCAAGTTCATATACTCAGTATGTGATACTGAATGTTCTTAATTCCTGTTTGCACCAAAAGGAGTCAAACAGTCACATTTTATAAGACTTAGGTACCTTTTTCAGATTTGTATCAATTTTCTCCTTTGGAGAAATCAGTCCATATATATGAATTTTATCAAATAGGAAACAGAATCCAAAACCACACATAAAAGACATTGGAACCTACCATTCTGGTTTGTAGCCTAATATTTCCTGTCCAGGGCACCATGCCAAGCCAACTGACCTCGTTTCACAAAGTGCAATATCAAAACTCATAGGCATTTTCCTGCCATGCCCTCTCCTCTCACTACTCTTCCATAGAGGAACTGGCAATGCTTACTTGTGGAGCTTTTAAAAAATGACAAGCACTTTAACAAGTCCTATCTAAGCCATTGAGATTTTATTTTCTTTCCCTTCTGGGGGGCATGGAGGAGGGCTGTTAGCCCTTCCTTCATTGTTTAATGTTGTGTTCAGGGGTGGCATTTACTGAAGTCAAGACAGCACTTCTCTTTTTTCTTTAGGTTCATTTTACCCTGAATATTTGACTGCAAGAGTTTCATACTTCTTTTCATAGCTTTTCTAACCCACTTTAGTTTCTTTTGTCATTTTTAACACCTAGATTCCACTGTAATGAGCACAGAGGATGTCGTGCAACCTATCTGTGCTTTGAATTCCTCTCGTTCCTCTACTGCGCCTTTCCTCAACAGTCATCAATTCTAATCGGTTTTCAGCAGCTCGTTTGGCTTTCTCACAAAGATTTCAGTGTTCAAGTCCCATGTCCTCCATGCTGCCACTTTCTGAACACATCTTCATGAGTATTTTATTAATATAATACTGTGATGGGTCAGTTTTCATTTACTTACCAAGATGCATGAACATCTTTTGCTACATTTGTGTGTAAGCAGAGATGAACTGGAGTCAGACACAGTAATATAATCAAAGAAAACACAGGAAGGAATTCAACAGAACAAAATGCTGAACAGGGAATTATTAAAGAGAAGGTTTTCAACCATTTCCTTACCCAGGCCTGATTATCAAAACTGTAGTTATCCAAGAAGTTGACTGAATGGGCATTTTCTATCAGAAAATGGGCCAGAAAATTACAGAATGCAAGAGAACAGAATTATTCTCTTCAACTTTTCCTGCACAAACTGATTTTTTCATAAATCAAATACAAAAAGTTTCTCACCTTCACTCCTTGCCCCAAAGTAATTAGCTGCAGATCCCTATCATTTCCATTTCAGGAGTGTTGGAATTGTTTCAGAAGTTTGGTATCACCAAAAGAAAATAAATAAATGGAAAATAATTATATCTTTTATAGTTTTCTTCCACTTTTTCCATAGGGATCATTTCAAGTTCAACAAACTCTGATAACATTCTCCAAGATGAAACTCTGGTTCTGTAGAAAAGCTTTTCACACTTAATCGAGGAACCAGTTTAGTGGATGGAAATTAATTTGGAAACAAACTAATTATTAACCGTTTGTTATTCTGTATATGTTTGTACATGCATGGTGGTATCTGAGTGTGCACAAGGCACCTACTGAAATACCAGTGTCTCTACCTATTTCTTTTTTTCACCCTATGCTATATGAAGATTATCTCACACAACAAACAAGAGAACGGTTGCAGCTTACACCTGTTGTTCTGTGGGAAGGAATTCCAAGGCAAGTATCTAACTCCTTGAGTTACATGCAAGTTTTGTCCTCTTGGTTGATAGTTTTATTACTCCAGTGAAAAAGGGTTGTCTTGAATGGCTACACTCTCAAACATTCCTCTAGCCAGCTGACTAAAGGCTTTCAGTAACAGTATTCCTTCAACAGAACATTAGCATCAACACAGAGGACCCGTCACACCATGATACAGTCCTCAAACCCATAAACCTTTTCTCTGCCTTAAACTTCAGATTGCCTGGTAGCAAGACCATATCAGCAGTGAATCAGCAGGAGAGTATCAGTTTTGTCAAATTACTGTCATAGTGTAAAGCCTAAGATTGTTGTTACCATCCTATATTTTTAAAGTAAGTGATGTTTCTTTTCAGATTTTTTTGGTGAAAGATGGTCTCTCTCTTTAATTAATTTTAAACCAAAATGGCATAAGATATAAAACATCCATTAAAATATTCCAGCTTTGATGCTATTTTTCTTTTTATTCTTTTTCTTTCTTTTGATTAAAAGTTTCAGTATTTTCAAAACCCAATAATTTTCTAGTTTTCACAGAAAACAAGTTTTTAGTAAGTGAAATGAGAGGAAAAAGGATATTATTTCTAATAAAAAGTGTTTCTCTAACAGAGTCCTAAAAGGGGCAGTTCATTCTGCAGTAAAGCATACACAGTGCTGATGCTTAACAGAATGGAGTCTCATTTTCCCTTGGAGACTTGCATTGTGTCCAGTTTCCAGGCTGCAGTCAGTGGTAGCCCCATACAGCAGCCAGATGCTACTGCACTCAAAGGGGAAAAATGGAAGGTCATTTTCACTATTCTTTTTTCCACCCTGAAGATTTTTCTGTGGTGGAAATAGTCCATTGTAGTTAACCCACCACAAATCATCTGTTAAGAATCAGAGTTTAATTCGAGCACTCAAAAGAACTATCTGTATTAACCTGTCACACCTCTAAATATTGAGTCAAAAAGCTGAAATTGTATTAGTCCATTACAGAGGTCACTTTCATCACAGAAGACTAACTAGCAATACACCAGTGAGGTGCTAAGTACTTCCTTCAAAATGGAACTTGAAAGTACTCAGCCTCTGCCAAGTGTGAGCCTTTCCCAGTAACACACCCTTTACATACATAGCCTGTATATGCAATGACTGGTTTGTTAATGGCTGCAGCTAGGAAAAGTTATAGATAATTTAACTTGCAAATTCAGGGGGTAATCTGATTTAAGACACAGAATCGTAGGCACTCAGCTTGAAAGTGGACTCATAACTGGTTCAACTTTTGACATACCAGTCCAAATCTCTATTTATCAGGCAGTGGCTCTGCATAGAGATAACTAATCTCGGGAGGCAGATGCACAGAGATTCTCACAGTAGCCTGGAGCAGTACCTGCTTATGCCTGTGTACTGCTGTTGTACTTAATCTAGAACTCAGGGAAGTCAATAAACCCTAGCAGAGATTATTTGCTTTTTCACGACTTCTTTAGAGGTCCTTATTCCTGTAAGGGTATTCATTAGCGGGTGATACGGCAAGAGATAGCTAAACAAATCAGGCTGTGGCTTATCTATAACCAGATCTGCTCATATACTCACTTTCCATCTCTTGTGGCTTCACGTGGGTACAAGCTCTAGAGTCAGACGCAGCAGAAGACTTCTGGATTCAGTCTACATCTGGCTATAGTGATTAGTTAGCAAAGAACAGGCTCTGAATTTCCAGCATGGCATTTCTCTGGTGTTAGGCATTCTTATGCATAGCATCCTGTAAATATGTTTATTCTCAGTGAGAGTAAACTCTCAAATGCTGATTTACACCACAAATCACAGAGATAATCTAATTTCTACTTGCTGGATAAGCTACAGAAAAAAAAATAATTATGAAGATAGACAGTACCATTTGCAATTCACAGACCTTTCCATGAAGAAATGGAGTTGGTCAGCATCTTTTTGTGCAATCATGAGCTTTATTCACAAGTCAGAGAAAACTATTGACTTTTATTTTAAAATTAATTTAGATTTTATTTATTGCTTTCAGTTGCACTTAATTAGTAATCAGAGCTGAAGAGAGGGTGTATTTGAGCACAAAGGAAAACTCTCCTTATGGGTCAGTGTATTAAAGTCAGTGATTAAAGCAACAAAGATCAATGGAGTTGTGACAGAGACCTTTTAAAAAGTCATCATAATTCACTTCAGTGCCTCTAAAAGGGCTGTAATTTTCAATCTTACAAAGCAGCCTTTTTACCCTAAAGCCTGAAACACCCATCTGACATGTCAAAAAGGATTTCTCATCCTCTCAGAATCCTAAGTTCAGTGAATCCACTCACTTATTATGGAACAAGCAACTGCAGTCCTACAAGCGTACTTTCATATATGTGCATTTTTCCTTTGCAATTCCTGTGCTCCACCACTACCTTGTCACTCCTGTACAAAATTAGTTTGATATTCTGTTACATTCAAAACTTGTAGGCTGTTCACTTCCTTTCTAATTCATTAATTGTCTCTCTTCTGAGGGGCATGCTGTAGGCTGTTTTCTGGTATTTTGAAACATAATATTTGGAAGAGAAGCAGTGTATGTACCTTACAAACAGGAATAACACCTGTTAAAATTTAAAAAAATAATAAACTTGTGAATTAATATTAAAGTACCAAACAATATCAGTAACAGATGATAACATCATTTTGGCCTGTGGAGTTCATTGCTTGAAGGTACAACTAAATGAGAGATACTACATGTACATAGTCATTTTTTCCTGCAGCTAGTCTAGGTGCTTTTCCCAGTCCAGACTCTGGAAAGTCACACAGAGGTAAGAGGTATTTTCATCCAGTGCTACTTGATACAGTAGACCTGCAGTGTCAGTCAGACACTGGGTAGTGTTCTCCTGGTAACCTGTTCACTTCAGCTTGAAAATGCAAGCAGAGTCACCAGAACAACCACAGTCTCCCTATCCTCTAGTCTATCATTTCTATCTTGTAGCCACAAGGAGAGAAATAAGTTCTCCCAGGGAAAGAGAAAGTGTTGCCCTGTATAGACAAATCCTTTGTGCAAACCAAGGGCACGATGGGCATAGGGCATACTGCTGTGAGCTTGTGGTGCTCCACCAGTTTGTTTATGTCCAGGCAAGAGTGATGTTGGTTTTCTGTGCCTAAGCTTACTCATAGATAGGTAATTAATCACCTTAACTAAACTGCAACGCTGAGGTAGTCGGAGTCTGGGTTTCATGCCGCCTGTCCTCTAGGAGTACAGGCAGAGAGCACCTTACTAGAAAGGCAACACTGTGGAGATTTCACAGGTGTTCAGGAGTAGGTAACAACATCACCAAAACTTCTGGTTTCTGCTACTTGGATCAGAAGGAGAAGAAACTCCAGAGAATACAAGGGCAAAGGAGGGTATGGATTATCTGCACCACTCTCCACTCTTTCTTGAGAAGGCTTGCCTGTCTCACTTAAAATTCAGTCTGTATTATCTACCAGTTATTCGCACCTCCAGATTCATCAATCTTGTTAGCCACATAAAAAAGCTTTGTTTATACTTTTGAAATATTTGTTTTTCTGTGTAGGTAGAAGTTGGGAGCAAACAGAATGAGCTACAGTTTACAAAGCAGGAAAGAAAATATTACCCTTTTTCAATCAAACAAAATGACAGCAAATCCAGATGAAAAACAGCATATTCTTCAACCTGATGATGTCTGAAGAGAGACAGGAAAAACTTTTACTTGCACAAATTCCTTCTTGCCTGTTTTCTTATCTCACTTCTTTCACAATATATTGATTGCAGTCACAGAAACTATTCAAGACTGCACTGCAGACAAAGATTCACCAAAGTTGCTAGTTTGTCATAGTCTCATACATGGCCTAATCCTGAGGCTTCTTGTTAAGCATCTTCACTGCTAGCCTGAAGAAAGCAGTGCTCTGCAGCTCACACAGTCCTGCTCTTCCAAAGCACTGGCGGGACACAATCAGGGGTGGATGACACAGCTTGGAAACTTTGATTTTTCCACCTTTCTTACTCAAACAAAGGTGAAGTAGGAGTTGATGCAGTTCTTCAGTGAAGAGTATATTTTCCACAAAAAATGAACCTTCCCAAGGGACTGAAATGTCTTACAAGTTGTGCTCAAATATAGTGAGTAGCCTCATACCAAAGAGAGGGGATAGAGAACACAAAAATATTCAAGTTTTTGGGCTTCTGTTGCTGTTGCTTTGAAAATTCTGATATTTAAAAGTGTTGTATAACACAAACACATAAAAACTCTTTGTTTGAGGTAGAATGGACCTCAAGTGACGCTTATTTTCATTTTCCTCCAACCCCAATTTAACATTTTTGTGTCTGCCTACTTGAACTTTAAAAAAAAAAAAAGACATTTGTTTTTAATGTTGTGGATAACAGCTTGTAAAGGATTCAAATACACAGCTCGCTAATCCTTTGACCAAGAGTAGTTTCAGGCATTTTATCACACAATGATCTCTGTGAAACACAAGGGAAGTGTGAAAACCTTTGTTAGTTATGAACCAAGTGAAATAATACATTAAGTCTGAAGCAGCACTCTGTCAGTGTGCTTTTAAGAAGGTGCCAAATAGGAAAAAGGGCAATGTGACAGAGTGACTCTACTAGATGAGATACAATGTTGTATTCCTGAGTCACCCAGGAAAACCACAGTCCTCTGAGACTTTGGTCACCTCTTGAAAAGGGTTGTACATTCACTTGACTTGCACTCCCACTTAGCCCAAGGACTGCCAACAGCCAGCACATCACTGCAACAATCATTGGTGCGTACACTCCTGCGCTATCTCTCTTTTGACTTGGTGGAAAGGCAGCTCTCCCTGCAGCTGCCAGGGGCTGTTTACCCTCCTGCTGATGAATGTCTCATCCAAAGCATTTCACTGCCTCTGCTCTCAAACTCTCAGAGATTAGGACTTCTCTTCCTGCTATCAGTATGAGAACAAGAAACTCTTAGGACTATTTTGTCAATAACCCATTAATATTCTCATTCTGTCCATCATTCTTCTGAAAAGTGTTTGCACAGCCTATTGCACTTTAAAGGGGTGCCTAAACCTGCTTAGGGCTAACTTACGTGCAATAAACAGGAAATTTATATGTTATTTAAATATCAACATAAACACTGTAGTTATATGTCAATAAAGACTCAAGTTTGTAACTGTTCTAGAGTGCTGGAGATGGCGGATAACTTGGAGTTGGTAGCTGTAAAAAGGAGAGGAACTGATGGTGCATGGTTGAATGATGTGGTGTATAAGGAGATGAGTGAAAGAGCAAAAGTGTTTACAGGAGAGGAGATATTAACCTTTGTGTAGGACTCATACTAGTGAGATTGTCCAGAGTTATACCTAAAACAAATAAACAAACTTGTATTAAAAGGGGGTATCTAGAGTCCAGCAGAAGATTTTATAATGACTGAAGGATGAGGAAAAAGAATGAGGAAGAAAACAGTGGATGTCAAAATAATAGGGCTACTCATATAAAAAAGACTAATAAAAATTATTTTCTTTCTTTCAAATTAATTACATTTATAGATATAAAAGATAGATTACAAGCTATTAATAATATTTAAATGCATTTCTCTCTGCAAATAAAACTCCTATTCTCTGTGCAAAACAGATTTTGGATCACTATGATATACAGCATTTTTTAACCCCACTGATGTGCTGTACAAATGTGTTTATTAGAGCTTCATGGTATGAAATGCAACAAGCGCTGAAATGGTAGAACGAACATTCACTCTTCCCAAGAGTCTCATTGAAGCTAGTAGGACTCTGTGCATGACTAAGTACACCACACTTCCATGATTTGGAATATGATACACAAAAAAACACTGTCCCACGCTAATCCTGCATTTCTCTTGCCTTTTACATGATTTCCCAGTGCAAAAAGTGGATTACTTTCTTTTTGTTTAACCCCATGATTCATGAAAGTATTTTGAGAGTAAACTCCTTTTTATACAGTCATATAAAATTATAAACACAAAAAGTCTTGTTTGGGGCTTTTACAGCAACATTTATACCAATGTTTTCAATTGCAATGGACCTGAAGTTTGAACTTTGCACGTTTTCAGCTCTGTTATGAAGTTAATGCTAAACAATAGTATTAAAATATTTACACTGTTGTAAAAAATAATAAAAAAGGCGTTACTTTTCTATCAGATTGAACCTAAATGTACTCTTCAGTCACATTTGAAAGAAGATAGGTGCCATTCATAAACTAGGAGATTGAATGATGGGAAAGAAATTATATTTTCTCCTTCTTTTTACACTGAGAATAGGGGAAATTCAACTCGTAACCCTTTAATCTGTGTGGAAAAAGAGAGCAATCACTGATAATCGCTTGTACCACAAACGAGGGATTGAGTTGGGAAAATCTACCACCTGGATGTAACCAGTATGTGTGTTACCAAACCAGACAGCTGTGCGCTGCCCTGCCCTGGGAGGTGTGGGCAGGATGAAGCGAAGCCCTGCAGCTCACACCAGGGTCCAGGCACACCTGAGAGGAGGTGACAGGAATGAGGAAGCCAAAATCAGCTACACACAAGGCAAAATAGAAAAAAAAGGTAACAAAAATGTGAAAACACATGAGATGATGAGTAAGCCAATGATTTATATGTCACCTTCAGAATGTCGTTGCTGGTTTTCAGAAGTATGAATAGCATATTAAAAAATGGCAAATTTTATGAGTATTGCAGTGTTGGGAAAAATATTCCTTGTGTTAACTATCGTGTGGTAACCGATATAAGATTCAGTTCAGTGAGTTTATCAGCATGTTCAGCTGAAAACTGAGAGAGCAGAGGAATTAGTTCATCCTGTTAACTCAGCCTAAGAAGTCACTTATTTTTTGAAACTAGAGGAGATTTAGAACCATTAGATTTTATGTCATATCACTAAAATGAAGGGGAGTTTCTCACACAAACCTAATTTTTTAAAATATCTAAAAAGTTTTCCAAGCTCTATCCCCCACAGAGGGTAAAAACATCTTGCTTGTATCAAAGTGCCATGACTCCAAACTGAGTTTCAGTATATTCGATAACCTCATTAGGGCTCTATATTTTAGCAGTAAGATAATTAATAAATCCCTTGTTGTCATGAAGATGTAAATCAACTTGAGGGTTATAGTTTTAAATGACAGTAGAGTGTCTTTATTAAAAAGGTATTTTTACAGTGATGTTACATGCACATCATTTGGAGGTTCTTTCTTTCCTACCTACCCGCCATCAAGGATGCTAAAATAGGTATGTCTGCTCCACAAATGATAGGTCGTTCTCCAAGAAAAGTGGAAAATAGCAGTAGAAAAGAGCAGCTGTTCTTCTCTTACTAACCAATGCAGAAAACTGTATATAACAATGTTAACATTCACAGAAAATAAAGGTGCCACAAAAAATAAAAAAACAGCTGATTTATTTAAATGCTTATGTCTGAAAGGAATTAGGTAAATTTTTGACACATTATTCTGTTAGGAGGCTTCTTGCAAGAAAAATTTTTACATTTTAGATATTTTGCCTGCAGTTAAGTAACTTACAACAGGTTATGTTTAAAAAGATATATATTTATCACTGACAGGGTCTTTTTCATATCAGGATAACCAGATGTGTTTCTCCTGTTCAGTGGTAACACAACTTATCACAGACTGTCAGTATGTAGAACAAAATGTTGTTTATATGAAACAATGGTGATCTAAAGTAGTTGCTGTCATAACACGTCAGACAGGTAGCTGTCTGTTCTTCCAAGGTTGTTTTGGTTGGTTTTTTTTCTTGTTTCTTTGTGGGGTTTTTTTGTTTATATATTTGTTTGTTTAAATATAATCTCTTGTCAGATTTTAAGACTATATGCCATCTTGGGGTGGGATGTATACTGAGGGGACTACTGGTTGATCTCTGCAAGACTGAAACAAATTGGGCCACAAGTGCTAGTGGGGATCATGACAACCAGCCAGTGATGAGCAGCTCATTAAATGGACTCATATAGCTGCATATGTGCTAAAACCTGTAGACTGGGACTGAAGGAAAAATGAGGCCCAAAACAAAAACTGTCTCCAGACTGGACCATCAAACAAGGTCCTGGCTGCAGACTGATTCAATGCCCAAGCAGCCATGGAAAAAGAGTCCCACATTTTCTTCATCCATCTACTGGGAATGATGAGCATGGGGCAGACCTGACTGCCTGGGGACCACTCCAGAACTGTCACACTGAAAGCATTGTTACCACATACAGATTTTTCAGTAACAGTACAATAGGCAAATTTCTGAGCTTAGACTCACTCTGATCATTATTTTATCTCACTATTTGTCTGTTAATGTCCAAAACTGCTTCGGCAGATCAAACCCCATCATTTGCCGGACTAATTGTTGGTTGTTAAAATAAGCACTGCAATTTACCACTTACTATTGAATACCTAATTTGGCAGTTTATGAAATTTAAAAACACATGAAAGTACATCACAGATGAAAGGATGAATATTTAATTTCTTAACTGAATTGCTGCTGTCCAAGAGTGATCCCATGAGCCTTTCAGAAGGCATAGCTACTGTTACAGCACAGCACACTCCTTCCAGGAGCTTTCTAGACTGGTTGTGGTAAATGTAGAAATTCATAGTTGAGGGGTAGATTGAAGATCAGATCAAAGTGCTCTTTAAGAGTCTGACACTCCTGGCTGTGAAATGAATGGCTAATCTTCTACTGACTTTAAATTCAGTAGGAGCAGCTTTAAAAACAACACAAAAATGCAAGACTTCTTAATTCTTCAGGAGTGAAATATATCACTGCTGGTAGCACCTATGAATCACGTGGGCTCTTCAACTGCTGACAAATGTGTGAAGCTGTGGGCTGGCAGTTTCTATGGGAAAATATCACATATGTTTGTTAAAAGCCACGCTGAAGACAAGAGGCTGACTCTTCTGTTTTGACAAGCATAGTCTAATTTGATATGATAAATAGCATAAATGTAACTGCCTTCATATTTCTGTAGATAATAAAGTCAAATTCTCATTTGATATTGTCCTACTTCTAAAATTTTAATGAAACATTATGATAAGAACTAATTTTCTCTGTTTAATCTAATCTGGACATAATAGGCTCAGAACAGTGCAATTACTGTGCTATGGCATATATAGAAAATTACTCATTATTTCTGAGTTTCAAAGCAGAGAAATAGATTTCCAAAGGCACAAAACATCTAAGGCTCTAATTCCTGTTTGCACTGATAAGAAATCCACCGAGAACCATTAAGAAATTAATCAGCATTTCAGTACTTTAAGGTGACAAAAAAAATTATAGAAATAAACAAATAATTTTATATAGTATTTAAATTTTATGTTGTTTATTCATGCTCATTTCCAGCTTCAGATTTTTATGTTTAAGATCAAGGACTGCATATGTCTTGTCAGAGTGACTTTAGTCTGAGAAACGTGGATAGTAAAGCATATATATTCACACACAAGTTATGGATGGAGTTTTTGCTCTTTAACAAAGTAATTACCAAACAGTGCTTGATTTCATGCAAGCTGATGAATACATGGACTAAACTTTCTAGACTAAAAATTCATGATGAAATGTCATATATCATGGCTAACATATTTGCTGCACACCTAAATGCGTCATCAGCCTGCAGGTGCAGCATCCTGCCCAGATCTCAGCCTAATGCTAATGATCCCATTTTCTTTCCTACACCATCATTTTTGATGTTTAGTTACATCTATTTTTATTATGATTGTGGTAAGACAAGATTCTGGCATGTCACAGTTTGTTCTGAAGAGATCTTAAGGCAAGGAACAACGAGGAAAAAAGCAGCAACAGACCCGCATAGAAAACAAACAAACAGCATCCTCACTGAAAAGAAGGACCTGCAGATCACATTGTTAGGTCTGCCAGCAAACGCAATGGAATGACATGCAGGAGGGGGAGGTGAGACCCACTGCCAGCAGTTTATATGCTGTGCTAATGACTTCTCCACTACTCAATGCTCTCAGCCTCATGACTCTGCTTATTGCCTCTGTGAATCCTGTCAAGGAGTCAGTACCCCCTCTGGCAGGGAACAAAAACCCGCTATCCACATCTTCCAAGATGTGAAGCTTCACAAGAAAAAAGGTCCCCCTTTTCACACTGCACATTGTTTCTGTAGATTATCTCTCCAGTGCTTTGTGTCTGAGTTACAAGAATTTAAAATACCAAGACACAGTACAGAATAAACCATAAATCCTCATAAATCCAAACCTATAGTTGTAGACATTGAAATAAAGGCAAAAAGAACAGAGGCTTTACAGGGGGCCTATCTGAAAAGCTTGCTATTTTGCAGCCTCTGAAGATCATGAGAAAACAGAGAAAGCTTCAGTCGCTGTTGGTTGGGAGATATGAGATTATGTTTTGGGTATATTCCCATAGGTAAGGGTTGGAGAAAACACATGATTAATTGTTATTATGTAGTCTGCAAATAAAACTATATTTTCTGGGAGGATGTAGAATAACACTTTTCCTTCTGCTCCCAGTGAAAATATTCTTCAGTAAGTTTAAACCTCCTTAAATACCCAGCTGCCTTCTTTCTTTGCTCCTGGTGTCGTCTGTACTGTGGGTAACTGCAGCAGTAGCCAATATAGACATGGCTACAGGATTTTAAGCTTCTGAGAGAATATTTGATTCTGGCACAGACAGTATCCTCTCTCACCCTCTCAAGGATGTAACTGTTTTGCACCAGGGATAACAGGATAGGAGAAGGCAATGAGAACCACTAAAGGATATAGCGACAAAGTGAATGCTAGAAGAATCAAAACAGAAGCAAAAAGGAAGAAAAATCAGCATCTGGAAAGTTGTTCCTCAGTTTTAATATATTTGCAATGGGGAAATTAATTCTACCCTGGCCAGAGATGATCAATTTAATTATCCCTTTCAGGATACTTTGACCCACAAACATCTTGCAGACAATTGCAATCAAACTCTGTTCCTATAGTTGTACAGGCAGAAGTATCTACTGTAGGGTCTAAGCAGCCAGAGCAGAGCCAGAAGCGGGACACTATGCACATGTCACACTGCAAAAAACTGCAGGGCAGCATGGAAGGAGGCAGAGCTGTGATACTGCATGTTAATAAAGGTGTGGACAAAAGACACCACCGCCCCAGCCCCGACCACCAAACCACTATGCAGTGGTTTCACTGGCCTAGCACTTGGCTAGCAGCCAAACACAGCCGTTTGCTCTCCCCCCTCCTCCCAGGGGGTAAGGGAGAGAACTGGGGACAAGGCTAAGGAGACTCGTAGGTTGAGATAAGAACAATTTGACAACTGAAATAAAAATAAAACTTAAAATAATACTTATATTAAAATAATAATGATGATTATAATAATAGTAATAAAATATGTAAATGGGTGATACACAGTGCAATTACTCACCACTCACTGACCAAGCTGCGGTGGGTTTACCCTGGCTGGATGCCAGATGCCCATCAAAGTCCACTCTAGCACTGTCCCTCCTCAACTGGGCAGGAGGAGAAAAATGTAACGAAAGGCTTGTGAGTGGAGATAAGGAGAGAGATCACTCACCAGTTACTTGCATGGGTAAAACAGACTTGACTTGGAAGAAAAAAAAAAATTATTACCAATTACTCATTATCCAAGAGGATAATGAGAAATAAAGCCAAATCTTAAAACATCCCACCACTCCCTGCTTCCCGGGCTTAACTTCTCTCCCGATTTCCACCTCCTCCCCCTAGCAGCCCAGGGGGACCAGGAATGGGGGTTGAGGTCAATTCATCACACGTCGTTTCTGCTGCTCCTTCCTCCTCAGGGGGAGGACTCCTTCCCCCACACCAGCATGGGGTCCCTTTCACAGGAGACAGTCCTCCACTTCTCCAGTGTGAGTAATTCCCATGATGGACAGTTCTTCACGAACTGCTTTGACATGGGTCCATTCCATGGGGTGCAGTCCTTCAGGAAGGGACTGCTCCAGTGCGGGTCCCCCACGGGGTCACAAGTCCTGCCAGCAATCCTGCTCCAGCGTGGGCTCCTCTCTCCATGAGGCCACAGATCCTGACAGGAACCTGCTCCAGTGGGGGGTTTCCCATGGGGTCACAGCCTCCTTCAGGCACCCACCCACGAAGGCTTGCAGTCCTCCATGGGCTACAGGTGGTCATCTGCTCCATCATGGACCTCCATGGGCTGCAGGGGGACAGCCTGCCTCACCATGGTCTTCACCACAAGTTGCAGGGGAATCTCTGCACCAGCACCTGGACCACCTCCTCCCCCTCCTTCTTCACTGACCCTGGTGTCTACAGAGTTGTTTCTCTCACATCTTCTCACTCCTCTCTCTCACTGGAAAATGTGCAGCTTTATTTTTCTCTTTTCCTTTTATTTTTCGCAATTATGTTATCACAGAGGCGTTACTGATTGGCTCTTCTTCACTATGAGATTATCCCAAGGAGGTTTTAAACATACTAGTCATCTAAAAATTTGACATGCAGAGGGGAGAAATATCCATACTCAGAAATTTCCACCAGTTTTATCAGTTCATTTTCCTCTTTGCTTTCCTTCTCACATTTACTCATATAGAAAATCTTGTTCTTCTCATACAGAAAATTCCCTGCTATTTTATTCTTCCCATTCCTCAAAGTACTCTGGTTCTGCAATAGTGTTTGGAATAAACAAAATTCCCATGGAAATGTGCCATGTAGTCTTGTGACTATGTTTCAACAGATGGTAAGCAGTATTGTTCTGAATCTTTGCAGAACAAGCAGCTACGCTTGTATCCTTGCAGGGCTTTTTTCCTGAGTAGTTGAGAGTTGCACCGACACAAGAATTGATGTAATTTTCTTCCATTGTTCCAAGTTCCACAATATACATGTAAAACTAAACAAACAAGATTCTCCTTTTGAATGTGTTAATCACATCCACGGTTTGAGAACAATGCAGAATTAGATTAACTTGTATTTATAGGTGTGCATATTCATTTACATAAAACACACATATACATTTTCCATAGATAAGGGAAAGTCAGGTACTGATTTATTTCTCTCATCATTGTATATTGTGGCTAACTCCAGCGGAAGTCAGTGTAATGAAGGTCACATATCAAGATTGTCAGATACAACATAGTAGCAATTACCCAGGGAAGAACCAATTGAGATCACTATCTGTTCAAGGGAACAATTTATAGGAAAAACAGGTAATATTCACACACTCATGAGCTGACAATATTAAGAATGACCAAAGGTGATGATTTTAAGTTTTGACTAAGTATGCTACCAGCAGTACTGTAAAACTGCAAAGGTGAGCAGACTGATGCCTGCAATTTAATGTTCAGAGTAAAACCCAGGCCCTGCTTCATTTTGAGCAAAAGCAAGACTGCCTACAACCAACTGAATAAAAGCATTGTAGGACTGGAAGAGGACTTTTGAAGAACTGAGTCCTGTTTCAATCATTACAAACAGGCATTATCATCTAATCAATAATACAAGCTCATCAAGTATTACCTTAAAACTAGACTTTTCTTACTGTTCCTTCTAGAATATAGCTCCATACTCTCAATCTTCAAGTGGTAAATCTTTCTAATTTGCAACTGACTTATGTCTGGTTCATCCCCAAATAGCTTTGTCACAAACACATCATTAAGTTAAACTAGTTCTTCTTGGAGCCCACTAGCTTCCTCTGGAACACACTTACAGGAGACAACCACCCTCCCCACCCAATAGAGCCATGACTTTACTTTGCTAAATAATCTAACTTATTTTTATCTCTTTTAGTAAAAGGTGTTCTCCTAAATGTCCTTTCCTGCCACTAACATCCTAGCACAGACTCATGCTGCTAACAAGACTCCAATACTGCTGTACACTACATATGCTTCCTACATGTGTCAGCCAATTCCATTATCACACTCCTGTGTTTTATACCAAGGTCTTTGTTTGAAATATTAAATAAGATCTGTCCTGAGACCAGACCTTGAGGAAATTGTCTAGTAACCACTTTCAGCTTGATCATTTGCCTCACAGCATGACTCATTGTCATCTCTCATTTACATCTCTCCTTACCACATCTCAGTTCCTGCAATAATCTCCATCTTCACCATTTTAGTTAACAATTTCCCATGTGACACTGCATCAGATGATTTGCTCAAGGTCAGATAGATTTGATCTACTGCTTTTGTCTACAGAATCATCCTATTTTTTCTAGGCACATGAATAAAGATTCTTATCAATCTTCTTTGCTAAGACAGGCATCAGGATAGCCTGAGACAATGTGCCTCTGACCAAGACTTACTCCATTTTATCCCCCTTTCCATTTATCTGTAGAGTTTTAATTGGCATCTCTTTAAAGTTTCTTATATGATACTTGCACACAAGTGAGGCCAGTAAAGCTCATAAGCCACAACAAGGTATTTGAAATCTCCTAGAACATAACGTGATAATTAAGACAAAGTGATAATGTGGATTTGATGCAGCTGTGGATGGCAGGGGGCAGCAGAAGAAGAATCGGGTAAGTTAACCTCTAACCTTTATAGTTATGCACATTCTCTCTTTCTCTACCCAAAAATGGCTTTATGCAGTACAAAGTGGAACAACAACAGCAAGTAGAATTAAATTAATCAGATAGAGCTGTACCAGCTCAAATCAGCAATCCTTCTCCTGCAGGTCTGTCTCCATCAGTGATGCATAGCAGGTCACTAGGGAAGAGTACAAAAACAAGGAAAGCTTACAGTGCTTCTTTCCCACTAGTCTCTCTCAGCTCCATAGGTTTGTGGCTAATGAATGCTCAAGACAAAGCAAGTATCTGTTTGTTAAATAGTCTTTACTGGATTTTCTGTACTGGATCGCTTTCCACAAATCAATGTAAAATTTCAGCATCCACAATGTCTATGGAGACACCGTTATGCATCTATTATCAGCTGATTTATCTTGATGTCCCTTAGTTTTTTCAACAGGAGAAATACTGAATCATCATGCCTCCTCATCTTCTGCATACCATGCATCTTCTGTTTTGCCCCTTACCTTTGTTTTCTGGAGCTGAGCAGCCATACCCATGGAGGTATTCCCTGTGCACAAGTCATTGCACACCTTCAATCATCTTCCTCTGAGCATTCTCTTGTCCTTCTGCTCCCTCAATGTACACTCTACCTCTGCCCAAAGGACTAGGGCTGTCCCCAGAAGAGAAGGCAGTTTTAAGATAATGGAATCATAGAAACATAGAATGGTTTGAGTTGGAAGGGTCTTTTAATGGTCATCAAGTCCAAACCCCCTCCAGTGAGCAGGAACATCTTCAACTAGATTAGGTCCCTCAGAGCCACATCCAGCCTGACCTTGAATGTTTCCAGGGATGGGGCTTCTACCACCATTCTAGGCAACCTGTGACAGTGTTTCACTATCCTCATTGTAAAAAATTTCATCCTTATATCGAGTCTAAATCTACCGTCTTTTAGCTTAAAACCATTACCTCTTGTCCTATTGCTACAGGACCTGCTAAAATGTTTGTCTTCATCTTTCTTATAGGCTCCCTTTATGTATTGGAAGGCTACAATAAGGTCTCCCCGGAGCCTTCTCTTCTCCAGGCTGAACAACCCCAACTCTTTCAGACTGTCCTCACAGGAGAGGTGTTCCATCCCTCTGATAATTTCTGTGGCCCCCTCTCTGGACCTGCTCCAGCAGGTCTATGTCTTTCTTCAGCTGAGGACTCCAGAGCTAGACAGAGTACTCCAGATGGGTTCTGGACCAGAGCAGAGTAGAGGGGCAAGATCTTTCAGAACAAAGCCAGGTTCATCAGTCTCTGTACAAAATTATGTTGGTTAATTTCCACCCCACTGTTCCAGCCCCTTCACAAAAATTTGACCATTAATTGCTTGGCGGACCTCGTTTTTAGGTGTCTACTTCTGACTTATCAGATAAGGACCGCAGAAAACCAGCAACTTAACACTTGACAATTAAATCCTTTTACGTATTTTGCCCGCACACCTTCCCCTGAGGCTGTTCATAATATCTTTCCTGTATACCTTTAATTTCTGAACAAGATGTTTGTTCGTATAACAGACATAATTACCCAGTTAAAGACAAGTTGTCCCTCCTACCCTGCACAATGAAAGGTAGACACATATTCATGGCTGTGCCCTTCAGGCAGGAATGCTGTACCAAAGTGGAGCTGCCCAGAGGCGGTGCCCATCGCACAGGGCCTCAGCTCTACCTGAGCACATGCACCTTCCCAAAAGGCTTTGGTATGGCCCTGACCAGGCAACCAACAGTGCCTTCTTATTTTATTTGGAGGAAAGGGAGAGTTTGCATCACTTCAGCTCACTTAATTTTGAAGCTGATAAACCCACTGTGGAAATGGCACAAGGGGAGAAGGGAGCACGTGTATTTTCAGTACTTTCATTAATGATAAGTGGGACATTACTGACTTTTTACTGTTATTCCAATGTCACATATGCTTATTAACATATTAGGACATTGATTTTAGCAGCTATTACACTAGCAATTGTTTCTCAGTTACGTTGAGGTAAGACTTGTGGTTAATTTTGTGCATTCAAAGAAAAAAGTGAATATAAGGGGTTTTATACCATGTTTATCCTGCACACATATGTGCTTGAGATTTTCAGCTTTCTTTGACATTGTATGTCTGCTAACATATTGCATATATGTGTGAAACTTAAAATTGATAAAAAAACATTCTGTGTAACCAGTACCTGTACATCTTGCAAAGCTTCAAAGATGGTAGTATAGCTTAACACATTACTCTGTAAACTTTGCTTTTTCAAAACTGTGATCTTTTTTCAAAGAGCTTTTGCCTGTGATGCAAATTTTTCAGGCTTGAGGTTTTGTCCTGCAACCGATCTTGCAAGAGAACATTGCCCTCTGGCGACACAGGCTGTGGCTTTGTGCTTCAGAGCATTCCACTCTCTCACCCCTCTTTTTCCTTCTCTTTATTCACTGCACTGACAACCAGAGTTGTAGTTCACAGGAATAAGTTAGCAGAAGGCATGTGAAATTTTTGCAGTCATGTAACAATTCCCATGGGCATGAAAACAATCTTTTGACACTACTTTACTGAAAGGCAGAATTAGATTTATGTTTGGCGATACTGTTAAATCTTAGCTGATTCTTCTTTCTGACTAAGCAACCAAGTCATTTATTCATCCTTTTGAACAGGTAAGTTTTAAGGTTTTTAAGGTGCATATTAGAATCAAAGCTATCAGAAGACTGAAACAAAGATGTTACCAACTTCTTTACAATTACCAGAGTTTTTCTGATCATTAACGAGTTCTCACGTCTGCACTTGGAGACAGCGCTGAACTCTCTCATTGCACACAGACTTGCCCCTGAGCACACCCAGCCACACTAGGACAAAGAAGTGGTAAGCAACAGCCAAATTAAATGTAAAGCCGAACAGTACTTGGTGTTGGAAGGCAGCACCAAAAGAGAGAGGAAGAGTTGCTGTTTAAGTAGTTGGGGAAGAGACAGGAGTGATGCAGTGGTAGTAACACAGATCTTAGGTTTGCCTGGCTAGCCTTGCAGGCTCTGCTCTCAGTTCATTTGCACAATGCAGCATAGACAAGGAAAAGGGACAGATTATTTTCGCTCAACTCTTAAAGACAAAGATAAATTTTCCACTCAAATATCCCAAGTGTTTATTAAAATGGCCATTTTCAAAAGCATGGTTACCACAATGAACAGACCGTATTGCCAAAAAATTTGTCAATGCAAAATGCATAGACATGCATTTTCCTAAGCACTGAGTGATTATTCCGACAGATGATTCCACTATTTCCATCAGTGACTTGCAGTCACTCTGAAAACCATGAGGTGCAATGGGGTGCACCATTAAAACAGAAGCTAGAGGATGACTGCAGGGGTGGCCTGATGGTACTTTTTGTAATTGTCTGCCTGTAACTTTCTGGATGTTATCTAATTATTCTTTTCCTTTTGCTCAGTGGGACTTTACATCCAGCTTTAGTCTGCTAACAGTCATTAATCTGTGCTCAACTCTCTGTGTAGGACCCCTTGCAGCTAATGGAAACGTCACCAGGGATTTTTTTGTCTCCTCTTACTGTAGATATTGGAGGGAGGTGCCCATCTCCTTCCATTAACTAGAGATAATTAGGTGAGATCAGAATCATTCTGTTCTATATGCAGATTTCTCTGTCCTGTGGACTTTTCCCCAGATACACCAAACCAGTTTTTGAACCAGGCTTTCCAGGAGTGCACAGCCACTGAGTTAAAGCCTTGTTGATAACCAGAATGCAGAGATTTTCTTTCCAGCTATTTACAGGGTTGTCTACTTTTGGATTTTTAATAAAATAAAATTCACTTTTGTGCCCTTACAAGCAAATATAAATTGCTCTCTTAAAGAATTGAGGGCTGGCATTATTTTTGTGCATCTCCTCATTTGTAAATGGCTTTTACAGAGGTCTTAGCTATCAGAAGTATTGAAAGAGAGGAAGTAGTAGGCTGAGATAGACAGGAGGTTCACTTTAGAAATCAGAGAAATTTAAGTCACTATAAAACTTAAATTTGAGAAGAATTTCAAGCTAGACTTCATGGAAAAAGATTACAGGAAAAAAAAAAGGAAAAACCATTTTCCTTTTTCTAAAGAAAATATAATTAGATAACAGAAAAAGAACAAGTTACAAAAAAATCTCTTGAGGCACTAAAGAAGGAAATAGGGAAATAACTATAAGAAAAGTGGGTAGTAAAGACAGAATGCAGTCTGCAAGCACTCCTCTATGATGATATATTTTTAAAAATATAGTAATAAAGATGTAGCAAATCTGGTTTTTGTTGAGCTTTTGATGTCCTTGTCTATGCCTGTTTGAACTTTTCCTTGTGCAGCACTTGCATGGGCTTTTGGTGGATCTATACCAGGTCAAATCAAAGAACTGGTCAGGCTGAATGTTATTTTTGCTTTCTATGTTACTTCTTGGCTGGATCAGTCTGGAGGGTTTGGCAGCAACCAGGCTAAAATGTATGTCAGGCTCCAATACTTTAACCTTAATGTGAAATTCAATGACAGTCTGAAATTTAGATTTTATAGCATCATAACATAAACAAATATTGCATTGGAAGACATCATCCAGAGCAAAATATTGACCTGACAGAGAGCAGACTAAAAAAGGTGGGGCAACCTCACTGAAATCAGTGACTACACTCCCACACCAGAAACCAGACATTCATTTTGCCCTTAAGATTTATTTGTGGTAATGCACGCCATATATATTGTGTCTGGTAAGTAAAATTTTTCTAGAAATATTTGCAAGACAAATATTTCCATGAAAAAGTTACACATAAATTATTAGAAGGCTGTGAGTTGTGGTAGCCAATAAGCTGGAAGGTGTTGATTTGTCCTGTATGTCAGAAAGCCAAAATTCCTATGCTACAGTTTTTCTTGCCACCTCCTTCATAACTTTTATTTATTTTTGAGGATTTCCAGTAAATCTAGGCGCTCCTAAAAATCTACTGAGCCACCTTTTTGACTTCACTGACATGAGTTCATGCCTATGGCTACACTATTGTCTGTGGAATAGTGATCTTCAGCAAGTTATTTAAATGCTTGCCACATTTCTCTCCAAGCACACTATTAGAAAACGTGATTGAGATCACACTTAACAGACAGGCTCTTCCTTAGCTCCTGCATAGCTGTCTCCAGAGACTGGTTAGTCAATCTTTGCAAATTACCTCCAAGAGCTACGGTTTGCTGGCTGAAGATGGCTCTGGAGCCACCATAAACTGTTATATGAGGCAAGTTGCAGCCAAATTGACTTCCCCTTTCCTCCCTTTTCTTATTTACCAGATTATAAATTTGCATTCAGACAGATCATATGTACGTGAGAAGAGACACTTAAGGGAAGAAGGTCTGCAGGAGAGAGTAGTATGCTTTAGAGACTGTAACACAGCAAGGTTGATCCAGACCCTGGCTCTGGAGGTGAAATGGAGGATCAGACCCCCAAACAACAGTTTCAGCTGCCTCTTTTTGTAACCAGGGTGGGCATCCATCTGCATTTGTGCTTCATGCACAGCTGATACAAAATCTTAGAGGCAGAGGACTCTCTTACAGATTAATATAACACCTGGCACAGTGGAGCTTGAGCAGTGTTAAGGCTTTAAGCAGCATTACCATGGATATGATAGGTAAAACTGAAGCAACTAGATAATTAATTACCTTCCAGAAAACCTTCTTCCCTAATATGGCTTTCAATGCAACTATTCACTGGATTGATTTAATTTCAGAGTCGTATAAGCAGCCCTGTGGTTTGTTTTTTTGGTTTTATTTTTATTTTGGAGTTGTTTTAGTGTTCATCAGGGCTTTATTTATGTTAGACAACAGGTATCATAGGGATCAAGAGTCTTTGGGACACTTAGATCTGAACTTTAAGCATTTATCTGCAACCAGACCCAGCACAGCCACCCAAACCCAATACAGCCACACATGATAACTGGGCGCTGGGAGGCTGTGACTGTTTCGCTTTGGGTGTCAGAGCTAGTGCTGTCACTGCTTATTTTGGGGGCCTTTTCTGCACACAATTGCTCTGAGTAGGTAAACTCTGTAACTCCCATTTCCTGAGACCTCTCCTGCCTTTCTGTCAGCTGCTGAAAGGAGACGAGATGATGCCCAAGCTTGCCGTAAGTTCTCACTGGTCTATTGAAAGCAATAGGAGCAAATCTCCACATAAACTGATATAACTCCATTATTTTCAGGAAAACCTACACCCATTTACGTAAGATGCAGATCCAATTGCCTTCTAAAATATTGAGAAGGTTGTGTCTGTTTAATGGTTACTGTTGTTAGTTACTGTTACCAACGCACAGTCTATTCTTCCACCTATGGCTCTTTACTGAACAGGGGAAGTCCACTAAGCCCTTAACCAGAGCAGTGATTTCAAGTGTAGATCTATAAACAGAAATGCAGGAACTGACAGCAGCCTGCCTTTTGGGAAAACCTACTTTTCATCTCCTGCCTTTAGAGCAATCACCCATTTTTAGTGAGTTTGGATTTGTCATATGTTGCAATATTATTTAATGCTATTATTTTATCATAAAAAAGCAGCAGGTAATCAATCAATAGATACATTCATCTTAATATTCAATGCCTATTCCAATTCCAATCATATATTGGTCTCGTGGTAACATTGTTAATGATTTGTCATCATGAGACAGAGAAAGAGTAAAGCTATTTCACAGGATTCTGAAACAGTGTGAAATCAAACGAGGGTGTGTTGGGTTTGCGGGGCAGGGATGATCTCTCTCCAAAGCGGAGACCCCACAGCCCAGGCTGGGCCAGTGAGCACTAGAGAACCACTTCTGTGAATCCACATTTGTGAGGGGAAGGACTATCCTGAAAAGAAGGTGGAGGTGAACCTGGAGGAGAGGCCATTGACCTAAACAACCAACAACCTAAACAAAGGACAGACAGAGAGAGAGCTTTGCTGACAGAGGAAGGAGGAGGAGGGGGGAAGACAGAGAGTCTCAGACACCCAGTTCAACCTCATGGAGTAGAAGACAAAGGAAGTCCCCTGCAGCCCATGGAGATTCAGCGGCAGAGCAGAGACCCACGTGTAGGCCATGAAGGACTCCAAGCTGGAGCAGAGAAGCTGAGCCTGAGGGCAAGTGTGACTGGAATTGGGACCTCAAGAGTCACTCACTGCCAAAGAGGAGGTGGACCCCCAAAGTTGGGGGTGAGTCTTCAGCCCGTGGTTGTCCCCATGTCAGAGCTGGGAGCTGAGCCCGAAAAGGTCCATGACTCCAAGGGAAGCTTGCTTTGGAACATCTTGTTCCTGGACTTTCATGCCGGGAAGAGCAGCAATAGTGAACTGACTGAACCCCCATTCCCTGTCCTCTGTGCTGCTGGGGGGGTGAACGTAGAGAAATTGGGAACAAAGTGATTTGAGCCCAGGAAGAAGGGAGGGGTGGGGGAAGGTGGTGTAAGATGTAGTTGTTATGCCTAGTTAGATGAATGGCAATGAATTAAATTGATATTTCTTCCCCAAATTGAGTCTGTTTTGCCCATGACCATAACTGGTGAGCAAACTGACCCTGACCTTCATCCTAATCCATGGCCCATTTCTTGTGACTTCCATCCCATCTCACTGGGTGAGGAGAGTGAATGCAGGACTGCATGGTCCCGCTGTGGGTCAAACCACCACAGAGGTTTACACTGATTTTTCAAAAAATGCACTGCTGGTTGCAGTTCTCTCCATGTTCAGTAAACCATGAAATAACACTATATAAGATTTCTGGCACTTGAAGACAGAAAAGCAACCCAAACACAGTGACCTTTTGGCAACATCTAGCAGAAAGGTGAAAGTGGTGAAATGTGGGACTTTCTTTCTTCCCCCCCTCCCGGTATTCATAAAGAATCAGTGTAACAATTATCCAGAGTCTAGGACAATGGAAATGTGGAAAGTAATTGTTGCAGTCACCGCATTACTGGACTGTCAGTGTTAATAGATGTTTAGCACTGTAATAAGAACAGCAGCAGTGTATGATTTTATCATTGCAGATAAGTGCTTTTAAAGCGACAGCTCCCCACGAGTGCTGAGACAGGTTCTGCACACCATCGGTGCAGCTCGGGATGTCCCTGCCCTGCTGCAAGGGAGAGAGGGAGGGATCAGAGCATCACGGCTCCCTGCCACTGGCTCATAATGAACAGCTTCCTCATGGCAAATCTGTCTCTCGTGAACAGTACGGAGCAATCACAGAGAGCAATAAACCACAGTCCGTATACACTAGAGCGTAAAACTGATAAGACATTTAGCTAGAAGGATCTACTATCTCCCATTTCCTCTAAATTTCCAGGGGACTATTATGAATGTAATTTTATCATCACGCTGTGGCACAAGCAAGCATGAAGACAGCCCTGCATCTGCAGAGCTATTTGGAGGCAGTAGTTCAGAGGAATGTGCCAGCTGGCCTGGAAACACCTACCTCACTACAGCTCTTACAAAAGTCCCAGCATCAGGCATGGAAGTATAGAAACAGTTTGTTTGTTACATATCATGGTGAAGAGAGTAACATCCTTCCATGACCTTGGTAGTTTGATCCTCAGACTTCTCAACCGTGCCTACTTCCAAAATAAGCTAGGAAAAAAGGTCTATGTGAATACAATCCTGAACAGAATATCTGTGCTGATAAGGTTGAGGATATATATGGCTGTGGCTGGTCAGAGGCTAGAGGTTCTGGAACCACACCACAAAGTTCTAGTGAAAGCTGGGACAGCAGTCTTTAAAGTCCTTTCTTCATGTAGAAATCTATCCCCAGAGAATAAATACTGGCATGCTAAGAAAAGTGTATTTAATTCTACCCAAATTGAACAAAAGACAGTTCAAATCCTGATAAGACAAAGGACTGGGTTGGTTGCTTATTGTTGTTGTTATTATTATTACTATTATTATTTTATTATTATTTATTTTTATGGGAGAAAGTGCATAGTGAAAATGATCTGACAATACAAGACAGTACATTTTTTCACCCTTTTTTTTTTGCCAAAATTCAGTTAATGTTTCAGAAGCAGAGGCCAGGCTTAGCCAAGAAACAGTAAGTAACTGTTATAAACTCTTAACTATCAGAGCTTGTCTGTACCAGATGAAATATTTGACCAACCTTTGCCAAAGTAGCATAGGTTTAATAGCTGTTAAGTTGTCACCCAGACACAAAAATTCTTTGATTTGGGGTTTCCAATGCTGAAGGTCGGTTTGCTCAAGCTAGTTTCTTTGGTCTGTTTCTAGCGACTTTGTTCTGCAGACCTCACTTTCTCCCTCTCCTTCTACTCTTACAACACTCAGAACATCAGTTGAAAAGGAATTTTGAGTGTCTGTAATTCACTGAAGAAATTTTTCAGGCTGCAGAGGAGACAGATGAGACTCTGACAGTATCAACGAAATAAATCCGGCAGTACCAATAAATTGTATCAGTGCTTGTTTATTGAGTTTGGGTCCTTTTTCATCTGTCCAAACTGACTGCAGCTTATCAGGGCAATGCTGCATAAGTTTGATAGTATATTTACTAGCTGACAAATTTATAAAAGCCACGCAAAACTTTAAGCTCATGTAAGAAAGTAACCAACATGCTGTCTCTTTCTTCCTTATGTCAGCTGCCAACAACACAGCACAGAGGAACAAGCTTTGCTCCTGAATTGCATACATCATTTCTAACACCCTCAGAGCAGTACCTATGCACTTATACATTTCTCACTTTCAGCCTATGATGTTCTCCACCCCAGCTTCCACCCCAGCAGATAAAGAAGGTCTTTATAAGGGCAGTACAACCATTTCACTGTAGTAGCAACCGGACAAGCTACTACGAGGCTGTAGCGTGGACTGCAGATGGGATCTTGTGGATGGCTGACATGTTTGTAGCAATTAAAACCTCCAGAAATCTCCATGTAATAGTAGAAAACACATATGATTGCTACTGCAACCTACTGTGTGCTACCTAGACTATTTTTCTCTGCGTGAGCCAGGCTTATTTCTGCTCAGAAAAATCCTCTTGAACATGGAACCTTTCTCCTGGGCTGTGTAGAGTGTCCTGAGGCTGGACATTAGATAAATTTTTTGGTGCAGATGGTAAGACTGAAGTACAAATTCACTACTTTAATGTTGAGCTTTGCACCTTCTTGAAAGTGAATTCAGAAAGCTGCCCAGGTTTTATTTCTCTGCAGGGAACAGAGATGGCACGATGCCTGTAGTCTGAGATGAATGTTAGCAATGTAAACTACTTTAGTACCTCACGTCTTCCCAGGCTCCATTTGTAGATTTTCTTGCTTTGGCTAAATGCAGACAGTATTCTGCTATAGCTAAACTTTCTTGTGCCTCGGCTCTGCCTCCTGTGGTAAAACATCCTTCTGACTTTCAGCAATTAAACTGTTGGACAACAGAGAAAAAAAGAAGTATATCTGGTGCTCTTGGTGCTGGGGGATGTGACAGCATAAACTTCTGAAAATCTTCTTTTTCTGCTGCTGTCATGGACATTGAGATTTGTCACTAACCAGTGTCAAATATGGCGTGGAATTCAGCATGGAAAAATGTTATGTCACAAAACATTTATTAAATAGTAGTAAAACCGAAATACAACCATATGCTACCAAGTGAACAGTCAGCAGAGACTAATGACTTTTTGTGCATCAAAGTCCGTGAGGTAGATCATATCTTTCAGAGGAGGGGTACTGTAGGACAACCAAGACTAGTAATTCTGGTACACAGTTGGGACAGAACTTGCTCCTTCCTCCATCTCAGCTCACAGAAAGGAGTCATTTAATCTATGCCAACAAGAAAATATGAGTTTTGTAAATGTGCTGTAGGAAGCAGAGCTCACGTTAAAAATATTACGTCAGAAACTAACTCCCCACACTGCATTGCTTGTTTTAACATGAAGAGTCCCTAGAGGTAAGTCCCCAGTGCATAGGTTCTCCACTGGCAAAGACAGAAGTGAAACTCTCTGGATCACAGGCTTCAGAAATGGAGTAAAGGAAAAAAGGTCACAGCAGCAGTGAATTTGGGGGGATAGAAAGGGATTTGACTCATCACTCACCATTCTGGCTGCTGTTTTTTTATACCACATGATATGATGTCAATCATGTTGTGTCAAGGGTTCCTGCAGTGAACAGAGAGTCTCCTCTTTGGCATGTATCTATATGGAAATAAAAAATAAATATTATAACACAAACAATTTGGGAACTTGGGAACCAGAATCTCTTTTAAAATTCAGATTTGCTCTTCATTCTCCTCCTCCCCGCTTTGTTCTTCAGTTTTATTACTACATCTTTGCATCTGAATGCATTTTTCCTGATTTACTAGGTTGGTTGATATGGTAATTTTAAGGATGGTGTTTTGGTTAGGCTTTTTTGCTATTAGTGACCCTTTAGACCTTTTTATGCTTTTACTGCCCTTGAAAAGAAATTCTCCTTCTGACTATTTTAAATACTGTGTATTCCACTTTTCATTACATAAAAGTGGGTAGTTATTAGCATTCCAGAGGCAACATGTCTACCAAGCTGACTGCAACAAAGATAAATTATCTGGTTTATGCTGCACAAATTCTCTTCTTTATATAAACAGACACATCTATGGGACTATCTAAGTTCATTACAAAAATTTTTAATGAATAGTGGATAATATTCATCATCCTAGCATCAGAAAGGTACATAATCAACTTATTTAAATTAAAAATTCAATGGAAAAAGATATTTTATTTTTTAACTGTATCCTGGCTGAATAAAAATAAACCATAATTACTAAAACATTCTGAATAAAAATTTCTCTAGGCAGTATTTTCCAGTGAACTATACAGCAACATTTCCATTAATTTCAAAGCTGAACAGTTTTGATGAACACTGTGGGCTTTGTAAATACAAACCAGACACAAATAACAAGGTCCTAACAGGCAAACAAATGAACCTCTAAGGGTAGGCACTTTCAGGCAAAATTATGAAATTATGAGTGAAACTATGGTAAACACCTGCTAACACACCTCAATATTTATGTTTAATCAAAACCATTGCATTTAACAAAAATTCTTGCCTCAATCTCAGTGCGCGTGGTGAGAAAGGTGGCTGTCAGCTTTGTGCTCCATCACTCCCTGGGCTGCCAGCAGATGTGCCAGCTTCCCCTCGGTGCGACAGCCTCAGGGGGGCTGTGCTGTCTGCAGGGGCTCACTGCAGGAGAGCTGAGCTGGCCATGCTGCCTAGCTCAGGCACGCACGCTGCATGGGAAAGAGAAATAAGCAGATACTCAAGGTATAGAAGAATTGTTTTTCCAGATGGGACAACACATCTGTACCTGCACAAAGTATTTTAATAAGCTGACTCAAAGATGCCACATTAAACCTGGGTTGTGGTAATTAATCAACTATGCCTAAATTAGTCTTGTTCACAGAAAATATTTTTTTTTCCAGTTTTGTAGTGTTGTCACCTTGCATGACAGAGGGATATGCTGCACAGGTACAAACACAGATACATAGCTTATAAACATCCATGTATGTTGTGTGGTTGTAACTTTGTCCACATTTCCACTGTTTCTATAGCCTTGGTCTTGAGCTACCCGAGGTTTTGACATGGTTGGGCCTGGTTACAGTGGGTGTGCTTCTGAGCAGAAGCCGAGAAATCAGAACTCATGTAAAGCCTAATTCTTTTCTGTGCTCTGGAGGAGGCAGGGGAGAAAGGAAATGGCTTAAGCTATCATTTGACATTTCCACACAAATAAAGCACACTTTCAGAACTACACAAAGGTTTCTAATCACTGGAAAATAAATTTCTGTACTCAATGTCAGTAAAGAGAATGAGAACAAACAACATAACCTCCTAAAGAAATGGAATATAAAATGGAGTTTCTGACATTTCTGGCAGAATTGTGCAATGTAGTAAACCACAACAGAATAGAGATGGACTTCATGATACAGATTTCTTCTAGTCCTAGGAGTGAGGTTCCTGCGTGCCAACATAAACTCAGAGATACAAAGCTGGGTCAGGAAGGGCAGACAGAGATGGCTATCTGTGTACACCAAGGGAAACCTCATTTCTGTAGATCCACTCCTACTGAAAAAGTATTATGTTGATGTTCATGAAATTGTTATGCCTCAGGAGGCCTATTTTGTCTGTTCTTGATTGCACTATTAAATTTATTTAAATATTATTTAAATTCACATCTTACCATCCAAATATAACAAAGCCTACAAGGGAATTTAAGATGATATAGAGTAAGCTGAAGTGATCTTAAATTTTTAATCCCTGTTTTCCCATCCTAACCAAAAAGGATGACTGTATCATCAGCAAGTGAAACATTGCTGTGGCATTATCAATTTCCAGATGGCACTAGCAATAACTGAATCAGTTCATATCTCTGATGTAACTCGCATCAAATTAATGGCACTACACTAGGAATTAATTTGCCCTAGACCTATACAAGTCAAAAATAGAAAACTGTAGTAACATCAGTTTTCTGCACTCTATTCATTAAAATCATAAAATAAACTTAATAATTTACACAAATTCTTTTAATAAATCACTTCATCAGTATGTAAGATATTTCATTACACATTTTATATAATTTGAGAGCAGCATATAATTATATACAATAAATTCACTGCAACCCAACATGTGACCGTACATGCAGTCATCTGAATTGCTATGTTGTACTTCCTTTTACAAGCCACTCTAGATATTATGGGATGTGTGGTTTTTTCTTTAGTGATTGAATATTACAAAATAAATAGTCATAAAAGTAGAAAAATAATTTGGAGTTTAGATGAAAAATCTAAATTACTGAGTTTCTTAGCACTGACATAAAAAAACTGTGCAAGAGACTGTAAAAAATAAGAAGTCATGGAGATGAAATACAAACTGGAAGTGATGACCACGTACCAACAAAAATAGGCCCAGGGTATAAGAAAAAGCAGCAACAACATGGAAATTACACCTTAGAAATCCTAGCAAACACAATACCTTTGGCAATAGTAGTTGACAAAGGAAAGGTCGCTGTTCTCGGTTATGCTTCCAAAACTGTTTTTCCTGGCCATTTAGTGCAGGATATTTTTCTTTTTGCTTCCAACAGGTAATATTGCCAGAGAAAGCCTAAGAAGTCTATGTTTGATATGACAACACATTTTACTTCCACATCCCTAAAAAATCCAGTTGGTAAGAGTTTACAGGAAATTCTGGAAGCCAGAAGTAAGTAGATGTGGCTGAAAAGCTATGTCTGCACACTCTTGAAAAAAGCCAGTGGATGTGCAATATGATCATCATGAATTATGTTTTCAGCAAAGTCCAGTGCTGGTCTAACCTTACTTTCACATAAATTGTTGCAAATGTCATACCATAGTTGAAAACTTTGGAAGCTCACGGCTGGAGTTTCTTTAAAGAGCTATATAGGAAGGGAGAGAGAGAGTTTTTTCTTGTAAGATTCAAAATTTCTAGCATGCTTCATGGTAGGTGTTACTGCTAAAAACATGATTATACTTGATGGGATACTGTATTTCTGTAGTAAAGATAATACAGGTGGTATTCATCAGAGATACTAGCTGTGTGAAAATTAGACATCTGCTCTAAGCCCCTAATCAGTAGAATGGGCATATAGACTCAATGAGGAACAATTGAGGTTTCCATTACAGTTAGTGGAAAGCAAGATGTGTCTTCAAAAGCAACTCATTTCAACCTTGGATTTCTAAGGAATGAGTTACTCTCTAAAAGTTCTCCTCTTTCTCAACTAGTGGCTTTCTTAGACTGAACACCTTTCACACAGTCTGAATGGGGCAAGAGGAATTGTACCCTTAGTATCTAGTAATATGGGGTGGAGGTTTTTCAGTGAAGGAAGATATTTGCACACAGGTATTTTCTTAACACCCCATATGCAGTTTTTATTAGAATATTACACAAGTAATATAGCTTTGAAACTTCTCCAAATCTCAGATCCAGCGTTTTAGTTTTTCAAGTGTTGTGGTTTAACTCCAGTTGGCAACTAAGTGCCACACAGTATCTCTCTTGCTCCCTCACTCTTGTGGGTTAGCAGAGAAAATCAGAAGAGTAAAAGCGAGTAAATTCTTGAGTTGAGACAAAGGCAGTTTAATAGGTAAAGCAAAAGTCATGCATGCAAAAAAAGCAAAACAAGGAATTCATTCATTACTTCCATCAGCAGGTAGGTGATTAGCCATCTCCAAGAAAGCAGGGCTCCACCACATGTAGTATTTACTTGGGAAGACAAAACCCCATCACTCCGAATGTCCCCTGCTTCTTCCTTCTTCCCCCAGTTTTACGTGCTGAGCGTGATGTTATATGGTATGGAATGTCCCTTTGGTCAGTTGGGGTCAGCTGTCCCAGTTGTGTCTCCTCCAAGCTTCTTATGCACCCCCAGCCTACTCGCTGGTGGGGGGGTGTGAGAAGCAGAAAAGGCCTTGATGCTGTGTAAGCACTGCTCAGCAGTAACAAAAACATCTCTGTGTTATCAACACCGTTCTCAGCACAAATCAAAAAACATAGCGCCATAACAGCTACTATGGAGCAAACTAACTCTATCCCAGATAAAACCAATACATTAAGCCCATTTTCATCTGAAATTTCTCAATACAGGTGTTGTTCCTTGTCCTCCAGGAGAGGAAAGGTCCACAATGTACCAGGCTCAGTTCACACATATTAAAGAATTCTCTGTTCACAAGATTTTGCAACAAAACATAGAGTAACAAGCAACAAGTGAAGATAAACACCAAACAGGAAACAGCAAGGAATACAAAACACCTGGGAAATAATTATATCTATTATAATAAACATATTAGTCATTACTGGATCTGGAGAAGCACCATGCCTTGGTTTTGTGGATCAGTCCAGTAGGTCCTTCCATATGTAGACATTTACATGGTAGAAAATCTGAGGGAACTTGAAGGAAAACTACTATCGTAATTGACTAATTCATCTTCATAGGAAAAATGTGGTTTTCTTATTAATTCTGACAATAACTTAATGCAGTTCAGGGAACAAAAGAACCAGATCTATTCCTCATCTTGCTGAATAATAAAGTTCTTACAGGACTGGAAAAAAAAAACAAACAAACAAAACCCCCATTTTTATCAAGCTTTCCATTTCCATTCAAGTTTTTTATTATTATTTTTGGGTTTACCTAAGTCTTGAAGGTATAATATTAAAATACTGGAAGATAGATTTACATAGATGGATGGATAGATGGATGGATGAACATACACGCACATAATCTGTCTGTAAATAAAGAAATCTGGGACATATTGTCAATATCTTTACTAGAGTAGGTTGCAGGCATTTTTATGCAGTTCTGAGTTCTTATCTCAAACCTGACCTCTAGGTATGCTCAGTACCGAGATTTAGAAAGCTGGCAGCTAAACACTGTCTGTTATAATATATTGTTTTCACAGATGGCTGAAGGCACTTTGTATTATATCTAAATATACAGTTCTCAGGACTACAGAGTGAGGAGGGGATTATTAAAATTGATGAAATTGATATTTGTACACTGGAAAAATAATTGCTTACTTCATGAAGTGCTGCAAATGATGAGTGACTTGAATATTATGCTAGTGAACATTTATAACAGTGGATAATTTTGCAATTACAATTTTTGATTACATTATTAAAGCTAGGTCACTTATTGCACTAATCTCTTCTGTTATGCCTCCTGGTAATTACATTAGTTACTAAGTACAGTGTTTTTTAAAGATATTATGCCTACCATTAAATATTTCAAACCTACCAATAATGAGATCAGCATTAACAAGCTGCTATCAGTACTGCAACAAGATTTGATCAACAATGAATTAGAGAATTGAAGAGATAAGTTACAACTTTAATTTAATTTTAACTGTTCTTTATTTTTATCTTGTGAAGGTTAACAAAATGTTTGTTTGAAAAAAAATCTGTTTTTCAAAGTAGATGCAAATATACACATGCAAAAAATAAGTGTCAGGGGAAGAGCAGTGCATCTTCTCATTTTTCCTATATGTATGGTAAATTGCAGAATATGTCTTGGCATATTGCTTTGCAAGCAGGAATATTATTGTGGGTAAAAGAAAGTCAGTGAATATAACATGCGACTTGGAAGTTCAAATATAAGGTATAGAAAAAGTCTCTTACAAGACATTTTTAAGAAAAATAAGTATGCAAGGAGAAAAGTCCAATCAGATATCAAAAGTAGATAAATTAATAGAAAATAGAGATCTAATAATCATATAGCGTTTGCAACAAAATTGAGTGGACTCTGCATTTCTTTAGGGATGTATGAATTGTAAGATACAAAGTAGCAATCCTAGGCAGAAGCAGACACCAAGAAATCCAAAATCCACAAAGAAATAAGAGAGAAAAATATTGCTCTTCAGGTTAATAAAAACTCATATAGGGTAATGATTGACTCCAGGTGTACTGAATGAAATTAAGAGACTGGGCTGTATCACGGCAAAGTGACTGTTAATGTCAATAAGGACATAATTTGAAACAGTCTGTGTTTCTCATAAATTTTATGAACTCTAAGCTAGTAAGATCCCTTTAGAGCAAAAGATCAATTAATTTGCCTTTTGAGGTTATATCTCAAATTAAACAAAATTGCATAGATTTATTCAGATGAAAAGAAGGGTAAATTATTGTAATGGTTACAAACACTGGTGTTTCTCACACTCAGAAGGAAGTATAGCTGATATGGAAGATAAACTTCAGAGGAACAGATGCCTGCTCTAATGAGCCCAACCAGGAGTTCTGTCTCTGGTTTCAGGTGGGACAAGGACATCCCATGATCATTTTCACCTCAACTCGTAAGTATCTGTACACTAAGAAACACAGACTAGCATCATTGCCAAAGAAAGTTAATGAAGTTTAAACAATGAGAGCATAAAAAGGAATTAATAAGTGATTTTTCTCACCATTTTCATTTATTTGAGGCCCTCAGTGAAGCTAAAAACAGTACATACACGAGCTATGGCAAGTTTCTCTATAGACTAGACAGTAAGCTCTGTCACTCATTCATTTTCTTTCTCCTTAAGCATACATGTCTCACTGGCAGTGGAATACAGGAGAATAGGGCATCCACTCATATCCAACCAAGACATATGGACAATCTCAATGGGCTGAAGTCAAGCGTTGATGGTGAAAGGTGGAGAATAGGTCATCCACTCATATCCAACCAAGACATATGGACAATCTCAATGGGCTGAAGTCAAGCGTTGATGGTGAAAGGTTGAGAATATCCAGCTTCTCCTGATACAGCCTGTCTGACTTCCATGGGGTCTTAGTTTCAAATTTATATGAAGAGCCATAGACATATATGCTGTTACGTAACAGAGAAGTCGTTGAAGTCACACTGGGTAAAAGTGATATTGCGGCCTATAAAATAAAGACTGACAATCTGTCCAGAGCAAGGAAGTAATGATTTCCTTCAAAGTTAGAAAAATATACTGAAGTAAAACTGCTGGTATTCCAAAAAGGGTCAGCTTCACTAAGGTGAAAAAACAAGAGTCTATGTTTAGTTAGAATTGCTTTGCCCTCATAAGTCCAGAGACAGAACCGAAAACAACGTTTTGTGCAACTTTAGGGAGAAAATGTAGAACAAATGTGAAAATGGGCCTTGTCCTTTCTTTTCTTTAAAGAAAAAAAAAACAAAACCAAACAACAAAAAACCCACTAGTAAAAACCCCACCCAAAAATCCTAAATTCAGTTGCACAGGAAACCACAAACACTGCTCCAAAAATCTCTGAAATTTGCCTTCAGCCTTTTAAAAGACTCTAACATGATGTACAATATAAAAATGCATTAGGTTTAACTATTTCCCACTATTTTCTGCTGTTTACACTAGAGTGAGGAGACATTTGAATTGATTCTTCTTTAAAAACCTCAGGAGATTGAAAAGCTTTTAAAGGAGGCTTTTTGCACACTTCTTAATATTTGTTTTCATGGCTCCCTGTGCACCAGATACTGTATATCTTCATTACTTTTTTAGCAGGTTTTTTAACTGACAGCCACCACAAGACTACTTAGATAATAAGGTGAAAAAAGAATGGTTACAAAGAACTTACTTCACACTTATCTCTCATTTCTCTTTATATATGTCCAATGCCTTTACATGCTCATTTCATACTGAGTCAAGTACAAATTCTGTGTGTATCCTAAGACCTTATCTAATCTTTCTATATGGATGGCAAGCCCTTCAAAGAAGGAAGCACTAACAAACTGTGAAGTCATTTATTTTAATCTTTGGTATCTCATTCCAGGAAACTTTAATACCAGGAGATTTACTGCAGCTCACAATGATGTGTGATTCTTCAATGTAGATTTTGGTTATTATTTTTTGTCTTTTATTACAGATAGCTTTGGCAGCCATATTTAAGTGCCAATATTATTTATCCTAGTACACTGAGTGTAAGAGATCAATATCATCTACACTACTTTGTGTTTACTCACTGCATATATTCCAGGCATCTAGCCAAAATCACATATATTGTGGGAACTGAAAACTCACCCCAAATTGCTTCTGAACTATTTATTCATCAAGATTTATGCTGGTTTCCTAGCATTGACCTTCCAATTTTACCCACTTAACATAGGACTTTCCACAGGAAGAACTTTTATAATTTATTAGGAGGAAAATTTGAGGATAAATTTTCATACCTTCAATGAATTTGATAAAGTCTGCCTAGATGAAAGCACAATAATACACATCCATATTGCCTAGTACTCTACTGTACTGACTGCTTTTTCCTGGACTTAGAGGAAAGAGCAGTTACCACTGCTTTAATCAGGTAGAGACAAAGGACTTTCAGAGAGGTAGGCCCGATTAATAGCTTATTCTAGCATAAAGTCATACATTCATTCATTAACAAGGCCAGAAGAGACCCCAGTGATTTTGCAGTCTGATTCCTATTCAGTAGGACTTCCTGAACTAATTCCTATTTGAAGCAGAACACATCATCTAAAAAAAATACTGAATCTGTATTAGAACATTTCTGATAAAACTACCAGTTTTAACCTGGCTGAAACCAAAGAGCAAGCTAAAAAAGCCTTAATAAGCTTATAATAACTGCAACAGAATTTTAGTTTAATTTTAGAAGCATGGAGATTTTTCCATTTTTGTGGACTATAACACAATATTCCTGTAATTAAGATACAAGATTCTATGACAAAATATTTTCCTTTAAAAAGTGTATTCTACTGTGATTATCAGGGTCTTTTGCACTTCCTGAAGACCTGAAGAACTTCTGGTCTCAGCTGACTGCTAAGTAACTATAGTATGAATAAATTTGAGAGTAACATGGGAAAAATTTCCTATATTTAAATGCCCTCAGTGTTACGAGAAGACTAAAGTGTGACAGCAGATTTAATCAGCATGCCATATGACTGTGCTTCCATCCAGAAAATGTCCATAGCTGATGTTTTCAGTCTATGGGTCTCACACTTGTATAAGAAGAGCTTTGCCTGCCTGATGGTATTTCATATCACATCTAAGCAGTGACAGAGGTAAAGTGAGAGACTTGATTATTGCAGGCAGAACTATGCTTCAATTCTTGCTAGTGGGAACACAGGTCAAAGCTTTGTCACCTCTCTTATTCCCTTACTGACCAAATACTTACTCTTTCCTAGTTGGTTTAGATTCAAAAGGTTTGGATGTGAAGTGAGTCTGACTCCAAGCATGGGCCGAGGTATGTTCTCAGGAGGCAGAACATATGTACTCCTTGGATCTACTGAGATTATGGAAACCTTCCTTTGTGAGGGGAAATTAGCAATATTAATAAATCAATGTTGAGACATTCACTTAAGAAATTACTGTTGATGGACCTACAAAATTGACTTTTAAGTCTCGATTTTAAGTGATTTTTTTTTAAGTTAATATCAAAAAAAGTTAGAAGGATTCATAACACCGACTTTCTAGTCACAGAAGAGCCTTGTTCAAAACTAGTATGACACTAATGGACACCAATGATGCTACCCAGTGAATTCCTTCAGGCAATGGATAAGAACTGCCTATTAACTTTGGAGGAACCAAGATTTGGTTTACCACAGTTTCATCATTTGGTATTCATATAATTTTTAGAAATATAATGCACACTTATTTCTGCTAACACTGTTCAGCCAAATATATTGAAATAGATTTTTAAATACCATTACTCTAACACTGTATTCCTGAGGATAATACTTTGTACTGACAGTACATACTGTCATCAGTGTTTTGCAACTGATATTTTAACAGAGCAACATCATCTTGCAAGAAAATTCCACTTTTTCTGCCTCTATTCAGGTAAGTATGCAAAGGTAAGGTTAAGTCAGACAGGGAATACTCTTCTTACAGGAATGTGAGTTTTATGAACAATTTGTTACCTTTGTGTTCCTAATTTTCAATTCAGTCTGTCACTGTTTATTTAGAGTCAGATCAGTCCTACCTGTCACTCACATCTTGAAAGGACACTCTGGGAATGGAAATACAGCTTAGCTTTGTGTAAAGCAAGGTTATCAGCTCCTCCCAGGCTTCAATATAAAGGTATGCAGAACTTTTGAAGAAGTGGAAGCTGTTGCTCTACGGTGCTCAGGATCTTGGTAGGTGTAAAACCAGGCAACTACATAAAAGAGAAGGAAAACAAATGGAAACCATCCCTTAAGTACTCAAAATGCCTTTCTCTCTCCCATGAAGTGCATTTCCTCACTGTGCATGGCCACTGGTTTAAAATATTTCATTCTATGTTGTAAAATAAGAATATTTTCCACACTGATATTTATTTCCATTTCAGTTTGCAAGTAGTAAGAGGCAAAGACCAAATAATCCTTCAGAAAAGCTGTCAACAATTTAATTTGCTGGCACAATTTGTATATTCAGTTAACAGTCTGGGCCAGTTAAAGACTCATCCTCTCCCAGTAGGTATGAAGGTACAACCTTGAGGTTTGTGTGACACAGAGGTATGGCTTCTGGCAGACTAGAGCAAAACTTTTTATGATTCTTTATATAGGCTATAACTAATTCAACAAAAATACTTATGAAATTAAAATCTCTGAAAGTCACTTACCATATCAGCCTTTGGGTACAGTATAATGGTTTTCCACTATGGGTTGAAATTAAGCAATTATAAAGAAGCAGTAATTTCATAGTTAGCCACCCAGAAACTCGGTCATGTTAAAAAAGCATTTTAGAAAATTACAGGTAATATTATTCCTGAATGCAAATTAATGTAACTTTTGTTACCCTTCTGGGATAAGAAAGCTTAAAAAATTTTGCAGTGGTCAACAGTCACAGGGAGCCATCATGATCAGCCTGAATGTCAGAAATGAAGCTGTGAAGTGAAAGTACATGTAATTCAATACAGGAATATATGCACTGATAAATAAGAAATCAATGGTTGTTGTGACATTCTATTATGACTGTTCACCCTATGGTTTCCTGAGAAATTAGACAAGGAAACATAGTTTTATACAGTACACAAAATCTATCACAAAAGCACTGAAGCCTCAAGTGTCTTCTGAAAGTCATGCCCTAGAAATGAATACACATTAAATAATGCAATGCTCACATACTCCTTTTTATTTTATCCATTTATCCATGAAGGTTTTGATGGAATTTGGTTGGATCCACTTTTGTGCCTGAACTGACTGAGGTGCAAGAAAGAGCCACTGACTTGGAAAGAGCTGCACAATTAGGCAGTTAGGACGCATGTTCTATGTCCTCTCCTCAAAACAGTGATACTCATAGCAGTAATGTCTTCCTACTGAAAAACTTTAACCATCCATCCAATAAAGACAAATCAGCAATAAAACCAAATGACTAATATTTTTAGAATAAACCTCTAATTTCCATGATGTGAAGAACTTTACTTCAGAAAGGATAATGGTAAATGTGACTCTGAGCCCTCAGGCCTGCCATCAGATGGATAAAGAAGGTGAACAGTTATTGTAATGGCGAGCACTGGCAAAAAATCGTAAGACCTTCCCTTTGATGATTAATTCTTTGTATTAACCTTCTAACAACCATCTATCAGCAAAGTATTTTGCACAAACTGACTTTCTAGTATGTATTTACAACACAGTGAAGTCAAGCTGAAGATATATGTGAAAACCTTCCCTGAACTGAGGCCAGAGTGGTGTAGTATTTTTCAAACAAAAGAAAGAGAACATTTTAAAAGAAATATTTTAGATGTAATTTATAAATGTTAGATCCAAGTATAAAAGTGCTTAGTGAATTTCTCTTTGTAAAATACTTTTAAGGGCCTTAATTATGTAGCAATTAAGCAACACACTGAAACAGAATAAAAGTGTTGTCAAAACTACTGAAATAGTGTTACTATTTATGAATATAAACATGATCTCAGACTAATGTGTAATGATAATTTAATTTTATTTATGAGTTACTATACTTTGAAAAAAAATCACTGTGAAATACTACTATTTTCAGAGACTCTTTCATTTGGATTCAGAAGCTTATCAAGACATAGATCTTACACAGTGTATTACCTGCCTGGGAAATACACTTGCTTTCAGATTTTATTTCTAGCAGTCTTACACCATTCCACATTTTCAAAGCATTTTGTACCTTAATGATTCATCCCTACAACCAACAGATTCAGTTCTTGCAAGTATATTTCAATTAACATTTTAAACTAAGTAGTTAGTATTGGCCCATCCAGTACTGTACTGATTTTCTGTAGCAGCTATTTAATTTTCTGGCTCACAAGTCAGGTCAGAAACTACAGACATATTATGATACAGAGCATTTCAGATAAAAAAGTATAAACCTTTACATATTGACAAATATTTTGAGCCTTGCTGGTTGCCAGCTATGCACAATAAGGGATAAGTGAGTCATGTGTCCACTTACAGCCACAGTGCTCGGCTGTAGAAAGAAAGGAAAATCAAGGTGGATTTTAAGTGAGATTTTCTGACTGCAGGGGAGAAGATGAAAAAATAATTCAGAATATTTCTGTTTCTTTCCTCTTTCCTTTGAACAAATGTGATGCTCTCTTATACTGTTCTGAAAAATAAAACATTCACTTTCCTAATGAACTGAAGAGACTTGTCTTCATGAGTAAAACCATAGAAGATGAGAAACTATAAAAGATTTTTCTCTTTTGCAATGATGGATAGAAATGCAGTAGTTCAGCTTTGTCAGTGCACCTTTTAGAGACAGTTTGGGAAATCTATAATACACAGTGCAATATCTTTTATTACAAATGCCTTTTCATCAGATTATACTATTTTTTTTTTTTAGATTTCACTGCAGTAATTAATGAGAACATGATAAAAAGATAATAACAGAAGAGCAGAACAGATATTAAGTATAAATGAGAGGCTGACAATGAATGAAGAAAAAAAAAATACTTACCAGCAAAGAAAGCACTGTTCTAAATAGGAGGTAATATAAAAGGATAAGCAAATTAGATTAAGAATTATAAATAAAGGACTTGTCAGCCACACAGAGTAAAGGAGGGAGAGGAAAAGGAAGCAAAAATCTCAGCAACTGTGGAGCAAAGCTATAGAGAGACTAAAATCAATATAATAAAGAAAGACTGCCTAGCAGGAATGACAAAATAAATATAGAGATTTCTGTACCCAAGATGGAAGGAAAACTAAGAGGTTAAGGCATTCAAACAAAGGCGGTTCATCCCTAAGAGAGTTCCCAAAAGGCTGACAAATTAAATCATAGCTCACCTAATTGGGATTTGTATATCTAAAAATCTGACACTAGTGATGGAGAGCTATCACATAAAAAACTTATGTTTGAGAAGGGGAAAGTTAAATAATCCAGAATTAGAAGTTTGTTATGCTTACCTCAGTGGTCCAGGAAAGCTATAATACAGATTTTGAGAAAAGAATAACTTAAAAAATGGCAGAAAACCAAAATGAGGTAAATTATTATGCAGATTTCCTAGAATGATCAGGTAGGACTAACATAACACTTCACTTTATAAAGTAATTGCTTTTCTAGACAATGGGAAATAAGCTTGTCAGTCTGTTTGGATTACAGCAAAGCATTTAGTACAACATCACATGGGAAACTATCAGTTCAGCAGAAGAAAATGTAGCATAGTTCAAGAATTGTAATGTGGAAAAGGAACACACAAAGAGAAGAAATAACAGACTATGTTTGCACTCTAGACATAATTAAATATAGCTGAGTTTCTTGATGGTTTGTCTTGGTTTGACCTAATTTAACATTTTCATATGCATTGTTTCAGTCAAAAAACAGGGAGTGTGCTAATACAGTTTCCTAGTGATACAAAATTGGGAAACATTATAAAAGGCTCTGAATATCATTCAACAAGCTAAAGGTATCAAGAAATTAATTAGAATAATGTCAATAAGTGAATAAAAGGGATCAGATTAAGTCAGCTAATACTAAGTGGAAGGATATTCTTTTTGGAACAAGACTTATAAATAAAAAGACTTGTTACTAAAAAGTTCTTTAACATGAGAAAAACAGTACAGTTTTCCTAGCTTCGCTCTTTCACACAGCTGGAAAATTTCACAGAATCACAGAATGTGGGGGATTGGAAGGGACCTCAAAAGATCATCTAGTCCAATCCCCCTGCCGGAGCAGTAACACCTAGATGAGATCACACAGGAAGGCGTCCAGGTGGGTCTTGAATGTCTCCAGAGAAGGAGACTCCACAACCTCCCTGGGCAGCCTGTTCCAGTGCTCTGTCACCCTCACAGTAAAGAAGCTCCACCTCAAATCCAAGCGGAACCTCCTGTGTTCCAGCTTACACCCATTGCCCCTTGTCCTATCATTGGACACCACTGTGAAGAGCCTGGCTCCATCCTCCTGACACTCACCCTTCATATATTTATAAACATTAATAAGGTCCCCCCTCAGTCTCCTCTTTTTCCAAGCTAAAGAGACCCAGCTCCCTCAGCTGTTCCTCGTAAGGGAGATGCTCCACTCCCTTAATCATCTTGGTGGCTCTGTGCTGGACTCTTTCAAGCAGTTCCTTGTCCTTCTTGAACTGTGGGGCCCAGAACTGGACACAATATTTCAGATGTGGTAAATTCCAGCTTGAGGCAGACATAGTGCATTGAAGGTTACAGCATAAGAGGTGTGAGCTTAATAAATGCTTACACAAATGAAAAGAGCCTTTATATGCCTTGTGTTGTCAGCTGGAGGGAGATGCTGGGCAGCTACAGTGACAGGTGTCACTGCCATCTTGCCTGTGATGTCAAAAAGATGGTCCCTAGGCCAAAAATCTTGCAGTATTAACAGATGGTGAAAAAAAATGAAATGGCTACAATTAATATGTTTGTGAGGAGGCACAGGAGATACCAGATAAAGTTGAAAGTATTGCATTTAAAGTAAATAAACAGGAGTCTGATCAGCCATTTAGGTCCTCCATAATTAGCAAGACCAGTTATCAAACCAGACACATTGCAGATGAGCTCTTCCTGATCGCATTTGACTGTGTAGCAATTTTTAAGCTCTAAACACAAAACGCGGTGTATGGTGGTTAAAGATTTTGCTGCTGTATTTTTGGGAAGATAAGATTGAAATGAATAGACCTAGCGCTGATGTAGAGCAATGCAGGCTGGGAATTTGACCCACAGGCATTCACTTTTTGGCAATTTTGCAAATTTGTCCCTGTGCAAGTTTTAGCTTAAGCTCTCTTTTGTTGTGGTTGTGGAGGAAAAACAGTTCAGTTATTCACAGTGGTAACACAATGCTCTTGTCACGGTTCTCATCAATTTGGCTGTAGCTTTCTAGATTCACTCCGTGGCATTAGCTTGGACTCCATCTTACCAGGGTCAGAACGTATCAACTTCAGATGCTTCGCGATCACTGTGTCACATAAGGGCTGAGGGGAGCACAAAAATAAAATAAGGGCTTTACCTATGACTGTCAAAGGGGAATGCTGTCAGCTAATGACATTTTCTGAAGAGTGTTAAGAGGCTAAGAGAGCTCCACATCTTTCTGAGACAAGTGCATAATTTGTTAGCTAGCCCTTCTGTCAGAGTCAAGCTTTAGATTATTTGAAGCTTTAAAGCGATTAAGCTATATTTTTGCATTATAGAGAAATTTAACAGTAATCACAGACTGAATAAGGTCAACCTGTAAATTCAGACTTTGAATCTTTAATTCTTTTCATTGAGTTTTAATACAAAATCTTCTCTAGTCTAATCTGCATATGTTAAATAGTGTAATTATAAAGCAATTCTTTATCCAGTGAGTTCAAATGCAAATATTCGCTTGTTCCTGAGTGCAGGGATTGGTTTGTGCAAATGAAATCCAGTTTAACTGAAACTACTATGCTCTTTCTGTTTTATGTAAATTAACATAATTATTATCTGGCTAATTAGCTTGCAGAATGGCTTGTTCTGTGATCCATTAACTGAGAAATTTCTGGATATAGAAGAATATGTGAACATCCATCTACTTGCAGAACAAAATACTGATTAGGAACAGACCACGTTATCCAAGGAGACAGTAATGATTTCTTTTAAAAACATCTTTTATAAGGAAACTCTTGACTCAGTAGAAATGAGTCTAACATAAGGACTGTGAATTACTTGTCACCCTTGGAAAAGGCAGCTAGTTTTATAGTAGGAACAGAAGATGTATACAAGGCAATGTTCACAGTTAGTGTCTGGTGCTGTTCCCTTTCCATAAACCTGTCTTTCTATTTCTAGCACTGCCCTCTGTTTTACAGTCTCTAATGGTGCATATTCAAACAAGGAAGGTATGTGGGAAGAATATTTTCACAGTTACCAAACACATTCCCAAGCACTGATATACAGTCAGTCCCCAGCATGAAATTATAAAAATGAGTCAATAAACTTTAAATCATCTTATTCAGAAGAGATAGCAAGAAGACAGTCCAGAGCGTCCTCACTGTACCAAAGAACTACATTTGCAGTGGCAGTTTTATGAAGGCTCTAGCTAATTGAGGAGCTATATACACACACAGTTACTTTCACTTTACAAAGCTTCTTTTGCCATTGTTATTACGTTTGGCTCTAAATTAAATATTTGCTATTGCAAAGTCATAGTAAAATGATCGTGAAGGCAAACCTGATATATGCTGAACAACTGTCTCTGCAGAGCTAAAGAAAATATTACATTTTTCACTGCCTGTAAACAAAATTATTTTCATGTAAGAACACTTTTTATCTCTTTGTAATCAAGAGTGCTGATTTTCTAAACTTACAGACTCCTGTGCACAGAACAACTCCCATAAATTCTGAGTTCAGTACTAATCCTGGCAGGAATATCTAGGAAATAGATTGGATTCCTAACGGGAATGCTAAGGTTCCGAAACACCAGTAAATGATGCAAAGTTTTCTGGACTCTACGTTCTTTTCCCAGTTTGCACCCTGCTCCCTTTGGACTTTGCTAAGGCTTCCCAAGAGGTTGTATTTAGAGACCAAACGCATTATCTACAAAAAAAAACAATTGTTCAAAAAAGGGTTGAATGTGGAAGGAGACAACAACATTTAAGATGAAAAAAAAAAACCCCAAAACATTCTCAAGCTGACAGACAAGCATGAATATGAATAAAAAGAAAAATTTGCAAAGCTTATCCTGTGAATTCCTCTATCATTGATAATATCACTTAGGAAACTGTCAGAACAGGTTGTTCCTATTCTGTAGGCAACACTATCAAATGCAGCAGCTGGGGACTATGATGAATGGACTAAAGCGTAGTCTATGGCTTAATGTTTGAAGCCTATGATCTTTTCAACATGAGGCAAACTATCCTTTTTTATCAGGGCAGAACTATCTCGAAAAGATATTGTTGGCAGGTACACAAGCAATCAGTAATTTAATATTTTTTTAAGATAGTCCTTGAGCAACTGACAGTGATTATTCCTTATTCTTGCAATATCTGGAATTTATGGTCATTTGTAAATCAAGCAGAAGTTGACAATATAAGTGGAAATGATCAAAAGCCTTCTTTTGTCAAGTCTTGACTCAAAGGATTGCTTGATTATTCAACTCAGGTCCAGCCTGTCCATCAGTTGTGATTATTTTCTATCTTACCCTTAACCAGTTTATCTTCTTCAAGGTAAATATCTCCATGTAGCCGTGACATACCTAAGTAAGCAAAGCAACAATTATGAATGGGATCTCCAAGAGCTGCATAAAGAATATTGAGCAACAAGCTATGTTTGAACACACACAGACTGAATTAAAACCAATAGTCTGGAGAAGAGATAGAGATTTGCAGCTATAATTAAACTAGAAGGTCACAGTCTTCCTTTGAAAGCATTTTGTTAACATTAATAAAGTTTTAAATATCTTCATATACCCAGTTTAGCAGATCAAATAGCAGTGATTCTGAGGGATTAGTTGTCCTGGGACCATATATTTTAAGGACAGTTTTGTGGTTAAGGCATGGGGCTACAATTCAAAACCCCTGACATTTCTTCAGACTCCTGCTACAGATTCACCTTGAGACTGTCATAAATGATGTGGCCTCAAGGCCTGAGATTTTTCTCAATGGAAAGATTATCTTTGTCTGCTTAACAGATACATTGTGCATCTTGCCTTTAACAACACTGTCAAATCCAAATATCCAAAAATCATGGCCTATTTCTGTCTCTCCCACCTACCAAGTGATGAGATCAGAAAAAATACTGTTGGAGGAGGGTCTTTTTCTTTGCCACTATAATTTGAATGTAGAATGTTCGTATTCTCAAGGTCTTCTATGGAACTGGGAGAATTATGATACACTTTTCAATGGCAGCTTTCTCCTGCATTCTTGTGGATCTGAAAAAAAAATGAAACAAGGCCTCTCACAAAGTTAAGTATCCCCAAAACCTTCACAATAATGAATAACTTTCTGATCACAACTAGTTAATTCTTAGCAAATTGTGTTGGTACTAGCAATGGTCATGACTTCAGTGAACATACAAATAAAAAGTTGGGATGACAATGAACTGCTAGTAATTCATAACCCAATAATTTTCCAATTCCCTGTAGCAGGCTTTGGCTCAGGTTCTTGGAGTGGCTTGGGAAGTGTTTTTTCTTTCAAGAATACCTATTGTGGGAAAAGTCTAGAACCTGCTGGAAAAGCAGCTGATCCCAAAGTTTCTCTCTTTCTCTAGGTTCTTTCTTGACCATTGATGTATTTAAAGTAGAACAGGTCTCCCTTGGAAGCACAAGCAGATTATGGCTCTGAAGCTTCCATTTTTTCATCCAGAGCACATCTACAAAAATCTGATTTTCCTCAAGAAAACTCAATCTATTACTGGATGAAAAACTTGATCCTTTCATTAGGAAACACTTCAAAAGTGTGCTAGCCACAGATTTGAGGTAAATCTCCAAGTTAGCATTCTTATTTGATGATAGACTGCACCTCATTAAAAGGAATGTTGTATTTATGGTCATTTGAGCATATTACCAATAGTACTGAGCATTGTGATCTGTTACGAAGCACTAACAATATTTGTCTTAAAGTCACTGATAGACCATCCTGCACATATGGAAACCTCCCACAGCTTCAAAATCAACATGCTGGCTTATGGCTTAAGTCAGCTTCATACTGAGAGAAAAAAAATGTAAGGAAAAAGCAGTTGGATTCTCCCCAAGATGACAATGCAGACATTGAGGTTGCTGTCATGATTAAGTAGACTCTATCAGACAGAATTGTCCACTGCCAAGAAACTGCACCTATCTTTCCAAATACTCCCCAGCTATTTCAGAAGTGTGTTCCTTAATATTAATTTAGGCCGATTCCTGACTCTGGAATCTTTCTGGAAATTAGGCATATTGGACATATTCCCAAATCTTATACTATGTGGATTTTGCTCAGAATAAATTCAAGATCTTTGGAGAAAAAAAAAAGCATCTCCCTTCCTGAGCTTTCTTTTTGCTTTTCTTGGTGTTTGAAAACAAAGGGTTTCATTCACAGACCACAGCAAAAACTCAGGTCGTTTTTAACCAGCCAGTTTATACAGTTTACTTTTTTTTTTTTTCTGCTTTAATTTTGTCCTGCAGGTGCTTAGTTCATTATTCCATGATCATTTGCATTTGTATGAGCAGAATATTTTAGAGTCTTTTCTTTTACATCTTGTGATCCTTCTTGCAGGCCTCTGTTCTTCTTTCATCTCCTGTCATTCTCTTATCCAAAGTGCTAATCTCAGCTGTAACTGTCTCAAGCCTTTCGTCCAGAAAAATCATTGAAGTCTGTAATTTATCACTTCCCTATTGTAACTGCAAGAGTAGTTCTAAGCAGAACAATCCTTATCTCATTGATAGCTACTTTGTCACCTTGTGGTTATACAGCATTCAGAAATGGCACTTGGTACATTAGCTGCAGATGGCATCAAGGGAGTTCCGAAGAAATAAATTTTCTGGTTTCTTTACGGTTATTCCTTGATATTAAAATGCCCAAAAAACTTTGCAGTGGTTGCACTACATGTTTTAAATAAGGACACATCTTCTATATCAGGTTTCATATTTTCCTGGGCAGATTTTTATGGGCTTGGAATTGATCCAAAATCCAGCTTCTCTGATGAACAGCAAGTCTTGGCCCATTAAGCTTTGGTATTAACACCACTCCCCCTTCAGGATCATTGTTGCTCCTATATGTGGCTGTGGGAAAGTTGGACTTCTTGCTAATACCATCAGAGTTTGTGGCTTCTTGGTAGTTATTTTACTGCAATCCATGTCTAATCAGAGTATACCCAAGAAGCTTAGTGTTGTGTTGTAGCAGACTGCAAATTAGCTTGATTTTCCATTAAAATACTCTTGGTTTATTCTTTCTTGTGTATTTATAAAATTGACTGGCTGAACACTTGGGCACTTGTGTGTTTTGTTTGTCTAAATGATTGATATTTAAATGGCTTAATTGCATTTATTCCACCTTTTTATAGTTGAGCAAATGTTTATTGCATTTTTTTTTTTTTAAGATGCAAAGGGAGCAAGTTCATTTGGAACTCAGAAAAGAACTTTATTAATATGTGCCAAGGTGGTTTGAATTTTAGAACAGATCTTATTTCTTGAATATTCACTGTGGCAACATAAGGTTATAAGATCTTCGTAGCCCTGTGAAAGTACCAGTCCAGCTGGTTTTGCTAGAGAAGTCTGTAAGTAGTATTAGGGCTATGAGGGCAAACTCTGTGCAGATGATCAAGAAATGTAGAGGCACTGGCAGGAAATAAGGTTACACTGTTCTAAGGATTAACCAAAAAGAAGCGGGGAGAGAGAGAAGGACTTAACACTGCTCTTCAGAAAGTCATTAATAGTCTTCCCTATAGGCAATAGTAAAACTGAACCAGTTTCAGTCGTTGATTCACAAAATGCAGGCATTTAAAAATACTCTTTCTGCATGACTGTTAAAAGGAATTGGAGGGGATTCGATTCGATTTATGATATATAATTACTTTCATCATAAGGTGTTTTTCTAGTATTTTATTCTGATTTTTCTTTTCTAAGTGAATACTTAGAGCATTGTTAACAGGAAAATCATGACTAATAATCTCATTATGAGTTCACAATTCCTCACAATGAAAGTCCTAAAAAATAATGTTTATATTTAATTCTATGTATCTTTTGGGAAAAAAAAAGTTTGTTCTTTTATATAGAAAAAATCAGCTCTAGATTAGCTTCAGATTTGAATATAAAACATCAGTATATAAAAAGTCAGTAAACACCATTTGCAGACTAAAAACTGTATCTGGATTACACTTCTATGGAATACTTTTTCTTCCTATGATCATGGATGACAAGGAGTTTTTAATAAGGAAAAATTAAATCATTTCTAAAATAGCCTTCTTTTGTCTCTTCTGTGGCAGCAATAGTTCAGACAATAAAAAGAGAAATCCAGGGAACAGTTTACAGCTGCTGAAGATTTGTGTAACTTTACTTAGAAGAACAACTGTATTCTGGGAAGAAGAATAGGACTAAAGTTCTTCTATTGCAATTAATATTTAACAAAGGTCTGTTCTTCCTCTAAACCATGTGATCTATTGATTGATACTGTGACTGAACAAGCACCTAGCTTCTGCTATTATGCTAGGGTGAGCTCATACTGTGTTTTCATTCTTTCTTCTTCAGTCTAATATCTTTATTAGTTTCTTTTTAACATTAACTTATTAATTATTGTCAACTGTAGAAATAAAAGTGGAGGAGAGTAGCACTGACTTTATTTGGTGCTTAAAACATCTCAAAATCATTAGTATGAAATGGAAGAGGAAAGACATTCATTTTAGCTTAGCTTACAGATGTTGACTGCCTGCTTAAGTTGCATATCATAACAAGTTACACAGAAAAGGGAAAAAATAAGAGTGAAGGTAAAACTGCCATAGCAGTAATGATGGAAGTAACCTGTGCATGCAGCTGGGCAAACTGATTTCAGGAAATTTGAACAAGAGTTTACAGGTAAAGCAATTTCTTTGCACTTTACAAACAGTTATAGACATGCCTTGTAAGCTAAGTCAGTGTTATCCTTGACAACTTAGAGCAAAAATGTGAAGAAGCAATTAATTCTTATACTACCTTGCCTTTACACAGCTAGGATACCTGATGCACACCGTGCAGGGGCAGCAACCACATCTTAGTGTGTTCAGATGTACCAAAACTGTGCTTGCACACTTTGTTTACCTTACAAGATAAATATGTAAGTTTAATGTTATGCAATCCACCATAATTCACAAGGGAGTTGTCATTGTATGAACCAAAACCACAAAGTTGTTTCCATAAATGTTCTTCCTCTTCATTTCACAGATAATTGCAGTTTAATGTTGCCAGAATTTCAAATCTAATCTGTGGAATTTAGATTCTGAAAAATGCTACTATAGTTCTCTCCCCTTAGGGAAATTGCATAGATAGTCTACTATATAGAGAAACTATTTTTCGCAAAGTCATTTATGATGTCTCTGCCACCATCTTCTCTGCTTTTTGCTTTTTCTTTGTATTTCTGGCTCTGGATTGATGTATTCATTTACCTTTTTACCTCTATATCCCTGTTTTACTTAGTTTATATTTGTTCGTAATATATCTTGCTGGTTTTAGGAGTCACCTGGCTGTATTTGTCTTGATTTCAGCTAAATAATCTGGGGTTCTGTGAGCTTTTCTAAATTTCTTCTTTTCACCTGTACTTTGTTTTTTGTCCTTTTTCACACATCCCCTGTGTGAACAAGATGGAGCAGTTTTATTTGAGCTGTCAGATTAGCCCCAAAATGCCTAGAATATAAATTTCCAGACTATTAGTCTTATCTTAAAATCTAGTACACAATATGATGTTTAGGAACAGAAAAAATATAGAGAGGGGCAAAAGGTTGTTGATGCTAAATAGTCATCACTAATATGCAGTGCTATTGACACTGAGACAAGTTTTTTGTAGCTAGTGTGTTTGTAGTCCAAGCCCGTATTTGACTTATTCCAAGCACTTGAACCTGGTGTGTCTTCTCCAAGACTGAAGGCTCCTGGATTGTCATTTCACCAAAGCAAGCGGTGCCACAGGAGAGGTGAAGTGGACTAGATCTTGCTCACCTTACAAGCAGCTACCCTCTGAGCTTCAACAATGCTAATACCAGTACTTCAAAGGACTTGCATTACAGTGTGATCAGAGTGCCATACTGTGCACTGTCTCATCCTGGAAAGCCTGCATAAATATAAATTTGAAGGATACAGGTGAAATTCTTCTAATTAGAAAGTGATCTGCACTAAAATATGAATTGCTTTTAGATCTTATTTGCTCTGTCAGTGAATTAAAGGCGAGAAATATTTATACCCTGAAAAGGAGATAATTTTGACCAACAATAACATTTTCTCAGACTACAACAAGCAACAGTATGTTGCCATCAGTGAGTTGGGCAGAGTGACTCAGGCAGATATTCATGGCAGTACCTTCTAGTTCAGTGCAAGCTGCTGTGTCATCCTTAGCTGCTTCTGGTCCTCCTCCAGCTCATCCAGACCCTGGGTGTCATGACAGCTCCCCATCAGAGTCTGGGAACAGGCAGCTTTCCTAAGAAAAACTGCAGGCCCCAGAGGGTCTGTTTCTAAGGAGCGAGGATCAGGCACACACAGGTACATTAGTCATTAGTCCGGATAGTCGGCTCCTGCTGAAGTCAACCTAAGTCCACCTTTCAGCATCCCAAATGCCTTTGTAAATCTGGTAGGAATCAACATTGCTCTGTTCCCAGTTTTCACCGGACAGCAGAGCTGTTACTCTCCAGCTCATTTTGTAAGCAACAAATAGAAGTGAGATTGTACACCAGTTTACCTAGGAATGCATTTATGGTTTTCAGAAAAGAAGCATGCAAAAAGTTCTTCAGCAGTTTGTGCCTATATTTAACTTACTATTTTATTAAAGATCCTATAAATTCTGTTCCATTTTTCTTTTTCTTTTTCTTTTTCTTTTTCTTTTTCTTTTTCTTTTTCTTTTTCTTTTTCTTTTTCTTTTTCTTTTTCTTTTTCTTTTTCTTTTTCTTTTTCTTTTTCTTTTTCTTTTTCTTTTTTCTTTTTCTTTTTCTTTTTTTACCTGAAGCAGGATAACTTCAACACTGAATAGGTAGAAGCTATCAGACTGAGTTCATTTTTCCTTCTTCCCTTTTCTTAATTGAATGCAGACTTCAGCTAAATGTCAAATTGACTAAACGAATCATTGTTTTGCAGTCAGGTTTGGTTTGCCTGGCATACTTACCTCTCAGCTGCTTCCAGCAGCTTGAACAAAATGTAAATATTTATCAGTCTTGTCGCACAAACATAAACCCTTCACTTGCTTTGCCATGCATGTACCCAGATGTTTCCATGTGGTTGAAAAAAGAAATATTGAGCAAGCAAATGTACGGATAAAAGCATTGCAGTAGCTTTAACAGATTTTGCAGCTTGCTTTATTTTGAATATCAGATTAGGAGTTGGATCTAAGCACTGACATGAGCAGAGAAGTCTGAATCATATTCCCAAATCCCCTCCTTTATACCAACTGCACATTGTCCAAGAGCGATCAGGTAAATCTATTCAGTGTACTACCTCACTATACATACAGAACTGTCACCTGGGCTGGCTTCATCCTGGAAGTAATGTAGACCCATCAGCATATGTCTCCTGAGATAATCAGCCACATTATGAGACAAGACTCATTAGCCAAAATGCTACTACCATACAGAGATGTTATTATTCCTCTGAGACATAAAATAATATTTCCAAAGCTACCATGGAACAGAAGGGGTCATAGTCCAAAGACCTGTTCAGCTATCAAGATATAACACAGCTGGTATGCAACCTCTGTATTGTCCTCTGCAGAATTATTGGCATAAGGATTGTAGAACTGAGGTTATAGATTTTGTATACTTAAAGATGTTTAAAATCTGATTGGATAAACCAGGAGCAACCTGCATATCTTTAATGGTAGACCACTCTTGATTCAGAGGCTGGTCCTTCAGAGATCCCCTCATAACTTTTTTTTTTTTTTTTTTTTTTCCAAATGGTATTATTATTCCAGTCACTTATCTCCATTTTTTACGACAGCAGTTCCCAAATCCTTCATATAAGAAAAATGTATTTGGGGGTCTGTGCTTTAAAGCAGATCTAATATGTGATCTAACTTTAAAAGCCCTCCAAGGATGTAGAACATCTCTAGAAAACAGCTATGTTAGTATATAGTCAGAGGGGAGGTGGAGAAGCAGGACGTAGGAACATAGTAAGTTAAAGCTGATATTGCTGCCAGGAACAACATATTGTGGAACCATAGCTGATGTTCTCCAGGGAGCTGTCTTCATAGCTTTAACTCATTCTAAAGTTGAATCTTCAGTAAGGTATGGTACATGGAAAAGTCCCATCTTTTCTTTTTTTTTTAATTTTAAAAATGTTTTTCAAAAAGGAGTAGCAATGGTGCTCAAGGCTTTTTTTTCAAACTTTTAAACAAAGGTTTTAATATGGAGCAAAGGAGGCAGCCAAATACAAACTCAGATTGTCAATTACAGGGGAACAGACCATTCTTTTCTTACATAGTGAAGTCCTCATTCATGACTGAAGCTTTGAAATGTCACAGTAACAGCAATAACTGATAACAATAAAACTGTGATAAAAATGATAATTTTTATAATCTCTGGTGTTCATTTGCAAAGATTCCCAAAACCAAATTCCTCAAAGCCAGACTGACTCCCTTAAAAACCGCTCTTGTCCTTTTCCTGGTGGCATTTAGTGTTCTTCTTCCACAAGCCTGAACACGAGTGGGGGAATGTGCTCCACCAAAGCCCCCATAGAGCTGAGGGGCATAAGCACAGCATAGCTCTTCACCTGCTCTTGAGTAAGGAAGAGTGGCATCTTTCCAGGCATTCCTCACTACTGTAAGTGAGGGGAGGAGGTGTGAAGGGCAACATATGCTCAAAGAAACAGTAGGGGAAAGTTTCTAATGGGCAGCTTTGCCCAATTTGTTTTAAATGAAAGGCAAGCACGTGGTTACCTCTTGTAATACCTTACACGTGGAAAGTACCCTTTCAGAACAAAGATGCTGCTAAACATGACTGTGTACACATGGGCTCTTTCAGGTAGCAGAGTGGAGGGTGAAGAAATGTGATTTTTAATAATGGACTTAGCAATACAGCCACATTTTGATGCCTAAGTTCTAAAATAGGCAGAATACTTCAGAGAAGAGCCATATTTTTAGTTTCCAAATGAGTACTTATTCATTTAAGCCTTAACTTTTTTTTTTTCTCCAGTGCAGCTACAAAAGCATTGTTTCAAGATTATGGTTGCAAAGTTTTGTTCAAAGGCAATAAATCCTAATGTTTGGAGCTGAGTAGTCTGAAATACATTTAGAGAAATATATACATAGTCTTGAGTATGTTTGTAAGGGAAGAGATTGCAGAAAATGCCCTCTGGACTCCATATATGCTGCATTGCTGCAGCAAACCCTGCCCACTCAAAGAAACAGACTTTTGATTTCTCTTTCTCTGTCCTCTGCTCCAGATTAGAGCAAAGAGGGGCTGGACTGAAGTGTGCAGGATGAGGGAGATGCGTTCACCCTGGGTGGCATTCTGTTACCTCCAGTAAACTATCCCTTGTTGCTTCTTTTACAGATATTGATAAGACTGTTGACGCTTGCAAGATGAATGGTTCTGTGTTTCTTAATACATGGAATTGTGACTACCATGTCTGGATACAAAATTCTTTATCTTTCAACATCCTGAGTAGCTTTTTAATAACAAGTACAGCCTTCACACAGGCCTTTGAAACCCCTGCAGGAGAGAAGACTGGGCCTTGAGTCATTAACAAGGCAGAAAGAAGGAGCTGGGAGGTAGCTTTAGTCACTTCCACCAAACAGGTGAAAAGGGATAGCATCTTGGACAACAGTGGGCAACAGATTTGTGGGAAGTCAGATGGGAGACAACAGAAACAGTATGTAAGAGGTAATTCTTTACACATCAAAAACTAAAGTTCTTATAATCCCTTGCTGTGACAGGACCCCATTCCAGGCATCCAGATTCCTCTTCCAGCCCTGAGCCTGCACCTCCCAGCCCTGCAGTTAACTGCTCCATCACCTACACCATAGGCACAGAAGGGGTCTAACATGACTGACAAAGCTGGAGATGACTTAGAGCTTGTGGGTAGTGAGTAAACTCAGAGCCAAGAAGGTCTGAAATGGGTTGAAAAGATGAAGTGGCAAGAACTTTAAAGAAACTGAAGCTAGGCCTGAAGAAGAAGTTAACAAAAGGCATAAAGGTATTGATGATCAGTGACCTATAATACAATACACTATCATATAATATTTAAGTTTATTATATTTTAAAATTATTGCTTTGTATGCAGCATCTAAAATGTCATTTCCCTTTGGATCATTTTAATTTTGAGGATTCAAAATTTCAAATAAATAAAATTGCACTGAAAGTAGCTAATCTGATTTAATTTTAACAGGTCTCCTACATCAGAAAGGGAAATCCACATAGCAGCTGAGGTAAAGGGAATGTCTTATTTTAGCATCTTTCACAGTAGAAGCATAGACATTCAAAAGTAAGTGGAGCTGAAGCTACTTTACACCTGCCCACGCTTACAGCTTGCGAGTATTCCATCTCTATTCCTGATATTCTTTTCTTGGGTGTAAACATGAAAAGAGTAGAAAATTTTACTGATTTTTAGCAGTCCTTGAAATAAAAGTTAAGGAGATATAATCAAGTTTTTACACAGTCTCTTTACACAGTATCTTTCACTGCATTTCCAGGCAAAGGTATCATAAGCTTATTTGATTTCATATTTCTAACAAAGGTTTAGGGATGGTGCAAGTGTGTTCAATATAACATTTATACAAATTTATCTACCGTATTTTCCCCAGAGAAATATCTTTTTGAGGTTTTTCAGTTTTGTTTGAAGAATATCCTATGTAAAGAGAGCTCTCACTTAAATGTACCTGTACCATTTACTGTAGAAGAACAACAAACTGTACCTTATCACAATAAATAAAAGATTTTTCTCTGAAAACTTAATTCAGAACTTGTCTAGATAGAAATAACTAACTTTTTCTGCAAACTTAAGAAGATTTTAACAATTAGTTATCACAGCTGAGTTACTTTCACTGCAGTGGGAAAACAATGAATATTTTGATCTTGAAACATAATCTGTGTTTCTTGTACCAAAAAAAACAAATAAAGTCTTTGGTAAGGAGAAGTTGAAGAAATAACAAGAGTAACTGCCCTTCTTTTATCAAAGGGATTTCTTTCAGCAGGACAAATCCCAACTAAGGTTTTTTCTCCATGTAAAATCAGAAATATTCATTTAAATGCCAACATGTCTTACCCAGATCCTAAGCCTCACAGAGACTTCCCTGGTGATTCAGAAGCTAAGTTTGATTCTGTAATGAACTGCAACAAAGATTTTTGGCTAATCATGTCAACCCCTGCAGGAAAAATACAAATTAACAGGTGTCCTAACTTCAAAGGTAAAATGTATATACTTGCTCTAGTCTCTGCACACAAATAGGAATATGAAAGTCTTCATCCAATGAGGAATTCCTTTTAAACAAGACCAAGGCAGATAGCTGCAAATTATCTTCTAATGCCCTCACAAGAACTGACAGAGGAGATGCTCACAGCGACACAAGTTTTGGGGAGCTCTGTGATACCTACCTATGAAAGTAGAGGGTAGAGTAAATTTTAGTCTTGATAAGTCAGCAAGGTTGGGCTATAAGCAAAAGACAAAGGCAAAAGTAATCCCCATCTTTCAGAGGAGGGTAGCAGTTTTGATAATTCAAAGTACCTGACTTGATAGAATTGTCTTCAGAAATATTCCCTGCAAAAGACTCAGATTTTGCAGGACAAAATCAAGGTCCTGAGGGAAAAAAAGCCCTGGTTGTCATTGGGGACTTCAACCAACACGACATCTGTTGGAGGGACAACACAGCAGGCCACAAACGATCCAAGCGGTTCCTGGAATGTGTGAAGGACAACTTCCTTCTCCAGGTGGTCGAGGAACGAACAAGGAGAGGTGCCATGCTGGACCTTGTTCTCACCAACAAGGAGGAGTTGGTGGGGAATGTGAAGCTCTCGGGCAGTCTTAGCTGCAGCGACCATGAAATGGTGCAATTCGAGACCCTCAGGGCAGTGAAGAAGGTGCACTGTAAGCCCACCACCCTGGATTTCAGGAGAGCAGACTACAGGCTGGTCAGTCTCACCTCCGTGCCAGGCAAGACCATGAAGCAGATACTCCTAGAAACTATGCTAAGGCACACTGAGAACGAGAAGGTGATTGGTGACAACCAACATGGCTTCACCAAGGGCAAATCGTGCCTGACCAGTCTGGTGGCCTTTTATGATGGGGTTACAACATTGGTGGACAAAGCCAAAGCAACTGATGTCATCTACCTGTAGTTGTGCAAGGCGTTTGACACCGTCCCACATGGCATTCTTATCTCCAAATTGGAAACATGTGGGTTTGATGGATGGACCATTCGGTTGATAAGGAACTGGCTGGATGGTCACATTCAGAGTTGTGGTCAACAGCTCAAACTCTGAGTGGAAACCGGTGACGAGTGGTATCCTTCAAGGTTTGGTATTGGGACCAGTGTTCTTTAACATCTTTGTCAGTGACATGGACAGGGGGATTGAGTGCACCCTCAGCAAGTTTGCCGATGACACCAAGCTGAGTGGTGTGGTTGACACGCTGGAGGGACGGGATGCCATCCAGAGGGATCTTGACAGGCTTGAGAGATAGGCCTGTGCTAATCTCATGAAGTTCAACAAGGCCAAATGCAAGGTCCTGCATCTCCAAGCACAAGTACAGGCTGGGCAATGAGTGTCTTGAGGCCAGCTCCAAAGAGAAGGACTTGGGAGTGGTGGTGGATGCGAAGTTCAACATGAGCCGTCAATGTGCTCTTGCAGCCCAGAAGGCCAACCGTATCGTGGGCTGCATCAAGAGAAGCGTGGCCAGCAGGTCGAGGGAGGTGAAAGAGGGTAGGTTTAGATTAGATATTAGAAAGAAATTCTTCACTGTGAGGGTGGTGAGACACTGGAACAGGTTGCCCAAGGAAGTTGTGGATGCCCCCTCCCTGGAAGTGTTCAAGGCCAGGTTGGATGAGGCTCTGAGCGACTTGGTCCAGTGGAAGGTGTCCCTGTTCATGGCAGGGGGGTTGGTGCTAGATGATCTTTAAGGTCCCTTCCAGCCCAAACCATTCTATGATTATATGATTCTATAAAAATAAATAAGCTTTTTTAACATAATTACTATGGTTATTTTAACAGTACAGTCTCAGAACTACAGAGCAATGACAAAATTACAAATTTCAAAAATTAATGACATTTCCCAGATGTACAGTGAGCCCCATGAGAAACTGGAAATGTACCAACTGCAGCAGATAAATTTACTGCTACATTTACACTTCTTCCCTTTCTAAGTGTAGGTAATACCACAAATACTGCAGGAAAGGTGTCAGTTCTGTTTAATGTCTTGACTGGAAGCAATCGTCTGGCACAATCTTGCATTTTACCATCTCCAATCACAAGGCAAAGGTGAACACTACTGTTTATGCAGATATATGGAACCATGATTTAAGATAAATGTTTAACAGGACTTGATAAAAGGAAAACTCTGAAAAACTAATTGTATGGCAAGAACTTACTCGAGCCTACCATCAGTGGAATTTAACTAATCACCATAAAGACAGTGCTTGGGCTTTGTGGGTCCACTATTACTTTTTAGTGAAAAAATGTGGTGGCTCTGTCTTTCTTCTATATCTCTTTGTCATTTCATTTAGATTTATGTAATATATGAAAGCTGACAGTTAAAACAATTAAGTAGTAACCCTAGAGATCTACTGCATATTTTAGGAATATGCAGCAGTACTCTACATACTCAACAAATTTCTGTTCTGGCAGGAATTTTCCATGAGGGACTGAATTAAGAGCCAGTAACACACAACTCTATTCCTTGCTTAATACATTATAAAGGCTACATCTTCCTCCTTCCTATGGGCAAATCCAAAACAGTTAAAATGAATAGACTTCTGTGTCTATTATCTATTCAACACAGCCTGTGGAATTTTTATATTGACTTTCATCCCTGAAAAATCTTCGTTGTGACTAGTTAATTACTGTCTGCCCAGTTCTCTTAATACTTCACTAAGTAATAATAAGTTGGGAAAACCTATGCATCTTTTATTTCCAAAAAGGAGAATGGAAAATAACTGTAGCTAATAATACATAATAGCACAATGATTATCAGAATGGGTGCAGAAGAAAAAAAATAATTGAAATAGTAAGAGAGATTTCCTTATGTACTAAGATCCAATAGCAGAGAGCAGTCAGCCTCCTACCAAATGTTAACTAAAATAGAGCCAAACATCACTAGCTTCACCTAGCTATATTTAAAAGACATGTCTTCTGTCATGTGCAGAAATATACAGAGCTAGAACAATCCCACTGGAGAAGTGCCTTGAGGAAAGTTACTGGATCTGGTTATAACAGATTCTATTTGACCTATTCTTTCAATGGCTTTGTATTTCCCGCCCTGCTCCTGAATAATTATCTGTTCATTGAAACAGAGTAAGAAAATCATTATATTATCTGGTAATTTATATTATCAATAGTAATTTGCATAATAGACTCTTAAAACACTGAATGGTTATCTAATGGAAATTGGATAGATCAAAATAAATCTCTAAAAACTATATAGGTTTATGCAGATTTTTGCATAATAATAGGGGTAGCATATGTATAAAACGCAATCGCAGAGATGACTGCAGCCTAGCATAGCAATAGGCTCCTACAGTATTCCAGCCAGCACAGTTTACTTTATCTCACACCTGTGACTGTATTGTAGGTACCCTGAAGTAGCACCTTTCTAGACTTTTCCCTCAAGGAAGCTTTATTCCAATTAAGATCAGATAGTTATAAACAGAAAATTGAGTTTCAGATAACTGAAATGCTCCATGAAAAATATCTGCTTTTAAAATACCTTTTTTGCCCCCTCAAAATATTTCAGATTAAACCTGTTGCCATGCTGAGTGATGGGAATTGCAGCTAGATATAACTTACATTCATTCTGTACTGTCACTTAGATTGCATAGTTCTGCCAGAGGCATGACACCCTCCGTTTTAGGGAAGAAAGACATCTTGGCACTCCCTTGGTCACTGAGCAGACAAGAGCTCTGGACCAAGCCCACTGAATGGAATAAGAGCAAGAAACCCACAAACAAAAACACATAGTTCAGTGGCATTAGAGAATCCAAATATTTACACTGGCTAACAATATCTGGGTGTTCTAGTTTTTACCTCAGAATTCCTTAGTTTTCTCTATACGTCACTGAAAAAAATGTGCTTAATCAAAGGCCCTTCTCTTACTCCCAAACCAGTTTCAAGGGAATGGTTTGGCCTTGTAATGACTTACATGATTAAAGACTCTGCCCTGGGCAAGACACTGTACACCCATAAGTGAAGCAGCCAACAGCCTTGCACATTCAGTATGCCACAATGTAATTTGAAAAACTCAATAAACCTAAATTCTAGGAACACACTGGGAATTCATTAGGGCTCCTTTGGTAACCCTCCCTATCATAATTTCATTGTCTAAAATGTCACAAGTGTACAAATCTTACAGACTACAGACACTGTTGCAGTTGTGAAACTGTTATTTGCATGTATATTCTTCTTCATTTATTGGCTATGGGAACCTATGTCACCTAGAGCTGCATCAGAATATTTTACGTATCTTTATGTTGTGCTCAGTCATGAAACACTGACTTTTCTTTGCCGACTTAGAGGATAAGCATTTTGCATTATACACCATAATAGAGTGGAATCATAGAATCATAGAATGGTTAGGGTGGGAAGGGACCTTAAAGATCATCTAATTCCAACCCCCATGCCATGAGCAGGGACACCTTCCACTAGACCAGGTTGTTCAAAGCCTCATCCAGCCTGACCTCAAACACTTCTAGTGAGGGAGCATTCACAGCTTCTCTGGGAAACATGTTCCAGTGTCTCACCATCCTCACAGTAAATAATTCCTTCCTAATATCTAATCTAAATCTACCCTTTTCCAGTTTAAAGCCATTTCCCCTAGTCCTATAACTACCTGCCCTTGTAAAAACTCCCTCCCTTCCTCCTTTTTTGAGAGGCTACTAGAACTACATCTCCAGAGAAACCTTCCTTTCCCATGGTTTGCTCTCCTCTCAAAGAGTACTGGAACCAGCTGTCTCAGGTGCTCCACTCCAACTCATCTCCGTTTGACCCCTCTACACGCAGCTCACTTGCAGCTCCACATGGATGAGGATGTCCTCATTTCAGAGCTACCTATACTTACTCAGAGGCTCCACACTTTCAGGCTTCCAACCTTATCCAGAAAACTACTGTAACCAGACAGAACTCCTGAGTGGCCTCTTTATTTTTAGAAAATCCAGTATCTTTCCACCTCTCCCAACATGGTTATTGGGAGATGACTCACTTGAAGCTATCACCTTGTTGTTCTGCTTGTGCTTTTTTTCCCCATATTCAATTCAGTAGGTGCATTTAAACAAGAAACATAACACAGATACAGAGTAACTATGCATGACATGGTTTATAAATAAAATCATTACATGAAGCAATCCCACATCTATGAGAGCTCCTAAAATCTAACACCAGAGCTGAAGACTTATTAAATAAAAAGCTGCTAGTCTGTGACTCTCCTTTGCTTTGACTAGTTCCTTTTTATACTAGAGGAATGTGAGATGACACAGGAGCTGCTGCAAACCTGGCACCACCACCTATTTTCCCCCATCCTCTAGTCTCATGGTGACAGGAGCAAAGCAGAGGGATTTTTTTTTTTTTTTTTCCCCTCTGCAATTCCTCCCATAGAAGAACTCCATTTCATATCAGAAAATACAAAGGTACAGGATAAGAGCAAGATACCATGTGTGTGCCTTGTTTTTTAAAACTCTGATGACTAGGTGTGTCTTTTTGTCACAAAAAAATTCAAACTGACAAGTTCAAATTTATGTAATAGAGCTGAGACTCACATAGCCATCTCGAACCACATTAGGACAGCCTACTATGTGGTTTAATTGTGGGCCAGTTTCAGCCTCCTGCTGTTTAATAGGAGTGTGACTGCCAAGAGTCTCAAAGTCAGTAGAGGAAAGCAGATAAAACACTTACCAGGCAGAAGATGTTCCTTCGTATCCTTCACTGATTTCAATGTCGGTTCTCAGTAAGGCAGAACTGGGAGGGGACCCCTCAAGTCATTCAATTTCCTGGTCTTCATCAATCCCTGAGTAGGTTGTATGAAATAATTTAATGATTAGACTTCTGATTAAATTTTTCAAAAAGTGATTATGTTAATTATTTCTGGAAGTTAATTTTCCTACATAATTAATATCCCATTGAAATCCGTAATGTAGCTGGTTAAGAAATATTGGACTATATCTGCCAAAATCTTGCAAACTCCTGTTCAGTTTCTTGCTTTCTAATCAAACAGAATTTTAATTAGGTCTCAATGAATCTATGCAATATAAATAGGGAAAACTTATACAAAGTTAGTCTTTTTTTCTTTTTCACTATTGTAAATTATAAATGGGGGCTCATTGCAAATTCAGCAGCTCAGTCAGCTTGCAAGCAATTACAAACAATTCTCACTATGTAGCATGATAGCATAGAGCTGCATCATATAAATTATTTAAAAAATTAATTTATTTAAAATTAAAATTATTTAAAAAATTAAAAAAATCTTTTTAAAGTTTACTATTGTCAGTGAGAGTCAAGTGAGAGATCTTCTGCCATGAGCACCTCAGAAACAGGACTAGTTTGCTTAGGATTTCTCAATAGATGCTTCCTTTACTTTTGCTGAAATTCAGGGGACTGCTTTGTTTAAGACTTGGCTCTTTAAAATAAAAGGTGTCCATTAACGGTATTTTGGTAAGTGTATTATATATATGAATTAAGCAAAAATGTTGGCAAAATAAAGCCCACATATGTCCTCTGACAGGATTTTTCACTACTTGTTGGTTTGAGAGCTTAAGTCGGAAATCCATGTACCTCATGGCTTTAATGGGCTTACATATTATAATGAACCTACGATGGAAACTCTATGTGGCTCCTTCCCTCTCTCCGTAAGAGTAAATGACACAAACAGCAGTACAGCCTCAGGTATTCCCAGTGAGCAGCAGAACCCATGTCAGAGGGATTTTTTTATTTCTCATTCATTACAGATATAATCTGCAGAAGACTCCATGCTATTACCAGGTCAACCAAGGTTTGATATAGCTGACTTTGTAAATCCTCCACCACCCCTACTAGTGAAAAAAAGTTTCTCATGGTCCAGTCATTGAAGCACCAAATCCACAGTCTGTGGCTGTTGCTTGTTTTTATATGATCTGCTACCACTGAGAAAAGTTTGTCTTTGTCATCTTTGTCATTCAGACAGGTGCAGGCTACTATCAGATAGCTTCTTAGATGCCTTTTCTTCATGCTAAGCTAGTCCAACTCCCTACTGTCTCCATGAGTCATGAGCTCAATGTCCCTGACATCCTGGTCCCTCTGTGGACACCCTGTCTGGATCCTGTCTCAGTTCTCAATGTCCCTTTTCAACTGGAAGCCCAGAATTGGACAGCGTCTGGTACCACCTCAACAGTGCCAGGGAAAGGCAAACAGTAACTTCTCTTCATCTGCTGGCTGCTATTCTTACGCAGTTTACCAAGTTTTGCTTTATTTGCATTGAGAAAGCACTACTGATTGAAAGAGTTTGACTCTTCTGTATCAGCAGTGACCGTGGAAGACTATAATGAAAATCTATTTTAGTGCAAATCAGAAAATTTAATTCATTTGGCCTTCTGAATATTGGGTTGGAAAGTTCTGATTGTCAGTAATTTATACACCTGTTTCATCAAATATTTCACAGTATGATTTTCTCTTACTATCCAGAATTATTTCACTTTGTCTCAGGATTAGTATAATTCAATCTTTAAGACATGGTTATGCATCTTCAGAAATCTAGAAAGATAAATATGCTAGCTATTGATAATGTGGTTTTTTTTTTCCTTTTCTGGTTCTGATCCTTTAAATTTAAGAAGACAGCTTTCAACCCATTAAATCAGGCAGAGCCATTACCGTAAGTCACAGGAAGGATATAAACATTACTTTCACACAGTCTTTATATTGGCTCTTTTTTCACTTACTTCCCCATCTCCCTCTTTTGCCATTTTCTAGACTGAACATCACTTTGTCCAAAAACGTGTAATCACTGTGTGGGCACAGAAATTACATAACTGGTTCTGAGCTCAGTCCTGCAGCTCTTTCTACAGATCAGAGTCACTAGTCAAAGTTGGTGGATGGATGTATTTAAGAAAAATATATTCAAATGTTGCCAACTACATACCTTTTTTCTGCACCTCTGAAATGTATTTTCCTCCCTTTGTTACGGAAAATTTGTGTTACTTCCTATTGTTTAAAGATGTATCATCTCCCATTCCTTCCCATAAATTGTTATAGCAAAAACATTTCTGCGTTTTTCTGCTCAGCATTGACTGGCTGTTTTGTAAGCCCCACAGTCTGATCAATGGCACTTCCTAGTCTCCAGAGGGAAATATGTAAAGCACAGGCTTGGGGGACTGTATTACAGACATTAAAACTTCCAGCCATTCAAAATATGATTGCTCAGGCACTTTTATGTTTGTTTTCTTTCGATGAAAAAAAAGTAGTTTTTTGAGGTCCCCAGAATTGAAATTTGGGGGGAAGAATATTCCTTCAGTTTTCAAAATAAACTCTTCACCGTGACCTTTGATGCCTCATGGGAACCTCTGTTCCAGAGCAGGTATATATGTGTGCTCACACATGAGGAAGCAAACACCCTGTGCAGTGGGCACAGCACGTGTGAGCACCTGTATGTTACTGACATTTCTGTTTCTTCCGTGATAGAAAATTATACACCTAGAGTAGAGCTCATTTTCCACTTCCAAATGCAGAACAATAGATCAGCTTATTATTCTGCCTCAAATTGAGTACAGTTTTCACTGTGATTCCTCGAAATGCAGACAGCCTCTTTCACTCACAGATGAAATAGCACACAATGCCTGCCAGAGCAAATACTCCCACATACTAGCGTAATGCTTCAGTAAGTTGAAGAAAGAAGCTTGCCAGCCTTTCCTAGTTGTCATTAAGCTAAATGAAAAGTGCAGAGATACTTGTTTAGCAGGCTGTTGGTCTTTGAATAGGAAATGTTTTCTCCTTCTAAAAGTTTCCTTTTCTTTTTCCTCACTACAAGCACACGTGGACATTTGGCAGCTCCTCCTTTGGATGTAGTGTATTTCAGGTTTCTACTCACTCTGCCTCAGCTCTCCTGTGGTGCAGAAGGCCAGAAGTTTGGACCATAACCTCCTCAGTCACTTGGAGATGCTTGTGCTTGTGCACTGGGAAGTCCAATAGAGTATATGAGCAGGCTAATGAAGACTACCTGGCTTTTACACAGCATATCTCTTTAGTGCTGAGGTAAGACATGGTCTGGGAGAAGAGCTGCGGTAGTACCCTAGTAACAACTAGCTGGCTGGTGCATAGGCAGTATGTGCACCTAGCCCTAGACACTGTACTGTCTGGGCTCCAGGATACTTTAAATTATGTCAGATGTTGAACTGCCACTCAGTTGGCTTTCAGAGCAGCGAGCTGAAAATGAGTCCTCTGCTCCACATATTCACAGCAGAGAGCACAGCCACTGATTTGGAGTTCTTTTCTAATGCCACCCTTCCTGATCCAGCAACCTCCAGCTCCTGCCTCTAGGTCACTTTAAACATAACTACACTCTGCTTTCACACTTTTAAAGAGATGATCAAATATCATCTGGAAAACCCTCTTTTTGGAAAGATTTCAACACTGTCCTGTACACTAGGAGGAGTTGGAGCTGAGCCAGTCAGCCCAGCAACAGTTGGCAGGTGCAGGAAACCAGACAGCAGTCCTCTGAAAAGAGGGAGAAAAAAAGGGCAATATCCAGGCCACACCTTATTGCTGTGTATTAGGTTTAACAGGGAGGTGGAGAGTGGTCAAAACATCTCTGTCCATGGGCTCAGAGAGAGTTCCTTTCACAGGGGCTACGCAGGGCAGCCCGAAGAGTGATGGCATTGTGCATCTTTGCTCTGTACAGCTTGTTAAAATCAGGCCCCTGTCAGCAGTTCCCTGCTCCTCTTGCCCCACTCACTGCCTGCCCAGTTCACCACCACTCCTACCCCAACACTTCAGTCCTGCACTTGCTTGCTGACTGCGTTTTCATAATCAAATAATGTCATTGTAAGTCTCTGGCATGCACTGGCTGCTTCTCTAAACCAGAATTTGTATTTGCAAATTTCTGGGCAGCTTTTACTTGCAAACAATTCATATGCAATTGCTGGTGTTAAGAAGCAAACAGCAGCTGTTCTTATTGACAGCTTTGTTACTACAATGTTTACAGTTCTACTTTGAAATGCAGAAAATAATATGTCCAACCTTTCAAGGGCCAATTCAGACTGGAAGATATCCTGTTTTGGAGTAGAATTATTTCTGTGTATTAGGTGAGCGGAACTCAGGTTATGGAGGTTGACGTTTTAGAAATGGCTACCCATGACAAATTGCCAGCTGGATATAACCACACATCACAAAATACCATGTCTAGCACCTAGGGATGATCATCTTTCTTCTACGCACCGTTTTTCCTTCTTGTTTATCCACCACTCAGATATGTTTTTCCAATGCCTTCCTAACTTTTCTTTCAAATATTTACATTTCAATAAAAGAAGTAATATTTTTATTCTAATTCAAAGGAAATACATGGTACATCAAAGTCTTACTTTGTTACAATGGCATTTTTATATGTGAAGCAGTAGATGTGTCTGTAGCTTTACATACAGGTACAGACAGAGAAATGACTCTTTCTCTCTTCCGCCCCCACCCCATCACTGTTTTCAATTTTCATTCATTTATGCTCAATAGAATAAAGCACGTTTCAAGGTATTGTAATATAGCTCTTCTATCTATCTTTCTAGCACCACATTCTTTTTATTTGGTATTAATACCTCTAGAGGCTTTAAATAAAATCTATCATATGTAATTCAGTAAAAGGATGACTAAATGAAAATATGTAAATAAAAGAGGACAATTTATTTATTGCCACAGCATACCAGCTGTTGAAAATAACCTGTTGCTCCTTCAAGTTATCTGACTTGACAGCAATTTAGAAAAAAAAAATAATCCAAGTGCCTAGCGATTCACTGTGTGAGTGAATGTTTATGTCAAGATAGGCATATTTTCACCTAGGCAAGTGAAAAATGCCTTTGGCATGTGGCAGTGAGAAGTACCCAGACCAGCAAAAAAGGTCTTTAAATTAGAACTAAGGGCTCTATTAGGGCATTTAAATAGATTTTTAAATTAACTACAATGAAGGCACTTCTGCCAGGAAGGTCTGTTGTAAGCGTTTTTTTTATTAATCCTGATGGTAGGAGTACTTCAATATTGCACTGTGAGTTTCACAACAGTGTTATATAAAGGAATTATTGATTATTACTGTTAAAAGTCACCTAACATAACTATCTTACTGCTCCTTTTCAAGATACCTCAGACCTCGGCTAAAGATTCTCCCATGAAAATGGAGAAGGTGTGGTAGGATTTCTCATCTCTACTTTCTCTCCATGTGGAATTCTTCAAGATTCTTTTAAAACCATGTCAACTTCTGCCTTCTGAGTCCACCCCTCTATAACTGTCTTTTGAGCATTTAGCCCAAAAGTCTCATGATTCTTTGCTCCTTGAGGAATTTCAATACACCTCCATCACAGGCTTGTCTGAATAATAAATCTGTCTGTGCTGAAGCATATTAGAGTTGCTTGGTACATTTTCTGAGCCTACTGAGTTATCCACAGTGGCTATGTATTGACTATGGTCAAGAGAAAATTGAGGAGTCTAGATCAACTAGCAGCCTAGAGCTTCAAGGCTACAACCATCCACAACTTATGGAGGAGAGATCAGGAAACCACAAGTTACAATAAACTATCTGCTCACACAAGATCCCTTTCATTACAGTCTTCGGCTCCTTCCATGAAGGATTTTGACACCTTTGGATATGACATTCTTTAATAAACATGTGAATTTCTTCAGTGCCTTCCAATTTAACTGTCTGTGAGTCTTTTTTTTTCTTACATTATTACTACTGCAAGACAACTTCCTTGCCAGCCACACTGCACAACAGGTTCTCCTTAAGTCAAGAGCTTAAAAGTTCTTAAGTCAAGAGCTTTGGTGAGCTATCTAATCATTAGTGTTCTGCGGACTGTACAATTACTTAAATTCGCTACTTCAAGGTCTCGCTGCTGACCACCCAGCATTTCTTGATTTACAGGGCTGCCACTGAAATGTCTGTAAAGTGATCAAAGGGCTTGATTGCAAAAATCATTTTGTTTGCTCATGGTCATTCTCCCTCTTATGTAGGCATATATGGCACATATCTGCTGAGTTCTGAGTCACTTATCTTACCCAACTTTCCATTTTAAAAAATTGTGATCTTGAAGATACAACTTTGTATCTAGGGCAAGACTGATTAAAGATGGCTCAGCAGGCTACAAATTACACTTCCCATCTCTAGCATGGCTCCTTTGTGCTGTCGGGAAAACAATTTCCTAGGAAGACAGGAGGCATACCAGCACTGTGATGCACAGGAAACAAACACTGCTAGTTGCTGCTCTGAGCTCTATATGCTCTCTCCATGGGCAATAGTTGCTGCAGGGAAATACAGGCTTTTGAGCTGTAGTTTAATAGGAAGTAGCTGCATTCAAAATAGAAAAAAAAATTGTAAAAATAATAATAATGTAAAAAATAACTTATTTCTGGGCTGCTGTGACCTAAAAAAATATTGGTCCCAATTCCCAGCTGCAGTCAAACTGAGCAAAACACAGGTCCAAGAATAGGGTACATTAAGCAACCTTAGCCCTTGGAAACTGATGAATCATGACAAAAGCTAGTGTGATCTTAAACAGAAAAAACATAAGGAGCACTTTGTTTTGTACCAGTCTTCAGAGGCTTGGCCACTCAGCAAGTTCCCATGGGAATCTTTCCTATCCTCCTTTCTTGACTTTGCCCACCTAAACAACCCTAAAATTTATCATCAGATTGAGTCCTCAAATAGGACATACAGCTGGTTTTGTGTCCTTAATTTGACAGAGCATTTGCATACTCTCTTGTCTTCACTTGGTTAGTTTAATTTGAAGTAAAACCACATTTTTTTCTTACACCATTAAGAAGCACCTTTGCAGTTGCTTCCTTGTCTTCCCTTCAGTTTGTAAGTCTTTGCACTTACAGTATAAGTGACAGCTGCATAACTGAGGTTAAAGAAAAGCCAGCAAGTCTGATTCATTGGTGGAAATTTAAAACAACCTCTTGAAAATAACAGGCAGAGTAGAGAGAACGGATGCAACTGAAGCAAGAGCTTTGGTGCTTTCTATTCCCCTCTTATAAAGAAGAAGAGTGGGAGGTCAGGCAGAAGAATTAATTTTAGGATGACTGGATAGGATAAGATTCTGTGGTAGGTGGTTAGTTACTTTGCTTCCAAGTGCAATAGTTCTGGGGATCATGAGACTGAAAGATAAACAGAAAAGAGGCAATGGTCAAGGAGAAAAAATGAGAAGGAATGAGACAAAGAAGATGAAAAATATAAATTAGTTTTGTGGCATACATAATGTATTTTTCACTACAAAGTTTATTCCTGTATTAAGTGTGTTGAAACCCTTGCATTAATACATTTTTCTCAGCGCTGTTATTTCCTTACAATGATATTCAAGTTTTACTTTATGAACTTGATATTAATTCACAATTATTCAAATTGTGCATTAAGAAACTGGTGCTAAAGTCTCCTAGTCATACAAAAATGCATCTACTTCCAAACGTATCAAAATGTAAAGCAAAGAAGGGTATTCAAATGGGTTTCAGAAGGCACATTCTGTTCAGCAGAACCCGCTGTGTGGAGACTTTATGAGATAATCACACTGGTTGTTAAGCATTCTGCTGGTGAATCTGTAATTATATCATTATCCAGTTGCTAAACAGTAGTGGTTTTTGAGGGCTTTCACTATTTTCTGCCTTCTCTTCTCTGAAGTTTCTTCTTGGCTGATAAAATATCTAAACATATTTTGGAGCTGCTTGTTGACTTTTGTGAGGTTTTGATTATTAATAAATGACATCGAAACTACAATTCTCAAATCTAAATAAGCCTCTGAGCAGCACAGGTAAATAACAAACAAAGCAGATCCACTGTAAACCAAATCTAACACAATACCCTGGTGTTCTTTGCAAATGCAAAGCGCTTCTTTTTGGCCAGTTGTATTCCTAAAGTCTCTAGGAAGTTCTCTCAGGCTTGTTTTTGTTGCTGTTGTTGTTTTGGCTTTTTTCTATCTACGTTACTTCTAAACAATATAAAAGAAAAACAGATTTCTTTAGGTGTCAAGTTACCAAACTGTACTGAGCTTCCAATTGGCCACAGTAAGCAGCAGATTGCATAGCAAGCCTGCGCATTGCCTGTGGCACCCCTATGGCTTGAGCTGGGAATAAAACGACCTCTTAAGGACAACACCTATCCTTCGTCATATGTGGCATTCCCTGTAACACTGGTGGACACTTGACCATATCTGTGGCTGCAGACCAAGGTGGTCCTGAAGGACAGGTAATGGCATTTTTCCTATTTACCAGGTACAGCTGGCATTCATTTTCTCCCAGTCAGCATGTCACTGAGTGAGTGTTGACGTGGCTGTATTTAAATACAAGATGAAAATATGATTTTGTGGAAATGATGGTTACCCTTACCTAATGGCAATTTGATCACTGCAATGACAAAAGCAGCAGCATGCCTTCAAGAAGGCTTTTCCTTTTCAACAAATATTGCAAAACATTTCCTTTTTCACTAGATTAGAGCACTAAGCATACAGCTGAGAACATTTCTCCAAGTAGCATGATAATTCCAGTTATTTCCTTACCAGCTGCACTTTGTATCACCTAATTTAAAATAAAAAAAGGTTTCCTTTTCTTGCAGGGCCCTTTTTATTTCTGCATCTTGGGAGACATGGATGTCCTACGTCTAGAGAAAGGTGATGGCAGTGGCAGTAAATAGGTGAATTGTAGCAGGAACACTAGGAGCTGGCAAAGGCTGAAATAGACAGTTAGTCCATGCTGCCTCCAGAATGATCCTATTCTAATATGCCACTGTGGTAGAGCTCAGTGAGACAGGGAAATTTGCAGCCTGTAACCTTGCAAGGCAGACTTAGTTTTACTGAGTGGAAGCACCAGTAGAAAGAAACAAGAAATATGCTTCAGGATATACTTTCTAGGTCTCTGCTTTTCATTCTAACGCTGCCATGACACATGCAAAATGCTGACATTTTGTTCTTGTCTGCATGACACTGTTCCAAAGATAGGTTACAGCAGCATTCTGCAGCAAAGCTGTTAATGCAAGTAATCACTCTTAGATGATAAAATCTCTGTTCTTTCATTATACCTTGAGAAATGCCCATTAAAAAGCTCAGAAGATTAAGAAATTAAAATATATTCATAGCAGTGTAATTAAGTACTTATTGCTTTTGTCATTTAAAAAAAGCTAACCAGATGTCAAGGAAAAACCTCAGAAATAGCCTCTCAATGAGCTATTTAGATTTAATTAATATACAGTAACTAGCTCATTAAAGCTAAGTTAAATGCCTATTTGAGACAAATAGCAACCTCTTTTGTATTATATTTTCAATTTTCCATAGCTGGCAGAGCAACAAATTACACTTCTGAAAGCTAGCAAAGAAAATGTTTTAGATGTTTATTCTCTCTGATCACCTCTGTGGTGAAGAAAATGAGTAAATCGGGTGGTATTACCCCAAAGCAGCATAACAAGCAAATTATTTAAACCAGAATAAATCCCATCTGTGCCAAGTTAGGTGAGTATGGGAAGTACCTGGTCTCTGCAGTAGGAAGCCCCACGACCCATGGAGCATCCCAGCAGGTTATTCACAAGGAAATGAGCACAGCCTCTAATGCAGCTTCCAGTTCTACCACACTGACATAAAGGTAGGAGGGAGAAAGTATCAAACCAGAGACAACGAGTAAGTGGGACATTAGGCAGAGCACAAAAGAGGTTGAATTCTTCATTGTGTGCAGCTATCCATGAGGAGTTCAAACACACATTTCTTTCCCATATCACCAGATTTCCTTTAAAATTTTTGTCTTTAAAAAGCTCCCTAGAAGGATTCTTATAGCTAGATTTGTACCCTGTTCCCTTCTTGAGGCTTTATTATGGCAAGGAAAGATGTAACCTAGAGTATAGAAGCCAAAGGATTTTCCTGGACAGAAGGGATTTTCAATTTTTTTTTAATTTGTGACTCTCTAAACATTTTCTGTGAAGGTTGACTTCATGAGGACTGTTTCTTGTATTTAGGAACCTAATTTTCTCAATCACATTTCAAGAACCCACTAAAAGTAACTCATATACCTGTTAACAGGCACCATTCTTCAATAAACTAATATGTAATAAAGATATTATTCACAGGAGAATATCTAGTAAAGGGCTAATCTTTCTTCTTTAGCTCCATTCAGAATAACATCTGCCAAGAACAGCTGTGTCTAAGTTTGTAACTATAAGGCTAGTTGCACTATTTTGACCAGAAAGTCCTTCTGTCCTGATTTTCCTACAGCGGAGATTTATTCTGGAGCTTATTTACTTTTCCTTGTCATCTTACCATAAGTATTACCAAATATTGCATTCTTTAGACCTTTATAATTTTTACAGCTGTATTTTGTACTGCTTCTCTTTCAGTCTCCAAGCTAAGAGCTGATAAAAATAGTGCTGGTGCCTAAGCTGAAGTCAATATTTAGAACTTCTGCCAGCAAAGTTAACAAAAAGCATAATTTATTTACATTTATATATCAGAAATGTACATGCATTAACACTGGAAAATAAACCTTTCATTAATGTACCTTTCATTCATGGAATTATGATGATTTATACTAGAAAAATCAGTATTCCTCTTTGACATGTTTTGCATCTCTCACAGGAAAGTTTCCAGATGAGAAACTTCCAGACAGATAAGAATTCCAGCCAGTTGTGCCAAGCTTAGACAAGGTGTGCATTTGCTGCTTTCCTCTTGTTGATGTATATTTACCTCTTTTAGCATAACAGCACCAAAAACTATTTTGATTATGTTAAGGACATACGAAGAACATTGGTGAGGCTGTTCTTTTTCCCTTCATTTGTGTGATTTTTTAAAAATAAAAAGCTTTCTGCATTTCCGATTTTGAGCTCATACAAAAAGTAAACATAATAAAATTGCAAGACTGCTTTTTTTTTTTTTCCTACCTCTACAAAAGTATGGGAAATTTTATGAACAGATGCATTTTGATATGATTACCGAATTTTGACATCAGTATGCTTCAGACAGTATGCCTGGCTGATTGATTGAATCAGGCTGCTGGGACATTGCATGCCAACACCAAGTATGATAGATTTTGGCTGGTAGCACTTAAACGTCACATTTGGGGAAGGGAGGAGAGGGGGTGGTCAAACTCAGAAAAAGAGATAAAGAAAGAGCTAGCAGTGAAATCCTGACATTGTTATATCATCAGGCCCCAGGTTGCACCAAGTCACTCAGGCATTTCCTCAAAATAAAGATTTTGATCAGCTGGTAGGTCACATCATCCCTCTGCTTATAACTTGGAAGATCATAGAATTATAGAATGGTATGGGCTGGAAGGGACCTTAAAGATCATCTAGTTCCAAACCCCCTGCCATGAGTAGGGACACCTTCCACTAGACCAAGTTGCTCAAAGCCTCATCCTTGAACACTTCCAGAGAGGGGGGATCCACAACTTCTCTGGGCAACCTGTTCCAGTGTCTCACCACCCTCACAGTAAATAATTTATTCCTAATATCTAATCTAAATCTGCCCTCTTCCAGTTTAAAGTCATTATCCCTCATCCTATCACCACCTGCCCTTGTAAAAAGTCCCTCCCCAGCCTTCCTGTAAGTCCTCTTCAGATACTGGAAGACTGCTATAAGATCTCCCTGACGCCGTCTCTTCTCCAGGCTGAACAGCCCCAACTCTCTTAGCCTGTCCTCATAGGAGAGGTGCTCCAGCCCTCGGATCATCCTCATGGTCCTCCTCTGGATTCACTCTAGTGGGTCCATGTCCTTCTTGTGTTGGGGGCCAGAGAACTGGATCCAGTATTCAAAGTAGAGTCTCATGAGAGCTGAGTAGAGGGGGAGAATTACATCCCTCAACCTGCTGGCCATGCTTCTTCTGATGCAGCCCCAGATCCGATTGGCATTTTGGGCTCTAGGTGCACATTGCTTGCTAATGTTGAGCTTCTCATCCATCAACACCCCCAAGTCTCTCAATCCATTCTCCACCTGCCTGTATTTGTGCTTGGGATTGCTCCCATGCTCCCATGGAGGAGCTGGATTTACCTAGACTCCAGACTGGCCTTGACTGAAAACCCTAGAGAAATCCCTCTGTGTACCAGCCCCATGTGCCCCAACTGCAGCAACCCCAGTTGGATCAGCAGTCATGGAGATGACACACTGCTCTTCCTGGTACAAAAGTCCTTGCAGAAGCCCGTCGGAGTTGACCGAAGACATGCCCATTCTATAACGTTCAGCAAGTCTCCTTTTATTATCAGAACGCTACGTGTTTTATAGCCCGTTAAGCTCCGCATACGTTTTCACAAACTACGAAGCTAATTACCATTGGCTAATTGCACTAATCATACATTGACCTCTCAGTCTCAGTGGTTCGCTCTTATCTCGGTTCAGGTTCACTTCCTTGGTGTAATTTCCTGTTCTTCCCAGCCGGCATCCATCTCTTTAATTGATGTTTATTACTCTTCCACGCAGACACATTCCTTTCTTATCTTCCCTAGTAACGCAGCTGAAATCGGCCTAGCTAGTATTATAGTCCTGACACTTTCCACTCCAAGAACACAGACATCCAGAGATCCTGTTTTTCCTTATATTCTAACTTAGCTAGATTTTCTCATGACCCTTGTTTTATAGCCAAATCTCAAAAAAGCTATCCACAGAAGCCACAGTCAGATCAAGTAGTCATCACTGTTCCTTCCACACATGTGCATTCTCTTTATTGTAGACCACCACTGGACCTTGAAAAAGACCTAAAGCAATAGGCACAGTGGTACGTAAACAGATGCATAGCTGTGCCATAATATAAATATCTAAGGACAGGCTTTAGTAGTATGATTGTAACTTTGTATTTTTATAATTTACCAGGAACACACTGTTTCTTTGCTTTCACAACTCCACTGATTTCCTTGACAGCCACTTGAGAAGTACAAACCTAAAACACAGGTATATATACTCCATTTTATTTTGACCTTTCAGTAAAACACTGAGCACCATACTGTCAAGGAATAGTTCAAGGAGTTCTGTGGAAATAGCCCCTTGTTTGAAAAAATTATCTCATGGAAATTCTTAATTACAACTGCAGATGACACAATATTATTAGCAGCATCTTAGACTCCAAGTATGGTGTGGGAAAAAAGTTTTCTCATTGACAAAAAAAAATGTCAAGTCACTATATTGTGGATATATTAAATTATAACATACTTGTATAGAATCATAGAATGTTTTGGGTTGGGAGGGACCCTCAAAGGTCATCTAGTCCAACCCCTCTGCAGTGAGCAGGGACATCTTTACTGGAGCAGGCTGCTCAGAGCCCCATCAAGCCTGACCTTGAATATCCCCAGGGATGGGGCCTCCACTACCTCTCTGGGCAACTTGTTCCAATGACCCACCACCCTCATACTGAAGAACTATTTCCTAATATCCAACCTAAGTCTACCCTTTTCTAGTTTAAAACCATCACCCCTCATCCTATTGCTGCCTGCCCTTGTGAACAGTTCTTCCCCAGCTTTCTTACAGGCACCTTTCAGGTACTGGAAAGCCGCTATAAGGTCCCCCCAGAGCTTTCTCTTCTCCAGGCTGAACAGCCCAAATCCTCTCAGCTTGTCTTCATAGGAGAGCTGCTCCAGCCCTTTGATCATTTTTGTGGCCCTCCTCTGGACATGCTCCAACAGGTACGTGTCATTCTTGTGTTTAGGGCTCCAAAGCTGGACGCAGCATTCCAGGCAAAGTCTCACCAGAGCAGAGTAGAGGGGCAGAATCACCTCTCTCAACCTGTTGGCCACACATTTTTTGATGCAGCCCAGGATGCAGTTGGCCTTCTGGGCTGCAGATGCACATTGGTGGCTCATGTCCAGCTTTTCATCCACTACTACCCCCAAGTCCTTTTCCTCAGGACTACTTTCCAGCACATTCATTGCCCAGCCTGTATCAGTAACAAGGATTGTCCCAGCCCTGGTGCAGGACCCTGCACTTGGCTTTGTTGAACGTCATGAGGTTCACCTGGGCCCACTTCTCCAGACTGTCCAGGTCCCTCTGGCACATTAACTACACCACCCAGCTTGGTATCATCAGCAAAATTGCTGAAGGTGTACTCAATCCCACTGTTAATATCACTAATGAAGATATTAAACAGCACTGGTCCCAGTATGGACCCTTGAGGGACACCGCTTGTCACTGTCTTCCATCTGGACATTGAGCCATTGACCACTATCCTCTGGATGTGATCATCCAGCCAATTTCTTATCCACTGAACAGTTCACCCATCAAATCCATATCTCTTTAACTTAGAGAGAAGGATGTTGTGGGGGACTGTGTCAAAGGCCTTGCAGAAATCCGGATAGATGACATCCATAGCTCTTGCCTCATCTACTGATGCAGTTACTCCATTGTAGAAGGCCCCTAGGTTGGTCAGGCAGGACTTGCCCTTGGAGAAGCCTTGAAGTCTTGAATCATCTCCCTGTCCTCCATGTGCCTCAGCATAGCTTCTAGGAGGATCTGATCCATGATCTTCCCAGGCACAGAGGTGAGGATGACAGGTCAGTAGTTCTCAGGGTGTTCCTTTCTACCCTTTTTAAAAATGGGTGCAATCTTTCCTTTCTTCCAGTCACCAGGGACTTCACTTGACTGCCAGGACTTTTCAAATATCATGGAGAGCGGCTTGGCAACTACATAGCACTCACAATGTTGGTAACCCTACTAACTTTCCTTCCTTCATTCAGGACTCTGTGTTTGAATAAGGTGTGTAAAATATTAGAATCCTTTTAAATTCTTTCATCCAAATTGAATATACTGGCTTGAACTTTTTTAAAATGTAGCATAAAAAAACACTGCAGGTTTTCTTTCAAAAACCAATTTAATCAAATCCCTCAGAACTACTTTCTAAGTATTGTAATGATGTTCATCTAAAGTAATTACAGCTTCAATTAACTGCAATTTCATTTGAGAAGTGTTCATGCTTGAAAAAAGTGGAAATTTGCTTTTATTTCAAAAATAAACATGAGTACATTGTAAACAAAACTAAGTGTTCGAGATTACCCACTTGAATGCTGACAATCGAGTAACTGAACTTTGACTCTTCGTCTACTACACATCAGTGCTAATACAATGCAAATCAGATCTGTGCATTTTTTTCCTATAATAGTCTAAATAAACAGGATCTTCAAGATAAATTTTCCATTCTCCATTAAGGTGACAGTATGGAGTTTGAAGATAAAGTAATGGAAATAAGATGCAGCCAACAAATGCATCTGGTATGCCCAAAGCAAAATAATTATCATTACAGGAAAACTCTACAGCCTGAACTCAAAGGCCACCGAGTTGTCAAGAATGAAAGTAGCTTGTAATGATATGGACATCATCTACCATTTCTGCAGGTAACCCACCTCCCAGGCAAACAAGGTAACCTATCTCAGATATGAGCATATTCACAATTAGGTTTTACTATTCATTCACCACTGTTTCTGCAATCTTAGATATGAGTGTCCGACATGATCATATTTATTTAATGTCTTACCTCTCCTCCTCACGTTTGATTCAGTGATAGGGACAAGAGCAGTCTTCCAGCTCATTCAGATTTTCCTAACTAATATCCCTCATTCACCATAAACTTTGCCTCAGAACCTGAAGGTTTTCTAAATTATCTCCTCTCCAGTGAACAAGGAGATCATTTTAGACTCCAGGATATGTTATGTTTCAATTATTATGGTAAAGGTCATTGCCACACGCACTGCAGCAATGCAGGAAATACTGTGCTGGGGTAACCTTTTATCTTGTCTTCGTCAGTGACGTGTACTCGTAGTTCAGAAGAACGTGGAAATAATTTTACCCTTAAAAAAAAGTGAAAGAACAGTACATCAAGAAATGGATTTTCTTCTTGTTCCAAGTCAAGCCCTTAAAAATCTATTGGATCAAATAAGTAGATATTCTACTAGACATCTGTTTGTAAATTAATGTGAAAGAGTTCCTGATGTAAGCGTACTGGCTAACACTTTGACATTCACACAAACATGGCAAGTGACAAAGCACCTAGATAGGTACATAACTTCATTTTTTTCATTTATTTATTCAGCTGCAGATATTACACATTTTCTACCAAATATCTGCTCTGCAGGACTGATTCCTATGTAATGTAAATCAATACAACTTGAATTAGGTGAATGCAGCTATTCTAATTTATACTGGTCTCAGATCTGGAGCATTGATTCTTTTACTAGATGGTGGAATATCCAATTCTAGTTAGATTCATGGACCATTGATTAGTAATTTTTTATGTCAATTTTCTTAAAGAGAAGCAACAAATTAATTTTCTCTATTTTATGGTAAGGAATTACTATATTTCTGATTTTTTCAAAGCTACTGTATTTCTTATTCATGTCTCAACTCCAGTACATCCAAGTTTGCAGGTCAATGTCTATTTAGAGTGATAAACACTCTTTTACAAGATAAATATTCTTTAACTGGCCCTTGGTCTAGGCTTCTCTAACTGTTTTCCTTAATGATTTTTTCTAATTGCTGTGTAAAGTTTGCTGTTGATCTCTTCTCTTATATATTGAAAATTGAGAAAAAATAAATACTCTGAATTTCTCCCACTTGAGAGCTCTCAAATGCTTACCTTTTTCATCTCATGGGACTGTTGAAATTTCTTCTACTGTTTATGTAAATTTTGCAGAAACTTTCATTGTTCCTGACTTCTTCCTGAATGTCTTTTTTTTTCTTCTTTTGAGGCCTGAGCCTACATGAGTAAACTTATCCTTTTCCTATCTATCTCCTTCTTTCTTGACTTTGTTTTTCTTTTAATAAATCTTCCTTTCATCTTCAAAAAACAATTAAAATATTTTTTCTATATTTTTAATAATAAAAATCTGAATTGCTACTGTAACCTGTGTCCTATTGGAAGAATAGGACAGAAAAAGCTAAGGTGAGGTAGAGGGAAATTAAAGACTGTTAAGTGTCCTGGTTTTTGCTAGGATAAGGTTAAGAAATTAATAAGGAGGTAAGATCAGGTAGAGGGAAATAAAACTTTCCTATTCTTATTCTAACAGCTGTCAAGTCAATGTTACCAGGTAGTACAAATGTTTTAAGAATAATTTTTAAAGATATTGATCCTAGAAATATATTCTTCAATTTGGCATAGTGATTCAATTTTAGATTATGGCTACCATTTGCATTTCTTCAAGGAAAAACATTAACATGTGATTCATATTTTTTTAGTGATTTTCATATCAAGCTCCTATATGCATTTCTCATTTGCATAGGGATTCTTGCGGATCTCAAAAAAAAATTCTCGTTTCCCACTTTGTAGCTGGTAGCATAGCAAAAGCATAGCTGGTAGCATAGCAATACACTAGGTGTATTTAAAAATATTGTTGCTCAAATTAAAAAGAAACAAACAAAAATCCTAAGATTCCCCCTCAGGATAAAACTGTTGGTGGGTTTCCCCCGCCTCCCCGCCAACGCCTCTCATAATCTTGGAATCTCATACACATCATTGGAGTCAGCCAGCTCCCCTGCCTTCTAAAGAATCAGTATCCAAGTAGCCTATTCACAGGCTACAGTAGCAGATGAACAGCCCCAAGTCCTACCAACTGGCAGACTCGTGAGCCTGGCTAGCCCCAGTACAGCCACTTTGAGAACAGAGGAGCCAGCCTGACCAAAGAGACAGGGCCTGGATGACAAGATTTAAGGACAAGGGCAATTAAGCAGCCCATCTAATGCCACTTGGGCATAAGAACCTCCCAAGGAGCAGAGGAGTCCAGAAATAGGACATGGTAAGCCAGGATATTTGGATACAGTTAGATACCAGAAACAGTGAATAATAATCAATTCATGCCTCAAGAAACATAGAGAAAAACCATGAAATCAATATGGAATTTCACAGCAAAGCAGTGCTGGGACTAAGAATGACTGAAACATATGAGGAGTCAAATTTATACTATCAGTTCTTGCCTAGAGAAGGAAGAAACATAGATAAGCTGCATTTTAGAGTTGATGCAATAAGGGAAGTTGTAAATAAAGCACAAGATCCTAGCAAGTTAATAGAGTAGAAGTGCTTGAGAAGTTTCTCTTGTGCATTTGAGCTGTGTCTCGGAAAGTTTCAGTGCTGAGACATGGTATCTTTTTCAAAGCACTTTCCGTCTGAAAAATTACAGTCTAAGTAGAATACAAAGAGCCAGGTTAAAGTCTCAGTAGGTCTATAATCACACTGCAGTCCACATATTTCCTTCACTCCCAAGGCTTCAGATTACCCAAGAGGTCAAATAACTAGTGGCTAAAATTTTCAGAAACAACCAAAATTGCTTCTCGATTTGCACTTGGAATAATTCAATAGGGCTTCCTATAGGACTTAGTACAATTCAAGTTTCTTTGGAGTTCCTCAAACATGAAAATGCAAAAAAAAAAAACTCGAGATGTGCAATTCAATAATTAATTATGAAAAAACAAACCTTAAGACTGCAAAGCCAAGAATTACCATCTGTGTATCACCCTTGCTCACTAAGGACCAGAGCGCAGCTTCAGTTCGTTTAGTGCCTTCACCTCATTGGAAAGTATCCTAGGCTTTTGCTAGCTCTCTGTACACCAAACAACAGGTGTGGCTGAGACTGTGCAATCCATGCAGCTGAGAACAGCAGAATAGGAATGTACTTTTACTTCCAGGACAGCAGATTCTAATGCCTCAGAACTCATGCACACCCAAGCACTTCAGTCCCCCAGTTAATCTCTGCTTATGAAAGCTAATTTCTAAAATGTTTTCACTTAAGGACTTACTTAACAAATAGATGTCCTTTTAATGAATAGACCTTGAGCTCTAATCGCAATTTTAAACAGTGTATTGTTAGTGTGGTACAGCCTTCATAACAATGAGAACAGATATGATCAACAATTTAATATTTGGCTTGCAGCTTGGATCATTGGGGATCACATTTGCTCTGATAATGTTTTCAAAGATATAATGATTTCAAAGTGAACAGTTTTATTCTCATTTCTGCCTAGGTCTTACTGATGACCTACATTATATAAACACATCATATAAATGTAATATATTATATTATATTATATTATATTATATTATATTATATTATATTATATTATATTATATTAATTATATAAATACCTCACAGAATGAGATTTCTCTTACCTTTTATTAGGAACTACCCCTAGATGGGACTACTAGGTGTATTAATTAACTTAGAAATGGTGAAAGGTAAAGCTCAACAGAGTCAATGATCAGACTGTAAGGGTAGCCTGGGGATTTGCTTGCCCAATTCACCTCCTGGTGCACCAGCTTCTTGCAGGAATGTTCTACTCATGTCATATTAGAATAGCACAAGGACCTCCTTAATTTATACAGGGCTGCAACAAATGCAACAGGCCAAGAATAAAACCAAGAACCGAGAGCCCTGACCGTCTCTGCGGGAATCCTCCTTGCCTAGGCTGTCACCAACAGAGAGGGTAGCTCTGGAGTAAGGTTGGTTGTTCTCTCCAGGCTGGTCAGGCAACATTCATGGACATTTAGGGTGATGGGATGCAGTTACACAGAAAATACTTTAGAAGCAAACTCAAGAATTAACATTTTATACAAGCCTAATGTCAAACCATTGTTAAGGCTAATATGTTATGCAATGGTTTGGTTCTTAACTGTGTGCTTTAAAGGACAATTGTTAACTACGTTAAGCAAAGCAACTCCGCACTGGAGGGTTTCTTCCAGAGACCTGCTTTGTAAAAGCTCTTATTTTCTACTTCTGTTTCCTCACAGCTATTGTGCCCATGGTCATCAACCAGTATAAACTGACACACATTCATAAAAATTTGTGATACTACTCCAGTTCATACTTGTTGAAATTCTGTCTGTGTGAGTTGGGTTTGTCTTTTTATTCTGAATTTGTAGAGAAGGTACAGTAGAGGGCTGCTCTATGGCCAGGGCATCTAGATGGCAATGTACAGTATGTACATGTCAATGTATGTATGTACAATGATGTACAGTAATGTGTCTTCACATAAAGTAAAAGATTTCATTCAAACGCACTCTATTATACAGAACTTAGTAAATATATTGAGAAAATAGATCTGAAGATCAGAAAGTATAGCTGTGATCATCTCATCTGTCCCCTTGCATCTTATAAGCCACAAAATTTTATTCCTGTATCAACCACTACTTTTGTAATAGACTTGGTATTGAGAACACTGATTATAACGTTCTTGTTTAATTCTTAAGACACAAAATGTTGTCTTCAGTTATTGTCAGAGTGGCCCAAATACTTCTGGGGTTTCTTGGAGTCTGTGCTCAGAAATAGTCACCAAGATGACAGACATTTTGATATCTTCTATTTTCTACTGTCTAATAACTTCATCAGGGCCTAGAACAGTGAACTGAAATTGAAGAACACGGGAACACATAGAGATTCACACTAGAATTAAGGAGCTGGTTTGCAGTCAAAGATTTAGGAGTCCTTGCATGTATGAATACAATGTATGTGAGAAGACTTTCTATGGGACACATGCAAACCACAGGGATTTAAATTGTGACTTGTTCTTACAGAGTTCTGTGTGAACATAGTGACAGAGACCTATATGAATAAATAGCATAAACTAACAAGAAGCAACCTCAAGCTAACTCACAATATGACCAAAGGTGAGGACCAGAAAAATCTGACTGAACCTCAAAAGGCACATGTCCCATCTTCAAGAAGGCAGTTACCATGTTTTCAGTGAATGACTTATGTAAAACCACACCACTTTTCCCACTTTTCCACTTTTTTTTTTTTTTAATAGGGTTACAGTATTCTTTGCATGCAGATTTTGTGTGACCTTTTAGTCCTTCAATTGACTGTAATTACCACATTTACATTCCTGATAGGGTTAACCAGATGTCACTGCAGCTATATTTTGAAGATGGTGGATTTGCACATATAAAACTGAAGAACAACTAATTCACTGAAGAAAAATGGAGGTCAGTGAGAGTTTTAATTACTGGTTGTGACAGACAAAAAAGAAATAATCCATCTGAAACACAATAGGAGAAAGGGCCCAGAGAAAAACAAACATAATGGAAAACAAAATACAAATGAAACAACTATGGTAGGCATATTAAACCTTAGTCATAACACATAATATCTGTGTTACCTCAGAAGTTATTCAAGAACTGCTGTCTTCCAAGGTGTTGTAATACCATCCCAGGCGCTCACAGTCAGTAGACACATCCTTTCCCTTCTGCACAACACAGGCTTTACCATGACCTCAGTAAGCCACCTTGACGCTGGAACCCAGAAAATACATCGTCATTTCAGGATAATTAAAAGCATTTAGGAAGTGATGGATAGCTTAGAGAAGGAAAGATATTATTTAACCTGGAATTTTACCCCTAATAGCTGTAATAAAGGGATGCAGTTTACACAGAAAAATACTTCAGCAGCAAACTCATCAAGAATTAACATTTTATAAAAGTTAAATGTCAAACCTCTGTTGAGGCTAATATGCTATATAATTGTTTGGTTTTTAACAGTGTGTTTTAAAGGACAATTTGTTAATTAAGTGTCTATGTCTGGACTATGGTACACCTAACTCATTTTTTATTATTATTACTCATATTTTTGATCTTCTGCTGAGAATCTTTCTGACAACTTGCTCTTTTTTCTTAAACATAATTACTTTTTTTTTTAAAAAAGAAGGCTATTTTCCTAAGCATTTTCTCTTCTCCTGACCATGCAACAAGTTGTCCACTTTGCCATTCAGTGGGGAAAAATGCATCATCACAACTCAAGTTAAAATAATCAAGATGTTTCTTAGGTGGTAGTCACTACTTGCATTGCTGAAGAAATCTGCAGTTTTAACTCCTAATTAAAGTAACCTGGACTCAAATTTTTGTGTATTGTACAAATGTGTGATAAAAAATAGTCTCTTCAAACAGATTTATGGATGAAATTTGCAGAGTATCTGTGACCTATATCCATTAGTTGGGTAAATCATCATAATTTTTGAAAGTTGAAAGGGTTTTCTCTACCTTTTCACCTGAAATTTTCATTTGGAATAAAACAATTAAAAATGAGGGAATGAGAAGGGAGGGAAAGGTTGCATAAGTGATGTTCAGGCCTCTGCCTCCTAGATGACTCACAAAGCTGAAGAATTATCTATTGTCTTGTAGCCAGTGAATCTTTAATACTGTTATGTTAAGTGCAAAAATTTTATCTTATACCTTGACTTCAGAACACTCTCTTGAAAAGTGATCCCCCTCAAACAAATGGAAGACCTAAAGCTGACACTTCAAAACATTGAATAAGGGTCCTAACCATGATGTTAAATGAAAAGGGAGAAAGTGACCATTGCTCCAGTTTTTCAGAAAATTGTTGTAGGTACCTGCCTCCTTTAGCAGGCTCTGGGGAAGGAATTTGAGTAGACGGAGACTGGGATTTAGGACACATGCTCGTTCTCAGCATTCCACTGTCAGACAGAGTAAACAGTTTCCTGCTCAACAATCTAATTTGGGCAAGATCTTGCTAAACATGCTGGTGGTATTCCAAGGCATTTAATCTTCTGTATGGCCACTGCAGACCTCCCTGCCATGGACTCCAGCTTCTGCAGCTCAGTGAGTAAAGGTTTTGTTCTCTGACTCTCAGCACTGATACATTTAAGCCCTAATGCAGATCTCAGCCTTAGAGTTTAGATCACAGTTTCCAAAGCAAATTTGGCATTATAAGGTTAACCCTTCCTGAAAGCAGCTTTGCAGAAAAGGACCCGAGGGTCTTGGTGGACAACCAGCTGACCATGTGCCCGCAATGTGTGCCCTTAGCAAAGGAGGGTAGCAGCATCCTGGATTTCATTAGGATGAGCATTGCCAGCAGGTTGAAAGAGGTGGTCTTTCCTCTCTGCTCGTCCCTGTAGAGACACATCTGGAGTGCTGGGTCCAGTTTTGTACTCCCTGCTCTAAGAAAGGGCCTGTACAGGGATTGTATAGCAGTAGCTATTGTTTAAAGCAAGCTCCACTTTGCCAACAGGTAATAAAGCCTACTTTTTTTTTTCAGTTCTACTTAGCAAATGTTAAAGAATGATGAAAACAACTACGTTTTTCTGCAAACAGAAGGGTGATTTTCTCCAAGGCTAGAGTTAATAATACTATTTTTTAAAAAAAGCTTTGCTCAAAAAAGAAAATGTGGATACATCCAAAGCCATAAAGATAACTGTCCTAATACAGCAAAACTGCATTAACTTACCTAAGAAGTCTGAAAATCTCTGTTGTATTAATGAAAAAGATGCAGCTTTCCTTGAAAATGTCCACAGTTCCAACTGATGTATCCTGTATGAGTTCCAACAGATAAAGCAAATCCTTTTCCACAGTTCAGATTCCTTTTAAATAAGTTCAAAAGCATTGAGACATAAATGGTACGCCAAATGTGAATGACTCTTGAAGGGAAATTACTATTATGCATTTATTTTGACTAAAGTTACTATTTCTCATTTTACTGCATCCTAAGTCCAGTGTTGACCTCTATATATGATTAGAAGCTACAGATATTTATTTTAAAATAAATTATTACAAGCCATACTGTAACAGTCTAAGCAACTGCAGGCACAAATATTTGTAAGTTTAAAAAAGATTTTACCTTTTCCCTTCTACCTCTTTTTCACCTCCCTTGACTAATCTGAGTGTGCCAAGTCTATGCAGGAGAGAGAAATAACCACAAAAATCTAATTATGATTTCATAGGTCAAGATATCTGTCTGCTGAAACAAGTTTGTCATTCCATGAGTCAGCTGATAAAGCAGAAGTGGAAATATGGCTTTATTATAAATTTTTTTTAGGAATATCTAAAATCTCTTTTTGTCTTGTGAAATTTTGAAAGATTTTAAAAATATTAGTCTCAAATGCTTTCAATAACTCACTCACTAATACCTGATAGAAGCAGATCCAGCCATTCAGGGTGCTTTATGTCTGCTTCCAAGCAGGTAATATGATTATCATGAAAAGTACCAAAAATAAAAAGGGACAGAAAAGACCCTTTTATGTCACTTGCCTTTAGAATAGACAGATGCTGGAGTTCAGGGTATCTAACAGCTTATACAAGAAGACTGCAAATCATTTTCTTGTATATTTTTTACAAATGGCAAAAAGCAACATTTGAGTCACAGAAGAATATAAATTAATTTCTATTAATGTGACAGCCTTAAATAAATAAATAGCAGATGTGCACTAGCCACAATCAGTCTCATTGATGATGACCCTCTGAATGTTGCTAGCAAATTAGCAAGCAGTGTCCAAGTTGTTGGACAAGATGTTAAAGACCTCAGGAAAGTAAACTTTTTGTTGAAGTGCCCACATGGCATGTTAATAGTACTGTAATAATACCATACAGAAACTATTGGATTAATGGATCTTAAAAATCTTACACGAGTACTTTTTACAAGTACTTTTGTACATAATAATACTCTTTTACAATAGTTACAACATACAAAATGCTTCCATTGCATCATTCTTTACCTTAAAGGTGTTATCAGGAGAGCTAACAAGTTGGAAATGACATAAAGCAATTTGTGTCCACAGGTATATCAGAAAATATATACACTTTCTTTTATATAAAAAAATAAAAAGCCCATTCTACCTGAAAAAAATAAGGAAGCCAAAAGTTTTTGTTTACCTAAAAAAAAAAATCGGATTGTCCTAAGAAGGATCACTTCTCTAAAGCACAGAAGTTGCTAGAAATGTCAGCAGAAGTCCAGAAGTGAAATGGTCAGGCTTTTATCTCACACTCACCTTCCAGGCTTAAAATCTCTCCACAGGTTTCACATTAAGTTTAACAAAATGATCCCTGCTACAACCTAAGCTAATGTTCTGAGGACTTTTTTAACAGCAAAGCCCTCAAATATAGTTCTACTGAACATAGTAAGTTGGGTAATATTACTCTGCTTACTCCGCATTTCAATCTTAGTCATATTGATATTAGCACTTACTGATATTCCTCTGATATTCCTACGACAACACTTGTAAAACACAGAATGAACCAGTCACATATAGTTTCCTCCACTGAAGGTCCTTTGAACAATGCCCATGACAACACTTTGGGATATCTGCTAGTTACATAGCTGTTTTGCACTGAGTTGGTCCCACTGTGCTCCCACTGGAGCCCTCATAATAATAAGATGAAGTAATAACAAAATAATAACAATAATAGTAGTATTAAATAATAGCACCACTGTCTTAAGTGAAAATGACCAAAACTTGTTATCAAATTAAGACAACTTGCGTAGTTTACCCAGAAACCCAGACTGTGACAGAATAAATTGTTGTAAATCTTGAGGACCTTAAGGCATTCTGAATTCCCCTGTACAAAGGAGACCTGGACATTCTGGAGAGTCCAGTGAAGGGTCACCAAAATGATGAAGGGACTGGAGCATCTCTCCTATTAAGGAAAGGCTGAGAGAGCTAGGACTGTTCAGCCTGAGGAAGAGAAGGCTCGGAGCGGGGGGTCTCAGCAGTGTGTACAAATATCTGAAGGGAGGGTGTAAAGAAGAGAGAGCCAGGCTATTTCCAGTGGTGCCCAGTGACAGGACCAGAGGCAGTGGGCACAAACTGAAACACAGAAGGCTCCGTATAGACATCAGAAAACATTCTTTCACTGTCAAGGCAACTGAGCACATACACAGGTTGTCCAGAGAGATGGTGGTGTCTCCATCTTTGGAGATGTTCAAAAGCCATCTGGACAAAGTCCAGGGTAACTGGTTGTTGGTGACCCTGCTTGAGAAGGAGAGTTGGACTAGGTGATCTCCAGAGTTCCCTTCTAATTCAATCATTCTGTGATTTTATGATGCTGTGATCAAAATTACTTAGCTCTTGATCTGCCCATCTCTGGGGCCAAACTTCATGTTGCATACAGTCATTTAAGGAATGACAGGACTGACACCTCTGAATCCTCTCCCTTCCCTCCTCAGTCAAATGACTATTCACAGGCTGCAAAAGCAGAAGGGATCATTGCTGTTCTTTCAGAACAGTCACACAGTGAAATGCAGAAGAAAGCCCAGCACACCAGTCTGATACCAGCAATGACTTCATGAAAACAAAACTCCTCTGGGAGCCTGTTCTAGGGCAAACAGATATGAAGAGGGTCTCAAAACATGCTGGTATAATTCTAAGAAATGCTATCCCTCATTTACTTAGCATCAGTCCTTGTTTGTAACTTATTACTTTTATCTTCTGCTTTTGTTATTAGCATCAAGTATACCCTCCACTGAGTCCAAGGGTAACAGGAAGCCAAAACAACAGGTTTCTGTGTAAGAATAACTGGAGTTTGGAGGTCCAAAGAGGAGAGAGATGGGAATCTAAATGTTTCTCCTTGTCATCTTTTATCAATCCAAACAAATCATGAAGAAAACTTCTAATCCACTCATCCACCCATTAGTCACATTGATCCCTGCTGACACTCAGCATAACACCAACACTGGGTGTAATGCATATAGTAAGATAGAGCTACCTGCTTCTGAATTAGTCATCCCAACTCTTCTTATAATCGCTGGAGTGAAACAAGTACTCTTGGATTCACTTTTGTCCTTTAATAAGTCAGATGAAGCTTATCCTAAAAGTACCTATTTCTTTCCACAATGCCTGAAGAGAGCTGATAGCAGATGATGTAAGCAAACACGTACATGAAGATGAATGTCAGACTGTGATGTTGATTTTTGTACAGAGATAGTCATGATCTGACCTGATGAAAGGGTTGCAGATGAAGTAGATATTCACTGCCATTTGGAATTCTACTTTTATTGACAGGCCTCTTTGTTGACATCACTGAGAAACTGTCACCTCAGGAGAAACATATCTCTAGCCTTTAGCTCCCAAGTGGCTATCCAATGGGAGCAGAATGGGGAAGCAACGGTGAAAGCTGCTCCTGCCTTGCTTAGTCTGCTACAGGACATCTTTTGTCTCTTAGGGAGGGACACCACTAGTGTTAGCATTGCTGCAGTTTTAGTTATAAGGAGCTGCTGCAATAGTAGACTCAGAAAATCACTTGCTAAATCATTAAATGTGTCTCTAGCAGGTACTCTGATCAGTAGCCTGTCATCATCCTCCAACAGCTGCCTTATGGTTTCAGTAGATTTTCAGACCAGGAAGTGGTGGGACAGTAGTTGGTAGTAGTACTCCTGTAGTCCTGTAGGACCACAGACCATGATGGGAAAAAAAGTATTGCTTAAAGTCAGGTGGATAAACGTTCAGCCTCTGGGCATTCATCATGCCGCACTAATTTACAGAGTTGCTTTAAAACTGGCAATAAAACAGGCACTGTTTTTTGTATGGCAAGCTAATTCTGCTCCCAAACTGTTAATTTTCTTCTTGACTACTATCTCCACAGGGACAAGGGTCATAAGACATATGTAAGCTTGAGTACCACTGTGAAATACATGGATTTGAGGATGCTTTCCTTCCTCTACTTACTTGGCTTATCAGCCTTTCTTGGCACTGATATTCTTAGAAAAGACAAAGCGTTAGCTCGGAAGAATTATTTCAGTGCCCTCTGGTATAGTATAACAAATACAAATGACTTCACCACATGCCAGAGGAGCTCAACCTTGCTGAGCATAGAGAGAGGCAATCTGAAATTTTACTGAAAGACACTTTTCTGGCTTTGGCTGGCTTGAAGGCAGTCTGGTCACCAAAAGGAAACTACTCTTTTGGGGACTGCAGTGAAAAGGGAGAGATGGTAAACTAGAACTAGTGGAAAAAGCTTTTTCAGGTCTCCTGACATTATCCTATAGGACCCTGCTAAGTAAATTCACTTTGAAAACAGAAATCTTTTTGACAGTCCAAGTATATCAACACATGTTTAAAATAAACATACTTTGAGATCTCTTCATTTTTCTTCTCCTGTATTCAGAACTACTCCTCACTAAGAAACCAATGTCTGCAGTGTTCAAAAAGTCACAGATTTGTCTAATTATCTTCAATTTATATGTGCTTGTCAGAGGCTCACAAAAACCTGTATCATTCAAAGACATTATGGAAAAACACCATTTCAATTATCTGACGGATCATAAGAACTTTACTATAGTCATTTCAAGGGAACAGTGCACAAAATAATAGTGTTGGCATGTGGGAGAGGGTAGCTTTTTATTCTCCCTTTCTCTTTACACAGCAATAACCAAAATAACATCAAAAATACAAAATCCTCCCCTCCTCAACGCATCAGTAAATATGTCACATTAATAGTTTTTTCAATGTATGCTAGTTGTGTTTAGGTCTGTAATCACTTCCATTCTGTTTCACTTTTTCAAAGCAAGAAATATCTACTTATTTCACATATTGCAGTTTTACGTATTAAGTCCTCTGGAAAAAAAAAAAAAAATCTAAGCCCTAACAAAATCAACAGGGAAAACTCCACTGAATTCTGTGGAGTCCAGGACTTGATACCAAATCCTTGGGTTCCAGATGAATCTTCAAGCTTGTAAACCTCCCCTGGTCTTGTGAAGACTCACAGCCATTGTCTCTCTCACTCTTATCAGTTATGGTTCAAATTATTTATGCTAAAAAATGCTCACAGCAGCCTCAGTTTAGTATTTAAATGTTCTTTCTGCAGGTAAATGCAACATGAACCTAAATTCAAAGTAGTATCTGTGCTCAGTGATAGCTTCTGCTTTTCATCATTTATCAGGCACTGGAAGGTGTATATAATCCCTCTCCAAAATAAAAAAATATTGGATAATTGCTTACAACTCAGAAAAAGACTACTTCTTTGCTTTCTGTGGTGCTAAGTGCTGTATTAACACCATTATCTCCCTGTTGATTGAGTCTGAAAGTCTGATGTACTGTATCACCTTCTACCTTTGCTTGACCTATCCCCACTTTTTCCCCACTTTCCTTCCTCAGATAGCACTCTCCTTTATAAGTAAATGCAAAAGGAACACAGTCCTACTAATATAAAATACACTGGTTTATGTCTTATGCCAGCAAGGCTGTGTGGCTGAATTTTCCCTCCAAATATAAGTAAGACACCTCCTTTTCTGTACAATCCTTTTATAAAAGTAAGCATTCTGAAAAATAAAACATACAATATTGCTTTGAATTAAACATGTCACAGTACATTTTAAAAGCTCATCTAAATTGGATAGTGCTTTCCCCATGGCACATAGAAGGAAAATGTTTGTTTTGTTTTAATTAAGAAAACATTTACACATTTGCCCTTATTTTATATGTTGCTTTTAGTGTACAGCAATTTCTTTCCCCATGAGAGATCTTAATGCTCCCAAGTGGTCAGGAAATCAAATTGAATGTTCAAAGATTTTGCCATTTGGTGTGTACAGACATCACACTTGTGATGCTGGAATTTCATTGCCAGCCTCAAACATGTAGGAAGAGATTGAAAGTCTTTACTCTGGTCATGCAGGAGATGAAGAAAAACGGTTTGTCGTGTAATGTAACAGATGTGAGTGCTTAGAACCATGAACTTCAAAGCTTATTATGCAGAGAGATATGGCAAGCACTGTGGGCAGAGAATATTCAGAAAGTCTTTTGGATCAATACTATAAACATCATGCACTTGTATGTTCCTGCTTCCCTGACGCAAAACCACAGTAATACCAAACAAGTCTGGAGAAAGCCTCATTCTCCAGAGAAAACTGGTTTATACCAGCTTACTTTGGTGCCAAAGAGGAAGGCAAAGGATGAAAGAAACATCTCTGCTCAAAGCATGTATATAAAGCCAAAAACTGGAAATCTGACAAACTTGTACCTGGACTTCCCAGGATTCCTCACAACTGGTAAATAACGTCTGATTAACCCAGGAGACAGGACAACTGTTTACAAGGCTTTTTCTTTTTAACGTTTGATCCGTAATGCTTTGTTCTAGAGCATGAATATGCTGCTTTTTGAAACCTAGTTTGAAAGTCCTTAGTTCATTCCTTTCTTACTCCAAGAAGAAATACTGAACATGCAGAACTAAAGCCAATGCTCTACTCAGTGGTGCCCCATATTCCTTTCAGGCTACAAGCATTCCTCCATCTATCATAGCTCTCTGGTCCTCAAGGAGTCTTTGTGTTCTCCATGATTACCCTTTAATCACATAACTTAACATTCCCAAACTCTGATGTGTGTGTCACAGCAATATGATTAATCTTGGCATAAAACTTATAAGACCATTATCAATGGAACACAGAAACATCTTTTTTTGGAAAGAGCTCCCCCATCAGTTTTCTTACTAGAAGTTTTTCCCACACAAATTTTTTTCCACTTTCTTGTCCACATTTGACAGCAGAATAAACTCAGTGGGTGATATTTATTGACATTTACACCAGTGGCAGGTGTGGTGGGCTTCATCATTTCACATTGCAGTTGCTGTCTGCATAAGTACCACTCTTGTGTCTTTGTCACATTTGGTAAACTAAACGATAAAATAAAGCTGAGTAAGTCACAACAAATAACTAATTTGGCAAATCCCATATCTTGTTTCACGTGAGGCAGATTTATAATTTCATTTAATTTTATACTCACATTTAGTTGAGGACATTTTTCTTTGGGTTTTTTTTTCCCCAAATCTGTGGACTGAATATGAAGAGTTCAGTGTTTATATTTATATTTATATTTATATTTATATTTATATTTATATTTATATTTATATTTATATTTATATTACTAGATTCAAAATTCAAGCTGTTACTTACATTTTAATCAGTCAGTTACTATCATTTCTGTTCCTTGCATACAGATCCATATTTAAAGTAACTAAAATACACAGAGTATTTATCTGATGCACTAGAAATTTACAGGCTAGCTAGAAAATTAGCGTTCAGCTTTAAATTGCCCCAATATTTATATAAGAATATAAGATACAGCAGCATTCCTTTTTCCTGAGAGGTATCAGCTCATATAAGTACATGACAGATGGTACATAGTGAATGTTGCTTTATCCCATGTCCATTGATGTGCACCTCCCCTAGCATTACCGCACATCTTCAAAATGCAGACTGTAGTGAAAAGAAAAACGTCCTACCACATTCCTTGTAGACATTTAGTAAACTGAAGACACTATTTACTCCTGCTAGAGTAGGAAAATCACAGGCACTTGGCACTTATGAACTGAAAGCAAGTACAGTGACAAAAAAGCAAACCGTGACAAATAGATCCAGAAAGAAGGCTGTGTGTCCATTTGCTTCAGGTCTTGCTCTGATCTGGGGTCTGTTGCCCTCAATAGCAGCTCCTGTATATGCATGAATATGGCATTTTCAAATACAAAGGATTAGCCAAACATTAGTAAGAGAGTAACCTTATGCTACAGGCAGTTTCTGACTGCTGGCAAGCCTCCACCAGTCTCACTGATATTGGTCTCTTGTAAGACTGTGTCTGAGACAGCCATGATCACACACTGGTGGGAAATTCCAGGTTAATATTGCTCTCAGACATGGAGTCCTATCAGCCATCTCACTTTTAACTCTTACACCAAGTATACACAGGGACTGGGTAGTAGGGAAGCCAGGTCTGTTCTGCCCCATTGCACAGAGGTGTCCAAGGAGCTTGCATGGCTTGTCAAGTGTCCTAAGAGTTTTCAACAGTGATGTAATTATGCCTTTGCTGGCATTTAGACTTGGGCATTGTGGTTCACACATCTGCTTTCAGGGGTAATTCAGGCATGATGAGTTCATCTTCTTTAATGCATGAGAGTTTCTGTACTGCTGGATGCACACAGGCTCAAAGAAATTCAAGCTGCCAATGCAGCTCATACTCTTTTATCTTTCTATGATCCCTCCTGACTAGATTTGACCATCTGTCACTTTTATTGAAAAACACAATTAAATTTACTTTATTAAACATATTTTTCCAAAAATACCTTTTTTTCTGTCCTGCTCTCCTGTCCTAATATTCTCTGTTGGTCCAATTTTGTAGCACTGTTCCTTTGGCTGAAGAGGTTTTTATCATAGTTATGTAGACACTGTAATTTGAAAGGCCAGCAAATTCCCCTCATTCACTGTATAATGTTTGCTGTCATGGAAATATGCATTATTAATATAATAAGAATAGGCAAACATGGCACTGCAGGGAAATTGGCATATCTTCAAGAAAATAAACAATGAAAAGGTTGTCATTTACAGAAGAGTATTTAGGCTAGTAAAGGCCACTTGCAGAGTTGAGCTGTCAGCCAAGTGCCCGGGGACTTGTCTGCTTTCAGTCCAGCACATTCAGGAACTAAATCCCACTCCCCCATGCTACCAGTCTCCTCAGAAGATGCTGCGACTGCTCAGTGGTTGTCACTGTCTCTCTCTGTCTTTTAGCAATTCCTGGAAATAATGTTTTATCTACAAATGATGAGTAAAGCATTTTTCCAGCCAATAGATAGTCTTCCTTCTTCATCATTTCCACCAGAGTTTAAATGCTCCTTTTTCTAATATTGTTGTTTTTCCCGGAATCTTCCCATTAGTGTCTTCCCATCAAAGAAAACTAGTAGGGATATGAGTGTATATAAGTACTTCAATGAATTAAGGTTGCTCCACTCTGTTCTAACGGAAAATTAAACATATATTTGCATCAGGAGAAATTCAGAAAATTTTATGAAATTCACAGACTTCACATGACTGTAATGGGGATCATAGAAAAAGAGGAAATTAGACTGGAAAGATTTTATCTGATTTCTGTTCCAAAGTAAGCAATTCCCTCAGGATACCCTGAAGATATTTTATACACTTGATAAATCTCTGCCTGTCAATGTTTCAGTGTGTTACAGTTAACGTTAGTGAAACTGTAGTGTCACTCTTCCACAGGAAAAAAAATAAACCACATGGAAACTCTGGTGCCAAAGAAATGATGGATGGATAATCTACATATTATAAATACAAAATGTGCAAATATTTTTTCACATCAAGAACTAGTTTATTGAATGAATTCCTCCCTTTCCTTTCAACATCTTGTTACAGGGGTATTTGGGCATGCCTAACTTCAATGGTCTGAGAAGTTATCTTGAGAGTAAGTTTATATTTATGTTATGGTAAGCCTGCACACTGCCTGTTATGGTGGGGTTTTAATTCAGATAGTTGGTCTAGAAACAAGTGGATGATGCCAAAAAATTATAATGCTGCTAATGTCAAAGGTGATAACTTCCACTCACCTTTACAGATAATGTATAACTACAAAAGAGCATTGTAAATGTTATGCCTTTACCATCTTTATCTACAGCTGAAATCAAGGAAAAGGAATATAACTTTTATTTTTCAATTATGCAAATATCAAAGTCTTTTCATCAGCACATAGACAGAAAGTTGACTTAATTATCCCTTGATGAGGCCAGTTGGGTAATCTGGGGGTAATCAAGAAGGGAAATTTCTTCTTTCAATGCATATTTTAATTGTAGACTGACTACTTACAAAGCCATCATTTGCAAAAATGCAAAACAGGTATCTTAGAAATGGTCCCTCTGTTTTGCAGCTCAGTTTTGCACAGTCTTTACTAGGTTTCTAGTATTGCAGAGACCTATCTCACTTCCCTCAGTAGTCTGTAAAGAGAAAGTTTCTATAACTATTTTCCACTTTCTTTGATTAGTCACATAACTTGAGGGAGGTGGGTAATGAACAAAAAAGGCAGTCATCATAACTAAGTTTGTTTTCCTTCCCAGTTGTTTCTGTATTACAACATATTTTTTGAGGATTGCATACCCATTCTCCCTAAGGGTTCACCTAACCTGTTTTGTCACAAAAAATTTGCATGAAGTGCATTATAATAAGTTAGTCAATAGAGTGAAATTTTCTTGTTGAATTCTAACACTTAGCAATAAGTTTAAGGATTTTTCCCCAATTAGAAGATAAACTTCAAAAGAAAAATGTTTTACTCTATTTTTATTAGGTTCTTCCAGACTTCTAATTAGAAGATTATTTATTGCTACTGAAGACCCCCAAAACTGTAACCGCAGTTGCTCTTAAGCCAAATATGGATAAATATGTTTAAAAGGAGAGGGAGAGCAGAGAAAGAGAAGAGTTGCGGTTCATAAAACTAGGACGGGTTATTCAAATATCTGAAGGGAGTAAATTTTGTGGTGAAAAATGAAACATGAGGCAAGAAGATTTTGCAGGAAGATCTACTACTACAGACAGAGTGCATGTGGAATTCATCCATCATTTCTTCTCTGAAGAAGGCAATACAGGTGGAAGCATTAAGTCTCCTACAGTCATGCTCATTAGATGAACCACTTTAAAGATTAAAAGGACAGATAAAAAAAGAAATGGTATCTAACCCAATTACATTAAAAAATATTTTGACAAGGAAATAAGAAAATAACAGGATTTCTTCAGTGAACTGAGATAAAGGTGGACTTACTTGATATTGATGATTATTTTTAATAAGCTGCCTCAAAAGGTCTGCAAAGCAAGATAGTATGACTGAAATCTGTTATTACATCTAATTCTGCAATGGAAGATTGTGTAGTAGTTTAAGAGATAGTATGGATCTGAAAGTCCACTATTACCTTTGGCCATGAAATATAGGTGAGTGGACATTTCCTCATGTGTACCATTGTTACAGGCTCACATGCTACTCCTGTGAATGTATACTTCATTCAGGAATGTGGTTTATCCACATTGTTTGAAAAACCACAAGCTCAGAAACTGTGTGATCTACTAAATTTTAGTTTATTAATAAAAGCCCATGCTACATATACTTGAAAAAATTAAGTCGTTGGGCATCTAGTTAAACAAAGTGGATATTTAATTTATTAAACAGCAAATGCTTGCTACATAGTAGTTTATGTTTATATAGTGTTGCCCTGATTTTTCATTATATGACTTTCTGTCAAAGGTAAATAATTGAGATGTTTTCAAAACAGTTCTTGCTCCTGCAGGAATATATTATCCCATTATATATAAATACTCTAATCATGAATAGAGATAAGAATCTGCTATCATATTGACAGAAGGGCTAAAATATGTATCATTCTGAATTACCATGTTATTTATTTTAGGAGAAGATAAATTAATGTATCTTACCTGGTTTGAGATGAAAAGATTCCAGGGAAGTATGTTATCAGCACAAACAAATCTGCTGCATACAGCTTCAGAAGGTAGGAGAGGAACAGAAGTTACTCTAAAGAGATATTAAATAAATTAGACAGAAACCCAGGAAAAACTCTTTCAGAAGAAAAATTTCAAAGAAGTTCAAAGAGTTGATTATTTAAGGTTATGTGAAGGTCATACAATATTGATATAGTTATTAGTATTAAAACCAGGGAAGTGTTATTGTTGGCTGAATTCTGGTTAATTTAATGTATAAACCAATATAACTGCACATTTATTATATTCTTAGTGATGAAAATAATACAAATACTAACAGTAGAGACAATAAAAACATTGTCTTTACTCACTACAGCCCAGGTTTTTTATTTATTTGAAGGGACTACTGAGAGCTATTTAAAGCCCTCCAGATTTCCTTTTTCTTTTTTTTTTTTTTTTCTTCTTTAGTGAGATTTGGAGTGCAACACCAAGACTGTTGTCATCAGAATCTTATAAATAAAGATTATGCTTTAGAGAATTTACCCAAAATAAAACTCAGAGCTAATGGGCACTAGGCACTATCATCTTATAGGACCTAGACAGACATAACAACATTGAGTAGGTTAGTAATTTCTCTGTTGTCACGTCTTTGATTTTGTGATTAGCATTAGACAATTCCTCATCATGCCTGAAATAAGAAAATCCACTAAAATTTAACATGAAAGTCTGTTCTCCCTTCCTAATCCTTTTGTCCCACAGCCTGCCTGAAACAAAGACTTGAATGAGAGTTTCTCATTGTGGATCACTCCAACTAATACTAAAATACTTTGCAGAAGGTGCAGATATATCTGTGGGGTTATTTCATGTAAAGGAAAGAAAGAAATGCTGTTACAACTTCCAAAACAGACTATTGCAGTTCAGCTGCATGTAGAGATAGAAGAGCATTTTCTTTCTTAGGTACCTACACTTTCAGACTGTTCCCAAGTGCAAGATTTTGGGGTTTGCTCCATAAAAGCATGTGCAACTGTTGTATTTTTGGTTCTTTTCCCTTCCTAACCTCTCTGAACCCATTTCTCAGGGCTTACTTCGAGAGTGGCACCTGACCACCTACCTTTACCCTGTCTCCAAACTTGAAGTCCAGATTCAGAGTAACTTCTACTAAGCCAGCAAGACCATCTCCTCACGCCTATGCCTCACTAGATACAAGCTGGGACACTGGCCCTAGGTGAGTACACTCTTTTGCTAAGTCAAGCTAAGCAACTGGCTAGAAGCTATCCTATTGTGCAGTTATCTCCTATTATTTGGAGGATAATATAGTAATAATGCTGCCAGCAGCAAGAAAACTATATTAATCATTACATGTTTCCCATTTCAGTGAAAAAAAATCCACAGAAGGAGAAATCTCTTGGAAGGGTTTTATGATAGGTAATGATACCATTACCATATTAATGTTGTTTTAAGCAATTTCTTAACACTCTCTGTGAAATATAAACAGAGTTTTCTTTCTGATTTCAGTGACTCTAACAAGCTTCTTTATAGCCTACAGGGTGGGTGGTTTATTTAATTTTCTGGCTTTTGTCCATTTAACTTCATTAATCTACCACCCTGGACAAAAATATGGATTCATGTTTCTCACTTCCAAAAGCAAAACTGTTGATTGACTTTCTCTATTCTGATTAGATCATCTTAAACCCTTAAAGTTTAATATAAAAAAGAGTAATGCTCTTCTTTTACTGAAATAGACAGAGGCTTGAGATAAAAAGTCACGATAAAGCTTCAAAAATTGCCTTCTAATATCTTAATAATATTTTCAAAAATGATACCAACTTGTAAAACTATACTACAAAGCAAAAGATTTTTTTTTCATACAGGAAACTGTTTCTCATATAAAGAAAAGATGTTGAAATTAGGAATAAATAACAGGTATTTATTTTGCTGCTATGATGTTGTCATTAAACATTGTTGTAAGCAGTGGTGGTGATGTTGGAAGAAGATTTATGAAAATAAAAGGAACTAGATGAGGGTCCTTGGATGGATACTTACAAATGGGGGAAACTTCATTAATTTCCTCAATAACTGAGGCTCTCTTGAAATGTAAGCTCACTCCAAAGAAAGAGAAATTGCACTTACTAGACATTCTAAGACAAATTTTACTAAAAAAGTAGTCAATATGAACACCTTGACTCAGAAAAGGTGTAAGTGTTGTCTAAGCCCTCACAGGGAAGCATGATCGAGTTAGATGTAAAACCTTTGCCCCTTCATTCTCAGCCTTCTGTTGATGTGGCAGGTCTCTGTTGCTTCAATTCTTGCACAAAATCCAACAGCCTGATCCAAAAGTAGCTGGTGGAATTAATTTTTTAATTACAATGGCTGTAGTAGAAGGAACACAGAAATAGTCCCTGAGGCTTACATTACAGCCCGGCATAATGGGTATTCAGCTGTGCAGCCCCCATTGATCTTAATATAACTGGTGTGGCTGAAAATCTGCACAAATTCATTACATTTCATTTTTCAGCATTTATTCAGCTGGTAGACATGCCACTACTGACAGCAAATAGTGCAGTGGTAACAAAAGAAGAAAAAAAAGAAAAGCTGACCACTTCACTCCCTTCTTAATGAGTTTTGATTGATGATATAGAAGTGACAGTGTACAATGTCATCCTACTGAAAAGCAGTTTATTTCCAGCCTGTACATTTGGCACCATATTGCTCCACAGCCTCAGGCTGATCAGATCATGTTAATAATTAGCCAGACCTTGATCCTTTTGAAATCAAAGGTAGCTTTGGTATTGAGTTTAATGGTACCATCAGGGTGGGTTAATGGAAAAAGTGAACATAGCAGAGACATGGAAAAGTAGAAACATAAGTGTCTCACAAAAAGCTCTTCTTCATATGTCAGTGACTGAATGCTGCAGAGCTCAGTAATAGTCTGTGTTACACAGGCCTGCAGAAAACAGCTTTAATTCCTAGTCTCTGAACACAGAAGAGCAACATAGACACATAGGAAAGTATGCTAAAAATAATTATTGAGAAAATTATAGATTTTTCTGTTTATTGGGGAATTAAGAAAAAAAATAATTGTGAGGCAAAAATTGACATGTCTGAAACTGCAGGTGAGCTGGCAAGAAAATACCTATTATTCATGTGACAAAAATGAAATATTTCATTTCAAGAGGATCTTTTCTTTCCAATTTCAGCCATTTAAAATGTTTATGAACGTTCTAGAACCTTAGTTAACTTTCCAAATGACAACTCATTTTTAATTTAAAAAAATTAAACATTTACTGCAAATTGAGGAAATAAAATGGTTGGGGGGTTATTGTTTGGTTGGGTTTTTTTGGTTTGTTTTTAAAAAAAAAAATACATCATTTTAGTGGAAAATATAGTACTTGTTGATATATCATCTGATCAATTTGGAAAAGTTGAGCACTTGTTGGCACCAAACCCCTCCACCAGGGTTCAGATTGATTGGGGAAAGGAGACAGATTTTTACCGATGTAAAAGAATATTAAAAAAAAAAAAAATCAAACATATTCCAGTGTCACAAAATCTACCTTTCTTTTGTCAAAGTGGAGGAAATTTCTCACCACACTGTATTCAGTAGCACATTTTTTATTTCTGGTCCCTAAAATAATAATGAAAAAAAGGCAATTCTTGCGTAAACTGAAGCTTTATTGACGAACTTGTGGCAGATGTCTTAGGAGGCTATTTTGTGGCATATGTAATCACTACATTGAGCATACTACAAGCTGGAGCTCAGAAGATGATAGAAAACCTACAGTGAAAATGGCAGCAAGCATTTTCTACCACATACAGTCCCTAGAACTCTGGTCAGTTCCAGGGGTCTCATTAGCAGTAACAGATAGAAGGAAACACCGTCAAGATTGTCTTCCATCCAGATGTTAACCTAATTTCCACCTATTAGCAAGGGATTATGAGCGTTTACTGACCTGGAAAACTCAGTGGTTGCAAGCAGAAAAGGTAAAAGTCACAGCCACTCTTTCATCTCAACTATATTTCTTTTTAGGCATTTCATTGCTCATTTTAAACCATACTTATCGGGACTCATATAATAAATATTCTGGAATTTCACGTGATATAATGTACTCTGAGTTGGCAATGCATATAACCTTTTCCTCACCCCAGTGTAGTTTTAGAATTATTTCATGCTATAAGGAATTTCTTGAACATTAATTTCTGAGCAATTGCCTCACAGAGGTTGGGACAGAGATCTTTTTGCGTTTATTTACTTTGTGCTACACAGAATGATGTTGGACTATGTAAACGCTTGACAGGTTGTAGCCTTATATCTTGCCTAGAATGGGCCCAATTTAAATTTCTCTTACCTTGATTTAACTGCAATGGAATCAATAGAATTCCTCTTGATTTTCATTAGTGTACTGTACTGTAAGAGACAGGGATCAGGTTCAGTATCTTGAATACAGAAACTTTTGTCGTTGTTAAAAGGATTGCAAACGAAGTCCAGTGAAAAGAATGTAATTAATGTCATTCCAGGCTGACATTCACTTTTGTTCTGTGCTTTTTTTGGTTTCAAATCAGTCAATAGCTCAGGGCTATGGATCAGATTTTTCTGTAGTACTAAACAGCCAAAGAGAGGAAAGAAAGCAAAATTAACTCCATAAAAATCCCTGCAACTCCACTGAAATTAACTGAGTTGCGTATGTGTGAGGGAGATCAGAATTCATTTTCAGGAGGCTGGAAAAAATGCAGTGACCTTAAGTTTTCAACTTCATGAAGAAAAAAAAGATTGAATTCCAACTCGTTTTGGAGAGGCAATCCAAATGTTTTAGATTCCTTCCCATCTCTGATTAACTTTTGTCTCTTCCTAAAATCAAATGTGACCAATACCCATGAAGGATCATCAGAATTATGGCCTCAGAACTCAGGCTGGAGACTGTCTACAGGTCAAGATCAAAGACATCAGCTTATTAAGAAAGGTTATACATTGCCTAAGGCAGAAAGAATAAATGAATAAGAGTCAACTGTACCTATTAATGATGCTTGGTGAATAGACAAATCTGGTTTTAAGCCCTTGGAAAGTTGTGTGGGTAGAGTGTTCTAATTAGGCTGCAGAAAGAACTACAAATACATCCAGGACATATCTTCCAGGTCCTACAATTTCTTCCTCATTACTGTTCGGCATCCCATTGGGCCTTGCATTGATTAAGAACTGAAATCATTGCATTTCAGTGTATTTGTTGCCTGTGCTCAAAAAAGGATGAATAGTCTTTTTTGCTTCTGCAAAACTGGCAAGCAATCTTTGAAAATACCTCCAAGACTCCTGGCCAGATGCAAGCTCCCTCAGAATACTCCTTGTTTTAACCAGGGTGAAATATCAGCTTTGTATCTTCAAACTCCCCAGCTGCCTTCAAGCAACACCCAAAGGCATATAGCATAATTTCCATTTCATGACATATAAACATTGTTATTATTTCTAACACTTTAAACTGAAAAGAAACACAAACAAAATAACATATCTGGCTTACAGCCACATGGGGTCCGGCAGAGGCACAAGGTCAAGTGCCATGGACTTTGGATGTAGTTTTTGCCATTTGGCCTGGCAGCCAAAAAATGGTCCCTGGTCTAATGTTACTTAGCAGCACACACATAGCCACTGGGGCGAGCATTTTATTCCAGTTGATGGTAATAAGGGATAGAAACAGAAAAGAAGCATTTCTGAGACCTTCCAAAAACCTCACAAAAGATCTGCTTTAGCTGCTACAGTAGGATTAGACAGAAGCAGGAAACAGGAGGTGTGTGGTAACATTTTCAATAGTATTTCTTCCCTACTTTCAAAGAGAACTAATTGTCATTTAAATAAACGTGCAACATATCTTCTTGGGAATCCAAAGCATATACATCACGGAGGTACAAAGCAGGGCTGCTCAGGAAATATCAGGATTTATTCTGTTTGGTGGAAGGGGTCCAAAGGGGTCCCAGCTTTTCTTGCCTGGGATTTTTTTCACCTGTTTTACAATCCTTTTCCAAAACACTATCCTAAACAAAGCCATAGAAAACAAACATGGGTATTTTGAAAAAGGTGGTGGAGTGAAATTCTGGTGCTTTATGGACTGAAAAGGAATGGTTTTTTAAACAGAAAATCCCTTTCACAAGTCAGCCACATCTGACACTTCATCTGCAGTAAATCTAATGTGAACCTTCAGTAAGAAAGGCATAATGAACAATTGCCATCTATACAGTAACCAGTAGAAAACCAGCAAAGCTAAACCTTGTTATTAATTTTTTTACCTTTGAGGTACAATGTGGTGCTATGAGAAGCTGCAGACCAGTTCCTGCATATTGTGAGTCAGGGACACACGGAGAAATATATGTGTAAAGGACAGTTGCTTTTCACTGTGCACTGCAAAGATGGAAAAGCCCTTAGTGACCTCTTCCAGGCACCTGGGGGTCAGAATACACTTTGGAGGCAAGTCAACTTTTCTGAGCAAGATGTTTACTGGTATCTGAAGGATTGTCACATTAATTGAGCCTATAAAGTATTATTTTGAGTTGCAAAGCTATTTCACCTTAGAGAGAGCACCAGGAGTCATTCTTTCTTCACTATGTCATAGGCTCTGCAAATGTCATCTAGGCCCTGGAGGAAAAAAAAAAAAAAAAAAAATCTTGAAGCTCATTCAGGGCTCACTTTTGTAAAGGTTTTGACACTGTCAACGCTTATGGAGAGGGAAGTGAGAATCCTCTGAAAGTAAGGACTGCAGGAACAAAATAGGATGAAGGAAGCAATTTTTCTTTTGAAATCTGTTTCAAAACTCTTAATGTGTACAACTGAAAAACTTTGAAGCTTATCTACAACAAAATCAATATTTGGAAGGCTTGGGGAATTGTACTGTGTTTAGACAAGGAAGAAATTTTTCCCACTGTTCATTACAAGGTAGGAAAGGACTTAATAAATTCTGTGAGTTTTAAAAGGACTGTAAGAGCTAAGATTTCAAGATAGACCATTAGACTACTAGCACTTCTGAAACAAGCACAGGTGCTGTACTGATTCTATCAATATACAATAATTCTTACCAAAGAGCACCATAGCCAGATTGCTGATCACTGAAAATGCTTGCAATTTTCTGAAAAGTCAACATTTTTCAAAGAAAGTGGCTGAATTAAATAAAGGTAATCTTCTTCAGTTAAAGCAAAATCATGAGGTCAAGTCATCAAAGCTGATGTATACCTCTGAGAAACCTATTTCCACCTTTCAGCTTTGCCATGACATATTTTTTAGATAGAAAAGAATTAACTATTATGGATTTTTCATAATTTTTTATTGAAACCGACCCCTGAATTAATGTTAAATATAATACATTTCAGGTCATACAAAATCAAACTATTCTAATTTTAAGTCCATATCAAAAGCAGATTATGTAAGAAATATAGCTAGTCTTCAGACAAAGTGACTCACCATCATCCCTATCTTTATTATCTTTGAAGAATTTAAAAATTGCCACCAGTCAGTTTGCATGCAATGTAAAAATGTCACCAACCATGGGAAAAACAAAGCTGTAACTTTTTTCTCCGCTAGAACACTAGCCAATATATTTTTGACAATGTGTGAAGGTTAAGAACTAGTAGAATATATTATTTTACTTAATGGTGAATCTTGGAACAAAATAGTATTCAATTTGCTGATACAATCGAGTGATCTATTTCATCAACTACAGTTGATAAAATCAAGTTGCCTATTTCAGTGAGTAACTTTACTGCACTGTTGCTGCTCCTGCAACAGTCACCTTGTCATTTTCTGCATTTACACATTTGTTATTGACTAAAAAGTTTAAGAATTTTGTTCTTAGAAGATAACCTAAAATTATTTTTACACATTGTCTTCCATCTGACGGTCCAATGTAAGTGATTGGGCAACTTCGGAATAAATTACTGTAAGCCCTACGGCAACTGCTGCTGTCTTTACTGGTCCATGTAAAATCATTTCTCCACTCATGGCAGAAAGTGCAAAGCTTTTTCTTCTCTTGAGGGCATGTACCTAACTTGTTGACAGTATGTAGCCATCACAGTCACTGTCATGCTCTTAGTCCCTGCAGGGATGGAATCTGAGACACTGAAAATACTTTAATAGTTAGATTCAACTTGAGGCCATCATAACTCTATTTCACAGCCCCTGCTACTGGCCAATAAATTCTAGATATCACACATAATGCAATCAATGTGTAGCCAACTATAAATTTATAGGGTATTATTATCATTAAGTACACAGAACATTGACTATATATAGCAATCCTGGCTGCATTTCTCTTACATACAGAAATGCTTCACTGAAAATACATTTCAGATATGGTTTGTGTTTTTTTAAGTGGTAGTTTAAAATCACTTTGTATGAAGTTTGCAGATAAATGTAGGGTTCTTTGCTTTAGAAGGTACTGCACAAGTGTAACACACTTATTTGCATACACAGCACTCAGAGAGAAAAGCGATGAAAAATGAAACGGATTTCTGTTAAAATGTTTCCACCTTGATTACTCAGAATCCCTCCTGGGAAGGTGAGTGCACACAAGGCTCCACAGTATCCAGCTATAAACTGGGTTCTTCTGTCTACATGCTCTGGTATAGGGATTTTTCTGAGGAAGATAGATGAAATCTTCACCTCATCTCCTTGTTTTCAGATATCTTTCCACCTCATTACTTCTCTGAAACCTTCACTCAGCCCTTGCCATAACCTGACTGAAATCCTATCTTATTCCTTCTAGATCCATCACACACCTCTAAGCTTCCCTCATATGGTTTGCTCAGCAGTTCAGAGCCTAGAGTACACCAAAGCTTCCTCACCACCACCATGTCTCACTAGTTACAGACTCCTGAGCCTAGATGAAATTTCTAGAAAATGTGTAAGTAATTTTGGAACAAACTTCTCTGTCCAACCAGAAGGAGCTGGATTCCTACCATGCTTTAAGCCACACCATGAACATAGTACTCAGCCTTAGCAACAAAACAAAGTACTGCCTATATCTTGGAAGCATTTTTAAAGTGAAGGAGGGTCAGGTTAGACTGGACATAAGAAAGAATTTTTTTACAAGTGTATTGAGACACTGGAACACGTTTTCCAGACAAGCTGTAGATGCCTTATCAATGGAAGTGTTCGAGGTCACATTGGATGGATATTTGAGCAACCTTACCTAAAAGGTGTCCAAGCCCATGGAAGCAGGGGTGGATTGGATGATCTTTAAAAGTATTTTACAATCCAAACCATTCTGTGATTCTATGTTTTTCTATTTAAATCTGAGACTTTCTAAAATCTTCCTTGAGTGCCATTTCCTTACCTGTGTTAAATGTGCAAAAAGTAGAAGAGTAGTACAACATCATGTTTTAATAAATGTAGACATAAGCTTGGATGTACAGCCACAACTTCTATTTCATGTGTGATGTGTAGTGCAGTAGGTTAACTTTTCTTTCCTCAACTTTGCAGTTAGGCTTTGTAGTTAAGTTTCTCCACCTTGAATTCTGAAACAAGTTTAATTAGCAGTAATATTGTTTTGTGCTGCTCTACACAGGTCTTAATCAAGTTTTCCACATATTCATGTGAATGAAATAAAGGAAAATAAGTGATGAATTGCAAATCAAAGGTGTGAGGGATAGGGATAGTCCCTTAAAATAATGCATTCAGTGTACAGGAATGCAACAGATGAAAGCTAACTTTCCTTAAAAAAAAAAAAGAGGGAGAGAAGGGATGGCAGCAGCAGCACATATTTTCCCTCTCCTCATGCACACATAGGTGCACTTCTGCATTACAGTGTACATACTTATCATTACTCCTGGCAAGAAGATGAGAGATACAACTGAAGGAGCTGACCATATCCCCACCTCTTCTCCTCTACCCTGCCTCTAGAAAGGACAAGTATCTCAGCAGGTGTAAGGAAAAGGACAAAGGGGAAAAAGGGAAGGGGGAAGAAGATGGTTGTTCTCAGTCCTTCTTCTTGTTGACAGGCCATTGTGTATCCAAGGAGTGCACAAATCAGGCAGTGAGAGAGACTGCAATTATGGGGAGTGGAACTGGACGCGAGACTAATAATGGGTTAAAAACAAGAACAGAAATGAAAATCTTGGGTCACCTTCCTCCCAGGAAAAAACTCTAACCATTAAGCTATGTCAGTTTGCTTCACTTAATCCTCTCCCCATGCCTGCATTTGATGGTGCTACCCCAGGCACCAGCACAGACCCAGCACGCTGCTGTCTCTGTGTGCGGAGCCTACATTTCCCCAAGAGATCCAGAAAGGCTCCCTGGCACAGGGCAGCCTTCCAGGCAGACTTTGGTCTCCTCTTTCTCTCCACACAGTGGCACCAGTCCACAGCAGAGGAAATAGGAGGAGGGGCTGGCGCATTCCCTTCCATCTATTCCTCTCTTGCAGACATCCAGCACATACAGCAGTGTCTGGCAAGAAACCTGTTAAGAAGCAGCTTTTGGTGCCTCAGGAATATTTTGTTCCCATTTCAAAGAAACCAGTGAACGTGACCTGACAAAGGACTATATAATTTTCAAGTTCTGTACACAGTAGAAAGATAAATACCTGAAATCTAAGGACAATGAAGGTCTGTGGAAAAATATCAGAGTAGCCAATAGAGGCAGTGAGATTCCAGGGAAGTCTGGTTATTGCCTTGTGCCGTATGTGTCATTTACTTTACAACTAAAAAGACCCCTATTTTGAGCTGGAAGCACTACTCCCTCCTATGCATGAGAGCCACTGTCATAGCCAGAGTCAGGCTTGTATCAGCCTCCTGGAGAGAGGAAAGAGACTTCTGTGCTCATGAGTGGTCATGAACACATGCTGTCAAGCACAGGGCATGGGCTGGCCCATAAGTCACCTCTCTGCAAAAGAGTGGGAACAGGAGAATGGACCCTGGTTGTATATTAAATTAATGAATGTCCTGGGAAGAGTAGATTTTTAGTCATTCTGCTGTAAAATCTAAAAGAGCAGGAGAAATACAGCCAAAACACATTGGGGGAGCCAGTCTGGACTTACTGAGTGTTTTTCCAAGTTAAATAATCTTCTCTTTTAAATTTTAAAAGAGAGCACTTGTAAGTAGATTGTTTTTCAGAAGTTATTGAAGCTTTAATCATAATAAGAAACTGAAAAAAAATGTTTTATCCTTTTCATCATTGAAAGTCAACAGCTATTAATAAAGATACTGTCCTGCCCTCATTAAAAAGATTTGAAGAAACAAATTTTTTAGCTTTCAGTTTATTCTGCAAAAAGACTCTTGTTGACAGTGCATTGCTGTGAGCATTGGTGGAAGACAGGAACAAAGTGAGGTTTCCTAAAAATTTGAAAGTATTGCCTGATGATTGATTGATCATGCTTGATTGATAATGCCTCAAGGTGACTCTGCAAACCAGAAAATCCTATGCTGGTCCCACACTGACCAATTACTGAGGTGTATGAGGCAGACAAATTGCTTGCCTGTGTTTACAGACTAATAATAAAAATCCACCCTTCAAATAAAAATGTCTAGGAGTGGAAAAACAAACATATGCCCTCAGTATATTGCTAAGGTGTGCATTCCAGCAATCGAAATTTATGTTCTTATGTAAGACTAAATATTAAATTGAGCACAAAATGTTAGAAATATATTTATGATCTTTAATAAGTTTTAGGAAAAAATTATTAACAGTTTATTTTCTCTTGTTATTGGTGGTGGTGGTTTTACTACTGTTTTGTTTTTATTGTTATTGCTATACTGGAACTTTTTTTCTCTGTGGGTCAAAAGAACTTTATGTTTGAGTCATTGTCTCAGTTATTAGATTCTATAAAATTCTCATTTGATCTAGTCAAATATGATACATACTTATTTAATAAAATACAAAGGGTTATATTAACTTTTCTGAGGAGAAACCTTGTAAAAGGGCTTTTTGTTTCTGGTTGTCTTATGGCACAAAATCTCTAGGAATTTTTTTTTTTTTTTAATAACAGATTTTGGATAAGGATTAAGAGTAAATAACAAGGACAGAGCAGATCTAATAGCCCAGAGAGTTTGTTAGAGCACTAGTTTTTGCAGTAGGCTGGCATGTGATGCTCCAGGGTCTGCTGTGTGCACACTGACCTCTGTGCAGAGGTCAATCAGCTTGAAATGTGCACTGACTGACACTGAAAAACCTGCACTGAACTCTGGCAGGACACAGGTCAGGACAAAACTCTGAGGCAAGCCCAGTGCACTGGATGCAGAGTGGCTATTTCCTCACCATTACCCAAATGACCATGGGGCTCAGCTTCTTCTGTGAGACTCATCTTTAGAGCTGCAGAGCTCTATTATCATCTATTATAGTCATTTTGTTTGATGACTTGATGTACACAGAAAACTTCACCTAGGTGAATTCTAGGGATGCCTTGAAACTCATCAGAGGCTCAGCTTTCAAGACTTCTGAGCACCTGAAGCACCTCACAACACGAGAGGCAATAACAACCTGAGCTCAATAAAGCAAGACCTTTCACAGCATTAATAGATTCTTGTTAGAAAAATCAATTCTATTCCACTGTCTTTATAAAATTAGTTAGTAAATATGATGAAGCAACACATCTGGTTAAATCTTATGTCAGGGAGATATTAAAAAATCAGATTTAATGAAGACAGATTTAGTCTCACGGTCCATTTAAATGTCAGATAGAAAGGTCTGATTCCAAACGTAGCTCTGAAACACCAACTTGGAAGATCTTCTGGTTGACTCAAAAGAAGCAGGTGTGTGAAGTTCAGTACGTAGTTTCAGTCAACAGGGATGGTTTCAGATTCAAGAAATAATGTCCCAGGGGTTGCTCTCTTTATTCCAGTTTTTCCACTGGGAAACTTAAAATTTGGATAGACGTTCTCTTGGAAAATATCCCATGAATAAGCACATTGCCTCACTTTATAGCATCACTACTGAGTTCTGTAAGCAGACGTTGTCATTATTTAAAGGCCGTATAAGGATAGGTGGGGTTTCCTGAACTGAAAAATAATCCAGCCTAGTATGAAAATAGCAACAATAAGCTTTAGCTGTTGTAGTTTTAATTTGATGCTTAAATTTTTGTCTTGGCATCAATCCTTAAAAGCCCATATGAGGATTACATGAGAATTCAGTTACCAGAGCCTGATTTCTTGGTCCACTGGATTGTCATTTGTGAATTAAGCCTGTCAGATACCAAATACTCTAGAGTGCATATCACACAACAGTATCCAATCCTGGGCATTTTGCTGATTTTTTGAAATGGCATATTGCATCACTGTGTTTTCAAATAGCTGTTCATTCCCTTTTTCCTCTCTTTCTTCCTCCCTCTCATGTCATAAAATAGAGAAGAATGGTGAATTTAGATAATAATAAAACATTTTATATATCTCTTGGAATAAAAACTAACATCTGTTTGGGAAGAAGCTTTATTATTACTTTTCTGATTTTCACAGTGGTTTTACTTACTTGTTTTCATTACTATATAGTTTCTTATCATATAAGGAAGAACATAGCTTACTCACTTTCTTACTCACTCATTTCCTTCGCTCCCTGAAAAGTATTTTTCATACATAATAAATTCCTCTTCTAGATGCATCCCTTTTGCAACTGTGAAGAAACAATTTTTAAGGTTCAAAATCCATTTTGAAGGTCAGAAAAAGCATCCTTCTCAGTCCTAAAAGTAACCAGGTTCTTAAAGGTTCACAGAACTAGTAGGATGAAGAAATGAAAGCAGAGACCTGGAGTGCATATGGCATTAATAATGAAATATGGTGCTTTTCTCCTCTGCATTACCGATTCAAAATGAAAGTTACTGCCCTGTGATCATTACTCAGTGACCCATATGAAATGTGTGGATGACCTCCATCTAGTTCCTAGTAGATATTTGTCTGTCTCGTAAAAGCAAACACAAAGGTTAGTGCCCCAGCTAGGAGTTTCAAAAGGGAGGCTGATAACTGCTCTACCACTGCTATTGTATTTTTTTCGTCTCTGAAGTTTCACTTTCTGGCTTTGTTAGTCTGGAATTTTGTGGGAGCAGGAGATTGATTTTAGAAAACAATAAAATGGTGTAGAGCCACATGCTAACTTGCATGGCACAAGGAAATCTGCTCAGCACAAATGACTGTGGAAGCAAAGCTTCTGTGATATGATTTTTTCTTGTTTTAGTCTGATGTTCTTATCCTTCATAACACCTGTTTCAGTAACTTTGAAAGACTTTAGAAGCCTCTCATTACACAGTCAGTGGCTCACCTGGGATTAGCACTTCAGTTCCTTTGATATAATCAGTAAATTACAGTATGCAGCTCATAATAGAACTACCAACATTTCTGAAATTGGAGAAACAAACCCCTGAGACCTCATGAATTTTCTGCATTTGGCTGAGTAAAGAACCGATAATCACATCCAAGATTGTCTAGTATTAGAGTCTGAAGGAAATTTCTTCCAGGACGTCTTTAGGAGATAGATATTCATGAGCACCCACATACACCCATTACATTCAAAAGCACGTGGAAAAATGTGTTCAAAATAACACTGAGGTCTTCAGAATGTCTCCCATTAGATTCAATGGACTTTGAGGCAGCATAAGAGATACAGCACAGAATTGCTGTAATTCCCTTTTACATTAATGCTCTACATGGCACCAGACAGATGATACTTGTAATGGCACAGAAAGAGGGAGTTAGTCTGTTGGGGAAGCAACTTACACATGGCATAGTAGATTAATTATTTTTGGTCCTGTGTTGCTAGGATGCTTCTTTGTTTTCCTCTTGGAAAACAGTACAGTCACTCTCCATAAAAATTAGTTTGTTGATAAACGAGTGGTTACTTTTTTCTGAATGCAAAATGAAAAAATCAGTGATGAGACTACAGGTTTGATCAATAATTACGTTCATTTTTCCCAACAAAAACAGGATCATGCTGCTACAGGAGTACTCATGACCATCCATTGCTGCTAACACTCTAGGACACACCACATTAACTCAAGATTGGACCAGTGCTTCTTTCCTTGTCATTCTTCTCCACTATAATTGCAGGCAATTTGCATCCCTAGTCAAATGCAAATCCTTAAACCAGCACTCTGGACCTCTTCCATTTAGTCTCAGGTTAACCCTGTTAGCCAGAAGCTAGAGATTAGGTTATAGTGACAGCAAAAATAAGAAATCAAGCAGCCACGAAGCGAAACATTAACAGGATTTCAGAAAGCACAAAAGTAACTGAGAAACTGTGAAGGCTAGCAAGTGAGACAGAAAAACAGGTTAGAAATAACGTATTCACCAAACAAATCTCCTAAATAATTAAATGTCACGGACTGGTGACATCTGCTAAAAGTGACTTTCCTTTTATGATAAGAGATGATTTCTCACATCTCGCTAGGATTATAGTGCTTTTCCCATGTTATTTGAGGAATAATTCTTCACTCTCTTTCATATCTGAACTTATTTTAAATTTGTGAGACCCAGTAAATCCACTGTAAAGCTGATTTATTACTTCAGGCTTTCAAACCTAGAAAACTCAAACTACTATTAGAAAAAAACCAAACCAAAACAAAACAAAACAAAAACCCTCCAACGATATTGTTTTGCATACATTCAGCTTACCTTGGCTCACCAAGCTCTAAGAGCTTTCTACACACTTGGGGTTTTTTCTCGGCCTAGGATAGGGATCTTATTTTGGTGAAGTTATATCTGTCACATGGCCACTGTATTGAAGACATAACACCTGTATATTTTTTCCCAGTGCTGCCTCCAGGCAAGGGATAAGGTTGGAAAAACCACTTTTACAAGTAATTTTTTTTTTTTTTTAATGCTTATTTTCTTCTCCCTTTCTTGGAGCCAGTACTGTGTGCCAGGTCTAATGCTCTGTATTAATTTTAACAAGGAACTTATTCATTTTATGTTGGGTTATACCCCTATGTTTTTTAAGATATTCATAGATTATTCTGAGAGTCATGCTTTTGCATGCTTCCAGTGTAACTGGCTTGTTGTAGATGTGAAGATCATGCATGGATTCCAAAGGCAAATAAACTAACAAGAGGAAAAAATCCACTGGTTTTGAACTAGCAGTGACTATGAGAATTTCCTAGTTAGCAAGCTCTAGGGGGACAAGACCCTCTGCAGCTCATGGTAAAGCCACGCTTATTTTTATGCTCTTTGTCAATAACCATACGGAGACAGAGAGAGGATATAGGCAGAAAAAAAAGCATGAGAAAAAGTGAATTGCCTTATTGAATTCAGCTCCAGTTTTGACTCCACTGAATGCTTCCAAACATTGAGCATGGCCCAAACTGGAATTTTTGCTGGCAGGTGTTTTAACCATTAATTTTGGTTGCCTGTGGGCACACCCTCTGGCCCAATTAATATTTAATTAGAATAATTTCAACAAGAGGGAAGGTGAATCTCCTTCTCCTTCTCTCAAAAAATATATCTTCAGGCAGAGGGTACAACCAAAATTAGATTTGCTGCTGGCTGAGCATTACAGTTAGAGAGCACCTGTCTGCTGCTATTACCATCTCTTCCTAGAGGCATGCTTTGAACGACAAAGACTGCAAGAAGAAGAATTCTAAACACTGTACATTTTAGGTCAAGTCTTCTCCAGGAATTATTGGTGAAGCTCAATATGAAGGTATTGAGCTCTGACCCTCATAGGGTCAGTGACACTTAAAAAATTGGTCTATATTTTATGTGGTGTGCCTGTCCTGCTGAGCAGAGGACCCAAATGCTTCCAGGGATATGGTGGTACTATTGTGTAAAACATGGTTAAAGATTTTCCGTTCCCTCATTTTTCACACAACAAATCATGAATCTCTTGTCAGGACTGCAGAGGTGTCAATGTTTACACGAATAAGTTATAATTTTTATTTTTAAGCTGGATGAAGAAATAGAAATCTGTGAAAGAGAGCTAAAGGAGATCTCTACTATGGCTGCAGAGCAAACATAAATATAATTCTGGCAGGCTCTTCAATTTCTATATTAACATGATTTATAGACATTACATTTGCAGCTATTTGTTCTTCTCCTAGGAAAAGTAATCCAACCCTGGAAAAGAGAGATAATACAGTTCCTTGAACTACAAACTCATTTCAGCATAATCATGGTAATTGATGTATTCCAAATGTTATCTTGAAAATGGTACTGAACACATTTCTTTACAAAAAATTAAGCAAGACAGTCTGACTAGAAAAGAGTAGATAAAAATTATATTGTAAACACTGTGTAATATCCTAATTGTATCTACAAGACTTTGCCTTCTTTCCTCAATGTTTCAACAAACCTTCATGCTCTAGCCTGAAGGCAAAGTACTTTTGGGTCATTACAGGCCCATCATAATATCTGGTCAGCCAAAATTGTTAAACACAACCTAGAAATGGTCTATTTTTCTTCTTATTTGAAATAAAGAAGACTTTTTTAACTGCTGATTTCAAAGAAAGAATTCTGAAAAACAGGTTTTTTTCAATAGAGACTGAAATCTCGGGGTGCTCATTCACCTACCTAGTAGATAGTAAAAAATTCATTTTGAATCAGGCAAGCTCCCTTTGATTTTAAAGAGTTCTATACTTGGATAGGAACTGAGTAAAGATCCAAGCCCAATCATGTCCATTTTCCTCCAATGTCCACACTCTTCCAAGCTACAGATAACATAAAAGATATGCACAAACATTACTGAAGAATGGAGTTATGTTTGGTGTCACTTTTTGAAATAAATGCTCACAAACTTTTAATGTCAGTTTTTTATATAAATATTGGTTGAATACTACACAATATTTTCAACTCTCTCTCTTTCTGTTTGAATATTTCCTAGAATAATTCACCATTAAGGTAGTTAGGCAATAATTTTCCAGCTCTTATTTCATATAGCTGTCAAATCTACTTTTCCAAGAGTGTTAAGCAAGTCTCTTGGCTCCCATGAATTTTATAAATATAATTCCTGAAATTTCAGACCTCTTCTCATTATTTTTATATTCTCCTTGTACATTGTATGAGTCTGCATGTTTATAATTTGTTTTGTAACATTCTCATCAAATATCACTTTGTTTACTCTTTGCTCTTTCTCATCTAATTCTTGTTGCTAGTTATTTTCTTGCTTCCAGAACTCTTCTGATTTCATTATTATGCCCTCATTAGACACTGTTACTGAAAATGAACACATACAGCTGATTAAAACTTCTTCCACCATTTGGAATCTTCATTTGTTTTCTCCTTATCACTTTTCATTCTCATTGTGGAGTGCCTAGATTTTTGCTTTAAGTTTTAGTTTTTCTGCAAGCATCTACAGAGCATACATATGACATTTTATTTTTCTTTTTTACTCTGTCTTAAATACTTGAAAATTTAATTTTTAATCTTAGATATTTCTAAACCCACAGTTGCAGAAGATTCAGCTTCTTTTATTAAGCCTTCTTTGAACGGTCTGGTTTTTAAACATTGTCCAGGTAATTTTAATTTGCAACATTTCATTCTATATCACCCAAGGTTTCTCACATGGTTTATGCCTCAGTAATCCTGCTTGAAAAATAATTCAGGTATTCTTTAAATATTCTTGCTTTCATTAACCCTTCATATAATACCAACCAGGACTTTGTAGTTTGCAATATTCATATTCTAAAATTAAAGTTGAACTTTATTTGGTTGAAGTTGGTGAAAAATAAAGGAACTCAATTGGTCTACACCTTGTAATACCCTCAGTATAAGTCACCTCTTACCTCTGGAGCCAAAATTTTTTCAATCTGTTTCCTGGAAACTAAATGATGTACTTTTTTTTTTTTTTTTTCCCTTAGAGTAAAAGCAATTCATTACAATGTCCCCCACTCCAGAGAAAACTAGACCACAAAATCCTCCCCTGCCACTAAAGAATCTTGGGCTTTTTGGAGGGGAAAAAAAAATAAAATCTGAAAGGTTTGGAGTTTAAATATATATCCATAAGAAGAGTGTGGCTGAAATGACTGAAATGCATTCATGACCCATTGATCCAGAACTTTATGTTACACACAGTATCTATATAGATAGATACCTTAATTTGCTAAATGCTATTTTTTCTGCATATTCAAAACAGTTATAGAAAGTTAGGAACTCACAAAAGCACAGAATGATAATGAACTTATTTTCATTTCATTCAACCCTTGTACTGAGGGAAATTCCAGCATTTTCCAGAAGATGTTTATCAGACCTGTTCATTATACTTGTAGTAGCAGAAAATCCACAGTTTAACTGCCTAGTGGTATGAGATAGAGTAGACAGAGCCAGACTCTTCTTGGAGATGCAAAATAATAGAACAAGAGACAATGGACACAAGTTGTAATGTGGGAAATTCCAGTAAGATGCAAGGAAAAAAATCAAAACTCCACTCTACATCATCTTGGGCAATCTGCTCTTTTTGGACCTGATTTGAGTGGGGAGTTGGAACAAATGGCCCTTCACACCTGAATTATTCTGTGACCCCGTGAATATCTGAACATTACCACATATCTCATCACAATACTTCATCCTCCATAACATTTTAAAAGAGTTTAATATCCAATGTAAATCTAATTTGATGTAAAAAAATACACTTTTTGGTTTTCTATTATCAATTAATGATGAAAAAAACCCTGTTCAACTTTCTTTAGTGTAACATCTTCCTGCAAAGTGAACCTTCTAGATTTTTCTTTACTTTTTTTTTTCTAAACTTTTTATCATTCTTGTTGCCCTGTTATGCTGTTATGCCCCTTCCTTAAAAAGTGATCACCCAAGTGAAACACAGTATTTCACACTAATTAAAGTGAAAAATTTTTGATCCATGTTGTGCACCCTTTTTGCAGCAATTAAAGCTAGACCATATTTCTTAAACTTGCTTATGAGAATGCCACATTGTCTTGAACAGTGTCAAAAAGCAACACCAAAATTCAGATTACTTACTTCTACTGTTTTCTGTTCTTCTGTTATACTAGTTAACTTGTCAAGGAATGAAATTAAATTGGTTTGGCAGAATCTTTTTTTAAAAAGCTTATAAGGGGTTTTTTTATAATCTTATTATATCTTGATTTTTTTTTAATGCTGATTGATTAGTTATTTGTTTCCAAATTTTCCCAGGGATCTCATTTTGTTGAGTCTTACCCTATTTCTCTTTTTAAAGAGAGATTATTGTCGTTACTCATCTATCAGGGAATTCACCAGTTCCCAAGGGTTATTGAAAAGCATCATCAATGATTCAGAAATCTCAGATTTCTTCTAACGACAGTGTACTCTGTAAAGCTAGTTATGGACCTTGCAATCCTCTCAGAAGTGATATAAGCACATTCAGGATACAATGCAGTCAGGATGGCATTCTGTGTTCCAGACTACGATTTCTCAATGAGTTCAGTGCTGCTGTACTTGCCACAAAATTCATGCATAATTAATTCCAATTCATTTTGACAATTAGCTGCCTTCCTGATGTTTGCTCAGAGTTACTAGAAACAGTCCTGTTTGCTTCCATCATGAATTCCTTCTTATATGTTTGCTTTAGCCACGTTGCTTACCACATAATTCTGTATTAGATCAATATACTATGTTTACTCTAGGTTATAAGACATTATACCACTACAACCACACTATAGTATTAATGGGCACAAAGTTGCAATGTAATGCTGTATTAAACAGAAATGAAAGACCCGTCATCATGTGTATTTGAGGAAAAGGCTGACCTTTATCATTAATATTTTCAAGGTGGTGAAAGTGTTTCAGATCACTGGAGTTCTGAATAGATGCTTTTTTTATTGTTAATATACGTGTTTGGACACCAATTATTTTATATATATATATATATATACATATACTCAAATTTTTTTGGCCAGCCAGTTATCTGGGGACTAATCTTGATTGCTTGGTACTTTCTCTAATATTTATAATACTTGAGCCAACAGTGTGCCCTGGCAGCCAAGAGGGACAACTGTGTCCTGGGGTGCACCCAGCACTGTATCAAGAGTCAATGGAGGGAAATGATCATCCCACTCTACTCTGTACTTGTACAGCTTCACCTTGAGAACTGTGGGCAGTTTTGGGTGCCGCAGTATAAAACGGATATAAAGCTACTAGAGCGTGTCCAGGGGAGGGCCACTAAATTGGTGAAGGACTTAGAGGAGAAGCCGTATGAGAAGAGGCTGAAGTCGCTTGGTTTGTTCAGTCTAGAGAAGAAGAGACTGAGAGGAGATCTTATCACAGTCTATAACTTCCTCACAAGGGGAAGAGGAGGGGTGAGTCCTGATCTCCTCTCTGGTGATCAATGATAGGACCAGAGGAAATAGCAGAAAGATGTGCCAGAGGAGGTTTACATTGGACATTAGGAAAAGGTTCTTCACCCAGGAAGTGGTGGAGCACTGGAATTGGTTCCCCAGGGAGGCAGTCATGGCACCAAGCCTGACAATATTCAAGAAGCATTTGGACAAGGACCTAAGACACATGGTCTGAACATTGTGATTGTCCTATGCTAGGGCAAGAGTTGGACTCGATGATCCTTGTGGGTCCTTTCCAACTCACAACTTTCTATGATTCTATGATTCCATGAGTCTTAACCTAGCAAAGTATACCTTTAAGTTCAAGAATATCAGTGGTCACATCACCATTTCTTATTTTAGGACAGAATTAAGTTCTTTACTGGGCTGAGAAATGCCTAAATGATGTGGATTTCAGTCATTGTAGCCAGAAATTGCATTCTTTGACATTCATCACATTGAATTGGGTTCTAATGCAGTGAACAAGGTCATCCACGTCATGAGGTTTTACTTCTGTTCCCCAAGTGAATAACAACTACATCAAAACTGTGTGCTTGCATAGTAATTGCAGGGGTGATTTGTTATTTCATTCAGTCCCATCTGAAGAACCCTATGAAAACTGTCCTTCAATAAATGGCAAAGCTTCCATTGGCTTCACTGTAGTTGGGGTTTTACCTGCAACTCCCCAGTGAGACTCAATTCGTTAAAAAGTTAAAAAAAAAAAAAAATAAAAAGGAAAAAACATTTGAGAATTAGAGAAAATGTGTCAGATCAAGTTTTCCCTTCTGAGAGAATGGGGATGTTATGAGTCCCTTATCAAAGATTGATCAGAAGTAGAGATTATTATTCTGCTTTTCTTTTCTTTGGAGAAATGTCTCTGTTTAACACAAAATTAAAGTGGCTACGTATGGTTTTGCAGTAGAAAATAAAGCTAATAGAAACTAAAAAAAAAATTATCACAAGACACTAATTTCTCTTTATTTCTAATCAGTGACTCTAAATTCTGAGTTTCAATGAAACTGGGGTCTTTAATGTGTCCATTCTGTAAGGAGAGAAAAACCTGAGAAAACTCTATAGAATGCTAATTGCTGAGAATACTGTGTGCCTACTGATATTTCATTTAATAAACTGGCATGCTAGACTCATGTATTGTACAGTTCAGGTTTAATTAAAAGATAAGACTAAGTATCAGCTTGGGAAGAAGATAAGGGAAAGTGTTGAATTCTGTTTATAACAGCAAAGCAGCTGCTTTTATTTTTCAACTAATCTCAACTTAATGTCAAATCAGGAGACTACTTGCATATTTTTAGTGCATTTAATGAGTTACTCAAGTTTGCATTCACACAATTATCCTTCCTAATCTGATACTTTTATATAGCGAAACATTTGCAGATCCCAGTCTACTTGGATTTTTAAAAAACTGTTTTCCCCATATACATCATACTAAAAAACCCTTATATTCCAGACTAAAACTATCTTCATCAGTCATGAAGAAGAGGTTAAAAGAAAAAGTGTGGGAAGCTAAGACAGTGATTAGCGGCTTAGAGGGCAACACTTGGAAACATTAAATTTCTACAGCAAGGATTAGAATGCTGGAAAATACTTTCAAATATATTCATTCAGAGGTAAAAGGCATTTATGGCATGCCATGAGATTGTAAAACTGGGCATAACTCTACCGGTGGTAACAAAACTTTGCCTATTTACATCAGAAGAACAGCTGGCTCTGGTTACCTCTTGCATATTCCTTTGTAAAACAAGTGTCAAGGTATTACAAAATCATAGAATCATAAAATGTTGTGAGCTGTAAGGGACCCACAAGGATCATCGAGTCAGATTCAGCCCTACAGAATCCTCAGGTCCCTCTCTGCAGGGCTGCTCTCCAGACTCTCATTCCCCAAGGGTGACAAGAACAGATTCTCTTTATTATTTTAATGCAGTAGCACATAAGACACTCAATGAAAGATTAAAATCCCATTGTTATTAGCACTGAAAAGGTGACTGAGAAAAAAATATTCTTGTTGAAAGGAGCTGAAACAACTGATATTAACTTATCCTTAACAGAAAATTGATGACATAGAAACATGAGACTGCACTGGTGAATAGAAGAATGAACACACACATCAAAGCTGTTGTCTTGCTATGTTGATCACTATGTGGAAAAAATCAGAACAGTTATTCAGGTGTCAGTGAGAAGTTATGAATCCTGCCAACCTAGTTTTCATACAGCATAAGCTGATATAAATATTTTTCCAGCTTTATAATCTCTAATTAATGTCATGGCTAGCCACAGCTGGTCAGAAAGCAAGTAAGACAATTCACTGAAATTGGGAGGAGCAGAAGCAGACAGAAAATTAAAGTTGTTGCAGGGTATGTGTCTAGATTCAGTATGAAATGCAAAATGCATTTTATTTTGAAAAAGTGTGAGCTTTTACAGAAAAGTGTAAGACCTCCCTACAAGGTGAAAGAGACATGGGCAACATTCCTACTTCACATCAATAACAACACTGACTTGAACTTAGACTATCTATCTACAAAACCACGAGAGAAAAAAATTTTAAGCTCTCCTATTCACTTGTGATCACAAATCTCTCTTGAACCTGAGAGTACTTCATTTAAAAAAAAAAGGCAGCATAATAAAAAATTGTGCTGTTTTATTACAAAAAAAGTGATTTTCAGTTTTTCCAACTAGTTCGGAGTAAGACTTGCCACACAGACTGAATTTTTTGAGGTCCAAGAACCACTTATATTCATAAGGCCCAGTAAAGTGAGTATATGCTGTTGTTTTCAGGATTACTTCCTATAATGTTGTATCAGAATAGAAGAACCAAATATACTTCAAAGTTTGATCCTTCTCTTTCCTTTTCTGTTTACAATCTTGTCCTTCCATCAGGCTTATGATGTAGCTGTGTGTGAGTGCAATCATGTGTACCAGTTTCATCTACGGAGATAGGACTCAGTTCCCCTTCTCTAATACATTACACTTGAAAACTAACTCCTAGTACCTGCACAAAACTTTGATTTTGGTAAGAGCAACTTTGCCTTAGATATTACTATATTTGGTTGTGATATGCAGAGCCAAAGCATGGAATGATAAACAATTGCAGTAGGAGTAGGTCTCTTAACATAAGAATGGTGAGGCTGAATTTGCCTTTCTCCAATAGTGGTTATAAACAGATGCCTTGAAAAGAGGAAAACAGCGGAAATTTGCACTATATTGCTTTCCCTGAATACATTTCTGGGCTCCAACTATTTTCACCTCAGGGACTTCCTAGTGTAGAACTTACTGAATAACTTCTGCGGAAGCTCTTCCATATCTGACCTTCAATGAGAAGTATGTTCACCTTTTGCTAATAAGTGCTCATTATTAACAGGAATTAGATATTAAAGCTACACCCAGTTCCTGAAGTTGGCCAAAATATTAAGGATTATCTTCATCTTTGTACTGCTCAAGCTATAAATCAAATCTCAGTAGTGTGTTTACTAAAACTGCTTGGCAACACTATCAATGTGTAGATGCTCACATGGGCCATTCCACTGAGGCTACAAGTAATTACATTATATAAACAGCTTTAGACTTCCAAGTCTTCCCTGGAAATCTCCAGAATGAAAAGAATCCTTGTTGCTTTACTATTACCATTAATGAACATCACAAACTATGTCCAGCTTGGGAGTTATCTAAAATGATCAAAGACCTTAGATACTAAACCCACTGACTCCTTTCAAAGTTAGTCAAGTAGTACTAATATACCCCCTTCAGTATCTGGACTAAAACACCAAGCACGACAAGTTACCTCTTTATGGACTCTTGCCCCTTATCTCTGGTGTTCCACAATTGCTGAAGAACTACCAGCTGCTCTACAAGAGAGACAGCTGTCAGACTACATTCCCCTCCCTCTTCTCAACTGATACCGCTCTGGCAGAAGAGACATATTCATGGTGAAACCATTAACTAGAAGTTAATGGATAGTATCCCTGGCAGTAAGGCACTTAGCAAAAAGAAGAAGAGTGCAATAATCAGAACACATTTCCTATAACATTTATCAAGTGAGGAACTTAGTAGCCCTAGGCCATATTATGCCATTCCTTGTTCAACAGGTATCCCCACTGACTTCAAAATGGGGTTGTTTTGAAAAACTGACAGCGAGACAGATCCCCCGATACATTTATGCTAAGTTTTAACATTAATTTTTTTTTTAAAGTTGAAGGAAGCATCCTATCACACTCCAGACTGTTAAAGAACTCACTCTTAAGAGAAAGGCAATAAATATAGAAACAAGTTTTTAAATAGCAGCATAAAGCTATACTAGAATTTTAAAAAAAAAACTTGAAGGCTAATTTTAACAGCATTTTGCCTCCTAGTTTCAAGTTTGCTCAACAGCTTGATTGTGGGAATTTTCTACTGAGGAACATATTGGGAGGGGAAACTTGTCCCCCTCAGACCAAAACATTTTACAGAATAAAAAAACCCATCCTTTTCCTTCTGAAAATTTTGCTGATCAGCAATTTGTCCAGTTTAACTGTGGAAGACGAGACTTCTCAGTGCTTATGTACAAAAAAAAAAAAAAAAAATTACTTTCATAGAAGCTTTGGCAATATGAAAGCAAACTCTGAAACTACACTGATCTAATGACAGTTACTTGTAAATTAATAGAGCACTCAAATATTTCCTAACTGTCACTGTAAAGAAGAAAAAAAGTTTAAATGAAGTAATCTGAACAACAACCACAGCAGTCTTACTTTTATGAAGGCATTATTTTTTCACAGTAACTATAAATATCCCTGTATTATGGTGGGCAAAGAGGTACAATTATTTAATTATCTAATGCTAAATCTTTCTTCCTGCTGTTCCTTAACTTATTTTCAGTAGCATCTATAACTGCTTTCTCCTCTAACGCGGAGAGGTCAAACACAGAACCAAAACCTGCGTCCCTAACAAGATGAAAATTAGGCCTGAATGTAGCTTCCTCCACCTGTATCCACACAATATGAAACTGTCCATTTCCTTTCATATTCCCATAATATTTCTCTGATATCTTCTTTCACTGTGAAAAGAAAGACTCTGCTCTGTTTCTGAAAAGCCCTCTAAGACAACCCCTTACTCTATTCCCCTTTGGGCTCCTGCCCCACAAGGTTTTTGAGTTCATTGTATTTATTACTTCAGATTCAAAACAGAGCAACACTTAAACCTAAAATGCCTCAGTCTGCCACCAAAAGGGTGGGCAGACGAGTCAGAGCTTCTCCAGCCATTTCAGAGCGATGGGCAGCAGACCCCAGCTGTGTCCTCTGTTCCAAAGTGCCTCAGCCCTGATCCTGGGATCTGAGGGGCTGATACTCTGCTACCCACAGGCACCTCTGCAGCACTCAGGCTCATATCAGTTGGAAACAGAACACCACTGATTTACAAATGTCATTATGAAATTATGGAAAAAACTAGCAAACAACTTTGCTCATCCACATTTTTTTTGTTTTCTGAGATTATGCAAATCACATAATCTTTGGTTTGGTTTGGTTTGGTTTGGTTTTTGGTTTTTTTTGCTGGGGCAGTAGAGGGGTTTTGGATAAAATTTTTGCCTATCTTTCCCAATGTGCCTGTTACGATGTCTCTACCACACATACTCAAATCCCTCCCCATCCCACAAGTTTCCAAGGTCATGAGAAGGAAGCAGAATCCATGATTACAACATGCATGCTGCTTTTGCAGTCCTCACCACCTCCTCCGCCCTGCTGACCTGTGTGAGAACTGCCACTGATGCAGCTCCTGTGAACTTCTTCACCAGCTGGGCTCTGCCTGGCCTGCTCTGCCCTCTTCCCTCAGGGCTGGGCACTGCTCTTCTTCAGCAGAAACTTGTGTCTCGCCAGCCCTTCTGCCAGCATACCTCCTCCGATGTCCAGCCTACAGACATGAACCAGCACTGGGCTGCTCCATGGATGTAGACAAATTATAAGTTATAAAAAAGTACATTAACAAGAACAAATGAACAACAGCAAAACCCACTATGTAAATACTTAATTCCTTAGTTCTCTCATCCTGCAATCAAGATTGTGTTTGTTTGTATCTTACATATTCATTATTTTTGTACCTAGCTGGAGTAGTGTAGAGCTGTTAGACCATCTTTCTAAGAAGCTGGAGTCCCTTCGCCATCTTTAACAATGCAGAGGAGACACATCCAGTGAACAGGAGCTATGTGAAAACCCAGTAAAGATCAGGCTGGCAAGAGGAAGTCTGCCATGATTCTAGACAGGATGAGTGCAGGCACCTTCCTGATGGTATCAGCAGAGCCACTGAAGTGAGAAGCACAACATTTTTCTTTGACGACAAGCACCATTAAAACTTTTCCTCACGGGTCTCCTCCGGCTCTGACACATAAGGGGCCATGACAGCTCTATCAATCAGCTCCTGCAGATCCCAAGGAAACCAGCCATCCATGGGGACCATGATACCCACCTCAGGTGCTGTGTCAGGCAGCTAATATTCCACTCTTTGATGCATAAGGCTCAATATATGATTTTTTTTTTTTTCAGATTCCTCCTCCCAGACACCAAAACTGCCAAGCAAAATTGATGCCAATTTTACCCTCTCTGCTGCTTTCAAGGCAAATTATTAATGTTTTTTAAAGCTTAATTCCTGACCCTAAGTTTAATTCTGTCTCAACATCTGGTCCCTCAATTGGCTGTCGCAGTACAGTTGTGCTGCTCTTTCATCTGCACCCTGCCCGTAGACCAGCAGAGAAGTTCCAGAGCTGCATCCATTCAGTTTTTACTTCAAACAGTGATCGTTATGATAAGATGCTCCAAGACAAAAGATGTGGAGCAGCTTATCTGACACAGTGAGATGTGGCAACACGTGTCCTGCATCTGACAGGACCAGAAAGCAGAGAAGTAAATTTTTTTCTTTATTTCATTTATACCAAATATGATATAAATGAATTTATCAAGGGAAAGGAATTTGTGGTAATGATTGATACAACAACTCCCATGCAAGGCCCAGAGAATATTTGTATAAATATATATTATACCAAGATTAAGTCAAAATTTATTACTGTGCTCTCATTTGTCTGAGAAAGTACAACTATATAAAGTGCATTTTTTTGCTTTTGTCAACACTTCACAGTTGTCATTTTGAGCAGTACTGTCTGTGTATAAATAATGAATACACTCTCACAGTTGGTGCCACAGGAACAAAACTTGTTATCTTTACAGGTAAATCCAATAACATTTTTTAAATCTCTAAAGCATTGCTTGCTCACAGAAACAAGAAAATCTACTAAAAGGAAATAATTTTTTACATGCTACAATACTAATCTAGAAAAAGCATTGCCACAAGACATCATTATGTCAGCAAGTCTAGAAGAACTGTATAAAGCATTCAACATGCATAATAAAATTATTATCTCCAACTTTACTTAGAAAAAGTATGGAAATTTTTGTCCTAGAGACAAGTGATAGAAAAACTAAATAAACTATTGTCATGGCTCAGATGAGAAGTACAAGCTAGAAGCAGAATGTTAGGAGTGAACTTCTTGGGGATTAATTTGTTTTCTTCAAGGTTTAGTAAAATTTTTTATCCAAATAAGTTATTCATAGAGCACATACCTTACCTGATCTGACCTGATCAGTTGATGTGAAGAGATATTAAAAAATTCAAGTATAACTGGGTTAAATTTCCAGTTGGAAAAAAAGAAAAGCACTTTTGAAAAAGGTTAAAGCATTTAATTCTCCTATTTTCAAAATGTCCTTTTGTTTGAAAGTGATAACTTTCAACAGAACATTTCTTTGAATTTGATATGGTTTTGGAGATAAACCTAAAAAAAAAAAAAAAGATTTTTAGATTTTTCAGTCAATCAAAAATCAGTTACTTAAGTATAGTTAGCTTTTATGTTATTTTACTTTTGAGTACTGATACTGATCAGGCTAGTATCACCCTGAACACACTTAATACAGCCATTCCCATGTTCCTCCAGGAATAAGGACACTTGAGCCAGTTTTATTTGCTAAATGTATATGTATACCAGTTCTCCACTAAGAAGAGCCTAGTGGTTTTAGTCCTGTCATTTAGGGATACACCTTAACACAGGAATTTCATTATAGTGAGCATAGAAATACAATGTCCTGCTTGGATTTTCAGTAAGCTTTGAGAAGGGACAGAGAATTTCCTTCCTACTGCCATTTCTAACATATATTCAAGCACACACCCATGTGGGCACACACAACCCCCTCCCCTCAAATGCCAATATTTTGTATAGCCATTCAAAGGTTACCATCATGATTCCTACACTCTCTGTAAACAGAGATCCAGAGGAAAACAGGCTCCTGCAACAACAGGAAATAAGTGGGAAATTATTTTTTTTCTTTCTCATCACTCATACTGCAACAAATTTCCAGGTGTTGGTAGGCTGCAGTAGATAAAACAACCTTCTGCAGCCTGGCACATGGAAGAGAATCATGCTTCCCAACATTGAAAAGCATTTCCTGCATACTGGTGCAGCTCCATCTGACAAAGCAGGTAGCTTTGTACCAGAGTCTAGTCCTAGAGCAGTGGAATATGTGCCCTAATTGGATCCAGTCACAAAAATATACTAATGCAAAAATCTTTTGCAAAGATCTCAGTTCCTCAAGGTGAACCAGGCAGCCTAGGAGTTAACAATTAGCTTTTAAAATACCAGTCCTAGGAGAAAATTCAACACTAAAATAATAAAATTAAGTAATAAGAGGTACATATAGAACACATTCATTTCTGCACCTAATGTCCCCCATGAATGACCACTTAATGTAGGCAAGGGAACGCAGCTCTGCACTGAAACAACAGGACAGGTTTACAGCATTATACAGAGCCGTGACACAGGCAGAAGCACACGTTTCCCTCTTCTCCAGATCATAGTAAATCCTGGGCACCTTCAGCCAAGTAATTTCATTTCTCTGCTGTCCCTTTCTCTGGACCATTGCCCATGATTTCTTTAGCCTGGCAAATCTCTGGGACAAGGGTTGTCTATTATGACATGACTGGATGGTAGTGATTCCAGTGGGGCTGAGTGAGATCTCTACACACTAACAAGTACAAATGAATAACAACAGAACAAGAACACGGTCTTTTCTTAAAGCATCTTAAATCCCTTTTTCTATTCCTAGGCACTTCGGCGTGCTTAATGAGCATACGAGAAAAAGCCACAAAAGGACATCATTTTGAAAGCAAATGCTTGCTTGCAATTTTGTATGGGTAAGTGAACCATTTTTTCATGCACAAGCTCAATAAGCAAAGACTTGGCTACTTCATATTTGAAAGCAAATCTTTCTGAACATGCACAAAGCCTGTCAGCCTGAAAAATTGCAGCAAACTGGCTGGCAGAAAACAAAAAGCCCACAGGCAATTGTTGAAGGAGACTAGTAGAGGACAGATGCAAAAAGGCTTTCACAGAAGTGTTGGGATCAAGGACTGGAGGGTACAGATAGCTTCAGATAGGTGACAATCTTTATGGCAAAAAAAATGACTGAACAGTATTCTTATAAAACATTGGAAAGTATGTAAAACTGTGCCAATGGACGAAACGAGATTTCTTTCTTTTTAGGCTATGATATCACCTTGGCTTCTCTGGCACTGCTGTTCTCTAGTGGACCCACTGGGAGTAAAAGCAGAGCTGAGTGTTTTGCCTATTCTGTTCATTTGCTGCTGCAATGCTCATAAGAAGCTGATATTAAAACCTTTACATAAGAGGGGTGTCCTGGTTTTAGCTGAAATAGAGCTGGTTTTTGTTTTGGTTTGGGTTTCTTTCTCAGGAGCTAGAATTGTGCTGCGTTTTGCTTCCAGCCTGGGACTCTCTGTGAGAGAGACTGATAACACACCAGTGTTTACATTTTTGTTACTGGAAGTGAAGGACTTTGTGTTCTGTTAGTCCACAAGCAAAAGATTTAAGGGGGAAGAAGAATATTTAAATTAATAAACTTAACTGACAGTTAGATATGCCAATGGGGTAATATCACGTCATGCCCAGTATATTATTGAGGGTCTCTTTGTCTCTTGCTCTCTCTGGCTTTTGCTCAGGCTCTCATCCTTCCAGGATTGTCGCTCCGCCGGGATCGTTATCTGGGAACAGGCTGGGCTCGGTCAGGAGCAGGGTGAGCTAGAGCATTGGATGTCACTCATTTGCATATTTTGTTACTGCATCACTACTATTTTAATATTAGTATTATTTTAAATTTTCTTTCTATTATTAAACTGTTCTTATCTCAACCTACAAGCCTCCTTACCCTTGCTCCCCAGCCCTCTCCCCTATCCTCTGGGGGTGGAGGGGAAGTGGATGAACGGCTGTGTTGGCTGCTAGCCAAGGGCTAGCCAAGTGAAACTATCACAAGGGAGAAAACCATAGTCTAAATGCCCAGTGCCTGTATCACCTGGTGATTTAAATCTAACATCCCAAGGAGAGACAGTTTGTTGAAGAAAGGAGATGGATGGATGTTTACGTGACAAGCGACACACTTCACTAGATCTGATGCTCATCTGGAGGTCCTCCCTATCTGTATCTGTATAAATCAAACCTGATGACAGCCCTTGCTTCCTTTTTATTAAGTTATATACAATGAAAAGAAAAAACCAAATTTCTCAGCTCATAGAGGCAAATAGAAAACAATATTAACAGAGGAAAGTGAATATTTCTAGAGTGCCTATCTGCTTGGATTTAATTTCCAACACTGATTCCCAGTACCTACAAGAGATCCTCATCTTTTAAGTAGAACTTAACTTCTGTCATTCTGATTTTTATACCCCATTGTAACAATTCAAAAGTCAGGAGCCCAGAAAGTAGTTTGGACAATGCTATCTATATTCTCATGCACGTTGACTCTCAGTAGGAGTTACAGATTTAGCTGTTCTTTGCTCCTTTGAATATTTCCCCAGACAGTCAAAAGCTTAATTTTTAACATCTGGAACAGTGATAGCAAAAACAGCAGCAGCAGCATGGAATTCTGTGTATCAGCAATGAACGCTTTATTTCCCTCAGCAGCATTTTCTGCTGTGCAGCACTAAATGTTTCAACTGAGAATATTATAGTCATGTGAGCATGCCGACATGCCCTCTGTGAGAGGTCCCAAAAGTACCATGTACCACAGGTTATACTTGAAGCAGAAAGTATCTCAATCTAAGCTTTGCACCCACCTACCTAATCAAAAGAGAAATAATAGGTCATTGAGAATAAAGCTTTTATCAATGTTCTATTTCTTCCAATTAGCTATCATTATTATATGTACCACCCATACTTCAGAGGCAAGATATTAAAAGTTAGATTGATTTCCTAGGGATCTTATCATCTAAATTAAACAAAGCACATCAGCAGATGGCAGGCACACAAGGATGTGGAAAATGGGAAAAGACATTGTGAATATGTGAATAGACATGCTTCTGTCACACGCACATAACGCGAGGGGTTTTTTTTCTCTTTTGTTTCTGCAAGAGTAAGTATAAAATGACCATAAATTTAATGTCATAATTTTAAATCACACTCAACATATAAAATAAATTGGATCTTCATCTAGCACAAGACTGGCATAATGCTGCTGCACTCTATTAATAGAGTTGTACTGACATTCACCTTTTTTGACTTGTGTGTGTTTCCAAATTGCATTTCCAACTTGACTGTGCCCCCAGTTAAGACAGATTGTTCAGCTGGGATTTTTTTCAAATGGAAGAAGGATTTGAGTCCAAAGAAAATCTTTTTAAGTACTATTTTTTTCTTTGCAATCTTCTTAACACTACTTAATTATCACAGAGTTTGATACTGAGTTTAACTCTTTTTTTTTTTTTTTTTTTTTTGTCCAATTCTAATTTCAGCAGGTTGAGTGTTGGTTGGTGAGCAAGAGCCAGAAAAAAAGTTCAGCTTAATTTATTGGTAGGAATCAGAAAAACACAAAATACAGTTTTCAGAAATCCCATCTCTTCTAGGGATGAGAATCCATTTTTAGGAAAAGAAAAACAAACAAACAAAACTAGACTCAATTTCCTTAGTTTTTAGAGGACAAAGGACCTGCAAGGCAGACAGGGGCAGGCTCGCACAGCTGGGGAGGTGCTACTGGAACTCTCAATGAGGCTTTGTGGAGGATCCCCTTATGCTGAAATCACAGGCCTCTTTTAAACACAGGGCACCCATGTGATAAAACGTCCTCAATTAAAAATGCATATTATGTGTGGAAAAAATACTAATCGGGTTAATTTTTTTTTTTCCTTTTTCCAGTGTGTTCAGTAACCTGAGAAGACTGGTTATCTGCTCCCCATTGCTTGTCCTGCATCTGAGGGTTCTGGCCAAAGAGACTCTGAAAGCAGTGCCTAGCTTAGAAATGTGATAAAATAATAAAATCTGGAAACTTTGCAGAATCTTCCTAACTTAACCACTTTCATGTGGTTTCACTGCACATGCTTTCTTCATTGTTGCTGCTTTAACACTTGCTTTATATATTAGTTATTAAACAGTTGTTTTTGACTTTGACTTAACTATCCCCTTATCTCCAGATACAGCCATTTCTGTTTAACTTAACCACATAAAGAATCTTTTTTTAATTTTTTTTTTCTTCCCTTTAGTGTGCACTTTTCTTCCTCTGGCTACATTATCTGTCCCTGTCACAGGTGTCTGTGTTTACCCAGTACAAAATAAAGAACTTGCTCCTCTCTCTAACTGTGTATCTGAAATCTTTCCCACAGTGGTCACCTACTTTGTCAGTTCTTTTAAACAGTGTGTTCAGACCATCCAAAACAAAATCAGGATATGCACCCATCATCCCTCACTGTCCCTCTGCCCCAAGACTGAGAGTTCAAGAAGTCAGAAGTGGCACTATCTCCTACCACCGTGACCAGCTTACCTACATATCCTCACCAGTCAGCCTTGCAGGCACATGGACTGGTGACCATCTCAAACCACTCCTACAGGAGAAACTATATCAGCACTGGGCTTCCTGCTTTACAGAGCACACAGGTGGCACTTGTCTCCTGCTGAGACTTTGAAGAGAAAAAGAAGCCTTTGTGCATGACAATACATTTGGCATTCGCTTCAAGAGTTCGCTTCAAATATGGCAGTAAGCACGTTTTCCTGCACCTGTGTTTTCAAGCCAGTTACTGGAAACATTTATGAAATGATAATGAATCTTAGAGCAAACAAATCCACACAAGGAGATGCTCAGAGATGAACTTGGGGCTGCCTTGCCACCCCTCTATGGGAGGAGTCCTGTGTCCTAAAGGTGACAACCATAGCAGGGGGCTTACAGCAAAACCCAGCACCACTCAGCTTTGGTTTTGCTACACAAAAGGGCAGCCCTTGAGCATCCACTCAGACCAACAGAGGCAAGTCAATCACACGCTCTTCATGAGCCAGGGTTTAATCCCTTCATGCATGCACACACAGAACTATAGTCCACCCCAGAAGAGACACGTGCTGCTGACAGCAACAGGCTCACAGGCAACGTAAACTGCTTTCAGGAGTGTGCTGAGGGACACTCAATCAGGCCTGTGATAACAACTGCAAGAAGTGAGAAAAGATCTGAAGAAACAGCAACTGAACAGATGTAAGGAAAACTCATTGAAGGAACTGGAACTAAAATGTAGCAGAAGCTCAGGTCTTAGCAGCAGCCAGGGATATGCCTTCTCAGATGAAGAATGGAGGCAGATGTAAACATTCCTGTCCACCTTCCAGGAGGGACAGACAAGAGCCAGCTCGGACCTGGAAACTTTGCCAAAGAGGCAGTAGATAAATGCTTGGGCACAATATCTCACTAATGCAGCTCTATAACTTCCAGAGCAGAGCTGGCTTGCTTTTGGCTGGCTCACAGTGGACAGAGAAGCTCACAGCTGTCTGCACCCACCTGTGTAGACATGTCTTGAGAGCTCTGTTGAAGCTTTGCCCATCAACACCAGCTGCAAACCCTGTCCTAAATTTAGGGTATTAGAACAATTTGGCAGAATAAATAAAAATATGAGGTACCAACAGAGATTCTGTATCAAAATTGTGGAAGTACCTCCAGTTTTTGACATGTTAAATTATAGGTTAACCTGTCAAATTAGTTCTGAAGTCTTGGGGGAACAAATTTTGACAAGAAAACTAAACAAACAGAAAAACAGATTGCCAGAACTAAAGAAACCTTCATCACCAAGCATTCAACAGCCACGGGAAAGCAGTGTTACTATGACTACTGACAATCAAGTAATAATACTCCATCCTCAAAAACATAACAAACAGCATCTGTGTTTCCATCTAGACTATTCAGGTGTAGGGGGACAACACCTGAACATCCTCAGGTTCCTATGCTTCCTTTGCTCTGAGATATGAACTGCAATAGGAGAACAAGATGTAATCTGTGTCAAAAATATTCTCCTACATGAAATGCTCATTCAAATGAGCATTTACCCATTCTTTGATTTTTTTTCCCCTCTTTTTTTTTTTTTCCTCTCTCCCACTGTGTGAGTAACCAGAACAAGTAACCAGAATGTCTTTAACAGAAATTATTGTATGCCTTCCCTCTCAGCCCTGCTTCTAAGCTGCACTTGCAGGGAAGGTTTGGAAGGAGCAATAAGAACTGCATGTAGCACCATGCAGGAGCTTGTGTCGTGCAATGCTGACCAGTTAGAGGAGAATTCAGGCTATCTGCCATTTGTTGGATACTGAACAGCACAGCTCTAGGCACCCACACGCATGACCAGCCAAGATCCAGACCTTAGCATAGACTTGGCAAATTTTGCGACAGCTAAGTGACAGCTGAAGTAAGACTTCAGATTGCCTGATAACAGCACAGTCAACCATATGGAGGGCTTGACGTGTAAATATTATTCATGTGCAGGCTCCAGTGAAGTCAGTAAAACTAATTTGCAAGAGTAAACACGCTGTGGCAACTTCAGTCTCAAACCCAAACTGTAGGGCTTCGGGGTCCTGCATTTCTTCTCGCCAGTCTCAGCATTCCTCCTTTACTATCCCTGCCTAGGAACTGAAGGCTGCTTCTTTACCTCAAAGGATATTCATAAAAATCCACAGTAAATGGAATTGTCCCTACCTACAGATGCATCCACACCCTTTATATTTTGGCATCATGTAATTGTTGCATGTATAGCAGCATTAAATCGGTTAAATCAGTATTTCAATAGCTTAAACAAGCAATCAATAGGGAAAAGAAAAGAACAGAAGAAAATAAATCTCTCTCCACCCCAAGAGAGTTACATGGATCAACAGTTATCATGTTAGCTAAAATTCCTCCCACATGCCTTTAACTTTGTCTTAACTTCCACCAAGCTTTTAATGTTGAACACTGAGGTTTGCACCTCCTTTGTTCCTTTGAGAAGAAATAAGACTAAATTTGTTTTATTGTTGTTACATTGAGACAATTTATATATTTACCACTATCCCCTTTTAATTTCCAAAGTGAACTGTAAACAATTTAAAACTAAGCTTGCCCAGCAATCAACAGAAATAAGAATTGTATAGCCTGAGCACCCTGAGGTATGCCCAATTCTGAGGCAAGGGGTGGCGCACCTTTTGTGGGGTGATGTTTCTCTCTTCTGGGGTGGACAGCCTGGTGCCACATGAAACGGTGAGGTGCAGTCAATAGCTACATGTTGGCTGGATTATTCCCACTCCACAGTACCACAGCAGAACACAAGCAGTGCTTCTAGAAACATCCAGCAAAGTTTAAGTGATTACAGAGAGACCCCACAATGAGTGAGTCCCTAATCTAATTGCTTTAATTAAGTGAATACGCAAAGTTAGTTAGGCAATATGAATATAAGCCTGTAAGTGCTTTTACAATTACATGTTTCTGAGCAAAAACAAGAGTCTCGGGCACTCTTCCATGTTGTTACTTGCAAAGCATGAAATACCTGTATATTTGGTACCTGGAGAAGGACTTGTGTGCCAAAGAGCTCATGGGTTTTTTCCAGAGAGATCATTTCTCCCTAAGAGTTATAAGGAGAAAAAATAAGAAGCACGTGGAATTAAAGCAGAGGTAGGCAGGCTCAATCTTCTGTTCTTGAGTCCAGATAAAATCTGGGTTCCCAAATGGCAGGACCTGACTCTCCTTGTGCTTGCGCCTCTGCCATTTAAATTAATCTCAATAAAGCGTGTAGGGATGAAGTAACTCGGGGTAACTCAGGATAATTATGCCTAAATGGAAATATATGTGAAAAGGCATAGGTCTCTTTGCCCTGCTTGAGGATCTGCCAGTAGAGCTTTCAGAGAGTACAATGGTAATTCAGGCAAATTGACTGTTAGAAATATAAGTGGAAGATGATGCAGCTACTGAGAATCCTAAAGCAATTTAAAGACTGAAATCTTGTTTATGCACATCTACTTGCATTTATTATGTTCATTTCCCTATCCAAAAATGAAGTTAATATTTTCAACCTTTTGCTTTCCTGGGTCTGTGTTTTGCCTATTAGAATGAGTAATTTTGACAATAGCCTTCAGTTAAGCATCAGCAACAGAATTATTTTCTTCTATATATGTCCTTAATGATTTGAATCCTTCCTGCAGAAAAAATCTCATTAAACTCAAGAGAAGTTCTATGAATAGAATGATTTCAGATGCTGAACCAAAACTTATTATCACATCACTGTGAAATAATTTGAAGTCTTGTGAAATATACTTAATAGTAGTCAGGATCCAAAACACCTCACATTCTAAAGTAAAGATTTTATGAAGCCAATGTCAACACGTTTTGCACTGCGTAGGAATACCAGTAAAAATGTTAATAAATGTGTACTAAGAACAGAGCTGATGGCCTGGATAATCAAACAGCAATAATGATTACTGTTTGATAAATTATTTTTTAACTGTAAAAAAATGCAGATTTATTAAAAACTAAAATATTTGTAAATAGGAGAAGGTGAGAGAAGTAGAAGAAGTGGTGACAGGAAAACAGCAAAATCAGAAATTGTTAAATCATTTGTCTACCATTTATCAAATCAATTGTCTACCATTTCAGTTTATTTGCAATTATTTGATTTAGAAATGCTGCTAAATTCAGACAAATATATAAAGAAAAAATAAATGGGCTCAACATAAAGCTGAAGCATTTTGAAATAATTTAAAAAATTAAAGCTGTCCTAATGAAATATTCATTTCTTGGTGATCCATCATAGTAGTTCTTTTAGCAAAATGCATCATGCAGTATCAGGTTGAGTAGGAAATTTGTGCTATAAGTTTCAAAGGTACATGAAACAAATGAGTTTGAACTCCCCTAGGTTTGCAGTACTGAGTATCCAAACCGTAATATTTTGCTCCCTGGTTAAAAATTATACAGTTGTCTATTCAGGAATTTTGAGAATTTGTGTCATCTGGAGATTTTTAAACTCAAATTTCCAGAATGATTATTTTTTCATAGAAATAAATTAATTGCTCAAACCTCTATTTCTCTAACCAAAATAGGTTAAATGAAAACCTGCTGAGCAGGGAAAGTGTGGATTTCCCCAGTAAGGTGCTTTCTTTATGTACATGGGCTAACATAGATGCTAAAAATGCTTTCATGTAAAATGTGTGGATAATGCCATCATACATTTTTGCTCTCTTGAATGACTGATACATGATGTTCTGTGAAATGTAACAAAGAAAAACAGTCTAAAGCACTAGTTTACAAAAATAGTTATTCGGTTAAAATTTCTGGCTCGTTATCATCTGCATAAATGCTCATTCTATTCACTCACATCAAAATACACCAATTGCTAGTACTACACATTAGCTATTATCTCTTTTTTTAATTTGGGAACCAGTCAATTCCTACTCAGAAACAAATTTCTTTCTGACATAAAAATATGACTAAAATATTGCATATCTAATCAAACTTTAAAATAGTTAATATTTCATTAATATCTCAGTTTTTACTCCTTCAGATTTTTTACATAATTTCTAACACAAGCAAGTTTAAATACCTAGGTACATCTCCACCAAGCTTTTTAGACTATGACATTCACAGTAAATTTTGAATACTTTTGTTTAAAGGATATTTTTCTCTACCAGTAGCATAAGTGTACACTAGCATAATATTCTCAGCACGTATAAAGGGAACAGCTTTATCTCAGTACTTTGACAGCACATTGTTTCAAGTAAGAAATCGAGACTTCCCATAAAAATTTCTGACTGAATAAATAAAACACTTCCTCAGGGGACCCAGGTTATTATGTTTTTTTCACTGATATGAAAATCTCTGTGACTCCCTTTACCTTCAGAGCTTATAAATCAAGGATCCTTCAATTTGTGAAAAATCAGTAATGGTTTAAAAAACATTTAATCTGACACTGTAACAGTAATGGGGACTACAAGAACAATACCAAATTTCTCATTATATTTATATAAGCTGGTTCATTACAAATGAAAATATTATTATATTTTTTGCATTTATAACTTTTTTTTTCTTGACTTGATTAAAGAAAGCACTGCAAGTATATATCTGATTCTTAGAGAGATTAAATCAGAAATAAAATTCTTTAAATATGGCCTTTGTAAACAGCTTAACTCTTGTTGATGTAGTGGGCTTGCCGTACCATAAATGCTAAACAAGATGTGACTCCCAGTGTTTTACTGCCAGGGTAGTGTCTTAGCTCAGGGACAAAAGAAAGCAATTAAACTTTGACAGTTTCCATTCAGGTAGAAGCAGATAGCAACAACAGATTTTCCTGAAGTCATCAGAAACCAGTCTAAACGTGTTTTTCTGTAAGGGCTGAGGGTTGAAGAATGCTGGCTTCCTTCTCCTAGTCCATGTGCTCCAAGTTATCACCTTCTCCATGGTGGAGAGCAGGCCATCACATCTGAATCTCAGCTAGCCAAGAACTTATGTACTACTTGTTGCCAAGAGAATCCCCTTCCTTAAGAGGTCTCTGCCTACAGCAAATAAAGGAATATTTCTTTGAGACAGTGCTAGAGATGACTTTTGTCAACAGGAGCAGTTAAAACATCTGTTATGCAGAGCAAGGCTCTATATCACAAAATGTCCTATGATTTGGAATGACTGGTGGCATCTGCTCTCAAGAGACTCAAGCATGAAGCAGCATGTGAGGAAGGTCAGGGTGAGAGCCAGGTGAGGGAAAGAAATGCCAGAACTCTTTCTTGTACTGGTTTTGGATATTACTGCCACAGTACCTCAGCCACCTACACAAGCACTAATATTTCCCAACCTAACACCATAATCCTTCCCCCACCCACTACCAAAATCAACCCATTACTTGACAGCTCAGCAGTCTGAAGAAGAATTAACTCATTGTTTCATGCTTGAATGCCTACTCACCCTTGTTCAATTTTACAATGTTTTATTTTTTTCTCACAGCTGTGTTAAAACGCATGGAAAGAAAAACAGTCATACACATAACACACTGGAGACTTTCAATCATGAGATTTCATCCTTACATAAATATAGGGGTTAATAGATCTAGTTATATGAAGATTAATCCCCCTGATGTCAGGTCAGTGGTGTTCTTAGTACTACTTATGTTCCAGCTGTGTTATTTAAAGCTCTCATTCATAGCTTTAATATTTGTATTAGACTACCTGAAAATGTTTAGGTTCTTTCTTCACGACTCAGTGCTCTCTGCTTACTCTTGCCTGAACTATCTTTCTTCTCTGAGTCACCACGTCTCTTATCAGCTTCCAGCCTCCTTCCTCTTTTATTAGAATTTAGCACCATGTTGATGCTTACAGGTTTTTCTGTAAATTTACCAATGGCTTTTACAGTCATAGGTGAATGACTGCTTTATCAACTGGAATACAAAACAGTTTAATATGCTATTATATGTTGCAATAAACAATATTATTGAAATATTTCAGGGTTTTCCTGATGTTTAATGAGATACACTGTCAAGCATAGTAGGAACACAGGGTTAGTGGCACTGTTAGTACAGACTTTGCTTTAGATTATTGGTTAAAAAGTTTCTAGATTCATTTAAGGAGGCTTCTGATTCATTATCCTCTTCTGTGTACCCAGACAGTCAGTTCTGAGTGCCTAGGGGCTATGTGTGGATATGTAATAAAGATAAAGAAAATAGCAAAAGCACGCATCAGGGATTTTAAGCTTGAACCTACTATGGTTTTTAACTTAAAGGAGCTCTGGGCCATGCCCAGAGAGAGCGCTGTTATTGCTTTTTTTCTTCCCTGTGAGCTTCAGAACTGGAGTAGGCATGCTAGAGAGGCATGGGGAAAAGTGTGAAAGGGGGAAGAAAGAGCAACCACTGAAAGTGATCATTTGAGATTTGAAGGTAGAGACTGTGGTAGATTTAGTGTTCAAAATATCTAGATTACCAGTCAAGAAACTACATCCATGTGGTTCTGAAAAGAGAATCCCAGACTGAATTCTAGAATCAACAAAAGGATCTCTGTCAGCAGAATTAGCAGTAAGGCTGTGGGCTAGACAGTAAACAAAATAATACACATCTGCTCCTGAACAATTGTGTGTACGGCAGAGGATGAGAATGAATGTTTCTGTAGCTAGCTCTGCATGCCTGCTCTTCCCAGGTAGTAAAACCTGGTACTCAAGGGTTTCCAGGCTGAGAAAAGGTTGAGAAAGATTCAAGAGGCTTTATTCTGTGAATATGTGATTGTACAAATCCTGGAAAGCTGATAGTTAGATATTCTGCACCCATCTTCAGTAAGACATGATCACAACATTTGTCTCAGAATTTAAAGGTTCCTTTTATTTTTTATGAATATCTGTTCTTTTTGAATAGATGTTGCTATGTGAAAACTTCAAATTATTTTCCATGCATTCATTTAATGACTACTACATAAAAAAACCCAATATTTTTTAAAAAATTATTTCTTCTAGGCTCTAAATTTCATCTATACTGCAGGGAAAAAAAAAGGCTTTGTTTATAGCTTGAGAATTTACTAATATATGTTTTAACCTGTATTGATGTGTTTCAAATCCAGATTTCTGGATTCCATGTCCTACTGCATTATCCACTGTCAAGATGAGCTTTCTGATTTTGCTATTGCTTCTTAAATCAAGAGGCAAAATCAGTCCTAATGAGAGTGATTTTTGAAAGATTTTCAAACACATGGAGAGGTTAACTGTTCATCTTAAATGTACACACATACTCACATACATAGGGGAGAGGGAAGAAAAGGGGAGAGAGAGAAGAATGTTGCTTTTTAGGAACTCTCTAGAAACATTCTCCTGAAGCATTTGAAAGCACTAAAAGAGTAAAGATTTCCATGCAAATACCATATACCACTGAAGTAATGCCTTGACCCATCTCACTGAGTATGCTGCAATTAACCAAGCCAGTTAGTAAAAAGGGAGATTAAAAGGCCATAATAGAATGCTGTAGTAATGATCTTAGTAGCTTCTAAGGGATACTAAGAGACTAAGCGCCTTGCTAATGTTAATAATAGCATAGACAGCAATGGATTAATATTTATTTTTGTATTAGGAAGAAATTATAGCCTATGCTTTCTTAAGACATATCTTGTGAGACTAAGTTAAACATTAAAAAAAAATCATATTAAAGTATTCATTCTTCAAAGTCCATCAGATATACTTAGGACAACTGATCTCTAGAGAATTATTGGGCTAAAACCTATGTAAAATGCTCAGACACATGGCTAGAAACACGAGTGCTGCATTTACTGCAGTAGCTACATACAGTTACCATTCAGAATGGCATACTTCTTGCATGAAAACTATGACAGGAAACTTGTACCCTCCTTGACAAGCTCTTGATGTTTCACTATGTAATGCCACATCAGGTCATCAAGGCTGTTACTCAGCAAGTATCATCCAGATGGTGTCACATCAAGTTGAAATCCTTCCCTTCCTATGGAGTGCAAAATAGCAAGCAGAAATGAAGGCCAAGAGATAGCAAGCACTTCTGGAAATCGCTATACCCTGTAGCTACAGCACAGTATCCAGCACAAGTGAGCTCTCCTGAGACTCCATGGCCCCAGTATAAATACTGTGCTAATGGCTGCAGTTTATTATCATAAACCTAGCATACTGAATCCAACACCTCATGCTCTCTCACTGAACACTGCCACATCCTTCTCTTGGGGAACCCTCCCCAAGAGTGCTGTGGCAGCATCTGATAGGAAAGTGGCTCCCTGGCGATGCCTCCCCACCCTGGGATCCACAGAGCAATTGTTGTTATGTGTCACAGAGCTGCTGCACAAACATGCATCAAGGAGCATCAAGGAACAGCTCCCCTCTAATCTTTTGTCTTTTGAACCCCTGGTCATTTGTGTTTGATCTTCAAAAAATATATCAGAATTAAGAAAGATGTAGGCACAAACATTTAATAAAATAAACACCATTCGTGATGGAAGTAAATTGGAACAGACACTTGAAAAAAAATGTGATTGCTGAGGTAGGCAAAAGACAGGAACAGTATTAAATCAAATTGCAGCAATGCACAGCAGGTGTGGGATATGACTCCAACAGTCTCTATTAGGGAAACTAGACAGAACTCACTGGGTGAAGGTTGTGTTAAGGTGATACAGGGTTTTTCTTCATGTCTTGTCATTGCATATCCAGTGCTTATCAAGTATGTATTAACTTTTATAACCTCTGTGAAATCAGCAACCTCAGACAAGCTCCTCAGGGACAGCTCTTAATTTCATAGCAACCATTAACACAAGCAGCCCATGTATTGGTACAGTAACAAGTGTCTGGAAAAATTAACTATTCTGATCTGCTGTGTGATCCCACAAAGTAGCATCAGAAAGAGATCAAGAAGGTGGGGTGAAGGACTTCTAGTAGATGATGACAATCGTGTTCTGCATTACACAGAAGAGTGCCAAACAGTGACAGACTGTGTGCTGGAGCAGCTGTCTGTCACACCACTTATACCACTTTTTTGCTGTCACAAACTGAGCATGTGGAGTTAAATAGGTCAGAAAATTCTGATGCTACTAGAGACAGAGGGTGACTGTGCAATGCAGATCTGAGATTATTTGATTAAGGCCTTCCTAAGACACAACCCAAATGTAAACAATCTGTTTATCCATTTCTCAGTGTCTTAGAGCACATTTTTGCATGTAACAAGTGTGCTTACTGCCTAGTTTCATTTATGTCACTCATAGAAGCACCAAAAATACTGGTTTTGCTTCTCTCCAAGGCACATGGAAAATTCCAAAACACATTTATGTTGCCTTCAAATCCTATTAGAGCTCTACTTTTTCCTACAACAGAGTTAACTTAACGGAGAGAAAAACAAGAGTGGAGAGCAGATTTCAGGTTGCTCGGGGAGGAGCAAATTGAAAAGAGCTGTGCACACTCTTAAGAGCAGAGAGGCCCTGCAGAAAGATCTAGATAAATTAGAGAGCTGGGCAATCACCAACCATGTGAATTTTAACAAGGGCAAGTGCTGGGTTTTGCACCTGGGACACTGCAACCCTGGACACACACACAGACTGGGGAACGAGAGGCTGGAGAGCAGCCCTGCAGAGAGGAACCTGGGGGTCTGGTCGATGGCAAGTTGAACATGAGCCAGCAGTGTGTCCTGGCAGCCAAGAGGGACAACCATGTCCTGGGGTGCAACAAGCAACTGCATCGTGAGCCGGTTGAGGGAGATAATCGTCTCGCTCTACTCTGCACTGGTGCTGCCTCACCCTGAGTACTGTGTGCAGTTTTGGGTGCCGCAGTATAAAAAGGACCTAAAGCTACTGGAGAGTGTCCAGAGGAGGGACACAAAATTGGCGGAAGGCTTAGAGGGGAAGCTGTATGAGGAGAGGGTGAAGTTGGTTGGCTTGTTCAGTCTGGAGAAGAGGAGACTGAGAGGAGATCTCATCGCAGTCTGTAACTTCCTCACAAGGGGAAGAGGAGGGGCAGGTCCTGATCTCTTCTCTCTGGTGACCAATGATAGGAGCAGGGGAAATGGCAGGAAGATGTACCAGAGCAGATTTAGGTTGGACATTAGGAAAAGGTTCTTCACCCAGAGGGTGATGGAGCACTGGAACAGGCTCCCCAGGGAGGCAGTCATGGCATCAAGCCTGACAGTATTCAAGAAGCATTTGAACAACACTCTCGGACACATGGTCTGAACATTGTGACTGTCCTACGCTAGGGCAAGAGTTGGACTCATTGATCCTTGTGGGTGCCTTCCAACTCACAACATTCTATGATTCTATGAAAAATAACCATTGTCAGTCTGCTGGATTACTTGATTCCTTCTCAGTTAAATAATTAATAATGCAAAAGCCAGACACTCCAGCCATGAGATGTCTTCAGACTGACTGATCAGCTTTTATGGAATATTTATCTTCATTAGTATATTTATTATATAAGTAGGTCCTGGGATTATATTAGCCCCTCCTTTACTGTATTCATTTCATGGCTATTAATGTTAGACATATTAGCATCAACATAAAACTCTAGATGAAATTCTTGAAGTTTATCTTTAATAACATCTGTCTCTCTTAGTATGCAGACTTAGCAATTGATAACATTATTCTCACCAGAACTGAAAATGTGCTCAGAATAAATGTAGTCAGAAGCATCTTCAGTATATGACAGCAGTTATGGCCAAGACTAATCCCATTTACCTTCTCAAAACTAAGTGAACAGAGGAGTCTCATTATTTTTAGCATTTCTGTGACACTATAAAAGAACATTTCTAACTCAAGTCTGTACACTATACATGACCTGTATTTGAAATTAATCCCTTGCATGTTTCATACAATAGAAGCACTTTTCTTAGTTGCTATGAAACTGCTGAAGTTGAGGAAAGGTAACAAAACTTCAAAAGCTGTGTGTCTTGGGGACACTATCTCTACAGAGCTCATTATTTAGGTTTAGAAGATACATTAAAATCACCCTCCTCATAAGAGAACACTGGTTTTGCATTGTTATGCACACAACAGCTACAGAAAAGTGACATACACTCCTGCTCTGTCTCTGCAGCAAGGTTTACTCCTGGTTTATCCAGTTAGACAACATATCACCTGTTACATGTTGCCTGACACTATTCCCTGCTCTTTTCCAGTATGCTTGCATATCTTGGTGTGCTTGTCACACACACATGCACATTTTGACTCAGTCGTGAAGAAAAAGGGCCTTGAGCATCTAAAAGCTTGTCTGGGGTTTTTTTGTTAGTTTGCCTGTTTTCCCACCGATGGCACTTGAGCCATTTCTGATCCACAGTGGCGGTAAACTCCCATAGAAATTAAGTGAAAATTGAGATTTGTCAAAATCCTGTCACTTAAGTATTTCAGAAATGTGATGTCCTAGCCATCTAAGCAATCCTAGCCATTCAGAGCAATCTGAAATTGGCAGGAGGCAGGTGCTTAAAACCTTTCAATAACTGTGACAGCAGCACCTTTGTAGTCATGATAGCCAAAGGCTATGAACAAAGCAGGGTTTTTACGCAGGTAATACTTTCTATTATTCCAAAACAGGAGAAGGTGATTCAAACACTTTCTTCTTACTTTCCAGCTAGGTTGACTATGGTCTAGGAAAATGGCCTTATCTAAATACATTAAGTCTTTACTTCAGTAACAAGGTGGAACAATTTCAGTGCAATGAAGATACTCTCACCCATTTAACGAACAGCAGCCAAGACTGCACACTTCCAGCAGAAGATCAGTTCCTACATCTCATCTGATGTATGTTATTATGCATCATAAAATTAGCCAAATAACAATGACAAAGAGCTTAAGTGAATTTTAAATGACAGTATATTATCATTTTAATGACAGTTTATTATCATTTTTGTGTTGCCTTGCCCTCACGTTCAAATAAGAATGATAATTTTTAAAATTTATGTAGCTTTCAGTGATATGAAGGTGCTACAAAGGACTTTGGTGACTGTAAGCTTGTACAGTGAAAATAGGATCTTACTAAAGGTGCTTATGTCAGCTATTTAAAAGTTTACTATAAATAACACACTGTCTGAGGACACAGAATAATGTATTTAGCAAACAAAAAGCATCTTAGGACTTTCCCCAAGTTCATCAAATTAAAAAAAAAAAAAAAACAAAAAAAAAAACCAACTTATATCTAACCCGTTGTGAAGCAAAGCCAAACACATGATGCGACCTCAGAGGAAAAAAAAGTAAACTATTATTCCAGTTGCTCAGTAGTAGATGGAAGTTGTTTTCCCACCACAGCTACATACCAAAACACCTGGTTTTGAATTGAAACCATAGCCACAAAAGACTAGATATATTAAACTTCCTACAATTGCTTTGAAATCACATTTTCTCCAACCTGGAGGTAGTAATTTTGTGCCCACTATAATTCCTAAATTTTATATTATCCTTATCTGTCCCTGCTGTGTTGCTGCTGCAATGGTAAGCATACACAGAAACCTTAATGAAGCACTCACTACAAACTGTAAACATAGAGAATGCCAAGCTGTCATGCACAGTACTGATAGGGGTTAATACCTTCCACAGTCATTAGGTTTGGATTCGGGGATGTTTGGACAGTAGTCAGTTCAGATAAAATTCAGTTGTATGCTACCAGACCACAGAAAGCTTATGCATCACTGAATCTCTCAGGTATACCTGGATCTTAGTGGGATAAAATTCATCTCTGTGTATAACATCTTTAAATCACATGTTGGTCCCATTGCCTTGGTTTCCTTGGGCACATAGGGTGGTGTATATACCCATACAAAACCTCTGCAGAGGGAATTATCATCTCTTTTAAGACATGCTAAGAACATGTACATTCGAAGTGCTGAAGCAGAAGAAAGCCAAGGGCATGCCTGTGCTTCAGTGACTCATGATGGCTTCCGTGTAAGCAGAGGCTGGGAGGGGGTGTTGTGGACACATGATGGTCTTAGCAACAAAGCACACAAGCAAGACACAATGCTGATACATGCACACTTTCACAGAGCTGCAAGAACCACACCAGAACTGGGTGAGCCAACCAAAATGCCACAGCTCAACTACAAGCATCCAAACCAGTGAAGTTAACACTCAGACTTGCTCAGATGTGTTATTATGTAACATACCCTAAAATACTGCATTGCTTCAAAAAATACCACTACTAGAAAATTAAAACACAGGAAAGAGAAAAATGTCTTTTTTTTTTTTTTCCTCATCAAAAAGTACTTGTTGCTTAACTTTCCAAGGTAGAAAATGGAAAACAGACAAATAAAAAAATTGCTGTGGCATTTCTACTCAATATTTTAGAAGAAAATGTTAAAGCAACACCTCAAAAATATTCCAGGTTTTTCCACTCCTCTGTGGAGTTTTCAAATCTTCTCTGTGGCAGAACAGCACCTGTTCTGCTGTGGCAACAGCTCCCCAGTTACAACAAAGAGATAGCAGGGTTTTCCTATAGCATACATCATCCTAAACAGTTATGTATTCCTTTTAAGACCCCTCAGTATAGCAGCAGTGATCTCAGTCACCCAGCCATACTCCATACTACATCCAAGACCTGTCATTGCACTGATCTAACTGTTCAGCGCACTCACATTTGTCTGTACACAAACCCAAAGGCCAACTTTGAAGACCATTTTTTTCCTGCAATGAAAGCTACGAAGAATTTAATATGTGCATTTACTTAATTTAAATCCTCTTAATGCATTAAGGTCTGCGTTTGAAATGACAAGATGTTCATAAAGAAGCTGAACTTCTCATGGAGACTTTAACATTGCAATTTTTTTTCTTTCATTTTAACTACAAAATAAAATTACGCATTTTCAAAAGAAAATGTATACACTATGTATTTTAAAAGAAAAAAAAAAGTGAGAAGTTTTCAGGTCACTGTCCAGGTCACAACTATTAACAATGCAAAAGTACAGACATAAGGACTTTCTGGTAACAGTGTTGAATTCTCAAACGGTAGTATCTTCAATTATTACTAAAGCAGCTAGATGTTACAAGTGCGCTGACTAAGTTAGCAGGAGGTTTAAATGCTTAATTATATTTTCTTTTTTTTTTGTATCAACTAGCATATCAACTCACTTTCTATTCCCATAAGATAAATGGCATATGTTCCTCTCTTAGCAAATGTTACATTAGTCAGAATTCAGTCTTAGAATTGTACCACCACGTAGAATTACAAAAACAATATTCACTACTCTGAAGAATAGCGTTCAAGAGAAACTTTTTAGTTTTCTCATTTTTAATAATATTTTGAAAATAATAGCTGTCCATTTTTCAGGCTATTTGCACAGCTCCTGCCTGCAAAATTGTCAATTGTTTCAAGAAGGACAGATTAGAGCCTGTCAAAATGCCTGAAATTGAGACAGTGACAGCTGAAAGCTATTCCAGATTTTGAAAACAAATTGATTGCAATGTCTGTACATTTTTCTTTGGCAGCTGGTTAATGGAAACTTAGCTGTAGTGCAGGTATGGAAATGCTATAGATGGTGAATTAGAAAGTTATTTGGAGGAAGCTTTAATTTCACAGGACTAGATGCCTTACTGAGGAAGAAGGCTCTTTTTTGATCCTTAGTGTTGGTTTCATATACAGCCAGACAAGTTTTACAATCACATATATCATGCCATTCCACTCCTTTCCTTTCCCTGTCACCTGCAGGTAGCAATCAAGGTTGAATGGTTTCTGTAAGCCAGCTGCATACTGAAAATAGCTGACCACTTACAAAATATAAAATCAGATCAAATGACAGCAATAATGTGCAAAAAGGATACAATTCAGTAATGAATTAATTGTACATATTTATTGACCCAGAGACTCCTCTAAAGTGGCTCAATGAGCATGAAAGAACTTCAGATATCGATGCTTAGGATATTTTCCAACAATGCTTCCAGGAGATTGCAGCTTGATTTCAAACACTTTTTGCTCTTGCTCTGCACCCTACCTCAGTCTCACCATCTCAACACCCAGGCCTCAATTTAACACACAACACATGCCTCGCAAAACCTTTACACTTGTGCAGCAAGTTAGCTCTCACTCTGAGTTGAGAGACCTTTGTGTCTATCTTGTTCAGACGTGAGTGACTAGAGAAGGTAGAGAGCAGCGACTTAATGGACCCTGAATATCAAAAGATACCACTGCTATTCCCCACTTCCTCAAATCTGCAGTCTATCCCAGTATGACTATATTGCTTTCTCTTTCTCCCTCCCCAGGCTCCTTTATAGCACAATCACCTGCTCCATTTGAGTGCAGTACAAGTCCTTGGCTTAGTGTCTTGAAAATACTGTCCTTTCATGATGAGATATTCTTTCATACACCTTTACATGCTATCTCCTTTATCTGTCTGACCTCAGAGAGTCACAGTGTCAGAATTCCAAACAAGTTAACAGGCTGGCCTTTAAAATTTTATGACTGCTCTCTTCATCTGCAGCAGTTTCCAATAGGTAGTGGCCATCCTTCCCAAAGCTAACAAGTGATACTGGGTTCTTCTAATCACAAGGCAAGAGGTGAGCCTATTACAGCAGGTTAAAGGGCAGGGAGGATTGGCTTTTTTTTAGATAGGTTTATAGAGGGGATTGATCAAGTTAATTTAAACAGCTGGCAAAAAAAGCCCACTGCAGCTTTAGTCAGGATGGATTCTCAGATTATTATGGGACCAGATGGACTCTGTCCTGTAAGAAATTGTGCATTCCCTGGAGTAGACAGGGGGTCACTGAACCATCCGTTTTGTTGTTGCTCCAAAGAGTGTCTTATTGCTGTCTGCATCTGCTGTTTCACTACTTGATTCCCCCAGGCCTACTTTACATCAGCTTACTCAGACACAAGATGTCCTCTTGTTTTAAGTAAGAAAGAGAGATGCATTTGCCACCTCAGCCTGCCATGCTATGCCTCTAGTTTTCCTGTCTTCACAGTCTGATGTTTTTCTTTCCTTGTTTTAGCCCCTGAAAATGTATTAGAATAGACAATAGATTTACAGGTCTTTTAGCATTCTGGTGGTACCACTCAGTGATGCCAGGAGTTAAATTTGTCAATAATAATGCCTTGCTCTTGCATGGCATTTTTCAACAGTAGAATACAGAGGTCACCTTTTCACACAGAGGTCAGCGTCACTAGCCCTATTCTACAAATGGTGAAATCCAGGTACACAAGAGCATTGTCAAGAATCATAGACTAAACCCAGGAAATTCAGAGATATTCAGAATAGGGTCGAAAGAGACAGAAGGAAAAAGGTACACATGAATCTGTATAGCCATTCAGTACAAGTCTATGCATGAATGTAAGAAATACAGGAAATAAACAGGACCTAAAATTCCTTAAATGTGGTCAAAACCAATCTCTGCACAAGAGATTCAGTGGGATAATTAATATGGCTAAACTATAAGTTCTCTTTATTAATATAGAAAGATATACAGCTTGGTCAGGAAGGACAGACTACCAAGGGACAAGGATATTAACTATGTACTATTCATGGGGTGAGACCTGCTGAACTCTCTGGGTTATGTTTGAAGACCTGATATCTTAGTAAGAGTTGAAATCTGTCACTAAAGTCCTTTTGACACTGAATCAGTACCAATTCATCTAACGGCACTTCTTCCAGTGTCCTGTGAACATTGTACTTCACAGGGTCCCCTCACACCCTTTATGGATTTCCATAAATACATATAAATAATTGCAAGCAGGACCTATTCCAGGAAAATAACTTTAACCATGACTTTATGCATGATCTCTTATCTGCCAAATAATTCCTCAGAAGTATAGGACCATTTGCAAAGGAGCAAATAACAAATCAGCCACTTTATTCACCAGCAAGGCACCAAAATCGGGTGAAAGCCAGTATGATTGATTCAGTGGAATTTGCTTTATCTTTAACATATAATGTTATCCCTGAACAGGTGTACAAAACTTTTCTGGAGCTAACCGTTCTTCCTTTTGGACAATCTGAGCTAATCAAAGATGAAGGGCTTTTTCATTGTTAGGTGAATGACATCCTTCATTGCTCTCATCATGGCTGAGATACACCAGCACAGATCTCTATATTATTATGAATAAGCTACATATTCTTGAAAGACTCACATATGTGGAGTCAATTTTTCTTTATTAAAATCTGTGAAATTAACTCATTTAAATTCCATATGGGTCAATGATTCAGGTAACATTAATAGAGTTTTTTATTATTAAAACACATTTGTTGAATACTAGTTCAATTAATAACAAGACTTATATTAAAAGTCTTTTTCTAAAGAATATGGGATTTGAATTCTTTTATCTTTTTGAAACTAACGAGATTTGTGAGTAGTTTTCTCATTTTTATTATTAAATCCTTTAATAGAAATCTTAAGGAAATATAGTGCTATTTCTCAGCCTTTTCTTTTGTCTTAGTATCACTGGATCATTATATATATGAATATTCTTGCTTATTTTAGCCTACGTTAAATTGATTTTCCTCAGAGAAAATAAAATCAAGCAGACAATTGGCTCACACAGCTCACCACAATGCTTGTGGAACAGCAGAGACACATCCATGCCAGCAGATTAGGATCTAAGCAGAGTCTCAAGAGTTGTACATAAGGCTCAGGCCATAACTGATGTGAGCCTTCTGTTCACTATGATTCCATCCATAATCATATGGCATTTAATTTACAATTCTGTTCATTACCCTGTCTCAATATATGGGGAGGAGGGGTCATTAGTACCTAGCACAAAGGTTCAAATTCTAAATTAAACCTCAGCATCTTTCAGGGAAGTGGCTTTTAATTTTATGACTGCAAAAACCTGTAATTCCTTTTTCCAAAGTACTTTCCAGAGGCTTTTGTCACTTACTAACAGTAATAAACTTGCCAGAACTTAGAGACTTTGGTACCTTCCAAAATTTTAAATTGCTGTAAGGTAATATTTTCACTTTGCTAACCTTATGAAAATTGCTTCTCTTCTCTCTTTCATCATGAATCAGGTACATTTACATTGCTGATGGTCTACACGTTAGCCAGATATTGTGTTCTTCAGCTCTTCAAACATTACTGAATAATCTGATAAACTGAAAGCACAAGGGAAAGAGTTAAATACAAAAAAAGCACCCCAAAATTCACACTTTTATCTTGATGGTACAACTCAGAAATATTCTCTATTTTTTCCAGCTGTGCTATACATATGTTAGTGTAAATACATTTCAGAAAATAATTCAAACCATTTTTTCTTAAAATTATACTTTAGAGGTGTATTAAGGTCACTAGGTTTTTCATGATATTGATCTTCTGTTGTTCACCTCTCTGTACAGATATCAGCACAGCAGAATTCACCTCAGGACTGACACCTTCTTGGATAGATGCAACAGACAGTAAATTGTCATGGACTAAAAAACTGATCTTACACAAGCATAGAAAATAATAGGTCCAAGTCTCATTGGGAATTGGATTTCTTGATAAAGGCCAAACCCCAACAAATTTTTCAAAAATGTGTTTGTTATGAGAGGTGAGAAGAAAAAAGTCTTTGGCTAGCACATGATAGTCAAGTGAAAGCAAATAAACTAGTGGATAACCCTTCCTTTTGGTAAGTGGGCCAAGGCATCAGGAAAGGAAAACCTAAAGGCACAGTTCTCAACAGCCTAATGCAGCCCTTAATAGTGACCAGAACACACCATAACAGGAATGAACGTGCACTCTCAATGGATGGCAGTCATCTGGCCGCTGACCAGTGAGACACGAGGCCTGAGATTACTCAAATTCCCCAAGACTGTGGTGACAGGTCAGGAAGTAAAGGTAAGGTCTGGATGTCCTTAATTGTGGACTAAGCAAGTTATGGTATCAGCAGTATTACCCACTTAGAGGTCACCAGAAGTAGTATTAACATGTAGAGTTTTACCTCATGTAATATTCTCAGGAAAAGGAGAACCATTGGGAAATTTCACACGCATTTCCCAACCATAGTACAATGATGTCTCCCAAAAAAAGGACATGAAAACAAACCTAGTCCAGAAGCAGTGGCACATCTTTACATCTAAGCCAAAGATGTTGACCTCAGGACACACTGACATAGCAGGTGACATTGCCTCATATTATCTGCTGTAGCCATGGCAGTCTGAAGGCAGCACCAGATTCAGCCCAACAGCATCCCAACAAACTGGAAAGGGATCATCTTCTTTCTGGAGGCTGAACACAGTGGTACTGGTGCCCAGCAATAATGCTTCACATATTCTTTAAGCCTGATGCTGTAAGGTGTTGAATGCAGGGGAAGAGAAGTATCTTTACAACAGATACTATCGTCTACCCCTATAGGTTAAGGTGTATATAAGGAGGTGATTGAAACACTGAGTGATTCTTCCATCATCACAGATACAGGATGTGATCTCCTGGGGAAACTAGTACTTCCATTGTATCTCCAGCATAGCAGACTATTATGATTGACAAGAAAGTGAAAAATTCTGAGTTTTCAACTTATACATCTACACAACATGAAGGCACATAAAGACTGTTTTCTTAAAATGTGACTAAACCTTTACTAAAGGTTATCACAGAATCTGTTTCTAGTTGCCAAGTTATGAACAGGAAAAAATATTAACATTCTGACAACTGAATACAGTTTTCACTGTATTTCGCTTACACAAAGAGCAACCACAGATCTTAGCAGAGTCTTAAGATACTGATACTGCTGGTCAGTCCAGAGAGAGCTTTTAAGAACCTGCTTGTCACACTCTTAGCTCACTGACACAGAATTTTCTTTGTTAATAACTATTTGAGTACCAATATGTATCACTTCATCAGTTAAACACCCATTCAAAAATTAAGTTTTAGGGAAACAGAAATGTCTCAAAAATCAATGGTAAAAAGGCTAACCAGGATTTTAAAACTGACTTGAATGTCTCGAGGGCCACATAATACAATACATAAACATTTGAAACATAAATAAACAAGAATATTGTGGTTCAGAAAAGGGTTATATTTACTTAAAAATTTTCTGTTTCATACAATAATACAACACATACTGGAGAACAGGGAATAAAAATATTTTGAGGTCATTTTAATTTTCTGATGAAAATAGCTTCTCTGAATATACAAGTCAGTTAATAGGATACTATGAATTCTAGTTTTGTGCACGTTTGATTGTTTCTGTTCTGGGGTTTTGATTTAATTAAAACTAGTGGCAGATGGAATATCTTCTCTGAATCTCTCTGCCAATTTTTTTCTAGTTCTGTAATAACATTTTCCTAATTTAAAAAATTCTTTTCCCTTTCTGGTTTCAAAACATCCACATGAACAACACAGAGAAAGGGCTATAGAGAAGAAACAAAAAATCCAAAATAAACACTGACAAAGAAAGAAAGTACACTTAAAATACACAAAAGAAAAATTTCCCCCAGTTGCTCTTACTCAGTACTTTTAGATGTTGCTTGTAGTAAAAATTAATAGCAATGCTATTTAAAAGCATGATTTGAAGTTTAAGAAAAAAATTAATTACTATCTGGTTTAGAGCTGGAGTCTTCTATTATTGTTTACTGAATATCTCATTAGTTAAAAGGGTTCAGTAACATGGAGAACAAGCTATGGAAGATATTGGTATATTCCCTATTTCTTGGTGTTGTGAAATGAAAGCTTGTCACTGGAAGACACTGTCTAAGCAGTTATAGCTAGGGTTCAACAAACAATTAACTACATGAAATCCCATGGCATGTATTATGCAGAGTTCCGTTAACATTACTTAGTTGTTTCTTCTTGCCTTAAACCTAACTCCATGAAGAATTCCTGTCACCTCCATGCACACATGAATTTTGAAAGTGACCTAAAATGCAATAAACTGACTCAGAGTTGGGTGTTATTCACAAAAGGACTGTACACAGATTTATAAGGGATGGCAGTCACCAGACCTCTCCTTGCATGTGCAGTTGCTCTGGGAAACATTTGAAACAGACTTCCCTCTGGAGCTCTCAAGGCATCTAACTCCAAAATATGAAAGCTCCAAAGTCAAGAAACATTTAATGAATGATTGCAGCTCTAAACATAATCTGTCATCTTTTTAATCAATGAAAATGTTTTTATCTATGTATTACTCATGGAATTCACATCACCTCTAGCTGTCTTGATTTACATTAGCTTTCTTTATTTTGCAACATATATCACAGAATATATATTCCAGAATATATATTCCAGAATATATTCCAGTTCTCATCCATTCAAAATTATGAAGAGAACAGGATTTTCACTAATATCTTATAGTTCATAAACTGATATACTTTGATAACAAAACATAAATGCTAAAAAAACTTTTAATTTGAAAAGTGTCTCAGAAACACTATTTGCCTGAAACTATATTCTCCTGATTTTTGGTTTTCAAAAAGGCTAGACAGCTATGGCAAAATCTCACTCTCACTACACAGTCATTGGAATGAATGAGGTATCTCCAGAGGATAATTAGTGTGCCAAGACTTCAGCCCCTACATTGCGGATGACGAATCTTTCTCAGCTGTCCCAGGTGCAACCTACGGCCACTGCTCGGCCTTGCACATATTTTAACTTCCAGGCACTTTGCCTGGTGCAGATAAACCTATTCCAAATATATGTTCAATAGAAGAAAATTGTATAATTTTGAAAGACTGCTAGCTAAAAGGTGGCTGGATTACTTAGCAAGTAACAAGGGCTTGATTTCACCAGTGAATCATTACTGTACTTCATCTTATCCCCAACGTACTTTCCTTGTGGCAAAGGCATAAGCTGACCCAATGTGTTAACAGAGATATTTCCAATTAGAGTTTTTATCTCTCATTCTTGAGTTCCAAGATGTCTTGCCGATGTTGATGCTACTGTTGTTATTAATCTAATTAACAGAGCTAATATCAGAACTTTTATTCTCAGTTCTGTCACTTACTGGCTGCACAGCCTTGGATAAAGCCATAACTGCACAGTGATTCAGTGTCACCAGCCTTAACCTAGGGATTAGAATAATCATGCCACTTCAAAGAGCATGGGATGCATAGATTAAAAGTGCTTTTAGAGGAACAAATTGTTACATTGTTATTAGTGAGATTAATACAATTCTCTCCAGAATACAAGTGAAATATCCATCAGGTTCCTTGTTCTTGTTTATCTTTTAACAAAAATGTCATTTATTAAATGACTATTTCAAGAGATAGATATGTAGGAGGAAGAAACAATGTGACTGTATCTAAGAAAAATGATGAATCTGTTATACAAAGCTTTGCGTAGCCTGTGTACAATACAGACTAGACAGTATGTAGACTTCTGCTCTAATGTAACCCATGATGAATTCCAGTCTTACAAATTGCAATAAACCATATAAACCCAATTTCCTTTGTTCCTCTCCTCCTTCAATAATCTTTAACACTTTTCAGTTGCTATTTTGTGACCTCTATCTCTACACTTTTTGAATCTTCTTTAGGTATCAATTAAGTTTATTATTAAACCATAGATAACAGAATGCCATTGCTATTTTGCAGGTGACTAACTATGACTAAAGTGTTATTTAGATCAATCTGTGATTTTCTTGAACAACAGTGAACACTGTCAGCTGCTTTTCTCTGTCCCCCTGACTCCATACTAGGTTTCTACTTTCAAGTGTGGCACAACAATGTTAGCAGTTTCCTGATATTTTTCCTGGAATTGCTCACAGCAACTTGCCCACCATTTGAAAAAGATGCCCTGGCTGGACTTGGGCTGCACTGTTTTGGGCAGGTGGGTAGGGGGTGCTAACCTCATTTTCTTCCTATGAATTTTAGGCTAAATATTCAAATTATTCTGTGTTTCTCTCCAGATTACAGACTTAAATATTTTGCTCATTCTTCATTTGGAAAGTAAGTGTGGCTATGGAGCACATTATCACAGCTGTATAGTTGAAAGTCTGTCTGAACTATTGCCTCAATTCCAAAATGCTAACATGTCACCTCTTTAAGCAGCTAGGAGTAAGATTGTCTACACAGAGGTGAGCAGCAAGTGGTAGTTATTGTGCTTGGCAGGAGCAGTCCCCACAGAAATCCTAGTGCTCCCTCAAAGGTGTCATGGGAATATCTTTGTCTTTTTGTCCCTACATGGCACCCCTAAGCCCTTCCTGTCTCTTAAAATCAGTAATGCTGCAATTTGACTTCTTTTGGTGAGGTGAAAAACACAAATACTGCACAATGACTGTGACAGCTTTTACACAAGCAAAATACCTCATCAGCCATGATGGTTTGGGGAATTTTCAGCAAACCATCATTTTCCCCTAGAAAAAACATTGTTAATATTGACAAATTTCAAGTAATAATTTCATTAACTGTCTTAAGTAGTCTAGTATCCTGATATCAAAAAGAAAGTTTCTCAGTCATTTGGAGCAATGTCACAGTATCCCTATCTCTGCAGCAAAACTGTACAGAGTTCAGCTTGAAAGAATTTTCAGAAAATAAATACCTTAGTGTGGGACATTTTTTTTCCTGGAGATCAAAGATATTTTTAAATGCTTCCTGGCTTGTCATAATAGATTAATTACACGTGGTGCTTGCCTTCTCTGCCAATCTGTATCTTTTAAAATATTTATCTGATCAATATTCATCAGGGTGTATCTCTTTTAAGTTGCTTATCACTGCTGAAACACAAATCATTAAAATAACTCTCAGAAAAACATTGTACATCTGCAGGAGTAAAAATTACATAGACAATAATAAACAGGACATAAAGTCATTGAATTCGGAAGATTTGTTAGTGTAAGGTACTTCTAACTTTACATGGACATTAGATATAACACATTTTCTGTTTACCTCTATGCTATATATCTTCTTGAAGTGACTGTAACCATATTTTATTGATGCCTACCACGTGTAATCTCTGGCACAATTCCATAGCTGTGAGCTGGTTTGAAGCCTGTGGAAGATGTTTGTGCACATAGAGTAATCTGCCTATGACAGTGTCTTCCCACTGAACTGAAAACTTTGCATCCTGATTAATGATCACCCTCACTGCTGAAGAATATAAGCCATGATCTGATAATTGGGTTCTAAATTAAACAACCCAACCCCACAAAGCACTCCTGCCATTATTCATGTAAGTAGGCTTAGTGGAATGGGTAAGGATTTGCGAGGTTGGTCTTCTGTCTCCAACCTGGAATAAGTCACTCTGAGGGAGGCCTGAGGGACTTATTTCCTACAGCAAAGAAGACCTTCCACTTCAAACTTCAACTTTGGCGTGATCCCACTGTTGGAAGTTGGATCTCAAACCGCTGCCCTAAGCTGGGTAGGGGACACTGGGAATCTTCAAGGGAAACTATAGAAGACCACCTCAGCTTAGTAGGATCTAAGTAATTCAAAGGAGACAGCGAGGTGTGCCCCAAGCTTCTCATGCCTTAGTCAAGTGACTAATTGTATAACAAAGAAAGCTGGAAATCTAATGTATGCAGCAGTAGAGGAGGAAAAATAAAGAAGAGAATCTATGAATTCATGTTTCATATTTCAAATAGTAAAAAGCATTAGACGGGGCTCATAGGGAATGCTGATTCCAAATTTCAGCCAGAAAGAAAATGCAAATCAATAGTGACATACAACAGAATGAACTAATTTAATTGGTATGGGACTCACAAAATACTGTTCTTCTTCAAGGCTTCTAACATGCCTGATTGCCCCATCTCTAATGTTTTGGCTCAATTATTTAATAAAAAAGGATGTTATTCATTAACAGAGGGGCACAGTTGACTCAAGTCTGCCATTCATCATGATTTTTATCATACTGCTCTATTATGGCTAGCACATGATTTCTCTTGCAGAATTATTGCAGAGATAAGTTTTAACAGTGTTGGCAACAGAATGGTATTCAGGCAAGTGAACTTCCTAGTTCAGTAAAAATTAAGGTTAGTTTTGACAGATTTCTATTCAAAACATTAACCAAATCCCTTAGACAATTAATTACTGCAATATTACTCCAAAATGTTTTATTGATACTTCTTTGTCATTTAACTGTTACTATTGCCTGCTGCCTTATTTTTACTTCCTTGTTTTATATTTCCTAGAATTACACATACTGCCTTCTCTTCCAATTACTGTGTTTGTTTCATTCTCAGTTTATTTCCACATCATAGGTCAGTCAATTAAATGTTGTATCTGGCTTAGCATGACTGTTATCCACCCCCATGTTTTTCAATCCCCTCAAGGAAAAAAAAAATAAAATTGCATGTTTTTTGACTCTTAGCCCTGACTTTATTCATTGTAGTAGTGAAATCTGGTTCAAAAACCAGATCTTTCTTTTAGAATTCCATAATGAAAATTGTTTATTCTTTCCATTCACTGTTAAATGCACCATATGTTACAGTTTCCTTCAGAGCCGAAATTTACTCTGAATCTGTTACTTGGTACCTGTAATATCTCTCCGATGTAAACTAATTCTCTGTGATAGTTCAGAGCTTACATTTACACCTTGCACTCAAATCAGCTCTAAACAAGCCTGGACAAATATCAGAAGCAATGTCATGGTGCTATTGGTCTCGGTCATGTATTCTGCTTTGGATACCTGCATTATCTCTGGGTGTGTTTCCATACTCCTCTCTAGTGACTTCAGTAGACTCTGACCCTCTCCATGGGTGTGATCGTCAGAAGCAAGGGACAATTAACAAGAGGAGGGCTGGATAGAGGTGTCTCTGTAGCACTGTGATAGCCACCCAAATTCTCAGCTCTTATTGGTGTCAGTAGTGGCAGCCTTCAGACTATTCAGACCTATGCCAAGAAATTAAGCTTCTGTGATATAGCATCCTGGAGGACCTTTTGTGTCACCTACCTCGCTCATTGTTGCACTGAGCATATATTGTACAGAGTGCAAGGCCTCAACTTGTTACAAAGGCAAGTAGTGATAGAACAAGGGGAAATGGCTTTAAGATGGAAGGGAGTAGGTTTGGATTAGATATTAGGAAGAAATTATTTTCCTGTGAGAGTGGTCAGACACTGGCACAGGTTGCCCAAGGAACTTGTGGATGCCCCCTCCCTGGAAGTGTTCAAGGCCAGGCTGAATGAGGCTTTCAGCAACCTGGTCTAGTAGAAGGTGTCTCTGCTCATGGCAGGGGGGTTGGAGCTGGATGATCTTTAAGATCCTTTCCAACCCAGACCATTCTAAGATTCTACGATCTTTCTTATCTGTTTCATACACGTGGATGGTTTGCAATGTATGTGCTTTTCACTGTCAATATTCAAAGCAGTGCTATTTTTCCTGAACTAATTATCTGATCCATATTCATCTTTAAAATAAGCATTGCATGTTAACTTTTCATTGGCTAAGGTATTTCAAAGTGGTACCTTAGGAGGTTAAGACATAATGTAGCACAACCCCAAAAGTTGAATGTTAAACGAGTCTTTGTTTCCACAGAAAAAGGTTTCGGGAACAAGTACCCTTTGAAAGAATATAACGTATGCAAAAGAAAAGCAGATTATTTGATGGTTAAAGAACCACAGCAGATTCCTATTTTTGCAGCTTAATTAATAACAGGCTCTGAGTTTTCTCAAGAAATACAAGAACTGGCAGTCATACTTTGTGGAAGTCACCTGTGTAATTATTTCTGGCATCTATTACATTTTCCATTATAACTTTCATATTCTCTCAAACCATTTTTCTATGCTAAGGGCATCTTTCCTTTTCTAACTGTCTGTAATTTCACAGCAGGATGCATTTAGCAGACGAGAGACTAATTTCGTATTCTCTAAATTGTCGTATTTATTGGGAGCACCATGAAGTGACCACTAGGATACCTGGAACCTCATTCTCAATTACAATGTGTCCTACGTTGATTTTAAAATTGATCCCAGTAAAGCTGGCAGCTAAATGACAACCTCAATTAACTGATACATTTCAAATAATATAAGATACATGAAGAAAATAGGTCCAAATTTGAGGAAGGCATTGGAGGACACTAATCATTTCATTATGAATAGATATTATTCTAATAAAATATGTCACATATTTTGGGATCAAAGCCACAGAGTAAATTATAGTGCAAATTAGTTCCTCATTTCACTATCACTCACAGGAAGCAGAAGATTTTTTTAATAACAGCTGAAGACATTGGAGAGACATGAGGCACTTATCGTTTGTATGCACAGTGTTTAGAATATTTAATACTTTTACAGAATTATATTTTTGTTGATTCAGGGTCCTAGGTCCTTTGCCTCTTGCAGAAAGTAGAGTTCTGTTTTTTTCACCAAAGATTCCCTAATCACTTCCCAGTGCACTCACACTTGTAGGCCATCTCTCCATTACCAACATAGATGTCCTGGCAAAATCAAGGTAATTAAGTGAGAGTACTTGCCATTATCACTAAAGGCCTAAACATTTCCCATAATGAAAAGAGATTGCCTTGAAACTGTTCTGAATTCTTATGTTCATCTAACTGACACTGGAGATGAAGAGGCGATCCCTAAGGCAGAGCCAACGGAAAACTGTCCCTATAAAATCAAGAGCCATGACATAAAAAATTGCTTTTTACTTCTTTGTGCCACTGACCATGTCCATAGTGGGTGCAACCTCTCCAGAGATAGAGGAAGTGTAAACTTTAGTTATTGGGAAAGACACTCTGATGAAGAAGATTAATGTACCTGTTTTAGTTACCAACTATGTTTCTAGGTCCTCACTCTTGACAGCAACAAATTTTGTGAGTGAGAGACTACAAAACAAAGCATAAAGAGGTTGATCACTGTACCTTAATTTGAAAGTGAATGGGCATCAATATTTTTTAGTGGGTTTATGGACGTATTATGTGAGCTTGTGTGTGTATTTATGGAAGCTATGATTTTAATAGCTTCTCAAAAGTAAAAAACAACCAATAACGGAAGAAGTGGATTGGCACTTCCAGGCATAAAATGTTTGTATTACTGTGTTAATATTGCTATTATGTATAATTTACCAATACTGCTATTGAAAGGTTTTGTGTAATCATAAGAAGGGAGAGAAGAATAAAATCAAGCATAATAATGACTGAGAGGAATGCAAGTTAAGGTGGAAATGGAAATATGGAATCATTAATGCCTGAAGACAAACAAGGAGACTGCACTTCTTGCTCTATAAGAGCAGAGCAAAGCTCAGGTACTTGAATAAATACATTCTAGGGACACCTATATCCTTTACCACCTAGGTAAATGCAGAATAGCAACACTGACTATATGAATATTCTTTGACAGAAAGGGATCAGTCCTCTGCCTAAATATTCCAAGAGAAAACCACTACCAACCTTACCATTTAGGATGACTTGTTATATTAAGATTTGACCATTAGAGATATTGATTTAATTTTATTGTGAACTTGACTTAAATACCGTGGTTTTCTACCTTTAATTGGCTGGGTAAAATTGCAGGACAGAGTGTAATAATGACTTGCTTAGATGTGCATTTACTTGCTCATCTTCTTAACAAGTACATATAAAGCAGACAGTTTAACCTATCAAATTGTATCAGACAGAACCAAAGCAATAACTAGCCACAGGTAAGAAATTTGAGAGTCACATTGCTCTGTTTTCAAACTAAGACATGAGTCACTTGCATTCCCTGGATCACTCAAGAAATGGGTTGTGCATATGCCATAATAACAAAAAGGGAGAGGAGATTATACCTTTGAACTGAATTTTCCCGTTTTCTGGTGGTACTTCTGAGATAGTGGGTGTATACTATTATTCTTAGCATTCTTTCAGTGCATTTTCTCATTGAACACCAAGAAGTTTTAATTATTTGTGTAGTGCTGTAGCTCTTACTATGCTTATCTCTGTCTACAGGAGGAATGTCACACATTCCTGGCAGCTGTGATCATTTAAAGCAGAACTAGAGAACATGACAGCCAGGCCTGCCAAGGAAAACTCATGCAAATTTAGTGCCACAGATAACTCCCCTTCCACCATCCTTCTGCATCTGGCCTTTACTGTGCATATTTCTTGCCTTCAGTAGAGGTAACTGGCAATCTTTGGTGGCTTTTCATTCAAGCCTTCACTGAGGTGGTACTGAGCTCTTACGGTTGATTGTGCAGAGCTATGGTTTAGTGCCACTGGTTAGCACTTAGTTAATGGGGAGGCAATTCATAACATACTGACGCAGCAATCTGTCATCATAGGAGGTTTAAAGTAAAGCTGCTTGCAAATTGTAGTAGAAAATGCCAATTCATTAAGCCAGGATATTTCATTCAAAGCATCTCAGGCACAGAAAACCATAAGAAGAAAAAAAAAAAGCCCCCAAAAATCCCCGAATCTTTACATTTTCTGAGACAAGAAGCACTTTTCTGTCCCTCATTTTATGTATATGACTTCTCTGAAAGTGTCATTAATTATTTCAAAGGAAAGAGCATTTTCCAAATAAGAATATAGAGATATCAGTTCTTCAATTACTGAACTTTTATCATGCTGCAAAGCAAGAATGAAGAGGCAAGACAACAAATCAGATATCATGCACCTGAAGAAAAGGCCATTTCCAAAGCATCAGTAAAAATGTTGCACTGTATCTGACAGAGAACACTTAGAAAAAATATAAGACTCATAAGAGAATTTTGTGGTGCTTTAAGAATTGCGATCAGATTAAGAAGCAGAGCTTCCTTGGTTTATAGGTATACATCCCATTAAATAGAAGTACAACTACACACTCAAATTGAAATCCATAAATCCATACAATAAAATTTAATAGTCAGCAATACTAAATGTTGCCACTGTTCTCCAAGAAGTAGCAAAAGAGATTAAAGGCACAGGAGACACTTTTTTTTTGCAAGCTATTTTTTTCTAAGAGGTCTTTCTGTTGGTTCTAGACACACTTCAAAAGCATAACATATTGATACGAATTATAGTTCTAATACAACTCATAACAGTGAGAGTTTGCTCATGTGCACATAATCCACTGAATTCTATGGGTCAGCAACATGAACTCAGTCTTACACAGACTTGGAGCAATCCTGTCTCAACACTAGTTTGTTAATGAGAGGCCAAGCAGTGTATTTTTTAATGTATCCAAGTTTTCACTTGCCTTCAGGAAGCAACTAGTTGGCCTCTACATGCCTTTCACATGACAACAATTATTGCTTTAATATATCATTAAGTGTCTTGGGGGAAAATGAGCCTTGAATAGCTCTTAAATCCACGAAATGGCAAAAGGAATTGAGCTGTGGAGCTGGGGGTACATGTACTCCTCTACTGACCACAAGTACTCAAGAAAGATGGAACATCTGCTCCCCATAACCTCACACCCTGTAAGACAGAAGACATAACCAAACACCTTACAACAAAGAGACAGAGAGAGACATAAAAAGGCCAAAGAGGCACTTGGAAAACAGGCACCTAATTCATCCAAACAGAAAGATTTAGGGAGAACATGCATAGAAGGTTCTTCATGCCAAAGATGAGGAGAAAAATGTACACCTAATGGATTTCTGAAGGAATGAACAGGGAAGGTCCAGTTTTCAAGAGTATAAGTATCAAGGATAAAGGGCTAAAGACAACAGAAAGTACAAGTTCTGAGGGAAATAAGGCTTATGAGAAGAGGACATAGGGGCTTGTAGAAGTAAAAAGGAGTGAAACTTTTTCTGATCTCACCAATTCTAATCTCATACAAGTGTTATAAACATGAAAGAGACTACAGTAAAGATTATGTCTGAACCTTAAAGATCATCTGACTCTAGCTGGGAAATTCACAACATCCCCCAACCACAGAGATAAGGTCAAGAAGAGGAAAATATTCCAGTGGCATTTTTACTTATCTCTGAGTAAACTACGTGAGTGACATTATTTGCGAAATTTTATTCAAATAATTTTAATAAGACTAATCCATATTTTCACCGCACATTTACCATTTGCCAACATTTTTACCGGCTCCATCTATAAACTTTACAAAATTTTGTGCTACCTAAAATCTTCCCTTTTCTGACTCCTGTACAGCAGGCAACCAGCAAAATGGGAAATAATGCACACTGTTAAAAACTCTATTTACAGCAAGTAAAGATAATAAAAATACCAAATATTTTCAAGACCTGTCACGAAGTAGAAATACATGTTGCACCTTATTCACACAGTAGTAGCAAGACAATATCAGGAATAGAATAATGATGTAGTGTTCCTTTTTACACAGATCTTACCACTTACACACTGTCAAATTTCTACCATTTTATTTCACTTTTTATTTAGATAAGATTTGCCAAGCAAAGGTCTTGGGCCCCAAATTCTACCAAGTGAGAGAGCTCAAACAACTTTAGTGTATGTGGTTAAAGCTCCAAATCCATCAGTGTCCATGGAGATTTTGAGCCATTTGACACTTCGTGGTAGCTGGAGCTGGGAGATCAAAAATATTGTCACAACCAGCAAAACCAATGGAGGGAGAAATCACATTCTGTACTTACATAGCTCCATATGTGGCTGCAAAGGGCACCGCAAGGGGGGTTGTCTACAACCACTGCACATCCAAGGCAGGACTCATGTTTTGAACCTAAAAATTGATCACACAGTTAAAACTAATGAGACTCATGAACTCAATAAAATTATACTGCATTGTTCATCTACATCCATAAAAGTTGGAAGTCAGGGTTTGGGGGCATTTGTTTAGTTTGGGTTTTGGGTGGTTTGGTTTTTTTGGTGGTTTGGTAGTTTTTTTGAGGGGGGGGCCGGGTTTACATGTACACAAGAAACACTCCAAACTCATCAGATAGTTATGCAAATCAGCATGCTATGCTGCCATGAAAGATTTCCTAACTCAGGGAAGGAAATCTTATAAGCATTCACTGAGCTGATATGACAGACTGTCTCATTAAAGATACAGGCATCTGCTCAAGGACAATGAAACTGTGCATACTCATGTTGACAGTGACAGAAAATAATAACTGCCATTTTTATTGTTACGGTGTTTTGAGGGATGAGAGGGGGAAAAATATCTAGGTGCAAACATAGAAAATTATAAAATCACTATCAAATCTTTACTGACTTTTATAACCATTCCGGGAAGCTAAAATGCAGATCTGCAAAAAACAATGTGTTTTGTACCACAGTACATAGTAAAGAGAAGGAAGCAATATTCTTCAAGTGTCCCAAAATACTTCATAAACAAAACTCCTTCTTAACCCACAGAAAAATATTTCATCCACCCTGTTCAGTAGTTACAGAGTTTGAGAGTATTATATTCAATTTTCCTTTAAAATAATTTTTAGCAGTCGAGAGGGTAACATTGGAGTGAATTGTCTTCAGAGGTGGAAGAATTCCCATCACCATTTTTAAAAACAGGTTGAACAAATATCTGTCAGGAGTAGTTTAGGTATGTTTTATCCTAGAAGCAAGTAGATTCTTCACGTCCTTTTCAGCACTAGAGATCTATAATAGGTATTAAAATTCAATTATGTAGCACTTAGGTGCATAATTTCTCCTATAACAGAGAAGATAAAAGAAGCTCAGGTCATGTTTCACAGCACATAATTGTGACATTACAATCTTTTTTAATGACAGTACAAAAATGTGCATAATCTCTGGCAATGACAGAGTATGCTTCCTTCTTGACCTGCCACGCATAATATAGCAGAGAAATTTCCAAAAGTGATCTCAGATCATAGAATCATAGCATGATTTGGGTTGGAAGGGACCTTAAGGATCATCTAGTTCCAACCCCCCTGCCATGAGGAGCAGGGACGCCTTCAACTAGACCAGGCTGCTCAAAGCCTCATCCAACCTGGCCTTGAACACTTCCAGGGAGGGGGCATCAACAGCTTCTCTGGCCAACCTGTTCCAGTGTCTCAACACCCTCACAGTACTCTTTGAGTACAATCATCAAGTCAATTCCTTATCCACTGAGTGGTCCATTCATCAAGTCCCTGTCTCTCCAATTCAGAAACAAGGATGTCATGTGGGACAGTATCAAATGCTGGTAGATTATGTCAATTGCTTTTCCCTTATCCATCAGTGCTGTAACCCCGTCAAAGAAGGCCAGCAAATTTGTCAGGCATGATTTGCCCTTAGTGAAGCCATGTTGGCAGTCACCAATCATGTCCTCATTTTCCATGTGCCCTAGCATAGTTTCCAGAATGATCTGCTTCTTGATCTTGCCAGGTACAGAGGTGAGGCTGACTGGCCTGCAGTTCCACAGCTCTTCCTTTTTTCCCCTTTTTAAAAATGAGGGATATATTTCCCCTTTTCCAGACATTGGGATCCTCACTGGACTGCCATGACTTCTCAAATATGATGGATATTTGAAGTTGCTTAGCAACTTCATTCACCAGCTTCCTCAGGACGCATGGGTGCATCTCATCAGATAGACATGGACTTGTGCACATTCAGATTCCTTGGATATTCTCAAACCTGATTTTCTACAGATCCCAAGACCTACCAACTACGAGAATGATCTGGGTTCACCAGTTCCTGAAGCACCTGTGAAAACACTTTTTTATGTGCTAATTATTTCAGTGCCTCCAAAAGGGCTGCCCATCAGTTTAAGAAAGCTAAAGATAAAATATAACAACCTATCAAAAAATGTCCAATGGCATTCTTGTACAGCAAGAACACCACACCATAGGAGTACATCAAGACCAAAATCCCACTGTTCTGACTTAGGTTAACAATAAAAGATCTTTTTGACTGCAAAAACATTGAAGTTGTTTAATTCTAGTATAGGAAGAAAAAAATTGGTAGCTCCCTGTTCTAGTCTAACAAATGCCAGGGTACAGCAACTGGAGGTCAAAGACAAGCATCGTATTGAATCTTATAAAATGCTGAAATAAAATACAGACTTCTTTTAGTAACAGTTCTCCATTTGAAGAGCTAATTCCCCAGGCACATGCTGGATATTCCATCAAAAAGTATTTTAATCAAGAGTGGATGTCACTCTAAATTGTAAACAATAGCTCAACTAGAAATGAGTGGCATGATACAAGAAAAATTGGGTTGCCACACTGATATACAAGAGGTCAGACTAGCCACTCATAATGGTCTGTCTGGTCTTTACATTCATGAACTGGCAGTCACTGAGAGCACTCTACAAATCTGTCAAAGACTTCAATTTCCAATGCCTTAGTACCAGAACAAAGGAAGCAGAGAGTGATGGACAACATTGGTAAATGAGATATTCAGACAATAGCTTAAAGGGAAGATCTTTGTCTAGAAAAGAGTTATGGTACTGCAGACTTCCTTCATTCTAACTGCCTACTTCCAAGTGTTACCTCCTGAAATGGCATTGTCATTCTTTAAAGATTGTAAGCGAGGTTTTGTTGCTATCCAGAGCACTTCTAATATTTTAGCTGAAATTAACACAGGTGGTAATGTGGAAGGATGAGGATTATCTGTGGTGGCTTCAAGGAATACAAATGGCAAAGTATTCCTCACAAAGAAAGATAATGATACTCATAAATGAAAAGTTTGGAAATTAATTGCTTGAAAACTAATAGCTTGCCTTGACAATGTGTTATAAAATGTGATACTTCCCTTGTAGCTAGTAATTCTATTTATTTGTCTTTGAAACATTGTCAAACTAATGTGTCTAAAAGATTATATAAGACACTACTAAAAAAGAAAAGTGAGGTATTTTGTAAATTATAGATGTCACTGCAAAATAAATAATTTCATATGTATCTTCACAGCTTACTATTTTTAAGCAAGTAAAACCTTTTGCTTTTTTTTAAAAAGGGATCAAAGACTGTACATAGTTCTAGCAGAGGCTGCGGTAGTCTGAGATGACCAACAACAATGTAGGGCCCAAATTAAAGTTACAACAATGATATTAAATGTACTATTAATGCTAAATATAGGGTTGAGTAAACCTGCAGGTTTATGTTGAGTACTACAAATACCAACCTTAACTTCAAGTGTCGGTATTGGGAGTTGTATCCGTTTGCACAAATTACATGCAAATTATATATTAAACAAAACAAACCTGTAATGAACATTGCTGCTTTAGGATACTGACAGTAATGGCAGAGTCAACTGAAATCAGTACAGCTTTTTTTTTTTTAAGTTTTATTATTACATTATTTCCCTTTCTCATAAGCTATTCTTGGGCACGAAAAAGCACACTTTTGTGTTCTAGATGGAAAAATATTATGGTTTTTTTACTTAAAAATTGGGGGAGTGCATTGTCAGAATTGTAAGTAATTACTTTAGGCTTTCTATTCTATTCTTTACTTTTCTAGTAAAACTAATCTTCATTATACTATAACCACCACTTCTAGACACGTTTTCTAAAAGGATACCTGCTGAATCTGAATCTATCAGGCTTTTAACCTTGCCCTATAAATATAAAAACTGGTCAGAAAGCATCTACTCTCTGTATCTCAGTGACTTTAAAAAGTCATTCACACAGAAAATTGGCAATCTGACAGCTCAGGAAGACTGGTTTCAGTTCCCTAAAGGAAATAAATTGGAGTCTTAGTTACCTCTGTTAGATAGTGAAAGATCCTCCCTGTGAAAAGGCTGAAGGAAGAAAAATGTTGACATAGATCAGGACATTCAGAGTCGATATGAATATCCACTGCTGCTAGGTGAAGGACACATGACCTGGATGGAAGGGTGAACACAGCTGAAAACAGAGTTAAAAGGAATGTAAATGTGGCACAAAATCTGAAAATCAAAACCAGGCCACTGAAAGGGAAGAGTAGGAGAGACTTGTATAATCATTAATGCCTTTGTGAGAAAAAAATCTTATCATGAAATGAAGAACAATATGAGAATAAAAATATTTATTGACTTTGGAAAATTAATTTTACTCTATTCAGTCCTGATTCAAGGTTTGTTTAAGTCAGACACTGTCTTTCTTTTGATTTAAATAGGCTTTGGCTCAATAGTCTCTTTGAAAAATATTACTATGTAAGCCTTAATTCTTTGAAAATTGTATCACGGTATAATGATAAAATCATATTGCTATCACTAAGAATATCACCTGATGCAAAATTAAAAAAAAAAAATGTAATAAATTCTCTATAGCTGATCCCCTAAATCCAATTATTTTAGCATTTATCAGGCTCCATTCCAGTAGAAACAGGGGAACTTACGGAAGAAGTAAGCACAGAAAAGATGTAACTTGCTTGCCTTCTCTTTCCACAGTAAAACCTTTGTAAAAAAAAGTCCTTTGACCTGGGAAACTTTGACTGAGAACATTGGTTCCTGAGACACAGAAACTCAAAGAAAGATAATAAGGAAGAGTGCAAGGAAAACCAATAGCAAACAGACAAAAGACACTTTTTTTTTAAAAAAAAAAAAAGAAAAAAACCCCAAACAATTCCTGAATCAACAGGAAAGTAACTTCCATTAGAAAACAAAGATAATGAAAAAGAGACGCCAATGTGGAAGGACAGGGTTTTAAACCATGCCTGTGGTTTACATCACAACTCAGATATGAAATTTGAAACAAATGTGTTATTAGAGCAAAATGTTAACCCAGCAAATGAAGGCAGAATAATTGAGTCTTATAGACACAGACTCCTAGAAAAAGATTTGTAGCATTTGTACATTCACTAGACTGCACCATTAATAACTCTATTATTGAGAACATTTTCAAAACTTAGACGAAACAGCAGTGCTTGTGTTATATTAATATTATATTTTAAAGTCTTATTTATTTAACATCCAGGTTCTGAAGTACTGCTTAATGTTTTTCAAAATTCCATAAAGATGGGCTTTTGGGATAAGTCATCTTAAACTCATGGTCAGCAGAAAGAAGCTCATCATCTCTGTGTCGCATCTTAACCACTAGTCTGAGAGAAGTACCAGTACTAAACTATTTTTCTGTCTGTATCAAGAACGCTTATCCATTTAACAGTATGAGAGAATCATAGAATCACAGAATGGTATAGCTTGGAAGGAACCTTAAAGATCACCTAGTTCCAACCTCCCTGCCATAAGCAGGAACAACTTCCACTAAACCAGGTTGCTCAAAGCCTCATCCAACCTGGCCTTGAAAATAAAAGAGGCTATAAAAGGCTCATTGGAGACAGAGACTTTTTCCTGATACACACTGGATCACCAGACAAGGGGAGATTACCTCTTCAGTGAGTTGTTGGTAGATCAATCACATAACAAGCAGTATCACAACCCTGGACTTCAGCAGGACCAATTTTGTCCTTTTCAAGCAATTGCTAGGGGAAATTCAATGAGACAGAGTGCTAGATCGTACGGGGGCCCAAGATAGTTCATTAATAGTCAAGGACCACTTCTTCCAAGCTCAAGATCAGAGCAACCCAAAAGGCAGGAAATCAAGAAAGAGAGACAGGAGACCCTCATAGTTAAACAGGGAACTGCTGAGCAAACTCAAGTGGAAGAAGGAGGTCTACAGATCATGGAAGGAGAGGCTGGTCACTTGGGAGGAATATAAGACTGTTGTCAGAGGATGTAGGGAGGCAACTAGGAAAGCTAAGGCCTCCTTGGAATTAAGCCTTGCAAGAGAGGTCAAGGACCACAAAAAGGGCTTCTTCAAATATATTGCAGACAAAGCTAACACTAGAAGCAATGTAGGCCCACTGCAGAGTGAGGTGGATGCCCTTGTGACAGAGGATACAAAGAAGGCAGAGTTACTGCCCTCTTTGTCTCTGTCTATACTGCTGGAGACTGTCCTCAGGAGCTCCGGTTCCCTGAGGCCCCAGAGGAAGTCAGGATAAAGGAGGAGGGGCTTGCCTTGGTTGATGAGGACTGGGTTAAAGATCAATTAAGCAATCTGGACATCCATAAATCCATGGGTCCTGATAGAGTGCACCCACAGGTGCTGAAGGAGCTGGCAGAAGTCATTGCTAGACCACTCTCCATCATCTTTGCTAAGTCGTGGGGAACGGGAAAGGTGCCTGAGGACTGGAGGAAGGCAAATGTCGCCCCAGTCTTCAAAAAGGGCAAGAAAGGGGACCTGGGTAACTATGGACCTGTCAGCCTCACCTCCATCCCTGGAAAGACGATGGAACAACTTATGTTCAGTGCAATCTCTAGGCATATCAGGGATAAGAAGGTCATTAGGAGCACTCAACATGGTTTTACCAAGGGGAAGCCATGTTTAACCAACCTGATAGCCTTTTATGAGGACATAACCAGGTGGACAGATGATGGTAGAACAGTGGATGTGGTTTATTTTGATTTCAGCAAAGCATTTGACGCGGTCTCCCACAGCATCCACGCAGCTAAACTGAGGAAGTGTGGTTTGGATGATCGGGTAGTGAGGTGGATTATTAACTGGCTGGTGGGAAGAAGCCAGAGAGTAGTGGTCAATGGGGCAGAGTCTAGTTGGAGACCTGTGTCCAGTGGAGTCCCTCAGGGGTCGGTACTGGGTGGAGTACTATTCAATATACTCATCAATGACCTGGATGAGGGAATTGAATGCACTGTCAGCAAGTTTGCTGATGACACAAAGCTGGGAGGAGTGGCTGACACCCCAGCAGGCTGTGCTGCCATCCAGAGAGACCTGGACAGGCTGGAGAGCTGGGCAGGGGAAAACTTGATGAAATATAATAAGGGCAAGTGTAGGGTGTTGCACCTGGGCAGGAACAACCCCAGGTTCCAGTATAGGTTGGGAAATGATCTACTAGAGAGCAGTGTAGGGGAAAGGGATCTGGGAGTCCTGGTGGACAGCAGGATGACCATGAGCCAGCACTGTGCCCTTGTGGCCAGGAAGGCCAATGGCATCCTGGGGTGCATTAGAAGGGCTGTGGTTAGTAGGTCAAGAGAGGTTCTCCTCCCCCTCTACTCTGCCCTGGTGAGGCCACATCTGGAATATTGTGTCCAGTTCTGGGCCCCACAGTTCAAGAAGGACAGGGAACTGCTTGAGAGAGTCCAGCACAGAGCCACCAAGATGATTAAGGGAGTGGAGCATCTCCCTTATGAGGAAAGGCTGAGGGAGCTGGGCCTCTTTAGCTTGGAGAAGAGGAGGCTGAGGGGGGACCTTATTAATGTTTATAAATATATGAAGGGTGAGTGTCAGGAGGATGGGGCCAGGCTCTTCACAGTGATGACCAGTGATAGGACAAGGGGTAATGGGTGTAAGCTGGAACACAGGAGGTTCTGCTTAAATTTGAGAAAGAACTTCTTTACAGTGAGGGTAACAGAGCACTGGAACAGGCTGCCCAGGGGGGTTGTGGAGTCTCCTTCTCTGGAGACATTCAAGACCGGCCTGGATGCCTTCCTGTGTGATCTCGTCTAGGTGTTCCTGCTCCGGCAGGGGGATAGGACTTAGATGATCTTTCGAGGTCCCTTCCAATCCCTAATATTCTGTGATTCTGTGTGACTTGGATGAGGGAATAGAGTGCACTGTCAGTAAGTTTGCTGATGATACCAAGCTGGGAGAGTGGCTGACACCTCAGCAGGCTGTGCTGCCATCCAGAGACCCAAACAGGCTGGAGAGTTGGGCAGGGAGAAATTTAATGAAATATAACAAGGGCAAGTGTAGAGTCTTGCATCTGGGCAAGACCAACCCTAGGTTCCAGTATAAGTTGGGGAATGACCTACTAGAGAGCAGTGCAGGGGAAAGGGATCTGGGAATCCTGGTGGACAGCAGGATGACCATGAGCCAACACTGTGCCCTTGAGGCCAGGAAGGCCAATGGCATCCTGAGGTGCATTAGAAGGGCTGTGGTTAGTAGGTCAAGAGAGGTTCTCCTCCCCCTCTACTCTGTCCTGGTGAGGCCACATCTGGAATATTGTGTCCAGTTCTGGGCCCCACAGTTCAAGAAGGACAGGGAACTACTTGAGAGAGTCCAGCGAAGAGCCACCAAGATGATGAAGGGAGTGGAGCATCTCCCTTATGAGGTAAGGCTGAGGGAGCTGGGTCTCTTTAATTTGGAGAAGAGGACACTAAGGGGTGACATCATTAATATTTATAAATATGTAAAGGTCAAATGTCAGAAGGATGGAGCCAGGCTCTTCTCAGTGATGTCCAATGGTGGGATAAGGGGCAATGGATGCAAGCTGGAGCATAGGAGGTTCCATGCAAATATAAGGAAAAACTTTTTCACTGTGAGAGTGACAGGCCACTGGAACAGGCTGCCCAGAGAGGCTGTGGAGCCTCCTTCTCTGGAGATCTTCAAAACCCACCTGGACACGTTCATGTGTGACCTACTGTAGATGATCCTGCTCTGGCAGGGCAGTCGTACTAGATGAACTTTCGAGGTCCCCTAATGTTATGTGATTCTGTCATACAGAAGAGTAGACCTCAACTACCATAGGAACATTTCAATCTATAATGAGTGAGGAAATCCATAATTTCACAGAAGGATTGTCAAAACAATCCTCTGAACAAACAGAAGGTGAATAAGCTCCAGATAAGAGAAAATGAACAAGAAATAAGCAACCATGGAGCTTGTAAGAAAAGCTGAGAGAGGAATTGATGACAAAAGCTAATGCACCATACAAAGAGCAGCCATCAGGCCATGCCCTTATTTCTGCAAATACCCTAAAGCCAGATGTATTCATCATCAGTGTATATCTAAAAGACATTTCTATCCAACTGGATGAAGATCACCTGTAAGACCTAAACCAGCAAAACTTGCAGATCTCTACCTCTATCTTCCAAGGCTCAAGGTCTTTACTACCTTTGTGTCATCCTTAGCCAGGTCTTTAAGTCCTCCAGCCTCTTTCTGTCTTTTACTGGAAGAACCCAGCCCAGGTACAACAGCCCTGTTCTATGAAAATGAGGTTCAAGGCAGAGGCACATCTCAAAACATTATAGGACTGCAACCTCAAAGGTATCAAGCTACATGTACTCAAAAATAACAGAGAATATTGTCCCTAAACCACAACGGAGAGTTGGTTTTGCAGGAACTAGGAGACTGAATTTCTTCTGGGAACCTGTAATAACCAGGAAGGATGTCTAATATGCAGTTCAGAGAGAAACTGAACCTTTGGATTAACTCCTGAGGCTTTGTGTAACCATAAGCAAATAATTTATGAGTACTTTTGATATAAAATCTAATGCAAAAATCAGATCCTGAAGATTCTTAGTTTTATTTATATTAAATTTAAATATTATAAGTTTTTATATAACATTATTATTTTACTGTTGTATGCTAAATAAGAGTATTATTTTATAATATTACATAATAACATTTCTTTTACTTGTATTTTATTGAGGTTTGTTAGAATATGTTTCACAAGCTCTGCAGAAGAAAGATTGGGAGTACAGGCTGAAAAAGGATATAATCATTCAAGATGGGAAAAATACTAGTAATATGATAGCAATTTGTATAGTCCTTACAGGTTAAGGATGAACATGGAGCCCTTGACAGGCTGGTCATCAATTTAAGGAAAATAGTATCAAATGCTATACTAAAAAGAGGAATAGCAAATTTATTTTAGCTTTTAGAAGAAATAAAAACCAACCAAACAAACAAAATCCAAACAAACTAGCAGCCTAGTGATGGCTCAGGAATTGAATAGGAAAAATTCAACTCAGGTAAGAAATTCCCAAAGCTCAAAAGCATCCAAGGATCCCTAAAGCAGAGTTACATCCTTCTGGGCTGTCTAAAACCACGTTATCAGAGACAGGTTACAGGACAAATCAGTACAGTATCAAGAGGTATCTGCAATGAACTACAGAAGGCTCTCACTTCATGGCACTGTTTATTAGAAACATAGCCTTATCAATACCTGTTCTTCCCAGAGGCAACCCAGACAATCGCCAAGTGAAAGCCAATACATAAAATTGCTCCCTCCCAGTTATTTCCTGTTAAAGTGGAGCTTAAGGTATTGCAATATAAGAAAATTTACTGTATCATATTAAAACTCAACAATAGAGAAAAGAGATGAAGGAATATCGAGACAAATGTCTCCTGTTACTGAGTTTCACTTCAGGTGAATTCACAAGCTCACAGACAGAAATATTTACGCAATTTTGTTTTAGAGTAGCACATCTGATGTGGGTTGTGAAAACATAAAAAAATAATTTATCAATAAGCAGCAGTAGATACAGAAGTCATAAATGACAACCTGTCCTTGGAGAAAGACAAAAGGAAATGAACTCTAAAGTTTTATCCAATGAATATGCTGAGTACAATATCTAATAAATCTTGAGAAAGCATAATACATGAAGGAACAGTTTTAGGTTCCTTTTCATAAAGAAAAACATTGTACAGTACAAAGAAGAGTGGATAACTGGGGAGAGGGAAAGTCTGAGTCTCACTTCTATTTTCCTATAAATTACTCCTCTGTGGTAGGTTGCTCCTGGCTGGATGCCAGATGCCCAAAAAAGCCCACTCTATCACTGTCCCTCCTCATCTGGACACGAGGGAGAAAAATATAATGAAAGGTTCACGGGTTGAGATAAGAACAGAGCGAGATCACTCACCAGTTACTGGCATGGGCAAAACAGACTCGACTTGGGGGAAAAAATGAATTTGGATTTATTACCAATCAGACAAGAGGATAATGAGAAATAAAGCCCCCACCCCTCCCTCTTCCTGGGCTTAACTTCTCTCCCAATTTCCACCTCCTTCCCCCGGTGGCACAGGGGGAGGCGGAATGGGGGTTGGGGTCAGTTCATCACACGTTGTTTCTGCTGCTCCTTCCTCCTCAGGGGGAGGACTCCTTCCCCAGCACCAGCGTGTGGTCCCTCTCACGGGAGACAGTCCTCCATGAACTTCTCCAACGTGAGTCCTTCCCATGACTGACAGCTCTTCACAAGCTGCTCCAGTCTGGGTCCTTTCCATGGGGTGCAGTCCTTCAGGAACAGACTGCTCCAGCATGGGTCCCCCACGGGGTCACATGTCCTGCCAGCAAACCTGCTCCAGTGCAGGCTCCTCTCTCCATGGGGCCACAGGTCCTGACAGGAACCTGCTGCACCGTGGGCTTCCCACAGGGTCACAGCCTCCTTCAGGCATCCACCTGCTCCAGTGTGGGGTCCTCCATAGGCTACAGGTGGTCATCTGCTCCACCATGGACCTCCATGGGCTGCAGGAGGACAGCCTGCCTCACCATGGTCTTCACCACAGGCTGCAGGGGAATCTCTGCTCCGGCGCCTAGCGCACCTCCTCCCCCTCCTTCACTGACCTTGGTGTCTGCAGAGTTGTTTTGCTCACATCTTCTCACTCCTCACTCTCCAGCTGCAAAGTGTGTAGCTTTTTTTCTTTCCCTTTTTTCTTAAGTATATTATCACAGAGGCATTACTGATTGGCTTGGCCTTGGCCAACAGAAGGTCTGTCTTGGAGCTGGCTGGTTTTGGCTCTATCGGACACAGGGAAAGTTTCTGGAAAGTTTCTGGCAGCTTCTCACAGAAGCCACCCCTATGCCACCCACCCCCCACTACCAAAACCTTGCCACGCAAACCCAATATATCCTTATATTTAATTTTACAAAAGGAAAAATAAGCACTTTCATTTAAGTGCCACTAACATTAATATTCAAAAGATCATGGCAAAAGACTTCTATCCATAATAATGAAAGATCTAAAACCAAGCTTTCATTGAGAGCTTGAGGAAGAATCCAATAAACACAACTGAGAAAAGTACCAAAACAATTTTCAAAAATTATCTCCAGTAACAGAAGACAAATTACTTCAAAGGTGTTATGTCTCTCCCATCTCATCCCCATGCTAGTATCACTCAGTACAATGTCATAGAAGTCAGAAGCATAGCAACAAGGGATCCATTTCCTTGTTGTTGTTTTTAAAGCTGTTCACAGCCTCTGCCACATTAGAGTCAGTCAAGGAAAAATTAACATTCTACTCTACAGGTGGAATTGTGCCAGGGATGAAGTACCTACACAGCAAGAACACATTCAAAATTAAAATGCACCACCTTTCTGCTGCTAACCTTCCCCAACTCCACCAAAAACACCTCTGTTCTTAAAATGTTAGCGGCCATCTACTTGTGGGAGGATCAGAAGCAAGCAGGGACTGAAAAGAAGGCATCTTGGGGAAATGAAGGTAAGAACAGAGGGAAGAGGGTTTTTTTCTTTGCTTTCTGTTAAAAGGACTAAAAAGAAATCAGCTTTAAAATTGTGAGTTATCACTGAATCGCTTCTGTTAGTGATCTCAGCAGCTGTAACTGATTAAATGTGTTAAATCTTGACAGAAATGGGTGTGTCTCAAGAAAAGAAAAAGAATAAAAAAGTAGAGCACTGCAGAAATCGGTGCCAAGAGCCCCTACTGAACCAAAGCCTCAGGACAATGTTAAAGAGGTATGGTATTGCAGAAGGTACCATCTGTTGCGTTTAGATCTGAGAAGTTGAAGGGCTAGTTAGAAGCAAAATACTACTCTAGCAAGAAACTTTATTCCTCAGCCTTGAAAGCTAACACCTTCTTGAGCTGAGCAGATCAGATTGGACCCATACCTTCATATCCTATTCAGTCATATGTGCTTTGTGTACTGAAAGAAAGAATGCATGTACTTAGATGGAACCAGCCTTTAGTTCAGGTCACGGTTGACTTCAAAAATAGCTGTTATTGATACATTATCTAACAGCTTCTAGGAGATGATTAATCATTCCATGTGCAATACAAAGCAAGAGGTTTTCTTGTTTGTTTGATTTTGGGTTTTTTTCTGCAAAAGCCTCGAAACAAATGTCCAGAAGCTTTGCACTGAATCAGGACTCCATGCTGTTCTCCTTCTCTCTCCTGCTCGCATATTTTGGTTGACTTATAAGACAGCTGTTAAGGCTGTTTGAGATCCATTCCAAGGATAGCCACTCTTCACACAGGAAGAAAAGATTTCCAATCCACCCTCATAAAATTAAGACAAACAAGTGAGCTTGGATATGCTCAAGACAATTAGTGGTCCAAAAAACCTGTGCCTCCATGCCACTGTACGCTGATCAACATGACTTAGCTGGAGTAGAAAAGATCTGTATTGGTAAAAAGGAAATGCATAATGCTACACCAAAGGGAGACAGAGAGAGAATTTGTGATTCCCTGAATAATTCCTCCTCCTCTTTCACTAACACCAAATGCATTAATGTAAACAAAATCTATCTATAAGGTTCAGCTATTAACTACTTGAATATCATCAGTATATTTGTCCACTTAAAAAAAAAAAGAACTTTTTTATTTTGAAAAATATCAAAATGTATAATTTCCAAGGTGGGGGAAAAGGTACATTACACAGCTTAGACATTAGAGCAGATAACATTTTCTCTTGAACTTTTCTTGAACTTAACCTCCTTTTTCTAACTTCCAGTCCAGATTTCTCCCCTGTATAATAATTTTGTGCACTTAAAATTCATCTACTTGCCAAGCAAATAGCATCTGTTTAAACAAAAGGAAGAGATTAGTGGCGTCTACTGTCTGTCATAGCGAAACAGCCAAGCTTTGATAAAACTACCTTTCAAGTTTGCCTTTACTGTTTTCAAAAACTGCAGCTGTTCCCTCCAACTTTCTTAAGCCTTAAACTTTCTCACATGACCTTGAAGACTTATAAAGACTTACTAAAAAAGATTCACTTGTTTTTTAACTCTTCTTGTGAGATTCCTTTATAATAATAACATAAATCGAACAAAACAGTAGAGCACTGTCAATTACCTGAATCTAAAACTGATTCTTTTCCCTCTTTTACTTTTTAATAGGTTCAAGTAGTTGTTTATTCTCTCAGCCTGAATGAAGAGTGATTAAGAAAAAAATCTTTCCAGGGTGAGGTAGCAAAAGTAGTTGTTCATTCCCAGGTCGAATCAGCCCTAAGAACAAAAATCTAAGTTAAGAACTAAAAAAGACTCTGAGACTATTATAATACTGTGAGATGACTTATTCTTATCTGAAGATGCAAGGAAGTCCTGAATTTTCCTTCTCTTATTTTTACTACTCATGTTATAAATGAAAATTCCCTACTCTGTAAACTCTATTGATCATTTAAGTGCCTAGCCTTGGAGACAGGCAGAAAATGTTTGTATTATTGTGATATGCACTGACACAGATTCAAAAGCACTGTCAGTCTTCCATAACATTTAAATTGTAAGATCACTAGAATTTATACAACACTTAATTATTCAGTCTCTTTCTCAATATGTCCTTTTCTAGGGGTATTCAAAAGTAGGGTTCAGAGCAGGATCTATCTAAAGCTTAGAACACTATATGGGTCTTGCTTATGCAAAGGTTTATAATTTCACTTAATTCTGAGTACTGTCAGATCAACAGGCTACCTTTCCTTAGCTCCTAAATTTCTATGCTAACACAGTTACTTGTGTCTCAAGTTGAGGATGTAAAGCCTCAAGACTGTTGATCAAATGTGATTACCAACATCCAAAAATCATTAGGCAGACCAAAAAACCCACAGGATTCATTTCAGAATCATAACATTTTAAAATTATGTGGTTTTAGTTCTCTTCTGCCTTCTGGGACTGGAGTCCACAGGCACTACATCTTTTAGACTTTCATCTAGACCAAGAAGGATAGAAAGCTGATTTGATTTTTAAAAAATGAAAGTACAAGTTCTTACAGATTCCTGGGAGGGGGTTAACACTCTATACAGAGTGCCTAATATGATAGGGCTCATGATCAAACCAAGATATAGGCATAGTTATGCAGCCACTTGAATTTCATGCCCTGTGGAATGGTCCCAGAGAGTCTTGCACAGCTATTAGAATTCAAATGGGAAATTTGATTAAAATAATTATGTAAAATGCTGATGTAGCTATGACAAGAAGAAACATTTAGAATCTCCAAGTGTTGATGCAACTCAGACAATCTCTCAAGACACTAATAAGTGCATAACAGGGTATAGTCTCACTGGCACAGAAAAATGCAATCAATTAGAAGTTAAATACATTACTCTGTAAGGATGGCTCAAAGATCTAATGGAAACAGATATGAAGGGAGGGAACCAATGAAGAGTACAGAAGACAAGTTAAAGCTTGCAGTAAAAAGATAAAGGCAGCAAAACAGAATGAGTAATTACTAGCTACAGGAGCTGCAGGGTGTGAGAAAGTCTTTATTAATTATAGAAAAGAAAACAGAGCAAAAGAAGAGCTGGGAGATCAGCCCTGCATTTAGCTAGGTGGGTGCCTCTTTCTCTCAAATTAATGAGGTGTTGCATTAGTACAGCTGAGAACAGATTTTTGCTCCAAGACTGTAACAATTCCCTGACAGTGAAGGTCTCATGGCCTCCAGGAATTCCCAAGGGAATGAGTGGAAACTTCTTTACTTAATTAAAAAATATGCAGACAGAGAACTCTAAAAAATACATTGTAAGGAAAAAAAAAAGAATCATCAAAGGACAGCTATCTTACTTTTCCATTTCTTATTCAACATGATTTCCATTCACAGGCTTATCAGTAGATTGTTATTCACTGACAATTTTTGTTGAAGGTACAGAAGATGCAGTATCTGTAGGAAGAACACATTAGTGATGTGTTCATCTGGGCCAGATGAAACAATGCTGATTTATATCAAAGTAAATGTGTGTCATCTATTAAAATATCTTATCAATATCCATAATATTATCAAGTCAGATTTTTAGCTTGCACCTTTTCTGAAGTGTTCAGGAAAGAAATAAAATTAAAAAAAAAACCACAAAAAAAAACCTAAACGAAACAAACATGCCTTTACTCCTTATGTAGCCCATGTAAAGGGCACTCAAAATTGCAGTCTCTGCGTTTTGGGAATCATTATTATTCTCTCAGTGTTCTTTTTTGGAGGGGAAATAAAAAGTGGATGAAGAGATCTGGGTAAGAAGTAAGGCTGTCAACCACCATACAGCTCAGTATGATAGGAAAGAGCAGCGCAGTCTCTCTGCATAGTGATTACACTAAAACTCCCATAACCAGAGACCTTTATCAACAAGGACAATGCCTTTATACATAAGGACAGCTGCTGTCCTGTTAAAGTTAGCCTTGATGTCTAATGAAATTGTCCATGCCTTAGTTTAAATACAATAATTCCTCCTCAGTTCTCACCAACTAATGAAAATAGGCAACTACTTTGAACTCTTTATGAATTCTACACATCCATCAAATTTCCACTCTTTGGCCTGAAGATGTTTCTCTCGACTCTTTCCTCTCTGACAATTATTTTTAACTCTTCAGTTTCATTACTAGTATCTGTCTGGTTTAATCATTTCTTCGAAAAACACATTTCCAAAAGTCAGTGTTTCTGTTGCAGGTTCAGGCCAGTTTGTTGTTGCTGAGTGAAGAAGAACCACTTCTCTATTTTTTTTTCTTTTTTTTTTTCTTTTTTTTTTTTAGTATTATAACATAACTGTGTCAGCTTAATGTTAATTTGGTGTACTAGTCACCATCTCTGCTAGTGATTCCTCTACTGGTGTAAGAATAATCCATGCTTAGCTCTCTCCTACAGATTCTAATATTTCTCTACCAATTTGTCTGTTCACTTTTATGATGACCTACAACTACAGGTGCACTGTATAAGAATAGAGCCCAAACTGAACAAGCAAGAATCTTCTCACCCCATGCCAGATTTGCCAAGACCAACACCTTAAGTATAAGATAAATGCAGAAGGCTTTCTCACAGCAAGAGCTATATATCACATCCACATAGCACATTACCTCTTCACTCAACCTTCCTGATTCCACAGGCCAAAATAGGTGTCTATCCTGGCTTAAGCATCTGGGAGCAGTAGAAAACCACCATGTTGTTTTACAGCAAGGAACATGGCATGTAATAGGGCCACTGCACCACAAGGATGTCCACTTTACCACAATATCCCACCAACACTCTCTGCCTCATGCCATCTATCTCCTTACTGTGCCACAAAGGGACATACACGCAAGCCAAAGACAAATCGGGAGAAAGCGAACTCTCCCTTATTAGAAAATCAGTGCAGTCAGGCTGTACACCACATCTCTCACATCTTGCCAACACATGTATGCATGTCAAAACCCAGATAACCCTACTCGAGGTACCTAGGCATACAGGAGAACCTGCATCTCAGTCTCTCTCAGTTTTGTAGTTGCAGCACTGACTGGTTGTGCCTTATCCAGACACGGCTATGCTATTTGTTTATGAACACTGGGAGGAGCAGCTGAGTAATACCAAATAGTTGCAACTGTTCCAGCCACAAACACTCTGCACAGTAGCTGGGGGTTAGAAAAAATTGTTAAACAACTGCTGTAACTCAGCACTCCGTGACATACCAGAGTTCTTCTGTATATTATTATACTCCCAAGATCATGGACTACAAGTCATAGAAAACTCCAATTTCAAAGACTGATGAGAATTCAGACAGTTACTATATTTTATACTGAATTTACAGTATTAAGAACATGTATGCAAAGAATAATTTTTAGCTGAATTACCTCACTATAAAATTACCAGTAAATACACATTATCACAGACAGTATCTTTAGACAGATCAGTTATAGCATGGATGTGTATATATCTGTTTATGCAAAAAATCACCACACAACTGCCACACACGTGCTTTCTTATTACTGCTAATGTTAATGGAGGATGTCTTAAAATATTATTTGTATGTTATTTGCTTATAACATTGATTTCCTGAATTCACATATTATATTAGCCCAACTACTGAAGACCATAGCATGCTGATATATAATTACAAAGCTGGAGTTTGTGACTCAATGAAGAACTCACAGTTGAAAATTTAGATAATAACCCCTCTTTTTTTTTTTAATAGAAAGAAAATATATCATTCTCCTCAAGGAGGTGTAAAGAGTTCCATATCATTGGTATAACTCTTACAATGATTTCAGCACTTTTAGAGACTTTTCTGTTGCCTTCAAAATTTCAGTCACCTCCTATAGTCCACTGCAGATGTTTGATTCAAGGTCTTTGTATCATTTAAGCATCCTTGAGTCCTCAAGGTAGTTTTTGGATGAAATATACTTCCTGCTGGCCATTCTGCAGCCTCTGTGGATTTTCCCTATCTGGTTATTGCTATTTGCTTCTAGTGCAGCTTTTTCTCCAGGCTGAAAATTATTAGGTCAGGAATACTATGTTAAACCAGCTACCATGTTCTTGTGACCAGAGCTGTGCTGGGTGCTTCTGGACTGCACAGCATTGTGCAGTTTAGACCCATTATCAAACCACCAGTATCTTTTCTACATCCCCAGACCTGGTCTTAGGAATATTTTGCTACAGAGGAGGGTGAATGACATGAAATAATGGACTGCTGGGTTTGTAGCTGCAACCAAAGGAACAAAAGAGAACTAGCAAGTAAAAAAATAGACTTGGTTATGTAAACTTTACATACTTTTCTGTGGTGAGTTGACCCTGGCTGGATGCCAGGTGCCCACCAAAGCTGCTCTATCACTCCCCTACTCAACTGGACAAGTGAGAGAAAATATAATGAAAGGCTCATAGGTCAAGATAAGAGCAAGGAGAGATCACTCTACAGTTACTGTCATAGGCAAAACAGACTCAACTTGGGGAAATTGGTTTAACTTATTACCAATCAAATCAGAGTAGGGTAATGAGAAATAAAACCAAATCTTAAAAACACCTTCCCCACACCCCTCCCTTCTTCCCTGGCTCAACTTCACTCCTGATTTCTCTACCTCCTCCCCTGCAGTGGCACAGGGGGAGGGGGAATAGGGGTTGGGGTCAGTTCCTCACACATTGTTTCTGCCGCTCCTTCCTCCTCAGGGGGGGGACTCCTCACACTCTTCCCACACTGCAGTATGAGGTTCCTCCCACAGGAGACTGTTCTCCATGAACTTCTCCAATGTGAGTCTTTCCCATGAGCTGAAGTTCTTCATTAACTGCTCCAGCATGGGTCTTTTCCACAGGAACAGACTACTTCAGCATGGGTCCCCCACAGGGGCACATGTCCTGCCAGAAAACCTGCTCCAGTGTGGGCTACTCTCCTTATGGATCCACAGGTCTTGACAGGAGCCTATTCCAGTACAAGACTTCCCACAGGGTCACAGCCTCCTTCAGGCATTCACCTGCTCCACTATGGACCTCCATGGGCTGCAGGGGGACAGCCTGCCTCACTATGGCCTTCACTACAGGCTGCAAGAGAATGTCTGCTCTGGTGCCTGGAGCACCTCTTCCCCTTCCTTCATCACTGACCTTGGTGTCTGCAGAGTTGTTTCTCACTCCTCTTTCTAGCTGCAATTGCTGTTGTACAACAACTTTTCTGCCTTCTTAAATATGTTATCACAGAGGCACTACCACTGCCACTGATTGGCTTGGTCTTGGCCTTGGCCAGCCGTGGATCCACCTTGGAGGCATTTGGCATTGGCTCTGTTGGACATAAGGGAAGCTTCTGGTACTTTCTCACTGAAGCCACCCCTGTAGCCTCCCTGCTACCAAAATCTTGCCATGCAAACCAAACACATTGTCACATCCATAAAGGTAATCAAGTGCCTCTAAAAGTTGCAAGACCAAACCACCTCTCCCCAGCCTCAGCACCTAAAGTTTCAGCAAACTGCAAGAATCTACATAAGAAACATTTAGGATGGGAGGCACTAGAAGTAGGAAATGCAATCAGGGTGTTCATTCAGTTTTAAGGAGCTTCACTGAGTTTTACATGCAATTAGCAAAAGCTTAATTCAAGACTGTATTACATTTTTAGACAGATCTGCAGGTCAAATAGGCCTTTTAAAATTACTTCAAACTGATCTTTTTTGCACCTGAACTTCTCAGATACTGCAAAATGTATTTTGTTTAGTATAAGTTCAAGTAAAATTTGGGACAAGGGTGTTTTAATATTTGGTATCAAATGATTCTCGTTTCTCTAATTGCAGTTTGAAAGCTGTCAAACAGAATGGATAACACTGTCCTACACAGTGTTATCACTGTCCTCTGATGAATTTGGTTATCTCACTGAACTCCATGGAAGTAAAAATGAAAGGCAATTTCTCTTCTATTTTTTGTCTAGCACAGAATATATCCAAAGTGGTGCAATAACTATCATACTTTGTGATTCAAAACCATATATTTGTGTTTCAGAAAATCTTGGGCTCTATTGGGTTAGTTGGATTTAAAGGCCAAGGAATTCTTCTAAAATGATAGCATTTGCATTTGTGTTAAGAGGAGTTTTTGACAATTCAGGCTTTCTGAAAGCCAAGTTTTGAAGGTGAAAGAAAATTTCTGTGCTACATCCAATGAACCAATAATCTAAGATACTCAAGGTACTTGGTAATATTATGTTCAGGAAGGGAATACAAACATCTTCTCTCCTTTTCCTTGCTGTAGATTTCAAGTTACTTTTCTGACACAGCAGTAAATCTGAAGATAGAAAAAGCACTGAAAATATATCACTTCATGAAATGGAATTATTTCATTTCTAGTCACCTGCAGTACTTTGAAGGTGAACTCTATTTCATTTTCTGATAGTACTCTTCTTTCTTCTTATGAAAGCTTTGTGCATGGAAGAACAAAGGAAAATGATTTATTCTCTTTAGATTTAGAGAAAGAAAAATACAATACAGTAAATGCAAAATTCCTAAATAGGTATTCTTCTACAAGAAAAATAAGATATTTAATCTCTTGAAAGCAATATGATACTAATAAGTTTTGTAAAGAAAACTAGTTAGTAGATCCCAGTCTAAATGCTCTATTTAGCATGTGTAATTCTGCATTATTCTTCTAGTCATGCATTGGTGTAAAGAACTTGTGAAGAAAAAAAAGGAAAAGGTTATAAGCTTGAAAAGGCCTTCTAACAGATAAGAGACCATTCCTCTACTATTTTGGGCAGCTAAATTATTTGAGTCATAACTATGGCAAGCTATCAAAAAAAGGTAGGTTGGCCGCCCCTGCAGTCCTGTTGGGAAGCTGGTCCAGAATGTTTCTCCCACAGCAAAAAAGCTTTCAAGCAATTTCCATCTCAAATGCATTCACAGTTAGTTAATGTCTTGTTTCCTTCTACAGTGATTACTTTTTTTTTTTGTATTAGGTAATTACTTGCTTTGCAGTTTAACTGGTTAATTACAGGTTGTACTTTATGAATTACAAATGGTTATAATTAAAAACCAAAAGGTTGTATTTAATTTTTATGGCAGAGGCTGGTGTTGTTTTCTGTTGTTAGATAAAACTGAAAATTATTTAAACCCAGTAGTGAAATTAAAATTTGCGACTGGGTTGTAAGGACTGGATTTCACAAACTGTAATATTTGGTGTAGCAGACTTAACCTACCCAGGGAGAAATTCCTTCCTTTATACATAAGCTACATATCCATTAATTCATACTGCATCCCTCAAAATTGGGATTAAATTGCTGATCAGAAATCAGAGCATCCCTTTTCCCAGGGATGCATTCAGCTTGACTGAGTAAATCGATCTCAAGGATTCCAGCATGTTCTTATTCTGCAACTTCTTGGTTATGTTGTACTTTAACATTAATACTGTGGCTAGATAAATGGTAATAAATACAAACGTTTAAGAGTCCCAGCCACAAGCCTCAGCACTTCCTAGATTGTAATAAATAATTCTTGATATTTCCTAGGGGTATGGAAGAGGCAGTTATTAAGGCCTGCCAAAAAGGAAGTGCTATAAATCCCATAAACACAAAATAAGCAAAAATAGTTGCTTGAGCTCCTGGGGGTTAAGGTGCCCAAGCCTGCAGAGAAACACTCTTTTCCAGACCTAAGTATACCACTCATGGCACCATTTTTCAAACATACATGACATGACCCACCCTTTAGATGTTACAGGCCTCCCAAAGCCCATAGAGATGGTGCCTCTGATTCTTCTCTCTTCAGGCAAAGTCAAACTCATTAGCTCAATCACTCTATCCTGTCCTTGAAGACAATTAAAAAATGCTTGCACCTTTTCTTCCACCAAAAAAGCCATGACAGAGAAGCACCAACAAAGATGAGTAAGCTGTACATTCTCTAACCAAAGCAGCTGTTTGCAAAGTTCATTGTGCTAATGACCTTAGTGCATGGGAGGGTACCAGCTCATAAATACTTTGCAAGAGAAAGGCCTTGAAAAGGGCCATGCCACATCTTTTTTTGTGGTGTGTCCACCAATTTAACTTAGGATAATAGATCCAGAAAAAAACACTTTTTTTTGGTATTTAGCTTTTCACACAGACCACACAAAGAAGTAAAGAATCTACTTCGGATGTTTTGAGTTCCGCTATGCTACACTTGGTCAATCTGGCCAACACCATGTTTTTCTTGTTTCTCTGCTTAAGACCCAAAAGGTACTTCAATAAAAAAATATAACCTCATCCTTGGCAAGCTTTTCTGTGTAGTTTATTCTAAGAGATTCCCTAATCTCAGGCATCACAAAAACATTGTCCCACATTGCCCTGTATTGCTTCCACAGCAGTCAGACAGGAGCGGAAATATGATCAGACAAGGAAGGGTTTCTCTTCTCAAATGACAATTAGGATTCTCCCTCAACTCTCATATACCACAATGCAGCATCTGCACTGACGTGACATAATTCCCAAGACCTGAGATACCTATTCTGATCGTAAAGCATAGGAAGAGGAGGTGACTGCATAACCATATTGATATTGGATGTTTTGCAAAAGGGACCTTTTCCAGTGCAACAAGCTAGCAAACATACAACTTCAGAATCTGCAACAAACATTTACACATCCACAAACAGTTCCAAATTTGAGCATGGCTTGATTTGGCCAGTTAGCTTGAATCCAAACTCAAACATGACAAGCATATTTCTATAACTGATTAAAAGAAACATGAATTTATATATAAAATAAAGACATTCTTTTTTTTCCTCAGAATATTTTCCTGAGTATTCTTCTTACTTCAGAGTAAAAAAAAAAAAAAAAAGAGGGAGAATTCTGAATCTTGACATCCTATGCGAGTTTAGAAAAAACCGCAAAAGTATTCAGTTATAATTCTGCAGAAGATGGAGAAGTTATGTTCTGTTTTTCATGATCAAGATACAGAAAAGATCCACAATAAGACGGTTCATTCTAGTTCCAAGAGCTGACTTTTTTAATGCAGTTCACTAAGTGATTTGACCTTATTTCTCATAATGATGTCTCTCCTTTGTCACTGCTGATTACCACTGATTCTGACCCCAGTTCATCTCAGTTATATAAAAATATGGTCTTGCTGAGATGTCATTATTAAAAGCCATTAACTCCTCATGCAGAAGATCATTGCTTTCTGTGTGCAGGAGATGCACAGAGTGAGGAATGGAAGAGACCTCACTGCATCATTTCAAAGCTCCCTTATACTTAAGTCTGAATAAATTACTAGTTTCCTCGTTAAAAAACACCTGTTTTCTTAATATCTCAACTTAACCTCTGATATAGAGTATAAATAAAACATTCATATATCTGATCACCTAATACAAAATCCAACAAGTTTCTGATCTCCAAGTATGATTTTAAAAAAATACCTTACAAAATCTGGTTTTAAAGATAAATAATTGAATTCTGACTCTCAGCAAAAATATATAATACAATAACTGCTACTAGAATATTATAATTTAACCTGTCACATAAATAATTCTATTCCCTAGAGAATATTCAGCCCTCAGAGAGTCAGTCTAGGCATCACTCAGATTTTACTTAGGCTTTAATTTGAGTTCATTCAGTGTGTATGGTTCAACTTAGCCCCCTCTGCAAGTGATTCCCACGTAAACACTGGTTATGTCTGATTTTTCTTGCTAATGTCAGTAATGATGGAAATTGAAATAATTTTAAATGAATACACTTAGGGAACAGATAATATATGATTAGATAATTACATCAACGTTGGTTTCTTGAATGTTTTTAGAATATGGTATTTGCTATCACCTTTATCAAAAGTCCAAAGTTTACTAAAGGTTGCAGATGTTACTACCAGTGAATAAATGTCTATCCTATATATTTCTGATTTAGCTTAAAAGCCCATTTTCATATCTTTTTGCTTAATATAGGGTATAATGTGTATGTACCATCTTGTTTTCCTTACACACTAACTTTTTTGGATAAAGGCCAATGTTCTGCAGTATCTGATTCTTTCTGACAATTTTCCTTGACAAAATATTTAACAAGGAGTTGTAGGTTCTTTTCTCATCCCTGTGGAATTTTTCAGTATAAGATGTCTGACTTGCTACCAACAGCACTAGAAATTAGAGTCAGCTTTGAGAACTGCTAATCAAGGTTTGATACACATTTTTAGCACACTCTACTTGCCAGAACAGGAGTACTGTGAATATTACTATCTCTAGTCACTGGGGAGCGGGATCACACATGCCATCTGGCTAATGCTTTGCTCAGCAGCAGTTTAACACTTAAACTTTGCCCAACACCGTCTGCTAAGATGATAAAGTCATTGTTGGTAGTTAACTTCTTTTCCTGGTTTGCACCAATTTAAAGGTACATACAATGACACTTTGAATAGAATATTTATGGATTTAATTCTAGAAAATGCAGTTTATAACACAACATTTTTGTCAATAGGACTGTGTTACAAATATTTATATTGCTGAACTGTACATTATTTAAAATTCTACTCTCAACTGGGCAAATATTGATTGATATACCAACTCCTGCCAATAAGAATTGGTGTTTTATGAAGCGCATCGTGCATCATCCCTCTATTTAATGGAGAAGTAAGATTGTCCAATTAACATAAAGCTGGTAGCACTTCAGAAGTTAATTATAAATACTTTCCACAATATAACCTAATGATTTAAAATACACTTTACTTATCACGTAGAGGTTTGTTGTTTGGGAGTGGGGGGCGGCGGGCAGGGGTTGTACCATTCCAGAAGTTTATATTTTAAATCAATATCAGCAATTTTTGTCTAATGTTGACAAACAAGAACACCCACAATGCTGCTTTTTGTGGAGGACACATGTATGGACTCTCTCTATTTTTAGAAGGTAATTCTTTTTTACAAACACACAGAAGCAACTCTGTCCCCTTGAGGTCAGTGAGATTTTTCTGCATAAGAAGCATAACTCCATATTACTAAACAGTGAATAAGTTTTCTACCAATGTTTTATGTAGCTCTTTTGTGCTTAGCTTCAGCATATCTCTCTCTATTAAAAAATAAAGTTTTGATTCAGTGTTTGTTCTAGCACCAAGCATTGAAGGACTCGCATCATAATCCATCATTCAGAAAATATAAATGAATAAGGCAAGGTCTGTAAGTCCTTTTACAAAAGTGTGAAGCGCTAGCCATTTATCACTGATAAGGCAGGTAATACCGGGACATCAAAAGCCAAAATTGTTCAGAAACCTTTAAAATAGTACTTCTCCCTACATCTGAGATTAACTGAGATTCCCATCTTCCCCTCAGTATCGTTAATACTTTGAAGCAGAATCCATCATTTCATAATATGGCTATGTATTGTAGCACACAAAAGCCCAATTCTGATTTCAGCCTCTAGATAATATAAAAAATTAAAAGAAAAAATGGTTTTTTGGTACCAGAAAAGAAGTATTTTTCTTAAAAGAAAAAATATGTGTTTCCATGTTCAAAAGAAATTGTATAATGTACATAGTCCATTGAAAATTTGACACTGGGGAAAATATTGCATTAAGTTTCTGAAGGGTCGTACACATATATAATTAAGAAATAAGATTTCTTTTGAAGAAAAGTTCTTTGTACTTTCTCCTAGTTCTGTTTCAGTATCAGATCTGGTCACAAAACCACCTTGCATATGAAATTATAAATAGCCAGATAAAAAGGTAATAATACAAAGCAACAATTACCATGAAGGCTTAAGATAAAAGCAGCTGAAATGCTTGAAGCTGTAGTCCAGTCCACTGAAATATATCTGGTTCTCACAGCCAAGACTTCTATAATCTCCATAATGGAAGGCGACTGGAGATTCCACTTCACATATCAAAAAAATACATGTATCTAACGCCTGCACAGAAACATTATTTTGGTGGAAAAAACACCCAGGGCATATCCTGGTATTGCAATTTACAATCTGTAGAGAGAAACCCAAACAAAAACATAAAAAAAAAAAAATCTCTTTTCAGACTTTTTCTAAAACTTTTGCTCTAAGGTTTTGACCACAGACTCTAATATATTCCTTTCTTGGGCATAACTACATATTCTACAGTAACATATTTATATTTATTTTGCCAATGGGAATGAGCTGTACAATAAGATGAGGAGTGACTTCATCTTTTGATTGTTTGTGTCTTTTCATTTTTTTATCAAAGAAAGAGCAAAATTTAGTGAAACATTCTTGGGTACTTTTCAACTAAATTCCTGAATTTGTACAAGATTTATACAGTAGTTCTCTCCTCTTTGTCAATAACTGGAATACAAAAATTTTTGATTGAAGTTTTGCATGATAGATGCAACTGTAGATTTTGCTAAAGAAAGCAATAAATTATTTTTTATTTGGGTTAATAAAAAAAATAGATTGCTAACTCACTATGGATAAATAAATATTACTACCTATCATAAATGTAGCATGGACAACACATTGCAGTGCTGCCAGCAAATGCAGCTACTGTTTCTTCTGACCTGAGCAGCTCTCCAAGGTAGTCATCGGTTCTGATCTCCCAGGTCCAGTAGTTGAGTAGCCCAGATCATTCAGAATTCTTAGTAAGACTACCAACACTCCCAACTGAATGTGTAGACAGAATAACTGTGCAAAGAACACAGCATGGACACAACGCAGTCTCCTTATTTCATTCTACAACAACAACAAAAAAAAGATGTGTTTTATGAAGATCTTTATCAAAGTTCCAAACCAGGAATCTCAACCTTTTAGAAAAGGAAGAGTCCTAGAGAGACTGGCAAGAAAGGGAACAGAGGCTGAAATGGGAGCCAGATGCTCACCATTAATAGTTGATCTTACTGACACTAGAAGGAGAAAGTGCATATTAGAGCTCAGCAGAGCGACAAGGTAATACCAAGTAGCATGACACCTTTGATTTGCCAACAGACATCCATGTAGACAAGTGGAAAGACAAGACAGACACCAGCAATAAAAATTCATTTGAAAGACACTAACTAGTGCTGGCAGGAGATATTCCACTGAGAAACCCGTATGGAATATGTTAGGGCACTACAGAAGCTATGATGGTATAAAAGCCCAAGTACAATAAAAAGAAGAATGGTATAAATAGGGGAACCACTGCAAACACACTTGTAGCATCACACAGGTTTTGGACATCCTTTACTTCTTTAACATATACTATGCTAAGCGAGATATAAATGGCTGAATTTGAACATTGTTTAGGGAATGGAAGGAAAAAGCGAGAAACAAAGTGAGAAGAGCTTATTCATGAAGGACTACGTCAATTTACTGCATCTGTTATGTAAGAGACCCCTATATTTTGCATTTACAGATAACTTTTTAACAAAACGAAGGAAATATTGTTCTCAGCAAGCCATGGCATGCTCACATTCATACTAATGTTCATGCTGTTCTTTCCCCTCACTGTGTTTGTCAGCTGTCAACCTCTATGAGAGAGCTGGTGAAGGAAAATTAAAGGGATTTGGTTCCTTCAAAGCACTGGTATTCAGGACCTGCCAAGGGCTGAACATACAGATGCTGCAGTAGAAATAGTAGAAATATACTGAAAGACAAAAGACAGCAACAGACAGGCATAGAAAACTTGGAGAAAAAAACAAGATACAGAGAGAAAACCAAAAGTAAAATTACTGTGTGGGATACAGTGTAAAGTATAGCCCCAAATTTTAAAATGCCAATGTCTAATGATGTGTTAAATCTCTATTTTTCACCCACAGGAACTGGCCTTACTTTAAAATTCCTCTACAACACTGTAGGCAAGAAGGTTGTAGTACCATAAGAAATAAGGCTTGAATCTATCCTGTACAAAGGTGTCAGTCCTGTACTATTCAAATATGAAAACAGGATCTCTACTCCCAGAGACGTGTGTGCAGCCTTTATTCACAAGGGTGGGACCTAACTGTTCTGTTAATTTCAGAAAAAGGTTCAGGATCAGGCTCTATATTCGTGCACACTGGGTAGGTACAAAAGAAAATGAAAAAGTTGCTTTCAGTCTGCTTATTTAGATCAGTATCTTAATTTTTCTCAGTAAAGGGCTAGGAGTCAGGATGAAGACATCTACCAAAGCCACAGAAGCTGAAAACCTTGCAGACAAGCATTTGGCAGAAAGGAAAGAGAAAGGAGTATTTTTTAATACAAAATCACTTCTCACTTATACAAATTCAGATCACTTTTACTACAAAACAAAAGTGTGTTGCACCAGATGTGATGAATAAGAACTTACCTGAGATAATTCAGTATAATGTTCATCAACAGGAACGCAAAGAATTTACACTAGCAGATCTGAGAACAGAATCTGACTGACTGTCTCAACATGACCAAGCTGTTCTAACTGAACAGGCTCTTCTGCTGCCCAGAATGGGCCCTGTTAAAGGGACTGTTAATCTGTGTTTAAATACAAATACACAGGATGTTGTGCATGTGCACAGTTAAGCATGTAGTTACGTATTTTCTCCAGCTGAGACGCTTTCATGAATAATGAAATTTTTAAATGAAGTTGGACTTGTTTGTGATTTTTTGGCTGTTTGCTCATGACAGGGTCAGAAAGGATCTGACATACCTTGAGGGTTTTTTAGATTAAATATAACACTAAAAAGTTGTTGCTATTATTATACTCAGCCAACATGTGCTACAGTAGAAAGCTCTGACTGGAACCCATGAAAACATACCCAATCTTAGGTTAAACACCTAGCATGAGTTAGTTTAGCCTCAAGAAGCACAGCATTCATCATACATTATCCTTTGAGTATTTTCCAGTGTTCTGGACATGTTTCATAGCCTATGCTGCTCTAGACCCATTACTGCTTGCTGACCTAATTAACTTACAGCTCATTCTGTTGTTTTAAGCTTCAGTCAAACCTTCAGACTGCAGAGTAGAGCTTTTCCTTGTGTAACATCTTTAACAAGCACCAGGGTTACAGTACAGCCAGGAAGGCTGTCCAAATTTTCAAACATTCTCTGTTCTTCAAAACCAGGGACATCATACAGGCGCCAGGCAACTGAAGCCACACCACGTGGCTTCTGACTCTTTTTTATTAATAACTATCAATAACATACATGTTGCATGGATTTATAATTCTGTAATTAACATCATTCAAGAAGTAGTTCCAGTGAGAAATCCTCATGAAATGGGGAAAAGTTTGCTAGATATTCACCAGATTGAGCAGTAGACTGAGAGTTGTTTACCGCACAAAGCGTTGAAGCAGCTCTAAAATCACCCCTTTAAAAGCAGGCAAGAGAAGACAGAAAATCAACAAGCATAAGATAATAATAAAATTAGATAAAATAAATGAAAACATGTTGGATCCAGATAGCTGAACCCCACTGAAAAGATGAAATATATTTGAACACAGAATTTCTACCTACTAAGAAACAAAACAGTTAGCTCTATTTTATCTCAATAAGACTGGAAATAATTTTTGGAATCAGAGTAAATGAGCTCCTACTATGTTGAAACCAGTCTACAGTCTTAACTATATAAACAAGTAAGGAGTAAAGAGAAATACAGAACAGTTTTTTACCTTTGCCCACATATTTTGTGGGCTGGTTGTAAACCTGGGTAACATTTTTTTTTTTTCTATACATTTAAAATTATGTTGATGAAATGAGGTAAGGTACAGAAAATGATTCACCAATACATTTTTAGAGTTGTAGAAAATATCTCACAAAGACAATCTTAAAGAACTCTAATTGCTTAGTTTATCAAAGAGACAATTAAGAAATGTCTTGACTATTGTATAAAGGTCTTCACAGGGAAAACCACAGTACTAAAAGCCTTTGTAATCTAAAAAGACAAAAGTCATATAAATAAGAAAACATATTCTTAACCACAATGAGGATACATCTGTGGAGAGTGGTGGTAGATTCTCTAGAATGCCAAGTTTTAAGACTGAGGCTGACTCCCTTTCTGGGGATGATGAGCTTTAGGTGAGCATTGACAAGAACACTTGTCAAATAACAGAATTCAATGGGGATTGGAGGAGCGAAGGTGAAATTCAGTGATCAGGGATCAGACCAGATGATCTTCTTTTGGTAAGCAGTCTTTTATATAGCAGGTCCACATTTGAGAAATCAAGGAGATTGGGGAGGCCAGAGGTAGTTACGAACAGTTTTGTTGTAGACTCTAATCATATAGGGGAAAAAACCTCATAAGAATCTTTTTTTTTAATATTTATTTCAGCTTTTCCAAGTGAAATTTTTTCAACTTGCAGCTTTAATCTGAGCCTAAACCAGGAAAAATCTGATTGCTAGAATGGACGCTAGTTTTTTGCTCCCTTAGCTATGCATTTCATACCAGTTCTGTAGGACCAACACCAGAAGAAAATTAATGGTCTAATTATACAGTATTGCATGTCGCAGGCACCAAACGCATGACAGCTATTTAACCAATACCTGGGTAGCCAACCGGTAAGGGTGGCATTAATGATTTTGCAGAAAGTTAACTAAGTACATCTATCACTTTGTCATGTAGGGTAAAAGAAAGCATCAGTCAAACAATAAGAGGGGAGCAGTCTATACTCCGTTTTTTAGGCTCTGATGAAATCTGCTCTAAGAATCAATACAGTTGGAGCAGTGAACTACACTCAGGCTGATTAAATGTAACAGGGATAAAAAAAGGAAGAGCAGGGCCAGCAACAGAAGATAGCATATTACAGGTCAGAAAAACACCAGAGGTTTCCTAAAAGGCTACCCAAAGATCATGCCCTTAAAATCTGCTCCAAGGGCTTAGCCACTCCAGTTATCTTAAACTGAGTGTTTCACCTCAGTGAGTGGCAAACTCTGAGAATGCTCCTGTTCACACACTGACGCTACCCGCACAGCCAGGTGTCTCAAATACCTTCCTAAGAAGGTCCACACTGAAATGATCCCTTCTTGGGACAGATTCACAGCTAGAGCGAATGAGCACTTTCAACTGCAACTTCAGTTTACAGGTGTTGGAGTTTCAACTAGATGATTTTTACAGCTCCTCACTGAGTTTTAGTAAGTTGGTCCACATGCCGCTCCTTCCTCCCCTGAAGAACAGGCATTGTCTAGGCCCTCGTCCGTAATTTTTACACTTGCTAAGCATAACAGTCCACTTCAGGGGAGCTCCTACATCTGAACAGTTCTTCTGACCTTTGTTCATTCTTAAGACAACCTCTTCTTTGCTGAAGCCTCATCTTTCTGGTCAAAACTGTAACTAGAGCTGGTTGAAGTATTTTGTTTGAAACTGTGCTTTAAAAGGATTTGCAGCTTTTCTGAAGTTCTTTTTCTGATTTTTGACAAGTCTGTTTTTACAGATTCAGTTTTTTAATTCCTGCTTCTTTAAAAGGAGGAAAAGTAGCAGAGGAAAGTAAGAGTCAAAACAAAAAGGGCAACACCAGAAAGCCAGAACATTGCATCCAAAAGATACTAAGTTAAAAATAATTCTTCCTAGGAATATTTGAAAAATAAACACATCACTTAAAAAAAAAGAAAAATTAGAAATTGTTGCAAGCTTAGGAAAACCTCTTGTATTAAAAAAAGCATTCTAATCCATATTCATTATAATTGCATGAGCAGAATATACACTAAAATCTGTTTCAAAAGAACAGTACTCTATAAATAGTAATCTGCAAAGATCATCTACACCTAGCTTTTAATTATTATGGAACAATGTATATTTTTGTTTATCCAGGTGTGAAAACAGAAGAAACATATTGCCATAGTATATTCCTAGACCTTAAGTTATCTTTTATGTTGTTGTTATCAGTTTCCTCCTTCTTTAGAGTACCATACAATTCTAAGTAGACATACTCATTACTTTATAATGAATTAATTGTTCGGGAAACAGCTTGTGTCAGCTCGAGTGGCAGACAGGAGCAGGTTGCTCTCATAGCAGAGACCACGAGTAGCACACTACTCAAATTAATAGGATGCCAGTTCCACCCTTAACACCTGAGGCTGGTGAACATTGCTAGTTCCCCAGCCTGAATCTGCTGTGCTGCCTATCAAGTGATTAGTAGGCACTCTCTGGTTCTCCACCTTTCACCATCAAGGAAAATCAGTTCTTTTTTCCTTGATGGGGAAAAAAGGGACATACGGGAACTTGCAGGGTATTGAAGGGAACTCGTTTTGCAATAGCCACTATTGCAAATATCTTAGCTATGGAAATAAACAGGTAGGAGGAAAAAAATATAATAATAACTTCATATTATGCACTGTATCCCTGCAACAGTGGGGTTTTCTTTCATTAGTTCCTCAACCATTATCAATTTGATTAAAATACTCAAAATTAAGAAATGCTGCAAGGATTAGCATATCCTTCAAGCTGTTAGGAGCCAAAGCATCATGGGCTTATGTTGCTCATGTTGTTAGCCCCGTATGTGAGATCTGCAAAGGGCTTTCCAACCAACCAGCTGCAAGCTCAGATACCGCTCCAGCAAAGCATATAAGTACAAGGCCCTTAAGTAACTCCAGTGGGATTATTTGCTTGCTTAGAGTTAAATATACACTTAGACATTTTGCTGGGTGAAGGGCTAAATTACTCTTCAAGGCAGCCATCCAATCCACACTGCTTGGGGTACTCAGAAAATGAAAGAAATAATAGAATCTCTCACTGTGCATTCAGCTTGTGCTGGTTTTCTCTTCTCATTGGGCCAGATAGCAAGAGGCAATTACTGTCTCACATTAGCACAGAAGATCACCCTGTCCCCCAAGGAGCACTGGAAAGCTGCCTCCAGCGCTGCAGTCGCCCCTCCTGCTGCACCCTCATGACTGGGGAATGCAAGCTGCTCCGCTGTAACAACATTAAGCAGAAATGGAGGAGATCTTACGACAAGATTGTTCTTAATCTTTCAGCTGCTGCTGTTGGCTTTTTCCCATCCATGTGGCAAGTAAGACATTTTGAAAAGATGCTTTTTTGAATTGTCTGCTAAGAGAAGTAGGCTGAATTGTTTTCTGTAAAAACTCCAGGAATCAAAAATCTTTTGTCTTAACACTGAAGCAGCATAATGGGATCTCCCACTACATTTTGATTATGTCAGTATCAGAACAAGTTTCCAAAGATACATCTGACCTTAAAACAATAGGAAACTGCCACATGCCTGCTTTCCCCTCTTTTCCTTTACAACTTAATTCTCTGCTCAAATATATAGAATTCCTCTCCTAATCACTCATGCAATCAAAGTAGTCCACTTCAGTCAGGGACTGAGGCATGTGTGCTGTACATATGACAAAGAATCTTAAGCCTTTGGGTTGTAAATACCTAAATCCAGATATTTAGTATAGATCTGTCCCTATAAGAAAGAGGTAAACCATGTGAACCATTGGTCCATGGAGGCACATTTGGAGATGTATTTTTGCAAAACTCAAGTATCTGTTAGCTATGTTCTTCTTTGGCCTTGATCTACAATCAGAAAGAAAAAACAAAGAGTTTGTTAAAAGGCACTTGCATCAGGAAAGAAGGAAAAGACTGTGCTTATTGTGATGCTGTTCTCATCTGAGTTACTTTTTACCTTCCCACATACGGGTAGCAAATGCTTCAGCAGTTCTCTACATTCCAACCACCCGTCATTTATAGACTAGTGCTTACTTATCTCACAGAAACTCTGTAAAGTATTAAGAACTGAAAAGTGCTGACATACAAAAATGAGAGAAGATTTATAAGTGACTTAGACTAAAGGAGGCAAGTATTAGTTTATACTGAAGGAGTCTGGAGTGGTTATTGACCTAGAAATGTTACATCCTCAGTAGCACCTCATAGGCTTCAGCTCATGTCCTGCAGCCCTGAACCTGCCATGCCTCCTCACACTTCTTTCATTACAAAACATGACATTGCACTAATGTGCCCCTAGCTGCCAATAAAACAAAAGCTATACCACTGGCTGTGAAATTTCTGTAACTTTGATTACCTACAAGAATAGCTCTTCTTTGTTTGATGGGAAACCGTAACACAGGAAAGCTATTTGCAATCTCCTGGGGAAATCCAACTTCTAAGCACTCAACTTCAGGTGCTCAGATCTCAGTTGCTGTCCCTGAAGAAATCACCCCTGCCCTGGGAGCATACAAGGACATGAAAGTTCAACCCTGTTCTCTGTCAGGGTGTATAACAACCCAAATATAAATGAGAATCAGGCCCAGTGATATTTCTCTACCAAATTAGGGGAACAAAGGAAAAATAAAGGCAACACCAGCACACCTCATCACCAAAGTATTGCAAAGACCAGCAGAAAACCCATGGACATTCAGATGTCTGCCATATTTCTTTTCCAAGGAATAGCCTGCTTTAAACAGACCTTCCTACCTCTCTGAACAGATCTGCATACACTTCAACAGGAACAAAAAAGCATTTTTATAAGAGTGGCTTTCTCCTTTGCCTTTTAAGAATGATGTATTTCTTGTTCATTTTATGTGAACACTGAATATTCGGAGGTTTAATACATGCACTGTAAGGCATCCAAGATTTCTTGTGTAATCCCAAAGGGAAAATATACTGATCCAATCACTTTGGTACTGCATCACAGGGCACTGAAGAGAAAAGTCAATAAAAAGCATCAGAGCACAAAAAGGCAAGCTGTAATCAATATCTGATCTTGATATGGGCTGTCTGGTAAAAAAAATCATTTAAGACGTAAATATACTTCCTTGTGCACTCTGCTTAGACAGTGAAAAAATTGAAGGGCTATTTCCTAGTTTATTCCTCTATCCTGACTTCTTTTTTTTTTTCCTTTTTCTTTATCCAAGAAAGCAGACAAATATTTTGATACTGAGTCAATTAACTAGGAAGAATTTGGCAACAGTACAATCGTCAGTCTTGCATCTTGTGCAAGTCAAATGCTGTTATGCCCAAGTCACCTGCTTGCCAGCTATTCAAGGGCAGAGAAAGTCACCACAAAAAAAACTTGCTTGTGCTTTGATAAAGGAAAAATAACCTCATATCAGCATATTTTAGCAATTCCATCCTTATCCAGAGGAAACATTAGAAAGCAGCTACAGCTGTGTAAAATACAATTTACCCTTCTGGTGATTATTCTTTTAATTAAGCAAACTGTGTAATGCTTGGCTAAGTGCAAACCTCCCTGACAATTTCTTCTTAGAGATTTATCCTAGTGTAGGATGACCATTCTCTGACAAAAATCTATGGCTCAGTGAGTTTAGAGATAACCTAACCAGTAAGCTTGAACTAGGCACCTAACTATCAAGCAGTAAAAAGTCAGACGATTGCCCACAAAAATTTGCTGGAGAATGATAGGCACATGCTTTTTTATGAATGCCTCAATTTGACTTTTAATTGAAGTTTGACTCTGCTGTTTATCCATTATTTGGTGATTGTAAAACTTACCTTTACTCTGATAACATATTTTAAATTTAACAATGGCTTTTTTTAGAATTGACACATTTCTGCATTTTATGACTGTGTCTTTTGCCATTTTAATTGTTTATAAATCCAGATTTATGTACACTTTGTAGATGCTTTCCGGTCTTTGTACATATTTTAAATATTCAAATTTCACTTCATCCCATGTCTTTAAACCCTGGCTGTTTACTTTTTCAATCCACTGTACATTCATTAGCTGCACTCCCTGTTGAGTGGCCAAAAACAAGATGTGAATATTTCATCCCATATATGAATATGTAAATTGCAGTAGTGTCAAGCAGTTTTAATCTAAGTGTAAAGTGCTACACAATGGTTACCTAATAAATTTCTGAGTAACTAATGAGAATATCTATCTTTCTAGACAAAAAGCTAAAATATTTTCAGTGAAGGTGCAAGGAACAATAAATGAAAAATTATCAATAGCAAAGAACATGTAATGCTTTTCCAGTGTGGCTTATCACAAGATTTTTTGTCCATCCTAAGGTCTGAAAGCCATTTCAGGTATGTTAAAGTCACAAATAACACATAATTGACAACATGCTAAACAAATAATATAACCCTCGCAAAAAATAACAAACTGATTTTTTAACCCCGCTCTCCCATTTTATGAAACATTTGCAAAATACATCAGCAGTCTGTAAATGGCCAACTGAGAAGGCTAAGCAATTTTTTAAACAAACAAAAAAAAAAAGTACGAAATTTGAATAGTTCAACGGTATTCTTACATGCATTGATACATTGTTAGACCACAGGTGCTGCTCAGCAGTTCCTTTGCCAAGGGTGGGCCCTGCCAGCACCCCTGCAAGTAATACTCATTCCCACCTGCTCTGCCACCAAAGCTCAGAGAACTGGGAGGCCTAACAGCAAATCTTGCCAGTAAAAAACAGAGCAAAAAGGCCTTTTCCACATGCATTACAACTTGCTGTCCTGCCCTAACTGATGACCCTTCCACACTTCATAAATATAACAATATATATGTGTTTTCAGACAAACAATACTGACCATATCAGAAAAATTTAACACTAGCTTTTCCCAAGTTTCATGTCTATATTTTCAAATACATTTTAATCCTACTTTCCTTTCCTCTCATGGGGTTCTTCAGTCTTTTTATTTGCCAAATTCTGCTTATTCACCTAAAACTTGAAAGCTAGGCAGAAAGGAACTACAGACTCCAAAATGAATGTGCATAGCCTGGAGAGGGAGAAAGATGACTCTTTCATGATCTCTGCACTTAATTCTTGAGCAAAATTTCTTGTTTACTTTTTCTTTTTCAACTTAACAAGCTGATGTGACAAATGTTTTGCCTGAGAAAGTTACCAAAAGTTTGGTAGAAAGTAAGAGAAGGTAGATGTGGAAAAGAGCTATTAAACTATCACCCTTACAGTATTGGACTGTTCTCTGCAATGTGTTGTCCCATCCAGTCACTAACATTAGTAATGATACAGCTTCTATCAGGTGTCTTGAGATACCACACTGCTGCCTAAAAAGCATCATGGAGATAACATGACAGGGAGACAAGATCAAGAAATAGTCAAGAACAATCATTAAGGTACCCTGAAGTATCAGCACAAACTGCTTTCAGTTGTGAGTTAAAACATTTTAAACTCTCATGAACATCTTTCATTTTTGAAGCAATGGCCATTGCCCTTTTGCTCATTTTGTTCACTGAGAAGGGTCAAGTCACCAGCTTTGGTCACCAACATCCCGGGGTGCTGCCAGCCCCATATGGGACTCACCTAAGAATACACACAAGGTTTTCCAGGTATGTCCTGGAAGTGGATCAAGTCCAGTCAAGCAGAATCAGCCATTAAAATGCAGCCTTTTCTTGAGTCAGCAGGCCACAAACAGCAAGCTCTGCCTTCTGAGGCTGCTCAGACTTATCTACTCATGTTTCATATTCTGGTTCACATATCCAGCTCTTCCCTCCTGGTCAGCCCCATAAGGTCCCTGCAGGTTTCTGCCCTTGGTCCTGTCTCTGAAACAACTGGCAAGAGATCCATTTTGCTCTTTTTAAAACTCAGGAAACAAAACTCTACATTAACAGTTTAAGTTCACAAAGGCAAATATTCAAAAGTTAACAAATACCAGAGTTAAAAGTTTCCACTGAAACCTTGTCTCAGTTTCCCTGTGCATTACCTAATAGTCTTCTGATTTCTTGATTGCATGTTATTTTTCCCATCAGGTCTTGTTATTTCTACTGATGCTCCATAATGTAACTAAAATTGCCTTCTCTGTACCGGTGCTTACATTGTATTTGTGGGACTGTACCTTCAACTCCTGTACATCACCATTGTTCCCATAGCTTCTGAATTATGGTGCCACACATCACCAGAGACTACAGTACACAGACTTAGCAAGTTCCTTCATACTTGTAGACTAGTACATCAGTGTTGTTAATCTGATATCATCATCCAAAATTTTCCCTCTTGCTCCTTAATCATTTTAGTTGTTTGGCTGTGAAACGTACCACAAAAACAAATCAGAGCTACAGAAAGGGGTCTCTTATTGCTCTGGCCCATGGCATCATGCCCATGTTGCTACCCTGAACTGAAATGCGGGTCTCTGAGTATCACAACAGCACATGTTAAGACTGGCTCCTCAGCATCAGACTGAGAGACAATCTATACCAGCATCTTGCTCCTGATATTGTCTAAAAGTGGATGGTTAGGGAAGAACACAAGAATAGCACTGCTGCCTCACCATGCTCTCCCAGCTTCTGTCAATTTACAGCCCAGTAGCTTTTCCTCCAGAGGTAGTACAGCTGCATTTAATTACCCATAAAGGATTTCTCATCCATGACTTTGTCCCATCAGTTTTTTAAGCCACCCAAGTATTTGGCATCAACGGTTTTTTCAATAATGTATTCCACAGTTTAGTCATATATTTGGTGAAACATCACCTTTCTATCATTATTGTTTTGAACTAGTACCAAATTAACTTAATATCTCTTTTTTTTTTAAAAAAAAAAAAAAAGAGAAAGTGAATATCCATACCTATTCATCTTGTCTGTGCTACTCATAATTATAGGTCTCTATCTTCTTCCTCACCAATCTCAATGAGCATTAATCTATGTGTTCCTTTTCTGTATGGAATTCCATACCACTGATCATGTTCTTTTTCTCTGTATATTTTTGAAGCTTTAGTTCATAAAACTGAAGTCGTGGGTGGGTGCTCCACAGATTTTTTTAAATGGTATAATTGTTTTTTTCTTCTTTATTCTCTTAGCTCTTTCCTTGTAATTCCTCACATTCAGTTTGTACTTTTGTCTGCTGTTGAAACCACAACTTGATATTTTTCCTAGAATTGTAACTATTAGGAGATCTTTTTGTTAGGTGGCCTCAGAACTCATATTTGAAGTTTGGTCCTCACTGCAAATTTGAAGTCCAGATTATTTTTCCACAGATGCATTATTTTATGCATCCACACTAAAATTCATCAGTCTTCCTATAGTCAATATTGTGAGATATTTCTGCGTGACTTTGCTGTCAGTTTCCTTTTTTTTATTACTCCGCCTATCTGAATGCCAACAGAAAACTTTATCTTGATCCCTTTTCCATATTATTTGAAAACACAGCATACAGCACAGAACCTCATGTGTCTTCAGTAGTGGCAGATCTCTACTGAGAAAACTACCTATATTGTTTCCTATTCTAAGTTCACATTAGTTAACATAATATCACAGTTATATATTGGAGGTCATTAGTTTTCCCAGGATGCCCTAAGCACATTCTTGTAACAATATGTTGAGCACTGAACCTTTATGCTTTCTCATGGGTTGAGGGAAACTTCTGTCCATTCCCATTCCACATAACAGCCTAAAGATCCACTTTCTGTGGCACTGTGAAATGCCTATGTGCTTAATGTAATGTCCATTCTTCTCTGTTAATTTTATAGTTCTAGGGAAATAACTTCATTTCTGTAAAGCCATTCTGTTTATTTCAGAGGAATTATGCCTTATACATTTGTTCCACTGTCTTACCAAACAGAAGAGATAGCTAAAAAATATATCTGTCTTTGTAAATGTTAACTGCATGGTCCTTTAGGCTTAAAAAAAAAAAAAAAAAAAAAAAAAAATTATGCATTTTGCTACCAGATTTATTTTCTGCTATTACTGTTAACAGTTTTTCCCTGGCACAAAAATCAGAAGGAAAATATCTCAGCCTACTGCATTCCTATAACATCTCAAAATCAAGTGCTATTCACAATATACATTTTGAATCAAAGTGTCAATATCAGTGCAGAAAAATAGTTTTTATATGCCACAAAAACTCATCTTTCAAGGCTGAAGCCAAAAGTCTTTTCTTAATATTAATGGAGCTCATCCAGCCTTCTAGCAGAAACAAGACATTGAACCACTTATCCTGTCTAGACTTTTCATTCAATAGTCATCTTTTTTTTAAGTTAAAAACTTCCTTTGAGAATATTTTTTGAGAGTGATGCAAGCTAAAAATTTCAAAAGCACCTATGTGACCTGAAAGACCAGTTCTCACTTTAAAAATGACAGGCATGCAAATATCTTACAATCACTAAGGAGTTTCAAAGGTGTGTAAGTATCTTAACCTTTTGAAAAGGAGTTACATGGTTCTAAATCTCTTCCAGTTCCTTTCAAAAACAATGGCAAGTCAAGTATGTTATAACCCTAGTCTCACTTCTTCACACATGAAGTCGGCATTGGGGAAACAAAGTTATCAAAGCCAGTGCATCGATCAAGGTAAATAAGGTTTGCAGGACTGATCCCATGTCAAACTAGGTAATTGCACAGTGTTAACATCCAGTGCACATGCAGACAAAGTTCTGAAGGCATACGGAGAAGTAGCTTTGTTGTAACTTTTCTCTCTTTGTTCAATAAAGGGAATTAAAGAAACTGGCATCATTAATCTCGATTTTTTTTTTTTTTGTCAGAAACTTCAACTTCTCACAATAAAAATCATATATAGTGATAATGCCAAGCTGATGACTCTGAGACCAAGACCTGAACTGATAGACAGCTTAGCTCATACCACTCCTCACTGACTCAACGTGTTGAGAAAGAGGTAGAGGTGTAAAGCATATCAGAGAAAATAATATCTGAAATCTTTTAACTATCTAATTGGAACAGATTGAAATAAAATGTTCAGTCACTACACAGCTAAGATGCGTTTTTAAAAACATCACAGAGGAAAGGAGTGGATAAAAAGGAGGGAGAAAGAAACAAACAAACAAGATTAAAACACATCCTATCTACCTTGGCTATAATAATCATTGTATAACCAAGACCTCCATTTGCACAACTCTCAAAGGTGAAAATTACCATAGAAATGACAGCAGAAGTGGGAGGGGAGGAAATAAATCATTGAGGAATGTAATATTAATGTTGTTTTTTCACTGTTAAAAGATTTAAATTTATTAATTCTTGAAGTTCCTTTAGTGAATTTGTTTAGATAAATATCAGTATAGGAGATTAACCTATGAACAAGTGCAAATTAGAGCGCACTTAAATATATCAAACATTCAGATTTATTTTTCAGGCAGTTGGATGAACTTAACCCAACAATATTTTATCAGCAAGCCTTGGGAGCATAACCACTAACGCATCACTTTCCTGCTGGCTTTTAAAATCGTACCTTATAGTAGTTATCAACGGTACTGTAATGGTAGAATCTAAGCCCAGAATTTGCAGCAGTGGCACACTGATAAATAATGAAGCTTAAAATTATTAATAGATGTTTTAACAGTGTTTCAATAATTGATTATTAATATAATCAACACAAAACTGAACCCAGTGTGCTTATAAGCTATAAGAAATTGTATTTCTAAGATACTAGTAGAAGCTAATAACCGTTTCTTAACTCTGGAAACTTTCAGTGTGCTGTTTACAGATGGCTTAAGCAGCAATATTTAGGAGTTTTTCAAATAATTTTGCACACAAGACAACTTTAAAAGGGAATTCTTCATCTAAAAAAGGCCTGGAGTGGCGATCTGTTGTTAACCAGAAAGCCCAGCACTATGGCTTTACAGCAGTGCACAATACAGATACAAACTTTCAGCATCTTAGTGAAAATCATTGTCATTCATCAAAGGATACTTGTTTGCCAGTTATTACAGCAGCTATGACAAATTTTGTTTGGTTTCTAGGAAAAAAGACTCTGGCTATGTTGTGCATTACAAACTCATTTGTCTTGAATCAAGTCTGTCTCAGGCTCCACAGAGCTGACACAATGCAGAGGAGAGTAAACTGTGCGCATTGCATTACCTGGTACAAAATATACAATGTACACCAAGTTAGAAGAAAGAGGCCAAAAAGTACCTCTCTATCCCATTATCTAGGAGTGCTGACAGGACGAGTGTCTGTTGGCATCTCAGCACCTAGATTTGCATCACCCAAAGATAGCAAGCAGGGATATTGGTGCTCTCTTACATCATCACTTACTGAAGGAACAGGTGGAGTGAATGAGCACTCATGCTGCTGAGGGAGGAGAGAACTGAATCTCATTGCACTGGCACACCCCAAAAGCAAGCATGAGGGAACAAGTGCAGTAAGTAGAGCCCTGTGATATCCCATTCCCACGCATAAGCTAATGAGTACTCCTACAGCAGGTCTACAGGATCTTCCTATTCCTCTATCAGTTATGCCACTTAATCTCTTCTTCTGTTCCATGGGATCAGTCACAGACTGTTCTTCCTTTGCAAGATTCTGCATTTCATTCCACCAAAGGAGTGAAATTCTAAAGGAGGAGTAGGTCTGTGCCTCTGCACTGTCACTGTGCAGTGAGGTTAACGATACTGAAACCCTTTCCAAAAGGCTTTGTGCTCCACCAGCAAATGTATTAAAGACCTGGGGGACAGAGTAGGAAACCCTCCAAAGCTATCTGTATCATTCCTATTGGTAATGCCAAGCAATAGGACAGTCTATGAAAAAAAGTAAGAAAAAAAGATTATTGCTGCTTTGTGCATTTCATATTGCAGCAGAAGTAATGACTTTGCAGCCTGTCAGCAGAACCCCAAATTGTACTAAAACAGTTTTCATCCTTTCTTCTTTTTTTTTCCAGCTTGACAAACAGGCCGTAAATATAAATCAGCATGGGTTAGACTTGGAAATAATGCCTGTGGGCTTGTGGAAGAAATTACACTAGCAATTTGCAGGTAGTGTCAGTCAGTTTTAAATTTTATCCACTTCTCGTTATTTGGCAAGATGGGAATCATAGCAGATTCCAGTAACCAGTTCAAGCAGAGGCAGGTGGATAGAACAGCAGTCTCTCATCTTCTACTCACAAGCTAAAAAATCTTCAACTATAACCTTAGGAAACTTCATATTCATCAGCTAGGCTGTCTGGATAAGACACACTTTCAAAAACATCAGGTATATCCTGTAATTATGGAACAATGGGCAAGTAAACTCTAAATCTAAGCCACATTGATGGATGAAGTTTTACTCACAGTAACATTTGGGAGAAGCTCATATTATTGCCAGTGTGTATGCTGTACATAAATCCGCATGCTAACATGAGGACACGTTTGCAAGACAATCTGTTACAGTTTTCCCAGAGAGAGAACAGAAGCAATGTAAAATAATTTCAATGACCAAGTATATAGCTTGAAGAGCATACAAGAAATACCATTCATGCACAAACAATCCCCAGCAAAAAATACATTAACTCTCAGGCATCTAAAGACACAGTGCTGTCCAGCAGAAAACCCTGGTCCCACATTTGCAATAGCCAGTTATTAGTACAATGACAGAGAGAAGTAGCCAAGACAAAGGTTGGGAGGAGACAGACTGTCAAAATAATTATCTACAGAGTAAAAGCAAAAGCTTTGGAGAATGAAAGACAAAAAAAGGAAAAAACAAATGTATCTCTGGACCTGCAATAGCAGGGATTCAGCATTGCCAGCCTCTGCATTTGAACACTTAACTTTCCTAACTTTCCACTAACTACGCAAAAGATCCCTTCTGTTCTCCCCGCTGCAGTTTCAGTTCCTTTCTTTTGCTATAGCCCTACTGGAAGGTCTAAGCAACTCACAAACGTAATGCAGATTTGGCATAAGTATATGACAATATTTCCATCAAATTAGTCACAGCAGGCACCATGGGTAAGCTGTTTGGTATCCATTCATAGTCACTGCAGAATGTGGGCAATGTTCCTTTATAAAGATATTTGTGATGTGAACCACTGCTTCAGAAAACAAAAAAGATTGTAATATCTTTGCACTACTGAGATGCATTTCGTATCTCAACATGGAAAAGACACCAGAAATACATCTTAGCACTTCCTGGATAGGTTTGAAAGCAGCAATGAGAGCAAAAGTCCACATTTGAGTCTCACAACAATCCTTTCTGTGGCAACACGGCCATACTTGAAACTGATTTGTTTTGTGTTCAGTATGGGCTACTACAACAAGGCAGCCTATAAGCAGATGAGAGGATGCATATGTAATTCACTGCACTGACTGATATTTCTGTCACGATGATGACATTCTCACAGGAGCAATGACTGCCATTCCCTGTGCAACGTCTGACCTGAGAAGAGGTATACTGCAAATGCAGGGGATTTAGCAGCAAAGGAAGCATGGCAGAATAAGAAACATTCATTACTTCACAAGTGATCATCAGAAACTGTGAGGCCCCATGCTCCTCCTTTTCCAGCCAACCAGTCATAAATTTTGTCTTCTTCCTCTTCACCAGCAGAAACAGCCTAGCTTCATACAAATGGGTATCCCAGATCTTCCTGTAGAGAATCCCAGAAGTAATTAGGGATTAGATGTGTGTAGTATCTTAAAACTGAGCCTCCCCTACAAAGAGAAAACCATCCCAATGTACACTGTAATCTTTGGCTTTCTTGTAACTTCATCTCAGATCCTTTATCTTGGTTTGCAGTTATCAAAGTCAGTAAGGTATCCAGATAGATATTTTTGCTGTGGTCAGTAGCATTGTCTCTTGAGTTCTCAAAAGAGATGCTCTCCCTGCCATAATCACAGCATGTCCAGTGCTCCAGCCCACACTGGGTTGGAGGGTTACAGAGCAGGGAAAATGTAATTGTTGAGTACACACTTGGGGTGCTCTGGCTCTGGGTCGTACACCGGCACTGCCTTTGGTGACATGGCTGATGGATGGGCAGTGGCATGCTGTACTTCAGTGTGCATGAGTCTGTGCTCTGAGACAGGCAGAAAAGAAAGATTAAAATCCAACAAACATTCAGATGAAAGACAGAGTACCTTGGGTTAATATAAGGATGGCAGAAGCTGGAATAAATCCAGGGACTGGAGCACTGAGATTTCAAAAAGAGACTGAAAAATACTGGTGATAAATCTCATGGTTTTCTTATACAAGATCCAGTCTTCAAAAGTGAGAGGAACAGGCTATCCAAATTAGCCATAAATTTTCAAAATTAATGTCTCCCCTTCAGAATTTTTTGAAAACCATGAGCTGACATTTTCTTCTTTTGCTTGCAGATTTTTTATCTGGTATGAAACAGACCAGACTGACCCAGGAATCAGCATAATAAGCATAGAGGCATACTCAGGAGCTAGCAAGCAGAGAAGCAACTCAGAAGAGCAGGCATTCAGTGCCTTTTGTATGTCTGACAGACCACAGAGTTAATGCAGAAAAGCCCTGATGTTCCATGCTAAGCTGAAGAAAGGATTAGTATGATCTGGCTGCAGGTTAAGAAAAAAAGGATTTCTATCCCTATAAAGATACACGTGGAGAGCTGTTCATAACCAATATAAAAGGAACCATCAGCCACCAGTGTGCAGGAAGAAATCATTGTATCTGGTGGTGGAAGTGATACATGACTGTAATAAGAAATTGGATTTTGTTCCATTTTTTCCAGTCCATTATTCTATACTCCTACAGTCATATGACTCTGAGATAGGTCAAGTAATGACATAGATCATGGGATAGCCGTGCACAGCCTCCAACAGCTGCTGGAAAAAATGAGCCTGTGGGAGCCTAAGTCAGCAAGAGATACAGTCTTTTAACATCTCTCAGTCAAGGTCAGACTAGACAAAGCTTTCTCTACCAGAAATCCTAAAGAAAATCTCTCCCCTCTCCACTGGCCTATCTCAGGAGACCAAGTTAAGAAATCAATTATTTAATTTTCATTATGCCTGTGACAAGACCTTCCGTACATAAAATGGTATTTTTGCCCTGCCAAGACAGCTGAGCAGGACATAGTCTCGCTTGCTGGAGCCCAGCAAATATGGGAGACCGTAGAGTGAATTCAGCAGCTAACACACAATACTTCTGAACTTCAGGCCCTTTCTGATACCTCTGTCTCTTAACAACTTTTATTCTTGACAGTATTTCTCCTCACAATTCAAAAGAGACCATCAACGAAATTTTCTAAAAGACTTCAAACATAAAAATAAAGTAGTGCCCTGTTTTTAATACACTTAGAATTATAGCATATCTGACAAATTTTATTTGCCTTTATACATAAACCATTCTAGTTTGCATCTGTTATATTATATACTAAATCTTCTAGTAGTCTCCTTTTCCTTATAGTTTCAAGCAATTTACTATGTGCTAAAGGAAGACGAGGTTATGGTCTGTAAATCCCAAAATCATCACAAGTGCTTTTTTAAAACATAAGCCTGCTATTTGCTATTCATCAGGACTGCACAATAATGGCTGATTTAAAAGCAAAGACATTTAATTCATGCTAAGAAGAAAAATAATAAAAAAAAAAATTAAACAGACTTCCTTTGTTTTTTCAAAACATAGTTACTCTCTCATCTAATCTTAGGACCAGATAATTTATTTATGCTGAGATTTTTTATTTTCTTTAACTCAACTTGCTCAATAACCAATATAATATAATAAACTCTATATCAACATCTTCAAGGCCAGGTACTTCAAATACTCTTTTTTTGAGAGTTGTACTCATAACTCTATTCATTCCTTCTTTTCTTTTCCATTTAGGTGGACTGGTTAAGGTTTAAGTTTAAATGTGGTTGTCTAGTTAAAACAACACTTCTGTTTTATTTTAAGGATAGAAAAAAAAAACATCCCCTAAAAGCTAGTCTGATACAAGCAGGCTATAAATTGTACATTTATTGTATTTTTTTCTCTAAATTCTCTCACCCATTATAGAACCATATGATTTTGTGAGTTGGAAGGGACTCACAAGGATCATCCAGTCCAACTCCTGTCCTAGCATAGGACAGTCACAATATTCAGACCATGTGTCTGAGGGCACATGTTGGCCAAATGCTTCTTGAATATTGCCAGGCTTGGTGCCATGACTGCCTCCCTGGGGAGCCTCTTCCCATGTTCCACCACCCTCTGAGTGAAGAACCTTTTCCTAATGTCCAACCTAAACTTGCCCTGGCACATCTTCCTGCCATTTCCCCTGGTCCTATCATTGGTCACCAGAGAGAAGAGATCAGCACCTGCCCCTCCTCTTCCCCTTGTGAGGAAGTTACAGACTGTGATGACGTCTCCTCTCAGTCTCTTCTTCTCCAGGCTGAACAAACGAAGCGACTTCAGCCTATCCTCATATGGCTTCCCCTCTAAGCCCCTCACCAATTTAGTGGCCTTCTCTAGACACTCTCCAGTAGCTTTATATCCTTTTTATACCGTGGCACCCACAACTGCACACTGTATTCAACGTGAAGCTGCACCAGTGCAGAGTAGCACTTCATTTGTTTTTTTCTTCATGCTCTGTGTCCTGCCTTTTAGTTCTCTCTAAGTGAAACATCAGTAATATAGCAGCAATATCTGAGGCAGAGTCAAACCCATGATGTCTGAGTGGATTCAAAGCTAACCGAAATAAGTATGCACAAAACACTCTAGAAATAGCACCTTCCTACTCGATAGACCTCCTTCCTAGGTGTATTCAGTTATAGCTGTACAATTTAGCTACTACCTATAGGATTTTACTCCTTCATGCTCCATATCTTACTGACAAGTTCCTCATGAGCCTCTTCTCAATGGAGAGGAAAAAAAAAAAAGACAATTGTCTTTTTTCTTGCAGATTCCTCCCAGAATTGTGTGCCCCATACAACCCCCAGCCACACTTGCACAAAGGTGCTAGGAACAAAAAGTGTTGCCCCGGTCTTTTGGCAAGAAATGAAAAGGAAAGGAGCGAACACAACACCTACATCACGGGGGGCTGCGTAGGGCAGCACCTAGAACAAATAGCTGATATTTACTTATAAACTGAAAACATTTTACAAACAGACATGGAAAATGCTTAGAAACAGCAGCTCCACTGAACAATAATAACATTTGTAAAACTACATTAACATTTTTTTTTACATATGTCCTTCAGCCCTTGACCAGTTTGTAAAATACAGCATTGGTACTCTAGCATTTTGTAATTTTTTAACATAGTTTCCTGCAGATACAACCATGTTGATAAAATTCCCACTGATAAAATAACAACATATGTTGCCAATCCCATTTATTTTTTAATGGTTACCAAATTTCAACAAAAGCTGATAGATACACAGAGAATTCAAAAATCATTCTGTTCTACCAGAGTTCTTGGAAAGATATAGCCATGTAGAGGAAAGCATCCTGCAACAAGACACCAGCTCAGGTACTGCTGGGCCCCAGGGGATTCCACATGCAAAGTTTCTACTGAAGATTAAGTTTCACAGACTTTATTCATCCACAGGACAGAAAGTGTCACAAATTTATGGCCACAGAAATGCTTGTTATTATCTCACAAATATTGGCATTAGCCCCCAATATAAAGGATGTCAATATTATAACAAACAGTTTTAAGCAGGAGTCAGTTTGTTCATCTTAACTCTGAACCGTCTAATTTCTTTGCCATTAACAAAATAAATAAATCCCACAAAACAGTGGCAGAGAAAAGAGAATTTACACTTTATGCTAAGTATAGGGTATATTACACAGCAGTATAACATACCTGTGGTTAGGTTATGAGAATACTGCACTCCACTGCCTGCATATCTTTAGATTTATTTAAGGGATAATCTTTATTTCTTAGTGCTATACTATACAATGCCATAAACAGCTGCTGAGATTAATAACTGAACTTAAATCAACCTCCAGAGCTGTATATAGAGAGCATACTACATTGCCACTGAGGGAACCTAATTGTATTTTAAAGCAAATGATAACATTGTAAGAGACAGCAATATTTTTCTCTGTTTGAGAGGGTGGGGTGTAGATCTGAACTCTTTCTTGAGCTTTCTGGTGACATACAATATGCACTAGACAGTGGGTAGGATGCAGAAAACCTGAAGTCTGCACTGATTAAGGGACATAAGGAATGGGAAAGACTAATTAGACTGCTGCAAAGTGAAAGCACATTAGCTAAAGCTCATTAAATTGCTGTATGGGTACTTTGCTTCTGAATGAGAAGGTTGACACAGAACTGAATGCACTTCAACTAACATGGTTTTACATCACACTCTAACTTATTATATCTTGACTCTACTGGACATGTGCTTTAAAACTCTTAATGCTTCCACACTGAGGTGAAATAGACTTCCAAACAAATGAAGAAAGGGCCCCAAGTGCCAGATTATAAGACACAATGCGGACCTTTAAGAGTGAGTAAGAAATCTTGTTACAGCTCCTAGGGCCAGTCACTTCCAAGCACCATCATGTTCAGCAGCAGCTGACAGAGGTTGCTGCTGCCACTTGTTTGTCCCACCCCATTGTCTGTTCTCTGTGCTGCAGCAAAACCTGTGGAACAGGCAACACACACTCTCACCACAACACACAGCCCAGCACATTAACATAAAACTGACACTATGATCACTTAAGTTAACGTGTTGAGCCATGGCTGCAGCTGCTGTGGCTCTTATTTCCAGTTCCCATGAGATCAGCTGCAGTGGGCTAACACTGTCTCTGCTGGTGTGAAGGCAAGAAGCCTGTCTCACCCCCATGCAGCCCACAGGTCCACTGGAGGACTCGGAGCACAGCACCAGGCACATGCAGCCTTCCCAGTGCTCACAATAAGCACTCCTACTCCGCATTCATTTTCACAAAGAAATTCCAATGACCAAAAAAACACCAAAAACATCTATTTGAAAGAGGAAAGCCCTTTTTCAGAAGGGCTGTGACCATTTCTCCCACTTTCAAACTCTTTTCCTCAAGTACTGTGTGATGTCTGTAATTGTGACAGCTTCACAGGAGCATCAACAGCCTTCTACACTTACACAAGTTATTTCGTCAAGTCTCAGAACCTTGTTTTTGCCAGATTAATTTGTCCTTATTATAATTCTATCTAAATGCTTTAGCATCCCTTAAATTTATGCATATTAATGTTTAACTGTGACTAAAACCGGTAATATTTGGCAGAGTTTCAAACTTTTAGCACATCTAAAGCACCCTAGTGACATTTCTCAGGGAAAGGAAAAATGGAGCTGTAGCAGCAAGCAGAGGAAAATCCTGAACATAAGGAGGAAAAAAAACCACTTAAAAATACAGGATAGAAAATGCACATGATGAAAAGCAGAAAACAGATCTAAGAAGTTAAAATAAAGCCATTGCAATCTATTTATAAAAGGCTTAACATAAAAATTATAAAAGGGAAGTAAGGAAATTGATGTAACATAAAACCGCCATGGTGTAAAGCTGCACACACAGCCTGACTTTAGCTCTCCATTATGGGGCAATGAGGAACTACAATGAGGATCGCATAATATATGTTCTTCACCAAAAGCACAAGTTGTGAAAAAGCACTCTGCACTTCAAGGAGGTTTGTTTTTCTCAGTTTTCCTCTTAAGAATTGATAGTTGCTTACTGAAACCAGAGGGGGAAAAAAAAAAAAAGGCAGCTCTGAAGCTCTTTACAAATATTTCTGTACTCAGAGCTACAGTTAAACCTAAATCTCATCTTTGCCAATAGTATGAAATCCTGTTCCAGTTCCCACTGAAATCACCAGCGTTGCCATTGAATTCCATGGGTTTGAATTAGGTTCAAACGTCTCCAAAGAACTGTGAAAAAAACCTAGTAAGATTCAAACTGATACTATCTCATTGATCCCCACACTCACCCAAGAAAAAGTGTTTCTTCACCTTCAGAAATTGTCTTACCTCTTCCCAGTCTTCAGTTCTTTAACTACTAAATCTCCCTCCTAATAAAGTAGGAGCTGGAGTAACACCTTTATGAGTTGGAGGCATTCTTATAAAGACCTCCAGGATTTAGGGTGCTTCTATTAACTTTAAGATGCAAGTTCCAGTCCTGTGAAGTTTTCAGTGTCCTCTAAAGTGTGAGCACTATCCTTATTCCTTTTGATTCAATTTATGCAAAATTAAATGCTTTCCTGGGATATGGACCTAACAATTCCATTGCTTAGGTTAAGTTTCCATTAAGTTTGAACCTTAAAACCAGATGCTGAACTGGTATTAAATATTGATTTATTTCACTTTACTAGATTATTTGTGTAATGATACATGTTCAGCTTTAGACTTTATGACACAAAGGCTAGTATTTTAATTTGTTTTTTTAAATACATTTTGTGAAAATATCATAGTGAACATGCAAGATTCTTCCACATCTAAAGAAATTGATTTTAAGAGGAAGAGCAGCTTAATCAAAATAATGTTTTGTGCCATTTAAGAGAGTCACTTTGGCAAGTACAGCTATGAGGTGGATACAATAATCTAGGCTGGTTATATTAATAAATCAATAGTGATTTTAATAATTCAGTAATCAACAGGACACTGCAGTAATTTATTTCAGAAAAAAGGGTAAATCTCTGAAGTCAAAGTGCAGAATCATGCTTTCAACAGTCTCGTTCTTCTTAGCACTTAGCAGTTGTTTTTTAATTAAATCATCCCTTTACAAATATAAACACATTAACTGAAAGAAGTTTCTGCTATGAATCATTCTAGTAACTTTACAAAGAAAAAGAGAATAATAAAATAATTCTAATAATCTAGATGACAGAATAATACACAAGGATTCCAAAGAGATTGAGACTAATTTCAAACCTAAACAAAAAGTACATTTGAACTCTGCCCTTCCAGTTTTGCAGTGTAACAGACTGAGAGTCATTGCAAAAGCTAGCTCTCCATTAATCCTGTGAGAAGACTCTAAACTGCTGATTCCTCTATGTGGTAATTGTCCCATTTGGCAAAATTAGATTAAAAATAATCTGATTACACAACTAAGAGTATGCAATTGTCCATTAAGTTGGCAGTAGCATGTATCAATTACTCAAATTCATCTTGGTGTTATGCGCATAGATCACATGGATGCCTTGCGCTTTCAGGCTGCTTTTGGTCTTTGCACCTGGAAATGAAAGCCATTCCAGAGTGAGAATGAACAAACAAGGTCAAGGAGCACAGGCAGGAAAAGCACGTTGTGTATTGAGAGATGCTCGTATCTTGGCAACTTATATGTGCACTGTAGAGAAAAATTAATTCTTCTTTGTTCTCTTCACATTACAACTCCACTGAAGCAGCTGAATTAGAGATCTGGAGCCAAAGCTGTTTTTCCCAGCAAACATCCTTCAGGCATTTTAAAAATGCAAGAATTCAAAAAACAAACATGCTGACTACCTAAATTTGAAAAAGAGATCTTTAGGGACACTATCAAAAAAAACCTCACCAAAAAAAACAAAAAACACCCAACCACAAAGGGGAGGAGGGATTTTCACTCAGTAAAACAGTCTTCCTCCAAGGATGAAGTAGACAAGGAATGCCTGTGCCATATCAACAGCCAGCATTTAGAAATGAGCCTCAGCTCTTGTTGCTGGGATTGCCTTTTAAAGAGAAAGAGCCGAACCCTGCCAGGAGCAGCTCCTCCAAACAGGGTCAGAAGAGCCAAAGGCATTCTGTATCCAGCACAATCAGCTGCTGATTGTGTCACTGAACTGACTAAACTTGCTTCTCACCTACAGAGTTGTCTGACTACCCTTTGGGAGCAGCAGGCATAGTGAATGGCTGTGATTCTTAGAGCCATTAAAAGTAGGAACTAGAATAAATGATGCTAAACCTGAACACATGATGCGATTGAGAAGGGCAGTACAGGACACTGAGACAGTTAGCAGACCTAAGCTCCAAAATACCTAGCAGTAGTCCCTGCTGGAGGGTCTCTCTACTGTATATCTTTAGGTAGTCATAGTAATGCAAATTTTTTTAATAAAAAATACTGTTTTGCTAATAATTGTTCTAAATTCAGAAACCAGTTCTCAAAAGGATTAGAATCAGCAGTGGTTTGGTGTTTCTTCAGCTCCATCCATTCATTCCACCTTTACTCACTGAAGAGTCAGTGCAACTGACTCAGTCAGAAATTTAAAAACTGTATTTCTGTCCTTCACTGGAATTGCAAAATCATATTTCCTCTCCAAATCAAAGACTGTGCTTCTCTCAGGCTGAGTGACTGTAAGCCTGCTGAAATTACCAAACTGCAAAGTTCTCTAATAAGATGCAATTTTAGCACAGTGTAGCCTAGTAATTATTACATTTTTACAGCTTCTTTAACCTCTGCTTTGTTTCTCTTCCTTGCTTATTTTGTAAGAGCCCCTTACCTAAATAAACAGTAGTACAAATGAGGGTTTAGGGCTTTTTAATGAGAATAATGTGTGGTTTTCCCATGTTCTCTCCACTTTCTGCGTAGGAACAAATCAGCATGATGACATTTCCCTGCTGCTTCTTATCTCTAGATGTTATCATTATGTCTACCTATTGTCAGAGATATGTATCCTATTACTAAGTACCTCATCACAGAGATATCAGCTTTTGCCTTTGATGCTGGAGCGGGCAGTACTGATTTCTACATACATACAGCATTACCATAAAGACTTAGCAAAATATAGCTACTACCTCACAGAAAGAGCCCTGTAGTTATGAGAAGTTTAAGCTAGAAAGAGGCAAGATGCAACAGCACCTTCCTTGGGAAAACATCAAAGAGGATTTACTCAGCCTATTAATCTTCCCTAAAACAAACTCCAGCAAATTGTTTGAAGAAAGTGTACCCTATGTTAAACAGATTGGCGTAAACAATAAAAACAGATTAGAAGACACTTAATTTATTAGAAATTTCATGAGGTAAATACTGATGTAATGCCTGTTTCTCATGTAACAGGCAGTTGTTGGTGCCATAGCAAGTGGAGTTGCAGGAACAGAAAGAAATGCTGCTCCTTGCTGGGGCACGTGGTTCCTTGTGGATACCAGGTTTTGCTTATCGCTGCCTGCACTCATGTTAGCTTAGCTTTGCTACATTGTGCATGTGGAATTTGTGACTCCTGTCTGTGCCTCAGTTGTTTTTATGTCCCTTAGCCAATTTGAACCTAAGCGTCTGAGTGTAGCATATGAGAGGAGCAAAGCGGCAAAGCTTTACTGCACAGACGTGTGATGAAGATCATAAAACCCCACACTTGTTTTGTCACATACATGGCTGTGCAGAACAAAACAGAGCAGGCTAATTTTTTTAAAGCCTTATCAGTACAATTTAACAAATATTTCTAACAGATTTAAATTTAAAACTATGAAATTCTCAAACTGGAGAACTTTGGAAATAAAGCTCCCATATAAAGTTTTTGTTTTGTGAAGTGGGTATTTTCCAACAAGAAATAAATACATCTGCAAGCTCTTGAGCAGCTTGAGCTATACTGTCCTGCCCTATACTGATGACTGAGTTATAATGCAGTTTTATCAGTGGAAAAACAGCAAGATGGAAGAAGTATAGGTTGCAGCTGTCACGTTAAGCACGCGGGTTTACCTTGCACTGCACACTGGAAAAACGTAGAAAATGAGGTGCCAATATCATAGCTGCTTTAGCACTTGCCTTTCACACAGTGACAAGAAGCTATAGTGTGTTGATCCACAGGAGAAATTCAGAAGTTTTAATAAGACTCTAAATACTGCCTGGCTGACATGTGCTACATGCATTTCTGGAGAGCGTGGCAGCACAGGCTACTGCCATTTGTGTTCGACTCATATCCTGCCTGCTGGCACCGTGGCTCTCCAACAGAGATTTTGCCCTCTGACTTCCCTCATCCTGTTTGTAAGGAATAAAAACTATTGACAATGAAAATACACAGTTACTCTTTGTGTGTGGTATTAATGTTTCCAGTGGTACATGCATTGACCAATTTACTTTTTAAACTTCAGCCAAAAGACAAAGTTTTATCTGCCTTTGTGATGACCCCTGAAGGCTCTGTTATAAAGTATTTGCTCTTTACCTCTCTCCTATACACTTTTCCTTCACCTCTTTCCACTTCTTCCAGTAACTGTCTATTCCTATACTTGTTAAAAGTGAGAGTTTCAAAACAAAGACTTGTAGGAAACTTTAGAAGGCAAAAGACTAGCTAGATATGTTTTAAAAACTCCTCCAGCCTTGTCATTTTTGGCACACTACTTCTGACTTGCTAAATGGATTTGCTCAAATATCATACATATCAATAGCATACAGTCCTATTACTTTCTTCTGCAAGACAGTGAGTCTGAGGACAGCTACAGCACTATCTGCACTTTGCTTCACTTCTGTAGAACTTGCTTAAATACATCTTCAGATCATTTAATCATGCCACATACACCTTTTGCATGCACAAAATCTACACAAGATTTCAAAGCAGTTTTGTTTTTCACTACTTTGATCTCTCAGTAAACTTCAGTCTGATCCTTGATGCCATGTTGGGTTTGCTCATTTTCCCTTTGAATATACTGTTAGCCCACAACACTGCCGAACTGCCACTGGCAGAGCCTAATCAAAAGAGCATCTGTTCTCAGAAACTGGATTTACTTTTTAGTTAACAGAAAAATATCCATATGGCTCTCCATGACTCATACAGAATTGCTGCATGAGTCAGTGTGTAGAAAATTATCATTAACCTCCAAGTTCAGATGTTTTCAAAAGTTCTATTATTCCTGCTTGTATTAGCAAAATCCAGAAAAAAACATAAATAGATTCAAAATATTAATAAATCTGTTGACAAATCGATGTTCCCTTCCTTCTCTCTTTCATCCAGCAATCCACACGAAAATAATTGCAACAGAGTAACTGAAGTAGAAATAGTTGGAATGTGAGTTTTCTTAACAATCTTCCATGTTGTTTTGCATTTTTTCAGATTGAAGAAGTGACAAAATCAAGAGAAACATAGAAAATAGTGAGCTATATTGCTACTATACCATTTATAAATGTCAAACACTGACAATGCCTAGTGGGTCAATAGCAGAGTTTAGCCCACTACCTTATACTTTTAATGTTCTAGTGATCTGTGTGAAGCTATTCACATATCACAACCAAAAATGGAAACACCACATGAATGCACCATCCCTACTACACGATTTCTCATGATAGTGAAGCTGCACTAAGAGTTTGTTGCCAAAAGCATGTTTTCTTCTTCCTCTCTTAACGACTTTGCTCTTCTTTACTTCTTGCTGCATTTCTCTTTCTCAGTCTTTCCTGATCATTCAAACCAGCCTTCCCAGAACACTATCATGCTGGCATTAAAAATATTCTCTTTTTTTTTTTCTTCAGCTAGATTACTTCTTTGCTGATTTAGCGAGTTCTATACACACAATTAGATACCTGCCAAAGCTGGCAAAAGATAAGTGACACATGGCACAATCTGGAACAAGAAGAGCAGAAAATAAGATGTTAGTGATTAGCAATAACAATCTGTTAAATTGGATCAAATCCTAACACAAATCCACAACCTTACAGTTCCTGGAGTCTTCAGCTGGGATTCTCAATCCACCATGCTCAGTAATCTGCCTTACAAATTCCTGATAGCCCTTGGCCCCCAAAGGTTATATTTCAAACAGATACAGATAACAGCAGGCAGGAAGACCAAGAGACTTCTCAAAACTCATCCAATATTCCAGCTGTAGAGTCAAGAACAAGATTTGGCTTCTTTGTTCTCAGATCAGCACCAAACTCTAAAGACACTCTGATCTGAAACTTCCAAGGTCTTCTGGCATTAATTTTCCCATTACAGGGGTCCTGATAGTTTCTTGGACTCACTTTACTCCAACAGCATGCAGATCCTCAAATCAAGGTCTAAAAGAGTATATAAACAAGGTCAAGTCCCAAATATCAGTTTATATCAGTACTGTTACTGTTCTACTATTTCTATTAGCTAAGTATTAGCAAAAGGATGAATCACAACAGAAAAAATTCCAAGAAAAAAGAATTCTAGATACTTATAAAAATAAATGTTAAAAGTGTACCTTATTAGCACACTAAGATGTAGGGAGGCAAGCAGCCTGGTTCATAAAAATCTAAATTGAAAGGCAATCTCTGGTCATGGATGGGCCTGTAAGAGGTCCATACACAGACTAATTTTGGTACACAAAAATAAGTGATACTAGACAGATTTCCAATATCATTCCCACTTCATAAGTTTTACACCAAGAAAAGTGGAAGATTTAATCATTAAATATAAAGATACTATAAATCCTTTAAAACCTGTGCATTGCTATCCAGCCATTGTTAAGAATGGAAATTTTGAAATGTGACACAGATGTTCTTTTCTTGCATAAACTCCTCTGGAACAATGTCCATTGCAATCAGGAAAGCACAGAAGCCAATGGATATGTCTAAAACTAAAGCAAAGGAGAAAAAAAAAAACAAAAAAAACCCTAAAGTAAGGCTTTTTCTAAATACTTGTAGATACTGGTACCACCTTCAGGGGACTTCTTCTAGATAACTGCACTAAAAAAAACAGTTACATCACTGCTCAGCCCCTCCCTTCATGAAGCTTTAGTTAATTAAGCAGGTTTATTGGCTGAAGGTCTAGTTATGAGCTCGGACCTCAGCCTGAAAGCTCTGTAACATATCAGTATCTTTGATATACTCTGAAGAAAGAAAGTTCATATCTATTTTGTTAACTAATATTAGAAACAAATTATCTTTCATTTTTTTCCCTACACACAGAATCAAACATAGCTGTGTGGCAGCTACTGACAGTGGTCACAATCCTAGCTCATCAGCCCCTGCTAAGTTCAGAAGTAACCAACCCACTATGGCCTTAGTAATAATTACAGTACCAACCCACTCTCTAACGCTGCCTTACCAGCCCCACCACCCCACTAGTCACACAGTTACGTTCATCCATCAACAATAGCTCCCACCCTAGCTCAGGAGCACCCTGATACCACAGCCTACAGTACATCATAATGCAGTAACAGTTTTACAGTGGCCTGTCTAAACCCAAACCTACCCAAAACTGAGTGCTGGAACCAGCAGCTCTTGCCAGAACACAATTAGGTATACCTAAAAAAAAACCCTGAAAATAACTAAATTATCTGTTCAAAAGCAGCACTCCAAATGCACATGTTCATACCAGATGAAAACCCGGCCTTCATGCAGCCTACAATCAGACTGACAATCTCCACCAGATAGAATTATGCATCACTAGAATTTCTAGTATCACCACTTATAAAACAATCCATTATTACAATTGTCATCTGAAAATGCCAGCAGCAATTGATAATTAAGTCTGAAAACTCTATAAAACTTGATGTAATTAACAAAGTAATAAGAATTTCAGGTAAGGGTTCTAAACCCAATCAATCTGACTATCTAGACTTCTGTTTATGGTTTTAATTTTAGAAACAAACCTGAAAGCCATGAAATTTGAAAGTTAAAATCTTAGTGTTAAATCCTTTGTTGCTTTTGAATGAATTTATCAGTCTTTGCTAGCTCCCAGAAAATGCTATATTTCTGTTTTTCAAAAATTTACAACTACCTTGGGAGAATGAAAACATGAACTGTAAAAGGTCCAGACTCATTAAAAATATTGGCTTTCTAGCACATTACCAGCAAGAAATAACGTGAAATATGTACAACATTTTCAGAATAACATTTCTGCTCCCTCTGTTTTAAATTCTTACTTCTAAACAATAGAACATCTTCCCTGATGGGCATGTGCAGAATAATAATTAAAAGTCCACAGCCTGTTCTTATGCAGCCCTCCACTGTATTATGCTTTTGAGATCCATACGTTTCTATTAATATATACCATTTTTATACCACCTCTCAGCTTATTAGTTTACTAGATGACCACCAAAACCATATGAACCTTTTCAACTTGTTCATTTTTTTTTTTTTTTAAGACAGGAATAGAAGTAGAAAAAACAGTTATTTCCTTTTTCTGTGACATATTTATGTTTATTTCTACATAACAACCTGCATGCAAATACCGAAGCCCCTTATATTCTTTTTTCTGTTGAGAAAAAGCATGCACATTTTTCCCTAATTGGATTAATAGGTTCACATTACTAAATTTGCTGTCAGCAATATCATAAACCACTAATTTCAGAGACCTCTGAAAACCTGTTGTGAATAATTGTATTTTCTTCCATTTAGAAACACAAAGAAATCCATTTTGCCAACTTAACGTCAGATGAAAGTAAAATTCTCCACTCACACTACAGTCTCCTTCAAAGTTTATTTTGCAGTGCTTTTGACAAGTAGAAATAATCGCTGAGAATAATTTACTCAGGGGTTTACGTAGTTGTTCTCTGTAAGTTCCATATCACCAAACTGCAATTACAGTTCACACTAGTAAGTCTTCCATAGAGATTTTTATGAACACTTATGCAACTGATTATGTCACATGAAATTTCCTCTTAAGGTCCTGAGGCACATCATCTCCTCCATCTGCTGTTGTTCCTAACTTCTGACTAGATGGCTTCACTTCACAGTAGTCTGTTTTAATTCATTATAATTATTTAATTAAAAATCAAATTTTATTTTTTGCACTATCAAATCTCATACAAGTACCTGAAATAGACAAGCTCTGTGTATAATAGACAATTTTGCACTTGCCCGGGTACTTATGATCTGTGAATACCGAAGAAGCACAAATAGACTAAGTCTTGCTTTCAGCTCAATGAACAGTTCATGACACATTTTTATGCTCTTGATCAGCCATATTTCTGCACTTATTGTCATACATTTTGTTCTTTAAGGAGTTGCGTGCAGTCACAACATTTCAAAGCTGCACTCTGTTTCAAATCAGAAGGAAAAATTTAAATGTTTAAGGGAGAAAATCTAAAGAACAGTACCATGAATTTGCCAAGGTTTCATTCTGCAAGACAACTAAATAATCTCTAACTTTCACAAGATGAAGTTGATGCATTTTGGTTCTTGAAAGTAGGGTTGGGTGCAGATTAGTGACAGTTCTTTTCAGTCTGCTCCTTGTGAAACTGTATTGTTTTTCACTCCACCCCTCTGCTTGGGATAGGAGATTCTTTTCACCACAGCATTGGAGTGTCATCTCCATCCACACTGTATATACAGCAACATGAAACCTACAATTATCGTGTCATAGGCACCATGACAGAAAGCACAACCCATCAGGGAATGCAGCCACGAGAAGGTATCAGGATGTTGAAGAAAACTGCAACTGATAGACAGCTTTATCTTACTTATTAAAAACATTCAACTAAATTACAGAGTCCAATTTGGATCAAAGTGAAAACATCCATTTTTAATTCTATTAACTAAAATTGAAAACATGAGTGAAGAGACTTCCAAGATTTGACCCATTAAATACCTTAATTTTGGAGGAACTGCATTTTTCATCTGAAAAATCTTTCCAGTAAAAAAATTTCTAGTCAGCTAGAAAATTATATAATTCTTTATTCTCACTTTTTCTCCTCACTGTTCTGCTTACATTCCACTATGGGATTTCACGTCATTTTCTTTGTTTCCACTGAGTTTGTCTCTGTGCTCTCAGTCTCAGCAATTTTAGAATTTTTTTTTAAGGATAAAGCTTTCAAAATGCCTTGCTTAATGACCAAATCTCATTATCAAGAATTTGGGGTTATACTTCTAAGAACATTTTCTGACATTTCTGACATAAATTTTGCGTTTTCAGATCGTACTAGTGTGAGAATAATGGAGGGTTTTCCACCAATGCTGCCAAAGCTTGAAGCCAAGCTTCCTTTTATTGTTTCCGTACACACTCTTCACTTTCCCTCATTTTCAATTTATCTAGTGTTGATGTGAATTTAATCCTGATGTTGCTAGTATTAGCACCACAAAATACTGTGTACTCCATAAACATTATCATCTAAACAGACAATGTAAACCACAGCAAAAGAAAGTCTGAAGAAATTAAGTGAGTTGCCTGGATTTCTGCATTATCTGCTTATTGCTTTTCTTCTTCCCATTCCTATAGTCTGCAAAACACTTATAGCATTTTTTACTGAAACTTTTTGAGATCCTGGATGGAGAGTAGAAAGACTGGAATTTATTGTCGCTCTTCAACCTAATAGAAACTCCTAAAAAATCCCACTATGATTAACTGTTGTAATTATATGACTATTGCTCAATCCTCAAATCTTCTGGGGCATGAAATTAAACAATTTTATAGTATCTCTGTCTTTGCAATATCTTGAAAGTCATCATAGAAAACCCTCACAGAAGCATTCCATTCTGCTGCTGTCTGCAGACAAAAATGGGTAGAGAGAAATCAACACAGGACAAGAACATACAGCAGTGAATAAGAAAAGGCAGTGTGAATAGTAACCAGCTGCACTGTCCCCAAACTGTACATCTTGTATTTCAAAAATACTTCAGCAAAACAACTTCACTGGATCCAAAGCACAGGGCCAGTTTAGAGAGCACGTTCCGCCTCCCCTACACCCAAACCTCAATGTACTGCCCAGCCACAACACAGGCAGTTCATGGGCACAGGGAAGCTTGCTAGCCCTTTCCAGCAAGCCACTGGTACATCAGTGCTATGAAGGGAAGAGCAATAGTGTGGATCCAAGCCATTGTCCCACAGCACTTTTTAAGACTAACTAGGGAGCTTAATAATGAAAACTAGGAAAAAATCAGATGTAGAACTACCTGTGAGAAAGAGGTATCCGGAAATAGAAAGAAATACAAAGCTGAATTTCTGTCATATGTTTTCCAGTAGGAAAATTACAAAGGATAAAGTTGCTCAGAAACAGTGGGAGAATGAACTGAAGGGAAAGACAAGTTGGAGATCCAGTCGTGATGAGCAGATCTTTTTGATGGGAGCCTCAAACTGTACCTTAAATGGTACAAACATTGGCTTGCAATAGCTAGAGCTGTGGGTACTGCTTGAGCTTACAGTAACAATTTAACATCAGATTCTTGTTCCTTCGCAAACTTTTATTCACAGCACCCATTTAAACAACAGATCTTACCATCCCATTACCTAACATCTGTCCTGTAGCTGTCTCCTTGGCTCTTGTCATAAGAAAACAGGAGCCATAGACCCAAAAAGCAATGCTCACCATATTACCCACTTCAATTCAACAGCCTAGAGCCATGTATTTTACTAACAATAGAATAATACCACATTTTGTGATTTTGAAGTGGACCAGACCTAGTGGAAGGTATCCCTGCTCATGGCAGGGGAGTTGGAACTAGATGATCTTTAAGGTCCCTTCCAGCCCTAACCATTCTATGATTCTATGAAACACTATCTGAAATGAATAAACACTAGGGAAGGATTTGGTTCATCAAAAAAAAAAAAAATCCATAGCTTTTCAGCTCTCATGAGTCAGACAAATATATGTACACACACCACTATAGCCAAGGCCACACTATTTCCAAAAGTTTTAGCACTATCTCATGCAGCACAAGATTCCTTTCCTAGATATGTCTAGTCTTCAGGCAATCATTTTAATTTTTCCCCATGTTAACTTTGTCTTTCTGAAGCCCATTGAAAGATTTCTTAAACAAATATCTGACTATAATCCTAATAAACCATATGTTAGACCCTAAGGGTAGTCAAAGACAACAGCAGAGTGGCCTGAAAAGTTACTAGATACAATAATCCACACAGCTGGGTTGCTGAAACCTGCAGATCATACTATTTAAAGGGGAAGAGGTTGAGAAAAACAGTCTAAGTAAACCTACTACTAACAAATTTTCAGTTTGAACATTGTAGGTTTTTCTAACTAAAGAGAAGCTAAAGTAAAATAAATAGAAGAAATTACTTAAACATAACATTTTTATATCAAATGGATTCATTTTCCCAACTATATTTAAAGGATTTTTTTTTGTTGTTTCCCAGAGCTATTTTTCACTTTTGATACACTGCCAGGCAATGCTTAAGGGGCCAGGCTAGAGTCTGTGCAACAAAATAAGCCCAGAGACTTATTTTGAGGATTTTAAATCAATGCCTAAGCTCTCTGCTAGGTTTCCCTACAAAAAAGAGTTTCACCCAACAGAAAATTCTTCAGTGGTGTCAAGACCCACTCCTGCACCTGCAGAGGGGGGTGACAATACAGTTAGCACACATAGCTTTATTCAGGCTTCCTTCTCTTGAAATCAAGAAGGTTGATTCGATACATCAATGTTTATAAAGGTTGGAAGGATATTTCTGAACATAACATGCCTAATAGATTTATGTCTAAGGCTTTAGCATTTTTGTTTCGTATCTCAACTTTTTCCTTTGAATTTATCATTTTCACTTCATAGGGTTAAGGCTTCAGAGATCTGATGTGGCTCCTAGCATACTAACAGTTGTGAAGCTGCATAGCCTCCAACTGGAAGATACTATACATCTCACATACAGAAAAATACAATTGTGACAAACTTCCTAGCAAGCATTATAGGCCAGGTAGAATCCTTCCCTCTCCCGCATCTTCCTAAATATGAAGGACTCGCCACCAGCCACTCAAAGACAATTCTTCCTTCCAGCATTATCAGCCTTTAACCAGTAATTTCATTCACTTTTCAGTCCACATAGCTTCTGTAAAAGCATAGCTTTTTATCCTGTGGACTCAAGTAATTTATAGTGTTCTCTGTGCCCAAGCTTGTGAATATACCACAGCCTGCAACAAGTCTTCTTATGGACAAATTATCCTGAAGTAAGCCTTAACCTTAGTTGCATTAAAGTAAAACAACAAATATTAATACTTATTTCCTCTGTATTAAAAAAAAAGAGAATAAGCTATAATAATAAACTATAAGTGACAGATAAAAAAGAAAAAGCCACAATCATTCTAGTTTCAGCCTACCTGCTATCTATGGCTGCATGCATTAGCAAAATCACTTTGTTGGTGGAACACGTTTAGTCTCCAGGTGAACTGACCCAATTTTGTCATTCTTCCTGAAAGCTCCTCACTTCCCCCAACCCCAAAACCTATCAAGAAAACAGTGCTGCTCTCACTTTATTGAAGATGCAAGCATTGATTAGACCTCACGCTCTCTCCTGCACATAACTGATTCAATCCAAAACTTCTTCACATGAGAGAAGTGTAAGAACACTTATGTATCTGCTTTTTGTGATTTACTGTACATCTTTCCATGTAAGGTATCCCCAGGCACTGAACTCACATTTTACAATTTATACATTAGGAAAACCACTTAATATCTAATTTGGATACATGTTCTAACATTCTAACTAATCTCCTGGTTGAAACCAGACACAACAGTAAGCAACCACTTCAGGCTGACAGTATTTTGGGCAGTTTTGTACATCGACTTCTTTCTCATAAGAGCCCTTTCCTTCAAACATAATCACATATAAATAAACGTTATCAGACCTGTAGAGGCACTCACAAGTTAAGGTCTTGCAGGATCAAGTGAAAACTCTTAAAGGTAAATTGATCTATCCAAAAAATTCCATCATAAATTTCTTGCATTTCCATTGAAATTAGTACTTGGATAAAGCTACCTGTACCACAACCAGTTCTCTTGTTGCCAAGATCTCTGCACTAAATTGTAATATGCAGTACAGAAATACCCTCAGCCTGAAAAACATCTAATAAATCAGGTGAGATTTAGGTTAGTAAAAAATTCTGCTACTTAACTCAATGGACAGAAGATCTTATTTCTATGAGATTATATTTCAGCAGAACATAGTTGTGTTTACGTTCTCTGCCATTGTGTTAGCTCTTAGCACTTAAGGGGATTTTTTTGTTTGTTTGTTTGGGGGCATTTTCTTCATTTATGGGGGTGGAAGAATGTTTTGTTCTGGTTTTGGTTAGCTTTTGTTTTAAAGTTTGGGTTTTTTTCCAGAGTTGGTCATAGGTGACAAAAGCAGAGATTCCTGCATCATTTTTGTTCTTGCCTTTATTTGAAAAGCCTAACTGTGAATTTAAGAGTCTTGTTAGTTCAGCTTTGAAAGACAAAAAAAAAAAAAAAAAAAGGAAAATCATCTTCAGACAGCAAGGAGCTGACTATAGGGAAGATAAAAAAATATATCTGAAACCAATTTTAAAGGTGAACTGCAAAAGTTAAAGACAAAAATTAAAACAAACAAAAGATCCTAAGAAGCAAAACTATTACTTTAAAGCAAAGAATCATTTCAGCTGTTTGAATGTTGCTCCTGGTTTAAGGCATCTTTTGGTGGGCAGTCTAGTGGAAGATTGCACAGTACAGGAGTGTGTTAAGAGGTGCTAAACACAGTGTATTTTCAAGGGAATTAATGAAAACATCCTAGTTTTCTCTAAAGAGATTTGAGGAACTTCATATCTATTTTGAGTAGGTGGGAAGTGCCACCCTTGGACTAGGATGCAAGTTTCCTTTGACAGAGCAGGAAAGACTTCTCTTGGCTTCAATGAGCTTTGAATCATGATCACAAGCCAGTATTCTTCAGTTTTCCATTTGCAATAGCACCAAGACTGCTGCCTACTGACTTAAGTATTTCATACCCTTCAGGAAGAAGAATGCTATCAGCTTTTTAAGCCATTGTGATTAATTTCCTTCTGAGTCTAATCAACGTGTATACATTTGCCATTATTGGTTTTCCTCAGATCAAAATGCTGTCTTCATTTGGGAAAAAGAAGGCAGGGGAGAATCTTTCTTTGCTTGTTTTTTGATGTAGGTACCTGTGAAGCTCTTATATCCATACCCATGGTAAGGAAAAATATTGCATTGTCCCCACAAATGAGTAGTAAATATGCAGTTTTGCACAGCAAACCCACAGCTTAGTCCATCCCACTAAAATTCAGCCCAGCTATGCCTCTGATATATGGAACTAAAAGTAACATATGCAATCCAGCATTTTGATGGTTGGTTCAATTTTGGGGTACCCAGTACAAAAAAAACATCAAAAAACTGGAGGGAACTCAGCAGAGGATCACCAGGATGGTCAGGACTGGAGCACTTGACCTCACAGGACTTCCTCAGGAAGCTGAGGAAGCTAGGCTTGACCACTCCAGAGAAGGGAAGGCTTAGAGGAGTCCTAACAGCAGGCCCTAGTAACTATGAGGAGTGCATCAAGATGACATAGCCAAACAATTTTAGGAGTTTGTGATCCTATAATTCAGTAATTGGACTCTCATCTTTCACCAATTTCTCCTGACCACATTTTCTTTTCAATAACAGAAGACAGTCATTACTTTCAAGCTGCAATTCTGAGTACTTTATGACCACTTACACTCTCCAAACTTCATTTCCTTTTGCAGAAAACCATTTCACTATAGCAATGCAATATAAAGTATTCAGAAGGTGATACATGAATAGTCTTATCCAAAATATCACCAATAAAAGAAAATAAGACCGTGAGTACTATATTTTGCAAGAAATTTGAATACTTGCCTTTTCTGGTATAAACACAGATATGTTAACATGCAAAACAACCTTGAAGTCACTGTAAATTAAAGTAAAATTATAATTGATTGAATTGTAATAGAAGAAATCTCTATGCAAAAACCTAAAAATGATATTTCCTTAAACAATAAACAAATTCCAGCTATAACAGTCTCCTTTTGGGAAAGGCAACTTTCAGTAGCATACTACCTTGAGGTAAGCTGTCACTATTTCCCTTTCTTGGTTACTACCCAGTAATTTGCCACTGGGAAGGCACAACCCACTAACCCAAGCCAGTAATTTGTCACAAAACATCACAGACATTCTTACTAGATGTAGAATGGCCTGTAGTCCACTGATTGCATTATTTATGGGTGGAAGCCCATACCAGAAGAAGAAAAATCCAGGAAGATGCCACATGTTAGGCATTGCCCTGGACTGACCAATTTCCAATAGTGTCATCTTTTAGTTAATCCCCGTTTTCTCCCTCTCCTCAATTACAAAGTGGCACTTTCCTCCAAATTACTCATGATTGATTTAAGTCTATAGTGGATTCCAAGAAAATGTCATTATGAGCTCATTCTTCAGCAAATGAATGAAATCTGAAATCTTGCCTCTCAGAAAAATTCCCGTTCATGATGAAGATGGCATAACCAGAAATGGTCTGTTTGGTAAAATGAATTACAGGAAATTACACAGCTCAGTGTTTCCTGTTTCATTTTTCTGACATAAATATCATATTGCATTTCTCTGTGGCAATCCCTTTTAAGCAAGTAAGTCCAGGTCACCACAGGTGATTCAGTGCTTAAAGGTGAATAGAAAAGCTTAGTGTGATATTTTTCTTTTAAAAGCAGCTGTCTGCAATTCCCATCAGTTTCGGCATTCCTTAAGGTTAAATGTTTGCTTAAACCTTCACAAGAATGTGCCTGGAATATTAAAATAATAATAATAATAAAAATAAAAAGACAGACACTTGCTCATACTAATTTTTAGCCTAAGCATTTATGTGATTATGCACATAAGGCTAAGCACTCCTATATATTTTCAGGATTGGGGTCATAATGAGGAAGTTCACATTAAAATAGTTTTCCATTGAATATAATTAACTTACAAAATTCAACAAACCACAGGAACAAAACATAATTATGACACTCATCTTACCCAATTACATCCAAACAACAAAAAAATCCTTAAGAGTAAAATATAATCACTATACTCATCTTCTCACTTTGAAATACTCCTTTGATCTGCATGGCAAATTGAGACTGAACAGAAGGACAAAATTAATGTGAAATTATTTAAAATAACATCAGTGAAGCTATTTTCCAAGTATTTTGTTCAGGTGTATTATCATTCTGTTCACATACAAAGTTTTGGAAAGTATCTTTAATTCTCAGATTACCTGTTTATTATTTGCATAGCTCACATACATAGCTCTGTGTGGTAAACACACTAATTAAATGTTTGCACCACTATGTATGCTACTAGAATCTAATTAATGTTATCTTTATATAGGATATCAATACCTAAAATATATGATTTATAGAAGCATATTCTATACACCATCGTAGTACTAAATTTTCCTCTGCTCTTTGACCACGTGGTTATTTGAAACAGAAGACTCTGTTGTCCAGTGTAAGTTTGCTCATTATACCTAAATATTCAGCCTGAGTATGTGCAATGCTATTGCTTTAATGCACTGTAGAATGAGATTGAACAATCCACTTACAGTGGGTTCAAGCTGTCAGTAAATCCAAAGTAAATTAGACAAGGTCATACATCAGTACTTAAGCAGAAGATTTATCACTTTTTTTTTTCCTCTGTAACATCCTGTTCTCTTTTTGCTCAAATTTGCATCTCCTGTGTTGCTCTTGTAAATGCTGAAATACTGAGGAGTCAGATTTGAAATTCCTGAAGTACTATGTGTCTCAGCTGTCATTCAGAGCAAGGAGCCATGCTGGGTTTGCCTGTCCACCTGACAAACACTGAGCAGTCCTAAACAGTAGCAATTCAAACCAATGTCTCAGAAAAAATTAGAGGCCTCAATTTTTGTTTTAGGTCATTATGCAAACTTAATACCAGCGAATACCATTCGCACTGACCCTAGCTCCTCAGCAGTGACCTGAAGAACTCTGTTCAGTGGAAGGCATTGCTGAAGCTCTGAAAGGAGCTGCATTTCATTAAGGCTGACAAAGTCAGTGCAAAGTGTCAGGTCTTAAAGAGTCTTTCAGAATACGAGTCCTTCATACATCTCATTAGCTGCATTTTGACTCTCTGTGTACACTTTTCTGCTTGCTCTAGCTGTAATACCAAGTAAATTTTTTCTGTGAACAGCCTTTCTATGCAATGATGGGGAGAGGGACTATTAGCCTTAGATGTTCTCTCCAGAAGAGAGCAGTCCCAGAACCTCCTCAGACCAAGCATGAAAAGGCTGTTCAAGGGAGCCCTCCATGGGCCTGTGGGAGAGGATTAAAAAAGGCCATCAGCACACAAACCCTCCCTAGCAGTCAGGTCAACAGTAGTCTGAGATCATAAAGCGCAGAGCATATCTCCAACAGATGCTAAATCTGGGTCAATTTTACTTTCTGAAACAAAGCATCTGGTTTCCTAGAGATGTCTGTCTTCTGTCAAAGATGACTTTTCAAAAATTAAAGTATTGAGGTCACAAAATATTTTGTTATATATGGTAAATATACCTGTGTTTTCCAGAAAGTTGAAGTCTCAAGACTGCATCTTACAGCTCTGCAACCAAAAGTTCTGGGGATTTTCACTCTGAACTCCAGCCTTAGGACAAAAAGATGTCTATTTTTCAAATATTTAATTAACTAGATTCGAGTGATTTTCAAACAGGACAAGTAAAATCACATTAGCTGAAATCAATATGTGATGTGTTGAATGAGTGGATAGTTTGCGACATACAACATTTTTATACCTAAATGAAGTTTCTGTTTAGTAAATGAAGAGAGATCTACTTAAATCCTAAACATATTTAATTAAAATAAGGTAATTATTGTAGAGCTATATTTGAACAGACAATACAGTTGCAGTAATTATCTGTAATTAGGCAGCTCCAATCACAGAATAATAGAGGTTTCAATGTCACTAAGCACAATAAGGATAATTACTCTTTCCATTATTCTGATGGGCACATAATTAGAAACTTCAGAAAAAAAATCTTCATAGGGATGTAATAGCCACACTTTAACTAAAGGCTGATTGAGAATGATCAAGGTATTCAGTGCAAAAAGGAAAAGTAGCATCCTCGGTTGGTTCCAACCCAGCTAAATTGTCATGTACTTCCCACAGAAATAGCATTTATTTCATGGTCACAATGAAAGGGCTCAATCATGTTTAAATAAAACCCTATGCTTAATCAACAGGACCTTAAAATAGTAGGATTTAATAACACAATTAAAAGAGTCTTAGATAAAATCCTCTCCTATAACAGATGATTCATTTGAACTTATAACTTGGTTTTAAATATTACATCCTTGGTCTGAGGAGGAAAAGATTTGAGCCAAAGCATACAGTTTCTTTAAACATGTAGCTGAAAATGAGATGGGAAAGAGAGAAGAAACTCTGGTGACAGTACTAACAGACTGTACTCCAAGGATAACAAAACTCCTCCTTACAAATTTCTGTATTTACTGTCTACAGATTGTCAGTTTTTCTGTGGTTCACCTTCAGTGCCACATAGCAACTATGGCCTTACAAGAATGGGTGCATCTAAGAGCTAGACATCACCTCACGCTTCAGTCTGTTCCTTGATCTGCAGTAGTAGGCAATTACAGATTTTGCAACAGACCAAGAACAAGCTTTTATGTCTACTGGCAAGGAAGCATGGTACGTCATGACCGTACCAAAAAGAACAACCACATTCAACCAGCTGGACATGACCGCGATACCACCTGAGAGCTGCCAAACAAGCCTGACATTTCAGCACCCATCACCTCTGTTGACACAACCAAACACTGCTCAGATCACCTGCTTCCTACTTGATGGGAACAACCAAGAGATCCCCTCTCCACATACTCGCCCAGTCACCCATGACTGTGGTGCCCTGGCTAACTCCCAGATTGGTTCCCTCTTACTTTAGACATATTACTGACTTATCTAAGCCAGAGAGCAAAGTTACCTTGGGTTTTCTCTTCAGTCAACCAGGGAGAGAGGCACCTCTAGGTGGGGTCTGGTGGATTGAATTACCACTTGGAAGGGTTTATCCCACTTCACTGGTTCCTGCAGCTAAACAGCCAGAGGGTAACGCAGCTGCCTGCCTGCAGCCAGATGGGAAGAGTCCATACCTAAAAGGAGAGAAACCTTCTCTTCTCTCCGTTCTTGGCAAGGGTGGCACATCAAAAAAAGGGCTGTCCAGGGTTGCCATGGCATCACACTATTCATCACCTAGTACATAGTTTAAAGTTTCAGGAAGACTGACAGATCTGCTGCTGTTGCCAAATCAAAGGTGGAAAATTTTTCCCTCTCTTCTCATGCCATATCTGTGGGACACAAAAGACACCCCACAGACACCTCCTCACTCCTTGTCCAAGCCCTCAGGAGAATTCAGAGCTCTCATTGGCAAGGAGTATATCCTATCTGTACAAAACTTGGCAGCTACAATCAGAGAAATTATTTTCAGGGGAAGTAATATAATTTTAAAGTGGAATTTTTAAGTGACAGTAACTCTAGACAAAGCCCTGACAAGCTCCCAGATTTTCCCTTTTATGAGTGATACAATCTTTTCTGCTTATTTACAGAACCAGAAGCCCATCTAAGGGTCAAAACAGAAGCTTTCAAGCACAAACATTTTATAGTGTGAACTGGAATAAAAAATACTAAAAATCGAATTTTTCTCTCCCTGGCCGACACAGAAATAATATGTAACACAGAAAATACATTTGTTGGGGAGAAAAAAGGTACCCCCCCCCCCCCATATAGTTGCAGTTATAAGACTTGAAAAGATTAATGCTCCATTTTGTACGGCTGAAAGAAGTCAAGTTTTAGAAGCTTCTTTCCATGTTTTCCCTCAGTGTTTAGATTTAAAAGAAAATTAAGGAAACATAGTGCTTTTAAGAGAGACTGTTGAGACCTTCTGCTAGGCTAATAGCCTTGCCTCCACAGTATGTATTTGGATTTCAGACTTGACAAATACCACGCGCTGATTGCGGGGCTCAGATGACAAGTTTGCCCCAGCCATGGTCCTCTGCTCGCAGGCTGTTCCTCATGTATCTGCAGCCCAGGGCCACAGCCTCTCTCGCCCAGTCTGGAAGGCTGGCAGCGAGCTAGAGCAGGTCAGCCTGAGCTGTCATCTGATGGCCAGGAAGGAGGCTGGGTACCTGCAGGGGCCCGAGGAACACGCGCCAGCTCTGCTTACCCAGTGCAGAGGGAAAAGGAGTGCATTCCCTGCTGACAGCTTATGCCCACCAGCACACCCACTCAGGTGCCTGGTGTGCACTCACTGCAAGACCTTTATACATCAGCTCTCATGAGCTGCCAGAGAAGGCAGCTAGAAGGAGTCAGGATTTTAAAAAGCAGCAACTTCTTACTATTAAGTGCTGCCACTGCCACAGAGCCGAAACACATTAGTCTCATCTCCTACGGGATTTCAGCCATTTTGAGCTAAGATGCAGATGCAAACTGAAATACTACCATGCACTTGCCCTTCTGTGTTTGTTCTACACCTTTTCCAGTTTCTTGTTTTAATATGTTGTTGCTGTTTGTGAACTTTCATCTCAGAAAACTGAATTCTTTTTCCTTCCCAGAAGAGCTCCCTTTATATATATATTTTCTTTTTGTGAGGAAGGATGTTGTCACAACTCTATTGATACACATTATTCACTGGTATGCTAGCACTTACCTTTGACATTATTTTTTTTCCTCAGAAGGCTGTTCTGTTGCAGTGCTCCGGTTTTCTTCTTTTTACTTTCCATGATTTTTTATTTAATTCATTTCTGAACTTTCAACATTTTTCCCTTTGAAGCAGACTCTAGTTAGTTATTTTATTCTTATTTATTGGATTTCCCAGAACATTGACTAGCTTTGTATTTACAAAAGTTAGTACTCATCTCTATTTCACTGCATTACATTGATAGCTTTCAATGCCAGTGCTGTCTTCACCTTTCCCTGTGCTTCTGGGCATGTAGTGAACAGACCGTTCGGGGTTAAAAATAAAAAAACAAAACACCAAACAACCAACCAAACCACCACCAACGCATTTATACTGCCCTACTCTAAGCAGTTCAAAACCCTGCTAGAGAAAAATGCAGCAACAGAGAGCCCTAGAGGTCCCATCCTGCACTGCACTGGCCAGCTCCCACGTATACACATCCCTTCACATACGCAGAATGCGTGCTCTGTCTTTTCTGTACATCTGATGCACAGAAAGCTTGCAAAACACTTCAAACATAAGCGGCAATTATATAACATCCATCACTTTGTTTAGTTACTAGATGCAGGTTTGTTTAGTTCTTTGAAAATATATGAGGCAGAAGAATGTTTTGCTTGCTCTTTGTTTGTTTGGAAAAGTAGATGGTGATGTCTGATGACTGCAATAAACTGTTCATTGCGTTGTTCATTCCTATTCCATGAACAACAGATCTGATTCAATGCCTATAAAGTATGAAAAGTGTCATTATAATAGATTCTGGACCAGCTCTGTAGTCTTCTAATTTTCCTAAAATTTTAGAAAATCACAAAACACACAATACTATTTCAGCTCAGATGAGGAGCATGTCATTGCTGTGACTGCGCTCATTAAAATCTCTCTGAGATAAGCTTGAAGTGGTTCGCAGAAATAAAAACCTTTTTTCAAGAAATCACAATTCATTATTACAAGTAACACAGCCATCATCATGTGCCACTGAAATGTACCTTCCCAAAGTACTGATGATCTGGCAGAAGGTAGAAAAGCTTGTGTAAAGAAGCCTGTATGTACCACACCCATGCTCTGAGGACAAAAACCACTCTACAGCATGTCTAACCATCAACCACGACTTTTCTGCTGAGCATATACAGAATAAGAGGTAAAATCCTTCTTCTGCTTCCCAAGATCAGACACTAAACCTTCTGTACCACAAACATAGGTCTATTTCATGGGGACTGTTTTATCTCAGGTCCTGAAGTTTTGGGATTACTTCTGAAACAGATCTTGTGTTTCCAATGGGAAAAGTCCCCAAGCAGTGTATCCTAGCTCAGTGACTGCCCCAGGGCATCTCTCCAGCACCACCTTGGTATCTCTGGGAGCCTCCTTCCCTGCTGCTCCTGAAGGAAGAGGGCTGTTGGGCATGTCTGCCATCTCCCAAAGCAAAGCGTCAGGACATCTCAGGCACTCTTGCAATGAATAGCTAAACCAAAGGGCAAGGGCTTACTTACAGAACACTGATTTGTTCAATAGCTAGAGGCATAAAGCATTTAAAGCCATCCCTGCCTGCAATCTCTCCTCAAGGCTGCACAAATCATGTTCTTCCACAAAAACTTAGGTAGGAGCCACACAGAGATCTTTTCTGTGGCATACAGTTAGTTCCTAATTTTTACCCTACCTAAACAGAAGGGCATATTTCTTAATGTCTGCCAGGGTTTTTTCCACCTTTTTTTTTTTTTTCCCCTAACCTATTAAATACCATGGTAAAACAAAACTGCATTCAGAGCCTTCAGGACAAATAAAACCATAAGGTTCTTACAAGGAGGCCTCAATATGATGAGCAAGAATGTTTGTTGTCTCCTGACACACAGACAGGGATGATGTCTGGGGTAGAAAAACCAAAGAAACAAATTACGGCCATCCTCAAAACTATACTGGATGTCGGATCACACCCAATACCAATCACCAGATTCTCCTCCTGTTTAACTCATATGTGTGCATATTAAATTATTTTATAACCTTAATAAGCTTCTTAGCTACATTCTATTCTTAATAAAAGACATCAATATAGATATGGCATACCGTACAAATCAGCAATGCAATGAGAATTATTTGACCGTTATCGATTACATCAAGCCACACACAGATGCAGAAAAAAAAAATACAGTTCAGATATACAGTCCCCTCAGCTAGACAGACCACACAAAACATCATGTCTCTCCAATGTCCTCCTTGCTTGTCGCAACTGTAAAATGAATGTTTGTCTTTAAATTGCCCCTTTTCAACCTTCAGCTGCTGGCGCCAAGGTAGTTTTCTGAGATTCTACTCCTTTGCCAGCCTCCTTCCACTCTGTGGTCAGCTCCTAAGAGGCAGGTGGATTTTTCTCTTCCCAGCTTTAACCATTCCTTTTCTTCAAAGCCTCTCTCTCCTCTTCACTTCTTCTTCTCCAGAACAGCTACTGACAGTGTCCTTCTTTCCCTTAAACCTTTCCTGTATCTCTTTCTATTGGCAGTTCTCAGATTGCTAGCCCCAAAAGTGACAAACTATGGGTCAGACTCAAAAATACCATGAAACACCAACTACACAAAGCTTAAAAATAACAGCTGTAGTTTGTGGATGTTTCCTGCTTGCTCCCAATACATGTGTATGGTGCTTACAGCACTACAACTGTCACATCTTTTAGTGACTACAGAGAACTTGGCTACTGCTGTGGTATCCTTGGCAGAAATCCCCCTGGAGAAATCAGACCCTTTGGGGATGGATAAAGCACCTACACATAGTAAGAGAGAGTGCCCACACCATACAGCACAGGGCTGGCCACATCAGTAGATGAGAACAGCTTTGAACTGGACAGGACAGGATACAAACCCATCGTCTACCCACAAAAGGCTACACAGCTTGCTTAGCTAGGAGCTAAGGCAGAGCATTGCAACTGAAATTCCAATGACCCATCGTGCTCTGTCAGGCCAGAGGAGCAACAGGTTTTCTGGCAGTGTGTGGAACTTCCCAGCTTTTGAAGGCTTCCTGAGATTGTCAACACTGAACCTCATAAGCTTCCCTGCTACAAAGGAAGAGGTGTTCTCATCCAAAGAACAACGCTGCTGGCCAGTGGTCAATTACAGTTTTGTAAGAAGGAGACACCTAACCGACTTATTATCTATTCTACCATGCTAAAAAGTTTGAACAAACTCATGTTCATATGTACAAAGGTGTGCATTGTATGGGTTGACTAAACAGTCCTAAATATTGGATGTTGAAAAACCTAGGAAAAAAAAACCAACCTCCAGCAAATGAGCTTGAAAAAATGTCAATAATGGTCAGCTTTAAAGCTATGAGGAGTGACTAAAAATATGAGTGGATGCTTTCTCAACATATAAGCACAAGAAAATGATTCATGTAAATCTAATTATATGTGAAAGAGATTGTATTTATCTGATTAAAAACAAAAAGCCTAGAGGAAACCCAGAAAAGAGCAAGCCTTAATTCAGTCTGATGTATTTACGTATTCAGGAAAATATTCCTTACAAAAATTAGACTCTACAGTTATAACCAAAACTAATGCAGAGAAATGTCATATATATATATATATATATACACACACACACACATACACAGTTTTCTTAAGGAGAAGTAACTTATTTCCAGTAACTGAAGTCTTACTTTTCATTCTGAAATTAATTAAGGGAAAATCCAAGTATTCAGATGTTTAATAATCACACTAAACAGTATCACAGCCAAACAGAAAAAGAACATCATTTTTTGCTGAAAATGTGCCAAGAGGAAATAAACAGCATTCTGGATAAGAAATAATCAACAGCAAACTGCAATGCCATTATGTTTTACAAAGGACAGAGCCGAATGTGTAGAAAGATTAGAACAAAAAAATAAAGCAAGCTATAAAAAGCCCAGATATCCGACAGAAGAATGAGAAAAGGACACGGCCCAGTGTTCTGCAAAAATGATTCAAATAAATCTGTACTTTGGCAAATAGGAAAAGGAAAGAGAAAACATGCAGTAGAATCCAGTTATTTTTCTTTGCTATTTCATTTGACAGCAACAATATCTAAGGTCATCTCTCATATAAACTTAGTCTAAATAGAAACATTTTACTTCTGTTTATATTGAGACTGGACAGTAAAGTCACAGTTTGTACATGTGGTGCTCTCCTTTATCATGTGTGGTTCCGCACAAAGTAATAAATTTTCACCTTGGGAAAAAAAAATTGTATAATACCAATGAGTGTTATAAGTAGTGAAGCCAGCTTTACTGGCTTATAAAAATTAAAACAGGAAGACAGGTACCAAAAAGTCTATGAAAAGTTACCAATGAGCTCATATTATTCACAAGAATACAAAATTCTCAGGATACTAACTTCAAATCATCACCTCTGTCTCCTACTCTACCATATTTTTGGCAAAGTTCATGAGCAGTTTTTCCATCTCTCAAAACTGTTAAGTTCCCATAACATAGTGCCAGCCAGCTTTGTTGAAAGAAAATAGCCTTTACAACTCCAACTATTTTTCAAAAGTTTCCATTAGTCTGCAAATAAAAATCACATAGTAGGGTGCTTTTACAGGCTGCATAAAGAGTGTTTTCACATATGTCTCTATACATATATAATTGTGTGTGTATATAGATACACACACACACACACATAGAATTAGTTTGACAGCAGTTTTTTCCTGAAAAGAAGGAGAAATAGCCTAAAATTTCTCAAGGAGTAGATGCCATCTGGTTTTGGATTTACAGTACCATTACCAGAGTTACAAAATATATTACTGTTAAAAAAATCTTGGAGTAATCACGCAAAGAGGTTGACTGTAGGTATAAAATACTATATCTGATCATTTCTATGATGTATTCAAGAAATCGTATCCTACACCTTCTTATGCTGACTTTTCTTTTTTTTTATATATTCATGCATCAGTCTCATACAGTGTTTGCTGCCATGCTCTGTACCATGTTAAGAGCAGGAACAATGGTGCTGGTCTCTGTCAAAAATGTTCTTTTAGCCTAAATTCAGATCAAAGTGTTAGCACTTACAATGAAGTACCACCATCAGGATGAATACAAATCTAAGTAATTGCTGTGACAATAAGTAGGGTAAGACCATATTTAATGTTCTCCTTCATTACAAATCCATTTGGCATCCATTCTAATTGCCAGTCAGGAAAAAAGTTATTTGATGTGCCAGTGGATGTCATATGTACCTTGTACTTTTATAGCACTTCCATTGTAATTCAACATTAATTATATTTCTGATATACTGTACAGTGCTGCAATACGAAATGCTCACACTTTGTACATGAAAATATTAAGCTCACTTTTGCCTGTTCTAATCCCATTTTACCCTTATTAAACTTCAGTACCAGAACTCTCCTTCAAAAAAAAAAAAAAAAAACCAAAAAAAAACCAAACAAAAAAAACCCCTACCACCACATCCCCAACCTAATTTTCATCAGTCCCAAATAATTTCAATGTATTTTCCTGCTTTTTAATACTTGCTGGGATCATAAAATACAAGTAGGCAGAGGCAGACAAAAGGCAACACTAGATTCCTGTCATTGCACATATAAAAATAATAAACATCCAGGACAGCAGACTACTGGTGAATGATTTTCAGAAATATGTCACTTCATGTATACCCTGACCTCTTCTCAGTTAGTATCACATTTGCTCAGAGATGTGTAGTGTTTATTTTCCCATAGTTGTGCTTATCACAGGAACAGAGGATAAAAGAAAAAGAACAGTCAGATTTTTTTTATCTTATATTGAGTCACAGACAGCTATCCCTGCTAAAGTGAACAAATTGGTATTAAATAAGGAAATTAAAAAGGGAGTAATACAGTGAAATATGCACATATATTTGTGGGGAACAATATTTTTAAATATAGGGACAGTTTTTAAACTTTTTACAATGTCCCATCATTGACATACTTCATTGAGGGGAGGCTCACCTACCCTACAACTTGTGCTGGTTGACTCAATTTCACCAGTACCTTTCTAGGGAGCTTGTGTAATGTGTGAAAGCCTTAGGTGCTTAGTGTGGTCAGACAGGTTGAAAACCTGAGTATGTTCTTTAACCAATTTAGCTAAGCAGTCCTTCTATAAAGTACTTACATCAAATGTGATACTTCTCAAACAGAAGTTAAAAAAAAAAGGAAGGGGGGCAGAGGCAGGGAATATGAAAGTATGAACAGGAGATGAGCTTTAAGGCCATCCAGACTCCCTTGATCTGTGAAACTATTCTTGTCATCCCTTGCTGACCTTTTGAGCTAGTCTGTCCAGACACTTTCTAGCAGATGAGACAGGTTAATACCTCCTATGTGCGGACAAACACTCTCCCAGAATAGAGCTAGAAAGGACTGTACAAGTCTTTAGTTCAATAAAAGCTTTGGGAAAATCAGATCAACTATTTCTATACCTGTGAGCAGGTGTTGAGGCATTTAATTTACTACAGTTTTAGAGTGGAAACTCATGAAACATTGCTTGACTCTGTGGGAAGGTTGCACATGCTAGACCAGAAGATTTGATCTCATCTTTATCAGTGAAAGTGGAAAAAACTATATTTCCACATGCAGTTGGCTAGCTTAGGTTGCTACTTATGTCCACACTGAGGGATCAAGGGATTTGATATCAACCCTAAGCACAAATACAGGCTGGGTGATGAATGGCTTGAGGCCAGTTTCAAAGAGAAGGACTTGGGAGCAGTGGTAGATGAGAAGCTGAACATGAGCCAGCAATGTGTGCTTGCAGCCCAGAAGGCCAACCGTAACCCGAGCTACATCAAGAGAAGCGTGGCCACCAGGTCAAGGGAGGTGATTCTCTCCCTCTACTCCGCTCTCATAAGGCCCCACCTGGAGTTGTGTCCAGTTCTGGAGCCCCCAACACAAGAAGAACATGGACCTGTTAGAACGAGTCCAGAGGAGGCCACGAGGATGATCTGAGGGCTGGAGCACCTCTCCTATGAGGACAGGCTGAGAGAGTTGGGGCTGTTCAGCCTCGAGAAGAGAAGGCTGAGGGGAGATCTTAGAGCGGCCTTCCAGTACCTGAAGGGGCTACAGGAAAGCTGGGGAGGGACTTTTTATAAGGGCAGTTACTGATAGAACAAGGGGAAATGGCTTTAAGATGAAAGAGGGTAGGTTTAGATTAGATATTAGGAAGAAATTATTCACTGTGAGGGTGGTCAGATACTGGAACAGATTGCCCAGAGAAGCTGTGGATGCCTCCTCCCTGGAAGTGTTTAAGGCCAGGTTGAATGAGGCTTTGAGCAACTTGATTTAGTGGAAGGTGTCTCTGGTCATGGCAGGGGGGTTGGAACTAGATGATCTTTAAGGTCTGTTCCAACCCTAACCATTCTGTGATTCTATGACTCATAGGAGACTCTAGCTACAGCCCTCTAAGGCCACTTAAGAAGAGAACACTTCGATGGGCACTGTGCAGTCTCTGGTCAATAACTCAGTTGATTTGCTTCTTTCCCTGCAACAGAAACAGGCCCTTTCTGTATTGAGTTTCAAAATTTATATAAGCAACCACAGCCTTCATCCAATGTCCATGCGGCTTGCAACCTTACTCATAAGTGCTGGAATCATACTTCTTTACCAACTGCTTGGGAGAGCAGGTCTTGATTTTCTAAGGTCAAGTACTTAGGACCCTTTAAGATATATCACACTGAGCAGCGAAACACACAGGCAAAATCCTTCCTCACTTTTGAGCCCTTAAGGAAAAAAAATGCGTAAAACACTATCTTGGAAGAAACTGGAAAATGAAAGTATAGTAGAGGAGAGGAAAAGGAAGAAAGAGAAAGGATGAAAGGAGGCATAACAGATAGAAACTTAAGACAAAGCTGACTATATCTCATTCATTTCTGCTTTTCAAGCAAGAGGCCCATACAGCAAGCTCCTCCAGAGCTATGACCTATACTGAAAACCCGTAGCTGCCTAGCCCAAAGTAATGCCTTAATAAACCATGGTTTTATTCAGTAGCAATTTAGAAATGTCATTTTCCAGCTAGAAGAGAGAAGTAGCAAGGAATCTATTCCTGCTTTTTTCACAAACACACACTCCACAACAGCATACCATATGCTGAAAGTGTCAGCCAGTGCCACAAAAATTGGGAACAAACTGGGGACATCTCTGTGGGGAAAAAAACACAGAACAGATACTGCATAATAGTTGTTTAACAGAAGTTTTCTGAAGATATTCCAACTGCAGTAGGTGGGACATTTCTTATAAATCATATAAAGTATTAAAAAGTTAAAGCTGAATTTTGGAATTCCCATATGAAAAATGGATCGGTAAGTGCTTGTAGTTTCTGTTTACTGTGACTATAGTACGTACATTATGTGTTTCTAACGGGAACTACAGGGCTTGAGAACAGGGACAGTGCTTGCATCCTCTATCCAACACTTCAGAATTAGCCAGCTAACCTTCATCCAGGTATCGCTGCACACAGAAACATTGCAGTCTTGAGGTTAATACTTGGTCAAAAAACAAACTCTACAGCTTTTATTCAAAAAACTACAAATATAAGCATGCCACACAGACAGCAAAAACTTGTTATGCACTGATCAGTCACTGAATCCATAAAGATTTCTTTAACATGCTCCCTTGACAGTGAGAACTTCTTATGCCATTTCAGAAAACATGACTGTGTTCTGGACCTGTACCAAGTTTCCCAAGCACAGCAGCCTACCCCAAACTGTGTATGTACAGATTGAGAGTATCCTGTAAAGGTCTAATGAACCTTCTCTTCACTGCTGTCTCAGCCAAAATTAGATGCTGCAGTAGCAAAGCCCTTTGCTTCAGCCAAAAGTTATACGTAAATTAGTAATATAAAAAAACAATACTCCACAGAGACAGGACTTTTGAAAGTTGCCTTCCAAGCTTGACAGTGTTAGAAGAAAAGTTCTTTTCCAGTGTAGGCTAGCCATCTGGGATACTGAGATGCACAGGGATAAAAAGTCAATCTATTAGCCCATTTAAAATTTGACAGTTCAGTTGGGTTGAACATAGATACTCTTGTTAAGTTAGCTAAAAATGAAAAAATAACCAATAGAGTACAAATTACAGGAGTTTTCTCTTACAGCAGCTTACACTCCTTAGTCACTTTGCATGTAATCAAACTACCCTTGTCAGAAGTTGTCACTGAGAATTTGCAGTAAAAACACTGGTTATGCAAATCTTTGTCCTCTATTATCCTTAATAGTATTTTCAGAGGTGCTGCCCTAGGGAGCTGCACAAGTCCTGACATTTAAAAATCAGGCATTTGACATTTGGAATTACTTAGAAGTACCCTAAAAGCAGCTCAAAATAAAGGTTGTGTTTGTGTGGGTGTGAATGCATACAAGTGCACAGCTTTTCTTCAAGACACCTCTACCTTTCTTAGTGCCAAACCTTTTTTCTGAGCCACAATATGTTTGGTACTTGAAGTCCCAATAATAGCAAGTTCACATTCAAGATTTAACCTGTGTTAATGAAAGAAGGCTATTGAAATGCCACTTGTTTCAGAGTTAACACTATCTGGTGGCTCTTCAACTTCATTTACTACACATACTGGTATATGAAAGCCCAGATTGTGCAAGACAGTCCACTGCAACATCTCTGGGATCTTGCAAAGATTGGACAATTCACCAGAAAATAGTCAGTTCTGGGCTTCCATTCTTTTTAGCATATGTCAAAATAGTTTTTTTAATACAGTTCTAGTCTTGCAGTGCTTTACAAGATAGAAAAGCAGTTGTGCCCATTGTGCAGATCAGAAGTTCAAGTCTCAGATATACATGATCTGTACAATACCACAAAGTAGATCAATACCAGAACAGGAAGAGAACTTGCTCTCTTTATTGTGACCGGTGTGATATTCAATGAATTGTCTTGCCACCTTTGAGTGCACCAAGATTTACTGTTGTCACTACTTAGGATCCCAGTTTAAAACATATATTTTAAAATTCATTTTATGAAAGTGAGAGTAATATTAAAATTAAATTAGTCTTTTTTTTTTTTTGAGGACAGAAAGAGCAATACACTAATTATTACTTAATATCGCTTTCCAGACAGAAAGAAGAGAGAACTGTCTAGCTTCATATTTAGGTTTCTTTTACCAGAAACTTGCCAATTAAGATTTCTCTTCCTTGTATAACCCTAATATTCTTCTAAGAGACAACAGAATTAGCACAAGATCTCCAAACGGGATGACAACTTATGCTGACAGATGCTGAGTTATTCTTGTTTCTCAGCTTTAAAAAATGGGAACAACTGGAATGGCAATGATAATTCACTTTATCTCATGTAATACGAAGTTGTTACGTTCACATTTGCTCTTCAGAGCATAGATCATAATGCATCTTTTGTTGTTTTGAAGTCCCAGTTACTTTAGATCAATACTAGGGCATTACCTAATATTGCCAAATTAGGTGACAAGCATTGCCATCACATTTGTCTCTCTACTGTACTTTGAGATCCAAAGCAACCTCAGGAAAGAAGCTTACATATAGCACCCAACTTCAGAAACAGGCATAAATCATCCCATGCCAGCTCATACTCATTCTGCATCTTCAGGTATTGTTTAGCCACAGGATGGTGGCTGTAGCAGAATACACAAAAGTACAGTTGTTGTAAAGGAAATGACAATGACAGACCCTTCATCAGGCTACAGAAGAACCCAGAAAGGAAACAGGCTTGTACCCTAGGTGATCTTTATAGAAATGCAGGTCAAGATTCAAGGGCTGATGTCTTAACAAGAAAAAAAAAAAAAAAAATCACTTTTGTATTTTTTTTGGATTATTTTAATAAACATTGTCTCCAATTATTCCATGAGACTGGACTTTTTCCTCATTCCTGTGAAAAGATATAAAATACAGCCTTCAGAAAAATGACAATGCAATAGAGCAACTGTACAGTGAATACAGACATTGCTGAAATAAACAAACAAAAAACCTCATCCCTGCCCCCACTATTTGCTGCTTTATCAAGGTCCACATAGTAAGAAGGACTCAAAGAAAAATGGAAAAAATGGAAAACATTTTTAAAGGACTATTTTTGCCAACCTTAATTTAAGCAAAAACAGCATCATTAAACAATCCAAGAGGAAAAATATCCAGCTGCAATCAAACACCTTTTCAGCAACCTGGAAGTGAAGCTATTTAGAAGAATGAGAACAGCTGACACTTCCCCATTGCTGTCCCTTGACTCATCTGTCAAAATGAGTCATGATCAAATAAATCCACATATTTGCAATGGCTTTTTTTTTTTCTTTATAAGGCTGTGAACAAACTGCATTACCATACCACGGAGATTTCAGAATTCCAGATAGATCAAAAATTTATTTCCAGTGTCCCATCTACTTTGCAAATCACTGCACCAAAACTCTGCAGCATCCCCTCAGATTCCTGCAGTACTCATTTTTCTGCTGTGCTTCAGTGGACAGTTCACCAGCTGCACCTTTCTGCATCAGAATAAAACGAACATGGAGAAAGCTTTCAAATCATCAAAGTGCAAAAATATTTTTTCCTTTCCCCTCCATCTTTCTTTACATCCACTGACTACCCCAGGTGATTGCAGAAACCATGATATGTTCATTTGATTGCAGTAGTTAGGAGACAGAATGAAGCTACAGTCACTGCAGGAGGAAGTGCTTCAGTTTTTAACTCACTGCATCTCTCAGCTTACACTTTTCGTTTTCCTCAGACTAGAATATAAGCACTATACTTTATAGACCCCTCTTTATTAAAAAAGATAAGGAATTGTGCATATTGTGCACTAGAATGTATTGAAGCCTTAGTATTCCAAAAATTAATTTGGTGTTTCTTTTCAGGAGTGACAAAGCAGGATCAGTCCACAGTAGAGATGCCTTGTGCATTCACTCAGAATGGCTGCTAGCAGCTCATCAAGAGTCTGGGGCTGGCTGTATGAGTTTAATCAAAGCCAGGAAATGCACCTAGTCTGTTCATATACGACTGAAAAATTTATATTTATAGAGACAGTAAATATCCACTCACACTACTCAGGTGCCTTCTCATCATAAGACAGGCATTGTGCAAAGTATTACAGAAGATCCAAGTTGGACACTCTTGGAAAAAGCTCTTGTTGTACTCAAACAACGAAGGAAGCTTTACATCCTGCACTTATCACTGTAAAGAGTCTTGCCTGAGAACAGGCACTCAGTACTGGAGGCACAGCTAACAAAATATAAAAAGGTCACACTTTGCACAGGACAGGGATGACCAAAGCTAACATGCAATCCGAGCTCAGCACTCCTCCAGGACTCTCCTTTCAATCAGAGGAGGAAAAAGCACTAAAATATTCAGAAGAATGAAATCTAGATGCTTTTTCTTAATCAGATTTCTTGTTGGCAGTTTTGTTGAACCAATTAGTAAAAGAGAGTCTAGTTACACACCAATCTCTGTCTGGCTTGTTCTAAAATATATGATTCTTTCTTCTTCTCATTATTTTTCTCTAGTGTTTATCTTCTTTTTCCACATTTGTTTAAACAGATTTTATCATTTTCTTTCTGTCTTACTAACTCTTCATAGCACTCTGCACTTACATTCCTATTTCAAAACTGCCCTGGAAATCAGCAGGGTATCAGCAGTCTCCATGTTCCCCTGAGAACAGGTGACACAGTGAAGTAACACCACTAACTGATGACACACGCATTCTGAGCAAGTGATGTTGGAAATCACTGTCTTACCTGGGTTTATCCTTTAACAAGGAATCAGAAGAATAGCAGTAACTGGCAAATTTTGTTAATATCATTAAGTTGTGCCTTGTGATACCTATCCAAACTATAGATATCACACAGAAGTATGTAATTGGTCCTTCCCTCAGGGAAATATATTAATTTGATTAATGGTAAACCCACATTCTTTTCATTAGCTGTTACTAGCTATGTGGGAAAAGGGCCTGCTGTGCACAGGTGGCTTGGGCATCTCTTCATGCTTTCAGGACCTTTGTTTATGCCAGTGAGACAGCCTATTAGAGGCAGGGCAGTGATTCAAATTAATTTTCTCTGGGCTAGCAAAACCATTTAATTTAGTCTTGTGAGATAAAACGAGAACTTGTAGTAATGAAAACAGCTGAGGCTGTAGAAGCTGGGCAAAGGAGTTCAGGGCTCTTTAACAAGATTCTGCTTGGAAGAGCTCTGCTGGTTTTTGTTTTACAGCCCCAACGTGAGAGAAAAAAGCTGCAGCTTACTTACACGAGGTCCTTTCCTCTGTCCTTTTTCACAGAATCACAGAATCACAGAATATTAGGGATTGGAAGGGACCTCGAAAGATCATCTAGTCCAATCCCCCTGCTGGAGCAGGAACACCTAGATGAGTTCACACAGGAAGGCATCCAGGCGGGTCTTGAATGTCTCCAGAGAAGGAGACTCCACAACCTCCCTGGGCAGCCTGTTCCAGTGCTCTGTCACCCTTACTGTAAAGAAGTTCTTTCTCAAATTTAAGCGGAACCTCCTGTGTTCCAGCTTACACCCATTGCCCCTTGTCCTATCATTGGTCATCACTGCAAAGAGCCTGGCCCCATCCTCCTGACACTCACCATTCAAATATTTATAAACATTAATCAGGTCCCCCCTCAGCCTCCTCTTCTCCAAGCTAAAGAGCCCCAGCTCCCTCAGCCTTTCCTCATAAGGGAGATGTTCCACTCCCTTAATCATTTTGGTGGCTCTTCGCTGGACTCTCTCAAGCAGCTCCCTGTCCTTCTTGAACTGTGGGGCCCAGAACTGGACACAATATTCCAGATGTGGCCTCACCAGGGCAGAGTAAAGGGGAAGAAGAACCTCTCTTGACCTACTGACTGCACCCCTTCTAATGCACCCCAGGATGCCATTGGCCTTCCTGGCCACAAGGGCACAGTGCTGGCTCATGGTCATCCTGCTGTCCACCAGGACTCCCAGATCCCTTTCCCCTTCACTGCTCTCTAGGAGATCATTTCCTAACCTATACTGGAACCTGGGGTTGTTCCTGCCCAGGTGCAACACCCTACACTTGCCCTTATTATATTTCATCAAGTTTTTCCCTGCCCAGTTCTCCAGCCTGTCCAGGTCTCTCTGGATGGCAGCACAGCCTTCTGGAGTGTCAGCCACTCCTCCCAGCTTGGTATCATCAGCAAACTTGCTGACAGTGCACTCAATTCCCTCATCCAGGTCATTTATGAATATATTGAATAATACTGGTCCTAGTACTGACCCCTGAGGGACTCCACTAGACACAGGTCTCCAACTAGACTCCGCCCCATTGACCACCACTCTCTGGCTCTTCCCACCAGCCAGTTAATAATCCATCTCACTACCTGCTCATCTAATCCACACTTCCTCAATTTATCAGCGAGGATGCTGTGGGAGACCGTGTCAAATGCTTTGCTGAAATCAAGATAGACCACATCCACTGCTCTACCATCATCCAGCCACCTGGTCGTGTTTTCATAAAAGTCTAGAAGGTTGGTCAAGCACGACTTCCCCTTGGTGAAGCTGTGCTGACTGCCCCTAATGACCCTCTTATCCTTGATATGCCTAGAGATGGCACCTAGGATAAGTCGTTCCATCACCTTTCCAGGGATGGAGGTGAGGCTGACCGGTCTGTAGTTACCCGGGTCCTCCTTCTTGCCCTTTTTGAAGATTGGAGTGACATTTGCCTTCCTCCAGTCCTCAGGCACCTCTCCCGTTCCCCACGACTTAGCAAAGATGATGGAGAGCGGTCTAGCAATGACCTCAGCCAGCTCCCTCAACACTCGTGGATGCATCCCATCTGGACCCATGGATTTATGGATGTCCAGGTTGCTTAATTGGTCCCTGACCCAATCCTCATCAACTGAGGCAATCTTCTCCATTGTCCTGTCTCCATCTGGGGTCTCCAGGGTACAGAGCTCCTCAAGACAACTTCCGGCAGAGTAGACAGAGGCAAAGAAGGCATTCAATAGCTCTGCCTTCTCTGTATCCTCTGTCACCAGGGTACCCCCCTCATTTATCAGTGGGCCTACATTGCCTCTGAGGTTGGCTTTATCTGCCATGTATTTGAAGAAGCTCTTCCTGTTGTCCTTGACCCCTCTGGCAAGATCTAATTCTAAGGAGGCCTTGGCTTTCCTAGTTGCCTCCCTACATCCTCTGACAATATCCTTATATTCCTCCCAAGTAGCCAGCCCCTCCTTCCACGATTTGTAAACTCTCCTCTTCCACTTAAGTTTGGCCAGCAGTTCCCTGCTTAACCAAGCAGGTCTCCTGGCTCCCTTCCCTGACTTCCTACATATTGGAATGCTTTGATCTTGAGCCCAGAAGAAGCTGTCCCTGAATGTTAACCAGCTGTCTTGGGCCCCTTTACCTTCAAGTAATCTGTCCCATGGAATTTCCCCTAACAATTGCTTGAAGAGGCCAAAGTTGGCCCTCCTGAAGTCCAGGGTAGCAATCTTACTTGTAATTCTGCTTATGCCACATGAGATTCGGAACTTCACCATCTCATGATCACTGCAGCCCAGGCAGTCCTCAACCTTCACAGCCTCAACCAGACCCTCCTTGTTAGTGAGGATCAGATCCAGCGTCACTCCCCTCCTGGTTGGTTCATCCACCATTTGCATCAGGAAGTTGGCATCGATGCACTGGAGGAACCTCCTGGATTGGGGGTGGCTGGCCGAGTGGTCTCTCCAGCAAATATCTGGGTAGTTAAAATCCCCCACAACAACCAGGGCCTGGGATTGCGAGGCTGCTCTCAGCTGCCTGTAGAAGGCCTCATCAATTTCTTCACCCTGATCTGGTGGCCTGTAATAGACACCCACGACAGTATCAACCCTACCAGCCTGCCCCTTGATTTTTACCCACAGGCTCTCAACTAGCTCCTCATCCGCCCCTGGATAGATCTGAATGCACTGCAGTTGCTCTCTCACATAAAGAGCAACTCCACCACCTCACCTCTCTGGCCTGTCTTTCCTGAGAAGGACATAGCCATCCATGACCACATTCCAGTCATGTGAGCTATCCCACCATGTCTCTGTAATTGCCACCAGATCATAATCCCCTGACCAAACACGGGTTTCTAACTCCTCCTGCTTGTTCCCCATGCTGCGTGCATTGGTGTACAGGCATTTCAGGGAGCGAGTCGAGTTCACCAGTTTCAGCCTAGGGGGGTGGGAGGCCTCCCTGCCTTCATCAATTCCAAACTGCTGCCCCACTGGCACAAGCCCAGCCGTGACCCCTTCCCCCTTCCAATCTAGTTTTTCAAACAGTTCCTCACCACCACCACTCCGCTTCCAGCCTCCAGCTTGGAAGCTAACTTTTGTCAGAACACTTTTTTTTCCAACTCTATCAGTAAAGTCAATACAGTAGAAAATAACATTAAGATTAAGAAATGTATGCCTGCAGTGACAGTTTCTACTAGAAAACTCACTGTTCTCTGAATTTCAAAATAGAATAAAATATAAAAAACTTCCAAGGTAGAAGTCATCACAGCTAGCCTGGGTCTCTGCCATCACAATCCCAAGAAGTCACTAACACCTGACCTCAGGCCATGGTTCATATCTATTTTCAATGCAAGTATGCAACAACTGCTTCCAAATCTATAAAATCACAATGTTCTATGCAGGCCTACATTCAGGCTTCAAAACATGTTCTCCATCTCCCATAGAAGTCTCAGACTTTTAGTAATAACTCCAAAAAATTATTCTGATTCAAAATCTGGTATCTTCCTCTACTTCTAGTTCTTCTAATGCCTCAAGTTCAAATTCTCCTTCACCTCTGGCTGCATCACATCCTTTCAACTCATACCAAGAGGATCAATGTTACAGGAAAGAACTGTGGTTGAAAGTATTCACAAAACAAGCCCAGCTTGGGAGCTCAGTCCTTAAAGAGGAAACCAGACATCACACAAGTAAACTCTAAGTTCCAGAAGGCACTGCCACAGAACATCCACACCAACATTCTTTAGTTTAGATTTGCAATAGTTTAGCTTTGTGATACTTTAAAAACTTTTTTTTTAAGTGTATCTCCACAAACTGCAGGTATTTTTCATGCAAAAAGATTAAAAAAATAAATTCTTAACTTATTTAACTGGAAAAACATTTTTTATTTTCATGGAGAGAAACTGCTTGCATAAAAATACTGACCAGCTTTGCCTCATCTCCTGCTGTGGTAGAACCCAAGGGACCAAGGCAGTGAATAGCTCTTACATACAAAGCCCATTCACTCTTGTGTGCATCTGCACAGGTATCTCTGATCATGGCTTTCCATAGAGTCCCTGCTCGTTCCTCTTTCTTGCACTCACTCCTGCCTCCAGGAAGAAAGCGCTGCTGTGAGGGGAAGCCTCCCTGTCTCCCTGCAAGAGTCCCCCAGAAAAGGGCTGATTATCAGAAAGAACAAACCACAGTTACTTACAGGATGGAGTGAAATGTGGACTGCGCACAAGGAAAAACAGCACAGGTGATATTTTTGTCTTCCCTGAGCATGATACTTCATTTGTTTTTCACTGGGCAAGGCAGCTTCTAGTACTGCTCATACCACAAGCTGTGGCACAGAGCCCAGATACTCACTTCCACTGCAGTTGCTGCTTAAGAGAATTCCTGACTTTCAAAGAACATTTATACAATCTATTTAATTATTTTATTATCAAATACTCATTTATTAGGAAGTCCTAAGATAAACAAAAAAAGAAGTCATCCCATGTGCTGAAAAATAAACTCTTTCACAAAACTGAAGCATCAATACTACTTTTTAGCATTAACCTTTTCTCTACCTCATTTTTGTGTGAGAGTTTCACAGTCCATTCTTAAATGCTGCTGAGGCTTCATGTACCCCACTGAGGGTAAATGAGGACCATGAAGGCTCATCACTTTGTGAAATGTAGCCTTGAATTAGAGAACTATAATGTTGGGAAAGAATGCTGTGATATATTCTAGTGTGTTCTGATCCATCTATGACAGGACTGGGAACCAAGCAGAGATACTCTCCATGGAACATTATAGTACTTAAGGTAAATACATCTGAAGTAGATAGCGAAATCTTGTCCTCCTTTTGTCTCAAGTTCTCCACTCTTCTTTTTTCCCTTTATCAAGACACGTCATTGTAAAAATACCATAATGAGGAAAACTTTTCACAAGATATTGTTCTGAAGAGAGTCACCTTTTTCATATTACTGTAGAGTTGCCATAACAACTTGATGCAACATCTTAGCTAATAATCATTCTCTGCATCCTTTTTAGCATTTTAGTTGTCATGACAACAACATGCATTTTATTTCAGTCCTATTTCCCAACACTTAGATGTGTTTTGGTTGCTTTGAATGAAATCAGACTCAGTCACCACTAAAGAGATCAGAAAGGATTCTGGCGCAGTGTCTAGGAAAGAAAGCATCTTTTTGAAAAAATGTTCTGAAGCTGTTGTATAACACACAACTGTCTTTCCTGCTGCATGTATGATTACTTTAACAAAAATCTCAATGCAAATAATATATTTGAGAATAGAATGCACAGAATGCAGCTATATAAATGTCCAACATTCCATCTAAAAATAAGCAATAGATATTGATTTTTGAGGGGCGTAGGGGGAAATGAGATAAAATAGAGTTGTTTAAACTGAGGTAAGTATGCTCGCAATGTGCAGCTTATAGTGGAATATTGGCTTCAACCTCTCCTACCCTACAGCTAGGACAGATATTTATGTTAGAACAGAGTGCCATCAAAGCACAATAATGTTATCTTGTATTTGAATATAACATTGATCTAGAATAATTCTGAGCTTCAGCACTTCTGATGCTGTGACAATCTGATATTGATCTACACTATATGCTGTAGAGGAGATTTACACTTCTTTATTTTTTGTTATGAGGTTGTTGTCATGAAATAGTGAACTATTGTGCAAAAAGCTACCTAGCCAGTGACACTTGCTGTTGAATGTCAGAAGAGAGTTTACAAATTATAAACTGAGATTTTCAATTTACAGCATCACAATCAGTAAATTCACATCTCATACAGAATAGACAGATCAAAAAGTTCACCATTGAAATAATTGTTCATAGAGATGTCAGGCCAAAGACTGAACAAGTTCTTGTGTCTTTTCTTCCTTTTTTTTTTTTTTTTTTTTCTTCCCTCCTCTATTGACATCAACCCAAACTTTGTTACTGGGAACCTACCCATGCCCTTCTGAAAAGTGTGTCACTACCACATCACTTGAAGTGCAGACTGCAGAGACCTTCCTACAGAGCTCAGCTTTTTGCAGATGTCTAAATTGTAAAATATTTATGAGCTGTGAAAACTTAAGATCATCCCAAAAAGATTTCCAACCACTTCCTATTACACATCAGAATATACTTTATGCATTTGCAGTCCTTACAAAGGTTTTCTCAACCACAGGAAATATTTTAGCTTTCCCTGAATATTTCAAGCTTCTTTTCCCACAATGTGAAATTTAGAGTCATTCAAAGTGCAACATGTGGTTTCTAGGGTGCAGTAGCTATAACGTTAGGAATGGTGAAGCACATGTGTAGTTAGGGATATAGAGGTTATAAATTTTAGAGATATGAATCTTAATTTCCATTTTATTGCTTCTTTGAATTGGTATCATGTGTGCTGTATGCAGGTGCAGCTTGACTCCCTTACTAACATTTTCTTCCATTCTAATAAATCCTATTTTCCAGACAACCTACTCTGGATCTGATACTTCTCTCTAAACATCCTACTTCAAAAGTACATAGCAGAAAGCAAAAACATGGAAAAGAGAGGTCTGATTTTTAGGAATATGAAGAAATAATTTATTTGAAAGAAAAATGTAGAAAAGATTAGAAAACACGGTAAAATGAGAAGGCATAGAAAGTAATTAACAGATCAGATATCAACTTTTTCTTAGCACAAGATCTGGGTGTAAGCTGGAACACAGGAGGTTCCATTTAAACTGGAGAAGAAACTTCTTTATGGTGAGGGTGACAGAGCACTGGAACAGGCTGCCCAGGGAGGTTGTGGAGTCTCCTTCTCTGGAGACATCCAAAACCTGCCTGGACGCCTTCCTGTGTGAACTCATCTAGGTGTTCCTGCTCCAGCAGGGGGATTGGACTAGATGATCTTTTGAGGTCCCTTCCAATCCCTAACATTCTGTGATTCTGTGATCTAAGCAAAAATCACCAAAAATTAAAATACAATGTTTTGTCACTTGTTATTAGTGAACTCAGTAGACTAAAAATTAAAAATTTGGCTAAAGAAATAGCTGCAATTACCTAAATAAGATGCAGTAAAAGTATTATAAGCCTTCATGCTCAGTTGTTAACTGCAAACCATCTGAGATTGGAAGATTGGAAATTTCCTAACGGTGGAAATTACCACAGGCATTTACCAGTTTATAGACAGACAGATACATAAAGAACATGGCAACAGACAGTGATAGAAAACAATGTACTTCGTACAAATACAAAACATGCAATTGAGAGAAAATTTAAACAGAAACTAAATTGACAGCTAATTGTTTGGAAGGGAAAGAGTGAGATAAGAGGGATGCGGAAGTGAGGCAATATAAAAATCTTTCTATAGAAGATAAATCTTTCAGTTATTTAAATCTTGCAGCTTGCAATTATAAAGCTATTACATGCAAAATCTGGGTTGATTTATTGATCTTGAATTTACTCTTGACTCTCAAAATGCTCTTAACTGTTATCATTTGTGTTAAAATACTCCGAAGCAGTTTGCTTTTTTCCCCTTAACAGTATTTCTTTTGTGTAAATTAAGAATTTATTTAGGATAGAGATCAACATGAATGCTTCTTATTAAGAAATGCAGTTACTCTAATTATGTTTTAAGGGAAACATAAATGTTCATGATCTTCCTGAGCTTTATATTGGGATAAAAGGTAATTGATAAGAACCCATACCTGTACAAATGCACTCCCTTCCTCCTTAAATACATTTCTATGGCCTTATTTTTCAAGTGTCATCACTCTTACCAAAGCCAATCCAGTTTTTTATACTGTTGCTGTTTTAGACAGATGATTATAATACTGCTCAAACTCAGTTTTCTTTCAAATCATCAGTGTCAATGTCTGCTCAGACTTCAATTTAGCATTTCAAATAGGAAATACTACCTTTTTTCTTTATAAAGGTACAATCCTCCTTCAGTCATCACTTCTGCAAATGAATTTGAGGCATATAAAGGAAAATATTAGATATCTTACTTTTATATCTTTAAGTTTTAAATATGTGCATTTTGTCTGAATATTTTTCTTCTCTTGCAATATTAAATTCGGTTGTCTGTTTTGATCTATCAAAAAGATAAAAAGAAAAACCCTCTTTTTACATAAGTGCTAGCTTTTCTTCACATAAGTGTTAGCTTTTCTTCACAAATCTTTAATTTTCTGATGAAATAAAGCTGAAATGCAAGTTACAGCTACAAAGTTTTCCTCTGAATTTTATTAGCACTGATTTATTATTTTTCAAATATGTTCCCTTAACATACATTGAGAGCATTTAGTAATTAGAATAAAATCTGCAATATCTACTAACATTTTCCACCCCAAAGTATCGGAATCCTGCTTCAAGTAGGTTTGCAGAGCCTAGCCTCTTGGAGTAGCCAGCTCGGAAATTGGCCTTTAAAAGTACCTAACAACAGCTTCTTGCATTGCTCTCACAATGGCAGCCTGTTGACTGTAGTACACCAGATATTGAAGGAAGGATTATTTTTTAGATATATCTCATTTTATTTCATCACATAACAAACAGAATTGAGAAAACAACAGAAGAAAATAGACAAATTCAGAAAATGTTAATTATCCATAAGCACTTACATATGTCTGTGCTTGTGGGTACTTTCTGTATGTGGAAAGAACAAACAGGATATCGTGTCTAAAAACAAGCAGCAACACCCTAGTTCACTTTTAAGTGCTTACTATCATAACCAATACAGAGCAATCGGAGGGGAGAGATAATGAGTAGGTGAGTCCATTATAACAAATAGTTGTAATCATTCAACATCACAGCTTGACTGTACAGTGACAGTTTTCCTCTCAAATCTCAGTCTGTAGATATGAAGCATAGCACTGGACAGCCAGTATCTAGGTACAGCTCAGGGTGGGGGGGAACAGAAAATAAAATGCAAGTGAAGTGGCTCTAGGAAGCAGCTTCTGCAGTTTTCTGCCCTTTGCAGATGAGGCAGGTATCCAACAAGTCTGAAGGAGCTTCCTAGAGATTCACTGGGCTGTTCTAAATTGTATCAGCTGCAATAAGCTCCAGCACAACAGTTTGGTAGGTGGAGATTGCCAGAATGCACCAGTGATACAGCAATATCTCCAAATCTCCTTGACACCTACAGCTCACTGGAGTATAGCTAAATGACAGGAGAAAAAAAAAAATAAAAACAAAAAAAAAGTTGCCTGCTCAGCTGGTCTTTATGGCAGCTTTTGCTGCTCTAGCAGCACACAATGAACCCAAGAGGTCCCAGAGACTGTCCCTTAAGGCAGTTTCTCAGTAGTGCTGCTCTACAACTGTTCAAGCAAACTGCCAGGGAAACAGAAGCACGCAGTTCTATTCCCACTCAGCCAGGACAAAACCAAACCAGTAATCTCAAAGGCCCCTCCATTCAGGTGGTGACAAGACATGCCTTTGATAAAGGGAGGTAGGCATTAGCATGTGTTGAGAGTAAGAGGAAAGAAGAGGGCCAGTTTGTGCCTCAGGAGGTCATCTGAAGAAAAGAAGGTGCATGTAGGACAGAGTCCATGTCATATTAGCCCCTACAAATGACTCCCAAAATTGAAAATAGAAATATGGAAAAGGAGTAATAAAGGGATTTTCTGAGCCATGTCCCAGCACCTGCTCCTGTGTGTGTTATGCCACAAAACTCCATCATTTCCAGGCAACATCCACAGCAGTATCGCTGTCAATCATAATGGACCATGAAACACAGCTCCTGGTCACATCTTTTCCCAGACAGCTAAGAAGATAACTTACTTTCTTAGAGTGATGAAAGCCTTTCTGGGGCAATTTGCTTGTGTTCCTTGTAATAATGCTGAACACCGTTGCATCCAGTTACCTCTATTTCTATGGAAAACAATAGGTCTTGTCGCAGTGAGCAGAGCCAACATTATTATTATGCAGAATCACATTCTGTGTCATGGCAACTGGGAATTTAATATCATAGTGCTGCTTTTTTCCAGTGAACTGATTCATTGCTTTGATAGCAGCATTAATTACACCATTGACAGAACTGCAATTAAATTAACATTATCACAATTTACCATTGACCAATATCAAGCAATTTACTTCAGACAACTGCCAATTAGTTAGTTTTCAAAAATGCCCTCCAGAGACATGATTTGCAAGTTCAGCTGTTAATCTAATTGAAGTGCAAACACTACTATGATTACTTATCCGAATGTTATATAGTCTTAACAGGTCACTGCTGCCCTTTGGACATCTTAGAGTCTTCACTGTTTACCTTTAAGCAGATATGAGGGGAGAGGGTAGAACGAGGACTATCAGTACCACCTCCTTTAGAAAAACAAAATCTATCTCCACTTATATATCCAACCCCTGGTAAGTTTTACTGTAAAAAAAAAAATAAATATGGGGAAATGAATATAATCTTGCTGATCAAAGACCACACAGCAAAAGGCAGGGAGTATTCTGTTCAGCATTTTTACCTTAAGTCAAATTGAAAGGATACTGAAATTTTATAAAATTTACATGCTTATATAGCAGAAGTTTTTCAAAAGCTAAGCAATTTCTATCTCAGAAGAATGAATTTTATTGCTTTCTGCTCCGAGTTTCAATTTTTTGGTAATTTTGTTCCTTTATAAGCTTTTTGAGGAGATTCCAGAGCCGTTTTTCTGCAATATATCTAAAAATTTAATCAATACTTGGATTCATACTTCCTATTTAGGTTTTCCTATACTTAACTGAACCAGTTTGTATTTTAAACTGTTTAAACAGTCATTACTAATTTTTTTTTTAAACCCAGCGCAAGTAAGCTTTAAGTATAAAAACATCAGTTCCCTACAGTAAGCCAGCACGATTGTGGCACTGGCAAAATGTTCCACCAGGTGTGAGAGCGCCTCAGTGTCCTTAGCCAGGCAGACACCTCCGTAGCACCATGCCAGCACTCCAGAAACACAGTGCCTTGCCTTTACGTGAACGAGTTAGGCAACACTGCAAGCAAAATAAATGGGCTCTAAAAGAAGTTACATCTAACCCGTGAGGAGTGGAAGGATTGGACTTGATTTTTGATCTCTATGGAAAAAAGAAGAAAATAAGAAATGGAGAAGTTTTATTCCCCCAAAAAACACTTGCTGGGATGTAAGCTGGATCAGAGCTACTGAACTCAAAGACCTATTCCACAGTCTGACCCTTTAAAGTTTTTTTTCTGCATAATTTTCAGATTTTTACACTTCATGTGTCCTATTGAATAACATCACAGCACAGTAAGGTATATTGCAGTTATCAATATAGAACCATATCTGCTGCAGGTAGTCACCTCATATAAATATTAGTGTTAAATTTAACACACAGTTTAAGACTGATTCTAATACAGAATAAGAAATTTTTAGAAAAGCTAATCAAGGCCCTGATTTCACCCTCTTTTGAAAGTTTCCAGAAAACAAACAAATAAATATCACCTACCTCCCCCGCCCCCTCAAAAAAACCCCTACACACCACACAGAAGACAGAGTGGCAGGATGCCTTGCAGATTTACTAAATACATTCTCCTCTTTAATAGCGACAGGATAATACCAAAGAATATTTAAAAAAAAAACAAAAAACATAAACCAAAAAAAAAAATCTACCCTGTCTGGTGCTTTAGCAATCTATAGAGAACATATCTGTTTGAGAAAACAAAATTAATTTGAAAAGTCCTTTCATGGCAACGAGGAGATCTCATTTTATTTTACAGATTCCTTAAGAAAATAAATGAACAGATAAATCCATACTATACACACTTCTAAAAACTTTCATGCAGTGCAAAGCACTATTGAAGAGCACACCTTAAACACTAATGGAGGAGCTTACACCTAGTCCATTGATTAGAGCCAAGAAACTTTTACCTTTCACTCTTACATGCCTATGTGCAAATGTATTTTTTCCAATTTGCATTACGGACAGCACTAATTCTTAAATTATAATTTTGCATGTTCCTCCCCTTTGCCCTTCCCCTATTAACCCAGTGTGCATGTATCCTACTTCTGTCCTCTGCCCCAACTAAAAACCCACATGAGAGAGCAATAATGCAACATAATCTGAGTAACAGGGTGCGGCTTTGGGCAACAATCCCCATACTGCAACAAAATGAAAAGCAACAGCATTTACAAATGCCATTTTTCCCAGGGATGTCTTCCTGCCCTGCATGACCCACTAATTGCCTCAAGGCTCCCTCTGTTCTCCCATGAGCTGGTTCTCCTTTTGAGAGCCCTTAAGCGTTGAATCACAGCAATTTTCCTCCCTTCTTTTGCTGTGGGCTGAGGGAAAGGAGGGGGGAACCAGGCAAGAAGAAAAAGCCCTTCCCAAGGTGTATGGGGAGGCAGCTGAAAAAAATCACTGCCTTTCTTCTTCATTTCTTCCTAGGATATATATAGCACCCATTTCTCTCTCATGCAGAGCAAATATCATAAAACTAGAAACTAAACTAATTTTACTCTTAAATACAGGTTCTGCTATTTTGAATAATACATTTTAGATGTAAAGCAAATAATATGGTATGGCTAAGTTGACATCGGCAACAAAAGAAAGTATTAACTCCTGAAGCGTCCTGGGGGATTTCTGTTTACAAGACAGCTGACCTATTGCATTTCACTCACCCTAGAAAAAGCACAAGGTAAATGTGTTCCATAATGTTCTTTGCCTATTTACTATGGTCAGTCTAAAAGCGTGTAAACTCCCGTGTCTCAGAAGAACAATTTAAAGTCTCCAACACAAACTCTGGAGAGATTATGGACAGTCCATAAAGTGTTAATTTCTCACTTACACTATTAAATATTACTGATGGAATAAAAATATTATTATACCAGTTCACAGGAATTGTCAAGCTTCACTGATGAGGACAAAAGATATAACCTTTGAACATGATGGATACTATTCAATCATGGCTAATAAGTGATGCAGTAACTTCAGGTTAGTACTATCATCATTTAAGTGGAAAAAAATCCACTTAAAATTGTGTTGGCTATATTCACATCCCAGACAATTTCATTCAGGACATTGCACCAAAGTTATAATTACTCTGAAAGCCTTGGGACTCTGAGCAGACTAACCATAAACACAGCTACAACGAAACCGCTAGTCCATGATCCACAGGAACCTGTTTAGTATTTCAAGCATTCATAACACTCAAAGTACTAACTACACTTTGAGTCACTTTTCAGCTGAGAGGACAACCTCAGGATCAAAAGGAATTAATCACTTGAAAAAGGGTTGTTCAAACAGCCAATGCTTCAGAACGTAATTTGGTGGGAAGTCCTGTTCAGGCTCTGTGTCTGCTGAAACTAATCAAGAGAATAGCCAGCTTTAGTCCTGTGTACTTGCAGACATGAATTGAGAGCTTGTTCTGCTAAGTGATGCTACTGAAATAAATTGTCTGGAAAGAAAGAAAAAAAAATGTTGATCCAAAACCCACTGGCTCTTTCCTGGTAGTCTTTCTACTGACATTAAAAGACATCAGTTCAGGCCACAGCATCATACTATTAAGTACAACTCATTAGAATCAAAATCTGATCCAAAATAGACCCGTACAGACAGGAACAACTGTTTCCTCAACAGATTACTCATTCAACTCTGTTTGAAACGTGTATTCCTTCTATGAGTTTCTGTGAACATTTATTTGGTTGGTATTTTTATTTTCTTTCAGTGTTAACCAGTATGTCACTTACCTTATCTTTCATCTGGCACACTAACATGAAAAACAAATAAAACATCTCCAAGCCTTCAAAGATATCTGCAAGCTCCTTTAAAACAGAATCCTGCTTACAAATGACGCGTTTCTTCCAGTGACTGCCATCTAAGCTAGAGCTGGCAAAATTATTGCCCAAATACATCAGCAGCCTGAAGTAGCAATCTTTTTTTCCCCTGTTTGCCTTCCTCAAGTCTTGTAAAATATTTGTTCATTGCATCTGTTCTTAGGTTATGTGACACTGTTAAGCTACTTGTTAACATTATTTTGACAGTTGATCATACATTCTTCCTTGGATTTGGTTGGTCACACTAGGGTAGCATAGTATTCCTTTGCTCTTTTGTACAGAAACTTCCATAACAGAGAACAAAGAAAACCTGGAAACCAACAGTGGTTAACAAACAGTATATTGTAATTCCCCCAGTGCCACTATAAAGACGGTTTCCAAAAACATTCACTAACAGCCTTGCTACTTGATCAGAACTTTAGAAAATGAGTGTTCAAAAATACTTCTTCCAGCTACTTATGATCTTGCACTTAAAAAAAAAAATACAGCAAATAAAAGGCAGAAGTCTTAATTGAAAACACAGGTCTGCTGTAATAGAGATTTACATTAACTAATCTGCTCTATATGTTACATTGCAAAATGTCTAGAAGTGCAGAAAAAAATGAGAAAGTAATCTACAAGATCACTAATGTGTTTGTTAAAAGATGCTGACTTATGTTCATATCCATCTTTTTGATTGCAGCGAAGGGCTGCATCAAGAGAAGCGTGGCCAGAAGGTCAAGGGAGGCGATTCTCCCCATCTACTCTACTCTACTCTCATGAGTGGAGTACTGCATCCAGTTCTGGGGCCCCCAGAACAAGAAGGACATGGACCTACTGGACTGAGTCCAGAGGAGGGCCATGAGGATGATGAGAGGGCTGGAACACCTCTCCTATGAAGACAGGCTGAGAGAATTGGGGCTGTTCAGACAGGAGAAGGCTCCAGGGACACCTTGGAGTAGATTTCCAGTACCCAAAGGGGGCCTGCAGGAAGGCTGGGGAGGGACTTCTATAAGGGTAAGTAGTGATAGGACAAGGGGTAATGGCTTTAAACTGGAGAAGGGTAGATTTAGATGAGATATTAGAAAGAAATTCTTGACTGTGAGGGTGGTGAGGCACTGGAACAGGTTGCCCAGGGAAGATGTGGATGCCCCCTCCCTGGAAGTGTTCAAGGCCAGGTTGGATGAAACTTTAAGCAACTTGGTTTAGTGAAAGGTGTCCCTGCTCATGGTAAGGGAATTGGAACTGGATGATCTTTAAGGTCCCTTCCAACCTAAATCATTGTACGATTCTGTGATAACTGTGTAAGAAAAGAAACAATCAGGACGAAGAAAGTAGGCTGTATTTTTCTGGTCCTATACATCATCTTCTCCAGCTCTTCAGCACATTCAGCACAGATCTGCATGTTCCCCAAGGAGCTTGTCATTTATCTAATAAAAGGTGAGATTCTCAACATCTATGGAGCTGACTGGGCCAATGCTTCATAAAAAGCCTCACCGAAGTGAACATGGCTATTTGCACAAGACAGTGCCCAGCAAGAGTCCGGCATTAAAGCATTGCCTTTGGTCAACAACTTCCCCCAGTCAACTCTACTCACTGGCACGTGAGCATATTCTCACAGTGAAAGCTCTCTTCCAAAGCACTGGGGTTTTGCGGGTTTTGTGGCTTGTTTTTTGGTTGTTTTTAAAACTCCTGAAAGGGGCAAGTTCTCTAAGGTTTAGTGGGTTTAGCTGAACTGCATACTGGACAGTACAAATCATTCAAGGATGCATTCTGTTCAAAGGTGACAGATTGCAGTCAGTACAAAGGGCACAGAATGCCCAGGAGGTTCATTTGGCAATAACAGTGGTGCATGACATTGTTCAGTAAAATACATTTTTTCAATTAAAATGTTATCTACTGGAGGTTTATTTAAATTACACCAAACAATTTAAAAATCCACAGCTCAGTGATATATCAGGGAATACACGCTCTGTTATTTGCAAGCCATTAACATCATCCGTCTGGATGCTTCCTTCCATTTTCTGCCATAAGTGTGAAGCAAAGTCACTGCAGGCAGGGGAATTATCCCAGTTCTGTACTGCTGAAATTGAGATCAGGATTCAACTCATTATTTGTCATTAGCAAAGAGGGCAACCCATGCTTTTTCAAAATAATAAACAGTGACAAGCACAGTGCTCCATAACACATCTATTTTTATTTTAGAAGGTTTATCTATGGCTGAAGAGCTTGAAGAAAATTAAGCTTCATCAAAAATCCTATTCATGCTTTCCAAACTGGAATGAATAGACTGCCATTTTACTTATGCAGCTCTTTCAATGCTGTACTTATGGAACACTGGTTTTCTACTGGTTTTCTGATGTGTTTCTTCCAGTGTGGGCTACTGATTGCATGCTGCAGTTAAAGCCTCTTCATCTTGAAGAAAACTTATTACTAATGCATTGTAGGATGCTGGACCTACTGTTGAGCATCCAGTAGCTATAGTGGTTCATCAAACTGAAACTAGGAACACACAGCAGGTGGGACATCTACTTGGAAAGCTACAATAGCATCAGTCAAAGACACACACACAAATTATAATAATGACTCATTATAAACTCTTTGTGCCTCTAGAAGAATGCACATATCACAGCTTGCCGTCTTGTTATCATCAAGAATGTAAAAATGCTGCTTAAAAGTGGGTGAAATCTATGTTCATATAAACATTCATATTTATAGGAAAGGAAGAAAGTGACAATTAAACTATATCAAAGTAGAGGAAAAACACACAATACTGATGAAAGAGAAAAGCCTTTTGGAACTATGCACGTAGCTCTTTCCAAAAATTAAAATAAATAAATAAAAGCAGCTCTGTTTTTAGAGCAAATATGCAAGCATGGAAATGCATTTGTTTTAAAGGGAAGGGCAATTATACAATATTCAGTGGCCTTAGGAAAACTATGGAGTCTTTCATATTATGTACTTTTTATATAACTAAAATTTTGCATCCTCTAGGTCATCATATGTTATCCAGGGTCCTTCTTACATGTTATATTAAAGTCTAAACTTAAGCCCACATAACCTGTTTCCATTCCTGGCCTTTTTTCTTTGCCACATTTGGAAGTGCATTCTAGCATGCTCTAAGCCTTTCTGAAAGTGAGGTGAGCCACAGTCCACAACTGCAAGTAAAGGATTTAGAACAACTTTATATTACAGAATGGATTAATGGTGAAATAGCAACTTTGATAAACACTTAAAGGATAGAAGGTTCAATACTTAATAAAAAGTTGAAAGACTCTTTTATTGACTGGAGGTCAGACAGGCAGAGAGAGAAAATTCTGCCTTATGCATCCCTAGAACCTTTTAATTCCAGACTGAACTAAACCCAGGAATATAGGACAACCATTAATTCAAGACCACTTTGAAAGTAGTTGGCAAGCATATACCCTTGTCCTTAGCCAGATCTTTCCACTCTCACAATGGAGAGAGTTAAATTCCAGCAACACACATTCTGCAGGTTTATTCAAAATGTACATTTTGCTGGGGACTACAACTTTGCAAGGAACTGGTTTCTCAGACATACTGAACAAAAAAAGCGGATAACAACAAGTAATTAACCTAAAATTGTCTTATTTGAGGCAACTTACACAAAACACTGAGTTTTGGAAGAGAAGTGCTAGTCTTCAAGGCATCATTTACAAAACAAAGTTTTAGCAGAAGTCTATCCTATCTGACACTGCCCCTCACTGAGAAGGTAATGTCAAAGGGTATCCATCTCTGCTGCAGATATCCTATTAGTAACAGAAACATTTACAGGAGCAGAGACGCATAATCAAATATCTTGATTGCTCTAGTCCATTGCAGCATCACTAACAGGTGGTAGTGCAGAGAACCTACTTTCCAAAATAATCCTTACACATAATGTTGTGATACTTTCTTGAAAAAGAACATTTGTTTGCAAATTCTTACAGATGAATGGTGGAGTGAAGCAGGATCTCCCACACTCCCAGCAAGTTCTCCACACAGCAGAGCAAGTATGAGGATCTCGAAACTGCTGCCTGCTGCACTGGTAGATATAAACGAACAAGTGCCCCAGGACAGAGGTAGTTACAAGCTATCAAAAGAGTGAAATAGCATAGATATTTTTTATTAATACTAATGAATAACTGAGACAGGCAAAAATAGCACCCCTACAACGGGCTTGTCTATGGTTAGCATCATGGAAACACCTTTTGGCATCCTAACAAAGGCCATTTACCAGTATGCAGCATAAACCAGTGCTTACAGCTTTCACAGCTACTTTGTGCTGGTAAGTGCCTGTCCCCAGCAGAGCTGTCTGCATGCTATCACGAACACAGTCAGCACAGCAAAATCACTGTACACACAATGTTAAGCCCACTGTCACCTCAAGGGTGACTTTTGGCAAACACTCCCTTTTATATTAATCCAACTTTTCCTTCAAACAAAGTTGTGATCCATTTGTTCACTGGCTTTTCCCAGCTAAATTCCTCTGAATAAACTATGCACCAAATAAGAAGTGACAATGAGCAGACATCAAAAGTGATTTAGTTCTCCAGACCAGTTAACTATTGAGCAGCGGGTACAGCAAAGGAGATGCATGGATGCCTATGCAGCAAAGTTTGTGCTTTTAAGAAAATGTTCCATGCAAGTGAACCTTGCAAAATAAAAAAGGTTTAAAAAAAGAGAGGGGAAAGGAGGAGGAAAAAAAGGGGTGTTCTGTTGCTTTCTTAGGAGAGGAAGAGAGAGGTTATGGAAACTAAGTAGGAGCGAATAACAGGCAATGAAAAGATACCAAAAAAGAAACCAATCCAAAAAGAAAAAATACATTAATCTGGAGATGCCTGGACACTGAAAAGGAAGTATACAAACCAGAAAAAGTGCAAATAGTGATTTACCAGCTATACCTCTGCACCAAATTGGTGAAGGAGGCTAACGGCACCAAGGACCAGCTACTAACCACCAATCTCCAGACACTGCCGAGGCCCATTCCTCTCATTCTGAAGAGCTGTGATGGCACTGTGGAGGCTGGTGGCTCCCTGAGGCCATGGTGCTAGAGCCAGGACCAGTCTTCACTGTCCCAGCCAGCGGGACAACAGGGCAGCCCCAGGCATCAGGCACCTCCGTGGGGCCAGGCCAGGACATGGGCCCAACAACGGGCCCAGCTCAGTGGAGCCCATGGCCAGGCAGGGCAGGGCTGTGAGGGGACTGGAGACCAGCTCTGCTGTGGGGCAGGGGCTGACAGGGGCCCTGAGCAGGGTGGAAGAGGCCCCAGAGCCCTGACAAGAAGTTGTATTAGTGACAGTAAAGAAAGCACTCGGGACAAGGCCTGGCTGCTCCAGGAGTCTGCCGAGACACATGTGACTGTTTAAAGGAAAGCTCCCAGCCCAGCTTGTGCTGGGGTCTGCGCTGCCCTGGATGGTCTCCCAGTGCCACACAACGTCACTTACAGCCACCCGCAGCCCACAGAGGCTGTGCCCACCAACGGCAGCGGATCTGGGTGATAAAACACTCGTGCCATGTACTCAGCTCAGGCTCCAGAGGGACTCCTAGGACTGAATGCCCATGGGCACCACAGGGGCTGTCCCAGCACACAGCTTGCAGAGCTTCCTCCCAGAGATACCTGGCTTGTTGAGCTGGCAACAAGGTGAGGACGTGCACCAAGGCAACATAAGCAGGGCTGGCAAAAGACTTGCTTATATATATATATATATATATAGCTACAGCCTATTCAAAGAGAATATTATTCGAGCCCACAAATTCACCAGAAGCTGTGGATATCAAACAGCATTGAATCCAGGCCTTTGAAAGGAGGCACATAAAACTCCTTTCAGCATTACTCCATCACACTGACATCGCCTCCATTCTCCATAACAAGGAGGCAGTTTAAACTCTTATCTCCTCCTTTAGTTCTTAATTTCATTCTCTGGAGGTCAAGATGAAACCCAGGGACCCACATCTCCCTAGAAGGAAATGATACTTTTCTTTATGGAAACATATTTCCCGATTTACTCCACAAACTCCAATCATCTTTCTCTTCTGTCCCCCAAAAAATATGTCATTTCTCCCTGGCAGTTCATTATTTTTACACATACACAGGATCTACTTCAGACAGCAGTAATTGCTTTTCACTTTAATCTCACTGCATTTAACAGGAGATAGTGGGGGTTTTTTATTGGCAGCTTGACTGACTGCTACTGCACCCAGAAAGACCAACCAAGACCACCAAAAGTGGAATCTCGAGGTTACAAAACTAGCAGTAAGTCCTCACAGGTTGGTTATCTCCTAATTCACAATATTTTTCTTATCTCTCTTGACACTATCAGTAGCCTAAATCCCACTACAGGGAACAATTACTGTTATTCAAAGTAATACTGTTTCATGGGGAAAATATAAACTTAACTGAAACCTAGACAATATGCTTTGCTCTTATGCAAATGTGTCTGGAATAAGACAAGGAAAGACAACAAAATCAATGGCAACAAATGGGTAAAGTCATAACAGTTTGAAAAATTCCCCATGACACATCTGCTGTTTTTTAAATGAGACAATCTGCTCACTGCAGGAGCTGCTTCCTCAAATCCAAGTTTTCTCTTCTATTTCCAACCACTTCCAGCATTACTAAAGCTTTGTTCATTTCCTTTCTTCTGGCCCTTCTTGTTCTCTTTTTATAAGAGGCATTTCTGTAGCCTAGAACAAAAAAAAAACCAAACTGTGAAATGTCCAAAGACATTTTCCATAAAGTATTAAAAACAAACTTTTGTGATAACAGCAACAGTTAATACAGTCACAATCAAAATTGTGTTCAGTAAGTAGTAGAATTTCACAGCCCCATAAAACCAGATACAAGTGTGAGCTCTCTCAAGTGAGTCTTCTTATTTTTCTTCACATTCTTTTTTTCCACCTTTTATTGTTTCCAGATACCATCTTCTTTGTTGACTTCCAGCAGCACTCGACAGTAATGTGAAATTACTGTGATGCTGCCATGCATTAACAAAGTCAGTCCAAATCACCTTCTCCTGAAAAGCTGACCACAGAAGCATTTTCTCCTGTGATATAAAAGTATTATTTGTTACTCTCCCAAATAGTCAGTTAATCAGGTTCCTTCCTGTTAGAGAAGAATTTCTAGAGAGAAGAGAAACAATTTTAGCAGGACAGCACAAAGTATACATTCATATAATGTACACAGGTTGCTCCTGTCATTCTTGTCATTTTATTTCTTCTGTGGGATCATTTTATTTTTTCAATAGAAAATTAAGCATTTTAATAGCTTTACTTTTTCCCATCAACAGGAAAACTGTTACTGCTTAGGGTTATTTACAAAGATGCTGTCTTTAAATAATACTGAGGGGAAAAAAGTTTTAAATGGATCAAGGTATCGGAAATTCATGGCTTGGACTAGGTAGTTCTTTTCTCCCTTACCAGTCCCAACTTATCACTCAGTATGCCTGGAGAGGCATATTCCCTGCTGGGTTATAAGCTAGCTGGCTGGATGGCTGTGCCCAAAGAATGGTGGTAAATGGAGTTAAATCCAGCTGGAGGCCAGTCACAAGTGGTGTTCCCCAGAGCTCAGTGTTGGGGCCAGTTCTGTTTAACATCTTTATCAATGATCTGGATGGTATTTAAAAGATGGCTAGATGGGGTGCTTGAAGATATGGTTTAGTACTGGATAGGTATGGTTGGACTCAATCTCAAAGGTCTTTTCCAACCAAGTGATTCTATGGTTCTATGATTCTATGAATATATACTTCAAAACCACTTTTGAATCAGACTGGATACATCCTATGACCTGGAAGGCTGCTGGAAACTGCAAACTAAACTGCTAATGTAGGTGTATTCTGAGTCAGTATTTGTGTACTTTGAAACATGGCTTTGGGCTCATTGGCACATTCAGTCTGTGCCCTGCCATCCGAGCAATTACAATCCCTTTGATAAGCTGCACACACTCTGTATCAACCCCACATTTTTTACTTTCATTGCTTACGTTGCAGTGCCTTGTATTAGCACAAGTGAGGCGTATGCAATGTTTCAAATGAAGGCCCAGCAACAGCTACACCATCAGCTCTGCTACCCTTGATGGAAATGCCTTGCCTGGTACTTCTGCAGTTGCATCTGACACCTTCATGCTTATAGATGGATGTATCTCTTTCTTGCTCCACAGATGACTGATTTAAGAGACAAACAGCAATGGGACAATGTTGAGGATGAAGAGAAAAGCTGTTGGCGTGAGTTGAAGAGTGAAGGATTCCAATGCTCCCATTTTCTCAAACACATTATTCTTGCCTTTGATCTTAATGTGTTTTTCCTCACTATTCAGGTTTTAAAAGCCTCCAATGAATCTAAGGGCAAAATATTTTGTTTTCATCAAGAAATCAGGCCAAACACAGTATGAGGCAAGCTAAACTGAAAAGTACTCCCTGGGAAAAAAGACTAATAACAGACATTCTGAATCAGCTGATGGTGGGTCTCACTAGCAAACGTCACTGCTAAGTCAGGTGTCCTTTAATATCACAGACAAGGGATTGCATGGAAAATTAAAATCTCACAAAGGGAACCACTAATTTTAGAAGATAATCTAAAGACCTACCAATAGTGAACTCAACACCAATATAACTGCACAGATATTCAGTAACAGAAACTGCATGCCTTGTGTCCTTTGGGTAAGCACAGCCAACCCAAGATCACTCTGCTTTGTTACTCACATCAGTGCATATCACTTAAGAGGTTCATTCTACCAGCCACAAGAAATAAATGTACGTGTAGAAATCAGCATTTCGCACATGGAGCGGAGTCACCAACATGCTACTTTGCTTCAGGAATGCTATAAATATAAAATTTCCAACCCAGTTGTAAGTGGGTTGTAAGTGATTCAGCAGAGATAAAGCAGTAATTCACAATATCTTCTAGCAGGAGCAAAGACAGAATTGGTATTTATCTCTCCTCCTGCTCCCATATCACTAGTAGGAAAAGCTACTAAAAAGGCTACTCTCATCACCAGAATGAGAGGTGTATCTATTCCCACACCCCAAGACTGCACTCTCGCTTCCCCCATGGCCCTTTCAGAACCTCCCTCTGACCACCTCCACAGATGGGGAGAGAGCACAGTTTAAAAAAATCACTCCTGGCCCCTGAACTATCTCAAGTGAATTCACCATGGCCAGAGAACACATGGAGAAGGTCATCCATTAGGTCTCCTTGCCTTCACATCCCAGCAGCTCTCTACTCTTCTGTCTACATCATCCCTTGCACCTAGAAGTTAGAAGGGGTAAAAATAGTAGAACTACCCTGAGCTTTGCATACAAATATTTATGTTCCCCTGCCAGCTCTTTCCCTTGTTGTGCCCCTCAGTAGGAGTCACGTCAGCCCTCAAAAGCAGCATGTCAGACTCGGAGATAACAAAAGTAGCATCTAAATTACATGTTTGTATCCACGTGATGCTAAAGCCATCTCTGCAACACAGTCAATGCCCTGAATTTAGGTCAGGTTAGGCTGAGCTAACTGCAGCAATAAGCTCAGCACAAGGCTGAAACATCTTCCTGAAAGCTTGGGAAATTCTTGGCAGCTACCCTGCACTACTGCACTCTTGCCAAGCCAGCTAATTTAAAGTTAACTTGGGTACACCCCACTGCGCAGCCACAGTAGCAACTACGCAAGAGTAGACAAACCCTAAATAAGTTACGTCTTTCTCTGTCCAATTCCCCACTGCTATGTATTATGTCATTACATGACTGATAAAAAAATTAATACAAAGTATTCTAGTTCTATCTGAAAGCATTTAATACATAATATTCATGTGAAACAAAGCTTTGAGTATCTATTATAAAGATTCAAGGGAAGCCAGAATTAAATGCAAAAGCTCTAATTCAGATCTCTTTCAGAGGCTTGATATCAGTTTTCTATTGATATTAGTGTACTACTCCCAATTTACATCGATGTAAGTAAGAACAGATGGAGGCCTGAAGACTAAGGGCACCGAATCCACAAAACAGGAAAAGAAAGAACAAATTATATAAACCGAGGAACTCTAAGCTGTCTATATAATTTTTAAATTTGCAGCACCACACATCATATAATGCTGCATTTATTTCTATTACAAAACAGTCTTTAATCATTTTTTCTAAACCTTGCCCTATTAAACTAAACTAGAACTTTTAAGACTAAAATCTGTCAGGACAGTCCTGAGGAAAAGCTAATCAGAGTTTGTGTTTCAAGGGGAATTTGAGAACTACCCTTGATAATCTTCAGTACTGAGGCATTTTGCTGAAATCTACTGAATTCTAAACCCAAAGCTTTATAATTTTTTCAGAAATTTTTAGTTTAGAATGATTTAGTGTTTTTGTCAGCTCTGTTAGACTACTGCATTCCTGTCTTCACCTACAAAATAGAAAAGCTGACAGTTGCCAATAAAATGTGGTGAATTACTACAGTAAGAAAGTATATTGAAATAGAAAGTGCATGATTCATGTCAATTTATTTCAAAATTACATAGAAGGACATTTCTCATCATCACTAGAACATCACACTAAAGCTTTTGGTACCTTAGTTCCTGCTCTTTTTACTGACTGCCATAATGTGCCCCACAACCCTTTTCTTGCCTCATACCAAGGCAAAAAATGAAACAAGTGACATGTTCCGTGCTGTCATCCCACTTCATGCTTCCCACAAAGCTACAAAATTGTTTTCAGTAAGGAGAAGTTTCAGTCAGTAGCTCAGCTAAGCATTGTATTTTATCTGGAGTAAAAGTACAAAGACATTATACCTTTGTACTCAGTGAATTTTTAATCAATTCTCTGCAGCTGTTATTTGCAGCATCTTTGGTTTTGCTTACAAAGAACACTAATTGAGATTCAATACCATGGTTTCCACATAGTAAACATTTATCTCAAAATTTTAAGTATTGCGAATTAGTTTCAAGTAAAAAAATATATATGACAAGAACGAGAAACTGTTCATGAGAATTCTTTTAATCATAGGCAAGAGTTTTCTCATACTACACAGTATTCATTATTCTCATGTAATACAAATACTCATGACAGTCAAAGTTTGTCCCCAGCTAGTAGCCCAGCCTGAATTTGCAGTGCAAGTTTCTCCCCTTAATATAGTGAAGCTGAATGTTGAATATAGACTCTAAACTTTAGAAAAAATAATCTTTAGATTCAAGTCTGGAAGCCACATCTTATTACGGAATCACAAAGGATAAACTGATATTCAGAATTTTAATATGAAATCAAATATGGCCTGAGAAGATTCATTTCACATTTGGAGACTACAATTTAGTTTTAGATGGGACAAATCAGCATCAGCCACTAACAGATACTCTTAAACAAATAGTTTAAGAGCTGAAACATCTATCTATAAACCATGTCAAGTGGCATTAGGTGCAAGATAGATTATCTGGTGTTTCTTCCTGGTTATTTGCAAGGTGACTACACATTCATATTTTGCATCCAAATCAGACTGTGTAAAAAAAGTATTTGGATATTGAAACTTGACCTCCACAAACACTAGTCAGTAATGCTTGACCTTTTTTCAAAAGTTTTTGTCCTTATGTAAAATATTGATATATGTAATGAATAATTAGACTTGTAAGACCTCAACATTTCTCTGAATATTAGTATATTATATGTGTCATCCTAATTGTGCCACATCCTATGGCTTCATTCTGCAGGTTTTCCTTGTGGTATCAGGTACTTTTCAAAGCCATAGCGCTGCCAAATGTTAGGCCCAGAGAGATGAACGGTGCATACTGGATACACACTATAAAAAGAAAATCTTTGCAAAGGTGAAGTAAAGAACAGGAAGAAGTCCATTTTTCTTTTCCTGATGCTGCATGCTGCCTCAGAAGACACAGCTCTTCTATGCCCACGGGCAGGAGATCCTTGGCCCCTGCACCACCCTCTGTCCAAGAACATTCTCCCTGACCTCCTGGGCTGCCATCACGCACTGGCTATGCATTTCTTCGTGCAAACACATAAGGATTAACAGTATCACATCCCTAGACTATAAACTGTTCAGCTAAAGGCCTAGCACAATAGGTAAATAAAATATTTGCTTCCATAAAGCATCTTCCACTTTTCCAAGAAGCTAAATATCTCCCAGGGAACATTCATGTCACAAAACCTTGGCAGCAAAACAGAATGTATACTTGGCTCTAAAGCCAGGTCTATCCTATATCTGTGCAGCCGATTCACTGCCACCCTATGAAAGTTTCTCTCGGAGCATTTGTTCTAACAAAAAAAAGGTCTCCTCACCTTGCAATCACCTTGTAAAACAGTTTCACTCCCTGCACTTCTAGATCACAGCCTGCCATCTGGACTTTCATCTTCCTCTGAGCTCAGTCCCTGTCCTGGGCCACCTCACAGTTGTTAATTAGTGGCACTGTCTACATGCAAACTACCCTGCCCATCATCTTTATATTATAAACACCTTCTCCCCCCTGACTCTCTGCTATATTCCTGCTGCTAAATGTCCTTAATTTCAAATTCTTTATGCTAGGTTTTGCCTTTAATAACACTTGAATGAAAAGCAATTTTAAAGCAATTCATACTGTCAGCAGCTCCCTCAAGCAAATGTGATTTCTCTTAGCTTTGCCTTCAGGTCTAGGTTAAGAAGTTTAAATTGGGTAATTAAAAAACAAAGCAAAACAATAAGTGTTTAAGGTCACTTAACAAGCCACATTTTTATAAATTTCCCAGACATCTACCCATAAGCTTGTGAGTTCTTGCAGAACATCAGTTTCCATTCCAGTCTACTTGCATCATTACAAGCTTTAGCTTGTAAGGAAAGCTAACACAACACATTACAAAAGGAAAGCTTTAGCAATGGGAAACCAAATAAAGCAAATTAGTAATGAACACAACAGCTGACTGCCAACATGTTCTGTTGCGCTAATATTATACCAGCATGGTAGTATCAAGGAAAATTAGGCTTTTTGAACTGAAGAATTCAGCAACCTTGAGAAATCAGCCAAATAAATCAAAAGCTATTGCAGACACAATTAAAGCATTTTCTTACAAACAAGATCATAGACCAAGATGCAAAAAAGCAAGCTTTAGGTTTGACGTTCTTAGATTTTCAGAGATCCATAGTATGATCTTCAAATCAGTGCTTTGGGAATGGCAGAGCAGAAGAACCTATCAGTGTAGGTAAGTGGTTTTTGAAAATCCTGTACAATGGTTAAGCACTTAGAAGCACAAAAATGTGCAAGTGCCATGCACTTCAAATTTCCAGAGGTAATTAGGCACCAAGATTTTTTGAAAGTGTCATACCTGTGACTCTCTGATTCTTCTCCAGTACGACAATTATTTCTCTGCTCTCAACTTTCCACCTCAGCTGAGATCTCCAGTAGCTTGTAAAGTACAAAGAATAAACTGGTCAGTAACTGTAACACAGGAATCCTCTGGGACTTCCTCTACCCAAAGAGGTTATGGAGCTAACAAGAAAGGACCAGCACTTGTTCAGATGAAAGTCTGTCCAGATACTGCAAAGCCAAACTAAACTGGAACAACACTGACCAACTCTTTTGCATGCTTTGATGCAACTAGAAAACAGTGGAACATTAATGTGAGGGAAGACACAAGTGACTGAAAAGAAACAGCATAGCCTTAGCACACAAATATTTCAAGACAAAAGCAAAACAGACTCCAAATTGTGCCATAAAAGGAAGAGACCTTTGTGTAATCTAGTAATTGATTTATGCATCCCAACTGTGAGACTGCCATCCTTCACAACAAGGGACTCAACACAGCAATAAGCAACAGGCTGAGACAAGTCACGTTGAAGTCCACAACAGTCCTACTAGGGGTGTCTTGTTGGTCCTCTCACCTGAGACTAAAAATAGTTTGCACTTTTGTCTTTCGGTAGCTCCATATAAGTTATAATTTTTGTTGTTGTTGTTGTTTTTTGGTTTTTTTGGTTGTGTTTATGGGTTTTTTGATTTTGGTTTGGGGTGGGTTTTTGTTTGTTTGGAGGGTTTTTTTAACTTGTAACTTAAAAAAAAAAAACAACAACATATTTCTCAGCCTTATCAAACTCACCCTTCAATTGAAATTAAAGTTAGGTTTGATTGTTTTCAGCAAAATTCACACCTGACCTTCAGCTAAATCTCAGTCCCTCCTATTACTGCCCATTGTTGCATTTGTGCAGAACCCACTCGATAGGTTCGCGCTGCAGAATTGTAAAGTAATCACTATCACTGGGCTTGCACCAGCATATGCCAACGTAGCACGAAAAGGTTGGCAGTTTCCTGCTACAGTCCCTGTAGGGCCACTTTTGGAAGTCACGCTGGTTGCTGCTGGGAGACATGGGACAGTAGCAGCTCTTGTGCTGAGGATAAGAGAACAGCCATTCCCACAGCAAAGGTCACTTGTTCCTTCATGTCCTTGACATTGAGAAGTGGGTTCAATAAGCCTCATTCTACAGGCCTCCGATATCTAATACCCACCCCAACACTGGCCTTTCCCCCTACCTCTTTCCCTACTAGAACATGTGAAGCCTGGGTACCAAGTAGGCTACTTCTTTTGGGGCAGACAAATTCAGTACCAGCAACAACACTGAGAAACCTTGAATGTGTTAGAGTACACGTTCCAGCCCTGCATCCAGACCTAGGAACTTGCTCCACAGATAATGCTCCCGAACCAGAAGCAGGACATGCACATGTACTCAATCTCAGTGCTGCAGCATCTCTACTGCCACAGCTGGCATCTGATCTCACCTTCCTGACAGATGTGAGACTGATTTCCTCAGGAAGGCTTACACTCATTTTGTTTTTAAAAGAAACTTAGATTTTTAGGAAGAGAACTCGGCATTCCTCCGGAGACATAGGGGACCCCATCGTGCACTGCATGGTGTAGTGGCAGCCCACCAGACAAGCATTTTACAGAAGCATGGAAACCAGAACACCCTTTAAAATTGGACCACCATTAAACAGGAAAGAGAGATGATGACAATAAGGATACACAACTCCAAATTTTGAATTCCTTAGGAAGAAATTTATAATGCTATTTCTCATGGAGCCCCAAGCACCACCAACACAAAAAACCCCACCACACACCACTACAGATCCTGAGCCAGGGGATAACAGTATGTCCACTTCAATTCTTAAACTGAAATAATGCATGAAGACATGTAAGAAAAGAATTCTGCTGAAGTGTTAATTCTTTTCTCCCAGGCACAGACAAGTATAATGATACAGCACTGCAAATTAAATATTCTAATGCAAATCAGGTCCATTTCTGAAAGTCACAGTGACCCAAGCAGCCACCCAGAATAAAATCTTGCTGAAGTTCCCTCAACCAAAGGACAAGTCTAATGCTGATCTTACAGCACACAGAACTGTAGACATAGATTTTCTCAATCTTGTATACAAATGCACACAACTTGAAATTAATTCCTCTGAAGAAAATGAGGTGGTGAGCAGTTGAATGAGAAACTAATGGGAATTTTAATAAGGTACTAAAACAAAAATTGTGATGGACACAGCTATTCGATATCTCTTATTTTTCATTCAGAATGTTAAATAATTAATTTTAACAACTAAGCTAACAGTAATTGGGTTTTAATAACTGAGAGAACAACAGATAAGGAAACAATATCCAACAAACAGCAAAGGAAATGCAAACCTCATGAAGTTCAACAAGGCCAAGTGCAAGGCCCTGCACTTGGATCAGAGCATCCCCAAGCACAAATACAGGCTGGGCAGAAAATGGGTCAAGAGCAACCCTGAGGAGAAGGACTTGTGGTGGTGGACAAGAAGCTCAGTGTAAGCTGGCAACATGCATTCATGGCCCAGAAGGCCAACTGTATCTCAGGCTGCACCAAGAGAAGTGTGGCCAGCAAGTTGAGGGAGCTTATTCTGCCCCTCTACTTTCTCTTGTGAGACCCCACCTGGAGTACTACATCCAGTTCTTGGGCCCCCACACAAGAAGGACATGGACCTGCTGGAGTGAGTCCAGAGGAGGCCACGAGAGTTATGAGAGGGCTGGAGCACCTCTCCTATAAGGACAGGCTGAGAGAGTTGGGGCTGTTCAAACTGGAGAAGAGAAGGCTCCAGGGAGACCTTAGAATGGACTTCCAATACCTGAAGGGGGCCTGCAGGAAGGCTGGGGAGAGGCTTTTTACCAGGGCATGTAGTGATAGAACAAGGGGTAATAGTTATAAACTGGAAGAGGGTAGATTTAGATTAGGTATCAGGAAGAAATTCTTTACTGTGAGGGTGGTGAGATATTGGTACAGGTTGCCCAGAGAAGTTGTGGATGCCCCCTTCCTGGAAGTGTTCAGAGCCAGGTTGGATGAGTAGCATGGTCTAGTGGAAGGTGGCAGGAGGGTTAGAACTAGATGACCTTTAAGGTCCCTTCCAAACCATACCATTCTATGATTCTCTATCAAGAAGTAATGGAAATGGTCTTAGAAGATCCAAATAATTTGAAATCATGATTCAGTATATTTCATTTTCTCCTCCTGGGATTTCGTACACCCTGGAATCTCATTCATGTTCTTGCTCAGTTTCTTATTAAGCAAGACATTTTTATTTACTACTGCAATACTATAGCGAGTTCTATGACTTGCAGTAGTTAACACTGCTATAGGATGGGCTTGTATTTAATAAGAAGCAGTTGTACTAATGCTGTTCATGATCTGCACTTTAAGATATATAAGTAATTTCAAATATGTGCTCCTGTACATTATACCTACAACAGTTCTTTGAGTAGCATACCATTTATCAACACCAACTCATTTTTCCATGGATGGCTGTACAGAAGAGAGGATCTGTATAGAAGCAACAAGCAGATACAGGCAAGTTAGTCTGCACTGGTTCTCTGTTTACAAGAGTGTTTGACATGGGTGGGCACTGATCAAATCAATGATCACTGATGTCCAAGAACACTTAATTTTACTATCCTGCAAACTATTTAAGAATATAGGCTGTATTATATGTGAGGACCATGAGATAAAGGTCAGTCTATAGTCAGCTTTTTTCATCACACGGAGGTGTCACGGCTGATAGGGTGCTATAGATTTACAGTATTTGAAACTCTGCATATTTCTAAATGCATAAAGGAATTTCACAAGAGCCTTTTGTGGAGAACTCATGAGAGACCTCAAGCAACAAGTCTAGATTCTCTTAGAAAGAATAAAGGATCACTTCAACTCATGCCAAAAGTCTTTGAAAAAAATTGCAGTGTTTTTCCTATCCCTCACTGTCCTATACATTTGTTTATTTAAATGAGTCTGATGTGAGACTCACAGATATGTGGTATGTCTCTGATATGACTAAGCCAGGGGCAGCTGGCTTAGCCCAGAAATCCCTAGGAATGCATCTGAAGCTCCCAGATGGGCAATAAGCCTATTGATGGTGTCTCCAAGCTCCCTGGGAAGGCTTCTGTCCCAGAACACTCCAGTGATAATCAAAAGGGCTACATGGCTGAAAGTTTCCCAAGGACCACAGCACAGTTCAAACCCTAACAAGTCACTCATGCTTAGCAGAGCTTTTAAAAAATTACAGCGATTTTTTTGTTGCTGCTTCATTATATAATTAACCAACAGCATTCCTCTCAGTCATGGGCTAATGCATGGTCTGCTGTGCTGAAAGTCAGTAGTATTACTCTGTCTTGTGCTGTGAGTCAACAAGCATGTGCAGTGATCAAATCCCTTAAGACTAACAGGGGCTAGACATTGTTACACCTTATCTTTTACAAACCACTACATAATTTTTATTCTTGGCACAGCTGTAACTCACGAGTATATTTTGCCCCAACTCCTGAGCATCAGCATTTAGAGACCTGGTCAGCAAGTGAATCAGAACCAATTCAGTAGTTAACCTGCTTAACCAGCTTCACTGACTAGCCCTTATTCTTTTCTCATACTACTGTAAATCAATTGACTGAGATTATTCCAGATTTTTACACTGTATCTGAGAAAAGAATCTGGCTTGTTCTTCTCAGGGGATTCCCTGAGCTACATTCAAGCCTGGACAGCACACAACCACCACCCAGGAGAAGTCCTCTGCTCTACATAAGGACTTTATTTCCTCTCCCTCTACCAAAAGAAGGGGAGGGAAACCTACTATTTCCTAGTAGACTATCTTGACAACACAACAAACCTACTTACTGTTTGTCATATTAAGGTAGCATTTATAAAAGAGTTTAATTAATTAAAATCCACTTTAAATGGTATTAATGCAATTATAAACCAGGCTCCACTGTTTCCAATATTAAAAAAAAATACACTCCAGAAAACCTCATTTATATCTTCAAAAATACCCATTATGGAGTATTTATGAGGGTCTTTTTCCTATGATTTATCTCCCAAAATAAAATTTTGACGTTATTAGTATAGTTTACCATTGGTCAACACCTGACTATCCCAGGCAACACTATCTGAGAAGCTAAGTCATGCCACCTTTAAGAAACTGTGTATTGAATGGTCTTTCACCTTTACCAGACAAATAGTTAGGAACTGGGAATCATTCTTACCTGTTAGGAGTGTTACTTTAGAAAGAGTGATCAAAAGGGAAATGTAAACATCAACCTACTCCTCTCCCTCCTAGGAAGATGGAGTTGTCATGCCCCAATGCACTACAAGAGTAGCACAACATTCCAGCTAGTGCAGAGAGAAAACAGTCAGCTTCTGCAGGAGGCAGAAGGGCTGTACCACTCTCCTGCTTCACACTCTGGCTGGACCCAGCAAAGTCAGCAAGCAGAGCCTTCGAGGGGAGGTCAGCATTGGCAGCTCTCCTTTTCTTATGTTTACTTGAGTGGGTTTCAGGCAGTCAGGGAGATCACTGGCAGCAGAACCCATGGGACCTAAAGACTCAAAGGCTTTCTTTTCATGCATCCTTAAAAAGCCCTGGTTGCCTCCCCTCCCTCCTTTGCCACTGCTGCCAAGTTCACTACTGGCTATCAGACTTATACTCTATTAAAACAAGATTACAGGAGCAAAAGCTTACCCACAACCACCTTGCAAGCTGTTTAGAGTCCTGCAGTGATGCTGGTTCATCACCCTCAGGCACCTCACTCAGGTTCTTTAATGTTCTTCACTCTACACTGCCACTGCTTCAAAAACCTCTCTGAACTGCCCTTTTCAGCTTCTCATCCTGCCAATATAGCCATGAGGAGCCCTAAGAGGCACACTCACAAGCCCCAGCAAGGCCCACAGTTTATTCTCATGGGTCTCTCAGACAATTTTAAGCCCCTCCTTTCTTGCTTCAGATACATTAGCATTTTTACCCAGCACACACATTATAGACACACATAGATACAAGTGGGACTGGTTATCATTCTGCTTTCTTGACAAGATCTGATTTTTAAAGTCTGCCCTGGTAATAAGCAGAAGCAACTGCTGCTGGGAAGCACTTCGAGAGAAATAGCATCAGCAGCACAATGTAAATAATTAACGAAACCATTCTTTTAGATTGCATTATGCAGAGAGGAATAAATCATCAGACAGGCATTAAATATTTCATGAAAGTTATCATAAAGTTGGAGAATCAAGTGTCCTATATCATTTCAGAGCATGGAATAGTCATCAATACATTTAAGAACTGCTGCTTCTCCCCTTTGCATCATTGAAGGAAATGGATTCTCTTGAATTCTACATGCACTAAGTTTTCTACACCCACTAAGATTTCTAGAAGTCTGATCATCAGAATTTCCTTGGCAAGGAAAAAAAAAAAAAGAAAAAAAAAAAACAACCCATACAGACCTTTTTATGGCCTCCCAAATTGGGTAGCTAGAAATTGAGCCATACAAAATTAATAGCCATTTCTGAAAACACCGACTCACTGAGCCAGTAATGAGCAGTTGTGTTGCTGAATAACTATTGAAACAGAAGATATTATCCAACTCCTTAAGTGATATTTATTAGCAATAAATCTATCCTCCAGAGAAAGAACAAAGCAAAACCCAACCCAACTCCCCATTTATAGGGCTGCCAAATGAACACCTAATGCAGTATCATCAGAACTAGTAAGTAGAAAACCATGAAGCTCATCCAGCCATATAGCTTACTCTCCAAATTATTTAACATGAGTTTTTCAGGAACAATGGATGTTGTGTCTTGCAATTTTCAATAATGATTCATTTTCACTTAACACGCTGATACCATTGACTTTCCAAAACAGAAAATAATTTTTGCAACACAGAGTTTTCCTGGAACTGAAAAATTATAAATATTTTGCTTTTTATCTGGTTTATTTTTCATGTTTTTCTTTGTCACTTGTGCTCATTACCAATAGTAAATCAGCTCAAGTTTCTTCATTTTCTGCCAAGCTTTTCCCTCCTCATTAATCTTTAGCTGCTGTTTTTCATCCTACACTGAAATCCCAGGTCCTCCTCAGGCCTGTTAAAACTATGGCAGTCCAGTATGCAGTGAAAAAGCAAAGGAGGATTAGAGCATCACAGTTGGCTGCTTTGCAATAATAGGTGTAGGAAGCCCAAAGTAACTGCTAATCCTAATTGAGATCATTATGTGCACAGGATCTGGACATCTTTAATTTCTAACATCCAGCCTACATTGAAGAAAGTCAGTTGGAGCTTGATAAACACAAGAACTTTTTTGCTGGCAGAGTCTCCACGCAAAAGCAAGATATGACCATAATATTTAATTTCTAAGCTTCTGACATTCTTTTAACTTATATGGCAACATACGCTAAAGCCATTAATATGATATTTTTACTTCAAGTTCTCATGGGAACAGAGATGATTTTTAAATAGCAAGAGAAAACTTAAGTTTGCTCTCATAGTTAAAGCTTTACTTTTACTTGTTTCTAGGGTATTTTGGAGGTAAGAGAACAGGTGAGACTGTGTAATATGCAGAATAATAAACTCTACAAAGACATATGAAGCAGTGATTATTGAGGAAAGTTATTTTGAAACACATTGGCAGTATGCATGCCTGCATATAATAAACAAAGATCCACAGGCTAAATCCTAACATCCAAACAGACTGAATTATACCTTTTCTTAAAAAGTATAGGAAAGGAGCATTTCACAGTTTCTCCTAAGGCTTCAACAGCTGTTTAGAATCAGAGTGCTTCAGAGATGGTATCAAAATGCAGGTTCCAAGTTCAGAACCAAGTAGAAATAAATACAGCAAGATTTCCTGGAAGTACAGGTGACACAGTGACATGGCAAAACTGAAAATCTCCTCATCCTAAATAATAAATAAATGAGTGAACACTTGAGCATAAAATCTATCAGTTCAGCAGTTGCCTCTCCAGTAGGCAGCAGGAGCAGCTTCATGGCTGAAGCAGGGAGGTCCTGGGGTCTGAGCCAAAAAGTGCTACTGACTCACTCCCATGTTGGAGAGGTGTTTGACTGCATCTTATTTCCAGTTTTGCCTCAGATTCATCAATTTCCAAAGCAAGATGCTGATACTGAGAGCAACTTTAACAAACATAGTTACCCATGGTAACACTATGATAAACAGGCAAAGTTTATATATATGTGTATATATATACACATATATATATATGTGTGTGTGTATATATATATATATATATGTATATATATAAAAGTGCTTGCTTGCTTCTCCCCTCATTCCTAACTAGACCAGCCCTATTGCTTTCTGCCATCTGGTCCCGCCCTCTACCCTTGGACAGCCTTTGCAAAGCTGAGAACACCAAAATTTTACATCTGCAGTTCACTATAAAGCCCAGCTGTGCTGGTTGCACTGGGAGGGAATAGGTGTGGGTTTGGTTTTTTTTTTCCTCTTCCCAATTTAGACTCAAACAGTCTAAACAGGCAACCAGGCACAGCCCAGACCAGGATACATCATATTTTACCGAGATAATGGGCTATAGCTAGTGCCTTATGTTCTGTAATAGGGCCAGGCGCATTCAAATAAAATTCATATCAGTCTCCGGTGCTGCTATTTTTAATCAGACTTGTTATTCTTACTCCTCCTAAAACAAATTAGTCAAAATACCATTATTTTATCCAGTATCTTGTCAACCTCTTATGTCATAATCAAAATATACCAAACCAATATATTTTAAAATTTCATTTTATTTATTTAGCCTGTAAGAGGCTCATCAAGCCACCCTATATCAAATCCAGTAGGCTGATTAACAAATTAATCATCTTCATACAACATCCAGCACAGCACAACACTGTTATCCTGCTTTGTCGTAACAAGCAAAACAGAAATCCACATGATCACATAATGAAACTCCGGTGAGACACAAAACATTGAGTATATTATTTTATATTATGCTGCAGAGAGCATGTGTGTACAGTTGTCTTCCAACCAACAAAGTGGTGGTGTTGTGTCTGACTTGTGTTATCCTATAAAATTGCATAATTCTAACAGCAAACTTGAGATTAAAATAAGCAAGCAAGGAACTGGACCATTTCCCAGACAGGTCTCTAAAGGCAATCTATCCTTTTTAGCAACTAGTTTGCAACCAAGAGATTATTACTGTGGATTAAAGAATTAGATAATAAAACAAAAAATCCAATCAGAAACACTATTTCCAACACTTTACTGTTACAGCGCCCATTGGAATAAAATAAAAACAAAAAAAGCACTAAAATTATTTTCATTTTGTCACAAAGTTAATTAAAGGAATAGAAAAACAGAGGTTTAGAGACACATGACAAAGATGGAAGAAACCCAGACTACTAAAAAACTTTCAAGTAACGTGAAGGAAAAAGATATTAGTATTTTTTAGTAGCTTTAATGGTTTGGCTAAATTTAAACTAGTCAAATCTCCTGACACTGTACATTGCCTTCATGGACACTCTGCAATAATTCAACCATTTAGAAAAGTTGGGGCAAATTCAGATCTAGTTCAAGCAAGCATAGTTCTCCCGAAGTTAGAACATTCTTGTTTACCTGTACCAAGGATAAATCCAGGCTGTTGGCCACACAAAAGCCAGAAAAGATGAGTTAGGGATTACATTCTAGACCCTAAGAATTTAGATGCTACTCAACTTTTCTAGGCAACTGGTAGCGCAGTCATAGGGAAAGATTAGTTCAGCCATGTAATCCAGTACAGAAGACCAAAGGAGACACTGTAGAAATAAAATGCATCAATGAAGATCATATAACACCCATACTACCCCTATTATTCCATTCCATACACTGGAGTGGCAAAGCCCAGGATGGCAGTCCAGAAACCCCAACCCTGAGTTCAAACGGGATAAATACTTGAGATTTCTAGGTAGTATGAATATTAGTCCGAGACAAGCAAAATTCCAGTGCAGTTTCAAACACTGGTAACAAAATTCAGGCGGTATCTAACCAAATAGTGTTAAGACTAAAGAATTTGTCAGGTTCCCTCTGATTTTTTGGTTTTTGGTTTTTTGTTGTTTTTTGGTTTTTTGGTTTTGTTTTTTTTTTTGTGCCTTGCCAGCATCCCATGAAAGTTCCAGAGGCTTTATTTAAAGTTTCCTTCACTGTTTCTTCCTCCCATGTGAGAAACAGTAAAAGAACATTATATTAATCACAAATTAGGGAGGATACATCATCAAACCCACAAAGTTCAGGGAATTCCAGTTAACCTTTTACTGTACCTCTACATTGTGTGTGTTCTCACACAGTTCATAGTATACAGTGACCACAAACTAATCGATCCAATAGGTTTCATGGGGTTAATGGTACACTTTGTAAGCTTCCAAGGAGCTTTACCACATATTTATTCTGTTCTAAAAGATGGATGAATAATAATCACCACAAACATAAAAATTCTCTTTTGGTCTTTCCATGTATTCTTGATTTATTTTAACTGTTTCCTTTAAGCTTCACCCTAAAAAGGCTGTTGTAATAATGATTAGTTTAGGTTACTACATACACAATCTGACATATCAGCTATTAAATACTGTAATTTAAAAAGTATAATTTATTTTATCAGAGTTACTTTTGTTTATATTTCCACTAAGAACAAAAGTCAGGCTTCTGGTACATTACCACTTCTTCTAGACTCACTGTGGTATGAGCCAGTGTGTAACATTCCTAAATTATCAGGTAGGATGTCAATAGCTACGTATTTCATTCAGCTTCCAAAAACCTTGGAAAAATTGTACACTGACTGAAATAAACCATTCAAAATTACAAAACATGCTATCACTATTACAAGCATGTAAGACACATGAGCTTATTAGCTGACAGACTATATTAAGTTCTGTTTAAGGTAGCTTGATAACCACGAAGCATTACAAAAGCAAGATATTTTTCAGAAAGATTAATCACTTTCCCAAGGTCAATAGACACTGAGTGAAGAGTTTATGCAATACACCTTTAAAATGAACTTTAAAAATAAACACCACCACCCTCCTACCTTCCAGCTTAAAGCTCTCTTCAAAGTTGACAATTAGAAGCCAAAGTCTTCAAAAATCTGAGCCACACCCATAAGTTAACAACCTTAAATTCTTTTAAGAATTTTCTCTTCAGCCAGCATCAATTTGTCAAACCTTGTTCCAAGCCACTACAGATTTGTGATCACTCTTGATTCTTTGAAACTAACACACAAAAATGTTTATGTTCAGAGAAACATATTAGTTTTGTAGCAGAGAAACACTATTAGTTCAGGAAGATACGAACAAACACATCTGCACAGGTAGACCAATTATTTTTCTCATATCAAATAATTAAATTCCCAATTGTTTTTGTACCTAACATGTTAGCTACACTATTTTTTCCATAATAAATCTGCAAAATTTGTTTTCTTGCTTCTTACCCATTTTTCAAAGCTCTGTAGGTACCCTCAGCATTTTTGTCATATCAGTTTATTCCCAATGGCTTCTGCAGTTACCATTATCTGTATATTTAATTGATATGCTGTTTACTTGACTTTTCAGATCATTAATAAAGATGTTAAGAAAAATGCACTTAACTTATTTCCATAGCACTATTGGACATCTCTCCACCATCCATTGCTTTTCCATTTATCACTTTGTAAAGATCCTTTTTCTGCACAAATCAAACTGGAGCTGGGTCCCTAGTGAAAACCCAGAGTTTCATTCACAACAAACCAGTCTGACTACAACATGTCTCATTTGAGCCACAATAATAATTCATCCATAATAAGAATATATGGTAGAGACGAGAATAGACTAGATTAAGAGTTGAACCAACTATCTTTGATGAAATTTACTCTGGATTACTTCAGGAACTGGCCAGGGCAGTCAGAGCTACTCAAGATTACTTTCATGAATTCACAGAAGTTGACTAAGCTCTCCAAAGTTTAAAGTTTTAGAGCTGTGGGTAGGACAGGAGGAGAAACCTCGGTATCATTCATCTGTAAAATACATTGGAACAAATAATAAAACAAGCATTTTACTTAGATCATAGCAGCTTACAAAGTTCAGCATGGATTTGCCAAAAGCATTTATGCTTCTTCTACACTATGAAATTCTTCTAGGGTATGAAAACAATGAGAACATAAGAGTAAGTAAGTAGCATGTAAGAGGTATTGCAATGCTTTTTCTTGCACATAAAACAAATGGTATGGAAAAACAAGCAGACCAGGATAAAGACACGTGAGTAAAATCTAAGCTGAGGTACTACCAGGTTTGGGGCAGTGTATGTCAAGAAACTTGTAGCCTGATCACAAGTGAATCGTAAGACAGCAGGAAGAAGGTTTAGAAATCTATAAAAATCTTTTATTTGGTGGTTATTTCCTGTGGCCCTGATATATTACAGTATTGCATCCTTCAATTAAAAGGATTGAGACTAATGATTTAGAGAGACATCTGACAGCTAGCAAGGAACAGGTGATTTTAGTACCTACGCTATTACATCAACTTCAGTCTGTTGCGTGTCACAAGCAGAGTCAACCAATCCTACTGAAAACAATCTGACATATTGCAAATAAAGGAATTCTAGACATAGCTACCAGATACTTTGCTATGAAATTCTGGAACTTTTAATTGATAGCAAACATTTTCCAAGTTTCAGAAGGCTAAATAACCAGAGTCTCATTTAAATCACAGCCCTTAAAAATTGATCCATCACAGACTGACCTGGCTCCAAAAGTTCTTTTCCACATAGTAATTAAACTAAGTTGAGAGCTTATGGTGAGCAAGGCACTGGAAAAACACTGCAAATTACTAATCTCTCAATCCCTAAAAGAAGTTAGCAAATTATCTTAATTGACTGCTGCCCCAAAGCTATGCTACTATTCAAAATGATAGCACAAATGTTATTCCAATAGCCCTGTTTACCAGGAAACACATGCCACTCGCATCATCCCAAACAATTTGAGGTAATCACACTTGTGGGCCATGGAGAGAAGGAGTAGAAGACCCAACACCTCAGGGCAAAAGTCTCATTCACATCTACTTCCCATCCCAAGTCACATAACAGCACAAATTAGCCCTTATACATCCCCCTTTTCTCCCCAGTATTACACACAAGTTGCACACAGAAAAAGAGACCCGTAGCAAGAGCTGAAGGATAATCATGCCAAGTTTATAAAAAAAAAAATAGTTCACACTACAAGCAGCTAAACTATTCCAGCCTGCAGCCTCTCCATGGGGAGAAGCACTCAGCTGTACAGCTTCCACAAAGCTAGTACGCCTCTAGCAGTAAAAGCATCCCAGAGCACCTATAGAATGCTTACACTGGAGAGATTACAGTGCACACAATTGCACTCACTTCCAGCTCAGTCTGATGGCCAATGGGGAAGGAGAAGAAACCTGTCAACTTCTCTTCCAAGCAGTTTGTAATTAGCCACTACCCAAACTCTAGAGAGACTTTATGCTTTCCACTGCCTCCTCTTCAGCGTGCAGAGAGAAGGTTCCTATCTTCCTTGCTGAAACAAGCCTAGCAAATACCCTGGATCCCTCTCAGCAACAGTGCAAGAGCAATCATGCCCAAAGGCTTTGTTCAGACACCTCTGTCAGAGAACTGAGCTGTTTACTACTTTTGATACAAAATGAATTAACTTCAGCACAACACTCTCAGGCAGGACACTTACCAGAAAATTATTAGGTTCAACAGCATGCAAGGTAATGCTACAGCTTTCAACTATTACTCAGGGTATGAAGTGGCATACTTTTCTATCTCGCTCTTAAAGAAAGGAACATGAGACCCACTTCAGCTGCTTCCTCCACCCACCTTTTTACCACCTGTGCTGATTTAAAATGATCAAGACAAGGAGAAAGAGCACTATACCAGCCTCAAATAACACAGCATGATCTGGATGACCACAAAGGAGAGTTGGCAATGATAAGTCTTTGCCCTCAGGTCTCCATTTCTCATGGCCACAACAACTCACCCACAAGTTTAATCTTGCACGTGCAGAAGGTACGTCTAACAGGTACCACTCCAGTCAAGTAGAAAGACTAAAACTTATTAGCCTCCTTCCTCTGCACATAAAGATAAAATAGTAGGACTTCCTGAAATTGTAGGTGGATGTATTTGCGATAGTTATCCTCCTAAAATGCAGGAACAGAAATAAAAAGAACTAGGATAGTTCCCATGGGGCAGCCTCTTATCCATCACGTCAGGTCAAACTAGGTTTTGCAATAACGTGGTCAGCCCTGCCATAGCGTAAGGGTACAAGATAAGTTCAGAGGATTTTGTCAATACATAAGATAGCTTTTAAGCAGTACATGAGACACTCAGCAACATGAAAATACAGTTAAAATACTCTTCCCTTGCTTAAGGGAGCTCTACCACTAGAAATCAGCTCAAACAAGAAAGGAACTGCAGGGTTTGAGTTGGCTTTATCTGACAGAACATCAGAAAAATGTGGAAGAGAATCAAGAGTGAGGTGTCAGGGTCTGGTATAACATACCTTTGACTGGCATGGATTTTTTGGAGAAGAGACAATTGTATATTCAACTTATCTGTACTTCAGAAAAGCATTTGATGTAGTGCCACGTGAGATCAGCTGAAACATAGAAGAGAGGAATTAGTGTGGTGGAGCAGTAACTGACTGAAAAGCAGAAGTAAAGGGCTGGAAGGAGATTAGCAATGGACTTTTCTCAGGCTTAATCTTAGGACTGATATTGCTCATTATATTCACTAGCAATCTTACAGAAGCAGTCTTGCCACGACCCACTTGCTTTTATTTCTCAAACAAATGCCTTGATAAACAAATGGTCTCTTCTGTGTGCCACAAAACTCAGCAAAATTTCCCTTCAGAAAAGCTAAAAAGAGAGCAATACTAAAAATTACATGTTTTATCACTGTCTAAAAATCTATCACTTGTTCTTGTTATTTTTTAAAGCAAACTCTTCATAGAGCAATTAGAAATAACATGGCTAAACTGTTTATATAGCACAGGGGCAAATCACAACGAACTCGGAACTACATAAAGCCTTGAAGACTAAAGCTAACTGAACATTAAAGTTAAATTAAAACTAAAAGCATTTAGAATTAAAACTGAAAAGCTGTTTAGATATTAACAGTTCAACACATTTTTACAAGTTAAAAAAGCATTTGTAAATTAAGTACAAGTCCCAGTGTAACTGAAAAACTTTTCTGCTTGAAAGGCTTGAAAACAGACGTTTATGACAAAAATCTCAACAGAACTTTAAGGTAATTGAACAACCCTAGTCACCACATTTGTATGATAAATTTTTACACTATCATTTGTCATTTCACAGGAAACAGCTTTTAAATATATATTTTTTGGTTTCATACTTAGAGGCAAACAAGAAAACAGATAAAGATACAGATAGAGTTGTATCAGATATCAAGGCTACCAAAACAACTGTTAAAAGCTATGAAAAGATCAAAACTGGAGTAGCTTGAACTGCTTTGCAGCACATAAGCTCTGCAGAGAAAAAAATTGTCGACTAAATTCAGTTGATTTATTTCTCTTCGTATACATTAAGTGAACAAAGGAGAAGTGAAATGTTAATCCCTCAGGATATTCTTATTTTTCCAAACTCTACATGTCAAACTCACAGGTAAGCCTGAATCATTAATTCATGCCCAGAAAAATTATTTCAAAGAAATGTTATACCATTTATACAAGTAAAATCAATTTATTATGAAAGACACTAAGACAAGGAATAATAGATAAGGAAGAAGTTGTTAAAGTCAAAGCTTTGCCTGCTGTCCAGATACTGTTTTAAAGAATAAGTTTCAACTCAGTTTTACTGACAAATCATGTGTTAAAGACAATTATCTCTTTTTCATCCTGTGTATTTACTTATAACTTTTAAGCTGACTTGACCTTTTCCTTTTCCCACAGAATAAATGAAACACATTTTTCCTATCACTTAGCAAAATAGTTAAGTAATCAGAAACTCAGCAGTATGTTTTTTCTGGCAAATGCAGCTGTTGACACAAGGAGCTAAGTTATCGTAAGTGCAGGGACAGACCATTATGGGACAAGTTCTCACATCTCTTCTCAGACCCAGGACTCTGTAAGGAGGATTTCTCTTGGTATATCTCTTGGCTGGCATACTTAGCTTAAGACTACTAAGGAGTTCCACTATAATTATTCCATGCCCTGGTATGATGACATTATAGGTTTGATGCAGGTCCTGATCAGGCAAGGACATGCAGTTACTTTTTTTTGGTGAGCAAGATGTCATATATGCTTCCTTTACTCCAGGAGCTGAAAATACAGATTCAGTAAAGTTCAAGTGATACACACAGACAATATCTAATCCATAAGTCCTGGTACATATTACAGACTTACTCCATTAAAATTTTTGAATAGTTGAATTGGCAGAGCAAGTTAATAACATAAGTGTTTTTCATTATGTAGCTCTGCAGTTTTGATCCTCAGTAGGTACCCTTAATCCAGACTTAATGTATCTGGAAAAGACAGTCTTGGGCCCATAACCCACAGAATTTACAATGATCTTAGGCAAGCTAGATTTTAGACAAAAAAACCCTGCAACAGCACTTTTCTCCATCAAACATACTTTTTCTTTTCTACCCCAGCTAGGCTTTGAGGAAGCCAGAATGGAATTTTCAATCAGTGCAAGAAACCTCACAATTCTTCCCCAAAACCTAGATCTCCTACCCACTCCCCCATTCAGTACCCTCAACTGCCCAGTTGTATAATATTAGCTTGCTAGGAAATGTTCTATAAAAGGCTTAGTTTCACTTACTTCACAACAGGACAAACCTAGATCTTAAACCTTTCTGATTTTTGTTGAACTACTGTTTCCAGAGCATCCTGCAGGTTTGAGTCCTGTCATACTTCACATGTGATAACCAGCAAATACCACGTCCAGCACTTTTGAGATCAGAGTAGAATTGAACTATTATGAGAACAAAATAGATGGAAATGTTCCACAGCTGATCAGTGAAGAACTCCCATTACCCCAGGAAGTCTCCTGTGCCAGGCAGGGAGAGCCATTTTTGTCATTCTGCCCCACAGTTAGTCTGCAGGAGAAAAGACTAAGGCAGAATAAAAGCAAGAACCCTTGTGCACCTGTATGCTAGTGATGTACCGTCACGAGGTGCCCTGGCAACATGGACTCACTGAGCTATAGCCAATTCCTCTGACTTCCTCCAATCTCCTCTACTTCAGACTGCAGCACAGACCAGCAGGATAGTGCTGGGTTGTTTATCCAACTTGAGCTACACCAGAAGATTTTCCACTGGAAACACACCAATTTATTTTTAATTTTTAAATTCAGAAATTTCCAATGCAAAGGAGCTCTTAAGGTTTAGTGGTATTCCAGATTACACATCTCAAATATCCTTACATACAATTACCTACTCATCTGTTAGTTAAAAATAAATCAGCTATATATTCCACTTAGAGTAGTTTAGTAGCTGTGTAATTTACATAATTTTAAATTATACAACCAATAAAGTATTAATTATTGTTCTTTTCTATTATATTTGAATTTGCAATAAAAAGGTCTGAGGTTTTAATTAGTATAAAATCAGGTCATTCAATTGTTATTTCTTATCATGTTATAATTACAACAACAAAATCAAACTACAGAGTATTTTCAATAGGTGGTTAGGATATTAAAGTAGATCTTTAAGAGCTATGCTCATTTAATTGCAAATGAACAGATTTTTTTATTATTACAGATATCTTTAGAATCCATGTACTGTCTGAAGGCAGAAATATATTTTATGGTTTAAAAGAAGTGTGAAACTTTTGGCTATGGTATCTAAAGAAGTATGTTTTTAAAAGAAATTGATTTGGTCCAGGTCCAGGAAAATATTTGCTGTCTGAAAGCCTGATTTTGCTTTGCTCAACTCCTGGATGTGTAGACCCAGTGCAGAATCCAGGACTGGTACAAGCAGCTAGTCTTTGTATAATCTGTATCATTGGCGTCTCTTCTTTAAGCTCTTACTTCCAGGGTTATGCACATCTTTGCAAAGGATTTTCATAATGACAATTTTGGTAACAATACTCCTTCTCACCCCTAATTTCCATCTAAGTTTATGTATTAAAAAAAAAAAAAGTCAGCAAGTGTTCTGCACTAGTTCATGCCTCAATAGACCCATGAGAGAAGCCTAGGAGAAAGCTCAGTCTCTCAGCCAGCCTCCTCTCACAGTACACCTTACATGAGCAGAGAACACCAATGAATGATGCATAGGGCAGGACATCCAGATAGAAGAGCTCCCATGATGTGGGCAAACACCGTTCTCTACATTGAACAGCGAGCTTTCTTTAGACTATCATTGCTGGACTTACACAAGTTTAAGACCATGCCATTTACACTCTAAACTCTGGCTTTACCCAGATTTCCAGCCAGCTGATTACCTAGCTTACATATGTTACTTCTAATTTCTGTCTTTTCACTACTTCGAAATTCTACTATATCTACACATCAAAAACACACAGAATCATTGTGCCTCTCTCTCTCTGTAGATAATACTGTTATATTTGGTTGGTAAGCCTTGCAAAGGTGTTAGCCTGGACAGCAACAGACATAGCTGATTTTCCTAAAAGTCCTGAAGCCAATCACACCCCAAACGTGCTTAAAAGCTCAGAAGGAAGGCAGCAAGGTTATTCACATAGCAACAATCTAACAGTTCAGTCAGTTTTATTTATTTAAATTTAAGTAAGAAGGGTCTATTAGTGCCACACTAATGTGGCTATTTTTATTAATTTTTAAGCCACTTCTCAGCAGTAGCAATTAATGCTATTGCATATGCAGTCAGCTGTGAAGTACATTAAGAAATGTTTTCTAAAAAACAGTCCAACTAATTTGCCTAGAAAAATCTTGAAGGAGCCCTGCCAAAACACCCAGACATAAAGCAATCTTGTTCAGACAGGTTTTAAACATTTGTCCCCTCACTCTGAAGTGTTTCAGCCATGTTATTACCTTTAGATTGTGCAGATGAACACAGATTGCAGTGCTGTTTACAGTTCCATAACCATAATGATGTAATTCTAATTTAGAAAAAGATATTCATCTGTAAAGTTAATTGCTTTTCTTGTTAGCAGGCCTTATCTTAGTCCAATAGCTGATTATAAAATAGTAGTATAAGCTGAAGTTAAGCCCCATTGTCAACTTTACCTTGTCAAAATGTACAGCCAAGACTGATGAGTTTATTTTCCAAATTCCCATCTGCAGCACAGAAGGGAACGCAAAGTGTGTATTCCCCATGCATCTAAGCATCCCATTGACCATGAACACTTCCTAAGGAGAACTTTACTCTCAAGTAGTAAAAGACCAAAACTACAAATATAATGAACCATGGTAAGAGTTTAAGAGAAAGGCACCACTGGTATCCCTAGTCTGGTCCTAAGCAATAGCAGAGGATTTATTAGGTAAATATCCTAGCTATTCCAAGTGGTCTGCTGCCATCAATAAGGCTACTCAGCAGTTTTAATGAGCTTAAAGATAGCTTTAAGAGTTTAAGATACAAAATCAGTTCGTATTCAAACTGTTCAAAGGAGCAATAGTCTGATTTGTCAGTTTGTATTTCACAAGCTTTTTTATGTCATATATAAAGCAGACACACACACAGCAGAGAGAAAATGCATGCAGGTGACAGCTGACATCTGGTAAGCTGATGTTCTCTACTGCGATGTAGGAAATTAAGAACTCAGCCCCATCTTTGGAGAATATGCCTCACAAGAAATTTAACATGTGACTTTTCTGAGCAATTCTGTTGTGCGCCTGAGGCTTAGGGAGATAAACTGCAAATTATGAGGGCCTCAATATTATCTTAATAGGGGCCAAACAAGTACAGATTTAATGGTATTGTGTCAGTCTGATATCCACATAATTAGCCTCCTAAAAGTAGAAGCTCTGTACTGTACTTCATCTTTTCCTCTTCAAGAGGTACAAAGAAAGTTTAATCATCCTAAAGGCTGAAGAGGCTGAGTAAAGATTCTCAAGCACTGAAGAGCCCCCTGTGGAGAAACACCACAGAGTTGACTAACTCCTTCAGAGCACAGGAGCATCTCTTCAATAATACAGCACAATTAATACTCGCCGTTCTTAACTCTCAATAATCTGAGAAGGAAAACTAACACATTTTTACCTTTGTGGCTTCTTTTTTTTCATGTCTCTTAAAGCATTTGCACTCCTTACTGTAAAATAATGTCAGTACCTCATCCAAACTGCACAGCAACAGTTTCTAAGAGAGAGAGAAAATAAATTCTCCTTGAAGTTATTGAAGAGCCAAGGCTAAAAAAGTCCACAGAAGGAAGCAGGGGAATCTCCAAGGCATATATCCATCGGTCACCAGGCACTTTCTTTATAAAAAAAAAATTATTCTGGTAATTACTGATACTCTTGTTTCTCTACAAGTTGCAGAGATACCACCCTAACTACCAAAGCAGACATTTTCATTAGACATCTGTGACAACTCCAAAGAGAATTTGCCACATAATGTACAGAACACATTTTCTTGAGAAAGAGGGAAGATGGCAGCAATCAAAGGCACATGCAATCCTTGTTCAAAAGCTGCCTAGTTTTAGGGATGGATAGTACCACTGAGAACATCTTCAACCTCCCAGCTATTTGGGCAGAGAAGTGCAGAAGCATGAATCACCACCTTCATGAACTTTAAAGGGTCCTTTTGAGAGGAACACAGAAAATTTTATCTTCATTTTTTTCACAGCTACACTTATAGCTAATGCAATTCTTTTCAAAAAGGTCTCTTCTCTGATTTGCACTGATATATTCAAGGGCACTCTGGGAATTCAACTTCAGCCCATGGTCAGTAGGCACAGAAAACACTCTACCCACAAAGCTACAGTGAGAAAGCAAGCTTTGTGACAGATAGCAGCAACCTGGGTCTCATTAAAACAAATGAGAACTTTTGTTTAATTAGTTTGATACACTGACTATTTAGGTGGTATGTGAGACTATGCAGATCTGTAGTAATCACCTTCTCTCTCTCCCCCTCAACTTGTCACTCTAGCTTAATAGTTCAGCAAAGCCAACGCATCACTCTCCTAATCAGAGTTTCTAAGTAAACAAAGTCTATTGGGTTTCACACAGCACTTCTTACACTGACTTGTGACTTGTATTCCTGGCCATTCCCAGTTAAAATCTCACTTGCCTTTCTCAAACCCAGTTTTAGTCTATATCCTGGCTGTCCATCTGTAATAGCCATAAGAGGTTCAGCTCAGTGCTAGAATTATCAGTAGGTAAGAAAGAACTTAAAGGAGAAATGCAAAACTAAGAAAACAAGAACATTTGATAAAGAAAAAAAAATCAGTAAAAGGTCAGGACCCCAAAAAACACACCATGTGCTCTCCAGAAACAGGAGCTGTTTCTTCACACTGTAGTTATGCTGTTCAGAGCAAGCATATCCTTCTGCTGTCTATTCATTTGTGTATGAGCATACATTTTTAGTCTAAAGGCAAAACTCTAATACACAGCAAAAATGTATTTCCTTTCTGTGAAAACCAGAAATACTCAGTCTCTCACATTTTACCTCCCTTGTGATTATCTGAGCTTTTGGATTATATTTCTTCAAACTTTCACATACTTTTTACCAAGCAGAGTATCATATTGTTAATTATGTCTTTATTAGCTGACTTTGCCCTTCTCCTGCTTAGTGATGCATACAATTCACTTCAATTTGATATTATCTCTTAATGTCATTAGTGTGTGCTTACACCCACTCTGAGGTAATTAGTGAAGATAACATTAAGACATAACTAGGAACACACACAAAACACACACAGAAATGACTGAGGGAGAAAAAAGTCCAAGTCTGCTCCAGGGCCAGGTTTCATCACAATAGTAATAATTATAACTATTACATCATCTCTTCTTATCCTAATAGGGAAGTTATAAAAGAAAAGAACTAACTTTATGCATCTTATAAAAGCCTAGATGTGGAGAAATCAATCCTTACCTTTATTCCCAATCTCTGAGGAAGTTTTTGGTCTGAGTGTTCAGATCTCCATCAGCTATCCACCCAAATTTAAATTAAGTAAATATCATTTTATGAGACACTGTATCAAGTGCTGCCCTAAAATCCAAATATTATAACTACAATATACTGCTCCTGACTTCCCTTCAGCTTCCCTTCTTCTGGTTTTCTCTAGGAGTATAACCTAGTTTGCCTGGCAATGTTAGCTCTTTATAAAGAGATACTGATTATCACTAATAGCTCCATTATCCTCTAGAACAGACTTGTTTATGAAATGCTCCAACCCAGGTCTCAGCCTCCCTGTATATGCCATAATCTCCAGACCTCTGACCAGCTTGGTGGCCTGCACTGGACTTGCTCCAGTTCAGTATCTTTCTTATATTAGGGAGCCCCACGCTGCAAGCACTACTGCAAATGTAGACTCACAAATGCCAGAGGGGAATAAATAATTTTCCTCAGCCTGCTACTGCAGCCTGTGAAGCGGCTAGTTGCCTTAAATCCCTGCTACTGCCTATTCAGCTCCCTGTCCTCCAGGCCCAAGAGGTCATACATGGTCTGGAAGATTATGAGGTTTCCCCTTGTTTTAGGCAAAAAGCAAGCATTACCTATCTACAGTCAGCTTCCACAGGGTTACATGGGGTCAGGTCAAGCATTGCTGTTTCTCTGCTAATGCTGCTCTACCATTCACTGCTGAAGACATTCCCAGTTATCCTTTACCCCGAATACAATTAAAGTGAAATTAACATTTTGTTAGCAAATATACATAGAACCTCTAAACCCCACCAATTTTAGATTATGCAGGTCAAAGTCAAGCACGGGTTTTGCATGCCAAGAGGCAAAACTGTTCCTTTCTCTCTTTTTACCTCTCACCTGCACAGTAGTCTCTTTATCTTATGTTCTTCTGTCTGGAATTTGCCTACACTGCTTTAGCTCCAGGTTTTACTCTTGTGGGTTTATGTTTAGTTTTTGGGGTTTTTTAGCAGCTATTTCACAGAATCACAGAATGATAGGGGTTGGGAAGGATCTCTGGAGATCATCTAGTCCAACCCCCCTGCCAAAGCAGGTTCCCTGCAGCAGGTTGCACAGGGCGGCATCCAGGTGGGTTTTGAACATCTCCAGAGAAGGAGACTCCATACCCTCTCTGGGCAACCTGTTCCCAGTGTTCTGTCACCCTTACAGTAAAGAAGCTTTTCCCCATGTTTAAGCTCAACGTCCTGTGTTCCATTTTGTTCCCGTTGCCCCTTGTCCTATTTCTGGCCACCACTGAAAAGAGTCTGGTCTCATTCTCTTGACATCTGCCCTTTAGGTATTTATAAACATTAATAAGGTCCAAAATTTCTGCCTGGTGAGCACAGATGAGGAAAGAAATTAGACCATTTTTTAACCCTTTCGACATTTTGCATTGTAGGAGATGAATAGAGCTAATTACTAGGAGTTCAGTTGGGGGTACTATCAACATACAATTCATGGGTTCATTTGGTGTTTCAGAAGAACTACAAAGAATTAGAGACAGTAAACACAGCTAAATTGAACACAGTTTGTCTCCCTCTTTGCCTGCAAAAAGTTTTAAATAAGTATTTAGTACTAATAACAATTTTTGCCACTACTTTCCATAACCATAGGCGGCTCAAAGTATAGGCTCCTACTCCATTCAGTCTCCTCTAAAACACAAAAAAAACCAACTTTCCCAGATTCTCGAAGTTTTACTGAGAATTCCTAGCTTTCTGAAGTTCTTCAGATCACCAATGAGCCTATCCAGACTTCCAGGTAACTTACCCACCATGCTCCTCTTTTTCACTATAGCCCTATTAACATTTCCCAGATTCCCATCATCACTTAAATCCACATCAACTCTTTCCCATTCCTTCCCTTTCTACTACACTTAGAGCCATGGAAAAACTGTGCTAACAAGCCACAGCAGTTCACAAGTGAAAACAACAGTGGCATAGAAAGCCTTCCCTCCAAAGGGAAATTTTGTTCATTAAGAGACAAACCCAGATGCCTAGGTAGGACACATTAACCTGTGCAGAGGCCCAGCACCTGTTGGTACCCAGGCTCGTTCATTTGGATACTTATTGCATTCCTCATTGTAAGTGTATCGTGTTAGCTGAGACTCCTGATGCCCCTTGGATTAGAGCCACTGGGAAAAAGGAAGGTACAAAAAGGACATCAAGTGGTGCAACTGCACCAAAGCCCCCAGGCCAGAAAGACATAGGTGACAGGTGACAAAGATGGACAACAAGCTATGAAGATAGAAAAATGTGTTCACAAACACCTCAGGCCAGAGTTTGTGGTAAGCTGCTTTCTACTGTCTGGAGACAGGTCCCTGAAGGGACTACTAGATACACAATTTATTTTTTAAATGCAGTCTGATTAGAAATCAGCACTAAATGTTTTAAATATTAGCCTAGTCCTAATTCCTGTTCCTCCTGCATTTATCATACCTTATTTATTATTTTATAACAAAAATTATTAAGACTATCAGCAGATACCTCGTTTCCTTTTTGACTTTTCATGAGTCAAACAGTCCTAAAAAGGGTATTCTACGCATAAAAATCTCACACACCTTAAAAAAGCTGGGAGCTGCTTGGGCTGCACACAATCATTTTGTGTGGGGGAAAAAAAAAAAAACAACAAACAAACAAAAAAACCCCACCCGAATTAATCCATTTCCAGTGGCATAATGTTCAGACTTCCAGCCCAACAGACATCTGAGATATGGTACTTTAAAACTGTGACATTTTTGGGAAGGAAATGTTGTGTTAAGTTACTTCTAAAGGTATTAATTTCTTTATTGATGCTCAATACCTTTGTGTTCATGTTGACTAAGGAGCCTAGCTTTCATATAGTGGTCCCAGAGCTATATCCTTTTGCCCTCAATATCTGACTATCTCTAAAAAAAATTTTTCACACATAGCATATATAGAATACATGATGTGTGATGTGACAGAAAGCTTTTATGGGTACTTGTCAGGGTCTACTTGCCCAAATCCTTTGGGCCTTTACCCACTTTTAGTTATGTAATAAGGCTATTCCCAAGGGTATACTGAACAAACCTTTATCAAACAACCTCTGGCATCAAGGGGACTACAATTATTTAGGCCAGCCACAAAGTTCCCATGGTACAGCTGTACTGTATTAACCACTTTTTCTTCTATTTTTACATTCAGCTGCAATTTTTTAAGGGTTTTTTTTTTTTAATCTCAGCTGTTGAATTAGTCCTAGTCTGTATGTATAGAGGGAAAGACAAATACAGCTGTCATCCTAAAAAGAATAAATTTATCGATTCCACATATAAGCTGATGGAACTAACTGCATTTCTGTAGAAGAAAGAGATGAAGGTGAGCTTTTAACATGATGCTGGCACCAAAAATATCACTGTACAAGGGAAGCATCTTGCATTCCAAATTCTTACTTCAAAAATTCCATTATTAGAGTACATCCACTTATTTGACACTGCTGTTACTAACTTTCCTTTTGTCAAATGGAATGTTCACACTTCAGTGTACCACCCATTTAGTGCAGCTAACTAGACTCCATTTGTTTTGTCTCACATGGCAGCAGTAAAAATTTCTGTGATATTTCCCTTTATAAATCTTACTGACCTCTTTGAGGAGTGAAGAAAAATATAAGAACACCTGAATGTAGTATCAACTTACATCTGATCCAATAAATTCTTTTTTTATTTTTCTTCATGTCCCTAAACTTTTGTGTTAGCTATACAAGTTCTGTTCTTCAGATCAGGAAGATTATGTTTACTTGCTTCTGTTGGGCATTTAGCACAGATTTCTATCACAATTGTAACTACTACATTAAAACAAATTTCCTACCACAAGATCCATACTATTTATGTAGTTAAAATGTAATTTTCCAAATGGTTTCAGCCATAAGCACTTTTTGAAAATGTTATCCACTACGAGTATATTAAAATGTCATTTTGCGCAATACGACAAATGTGTTATAACAAATGGTGGGCAGTGAAAAGGAAGTAAAAATATCTCATTTTCTCTTGAAATTACAATAGACTCAACTCAAACATTGTGCTTTTCTACCCATCAATACACTCAATTTGAGTAAATTCAGCTCAATACCCAAACTCTCTCTATAACCTCAGTTATGGTGAGAAGCTTCTTAATCACATTTAGCCTACATTTCAATATCTATCCATTTCCTCTTTCTAAATAAAACCAGCCATTTGTCAGTCCTTTTTAAAATTTAAAACACAGCTTATAAATTCATTGGCCAATCTTTCTAGCTAGACCAGACACGGAATTGCTTCAAAAGCAGGCAGATCTTCTTGTTCTTCTCATCAAGCTATACCACTGAAGCCTTGACAGCAAGAAGTCTCACCATACTGTGCAGGTAGGTCTATGGAAAACATGCAGGCAATGCACCCTGCAAAGAACACCAGGCAATTTATATGGTTCATATAAATAGACAAGTTGTGATAGTTTCACTGTAAGAACTGAGCCATACACAAACGCAGCAACTAGTATCACGGGAGGAGTGGCAGGTTTTGGCAAAGGCCCCCCTCTCTGCTACATTACAGACTTTTTTCCTGACTCAGGCAGTTACTATCAACGGGTGACTTCCATCAAACTTCTATTTTCTAGACTTCTTTCTGCTTCTACAACTTTACCATTGGCCTATATATGCTTTCAGATGGACTGCTTTTTCATTTTCTTCCAAAACATTGACACCCAACTGCAAGAATGCAAAAGGGCTAATCTTTGCTCCATTTTTGGCTGGCTTTATTGAAAGATTATTCTTCAATTCAGGAGGGAGTTCTGTTGAGTTGTTTTAATCAGCACAGACACTTCAAGAACAAGTACCAAGCTGAGAGAACTGCCTGTAGCACTAAGTGAGTTAAGGGAGGAATGCACCACTTCAGATTACAGTTCCACTATAAACTCCCAGCCAGGCTGGCATCCTCTCTAGAACACTATTAGAAGATGGAGACAGTGAAGACTGTAACTTCAGCTCCTTACATCTTCATTATAAAGGCCTCTCATAATACATTTTTTTTTACATCCTGGTAAGCTTCACTCTGCCCCCCCCCAGCCATTTCACACTCCACACAGTCTAGATATTTGAAGGATTTTGTTGCTCTTTTTAGTCCTGAAAGCCAAGCTTGACCTAATCATGCACTGCCCTTCCAATTAGCAAAAAACATCAAATAAAGACATTTCCTAGTGCAAATCTTATACCTTGTATTATGTAGTTGATAGAAAAGATCATTCCACCACTTATTCACTTACATCTAAAAAGATTTTTTTTTTTCTCTTCCACACCATTAGCTGGAAAATTCAAAGAGCAAACTCACAATAAGTCGGTGAGCTTCAAAATGTTAACATGCTCTTTTTCATCACAGGATTTCTTGGCTGTTTTGCAGGTGAAAGATTACAACACTCAATAAGAGATGAAGGGATAAATAAAAAGATTAAAGACAACAGCGCTGCTGCCTTCTGGTCTTATACCTTGATCTGCTTTAACATGAATCTTGGGACAATAGATTTCAAGATACAGCTGTGGAACTAGCTAGTACCACATAGCAAACAAAATATGATTTCAAGCAACCTCCCTCAAGTAGAAATCTTATGCCAAGGACAGATTACATGAAGTGGAAAATTATTAAAAAGATTAATCCTATCTCTCAGCATTAGTGTTGGAGAAAGCCCAGTAAAACATAATATAGTTTAAGGAGGCAATTACCAGACAACTTTCAGTATCACTGAGTTTCTGCAAGTGTTTTCCCTAGTGGCCTACATATTAAAACAGACACCATAAACAGAATATCTAGATTCAGACTAGGTCTCCTAACTTTTCTGCAGGCTCAGCCAACAGTCTGGAAACTAGCACTGAAATATCAGAGCTGCATAAGCCTGATGGTGGATGTATTATGGTTGAGAGCAAATTGTAAGCTGCAGACTAAGAAGACAATGCAAACCTGGATTCAAATACAAATCTTCATCAACTACATCTGTATTACTGAGAAATTCAGCACTTGTTTCATTTCTTTAAATGTTTCCACTTATTCAGATTAATTCTCATGAGAAAGACTGTTTTGGTGTCCAGGACAGTTGTCAGAAGTGGGTAACAAGTTCATGCATTTAAATTATATGTGCAGTTGAGACAAGCCCTTCTCACATCCTCCCCATAAATCATTAAACAATGTTGAATGTTGAAGCAAAGACCCAGTCAGATGCAAGTTACATTAATTTCATTAAATTATTTTCATGAAGCCATTTGGATTGTTGCTTTCCATCGGACCTTTAGAGCAATGAGAAAAATATCTTCACAGTGAGTAGCTGAGACACTCATTTTAATTTTGAAATCATAACCATGCAGAAATGCTTGAATTCACTTTCCAATATCTACACTTTGTCAGGCTAATTTCTCAGCATAGTATTTTTGAGGGCATATCACTGACTTTCAATGGGGTCTGAACATTTAAGTTCCATATTGTTAAACTAACTTATTATAAGTTAGTCACTTCTAGCCGAATCCCATTATTCTCACATAAATTGCTTAGTAGCACACAAAGCTAGTGTTATAAGGTCAGATTTGGTTTAAAGACAAGTCTGGACAGGTATTCATAGGGTTTCATACACTTCTACCAGACTTTTCTTTGTCCTTAACCTCATTTTCCAAGTCCTCTATCCAATAAGTATTCAGGCATTTTAGCCCAGCTTTCACAGAACAGCATGGAACAGCACAACAATGTCAATCCATACTTTCAAACAATTAAACTCAAGTCTGAGGTTCAAAATATGGTGAATGTCTGCCCATATCTTCTACTGCAGTATGCAGTAGTCCCAATCAGACATCAGGTGACATCCTAGTGCTAACAATTCACTTACCTCCTCCTATCTCCACAGTAAACTGCTGATGAGTTTTCCTAGTTGTCCTTTGAAAACAGAAGTCAAATGTATACAAACATACAAAGTATCATTTAAAATCAAGCTTTCAGAAAAACTAACCTGCAACTCTGTTGTAGAAAGTGAGTTATGAACACAACACACTCACTACAGGCTTTGTCCCCAAGAGTTCTTGTGAGTGAAAGTGTGATTAGGAGATACAACTCCTCAGCTGCTGCTTGTTTTCTGTGTCCTTAAGGTGCTGCACAACATGTCAGGTCCCTATGGCTGAGTAACTATTCCAGTAATCCAAAGAGGCTAGAGCTCAAGCACTGGATTTCAATGCAATTTTTAAGGAGGTTTAAATCACATCCTGCAGGGTAAGCACAGCAAGTAGCTAAAGCAGAAAGCAATGCTCACAGGGGCAGAGCCTTGAGCCCACCTTATGTTCCATCCTAGCTGCGCAGCTTTACTTTTCTGATATTTGCTCTGGATGAGACAGCTCTGCCTACTATTTACCCATTTGTTCTTACTCCAGTACTATCTGACTTTTTCTTAGCTGCCTTTTCTCCAAGGCATGTATGTACCACATCTTGTCATCCAGCTGACAATCCCCATTTCTTTTTGCAAGCCAGCTACATCAAGTTCCTTTCTAGCTTCCAACTCACTTTATCTTTAGTGTGTTTTCTCTTCTACTTGTGAAAATCTCTTCCTCAGATCTCAGATAACTAACCATTTCCATCATGCCTACTTCCCTTAACACTCATTGCATTCAGCTTCCTCTTTGGAAGCCATGTGCTGGGTTTAATTAATATACAATGATGAAGCTACAAAATTTGACACCACAAATATTGACTGCATGCTATAACAGTTGTGAACCAAAGAAAATAATCAACCACTGATGAAACATATTTACACACTAGGGAATCCATGCAACTGTCAGCTTGAAAAACAGCATGCCAGTTTTCCTGTGGTTGTTTGCCTTAGAATCAACTCAGTGCAATGCGTCTGAGTATCCCTACAGATGGGGTTACTGATGTGCAACTGCTTCTGGCTGCTACTACACGTCAACTTACCCACAGATGTTATGAGATCTAAATTTCTATTAGCTTAAGTTTCCCACTAATGCACACTTCTGGTCTTTTCATGTTGCTTTCCCTCTCTCTTGTGGCAAATAAATTGGACAGGTTTATTTTTAGTTTCTGTAGGTGTTTTAAAACTATGGTTAAGTTGGCTAAGCTCTTGTGAGGAAGAACATAGAACAGGCACACATGTGATTCTGACAATGTGTCAATTGAGAGTGTTTTTGTAACAATGTTTTGGAGAGGTCAGTCTTGCTAATTTGTGAACAAGGCTATTTTCAAAATTTCTATGAATATAATGTCCTAGACTCATTTGCTTTCTGTGATATGTGAAAACAAAATGGAACTACAAAAATTTGGGTTGTAGTCAGTTTAATATGAAGACAGTATTGAGAATAGTTCACCAACAGCATAAACTTTTAAAGTTTAGAAGAACCTGTTACTCCAGACACAATACTGAGTATGAACTTATTTCTTACTCTTGTTAAAACTTCAGCTGTGAAGCATTCATAAATACTTTTTCAATTTTATACACAAAACTGATGAAACAAACTTAGGACTCAATCCAGACACCACAAGCTGTGGTGAAGGCTCAATCATATTCTTTGTTAAAACCAATCTTAAGCACATACTGAAGATCCCTATTGGCTAGAATACATATTCACATTTATGATCCAATAAGCTGAAGAAATTTATTTTTCTGACCACAGATATTTGAATAAAGAAGAAAAAGTTGCCTTTCAAGTTTTGGTATGTATAATCCTATATCCTAGAACTTTTAGGATAACAACAGCTTTATTGATATATTTTTGTATGCTGTCTTCAACTTTCCTTAGCATCAGGAAGGCTGTGGAAGTCCTATCAAGGTGTGTTCAGAGCAGAGCTAAGACCGACGTGAAAGGAAATAAAAGCTAATATTAGTCACTGAAATGGAGGAAAAAAGACCTGTCTTTGCCAGATTTTTGTTAAGATTATTTATTTTAGCACACTTACTGTGGTATGTGCACCTAACCATTCAGAGCAATTCTTCTAAAGGATTAAACAGAAAGAACTCATCTCCACAATTATTAGGCTAAAAGGTGACTTAAGTATAGGTTTCCCCTAATTTCTCTCTAATGTTGGCTGAAAAACATAGTGAGTGATTTCTAGAGTCTGTGTGCTGGAAGAAAGGGAACAGAGCAGGACGAAAGGTGAAGTAACACATAAAGCCTCCAAGGCCACTGAAGAGTAACCTGTCCAGAGGCACACACTACATTCTGTGGCACAGCCAAGCACCCCCATTGGCATGCAGTTATTTAACATTAATCAAGAGTTTAGGTGAGGTATATGAAAATATGAAACTAAGAAACTAAATCATTTTGAAATCTTTACATCTCTAAAGATAAAGACTCTACACAGGCTCAGTCCACAAGTCATTTTGTTTTCAGAGTGCTTATCATGACATAAAGCTAGGGGTGCGTATAGTTTTCTCTTAACTGTCTCCTCTCACAGAAATTTGCCTTCCCACTTCTTACTTCTCTTTTATCTTAGTCTAAGATTAATGTAATTTAGAGTCCAAGTTGTTAGCTGTCCTTTGAACATCTTGTATATGCTCTTTGTACATGTAAAAAGATAACAGTAAGGTCACAATCTGGCATGTACCTAGAAGTTTATAAACCTAAAGCCACAGAACCTACCTTCTCCTCGCTACCTGCCTCACATTGCTCAGCTGATGAGACCTGCATGCTCAGGGAAGTAAAGCAATGATAGGCATGTATAAACTTAAAAAATGCATCCAACAAAAAGCAACAGCTTTGAATATAAGTGGTCTTATCTTCTCCCACAGAAGCTACCCTCTGTAACCCTGTCCTACCAAAGCCTTGCCACATACACTCAAATATAGGGTTCAAAAGTGTTGTAAAGGCAAATAACACCAAATATTTGAAATGTGCTGTAAATATTCATTTCCCAGGGAAACTTTGTACTGTGTTTGCTATGAGCTCATTAAAGATGGCACAGAAGTCCTATGAATGCACAAGGAAAGACATTCATGTAACAGATTAAAAAAATGACATAAAAAATTATCAGATCCTGCATATACTAATGATTTTAAATGATAAAGTTCTACAATAATCCACCTGGAAGCAAGTCACCACCATCCCCCCAAAAATAACCAAGCATTATATGATAAGCAAACATCAAGACCAGAAGATTAAGACTTGTAAGAAGAACACAGCTGTATGCCATATAAAACAATATCTGTAGAAAAAAGTCCATGCTCATTCAGCTCCAGGGTGTCCCCAGTTCTAATGCATTAACATTTTCTCATGGTTGGAGAACTGGACAGTCAGATGCTGCTATTTTTTTCTTTTTTCCAATAAAGCAAAAATAAAAGAAAAAAGGTGATGAAAGAAAGCAAAATAAGCAGCATAATGTAGCTAATTTTAAGACAGAATTTTTATCACAGTTTTATCTAGAAGTCTTCAACTGTTCTTTCTCTCTGGAAATAGTTTGTCCTGTTCACATGAAACTTAAAGGAAGAAGAGGTCAAGCAAGCTGTATAAGTGTCACGGCAAAGAGACATAGTCCTCAAAGTGCTCTCTTTTTTAACATTGGTAAAGCATCACTGGAAAAGTATTAATCCTTCCAAACACCTCCCACAATGCTTAGCTGCACTCATCCACAGACTGATGAAATGCTGCTCCAAGGAACAATGCAGCTGTAAATAAGAGGGCAGCAGTAGCAGGTTGGTCCCATAGTCAGGTTAAGGTCCACCATTCACTTTCTGCTCCAGAGGAGATCTGCATGGACTTCTCCCTTCTAGCTTCTCATTGGTAGGACATAACCACTGAAAAGGTTTGGCTATTCAGACTCATGAACAGCTAATTTGACTATAACAAGAATAGTTAAACAGAAAGAAAATTGCATAGATTATTTCAGTTGGAAGAGACCTACAACGATCATCTTGTCCAACTGCCTGACCAATTCAGGGCTGACTATACTAAAGCACGTTATTAAGGGTGTTGTCCAGATGCCTCAAACACTGACAGGCTTGGAGCATCAACCACCTCTCTAGGAAGCCTCTTCCAATGTTTGAACACCCTCCTGGTAAAGCAATGCTTCCAAAAGTACAGTCTAAACCTTCCCTGGTGCAGATTTGAACCATTCCCATGCATCCTACCACTTGATATCAGGAAGAAAAGATCAGCACCTCCCTCTGCACCTGCCCTCCTCAGGAATCCATAGAGAGCAATGACATTGCCCCTCAGCCTCCTTTTGTCCAATCTAGACAAGCCCAAAGTCTTCAGCTGTTCCTCATAGGACATTCCTTGCAGCCCTTTCACCAGCTTTGTTGCCCTTTTCTGGACACACAGAAAAAAGCCCATGGGACTGACATGTAGGGAGACGTAATGACTACAAACATGTTCATATACCCTTTAATAAATTTTATTAAAGTGACAACGATCTGAAACGGAGCAACTGTCAGTTTTAAGACTTGTCCTGGAAAGCATAAATCAAAAATTTACTTTGGAATTATAGTGTTAGTCTGGGTTACACTGATTTTATTAGAGCTGCAAAATTAGATCAGTGGAGTTTGCTGATAAGTTTCCCTCAGAGCTCTGGTTCTACTGAAATCTCATTTTATATCCAGCATGAGGGTGTTTTTTTGGTTTAGGTTTTTTTTTCTTGTTTGTTTGTTTTTTTCATCTATCCTCTGGCTATACTAAATCTTCATTTCACGGTCAATTTGCTTTGCCAACAATAACTGCTTTACCATCTCAGTATCGTAGTGAAGTAGGCAAAAATTACTATTTCCATACTGCAGATTAGGACTCTGAAACACAAAACAACTTCCCCGTGTTCGCACATGGAGTCGTCTGGGAACGCAAACCATACCTCCTCAGCTCCATCAGCTGCAAGACCACACTTAATTCATTTTAGAGTCAAGAATAATATTGTGCTTATTTCATCCATGAAACATATTTAATTATTATGGTATTTTTAATAATCTGATTCTTTTTTGATATCTATCAATTAATTTCCAATCATATTACTGTCAAGTAGGATTTTTTTTTTTAATTAAAGATGTTCCATGATCAAAGTATTTTTTATCAATTTGATTCTCTCTTGTCTAAAAGGGTTCAAGTACCTCTCCAGATTTTTATTTTCATATTTGGAAATAGCAATAATTCTTTCCTATTCTTCATATCCAATAGTGTTAATGAATGCTGTGGCCTCTCTTTCAGAAGAAAGACTAGTAGAACCAACTTAGTAATCCATTTTTTATTAATATCCCGGTAACTTCATATATTATGTCTCAAAATTTGAGAAGGCTGAAGGGTTCAAAAGTTGCTAGGCAAGGTTAACATCAAAATACCTACAAAAAAGTGCAGTCATAAACATCTTTGCTTTAGAAAACCTAACAAAACAGGTTTTCAATTAAGTTACTCCTCTGTCCACCACAATATTTTCTCCAGTATAGAAATTAATGAATGCTGGCATCAGTAAATGCCCAAGGTCAAAGTTCCTAAATATAATGCAGATTTGCACTTCCCAGTCTTCTTAAAGGAAAGGTATGTCTCCTTTTCCCCAATTTTTGACTCAACTATCCTAAATGGACTTGTATCTTTGCAAAGAGTTTGTTGAATCTTCTTAGGAGACAGTTGAGCATTAATTGTCCAGGCTTTCCATTCTTAGTACTAGAAGTCCATATTAGCAACATCACACACACATTATAGTCTTCTCACCATCACTAGATGGTCACAGACTACACAAAGAAAAGGAGACTTGTGCTTGGGAGAGGCATCTGTTGAGACTAATTATGCATGCTATTCCCAGTGGTTCTGCACAAGCAGAGGGAATCAAAATATTTCCAGGACACATGAGAGTTATTACATACAGAGTTTTAGTATAGCTACTCTGTAAGGTCCCTGAACTATTTCTCAAAGTGTTACATTTATTGTGCATCTGTGAAGCAAGTGTGCGGCAAAGGCATAAAAATTCTGTCACTGGAGTCATTGGAGCCATTCAACACTTCACTGTAACACAAGGTCAGAGAGACAGACAGGGACAACATGCAAACTTGCTGGCCTGAAAAGCCAAAAGCCTCTATCCCCGTTTTAACAGAGTATCCCATCTCTTGGAAATAGCTGTACAACTGTGCATTTATAGTGCTTGGTGGTACCTGTTGCTTTTCCATTTGCCCATCATGGACATTCGGTTGACCCCTGTTGCAGTCAGGGGCAGTTCTGTACCTTGAGATTTTTCAAGACTGGCTTGAGGGAGCTTGCATCTGATTCTGGAACAGAACAAAATATATTATTTGACTGCCTCAGAAATCTGGAGTATTTGGGAACTGAACTCTTAGTATGTGACCAATGCTTGTTTTCTCAAAACATTATTTAAAGATGAGGTGGGGGAAAAAAGAGACACTCATTTATTGTACATCATAAAAGAGACAAGGAAATAAAAAGGGTGACTTAGGAGGACAGACACCTGATAGCTATCAAGTTTTAACTGTTCAAGAAGAATGCTGTCCTCTCACCTACAAAGTACCCAGCAGCATTTGCAGCATAGGCTTTTATGTATCAAATGAGGAGCAATAACTTGCACTGTTCCAATATGACTGCATGAGACTGCCAGAGCCCAGTCATGACTGCAAATGTTGTTTGTCACCTTCTCAAGGTAAAAACCCACTAAAATTATTAGTACACTAATAAAACTAAAATAATAATTTTGTATACAAGTTATCTATTGCCACTTTCCTTTTTTTTCTCCTCTAATTTATGAAGCCAGTATGTTCTCTCCTCTAAAACATTCTTACCCTTATCCCTATCAATGAAAACCCCAGCTGCATGCTCAGGTGTGAGCATATATATATATATATATGTAAAATAATGGGTTGTCTTCATGCCCATATTTTTATCATAAATTTTAAAAGCTGTCACATTGAAATGTTGTTCTAAATCAAAAGACAGTGTATTTCTGACAACCCTTGGCGGATGTATATCACCCTTTGTCACATTACAATGGACAAGAACATAGCAGAACATGATTCATTACTGCCAGCCTTGGCATTCTGAAGAATGGCTCAATGAAAACTTTTGAAAGCATCACTATATAGATGACCTTTGTTTTCAGTGGGCTTTTTTTAAAGGGTTGGTCATTTGGTGTTGGGTTTTTCCCTCAATCTGAAACAAGGTAAACACCAAGAAACTTGAGTCCCTACCAGTAAATCAATTATCATGAGTATTCACAGGGTGTGCTCAATAAGAAAAAGTCTATTGAGATGTAGGAATTTTTCACATGTGAAGCCCAGTTACTAAAAAGTTTCATTTTCAGGAAGTTGTATTAAATGCACAACCACCAACATCCCCAATAGCTCAGAAGAATTAATAAACGGCCAAAGCTTTCTATGTGTGTAGCCTTATTTTCTGCACAAACACACCCACCGCCTCCTTCCAGGCCAAGAGTGAATTATGAAACAGATAATCTGAACCACTGTGATCTTCTGGAAAGACAGAAAAAGAATATGGGAATAACTCAATCATCTTATAGGGTATCAGTGAGGATTAAAACCTGCTGATTTTGAAGAGTTCTGCTGGGATGGATAAAAGAGTCACTGAAGCCATAAAGCACTCATGCGGACTGAAGCAAACCAAAAGGTCTTCTTCATGTATTATTTTTCTACTTTTTGAATAATGCATTCTCTTTTCTGTTTTCCTTTATTTTAATTTAATATTAGATTTGTTTTGGCACATAACAACATATTGCTACACATAAACAAGGTAAATTGTCTGCTAAACATATATAGGTTCACAGGCAGAAGACTGGAATTTGACGTGCTCCTGCTTTATACAAAGCTATGGTGTCTTCCAGGAAAAATTCTTAGTGTAAAAGGTATATAATTTGCTAACCTGAATATTCTCACTTAGACAGGCATTTACTTCTACTGGCTGCATTCACATATTGAACTTTTAATTGCATACTATGAAAAATGAGTGGAGAACAGCTTCACCAGCTATGTATGAATAACCAAACTGATATTGGCTAACAGCACTTTGACAACAGCCAGCAACAGACATGTAGAAAGCACTGTAAGACTTGGACAGTAATAGAGAGAAGCTTCCCTGGATAAACACTTAGTTCAATAAGGAAAAAAAAAAAAAAATACTTGAAGCTTGTGGACTTTCTAAGTTGTAGAAGTGCTAACACTGTGTTTAATTATAGGTTTGTCATGTCATCATGGATTTTATTATATTTATGTAGCTACTTCTGAATTCGTGTAGAGATTTAGTGTCAATATCCTCTACATCATCTTGTGGCAAGGAGTTCCTTGTGGCAGCATTTCTCTTAAATCAGACACTTGCTGTTTTAATCTGATGCTCATTCTTACAAAAGAGCGAGCAGGTTTACTTCCTCTATGTCTACAATGATCAGAGATACTTATATCTGATCTTATCTCTATAATTTCCTTTTCAAGGCAGAAAGGGTCCTTCTCCCTTTAACCATTCCTTTAGCAAAGCCATTCCACACAGATCTTAGTATCCATAAGGAGCTGAATATTCACTTATTGAAAAAGCCAATGCCTGCGAGATCTCTTAATTCCTACTTTTTTTCAGGACATTTTCCATTGTCTCCTGGTCACGCTTGGTCTTCAAGTAGGAATCCAAAAAGGAACAGGTAATCTTGCACAAAACATCTCTGTATGTTTCAAAATTGATGGATTATGCCAGCCTCAATTTCTATTGGCCTAGCAATGACCCCCTCAACAGCTACAAGTGTGGTAAAAGCAGTTTCTCTGAGGACAGTGGGGGAAGAACATACATAAAATTTTGGTTCCTTCCTTCCAGTAAGCTGTGGTCCATTTAGGCAAACTGCACATTACTTTCAGTCCCTACCCAGGAAATATCTGATGGCACGTTATGGTCCAAGGAAAGAAACTGAAAGGAAAATACTTAGCACACTGTTAAGCTGTCCCACAAAAGTGTCAACACATTAGACTTCCTTTTTTCCTAAGGAATTTCCCTAATTTGTAAAGAAAAAACATTCCCTTGCTGTTATTTTTTGCACTCATTTATATGTTCTGGGGATAGTCTGTGAACAGGTACAATAATACTGGTTGTTTCAGATCATATTTCGAAGTACAAGTTTGATGTGTGTTTTCAAAGCCATTTTGGCCCATTGATGTCCAAATATATTTCATAAGTGTAAAATCTCACACCTGCAAAATGTAACTGCCTATTTCCCAAATTGCTGACAGATATTCAACTGTACTGAGAACATGTATGTGTGAATAGAGTCTGTCAGGACCCCAGATCTGCTATTTCAATAATTTCCGTTAATCAATTCAAAACACATTGGAAATTTCAATTTTTCTGAATCCTTTCAGCATAACTTGTGGCTGTAAGAAACCACTCAGGGACTTAAAGCTGCCTCCCCTAGAGGAGGGCAGTAGCCAAATACAGCAAGGCTGATCATCCACAGATTGCTGGCTTTTCCTCTGCTCCAAGAGGATTTCATGGATATATCAAGGGCAGATAGAAAGGATACAGTTAGACAAAATCAGTTTCCATCCCATATGAAAACTTGGCAGCTTTTAATACCAGCTAAACAAGCTTCCAACTGTGAACATTCCCCCCAGAAGAAAAAAAATTCAAAACTCTCTATGCAAAGACACAGAATCTGTGTTACAATGAAGTGGGGACAAGAGGGTATAAAGAAATGAGCCCTGAGGTCTGCTTCACATCAACACACTCTATAGGATGCATTTTCTTACTCTTCACATGGAAGCAGAAAGCCTGGTACTGCTGTTTGAATAGTCAGGGAGAGGGAAAAATCTTAGCAATGCATATAAATACCTGATGGAAGGGAATGAAGAATGAGCCACACTCTTGTCAGTGATGCCCACTGACAGAACAAGACGCAGTAGGCAGAGACTGAAACACACGAATTCCACATAAACAGAAGAAAAGACTTTTTGTACTGTGTGGGTGGTCAACCACTTGAACAGGTTGCCCATAAAGGTTAAGAGGTCCCCATCTGCAGATATACTCTGAAGTAAATTGTGCACCATCCTGGGCAACCCATGCTAACTTACACTGCTTCAACAAAGGGGTTGGACTAGACTCTCCAGAGGTCCCTTTCAACCTCAACCATTCTGTGATTCTGTAATGAAATGACAGGAAAACAGATGCCTCTGCTGTTTTGCTCAATTGTGTAGAAGCCAAATCAGATCTCAGTCCCCATCCCTGGTGAATGGAGGTCGGCAACCAGTTACGCCGCACTGGAAGCATTTAGCTTGTTCAGTGATGTTCACTGCTCACTTTGAGCCAGCCAAAGGTCTCAGTGGCAGTTCAGATTTGGCATTCAATTGGATTTGACAACCCTTGTTGCAAAGCAGGACTCGGTGCCACGTCAGGTGTCTACACAGCCTTGAGTCAGCAGTTTGGTTAGAGCTCACAGGCATCTCTATAAAGGATCACGGAAATACTCCTCTAAAGGAAGCCAGCTAGGAAATACTCCTTTTTACCCTCCCCTTTCAGTTTTTTGTTGCAGAGGGAGACGTTGTTTGGGGTGGGGTTTTTTTAATGTATCTGCCAGTAGAGCCAACAAGCCCTGATGCACTCCCCTGGGAGTTTCACTGAGAAGGTGCTCCTGGTTCAAGACTTCTCAATTCAAAGGTTATCTTGCCCACCTAGCTGTAGGCTCCTCAGTGGCTTCTGCTACTGCAGAACTTCACTGCATTTTGTCTGTCCTGCAGTCTGTTGCTAAGAATCAACAATACAGTCAACAACTTAAAGTAATAACAAGCTAGAGCTAACTTATAGCCTGTTTCACTCCTCACCAAAGAGACATGAAATGGAAAGTAGTAGCTTATAATACCATGTAATTTCTTAATATCCCAAACAGAAAATGAGGTTTTGTTTTCTTAGTTTGAAAGTGTATCCCTTTCAAACAGAAATTAATTTGAAAATATTAAGAGTATTCTGTTGATGTCTTTTTGATATTATTAGTTAAAATAGGTATCTTTAAATATTTAGGTATGTTATTGTCCTTCTGCACTTGCAGTTTCATTCTCTGTTACTCAAGAATTAGTCTCCAAACAGTTTTTGACCAAAAAATCCCTTACCTTTCTCTTTCCCCAGTTCCCTACTGATCACAGCAGCAGCTGGTAAGGTGGTGGCCACAATTACAATTGTTATACTCTGCAGGTCACTCACTGGTCCTCTTTTGAAAAATACAGCAAGTATAGTCCTCACTCAAAGAAAATCACAGTTGTAAACACTTTAGGTCTGTGTGTAGTTGTTCCCTTCCACTTGTAATGTTTCTCAACACAAACATTTTTCCAAGCAAATGTAAAATAAAATTTGCATGTGGCTATCAGAAGAAAGTGAAAATCAGCAGTATCTACACAAATGAAGAATGTCATCATTCTTCTTTCTGGGCGACTTCAGAGCAGAAACACTCTTTAACTAAGAAATCTGTGGTTACAAAACAATCTGAATATCTGAGGTGCACCTAGATTTACGAGCCATTGCAGTATGGCCGTTATGATAAACTCGTTTAGCATATGGACTACACAGATTTCACTCCACTCCACACCTGTCCCTACAGCCATTGACTTCTGGTTTAAGCCTATGATGCCTCAGAGAGCTGTATGTGTTACCTGGTCTTACTACAAAGGAGAGCCAGGACCAAAGACCACACAACTTCCCATTCTTGTTGGGGGAATTGATAAACATCCTTGTTTGGGCTTCCACTGCACTTCGGTCTGAGAAGTTCAGCACTGAGCTCTTTCCTTCCAGAGTCTGTGGCAAAGGAAGGTAGCGGTGACCAGGCAGCGTTTTGAAAACTTGAAGAGCACAGCACACTTCTGCGTTTTCTCCCAGACTATCACCTCGTCTGGTTAAATGTATCCTACAAATCTCAACTCCTTGAAAACCTTAGCTCACCCTATGCTACCCCATCTACCTGCAACACCAATATTGCCACAGTAGAAAGTAAACATTTACAGTAAGCAGCAGTCTGCATGCCCACATGACCTGGCAGTCTGCTGTTCCCAGTGATAGCCCAGCAGACTATCCAAATGTCTCATTCAAGAGAGCCCCAGGTAAGTCTAAACATCTTCCCTGTAGCTGCTGTGTCAAAAGTGAGGAGCAACAGGGATGAAGAAGCCTTGCTTAACTGTTACAGCTATTTTGATGTGCCGATTGATTGGAAAAGTAACAGTAGTTTTAAATTGGCTAAAACTTACAGAGTCTCTTTACAGTTAATAAATTAGGTGTGGTCCCTTAACAATCTTTAAGGGGTTTTCAACTAATTCCTTACAATTTCCCTTACCTCCTGCTACTATCCAGGAAATACAAAAGGATTCTCCTTGATTGCTGTTTGCTGTTTACATTTGTTTGCATCATATTCATTATTGTACGTATTAATTGCATACTCTTAAGAATTCTGGTGCAGGTAGAGTTTTTCTTCTGTTTTTCTTCCCCCTTGAGATATAATTTGGCAACTAGAGAGAGGTAAACAGGGTTAACCTTCCACTGAAACACTGGAAACTAGCCAAGATTAAAAATATGACAGAGGTGAGGTTCATTAATCCTACCAGAGTCACTGAACCCTGTGTCCTGATTTCACTAGTATAGAGTTAATTTTCTTCTAGGTAGCTAGAATCTTGCTGTGTTTTGGTTTTAGCATGGGAGTTGTTATGAGAAACATGTTGATAATAAGTTTTTAGTTGTTGTTGGAAGTCCAAGGACACTGTGTTTTGCTTGTCTGCAAGAGCAAAGGACTGCGGGATTGAAGCGCAGTAATTAGCAAAACCCAAACAATCATGTTCAGTATATTAATGAGGGCTGAACAGAAAGCTGAGGATTCTCTCAGGGATCACTCAGGCTTGCAGTTTAGGGACAGAGACTGTTCCAGGATCACTAGCTGGGGACAGGCTGGGCATCAGTCAGCAGGTGGTGAGCAATTGCACTGTGCATCACTCATTTGCATATTCTATTATTACTGGTTTTATTTCAATTATTAAATTGTTTCTATCTCAACCCACGAGTATTCACACTTTTACCCTTCCAATTCCCTCCCATACTCCCTGAGGGGTGAGAGAGTGAGCAAGCAGATGTGTTTGGCTGCTAGCCAAGTGAAACCAGCATACTCTATCAAGCATTAAACTAATCATCAGCTTTGGGATCAAGATAGGGTTTGGGATCAAGAATGAGATAGTTTGAGACAAGGCAACTAAATACCTCTTGAGCTTCAGATAGAGGTAGCAGATAAAAACTTGAGCAGCTGAAAGAGAATGAGACACAAGGGACTGAGAGGGCTATATAACTTCTGAAAACCTAGCAAAAGATCAGAGAAGTTACTGGGAGATGAGGAAAGCTTTCAAGCAGAATAATAAGGCAAAAATAATTCCATAGCTCACACTCCTTGTGAGCAAGGCCAGTTCCCTCAACTGTGTTAAAACCATAAGCTTTCAGCTCTGACATCATAAGTTCAGTTTTCTCTTCTTCCTGGAATACTATTTTACCACAAATGGTCTCTAGACTTAACAGGCAAAATCCTTCCTCCTATTCACCCCACAAATGACAGAGAAGAGATTTTTCGAGTGCCTGTGCAACTACAGACAGAGTTCCCTTAATTGCACCTATTACAGAAACCGAGCATGCAAGTTCCTATGTACACTAACATGCATAAATGGACTGCCTTGATATGCTTGGTTGCTTCATATCAAGTAAAGACCTTATTTATAGGTTGGTTTAGTAAGTGAGAGAGGTACTGGGTGACGCAACTTCTAGAATCAAGATTATATCATAAGCTCAGCTTTCATGTAAAAAACAGCATGGTGGACAGATATTCCTTATTTTGTAGGGTCTCTTATGTCTCAGTCAGTCAATCTAAATTAGTTAAGAAGGTTCCCTCCTGATTTTCCAGGTGTTGGGATGCCAGCACCATGTCTTATACACTGCTCTAAAACTTCATGCCACAACCGAGCTATGCATGTAAATTTGAACAACTGCCTACTAAAACTTTTATATTACATGTCATCTCCACTAGAATCTCCCCTCTAGTGAAGGTGCTTTTCTGTATTCAGGTGGCCAGATACTTAAACATACCCACACATACAGGTTCGCAGAGTGTTTATATGCTTTTTATTCTGTATGCTGCTCCTTGGATGGCTGAGTCAAGCATGATGGATTAGAGTTGCTGCACAAGTACAAAGTCATTCAATGATAGTCTGATAGAGGGCATTTGCGTAAAAAATATTCCATGAACTGGCATTTTGGGCATTACTGCTTCAAATAAATCAACTAAAGCATTTTCTGTTGCTTTTCTCAATAATATTTTCTTAAAACTTCTACGTACCATTTTAAATGTCATCTTGATTAAATGCCGTAGCTGATGCCTGAAATTGAGTAGTAGCTGAGAAAAAGTAGTGCAGAATAGTGCTATGTATATCACAGCCAAACTCTCAAATATTATTTCTCCTAGTTAGCTATAAGCCCAGTATAACTACACCCTTTATATCCTTGGCTAATAGAAGTAACACATGAAAAACCCTGACTATGAGAGCTGTTAGCACTTTTAGAAAACTCACTGTTCTATACTACCAAGATTATGGCTTGAGAAAGCAAACTGAACTGCCAGCTAGAAGTTATAGCAGTATCTAATGAGGCTTTTAGTGATTATCTGTCTGTACACCTTTTGGCTGTTTCCAAGAAGATGGAAGCGCTCTTCCATTTGCATAGATGTTCTTTTCCATTACATTTCAGACAAATAGCCACTAAAAATAATAGTTACTCACTTACTGCTTTTGGAATCAGGTCCTCAGATGTGAAGAAGCTCTTCAACAAGGTAGACTCTGACAAGAGCCATTCAAAATATTTTTATCTGAAACACAATGTACCTTGTGGAATCCACAATGGTATGCCAACATGCACCTTTGTTATTTTCATTTACATAACCCACAGTTTTCCGATTTTTGGAGAGAATTATAAAAGAAAAAAAAATCCCACAATGCAGGAGCAGCACAAGCTATTAAAACAGAGGAATAATAAAAGGAACCTACTCCAGAGTCCCTCTTTTTTTAGTAGACTACTCCTTCACCATTACTTGTTCTGAATTTTGGTGAGTTTCCTAAAAGTATACATTTTAAAATCACTGTTACAGAAAATCAGTGTGGGCCACGTTTATGAAATCATGGTAATCTTCAAAACACTCCCAATACTAACCAGTAAAGAACTCAAGACTACCACTTAAGTATCTAATCTTTTACTTCATACAAAACAGCCATTGATTACAGTCAAGCTAAGCAAAGAGCATATCACTACAGTGAAACTATTCAATAAGAATTTGAGTTAAGAAAGCTTAATTCATATATCAGGAATATCCATGTTACAAAAAAAATTAATAACTACCTTAGAAAAAGGCAGCTATTCTCCTCACAATTACTGAGGAACAGCCACGTTTATGTTACTTTAATTTGTGTCCAGGTAACTGAGAGCATAATGTAGGCTTCTCTTTGCAAACCAGCATGGGGTAAGAAGATATGTCCATGCAGAGTGTATGCACCTAATGAAAACTAGCTCAGAAAGCCTAAACTGTGGACACAGCCTATCTTTTGGAGCGGGAAAGAGACAGGAATACTGAGTTAAAGGATTGGATTTGTGACATCCTGACAATCCAGGAGGTACCTAAAAAGGCTATTCAGCCTATACCTCCACACAAGCCACTTGAAAGAGAGCACAAGAGCTGCAGTCATGCGATTTGGAGGAACACAAACCCCTTTTTGCCATGTCACGGGACAGACATTGCAGTACTGACTCCACAAACAGAAAACGTGTCTTACCCTGCCCTGTCAAGGGCAACTGTCCAAGGCCCAGAGGCAATCAAGGAAAGTATGGCCAATTCCAATGCAGCAGACTCCCAACCCACCAAGCATCTGCTGGAGACTTGCTCTACTTGAGGAAGCAGAGCAGAACATGCCCTGTCCTTGAACCAAAATGTTTCTCCCCAAGAGACACTGCAATGCATAACGAGCCGTTTCAACAGTTTTGTCATGGCTTTGCCCGAGCTAAGGTAGTGTTAAGTTCTGCCAAAACTCGATAGGTCACTGTGGTCAGTTCATTACCTGAGGTGATAGTGTTGGATTGCATGGCCAGCTAAAAGCTGCTCAGAAATCCTCCTGATAGTCTGTGGAGAAGTATTTGTTTCTCACAGGAATCAAAGCTTTGCAACAGCCACTGATGCACCTCGTTATTGTTAATATGAGTTACTGCTACCACTTTATTTTGTGTTTTCCTTTCCATACTATCAGTAATTCTGTCTGTCTTCCACTGAGCTCCAGATGTTGTTGTACACCCAGATGCTGCTTTTCCCTAGGGCCTCAATGATCACAATAAAGCAGAGGCTGGAACAGAAGACAAAGAACTCAAGGGACACTAATAAGCTCTTTGTATTTGAACCTGAAGTGACTATTGATTGCTTCTAGTAATGACAGCGTATATTAGAGATTTCAACATATTTAGGGATATAATGGTAATTTTTTTTTGTTTGCTAGACATTTTTAACATTCAAAAATGTATTTTGCCAAATATTGCAAGAATTAATGAGTTTTATTAACACTGAAAAGCAGAAAAAGTTAGTGAAAACATTTTGGTTTAAAATGTTACATCTTGACAGAAAAATCTAGCTAAAATGCTCAGGCAGCTGTTATATGCTTCTAAGTTTTTCAATAAGGAATTAAAGGCTCAAATTAAAATTGAAAGCTTAACATTAGAAAAAATATGTGTTCCAATTAAAAGAAAATTATTATTTTTTTATATTAGTTTCCCCCCCCAAAAAATTAAGCAGTTTGGAGAAGTAACCACATATTCATAAAGCAATCCTGCATTCTCAATTTTATTGTGGTGAAGAGGGTTGTCAATTAAAAATTCTTTCAGTCTTAAATATTATAATTTGAAACTGTATTTCCTGCAAATGTACTAACCTCACTGAAAGCGTGATTTAGGGTCAATATATTAGAGTCAGAAAGGCTCTAAGAATGTAGGATTTGTAATCATATAATGCCAGAAAAACACTCTCCCCAGAATTTAACAGTTGTTATCATGGTCCTCCCCCCATTACCCCGAGTCAAATGTTTCCCTTTCTTGAAAAGGATCCAGGCAATTGCTAACCACTGAGGTAATGAACAGCAACTTGAAGATACATAAGCAAATTCTGTAATTTGAAGTGAGATTTATGACATCTTCTAAAATACACTTTAGTAAATACTTACATAAAACATCTTGGGACAATTTAGAGGTCACCAAGGTAAAGACTGAAATTCAGCACTGCACACATAGGGCTCCTGATTCAATTTACAGGAAGCCCGAGTGCCAGGCTTCATATGGTTTAATAGCCTTCACTGACAGCAGCTTAGTCACCAAGATGCTTGTGGCAGCAATGAGTTTTCTAAGCGCCTCTAGCAGAGAATTCAGCTTCACATATTCAGTGCATGAAATGTGAATATCCACTATGATGAAGGAACACTCCCAGCAATTCAAAGAAAATGTTCTTTCTCTTTTATGCCTCTAGTTGGCTAAACAGGGATCATTGCTCACTGCATGAACAATTACTGGCCATCTCACAAAGCCTCCAAGATTAACTCAGCTAAAGAAACTGTATTTATATTCTTACAGACTGAAAGGTGGGAATGCCTGGGGCAGCTAGGTCATTGAAACTTAAACTGGCAATTTACCTAGTGAGACAACATCACCAAGTGACCAGTAGTGCTACAAGAACAACCAGCACTTGCCATGCATCCTATCTCTTTGCTCTTGAAAAAATACAGAAAGCAAATGCATGATTGATAACAGCCCTGGTACCTTGAATGGATGTCCTTGTTTCAGCCAGGATAGAGTTAATTGTCTTCACAGTAGCTGGTATGGGGCTACGTTTTGGATTTGTGCTGAAAACAATGTTGATAACACAGAGATGCTTTAGTTATTGCAGAGCAGTGCAATGACGCTCACGGCATCAAGGCCTTTTCCACTTTTCACACCTCCCCACCAGCAAGGAGGCTGGGGGTACACAAGAAGCTGGGAGGAGACACAGCTGGGACAGCTGACCCCAACTGACCAAAGGGATATTTCATACCATATGACATCACACTCAGCATATAAAGCTGGAGGAAGAGGAAGGAAGGGGGGTTTCATTTCAGAGTGATGGGGTTTTGTTCTTCCCAAGTAACCGTTATGCATGATGGAGCCCGGCTTTCCTGGAGGTGGCTGAACACCTGCCTGGTGACGGGAGGTAGTGAATGAATTCCCTGTTTTGGTCTGCTTGTGTGACTTTTGCTTTACCTATTAAGCTGTCTTTATGTTACCCCATAAGTTTTCTCACTTTTGCTCTTCTGATTCTCTCTCCCATCCCACCAGAGGGGAAGTGAGTGAGTGGCTGTGTGTTTCTTTGTTGCCAGCTGGGGTTAAAACACAATAGAGTCAGCAATGAACACGTCTATTGAATCTGACACCTGAAGAAACAACATGACATGAACACCTCATCCAGTTTCAAATATTTAAGTGATTGTAGGTTGCATTCCAGTCACATTTATTGGTACAGAGGTTGAAGAATCTCTTGTACCTTTTCCAGATTGTTAAAGTAGTAAGCAGTACTACATCATCCCTTCAACAAGGGCAATTGATAAATACATCCTACATTCTCTCTGGGAATGGGAGGACTATCCCCACATCTAGTAATTAACAGATTAAAGGTCTAGTGATCAAGTCTTCAGGGCAGGCAAGTAGAATTCACAGTAACAGAAGAGACAATGGTCTGATGTTCTTTACTCAGCTATAGTCTCTAAAGACTTGGCTTTCACTCTCCTTGGGCTCACATGAAAGAGAGATTCTTTTTGCCTTCTTCATGTCTTGACTTAGCCACAAAACAATAAACAAAACAAGTCAGACTTCTTACTGGTATCAGGCAACCCATCCATTTTCCTCTCTCTGAGAAAACAGATGAGAGTATAGCATCTATCTGTTAGTCAGCACTTGGATAGCCACAGCTTGAAATACATCAATACCTCATAGTTCCAGTTTGGAACAAGGCTGACAATAAAAATGGAATTTTTCACAGCATCTTTTGGATTTGACCAGTGATGATTTAATACATTTCAGTCACATAAAGGCAAAATATCCTGTTAACACTGTATAACAAGGTGCCAGTATCATGGAAGTACACACTATTTAATCAGCTGTATGTAATTTGGAGTTTTCCAGAGAAAACTAGCCCTCAATTCAAAATTACCTTGCAGATTGCACTCAGGAGAGATGTCCAGTTCAAATGTTGTACTCTGCATCTCATAATGTGGCATTGTATTTCTTTTCCCTCTATTTAAGAAATACTTTACAGTTTCAATTTTATGCTAATGCAAATGTCATTACTCCAGGCCCAGGAACTTTTACTGTTGAGTCTGGGCAAGTGTAATGGGCTGAAACAAAGTATCATGGAAAAACTATGCAAATCACCATGTACAGTAAATCAAGCTAATAGGCAGACTTCAACTTTCTTCCACAAAGGTCAAACATAGTCTGCAGTCAGGAGGAAATAAAGGAACACTAGTGCCCAGCAAGGAAATTTAGTGTCGATCCCTTCACAGAACATAAGTACAGAAATACTAAATATTGGTGGTAGATTTGCCTTCATAGGTGGCACAAATAAGAATCTTACAAAAAAACTCCTTCAACAATTTCATGCACCCAGTCTGCCCATTTCTGATGTCTCTACTTTGGCATGCTGACAGAAAAAGTTTAAAGAAGGAAAAAAGAGAATCATGCAAGACAGCCAAAAAGTTTGATGCAAAATATATATTTTAAAAAGACCAAAAGGCAAGGCAGTCAAGATCTGCAAGTACCTCCAGCACAAAGTCTTTTCTGACGGTAGACAGTCCTTTACCACAGACAGGAATCATACAGAAAAACACCACATCTGGAAGCTGACGCTAGACCGATTCAGACCAGAAACAAGTTTTCCCTGAAGAAGGCAAAACATGCACTCTGAATTACTTGAACTCTCAAAAAAAACAAAAACAACAAAAAAAAATTAAAAAGGCACCTTTCCAAGACAACATGTTAAATGTGATTTAGACACCACTCTAGTTACTAGGTTACTAAATGCAAGTCAAGATAGGTATCTACAGTCATCAGTACTGAATTACTCTCTTACAGTTCTAGAATATGATTCATTATTTTTAATGTTTTGCACCAGTTAATGTAAACACCACCCCTACACCACATAAGGAGAACATTTTTCTTAAGAGTGTGATCCTTTTCCCATTTGCCTAGGCTAAAGCTTTGGCCTGTCTCTCCTTTGCCTTCAGCACTACAAATCCCCATCCAAAGTCCAGCTTTCTCTATATTCGCACAGCAGAAATCCTTAGGTATCCTGTTCCTTGAGGCCCATCAGGCAATCATTCATGCAGAGACCTCCACAGAGTATCAACATGAGACTAATACTAGCTCCCTGGAATCAATTGCTTCGGTCCCCTTCCTTTTGCCTTGGGCAGCATTCCTTTTTCTTACTTTACAGAAAAAAGCATTTTGTTTAGGTCAGCTTTCTCTCCTGCTTTATGCTCAGCTGCCCATCAGCTGTCTTCAAAAAAAAAAAAATGATACTACTTTGGAGCAGAATGCAAACTACTTGGACTGAGTGTGTCTGTTCAGCTTTTTTAGGACTTGTCTATCTGCCCAGGTGTAAGGATACATGGGTAGCCTAGAGCCATATGTCACTAAAGTGTGTGAGTTTAAATAATTATATAACCCTCTCCCACTATTTTTAAATCTTATAATATACAGGCCTTATCTTATGAGACCACAGAGAAGTTAAATCATTAAGTGCAAATGATACCAAAACATACTGGATTTTAGAAATTTATACAAACAACTTCGTTCATTTAGAAAGACTAAATGGTAGAAATACTGTATAACTTTTCATTCCAAAAGAATCATAACAACATGGATGTCACTAGGTAATTTGTCAAGGTTATTAAAAACACTTTTGAAAGGTAGGAATTCCCTTCAGTTTTCACAGAAGTCGGGGGGAGTTGGGGAGAAAAATCCACATGCCTCATACGATCAGATTATAATTGAATTCTCCTCTTCCCTTTGTTGGCGTTTTCTGTTGAAAAACAAATTTGTGCTACTGTTCATTGATCAGTTTTTAAATTAATGTAAAAGAAGAGTGTTAAAGCTATCTATTCCATCTATCTGTAAGCACAAGCTATAACTATACTAAATAAAAATGCATCTGCTTCTGTGTAATGCTTTCTTTAAAGCTGGCATTGCTTAGGCTTAGCCTTCTCAGCACACAGGTTTTCACCTTGAGCAATACCATGTTCCAGTTGCCTTGTGTTTTCTTCTTCCACTACGTTAGTCTCTCTAGTCTCTTGGATTAAGAGCTTTCAATTGAGGGGCAGTCTTTGTTCTGTGTGGCATAGTTCACAGAACAATATGGTTCAAGCTTTTCTCAAAAACCAATGTAATTTCTCATAGAAATGTTTTTCCTGCTTTTTGCCCTCTGAATACTTTTGACAGGGCAGAGGAATACTCTGTCCATGTTGGAATGAAAAGGAAAATGCTATTCCCTGCTCTGTCTTATTTTTTGAGTCTTTACCCAATAAAACCTAAAATCAATAAGATTTTATAGCCAGTTTTAGGAGCCATTGAACTCTAAAAAATAATTTAATCAAGTTTCTAATAACAGGAAGAACAATCCTCTCATTATAAAACAATTTCACAAACTCTAGTATTCTCCTAGAAGTTGTAATTAGTTGTTAAACTAAGATTCAAAAGTTTAAGGATAACATAAGATTAAAATCACTGTTTCCCACAGAAGTTTAGAAAGGCTCCACGTTGCTCCTTATCTTCATTATGTAGAAGCAGACATAGCAGATTACTAGAACATGAGTATTAGCCTAAATAAGTATATCTGTGGCTCTGGGGGAAAGCGAACATTATTTTAGTACATTTACTACAGGACAGGTGTTTAACAACATTCAACACTGATTTTATTTTCATGGCCCCATGAAAGTCAGTAGATTTTTTTTTTTTTTTTAAACACACTTGAACTTAAGACAACACTAAGTGCTCCTAAAAATCCTCTTTAAGTGTGCATGAAGAGTTTCAGATTATCACGGGGAGAGTCAGATGCATTATGGGGAAGTACACAACCATACAGATGTCTTACATTCTGCAAGAGTTTTTCAGGTTTTGTATGGAATACTATGTCATCCATTTGTTCACTTTTTTTTAAAATACCTTTCTGAGCTGAGCTACAACATAAGTACCACAGTATTCTAAATCTCCAGAAGCCTGGCTTTCCCTTCCTCCAATTAAATTATAGTCTAACTACTCTGGGCTGTCAGAAAGTACCTTAGGGATGCAGTTACAACCAGAGCGTAAACTACAGCAGACCTTAGAGATATGATGTGGTCAGACACTCTCTCTTCATGGACAAAGCCTCAAACAGCTTAAAAGGAGGCAGGCTGCAATACAGCCCATCCACAATCAAGAACTCAGCTGTCTATTATAAATATCTCCTCCACCTACCACAACCACTCACAAGACACATTCATCAGTGCTGCTCTTTCTGCTCAAAGATGTTTAAGTACACATGTATCATCCTTTAAGCAGATGTGTTTACAATAGCTTAGCACTTGCCCAATTCATTTCATCTGAATTAATAACATACCAGGTTTTACAGATTTAAAGCATGTTTAAAAGAATCTACCCTTACAGGTTTGCAACTGTGTAGGTAGATCTGTGTCCAACATACGGAAGCTTTCACATAGCAGAAGATTAAATTACATGCTTTATATCTGATATTCAGAAAAATCACCATATTCCTGCCTTGTTCTTCACCCTCCTGATGTACCCAGTTATGACCACTGTTTGAGACATGCAGCTGAGCTACAGAGACCTTAAAGTGTTTCAGCACAGCCAAAGTGCACGCATTTTGTTCCAAACCCATGAGCTTTTGTACTGGCAGTCTGAGTTAGCTTGTTTGTTGGGATTTGGTCGACCCAGCATCCCCCACATAACTCTAGTGTCAGCCCCATACTGTGGCCCCAGCATGGGAGTTTTACTTGAACAGCAAAAATACCACAGGCTGGACACTGCAAACATAATTCATTCTAAAACCTATTGTGTGGCTTCTGTTTAAAATAAATAAATAAATAAAGCTACCCACAAAACAGGACAATTAAGTCTTCCTGATGTTCATAAGCTACTATTACCCTCAGAAGAGCTCTGAGCTAATATATGTTCTGCCTCTCTCACTCAGGCTTGTAATGGCTTGTACTGATGCCTCATTTAGCAGTTTCTCTGGTTGATCTAAGCTTGACTTTGCAGGTCCAAAAGTGAGACGCAAACACAGCAGGGGAAGCAACTGAACAACAGTATAAATTCATACAGGCTACTTACAACCCTTATCTCTCTCTCTTTCCCCTATCTGCTTTACTCCATCAGCCAACACATTTGGTGAAGATTCTGCATAAAGAATGAGTTATGAAGATAACTTCTGAAACATCTAATCACAACATGCAGATGAGAAGTCAAGTAATACACACTGCAGACGAGCAACAGGGCAGATAAGTACAGTACACACAATCAGTGAATACCATTTACTTCCCTCACCCATAGTATCCTGCAAGCCCCACCCTACAACTGCTGAAGCCAAAAGAGTTTGCAATTTATTTCAAAGGCCTGTGTCCAAGACCTACTCCTCTTTCCATGGTTGATACCTAGCCCAAGGAGACTAGGAAGAAGTCCTACTAACAATCTGGTTGTGTTACAAGTAATCCCGAAACAATGGACAAGCCTCAATCAGCAGCAATGGAGCAATAGCACAAACACTGTGTAAACACAGCCCTCAGCCAGCTCCATTAGGCACGGATTTACCCTCATTTAGTTCTCTGGTTCAAAGCCTTCCTGCCACAGCCATGACTAGCCAGCCCCATCACATACCAGGATTTTTCTCTGTCTGGAACCAGAACTATTTGCCTAACAGTGTCATCCATTATTAGTTAACACTGCCAACAGCTGAAAGAGATGAAGTTAAAGAGCAGGCAAAGTGAACTGTATGCCATACTATAAAAAGGAAGAAAGGAAAATAGTTTGCAGCTAAAGTGAGAGAGTTCAGAAGCTGACTCAGAGTTTTCAAATGACTAAGAAACAAACAAGGAACTACCTTCACATTTAAAAATATTTACCTGTTTCACATAAATATATAATTGAAGTCTATAGTGAGTCAGATATTACACTGACTGAGGAATTATAAATGTCTAAATATAACCATATTCACTAACACTGAGGATATGTTGAGGAAGACTAAGGGTTGGTTCTATTGGATTGTAAAGCACAAGCTATGGAGCAACACTGAAACATTATTTACTAAGAATGAGTCTTAAACTAAAATATCATTCCCACTTGGAAGCACTAGGTCAGTAGTATATATTTATAGAATTGTAGCTTAATTAACTATTAGTAATTAAATCTATAAATAAATGGAAAAATAATGCATTACATTTTGTTTAATTGCCTTTAATTAAAGCTGGAAATTCGCAAGTCACTCATATTGCCTGTTTTCAGTGAGTTAACATTGAAAAAGTTTGCTGTGAGGTTAATGTTCTTGATTCTGGCACATTACCACACTGTTACTATTCGTGAGGAAGAGACACCCTTCAACCAGCTATCATGACATTATTCATAATACATTAATCTTCTTCCAGATGCTTATCAGGACTTGCTGATTCAGCAGAGAAACACTAGAGTTTATTGAGGTAGGCTGCAACAGAGCTTGAGGTAGGGCAAGGAATTTTAAGAAGTCACAGCATTGGGATTTCAGTGATTGGAATGCTGAAATCTTTCCCTTTAATCTGCTCCATCCAGCTAAATTCCAGGCACAGACACCTGGAGGTGGGATGGCAAAAATTTGCAGTCATACACTTACATTCCTGAGCAGTAAACCAAAAGCACAAGTCGTATCCAAGCCAATTTCTAATGTCTTGAACAATCAACATTCAGTCAGTCTTAAAGAAAGATGAAGGAACCTCCAATTAACTTAAGATTTCTGATGTTATAATCTGAAGTTGTTTGGGGGTTTTTTTGTTTTAAATGAAACAGCTATGCTGGATAAGGTTACATACCACAGCAAAGCTAGTCCACACCACAGCTTTCTCAGACATGCACAAAAGTAGTAAGATTGTTTTTGACTTTAATGTTCAGGATAGAATAAGGCCCCAGAGATACTCAGCCCTCATGAAAGCTCTGCATGCCATTATGAAAGGAGTGAAAAGCAAATGAATCAGTCATCTGAAGGGTATACACAGAGAGAAATAATTTAATATCCACTAAACAAAGGAAGAAAAAGGACCTAATGAGGTTTTGGTAGTAACAGACATTGCAGAAGTTCTTAAGATAATGAGGAGAAGCAACAACAGGTCAAGAAAAACAGGAGGGCAACTTGTTCTGCTGGCAGCAGCTTTCAAGTGCTATGGCTGCAAGACAGAGCAGCTAGAGAGACAGAGAGAAGCACATGTTTCTTTTCTTGCAAAATGAAAACATCTGAATTAAGATACTGCTTAAAGTAAAACTAACTGATCTGTTAATTGCAAAGCATGGCCCCACACAGCTAATAATGTGTGTGCATCACGTACATAGTCAGGAGTCAAAGGAATTTGCTGTTTTCCATGACTCATCAGCAGTGGGCACAGAGACTCTTGTAAACATCATCAAGCAGAGTTTTATTCATTCCAAACTATGCATTAGGGAGTTTAGTGGACGCTGTTAAAATTCTTCAAGCAGCAGTCTGGAAAATCATGCTAACAAATAACCTACCTTTGTAATCTGCTGTGCATTGGACGTAACAATAAGTCACAACAGGCTGTGCATCAATGAGCTATTGGCAAATGCTTTGGAGGCATTCTGAGGACTAAAGCAGAAGGCTGAGTGCCTCCATCCATCCAAGAAGAGCACCAGCAGCCTACTAATGCATACCCTGGCCTAGCTAATTGTTATAGTAATATGGCTCACAAATTTTAAATTTTGGTGTTTTGAAAATATTTCTCAAAACACTTAGAGGTAACATTCATCTCTCTGAAAACAGTAAATAAGAGGTACCCTTTAAAAAAAAAAATATATATATATATATATATGACTTGTCTCGATGGCCGATTTTAAAAAGGCAGTATTAATTTAGATACAGTTATTACTACACTACACACCTCAAGTACTGTGTTCGGTTTTGGGCCCCTCACTGTAAGAAGAAAGGACACGGAGGTGCTGGAGCATGTATATAGAAGAGCAATGAAGCTGGTGAAGGGTCTGGAGGAGCAGCTGAGGGAACTGAGGTTGTTAGTCTGGAGAAAAAGAGGCTCAGGGAGACATTATGGCTCTCTACAACTACTTCAAAGGAGGGTGTAGGAAGATGGGGGTTCAAACAAGTAACAAGTGATAGAACAAGAGGAAATGGCCTCAAGTTGCACCAAGGGAAGTTTAGATTGGATATTAGGAAGAATTTCTTTACTGAAAGGATTATTAGGCATTGGAATGGGTTGCCCAGGGCAGTGGTGGAGTTCCCATTCCTGGAGGTATTTAAGAGTCACGTAGATATAATGCTTAGGGACATGGCTTAGGACTTGTCAGTGTCAGGTTAATGATTGGAATCAATCTTAATGGTCTTTTCCAGTCTAGGCAATTCTGCGACTACAGTAAACACTTCAGAGTCTATGCCCTTACAGCCCTTACTAAGGGCTATTATTGGGGTAGAAGTTTGTTGTATTTGAGGTGGGGTTTTTTTTTTCCCCCAGATAGGAACAAAGCATGAATAGCTGAGCTGACTTGCCCAAGGTCACAGAAGAATCTTGCCACAGGACTAGTAGCAGAACACTCTAGCTCTTTAAGGAATGCTATGCAAGAACAAGATCAAAGGCAGAGAATTACAGCAAATGCAAGGGATCAAGCTACTTTCTCCAAAGAGATTAATACACAAGCAAGCAACAATGAGCATCCAGTTACCATTGTAACATCAGAGTTACTACGCATATAGGCTGATGAAGCGTATTTGAAATGGAATATGGAACAGGCTGGAACATGGAACAGGCTGGAACAGGCACAAAAATTATGTCACATGCAGGCTTTGTCCAAAACTAGTAACAATTTATCCATCTTACCTTCCCCCTGTGCACCTGAATCTGCTAGGTATCCTTTCTTTGGAGAAAAGAGGGTTTCTATAGAAAATAATCTTCACAAGCAAATTTACTTAGAGAAGAGGGAAGTGGAGGAATTCAAGAAGGTGATGTATCTCAGAGGCCTTTATATTCCTGGAGTTGTTAAATGGGAAAGCTTATGGAAACATCTGAGCTGACATTTGTTTAATAAAATCACCTATGGTAATTAGACAATATTCTTTTCTGGACTTGCCAGCTCTCAGAGGAGTGCTAGTTTTATTTTGGGATACTGTACTTAAAAGAACCTGAAGAAATATTACAAGATAAAGAATAAAATTAGCCAAAGAAAAACTTAATACCAAGCAGAAACAAGAAATTAACACATAGTATAAATATGTCAGATGATGTTATAAAGAAGATTAAAGCAACTATAGCCACTCATCACAAGTCTTGCAAAAGAAACAGAGGCCTTAGAAGTATCGGGGAAAGTTTGTTGGGAACCTCTCATAACCAAAACAAGCAGACAGTAAGACACTGCTAAGGCAAATGCTGCAATCAGTTAAGAGCAACAGACTGCACACTTGTTCACCTTAAGAGAGCTTAAGAATAATTAGTTCTGCTTCACCACAACCACAGAGCGCTGACCACAAGGCTTCTCTCAGTCTCAACAATGGTACACACAGTTGCCTTTGTGAGGACCTCATCTCCTGAGAGAAGTCTTTTATAAACAATGGGCTCCCCCTGCAAGAGGGGAAAAAAAAAAGGCACAAAAAAAGTTACACAGTGCCACCATCTGCACAGAAGTCTGCCCTCAAGCAGAGCAAAGCCAGGTTTCAGTAAGACCTTTCAAGCCAAAACACAGGGCAGTATAATTATGCTGACACTTTATACACAGCTTTCTTTGGAGTATGCTAGGAAACTGTTCTCTTACACCAAGGAACACTTCAAAAGACACTCACAAACGAAAAGCAGCCACCACTAGGCAGCAACATTACATTAACACCATTCCATGTTTCAGGCCAGCTCTCCTTCTACACGAGAGTGTTCCTGTATAAGGTGAAGCACAACACTACCATTACAGCTAAATACATACATTCCACTCTCAGAAAGAGTAAGTGCCCCCAACTTAAGCAGAACTACTGTGGTTCTGTGAACTCAGTTTATTAAACTTTGTTGTTTATTTATCTCAATCTGGCAACTGGGCAACTGCTCAGCACAGTGAAGAGGAAATATACCATGTGATAAATTTTCTAAAAATCTGGAATACATTATGCATACCACATCCCTCCAAAACCAGTGTTTTAACCGTTTTTAGCTTCCACCCATGGCTTCCAAAGATGTCAATGCTTAGTAGTATTAAGTTCCTTCATTTTGTCCCTATTTTTAACTGAAAAACCCACCAAGTTAGCTGCAAATCTAGTTTCACATGTAGAATTGGAAGCTACAGTCTTTCAAAAGTAAGGATGGTTTAGATCAGGGAGGAGATTTGAGTTTACCTTGAATGTACCCTGAAACAAAGACTTCCCAAAAGTTCTTCTTGATTTCTTTTACTATATTTCAACCTTAACAATTTATATTGGCATGATGGAAGACATCTAATCTCATTTCTTGGCATAGGGTCTTGGCTCTGTACTTGTGGCAAGATGTTGTTTGTCATACTGTTGAGAATCAGAAAGGGAAAGGCTTTAGGCCACTTTCATCATTCCTAGATGTGGAGATTAACAAGAGTATAGTGTCCATCCTAATCTAGAGCAGGCCAAAAGATATTTCAGTTTATTTCAGCCCCACATGGACCTAAAGAGCCCACACAAACAGCAAGAACAGCTATAGCTTAGACAAATGTGAGCCACACCTCCTCTAAGCACATGGTACCGCAGCACCACTAATGGCCTCTATCATCCACAGGGAATTCCCATGCAGCTGGCTAAGACGTAAGCAGTGGGATGGACTGAAGAGTTACCAAGTCTTTAGTAAGAGATAGAAACTATGCTTCTGTCTCTCAGCCTAAAGTCTTCAAGATTTCCTTCTAACAACACTTCAGATCACCAGTTTGCTATTTGCTTATCCAACCATACACAATCTTCTCTTCAGTTATTTTTCTCTGTCTGCTTTTTAGTGTGTTTCCCTTATTTGTCTCCATTACATGGTACATAGTTGTGATGGGTCGACCCTGGCTAGATGCTGGATGCCCACCAAAGCCCACTCTATTACCCCACTCCTCAGCAAGATGGAACACAAAAAAAAAAACAACAAACTCGTGGGTCGAGACAAAGGCAGTTTGACAGAAGCAAAACAAAGCTGTGTGCGCAAAAGCAAAAGAACAAAATATTTACTCTCTACTTCCCATCAGCAGGCGATGTTTGGCCACTTCCTGGGAAGCAGGGTTTCATACGCGTTGTGGTTCCCGGAGGACAAACAGAAGTAATGAATGCCCCCCCCCCTTTCCCCTCTGTTACCCTTGCTTTTATTTCTGAGCAGACTTCATATGGTATGGAATACCCCTTTGGTCCATTTGGGTCAGCTGTCCTGGCTGTGTCCCCTCCCAAGACCTTCTCCACCCCCAGCCTACTAGGGGAAACATTGGAGGGACAGCCTTGGTGCTGTGCGAGCACTGCTCACCAGTAACCAAAACACTGGTGTGTTATCAACACCCCTCGAGCCACCAATACAAAACACAGCACTCTGAGGGCTGCCACGGGGAAAATCAACTCCATCCCAGACAGACCCAATGCAATAGTCTCTTTAGGTGGGGTATCAACCTGCGAGATCTGTGAAAAACTGACCACAAAACAAGTTCTAGAAATGTGTTCACTTCCTCTCACTGGACCAGTTGGATCATTACTGCAGTTCACAGAATGTTATCAGATGCTCCCTTCCATCCCCAGTAGTGTATTTTATTACTAGCACAAGCTCAGCTCTATATCAAGGAAACTGGTGATGTAGCTAACTCTACTCCTAACCTTGCCCAGTTTACAAAAAAATCACTCCAGAGGGTGAGACAGTTGACCACACGTGCTAGGAAAGAAAACCACAACACAGATGGGAACTGCTTTCATGGCTCAGTATTACTAACTTTACACAAGTAAAAGGAAAAGGAATAAGGAGGAGATAATTAAGATCTCTCCTTTACCCTATTTCCCTCATCTTCTCTTTGCCTTTCTCTTCTTTCCCTCTCAGTTAATTTCTCATTCTCTCTTTTGCTTGTTCCATCTTCCAGGTGTCCTGGAAGGATTTGGTCTTAAAGAGACCAAAACATTATTAAGTTTTAGAGGCATCTATGTTTACACTAAGTTGTTGAATCTGCTATCTTGGTGTATTTTACTTGCAGTAGGAAGTTTCTCCAGCATTTTCTTGCACTCTCTCCACTTCTTGGGGAGATGGGGGAGTGCAAGAGAAATGCTTTTCTCCTGTGAGCCAGCAGCTTCACAAACAGGGTGGAAAGGGTTACAAACTAGGGCAACAACAAACAGCCTTTGTAAGAATAGATACCACCCCTTTAATGCTGCTGTGGGCTTCATTCAGTATGACATAAAGGAGCAGGCATGTGATGGGAGAGAGACCTACCTCTCCCTGCACTGGGACGTAAAGTCACCCAGAGCCTTTGCTGGGAGAAAGTAAGATATGGGAGTTGGCTTTTATTTCAGAAGTCATTCCGAACTGGTCATTACCTTGAAACACACAGAGGACTGGAAATTGGGTAGCAATAGCATCTTGGAGCAGGACTAGCGATTATTATCCTTCAGAGTTATACTTATCTATCCAATTTATTCTCTTGGGAGTTAAAAAAAAATAAAAGATCTAAGCAACTTTGAAAATATTCCCAGTAGAGTGCCCCAAACGTCCATCAGCTACTTCTGAAAATATACACAGCAAGAACATCTTCCAGGAGAAAACTTTTCCTGATATACAGCGCAAACCTTCCTCCCCAGTGTAACAGAGTTCATGATGCAAAAGAAGTCAGTCCAGTAATTAAGAGATTATGAGGATTTAATTCCAGGCATTTTACTGAAATTATAAAAGCAGACACTTCTGGATTGATTCCCTCATTCCTTCATCTGGCAGCACGTGGAAATTTCACTAAAACCTGTCAGCTAGCCCCAGGCCTCCCAGTCTTTTCTAAAATGGCACTTCTTCCTCATCTCTTGAGTTTTAAAACCCAACAGCCTCCCTCTCAGCCTAGGGAGCCTGACACAGGTGCAAAGCATTCTTTATTTTGCTTTAAGGCAACATCATTCTATTCTTTGTCATAAAATGCTAGCATTCCTTATGGATTCACTCACTACATACGAAAGAACAATGGGATTACTGCCTGTGGACCCTAAGGGCATCAGGGAGCAACACAAGTTTAACTGTCATTAAGCTAGAAGTAGCTGTTGTTCCAAAAGTTCAGACTTCCTCCAACAATTAGCTTTGCCTCCTAAAACCTGCACACAAGCCTACACATCTTATTTTGACTTTGTACTGGAAAGAAAAAGATCTATTTTGGAAGACCTGATGCTCCTGAGTTGAAGGCAGAAGGTCACCAGAGTATGTTTCTGTTCATTCTACTGACTTGTCTACCTTCAGAAAAAGAGTAAGAATCCTGGCTTCTAGGCCAGATGAAAGCACTTACAGTCCTCATTTTCTGCAGGTTGATTTGCTTAAGATCTCTAGCTGCAATTCTCATACTCATAAGGAATTCATTGTTTCATGAAATGGGAACAGTTCTCGCCCATTGCTCCCTACTTACACTGCATTTGAGGGCAATCAAGTCTGGGCCCAGTGCTGACAAGTCCTGAACACCAATAAGCTCTGCAGTCACACATGACAGGATACAACAAGCAGGCAGGGAAGCACAAGAAACGGGGAAAGCATCTATTCAGAATCATCCTGTGCTACTACTAAGCAGGCTCATCTGCAAGCTGTTGCACATACAGTACTCACAGCAGTAGTCCCACACAGTTAAATGGTATTAAGTGGAGAAGCAATGTTCTCATACAAGCCTGCCTAACTCTGTTGCCCCCTTGTTCACATTTTAAATAATTCCTCTCAGATGTTTCTTCTAGCACCAACCTTTTACTCACAGAAGATTAATATGTTTATAGATGCAGTACTACTAACCATTGCAAAAATGACTTTACAAACTCCAAGTCTGTGTTGAAGGTGAATTACAGCACACAGATGAGCCACAAGCATGCAAAAGAACAAGATGGACAAGGACAAGACCTCACCCAGCCACCAACTTCTGTCACAGTTACTAAAACAAGGGTGGATGAGGGAGCGTTATTTAATGTTGATACTTGTCACCAGCAAGAAGGTGTCTTACCACAAATTTGCTGATACCTCACTTAGGGAAAGAACAGAAAACTTTCTCAAATTGATGGACTGTCAAGTCATCTGCTACACAAGCCTTTTATATGAGCTCCAAGTTGAGCACTTCAACATTACGTTCTTATACGATCTCTTTTTCTAGCCATAAGCATCACCCTGACAGAGGCAGACCTTTCACGCAACCAAAATGCCACGAAGGCTATTTCTGAGGCCACTTCAGTATCTCTCAGTAAGCATCCTAGGAGATGAATACCATGCAAGTGCCTTTTGTCCCACTTTTCCTGTATCTTCTGCTGCCACCCTCTTATTTTTGTAATAGAGTTTAGATATACTGAAAAATATCATATTTAAAAGCAAACTTCTAGATGTGCAACGCTCTAAGCTGCAGTTTAATCCTACTAAGGAAGGTTATTATTCTCAGTAATTCAACTTGTAAAGTTTTGCCCATGCCAGAGAACTGAACAGCAGGTTTTTTTTCTTCCTTGACAATGACCAATTACAGCAAGGTTTTACTAATGCAATTTAAGCCTCCATGCCCTCTTTACATTTTTCATGCTGGGAATATAGTGTGTTTTGATAGCTTTGTATTATGCAGTTTTTCACAGCTGGAGATTTCAAACACCGTGATTGTCCTGCCAGGAATCACACAGGGGGCTTTCCTTTAGAAATTCAGCTGCTATGATTGTCCTGCCAGGACTCATATAGCTGTGTCCCAATATGGAATGCCCTAAAATTTTACTGTGCTAAGAATTTAACTTGCATGTTTACCTTGAGGGAAATACGGGAACACCAGCAGTGAACTATTTCACTTCGACTTGTCTGAGTTCCAGGATGTGATTTCACCTCACTTTGCAGGGTTTGTACTAATTAGCAGGCACTGAGGGATCTCCTTTCTGAATAGGCACATAACAGCTCAGAGGGCATTCAGTTTGTTTTTCTAAGTGAGTTATTTACATGAAGTTTTCTTACAGTTCCTCAACCTTCAGCTCCATTCTCATAGCAGCCAAGGTGTTTGCTTGAGTGAAGGCCCTGTGTAAATGTCCGAATCACATTTCTCCTGCTCCTCTGACTGTAGGTGCCACATAAGGAATACATCCCAAGCAAGTTGGATTGGAAGAGTGCCCCCTTTGAGGAGTCTTTTGCAACAAGTCAGCACCTCAACAGGCTTGACCAAACTCTCCACTTCCAGTGCAGAGCAGCATCATACTAAACACCTGTGATTAGTAGTTAGACTAAGTGCCTTTGCCATGGTGGACAAGAGAAGCAGAAGCCAAGGAAACAGCAGTTCTTGTGGCAATGTACACCAATTTCTGATTACTACAGGAAGGGAAAACACTCTCCTGAAAGGAAGCAGATATACTGTTAGGAGACTCACTTTTCAATTCTTTGTATTTTGGGAATAAGACAGACATCTCACATGTACAGCTCCTATGACCAAAAAACAACTGGAAAGTTGTTGTGTATTCTTTCTATCTAGCAACTCAGTTACATTTTAAAAAGGGGCTGAGATTCCTCTGGCTGTATCCAAGCCACGGGACACCTCTCTGCCATCTGCTCTTTGAAGAGAGTGCCGATCTGAGCCAGCTAGAGGGGATTCCCAACTAGAAAAGACACCTGTCCAACAGTTACTATACTGTCCCTTTGTACAGTCTGCTTCACACAGACTGTACACATCTTCTTTTTTCTGACACACTGCATCCATGGGAACAGAAAACCCTAGAATTTTCCATTTCAAACAGACTCATTAGGTCCATACAACACAAAGCATACTTAATAGTAAAGCAGCAAAATTTTATTCTGCAAGGCAAAAATTAGACTTGCTCCTGCAAGTCGCAAGTAAACAAAAGACCACAAGTAAAACTAATTTAAACACAACCTTAAGTTAGACTTAGCAGGAATCCTTCCCAGCTTTAAGTGCCCTTCCTCTAGGCTTTCTACAATGAGACCTCAGACCACCACCATCTCACCAGGCTGTGCACTCAGCTTCTCTGTACAGCCCCTCAGGATGATCAAGGGGTTCAACTTTGCATTCAAATGCAAATATCGAAGACAACCTTCTGGAACCACACACCATGGCAACATGCAGCTGACTTCCTAGGCCTGGCTGAGCCTCCTCGTACTGGAGGGGTCAGCCACTGATGGCTGTTTGGAAATCGGTCACAGCTAACAGTTCAGAAGGATTTTCTTTTTGTTCCTGGTTGTCCCACCAGTAGCTGCAAACATTATTCACGTGGAGTTGTTGTTACCAACACGTTAATGTCAAAATATTCTACAGACCACATACAAATATATTGTCAACCTCATGATTTCTGAGGTGCTGATTTTTAAGGAGACTACAACACAACACCACACCCAGTACAGAGATCCAAATTACTTTGCCAAAGGCAGTTCCTGACTTATATTCCTATAAATTTCAAAATCATGAGTTTGGCTACAGCTTTTACTGTAAACACAGCAAACTTGCGCTTCATCTTCTGCATCTTCTTGTTTTTGAATGTAGCTCTACCTGATAGTGGGTGAACTGCTGGGCAAGGTCTGGGAAAGCTAAATTCCTCCCACTGTAGACAAAGATCAGGTTCGTGACCACTTGAGGAACTTGAATATACATAAGTCTATGGGATCTGACAAGATGCATCCCAGAATCCTTAGGGAAGTGGCTGATGTAGTTGCCAAGCCGCTCTCCATGATATTTGAAAAGTCCTGGCAGGCAGGTGAAGTTCCTGGTGACTGGAAAAAGGGAAAGATTGCACTCATTTTTAAAAGGGTAGAAAGGAAAACCCTGGGAACTATCACCCTGTCAGCCTCACCTCTGTGCCTGGGAAGATCATGGAACAGATCCTCCTAGAAGCTGTGCTAATGCACATAGAGGACAGGGAGGTGATTCAAGACAGCCAGCATGGCTTCACCAAGGGCAAGTCCTGCCTGACCAACCCAGGGGCCTTCTATGATGGAGTGACTACATCAGTGGACAAGGGAAGAGCCATGGATGTCTAGACTTCTATAAGGACTTTGAAATGGTCCCCCACAACATCCTTTTGTCTAAATTGGAGAGACAGAGCTTTGATGGGTGGACTGTTCAGTGGATGAAGAATTGGTTGGATGGTCACATCCAGAAGGTAGCTCAATGTCCAGATGGAATTAGGTGACAAGTAATGTCCCTTAGGGGTCTGTACTGGGACAAGGGCTATTTAATATTTTCATCAATGACAGACAGTAGGACTGAGTGCACTCTTAGTAAGTTTGCAGATGACACCAAGCTGAGTGGTGTGGTTGACATGCCTGAGGGACAGGATGCCATCCAGAGAGACCTGGAAAAGCTCAAGAAGTGGACCAGTGGTGAACCTCATGAGGTTCAACAAGGCCAAGTGCAAGGTCCTGCACCTGGGTCAGGGCAATACCCAGCATCAATACAGGCTGGGGGATGAAAGCATTGAGAGCAGCCCTGCTGAGAAGGACTTCGGGGTACTACTGGATGAAGAACTGGACATAAGCCAGCAGTGTGTGCTCACAGCCCACAAGGCCAGCTGTATCCTGGGCTGCATCAAAAACGTGTGACCAGCAAGTCGAGGGAGGCGATTCTGCCCCTCTGCTCTGCCCTGGTGAGACCCCACCTGGAGTACTGCATCCAGCCCTGGAGTCCTCAGCAAAAGACAGATATGGATTTGTTGCAGCAAGTCCAGAGAAGGGTCACAAAAATGATCAGAGGGATGGAGCACTCCTCTTATGAGGAAAGACAGAGAGCTGGCATTGTTCAGCCTGGAGAAGAGAAAGCTTCAGGAAGACCTTATTGTGGCCTTTCAATACTGAAAGAGGGCCTACGAGAAAGATGGGAACAAACTTTTTAGTAGGGCCTGTAGCAATAGGCCAAGGGGCAATGGTTGTAAACTAGAAGAGGGTATGTTCAGATGAGATATGAGTAAGAAATTTTTTTACAATGAGGGTGGTGAGGCACTGGAACAGGTTGCCCAGAGAGGTGGTGGAACCCCCATTCCTGGAAACATTCAAGGTCAGGCTGGACAGGGCTCTGAGCAACCTGATCTAGTTGAACAAGTCCCTGCTCACTGCACAGGTATTGGACTAGATGACCTTTAAGTGTCCCTTCCAACCCAAAACATTCTATGATTGACAGACAGCTACTTGCTCTGCCTGTTGGCCTCCGAGTGCTATGTTCCACAAGCAAGTTGTAGTGTAGAACCTCAAGAGAAGCTTACATGTGTGAAAGATAAAGCCTGTCGAGAAAGCGGATATTAACCATGAGAACTTTTGCCATCATAAAGGGGACTGCAGACACTCTGATTTTATTTTTTTTTTATTATTTTTTTTAGTATTTGTTAACTCTGCTTCCCCCACCTCCCCCTCCCCAACAGATTCCTTCTTCCCTTCTCAGAAAAGGTCATAAATTATGAAACAGACTTAAAACCAAACCTGGCTGTTTTTATAGCTTGTTCAAAGTAGTAACAGATTTTCTGGCTTACAACCACCAGCTCAGCATACATCTTTGTTATTAACTATAGCTGTTAAGAAATCTTGCCTGTTATGGCAGTATCATTAATTTATTGATAGTATTCTTGCACAAACAGGACATTTGTGTATGGAATAAGATAATCAAAGATGTTATTTGTAGTCCTTTCAATTTTTTTTCCCTCCAGCATACAGAAACAAGTGATAATGTTTTATCCTAGTTAAACAGCAGTACTTTCAAAACTCCTTCAGCAATATTCTCCTGTGCAGATTTACTCATCTACAATGCAAATTCATGCAAATCCTGCCATTCTCAAGAGTTTGCCAGTTCTACGTGAGGTAATATATTTTTCTAAGCTGGGTTACACCAAGACTTCTGCTTTCAACACACCCTTCAGTGTTTCCAGAATGGAGTTTAAGGTTTCCTGAATAAATCTTAAAATGCAGAACCTCAGTGACAAATATTTTGGCTAAGAACCTTCAGAGCTCTTGCCTCCAGAATTTCATTTGCATTTTATTCACAAAAATGTCTCTAAATGAAAAATGCCATTCAATGCCATCCAGGTTGCTTCTAGGTATTATACTGCATATTAGACACAGGAAGAAGATAATCTCATCTTATTTAGTAAGGGTATGCATGTCATAAAATGCCTGCTAGCTGCTCTTCAACCCAAGTCATTTTATTCAGCAATGAAATAACATCTGAAGGAGGACTTCCAGAAATGCCACTTCAGTCCCAGTTAATCAAGCCTTGCTCTAAAGCACTGCATGTCATTCAGAGCAGCAGAGCTCCCAGAAAGTCAGGAGGCATAGAGAGGGACTGTGCACAGGCACTGCAGACAGAGAAACTTTAGGGAAGCAAAAAAGTGCTCTTGTGAAGCAACATCAGGGTGCTGATATGCTTCAGATGTGTGGTTGGTGTCACTGTACTGTCTCACATCCCTGAGCACACGGTAACCTTCACAGGCGTACAACCTGCCGCACTGCTGTTTGTGCACATATAAGGATACATAACTCAGTTCATAGTGTTATTTGAAAACCAATTTCAAGACTGTGCACAGCAGATTCAGGGTGTACCTGTGATTATTTGTAATAAGAACACACATGCTTGCTTGCAGCACTGAACATTTGCCTCTTTCAATTATTTATCAAATTACAAGAACATAGCTCATCATTAAGCTTAATGATTGAAATGGAATATTTGTATTGCTTTTCACATAGTATATTTCCCAGCATCATGCAGTCTAGCTTCTTCTATAAAGACCTGAGTGGAAATCTCTCCTGATACAGGGATATGTAATACATTGTGTATTCATTTCTGATCACATAAGGACACCTATATGTAGAGCTATGAGCACAGGCTTACTCAGACTCCAAATAAAATTAAACTGTTTGAGAACTTCAATGAAGAATGGTGTGGACTTCAGTAGAGACTTAACATTTGAGCTCCCCAGCTTTGAATTTCCTCTCAACTGCACCATGGCAGATTCTGTGCTAAATACAGCATTCAGGAGCTTTGCACCCAAACCATTTCCAAGGGTCTTTATTTCAGGAATTGCCCATCTCTTAGAAAACACATTATATACACTTTAGGAATTACTACTTTTGTATATTTTTAACATTTGATAATAAACAGCAGTACTGCAATAATATAAATACAGAAATGCTAGCACTTGCTCTAAAGTGGATAACAGAAAAATCACAACCTCAGAGTCAGCTTTCTCATTTTCATAGGAAGTTTTTTTTACATTAGTACTATGAGAAGTCAAATTCACTGCCTTCACAATAACACAGACAGAGCCAAGCTCTTCTTTTTATCTGTCTGAAGGCACAAGAACTTTCCTAGGGGCATAAATTATGGGACAGCTAGGTTCTTTCATCTTTCATCACAGTGCCATCAATTGAAACCTTCAGCATTACCCTTTTATGCTCACTCTTCTCCAGTTCCCTTCTTTACACAAGGCAAAGTGTTTGACTCTTTTTTTAAATGTAATAATGGTTAAATACTTTTTTCTGCTGCAATAATTGCAACCTGCATCTTTTCCAATCTGTTATTTATCCATATGTTTATTTTTACATGCTTGGTTGCTGAAGATGGCAAACATTGCCTCTTCAATCTTAGCTCTGTCCCAGTCTTTTCTAAGACATTGTTTTATTTTCTGCTTTGTTGGAGAACAAAACATGTTGCTCATTTACCCGTCTGTTCTAGTGCATAGGGCTCTTCCCTCAGTGCTGACATGACTAATTCTGGCACAGAGGCTCATGCTCAAATTAAAAAGAATGAAAATAGGTCCAGATTAATTGCATTCAAGCTAGCAGTTTGTTCATCATCTTTTTCAGAGCTACAGATAGGAGCGTAGAAATGCTTTGGCACCAGGAGCATCATCTCCCTCATCCTTCCTATGCACTCTGGCCTTGTGTTCAGAAGCTATGAGAATGTGATGACATTTGCTGTGGTTTTCCACGTTATTGTCTTGCCTAGTCTTATTTGCCACAATACACACTTAAGTTTTAGATGCTTCTTTTTTCTGCCTTTAGACTCTTATCCTCTGCTATTAGGCATTCTCTGCAGTTTCCATGTTATTAAAAAAAACTGTCTTCATGATCTTCAGCGTAGACTAAGTTACTTCTCTGCTTAGTTCATTAATAACAGTGGTAACTGCTAGTTCTTGGTCTTTCAGTAGTTGTATTTGAGTAGGTAGTCCCAAAACCCTGCTGTGATCTAATTTCTTTCCATGGTTCAGGTAATTCAGTACACACAGATACAGTTCACTTTGCATACTCAGTCACTAAAGCAGATGCCATAATATGGAAAAGTATGTGGTAAGATACTAATACCATTTATTCACAGCAAATAGCATCTAGCCCTGGGGACTGAAGATCCCCATGTATGACTTCAGAGATAGGAAGACAAGAAGATTTTTACTTCAAAATTCAAATGCCAATGTAAGCTTCCAACAAGCATCTAACGGCGGCATACTTCTGCCTCAAATCTAAAGTTTCACAGCTCTCCACAACTATTTTCTTCTCTTCAGATACTAGCACACTTCCCTACTTAGTAGATCTTCTAGAACAATTAAGGTCTTGTAATTAAACTCACTGAGCCATGATTCCCATGTCCTTTTTTTCTTTCCTGCAAGTACATTTGTCCTTTAGATACCTCACCTGTCCTCTATGAATTCTCCAAATTAACTGAAAATGGATCCAATTAACCAGTTCACTGAGCACACTATGTTAAATTTCATCTGCCTGTTGATTTAAATATGTTCAGATTCTCCAGAAATTCTTTAACAAGTATTTTCCTGATCTGCAACTTTCCCTTCTTTCCTGTCAGCTTTATCAAAGCTCCTGTTGCATTCATTTCTAAACTGAATGTTGAGTCAAAAATAACAGTTAAGCACTTCAACCTCCAGAATTTTCTCGCAGAAGACAAACTAGACATACACTTCCATCATCCCCAAAATCACGGTGTTGCATACATAAAAATACACATACTCGTTCCTCACTTTCCCATCCACAAATGGCAGCTGATGACAGATGAGAAACAAATACAACTCTTCTGTACAGCCATCAGTTTTTGTTCAGTTGGCATTAACAGCTTTCATAGCTTAGTTCTCTGTTATGGTGACCTTTCAGTGAAATATTAAGCATATGCCCATCTATAACCAAGTTCACAGACTTAAGGCTGGTACTAGTTAGCTGACACTTAGGCCTGTTAGTTGTAAGAGGTCCTCAGATAATTTCCTGGAGTTATTAATGTGTTTAGCTCTGGACAAGTGCTTAAATATAGCCCAGATCTGTATCTTTTTCAGTTTCCTTTTTATGTACCCCTTACTAGTTTATACCTGTTCTTAGTCCAAAGGACTGATGGACCATTATTATGTTTAATGGTTAAAAAAAAAAAAAATCAGTTTACTGAAATGCCTCACTGTTGTGATCTTATCAGCACTTTCTCTTTCAAGAATGTCTTTCAAATTTATTTCAAATATAAATATATCAGAACACAAACACAGCCATAATCTCAGCAAAGCACCGTACATCAAGAGAACAGCACTATCCTGTCAAACAAACAATCTCATCAAAATTCTGTCAAACCATTTTGACAAAGGAGGAAAAAAGTACATCAAGTATATCAAAGTGTGAGCACATTCGTATATCAAACAACAGCATATGTCCTGAAGAGTATGAACAGGGCTACTGCAGTAAACAATATTACTGTTGCATAAAAAAACCCCTCCACTCATACTGCTTACTGAGAGCTGGACAACACAGAAACCAATAGTCCTGTGTCTGAAATAATTTCTTATTTAAGGGGAAAATTTTGGTAATAGTTTCCTGAGAATTCAAATACATTCATAGTCATGTAATCACAAAGACAGTCCAAAACTGATGGTAATTAAATGAACAAGACCCTGCTGCAGTAAATAGAGGTATGACTAAATGTCATAGGCACCAGCAAACAGGACTATCAGAAATATCTGGGAATTTATACAAATTGTATTATACAAATTTATTCACTTTTCCCAGGATACCTGTGTTGCACTACCATCTTTTTTTTTTTTTTCTTTTTTTTTTTTTGGTAGTTGGAAAGCACAGTGAAAGCAACAGCTGAAGATTACTAAACTTATCTGAAAGTAAAGTTTGATATTTTCATTAAGAAACTGACAAAAAAAAAAAAATCAAAACTTTGCCATGAATTTATGAGAAGCTGAGTGGAACTACAAAACCCACCACCAAAGAGGAAATGCTGCCACCGGTTTTCCAGAATTCGTCATTCTATGCAAAGTGTTCCTCTCAATGAGAGGATAATGTTTCATTACATTGTTCCTATAGAGCACAAGCTTCAGCACAAACTGTTGTTTTTGTGGTTCTTCACCTCACGACAAAATATACTTAGCCATCCACTCAGCCTGCATTTCAGGACTACAATGTTGAGACTGGTTTCCTTGGAGAAAATCCTATTAAAATCAATAACAAACACCTACCAAGTGGAGCAGAGAATAATTTATTTCCTGTTTTACAAAACAGTGTTAACTTTTTTATAACACCAGATTCCACCCTTGTGCAACACATTGTTCCAACTTAGCAATTTATTAACAACTAAATACTCAAACTCCCATTCTTCCAACCAACAGCCAAGGCAAGCCACAGTACAGAGTTATGTTTCATTAAAATGGCATAATATTTAACAAAAATATTTTCATATCATTTATTCTTACTCTTTGTATGCGTGCTTATATCCTTTCTAGCCTAAGACTTTATTAAACTTTGGGGGGGGAGGGTAGTGGTCTTCAAGGAAAGTTTACAAATCCCTATCATGCATATTTAGAAATTACTGTTTAAAACACTACAGTAATATTGTCATTACTCTTAATGGCTCTTATTTATCCTTATATTCAAAAACAAAGTCCATGATCCTCGATGCAGATAAAGGCAAAAAGAATGTTCAAAGATGATGTAAATTTTGCAGATAATTAATTCTAAAGAAGTTGAGTATGTCAGTTCTTTATTTCTTTAAATACCACTTATGGCACAGAAATTACAACTCAGTTGAGCTTTGATACAGTGACTAACTACTACCCCTAACTCTGCACTATACTCATTAAGAGAGAGATAATCATCTCTTTTCAGGCTCTTTAGAGACGTTTATTAGTTAACTCATGCTAAACTAAGCACTACCTTTTCTCAAGAGTCCACATATTTGCTCATGTGACAAAACCATGTTTTTATTTCCTATTGTTGCATATTAGCCCTCACATTTTGTCATTATCAATATACCATTTTACTATATTAATAAGGGACTCGAAATTCCCTTTCCTATAAGCGAGTTCTTTTTCCCTCTTTGCATATTAGTTAACTAAACAGCCTGTTAACCAACTGCTAATCTTCTGCGACAGTGTGGCAGTCTCCCATGAGCTGAATAGGTGTGCACACAGTATGACTAATTACAGTACAGTGTTAACGGGATGGAGAGAAAGCAAAAAGACATCAGAGGCTGAGCAATCTCTGAAGCTCATCTGTTGTGATTCCTAGAGCCCCACTGTACAAAACACTAAGCACACAGGGCATTAGGCAGACATCAGGTAATATTTTCGACCACTTCTATGAATTTAAGATTGGGAAGTCAGAGCTGTGGCAGTCACACACGAATTGCAGAGAGCTACAGTGACTTGCATATTATCAGAGACCAACTTTCCAAAGCTCTCTGCACAGTTTTCCTAGGTCAAGAGTTTCATTAAAAAGGACAATTGTGCCAGCCCTAACTGGCACTGCCTCTGAATGAATACAGATAAATGCTCTCTGCAAAAGGGTGAGTTGCTTATAATCTCCTATTATCCATGGGTGCTTTACCAGCTGGCAGCAATAGATTAACATGTATTCACTGCTAATGCTGATCTTTAGGATTTACTGAGGTGAAAACAAAGGGATCAGCCATGCATTTCTGACTCCGCTGCATCTAAAAGTTAAATATATTTAATAGCAGCTGTGCTGACATACTGAGCCCAGCTACAGCCTCCTCTCATCACACTTGAGCATGATCAGTCATTCAGCTGCAATAACTGAAAGAATTTAAGTGGCAAGAACAATGGCTAACAAAGGGGTTTGCATTATATTTTTTGATGGGTTTTTTGATATTTTTTTTTTAATCAAGGTTAAAGCTCACAGGAGAAGTTTAACCAGTGGATCTCTGTATTTTATACTAAAACCCATTGTTTAAAAGTAACAGTCCCTCTCTATCAACCCAGACAAAGGCCCTGAAATACTGGAGAGAGAACTGCATTTGGTCTTAAACTCTGCTTTGGGCTCAGTGTAGGGAAAAAACCTGCCCCACACACTTCTAAACAAGCCATTACAGAACATAAACATTAAAATCCCCATAGGCCAAGCTGAGACGTTAACACAGTTGAGTCCCATCTGTGATGGGAGCTCTAATTACTAAAAAACTCAACCAAGAAAAAAATCCAGATTTGATAAGGCAGATCTTTTCACACTACTTCACAGAAAAATATTTAAAGCATAGGAAGCTTTAAATTAGGCTGCTTTCAGACTAATAATAATAGTATAATAATATTGTAAACTTTATTCTTTAATTATGCTCTTTGACAAGGCCAACTTCCAAGGAGCATTTAAACATGGATATATGGTAGAAAGGCAACATACTGTAGAGGTAGCAAATTAATTAGGTTTTTCATTGCTAAACTACTAATTGACATGGGATAAGAATAGGAATTGAAATAGAATTGACCATAGCAGCTGTGAAAAACAGACATAGAACATTTTAAATTCCTAGTCAATTAAAAATAACATAAATTAACAATAAAAGCAGCTACTATTTTGTGCTATTCACATATGAGAGTCTGAACATTAATCCACAGTAACCAGAAGTAGGGCCCACAAAACATGATTAGTTTTAAACTCACGAGATTTTTCAATCTGCATAATTTAGGATATTTTTCATGGCATAATGGCACAGAAAAAAAATCAATCTCTAAATCCTTAAGTTTTCACTACTAGAAATGCTGTTTGTGAATGAAGTCCAGATCCCTTGGTCTTCACCAGAACAAGTATTTTTGCATTGCCATAGTGGGACTGGTCTCAGGCCTTTCAGTTAAATTAAAACTCCCATAAGTATGATCAAATTTACATCCCCAGTGGCCATTTCATTGGCTTCCATTTTAGCAATTTTAAAGGGCTAACCAGACACATGACTTTCAATTGTTGTTAATCCTGCTGAGCTTCACCATAAGCCACACAACGTTTTAGGCACTTACCCAGCATAACACCAGAAGTTGCTTCCAAAATTGGTGGGAGTTTTGCCATTAGTTGCAATGGCAGGAGGCTCCTGCTCCACACTCTCCATCTTCACAGCAGCAGAAGAGTCCCTTTTTTCATAGGTGAAATACAGACATTCAAGTTCAGCAGTCTGCAACCCTGTCTCAAGCTCTCCAAAAATACCTCAGCAAGGCCTAAGCCTTCAGTACTCCAAAGTCCGAGGATCAGGATCTACCACCGTTGCAGACAGGCCAACCAGCACACAGCCCCAGCAAGAACCTACTCAAACTTCAACCCTGGCAGAACTCCCTTCAGCCCTTTTTCAAATGCAGCCTTGTTTAATCTCAACAAAAGGAATCAAGGAGCAATAGGATACAGGTTATCACTCATCAAGCAGTGTACATACACCTGTTTTACCTAATGCTCAATCAGGCTCAGCTGATACAATCACCTGTAGAAGGCAGGGCAACTCGCTGGCCACTGAGCCCCTTTGCTACCATACTGGCACCTCAACACAAATGCAACAAAACAAACCAATATTTATAAAAAACCACATGTATTATCCACTTTTTCCACATTTACGATATATTATAATCTATGAAAAAAATAAGCATTAAATCTTAACTGTAACTGCATGGAAGATTGAAAAGGACAAGGGAGAACTGAGTAGGAGAGAAAATTAAAGCATTTGCATTTCATCTCCTCTCAATGAGTTTGTTAACAAAATAGAGTATGAAGGTCTATATCCCACAGTTTGTAAGAGTCCCAATAATGAAATCTTCATAAATAACATTAACATAACTGCAGACTACTGACCAGAAGAAGTTTAGGATTAATCTGGCATGGGTGGATAAAGAAGTGCTTCTAATCTTCACAGAATGTAATTCCATCAGGTCACACTCTCTAAAACAGTAATTGGATCATATGATATCAAGGACGTAATAGGAAATTTTCTCCTCCCCTCTTCTGTCAGTGCTGGATTATTCCTTACAGCATATTCTCAGCAGTTTTAAATTAATCTGGTAATAGGATCCAGAGCTTCACGGTCCTCACTGATAAAGAGAAAAATAACAGAAGTGGGTTTAAATTTCCTTTTGCTCAATTTCATCTCCTAATAGCAGCCTTTCAATATCTGTGAGGCAGTTAACAAGAAGATAGAACCAAGACTCCTTACAGAGATGTATGGCAGGAGAATGGCAGACAAAGGACATATACTGAAAGAAGAAATGTTCAAAGTAGATATAAGGCTGTTCTGTCTGCATCCTTGGAGACAATCAAGACCTGATTGAGCACCCTAGTCTGACCCTGCCTTGAGCTGGGTGACGTAGACTAAAGACCTCCCTAAGGTCCCTCCCAGTCTGAATTATCCTACCATCTCATTACATTTTGCCACATTCATGGATCACCTGAAATAATTGTGTCTATTTTCTTGTTTCTTGCATTTATTAAGTATCCTGTAGGCAGTGACAGGGAGAGAGCTCTGTGTGGATTTGCAAGATTCACATAGGAAAATCCATCTGGATGGCCTGTTTCATTTTTTCACCAGCCTTGGTTTCTAGCTTCCCCACAGACAACTTTGTAGTAAGGCTGGCTGTTCATTTCAGTAGTCATTCATGGCTGAAATTTGTCTTTGTCAGGAATGAATAAGACATGTTCAGTGTTCCGAACTCTCACAGCATATTTGAAGCCTGAGCCTCTAAATGCACTTGAGATTCTTAACTCCATTTTCTTTTCTTTTTTTTCAACAGCATATTTGTAAGCCCACAAAGCTCTAACATGTCCCAGATAACACATATCCACTCAGACCCCAGAAGACATATCCAGCATGCACTGATTTCTGTTTGCATCTTACAGTTTTGGTCCCTGACTTCTAAATACCTAGAGTTAGCAGCAGTGACATTTCCTGTACATTTTAGGCTAGTAGTCCCACCTAGTACAACATCTGCAAGTAGAAATTTAAAGGAAAACAGTGAGAAGGAAAAGAAACGCAGCCAATAAGAAGCATGCATAACTGCAGATGGACAGGGGAGGAATAATTCATATGCAAAATGTAACATTATAGCAATTTAATTGCATTTTGAGTTTATGAGGCAATAAACAAGCCCTGCAAAAGTCTTCTGAGAAGCATCACCACTCCCTTGGGCTGAGGTCCTGGCATTTATTTGCCACAAGACTTTATTGTCTCATAAAGCAAAAGCCAAGTGAAGCACAAGCAAAGTATTTCTTCCTCTGTAAAACTGCAATATCACACACAGTTATTTACTGTATGGTAGCTCCATTATTTTTTGAGTCCTCACAATGTTAGGTGTCGACATTTGAAGAAAAGAGCACTGCTATCCTAGTTAAAGAGAAACTGCCTCTTTTCCTTTCCAAAAAGAGAATTGTCCATTGGGACTTTCTGTCTGCTACACAATTTTGACATTCTGGCCACTCCATTCAGGTTCTGTGAAGGGTAAAAAAAGACAACATTATCAACTTTCAAACTTTGATGTATCAGAAGTCAAGCACTTTTAATATGATAGATTAATTCAAGAGCATGATCAAGCTAAGGAGCTGAAGTGCTCTGTGTGGATAGAGAAACCAGTTCTTAAGTCAAAATCACAGTCCCAGGCAAAGATATGTTATAAGAATTACAACATTACAACATTTAATTGTTTGACTCTAGGGCAGGATGTGTTTGGCACACAAGTTTGTATAAGGATTACTTTTTTTTTTTTTTCCATAGGCACTATTGGGTTTGTATTTGTATTAATGTATTAGTACTGGTGTATTAATAAATGCTTTATGTTATCTTCTATAACTGATAAAGTGGGAAATATAAAGATCCATCAATAGAAGCAGGTAAGAGAGCAGTTTTTTACCTTTAATAATGCAAATTTTCCCAAGTAAAGAATCCTGTAAAAAAGTACTTTTTAGTTCCACCTTCCTCTAATTTTGTGCCCGTGTGCATGCACACCTGAGGGAAAGGGATGGATTACTATTTTGTCTACATACAGCACATGCACTCATTTCAGACAAATCTCAGATTTTGGAGGCCATACTAGCAAAAGAAAAGACAGGAATGGATGTGAAATTAAAGCAAAATCAGAAACAAAGGAAATAAGGGAAATCCTAGAGAAGGAATGACTGAAAGTTCAGGGATGACAAAGAGCGTGTCAAAGGCACAAACACTATCATTAGGGAAGCCTGTGTTGTAGGCAATAGGCCATCCCGGGGCCTGGTTGGTTTCCCATATGTGCAGCATCCATGAAAGAAGCCAGTTCTGTTTCAAACCAATTGAACTGAAGCAGTTTGCTGGACCTGTGTTCCCATAACAACAGCAATTCACCTCTCAATTCTGCGGGTTTGGCACTGTGATGAGAAATACCCTATTCTTTCATTAAAATACTGCATGAAGCACAGTACGATTCTGAGAAACAGCTGATCATTTTACTCTACTTCAAAAATAGTCACTTTAATTTTTCTTTGGGAAATATATTAAAGGAAACTTCTGCCTTGATCTCTATCAGTGACTTCTTGTTGGTACTATTATAAGTTCACATAAACAGATCATTATACACAGATTATCGAAATACATCATTACTAATAGTCTCCGGCCAGAAGAGACTAAAAAAGCAAAGAAGGGAGAAGAGGAATGCTGTTATCTCCATTTCACAGGCAGAAAGCCTTCCCTAAGAGAAGAGTTTCCAGTGGTGAGGCCCGAGTTTTTCATATCCCCTGGAAAGTTTTCATTTTGTTTAAGACTTTCAGCTTCCATAGCCATCCTACATACAGAATATTAATTTTGAAACTCCAGTTTAACATCTGGTCCTAACAATATATATTTTTCCATTTGCAGTATCCCAGTGCCAGTAGTCTCTTAATAATTTATTCCTTTAGCTCATATCCCATCAACAAAACCTGTGGCATATTAACTGCAAAACTCTACACCTTTCTTTCAATAGGTACATACATAACTCTCTAGGCCTGCTTTCATGTGCAGCCATAGTAAAAAGTGCACACCTTGTACTTATGAACAAAGAACTGTAAAATAGATAAAATTTTAGCTTCATTGATATCAGTGCCAAAACTCCACACTGATTTCAATATAATTAGGATTTCATCTAGGTTCTCAAATTTTCCCATGTTTGCAGGTGAAGGCTTCCAAGCTGTGGACCCCAGCCCACAGAGCCAGGTCTGTGGAGAGGACACTCTTCTTATTTCCACATGATAAACTGCTCTAAACTCCTTTTGTCTTCTTAGTTTGAAAAAATAGTGAATTAACTCCTTTTCTATACATGCCATTTACTTCCCTGTGCAGTCAATACCAGTAATCATCTAAAGGATGCAACTTGTCTCAGTGAAGTACAGATTTGATAACTCTTCAGAAATGAGATTTTAGATATGCAAGTTTTGGGAAGAAATAGATCTTCATCCACTTTTCTCAAATTCTTTTCCCAAAACATCCCCAAATTATCAGGTTAGCCTTCACTTATGTCAGCAACGTGCAGTTTAAGGACTCGGGACATTCTGGGTATTCACTTGGTACTCAGGACTGGAGAGAGGGAAGAAAAGAAAGGGATAGCAGCATTAAAAATAAAATTATTTCAGATTTTACCAATATCTAAAAAATATAAGTGAAAGTCAACTTTATCTGTAAAGATGGATTTTAAAAATAATATTTCATTATGGTAAACCAAAATATTTTGAGCAGTTGTAATGGCAAGTAAATGGGGCCATATCAGATTTCTCCTGCTCCTTTCTTTTCCTTTCTTCTCTTAGCCAATTTGCTCACAAAAGTGAGCAAATTATTAGGCAAATGGCCCTCCTTGTATGGGCCTGAGGAGAGAATTAAGAAATATAGAGTTCAGGAAGAGACAGTGCAGTGTAACTTACTTCTTGGGGTGGCAAGTATGGAATTATTTATACAGAAAAGGATTAAGCCCTCCACAGAAATACAACACTGGAAAGGACCTCCAGAGTTACTGAGTCTAGTCTTCTGTTATTGTATATCTTCTATTACTAAATTTATTAACATCCGTCTCAAAGTGTTTTCTATTTTTTCTCCCCACACAGTAGGAAAATGTCCCAGAAATTCACTGCTTTGAAGGTCTGAAACATTCTCTCTTTCTATTGGCACCAACAGCACCTCTGAGGTTAAACACGGGGAGAGAGAGAAGAGCTGTAACATTTGCTAACATAGTAGTGGATTATCACCACATTGCCTCCCACCTTGCATTTTCTGGGCAAGCCAAGATTTTGGATCTCCTGCTTGTAAAGCAGTACTCCACTCCTCTGATCCTCTTAAAATCTCTAGTTCTCTCACGTAGTTGGATGTGGGTGGCCAACTCTATAGACAACATTATGGGAAAATCTCACTAGTGCCTCACAAAGTGGTGCAAATCTATTGCAGCCATCTCATGAGTTGATGTATATCAGAAACATGTCCCACCCTTCCCTCCCTTCCTCCCCTTCCCACCATTAAGATCAATTTATCTCAGAAAAGAGAGGGTAGTGATAAGACAGACAACCCAGCCCTGAGTTTTAACTCTCTAAAGTAGTCAAATAAATAACAAGCTCACAATACTCTGTAGTATCATTAAATTTCTTTTGAAATCTTTATTATGAAAGATTCAAGTTGTACCTCCCAACATCACTGCACTTTTACTAAGAGTTGATGACAGAAATTTTCAGCAGAGCAAATGCTGGCAAATGTCCTGGCAGACAGACACACAAATACCTTTTAAATGTGGTAATGAGAGCAGAACATAAGACCTAGATCATATCATTAAAAAGTTTTTGTCTGAAAAGAGTGTTAGAGAAAACCAGCATGTTCATGTAGTTTGAAATTTCACAAAACACAGAACTGTAACCAGTATCAAGTCTGTAAGTAATCAGTCCTCTGCTAGATTATGCACTAAAAGTAAGCTCAACAGCACAGTTTTAATCAATAAGGAAAATAAAGTCACTTACAATTTTTATAATGGTGCCTGGATAAATGGGACACACTACAAGAGCAAAGCAGTTTTTAATGGCAAAAAACTCAGGCAAGATTTGTTCATGTACCCATGGCAGTATAAGGATATAAGCAAGGTTGATGAGCAGAAGTTACTTCTTCCCTAAACCAGCTGATACAGGAGAAATGAATAAACCACCAGGCACATAGTCCCTTATTTGAGTCTGAAAACACAATTTAAAAGTTATCTAAATTTTACAAGTGGGAAAAATGTATACAGACAATCAGGCCTACCAATCTTGGTAGCACCTCTTCAAAAAGGCAAGCAGCATCAGAAAGAAAATTCCAAAACAGCATGTCAGTTTGTTATAGAATTCCCTGTAAGGGTCTTCCGCAACAGATCTGGTCACTGTGGAATTCAAAAAGAAATGTAGGGACCTTCCAGGCAGTCAAGGTTATTTCATTACTGGAACAATGGAAAAAATAATAGAAAACAATTTTTCTTAACTTTTCTTTTTTTGCATCTCAACACCAATAGGGAAAGGCTCTGGGCTTGGCTGCAACTGTACTGATGCTGCAAAAGGCAAAGTACAACGTCTTTTGCCTTTCCACCATTGCATGAGCTCTGCAGCAGCAAAACCTCATTTTCTCAGCAATTGTTTTAAGTAAATAGGAACTCAGAAAACACATTAGAGCATAGAATATAATAATGGTTCACAATCAGAGAGTCACTTTTCTGAATGCAGCCATGCTTTCATGTTTGCCATTTCCCTCTCTCAAAATAAGAAAATTCCTGATGAACACAGGATATCAAAGGGTCTCTTCCTCATTGACACAATAAGCAAACATTCTTCATCTGTGCCTATCAATAGCATTATGCCAAGTTAGAAAACAGACTTTTTACAAATGAACATGAATTGGGTGCAAGGAAAAACAGTAGGAAGAAATAATATAAGAAATATAAATTTTCTGTCAGAATTCTTGAAAACTGGTCCAGTATTTCATATTTTTTTTAGCTGACATGTTACAAGTTCCTCCTTTGACAAGGGACTGCCTAAAAAGTACATGGTTTTGCCTCCCCCACTCCAGTGAGAAGACAGACAACATCACACACTGCCAAGACACCTTCAAAACACAACAATTCTGCAAAGAAAGGGAATTCTGAAGTTGAAATAGATAGTACTTTTTACCACAGTGTACAAAAGCTGTCACTATGCTTTAAAGTCTTTAAAAGTCATCATTATGTTTTGTAGATGTAAGCTCTAATCCTATCTCACCTTACTCAGACACTTAAATACCTCCATATTAAGGCAATTATCTTCCAGGAGATAGTTCCTATCTTAGATTACCTTAATCAGATCAGACTGCTATCAATCCCTAAGGAACTTTTCCCACCACTGGAAGACAAATTTTACCATCTTTAGCTAAGATATATATATATATATTTGGATATAACTGATAGATTACATTTCTGCCACATTAATATCAAGTAACTACAGGACAAGGTAAGGGCAGTAAGACACAGCTGATCTATATATTTACCATTATTAGAAAATGCCCACCCCAAAATAAATACCCCGATGTATGCAAAAATGCATCTTATATACAGATATAAGTATATAGAAACAGAGAGGGGAGATTTTATATATTGAAACATATATGTAAATTTGGCTATACTTTTCTCCTTTGCTTACCTCAATGTTGTTTGCCTTCACAAACTGCAACTTCATAAGGAAAAATACTACAAATTAAATCCTAATTGCATAGATCTACTATGGACACACTGAGAAAGATCAAGATTCTTTTATTCCTGAACATTCCTTTATTCCTTTATATTCAGAAAAATCCCTGAACATTCTTTTATATTGAGAAAAATAATTATTACTTGGGCAAGGCCCATAGATCCTCTTTTTCACCTTTCATTATACAAAGTTTGGGACCTGGTTGTGAGACTTGCCATGTATTCAGCCCTTCTGTACTATGTAAACACAAATAAACACCTACCTTAATAGTTCTGTCATCAAAAGTGTATTCATTCCATTATACTATACCACAGACAAAATACAATCATATCACAAACTGCCCTGTGAGAGAAGAGAAGAAAACAAAACAGAATAGAAAATGGCTGAACTGATGGATGGATTTTGGACCATAGTGTGTACCAGTGATAAGAATGATGATTTTACTGCTGTATAAATATTTTAATATGCATGATCAATTAATAATTTCCAATATTTTCTTAGAGAGCTGATAAAAATTATTAAGCCTCAGACTCATTTCAGCAATGTTTAAATGAAGATGGAAACTTACAACACAAATCAATCAACTGGCATAGTCACCTAGGATTTAGGAATATAACTCAAGCAATTTTTTTCTTCTCTTGCAGAGAGCACTGTGAAAGGTATTTTAAATTATTGTGGATAACAATCTATCACAATAAACATGCTCAGGACATGCCCTGAATACAAATGAGGCAGTACAAAAATAAAAAGGAACACATGAATTGTAATTAACCCTGTGATTGTTCACAGATCCTGAAGCACTCAGTCTGAAAACAAAGATCTTCTAAAGCATATATTCAATTTACATGCTTCTATAACATAAAGTACCAAATGTATTAAAACAACACCACACGACATTTGTAGATTAGGAAAGTATAGAGAAGAAACTCTTCTGGCACTGTAAAGAGCTACAAACTCATGGATCAATAATATCAGTTCAAACCAGGTACTACATGCCAGTCCCTCAAATCATCACTCAAGGTACAACTCCAGCTGCTTCTTTACCATATCAGGTTTAAATCTCTCCCTCTGGACCATGTATTATAATCCTGCCATGAAGTAGCTTGGTGTGTGGCCACAGGCTATTTGGTGTTTTACTTTCAGCTCCAAAATTCATCTGATAATTTGAGGACCTCCTTCTCTCATGTCCTAGGGTGGCAGAGACATCATATTCTGAAGAACCAAAAGGCACAGAAAAGGAGAAACAATAAACAAAAAACTTGGGATTTTTTAAGACACACTTGTATCTGGGCTGTCAAAGTAGAATCTAAGTAATGATTTTTTAATGCCTTGAATGCCAACATTAATTGATTTATTGAAGACCATACAAGAGCTTGAACTGTAGGAACATCAGCATTGCCTCTTATCACATCATCTCCTTTAGAGGGCTGCCCAAGAACAGGCAGTATGAAGATCACCCATTATCACATGAGCCATGGGATTCCAACAATGGTACAAACCTCCAGTTGGCCAAGTCTTAATGCATGTAACAAGTGAGCCAATGCACAGTGTGGGTTTATTCTTTAGATACCAAATTGCTACAGCTCTCAGTGCTCTTCACCCCATGTGTCCCTGGCTCCTTCTGTCATAGCCAAAGGCAGTGGATGATATCTGTGTCCTGAACATCAACAGCAAAATTGCTATGTACAAGAGCAGGATCCAGGACTGGGGCTTCTCTCTATGCCCAGCAAATTTCCTGAGAAGCACCCTGTGCCAGCCACATGGGCTGCCCAGAACTAGTGAGGGGCCTGATGTACATTGACCAAGAGTTAAAAAGCACATGACTGCTGTCTTTCTGCGATGCTAGTGCACACATCACACATCAACTTGTGATAAGCAGCATTTCCATCTTGTAACCATCAGTTTTCACACGTAAAAGGCTGAAGCCTACTATGAGAGGTCAAGGAAATCAAGAATTTCTCAGTGCCTGTGCTCTGAAGAAAGATTAAGCCAACCAAAAGAATTCATTAAAGCAGCACAGCAAGGCACGGGCTTAGGAGAAAGCAGGAGGCAGTGAAAAGGTTGCCAGAGAGCTCAGAATAGCTTCCTGGAGAGGCATAGCTTACAGAGCACTAAAGCCACTGATACCACAGCCATGAATATATTGCCTTTGTTCTTTATTTCCAAAGAGAAACACCTTGGTAAAGGCCCTGAGATCATCCCCCTCCTGGAGGCTTGGCTGACTGCTCAAGGTCAACATGGAGACAGTGCAGCTGGGCTGCTCCTTTCTCCTGGTGCCGCTGCAGAGGCTTCAGACAGCACCGCAGGGAGACCCCCTTCCTACAGGAGCTGCTGTAACCCCAGCCTCTATCCCCGGGTCCCCACCAGCACCGCAGCAGGACCACTGCCACAGCCGTGCCTGCTGCGGGCACCATCGGCCCAGGCATGGACCTTCCCCTGCAGGCCCCCATCCAGGCCTGGCCTCAGCCCAGCGCCATCCCTAGGGAAATGCCCAGTGTCCAGGGCGGGGGCTGTCCCTGGCTGCTCTGCTGCCAGCTGGGGTGGCGGGAGAGGCCCTGGCTGCCCAGCCAGCCCCTGGTGGAGCCCCCATAGCACTTGGCCCCTGGACCCCTGAGCCCAGGGCGATGCTGGCCCTGCAGGACCCTGACACTGAGCGTTTTGTGAAGACTGGCAGAGAAACCTACTCAGAAAACACAGGGTATTTAGCCTAATAAAAATTCCAACATTGGTATATTAAGCTACTCTTCCTCCCCTGTCCATTAACAACAGTAATCCCCTGAAAAATTGAATACTTTTAAACAGTAATTAGCTGATAAGTAGGTGACTCCAAACTATTATTTCTGGCTAAAATTAATGTAGCAGCAGTATTTTGATAACTGCTAATAGGAAAAACTTGGAAGCCTCCTCATAGTATTTAACATAAGGCAAATTAAAGTGCTGACATTTTTATGGTGTTTTAATTAATGAGAATCTAGAGTGGAATTCTCATGCAAATACTGTACGTATTGTATGACAATCCTATTAATACCAGAGGAGTTAATTATGATTAGTCCTATTACACTGAGTACTAAATGAATTAACAATAATGAGGCACTCCTAATACTATGATCGCATTTCCGCATACATTTTAATGGATAGGTTTCACCCTGATTAGAGCAGATAAATTATTAGCAGCAAACAAAATTATCTCTTCCATTTATTGCTTTTTCTCTCAGCTCTGTGTTCAGAAATCAAAGCTCATTTCTGAAAAAGAACTATTACTCGTGAATATCCAACATATTTCTAGCCTTTAACAAACTGTTCTTACAACTGTTCAGTAAAAGAAACTTCCCTCACAGGGCATTATTTCTATTCCTAAACATTTTAAGCAGGGAGTATCAACTTCTTTGAGCTTATTTACTAAGGTGTCAGCTATCCAGAGCCATCCTCTAAGTCACTGGGCAATAGATAACTGTGTTGCCATCAATTAGCAACCCACATTGCCAAAAGCAAAATTGAAGAACTGAACTTACTGGAAAACTTGGAAGATGAAGGGGTCAGTTTCAGACACTGTAGTGAGTAAGTCCCAGATTAACAAGGCACTGCAGCAGCCAGAAAGGACCCTGGCCAGGCTTGCATATTTCTGTCCATAATTCCCAGTCAGAAGTAGGTATGCAAATGTTATGGGCTTTGAGCTCAGCAAATCAGGGCATTTCAGATACAGAACGTATTCTGCATTCATGCAATAAATCCAGTGTGTAGGGAGAAGGGAAATGGGATGTGAACAGAGGCACTGAATTTACAGCAAAGGTGAGAGCACATGGGCAGCACATAAGCAGTAAGCACAGTGCTTCCTGCACATCCCCAGCACAACCACAGCACGCCAACCCATCGTGCACAAGTGAGTGAGCACTGAGTGGCTGCAGTATACAGCACACACAATCTGGTCATTTCTGGAAGTTCAGCATGGAGAAGCAGCGCCAGGCTTGGCCAAGGTAGAAGACATTCTCAAATCTTATACCAATATAAAATGTTGCCACTTGTGCACCATTTCTGACCAGAAGATGAGATGTACTCAGGAAAACCCTGTCAACTGCTGTCTAACTGGCACCATTTCTTACTTTGTCTTAGTTGTTTCCTCTATTCTTGCCAACTGATGAGGTTTTTCCTCCCAAGAATTGGCTCTGATGCAGAGGCACACAAAAAAATAGCAAGGAAAAAACAAATTACTTTTAGAAAGGTAGGAAGGGCTGGTGGGCAAAAAAACAGGAAACCATCAGAGATAGAAAACTATATAGAACAAATAAATAAATCTAAGCTTGAGAGGACTGGTTTTATAATGGCAGTCAGGTGAAAAGTTCTTCATGGAGAGGATAGCTTTTGCGTGATTTATGCTAGTTCTTGATATTCATTTCTGCTTATCTCTATTTGTCTATATTATCCCTGGTTGCTGCATGTTGTTTCAATTGTTGTCACAAAGTAAGCTAATTTCATGTGCTCATGAGATATCCTTTAGATCCTCTCACTGCTGTACCACTTTCAGAAACTCAATAGCCAGAATTCAACTAAGTGCCTTCTTTAAAATCAGTTCAAAATCAATGTAACCAAATGTTTTGTAATAATTTAGTGCACTGGTTTAGGGAAGAAATCAAATTGTTTCTGATGGTGAGCATTCAAAATCTATCTACTAACTCTGTGGACAGCCATAAATCTTCCAAATCCTATTACAGCAAGGCAGTTACCAAAGCAGTACTTGCATAGCAGTACCTAATATATAAAAGCATATAAAAATTCATCCAGAGTAGTATTTATATATTTTTTTTTAAACAGAGAAGTAGTCGGATAGTATTCTTTTACTGTTCATGGTTCTAATTTATATTGACAAAGGCACTCAGGACACAAATAGATTTTGCTGTTCACTGTGAAATACTGTTTTTCTTGCTGACTTCTAATTTCAGGCATATTCATGCCTTACAAAACAGTGGACTATGATCTAATTAAAACTTGTAGTGCTTTCTTTTCCTTTGCTAAGATATCAAAGGAAATAAATTTTAAAGTGTAATCAGAAAGTAGCAGAGCTCATTTTCACCCCACTTATCCTGGTAGCTTAGGAGAAATAATAGTGTTATGCTAGTGTAAAACCAGCCACTGAGAGAAAACCAAACTGTTCACAAGATCCAGTCCTCGATCACTAAATTCAAACAGTGCATTACTTCTTGACTAAACCTGCTGCTTTCATTCACCTTCCCAGTACAGAAAAAAACTCTTATAAAAACTTATGAATAAAGGTATCAGAACATAGTCCTTAGACAGGATATTCTGCAATCAACATTTACTCATTTGTACCTACCTATTTTGTTCTTATGTCCACTTTTAACAGGTGGCCAGTTAAATGTTCTAGTTTGCAGTCCTGAGGCAGATCATTAAAGAGTGCAGAAAGGATCTGTTAGTACACATTGTGGTTATGATGGCAAATTTGGGATCAAACCTAGCAGCATACTTTCAGGTAAAACTGATGTTTTCCCTTGCACTGGTAAGGAAGGCAGGATTAGAACCCCGCTGATCTGGGTTCGTGTCCTGCTCAGCATTCAGGCATAGCCTGAAACTAGATGTGAGGGAGTGATGTGCAGCTCTGCAGGCTGATGTCTGGGGTTTAGACTTTCTTAAACACTTCTTCTGCTTTCTTCACCTGGTTTTCCTACTAAATTAAACAGCAATTTGCAAGTACCTCTGCCAGTTATTCATTGCTCCTGAATACTTTCCAAAAGGAATTATGTTTGATAAAGAAAGGCAGAGGCACAGGTTGCTAGAGGTGTGGGGGAAGATAAGTAGTTTAGGTGCACAGTATTAAGATAGCATTAAAATTTTTCTTAAATACTAGAAAGATTTAATCTTTCTGCATTAAGAATTCCAACTGATTAGGGAATGTGGAAAAAATAAGTTTGGCAGGGTAGAAGAGAAATTAAGAATAAATTGTACAGGTGGAAAAATATAAAGGGAGGATAGAAGAAAAAGTTGTAGCAAAAGAAGAGTTCAGTTCTTCTCTACGTGCTTCAGCTTATCTCCTCAACCTTTTGCCCAAATATGTTTGTCCTCCTGCTAACTTTCTTTCCTTCTCCCTTTTCACTAAAAAATTAGTTCTCTGGTGGACTTGCTAAGCTATTTTATATTTTTAACTGTTAAACTATATAAAAGTAACAATATTTGTCAATCAAGGCAGAGGCTGGAAAGCTCTAGAAGGCCCTCACTATGACATCTACAATTGATCAACAAAAACTATTTTAAAATGTAATACTGTAAAAAAAAGATATTATCAACATTGACTGATAACAATGGCATAAAGTCCACATTGTGAAAATCACGGACAGTTCAGTATTTTAAGATTTCTTACTCTCAAGCCCAGGCATTTATCAAGTTGATTACAGCACTATTCTTGCTGGTTCAACCAAGTACATGCTGTTGAGACATTATGTCTAATCTGGATGTCAAATTTTCAAGGTAGAGGTTGAAAACTGTTTTGTACTCTGGTAAGAGACAAAAGAATAATTCAAAGACTGCAAAACCTTATTTGAAAAGTGAGCAACTGACAGAAGTTTTGACCATTTCATTTTTCCCTGAAAAATGTAAAAATATTATGAGATCACAGTCTTGCATGGAGACACAGTGTTTACATGCAGAGGAGTTGAGAACAGAGCTCTTAAAAACATGGCTTGCTTTAATCTTTCACAGAAAGGCATGGCGGGATGCAGAGGTAACAAAAACATTTTAACAGACTATTAACAAAACATCATTAACTCAAGAACCTTGTAGATTCTCCCATTATTTCCATCCCTTATATCAAGGTTGGATGCCTTCCCGAAATATGCTGTTGATTGTATGGGATGAAACAACATGCTCTCCACTGTACAGGACAGGTTAGATCTTCCCAACGGTCCTTTCTAGTCTTCAAAACTAAGAGTAAAGTTAATGATTCAGTGGGACCAAGAGAAGCCTCCCTTATGAGGAAAAATGTTATAAATTCCCAGTCCAGCACAGGAAATAAATATGCACTTAACAGTACAGTTTCAATTATCTCAGTCAAAATACTATCAAGCTGCTCTTCCAACTCTTCCAACAGCTCAGTATCCTACGTATTGTAGAGTCATATTGTAAGAGACCAGAAGAGAAGAAGAGTGGCAGAAATGAAATATAATTCTGTATTGCTCATTAGGAAGCACAGTGTGACATGGAAATTAATAACAAGCTGGTAACGAAACATGTCTCTCAAGACATTCCTGTTCCCAGTCACAAAGCCTCTTTTCCCATAGCACATGCAGTGAGTACTGGAGAGAATCCCTAGTACACACACTAGCACAGTGGTAATGCCCTCATAGGGAAGATATTGTTTTAAGCAAAATGCTTCTCAGAAGAGAGTTTATATTCTGAACCTTATGAAAGAGAACAAACATTATACAAGAGAGAAAAAAAATATTGAGGAGATCTTGTTTCTTATTCAAAATGAACTGATTGTGATTTGTGCAGGAGACTTTCAGTTGAAAGAGTATATTTCACCTAAAAACAAAAGACAGATCTAAAGACAACAATTTGTATGTGGAGGGTGATACAGAATCACTTTCTTATAAGGAGAGTACATACAGTATTCACCCAAATCTTTTAGACAAAATACTGAATATCTAGCCAGCGTGCTCCAGTTCTGAAGAATAAGTGTAAAGTATCCGAGCAGACAAGAATGGCAATGTCCCTCTCTTCACTCACATGCACAGGGTAGTCTAATACACCCATAAAACCCTTACTAAGTCTCTTTGAGCAAGAGGTTCCTTTACATGGACACACCTGCCAGGAACAACGTACAACTTCAGTTGCATTTCACCCTAGCTTCAGCTCACATATAGGTCACACTGTCTTATTACAACAGATTAGCTCCTGTCATTATGATAATGATGGTTCAACCCACAACAGAAATACTAGTAACAGGATTAGTTTTCATCAAAACATGAGTGTAAGTCAGTGTTGCCTACTAGCTCTGCATTTATAAAACTATGAATCTCAAGATGATGTAGAAGCACCTGCCAGAATATACCACTAAGTGGCAGCTGCTGGAAAAGTATATTTAGACTTATTTAGCCTAGAAAAAATTTTAACACATCATCAGTTTAATGTCTATAAAATGTAAACGAAGGCACTAAGGCTCACGATGAAAAAAACAATGGCTGGTTACATGTACATCAGCCCATCTGTAAAGACAGTACAGTTCCTTGTAGTCAGTTTAGTCCTTGTGCAGTTACTTCTTATAAACACATTGACTTGCAGAGACACTGCACACCTTTGCTTCCCAATGAGATCATGATGATTGCACAGTTCTTTATACACCAAGTGCTACACAGTTCCATTTGTATCAATCTTCCCTGTCTATTGAGATGATCAACATAAGCATGCAGACATTAAGAGTAAAATTACTATTCACTTACAGAACTTTGTTTTTATGCATCTCTCTGGAAATGGACAATACAATTCCTTTCTTAAGGATCAATAGACCATCAGTATTCTTCCCAAGTTTATGGAAACCTGCTAAAACTGGAGATCATGCTGGGAGAATTTAACAATTTGCTCTCCACCTTCACTAACAGATACTGATTTACCAATGGAGATGGGCCACCCATCTCTCACTCATGTCCTGTCCAAGTTTCTAAGACATTGTTCAGGTAGTATTTTAACACTTCTTCAGTAATTCAAGCACCCTAAGTTTTAAGATACTTCTTATTCAGGATCTTTACCTGTGGCAATAAGGAAATACTGTGCAACTGATCTTCTTTCTGGAGACTTTGAGTAGCAAGTCCCCTCCTCCACTAAAGCTGGACATTTCTAGAAGGCTATAATGGTAGATTAGTTTGCTGTTCTGGTAAGACTGTGGATGATCTAGCTGCTGAAACAAGTTCTGTGTGTGAAGCATCTATTGATTCTTTGGTTCCTAGGACTCCTGAAGTATTTTGTGTGAATACATCAAGAGTTTGATAAATTCTTTTTAATTTAAAAAAAATCTATAATTTGCTAGAGAATATTGAAGAAAATTAATCATTTTTGTCCATAAAACTGCATTACATTTTGTAATTGTTGGTCTAAATTGATAGTTATTTTTTTTAATTTTCCAGTAACATATTCATTTATTGGTCAAGGCATTCAATCATTGCTTTGCTTTTCTGGAATGAGTTTGAGTCTCCACAACATCACAGTATCATTTTATCCACAGGTTTAAAATCAAAGTTTAGGTAATTTCCTTTTTAGTCTTTTAATGACTTACGAAATCACATTCTCTGTTGATAATTATACTGCTTTTAACTTATCAAATACAATACGTATGCAATTCATTGTTCTGTATGTCAAACCAAGCACATGAAGGTAATTCTCTCTTATTTCAACTTTTTACTTTTATAAAAGAACTAGCACTTTATAAACTGCTTAACTCATTAAAATTTTACAAAAATCCATTAGAAGAGTTTCTCATTTTATCCAAATACTATTCATCAGCATTTCTAATTTCATTTTAATAACTTGTCTTTTTTAGAGTAATGTCATACATATCTTTTACATTAACATTAAAAAAGCCTGAAATAGAGGATAGCTAGGGGTTTTTTTTCTGTTCTATAAATATACTGGAAGAAAAATAATCTCATTTTAGTGTAATATATTGCTCCACATTAAACAAGGAATTTTTCTTCTAAACACTTAACTTGTACATCAGTCAGTCTTAGTTTTAGGTGATAAAAAAGAAGCTAAATATATCATTTGCTTGCATTGTGTATCCTTTGAAATGTATAATTTAGAAAACTAAAACTTTCTTCTCATCTTTATAGCAGAGGAAAAAAGAAAGATGAAACATAGCTTTCTTGCAGGTGTTTAGTTAAAAAACATGCTGTGACCTTGGAAACAATACTTCAGTGAACCAAAATAGTTATAACTCACTATTTCATGGTGTGCCCTTTAAATACATGTTAATTCAAAATTACAGCTTCTGTTTCTCTGTACAGGAGAAGCTATTTCACTTACTGAGTCTACCTTTTTTTTTTTTTTTTTTTAGTTCTATCACAAGCACCTAAAAATCTTTGCAGATATAGTTCTAACTATGTTATACTGTAGCATGTCCATACCAATCCTGAAATCAGGTGATCCTTCTAAGTGTCTGAGAACAAATTTCACTGAACATTGTCAAGCAGTGCTGGATGTTAGAGAATTGTTTCTTGGAATCTGAAAACTACACTAAATGACAAAAATACTGCATTGCTGTGGAAGATGCACCACACCCCACACCAAAAGTGCTTTGCACAACACACCCCAGAGTGAGAAGTAACAGACAAGTGCACAACACTTCAGCTGCACCAAGCACTTGTGGTCATACTGAATTGTTCTAAGGCCAAAACAGGTTTATCTCTTTTTTTCTTTTTTCTGTTTTTTTTTTATGATAAATTAACACTACTGTAAAAATGAAAGCCTGCAGTCAATTCCATGTAAACTATGACACTCATTTTTAAACAGATTTTTCCCGGTCAGATACTCAGACTCAGTTTTTAAAAATGCATGGGTTTGTTGCAATTTCTGGATTAGAATAAATGCATGATATGTCTTGTCATAAAACTTGGAGAGATTATACATGAATAAGAAATAATTTTGAACTTTAATATTAATAGGCCACCAACATGCTTCTTGTTCTTATTACAACTTAATGGTTATAACACTATAGTCTCCAATAAATCAATTATTAATGAGAGCTATCACTATTATTTTTCATTTCTCCAGCAGTACCAGCACGTGTGTGATAATAATATATATGTAGCTAGTTAAACTCCGACCTCAGAAATTCTTACTTGGTTTTAGTGGAACATAAAAGAGCAATGTATACAGCTGTGTTTGAATGAGTTTTGTTACGAGATACAAAGAAAAAGTGGCTGGATCTTGCAAGCTAAAATGGAAATTAATTGACTTGTTAAAGTAAAAAAAGAGAGCTCCTCTATTTTTTATTTAGAGACTGTTTAATAAGTATTTTGCTTATTAATTTTTACTATAGTTCAGCTTTAACTATTTTTTATTGTACTTTATAGTACAGAGATTTCTAAAGTTAATTTTGAAGCATAATAAGGTCTCAATAGTATAAGACCTTTTACAATATCGCATGGTAAAGTCATAGCTAAGAAATGGTAGGATAGCACAGATACACCTGTGAGAGAGAATGGTATAGTAGCTAATTAATAAACTTCAGCTCTGTTTACTGGTTTAGTTCTGCTAAGGACAAGAGTTAAATAAGGTAAGAAGGCGGTGGGGGGTAGGGACAGAAGATGGATAATTACTAGAGAAAAACTACCTGTGAAGATACCTCACAGGAAAGAGAGGTACCTCACCAGTACCTCTCTGGAAAGAGAGAAAAACTGAGGAAGTTACAAATTCACAGCCTTCAACTATCCTGCAGCTGATGTCGAATAACAGATAGATAGTCTATCTGACTGCCATACACTACTCTCATCAAAGACCATTGCCTGGGTCAAAAAGTAAAAGCAAAAAATAAGCAGCCACCATAAGAAGTAACACAATCTTTCTAGGTTACCTCTGTCAATAAGTCCTCTGCAGGTTGCTTCCATCCTTATGTTTAATGTATCCACTATTTCAAAAATATGCTAAACAAGAGAAAGCCTGTAACGAGGTGTGCTCTGGGGTCTGCTGTCGCAGAGGGCCAGCACAAGGCTTGCATAGAAACTTTGGAGGCAGCAGACCTGAGCGAGAATACAATAAATGTGGTTCCGAGAAAGTTGCTCCTTAGAAAATGGATGTTTCTTACCTCTCTGAGACCTTCAGTTCTACCAGCTGTATTTTCTAACAACTACTGACTTATTCAAGAATAGTTATGTTTGGTTGGTATTCTTCTCAATGACCTTGAAAAACAAAATCTAGAGGAATTTTTGAAATAATCTCTGTTCAAAATTAAACAGTGCTGCAGTTAATTTCCTGATGTTTTCCATTTTTTGATAGGACAATATTGTTCTGCAAAGAAAGGTAAAAATTCCCTGAAGATACTTTCTATCTGAAGTGGTGTAGAATGTTAATATGTTAATGAAGAGGCAATAAAAAAATAGATCTAACCAATTTTTACTATTTCATCTACTTCCAAACTTGCACAGTTTGCACTCTTATCAGAGCATTTTCCCTTAAGGGTAAATCTTTGCATAGCAATATATGCAACAAAATCAGAAATGGTTTAACAGGAGAATCACCTGTCAGATAATTTTAAATTGTATTCCTTCAGTGATCAATGTTTCATCAAATCTGTGACAGTCAATGTCATATTAACTATAAGTCTTTTGGACTAGGTACTCAGGTGACACAAGCCAGGGTTAACTCCATCACCTTCTTGTGGCACTTCATACAAATTAAATTGCTGCATCCTTGCTGTTTTCTAGCTGTGAAATTAACTGGAGCTTAGCAAATTTTCTTTTCCAGTCTCAGACCATGTAAAACTCAGTGAGGCAAATTTCCTGTCACCATGCAGCATTGTCCCTCTCTCTGGAATTCATGGGTGGATCAGACTCAAATTGTGTTTCCACCAGTGGAAGTCTGATGATTCCCTATACACCTGTGAATGCTATGCTGCAAAGAAGATTGTGTGCAAAAGTCTGTAACTGTATAGTCAGACTGACCAAGATCACTGACCCCTGGAGAAAGTCAGCAGTCACTCAGTCAACAAAAGTAATTTCACTGCCATTCAGTGGTTGTTAGAGGATGTTTTTACGTGCAAGGGGGATGATCCTGATTTGGCTATTATCATTTGATTAGTTTTGGGAGAGCAAGGTTTGTTATTTTCAAAGATGCAAATAAGATCAGAATGAAACCTTACTAATTACATGACTTGCCTACCTTGCTTTATTAAAGAGTTCCAAATTAATTTAACATTAATTAATGAGCTTCTAAAATAAAGTATTATTTGGTAATTGTTTAAACTTGTTTCAGACACTTTTTCAGATGAGCTGCGTTTAGAATTATGCTGCTTTTGTTTTTATTTACTTTTCACAGCTTTTTGATAAAATATTGTTGTCAGATAGCATATGGATGCTAAACCCTTTCCTTGTTGATTTGATAATTTAGTAAGAGAGCTAAATTCTTTTTTCAACAAAGCCACTGTAAAAAGTCTTATAGATTTCAGTGGGAGTAGGAATGGTCCCTCCAAAGGTGAGATATTCAGGCTTGAAGTTGTTGGGTAGGTATGTAGCTAGTTAACTTGCAATCTTCTTAAAAGCCAGGATGAAGAAGGGAAGCTCAATTTCTTCACCACAAACTCTGTGCAGGTCTCAGTAAGCAGTTCTGACTGAAGATTTTTTAGTCCTTGTATTCCAAAGAACTGAGTGGCTGTAGGATGAGAGTTTTCTTATTTGATAAGCCTTACTTACAAAAAGAAAACCAATTTCACCAAGATAAGACGTTCACCTGACGTATGCACTGAGAATGTCCAGACTGTAACAGAGTCAGTAACTGTTGGTCACTCTGGCATGATTAACTGGAAAGCAGCCTGTCCCCACCATGCCATTCCCCACAATGCACCCTCCTATTCTGCCTCCAGCCCCTCATCCATTTCTGAACAAGACTCTTCATGGTAGGAAGTGTTGACTTCATTAATATTCTGTATACCACAGGCAGAAAAATCAAAATGCTAGGTGCCAACTTAATTAGGAGTTTTCCTACTTGGCATTGAAGAACTAATTATGGGCAGGAGAATCCATGGGGTAGTTTGCACTCAGAATGCATTGTCCCAGTCTGTATTAACTGGAAAACAGGAACTGACTTTGTATTATCTGAGGTAGAGAATATAAAGCTATGATCATCAGATTTATTAGGCAGAAAAATGTATAGAGTTATGAGATTTTTTTTTTTTACCTGAGGTTAAATAGTAATAATAATGTAACCATGATAAAGCTGTTACTGCAGAAATTATATAAATGTAAACAAGTCAATGTTTAATCAAAAGAATAAACTCACCAATGCAATATGAAACAAACCACTATATATGGTTTATAGAAATATGTCAAATATTTGACTTACTTGAAGTAAAAAAACCAGCATGGTCTCTGGTGCTGCTTTTTAAGTTTCTCCTACATAGATCATTCTATCCAGCTACAAAAAGGAGGTTGAGATTGCAAAAGATAACAAAATACTAACAGACTTTACTTTTTCAAGGTGTTTGTTTTGATCTTGGCAATAAGTGTTAATTAGTGTTTTGTTTGGCTCCTGATCAGGATCCCCAAACCCACAAGCACTGTAGCAAAGCTGACCCACCCATACCCTTACAGAAGTACATCTTGACAGCTCTTACAGCAGGTTTGGAACTGTCAAGCTTAAATATTATAGGAACAGATTTCAGACAGACCAAAAGTATCAGCGTATCCATTTAATTCAGCAATGCTCATACCTGCAATTTTCCACTAATTCTTACTATAAAAATCTAGCCCACAGTAGCTACTGCCCAAGAGATGGGCTGCAGAGTTTCAGTTTCTTCATGATACTTTGAGTAATGGTGGGCAGGTACAATTAAGAGCTCAGACCTGCAAACACTTCTCATCAGATACAGTTATCACTGGCATAGTCAGGAACAAATACAAATGGACAACATATACCCATTAAACTTAGGCAATATACAGCTTTCTTCACTATTACTGGAACACTACAGGTAAGTTTTCTCACTTGTTGTTTAGTAATTTTATAATTAGAAATATAGTAAGTACAATAAGTACATTGTAGACGTAGCACTTAGGGACATGGTTTAGTGGTGGACTTCGCAGTGTTTTTCTCGCCCTCTACTCTGCTCTTGTAAGGCCCCACCTGGAGTCCTGTGTCCAGTTCTGGAGCCCTCAACACAAGAAAGACATGGACCTGTTAGAACGAGTCCAGAGGAGGCCACGAGGATGATCTGAGGGCTGGAGCACCTCTCCTATGAGGACAGGCTGAGAGAGTTGGGGCTGTTCAGCCTGGAGAAGAGACGGCTCCGGGGAGATCTTATAGCGGCCTTCCAGTACCTGAAGGGGCCTACAAGAAAGCTGGGGAGGGACTTTTCATAAGGGCAGTTAATGACAGGACAAGGGGAAATGGCTTCAAACTGGAAGAGGGTAGGTTTAGATTAGATATTAGGAAGAAATTCTTTACTGTGAAGGCAGTCAGATACTGGAACAGGTTGCCCAGAGAAGCTGTGGATGCCCCCTCCCTGGAAGTGTTCAAGGCCAGGTTGGATGTGGCTTTGAGCAACCTGGTCTAGTGGAAGGTGTCCCTGCTCATGGCAGGGGGGTTGGAACGAGATGATCTTTAAGGTTCCTTCCAACCCAAACCATTCTATGATTCTGTGGTTGGACTTGATAACCTTAAAGGTCTTTTCCAACCTAAATGATTCTGTGAGTCTATGATTCTACTCAACACATTCATACAATAGCACTCAATTCTGCTAGCATGTTTACTTGCTGTCTAGCACAAAGGAGAGATAACTAGCTAGCAAGCGTTATGCAACCCCACAGGGAGTGTTTGCAGGATCAGACCTTTTTCTTCCTAAGTCATCTTCCTGCCCAAGGCAACAATCAACACATTGTCACAACCAAAATTACTTTGAAACTAAATAGAAATTTCATGTGGTTTGTCAGTACAGCTATGCAGGGAAGTGCAAGTATTATCACACTAGTAGGAATGGGACTAGCACGACTGAAGAAATCACAGACTAATGAAATAATTTGTATTCCAATAGATAAATTCCAGCCCTACATCTCATATTCCCATTATTTTACAATGTTGCAATAGATTTTTTTTCCTATTTGCAAATCTCTTTGTTTAATTATTGCTTCTAAAGGAACAGGAAAAAGACTCTGGGTTTTAAAAATATTTCATCATCCTTCCAGCAGTATCAGAACTAGAACTTGTAGCAGTCATGCAGGTTTGATACTATTGATGGATCAGGTGGAACAACACTGAGCAAGGAAATGGGCAGAAGAATGAGGATGTCAATTTAATTTAGAGTTCAGTGCTGCCAACACAGTTCATGCTGAGTGCTGCCTCAGTCGGGGAGAAATCCTACTGATTTTAATGTGATTATTCCTTAGGCAAAGTACTTCTGGAGAGAAGGAGGAGGAGGGAAGTCTCATTCCTAGGTTATGAGACAATGAACAATAACTCTTCCACACTGTATTGCCATGAGGCCCCAATTTGACAATAAACAATGACAAAGTGTGAACTGGACTTTGCATTAATAATAATATGTACTTTAAAACAAAAGAGCATTAACTACTCTTTCTGAATGTTTTCCGATTTATTAGCATTTTAACACCTGGAGTCGTCATCTCAGTTTTAACTATGACAGTTTTTTCATCAAGTTCCAAAGAACCAGGATTCTACTCCTAAATTTTTGTTGAATGGTGATCATTTTACAGTAAGCTTCTGTATATCTTATGAATTTAGAAAATTTTTCTACACATTTTTTACATTATGTTCTCACAAAATAAACCTTAGCTTTAAATCCTACACTTGTACTGTCTTTCAACACCACTTGAAATGTTGCATGTTGAAAGTGAGAATTTGCTGTGAAACCCAGAAATCTATAAATGCACTGGGAAATTACAGTATTTGAATTGATAATTTCCTTTTTTATTATTATTGGAATCCTATCAGATTTATTGTATCAGAAACTGGGTGTTATTACATTACTTAACAGAAAACTCTCTTTGTGAATGTCTCCCATGTTTTGGAAGAGATCAGAATCCCATAGGTTAGAGGGGTAAATAGTTAGGTCTGTGGTGTATGCATAACTGTAAACATGGCTATTTTACTTCTTTGTACTGTTGCTTCACAGCACAAATAAAAATCAGAAAGTCCAAAAGTAGTACTGGAAAATCCAAGTCAGAAATCCCAAATTTTAAAAGTGTTTTTTGAGTGCAGGGAGGGTAAGTGGTAGCTTCCAAAAAGATTTTATGTCAACATCAACATAATTAACAGGGGAATGTGATTGAAGAAATTCTGCTGGGTTTTTGTATTTTGTTTTCTACAGAGTAAATAATAAAGAATTGCGACTGATATAATTCTGCAACCTGGCAACTTTATTTTTCTTCAGAATATGTTTATAGTGGTTTTTGTCCTCCAATCTTAGTAAATTAACATTGATTATAAGAAGCAATGTTCAAGCAAGACATCCATAAAAATCTTTCTTTGTATATGCTCTGTAAGATGAAGGTATCCATCATCTTCATGCAATGAAAAGTTGCTTACAAAATTAAAATGGATCTACTAGTGAACTCGTGAGGCATTTTAGATGCAAGTCGTTGACTGTCTTTGACAAACTAACTTAGGAAACAGCAATCTTTTTCCAAACTGAAAGCCTATTAATCAAGTAGAAATACCTATTTATTTTAATATGAACATATTTATTTACATTGGCATCTTCTCTTCCACTCAGTTTGGTTTTAGAGATCAGAGTAAACTGCTGTCAATGTAGTTTATTACTAACAGTGAGCTTTCAGTTTATCTTTCCCTTGAAGCAGGAAGGAGGAATCCCAGAACAGTACTCTGGGTAATTCCAGTTATTCTGAGAAACTTCAGACCTGGCAAAGCATTAAGTGACACTGCTCAGATGTCAGGAGGGAGATAGAAATGGAGAGCTGTGTAGACCATCTTTTAGTGTAAGGCTCAGGATTACCTGGTTTGCTCTATCTGTGCACTTGGGTCATTTCCACAAACTCAGAGAACCTGCAATTTCTTTCTGCTGTTTGAGATGGAATCTGATGGAATCAAAGCTATGTAATTACATTTAATGACAGTCATCTTTCTGAGGAAATAAAACATGCTCTGCTTAGACTGTTTTGAAGCTCGATATATGTTGTATACTTTTCCTCTTGCTGATGATATATACATGTACATTTAAGGACATTTCATTTGCAGGGTAAATGTTGTAGCGGGGTGTTATGAACTACATCAGCATAAGGAGAAAGCAAGTAAATTAGCAAAACAAGACTCTTGCATTGCCAATATCACTGTCAAATGCAGGCTTGGAAGCATGGAAGATTAAATGCTTCAAACTTTAGCTTCGAATTAGAATTTGTATTGCAAATTGTTAGGTCACAGAAGACTAAAATCATTGAGTCAGCCATAGCACAAGGAAGACTGGTAAATTATGGAATACGAGGCATCGCTCAAGCTAAGCAGCCAGACAGAAGACAAGAGTTTAAAGCACAGTCTATGGAAAATTACTACACTGCAAAAATCAAACCTTGGGTTCTGCAAACTGCAACACTCACGAGGAAAACCAGTTTGTTGTTCTGGTCTGCACATCACATTGCATATGACCCTGGATATCATACAAAGAAATTTGGGTATAAACACTGCCGAAATATTGACCATTTTGCTAAAGTATGGTGTGTTGCTTCCTGTAAAAATGGGTAAATAAAATTATTCTTCCAGGCATGCCTCTTAACTTTGTAGACAAATATTCTAATGTAAATTGTATTTGTAAGTCACTAGTATTTCTGCTACATTAGGAGGACAGACACGGGTGATTAATTAATGTCAGATACTGTCTCTGCAGTCTCTCTATTACCTGAATTCACTTACTTGCAATGCTTTAGAGGTTTGTCACTTGCTGACCCTCCATTAGATGCAGTGAGTGATCTGGGGAACCAATTTCTATGCTTGGTTTACTGTACACAGACATGATTTTTGACCCAGATAGTGCACTTGCTGAATTCCATATTGTGCATAAAGGTGTGCTATGAACAGTACAGTGTATGTACGTACAACACAGGCACCCGTTTGTTATGGGAAACATGCAAATACCAACTTCCCTGTAATGTTTCAGCAACACTGTACACTAGTCTAGCAGACTGTAATGTCAGTGACTATAACAGACAGTACTGAAAAACCTGCTATGCAAAGGGTTTGTTCAAGGGAACAAAATCCAGTCTTCTGTGTTATTCATACAATGGAAAAGACACAACTCACCATTTGTATTGCAACCCACTACTGGTATCACAACCCTTTAAAAATAGTCCAGAATGTCATTATTGATGAAGCTAAAGTTTCAGAACATCTCAATAATAAAAATGAAAAGGTAAAAATTTTTAATTTTTGCATGTCTTCAAGGAACTCAAGCAAAGCCAAGCAACTGCCCTTCATGTATTTCCATAAAAAAATCAGATGTCATATTTGCAAAATGCACAAAGATGTCATTTACCCCTGGTAGACTGTGTATTGCTCCACAATGTGGTGCAAGGGCTACCAGAACTCCACAGCATTTAGCTCACTTGATGGATTTCTCCACTTTAAATGGGTATGCCATGACTTTCTTCCATGCCCAAAGCTTTTTAAAGAATGACAGCATGTTTCCCAATAATCAGCAAGGTGGAAACCAAACCTCGCCAGTCACCACTTCATGCTGGCAGAATTGTCTTGTTTTGGTGCATAATGTCTCCAACAGGAACAAAAATTCCGAACAAAGAAATATGATTACATGAGTTTCAATAGCACCATGATCACAAATATGTCCTGGTTTAATTTGTACAGTATGGTATGTTTCTCCTTAACTGTGAATCTGCCACACAATTGTTCAGAGCAAAATTTTGTGGAATTGCAAAGATTTAAAGCACTGAAATGCTGATTTGCAAACAGCCCGGTATTTATAATGTCCAACCCTGTGTTGCACACTATTGTGACTGCCACCGCCTCATTATGAATGTGGACTCATACTTGGAAAAACCTACAGGACACTGCTGAAAAAAACATTGCATTTGCACACAGACTATTTGAAGAAACTGAGGAAAGCATTGCATTTTAGAGCTAAAGCATATGCTTTTATGTAGCAACAATAGAGAACCTAAATTAGGGTTATATATTTACAGCTTAGTGCTGCAATTTTTACAGCACTACACAAGGATTCCAACCAACATTAATGCAAGTCATCCAGTAGTGCAGAAGATTGTATTTATGTAAGTACAATATGGAGCATAGACCAAGAACAAGAAATATGACTACTCAGTGCTCATCACGTGCTTTTCCTTCACTGTATCCAGAGATTCAAGCATAGTTGCACAAATAACAAATATATTCCTTTGTATCTACAAAAGAGCCATTAAGTATTCCTTGCCTAATATGTTCAGTCCAACAAAAATGATATGGCATCTTGCCCACAGGATCTGCTAATTCCAACCCTGTTGTCCAGCTCTACCTACTGTTTCAACTACAGTGTAACTCTTCCCCTCCAGAAAGCCATGATGCAAGTTGGTCAGCAATTAATTATTTTAGATAATTTACAAATATACTGCAATAATCTATACATCTGGACTATGATTCATGTCAATGGATTGTCAGAACAAAAGAGCAACTATAGATTCTATATTGTCAGTCTCCTTATCAGGCAGCAGAGACTTGCATCACCATTGCAGCCTGTCCCTTTACATGATTCATTGTCAGGAAGATTTGCTACTGATATCAAAGACCTATTTGTTCATGCACCCTTGAATTCTGTTTTGCCATCATTCAGAGAGATTGCTTCAATAAATGGGCAGAAACAGTTTTTACATTACAAGTCACACCTGCTACTGTAATTACTTTCCTGTCCACAGTTTCCTGCAGAGTGGAGCCCAGAAGAATTAGTATCCAATAATGGATCACAATTCACCCTCACAGAGTCTGAAACTTTTCTGGGGAAGTGAAACATCATATACAGAAGATCAAACACTTTAATTAAACTTTGGAAGAAAGGTACACTGACTGCTGGTTGGAAGGCTTCCTACAAACTTAAACAGCATGTATTTCCAAAAGTATAACATAGAAGACACTCCCAAATGATGACAGGTGAAACAGAAGTGAAAAGCTAAAAGTTACTGTATATCATGTATAACCTACTCTGAAACAGAAGCACAACTGGATATAAGATATAACAGCACAATAGATGCAGTAAAATGACAAAACAGACAGAAGTTACCATCATGGCGCTGAGAATCTGCATGTATCTCATTTGTGAAAACGTAAAACCTTTGATTCTTTTAAGGAGGAGAATCAAAGTCCATGTTGCTTCTCAAGACTACCAGAAAGCAAAAAGAAAAAATAAAAAATCTGACACCTCCAAACTAGCCCATAAGAAAGGTCAGAGTGCTTCTCTCTGACTAATACAGGAAACAGCTTATATGCTGATAACAGGGGATATATGACAGTCCCCCAAAAAGAAACACAGCAGGAGATAGAGATTATTCAACCTTCTGCCAAATCCTGATTAACCATAGCCAGGCACTGAAGACCATTAGGTAAATAAATGTAAAAGTGTAGGCTTTAATTTTAATAATTTTGTCCCAGATCAGTTTGTTTATTTGGTTCCTAAGTATATGACAGCCTAGTAAGTAGCTATATAACTGTTGAGACAGAAGGATAATAAGGAAGCTACTATTTCATTATTGCTTTGGCATTACAAATATCCAACATCATTCAAGAACTGGGCAAATATAGTCTTGCAGTAGGTGCTTTGAAGGTGCTGCTTACGGGTTTGGTGGGCTGTCCTCTCTCTGCAGATAGCCCAGAAAGGAAACTTTCTTCCTTCATGCTTTATCTTGGTTACACTCTCAACCACACAGAGAAATTCATCCTGAGTTATAATTACCAAGGATTACCAAGCAATAAAATTCCTATAACTCTTTTTCTCAAAAAAACCCAAAACAAACAAAAACAAACAAACAAACCCCCCCCCAACCCAACCCAAAACACCAAACTTAGATAAACATGTGAAAGAGAAGATATGGATGCTAAAGAGACATGGGGGAGGCTTTACAAGGATGCAGGCTTTTATTCCTGGTTTCCAAGAATTATAGACATCTGTTGGGTTTTTGCCCAGTCTCTTCCCCACAACACTTTTCAAATACATTTGAGATCAACAGAGACATATAAAAGATTAATAAACTCTTGCAAGTTTATGAAAACACGTAACTAGATGCACAGCAGACTGATAAACATCTAGATGGAAAAAAAATAATCATTAGGTAGTATTTTAAATTAGACTCCAACAAAAAAGCACGAGAAAGTTCAAATACAGCCCTTCAAATAGAGCTTACAATCAGCTGTGAGGTGCAAATCCAGAGAAATTTCAGCTTCAGTTTCCTACAACACATCATTGCTGAAAAGAGAAAACTATCATAAAGAGTACAGTGCGTCGTTCTCGGGTACTACGGTCATCTTTGACAAGTCGGTGTTCCACAGGAAACTGCATTTGGCTGCATTTGTCACTACAAAAAAAAAAATGGGCAATACCTTGACTGCTGTACCACCATAATGCTGTGGACAAATACTGATATTAACGGTCTGAGCACAGTTGTTAATATCGGGATTAGATAACCACTGAACTCTGTTGGCAGCAATGTGCTGTTTTCTGTCATTCCTCATTATCTATCATTGCAAGTGGCATTAAAACATCAGAAAGTAGAAGGTGACTAATGCTATAATATCCTGGCTAGTAGCAATCACTTTTTATTATGATATTCAATTTATTTTGTCAAACTGTTAGTACTCACTGATTTGAAATATCCATTAGGCTTAGAGGGGACACATATCTACAGAGAGATAAAGATAATTCTGTGCCAGGCATTGAAAGGCGATTCACTGCACCACAAACCAAAGGAAACCTTTACACTGAAGAACAGGTATACTATTACAGCAATCACCAAAGACCCACCTCATCCAGGTCAGAGAGGCATGCAGATGTTCAAATGACTTGAATGTTCCACAGTCTGAGCACAAAACACAAGTTTGAAGAAAAAACCTACAGGTTCCTTCCAGGATAACAACTCTCAACCGATAGATTACTCCACTCTACCCTCAGTGGCTCAGCTGAAATCAAACAGAAATCGTTGCCTGTTCAGTTCATACTAGACCTCAGCTTCCATCTCTTTTGGTTAGAAACCATGTGTGTAAATATTGGTCAGGCAAATTGGGCTTTGGTCATCATTGTTTTGCCACAAATGATAGCTTTTCTGACTTTTCATCCTTTTAGGACTTACTCATTTTTGAGTTCTGTAGTCCTAAAGTACTAATCCCATTCTAAACATCAACAAGACATGCCACAGCACTGTGAACAAATACCGAAGTGAATGGTAACCACTGTGAATAATATTTCAGTCATATTCACAAGGACAGATTTACATCAAAATATTTTCTTTTGAGTCTTTGCTGGTTTACCCATGTGTTTTCTAAGCCTCAACTAAATTAACTCCTTACTTGAGTCAATAAAATATTCAGTGGTAATCCAGTTTCCCTAAATCTGAGATTGTGCCATTTTATTCCTGCTTAAAGGATGTAAATAGTAACAAGGCACCCCCAGAAGGAAAAGTCTCAGCTAAGGATACCCTCTGACAGTGATGTAACTCTAAGGAAATGTTTTTTCTCTCCTCTTCCTACAGGGGCACACCACTGAGGAGAGTCTCACAAAATTTCAGTCTGTTCAGATGATTGTGTCCCCTCCTCTCTTTTGCTTACTGTTTGCCAGAAATGTCAAATCTCTTTCAGCAATGTATTAAATTCTATCATGTGGGGACAGGTGTTTCTTAGAGTCGGGGAGAAGCCTTCCCCAGCTTTTAACCTTTCAGCTGTGGCAATATTAAAAATGAAAATGTTTGACTGTGCAATAAAAGCTGTGCTAACATTCTGAAGGTTAAGGTTACATACTGCAAGATCCAAACATCTTTTCTTACAATTTATTATAGTGGCTTTAATATCATCTGTTTCTCTTGTTTAACTATTGGTTCAATCAGCTGTTAATCCAAACTAAAAGGCTAGATTTTGAAGTAAAATTCTTCCACGTTTTCAGGTTTTAGGACTTAAGTTTTGATTCAAGTCTGCCCCTTTGCTGAATACTGCCAGTGTTCATTTCAATGCTTGCACAAACTGCCTTTATCTTAATGATGAACTGGAAAGGGAAAAAAATAGCCTTGGCATTCTTTCCCTTGCTTTAGCACAAGGCAATTCTGAATGCTTACTTTAAAAATAATATTGCAGCTTTTTAAACTCAGTTAAGGTACAGCTTTATGTCATTAAAAAATCAGATTTTATTCCTCACTGGGAGATTTGCATTTTGCCAGCCAGTCAGGTGAGTCTTCCTTTCTTTTTTTTTATGATGTGGTATATAGGGCTGTAGAGCACAGAAAACAAACTTTCCTGTCCCTGGCTACACACACCCTGGCTTCCCTCCCAATAACCCACTCTTCTGGTAGCAATTCTAGTCTGAGTTTTCTTGCAGTACATCTGGGATCTAGTTATAGGCTAGCAAGGGAGTTGATTGTGATAGCTTTTCTCTTATAGTAGACTGGCAGCTGGTCCTTTTACAGAGTATCTCACAGCTGTAATTGAGAGGGGGTAGTCCAGAAGTCCATTATGCATGTTTCTGGGCTTATTGCACCAGCAAGGTTCAGACATCTGTCAGGTATTACTGGTGATGAGATGCTCATTGGTCTGTTCAACACCAGTAGAGAATCAGGGATACACAGTGCTTAAATGCACTAAGTAGAACACTTGAAGAACCGTTTTTCTGGAGTACAGACTGGGAACAGCCCTCAGTCACATAACATGAAGGGACTCTAGGAGAACATTTTTATTCAAGTTCTCTCCCACTCAAAAGGGTCTATGCAAGGTCCCATGCTGGTGTAAGGGCCTGCCAGTATTGTAGTCTGCTGGACTACCCACACCTCACTGTGAGAAACAAGCTAGAAAATTTCTGTCCTCCCAGAATAGCGCATTACACTTCTCATGTCAATTTTTGATATTTTTTGCCCGATGTCCCATCAAAACAAAAGATTTAATGCAAGAAAAAAAAAAAAAAGATCTGTTTTCCAGCAACCCATCGCTCTATGCACCATGAGATGAACGGGCAGAAATGCAGGTCTGTCAACCAATACGCTCAGTCAGGAATCACATATGCCTAGTGAGGCTGGACCCTTTCTCAGAGCTGGAAGGAAGCAGTGGTTGTAGCCAGGAGCCTTTGTGATTACAATGGAAAAATCAGCACTGCAAGTCTGCTCTCTTACTCGGATAGGAAAGGGGGACAGCGGGAAGCTGAATCCAAGCACACCTTTACTGGGCATATTTGGTTATTCTCTGTTCCCTGTTCAGCTTTGGGCTCTTTATCCATCCTACCTGACCTGACTCTCAGCTACTCTCTGTTCAAGTTTTCTCTTTCCTCAGCCAGTTCTCAGTCCTCTGCCAAAACCCTCACAGGGCTCTCAAACTCTCTCTCTGATCACTTCTTTTCCCTGTTCTCAAGGGATCCAGGAGCACTAACTGTACTTTCCAAAATTACTAGATCAAGTCCTTTCTACCATTTCATGTAAGAAGCCATTATGTTTCAATCATCAGGTTCATGTTCATTAAATTATCTACAGTACCTACAATCTGGTCCATATTTTCCTCAGGGTACTCTGAGAAGAACCATCAAAAATGAGAACATGGTAAAATTCATGTGGCACTAAGACAGGAACATAAAGGAAGAGGAAAAAAATACAGTACCAGTGCTCAAAAAGAAGAGCAACAAACCTGACTACCTTCTAACGAGTATAACCTGATCCAACAGAAACATTTTAAAAGTGAATGTTAAACTAGGAATCTGTTCATATGTGCTAAAAGGTAACTGAGCCAAATTCCCATTGACATAACTGGAAATTGTTAGGGCTTCACTCCTACAAAAGGAAGCTTCACAGGCTCTTAGGGAAGGCAGACTGCTGCTTGAACAAGAAAGGACTTTTTTTTCTGTCCTTTATATTTTTTCTTTGTTATATCCCTGGACAGTACATAAAGACCACAAGGCCATTGTTAGCTACAAAATGGGAAGCTCAACCCTGTAAATTTGTAAACACAAATTTTAAGTTAACAATTAAAGCAAGAACATTTCCTAAGTGGTAGTATGTCACTGGATGGCTTTTATAGGCATTCATTCAGACATGTTGCTATACATCACTGGTAAACTTCAAGATTGCACCAATGGGAACTAATTGCTTGATTTGGTGCTATTGCAGCCATCTCAGTGGGTCTCCACAGGAACTGATCCTGACATAGCACATCAGGAGAGGTTCTTGTTCCATACTTACACCGGGCCAACAGAGCAGAATTTTGGCCATCTGCTTAATGATACATAATAGGTATTTTTTGCTTTCCAGAGGGGGAAAAGAAAAAAGTCCAGATTTCAGAAAAAACTGTAAAGTCAAGCTGTCCCATTTTTCCAATACCACTGGGAGAAAATGAAAAAAAGTGAAAGTTCACCAAGACTTCAGTCATGTTTACATTTCCATTAAATTTTTATCTTCTGTCTTTCCACTCAGGTACCTCCCAATATCGGGTCCTTAAACTACTGCTTCTGAAACAAATAATTCCTTGACACTAGAGGCACAGATGGATTATAGGCAATTTGTACTTGAAGTGGAGGCACTAATGCTGTCAACGAACCCATTTGTTTTTTCTTGCCCTTCCACTACTGCTGTGAAGCACTTACAACAAAATACCTTGTCTCCAGGCTTGACTACTTTGAGAAATGCAGTGAGGAAGTGCAGAGGTCATTTAACTGAAAAGGCAGCATCAAAACCTTTAAATATGCACTGACTCTGAAGGAAGCAAGATAGCAAGTTATTTAGCAGAAAATAACAATGCAAAAAAAAAGCAGCCTCTTTCTCATGTGGATGTTTTAATGGTGGTTGTGTGACTAAGTTTGTTCTAAAAGACCCTCTGATTTTTTTCCAGAGGGATGAGGGAACAATACTGTAACTTGGAAAATGAGCGAACAGTAGTACTAATTTCCCATACTGTTGATGCAACTAAGTTTGTTTATCTGAGACTGCAAAAGTAGGAGAGATCGAAGAGTGACCTGTAAAGACCTGAGTTCAAATCCCAGCCTTTGTATGACCTGTATGAGCTGTTTCATGTCTCCTCAATTGTTTTATTTAACAAAATGAAGCTGTAACCCTTACTGGTGTTTAGAACTAGCAGTAACTGTGAGACTGCTCTGCCAATAAAATGGAATCTAATTCTTTAATATCTCATATTTAATGAACACTAGTTGCTTTCTGGTTTAGAATCTGAAATGTAATAGCCTATCTGGAGCAAAACTCCAAAGTTCTGTATTTGCCAGTACCTTTACCAGAAGAACGTAACTTTGGACTAGAGAGTTGGGATGCCAACACCTCGTCACAAGCCCGTGGCTGACATCTAGACATTCAAGTACTGCTTGCACCAGTCTGGTGACAAATGCAAGACATGCTAATACATTTGCACTGCTCAGATTTTACTGTGGATAGCATTGGTTCTGATCACAGAATTATTTCATTTATTTTCAGAGTCAACAAATCGCTCCATTCTCTATATCCAAAGAGCCTATGCTCATTCTTTAGTCATTAAATATAATTGAATTGTGATTTTGTTTCTGACAACTTTTTCAAGGTTATTAACCAGGTGACTTCTAAGTGGTTTGTTTGTGCCACACCATCTCTCTGTCTTGTTTTTCACTTGCTCTCCTGTCTGACGGTTTTACTGAACAGCAATTATCAGCATATCCACAGTTGCAGCACTGTGACTATTAAAAATGCTACAGTTCAGAGCAATGTTTTTAGTTATGCACCAGAGCCATGCTTAAACTGGGCTTACCACTCAGCTATTTTTACCAAGCTTTCTTTGTTTCACGTGGTTTGATAAAAACTTTTAGTCACAGATTCAGTATATTCTGCATTTTAAAATAAAAAGCTTTTTCCTCCCACATCTTCTATGGGCCCATTAGTGATTCAAATCTTAATATTGCTAGGATAATCAGTATTCTCTGTTTATAATACTCAAGAGTATCTACAGATGTTTCTTGTGTTCATCAGAGCACAGTGCATGAAATTTATGTCTTAATGTTTACTAAAATCTTTCCAGAAGGGGATTCACCACTGGCTAAGGTGATTCTCTGCAAAATAGCTCATTCCCATATATTCATCACTACAAATCATCTTGGTTTTGAACAAAAATAATTAAACACTAAATACTATGTGTATTCTCCATTTGGGAACTGTCTTAACTCCCACCAATCTCAAGCTAAAGCATGGCAGTTTAAAAATTTGTAATTAACACTAATCACTGAGTAGTGTTGGGCATGTTTTCAAATCCAGGGTCAATTAATAACATCTAAAAGCTGTAAAGATCTAAATCTTTTTTTACATAACATTTCTCTGCCTGAAGTCAAAGTCCAGCTCTACTTCTAGACACAAAGTTTGGGCAAGTTAAAAGTAGTAGTACAATACTCACTAGATCTAATAAGAAGTCATTTGTTTTAGCTGCTCTTAGCAGTGAGTTAAAGATATATGACCCACTTTCTTCATTTCCTAAATGTTCCAAAGGATATTTGTAGCTATGTCTCTTTGGCACTTTGATCATGCATTTCAAATGTTCCAGTAGCAAGGGTGGATGAACAGGAAAGATGGATGGTCAACTATCTGATGGATAATGCCGCTATTTTCCATCTCAAAAACTGAATCCAACATAATTAAAGTTTCTCCTCAATATTCTTTTTTTTCCTCTCCAATGCTCACTGCCTTCAATTTCCCCAACTATCACTATTTTTCCCAATATACAATGGGCACTATTTATCAAAAATGACATTCTCAGATAAAAGCAGCTCCAGAATGTAAGTACATAGTCTACAGCCTACAGAGCTCACTTCCAGTGCCTTGACCAGGCTGAGCTTTCTAGCTAAACAGTGGTTCCTTCTCCATCACTGTCTTTTGCACTGACTGCTATGTTTCTGTTGCTAAAAATCGTTTATCATGAAACATCAAATAAGAGCAGCCTTGCCCTGGAAGTTTGCAAAGCAGTTATTTGAGAGGGAAGGGGACGGACTCCCTCAGTTCCACATTTGGTCACTTTTATCCTTTCTTTGTTTGCTCTACTGAGTCTCTATTTTACCAAGGTGCCTATAGAAAATATATCACTGAAATGTAAGAGGTTGGTTTGTTGGTTGTTTTTTTCCAGAATGACCCATGGAAATGCTATCAACTATGTAGGATTATTATTATTCCTGTGAACAGAGAAAGCAGGAAAATTACTCTGAGCAATGCTCCCACTAAATGAAGTGTTTTCCTCACAGTGAACTTAGCTTTTTATATTTCTCACCTTCATTAAGTATTGAGTATGACAATACAGGATATTCAGTGGTGCACTAAGGGGAAGGGGTAAGCCTCCTGTAACACCCCCCCACACACACACATTAAGCTCATGAAAGATTCAGTAGGTATTCCCTTAAAACACTTGCAATCCCATGGCACAACAGATGGCTCTGAATCTAGCAGTTGTCTCCCAGATGCTTTCCCACATTCTCCAAATAATTGTAACCACTGATGCTCTCAAGCATGTCAAGGGTAGTTCTGATGAATAAATTTGCAGCAATTACATTGCTTAGCTGTTATGCCTGTAAATAATTTTGTGATTTTTGTGTCTGCTCTTAAGAGCAGAAAGTATTTCCAAATGTTATTCTTTACAGTGGACTTCATTTTCTGAATGTCATTCTTCAAAATTCCTGAAATCTGGCATTCTTAAAGGAGAATGCAGGTGCATCAATGTCCATTTTATGCATCCAGCATCTAATTCTGTACAATGTTGAGTACCACTGAGATGGGTTCACAATTTTCAACTCTCAAAGCCCTTTCAAAGCCTTGAGAGATTAGGCCCTTGAGAGACAGACATTCTCTGGGAGAATGTCATGGGAGCATGGGAGAAGGGAGAAGGGAGAAGGGAGAAGGGAGAAGGGAGAAGGGAGAAGGGAGAAGGGAGAAGGGAGAAGGGAGAAGGGAGAAGGGAGAAGGGAGAAGGGAGAAGGGAGAAGGGAGAAGGGAGAAGGGAGAAGGGAGAAGGGAGAAGGGAGAAGGGAGAAGGGAGAAGGGAGAAGGGAGAAGGGAGAAGGGAGAAGGGAGAAGGGAGAAGGGAGAAGGGAGAAGGGAGTTCTAAACAAAATTATTTGGGGGGGTATATGGAAAAAGCACCTTGCTAAACAGTCATCCTGGAAATTCCTAATGGGTAAGTCTTTACCTCACTAACAGACTTACTTTGCCATCTTGTTCTTACACCAAGATAAAGTACTTTGCATGACTGTTGTGCATCATATGAGTTTATACCACTGTAGGTCAGCTGTGATGACAATTGTACATTCACAAAATGGAGAATCCTCAGTTGTTAAGAGAATAGTGTAGGTGGCAAGTTATTACTGTCTCAGCCTGTTCCCTGATTGATTAAATATACAAGACCCACAGTGTTTTCTAGCCAGGTGGTGAGCGTTTTCCATAACTCTGCAAGAGGGGAAAAAGCACAGACTTTAACAAGTAGAAACTGCTACAAGCAAACATAACAAGGAGCCATGGGAAAAGTTCAGACACATGGGGGAAAAAAAAAAAGGAGTTAAAAACAAACAAAAAGTCTAAAATTATCAAAATGCTGCTTTTGGTTAAATAACCAATAAAGACCTTTTCCAATCTAAATGATTCTATGATTCTACAACATGATAGGATATTTTTAAATCAGCAGTGATTTAAAGATGCCTGATTTTCCATTAAAGTAGTTGTTTTGGTTAGACAGGTACCAGGCTGAATCTACAAGAGTTCACACCTGAGGATAGCTGGGCTAAAGAACTCTAGGACTTCAGGAAAGCAGGAACTCATCATCATCACCTGAACCTCTTCCTCCTGTGAGGGAAGTGCAGGCTAAGGAAATATGAGCTCTATTTCCACAGGCAGAAACTTTGGCCAGAAAATGCTTTTCAGCATTGTAACTTCCCCAACCTGATTAATGTTTACAAATATCTAAAGGGAGAGTGTCTAGAGGACAGGGACAGACTCTCCTCATTGGCACCCAACAATAGGATGTGAGGCAACAGGCATAAACTGCAGCATAGGAAGTTCCATCTGAACATAAAGAACTTCTCTACTGTGAGGGTGACTGAGCACTGGAACAGGTTGCCCAGAGAGGTTGTGGAATCTCCCTCCCTAGAGATGTTCAAAAACTATCTGGACAAAATCCTGGGTCATGCGGTCTAGGAGTCCCTGCTTGAGCAGGGTGGTTGGCCTAGATGACCTTCAGAGCTCCCTTCCAACCTCAACCATTTTGTGATTCTGTGATTATTTCCAGTAAAATGCTCCATGCAGAAGTTCAACATGTAGCAACGCTCATGCCATTGAAGTAGACTGGGGAATGGAACAGGCCAACTGTCAGAGTAACAAGTCTTCCTTATCTGCCTCCCATGACTGGAGCCAGAAGGTCAGTCACCTCAAGGGTGTGCAGAACTATGGGAGGTCCTCTCGCGTCCCCCTGGGGATACCTGGATGCTCCACTCCCTTCTCCTCTTTTACATGTTTGTATACCAATGCATGCAGCATGGGGAATAAACAGGAAGAACTAGAAACCTGTGTGCGATCGCAGTGCCACGACCTCATTGCAATCATGGAGACATGGTGGGACAGCTCTTATGATTGGAGTACTGTCATGGATGGGTGTGTCCTCTTTAGGAAACACAGGCCAGCAAGACCAGGTGGCAGGGTTTCCCTTTATGTGAGAGAGCAACTAGAATGTATCCAGCTCCACCTAGAGATGGATGATGAACAAGTGGAGAGCTTAGGGGTGAAAATTAAGGGGCCAGCTAACACAGGTGGCATTGTTGTGGGTGTTTACTATAGGCTGCCTGATCAGGATGAAGAGGTGGATGAGGCCTTCTACAGGCAGCTGAGAGTAACTTGAAGATAGCAGGCCCTGGTTCTCATGGCAGATTTCAATCACCCTGATATTTGTTGGAAAAGAACACGGCCAGGCACACACAGTCCAAGATGTTCCTGCAATGAGTGGAGGATAACATTCTGACACAGGTCGTGGAAGAGCCGATGAGGAGAGGTGTGATTCTGGACCTTGTCCTTACTAACCAGGAAGGGCTGGTTGGGGATGTGAAGGTTAGGGGCAGCCTGGGTTGCAGTGACCATGAGATGGTGGAGTTCAAGATCTCATGTAGAAGATGCAACCCAATAAGTAGGGTTGCAACCCTGAACTTAAGGAGAGCCAACTTCAACCTCTTCAAGGACCTACTTGGGGGTATCTCATGGACTAGAATGTTGGAAGGTAAAGGGGCCCAAGAGAGTTGGTAAATGCTCAAGCACCATTTCCTCCGAGTCCAAGATCAGTGTGCATCCTTAGGAGAAAGAAATCGGGCAAGAGTGGCAGGAAACCAGGAAACCCACATGGATGAGCAAAAAGCTCATGGAAAAAAACAAAGGGAAGAGGAAGGTCCATGAAATGTGGAAAAAGAGTCTAGAAACCTGGGAGGAATATAGGAATGTGGTCAGGGCCTGCAGGGATGAAACTAGGAAGGCAAAGGCCCACTTGGAGCTGAATCTGGCAAAGGAGGTTAAAGACAACAAAAAAGTCTTTTTTAGGTACATCAATAACAAAAGGAGGACTAGGGAAAATGTGGGCCCACTGTTGAACAAGGCGGGTGCCCTGGTAACAGGAGACACTGAGAAGGCAGAGATACTGAACATCTTCTTTGCTTCAGTCTTTACGGTTTAAAGTGCCCCTCAGGAATCCCAGATGCTAGAGGAAAGAGAGAGAGAGTCTGGAGAGAGGAAGACTGCCCCTTGGTTGAGGAAGAGCTGATCAGAGATAGCCTAAACAAAATCAATATAGACAAATCCATGGGCCCTGATGGGATGAACCCAAGAGTGCTGAAGGAGCTGGCAGAAAGGATCACTAAACCACTCTATCATCTTTGAAAGGTCTTGGAGAATGGGAGTGGTGCCTGAAGACTGGAGGATAGCCAGTGTCACTCCAATCTCCAAAAACGGCACAAAGGAGGATCCAGGCAACTACAGGTCAGTCTGCCTCACCTCCATCCCTGGGAAGGTGATGGAACAGCTCATTCTTGATACCATCTCTAAGCAGCTGGAAGAAAAGAAGGTTATCAGAAGTAGTCAATGTGGTTCCACCAAGGGGAAATTATGCTTGATGAATCTGGTTGCCTTCTATGATGTCATCACCAGCTGAGTAGACGAGAGGAAAGCAGTGGATGTTGTCTATCTTGATTTCAGCAAGGCTTTTGATACCATATCCCACAACATCCTTGTAGCAAAGCTTAGAAGGTATGGGATAGATGAGTGGACGGTGAGGTGGATTGAGAACTGGCTGACCAGCAGAGCTCAGAAGGTTGTGATCAGTGGTGCAGAATCTAGTTGGAGGCCTGTAACTTAGTGGTGTTCCCCAGGGGTCAGTACTGGGTCCAGTCTTGTTTAATATCTTCATCAATGACCTGGATGTAGAGATAGAGTCCGCCCTCAGCAAGTTTCCTGATGTTACAAAGTTGGGAGGAGTGCCTGGCACACCAGAAGGCTGTGCTGCCATTTGACAAGACCTGGACAGGCTGGAGAGTTGGGCTGAGAGGAACCTGATGAGGTTCAATAAGAGCAAGTGCAGAGTCCTTCACCTGGGGAGGAATAATCATATGCATCAGTACAGGTTAGGGGCTGACCTGATGGAGAGAAACTCTGTGGAAAAGGACCTGGCTGTTCTGGGGGACAGCAGGCTGGCCATGAGCCAGCAGTGTGCCCTTGTGGCTAAGAAGTCAAACAATATCCTGGGGTGCATTAAAAAGAGCGTGGCCAGCAGGTCAAGAGAGGTTCTCCTCCCTCTCTACTCTGCCCTGGTGAGGCCACATCTGGAATACTGTGTCCAGTTCTGGGCTCCTCAGTTCAAGAGGGACAGGGATCTTCTGGAGAGAGTCCAGCAGAGGCCACAAAGATGATGAGGGGCCTGGAGCATCTCTGTATGAGAAAAGGCTGAGAGAGCTGGGACTCTTCAGCCTGGAGAAGAGAAGACTGAGAGGGGATCTTATCAATGTCTATAAATATCTGAAGCACAGGGGCCAAATGGATGGGGCCAGGCTCTTTTTGGTGGTGCCCAGGGACAGGACAAGGGGCAATGGGCACAAACTGGAACACCAAAAGTTCCAGACAAACCTGAGGAAAAATTTCTTTACTTTGAGGGTGTTGGAGCACTAGAACAGGCTGCCCAGAGAGGTTGTGAAGTGTCCATCTCTGGAGATGTTCAAAACCTGCCTGGACACTTCCCTGTGCCACCTGGTGTAGGGAACCTGCTTTGGCAGGAGGGTTGGACTAGATGATCTCCTGAGGTCCCTTTCAACCCCTATGATTCTGTGATTTCTAACAAAAACAAAAACTACTTTTGTTTCCAGCATCCCATAACCTAAACAATTTGCCTAAGGCCACCAGAGAGTGAATGGGAAGTCAGTCTCAGCATGAAAACTATGAGGAATTTGTTTTTTCTGATGAGAAATAGAAAACATTTCAGACAGAACTGTTCTTTAAATGCAAATAAGACAATTAGTTACAAACTTAATTTTTTTTGAGAATGTATTTTCTTCTTTTATCAGCCAAGCCTGTGCTCTAGCAGATATGAGTGTCATACTGGAGGCAAGATTATTTCCTGCCTTGCTAATATTAAAGCAGCCTTTAGATTCACAGCATGAAAATATCTCCATTAGACTGTTTATCTAGAGAAGAAGTATAAGCCTATTGGCTAGAGTTTTCTGCAGATTTCCCTTCACTTTCAGGAATTTCAGGGTTTGTATATCCAAGCCTAACAATGAAAGACAGTCTGTTTGCTTGTTCCCTCATCTAAACTATAAAAATCAATACTTTGTAGAGAGCAGGCCTTTCTGGTATAGCTCCTCATAGTTTTCTACCTGAGAGACTATGCTGACTCTTGGTGGCTACAGAAAGAGTCATTCTTAAAACATTCCTAAACACTTGCATTCCTAAAACATACCTAAAACAAATTATTGTGACCTTTGAGCAATCAGGACAGCAGAGCACTGGATAAATAAAGCCAGAAGAAAGCTAAGAGGGTGAAAACGTGCTTCTAAGCAGAAAATTACTTATCCTGCAAGAACCAGCCACTAGCCACAACCCACAAAAAATTGAGCACTGTGAAGTGCTCACAATCTTGAACTGAGATGTTTCACATTCAGAAAGGTTCCTCCTGTTGCAACTCAAGGCAGAGGTCAGCAGACAAAACTCTTCGAAAAGTTTGGCTTAGGTCATTCCTGTAAATGATGATGCTAATTATGTTGTCTCCATATACAAAAAAATTTATTCACGTAAAAACAGGGGTTTTTGCATTAAAATTCCTTTTCTCTCTCTTCTTGTATAGCATGAGTTATTTGTTTATCTAACTCAGTAAATTCTAAGGACAAGAATCTTGGCTAAACTATGACCTCTGTCCCTACATGCTTTTCTGTTCTCATAACCTCTTTTCATTCATGCTTTTATCATGTTTGGAATAATTTCTATTCTCTCTCCATCAATCTTCATTACTTTTTTCCATCCAAGCCCTTACACACCTGCCTGTTTTGTGTTTTTCCTTCTGAATTTCTTTCTTAATCGCCTGTTGCAGCCACCCATTCTCATACAGTCAATTTTTCTGGGGATTTTCCCACATTCAGACCTAATGTAGCCAAATATAATCTTAGGATTTGCTGCACAAATGGGTTTTGAAAACTTGCAATTTCTATTAGCTTCAATAAGAAATGAGTTTGTTCAACAGCTCAGGATTTCAGATGATTATTGCTTTGAAAAAGATACTTATCAGAGGAATCCTAAATGCATACCTGGAGGATTGTAATCCTACAAAATCTGAGCATTCTCAGCTCAGATATAATTTGCAATGTGAAAACATCATGATCAAAAAGGTAGCTACTAAAAAAAACCCCAGCAATCTGAGAATGCTGTGTTAAAATTCATCACCTACATTGGTTTCCTTTTTGTGATTCTTTAGGTATGCAGTTCTCTAGGTGCTGTTTCTATTTACTGTTCTTCATTCATTGTTTATCAAGTGCTTACATTTCAGATCCCTTTTGGTGAATTTTTGCAGTTTGTGCTGTTATCTATCTTAGCTGTGCTCTTTGCTTGCACAGATTTTCAAGTATCTTGTTCTCCAAATACACAAATTTTTATTATATAAAATTTTTCTTGGACTCTCAATAGCTTGTTTGTAAGAAGAAGCGTTCATTTATTAATCAAGCAAGAGCACACTGGCAGCTGATTGAAAGAAGTGGAAAGCACATACTGGACCTTTCTGAATGGGAAGTCCTTCCTCCTACAAAATACCCAGAAAAAAACTGAGGGGTAGCTTCCCTGAGGGAGCAAGTTTGCATGGAAGCGTTTACTTAGGTATGAGACAATCCCACTCTTTTCAAAGGCCAAAAATTACTGCATTCTTCCATACATTTTTTCCTATAGAGAGAGAGAGCGAACATGGTTTAATAATGAGAGCACTGGGACCTGTGTCCTGGCGTTGCTATTGATCTCTTTAAGTCTCCTTGCCTCTGCTTCTTACGTACTCTTTCAAGTTTACCTTGCCATGGTATCCAAGCACCTTCCACAACAGGAATGGTGAAGTCCCTGCTGAGCATTACAGAATCAGCAGCATGTCTTCATTTTGGAGGTAAACACTCTGCAGGGTCCTGAGGTTTTAAGCTTAGTTAATTTACCAAGCTCTGTCATCCACCTTCCACTCAATGTGTTTATTTAAAAAGTAAAAAATCATCAGGGCAGAACCCAGCTGCACTTTGTGTTTGTAGAAAGACTTTAAATATTGGTTAATGAGATTGAAAACCTCACACTTTATGACAAGGACAAAAGTGTGGAATGTACAAGTATAAGATACATTTCAGGATGTCAGATCACCCTTTACTTTGTTCTATCCTAAAACTAGATCTTCACACCTTATTTCAATCAGCCCTGGACCAGCAAAGGTGTTACTGAAGTAACTCTCTGCCTGCAGTTATATAAATGAGTAATACTTTGCAGGACTAGGGCCTAAACCTTCAATAATACATGGTTTCCTTCTTTAATGTTTTTATTCTTCCAAATTTTTCTTTAATTCCTCTGTTTTTCAGCTCTCCTCAGTATCATCAGACAACCAGTGTGGGACTGATTAGCACATGAAGAAGCATCATTAAAGTCTAGCTTTATGTTCTGAATCTAATTTAATTCAAGAAGTGTCTTATAAATCTATGTTTAACTTTTCAACAGACCAATTTTTCTGATTTTAGAGTTCAAAGCTTTTAAGCCCCCAGTACTCATAACAGGAAATATTATCTCTACAAAGCAGATAACAGGCATAGACAGGGTCACTATTGTATGCCTTGGTACTTTGGAGGAATTTGACAGCTCCACTGCATATAGATACAAACTTTGCACTAAAATTCCCTCACCAGTGTCAAGTGGGTATTAGACATTGTATTAATGTATAGTGTTATTTTATGCAGACTATTTGTGGGCTGTTTAATAGTCATAGTATTTCACTCTGAAGGTGACTGCACTTGAGGTATGCTTGGAATGAGTGTGTGTCTGTATGCTGTGCTTTGCTGTTTTGCAGGAATAAAGATGTTATAGATGTTGTATAGCAATGTATTTGAAGAGAGTTTTAAATGCAATCTAGCAATTTTTATCTTAAATGGGTTTACAAGATTAAAAGCCAGTTAGAGAGATAAGATCATAAGCAAATATACAATCATAGGCTAAGACAGGAAGAAAGGAGGTGAGAGGGAAAAGATAATCAAGATAAGACACAAACATATGAGCTAGAGTTATGGAAAGGCACCACTCACTAGCTGAAGCTCCAAATAACAGTGAGATTCTTGTTGCTGCACAGCTGAGATTATTTGATAATAACACAGTCAGTGTGTTAAAGAGCAGAGAGATCCAGAGCCATTTTATTGGCAGTGTGTGCAACAAAAGGAAAGCAGACAAACGTAACCATCAAAGCCTTTGCAGGTGAAATCATGAGTACAGTAAGAGTGTATCATCAATAACAAAAACATGTAGAGCACTAGGTAGGAATCAAAAAAATAACAGGATTTCCAGAACTTGGACTGGACAGCAAGAGATAAGAACATGAGAGTCAAGATACCCAGGAATTTAGAATGAAGATTTGAAAGGGAAAAGCAGGAATGTTGGAAGCTTTTTTAAAGGAAAGGAGAGGAAAAAATCAAAATTTGAGAACCTGCAAAGGAAACCAAGGGACTTCAGAGGCAAGAGATGCATAGCAGATGCTCCGAAAAGATGAACAGCACATAGGAAGAAGTCCTGCATAGGTAGTGCTACACTTGTATGTATATATGAATATGTAACTTATTTCTGAGTACGTAACACTACCTTCCTAGTGCAGAGGATGGTCCAGCAGGCAAGCAGATCACAGTGACCCAGAGAATGAGAGAGACACTTTTCAGGTGAAAGACAGAAGTCTGTAGAGAAAGTAATTAGAGTAGCATGATAGTAGCAGGAAAAGTCATAGCTAAAGGGCCTTTTTTGAAGCAATAAATTGTTACTTATCAGAGAGGAATATTGGTAACAGAGATTTGGAGATGCTGAGACATTTGGATATGATAGAACTTAATCAAAAGGAGAGGCACAGATATGGATAAAAGGGATCTTAGAAATAAGCTTCCTAAGAAAAAGTGCTGTTCGCGTCTCATGCTCCATGAAGAGATAAATGAATAGTGGAAGATACAGAAAAGAAAATCAGATAATGAGGGTCAAGAAAAACACAGCGACTAAACTCAGTAGGTGAGTGGAAGCACATGAATGTTCCTTTAAATATCAGTCAAGAAGAATATTTATAGAGATAAATTACTCTGTAAAGAAATATCATATCTCTAAAGTGTCAAAATAAAATCTCATCTGTAATTGCAGAAGTTACTCCAAACAGGAATACAGGCTAGAAGGAAGCTGTGCAAGCCACAGAATTGTTTCTGTGTCTGAGAGAAGTCAGTCATGATTCTGCTTTTCTACCATATCTGCTCTATCAGCCCAGTCTTCTGAGTTTTGAAAGGTATTTATTGTTTTAAAGCCTCATAAAAATGATATATTACTTCATTTCTCCATAATATTTTTGTCCGAGTACTAGATAGCCCTATACCTAATCCTTACCAATGGTTTGTGTTCTCCAGTGGCTGGGTGAAGCAACCACCTGTGAAGTTCATTCTTTTTCCTGTATCCTATTTGGAGTCTGGCTGAAAATACATTTGATCCTGCTACCTGTTTGTGACTTCTTTTTACAGAAATAGAAATTTGGGGATTTTTTTCTCTAAGATACTTTATGTTCATATTCCACATCACTGACTAAGTGGCTCCTAGCTATGCTTCTGTGTTATTCTTATGCATCATTTCAGATGGGTTTTAATGAGTTACTACAATGAGATTGCTAGAATTTCCCATCACACCACAAGAAAGTTATTGAAGGTAAAATGTCCCAAAGACAGGATCACAGCTTTTCCATGCCAACATGCCTAGAGTTGTGAGGTCAAGCTCATACAAACGATTTATATATTTAGGTGGGTATTGCTCCTCACTTTCAGGGATGAGCTTCAAGCTGTGCTTTCTTTCAAGAGGAAATGAGTAGGAAGAGCATCTCAGGAGTGCTAGACAAGTGTATCCTACTACCAAGAGGCTGAACCAGAGAGTGGAGACAATCCAACAGAGAAATGGTGGTTACACTGACACTTCATGACAGTAACCACACAGGCACGTGCATCAAAAGGAAAATATCTCAATCTGCCCAGTCTAGTTTCTCGCTATGCATGATGCGTTATATTCACTGCAGTCACGGTATAGTATTGAGTATTGATCTGTTACCCTTCTGTCTCCTCACCTTCTTCCTCCTGCTCAATGCAGGGAAAACCCCCATGTCTGATTCCTCTGTTGTACTTTCCTCTTCCCCTAAATTGCTTCCTTCACTCCCCACTGTGCTTTCACATCTTTACTGTACTGCCACCTCTCTTCCTCCAAGTGCCAAAAGGAGACTCAGCTGCTGTTTTCTGCTCCCTTCACATAACAGAAGGCTTAATTTAAACTTTGTAGAAAACCTAGTTGTTACGTTGTGTGTTTGAAGGCTCATCTTCATAAATATAAAAATGAAAGAGCATAGAAGTACAATGCCAAGCAGGGGAATGCCAATAACTTGATAACAGAAAGGGAGTCCCCTGCCCTGGCTCCTCCCAGGAGAAGTGATCAGCCCCACTGTCCAGGTTTGAAACCCATCAATATGAGTCAAGAGGAGAAGCTCCTCAGAATACCTTACAGAATGAGATTCATTACGGGATGCAGGAGAGGAGCATCTTGGGATGGCACAAGATTTATTATAGGAAGTTTAGGGGAGAAACCAAAGGTAGGGAAAGGGATGTATCAAGGTAGTCTGGGAAGGAACAAGCATAGGAGAGCAAAGAGATACAGGGATAAAAGAGGTTGAGTGCATGTAAACAAGTTGCTGGTCAGTATGCTTATGTGGCACATGATCAGTTTAGCCTGCCCTTATGAAACTCCTTTTCTATTTTCCTGGGTGAGTACACTCCGTGTGCATGTGTTTGTATGGAAGTCCAAGTGCACCTGCAGCACCAGCAGCTGGAGAGACTGGAGTGCACAAGTGGTGTAAGTTCCAGCAACTGGAGTGGAGACCACAAGCCATAGACACCCATGTGTCCACAGAACCAGCAACTGAAGAGACTAGATGGAGAGCAAACATATTCTGTGATGTGTACGTCAGCATGAAGCTGCTAGTGAGCATCAAGCTGAATTAGCTGGCGGGTAAGATAAGAGGCTTAGGAGTAAGGTATCAAAACAGCCACAAGTCTGGGCTACATACAGGAAAGACCAGAGAGTCTGAGTGCTGGCTACTGGAGGAACCAACAACTCCAAACAAAATTACTGGAGAGACCATAAGGTCTAGGGTCAGCTGAGACCCACTCATATATCTAAGGGCTAGCTACTCAGTAGATGGAGCGTCCAAGGGCATCCACAGTACGTGTGTGTGCAAGGGGCTCCGAGTACCAGCAACTGGGGTGAGACTGGGGCTGGCACACCCAGGTGCCAGCAGCTGGGGAGATCTGGAAGCCAGGTGCTAGCTACTGGGCAGACTGGGTGTCTAAAAACAGCTACGGGAAGGATCCATATTGTATACATGTGTATATCCACATGTACATTTTCCACTAACAGACTTCCATCTTGATCAGTCAGAGGAACAAGATGAGGTCATTGGTGCTGTTTACATTCACACTGTGTTTTATGTATGTATTGACCTGTATAGCCAGTCACATGCACACGTATATACATACACCTGTGAATGCACGCTCAGCCTTGCTACTGTCCAGAATGGGGAAGTTGGAGCTGCAGGAGCCTTGCCTCAGCAATCTTTCCCCTAACTTCCACACAGGGACATCTGTAGAGGGAATGCTGTACTCTACACTCCCAGCTAGAAGAATCAGTGTGCAGCAAGTCCAGTGCACCAGACTCACGACAAGTGCTAACCGATTATACACAGGCAGTGCCACACATCTGGCTATTGCACATACACATTCAGTTTGCACATGAGCAGTAGCCACTGCTCCTTATGCCTGCAAAATACCCTTTGTATTTTTAATTTGTAGGCAGACCCTGTCTACCTTTACCCAGATCCACATTATATGACATTCTTGAGGTTTCTAGGACAATACTAACCCAGTACATTTTCCCAGAGCAATGTTGATCCACATACAAAGCCTATAGATTAAATGTTATTTTGATATCAAGCATAAAAGAAGTTTTAGGTTCTCCCTGATATTGTTTGTTTCTTGTATTTACTGAAGAATATATGAGGATAAAAATCAAATGCATCTTGTCTGGTATGTGCTTTCTAATCATCTTTGCCAGCAGGCTTATTAAAGTAATTTGAAAACTCATCATGGAAACTGAAGTGGTTTCATAGTTTCTAGTGGAAATCATTTAGCCACATCTCCATTTCATTTCCTTTCTTACAGCTTCAGCAAAATTCCTTCACTCCAAATCTCTCTATGTATTTTAAATTTAGAAATCTTACTGGCCATTATCCTTCACACTTCCACATGCCCACATTGTGATCTGAACCATAAAATAAAATAAAAACTTTTTTCAAAAGAAAGGTCATTGTAGAAGTCGTGGTGTGATATCGTTTGAAGTTGCCTACTGAACTCACACATTCCCAGAGCTTCAGACACAGGGGTTATGTAGGATTTTTTTAAAAAAGAAACTCCACTATTCAGAAGCTTTTTCCAGCTTTGATGACAACTCCTCTGAAATTGCTTATTTTTCAGATCAGTGGAGAGTGATACACAAGGTCTTGGATCATTACAGAACATGAAGATCCTTACACATCTGAGCATATTGCAAGTGACAGCAGAACATAGAGTGAGCCCCCAACAACACTGTCAGCATCCAGAGTTAAGAAAATAACATTCACTGGAATTTTCCTTACTAAAAGATGTTTTCTGACTTTTTTATTGACCCAACACTGTTGTATATTTAAAGCAGTCAGAGACACATTACATCAGCCCTAGTGCTTGATGTGGAAACTCAGGGAAAACATCAACCAAGGAACCACACTGATTATCAGGTCAACAATTAAGTCTGCTTACAGCTGCAGATGCCACCTATCTTAACAGCAGCACTTTTCCAATTCCTCCGTCCAGGAGGAGGCTTCTGTAGGCTCGAGGATCTGCAGTCAAGGAAAAGATGGGAAACAGAAAAAAGTTCACCTTGCAGCCCTCCCATAGAAATAGGAACTGCTAAAGCTGGAGGCTCTGAGGACAGCTACAAGCACAGCCACACCATAAAAAAGAAAATGGCCATTCTGGAGCCAGCTCAGAGGGAGCTCTCCCACAGGCATGCTGTTGGGATGCTGCATGGTCAGCTGAGAGGCAGCCAATTTACCTGCTAAGGGTACAGAGCAGCAAGCAAAGCACAACGAACCTCACGCTGTTTGTTTCTTTAAAACCCCGAGCTCTGACATTCACAGGCTCTCATGTGAATGATTCTGTCTTCTTTTTCAAAGAGTTTCTGAAATTTACCACCTAAAAGTTTGAAGTTTTAGCCATCAAAAATATAAGAAATCTTTCTTCTTTCTCTTAAAGGCAATGTTTTAAATATATCACCTTCAGTTTCATGACATTTGGAAGCACATCATTTCTGATTGCAAAATCCATCTGTCACTGAAGTTGCCATGCTAAGCAGTTTTGTACAGTGCCTGCTCAAAATGCTTTTCTTGTGGGAGAAGGTGAACTGCCTCACTGGAAGTCAGTGACCCTGGGAGACCAATTAGTAGAGATGCTGCTCAACTTTCATTAATACTGACCCACTTCATACCCAAGCAAGTGAAGGCAAGCTGCTATAGTTACATCAACCACTACAGAGTGCAAATCCGTGTATAATACCCTCCCAAATCTTTAGCAGAAGTTTGTTGTTTCACTCTTGAAATGTCAAGCTGAAAAGCTCCCCATAGGCTACATCTAAAATAAGACCATCCATAGCACAGCAGCATTGTTTCCCTCCAGGTGTGCCCTTGGAGCAGAACACAGAGCACACAGCCTTCAAAAGGGCAGATAGGTGGCACATCTGTGGTTCCCCTATTTGTGCAAGCTTCTTGAAAGCTCTAGCCTTCAGCAGGCAGCTGTGACCCAGGAAGAGAAGGGGACCCCTACATGAACGATCTGAAAAGGCAGTAACCGTTTAATAGAAAAGGCTGGAGAATAAAAAACCTGAAGATTTGCACATAAGTAAGGTACAAATCCTGAGAGTCAATGGAGCCATTCCTGGAAGACGTGTGAACAGAGTTCAGTGCTATAAAAGACTTCCATTGACTATTATCATCATCTGGTCTGACCTGAAGGTGTCATCTTAAATTCTGGTTTATTTTCATAGCACCCTCCCATTTTGCACCTTTCCTAATGACTCCTAGCAGCTTGCAGAGCGGGCCATTTACACACCATTATTGTTTCCATTTATTCAAATAAGAAAAAAGTTTTTAGTAAAGTCTAGATCACCCTGCAGCCTCTGGGTTTTCTTTTCCTAGGAGGGGGGCAAAGATGGTTGTTGACCCACTTAATCCACCTTCGCAAAGGGAAGGTAGGGAGATTTGTTTTTGTTTTCTTTATACTTGTAATCTTTCCCTCCTCAAATTGCTTTCTGTGAAGATGATCAACAGAGAAGAGAGAACTGTAGCACATTGTGATTGATTAAACATTTCTCCCAAGTTGCTCTCCTCATCAATTTTATGTGACATTTGTGAAAGCTAACATGATGTTAAATTCATCGGTTTCTAGAGAAAGAAAATGTCTAGCAATGAGAGATCAATTTGTTTCATCACATATAATTCTATCTCTTCTCAGTCTACCTTGGGAAACATAATGAATACTTTAAAACACTTTCCAAAATATTCCTGAGATATTTTCTATGTTATATCACATAAGAAATATTTAATTCTGCTTAGTTATCAGCTGGCACTGTTTCTGAGCTTTTATAAGTCTGTTTTTTCCAAAACCTTGCTTTAACTGACTCCACAGACACCTGTATAGCACACACACATTCCCATTTACTGCACAAAGCCACAGTAAAGCTGAACAAAACAACAATTTATATGTACTTGTTTTAGGGCTGTGCTGCATCCTTAACAAAAGACAGTCCGGTTTGAGCTGCTCCAGAGGCACCACAGGAGGGAATTGCACTGCAGGCTGGTGGTTATTTACTGTAAGCATAGATGTAAGCTAGCAGTAAATAACTACTCTGATGCTCAAATCCAGTAGGCATCAATTGTGTTGGCTCTTACACTGGCAGAAAATCCAAAGCTAAAGAATTATCTTGTACCTGTCTTTTCCCAGACCATGCCTTGCACCCCCGCAGGGAAAGAGAGAGCAAGCACACGCTGGTTTTACTCTTCCAGTGTCCTGGGAAAGCATTGAAGGAGGGATGTACCAGTAAGCCCCTGCCTCGGCATGCAGCCTTCCTTCACGCCCAGCTCCTAGAAGGTACTGGGGCTTCAGTGAGTCAGGCACAGGCAGCATCTGCACTGAAGCCAGGCACAAACACTGCCTAAAAGCCGCATCTCCCCCTAAGGTACACAATCTCAGGACTATTGTAGAGAGAGACAGGTTAATGTTAGCAGTGACACATCCTCTCAACTCTTGCAGTGGTCTGTGAGCCAGGCGGAACAATAAATCTTTAATGTGAACAGCAAGTTCGCATTTGGGTGCCCTTCGATGCAGAGGCAGATGTTGGCTTTTTGTCTGTAAAATACTACCCCAGCTGCCATAAAACCAGTCCGTACATTCCCCAACAGGTCAACCGTCTAGTTAGTGAATCCAGCCTCACGTCCCACTGCAGGCCACATTAAAATACAGTGTAGGAAGAACCACCGAGTCTAGTGCAGAGCCCCTTTAACTCAACAGGAAAGGTCCTTATTCATTTCATTCTCTTCACTGCTAGTGCAAAGACTCAGAAGCTGTTCATTAACACAGGAATATGGTAACATTTAGTTCCCACTAAGCAGTTCAACAAAACAGGCTCTGTCGTGTCAAAGCACACTATTTCAGCTCAGGGTATGAAAGGAATATTCACTCATAAGGACGTGAATTGGCAAACACCAGTCAGGGCCACATTCGGCAGTAGGATGTACCAGTAAAAAGCAAGCTGGCTAATATCAAGGGTGTGAGAGGCAGACACGTCTTGCTTGCTTTCCATTGCAAAGTGCTGTCTGATTAACATTTCAGTCCACCCTGAAAGAAAGAACAGAGGGCTGTATACATCTCCCCCATTAGCCAGAGCTTGCCATGTAGGCAGGAAAACCGTCTGCAGATTCCAGATAGAGCAGTCCAGACAGGAAGGTACACTAGCAGACAGGTCAGAAAAATCAATTCTTCAGTTAAAACTGTGGAAAACACACAGCCACAAGAGAAGTCTGAAGAAGAGATGAAGTCAAAAGACAAGACTTTAAAAAATGGGTGCCTATTTCCCACCTTTAAAATCCACCTTGCAAGTTACTTCATACATACATCTGATTTTCCTGCCAAAGCTTATTACTTCCCCTCTTCCTGCTATAATTGTTTTATTTGCCATTTTACCCATTATTTGGGGTTTCCTCATTTGTGCCCTCTATTTCTGTGCTGGTGACATGGAATGTTTTCCTAGGTTTTTCTTGTTTCCATTGGCAAGCATCTTTTTTTTCCACTAGGTAGCTTCCTCTCAGTTTCCCTGCAGTCAGTCACACCTGCAGCTCCACTCAAGACTGGGAATACAGATGCGGATTTGTTACCAAGGGCTGCCAGCATCCATTTTTGAATGAACGATACACAGGCAAGCCCCTGGTGACTGCATCTCACAGATCCAGCTACAGCTTTCCAGGATGAAGAAGTGACTATGTCGCTGATAACAGAAGATACAGGAATAAACACGACTCTGAGGAGCCTTTCAGGGCAGCTGAGCTTCAGTGGCCTCTTGTAGAAAGTGCAGACAACAACCATGACCAAGCAGACTAACTAGCAGTTCTGCTGGGTGTCAGAGCACTCGTATTCAAGGGACAGTGACAGCAGGTCAGACAAATATATTTTTTAAAAAATAAAATAAAAGATGTCCAACTAAAAGACAGAAAAGTATATGTTACTGGGGCCAGGCAGCTCACAAAAATCACTCACTGTCTCTCACACTGCAGTCCTAGCCCAGTGTCCTAAGCTTAGAGCACCTCAGCAGGAAGAGCTGTGGGGCTGGCAGATCCACACCATCCACAAAGACAGGGCAGTCGCCCGTCACTGTTGAGCATCTGAACAGCGCCACTCACCCACACTGCAGTTGGTGCTGGACAGGCATGGGCCAGCACAAAGTAGAGCAAACACAGTAATGCAGATGGGCTACGGGCTTTAGCCACATTAACGCAGCAGCCCACACCTACACAGCAGCAGCCTGGCCTCAGCAAGTCAAGAAGTGCAGTTATCGGATGTCACACAAGATGGCCAGAGTGATGCTAAAACACAGGACCTTGTCTCGATGTCCTCCTTCAGGATATCATTTTTCCCAAGATTTTAGAAACTGGACACAAAACTCTGACACTCTGAGTGAGTGACACCACAGAACAGATTCAGGTCCAAGCTGAACACCCCACATATACCTTCATGGCTTACTCACTTCTACTAGTAAGTGGTTAAAAGGAACATGCTGCTATTTTATTTCCAATAGGTGCAAGCTCTGTGTTTGTTTTTCTTTGTACAAGGGGAAAAAAAAATAGATGAACATACACTTTACTCTTTTCCTGGATCCATGCCCAGAAATCAGAAATGGAAATACACACCAGATCCAATGATTTACAGGAAAAATATAAACCCACATTTTCCCTCTTCCTGTGTCTCCACCACATTCAGCTATCAAAACTTTCAGGTGCAGGCTCTGCTAAATTGGTTCTCCAGGACTGCCTCCCTACAGTTAACAGAAAGCAGAGTACAACACAGCAAGGAGCACACTCCTGGACTGATTCCAAAGCTGGGGAGGTCAAGGGAAAGATTCTCCTTGACTTCAGGCTCTGGCTCTGGAAGATGTGTATAAAAATAAATGGCAAACAAAAAAAAAATTCTAGTCTCAGTAACACTGAAAGAAAAAGAAATCTTGTCAAAACATTATGAAGCACAATGAACATGGTTATTCTAATTGGAGACTGGAAAGCAAGTTGCAGGGCAACCCCCAGATGACAAAATACTCAGTATAGTGCAACAGTCTCAAAAACTCACCATCAAAATCCACATAAGCTGCTTTTTCAGTAGTTGCACTTCATGTCACCTGAACATCTGTGAGAAGCACTTGCAACACGCTGGAAAACTAACTGCTAACAATTGGTATCCATTCTGCACTGGGGTGAAAGGACAGCAAAGGGGCTGGGCACTACAGAACCTGGTTGTCTTCTGCACTTTGTACAGTGGCCACCAGAGCTGCTGCAGTCATGGTCCTGCTCAAAGCTGAGGCCCTGGTCTGCTCCATCACAGAAGAGTGGCTGTCCTAGATCACACTAGAAGACCAGCTCTCCCTGCCATAACCTGTATTCAGCAAAAGCCATAATTAGAGAAGATCAAGTACCAAATAAGCGCAGTATCATTAACATTGTCCCAGTCTCCAGTTGTTTTAGCTCAGGGACAGGAGCTGCTGTGGTTTCTGTATAGGTAGTAACTCCCAAACCCAACTTTTTCTATCCTGAACTTACCCAGTTTCCCTCAAATGAATGTAAATATGTTCACAACATTCTTTAAGAAAAGGTTCCATGTGTCCGCTACTCTTTGCATAAGGAATTAACTGTGGAGCAGATCACCACATGTAGCCCAAGGAGAAACCCAAGCCAGTGCAGGAGGCTGTGCCCGAAGGTGGCTGTGACTATGTAGAAAACTTTCAAAAGGTCAGAAGACCCCAGAGATACTCATGGCAGAGCAGAGGGAGGAGGTGTGCCAGAGCAGAGACCCACCTCCAGCCCATGGAGGTCCCCATGCCAGAGCCAGGGGCTGTGCCCAAAGAAGCTCACGACTCCTTGGGAAGCCCATGTTGGAACACTTCGTGTGGCAGAGACAGTGTGACAGACTGACTGAAACCCTCATTCCCCATCCCTGCGATGCCTCTGAGGGGGAGGAGGTAGAGAAATTAGGAGTGATGTTGAGCCTGGGAAGAAAGAAGGGGAGGGGGGAAGGTGTTTTAAGACATGGTTTATGTCTCATTATCCTACTCTGATTGATTGGTAACAAATTAAATTGATTTTTCTTCCCCAAGTCAAGTCTGTTTTGCCCGTGACCATAACTGGTGAGTGAGCCCTGCCCCTCCTCATTTTGACCCATGAGCCCTTTGTTATGTTTTTTCTCCCCCAAACCACCGAGGCTGAGGGAATGGGTGAGTGACTGCATGGTCTTAGCTGTCAGCTGTGGCTAAACCACCACACTCTTCTAAAATGTGGAGCATCCTTAAGTAGTCTCCATCACAGCTTGGTGGTAACATGCTCCCTCATTTTTACACAATTATCCTTTTCCACACTGTGGATAGCTGTGGTGGATTTTTTGGTCTCCCTGGCTCTAACAAGGATACTGAACCAAGTACATTATAATCCTCATTACAGAGTTTGTAGGATTCAGAACCTACACATCACTTGGCACAAAACTAAGCATACACGCAGCCCTTGCATGCTTGCTAATTAATTGCTCCATGAACCAACCATCGATGAGCACCTCAACACTTGATTTCTACATTATATCTTCTTATCTTCACCCATTTGACAAGAGGGAAACCAAAGTCTTCCATTACTGCTGCTTTTCTTCTCCCTCACAGGCTTTCCACTTTCCAAAGGCACTATGCTGGCTGCCACGTCCTTCACGAGAGTTTTCACCCCACATGAAATTCCTTTTCCTTGGAGGCATTAGCAGCGACAGCACATTTCTTCTGAGAAGCTGAGTAGTTCCCCAGACAACTTATTGTGTAACTGATGCGTGTCATGATCGACAATGTAATGATGGACATCTATTCACACCGCCAATAGAAACAAAGGTACCGGCACTCTATGGTAACAATGGGGAGGCTGTTAACTGAAATGAAGGCTTTGGAGTGGAAGACATGACTATAATACCAGCCAAGGTGAATGAAATGAGTAAAGAGGACAGGGAAAAAGAAGGGAGTGGGTGAAGCTAATCTCTGACTATATTTGTCCTGTTACCCTAGTGCTTCATGCAGTGTCACTGTGTTCACAGTTCCAGTCAGTGGAAGGACCATAACAACATTAGGCAGAAAAATCCAGGAATTCAAATGAATAGTTTCCAATAAAGGTCAGAGAGAAACCACTCCCTACAGTCTATTCTGTTGTGCAGAATAACAACAACAACAAAAACCACAGAGGCTTGTTGATAGGAAAAAACCTCGCACCCCCACACACCAACCAGCTCTGATGCAATGGGACACCAGCAAGCTGGAGTTTTAGCTCAGCAGGGTTGCTCCCCCTCTCTGTTAAGACATTCTCAGCATTTTTTGCTGGACCAGGACTTTAGTTCACTAGGACTATTACCATTCCACGAAAAATACACCTGCCAGAAATATGTAAAGAAGATACTGTAAGACTGTTTCATGCACTGTGTAATTCGCATATAATTTCTGGTTTGTGTGGTGCCATGTTGTTTGAACCTGCTGCCTGTTCTGCCACTGCAGTGGTACTGCAGCTTCACTATTCAACTGGAACAAAATCCAGCTTCAAGTCAGTGGGAGTAGGATTGTCCCTCATGTTTGTACTTTTTAGCAACACCACTGGAAAAAAAAAAAAACAAAACAAAGCAAAACAAACAGCAACAAAAAAAAACAAACAAGCAAGCTATTATATTCAATTATACAATGAAACAAAGTTAACTTTCTTTTTCTTACTGCACTGGAAGGTGCTGCATACCAGTACTTTTTGCACCTTGAAAGAAGGGTTACTTTCAAACAGGCAATCTGCATTGAGGAAGGAACATGAGAATTAATATATCAGATGAGATATTTGGTTCAAGTACCAAATTCTGCAGGGGAATTTTGCAGAAGTCTTGCCGTAGGCAAATATGGGATAGCAAACACCTTATGCTTCTGATGTCTTAAAAGAAAATGATGTCACTAGTTCTATACAATGTGTTTCAGAATTCTGTTGTATTAAAGAGGTATAGTTTTCTTCAACAGAAACCAATTCAGTAAGGTTGCAACATAATAGGACTATGCACACATTACCTTACTCTGTAAAGATTTTTAAGTATTTTTAACATATTTCTTGGTGTGGCATTCACTAAACAATAGTTCTTCCTCAATAGTCTCTTGCATGAGAGCTGCAGAAAAAGTGAATTTACCTTCATGTAAGTTCCTAGTGATGACAAGTTTCAGAGTATTTGCTTTGTTTTACCACTTTTTGGGCCCACTGAACAGGTCACCCTCCATCAAGTGTAACATCCCTAACAGACATGCTGCATTAACTTCAGATCGCTTTACGCTCAGGGAAGAAATGAAGGAAAGGAAAACTATCTCTGCAGGTAATCTTTAAATAATGTTATTTAGATGCCCTATAATTTTGATAATGCAAAACTTCCTCTAGAAGAGGAGTTAACTTGTAGACAAAAAATATCCTACTGTGAAGTGACCAAGACTAAGGCATGCTGAGTTTCCCTATCTTCACCAGAATCCATGGCAGTTTTTCCAGCTCAGTCTAAAGCAGCCTTCATTTTATTCCATCAACATCCTTCTTAGACTGGCCATGAATAAAAGACTGTGATATTACCATATAAAATGCCTGTCCCCAGGTCATAGCACACGCACTCTTTCAGAACACGTTTCTTTTATTACCTGAAAGAATTGTTAGCACCCAACAGCTCTTGAGTTATGCCAGCTTGGCTGACAAGGCTTAAGTCACTTCACTGTAGAAAATGCAGTATAAACAAAAACATTTTCTCCAACAATTACCATATCAAATTCAGGGCCACTTTGCAACGTTTTCATTTATCTCTTTCAGACTGCACTTTCCAACTTTACTTACAAATAAAATTAGATTAGACTTAAGAGATCAAAGAGAATCTTGCTAAAGGACAGATGTAGGCTAATTGGCAATGTCTTGACACCCACAGGGGTCTGCAGTCAGTGTGGTACGTAAAGAGCTATTACTGTTAATAGGTTACTTTTAATTTCACCTTCTTTCCCCAAACACCACATTAAAATATGCCCTGTGGAGACAGAATGTGCTGCTTGGTCATTCACAAAAGACTCAAAAACTTAAAGAGTAATTATAGTAGGGACTAAAGCACACAACTGTGACATGATCTGTTGAAACTGAAAGACAGCAAATACAGGGAAGAGAGCACATTACAAAGCAGCTGACTTAGCTTCTTCCTCTAAACTTTTGGCTTCAATGTTGCCACAGATTTTTGGATGGAATCCGCCTCCATACAGATGATCACTTTCCCTTCATCTCTTTGCTCCTGTAGAATATCAATTTCCAGAAACACTGCATTAAGAAAGTCACCTATTCATAAGAAGATTTGAAATGTCAGCATCCCCACTTACATCTCTTCTTACTAAAGTCAATCACAAACCAGAGCATGAATTAACCACTAACCACACAGGAAGTGAAAACCACTGTCCTTCCCACCACACCAGTCATCTTTAAGTTGCTTGAATCTTTCCCTGGATCATAAAGTCCAGATCAGTGGCAGAAGCAGGATTTCACAGGATGAACTACTAGGTTCATCTTGAGGAGGACTCTTTTCCTCCTTGTAGACAGAGGCAAAGTATCACAAGAGCAGAATCAAGAGTCCAGATTTATCCCTAATGTTATGAGGCCATGTCTCAAAATTTTCAGCCTGATCGGAGTACCAACCTCTTTGCAGGCTGCAGAGCAGACTTATTTCTGTTGTGACTTTTTCTTATGCAACTTCATTTTGAAAGAACGTAGACCACATTTCTGACAGTTGTATCAGTCCTACAACAACTTTCCAAAAGCAGAGAGTAGCATGCTGTCAAACACCAGGTTTTCATCAACATAGAGCAGCTAGGAACAAGATTTAGCCCTAATAATGAAAATTTTCAGGTTATTGGTGATATACTAAAGCACTTTGCACACATTTCAGGTGCTGTAGGTATTTTCTATGGCAACAAAGCAAGACAAACAGTGGTACAATAGCTATCAAAAATGAAAATATCTAGAAACACACAAAAAAAAATTCCTTTCACCAAGTATATCTTTTCACCTTTAGATGATGCATATAAACTACTCGAATTAGGTAGTAGGGCTGAGAGGGAGGTAATGAGATTAAAATAGATTAGCTTCTTCAGTTTGAACAAAAATACTCAGGATAGGGTAGAAAGACTTGGAGCTTGCCTCTAATTCTCTGCTGAAGTCAAAATACCACAGAACACAACTCTCCCTGAAAATATTTTGGCATTCAGATTGTGCTATAAGTCCTGGTGTTTGAACACACAGCAACTAGATTTTTCAGTCGGCTTACTTAAGCACTAAGTAGAGCACATCTATTTCACACACCTCCTTATATATTTATTTTCAGCAGCAAAAATGTCGTATTTCCCTACAACCATAATTTTGCACTTCAAGCTAAAACCTGCTGTAAACAGCTTGAACCCAGAGGCAAAAACTAAATTTGAAATCTGGTAGCTAAGCTCTTGCCATGGGCCCATCGATCTTCCATGATCAAGAGACACTTCCTACCAGTTTCTCTGTGGGTGGCTGTGAGACAGTATAGGATAGCAACAAAACACACTATTCTTTTTCCTCAGGCTTATTTCTGCCATGGTTTCAAAAGCAGAAAGCAATCATCCTGTAGGACTCTTCATGGGAAGACAACTGACATTTATGTCACATTGCAAATGCTATAGGGCTTTCCCCTCCCCCTGCAATGAAAATAATGTATCCCATGAAATTCTATAAAATGAATATAGAACTTTTTTCTCCCCATGGTAATTTTAGATTAGTAAATTGCCTTTAATTTAAAAAAAAAAAAAGTGTGAGCTATGCACATGTTCCTTTGCAGTTTAACCCCCACAGGCTCCCTGTAGCACATGGGAAGGCCAGGTTCAAAACTCAGGGCCAGGGATCCTATTAAGTGTCTGAGAGACTAAAAGTGACAACAAGGGATTCAGTGAAACCCCTGTGAAGTTTGGTGCTGTTTGCTCCATAAGAAACATCACTTGTTACAGTGATACCACACCAGGGAAATCCCAGGACTCTGAGAAAACCCAGTTACTACCCTCAACAGTGACAAACCCCAAGGCCTTTCTCCAGCATCTCTCTGGGAACTAATTCCAAAAGACAAGCTCCATGCTTGGACACAGCACAGCCAAGTGTTTCATCAGTATCAGGCTCAATTTGGAGGGAGAGGTCTTAAAGATACACTCTTCCCCAGCAACACTAACACATGCCTTAGCTGACATTTAGAATACACCAGTTAAATCCCTACCCAAACCAGACACACGCCCAAACCCGTGCCCCAGAGAGGCCGCTTTCTCCCTTGCAGGGCCCACTGTGCGAGGTGGGAATGCAAAGTTGGAATTGCTGCTGTGTGGCCAGGTAGCCAGAACTGTTCCCCACCCCAGCGGGGTCTGGGCTTCACTTGCAGCCTTCACGCAGCTCTGTGCCCCCCACCTTGGATCCCTCACCACCGCACCAGGCTCGTGCTGTGAGACACCCACCCAGCTTTTGCTCAAGTGATGTTCCACAGGTGTGAAAAGTCAGATTGCTTTATTCAATGGCTTTATTATGAGGCTAGGAGATTTACCTGGCCAAAGCATTTTACATGGTATCTTCAGAAACCGAAATAACCCCTCGTACATGTTAACTTCATAGCATTAAGCTAATTCCAGGCTTGGGCTCAGCATTTAAGGAACTTGAAGCTTAAAAAAATAGCAGATGTCTGTCACTTTATAACTCCAGAACCAGCTTAACAGATCAGAATCATTTTATGTTTAAAAAAAAGAAAAAAAAAATCATGCATTTAGCCTGACAACCTGGATATTAAGTTTCATTGCTGTGGGATTTCAAATGACTGAATGGAAATCTCAAATCAGACAATGTAGAAGCTGATGGGCCCCATCACAGCCAAGCGTTTAGCAGCTCCAATTCCTCGCTGGAGTATCAAAAGGGCACTGGGAGATGGCATGCTTATTCAACAATTAATTTTCTTACTCAATATACAAGGTTATTCTTAACAGGTGAAAAATGAAGCAGAACGAACACAATCAGCACAGCATCTCACCTTTTAAAATATGTAAAATTATAATAATACTGGAAGACCAGTGTGGCAAATCCTCATACAAAGTCATTAATTGACTTCAGTACTAGGCAGCTGCCTTGCTTAATGATCCATTTAATAAAAACCTATAGTTCTTGTCAAGAATCTTCTATTTAATTTATTTGTTTAAATCATAAATCAGACAAAGAGTGACTGAGGTGATGGTAGCTCTATAGATAACATTTTGGCCTCTTGCTCCAGCTTCTCTCCCATCTCCTGCCTTAGAATACAAAAGCTCACAAGAGTAGTTTGTATTTTAGTTAAATATCAACTGCAATTAGTCAAGACAATGTTCTGGGAGGTTGACACAAGACAATTGAAAAACTTACCTCTTTTGTATTTATTTCCTACTTGTGGTTCCTGGGTAAGAGCCATGCATATCAAACAGATGGGCTGCTGACCTCCTGGAAGGATTGTACCAATGTGAAAGATCCAGGGTTTTAAATTATTTCCCAGTCCCAAATCCTCCTTATAGCTGAGCTGGTGTAAACACATTTAGTGAGTAGGAATCTCTTATTTAGAAAAGACTACATGCAAACAAAACATAATACACAGATATGCACACTATCACACAGGATCATCCTATTTGTCTGGGAACAAAATTCCAGAAAAGTAACACCAAAGCTAAATTTGGCCCAGGGTCTCTGCAAACAGTGCTGAATCTTTCTTCCACTAGTAGTTCATTCAAACCTCCCAAGGCTTTATTTTATTACTGGTATTCAGGTTTTAAATTAGTCCAGAATAAGTCATGTGGGTGGGGAGAAGTGATCAATACAAGCAAAATTATGATCTTGTCTTCAGAGCTACTTGTAGAGGGAATGGGCTGTTGCTGGTCATGCAGGTATTTCACTGAGCTGAAGAAACCCTCTATGAGCCTCTGACTTAACAACCTTTCTCACCTTGCAGTTTCAAAAGAATTAATTTGGCACATCATAAAATGTTAATTTTCCAGGTGTTTCCTTAGAGGGAAGACATGACTCTTCTCTTAATAAAAAAAATTTCTCAGGCTCCAAACTGTAACCTTTCTTTTTTATTTTTAAAGTAAGCCAGGGGACGGGGGGCGTCACTTACGATTAGGCAGCAAAGCCAAAGTCACAGATGGGTGACCTCCACTGTACTACAACCCTAACACTCACACCAAGCAATAAATTATAGGAGCCTTATGAACTCAGGAAGCAGTAATGAAACTGAAGCATAACACCATTTTTCTAATAGCCTCAAGGGTTACAGCAGACTCCTCACAAATTTGGTATTACATTCTCAGCTGTGATTCCTTGTTCTCCCACAATGGCACAACAGGCTCAAGAAGAGCATGGATGCATATGGTGAGCATTCCCTGTACAACCCTGCTTGGAAGCAAAGGCCAATTTATGCTTCTGCTTCCTCCTGAGCACATGGCAGGCATGGCTGAGCTGGCTGTAGGACAGCCTGAGCCTCAGCCCTCTGTCCCATCTCCCTGCCCCAGCTGGAAAAAAGCACATGCTTCAAAATAAACACAGGCTTCAAACAAACCTCTCTTCAGTTACCACAATCTTCCACTAACATGCTTTACATCAAACACTTCCCAAGGGAAAAATGTCTGCAGAAATAGCCTGGGTTCACTCAAAAACTGGAGATGGGACTTTCAGCAGTAGGTCCTTGGGTATGTAAGTCAGTACATGTGCTGTTTGCCTCGGGATCAGTAAGATATGTCTAATTTCTACTGTCATTTCTTCTTTATAAAGAAGTAATATCCCCTCAAAAGGCTGGTCTTTAGATTTCAAGGTTGATGTGCCAGGAAGAAGCACATACAAAAATTAAGTTGGAGAGAAGACAGAAAAACATGCAGGAGGGAGGGAAAGAAAAGTGAAAGAGCATGAGAATCAGCTACTTGATTATGCTTCTGGAGAAACTGCCCTGGTAAGCACAACAACTCGATGTTACCTATTTGTATCTTATCACATCCATGTCAGCATCGCCTAATTTATTATATACTTGAATAGCCATATTTGTGTTAGTCCCTGCTCCACACTATCAGCATTGCTTGCAAAACGCAGGCTACAGCCTTTCTCCCACACATCAGCACCACCAATCGCCAGAGAAGAGAAAAGAAATTCTGGTTCTGGAGCATACGGTGGGGCTAATAATTTATATACAGCAGAACAAAGGCAGCTGCAGTTCATTTTTATTACCTTTCAAGATAAAACTGCAGACCTGGCTTTGTTATTCATCTGGACAAGATGGTAGGGATGTCACTAAGGAAACACAAGAACACTATGAGACACTACCTTACCCCATTGAGTTTTTCCAGGAGGAAAAGAGATTAATTGTACTTGCAAAGAGCACAAGCACCTCAATTTGTACAAAGAGCTTCAGACCTGGAGGATCGACTCCCATGATCTCTGCAGCAGGACCGACAGACGCTGCAGACACCATGAAAAAGCAGAGTCAGGCCCTGAAAGAAACACAGCACTGCTGAAAGCAAGAGGTCAGTGAGGTGGAAGGGAAGAGGGAATTTAAACCCATTGCCACAACAGGCTTTCTGTCATTAAAGTGTGGCCCAAATACCTTGCTGAATATAACTACTCAGCTGATTGCACCCCACAGAGTGGGCTGGTGGGATCCTCACAAGCTGACAATCCCCCATCAAAAAATGACACCAATGAAAAAGACCACAATTTAAGTCCTTTATTTATCCTTAAAAGAGCTGGAGTAGTCTCCAGGTCGTTCCTTTTCTGTTTCACTTAGTTACTAGACAGGGATCCTTGAAGCACTAATGCTGTGTTTAATCTTAATGGTTAATTTTAAATGCTTTAACTATGGATGTGAGCCACTCCCTCAACTTCTACACAGAAACAGTCTCTGGTTTTATACAGCACTGTCAGAACAAGGACCCAAGGGACACTTAACAAATATTAATGTTGCCTTTATAGCAGGAAAGGCTGCAAGTGGCCAGGGTTTGGAGACCTATTCCAGCAAGGCAAGATATTTCAGAGAACTAAATTTTGTAAGTGAACAAGGCTACACTAAGAAGAAACATGTATGTAAAGTCCTTCCTCTAAATTCAATAGAAATGCACAGTAGGCTGCTTCCTCATTCACTCTCAGCCATTTCTCTTGAACCAAAAATCAGTTGTCTTGCTTTCTCTCAAGGCCCTACAGAAGTGTCTGCACTGTCTCTAGCTCCTGGGCTTCCAAGCACCCTTCACTTCTAGATGTGCAAAGGGGAAGAGCCTTCAAATCCAGCCCTGCATTTCTTAGGCACCTAAAAGCCTCCATCACCCTGAGGCACTAGCTCCACAACTCCTACCTATATTGAAAAACATAAAGGGATTTTTTTTTTTTTTTTTTTTTTCTACCGAGCTGGAAAAACTGTTTGGTATAATCTCTCTCCAGAGAGTCACTTGCTGGTGGTCATTATCAGCTTTCAACATTGAGCCTCTTGATGTCCCCAGGCAACTGCAGAGTCACATTAGCTTCATTTTATAGATGGAGTGCAGAGGCAAAGATGCTTGCCTCAACATGAGCAGGGAGTCTGACTGAACCAGGCAAGGCACAACACAAATCTCTTGACACCCAACCACATGCTGCTCCTTTCCATGACCACAACCTAATCCCTCTTCATTACAGAGCCATAGAGGAAACAAAATGCCACAACACGTTTAATCCTCTATAGAGGTAAAGGACAAAGACCCCTGTGGCTTACTGTGCAACAGTAATCAGTACTCCTTTCCATGGTCCACTTGCAAGAAACCACTTCTGCAACTAATTTAATGTCTCAAATTTGCCTCTGCATTTAATCAATCACCGAAGGCCAGTTCATGCTGGCACAATCAGATGATGTTATCAATTTCACTGCTAATGAGCACTGAAGAACAGAACACAGTTTTCAGTAGGTACAAATGAAAGCGTTAGGCACCGTTTCTGTTCACTTAACGGTGAAGAACAGTTGTGTATCCTTTCCCCAGAGGCAGACACCCGTGTCCAGGAATGATAACACAGGCATCAGCAGGTCCTCTGAATGATACAATGTCCTGGAGCCAGTTCAGCCATCCCTCTGAAGCAGAAGCACCACCACTGTTGCCAGGGCAGGTACACTGTTGGAAAAACTACATAGGCAAGATCCAAATGTAGGTACTAGGACTGCCCTAGAATAAAAGTTCTGTGAGGTGAGATAAGAATTAGGATTCTAAGTGAAGTCAACTACCTTGGGGCATTTCATTCAGCAATGTGGAACAGCAAGATAAAAGTAAAACTTTAAGAACATGTTGGTTTCTTGCTTTTGAAGTGTATTTGTGAATTCAGCTAGTAAAGGTAACTGTAGGTGATTTTAGGAAGTTGCACTTTAATTCCTACTCACGTTTCAAATAAAATTCATTCTAAAAAAAAAAAAAAATTAACAAGCTCAAAAACATTGATCCTAGTCCCATTGATGTCTGGGGAAGTTCTGACAATCATTTGCCAAGAACAGATTAACAGGAGAGGGGAAGGACGGAAGTTAGATGTCTATAATCTTGACTAATCTAAATGGAGTTGCTCCCCAACTAGAAAATTCAAAAGAGGTTAATGCATCCAGAGATATTCTCCTAGGCAGTCCATAAGTAACCATGCCCTCTCATGGGAGACAGTGTGTAAGAGACTTTCCCATAAAGAGGGTTCATCTTTGGAACAGAAAGCAAGGAGAACTGTGGTCCTTCTACCAAAGGGAACCTAGATGCAGAGATGAAGCAATCCATCCATACACAGCAAGCCTATGGAAGATATGGAGATGAAAACAGGTTTCTTCTATCCCTTTAATACCTTAACTTAGAAGCAGCTGAGTGATAGTTTTCAGGAAGGAAAAAAAAAAAAATTAAAAAAGAAAAATCAAACCTGATGTCTGTGTCAATTAATGCCCATTACTTTTCTTTCTTGCTTATAAGAATCTACATTGTCTACATCCTTCTCAGTGTAAAATGCTGTGCACTTTCTTACTCAGAATATGAAAATGGTCTCTATCCTTGTACAGTCCCACAGAATGAGAGGAAATGTTCCATTTGATGTAAATCTTCAGAAGGAAACACAAACGGTCCCCATGGAGAGATAACCCCTTCTTCTATCTGCATCTGTCAAGTTTGACTCATGACAGAATTATGACCCCAAAATAACATTTTAATAAGTGTTTACATGCTACCATTCCCCAAAGACCAGGCTCATAAAATTCTTCCTCAGAACTAATTACGCTTCAAGACAACGCTACCCTCGGTGGATGCAGCAGTGAAAAACAGGACAGAGCTAAACCCTTCTTCGGCGAGCGCGGGGCTCCTCCTTGTGGATGTCTTTGCAAAATCGCGTGTTTTGCAAGTATTCCCATGGAAAGACAAAAGAAACTGAAATTTCAGTTCATGTCAACATGCCTGCAATTTCCACTACCTACATTACTTAAATTAAAAATATGTGAATATGTGAGCACGTCTCCCCTTCTTCTCCCACTCTTCTCCCCGATGGGACAAGGCAGGACAGGTCAGCTCTCTGATCTTTGTGGAATTTTTCCTTACTGTGGTGTCCAGGACCAGAGCATGGCAAAGGTAATGCCACAGCAGACATTTAGCATTATCATCTTGTGCTATACAGATTGTGAAGTGGACAAGACCAGATGTTGCCTTTTCGCATGTACAGCTGAGAAGAGAAAACACGTGGAGACACATACCCAAAGATCTGAGGGAGATAAAACACCTCGGCGTTCTACATTCTGTTCTATGCATTTCAGACCAGTTTCTTTTTGCCCCAGACCATGGGGGCAGCAATGAAGCAGCACGAAAGTGAATGGAGCTTTAAAATCTTGCCCTTTTCATCTTAATGCCCAAAAAAGAGGGCTTCTACTGCTGACAGAAGCTCTTCTACTTGGCAGAGATAAGAGAAAAGATTAAGTCCATGTCAGTATCAGTAGAGGTTCAGTTCAGCTTTTGAAATCCCCCTATCAAGACACAGACTACTGTTATTAATAAATATTCCCACAGGAATACTGAAAACAGAAGGCATCTCAAGCACATCTCTTCCAGCTATCCAGCACACAATCCTTCCCAAATGGTATAATCCACTGTTGCATGATTGTTAACTGGAGCATCAAACCCTTAGTTGTGTATGTGCTTGAGAAATTAAGAGCTGGAAAGATCAGTCCTCCCACAGTCAATCAAGCTTTGTAATTCATTCAAGAAAGGCATCGGTTGTGATTCTCTCACCTGCACTGTGCCTATCAGGAGTCCATGTAGACCTCCCTGTTCTGATGGAGAGACATACTTTCCAGCCAGAATGTATGCCTCGTGTACGTTCACTTGCTCTTTTGCTAGCATGGTTCTTTAGCTTCTCTCTCCCCCTGTCACTGTCACTCCTAAATGCTCAGTCTCCAAGTCTTCATTTTGCTGGTTAAACAAGAAAAGTTGTTGTAGTCTCTTCCTGTACCTCATGGCTCAATAAGACCTGAGGCTGTGCTAACACCTGCTCTAGTCCAAATTTATCTTCATTGAATATGAGGCTATGAGGTTATCAGAACTATCAGATAGATAGATAGATAGATGAGGATCAGATTAACTTCTCCAGAGCATTATTTCTTCCCTGTATTTAGTGGGAATACCTTATCAGAAACATCCTACACTTACTTTTGACACCAGGATGTCATGGCTACATATATACTGATGTATACATGTGGTCTTTCCCCAGTCTGCAATTTCCAATTTGCAAAGTAAATTCTAGTGCAATATGGTGAATCTGGAACAAACAGCTTCATGTCTCTGGTGGAGTGTCTGTCCTCATGAAAGTTACTGAAATCACCATGTTACAATGATCATCTGCTATTGTATGAGCAGAAAATTGTTTCTCTTCTGACATAGGCAAGGTTTGTTATTCTGGTCAGCCTTCAACATTCATACTGTATTTAAAGGAATATATTTCTTTAAGCTACAAATGATCAATCTCATTTTGATCTGTTATAATGAAATAATATTCCCTGCCTTCCCTAGTCATTTCTGAAATCTACCCCTCTAATAGTATATTTCTGCACTCCAAATTGGTTCTATGTCCTCATCTCTGGAAACTGCCTCGGTAGGAGCTGAAGAAACCTCAAGGACAGACTTTTAGTCCCAGCAAGCTCACTTTTTTCTACAGCCTGTGATGTTCACCAGAACCTCTGACCAAAAGCACCCAGAACTCCATGACAAAGAGATCTCTGTGCTTGCCTGGCCTCATCCCTCCAGCTCACATCTTCCAGAAAGCCACATTGCCTGCTTTCAGCGCAAGATTTACAAAGATAACGATTACTCTTTCTGGCACGTACAACATATTGCATTATCACATCAGAGTTTGAGTATCAGTCTGCAGTGGATGCCATTCATGTTTAATTCGTTCACTTATACAGAACCAAGACAGCGCTTTGCTCCAAAACAAGTCACGTGAAAAATCATACATCATCCACAGAAAGTGCAAAACTGCATCAGTGCACAAGGTCACCATCTTAAACTAAGCTTAGGGCTGCCAGAAACCATTACAACTTCAAAAGCATATTTTCATTAAGAAAAAAAAATTAAAAAGCAGTAGCAGTCCTTTATCCAAAACTCAAGCCATTACCCTAAGGAACAGTAAGTATAGCAGCTCTTTGTGGTGCAGAATGGCCTCTCCTTAGAGTACCTGAGAATTATTCCACAAGCGCTCTCTAAATAGTCATTTAATTTCTGACATGGCTGTGTAATCTGCAGTGATAACTTGCTTCTAAATCCTACAAGCTCATGGAAATCTCCCACTCTGGCTAAATAACCTAAGTGAAAAAGACCATTTCATCTGCTGTTATAACAAATACATTAAAAGCTTGCAATATGACGACGAGGTCGGTCCTTTCAGCTATGTAACGTTGCCATCTAGTGCTCATCTTGGATGTTACACAAGAGAGGGCCCACCTGTGGGTGTGTTTAAATCTCCTGGCCTTATCCTGAATCACCAGAGAACATCACACCTGCAATTCCGACCTGGCTGACAAAAGTCCAACCAATTAGTAAAAGGATTGGAGAGAGATATTTTCTATATATGCAGCATATCTATATCTTCAGGGCAACTTGATACAGACCAAATGTTGGCTCCTAATCCATTGACCAAGAGATTTTGTTTACCCTACCCAAGGCTCCAAATTAAGGGTGATCTATAAAGAGAGAGATAACAGAAGAAATTCCCTGCAAGTCAACAGTGATGGTACTGGAAAAGAGAAAATTTTCAACAAACTCTTATTCCATATTCAGATTTGAAAATTCAGCAAATGATCATTCACTATGATTAATCTTGACTAAAGAGCAGTTCAGCACAACAGGAATAATACAGATATCCACATTTAAAAAGGAAGGGGGAGAAGAGTGGGCAGCAAAAAAAATAAATAAATCACCAAGTGAAGAAAAACAACCAGGTAAAAGCCTTTAAGGATGAAAGCACACCAGAATCTACTCAACATGGAGAGCTTTGAATTATCTGTCAGTGCCAGCATTGGGCAGTGTGTGAGGCAATATTTGCATGGTACTGGCTATGTACCTGCACTGCACTGTACCTGTACCTGCACTACCCTCTTTTGAGAGGTAGATTGATTGATACTAATGATTTTTACCCTCTGGCCTGCCTATGTGTGAGGCAAATAGAGGCCAATGGAGAAGATTTCTGGAGTCTGGGACACTCCAGGTAGGCCACTGAAAAAATTTACTGCTAATCTAAATCTCTGCTGTGCCTGGGCAAACAGCAAGTCTAAATAGCTTCACAGGGAGAGAAAAGAAAGAAAAAAAAAAAAAAACACACCAAAAGGACTACCACACCAAGAAACACTGACTTATGTACCACCCCCTGCCAAACCCTGGGTTGCTGGCACATAACTAGAGTGAGAGGAAGTTGGGCAGTAAGGTTTTACTTTCACCCATTAGACATGGTTTAAAATCTGCTAGAAGGAGTCAGAACTAGAAAGGCCAAATCATCAAAAGAACCTAATTAATGGCAAGTCCAAGTCACCAAAATTAAAAGACTCGGAGAGAAAGGCAGCAAATGAGCATGATAGTACAATGATAGAGAAAAAACAATGAAAAGTTGTTTACCTGACGTCTTGTTATTCTTGACTATTTGACAAGGCAATTACTGTCAACATTTAGCATTTTCCTATGTCTTCTAGGAGACAAGGTCTAATTTTTCATCCTTTTGAGAAAGCTCATCACACCAAAATGTCAAGAATAACTAATGAGCTTTTTGTAAACACTCGGCAGAAAATCCATTTATAGGGTCAGTTGCGAGTGTATACAGCTCCTTGTACACAGGCTGCTAATTTGCTATCCTCTCTCCCCATAATTTGAGCACTTATAGTGAGAGAGCAAAAGTATCCTTCAGAAATAAATCAATACAAACCAAAAGAAAAATAACCCGTGGAAGAAAAATTATCATCTGTCTGCCTTTTTAACAAAGATGTACTGAAAAGACCTACAATTATCACCTGAGAAGATGCACACTGCCCACAAAAGCCAAGAACTCTGAAGAAGACAGCACAGCAACAGCTGCAGATATTTATGTTTCTCTCTCCCTTCATTCTAAGTATAATTTTATCATGAAAAGTTTTACCCAAACACAGATCATGAGCTGATGAAAGTGTATTGTCTATTTCCCTGACCTGGGGAAATAAATTAATCTAGAACAGACTTAATGAGTTAACCTCCTTCATAATTTTTTCTGCTCCTCTGAATTCTGTTCAGTTGATAGCATTTTGAGTTCAACTTTTGGATGCATTTTTGTGCTGGAAGAGAAAGATTCAGAAAACTAGCAAGTGCTGAGGGCCTAGTCCATATGCAACAAAGATCAACTGTATTGTTTCTTAAGGTTTACTGTCCCTGAGCACAGAAGAACTGTTCTTCAACCATACTTTAATCATTATTTACTTCCTTTTTAATTCTTACAGCTGAGTAGGCTCTTTCTTTTAAGGTGATTTTTCAGACAAACTATGTCCGTATTTATGATTCAGTGCTGATTAAAAAGTGCAACCAGAAACTAACGGCCAGAACTCAAGGCTCCCTCCTCCCAGCTACACAACTAAACCACAAATATACACTCTTGGGACGGAACTGTAAAGCTAACATGCCATGTTAGGCAAGAATATTGCCCCTTCTCTAAGTGTGATTAAAAATAAATCAGGCACACAAAACTGTTTTGTAGGGAGTCTTCTGTCATAGACCCACCCCATGAGCACTTGCAGAATCAAGCAACCTACAAGCCAGAGGTAGAAGAGCAATTTGATTTCTGTGCCTGCAGAGAGTTCAGACATCATTTAATACCTGAGCTGCTTCACTTATCAAGACAATAACAACCCCTAAAATGTACAGAGGGACAGGGCAGACACTTGGGGAACTCCAGTCAAGCAAAGATGCCCCTGTGTAAGTCAGAAACCTCCAGGGTTTAAAAAGTAGCTATAGCAAGATCTTTGGCTCACAGTTTAGGATTCAGGGACTTAAATTTATCCTACATCCAATCTCAAGTACACAAATTCCAACTTGCGCTTGGCTTTATCCCTTACCAACTCTCTGCACGATGAGCCTTGAACTGTAAGGGAGGTTCCTAAACTCTGTGGGACCACTACAGAGTAATTGCAGTCAAGAGTCACAGTAGGATCACTCAGAGGGAGATGAAACTGAAACAACCCTGCAGCAACAGGAAAACAAAGCCATTCACATGCAAAAGGTATTAATCTACAGCCAAGCCTGAAAAATTGCATGCCTCAAAATTCCTTCTCCTGCTCTAACAAGCCTGCTATGGAGACAGATTGATAGAGAACCTCTGAGCCATCTAATTCTGTATCTGTGGTAGTGCCTTGCAGATTTTATGGCCATCCAACAATACCCTTTTCTTGTTGTAATTGGCTCTGCTCAATATTTCACAACCATTTTTGTTCTCTGTCTCTCCAGAGAGTTAAAAGGATTTAGACTTTAACTCAGGAGAGAAATTAAACCTCTAATTAAACCAGGTGTGTCTAGGATTTCATTCCCCAGGAAACCTAAATAATTCTACTTGCATTTTACAAATGTATAAATCATTAGAATGAAAAACCTGTAAATAGGAATTAGTCAGAAGCTTAAAACCTGAACGCAGCGAAACACCAGGAATGAGCAGATGCTTCCCACCCTGAAAACATCCCACAAAGCATTACATTCCTGATTGAAAGCTCAGTGGAATTAGTAAAAAGAGACCCATAGGGGTTTGGATCAAACCTGAAACCCCGCAGGCATGCAGTGTTTAACCAGATAGAGCTGCCCTGGCTTGACAGAAGCAGTTGAGTAACTGCAGATTAGCTTACCCAATGAGTTATATGAGCTTCCCAAGGCCCATGTAGAGGCTTTGCCTAAAGGATGAGAACATGAATAAAGCTGGACCTGTGGTGCTAAGTGCCTCTAAACAAGAAACAGTCTGCCTGGAGCTCAGAGAAAATTAAAGTGCAAAAGAAGAAACAATTTGCTTAAGGTCACATAGGAAAATCAGAATTTCTCAGAGTTGTCTGAATCCAGCTCTTGTGGCTCATCTCCTAACCCTGAGCTCTGCCTGCTGCATTGAAATGCTTTACGCTTCACCCAGCCTCTCCGGCTAACGCTACTGGTGCGGGGAGAAGCAGGTCTTCCCGAGATAAACAGACATCAAACTCACTATTTGAAAGGAAGAAAAGGTCACTCTGATAGTTCTCCTGAGCAGATAGATCTGTGGAGAAAGGTTACCCACAGGAAAATCAAAAAGCCCTCAAAGGACAGGGCCACTCATATCTCAGAGTACATCTGCGCTATTAGTTGGATTGTTTGGTTGTTCAAGAAAAAACAACTGTGGAAATCAAGCAAATGGCATTTGTGGTTTATCCATGCTAACCTATAAGGATGAAACTTGCTCACGTTGGTCAGTCAAGCAACTACTGATTTCCTCAATTGTGGAACAAATGCTGGCATGTCAGTAATTTAAAAAAAAAAAAAAAAAAAAAAAAAAAAGCCTTTTGAGGCATTCATCAGCCTGCTGAGGAATTCAGAACAGTAATGGCCCTTATTAAGGTCATTATACAAAAGTTTAAAAGGGATACTGTCTCTGCCTTATATTAGATCTACTAAAAGTTACACATGTATAGCCAGAAGTTATACAATATACACCTCCAAAAGGAGCAGAACTTTTCTAACATTGGTTAAGGCTGTATACAATTTTCCCTAGGACCTGTCTCTACTCAACTTGGTCATAAATCTTCTCCATGGACAAAGCAGCCATAAGAGCTAGCAGGCATTCTCAAAGCTTCAAAGCAAAGAAATACTAAAGAAAGGTAACTGAGAATCACCCAGCAGCTAAGGACAAAGCAAATATGACTTACAATAAACAAAGGAATTGAGAAGTAAAATTAGACTTGGATCCTAGTATTTTAGACAGATTTTGACATATACAAGAAAATACTGTTAAAAGACAGTTTTCAGAGTTTATTTCATATTTTGCCATTAATTCAAACAAATAGGAAAACAAATCTCTCATTAAAGACAGATTCCACATTTCAAGTCTATAGTAGCCCTTAGCTCTTCTTTATGTAGTAGCTTTAGCTAGTGAAACTACATTTGCTCAATTTATCAAGGTTTTATTAAGTGATGCTCAGCATGGAGTCTAGAATGCTAAGATAGATCTTGTGCTGCCCAGTCCCCTGAATCAGAGGTAATCACAAGTGTGGGAACAGCGACTTCCCACTTGTGCACACTGAAATTCTAAGGGACCAGTTGTATCAGCTGAATGTTCACAAATCCATGGGGCCTGATGGGATTCATCCCACAGTTCTGAAGGAGCCAGCAGATGCTATGGAAGCACCCCCCTCAATCATCTACCAAAGGTTTTGGGAGTCTGGGGAGGACCCTGCTGACTGGAAGTTAGCCGGTATTATTCCAATCTACAAAAAGGGTGTGAGGGAAGACCCCGGGAACTTCAGACCTCTCAGTTTAACCTCAGTTAATTATGAAGATTACACTGGGTACTTTTGAAAGGAATTTAAAGAATAATGCAATCATCAGGCACAGTCAACATGGGTTCAAAAAAAGGAGAGTTCTGTTTAATTAATTTTATATCCTTCTATGATAAGGTCACCTGCCCAGTGGATGAAGGGAAGGCAGTGGATGTAGTTTGTCCAGATTTTACTGAGGTCCCTTACTAAATACTGTACCTCACAGCATCCTTCTGGTCCAGCTGTGGGATGGGTGGGTTAATGGTGCCCTGGGTGAAGGACTGACTGAAGGGCAGGACTCAAAGGTCTGTAGTGAAAGGGGCTCCATCTGGCTGGTGACTGGTCACCAGTGTGTTCCTCAGGGTTCTATTCAAGGGTCAGTTCTGTTCAATATATTTGATGAACAATCTGGATGCAGGAGTTGAATGCACCATTAAGCAAGTTTGCTGATGATACCAAACTAGGAGGTGCTGTTGAGTCTCTTGGCGGACAAGACGCCTGGCAGAGGGATCTAGATACACTGGAGCACTGGGCAATGAGTAATGAGATGAAATTAAACAAGTCCAAATGCTGAATTCTGCACCTAGGATGGAGTAATGCTGGGCACAAGTATAAAGTGGGAGAGGAGTGGCTGGTGAGCAGCCCTGCAGAAAAGGATCTGGGGGTGTTGGTTGACAGCAGCTCAGTGTGAGTCAGCAGTTGCCCTGGCAGCCCAGAGGGCAAACTGCCTCCTGGGGTGCATCAAACACAGCACAACCAGCCCATCAAAAGAGGTGATTATCCAGCTGTATTGAGTGTTGGTGTGGCTTCACCTTGAATACTGTGTGCAGTTCTGGGCCCCACAATTTAAGAAGGATGTGAAGGTCCCTGAATGTGTCCAGAGAAGGGCAACAAAGCTGGTGAAAGGGCTGGAAGGAGTGTCCCATGAGGAACAGCTAAGGACTTAAGGCTTGTCTAGTTTTCAGCATGACATTAATACTCTCAGGGAGTTCATTATATCCCACAGAATCCAGAGGAATATATATTCATACATTCCCCATTCTGTCACATATATCTTAAAATGCATAGCCAAAATACTTTCTAGTGCTCAATATTTCACACAATGCCAGAAGGCAGGAGTACTTCACAAAGAACTCTGAGGTATTTAGAAGTTTTTTGTGCAGTTCAATAAATATTGGAGTTCAGTTACACTTCATTTCAAAGGTCACTAAGGCTTTTGCACTGCTCCAGCAAATGAACTGTTCTTGGGATCTTTATCTTGTCCAAAAAAAATAAAAAAAATCATTCTACATGTGACAAAACAAGGTGTTTGTAATCCTTGACCTTTGGCAGGACACATTAAGGCTATGTCAAAACTACATTTGAGCCCCAAGCAATAGCTGACCCTTTAAGCCAGCAGAACAAACACTTTTACAAACTCACAAAGCAAATGCATAAGCAATCTGAAGTGAAGAACCACGTGTACTTGACTTAAGGAAGGACAGTTAGAATTATATGAACTATAGAAACAAACGTAACTATATGTGAATTGCTTCAGTACCACAGATCTGATCTTTAGCTCATTAAACTGTTAGGGGTTAGGGTGAAATTTTCATCAGGATGAATGATCTCCCACAGGTCTTGTAAATTCCCCAAAATCTAGACTTACCTGGTGCCAGGTGTAACCCTATATAGCCTGTGATCCCAGAGCAGAGAGTCTCAAAACCAAAACTGCAATCCTGGAAGAATGAGCCCAAGCGATCCTCAAGAGAATCCCCAGCTCTCCAGTAAACCCTCATTCATATACTGAATATGACATGATATGATATGGAAAATCTCACTGGCCTATCCAAATGCTAATTTCAGTTTTTGCTAATCACTACACTCCCCGCTGCAACCCCTCCATTCACTCTCATTAATGTCCTGTGATGCTCCATATGAAAGATGCTTATATAAAAATACTTATTATTTTATCAAATGTCTCCATGTTTATCAGGTAAGAGAAATTATCAGCCTAGCAATACCTCGCACTGCCAGAGTGGCTCTTGACAAACTGGGGCCCAAATCTGAATCTTACAAACTACAAACACACTTTGTTGGAATGAGCATGGTTAAAATGTTCGATCTACGTTTCTCAGCTGGTCATGCTACATAAAACAGGACAGACCAATCCCAGATATAAATACAGTCCCATTTTAAGTAACTCAGCATTTGGAGTCTTTTCCTAATTGGGGATCCAAGTCATTGTAATTCACATACCCCTAAATCACGGGCAGACTATGCTTTTGCAAACTATTGGTACAATTTTTTCAATAGCTCAGCAATGCCTTGTATGCAGAACATACAATATTTTAACTGGATACTGCAAGGAACAAGAGACATTCCTCAGGCACAGACCTGCAGCCTTCATCCTGCTGTGGAAGACCATTACTGAACCAGGAGCAGCAGTGACCACTTCCATCCTAAACCTTCCAGAACAGCTGTAGCCCTCTGGGATGAAGGAGCCCAGAGCAAAGGTGTAAAGAAAAGGCAGTTTCAGATTTAAAGAGGACAGTCTCTGCAATAATCTTCTGGAGGACTCTGGGGTTAACCCACCTTAGAACCACTCACTTATCTGGAGGGAATATTTTATCATCATTTAAGATCGAGGAGAGTGGTGGATGAAGGGTGAGTGAGACCATGATTAATGGACTTAACCCAAACAGTCTCATAATACAAACACTCTTAAAATGCAGGGAGAACTCCCAGGTGGTCTACAGAGGACCTTAAACTAAGCCTGTTCTCACATGTGTTCCTGAATAAGGATTGATTTAAACAAGTGCTTTGTCTTAAAGCAGGGCCTTAAGTAGTAGAGAAATCAATAGAAGTATTTATCAGGAAAACGTAAAAATCATTTACTTTTGATTCAAAATGAACACTGTGGTCAAACTAGGTTCAGAGTACACCCTTCTACACAAGCAGAATTAGAATTTGTAGTGAAAAGTTGTGTAACATAATTTGCTAATTCTTAGCACCAATCTTTCAACATCAGTATAAATCATAAAATCCCCCTACAACTAAAATGCTGTCAAATTTCATTAGCAGTAGAACAAACAAACACACAAAATCAATAAACTCAGTGCTGGAGATAGACTCTTATTTAGCTGGTCAATAAATAGTAACTACCACAGTTTCAGCTTTTGTTTGGGGATTAGCAGGACTGATAATGAGAAGTTTACAAGAGTAATAATCCTGCACAAATTGTTTCTTAATGTACTTTTGTGTAAAAATAGAAGTAACTATTAGACTATTACCTAGATACACCTTGAATACACACACACAGCCTTAGAACAACATGTGGCTTAGGGTGAGAGGAAGTCCTGTGTGGTGTAAATAAATTGGTTATAGTGCTGATATCCCTGACTTTTTTTGCTACATTTTTAACTCACAGCCACCAAGGACACACACATCCCCTCCCCTTTTATTCTCTTACCTGCTGTCTCCTTTTCCTCTTCTCCATCTCGCTGCTCCCTTTAGTTAGCCCTGCTGAAGTAGCTGGCTTAAGCTGATTAACAAATCTTTGACACCTGAAGTTTGCAACATGAGGCTCACATCTTCAGCAGGCCTTCCCCAAGGGATCAGAGGTGAGTGGAGCTTGTGCCATTTGATCCATTCCCTGGAAACAACAGTGGGAACAAAAAAGACACTTCAGAAGCCAAGAACCAGGACACTGATGTTCCCAGGGCTGTTGAATGCCAAGATTTCCATGTCATGTTGGCACATCTTGAAGCTCTTTAATCTCTTCTCTCCAGAAGAGCTGCAGACAGCACAGCCTGGAAATGACACTGCAAACTAGAGACCACCCACGCATTCTCCTTCTAGGCACCAGTAGCAAAGTGCCAAAAGCAAAAAAACACCTCTCTTCCTGTATTTTCTATGCTGCTTTAGGTGTGTCCACGCTGACACAGAGCAGGCAGGACAAGGTGGCAGTGAAGCCATACAGGTGCTGTCTTGCCAGAACAGGTATCTTCAAACAAAGGTTTGCAGTATTGGAAAGTCACACTGGAGGCTAAAAACTACAGAAGACAGTTGGACAAAAAGGTACAAGTGGAACAGTGGGTTGTACAGAACTTTTTAGCAATCCTCCATTACCTTTTCCAACCACTCACCTGTTAGAAATGTCTCTTTTTCAAACTGCCCCAGCCTTCCTTCTTTGCCTCCCTTATTTCCCAGCAGTCCTGTTGCTTGCCCTGAGGGACATGGAGGTGATGGAGATGGGGTACTGCTCTCGGATCCAGAGAGAGTAGGACAGACAGGCAGATGTGTCTGCCTGTATGAGTGTTACCCTGAGAGCAGAAATTTCTATTTGACCTGGGGATCATCTTGTCTTCATGCCCATGTGTCCATATATTTTCATTCTCCCATGTCTAAACCTAGCAGAAGCAGCAGAGGGACATTCCCTAGCCTCCCTGAGGACCCCTGGCCTTGCACACCTGCCTGATGCACACCCACAGGATTGTTCACCACACCTGGATCATTTTAAGCTAAGTGCAACAGCTTCAACAGGAGAGTGGCTGAAGTTTTCTTACACCACAGGAGCCTAAAGCTTGGCACTTTTGTTCTGTCATGGGAGACACGGGTTTGCTCCCTCCAGTTGCAGAAGGAATTAAACTTAGGAGTATGATCGTACCATAAGGTTGTCCCACAAAGACAAGACAGGGACACTGGCATCATCACTCCAGTTGGATAAGCAGAGAGGGCCACTCCTTGCTACTTTTTTTGTTTTGCAGGGTGGAGGGGAGCAGGGAAGGGGAAGAATCAATGTCTGATTTCAGGGCACTGAGACATCAAAATCCCCTGGGGAATCTACCCAAGGAAGGAACCCAAGCAGATATTTGAGGGGAAGCAATGTAAAGAACAAATGAAAATTCCAGTATGTTCCTTGTATCTTCTAAACAGCAACAGTACCTAGGTGCTGATGGCTTCATTGCCTTGAGAGGAGAAGTGATGAAATTATGTACAACTAAAGAGACTTTACTATCCCTCAGGATTTTCCCTGTAATTTGGCATCTCTCTCCTGTAATGGTGTGAAAATATAGTGGGCTTTCTGTTTTTACTCTACACAGAAAATGGATTGTCACAATACAAACAGTAATCTGACACTTACAGGGCAGGATCATGCCATGTTTTGCTGAAAGGCATTTTGATAGGTCTTTTCATAGATTACTTTTGACTGAACCTGGTAATCAAACAAATAGAACAGAACTAATACTCACTGACTAAACCAGTGCCAGCCCCTCGGCGACCTGACCGTGTTCCCATGGCACAAAACAAGAGCACAATATGAATTCCCTCCTGTTCCCCTCAATAAAAAGGAACTTGGAGCATTTTCCAGTACACATGAGAAAGCACTTAAAAGGTCAAACTCATCCCCAACAGACTGATGCCACCACAGCAGCTGTTTCTAATAAGAGCATTCATCCAAGAGCAGAATGTGGCACTGCTCTTGTATTTAATTTCAGGTAACATTTATGGTCCAAAGAAGGGAAAAATAAGGGGTATTTTGCTGTAACAATCCCAAACACCCAGCTATGCTCTCCAAAGGTAAAAATAGGTCTAAACTTTCTCCTAATCCATAAATTAGCTCCTAATTAGAGAATTAAATGTATTACACTTTTATGCAAAAACTTCATAGGATAAACCAAAAAAAGACGGCTACAAAGATGTGAAGCATGTATCCCTGTAAGATGGTTCACTCATATTTAAGGGTCCAAAAAACAAATCCATTTTACTGAGTATATGGCAAATTATTCACAGCATCAGAATTAACATAATTCAAATTATAATGGATTTCTTCAAAGGGGGACTGCTGTAGTAATTACATGAGGCATTCTAAATGGGAAACAAAGCCAATTGCAAATTTCAGATGTTATTTTATGCAAGTACTGTAGCTGTAGTGTTCTGAAGAATTCCTTTGTGAACTGAATTGTCCATTTCTGATGCTATGAATAATTGCATACCCATTTATTTCTAATAACCTATTATTTATGTGCAGTTTCTTTTGTCCTTCTAAAAGCTATGAAGCCATTTAGAGAAACCACCTACATGACAGCTTACCACTTATCCTTATAAAACCTTGTATTGCTTTGGATTAGTTACACACATAATTAAATGCCAATTAACTATTATGTTCATATAAGTTAGCAAAAGTCTGTGAACCCTAGCAATATAATATTTCATTTAATTCTAAACAACCGTTTCTAAAAGGAAGTGACTTCTATATAATCACTCCAGAACACAGTCAAATTACATTCAGTTTTACCATTTAAAAGATTATGAGTGCATGTATCAATATTTAAATACAAAAATAACAGCCACCATTTTCCACACCATCCCCAAAACAAACTAATTCACTGCTTCACTCTTCCAGTGCACCGATAGTGCATCCACTTACACGTGTGCCCAGCAGTGCGCCCACGAGCAGCCCCACAGCTCCATGCACTTACCCGCCAGCTTCACCCCAGGATACACTGTCACTGCGTTTGGCCACTGGCCCACAATTTGGCTCAAGGTTGGCAAACTGGATTACTCAAGCCTGATGGATCCACACTGCAGGACTTGGCTTTCCTCTGGGTCACGCTCCTGAGCACCAGTGTCGCTCAGAGGGGCTGCGCTTGGGCTCTTGGCCAGCACAAGGTCTGGGTTCCACCATGGTCAGCAGCAGCGAGGGAATGGTTGTTCCTCACAGCACTGAGAGAGGTTGTTCCTCTCCTCAGGCTCAGAGGCTGCCACTGTGCCACATACCCTTACTGCCATATCTCTACTGCCTGGGCAGAGCAAGGCAACCCACCATTGCCAGCAGCACAGCAGAAGAGCACAACACTGTCTGGTATCTCTGCCACCTTTATACTACAGACACCGAGGATGTCCTGGCTTCCTTAACCATGGAAGGGGCACCTCGCACCACCCATCTTCAAACTACTGCTTGCCTAAAGACAGCTCTGGCTACACAAATAATAAATATTGCCAGACTGGAGACCTGTTAGGTCTAGTCCACTTCACAGGCACTGGTAAAGGTTGTGCCATTACCATGCATGGTTTCCATACCTTCAGAAAGTCAGGCTCTGTGCTGCTTGGCCAAGCACCTCCTGCCTGCCCCCAGACAGAGACAACAGCATTGTCAGGATACCAGCCTTTAACATGGCATACCCCTTGTCAGACAGCATGAACAAACATTTATTCTTTCACAGTCATTGAGCAACTTAGTCAGTCTGGGCTCTTGGTGAAAACAGAGGCAACATGGAAAGCCTGTGGCAGCACTGAAAAGTGGCAAGAAGATATCACAAAATGGGGCTTCACGTACATTGATGTAAATGAGTGTAAATGTAATCCATGGCCAGTAGGCAAAAGGAGCTCAATTTATCTGAAAGCATCTCAGCCTAACTTTTAGTTTCTTTAGTTTCAATTCATTCCATGCTTATGGTCAGTCTTTTACAATGAGATGCTGCATTTGTTTGCTTTCCTTCTTTTTCCAGCTGAATTGCCCTTTTACCTAATGAGCGCAATTTGCCATATTAACACTTTTGATGCACTTACTTTGGTGCGTCAGCATCCACCTCCCCGTCTGTGCCACTGAAAGGCTGCAGCACCACTGTACCCAAGCTAACACTGTCTCATCTCTTCCTTTTACCCTCAGTGATTTTGACTTAATTCTGGACTTTGGGCAGTTTTCCTTCTGAAGCAAACTTGGGCTACCTCTGTAATTGTTATTCTGGAGAGTCTGTCACACCAGCTCCGTAGTTACAGTAGTTAATAATGGTACTTATTCTACTGCATTACACAGTTGTCTTTCTATATTAATGCATTTTTCATCTCTTTCAGTGCCCTTGGGCTTTCAGCACACAATTCATTCGTGGACAAAGCACTTGTATGGCCCTATATTGTAAACCATTCAAAACACTGACAGTGAAAAATGCAACATGAGAGAGCCCCAGAGGGCCCGTCCTGCTCTGCACGGAAACTTTGAAATCACCCATGTATAAAATACACACTGTCTCTCGTGCTTCAGATTGCTTATAGAAATTGGCAATAGTCAGGGCACGGGAGCCAGAGAGGCGTAAAATGGCCTGCAAAAGCAATTAAGTGGTACAGAGACATTGACATTTGATAACCGCAGAAGATTGTTTATTGCCCTGTTTACTCCTCCACCATGAACACTGCTCCACAGTGCAACAACAGGAGGCCTGAGCAACCCCCAGCACTCGGACACGTTTGCTGCTCTGCTGAGGGTCTGCAGCACACGCACATCTCACACGGCTTTTCGCTCCAGACGACAATCCCTTGCTGTACGGGGAACACACTCATCAAACACGTACGGCCTTCAGAGTTGCTCTCCTGTCCATGCTCACTTGCTGTGTGCTCCCGCTCCCCCACATCCTCCCACGCCATGTTTCTTCTCTCTTGTCAGACTGCAGCCAGGCTTTACTGCTGTTAAATCCTTTAGAAACCACCACCCCTGTGATCGCTCACCCCAGGCAGGCCAGCACGAGAGGTCTATAGGACAGACGTAGGTCACCAAGAGGGGAACTGACTCCCTCATGTATTTGCCCCAGGGCAGTCTGAGAGCTGAACTTTTCAGACACGGGAGAACAACTCCTCTCCCCTTTGCAATCAGGCCATGCAGCGTTGGACATCCCTAGAGAGAAAGCTCCTGCGGCAGCAGAGCCCCAGGCTGGCAGGCTGTGGCAGCCGTGGCAGACGCCACTCTCCCGCTGCTCCTGAGGCGAGCGGGGTTTTCCCTCCACAGCCTCCCCTCAGCGCAGCGAGGGCCTCGGGCTCACATCAATGTGACGCTGCCAGGCATCCCCACCCGATTTCGGAGGGACAGGGGCAGGGAAGGCCAGCCTCCAGCGCTGCTCTTTGTCCTGCTCCAGTTAACTTGCCATCCTCTTGAGGCAGGAACGCTCTGTTTAATGGGGACACCACTTAATGGCGCCTTGGTAGTGGCAGCCTTCACCAGGCCATGCTCCAGCTCCCCCGGGCATGGGCAGAAAGGCTCCCCAGGGCCCCCACTCACCTGCCAGCAAGGTCTCACCACCTTACGGTCTCAGTGCATAAAGCTTCTATTTATATTTCATCAGCATAGCAACATAAGGTTGTAGCAATGAAAACAGCTTCACTGGCTTGTAAAATGCAAAACAGCAGGGAACTCGCTGGAGATCCCACAAGCATATGTCAATAAGTTTATATTATTCACAAGTACACAAGCCTCCCCAGACAGCAGTTTCCCAGCCTCCTTTCATTTCCTGACTGCCTCACGTTTTGAGCAAAGTCAAAAACTAATCTTCTGTCTTCCTCAAGCCTCTGGTGTTTAGCAGAGGCCAAATGATCATACAAAAAGCCTCCCAGTCAGATGCAAAATGAAAATTTTATTGGCTATTACTTCATATCATCCAATCTACGAGTACCGCAAAGTGCGATAGCAATATGGGACAACTGTATCCATGACCATAAGCATCTGAACATAAAAACACTTTAGCAGAGCGCTCTAGCAGTGCACTCAGACATACCCCTAACACAGTAGGCTCTCACTCATAATGTTTTTGTTCTCTATTTCCCTCCATTGCATCAATCCTGACAATATTAGCATTCGTAACAATCACTGACCACTATAACTTCAACGCTTCCAGTGTACATTGCCAAGCTCTGCAGTGTGTTAAAAGTAAAACAGAAGAAGCTAATCCCCACCAAAGGTGATCGTTCAGCCAAAGTTCAGATCAACGTGTTAGGTCTTCTGACAAAAAAGCCTTATTAGAATACAGTTCTAGGCATTTGCTGTCATAAAAAGATTGCAATGGCTGTATTTCATGTTCCCCTTCATTATAAATCCATTTGGCATCCTTTCTAATTGCCAGCTTACCCTCAGAAAAAAATTATTTTATGTTCCTGTGGATGTCATATGTGCCCTGTACTTTTACAGCACTTCCATTGTAATTCAACATTAATTATCTTTACAATTAATGTACTGCATAATGCTGCAATAGTAAATGCTCACATGTTGTAAATGAGAAAATTGAGCTCAGTTCTGTCTGCTTTGATCCCATTTTATTATAATTCAGTACTAGAATTCTCTTCCTTTTGGCTGCTATTGACACACTGAACACACACAAGGGATCCATCTCTCACATTCAAAAGATACATCTATGCTTCTCTTTTCCAAGAAGACCTCAAATTTCTCTTTTCAATATACTTTCTTGCCTTATGATTGTCACTGAACAACTCTAAAGGGAAATGGAGGTGACAAAAGTACTAATAGAGCAGCATTTACCTATTACCATAAATGCAGACATCAAAGACCTACAACTGCTGGAAAATGCTAAGTGTGAAGCAGGTCACAAATACAGAGAAAATGAAATCAAAACTGTGGTCAAGGAGTGAAAAAACCTCTTCTTTAGAAGCTCAATGATCCAACATATTCCTTAGAATACCATTTAAAGTTTTACTGCTGAGTACCATCATAAAAAGACAAGTATAAAAGGGAAAACATACATAAAGTGTAAAATATAGAAATGGAAAATACATAACTAAAATTTTTCCCTCTATTTATGGCTGAAAGAATATATGACTGGTGATTTTCCACAATGAGGAGTTTAATTTTCCTGTTAGGTTTGAACTTTTTGTTTAGTTTAGCTGCTGTAAATAACTGCAATCATTGTGGGCTACTGGATTTGACCTTCAATGCCACCATCTCAAAGCACTTCACAGTGCTTTTTCATCCTGAATGTGCTTAAGTGCTTGAGGAAGGTACAAATCCTCCCTTTCTCCGGGCATGGTCATTTCTAGCTTTCTTCCCCGTTACCCCACCACATCATTTTTAACAGAACAGAACCTACAACATACAGAAAGCTGCAAAAAAAATCAGTCACCCCTCACTCTCACTAGTCTTTTACTCAGTGTTCTTTAACACTCAACATTATCTGGCAATTACCAAGTACGTGAATATGTGCTGAGAAGAATGTGCACATCAGACTGAAGGAATTTAAGAATATCACCTATAAAACATTCCCTCAGATAGATAGCTAAACAACCTCAGCTTAAATAACTTTGCTGATCAAAAAGTGTAAAAATTTAACAGTAGCCTATTTAGCATCCTGAGATAGGATTTCCTCTTGAACTGCCATGGAATGCTTAATTGTAATCTTAAACTGAGAAATACAGTAGTTTAAGTGGACCAGCTGGCTATTACTGATCTATCAGTAATTCAGGTTCAGGCAACCTACTTTAATTGGAAGTAGTGCTCCTGTTTCAATATTATCTTCAACCAAAGCCTTCCGAACTTCCTTTTATTAATTGCTTATCAATGTTCTTGACCTACTGCTGCAGCAGGTACAGCTGAGGACAATACCCAAGAAACAATGCTGCTTTTTCCAGTGCCTATGTAAAGCTTATAGGGAACCTCAGACTTGTCTGAGATAACTTTAGCAACCTGAAACTTTCATTTGTTTGGTATTAATCGACTTCATTCTTATATGGTTTGGTTTTGTGTGGTCTATTTAGCTCTTCAGTCCTCATTCGTACTCCACTTTTGGTGTACTTATTTTAAATGGCCATTATTACAGCTGTTAATTTTGAAAGCAGATTCACATCTGCATTGATCCTTTCTTCCCACTATGTGAATGCCAGTCTTCAGGACGCTTTCACTAGTCAACCTAAAGGACCAATGGCTGGTCTGGAAGGTTTTTTGCACTATCAGCGAGCTGTATGCAGTTTTCATTGCTACAGTAAACACATTTAGAACAGGAGAAGAAAATTAAAGGGCAATATGCCAGGAAAGACAAAAAACCCAAGATATTATGGAGACCTGACTACAAAATGACAAGACGCTCCTAACTAGCCACTAAAGTTCACCTGTCTTAATCATTCCTCTGTCACTGGCAGACTTTTAGAAAGGGATTCTCAGTAGCATTGAATGACTGGGAGTTTGTTGTGTTTACAATCAGGTAACAAAGTGTGCAGCAGAAGGTCTCACAGAGCCCATCTACGTCAACACCACAAGCACCCAATACTCAAGTTTTCAGCCCGGCTAAGGTACAGTCTTTACCCAACGGTATCGGTAACAAACAGTCCTTCTGCCAAGTCATTTACCACACTTAAGACAATTATTTCTCAGGCAGAAGCTGACAAACTATGAGGAGGAAGACTTCAACCTCTTCTACTGGCTAAAATAGCAACTGTGTGCCCATTATCCACACATTCCTTCTCTTGAGTACTTTTTCCTTTGTATTCCTTCTCTTCAGAGATAAAGAAATGCCTCTGGTGGGGAAAACAACCAGCTGTCAAAGACTGGTGTTTAATCAGCCTCCTAAGGGAAAACTGCAGCCTAAAAGGCCAGCCCTTAATGAGACTGTTCAGTGTTCAACCATCCTGTGCACATCAGTCTTATGGTACCACCAAAGGAGTCATTTTGCTCCTGACAGTGCCAACTGAAAGCTCCAAGACAGCCATCCAGAAAAAATCCACACCCTGGCTTTGAAATCATATGTACTGTTAGGCATTAAGTAAACCAGGCAAAGGCTCTATTTCCAGAGTTATGCAAATAGCACACTTCCTTCTCCCATGTCTCTTCTTCCAAACAAGGCAACCAGATGGTTACCAACCCCCCTGCCTTGATACCATGAAGATGTGACTTCCTCTCAGTCCTGCCCAGCCAGGAGCTTCTTCATGTGTTTCCTCAACATTCAAAGCAGGGTGGGTGCCCAGGAATCCTGACAATCATATGGACAAAACCTGGTATTCTTAACACGTGTTTCCAATTTTCCTCATGGGTGCTGAGGTTAAGCAACAAAGCACGCCACCACCAGGAGGGGGACTCCAACCTCCGTGAGCAAGTTCTGTTCAAGGCAATTCCTTCAATTGCTCAGGATGAGATCTCACACTACCAGAGAAAAACACTATTGCTGAAAGGGGAGGTGGGGGTGGAGAAAATTTCCACCACTGAGTTCCTTTACTTTTTCCACACATATATCAGCACACCAAAAATACAAAAAACATCTACAAAAAGACCTTCGGAAATTTCATTTTACACTATGAACTTAAAAATTAAAATTATATACGAGTACTATGAACTTAGAAAATAAGAATCAAAATGACACTTCATGACTGTTTTAAAAAATCTCTTGGAAAATCACTTCCAACATACTGTGAATACATTTCCAGTGATATCAGCAGGCTTAACCACGGCATATATATTCCACATAGGATTCTACCACATAACACGAAATCATAGCTAAAAATCAGTGTTAAAAACCAAGCAAGGGCGAAGAACTATGGGTTATTTAAGAGATTCCAGTGAAGTCACTGGTACTAACTGCAGGAGCAATGATTGCTTGTGTAAGTTAAGATAGCAGAAACAGGTTTGCAAATTGCACGGATTTTCAAAATTTTAAAATCAGATATTGTCCTGCTTTCTGTTTTATTTCATAAGAGTGAATGAAAAGCAGCTTGGACATGAGGGTTTTTTTCTCTGAAGGAGGTTCAAGCCTTGCAGTACACATCATATTTTAACTTTGCTCCTAGCTTAGTTCCTTCTAAGCACAGTTTGAATTTTTCATCCATTTCCTGGTTCTGAGCTTCAGTGAAAAGATTTTTCCAGTCTCCAACAACACCTGGAATATAAAGAAATTAAAATATTACTCCTGACTTTAAGGACCAAGGAGTCCTTTCCACCCCTCACCCCAACCCCAAACTTCACAATCTAAACTACCTACATTGGTGTGGAAGAAACCATGGTAACTGCACATTTTAACTGGATGTTTGTTGGCTACAGAGAATAGGAAAATTGAATAATTGGTGCTTGGAAGTCTACATAAACATGGCATGGGTTGGAGAGCTGAAGGATTCGGCTAAAGAGGAATGTGATATATAGCACATGTGACACTGGGGTGTATCTACTTTATGTAAGACAAAATCAGAGGGTGTCAGGAACTCTGTACTGCTCCTGCAGAACAGCACAATGCCTGATGAGTCAGTCATCCCTCACTACTCCATCAGCGGCCTGAACCTGGGACCAGGCTGGGAAACAAAAAGCAGCAGCTTGTCCCAGGTCCTCCCCTCTCCTCTGAGCTCTACTCATTTCCCAGCAAGGAGAGGAACAGTGCAGTGGGCAGCCCCAGCACTCAAAACACAGCTGCCTAGGAGCTGGATCTCAGTGTGGCCCACAGACCTCAAAGTTCCCACCTGTTCAAGATGAACCAACAAGCTTTGGTCTGGCTTAGTGCTCTGCTGTTGCTTCCTATAAATTTCTTCTTTTCCCTCTGTTTGCTTTGGTTCAAAATACAGACTTCAGCCCCTATTTCTCAGATCTCCTCACTGAATTATGTCTTATTGCCCACTTGGCTGAAATACAGTATTTACCTATCACTGTAACACTTCTGCAACAATTCTTCAGCTTTCTGTACACCACCACCTCATTTGCAGCACACTAATAAACAGGGCATTGCCTTCAGCTTGGTCTTCACCTCTAAGCTGTATCTAAACCTTGTGGATTAACTCTGCATAAAAGATCTTAAAGATTATGTCTGCAGTGCTGGTTGGGCTTTAAGTCCCAATGCACTTATGGAGAAGCTGGCAGCTGTCTTTACTGCTGTTGGAGTTCCACACAGAAGACCTAAAAGGGCATCTAGGACCTATTTAGGCTGTAAGCAGGTGAAGTCCAGCAATAGCAGCTCCTATTACTCATTGTCTGGATGCTGTGTCTCTTCTTCCCATAGCTAATAACAAGGAGTAATGAGCGCTTCCAAGCAGGCTCTGCTGCTGGAACAAGCAGCACAGCAAGGGTGGCTTTAGTACACCACTGTAAGTAACATAAGAAGTTATGGAAAGAACTTCTTATGAGAAGAAGAAGCAAGAAATGGCAGCATGTGCACCCTGTAATGAATGAAAGGGAGGTTGGACTAGATGACCTTTAAAGGTCCCTTTTAACTCAAACTATTCTATGATTTAAAAACTACCTTGTCTCTCTTATTATCACATTGCAGGATAATCCAATTTTTCTTTTTTCTTTTTTTTTCCTACAAGAAAAGAATCTCTGACCCAAGAATACACTCTTATGTTTGCCTTATATTTGGTGTCCTCAATAGAATGTGAACATAAAGCAAACATAGGAAACTACACATCTGCCTTCATAGCTTTGGCATGTGTCTTGTACAGCTGCAGAAGACTATAAAAGATGACCAGCAGTTGTGAAACCAACGAAAAAAGTCCAAAGATGTGGCTTTTAACTGCAAGCACTTTGTGCACTGCAAGCAGACACCACCCTAAACCGCAGTCCACCTTTAATCTAGATTTTGGAGAGGCCACAGTCTGAGGTTGTCTGAGTCTACAGCTCCAGCTTGATTCATGGCTAAAAGACACAGCTCACTCTCTGGAGTGTCTGGACTCCACATGTTGACTGAGGTTCACAGGCAATCCGAAAGTTTATTTGGAAAATCCAAGAAGAAAGGAAAATCTGTGAAGGCACTCCATAGACCGAACCCCTGGCTATCACCAGAACTCACAGAAGCCAAAATAAAACTCTTCTTGGTTTTAACTGGTGCCTACTGCATACTACAACTGAAGGGTGTGCTACTTGTAGGGCACTCGTGCTAATCACATTTTACAGGGTTTATTAAATGGTACCAGCCCCAGTGACAGCATCCTGAATCACATTCAGTGCTTCTTAAACAACTCCCAGCCTTGAAAATTATACAGAAAGATTAACCATCTACTGGTCCAAATTCCTGTGTGCCCAAGATGCAGTGCTACTATTCACCACCCTGACAAAATACAAACAAATTTACCTTTGCGGAAAAGATCTGAGCCAACAGCACCATGAGTCTCCTGTGCCTTGTCCTTCACTGCCTGGAAAGTGGCCCTGTCTGCAATGGACTGGATCTGCTCTGACGTTGGGGAGAATCCAAAGAATTCAGCTATTTGCTTTACACTGGCAGGCAGGTTCTGAAAGCAATACAGTGAAAGGGAGACATGCAACATGCTTCCTCTGAAAAAGGAGTTACCTACTTGGGATGTGCATTGCCATCATCTATTAACAACATATATTTTCCTTTACAGTATGTTTTCTGCATTACACTGGAGCTCAGCTTTTGTATAGCCAGATTCAACTTGCTGACAAATCCAACTTGATTTTGTTTCAGAAACCTGTGCCTTTTGCTATTAATTTCAGCAGATTTCAAGCTATGGGCTCAGATGTGTTTTGCCTGTCAATATACAACATCTGCTTTACCTCTTTCAGGTCTTCGTATATTATTATCATAGTATTCTCATCTTCAATGTGTTTATTCCAGGTGACTGCATGATCAAAATAGGATCCCCAGCCAACTGCAAAGAAGATAAAAAAGCATCAGTGTGACCTTCTTTTCTTACTGGGTACTTATTTCTCTCTGACTGAAGAATTGGCTTCTGTTGCCCATCAATGGTATCAATGCAAACAAACAGGACAGCCTGTCCTTTCCATGGTACCGTAGTGTACAACAGAATGGCAGAGCCTTCCTCTGGACTTCTGTAAGCAAACAGTTTCCACACGGAAATATGAATTTCACTATGTGCTTCCCCTCTCTTACTGTATTGTCATATAAACATCTCTTAAAAGCCAAAGCCAGACATCAGTCCAAATCTAAAATCTGGGTTGCTAATGAGGTGTTTGGCCTCATGGGCAGAAACAGTAAAGACAACAAACTCTCATTTCATTACTACTTCAGATCTGTAGCACTTCTTCCTCCATCACTAGGAGGCAGAATTTTGACCCGATGTCACTGCCAAGCTGCCACACAACTCCCACACCCTTGTCTGGAAGAGCAAAATACCCAGAAGCAAAGCATCCTTTGGACATCCTCCCCATTCTGACATTCAGCTGCCTCCTTTATCATGACATACTGCCATCAGTAAACTAATTACGACACAGCTGTTTTCCCACTGGCCCCATTTAGTTGTTTTTAAATATTTTTTTCTGTTGCTTCTTCAGCTACATCCAGTAACTATAGCAATACCTTTCCCATTCATGAACTCCGAGAAGAACTCTTCCCAGGAGCTGTAACTGGGGACGCCTGGCACATTGTTGTGGAAATGGAAAAACGAAGCAGCTGTATCTTTAGGGTTTCGAAACAGCACTAGTATCTGGAGTAGGAGAGAGAGGTCAACAATTTTAAATCGCTTATTTCCCCTGGCAACCAAAATGAGAGTATAACCAAACATTCTGCAATCAATAACATACTAGGGGCTATAAAATATTTTATTAGTTAAGGTATGAAGAACAAATTTATAATGTGATTATAATAAAGAACTTATTATCACTTTTAAGATTTGCTTATGTCATGAAGCAATTGTAGAAAGAAACAATTGAAAAAAATGTAATATTGTCATGGAACATTATCCCATAACTACCTAAGACCTGGTAAACTGAAAGTAAGTCTTTGACAAGACAACCCTGCTTTCCCTGCTAAGAAAAGCTCTGTTTGATTCTCCTTCAGGAAACCCCAGCTGTTACAATCATCTCTCATTTTTCAAAGTATGGCAATAATGTTCTTGAAATCCCAAGAGAATGTAATCCTCAGAGAAGCATGAAAATTTCTGAAAACATGTTATACACATTACATTTTTTTCTTATACATGTTGTATTTTTTCCTGTCTCATACAGGAAAAAATACCAATGAAACACAGAGAAAATCCCCATCCCTTAACCAATTACTTCCTTCATCTGTGGTACATCTCCTAAGCAGTATGCCGCCACCATTGTTCAGTGACCAAGTACCAGAAATATTAAAGTTTAAACAGTGTGACTCTTTGCAAGGAGACAGCCAATATCCCAGAGATACTGCTGCCACATTCATTCCAACCACGGTTGAGCGTAGAAAATAGCAGCATAAAAAATGAGAGTGTGACACTCCAGCCATTTCTGAGCACTGCAACAGCCCCTAGATCTGTTCTTGTTTATGTCAACTACAGCACTCCTAAGGCTACTGCAAATTGTGGGGGCTGCTAAGCCATCATGAGACTCCCACTGTCTCCAAGTTGCTTTCCCCCAGTGCCACCTGCTTGGGCACAAGAAAAGGATGTGGCCCCAAAATTACTCTTGCGTGCTGGTACTGTCAGAAAGATGAGGCTTGTTCTTGGTAAAAGAAAAAAAGCCCACCTTGGCTCTGCTCTCGAAAATAGACTTGGGGAGGCAATCATAATTCAGATGTGTTGCCAAAATCCTTGGAGATGGAATCTGCTTCATCCTCTTTAGAAATAAACAGAAGAGTAAGTGAAACAGGTTTATTACGTGGCTGCAGCGATATCTGCCAGAGTCGCCTGTGTGAAGCACCCCTAATCAAAAGGCATTAGTCATCCAAGATTATGTTTTTCCCCTCTGAGGAGAAACATCTTTACTTGCTGCATGACTTCATTTTAATAACTTGTGTGCGGGGGTGCAGAAGACAGAAAACAACAGACTTAAAGTGGTTCAATAGTTTCTTTTCACTAACCTGATATTTATCCGGATCTCCACATTCAATAAATGGTAGTTCTGCGCTTACAGGTTTACTCTGGGTAGTTGTAAATATCAAATCACTTAAAATCTGGATAAGCCAGTTCACACCTCCACCAAGAAACCCAAAGAACAAAACAAAACATATCAGAGGTTTATATAAGATCTCAGAGCCTCTTCATTACATGGCTTAATTCAGCATAATAGACAGTCATCAAATGACAAACAACACTAAAGCTCTCAAATTATTATAAACAAAATAATGTCTTCTGTTAATGAGATCCTCAATAGCTGCTTAACTGTGACCTTCTTGGCTCAATTATAACTGGAATGTGGAAAGCACTGGGGGCAGAACTAGGTCAACAAGGCACTAACATCTTTTTAATATATTCATAAAACAGTCAGTGGCAGACAATAATGGGAGCTTTCCTGTCTTTTGCAGAGAAACACCTGGGAAGGGTCTGGATAGGAGAAGCAAGGAATGAGCAAGGAGCTTCGCTTCTTCTGCCATGGAAATTGTCTGCCTCTCTCTACTGCCTGGGGCAAGGACAAAATGGAGTACTTTATTCAATGTCATTCCCAGCACTTGTCCTCAGTTGTGCCTGTTGCTGCCCCCACAAAGCCCATGCCAGAACAAGTGCCAGGAGAGCTGTTAACCACTGGACACCTGCATCCCTCCCCACCTCTCATCCTTTGGAAGAGATCTTGCAGCAAAGCCTCCCCCATGCCACATGCTGCTCCAGCATGAGCCTTTGGCCAGCTCCTGGTGCTCGCTTCCCCAGGGTTTCCAGGAATCACATTTGCTCCATCGATGCTCTGCTGACTGCTGGCAGGACAGAGCGAGGGAACAGTGAGTTCCCCTTGGCCCACAGCACCCTCCACGCGGACTTGTGGAGAGGTGCTTGGAAGGCTTCCCACCAGGCCCACGGAGATGGAGCTGCGGAGCTGCCACCACCTCCTGCAGGCTGCGAGTCCCCTGTGAACACAGCTGCCAGAGGCACCAACAGGGAACACACCACACAAACAGCTTTAACCTCTCACGCTTTCAGTGGAAAATTAATCCCAGAAAGGGATAACTTCCACCCTATGTTATATCAAGTGCCTCAGGACGCTTGAATGGAACCAGCCAATACATGCAATTTATACAGTAATATGTATACAATGTGTGCACATCATACAATGTATTATAAAACATATATTACATTTATATACTACTCAATATCATATTTACATACAAGACATTGTATGATGCATATCATTTATATCACCCTCACATTTACGGACAGACTACAGCCAAAAGCATCTTTGAACACTAAAACTTCTTTTCCTTTCAGAAACATAAACCACATTAAAAAGCAGTGCAACAGTCTGCTTAACTGAGAGAAAGCAGGACAAAAACCTGCTGCCCCTGGTTGTAATAGAAATGCCCAGTGTCCCCACACAACATAAATCCACAATCAGTTGGCTTTCCTTCTTACTGTGTCAGCTAATTAGTTACAGTATTGTAGACTACAGCAATTAATTTATAATGTATTCACCGCATTTGGGGTAGGATACCAGCACCATATCATCTCTTCTGGCTTCCAGGTTCTCCAGGGCTTGGAACGTTTCCACACTGCACACTGTGACAGGATACGGTGTCCCCCGGTAGGAGAACAGCAGATCCTTCAAGGTAAGCCCTTCAGACTTTGCCAACGCTTTATTTATCTCATCAACAAAGGTTTTTTTATCCTCAGTCATGTTTTCCACCTTTGGGATGTGAAACTGTTAGTCTAATGCAGTAAGTACCTTTAAATAGTCATTTTTAAGGGGTGGAGTTGAAATCCTTGGCATTATTTCTACCCTCCCTCAAATTTGGTATGTTTCTGTCCTCCCTTCTCACCTTTCTAGAAATTGAAGCTGGGTTGATCCTGTCCACTTATAATCTACAGAGCAGGAATTACTTTTGTAAGAGATCCCAGTGAGAGCAAGTAATACCTGCAAGATCAGACATCAGGGAAAACTAAACTGGAAAATGAATCACCCTGTAAGAATAAAAAGCAAAATATTGTATCTAATCTTATGTAACATTAATAGGGGAAAAAAAAACATCTCACAAAGAAAATAAAGTTCCTATTAAGAAAAATCCCAAGAGGTTTTATTTCGGCAGTAAAGTCAGCTGCATACTATCAGTTAAGAGAAACAGAAAACAAAGAAATCAAAACCATAAAACAGAAAGAACAGCACTGAGAGGGAAGGGATGGTGCCATTTCAGGTTACAAATACCCTCTGTGGGAACTAGGCGGTACTAACGCCCTTTTTCCTGTTAAAAAACAATTAAACACAGAGATGTTGCACGGCACAGGCTTCTTCAACATCCAGCGACAGCACTGGGATCCCTTTTTAACAGCTGCGACCCTTACAAACGGAGCTGAGATTTCCCCGAGCAGGAAGCACGGTCAGGCGGGTGCGGGCTCCCGGGAGCAGAGTCCTTCCCCCAGCGGCGGCAGCACCGACGAGCAGCCCCGCTCCCCGCCTGACACCCGCTCAGGAGCCTCTACACGGGGCGACACGGCCTGGCCTGGGCTGCCAGCTGCGGCGGGCACGCACACGCTGCCATCTCGCAGCTCAAACACCGAGGCGAGGACCGTGGGTTCCCCCGGGCAGCCGGGGAAGGAGGTGGCGAGTGGGACCTGCTGCCAGCAGCCAGAGGGGACCGCCCAGGGCGAGCGGCAGCGGCCAAGGACCGACACCTGCGCCGCCAGCAGCGGAGCGGGGAGAGCCGCGGGTCGCCGAGACGCGCCTCCGCCTGCCTGCGACGGGGCCGCAGGTGAGGGCCTCGGCGGGGTAGGGGCCCCGACCGCCCAGGCGGCCGCTGGGCCTGCCACGGCGAGACCGGGCGGACGCCAGAGGAAGAATATGCGCGTGCGCGAGCCGCCCCTGCGGAAACGTCGCGCAAAGCGCAGGCGGCGCGGGCGCACTGCGCATGTGCGGCCCTTGCCGGCGGTAACCGAAGGGCGCCGCGGCCCGGCGGCGGCGATGGCGCGGCGCGTGCTGGGGGGTCTGCTGCTGCTGGAGGCGGCCGGGCTGCTCGGCGCCCTCCTGCTCTACCGCGCCATGGACCGCAGCCGAGGTGCGGCGGGGCGGCCCGGGGTCACACCCCGCCGGGGAGGGGGCGGCTGCGGCCGCAGCGCGGCTTTGTAAGACCTTCCGCCTCGAGGTCGGTCGCTTGTCCGCCGCCAGCGCGGGTTCCGCTCGCGCGGTGGAGCCTCAGGGAGAAGCTGCCGGTGTAGCTTTCTAAAACCCAAGCCGTGGGGGAGCCTTGAAAGGCAGCGGGTGACCAGCGGGACCGGAGCCCAACCGTGTGCCTTTTGGCAGTGACAGCGTCGGCTCGAGCAGGGACCTGTACCGGAGAGGCGGCTGTGGGCGGCTGGCTGTGGGCGAGGCAGAACCCATCAGTCCTCCCCCCGGCCTCGGTGTCCAGCCTCTGAAGCGGTCCCCTGGCTCGTGTCCGGGTCTCCCGGGCTCTGTGATGTGACATTTCCCAGGCAGACAGCAGTCCCGGCTGGGATGAGGCAGACGAGAGAGTAGATGTATTGGCCTGTCTTGGTAGCCTGGTGCTGGGCTTTCATGGTTTCTCATTTCTCTCCCCTTTCAGTTCTAGGTCCCAGTTCTTACATGCTTTTGCAGATTTTCTTGTGCTGTAGCTCGTGTAGTTCTTTAAGGTGCAGTGAGCTCATCTAACAGCTCAGTGTGCTCAGAATGAGGCTTTTGCTGCTTTCCTTGTGCTAGTACAAGCAGTGATGAGATCTTTCTGTGAGCTGCTGTAAATCATTAAAATAGCATAAAGCCATCATTACATGATTTTCTACTGGATTACCAGAGCAGCCCCCATAAGGACTCAGTGAACACCTGAAGCTGCATAAGGAAACAATGTCGTTTTCTCAGTTTTCATTTGCATGAGAGGCAGTCAGCTTCCTCTGAATCTGTAGCTTGTATCTGGTTATAAAGGGTGAGGCACTGGCACAGGTTGCCTAGAGAAGTTGTGGATGCCCCATCCCTGGAGGCATTCAAGGCCAGGTTGGGTGGGGCCCTGGGCAGCCTGATCGAGTAGTTGGCAACCCTGTGCACAGCAGGGGCCTTGGAACTAGATTGTCTTTAAGGTCCTTTCCAACCCAAACCATTCTATGATTCTGTGATAGGGCTGCACATGAGAGTACCCCGAATACAGTCTGTGATACAATTAAAAAAAAAAAAAAAGAAAAGTAAATTCAGATCACATATTTAATGGTGGCTGTAACTAAGGAGCACAGACAAATTTAGGTAAAATTAATGTAGTTACAAAAATAGTGCATTTAATTATTCATCTTAAAATATGTTGGGTAAAGTAACTGATTTATCTTTCTTGTCAGATTTCAGATACACAATGCAGAAGAGGTTTCCATCAATTCTGGAAGGTAGGTTTGTAGCTGTGGGCTTCAGAAGGACGGCTGGAGCTTCGGCTGCATCTTTTGTATAAAACCAGTTTTATTGTTGCTGAAAACTTCCCCCAGGAGACCCTGCAGAAGTGTTTACTGTCATGCATAGGTGTGGCTGGAGTGTCCGGCTCTTGGATAGAGTCCTCAGAACTGGAGGAGTATCTGTCCAATAAAACTACCCACCAAGTGGCTCACCTTGAGACGTGCCTAACTTACAGCTGACAGGGATTTTCCTATTTTTCAGTGTATTACAAATCCAATGAGTGGTCTGGAATTCACGGCATAAGGGAGAATGACCAAATGACATGGTTAAGCAGCAAGAACTGAAGTAAGAAAGATGCGTGATTAATTAAAAAATTATTTTAAAATCATTATTGTAAAAATGTCCAGATTAAAATGTCCAGTTCATCGTTTTGATTTCTTGCCTTTGTACTTGTTTTTCAGCCCTCTGTGCCTCAGCTGTTTCTTCTTTTTGATGATGCTTTTCACATCCCTATTGTGAAGCCACTTGTCACGCTCTATTTCCCACTGGATCTGTTTGATATCTGCAAGAGGAAAAGTGAGAAATAAGGAGCCACTGGATACCTCTGACCATGATGTGGAATACAGTTGCATCATGTAAAAGTTAAAACTTGGCTACTGTATTTATCAATGTTAATAAAGCGCAAGCTGCTAATGTTTTTTGACACCAGAGAAAGTTTGGGGTTTTTTTCATTTCACAAAACATACCTTCCCATCTCAGAGTTTCAGACCACTCTTGTCATTGCTTTGTATTTTACTAATGCTAGACATGCTTGTGTTAGGAGTACACAGTGTCTGAGTGCTGCTGTTAACGTTTTTCAGGTGACACCAGCAAGACTTGTAAAAGCTCTACAAAGGACTAATAATCAGTACATAGACATTTAATTCATCAGAATTATTTTTGGGAAACTACTTTTGCTTCACCAATACTGCAAGGAAACACTTCAGTAGGCAGATAAAGACAGCCATGCCTTATGCCTTCCCTTCACAAGAATCCAGGACGGTCTTTATCAGAGCAAAATTCACACAAACAGCATACTGCCCGTCCTGATTTGCAGTGCCATGACAGCCTGATTCGCTCCAGTAGTCACAGTTACTGTTAGCACTGGGCATCTCTTGTAACTGAAGAAAACAAAGTCATGTCTTACTGTCCCTCCTGTGTCATTTCTGACCCAATGTGTATTTCAGCTAAAGAAGGTACCTCTCTTTAAGTCCAGAATCTGAAGCAAAGCAGCATTACAACGATCCGCTATTTGTAGCGTGTACTTACTTGCATTATCTCTGTTGGCCATGGCATTCATTCCGATATTGTCAAACTTGGACCCAGCGTTTTCATCCAGCAGATAGCCAAACTTTAAAGAGAGAAATTTTAGTATTTTATTACAAAGAAACAGGTAAAATGCTTGATCACGTTTTGCTGAGTGCTGATCAAACTCACCTCTTCTGCAGATGCCAGTATATTGGCATCTTTGAGTTTTCTCTTCTTTCCTCGGTTGGATCCTTCAAACAAAAAGTATTATTCTTATGAGACAGAATTTCAAGTTCACAAAGACACTAAAACAATGTTACCATGTTTTTAGGTTTTTTAAAAACTTACTTAATGAGATTATCTAAAATAGCTGTATTAGAAACCTTTATTCTTCACCTCCCTTAAAAAAAGAGGAAAAAAAAGTTTCCAAGCAAGAACCAAATAGCACAAATCTGCATCAGGCGTTATGTTAATAATAGATGCACAAACCCCCAGTACAACTCCATCCTTCCTTCAAAGTTCCTCCTTTAATTCCCAGTCCTTCAACATCAGATTGTCACTCTGAATTAGGCCACGCTGGTTGGAGGACAAGCTCCTTTTCATTTATGGTTTATTCAAATCTGAACCCAGATCCAAAAGTTTAGATAATCTACTGTACTAAAATACTCTGATTCCAAAGTATTCCAGACTCTGTATTTGTATTCAGCCTCCTCAAATGGAAACCATCAGTATTTCCTTACCTTCAAGTGATCCCGCAAAATTAATATCTTTCTTTCTCTTGCCCTTTTTACTGACAGACTTCAATTGCTTCTCGTTGTTTGGGCCTGACAGGAGTAAAGAAAAGATACATCAATCCCTCATTCTCACACCATGGACATGTATTTAAAGCACAGCAGAGACTAGAATTTCTTTTTATGCATATTTGTCGTAATGGTCTGAGTCTTGACTTTAAAAACACAGCACACAAACAAATCTGGGATTTCCTCAATCCAGGCAGTTAAGAATTAGTCAGGGCTGTGCCAGTCTTTGTGCTTTTTTTACATAACACCAAAAAGGAATGAAATCGATACTAAGATACATAAGATATGAAAGCTAAAAGCAGGTGTTATATAAACCTTGAATGTTTGCTTGGTAAATCTGGTGAAATAATAATCTCATGAAAGATCAATGTGTTGACAGCTGTATGAATTGTTTACCTCCTCAACCCTCAATCATCTTACTAGTTGAAATACCCCAATACACTGTGCTTTTCCAGCCACATAAAGTGTATCCTGTGTAACCTGTGCTTTTCAGTTGAAAAGATAATTAAAACCATGCAGGTGCAAGAATCTGTTATTATTACAGGGGTAATAAAAATCTGGGTGCACAGCTGTATTAGAGGAGTAAGCTGTTACTTATGAGACAACAATTTAAATAAAAGTTGCCTCATCGAAAAACTTCAGCATTAGCTAGGTCTAAAGAAATAAAAAAATTACCAAGTACTAATTTTTTTTGGTCTCTTTGAGATTTTTAATATTTCTACCTACTGTAGCCAGTTATTTCTGCATAAACCTGCTTTTGTTACTGCCAACATTTCCAGAATTAAACAAACATGTCTTGTTCTTAAGTTTTTATACCCAGATGCCTAATTCTCAGTCCCACCTAGGAGACTGTTCCAGGAAATGTTTCTCTTAAGACTTCATTGTCCAGAGGAGGACTTGTCACTTCTTTACTTAAAAGCCAAACCTCCCACCTTGGTAACTAAATCTGAATGTATATAAGTAATTACATGTTAGGTAACCTATTTTTAAAGCTTTTTCTCCTCATTATTTAATAATAAATGTTACTTTACCTTGGCTGGTATCATCATCAGACACATCCATAAATACACCTCCCTCTTCATCCATATCCTCTTCAAAGTCTTCCTCCATACTTCCTAAGGAGACTTCCTCATCATCCAGATCACTGAATTCATCTTCATCATCAGAATCTTCCCAGTCAGCACGGGATTCCTCACCTCTTTGGCTTTTCTTACCACCTTGGGCTTGCTTTTTTACATTACTAAAAAAACACATAACAAGTTTAGCACTTCATCTGGCAAAATACTGTTTGTATCCAGATAACCTCCATTTACCAACAAACACTAGAAAAGTTAGAAAAGTTCAACATCACTGAAAAATACTGTAACTGTAGGCTGAGACCTAAGAAACATCTATTATGCCCTCAAGTATGCTTTCAACATCAGCATATGGAACTGTAACTATAAAATTCAACCATTCTAAGAAGTTCTAAATAGAATCCTATTCTGAAATGAACAGAAATGTCAGGTTCCGTGTTTTATCTCCTACATGCCTTTGTTCCTGTTCAGAAAGTCTTTTCTGTAAAACACACAAACTGCTGGCATCCCTAGCAACTCTACTTAATGAAGAAATAAAGACTTGGTTTTGGTGGGGTTTTTTTCCCCCCTTAAGAAAGGAAACATGGTTCTTCATGTACTAGATGGTTACTTCATTTTTGTCTCCACTATTTTTAACTCACACCAGTCTGGATCACAAAAATGTTCAGGTTTCACTAGAAGTTTAAACTTTAATTCTCCTTTCACTTCAAGAAAAAAAGTTTCTGTGCTGATTGGAAAGCTGTATTGCAGATATTTTAAGTAAAAAGAGACTAGTTAATCATTCATGGTAGGACTTGATCTCAAAGGTGTTTTCCAACCTAAATGATTCTGTGATTAATGCAACTGATGACTTCCTGAGAACTGAGCTCTGTAATTCTGCATTCCACAAAGTTTAATTACAATGTTAGGTCCAGTTACAACCAGTCTTTACAGCAGCAGTACCATTATTTCTCATTCTGCTTACTTTTGGACTTGGTAATTTTCAAACAGAAACCTGAGACAATGAAAAACAAGTAAGATTTTATCTTGTTTACTGGGTCACTGCTTTGTATAAATAAAATACAACAGGTCTCACACATTAAGCCAGCAGACTGTAAGCACCACAGGATCACAATGCTAAATTGTGGGACATGCAGAAAAACAGCATTACCCAGCATTCAGCTGCTGATGCCTTTTTTGCAAGGTGATATTCTGAGTCTTTAACTGAAAAGGTCTATCCAGTTTTGCAGAGTAAAACTCTATACAGGTATTTAAAACGAGAGATGAAAGAACCAATTTAAAGTCTCACCTAGCAAAATCAAGGTCATCCTCGCCAACATCAATGGCATTATCAGCAGCTTCAAATGTATCTGGGGGGAGGGAGGAGGATTGTTTATTATTACAAAATAAAGTCAAAGAAATACGAAGTCATTGCAAAGTACATGATTTTTAGGTATCATTTTCCCGAACGCTTTATATGATCTGCATCAGTAACAAAGGGCCCTAATACCAAACAGTTCATACTCCTACAGAAAAATACTCCACAAGACAGTTACCTAAAGCTAACTGGACATTTTCTGAAAATACATTTTTCTTTGAAAAATAATGAAAGTTTTCTTTTACCCAGGATGTAATTTCTGGCCAGACCTAGATGATGTGGGAAGCAGACAGACACAAATGGACACACAATTGCCCAGAGATTCAAACGTAGTTGGCAGGTGGAATATCACAAGTCTCAAACACTTGCTCCCAGTCAGACAGAAAAATTAAGATAACCCCAGCAAGGGTCCTGCCAGCTATTCTGTATGTTAATTTTCAGATTAGAAGTATTCAGTATAATTTTTGACAGAAAAATAAGCAGAGTAGAGGATCAAAGCTCCTATCATCGGATTCACTTAGGAACAAATTGCTATATAAAATAGCAGGTAAAAACAAAATCTGAAAAATTACAACTGTTCTGTTTCAAAGAGTAAATGCTACCATTAGAAGGTCCTTAATTTAAGTTTCTGAGTTTATGAAGCAAATTCTCAGAGAAAGTTATTTCAGATAGTAACAATAAAACAACAAACACAATTAGTAATGGATTCTTGTCATAACTAAGACCATAGCAACTGCATCACTAGGGAAGCATCCTGCTATGAGAGTTCAAACTTCTCTAAAAATACTATACACAACAGTTATGGAGAGCTAAATGGATTTTTTTTCTTTTTCAAATATATATATTACTGTCAAAGTAAAATATGAAATAATAAAATAATGGACATTTTATGGTACACTAACAAATTGAGATTCTGGAACAGATCATACACCAATTCCAAAGCACACCAAGTACATGCTACTGGAAGAGCTAAGACTACTGCAGAACTTTGCCAAGGACCTAACTGAACAAATAACCTAATCAAAGATGTTAGGAATGATGACAGAAACTGTAAGGAAGACTGAAGAATGCTAAGCAGTAAAGAAAGAATGGAAGGCAATGTTACATGCCGTTAGAAAAAGTGATTCAACTCTCAGACTACATTAAGAACAGAAAGGCACAAACAGCCACTCATAAGCTTATGTTAAAAATCAGACAATTTCCAGTGACTCGAACAAGCTGAGCACTACTGGAGAACAGAGAGCAAGACCTCTTTTACTTATGGGAGGGACAGTATGAACTGCTGACTGTAGTAGTATAGAATGGGAACTGGAAAGCCAGCTTTCTTCCACTTCCATAGTCCTGTATCTGTCTCTTTTATACAATATACTATATAAAAAGGACAAAATAATAATTTGCAAAAGAAGGAAACACTGGGAAAGTTACTGCAAGGGAAAACACAACCTTACCCAGTGCTCTTTCAAATTCATCATCATCTACATCTTCCACACTTTCTTCATCATCTTGACGCTTTTGCTTCTCCCTCCTCTTATCGAACTTTGAATAAAATCTGAAATAATATATTGCTCTCAGATACAAAATTACAGATTATGATCTTTATAAAAAGCTTTTTTATTAAAAAAACCCAAAAACCAAACCTGCACATTGTTTTATGTCTATGTTGCCAGTTGAAAATTGTAAGTAATGGTTTCAAACACATCTCAAAATCAGAGATTCATATTTTCTGTTTTTCAAAGAGTAAGCCACTACTGTAAGATTTAAAACAAAGAAATCTCACAGACAAAGGTGCCAGAAATTATTTTGAACATAGTGAATTTATAAGAGGGCACAAGAAAGATGTAAAAATCTGCTTTATACTGATAAGGAGGGAAGGATCAAGTTCAACTTGAATCTTATTGTGGGGGTAGGGGGGGGAATGTATAGAAGAGATTCACTAATTAAGTTCTGTTAAATTTTCCCCCATAGCCCTCTTTTGTGTGCTTAGTTCTACCTTCTGGCAGACACTTTAAACCACTTTCTCTCCTTCATTTCATATTAAAGAACCACCAAACACAAAAGACAATTTTGATCACACACACAAGAGCAAAAGAGTAGAGCACTTCACATGGAAGACTTTAAATGCGTAATCTCAGTTTCAGTTATCTTCAATGTAACAATATTGTTAACTTACAAGAAAGGGGCGTGTTTTTAAGCTTCTTTTCTTTAATCTCAAAATTAAACCACTATTTTATTTATTAGTATATTTCTCAATATTATAATATCAATTAGTTAAAATTAGTAAGTTCCATTAACCTGATATTTCAAAAAATTTTAAAAGTCCCTACAGCAATTAATATATTAAATTAAAAAAAAAATCAAAGTGAATGAAACAAAATAAATGCAGTTAATTGAAACACTGACTTCCTAAGGAGACACTCACAGGTAACCAGTATTTTTATTTAATAAGGACAAATCTTTGCCAAGTGTGTATCATTTTTACATCATAATCTAAAAGGAAAGCCAACTAAATGGAAAGAACTACGAATAATAAAAAAATAAATACACAGAAAATTAGCTCCTGGCTTCTTTTGCCCTGTTCCATTCTAATAAGCTTTGATGCTAGTAACATAAACAAGGCTTATCCCAGATTTTTAAATAAATATACTTCTAATGCTATTATACTTCTAATAAAAATTAAAATGCACAACATATTAATCATTACCCATTGGTTAAGGCTTCTTTATTACAGTGTCAACGTACTTAATTTTAGACTACAAGCACTGATTGCCTTTGTTCATAAGTGATATTCTTTCTTAAGCACTTTTCATGACTGTTGAAATTACATTCTAAGGAAAATACTATCGTCTCAAGTCACTCAAATTAATCAAATTTTGCAAACACTTGGAATATCAGAGAATACTTGCAGAACATAATGGGTTTTGATGGCATTACAGAAAACCCAACACTCAGAATGAATGTTCACAAGCATTACATTACCTGTGAAAAAACACTTCATCCACTGGGATTTTGCTTTCATCTTTGGCACGGAATTCCTTACTGTTGACTGCAAAAACAAAAAAAGAACTGACTTTACCTCACGTTGAAATGATGGTTATTCTTTTAAAAGGTTAAACAGCATGTACAGACAGAAGTACACAGATGTCCAGCTCCATCTGATAAATAAAGTGGACATCCTCTCAAAACCTCTTCAAACCAGCAGTTATCAGTGTATATACTGATATTTAGGTAAAAGCAGACCCTACGGAAAAACTCAAGAGACACAGCCTTAACCAGGTTCTGATTTACGTATCGGCAAGGGAGGTTTTGCAATAACCTACAGCAGGAGTGCATTAAAAAAGAACAAAGGAGGAAACAAGATAAACTGTTGTCATGCACTAAAACACTGGAAGTGCCTCTGCCCAGCACTCCTGGCAGCAGAAATGCTCATCAGCAGCTGCAAGGCAGGACCATACACTAGACGAGTACGCTGAAGAAGGGATCCAGCCTCATCCTGCTTCCTCTTCTAAGGAACTGAGCCAAAATATGACACTGCAACAGCAGATGGACTAGGGTATTGATCAGCTTCCCTGTGGAGCAGCTTTTTACCCTTGCATACACCCTTGACCATGAGCCAACAATGTGCCCTTGTGGCCAAGAAGGCCAATAGCATCCTAGGTTGAATTAAGAAGTGTGACAGGCAGGTCGAGGGAGGTTCTCCTCCCCCTGTACACTGCCCTGGTGAGGCTGCATCTGGGGTATTGTGTCCAGTTCCGGGCTCCCCAGTTCAAGAGAAACAGGGAACTTCTGGAGAGTCCAGTGGAGGGCCACAAAGATGATTAAGGGGCTGGAGTATCTTTCTTATGGGGGAAGACTGAGAGACCTGGGCCTGTTTAGCCTGGAGAAGAGAAGACTGAGAGGGGACCTTATCAAAGTTTATAAATACCTAAAGGCAGGTGTCAAGAGGATGGGGCCAGACTCTTTTCAGTGGTGGCCAGCAATAGGACAAGGGGCAATGGGCACAAGCTGGAATACAGGAGGTTCTGTTTACACATAAGGAAAAACTTCTTTACTGTGAGGGTGTTGGAGCACTGGAACAGGCTGCCCAGAGAGGTTGCGGAGTCTCCTTCTCTGGAGATGTTCAAAACTCGCCTGGATGCCGCCCTGTGCAACCTGCTTTAGGTGAACCTGCTCTGGCAGGGGGGTTGGACTAGATGGTCTCCTGAGGTCCCTTCCAACCCCTGCCATTCTGTGATTCTGTCATATATTCCCCTTCCCTCCTTCACCTTAAAAGTAAATCAAAGGAGAAATTGCTATTGATTACCTCAGTGGGCACAGATTATAGTAAGTGACAAGGGTCTAACTTTCTGAAACCAGATCAGCATACTCACAGAAGGACTCTTCAAAGGAACAGTAGAAGGTACCAGAGGATTTGCAATCTCAGTTCTCCAAGAACTCTGCAGAGACCAGCTACATGCAACATGTGCAGATTTTTGTATCCATATTAATATATCCATATTTTTGTATCAGATGTTTAATTTGTAGAACACTTAAATTCCTCAAATCCAGTTCTAAATGCTCAGTCTGCTCCTCCAACTCAGAATAAACTAAAGAATGTGATAAATAAACTGTAGCTTCAAATGCATCTTAGGTAAAAATTCCTACTTTAAATTTCAATCACCAGAAAATCATGCATCAGTACAGGTGCATCAGCTACTATATGTAACTACAACCTCTGTGCAACATAACACACTCAAAGTAAGAGAAAGTACATCCCTAGGAATGTTACAAAAATTTTAACACAGAATATGGTACCTTTTCTGACCTCAAGCAGCATGTTTTACTGATGGTTTACCCTGATTTTTTAACTGCTGCTTCTTACCACCAAATCCTGCCCTTAATAATTGGAAACAGAGGGACTAGACAAAAGGCAACCTCTTTCTGGAGGCAGGAAGACCCTCAGCAAAATAACAGTGCCAAAGGTACCTCACACTAATCCTAACAATAGCTGCAGCTGTGGCATTCTGTGGAATAACCCATATCATTTAATGAAAGAGCTTACTGTGATTTAAATAATAATATAAATTCATTTTCTGAGATTCTAAGTCATTTTTCAATCATAATAAGCAGAATAAAAGTGGTTATACAATAACTTGGAAACAAATAAAAACATTAACTACACAATGCTACTATATTAGCTGCTGCTAGATCAGTGTATGTTTTAAAGATTTTTATATAATTTGAGATACTTTAAGAACTTTAAAAACATTGTTGGTAAAACTGGGAAGCCAGACATAAGAATGGCATATTTGTTAGCAGAAAATTTAGTATTTTATAAATTCATTTCCCTCTGAGGAAATTTCCCTAACAGATTGCTCTTCTAACTAGAAATATCATTAGCTGGAATAAATTCTAAGGCTTTTTTTTAGCCTTTTTGTCTCCCTAAGGGTGACATCACATTGTCAGCTACAAGCAAATTTCTAACAACATTCTAAACTTTTTATAAAAGACTACAAATCTACTCTTTAACCAGGGGGTGTATTTCCTTTTAGGGGGATGCAGGAAAAAGATAACATAAGAGAAGGTGTAGGAAGCACATGCAGGTCATAGCAAAAATAGCACAGAAAACAAGGCATGCAGTTTTCTGTAGCTCTGTCCTTTGCTGTTACACATTTCTTAATGGGAAGGCTGAACAGATGGTATGATCTTCACCATGCATCGCCTAGGAAAAAAGAATTACTACAACAGAAGGTAACTGACAATTATGGGGGAAAACAGAGAGAAAAGAAAGATCTTTAAAAAAATCTGGTGTGTAGCCAAGTGCTCCAGTAGAAGACAAAACGTTTTCCTACTCAAGACACCAACAGTTGAGGTAACTGACTTTCTCTATGTCATTTGTTCTAAAAATGACTCAATGGATCCAAAGTTTCAGTTGTGAAGATTCCATGCACCCATACAAGGAGATTAGACCTGATCCTGAACATCAGGCACTGCCACTGCACTCCTGATGGACAGGACTTTCATTGCTAAGAGAAATAGCACAGACAGCACAGATGACACATCTACAACAACCAGCCAAGAATTTTTTAGCCATCAAAATCTTAACTGAAAAGGAGCTGGCTTACCTGCAAGACTATGCATATCTTTCATGAACTGCTTCTTCTTCGGCTGCATGACCACACTGCTGGTGTTTTCTGTAGCAGAACATAAATCAGAAACAAATCTATTACTACTGATACACAACTGGGTGGAGTGGCTGATGCACCAGTGGGTCATGCTGCCATCCACGATGACCTCAAGAGGCTGGAGAAATGGTCTGACAGGAACCTCATGCAGTTCAACAAAGGGAAGAATAAAGACCTGCACTTGGGGAGGAACAACCCCACACACCAGTATATGCTGGGGGCTGCCAGGCTGGAAAGCAGCTTGGCAGAAGAGGCCTGGGTGTGCTGGTGGGCACCATTCCGACCGTGAGCCAGCAATGTGCCCCTGCAGCAAAAGTGGCTGACAGTGTCCTTGTTAGCATTAAGGGGACTGTTGGCAGCAGATGGAGGGAGGTTGATCCTTCCCCTCTACTCAGCACGTGTGAGACCACACCTGGAGCACTGTGTTGTGTCCAAGTCTGGGCTTCCCAGTACAAGGCAGACATGGGCATACTGGATTGTCCAGTGAAGGGCCACTAAGATGATGAAGGGATTGGAGCATCTCTCATGTGAAGAAAGGTTGAGAGAGCTACGATTGTTCAGCTTGGAGAAGAGGAGGCTTGGGGGAAACAGAGCTGGATTTCTCTTCAGTAGCTGCAATAGTGCTGCGCTTTGCTCTCAGCTTGGGATTTGTTACGAGAGAAACGCTGATAACATACCAGTGTTTGCATTTTTGTCACTGGAAGTGAAGGACTTCAGGTTTTGTTAGTCTGCAAGTGCAAGATCTAAGGGTGCGAGGAATATTTCAATTAATAAGCTAAACTGGTGTTTGGATAAGCCAATGGTATATTCCATATCATATCACATCATGTTCAGTGTATTAGTGAGGGGCTCTTCCTCTTTTAGCTCGGGCTCTCGTTCTTCCGGGATTGCGGTTTCAGTTCGGGATTGTTGCTCCTCTGGGATCGTTATCTGGGCCAGGATTGGTGGGCAGTTGCACTGTGTGTCACTCATTTGCATATTCTGTTACTGTTATAATTATCACTACTATTTTAATATTAGTATTATTTTAAGTTTTATTTCTATTATTAAACTGTTCTTATCTCAACCTACAAGCCTCCTTATCCCTGCCCCCCAATTCTCTCCCCTGTCCCCTGCGGCTGGGGGCGGAGTAGGTGAACAGCTGTGCTGGCTGCTAGCCAAGGGCTAGCCCAGTGACACTATCACAGAAACTCACCAATGTACACAAAAACCTGAAGGGAGGGTCTAAAAATGACAGAGCCAGGCACTTTTCAGTGGTGCCCATGACAGGGCAAGAGGTGATGGGTACACACTGAAACACAGAAGGCTCTGTCTGAACATCAGGAAACACTTTTTCACTGTGAGGGTGACTGTCTGCTGGCACAGGTTGCCCACAGAGGTGGTGGAGTCTCCATTCTTGGAGACATTCAAAAGCCACCTGGACAACTTGCTCTAGGTGGCCCTGCTTGAGTAGACAACCTCCAGAGGTCCCTTCCAACCTCAGCCAGTAGTCTTTGCATTCCCCTATCACTTTGTTTATTCCTGCCAGATCAGCAATTTCTGCACCATAGATGTGAGAGGCAGCAGTATGTGATTGTCAGCTGGTTGTGAGTTGCAGCCATCTCTCTTGCAGCCCTGAAGACTGATCCCACTCCTCTGCTGCACCACATGCAACCTGACTACTTGACAAGCACAAAGCATTATCTGGCAGTCTGAGAGAAAGAGTGTTTGGTCACCATCGATAACCAAGATCATATGCTAATGTGTACAGGTAAGTTCATACCTTTGCCTTTATGGAGTTTGGGATTTCTGTACACAAAGCGATCCAAGAATCTCATTAACGTGAAATCTTGCAAAGGGTCACCAGAGTACTGAATGTGATTTCCCTGAAAGAAGAAAAAAGCCAAAAATCATTAAGGTCTTCATTTTAGAAAGACAGCAACTAAACACAGAAGACTCGAACAGTCAGAGAACAACATTAAAACACACTTTAAAAAGACAAAGACTTGGGGATACTTCATCACAGAAGCCTGAAGAGTTAACACACTCCTGTATAGGTTCTTATTTTTGCAATTTCAGTATTTTCTTAACTAAAACCCACCTCCTTCACTTTGTTTCAGTGATGAACTGCCTTGCGATGTACTGTGGTACGAGCAGTTAATACTCAGCACTATTTGGATACCACATATTCAAATGAAAATAATAATTTTATATATATATTTGTGTAGATTTTAGTATTATGATACCATTTGAGTGGCATGATACCACAACAGTATTAAAAAATAATTTGTTCCAAAAGGAGGTCTCCTCATACAAAAAACCCACGTTAAATAAAAAGATAGACCAAAATTGTAAAAAACCTTTAAGAATCACGTAATAGCGACATGTCTACCAAGTTAATTACTTCTGTGAGCAGTCTCTTTTACAGAAAACACTTCAATTCCATTAAAAGCTTTGCATTTGAGGGTACGTTACAGTGCTGCAGAGCTGCTAGTTACCTGCAGAGTGCAAGGAGGCTTTATGATTTATTTTTTCAAATGGCAAAATACAGCTAGCATAAAAATCAAACTTCAAAGTTACAGACTAGTAAAAGCACTTACTTCCAGAATTGTTTTTGCAAATAGGGCCACAGATGGATGAAAATGTTCAGAAAGCTGAAAAACATGAATCACTTATTTATTTCTACTTTAAAATTAAACACAGTTATCACTCATGTTGACATATCAGACTCCTGAAAGCACCACTAGGTCTAAAGACCACGCTGTAACTCAGCAAACAACGCGCAGATGCACGTAGTAGAGCTGATGTGCTTGCTCTGCCCTTGAACAACAGAAGAATTTCAAGTTCTAACCTTTTGTTTGTGTTAACTAACATTCTCACTTACAATTTTATTTAATTCAACACTAAAAAGTTTTAGTGATATAAAGCTAAGATCCAAAAGTCAAAAAATATTATTATTGTCCAAATCTCCAGTTAAAAATTCCTGTTCCCTACTCCAGAATATCAGCATTGTATGTAAGATATACAAGCTTAAAGCTGAGCAATGTGTCAGCTTTAATCTTTGTGTTATGTTACCCAGGTAGCTACTCCAAGAATAACCACATTAATTTTCTTCTCTCAATGCAAGAGCCACACCAAGAAACACAGTAATCAGCAATGTAAGAACGCCTTACCTTCTTCAGTTCCCAAAGGCTTGTATTTTCAGCACCACAGTACAAAGGACTTCGGTGCATAGGATCATACAAAGCTCCACTCTTCCTGCCTGAGGGGTGGAGGAGATGAAAACAAATTTCCTTAGGCAATTCTATGAGAGTAGTGTTTTCATTTCACCACGACAGTAATGCTGCCCATCACTCTTAGCGGGACAGGCCACAGACTCATTCAGTAGCAAGTAAGGGTTATATTCAGCTGCTCTTCCCCAGTGTATGATCAGGTGCACAGGTGAATTCCTACGTGCTTCCACGGAAGCTCCTGAAAACCACTGCTCTGTCCCAAAAGGTCCTCAGGAAAAACTGAACCTAGAAGCAAATTCAAAGCTGGACAAATTGTTCTGGCAAGCTTCACAAGCGAATGAGTGGTTACACATCCTAACCTGGCTACATTGCTCTGAAGGTGTTTGAACATGAAAGCAAAAAATCCCAAGCCTGCTTATTGCTTAGGCACAAACACAATAAACTGCATAAAGTGAAATACACTAGCAGATTCATACAGTCTCTTCATCACTGCTGACTTGACAGATAAAGAAAAATTATTCTGACTGACTGCTTTGAATCAAACTTTGATTTGAAAAACTAAAATAACATTTTAGTCACTTTATTTTACAACAAGTCTTGATCAACACATCACTGTTATGGAATGTTAGAAGTTAAGTGAACTATATTTTCTTGCTAATTTACCTCCCATATTCAGATGATGCACCCATGAGGCTGTTGAATTTGATATGTTTGTGTTAGCAGCATTTTCTGTTGTGCTGCTCTCTTCATCTTCTCCTTCTTTGTCTGCATCCACAAATTTTTCCTCAGCCTCTTCAGCCTCCTCTTGATCCTTAAAGCACTCTTCATCATCTGACTCCTAAACAAAAATAAAATGTTAGCAAACAGCTTTTTCTTTCCAGTTTTATTCTGATTTATTAGAAAAAATGCACATATAGTTCTTTAGAAGCTACATATAAAAATATAAACAAATAATAGCCTATGTTTAAGCAATACAGATTTTTGGCCTTGATACAGGACTTGATATTGAACTTTACAGCTTACATGACACAAGTGTGATGGTCCCTCCTCACTTGGAGAAAAAAAATCCAGTCCTGTTTAGCTGTACTTCAGAGACCACAGACAGAAGAAATAAATAGGCCATGTTTTGAATAAGCTTTTGGGTGAAGAATATTTACCTGCTTACTTACACAGCATTTAGCAAAATCCTCTTTCCACAAATGAAGTCCATAGGACCCACTAGAATGCTTAAAACACTTTAATCTATGTAGATTTTTAATGCAGATTTTAAAGCAGATTTATAATTGTTCAAGTCCTTTCTCCCATAACATATTAGCAAACTGACAGGTTACTAATAAACAGGTCAGGGAAAGGTGCTTACAAAAATAGATCTTATTGGGAAAAAAGAGATAAAGAAATCATCTTATACCACATGATCCTGCAACTGGACCCTTAACTCTGGTTTTACTTTCAGAAGCTCAGACAGAAGGTACAGGGTTCCACAAACGAAGGGTGGCATTTGTCCACAGGTGACTTGAAGTAACCTCTTCACAAAGGCCTTCACGCGCCGTAATACTACATCTGCCTTCAGAGATTTATAGACAAGATTGAGAAACATGGATGGCTTTGAGCAGGTTGCTAAAGCAGGATCTAGAAGCTTCCTGTAGAAAACACAGGAAAAAATATTGCTGATTGTCATAATGTACATAGGAGAATAATTGCTATTAACAATCACCTATGTTTTTCAGAGTGCCATCTAAAAGATCAGTGACAGCTCGTTCCCCAGGACTCAAAACCAGTACGATCAACCCTGAACTGTCAACAGCTGTGTAATGCTTATAGATATAGATGACACTGAAAATTTAAAAAACCTCTATCAGTAAACAAAAAAACCTGTAAGAAAATATAAAGAAACCTAGTTCAACTGAAAACAGTTTAAAAACTTAAGATATTCAAACTGACAAACTAATCTGATTTATTCAGATGTTAAAAAAAAATAGAAAAAAAATGAAGTGTTCAAGGCCAGGCTGGATGAGGCTTTAAGCAACCTGGTCTAGTGAAAGGTGTCCCTGCTGATGGCAGGGGGGTTGGAACTAGATGATCTTTAAGGTTCCTTCCAACCCAAACCATTCTATGATTCTATGCTTATCAACTAGCCCGCTGCACAGTCAGACCAGACACGTATTGGCAAATGCATTTTCCACTCCACTTTTTTTTCCAGGCTGCCAGGCACAGTAAAGCCCTTAAACACATTGCATGTTCTGGGGGAACTTGAGTTCCCTTTTTAAAAAATCAGCAACTTCCCTTTGGTCAACTAAACAGCAGCCTGTAAGCATTCTACAAAGAATCTAAACGATCAGCTGGGACAAAAAAAGAGATATTTTTATAATACAAGATTTACAACTATACAAATTAAATTACCTAAAGAATTTGTTAACATAATATTCTCCCCCACTCCCTCGAAAAAAAGGAAACAAGATTTTAGGCTATTATGTGACTAAACCACAGTACCTGTAAAAGTGATTTCAGAAGAAGCAGCTATCAATTAGTTTTAAATAACATCTGTAATTAAAACATGCCACCAGAGAACAGTGCAAAGGACAAAATGCATGTGTTGTGTTCTCAGGACCTATCACTACCATTCGTTTTATCACCACATTGAGTCAAAAAATTCAGATGTATTTTATTCTAGCTCATACAAAATGTCAAAAAATTTTAGCCAATGAGATGCAAAACTTGCAAGATGGAGTAGTCACCATTAATTTAAAGTGTTTCTACAACAACAAAATTTACAAAATGAAATTTACATTAAAAATGCAAACCTGCCACTTACTTGTACAGTGCTGTGTAGTACCGATCTGATACAGTCTGCTGAGAATCCATCACCTGGAACAGTAACATCAGGGCCTGGACACTGGTACTGAAGTTCACAAGATGCAGAACTTTAAACAACGTGTCCATTTGTTCTTTCACTTTCTCATCACCAGTCTCAGCGTAAGGGTAAGCTCTGTTTACCCCACAAAGAAGAGCACTGAGCATTTTCGATTCAACATCTTTTTTCTTAATGCAGTTCCGAAAAAAGCAAAAGTACAAAGTTATCAGTTTGGTGGCCAATGCACTTTCTTCATGACTGAGGACGATCTGATTTAGAAAGCAAATAGCATAATATTGAGTTTTCACGTTAATGTTTGACCGGTACAAAAGCCTCTCCACCTCACTGCACACTACTCCCTTCATATTTGGATGCTTGTGAAGTAACGTCTCTAAAAGGTAAGAGGCTTTGGTGGCGACTTTGTTCTGAGGGTCCCCCAGTTTATTTACCAGCTGAACAAGCAGAACTTTTTCCTGCTCAGGTTTGTTACAAAGAAGCTCATGGGCAACTGCCAGGGCTCGGGATTTTGCTGCTGTCAGAGGATCGTGACTCAGTGTTTCTAACGCTTGGACAAACTCCACCACTTGCAGTTTCAGGTGATGCTCAAAGTACCACAGAATCAACCGCCTGTCTCTCGAATCTCTGTTGCCGCTCGACAACTTCTCTATGTTGTTAAATGGTCGCTGCGAGAAAGACCATAATTTCCGAGTGTCTGGTAAGAGATCTGAAATGAGAAGCTCCTTGAATGTATCCAAAGCCATGAGGCTCTGATGCTTGCTGCCCTTTTTCTTGATGAGGTTTACCAAGTTCTCAATGAACTGGAGACTGTGGACAGCACTGTCCTGAATGAGAAGGGTCATTGCTGCCATCCTGTCAGCCAAGGTACCCGACGACACAACAGTTTTCATCCATGCCGAAGAGGCCCCCTTCTGATAATCTGTCTTATTCTTATACAGGTCTATCTCATGTTGGTACAGCTTTTGGGCCAGGTCCTTATACTTGGACAGAAGCGTCTGATTTTGTGGCTCTGAAGAGAATTCGTTGGTGTATTCTAGATCATACCATTTGCCCCCTGGTTTGATCAGTATCACTTGCCTAGCATGAAACTCAAAATCTTCTTCCAGCCTCTCTTTCTTTGCTGAAAGGTGCTGGTCCTGATCACCACCAGCTTGCTTCTTCTTGTTGTTTTTCACAGCGCTTGCCTTTTCCTTGACTTTTTTTTCTTTTTTCCTTTCTAATGAAGGAGGGTCAGTTCCTTTCTTGCTTTTCTCTTTCTTTGGGGGTCTCTCTTTCTCCTCACTGCCACCATCACCCTCCTCGTCCTCTACCACCGAGCAACTGCTCGCATACTTGCCGAGGCCCAGGGAGCTGACAAACGCCTCCAGCTCCCCTTCCTTCAAATCGTCGATCGCGTCTTTCTTGCCTCCGTCCACCACCTCCTCCGCCTCGTCCACGGCGCACAGCATCAGGTAATCTTGCTGCAAGCGGCAACGCATGGCTGTTACAGGCGGGCCCGGCGCCAGGCCGCGCGCGCCCAACGGGGCCCGACGGCACCAAACGGCTCCCGACGGCAGCCCCACGCGCCCCAGAAGGGCCCGGCCCGGGGGGCCCGGCTGCCACGTGCTCCCGCCCCTCCCTTACCTTGGTGCCGCCGAGGTGCAGCACTTCGTCCAGCGTGAAGCCTTCGGCATTTTCATCTTCTTCTTCATCGTCGTCGTCGTCCTCCTCTTCCTCGCCGCTGCCGCCGCCCGCCTCCCTCGGATCCCTCACGCCGAAGTCCCACAACGCCGCCATCGCTGCCCGCCGGAAGCTGCTTCGCGCGTGCGCGGCGCGCAGTTCCGGCCCCGCGGGACGGCGGGAGCGCAGGTCCTGCAAGCGGGCGCGAGGCCGGGCAGAGCGGGCGGGAGTGTCTCGGGCACAGCTCGGTCGCTGTCACCCGCTCCCGCGGCGCTTAGCGGGCGGCCGCTCCGCACCCGGGCGGGGAGACGCAGCGCGGTCACCAAGCGGCCAGGACCCGCGGAGGCGGCGGAGGAGGAGCGAGCCACGGCCGCCGCCGCTGCTGCCGCTGCCATGGTCCCGGTGCCCGCGCGCCGAGCGCTCCTCGCCGCTGCCGGGAGCCTCGCCGGCTGCCGCCGGCTCCCCCGTCACCATGGTAACCGCTGCCTGTCGTGTCGTCGTCGTCCCCCCCCCCACTTCCCGGAGCCGCCCCGCCGAGCCCCAACCCTTTCTGAGCCCCGACCCGTTCTCTCCCCGCAGCTCCGGCGGCGGCGCGGCCCTGCTCGGGCGCGGCGGACGAGCCAGAGGCCGAGGGACACAGCCGGGCCTCCGGCTTGCTGCGGCATCTGCTGCTGAAGCTGCGGGCCACCGGGCCGGTGACGGTGGCCGAGTATATGCGGGAGGCGCTCACCAACCCCGGCCAGGTGTGGGCGGGGCCGGGACGGGAGCAGCTCGCCGCTGCGGGCCGGGGTGCTGCGCCTGAGCCCCCGGAGGCCGCAGTGTCGCAGCCTGCCGCGCGCTCACCGGGCCCCCGGCCCCTCTCCCCCGCAGGGTTACTACACGCGCCGCGGCGGCGTCGGCGAAAGCGGAGACTTTGTCACCTCCCCTGAAATAAGTCAGGTGTTCGGAGAGGTAACGCAGAGTTCCCTGTCCCCTCTGGAGCTCCTCGTCCTTCAGTCACAGTTCAGTTGTTTTGGAGGAGGAAGGGGGGTGTTGGCCTTCTGGAACACCAGGGAGGCCTTTCTTGAGTTCTAATTTGGGTCACCATCTCTTCTCAGTAACGCTTATTTTCATCTAGAACTTGTTTATAAATAAAAAGAGTTATGGCAGTTTCCCAGTGTGAAAACCCTAATCAAAAATAATTTTCAGATTTTGGTCAGGTTCACTCTGGATTGTGTATCATTTCCAGGGCAGACGACTGGCTAAGCGTTGTTCTCCTTGGCACTTTGGTAAATGCACTGTCATGAAGGCGGCTGAGCAGTGACCTGCATTTGAGCCTTAGGTCCGTGCGCCAACCAGAAAAGAGTCCCATGTGTTTGCTGATGGAGATTTGCTTCTGCTGGGCTGACAGCAAATGATCTCCAATTTTCGTACTTAAAGAGGGCAAATGTATGATTTCTCTTAACTTTACAATGCAGAGAGAGACTATAATATAGTATCCTAGTTACTATCTGACAAAAGGCAGATGTCTTTTGAAAAGTTCTGGAGTTATTACTGTAACACTTTGTTTGTGTTTTTTCTAACTGACAGTTAATAGGAATATGGTGTATTAGTGAATGGATAGCCACGGGCAAACCTAAAGCGTTCCAGCTGGTGGAACTGGGCCCAGGGAGGGGCACTCTTACTGATGATATATTACGGGTAGGTGAAAACTAATGTTAATATTCTCTATTTCTGGCTTTATTCTGTGGCTCCGTTGAAATCTGAATGAATTATGTTTTGCTGTTGGGGTTTAACATTCCCTAGTAACCACATCACACACCCCCACTACAGGAGTGTAGCTTTTCTTCTATGTACATATGTTAATGAAAAGCTCTAATAAGCACAGTGAAATGTAGGATATTGAGCACTTTTGTTTATGGTGTCTGGGGAAAACGAAACCATTTTTCTCCTAATGCTAAGCCTTGTGCAGGTATTAGAGGAGTTCTCACTCTCAGGCTATTACTATTCTAAATTAGCATGTCATGTCCTTACAACTATAATGTGTGATGTATTTTGTCAACTTTAGTAGAAGTGTAGCAGCTTTTATTAAAATTGATGAAGAAATTCCCATTTCCTTCTGGAAGAGCAAAATGCAGTCTTTCCACTGAGACTATTTTGTTAAATGAAAGTCAACTAAATCTTTCATCTTTAATGTAAATAATGAGATTAAAGGTTAATTCTTAAACCTCTAATGTATACAGCAGAGACTATGCCTAATAGAATTCATCTACCTTTATAGGTCTTCAACCAGCTTGCCTCTTTACTTAGTAAATGTGATGTCTCTATTCATCTGGTAGAAGTGAGTCCCAAACTCAGTGAGATCCAAGCGCTGATGCTGACAGGAGGGAAGGTGCAGTCAAACCCTGAAGATGAGTCTGCTTACATGAAAGGCGTTAGCAAGACTGGAATTCCCATTTTCTGGTACAGAGACATTCAAGATGTGCCACCAGGTAAGGAGCTTGAATGCCTTGTTACAGGGATGGTGTCCTTCTTCCATTTGCAGTTTTTGATAACGGATGACATCTCTGTTAGCCTTCATAATGGATAGAAGAGTACTTAATACACATATTTGTTCTTGTATGAGTCTGAGGCAGGATCTTGACTCATTCTCATAACTGCTACCTACTCTGACCACCTTCATTTTGGGATAGCTACCCAATTCCATATATACTGACTTTATATTTTCATGGGAAACCATTTACTACCTTTGTCTGAATCTCCTTTCACAAGATACTGATCTAAAATTCACGGACTGGAAGCTAGAGCTAGCTAGACAAATGCTGTCTTGGATGTATCCAAGCTGGAAGTAATGATAATTATTTCACAACCACAGTAGCTAGTTTAATTCATTAAAATTCAGAAAAACATTATAATTTTTGACTGGAAGCTGCTACAGAAGTATTAATCATTTAATGCATTCTTTTTTACCTTCCCGCAGGTTACAGCTTTTACTTAGCACATGAGTTTTTTGATGCCCTGCCAATACATAAGTTTCAGGTATAGCAAGAAGATTATTGTAATTGTGACCATCTACTTAAATGTCTTTTCTCTTTGAGGAAGAACAGAATTAGGGTGCCAAACTAGACATGTGCATTGACTATGGTGATAAAATATTTCTAATTGAACTTGGACAAATAAGGCTTAATTCAGCTGATAACTGTAAAATTATTAATTGTTCTTGAATGGAAAAGCTAAAGATTTATTTTTGCTTACGTAAGTCTCAAGTTTATTTCTTATGCTACATCAGTAAGTTTTTAATTTCAACATTATTTTATGTACCACTAACAAAGACAATGCTCTGAAGGGCTTTCATTTGAATGATAATGAGAATAGCAAAACAAAGGCTGGTTAGGATTCAGAAGAAACTTTCAACTTCAGTTTGATAACTTATGAAAATCACTGGTGGAATAAGTTTATTTTATTTTGATAAGTTAAACATTCCACTGTCAATAGAAGAGGTAGCATTTTTCTCAACAGCATCATTCATTTATTTTAAATATAATTAAACCTGTATTTGTTGACCCTGCAGACAAGTATCTACCCACAAGGTTTTTCCAAGGTAGTTACTGGAATTAAATAGGAATTAGTAACTGTTGTTAATAGCATATTATGTTCTTAAAACATTTGTGGAAATGCTTGACACATTAGTTCAATCAAATAAAGATACTGTTGTACTTGTTAGAGTGTAAAATGAGTTCTTTGGGCTCATTAAACAGAGAACAGAGAAAGGCTGGCGTGAAGTGTTGGTTGACATAGATCCAGAAGTTCCCGACCAGCTGCGGTTTGTCCTGTCACCATCCAGTACCCCTGCGACAGAAAACTTCATTCAGGTAAGGTCATGCCTGCCAGAGTTCGTACTTGCACCTTTACTGACTCTTTCAGGTACACCTACTGCTTCTCAGTTACTTGGACAGCAAGAGGAGGGCTCTCAGTCTATAAATGACTAAATACAACTTCCCATTGCCATTCTGCAAAACTTCCACAAGCATTTAACTTCGTCTGCTGTGGAAATACAGCACAAAAATAAACATGCCCATCAAATTTGCAAAAGTCGGAGCTTAAACAGACAAAACACTTCAGAGGCAAACTGAGGCAGCAAGTGACAGGGAGAGTTCTGCGCTGCACGAGTCATGTCACTGTCTTGATCGTGGCCCTGCCTAAGCCAGGCGCTCAGCTCCGGGCAGCTGGCTGCTTCTGTGCTATACTGACCTTTAATAAAAAGCATGCAAGATTTTTTTTTCCCTAAAGTTCACTGGATTCTTAAAGTTACAAGATGAAGTAGTTGAGATTAAAACCAACTACAGAGTTTCACACAGAAAGGCCTTTTTGAAGGGTGCATGCAGCTGAAGAGCTATTTTCACTCTTTCAGTACCACAGTAATGCAGTTTCACCTGCTGCAGGTATTCTTACTCTTTACAAAAAAATTCATTTCAGTCTACTATAGGTTGTAGAAGAGATGATTGAAATCCAGCACTCAGAAACACTAACTGAAAACTACAGTTAGCAAAAACTCACTCAGACTCTAGGTAGCCTGGAATACACCCCTGGACCTCTGTGCCCCGATGAAGTGATGACAATCGCAAGATGTCAAGCATGAAGAACTCTTTCCCTGTACTTGTTTGCTAATACAGGTGTTTTGGTCTTTGAACCCTGCACTAGCCTGAAGAAACAAGAGATCATGTGGAGGTGTGTCCCGAGGCTGGTGTCATCATTCAGAAGCTTGCCTGTCGTATAGAAAAGGATGGTGGGGCTGCACTGGTTGCTGATTATGGTCATGATGGAACCAAAACTGACACTTTCCGAGTAAGTCACTTAACCTGAAATAAGAAGCCAAAATACTCTGTCACTTGGATCATTAGGTTCTTGGGGGGGTGGGAAAAACAACATCTTGGGTAGACAGTAGCAAAAGCTGCATTATGCTGCAACATAAAACTGAGTAATTGAGTTCTTATTTAATCAGTACCCATAAGGGTTTCTGTCAGATGGAAAGGATACTCTGAGCCCTTTCTACATTTATCTCAAATTTTCAAAGTATAGTTTGCTATTCTCACCCCTCACACACACAGCTTAGTCTTTGCTAGCCCCAGCTGTGGGAGCGAGGAGTACAGCTGAGCAGCACCTTCCAACTTCATTTTTCAGGGCTTCCGGAATCACAAACTTCATGATGTGCTGAGAGCTCCAGGAACAGCAGACCTGACAGCAGATGTTGATTTCAGCTATCTTAGAAAGATGACACAGGGAAGAACAGCCACGTTGGGCCCCATAAAACAGTGGGAGTTTTTAAAAAACATGGGCATTGACCTCCGATTGCAGGTACGATAGTGTTTACAGGTACATAAACTCTCCTGATCCACATGCAACACTCTTAAGCAGCAAGAGAGCTTTTACAAAAATCTGATTTTAAAAGAAAGTTGTTCAAAACAACATCTAGGTGTGAGATCAGAGAGTTGCTTCTCCTAGACGTAAATTACTCTGTATCACTCAAAGTAAACTGTTCATATTCTATTTAGGAGTATTTAATGCAAAACTTTGCTACATACATCAATGTATGAGCTCTACCAGGGAATCTCACCAGTTCTAGGGAACACCGTAGCACTGTTACACTAGTGTAAGTGAAAAGGATGCAACAAGAGCTTGCCCGTGTGAGGGAATCTATAGGAAAGCAGGAAGGGGCTATAACCTACATTCGTTTTTTTTTTTTAGGTGCTCTTGCAGAATTCAGGTGACGCAGCAACTCGCGAGCAGTTACTTCACAGCTATGATATGCTAATGAATCCCAAGAAAATGGGGGACCGTTTCAACTTTTTTGCCCTCCTGCCTCACCACAGACTTGCACATCCTGACAAGAAAGATAAGCCAGAATCAAAGGCTCCCTTACCGCCTGTTGCTGGATTTGGTGAACTCTTACTGAAGTAATTTCAAATACTATAGCAAAATATCTGATAGTAGTAGCTTTCAAAAGCAACTTATTAAATTAAAAAAAATCCCAACAAGTAGAGTCCTGCATTTTATGGTTTCAGGTACTACATGTTTTGCAATAACATAATCAGCATGTAGCTACATACATAGTAAGCTTTGAACTGAAATCATATGAAATGTCAAATTACTTCTCCAGGCAATTTTCTCACACCAACTTACGCTTCAGGGCCTAGCCACATTTTGGTAGGGAGTGCTATTTCAGAGTAAGTCTAGTGCAGAACACTACACCTGTTGAGTGACCTACTCAAAGCAGTAGGTGTAGAAATCAAATACTGCACTTACAGCAACCAGTGTACACAGAGCAGAGAATGAACAATTTTTTAGGGGTCTTACATTAGAGCTGAGTGGGGGATTTACTAGTGGAATCAATTTAAAACTTGTCAGTAACAGATGTGCTAAGGGAGACCTTAAATGTACTCAGCCTTGGTACTTGCTTAAAACATAAGGTGCCTTGATACATTTGAAGATATTTTTATAAAGAGAATAGTGACAGGAACCACACAAAAAGAGTTATTAGTTCCAAAGCACCTGCTAACAGATTTCCCACAGCAGGGCACATCTAATGACAAATCCATTTACTTCTAAGAACATTTGCAAGAATTCATGTAAATAAAAAGAACAAGTGTGATAGGGAAATAAATTTTATTTTCAAGCTTATCAGAGGATATTTACAAACAATGGGATGTATAAAAATATAAAAGTACTTGACAGTGTCCTTTGGAGGCTATAAATTTTACATGGAGCTTTTTTCTAGCATCATCATAGCACTATTTCTTGAATGAATGCAACTTAATTCATCTAGGGGTAAGGATATTGAAACACTGTAACCTACTGCTGTCAAAGTTTGCAGTAAAGATAGGAAAAAAGGGAATAAAAAACTCAGCTATTTTTACTACTCTGAAGAAAGTTTACTCCTAATGTATGTCAGATCTTTCGGTTCCTTGACTATTCGCTGCTTGTGGCTTCTACTGTCTGGCCCCATAGGTCTGCGTATATGGTCAGGCAATCTCCTCCAAAGGCCAACAGCATTTTATTTTTTTTTTTTTAATACAGTTTGAAGAATAAATAGCTCTTATAATATTTTGGAGCAGAGCAGACTTCATGGGGAGAGACATCAGCCAGGGCTTCTACTTTGCTGTTATCCCCTCCTTCCTCTATTACTGTTGTGCTTTTTCAAGTGACTGCGCTGGCTTTTTTTCCTCCCTTAAAATATAACAAACAAAAAACCCCACAGGAAAACCTGAAGTGACAGCTCAAGTATAAAATCTGCAGTTTAAAACCAGAGCGCATCTATGTTGTTACAGTCAGGATGGAAGATAGCAATGGCATCGCTGCTTCCCTTGCCAAGCTTGGGCAAACACTAGACTACCAGCCTCAGAGGTGATTGTTCAGGTTCCAAAGATGAAAAATAGTGCCTCTCTGAAGCATCAGTCCTGGAACCCTGCCTTAACAGGGACAAACTCTGCCCCTTCAGAATTCCTTTGCACTGCCCTGACAGCACAGAAGAGGGGGAACGAGCCCCAGCGTAGGAGGGGCAGGGACTGCTGTGGGGCAAGTCCCCTGCACAAACCTGAGAAACACACACGCTAGGAGAGAGGATGCGTGGTGATGGGAAGGGCTGAAAGGCTCTGCCCACTGCTGCCCTGGGAAACTGCCATGCAGATTGCACCAACCTCTGTGCAAAGCTGGGTACGTTCCTAACAGGGAAGCCAGAGTTCTGCCGTTACCAGCTTTGACACCTACAAAAAGCAGCGGCAGTTACATTAAGAGCAACAGGAAAAGAAAAGGTGGGTTAAAGACCCACACCTACCTGTGGGTATGTACTTCTGCAACCGCCACCGACTGTGCTGCCAGGTCTCTGACATTGCAAGCAGCTACCAGCCCTGAAATAACCTTGTAAAATTCTATGTATATCAACTTAGAAAAAGACTGCTCACCTGCTCCCTTACCTGAATAACAACAGTAGAAAAAAATACTTATCTACACACACACCCACACCAAAAAAAAAAAAAAAAAATCTTTGTAGGAGAGAGGAGCCATCCCAAAGCCTCTCGCTGACTTTGCAGTTCAAGCCTGTATCAGTATTTTTAAAAAGTATTTCAAACCAAGCTCTAGTCAAGCAGCTTGGCACACCAGGGATATGTACAGCCAACCAGCACCTTCCAGCAGCACAGTGCTGCTACCCTACGCAAAAGGAAAGATTTCACCTTTTCCATTTTTTAAAATAGGACAAAAAACCCCTTTTCCATATGCACTTAGCATTCATGGTCTCAACCTTCTTTGAAATACCATGAACGTTAATTGTTACACTGTCCTCCCAGGGAATCATTCCCAAAGAACATTGCTGCTTTCCCTCTATTGTGCCACAAGTCCAGTAAGTGGTTGGGAATCCATCAGCTGAGGCATCTGCCTAAAAAAGCTGAATTAGGAACTGGTTTTGGAGTGGTTCATTCAGCCCAAACAACAACGCCGAGCACGGGAAAGAGCCTGGGAGGAGCTGCAGGTTACAGTCAGAAGGCAAAGCCTTTTCTCCTACAATCCAGCTGCCCTGGCAGAAGCAACAGGTGATCTGATATCCACTGTTACTCCTAGGTTTTGAGCAGAGTTAAGATACAAGCTAGCAGGCTACAAACTACTCCTGATGTAAGTCCAGGGAACCTTAAAAAAAATTAGAAAAAATATTAGAAAAATTTAAAAGTCTAATTACTCAAAACAACAGAAGAAAGCTGCATGTATTTTTCCCTATTCTTCCACATCCTTCTGCTAGAAGCTGTTTTTCCAGAGTGAAAGGATATGCTACATCAAGTCTGGTGTGCTCTCTGTGCATTACTTGTGTGGTTTTAAGGCAAAATGCCTTTGGTATGTATCAATGACGTGTGCCAACCTTGCACAGCAACACACTGTCATGGCTTATTGCTCTGTTTAACAGACAAAATAAAGGACTAGCATAGCTTTGATTGTCATTTCTTTAGATTGTCAGCCAGCATTTCAAGAGGAATGTAAGAAGTTACAGGGTTTTCTTTTTTTGGGGGTATCTGGAAAAAGTCCAGTTAGGGCAAAGACACACATATTTAACTGTCTTAACAGCAGCAAATTATTCCTTCATGTATGGAGCTGTATTTGACCTAAACCACTGTGTTTTGCTATTAGCCAAGGTATTGATTTCTTTTTACAGTCTCTTTTCACCATGCGCAGTTTAGGAAATGGGAGATGTATCTAAGTAACAGAAACAGTCCTCTATGGCCTAGTAAATAGGGATTAGAAAACCATTACAAAATTCTTATTGTGTAGGCTATGAAAAAAAAAAAAAACTTGAAAAAAAACCCACAAACCATTCAATCTGTACACATTACACCTCAGTAATGGCTTGGTAGCCACACAGCTTGGTGAAATGTTACCCACAGGGCTTATCCCACTGTCCAGTAACTACTCATAGTTAAAGTCAGAGATGGAGAAGAGCTTGTCAGATGACAGTCTATTCCCATGTCAATGCAGGATCCTCTGGGGTTTTGTACACTGAACTATGCGTACAGCATTCAGAAAGAAGAACAGTTGTTCCAACTTATCTTCAGTTTCTGTCTGGAGTGCCCTTCTATGCTGCAATTTAGCATAATGAATAAATCAAGGGTCTTCTTCCATGTCATCTGGATTAGGAGCCATAATAAAATGCTGGGGATACTCAAGGTTGTGTTCATAAGCATGTTCTTTCCAGCGTGCATCATCACTCTCGTGGGTAATGTAACGCTCTCCAATGCGCGTTTCAAATTCTCTGAGGTCAAGCCAAGTCTGATAATCCTAAGGAGTAAGAGATTTAAGGAAGCAGTTTCAGAAACAGCAGCACTACATTCTCACAGATAAATTCTGCAGTTTGTCTCTAGTTTCAGTATCCACAGCCACAAGGTATAATCAAGATGATCTGTTAAGGATAAAAAAAAAACCAAACACCTGCCCCCCAAAATACCCCAGAGTGTCCACAAAGAATGGTTCAAAATTAAATAGGTTAGTATCTAGCCTAAATCATGGAAACGTCTTGTACCAAGACAGTTATGTTAGCTTTATTATAAAATTGTTCATATACACATATATGCAGTTATACTCATGCCAATATTGTTTGTACTCAAAATTAATTGTATTTTCTCCTTAATGTCTTTTAAGTTATTTGTGAGCATGGGTGTGTACAGTATTGTGAAACCATTGTGAAAGGAACGCGCATCAAGCAAGCAGATAAATTCCATTTCATACAATTCTCTTCTAAAACAACAAGTTACAGCACACACCAGTTTGTGTGTCCGCACGTGCTCATTGCACTGAACAATGTTTGTCTCTATACTGATTTTGGTGGGGCTCCGTGCACTCATCACACACAGGAGAGGGGCCAGAAGAGTAAAACTCTATGTTGGTGTCAGACAGAAAGCAAGGGGTGGAAGACAGTAAGACAAAATTTTCTTTGAGGAAAGAAGCCATTAGCAGATGGGCAGAATCCTGGAGCACATAAAATATAAATGTAAAACCAGAAATACTCAAGCCTCCATGAATGCCTGTTAAAAAAATTTCGATAGCAGTTTTAATAAGCCTCTGAAGGATTTAATCCAAAAAATCATTATTCACCCATTATAAACATAGTGAAAAAGGCAGATGGGTTTACCTGTAACCATGGGTGACTAAGGGATTTGTCAACACTGAAACGTTTTCTCATCTTCACTTGAAGCAAATTGTTTATTAAATCTATGGCTGACAAAGAAGAACAAAAGAAAAATTACATTGTTTAAATAGCAATCACCTCTATCATTCACACGCTGCAGTGTGTGGGTACATCCTACTGAACACAACTTAAACAAGCTCTTGAATTTTACATTTACCTTTGCTTATGTTAAATAAGCCTACAAAAAAGGTATGGGGTAAGCTTCCCCCACTTTTCATGGGAACACTACAAGCTTTACTACATTACTTGTTAATCTTTTCCCCTACTGTTTTTAGTGATTTTCAGAAGTGTCAAAATACTTGAGCATAATTCCGTGTTCCAAAATGATGTAGGTACTTCTGTAGCTACCTGTGTGTTGATCATATATACATTACTAATAAAGCTGGCATTGGAGAAGGCTGGAGACCAACCTTGTAAACTTCTAGATGGTTCAGACCTGACATTTAGATCCAGGTTTTGTTTCACTTGCAATGTACAAAACAAACTCCAGATTCAGCTTTGAACTGTTCCTGTAATTATAGTTTAGGTAAAGTATGTTTTAAGATCAGTGTCCTGGTTTTCAGCTGGGTTCCTTTTTAGTAGCTAGAATAGTGCTGCACTTTGCTTTCAGCTGGATTTGTTACGAGAGAAACACTGATAACATACCAGTGTTTGCATTTTTGTCACTGGAAGTAAAGGACTATTTTAATAGTAGTATTATTTTATTTGTATTATTAAATTGTTCTTGCCTCAACCTCCGAGTCCCCTTAACCCTTGCCCCAATCCTCTCCCCTGTCCCCTGGGGGTGGGGGACAAGTGGGTGAACAGCTGTACTGGCTGCTAGCCAAGAGTGAGCCCAGTGAAACTATCACAATCAGTGTTCAGCAAATACTCACACGATTTAACTTTTCATTGGGAATTTAGTTTCAGGTTACCCATCCCACTTCCTCATGCATGCAATTAATTTTTCTTGCTAAATCTATTGACTTATCCTGCCCTGAAAATGTTCTAAAACATTGTATTTGACAATTTACCTTTCACAAATATATGCCAGCTCTTATTTATCCATTTTGGCATAGTTTACTAAACTCAAACTATCAACAATTCTTACACTTCTATCTGAATGAACTTTGATGTTTAAGTATATGAATGCATTATCCACATATAAAGATATTCTAACAGAGAAAATCCATTTCTTTACCTTCACTAGAAATTTCCTTCCAAGGATTTGGTGGGTACATAAATGCTGCATTTTGAATCTGATCATTTATATCCTCATCTTCATTAAATGGGAATGTACCACTAAGGCTCACATAGACAATAACTCCTACCGACCACATGTCTAGAGAGCGGTTGTAACCTTTACTCCTGAGCACTTCAGGGGCAAGATAAGCAGGTGTCCCCACCACAGAGCGCCTGAAAGACTTCTCACCAATGATACGTGCAAAGCCAAAATCACACAGCTTCACCTGCAAAAGAAATGTATTTTAAACTGAGAAATCTCTGCTTGATCTCCAAAGCAGGCTACTGCCCAAGACCAGAGTGGTACGTGACACCCTTTCTGCCATCACTTAAACACTGTATGCACTAAAACAGAGACAAAACATTACATAAGCCAGTGAAGATTTTAGGTTGCTGCTTTTGCAGACTGTGACTTCAGACTGAGACCTGAACTCGGCTGGGACAGACTCAGTTTTGAGTCAGTCTGTGTCATACATGGCCACAGGTATGTAAATAAGAACAAAAAACTTGATTCCAAACTCAGTTCATTTTCAGAGGCAAATCTGCACCCTCACAAACCACAGAACCAAAATTTAAAAAGCACGTGAATCCCAGCCAGATCACATTCCCCTTAATCATATTCCTGAAGCTGGAGGCTTCAGCTACACAGAAATCAAACAAGGAGTTTTAGCTAGAACTCAAACCCAGCCAGCTCTGGGCAGAACAGTCCAATAATCACCCAGGTAAAAGCACCAACAGCTGGTGCCTGCACTGATGCTCAAATCTTCACTATTCTGGGATGGTTCCCTAACTTGAACACAGCAGACACTTTTACAGAAAAAGGGATCCAGATCAAGTCCAAGACTAGCCCCAAGTGAATAAGCTCTCCTCAGAGTTTAAGAGAGAGCAGTGTACTAAAAGCACACATGTGACTCTCCAAAAGTCCATTCCACTTCGCATTAATGTTGCGGGACTGGAAGCAATTCCCTAACACTGCCTCGCAGATTTTAATTTCTGTACATCCTCCACAAAATCCACACTAACTTATCTAAGGTAGTAGCTGACTGGGTAAGTGTTGACAGTACATAAATACTAGTATTGCTAAACAGCACTTCTTTTAAAGAAGTTAGCTATTTAGTTTACATTACAATGTAATATCACACATACTGATGACGAAGATCCCTGACCAACACCAGTGACAAACAAGCCAATCCCTTTTCACAACAGCTTATAAGCAAGACAAGAGCAAGGAGGAGGAGGAGATGCACAACAGGGAAGAAATTGTATCTCAGGTTGAAACAGCACTGGAAGCTTCAAGACCAGTCCTCAAGACCAGAAATGAGGACTGGTCTTGAAGCTTCTGGTCCTGTAATCCAGAACACCAATTTTCATGCACTCTTCACAAGCATAAAAATAGATGCAGTCTACACAGTGTTTTGTTAAGTGCTGGCAGTAGTTGTACTTCTCAGGCTATGTGGAAGAAAGAACGCTGGTGCACAGCATTGTTGTGAGATGTGATCAATATCTGAGGGGAAAGAAACCGAAACAGACCCTTAAGCATAAAGCTAGGCTAAGAGTTGGAAGGAAAAAAAGATAACATGTAGTTCAAGTAATTTCAGATTAAGTCAGTTAAACAATCCCACAAGAGGTCACCTTTTAAGTTGCAAGGCCTGTACTTCTTAAGTGATGAAATAAGTATTTTTAAATTCTCACTCACTTGAGGGAATGGCTCTGCTGATGCCAGTAGTACATTTTCCGGTTTTAAATCACAGTGCACAATATTCTTGAAGTGTAGATTCCTCAAAGCAACAAGTATCTACAAAAAGGAAAGAACATTTTCAGAACTATTCAAGTGGATCAAGTGTCAAAAGCCAGACACACTAAGCAACATAGTAATTTGTATCAACACAGTCTTCAAGAATTAACCTGTATATACTGTACAAGTACTACTCCTTTCCAGCTTATCAAGACTTGGAACTAATGGTTTTGGTTTTCCTTTTTTCTTCCCCCCACCTTACTCTCTGTCTTTTTGAATGCTTACTATTTTGGCATGCATCTTTGTACGTCCATAGTGTTATGTCTTGGGAAAGAAGGGCAAAAAAATTAACATAATTAACATTCCAAATTCTTTTCGATGTTTTTTCAAGTTTAATTTGATGTGTGGCCCTCTGTGCTGTCTCTTTTACATAACAATACAGAAAACCTCTTCTCCAAACTCCATTCCCACATAATTGCAAAAGACAAATCTAGCCTTTCCTCTCAAAGAAGAGAGACTGAATGCCAACCTGAGTGACCATAAATTTAGTTATTCGTTCTGGAAGTCGACTTTTCTCGCTGGAAAGAATCATCTCTAGCATATCCCCGTGCAACTTTTCCATCACAACAAAGACCCGTTCTGGGGTTTCAAACATACATTCCAGGTTCACAATCCCAGGGTGGTGCAAATTCTAAAATAAAGTAGTATAAGTACATCATTAAAACAAAACAGTGTGAAAAATCCCGAATTACACAAAAATGTTGTTTCTCAAATCAAAAAGCAGTTAAGCATGAGAGTTAGAGATGAAAAAACAGAATGTCTGAGGCAAGAAACTAGCCTGAAACATAAACGTCAACCCACAAAACATGTCGATTATCACTACTAAGACTAATTTGTCTTAACACAAATTATCAGCAATGATTAGTTTTACAGTTGATACACTCAGTAGCTTGAGTACAGAATATGCAAGAATAACACTCATAGAATGAGGAGACACTAGTGGAATACAGCCAAAAATAATAGTGTTTTCTGCTACTTGCAGGAGACAACACAGAGCCAAAGTACCTGTGTTCACTGGATCCCCTACAGGGGGTAGATGCCATTCCCAAGTTATCAGTTCTAACAAATACTCAGGAATTCCCCCTCTTCTAAGATTCTCTCTTACAAAAAGACTCAAAAATTATATATACAGATTTAGAAATCACTTCAGAGCAGTTGCACACATTAGAAATTTTTTTTAATGGCTTGAGACAAACTTCAATACAATCCAAAAATACTTCTGTACCTGGAGAATAGCTACTTCATTACGGAGCTGACTTTCCTGTTTAGTTGGAAACCTCATCTTGTCAATGACTTTGATAGCCACATCTCTTCCAGTCTTCCTGTGTTTTCCTAAACAGAAAGTCAGTGTCAGCCATCAAGAGGCAGAAGCAGTTGATAGCTACAAAATATTACAGCAGAAATTTCTTTCTGGGGAAACAAGTATATTTTGGATAGATGTACAATATTACTATATTTATATTTAAAATTGCAACCGGTATAGGAGTAACAAGAAGTGATCAGCCTCAACAGGAGGGTTGGAGACAAATTTAAACTGGTTACTACTCTGCTGACAGGTATGCACATCAACATTAGATTATCAGGTAAAATTTTTGTTTGTGCAAGGGACTTGCACATTAGCAAGTAATACCTACTCCCACATAATATTGCTTCTCACTGAAAGAAACAGGAGTTGGATATCAATATCGTACACCTTCTTAATTTACAATTTGTAAATCTTTGTCCTGAATAGAGGATACACAAAAAAAAAACCTCACCAAAAAAACCCCTCCCAGACTCCACAAGTAAGCAACTTAATTTTACCTTTATTTGTTTAAATGAAAGGTTTTGTTACCATTATTTCAGTAAGCCTAAACAAGTGGGGAGAAGCCAATATTGGAATTTACCAGATCTAGTCTCCTCAAATACCAGTAACAATTAAGCAGTGCACAGAGCCAGCAAAATACTATTTTTTATTTTCTTCTTGCTCGTTCAGCTTGTGATTTTATTTTAAGAAACTGAGTATGCACACCCTATATATGTCAAGGCATCTTTAAGTGAAAATATTTAATATAATAAAAGCCTTTTAAAAGCATGTATTATGTTTAGAAGCATTTATAAGCACTGAATCATGAAGAATACCAAGCTGAGATTTACCTAAAAGGCAATTTAGAAGAGTATATATAGAAATAAAATCAAAACATTAAACTACTGTCTGCACTTGTCCATGTTCTGTTCTCACAAGAGAGGGAGCATGCTTTGATTCACACTATGCTTTAAGAAATACAGAGGGGAAAAATCAATAGACCTCTCCAATAGTGATGTAAAACTAGACCATCAAACTGCATTTCCACCAAGCATTTCAGAAGTAATACAGAAAAGTATTGAACTACTCAATTGGCACACAGAAAAATCAGAGCCACAATACCTCCTGACTAGAAAGACAAGGTGACAGAAGCAGAAAGGTTACCCCTTTTAAATCGTTACTTATCACTATCCAGATTTATGGTCTGCAGCTTTCTCAACACTTGAGATATAACACATGGGATAAGGTGGGGGGAAGAAGAAACAGACTTGTGTAGATATATTTCTACTATTTCTTCTTTTTGTGATTACATATGATTAACAAGTTATATGTTGTAACAGGAGTTTTTAAAAATTGAAAGTGATAAAACTACATTTGAAACCTAAAACTTTGATCTCTTGACAAATAATTCCTCCCTGTACTTCATCCTGCTGACATAAATTTGTAGCGAAACTGTTTACATAAAATATGTGAATAATGTTGGAATAAATACTGTGAAAACATAAACTATGTCACTAATTGCTTCTGGCCACATTTCTCAGATGGCATTAAAAACAGGTATAACTGACAGCCTTCTAGAATACATGACTACTAATACTGTATAATACAGACAACAGCGTTAGAATTTGCAATTAAAAAAAACCCCAACATTAACCAAGGCCAAATTCAGACTAGAGATTGCTTTGTATTAAACTGTGCTCAAAATGCAATGCATATTCTAAACTGATTTTGATGCTAATGCAAAACTCTAAATGCAAAAAATGAATTGTAAGAAATACTGTAAATAAAACCACAGAGAGGCACAGTGAAGTAATCCAAACAAAACTTTTAACAAGATAACTCCACCCAGACATTCTAGATACTGCTAAGCAAATACAAAAAGGTTAATTATATAAAGCAGACAGACATTCTACCTTAATAAATGCTTAATGGAATCTAATGTAATTTACCTCCATATACAATACCAAACTGACCAGAACCCAGCACTTCATCAGCAAATATCTGGTACACAGAGCTGATATCCTAATGTATGAAAAAAAGAAATCACAAATATCAGGAGTAATCAAAATGTTCATGAGCATATTAGTTAGTACTGGTTAAGCTGTATTTACGGACTTTGATTAATGTCAAATGTGAAGGGTGCTGTCATTACCCTGAATGGAGTGGAAAAACACAACAAACTTTTCCTGAAAAGAGTCCACTTGGCTGAACTGTAAGCAGGGACACACATTCACACAAACTAACAGCTGTGCCAGGTAAGTAGATTACTTCCTGTACATAACACAGACTTCTTTAGCTACAATACTCTGGTGTTGCTTTCTAATCCAGAGACATTGTAACTACCAATTACTCTGCAATACTCAGGTACATAAGCACCATTATTAGATAATGCATATGACTCACCACGTTCTCCTGGACTTGGCAGTTCGAAACAGAGATGCTTAGAGATAACTCTTCTGCAATAAAGATAAAACTGAGTAAGTAAATAGGAAGGGCAGGCTTTCCCTAGTGGGGGAACAAAACGGGGTGGGGGGGAACAAAAAACAAACAAAAAAAACCCTTTACTGACTTTTAACCCAGTTATGGTGAAAAGATTTTTATTGATGTTGTGCAGAAACATCATACCCTGGAACTCAAATTTCACAGAATGACTGATAAACAGCCCTGGGAGTTTTGCTGGGATTATTTGTCTATTTTTGTCATATCTCTGACTACGGAAATAGTAGAACTGTATGAGTGTGTACACAATAGAGAGCTCAAGAACCAAAAGCAACAGTAACATGGCAATTGTATCACAGTTCATTAAACTACTAAGAATTTCTGGTAGTAACATAGAAAACTACACAGAAGAGGACCAGGTAGGTCCCCTATAGTCAAATGAACATGGTTACTAATTTTCTGTGGCATCAAAATATACAGAATTAATGCGTAAGAAAAGGAAACAAATCAAGCAAAGCAAGTAACAGAAGACCTGGTAAATAAGAAAGCAATAAAACCCATAATATAAACCATCTTTGTTTCATGGACAAACTACAGAAGCATATCAATCTTTGGAATATAAAAGCACATGTAAGAAGTATTATTGCAAGTAAAATCACTAGATAAAGAATTTTTCAGCCTGCAGCAGATGTTGACACAAAGTTTTCATTATAGGACAAGAAGAGATATATCAAGGAAAGCAGAAAACATCCTTTTCTTTTGACTTCCAAGACAGAGGTGAAGTGCCTCATACAGATGGACACCTATCATTTGTTATGCTAACTTAAAAAAAAAAAGTAGAACAAATTCACCTACAGAGTGGACAGAAGATATACTCTAGATTTACTAGCACTTTAAAAAGAGCCTTTATCACCCTGAGAAGTCAAAGCCTAGAGGTTTAACACAATTTCAGAGAACAAATAAAATGTCTGTATCTGATTTTTGCCACCTGTGCTTTATCTCAAAAAAGAAATTTACAGATTTAGGATAGCAAAAAACACTAATTCTATCAGACATTTTGAATATTGCATCTGAAACGTGAACTCGAATGACAGTCTTGCACACGTCTACTGATTATTGACTACAGTCTGACCACAATAACAGTACAGAACACAAGAAAAATAAAGGGCAGAAAAAAAAAGTTACTAAGGTCAACACAAACTGTAGATTGGTTGAAACAAGGTACCTAGAAAGTGAAGATACAGTTTTTGAAACTGTTTAAAGAGAACACAATCCTTCTCTCCAGATGGTTACAAAAAATATCTGGTAGGTAGAGATTGAGTTACTCCTTCCAAACAAATCAATTTTTCTTGTGTCTGAAATGCATAAGAATAAGGGCTGAAAAATTGTCACTTCTGAAGAAATCGGTAATGCCAGGATTCCAATGTAATCTATACCAGGTAACACCTTACTAATCTCTTTCTCATTTCAGCTCTGAAACATCCCACCCCTGCCACCAGCTACAAGCTCAGAAAGGACTCTGCCATGGGTCAGACTGGAAGAGCATCCTCATTTCTAGCTATTTTCTGGCTAGAACATGGTATAAATCGACAAGTTAGTATCTTGTAGACATTTGGACACTACAAATTCCTTGCTGCTGTGAATATTTCAGGCACTAGCAATGTGTTTCTCCTCTGCTGGCCCTTTAATTTAAACATATTTGAAACTTTTGGGGTTTTGGTTTTTTAACTAAAAGTCTAATTTTCTTCAAGGCTCTTGGGATGCATTTTATGACTCACAGTGTGCAGAAAGGAGAGGGATGAACAGATACCAGAGATAGATAAACTAATCTCAGAATCTCCTACAAAAGAAAATTTCACTAGAAGATTAAAGAGTAGCTGGAAGATGAAAGAAAACTATAGAATAGCACAAATCTCAGTACAGAATGTGAATGACATTAAATGTTGTTGCAAGGAACAAGGAGATGTGTGAAGAAAAATAGAGGTCGTAGTTTGGTGGAACCTTGATAATGAATATGATCCTACGCCAGAGAAAGTAAGAAAGAAAGGGAGGATGGGTGCATAGAAGGAAGAACAGGATACTTTTCACTGCTATCCACAGCTCAGCAAAAGTTCTTTCCATCACTGGCAGCATTTACATTGCACCACTAACTACTTTTCTTCTCCTTACCCACTGACATCTCACACATTTAAAAAGAAATATATATGGGATAACATCAAAAAATATCCAAATTTAGTTCCTTCAGCTTTATATATATATATAAGCTGATTTTTTTAAAGCACATTAGAAATATCTAAACTATGATCCCTTTTTACATCCATCACATTCATGTGCGAGTTCTCAATGGTCCTACAATAAAGCTCTGCAATATGCATTAATATTGTAAATCTGATTCTGAACCACTACTTCCTGCTACAACAGATTAAAGGATTTGCCAACCCTCCACAAACCTGAGTGTCACTTTTTAGAGACTTGAGGAAAATTATGGACCCAATTCAGCAGAGAATAGACAGACAATACTTCACTCTACAAAAGCACTTTTCTGAAAGGAATCTCTACCATTAGCAGCTTCAGAATATAAATCGTAGCGCCTTGTCTGCCTGCTTACTGTGATCTTTTCCTTGTCCTGCAGCAGTGCAAACGCTAGCTTGAGGAGTGACTGGCATCAAAGCCTGACGAATGGCTTTCTCCCAGCCCTGAGCTACGTCAAGTCCAACTCCAGTGGCAGCAAGAACAGGACTGTGGTGACTGCTGCCATTGTTTTCACCAACAAAGTACACCATCGTGTCAGTGATGATCTCAAAACAGTATGGGTTGCTGCCCTGCACCACGTTTGAAAAATCTCGAGGCTGAGTCACCTGGAGAATTTCTGAAAGTGGAATCTCCTGAAGAAAAATATTAAAGATTAAAAAATGAAAATGCACATAATATTTTAATACACTGATATTCAAAATTTAAAGTGTTTGCAAAGAAATCAAAGCAAATACATCAAAATACCAAAACCAAAATACCAAGCTTCATAACTAATGTCAAACTGTGCATGACCATGGCCCACCCACAGTTTTCCGAATTCCTCTATACAAGCCTAGAGAGACTTCCAGCCCCACCATAGTTCTCTCTATATAACTACTGTTTTCTACTCAGACAAATTGTATTTATATTCAGAATGAAACACATCCTCACCACATACAAATTATGCACAACTACAGAATGACCATTTTCCCCCTGTTGTTTATACAGCTTAGCTAGAGAAGAACGTGACAGGTAAAAAAAAGTGAAACAAAACAACATTAAGAAGAAGAAACTAGTAAATAAGCACTACTTCACACATCTGAGTAATTTTGAGCAAAGATTCTCTTTCACACAGATATTAACAATTTCGACTGACTCCTCTACCTTGTCAGTTTAAGATCACGGTACAAGCAGTACTAGAGAACAGATCTGAAGGAAGAAATGGTTGCAGTTCACACTAGCTGGAGGAGGACATTCCACATACATGGGAAGGTGTACAGGTGCACATCACTTGCAAGAGTAGTGAACAAGCAGGTGAACATCGGGCTGGCATTAGGGGGATAAGAGACAGTAGCTGATTAGGATGAAGAACAAATAAATGTAAAGGCAACAACTGTGAATGGCTCTAACTGCAAAGACAAATAACCTGAGATTTATGCAGTTAAAAGAAGGGGTGCAAAGGGGCAAGTCAAAGGACTAAAAGCAGTGACGTAACGGAGCAACAAGCAAGGAACATATTTTACCAGCTGTATTTTGAATGCACAGGGCAATACAAGTATCAGGGAGGTCTGAGAAGATACTGCATTGGTCAAGATAGGGATGAAAAGGATCTGGGCAAGTTTAGCTGGGTGTACAGACAAAAGGCTTGATCTTAGAGAAGTTTTAAAGGAAGAAGCTGCAAGATTTGGACCCACACCTAAAGATGTAAGACAAGAAAGGGAAAAATCCTGTTTATACATTTCAACACATTTTCTGAATATTCCACCACTGAATATATTATTATTTTAACAATATACTAAACTTATTGCTAAGCTTAATTTATATAACATCAGGCTGCACAGCAAGTTTTCCTCTAAATCTTGCCTGCAACTTTCAGTTGTACAATTGGGCATAATTTACTTCTGGGAACCTCAAAATAAAATACATAAGCATGCAAGCTTTCAGTCACTTCTTACAGAATGCAAAAATCCTATCCTTCATTAGACTGTCAGCCAAACAAATTTTCTGGTAAAGGTAAAGAAAGTTTCATATGTTAGGTAATTCAAAGAACAGTACATGTAAAATATAAGGAGAGACATACTCGAGGGGATTAGAACAGGAGTTAGTCTTAGGCCTTCTCACATATAAGCTTCAGCCAACAATTAACCTGGTAAGTTTTGATTAAAAAAGAGGGGGAAGTGGAGATAATACTTATACTGCTCACAAGTAGATTTCAGATCTATAAAGCAGAGTAAATCAAGTGCAACACAGTTATTACTAATCATTAATTACCTTGTAATATTTTGTTCCAGACTCATTTTGAAATAGCGTGAGGCATTTGCTGTCCAGTCTCCAGTAATGTCTTTTTCTCTATAAAATACACAGTATAATAATGTAAGAAATAAATCTGCTATAGCTTTTTCATCGATTATTTAAATAAGAAATGCTTTAAATTCATAAGATAATCAATTAACATTAATCTACAGTTGCATTTTAGACTACATACATGAAAAAATATGCTTTGGGAATATTGGGAGGTTTTTTTAACTCAAGAAGAAGCTCAAAAATTATTTCCACAAATCAGAAAAAAGTATATCACTTACCCTACAGCAATATCAGTGACAACATCAGTTATCTTGTACAGAAAAAACACTTATACAGGTTTCACTCCAGGTGCATGTGCTCACAAAACCTGAATTACTCTAATTTAATAACAACTGTGGGAGTCATGCTTTCTCCCTCTGCACTCACACCAACATCAAAAGGGTTCAAGGACTCAGCAAGTCTAAGTCATCCTTAATTCTTTTGTTAACACAGAATTCTAGAAGGTCAAAAGCATGTAGTGACAAACCAATTACGAGATTCAAGTGGACGAAATATTTATGGCAGAAGGGGTGGTGGAATCAAGACAGACTAAATAGCCACTTTCCAGAAGTCTCCACCAATGAGAAATATCTTCTCCACCAAAAAGTAAAATAAGCTGTTGCACATCACTGTCTTCTAATTTTAAGCAGAGGAACATTCCTCAAAGCAACAAAGCTTTTAGAAAGCTAATATGGCTGTATGGATCTAACTTACTTTGCTTGCACCATGTTTATATATTTAGAAACCCATTTTCATTTTTCTGCGACAAAAGTCTGAGACTCTGGCCTAGGATGACAAAGTTTGAAACATAATATAGAAGACCTTAAATCACTTCAGTCATGGGTAAGCTAAGACTACCTGTAGGAGTTAGACAAAGAAAGATAGGTCATGAATGGATTTAACTAAATGGAATTCCCAGACAGCACTGAATGGAAACTGAGTGAGAGCATAAGGGTGAACACGTCCTTTGGACATACAACCTCTTTATTAAATCATGAATCAGGGAAGACTTTGGAGGGGGAGAATCAAGAAACAGGTTGGTAACTCAACTAAGGGATTCAAAATCTGCCCAACTCTATTCTGAGAAAGGATGGGCTCAGAGCGAGGAAAACAATCCAGACGATGATAAAGAAACTTCTCATTATAAAGGGTGAAATATCTTCTTATCCAGGGTCAGCAAGAAGCATACAGATACTGCTGTTACAGTGAACCTGTCTGGAACTGATAGAAAGCCCAATTTGCCTCAGCAATAGAAAATAGTCTGACTTTGCTGAAAGCACAGCAGTTAAGGGAAACAACCAATGTTGTAATGCCTAATGTAGAAGTCTCCTCCCATTAGGAGGAGAGATCTTGCTTGGCTGGAGGCATCTTGCTTTGGAGCAGAACACTCCACTTCATTTGAATGGCCTTTTTTGGTAGATGTCATTTAGATAGAAGCCAAAATGACAGAGGAAGAAAAGCAAGCTAAGCTAAGGTGTACAATCTGATCACTGTTCTATGAAGAGGTTCAAAAAAGTCCATGGAAAAATGAACTGTCTGTACTGAAAGATTAAATCAGAGCTGAATACAAGGTCTGCCCTGAACACTGCTAGAACTATTCCTCTTCATCTGCTACCTGACCTTAGTTTTTCTACAGCCCGCTCAAGCTAGTTGTGTCTGGTAAGTAGCTTTGGCGGGAATCTCATCTGAAATACGCTAGATACTTATTTTGGTTTGTGATAAATACATCTGGGTATTAGAAAACTGTACTGTAAATAAATGTTTTGAAAGGCAGTTTCTGACAGACCACTTGCAGTAGCCTGTTTAGTTGGCAATCACAAAAAGTAAAAATACTACAGTAACCCGATCTGACTAGTATCACCCCTCAGCTTAATTTCAACAGAACTTAAATAACTCTGCTTCTCTAACTTCCTGAAGTCTCCTTCAATCGTAACCCTGTGTAGAGACAAAAGAATGCAAAAGCATTTATGCTGCCTGTCACCAACAGTCTCAATCCAACAAACTGTGCTTCGTGAGATCTGGGAACTTACTGACTCCATCCTTTTTGTTCACCTACCAAAAGACAAGACAATTCACCCCTCCCATCAGACAACTCTAAGGAACCCAGTTATTCTTCCTTATCTTCCTCCCCAATACACAAAACAAAGGAGCTTGCCTAAGAAGGTTCAATTAATAGATCATTATTAATAGCACTGGCAACAAACAACATAGTCTTTTGGAGGATGCTTGCATATCCAAGGACATAGAGTCAATCCAAACTCTATTCCACTGACATCAAGAGGAATAGTGAGGTTGTGGGGTGAAGGATGGTGTCCAATAATGCTTACTTTCAGATAGGGTGAACTGCTAGAGGAACAAAGGGCTCTCATATCTACACATAAATATTTACAAACACCTAGATCATTAGAATAACAGTATGAACCACTTCAGTACTCATAATTTTATAATGTTTTCCACCTTTTCATGTAGTAGAATAAAAACAGATACAAATATTTAGTTCAACTACTAAACAGAAAGAAGACAAATTATTCTAAATTATTATCTCGGGAAAGCTGAAGACTTAAACATGCAATTCATTTAAGACTCAAAAGGGAGAAGGAAAAGTACTGTTGAATTACCACATGAAGAATTTTGAATAAACTACAGTTTCTCCTTTGCACCAGATTTCTTTATAATGAACACCATGGCTAAGTTCTTTCAAATGATACTGTAAAAATCAGAATATTTAAACAAGAGAATAAAATACACAGGTTTAGAGAAATAATTTAACAATGTAGGAACAAACTAAAGCCACTGACCAGATTGTCTCTACTAGTATAGTGGACCATCCAGCCTTCCTTCACCATTGTACTGCTCTTCCTCTTTGTGTGCTTGATTGACTGTACAACTCTCATGAGAGGAATATTATTGCTTGTTGAAGGACTAAAAAATGATAGAACAGTTAGTATTTAACAATTAAAATACAACAGTACTGCAATTATACTGGTACTTCACATTTAGCCCATAATTTTCAGGAGCAGGCACCTTTTCTTCCCATACAGATTTGACTGATAGATGAAATTTGATAAGGTATCTGAGCTTCCACTAGCTCTCCTAATGCAAGTACTGCAGTACTTAAATTACTTTAGGGAACACAGAAGAAATACACTGGAATGAGGACACCTACAGAAATCATCCTCTCTCAAAACAATTATCCGAGACTGCTGGTCTTAATTCAGCATAAACATATAATTAACATCAGCACTGCTGTTATTATGTCATCTCTGTAAGTTGACTATGCTACTTCTTAATATCACTGTGTCACTAATGAAGGTCACCGTCTAAGAATACTTTCCATTTATGAGAATATAAACAGGGGTGTGTTAATTCAAATCACAGCTGCACTAGAAAATTTTATCAATGCTCAGGGCTATTAAATGTGCTGCACACAAGGATTTTATAATCTCTAACATTCTGACAGTCATTAGTTAAACATACAGGTTTTAATAGCACTGAAGAGGGAGTGAACCGCTAAGTTGCCTGCTTAACACCAGAGCTCCTACATATGGCATTAACAGAAATGTTTGTAAACACACGAAATCACAAGGTAGATTCAAAACCAAAAATGTTAGGATGCTTTACCACAGAACACAGTTACACTGTAGAACTGGCTGCCACAGGATGCTGTACATGCCAAAAACTCTAATCGATTCCAATTAGATTAGAAATAAATGGTAAAACCCTACCTAGAGGTGGAACACAAAAAAGATGCTACTTCCAACTCAGGAAGTCCTTGAGCTATAAATCACTGAAAGTTGGGAAGGTATCACTATATGCTCTTCCTCACATAATTGCTATTAAGCTCCGAGCTAAAATGACCTTTAGTTTGACCTAATACAACTGCTCTTATGTTATTAAGTATGCCTTAAGAAAATAAAGATGGCACTATTCAAAATAACACAGAAAGCAAAAAGACCAAACTTGATTAAAAGAACTATTTAACAGTTATTGGATAGAATACTTCAGAAAAATCACATTCAAGATAAACAAAGCAAACTTCTGCCTAAAATGCATATAGACTATCATGTGAATATTAAAATATCTCAAGCAATTCCTTTTAAATCAACACAAGTAAAATTGTAACTGAATTAGGCTAAGTCACAAAGACCTTAGTCATGTCTTAGCCATGTTAAGCCATAAATTTTACCATGTTTTAACAATCCAGTTTTATTTCTTTGATAAGAGTCATAGCACAGCACTTTTTCCAATTAGAATAGACTATATTATTTTAATTTATTTATATTTCAGATTTTCTTGAGACACGTTAACTGTTTAACAAAGCATTTTAAAGTAAAAAAAACCACAAAAACAAAAAAAACAAGCCAACACAACACAAATGAACAAACAACAATTTAAGTAGTAAAACTGAGCTAATCAGAAGTGTTTTACACACAATATTGAGGAAAGTACATCCAGAGCAAAGAAATCCACCTCATGACTTACCTGATGGTTTTGACAGCTTCCTCATCTTTGTCTGCATCAAGGTCAGATGGATCCATAAAGAAGATTTTGTCCTCTGGAGGAGAGGGCTCTTCAGCATCATCTAGACCTCGACTACCATCACTGTTCATTTCACTGCTATCAACTTCCATTGGCATGTCCAAGTCTTGGCCTGGGCTAGCAGGTTCTGGAAACAACAAAGGATTCAGATATTATTTCAAATACACAATTTAAAAAAAAAAAAAACAAAAAAAAACAAAAGAAAACCACAAAATCTCTTCTTCACTTCACATTTATGCAAGTAAACATAAAAGTACAATGCAAATATATAAAATCCTCAAGTTTTTGCTAAATGATACAGAGTATGCTAATGAACACTATCAATTTGGTTTTGCTAAATGCCAAGGTAAGAGAGGCCCAACTAAAACAAGAGTCATATTGAAAGAAACTGAGAGAAAAGCTTAAGGTCTAAACCTAAACCTCATTAAATAATTCTGTTCTACAAGTAATCAGTACAAAGTAACCTTTCAATGTCTAGAGATGACCCAGAGAATTATTCCTGTGCAAATGAAATTCTGCGTCAACAGAAATTCAACTCTCTTCTTGCTGCCCTTGTAGCCCATAATAGCAAAAGTAAGAGAGAAAAGGGGGGCTGTGGTATTGCAGGAAAAGAGAAAAGCAGAACAGATCTTACTCACATTTGACTCTCCATTGGCAGAAGTTTAAAAGTTTCTAAAAGCTGTACAACTTGCACTGTGGAAAACTAAGAATTAAGACATACAAATACCTTCATCTGTAGTGTTTTGTTTGGATTTTTTTAGTTTTGGGGGTTTGGGTTTGTTTTTTTTATTGTCACAGGAGAGCTCAATTTAAGGGTGGGAGGAAAAAAAACCTTAAGTCCATTGAAGAACTGTATGAAGTTATAGTTCCCAAACTAAGCACCCCAGCACCTTCACTTCACGAGGGCAGTGAAAGCAGGCTGCAGCAACAACATGTTGCACACTATTGCTCACGGCCACTAATCTCAAGACCCAGGAGAGAGCCCTGGAGCTGGAGAAGGTAGGCACGAATGGACAGGATACCATGTGCATTGGCAATGGACCCACTAACTAACAGGGCTGCTGCCCAGGCCTCTGAATCAGGTTGTACAATTTGGTGAGATCTGCTGCATGTCATCAGTCTTATTCTCCTCAAAAATATATGTGCCAAGGATCAAGATTTTGGGCAACAGAATCACTGAATGATTGAAGTCTAAGGGGACCTCTGGAGGTCAGCTGGTCCAACAACTCCTGTGTGCCCATTTCTCCAGCCTGTCCAAGTCCCTCTGGATGGCAGCACAACCCTCTGGCACATCAGCCAGCCCCCCAAGCCATCAGCAAACTTGCTGATGGTATACTCTGCTCCATCATTCAGATCATTAATGAAGATACTGGACAGGACAGGACGCACTATTAGCCCCTGGGGTACAACCACTAGTTACCAGCCTCCAACTAGACCTCAGGCTACTGATCACCAATGGCCCATCCATTCAATCAGCCTTCAATCTCTCTCACTGCTCATCCATCCCATATTTCACCAGCTTAACACTGGTCTAAAACTCTTCCACGTACTGTTCTGCACCCTCCCCTTTCAACTCTGTAAGGTATATTCAGAAAATATTCCTACTTAATCGAGGTTTCAAAAAATCAGAGTGGGCTTGTTTTTTCCTTTGTTTTTTTTTTTACCTCAAACTGCTGGGCTAACTCTGACCACTAAAAATCATGGATATGAGAAAGTCACAAAAAATAGTACTTGTCTTCAGATACTAATATTTTAAAATATATATTTCATGGTGAACAATGAGCAGACTGATCATAACAGATGTTTAATTTTTGTACAATGAGAGGCTTCTTCATTTTTTATTTCCCTTGAGCAATCTCAAGCAAAACATATTGTACTTGCCAAGACTGATTAAGTAAAACTAAAGTCACCACAATATAAGTTTTACAGTGAATAGTTTTAATTGACAGCAATATCAGGTGAAAAAAAATGGGAAGACAAAATAAAAAGACATGAAATATTCAAAGATGAGGGAACCAAAAGCTAATGCATCTTGTTAAGCCTTCAAAAATCTGTCAGTATTTGAAAGCATGTTTCTCATCTTACCTCCATTGAAAATCACCTCTCCAAGACAGTCTCTAGGTACTTTAGATGCACAGCGCTTGTGACAGTTGAATCTGCAATCTAAAATAGAAGATAAATAAGCCCACGATACCAGAATCTTACTCCTACTCAGACACTAACATTCCATCATTCACTACCTCCATCAGAAGCTTCAGTTCAGATTCATACATTTGCATGTAACTGAAGCCAGCACCAATGAGGTTACCTGCAGACAGAAGTTAACAATCTTGTCCTGATGTCACATGTTGATTTGCCCCATCACCATTTATTATGTTAGCACTTCCCCTTCCAGTACAAAATAGTTTTATACTTCTCTAGCTTTCTCTGCCTGTAGTTATTTTTTCCATTATGATATATTTTTTCCCATTCTCTCATCTGTTCCACATCCTTTTTTCCATTGCTGTATGATTTACATGTCTCATCTCTATCATTTTTACTCACCTGCTGCCTAAGACTTGCAGCCATCAGAGCCTCTAGGATCACACACCTGTATGACAGAGCAAACATGCTCTGCAATAAATCCCAAAGTCCAGTTCCCCTAACATTAGGATTACAGATTTGGCTGAACACTGAAGCTCCATTTCTGCCTGCTGACACAGGCCAGACAGGATAACATTATGTCTAGATCTGGCCTGATGTGGAGATGGAATCTAACCTGGATGTGTGCCATTTCTGCTTCTGAGGTGCCAGATGCAGCCTACTGAACAAAGTCCAGCATACAACATCAGTGGTATGAACAGGAATTTCCTTTATTAGCAGCATCGCTCTAATTTTCAACTCCGTATCAATATTGTGAATTTCAAAACTCCCTCCCACCCCCACAACTGTTTTCAAATTGATAATTTAGCCTCTTTCTTCTATCCAAAGAAAGCTCATTGTGCTTTCTTTTTAAGCCCAGACAAGAGAAAAAAATCATTATCTCTCCATTTGTAGTAGCAGAGAAGCCAAACCCTGGAGCAAAATACAATCCTGCTCAGCTTCTGAGTGCCTATGAGGAAGCACCCTAGGAGACCAGTGAACTGTCCCTTCTGTAGCAATGTTCTCAGTCCATATTATGGAATATGGTTACTTCACTAGTTTGAAGCGGGCTGGAAGAAACAAAGACATTTCAAATCCTACCAGGGAACTAGGAAGACTAAGAGCAAGTCAACTCTAATAAATTAAACTACCTCCAGAAACATTCTTGGTTACTGCAATGCAACTCTCTAGTCCAGTAAACAGTTAGAAACATCCCGTAGCATGCTTCTGGCCCACAGCATTAGCACAATCCCAAGCAGTTCCCAGGTCTAGTTCATAAATCAGAGTATCCCATGAAATTGTTCCCAACAAGCAGTCTGCATACAGCCACCCAGGCTGGGATGCTAAGAAAACCTGTTCATGAGCACAGGTCATTTTGTCCCAGTCAACCTCATTGTCCAGGAATGTTCCAGGGCACATTTAATTTAATCACCACAAATATAGCCTTAGCATCTCAAAGATCATCCTCAAGAGTCCAAGTATAAGCCTGGATAAATTCAAGAAATTCAGGGCTCTTATGGGGTACTCAGGAACATGGAACTGCTGAAAGACCCCAAGCTTTGGGAATGTGCACAAGGAAGTCAGTAGGAAATCTTAGGAATCTGTAGGAGAAAGCAGTATGAAACCATTTTGATTGTTTGATATCAACTCCTGATATATTAAAAATACATATAAGATCATACTGCATAAATGGAGGCCTACTAATATACCTGTTTCTGTTCTGTGAGTATACATAACATTTCTCTAGGCTTGTTTTCCATACATAAATGCTATTTTTATCCAGTCATTCACTTCACTGAAAATGATGTGGTAGCCTCATTTGTTCACCTGGATATACAGTCACAACTGTGTATGGTCAGTAGCATCTATATGTTAAAACTGTAAAGTATCTTTTTCAGGCTTCATTATTTGTGTATTACATGTGTCTAAGAGACAAACTGACTGGAAAAAAACAAAACAAAACAAAAACAGTTCAGGATGCAGACTTCAAACAGGCTACAAAGACTGTAAATTAATAAAAACAGACATGAAAGATGAAACTACCTCCTTACTTACGTGAGACCAGTATTTTTAGTCAAAAGAAAGTTAACACAGCTGTAATCTTACAATTGTTGTTCTCCTCTACTAAAGAAAACTAAAAATGTATTAAGCAACCTCTTCAAAATGTTGACCTTCAGTACTCACATTTGACAAACTCACATGAGAGAAATGGAAAGTCCTTTCCATATTGTTTATGATTCACCACTACAGTTTTATTTCCTGCAACAAAGCTGACAGATCTGCACTTTCCAGCAACAAAGAGCTGGAAGAAGATCACAATGTCATAGTTATGCCCTGGGAACTGCATGGAAGAGACTGAGAGCTGAAGTCATGCATCTTAATATATGCTAAATAAAAAACATGCAGCTGATGAAGTCTCAGCTAGTTCAGGAAAGGCACCAACCTGTATAAAACCTTTCCAAAAAGATAATAATTAGTATTCTATACTAGAATAATATAATGAAAACTTACAAATTCTGTAGTGATGAGTCTAGAAGACAGACATTGAACAAAATGAAGTATTTCCCATAAAAAATGGTATTAAAAAAATTCATTTAGAATTATCCTTCTAGAATGAAGGTGTTCCCAATGTACATGTGATTAAATCTTATTTTTCAGAACAATGTACAATGCACAGTCTACAAAATGAAAACGAGGGCTGCTGTAATCCTCTCAAAAATATGCAATTTTTCAAAAATGATACTGCCCCATTTGGCAGTATTCAGCCTTCTGTCAATCAAAACATAAGCTGAAATCAGTTTTAAATACAAGACCTTTACTGAATTTTATCGCTGCGTCAGAACATTAAATGTTTACCTTTACACTGCATTCCTTGGCGAAAAAGGCCCTTGAGCAGTCGTTTGCAATACTGGCATATGGTGGGACGAGTGTAAGAGTGAACAGCAAAGGTGTGCGGAACCTTCACTCTGCAAAGCACCATCTTTTCCATCCAGATGGGACGTCCACTCCAGGAGGGAATCCTCTTACTAGGTTCTGGACAACAGCGCTGCAATAAAGAAGGTATACACAATTTCCACCAGAACAGTCCTACTGCCATTGTATTTGAAAAGTCCTGGCAGTCAAGTGAAGTCCCTGGTGACTGGAAAAAGGGAAACATTGCACCCACTTTTAAAAAGGGTAGAAAGGAAAACTCTGGGAACTACTGACCTGTCAGCCTCACCTCTGTGCCTGGGAGAACCATGGAACAGATCCTCCTAGAAGCTATGCTGAGGCACATGGAGGACAGGGAGGCGATTCAAGACAGCCAGCATGGCTCCACCAAGGGCAAGTCCTGCCTGACCAACCTAGGGGCCTTCTATGATGGAGTGACTACATCAGTGGACAAGGGAAGAGCCATGGATGTCATCTACCGGGACTTCTCTAAGACCTTTGACACAGTTCCGTACAAGATCCTTCTCTCTAAATTGGAGAGATATTGATTTGATGGGTTGACTGTTCAGTGGATGAGGAACTGGTTGGATGGTCGCATCCAGAGGGTAGTGGTCAATGGCTCAATGTCCAGATGGAAATCGGTGACAAGCGGTGTCCCTCAGGGCTCCATATTGGAAGCAGCACTGTTTAATATCTTCATCAATGACACAGACAGTGGGATAGAGGGCACCTTCAGCGAGTTTCCTGATGACACCAAGCTGAGTGGTGTGGCTGACATGCCTGAGGGACAAGATGCCATCCAGAGGGACCTGGACAAGCTCGAGAAGTGGGCCTCTGTGAACCTCATGAGGTTCAACATGGCCAAGTGCAAGGTCCTGCACCTGGGTCAGGGCAATACCAAGCATCAATACAGGCTGGGGCATGAAGACGTTGAGAGCAGCCCTGCGGAAAAGGACTTTGGGGTACTACTGGATGAAAAGCTGGACGTGAGATGGCAATGTGCACTCGCAGCCAAGAAGGCCAACCATATCCTGGGCTGCATGACAAGAAGCATGGCCAGCAGGTTGAGGGAGGTGATTCTGACTCTTTACTCTGCTCACATGAGACCCCACCTGGAGTACTGCATCCTGCTCTGGAGTTCTCAGCACAGGAAAGACATGGACCTGTTGGAGCAGGTCCAGAGGTGGGCCACAAAAATGATCAGAGGGATGGAACACCTCTCCTGTGAAGAAAAGCTGAGAGAGTTGGGGTTGTTCAGCCTGGAGAAGAGAAGGCTCCAGGGTGACACTGCAGTCTTTCAGTACTTAAAGGGGGCCTATAAGAAAGGTGGGGACAGACTTTTTAGCAGGGCCTGTAGTGATAAGACAAGGGGTAACAGTTGTAAACTAAAAGAGGGGAGATTTAAACTAGATGTAAGGGAGAAATGGGGGTGTTGGCTAAGAAAGTGACTGGATAAGAAAGCAACTTGTCCAAAAAGCTTTAAGAGGACATTCTGGTATTCTAAAACAAATCCAAGAAAACAACAGACAGAAAAGCCTTGAAGAGAGCAGAAAAGTATGTATGAATCTTAATTTCCACAGAAACTAAAGTGCTAAAAATTCATTCTTAGGACTTTTTATTTTTTAAGCAACCAGGCAAGGTTTGCAGAGAGCACATGCAGACCCCCATACAGGGGATAAAATGGAAAACACTGCAGGTAGGCAAACCAAAATCCAATCGTTACCTCAAGCTATCAGTTTTAGGTTAGTTAGGCAAAAATATTTAGAAAATTTTAAAATAATTTTGAAAATTAAACCTCACAAAAATCTTTGAAATTAAGTGAAAAAGAAGTTGGCAATTAGAACAAAAAAGGCACACTGAACTTTCAGCAGGATAAATTCAGTTACCTACATCTACAGAAATATGTAAAGGATCATGGCCTTGTATATCTGACCAAATGCAGTTTAAGAGTGCTGAAAGATGAACCACAAATACGATAATATATCATCTAAGCCAAGTATTCGAAATAGGATAGCAAAGAACAGGTGTCAGAGAGGTATTAAACACACAGAAATTATAAACATAAATCCTGTGACAGGAGAAATGCTGACAGTTCTATGTTCACTAAATAAATCTTACCAATAGTTATAAATATCAGAATAAATATTTTTTGTGACTCAAGACTAGGCTTTGTAGCTTCTTGCTTAAAAAAAAAAAAAAAAAATGTTCTTGAACTAGACAACTTATACAATTTATATTTTCAACTATGGTAAGAATTGTTACACTGTAAAGTAATAGTATTACTATTAACCAGGAAAGTGTCAAAAGCACTGCATTTACCCCACAGTGAAAGCAGCAATAAAACAAATGGATCAAATCGCTGCCTGTTCTGTCTTATGATCCCAATACAGTTGCAGTATAATCAATAACCTCTCAGCAATCATCATCACCATTATAACAAAGAACTATTATGGATGACGGTTTTTACTGTAAGATTTCATCCCCTACACCCTCCTTGATTGGGATTGGGTTTTTTTAGATTAACTTTGTGAAAAGCTTAACAGTATATCAGGAACACTCTTCTCTCCTAGCATAAAATATTACAGTTTGTACTGCTTTCGCCAAGTAACTATTCTATACTGATACTGTAATTACAGAATGAATCTGTATTACAAAGAAGGCAAGGTGTTTTATCACTCCTGAAACCAAAGTTCTCAGAGTACATATAACCATGAGTGACAGCCTAATAACAAAGTTATGCATAAAAGTTATAACTTACTTCCTGTTTTATTTATCACAATAATAATAGTTACCAGTATATGTCACAGTCTAAGACTCACCAGATTTAAAAATTAACTAAAGCCAATCATAATGGTTAAGCTCAACTCCCTCATACTCATTATGAGCCACTTGCAACACTATCTAGTTCCCCAGAGGTTAAAGGATTTAAAACCAGAAATTGCTTCCCCTTTCACATCACATACTTCTTCAGAGGCAGAGGATGAATATTCAGCTTGTGCTGGTCTTGGTACTGAAAGCCCTGCTCCTGGTAAAGACACGTTAGACAGACGCCTCTTTCTCACTCCACTGCAGTTATTTGGAATCTTGAAGGCACATCGCTTATGATAGTTTAACCCACAACCTGAAAGAGAGCATTCAAAGTAACAAAAACAGTACTAATATTTTGATAAAGCAGTTAAAAAGGTGATCCTGGAATCGGTAAAGGCAGAAATAGATTGTTCTGTTAATTTTTTTTATTTTAGTGTTCTTGATGCGATTCACAGAACCAGCTTCTTTTGCAGTACTTGCTATAATGCTGGTCTCCAGTAAGCCCAGCCACAGAAACAAGGTCTAAGACTCAGAAGCAGCTGATTGCCCTCCTCACTTCTCCCCCCACCAGGAGGCTTTCATCACTCCCTCGCTTTGGAGCAAAAGAGCCCAGGAGAAGCCAGGGAGCAGGCAGCACCAGTACCTGACAGCAGGCTGCAGAGTGCTCCACAGCCAGCTGGATGAAAGCCATAAGGAAAGGGATTCCCCTTTGGGAGTCTCTCCAAATATGTGCTCCTTGTTCAAAGAACACATGCCTGTCAGCTAGTTATTTTTTTTTCCAAAGTGGGGAACAAGAACACTTCTTAAGTCATTTGTCCAAGGTCACACATAGTTTGTGTTAAAGCCAGGATCAGAACTCAGGTTTCCCAATGCACAACCTCTTCCAGCTCTATGGAATATCACATTTATCAAATGCTAACACATTGAACAAGATACAACTTATTCTTCCTCATCTTATATAGATATACATACACAAAAATTTACAGACTTACCTTCACATTTTAATCCTTGTCGTACCAAACCCCAAAGCATCTCTCCACAGTAGTCACAAAAAGTAGGAGCCTTGTAGGAATGCACATAAAGTGCATGAGGACGAATCTGGAAATCTTCAACTGTAGCCAAAGCTTTTAAAAAATTGCAGTAAGTTATGGTTCTTGCCACAGGATTAACAAGGATTTATGGAAAGAATATGTTGTTTTTAAAATGGCAGATCCAACAAACACTAATGCGCTGTTCAGACATGAGTGTTTTACTGTATACCACTTAAATATGCATTTAGAAGATTACATAGTTTTCAGTAAGCTTTTTTAGTGAAGAAAAAATCCTATTGGATTCTGTAGGCTAATGGCCACAACCAATCAACAGGACAAGTCACAATGTTAAAAACCCCACTAAGTTGAAAATGCAAATACAACAAGCTTTGCTTAAATCAATTTAACAGTAAACATTTGAAAGAGTAACTTGATTTTCAAGCTGTTTTGTAAGCTACAAAATGTTCAAAGGACAGTTCCTCAGGTTAGATTTTTATCTTCTAAAGGATTTTTTCAATAAAAGTTTATTAGATTGAACTCTGAGTATATCAAAACAGAACTCTGGATAGAATTTCCATGGAACACTGGAAATGTCACCAGTAATGCCCTTTTCCTTAAACAGACAGATATGTTTAAATGAATTTTCTGTCCTGTTTCTTTGGAATGTAAAAAAAAAAAAAAAATACTGTTTTACACCCAACATCACCTTGCCCTGACAGCTACTATTCTTTGATCAAATATGTATCAACACTTCATATTCAGATTCTCATGTCTCAGTGTGAGAGTTTCACTAAAACCCTAGTGAAATAGATTTACATGGTTTCAAAATGCCTCAGTTTCTGGTGGCCTGTCTGTTTACAGGGAAACTGGCAGCAATTGTCAAGAATAGGCACACACAACAAGTTTTCCAAATATGCCATTCTCCAGAAGCAATGAAAAGCTCAAACCAAGATGATCAACTACTGAATACCCTAGACATGCCTAGAACAGTAGGTCCTGAAATGCAGCCAAGGAACTCAGCCTTATGAATCTGGAAATCACACTTTATTGAACCAATTTACAAATCTAATTCTATGACAGCCAAGAGATCTCCCTTTCTAGAACATAATCTCAGTTTAGCACTTAGTCCTCAAAGTCTGAAAGAACTGCTCAGTACTAATCCAGCTTTTATTTGTAGTTTAACTACAGCTGGCTTTTGGCTGAATTTGACAGGGTATTCATGAAACACACAATTCAAACTAGCTAAGGTTTGGAGACTCTTGTCCTTTTTACTGAAGAGTATTACAGGTTAACAACCACCACTCTAAGGACTTCACCATTTAAAAGAAACTCTTTTAAAGCACTACAGTGACCTTAAGAGTATGTCCTTATAGGTATGATTCTGCAACTATGTTTATATGAAGCCTTTTAGCAGTATAAACCACCAATGGTAAAAGCTACAGAACAAAATTATAGATCTAAGCAAAAGAAAGCCAACAACAGGGTTGAAAGACCAACTTCTGAATTCTACCTGCATTTCAGCTTCAATAACTATAATAAAAAACATTATAATTATAAATTCATATTCTTGTAATTCAGATTTATCTATGATAATAAAACTGAAGAAGATTAAAACATTACAATGAAACAATAACAAAACTGAGTACTGAAGCATCAGTACCATTTGGATTTTCTTGGAAACCTCCACCCCAAAACAGTGACCCAGTATAAGACTTTAGTCAAAGAGCTCAAGGCAAGCATGATAACAATGTTCCATAAAGTCCTATTTTCTTAATCTACTGAATAAAGCATTGTTCCACTGTTACAACAATACCTACCAGAAAGTACAACCTCAACAAGATCTCCCTCGTGTATCTCTTCTGCTGACGTGATTCGTTGCAAAATATTATCCGAGTTCAGGTCATGACGGAAGAGGAGAATTTTGTCATACATGCCAAAGAAACCACACTCTGGGAACTGCAATAGAAAGCAAACCCTAAATTAACACATATTCTTTTGATAATCCTGTCCATAAGTGTTTTTAGTAACAGCTACAAAACTCGAGCGTTTTAAGTGTTCCATGGAAACTGAAGCATTTTCTGAACTGAAATGTAGTTTTAAAAGGTAGACAGAGGAAAAAAACCACAACAAAACACCAAAGCAAAACATAAAACCCATCAATATCAACTTCTTCTCTGCTCCCCCCCACCAACAGTTACACTTTTTTTTCCAAATCTGAAAAGAAGAAGTGTTAAGTTTTTTTGTTTCTTTGGGCTTTTAATGTCAGACCTGCATAATCAGTCTGGCACATGAAAGCCAATGCAGATCTTTCTAACTTGGATACCACCACTTGTAACCCCTATTTCACAGACATTCTGTCTGCTCAAGACACTCCAGCAGCACCTGCCACACTTTTTTTGAGGGGAAAGCCAAGAGAGGCTCCACGTCCTTGTTCTACAGCAGTTCAGATCTGCAGATGCAAGAAAAGGAAAACTCGATTCCCCACAAGGACAGAAGATGATATTGCAAAACCATATGGGGAAGAGATCCACTAAGTAACGCGCCATTTTTCCATGAGACTTGACTGAAAAATAGCTTTCTTATTCTGTATTTTCCCCACTCAAAATATTATCAAGTGCGAGTAAAGCTTCCTAAAATGAAAACTCACTCAGAAATACTTACTCAAAAGCAAACAGACAGTTCACAGAGAAAAAGAGCAGGAATAGGCCCTGGAGAGGAATCAACCAGCTCCTTTGGTCTTTTTGCTTAAACCACAATTCAAATTTGAGGTGGGAACACACACACAGTAGTGCTCCACAGGAGAAACAGGAAGAATATGGGGAAAAAACATGGAAAAGCACAAAACAAACTTTCAATTAATTAATTAGGTAATAGACTACAGTTTGGTAATTTAAGACTTGCACAGCCAATAAGCAACAGGGTATGAACTGCATGAAGCTTGTGGTATATTAATTGTCCTTAACTACAGTAGTTTCTACCAAATTAAAGACATAAATAAGGTCTCTGTCACACACATTGTTTTCACACTTTCTTCCCACTCAGAAAGAAAATAATTTCCTCTTTCCAGTAGCAACTTTATCCGAAATATTAAGTTTGCCTTCCCTGTTTCGGTGTGCACATCCTACACATTTACATCACACATATTACTGTAGAATCTCCATGCTCTGGAAAGCACGCTATCTACTTGGACAGTCACACGGAGAGGAAGCATTTGTGCCATTTAACTCATGCAAAAACAAAAAGAACATCCCTACACATAATCCCCCATCCTAGTAACCAGATGTCACATAATCACATACCAAGAAGTACTTATTTTGAATGCTATGACCGTACGTACTCTCCATGTGCACCATTTACTCATTCTCATGTGCAAACTTAGATTTATGAAAATGCTTTAAACATACCACATTCATTTTGGTGACTAAAAAGCATTAGCTGACACAATAAACAAAAGTTACAGATGAATACTCAAATCCTCTTTGTGACAGCAAGTGTAATAATTAAAAATATGAGACATCACATTCCTTAGAAAGCAGCATCAACATTAATTCCAAAGTTTGTAAATTACAGTACAAAGCCTATAATTAAGATTTGGCTTTCAAATAAATTCCAGACAAAGGCTAAATTAATTTCTATGGAATAAAAGTACTGTAAATAAAGCAAAATAATCTTTTACAGATTGTTAGAAATGTTGGGATCAACATCCTCGTTTGGTTTTACATTAATTAAATTGACCTTTTAAGTTGTGTATCATGCATCTTTATGATACTGTAGTGACATGTTTTACTGCCCTCTTCTCTCAAAACAAGTATATTACACATGGATTAAATGACTGGAAAAGTTTGTCTGGTTTTGTAACTGTAATATTTAACCTCATAAAAGATAATTCCTCTGTTTACAAGCTTCAGCTTGATCAGTAGCTTCTGGACTAAGTTGCAGAATCACAAGCCCAGGCCTAACAAGGCAACAATAATCTATGCTAGTATTTATTGCAAGAAGTCTATCATTAAACACAGACTCTGTACATAGTTTCTATAGATATATGTGACAGACTTCACCCAGGGCATATTTTCCTATGCGTTGCACACGCGTTATCTCAATTTCTGAAACAATAATTCCAAAATCTAAAAGTGTTAAGAGTAGAAATAACCTGTTCGTTGGTACTACAGAGTTGCAGTTGCTACAAGGTTCTCCTGAATCCACAACAGGGACAGGCATAGCTGAGGAACCTTGCAACAGCTCCCTTAGCTATCCTGCCCGATAGGTGAGGTGCTTGTCTGCATACCTGCCAAGGGTGGCAGAGGAACAGCGCAGGTGGGGCAGCCCACATAAAACCCTGCCCAGCTGCTTCCTGGCCCATCATCGGAGCCATCAGCCCATCAAAGGCTCAGCTCCACATGCCAGAGGAGCACAGAGGAACAAGGGCAAGCAGGGAGCCCAAATTAAAGACTCCAAGGAAAGGATACCTTGGACAGGCCCCTTCCAGGGCTGTCACAGGACAGCCTCAGCCTCAGTTTCCAGCCATAAAACCCATCAAGATAAGTCAGTGCTAGAGCACCCTTTGGACCAAGAGTGACTGCTGCCCAATGGTACGAGACACATAAGATGCCAGGGAATTAGGATTGTACAAGACTTATTATGGGATATTATGGAAGGAACCAGAGGCAAGGAAAGAGGTGATTCAGGGAGGAACAAACATGGAGAAAACAACAGGGGGATAAGAACATAAAAAAGGCTGACCATCTGTCAACAGGGGCTGGTCAGAACACTGTCCGGCCATGTCCTGTGCCTGATCAGCACCATCTGTCCTATCTTTTAATTAAATTCCATTTCTAACTATTTTCCAGACGACCCATGTGTTTATGGTGCCAGCAAGTGGAGAGACCAGAGTGACTGAAATCAAGAGCCAGCAACTGGACTGGGGCTCCAGCCCCAGCAGCTTGAATATCCAGGTGCCAGCAACAGGGAAGACCAAGATGCAGGGGATGTGAGTGGGAAGAGAGTGCCTAAGGCCAGCTGCTGGAGACATCCACTTTTTTTTGGTTGTTTTTTTTGTCCATGTGTGTGTTCCCACTAACAGATTTCCACCCTGAACCACTAGGGAAGGGGACAGTATGAGGCTAGTGCTGCTGTTTGTGTCCATGTGAGCATACTGTGTGCCTGCCTGGGCAGATCTGTGTGTACACACACGTATCATACACCTGTATTCAAGTGCCTGAGCCTGCTGGGAATATGTGGTCAGTCTGGCTACTGGTTGGACCTGGGGCATGGAGCCGCAGCGGCCTCACCTCTGCCAGGAGGCTGCCGGATTCAATTGTCCCTAACAAAATTTTTCAAGTTTGATGAACAAGTCCCGCCCTTTCCTTGTACATCCCGCCCCCAGGATTCCCCAGTTATAAAGGAACAGACCCTAACAGAAAGATGTCTCTCCAACTGCTCCTCTCCACACACTTCAGCTCAGATTACTCTCCTCTGCCTCCATGGTGCGCCCAAGCAATGGAAGCACTGGCTGGCTGCCCTCTGCACTGCCGGCCCTGATGAGCTGCAGGTGGCCCGACACAGCCCCTGCCTGAAGCGCTTGGCCAGGCTTTGAGGGGAGAACTGTGCAAGCAGCTTGGCTCCTCACAGACGCGCAGCGCCCTGCTCTCTCTTCTGCTCCTCAGTACATTTGGGAATACAGCATTCCTTGCCAGCACCTTAGCCAGAAGGCTATGCGTGGACTGCTGGCCAAGAATAACCTCATCGATTAACAAGGTTTTTTATTTCAAGTGGTATCTTTTAACAGAACTTTTACACAAAGCTTAAACTATGTTCAAGTTGTACGCTACCAAATTTTTCTCTCCTGTACTGCAGCAAAGGACAGCTTTTATAGCCTGCCTTATGCTCAGTTACATGAAGCTGTTAAAGAACATTATCCAGTTCCTCTGAAGTGTTAAGAGCTCATAATGTAAACTTGAAAACAAAACTCAAAGCAGAAATTTTTAAAGCCTGTTTTATCTTACAGGATTACACAGCTATTACTTTCCTGCATAAAAGTCCAAAGTATCTGCACAGTGACTCAGAACACATAAACTGCTAATCTCAGTATTACTGTGTTTCCTAAAAGCAAAAAGGAGACTGTTCCCAGTGTTAACAGTTCCAAAAGAGCATCTAACTACAGGAAATCACTTGCAGGAAGTCTGCGTATGTGACAGACTGTGCCAAAATTCATCTCTGGTACACCAATATCATCGGCTTACGTAAAGAATGTATGCAATCCTTTGTACTTGGGTGGTACTAACACACGTAACACTACTAGTGCATTATTGCAGTTACACTGAGAAAAACAACCGGTGTTATCTAGAATGCTTATACTGTAAGTATTACAGTATGTCTAGTTTTAATTGCTAGTGCATTACATCTTTCTTTTTACCCAGAAGAACACGATATACAGCAGGCAGTATTGCTGGAGAAAAACACAACTGAGACTTCTTTCTATCTTGGCAGTAACTGAAAAATCCCTCTTCTTCAAGTTCCAGGACTTACTTTACAAAGTTCTGGACCACTCGCCAAAAATTCACACTAGGGAAAAGCGTAGGCGGATATTGTTTCAAGGTCCAATATCGCATGACCCATCATAACTCAAAACAAATGCTTCAAACCACTGAAAGTGAATTCCAAAGTCTAATGGTGCATAACACCCATTACCTTGGAAAGTCTCTTCATCCACTGAAATCACTCCAATCTATTATCCTGCATCCCTACCCAGCTATTCACTCCCACTCTTTAGAATCATGTGCCAAATCACATTATCACACAGACAATTATCTTCAAACATGTTGCATGAGACCTTTCCCTCACCAGATGCCTCAGTACAGACATGGACTACTGCTTGGCTAGGTTTTCCAGCATACAAACCCATGGTGGAAATACTAATCTGCCCCACGCATACCAGCTCCATGCCCCCAGTATGCCCAAGCTCCCATCTTCTCACAGATACGTTTGCTTCTCGTGCCTCAACTCTCTATTTCTCTGCTACCTTATTTAGCTCATACAAAGAAAGCAGCTGGCAAGTCAAGAAGGCAGACCAATGTGAGGAAAACAACATATAGAGCACAGCCGATGAACACAAAACATGATTTGCAATCAGTTTAGAGTCATTCAAAAATAAGCACCATTAAAAGCTTAACCTGGAGAAAAACCCAGAAGGATGCTTGCAGTACTGTTACCTATTTATTACATCAAATTAAGTCATTACTGCAAGACTTGCAGAGATCCATTTGTAATATGGATGGATTGTAATATTGTTCTTGTAATATGATTCTTTTACTTCTCAATATTTTATTAGTAAAACATCTGTTAACACTTGAGAAATCATATTAAGCTTCCAGTCAACACCTCTGCCACAATTTGGTTAGATAGCCATTACCATGACAGTGTCCAAACCTTTGGAAGATAGCTCATATTCATTCCACATGTTTTGGTCTTTCCACAACATGACAATTTAACGTATTTTAAAATAAACACTTTTTTTCCCCTTCAGTAGCCCTCACTGGAGAGCCAGCTATTCAAACCACTTTAACTCAGCCCCATTAAAACTTGTGTTCTAAGACACACGAATAATACAGGTATACAGTTAATTGTCACTTGGTTAGAAAATTCTACAGATAAATTTGTGTGTTCTTTATATCAAGCTTTTTTCCCTCTGATTATCAAAGTAAAATGTTTGAATACATCTCCTCATGTCCCTCCTGCCAGGGCCCCAGTCTACTTCACATTCAAGGGAAACTGGCTGGTTTTCCAAACAAACCAATTCAGTCATATTCCAATCACAGAAAGTGAAATCCCACCTAGTCTAATTAAAATAATAGGCAGGACTACCAAAAAAGTGCATACATACTGATAGGATTATATTCAATTCATAATATTCAAAATATTGACCAAGCAATACAACGTACCAGGACTACAACATTTTTAAAAACAATGAAAGTATGAAACTATAGTAACAGTAGAAAGACTCACAAGCAGGTGTAACATGCAAAAGTTCACTCCATTTAAGCACAGCTATTCTACTGATTGCATTCTCAACATCTCACACAGTTCAGAGTCTTGAAAATAACAAATATGAGTGTGTACATGTTAAGTACCTGTGTAAGTGGCTATTGACAGATTAAGGCCTGAATTTAGGCAAGTCAAAAAAGCATAATGTGGCAGGAGACAATCGGGGAATTAACATTAGTAAGAAAGCATAAGTATTGTTGGGAAAGGACAAAACACTTAAGGTACACAATAACAGCTTAAGGACTGCCTATAGAAAGATGATAAAAAATGCCAACACTGAAAAAAATCACCAAAAAATAAGATTAAAGAACAAAGAAACAAAAAAGGCCAACAATCAAGTAGAAATGAGATCATACACAATCGTGAATTTGCTGTTGAGAGATGTGCAATTACATGTACAGTTGAAAGAGTGAACATGTAATGGTGAAGAAAAAATAAAACAACAAAAATATTATTGCTAGCAAAAGCAAAGACACCAAATACACCAGAATTACAGGAATCAAGATGAAAGCAACAAGTTCTAGACAAAGGTTTCAAGCCTACACATAAGCAAGACAATGTTGAGACTGCTGAGAAGAAAGAAATGAAAAAGAAACGTACTACATATGAAAAGTGCAGCCATAGCAGAATTGTAAATATTGTCGGAGGAGAAGTTTTAAGAACAAATTTGAAACAGATATGCCATGGAAGGAAAAATTACTTTTGGAGGTAAACTAAATAAGATACAAGACACACCAAAAAATACTAGGCTGGGTCAAGTTCAGTAAGAAAGAGATAAACAAACAGGATACAAGTGCAGCAAACATGAATGAAACACCAGAAATGAACAAGGGCAGAGAAAGAAGAGGAAGCGAGTCAGAAAGTAAGTTTGCTTTAGCATTTGTCTGTGGTTTTTTTTTTCTTTTTTAAATTTAAGACATATGAGAGCACCATGTTATGAAAACATAGAAGAAAAATCGGAGAAAGGTTTGTTAATCAGTAAGACATAAGAAATACTCCCTTGACTCTGCTAAGTGGTGACCATTTGGGTGGGTCCAGTGAAGCGGAAAAAGGAATACTAGTTTGGAAGATTAAGAAACAGATTGCACAGGTAAACATTGTATCTATTCAAATCAGAGAGAAGCCAACAGTTAGAAAAGCTCACAAGAATTTTGGGAAAACACCCTAAAGTAAGAGGGCAATTGGTCAGTTTCAGAGCAAAATGTAGCAAAGTCATCAGGAGGAAAAGTATGTAAAGAAGGAGGATGCCAAGTACGACTGAAAAGGATGAGGGACAGGTTTATGGATGAAAAAGGTAGATAAGGGAAGTTTCAGAATCAGGAAAGTAAAGATTCCTAAGTTTAAGAAAAAAGTTATGATAAATCTTGCAGGTACTGATACTACACAAGTAATATCACAGAACAATCAAATGTTTTTGATTTATAGCTATTAGTTTAACTATAACATAATAAATAATCTAGAATAAAGCCTTTATAGCATACTGTCCAACAATTCTCAGTTTGCAGGCAGTGGAGCATCATCACATGCAAGCTTCTAGTTTTAAGCTAGTAAGCCCTAAGTTCTACTTCATGTCCTCTCATGAGGAATGAAGAAACAGTATTTAAACACAAAACAGGTTTAAGAACTTGCCTCTGTAACATCTGATCATTGCGCAAGGACACACACTGTCCATCTGCAACTTATGCTACACATTTTTCTGCTTCTGAACACACTCCCTCTACTCCAGCACTCATATCTATTCATGCTTTGGTTCCTCTTCAGACTGCCCCTAAGAACAGTATGTCTGGTACTCTAACATACAGCAATCTAGATAAGGAATGAACAGGAAGACAGACTGAGACTATAACCAAGAACCTTATGAAGCATCCCTATAAAGTCAAAAGTTTATTTTTTCTAAGGACTGCTATCAAGCACTCCAATACACTACTGGAATTCCAATTCCAATTCCCCTAACATAGCGCTCTCCAAATTTAACTTGGAACTTTAAAAAAAGTTTTTGCTCCTCTCGTGATGTTTAGAACATTTTTAACAGAGCTAAGAGACACATCAAATATGTGCATTACTCATCTCACTCTCCTTGCAGACGTGTCTCTAGTTTCAGTTCTGCTGATGCTACTTTTAATTATCCTTCTGCAAAACCTGAACAAGCTACACCAAACAGCAGCATCTCAAGCAGGAAGCACAGCTGACCATCAACAATACAGCAAGACTGGCTATACAGAATGCGCTACGAAAAAGCATTAGATAAACACATTATTTACTTCCTAAACTGCCCTCCAACACAAGCTTTTGCAGGATTGCTTTCCCCCTAGTTGATTAATTTTCCCTGAAAGAGATAAAGGTAAGGCATAAGCTACTTTTCTGAAAACTTCTGAGGATGCTCTAATTACTTTTACAAAGGTTAAAATCCAGCTTTCTCAGAGATCTGTTGTGAGTCCTAATCAACATTTTTGACACTGTAATTGTTGCCTGAAATAGAGTTAGGTAGGCAGTTCAAGCTTCCAAGCAAACGAGGAAGGATATCTGAAACTTCTTTTTTGTTCCAGATATGTAGAGAAATACGAGCCTGAAATGTAATTTAATAGCACTACTAAAAATAAGTAAGGAAACTTTCATTTAATTCTAGTAAAAATACCACTCAAATAAGAAGAAAAGCTATAAATTATTCAAACAAAAAAAAAATATATATATATATTTCTCCCTTTTCATTAAAGAAGTGCAACAGTAAATAGATACTACTAACTACAGAACTATCACAAGAACAAACTATTCAGTATCCTGAAGCTGAGAGCCAGAAACAGGTCAAGAAAAGACAGTTTAAGCAGCTGTGGAATACCAAAGGAAAGGGAAACTTTAATACTGTTGAATCTTAAAGGCACACCCAGTAGCTTCAAAACTTTCAACTGGAAAAAACAGGCAGCCATATGCATGACAGTACACAGAAGAGCATAGTTTACAATTTTTTACATAAATACAAAATTATCTATATATTAATATCAGAATACTTAATATGCTTGCAACAGTCGCCAGATCTAAGAGCAAAAAAGACAAGGCAGGACCTACTGCTGTCAAACAGAGGTTGGAAGGAGGATATTGCCACTTGTGCACTGGCTGTAAAATTATTTCTGAAAAATGAATCCACAATACATAAGGTTGCTTCCTGATCAGTTTGCTGCCTGCAAACATGTTCTCACTAAGCAGTCATTTACTGGTAGCATCAGCTACAGGTGAGCAGAAACTGAATCAAAGACAGACAAAAGAGGAAAACTGATCATGAAATCCTCATCAGTTTTGCAGCAGATTAGGCTCAGTATATAAGAAGTTTCTCGAGCTATTAGAAGAACCTGAGCTAAATTTTTAGCTGAGCCTGACAAAAGAACAGAAAGGAAAAAGCAAAATAAGTGTGAATGTATTTGTTCTCATCTTTAAGACAGAAGACAGGAAATAGGAAGATGCAAAGAGAAGGAGCTGATATAAAAAGAAAGAGCGGCCCCTAAAATGGCTGCAAAAAAGTTCACCTAACATGCATGGTACAAAAAAAAAAAAAAAGTTGACCCAAATAACTTATCTCTTCAGAAAGGCACTAACACGCCGAACTACATTTTGGTAGCCCATAAATTTATTATGAAAACAGTTTGCTTGCTAACTATTTTGTAAAAATATAGAACATACAGTAAATTGTGAGATGGGGAAAAAAGATACCCAAGCATATGCAAATTAGAGTTCATATAATGTTTGCATTTACTGTCTTTCAACCTATTAAGTGAAAAAGAATCATCTAATAAAACTAATCAACCATAAATACCAATCATAACAATGAAAGACACAGAGAAAACAACTCCCTGCAAAATAATCTACCTTAAACTCCCTCCTTCTCATCCACCCCTGGCTTTGAAGGAAAAAAAGCAATTATTTCCTCATTATTTTACAAAACAATGTTAACTACTTTTCAGGTTGCTTAGTAAGATCTAACCTACCTTACCTAAATAAAGATAAAACCTGGATGCAAAACCAGCAAGATCAACTTCTGACTCTATTTCCTTCCTAGAGTCAGAACTTGCAACAGCTTAACCAAGACACATTTGAGAAGTGTGCTAAGATTTTTTTATTTCTTGGTCAACTCTCTCTTGATAGAAATTATCTTGATAATAGCCCTCTCATAAAAGAGTAAAGCATGTATTCCTTATATGGAATAACAATACTAGGACAATATTAGCTGGTTGGTGGGGTTTTTAATTATTAACTAGAAACAAAAAGAAAAGCTAGTATCATGCAAGTCTGCAGGCCTGCAGCCACAACTGGTCCTTTCATTATAGCTGGCTACACCATTCCAAGAATACTCCTTAAAGGTAGCAAGTGCAAACTAGTAAACACCTAGGAAATCAGTGACAATGACTGAAAGGAAAAACAAACATATTCTCCATATTGTGAAAACTTAATCTTGCAGAAAATTCACTACTAATTCTTCTTTTACTAGATTTCACAAGCAAGAAAGTAACAGGAGGGTTTACAGCTTTTAAATTAAAAGTTTCTATCTCGGGAGTTAATAACATTTCTTTGTGCGTAACAGCAAACATTAACATGGATCTTTGTCACTGTAACTAACTTCTTGGCATATTCCAGTCACGCATGTTGTTAGCACTAGCAGTCTGTTACAAAACAACTGTTGCCATCAGCAGGACATGTTAGCATTATACCATACCTTCTGGTAAACTATAGAGCACACGAGGTCTTTAACAGCAGAGAGGGACAGGTCCTGAGCTTCAATGGTGACAGTCTCTCGAGTGAGACCGATCTGCAGAAGGAAGGAGACCCCATGCATAGAGCCCTGGGAGTTGGTGAGGCTCTGGGTACTGAAACTGCCATTGGAGAGTCGACTGGAGAGCCCCGACTGGGGACTTGAAGACAAAGTTGGGGTTTGTGGTGCAGCAGCATGACACGTAGGTGGGGAAAACTTCTGTAAGGATGGGGGAGAAGAGTCGTTTGCTGACATCTGACTTGCTTTACTCTGTCAAGATCTCCCTAGTAGTCAAATTCTAAGAAAAATACGTTGTCAGTTCTTGGTTTGAAATTAAAACAAGAATAATGTAACTTTCCCTTTTTAGTTCAGTAAAACACCCCTGACCAGTAAAACTTAATCTTCCCTTTCATTCTGTGCAAGTCAAAGAGTAAAATAATTTCAGCTGTAAGTTACTTAAAATTAAAGATTCTCTTTCCGCAGTTACAATCAGCTGATCAAAAGCAGATTGCCTGTCCTTTAGCACCACGTCCAGACAACAGAGGCTTACATAAAGGCCTCACAGAAATACATCAGCTCTGCTGTTTCATACTTGTCCTTCATTTTATGTACTAAAAAAAAATAAATCTGGAAACAGGGATGGAAATAAATGTTGGTGGCTCATTAAAAGTATCCTTGTTCATCTAACTCCACAGATCATATCTTAAACACAGACTCATCTTCATGTAGACAGCCTTTCAGAATGAAAAAAAGTGTATCCTTGAGCAACAACAGAAGTCCAGGTGTATGATGAATCTATTCCTCCTTCAGAAAGTCTTCTCTGAATTCACAGGACACTGTTAACTTGGAGATCAGTGAAGGTATTTGATTTCATTTTTATAAAATATTTTAGCTCATGAAACACAGGAGTAGAACGTCTGAAGACACAATCACATTAAATGCAATCGCTAGCTTCACCCAAATAATCTCCAGCATTTTGAAATGTTGCACTCTGCCTGTAGGGGAAAAGATAAAGTTGTTATTTCATACGAAATGCATAAAACTTCATTGCAATGTTATAACCACTCCGCTTTGAAGCAGCAGGATCACCAGTTCCTTGTACTCAAATACGTTACATTAGTAATATTTTGTACTTATTATTTGAACTGACCTATTTTCCCAATGTATGATACACCAGACAAATCAGACCTAACACAGACCAAATAAGTTACCACATATTTTAATTAACAATAATTTAGCAGACCAAAACAATTAACAGCTAAGAGGGAAAAAAAAAAAAAGGAGAAAAAGAAAAAAAGGGGGGAGTAGACCACAGCTCTGCTCTGTAGGTGTACACTGAAAAGCTCCTGGGTAAGGAACAGAATTAATTAAATGACAATTTGGACATTTATCGAAGTGTCCAAAAAAACCCATAACGTCAAAACTCAAAAAACCTCTATGTAGCACATACTCAGGATACTGTTTTAATACATTTATTCAAGATGAAGAACACCTTGCACAAACTCTAACTGTAGGAAGATATGCATAGTATTCATTTGAGCACTGGTTCCTTTGGAAAAAGAAAATAATTTTATGCTCATATGTCTGATTAAAAAAGCAAGTCTGATACAACTTTTTAAAATAAATCATTTCATGAGCATGGACTCAAAATACTTGTTACAAGATGCTGATTCAATATTTCAAGCATTTCATGAGCAACTGAAATGCTCAAAAAGAACAATTTTGATTCCCCATGCAACTTCTGCCACAGAAAAATTAGCTGTGAATACCGAAGTGGTTCAAGTACACAGATAGTATGTCTCACTAACAGTTTTTAAAGGAGCACAGATCCATACAAGGCACAAAAATCCTTCCCTTACATACAAAAAAATCTCAGGAAAAGTATTACTAAGATTAAATGAAATTTTAAAAAAGAAATGCCACAGTTTATCACACACAATATAAACTGTCCTTACTAGAAATAAGGCTGACAACTGCTAAAACAGTCCATTTAACAGATTAAGCTCTCCTGATATTTACCAGTGTAATAACTCAAAACCCCACTGTCATTGCATTCTAAAAGGTAGATAAGGAAAAAGAGGTACATGAATTGCAGTACTCAAAGGAAAATTAACCCTTGGTTCTGTGATAAAAATTCTTAACAGAGACTCCAGAAAAGAGAACCAATTTATACCTTCTGGATTGTCAGCAGAGGTATCTAAAAACTGTTGTCTTCAAACACTCAATAGTTGTTGGACATTTACCAACAATACATGAACAGACAACTTCTGCCTTAAAGAACACACGAAACATGATATGGATGAAGGTCATAAATAGGAACAATAAGAGCAGCAACAATAACATTTAAGCACCTTTCTCAAGAAAGCAGCCTCACAGTGCCCTCAACTTTGCTTGAAGAGGACTTATTTTTGTTTTCTACATATTGCTTTTCTCTCCCTCGCTTCCCAGATACCAGAGACAGACAATACCAATCCTTAGGGGTGGATCCGAGTTAAAAACCAATAATGCCTAACCAACATCAGAGAAAATGGAAAAGCCATATAATGCGAAAGAATTAATAGGTCTACTAAGCAAGTTTAATTTAGACAGTGAAAACACTGCAAAAGCTCACCTACAGCTGCCTAATTAGAATGTTAATTATATTTACCAAAAGCATGATGTATTTGCATTTACAAAGCATCTTCATACCAACTGTATTTGCACATAAATCTTTAATGAAGTTTATTTTTGCAACTTGGTAGGAAAGAATGGATCTTTCTAAGAAAGGAAAACCATAGAAACCGCTCACTTTGTAGTCAGGATAAACTGATTCTGAACACCAAATAAAATAAGTGCATATTGAAGTCTATATTCAATCAAAATTGGATATTTTTATATATAGAAATATAAAGAAACCCCTACACTCAAATTGCAGCGAGGCAGCGGGGCTATGAAGGGAGCCCATCCGCCCCTTCCCCTGCTCGCAGCCTCCCTTCCAGCCCGCTCTCGCCGCAGAGGCGCCGACCCTCCCCTTCCTTTGGGGGCTGCGCCCAAACCACGCAGCTTTCGGGCAGCTTCTCCAACACCTGGCCCTCGCTTCGCTCCCCTTTCCCTCTGCCGGCCTCGAACCCAGCTCCATGCTACCCCTCTCCCTCTTCTTACCCCCGCGGGAGCTGGTCGCCGTCCCGCTTCCCGCCGGGACGGACTGAAACCGCCGCCGCCGCCTAGCAGCCGTGATCCCGCCGCCGGAGCTCGGCGCCGCCCGCAGGTGCCAGGGCTGGAGCTGCTGGCGGGCAGACTGCCTCCCTGCCGCCGCGGGCCGGGCTGGGGCGGGGCGGGCAGGGCCGGCGGCGGGCTGTGTCCTGCCTGCCGCGGGTCACGCAGCCCCGTCCGGGCTGGCGCTGGCGGCCGCCCGGCGCGGCCCGTCCCTCCCCGGTTTAAATCCCCGCTGGGCGGCCCGCCCCTGCCGGCACAGCTCCCCGCGGCGCCGCCACTCTCCGGAGATGATGTGGCCTCGGCCCGTCACCCCCACCCCAAGGCACCCCCGCGCCAGGGCGGAGCTGCCGCCACCACGGCGCTTCCCACGCGGGGGGCCCCCCACAGCCCCCGGGGCAGGGCCCTTACGGGGTCGGTGGCGGCGTCGCTGCTCCCGCCGCGGCAGGAACTTTCCGAGTTCGCCCCCGCCCTTCCCCGGCGCGGCGGGCCCGGCCCCCGCCCGCCCGCCCGCCGGCTCCCGGCCCCGGCGGTGGCCCGCGCGTCCCGCCGCCCTCACCTGCGGCCCCGCCAGACGCCGGCTGCCCCCGGGCCGGAGCTGCCCGCACGCATCGCACCCGCCGCGCAGCCCCGCGGCTCCCCGCACACAGCAGAGCCGCCCGGGACGGGCTGCGGCGCGGGGACTGCCGGGAGCTGTAGTCCCGCAGCCCCACTCTGGCCCGGGGCACCGCACCCAGGCGAACTACAACCCCCGGCGTGCCCCGCGGGAGCGGGCGAGGCGGCGCATGCGCAGCTCCCCCGGCAGAGTTTCCGTTAGTTTTCTTGCCTGTGGCGGTTGCTGCCCTGAACCGCTAACGGGACGGCGGGGCGGCGCCTGCAGCGGTTGCTCGCGCTCCATTTTGCGGCCGGCGCCCCGCCGCCGCCCTCGTCTGGCCTCGGCAGCCCCCGTCGCCTCCGGCCGTGACAAAACTTGGGTCCGCGCCAGCTCGCACCCGCTCGCTGTTGTGCCAGTGCCGGCCTCGAGTTTCGGCAGCTCCTCCGCCCTCCCCGCTGCACCTCAGGGAGCGCCCCGGGCCTTCCTGCTGCCGAGCCCGCCGCAGCCCTTCTCTCCATCTGCGCCACTTTCAGTTCACCTTTCCGGGGCGTGGGCGGCGCGGCGCAGCCCCGCCGAGATGTCCCCAGGGCCTCGGACAAGGCCCTTCATCTCGGCACAGGAAATACTTGACCTAGTGTGTCACAGCATCACGTTGGCTTGTTTCGTGGCCGCTGTGACTCGGTAGCTCGGAAGGGCTTTGTGTGAACAGCGTGCCTGCGGGTCCCTGTGCTCCTTTTGGTGGTCCCCAGCGATGGCCTTGTAGCTCACCACAGAAGTTCTCTGGACACGACTATCCCTCTCTGCTACTACGCTCCAGCCGCCCCCTTTCTAATACTCTGCTTCACCCAGATCCTGCCTTCCTGCCCTGCATCAATAATGCCACTCTTGCATCATCAGCAAATCTCTGCACACAAGCTATTTGGCAAACACACATTTAGCAAAAGCACTAGAAACTGGTCACCAGGCAAAACGGCATTTGTAACCTTTCTCCAGCCCAAACGCTCCCTGTTAAAAGACAATTTGTAATCTCCCTTCTTGAATTTGGATTCAATTTCTGCGTACGAGTCTTAAAATAATATCCACTACCATAGGTAGTCACTGAAGTTTAAACTATATACCAGACGAAAAGGCAAACTGTCAACAGAAATTCAAAAGCTTCTCATTCTCAGCTCTGCGAGACACAGATGGAGAAGCAGATTAGTGCTTTGTCATTTATAGTGCTGTTTCTAACGAACGTTTCTCATTTCCTTCATCTTATACTCCCGAGGCCTGGCCTAAAACCCACTGAAGCTGAGTGGGGTCTTTCCGCTTACTTCACCCTCTTTTGCATCAAACCTCTACACAGTGCAGCTGATAAGAGTGTAACCAGGTCCACGTTCTGCCTGGAGCTAAATTATTTGATAAATAATTAGCCTGCAGCTTCTTGTCAAAATCTGGAACTACTTTAAACTAAAACTGTTGCAGTTAGTGTTCGATTCTGCTTTTAACTGGTTTTGAATTCTAAAAAATACCCTGGGACTTTTTAATGAAGGCTATTCCATGAATAGAGGATGTTCTTGCCAAAGCTCTACACCAGATAACTGAGCAATCTTAGTTTCCTTTTTCCTCTAAAGTGGGACTCCCACACGCCACCACTGTAAACATAGAGCTTGCCTCCATAAACATAATTTTTGATGTTTAGCACAGCAAGGAGTCATACTCTAGAGCATTTAAAGTGCAGCGAGCTTCTCACATTCTGAGTAACAGCCCTAAAAATAGCTATTTATGGACGGTACCAGATGGATATTAGGTATTACCACAGTCACTGAGCAACGATGATAGTTCTTTGTAAAGAGGCTCAGCTTTATACCATCCCATAGGGTTGGTGCCATTTAATTTGCTGCCCTGAGCCCTAATAGCTGCTTTTTCATAAATTAAAACAGAAGATGGATTAGTTAAAATCAATTTATTAGAGAACACAGGAAAGCATCAGCCAAAACAAAGTAAAATGCTCTAAGTATTTCTGCAGCAGTATTTTCTTCTAAACAAATACTCCTGAAGCATCTGAAAACAATTCTGTTTGTAAAGACCTCAGAGTAAAACACATGTGAAAGCAGCTCTGCATTTCATCATCTATGTATAGAGCAGCACATAACATCTGTGCCCATGCACAACTGAATTTGTGTGACTATATAGCACAGCATCATGACAGCATCAGCCCTCTGCACCAACTGACAGGGCGAGCATTCTGGTTTGGTATTTCTGTGACCACCATAATTAATGATTTCCTGTGGATTTCATCAAAGTTCTTCATCTTGTTTCTGAGCCTACATCATTCCCTCAGGTGGTTACCTTGTTTTCACAGCTCAGAGCGTTCCCTACTGAAGCCAGCTGCACTTTACTAATTACTCTCTCTTCCAACTCAAAGATACCAGGAAATGGGGATAACTTTTCTTGTATTCTTTTGCTTTTATAAAAAAACCTAGTTTTCATTCTGTATGGACCGCTAGGTCTATAGAGACAAACTGCATTTGGAACAACTGTTTTATAACTCTAAAAATACGTCAAGTTTTTCCAGTTTGAAATTAATGCTGATAGCATTTGGATATTTTGTATCTGAAAATAGAAACCTAATATATTAATTTCTATTCACCAAGCTGATGTTTGGCATTTTTTCATATAATCTAACTGGGTTACAAAGAAGGCAATGTCCTAGGAGACTTGACTGGTGCATTTGTCTGAGAAATTCCATGAGTATGTGCTGCCATTATTTTTTCTCACTGCTTCTAACACTGATCTTGCATAGCAAATACCCCCATGCAGGATTTGCAAGACCTGCAAGAAATGCTTGCAAAAAAAGGAACTAATATCTCTATGGACAAAATGTCAAAATGTTTTTCCTTTTTTTCTTTTTTCTTTTTTTTTTTTTTAGTTCATGGTCTCCTTTCTTCCCACCCTGTAAGAAAACTGAAAAAAAGAAAAAAAGTTAGGAGTTCAGGTTTGGTTTGGATAAAATCCTGAAACGTAGATGTGTCTCTGGATTACCTCATCGTCTCGGTTTGAGCCCTTAGCTGAACTTTGTCCTGAAATCCACCTCCAACAAAACAGTGAAAAGTTTAGTATAGACTTAAAAAAACATGGAATCAAAATTTATCCTGGTATAAATCCACTGAAAACAAAATATATCATTATATTATTAATTATATGTAATTGAGCTTCTGGAACTCACTTATCCCCCCCACTAGTTGAAAGAATGATCTCACAGATCCTTGCGCTTGCTGGGTGGGCAGCCTCGTTCATATCTCATAATCCTACTGTATCAACTCTGAAATAAACAGGAAGTTATTTCCCAAAATAAGTGTTTATGGCTAACCTTCAGATTTCACTTATTAAAACTTTGTTTGTGAATACACCAGCCCATGGAAACAGAATCTCTTAAACCTGAATCACCAAGCGCCATGCTTTCCACAGCCTGATAAAGGCCTCTGTTCCAAACCCCACAGAGATCAGTAGCAGCCAAGTGGACTGGGATGAAGAGCAGCTCAAGCCCACAGAATGCAGGTGAGCCCCATGACCTCTCCCTCTGGGCTGTAAGAGCTGCCTGTGTTATTTCTGAATATGCAGCAGCCCAGGCTGCCAAGCACAGGAAATCTCAGACTGCATCTCTAACTGCTGGCTTACCACTCCAGGCAAATCAGCCACAGCTCAGGCACAAAATTCCCATATATTAGGTGGATTCAAAACCCAACAAACCACACTTACTCTCCTCTCCCTACCATGGGCCTGCCAGTTGAAAAAAGAGCTGAGCATCAAAACTGTATTTGAAATAGTGCAAGGTGCAGGAGTCTCCCTTCTTGAGAAAATAGGCGTGAATTAAACCTGCAGCATTTGACAGCGCATTTCTCCAGAGTTAATAACCGAGGTAAAGACGGAGCCCGAAGCCTCAGCTTCCGAGAGGCAGTTTGGGCTGAAACGCTTACACGCTGTAGCGCCAGCACAAGGAAAAGGTTGTTCGACAGTGCTGCCTCTAACGTCTCTCCTTTGGGACTTCAGTAGATGGCACTGTCACATCAACTGGGTTGCAGGAAAGGAACGATGTACAGATTGTATTTTCACAGATAATGTATACTTTTCTTCAAATAATATACCATTTATTTTCTCTAGATTATATCTGGTTACATTGATTTGATTTTTCAGGGTAATTAACCAATTATTTAAAATGTATAAAATAGAACAGTTGACCACTTAGCAACTTGTTTACTTTTTTAATTTGGTAGTATGGAGTAGGATGAAACAACATGTTTTTCCTTTATAAATCCCTGGAAAACAAGATGTTCATCACCTTTGATTATTTTTTTTAAAACTTTGTGTATTAATTTTAAATAGTTACATAATTATCTTTTCATCTGTGAACTGCTCTGATTTTTGTTACATTTCAATAGATTTTTTTTGTTTTCTCAGTCTTCTTGATATCGTTAGATAAGGAACTTTCCGGGGTGGTTATGAGGTGGAGGGGAGGAAGCTCTTCCCTCCAAATTTTGAAAGTAACACCTTAAAAAATCCTGTTCAAACTCTCTATGCATCTGGTCTGGCACTTACATTTTTATCTGTATTTTCCATGTAGGTGAGATCAATACTGTCTCAAGTTGACTTTACACTTGCCAAATTTGTAATCTAACAAAGAATTGTAGCCCTCAGTGGAACCACAATCCCTTGGGGGAAAACAGTGTTAGCTAGTCCTGAATCAAGCTTATATTCTTGGAAAATTTCTCCTGTAGCTATTGTTTTAGGGTTTTTTTTTCTGCTAAATTGTATGAGAACTCTGGCACATCAGCCAGAAATTTAGTCCAGCATCTGGATTATATAGTCAACCACAGGAAATCTGATGGAGGGGCAACAATTTTTTTTCTGTTGTGTAGTCCTGTTGGAATCAGTCATCGTGGTAGGTGGATTTATACTAATTTCCCATGACTTGATCTCTGCTGACATGCAGAGCTTTTGACTAAGAATCTGTAAACCGTGCTGATGTTTCTTGGTAATCAAATGATTGCCCGTTTCTCCCTATTCACCAGTGACTTGGCTTTACATTTGAAACAATTTCCTAATAAAATAAAGTGTGGGGGATAAAATGGCATTGATTTAAATTAACTCTTTGTTTCCCTATACATGAAAAATTTGGATGCAGCCACATTCTGAGTATCAGCCTGAAGGATGCTGAATCTGCAGTAAAACTATCACCACCAGACATCCCATCTGTATGCTGGGCAGCAGATCCACGAGCTTTTCTGGGAAATCTGTGGAATCTGGGTCAGGAATCTGCAAATCAACAAATTGCACCATTTCTCTAATATTACCCTTGCAGACACTTTGAATACTTGCAAAGCTGTAGTTTCCAGAATGCAGCTTTCCAGTATGAGGCTGAAGAGCAGCATGATTATCCTGCTTCCTCCCTCTCTTTCTCCTTTCTTTATTTTTTATTTCTTATTTTTTTCCTTTAAATTTGTTTTAGCATTAAGCCTGAACTTTAAGAATGATGTAAATACTGGAGACTTTAAATGGATTATCTGTAATGCAGAATAGTCAGATGTTTTGTACAACACCGCAGAGCAAGGAGGGTGATGTCAAATGACCTGAAGAAGGGCTTGTGTGCTCAGAGCTTTTATCTTTGATTTAATTATTCTAACTGGTCTACTGCAAAATGTCACTTCACCACAAATTTTGCTTCATTGGTAGTTAATAGTACAATTACAGAACTTAAAATGCCTGAAGACAGGATTGTCATTTTAGCAAGTATTGGCGTTTTAGGCCTAAAAAAGATCATAAGAGCTTATAAAATAATAAATTAAACCACTTTGCAATGCTACAGGTCTTTGCCTTTCAAGACCCTTCACGAACACCCATTCCGACCTGGTCATCAGCAACGAGCGCGGCGGAGGCCCGTCCTCAGCAGGAGCCCGCAGCCGCGCCACAGAGCCTGCAGCTCCCGTCTGTGTCCAACCGCACCGGGTCACACGGAGCCTCCGCGCGTCTCAAAGCCGCCCCTGGAAACACAAACCGAGAGGTTTCAGGGGAAACCGCTGAGAAGCTGCAGCCTCTCTCACGTGGAAGACCGCGGGCCCCCGCCAGCCCCCTCTGCCAGCGCCGCGGTGCCGGGGGGAGGCGGGAGGCGGGAGGGGGCGGCGGGCGCGGGGCTGGTCACAGGCGGCCCTGCGGGCACTGCTGACGTGGTGCCAGGGCCGGAGCTCCTTTCAGAGGGGAGACAAGCGGGAGAGGCTGGCAGAGCAGCTGCTGCAACAGCCAGCGCCCGCGTCTGCCGCAGCCCCCCGCCCCGCCTCCCTGCCTCCCGCCAGCGCTGCCCCTTCTCCGCCGTCGGCACCGGCCCTTGGCTCTCCCCTTTCCACCCCCGGGCCTCGGAAATGCAGAGGGAAGGTGTCCGCGGGCAGACCCGCCCGGCCGTGAGGGGAGAGGACACCAGAGGGATGGCAGGGGCCGGCGGGGACGAGGGGGCGGTGGCGGCTCCCCGCATGCTCTGGGCACTTTGCCTCTGCGCCGCCGCCCGCTTTCCCCTGGCGCACGGGAGGGAGACCGGCGCCGCCTGGACCCTGGAGAAGGTGGGTCGCGTTTGTGTTCCTCAGGCTCTTCTTCCCTCTCCACTGGGTTGCGGGGGGCGGGCAGCACCTTCCCCGCAGACAGGGATGGGCAGCCGGGCGGTGGTACGTGCCGGTCCCCGCCCGCCGCCGGGAAACCCCGCACCGTCCCTGCGACCCGGCCGTGGGCCAACGGGGACTGGAGCGGCGGGACAGCCGCCGCCTGCGGGGAGCAGCACAGGTGACGGAAGGGTGGGTAACATGGCTGCCCCCTCACCCCGAGCTCGTGGCTGCAGGGAACAAGCCTTTTTCGCACGTTTGTGGTGTCGGCGAGGCCTTTCACACCACCCGTGAACCGAGAGCTGGGGCGGTAAGCTTGGGCTGGGGCAGCCGGCGAGTTTAAGGGGAAACACAAACAGGACAAGAGGGATCAAAATTCAAGATTATGTTCCATTAAACATTCTACTACACTACAATTTTCAACCTGATTGGTGATTCAGGGGATGCTGTCCTCTGAAATGTTTTACAATGAGGGTGGCAAAACACTGGCACGGGTTGCCCACAGAAGTGGTAGAAGCCCCATCCCTGGAAACATTCAAGGTCAGGCTGGATGGGGCTCTGAGCCACCTGAGGTAGTTGAAGATGTCCCTGCTCATTGCAGAGCGGTTGGACTAGATGGCCTTGAAAGGTCCCTTCCAACCCAAACCATTCTGTGATTCTATAACATTCTAATATATTGAAGAACCATACTATGTTTTTAATTCAAAAAGTACTGTGTGAACTAGTAAAAAAGCAGTCTCAAGATAACGCTTAATGAAACAGTAATAAGCAGCAAACCCCCTGAGTTCTCTGTGTAACTACTCTTAGTGGTCAATTATGAAACACTAACATAGTTTCTTTATGAAGAACTACACAATATGGAACATGGGAGTATATAATTGCAAATTACATTAAAGGGTTCAGGAATTTCCAAACAAAAAATATGCTTCTAGAGCCCATCCTCAGATGTTTGTAGAAGAGCTGAACTCAAAGTCCATCCAGAACTGACTGAACTCCACTAATCGAGTACACTGCTCTCTTCACCAATAGATCAGAGTCCAGGACAAACTGGCAAAACGAAGCTTCCCTCATACCTTTCCACTCACATTCCTGTAGTCACTCCCTTTCTCCTTTATTTTATTCACTCCCCATTCAAAGAAGTGTTGGGTTGTTTGTTTTTTTTAAAAAACAGGAAAACTTTATCATTCTGTTCTTTTATCTTACTATATACAGCTCATGTATCAACTACATATCTGTAACATAATACATCTATAGTATGCATAATGCATGCATATATACATATCTAATACACATAGAAGAATACATGAGGCTAAATCTGTAGTCATACTCATCAGTATCCAAGCGTGTAGCCCTACAGCTCCTTTTTTCAGCCCTCTTGAGCCACACCAATACACTCTTTACTCATTCCATTCCAGCTAGTCAATCTGCTTGCCAATGATGTAAGTAGTATCATCTAACCGCAGAACCATAGTATCTGAACTCCTCTGCCTCTGCAGACACTAACCAAGAACCACTTCCTCTTTCTCATAAAATTCTTGTCCCTTGACAACTTTTGTTCCTTTTCCCTAAAGGGATGTGAGCCAGAAGTCGAAATTCTTACAGCATACAGACCTTCTCCTCCTCTCACTGAGGAGGAGGAATCAGGTCCTAAACTTAAGAGTTCTTAGAAGTTAACTCCTATTGGCACTGAGCTGAAATACTCCAAAATCAGCAAGGTAAGCGTGAGCTACCTGTAGAAGTTCAAGTCTTGCAGTTTTATGCAGCTTAGTACAAAAGGTTTAGTGGTGGCCCTGTCATAAATACATTGTTCTGCCTCCCTGCTGTGGCCATGGAGGAAAGAGGTGGGATTGACCAACACTGTAAGGAACAAGCCACCTACAGATCTGCTTCTTTTTTATTTCACAGCCATTTTCATAATTCCTTTCACTTCCCAAATTTGAAGATAATGCTATTATTAGAAAGAGGAATTTATTCCTCTCTTCTGAAGTTTTTTAATACATTTGTACTTCAATAATAATTTTTTTTTTGCAAAGTGATTCAATGACCACAGTTACTAGGCAATGCTTTGCATTAGAAGCGAGACAATTCCACATTCTAATTGAGTCCTTCATTTGTTCAACTGAAGGCGTATTTTCTCAACTTCCTTATTTGTCCTCCTACACCCTTCTGAAGTGCATAGCTTTGGACTTTCCTTTTACAGCCTGTTCCTCCTAAACAGCAGAGCTCCCTAACAACATTTTCTCATGTCCCTGCCTTTCCTACATTGGTGTAGATTCCACTGTATTAAACATCTAGTCTTTCAAAAGACATTTCATGCATCTTCTAGAATACAATTTCCAAACTTGTAAAAGTTCTTCTTTATATTAGATAAAATTAAATTTTTCTTTAACCCATGTTTAAACTTGCTAGTTTAAAAATTAAAATTTTTAAATGCACAGCCTAAAAGTCCTTATAGTCTTGAAATTCAGCTTTAAACTTTCTTAAAAGTGCCATTGGAGGATTCAGTATGTTTGTGTCTCTGAGTAAACTGAAGTGGAATTAGATGAAAGGTCTGCACATAGATAAACAGCTAGGAAAAGAGAGAAGGGTAGAATTAAATGCTTACAGTCAAGCCTAAAAAGTATTTGCGTTTCTGCTTGCTTTACTCAGCACACATAAATGAAGTAGAAAAGAAGACAAATAGTGAGACAAAACCAATTTTTTAACAATATTTGTCAGTCATGGTAGTTAAGACAACATGTCATTATATAGGACTGCAGAAGATCTGAAGGTCAGTACACTTTCTGGACAGGTAATGAGTTTCAGCAGTCATTTCAGACAAATGTGAAGTGACACACATGAGTGAGTGAGAAAGGAAGGAGAATTATATTTTTATTTTTTGTTAACGTCTACAATGATGGAGTTAGAGTAAATAAATCTGTGAAAATGTCAGTCTGACGCAGCAGCAGCCCAAAAGCAAGTCAGTTGTTAAACAGTTTTAAGAAAGGAAAAGACTAAAATAGAAAATACAATTACCCTACACTATAAGCTATGGCACACTTATAGTCCAGTTTTCCTCTCTTCCCTCATCTCAAAAAAGGATGAGGTAGACAGGCTGCACTGAAGGACAGCAAGTCTGGTCAATCATGTAAGGCAGTTCTCATCAAAGAACAAATAAACAGACCAGGATTTTTCAGTGGGAGAAAGAGAGGAGTAGAGGGAAGCCTCTATGATAGAAATAAGGAATGGGTATTACAGGAGCATGCTGTGATAGTGCCTACATTAGCAATCTATAAAAACAGGAGTGGCTCAGGAAGTGCCTGAGAAGACAGTTGCTAGCGACTGGGTAGGTTCAAATCAGGTGCCCAGAGGGGCTTTTGGGGATCCCACTTGCCATTCAGGAACCACTCCAGAACAGCACAAGGCTCTTCTATATCTTTGACATATTTCCCAGCCCCATGAGGATGTCTCAACCATTCTCGGTCTTCTCAAATAGCTCTAAAGGTCTGTGCTTAGACAACAGAAAAGAAGCCACATGGGAGGCAGCTATCGTTACTAGCTCTTGTCACAGGAAACAAGCTGCCACTTCTGAGGTTAATCCATGTGTCACAAAGCTGATGTGTACCCTAGCTAGCTCCAAATGAGCTGCACCATCCTGTGCAGTCACACCAATACCACCACTGTGGGCAGAGGCCACGATGACACAGCTTCACCCTTTCTGGGACTGACCTAGTTTATGCATTTCTTTGCAGTACTGCATCTCTATGTAGGCACAGAGTAAAGCTAAATATTACCACTAGAACAAAGCTTCTAGTGTTCTTCCAGTGGAAACCTTATTTGAAGGTGACATGGTTGCAGACATGACTATGTATGTAGAATCAAAATATCAGAAAAAAGAGAACCCAGTCATGGGTTGGGTTTTTATGGCTAGCTGGTAGATAACAATTTCTCACTTATTTTTAATACTAGTACACTTTCCATGGAAATCGAAGCTACAGAACTTTAAAATATCAATATTTTTTGAGAGAAAAGCTTTTCTTAAGATTAAATTTTGTTGTCACTAAATTGAAAGAGCACAATATATCACATTTACTGCAATTCTGAAGAAAACTATGATTAAAAAGGTCTAGCAATAGCTATAGCAGTCTTTCCCTTTTTCTCCTTTCTACAGTATTCTCACCAACCAAGAATTTTACATTCTGATGCTATTCAAAAAATAGCAGCGAACACAGATGTGTCGGAAATGTGGGAGAATGATTTGCGCCCTATCCTGATAGAAAGATACTCAGGATCTCCAGGAAATTACGTTGTACGACAGGTAAGACGTTTCTTGAAAACCTCTAAGAACATCTTTTACATTTTGGTAGTGCCTTTGGTGACCACTAAAGGGACAGACACATTCCCTTCATTTGATAGGATGAACTCTTTCATTGTTCAGGTCTAGACTGCATAAAGCCTACATGACACAGCTTACACTTTAGCTGAAGTTATTTTCCAGGACTGCATAGCATGATGGAAAAAAACCCAAAACTATTAATTTTTTTAAATTAAAAAGCTCACCTCAGGTTTGGTACCCAAAGTACAACATAACAATTGTCCTTTTCCTCACGTGCACAGGCTTTTTGGCCAGTGGTTGAAACCCCCTGGGACCCTACACAGGGATGAAATAAATAACATCCCTCCACCACCCTTTTTCTGGAGGGGTCCTGTGCTGTTACACTCCCCGGTAGTGTTGCCTCAGATGGGCGTTATCAACACTAAAAGCGATCAGAGGGGCCCAGACTGGCAGCCAGGCTGGGTGGTCAACATGACAAAGCACAGCACTGGTTTAAGGACAGCGCTAGCCTTCATCTACCCTTCAGACAGTGGCTCAACAGCTCCAAGATACCCCTACCTACAATAAGTTTATTTGCCACTCTGCAACTGGTAGACTGGAAAAATGCAGCTTTTTAATACTTTGTCTGTGTGTGCACACATGTGCCTCTATTGATTTGGTTTTGTGGTTTCTCTAGTGATACCCTGGAGGGCAGCCAAATGGAAGGGGAAAAAGTGAGAAAAACTAAAAAATAGCTGAGCCTAGGCTAGAAAAGTACAAATCATACTCAAAACAGGATCATCCTGTTACAAGGTAACAGCACGTACTAAAGTAGAGCTCCACCAAAGGAAAAAGAGATGAGTCCCCCATTGTCAGAGCACATGGAGTTTGAAATGGATGATATTTATTTGTTAAGACACATAAAATGCATCAGACTGCTTTAAGGGAGAAGGCTAGTGCCAGTCACAGCTACTGCACACTGAGAACTCCATCCAGGCTTATGTATTCCTCCTAATCCATAACAGACGTCCTTTGCTCAGCCTACAGATAGCAAATAGACCATACGCCATAAAAGCTTTCAGAGGGTGGCCACAAACAAAATGGAAGTTTGTTCTAGCACTAAAATTAATGGCAATATTCCCACTGACTTCACTAAGAGCAGGACAAGTCTTCAAAGTCTATTTTCTTTTTTCCCCTTAGAGGCTTTTCCTAGTGTTTATTTAAAGAGAGAGGAATCTGCCTTGAAGAAGCACTCTAGGGACCCATAAAAATGAGTTGCTCAACAGAGATGGCCCTCTAGTAAGTTAGCCAGAACTCTGTACTAAGTATAACTGCAGTTGTTAAGAGATGTTCTCTTTGGCCAGGAAGTTACCTAAAATGAATGATCTCTTTTGTACTTTACTGTGTTCATTTTTATCTTCACATGAGCGACACTTACCAGATTTAGTTTTTAAAAGATTATTTTGAAGTATTTAATTCTTTCTTTAACTTAAATGAATCAGAGACTCTCTCTCTTACAGCCTTGTAAACAACTTAAGCGGCTTGAAAGGCAGAATTCTCAGAGAAGTTAATAAAAAAAAAAAAAACAAAGCAGCATTTTTTATAATATTGCTGTGGCATCTATGCGTGCTAATAGTCAAAACAGCCACAACAAGTTCTTTGTAGCCAGTTTTGACATTTAATTTAATGACACAACTGAGTTTAGATTCGAAGAGGTAAACATTACATCTATCCTGGTTATACCTGGAAAAAACCACTGGCCTGAAAACTTCAGAGATCAAGATCTTAATGTGTCATATTAATGAGCAATCATTCAAAGCACCCTCAGACTCCAAAGACAAGAGACAAAAGGGAGAAATGAAAAGCAAGCAAGTCAGTGAGAGGCTAAGACAGGAAAGATGTTGCTTATTTTATATAGTGACATTACATTTTTTGCTATAAAATTAATCTTTTAAAAATACCATGAACTTACAGAAATAAGCTGAAGTGCCACTATTAATTAGCTAATGACAGTCTGCAACATCTTTCTGAAGCAAGCAATATTAATTTTTTTTTTTTTTTAATTGCAGCACATCAAGCACCGTCTTCAAAGATTACAGGCTGGTTGGGAAATTGAAGAAGATACATTTCAGAAATACACACCATATGGATATCAAACATTTTCAAATATTATCAGTACTCTCAACCCCTCTGCAAAACGCCACCTCGTACTTGCTTGCCACTACGACTCAAAATTCTTTGGACAGCAATGGCAGGAGAGAGCGTTTGTAGGAGCAACTGATTCAGCGGTGCCTTGTGCTATGATACTGGAGCTGGCACGCGCCCTGGATGACAAGCTTCAGTTAATCAAGGTAGTTTGCTTGTTTCATTTTAATTTGTTTTTGCAATAGCAACAGGCCTTAGGGCGCTTCCATGTTCTCTCCCACAGCCTGGGTGCCTGATTGGCCGATTGCTGTGCCTGTAATAAAACTCCCACTGACTTCAAGAAGAACAGAACAGAGCTCTGTATCTACTACTTTAGACTACATTATCATATTAAAACTTCTTATGCAAAGGATGTTTATCTAAATATTATGTAATAAATATATACTATATAAAAATAACAATTTATACATGAATAATACTTGTTTCATAGACTCAGTGAGATATAATCCTACTTTCTATCTAAAAGGCACAGAACCCTACTCAGAAGCTCCTGTTGTATCCAGTAACATCCAGGGTCATTGACAAAGTTCTGTTGCTTTCTGAATCTTGCATTTTAAAAACCTCTCAGTTGTATTCTGTTTTGGGAGACAGATGAACTAACTGCTGTGCAGGAGAGTTACACTCATGTCCCTCCATCCCATAACAATTTCAAGCTTTTCTTCTTGTTTTCCTTTATCAATTTGAATAGTTTATTTATGAAACAAGTAATGGCCAAGTACAGGAAAACAGTCATGTAATAGTATAATATCATCAGTCTGTGTTGCCTATGCTATGAAAATCTGCTTCACAGTGCTGCCATTGCTAGGCACAAAAAATCTGTTAATCCTACAAGCTCTAAAAGCTCCTAGGATTACAGATTCATGGGTGCCATCTACTGGTTCAGGATACACTATTTACAGAAGAATACTTCTCGTACACTAACAGAGCTTTCACAGGAAAAGGTCCTCAAATGCTTTACAAAGTGTCAGGAACACACACAGCGCAGGTATTAAGATTATTTGTCAGCAGTTGTTTCTAGAAACTGATTTGGTGCCTTCTGACATCAGAAGATTTAAGAATTGTAAGATTAAGAATATGCTGATGTTTTCAATCACAAAACAAAACACTCCTGTAATACATATGCCTTCATTTAGAAGCTTCATTTAGAATAAATTTGCCTGATGGTTATTTATGGAACAACCTACACACTGACTTAAAAATTGGAATTTTTTGCAAGTAAGACATCTTTTTTATTAAATTGTTTTATTGTGTAAGATGACAGCATTCTACAAAAAGGCAATCCAATTACTTTGCACAGGCTAGCACTTGCACAGTCCGTTAACAAAATACACTTTGGGATCCATCTGCTCAATACATTAGCTACGACCTTTTTGCTCTGCTTGCAGTAGCATAACAGACTTTGTTATGTTTTCAGCCAAATCTATTTATACTTTGACTTGAAGCTGTGATTTTTATCTTGATGTTTCTCCAGTTAAATAGAGTAAGTTTAAAATTAAAGGGCAAAGACATGTCTGTACATTATTCAGACCTGGGAATGTGTTAAACAGTAATAATTACAAATACTACTTTGTAAATTCAAATGGCATTAATAGTTTAATCCAGAATGTAACACAAAATGACTGCTATCAAAAGAGCCCTGTCCTGTGCAAAGGACAAAGGACAAAGCATTGCCATTAGAGAAATCCATATGTCATTGTGAGCATAATCAATATTGCTTTGCCTACGTGAGTGACATTTTATAGAAGTTTTCCACTACTGTTTATACTGGATCAGCTCCAGCTAGTTGGGAGTTGTAGCCCATACAGGACATGACTGTTGCTAGTGACCCCACCTTTTTAACCACATCATGCAATTTCACTTGAAGTAACATTAGTTCATAGAGGGGTTAAAATATTTATGGCAACTGCCAAGATGACAGTTCCCAGAACTGTTCATATAGCAGAACTGAACGGAGCTTAGCCATGGATTATTAGGAAATGCCGCCAGCGCAAACAAGGCTTCAGTTAGCGAACAGAGACAGAAGAAAGGCCCCTTCTACACTGGGATGAAATTTCACACAAATGTCTTTTATGATTAAATACATGAATCATATATATTCTCAGTTTTTAGTGCTGTGATATTTTTGGTTGTTGAAAGGGAAGGGCGTATCTACTCCACTCTCTGTGCTTTGATTTAGGGTAAAGTCGCCTGGGTGGTTGCGAGTCCCTCTGAAGGAAAAAAAAATGGTCATTCTTCTCATGACTGACTGCTTTAAGATACATAATTAATCAACTTTAAAATAAATAATTCACCTCCACTGATGCACAACTGCAGCAGAGATATTACTCCTTTGTGGCACTATCAAGTAATAATATCAGCACTCACATCAGGTGGTGTTGCTGACGTCTTCTCATTATCTGAGGTGATGTTTCTGCTACCTGGTTTTGCAGACCTGTCTCAACATACTCAGCCCATGGCCACTGAAGTCAGAAATTAAACCTTTAACCAGAACCAAAATGATACCAGACTGGAGAACGTGTCACCGTGCTAGATAAATAATAATGACTGATCACTACCACTGTTACACCATAACGTGTATTTTAACAGCCGTAGGAGGTTTGCACAGGGTACCTTGAAAATATACCCCTGCTGATGTTGCTTACATGGCTACAGCATTTGTCCTCTATTTATTGTTCTGGCCAGAGTCAGTTCCCTTACTCTTAACTTCTTCCAACAGACCAGCTCAACGTCAAGACCAGACCTTTCACTTCAGCTCATTTTTTTTGATGGTGAAGAAGCCTTTGTCCGGTGGTCCCCTTCCGATTCCCTCTATGGATCTCAACATTTAGCTCAAAAAATGGTATCTACTCCACATCCACCTGGTTCAACAACGACAAATCAGCTGCAGGGCATAGTAAGTGGCTTTCACCTCCCTAATGAGAAATAGTAAATTGCATTTTTTTACATATTTCATTAGTAAGTAATTGGCCAAACTTCCAAGAAACCATGGACACAACCAAAGTTAAAGAAACAGGCTTGTGGAAAATTTATGAGATGTGATAAAATAGAGAGTTGGCAAGAGCTTTTCAGATGAACCTGCTTAGACCTTTTTCATGCAAGTATGGGGAGGAGTCACAGAAAAATCAAAATACACTAATTTATTAGAATATAAACTAGAATACTCACCTTCTTCAAGAGAGAGAATTCAGAGTGATCAAGCAAGAGCACACACAGTGTCTGGGAACACATCTCCCCTAGCTCAGCGCTAAGCTACAGCAAGCTCTCGGTTTCCCTTTGATTCCTACTAACATTCTAGTTTTCTGCTCCCTTCTCCCTGCTGCCTCCTAGTTTCCCTACTCACTGCTGAGACACTTTCCTTCTGTCACTGTATCTTGTGACTCATAAAATGTCTTTCCCTTGACAGACTTTGTTGTTCTCCAGGGAAGAAGCAATTTCCTCTTCTTTTTCCCCACCTACCATAGTTTTTCTTTTAAAGGGATATAACACACAAACTGCAAACAAAGAGGTGCAGTCTGCTTCAGCTGGAGGAACAGAGAAGCAGCCTACCTTTTTCCTCTTCCAAAAGACAGCAAAATGCAACATATTGGAATTGGGTTCTGCTCATAAGTTTTCCTCAGGCATCATGGTAGAAAAGCCAGATCTTTGACCAGAGCTATCAAAGACCTAGGCATGACCTATACCAAGGAACCAAGAGGTTTCATTGCTGCTGTTGGTAGTGTTGAAGCAATGTTAACAATTCTGTATTAAAAATTCTTTCTTCTGTAGGACCTGCTTGTACTACTGGATTTAATTGGTGCACCAAACCCAGTCTTTCCCAATTATTTTCCAAACACTAGTCGATGGTTTCAGAGGCTTCAAGCAATTGGTAAGGAGAAGGGCCTGGACTTTTGATGAATTTGAAAATTTAGTGTGTAGTTTCTGAATGGATTAAGTCCTGTATATCAGATTTTTAGATTGCTTTTCTGTTTTACAGTTATAATATTTAATAATGTAAATGTTAAATTTGATGCATCTTAAACCTATACTAAGATTTCAATATATAATTAATAAAATAACTGAGGAAGATTCCCAGACACTTGGAAACCATGAAACAGATTCTATTACTGATTGTCACTCTGCAACTCTTGGGAACCACGTCACTTCTATGGTTTAGTTCTCACTTCTGTAAAATGACAGTAACAACACCAGTCTTGAGGTGTTCTAAGTAGTAAACAAATGCAAAAGACAGTCACCAACTCCCTTTTCTTCTTTGATGGAAAAAGCTTCCATCTGAAAGGAAAAATAATTCAGATGTGCTGACATGCCTCGTATAGTCCAAACGTTGTAATAATGACCTTCACTGTGAATTACAGAGCAAGAGCTACACAACATGAATCTGCTGAAGAACCACCTTGTTGAACGGCAGTATTTCCAGACTACTTTACATCGAGGCTTGGTTGAAGATGACCACATTCCATTTTTATTAAGAGGTATGGGAAGCTCTTATATTTTAAAGGATAAGTTCAGTAACAAATGCATCACTTAGTGAGTAAACAAGTGCATATGATTGCATTTTTCAAGCTTATTTGCCCCACCTTGAGGCTTCCAAATCCAACTTTATGCGGGCCAAGAGTCACAGCTTTGAAAAACACACCCGAACAAAAACAGCAACAAAACATACTCATCGTCATTTTGCACAAACCCAACTCCAATGGCACAGAGATAATGGAAATTTCTGTCAGCAGTAGCCTCCTACAAAGATAAGCAACTTTGACCCAGTGGGATATCACTACATATCAAACTAGCCAGCTAGTTACTATTTCTAGGAGCAGTGAAAAACCCAAAGGTCTTATCTTCAAAGACTACAAAAATCTCTAAAGATCTGTTGTCCAAGTTAGAGCAATGCTCGCTATTGCCTGTTTAAATTTGAAGGCACTGACTCCTGCAAAAACTCACATACTCAAATGAGACATCCTCATTCACTGAAGAGAATGGAGATATCACAGGTTGAGGGTTGCAAAAGATCCATAGAGTAACCAGCAGAAATAGCAAAAGACACAATATGCCTGAAATCCCTCCTGGAATTAGGCACAAACCTGAAACTGGGATTCCCTAGCTAAGCATTTCTTCTGGCAGACACCTATGCCATGGCCTCCCACTGTGTTAATTCTTCTCCTTTGGGATACAATCAAAGAAAGGGAAAGCAGTTGTACTACTGCTGCCACCTTGTCAAGCTACAGGTCAGTGAGTAAAGCACTTGTCCAAGGTCAAGATGTGGATTTGATGTCCTTGCTTCAAGCACACAGCAGACCATCTTCAGAACTAAGGTGGGCCAAAGAAAGGAGATACAGTAAACTCTCCTGATTGAATTTTTCCACTGTACAGCAAGGCCTACAAGAATTGTATTGCTAGAGAAGGGTTACCCAAAGAGGAATGTAACATGAGTTCAGTGAGGAGGGAGGTATCTTCATATCCAGCTCCTAATTTTACCATTATGCTGTTAACTACTGAGTAATTTAAAATGCAGGCACAGCTCTGGAAGCAGGCACAAGAGCAGCTACCTCCACTTCTAAGTGAGTGCTCTCTTCACTGAGCTATGGCTACTGTCTCCTGCTCAATGGCTCTTCAACTCCATGAATCTTTAATTTTTCACACCAAGGCAGGGCCCAGGTCCAGCAAACCAACACAGCTATCATATGCATGTCTGGTGATATCAGAAATCCTACGCGGGAGAAGCTGATGGGGAAAACAATGTCTACACCTCAAAACCTTTTCTAATAACATGATTAACACTGAGTGAAGAAAACAGATTCCTTAGTGGTATGCAGCTGAAAAATCAGAAGGGAAAAGCAGGAAAACAGGAAAGAGGCTGGAAAGAAACAATGGTTCCCCCAAAAAGCAATCAGGAAGCAGAAGACTGACTTAACTCCTCTCTTACCTAAAAGTTGCAGTATGTAAATGTGGATTGAGAGATATATACACACACACACAAACACATACAGTCATACAGATCCTTTCAAGTGGAAGTTCTTTTATCTGAAGATAACAGTGATTCTATTTTACAGAGTAAAAATACAGACACCTTATTTTACCATTCATGGAGAGGTCTAAAAAAATGCTTCAAAAAGTGCTCAATCTCAACACTGTCACAAGAACATAGTAATCAGTTTTCAGTTTGGGGAGCTGCAGTGGTTTCTCTGCCCTTCTGTAGCTCCTAAACACAGCATCAACAACTACAATGCAAAAGATCTCAAAAAAAAAAAAAAAAAAAAAAGCAAGTATCACAGTTAAAACTACTAGCTACAGATGCCTTAAAAAAACAAAACCAAAACAAACAAGGGGAAAGTACTCAAAGGAAGTGAAGGTGCCAATTTTAGGTAGCACACAATGAAATGGATGGGCTGCAGTCGTGAGCTTCAAAAAAAGAGAAGGTAAAAGGAAGCTGAAGTGACCCACACTCCTCTATAAGCTTATTGAGTAGTTACCTCACTGTATTACTAAATGGCAACATATCAGCTGCCTTAACAGAACACCTTTAATATTTCTTCTCCAAATTTCACTTTCCTCCTTTTAGGGGTTCCAGTTCTACACCTGATTCCATCCCCTTTTCCTGCAGTATGGCATACCATGGAGGACACAGAAGAAAACCTTGATAAGACCACTATTGACAATCTCAGTAAAATCCTGCAAGTGTTTGTACTGGAATATCTAAACCTGTGACAGACAAAATGGCAACAAATCGTACTCCATTCTAAATACTGTTTGCCCACCTTCACATTTGGAATTGTAATTGCATTGGAGAGCACTACAGCGAAGAAAAACATAATGATAGCTCTTGCTAGACTGATTATTGATTCAGCTGTTTCTGGGCCAGTGTTCCATGTAGCATTAAATAAGAATTAGTTTCAGCCTAGAAAGAATTTAATCTTTCCATGTCTTACCTCTGAATAAAAAAAACCCCAGAATTTTTCCAGATTGTTATCACTGTTCTGTGTGACATACTAAGATCCCAGGAGAGAATGGCTCCCAACTTTAGTGTTAACTACAGTTTTTATGAGGTGTGACCAACTTTTGCCGTGCTCAGCAATGGAAATTCATACCACACTATCAAGAGAGGCAAAAATCACACTAGAACAAACTTCTGCTTTGGGTTGAACTTAAACCACCTCATCCAGAAATGAGTTGCTAGAACTCCTGACACACAGAAGGGTTTTTTAATCTTCTCTGCTCCCTCTCCTCCTTCCAAGGAGAGCTGCAAGGGCTCTTGTCCACAGACAGCAGGCCACCAAGAAACAGAAAAATAACCCAAATACAGTTTTATCCCTGTCACTGGATACTTTTTGATAGAGAAGGGTGGTGGGGAGTGATGCTAAATAGAAGGAAGGTATGTGGGGGTTTCCATCATGCTTTGACTGCAACAGAGCAGATACAAACAGAAGAGTAGATGGTGTGTGGGAGCAGCGCCCCAGCACACACTATTCATTCATGTGAGAATCGTTCACAATTTGACCCAAAATAAAAAACAAAATACCTGCTGTTTTTAATATAGGTTATATCAGGAGCAGTCATACTAGGTAAGCAACCACTTTAGAAACTATAGTTTTATATAAACATTATTTTACAGGCAAAGTGCTATCTATCAAGAGTAAAATAAGTTTGAGAGTCGGAAGCAAGAAGACAGTTTAAGCACCAAAAAGCAAGGACAAGCCATATCCTGTATCAGAAAAAGATACTCACCGGTTTAACAACTCTGTGCTTTACATTCCTTACTGGAATTATTCAACAAATTTACTATAACACTTTGGCAAAAATGCAGCCTGGGATGTACATACCCCTCAAATTCCCTAAAGCTTGATGCATTTACCTCCAAGTGAAGCAATCCCATACAGTCCCAGTTGGAACAAGTTAAGGGAGTAGCAATGCCAAATCCTCTGGCAGACAGAAATGATAGCGACTACCGCTTCTCTTTTTTTCTCTGGCTGGGGCAGCATTCCTATTGCTAGGGATAAGGACAATAGGAATTAGCAATTCTTATTCACCACATTTCAAATAAACATTTAGATTGTGACCACCTTTCAGCAAAATACAATTAAAAAGACAAAACGCTGTAAAAATGCTTTCTGTAGAATTAGTACAAGGACCCAGTCCACACTGGTAGCAGACCCAGCAAAATAGTTCTGAAGTTTCACACATCTGCTCATTGAGATTGAAGTATCACCCGAGAGCATCACTTAAACAATCAACATATATAAAGATAACTATAAAATCTGGTACACAAATTACCACTTTTTCCTTGTCATTTAAGGATGACACTGATTTTATTTTCCTCATATAAAAGGAGACATTTTACTCTGTGCTGATTTAACAAATATTCTTAATATATTCATAACAATAAAGCAGCTAAAAAGCTGTTCTAATTTCTAGAAGAATCTTTATCATCTGCACATATGATATATATATATTGTAAACAATCACTCCAAAAATAATTTTGTTAAAGTGATTATATTGCACTCAGAATTCTGGGATTCTCATTTTAAATCAGAGATCAGCTTCATTTTTTAATAAAATGGAGCTTTAATTTTCTACTAAAAACAAGTAGGCATGCAATCAATATCATACAATGTATTTAAAATGTCAGAAAAAGGGCAAGGGCTCGGTTATGAAACTGGAGTAAGGAACAATTCTCAAATAGGCCACATGAGAGTAGTTGATTGTAAACATTCTGCTGGCTCTAAGGTGTTGCAGATGCTGTAGAGACGGCAGTCTAGTTCAGACCCAAGAGGTACAGAGAATTGAGTGTTCTGTACTTCAGTCAACTTCCATCCAGCAATGGCACGTGTAATAGACTACACATGAAGACAGAGCAATGAAACAAAGGCAATTACTGAGCTAAGACTGATCTCACAGAAACACTGCCGATTGCTACAAGTTCATTGCACTCTTTCAACCCAAGTTTTCCAGGCCATTGCATTTTCTAACACAGCAATAATACCGTTAAGCCAGCTGCAAATGAACTACAGAACTAGATTCCCTACTCATAGCTTACATGGACTGTACACCAGTGGCAGTGTGGACACTGCCCTCAGCCTAAAACATCCTGGAAAGATACCATCATGCAGAACGTCACCTTGCTTTGTTTGCAAGAGTGACACCCTCCCTCCTCCATGCATCTGATCAAGAAACACAGGCAGTGGAGGAGGGGGGGGGGAAGCAATGTCGTTATGCAGAAAAAGAAATGCTCAGCCACTGTGAAGAGGCCACAGATCTTAAAAATTCAAATGAAGGCTGCTTTTTCTCAACTCAGTTCTAAAAGAGAAAGATTTCTCTACTGAACCCATTATCTTCAGGTAACATTAATATCTTTGGAGTCCCTGAGATACTACAGCTTCGTATAACGACCCTGGACAAATGGAGAGACTGACTTACCATACAGGTTAACAAGGTAGAAGCCAATATATAGCACCCTGAGTTGCAAGTGAAACAACAGGAATGGGCAACCCATTCCTCAACAGCCAAGAGATGCAGAGGAAGTATTGGCCAGGGAATTAAAAGACAAATACTGCACATGAGAACAGAAAAAAAAAAAAATGAAGTATTTCTAAAAGGCCTTTCCCTGTTATCAGAGCAGTGAAGAAAAAGACGACAGTCAGAGGGAAGAGCTCTCTGAGAAAGGCCTTGAAGAAATATGGCCTTCTAGATGTACAGCAGAACGATAATGCAAAGCAGAGACATGGTAGGCAGCCTTGTTCCAAGTGTGCCCCAAAGACTAAGCACTCCAGCAACGACTTGAAGAACTGTCAGTGATCACTGACTTGTACTCTGGATATAAACCAGGGATATAAGTAGATATTCTTTCCCCTGAAACTACAGAAAAAATACAAAGAGGGAAAATACAAAGTCACAATTGAATCAGAGAATACTTTCCATGGTCAAAAATGAAATACTGGCTTCAGAAACAATACAGCCAACGGCTCTGTATCTTAAGTAGGGTTAATCATAAAAAAGAGGTGCTTGTAAAATCTTAAGTTTGAAATCTTTTATTTCCCAGGATATTGCTAAATAATTTTGCAGTTAAACCAAAAAGGAAGAAATATCAGAGATGAATATGGAATACTTAAACTAGAAAATGGTTGCTGGACCATCTGAATTTCTACAAAAGCATCAATAAAAATGTAAAAACATGGTCTCACAAAATTAATTAGAATCTGAAATGCCAGATTGTCTTCACAATAGCCACAATATGAATATTGATGGAATTTTGCAACCAAGAACTAATTGTGACTTTGACAAAAGATGGCTCAATCAAAACATCTCTAAAACCTGGGATTTTTAATTCTGCAATTTCCTATTCTCCCAGCTATTCAGCATTCACTAAGCAAATCTCACTAGGAAAAAACTGCTACCTGGTCAGAATTTTACTTTCTTACGGAGTTGTGCTATATCTCAATACATTCTTGGGAAAATAAAGAAAAGTGAATAAAAAGCTGAATAGAAATAGACACTCTATAAAAGCTACCAGTAAAGTATCATAAAGCTGGAAAATTTTTGTGCCATTACACAGGCTACTGCTGATGCAATGAAAAAAAATGCAATTTAACCATTTAATGAATATGAACAATGCACTTGTTCCCAGCCATTTAGAATGATCTGACATTCCAAATGTTTATAAAAATTGGGTAATAAAAGAATTAAGTCAATACCCTTAAGTACAATAAATAATGGTGTTTATTATGGTCGGGGATGACCACGAGCGTTTGTTCCATATCTGGTTGGGACATTTGTAAAACCAGTTCTGAATCCTTGAGTTGCTCCCATTCCCGGTATTCCAAATCCTTGATTGAGTACGCTGCTGTAGGGTGTGGATCCATGATTAAAGCCCAATCCATAGGGCCTTGTCTGAGTGTTCAGAAGGATGACTGGACTCACATTTTCGCCTGGTGCATTAAAAGAAAACTCTGGCGGTGGGCTGCTGGGCTTAGCTGGAGTGGATGTAACAGGGTCCAAATTATCAGCAGCTTTCAAAGACGGCATTGGAATAATGTGATGATCCGAAAGGTTCAAAATATTGTTTGCAATAGGCACAGATGATAAGGTAGGTCTGATCCAGTCATCTTTGAAAATCTGAACAGTCAAGGTAGAGACCAGTGTGTACAGTCTGTTAGTGACATGGGCCAGCACCATTTGTTCATTTGCATCTCTCCGAATTCGGACATGCACTGATCCAGCCTAGAAAGCAATAAAAATAAGTTAGCTGTTAACTCTTACTTCAGGAAAGATTCTCCATATGCATTCAAGAAGAGACAAGTTAACCTGCAGAGAATTATGCAAAGACCTGTCACAGTGGAGACTACAGACTAAATTGAGAAACTTATTAAATAATTCCATAATTAGGATACATTCTGATCTTTCATGAATGTATCGAGATCATCAGTCAGGAAAAGTGAGTCTTCAAATCAAACTGTAAAATACAGCAAGTGATGGCAGGAAAGGAAAGGCAACAGCTGGGCAAAAAAGTGGCCCAAAGGAAGAACAAAATGAGGACAAACTCCATATGCCAAACTGTGCTGTTGGAGCAGGCAAGAAGGCAACACACATGGCAGACACGCTCTAATCGGGACCATTAGCAAGAACAGAGGCAATGACCCTTGTGGAACTCAGACCAGCTTCTGGACGTGCATATAACTGCAGACTGCCCCCGCCTTCCTCTCAGTAACACCATCTCCTTAACCTTGAACTACTGCTGCAGAAGAGAAAAGGGCACAAAACAGAGCCCCTCACGTGCTTTTCAGTTCATATTTAATAAAGAACATGGTTCCCATCTTGTGCTATATAAGTCATTTTTACATTAGATGGTGCAGCTGAAACATATCCAGGTCTCAGGAAGTTTCTACTGCAGTCTGGAAGGCACCAATGGGTAAATATGCATACAAAGGTTTTGTAAATAACTGTGATCAATCCAACAATGCTGTGACACAGTATTTTGGGCAGCAGAATAGTAAACTGAAAGCTACTTTCACATCAGCAAGTCAGAGCTGCTGCCTTTTTCTTTAAGAAGGGTAGCATACTGAAAGAATACAGTAGGAAAGAAAAGTTAAGAAAGCCTTAATTTTCTGGCTGTCACAACATGCTTGCATCAACTTAGGAATAACCGAGTTCTGTGTGATCATTCTGTATCACAAAAAAGCCTTTATTTCTTTCAGCTTACAGAATATCAGTACATAACTGTAGTTGTTTGTTCCACCCCTTCCCCTAGAAATCCTGAAAACATCCAACTCTACTGTAGACCTTTGGTATCTGAAGGTTTACAGCTTTCTTTTTCTCCCCCTCTGAGACAATTTACATTAACATACAATTTGAAAAAATGTATATTCTATTGGCAGTGAAGAAAACCTCAAACAAAGTACAAAAGAAATTCTACAGTTGCCAAATGCACACTTTAATCCAGGGCTGCAATATACATAAATAATATTAATCAATAACAAAGCTTTAAAAAATATAAAGGCCAGAGGAAGATAAGATCTTGTTCTTGGCTGAACAAGAGACAGACTGGTGGAACCAGGCTCTGCCCTCCTTGAAACAGAAATGGGAACATCCAACAGAAAGTACCCAGGACCAGGGGGTGTCTCTATCCTGCCCCTGTCAGGCAGAAGCCGAAATGGAAGAGTGAATGGAAGCAAGTTCAAGGTCAGAGCAGCAGGTGGACTCCCTCCTTGCCCACCTCACCCCCACTGGTACCTCTGAACAACAGGTATGAGGCTCTGGTTGAGGAAGGACAGTCAAATGAGTATGTGGATGATGGGCAACCTACACCAGAGGGGTCTCCACAGTCAGAAAAGCATACCACCCATATCACAACCACATCCACAAAGCAGAAAAGAAGGGTTATCGTTGTAGGTGACTGTTTTGAGGGGAACAGAGGGTCCAATATGCTGAGTAGACCCTACTCACAGAGAGATCTGCTGCCTCACCAGAGCCCGGGTTAAGGATGTCACTAGGAAACTTCCTGGCTTGGTAAGGTCCTCAGATTACTGCCTACTACTGATTTTCCAGGTGGGCAGTGAGGAAGCTGCAACTTGTAGTCCGGGAGCAATCAAGAGACTTCAGGGCCTTGGGACAGTTAGTGAGAGAATCTGGGGTGCAGGTTGTTTTTTCTTCTCTCCTTCCAGTTGCAAGCAGTGACATTGGAAGGAACAGAAGGATACAATCTATAAACACATGGCTTTGTGGCTGGTGTCACTGGCAAAATTTTGGGCTTTTTGATCCTGGGATGACCTACATGGCACCAGGTATGCTGGCATCAAACAGGAGACACCTTTCTTGAAGGGGAAAGACGGTCTTTGCCCAAGAGATTGCAGGGCTGATTGACTGACAGGGCTTTAAACTAGATGTGAAGGGGGAGGGGGATACTAATAAAAAGAATGTCTGTGACAAGCAGCACGATGACACACCAGGGCTGGAGGGATGGGGTGAGAGTAAAGGCCTTCAACCTGTTGCCCTGAGGAATGCAGTGGGCATTGCAGCACAGGCAAAGTCTTACAGAGACAAGCCAGAAACTCCTGAGGTAACAGGAGCCAACAGGGTAGCTTCCATGAAACACCTTCGGGGAATAAAGTGGTGTCCATCTAAGAAGGCAACACAGCCACCAGCCCAGCCAAAGTGCCTCTACACCAATGCACACAGCATGGGAAACAAACAGGAGGGGAGAGAAAGCTTTGGGGGGACCTTATAGCGGCTTTCCAGTACCTGAAAGGTGCCTGTAAGAAAGCTGGGGAAGAACTGTTCACAAGGGCAGGCAGCAACAGCACGAGGGGTGATGGTTTTAAACTAGAAAAGAGTAGACTTAGGTTGGATATTAGGAAATAGTTCTTCAATATGAGGGTGGTGGATCATTGGAACAAGCTGCCCAGAGAGGCAGTGGAGGCCCCATCCCTGGAGATGTTCAAGGTCAGGCTTGATGCGTGGGGGTTGGCCTAGATGACCTGTGAAGGTCTCTTCCAACTCAGACCATTCTGTGATTCTGTAAGTTTTGCAACAAATCACAAAGACTGACTCCATCAATTTTTTATATTTAATATTTTAGAAGAAATATCTTACTTTATTTAAATAAAAAATGTAAAGTATTAACTGACAACTTTTTTAAAGGCTAAAAAGACAATAAATACATAACTTACCAAAGTACCAAAACCTAGTGTCCAGAAATGCTCATTTCGAACTTCCAAGACACCATCCAAAGTTGAAACCTAATTTTATGCAGACATCCAGAAATATGAAAATAAATTAGAATTAATGTTTCAAATCCTTTTAGAAATGTACTTTTACACATAGCTGAATAATACAGCATTTTCAGTAGAGAAATAAAAGCTTCCATACACAGAATGGATGATGCCTGTTAATGATGCCAGTAATGCTTATCAACTGTACTTCTGCTACCCTAAACGTCCAAATCCATCAAAAAGGTGGATTTACATTTCACATAACTCTTGCTGCCAAACTGTAATATTGTCTCAATTTGATAGTATGTAAGTCAACAGCTGTCTGTACTCCTTTTCCTCCCCCCACTTCAATGGTAGCTCAAATTTAGTTAATAAAAACAGCCTGCACTACTTTTAACAAATTTGTTCCAGATACCTGAATGACACTATTCACAAAAACTCTTTACATTCCTGAATACTTATTTAATGTTATCTGTGCACATCATATTATGGGTTATACACTGACTTACCTCTCTAAGAAGTTTATCTAACTGGCCAATCACATGAGGTGGGGTTGTCTTTAAGAAAAAATAAGGGGAAAAAAAAAAGAAGAAAAAAGTTATAATAAAGCTTAACTGCCCTGTTTAAGTAAAAGAGTCTTTAAGTCTGGTCTACCTACACAAGAGACCAGTGGAATTAAACAATAAATTCGTAAGACTTCATGATGTGTATTTCAGCTGCCTTTAAAATTCTTCTAGCACATCACAAATTCCCCTTGGAACACTTCCTATTCAAATGCTTAAAACAGATTTTATGTTTTTTTAAAAAATAAGGACATTTAAGAAAACTGGAAAAACAAAAAACCTTGTTTTGTGACACTGCCTTACCTGGAGTAGTACTTTCCCACTGTAGACACTCATGGGATACATGGTACCAAATGTCATCAAAGCAATTGCTACAGCAGATGCTGTGTCTACAGCGAAATAATTGCTAGAGAGAAAGAGCAATTTTAAAGAAAAGTAGGTATTTACATTTTTGAAAAGCATAAGAACTTTCTTTTGGGTTTTTTTTCATTCTTTTAAATTACATACAGTTACAGAATTTTACATGTAACTAATCTCATCTGAACTATACGTCTTTGAAAGAAGACGAATATATTCATGGAGTGGCAATCCCATTCATACAAAATACAGCTTTTGATGAGGTTGTTCCTCTCATGTATAAAAAGTTATTTCCTATAGACTGGATACAAAAAGTGTTATTTCTTTTCAAACAACAACTGTACGTACTTGATTTCAATGAGCATATATGTAATGCAAAGAGCTAGAGCTCCAGCAATATCAATCAAGACAAAAGGGTTCATTCGTGGCAGAAAGATGCTACTCAATCCTGGGATGATTCCACAAATACTGTAACAAAACAGAAAAAGCAGTTGTCAGCTAGCTGTTTATCATTACTTCAAAACCCAAAAGAGTTACACCCACTCTTTCAGCATTTCACTTCAAATACAACTTGCAGTCACAGCAAATAATGTCTCTGAGGACTATAAACTCCCTTTTAATTCTGCTAAAAGTTTTGTAATAGTCTGATGTCAGCAAAAATCAATCAAGTTTAGATCCATGTCCCATTCTGCCTCATATCTGAAACTAGTACTTACCTCTTGCATCTTAAATTTGCTTTAAGTCTATCTTCCCATCTACAAAATGTTATCCTACACTAAACTTTATACAGCTTTTCTACATGTTAAAATACATCTCTTGTGCTAGTTTCTGTTTTCTGGTAACGCAGCTAGCTGTGTCAGCTGTACGCAACACAACTGTTGCATTACCACATTGCTAAAGAAAAACTCTGCTAGTGTCTGAGATTGCTTTTCATGTGGGTTTTTTAAACTGGAACTCCAGGTACTCGGACAACCACATTGTTAGTCTTCCAAAGCTGTTCTGTAGAAATTGGGTCTGATGATATAATACCTTATACCAGTATAAAATCTGTTTAACAAGCCAGAGTTCTCTGCTTTCCTCAACTGTATACAAAAATCACAACATGCAGAAACAGATGGTCTTTCCAGCCTACATCTCAAACAATATGGCTTAACATTCTTATTTTGATACTGACAGCATAAGTACTTGGAAGAGCATGTATGGCTCAAAATAAACAATTCTGACATCTGACAAAATTATTTGCAAACAATGTTATCTCACATTCAGATACCCAATACAAGAAAGACAGTTAACAAACAAAATGAATGAGCAACACTGCTTCAGCCCTTGGAATACACACACTTCCCAGTTTCCTGATGGACAGGTGAGGGATTTCCACAGCTATGTTTCAGTGAGTAACCTGTTTTATATATCACATTTAAACTGCAACCATCCTAGTCATTTGCCCAACCCACAGAATCATAGAATCATAGAATGGTTAGGTTTGGAAAGGACCTTAAAGACCATCCAGTTCCAAACCCCCTGCCATGACAGGGACACCCCCCACTAGACCAGGTTGCTCAAAGCCTCATCCAACCTGGCCTTGAACACTTCCAGGGAGGGGGCATCTACAGCTTCTCTGGGCAACCTGTTCCAGTGTCTCACCACCCTCACAGGAAAGAATTTCTTCCTAGTATCTAATCTAAACCTGCCCTCTTTCAGCTTAAAGCCATTTCCCCTTGTTTTATCACTACCTGCCCTGGTAAAAAGTCCCTCCCCAACCTTCCTGTAGCCCTTTTAGTTACTGGAAGGCTGCTATAAGATCTCCCTGAAGCCTTCTCTTCTCCAGGCTGAACAGCCCCAACTCTCTCAGCCTGTCCTCATAGGAGAGGTGCTTCAGACCTCTGATCATCCTCGTGGTCCTCCTCTGGACTTGCTCCAGTAGCTCCATGTCTTCCTTATGTAAATAAACACAAATTACTACGAAATATATCACTCAGGTAATGATTGTTGAGAAATGTAGTTCAAGTTTGTACAGGACAAAACTAATTTACCTCACCTCATTCGAGGAGCAGTACACACAGCGTACTGAATACATTAAAAGGGAAAGTTACGCAGAAAGATGGGTTTCTATTAGATTGCTGTATCTGGGAAATATGAGAGACAATGTTTGCTCTAGAGTTCATACACTAGACGTACAGCAGGCAAAGCTATTTTAAAAGCTCTAATATACAATAGTTTATGCCTCAATACCTGTCCAAATAATTATTATACACAAAAACACAACAGTGCCTTCCAGAAATTAACAGTTTTGAAAAACATTATAAAGCTTTACCTTCTACTAAGATCTGCAACATGCTCCTGAAGCCAACTTGTGCTGGCAGCTGCAAAAGAAATAAGGTAACAAAATTACTACAAGTAAAGGAATCCATTTTAAAGTACACTTAAAGTTTTACTTTAAGGGAAGAACCTAATACATTGTGAATGAATAAATGTATCTCAAAAGATCACTGTCACTTGGAAAAAAAAACAAAGTCTGACTTTTCCAGGCAGTGAAATGCCCATTTCTCATAACAATCTGAACTGATTAATTACAAATATAATTGCAGATAACTATCCTAATTATCTTTTATATAATATAAAGCATAATGTACAACTATAAACAATTTAAGTAAAACTATAGTCACTGAAATGAAGCATTATTTATGGCAAAATGTATGAAAAACCATGAAAAAAAGACTGCTCCTCAAAATTTACTATTTTTCACAATGCTCAATGGTCTAGCAACAGTTAGTGGGAATGACTGCAAGCCTACTTCACAATGAAAAAGTCACAAGTAAAAAAAATATTAAGAATTATTACATTAATTTATTTTTAATCCATTTTAATCCATTAAGCAATATCCATAATTGCTTTCTAAGTTCCATACCTATCAGATGACGTTCACTGGTTGAATCCAAAAGATTGAAAATAAAGGGTACTTCAGCATTAAAATGATACTAATTTTATCATATTAATGACTATATAATACTCAGAGAGCCCTATAAGCAAAACAGAGTTGAAATTTGGATAGCAATTCTAAACTGTATGAAGCTATATTAATGGAGGTAATAGTAATATATACCCACTAGTTAAAGAAGTTACCAGACAGCCTATACCTTGATGAAAATAGGAACATTAAAATCTTTTCCCAATTGTTGTTATAGATTAATTTATCACATACCTTCAGAAACATAAGCAAAAGGCTTATTCCTAATGGAAAGCATTGTAAATAAGTTGAAAAAGAGAGCCACGAAAGTACCAACCAGCAGTCGCCCCCTAAGGAGGAGAAAAAACAACAACAACAACCAAAAAAGTATCTTAATCTCACATCATGGCAAAAAGTGAAATCAAGCTGTAATTACTAGTAACAATATCAAAATACATTGCTTGGTATCTTTCACTGAGACTGAAAACAAGAGCAAGATAAACTAGTGTAATCCTTAATAACTGGCAGTGTATTATCATTCGAAGGGTTATGTGAGACACTGAACTTCACACCTTAAGTGTTCCCACATTAGGCTGTACATAACGCTGAGTAACAGTTCTTAACTAATTGCATATATGCACACACATACACGTTTGTCCTTTGGAGATATAAATACATTGTCCCCTCAGCAGTACAGCTAAAAACCCCTTAATTTCCTATGGATTTATGCCCTATGTCCCTAACCCTTCCCAGGAGAGCTACAACTTCACCATACATCCCCTATGTCCCAGTCTTTTGTCCCATAACACTTTATTTTCCTTTCCATATTCTTTATAGTCTTCATCATCTTTGCAACACCTCCAGTCCCTTAATGGTCACAGCATCCTTCCCCCCCATACATCAGGCCTCCTGAGAGGCCTCTACACGAAATGACAGTAACTAACCTAGCAAAACCAGCAATATATAGTTATATCCTCATTTAAGAGGGAATGTGCATTGCATTTCAATCGTACCTTGAAAAAACCATTTGCAACATAGCTTGCACATAGTTTGAAACAAATTCCAAGGTACCAAAACCAATTTGATGTTGAATGTACTTGCATAATTAATGCATGCTAGATTAAGAATTAGAAACACAAAGGGTCACTAAAAAAACTATAATTTTACATGTCAAAATAATTTCTTACGTGTGTATCTCTGGTTGTTCCAGAAACCGCTCTGCACTACAAAAATAATTGAGAATTTGAGTTATATTCATACAACAAAACATTGATACCTGAAGTATATTTTTTCAGTTCTGAAGAATCAGCTGTCATTCATAAACAAAAACTGACAGATACAGTACTGCAAAAAAAAAATGAATTGCTTAAATAAGCACAGCAGGTTTTATAAGTGATGAAAACATGTAACACCAAAGAGAAGCAGGATGTAATTTAGATTTTACAACTATTTCCAAACTGTCCCACATAGGTGGTAGATACTATGAATGCTGCCTACACAATAAAAAGATGCTTGTAAATGAACATGCCAAAAAATGCTGGTACTGCCACCACTGGCGGTGGTAACCACAACAAACTAAGTCTGAAATCCCTGACTTACAGCCAGCCTCTCACTAAGCAAGGTCAAAAAAAGTAGATGTTGGATACTGTGGTGGACATACAAATCTTTTTTTACCCACCAGTAAAATAAGAAATGAGCTTCAGCTGTAACAAAACCGATGTTAAGTTTTGGTAATTTCCTAAAATTGATGTTTGAAAACTTGGGAGGCTTTGTCAGTGTACCATTATTAGAATTCATTCCGGTGGATTGTCAGGATGACAGATCAACCTATAGTATAAAATTGCTAAATTGTTAACATAGCCCTTTAGAGAGAAAATAGAGACTCTGGATAGAAAAAACAGAAGGTACACTGCCCCAGTTTTAAATTCCAGGTGCTAATAAAAGTCTCTTCATTTTTAAAGACTGTAATATTATTTTAGACTAACCTCCTGAAATATAAATGCTTCAAAGTGTAGATGTACTTAAGCAAATTTTGAGACTGATGAAGTTGATAGTTTAAACATTCAAATCCTTAATATATTATGAAGTTGCTTTAAATCATGAAGTACTGAAGTAAAAAAAAAAAAATTATTTCTTAATGAACTTATAAGTCAATATGCATAGGGAAATGCATTAAATTAAATACCTAACTTTTTGTAAAATATGATTCTTAAAAACACTGAGTCTCTTCCTTGAAAGCGGTTTAATTACATTTATCAATTCCTATAACTGCATCTAAAGCCTATATGTAGTGTAATCAATAGAAGTAAGCAGTAAGGTTTAGCAATATTTTAAAAAATCTGAAGTTTTTCTACAGTATCACTCTACAGATAACATTTGTAGAATGCATAAACATTTGCTCAATCTGGAATATCTTCATGTGTAATAAAAATTCAAAGAAAAAGGTACATAACCCTACCTTTCTTTCAGTATAAAAAGAGCACCAAGCTGTGCCAGAACTGTAGATGCAAATACAGCTAGAACTTCAAACCTTTCAAACCTGAAATTTGAGAATTAAGTTTAGAAACAATGAAAACTGAACAATGCATCAAATGCATTCTGCTATGTGCAGGAACCAGCAAGATAGATCTACTATTTCCAGTTCTTTCAAGAGCAGATAGATGGGAAGAAACAGGAAGTTTTATGGAATAGGCATTATTTTCTATTTCTTTTAAGCCCACACTCCACTTACCACAAACAGCTTAAAATTAAGTATTTCTGAATTCTTTTTCCTGTCCCTCCCTTTTCCTCTCTTGCCCTATTCTCTAACTGTTCTTTACAGCATCAGTCTTGACTGTCCTTATTTTTAGGCTCTTTTACACACAGACTGTTAGTCATGGCTGTTAGGGGATACTGGCAATGTCAGTCAGCAATGTATCAAACATTGCATTATCAGACACTGGATCTTGGTATTAGTACTTACCCAAATGAATAGACTGGGCTGGGTTTCTTCATCATTACCCAGTAGCTTATCAGACATGTTACCAAACTGAAAAAAGAAGGAGAATTAGACTATGATAAATAACTGCAGCCTTCACAAACTGGATAACCTACAAATACACACTTCAGCCATCTGAACTGAACAAATGAACATAACCACGTCCTACCATGAACTCAACCCCTCCATCACTGTCACAATAAGGGTTCCAGTGAATCCAGAAAAGTTGTGCTTGGGAATAAAACTGAGACTGCACAATGACGTCTCAGCTGTTCCCATGAAAAGGGAAGTAAATAATTTTGGTAGAATGGTAGTCGGTCTAATTCCTTACACCAGGAGACAGCTTAATGCTGTGCTTACAGCACTCTGTGTTTACAGAGGCTACCACCAACCTTCTTCAGTGCAGAACATCACTCAGCATAAATCAAGTTTATCGTAACTCCAAATGCACTGCATCTTTCCACCGAGGCCCTGACACAAAACAGCACAGCCAGTGTTTAATCTGGATGAACTCTGGATGCATTTTTCTGAAAGGGACCCAGAGCACATGAGACCAGGTACCCCAGAATCTGATGCACAGGCAAAGGTAGTTTGAGAAAATCCTTTTAATACTGTCTGGTATCACATGTAGAATGCCACATATAGTAATAAAAAGCACAAAGCAAAAGCCTAGGAAAATATCAAACTAGACACCCAGTAAATGCTCTTCTTACACATGCTTTATGAACTTGCCTAGAAATAACTGTAAGCTGAGAAAGGCCATTTAGAGAAGAATGAACGTGATAAGCAAGATGACAAGACCGTCACACTTACGTCACTTCTTTTGCATCCCAGTGAAAAAGTGAATACAGCTCTCTGTTAAACTCTTCCTTTAGAGACTTACCATGAATGAGATTTGGCACTCTAGTGTTAGTCTCAAGCTACGCCAAGTATTGCCTTTCTGTTCCACGCTGCAATTTGTTCGCATATATGGCCAAAACAGATTTACTTTTTCTGGCTGCATTCGTCCACACAAGCTCTCATCTAACCGGCTGTTCACTGACAGTCACAGGTCTCTCGTGCCATTTTCTTTCCAAGTTTTTCTCTACACTGAACATCTGAAATTCCAATTATTTTATCTCTGTGGTACTAGCCTGAATTTTTCTAGGACGAGTCTCATTTCCTTTGCCTATTTTTCCTCTATTGACCCCTTTGGACAACTTTTTTTTTTCCCTGGAACCCACCTGGATTCAGTGCCATCTGTGCCTTTATTCCAGCCTTTCTTAATTAATGACAACGTTAAATCAGACTGGATCAAGAACTCATCCCTTCAGCTGCTGAACAATCACATCCTCCTCACAACCTGAACCACAGCTATGTGAAGTAATAGCAACAACAGAGGAAATAATACTGCTTCTATACAAAACAGTAAATTCATATACTCAGTAAGACTATTATCAATGACCAGGAAGATGACAAAAATGAAAAGTAATTTTTGGAGTAGAATTACTGAGCATTGTTCTCCCTTACAGCAAATGAAAACTCTCGAAAGAGAATGCTGCAAGTTAGAATATTCTTCTAGTCCATCCCCTAATTAACCTAATATGTCAGTGCCAGGGGTATTCCATCTTATCCTAAAACTATAAATAAATAAATAAATAAATAAATAAATAAAATTTCATAGAAATGCAAAATACAACATAAAATTTCCCCAAGATGAAAAAGGTATTTTGAGTCAAGATGACAAAACTCAATAGATACAAAACTCTAAGAGAAATATGAGATTAATTAAAGTTATAGCACAATTCTAATGCAGTCACAGATCAAGGTAAGTATTTTTGTACCTATGTCAACCATTCAATTTCGTTTCTGCATGTTTGCTATTTATAAATGTTTTGCTATCAGTCAGATAAGCTATAGTATGTAGACTGCAGATAGCTGATCCATACTTTTTACAAGCTAGTGAGCTAGAAAGAAAGATAATGTAGGTTAAAAATTTTAAAAAATACATGCACTTTATGCAGTTTAATTCCCAACCACTGCTTCCCAACCACTGCTACCAATCTGCCTCTCAGGTAAGAACTGAATATATTTCATGTCACTATTATCAGTGTTCTCAAAGTGCTCAGAACTTTCATACTTAAAAGTAATTTTAATATCATTTTGTTGTGAAAGAGGAAAAATACTAAAAATATCTAATGATATTATTGGTAGACTGCATGAGATCTAGCTCTTGAAATACTCTGAAACAGAAATAGGATTACATACTCCTTGTTTCCCAATACTAAAACTGAAGCATACTTCAGAACCAATTATTGTGGCATTAGGGAAACACTCTGAGCAAACCACCAGATGACAGTTTGATCCTAGCCTCTGCTTTATGTTTTTACATGTCTGCACAGAGAAAGCTGCGACCGAACTGCCTTGTTACGAGTCACTCTCAATGCTGCTGTGGTGTTTGTTCTCATCTATTTACTGTGATGTATAATTTTATACTAATTTCAGCTATATTTAAACCAGTTAGTGTTTCCATACTGATGACTCTAAATAACATGTGTTTGTATCTGGAAATAAATGTTATATGCATGGAAATATACAAAGACAGGCACAAATGAACTGTGAGACTAAACGGGAAAAAAAATCTCACCTGAAAAGGTCAAAGATTGTCAAATATGTGTAAGCTGTTAAAGCTGTAAAAAAAGAGCAAATATTAAAACTTACTATAATTTTTCAATGCAGAAACCACTTGTATTCTTCCAAGTCCCTCTCATGCAGCTCCTTTTCATCTTCTCTCTACATAAACTATCTCTGCTGATAGAGCAAGCCTCTGTACTTTTTGTATGGGTATATAATATGTATCTCCTAAACACACCAATATATTTAACTTCATAAATAGGTTGATTATGGCAATCCTAATTCTAATGAGGCACGTAATAATGCCCAGATACAAAGGGTATTAACCTTGTGACTAAGTTGTGACTAAGAATTCAAATACAGAAAAGTTAGGAGATCTTCTGGTCACACATCATCTGCCAAAGCAAGAGATCTCTTACGTGTGTTACTGCACTGAAAAGTAGGTTCAACAGAATTTTTTACTTGTTTTGCTTCTCCGACCCATCTTGAAACTGTAAGAAATCCTGTGTCACAAAATAAAAATGTAAGGTATTCTACTTTCAGTACAGATGATGGGAAGCATCTTGGAGCCCCTATACAACAGTAGAAGATATACAAAATATTGAAAAGGGGCATTCCTAGAATCAGAGAAGCCTTTTGCCACACTACAAACATCTTCATTCAACTGCAAACGAGGGGTCTCTGCGTATCACTGGTACTGTTTATATAAGGAACAGGCTTGAGGACTAGCTTAAAAGCCTACTTTTTTGCAATCTTAAAGAGGGTACTGCAGGAAGAAAATGACCAGCAGGTCTGGAAAACCTTGCAAACTTTGAAGGACTATCACCCATCCACAGTTCCCTGTGAGAAATGCCTCTAAACTGACTGTGGCAAATCAAAAAGGAAGCACTTTCCAAACTGGGCTGTGCAGCCACCTAACTCCTTTATGTGCTGAACTTTGCTTTTTGACTATGTTAGAACTTCACAAGCTAAGAAACACATGGTAGTTGGTTGTAGTTTCAGTACAAGAGAGCCACCTACCTATGCTGTTTGTAGAGCTGCACCACATTAGCAGGAAGCCAATACATATTAAATTTATAGCACCAAATAGCAAGATCTTCCAGGACTGTTGATGAAAATAAATATACATTTTATATCTTCCAAAATTTACAAGACAAAAATATATCTATCTGGTTTTAAAAAACAATATTGCAGTACTCCATCATGCAAGCAGAACTGGCTTCTCCTCTCTATTAAAAATTTACAACTCATTTCAGAAAAACAAGCCCATATTCTACTTTTAACTTTACTGATTGTCTCAAAACTTGTTTATAAACAGCACTTGTGCACCATACTTAAAATACCTTTTTGGTCTAAAAAAATCACCCCTGTATAATATCTGCATTTAATTACAGCACACAATATCTGACTTTTGAAGACAGACTTATGCAACATCATATTAGTGTGTTCCTTTCTTTGTGCTGGAACTTAGGTCTTAGGTCTTGAAACCGTCTGTGCATATTCAGTTCCCAGCTCTCCTGAACACATTAAATATAAGTACAGCTCTGGACAACGCTAATTGACAGGGACAATGCACAGGAAGGAATCCAGTTTCACAGCAGGATTTTTTATTTTTTTTTAAGCACAGCTGGAAAATTTTGAAGAAATATTCTCAAAATATACTCAAGTTGATAATATAATTTAACTTAGCACAGCTAATGTCTTTTTTATTATTATTCATTTTTAAATGAAATACTTACCCTCCTATCTGCTGCAACCAGCCTAAATTCATGTGTTAACTTTCCAAACAATGATCTCTGTGATTTGCGGAACAGGTGTATTGTCCCCTTAAAAAATTAAGAGTTTAATTAAAAATTTTTACTTACACCACAGTTTATACTAGCAAAAAGGAAAGCTTCATTTATGAACTATTTTCATAATTTTATTAAAGACTCTGAATGTTTTTTGTTAAGTAGAGATAGTCAGCAAGCATTAAATTCAGCAGTATTTTTTGATAATCGTTTTACGTGGTTGCTATATTAGAAAATGACGAATGACTTTGAATCAAGCTTAATTTAGACACAACCCAGAATTCAAGTTTACTGGAAAACATACCAAAATACCATTTAAAGAGTATTTTTTTCTGCTTTTATTTAAATAAATCTACTACAGATGTTCGGAAAACACAAATAGTATTCTTTATCAAAGCACACTTCCCACCCAAAGCCAACTGGTTCATTAAACAGGAAAATATTGTTTACACATACGCAAATTAGAACCCATCACAGAAATGAAAACAATGCTGGTATCATCTGTAACGTGGTGGCCTCAAGGCCAGTAACTTTATGAGACCTACAAACATCTCAGTCATGGCTTAACCTAAATGCATAGAGTAGATGCCACCACTGTAGGTGCTCCCTCTCCTTTCCTGGGGCAGAGAGAACGTACATGCATGTAGGAGATGGGAGCGAGGGGGTGCTACATGGCTCTCCCAAAAGCATGACAGGGAACAGACTACCAGAAAAATTCATCAACCATGCCACTAGCTCCCCTGCCTCAGAAGGCCCAACCTCCTACTTAGTTGCCTTCCATTCTACTCTCCCCACAAGGAAGTAAGCTTTCCACACGAAACGCCCTTCTGGTTTGCGATACAAAGCTGTGGACTTGTAAGGGTTGGTCTGTCCTATGCAGTGATTTGGGGCTGGATGAAATAAGGTCTGATTGTAAGCTATCACACCTCTCACTGCCAGCAGAAGACAAAAAGACATATTGACAAGCTGGTAACCAAAATGGACTCAATGAACTTAAAGACATGTTTGTCACCACATCCGTATTTCATAGTATCCATAGAAATACAGGTATGCCTTGGTGTCATCAATTGTCAAAAAGCAGTATTATAGACCCCAGGATTTGCTCACCTGGGGTAGAAGGCTGGCACTTACTATTTTCTTTACTAGCAAATCATTAGGTGATGGGGTTTTTTCCTCAGTAAAGACATACAGGATGAAAGAACACTTTGGAAAGCTTTTTTAACAGGCAGTGGACTGCCTGCTTACAAAGGCTGCTTGATTGCCTTAGTCCTCATGGCTAACAGGTCCCACACTGTCAGCACTATGTCCATTGCCCACCTGCACTGTGCCACACTGCCCAGCTTACGTAAAGGATGCCGTGCATTAAAGCTGTGTATTCTGCACCACTGAGCAGAACCCTGTGCAAACCCAAGCTAGCCACAGCTCACCCCTGGAAGCAAGCTCTAAGTTGTGACAAGGGGCAATGGGCAAAAACTGGAACACCAAAAGTTCCATACAAACCTAAGGAAAAACTTCTTTACTGTGAGGGTGTTGGAGCACTGGAACAGGCTGCCCAGAGAGGTTGGGGAGTCTCCACTTCTGGAGATGTTCAAAACCTGCCTGGATGCTTTCCTGTGCCACCTGCTGTAGTGAACCTGCTTTGGCGGAGGCACTGGACTAGATGATCTCTTGAGGTCCCTTCCAACCCCTGCCATTCTGTGATTGTCTTCCCTATCTCCTAAACTTCTGGCAACACAATGGAGAGAAACACCTCTGTGCTGAGCAAGAGAGCTGCTACCCCATTCATTCCTCAGCCTCTGAAGGTCCCGGTGCGGTGCCAGAAGTATTTCTGTCAGCGCCAGCATCCGCTCCAACAAGGCCAACAGGTGACAGCACCATCACTGACAGGGATGTCGGTTCCTTTGCGCTCGGTGTCAGAAGGGACAGTTCGGGCATCCGGCAGCATGGGCAGCGCTCCCAGGAAAAGGAGCTTTCTCCTCCGGGAAGCGAGCCGAGCCTCCAGCAGGAACAGCCCTGGGCTGCCACCAGCACCGGGCGGCAGGGGCATCGCGGCCGCTTTCTCCCGGTGCGGGTGTCAGTCCCGTCACTGATTCGGTGTTTCACGAAAACTACAGGACCGAGGCTCCAACCACGGCCCAGCCCCGCGGCTGAGCGCGAACCGCTCCTTCCCGACGCGTCCACCGCACCCAGCACCCGCCAGCGTTCCGCTGCCCCGCGGCCGGGGCCCACACTCCCGCCGCGGCCCTGGAGAGCCACCGGTGACCGGTGAACCCGCGCAGGCGGGGAGACGGCGGGGCGGGGGGGGTGCGCAGAGGAAGTACTACACGGAGAGTCACGCCGCGCGCTCCTCCGGGCCCCGGAGCCGTTAACGGCCGCGCCAGGCCGGGCGCTGGGGTAACGGTCGCGGGTGACACCGCCTGCGGTTGAGGCCCGGGCGGGCGGGCGGGGCGCACCCCCGCGCGCAGCCACGTCACCACCGGCCCGGCGGAGCACGCGCCAGGAGCGGGGCGGGGGGCGGCGGGGCGGCGCGCTCCGAGCCGGCCCGGGCCGACAGCGGGCCCGGGGCGCTGCGCTCTGCCCTCCCCTGCCCCGCCGCAGCAGCACGGCAACCCCACCGCCCGGGAGCGGCGGCCCCACCGCCTCCTCACCTCCTCGCCCCGCTCCCACGCGCGACCTCCTTCCCACCTCCTCCCCCCAGTGGGGGCCACTCACCATATTACTCCCCGCACCGGAAGAGACGGCGCCATGCGAAGCCGGAAGAGGCGGAGGAGGCGGAAGAGGCTTCCGTCGCTACAGCAACGAACGGACCCGCACTGCCACGGATGTGACGTGTCCCGGGAGCGGCGCCCGCCCTGCCGCGGTAGCTCGCAGGCGCCGGCGGCCGAGCTCGCAAGGCACCTCGCGGGGTGCTGGCATCCGTCACCGCAGCCCGCCCTCGCCGCCGCTGTGCTGTGCGGTGACGGCCGGAAGCTCACGCCTCGCGGAGCGGGACTTTTCCCGGCAGAACCCCGAAAGGACGGGAGCTCTGCAAACTACAGGAACTCTGATAAAAATCGAGTCAGTGTCTGATGTGCTGAAATACTGAACTGCTCCCGTGGCTCCGAGAACGTTGAACCGTAACAGCGTTACAGCTCAGAGGGATCTGTAGTCAGTCCGACCCCATCCCAAAGCCTGTCGTGGTCTGAAGCAGAGACAGACTTTGTGGGAAGAAAAACAGAGCCACGTTTAAGGTTCTGTGTGTGACCTGTTACCGAGGCTCTGGAACACGGGGACACGAGGGCTGCAAGGTGACAACAGTCTCCTTGTGTGACCTGACCTGCAGACCACTAAACTGTGCCCAGTAGCTCCTGGTAGAAGCAACAAAATACAGAACTGAAGTATTCTTGGAAGTTAGGATAGCTCTGTGAAGGAAAGTTGTGTTACAAAACACCTCCATGGGATTTAATGCACAGAAAGATTTAGTCACGAGACAGCTTATTTATTAATGCCTTTGGGAAATAGAAGAGGTAGGAATAAATATCAAAGCTAGCTATTTTATTAAGACAGTTTATTGTGCCTAGGAAGATACTTGAAACAGCCTTCTGTAATACTGTCCTGTCTTTGGTCTTTTACTTGTGGTCACTAGACAACTGAGTAGACCATTAAAGTGGTTAAAAATGTTCTTTGCAGCTAATCTATTCTGTGATACACACCAAAAGACTTCCCTGACTGTAGGTGGGAGTGGCTAGACAGGTAACTGTATTGCACGAGACATGTATTTAATGTCTCAGGCCTGTTTATTCTAAGCTGTTGACTGTAATAAATATTTTTTTTTCCAGTGTACAGAAGTAGTTTTGGGAACAATTAAAAAAAAAATCATTTGCAGTCTGTAAAAATTGCATGACAGATAAGAGAATGCCAAATGCAAGGTTATGGTATGTAAACTCCACAGGCTGCAGCTGCTGCCTCCACTCAAATGTAACCAGGAAATCAGAAGTGAGGTGAACCACAGGGGTCACATTTTATCTGTATGATATGCTCCACAAATACAAACTTGTTTGGTTACTTCATTATTGACAGGCTTTTTGATTATTTAATGTTTTAGCATATTTCTTCCCAGAATACAAAAACAGTTATAAGAAATTACACTTCTACAATTCACAGAAGATAAATGCTACAACTAATAGCACAGCTGATAGTAGTATTCTGCAAATAATGAAACTAACAGTCTTCAAGGATATCTAACAACTAAGGCAAATTTGAGGTCTTTTAGAAATTACTAAAATGAGATTTGAAAATACTAGAAGTTACAATATTATAAATACATTGTAAGCTGTGCACGTGCTGTGCTTACAATATATATTTGAAAAAAAAGTGGAATCTTTAGGAGCATGTGATAACATCACCACACTTTGGTCAATAGGTTGTTTGTAGGCTTCTGAAATGGCTTCCCCAGGTTCCTGTACTGATTTTTATGTGGTTTGCTTGTTTTAACAGTGATAGATAAAATGACATGGCTGCTTTTTGAGAGACCCCTAATACTGCCACATATGTAATATTAAAATGACTTTTTTTTTTTTCATCTTATCTTCAGGATGTAACCGTAAGAACAGAAAGCCCCAGTAGTTGTTAACAGTCCAAGTGCAACCTCCAGAAAAGAGCCAGAAAGAATTACAAACAGTAAGGAGATGGGGATAAGTGAAGAATTTAGATGGTTACTTCAAAAACAATATATCAGCACTCTCCCTCTAGGAAAAGAAAAGGTGCCATTTTGATATCACGTAAATTTGCTCCAAGTAGCTATTTTCAGGACTTCACCAGGACTACCAGAATTAGTTATGTGGAACTTAGTGGTTTTCGCTGCGATTTAGCGAGACTAGGATAGGCACACACTTTCACATTTAGCACATTTATTTAGGAAGTAGCACTTCTGTTTACAGTGGTTTAAAAAACTTGAGTTATGTCCTTTAGAAACTGAGGTATTTACATATTTATTGTTCCATCATCTGGTACACAACACCTGATATTTTTTTATTTTTTTAAACCAGCAGCAATTAAATCAATTTCAGGTTTAATGAAAAGGCTCATAGTTTTGGGCATTTGATCTGATAAACAGACAAGAAAACACTGAGAACAGGACAAATTCAACATTTTATTGTGAAGCTAAAGCTATGTGACTGCTCATCATGCTTTTTTACATTGCTTATTAGTAAAATGGTATTTAACATTTCAGAAAACATTCTTAAAAGAACAATGAAACAAAAGTGCTTTAAAACAACAAAATACAAGAACTAACCCCATCCCAGACTGGAGTCATCCAATATATTTAATAGGGGTGGGGTACAGTGTTTTGTCTCCACCTTTGGTTTTTGTCACTTTAATCCAGATTTCTGAAAATACTGACTAGCCCTTCACATGAATAAAAACTTGAATCATGTGGCAAAAACAGTTTCTATAGTTCCTGTCCCTTTGATAGATGTGCGAGTATTAGATAAAGTACTTTCTTCCCCATTTCTAATGGTAATAAAATCTGCAGAACCAGGAGGCAACACCCCTAGCATCTTAGAAGAATATGCCTATATTAACCAACTACAAAGAATGTCGACCTTTTTCCTCAAAGCCACTTCTCTGAAACAGGATTTTAAAGAAGCGTGTCTTATGAAGGCAAGAAAAACCTTACGGTAAAACAAGGCTGATCACCGTAGTTGCCAGACATCATGTCAAGAATTTGCAAACCAAAAGATCAAACTCTGAAGAACCCACAGTGTTGAGCCAATATATTTAATCCATTAGAGGAGCGTATAACTTGCCAATTATTGCCAAACTCAGGAGGTAGTTACTGACAAAGTAAACAGTTTCCACTGTAAGACAGTTAACGATTTACATGAGAAGCAGGAAAAACACAGTCCACATGTCCCCATACTTCAGAAGATGATTATGTATTTGCAGGAAGCAGCAATTTAACTTCCTCATCCTGTGGAATTAGAGTTACAATATTTAAAAAATAATATATATGTTGAAAAGAATATTTAAAGAAAACATTCTAAAAGAAAATAACTGATCCATTGGTCATCTGTCAGGATGACTTTCAGATCATCCTAAGCATGAAAATTCACATAGGTGAGTAAAACATCATCTTCAACATTAAACAGCAGCTCAAGAGAAGCTAACAATGAAATCAACAACTGCCTCTAATTTGCACAATGACCGAGATAACTCATTGCATTCACTACTTGCTTGCTACTTTTAATTCCATTCTGATATCTGGTAGAAGTCCCCAACACTAAAAACATCACAGAAGCTTGAGACTGCCACAACCAATGAACAAAGATTTTGGGGATGGAAAGCACTGTAAGAACTGAGGGCACAGAGTTTCACCAGAAGTGGTTAAGGAAGCCCTAAGTGGAACGATGCTTTCCACACCGGTTGCAGAACAGACATCTCAGTTAAATTTGCCAGCATATCCAACTTCAGTATTCCCAGTAATAAGTACTTAAATTTCATGAGGTGAACTTGTCAGCAGCGTCAACCAGTGCTAAAACCAGCTTGTTTAAAATAGAAAAAAATACTATTTATTCTACACCAGAATGAAAGGTTAATTGTCTGAATATGCATAAAAACTGTCATTTCAAAAACATTTGAGAGAACCTGACAGTAAATCAGCAATGGCCTCCAGTTAGCGCAGTGACAAGATCCTTCTCAGATCAGAGATACCATTCTTTTCCACTTGAAGTGTTACTATCACATTTGTTATCTACATAAAGTTGTTGCAGGGCCGTATTCACCAAAACAGTTTCAGCGACTGACTTTCTGAAGTAGAATCAGTAAGATGTCTCTGGGGGAGAATGCCTATTTCTGAAATGCTGAACTCTCTGAAGTCTAAGAAACTAACAGGACACAGAGACTTACATGTGCATAAATACCCTAGTTTAAGGCTTATCTTTAATATTCAGTATTACTTTTGTCTTAGCCGCAAGGAGAGCACCTGTACAGGTTTGGTGTACTCTTCAGAAAAGCCAACATTAGTAAAGGGAACATCATAACACATGACAAATTCTCATTTTAAGGAGAAACAGCATCACACAGCGCTTGAGTTTTTCCCTCCTATTATCCCACCAAAAGCAGCAACCCATAGCCTGAGAAGACATTGTTCTTCTAACACGTAGAAAGACAAAAGGTGCGTCTCCTGCTTAATAAAAAGAGGCAAAGGCGTATGAAGAAGGTTGTTAAAAAAACTGGGGGCTTGAGTTGTTTTTTTGGCTTCTCCCTCCAGTAACTGCTACACTTTTAAGTCAGTAAAACATATTTGCAGAGGGACAGACAAGCTGCTTCCTAATAATCTCAAAAAGTGGCTCAAGTTACTCATACATTAGCAGTGGGCAGATTCAGGAAAAAAAAGGCAGCTTAGAGAACTAACTAATGCCAATCTTTGCAAAGGTTAAAAGCATCTAAGCTGCTGTCCTGCTTATCCTACCCTAATTCAAGATACTAATCAGATTTTAAGGTAAATACAATTGCAAAGTTCTATCTAAAACACCAAAGACTTCAGAAATACAAGTATTCTGGGGTTTTTTGGGAGGAGGGAGGTGGTGTTTGTTACATTTTTTGTTTTGTTTTCCTCCAGATCTGCTTTTATACAGAGTTAATTCAACATATAGATGAAAATCACTGAGCTGGGACTTAGTCGGTACATGTAAAACAAGGAATCGGAAGATGTGAGATAATGCCATAATGTGAACAGAATTATTCTTAGAAGATACTATTCAGAAAATAGCATAAGAAAGACATTTAAAGGCAATTTATGATCCAAATGGCACTTGGTCATGGACTAAAAATCCAACAGCTGTGGAGCACACTGATGTTGCAGAACAAAATTAAGTTCTTATTACTGTGTTTTAGAAGTAATTTATAGAGCTGTAATTCATCCAGTATGCAGAAAATCAGGGCAAAATAGATAACCAAAAAGCAGTGGTACCAGTCACACAGACCTGAACTGGATGCACAAGCACATGAAAGGGCCAGTCCCTTTTCTTTCTGCAGTAACAGCTCAGACTTATGACCCTTTGTGCTGCATACTGGTTGTGTTTTAGCAGATGGGAGCTTCTACCTCTATTTTTCAGGTACCTATCACATGCCAGTAGGTATGTATTTGAAATAAATACCAGTATATTCCTCTAAATTAAATAGAGGAAAACAGAGTTTGATAACAACTATTTAAGAGCACTCAAAACCAGAAGTGTTACCGTCAAGGTCCTCATTTGCAAAGGATCTCAAGGAAAGTTTACCAGCTTTATGAACAAGAAGACCCGAGGGCCTTTCTTAGCTGTTTAGCCATCTGGCAGATGCTAATAAAACAGTAATATTCATGCTTCACACTATGAATTCTATGACAAATATGGATCAAGTCAGCCAGGAATCTCCAACAACAGAGATGGTCTACTGAAGGCAGAACTAAGGCAAAGCAAGCAATACATGAGATTTAAGCAACTGAAATCTTTTAGCATTTCTCACTTCTCCTGGAAAGTGAATCAGGGGGAACAGAAGTCACATGTTTCATTTACATCAGACATACATTTGAGAGAGTTATACCCTTAGAAGGCTAGAAGTGGTTTGGCTAAGACTATTTCAAAAGGCATACTAGTGTAAAACAATTCTCTTCTACGTAATTGCTTTTAATCTTAAGATCAATTAAAAGCATCTCTGGTTCAAAAAAGGAGAATCCCAAACATATTTCATCTGTGTGTCTCAAGTTTCTGCTATTTAATACCCAATACTACGCAGTGAGCCGAGTCCTCTCTGGGTATTACTATACTTACACTGCATCTATCAGCTAGGGATTTTTATCATATATATATATATATATATATTTATATGTATATTTATATGTATAATATATTACTCCTAGTCAACTTGCAGGTCAGTAGTCCCAGAAATATTTTACTTACTCCTACCAATAAAAAAATAAGTTAAATGAAAAATCATTAACAAAATTTTCTGTTAAGACCAAAAGCAAACAAAGCTTATAACTCAATTTAGTTTAAACAACTGTAAACAATATGCATTTTTGTCGTATCGCTAAGTTGGGAGAATTGTCTTTAAAAAACCAAAACAAAACCCCACAAACCTGCTCTAAAAAGGAACTCATGTTCTGCCGCCTTGCAAACATCTGTGTTGAATCCATGTAGAACTTGTAAACAAGATGTCAGGCCTTTAGAAGTAAAGGCAAAGATGTTGTCCTTTATTACAGTGTTTAAAGGCTATCACTTACGTGTTTTTTTTAATACCTTGTCATTTATATAATAAAAACAAGTATTTGTACAAAGATGCAGTTTCTTTTTAAAAAAAGCGGATCAGTTGAGTGTTTCGTACTTTAATATATAAAACAAAACATATGAAAGCTATAAAAACATTAATGTGTGCCATGTATTAAACATGTAGCCTTGTATTTTAATGCTTACATATGTAGATTAAAAAAATTATCACAATGGAAATTTTACTTTCAATTATCATAAACAGACCAAAATACAGAGTAGAAACACATCATTTCTGAAACTTGACAATTAGCATCACTTACTCTCTCAAACATCAGCTGGGCTTCAAGTTGTATACCACAAGCATAAGCTAACATTCTACCAGTGGAAGCGTTACAAAATGCATTAAGAGAAAATACTGCCAGTAAATAAATGTCTTAGTCTATTTTTTTTAATTTAGTAATTTATTTTCTTCTTTTAAAGACAGTTTGAATTGGTTTTATAGGGTTGAGGTTTTTGGCTGTTCTGCTATCAAAGGTCTTCTTTAAAACTGTTCTGTGAACAATACAGTCACATAAACAAAGAGACAAATAATAACAGACCAGCTGCTTTTTACATTTTAATAATCATAATTTCCCAATGCTGTTCTCCCCCTCTGCATAGGGAAATTGTTTTATTTGGCACATTAAGGATAAAAAAAGTCAAAAACTGAACCAAAGTTTACAAACCTCCAATTGCAAGTTAGTACTTATCAGGAAGAAAGCCAGACATCAATGTCATGGCAAAATTAAAAACAAAAAGCCACACACACACACACACAACATAGGGAAAAGGTCTTCCAATGATTAATATCATCAGAGCCTTCTAGCTGAAACAAAATACATATATTATTGTTCAAACCATAATCAGATTGCTAGGAATCTTATCTCAAGTCCTATTGTGCTCTTACTTACAGTGTGTAAATCCTCACTAAATGGCAAGGAGGCTTTGATGAACACATTTCACATTAATTTCTTCTTAATCTCAAGTTTTAATGCAGATACTTAAAGATCTGTAAAGTCCTGTAAACTCTGGCTGCTCTCCAGTAGTCTGTACCAATTGCTCCTTAGGCAGCACTTGTTTCACTTCAAGTAGTGTTTCACACTGTGGTATCTCCAAAGTCCTTGTTCCAGCGAATATACGCTTCCAGGGTCTGAGGGCTCAAACTGCGTTTTATCTTCTTCAAAGACTCAGTGAAATCTGATAGTTTGATATTTCTCATCTAAACAGAAAAAGAAAGACATCAGGATCACAAGCAGTTTATGTACTTCAGTTTAGTCAAGTACTTCAGTATTCACTTTTTAACAAAGCATATTCTACGAGTGCTTCAACTTGATATAAGAAAGAAATTTTTTACAGTGAGAACAGTCATTCACTGGAATAACCTCCCCAGGGACGTGGCAGAATCCCCATTGCTGGAGGTTTTTGAGATGCAACTGGGCAGGGTGCTAGATAATTCCACCTAGGTTCCCTTTCCCATGAAAGGTTGGGCCAGATGATCTTTCACGGTCCCTTCCAACGTGGGCTGTTCTATGATTCTACGACCTGATGTAAGAGTCTTGTAATATATTAAAGACTATCAGTATTTACTGTTAGTATAAACTAACATTTGGTAATCATAATGTCTGCCTTTTTATTTAATAGCCCACGAGCTTGTGTTATTACTTCCTATTTCACTAGGTGGTGCAAGCTGGCGCATATGAGGGCACAGAACTGAGTCAAGAGTAAGACATGGGATTTTTTCCAACACATTTATGGCATACCTCTGCATACCAGGAGAGTAAGGCACTGAAAGTTCCCATCCATACAACAACTGTATTCAGACCACAGTATGCTGTCAGCCAAGTAATCCCCATTATTTAAGCTCTCTGATTCAACACATGCCTTTCAGTTGTTTGTTGAGGACATAATTATAAGCAGACATTTCCCACATAGAGAAATGCCCAGACAGGGGAGATAACCAAAGTGTGTGGAACAAGCAGTCTCATTATTAAAGGAGTATTAACAATACAATTGGAGAAGATTCCTCATGTTTCTTTGGGACTAGCTTTTATAGGCTATTGGAAGTAAACTTGCATTCACAACAAATTATCACAGATGTTCTAATCTTCCTCCAACAAATCCTTTCAGTTTATCATAGCTTCAGCCATGGTCTCAGGCTAAACACAGAAAGTAACAAGAGAATTAAGTTTTGGTACATTTTCCCCCACATAACTGTGGCTTGCACACACGTTTGAACAGAAACTTTTATACACAGGACTAACCTCTTCCTTTTCTTTTGATGTTTACAGGTGCAGCTTGTGGTAAAGATCTTTTTTTTTTTTAATTTGCTTTATGATGGTCCATTTGAATGAATGTAAGTATTAGATACATACACAAACAAAACTGGTTTTTGAGAGGTTCTCCCTAAGACGACTTGCTTTATGCAAAGACAGGGTAGTGGGGTCAGGAAGGTAAAAATTAAATAAATAAATTGACATAATACTTCTGGGAATGTTGCCTCTGACAACCTCTGATAGGTAACAGATCAAGCTGCAGTTCAGTGCCAAGGAAAAGCTAGGACAGTCAGCTGAAACTAAGAACAACAGAGACTTACTATCAGAAAGAGAAGTGCTCTTTTAAGCCTGATAACCAATGAACTACACAGATAACCTCAGACATCAGAGGACAGATTTTCTTCTCAATCACTATTTGTAAAGAATTTTCTTCAATTAAGAAGTAATCACAAAGGGCAATACCCCTAAAACATTATGCTAGGTATTTTGCATGATACTATGCATAAATAAAGGAACCTTAAAAGTTTCTGGCAAGCATAAATTCTACTCAAAGGGGAAAACAGAACTGCTAGAACAGCATACCTCACTGGCAGACATGTTCTTCACCTGTTCTGGTTTTAATTCTGTAAAAATAAAGGAAGATCAGTGAATTCCATAGGAAAACTTTCATCACTTCTGACAACTAAAGCATGTTAAAAGCACTTCTATTCTGAAAAAAACCCCCACAGCTAGAAACTGTACCTCTCTGCCTCAACATAATCTCCTGTACAGAAAGGTACATGGTGTTTTTACCTCCTTCTTCCCCATTTATCAGTTTCTCAACCAGGCTGCTCCCACACTCAGTCACTGCAGATACAGTACAAAGTGGTAGCAGAACAAACTACTTCCTTCTTTCTAAAGTATGGGGAACAGCACACAAGTGTAACAGAGCTGCCTTCCCTCATATTATTCCTGGTACAACCCCCCCCCGCCCTTCAAACAGGCACAACTTGCAGGAAAGAGAAAGGTACTATCACTCAAGAATACAGAAATAAAACCAGGCAAGGCACATGGGGGTGCTTCTTGCCCCCAGCAGTACTGGTGGAATCTAATAATTTCCATATCCTTCACCATTTTACATTTTTTATTTGCAATACTGTTATGGTATTAGCACATTCCAGCAAACGTTTTGCTCTGAGGGTGCAAGAAAAACAATCTAGGCAGGACTGGCAAGGCTTAAAAAGCTTTTTAAAAAAATAAATTGCTTTATACAGAAGCCAGGACCAGGTGGAAGAAACAGGTTGCACAACACTTCACGGTCTCTTCTCAAAATGGACTTGCATGTGAAGTGATCTGTCAGCAAAGTAAAGCCTGTGTACTTAAATGCTTACATTATTAATTCAACCACTTAAGTATATTCAGAGTCTTGTGAGAGCTATTTAATGCAATTCTGTCTCCCAGTTACTATGCAGGATTTTGGAAGATGTGCCTTACAACCTCAACAGCTAGAAGTAAGTGGGTAAAAAAACATTACTTTCCAGTAGCTGCTCTCAAAGAGATAGTGCACTGGCAAAACTGCACGCTATAGGATTTTTGACTCAAAAAACAAAACAGAACAAAAAAACCCCCAAACACACCCAACACACCCACAAAACATGCACAGACCTTTCCTCCCCATAAATCATTTAAGAGAGTTGCAACAACTTTTATTTACACATAATAGGCTGATATTACAGAACACTCCTGCTCTGGCTGCCTTTAGCACTTTTCTGTCAGGTAGGACAATATATCTGCAAACAGAAAACCAACACCAAATCTTCACTATCTTGTCTTCACAAAATCTGACTACTGATCTCCACTAAACAAACACAGCCCTTTCAGATTTGGCTACTGGACACGTAATAACTAGCTAGTGAAACAGAACAAAAGGGGAGGAGGTCTGTAAAAAAGTATTCACTTTGCATTTAAATTGTGTTTTTTCAAAGTTGGAAATATCAGAGGAAGAAGAAATACAGATAGAACTCGAGTCACAACCATCATCTGGATCACAATTCAACCTTAAGAAGATTTAAAAAAAAGCTATGCAATTCAAACCATATCTAAAAAAGCCACAAAACTACTTGTGTTTCAGTATTTCCTTCCTTTAGACTTGAGAGAGATCTGCCCATTTTATAAAGACAAGTAATGCAGTCAGAGACTGCTACTGAAGTAATAATTTAGATACAGTTGTTTTTTACTGTTTAACTGTTTTTATAGTTAGTTCTGTAACTGACACCAGCCAAGGAAAGATAAAAACTCCCACAAATCTGTGAAAAACACTTCACCCTGCTTTCCTCTTAAGACACAAAAATTGTCTGTTTCACGTGGTGAGGTACGGAAGGGTTTTATGTAAGGCAAGTCTTACAGAGAGGCTATTAGGAAGAACAGACCAAAAGCCAGTCTTATTTTCAGAGGTTTAAGAATCATAAAGATGTAGGAAAATATAGTTTCTCTCATATCAAGGGCACTGAGTTTTTTCAAAACTTAAACAAAAAGCTGTGCAGCTTACCTCGAATCGGGCCCAGTGCTGCATCCTTTGCTAATGCAGTTAAGTCACTTCCAGAATATCCATCTGTCATTCTTTGTCAAAGGAAAGTGTAAAGGAAAGAAAAAAGAAAAAAGAAAAAAGAAAAAAAAAACAAAAAACAAAAATCTGCTTCAAACCATATCAATTTAATTTCAGATTATTAAAATGTTACTTAATCAGAAGTAGTATTATTTTGGTGTTGTTTTGCAAGTTTAATAAATCAGAAGGGCATTCAATGTTAAGTGATCTATATTTAAGTCTTTCATATTTAAGTCTTTCCCAGATTAAATTTAAAGTACAGATATTCAAATACCAAACAACAATCTAGGAAAAGCAAAAAGATAGCAACCACCTTGGATTTGTAGATGAAAACTAATTTCAAGCATGTTTACTGTGTCTGTTAGGAGAACGTCTTGCCATTAGTTTGTCATCATTTGTCACGGATTAATATAAAACCCAAAACTCAACTGTCCTGTACTCTTTCAACCCAATCAATACAATGAGAACCCAATACCACACATTTATTATTATATGATTACATGACCAGTTTTCTGAATAAAACTGTCACATGAACTTTAGTTGACAAAGGGCAAAAGCAGGCATTACTAAAAATCTAACAGTAGTGTTTGATTTTGAAAATAAGTGAAAGTTGTGCAGTATGCCCTTAATGGAAAGTCATGGTAGCAGTTAACCAGTGGACTCCAGGGAGTACAAAATTCTGCTACTTCAGAAAACTAAATACAGGCCTGGAAAGCAGCACCACTTTGCTTAGGAATTTACCATACAGATAGCACAACTTCTGGTGGAAGACTTTTTTCAGTGTTGAAGGTTTGGTAACAGACAGACTGTACTCTCCAAGTACATGGCAAGCTTCTCAACTGCCCGAATTTACAACCTGCATTTTAGCTGGGTACTGAAACAGTCTCCTATAGTTTACACATGGAAAATGATCTCTAGCACAGCTAAATCTGACTCACCAACTGACTCCAATGTTAAAGCCTAAACCTGGAACTGCTAATGACCAAGAACCAACTGAAGGACTTGAGATGGCTGCAACAGCCTGAGCCACAGCCCCAGTGGTTATCTGCCAAAGCCTGAACACTTTACATATTTGGCTTCCAATAGGAGTTATAATTCAGTTTAGGAGTGAAATACAGTGGACAGGTCCTTATTCAGGAAGAAACAGGTTCTGTAAGTGTGTTTTGCACACACTTGCCATTGATTTGGGAAATAATATAGTGTAAATGTGCAGGTATTCTGTAAGTGAACTGAAAGGAAGATGAACTGTGTTATCTACTGAGGTTTGTTTGTTTATTTTTTACTATAGGGCTGGCAGGCATACAGATCATCCAAATCCTCAGAATCACAAGGGAAAAAAAAAAAAAACAACAAACAAAAAACCATTCAAACCAAGGACCCAATCTCTGTGGGAGCTTTTCCAGAATTAGACTTATTTCCAAGTTAAACAATTAAATACTTTGCCGATTAAATGTCTTCACTGAACCAGGAAGCCACCAATACACACTGCCAGTATAAGTGAAAAAAAGTAGTAAGGGTTACCTAAGAAAACTTTAAAAACAAAAAACCCTGCCCAGCTTGTAGAGGAGTGGCTAGCTGCAGCAACAAAATCTTCATAGCTCAGTCTTGTACAGATCATTAATTCTGTTACAGTTGACAGAAAAAGTTGCAGAGGAGTGAGGGAATACAAAATAATGATGGAGGTTAAATATCTGCCTCTTTCAAAACAAAGAAAGACAGAAGATGAAACAGGCAGGACCTCCAACATATATATATTTTCTCGAAAACCTTTGGGAAAAAAAAAGCATACTTAAGTTGCATTTGTAATTTGATTCATAAATTTGCAGTTAGACTCAAAGACACTGTCTTTTTCCTCCAGTTTGCTATTACTGCAGCCTAAATATGGCCTGAGCTAGCACGCTTCAAGTACAGAGAGAATATATTCAGTTGGATTATACATCAAATTTCTGTAATGTTACTAAGAGGCTGACAAATACTACATCCAAGACTGTACTCAGCTTCTGTGTACTACCACAAACAGAAACAAAGACTGAAGTACATCCACTTGCATACTTTTCACATCTCACACTCTGTTTTCATTCCTTCCTGCCCTAGGTGCTCTAGCTGCTTTTTGGTCTAACTTCCTTCACACTCATTACATGTAATTTATGAGGGTGACAAACAGCAGTACTGTGTCAGCCTTAATGATGAAAAACATAAAACAACTTGTTTCATAATAGGAACGGCATTTAACCCACACTTTCCCAATCAAATATGAAATTGAAAGGAATCTAAAATTATCCAGTTCTTGCTCTGCTATGTTGGTAATACCTTCAACAAACCTAGCAATGGACGAGCAAAGAAAAGTTGCTTTTGATTTGAAATGCATGCCTAGTGCAAAACTGGTACTGTCTTTTTGCATCAGGGAGGAGGGCTGGATTGCTTCGGGGATGGGTGGAGAGAAGCATCCCCCTCCCTCCTCCTCAGAAAGAAAAGCACTGATGAGCATGATTCAGTAACAGAAACAGTCAGGTGGTATAGGAAGAAAAACAATGACATATGTATATAAAAGCATATATAAAAACACTTTCATACAGCCTGACAGGAGACCATCTTCCCAAAACACATGCAATTCATTCTCCGCAAGTGTTGTCACTGATGTGTAATGTGTAAGTGTAAATCTGATGATTTACATTAGTTACATTTTCAATGAATAAAACAGTCTGAATGAATGCAGTAGATGAGTGTATTCATTTAGTATAGTTACAAAATACTTACCTAGCTAGTTGTGCCAACTCTTTTTGGGTCAATGGACTTCCTTGCTTGCTTAGAAGATTTTTCAGCAAAATCAATCTTGTCTGAAAAGAAGATACATTTATCAGATGTAAAACTCATATTCACAGTACACTTAAAATTCTGTTGCTGTGTTTGTCAGGTTAGCTTTTGTGCTTCACTAGTTTAAACTTGCCTATAGTGCTCTTGTGATTAGACAGTACATTATCATCTCTTCAGAGAAAGAGTGATTTAGTAACAATGAGATAAGGATCAAACTACTTCAAGAATAATACATTAGAATCCTCATCAAGAGCGCTGATCTGCTGTTGAGCTGAAAAACATTACTTTAAGAAAGGTACTTTCATTTTTTGCAATAAACACTCTTCTCCAGCCAACCAAACAGGCTCTTGCAAGCCCTACTTTAGACTTGTCGGTGCCTGACAGTACGTAAGCAACATCTCACTAGCCAAGAAATACCGAGTAGCTACTACCAGACTGGCTACTAGCATGTGCAAAAACACTGCAAAAACTTAAGCTATTCATCACAATTACAGCACAAGTATATATGGTCAAGCTGGGACAGAAGTTAATTCACAGAATTGTAATCATCCACTATGCCAAGGGAGAATAGCCTGTGAAATACACTCTTTTAAAATAAAATTTATCTTAAAATGAAGAAAATGCATGGAAAATAATACTTACTTCCTCATTTGGTAAAGACACATATACCCGTTTGGTGAATCGTCTAGGAAAAAACAGAACAAAACATATGTACACGTATACATACCATACACACTTTTAGAACTTTTTAGTGTATACAGATCTAACAAATGGTTTGATAAATTTTGAAAATTTCACTTACATAATACATTTTTAATGAGTAGAACTACAGATTTATAAACAAAACAAAACAAAAACCCCAGCACATGCCACAACCAAACAAACAACACACATGAGCCACTGGTGTCATCTTCCTCTTATTTGAAGTTTTGAGACGCCTCCTAGAGAGGAAACAACACTCTCAAGATAGAAATACCACTGACTACCAGCAACAAAATGAAACATCTCTTCATTGTACAAAAAAGTCTTTGGAATTATTTAAAATGTGTTTTATTTGTTCAGACAGTGCTGACATGCCTATTTTCTTCAATCAAGAATGAAAAGAGAAAAAGTATGAGAACTTGTAGCAAAAAAGTCCTAAGGCAAACTACAGCAATTGCATGGGACATCAGAAGTCCAATATTCACAGAGAAGAAACACTGGATTTCACTAGTCAAATTTCTTCCTCTATCCTGCCATTAAGATCCAAATAATAAAAAAGCAATATATAAGATGCAAGAGGGTTACAAAATGCTGACTTGGTCCCAAAAGGTTTGAGATAATAGCTGGTTTAGATAATTCCAAGACCATCATACTTGTACAGATGTATCCCAAAACAAGAAGAGACAGGCACCTCTTTGAGAAGTTAAATCATTTAACCTTGCTGAACAGCTTTTGCTACTTATTCCAAAACTTAAAACTACATAGACACTAAGTAGCAAAACCTGCTCTTCATAATGAACATTGTATTATTGTATTCAAACAAGGGAAGACACATTCTGATACCTGAGAACAGCATCATCAAGCTCCTGTGGCCTGTTGGTCGCTCCCATCACAAGTATTCTGTCCTCTCCAGAAGACTGCACCTATATAACGTAGGAAAGCAAGACAGCTTTCAGTTTACAACAAGTAGTAATACAACAAAAACAGTTAGAGACTTGCCATGTATCCAGCACACTGATGGGATCTTCCTGTACATGCCTTTTTTTTTTTTTTAATGCAGTTAGCTTCAAAACACTCTTTAGATAAATGTAAAGTCAAACTAGGAAAACGTAAAAAGAAAAAAAAGGAAGGAATGTAAACACAGGACACTATGCCCAAGTAATGTTGTCTGAAAAGAGTCTTACAAGAGCACAAATATTGCTGTGGAATTGCATGTTGCAATGCTGGAGAAAACTGAGACTACAAAAGCACTTAGAAGTTTAGTCATTCAAAGATAATGATGTTTAAAAAGTTAGAGACTTTCTACTGTTGAGGGTTTAACAACAAACATTGTTTTGGAGCCTACAGAGAAAGAGAGAATCAGAATTTTAGGACCAAGGCACAGTCAGAACCACTAATTGCATCAGAGACTGATCTACCACAGGCCTTGCAAGAAGCTTGTTATCAAAATGAACAGTTGTTCAATAGTACACGGACACAGTAATTTCTGCCCCAGTTCATTCAGTTGCAAGACTAATTTATACCCAAGAATACACAGACTTACAGCTTCCAGACTTAGAGAAAACATTTGGGTATCAGAGATGTTATTATTCACATAGTGTCCAATCCTTCCTAGATTTAAGTTCATTGTTAACTTACCGAGTCCAAAAAGTTCCACAATAATATTGTATAATATAGTTACACCTTGATCTAAAGTTTGCCAACTTACTAATTTTGTTTAATTTTCTCCCTATCATTTTAAGACAAAACTCTGTGTGTATGTAATAATTTCTGCATATCACTGTCACATTCCATTATTTGTTCTGATTCATCCCACTTTGGAGAAGTTTTTCCTGACCTTGTATCTCTGTATAGCTATCTTCTCCTCCTGTACCACATTACTATCGCTTCACTACTGTGACAATATTCCACTGTGCTAGTGGAATATAAACTAAGATTGTTCAATACAAAAAAACAGTGTTGTATGACAGAAAAATATTCTGATACTCATTTGTTCTTCCTCAACTATGTAACCCACTTCCTTTTCCTGGGTATTACATACCTGCTGTTAAATATATTCTTATTGTACCCTATCATGTAGGGTATGATGCCACCTCATGTGGCCATGATGCCACAAAAAAAATTATAGCTCAATAAAAAGCACACTAACACAGGAATTAATCTTTCTGATGTATCAGAGCTGTGTATACACGTGATCTGAACTAGTCTGTCTGAAATTCTCATTTCTCAAGTCTCACATTACCCCCTGACAGTGCATGCTTTTGTGACATATATACCTTAAAAAACAAAAAAGACACTACTTAAAAGCCATTTAATCTTTTACTTTGCCAGAATGAAAATACGTGCTTCACCAAAACGTGCAACTGCAAATAAGGATCCAACCCTTCCCAACTCTCAAGTGTCCCTCTTGCCCTGTAAGAACACTTCATCTCACAGCTCCTTTATTATTACCATTTGTTATCCTTTCTTCTCTATCCATAGTCTTCTCTGTCCATAGTCTTTCTCCAGACTACTACCTTTCACCCCAGACTGAATTTTCCAGAATACTACAGTAAGCAGGTGGAAAATTAACAGCAAGAGAAAAAAGCTGTTTGCCAACCAAGGTGGGGGGGAGGGGGACAGAGCTAAGCCCCAGCAGGCAAATCCTCTTTGTGCTTCATCTGTAGCTTGTACTGGCACCTACTACATTAGCCAATTCAGCTAAAACAAACAATACCCAAGACTAAATACTTACACCATCAAATTCTATTAAAAACTCTGTTTTCAGACGCCTACTAGCATCATGTTCACCTTCTCGTCTTTCACACAAAAGGCTATCAACTTCATCTAAAAAACAAAGAATACATCTTAATTAAGCATATAACATCAAAGTCTTCAGATGTGCCTAAGTTCTTTTGCTAATATAGGGCTCTAGTAAGAGAGATCACATCTTTACTCCTTAGGAGACAGACAGATCTCAGAAAAGCTTAAAAGCTTGTATAATGTTTTGTCCTTTGAATATGTAACACTGAGCACAGATGAGAGAAAAATAAAGTCCTGCTGATAATAAACTACAAGTCAGGACAAGCAAAACTCATTTCCATGCATGAAGTTTAATACATGAATGGACTTACTCTGGAAAGGTAGTACAGCATTTGCGTTTTTTGAGGGCATTTCTTCCCACTATTAATCAATTAAATAACAGACACGCTGTCTATGGAACTCCTGATTAGCCAGCTGGTCATATCTGAGACACTTGCTCTGCACTGCAGAATTACTTGAAAGAGTTTATCCTATGATTCCAATTTAATAAGTCAAAATATTTAAGAAAATACACAAAAGTCAACAACATTTAAGTCTTACCAATAAAAATTATAGAAGGCTGAAGTTCTCTGGCTACTGCAAATAGAGCACGCACCAGTTTCTCCCCTTCACCCACCTAAAACAATAATAAACTGGTTTTGGAAGGGGTTTAGAAAGTGTTAGAAAACCTCGCTGATACCCAGCCACACTCAGTCCGTTCACACACACTCATATTATCACTAGTTCAGTGTTACATATGACAGTATTGTCTATGTCTTAAAAGACACATTATTACAACTTCACCTATGATCACAACTGAGTTGTCAAGAGATTTTGGTGCCTAAATCATCAGAGTGAAAGGGAGCTGGGACTCACTTAATTTACTTTTTAAAGAAGAAAAAACCCACGAGCACTCATCTATATGACAGCCAGGGTCATCCCGAAGTGCAAAAGCCTTTGACATTGAGTTACCACAAGCAGAAAATAACATTTTTTACTTCACAAGTCACTTTTTTAAAACTTTGTGTTCACTATAGGCTAACAGTTCACCAAAGACTCATCAGAAGTCTCTGGGCTTCTTAAGCCCTAATTACAGCATGTATGTTTTCAGATCAATATAATTTCCAGCTGCTACTTACATATTTCGAAGTTAGGCTCGCTGCACTTATATTAAAGAAAGTGGCATTTGATTCTGCAGCAACTGCTTTGGCCTAGGAGAGGGGAGAAAAAAAAGTACTTTTAAAAACATCCCATTGAAGATACCTCTCTGCTTCTGTAGCTAGTTCTGACTGATGATTTTGAAAGCCCCTATTCCTTCAAAGGGAACACCTTGTAGATGCTATAGAAACTTCTGTACAGGCTACTTAAAAGTAAGAACAGAGAAGCTGTCGAACCACTAGAGAAATTTCCAGTCTCCCTTCGACTTCTCTAATCACATAATCTCCACAGCCATCTACAACTTGGTTACTGAAGAATACAAGTTTTCAGCTCCTTTCAGTGTATCTCAAGGAGACATTTAAAACAGTTTTAACTAATTTAGGGTGGTAATTTAGGGCAGCAGTTGGATCAAATCACAAAATAAGGGGTTTTTTTTCTCCTTATTCTACCTATACGAAAACTGTTTTCAGAGGAAAGCTAGGAAAAAGAATCAGTTCAGCCAGAATGCTCATGCAGAGTACTCTCTTCTTCAGTAGTTTCACCATATTCAATAAATTATGATTCCCTGGTTACACAGTTTAATTTTAGTGATTAGCAATCACGTTCCAGTACATAAAACACAACAGATGAGTCCAAGGGAGCTGCTCAGCAGTCACATTCCTGCACTTCAGAGCTGCTCCAGCTTCCGTTTCAGCAGAGAGAGTCTGCAGCTGCAGCGTGCCATGTGATGCAGGACGATGTGCCTGGCTCAGCTGCACCAGGACATGCAATGCTCCCTGGCTGATGTGTAGCAATTTCCCTCCAGTTCCACAAATCTAGCACATCAGGCTGAGAAAACACGCAGCAGCCAGACAGTTCCACAGTACCTACACTCTTTGCATAAGCATGGAAGTGAGAAAACCCGCTTTCTTGCTACTGTGCTCCTTCCCCATTTCCAAAATGCACTTCTAGTATGCTTTAGTGGAGAGCAGACCATTTGTGACTAATCATTGCATACACAAGCAATTAATCATGTTACTTTTACTCTCTCTGAAAATGAAACTTGGACTTGCTGTTTTAAAATATTACTCATGATACTGAAAAGAATTAAATAGAGAACAGTTCAGCAATTCCCTTTCCCATAAAATCCACAGTTAAGAACAATTTTGCATTTTGTATTAAATTGACACCATAACACACATCCAAGAAGAATACCCAATTTATTACTACAACACCCAGAGTGAAAGCCACCCCTCATGGCTACATTTTAAGCCCACCAACTCATGCATGAAGTAATTTTCTCACCAACATTGTCTTCCCATTTCCTGGTGGGCCAAACAGCAATAAACCACGTGCAGGCGCTCTAAGTCCTGTAAATAACTGAAAAGTACATCATCATAAGTTACCTTCAAAGACTTAAGAAAATATTGGTTTACCTTTGCAAGCAAAAGGTTTAAGATTGAGGGATGGCTCACTGGCTAGCAGTGGTAGCAACAGCAGCAGTCTACAACAGTACAGGTTTTTAGAGAACTACGTTGTATTACTAACTTGACCTAGCACATGTCACTGTTGTTTCCCACACAACAGTTAAATTGTGTCGTGATCATTCTGTGCACAAAAGCACCAAGAAAGGAGTACAAAAGGCCACAACACATTCCACAAGACAGACCAACCTAACAAGTTTAAAGAACCAACTGTATTTAAGAAGGGGGGGAATGCAGGTGTGTAGTAACAGAGTCAAAGCAATGTTCCTACTAACTCCATATGGAAGATCTTCATCTTCTCTTATTTTTAATCAAATGAAACTCGAGAACACAAGCTTTGACTGAAACTATTTAAAATATTACTTAACCTACTTTCTCTAAATTCTACTGATAATAATCTCCTCCCTCTCACTTTGCATTGGATTCATTTTTCCTACACTATAAAACTGCACCCATCAATATGTAGCATCACAGCAAGCAAATCTACATATCTGTAAGTTATTCCTGTAGCCTGTTTCCACCAGCACTTTGTCTTTACCACTTTTCTCAAGAGTTTTGGAGTTCCTCTTTTGGCCTCACACTCGCCTCTCCATTCCAACTTACAATAACTCCAACAAACAACCACAAGGAATAGTAGGGAATCTCTTATTATACACACCATGTTTAACACCATTGTCAGTGGGTATTCCTTTCCACAATATCCATGAGACCAAATGGCATTTTCTCTATTATTTCACCATTCACAGCATTTGCCTGTGCTTGACTTTGCTTGATCACTAAAAATAGTTATCCAGCATGACCTCATTCTCTCATACATACCACCTACACTACAAGTGTATTGTAGCATTTTAACTTGGATAACTACATTCCTCAACTGTTTCTGCTTTTCATGCTGCACACCACTGTGTGTACCGCCTACCTGATTCCACTTGTTCAGAATCATCCTGTGGGAATTCCCTCATTTTAAAGATAGTCCAGAACAAATCTACAGTCCTCCCTCACCTTCATCATCACCTACACAGTTGAGCTGCAATTGCCATTTATCACTGACACACACTAAGCTTTAAAAGTTTTTATTAACAGACTAATCATACTAAACATGGTCTGAACTAATTGCTACTGTTTTATTAGCATCTTACTGCTGAAATGGTTGCAGTCATGTCTCTAGCCAATGTTTTCTGTTTATTCACCTCAACTCATGCTCTTCTACAAAACTATGATTGGTAGGCCTTTTAAAATATGCATTTGAGTTCAAAACTTCATTAAGTTTAAAACTGAAGTAATACATAATTGACTAAATATTCCCCTATAGTTGCCACATCTACCATATTCATTTACAAGGAATAAAACCAACCTCTCCTCTTCCAAAGAATGTTTACAAATTCACAGGATTCTCTGTCCATTTGAGATCCCTACCTACACCAAAGTCAGGCCTGTTGCTAGCTACAATAACACAAAGACCTTCCTGAAAATGGCAACTGTTACTGCAAAAGAGTCATAACTATTCCAAGCCTCACATCTCTATGTCCTTCCCACTCAGTTCAGTTGTTACTGAACAACACACTTACATACTAAAACACTGTAATGACAGAGACAGCACAACGACATTTTCCTTCTGCATAACAACACCAGAGCACGCATATTTGATGCAAAAGCTTTGTTCTCTTCAGGGCTGATATTCCTACAATGCTATGCCAGGCTTAGGGTTTCTTCTTCTTGATGCTTCAAAAGCAGAAACTGCATTTAAGGAAAAGAGGAAGACCACAGAACAACTCCAGTCACCCATCAATGTGACAAAAGAGATCCACAAGCAAACTGAGAACAGCCATTTTGCTGGAATAACCAGCAGTGCAGTAAACCATTGCATGCAATTTCTGCAAGAGTCCAGCAACTTTTGGCAAGTCCAGCTTTAGAAAATGACCAATTTAATTTTTTTAAAAAGTGACTCTGAAAATTCCAGTAGTACACAGACCAGCCTTTAATCTAGACAGTCAGAGTAGCTGAGGTACCACCTATGATAAACCAAAGCCTAACTGGCCAATTTCCATTCAGCCAAGTAAAGAGGAAATCTGCCCTCAAATGCTATATACCTCACTGCACTTGCCTGCTCACTGCTACACTTCTTTGCATCCTCTCGTGCTGTGAACAGACTATTCAGAATGTCTAACCAACATCCACACAGAGAACATGACCAAAATACCAATTTAATATTTTTCAAATCAGATAGTGTCATGACTTAATTTATCTATACAAATCTCATCTGTTTCACTCTTCTAATTGTGGGCTTTATAATTTAAATGTCCATATCAGGTTGAACACATGGCTATCTGGAACAGTCAGCCTCTCAGATTGTCAGGAATTTTTTTTTTATTTGTTTTTTTTAGGGGTTTGTGGTTTTCTGGTGGTTTTTTCTTTTTTTTTTTTTTTAAGCTATTGCCTCAATTACTTTCTCCAACATTGACTAACCCAGAGATGAGGAATTCCATATTTATTTTAACACATAAATTCTTCATTCCCCTTTTCCAAGACTGCTATCACCACACAGCTGTCGATGGCCATCTTAACCAGTAAAGACAGGACTCAAGAATCACCACTTCATGTGTGAAGCACAATACATTTATTTGATTCTGTGACAGTGGTAACAACACCCAGTTGCTTACCTCAGGTCTAAGAGAAGGAAGGATAACAATTTCTTGCAAAGCTTGTTTAGCCAGTTCCTGCCCTGCGATATCATCAAATTTGACAGCTGGCCCACTAACAAAGAAATGGAATACTAATTAGTCTAACAATGGGATACTCTTTTTCAGCCGCAGCTGACTAATTTAATGCATTTGACTATTTGTACAGAACCCTTTTGAGGAAATCTACAACTTATACTGCTGAGCATTTAAAAAGATAAGCATTTGTGATTTGAATTTTCATCCTTCTGCTCAAGTAACAACAATGAAAAAAAATCAACCCAAAACAACCCCCAAAAAATCCACAACAAACAAACAGTACTGATTTTCATTCCAAGTGGACCAAGACTGTACTGAAAAAAATGGTTCGTGCATTAAAAAGCTTACTTTTCTTCCGACTTACCTATCAACAATTTCATTCAGGATAAGATTAGCAAGATTACTGTCCACATTTCTAAATATCTTCAAGTCTTTCTTTTTTCGAGGAGCAGGGGTAGGAGTAGAAGGCTTATTTGTTCTGCTGTTTTTAGGAGCAGCCTGGGGAGGGAGGGTAGGAAAACAAACAAACAAAAACCAACACATTTGTAAAGCATACTGTTAACAAAGTTACTTTTACATTTCATATGCTCCAGTAAAACCTAATATGTCAACAGATGAGCCAGCAACGTGCGCTTGCAGCCCAGAAGGCCAACTGTATCCTGGGCTGCATCAAGAGAAGCGTGGCCAGCAGGTCGAGGGAGGTGATTCTGTCCCTCTACTCCGCTCTCATAAGGCCCCACCTGGAGTTCTGCATCCAGTTCTGGAGCCCCCAACACAAGAAATACATGGACCAGTTGGAAAGAGTCCAGAGGAGGCCACAAGGATGATCCAAGAGCTGGAGCAGCTCTCTTGTGAGGACAGGCTGAGAGAGTTGGGGCTGTTCAGCCTGGAGAAGAGAAGGCTCTGGGAAGATCTTATAGCTGCCTTCCAGTACCTGAAGGGGGCCTACAGGAAAGCTGGGGAGGGACTTTTTACAAGGGCAGTTAAAGACAGAACAAAGGGAAATGGCTTTAAGCTGAAAGAGGGAAGGTTTAGATTAGATATTAGGAAGAAATTCTTCACTGTGAGGGTGGTGAGACACTGGAACAGGTTGCCCAGAAAAGTTGTGGATGCCTCCTCCCTGGAAGTGCTCAAGGCCAGGTTGGATGAGGCTTTGAGCAACCTGGTCCAGTGGAAGGTGTCCCTGCTCATGGCAGGGGGGTTGGAACTGGATGATCTTTAAGGTCCGTTCCAACCCAAACCATTCTACAATTCTATGAACACATACCAAATATTCTGCTGTATTTTTCTACAAATCATACTACCATATTCAGCCACAGCTAGAACATCTTAGGCTCAAGTGGAGAAGGGTTTTTTGGTTTAATTTTGGGTTTGAGATTTTCTTCTTGGGTTTTGTTCTTTTTTAATATAATTCACTGTATTTAACTACAGTATTTTCTCCCAGCATACTCTAGAAACAGAGCATAACAAACTGTTTCAGTTTCTCAATACCTATAAGCAAGAATTCCTACTGCTGTCATACTTTGCTAACAGGCCACTTTAAAGCCTTCCTATTATAGCAGCTATAATGTTAAACCACATTTATGTTCTGCCCATTCTGCTCTTTATTCTGCTTTACTGAGGGAGTAGCAGGGGGGGAGATAAGGATGGAATGGAAAGAGATGGGTCAAAAGAAATGCAACATTTTTGTGTCTTATTAGCACAGGACTTACTTTTGTATTTCAGTCACAATCTAACCATAATTTGCTTTTCAATGTGGTTGCAATACCACCTGCGCATACAAGCTTTGCAAGAGAAGGAACGTGTGAGGGGGAAAATCTGCAGTTTGGGAGAAAGAGGTTTCCCCCCCCCCCATCTTTTACATACTGAGAGTAATGTTAATTTTTCTCCTAGATATGCAGTTTCCAATAAAATTTTCAAAACAAGTATTATCATTTATTACTGTGATCACAATAAGAACCATTTGCCTATGCAGCCACCCAATGCCTCTCGACTTCTAAGATCCACCCACTCTGAAGCCTAGCTGAAGAGGCTTGGCCAAAAATCTAGGGGTTTAGTTTTTGGGGTTTTTTTTCCCAAAAAACTTTCTACTACTATAATACTGCAATGAAGGCAGCAAATATAAAGTTTGTTCTGGAATTTACATCGACTTTCCACATGTCTACTGCTACATTTATCCTTACTATACCTTATGGGTTGAAGCTGCAGGATTAGGTGCTGGTCTAGACACAGAAGTTGATATCCCACTGTAGCTAGGTGTTCTGTGGTGACCTGAAAGGCCTGTGGATCCAGTTTTTGCAACAGTTTTTGAACGTGGAAGGGAATTACTTGTGTGTGTTATGGGATCCTTCTTTTTTGGAACCGCTCCACTTTCTATAAAGAAAACCAATGTCGTGAGAATATTTTCAGCAGTCACACTTTTAACATAAATTCTAACTTGAACATAGTATTGTTGACACACATTATACAGTATTATAGCAGAATAATACAAGTTTTTAAAGAGGTTTAGTACTTTTAAGGGCATATTAACTGTAGCTTTCTCCTAAAGGCAAGTTTTGAATTTTTAGGAGCTCTCAAAACCAACACTGGTTAGCTACCTTGGAAAAGCTGGAGACTGCTAAATCCTACAACAGGGAGAGAACACCATCTGTTTCTTAAGAGAGAAGAACACAGAACACCAGCCAGAAGATTTTCTTTCCCAAGAACTCCTAAAAATAATCATTATTATAATCTCCAAATGACAAGCCATTAGATTCAGAGCATTAATTCCTTAAATGATGTTAGCTGGCTAGTTACTTTGGATACTAGCCAACACTATCTAGCACTTCCCATGCAGAAGCTTCACCAAGGCACTTGAACTTAGGAAAATTAAAATAGTTATAACTGCAAGGAACTACCAGGAGATTTTTCTTAAAACTTTGTTTTGCTTCAGGAATCTCACAGTGTAAGTAAATTCTAATGAACAGCTTTGAAGCAGCTTACCTTCTTACATTCCAAATTAAGTTTTAAAATATTTTATTATACCACTGAATTCAAACACCACCCACACATTCTGTTCACTTACTCTAATTCACCTCCATGATGGAGCAGGAAAGTCTCAAATTAGGTGACAGATAAAACTTCTTATATTGGCCACATGTGATTAAACTACTAAAGGTCATTTTGGTCCAAACTAAGTGAAACAGCACTTGACTTCTACATTCTCTGTATGGGATACAGGAGTAGATAAGGTTCCTTGGCACAGAAGTGGCAAGTGTGAAACATCAAATCAGAGACTGAGGTAGGAATGTGCTACAGTGAGCACACCAGTTGGTCAGGCTGGTTAATGATCAGAGCACAGCATCAAAACAGGGAAATTTTGTGTTGAGAATACAGCACTGAAAGCTGTCTTCTGGTACAGTACTGTTGTCTGTGCTAGAAACTGTAAATAGTGCCTTATTTTATATCATTTTAAAAGGATTAAGGAGCCTTTTGATAAGAGAAAGATGGTGTCAGAAGTAAGGAAGCTCAAGATGGATTTCATCTACAAGTTTCTTCACTAAGATTTTAGAAATCTGCAACTCAGTTTGACTTGTTAGTCTTAAGCAATGGGCCAAAGAACTCTGACTTTTAAGGAAGTTAACAACTCTACGAACAATTTTTAATCTATAATATTGCAGTTCAGTGAAAAATATTAAGTAGAAAGCCTCATAATTCTGAATGCTGTGCTTAAAAAAATCAAATAGGAATATTTCAGTGAAACAGGATCAATTAATTACTACCATTTTCTCAGCCTCTTTAAACAAAGTCTTGCATACTACTAGGAGCAAATCTTTACACAGCCTGCAGCTATCCATGAGTTGAACTACTTGGCTAACAAGCTTCTAAAGCCTTTCTTCAGTCACAAATCTACCCCTATTAAGAGTTAAAGAAACTCTGCAGCAGTCATCACAAACAATGCAGGTGTATCAATATGCAAAAAACAAGGGAACTTGAAGAATATTAACAACATTGACCTGTAAGATATTTATTGTTAGCAACAAAAAACCCACAAACAAACAAAACCCCAACAACAACAACGGAAAAAAAAAACACCAAAAAACCAAAACTGGCTACTGACTAAGTCACACACAGATGCAGAGCTGGTTAAATTTAGTCATTTCTGCACAGGAATTTTCAACTCAAAAACTCTTCAACATTAGGCATACTTAGTAATTTTCAAGTTCAAAAAGCAGAATATGAATCTTAAAAAGCGTAGCTGCTCAACACTTTGACTGGTCCAATTTAACCAAATCGGCACTCAGTTTGGTTGGGTTTTTTTGTTTGTTTTTTTTTTCCTTCATCTTCATTTGCACAGCTGACTTAAAGTCAACACGGGAAGGCTTCAAAAAGCTGAAGTAGTTTTACTCTATCTCCTTCACCCTAACATGTTGCTCAATTATCACACTTTCACAGAACTAACCCCTTCTACTGAGAAGAAGACACACAGGTTGCAGTTTTGAGTATCATAAAATTGCATAGGCAAGGAGAATTTCAGGAAGCTGGAAATACAGGAGGAGGAAGGGAAAAGAGAAAGGTTTAAATACAAATTACAATTTTCTGTAGCTGTACCTCCAGGAATCAAGACCACTAAGTTTACATATGTTCTGTGGTCAGCCCTGATGGGTAGCACAGAAAGAAGCACTGATGAACTACTCTTGAACATAGCTGTTCAGTGTCAACTCCAGAGGAAAACTTCACTGTATATACAAATTTTCATTGAGGAAACAAATAAAAATGTGATCAAACTTTACAGAATTACAGCATAGAAGTCTATCTATGTCTAAAGGGTGAAGTGTTTAAGAGCACATGTATGTCTCTTGTCATAACAGCCCCTACTATTTCATTATGTAAAATATATACTTTGCTGTAACAAATGCAAAACCTCCAAAGCACATTTCTTATCCATTTGTATTTTTCATCTGCTGAAAGACTGAAAATATGCAGCAAGTGGTCTTAAAATCTTTGTAGCATCTCCAGCAGCCTCAAATATTTCACTGTTCCATAAAAAGCAGAAGTGCCTAAAATATGTTCTAAACACAAAGACAGACCATGGCATTTTTTCAATTTTATCTGAAACACTGAACAATTTAATTGCCAACTTCACAACATACTTACAGGATAGTAATAGGGGCTTAATCATTTTGATTTTACTCTCCAAATCTTGACTGGACAGAATAATTTACTTCAAAGCTCCAACCTAACACCACTAGATCATACAGAAATAATGAGACTCTGGTCCTGAAAGCATCTCTGTAATTTTAATCCATCATCCAAATATACACACAACAAACAAATTACAAACAAGCAAGGAGTAAAATTTTGTCTGAGGTTTTCTATTGGTTAAATTGTGATAAGCTGCAGACACAGGGGCACAATTTCAGACTTCCTTACAGAAAGAAATGTTAAAATGCATTTATTATATTTAACTGTTTTTAAAGGTAAAGTGAAGTAAGGATATGTTTGAACAACTTTAAGAGAAGCTTGATTATACTACACACCTGGAAACACAGAAACAATCTGGGAAACATGCAGCTCTAGCTTATTTATTTAATAAAGATAACAACATGCTTTGTATTTCTAAAAATTAGACCAATTATATTTTCTTTTGTGCATGTAAAACAGATAAAGGCTCATATTAATAAACAAGTTTCTGCTGTTTTATAACTTCTTAAGCATCAAAAAAACCAGTTTAAATTTAAATTAGCAGCAGCAGTTCCAGTACTGCAGAACAGTTTCTAGCCTTTAGTAATGAAAACTTAAAAATAACAAGAAAATATTCCTCATAAATTCCTTACATATGCCTATTGATAACTGATATAAACTAAGAGAAGTTATTATATGTGGTCTGTGGACCTCAAGTTAGAAAAAAAGTCACCAGTTTAGAACTGTCTGTAACTTTATGTATGTAATTCTATTAAAAAAAAATTATCTTTAAACTGCTTAGCTACACATTTTCTGCAAATACTTTACAGCAAAATACATGCAGCAATTGCAAGATGGATAGTTATTCAGGATCAGCATTCACAATAGCCCCCAAAATAGTAATTCCTTCAAAGATTATATTCAGATTTTTCAAATAGGTACATTCAAGTAATAAAAAACTACCTAACAGGAAACTTCAGCAACTAACAAGGACCTGTTCCATGCTTCATACGGTAGCACAGCTACACAGACCAGGGACACAGTTGTTGTTCTGAACTGATAAAGCCACGTCAGTCAAAGATCCACTGTTGCCAAATTACGGTGTTAAAAATGATCTTATTGCTACTTGTTTTTCTACTTGGGAAACCCCTTGAAAAACTTCAGTATTAAGAGTAGAATTTTTGCGAATTGAAAAACATTGCCAATATAGGCCTACTATTACAGACACGCTAGCAAATCCAAGTGAAAAACGGGGTAAAACCCCAGCTACTTGCACAGTGCTAACGTCATGGTAAGAAAAAGAACTTTAATGCTTTTTCTGATTGTGTATCACGCAAAGATTTACACGTTAATGTAAAATGGCACACTGGAATTACTGCAATACTACCAGTATTGTAAGCACAGTATATAAATTCCTAAAATTCAAACATTGCATTTGGCAAGACTGGCATACTCTCCTTCCAAAGCTAGTTTAAAACCAAAAAATAACCCATAATGCAAAGGAAAACATGCATGTCTGTGAAAAAAAAGATAGAGCTAAATTGTTTTGCATCTAATTTAAGACTGCTATGAGAACAAGGGTGATGGATATTAAACAACAAATGTATTTCAAAATAAAGTTTTGGGTTAAGACTACTTGTTATTACTCTGAAGACAAGCTACTGTGCAGCTTTTTGCAACTGAAGGGCAGATGATACTGCTGTAATGAAGTCTTAAAAAACCTTATTATAAATCTATCAAATAAATTTTCAAGAAAAATCTCTAGCTATTGAGGTAAGTTAGGAAACTATGAATGAGGAAGACAGGGATAGGTAGAATCAAGAATCAAGTAAATTGGTCTGAAAGGCTGACACATAGCATCTTGAAAGAAGGAAGATTCTCACATTTTGGAAACAGAAGAAATGTGCAGTATAGCTGTGAGAACAGAATACCCAATATGTAAATAAAAACTTCAGCCTTTAAAGGCAAATGAAAGAAAGCAAAGCACTTTGAGCAAAGAACAGAAAAAAGGCACTTTCTTGATGTTAAAACTATGAATGACCATGCTTCACACTTCATAAAATCCTGAACTTTTTTAAAAGTCCAGCCTGATTAGGCAACAGCACAGGTAATACTTTATGTAGACAGGAAAATAAAACTTATGTCAGAGCCCTGTGCAGAGTAACTCTGCAGCACCTCTACTTCCTCAGTAACAGCAGTCCTCTTATCTCAAGTACCCTACAAGCTGACTTTGCACAGTTTTCTAAGAATCTGTCATCTACTGTGTGTTTTTAAATGATTGCTGCCACCCATGTGAAAATACTGTCTTTATGACAACATGTATAAAGAAGCACTTTTAAGAAAAAAGTGTAGTACCAGCACCTTACAAACAAGACTCCCTCCTCCCACAACCCAAAAAAAGAGACAGAAAGAGCACAAGAGAGTGAGCATGCAAGCGCAGGCACCAGCCAGTTAAGAAATTCAGACAACTGTTAACAGGCTGACTTTCCTGGTATTACCAGGCACCCCAGCCCACAGCTGCAGGAGAAGTTCAGTACGTTGGGGAAAACTCTGAATTCCACAAGTTATTAATCTAAACTTTACCTTTGGCAATGTAAATGCAAATGAAAATGGAACTGGAACAAGCTTCTTCAAGTCTTGTTCAAAGTAATCAATAGATGCCTGGTACCTAACTCTTTTTCCGTGACCTGCTCTTTAGTCCTGTCTCTTCTCAGATGCCACTGAGCCTGGTAAATGAAAGTTTCTTCATTAGCCTGAATTCCTTTTCAGAAAGTCAGAAGATACTTTTTCAGGAAAAAGCATCTCCAGAAGATCATGGCCCTTTGCAGTTGTATCACTACCCTTTCCTCCACAGTTTTGCAGAAGTGTTTCAGTCATTCATCTTCTGTAAGTCACCAGGAATATGACTCCAAACAGGCAAACTGACTAATATCAATTTCCAGGAGTTTATCAACAGTGACCCCTTCCTGCTACAGGAATTTCTGTAAATAAAAACACACGCCACCGAACTCGAAAAACGTTTCTTCATTTCCAGTAGGTGCCAATGGGAATTCTAGGCTTTGTTGCAAATAGATTTAAGTATTCAATTAACAGTTTTAAGAATTAAAGTTCAGTCTAACCTCCCCTGCAGCATCCAATTCTGAAATACATTGAGAAAAAGGTACAAAGACATATAAAGGAAAGAGCTTAAAGAAAAAGTTGTTCATATCAAATCAGATAGAGCATGATGTCAACTTTTGTATGTATATGTATGTACTTGTTCATTCAGTCTCTGGCCAATCAGGTAAAAAGATTTAGTTGTACTACATCATTTAAAGTGAAAGCTCAGTCTACATAGGAATTTATATTGAAGGGACATTTTTACTACATCTTTTTGACAAATGCAGTTAACAAATACCACATATACAGTAATCTAAAGGTGCCTAACGTGACATAGTTCCACTACTGTAATTTCTCACACATTAGAAAGAATAAAACCAAACAGTAAGATGACTTCATAACTAGAAATGGAACTAAAAAAGAAAAAGTATGTGGATTACACAAAGTTTCCAGTGTATTTACTTTAAAAACTGAATACTGCTCTTAACTCAGTAGACAAGCTTTATGAATGCCATTGCTTGTTAGCTCACTGTTTTATTTAACCTCACTATAGTGTACTGTACAAATTATCAGTTGAAATCACAGGTGTGACAATAGCTTACTGCTGACTTAAAACATTCCCTGAAGACAATTCACAAACCTCACAGTAACTTTACTCCTTGTGTATGGACAAACAAGTTTACTTCTGGTATTTTAGTATCCCTGGTGCAGTCTTCTGGGAAAGGATAAAAACAACCTTATTTGACAAAAAGCAAGAACTGTTCCCCCCTGCCTTGTTTTAATTGTACATCACTTTCACAGAGTAAAAAACCCTGAAATGTAAAGCAGCTTAATGCAAATGCACATTCACCCCGACAATATCATAAAGGAAGAACTACTTATATAGGCAAAACATATAACCTACATATTCTATGTTGACTTTGACGCTTTCTAAAACAGGCTTAATTCCTTTAAGAATAAAACACAAGAAATATTTTCTAAAATGTTGTCTTAGCAAATAGTTTTGGATTCTAGAACAGTCATTGTAAGAGAGAACTGAATGCTACAAAATAAAAGTGCTGTCAAAGTCATAGAAAGGATGGAATGTATTCTATATAAAGCCTTTAAAAACAGAAATATAAAACAATTTTTTTAAAGCTGTTGGGGCCAGAACATAGCATTGCATATTTTTCCCTGTAATACACCAGTAACTGAGAGACATCCTGTCAATAGGCGCTGGTAAAACCAAACCCACCTGACTGGAGATGTCCATTGCGGCATGCCAGGTTAGTACTGTCATTATAGACCTCCATTTGCGGCTTGGAAATTTGCAAAACTGCCTGCAGCTTCTCTACATAGTAGACAGAGGGGGAGGAAGGAAAAAGGATAAAATAAACAAACAAAAAATAAAAATGAACCAAGAAAATTTATGTATGTTGAACACACAAATGTCAAGTTTGGCTTTGTTATACTTGATACAGGGTTAAAGATAAAAGGAGTACTTCTATCTATCCTACACGTTTAGTAAATTTGTAAGGAAATTCTGTCAGTATGAACATGACTGAAAACAGCTTTAAAACTAGCCACTTACAACTGAGTTAATTACAATCACTAGACTGGAAAGATTCTTGTAGTTACTTCCCAAAAGCAATGGTCAGGATTAGCTCAACTTCATTTACAAAACATTTGTGTTGATAACCCATTTCTGAAAGTCCTCTGCAAGGTGTTACTTTTGACAAACTGCAAGGAGTCATCGCTTTCCTGCATATTAAATGTTTCACTGAAGTAGTAACAGCCAGTCAATGTTTTAGAAAAACCTCAACTGTTCAAGCAAAACACTATATACACATTATTGTGATGTCTTTTAAGATCTCTAAATTAGAAAAATAATTGCCTTGAAATTAAGTCAATAAAATTGTCATGCAACCTGTGTTCTTTAAGAGGATTAACTTCAGGAACATTTGAATACAAGATTTATAAGGTTAAAGATTAAGGAGAACGAAACTAACTCTAAGAAGTCATGATAAACTAGCCAAAGCATTAAGTCAAAGAGATGTAAGGCTGCAGACAACAGAAAACAAGAATTAAGTCTCAGGACTATTAGTTCTCCGCAGCTCACCTACCACTCCTGCTTTTGCCACTGCAGTTAAACACCTCTAGGCCTTATTTTTGGGGTGCTTTACAACCTCTCCCACCTTTATTTCACACACCCCCCTTTTTCATACAAACAAAACACAGTTTGTAAGGATGCAAGGCACACATTGTCACACTCCCCTGCCTGCCCCCTGCCCCGCCTCCTTTTTTTTTTCCTCCTCTCTCCCAAGAGGTAACAGTACCCAGAAGCTGCAGGAAAACAGATGGCCAAAGAGAGGAGCAATATCCTCTGGCAACATGAAAGCACATACTGCAAAAGAAGCCGAATTCCACTGGAAATGTGCACAGCCAAGACCATAAATGCCCTGTGTGGAGGAAGAATTGCCCTTCAGAGCTCACAGATCGTACAACCAAGAAACATCAACACTTCCTTGCTTCCGCTTCTTTGTCTATTACAGATCTGTTTCCAGTCTTTCTGCTTCATTCCTTTCTTCTTCTGTCTGCTCCAGACCACTCCCTGCTTACCTTCCCTGAAAACTATCTTAAGAACCAATAGCTTAAGTGACAGTTTAATACTAATATCCAGACAGAACAAGATGCAGTTCAGAGTAGAAATTTAGTAGCCACGGGCAAATAAGAAAAGCTGAAGTTAATGATTCGCATGTGCACCCAGGGTTTATTTTGTTTTAAATTGAAAGTATTGAAGAGTTGGGTACAGTAAACCAAAAAAACCCTGTTAGTCACACAAGAACAGCCTACAAACAACCACAAGGCTTGTAACTTGCAAGGAGTTACCCTAAGAAACCTCCCTCTACAGAAGCCTAAGAAAAGCCCGTTAGTATGACTGGCCACAACCACAGTGCACTGTCTCAGTGGGTGCAGCACTACTGAGGCAGAGAGCAGAACAGCCTCCGCCCTGCCCAGGGCATCCCCTCTGAACCGAAAGCACACAGGGAAGCTTCGGAAACAAAACTAGTATTAATAGACTTGGTAAGATACTAGATAATCAGGTAAGTTTTGGAGAACATTTCTGAACTTCACAAAATAAATTTCTAGTGAGTTACCATAATAAAACCAATTGGCTTGGGCAGGAATTCAGGAAATGCCATTGGCTTCGACACTTCAGTTTGAGACTGAGGTTTTACCACAATTATCAATGGCTTAGCAAGTTCCACATATTCAGAAACTCCAGAACTGCAACAAAAAATGTAATCCAACTGTTGTCCAGTTTCACTTCACACACTGTCTTCCCATCATATTTCATATTAAAATGTAATCTTAATATTGCACATAAATTTACATAAAGCAAATATCTCACTTTGCTTGAGAGACAATGTAGCTCTAGAGCCCTCTGGAATAATTAAAATAAATTGAGATATTAAATATTATTCCAGGGAATTAACAGGACACCCTATCACCTTCCATTTAAATGCTTTCTCCCTATGTCTTCATACATTGGTGGGAAAAAAAACCCCAAATATGTTTACAGAATCTCATTCATTGTTTTTCCCTGATGATACAACGTTGACATAAACCTACCAAATAAACACCACTGCAGCCACTGTCTTATTTGGGCAACACTAGACCTTGAGTTCAAAGTAACTGATCGCTACTAAAAAAACCCGTTACCCTATAACACAAGCCTGAAGCAAAATCACCATCACCTCCAAGATACTGGAAGAATTCCAAAAGGTGTTAATTGAAGCCCATATCTATATATGGACAGGAATATTATCAAAGAGGATACTGATGAAAGATATTTGAATTATGTGCCATGTGCATCCTTCAACCAAAATACTAAAGCTACACATAGCACACAGAAAGGCACTTGTGCTGATACATATCTGTCCCCCTACAGAAAGTCTCTCTGAAATGGGAGAACACAGATTGCTACAACATGTGTATAATGTTAGAATTAAATAGTGTTGCACTGGACATTCTGGGTATCTATCTTTAGGAACAGCAAGCTGCTGAGTTTTATGTACTGACTGTAGAAAACAAATATCCTCCTGTGATTCCAAAGATATCAAATATAATGATTCTAACATGGGAGATCAGTCATCCAGGAGAGATCAGGACTACGAAGACCACCAGAGCAAGTTTCATCTGCTCATCTAAATAACTGCACAGCTAACACACCCTAAGGCGTGTCAAAAACAAGGGCTGTCACCAGTTCAAATGGCAGAACTTGGAAGTACCCTGACAGCTAGCACAACTCAGTATTGCCACTGGACTATCTTGTCCTATCGCTCTCAAGTAACAAGTGACAGGACAAGAGGAAATGGCCTCAAGTTGCACCAGGGGAGGTTTAGCTTGGATATTAGGAAAAATTTCTTCACCAAAAGGGTTGTCAAGCATTGGAACAGGCTGCCCAGGGAAGTGGTTGAGTCACTGTGTCTGGAGGTATTTAAAAGATGTGTAGATGAGGTACTTAGGGATGTGGTTTAGTGGTGGACTTGTCAGTGTTAGGTTTTCAGTTGGACTTGATGATCTTAAAGGTCTTTTCCACCTTCCCTACTCCCCCCCAGAAAAAAAAGACTGCCAAAGTGATCTGAAACATACCTGGAGTAACTTCAGCTTTCAAGCTGTGTCACAGTACAGCTTTAAACAGAATACAACACAGTAATTTAGACTCAAGATGAAAACAGCTCAAAATAGTAAAGCCGTCATCCAAGGTAAGCAGCTACATCCTCTTGGTCTAACATTAAAAGGCATCAGTGGTGTGATGACACATGGTGATAACACGTGGGTGTGATCAGACAGCACACTCCCGTCAGTGGTGTCATGCAACTTAAACTTACATTGATGATCCAGCACACTTCAAAAATACCAAAGCATTGAATACTTTTAAGGGACAGTTATAAACCATATGATTTAATTTTCACTTTCTATGTATTAGCAACATAACTTGCTTGACTGGATGGCATTTCAGTTGGGCAGTCTGCAATCACATCTGTCTAGCAAGCAGGATAAAATATTTGATATTAATCTCTACTTCCAGTCTGTTTTATCATGTCAGTTAATGCAATAAAAGATGTGCCTGTTCTCCCTTCAGAAATACAGAAATTCCACAGAGCTAGAGAAAACACTTACTCTTTGATCTTAAGAGTTGGATTAATAGGAAAAATCACTTTACTGTGCCTTGAGAGCTTTAGGTGCCTTAGGTTTAGTTGAACTACAAAAACATCTCCACACCACTTAAAAACTTCCAAATATCTATTACCATAAGTAACAAGCTAAAAGCTGTGTTTAGACTTACACATGCAATTCAACTTCATATTGCCTTAAATATCCATAAAATCCATGTAAATGCCATATAAAGTAATAAAAACAAACGCTGTCAATACTTGAAGGTTGGTTAAACGGTATAACAAATATTACTCGAATAGATTCATAATGATCAAGCTCACAGGGATTTAAATCCATAGAACCATCTCTCCAAACATCTTTTTCCTTCCTAAAGGAGAGATGATTTCATTTGCTCCTTTCTATCCAAATTTTGCTCTCAGGTGCATTAAGGCAGATCCTTAGTGCAAACTGAACAAGAACTCAAGTAGAACAAAGTACTAAACTTCTAATAATTTCAAAGTAAAAATGTCATATTTGACAGCAACTTATGCAATAAATGCTATTTTATCTGTTTACCTTTCAATCTGCACTCTGAATGAAGAATACAAATAGCATGTGATCATCCATTCTGGTAGTAAAGATGAATTTTCTAGCTTGACTTCAACTTTAATTTTTTTGCAATGTCTACCCTTTTTATCTTTTCAATCAAAGCAGAGCAAGTAAACCACTTGCCAACATCACAAGTGCTACTACAGTAACACAATCAAGACAAAGGACTATCCACAAAACACAGGCATTGCTACTTCAAGGTTCAAAGAACAGCAAATTTTTTAAAGAAATCCCAGTTACTTGCAATGAGGATGTCAACAACAAGCCATACCTTATCAAAGATTGTTAGCATGTAATGACTTTCACTCTTTTGTCCCTTAGTTCACATTACCTCTAGAAGTCAGCCTTTAACCCTAATAAGTAGAAAATATTTTTTCTGCATATACTAAGATTCTACCGACAAAACACCTCTGATAAAGCACAGAAGCCTCTTTCACTCCATGTTCCCTTCACTTTCTTTCAAAAAGAACTAAGGACACCAGAAGCTCAAGGGTAACAAAAGGGATTCATTTCCTTGTGGTTGTCACAACTTCCTTGTCAATGACCAGTCAAGACTACAGCATCACAAAGTGTAAAATGAGTTTTCCTGTCTGCTCTATATGCTCCTAGAGAGGGAGTTAGAAGAACTCAAAACAACACAGTGCAAGATTAAAGCTGCAGATACACAAGTTAAACTCAAGTACATTTGTTAGTTCTCTCTTAAAGAGCAATTAAAAAAAAAAATCATTTTACTGCCTGAACTCAAAGCATTTCCAAAGTTCTCAGTTTAGCAGATGCACTACACAAAGCTGTGTGTTTGCTGCTTGATGGAGGAATCTTTGTCTATCATGCGCAGTAAGATGCCATTTCCAATCCTGCCTGTTTTACTCTGTCCTTTAAGAGCTTATATGCAACATTTAATTTTGATAAAGATAGAACTATACAACCCTATGCTTCTGAAAAGAAGTGATCTCACCTGCTAGTCTTAAAATACAACACTACTAGATACAAATTATGAGAATTAGGATTTAACAACCTTGTGGTCTACATAATGCTAAAGAATTATTATCTCAGCACATACCAATAATCAGGAAAATTGTTCCCTAAGTGACAGCAGAATTAACAGAACATGAAGTGGTTAGACTTAAAGAAGGCATACTTCACACTCATGCTCAGCAATATATAATAGGTTTTATTACAGATCTAACACATAAAACCTAAACTAACTCCAACAAGAGTTAGTCAAGACTTGCTCAGCTTATGAGTCAAGTGTTCTATGGTATAAAGAATTGTCAGGTGCTTTTACACCTATTTATTAAGGCATAGGGAAGAGGGTCATGAGATTCCAATTTCAAAATCCATCAACAGCATTGAAAATAATATTACTTATTCTCAGCTAAAACCCAAACTTGAGACCCTACATAGATAATGACTCCTTCACTTCGAAAATCAAAGTAATATTTTAGAAGAATGCATTACATGAAGTTGTGCAAATAACAACAAACTTTCCAAAGTCATGAATTGTAACTGGTACCTAAAAGCTGCAAGCGATCCTTGGCCATTGCCAAATTTGTCATCATTTTAGATTGCAGACGTCGTGCCCGTTCACACTGATCACCTTGCAAAGAAAAACCAATGTTAAAACACAATTTGGCAAATACTTTTTAAAGTGCTAAAATACTGACACCCAGCTTTCCCTCCTCTTCCTCCCACCCCTTATCTACCCTTTCCACTAAAAAACATAATTGTAAAACTAATGAAAAAATCCTAAAGCTTCCGATTTAATCAAGAATTTAAAGTTAGTTGATGCTAGATGCTTTACAATATTACTCATAGAGCGGTGGGAACCCAAGCACTGCTTTGCATATTGTCTAACATCTCATGCTGACTTTATATGCATTTTTCTAAACAGAAAGTCAAATAAAAAAGATTTTTAAAAAGCTTGAAAAGTGACTGAGAGGCAAGTATAATTTGAAATAATTAACTTTGGCAAAATTAACAGATTTAAATTCAGTTGACTGTGTCCCTTTACATTTCAAAATACACAGAATTACAGACATTAGTATCACCACTTCCTAAAAACAATGTCTGCTCAAGCTTTTTTTTTTTTTTTTTTTTCCTGTGCAATTTAGACAGGTTGTATCAAATGCCACTGGTATTGCTGCATAAGTAACATGTCACCACATAGTGTTCACAGACATTTCTAAACATACTTAAGGAACAGAACAGCAGCCTGCAAAAGCATTTACAGTTTTGGGTTTTTTGGGAGGTGAGTTCTTATTATATTACTTTGAGGACAGAAATTCTTAGCAAGTCCCTTCATTAGACCTACCTTTCTCTATGGTAGAAGCACACCTGCTTCTACACTACAGCTTAAAATGTTTCCATATACAAAGATGGCTTTCTTCCTCTGTTGGAAACGTTCAGCTGTTTTGATATAAGCTATTCAGAAACATAATGCTAGACCATTCCAAATTGAGGTGTTTCTTTTTTAGTTGTACTGAAGGGAATATAAAATTCTGTGTAACTGAGAACAAGAACTGTCAACTTTGGTAAATCAAATCAGAACTCAGTATTTTGACATTCTCATTATATAAGAACTCAAGTGTTTTACTCTAGAATTTTCATGAACTGCTTATGATTTTGGACAGTCTGAAAACATCTGGAGCAAGACTTGCATGTGTTACAGACCAGAATATTAAGGTAGAACAGAGAAATGGACCAGCATTCACCTGCAGCTAAAAGAGGAATAAGAAACACTCTTAAGAATTTATTAATACAGCAGAGCATTCCTAGTACCTACCATATTTAGCAATATTGATTCCTCACTTTGAAGAAGCCATAAACCAAAATCTTTTCCACAAAACTCAAAACTGGCTTACCTTGGCCAATTACTAAGACAGCTATTCCTTTTTCCAGTTCTTCAATTCCTTTCTTATACCATTCAACAGCTTGTTCCTTTTGTCCTGCTTAAAAAGGAAGTGAACCCATTATTTTCTGTAACGAATTAAAGCTTAGGAATGGTTCCATATAATGCTGTGTCAAATAAGTAAGAGGAACTAAAAGATACTTGAACAAAATCCTATGATTTAAAGAAACACTTAAAGGGACACTGTCAACTTTATATCTACTTAGTTTCAAGTAAGCTTTTCTATTAAAAACAGGTACTACACCAGCCTCAAATCACTTTTGCCTGTTTTAGGAATACTCCTCCATCCGCCTTAAAGAGATCAGTCCCCTAAAAAAAACCAAACAAAACAAAAAAAAACCAAACCCCACACAAAAAATAAGGTAAAAAAGCTAGCCTACACATACTCATTCATAACAGAAATGGTGAAATTAACAGTTCTTCTTTCTGGAACATCAAATTGAGACATGTCTTTTAATCCTCCAGTGATAGCCAATACCAAAGTAACACTAGAAGCACAGAAACTCAAGAAAAACTGCAACAAGTCTAAGATACTGCACAAGTTAGACAAGAGACACTTTTCCTCTGGTTAACTTTTGTACAGAGCAGCTCATTTGTCATGGAGATATTTCTTTGTTCATCCTATCATGAAACTGCTGTATTGCAGGTGTACGTCAACTTTCACATGAAGTACAACACACGTAGAATGAGAGTACATCTCTGTACCAACAATGTCCTCAGCAAATACAACCAGGAACACGCCTATGTCTAATCTATACTATCTGAACTCCATGACAGCAAATAACCCATTGAAAAGATATTAATATCTACTTCATATTGCACCCCTTCTATAAATACTCTGCATTAAAAAGAAATTTGCGTCCACATGGAAACATATTTTTTGCTAGGTAGCTGTGTCACACTAAGCATGCCTTTCCACACAGGAATACAGCACATTAGGTATTACAATTTAAATCTAATTAGCATTAATGAGCTGCTAGTGCTAGAAAAACAAAAAACACATAGAAGGAAACCTTCAGATATTATTACCCTAGTTTCAGAAAAGAGAACTTTTCACACAACTATTCCTAAGTGTCAGTTACCACTGCGTTACTTTTGCGCTCCAATATTTTGACAACTTCAGTCTCCAATTGAACTATTTTCTAGCGAATTTTAGTGCCAGTAAAAACATTTCAAATTTCTAGAATCCTCTTAAGAGTTTTCTCTTGCTCCTCTCCAGATGCAGAATCTTTTAATAACATTTGGCAAGTTACCCTGTGCAGGTAATTACATGCTTTGCTCTTCTTACCAACACAAACCACAGGAGCGCACCTTCCTACAGTGAATATATATCATACATCTTGGGAATAATTTTATTACTGCCCTTTCTCCTCCAGCCTCATATATCCTGACTGTTAAGGACAAAGCTAGATAAATTAAATCATCAAAACTGAGTGACTTTGATCCTCTCTGTAGCCTTTTTTCCCTCTAAACTTCTCCCCATCACCTATAGAAACAGTTTTGACCGCAGTGTAAATCTAACACTATTAGAAATCATGTCTGAGGTGATTCCAGTCACCTCTGCTATTGCCTGAATTGCTTTGCTATTCTGAAGAGCAGTTGCAGACACACCAAGGTCATCATTAAAATCTCACTTCCACCTTTTAACTGGAGACGTTTTAAAAGCAATATACCAAACTGAGCTGTTTGCAAAGGTACTCTGAATCTACACAGACCGGTCTACTAGTTCTCAGTGATTCAGACATTAAAAGTACAATAAAAAGTCACATTCCTTAGAAGTCATTGATTTGCTGTACTGGGTCTGGATGGGATGGAGTTAACTTCCTTCATATCAGCCCATATGGTGCGGTGTTTTAGAGCTGAGACTAAAACAGTGCTGATAACACACCAATGTTTTGGCTACTGCTGAGCAGCTTGCACAGCCTCAAGGTTTTCTTTTTCCCACTCTAGATCCCCAGCAAGTAGGCTGGTTGGTGGTGCACAAGAAGTTGGGAGGGTACACTGGCAGGATGACTGACCCAAATTGGTCAAAGGGATATTCAGTATAATATAATACAATATAAAACTCAGCAATAACAACTTGGGTAGAGGAAGAACAGGATGGAGGCTGTCTACCAAGGCAGCCATTGCTCAAAAACTGGCTGAGCATTGGTAAGCAACTGCCTTTGCAACACTTGTCTTACCTTCACCTCTTTATTTCGCTTATTAATGCGTCTTTATGCTGAACCACAAGTTTTCTCACTTTTGCTCTTCCTATTCTCTCCCCCGGCCCACTGAGGGGAGTAAACAAGCAGCTATGCGGTTGCTTAGCTCCTGGCTGGGGCCAATGGCCCACATGTGCCTTCTCAGTCCCAGGAAAACATGTTAAGCTTGATTTTGAAAATACCAAAACAATAATATTAATTTCCCCAATAATTCAGAAGCATAAAAATTACCAGAAATGTTATCATAATTACTGAAGCACATAGAGGTTCCAGAATAGCAAAAGTGCCATGTAATTAACAGGATATTGAATAATTCAGAAATCCCAACCATTTCACATACGAAGCCTAATAAATTGTTTTCTGTTGGAAGTTATAAAAAACATGTTTACACATCAAATTAATTCAAGATATGCATGTATTCCAGTAAAAACAGATAAGCAAATAACAAATCTATGAATTAAAGCAAAGTGAGTTCTTCCTCAGTGAGACAAATATTGCATTTGCAGCATTGTAACAGCTTTGCAATTGCTTGTGTCAGCAAAGATTTTTTTCTTACTAAATGTATGACCTATGCAGCTAATTCAGATATGACAACTCTAAAAATATCAATAAAGCAAGTCCATTATTAAAATTTCGGTATCTGAAAGCTCACCCTTCAAACTACCAACAGTTATCAGCCACAACAGTGGAACGGGCACCTGATAACTTAAGACTTAGCCACCCTTCACTGAGAAATCGTCAACACCACTGAAGTTTTAAGCTACCTCACCTTCTTTCATGCTTTGCTCCTTTGACCCTCGATGCTCTTACACTCCACATCTGTTTTGAACTAACCTTGATGCACACAGCAGGTGTTTTTCTCCCAGAGCTTAGTGCTGCCACTCCCAAACTGTCAAGGTAAAGCAAGGGACATCCCTTGCTTTTATGATCCTCTCAGCATGTAGCTTCTATTGAAGGCCTATTCCTACATTTTTAACTCCCTCCTCTAGGACAGCAGTTACACTAAAGCTCAACTGAAAGGGCATAATAAGGAATCATGTTTCCAGAGACTTTTAAAAACCCAGCTCAGCACACCCCCAAGGACTACTTTTTGGATGCTGAGAGATGTGATGCTGCTTTTAGACTACATGACTAAATCAAATGCACTAGCAACTGTTTGTTGGGGGTTTTTTTATCCTCTAGATAGAAAAAGAAAATCCTCACTCTTGTGTTTTATTTAATCGAACCCTAAACATCCTCTTTCCTTACCATCTTCTAGTCACGTAGGGTTTTTTTCAGTGTAAGCAGGTCAAAGAGTTTAAGAAAAACATTTTTTCAAGCAACTATCAAAATATTAATAAATATTTCTTTCCTTAAAAGTCAAGACGACTCCAAATGGGCAGTTTGAGAGCCAAGTTTCCTGAAGACTCACTTCAACACTTCCATCATTTATCAGACAGGACATCAAAGGATGCACCCTTGGTATTGTCCCCGGCGCTTTTGTTGTCCGGGTAGCCCGGTTAAACCAAAAGCTTGTTACAGTCACACCGCCCGATTTTTAATCGCCTCGCCCACACCTCCGCACCAAAGCTTTAATTTAAAGTTGTCAAAGCGAAATGCAAAGACTTGCATTGCGTGGGGAATCGGTCGGAGCCTCAGCTCCACGATCCGGCCCGCGCCCGCTGGCTGCGGCGAGGCAGGAACGGGCCCGGCCGGGCGGCGGGGGCACGAAGCATCCTCACCGCCCTCCTGCACTGTCCCTTCGCAACCCCTGTTTCTCAGATATGCGGCTTTTGTCTATTTTAACTCAAAGCGGCAGCCCCGGCACCCGGCCCTGCTCGCTGGCCCCCCCTCCCTCACTCCCTGCCGCGGCCCGCCCTGCGCAGCCCGACCTACCCCCCGCCCTCCGCGGCGGCCGCCGGCGCTCCCCTACCTCTCTCGTCCTCGTCGATGCGCAGCGCCATGGAGATGCACTCGAAGGCCCGCTTGTGACAGGCCCGCACCGTCTCGGGCGCCCCGCCGGGCTCGGGCGCGTCGCCGGCCCCGGCCCTGCTGCCCTTGGCGGCCATGAGGGCGCCGCGGGAGAGGCGCTCGCAGAGCCAGGCGAAGAGCAGCCCGAGCTGGAAGGCGACGAAGCGGAGCAGGGCGAAGGCGGCGAAGAGCGGGTACGAGAAGTAGTACAGGTTCCGCTTGTGGGGGGACGCCGCTGCCGCCGCCCCCGCCGGCGGCACGGGGGGGGCCGGCCCGGGCGGCGAAGAGGGTGAGGCCCCGGCGGCCGGGGGCGCGGAGCTGGAGCCGGCTGAGCCCTTCTTTTTCCCTCTGCCGCCCGGAGAATTCATTCACCGCCGTCGCCATAACCCGCTGACAGGGACTGACAACAACCGGCCATGGCGGCGGCGGCGGCAACGCCCCTTTCGCTCAGCCCGGGGGGAGGAGTGCGCGGCGGCCCTCGCCGAACGCGGGGCGGAGCCGCCACCGCCGCCCCCAGCGCCGCTGGTGTAGAGGAGCCGCGGCGACAGCGACAATAGGAGGCGGGGACGGCGCCGTGGGACGCCTACAGCTCCCTGCCTGCCCCGCGCCGGCAGCAACACTCCGCGCCGTCTGAGAAGCGCAGTCCCGGAGCGGGGGCAGCGGCCGGAACGGGGAGAGCTCCACCGGCAGCGCGTCAGCCCGCTCCCGCCCCGAACGAGCCTGTTAGATCGCGTTGAAACACACCGAGTGGAAAGACGAGGAGTAATTTAATTAATCAATTACTGTGGCTGGAGTTGCGAAGGCCCTGCAGGCAAAAGGCAGTGGCAGGTACCTGGCCTGGCTCCCCGCCCGCAGTCATTTCCAGAGGCAGGTGAGGAGGGCTCAGGGGAGTTTCCTCTTTCCCAGAGCCACGGGCCTCTCCCTTCGAGATACGGAACATCCAGTAGCTGCCGGTGCCCGTCCTCCCGCCGCAGCCGAACTGCCCCCCAGAGACAGGGCTCGCCGGTGCTTTGTCTGCCCCACGGTTCTGTAATTGAAATGACAGACTGTCTCCTCCCATGGAGAAAACTAACGCCATTGAGTATACATTATAGATGAGTATACATTATAGATAAGTCATTCGGGGAAAAAATAATCGTAATTCCCTTTCCATCCTCATTATTTTATTATTGTATAAAATACAGAATTTTATTGACATAAGAAATAACATATAAATACATAACAGAAAATTCGTGACCTAGAACCCTTATTAAACCAAGGCAGTAAATCCACCAGTGCTGAAAGAAAATGCAGTAAGGTTCATTAAGTATTTTCTTCTGTTTTTGGTAAGAAGGATGATGTACTTCTATTGTGAAAAATACCACAAAGTATTTTCAGTCTACTTGTAACTGGGAAAAGTTCAGTATCTAATACTGATTTTTTTCACCATACCTAACTGTCCTTTTAAAAAAAATCCCTTGTTTACTGATGTAAAATAAACCAACAAATAATTTTGGAATTCCAAGGAAATTCCAGAAACTTCAAGCAGTGTTAATATTATGTTGTATTAAAAAATGTCCAGTGAAATAAGCCATGTGACAACAGATTACCCATCTATAGTCTCTATTATCCATCTGCTATCTAAAGTGTCATCCCATTACTCAGCAAAATAGTAGAAAAGCTGGTGGAGTAAGTTATTAATAAATTAAAAACCAAATTGGCCATAGGAAGACGAGTCTCAGACAATCTTGAGTACTCAATCTATTCAGTTACTTTTACTTAGAATCCCATCTCTCTAAGTTACCTGACTATGTCACAGCAATAAAATAGTAGCAAACAATGCACCTGTTGGGGGAATAACAATTCCTGAAGCCAAAACACAGATGCAGAAGTGGACATCACCCAGGAATTGTGAGCAAATGGTAATGCTTTTAGTGAGAACATACAGAATCAATTCAATCAATTGTGCCTAATAGTTTGGTGATCTGTGATTTTAATCACCCTTCCCTTGTATATTAAGCTGGCTCTAGCATTCATGGGAACCTGCCTGTGAACTATTCTAATTAATAGTCTGGCATAAAATCAGTGTAGTTAAAAAAAAAAAAGCCTTAAAAAAAAAAATCAGAGCAATGGATGCTCTGCTGGCTTTGTGAGATGTCCTGGCTCAGAAAGGGTTCTGATGAACACCAGAAAAGAGTGAGGAAGAAGTGAAACTTCATGTTTTCTGGAGTAGTCAACTGTTAGATCAGCTCATCCACCTGACTTGACTTCACCCTTAAGAACAAGGACTCATAAAATACAGGAGGTACAACACAAAAAGTTTTGGACTCAGAGCACACAAGCACCACAATCACTGGAATTTGAAAGGTGTGACTATCCTGACACCACAACTTGACATTGCACAAAAGCTGCAGTTAGGAAACCTTTTATCACTCCCAACACATCACTGCACAAAATGAATATAATAGAGACTGTATGAATGGTGAAACAGGGCTAGGAGTAAAAGGATTATTTTTTTCCTTGGTAGCCATTGCTACAACAAATTCAGATATTCTAAATTTAATTCTCTAAAATGCCATTGCTAGAACATGATGAAAAATTAGAAGAGAGGCCCAAACCAGAATGAACAGCTTACATCTCTTCACTCTCATCTGTTCCCATTAAAAATTTATTTGCATTCCCGTTTTGCTTAAGTTTTAGAAAAGATCTCAGGATTTTGCCTTCTGTGTTTTCACCCAGCTGTCTTGACACCATCTAGGGTTGCCAGCACTAGGTCCTCAAATTGATGCAAAGACAGCATGCAGTTCTGCTGCAGTTCCAGGTCCTTCAGTTGAGTATCAAACCTGGGACTGATTGCACTACAGTTTTTGAACCTGCTTAACACACTGAAAACACCATCAGTTCTGTAAACGTTATTTCAAATTCACTGATGTAAACACACTTTATCATTACCATTAATAATTAGAGGATTACATCAGAGCATAATCTAATGAGAACACGGCATTTTCTGTTATTTCTCCATGTTGCTGATCTTTTAAGAGCATCAGCTAGATCATTCATATGCATTGTCACTGCAGCAAGAAGACAGAAAAAGGAATAGACTTATTGCTGTAAAGCAACAAAAAAGTTTATTTTCTTTAAAAAAATAGACTACTGGAATGTAACTATTTTCTCAAGCAAAGAGGTTCAAAAGGCCTTTTTAACCTACTAGTACAGACCATGTTACCAGACACTGAATTTAATTCCTAATGAAAACAAAAGAAGAAAATGCAGCATAGATGTTCAAATGCTGGTGCAGTTTGTGAGAGTACAACAGCTGAAGAAGCAGTAGATTTTTCCATTTCTTGATAGCTTCAAGTCAATTCAGGATAATTAAAGCTGATACCTGGAGAAAGGTGAGCAGGTGCATTGGGGTTTTTTTTAAACACAGAAACAACTGGGCAAAATTTATGGCCAACAGTCATTGTTTTGCAAACTGTACTCTACACAGCCCTGAAAGGTTATTTCACTAACAAACCCACCTGTCCAGTTCAAAGTGAGCAAAGTTACTTTGCACAAACATCACCCTGAGCTCCTCAGTCATCAAACTGCATTGATTATCAGTAAATTTCAGTACCACTGAACTGCCACGGGCCAGTGATTCCCCAAGCTTGTCTGGAGAACAGAAAGATCCCACCAGTTTTAGTCCTGACAGGACACCTACAAACGGCGCTACCTGCCCGCTCACAATCGTCCTTAAGCTCCTCCAGCTACACCTCAATGCAGCTAACGCAGGTCTGGGCGGAGCCGTTGCTTCCCTGAAGGAAATTACTTTAAAAAGCGGAAAGCCTCCCTCAGAGCCGCTCGGCCTTGGCCAGACCCTGACAGCAACCGCCCCGCTACCGCCCCACCGCCCTCAGCCGCTCGCTGAGAGCTGAAGAACCGCCGCGCGGCCCGCACCGCCCAGCGAGCTGCCCCCACGCGCGGGCCCGCCCGCCAATGGGGAGGGAGCTGGCCAGGCAGAGGGCCCCGCCAAGGGCTGACGTCACTCGAACGTGCCCGCCCGTGTTCCCCCGCCCGCAGGCCGGCTGCCGGGGATGGGTGGGGCCCCGCCCTGCGCAGCCGCCGTTCGCGGGGGGGCGGTGGCAGCGGCGGCAGCGCGACCGTTTCACTTACGTCAAAACAATTTACGACACCTGCGCCCGCGGCTCCGGTTGCTGTGGAAAGGCTCTCGCCGCCCCGCCGAGCCCCGGTCCCACCGGCGGGTGAGAGCGGCGGGGGGTGGGGGACACCGCCTCTTCCCCGTGGGGCGGCCGGGGCACGGCGGCGCCCGCACGTGGCCAGCGGGCGGTGGGGTCCCAGCCCGGCCTCGCCGGCGGCGCGTCCCGGGGCACCGGCGCTGTAGCGCGGCGCGGCGGGCAGGGAGGGGGCGAGTGTCTGTCTGTCTCTTCCCGCGGGTGCTCCCGTCCGGGCCGGGCTGGGCAGGGCAGCGGGCCGTCACTGGGGACTTTAAATGACGAACGCCTTGTTTCTTCACCCCGGTGCCGTTTTCTTCAGCGGCCGTAACGCGAACCTTCAGGCGCTTCTCGGTTCTGTGTGCGGGAAAAACGTATGCGAGTTTGGGGGCGGGGGAGAGCACGGAGCAACTCGGTTTGCCCTCTGATGATTGCGCCTCAGTAACCAAGTGATAACCTTGGCCATCTCGGTCAGCTACCGCTGGTCTCCATCTCAGCCTGCTGACCCGGTTTTTTGTTGCTTTCCAAGATTACGTGCGTCCAGGTCCAGCAAATTCCACTTTACAAATCATGGAGGCAGAACAGATTATGGAAGGACAGCCACAGGTATTGCAAGAAATGTTTTACGTACATCGTGCTGCATGTGTAAAAGGAGTGCTTGTGTTTTGCTGACCATGTGTTATTTTGCAGGTTCCAGAAAATCCCCATTCTGAATACGGTCTCACTGAAAATGTGGAGGTAACAAAGATTTTCTTGCTGTAAAGTACAGTGGAAGTCAGATACCTAATCAAGGGGAAAAATGTTGAGTCTTGAGTGTAACTTTAGCAAATATAATGTTGTCAGGAAAGCTAGATGGAAACTAAACCAACAGGTAGTAATCCCTTGCATAACTGGCTGTTAATTAATATACTTTCTGTTGTGTTGCTTCCACTGTACTAACTGGTACTGAGGTAAATAATGAACCTTTTAATGAAGTGGGTTTTTTTGGACGTATGCTATATTCCATTAATATATTATGCCACAAAAAGCCAGCCAGACTTTTATTACAGGGAGTTGATGGGATTTCTATAAAAGTATCAAGGGGAGGGATTCTCTTCATATTCTTATAAATAGAAATACTGGATTGGATGAATCCAAGCTATCTTTAATTATGCTGAGAAAGAGTAGATGGAATCCATTCTCTCCACTGTTAGTGTTGGTTAGAATTATAACTCTGACATTTATTTATTCTTCCTCATTAAACAAAAGCCTTCAGTCTCCTTCCATTATAAGCTCCCACTGTACGCTAAGCTTTTGCAGAAATTTTTCTTAACCATCGTCTGTGACTCATCTCCCTGATAACTGCTTGTCTGCATGCCTCAACTTCCACTACAAAACCAGAACATGTTGGATACATTGGTCCCATATCAACAGATTCATGTACATTGCCTTGAATATGTTGGTTTGCTGACAATGGCAGGGTATCCTTTTTTAACTACAGTTAATGGTGTAAGATGGTTTAGCACTTTCTGACCAAAAGGCATCTGGAAGCCTTTTTTCTTTCTTTCTTTGTCAGACTTCACCTGAATTTCTAGTGCTTTTAGCATTTTGTGTTAGCAGTGCATGCACACAGGAACCATTTAATTAGGACCCCTCTTGTTAGCAGTCATTCCTGTCTCAATGATGTAGAAATTGAATCTGAATTCAAAAGCAGAAATAACAATGATAGAGACTGAGCATCTTCTGTTTTGGAAGACATGACATCCTAACATTGTTTCCCCAAAACAAAGGAATTTAACAGAAGAGTCTTCTGGATTAGATTTTTGTGCAAGGAAAAATACATGCTTAAATTTTCTTACAAGATATAAAGCAGTTATTGCCAGTGAATTGCAGAGAAATGGGAACTTTGTTTGCACTTACACTTCAAAGTAGATGTGGTTGCTATTACCAATGTTAATTCACTTTTTTTTTCCTACTTCAGAGGATAGTAGAAAATGAGAAAATAAATGCAGAGAAAACATCAAAGCAGAAGGTGGATCTTCAGTCGTTACCCACACGTGCCTACTTGGATCAGACAGTTGTACCTATCTTGCTACAGGGACTTGCTGTTCTTGCAAAAGAGAGGTAAGATGCTTCAATATTCCTTCTGTTCTTAGGAAAAAAGTAAGTCTCGGACTTGGGTACTGCGTCACCTTTTCAGCTACTTTGCTAGTCGCAAGAAAGTGATTGCGACAGGTTTATGAACCCATGAATGGGTGGACCATGCAGGACATGTTCCTCACTTAGGTGAATATGTCACATTAAGAGTTTTTTACTGAATTTGTGATCTCCCAGTGAGGTGTGCTACTGCAAAGATTTTTGGAGGAAAACATGTATTTCTTATTAATTTTATCACATAATTCACCTTATAAAAGCAAAGCAAGAAGTTGCTCTAGTTTTGAACAAGATTTTTCGCAGTGTGGAATTTATAAAGAGTTCTGCTTGCCATTTAAAAGAAAGACAAATTTGGCCTGACATGCATCTTTGTCAGAGACTAAAACACTTTCTAAAGGATGAGGCTGACCCTGCACTGTCAACACAGTAAGAAGCAAACTGATAGTTTAAGCTTTGAGTGAAGATTTTGCTGTCAAGGTGCCCTAAATCTCTTATCAGTCAATGTAGGAGAGTATTCTTCAGTAATAGTAAATAGTTGTTCATCTTATCTAAATTAATTTCTAGCCTTTTGGTGTAGCTGAACTATTGGTGAGTCATACTGCATGTAAACCAGTTCTCAATTTTGCTGAAATAACACTATCAGAAGCTTGTATGGATGACCATAATCACATCACGAAACTTAGAGCCACAGAAACCATCAACAGTGTCTTAACAGGAGTTGTACATTTGAACTGCATTGTACAGACAGCTAATTAGGGAAAAGAGCACCTAGGAAGGTACATCCCCTGTGTACACCTGCACAGTGTGCAGATCTTCAGTTGACATTTGTGGGAGTTTTGCTGCAGAGCGACTGTAAAACACAGCCTGAGGTGGATACCCCACACCTACAGTCTGGATACTTGTGTTACAGACAAACTTTTCTTCTTTCCTTTTTATTTTAAATCTTTCTTCACTATGGAAGGAGCTGTTCTTTTTGGAGACTAATCCCCATAGGACTTCTAACACTGGAACATTGATAGAAGAGGTTGGGGAACACAGAGTAGAAAAACTAAGAGTATCAAACTGCCAAGGTCAGTCAAATTGGCTGTTCAGCTGAGCATATTAAAGCCTCAGGGGTGACAAAGTTGAACTACCAGCTCTGCTTTACAATCTTCTGCTTAAAATTAAACTGGAAAGTAACTAATAGATGCTAATTTTTTTTTTCTAAGGAATATAGAGATGTTCAGGGAACAGCCAAATAAGCCTGATGACTATACCTGGAATTCAGTAAAAATTATCATCCAGAATAGTGATCACATGGATAAATGACATATTTGGGAGAAGTCAACACAACTTTTGTCAGGCTCAGAAGTCTCTTGGAGTTCACTGAAGGAGTCAATGAGCACACATAAACACAAATCCAGATGATACAGTCTGCTTAAATTTCCGAAAGGCTTCTGGCACAATCTTTCAATAAAAGCTGTTAAAAAAGAGTAGCTGTGGCTTTAAAATAAAAGCCTTTATATGGACAAAGAACTGGTAGGAAGATAGGAGAGAGAGAGGGTATAAGTAAATGGTGAATTTTCATGGTGAAATGAGCTCAACACTAGAATCCTAGAAAGAATATTTTGTAACTATTTGAAAAAGTCACTGACAAAATTTGCTAATGATACTGTGCTTCACTGAATAGGTTGGGGTTTTTTGTCTTTTATTTTCTGTTTTGTTTTGGTTTTTTAAGTCAATCGATTTCAAATAATTGCACAGGAACTTCATACATTTGATGTGAAACTATAGAACACTGCTATGAGAAATTTAATCTACCAAAAAAAAAATGAGTACGCATAAACAGGAAATTATGCACCTAGGAGGGTAATAAATACTATAATGCTAATGACAAGATGATAGATTCTGAGTTGACAATTAACCTTGTGAAAAATACCTTTAAACTGTTAAATGTGTATATCAGTGCATTGCTCAATCAAAAATAAATTCTGAATGGCAGGACTTAGAAATTGAAGGGTTAAAAACAAGCATAATGTCACTATATAAATGTGTAGTCTCCTTGTATTTGGAGTATTGTGTATAATTCTAATTCCCCTGCATTCTGGCAGAATGTGAAAAAGTAAGAGTGACAAAGTGGTCAGAAGTATGGAATGCTATCTGTAAGGGCAGTGACTGAATAGATGATACTTCAACCTGGAAAAGAGATTTCTGAGAGAGAACATACTAGGAATATGTTAAATCATTAATAGCATGGAGATGCTATATTGGGATGGATTGTTTATTCTGACATGGTAATCAAATTAAGATAGGAGGTAGCAAATTCATAATGAACAAAAGGTGACCTTCACAGGTTGCATAATTAAGCTGTATAACTTGTATCAGGTTGAGGACATTAAAATTTTATTTGGGCTCAAGGGGCAACTGGTCCAAGTCGTAGAGGAATCTACCCAGGACTATTAAAGGTGCTATCTCAGGAAGCTGGTACATGCTTGGAGGGCAAAAAGATGGTCCAGGGAATATCTCTGCACACTTCTTCCATACTTCATGATCTTTACAGGCATATTTGCCCACTACCAGGACCTTTGGCCTGACCCAATGTGGAATAAGTTAGCATGCCATTTATTCTGCAGAGAGAATCCAGATCAGCAGGATTCATGTGCTGTAGCTGAAGGAGCTTTGAAGACAAAAACTTATGGACTAAACCTAGTGATCAAAAGTGTGTATTATTGACTACTTGCAAGTTACAGCACTTCTCAAACTTGGGGGCTTTGTTGTGTTCATTTAAAAGAAACAGCAGTTACTAGAAACCATGAAAATGGCTCTAATGCAGAAGCTATACAATAACCATTTCAGGAAAATGAAGCAAAAAAGCATTGACAGATTAACTTTTACTTTATATAGCATGAGTTAAAGAAATAGGCAAACACATGTAACTCCCAAAGATGTACATACAGTATTTATGTTTACAGAGTATATCCTAGTTCTAGGTATGGAACTGTTTTAGCAACTTAGTAACCCTGAACCAAGAGACTAAGACTCATTAAAAACTAACTCATGAGACATAAACTGGAAATTTACAAGATAATTCCAGGTAGTTGGTCATCCCTACATCAATGCTCCCAGGTGTTTGGGAGGAGTTACGTTGCTTTTCAGGGAAGGCGATTAGTTCTTCAGCCACCTAATTTCATATGACAAAAAATAATTGCTTTTGATTTACTTTTTTCTTTACAGACCACCAAATCCCATTGAATTTCTAGCAGCATATCTTTTAAAAAACAAGTCACAATTTGAGGACCGAAATTAACTCCATAAAAATGAGGACAATTTCACTGCTAGACTGAAATGCTCATTTGCCGCAATTTGTTTTCTGCTGTAAAAATCCTTTGGAACCATGATGTTGTCTTTTTTTAATAGCACAATTTGCTTTACCTTTTGAGTTATTTAATAAAGAACACTTTTCATTTGTTCACTTGTTTTAAACTAGCTATTAAGAGACTTTCAAAATAAAGTACTGAAACTGCACTACTGATTATGAAAATCTGAATAATTCTGTGGGGCTACACCACCTGAACGCACGACACAAAGGGGAATAATTTATTACGTGAATTGCATGAGTAATAATGTTGATTTCATATAGCACCCTTCATGTGCAAGGTACCTAAACAGAAAGCAAACACATTAAGAGCAGTTAGAATTTATTTTGAAGATGGATTAAGTAGAGAGAGGAGATCATGCTTCAGAACACCAGGAAAAGGGTTTAGTTAAAACAGACAATGAGGTTCATCATCTGACCAGATCACCTGCGGAGCGTGTCCAACACCTCAAGTATTTACATGAATGAGGTGTGCTGTTCAGCATTTGTCATTGATCTCCTCTGACTGGTGTGCTGGGTTCAACTGAAACACAGAATAGTTTGAAGGGATTTTAAAAGGTTCTGTAATTCAGTTCTCTGTACTGCTGCCCCCTAGTTGGAGTTTTCTGTGTCAAAGATAATCCTAATCTACCCAGTAAAATCCCGAGTCTCTTTACTACTCCCCCGCTTAGGTTTACTAATACCTCTTTTTGTTATTTCTATTCTTGACATCTTTGTCTGACCCATTCTTGTTTGGTGTTTCCTGTGGTCTCCTCAGTAGGGGTAAAGGCCACAGACCTAAGAGTACAATATAAGAAGCTGCAACAGAAGACTGGGGATCAGAGGAAAAAAATAGAATAAAGACAGTAAACAACATGTTGGGAAAAAATACGAGCAAAGCTCTGAAAATATGAATACTGTAACCGGAGAAGTGGCTCACTAGGTTACTGTTAATGTGTATAGGGACACAGCCCTTTAGAATTCCTATTTTTGTTTTCTGAAACTTGTAACAAGGAGCATAATCAGTGTTGTTCACTAGCACTGGATACTGGAATCCAGATTAAGCAGAGCTCAGTTTTTAACAGACTGGGAAAATGACCATGATTTGTTTGACAGCCACAGAAATGGTAAACTTGGTTTCCAAGAGTTGCTCAATTAATCCAAAACCTAAATTTTTATTCAAATAAACTTCAGTATTGCCATCTTACCATTTCCATCTCCGTTCTATGTTTCTTATTTAAATGCTTTAACATAGCAAGTAGTTAAAGCCTCATAAATTAAATTATTTTCTGCAAGGGTTGGAGTTTTTTTCTGTGTGAGATTAAAGGCTGCATAATTTTTTTTTTTGTAATTAAGCATAAATTCATAAAAAGAGAGACTTGGGACTCTCATTTGGCTTCTTCCTGTGATAACTTACAGATATACACTGTATTTGCAGTATATTCAAGTGGCCCACTGCACAAATAATATCCTCCCTTAGATCTCTTGACATCTAGATGACTTTCCTATGGTGATCTGAAGATGCATTGGTTTTAATGTAGCATTACTTCTTTAATAGCTTAGATATGTGAGTGCAAGAGTGGCCAAAAAATAGATCCTTCAGAGGAAAAACTTTTCAATTGTCTGCCAGCTTGCAGGGGCTGGAATGAGATCTGGCTGTCACTCCTAGTAGGAAGGCTTTCAATATTTTACATATTTCTTCCTATGCTAAGAGGGAACCAGTGAATTATTGTAGTCCAAGAGCAGTAAGACTGGGGAACAAAAAACTGGAAAAAAACCGGCAAGCCCAAAACTAAGCCTAAAAAGCTCTACTTTGGAAAATACAGAAATTTTGGAATAAGATTACTAATTTTATTGTGTTGTGAACACAGTCTCCATCAAACACTGACACTTAAAAAAAAAACCCCTGAGGATTTTAACAACAGTGTTTGGACTTTCTAGAATGAATAATAACATTTAAGTGAAGACAAAGAAGCACCATAAAGACTGCTATTTTTATTGCTACAGCAGCATTCCAAGTTTTCATTCATAAGTGACAACATTGCAAGATTTTAAGAAGTTACACATGGAAAAGAAAAATCTATGCTGATCCCAAATTTCTAGGTTGAGAATTTGTGCAAGACCATACAGAAAGAAGCAGCTCAACTACTAATCTTCCCTAGACAGCGCAATTTTCCTGTAATATATCACCATGCTTAAATCCAGAATACAATCAGACTTCTCATCCTACATTAACACCCTCCAAGCAGCTGCACAAAAGCTTGTAAACGTGTTGGCTTTCTTCACAGCTCTTGCATCAGCCTAGAATCTCAAAAGTATGAGTACCAGTCTTAAGGTGAGCTGTCCCTGCCAGCAGCATGCCACCCACTCAGCTGCTGGAGCCACTGCTTAGTACACGGTGTCACCTACTGTTGTCTTCCCATCTAGGCTAGAGAATGAAAAAGCCATGTTCGCAAAGTGATGATGTTAGAAGATTTACTAAAGGCAGCTTTTCTGGGCAGCTTCCCCCAAGAAAATAAGTTGAAATGTTACTAGCAGCAGTGAACTCACCAGCTCTAAGAAATAAATTTTAGTGATTCTTGCCAGGGTATGACAAGTCAACAAGAAAAGTGCAACCATATTCCTTGTTAAATTGGCTTCACCAATTAGGACCGGCTGCATAGAGAATACTCTGTAGTGAGAAGAAGATAGCAAATTACTATCTGAATAATGAGATCGTATCTGAATAATCCAGTTCTCCAAGCTGTTAGGGAAGAAATGGTAAAGTCAAATTTTTCAAAGCATTTACTTGTTTTAAACTCTCCCCACTACAAAACAATGACAATTCTGTGAAGAGACTTGACAGATGCTTGCTATCCCAATTTAATCCATAAAGAAAGAAGTACTGTTGTTCCACAGGAAACACCATTCCTGAGGGCTTCAAGATAAATGTATTTAATTTTGAAGGACAAATGAAAAAACAAGTGATTTTACATTTATAAAAATGAGGTACTCGTCATCAATAAAATGGAGAATAAATTTAAGGGGCTACAGTTTATTAATAGATGTAGAATAAAAGCTTGAAGAAATAAATTAAAATAGGAACATCAGATGCATGACAGACCACTACTAAGTAGCTGAAAGCTATTCTCTCTTGATTCTTCAACAAATCTTTTTCCGTTTTCTCCATACTACCCTAGGTAACTCAATCAGTATATGCTCTGAAAGCCAGTAAAATTAAGCAGAAAATAAAACTGAATACTTGGTTTAACACCACAGCACACCTTCCAAGATGACTATTTTAGATACAATATCCAGAAGTTACTATTCAGGAACTGTGAAAGAATTGTATATGACTCATGCAGTATTCTGAAGTCTGCCTTTTTAAATGCTTCCACCAAGAGCATTATCTTTTACCTTGAAGAGGACAGTGGCAGAAGAAAGGATTTCCCATTAAAGGCAATTCTGATCAAAGGGTTCTACATCCTCAGATTCTGAAGCCTGTTACCTAAAATTACAATTTGACTTGGCAAATTTTTTTCTTTGCATCTCAAATTTATCAAGGAGTTTTTCCAGAATCAGTACAGGTCTCCAAGTTATCCATTTTATTTTCTGAAGTGTTGTCACTATTGTGCATACATTCTGATCAAGAGAACTTCTCTCTCCCCAGCAGATGTTCTAGAAATAAAACAGCTGCTTTCAAACAAATGAAAAATATGAAAAATTATGAAATATACAAGCAGTTGAAACCAGTAGGTTGGAAAGGAAACACAAGAAGAATCACTGTGCCTACCAAGCTTGACAGAATACAGGTTTTAATTTATTCTCATCATTGTACTAATTACATAACAAATTATTCTTAGCCAAGCCTTACCTTGTGTTCCCTATTCTACTTCATAGTCAGAATTCATTTTAAGAGTAACTACATAGCCTAGATCACAGAAGTACAGAATGCCAGCTGTCACAGAAAGAGGCGTTTCACCATGATGAAAAAAGTATCTGCACTGCTTCTACTCGTGTCCACTATTCATATACAGTTTTAAGTGAGGACTTAAAATGTAAATGCAGTGTGAGTAACTACAGGGCAGTTTACAGCAGTGCTAGTGCAACACTAACTAGGAGTGTCTCATATTCCTCTTCCTAACGTGCTTTTCTCTCTCTTCTCAAAGTTTGTTTTGCAATTGTGCATAATAAACCAGTTTTCTGAGTGGAGCCTAAACTGATAAAAGGCTGCTGGATGGTTCAGAAGTATCTCCAGGAGAGCATATGGCCTTCCTTTTCCTCTGGTCTACACTGAGGTATTTACAAGACGGATAATTACCCACTGATATTATCTCAGATGCTATTATACAGAAGTGGAGATACTTCCCCTTGTAAGGAGTATGAAGTTTGGGGGCAGGGGGTGGTGGCTGCTTTTAACAGTAGAAGGACTGCTAGAAACAGCAGGTTCCTCAGATGGAGAATGACAGCTTGTAAAGAGCAAAACCTAGAATAACAGTGGCAGTGAACAGCTTCCTGAGAAGGGAGGAGACAGGAAATGGACAATGTGAGAAGCATGACAGGAAAGAAGGCAAAGTAAACCATGTGCAAGAGAACAGCGAGAGCAAAAAACAAGAAAGCAACAGACCTTGACAGCTGGGCCAGCTGAAGACTTGTGCCACCCAAGCTGGGCAAAGGATGTTACTCAAGGATAACTGCACACTAAGGGCACACAAACTGGCAAGTCAGTCTTGTCACAATCTGCCTTCATGCTTTTCTTCCAGGTAAGGAAAGAACTGCCACCAGACATGCATGTGTCGCAGTGGTCTGTGCTTCACAGCTCTGCTGACCTGGGGGATCTGTCCATGCACTGTGTGAACCGCCCCCTGCACCTCGGGGAAATAGCTCTGAACAGCTAGGTGCTCCTGTTACTTCTCCCTGCACAAACAGTGCTCAGAATTACAAACAAAGCAGGAGGATCTCCCAACCTCACTCATGCCTCACAGCATGCTCTGAAAGCTGAGCCCAGTTTCTCAGCCTGTACCTAGAACACTGCCAGACCTCCATGTCCTGAGCACCAGGAAGCCCAGCACTGGCATCTTCTGTTTACTGAAGAGCTGCCAGCATTTCTGTTGCTGCCTCTTTGATTTACGTTATGTGGTACTGAGAGAGCACGTCAGCAGCCCTTAAAAAAAGAAACAATGCATGATCAAGAGGTGATAGAGGTTTAAAAAGAGGAACCCACAAATCACTAAGCACCACTCAGTTGTATTATGTGATAGGAAACAAAGAAAAAATCCTACTGTCACCCTTGCCAGTGGAAAGAGCAGAAACTCCTCCTGTAGTACTATGGATGACAAGCTTTGGCAGGAACAGGCAGAAATGGTAGATGATGTCCTTCAGCTCCACTGGGCTCTGGATTGAGAGTGGGTAACAGAGAAGGGCAGAGACTCGCCAGAAAACAGGCTGCCACAGTGCTTGTGGCACATGCCACAATCTTAAGGATTAGCAAAAACCCTTGTGCTTTCTATCACCTGCTAACACTGCTGCAGTTGTTCTTCTGCATCTATATGGATGCTATGTTCACATTACCTAAAGCAAAAGCTTCATCCTAATCTACACCTAATCTAGGTGAGAAAAGGTTACTACACACAAGGAAAGAAAGGTTAATGAAGAAAGCAAGGGAGAAAGAAGCTTAAAAACGAAGCACAAGAAGAGGGATCCAGCCCAAGAGTTACACAGCAACAAAAGTATATTTAAGAAATTTTGAAAGGCAAACTGAAGAGGAAAAAAATGCTACATAAAGAAAGGTAGTAAACCACAGAGGAAAATACTTATGTTTTTACTCATTAAACCATGTAGATTACCACTTGGAAGTTCTTATATTTTATTTTCATTGGAGATGAAGTGCTTAGAAGAGATGAAAGCCCTTGCTCTAAATAGAGGCCAGATAATAAAAAAATATTTTAACCTCCAATTCCTCTAAGATCTTCCTCCAGCAGCCTCCTCTAACTGTTCTTGGTGGATTGTGGGACAATGGTGCATCAAAAACTTGAACTATACACTGGCATGACCACTTTTCTAAGTATATAATCACAACATTTATTTTTCCCCATGGAGTAAAATTTATCCCCTGCTGCATTTAGTTAACTTTACTGAGAGATCAGTAGTCATTTCAGGAACTATTCTCAGTACTGAAGTCTACTGAAGATTTTTAAGAGTTAAAAATGTCTCACAACTTCCAATATAGTTTTATGTTAAAGCAGTCAGGCAGGATAGTTCTTCCAGTCTAGGCATTTATAATCCACATTAACCTTTTGCAACACACTATTTGCAAAATAACAACAGAATACTATAAGGACAGATAGAGCAGTGAGGACTACATAAAACGTTAGACATTTGCTGGGATACTCAGGCCTCATTTCCTCTGACAACCTATTACAAATATTGTTAACTGGAGACTCCAGTCTTTATTGCTCCTCAGCTGCACTGGGAGGCCAGTGTCATGGGTGCAGAGGAGGATCCTCACTGATGAAAATGACATCAGCCATATTTCTGCAGCAGGAGACTTTTTGATCTTCAAGACATGCTGCCAACAATGCCTTTGTCATCCCTCCCGTTTCCTTTGTTTTACTGTTTATAAAAACCAAAACAACAAAAGCTCTTTATGTTGCATGCATTTATAACTGGCTGGAGGACTTTTTGAAGAATAAAATGACATAGAGGGGAGAAGGAATGTGTTTCCAGACCAGGCCCATACATTTTCCACCTCACAAAGCATCGGTCTGCCTTAATACTTCAATCGCTGCAGCCCCTCATCTCTGCCGTTGTGGCTTCTCTCCCTCCTGGTTGTATCTAATACGTCAGTGGCTAAAATTGCATTTTCCCTTCCCCCCTTTTGTACTGGCCATATTCCCCTTTCCAGTTCTGCCTTATTAGCTATTTCGAGCTATGACTGACGTCTCCATGGCAGCACTCCATTCACCAACCTAATATATATATAAAAGAGCTGGGGAAGGATTAAGCTGAGAAGAACTGTCGATTTATACACAAAAGCGCTGCCACCGCAGCCAAGACGTCCCGGTAGGGGCAGGGAGGCGCAGGAAAGGCACTACGCTGGCTCCGAAACGCGGAGCTTCAGCTCAGCGAACTCTCCGTCCTCCCAGCCCCAAACCGCTGCCTTTGGGAAAGGCTGCAACACCCCACAGCCCGCACCGGGGACGGGCCAAGCAGGAGCCACGGGCGACTGCGCCGTCTTCTCCTCACAGCAAGGGGGTAACCCCGGCACCAGAAATCGCCGCTTCGCTCCCGAGAACGCGGCCCGCCCTCACCTCCTGCCCCGGCCCGTGAGGCAGGGGCCCGCCACTCCGCGCCGCCGGCAGCCGCCCGCGCTTCCGCGCCCCTTGGCTGCACCCTCACCCACAGGGGGCGCGGAGGGGGCCCAGCGGCGCCACGCGAGGGCAACGGCCACCGCGACCCGGGGCGGGGGCAGCGCAGGGGGGAGCGCAGCGCGAAACTCCCCCCCTCCACTCCTCCCGCCCCCCTCGGGTTCCCCTCATCTGACCCCCGCTCGTAATCTTCCCTTCCACCACGGAGACACGGCCCCGCCAATCAGGGAGGCCAGAAGCGATCGCCACGGCAACGCGACCGGCCAATCCGAGGGGAACGCTCCCTCCGAACCCCGCCTTCTCCCTCCCCCTCCCCCACGAGGCGGTGCCGCTCCATTCCGGGCTTGTCAAAGCGGTGGGCGGGAACGGCGAAGGAGAGCGGCCAATGGCGGCGAGGCTTTTGCTTTCGTGCCCAATGGGGGAGCGGCGCCTGTGCAGCCCCTAGTCCACGGGAGCCGAGCCGGGCCAAACCCAGTGACTGCCGCGGCCTCCCTTCTCTTCGCGCCCCCCTACCTGCCAGCGCGGAGTTGGCGGCGGCGGCGGCCTCGGGCTTTGTCCCCGCGTCCCCTCTCCGCGCCCCCCCCCGCGGGGCGACCGCCTGCGGCCGAGCCCGGCACCGCGCCCCCGGCCCGCGCCGCCCCGCCCGCCGCCTCCGCGCGCCCCCCTCCCGCTCCCCTCCCGCCCGCCCGCCCGGAGGCGCCGCCGGCAGCGCCGCCTCCGCCCGCGGGGCCCGGGCCGTGCCGGGGGAGGAGGGGGAGCAGCGCCGCCGCCGCGGCCGGGCCCGTCCCCCACCGCCTCCCCCGAACACCATAGGCGGCTCCGGCACCAAGATGTCCAACCGGGTGCTCTGCCGGGAGGCCAGCCACGCCGGCAGCTGGTACACAGCCTCAGGTACCGGCGCCGCGGCCCGCAGCGCCGCCGGGGGCGGGGGGGGCCGGGGGCTGAATCAGCACTTTTCGCCGCCGGGGCCGCGGCCGGTACCGGGCGCGGGGAGGGGCCGCCGGTCCCGCCCCGCCCCCGCCGGCTCGGCCGGCACATGGCGGGTGGGGGCCGCGGATCTCCTGTGGTCTGGAGGGCGGGCGGGGGCCTGGGTGGCTGCCGGCGGAGAGCGGCCGGGGAGGCCGGTGGGGCGGGCAGAGTCGGGAGGGGCTGCCGCCGGCGGCCGCAGCGCCTGTCTCGGGGAGCCGAGCACACCTCCCTGCCGCCGCTGGCCCCTCCGGCCCGGCTCCTGCACCGGGGCAGCGCCGCCTCTCACCCGGCCCCGCGGCGGACAGCCGGTGTGTGAGCGTGGCCAGGGCTGGAGCGGTCCCCACGGGTGTCCCTTGTGTGGCTGCCGCTGCCTCAGCGCCGCGCCTCGCCGCGACTTCGTGTCTCAGGGCGGCGGCGGCGGAGCCGGCTCGGTGTTGTGCCGAGCGTTGCACTGAGTCGGTGTGAGAGCACACGGGCGGGTTCGGTGTTTCGGAGGCTCCTGTGGGCTGTTTTGTTAGGGTTTTTTTAATTTTTTTTTTTTTCCTGAGAGAACACAGGATGCCTGGGGTGTTTTGCAGGGTTAGAAGGCAGGTGATGGGGTGGGGGGAAAATAGAGATTAATTTCACTTCTTGGAGTCCAAAATGAGCTTCTGTCTTTTCTTCCAGAGCAGTTTCTCTAGTAGTAGTGAAAAGTTAAAAGGCAGCCGCACAGAATGGGCTCTGTCCATTGAAATAAATAACATTTGCAGAAAAAGAACAGAAGAAAGTCATGGTGCGTTGGAGGGAGGACTGCCACTCCCCTCACTCTCCCAAAAAAAGACAGAAACCTGTAATAATGGCTTGATAGCACATATGTTTGGTTTTGTTGGGTTTTGGGGCAGAACTGTGCTGTTGTGGGGAGGATGCTTATTTGTATTTTCAGAGCTGTTAATAAGGAGATTTGTAAGGGATGGTTTTTCACTGGCCTCAGGCATAAAGATCATTACAAAACTGCATCTGAACAAGCTTAGGTGAACAAGAGACTGTCATAAAGAATCATTCAGAGGAAGGGATACAATTTAAAATAAATAAATAAAGAGATGTGTTCAGGATCCTACACTGACATTTAAGAAGAACTAGATATGAAAAGTCAGACACTTCTCTTGCCTAAAATAGGTGCAGTTTCTCCTCTCCTACACAAATTACTGAACAAGGTATGAGGCAAAAATTGAAAAGGAAGAAAAGAAATACACGGAGGAGGGCAATACGGGAAGGGGCAATTGTGAGATAAGTAGCTGGGCTTCAAATGGTGGGTAGGCAGTTTCGAGACAACAATAGAGGATGGTTGTTTTCCTTCTGAGTTTAATATTCCAAACATAACTGTTGTGTCCACTACAAAACTGGTATCAAATCTTCACCCAGTGCGGATGGCTTGCAATCACAGGTTTTTTTTCCAATGGTCTAGAAAGGTAGGTGGTACTCTGCTTAAAGAAGGCAAACAAAATCATGTCAAAGGTATAGATGTAAAAATGAAGCATTGAAGCTTTCTGGTAGCACTTCCCAACTTGCTTGTGCTATTCATATTTTCATTTATGAAAAAGGCAGAAATTTGATTTGCAATGTGGAATGGCTAGATGACCTTAACCATAAATTTTGTAGTTTTTTTTATATGGGACTTCATACCAAGTTACTGTTGGATACTTTCAAACAAGATTTTTAAATTTTTTTCATAATTAATTTAAGAGGAATAGATGCTGTGTTTGGCTGTTTTCTAACAAATTCAGTGCATAATTTTGTTGGACTACACCCTGGTAAGTCTGACTAGTTCGGCTAGTACTACTTGTCTGTAATAGGACATCCAAAAGCATGTTGCTGCCATTGCTTTTGGGCAGCCCTCTGGATATTGCTTACTGAGGAGGTGTGGGATGGTTGCCCAGACACACTGCATGAAAAAAAAACAACGCAAACTGAATCATGTTGTAACGAGTTACGGTGACTGTACTTCTGACAAGTTTAATTGTAACTATTACAGTGTGTATGGTGGGGGTAAATGGTTGATGTTGCATAGGCTGGAGTTTTGGGAAGTGTGTTCTGTTTTCCATTGTAGGGTTTTCCTGAAACAAGAAAAGAGCATTATTTATGTCTCTTCCTGTAGACCTAGCTTGTGCTGTTTATGTAGAGTATGTGAGAGCAGGAATTCTCCCTGTTCAGTAAGGCGGGGGCTACCTGTTATTTGCTGCTTGGAAGCAAAGTTTTGTGTGCTATTTAGGAAAGCTCATCAAAACTCAAGAGGAAGCAAATGAGGACTAAGAGGGTATGTGTTCATCATAGCCTTAACTTAAAATCTTCCTGAATTTTAGGCCAAACTCACATGTGAACTGCTATTTCAAACTTGTAACATGGGCTTGTTTCCTCAACTGTACTATTTGGAGAAAGTCTGGATTTTGCCATCTGTTTTCAACCTGCCTTGCTTCAAGGATGGAGCTGAGGCAGGGATTAGAGTTTGAATTGTGATAGTTCTTCAGTGCACTCTTATGATTCTCCAGAGGTTGTGTTGTCAAGTCCTCCTACCTACTCTCTTTGTGCTTACTGTCTCGGCCCGGAAGCGATTTGCTGGGTTATATATAAACTGGTTAGCATTTAGGCTTCCCTTTTCCTGAAGACTGCTCTCTTTCTACAGAGCTGAGTAGAGCAAGCAGGTGCCCTGGGAACCCTCATCTGGCTGACCATGTCTAAAAGGTTAATGAGAAAACATGATTTTTGAAAGGTGTGATCAAATTAATTATGTCTGTAAGCATTTTAAAGAGCCTACGTGAGGATGAGTGGCAGTTTACCCTGAGGTGTCTGGTACCTGAGGGTAAAATATCAACAAAACATCCAGGATGGTGCATGGCGTTTGGGACTGGGGAGAGCTGACTGCAAAAGTAGAGCACCCACTGGTATGCTTAAAAAAAATTGTACCTGTGAGAGCTGGCTGTAGAAGTCAGCCCTGGGAGAGAAGGGCTGAAGCCAAATGAGGGACAAGAGGACAAAGAATGGATCCAGAATGCAAACCAGCTTTTGTGGCCAGAGGATATCCTTGAACTGGATTAGCTGGCTCCTCTGTGCTCCAGGAGTAGAAGCAGTATCAGAGGTGAAGCCACGACCAACTAAGAGGGAGCTACTACTCTTCATGGAGAGTGAATGTCATGTATGTAAGAGGATTCAGAAGACATACCACTTCTTGTCTTCAGAGTGCTCATTTCTGGGGGGCAACAATTGCTTCAGCTGAAAATAGACCCTCCCTCCCCTGTTTTCTCCAGCTATGGGTTGTGTACTGCTTAGGTTTTGCCTTGGAAAATATAAACATGCACTACATTTTAGTGTGAATACATCACCTAATTATATGATGTTAATTAATGCTTTAGAGCAGGTGAGACTGGCTGTGCAATTATGCACATCCAGGCATGTTCACATGTTAGAATGTCACATCTAGCTATAAGTAAACAACTTATATGTTGTTATTTGAGGGAAAGTGAGGTCACAGGCAGAAAGCTCACTGCTTCTTACTTGATGAAGCTGAGAAGAGGGGCGGGGAAGGGAAAAAGGGCCTCACTGTGGTGTTAGCATTTAACTTCCCATGTGTTCTTTATCCATAATGTGCTGTTGTAAAGAAAAATTTAAAAAGCAAGTTCCTTAAGAAGTATCTGCCATTGAGTTCAGTATAAAAAATTTGACCAAAACTATTATCATACTTTATCCTCTAGAGTTCTTGGTGTCGGGTAGTTTATGTTCTCATTCTACATCAATCTCTGTAGCATTTCAATGGACTTTAGATGTGGCCCTGTGGAGCATTTCTCTGGCAGCAAACTAACAATGAAATCTGTTTGGTCAGTTGTTCTTCCTCCTATTTAGCAGCAGCAGCACTGAACATAGGAAGCTTTACACCTGAGCTTCCAGAGTGAAATAGTGCTATGACCATTGCTGATAGTAGGCCACTGGTCTAAATAAGCTGTGTTTTTCTGTTGCAGATCTTGATCTTTCTGTCTGCCTTTAAAAAAATTAAAAATTGTACGTGGCATGCCATCGCTTGTGTGGTGTGGTGCTTGGCGGCTGCTAAAAACACTTGCAAAAATGAGATAAAAGCATACCGTGTATATAAAAGTATCACCCTGTTGCACTGCTGTCACGTAGATTGTTAAAAAAAAAAATAATTGTGTGGTGAAAAATACTACACTCTGATTTATTTTTGGAAGAAAGTCCCACTCCTGCTGGGTTAATTCAACCACCTATGGTCCAGACCTCTTGAGAAATTGATTTTGACCAGCAGGGGGAAGAGGAATATTAAGGACAACGTGAAACAAAGATGGCATAATTTTCCATGACTTTGCATGCAGGACAGGCACATTCCTAGATACAAAAGGAGCAGCTGAAATATAATGGGAATGACACACTATCCTGAGCATGGACTATTTGCAGGACAGGATGTGGATGCTGTCTCCTGATTTATTATTCCACCATGTGAGTAGGTCCTGTAAGTGCTGGGTGGTTCTGTGGAGAATCAATCTATATGTTCCTGAAATGAAAATAAACATTAGCATATGTGCATCTTTTTTCCTGTATAGCATGCTATTACAAGTGAGGTCCTGAACATGGCTTATTCACTGGCAGCTGGCCTGCCTTGCCTGGCTTCTGGAAATGCTAACTGAATACTGTACCACTCCTTATTAAAGTGTTTGCTAAGACTTCTTGTCTCAACTTTTCCCCAGTCAGTGGCATGCTGATACAGACAAAACATAAAGGTTTTTAGTAGGCTATTCCAAATCACAGGAGTAGAATCAAATCAAGAGTGTATGTGAATAACAATACTACATGATCTGAAACTTGCCCTGCAAAGTGAGTTTGTCATTGTATTAGGTCTGGCTTATTTCTCTGTTTTCTTTAACCAAGCCATAGTGGTCAGAAGTTTGCTTTCTGGTAGCCCATGCCAAGTTGTTTGAAGTAGGAGAACCTTAATTTCCCTAGCTTATTGATGCAAATGTGAGTTGGCAGAGTAATTGCCGTGTTTACCTGAAAGGCCATTGCGCTTATTGTCTTCAAAGCTGTTTTTTATGATGAGCCAAGTAAATGGTCTGTCTCCACCGAGTTTAAAACTTCATGGTACTTTTTGTGTTCAGAGCTGGTTTTCTGCTGCCCTGGCTTGTAAGTAAAAGAACTCCAAAGGAGACAGGCACTGACATCTAACTTGCTTGGACAATAAACATCAGAACTTCTGAATAACTGTCTGTCACGTGGCCAGGGATGTTCAGACCTTGTCTTTCAATCTGAGGCCTGCATGATGGTGTCTAGGTCGGCTAGAAAGGATAATACTTTGAAGAACTTCTGCAGATCAGAAGAGAAATGAAAAGGCAGTTGTGTGACATGAATGATCTGTTTTTCTCAAAGTTGGCCACTATTTTAGCATGTTTGCACTATCGTCTACTCCTTTGTAATCCACAGTAAGACCCACATTAATGCTTTTTTACTGCCTTTGTACCAAACACTGATTTTTCTGATGCCAAAACCCACTAACTGTTAATTGCTCTTTGAGGTAGCCAGTTTCAATGTGCAATAGCAGTGTGATCCTGAGATAGCTTTTCTCACTTGCATCTTCTGGGGCTTGGGAGCCCTGGAGAGTGACATGGAAGCATCCATTTTAATGAATAGTGGTGTAATCTCAGCATTTGTGTGTCTTTTGGCTTGAGCTGTAACTCTTCATCAGCACCAGCAAAAGTGTGTACATTGGTTACAGCTCTTTCTGCTCTGGTGTGATGCTGATGAATATGTGTAATCTGTTCACCAGGCCTGCTGCCCCTGGCTTCTGAGGGCAAACACTGCTGCTGGGGTGTCTTTCACTGACCCTCAGAGTGGCTGCATCCGACCTTAACTTAGAGCAGAAGCCCTTCGCTGTAATGTGTTGGATCTGAGTCTCTGTAGCAGCTGTGGTGGCTAGAAGGAAATAGTGTGTGCAGTCTTGTGTGTTGTTATACTATGAATGCAGATGAGGGGTTGAAGAAGATGGTCACTATATCATAAAAGACTCTTTTTTTTGTGTGAAAGTGCTTAACTCTGGTGTGCCAAGAGCCCTGGCACGTTCCCCAAAATTGGAATAACTCATCACAGCTCATTCATAAGTGTACTGTACAAGTAATGAATTGCCATGTTGTTCGTTGGTAGGTGGTCAAGGACAAATGGATCCAGGAAAAAAAAACATAAAAAGCATGTGAGGGTTACTGAAATGTGAGGAAGTTTTGACCTGATATCTGTTGTAGTGAAAGGAGCTTTCTGCAGTAGCAGCATAATTAATGTACTGATCATGAAATCTTAATGTTGTGACATTAGCTGGAGCATTGCAAATACAGCTATTAACTTAAGTTCTTACCTTACAATCTGTGAATAACTAATCATAGTGTCACATAAAAGCAAATTTATAAAGTATTTGCTTTTCAGTGTTAAATACTAAATGTAATATTTCTCTCCCTTTGGTCTTCTATCTTTTTTAGACATTTTAATAGGGAAAGTAGATGTGTCATTGCTAGCTCTTTTATGAATTAGTCATGCGACACAGTATTAATATGCAGACTGTATTATTTAACATTCTATACTGCAAAAGTATTCTGAAGTATTTTAAAATACAAGTTCCAGGCTATCATTTCTAGCTGACTCACTGAAATACAGTTAGAATCAAGATACTCCAAGTAAAGAATGTAGATTTAACTTTTACTGTACAACTGGAATTGAAAAAGAGCTTTACCTTTGGAGCGGTCCTGGTATTATTAAAATAGGTCTGCAAGTATCACTTGGTGAATACTTTTACAAATTCAGGTTGCATTTAGTCTGTATTAGAGCCAAAATCACTTTCTCAGAGCTATAAAACAGAGGTCATTTGTTTGAGTCTCTGAATAACTTAACTGCTAAGGTATTTTATAAAGCTAGGTAGGTGCATGTTCATTGGTATTCTTAACAAGTGGTGTTATAGTTTGATTATTTATTTCCTGATAACTGTCAGTAAAGCAAATAAAAGAGTTATTGGAATACTGGGAAACTGGGACATGCAAGTGAAAACTGCCTCCAAAGCAGATTTCAATGTTTCTGTTGTAGCTTTCAGTTTTATTTTCCCCCATTCAAGCATTACCTGCTGTTTTATGTCTGTCTTAGAATGTGTATAATAGGAGTTTATGTAGGATTGATGTAATCTTTATTTGCATCTTAATTTTTTCCCCAGTCCTATAGCCTGCCTAAGTAAATATCTGCCTTGCTTTTATAGGGTGATGTCATCAGCATTCAGAATTGGAAGAGAGTAAATGCTAGCAGCAGCGAATGTGCCCATCAGCATGAGTTGTTGGAAATCACCTTCTATTCCTGACAAATCCTAGTCTTTGCATAGATAAAACTTGTTCTTTATTCAAGGATTTGGGTTTTGTTGCAGTGAGAAACAGGTTGGGTTTTTTTCAAGTGGGGCCTGTGTTCTTTAAAACAATCCTTATACTTTCTGCAATTTTAACTAAGATAAACTAGTTATTCCTCTGTCATGTTTCAGATTGGAGTTTGCCTGACAAGGGAATTAAATGTTTTGGATTCACCTTCAAAGTTGTGGAGAAAGAAGTTTCAGCCCCCAAGGTTGATTTTTATAACACCCTACAAGAGTAAAGACTTATTTACTTCTTAGTACATATGCTGTAATGTTTATTAGAAGTATTTTCAAGGTGTAAACTTTCTCATCAATGCATAAAGGTGCTTAAAAGATAAAAGGAGGAAGGCTCAGGAAGAAAATTTGGTTCCTGTAGGGTAGGAGACATGCTTAGACATGTAAAAGCTGTCACCTAGAAGTGTGAAAGCTGGGGACCACAGCGTTACTGTCACTGTGCTCCAGCATTACTTGCATTGCTGCAAGTGCTGTACACGAGCAACCAAGGGAGACCCGAGCAGTTCTCCCTGGTGCAGCTCTGAATTTTGGTTGAGGCTTATGTTCTACCAGTAAAAAAAGCATTCACTGAGGCCGAGGATTTGGAGCAAGCACTGTTGTCTTCCCTACCAATCTGAAAAGGTGGGTTTTGCCCTAGTGATGGTGGCTGGTGGGACAGGAGCGAGGTCCTGTTACGTTGTGCTGGCGCTTGGTATGTAAGCACTTCAGCCTTGTGTGAAGGGATGAGCTTGGCTGTGGAAGGAGTGCACTGGTTTTGCTTAACCCACAAAGCCTGGACCAGGACAGCTGTAAATTGAGGTGGTGAACTTCAGCATGTGACTGCCAGATGTCTGTCTTATTATTCATTGGGTAACACTGGCATGTGTTTAACATGGAAGGATTCCTTCTCACTGTAGTGCTTTGTGAGAGGATAACGTTGATAGTAAAAATAATTTATCCTATTAGGCAGAATATTTAAATAAATGCTGCCTGTAGCTGTATCCATACATTTTTCTGATGGAGTCTTGGTCTGTGCTTGCAATTATTTTTAATTTGATGCAACTTCTGCTGGTTTCCAAAGCAAAACAGGATGTAAAATATCCACAGATAATGTCAGCATTCTTCAGTTACATACTTATATTTATACTTTACTTCATAGGATTGAAATGCAAATCTTAATGTTATGTGCTTTAGTGAAGCTCATATTTTGCTGCCTCATCTTCCTTTAATCAATAAAAGGTCTGATCTCACAGTATTACTGCTGAAGTGTATTGATTGTTGCCTCCATAAGGCTTTCCGTCCGTCTGCCTGGGTTACCCTCAAAAGCCCTGTTGCACTCATCCTGCCTTCTTTCTCAAGCTGGGTGTGCCATGCGTGGCTCAAGGGGCAAGGACTTCTGCTTCCCGCTGCTGTGGCAGGAGGATGCATCGGTGGCAGCGCTATTCCTCATGCATGTTTGTCAGCTTAGGAGATGGGTATTTACTGCAGTTAATCTCGGTGACTATTTGCAGAGACTTTTTTTCCAGTTTAACTTAAATTTACATGTGAACAAAACTTACTCAAAGAGCTCTTCATGAAGAAGCTACTCATCTCTTGCACTCTGCCATATAGAACTGCATTATATCTACTGTAATAGGTTTTATATATTTATAAATATATTTATATTTATTATTATGGTTTATTTATATTTTGCATTATCCAATTAAAATATTTTTACTTTAGCCTTAAGCACTGTCATGTTTGATAAACTGGAAGGAAAACTTCTCTGAATGCTTCAACAAAATGTTGATGCTAATTTGGTAACGAGAATTACAGTTTTAGAATATCTCCCTTAAAATATTTGTAAGCATAGGAAGCTGCAGGTAGGCTCAACACCTCTTAGTTCATATGAGTGCTGTTTGATTTTTGACTTCCCCCCCCTTTTCTTTAGCTAAAAGGTCAGGGGGATATGTTGTGTTCTCCATTCTCTTTCTCTTAATGCTTTGGAGAGAGATTTGTTTACATATTTTATTAAAATAGTACAAATAAGTGTCAGTTGATATGGAAACTTAGGTTTAGGCTGGAGTTAATGATCTAAAAAGGCACCTTGTAGTTGCATTAAAGGGAAAAAAATCTGAAAGCATTTGTGTTACCTGGTCCTTAAGTAAACATTGACAGAAGCTTCATGCCTTGGGTCATACAGATCTGTTATGTTGCTGCCTCTAGGAAAAAAATGTTTGTTACTTTGTCAGGGTGTGTGTCTGCAATAGCAGACCAAGCAAACCTGGGCTTCTTACTCTGCTACTACACTGTAAAATCAGAAGTTTTAGCCAGATTTGAACCATCATATGGAATTTTAGGAAATTACCAGAGATTCTGAACTTGTCTTTAAACTGTTCAGCAAGTTACCTGACTTGCTACCTTCTTAATCAAAAATCGTTGCTAAAGAAGGGGTGGAGGAAGGCCAGGCATTGTGCCTTGTTGGGGCAGAGAGTACCAAGACTGTCTTGTTTGGCTTGAGAGGTTCCGTCTCCTCTGCTGTTGTGCTGCCTGTGGATCTCCTCCTTTGAGGAGAAGGGGTCAGGTGCGGCAGAGTCATGTTTTCTTTAAGTTTCTGGGTAGTAGATGTTGGGGGCAAAAAAATTTCTTCTCCTAAAAAGCTTTATTCAGAAAGTACTTTTGTCTTTCTATGTACTCAGAATTCGGAAGTTAAAATATTTCAAGTAGGTTGTGTCTTCACTTTTAAGTATATAAAAATGGTAAAACTTTAACAGACTACTGTTTTGTTATTTTCCTAATAGCTTAGAAAGAGGATGGAAACAGATCTATCTATTTTTACTTAGCTCTGCCAGCAGCTTCCATTTTCTAAGATGTCATTATCCTTATCTCTGTTGCATGTCTCCGCTGCTTGTAATTTCCCCAAGCAACAGAAGCACCAGAACAAAATTGGTGTGTCGTTTGTGGAGCTGCTGCTTTTTTTTTTTTTTGACAATTTCATCATTTTACAAAGTATTACAACAGTGACAGTGGCTAATCATTGTCACTTTTTTTTGCCTTGTTAGAGCTGTAGATGGCACCTAAGGCATTCAGGGTAGGCTAAGGAAAACAGCATTGCACTAGTTCACTTTCTTCATGTAAGAAGGTAGAGTTCTTTACAACCATAGTGGAAATCCTTGTTTTCATTGAAAATTTGAATTTAAGTTTTCTATTAAAAATGTTACTTTGATACCCTTTCTAAAGAAAGCCTTTTGGCCATCACTGGTGAGTGCCTGCCTGGATTCTGCTAAAGTTGACATATTTTCTCTGGTTCTCTGTAGCTCTCATCAGCTCTTTGGAGAGCTGTCAGCTTGAGATCTGGGCAGCTTGGAACATAGCTGTGAAATAGTTTCAGGTGTTTAATTTGATTTTGACTTTTCCTGGCAGCTGGTGGTTTTACACCTGCATATGGAAGATACAGAAATGTACAGTGGTAGAAGAAAAGCAGCTTTTACTGCACCATACTTTACAGATAAACTCTGCTGACACACAATTCTGTCAAAAGCATAGTGTCAACCAAAAGTGCATCTGTTGTCCTTTTTGTTAGTAATATGTTACTTGTAACAATAGCAGTTGAATTACTTTTACTTGAAAGTTTGTTTTGTATTCTTTAGTATAAAGAATGTTGTGCTGTATTTGCCCAACTTGCTTCTTCAGGAATAGCTTCACATCAAAAAGTCTCCCTTGTGATGGGCAATACCAAATGTTTTTAATGCTCTATTTCTAGAAGGCATTTTTATCACCTGTCAGCTAATTGAATCATTTGCCACTTGTTTAGGTACAGGATTTACTTAATGAAATAGTGGGCTGACCAATTATCAAAGTTTAATGTTGCCAAGAATTATATGTACTTATAGTATGTGTTGATTGATCAGAAGTTGTTAAGGAATTTGTGTAAGCATGGTATTTTCTCTCTTCTAGCTGTTTCCTGTGTATTTACAGTTTTTTCAGCTTACTGTCCTTTGTATTCTTTTTTGCTTGCTTGATAATAATAAGACTAAATACCATAGCCATTGCCCATCATCTCAGTGTGTAAGGTCTTTGTAGTATGTCATCTTCCCATATTGGGCTCTCTTGGCACAGGTCGTGTTAACTTTTTAGTTCTGAATTTGCCAAATATGCTTACCAGAGGAATCAATCATCTGTTAGCCTGTCTTTTGAGATCAGTAGTCATCCTTCTAATGATGAAATGATATGTGCATCTGTCCACAGAGCAAGAAACAAGTGTATGTTTGGATATGCAATAAATAAACTTCCTGTACTAGCAGGTTGAAATTTTGCTGCCATAACCTTCAACATTACAGGCATGTTGTGGTTTGGGGGTTTTGGGGTACTTTTGTGGTGTGGGGTTTTTTGTTTGTTTGGGGTTTTTTTTGTTTGGCTGGTTGGGTGTTGGGGTTTTTTTTTAAGGTTTAAACACAGGCTTTGATGTTTAAGATAATTTTTAAATCTGTTGGACATTATTTGTTAATTTTTGAGATACTTTAGAATCTTTTTATGGCTTCAGTATTTCCTTGTCTCTTCATAGGACCCCAGCTGAATGCACAACTAGAAGGCTGGCTTTCTCAAGTACAGTCCACAAAGAGACCTGCTAGAGCCATTATTGCACCGTGAGTTTGAAATCTGTGTTTAGTACATATAATACTTTATTAGTTAAATACTTATTTATTTTGAGTGATTTTGAAAACAGGTGAAAGCTAACTTTTAGCCCATTTTGTTATATGGTTTGTTTCCTTTTGCTGATAGACTGAATACGTAGCATTAATTTGTGATCCCCTAATACAGATAAGAAATGTATTAGTGGAGTGGTATTCTAAAGATGACAGCTCTTTCAGCACATCTCTAGTATAAAATAGCTACACATATTTAAAAAAAAAAAAACAAAAAACAACAAACCCCCTCCCCACAAAAAAAACAAATAAACAAAACACCAACATCGCCTCCAACTCAAAACTTAGCAAAGCTTAAAACAAAAGTAGTGAAACACTATTCAGGTATTCAAAATGTTTTACTTTTGTTATTTTGGTTTGGTTCTATTTGGGATTTTTTCGTCCACAGGAGAAATAGAGATCATTGAAGCTATTTAGGTAGAATTCAGTTTACTAAAGATGTTTGAGACATATAATAAGAAAAGTATGTTGGTCATTCCAATTTATTGTGAGTCAGAAGGAAACACTAGAAAAAAGTACCTTTAAAATGATGTTTTTCCTGCGCTAACATAGCATTGACATAATGTTTGAAGTATTTCATAATGGTATTGAGAATCTGCAGAAGAAATTGTCCCAAATCTGCCTTTGTCCTTCTCACAGGAATGTCTGGAAAGAGGCCTTTCAGCTGTGGATTAGGTAACCTGGATTCTTTTTCCAGAACTGCTGGAGGTCTTCCTGTGGTCTCACCAAATTGTTTCATTAACCGTGGCTCTGTTTTCCCAGCTGTAAAGTGGGATATGGCTTATAATATTTTTGTGAAAGACTGAAAAAACCTGTGGCAGAGGGAACCTTTCAGAAAGCTCTGTTGACATTGTTGTTTAACATACCTTGCTGGTTCATTGAGTTTCATTCTCCCGTTGATCCCCTTAGCATGTATGTTAGTACCTTTCTGAGCTCTTCAGACTGAGTGAGGTAAGTGATGCTGAAGTAAAACCCCATGGTGGTTTTCAGGATAACCTGCTCCAGGTGTCATTCTTTGGATGTATATACCTGCATGTGTGCATACATACATATAAATGTAAAATCTTCCAGTGCTGTCAATGAGGAGCTTGTATCTTCAAATATCCCGTGTGTCCCAGGACTCAGTGTCATTGTATAAAAAGACCATCTGGAAAGCTGTAGTTGTGTTGTTGCACATGCTTGACTGAAAATAAATGATAAGTGTTGACCTAGGGTTACAGGTGCTCCAGATGAGCTCCACAGGAGATGGGTCCCAAGCACTGTGCAATGTGGGCGTGGCCTTCTGAGTCATGCTGCTGAGTGACCATGAACTGTTCTCCACCACTTGGCCTGGGACGCTGGGAAATGAATTTTCTCTGGAATTAGTGCTTTTAAACTGATTCTTCTACTGTTTTTAACAGTGTTGAGAATAATGGATCTTAAGATTTCAGTAGTTGTCAGAATAATTGTGAATGTTTTTGGAGCACACGTGGGAACACAGGTGAGAAGAGCTCCAGGCCAGAGCGATAGGAGATGATAAAGCATATGTTGTGTTCTCTGCTGTAAAAGCTACCATGCTGTGTTCCGATCCTTTCCTTGTGCCTGTTCATTCTAGTGCTGAGGTATTCTTCTTCAATGACAGAGCACAATTAATGCTGTAGTGTGTAGTGTCTTTTTGCCAGACACCTCTGCTGTCCTAGGATTCAGTTACTGGAGTGTGGTTAGAAGAGCTTTCTCCAGCAGCTTGCTATTCCCTTGTCCCCTGGCTGCACTCAGCATTATCATGAGCTTCTGATAATACACAGTTGTGTACTCTGCCTCCTAGTATTTTTTACCTTTTACAAGTAACAAAAGGTGCTTTGATCTGGAGGTTTACTTGCTAACTTCCAAGTAAATGGTCACTGATAGTTTTTTAACAAATGCATCCTTCTTACATTCGGTACTGGAACGGTGCTCTCCAGCTGTTTCAGGAGTTGATTTTTGGATCACTCTTACTATGTCTACTTCATTGGGGACAAATAATATTTAAAATATTAACATTTAATAGCAATATCAACATATTTAAGATGTTAAACGCTATTTAATATGTTAACATGTTGTACATCTTGTTTTGCAGCCATGCAGGATATACCTATTGTGGATCTTGTGCAGCCCATGCTTACAAACAAGTGGATCCTAATATTACGTAAGTATAAAAGCCTTTCTTTACAAGGTGTAAGGCAATGCCATTGCAATTTTCTGAGAAGCTGAATGTTCTTTTTACTTTCTTCCACCTCAAAGTACTAAAATTTTAATTTTGTACTCTCTTTAGTCTTTTATGCATCCCTTCTGCTTTAACATCATAAATGTTCAAACTGTTTGGATGTTACAAAAGAAAAAATTAATGTAATATTGTTAAAAATGTAAAGCACTATTTTCAAAAATTAGTGAGAGTTATTTGTAACTAACTTTTTAGAAGGGAGGGGTTAAAGGCGTTCTTTTTGCAGGTAATAACATTTAATTTACTTTATTGCTTGATGTTCCACTGCTTTTCGAAAATCTCAAGCTGGGGTTTTTTTACTGGTCACAGAATGTCTTTGTTTCTTTTTTTGTTTTGTTTTTGGAAGGTTTTATTTGGTTTTTAAGTATGTTAAAATATTTGATCATGATTCTGCATTGGTTTTTCAGTGCAGGATTATGGGCTGAATGCTACCAGGATTCTCTTCTGCTGTGGAGAAAGTGACCAAGTGTGTGTATATAATATTTGAAGTTAGTGAAAGTTACTTGCTGCAATAATTTTAAGTGGACTTGTCTTTCTAACAGCACAACAGTTTAAAAAAAAAGAAAAATAAAAACCAACATGCTGCTGTAGTCTGTGCCTGCCTCTGAAAATATGAATCTAGTTATTCTAGATTAAAGGAATATAATTTTTGTGTTCTGATGACTGCAATGTTTTTTTTAATGAAAAAAATTTAAAACATCTCCAGTGTTTAAGTATGTATTTTGCAATGTTGATATAAAAACTGGCTATGTCTGTCAGTTGCTTATGAGATAACATGTTGTAATGTTCTCCAAAGACAATGGTTTTGATTCTTTCTAAACTATTGTTAAAAAAAAAAAATAAAAGATAACTTAGTGTTACAGTTTTTCTAAAATTTCTAGAACAAGTTACATTCCCCAGGTTCAGTGACATGGCATTTATTGAACTTTCTGGATCATTTGCTATTTTACCACATGGGATGTTTAAAATCAGTCAGTCGTTAATCTTTCAGCTGAAGTATTGCCCGTTTGGATATTTTGTTTTTACCAGCTCTGTAAAATGTTTTAGTATTTTAGTGTAGTTTGCTATAACATTCCACATGTAAAGATTATTTTCTTTTTTCCCCCCTTACATGTCTCCCACCTCTTTAGTTCAGTGCCAGAAGCAAGATGATATAATCCTGAATCTGAAAAGCTGTGTTTCCTTTAGCTTTTTTTCTTCTTTTATTTAAGTCCTGTGGCAGGAGACCCTTAATGTCTAATCAAGAGCCAGGAACTTGATGAAATAACATCATGATAACGTGTGAAAGCTTGCAGTATCAGCTCAAGCTGAGAATGTGCAGGTCCAAGTCCTTGTTGATGCAACAGCTGGATTAAAAACAGCATTTGTGAATGACTTAAATTTGAATTCACTGAAATCTGAAGTAAGGCTAATCAAGTGAATAAGTGAAAAGCTCTGAATAGATGCTAAATCCATAGTCCTCATTTGAGGGTGCATATTTGTAGTTGTTGAAGGTGGTGTATAACTGAAGGTTGTGTTGGTCCAAGGAGAGAATCCAAAAATCTGTTCTAAGGGGCTATAGCACTTCACTCAGCCTCCAAATGAGTCCAGTTAGACACATTTCTAGCTGATGAGTTGCCCTCTGAGAGATAACCTGCTTAAAAGGCTTAAGGCTACGGGAAGCTTTATTGAACTGATCTCACGATCATTTCTGAGGTCCTGAGCAAGGCTTTGATCTCTGGTCTTACACACAGCAGAGTAAAACTCTATTGGTAACCACCAGAAAGTATCACTTTGTACATTTTTATTAAACTTGTTACTCTAAACCAAGTCTCTGTATGATTGCAGTTGTCTAAATTGTGGGCTTTTGTGTTAATTTTTGTAGCCGAAAAATTTTCATTCTTGGGCCTTCCCATCACGTGCCCCTTTCCCGATGTGCACTTTCCAGTGTGGACATTTATAGAACACCTCTGTATGATCTCCGAATTGACCAAAAGAGTAAGTGCATGATAAAGCTTACATCTTGAAGATTGCTGAGGCTTGAGTATTAACTGTGGTACTGCAGTGCTGAGGACTTTCTTGTTGGGCACTTTTCATTGCTTTTAAGTGACATACAAGTATAAATCTGGTTTTACGGCAATGAAAGTAAACTTCTGAAAGATACTGGTGGTTGCAGGCAATGCTGTATTATGACCTTCAGTTCTCTCTTATTTCTGCAAGTAAAGAATACTCAATCTTTAATTATTTTTTCCATTATGAGTGTATACCTCTTGACAAGTGATCTTTAAAAGGAATCTCAACATTAAAAAGTGCCGCTATTTGGATAATAGCCCACTACACACCTGCCCTATTATTTTATGAAATATTCTGTCTGGGAAAAAAAGATGGTGCTTCAGTTGGTTTGAGTTTATTAACAGTAGAGGAATAAAAAGCTGCTTTTATTTGGTTGCATTACTGCATGTGACTTTTTTTTTAACTGGCAGAGTACCTACAGAAATTAAAAACTGTTAGTCTGTGAAATACCAGTCTTTCAGACTAAGCTTAAAGATACAATGAAGATAAATTTGATATTTTGACTCTCGTGTGTTTTGACATATACCTAAATAATACAGTATCTTTTTTCAGAAGGCTAATTAGCGCTAATGTACTGCTATTTTGTTATGACTGTGATTTAGCAAGCAAGTTCAGGCTTTCTATGTAGTGCCTGCAGACATTTCCTTAAAGAACAAATGTTTCAGTTTTTGTAGAACTCCTTTATGGAGTGGAGCAGGAGGCACAGCCCTGCATCGAATTCTTCATCCAGCGGAGAGTTTTCAAAATGTAGAGATGACTGCATGCCACCAAATGCACTTGAGAGTAGAAAAGAAAACTTATAGATATGGATTACTTAATTAGTTTTCTCTGTCTCTAGATTTCATTATTCAATTAATAATAAATTGTATTTATATAACAGCACATCCAGCAATGGCTCAGCTGATCAGCTTTTTTTTAAAAAAAAACAAAAACCAAGCAAACCCATATGATGGTGTAGTTTGTGCAAATAAGAATTTGGTGACTGGGCAAATGCATGCATGTTTTCAAATGTGTTTTATTTGTGTTACTTAAATTTTGTATCATAACTGAAAATCTTTCTCAATATGCTAACAAAGTCACTGATTTAACACACTTATTTTGTAAACTGAATCAATTATGTTTGTGTCTTAATAACTTGAACATAATTTTAATCTTGAATTTATTTAAAAAGAAGTGGTTTATGATGACAGCCTGTTGAGGCAAGTAATTTGCTGTAGTGAGCTTGTTCTGATAAAGATGCACTATAGTTTGCTTTACAGCGTGGGGTTTTTTAAGTAGTAAAAATTAATTTTTAATTCATTTCAGTTTATGGAGAATTGTGGAAGACTGGAATGTTTGAGCGTATGTCCCTACAGACAGATGAAGATGAACACAGTATTGAAATGCATTTGCCTTATACTGCTAAAGCCATGGAAAGGTACTAGGGCTAATTACTACTTCTACAAGAATGAGCATTATGTGCATTAAATGTTTGAACTACATATGAAGTGCAGTAGGAAGTAATAATAAACTTTATGGTATACAATACCCTATATGATGTATAATACCCACACTGCCCCAACTCCCCAGTAAAAATTTTGGGGAGGAGGGTATCAGACGCTAGGATTAGTTACTATAATGGAAATTGAGTGGAGCAAACACCTGAATGATGAAATTGGAACATCACTTAGAAACAAGTTTATATGTTTATATTGACTTAATAGAGTTAATATTAGATGTGCTTTCATGAATCTTTCTCAACAGTGGATGTTTTTTCTTTTAAATTTTTGCAATTTGTGGTGTGGTATTTTTCTTTTTTTTTTCTTTTTCTTCCTTTTTTTAAGCTTTTCTTCCATAGTATTTGTAATTTTCCCTGGAGCGTCAGTATACATCTAGATGCTATCTTGTGCGTTTTCATATACATTGAAAAGTGACCCAACATCTGTGCAGCATCTCTACAGGGAGAATTTAAGTTTTACTTTATTGCTGGTTTCATTGTGTCTTTCCTTTTTGTTTGCCTGATGTTTTCACTTTGCAGCAAAGATAAAATACTGTTTTGGAAGGGGATTTGTTTTCTGAAATGGAAGTCATTTCAGGTTCTAAAACAACTTCCTAGTTTGACTTTAGCAAATTGACTGTATCTTCAATTCAATAGTGCCTTTTTAAAACGTTCTGCAATTTCAGTTAGCAAGCCCTGAAAAAACTTCAAATGTTACTGGAATTACAACCTCTTTTCTTTTGCTTATAAGCCATAAGGATGAGTTTACTATTATTCCTGTGTTGGTCGGAGCACTGAGTGAGTCAAAAGAGCAGGAATTTGGAAAACTCTTCAGTAAATACCTAGCTGATCCTAGTAACCTCTTTGTGGTTTCTTCTGACTTTTGCCATTGGGGTAAGTTTCACATCTCTTCATTACAACAGTATGATGAACATTTTGTAGTGATTTTCAAATAATGTATTTTATTAAACATTGAATATTTTAACTTTTGGTAAATGTATCTTTGAAACGTAAATGGCTTTGTAAAGCTAAAAGAGGATTTTTCATTTTTTTTAATCTGGAACAATAGATGAAAAATATTAATGTGGTAATGTGTTTTCAGTGTAGTGGAGAAAAATGGTGAAGGTGTATGGGTTTATATGCATTTCTACTATTGCAATGAAATAAGTGTCTGAAGTTTCTTGCTATTTTTACTCTTCTTTTAAGCACCTTAAAGCAACTTGCAAAACTAATTAGCTAAAAATTCACTGGACATGGCAACAGCCCTCTGATGGAAATAAGTTTTGTACCTTTTACTGCTGGGTAGGATAGCAGATGGAGTATTGATGCCAATTCACCAGAGCTATCCCAGTTCATCTTCGTGGCAGAGCTATAAAGACTCCAGGAGCCTTGAGTTCTGTCCTGCTTTAACACTTCATTTTTCTTTTAAGTGTGATAATAGCTGGAAAAGGGACTGCTTCAGAAATATATGTTTTATGTTACACAACAGACCTTCTTCCCTTTTTTCATTGTCATCTTTGGTCAACTTACATAATGAAGTGCATATTTTACTTGTCTTTGAATTGTGGAATAGGTGGAGGTATATAAGAATGACCTGAGTTCTGTTATGGCTAATGAACCATCTAGAACTGTTCATTGAATTATCATGAACTTCTTATTTTAACCTTCGTTTACTGTGGATATTGTTGTGCAAGCAGAAGCAGCCCAACTTCAGGGTTGACTTTCTCAAGAGAGATAGCGAAATGAAATGTTGCTTTACTTTTTAATTTATAGAATTGGATTCCAAGGCAATAAGAGGCAATTAATAAGTGATACTGCAGTGTCAGTTCTACATAGTAGGTTTTTCTTTAGGAATATAGCTGCCCATCATGTATTTTTTTACTTCGCTTCTGGGCTGCTACTTTGATTGCCCTAGGATTTCCTCAGTAGAGCTAAAAAGTGTAAAAATGAATGAAGATTACTACTTTACAAATACTATAATCTCAGTTACTTAGTAAGTACTAGGGAGTGTTTTAGCTACGATTTTTCCCTTTTTTATTTTATACATGATTTTTGTTTCAAGGTCAGAGGTTCCGTTACAGTTACTATGATGAATCCCAAGGAGAAATTTATAGATCCATTGAGCACCTAGATAAAATGGTAAGTTTTCAGATTTGGTGGAACTAACTAACAAATTTCTCCTGTACATTACATTTCTTTGAACACTTCAGAAATTTCTCTAACAAAATATTATAGATTAGCTATTTTATTGAATGTATACTTTTCCTTTGTTTACCACAATAAGGACTTAGCTGTTGTTTTGAGCTAGTATCCTCCATTTTACTGACTGCGCACATTATATTGTGGATATAACCTAGTAAGCATAATTTATGAGAATAAATGCATGTTCACCTACCTAAAATGCCCTAGTGTAATGTAATTCCTGTCCACATGCCCTCTTAAGCTTTCAAGAAGCAATAAGAATTAAGAATTGAGTATCGTAGTAGTTAAGGCTTGATAGCTGTGATACCTGCATATTGAAACAGCATTGTGATCCATGCTAATAGTTTCAGCAACATCCATTTTGACAAGAAAATGTTGTAGGGAATTGTGCTGGTCAGGAAAACAAAAGTCACTGTTTCCTTGGGAGTAGTCTCCCTGCCCCGCCACCTTACTCTGTAGTAGGTGGTGAGGAAAAGCAGTAGACCATGCTTGATTCTGGAATTGGCAGACGGCTGAAAGAAATATTAAATACATAAAGATCATGATGCCAGTTGTGTTGCATTTTCTTCGCAGCCACAGGAACTAAGGATCTATTCTTAAATTAAATACTGTGTTAACATTCAAGGCTATACTTCAGGCACAGAATTGAAGTAATTCTTCTGGAAATATGTAACCTTAAAATTGGTTTTAAAACTGTTTGGATCATTTATGTAACTTCTGTAAAATCTGTTATAAGAGACAACTGTTGTTATTCAGGGCATGTTAATTTTTTTTCTTGTCTTGAAGGAATAAATCCTATCTGCTGGAGACATCTCTGGAGTTTTTTGCTTTGTGTACCCATATTAACCTCTTTGGTTTTCCACTATTCATCACTGGAATGGAAATAGTAAATAATTTGTCTTCATTCTATTTATCCCATTTTAAATAATTCTTGTTGTCAGCTGAGAGGTTTCTCTATAAAGGCAAGTGTTTTTCTACAGAGTCCCGGAATTTGCAGCTCTGAGTATTTTTGCAGGAGAGCAGATTAAGGTGCATTAGCAAACATTATTTTCCCCTTGTTAATTTCTGTGGTGAAAGCTTGTAGAAAGACTGGACTTCGGCATTTAATTACTTTCAGTGAATATATTGCTGCACCAGCTCTTTGTTTTGGTAGTTATTCAGCTGAAAGGATATGACATTATTTGTAGCACTGTAAATCATGTCTTCTGTTTAATAACTATTAAAATACTTTTTCAGTCTTAACTGGAAAACTAAATATGCTGTGTAGCAGTATACTGTGGTTATTTTTTGCCTGTTTATATCGTGCCATATGTGAACACATGACTGTACTGAAATGCTGCAGAATAGGTTTTGCTTTCAGTGAATTTCAGGCATTTCTTTTTAGCAGTGTTGTGGGTACACTTGGGACCTATCCACAATGCCACAAAGATCTCCCTGTCATGTTTCTTCAGCTTTTGGAGGCAGTTTATTCAGTTTTATATGCCCCACTCAGATAATTCTTGTTTCCTTAGATAAGTATTGAATTTTGTTTTAGCATGTCATTTGGCATGCTACAGAAACTTACATTGTTGTAACCACTAGGCCTCTTCACAAAGGAAACAGCGTTGGGAGATAAACTGTACTAAAACCATCAGAGGTTTTAACCTCTGCTACTGCTGACCCCGTAATTTCATTGGACCTAACTAGGGAAGCAGTTGGCTGAGTGCTTTGTAAGAAGGAAGATACTCTGTGTTAAGGTGAAATTTCTTTTGCATAGAAGTGCCCTTGTGGGAGGACAATTATTTAGACTGGACCTTAAGTACAGATGCATGATGGTTTTCCTGCCTAGTGCATAAACGATGCTAAATGCTTTGGGCATTGAAGATTTGCTAACCTGGTAACTGCTGTGAGAAATTTTATTTGCTGTGATTTTAAGTTATAAAAAAAAATAGAAAGTAGTAAATATTGCTGGGCAGACATCAGTTTCTCCATGGTAACTCTTCATGTGACCGCTCTGTTACCCTGGGGATACTACAGTGCACCTTGTGAAGTGATGGTGACAGGAGTAAACAGGTCCAGGGTTAACAGGAGTGCCTTAGGGAAGAATCCTCAAATGAAGAGTTATAATTGAGCAGCTGATGTGCAATAATTTGTTTGTATATCATAACCTGATACCTACCTTCTTTTTAAATAGAAGTAGGGAAGTATTCTGCAAGATGTCATTGAAGAGTAATTATTTTTTTTATTATGGCTAGCCAGAAAATGCAGACTGCTCGCTTCAATCTTCACTGCCAGATTGCTCACTTTATATCTATTTGTGAAGCCTCAGGCCTCACTTGAGCCAGTAGGAGGATTCTGTTCCCCAGAATGCTGAAGGGGGAGGATAATGCAGGTGCTGAGGAGGGAACAGCCAGCAGTTGTTCTGCAGGAGCTGTGCACAGCACAGGTCACTTCTCAGGTGGCTTTAAAGAACTGCTGAATCTGGGTGGCTTCTGCAGTGCCAGTACAATCTGGGAAAGTTTCTTAGTTTGGGCATAGTGTAAGATCACAACTCTCTGCCTGGGTGCCCAGCTCCCTGCTCCATCTGCTCTGCCCAGCCAGTGCTTTTCCTGTTAGTTATTTATTTTCTAGTCTGAATGACTCACACATGCAAAGATAGTTGGACTGGCTGGGGCTAAGACCAAGTTTGTTTCTGCTTCCATAAGTGTGCTACTAGTTTATATTTTTTTAAGTGTGAAGAAGCAGCTGAAGTAACTGATTGGAAACTTAAACTTGACCAAACAAAGGATAATTAAAGGATAAAATAAGCCTGTGGTTTGGGGTTTGTTTTTGGTTGGTTGGGGTTTTTTGGGGTTTTTTGGTAAGCTTGTAGATACTTGGTCCTATAGAGGATGATATTAAAGTATTTAACTTCTTTTAATCATATTAAGTGCACTGTGCTAGGATATTGTAGATGACATTTACAGTGTCTGATTAACTGAGATGCAATTTCTATGTGGTGCCATAATAACCATGTGATAAACTGCAGAACTGTGTAGTGGTTTGCATTTTTATCATGTGGGTTTTGTCATGTATTTTAATTTTGTTCTAAACCATGCCCAACTGCGTTATTTTGAATACTGAAAATGATTAGCTTCATACTTCTGCTTTTTAGAAAAATAAAACACAACCTGCCAGAATGTTTCCTTTGTTTCTCAGCGCCATTTTAGACTGAGAAACAAGCTTGGTGGTCTTTGCTCCTCTGCCACAATGATTTTTAAATCCAAAAGATTGAAAAGTTCAGTGCAGCTGAATGCTTATAGGATATGTGTTAATGACAGTTTCCCATGTATTTTCTCCAACTTGTGATGTGTGGAGCTCTGTTAGCATTTGCTGGGATGAACTGCAGAGCTCTAAATGTTTTGCAGTGCTGAACTGTGCATTGAAGTAAGCTTACTAGGCATTCTGATAAATCCATGTCCATTCATTTGAGACATGTGCTCAAATGCCTCTGCCCAGTATGTTCCAGTGACAGATATAAAATGAATCTCTCGATTGGGCAGCCATTTTAGTTTTTCAAAAAGTTGTTAAAGGGTTTACAGATTAATAAAATATATTCTTATGAGCTGTTCAGTATCTGAATAAGTGCCTTATGCCTGTTTCTTTTCACTTGAGTATATAGTTATTTGGTTCTGCTTTCTTCAGATTTGTATTGATATATACAATTTACAAGTAAACAAATGGTTCAGAGACATGCTGCTTACACTTTAGAAATGCAATGATATATATGTAATTGCTGCTAGTTGGAGATTAGCTACCTCTATTTTTTCAGCACTCATTTAGGTTCTGTAGATCTGGAGTGAGTAACAGCCGTAATTACTGGCCAGGGGTCCAAACACCCTCTCCATGACCCTGGAAGAACTGAGCTCTTGCAAGCAATTGGTCAGATTAGTCTGGTTTTATTTTTCCATAAATTTTTTCTCTTTATGAATTCATCTTATGTCTGTTTTTAATTAAAAGTACACAAAGGTGGTGGTTATAGTTGCTGTGTTCTAATCCTCCCTGACTCCTGGGAATCTCCAGCTCCTCCATTGTAAGCTGTGATCCAGTCTGAATAATTAGTGTGTCTGCCAGATCAGCCAACGCCCTTGCAGAGTATTCAAGACCTTCCACTCTTGAAGTGGAGACTTCAGACTCACTGACTGCTTCCTGCACCATCACCTCTGCTTTTATCACCCAGGCTTTCCCAAAAGCTGGGGAAGGGGCTAAGACAATTGCAGAAACCTTAGGAGAAATTATCTCCCTTTCTGTTATCGACCTCCCATTGCTCCCATGCAAAGTGTATGGTGGTTTTTTTTCCAGGAAGGCAAACAGGAACCTTCCTGTTTGATCAGCTACATGTAAGAAGCACAGCTGTGTGTCTTGCAGAATTAGTGAGTGTTGAGCTCATTTACCTGGTGAAGGGAATTAATAACTTTCAGAGGAAGGAGAAACACAAGAGGATGGAGTCTTAATACAGGCAAAATAGCAAAGCCATGATAAAACCCAGACACTAGTTGATTTAGATTTGCTTTAAACTACTTTCATTGTATTTGATCTGCTCTGTGGGATGGGGTAAGACTAGGTGGTATCTGGAGCTGTAGGATTCTTTTTGCTTTTAAGAATGCAAACGTTTGTGTATATATAGAAGGTTTTGTTTTCCACATATGTGCTGGTTTTCATAGTATGACTCCATGGGATCATTGGTCTCACTGTGGATGAAGAAAAGGGTGTGTATTTGCTTCATGTAAAGTAGAAGCATCATCTCCTGGTGATGCACCATCTTCTGTTATGCACCAACTTTCTGGTGCTTTAGAGATATTCTGGATCTGCTTTTTATGCTCCGAGCAAATGGTGAGCCTGCGCCCAGATCAACTGCCTTGCATGCCTGATGTGTCTAGGATACACGACACTTGCCACATGCTTGAATTGCATGTGTGTGCATTGATGATTTGTCTAGGGTTTTGGACATCCAGAAGTCCCAGGCAAGTGCTCAGCCCTGAGCTCTGTTACCAGGAAAGGAGATGGAGGCAAAACTTCTTCCTGCTTTGTCCTTTCAGTAAATTTGTCTGATTATTGCTGTACAAAATCCTATGGAAGTAGGGCACCCTTGAAGGTGGGGATCAGCTAGTCTGCGGGAGGAGCTTTTTTAACATAAGCTTCACTGGTATCTGCAAAGATAGCTTCACAGATCTGTGGATCATTGACAGCTTTGGAAAAGCTCCTACACTTTTAGCTTGGCAAGAGATGGCAACAAAATGACTACAAGCTAAAGCTCACATGCTGAGATTCCCTTGATACCCTTGATGTAGAGTTTTTTCCCTCCTGAAGTATTCTGTGTTGTCATAAATAGGTGATATACAAACACCTGCCCATGACTGCGTGCAGTAATCATTGCTGTTGGTTCTTTTTCAGGGTATGAGCATTATAGAGCAGCTAGATCCTGTATCTTTTAGCAATTACTTGAAGAAATATCATAATACAATATGTGGAAGACATCCTATTGGTGTATTATTAAACGTAAGTAACTTTGAAAAATGTAACTTTTAGCAAAATGCTTACATTTGTTTTAAACACATAGCTGTAGTATTCCTTAGTTCTAAAATGGCAAGTCTTGAATTAATTTATTTTTCCAAGTGCTCTCAGTTTGGTTTTCAGTTTCCATGTCTTGCATACAGACAAATGCAAACTCTTAAAGGGCTGAATGTTTTCAGTTCCTGAAGGGAGATGATGTACCATGTTCCTTTGGAATTTCAATGAAATACAATCATTCACTTTCTCTTGGCCCTAAATATACAAACAGATAAATCCATCTCCCTGAAGAAGCACGTACTTACCCTTTTGAATCAGTACTTACAAACGTATATATTTTTTTCTGTATTGCTGTTAGCTAGCTATTGTGAGTGCCTTGTGATTTCTGGCAGTGTTGTTTGAGTTTTGCAAATATGATGAGAGATTGCCTCTGTAAGTATTAGTGCAGTGCACCCTTAACTCTTAAATCAGTGGCAATTAGAATTCAGATTAACTGGTACTATCTAGTTACCATATTCTGCTTTGGTGATGCAGTGCAGGCACCAACCTGGCTTAAGTTAGTTGTCTAAATTGGGTCACAGCTGCTTTACAGCACTGCTGGAGTGCTGCAGATTTGTGATACTGCTTGAGTGAATCTCACTGTATTTTTACTGTAGTTCAAATCTGAAACAGGAAGCATGTTAACCCTTTTAAAAGGGAAAAAAAATCACGGGAAATGTAGTCTATATTGAGAACCTATATAGAGGAACCTTTTAAAGTGGAGTCTATGCAAGTTCATATGAGCAGTATCAATAGTGGAGATGCATGTAGAAAAAGTCAGTCCTAGGACAACTTTGCAAAACTATGAAACTCTTAAATTCATATAATGAGTAGTTTTGCAGTGAATCCAAGCTAAATTTTGTTCATTCAGTTTTGCCAGTTGCCACACTTGAATTATCTTGGTACATTCTTTTTCCTTAATGGAAAAAATAGAATCTAAGAAGTGTTAATAGTGTTGGGGTTTTTTCCTGTTACATCTATATTTCTGTATAAATTCCCTGTGGAACTGAAAGCATTGTTTCTAAAGGATCTGTTTTGAAAGGTTGTTTAGTATTGCTTTATAGAACTGAACGGATTGTGTACATAGTGCAGTGGGGGGAGTGTCAGTGAATGAAACGGCGTAGAAGTTGGTTAGGTCCACACATGACTTGGAGGTGCATATATTATTATGAGAGATGATGCAAGGATCCCCAGAGGGAGTGGAGAGGACTGAAATCTAGAAAATGTGATACTGTTTTTAAACAGATTTTTTTTTCTCTCTCTTCAGGCTATCAATGAGCTCCAGAAGAATGGAATGAATATGAGCTTTTCATTTTTGAATTATGCTCAGTCAAGCCAGTGTCGAAACTGGCAAGACAGCTCAGTGAGTTATGCAGCTGGAGCACTTATGGTCCACTGAACCGCTGAATGCTCAGGGATGGCACCTGCACACACTCTGTATATGGGGTCCCAGCCTAGCCCTTAACAAAGATACAGTCCCTGGTCTTTGGGTATACTGAAACCTCAAACTAATAGAACTCTCTTCTTTTCTAGTAGGTGTAGTCCTTCCTTAGTTTCAACTCATTTAAAAATGCTTTCTTGTTTAGGACAATGGATGGAAGGCTGGTATTGAAACATTTTGTGATTTTTTTTTTAATTTTTTTTTTTTTTTTTTTTTGGAAAAAAGAATGGCTATGAAGGCATGGTGGCAGACAGTCCTTACAAATACAACATGTAAAGCATTTACCATATCTTAAATTTGCACTCTTTGCAGACCTGTGCACATGTACTCAGCTTTCAGAATAGTTTTGCAAGTTGTAAACGGAAAAAGGGGTGGAAGCTTTTTAATAAAAGAAAAAAAGGAAAACAACGCATTTATAAATGATCCTGTATTAGAATATAATAAAACTCCAGTATAGTCAGTTACTACCTGTGATGTACAACAGATATCTTCTATTTTAGTTGCTAATAAAGGGCTACACAAACCAAAATAGTCTGATTTAAACTTATTGCTTTGTGTTCTGTATGTAGCTGCTTGTCATTAACATCCTTTATCCTCAGTTCTTATGCTTGATAATTCAGCCATTCTGTAAAATACTTTAGAATGTATTTTATATTCAACCTTTGTTATGACTACTTCATTTATAGATTTTTTTAATCTTAAACCTGCACTATGAGTTCAGCTGTGCGAAAGAATTTTTAAAACCTTTTGTATATTCTAATTCTTTTTGTTTTACAATTACCTATAAAATACTACCTTTTAATATGTGATACAAATTTGTATCAGAAATACACTTTTAATGATTTTTATGCTCAGTTTGATTATTAAAGTGAAATAGATGCAGTATTTTATTTGAAATGACTTAAAATTGGAAACAAACAGCTTGAAAATGGTCATTCTTAGAGTATCTATCAAGCATTCATAGGCCACAGAAGCCATATGGTGCTAAGCTCAAGCAATTATTCCTCAAACATTTAATTGGGAGGGGAAGGTAAGACTTATTTTTATTTTTTATTCTTTCACTGTGGGTAGAATTGTTTCATGTTCTTTAAAGATCATCACATTTTAAGAGTTCTTGAACTTTCTTCCAGCCAAAATAATAGTGTAATTATTTGAGTTATCATTCCTGAAGACTTCCTTTTTGTTCTAATGAGAAATGCAAAGTAGGATGGCAGTACTGGCTCATTATCTAAATGGAGATTTAATTCCCTGATATTTTGCCTGCTGTCAAGCAACTTCCTGGTACATTCAGCTTTTCTGAGTGGCAGAGGGGAATTCCAGAATTCAATTTAGATTATCTTCGAAAGTTGTGGGAATTGCTGAGTGCAAAGTCTTCACCTGAAAGCACACCAGACATCTTGTTTATTTCTATTAAAATACCCTTATTTAAACAGGCAGCACTTGCACCACTTCTGTTTTCCTCATCACAGCTGGCCAGCATTTTAATAATAACAGGTGAATGCTCCATTTACAAAATGAACTACTTTGCAGATGTTCAGAATCCATCCCAAATACCAAACTCCTTTGCATGTCTGTTCTTTTAGTTGCCTTATTGCTCTGCCTTGTTCTTGAAAAGTTTCAGCAGCAGACAGGGAAAACAACTTTCAGTTTACTTTTGACAGACCAGCAGGAAGGCTGTGCAGGTAAAACTGTTTTGGTAGCCAGTCTTTATAAATACTTGTCTGACTGTGCCTTATTAAAAAAGTGGTTTGATCACGAAGATTAATTTCTTTTAAAAAAAATCTTTGGTGAATACTAGTTTAATTAGGACTCAGATTTCCTTCAGTCTTATGCCAAATGCTTAATATCATTATTGAAACACATAGTTAATTGGAACAGTTAAGTACATACTTTCTCCCCAAGGTAAACATAGTAATTAACTTCTGAATACAAATGCCTAAGTTGCATCTTAGTTCTGTAAGGTAGTTTTAATAAAAACAAAACATAACTGGAAGAGCTTCAAGGAAATTGGTCAGCCATTTTGCTCAGCACAATGTTATGAAATATCGTACAGTGAAAGCACTTCACATGTAAACTGTGTAATGTATTTCAAAATAAAGTTTCTAATTAAAAATGGGAATTTCTGTGCCTACTAATAATAACCAGCAATGACAGTTCAGAAGCCCACTCAGAGAGAAATTTAAAGCTCTGTGAAATCTGCTCTAACTTAGAAGGATTTGTTGGAAAAACCCTGTTTGTTTGAAAGCAGAAAAAACCTGACTTCAAAGAACTCTTTTTTTTTTTTTCTTTTTTTTTTTCTTCTCTTTTGGTGGGGTTGGAGGGAGTTGACTCAGTGTTCAGTTACCTGGTGTCAGTTTAAAATGTGTCAGAAGGAAAAGCAAATAATCTCCTGAAAAGATCTTAACTCAGAGCTATAGTTTAATTATTTCAGCTTTCCTACACATTCTTGCTCAAATACACATTGGAATACAGCATTTTGTGACGAAGAGTGTGTGGTTTAGACAATATTGAATAATCACAGTCCCATTCACATTTGTGCAGGTTTCTTACTGACTGAGCTTTGACTGCTCTTCTGGTGCAATAAATCCAGCCAGGGATGTGATTCTAACTTTAAAATTTTGGCATTTTAGAGAAATGTTCAATATATGAAAATGTTGATTAAAATCCTCCTTTTGCTGTTCTTGTGTTGTTCATGAAAGAGCTTTATGGATTTATTTTTTTTTACTACTATCTTTAAAAAGTGCTTTTAAACTACTGATAATTGAATTCTTAATTCTTCAGCTTCATGTTTTGACATTGAAATGGAGCAGTCGGTCTTCCACTGCTGTGGGTTGAGATCAGCAGAAGCAGGAGAAAGCGCAGACGTAAGCAGCATCGCGCTGCTGGGTGGCGAATGCCTCCGTGGGCATCGGGAGCCACCTCTTGCTTTTAACCCAGCCTGAGAACACGTTCCCCTCAGCACTGGGTGCGCTCAGCGTGGCACCCGTTAGATATAACTGCTTCAGCTCTCAGCCTTCGATGGCTCATAATGACTGTTTGGCTTTATTTATTTGTTTGTTTTAAAAATCATGACTTGAGTGGCTTTGATCCAGTGTTAGTATTTGAACTGAACTCTTACTGCAGTGCAGTCTCCTTTCTTGGAGCCTTCAGAAATGCGGAGTTTGCGTGGGCATTTTTAGACCCAGCTCTTGCCAATTCCCAGTCAGGGGCTGGTTGCTGTGTCCTGGGGGTTCTGATATGGCTGCAGGCTTCATTCAGGATTTGGGAATTGACATCTCAAGCACTGAAATGGGGGGTTTCCGCTTGACGCCTGCACACAAAGTCTCCTGGTACTTTGGCGTGTCATTTCAGGGGTTGGTGTAGGGTTTTTCCATTTCACATTTGTCCTTTTCCCCTTATTCCCTCAGGAAAAATGCTCTCCTCTGCATCAAAGGAAGCTTTGCTTTCAAATGACATCAGTCAGCATGATTTGCAGTTGTTATTTCCTCGGGCTGAGTTTAGTGTGCTAACTAGCATCTGATCCATTCTCAAAAATTGCCCAAACTATTACGTTCATGGAGAAATGTTTAAAGTCCCTTGTTTGGTGACCTTTTGCTTTCCTGTTTCTGTGAGAAACTCTCTGAAATTAAGCCTTTGAGCTAGCCTATGAAACGATCTTCCATGTGAAGAGAAACTGAATTTCAGGATCCAGTTTAGTGCACCCCAAAGATGCGAGATGTTTTGGTTTGGGGCCCACAGTGCAGCCAGATGGCCTTTTCAATAGATGGTTGCAAAACATGATTTGGAATTGGTCTGTAGGGATGAACTGAGTTTATTCTTTCAGTCATGCAAAAACCTATTGCCTCTATTCTAATTGTCTCTAGAGCTTTTATTATTATTATTATTATTTCAGGGTTGTTTTTTCTTTTATTTGATTTTGCCTAATTCTGAAAACAATTCGTCCATGTGTACTGCAGACAACTTCCAGATGCCTGGTGTCATTTGGGGGTTATCTTATTCCAGCATTAGCTGAAAACTCAGCATTAGCTTCTTCCTGTTTTGTCTAGTACCTATTTAGTATGTGCATTCCCTAGTGCCAGGGGCTGAGACATCTCTCCCATTGCTTATACCCTGCAAATGAAAATGCCATGGTAGTGATATATCTAAATTAAGAAAGAGATTACGTCAGTTTGTTTCCTTAGGTTTTTTGGTTTTGCTTGGTTGGGGTGGGTCGAGGCGGTTTGGTAGAGGCTTGGATCTTTTTGGAAAGTGCAGAGAGATTAGGAGAATGGACATGAATGGGGAAGAAAATGTTTACTTTTCCAATTTAATGTCAGCAGCTGTTCTGTTATCCTGTTTGGGAGCTGACATACTGCCAAATACTGCCCAGTGCAGCTGGGACTGGGTGCTGTGGTGGGCAGCCTGTTACTGCTACTTCAAAGAGAAGAAATGTTGAAGATATTATGTCAGTGTAGCTCAATTTGTTGAAGCTCAAAGGTGAGAATCCTATGCTGATATCTTTAAGTTATAAGTAAATAAAAGTGTCTTGGCCTTTATGGAAAGGTGAAAGATAGACCCCCACACCCCCAGGTTTCTGAGGCAACATGTTTGGTGCTTGGCGGATTTAAGAGAAGTAAGTAATTGTCTCAGCCCTGTGATCTCCATTGACATTAATGTAAATATGTATTCCCTACAAGCAGTTTTATATACCTTTTTCAAAGCTTGTGAAACCAAAGTTATTTAATTACTGTTTTCAAATAAACATATATCCTAATTTGAGCAGTTGTATTTAAATCCCATTAAAGAATTATCCAGGGCTTTTATGGTTGGACTTGATCTTAAAGGTCTTTTCCAACCAAAATGATTCTGTGATTCTAAATCCACTGTGAGTGAAGCCAGTAATGAAACTTTAGAGTTCAGTAATACAGTAGCTGCTCTGTATATGACAAAGACCTAAATATCAAGAAGAATAAAACATTGTGTTAAGCATTAAACTATGAACTCTCTGAACCTAAACTCAGAGTTTGTTCTTTCTCTAGTGAATTTTGCAACAGTAAGAAATTACTTTCCTGAGCCTGTGACTGCAGCTTCACAAGACTGAAAACAGCAGTGCTCTTGGCTGAAATGCCTTTCTAAGGTAAAAGGTGTTTATTACATTTTTCTGCTGAACTCTTGCAGCCTAAAGTGGAGTATTAGCATCTTGGTGCCTGGGCTGCAGAGGCAGAAGCTTGACTGAGCTGCTGGGCTGTGTGGGCTGGTAGGGAAAGGCATCCCCTGGGATATGCTGGCTGATACGTAAATACTTTTCTTTCAATTTGTCTCCAGGAATTGTTATAAAGATTTGAAGAGTGAGCCTTTAAGCCTGTCTGTGATGAATCAGTGTTGAGTTCATGCATATTTTTTATTATAAAAATCTGTCTTCCTTTATGATCACAGTCCAAAAAGCTGGTGTTACAAATAACCTGTCACCAAGATGTCTGCTAGAACTGTGTTGACTGGCATCACAACTACTTTCTGGGAGAAATCACACTTTCTGCATTTTAAGAAATCATTTTCTGTTTGCAGGGCTGAGATGTAATCAAATACTGCTTTTAAGCTGCTCTGCAATAAAGTGACTTCGTTATTGTATATAAGCACTTAGCTCTGGTACATGCTCAGCATTTCATCCATCAGAGAAGTTACCTGGCTGGCAGAGCAAGGGTAACTAACTGTGTACTCAATGTATTTTCCAAGCCAACTCCCAAGCACTGGGGTTGTGTGGGAAAATAATTCCAGTAAAGTGGGTAACGTATGTTTTAGCAGGTGTAAGCCTGTACTTTATGGAAACTACAAGAGTATTCTCATGTTCAGTTAGAAAAAACAAACCCCTCAAAAACCAAACAACCCCCCAAAACTCAAGAACTGTGTAAGCATACTTCTGTGAAGAGTAGGGAAAACTTTAACCAGAAGGTTAACCTCCTCACAAAGGCTGGGACCAACCCGGGTTTGGAGGGTTCCTATTCCGCATCTGCAGCAGGAGCCCTGGGAGGGGCGGGTGCCCTCAGTGGGGTCGCTGGAGCAGGTGCTACTCAGGGTGGGCTCGGGGCTGCTGGTCCAGAGGGAAGGGCCTTTTCCACTACATGGAAGTAAGGTCTCTTATGATCAGCAAGTCTTTAAAAACCGCATGTGCTCATACTGGAGACGGAACTTGGCTGAAGGGTCTCTCCCAGAGCCTGCTTTCCTGCCAGCAGAGTCTCCGAGTGAAAGCGCCGGGGGTCGGGGGTGGGCTCCCATCATCGCACAGTAGTTGAGAAGGAAATAGGAGTTTCCTGCTGCCATTGCCTCTGCTCTCCCTCCCGGTTACGTGTTTTCCTGCTGTCACCGCCCCGCCCAAGCGCAGGCCGGGTGTCTCCACAGTCGCTGCTGCCCTGGGCCAGGTAGGGCCGCAGCCAGCGAGACCCGCCAGCCCAGCTGGGCCGCCATGGCCTGGTACTGGCGAGCGGGGCCAGCCCTGCCCTCGGCTGCCTCTCTCCTTAGCAAGTCCCCGCGCCTAGTGCTCCGGAAAGATGGGTTTTACCTCAGGGCTTCGTGTCCGTTTCTGAGCAGGAGTTATTTTGGGGAGTGGAAGGTCTGGCCGACACTAGGTGTCAGTGTCGGGCTTCCCTCGGCTCCGGCCGGGCCTGCAGCCGCCCGCCCGGGTGCGACGGCGTCGGTCGCACACGCGCGTTTCTGGTGACAAAGCTCACTCTAAGCGAGGCGATGGTGGAGCTCCAGCTGTGCCTCCGGACACGGACCCTCCTGCTCTCTCGTAACCTCTCAGTGTTTCGCAAGTGGTGCAAAGTCCCTTCCCCTGGTGGGTTGGTTACTTCCAGGGGGCTTTGCTCAGGGGCGAGGGGAGCTGGGCTGAGAGCTGAACCGGCTCTCACGCACCCACCCACCCGAGTTGCGTGGGGAAAGGGAGCCTGGGGCAGCAGCTGGAGCTGTTGCCCAAGCAGGGGGCAGCAGGACGGACATGAGCATCCTCTGTGGCATCTCCCACCCGTGCGCTCGGGGCGGGATTGTCCTCAGGCTTTGGTCTGTGTGCTTTGGTTTAGCCTGGCACGTGGAGGGGTGGCCACCCAGGAGGGCACCCACTGAGCCACATGTTTGGCATCCAACCTCTGCACAGATACTTATTTTCATAAAGCTTGAAAAAAAAATACTTCTATCTCTGACCAAGCTCCCACTGAAGTCAAGAGGAGACAGATCCAACTTTGTGTTCTTAAGGAGACATGGAGCTGCTCAAGAAGGCAGCGAGGGAGCCAGATCTCAGCCATTGTAACCTGGGGAGAGGCTGTGTAAGGATCCTGCTAGCAGCTTGTGCGGTGGAACAAAACCAGAGATGAAGAAGATGCACTCAAATTGTATCTGGAGACAAATGTCTATGCTTTCTAACCCCAAGCAGAAGTTTCATTTATCTGATCTCCCAGTTGATTTTACAAGATTATTTTGTTCATTAAAAAGTGAATAGGAGCCAAACTGCTGCCTTTTTTTTCTTTTCTTTTTTTTCTTTTCTCTTTTTTTTTTTAATATGCTAGGTTCCATTTTCTTGACACGTGAGCTTTTCCATGACTAGAGTTTCTTTTAGCTGAACTCATCTTATCTGAGAGAGAAATCTCAGTCTGGATCCAGATTACTTTATAACTAAGTAGTGTTCCAAAATGAAGTCAGAGGGTGAGGGACTAAAAAGTTGAGCTGGAAGAGACAAAAAAAAAAAAAGAAAAAAGGAAAAAAAAAAGGTCAGTATGTGCTTTTTTCCAACTGGCTCTAGCTGGAGCAGAGTTGGGCCAGCGAAGACATTTTCCAATGCATATTCTTCACCTTCCATTGCTGAGTTGCTTTGCCACTAGCGAGCATCAAGGCCCTGGCACCTTGTATGGCTGGGGTGTGACATCACTAGTCGTTTCTGGGGACACACACTGCAGACCTAGGCCTGCTCCTCCGGTAGCAGGAGATGTACGCTAAAATGGGTGGTGTGGCTGCTGTGCCTGTGTTGTATACAGCTGCTTTGCATGGGTGTAGCTGACAGGATGCTAAAGATGCCCTTCTGCTGCTGCCTGTTGCTACCGCAGAGCTGTATCTCCATAGGAGGAAAGATAAAGCAGAGGTAAGAGACAGTCTTGTGAAGACGCTGCCTCTGACTCTCCAGCAGCTTGCTTTATTGAGAGAAACAAAAAATAAGGGGAAGTCCAACTTGGCCAGGGCCGGAGAAAGCAGCTGGGCCAACACATGTTGGAAGCAGGGCCTTAGGCTGGGTGATTGAGGGCATTGCCAAGCCAAGCCCTGCATATTTCCATTGAGGGAAATTTCACTGCACCTCCAGGCAACCTATCCCAGCCTTTAGTTGTCCTCACACTGGGGAAGTTTTTCTTGTATCTGGAGACAAAATTTGTCCTGAAACAACTGTCCATTACAGTGCGTCCTGATGAAGAGAGTGCCTTCATCATCTCTACATTTCCAGCACTGAAAACTGGGATGAAATCCCCCCAAGCCCTCACTTCTCTAGGCTGAATGAATGTGATCCCTTCAGCCTTTCTTCATGTGCCAAGGTCTCCAACCCCATAAGCATCTTGGTGCACTTACCCCCTAACCCCGACGGACTTTCCCCAGTTTTTCAATGTCCCTCTTGAGCTTGGTGGACCAAAACTGGACACAATGCTCAGATGTGATGTGGAATGGTTGCATCCCTTGTTCTGCTGGCTGCACTCTTGCTGAAACAGCACAGTTAGATACTGATATAGTCACTGCCACGGGGTATTTTTAATCAAGGGATTTCAAAATGCTTTCTAAGGATGTTTTAGAAATAGTTCTCAGTTTCTGCCCTCCTGAGATATTTCAAAGGAGGTTGAAGCTTCTTCAGCCCTCCCAACTACAGATCAGAAGAATTAAATCTATTGTTTTAACTACTCTCTTCCTTTTGGCATAACAGACAAATACATCACCTTCTGCAAGCGTGTAACTCCAGAAATAAATTTACAGGGAAGAAAAGAACCCCCTGGAGAGTGAGAAGGATGCATCAGTTTTACAGATAAATGAATTGCCATGTAATCTTCAGGTTTCTCTTATGCATATACCTCATGGAAGGATTAAACTTTTTCTAAACCGTTCTATAAATGAAACACAATGTTTTTCTTAACCATTTCCCCGAGCAACGTAACATAGACACAAAAATGAGCCCTGTCTCTAAGCTTGATAATTTCATCAAAAAACATATTCCAGGTGGGTGACTGCTCCACCAGACACCTGGCAATGTGTTGCGTGTTCTGGAGGAGAGTGCACCAGTCTTCTTGCCCAACTTAAATGCCAAACTTTAATCCAATCAGGGATGTCACTCCAGTCTTCAAAAAGGGCAAGAAGGAGGACCCAGGAAATGACAAGCCAGTCAGCCTCATCTCCATCCCTGGAAAGGCAATGGAACAGCTCATTCTGGATGTAATGTCTAAGCATCTGGAGGAAAGGAAGGTTATCAGGAGTAGTCAACATGGATTCACCAAGTGGAAATCATGCTTGACCAATCTGATGGCCTCCTATGATGGCATGACTAACTGAGTAGATGAGGGAAAAGCAGTGGATGTTGTCTACCTCAGCTTCAGCAAGGCTTTTGATACCGTCTCCCATAACATCCTCATGAGTAAGCTCAGGAACTGTGAGGTGAGATGAATGGACAGTGAGGTGGCTTGAGAACTGGCTGAATGGCAGGGCTCAGAGGGTTGTGATCAGCGATGTGGAGTCTAGCTGGAAGCCTGTAGCTAGTGGTGTCCCCCAGGGGTCAGTACTGGGTCCAGTCTTGTTCAACATCATCAATGACCTGGATGAAGGGACAGAGAGTACCCTCAGCATGTTTACTGATGATACAAAACTAGGAGAAGTGGCTGATACACCAGAAGGCTGTGCTGCCATTCAGTGAAACCTGGAGAGGCTGGAGAGCTGGGCAGAAAGGAACCTAATGAAATTCAACAAAGGCAAGTGTAGAGTCCTGCACCTAGGGAGGGATAACATCATGCATCAGTACAGGTGGAGGGTTAACCTCCTGAAAAGGAGCTCTGTGGAGCACCTGGGAGTCCTGGTGGACAGCAGGCTGGCTGTGAGCCAGCAATGTGGCCAAGAATGCCAATGGTGTTCTGGAGCGTGTTAAGAAAAGTGAAAGAAGATTAGAAAAGAAAAAGAAGATTGAGGGGAGTTATCCTCTCTCTCTACTGTGCCCTGGTGAGGCCACATCTGGAGTACTGTGTCCAGTTGTGGGCTCCCCAATTCAAGAAAGACCAGCAACTACTGGAGAAAGTCCAGCGGAGGACTAGAGATGATTAGGGGACTGGAGCATCTTTCTTATGAGGAAAAGCTGAGACCTGGGTCTGTTTAGCCTGGAGAAGAGAAGACTGAGAGGGCATCTTATCAATCAGTGCTTATAAATGTCTAGAGGGCAGGTGTCAAGAGGATGGGGCCAGTCTCTTTTCAGTGGTGCTCTTTTCAGGACAAGGGGCAATGGGCACAAGCTGGAACACAGGAAGTTCCATCTGAAGATGAGGGAAATCTTCTCTATTGTGAGGATGACAGAGCACTGGAACAGGCTGCCCAGAGAGGTTGTGGAGTCTCCTCTGGAGATATCAAAAACATGCCTGCTCACAACCCTATGCAACCTGCTTTAGATGAGCCTGCTCTGGCAGTGGGGTTGGACTAGATGGTCTCCAGAGGTCCCTTCCAACCCCAACCATTCTGTGATTCTGTGATATGTGCCTTAGTTTCCTCATCTTTAAATCAGACATTCTGCTACTTGACTTCCTTTTGGTAGCAGCAAGAGAGAAATGTAAGTGAGTTCCACCACAGCTACCAGGGTCTTTTTCTTGCCCGCAGGCATTTGGAGAGATAGCAGTGTTATATTGTGTGGCGCTTGGGAGGTCTGCCACGCCATCTCTCACTGAGAGTGCACACATTTAAATTGCCCACAGGCAAATGTTTCTCCAATGTGTCCATGAAAAACCTTTAGTGTAGTGACTTAAAGGCTTTTCATGGACACATTGGAGAAATGTGTCCAGCTCCTGCCAGGGCTTTTCTGCCCTTCCTAAGGGGCACGTGAGTTGGGATCTCCTCTCTGCAATTTAATCCCATTTGTCTTCCTATCCCAGCAGACTTGCTGACCTCTCTCAGCTCCTTTGCAGCTATTGTTTTTGATTGTGAAAAACTTATTGCATCTCTTCTCAGTTTTTGTTTTTTTTTTTTTCCCTGGCAGAAACAACCTTAATTCTCTCCATCCTTTCCTACATCATGATTAGTTGCTCTTGCTGCTTTTCTCCCAGCTTCTGGTCAATGCTTTCTCAAACTGTAGCATTCCAAATTTCTGCTGAGGCCAGACTGGTGCCAAGCAGGGGAAGTATCACTTTGTGTTTTCACACATCTCACCACTGCATGGTGTGACCCAGTATGATGCTTACCCTTCCTTGCAGCAGCAAAGTGCTGTGACACATGCTAACACCGAAATTCATCAGAACAGCTATCTAGCCAGGTGTTGCCTTGTCAAATGTCTGCTCATCCAGAAACCCATGCCAGATTTGCACTTTCTCTTGTCCTTATCAAACTGCCTTATTTTTTTTTAGATAGTTTCTCCAGTTTGGTTTGGTCATTTTGAATTTCTAGGCTGTCTCCTGTGTACTGGAAGTCCTTCCACCCTAACCATCATCTGCAAATTTTAGTTGTACTGCAAGCTCTCAGTTTCCAAAGCATTAATGAAGATACAGTATAGTACCATAGAGTGGCTTCAGTAAAATCAATGCTTGATGCACCCTTCCAGTTTGACCAGGGATTTACTGACAATGACTCTTTGAAACAAGTTTTGTAACCAATTTTGAATTTCCCTTACAATAGTGTCACATTGACTCAAATCCTCTCCCCTTCTAAGCACACTATGTGACAAAATGGCAAAGCTTTGCTGTAGTCAAAGCACATCTGCTGCTTATGTAGAATGACAATTTCCACTTTTATCCTCTTACAGGAGGAACCTGAAATGGGTTTCATAGTTCCTCATTAATCTACATTTGCCATCACTCATCTGCTTGGCATCTTTCATGCATTTGCAAGTAGCCTGGTTTGTTCTTACACTGTTTTTCTGAGCACTGAAGTTAAGCCAACTGGTCTCAGTTGTCTTGCTCATCTGTCCCTCCTTTATAAAGCTAGGCACTCTGTTTGCCCTTGGTCAGTCTTGCGTGACCTCAGTCACCCTCCCCAGATTCTCAGGTAACCTCAGCCAGCTCTGAGATAGTTTCTGCCAGTGGTGGAAGTACATATGGGAAATTTCATAAGGCACAACCAGTTTGAAAACATTTAATTTATCTAAATGGGCTTTTTAGATAAATTTAGATAGCTTTTTTTTTTAGTACCCTGAAATCTCAGTCTACTGATGGCAGTTCTGTCAGCTGTCCAATCACCCTTGACCATTTCAGTGTAAACAAAAAAATATATTACACTGTCATTATTGGCATTGATAGATTTAAGTGATAGAAATGTGGGAAGGGAAAAGACTACCTGGTTCTCTAAGTCCCATCTCCAGTGCCAAAATGTATAACTGTCCACCACAAGAACATAATGCAGAGACTACACAAATCTCTGCACCCAACAAGCCAAACCCCCTTTCACAAGTTCCTGCGAGGAAGCTGTTACCCTGCACTGTTAACACTGAAAAGGCCGGCTGAGTGTTTGGAGACCTGGGGCTTTACCTGTTGCATTTCCTTATTACTGAAGATTATGCTCCTCTTCATTGCTGCAGCACCAGCAATGCTCTTGGCTGCTGCCTTGCCGAGTGGACAGCCTCTGCAAGCCTCCAGGCACCGTGGTCTGGGTGGCAAAGTGGGCTGTGGCTGGCAAGGGAGGCTGGGGGAAATCACCAAGGCAGGAGGTGGCTGTGGTGGCCTGAGGAGTGCAGCTCCAGTGTGGGCTGTCATGGTCAAAAGGCCTCTCCCCCAGTCCTTGGTTCAAAGAGGGAGAGGTGCCAGGCTTGGGCTTGGGCTTCCTTGGTGCAAGGGCTGGTGGTGGGACAGCAAAGAGGGAAAATACAAATGAGATCTCCAGGAGGGAGCCTGCAGGGTAATGGCAATGGTCATCAGCCAGACAATGTTATTGCCAACTTTGGTGCAGGTTCTTTTTCTTGATTCAAAGGGAAAGACGCTTTATTCAGGGCTTCCCCCTTTCCTGCCACCATCTCTCACTTGCTCGTGCCTTGGCTGTGTGATGGCCGTGCTGTCTCGCGCTCTCACAATTTTTTTGCAGGATTTGCAGCATAATCCCAAATCAGGGACCCTCAGACATGCCCCCAAGCTTTAAAAATGGGTTAATCATCCAATGATCTCTTGTTTCCAATTCAGTAAAGTATTATATAAGTAGTCATAAATGCTGATTTTTGAAAACAAGAGCAGCTTCACATGCAATTGTTTAGTTAAACTAATGTACAAAGAAATTTTCTTGGAATGCTACATTATTGTTATTTTTTAAATACTAAGTGGTCCTTTAGTGACTGTTAATGTCTGACAGATGGCTCTGTCCATCTGGCACTACTGAAGAGTGTAAAAGTCTAATTTATGTGGAAAACTTATTTAAAATTGTATATTCATTAGAAACAACTAACATGACTGATCTTTTCATCCTGGGAGTGCATGATGGTGCCAAAGCACCACTTATAAATTCCAGTGCCAAGAAGTGGGAGAGAGTTTGCAGACAGAGCTGGTGGCATGAGCAATTTTTCTCCTTTCATAGTTGTGAAATATCTCTAAGGAAAAAAATCACATGAATAAAGTGCAGTATCCCTCACAGACAGATTTGCACAGGCTCTGGCTCGTGCTGAAGGAAGGCACCACATCAGCATCTGCCTCAGTCTGTGGTAGGAGGGAGAGCATCCCTGATGGAAAGGCAGAGTTGGAGATTCGGGCTCCGAGGGTGACCAGCTCAGCACAACACCTGAAGGGATGATGATGGATCACTGTCGCTGCTTCCCCCACCAGATCAGCAACTTTGCACTCACCCAGCCTGCTGCAAAGGGCTGAAGCTATTGGTGGTCACCCCAGCAGCTTAGGGTGCCGAGGGCATTGCCTGGAGCGGGCAGTGGGGGGAATTTGAGCATGACCTGGGCAGGGAAAGCAGAGCTGTATGCCTGCACTACAGGAGAAGAGAGAGGAGGAGGAGGTGAGTACCCTCTAGAAAGTCTGCAGAATGGTGCAAGTAGGGAGGTGAAACCACATAAAAACAGGCTTTATCAGTCCTAATGCTCATGGAGCAACGTTACTCATACATGCACCAGCTTCAGAAAAGTTAAAAAGGCAGGAGAGGCCCTACAACAAACAGTTTCACAGGAATTTTTACTAAAACACAGAATTTGCCATCTTCAGAGTATGATCCCACTTCCATGGTGGCCTGTGTGGTGAATCATCTTGGATTTTGGGGGAACTTGACTAGGTTGTTATGTTGCTCTGGGAACCTGAAATGTTATTTGGATGTGCTGTTGTTCCCAGAGAATAAAGCAACACTTTATCTATGACAAAATAAACATTTAGCTATTATTTTTCCCTCTTTTAACAACGTGAAGTACTCAACCTGAGAAGGAATACCATTTTAAAATCTGTTCTGCAATAAGAAAACATTGTTCCATGTCAGTTCCAAAAAAGTTCTTTCTATCTGCAATGGGCCAGATTGTCTTATCTTGAACCATGAAGGGGTTGAAGATTGACTATAGCTTCATACTGAAGTAAAAATATTGTTTTGTCCTCAAGATTGGAACAGAATATTCAGTATGCCTCCAGCAAGCAGATCTGTATTTAAGGTGACAATACACAAGGTTTTCTTAGCAATGGTAAATCTTTTTCTACCAAAGCACAGTCCTAAATTAAATCCTATACAAGACTGCTTTGCATTAAAGAAGTTCTTTCTCTTTGGAGATTTCCAAGTCAGGTTAGCCTCTTAAATCTGTATGGAAAGTCTTAGGTGATTTATTAAAAAGGAAACTAATCAGGCTCTTGCTACACAATAACAAGCTATTAAAATGTATCATTTCACTGAACATGTATTTTCTCGTGGTATTTAAATCATGGAGTATCTGACAGCAGAAGCATCATTTCTATTAAAGGTAAATAAGGTGATGTTAAAGGTTCTAGGACACACTTTATTTCCTTTTAAATGCTCTGTGATTATTCCCTGGTAGTGAGAGATAATAGCTCCAGGCTGCCCTGTTCAAAGCCAAGCCTCGCTGTGCCGTGGATGTAGGGGGAAAGCCGTCACAGGAGTGCTGGCCTGTGAATGAGAGGAGTTGGAAGCGGATCCGTGGTCCATCATACTCTGCCTGCACGATGGTCTCTCAAATCCTAAGTGTGTTACAGGACCGCAAGGTTGCAGAAGTCAGTTAAGGCAACTGAAGTGAAAGCCAGAACCTGGAGTTCATACTTTTGATCCAGGAGACATTGTAACCCTGGCACCCTTTAAAAAGGGTTGGAAACCAGACATACTATGGGTCAGGGAGCCTCTATAGCTTGCCACCAGGAGACATGTTGGGAAAGGTCCAGTGTTAGTGCCCTTCTCCAGGCCTTGGGCACCCAAACCTGGGTCCTATCTTGAGGGCTGGTGGTAACATCCTGCCTTTTCAGAATCAAACAATGCTCATTGAATCCTTTAAAAGCCAAAAAAACCCCCATTTTTTTTAAAAAGGCATTGGTGTTAATACCTAAATTTTAAATTAGTGGTTTGGACATGTGCTCAGGAAATGAGACACATGCATTTTAAGCCTTTCTCAGGTGGAGGACGTTCAAACCCATTTCAGAGAGAATCAGCAAGGAAGGGCCTGTAGCTAAGGGATGAGAGTGCATGCAGGGCACAGAGGGCAGGTCTGCTTACACATTGCACTCTAGTCTTTGGATGAAAAGCAAAAATAATTTTGGGAACACCGATTGGAGCCTCACTGGCCTTCTGACTGCCTGGTCTCTTCTTCTGTGCCTTGGAGAGCTGCATTTGTGCTGCCTCTGCCCAAGGGAGGTAGCTCCTGACCCTGTGACAGAGACTCAAAATTATTACCTTGGAATAAAACTGTCCTAATAGAAACCTCACAGACATAAGACACAAGTGCTTTTTAACTGAGTATTGGTTATTGAGGTTGGCCGAATGCTCACAGCCTGCATTTTACCTTTATCTATCACCTTTATAGTAAAAACTACCTTCATTGAAACTTCACCTCCATTGAAATAGCTGTCATGAGCTCAGTGTTTCAATGTAAAAACACAAGTGGTGGTCACATCGGCAGGCTTTCCTTCTGCACATACTGATTTAAAAGCTGACTTGCAGTTCTTCTCACTGGAGTACTGCGTCCGGTTCTGAAGCCCCTAACACAAGAGAGACATGGACCAGTTAGAACGAGCCCAGAAGAGGCCTCAAGGATGATCCAAGGGCTGGAGCATCTCTGCTGTGAGGAGAGGCTGAGAGAGTTGGGGCTGTTCAGCCTGGAGAAGAGAAGGCTCTGGGGAGATCTTATAGCTGCCTTCCAGTACCTGAAGGGGCTACAGGAAAGCTGGGGAGGGACTTTTCACAAGGGCAGTTAATGATAGAAAAAGGGGAAATGGCTTTAAGCTGAAAGAGGGTAGGTTTAGGGTTTTTTTAGGAAAAAATTCTTCACTGTGAGGGTGGTGAGACACTGGAACAGGTTGCCCAGAGAAGTTGTGGATGCCCCCTCCCTGGAAGTGTTCAAGGCCAGGTTGGACGAGGCTTTGAGCAACTTGATCTAGTGGAAGGTGTTTCCGGTCATGGCAAGGGGGTTGGAAGTGGATGATCTTTAAGGTCACTTCCAACCCAAACCATTCTATGATTCTATGAAATACCAGCTCAAGAGGGCTGTTAAGCACTCAGACACTTTAAAAGAGAGTGGCCCCGTTGGAAAAGGTCCTGCGTGAAAGCCCCACTGCCAGCTGATTGCGCCTTCCCAAGCGCAAAGGCAGCAGAAATCTTGTGTTGTAGTGGGGACAAAGCCTGGTAATGGGCAACACATCCTGACCCGCTCTGGTCAGGCCAAAAGTGGGACTGTGCTGCTGTGAGAGGCCTGAGCCCATCCTTGGAGAGGCATAGGGTTTCCTAAACTTAAATAACTGAAGGGGAAGAGAATTTAATCCAAGAGCTATTTAGAATGAAATTCATAAGCAGATCTGCCCTTCCACAGCCAAGGGTGTGCTCTGTGGAGCCAAGGCATTTTATGGCAATTATCAAGCTACCAGAGAGTCTTTTAGAGTTCTGACTCCCACAGTCCAGGGAACACAGGACAATCATAGAATTGATTAAAAGTAATAATTCAGTTTCTAGCTGTCATGAGCTAGAGAGAAGCTGGAAATTGTTACTTGGCTTTGATTAAAGGGTTCAAACAAGCAAAAGGTCATGGGTATTTTATTTTTTAATGTCATTATTTTATAACTAGTCCCTGTATATAAAGAAAGAGCCTGATTTGTGATATTTGGACATGTGTAGTTGGTAGTTCTGCAAATAAGACTACCCTGCCAGCTCACTTAGTGTGTGCTTCACCACATGCACATTTTAGAAATTAGGACGCTGATGTCCATTTGTTAGTTAAACCTCCCCAGACCTGGCTGCATTGGATCCATTCTGGAGACACTGCCAGGCATTAGTTAGTATTTGCATTGTAGGATCTGGTGCTACCTGTGGTATCTCTAGCTATAGAAAGAAACTCCTTTCCAGAGGTAGCATTTACAGTCAGGCTTGTCAATATAGGGGCTTGACACTGACAGCACTACAGGATATTTTTAAGCTCAGTTCATTCCTGTAGTCGAAGTCTTTTGAAATCTTTGGAACAACTGCCCAGACCAAAGTACAGGTAAAGGAGAGGCTGCCCAAGTAACAGCTGAACTTCCATCTTAAGTGTTCCACGCCACTATGACAAGAACTATTTGAGATAGTAGTTCTTGTCATAGATAGAGATACTATAAGTAGCACTTGATAGAAATAATTATTTTGTCATGACAGCAGGATTTTTATACTATCATTAAGCTTTGCAATACTTGACACACAGACATGTGAAAGCCACCAGAGCCCTCCATACATAATCCACTTCTTATTACTCCTAATCACAAAAGGAGTAAGCAAGACTTGTTTTCTCTTCCCTCCCCATTTCTTCCTTTGCATAGAGAAAGTGAGTTGACTGAGCCATCTGATCATGAAGCAATTGGGGGGAAAAGGGAAAGTTCATAAAAACTGAATGCATGCTTCTTTCCTTTAAAGAAAATAAATGGGTTTGGAGAGTTCTGCATTTGTGATTTTAGATTTGAGAAAAAAAACAATTCTCTGACACAGGAAGCTCGTCCCTACACTGCTAATACCTACGCCAGGCATGCAGGTCTGTTGCCTTGCTGTTCGTGTGTTACTTAGCTGGAAAGTTTGTGTTTGATGCTGGGACTATGAGGCAGTGCAAGCTTTCAGCCACAGAAACAAATTCTGGGGCTTGAACACAAACTCAGTTGTTATCAGTACAAAGTAACGTTTAATTAACCTAGGAACGGTTACTGAGGAGTTTCTCTGTGCAAATGATCAAAGAAGATGTCTCTCCCCCATTTCACTGGTCTGGTTTAACTCCCTACAAAGGGATGATTTTCACTCTGAATGTGTAAGGGGGGTGTCCTTCTTTGAAGTTGTTTTCAAGTGCTCTTGGCAAAGCTAGTGAGCGTGATGTTTTCTATCTCCTTCTCTTTGCAATAAAATTACCAGCTGCAGAGGCCAAAGCCTTTCCCTGAGGACTTGCACAAGAGCGCAAAAGGCTGCTCCTCCAACAGATGCTGAACCTTTTCCCAACAAACCTGCTCTACTTCCATATTGGCTTTTTTAGAAGCCAGTTATAGGCACTCTGCCTCAAGCACGTCAAGTGACATGTTGCCCAAGGAGTCTGTGGTAAAGCTGGGACCAGGAACCTGGGCCAGAGCTAAGCCTAAGCCACAATTTTAAAGTTTTGCTGTTGGCAGCACTTTCAGCCCCAGCCAAACCTGAAAGGGAGCTGAGGTGGAGCTTTTGATGGCTCAATTCCCTGCTTAACATGCTGTTCCCAAAGTGAAAGGCAGCACGTTTTAAATGGCACTGTTAAGTGTCACATAGTTTTACCGAGCTAGTTCCCTGTTTCCTGATCCAGAAGGAAGGAGCAGCAGCAGGGAGAAAAGGCAAGACCACCCTCTTCAGTGGCAGCACAAACTAATTAAATTGATTAAAGCCACACTGTAGCCATGACCTTAGAGGACCTGCAGCAAAGACACAGCTCTTGATTCAGTGCACATGGTTCAGTAGGTAACCATTTAAGTAGTACTCCATACAAGGGATCATAATGCATTAAATCCAGTCTTCTGGCAGGAATAAAAAAGGCAAACACACACAAACCCCACAATAATGACTTAAAACTGTTTTTAAAAAGACATTAATGTAAAAATGAAGAAGGTGTTTACTAAGAAATTTAAAGGAAACTGAAGATAATATGCTTATAGGCATCACAGAGGTTGCTTAAGGACCACATTTTAGAAGCAGGGAATAAATGTGTGTCTCTGAAGAATAAAAACCCCAAAAGACCTCAGGTAAGCCAAAGAACCCAGTGTGGTTAAACAGCAGAAGCTAACAAAAGTTTACAGAAAAAGAGATAGGTTATTTCAAGCAAGGAATAAAGTATGGTGTCTGTCAAGTTTAATGTGAAAACAAAACAAAACAAAAAAAAGCTGGACCAGATAAAAGATTTTAAAACCCAAGTCACTAAAGGCAAAAAGCTAATATTAAATATTTTTAAGCACATCAGAAGCATGAAAATGTTAGCTTATAAAAGCTTGTCTGTACACCCACAAGGGAGCACAGAGAGATGAGCTCAGGGGGCATATAACACCCTGCCCGCCTCCTCCTAGACCCATCAGCCCACCAAATGCCCATCTCCACGTGCCAGAGGAGCACAGAGGCACAATCACAGGTGGGAACCCAAATCAAGGATCCCCAGGGAATGAGGGAGCAACTTCTGATTAACACATGGCTCAGAGGCTGGTGCCACAGACAGAGTTTTGGTTTCTTTGACCATGGGGAGGTTTACACGCCACTGGGTCTGATGGCAACAGACAGGTTTCAGCTGTCTCAAAGGGGGAGTAGGATTCTTGCTCATGAGCTGGTGGGGCTCATTGAGAGGGCTTTAAACTAGGTTTGAAGGGGGGGCTGATAAAACAAGGCTCAGTAGAGATGAGCCCAGGGGCAGTATGCCAATGTTGGGGGTGAAATCTATAGCCCAGCTCAAGTGCATCTACACCAGTGCACACAGCATGGGCAATAAGCAGGAGGAGCTGGAAGCCACTGTGCAGCAGGGCAGCTATGACATAGTCGCAATCACAGAAACTTAGTGGGGTGACTCTCATGACTGGAGTGCTGCAAGGGATGGCCATAAGCTCTTCAGGAGGAATAGGCAAGGAAGGAGGGGTGTTGGGGTAGCTCTGTTTGTTAGGGAGTGTTTTGGTTGCCTTGAGCTCAGTGATGGTGATGATAGGGTTGAGTGTGTATGGGTAAAAGTCATCGGAATGTCCAATAAGACAGATACCAGGTGGGAGTCTGCTACAGACCACCCAGCCAGGATGAAGAAGCAGACAAGATATTCTACAAGCAGCTGGGAGAAGTTTCATGATTGCTGGGCCTCATTCTTGTGGTACTTGGGGACTTCAACTTACCTGATGTCTGCTGGAGGTATAATACAGAAGAAAGGAAACAGTCTAGGAGGTTCCTGGAGTGTGTGGAAGATAACTTACAATGAAATGTTTAGGGGAGGAACCAAAGGTGGGAAAAGGCAGGTATTTTGGTGACTTGGGGTGCTTTGTGTCTGTGCACCTACTAGGAATACATTTTCAGCCTTACTACTGGTTTAACCTGGGGCACGGAGCTGTGGCAGCCTCACTTCTCTCAAGCTGTCAGATCCAGCATGATTTATTTTCCTCTAACAGAAACCAGCTAAAAGTCTGTGGGACTGATATGATATCAAGAAATAAAAGAAGCAAGCAAGACAGGTAACAGGCCATGGTAATAAGGTTAGCAGAAAAACTTTGGTATCCACTGTGTTGGACTTCAAGCCCTTCTTTATGGCAAAGAAACTTCCTAAAACTAAAGAATGAATAATTGAGACTTCAGAGCTGATAACATGAATAATGGCTGGTTGGCAGGGCCAGAAGTTATTCACACTGGAGTTCTGAATATAGCTAGAACTCAGATATAAAGTCATGAAACTACTACTTGGAGATATAATCCACTCAGACTAAATACCTCAGCTGTGGTGCCACAGGAATGGAAGATGACAGATGTGACATTAAATTTTAATCCAGGAAAGAGATCAGCAATCCTGACTTCCACCCAGGGATATGGCATAGGCTAAGACTTGGAGTAGTCACACAGATAAATGTGGTATGTTGGGAAAGGTCCCATAATGCGTAAAGTCATGATGTGTATTAGATTCCTTTGATGTTTTTCAAAAAGAATTTACTTGCCAGGGGGTTAGAAGGAAGATAATTTTATGTATTCATAACTAGAGGACTAAGAGAAAACAAAGTTTTCTCAGTGGAGAAAGGACAGCAGTGGAATCCCTCAGGAATCAGTGGTAGGGCCTGTGCTTTTCAGCATGCACATAAACAGCCAGAAGTATGTGAACAGTGAGGCAACAAAGTTTGTTGATTATAAAAGCTATTCAGATGGACTATGCCCATCTGAGCTCAGTCAAGGTTTTCAAGGCACATAGTGATTTACAAGCAGAGCCTTAATAGGATGCACAAAGTAATAAAAAGTTCAAGACACAACTGAAATATAACCCGGGTGCAAAACAATAGCAGCTCCAATCTAGATTTAGAAATAGTCTCATCTATGTGGTTTTCAAGTAACACTGTATACAAACCTGATTGTAGTACTATAAATCAGTATTATAAAGAACTACCTACTGTAAATCATCCTGTCTCTTTAAACTGGAAACAGTTGGCCACGTGGGCTGGATGAAATCCACTATCAGATGTTATCTTAGCTTAAACTGGACAACTTCACAGGCTCCTAGAAATAAAGGCTGTAAAGGGACTTCTGAGACCAGTTAGTCCACTGCTCTAAGGCTGCATCATGTATACTTGCACCTTTCCTGACAGACTCAGACCTGTGTGTGTTTCAAAGACCTGCAGCACTGGGCAACCCACAAGGTCCTCTTTGTAACTCTTAATATTGTAATGTTTTCCTTAATGTTTATCTTGAATGTCCTTTGCAGTAACTTAAGCCTATTATTTTTCATTGTGAATATGGGAAACAGATCTTTTTTTTTTGTACAGTAACCTTATATGTAATTAAGGACATAAAACATTTTTGTGACTTCTTCATTCTCCTTTTCCTTTGGTCTCAAAACCCAGTTCATTCAAGCTTTCTCTTAAGTCACATTTTCTAGATCACTAGTCATTTGTGCTGCTCTTTTCTTGACTTTCTCCATCTGCAGGGATGTAAGCCAGACCAGCACAGGCAATATTCCAGCTGAGTCATTACCAAGCACTGGGTAGAGCAGAATGGTCATTTCTCATGTCTTGCAGCCTATAGTCTTGTTTTCACAAAACAATATTTGCTTTATAGCCACCAGAACAACACTGTTGATACAAATTCAGCTTCTTAAATTAGCTTATTAATCCTCCTGGATAATTTTCTGGAGGATGCTCCATAGCATTCCTAGCTATGATTTGCGACTCTAGAGACCTATGTACTTCCAGTTCATGACCTAGTGACAGAGCAAACCTAGAAGAGATCCCAAAGAAACCACCTCTGTCTGTTTTACATTTTAATAGTGGGCCACCAGTGGCTACTTTGTAGTCATATGTGCAACCAGTTTTGTCCTGGCCCTATGGTAGTTTTGTGTAAACTAGTGATTTTGATATTACTGTCTTTAGGCTTTGCTATGGGCTACCTTTAAGGGGCTTCTGAAATGTAGTAAAAAGAAGTAGGTATATCTTCAGTAATTAAAATTTACTATGGATGACTGTGAGCTTCTTCATGGATCTACATTAGAAAAGACTGAAAACCACTGATCTAAATCATGCTTCCCTAAATTATAACGAGGATATCAAATGAAACAGTGCTAAGACCTGGTTAGAACCATGGCATGTGGAAACTCTTGCTTTAACCCTTTCCAGAAGATCTGTTATCCCTATTGCACAAGATCTGTTATCCCCATTAAGAAGGAGAGCAAACTGGATTAACATTATTTATACTTGACAAACCCATCTTAGCCGATACTTGTCTTCTCTGTCTTCTGGATACAGTTTGTTCAATTTTTTCCATCAAGATTTTTTCAGTGAAAATTTGTTTGGCCAGTTGATAATTTCCTATTTCCATGCTACACTTTTGAAAGGCATCCACTACGTTTTTTATTTTCTCATTTTCAGGCCACCTTGTCTGCCCTCTGTGGGTTTGCAGAGGTTGCATCATTCTGAAGTTACTTCCACCAGCTCTTCAGGATCTCAGGCTGAAGTTTAACAGTCCTAGTCCACTTGAAAACTTCGAAATTATCAAAATAATTTCTAACTCATTCTTTGCCTATTGTTGAGTGAAAACTTTCTCCTTTGCAGATGATATTGATTTTTTTCAGGTGTCTGCTTCAAATACTTTCACTTACTCAAATGCAGCCTAAAACAAGAAAAAAAAAAAAGAAAAGGCCAGAAAGGCAATTACACAATATTCCTAACCAAGACTTACTTAGAAAGAGATTATAATAACTCAGTGAGGGCCAAGCTCTGTCTCATTTCCTAAGCATTATACAATAACTGAATACAGGAGACAAACGCAGCCTTCATTTAAAAGCACCTGAATACAGACCAAGAACCTTCAGTGCCCATAATCAACACACAGCCACCATGAACAGAAACCAACCTGGTGGAAGAGCTACATGTGGTTTAGGCAAAAGTTGCATGCTCCAGAGAGAAAACCCAACAGAGAACAAAGGAGGAATGATGAGGGTTCACAGCCAAACCGCACACAGTTTGCAGTCTCTGCCAAATTCTTTGCCTAAAGATGACAACCAGAGAAGAGACAAAACCCTTCACTGCTTCATCCCCCAGAGAGTCCTCTATCTCTCATCAAGCCTCAGGATAAATGCCTGGTGTTAACTAAGTGGTAAAACTTTTCCCCGAGTCTCTTTCATATGGCCTGAAAAAAGAGACTACCAGATCTTGTGAAACTCAAGTGCCAAACCACCAGTGCTGGGTGCCATCCCGGGAACACAGCTGCCTGCTTGAGTCAAGGGTCAATGCGGAGAGAATCAAATCCTCTTCAATCCCTACAGGTCCAAAGCTGAAATACTGTGAGGGTCTTGATGACATCCGGTGAGTCACCATTAGACACACATTCTGCAAAAGGTAGGTCCAAGAAGACCTGATCTCCCAAGGCCCTTGACACTAACATTTGCTTGTGTCCCTCACACTTTAGCCCAGAGCAAGGCAGAAAGCAGCTGATGCAGAAATCTAGGGGGCTCAGGAGCCAAGCCCAGACCACTTATTCCAAACTTCCTCATCCCAGTCCTCCTTTAAGATTGTTTTTTGCTATTTTGTACTCTTGGTAGTGGCTAAGGTTACATTAAAAGTGGCTTTTGTTAGGTCTGTTGATCCCAGAACTTCTCCACACAGTAGCAAAGACCTAGAGCTGTCTAGTCCACGTGTTGCTTACAGAAAATTCATATTCACTTTCCTACTTCCCAGCACTGCTTAAATGGACGAAAAGCCATCCCTTCAAAACAAACATCTCTCTTTAGGAGAAATCCCAACAGTACCACAACTATATGTTTATTTATAGTGAGTCTTAGAAAGTCATGGGAGGAAAAGGTTTGAAAGAAAACACAAGCTATGAAGTACCAGTTCAAGCTCTTATCTACAGCTCTGTTAGAGACAGTAACGATAGGAAATAAATCATCTACCATTGCATTAAAATCTGTCTGATGAGCCACAAAGAGTGTGGCACTAAAACTCTTTGAGTTATACTGCCTTTCCTCAGGGTGGAAATGTCACCAAACATCAGCCAAGACTAAATCACTGAGCGGAGACGATACAGTTCCAAATGTTTGCCATGTAACGTTTAGTTAAGGCTGTTCCAGATCAGTCCCTCAGAATGATAGGTCAGTCATTAAACGATTTGCCAAAAGAACAAATTATCCCCATGGAAGAAACATAAACATTAATTAAAGAAAAGATTATGTTGATCAAAAGAGGAACTCAAAACACTAATAAACCACCTGGAATAACTTTCTGAATATAAATTAAATCAAGCCACAGCTGCAATCTCTATACCATGACTAAGAAAAACTTCCCTTCCCTACTCAGTAAACCAGTTAGTGTAATTGTCTTTACCTAAGTGTACCTCTGGCACAAAACATAAATCTATCATCTTTTGGAACACGCACTATGAAAAGAAGAGTCTGTCTAAAGAGACATACCTGCAGAGACCTACACTTTGAATTGTTTGCAAGACACTTTTTACAGAGACTAAAAAGGAGTCAACTGCCAAGCCTCAGACAAACTGCTGAAACTAAAACAGTTGACAGTCACTAATAGCCAGCATCACCGACCCAACATACACAGCAGCTAGCATTCTCTTTAGCCTGTATCATTTCCAGTTGCCAGGCTTTAGGTATAGAGACATGTTCCACAATGCATTGGTTGGACAAGTAAAACAAGGTAATATCCAGAAATAAATATCACCCCTATCCCATCTTCAGATACATCCAAAAAAAGCAACTGAGCATATCCTCCTCAGGGCATGGTGAGACCAAAAGCATCCCTGATTCCCTGCTCTCAAGCTCGGTGTTGTAGGCCTCTGCCAAGACAGTTGTCACTCAGACCAACAACTCACAATACAGAAATTAGACAGAGTGGACACATGTGGAGAATACTTTCATTAACATTAATCACAAGAGAAGTTTTTAAAGCAGCATCCTTTGCCCTTGCCTTTAAAATCAGGTCTCTTACATCTCATATGTCAGGAGAACCCCTGGGTGGGTGTGAGGAGTACCAGTTGCAGGGTTTCTCTGATGTACCCAGCACCAGCTGCTGTTGGAAGCCAAGGGACTCTGGACCTTCTTCCAAGTGGCAATTCCTTTACTCCTAAATAAGATGCTGGAATTTTGCCTTGGAGATCTAGGTAAGACATAGCACCAGTTGTTGGCTAAAACATGGTGCTGATGTGTTGTTACAATGGTTTTCTTGAGCAACTGAATTTTAAACCTTATAATTGCAGCAACATGCAAATTAATAGTTCTTAATCCGTGCTTAGTCTAACTGTTTTACTGAAATAGGTTTGAGAATAACCACATGCTTCAAGGAGGACACTCAGGAACACCGAGGTTGGTTGGAAATAGAGAAATGCAAATAGTGTCACCAAATACCATTCCTTGTGCCAGCCATGACCTCTGTTGTTTGGATGAAGATTTGGAAAGGTTTGATCCCATACAGGCAAGGAGAGTATTGACAAGCACCTGATCTGGCACCAGGGGGCCATTCTCACTGGTGGAGGACTCATGCTGTGAGAGCACGAGTGATGGCATGTGGCTAGAGTTTGGTGCAGGTGGATTACAGCCAAATGGGACTCACAGGCACGCTAGAGAGGGAGAAAGATATATTAACCCCTATGTGTCTTTGCCATTCACAAGCTTGTGTAGGTCCTATGTGTAAAATGGCAGCAGACAGCTGTGTTTAGGGAGCTGCATCCCAACCTTCCTGTACTTCCTGGTTTCCCGTAACCTCAAAAGATATCCTGACTTGGAAAGAAAAAAGAGCTAAGAAATGCTGGCACTCACATTACTCCACCCTGGGCATGGGTGTCCCTCCCAGCCACCCTGTCTCACTCTGGCTGCACACTGTGGCAGCCTCTGCTCTGTTTAGATTAGTACTTAGGGCAGCTGGATCCAGCCTCTTCCTAAGGCTGCAGCTGTCAGGACAGCTAATGAGGTGCATTTGACAGTATTGCTTTCACAAGACTTCACAAGGTGTTGTTAAGAGTTGTTTGCTGTCATAAAGCACAGCGTTTGAGCAAGACCTGAACTCTGCTGTGGAAGCCCAGGACAAACTATCGAGACACTGAGATGCCAAGAAAAAAGAGATGCAGTCAAACCCTGAGGGTCTGAACTGTCATTGCAGACCTGTGTTTACTTTTCAGCGAGCTTGTGCGTAGCGACATGCAAGTGGGGCTTTACAGTACAGCGAGGTCTCCATCACAGCTCTTGCTGTGTCTGCCTTCCCAGACTTACAGACAGGGATTAAACCTGCTGTGGGGACATCACGGCTCAGGATACCTCTGTGTATAATTTCCTAGGATATGAAAGGTGGCTAAGACATCCTTTGTTGAACTCAGCTTATCCTGGGGGAAATAAGTGATGAGATGTGAGTTCCCATGCATAGGTGGATCTCCAAGAAATGAGACTAGGCAAGAAGGGCACTGGATGACATGTGCCACTAGTTTCCATGCCTGGGAGAGCTTGAATATGGGACTTCACATCGGAAGGAAAGGCTGGCAGAAGGCGCCCTTGGGTTGAAATCGGTGATGAGCTATAACTGAACTCCATCTGCCTAGAGGCACAGGAGCCCTCACTAACAGTTCCTCAGTACAGCAGATGGGTCCTAACCCAGGTTCAGACAACAGACTGAGATGAAGAAAGTGCATCTGTCTGGAGATGGAGATGAACTGCAGTCAGTTCTTTGGAATCTGATGTGTGATACAAGACCTGTTACTGGGATGATTCAGCTGTGATCAAATTCTGAGCTGGTGAAAGTAATTCAATTCCAAGACAGATTATTGCATTCTGAATCTCGTTTTCATTCTAATTTAGGATGAAAATTCAAAATTTAAATGAATAAACAAAATCTAGAATAAAAATTTGGAGAGAAAGAGAAAAATGTGTCCAAAGACATAGAAACCACCTTACAACAGCATTTCTGACATAAAAAAATTTCCAGTGTAACAATGAAAGGGACATGAGAAGGCTGAACATAAATTGAGAGAGTTGGGCTGCAATGTCCCATTTTCATTTTAAGTCATTCCAATATTATTCTTTTGAAATTTTGCATTAGAATGGATACATTCCATTAAAAAATGAAGTTTCAGGGAAAATAATTTCCCATCTGTTTTGGAAATAACGAAGGAAATCACAGTCTTTAGTTGGTAATGAGTGATAACAAAGATTTCTTACCAACCTGGTCTTCAAACTTGCACTTAAAAATATTGCATGGATGAAACAAACTCTTTGGAAGCAATTGATTTGCATTGAGCAAATTCCTGTTCTTGCCAGCTGAAGCTATAATTTGGGTCAGATGTCTGGGCAATTCACAGCTAGGAATAGACAAAGAATTGTTGAGATTTGCTTTGAAATACATGATGGCATGAATTTCAATTGTCAAAATTCTTGTAAAGTTGAAGCAGGGTAGGTTCCTGCTGACTAGAAATTAATGAAAAATAGCTAACAGCAGAAGAATGGAAAAAATGAGTGGCAAAATGCAAACCGGGGAATATAGCAGAAGCTTGAACAGGAAGCCCAGTCCCTGAGAAACATTTTGACACCCAGAGGATGAACATATCTTCAGTGGGATCTGCTGTTCTCACATTACAGGCCACGGGCACTTTCAGAGCAGCAAGGGGTTTACTTTGCAATGCACCAGGAACGTGTCCTTGCTCCTTGAAGCAGCACCGTTCCCCTGCTAAAAAGAGAGACACAAATTGTTAGGGACACTCTGGAGCCTGCAAATGAGAGATGTACAACCTTTGCTGGAATGTGTGATAACAGCTGAGTGTCACTTGATTTCATAATTGCCTGGCTTTTCTAGGGCACCCCGAGTGCTTAGGTGCCCACTTCTCCCTGGCATCCAGGGGGACTACGGTGTGTTGCTTTCCTGCAACTCCTTTCAACATCTTTAATAGTGATGACCAGAAAGAGGCAATTAATTTTTTTTTGGGGGGGAACCTGTTTCCTTTTGACATGGGAAGGAATATTGACTTAAAAATATTCTCATCAATGAGAGGTAAAGCCACATGGGTCTAGGACAGCTTGGCTGCCAGGGTGCCCCAGATCCCAGGGCCTCCAATGTCCATTGGTCAGCATGGAGGGCTGTGGTCACTGCCTTATCCCACATCTGTCCCCACACCTCAGTCCTGGGCAGCCCTGGGACCCCACAGCCCACTGGCAAGGCCACCACAGGGTTTCCACACAAGCCAGGATGTTGTACCTCTATTTCAAAAGTCACTGCTCCAGGCAACAGGAATGCAAAGCCAAAGTACACTGATGCCTCCTCCCACATGGGTATCCCTGCTGGACTCAGGTCAGACTTTCTCAGAGTGTTCTAAGAATCCAAAAGAAAATACTTCTAAAAGCACTGTAACTTCAGAAGCAAATAAAAGATGTAAAGTCACCCTGTGCTTAACATCTGCTAGAGCCAGGAAATCTTCCCAAACCTTACTTGAGAATCCCACCGTACACATCACAGAAATTACTGAAATTAGAAAAATTAAGGTTCTATGTGGAGGATGAGCTTCTTTAACATTTGACTTGTAACAGTGACCATTAGATGCTAGTCTCACAAGAAATGACTATTTCTTTGATGCTTTTCTAACGACTGAAGAGCATGGAAAAATACAAAAGGAAACCCTGTTCAGTCCATTACTGACAACATATGGCAAGGAAAAAGTCTTCACAAACACAAAATAAACCCAAGTTCACTTTTCCAAAGTAAAACTCATTATTGTTAGCCACTGTTACATAAAGCAAAGAAATTCTGCCCTGAAACTGCAATTAAATTTAAAACACATTTGAAATTTGAAATAAATACAATTTAGGTTATTTTTTTGGCACAGTTGCAGCCCTGGTTTTCAGCCAGCTCTGACTACCTTGTGAACCTTTCTGCTGCAACATTCCTTTACTGCCAAACTTGTTTTTCTTTCTTCCATAAAGAAAAATGCAAGAATGTAGTGATGTTTCAATTGATCGTGCTACTCACAGACAACAAAATTCAGTGACTCCATGGCTGAATGTATGTATAACCTGGTCTTCAGGAAATTAAAACAAAGCTTTGAACATAATTGTCCTAACAAACAAAACACAGCAGGTGCTTAGGTCTACTACAATTTTTTCTTATGAAGTTTTACACCAAGAAAGAGAAAATGATAATTTGCCAACTGATCTGCATTTTTAAATTAATAAATGAATGGTAATATGTTTCTCTCTCAAAACTTAGTGTACTTTTTCACCTCTCAAAAGCTTATAACATAAAATCAACAACCCACATTGGCTGAAGTTGCTCAATACACTAATGTATTATAGAATAGGCTGCTGTATTTTTAAAACTTGTTTTTGGTAATGTAGAACTAATTTTCAGTGCCAACTTTTATGCTGCTTTTTTGCACAGAATTCTTCTTCATGAACTGTTGTTAAAGAACATAGCTGAGAATGTTATCTCTGCTGTCCAAGCAAACAAACAAACACATCTATATAAAATATCTTCTTATCATCTTTCACTGCTAGATGCTAAGCAAGTAAAAAAAATTCAATTTTTTTTATCTAAAGAGAAAGGTGCAGAATGAGATGGAGATAGTAAGATGGATTGTACAAAAGTACAAAAAAGGTGTTAAAACTGAAACAAAGGGAACAGGAAATGTCATACAGCAGCCAGCCCCAGATAGAGCTATTCAAATAATCGATTAGTGGCTTTTCCTTTTCAACAAAACAAAAACTAGGCAAAAAGAGTGGGTTTTTAAAAATTTTAATGATATACTAGCTCATGCTTCGTAGATTTAAGCAGCTCTAGTATTAATACTATTTTTTCAGGTTTTGAATGAAAACTTTATTTTGAAATGCATAGTTGACTTCTTATGCTGACTAATTCTTTCTCTTCATTGCTTCTCCTTTGTTGAAATGCTGAACTGAACCTGAAAACATTTCCACATTCCTCTCCCTGAATTGCTTTAAATTACATGGTCTACAAAGTACTGGAATAGCCTTTGATACCAAGATGTTTCAAAACTCTAGCTTGGTTGCATAAATATTGCATTCCCCCACTTTCCAGGGCTTTATATTGTAGACATTAAATGGTATGTTAATAGTACTGTTATTTTGAGAAATCTGATTTTATTTGTTCTCAGGATGATAGGCTTTTCAGTAAGTGGAAATCTAAGAAAAATATCTTACAAGCTGCAGTACCAGTGTCTGAAGAATGACCATGAATTCTGGAAGAGGGAAACAAAAATGGAAACATGTCAGGACGTGGCTTGAAGCATTTGAGAAACTTCTGCCTTGTGTTACCAATGCGTATTGTGTTTTAGAAGTTTCCAAAGGCAAATGCCTACTCAGTGGGTGGCAGAATGGCAGAGAGCTCTTCTTAGCAGAGTACAGAAGGAGAGGTGACTGATCAGTGCCTCCATCAGTTGGGCAAGTGTGTGGAGATGCTTTTATGTTCAAAAGCAGGGTGTAGGGGCATTAAACGTGCACCAGTACTCCTTCACGCATCAATTCACAAAAACCCTCCAACTCTTTTTATGAACTTTAATAGGTTGTCATGGCACATTATCAATTCTGAAGCTGCTGTACATGTGTTGTTAATATGCTATGGTATTTCCAATTGAATATGACCTCCTGTGACATTAAAAATTTGACTGTCCGTCCCAAAAGACATCCACATGTCTTATGAAGAATGAGTGTGCTTCAATAAACCTTTTAACCAAGAACATATGCTCAATAAACAAAAAGCTTTTATTGATTTCATAAATAGCAAGACAATGTCAACCCTGAGCCAAGCAAACCGTTGCACAGCTTACAAAGTGCTATGGCAAGTGTGTAATGGAGAACGGTAGGTATGTGCCAGGGTAATCATTACTGGCCTCCTTGTCTTGGGGCTGGGATCAGTGAGACAACAACAACTGAGATCAGTGTCTCCCCCCTCAGCTCTACGTGGAAATGCAAGGGATTTCCTGCACAGGAGCAGCAGCTATGGAGGAACGGGACCAAAAGGGTGCTGTGATCACGTTCTGCATCTTTCCTTCATGGCCTTTTCCTTGCACAGTCACTGCATACATATTCTCTTGACAGCTTTTCAATCATCCTATAGTTCTTTTGCTTCTCATCCTGTAGCATATGTCTTGTCTTCCAGTCTTTTAGTCATGTTTGCCATCTCCTGGGAATGACTCATGAGATCAACAAGCATTTCTATATAGGCCATGCCCAGGCAGGGGTTACCAGAACAGAGAAACCGCATAGTTACATGGCATAACAATGTTAGCCAACTGCCAGCATAGATAAAATGTTATTTTCCCTTAATTTTTTTTCAGTTTTGGAATTTAATTGCTTTTTGCTCTTGCCATTGTGGGGAGTGCCTGAAAATGGAAAGGCATTTTTCCAGTTAAATCTCTTGGCAAACTTCTTGTACCATTGTTATGTGCCCTAATTTAACACTCCTTTCTCACATGAGTTCTACTGGAGATGTTCTGGTGATGATGATTAGATGACATTATCCTTTTTTTTTTTTTTTGTACAGATCTAATGCAGTTCACTGGTTTTGTCACAACACCTGGTGCATTTCAAGAGTGGGTTTTTTCCCACATAGGGTTTACCACTCTTGATATATTTAGCATTCTATGATTGCTGGGAAGAAGCCACTGGCGAGGCACGCCTCCAGGGAAAGACTCCTCAACAAGTTGTTACAATAGAGTCTCCATACATTCCTCCATGAGCTCTTTGGCATATGCCAACAAAGTTCAGAGAAAAGTGCGATATTCAGCCCAGGCTGTGCCAGAACAGTGTGATCAGGCAGGCCAAGCCTAGTACAAGCTAGAGGCCTTGTGGGATGGCAGAGGCAGGAATAATTGCAGCAGCAGTTGCTTTAGCTTGGATATACATCAGCATGACATTTTTAGATATTTTGCTTTCAACTCCTAACAAAGCAGTAAAGTTCTTTCCAATTATTTTGAGAGAAAATATGGGTTAAATTGGGGAAAAGGGGGCCAATATCAATAAAAGGTTGGTTTTTTTTTTCCTTACAGGAAAAAACAATCCACAGATACTACTATGTTCCTTCTTAGTTGCCTATAACGTTTCAGCAGTATCTCTTCTCCATTCAATGTTCATATTATAACGTAGATAAAGAAAACTAATTCACCTAAATAAAATAAAACAAACACAGTGGAAAAGGGGATAAATAGACTCAGCTTCTTTCCTCTATTCCAGAAGGCATTATAGGCAGTGCCAACAACAATGCCTCTGCTTAATGTTGCTGACACTTCTGTATTTTCTTCCTTCCTATATTTTCCCTGCTTGGTATCTGCCTAAGACTGATTAAAAGAATAGGTGAAATGTTCAGCATTTCTGGGGACATCACTCATATGGGAAAAACAATACATTTCTCTCCAGTTTTAGGAACACAGAAATATTGTTAAAATATGGTAATTTAAAGTAAAATAATTCAAAAATTCATTCTGAGAAAGATACCAGCCTTTCTGAGGATGAGGTGAAGTGAAAATGAATGTCTTCTCTCATAGAAAATTCTTTAAACTCATTTGTTAAACAGAGAAAAAACCTCCATCTTATAGAGCTGGCAGTGGCTTATCCTGGTGCCAGGCCGCAGTGAAATGTAGTGAAATGTGTCCCAATTTCATGTTCTAGATAACTTGTATGCTCTTTAAATTTTTTAAAAAATTTGCCAGCTAATTCTCCAAACACCTGTCTGTAATGAGTATGGCCTTGTCCCTCCCAACGGGCTGAACACTCTTGATCTGCACCAAATTGCTGAACAGCCTCCATCCCATGCCTGCAAATTAAGTAGGATCTTTCTCACCCTTCTCATGGAGTCTCCCAAACACCTATGGTGTGTGACAGCAGTGTGGGTGCCTCCACCCCCCCTCAGCAGGCAGCAAGTCAACATGGAAAGCAACCTGCTATTTGTAACTCTAGTTCCATCAACTCAAGCAACAAGGTCACATTCTGTTACTGTGGCTCTGTAGATCCTAATTGTGCTGATTGCCTTTGCTGTAGCTCAGCTAGTTCCACTTGAAAACATTTGTCTTTTTCAGTGTTCAAGTTAGAATGTGATGTGCAAATAATTTTTTTTTCCCAAATGCTTCCAATAATAGTGGTCTAATTCCAGGGTAATTAACTGGTTCCAGTTTATATTCTATCCTGTATGCAGATCAGTTCTCATTCAGTTCTTAATGCAACCAGAAGCTATCTATTAGCTACGTGCATCAACTAAGCTACAGCTGATGTGTAGTCAGACAGCTGGCTCGTGACTGAATAGCCAATCTCTGCCTGTCCCAGAAAAGTAGATGCTTCTGTATCCAGTTCTGTCTTATAGCAAGGAAAAGTCGCGGCTTTATATCAAGTCAATACAGCAAGTCCCCAGGTCAGTCAGCCGCTCACTTGATAACAGTAAACCATTAGACAAATTCAATAGTCAGGTAGAAACACGGACTGACAACTTCATGTATGTTGAATTGCCTGTGTATTTGTAAAAATACATGCTACTTTGATATATAATACAAGAATTCAGAATGTTTTCGTAAGAGAAACCAAAATTTGTCCAAATTGTTCCTGGGTATGCACTAGTTTAAATGCTCATTCTAATTTTAGAAACTTAATTTTAGTCCATTTGAATTCATATTCCAGTTGTTATTACAATTAGACAGTTTTAGAGTTTCTATGAAGCTGTAAGTAGGCATTTGCTAAGTTTTAAAAGTGTATGAGTTCTGTATGCTTGCCAATAACTTCTAAGTTATGGGACTTGGCATATGGCTTAGTACAGGCAAGGTTGCTTCTCTCCTGTCACTGACACAAAGTGAAAATGTTCTCAGTTTGTTCTTTTTTCTTATGTAGGTCAGCACTTCAGGTATAATTGTCCTCTAATTCTGCCAGAATCATGTTGATCTTATTCTGATTATCTTAATAAAAGCCATAAATTTTGATTTTAGCTCCAGTTAATGATAACAATACTTCTACATTGAACGAATGCATGTGGATCTTCAAGAGAATGGCAGATACCACATTTCTGAAACAGACCCTAGATTCAAGTGCTCCCGAACTGCAAGTCTGCCTGTCTCCAACCATGGAGGAGATACAACTTAAAGAAAATGTTGCCAGAATAGCCACAAGAAGAGGGCATGTTCCCTTCTCTTCCTGCAGCCCGCATCAAGTCTCAGTGTGCTGTTGAGCTGTGTTGGGTTTGGATGAGGCTTGTAAGCTCACTGTGAGGGAGAGCACAGCTGATAGGGAGGTGATGGAGGAAAGCCACAGATTCCACCACTGTGACCCAAGAGGAGGTTTGGAAGGAAGGACCTCCATGCTCTGCTCAGGCATTCAAGCTAAGCCAAGCCTCTGGGGATGGCTATTGGCGACCCTGGGAGGAAATCTGCTCACAGAGGACAGAGTGCCTTTAAAGCTACTACACCAGAGATGCAGTTTTTGGTTCCCACACTTCCTCCCTCCTGATCCTGTCCACTTACCCCACCTTTGTTACAAGTCCTTGGCAATTAGTGAAAGGAATTGGCCAGTGAACCTTACCCAGGGCTCTGCAGCATGGTTGCAGGGAATGTAGGATATCAGTGTAGGGTAAAAGAACTCCTGCACGAGTTGGGGCAGTTTGTGGTTCCCAAATGGACAGCAAGTTGGACTGCATCTCTGGACACTCTCATGAGACACACCAGGAGCACATTAAACAAAACAGGAATTCAAACAGTCAGTGTAAGCTTGACACAGCCCTTAGCTACAGCCAACCCTTCAGGTAGGCATGCTCAGCAGCTCCAGAAAGTGAGCAACCAGAAAGCAATCAAATGCCTGAAGTACCAAACATGGAGATTTCTACTTCCTGTACGATAGCCAGAGCAGCCTGGCAAAACAGACAGAGACACTGCTGTGGCCCCTCCATTACCACTGCTCGTACACCAGACTCGCGAGCATACAAAAGGCAGATGCTGAAACAGAAGAACAACCGAAGCTGCTTATAACATATGTAAGAACAATGACAAGCTATTCCTAAAAGAATACTGCCAGGAGTAAAATAAAAGAATTAGATTTCAATAGCAGTGCCATAAAATCAGTGTGGCCCATGTTGTTTAAGGTCGTGCCAGGAATATGTCAGCCCCACGGACTGTGAAGCCAGAAATGCTTCATCACGGGTACAGCTTCCTTTTGTGCACCAAGGCACATGCATGGGCTGTGCCATGAAGCACTGCTGCTAATGACACGGTCTTGCAGGGCTGGTGATGCACACTTCCTTCATTCCAGTTCCTTATGGTCTATTTTAAGCCAGTAAAGTATTGTAGTGTTGAAGAAACTCAAAGCCCTCATCACACCTCTTACAAACCAGGGAATTGTGCTATAATTGCCATTTCACAAATGAGGGACTGAGGGAAAAAGTAATTTAATAACTTGCTCAAAACTACCTGAGAGTTTCTGGCAGATGTGAGAAGTGAACACAGATCTCCCAAGTGCTGGGTAAAATATTGAAGCATTCTTTCTCTTGCTAAACTTCTATTGTCTGCTCAAGCATATACTTTGGACAACAGCAAAGTCTGAAGAAATAATATGAGAAAATACATGTCCCCAGGGTCTCCTCTCAAATAATACTGATTAAATCTAACACAAAATGGTAGCCAATGACTAGTATAATATTCCCTTCAAATCTAAGAAAAGGCCATATCCAACCTTTCTCAAGTCAAAAGAAGTCTTTCCAAGTAATCTCAATTAATTGAATTTACGGGGGTGGGGAGGAGGCATGTAGCAAACAGAGATTAAATGCATGTTGAACAGATGCTATTCTGATTAAAATATGAAAACCACAGATGTACATAAAAAAACCCCATAGTGTTTGGTGCTAGCTTACAGTTCAGAAAACAGTCCTTTCTGCTACATTGTGTCACCTGGTAACACTGTACTGAGCACTTCACACCAGGTACTTCAAGTGTTCTGCTTGAATCCACAAACATACCTAATCATATGTTCGGTACACAGATGCTTTACCCCTATGTCCCACACCTTTCCTTCCTCACATTTACCCCTTGCAGGTCTGGCAGCCACTGCTCTCTGCTCCATCCATGACCAACTCTCCTTGGGTCTCCCCTCTAGTTCCTCTGGACCGTAGATCTTTAGTTATAATGACAGAAATCTAATGGCTTTTTCCAGATTTTTGTATCAAGGTAACACAAGGGTCTGGGTGCCTTTCATTATCCAGATGGCGTGTTACCCAGGTTCTTACTGTAACTGCCAGATGCAACTGACTCTCATTCTGCATGATACTTTCATAACGGTCTATCCACCCCTTGTTATATTGACAGAAGTGAAAGTTAGTTAGTAAAAATTGGCAAACAGTGACTCTCCAGCCAGGCTTTTAGAAGTTACAGCACAGAAACATGTAGTGTCCTGTTACTAGATAAGTGCCAAATAGTAAATGAGCCAAAATGAAAACAAACTATGAGGATAACAAAATACACCAAGAAACAATTAGAGGTACAATGAAGAATACCAGCTTCTAGCAGAACAAGTCAAACAAGACTGTTTTTCTAGCTTCTACACTGCATAATCTTTACTGTCACCACTGCCCTATTTAAATTAAACAACTATTTACAAGTGGGTATATAACCATAAGTATGCAACAAGCCACCTGGTTACTTGATCACATACCTTGTCTTAAATAAACTAATATATTATCTTTACTGTTGCTGTAAATCTAATTGAATCATTCAATGCAGGATGTGAAAAGCTGAGCTCTAGAGGCTGGGCTGGTAAGTGTATGCGTTGGTAGCTGTGTTGGTGGCTTTGCGCCTCTATTTACTTTGGCTTCTGCTGGAGAAACTCATCCCTGCTCCATATGACATGGAGGTGACTGGGTATTGTTAACATGTCACACTGGTCTGGCTGTATCCTGACTTCTTGAATGGCCAAAGAAGTGAGCAATATTTCTAGTATGAGCAGTACAGCTTCATAAGCTCATGCTCATAGTCAAAACAGAAGTGTATTTAATAGCTCTATTTAATAGAAACCAGCAATGGTTTCTTCTTGCTCCTCATAGACTCACTCATTTCAAGGCCAGAAAGAACCCAATTCACCTTATCTGAGTACCTAGCAGTGGACACTTTATTTTATCCAGTTACTCATGTATTGAACTCAGTAATTATACTCACTGGAAGTATACCTTCTGGAAATGCAGCCAGTCTTACCTTGAAAGCATTACACAATAAAGAATCACCTGCTTCCTTTTGAAATTTTATTCTGTGATAGTCACCTCTAGCTTTAAAAATATATGACTTTTTTATTGAAGATGGTTGGGTTTTAATTCCAGAAACTGTTTTTTGTTACACATTTTTCTGATAAGCTAAAGAGTTGTTTAGCACCAAGCATCTTACCTCTATGAAGGTACTTTCACATGTATAAAGTCACCTCTCAGACTTAAAAAACAAGTAATCTTCAAATATTGCTGTATGATTTTTTTCAGTTCTAGAGTAATTTTATAGCTCATTTCAGCACTTTTGGAAACATTCTTTACAAATGATGGTAGATTTGCAAACAGAATTCCCCTTGAAACTCTCACCATCATTTGTATTCCATAGGGATTTAAAAGCACCCAAAGTAACCCAGAGGAGGGTGGAAAGAGCTGAGAAGGTGAAAACAGAACTCTGCTCTCTTTCATGGGGGGTTCAGGAAACAAAGGTCCTTATCTTACAAGGTACCCCATTAGGTCTCACCAAGAGAAAGCAAATTTATTTGAAATAGAGGTCTACATTTGCTTTAGAGAAATAAGTGGGATGCTGATCTTACATAGTTTGTGAAGAACCAGCCTGCAGAATATGATAAGCCAAAAATCAGCAAGAAGCTATCCTGCTAGGTAGGAGGGAGGATATCCAGGTTCCAAGAGTCAACTTAACAGATGGGGCCTCAGAGGCTGGAACAACAGACACCCATAATTAGTCTTTTTGCTCAGATATATGGTTCAAGGAGAAAGTTCTCTTTCACTATTGGCGCTCTGCTGATTTGACTTACTAAATTGTCCATTGTCCCACCTCTTCAAAAACAACAAACAATAACATGTTGATTTTGTGACTATCAAATTTGTTTTAGAAACTGCTAATGGCTTCAGACTGGTGTAGAGGAATCTAATCTTTCATTAAAAATAAACACATGCTGTCAACCTTTGGCTGCACCTACTCTGCTGAATTGGACAACGCCATGAAGGGCACTAGAGGGCAACTGTTAAATTGCTAGAATGATCCTTGGCACAGTTTTGGCCTAAACCAAACAACTCTCATCAGGGATTATAATGCATGCTTTGGCAGTTAGCGTTGGCAAGGGCCTGTTCCCTACAGACAGCTTGCATGCAAAATAGGTCCAGGAGTCTGCAGACTGCCAGGAGTATCATCCCTGAAAGATATGACCTGTTCCATTCCTCTCAACAGGGACAGGTCATACTCCAACCTATAATTTCAGATGGCAATTCAAATGCCATAATTCTCAGTGGCTTCACTAACAGTTATTCAGTCCTGATTTAGGTGAGGCTTACGCACTCACCCAAACTAAACAACTTATGCCAGTGATACAGAATTATCATCTGACTTTTACTGCAGTTTTTACTTTAATTGAAGTTTTTCACAATGCCCTAAATATCAGGATTGATGATATGACAACGTTAGCTTCATTCAAGTTTTGTCATTCTGGCAGAGAATCCATCCAGTTACTGAAATAAATGTGCTAGCAACATGTAAATAGTAAACAGTTCACTTGGCAACCTTCCTACCTCTATTTAAAAGTAATTACCACAGAACTTAACAGAATCACAGAACAGTTGAGGTTGGAAGGGACCTCTGAGGATCATCTCTTCCAACCCCATACTAGGGTCACCTAGAGCAGGCTACCCGGGACCACATCCAGATGGCTTTTGAGTATCTATCTCCACAACCTTTCTGGGCAACCTGTGCCAGTGCTCAGTCACCCTCACAGTGAAAAAGTGTTTCCTGCTGTTCAGATGGAGCTTCTCGTGTTTCAGCATGTGCCCATTGCCTCTGGTCCTATCACTGGACACCACTGGAAAGCACCTGACTCCATCTCCTTTACAGCCTCCCTTCAAGTATTTATATGCATTGATGAGATCCCACCTGAGCCTTGTCTTCTCCAGGCTGAACACTCCCAGCTCTCCCAGCCTTTCCCCACAGAACAGGTGCTCCAGTCCCTTAATTATCTTACTGGTCCTTTGCTGGACCCTCTCCAGTAACTTCACGTCTCTACGACACTGGGGAGCCCAGACCTGGACAGAGCACTCCAGATGTGGCCTCACCAGTGCTGAGCAGAAGGGAAGGAGCACTTCCCTCCACTTGCTGGCAACACTCCCCCTAATGCAGCCCTAGATACCACCAGCCTTTTTTGCCACAAGAGCCCAGTTTAGAGCTGACATAAAGTACTGACGGGCAGAACGCTAACACTGCTGTGCTTATCACAGTTCTGAGAGTTCAAGGTACTATATAATACAAACAGTCATATAGAGATATTCATTACAGTGGTCTTGTGCATCACACTGAATTACCCCAAATAGCCCATTCTGTCTTTCTGTCAGTCAGGGCTTGGGCTGTCCTGGTTTGTTGCAGGCTACCTACGGTTTTCTAGCATCTGAGGATGCTGCAGTTCAGACTCCACCTGTGGAGTCTCCTTAGCTATGGAGAGCCTTTGGGAGGTCATTTGAATATGGAATGGCTCAGAGAAGCCAAAGTGGGATTGCTGCCACAGTGCAGAGCAAACAGGCAGCATGTAACAGGACAGCCAGCTAGGAAGGTGGATGATTGTTGGTGAGAAAACTTTCCACGCCCTCCGGCTACACAAAACAATTGCTAGATGTTTAGCAAGCCACAGACCTAAAGTATTAATCAAATTTCCTGTTTCTGAACTTTCTAACTATCATAAGAACTCAGAACCCAAACACTCTCTAATTTAGATGGTTGGAAACTGAGGCATAAACATGTATCTGCTGGACCTGGCTACTCAGAATTTACCACCCAGCCAACTCTATATAAGGATGCCAGCCCTATTCTGTCCAGGTCCTGCCCCCATCCTGGACTGGCCATTTCGATGGAGGAGAAACCCAGTTGCAACAGCTGGAAGCTCTGGCACGTTCCAGACAAGTCCCTGACTCTAACAGGAAAGGGCCCAGGGCCTCCAGGGAAGGCATCTGCCCTGCAATCCTGCAGAGCTGCAGGTTCCACAGGGCGCACGCACTGCTGGCTCAGAGCACCCACGCCCCTGAGTCACAGGCTGGGCAGGCAACAACCGCTGTACAGTGGCAACCCCTGGTGCTGGGATTCAGGCAGGGAAACGCAGCAGCACAGAGGCTGCTCTACCTCCTTTATTACTTCCATACATGGCAGATAGGGGAAAAATACCAAAAATTATTAACAGTGCCTGGCATTTGCCATTGTTAGGCCCCATCTTAGATTGTTTATAACTTTGCCAGCCCTAACCATACAGTCTGCAGTTTTCAAAGTTTGGTGCCTGCTCAAAGTTTTTGGAAAAGGTCAGCCACAATTCAACTGTTTCTGGAAATCAAGTAACTAACCATGTTAAAAAAAATAGTGACATTTTCTTTGAGCGGCTCTAGCACCCCCAAGCTTTGGAGGGCTCACATGAAATTTATCAGGAGGTGGCCTTCCTGTCTGGGCTCTGCCAAACAAGAAGTCTTTGAAAATATGTGGTTTACAATAGTCAAGAGAAACATGTTGGAGTTTATAGCTAATTTCCCAGGAGAGACTGTCTGCAGTGACAATGTCCCAGCTTCTGCTGAGCCCCAAAACTGCAGTTCTGTGCTGTGTGGACTCAGCGCTTTACACCAGACACCAGATGAGGAAGATTCTCTTGTGCTCCTCAAGCTCCCCCTGCTTTTCATTCTGTGATTCTCTGGCTCAGCTTCTGTGAGCGAGGCAGTTAACTTGTTTCCCTATCTTCTTGTAACATTCAGTCTCTAGGATGTTTCAGTGCTAACCAACTGGAATAGGTGGGGCAGTGTGGGTGTAAAGGTATCTTCTTTTTCTGCTGAAAGAACTGTGTTCTCAGGGATCAGAATACAAAAACCAGACAACACAGCAAGAATGTCAATAGGTAAAATAAGATGAATTAAAGGAAAGAAATGGGGGTCAGATTCTGATCTTGTGGCTGTTTTATATAGATGCTGTTCAAGAAAATCTGAAGTAAAAATAAAGCCTTAAAATATTAAGTGTCTCCCTACTGTTTGTGGGCTTTTCTTTGTCATAGTTTTTACATTCATCCCAGTAAAGATGTGAATGCTCTATTAAAAATAACTTGCTGCAAAACTCTGTGTGCACTAGGTTAGAGTTAATCCTGCAAGAGGTTTATTCCTCCTTTTCACACATGCTAGGGTAATCTGCCCTGTATTCCTCGAAACCTATTCTCACACTTCCATCAGTGTTACAAGTAAAAAAATCAGCAGCAGTTTATTTACTAAATTTCACAAGCCAGATTAATGTACACTTCTGCAGTTCTAATTGCTTCTCTGTAGCTGCTTAGCCAAGTCACAGAACAGGCCTTTAAATACTTAGTTTAACTAACCACATGTTGTTTGGTTCCTACTCTTTCTATGCATCAACATCTTTGACTGAAGGAAAATTAAAAGAATTTTCTCATTTTTAAAATGTTTTAAATGTCACCAGCTGGATCTAACATGTGACGCGAAGTGACAATCATGCAGCTTCTTATGTCAGTAGATGACAGTTCTGGCTAAGTAGTAAAAAACTACTTGTGACTGAGAGGGAAATGTCTATATCAGATTATTAACTCTGCTTTTGCAGCATTAAAAATTATATGAGGATATCACAAAAGGAAATAAACCATCAGGAAGTGAACAGTTTCTTATTTAGCACAGGACGTATATGAGGTAAAACAAAGTGTCAACAGCGGCTGATGGCTCCCAATGTTTCTTAACTTCAGTCTAGCTACATGCATGTCAGCACTGGAAAGATTGCAACCAGTGCACATATAACTTCTGGGAGATCTCAGGCACTGCCTTACGCAACTGTTCATCTCATTGAGTGTTCTCATTCAGAACTTAATCCTGCAGCCCTTCCTAAAGATTATGTATGTGCAACTGCAAGGACTGCATGCCTAATGGTACTCTCTACACTCAAGCTCCAGGTCCTTTTGGTAAAAGTGATGGACCACTTCTTACTTCCACTGTGCTCGGATTCTGGTTTACAGCAGCTCACTCAGGTAAGAAACTTCTCTGGACTGCAGAAAGGCAATCAAACAGAACCATTCTGCTCTCACCCAGAGCTACCAGAGCAACGACATACACCATGGGATCAGAGGAGGCACAGGTTTGTCAGAAGAATGCAGGCTGTGCTTTGGGAATGTGACATTCCAGCCATCTGGGATTCTGCAGTGGGCTGTATTCACTCTGGGCTACCTCCTGAACTCAGGGAAGAGACCTTCAGTAGTTAAAAAACACCTTGATTTCCATCTATAATTTTCTTCTGAAAAGCCTCTTAAATCCACAGACATCTAGATTTATAAATGACCCACAGTTTTCCTCCAGATGATCCCCATTTATAAATGTATACCTCTGACACCTCATTTTCTACCTCCTGTAGATTTTGTACAGTTCAATTCTTCAGAAGAGTTGGATTTTTGTCTTCAAAGATAAAATAAGCCAAGAGTTCTGAAGTTTTATCAGATATGCAAACAGGGCTTAGACTGTACTTTTTTCCCCTCTCCCTTCACATTCAGCAGGCCTGCAAACACTTTACTGCTGAAGTATTTTTTTTTTCCAGGAAATACTCCCACTGATTATTTACTGTTAGGACATAATAAAGCATTCAGAACATCTGTAATTTACTGGAGGAGAAACAGTCTGAATTAAATAGTCTATGTTTTGTAGCTTGACCATGCTGGCTCGAGACAACTTCAGGGCAAGATTCATTACTGCCTGGTGCTCCTTTGGGCTGGTGAAACAAATACCCACATATGCACCCATGGGAAAAATAAAGTTTGGTTTAAAATAAAGTTTTGGTGATCCTAGAGAAACCACACTCTTTCAGCACTGCACCCTGCAGCCTTCTCAAAACCCACTGATGTATACACAGAATGCTTCTGCAGCACTGCTTTCACCTCTTTTAAGTACTGATATGGTACTTCAGCAAGAAGAAGGAATTCTCAGGGGAAGATTTGTCCAGTGGTTGGATGTGATGAATAATAATGCAGTCTTTGTTTCCAATGATAAACATAAATGCCGTGGTACTTAACTTAGAGGAGTGTAATTTCTGTCTACAGAAATTACTTCAGAGCTTACAGAGTAAGAGTGGGATCCAGTTCTCCTGACATATTTGTCTAGCTTTTAGAGCCAATGGAGAGAAACAGGTTTATCTATGTTATGATTCATTTATCTGTTTTATTACCTCCTTGGATGAGCTAAATCTCACATTAAAAGTGTTTCCTTCTTTCCATGGACTGGAAATGGCTTCTATATGACTAGCTCACTTTTTAAACGTTAGAAGAATTCCCACACCATTTGTCTTCCCCTGTAAATGAGTAGAACTAGGCCCCTTCAGCTTGAATCCAACCAACCAGGATGGTGAGGAGGGGACTACCTGTTTTTGAGATCACTGCCCCCTCCAGTTCTTATGCTGTGCCTCCTTTATCATTTTAGTTTGAATCCAAAGAATACTTTGAAGAGATTCCCACAATCACCCCCAACTAACTACTGAGCTTTGATTTGCTTCATGAAACAGGCACCTTTATCCATTAATGGTTCACAGCCAGGAACTGTTTCTCAAACACAGATGCCTACGCCACCAGCCTCCCACCACTGATACTGTTTTAGGGCTAGAATACCTGGGACAGCTCTGGTCCTGACCACCTGGCCCTTTTTTATACAGAGCTGGAAGACATCATGTACCAGAGGCTCTTTCCAGTGGGCAGCCTGGAGGCAGACAGGCATCTTCTGTGGGGAAAGAGTGTCCTGGCACGTGGCTGACAACCATCATCTACCATCATCTGAGGCCAGAAAAGCCATGACCTGTTTTACTTAGTGCAACAAACATAACCTTAGTGACCACAGCACCGTGCAAGGATAAGGGAGAAACTGACCATAGTGGAAAGATCTTTGGTCCTCTCTTTTGAGCAACTGTCCCATAGAACAGCCAATGCAACAGAACAAGTACTTCCTGGATTATAGGATGGTCTGTAGCCTGGTGGTTTGGTCAGCTTCTGCAGAAAGAGAATCCCCTAAAACAGAGAAGGCAGTTGAACCCAAGTATCCCAGATCCTAGATTAGCACATTCACCCTCAGACCTTGAATAAAAAACAATTACTATCTCTGCTTCACAAGAGCATTTTGTGCAGCATCCAAACCTTTGTGGATTTGGATCCAACTGCTTTCTCAGTGAAGCTGCAAAATGACAGGGATGCAACCATAACTCATGGCCTTGAGGTGATATGCTGTAATGGTCAGTAACAATACAGTTTAAGGTTCTGTTAGCCCTTCTGCAGTAATTCAGTGCCCTGACAATCCTTACCAAATGGAGATCCCTGAGGAAACAGGCAAAGAAAAGCCTAATTCTTGGACTGCAGTTTCAGGGAAACTGTTTTCAGAACTCCTTCATGTGGTGGAGACTAAGGGCTTCTGAGCATACCCCAAAGCTAGGACTTACATTAGGACCATCTTTACTCAAACTTGGGGCACTTAAAAAGTTTAAGCATTGTCTGGTTATGTCGAATATGAGCTGGAGTTGTCAGACTCATTGGTTTTGGACTGGGCTTCCCTAGTCCTATCACGGGCATCTACATTCCTCAATTTTCCTCTGGCCTTTAGCACCTCTCTCTATCTTTAGCTTCCACCTGCACGCAAACGGGGCCGCACTCCCTCCCTGCTGCCAGAAGGCTGCTCAGCCAGTACATCACAGATCACCAGCTGAGCCTTGGCATGGCATGTGAGGTGGCAGAAGCAGTGCATGATGAGTTATCTTCCAAATGTTATCCACATCTGGAGTACTGTGTCCAGTTCTGGACTCCTCAGTTCAAGAGGGACAGGGATCTTCTGGAGAGAGTCCAGTGGAGGGCCACAAAAATGATGAGGGGCCTGGAGCAACTCCCGTATGAGGAGAGGGTGAGAGAGCTGGGACCCTTCAGCCTGGAGAAGAGAAGACTGAGAGGGGATCTTATCAATGTCTATAAATACCTGAAATGTGGGGGCCAAATAGATGGGGCCAGGCTCTTTTTGGTGGTGGCTGGTGACAGGACAAGGGGCAATGGGCAAAAACTGGAACACCAGAAGTTCCACACAAACTTAAGGAAAAACTTCTTTACTGTGAGGTTGATAGAGGTGCTGCCTCTGTCACCCTCACAGTCTCACCCAGGGGAACAGGCTGCCCGGGGAAGTTGTGGAGTCTCCATCTCTGGAGATGCTCAAAACCTGCCTGGATACAATCCTGTGCAACCTGCTCTAGGTGAACCTGCTTTGGCAGCGGGGTTGGACTAGATGATCTCCAGAGGTCCCTTCCAACTCCTACCATTCCATGATTCTGTGACCTTTTAGCGGCATTCTGGTGACCCAGGAGTCACGCAGCCAACCCGGGTGAGACTGCCGGGCCAGGACAGCCGGGCCGTGATGTGCCAAGCACGGCAACACCTCCCGGAGGCAGCGGGAGGGAAACACCGCCGCCCACGGCTCACCGGCAGCAATTCCCTCCTGCCGGGAAGCACACCTCCGGGCTGCGCCTTCGCCCCCGCGCCGCCCCACCGCCCGCCGGTCTGCCCCCCACCGTCCCTGCCTCGCCCGCCCGTCCGCTGCCGGCGGCACCGCCTCGCCACCCCCGGTGCCGCCTCGCCACCCTCAGTGGCTGTCTTCGCGCCGCCCGCCAACCGTCCGCACCGCCCCTGGGCCGCGCCCGGCGGAGGGTCCGCCACCAGGCTGCGGGGCCGCAGCGGGCCGGCTGAGGGAGGGGCCGGAGCGGGCCCCGCGGGGGGCAACTGCCCTCGGGGCTGGCTGGGGCGCCTCGCCCGCAGTGGCAAGAGGGGCTGCGCCCTCTGACGAGCCCGGGCGATGGGAGGCAGCGCGGCGGGGCGGGGTGACCGCCGCGGCTCTAATAAGGCCGGGGCTGGCGCTGGCCGAGGGCTGTTCGCCTGGGTGCCCCGAGCTGCCCGACGCCCCCGCCCGCCCGCCCGCCCCCGAGCATGCAGTGCTTCCCCAGCCTGGTGCTGGCCCTCAGCTCGCTGCTGGGCGCCCTGGCGCTGCTGCAGCTCTCGCTGTACCTCCGGGTGCCGTCCCGCTACGGGAAGCACGAGGAGCGGCTGTGCCGGGCGCGGGGCCGGCTGCCGGCGCGCTGCGCCTGGTTCCTGCAGGAGCTGCCCTCCTTCCTGGTGCCCGCGCTGCTGCTGGCGCTGCGCAGCCCGCCCCGCCTCGAGCCGCTGGGCTGCCGCCTCCTCTGCTGCCTCTTCTGCTGGCACTACTTCTACAGGTACCGCCACCGGGCAGGGCTCCCGCGGCTCCCCCCGCCCCGCCGCCTGCCCGCCGCGCTGCTCCGAGCCGCCCCGGCACGGGCTTGCGGCGCTCCGGTGGCGAGCGGCGGCTGCGAAGAGCTGCGGCCTCCCCTCGGGAAACGGGAGAAATGATCAAGCGAGGGAAGCTGCAGGAATGGGCGCAGCCGGGGCCGGGGCGGCGGTGGGGCTGGGGCAGGTCCTGGTTGCGGCATCGCTCCCTGCCGGGTCAGCCGCCGTCCCGGTGATGCTCGCCAGCGGGAGGGCGCGGGAGCAGCTCGTCCGCGTCCCCGGCCTTTGCTCGAGGCGTAGAGGCCGGTCGGGTGGGCGGCTCTTCCCCCCGTCCTGGCCGCTGGGGGAGGGAGCAGGTGGTACTCGGGTGCTTGAGGCAGCGGAGAGAATGGAGTGCTTGGATTTTTAGCTTTTAAAAACAAACAAACAAACAAAAGTAGAACGAGGTTTCGCTAAGCTGGAGCAAAGTTTTGGATGAAACTAACCCAAATGTGATGTAAAGGAACACGCGAAGCGCTGATGGCGGGCGGGAGAAGCAGAGCGCGTGCAGCGCCGGGAGCAGCGCCGGCCGCCCGAGCCAGCGGTGGGAACACGCGTGAGGATGGCGCGAATGCGAACCCTCCGCGGCAGTGAGCCGGCGAGGACTGAGCGAGCCACATTGCTGTGCTTTTAGCGCAGGAAAGCACAAAGCCGCTGCGGGTTTTTTGCACCGCAACACAAAAGTTGGCTCTTTGTGCTCAATTCGCCATCCCCACTTCACTACCAAAGTACCAACTTATCTTTTTCTTTTTAGAAGCTTTGTCATATTGGATGTCAATGAATGCCATAATTCTAATTAATTCTGCATTTACGAATCAGGAGCTCAAAGAAAAAGTAGAGTTTTGACCCACTGTTACTGATAACTTTGAAGTGACATAGCTTTACCATTGTCACTGGTTCTGCAGTCCGTCGGACTTGGTTCTGGAGTGTGTATCACATCTTCTGACATACTGAGCTGAATGTGTTCTATCTTCTGCTCCATTCGATTTTCTGTGGCGTTCTTTCATGAGGAATTTGACTTTTGGTTATCTCTTCATGGAAAAACCTGGCTTTTCACAAATAGCAAGTGCATGTGACCACATTATGCCATTACGTAGGAAAGAGCTATGTAGCTTCTGAGGCAAAACTCTTTCTAACTTGGTTTGCCATTTTTACCCCAGTTCCTATTTCTATTTTTTATTTTGCTTCCTAGAACTAGAAAACATTGATGTAATAATTGATCAGAAATTATTTTTTGCAACTCAACCAAAATCAATATGTTAAAAATCCAGCTGCAGTATCTCTACAGACAGTTTAAGGATAGAAGCTCTAGTCTGTTGTAGATAAATTTAAAACAGAGAATGGTTTAAAGTGCTAAAACACTATGTTAGAGATATATTCGTTATCACCAACATTGTCTTTTCTTTTCTGCACTAAGTCAGATGGAAAACACTACCTCTAACATATTTGGCTCCCAGAGAGACAAATGTGTTAATTATATGTAGTTATACTAAATCTGATTTAATGGATTTTGCTATTCTCAAGAATTTCTGGTCATTTCAGAAACACAGCAATCAACGAACATCAGTAGACAACTGAAAGAAATGTTACCCTACCAGTATGCATACATCTTTTGTGTCAGTGGCTTATTTGTCAACATTACTGCTAAACTTAGGCAGAAGCACTGTGTTTTTATATGTTTTTTTCTCAAATAATTTGGAGGTCTTCTTATCTGTGGCTGGAGTGCACTTTTTCCCTTGTAAAAATAAAAGCCCTCATTTTAACCAAGTCTGTACAACAAACAATTTTGTTTCTAATACTGCGTGTTACTCCAGTATTATCCTTACAGTGTGCAGCCTCCTCTCATGCAAGCTATTCAGTGGTTCTGCTGAATCAATTAATATTTGAAATGTTGTATTAAATATTAGTATTCTATTATTATGTAAAAACAACAAAAATTGCAAATTAGGAGTTTTTCTGGGTGTCACTTGTTGCTATGGGGACAGGGATCTTTGAGGTGATCTTGCTCTTTGAGGGATCCTTGGTAGAATGACCAATGGCCACAGGGTAGTGGTTATAATTAGAGCTTTATTATTACATACAAAATTTAGCAATCAGCATAGCTTATTGTTGTCTACAATTTGTAGCAGTTACAATAGCTTAGACAGAATTTTTAGCAATTAACATAAAATTAAACAGAATTTCTAATAATTTGTGTCGCTTTCTTATTACCTATAATTTTTATTTACTTAGTTTTTTTAGTCACCTGGGCCCTCTGCAGATTGGGTAAAATACTTAATAATCAGTATGTAATACAACTGTAATCTAGACTCAGACTTTGCCTAAAAGGACATGAGTTACTCAGAGGAAGAAGGCGACAATGGTGGAGGCATCCTTGACCACCAGTGGATCTCGGGATCTGCTGTCCAGCAGCAGTTCCCATCTAGAGTCCACTTGCAGCTGCTGGATTTTACAGGCACTATCTGATGTGCTGTTACACTTCCCTGTTCCAGAACGGGTGTGACCACATTCTGGTGACAATACTGGTGGGCAAACTGTCTTATTGCAATGTTGAAAAAGAGGCAGAAATAAGGGGAGGGTGATACGTGATCAGTGTGCTTACGTATTATGGCTGTTTGCCTCCTGAAATGGCACTGGGTATGCTAACCATATTACCAGGGGTTAGGAGCAGGGTGTACTGGTCACACAGGGTTATGGCATTTCATTGGCACGTAGTATTTGAAAAGAGATTCAGTACTTTCATATCACAGCCAGACTTCATCTTGATATTTTTTTGATTTATTATCTTTACTATAAATAATCTAACAACAGTTTTAAATACTTGCATGATTAAACTTAACTACAAGTATAATGAACAAAACATACAATTGATCAGTAATAAAATTACATTTACTTAATGGATGTAGCCTACTGCAGTTTTTCTGACTTCAAAATTTTGAAATTAATAAAGCTGTTCCATTTTTAATTATAATTATATTTTGTTAGTCTACTCCTACTTTTACTACTGATCATCTGACATCTGTATCTAAGCATTCCTTTATGTTTGCATGAAACAGAGAAAAGCTTCTTTGTATATTGTTGCATAATTCAGTGACTTATTTCTCTCCACAGGGAAGCTTTTATCATTCCTAATTCTGTCTCATCTGTTATACCAAACATACATACAGAAGGGAAGTTTTGATTAGAGTTATGCTCAGAAGGACAATGTAGTCCACAATGGAGGAACATAGATTTTTAAAGGACCACTATGCTAGCTATTCTGCATTCCTATGTGTTATGACCAGCTGTGCTACCCCAGTAGCTTACGTTTAACTGAGGTGTGTATTTTGGAGTAACTTCAGGTCTTGATCTGAAGACCCCAGAAGATGAATAATCCATCGTTTTCTATGGAGAATCCACTGTTTTCTTTGGTAGTATAATCTTCTGAATTCTTTTACTATCACTTCAACTATGCACTTATAATGTCTTGCTTGAATGTGACTAGCCTTGGTTTTCTTCCAGCGGTGCTTGCTGTTTCTCACTCTGGGCTAATTTAAAGCACTCCTTAGTATCCTTTAGTATTTTCTTACCATGATATCACTAGTACAGTAATCAGATCATCTTTCAATTTGCTTGTTAGAGAGCTGTCAAGTCCTCCAGCTATACCAGTGTGATCCAGATAATATAGGAGCATGTAATCATATTTCTGATGAATTAGCTAATGCACATGATATGGTGTTTACGCTGAATTTATGTTTTTATGGTGGATTTATGCCAGCCCTAGAGGAACAGACATTACATGATCTGACAAAGAGACTGGTGCAGACACATGATACTTCATCAAGCATGAAGTTGGCCAGGATTAAATTACCTTTTCATAAATTTAGGAACAGGTTTAAACCAGCAAAATTAATTTGTCCTGCTTTTGGACATGGTGTCAAGTAGCTGCAACATTTTTCATTTGATCTGAAGTATCCTAAACCAGATTTATAATGTTATTGAACTACAGCTGAAGGCCCTCAGTGCAAGACATTTATTTCCCTCAGCCCTCAGATAGTTTCCCTCAGATAGTGGCTTTTTTCCTCTCCTCTTTTCCTATATTGATTTTAAAATGAAGACATTAGTGTTGGATGTCGAATAAAATACCAGAGGTGTGGCAGCATATCTAGAGTCAGCATCACCTTGCCATTCCCATGTGCTATGCCCATGCTTACAGATCAGAAGAGTGCTTTTTGTTTTGGAGTCACACTGGGAAGCCCTGTATTTTCAGGCTACTTTGAGCACCATGGAGCTGGTGTAACCACAATTGTGGCTAAGGTTACATTCAACCACTCCTTAGGAATGTTTTGTGTTTGTATAGCTGTATTTCTTTGATTTTAAGGTAACTTTTCTTTATGGGCTTAGTTCTCAGTAATGCTGTCCTACCCACACTGATATTGTCTAGACCCACCAGTTGTCTAGAATTTGTGCCATGTACCAGCTTTATCAGTGGTGATTCTGTATTTATTGTCAGGTATGCAGGAGTGTTGTAAGGACCACTTTGATCCTCTTCTGGGAACTGCCTGGGTTAATGGCTTCTCATTGACAAGGACTTTGTAGGATCTCTCTGCTTGCCCAGTGGAGCCCTGTGAGCCAGGTCTGGAAGATGGTGTGCCCCTGTCCAGCCCACTGCTGAAAGAGGAAGGAGTTGCTCATGTGGATGCCAACTGCTGGCCAAAGAGCCAACCCTCCCCTAGCACAGCCTGATACAAAGATTTGCTGCCCGAGAGGATGCAAGAGGAAGGTGGATGGAGCCAGGAGACCTTTCCCCCTTCCTGCCTTGGCCCAGGAGCAGCAGTCCAGCGGGCTGTGGTGAGCAGTGCCAGCAGTACCCTCTCTGTCTCTGCCACCGCTAGGCAGCAGCCTCTCTCTTTGTGGCCAGCACAAGATGGTGCGTTCCCTGGGGCTGTGTGGAGGGCTGAAGGCAGACTGCTGCTGCTGAGGGGAGGAAAGGGCAAGGAGGAATCCCCAATCCCACCCCCTGCCTCTCTGTCTGCTATCCTTACTTAGCCAGCTCTTCATGTCTCCATGTGCACTTTATTACCACTGCACGGTGTGAATTTAATCAAATCCAAATGCTCTATGGTGCTAAGGCAAACTTCCTATAAAAATTTGAATTTATCACATCTGTTTTAGGTAAGGTCACAGCTTCTTCACTTTCGTAAGGTAGGGCCTGTGACGATAGGGCTGCCAAAACTGATGGGGTGGGAAGGCAGAGAAAAGGAGGAAGAAAGTGAGAAAAGCACTGAATGCCAAGTCTGCCATCTGTATATGCAACATCTGAAAAGCTGTCCCTGAGCTGAAAATGAGTAGCATAAAACGTATGCACAGGAATGCTGCTTGTGAAAAATGACTTACAAAGTATTTTGCTCCGACATGTAGTTTGTAACACAGCCATCCCTGCTAGAGGGGCTGCGCTGGTTAAGGAGTAGTGAGAATGCCAGCTGAAGCCCTGAGCTGGTGGGGAGAAGCCTGTTTGCTGTATTTCCATTTTTCAGTCCAGCTTCAAAAACCAAAGGTGGGAAATGAAATATAAGGTGATGAGAGGAAGCCATAGCAATCAAATTCCATGCAAACCTTAGTGTTGCATTTCTCTTAGAAGTGAGAAAGAGTGGTAAGGAAGCGGAGGAGATGCTACCATGCACAATGGCAGGAGGGAGTGCATTGTCTGATGGATTTACAAAGCTAATCCTGAAGACACTGGTATAAAAGACAGGGTGCTGCATTTGCCCCCTCTACTCTGCTGCCAATAATAGCTGAGGTACCAGCAATCCAAAGAGACATTTCAGTTACAAATATCACCTGGAGTTACATTTAGTTATTTTCTTCTCTTGCAACTTTGTTTCAAATCAAAACCATAATCTTTTATACTATTAGTAAATTAAAAAAGAAAATGCTGTTTTCATTTCTGAAGTGCACTCAGGTGAATTGGAGAGGCTGCTCTTTCAGGCACAAGTAGATCCCCAAACCCCTTTGGTTGCAGGTGACCCATTGGTGTGCCTATACTTGTTTTTCTGCAAGTTGACATCTTTCTAAAAAGACCAGGGAAAGCAGGCTTTCATGGCAATATAATGGAAAACCCGGTTCATTTGGAAACAATATTCCTGTAGAAGTTTTTAATACTCTTTTCGTAAGTTCCCCTCTCTCCAAAACTAAGTTGGGAGCAGAAAGAAAAAAACTCTCCCTCTCCCCAGGCTCTGCAGAATGTGGCTCATGTAGTCCCTTTTTAATCTTACCTGTACTGCCTGGTTGGTCAGGCAGGTGCAGCATTTACCTGGACATGCTGGTCATTTTTTCATGTAGGTGTGCCAACTTGTCATCAGTAGGAAAAGCAGCTCAGGCCTCCAGAGGAATGCAGATGGATGCAGGCCCCAAATGAGTAAGTAATTTATAAATTAATCTGCTCATAATTTTTAGAGGTATTTTGTGTTAGTTCATAAGGTGTTTTAGTTATGTTTTTTGAAACATAAGGTGGATAAACAGAGAGATTAGATTAAGTTTGAAGTATATCTATATATTTCTAAGCAATACTCTTCTCGCTAATAGTGAATATAATCAGACCATATAATAACCACCAGATTCAGTCCAGAGATTAATTTTTTTCCCTGTAGAAAAAGTTAGCTGATCCTTTAGTCTTAGAAAGTCACCAGCATTAAGTATCAACAACTAAGGACATTTTTATTATTGGCCTCATTTATCTCCCAACACACAACATGCAGGTATTTGACAAGTAACAAATCCTATTCTCTGTTTTGCTTCACCTGGATGCTTTGCAATAGACCCTAACCAGATTCCTTTTGGCCTTCACCAGCTACACTGTAATCCATTTGGATCCTCTCTCCCGCTGTTTGGACTAACCAGTAAGTCTAGATCTGGTAGCAATATCCGTAACAGAGGCTGGCCATTCACTTTGCTTCTTTCACGTGTTCCTTGCTCCCCAGTCAATTAATTTAACTTTTTGTGAATCCTCCCAGTGAGTTTCAGTAATGCTGCTATCTAAGTTCTTCTCTTCAGTGAAAATACTAGATTCATTGCTATTTTTATCCAGGTTCCTCAAATTAATGTATGAATAGTCAATAAAAATATCTCTGTATACTTTGCCACAGAAGTATAAAATGTTCATGTACCCAGTGCTGAGTTTGCTTCTTTTCAATCTCTAGCATTATTAAATACCTTCATAATTATGCTCTCAAAATAGAATAGTAGCTGTTTGCCTTCCTAACTACTAGCACAAATAATCCCATCTATATGTTTCCTACTGGAAAGTGGGCTAACATTATAGAAACCTATAATTTTTGCCCAGTCCAAAGTGTACCCACATAAATTTTCCTTTTATCTCTTGGACTGGAAGATTTTCTGCAGAAGTAACATAAGAATTTTATCTTCCTTCACTTCTTTTCAAGACAGTATGCCTGTTAGCATTGTATTTCTGATGCCAATTCATTTGTGCTATTTTGTCATTACAAGGCAGCTTTACAGTCCTTCACAGTTTTGTGTTTATACTCAAGGTTTTCTTCCCAGATAGGCATTATTGTGTGCCATGCTCCTGCTCTCTGTTTCCCATCACATCCACTATTCCTACATTGCCACCTAAGGCCATAATTCCCTAATCTGGTAGTTCAAGAAGATTTTGTATGTCTGTGTGCTGCACAGTATTACCGTTTATGATTCCAGACAACATTTGTTGTTTTGCAGTCAGTCCAGTGGCCTGAGCTCCATACACTGAATGTCTGTTCTGTCCTCCAGACATAAAGGGAAGCACAGTACATGCAGAGCAGGTCATGGAAGTTTTTTCTCTCCATCCCACCTCTGCTACCTGGAACAAGGCCATAGCTAAAGGACTATTCATGTTTGCTCTGAAATGTCTCTGTCACTTCTATTTGTCTGTCACTGATAAATACACAAAGGCTTGGTTGGTGCTCAGTCCCAGCTGTTCAAATTGCAGTTCCAGGGCAGAGACCTGAAGCCCCAAGCCACAAGGTTGTCACCAAGGACAAGTAGATCCCTCTGATCTCACCCATGTGTGAGGTCTGGGACCAGTGAGGAAGTTACAGCACATGGTATCATGGGAGTTTAAAGCCTTGTTGGAAGATATATTCTGAGCACTGAACTCCACTGAGCTTTGATAAGACTGATGAGGATGTAAAAATCTGGATTTGCATTCCCACATTCTGCTGTTGATAATGGAAAAGCAGGGTTATAAAGGGCTACACTAAGACAGAGAGAAAAAAGATTAAATTATATACAAGAATTTCAGTAAATGTTTTTACTTAAAAATAATAATGCTTTTACTAAACAGGGAAATTACTTGTTTTAATCATGGGATGTCTGTAGTGTTCCCTTATTGGGGCTGCTCTTCTAAGTAGGAATGAAAAAGCAAGGGAAAAGTTAATTCCATATGCACAGTGGGAAGTTTGTTATGGACCTTACTCTTTCAAGGTTCACAAGTCTTTTATTTTTTTTAATATCATATCGTAAGAGAGGCAGCCATTAGGGAGGGAGGTAGCACTTTTTTACTGAGACAATAAATATAGTTTGACAAAAGGACAAATTTTCAAAAGCCCCTTTTTGTACTCAAAAGCTTATACAATTAGGTCATTTCACAGTTTTGTGGAGCTCAGTTAAGACTGAAAATTTATGAAATAACCTTTTATTGGTATGATTATAAATAAATGGCCATCCCAGACACTGCACCCATTTCCCTTAGTGTAAGTTATGTTCTTGGTATCTCCTTCAAAAATTAAAGTAATTTTGGTCAAGAAGAATTATGACAAAAAAATACTTTCAAACTATAAATCAAGAAACTCTTCCCAAGTTACACAACTTGAAGTGTCTTTCTGTCCCTCTAGACGTTGATTTAAATGTGGCAGGTGAATTGATCAATAGGGTGATGCTTACTGAATTTGGTCAAATAATTGAATTCATGTACATCTACAGCCTTTTGAACAAATATTAACATGTGTTAATCATTGCTGACCACTCAGCTGACATTGTAATTATTTTTGAAACATCTCATAAATACAACAGTATCAATGAAATGATTTCTTAAAAAAATTTTTATACTAAAACTAGGTTAAAATATTCAGTGCAGGAAGATAGGAAAGTCAACAGATAAGAAAAATATGTGTATTTCTCTACAGATATATACAGCTGTGAACTTTTGAAACATTAATTGCTAAGGATGGGCAGAAAGTCTCACCATTCTTAGAAAGGCACATCAAAATGTGACCTGCAATAACAATGATTAAGGTCACATTTGAGGGAAGTTAGTTTTGACCACCTCCTTCATAATGACTCTTTATAAACATGTAATAGAGTATCAACACCCACAGTCAACTCTTGCCATATATAAGGTACTGTTTTGCTTGTAACTGTGCTAGAGTTCTCTAACTTAACCCAACACTTTCAATGCTGGGAGATTGCCTCCCAGAAGCATCTTTGGAAAATGTCACTGTATCAAGGTTGTCTGCAAGGGGATGTGTTGTCTGCTAGAGAAAGAGGGTTTGCCCATCAGAGATGTTAAGGAGCAGATCAGTTCCCAGGCAGGACTATGCTGGAGCAGGTCCTGGGGTAGAGTGACAACCTCCAGCACTTTGTCATATTGGTAAAGATGGGCTGGGCAGCTTTCCTAGAAAGCCAAATCCTCTTGAGATAGGCCTTCATGTCATCATTTGGTGAGGGGCAGGAAGGATAAAGAGAGCTCTAAATAGGCTAGCTGGGCTATTCAAAGCAATCTAGTCACATTAGCATGGTCTCCTGCTAGAGATGCACATGAAAATACCTCTGGACAGTGTGGTCCTAAGCAAACCTTCCAGTGACTCCTGTCATACATCTGGGGCAGGACAATGCATGTGTATCTATAAAACTTTTGCCACTCCTGAGAACAATGAAGAAGAGGAAAAAAAAGTTGTATTTACATTATGCTGTGTTTGTTTCCTTCTCTTTAGAATCTTTTTTTTTAAAAAAAAAAGAATCATCAAAGCATTCATGTTTTCAAACTTGGCCTGGGTTAAGGTTACTAAAGTGTAGAGATGTGTCTCTGGCTGTTCCCAGAAAAAACAGTTTAAACTTGGCAGAGTTGTTCATGAGAAATGCGTTAGTATCTGCTCAAACATAAAGTTTGTCAGCTAACATCCTCAGAGTCTGCCTGTGCAGAGCAGTTTCTCTGGTTCATCTGAGGCTACAAGCAGGACCACAGTGTGTGCGCCTGCAATCCAGCCAAGTATTGTCCAGGCTGGCTCTGTAGGGGCAGAGCAGGACTTTTCATGCATTCCTGGCTGGTAGGGTACTCAGCAGGGAAGAAGTGGTCTCCTAGCTGGAGTCCTGGCAGCATTGATTAGGGAAACACAAGTTCTCTTGAATGCAGAAAAATAAAAAACCCAAAACACTGTGAAGCTTGCAGTCAGGGCTAGCAGGTAGGAAGAGATAAAAAGGTCAGGTGAAAGAGAGTAGCACAGGAAGGGATAAGTAAGAGAATCGTTAAAAAATAGGTAGGGCAGAAGGTGGGGGAGTGAGAAGAAATGGAAGGGAAAAGGAGATGATATGAGAGGGCAGTACCCAGATAGCAAGAGACACTTTAATACTGGCACTTCCTATGTGTTGAGTGTTTCACTTAGCAACTTCCAGTGTTAGGAAATCTTTTGACACATTTTGGGAAGGAGCAAAGATTACTGTGACTCAGAGTCAGCTCAAAAAAGAGGATATTAAGACCACTAATCATTTTAATGTGAGCACAAACTCAGCACCTGACTGGCCAATTCAAATTTTGTTCCTCTTTGTATGTATGTACTGCCACGGATGCCATGAGGTCATACAAGTTCAGAAGAAATTTTGGATTACCACCTTTCCAAATGTAAGATATCTCAACTTATGTTCTTCAAAATGTGAGCCTAAGGATTTAGAAATTATAATTTTCAGCTCTAAAATTTTTTGCTGTTTTGGAAAAAAAATGTATGCAGTGTTTCTGGCCATTTCAGTTATGAAGAAGACTTTCCCAACACACAACAGGCCTGAACTGCTGTAGAGGTTTATTGCTGAAACTTTCAGTTTCTTAGAGCATTTCTCTTTGTAGTAACAAATAAGGAAGAAGATGACCGATGATGCACTTCTGACCTCTGTGGGTAGTGGTGAAATGATCAAAAATCCTTCTACCATTACCCACCCTGTTGCATGGTGAAAGAAGCACTCTCAGCAGAGGCAGGACTTAGAACTGGTTTTGACAGGAGCATCCGTAAAACAGAGCTCGAGAGAAACTGCTTTAGTTTACAACCTCAGTTTTCTCACAGATTTTTTTTTTTACAGCAACACATAGCTTGCAATCTCAAATTGCTTCATGGAGCAGAATAAACAACCCAGGTGCATCAAGTCTCATGTGCTGAGGGTGAGAATTCTGCAGCTGGCTGTCACCCCATGCACCTGTGTCCTTAGGTGTGTATCTTGGTCTCCTGTAGCCCCAGAGCATCGCTCCTGCTCTGTGACCCACGTGGCTGGAAGCCCACTAGCTGTGCATGGGAGCAGTGAGTGTGCAGCCTCTGATTCTGAACACAAGCTTGCAGGTCCTTGAGGGTGGACATGTTCCTCAGCCAGAGACTGGCACTGGAAACCCTCCAACACCAGGTACCTGGCCTGTTCCTCCTTCACGCAAACCAACTGTATGGGCACTTGGGAGAGAGGAAACCCAGGAGGTCTGCACCTTCCCTGATGTCCACAAATGCCCAGTGTTGCTCTGGAACAAACAGTCAGCTTCTATTGCAGCAACTGTGTAGACCAGTGCTGTTAGGTGTCCCAGTTATGTGAAGAGTTTGTAGTTTATTGAAACATGACACTATGGAGGTCGTGCAAAGCCAACGGAATATGGAATTAAGTAGTATAGGAAGCCTGATGCATTTTCTTGTACAGGTCAACATAAACCATGGTAATCCTGTGTCATTGCTGAGTCCTTTCCACCTACAGGATCCAGAAAAGCTGCTGCAGAGGGAACAAAGACCTGTTAGGAAGCTGAAGGAGAGTAATCCTGTTGCTAAAGGTACGCAATCATAACTGCAAAAGGAGAGACACAAAGGTGGAAGAACTACAGTGAGAGAGAGACAGAGTGCAGCAGTACAGCAGTGAGAGGGCCAACTTGTAACTGGAAAAAAAACACATGAAAAGGCTCAAAGGAGGTGAGAATCTGAAGAAGGAAGGATCAAGAAAGGACAAAGTCAGGAAGGTTGGAAGAGTAAAATGGAGACAGAGCAGGAGTTTAGGCATAAAAAATGAAAAGAAGGAATTACTAGAGTGGAAAAAGTCAGTTAAGAGTATTTTAAAGATTATTAGTAATGTGTCTTGCAAATCTAGTTGCAACTCTAGAGTCTAGTTTATGTTGGTTGGATACAGTCTGACCAGGATTTAGCTTCGGAAAGGGATAGCTTACCAGATGTCTGTCTTCCTTTGGTCATTTCTCGGCCCTGTGTGGACCAGTAATGGCAAATAATTACACTTTCTCTAAGTGTGGTTTTAAGAGCAGAGATTTGTGCATCCTTGGATTTTGTACCATTTTTCATGTAGATGCATCCTTTTATTCTGCTTACACTCTCAGCCTCTGTGAACTCTTTGAACTCTCTGCTCCAGTGGAGCAGTGAGCTTTTTGAAGTGCATAGCATAGTGTCTGGTTAAGTTACCCTGGCACAGGTTTCATGCTTTTGGCAGACACTCACAGTTTAGCAATAGGAACAAAGTGATCTGTCTTCATAAATATCTAATGGTTATTTCTGGAGAAGAAAAGGCTGAGATACCTTGCTGAAATATATGCTTTGGCTGGCTAAGCCTTTGACACACCATTGCTTAGATAAAACAACAAACATTCTCACACTTTAAGTACTGCTGCCCTTTAGATACTATCAAGTAGTAGAGGTAATAATGAAGCACTGTGAGATCTGCACATTTATCATCACCACAATCCACCTAGTCATGTTGACCCTTGTCCTGTCCTCTAATCCTCATACAAGTATAAATCTGGATCAAGTTTAGTTAGGGTTTCAACTGAGATAACTGGCCTTGCACTGAGTTCAGTCTGCAGCCTGAGCAAAAGGCTTTGCTGCTGCTAGGTTTTTTTGCTCAGACAATTCCAGATATTGCCCCTGCACCTGGGCTTCTTGTCAAAGCCTCTCTCTCACCAATATAGATTCCAGTTCCCATTCCCAGACAATTCTTGACCTCAAAAACTCCAAAAACTCCTCACTTTTTCTTCCCATTCCTGACAGATGTTTGTCTGGCCTGTCCTTACAATTGCCATTGATGGAGATTCCTCCAACCCTTCAGCTAGTATGCTCCAGTGCTTCTCTGTCCTTCCCTAAGGTGCATTTTCTATGCAGTTGTTTAGGCCTGTTACTTCTATTTTGTTCCTGGTAGACAAGGAAAATATTTTACTCCTTTCTTCTTTGCAGCAATTTTTCTACAATTACACATGGCTATAATGTCTTCCACTGGTTTCCTCTTAGTTGGCTTAAACAACCCTGAGTCCTTCAGTCTTTCGACATGTCACATTTCCTAGACCACAGTTGTTTCTCCCTGGGCTGCTTTCACTTTGTCCTTGTCTTTTATAAAGTGCAGAGTTCAGCTGGATACAGTATTATTTATGTATATAAATGTATATATATATGTATATTATTTTTATACCATGCAAAGATGAAAGGTTCAACAGCACTCCCGTTCCCACATTACATTTTAACATTTGCCTTTTTCACAACAGCCTGACATCATTAGGTCGTGCTCAGTTTGCTACCCACCAGCACTCCTTCTAATATCCAGCCTGTTCTCCAGCTTGTCTTTGACACTTGGTCAGTCTTACCCAAATGTAGTATTTTGCCGTTATCTTTATTGTATCAAATCTACTGTTTTAAAACTATTAAACTAATTTCAGGGTTGTTGTAAACTCTAGCCCTCACTCTTTGTGTGCTCAGCATCCCCCAGAGTTGTGCCAGCCACAAATAATAAGAATATTAATTTTTTCCCCATATCATTAATGAAAAAACCGCTGAGTAGTACCAGAAAATACTTTTGCAGAACCTCTCTCAAAATATCCTTCTATTTGATAGTAAACAACTGTTAATTATCCCTTGATATACTTTATCAATCAATTTTGCAGCCACTTAAAATAACATCCTCTAAACCAGGAAACTCCAAGTTACTTTAAGATTGACATGTGAGACAGTGTAAAAAATCCTACTAAGGTCAAGACATGGGACACCTTCTGCTGCTACTGTCACTCTCCTATAATATACCCAATTTATGTCAATTCTTTCACTCAGCAAACCTGTTTTAAGAAAAATAGGATTACCTAAGTTAAATATAGAAAGGAGTCCTACCTCCTGCTGTTGTAGCTATACAGCACTCCCAGTCAAGGAGGCTGTTACAAGTATAAGTATTTGGCTTTTTAGATAAAAGGTCCGTCATGCCATACATCCTGGACTCCAGTACTTGGCTGCATAGTGTCTGAGGACAAACAAGGGGTCTGTATGGGACAGTACTGATTTTGACAGGGGTCTGTACAGCGGACATATTTCCTTTGCTCTATTAGCTTCCCTTTACCTTCTTTGACTATGAAAGGGCAAAATATTTTAAAAACAAATCCCTGTCTTTCCAATGAATTTGCTCAGTTTGGTAGGTGATGGTGAGAAAGATAGCAACAGCTGGTTCTAGGCTCTTGTTTCAGTCACCTTTGGTTATGGGCATTCAATCAATTTTTCCCAATGTTCTCATTCATTTCTCCTTTTCACATTACAAACAAAAATGAAGAAATAAGTGGTTAGCTAATAGCAAATATAAATAAAATAATATTTTGTAATTAAGGTAATTTAAAACCTATTTGGTGTTTGTACACCAAAATGGAAACAATTATACCAATATAAAAGTATACTGAGTGTAACTTGCTGATGGATTGTGGCTTGCTGATGCAGCTTGTTAATGCACCAAACCCAACCATTTTGTTCTTGGTTTCCCTTTAGAAAATACATAATAATTGAAGAATAGAGTTTTGTTCCTATACCTGCTAAAGCCAGTGGAGAAGATCAATACTTTTCACAATTCAATGCCTTTTTTACCAGTGACAAGGAACAATTCTCCTTTGTTGGTTCTAACTGGATGCTGATAATCACTGGGAGATACCAGATTTTTCCAGTAGCAGTTTTAGAAATAATGGAAGCAGAACAAGAGGAGTAAGGAAGCAATTTATAAATAAACTTGCAGAACACTTTTGAAACCTGCCTGTTTTTGTAGTGAATTTGGAAGAGCAAAAATTTTTGTCTTGGAGTCAAGCCTACATAGTTCTTCATTACTAATTAAAACCAAATATGCGTTCTTAGGTCCTGTTCTTTTCCTTTTCCTTCCTTTTTTCAACCTCTTGTATTACTATAGCACATCTAATAAATCCTGTATGTAATGTGAAGAGGACTCAGTTTCATCTCTAAACTGTATTTGTCCTTCTTACTTTGCTAACTGTATAGCACATCTAAAATTTATAACTATCAATGAGGCACTTCTGACTAGTGCTAGATGCTCAGAATGACTGACTTTAGGCATTTAGAGTGTTGGGACTGAGTGTTACGTAGCTCAGATTGCTTAAATTTATCTGAGGTCATATACATCGTGGGGTTTTTCGGCAGTGATTGACTAATATAGAAGTAGCATTTTAATTTTAGCCATTAACATCAGATACACATGCTTTTGCAAATATTGTATATTTTTTCCTATAATCCTACTTTATTCAAATACAGTTATGAGCAACTGAGTTTTTCTGACCTGGAAACAAGGATCCAACAGATTCAACTTGAGGTCTGTATTTAACTGTGTGGTCAGATGTCCAGCACAGTTGCTGATGCCCTTTGACTGTCAGTCTTTGATGGAGTTGGCTTCTGCAAGTGCTGCCATCCATAGTGTCAGCCTTCCTGGGATAGTGAGCATCACGCTGGCATTTCACTTGTAAATGCTGGTGTTAAGCAATTGCTTATCTGTTCTAGGGAGTTTATAATTTTTAACTTGTTCAGTTTGTGTGTAAGGTTAGATGAGTCATGAAACATGATGAAACACTGAATTTATCATACTGGATTAGAGCAGAGGTCCTTCACAGTCAGTACTCTCTCTTGGCAGAAGCCAATATCAGATCAGGACTACAAAGATTATTAGAGGACCGGAGCATCTCTCTTATGAGGAAAGGCTGAGAGACCTGGGTCTGTTTAGCTTGGAGAAGAGAAAACTGAGAGGGCCTCTTATAAATGCTTGCAAATGCCTAAAGGGCAGGTGTTGAAAGGATGGGGCCAGACTCTTTTAAGTGGTGCTCAGTGACAGGACAAGGGGTAATGGGCACAAACTGGAACACAGGAAGCTCCATCTGAAGATGAGGAAAAACTTCTTTACAATGAGGGTGATGGAGCACTGGAACAGGCTGCCCAGAGAAGCTGTGGAGTCTCCTTCTCTGGAGATGTTCAAAACCCACTTGGATAAAATCCTGTGCAACCTGCTCTAGATGTACCTGGTTTGGCAGGGGGGTTGGACTAGATGATCTCCAGGGGTCCCTTCCAACCCCGACCATTCTGTGATTCTGTGATCATTCAAAAGAAAGTGCAGTAAATGGTTGTCTGTTGCCCAGGACAGCTGCTGCCTTCTGCCTCTCTTAAATGTAATACAATTTGTCCCCTGAAACAAAGACCCTCTCTTTATTAAAGGACTTTCATGTGTCTGTAACTTGTGGATATCCTCTTTTTCTTCCAGCCCTACCAAGCTCAATGTTTCTGTATTACATTTAACAGACATTTATTTTAATTGTGTTCAAACTTACTTCCTTTCAGTATCATGAAAACTCTTGGTCACAGCTATTCAACTCTCTCAAACAAATTATTTTCTTATATTGTATGTTATTTTTTATCTCTAATACATCTGTTCTTATTAATCTCCAGTCCAAATTCAGCAGCCCAAATGGTTCAGTATGGTGGTCTCTTCCATGCCTCTTCTTAATTTGCCACTGAACCCTTCTACATTTCGGCTGTCTTTGCCTTAAATCAGTGCTGCCCAGACTTTCTGCTCCCCGTTGCCGTTCTTCTCAAGAACTCCTCAAACCCAAGCATGGTGCCACCTGTCTCAGAATTTCTTCAGTCCTTCTCCCATCCATTGATCAGATGTGTGCTTGTGTCTTTGGACCAGGAAAGATGATTCTGCTCCTGCCAGAAGTCTTCATCCAACCCTGAACCTGCTACTAAGAGACCACAAAGAAAGAGTGTCCCTATGAACAGACTTCAGGTTAGATGAATTTGCTAAGTGGGCCACAAACAGCCCAAGGACTGTAGACTGAGCAAATTTTTTTAGACAGAATACTCTGAAATGAACCTGATGTGACAGGTTTACTGTTGTTTTATTCAGCTGAATTGTAAGCTTTTCAGTAATATGTGTATCTTTCTTGATCCTTAAATTATAGTTATCAAAAGTTTGTCCAAAAATCTTTGGAGGAACATGAAAGTAGTCCATTATGTATGCGGCTTGGAAAGGACAGCTAATTCCAACTCTGTGTTAGTCATAACTACCTCTGTAAATCTACATGATTAAAATGAAAAGGGAGTTCTCTTGCTCCCATCACAGACACTGGACAATGATTTAAGATGAGTTTACAAACCGGGCCGTGGGCCAGCAAGTGGTTACAGTTATCTGATGGTTTCACATAGCCCCAGTGATGCAGGAATTGGGCACAGAGCGGCCCCCTGCCCTGGTGAGGAAGATGTTCCCTGCATCTGGCAGTCACCCGGAGCCACACACAGCCACTGAGCAACCTCCACGCTGGCAGCCTCCACAGGCAGCTGCAGTGGACATCAGCTCCAGAAAAAAAGCTCAGCTCCTGAAATTCCAGCCTTCCTTACATCAGGAAAAGCAAAGCGTCTCAGGATAGAATGTTTGAGGAGAGGAGCATGAGGGGTGAGGAGGCTCTACTCTGGTTTGTGATGCCAGGGCATCTGTAGACATCATGGTGTCTTTTTAACTGTTACATTTGTTTAAACCCAGTCTGGAATAAGTGAAAAATGTTTAATTGGGCACAGGAAAATTGGGTGTCAAATTGTGTCCTGGTGTTGGTTATATGTGAAGAATAAAGTTGACAGTCTTCTTCTATAAGTATTTAATGAGAATCAGAATAACACAACTCAAAAATAGTGTAAGTTAAAAATTACTTTGGAGTGCAATCCACAAATAACCTACAGGATTTGGCTCAACAAGAGAAAGTATGTGCAGATTTTAGCACAGACTCTTCAGCAGCAGTCTTTGGGAAATGTCATTTGACATCCATAAGTTTCCAGAATAATTAGAGGCTTTGTGCAGGACATCACAGATACCCCAAGTAGAAGTCCATCATGTTTGTGAACATTTTGAGCCTTCATCCAAGTGCCCAGGAATGCCAAGGGTGCCAGCAGCTCCCCAGCAATGTGAGCGGAGTCAGCTTAGTGTGCACATGAGCTGCAAGGGCCCTGGTGGCATTGCATTGCCCTCACAGGGGCCTGGCTACCTGGCCCCACTTGGACCACCAGCCCTCCTCACCTTTTCTACGTTTGGGTGGGACAAGTGAGGAACTGGAGCGTGTGGAGCCTAGACCAGGTGGAAATGTTTCTTAGGCAGTATTTGACATGTTGGTTCATCCTCACCAGGGGTGCATGGCAGGCCCTGCCCCCCATCCTCCAAAGAGAGCTGAAAAATGCCTGGAGGAACTCAGCAGCCCTGGTCAGGAGAAGTCCCTAACTCTCTTCTAGAGGCTGATCAGGGTCACAGGGCATGAGTCAGGGCATTCAGACAGTGCCCCAGCATGGGTAGGACAAGCTGGGTTATTGTTAGCACCTACCTGCAAAGGGAAAGGCACCACATCAGCATTGCCCATCTTTGCAATATTTCCAATTCCTGGCCCCTAGTTCATCCCACTTAGAACCAGGAGAGGGCCTGGGGTGGCAGAAGAGTTGGATGGGCAGATACAGCAGTAGGCTGGTGATCCGTAGGATGTGAAGGAGCCAGGTGGCCCTCATTCTTAGCTGCCAGTCCTGAGCCCTTGACCCAGTTGCCCTAGGTGTAAGACACCTCATGAGCACTGAAAACACCTCAAGTTTCCATGAGCTGCTACTGTCTGATCTACTGCATCTGGGCCCAGGAGAGGAAAAGACGCAGCAGCATAAACATCTCCAATTAATGAGCTGTTGGAGGAGGACTAAGCCCACTCTTACTGGATTATGGTAACATTTGTGAAAAGATTCCACCTTCTGTGGAAAGAACAAACCTACAGTTTTCCCCCAGTTAGGTGAGGGTCTCTGGAGTTTTCAAGGAGCTGGACTAATGCCTTTAAGATGAAATTTGATGTAATGTCAAATTATTTTCTCTTAAAAATCTGTTCTTTTAGAAAATAAATGATGGAGAAGAAGATGAATAATTTATTATTCACTCATTTAAAAAGAAGCTGTTGGCAATGGTTTAGTCAGATGCAGTGCCTTTGGCCAGTAAAGACAATAAAGGAATAAAGGATTAGTCATCAATACTGCACTGAAAGAAAAAGGTCAAATTTGTCATTTATCTAAATTCAAAAGGTCAAGTTTTGTTCTGTTATCCTAAAATGGTGGCCTTCAGTCACCCTTTGATTTTCACACAGCAAAAATAATTCCAGCAGAGATGCAGACTCTTCCATGGAATATTTAAACCTATTAAATGTCCCCACTTTATCTCCATTGCTTTTTCAAAACCCCTCAGGAGTAGTTTGAGCACCCTCGAGTAGCTATGTAGTACAAGCCGACAAATGCTGTATTAAAACAAAGACTTAGGGCGTTGTTCAGATACAGAGAACTGAATCTGGCATCTGGGTTTACAGACCCAAGGAGATTTCCTCGGAGAAGTTGCTCTGAAATGAAGATTCTTGGATGAAATCCTGACTTGGATTTTCAAAACTGCTATGAGGTTGGATTTCAGCCATGCCAGGATTTCACTCCCTCAACAAAAAAAAAAAGCTGATGCCTCCTGGCTGCCATGCAATTGTACTTATACTTCAATGCAGGTTCTTCCTGTCCTCCATCCACTGCATCCACGGTAGGTAGGTCTATGGCTGATTTTTGCCCTCTTGCTACTGTGGGATAAGTCACCTTTCAAGGGCCTGCATCCTTTATCCTGCAGCAGCAGCATTGGGAAGCACCATGGCAACAATCAGCTTTGCTGGGAGCTGAGAAATGCCAGCTCATGCTAGAATCTTCTGTTTGCATCAGCTGTAAAAATTAAGAGACTCTCAAACAGAACTGGCTTTGACAAAGGGTAAAGCAATGCAAGTCCCGCTCCAATCTGCTATATAAATTCTCCTCTTAAGCTCAGTTTGTGTGGTTTGATATCATTCTCTCTTCTACACAATTCGCTTTCTCCAAGTTTCCATTTGCACGTTTCCCACGTTTTCTCATAGCTGTTCAGGTGCAATTTGTCAATATTACTTCAACAGACAGATCAGATTGCTAAAGCTGTCCTTGCCTACTTGTAACTCCAGCAACCCATTCCCAAAGGGCAAGCTCAATAATTACTTGTAACATTACTCCAAAGAGCATTCCTTTCCATACTGTAAGAAATATGACAAATGTGATACTACTGTCTGAAAAATATTTTCCATACCTCTTAGGTGTCATTATATTTAGAAATATTTATCACTTCTGCATCACAACTGTCTTAATTGCTGGAAAACTGCCTTACCTTGCTTTGGAAAGCAGTGAATACATTCACATGTTGTTACATGTACTCTGCTTACTCACTTTCAAACATACTCAGTATGATTTAATCTAGATTTATAATGTTATGACATTTTATGCCTCAGCTTGCTTAAGTTGATATTGGCAACCTGGGGTGCGGGTTACTTATCAACAATGCTTATATGTTAGTATGATGAACACCATCCAAAGCCCAAGAGAGCAAAAGAAATAAATTAAGAGTGTAGGTTTTACCACATACAGAACTTAGTTGCCCAGGTGAGAAAATACCTAACAAATATGAATATAATTTCTCCATTTCATTCTCCCGAGGACATCAATTGTCCAAAGTGTTAAAAAGGATATACCCACCTGAATAAAGTTACATGAAAATTAAAATTATACAAGCACAAATTATTTGCTCCTACATATGTTAATGCTAGTGTTAGCACAGATTTTGTCTAAGGGAGCCCTAGGTCCTGGAGCTGCATGGAAATCTTGGTGTTTAGCATATTAAACTTAGGGTTTCAGCTCTTCTTTTTTTAAAGAAAAGTTTGAAACCATGGAGGCAGGGACTGGAGGCAAAGCAGCTCCCCCAACCAGCCAACAACATTGCTCTGCCTCTGCATTAAAGTGTCTGAGCAGAGCAGGACAGAGCTGCTGTGTGTTGGGGAGGAGCGTGGGTCTCCGAGTGGAGCAGGAGGGGCTGGGAGAGGGGATTACACCTGAGGCTGGGAAAGGGGATTACACCTCATGCTATGTACTGCGGAAGATGAGAGAGCAAGAGGGGTCTCGACACTGCTTTCAACTCCATCTGCCACCAGAGGCTAAAGCCCTCAGCGATCTGTCCTCATGGTGAGGTCAGGAACGTCTTCTCCATAACAAAGGTCCTTCACAGCGCTTGTGACATAGTAACGCTCCTTTGGGGAATCAAAATTGCAATCGGTTCTGCCCCTCACTACTTTGGTTTGAACATCAGTGTGCCCATGTGCCTCCACAGCAACCTTTGTTCATCACTGCAGCATTTCAGCAAGGTCTTAAAATGCAAATGCTGTTTGTGGGTACAAGTTCCTTGTTTTGTCAACAAGGGAGAAGGGAGGCAGAGAGACATTCCCGAGGAGTCAGTGAACCTGGATGGAATTTCTAGCTTCCCACCTTGTGGGTGGTTCTGAAGGACCAGAAAAATGTGGGTATCTGCAGTATTTCTTGTTGCCATTAGTTGCTGGTCTTATTTTGTTGCAGTTGTGAATTTTTTAATCTTTATTGACCTTTTTTATATTGTGTGTTTGTGAAACTTTTTTTTCCTACAGCAGAGAAACTGCAAACACAATGTTATCATGAGTAATGTGCTGACTTTGTTTTCTTATCTACCTTAGGACATTTATTTACCCCTTCTTCACTAGAGGCAGACCTTTCCCACTGCAATTGCTTTTCTTTGGCACATTATTCTGTATCTATAATGGCTTCCTCCAGGGGTACTACCTGATTTACTGCGCTGAATATCCAAATGATTGGTGCACTGACATCAGATTTACATCAGGTAATTACAGCTGCAGGATTCCCAAGATCTAATCTCCAAGCAATTTGTAAGCATTCCGAATTATGTCCTAATCTTCACGGAGCATGTGAGTCAAATCAGTTGTGATGGAAATCCGCATAAAACCTGCCTGCTGGCCCAGATAAAACAAAGAAATGTCCAGTGACTTTTTTTTTTTTTTCCTGCTAGGCAGCCACCTTTGAAGGCATACGATGTGGTGTGTTGATGTGATGTGTTAGTCTCAAATCACCAGCCTTGTTTTACTGACACCACTCCAGAGCCTCCCGCTGCTACGGGCCTCAGCTGAACAGGGATGTGCCCTGGCTCAGCCAGAAGCGTCCACCCAGCAGTGGCCGTGTGCAAGTACAAACTGTGTCTTTCTCTTCCCTGCCCAGGGAGCTTTGCACTTGATGCAGCTATTCCGACCAAGAGAGAAAAGGGCAAAACCCTAGCATAAATGAGGCTTTACAGACAAAGGGCTCTTTTTTTCTCGTGTAAGGCACATGGGAAGATTAAAGATCACGCATAGTCTGGTTGTATGTTAATATGGTTCCTTTATGTTCTGTAACTTAACAGCCTAGCTAAATTTCACCCTGTAAAATCCCTCAGAGAATAACTGACCAAGAACAGCTAGGTGGCATTACACGTTTGGTGCTGCACTGAGGATGTTTTTTAAATGCATACATAGAAATTAAAATTAACATGGAGGTCTGAGGAAATGTTTTGGATATGACAAGCACAAAATAACCAAGCTACTTTCTGTACCCTGTTTCAGACTGTGGATGCAAGTTCAGTCTTTTCAGACAGTACCATATATTAAAAATCCTGGACATTGTTTAGTAAAAACTCCCATACCCAACAAATAAAACACCGCATCACATAATTTGCATGATAAATAAAATATATATTTAATGAAAAAAAAAATCAACAACAGCAGTACTAGACATATTAAATAAAAATCAAACAGTATATTCTTCCTTTACAGACCCTTACCAATTTTCTGTTGCTACTGGAAGTGTTGAGTCTTTATCAGCACTTTGTAGCACACACCACCTCTTTTTCTTTCCTTGTTTCTCAATCATTGTCAGAGGTGGTTTTCTCAGTGTCTAATGTGGCATGAAAAGTAGGGCACATCACCTGCAGACTTTCTCAATCAAAATACCTCTAGTTTTTCATCTAAATGGAGTATGATCTATGAATCATTCTGGACAGAAGCTGTTAGGATCCTTCAGTGAGTAACTGCTCCATGTGCACACCCATAGCTTTGTCCAAGCAGCCTTGCTGGCAGTGGACTGAGCTGTGCTGAACTGTAGGTTCCCATCCCAGCTCTGGTGATGTGCCGGATAAGTTTGCATTCTCTGTAAAACAAGAGTAATGGCACTTGCCTACAGCTCAGTGGTTACTCTGCAGTAATGTCCAGAGCCGTGGCTGGCTGCCATCAGCCAGCAGTGTCAGTTTGGTACTTTGTTCCCTGCCTTGATCTTCAAAAAATGGTGTCTAGGGCCAGCTGGGAAGTTCAGCTTTCTCTCACACCAGCTGAAAGTGCTCTGGCTTAACCAACAAAACACTGTGCTCAGAGCGGCCATTGATCTGTCTAGAGTTGCTCTTCACACTGAAGTTATTCAATGCAGGTGATCCCAGAGGACTGTGATCCCACAACTGACACAGGGATATAGGTTTATTTGTCACCAATCACTTGTGCTTCTCTTGTTCCATAGCCTTCTCAGTAGCTGCGCATCTTTTGATTTTAAAAAGAATCCACCCACCTCACGTTAGGTCTCCTATGTGCCTGCTCCAAAGATAAACTTCACATATGTGCTTGAGTAGGGATAACTCGGCAGCGCTGTCTTTCTAATCCATTTCTTGTTTGTTTATTAGGCCTCCTCTTATTTCTCCTGGGAATGGGAATCAACATTCACAGCGATCTCCTGCTGCGCCAGCTGAGGAAACCCGGGGAAGTCACTTACAAGATTCCTCAAGGTATATTCTTGTCCCCTACTTCCTTGGAGAAAGTAGGGCAGCAGGACAGATAATGTTTTCTGGATTAATTCACAGCAAAGCGACAATAATAGCAGAGATGCCAGGATCACCCAGGTGCTCGGTTCAGGTGCCCCTCTGAAGTGCAGGGACTAGCATGAGCTGGCTGCAGACAGTCCATGAGAAGCAACAAAAGTATCTGGAAAACATGGTATGTGCAGAGAGGTTTTAGGAAACGGGCAGGGTAATTTAGCAAAGATTGAAGTGGGACATAGGAAGAGGATTTTAGCCTTTTAAAAGGCAGCTGCAAAGAAGGAAATATTCTTCTTTATGCCCAGGAAGAAGTAGTACTTCTTATACTGCAAAAGGAACATTCAAAGTGTAAACTTTAGGGGAAAAAATAACACCAAGGATGCAAGCTGCAGAATTTCCTTTCTGTCTCCTTCAACATGGGGCTTGGTGAGGAAGAGTGGCCATGGGCCAGAGTGGCGAACCAGAAAATGTCTAACTCTGTAGAGCAATATGGTTGGGGATCCAGGAGTTTCTCGGGTTTGGTGTTAACTCCTTACGCTATCTTGTTACAGGTGGTAATATCTCTCACCCAGAGTTTCTCACCCTCAGTACTTACTTGCCTCTTGTAGATGTTGTGATTAGCTAAGATGCAAAACTGATATCCAGGTTTTGTGATCCTCAAAGGTAGTGGAATTGCAAAATACTTTTTAGGGCCTGGAAAGAATTCACTGATGTTAATAATTTTAATTTAAATCTAATCATGGTCTTTCTTAAGTCCTTTTCCAAATGAAAATAAATGATTGTGAAAGTGCTGAAAGCCTCTGGGTTAGAATCACCTTTGATGCTTGTACAAATCTTGTACAAGATCCTCCTTTGGCGTGGCTCCACTGGCTTCCAGGTAGTGGGTTTAGCTTGCTGTTATGGGCTTTGAATAAGAAAGGTACCATGTTCTGCTGCTGAGTTTATGGGAAAGAACTTTCTATGTGCATGAGATGACTGTAAAAATTACATATTTTGTCTGTCGATGCAGGGGGGCTGTTCACCTACATTTCTGGAGCCAACTACTTTGGAGAAATTGTGGAATGGTTTGGTTTTGCCATAGCAACCTGGTCTTTACCAGCCTTTTCCTTTGCCTTTTTTACTCTTTGCTGCATTGGGCCACGTGCTTATCACCATCACAGGTATCAAACTGTTTCTTGCCGTATGCTGCTTCTTGCTTTTGGAATGCAGTTTGCAAAATGCCAGGGAGGGGCAGAGGAGCAGGGCCAGGATTCAAGACAAAATGGAAAGTTAATACTATGTGCAAGAAGTGTACTGGCTTTTTTGTGACTGGGTAAGGCACTCAGCTAGAGCCCCTGTTGAGACAAGTGGGCCTGATAGTCATTTAATCCGACATTAATTACATCACTGCTTCTGCCGTGTTAAAGCCCCTTTTTACTGAGCCTTGTAAATGTGAACCTTTCCTAAGGGTTCCCTTGCAACCTCTGCAGTCCTTTGGAGTAGATATGTCTCATGCTCTGAATTCCTAAAATTTCTACTTTAGGTCTGTTAGAACCTTAACAGTATTATCAGCTTTCACTTAATTAAATAACCTGGTGTAAATTGTTTCAGAATGCTCTTTTGCAGACTAGCACACAGGGGTTACAAAACAAAACAGTTTGGAGGAGTTTTAAGGTTCCTCAGGGGAGCTGTATTGAAACTGTGCAATTTCTTTGTATGCATGCGGGTTCACTCTCTTGCTTATTTTCTTTCAGGTACTATCTCAAGACATTTACGGACTATCCAAAATCAAGGAAAGCCTTGATTCCTTTTGTTTTTTAATGACTGAAATGTCGACTCTGTTTTCTGTTTTTATAGGGCTTTTTTCAATTCCTAGTTTTAATGTTAGGTCTGACTATAATTAATTGTACAAATTATAACCTGGGGTTGTAACAGGCAAGGAGGTAATTTGGAACTGAAGTTCTTGTTTTAAATTACAGGGGAAATTGCAGATAGCTGTGGGCAAAGGGATTCCCCAAACAATACATTTCCTTGTCAGTGGAGTTCTGACATCAGAGAAAAAGCATTGGCTAAAAACTGATGCAGAAAACTAGAAAGTTAGCCCATGATTTCAGAGAAAGTCTTCAGCAGCCACTCCAATTTATAGCACTTCTGCAGCTGCTTCTTCCTGCCTCCATGTGTAGTACATGTGCCCTCACTCTGCCAGCATGGCCCTAGGTGTTGCAGCACTTTAAACTGGAGTAGGGGTCTTTTTGCCAGGAAAATAATTCAGCCCATTATTTTTCATCTAAAAGCAAGCTCAGCTCCCAAAATAATAATAATGCAACAAGAGGATACTTGTGCTGGCACAGGGACGATGCGAAGTACATGGAGATGGAAGTATTTAAGCTGACACTCACAAGCCTAATATCTGTGTTCCTTCTGTAAGCAATATTCTCCTCACTGTCAGATGATTAATCTTCAGCCATCAGGAGTTTTTTTTAAATTTACTTTGTTAAAGCAATTGCAGCTCCATTAGGATATTTTTTCTTTTGCAAATCTAGAGCTCTTTTCAGAATAAAAAAATGTCCACTCAAAAACACCCAGTTGTTATTCATAAAAAGACTTGAGATGGTGATGGATGACAAAAATCACAACAAATAAAAATCTCTGTGTTGAAGAAAATGTTTTCTAACACTGGCAGTACCTTTTGTCTATGGAGAACATTTTCAGGTACTCATATCAGGAAATGATACAGAGATATTATTGAATCTTCACAAAAACACAGGATATCTCAATTTCAGAATATAGTTAGGAATTTTCCCAAAAATATCATTAACCCAAATAGGAAGAGATGTCCACATCCACATAGCTGCTAATTGTGTTAGTTACCCTTTTAGAGCACAAAATCCTGCCAAGAATTATGCTGAGTAGCTGGAAAAACCAGACTGCACATGCTAAACATACTACGTGCTGCTGGAGTAACCTGGTTGACTGTACACAGTTTTCTCCAAAACACAATAAAATCTATGTAAAACACAGAGCTGTGCTAGCCTATAACTTACTCTTTGCAGAAACAAGTCTTTGTGATGTCGCTTACCAAGTCCTACTCACGCAGGCTTCCTCCTTCTGGGCAAACCCTCCCTTCTTTACTCTTAATATTAATTGTCTCCACTGTTGGAGGGCAGAGCGGCCAGCTGAGGCTGGGTCCCACTGCACCAGTCCCTGTGCTGTGCACCGGAGAGTCGGACCCTTTGCCGTGTGTAAGGGAGGGATGAAATAAGGCGCAAGCGGAATTGTCATTGCATGGGCTGTGAATTTCACATCAGCACCACAAACGTATTTTCCTTTTGTTTCCTTATTTAAATCCTCCGTGTAGAAACACGCAGGGAAGAGAGTTGCTGGGTGTGAAGTCGGGGACAGAAAGGCTGGAGGTGACAAGGATGCTGGGTGGGAGGGAATGGTCTCTGCCCCAGGGAGCAGATGTTGGGTGTGAGCAGTGGCGGTGCTCCCCAGCGCTCCCTGCCTCAACAGTCTCTCCTTGACGATTCATCTTTGTTCTTTTTTACCCCTAAAGCCTCACAAGTGATGAGAGAAAAAATAGCCCGTGGCTGTCAGTGTTCATAGCTGCTGTGTCCTCCATCTGTTGCTGAGCCTAGGGAAGGACCAGGGACCAAGCTCTGTCTCACCCTTCAGACCAGAACAGGGGTTTGTGCAGACTTCTCCGTCCCTCCTACCTACCCCTCCTGCCAGAACAGGACTATTCCCTGCATTTATTTTCTCTTGCTTAATATTTGTGCCAAATGGACCGTTACTATTGTCACTATTGGTCCCGGGACTGGATACCAGATGCAAGGAGCTGGGGATCAGGGTGGGAGAACTGGCACTGGCCAGAGCTGGGAGCTGGCCTGCCTGCAGGCTGAGGGGACCTGCAGCCCTGTGCCCCTGCGCACAGGGTGCCTCAGGGTGCCTGGCAGGAGCAAGTCCATTCTCTCTGTCACAGGCCTTGGACATGCTGCATGGAAAGGAGCTGCAGGTAGGAAAGAAGCCGCAGGTAGGAAAGGATTATGTTCCTTCTGCCCTGCTTCATGGCATTTTTGGAGAGCAGGAGCAATGCGTGTGCTTTAAACCCCCCCAAGCAACGACTGCAGTTAATAGTGATGGAGAGGAGACACAGGCTCTCCCTTGCATGGAGTTCCTCCATGGGGCTGGTGGCTGCCACCTCCCCTGTGGGGACACACCCTGGACAGCACACTTTGGGGCACAATGCTGCTGATAAATTTGTTTTATTATCCCTTATTTTTATAAGGAAAATACATTCCACTTATCTCTGAGAGAAAAGCACAGTGGACATTTTCATATCCCTCTGCTCAAGCCTCTGGAGACTATGTACACATATGATTTCAGAGTTGACTGTAAAGTGTTTTGAAAAGCAGAACTTCTCTGACTTTCTTTGCCATGTCCTTTTGTTCTGCCAAAAGCTAACAGCATTTAAAAGAATAGCTCATTCCTTTTCTCTCCCTTTTGCAATACTGTTTTTCTGTTTGGTTTCCTCCCATCATTCACATCTTAATTTTCATTTATCTTTGAGGAACGTTTATGTTTGGGTGCTGTTCCCCTGGAGAGGGCCTTCCTGAAGACAGCTCTGAGTGCTGCTGCTCTGACAGAAAGACCTCTTTTACACGGAGCTCATAACCCAGCCTTCATCTCCACTGGCAGCCTGCTGGGAAACTTAATCCTTTATCCCCAGGACTCTTGTTAATTTAATTATTTTTGTATTGTTGGAGTGCTTTTTTCAAAAGCTGACTTTCCGTAAACATGCTCTATACTGCTGTGGTAATACACAAATGGCTTAATCATGCATCTGACAATTTCTTCTGTGAAATGCGTTTTCTGCATCTAAGTGATCGGACAGGCCACTTATTGATATCAACATTTCGATATCTAATCTCTTCTGACAACCGAAAACAGAGTTAAACACTGTACAATGGGAGGCAAAGAGGAGAACAATGGCACTTGCCAGCCTTCATTCCCATCTCTATGTGCCACACACACTTCAGCCTTCACTTGGCTTCAGTCCATGCTTCAGATGAGAGGTCACTCAAGACAACAGAAAACCAGCTCCAGGCAATGCAGGGCATTTGTAGCTATTGTTTTAAAGTACATATTTTGCATAATATATTTGCACAAAAGGCAAACCTCCCAGTTTTGGCCCTTGAGTGACTGTCTTTAAGAAAAGTACTCATCTGGGAGCTGCACTCCTGCTCCCATTACTCTCCTGGAACACAAAGCCTCTTACGCTTGGCCAGAAGCTCTGAATGTTTCTGCAGAAATGCCAAACCACAACATGTCCTGGGACCACAAATACCGAGGAACTCACCCTAGTTAGGTAGAGTGCTCTAATGGCTTAGCCTCAAGAATTCTATTTGGTACTCTTTGTAGTGTCACTGATTGACTGACAAACTTCAACAAGTTACTCACCGCTTTTGGGGTTGTTTTCCTTTCTATTGCTTTTCTGTGGAAATGGTCTTGAAGGCCAGGATTTGTTTTTATAGTACTTGGCAAAGCAGTCCCAAACTCAGTTTGAGGCCTGTAGATATTGATAAAACACAAATAGGGTACAGCCTGTTGCATATTCTTTGGAGACAGAGTTATAATATTGCAAGATATTCTAAAGACATATAAGATATCCATATGCACTGAAATACATCTTAAGGAGATATTTCTGAGATATTTCGTCACAGAAAAAGGCTAATACATCACCCATTGAACCTTAGGATCATTTGCTGACAGCAGAGGAATTGCCTGCTTGTATTTGATCCACTTAACAAATTAACAAAATCTTTTTAAATGCAAATCACCATAGAGTCTCATTTAAACCAAAGCATAGTCCTGAAAGCCTCATATCCTTTCTTCTGCCACCTCTGGGGTCCTCCTGAACTGGTCTAATTTCTCAGAGCAGGCTTTTCTAGAGGCGTCTCCTCTCAAACTCAAACACTGCATGAGTAATGTGATCTAGGAAACACAAACATCTGATACTAACTCAGGGCCAGGGCTTGCCACTTCCTCATGAGTAGTAATGCAGTTGGTGAGTATGGCCATTGAGATGGCCACTGAGCCACTCAAAAAGATGCCATTATTCGCTACAAACAGAGGAAACAAGTTTGATCTCTGTGGGAGCAAAGTCAGTAGGCAGGCATCAAGAAGTGCCTAATGGTAACAGCTGGAAAAGTAAAGGAAGATGTTCAGGTCTGGTTCAGGTTTATGTTGCCACAAGTTCCAAGTGCCTTTCCAATAAACCTGTCTTTAGTGCTACAAGTCTAAAAAGTAAAAGAAAATGACACAGTTTTCAGAATTTCATTAAGTTAGTCCCTTTGCATATTCAGAAGAGAACAGACTGAGTTTAACTGGTGCAATGATTGGAATAATCCCACCACCGTACCTTTCAGCTAGGTGCCCAGGCCTTTCCCGGCAGCAGAGTCAATGGAGGAGTCAATTAGCTCTTCTGGGTGGTAATTCACAACACTCAAGCTGTAAGCCTACAACCCACATAGGAAACAGGTATACTTAGAGGTACACCATAGTGAGCCCACATCCATCCATTAATGGCACAAGCATTGCTTACGGTCAGGCAGGAGACAGCTGTGTTTGGCCCGCAGTGTTATTCCCAGAACCCGAGTTATCCTATTTGAACACTTCTATCAGTTCCAGCATCACAGGTGCCTGTCTACTTGACTGCTTTTCCCAAGTTTGTCATGTGATATTACACATAATATTGTCACAGACACCCTTCCCTACTATACCAAACATATCATGTCTGTTTGGGCTGAAATTTTTTCACCTTGCATTGTTGCTGCCACAGGGAAAGGCTCTTCACTATATGGGGATGTGTTGCATTTCTATGCTGTGTGGTAAAGAGGAGGCTGCCGAGGGGTTCATTTTAATGGGTTCACAGCAGCCTTGCTTGGGTCTGAACCGAGTGTGGGTGGAGTGGGTTTTCCCTGCCCAGGTGAGTGGTGAGAGGGGGAGCAGCTCCACGAGCCCCCCTGTGCACCCACAGTGTGCCCACCAGCCCTCAGGAGCTGGCCACAGGCTCCCCCTGCCCACAGGGCACTGGGTATCACACCTGTGAAGAAGAGCTCTCCAGTAACCCTGGGAGAATCCTCATCCTCATCTTCCTCATCCTGCTGCTCCCAAATAGGAGACTGCAACAGCTCAGGATGTAACACCAGAGCAAAGCCCTCCTCACCCAGTGCAGCCGGGTACATGTGCGCAGCCCTGAGTGAATCTGTTTTCAGTGATGGAAACTCCTGAAATGACTCCCGTCTCCCTGGCTAGAGAGCAGCTCGCAGATGATTTGGAAATCTGCCTCTGCCAACATAATATCTCTGCCATTTGACCAGAAAATCTGTTTTTCAGATATCTGCAGGAACAGAAACCTGTCCTTTCACCAATTACTAACTTGGAAGGCATTCAAGTAGGGGAAACCAAGAAAATGTTGTTCATGGTGGATTTCTGGAAGTGTGGGAAGCTGTCTCCAGCAGGCCTACAGACAATTTTAAAACACCAGCAATCATTGCTCTTGGGATAAAAAGCTGGTTTGCAGGAATTAAAATATGGATCAGTTTGCATCAATGGAGCTGCCTGAACTAAATCCTCTCTTCTCTCTGCTGGGAATTTATAGCTGGCATTCTGGTAGTAAATAGAAAAATGTATTTGGGCACTGAGCGTACTAATCCAGCCTTCTGTGCAGCGGGGTGAAATCTTACCCTTGTGCGTCCTGGAAGCCTCTCACACTGAGAAATGTTTCTGGAAGTGTTAACTGAGCTATGCCAGGCAGTCTCTTACGTGTGATACAACTCTGGCTTCACAGCCAGCAACCTAGAGCCTTAGCCCAAGTGGTTATTAGCGTATCTGTAGACAGTCATAAACAGAGAAAAGTGGTGACTGTCCCAAAACTGATGGACTCCCTGGAGCTGTGCTAGTAACACCGGCCTGAACTCAGGCTTGGCAACCAGTGCTTCCCAGCATGTCAAATGGCAAAATTCTCCCTGATTTCAGCAAGGCTCTGGTTTCACTTGTGCTTCCTCTGTTCAGATCTATTAGTGGCCTGCAGTCAGTAATTTTCAGCACTGTTCCTACCCAGCATCCAGCCATGCGTTAGCCATAGCAACTCAGGCAAGCTGCTTTTCATAAAGCAATATTGCCATTTTCCCTCATTTCTGACTGAGTTGCTGTTTCACAGGTATTTCAGAATTTCCCCTCTGCCTACTTCTGGGGCTGTCAATGCATTACCTACAAGGGGGAGTAGCACAGACTGAGTTTATATCCCTACACTTTTCCCTTCTTGTTATCAGAGTAATGCTTTCCAGTCAGGTTTAGCCCCAGCTCAAGCAGAGACTGCCACTCCTACGAGAATATCTGCCCTTCTGGCAAGATGGAGGCTAACCCACACAACTCTTCCTTCCTCAGCGCCCCATGATGGCAAAACCTTGTGCCATTTGATCCAATTTGATTAACTCAGTTTGCGTTGGTTTCCTCTTGTTCACGTGCCAAGAACAACCTCCTTGGATAGTTTCCTCTCCTTCAATCCCTTCCAGGGTTTCTGAAGTCTTCTGAAATGCATGGTGTGTTGTTTAGGTCTGTGTCAGCAAGTCCAGCATCACCCTTCAGACCCCACCTGAGCTGGCAGTCCCTGAGCTGTGGCTCGGCTCTTTGAGGTTGGTGCCCTGACATCTCTTGCCACCCCTCTTGGGTTTTTCCTCTGCTGCCTTTAAAATGGATCTCAGCATTTGCTCTCCATTTGGAGGACTTGAGCTTCAGGCTCTCTGGGAAGCTGCAGTTGGGATTTTGCCAGCCTGGGAGATGCAAGCCTGTACCCTGTGTACCACCATTAAGCACCTACCCAGCATGCAGCCTGCAATCTCAGATGGCAATTATAAGCCAGTGAGGAGAAGAAAATGAATGGGAGTTTCCTGCTCTAAAAGCAAGTGAAGTCAGAAGAGACCAGAAGAGAGCTGAATTTCCACCCTTCAGCAGGTCATGGAGGAGGTGAACATGGGGGGTGACTTCCTTGTGTCCCCTGGGAGGGACAAAAGGGTCAGCTCCTGGACTAGGGCAGGGGCTCTGTGGCAGGATCAGCTTGCTTGGGAGATCAGCCCAGGTCAGATGAGGAGCTCCATATAAGGTTCAATGACAGTAAGAAACAGGAAAGCTACATGCATGTGGCTGGGAAGGTCACTGGGGACTTTAAGGAGAGAGCTCAGGATGGCATGAAGGCAACAGCAGGGCCAGTGCTCCCTGCCCAGAGAAGTCATGCCCAGACTTAGCTCTTCAGGCTAAGGATGAAGGAGTACCTTTAACATCAGCTCTAACAGGTAGCAGTGGATGGCCCCACGTGTTCAGGGTGTCATCCTTGCTCTGAGAGTGGTGCTATGGTCTCTGAAGCAGGGTGATGCCAGCGGTCAGTGCTGGGCTGTGAGTTCCCTGGGACCTTGTTGGCCAGGGCTCTTTAGACCCAGTCTGTCTCTGACTTATCCCAGACTGAATGACTGACTCCTGGCTAGAAAGGCTATCAAGAAAAAGTTTACTAATTGGGTTTCCTTTATAAGGTGGGTTCTTTTGCTGCCCCCAAACTTACTCATTTCTTGAAATTTCTTCTGTTCTTGTAATCCAGGCATAATCTGGTTATATCTAACTAATCATTATCAGTAATCTGCAACTAATATTCAGTGAAATCAGTCCACACCTTCTGGCCAAGCTCTGGCTTTATGGGCCAGCTGGTGTTTCCCCAGTTTTTCTTGCTGTGAGCACATCTTGTCTGGGGTCTACTGACACTGCGTCACTGCTGCTGCTCAGGGGACATGACAAGCTCTTTTCCAGCCCCAGCCATCCCTGCTCCTCTGACTGAAGCAGTAACTGGGAGCTGAGTAAACTGGAATTTGAGTAAATCAAAGGAATGTTTTTGATTATTCCAGATGCCCTGGGCAATTAATATGTTACAGAGAGGCAAAAACCTTATCTGCAGCAGCAGGTGTGCCTGGGCATCCCCCAGGAGGGAGTAAGCCTGTGAGCTTCTGAGGAGAGCACCATGCCTCCTCTACCTAACATTGGGGTTTTCTGCAGTGCTGAAACTCTGAAAGGAGAACAGCCTAGGAGGGATGACTCATGGCCATGCTGGAGACCAGACGATGACTCAGAGGTGGAGCTGGCTCACAGGCCCGCTGCAGCCTTATATCAAAGGGCTGGCGTGGTGGACTCACGCAGTGGTGGGGCTGGAGAGGCCCGCTAGGAACCCCAACAAAGGATGCAGTGACTTCTTCTTGGCACCTTTTAGCATGTTCACTTCCAAAAAATGTCCCAAATGTTCACCTGCTTCCATCTGACTCAATCTTCCCCGAACATGAGTGACTAGGCTTAGTCATGGAATTGCAGGCAAGGAGTCAACCTCTGCCTTTATGCAATAGCACCAAAGCCTGCTGCAAATGCCTGGCCTGACACATCCAACAATTATATTTACCTTGTTTCATGTCTGTATCACACTAGGGACTCATTATAGTCCTGTGGTTGATTAATGCACCATGGTGACCACCCATGACACCTACTCAAGGTATCTCTGTGGGACTTGGAAGGACTTTCTGTGGAGGCTTAGTGCAGCCTGGAGAACTGCTCAGCTTTAGCAGCTGATCCTTGCAAGAAACAGCTCCTGGTACCACCTTTCAGCCAGAGCTACTGCAGGGAAGCTGTTGTGATAGCCAGGTGCACGTTTTCTCTCCTGGGGTGGATGCAATATCCTCCCTGTCCTGCTGGGGACTGTCCTGTATGAAAATATGTCGCCCAGCTGCTATTATGGGAAATGGCAGGAAGGGCTAAGAAAAGTGTTCAGAAGAGCACAAAGAGTAAAGCAGATTCCTTCCCCTGGAAAAAAATATAGGCACCCAAGATAGACATGGATTTACTTACCTCTTCCTTGAGTTGAGGAAGGCAATAGAAGCAATGATCCATTAGCCTGAGTGGAAATGACAAAAGCAAAGGTATTTTGGGCCTGTTCCTCTCTGAGGAGCGAGGAGTGAAAAAGGCAGCTCAGAGCAGTTCCTCAATAGCACGTTGCCTGAGTCGGGCCAAGCGCTGCGTGTCACCTGCTCTTGATGCTGGGTTTGCAACCCTTTGGTATTGTCTTCTATTCCCCTTCACCAGAATAATTTCTCAATCACGGCAAAGTGTGTTTTGGTGGTGTTTTTGTCTGAGGAGATGTCGGCAGTCTCACTTCTTACCAACGGCAATGCTGCAACTGCTTAAAGCAGAGTGTTGTCACACTACTAGTTTCTCTGACAGAGCGCTACAAGTTTCTAACCTCTCATTCAAATGATTTGATTAAAATATCTTTTTGTTGTTGTTGTTGTTTTTTTTTTGCTATAGCTATAAACATCAGATGCTGTGCAAGTTTCAGTCCAAACAGCCTAAAAGCCCGTTTACTTCAATAAAATTACCATGACTAATTTGTATCTTTCCCTACCTGTGAGAACATGTTCACACAGGTAGGGAATTGACTATTGTCAGATAAATTTACTTATTACCACTAAATTATTATTATTTAGACTTGCACTAACAGTTGCTAACAATGCAAGATGGGAAGGGAGAGGAACACGTGTCCATACCAGCTGTTGTTTCACTCCCATCCAAAAAGCATGAAGTTGTTGGCAGACACTGCAAAAAGATTTTCTTTATTCCTCTTCAAGCACAAGTAAAACAGCTGTTGCCTCTGGCAAGCATAACTTTTGCCCTGTTGATACTTATCCCATACAGCATTTAATAACAGACCAAACAAAAAACCCTCCCCAAATTTAAAAGTTTGCAATGAACCAAATTTGTTTCCCATGGTTGACACCCAAATAAGAAAAAAGAATAATCTGGCCATGTGAAGATGTTATGGCCCTGAAACCAGACCTGTCCCTTTCACTAACTCAGGAGGAAGGACAGCAGCAGAAGAAATTATCACCGCTTGTCACTCAGCGGGGCGCTGCCTCGTATTTCCTACAAGTCCTTTTCTCTTGCTGTATCAACAACTGCACTCCTTCTCTCTCTTGGCAGCAAGTCGCTTTCTTGATAGAAACTTTATTTGTTTGTTCTACATAGAGCCATGACATAATGCCTGCCTTGTGCCACTTAAACGGCACAGCGGGGCTCCCCTGTGCGTGGCTGCTCGCCTGCTTTGCTCTCTGCTGCTGACAGACACTTGCAAGCTCTGTCTGGTGCAGAAATACATAATCTCCTTACCTGAGCTGATGAAGTAGATGGAAACACATAGTTTTGGTGGTGCACACAGCTTTTTCTTAGAATTGTTCAGTGTCATGGCCACAAGAACAGTTTTCTTATGGGAAGCTCTGTCAAAGCAGCCTGGATAGCACAGCAATCAGCAATCCATCTAGCACTAGCCCTACAGGGCAGCTAAACCTTTGCTGAGCAAACTTTATCCCTATTACTATATATCACAGAAAAAAATAATCACTTTCTCACTTTCTCTGTATAGGCAACCCCTGAGTTTTGGGTTGTTTTTTTTATTTTTGTTGGGTTTGGTTTGGTTTTTTTTTCAACCAAGCTGCTCAGTTACCGTCTTCAGTGTCATCCCTGATTTCCCTCACTTGGCCGTGGGGTTTTAACACTGTATATAACCTCTGCAGTTCAGTTCCTTGTTTTTCTCCTTTTAATTTTGAAGACCTCACTTTTGTCCCTCTGTCTGTCTCACTGGTACATTGCACTATATCTTGTTATGTCCAAAAAGGCTTCAGGTTGAGGTGAAAGAATTTGGATTAGCTCACTGCAAAATAAGTCTTAAAAAAGATTGATTAGTATCATGGACTTTGAGTTCCCTTATTAAAAATGCAGGGGTTAACCACAACAGAATTCTTCAGTACATAGTTCTAAGTGCATGCCCAGGGATCAAGTGTATCAGTCTCCAGGGTTACGTTTCTTGAGTTACAGCAGTACTTTTTCTCTGGCAGACCTAACGGGCAACACAGTCAAAAGCAAATTCTAGAGCTAACCCTCCTTTCCAGGGAGCCCATTTCGATTAATAAAGCAGAAGGTGTAGAGCAGCTAAAATCTATCACATATGTAAGGAGCTACAATAATTTGTGACACTTTGGGACAAACCACATTCACTCAGAAGGGCAGGGGGCTTGGGAGGAGGATTCCCACTCCCATGGTTTGATTCCAGCTGAAGAGAGAGGCACTCAGCTAGCATGCATACTATAGCAGTATGATTTGTCATTCAACCAAAACTCACAATCCTGATGTGGAAATGACTAGGTAAAATCCAGCGATTTGTTCTCATGCAGAAAGAGGGATTAGAATACTGAATTAGCCTCTTATAGGTTTAAAAAAATGTGGTTTTATTCTCTAAAGCCAGAGCCAAGTCACAGTGATTATTTTTAGGTAGAATTCCCGGTTGAAATCAAGGACGAATGTGGACTAAAAGTCAATGGTGCCATCTGCCCCTTGCTAGGTCCTTGTATGCTGTTAGCTTTGCAACATTCAAGGAAGGTGATGTTAAATCATCCAGTGTGAGCAGCAGCTGCTGGAGCTGTTTCTTGGATGAAGTGCTGCTCAGCGAGAGGCCAGCAATTCCTCCAAAGTATACTTAATTTAGCAGTGTAATTTTTGGAGCATATTTCTTGAGAGGCAGCAGGCACTGGTATGAATAAATACACAGATCCACCTGCTACCCACTCTGAAGGCAGGTCTACTCAAACAAGTGATGGCAGGAACTGGGGTACCTGGCTAACGTTTTTGTTTCAATGTTTGATGTGTTGCATGAATTTTGGCAAGGTATTTCTCACCTTAGCTATTTCCCTTCCAGTTTGTCAAGTTTCAAGCATTTTGTGACACAAGCTGAGTGTAATAATATATTCACTATAATATATATAATAATATATTCAGTATAATAACTGAATATACATAAGTCTATGGGATCTGAAGAGATGCATCTCTGAGTCCTGAACTGGCTGATGTAGTTGCCAAGCCACTCTTCATGATATTTGAAAAGTCATGGAAGTCAAGTGAAGTTCCTGGTGACTAGAAAAAGGGAAACATTGCACCCATTTTTAAAAAGAGTAGAAAGGAACAACCTGAGAACTACCAGCCTGTCAGCCTCACCTGTTCCTGGGAAGACCATGGAACAGATCCTCCTAGAAGCTGTGCTAAGGCACATGGAGGACAGGAAGGCGATTCAAAACAGCCAGCATGGCTTCACCAAAGGCAAGTCCTGCCTGACCAACTAGGGGCCTTCTATGATGGAGTGACTACATCGGTGGACAAGGGAAGAGCCATGGATGTCATCTACCGGGACTTCTGTAAAGACTTTGACAAGGTTCCCCACAAGATCCTTCTCTCTAAATTGGAGAGATATTGATTTGATGGTTTGACTGTTCAGTGGATGAGGAACTGGTTGGATGGTCGCATCCAGAGGGTAGTGGTCAATGGCTCAATGTCCAGATGGAAATCAATGACAAGGGGTGTCCCTCAGGGCTCCGTATTGGAACCAGCACTGTTTAATATCTTCATCAATGACACAGACAGTGGGATCGAGGGCACCTTCAGCAAGTTTCCTGATGACACCAAGCTGAGTGGTGTGGCTGAAATGCCTGAGGGCCAGGATGCCATCCAGAGGGACCTGGACAAGCTCGAGAAGTGGGCCTCTGTGAACCTCATGAGGTTCAACATGGCCAAGTGCAAGGTCCTGCACCTGGGCCAGGGCAATCCCCAGCATCAGTACAGGCTGGGGCATGAAGACATTGAGAGCAGCCCTGCGGAAAAGGACTTTGGGGTACTACTACTGTAACCTGGGCTGCATCAAAAGCAGTATGACAAGCAGGTCAAGGGAGGTGATCCTGACCCTCTACTCTCTTCTGGTGAGACCCCACCTGGAGTACTGCATCCAGCTCTGGAGTCCTCAGCACAAGAGAGACAGGAACCCGCTGGAGCAAGTCCAGAGGAGGGCCACAAAAATGATCAGAGGGATGGAACACCTCTCCTGTGAAGAAAGGCTGAGAGAGTTGAGGTTGCTCATCCTGGAGAAGAGAAGGCTCCGTGGAGACTTTATTGTGGCCTTTCAATACTTAGAGGGGGCCTGTAAGAAATGTGGGGACAGACTTTTTAGCTGAGCTTGTAGTGATAGGACAGGGGATAATGGTTTTAAACCAGAAAAGAGTAGATTTAGGTTGGATATTAGAAAAAGTTCTTCCATATGAGGGTGGTAGATCATTGGAACAGGTTGTCCAGAGAGGTAGAGGAGGCCCCATCCTTGGAAATATCAAGGTCAGGCTTGATGGGACTTTGAGCAACCTGCTCTAGTAAAGTTGGTCCCTCCTTATTGCAGGGGGGGTGGACTAGATGACCTTTGAAGGTCCCTTCCAACCTAATACATTCTATAAGTCCATGAGTCTAAAAGAGGTAGATTTTGACTAGATGCAAGGAAGAAATTTTTTACAGTGAGGGTGGCAAAACACTGGCACAGGTTGCCCAGAGAGGTGGTAGAAGCCCCATCCATGGAAACATTCACGATCTGGCTGGACAGGGCTCCGAGTAACCTGTCGTTGAAGACGTCCTTTCCCACTGCAGGGGGGCTGGACTAGATGACCTTTAAAGGTCCCTTCCAACCCAAACTATTATATCATTCTATTATAATCCTGTATTTGTATGAAGCCTAATGAAACAGGCCTTTGACCTCAGCCTGTGCATCTAGACTAAACTTGTTGAACTTTTAGGGTTTTTTAGCTAGGTACATCCAAAAATACCCAGGGCTGGGCAGCCTGTCTGCCAGCAGCAGCAGAGCCAGGGGCATACTGAAGTGACTGGGAGACTGCAAAGAAATCTAGGGTCTCTTCCAGGACTGCAGGACAAGTCACATAGTGAAACCGGGCAAAACTTTCAGTGACATCCCCGACCAGAGTCCTCTCAGTCACTAGTGATGCTTTAGACATTACTGTAATACAAATGATTTTAAGTAAAATCATACAACTTGCTCACAACCAGTTATGGATCACACAACTGGTGATGTGTCTAACAGAACACATGTATTAGCTTTTCTTCCTTGCTCTGGAAATCCCTTTTATAGCCCTTTTATAGCTAGCCTTTAAATGTTCCGTCCTTTTCTGAATCCTATGACATTCTGAGTGGAAATAACCCTCCATGGGAAGAAGCTAAATACCATGTAATTATCTGGCACCAGGGTGCCAGCTGCGGTGCTGCAGCATGGCCGGTCCCATGCAGATGTGCTGTGTGTGGTGTCACCCAGGAGGAGGAGTTGGCTCTGCTGGAGGCGCTTGCAGCAGGGAGGCAGTGCCCTGTCCTGCATCCCTATTAAGCTATACAAATAATTCCTAGATTCATGCACTGTTTGAGGCTTAGAGTGCAAGAAGGCAAAGAAACAAAAAAACCAAATCACTTTGTCAGAATTTTTTCAGGGAATCCTGTGTTTTTCCCATTTGCTGATGGTGAAAGCCATACAACCTGGGCAGAAATGTTTGCTTGCAGAAGGGAGAAAATAGTAAATATACCTGTTTGTTTCCTCACTTAAATATACACAGCAAGACAAATGGGGAAACAAATTCATTTTAAATGCTCCTTGTAGGACACCAGCATCCATTTTGCTCCTGAAAGCTGAACTGGCTTGTTTAATTAGCATGGTACAAGCTGCTGGTGTAGTTTCTAGCAGAAATGGAGAGACAATCCCGCTGATCCCTGCCTCAGGTGATGTGTTTCAATGGAGTTGGTGCTACATGCAAGCTGGGGCTCTCAGGCAGGGAAAAGACCACCTCCCCAGAAAGCCCCTGGGAGCCCTTGGCAAAGAAGCAAAGTCTGATGCAGGTCAGGTAGTGCCAGTGCTGGGAGCTGCCCCAGCCATGTCAGGGACACGATTCCAGCACAAACCAACCCACCCGTGCGGGCAGGGACAACCAGGCAGGAGAGCGAAGCACGGGCGCTAACCTCCACAACCTCCCTCGGAGCCTGGCTGGGCATTGCCCTGTGCCTGAGGCTGCCCAGGGAGACCCTCAAGCTGGTGGCACTCAGTTCATTTCCATTATGCCACTTCCAGAAAAATATTTTCTTAACTTTGAAATGGTAGAGTAGGAGAAGCAAAAATGACTATTCACAGTGAATCTTTGTTCCAGCAGCTAGTGACCAGATTCAGCAGACTGAGTGATGTTTCCTCCTCTGAATTGCTCACACAAGAGGTCACAGTGGCTCTTTCAAGGGCACCGGCTTTGTGTTAGCTGTCTCTCTATGCCAGAGGATGGATAGCCTTTATTTTTCGGAACTTGTGGGTCAAACCCAACAAGGCACTGATAACTTTCTGCAAGGCATCAAGCACCCACTGACAAATGAGGTGTCTTTGCACCTCTTGGGAAGCGATCATCATCTGGCAGAATAAAAGGCTGCAGGGCTGAGCTACCCAGACAGCTCACACAGCAATAAATTAGACATTGCAGTTGCTGTGCTGGCAGATGTATTAGTCACTCACACTTGGCAGTGCTTCTCGCACAGCTGGGCTCGTTGACAGTAAGCCTTACCTGCACAGAGAGATTACGCTTTTGCTCAAATATTTTCAAGAGCCGGTCTGTTGCAGACAGTTTGAGGAAACACGGATATCCTGTGCTCGCCTGCACACGACCATGAGGAACTTCTATACTTTGCTTTGTCTGCTTAGAGAGGAACTGCAGGCTTTTTAAAAATCTGTACTTGACAGTAATTTCAACATACATGACCATATGTGCTATGAAAAGAAGCTAGTCTGATTTGTTTTCCTTTTTCAGGCTGAATTTTCCAGCATTCAGGTTTTTACTACACATTTGGATTTGATTGCTTCCAAGTTTTCTAGTTTACATCTTCTGGTTATTTGACCTATGGTCACACACAGAGACTATAACCACCACAGAAAGTGCCTAATACCAACAATCTTGAATCAATCCTTTCTCAGGTCAAGTTCTGTTAAATTAAGGCACTTCAAATTTTAACACAATATAAACCACCTTACATATGCAGTATTTGCACAGTGATAATGAACTGTAGTCAGCAGAGTGATTTTGGTACAAATGAAACAACCACCCTCTTAATTATCAGAGAGTTTTTATTTTAGACCCCAGAAGCATCTACAGGCTAGTTTACAGCACCTCAGCGTAGCAACCCACTTCTCAGCTCCAGTGCACTGCCTGTTGTTATTGTGCTGCATAAACTGAGTTCAAAAATACCTCTGCACCAGAAATCATGGGGAAGCTTATTTCAAAGTTAGATTTTAAGACTTTACACTTTAGGATTAATTTATTTTATTCCAAATGTGCAAACTCATTATTTCTCTGTTTAATATGAAAAGTGATGGAGATTTGTCAGAGCCATAAGAGAGACCAGAAATGCAACCTCAGACCTGAATAAATTCTCTGTTGTATTTTGTGGGAAAAGCTTGAGTTTAGACTAATGATCACTGAGATTTATCAGCAAAACCGTAGGCACAAAAACCATCAGGCTTGAACAGTACGATTAATTAAGCCACACTGCACATGTGCTATGCAGGAACTTCTATTCCTTTCCTATGTGAAGGAGTATCTGTTGTTCACACCATCGAGTATAAAACCCCTGTTTTCTCAAGATGTGCAATGCAGACCAAGTGCTGCTATTGGAATGTGAACATCCCACTTTGTTGACTGGTGGGTGCTTTTGTTGTGTGACCTTCATGTTGCACAATGAGGGACATTAGTTACCAAAAAGGCTAGGTAAGTGAAACGCTACTGGAGAACTTGGGAATTTCTTGTGTGGTCAGCTAATAAAAAACTGAAAAGAAAGAAACTGCCTGCTCTGAATTAACTGGTGGAAGGTATACCCATGTTAGCACAGCTGACCCTCAGTTTGTTTTGATATGTTGGTCATTTCAGACACACTGAAGCACTTACCTTTACCTGCAAGAACCTAAAAAGAAACATAAAAGGAAGAGTGGGCCATGAGCTTCCCTATAAAGAATTGTGATATATGATTAGAGACTCCTGAGTCTGGGGAGTTATTTTGCCTTTCGTTTCATGATCAGTATGGATAATCGGAAGGTCCTAAAGCAGTCTAACAAGCACAACATGTGGGAGAAGCTTGCTTTAAGAAGGTTTTATTTTCAATGCACTAAACAAGGTGTAGCAGCAGCAGCAGCTTCACAATCCTTGATGAACAGAGGGATTCCTCCCAGCCATCGGTAGCTATCTAAAAGTGAAGCACCCTCCCTGCAATTTGCTTACATTCCTTCCAATGTTGGAGGGAGACCCAGGCTCCTCAGAGGGACATCCATGCTGACCCACCCAGCTGCCTCTCCTACAATAAAACAAATAAGGTCTCCTGTAGTTCTTACTCTTTCCTCCAGCTATAGAGGGAGACCAGATGACTCCTTTAATTTATTGGCAGTGGTGCTGTAGGTGGGATGGTGTAAGGTTCAGGGTACTGCAGAGCTGTAAGCAAGGGAAATCTGACTTATGAATCAGTCAGCATACCTGAAGAAAAACAGTCTTTTGGGCACACTTAAACTAGGTACTCATCTTTCATATAGCTACAGTTAGATGAGATAAATCCTGACATAATGACCAGTTTGTTTCTAGAAGCAATAATCTCCCTTGAAGGTACACCTGCATTCCTTCTCAGACTTGCTATTGACAGAACAATATTAATTTGGGATTAACATGAAGGTTATTGCATTGTGAAGAAATGCATGTAGTTGAGGAGAAAAAACTGCTTATGTGGGCAATGTAAAATACTTGAAACCCCTCATTTCCTCACTTCTAAGTGACTGCTTTTTGTAGATATTAAGTAGATGATATGGTGTCCCTAAATGGTGAAATTAAAAGTCTGAATGGCATTAGTCAATCTACTAATGTTACTCAGAGGTTCCCACCTCCCTGAAGTCCGACCTTACAGTGTTTATCTTCTCTCTGCTTCTCAGTTAGGAACACATGTGTGCAAACTAAGTGTTAGAGCAGACAGGTCTTTTTAGTGCCACAGCTCACAGCAAACCTGCTAACCACAGTACCTGCCCAGGTGCCACGCACAGCTGAGGGATGACAGAGGATCAGATCCAGAAAGCACCTTCCTGTCCCAGCTTGATTTAAGGTCATGTTTTAAATAAGCAAGAGGAAGATGTCAAGGCTTCAAACAACTGCCTCCAGTGGAAAAAAAAAAAAAAAAATCAAACCTTTGTAATATATAACTTTGTAATTCGCAAAATGCAGCTGGGAGTAGCTCTGACAATCAAGCTGTAGCATTTTTACAGATGAAACCAAGATGCAGCCAATACACAGCGTGCTGCTCAAGAAAGCAGTTTTCAAGGTCTCCTAAGGTCTCTTTTTCTGCTCGAATTGAAATGCAGACACTTATCTTTCTCTCTCTTTATTAATGGCTACATGACTCTTTAGCAACTGCAGTTCCAACCACCATTTAATTTTCTCTTTCTCTGGCAAATTCTAGAGTGCTTCTCCTTATATCAAATTATTGCTGCTCTAGTGGAGAATAGAAGAGATCCCGTTATACTATTTTCGGTTCATTAAGTTTCTAATTACTTTGGTCTTGATATTGAAAAGCACTAATTAATCCTTTTAATGTGTAATATTAGTAATGCCCTACAATTTTAAAGGAAAAATAGAAAATATTTATTCCTAATGAAATATATCAGAGAATTAAAGGCTGAGGATATTTATAAATTATTTAAGAGTAAAAAATGTATAGAACTAATTGTTAGTATCTCATAACCAGGCATTCTGAATCCAGAAAATTACATTAAGATCAGTCTTTTAAAAACCACAAAACAGACTAAATAAAAAAATCCTTAGTTGAAACAATTCACAATGAAACCTCTCAAAAAGCCCAAACCCTGTCTATTGTGTCTAAGGTTTTCTAATTTTAATTTGGCTTTAAAGACAGGGAATATGTTTTCCAAATAGATTCTTCTTATGTAATTACTGAAAGGCAGTATTTAATTCTTGTTTTTAAATTTGTATCCTTATAATTACATATTTGGATAAGTATAAGCATAGCTCTGAGTATCCTGTGTTTATAAACAATCCTGTGCTTGAAAATAATTATTACACCACTGCAGCATTTTTTTTTGTTTGTTTCAACTTTATGTCCCTGACATATAGTTACAGTCTGACCTTCATATTATCACAGGGCTTTCTTCCTCTCAAGATTTGCTTAATTTTGGTACAGCTTATGGAAAACTTTGGAATGTGAGCACCAACTAAGAAGTGTTTGTAGAGGATGCTACTGTATGCTCTTCAGAATTATTCTTTAAAAATAGTATCAAACATGCATCGCTCCATTTGAGATTTTGAGGTAGATTCGCAGATACTTGAATGCCACACAAAGGGAAAAGTAGATGCTGAGTGGTTACACCAGAGTGACAGCCGCACAGTAGTGCCAGGGCAAGACAAAGCTCGTTCGTGCTAGTGAGCCTTGTGCTAGCTCGATTGTGCTAGCGAGTCTCACCCACAATTAGATATTGACTTACTGACTTGGAAGGAAGGTTGTGCTGCCCAGGATGCCATTGGGGAGCCTTAGCCCCACCTTTGGCTCCCTGTAATTCAAAAACTGCTTTTGGGCTCTACCCCCAGCTTTCCCAGAGGAGAGGGTCTGCCTCAGTGGGGAAGGCAGCGGTGCTGCAGCCCTTCCCCACACCCAGCGCTGTGCTCCAGGCTGCCCAGTCCTCCAGGCAAGGGGTACGGCCAGGGCCAGTACCCCCGAGGGCTGCATCACACCCAGCACCCAGGCACCCGCAGCTGCATTGCAGCAGGCGGTGACCAGAGTTCGTGCACAGGGCTCTGGGGCCCCGCTTCAGAGCTGCCGTGCTGCTGCAGCAGTGACTCTACTTGTTCCTTACCCAGCCCTAACAATTAGATTTAGCAATCATTAACTTAACTAAATAAGAACATTAGCTTTCAAATATAGCCTGTCCATTAAGCTTTCAACAATCTTAACTGCACGAAACCTGACAACGTCTTCTATGCCAAGCAGCCTGATTTTTCCAGCTTAGCTGAACATTTTCAATTTGCATATATTTTGTATACAATTTCAGTTGCAGCATCTCCCCCCTTTACTGCATTCTCTTTCCTTTCTTCTTCTCTATTTGCATGGGATCTCACTGCTCTCTTCCCATGCTTTGACTTTGGACCCCCCCACACACTGTCTCACATCCACTTCCACTTATCCCTCTCCAATTGTTTGCTGGTGCCACAGACACAAGAAATCTCTCCTTTGTTTTTGTCCTCTCTCTCCTCTGCTTGCTCCTGGTTCCACCTTCTCTCATCTCCTTAATTGCCTCACTCTCATTTTATCTCCTGAATTGCTCACCCTTCTCTGGCTCTTCATCATTTAAATAAATGCATTTGTTAATCCTCTTATTGTTTACAACCAACCAACCTCCCCTGCCGCTGCCAGTAATGATTCTTTATGCATTTCTCTTTCTTTTAACCAACATGCACCTTGGTTCTCTTTGCTTGGTAAGCTCAGTGCAAGGCTGGAGTCCTCCTGTGGCTTCTTCTCCCTTACCTGGCCTCTGTCCTCATATTCAGTCAGCGCTGCTTTTGTGGGAGCCTTAAATGACCTCCCCTTACACAGCTCCAGCTCTCTCCTACGTCTCTGTTCACCCGTCAGGCACTTGTCACAAGTCAACTGAGCTTCTCTCCCTGTGAGGTTATTCCCTCTGTCTTTCACAGCTCTACCTTTCCCTTCCCTCACTCAGACAGCATGGCATGTGGAGGCTTCTGTTTATCTCACTTGCCAAACTCCAGTGAGGGTGGTATGAAGCTCTGTCATGGTCCTCTTTCTCTTCTCTGCCTTATCTCTGGGTAATCCCAACCGCAAACATAAACTCAGCTGCTGAGCAACTCAAAGATCCAGTGCTCTCTTCAGATCAGTCGGTCAAAGTGAGATTAAGCCAAACAAAAATAAAAGCATACAGTGTTGATATCTCCACCTGCAATAGCTGTCTAGACCTCTTTTACAGCTAATCATACAGGAGGTATCTAAAGCAGGTCAGATGAATGGCACCCAGGAAAAGCCTGTTCCCCTCCTCTGCCAAAAAAAGGGAACCCAGCTGAGTAGCTCTGATGCTGATGACTCACTGTAGATACTTAAAAATTTCCAAACATAACCTTGCCTGTCTCTCTGATGCCTGCCCAGGTGAGTCTCACTGCCAGCTCAGGCTGGGCTAAAAAAGACCACTTCATCATGGTGCTCCTCAGTCACTGTTTAGGCCAACGTTCACACATGCCTATAACTGAGGGGGCATCTTTGGTCCAGACCTCAACCTTGTGTCCTTAGTCAGACCATGTCTGAGCCTTGCAAGGTTTGTTCTCTACAAAGATTCCTGATGCAAAGCTTTTCTGTCTCCATCCATACAGCCAAGACCCTCATCCAAACTGTTACCACTTTGAATGCACTTACTGCAGAATTGCCTGTCTTGCCCTTGATAAATGCAGCCCTGTCCTGCACATAATCACTCTAAATGCTTCGGTGAAGGATACAGCTCTAGCTCGTCCTCCAGCACTGCCACAGCTATCTTTGCATTTCTCCCCTAGCTCCCTACTCTCTGTCACATCAGATGAGAGATGCTTGTCCTCACTTTCAGGACTTTCCATAGTCCACCCCAGCTCTGCCTGACTTATGGACTGCTTCTCATGTATGACAGAGAGTCAGCCCTGCCATCACCCATCAGCCGACGGTATCACCCGCTCAGTACATCTTCATACGCAGCCCTGTGGGCATCACGCGGCCCAGCTTGTCTGGGAGGAGCTGCCTGGACACAGCTGCAAAACTAATGCACCTTCAAAATTCCCCTTTTCCTCACAAGAAACACTTGACAAAGGTTAGGCTTCTTTTTGTGCAGGCAAATACTGCCTCACCAATGCCTTGTGACTGTGCACGCAACCTCCCCTGTTAGGTCAGGAGCTGGGCTGTCCCATGCAACTCCACTGCTTGACACAACAGGCTTCTTGTCCGTGACCAGCACTCTCATGTGCTACAAATTAATAGATCTAAAATGGCAACAGCAGCCACTGAGTCATGATCAGCATTTGAATAATAATATAAAGAATAGTAGACTGAGCCTTAAGAGGCACAGCTGTAATTTGGAGATAATGTATGCTGTTAATAGCACTGGGAGTAATTGAACGTCTTTGTCACTCCTTTGATGATCCTGTCACTTCTTAGAAGCATTGCAGATTTGTTTATTAATATCTGAACATGTCTGTTTTAAAATCAAAGAGTGTTTTAACCATATTGCAACACACACACTCAGAGGGGTAGCATTAGACTTTCACTTTTCACTTCATACTTACTTTCTCTCCTTTCAGTGACTAGTGGTGTAACCTTTATTTTATGTTAACTATGTTGGTTTTTTACATATGTTTTCTTATTAAAAATAAGAGGAAAACTGCAGCTAAATAGCCTATCTCTTTAAAGTACAGAGGGTCTGGGGCCAGGGGGCAAGCAGTTATCAGACAAATTTGGGATATTGGCATGGGCTTCCTCTCCTGGGAAAGAGGAGGTGAAGAAAGATGTGGGTGTCTGAAAGTCATCTTTGAATCACGTGCCTTAGATAGTTTGTGTAGACTATATTTTAGAGTGCTCAATGGAAATGTTTTATATTGAGGGTTTTTTCTTCTGAATTTTGTGTTGAATAAATTTGTGTCCTTAAAGAAACTCTTGAGTCTAACAGGGGGTCCTTGCTGTGATGGGAAACAGATTAATCCTTCCTTACAAGAAGCTATTGTTCTAAAAGAGTATATGGGAATCTCAAGTAGGATCATTTAGTGTTATTACCTGGTCGTTGGTTTTTTTCAATAACCTTTTTTGAGCACATATTACTGTGTTGTAGATTTAAACATTCATCTAAAAGTCTAGCTGCTTTGCTACAAAATCAATTAAATTCATTATGGATATATTGAAGAGGTCTGGAATGCAAGAACTGTCTGGTATTCTGATTTTCACTCTTACTGTTTGTAGGTTATTTTAGGACATACATGTGGGAGTGTGAGAGAAAAGATAGGTATTAAACTGCTGGAGTGACACTTAATAGCTCTGCTATTTTCTGGTCAATTTTTAAACTGTAATGAAAATTATATTGAATGCAATGTGCAATGAATCTCTCTGTGAAGGATACTATGTGCGTTGGAGAAAAAATAGCATGAAAGTGAAAATTCTGTTAAAATGCCAAAGACCAAACAGAAGACTTAATCCCTCAGTTTATATTGAGGGATGAAAAGAAATTATGCTGCAGGCACTACTGTAAATTCAGTGAGCTTTACTTAACTTGTGATGACAGCAAAACACTCATGTAAAAGAAATTAGGTGGCTGCCATTCAAGTGTGTTAGTGACTGCATTATGCTCTGTTGAAGCCGAGATGGCTAATTGATTTAAGTAGAAAAGAAATTCAGCTCTTTTGGTAGCTGAAATAAAATTAGTACCATGCTCTGAACAGGCATGTGCAGATTGATTAAAAACTGTCTTCTGCAAGTTGATGAAGATTTGACTACACATGATAAAAAAAGAACAAAATGTCTAGTTCTTGGCTACCTGGAGAAAAAGATGGGGTCCTAGAAGCACTTGTTAGGTGGAAAGGGAGTTGGAAATATCTTCTGTCATCTTATTCTTGCTCAGTACAAGAAAGTGGGACTCTGTTAATTCTTTGCACAAGAGATACGTGCTATCACCATCTCATCCTATCTGAAGCAACATCCAGAGCATCAAAAGTCATGAACCAGGATTCAACAGACAGTAATTCACAAGTACAGTGACACTTGTCTCTCCTAATGTTGCTGATATTCTACCTCCAAGAGGCAAAACCCAAAAGGGTAAGTATCTTGCCAAGGTGATGGTGACATGTACCTTGTATCGTAAAGTAAATGGAAAGAAGGTCACAGCTCAGCTTGGCAAATTGATGCAGAGAGCTATCATCATGATGGTTGTAAAGAATAATTATGAACAAGTACCTCCAGCTGCCCTCTCTTCAGTGGTGAATGCATGCAAGAGTCACAGTTTCTGTTTGTAAAGAAATGCTTATTTATGCTGCTATATGGGTACTTTTTTAGTCTAAAATTTTATCTAATGTCTAGAGCTAAACTATTTTAAGTATTTTTGCCAGTACTATTTCATTAATGTCTAGCTATGTTTCTGCTTCATGCTGTTTAGACCTTTGCAGTCAAGTAGAAACAACTGCAATGAACTAGAGACCCGGGATCAAGCATGCCTGGAAACCTGTTTATTTACAAAATGTACGAAGTTTTCTTTTTGGCACTTAGCATATTCTACAAGCAAATACTCCTGGCATAAACCCCATTTGGACTGCCAAAGGATGATAGTACAGAACCACCGCCTGGTACCTGTGACCGGTACGAGGCTGAAGCGTCACAGAAACATGGTTGCGTCTTCTCCTGAGTTTTCACTGACACTGCCAAGGTTGTAGTTGCTACTGATCCAGCTGAGCTGCCAAAAGTCTGTAATGAGGTGCAAGAAAACCACAAACCAAGCCTGAAAACATGAGTGAGGAGTTTATTTCCAGGCCAAGCTTGCCTGGAGCAGAGCCCAGTGGCCAGGGATGCTGTCCTGGCAGCGAGGTGTCGCACCTGGGGACGTGTGAGCTCCTCTGAAACCCATTTGCAGCAGCAACCAAGTGCCCAGGGAGGACAGGCAGCCCCGGTGATGAGAGGGACATGCGTAGGCAGGGCTGGCCGGTGCAGGCCTTCTCCCCACCACGGCGGTTTCCCGCTCGGCGGGACAGGGGGGCAGGCCCGGCCCCACGGGGCGATGTGCTGCGGGCCAGGAGCGGGCCCTGCACGGCGTGTGGTTCCCCGCGGGCGGGAGCGCTCCCCGGGGGCTCTGGGACCGGCCCCCTTACGAGCTCGCTGGCAAAGCGGAGCCCCCCCCGCAGCGCTCGGAAGCCGCCGCCGTAGCGGGTCAGGAACCACAGTTCCCGGCGCGCCCCGCGCGGAGCCGGCCCGCAGCGGAAGGCCGCCGGACGGAAGCGGCTGGGCGCGCGGCATGCCGGAACACGCAGTCCAAAGCGGCCACCGCCCGCGGCCGTGTCCCGCGAATTTGAAAATTCCCGCGGTGGCAGCCGTAGCTCTCGCGAGAACTCCGCCCCCTGCTCCGCCCCCCCTCCGGGCGGCGGGTGAGCGAGCGAGGTGGGTGCCGCGCGCGGGGGGAGGGGAGCGACGCGGGAGGGGACAGGGCGGTGCGCGCACGGCGGTGCAGGAGCGAGGGCAGAAAGGGGCGCGCGCGGTTGCGCAGGAGCCGAGGGCGGAGCGGTTGCGCAGGCCCGGGGCAGGCGGAGGCCGCTACAACCGTTGCGGGAGGTACCGCCGCCCTCATCGGCACGTACCGGGGAAGACCGGGCTCGGGCGGGAGGTGGGCGGGCAGGAGGGAGCGGCGTGGGGAAAAAAAGGCGGAGGTGGTGGCGGCGCCCGCTCGCCCGCTTTCCTTCCTTCCTTCCTGCGTACCAGCAGGTACCGGGTGCTCCGGGGGCGGCTAGGCCGGCACCGCCGCCGCTGGCGCAGCGGGAGCCCTCGGCAGGCCCGGCCCCTTATGTAAGTGACCCCCTGGGCCACGGGGCCCTGCCCCGCCACATGGGCCCCGGCGGCGACGGGGATGGCAGGGGCGGCTGGTGGCGCGGCCTGGGCAGCGCGCATGGGAGGCGGCGGCGTGCGGGGCTCCGCAGGCGGGAGGCGGCCGTTAGGGGCTGGGGGGTGTGGAGGATGTGGCGGCTGCCGTGGGGAGCTTTCCCTCCTGCCCGGCCACGCGCTGTCCGGCCGGCACGCCCCCGCTTCTCGCTCCTTTCGGCACTTTTTGGAGGGTTTTCCTTTTCTTTCACCTGATCTTCTCTTTCCCCCACTTTCCTCCTCTCGGTGTCCTTTTCCAGGAGGAGGCGGGAAATTCACTGTCTGCGTAGAGCGGCGATCGCGGGAAGAGGCCTGGGTTTAATGGGGAGAGCACAGCTTTACAGGAATCCAGCCCCTTTTATGGGGTTCTCTTGATTTTTGCCTGAGGCTCGCATCACGCAGCAAAGTTGCTGACTTCTTCCTTAGTAAACCAGGACTCCAGGTGTGGAGCTTCTGCCGGTAGAAAGAAGCGTGGTGTCAGTCTTTCAGATCTACCAATTTCTCCCTGATCATGTTTGCTAAAATTAGGGGCTGAATTCCGAGTTAGGAAATTGAGGGGCTGAATTCTGTCGGGAAGGCTGAAGCCCGTTTGCCGGGTATGGCTAACGGTGGCAGTTCAAGCGCCTTCTTAGACCCATCAGTCTGGAGGATTGTATCTGTCTCTGCTGGCAGCTGCCATGTGCATTTGGGCACCCAGGCCAGCGTCCCCTTCTGCTGAGGACAGCTCCTCATTCACTTCCTGCATCAAGTCGTCCTCCTGCACTGGTCAGCCTGGGCTTTGCTTTTTGAAGACAGTGAAACGAACTGACTCGGGCTTCTCTTAATTTTTTGTACCTAGTGAGCTGTCGGATATAGTTCTAGAGAACGAACGGTGAGAAGCCTGTGGTGGTGCGATGTTGTTTTACTTGTGTGGTGGAGAGAATACTTAAAATTGATAGGAGGGAGTTACCAAAAACCTGGGACCATTGTGTGCATTGCAAATGGTTTTGCAGCTCAGCTGGTGAGGTTGCTGTTTGTAAAAGTGTGTTTTGGGCTCAGATATTCAGAAGCCGTCTGGACATGGTGCTGGGCAGCCTGCTCGAGGTGGCCCTGCTTGAGCAGGGGGGTTGGGCCAGATGACCGCTGGTGATTCTGGAAGGGCTCTGTTAGGAAGGCTGCATGTGTGTTCTGTGCTGAGACACTTGGCACCTATGTCTGTCTCTCCAGGTACACCAAGTAATGTGAAAAAGAGCGTAATTTCACAACTGCCTTTAGGAACTTTCGGTAGCTTAGCCATGTTAGACAGGGACTGCAACTCTTGAATGAAAGTATCGTTGTGTCAGAGAATAACCATGGGAGGTAGCTGGGTGAAGCGGCTCTAGTGTCAAATTCTGATTTGCGTTGGTTTTGTTTGTTTTTTCATTTAAAGGGAAATAAAATCTATGGTCTATATGAGGTAACAGGATCTTAGCTGTTTGGGGCTGTTGGGATAGAGAGCTGAAATGCTTTCTTCTCGCCTTCTGTTGTAGATTCACGCTTCTCTGAGAGCTTGTGGAGCATCGGCACAGACTCTGCCGGACAATCTGTGGGCTGCACTTGAGCAAAATAAGCATGAATCTAGAATTCTGATACAGTCCATCTCTGTAATGCTAGTGGCTTTTTAGACTAAAACTTAGGTTTTTGGATTAAATGTAGGGTTTTTGCCTAAAGCATCAGGGGGAAGTTTTTTTCCTAAGTAGGAAAGAAATGACCCAGTGGTACCCACTAAAAAACCTACTAACTCTTTCACTAAATCCTCTTTCTGCAGGAGTGAAATGTGGCAAAGTGTGAATTCACTGAACGTGACTACTGAGGTACAGAAAGTGTCTTTTCCACCTGCTGCTCCTCCAGTGCTTGTGAGTTATTTCCTGTTTTTCTGGGGAAAATGTCATTCAACCAGTCATTAATGATAATTCAAAGAATTCTTTAATTGTCATCTTTACTTGTTAGTCAACAAAGTGGATACTATTTTTCCTCACAAGAACTTAGTTTTTCTATTTCTTCTTCTTGTGCTTCTTACTCTTTGTGCTTTTTCCTTATAAAATGTGATCTGAATAGTGTCACACAATGTTGTCCATTCTGTGATCACCACGTAACGCTTCCCTGAAGTCACTTTAGCTTACACATCTGGCTAAATGAAGGAATGATGCATGTTAACTGCTGCCTTTCTCAGCGAGATAGTGAGTCCCTACGTGCAAGAGTGGATTAAAAGTTGACTGACTGTGTCTCAGGTGGTATCCTTTTTAAAAGTGAAGGTTTTTTATCTCCCCTTGCAAATGTGAGTGTGTAGTTTTATGCGTGTATGAGCTGGCATAGCGGCTTACTGCTACAAAATGGAGATGGACAAATTCCCTCTCCTCTTTCCCATTGCGTTGTCCTGCTTCCTTCCTTGTACCAACTTTTATGCTTGCTATTTTTCTCTGCAAGCCAGTGTAACTCTCTAACCTCATGGAAAACTATCTGCTTTCCTGTGCTATTTTCCTGTCTGCTTAGCGAGCTAACTGGGCTCATAAATTGGTCTAGAAAGCGTTCAATTCGGTGCAAGGTAAGCCACAGGAATGCAGTAGTACAACAGGAACGCGGAGTAGAGCAAAGGAGCAGAGGGAGAGCTGGGAGATGGCAGCAAAGCCCTTCTTTTGGTGGCAGCGAAGGCAACATGTTTTGTATAATTGTATCTTCAGCTGCCACTGACCATAGGTTTAACTTTTTTCTTCAGTTAACCCATAACATTGTTGGCCATAGATTTTCATGTAGTACTGCCAGTCAAACCTGACAGCCCAGAACTCTAACTTGGCTGTATGTGATTCTGTTTGAATGTATAAGAATATCTTTTTTTTAATCTTTCTTTTCTTTTTTTTTTTTTTTCTTTCTGGAGCTTTTTAATCCAAAAATCTATCATTGATCTATGACTTGTGACATAGTTCCTCTCCTTGGATATAGATGGTGATATTTGGAAGTCATAAGTATCTAGGGTGAAGAAGAATGGTAATTTTGGCAACACAGACCCCTTTGGTACAGGATACAGCTGGGAGGTTGGATTCTGGTTTGCTCCTGAGCATGGAGTAAGGCTGTGGTGTTCTACACTAGTCTGGTTTCTAGCAGACAGAAATAGGAATGTGATTGTAGTCATTGTTTTCAAAGAGAGCAGAGATGTAGTTAGTGTTGGATAGATCTCTTGAAGGAGAGGCTTCGTGTCTTTAACCTGTCTCTAACTATTTTCCTACTGTTTTGATTTCCCGGTAACCCTTTGTTTAACTTAGCAGAATGATGCAGGTAAAACATGCTAATAACCAGATCACTATATATACAGTTCATAATTTATTGTGGATTCCTACTGCCTGATGCTCTAGCATCATCACATGCTTTTATATGCAGTTAACAACTGTGGCATGATTAAATGTAAAGTTACATGAATGGTCCAGGTGTTGGAGTGTTACTTGTTTGATGGTTCTTTCTGGTGGTATTAGGCTGATAAGCACATTTGGTGTGTACTGTAGACAGAACTACTCTGTGTCTATGTGTGAGCTTTCCACCAGAGAAGAATTCTTTCTGATTCAATGAGTTCGGGGTAGTGAGTGGTTTGCTTTTAAACTCAAATCTTCCCAGTAGAGTGTCTTAAAATTTGATTTCCAGTTTGGCCACACGCAGATCAGGCGTTTCCTCTGTGCTTCTGGCTTGTCCAGGTAGGCAGTGGCAGAGGCAGAGTGACTCAGGGTGACTCATAGAGAGCATGCAGTTGAGAAGTTGCCTTGAATGCTGTAACCTGCCCTACTGGAAGATACTTGTTCACTCTTTTTCTTAAAACTGTCTTGCTAGTACTATGATACGTTGTCTGAGTAATCATGAAGTATTTAGCACACAGACTTGTTTTTCAGGCATCTCTGTGCTTATTTACAATTTTTTTTTGTTTGCTACAATCATATATACACTCTTGTGTTTTTTTGTTTTCTAAAATTCCTTAATGTATGTTGTCATAGTTGTTTTTCTCCCTTAAAGGAAGATTGACCAAACTGAATATTTTGAAATAGGCTGCTTTTTGGGGTGTGTGATTGATCAATGTTTTCATTAATGATGTGGATGATGGGGCAGAGTGTACCCTCAGTAAGCTGGCTGATACTACAATACTAGAAGGAGTGGTGATGGATCCACGGGCTGTGCTGCCATCCAGAGAGACTTTGACAGGCTGGAGAAATGGTCTGACAGGAACCTCATGCAGTTCAACAAGGGGCATAGTAAAGACCTGCACCTGGGGAGGAACAACCCCACACACCAGTATATGCTGGGGGCTGCCAGGCTGGAAAGCAGCTTGGCAGAAAAGGGCTGGGTGTTCCAGTGGGCACCTGGTGGTCCCAGTGACCGTGAGCCAGCAATGTGCCCTTGTGGCAAAAGTGGCTGGTGGTATCCTGGGCTGCATGAAGAGAAGTGTTTCCAGCAGGAGGAGGGAAGCGACCCTTTGTCTCATCAACACTGGTGAGGCCACGTCTGAAGTGCTGTGTCCAGATCTGGGCTCCCTAGTCTCACAAGAGAGATATGGAGGTACTGGAGAGAGTCTACTGAAGGGCCACGAGGATGGTTAGAAGGGATTGGAGCACCTCTTCTGTGGGGAGAGGCTGGGAAAGCTCAGACTGTTCAGCTTGTAGAAGAGAAGGCTCAGGTGGGATCTCATCGATGCATATAAATACCTGAAGAGAGGTTGTAAAGAAGATGGAGCCTGGCGCTTTCCAGTGGTGCCCAGTGGCAGGACCAGAGGCAATGGGCACATGCTGAAACATTTGAAAGATGTTATTTACCCACCCAATATATCTGTATTAGTATTTGATACTATAGGTTATTCATAAAACATATTAATTAAATCATTGCAATTAAACGAAGCCAGAACGCTGGTCAGTTGCTGGGGCTTTCTACTCTCTGGAGCCCCTGGATGCGGTGCAAAAGTTCCTCCTGCTGTCCCTTTGAAGCGATGACAAGTACCAAAAAGCCAACTCAGCAGAACTACTGCAAAGAAGTTGTCCCACTTGGACCTTGATCTGCACTAGTTGTGAATGCTGGCAGTGTGGCCGGGCGGGCTGCAGCAGCCGCCTCCTGCAACACTGGCTTTGCCATCGGCAACGTTTCTGTCGAAGCGTCGACTCGCGCCCAGCGCGGGGCCCTGGCTGACACTTCCTGTGCTGCACGCACTCGTTGTTTCTGTGCTGGCAGACAATGCTGGAATGCATTGTCAGATGTGACTTGAAATACAGTAGATTCCAATGTCCAGGCTTTAGAGCATAATCTCTCCACAGAGGCACAATTCATATAAATTATATTTATTTATAAATATTTCCCTTTAATAACTTTGTGTTGCTCCCAGAGTCTAGTCTTCAAAACTAGCTATAACCTCCCATGCTGTAAGGAAAACAGGTTCTTAGTGCACGCTGGAAGAAACAATCCTAAAAATTTTATTTGCAGGAGAATATGTATGGTACAGTTAATGCAGTAGGGTTTGTGTACACATTTAAGTGGCTGGCTGTACTGGTTTGTAGCCTGGGATGAGGGTTCTGTTTGAAGCTTGAGTTGGTCAGCATCTGTAACACCCAGGAATAGTGAACTACATTTAATACCTTTCTTTTGAGACTTCATGATAAAAGCAGTGCTATTTGAAGAAGATAATTAAATCTGTCTTGTTTTCTGGAGGCTTTTTGTATACGCCACAGAACTTGGAAAACATAGTTACTTAAAGTAGTTTGTATTTCTATGTGTATGGAATATCTCTTATTTAGCCACCTATTTAATCTTGCAAATCACTTAAACTTTTAGGTTTCTTCACAAAAAAAAAAAATCTATCTTGACACACAGAAATGTGAACTCTTTGTGGAGCACCTATAGAAGTGTGGAAACTGTCTGAAAGGCCTAGAAATTTTTGTGAAATACTGTAGAGATGTGATAAGGACAGGCAATAGGAAGGAAGAGACTGGAATTAGGAATATGAAGAACTAAATAAAGAAGAAAACCAGTTCTTCAAACTGCTGTGTTATGTTTACAACATAAGTGTATGGAAAACTGCTTTCTAATTGATGAGCTATGGAAGTCTGTATTGTTTGTAATGTGACAATATCAACAGCACATTTTCTGGAAGAATTTGAGAATGAAAGTAGTTAAGAACTATTCATTAATGCCCGAAAGAAACATGCAAAAAGTGAACAAGACATAAATGATGCGTGAATTCTGCTAGAAGACAACTGACAATAAATAATAAAGTGTAGAAATAAGGGAAAGGACAAGCGGAAACTGAACCCTCTTACTGAGAAGCTTTTTAAAATATGATTTTTCTTGCATCACATCTTACTAACCTATGTGAGTAGACTTGTACTCAGTGTGTTGGTTTTCTCCCTGTTATTTATCCTGTCAGTACCTCTGTTGCCTTTTGTTGGTGATCTCCTAGGCATCAGAAAAGCAAAGGATTCTCCTTTTGCTTTGCTGTGAGATCAAAAACTGTCCTGAGTGCCATTTTTTCAAGGAAAAGGCCTACAGGTGATGTATAGGAGATTTTTTGCTGCGTGCTGGTGAAACTTCTGTCAATCTCAAAAATACTTACGGCTGACGAGTCTATTTTTGCATCATTTTCTTTCTGTACAGTGAAGAATGCGAGACCTAACAGCTCAGGTAACGAGCAGTCTGCTGCAGTTTCCAGAGGTGACTATTCAGGCACTTGGGGAAGATGAGATAACCCTAGATTCTGTGCTGTGTGGGAAGTTTTCTGGAGGTGAGCATTTTCCTTTAAATTTGGTCTTAGTATAAAGTAACGATTGCCTGGGGGTTACCTGAAGCATAGGGCCATAGTTATAAACTGTGTCAGGTTGGTGCTGTTAAGATACATTGGGTTTTGAGAGAGAAAAAAAAGACGTTTTAAGGATTAAAAATGCTAATATTAAAACATTACTATAGTTAAACCTTGAAATTACAACTACCTGCACCAATTTTGTGCTGTTAAAATAATTTACTTAAACGTGCTGAGCCCTCCTCATTTTTTGATTAAATAAAAGCTAGTTCTCAAAAAAGCAATAGTGTTGTTTTGGGCTGTATTTATTTGCACCAGCTCAAGCTCTATGACCATCATAACATCACATGCAGAAATAGTTCTTCTCTATAGGGTGTTACAAAGGCAAAAGCCCTGTCTTTTCTGTTCTAGTCTGAATAAAACCAGAAGGAAGAGGAAAGGACTGTTAAGCACTGCAGCCTTGTTTCCAAAGTATGTGGTAGGATGCAGATGAGTACCCAGTGGGAGTTGCTGAAAGGGACTAAGCAGATGAGGTAGTTGACTTTCTAGGTGTCCTGACAGTAGAGCTGGGTGCCTATCTGGATGGCTGGGCTTCTGCTAAAAACAGACAGAATCTGTGTACTCGACTGTACATGCAGTAATTGAGTTACTGCTTCCTTTGAGCTGGAAGTAGTTCAGTGAAACAAAATGTGTTAAATTCTCTCTGTGATTAGCATGTGTAAAAATTTAAATTTACTTGTGTGGTGCCCATGTTAAGGCAATTTCTTGCTGAACTCCGGATCCTTGCCCAAAGTAGTCACTTGTCAAGTAAAATTAATAAACTAGGAATGAAGTCACTTAGCTTTGTTATATTTGAAATATACTTTAAGACCTGTGTGCCCATATGTATTTAGATGATTTCTAGCAAAAACAAGCCGAATATGGTCTAAAGGCTATAGATCAATATATTGTAATCTTTATTACAAACAATCAGAATTCTTCAGTGCAGGAATGAGAAGCATAAATGTAAAAGAATAAGGTTGTTAATTTTAGGATGTGTTGCTTGAGTATTTCAGTGGGTGATTTTAAAGAATTTTTGACCAGAATTGGGTAAGTTTGTCTTCCTGTGTTAGGTACTTTTATTGAAGGAAAGGGGCAATGACTGGGATTTTTCAGTTGTTTTGAGTCTCCTATCGGACATTTGCTCTAGTCAGCTTTCTTTTCTCTTACAGGGAGAAACGGCCTAGCATGGTTGGCGTGTGGTCGTCAACTTGAGGTGGTGAACTCTGTGACAGGAGAGCGGCTCTCTGCATACCGTTTCAGTGGAGTAAATGAACAGCCTCCCACCGTGCGTGTGGTAAAGGAGTTTTCCTGGCAGAAGAGAACTGGACTGCTGGTTGGGTTGGAAGAAGCAGAGGGAAGTGTTCTCTGTCTGTATGACCTGGGAATATCAAGAGTGGTTAAAGCAGTTGTTCTTCCAGGAAGGGTATGTACTTTTTAGTTGGAGAAACAAAGCTGTTGTGTTGTTAGGTGCTGCATAATCCTGTTTCAGGAAAAGCTTTGGAGCGTCTCTTTGTAGGAGGTATTTTTTCTATGTTGCATTAACATACTGTCACTTCAGAATATCCAGTCAAGAGAGCCTTGATGTAAAATCTTGGGCTCCGTTATCTTTTGAGTTTACTGGTACTAAACAAAATTTTCAGGCTTTATTGTTGTTACTATTTTAAGGCTTTAATGAGCACCTTAATTTCTGGACTATTTTTATTGTGGATATATGTTCTGTGGACAACAAAGTTGTACAGGTAGTAACTCTGGTCCAAGGTGTCAAGCCATTAGTGTGTTAATACAGGATATTTATAGTGACCGCATGATTGCCTTTTAGTGCAAGAGTAGATGTGTAGTTGTTCAGAGAGTAAAGGAATGTTTTAAAAAAAACAAACTCACAAGCTTAGAAAGAATTTTGGCATAATTTCTGTGTGTGTGTGTGAGCATCTCTCATTGCCCTCTGCATATGCATGTGAAGTGCAACAGAAAACTGCAAATGCTAATGGAGAATTATTTGAATTGTATTCTTATAAAAGCCAGTCTGAATTTAAAACATAAGTTATATTAAATGGATTTATGATGGTTGGATGTTTCAGAACTGTTGAACGGTATTTGCAGAAATGTTTCTGGTTTGTATGTGGCAGAAGGGTAGCATTCAGATTCAGTGAGCTGAGAAAAGTTTTCTTTGTTTATTCCCAGAATGAGCTGGTAGTAGTGTAGGAGAATAGGAAAAGCCAGTGCATAGCGCAGTGGAAAAATATGCAGTTCCGGGAGCTCCTACGTGGCAAATTGAAGTGTTAAAACTGGGAAGCGTTTTTGGAAGACTGTATGCAAAAATGGAAAAGATTAATTTAGAGCCAGTTGTAAAAAACAAACAACCAAATCTTAAAGAGAAATTGGAAGCAACACTTGAACGTTGACTAATTCTACAGCAAGATATTCCCAATATTTCTGCTTTCCTCATAACAGTCATCAAGACCTGGAGCAGCAAGAATTTGAATAATCAAAATAGTTGTTTTCATAGTCCTTGGAGTAGCAGAAAAGATTGGAAATTTAATTTGATTTATAGGAAATCTGGAACAAAGTAAAGTTGTGTAAATTCATATAGATACTTCTAAGCTTAGAATTCTTTTGAATACTAACTTGTAGTTTTCCTGTAGGTAACTGCTATAGAACCCATAACTAATCATGGAGGAGCCAGTGTGAGCACTCGGCACCTACATCCGGGTCTACGATGGCTCTTTGGAGTGGCAGCAGTGGCTACAGATGTCGGTCATCTACTTCTGGTTGACCTTTGTTTGGATGATTTCTCTTGCAGTCAAAATGAAATAGAAGCATCAGGTAATCTTACAGTTTTTAAACTTGAATTTAAAAGTAGTAAGAAAGCTGTTGTCTTTTAAATAAGTAATATGCATCCCACTTTGAAGATACTAGTGTGCAGACATTTATGACTACTGATTACAGATGGCGGTTTGACATCATATAGTGCTGAACTGATCAAAAATGGAAGTGGCTTAATACTCCTTCTGATGTTATAAATGCCCGCCTCCCACCAAGATCCCCATGTCACTAGGATTCTTGCCAGTGAAGTGTAGGGATTCTGCTGTCTGAGCCAGTGCAGCTGCCTGGTAGGAAGTTGTATCAGGGTGTCAGATTCTTGGGAATGTTCTTCTGCTTCTGTTAACTGACTTGAGGCAAATGTTAGGCTTGTTTTTTAAAATAAATGTGACGTATCAAAAATCATGCATTTAGGTGAATGAAATCTCTAATTTGTGTATTCAGAGTGCATAGACTGTTTTGGCTAGTACAACAGTGGCTTCAGGAGCTGATGTCACTTCAAGTAGCGTCATCATGAGGCCCAGACTCCTCCTTTACAGAGCCCAAGAAAAGTTTGTCTATGAAGGTTACACTTTTACTTGATCTACAAGTGAGAATACCTGTCCAGTCAGAGAGTTCTTATATTCTTTGAATACATACAAAATGGAAATAGCAAAAAAAAGTTGCATTAATGGGTGTTTTGTCTGGGACGGTTGAATTGGATTATATGTGTTGTCACGTCAGTGTTTAAAATGCAACCTAAATGGCATAACACCTTCATTTATTGTGTGGTTTTGCATCTGTAGATCTAGAAGTTGTCACTAGAATTCCTGCTGAAGTTCCACAAAGAAGAGAAACTGTGACCAGAGAAGGGAGACATCTCTGTTTTCAGTTACAAGATCCTTCAGGAACAGCAATATCAACCCTGTGCTACATAAGCAGAAGCAATCAGCTCGTTGTGGGTTTTTCAGATGGCTACCTGTCACTATGGAATATGAAAACTTTGAAGAGGGAGTAAGTAGGCCTTTTTACACTTGGCCAAGCCTGGAGGTGCAGGGGTCTCAATTTTTAGCTTAAAGAAGTATGTTAATTTAAAGAGAACTTTTTCAGGGACAGAAGTTTTGAGTCTAATCTTGGAATGTTTAGAAATCCTCTTCTGAAATAACCATCAAGCCATACATGGATTAAGTGGACTGCCTTCTCCCCAGTGGATTAGGGTTGTTTTCCTTATTGTGCTGCGGGTTGAGGAGTTGTGGAAAGCATGCTTCTTTGGGTTATGTCAAGCAGTTAGGATGTAGTAGAGCTGATTTCTATAAGATAGTGAAGACGAGATACTGCTTCTGTTTGGCACTGTTTTAAGTTTGTTTGGAAGATAGGCTGCAGTTTGAGTTCAATATTGAAGCAGGCTACAACAGTAGGGACAGTCTTTTGCCTGGCAGCTGAAGTTATAATTTATCCTCTTCCTCAGGCAGAGGAGGACATCAACTCAGGATATTTCATTTGATGGGCAGTAATTTCCTCGCCTCTTGACTGTTGCGTAAAAAGTAGTCACTTCCTTGACTGGTTTGTTTGAGGTGGAAGTATGACCACCTGTACTTTGAGGATAAGCATGTAAGGTGTTCTTTCCTCAGAAGATGCTTCTACCCTTCTACAGTTACAGCCTATAGGCTCACTTTTTTTTTTTCCTCTAAACCTTTAGGCACCACTCTCAGCTTGAAGGGGGAAGGATTCCTGTCTATGCTGTTACTTTTCAAGAGCCTGAGAATGATCCTCGCAATTGTTGCTACTTGTGGGCTGTTCAGTCTACACAAGAAAGGTGAATAAAAAGCCACTAAAATAATGTTTTTATATATTTGCTCACATCCCGTTGATGTATGTATATTTGTTTTGTTTATTTAGCTGTGCAAGAGATTCTCTCATGTACGGAAGGTGTTAAGCTTACAATGCAATTTTTAGAGGATTTAACAGATGTGAAGAGGGACCTACTACTTCCTGCCTTTTGAAAGAAGGCAAAGCAACAGTGGCTGTATTTTTGTGCTTGCATTCTTAAAGGATTCCCTTTGTTTCTTGATGACTTCCTCATGGTTTGTTTGATACTTGCTGCATGGAATTAAAATACCATTAAAAGTAGTTCAGGCTACAGATCTACAACGCTAAACATGCCAATAGAGCAGCCTGCTGCCCCTAAAGGAGGGAGGTGACAGTATTGCCGATGACCTTGTGCCATCTTCAGCAGTCTTTGGAGGCTTTGTGTACCAGTTCAGCTCACCTGGCAGAGAATGATCACTGCTCAGCTGAAAAGTCAGTGGTTTCCTGCTGGGCTAATAAATCAGAATGTGGAAGGGTGCAGTGTGTGCAAGAGAGGGACTGTAACTCTCTTGGGAAGGGGAGAAAGATCTCTCTCTCTCAGCATCAGCAAGCTGCTTAATCAGCTCAGCTGTTCATGGGGTGGCAATCTTTTAAAGTTTGCCTTTAAAGCAGTTTTGATTGTGAACTCTTCACTGTTCAGACCTATTTCCAACAATTTTGAGTGCATACAAGACATTAAAGCTTTCAAAATTATATGGTTAGCATTTGCCCCTGAAACTGTTAGCGTAAAAAATTATTCCTTTTGTGTTTTAGCTGCTAAATGTCACTAATTATGATGTTTTGGGCAGTGTTGTTTTTCTTCAGCAAGGGCATACTAATAGGAAAATTTAAGTCCAGATCTAATGAGATGATAATGAGGACTATAAAGCAGCTTTGTAATCAAATTTCATAATTTATACCTTTTCCAGTGAAGGTGATGTTGTGAGTTTACATCTGTTGCAGTTAGCATTTGGTGACAGAAAACGGTTGGCATCGGGACAAGTCATGTATGAGGTAAGATGTGTGTGTATGTGAAAAGATGAAAATGATAATTTTCTCTGAGTGAGTATCAGTTAAGTTGTCAGGGCTTGATATGATATTGTCATGATATTTACCATCAAAATTCAGAGCTGATTAAAAAAAAAAATCTTTTGCTGAGTTTTCTTGGGCATGGCCTTTGTTCATATTCTTTGAAAACAAGTAATAAAATTTTATACTGCAGTGTTGTGTGTTCCAACTAGATCCTTTCTCCACCTGGCTAAACACAGTGACTTAAGGGATAGGGTGCAATGGTGACAAATTTCTGCCTGCCTCCGTGACTACCCCACCTTCCCAGGTGTCCTTGTGTAATAGGTATGATTCTCTGCAAGTGGAAACGATCAATAACAAGGGTGGTGGTCCATCTGGTTTGGAGGTGTTGCTGAGTTTAAGTTGGCCTATGCCGTGCATCAAAAATGCTTCCATAAAGTAAAAATACAGGTCATTGTCATAGGAGACTCCCTTCTCAAGGGAACAGAAGGCTCAGTACACAGACTAGACCCACTTCTTAGGAAGTCTGCTGCGTCTCTGGGACCCAGGTTAAGGATGGAAAGAGAAAGCTTCCTAACCTGGTACAGCCCTTGGATTATTATCCATTATTGATTTTTCAGATGGGCAATGATGAAGTTGCAACAAGAAGTCCAAGGATAATCAAGGGAGACTTCAGGGCCTCGGGATGACTGGTTAAGGGCTTGGGAGCACAAGTAGTGTTTCCCACTATTTCTCCAGTTGCAGGGAATGATGAGGCAAGAAACAGGAAGAGCCAGCAGATCAATACCTGACTCTGAGCCTGGTGTCAACAGCAATATTTTGGGCTTTTGTAATCATGGGTCAGTCTACACGACACCGGGCCTGCTGGGAACAGACTAGGTACACCCCTCTCAAAGGAGGATAAACATCCTTGTGCAGGAGCTAGCAGGGCTTATTGAGACAGCTTTAAACTAGATTTGAAGGGGGAAAGGAATGAAACTAGGCTCACTAGAGATGCGCCTGAGGGTGGCATGCAGTGTTTGAGGGGCGGTGTGCTAGCGAGGTCTTTTGGTCTGCCATCTCAGTGGAGGTAGAGGATGGAGAGTCATGTGACAGCAAAGACATAAGGGTTATTGATATGTTAGAAACCAGGGAAGCACCTGAGAATGGCCACTCAGGAATTAGGAATTAGGACTTCTATCCCCAAAAAGGTGGCAGGATCATTAGGCCAACTGACGTGCATCTACACCAATGCACACAGCATGGGCAACAAACAGGAGGAGCTGAAAGCCATTGCGCAGCTGGAAAAGTGTGACATATTTGCCATCATGGAAACATGGTGGGATGACTCACATGACTGGAGTGCTGCAATGGATGGCTATAAAATCTTCAGAAGGGACAGGCAGAGAAAGAGAGGTGATGGAGTAGCCCTATATGTTAGGGAGTGTTCTGATTGTCAGGAGCTTAATGATGGTGACTATAGGATTGAGTGTTTATGGATGAGAATCAGGGGGAAAGCCAACTGCAGAACTGCTGCCTTGGACTTCCAGAGGGCAGACTTTGGTCTGTTTGGGAGACTGGTTGACAGAGTCCCTTGGGAGACAGTCCTAAAGGGCAAAGGAGTCCAGGAAGGCTGGACACTCCCCAAGAAGGAAATCTTGGAGGCACAGGAGCAGGCTGTCCCCACGTGCCAAAAGATGAGCCGGTGGGGAGGAAGACTGGCCTGGCTGAACAGGGAACTTTGGTTGGAACTCAGAGAAAAAAGAAGAGTTTTATGATCCTTGGAAGAAGAGGCAGGCAACTCGAGAGGACTACAGGGATGTCCTAAGGGCATGTAGGGAGAAAGTTAGAAAGGCCAAAGCCCAACTGAAGCTTAATCTGGCTACTGCTGTAAAAGACAACAAAAATGTTTCTATGAATACCTCAGCAGGAAAAAGGAAGGCTAAAGGCAATCTTCATTTATTGGATGTGGGGGGAAACCTAGTGACAAAGGATGAGGAAGAGGCTGAGGTACTGAATGCCTTCTTTGCCTCAGTCTTTAATAGTAAGACCAGTTGTTCTCAGGGTACCCAGATCCCTGAGCTGGAAGAGAGGGATGGGGAGCAGAATGAAGCCCCCATAATCTGAGAGGGAGTGGTTAGTGACCTTCTGCACCACTTAGACACACAGAAGTCTATGGAGACAAATGGAATCCACTCAAGAGTACTGAGGGAGCTGGCGGAATTGCTCACCAGTTCACTTTCCATCATTTAGCAGCAGTCCTGGCTAACAGGGGAGGTCCTAGTGGACTGAAGGTTAGCAAATGTGATGCCTGTCTACAAGAAGGGCTGGAAGGAGGAGCCAGAGAACTACAGGCTTGTCAGTGTGACCTTGGTGCTGGGGAAGGTTATGGAGTAGATCATCCTTAGTACCATCATGCAGCATGTACAGGACAACCAGATGATCAGGCCCAGTCAACACGGGTTTATGAAAGGCAGGTTCTGTCTGACTAACCTGATCTCCTTCTATGACAGGGTGACCGGCTTTAGTGGATCAGGGAAAAGATGTGGATTTGTCTACCTAGACTTTAGTAAAGCCTTTGACACCGTTTCCCAGTGCTCTCCTGCAGAAATTGGCTGCTCATGGCTTGGATGGATGCACTCTTTGCTGGGTAGAAAACTGGCTGCAGGCTGGGCCCAGAGAGTTGTGGTGAATGGAATTAAATCCAGTTGGTGGCTGGTCACAAGTGGTGTTCCCCATTATTGAGGCCAGTTCTGTTTAATGTCTTTATCAGTGATCTGGAGGAGGGGATCAAGTGCATCCTCGGTAACTTTGCAGGCAACACCAAGCTGGGCAGGAGTGTTGATCTGCTTGAGGGTGGGAAGGCTCTGCAGATGGATCTGGTCAGGCTGGATTGATGGGCCAAGGCCAACTGCTGGGTTCTGCACTTGGGTCACAAAAACCCCGTGCAACGCTACAGACTTGGGGAATGGCTGGAAAGTTGCCAGGAAGGTAAGGACCTGGGGTCCTGGTTGACAGCCAGCTGAAAATGAGCCAGCAGTGTGGCCAGGTGGCCAAGAAGGCCAACAGCATCCTGGCCTGTGTCAGAAACAGTGTGGCCAGCAGGAGCAGGGAAGTGATTGTGCCCCTGTACTTGGCACTAATGAGGCTGCACCTGGAGTGCTGTGTTCAGTTTTGGGCCCCTCACTGCAAAAAGGACATTGAGTTGCTGGAGCGTGTCCAGAGAAGGGCAACGAAGCTGGTGAAGGGTCTGGAGAACAAGTCTTATGAGGAGCGGCTGAGGGAAATGAGATTGTTTAGCCTGGAGAAAAGGAGGCTGAGGGGGGACCTTGTTGCTCCCTACGACTTCCTGAAAGGACAGTGTAGTGAGGTGGGTGTTGGTCTCTTCTCCCAATCAACAAGCAATAGGATGAGAGGAAACAGCCTCAAGTTGTGCCAGGGTGGGTTAGATTGGATATTAGAAAAAGTTTATTTACTGAATGAGTGGTCAAGTATTGGAACAGGCTGCCTAGGGAAGTGGTGGAGTCACCATCCCTGGGGATATCTAAAAGATGTGTAGACATGTGGTACTTAGGGACATGATTTAGTGGTGGACTTATCAGTGTTAGGTTTATGGTGGGACTTGATGTTCTTAAGGATCTTTTCCAACTAAAACGATTCTGTGATTCTGGATTCATCTGCAAAAAGCCCCTATAAAAATTCAATTCCTGAAGAGGGAGCAACTTTTACAAATAAAATTATTCTTAATTTTAAACACCATATTAACGGCATGTAGGAAGAGAAGACGGGGCTTTGAATAGCTTTGTTTAACCAAGCCACAGACTTGATTGAGCTTGTCTGTCTCCCTTTATTGTAATACGATCATATATATCTTTATTCTTTTCTGATCTTTGATTTTTATATTGTTTTTCTTTTGAACTCTGTCAACTGGACTTCAAGTGAAATGTACCTACAGTGTCTCCTAAGTGTTGATCCTGAAACTTAGGAGCTGTAAAGATAACTCTTTCTACTTTTTTGCTGGGTTACCTATTAAATCTCCTCTTAAAGCCAGCAAAAGATGTAAATACAGTAAACCGTGGTATGATTTGGTCAGAAGAGTATACATGTATTTTTAGAACTGGCTCCAAAGATGTGTTTAAAATAGAGATGAGGTATCATTAGATCTCACATATCTAACAGATACAAGATGCATTTTATAACTCTATTCACTAGTATGCTTGGAAGTCTTCCAAAATCTTTCTGAGGGGAAAGTAATCTTAATTCAGAGCAGATCTTTCTCCTATGTTGATACTTTCTCTTGCATATTTTCCATAGGTATGGAATGAAACAAGGATGATTCTTGTATCATGGTACTCTGTTTTTATAGGGACTGTGCATTTTGCCATTTTTGGAATGAGTTTAAATTTTGACCTTTTTCCTTATGTATAGGAAAGCTCTTTCCTCATCTGTAAATGTTGCTTTTGAATAGCCAAAGAGGAGGTGTTTGGAAAAGGTGATGTTTCTTTAAAATGCATTACTTATCATAGTGACATGGTATAAATATCTTCAAGTGATTCAGCATGTGGTATATATGGATGTCATCTCTTTATCTTTGTGTGCCAGTTTTTTTTCTGATGTAAGTACGCGGTGTTCTAGAAGAAAAGAGCATTTCGATGGGTTTTTTTAATTTTAGAAGATCTTTACTTGCAGTTCACTTCTGCATCTCTTGTAGTGCTCTGAGCACTTTGGCAGGTTGATAGGAGGAAGTTTCTTTAGTCTTGCTTCAGTTTCACTTATGGACTTCTGTTTTGCTTTATCCTCTTTTAAAAGTTCTTTTTGGCTACAGTTCTGGCAGTGGCAAAGATAATACTCGTACTGTGTGCTGAAGTTGTCTACATCCATTTTTCTCATGGCTACTTTGTTCTGTCTCAACACTTTAATGTTAAAATGTGGAACCTTTACCTATTTGGCAATTCTTTGTCTTGATCATCTTATTTTCCTGAACAAGATGTGACGAGAGTTAGTTTTTTACCTCAAAGGGCTGAAATGTTTTGTCAGGCTTTCAAAAAGGGTCTACTAGAAATTCCAGTTGACGCTCTTTAAAAAAAGCATGCAAAAGTGATTGAATAATGTTACTGTGTTTGTGACCTGAGAAAGCTGTGGTGCCGTTAATGGGAGACTTTTAACCCTCTACAGCCTGTGCAACCAGTAATACGCTCACAGGCTTATGAGAGCTGTGAGGCACCAGTCTCTGGATTTGAGATATTGTACTCCTCTGCTGTTTCTGCTTCCCTGTGATGAGTGTTGTGGAAGACTGAAACAGGAACCAATCTCACAAGGTAGTTGAAGAGAGAACTAAACAGCTGAACCCTCTGCAGAGAAGACAAGCTCTTCAGCTAGCTTCCAGATGAGCACTTACACATGTAGCTTCATACTGAGACTGGGTAACACCTACTGTCAAAAAAAAAAATAATCCCCAAAACAACTCCCAAATCCCCAAAAGCTGCATCAGGGCCAGATCTGTGCTCTACACAGGGCACTTCTAGTGTCAGAATACTTCCCTGTAGTCATAGATTGGTCAGTACTAGATGAGTGCCAGCCTACATGGCTGACTGCATCAAGTTTCTTGTCTATCTTCAGTAGCAGAAAATGTGAGAGTTGCTCCCAATTACCAGGCCAAGTTTGAGAAACAAGGAGGAATCTATTGTTGATCCTTGTTCATTGAGTAGAGTTCATAGAAGCCTGAAAGACTTGTCTACTACAGTAGTGCTTTACGTTCCAGGAGTCAGACTTGAGGCTATGCAACAGTGCATCTTTGACTTTATATCACTGTAAAAAGTCACAAATAGGACTTTTGGAACATGTGGCACTGTGTTTTTATAAATGTGTGTTAAACTTGTGTCTCCATTGCCTTCAAGGTTGGGTTAAGTTTACTCCAGTAATTAAACAAAAAGGTATGTTTAAGTTATGCTTTCAAAGATCTTTTTTATACCATCTCAGCATTTGCTACATCTAGTGCATCCAGTCATGGTCGTGGAGCACATCTTTACCTTTGTCCTACACAGTGCTTGCGGATGGACAGAGTGTACGGTCTCAACTTCCGTGTCAGCGTCTGACCAGTGCATCTCATTTGAAAACTGTCTTCATATTTTACTGGTTGATAAGGTCATTACTTAGTATCTTCCATACGATGGAATTCCCTAACTTCGATTTGCTTCCCCCAGGGTGGAAAATCTAAAATATACTGCTTTCCTTCAGAAGTTGGCTTAGGCAGGAATTTTGATATTTTCCCTTTCCCCTCTGTGCCAATTTTGGGCAGGGCTGTCTCTTCGTATAGGAATAAAAGTTGAAATTTCTAGCAGTTAAAATTAATCTCTGACAGGTTTATGGAGTTTGAGTACTTTATCAGATGAAACTGTCTTGGAATGGTGGATGTCTCGTTCAGGACAACATCTTTTGTTACAAGTATGTTTTGTGTTTGTTTGTTCTGTTATAAAAATGAGATTCTTTGCTTAAGGTTTCATGTTGGTCTTTCAAAGAGATGGTGTTGATTTTTCTTATCTATTCTGCACATATCTGTTCTTTATAAAGTTACTTCATAATAGAATGGACTGTGCATGCTTCAGAGAAAATTGTAGCATTTTTCTTTTTAGTAATGAAAGACTTAAATCTGTTTTTTAAATTATTTAGTTTTTTAGACATCCTTGATGTTTAATTGCAGCTTTTCCAAGAAATGTGAAGAGAAAGCTTGTCTCTTCTCAGATTAGGTGAATTAGATGTATCCTATGGGGTGATATGAGAATGTGTTGTTTCATGCCAGCTCTTTTTAGAGCAATGGAAGTCTTGGAAACTTGGGTAGAATGAACAATTTTTAGGGTGTTTTTTTTGTTTGTTGGTGGGTTTTTGTTCATTTTTTCTTTGATGTTTTGTGTTTGTTTTTTGATTTTATTTTTTAATTTGGAGATCTTCTATTTGTCCACGATATGCACATTCATGTGTTGTATGGTAGACAGTTGGAACAAATGCTATGTTTAGCAAGACAGTATTTTAGTTAATTCTTATTGAGGAAATGATGGTGTCTCAGGTTCCACACAACCCTGCCACGTTTTCTGTGTATCTCAAAAGTAGTTTGCTTACTCTGTAGTAATTTGGGATCTTGAACACATTGTCCATGTGCATCCCATGTCCTCTCTGTTTTCCCCTTTTGGTGTTGGCTGTGCTTGGTGAAGGAACTGAGAGGTATTTCACCCATTAGTCTCTGGCAAGATAAGGGGAGGAGCTGGTAAGTGCTTACATGGTTTGAAAGAGAATTGTTAATAAGTTCTTAGAGTTACTAGGGAGGGATGCGTGTTCACTCTAGTGGTGTGCCTATAGATCATACCTCTCGACAGAGCTTTAGCTCCTGTAACGCCGTGACTTGTCTAACTGCACTGGTTCTGTGATCAAGACATGCAGCGAAGAGCTTTGCATGCTTATGTGTTGCATTGTTTCAGGTATCTCTTTGTAGATTAGATATATATTTAGGTCTGCAAAGAAACCTTGATGTTGTGAGGAATTCTGCAAAGCATGTTTAAATCTGAATAATGTTAGGGAAATGCTGCATTTTGAAAACTTGCAAAGCCTTTTCAACCAAACTTGTCCATTACAATTTGCCACTTAGTTCTCTTTGCATGTCAGATGTAGTTTCTATTTACCATTAGAAATAAGCTTACAGGAAATATGTATAATATGCATATTATATTAGATAGGTAAATTCTTTCATATTTAGGTATAATGTATGCTTTTGTCTGAAAATGGCCTTTTCTCTCTTCTTTTATTTTTTTCCCAGGGTTTGGAGTACTGTGACGAAAGGTACAGTTTAGATCTCACGGGTGGAGTCTTTCCCTTGAGAGGGCAGACCAGCAATACGAAATTACTCAGCTGTCAGACTGTAGAAAAATTTCGCAACCATGTTGACAGAGAAGATAGTCTTAATGAAGGTTTGTTCTGGTGCCTGCGCTTGGTTGTTATAAATGGTTTTGGAATCGAAGCAGTGAATGCTGTTCTGTACCCACAGTCTGAAAGTGTTAAATATCTGTATAGACGAGCTTGTTGGGCTTATTTAAAAAGAAAAATTGTGTGCTTAAGTTATGTGGGCCTTATTTAAGGGAAAAGAAATAGATTTCATTTTATGCTTTCTGAGATGCCATAGCCATGTACGGTGGGGTCATCTGCATAATGCTGATCAGTCATTTTATTCCTCCAGCAGTCTTTGAACAGTAAGATAGTTCTCTGCATTGGTTTGGAGTGTTACCTGCATTTTCTCCTGTTCAGACCTATGTGTGCTTCTGCATCCAGTGGGTGGCCAGTCACACGTGGTGTTCCTCAGGGCTCATTATTGAGGCCAGTTCTGTTTAGTATTTTTATGAGTGATCTGGACAAGGGAATCGAGGGCACCCTTAGTAAGTTTGCAAACAACAGCAAACTGGGCGGAAGTGTTGATCTGCTTGAGGAGGCTCTGCAGATATTCCTGGTCAGGCTGGATTGATGGGCCGAGGCCAATTTTATGAGGCTCGACAAACCTGACTGCTGGGTTCTGTGCTTGGGTCACAACAACCCCATGCTACAGGCTTGGGTAAAGGTGGTTGGAAAGCTACCACGTGGAAGAAGACCTGGTGGTCTTGCTTGACAGATAGTTGACTGTCAGCCAGCAGTGTGCTCAGGTGGCCAAGAAGGCCAACAGCATCCTGGCTTATATCAAAAATAGTGTGGCCAGCAGGACTAGGGAAGTGATTGTGTCCCTGTACTCAGCACTGGTGGGGCCACACCTCAAGTGCTGCGTTCAGTTTTGAGTCCATTACTGCAGGAAAAACCCTGAGTTGCTGGAGCGTGTGGAAGGAAGGGCAACAAAGCTGGTGAAGGGCCTGGAGAACAAGTCTCATGAGGATCAGCTGAGGGAACTAGGGCTTAGCCTGGAAAAAAGGAGGTTGAGGGGAGACCTTATTGCTCTCTACAACTACCTGAAAGGAGGGTGTAGCATTGTGGGGGTTGGTCTCTTCTCCCAAGTAACAAGCAATAGGATGAGAGGAAACGGCCTCAAGTTGTGCCAGGGTAGGGTTAGATTGGATATCAGGGAGAGTTTATTTACTGAATGAGTGGTCAAGTATTGGAACAGGCTGCCTAGGGAAGTGGTGGAGTCACCATCCCTGGGGATATCTAAAAGATGTGTAGACATGTAATACTTAGGGACATGATTTAGTGGTGGACCTGTCAGTGTTACGTTTACGGTTGGACTTAGTGATCTTAAGGGTCTTTTCCAACCTAAATGATTCTATGATCTGCCTGTCCATTTTTTCCTCCCTAAATCTAATGGCTTCCTACACATACAGGTTCTTAAAACAATACCTTTCCTTGTCCATATAGAAAGTCAAAACTCTTATAGTGTCTCTCATTATCTTGCAATAATTGCTTTCAAGACATTAACTTCTGAAATGGCACAGAATTTTGCATTCAAACATAGGGAAGTGTGTGAGGATCCCTAAATAGCAATGATTAGTTAACAGAGAAACATTTTGCCAAACAAACTTTCTTCCTCTTCTTTAGTCTGTTAGGGAAGTGATATATCACAATAGTTTGCTTACATCTAGAGAAGGCATTCTCCCCACAGAAGACAGACCATTCCACTTACTGAGAGAACTGGAGTATAACATTGTGAATGTTTTATGTTAAAATCTTTATTCCAATTTCCTGGTTGTTTGGTTTGTTTTTGGTTTTTTTTTTCTATTTATTTTGTATGGTAATTGTGTTGTTTTGTTCTGAATGTGCTGGAAAAGACCTGTTCTTAAAACTTGTAATTGAGCAAAATGTGGAAATGCATAATGCCAGCTGAGTGATACAAGTGTATACAATAATTATTTGTATGCTTTCTAAAAGTAACCATACATGTATGTGTTCCTAGCATATTTCTTTTGCTAAACTATTCATCTAGCTAAATACCTTGATCAGTACTTAATGTATGGAAAAATTGATTGGCTAATAATTGTGTATTTGATTTGGCTTAGGACTGATGCAATTTGAACAAGAAAAAGGGGCAGTATGACTGAAACCTATCACAGAAATATTTGCTATTTTATAATTTTTTAAAATTATTCTTAGTAAATGTTGTGTTTCATGAGTGATACAACAGAAGTAAGCCAAAATAGAATGTGGTGTTTTAAAAATATTAGATATGTAATATTGTTTTTTCAATAAGAAACAATGTCTTGTCTTTTACAGTAATATCTCCTGACACCAGTGTATCAATCTTCAGTTGGCAAGTGAATACATATGGTCAGGGAAAACCATCTACTTATTTGGGTGTATTTGACATTAATCGCTGGTATCATGCTCAAATGCCAGATTCACTAAGGTAGATTTTTATTAAGTTGTTTTCAGTATCCTTAAAATAATTAATTTAAATGTCAGCATTTAGCTTATGCGCTTGTTTTCTTTAAGGCCAGAAGAATTCCTTCCTGATTGCCCCTATTTTGCATTATGGTCTCTCGATACTGTAATAAGCATGACTTCTCCAAACCTCATTTTGGATATTCTGGTACATGAGCGGAGTCTCAGTCGGGGAGTTCCTCCTTCTTATCCACCACCTGAGCAGTTTTTTAATCCAAGCACCTATAATTTTGGTAGGTATTTCACCGCTTTTAATAGCGATAAGCTTAAACTGAGATCAAATGCCACTTACTCTGAGGTCTCCTGTTCATTGTTTGTCCCTCAGAACCCAAACCAAACAAAAAAACCCAAGTCCCCACAACCCCAACTCTGATTCTGTTGTACTAATGAGGTATTTAATATTGTGAAACATATCTGACAGTCTGTGGAGGTTTAGATTTTGGTGCTTTTGTAATGTGGCCTGTGAAGTCGTGATGGTTATAGAATGAAATTGCTTTGACCTGAAACTTAAAGCACAGCACCTTGATAGCAGTTGAGAAAATTTCTACACAAAGTAATTTTTTTAAAAAAAGTTGGTAAGTGATCTGATGAAGAAAATGGGTACTCAGTTATATCTTTCCAGATACTGCTATTTAAAAAATGTAAACTGATCGTAACATAGCTGCAAGCGTATGGAAGGTTGTCAAACGTTCCTTGTTCCTGCAGATGCTACATGCTTGCTGAACTCTGGAGTGGTTCATGTGACTTGCACCGGCTTCCAGAAGGAGGTGATCTTTTACTGTATCTTTACTGAGAATGTCAAGAGATAGACCTTTTCTGAGTTTTCTATTGCACTGCTTTCAGTGTCTGAGACCATTTTATGCTCATCCTGCCTGCCCACGTGCATAATTGTAATTGTATCCTGCTGCTTTTTTGCAAATAGTAATGTTTTAAGTCCACTCTTGGGACTACCGTTGTCTCCTGTTGAAGCACGATCAGAGATTGAATGTCTAGAAAGGAATACCACGTTGCTCTAGGAGCAAGTACAAAAATACTGTGGAAGTTGAGGAAAGCTGTTACTTCGTGTACTACTCATAAGTTAAACTGCCTGTATGTCTTGAGTTAGGGTTTTGATCCCTGATTAACTTGAAAAAGGAGAACAGAATGGAGAAAATGATAAATTATTTAACTGTTTGAGAATAAATGAAATGGTTTTTCCTCCCAAACTTGGCCAGATTATCACTTCTGAGCCACTGCGTGGATTGTGACAAATAATTTTGAATTAAGTTTCCAACATCAAGCAGCTTCTGCACAAACAAGCATAGAAAAGATCGTCCAGAGTGTGATTCAAAGTGTCAGTATTAGCTTATATAGAATATATTTTGTGTCAGTGTTCAGGGAAAAAGAAAGGCCTGTGTATTGACCGAGAAGATAGAAAACAATTAAGCATTGCAAGGGCTGATATTTTGTTTTACAGGATTTTTTAAAAATAAACTTTAACTGTTAGTTTGACTGCTGTCTTTTAAGATGCTACATAGTAGTGCTTACTCAGAATGCTAACCTAAAGCGTATTACTGAGGCAAGCTTTCTGCGAGTCTGAGAGAACATTTCTGTTCTTTTCTTAGTGGTTGTCCCGAACCTCAGTGATTGAATAATAATGCTGTCCTAATCTGTAGTTTTTGGTTGGTATTACAGACCTTGAATTTTTTGAAGAAATCTGGTCCTTCAATACATGAAGCCATTCACGATAGCTACAACAGGTGTCTTGTAGCTGGCTTGCTGTCTCCCAGACTAGTTGATGTCCAGCCATCGAGTTTGAGTCAGGTGAGTGCATGCCAGGGAATCAAGGGGGAAGTACATCCATCTTGACTGACAGGGCTGTAGGGGCTACAAGACATGATAATCTGATTTTCGTACTATTTGCAAGTTGCCTTAAAATGTAGGTGTTGGCTTTAGTTAGCAGAAGTAATAGCATTCTTTGGTCCAAGCTACGGAGTTTGACTGAGAACAGGCCTAATAGATCTGTCCTTAGAGACCCATCTGTTAATTCTGTGCCACAGATTCGCACAAGGAAGCATGCAGTCAGTGCTGGTCATGAGCCACATCAGCTGCTGGATTCTTCACCAGATTTGTGGGTGTGTGTTAGGGCACACAGCCGAAATAAGTTACTGCTTCATATCTGTGCATACCTGCACGTTATCCTTTTAAAGGTATACCACTACATTATAATACAGTATTTCAGCAGCCCCAAATTTAAACCTATTAGAATTTAAATGTGTCACTTTTGTCATTTTAGAAAATTAAAACTTAATGTTTTGAGTGCCAGAACTGCTTCACGTCTTCATAGTGTGGGAAGCTGCTTAACTGAGCTTCACTGTTTCCATGCAAACGTTGCATACTTGTATTTGTTCTGTCCCCTTCATGCATTCCCGATGGCAAACTTCTGTGGACAAGATGTGTGATGGGTATTAGCAAAGGATATTACTTTGGTAATAGATAGATAGTTGGAACTCAGTAAATTAAGACTATCATGCAGAGGCATGCAAATAAAGAGTAGAATTAGCCGTCAGTAAGTTGAGGTGTCAGAGGACAAGTTACTGTGTTCCTCAGACCAACAGTCTAGCCTGTGGACAGAATTTAAGAGAAAGAATGTGGAATTAGTTGCATGTGTACTAGTTGGCTTGGTGATGTCTGAATGAGTATACAGTTGGAAATCAACACTGTTGATGGTTCATATATTGAAAGTACATAAGATTGTAATTTTATTTTGTCTGTTATGTTTAGGAGGAGCAGTTGGAAGCAATATTGTCAGCTGCGGTCCAGACAGGTTCTTTAGAACTTCTGACTGGATGCATTAAACATTGGACATCTTATGGTAATACTTCTTATGTTGTTTTTCTTTTATATATTCTTTAGTTTGACATTGTTGACTAATTTCTTTTTTGTTCTCTTTTTTTATAGAGCAGCCAAGTTCTGCTGCTAATTTACGATTTGTTCTTGAGTGGACATGGAACAAAGTGATCTGTACAAAAGATGAATTTGACCAAATATGTGAGTGCTAGTGTAGTCATTCTGCAACCTTAAAATCATTCTTTCTCATGGAGCTTATTCAGTAATGTGCCGGTATATGATCTTGCACGTGATTTTGTAAGTGTACTTGGAAACTCTGGAATTGCACTGCAGGCTAATGATTTAATCTTTATTTTTTCAAAGGTGTTCCACTGTTTGATGGCTCTTGCAGCTTCATTGACCCACAGACACTACAGTCTCTTCAGCACTGCCAGTTGCTTTTGAGCAACCTTAGCACAGTCTTAAACTGTTTTCTCAGAGAAGCACAAGAGCTTACTGAAAAAGGTTTGTAATAGTATTAGTAAATCTTTGATAAGTTTTATTAAGCTTTGGAATCGTGTTTGGATTGTAATTGTGGAAACATGAGCTTTTGTTGGTTTTGATGATTGGAAGACAGTGAAATTTAGCTTCTTCCAGTAAGAAAGTGACACAGTGAAAAATGTAAAGACAAAGATTTCTCCCATGTTATTTTTGTCCTTTCTCTTCAGTTTGATGAAGGGAGTTTTTTAAAAAGGAAAGGAACCGCCTAGCAAAAATGATCTTGTGCCTTTTTGCAGGTTTTGCAGACTTGACAAATAAGCAGGTGGTAACTGGCCTCATTTCTTTGTACGCACAAGTGGTCATCTGGTTCTGCCGCTCCAGTCTCCTTCCAGAGGGTTTAGGTAAGCATGAACTCTAATGTGTTTGTGACAAGGAGACTATCCAGTAAGTGATTCCTGTGAACGCTTTCTTAGCCATGCTTTTCTAAATTTTTCATCAATAACAAGTCGTGTAGGTTCAGTGTCAGCATATGCTGAACTTCTGTTGGTGAAATTGAGATTTTACTGTTTTTTTCAAATACATAGTGTGGAATTAATGCAACCAGTTTATTTCCTGGATGTTTGTTTTGGGTTTTTTTAATAGCTATAAGCCTCTGACTTGAAGGAGTTGCTTGAGTCCTTGAAATACGTGGGATTTTAAAGAAATAGCTATTGAGCAATACTGGAATCCTTGTTTTTACAGTAAAAGCATTGCCTGCATGTTTGACCCCTTCGCACCTTGGAAATATTTCTTTGTTTGGATGGATTATAAATTCTGTTGTCAGCCTGTGTTGTCTTGCAAATGCTCACAGGACAAGTTCAAAAAACATTTGCTTTGAGAATTTTTTTTGTGAACTTCAGCTTACACTGTGTGTTCTGAATGCTACATGAACTGTAAACTTGAAGTGGCACTTGAGACGAGAAGGAACTGAGTCTTATGTCTTACATTACTTTTAGCAAAAGCAGAAAGAGAGTTGGCTTCTTTCAGAGCTGGAGGCTTCTTGATGCTTAGCTTGTATGATCTTGTGTCTTTTGAGTCAAAAATTTTACTGTAAAAATGTGATACTACATATTTATCTTGCTTTTACTTTATTACCTGTAGATGATGATGACAGGCATTTGTCTAGACCTTTCTACAATTATCCTCTGATTCAGAGCTACTATACTGATCATCGACAGAAACTTGAGCGTTTATCAAGGTGAGCCTCACGGGAAAACTCTGGAGCCCTTCCACTGCAAACTGAGAGGTGGAAGTGAACGGCTTTATAGCAACCGTTGTATCTGCTATGCCTAATGCATTTGCCAGCAGTAATCTTGACTTCAGTGATGCACTGTTCTGTTGAACACAGAGGTTACTCTCCTGTGTTAAAATGCTTTTATGTGCCCCTGCATAGTACCGTTTGTTGGTATAATAATTTTGTGTAGCGTACTTAACTCATTGTCTAGTCTGTAGAATTTGTTCCTACTGAAAAAGAACATGTGATTAGGATAGGATCAGTCATCTCCATTCAGCAAAGCACAGCGTCCACAGAACAAGTGTTTTGGACACAGAAGAAAGCATGTTGGTTTTTTTTTTAAAAAAAAGAAAACCATCTCTTTTATTGACTAGTACTAGATGGCAAGAACTGTACTGGCCTAAATCTACTCACAGGTGCATTTGTGTAATTTAGTAAGACAGTCAGAGTTACATGTAGTTGGCACACCCAGCACTCTGCTGGCTGTTGGACAGAGGTTAATTCCTAAGGTAAACTCTCTTTGGTGGACTAGCTTACTAGCATATAGGTGATATGCCTTGTATTAGAGGCTATTAGGTTTTTCTTTGGAAATGGTACTGAAAACTAAATTAAGACCTGAAGCAGCTCAGGCTATGGCACTGTGAACAAGATGCTGCAAGAGTAGTTAAGGTGGAAGCTGCAGTGTATTAGCTATTGACTTCAGAGTTCCTGTTCCTTAGCTTACTTCCCATGTAACTTACAGGCCCATGTGTTCCTTAGAAGCACACAACCTCCAGTGCACTTCTTCTGCTTTTCTTCATTGGGAAGTGAAAAGGCAGCATTGCAGTCAGCAGAGGACTGTAATTTTTAAAAGTTCAGCCATTTGTAATTGTAACAGCATGTGTATAGAAACATAAATACTGCATTAGAGAATACTCCAATTTACCTGTATGCTCAGCTTTCTGAGAAGAACTTTTTTCCAGTAACAAGAGTGAGATGCTGAGAACAAAATCTGACATTTCTGTCATGTTGTCTCACAGCTGTGTATTGGAACCCTTCAATCTGAGGCATGAGATTAGTGTTAAAAGAATAGTCCTGCTATTTTGACACTGCTGTGTTTCCTCTGTTAGACAGTATGAGAGTGGTTATTTCTGCCACTTGGAAAACTTTCTTTCCACTTGCTTTGCACTACAAGTAATACAACTAAACAGAAAACCTGTGAACGAAAAGATCGATGCAACTTTTTCCTTAATAAGGCAGCTTGTAGGATTTCTGTTTAGAGCTCCTTTAATAATTGAATGTGATCTAATGAACATCTTTCATCTGACTCAGAAATGTCTTTCCTGTCTATTGTGAGCCAAAATCATGCCTTTGTTACTTTCTTTGACTCCTGGGAGCTTTTGGTTTTTTGGGGGCTTTTTGTTTGTTTTTTGGGGGAGGTTTTGGTGGGGTTTTTTTGGTTATGGTTTCCTTGGATGGTTTTTTGTTTGTTTGTTTGTTTTGAGGTGGAGGAAATATTTTGCACTGCGAGGCTGGAACTAGTGTTTCACTCTGTCCAAATCCTTGCTGCCTTTTGTTCCAGAGGAAAGTGGGATTCTGAGTGCTTGATGATTGATGGACTGGTTTCCCAGTTAGGAGACCAAGTTGAGAAGTTGTGGCGGAGAGATGAAGGAGGAACTGGGAAATACCCACCTGCTAGTTTACATGTGAGTGTTATGTTCACTGAAAGCAACTACAGTAACACCCCCCCCGCCTACAATCCCAGCCAAAAGCCAGGGATCTATGAAAGACAGGAGCTTTTGAAGAGCTTTTAATTTTTCATTTCAGGCACTGCTGGACCTCTATTTGCTAGAAAGCATTGATGAAAACTACAAACATGCAATTGTATCCTTTCCAGTTATTCTGATTACACCTTCCCTATGTGCACGTAAACATTCTGCAATGTTTGGCACCTGCTGTTTAGTGACTTTATTTAATTTATGCTTCAAACACAATGCAAGTGAAAACGTTGAGTTTAGAATGAAGTTGTAGACAGAAGCATTGCTTTGTTTCTTTGTACTGTGGATTTTTAAAATGTTTTGTTGCCAAGTCTTTTCTCTTAAGAGAGAACAGGGTTACTTAGAAATGTTAAAGATAAAAAGCCCTTTTATTTTTTCTTAAAACATAGAGACACTTTTAAATTTTTTAAAGCCATCATATCGGTTTCGTCAAGTGGCTGCTTCCTAGAATGAAGCACTAAAATGTGCTACTTCAGAGCAAAAGGATTTCTAACAGAGGCTTGCAAGTACCAGATTTTTGCTAAGAAATCATCGATTTTCCAGCACAGCTAACAGTGTGTCCTGTTAGAAGTGCAGGCACACAGAATAATAAACAGGAGAAAAGTCATTGGGCAGAAACTTGATTTTTAGGCTGCTGAAATACAGAGAATTTTTTTTGTTTGCTGTCCAGCTCGAGAAGGGAGCCTAGAGAGCAAGGGTTTTAAAAACTGTCATATCCTTCAACTGTCTTATTAAAATAGCTCCCTAAAATTGGCACTACCAGTGAGTGATCCACATACTGTTTTAAATCCAGTTGTAACCATTCAGAGCTAAGTTGTATTGTAAAGACACCATAATTTCCATTGTCTCATATATTCTGGAAATGAGGGGAAAACACCAGCTGTAGAATTTGTTTGCTTTAATAATTAAGCATTGGATGTCCAAATGGTTTGAATGTCCAGCTGATAGCTCCACTGACTAAAGAGGGAGGCTGAGTTTGTCGCAGAAGTACTTAAATAGTATGCTTCTCTAAATGTAATGTGATAAATTTTTGGTCTTACAAATTTATTAGCCTTAATTAGATACTTGATATCAGACAATTTACTTGCTGCTAGATGTCATACATTCCTCTCCAGATAAAACAGAAACTTCAATTGACTCCTTCCCAACTGCCTTTGCTATCCCTTGGGGTCTTGTTAAGCTTATTCAAGGTTTTTGGCTTCTAGATCACAATGATTATGAAGTAAGTATGTTACAGTTTAATTAGACACACATTGCAGTACAAAGCCGTGATCTCTAGAATGATTTTTAAGAATTGGTGCTTAGCCAATAACAGGTGCTAAAGCATTAGAAGCTTCTTTGTGATACTGCTACGACATCTTCAGCAGTAGTTATGATCTGAAGTTTTGTTGTAGTTGCTTGTACAGGAAATTGATTAAAACAAAGAAGAGAGCAACTTTAATAATGCTAGATATTTGTATTTTCCAAGCCATCCGCCCACAGACTGGTTGAGCACTTTCTGAAACACAGTGGTTTAGGTACTTTAAATATTAAAACTATGACCACAGCAGCAAGATTTGAGACAGAAGGCTGCAAAGGTGACCTTTCAACTCAATTCATATTCTTTCTGATACAGGAGTTTGTTCTTTGCCTGTTTTGATGTTAATATGATCTGTTTGTCTGGGAGAATAACTTTCTCTTCAGCAGTGTATTTAGAAAAAGTGGTGATTTTACAGAGATTTTATTAATTTGGAAAAGTGGGAGTTACTCCTTTTAAAAGACTCACTTTGTTCTGTGTGGCTAATGGATTTTTTTTTGTGCAAATACTGAAGAATTTTTACTGACATGTCCTGTATCAAGTATTTTGTTAGTCAGTCACATAAGTTTATTTAAAGACAATTCACCCTTACTTAAGAAACTTTTGAATATTTTTGTGGCACGCATATACGTGTAGAACACAATAACCCTGGTCTTTTAACTCTACAGAATTCACTGGCCCTGCTCTTTCATCCAGCCACAATCAAAACTGTGTCATGGCAACATACAAGAATTATTCAATCCCTCATGTGCCAAGGAGAGCAGAAGCGAGCCCTCAGATACTTACAGATGATGAAGCCATCGATATCGAGCAGTAGTGAAGTGCGGCTCTTTCTCAATGTGTTGTTGTCCAACAGGTAAAGAAATACCCCACCATTTTGGCATTGAAATACTGTGAAAGGTGAAGAAAAAATAATACAAGACATGATCTCTAAATTTCCTTTAAACTGGGATTACAAGAATTGTGGGACATCTTTTTGGTTATCCTATTCCTTTATGTCTTCAAAACAATAAATTGCAGGTGCCTGGTGGAGGCATGGGGTCTGTTGCATCAACATGCCACTAAGTTAAACATAGAAGAGCTGTTAAAACACATGTATGAAATGTGTCAGGACATGGGACTAATGGAAGACTTACTGAAGCTACCTTTCACAGACACTGAACAAGTAAGTGTGGAGGAGAAGAAAACCTTAATCGCCCCTTTGAAAAGAGAAGAGGAAGAATCATGATAGATTTTTGAAATGTGTTCTTTCTCATAGGAGTGTTTGGTGAAGTTTTTACAGACCAGTGCTGGTGTTCAGAATCATGAATTTCTTTTAGTCTACCACCTGCAGCGTGCCAACTACATCCCAGCACTACAGTTGAATCAGTCAATGAAGGCTAACCTTGTGGTAAGGGTAAAAGTCCCGTAGAGTGCACGCATTTCTGTTAGGTGTTACTAACTGGTTTTGGTAGGACTCCATAAAAATCCTGCTTTGTTTTTTATACCATTCTTTGAAATTCTAGGAATAGTTTTCTACACCTTCAGTTACAGCTGCACCTAGAAGCTGAACAAAATAGTTCAGTACTCCAAAGCTCCTCTGTGAAGTTCTAAATTAAGTGTTACAGGCCATTGTTGACTCCACTTAAAATAGTTTGTTTGCATCTGAGGCATAAATTTCTCTCTTTTCTATCAGCCAATCTTATGATTCCGTTAATCACATATGTAAGTTACGTGTGATTTAGCTTATTGAAAGCAGGCTCTTCCACAGCTTTCACATTGCCACTTTGATGACAGAAATTTTTATTTAATTTTCTCAAGATAGCCAGACAAAATCTTGTACTTCTGTTAGGCATCTGTGATGCATTTGGTGTTCTGTGGAACCATCGTTTTCAAGTGAATTGAATTTAGAAGGTGGTTTTGGAAATGTTAGGTCCTGCATTTGAAAACATTCATCCAGCCAGAAGGTGGGCGGGCATAGGTAGCTTTTTCTCACTGGGTTAAATAGTCACACCATTTTGTCCAAGGTCACTTGCAGTTGTCCTGTCTACTCAGGGGGAAATTTATTCACTACGTAGAAATAGCACAGAGGGTTCTGTGCAATGAACTACAAAAGTAGCTAACTTTTTGCTTTACGCTTTTCATTCCTCAGACTGATCGTGATCCTCGCGTGAGAGAGAGAGCAGTTGCCAGAACTTCGATAGTAGAGCACTATGGCAAGACCCTTCCTAGGGTTTACAGGAAGCTGGCTGTAGAGAGAGCCCAGCCTTACCCTTTGCCTTCATCGGTCGTCAGAGAAGGTAATTGTTAGCGGGGGCAGTGCAATGGACAACCAACCATCACTTTGATTGCACAAGGCTGATATTTTTTCCCTCTTGCTTTACAGTTAGGAGACCGACACCCTTATCAACAGTAACAAAAAAAGGGAATGCAGGAAATGTGCAAACAAGAGCAAGTTTCATTAGTAATGTATTGTCCAAAATCGGAGAAGTGTGGGTCGGAAATGAGCAGAAAGCGAGTTGCTCACAATACAATAGGTAAGCAGCCTTTTAACAAAGTTTCAGAGGGAGAGGGAGGGAGAGGGAAGGAGAGAGAAGGAGAGGGAGGGAGAGTATTATATGATAATGTTATTTATGCAAATACATGTTTGTGGTATATGTGTTTACGGAATTGGTGTGTGGATTTTGACAGACCTGATTCTGTGATCAAATAGTAAACTTCTACAACTTCCTGCCTGGTTTCTTCTATGTTTCTGTCGTTTTTTTGTTTTGTTTTTTTAAACTTACAAATAAGCAGAATTATAAGGAGTGGAAAAAGGCTAATAATTGTCTTATTATTTCCCTAGAGGTAGTAGGGTCAAATTCACTGAAATTCTGCTCTGTTTGGACTTCGGGGGATTGAAAGTCAGTTACTTTTTTGTTTTAATTCTAGACCTAGAGCTACAGAATCCCCAGTTGTAACACAGCCTCTCCCCGATGCAGAGTTGCGCACTGCCTTTGTGGGGACACCGGTTACACATTTTTCATTTAAATGTTCCAGGTATGGTCGATCTACAGAATGAATATTTCAAAAACATATTGCTTCTCATATATGTGTGTGTGTGTGTATCCTCTCTGTGTTTTCAGAGTGTTCTGTTTGTATTTAGTTTTGTGCCTGTTAAAGAAATGGGTCATCTCCTGGACACAGCTAAGTGGAGAATTTGAAGTGGTCCCAGCATTGAAATGTAGATGAGTTTTCTTTCAACATGGGAATGACATCACTTGTGCAACTTAAACTTGGATTCCTCTTGCCTCAGAGGCAACGATTTGGGAAAGAAAAACTTTTTAAAAAGGAAATGCCTGTAACTTGTTAATGGGCCTGGTACATCACCCAAACAGTGAGGGTTCACTTGTATTTCTTGTTCATTGACTGGTTTTGTTCTGTACCAGCTCAGATTTCCTGAATGCAGCCTGATTTTTTTCATTCACTTCTTTCTTCTTTTTGTATTTCAAATTGTGTATCTGAACAGATTGCTGGATTCGGTGGTTCGGCCTGTGCCTTCATGTTCTGCAGCACAGTCACCATGCACAGCTGCTACTTCATTCATGGCATCCAGCCCACTGAAATCAAATATGCATGGTTCTGTCTCAAAAAAGAATTTTTCAAGAGTATCAGAGCTGAATTTACTCGAGACTCCCCTTGTGGTTAAGGTTTGTATTAAAAAAAAAAACAAAAAACAAAAACAAACCAACAAAAATGGTAACAACCAACCAAAGCAAAAGCCTGTAAGTTTCAGTCAAAATGAAATCACCAAAGTGTTAAACACAACTGCCGGTGGGTTGCACTTGTGGAATATTTTCGGTACGCGTGTGGCTACTGTCGGTATGGTCCTTTGTATCCGCAGCAGCAGTTGGGAACAGTTTGGAAGAGGGGAAGTTTAGTTCTAAAGGAACTGCAGCACGCACGTAGTCCCGTAGCTTTGCGAAATACACTTTATTTTTGTTGCGTGGATCAAAGGAAGTGAAGATTGGACTTTCCAATAGACCTGGATACTTAAAGCTGCGGTTTGTAGCTTAACCGTCTCGTCATTTAAGTGCTCTGTAGCTCTGCACAGCTTGACTTGCACACCTACAAGCAAGGTGTATGCGCTTCTGTTTCTTAATCCGGTTAAGTGAATGACAACTGAGTGATGTCAGTTAAGGGATTTCATTCTCTGTCAAATTCAGTGCTGGCTTTTTGCAGTAAGTTTTGGTATTAGTTGTTTGGGTCAAACTGTATTTGCATTCAGTGCCAGCAAACTCTTCTCATGCACGGAAATAACACACGACCTGTCTTCTTGGTGCTGATGTTTTTGCCTTTGCCAACCTGCACAAAATAGTTGTGATCTTTCTGAATCGCTGCCTTTTTCTTCTTGCTAAATATTCTCCCTGCCATTAAGCTAGTTTCATTCTCCTCCTTTTCAACCCTGGCAATACTGGAAATTCTTTTTTGAGATGAGCTAAGAAGACCTGAACACATCTAGATGAAGATGTGTAGGTATTTTCACAGCAGTGTCACTTAATTTAGTCTAGTGCATGGATTGATGGATTGGTGAAAAAAATAAGCCATTTGGCATGGCAGTGTTGTCAGTATCCAGGGTGGTATCATTTGAAGTTGTACACTTTTGAGAAGAGCAGTCCAGAAAGGCCCAAAATCACTGGGATGGGAGACATCACCACAGACGACAAGATGCCATATCCTCGTTTCTTCAGGAAATTAATGGGAAAACTTAACGTTATATGTTGGCATCAAGGGAAGAAAAAAAGGCAAAAAGAAGCATAACTAGCATGGCTTTTTGTCATAAAGGTTTTCTTACCGTTGGAAAAAGAGCCAAACTTTTTCCTCTCTGCTGGTACAGGCTCAGTTTGTGATGTAAACCAATACTTTTGACAAGCGAAGTCTTCTGTTGTGAAGATTTAACTAGTTTTAAATTAAATGCTTTTCTTTCTTTTCATAGAGAGCTAAAGTGTTGGCCACATCTGCTTCTGGATTTCCTGGGTTTACTCCTCAGTCTATTCTGAGATCCAGCCTTCGCACCACTCCCCTGGCAACTCCCTCTGCATCTCCAGGACGATCAATTACTCCTCCTCTACGAGCAAAGGAGCCTCGAATATCTTTCATGGAGGAGAACTCGAATGCAGAAGGGACTGTTGGGGTAAGCTGGGCTGTAATTAGTGATTTTTACAGTGAAAGGCATTAGGGACTGTGATTTGATGTAGATTTTTCTCAAGTTTGCTAAAACTCCTTTGAGTTGAGAACTGAAATTGCAAATGAGAATGGAGCCTTCAATTTGGTCCAAAAAAGGTTATGTTAGACCTTCTGTGACGCCACGTGCCTGCAGGAACGTATTCCTAAGAGACGTCAGTGACCGTGGCGGTTTTTACTCAAGTGTTGATCGGAGCTGTGATTGCTCCAAACTGCTTGTCCAGCTTCCTGCTGCACCTTCTCAAATGGTGGTATGGCTGGAAGGTAAGGAGTACAGATTGAGCCAGTTGTTTGGGTTTGTTAAGCTTTGTGAATGAAACACTTTTGAAAGCAACAGAAGTGATGAGCTGCATGTCCTTCCAGCCCCTTTTGGCAAGGCTGGGTTTACTCACGTCATGGTAACAACAGACTCCGGACGAGAGAGCTGTGCTGTTGTCTGTATCCTAGCCCTAAAGCTCTCGGATTTGTTTCCTGCCTTGCACCAGCGATAGCATTCATGTCATTGTCAAATGGAGTTGGTCTGTCTGACAGTTGCCCCTTCTACTCCTCCTTTTGTGCAGTCACTTGGATTCCCTGGTTCATCATACAGTTGCTGAAGCAACGTACCAAAACCAGGGGCAGAACAGGGGCGTGTGCTCGTAGCCACATGTGTGAGCTTTCTGTGTATGTGCTAACAAATTGTCATCGCCTGTTTTTCTTAAACCTTTCATTGCCCGCTCTAAAGAATGACTCAATTGTAACAAGAGACTCTCACTTCTATATGAAGTTCTTACTAATAACGCGGTGTGGCTGGATTAATTGCCTTGTTCCATGCTACAGGCATAGTGAACACTGAAATATTTTAGTAGCGCAACCAAGCTGAAAAGGGAAGCGTTAAAAACAAACAAAAAAAAAAAACCCAAAAAAGAGAGAGAGAAATCTTGAGGTATGATTTTAGGTACGCAAAGCTCCCTCATCTTGAAAGCACAGTAGTGAACCCAATGAACAGCCTTGAGGTGAGAGAGTATAAGCAAGCACTTAAAAGACCCATTGCATCATAATTCTCCAAGGTCGTGGAACTCAATAAGCAGTGAAAAGAGTGATTAATTTTTACACTTGGCTTTAAAAGCTAAGACAATGCTAAAAGGGGAATTAATTTTGTCATGCCTTGCTTAGGATGTCACCTTTAAAACTGCAAAATATTGCTATGGGTTTGGTTTGGGGTTTTTTTTCTTGCTTTGCCGAAAAGCATATGCATGTAATTGATTGTAAACTTTTTTTTTTTTTTTTTTTTTTTGGCTGAAAAGGTAAGAGAAGATGATAAAGCACTACCTGGGGCTTCGTCTGAGTATCATCACAAAGTGGAAGAGAGTGCTTGGTCTGAAAGTAGAGAGAAAACACCTCTGTTTAGTCTGAGCAATCCTGAGGATGATTGTCCTGAAACGGAAGAGTATTCAGAAAGCATTCCTGGAGATGGTTTGGAGAAAATGGATGTCAGCAAAGAAAATAGTAACTTCTCTGCCAGGTCTGACCAAACTACTTTGGAGTATCATGATGCAAAATCACCTGGCGATTTTGAGGATGATGTCATCTTTATAACTGCTAAACCAGCTAATTCTTCCGCTAAAGAACCTGCCCATGCTCAAGAATTGGAGAAGGAAGAAGACGGTGAAATGGTTGAAAATAAACTCTTCCAGATGGAACAACCAGATTCGTCAGAACTAAGAACAGAAGCTGGTGTGTTTCATCCTATTATAACCTAAGTTTCTGAATTTTTGAAATGTCTTTGAAAAGTTAAATTACTGATAAGTGCAGCAGTTACCGATGAGCGTTCACAAGTGTCCTAGGCACTTGCTTGTCCTAGGCTTTTAAAATTGCCACTGTTTTGAGTACTTTTTTAGGTGTGTCCGCTTCTCAGTAAAGCTATGGTTGCTCATTTTGCTGGCTCAACAGCTTATGCAGCCTTTTCCAAACCTATTTCAGTTGGTCTTTGGCAATTCAGCTCAATTCCACTCGTTCCAGCCAGTCCAGCTGCCAAGGATGCGTTCATATGAGCAGGTCTACTGGCAGATTAGAAGAGATGCAGTTCACTAGCTGTGAGCAGTGATGAAGAGCTGGGAATGAAAGTACTGGAGGAGCAGGGAAGAAGATGTGCCAGCACAGCTGCAGACAGTGTTTGACAAACAGAACTCAGTCCATTCAACTCCTTATAAAACAAGTTTGCTGTTTCTGGGAGATGTACGCAAGTGTCGGAGTTCTGTGTCTGAGGTCTTGAAGCCGTTTGTAGCAGCGAGTGTGCACTCCAGTATCAGTGCACCATATGCACCCTGATTCAGTCCTAAGTCTGAGATGATTCTGGAGGATCCTGGAGATTGAGTGTTACTATTGAAGTTCCTCAGCTCCTTATCTTTTTCAATAATGGGAGTGCCCAGATATGGACTTCACATACATGGGTAAAAGGAACGCTCTGGCTCTGAGTGTTTCTAGTAAGACAGGTCAAATCCTTTGTTGATCCTATTTTAGTTGTCTTGCATTTGGACAAGAAATCAAAGGTGCTTTTCATTAAAAATAAAGGTGAGGTAATAATCGTTAAACAATAACTTCATAGAGAAACTTCGTCATTGCTGGACTATGGTACAAACAGTTCTTGACGGTTTCAGTACTCTGGAAGCATTAGAGGGCAGTCAGGATTGCTCTTGTTTGGCCGGAGATAGCAAAATTATCCCAGTCCTGCATACTGTCTGCAAAGGGAATTTCCGGATCTGGAGGAAGCAGACAGTAGAAGCAAAGGAAAAAAGGCAGATGTTTCTAAAATTCAACTTGCTGAGATAAAAACAGGTTAGCAGGCAGTTGGGTTTCCACACCACCAGTCAATCACTAGAGAAAAGAACAAGGAAAGACCTTGGATGCGTTCTTGTAGAAGAGGGGAAATGGAGTCAAGAAAGGAGAGAAGCACTGCTGGACTGACATACATGGTCAAAGAGAAATAAAGAAAACTTACTACCCAGTTTTAAGAGGGAGGGATGTTTTGTGAAGATTTTATGTATTAGATCAGTAACCAATCAAGTTTAGTTTGTCAAGAGAGTATAAATAGTCCTTGTGTTGACTGAAATCATGCACCAGAGTTCTTGTCCTACTGGAAAGAAGAATTCAGATCTTCTGTGCATGTGCAGTCCTGGTAGCATTATTTTGTTGGAGCACTGTGCTCCCTTTAAAGTCATATGAACATTGTAAAAGCACTGATGTTAAGGGCAACGGGGCAGTCATCCATCTGTCTGTTTTTGTAGGATTAGTGGAAGAATCAAGTGCTGAATGTCTTCCCCTTCCTGAGGATGGTAAACTGGTGTTTAAAGCTGCTGAGGCTGCTCCTTTTGGGACTGCAAGTGAAGGGTAAGTTTAGACAGCAGAGACATCTTTGGGTTCACACAACATGCAACTGCTGGCTTTCCTGTGTTGCAAAACTATGATTTTGACCTGGTATTGGTTCTTCCCCGTGTTCTTAAATACATCAGCTTTTGTATTCCTTTCTGTCTGGCAACAGAACTAGTTTGGCATGAATAGAAGTCAAACTGACTAGCTGTCAGTTGGAGCCTTTTTCCTCAAGTGACTGCAGACCCCAAAGTGTGGTGAAAAAGACCATTCAAGAGCCCATATAAACCTTTTTTAGAGTCTGAGGGTTGCCAAGCAGATACTGTGAACATAAGCCCTGCTTTTGCTGGGCAGTTGTGTAGCTAAAAATGACACCTGAGAGTCCTGTAACTTTAGCGGGTTTCTTTGGGGGTTTGAATGTTTTCTGGCAGTATTTTATACACTTAATTACCCTTTTCTGTGTGTGCTCAATTAGCATCTATTTGTTTATGGAAAGGGAAGCAGTTTTCTCACCAGATACTTCAAAGCTGCCACTGCTTAGTGATCAAGAGAGAATGTTAGCAATGAGATAACCCTTCATTTCAAGTGGTAACTTAGACTGGTACAAACTTTTGTTCATTTTATTCTAGACTTCCAGTATAGCAGTTGTGCTCTTGCTACAGAAGACAGATAATCTATTATTCTTTAATACAACTCTGTTGTTATGTTATTACCTAGTGTTAGATAACTGGAAAGAGTGTTAAGTACTTGGTTCATTGCATAAAGTGAGTCACAAATTGAATGTAGGTCTATTGGTAAAGAACTTTGTAATTTTTCTTATTTTTTTCTTTTTTGAAACTTGGAAGATTTTTACAGTGAGAAAGTAATTTTTCAAGCTCTTCAAGGTTTGTTTTGAAGCTTTATGATGAATTTCTCTCTTTCTGTTCATAAAGTGAAAGAAACCACCAGGAGTCCAAAACGTCCTCTTCATCAGAAGAAAAAGCCATGCCCATTGCAACAAATCCACAGCTTTCTGAATCCCTGGAGGCAGACAGTGGATGTACGTACATTATGTTGGAGATGTTGTGGGATTTGAGGTAGCTAAACTCCAGAAGTAAAACGTGTAGTTTACCGTACCACTGCGGGTGTCTCAGACTGAAGCAGTGCCAGCATGTTACTGCTAACTTTCACTGAACTGTAGAGAGAAGACCCTCCTTGGAGAAAGTCCTTATAGAAAATGCATAGTGATAAGTTCCTGCTCTTGATAAAGATATTGAAGAATTGTTAGAGTTTAAACTAGGAGAAGGAGAGATCAGTATTTATTTTAATGTTGTACACCACTGCTTGTGTGCTGTTGTAAAAGGTGACGCATGCTTGGTATTTAGGCTTTGAAGAATAGCTAGCTATCATTGTGCCTTCCCAGCCACCACTTTCCTCCTTTTTTCTGAGGACTTGCCAGCTGATTTTTTTTCCTCGCTCTTTTTTAAATGGTGGGACTGCCTCCTTGACCAAGAGAGAGAGTTCTGGCTTCCAGTTTTTGGAGAAAGCCCAGTATATGTGGCAGGATGGAGAACTGCGGTGTTGGCTCCTGCTCCTACTCCCTCTGCTCCCTGCGTTGCTTCCTGTTGCTTAAACCTGTGTCATTTATATGGCAGTTAAGTTAAAATTATATAAATCTTTTCCAGCTGTGATAAGTATCCTTGAGAGTGAGGATGTGGTGAATACTCATTCAGAACATTGCCTTGAGGGGAAGCGTGTGGATTTACCTAAAGAACGTAACCTAGAAGCAACTGAAGTTGAAGAAAGTGTTCCTATTCTGCAGAAAGAATTAACTGATTCTAACAATCTTCCTAAAACTGAGGAAATCAATGTAAGTGAACTATTTTTCTGGTTTTGACTAAATAGAAGACACTTTGCAAATTGAGGACAGTCCTGTCTTGTTGACGATGAGAAGGCACAGAAAAACACCTCAGTTTCTTTAGCTGGTTAACACAAGTTAAAACCTCATTATGTTAGGGCAGATAAGTTTTTCTCCAATGCATTTTCTGTAGCTAGAACACAGAATAGAACTTATCAAGACTTGAGCCTTTGATAGCAATGGTAGTACAAAAAAAGTGCCTAAACTTTTTTTTTTAAATAACCATGCATTAATTTGGTATCCTAGAACTTAAGCATTTCTTATTTGACTTTAAAAAAATAGTTTTAATGTTAAAGACAATAAGAGAAGTTGAGGAGTGCAGCCTTTTGCTACTGGAGGCCATTTACCAAATAAAAAAATGATGTGGGAACCAAACTCATTTTCAAAATGATTTAGGTGCTTTTAGAGCCTTTACTATTTGATAATAAGCTACATAAACAGAATTCCCAGTAATGAGTTAATTTCAGTGTCAAGATATTTCCAACTACCTAAAACTTGTTTTAAAACCCATTTGTTTTTAACATCTAAAAATTGTAAAATACAAATTTTAAAAGGTTTTTCATATGGACAGAGAATTAGAAGTAGAGATTCTTTTTTTTTTTTTATCCCAGGTTTTTCCCCGTTGTTGTTACTTGTACTGGGGCTGATGAGTTATTTGGATTCACTATGGCTGTCCTCTAAGTGCTATAGAGAGTATAGTGTCCATTTCCTATCGGATATATACTCACAGGGAGTAATAATAGAGTGAAATACAAACTGAAAGGTAGATGTACCACACACAGATTGGTCTTAAGTAACAGAAAATGCTTTTCAGTGTCCTGAGTTTCTGATAAAGTTCAGTAGGCAGTCACTTATTTAGCTTGTCTTGGCTTTGGGATTGAGGACAGTGCTGTAGAGAAGATGGTTATAGACCTGGGAATACCTAAATCACTTAAGGGAGTAAATGGGAAATTTGTGATTGGAAGAAGAGAGCAAGTACATGAGACGAGCACAAAGCTTCTGCAGTCATTCATGTAGCAGTACAGTGACAGTTTTTCTGCTTTTGTTATAACTGGTTCTTATTGATGTGTACTATGTCAACCTCTCTGGCTTGTCTGCCTTCACTGAATTTAGGACAAACTATGTTCTGCTTTCTTGTTTGTAGATTTGTAAGCATGAAAGGAAAGTTTCTGCAGACTAGTGTTTCTTGGACTTTAGGTTTGAAGCGTGGCGTGTTGTTTTAGCAACTTTTGACAAGGGAGAAGGCAAGAAAATAGGCAGATTCTGTGGAGGCTCCTGTTGAGTGGCTTCTTCCTTCTGCCATCATTGGCTATCAGGGTTAAATTAGTAACTTAAAGGGTTGGGAGAAGGTCTGTACACATTGATTAAGTTCTCTTGACCATTTGAGTAACTTGAAGTACATAACAGATACTACATCTGTTCTCACCATAAAAGCTTGATATCTCATGTGTATCTAGAAGGAAGGAATGATTGCTGAATCCAAGGAGCTACAAAATGTGAGATGGAGGGATTTAGAATATACGTGTTGTCTCGTGCAATCCAAGTGATTCTTTAAAGCACAGGGTTGAGTTGTCGGATGTGATACCTGACCAGTTTTACTAAGCGTTGCAGTCACAACTGCCACGACTGAAGCTTTGTACTTTGAGGATGGAATTGTATTTTACCATGTTAGATGCACAGTTGGTCACTGTGTGCAGTACTTTCTGGACTGACTATACATCCAGTGTGGTGACTCCTGACAGTTGTGTATGCAGCTTGAATGGCAAAACTGCTCATTTTGTTCATGGGTAGCGGCAAATCATTAGTGTTGAACAGACGTATTGGAGATGGAGCATGTGATTGCATACACTGAATACCGTGTCCCTTAAGCACAACTTTTATCTGTAGTAGAGAGTACATTGTAGGTTTCTAACTTTACGTTCAGTGGTGAGCTGAAAAGCCACCTTTCACTGTCCTCAGTTTCATCCAGCTCAGTTTGAAGTTAGTCTTTTTGTTAAGTAATAAAGCATTAATAGACATTTTGTAACTTTAGGTTACTGAAGATAGTGTGGTTAAGGCACAAGCCTCAGAAGAAGCACCTGAAGCGTCACCATATAGTGAACTACATCCATCAGGCAATCTTCAATACAGCTATGCTACTATAGAGCAACAGTTTGCGTGTGATTTGCATGATAATGGAGATGGTGAATGTGATGCAGCTGAGGGAGATGGAGAGCTTTTTATATCTCAGAGTAATTTTACTTTAGTCTTGGAAGGAGAAGAAGGTGAAGCAGAGATGGGAGACCCTACATTATTAGATGCTTCTAAACCAGCTGGCACAACAACAGGGGAGAAACCTGTGAAGAGTTTAGGAAATACCGAAAACCAAGAACACGTTACCAACTCAGTGTCCACTGTAACTAGTGATCAGGAATCTCAGAATGTTGCAGAGTCACTTCCATATGTGCCTGAACCCATTAAGGTAGCTATTGCTGAAAATTTACTGGATGTGATCAAAGACACAAGAAGTAAAGAATTTACATCTGAAGTTGTAGAACAGTCTATTAATGAAACCATAGGTAAAAAGGTAACTAGATTCCAGAAGGCAAAAGCTCCCTTAACAACTGTGCCAGAAGGAGTGGAACACGAAACCAGCAGACATCCAGTAGAGTATGTTGTCACTCCTAGGACACGCGCACGGGGACAACAGAGTAGAAACCAAAGTATTCTGCTGGCGAGCAATCAGCAACTAGTGAAGACAGACAAACCAGTTCTGTTAGGATTGTCTCCCAGGAGAAGTACCAGGCGAATAAAAGAAGCATCTGGGACTTCTAGTCTTCAAACAGCAGAAAATGCTAAAGATGAGCAGATACCTGTGATGCCTGTTACTCCGAGGAGAGGTAGGAAGCCTAAACTGAATAATTTGGAAAAAGTAGAAAGCAGCCATTCTGATGGACAAACATTGTCCGTCAGTACGCAATCCATAGCTGTTACTCCAAGAAGAGGAGTAAGGAGAACAAAGGAAGCTGCATCTGAACTCTTGGAAGAGGCTAGTGAGGAAACTTCTCTTGCTGAATTTAGCATTATTGCTTCTGCTCCTTCCAAAAGGACTAGAGGAGGAGCAAGTTCAGGAGGAGATCAAGAAACCATCCAGACTGACAGTGATCATCAGTTAAGAACGGCAGTCAGTGCCGGCAGAAGACCAAGAAAACTGCAAAGCATTCATTTACAATTTTCTGAAAGTACTGTCAAGGATCAAGAGGTGCAGCCTAGTGACCAACTCCTTTTACCTGTGCCAACGAAGAGGGGCAGGAGAAGAAAGATGAGTTCATCCGAAGTTTCAGAAACTTCTGACCTGGATCTGTCTAAATCATCACTTCCTCAAACAGAACTTAAGCTTCCTGTCACTCCTAGAAGAAGCGCTAGGAAGAAGGCACAAAATCTCTTGGCAGACGCAGAATCTCTCTCTACTCAGGAGGACAGACATTCAGGTGCGGAAGTGGAAATCCTTGATACTCCTAGGAGAACAAGAAGAGTAGTTACACGTGTGGAAGAAGAAAAAAGGGAGCCAACTCATGAGCCAACACCGGCACAGCCAAGTGAGGAATCGGCCAGACCCAGGACTACAGTACGAACAGGGCGTCGAGGCAGAAAGAGACGATCAGTATTGGAAGAGAGCACAGGGGAGGAGGCCTTCTCCCAAGGGCCTGGTGGCAGTCCTTTGCTGCTTGAAGGCATAAACCCGTCAGGACATGATGAAGCATCCAGAACTTTAACAGATAGTATTACAAGAACCAGATCTCGCAAAACTGCCATGCATCAGAAACGGTCTGTTGAGGAAAATGAGTCCTTCCTTTTCTCACCTCCTCTAACAAAGCTGACAAAGAAGCTTACAGGTAGGTGCACAATTTTTATATGCAAGATAGGGCACGTTGCTGTTTTATAAACCACAGGATAGGAACAGTGAGGGTGGCTTTAAGGACATCTTTACGTTGAGGAGAATGCAGTCATACCAAATAAAAGATTTGGAAAGAGGCAGTTCATCTTTTTTCTGAACTCGACGTGACTGGCTGGCTGGTTGTGGTGGAGACTGATCCGAGTAGAACGAACCGAAATTTAACCCGAATTTTTGTCATGAGCTTAATTTCTATCAGTTTCAAAAGCTGGAAGGTTTCTGAATCTGTGATTGCCATCCCTCCCCGCAACAGAGAAATAAAGGAGACTTCCAAATTCTGTTCAGTTTTCATCTTAAAATGAGCTGCATCTTGCAACAAACTGTGCAGCTGTTTAGTTGTGGGATTGTTTCCCGTGGACATGTGCTGTGTTAGTGAAGTTACTGCGCGTGGGGTTCTTTTTATGCGAGTACATGATAAAAATGTTTTTTGAGATGTGTAAGGACTGTTGATGCCTCTTGAGCGCAGTCTCTTTGATCATGTAAATGCAGGTAAAATCACGGCACTGGCTTATTTTTGTTCACAAGTTACTGTAAAAGATTGGATCCCAAGAGGCAGTTGCTATGGGAAGAATACCTCCACACTGAGTGTTTAGAAACCAGATTGGACCTTTTATTTCAGGAAGCAGTTGTGCTCTAGATTATCAGCTGTAATTTAATGTCACTATCCTTTATGTGTAAAGTGCACACATGCTAACAGTGCATTGTAATTTCAGCTGGAAAAGCAGACCATCCTGCGCAGTTTAAGGATTTAGACCCGGACTTGTCTTCTCAGTTTGTCTTTTCACCCCCTCTTTTGAGGTCAAGGAGAAAAAATGTATCTAGCATTTCCCGAATTGTGAAAGAAACAGTAAGTAACAGCTGTAGTTGTCTCCTGTTGTTGATTTTTGCTCTGTACCGTTTTTTCAGATCATAGTTTGCAGGGCCTTGCCTTTTTCCTTGAAGGTGTATCTAAAAAGAGAGCTTTAAATTAATCAGCTAAACAATTTGGGTTTGTTTTTTTTTTTCCCTTCATGAAAAGTAGCTACAAAAATCAATTTGGAATCTGTGTAAGTCAAGAACTAATGAGTATCACTGCACCTTTACCAAAAGGCACAGTGTCTTTTTTTAAACTTACTTGGTGTGTTATCTGTTAATTTCAGAATTTTAACTTTTAGAATGGTACAGTAATTTGAGATGGAAGGTTTGTTTTTGCAGAGAGAAGCTGTACTGCTTTTGGAAATAACTTTGTTATGACTTCTCCATGAAAGAAACATTCATTTGTATTCTGTAGAAATGTAAGAACTTGTGCATGACTAAGGTTTTTGCTGCCTTAACATAGGAGCTTCCACCTAAAGAGGAAGAGGACACCAAATCCATAGAGGCTGTGGGAAAGCAAAAGTTGAAGAGAGGTAGAACCGCAAAATCAAAAATGAAGAAAGCAAGCAAGTATGAAGTTCTTTTTAAGCACTCATTTGCATTCCTTTCTTGTGGTAGTGATTCAGCTTTTAGGCACCGAATTTCCTCTTCCTTTCTTGGCTGTGCAGTTCTGCTCTGACTTCATGAGCCTGTCCAGCCTGCTGGTCTAGTAGGCACCTTTTTTTGCCATGTAACGGTTTGGTTTTCTAATGGAAACAGAAGAGGGAGGGGATGGAAAAGGGCACGTAGCTACTGCTCTTCTCTGCAGTGATGGACGTGCTCTTACGTTGTCTTACTCCACCTTACGAATCCTCACCTTTACGGGTCTTTAGTTCCCCATACAAGGCAAGAGGGGGTCAGGGAATGAGTAAAGAGAAGTTTTTGTTTCTGGACGTGTTTTCTGGTTCCTTCTGGAAAACTGTTTCTTTGAGGACATTTGCCTCCTAAAAGCTGTGGTGGCGGCCTCGTATGAATAGCGATTAATGAGAGAATGCTTGGGCCAGCCTGGTAAGGAAGGGTAGCAAAAGGAAGCTTATTTATAAACCTTTTCTGCCTTGATCCTGTCTACAGAGAAGCCCATAACTAATTGTTTATCACTGATTTTTGTCATTCCATGGGAGTGTTTTCCCTCTACTGAATTCTGTTGTTAATGAAAAAATGGGCTTGATACTTCTCTTTCTTTCAGAAGCACAAAAAAAGAAGGTTCTTGGTCACCTCCACCAGTGGAAATAAAATTTCTCTCTCCTTTTGGGAGTCCAGTGGCTGGAACAAAAAGCAAACAGAAAGAAACTGCAGACGTGGCAGAGAAGACTCTGCGGAAGAACAAAAAAAGACTGTCTAACTTTCCAAAGCCAGTTGTGCGTCGGAAGATGCTGTAACGTTTTTTAAGTTTATCATGGACGCCACTGTTTGTAAAGTCATCAAAATTGTGTGGATTAGTAAAAAGAAAAAAACCATCTAATTTGGAAGAGATAATTTATATAAATTATTGTAAAATTTCATAAACAAATGGTCCTCGATAAGTAACTCCACATGGAGTGTGATTTCTTCAGTCAATGCAGTTTTCTATTTTATATTAGGACTTCGTAAATTTATATAATATGTAAATACAGCTTATTTTAGGAATGTTAAATAAAAACGTATCCTTCACAATATGCTTACTGTCTGGTAGCTTTTTGAGGGAATAGGGGGTTGAATGGCCCGTGTCACTCAGAAATTTTAATGTTGGTTTTTGAGAGTATTTAAAGCCCTCAAAAGGTGAAGCCAAAACGCTTTTAAGGTTTTTACAGTATACATGGAACTTCTGTAACAAGTAAACATTGAAAACGTAATAGTTTAAGTTTTATAAATAATGTTTGACCTTCTGGCACAAATAATTTGGCTGACAATACAAAGTGTATGTAATTCCTTACATTCACAGCTAAGTTGTACTGTATTGAAGTCAGAATGTAAAGAATTGTGTTAGAAGCTGTGCAATATTTTTTGTATTTGTCTTAAACTTTGGGAAAGCTGCTCTTTGGTTCATAAAACTAGATCACACCTCAGCTGTTTCACTGTTTTTTACAATTTGTTGTCAGCAAAAAATTAACTTGTGTAGAGGGTGTGATGCTTACAACAGCATATCAGATTTAAAGGGTTGTTACCCACATGCTTTGAAATGTGAGCCAAAATTATTTTCATAAGGTTAATAGGAAGGCTACTGTAATTGAAACAATTATTGTCTCTAAACATCGTTTGCAATATTTGAAGCCTGCGTACCCTGGCACTGTAAACTTGATGGTACAGCTAACACAGTATTCTGAGAAAGGTACAAAAATGCAGAGAAATCTTAGTTACAAGCCATATTTTCAAGTAATTATTTAATTAATACTCTTGGGTTATGGAGTAAATGTCCCTATAAAGCTACGATTTGTAAAAATAAATTCAAAAGCCTGTTCTGTTAAAAGCAGGCGTGGAAGTGCTGTTTTGATGTGCAGGCTTTTAGACAATGGGCTGGTTTTACATGGGTTAATTTATATATGGATGGGACTTTGAAGACTAGGAATGGTGGAACCTGGCATTAAACTTTTCAGTTAGTAAAAGCGACTAGAGTTACTCTAAGAAAGAATTTATTTGTTCAGTAGTACCCTGTAAATAATGGAAGAATGTATTAATGACAGACTAAGCTTGCCAAAGGCGTTTCTTCTGGGGCCGTGATTTTTCTGTCTCAGAACAGGTCATTCTAGAGAAGCAGTCGCATGCACGTGGATATTTTTCTCTTTGGGCACGTTCATGACTGAAAGAAAGCTTAAAAAATGCCAAAAGGTGACAGGGTGAAAGTGGCTGTTTGAGTGAGACCTTGCAGTCAGGTTAGTAATGATTTTCTCTGAGTATTTTGTACTTGAACTACAAGATAAATGTGGTTCAAAGAGGGAAGGGGAGGGGGAAGTTCTCGCAATATTACCGTAAATTCACATTGTACAGAAATGCAGCGAATAGCTCAGGAAATGGGGTAAAAGATCAGACTTTCAAACCTAGAAAAGAAAATCTAAATATCTATTTTTGTGTAGTGCATGAAAGTATTTCTAAAATGCTGATTCCTGATCAGATAGAATTAGCTGATAAAACGCTAGTGAAGATTGCTTAATAGAATTTTAACCTGTTTTTGCCTTTTATACATGCAGTGTATTTTTTGGTAGGAAAATCAGTTAGAGAACATGCTATTAGCCAATTTAATTAATAATTGGTAGCAATTTTTAGCCTCTTTATTTGATAACCAGGTCAGCCTCGTTTGGCAGTGCTTTGGAGGAAAAAAGAAAGCAATAACAAGAAAATTGGCATGAGATTTAAAAACTTCCTACAGGTTTGTAGTAAGTCTAGTGATTTTTTTTTTTTTTACTTTAAAGGAGTTTTAATTCAATTATATATTAAAACGGTTTCCTCTTCCTTTCTTTTCCCTTTTTTTTTTTCCCAGTTACCTGGATTGAATGCATAGTTCTTGGGTGCTGAGCAGTTTCCCCTGGGAGCAGTTTAAAAAGGAGTGTAAGCATAATCACAGAATCACAGAATGGACCTCGAAAGATCAGCTAGTCCAGTCCCCCTGCAGGAACACCTAAATGAGATCACACAGGAAGGTGTCCAGGGGGGTCTTGAATGTCTGCAGAGAAGGAGACTCCACAACCTCCCTGGGCACCCTGTTCCAGTGCTCTGTCGCCCTCACAGTAAAGAAGTTCCTCCTCAAATGCAAGCAGAACCTCCTGTATTCCAGCTTACACCCACTGCCCCTTGTCCTATCATTGGACACCACTGTGAAGAGCCTGGCTCCATCCACCTGACACCCACCCTTCATATATTTATAAACAGCCTCCTCTTCTCCAAGCTAAAGAGGCCCAGCTCCCTCAGCCGTTCCTCATAAGGGAGATGCTCCACTCCCTTCATCATCTTGGTGGCTCTGTGCTGGACTCTCTCAAGCAGTTCCCTGTCCTTGAATTGTGGGGCCCAGAACTGGACACAATATTCCAGGGCAGAGTAGAGGGGAAGAAGAACCTCTACTAACCACAGCCCTTCTAATGCACCCCAGGATGCCATTGGCCTTCCTGGTCACAAGGGCACAGTGCTGGCTCATGGTCATCCTGCTGTCCACCAGGACTCCCAGATCCCTTTCCCCTACACTGGTCTCTAGGAGATCATTTCCCAACCTATACTGGAACCTGGGGTTGTTCCTGCCCAGATGCAACACCCTACACTTGCCCTTATTATATTTCATCAAGTTTTTCCCTGCCCAGCTCTCCAGCCTGTCCAGGTCTCTCTGGATGGCAGCACAGCCTGCTGGTGTGTCAGCCACTCCTCCCAGCTTTGTGTCATCAGCAAACTTGCTGACAGTGCATTCAATTGCCTCATCCAGGTCATTGATGAATATATTGAATAGTACCAGTCCTAGTACTGACCCCTGAGGGACTCCACTAGACACAGGTCTCCAACTAGACTGCCCCATTGACCACCACTCTCTGGCTTCTTCCCACCAGCCAGTTCACAGTCCATCTCACTACCTGATCACCTAATCCACACTTCCTCAATTTATCAGCAAGGATGCTGTGGGAGACCCTGTCAAATGCTTTGCTGAAATCAAGATAAACCCCATCCACTGCTCTGCCATAATCAAGCCACCTCGTTGTGTTTTCATAAAAGTCTAGGTTGGTCAAGCACAACTTCCCCTTGGTGAAGCCATGCTGACTGCCCCTAATGACCCTCTTATCCTTGATATGCCTAGAGATGGCACCAAGGATAAGTCATTCCATCACCTTTCCAGGGATTGAGGTGAGGCTGACCGGTCTGTAGTTACCCGGGTCCTCCTTCTTGCCCTTTTTGAAGATTGGAGTGACATTTGCTTTCCTCCAGCCCTCAGGCACCTCTCCCGTTCCCCACGACTTAGCAAAGATGATGGAGAGTGGTCTAGCAATGACTTCAGCCAGCTCCCTCAGCACCCGTGGGTGCATCCCACCTGGACCCATAGATTTATGGATGTCCAGATTGCTTAATTGGTCCCTGACCCAGTCCTCATCAACTGAGGCAAACTCCTCTATTGTCCTGACTCCCTCTGGGGTCTCCAGGGTACAGAGCTCCACAAGACAGCTTCCGGCAGAGTAGACAGAGGCAAAGAAGGCATTCAATAGCTCTGCCTTCTCTGTATCCTCTGTCACCGGGGTACCCACCTCATTCATCAGTGGGCCTACACTGCCTCTAACGTTGGCTTTATCTGCCATGTATTTGAAGAAGCTCTTCCTGTTGTCCTTGACCCCTCTGGCAAGGTCTAATTCTAAGGAGGCCTTGGCTTTCCTAGTTGCCTCCCTACATCCTCTGACAACATCCTTATATTCTTCCCAAGTGGCCAGCCCCTCCTTCCATGATTTGTAAACTCTCCTCTTCCACTTGAGTTTGCCCAGCAGTTCCCTGTTTAACCAAGCAGGTCTCCTGGCTCCCTTCCTTGACTTCCTGCATATCAGGATGCTCTGATCTTGAGCTTGGAAGAAGCAGTCCCTGAATGCTAACCAGCGACCTTGGGCCCCTTTACCTTCAAGTACCCTGTCCCATGGGGTTTCCCCTAACAATTGCTTGAAAAGGCCAAAGTTGGCCCTCCTGAAGTCCAGGGTTGCAATTCTGCTTGGAAATCTGTTCCTGCCACATGAGATCCTGAACTTCACCATCTCATGGTCACTGCAGCCCAGGCAGTCCTCAACCTTTACTGCTTCAACGAGACTCTCCTTGTTAGTGAGGATGAGATCCAGCATCACTCCCTTCCTAGTTGGTTCATCCACCATTTGCATCAGGAAGTTATCATCGATGCACTGGAGGAGCCTCCTGGATTGTGGGTGGCTGGCTGAGTAGTCTCTCCAGCAAACATCAGGGTAGTTAAAATCCCCCACAACAGCCAGGGCCTGGGATTGCGAGGCTGCTCTCAGCTGCCTGTAGAAGGCCTCATCAACTTCCTCACCCTGATCTGGTGGCCTGTAATAGACACCCACAACAGTATCACCCCTACCAGCCTGACCTTGATTTTCACCCACAGACTCTCAACTCGCTCCTCATCCACCCCTGGACAGATCTCAATACACTGCAGTTACTCTTTCACGTAAAGAGCAACTCCACCACCTCGCCTTGCTGGCCTGTCTTTCCTGAGAAGGACAGAGCCATCCATGGCCACATTCCAGTCATGTGAGCTGTCCCACCATGTCTCTGTAAATGCGTGCATTGGTGTAGAGGCATTTCGGGGAGCGAGCTGAGTGCACCAATTTCAGCCTAGGGGGGTGGGAGGCCTCCCGGCCTTCATCAATACTAGACTTCTGCCCCACTGGCACAAGCCCAGCTGTGACCCCTTCCCCCTTCCAATCTAGTTTGAAGCTCTCCAAATGAGCCCTGCCAATTCCAGCCCCAGCCTCCTTTTGCCCCTGCGAGATAGGCCTTCCCCACAAACCACTGTCTGGACTGGTGTCCTATGAAACCAGCCATTACCAAGGAACCCAAAGCCCTGCCTGTAGCACCAGTCCTGTAGCCAGTCATTTAAGGCCTTAATTCTGCCATTCCGTCGCACATCAGCACCCGAAAGTGGAAGGAAGGAAGAGAAAATCACTTGAGCCCCAGACCCTTTCAGCAGTTGTCCCAAGGCCTTGAATTCTTTCTTCATCCCCCTCAGACTACGGGATGCAGCTTCCTCCCCTCCTGTCTGGAAGATGAGCAGTGGGTAGTAGACTTGCTCTTCTTCCAACGGTAAGAAAACCTTTATGATAAAAAGCCACGCCATTTATGCTTCTTTTTGCCTTTTTTTCTTCCCTTGATGCCAACATATAATGTTAAGTTTTCCAATTAATTTCCTGAAGAAACGAGGATATGGCATCTTGTCGTCTGTGGTGATGTCTCCCATCCCAGTGATTTTGGGCCTTTCTGGACTGCTCTTCTCAAAGGTGTACAACTTCAAATGATACCACCCTGGTACTGACAAAACTGCCATGCCAAATGGCTTATTTTTTTCACCAATCCATCAATCCATGCACTGGACTAAATTAAGTGACACTGCTGTGAAAATACCTACACATCTTCATCTAGATGTGTTCAGGTCTTCTTAGCTCATCTCAAAAAAGAATTTCCAGTATTGCCAGGGTTGAAAAGGAGGAGAATGAAACTAGCTTAACGGCAGGGACAATATTTAGCAAGAAGAAAAAGGCAGCGATTCAGAAAGATCACAACTATTTTGTGCAGGTTGGCAAAGGCAAAAACATCAGCACCAAGAAGACAGGTCATGTGTTATTTCCGTGCATGAGAAGAGTTTGCTGGCACTGAATGCAAATACAGTTTAACCCAAACAACTAATACCAAAACTTACTGCAAAAAGCCAGCACTGAATTTGACAGAGAATGAAATCCCTTAACTGACATCACTCAGTTGTCATTCACTTAACCGGATTAAGAAACGGAAGCGCATACACCTTGCTTGTAGGTGTGCAAGTCAAGCTGTGCAGAGCTACAGAGCACTTAAATGACGAGACGGTTAAGCTACAAACCGCAGCTTTAAGTATCCAGGTCTATTGGAAAGTCCAATCTTCACTTCCTTTGATCCATGCAACAAAAATAAAGTGTATTTCGCAAAGCTACGGGACTACGTGCGTGCTGCAGTTCCTTTAGAACTAAAGTTCCCCTCTTCCAAACTGTTCCCAACTGCTGCTGCGGATACAAAGGACCGTACCGACAGTAGCCACACGCGTACCGAAAATATTCCACAAGTGGAACCCAGCGGCAGTTGTGTTTGACACTTTGGTGATTTCATTTTGAAGGAACCTTACAGGCTTTTGCTTTGGTTGGTTGTTACTGGGGGTTTTTTAAAAACACAAACCTTAACCACAAGGGGAGTCTGTAGCAAATTCCGTTCGGATGATGCTCCTGAAGCTGTGCACGGTGACCGTGCTGCAGAACGTGAAGGAACAGGACAAACCACCGAATCCAGTGATCTGTTCAGATACACAATTTGAAATACAAAAAGAAAGAAGTGAATGAAACAAATCAGGCTGCGTTCAGGAAATCTGAGCTGACACGGGTGTTGGATTTGTGGAGCGTGGGGGGAAACCGTGTGGTTTTTTTGGTAGTGGGGGAAAAGCCACCTTGTGAAAGCAAAAAGCTCCCCTGGCTCCAACAGGAGACCCCCCCAGCCTAGGCTGGGCCAATGAGCACTAGAGAAATGCCTCTGCAAATCCACATTTTTGTGAGGGGAAGGACTGTCCTGAAAAGAAGAAGGTGAGGTACCTGAAGGAGAGACCCTTGACCCAACAAATAGACAACCATCAGCCTAAACAAAGGACAGACAGACAGACAGAAAGCTTTGTTGCCAGAGGGGAAGACAAAGACCCACACCCAGTGGAACTGCATGGAGTAGAAGACAAGAGTCCCCTGTAGCCCATGGAGATTCAAGGAAGAAGCTTTTGAACTTTTTGAAATTGTCTTTCTGTAGACTGAGTACACCTGGAACATTTGTGTGAGAAACTTGTAACTGGTGTCCCAACTATTGCATCGTGCAGTGACTGATTCCTAAATGTGATGTGTTGTATGTGCAAAAAAGCCAAACAAAGCTTTATTCAGGTGCACCTTCTCTCCAAAACGCTAACATAGTTTCCTGGGATTTTTTTTTTTTCTCTCTCTCTCGGAAACTGTGTTAAAAGGCTGCTTACCTCTTGTATTGTGAGCAACTCTTTTCTTCCTCAATTGCTACCTGTACTTCTTCAGTTTTGGACAGCACATTACTGATCAAAGTTTGCGCATTTCCTGCATTAGCTTTGTTTATTACTGTTGATAAGGGTGTTGGTCTCGTGACTGCAAAGCAAGAGGGAGCAGCGCCCGGATCCCCGCACGTCGCACAGCAGCACGCCGACCTCCGCCCCGAGCGCCGCCTGCCCTGCGCACCGGAGACCGCCGTTACTCACAGCACCCGCGCCGGGCCGACGGGCGCGTCTCATCCCTTCCCAGCGCCGGGCCGAGCCGAGCCGCCAGTTCCCCGGAGCTGCCCCGGTCCTGATCCCGTGGGGCTCGCCCCGCTTCGCCCCCGCGCGAGGGCGGCTCCCAACGGACGCGATCGGGACCCTGCCCACACGTCGCCCCGCCGCCCGCGCCACCACGAACTGGCCGGTGAAGCCCGAAGCTCCAACACCACCAGCTCGTAGGGCCGCTCGGGCGCCCCGGCCCCGCCGTCGGTCGCCATGAGAAGAGCTGCTGCACTGCCGGTCCCGGTCATACTGACAAACCCGACCCTGGGCTTTCTTGTCCCCCCTTTTTTAGCACAGGTCACTACAGGCAAGGTAGTCACGAGTGAAAGCCAGCACACCTGAACACATCAGTACGGAGTCAGCCGAGCTTATGAGAACTGTCCCGTCCCCCCCGGGGTGGCTTGGGGGAAGTGATCTTTTAAAGTGTCCAGCACAGGCATTGCAGTCACGACAGCGATTTACGAGGGGCAGGGACACTAGCACCCCCACTCAGGAGGCATAGGGACACTAGCACCCCCACTCAGGAGGCGCAGGGACACTAGCACCCCCACTCAGGAGGCGCAGGGACACTAGCACCCCCACTCAGGAGGGGCAGGGAGACTAGCACCCCCACTCAGGAGGGGCAGGGACACTAGCACCCCGACACATGCAAATCCCAGGACAGGTCACGACAATGAGTCCCAAGTGCTCAAAGTGTACTTAACATTAACTTGGTAACACAAAAATAGCAAACTTTTGTAGTAGCAGTTATTTTGGAATAAAGAACTTAGCGCTGTATAACTCCAAGAGAGAAAAGAAAAGAGATGCCTAACAGAAGTACATTCAACACCGAATTTAATCTGTCTATCTGGAGAACCAGAAGTGAGAGAAGGATTTCTGTCATCAAAGCGGTAACGTGAACGTTGTAGAATTGCAGAGCATGCTGTAAGCTGAGGAAATAAAAAACCAAAGCACTACACAAAGTTTACTGTTCCCAACTGCTGCTGCGGATACAAAGGACCGTACCTACAGTAGCCACACGCGTACCGAAAATATTCCACAAGTGGAACCCACCAGCAGTTGTGTTTGACACTTTGGTGATTTTATTTTGAACGAACCTTACAGGCTTTTGCTTTGGTTGGTTGTTACTGGGGGTTTCTTTAAAACACAAACCTTAACCCCAAGGGGAGTCTGTAGCAAATTCCGTTCGGATGATGCTCCTGAAGCTGTGCACGGTGACCGTGCTGCAGAACGTGAAGGAACAGGCCGAACCACCGAATCCAGTGATCTGTTCAGATACACAATTTGAAATACAAAAAGAAAGAAGTGAATGAAAAAAATCAGGCTGCGTTCAGGAAATCTGAGGTGATACAGAAAAAAAACAGTCAATGAACAAGAAATAGGGTGAACCCTCACTGTTTGGGTGATGTACCAGGCCCATGAACAACTTACAGGCATTTCCTTCTCTTAAAAATATTTCTTTACATTTCACACTAGTTTCCTAAATCGTTGCCTCTGAGGCAAGAGTAATCTAAGTTTAAGTTGCACAAGTGATGTCATTCCCATGAAGGGAGAAAATTCACCAATATTTCAATGCCGGGACCACTTCACATTCTCCACTTAGTTCTGTCCAGTGGTTGGCCATTTCTTTAACAGATACAAAACTCTATGCAAACAGAACGCTTTGAAAACATTGAGAGGACACTCACGTACTCACATACACACATGAGAAGCAACAGCTTTTTGAAATAGTCTTTCTGTAGACTGAGTACACCTGGAACATTTGTGTGAGAAACTTGTAAGTGGTGTCCCAACTATTGCATTGTGTAGGGATTGATTCCTAAATGTGATGTGTTGTATGTGCAAAAAAGCCAAACAAAGCTTATTCAGCTGCACCTTCTCTCCAAAACGCTAACACAGTTCCCAGGTGCGAGCGATGGAGGAACAATGCGAGCCTACTCAATGTGAGTGATAAGGCACTTTATTGCTCTCATTAAGTCATATTTATACAGGCTACGATAATTATTCCTACTAGTCCTTTGCTAATTGGCTTAAGCTCTAAACGTTACATTTACATGGTCCTCCTACTTGCGGTTTAACGGTAAAGCACTTTCTACATTTTTCACACACTTACTTTCTCAAGGTTGTTTACCAGATTGAGATAAAGTCGCAGTGTCAGTATTCAGTACTTTTCCACTTCGGCCTGCTGAGTGTTAGACCAGACTCTGCTCGTACACCTATTCTGCGAATCCATGTCCTTGATCTCTGAGCCATTCCCCAACTCCCAGGGATTTCTCTCTCTCTCTCTCTCTCTCTCTCTGAAACTTGGTTAAAAGGCTGCTTACCTATTGTATTGTGAGCAACTCGTTTTCTGCTCATTTCTGACCCACACTTCTCCAATTTTGGACAATACATTACTAATGAAACTTGCTCTTGTGTGCACATTTCCTGCATTCCCTTGTTTTGTTACTGTTGATAAGGGTGTTGGTCTCCTGACTGCAAAGCAAGAGGGAAAAAATATCAGCCTTGCGCAATCAAAGTGATGGTTGGTTGTCCATTGCACTGCCCCCGCTAACAATTACCTTCTCTGACGACCGATGAAGGCAAAGGGTAAGGCTGGGCTCTCTCTACAGCCAGCTTCCTGTAAACTCTAGGAAGGGTCTTGCCATAGTGGTCTACTATGGAATTTCTGGCAACTGCTCTCTCTCTCACGCGAGGATCACGATCAGTCTGAGGAATGAAAAGCGTAAAGCAAAAAGTTAGCTACTTTTGTAGTTCATTGCACAGAACCCTCTGTGCTATTTCTACGTAGTGAATAAATTTCCCCCTGAGTAGACAGGACAACTGCAAGCTACCTTGGACAAAATGGTGTGACTGTTTAACCCAGTGAGAAAAGGCTACCTATGCCCGCCCACCTTCTGGCTGGATGAATGTTTTCAAATGCAGGACCTAACATTTCCAAAACCACCTTCTAAATTCAATTCACTTGAAAACGATGGTTCCACAGAACACCAAATGCATCACAGATGCCTAACAGAAGTACAAGATTTTGTCTGGCTATCTTGAGAAAATTAAATAAAAATTTCTGTCATCAAAGTGGCAATGTGAAAGCTGTGGAAGAGCTGCTTTCAATAAGCTAAATCACACGTAACTTACATATGTGATTAATGGAATCATAAGACTGGCTGATAGAAAAGAGAGAAATTTATGCCTCAGATGCAAACAAACTATTTTAAGTGGAGTCAACAATGGCCTGTAACACTTAATTTAGAACTTCACAGAGGAGCTTTGGAGTACTGAACTATTTTGTTCAGCTTCTAGTTGCAGCTGTAACTGAAGGTGTAGAAAACTATTCCTAGAATTTCAAAGAATGGTATAAAAAACAAAGCAGGATTTTTATGGAGTCCTGCCAAAACCAGTTAGTAACACCTAACAGAAATGCATGCACTCTACGGGACTTTTACCCTTACCACAAGTTTAACCTTCATTGACTGATTCAACTGTAGTGCTGGGATGTAGTTGGCACGCTGCAGATGGTAGACTAAAAGAAATTCATGATTCTGAACACCAGCACTGGTCTGTAAAAACTTCTCCAAACAACCCGGTGTGAAACAACACACTTCCAAAATCTATCATGATTCTGCCTCTTCTCTTTTCAAAGGGGCGATTAAAGTTTCTCTCCTCCACACTTACTTGTTCAGTGCCAGTGGAAGGCAGCTTCCGTAAGTCTCCCATTAGTCCCACCACCTGACAGAAATGTCGAGAAATAAATATAATGAATATCTATATGAATTGTGCCTCTGTGGAGAGATTATGCTCTAAAGCCTGGGCATTGGAATCTACTGTATTTCAAGTCACATCTGACAATGCATTCCAGCATTGTCTGCCAGCACAGAAACAACGAGTGCATGAAGCACAGGAAGTACAACCTCACCAGCTGAACTGCAAAACCATTTGCAATGCACACAATGGTCCCAGGTTTTTGGTGACTACCTCCTATCAATTTTAAGTATTCTCTCCACCACATAAGTAAAACAACATCGCACCACCACAGGCTTCTCACCGTTCGTTCTCTAGAACTATATCCGACAGCTCACTAGGTAGAAGGCACAAAATTAAGAGAAGCCCGAGTCAGTTCGTTTCACTGTCTTCAAAAAGCAAAGCCCAGGCTGACCAGTGCAGGAGGACGACTTGATGCAGGAAGTGAATGAGGAGCTGTCCTCAGCAGAACGGGACGCTGGCCTGGGTGCCCAAATGCACGTGGCAGCTGCCAGCAGAGACAGATACAATCCTCCAGACTGATGGGTCTAAGAAGGCGCTTGAACTGCCACCGTTAGCCATACCCGGCAAACGGGCTTCAGCCTTCCCGGCAGAATTCAGCCCCTCAATTTCCTAACTCAGAATTCAGCCCCTAATTTTAGCAAACATGATCAGGGAGAAATTGGTAGATCTGAAAGACTGACACCACGCTTCTTTCTACCGGCAGAAGCTCCACACCTGGAGTCCTGGTTTACTAAGGAAGAAATCAGGCGCTTTTGTTGAAGTCAGCAACTTTTGAAGCTCCTGACCAGCAGACAGATTCTCACCTTTATGTTGTATAGAAAGCAAACTCAACTTTTAAACTACACCCACTTCAACCAATGTTAAGCCATGCCATTTATTTCAACAGGTAAAGTGGGTTATAAATTCAAGAATCAATTTACCATGATGGCCCTGCTCTTTCCCCCCAGAGCAGACTGCAGGAGTTTTGTCAGGACCTAGTCCCTGTATGGGATATGCGGCACTTTCTTTCCTGTAGCAACCTCAGCCAGCGCGCTAAGGGAAAATAAAGTGAAAAGATGTGAACAGGATAAGCATAACAATCAAAAGCAAGTGTAAAGGCAGTCAGGGGGGAAGCTACCAGGCTAGAAACTTCAGTCTACTCATGCTTATCTACACACGTCAGTGTATTTGCGCTTATGCACACCTTAGGCTTTATTCATTTCAGTAACTTTATCAGCCACACAGCAAGGCATCCTAATTGGAGGGTCAGCTTTTTTTCCTATATAGAAATTTCCATTTTCCTTCACAGGAAAGGATTTTGCAATAAAAAGACAAACCTGATGACATTTCCCAGTTAGATGTAGATTTACATACACGTGTAAATTTTAAAGGCACTTTCCTTCAGGTCTCTTTCAGATCCTGAGGAGTTTTGCCTTTGGCTCCCTGCGAAGTCCACCAGATCTACAACTGACTGATTAGTGACTGAATCCCTGAGAAAAACCTGTTAAAATATGGTATCAACAGCAGGAAAAATTACCAAAGCAATTGCTCAGAGACGATTAAGTAAGATACGTAAAATGCTACTCTGCAGTAACACAGAGGAAATGGGTTGTGACTGTTACTGGTATTGGAACACCTTATCTATGAAGAATTGCTTTCAAGATGAGAATTGCTTTAAATGTGAGAATTGCAAGGGTGTGCCTAAAAACCAATGACCTACCGGCAGCTCTGAGATGATTTGGCCACGCATCAGGAGCAGCAGCAGCAGCAGCAGCGTCAGCCAGCACCCCTCTGCCTGGCCCGGGGCACACACAGCGAGGACAGCAGGATTCGGGCCCACGTGCCCCACTGGGGTCAGGTCTTTGCAGCTTGGGGGTGAGTGGCCGAGCAGGGTAGGAGCCTTAATAGAGAACTGCAGGTGTTGGCACGTGTATGTGAGAGGAAAAAGAATAAATGCAATGGCAGATTTTATTTCCAGGAAACACGTAGTAGGAGATCTGAGTGAAGGGAGATTGAATATGAAGAAAGGCTAAGGGCTGTTGTTAGAAGGGAATTTGTGAAGAAAAGTTTCAGTAGAAATGGTTCCCTGAGTTACCTCAGAGAGTTAACACAAGTATTTGTTAAGTCTTTTTTCTTCAAATGTTTAGGAGCCTTGGCTGATGAAAGTATTAATTTCAGGTTAAAACATGAAGGAGAATATAAAGGAAATCCATTTGACTTTTGATAGCCACTTGGTGCTTGAAGTGTTAACTATACACGTTGGCTTAGGTTATTTGCCTTCATAATCGTACATGCCCAGTGTGCAATTAAGTCTGCAGGTAACTGAGTAGTTCAATCCCCCATCAGAACTTCCTCTCATGGAAGACTACTCTCAGGGTTGTCAGCGCAATAAATGTATTTACTGCAAGTTCATCAGTTCCCGTGTGACTTACAGTTGTTGAGTTCTGGTGGGGAAAACACAAGCTACAGGTAGAAGCCAACCACATTTTCCTGGGAGTAGTTAGGCAATGCTAGTGTAACCTGTTAATCTAGGCCAGTCTGAAAATAACTGTGAGTAACAGAATTTCAAGTACTAGGGTAGCATTTGTTTCTTGTTTTGTTTGTACTTTTGTCTCCCGTGCAGAACTTCCCTCCATTCCAGGAATGCTTTTTTCACCAAAGGAGTAAAGATAATGTGTCTCTCTGGTACTCTTGGAGATAAACGCAGCGTGGTTCTTATTGAATTAAAGCTGTTTGTAAAATAAAGTGCATTTTCCAAAGCACTGTGCTATGTGGATGACCAATATGGGAGGTAGAGGGGGAAATGCAAGTTACAGTTCCTGATGTGTCCGTGCATCCAGGTCACTTAGTCCTTGGCTGTGGATCACCCAGCGTGGGTCAAGAGCAGGCTTATCCCACAGCACAGGTGTGGTGTGCGTTGCTGTTGAACTTGGCTTAAATCCAGACTAGAACATGAATGATTAGTGAGTGACCGGTTCCTTGTATTTTGATACTATAATTGTAATTTTAATACACAGAGAGAGAAGGATGCAGGAAGCAGGTGTGTGATTTTGATGAACTCCAACAGCACAAGCATATATGACCCTGGGAACCCAGGGCACAGGAAAACCTTTATTTTTGGTCTGGCCTGTTGGTCTCACGGCGGCTTCCTAAAGGATGAGAATGGTATGCTCATCTCAGCAGGATCCAACAGTTACATGGGCCAGGTAAGATTTTATGCAGAGAACCACCTAAAGGCAGTTTGCAGACCGGTCATTTTGTTTGCCTCCCACTATTAACATTCATGTAAATATAATGCAAATGACTGGCATTTATCAGTTCCCTGGTCTGCAGCATTATCTAGGTGTTCTCTACACTTCTGGCATCCTGGAACTCGGTATTGCTTTCAAGTGTGTTTGCAGATCTTGAGTTCTAATTTAAACTGTTAAATTGTTAAACTGTGGGGACGCTCCTACCAGACAGCAGTGCTTGTGTACGTGTGTGCTTGCTCATCTATGAAGAGGGTACACTTGATTTCTTTTTTTTTGAGGGAGGTCTTTTGTGATCTTGGTCAAGGAGTGTTGGAAAACACCTGATGAGGTTATAATGCTACTCTGCTGGCATACAATTTAAGCTCATAAGCGACACCAGAAGATGCTGTCGCTCTGTGAGTTCCCACGCACAGCCACGTTCACAGAGCCCCAGAAGGTCAGCACAGCCTTGAGCCCAGCTATCATCTGTGCTCGGACCCTGGGCTCCCTTCCTCACCTCTGGTGAGGCACCAAGTCTTTTGAGAGGTGGGTTTTCCTCCTACTTGCTAGCTAGCTCACCCTGAAGTCTGCTGGCAATTTACACGTGTGCATATGGCTAGGGGAAGATACAGCCACCCTGCTGCCGCCCCTTGCTGGCACCTTGGACACGTGCGCTCCATGACTGTGGTCCCCAGTCCAGCTGCTGGCACCGAGACCCTCACCGCCCCGCTTGCTGCCACCACAGACACACGAGCCTCTGTCACCCGTGACCTGACTTCGGTTGCTGCCACCACAGACACACGGGCCTCTGTCACCCGTGACCTGGCTTCGGTTGCTGCCACCACAGACACACGGGCCTCTGTCACCCATGACCTGACTTCCGTTGCTGCCACCACAGACACACGGGCCTCTGTCACCCGTGACCTGACTTCGGTTGCTGACACTTCACTCGCTCACCCCATCACCAGTGGTCCCACCAGTTGCTGGCGCTGGGACCCTCATACCATGTGGAAAGTGGAATGTAGCAGATGCTCTCATGTGACGTGTACCCTTACGCAGGTAATATACGTGGCCACAGCTGATCATTCAGAAATCAGAAATACCGTCTTTTTCTTTCTTAAAAGAGCCTTGGAGATAAATACCACCTGAGCCACCCTGCCCAGCTATCAAAAACTAACATTTGCAGTTCTTGAATTTTCTACAATGTTGTCTCAATGCTTAATAACTCCAGCTTCAAGTGGCACAATTTATTGTAACGTACCTCATGATGGAGTCTACCGAGACAGCAGTAAGGATTATGCACATAAGGGCAGGTTGAAGAAATGCTGGGGAAGAAACCGAGTTGTGATGGAAGCGTATGGATCTGATAAAGAACTGCATGAATTCAGCTTATGTCATGGTTTGGAATGAGGGGAAGTTTTGATCTATGTAACATGCCTTATCTTTAAGTGGGAAACTCTGGGAATGAGTTTCTAAACATGGTAAAGCCAGAAGAACTAACCTGTAAGTGAATTTTTGTCTTAATTTTTCTTCTGTCCTGACTAAGTGTGACAATTTATTTTTAGTAACAAGTTTTGACTATGGATCGCTCTCTCTAGGTAATAGACCGAAACCATCTCAAACCAGGAAGCATGGGGGGCTCAAGATTAGAGAAGACCAGCAGCAAGGCTCTTATGTGGATGGTTTGAAGCAGCAGCTCGAGAGGTTAATGCAACAAGGACATAAGATGAGAACAGCAGCTGCAACTAACATGAACGTCACCAGCCGTCAGTCTCACGTCGTCATCACCATCCAATTCAAAAGTTGTAGCGTGCGAGCACTGCTTTTACTGCTCAGTATTGCTGCTTAGCACTCCTAATGAACGGAGGCCTGTGAGATGCACCATCAACTGAACTGGTGGAAGTTTATGCACACACCAAATCCAGGGTGACTGTTTTACCTCGACCCACCGTTGTTGTTTGCCGCCTCCGTGACAGCGGGCAGATGAGAGCACGTTGGGTTTCCTCACCCTTTTTTCGACCCAATTGAAGGCTCCATTGCACGGATTGAAAAGGAGGAGAATGAAACTAGCTTTATGGCAGGGACAATATTTAGCAAGAAGAAAAAGGCAGCGATTCAGAAAGATCACAACTATTTTGTGCAGGTTGGCAAAGGCAAGAAGAGCAGCACCAAGAAGACAGGTCATGTGTTATTTCCGTGCATGAGAAGAGTTTGCTGGCAGTGAATGCAAATACAGTTTAACCCAAGCAATTAATACCAAAACTTACTGCAAAAAGGCAGCACTGAATTTGACAGAGAATGAAATCCCTTAACTGACATCACTCAGTTGTCATTCACTTAACCGGATTAAGAAACGGAAGCGCATACACCTTGCTTGTAGGTGTGCAAGTCAAGCTGTGCAGAGCTACAGAGCACTTAAATGACGAGACGGTTAAGCTACAAACCGCAGCTTTAAGTATCCAGGTCTATTGGAAAGTCCAATCTTCACTTCCTTTGATCCATGCAACAAAAATAAAGTGTATTTCGCAAAGCTACGGGACTACGTGCGTGCTGCAGTTCCTTTAGAACTAAACTTACCCTCTTCCAAACTGTTCCCAACTGCTGCTGCGGATACAAAGGACCGTACCGACAGTAGCCACACGCGTACCGAAAATATTCCACAAGTGGAACCCAGCGGCAGTTGTGTTTAACACTTTGGTGATTTTATTTTGAACGAACCTTACAGGCTTTTGCTTTGGTTGGTTGTTACTGGTTTTTTTTTAACCACAAGGGGAGTCTGTAGCAAATTCAGTTGGGATGATGCTCCTGAAGCTGTGCATGGTGACCGTGCTGCAGAACATGAAGGAACAGGACAAACCACCGAATCCAGTGATCTGTTCAGATACACAATTTGAAATGCAAAAAGAAGAAAGAAGTGAATGAAAAAAATCAGGCTGCATTCAGGAAGTCTGAGCTGATACAGAAAAAAAACAGTCAATGAACAAGAAATAGGGTGAACCCTCACTGTTCGGGTGATGTACCAGGCCCATGAACAACTTACAGGCATTTCCTTCTCTTAAAAATATTTCTTTACATTTCACACTAGTTTCCTAAATCGTTGCCTCTGAGGCAAGAGTAATCTAAGTCATTCTAAGTGATGTCATTCCCATGAAGGGAGAAAATTCACCACCATTTCAATGCCGGGACCACTTCACATTCTCCACTTAGTTCTGTCCAGTGGTTGGCCATTTCTTTAACAGATACAAAACTCTATGCAAACAGAACGCTTTGAAAACAGTGAGAGGACGCTCACGTACTCACATACATACACACATGAGAAGCAACAGCTTTTTGAAATAGTCTTTCTGTAGACTGAGTACACCTGGAACATTTGTGTGAGAAACTTGTAAGTGGTGTCCCAACTATTGCATTGTGTAGGGATTGATTCCTAAATGTGATGTGTTGTATGTGCAAAAAAGCCAAACAAAGCTTATTCAGCTGCACCTTCTCTCCAAAACGCTAACATAGTTCCCAGCGATTTCTCTCTCTCTCTCTGTCTCTCTGAAACTTTGTTAAAAGGCTGCTTACCTATTGTATTGTGAGCAACTCTTTTCCTCCTCAATTGCTACCCGTACTTCTTCACTTTTGGACAGCACATTACTGATCAAAGTTTGCGCATTTCCTGTATTTGCTTTGTTTATTACTGTTGATAAGGGTGTTGGTCTCGTGACTGCAAAGCAAGAGGGAGAAAATATCAGCCTTGCGCAATCAAAGTGATGGTTGGTTGTCCATTGCACTGCCCCCGCTAACAATTACCTTCTCTGACGACCGATGAAGGCAAAGGGTAAGGCTGGGCTCTCTCTACAGCCAGCTTCCTGTAAACTCTAGGAAGGGTCTTGCCATAGTGGTCTACTATGGAATTTCTGGCAACTGCTCTCTCTCTCACGCGAGGATCACGATCAGTCTGAGGAATGAAAAGCGTAAAGCAAAAAGTTAGCTACTTTTGTAGTTCATTGCACAGAACCCTCTGTGCTATTTCTACGTAGTGAATAAATTTCCCCCTGAGTAGACAGGACAACTGCAAGTGACCTTGGACAAAATGGTGTGACTATTTAACCCAGTGAGAAAAGGCTACCTATGCCCGCCCACCTTCTGGCTGGATGAATGTTTTCAAATGCAGGACCTAATATTTCCAAAACCACCTTCTAAATTCAATTAACTTGAAAACGATGGTTCCACAGAACACCAAATGCATCACAGATGCCTAACAGAAGTACAAGATTTTATCTGGCTATCTTGAGAAAATTAAATAAAAATTTCTGTCATCAAAGTGGCAATGTGAAAGCTGTGGAAGAGCCTGCTTTCAATAAGCTAAATCACACGTAACTTACATATGTGATTAACGGAATCATAAGATTGGCTGATAGAAAAGAGAGAAATTTATGCCTCAGATGCAAACAAACTATTTTAAGTGGAGTCAACAATGGCCTGTAGCATTTAATTTAGAACTTCACAGAGGAGCTTTGGAGTACTGAACTATTTTGTTCACCTTCTAGTTGCAGCTGTAACTGAAGGTGTAGAAAACTATTCCTAGAATTTCAAAGAATGGTATAAAAAACAAAGCAGGATTTTTATGGAGTCCTGCCAAAACCAGTTAGTAACACCTAACAGAAATGCGTGCACTCTACGGGACTTTTACCCTTACCACAAGGTTAGCCTTCATTGACTGATTCAACTGTAGTGCTGGGATGTAGTTGGCACGCTGCAGGTGGTAGACTAAAAGAAATTCATGATTCTGAACACCAGCACTGGTCTGTAAAAACTTCACCAAACACTCCTATGAGAAAGAACACATTTCAAAAATCTATCATGATTCTTCCTCTTCTCTTTTCAAAGGAGCGATTAAGGTTTTCTTCTCCTCCACACTTACTTGTTCAGTGTCTGTGAAAGGTAGCTTCAGTAAGTCTTCCATTAGTCCCATGTCCTGACACATTTCATACATGTGTTTTAACAGCTCTTCTATGTTTAACTTAGTGGCATGTTGATGCAACAGACCCCATGCCTCCACCAGGCACCTGCAATTTATTGTTTTGAAGACATAAAGGAATAGGATAACCAAAAAGATGTCCCACAATTCTTGTAATCCCAGTTTAAAGGAAATTTAGAGATCATGTCTTGTATTATTTTTTCTTCACCTTTCACAATATTTCAATGCCAAAATGGTGGGGTATTTCTTTACCTGTTGGACAACAACACATTGAGAAAGAGCCGCACTTCACTACTGCTCGATATCGATGGCTTCATCATCTGTAAGTATCTGAGGGCTCGCTTCTGCTCTCCTTGGCACATGAGGGATTGAATAATTCTTGTATGTTGCCATGACACAGTTTTGATTGTAGCTGGATGAAAGAGCAGGGCCAGTGAATTCTGTAGAGTTAAAAGACCAGGGTTATTGTGTTCTACACGTATATGCGTGCCACAAAAATATTCAAAAGTTTCTTAAGTAAGGGTGAATTGTCTTTAAATAAACTTATGTGACTGACTAACAAAATACTTGATACAGGACATGTCAGTAAAAATTCTTCAGTATTTGCACAAAAAAAAAATCCATTAGCCACACAGAACAAAGTGAGTCTTTTAAAAGGAGTAACTCCCACTTTTCCAAATTAATAAAATCTCTGTAAAATCACCACTTTTTCTAAATACACTGCTGAAGAGAAAGTTATTCTCCCAGACAAACAGATCATATTAACATCAAAACAGGCAAAGAACAAACTCCTGTATCAGAAAGACTATGAATTGAGTTGAAAGGTCACCTTTGCAGCCTTCTGTCTCAAATCTTGCTGCTAAGGTCATAGTTTTAATATTTAAAGTACCTAAACCACTGTGTTTCAGAAAGTGCTCAACCAGTCTGTGGGCGGATGGCTTGGAAAATACAAATATCTAGCATTATTAAAGTTGCTCTCTTCTTTGTTTTAATCAATTTCCTGTACAAGCAACTACAACAAAACTTCAGATCATAACTACTGCTGAAGATGTCGTAGCAGTATCACAAAGAAGCTTCTAATGCTTTAGCACCTGTTATTGGCTAAGCACCAATTCTTAAAAATCATTCTAGAGATCACGGCTTTGTACTGCAATGTGTGTCTAATTAAACTGTAACATACTTACTTCATAATCATTGTGATCTAGAAGCCAAAAACCTTGAATAAGCTTAACAAGACCCCAAGGGATAGCAAAGGCAGTTGGGAAGGAGTCAATTGAAGTTTCTGTTTTATCTGGAGAGGAATGTATGACATCTAGCAGCAAGTAAATTGTCTGATATCAAGTATCTAATTAAGGCTAATAAATTTGTAAGACCAAAAATTTATCACATTACATTTAGAGAAGCATACTATTTAAGTACTTCTGCGACAAACTCAGCCTCCCTCTTTAGTCAGTGGAGCTATCAGCTGGACATTCAAACCACTTGAACATCCAATGCTTAATTATTAAAGCAAACAAATTCTACAGCTGGTTTTTTCCCTTCATTTCCAGAATATATGAGACAATGGAAATTATGGTGTCTTTACAATACAACTTAGCTCTGAATGATTACAACTGGATTTAAAACAGTATGTGGATCACTCACTGGTAGTGACAATTTTAGGGAGCTATTTTAATAAGACAGTTGAAGGATATGACAGTTTTTAAAACCCTTGCTCTCTAGGCTCCCTTCTCGAGCTGGACAGCAAACAACAAAAAAAATTCTCTGTATTTCAGCAGCCTAAAAATCAAGTTTCTGCCCAATGACTTTTCTCCTGTTTATTACTCTGTGTGCCTGCACTTCTAACAGAACACACTGTTAGCTGTGCTGGAAAATCAATGATTTCTTAGCAAAAATCTGGTACTTGCAAGCCTCTGTTAGAAATCCTTTTGCTCTGAAGTAGCACATTTCAGTGCTTCATTCTAGGAAGCAGCCACTTGACGAAACCGATATGATGGCTTTAAAAAATTTAAAAGTGTCTCTATGTTTTAAGAAAAAATAAAAGGGCTTTTTATCTTTAACATTTCTAAGTAACCCTGTTCTCTCTTAAGAGAAAAGACTTGGCAACAAAACATTTTAAAAATCCACAGTACAAAGAAACAAAGCAATGCTTCTGTCTACAACTTCATTCTAAACTCAACGTTTTCACTTGCATTGTGTTTGAAGCATAAATTAAATAAAGTCACTAAACAGCAGGTGCCAAACATTGCAGAATGTTTACGTGCACATAGGGAAGGTGTAATCAGAATAACTGGAAAGGATACAATTGCGTGTTTGTAGTTTTCTTCAATGCTTTCTAGCAAATAGAGGTCCAGCAGTGCCTGAAATGAAAAATTAAAAGCTCTTCAAAAGCTCCTGTCTTTCATAGATCCCTGGCTTTTGGCTGGGATTGTAGGCGGGGGGGGGGGGGTGTTACTGTAGTTGCTTTCAGTGAACATAACACTCACATGTAAACTAGCAGGTGGGTATTTCCCAGTTCCTCCTTCATCTCTCCGCCACAACTTCTCAACTTGGTCTCCTAACTGGGAAACCAGTCCATCAATCATCAAGCACTCAGAATCCCACTTTCCTCTGGAACAAAAGGCAGCAAGGATTTGGACAGAGTGAAACACTAGTTCCAGCCTCGCAGTGTAAAATATTTCCTCCACCTCAAAACAAACAAACAAACAAAAAACCACCCAAAGAAACCACAACCAAAAAAACCCCACCAAAACCTCCCCCAAAAAACAAACAAACCCCCCCCCCAAAAAACAAAAGCTCCCAGGAGTCAAAGAAAGTAACAAAGGCATGATTTTGGCTCACAATAGACAGGAAAGACATTTCTGAGTCAGATGAAAGATGTTCATTAGATCACATTCAATTATTAAAGGAGCTCTAAACAGAAACCCTACAAGCTGCCTTATTAAGGAAAAAGTTGCATCGATCTTTTCGTTCACAGGTTTTCTGTTTAGTTGTATTACTTGTAGTGCAAAGCAAGTGGAAAGAAAGTTTTCCAAGTGGCAGAAATAACCACTCTCATACTGTCTAACAGAGGAAACACAGCAGTGTCAAAATAGCAGGACTATTCTTTTAACACTAATCTCATGCCTCAAATTGAAGGGTTCCAATACACAGCTGTGAGACAACATGACAGAAATGTCAGATTTTGTTCTCAGCATCTCACTCTTGTTACTGGAAAAAAGTTCTTCTCAGAAAGCTGAGCATACAGGTAAATTGGAGTATTCTCTAATGCAGTATTTATGTTTCTATACACATGCTGTTACAATTACAAATGGCTGAACTTTTAAAAATTACAGTCCTCTGCTGACTGCAATGCTGCCTTTTCACTTCCCAATGAAGAAAAGCAGAAGAAGTGCACTGGAGGTTGTGTGCTTCTAAAGAACACATGGGCCTGTAAGTTACATGAGAACTAAGCTAAGGAACAGGAACTCTGAAGTCAATAGCTAATACACTGCAGCTTCCACCTTAACTACTCTTGCAGCATCTTCTTCACAGCGCCATAGCCTGAGCTGCTTCAGGTCTTAATTTAGTTTTCAGTACCATTTCCAAAGAAAAACCTAATAGCCTCTAATACAAGGCATATCACCTATATGCTAGTAAGCTAGTCCACCAAAGAGAGTTTACCTTAGGAATTAACCTCTGTCCAACAGCCAGCAGAGTGCTGGGTGTGCCAACTACATGTAACTCTGACTGTCTTACTAAATCACACAAATGCACCTGTGAGTAGATTTAGGCCAGTACAGTTCTTGCCATCTAGTACTAGTCAATAAAAGAGATGGTTTTCTTTTTTTAAAAAAAAAAACCAACATGCTTTCTTCTGTGTCCAAAACACTTGTTCTGTGGACACTGTGCTTTGCTGAATGGAGATGACTGATCCTATCCTAATCACATGTTCTTTTTCAGTAGGAACAAATTATACAGACTAGACAATGAGTTAAGTACGCTACACAAAATTATTATACCAACAAACGGTACTATGCAGGGGCACATAAAAGCATTTTAACACAGGAGAGTAACCTCTGTGTTCAACAGAACATGTGCATCACTGAAGTCAAGATTACTGCTGGCAAATGCATTAGGCATAGCAGATACAACGGTTGCTATAAAGCCGTTCACTTCCACCTCTCAGTTTGCAGTGGAAGGGCTCCAGAGTTTTCCCGTGAGGCTCACCTTGATAAACGCTCAAGTTTCTGTCGATGATCAGTATAGTAGCTCTGAATCAGAGGATAATTGTAGAAAGGTCTAGACAAATGCCTGTCATCATCATCTACAGGTAATAAAGTAAAAGCAAGATAAATATGTAGTATCACATTTTTACAGTAAAATTTTTGACTCAAAAGACACAAGATCATACAAGCTAAGCATCAAGAAGCCTCCAGCTCTGAAAGAAGCCAACTCTCTTTCTGCTTTTGCTAAAAGTAATGTAAGACATAAGACTCAGTTCCTTCTCGTCTCAAGTGCCACTTCAAGTTTACAGTTCATGCAGCATTCAGAACACACAGTGTAAGCTGAAGTTCACAAAAAAAATTCTCAAAGCAAACGTTTTTTTGAACTTGTCCTGTGAGCATTTGCAAGACAACGCAGGCTGACAACAGAATTTATAATCCATCCAAATAAAGAAGTATTTCCAAGGTGCGAAGGGGTCAAACATGCAGGCAATGCTTTTACTGTAAAAACAAGGATTCCAGTATTGCTCAATAGCTATTTCTTTAAAATCCCACGTATTTCAAGGACTCAAGCAACTCCTTCAAGTCAGAGGCTTATAGCTATTAAAAAAAACCAAAACAAACATCCAGGAAATAAACTGGTTGCATTAATTCTACACTATGTATTTGAAAAAAACAGTAAAATCTCAATTTCACCAACAGAAGTTCAGCATATGCTGACACTGAACCTACACGACTTGTTATTGATGAAAAATTTAGAAAAGCATGGCTAAGAAAGCGTTCACAGGAATCACTTACTGGATAGTCTCCTTGTCACAAACACATTAGAGTTCATGCTTACCTAAACCCTCTGGAAGGAGACTGGAGCGGCAGAACCAGATGACCACTTGTGCGTACAAAGAAATGAGGCCAGTTACCACCTGCTTATTTGTCAAGTCTGCAAAACCTGCAAAAAGGCACAAGATCATTTTTGCTAGGCGGTTCCTTTCCTTTTTAAAAAACTCCCTTCATCAAACTGAAGAGAAAGGACAAAAATAACATGGGAGAAATCTTTGTCTTTACATTTTTCACTGTGTCACTTTCTTACTGGAAGAAGCTAAATTTCACTGTCTTCCAATCATCAAAACCAACAAAAGCTCATGTTTCCACAATTACAATCCAAACACGATTCCAAAGCTTAATAAAACTTATCAAAGATTTACTAATACTATTACAAACCTTTTTCAGTAAGCTCTTGTGCTTCTCTGAGAAAACAGTTTAAGACTGTGCTAAGGTTGCTCAAAAGCAACTTGCAGTGCTGAAGAGACTGTAGTGTCTGTGGGTCAATGAAGCTGCAAGAGCCATCAAACAGTGGAACACCTTTGAAAAAATAAAGATTAAATCATTAGCCTGCAGAGCAATTCCAGAGTTTCCAATCACGTGCAAGATCATATACCGGCACATTACTGAATAAGCTCCATGAGAAAGAATGATTTTAAGGTTGCAGAATGACTACACTAGCACTCACATATTTGGTCAAATTCATCTTTTGTACAGATCACTTTGTTCCATGTCCACTCCAGAACAAATCGTAAATTAGCAGCAGAACTTGGCTGCTCTATAAAAAAAGAGAACAAAAAAGAAATTAGTCAACAATGTCAAACTAAAGAATACATAAAAGAAAAACAACATAAGAAGTATTACCATAAGATGTCCAATGTTTAATGCATCCAGTCAGAAGTTCTAAAGAACCTGTCTGGACCACAGCTGACAATATTGCTTCCAACTGCTCCTCCTAAACATAACAGACAAAATAAAATTACAATCTTATGTACTTTCAATATATGAACCATCAACAGTGTTGATTTCTAACTGTATACTTATTCAGACATCACCAAGCCAACTAGTACACATGCAACTAATTCCACATTCTTTCTCTTAAATTCTGTCCACAGGCTAGACTGTTGGTCTGAGGAACACAGTAACTTGTCCTCTGACACCTCAACTTACTGACGGCTAATTCTAGTCTTTATTTGCATGCCTCTGCATGATAGTCTTAATTTACTGAGTTCCAACTATCTATCTTCAGTAATATCCTTTGCTAATACCCAATATTCCACAAAACACCAAATGCATCACAGATGCCTAACAGATGTACATCCAACATCAAATTTAATCTGTCTATCTTGAGAAAGAGAAGTGAGAGGATTTCTGTCATCAAAGCGGTAACGTGAACGTTGTAGAATTGCAGAGCATGCTGTAAGCTGAGGAAATAAAAAAAAACAAACCACAAATTTTACTGTTGGATTGGCATCCAGACTGCTCTCTGCTCTAAGAATGAAGCTGTGTGCAAGAGACAAGAGATGACACACAACAAACTCTTCATTCCACAGAAAGGAGTGACACAAACAACTCGGAATAATCTAAATCACACGTAACTTACATATGTGATTAACGGAATCATAAGATTGGCTGATAGAAAAGAGAGAAATTTATGCCTCAGACACAAAAAAACTATTTTAAGTGGAGTCAACAATGGCCTGTAGCATTTAATTTAGAACTTCACAGAGGAGCTTTGGAGTACTGAACTATTTTGTTCACCTTCTAGGTGCAGCTGTAACTTAAGGTGTAGAAACTTATTCCTAGAATTTCAAATGGTATAAAAAACAAAGCAGGATTTTTATGGAGTCCTACCAAAACCAGTTAGTAACACCTAACAGAAATGTATGCACTCTACGAGACTTTTACCCTTACCACAAGGTTAACCTTCATTGACTGATTCAACTGTAGTGCTGGGATGTAGTTGGCACGCTGCAGATGGTAGACTAAAAGAAATTCATGATTCTGAACACCAGCACTGGTCTGTAAAAACTTCTCCAAACAACCCGGTGTGAAACAACACACTTCCAAAATCTATCATGATTCTGCTACTTCTCTTTTCAAAGGGGCAATTAAAGTTTCTCTCCTCCACACTTACTTGTTCAGTGCCAGTGGAAGGCAGCTTCCGTAAGTCTCCCATTAGTCCCACCACCTGATAGAAATGTCGAGAAATAAATATAATGAATATTTATATGAATTGTGCCTCTGTGGAGAAAGATTATGCTCTAAAGCCTGGGCATTGGAATCTACTGTATTTCAAGTCACATCTGACAATGCATTCCAGCATTGTCTGCCAGCACAGAAACAACGAGCGCGTGAAGCACAGGAAGTGTCAGCCAGGGCCCCGCGCTGGGCGCGAGTCGACGCTTTGACAGAAACGTTGCCGATGGCAAAGCCAGTGTTGCAGGAGGCGGCTGCTGCAGCCCGCCCGGCCACACTGCCAGCATTCACAACTAGTGCAGATCAAGGTCCAAGTGGGACAACTTCTTTGCAGTAGTTCTGCTGAATTGGCTTTTTGGTACTTGTCATCGCTTCAAAGGGACAGCGGGAGGAACTTCTGCACCGCCTCCAGGGGCTCCAGAGAGTAGAAAGCCCCAGCAACTGACCAGCGTTCTGGCTTCGTTTAAAACAAAACCAACACAGATCGGAATTTGACACTAGAGCCGCTTCACCCAGCTACCTCCCATGGTTATTCTCTGACACGACTCCAGTTTCGTTCAAGTCCCATCAGAAACGACACTCTCTTTCACATTACTTGGTGTACCTGCACAGACGGATGAAGATGCCGAGTATCCCAGTACAGAACTCACACGCAGCCTTCCTAACGGAGAGTCGCTAAGGCAACTGCGTTTCCAACACACCACACGGCTTCTCCCTCCCAGCACAGATTACATAATCACAAGATCCCAGTGAAATAGAATGGCCTTCCAGAATCACCAGCGGTCATCTGGCCCAACCCCCCTGCTCAAGCAGGGCCACCTCGAGCAGGCTGCCCAGCACCATGTCCAGAGGGCTTCTGAATATCTGATCCCAAAACACACTTTTACAAACGGCAACCTCACCAGCTGAGCTGCAAAACTATTTGCAATGCACACAATGGTCCCAGGTTTTTGGTGACTCCCTCCTATCAGTTTTAAGTATTCTCATGATTACATGATCAGAGATACTGCGCTCAAGGGTATCAACAGTCCTTACACATCTCAAAAAACATTTTTATCATGTACTCGCATAAAAAGAACCCCACGCGCAGTAACTTCACTAACACAGCACATGTCCACGGGAAACAATCCCACAACTAAACAGCTGCACAGTTTGTTGCAAGATGCAGCTCATTTTAAGATGAAAACTGAACAGAATTTGGAAGTACGTCTCCTCTATTTCTCTGTTGCGGGAAGGGATGGAAATCACAAATTCAGATACCTTCCAGCTTTTGAAACTGATAGAAATTAAGCTCATGACAAAAATTCGGGTTAAATTTCGGTTCGGTCTACTCGGATCAGCCTCCACCACAACCAGCCAGCCAGTCACGTCGAGTTCAGAAAAAAAGATGAACTGCCTCTTTCCAAATCTTTTATTCGGTATGACTACATGCTCCGCTACGTAAAGATGTCTTTAAAGCCACCCTCACTGTCGTGAGGCGTTGTCGTGACCCCACTGCCAGCTCTCGTCCTTCGATCCTCTCCGACCGCGCTGGAAGTGCTGCCGCTGGCAGGTTTAAAGGGGCCGAGAACGAACTTCAAGCCCCGAGGCTCTCCCAGCGCCATTTCCAAGCCCAGCACCGCGCTGGGCGTTTCGGCCCAAGCCAAGGCCCCTCCCCACGGGACAATCCGTTTCTCCCGCTGCCCTCGAAGGGCTCGGAGAAAACTGACCCCCGTTGCCGCATTTCTGCGAGAACTGTCGGTGGATCGCAGCGCCAGAAGCGGCGGCGGGACACCGTCAGGCGGTGACAGAACGCGGTCGGGCTTCTGGGTCAGTTTCTAACAGCTGCATTTTCCCCCGGGCGGCTCCTGCAACTCCAGAGCCCAGCGGCAGGTTTCCCGGTGGCCGCCGCAGCCCTCGCTGCCCCGGGGAGCCGCGCCCGGCCGACGCCGCGGTAGCAGCGCCCGGATCCCCGCACGTCGCACAGCAGCACGCCGACCTCCGCCCCGAGCGCCGCCTGCCCTGCGCACCGGAGACCGCCGTTACTCACAGCACCCGCGCCGGGCCGACGGGCCCGTCTCATCCCTTCCCTGCGCCGGGCCGAGCCGAGCCGCCCCGGAGCTGCCCCAGTCCCGATCCTGAGGGGCTCGCCCCGCTTCGCCTCCGCGCGAGGGCGGCTCCCAACGGACGAGGCCGGGACCCTGCCCACACGGCGCCCCGCCGCACGCGCCACCACGAACTGGCCTGTGAAGCCCGAAGCCCAACCACCACCACACCAGCTCGTAGGGCCGCTCGGGCGCCTCGGCCCCGCCGTCGGCCGCCATGAGAAGAGCTCTCACAATAAACCCAGAAAAAAAAAAGGGGGGGGACAAAACCATACCTAAAACTCTGAGAAACAACAACTACTCTTTTATTTCACTATAAGCACTAAGGCTTATAACAAATAACAAATTTGAATAACAAATCTATTCAATAATTGTGATAGAAGACAGTCAGTTACCTGTTTCTGGGTTGGTCCTTTCTTCGTGAAGCGTCCAGCAGAGAAAAATTCCGGGTACTATATAATAATGGGGGGGGGGGAATCCAAAAAAAAGAGACCAAGAGTAACCTCTAGAGAGGAACGAAACATGTCCAAACGCTTAATTCCTTTGTGTTTTGAACACTTACTTTTGTCAGAAGCTTTCTTCCAAAGCTAAACTTCACAAGAAGAAGAAATAAAATGCCAGCAAACATCAGCTTGATAACAGAGCCAAGACCACCTACGTTCACATAAGCGCCATACTGCACCTGAGGCACAGACATATTTTCAGTGATAGCATTTACATTATAATTTTTGCATCATTTCATTTGTAAAAATAAATCTACCCCCAAATTAGGAAGCAATTGTTTGATACAATAGACAGCTGTCTAAATAAGGCCTTAAACAGTTGTCTTCATTCTAAACAGCTCTTTGAATAATGCTTCATTTTATAATTCATCATGAGACAACAATATGACTACAGAATGATGAGGGAGTGAGCGTGGTAAACAAGAGTGGGAAACTTTAAAGAAAAGATGTGTCTTGGTAATCTGATTTCAGGTTTCTTTCCCCAGTTCTTCCTTTCCTCCTCTTTGTGCTTCAGTTTAAGAGAAACTGAGGCCTTATTTTAGAATTCTGCAATAGCAGTGGCAAGCCTTTCTCATTGGTAGCTTCCAAGTCTGTTTTTAGAGCAATATCTCACCTTCGTCTCTCAACTGATGCCTGTGACTCTGCACAGCTGTTATACAGGTTGTCGGTGCTGGTCTCCCCTCAGGAAACCATGGAAAACAAAACCTAAACATCTCTGCCACCACCACCACTTCACGTTGCCTTTACTCTGCACACCAGAGACCCGAGCATCAAAGAAGTCTCCAGATAGCAATGAGCAGCATGGGAATTCTTCATCAGAATGTTTACTGTGCTATGCTGACCTGACTATACTTGCAGGGACTAAAAAGATGATGCTTTTAGAAGCAGTACTGATCCAACAAAAAAAGCCTCTGCACAGGAACTGAATTTAATGTATTGATCACACCCCAAAATCATGAAACCTACCTCAAATATTTCTGTGACTCAAGGCTTCCATTCTCTTCAAATACCTACCCAGAAATCAGACAGCATGAGAACTCTACAAGAGACTCTTGCAACTGTTCTGCTAGCGGCAACTAACAAGCTCATCAGGCAAAGTATCAAGTAGTGAGAAACACGCCAGTGCACCCAAAAGAACCTGGACCACATCAGGGGCGATCAACAGAACAAGCCTCTTTCTTTAGAGAAGGAAAAGCGCATTACAGTTCATACTATTGACCTAACTACAGACACCCTACTACACAGATCCGCACTAAGAAGTTATTAGATGAAGGAAAGAGTCACTGAAAATGGTAATAAGGACACAGTGCACCAGTAGCAGTGACTTACCGGCGTTTCATGCAACACTGTGTGCAAATAACGCTGAGACTGTTTCACTACGGAAACATCAGATCCCATGAATGGAATGGAGTACTCTTTGAATTCCTGATTGTAAAACACAAGTCCTCTGCAAATTTAAAATACAAGTCAGAAAAAACATTCAAATGTTTATGCAAACTGAAAGAGACTGATCGTAACAGCCCTACCAGTACTGGCTTTTTCTTCAGCATTTTTATGACGGTCTCTCTTTTCCCTGACAGCAAACCACTCCAAATTTAGCCCTGGCTCAACTCAAAATTCCATGCACTATAGCAAGGATGAATCTGATAATCAAAGTAATATCGTCCTCATATTTAGTTTTTACATTCTCCTGATCACTTCTGAAATCCAACTTAAAAGTTTGCCATGTCACTGAAAGTCTCTTAGAACAAGTTAACTTTGAGACCCAGCAAATGCCAGGACATGTTATTTTGTCATTAGAATCACAGAATGGTTTGGGTTGGAAGGGACCTTAAAGATCATCTAGTTCCAACCCCCCTGCCATCAGCAAGGACAACTTCCACTAGACCAGGTTGCTCAAAGCCTCATCCAGCCTGGCCTTGAACACTTCAAGGGACAGGGCACCCACAGCCTCTACAGTCTACCTAAAGGTAGACTTTAGCTACAAAAAAAAAGAAAAATACAAACCCGCAGAAAACACAAATCACACAGGATATCCTAAAACATTTAATTTTAGCATAGCTTGTGTTTTGCAAGGAGTGCTTAGTTGTGATGAACAGCAAAACTAATCAACTCCTCCAAACTCTGGTTTTTTTTAGCTTTACGTTTGCATGGAACTAAACTATCTCACACCTTTTCTCACATCTATTTATCCTCTTTCAGTGACTGTCGAGCTGTCCTCAAGAAAAAGGCATTGTACAGTGCTGTCCACCTACTTATGCTAACCCAACAGCTTCTCAGCACCTGCAGTTGAAAAACAAAACCTAACAAAACTTTATTACCCACTAATTTGGGACCCCTTTCCCGCAGCCTTCCTGTCCCCGCTGCCTCTTCCCTACAAGATTCTCACTGGACAGAAGGCAGCGTGCTGAGGCTTGCCCAGGGACGTCCACACGCCGGCTGGACAGCCTGCTGTCAGATGCTAAAGGCAGGCAAAGAGAGAGACGGGAGGAGTTTCCACGTAAGCATTGCTGCTGTAGGAAGCCAGGTGAACGCATCACCTGCCTTTCTTTTTCAGCATAGGGTCACACTTAACTAAGTCACCTTTCAGCTTGTCTCTGGTGTACAGTACTCCCATATCAGCCGGTATAGAGTCAAAGCCACAGCTTCCAATGACGTACACTCCCTTTTCTGCAGCCTTCTCGTTGTATTTCAGGTACATTCCTTCCAGAAACTAAAAGAGAGTCAGAACAAATTCTTTAAGCACAACTCCACATCTGGCCATACCCAGCATTAACCATCAGCGCTTTACAGTGATTATCGTAGCATCCTATGTACTTCCAATCACTTACAAGCATCTTTAAGACAGATACATATTTTTCCTGGTTTAAGGGATCAAAGTGTAGCAGCAGCACAAACGAGTGCAATCTGCACAAAATTCCTATGTAGAATCACAACCGAGACTTAAAGCGGAATTTCCAGAGAGAACCTGAGAGGCTCTTGTTGAAAAGTAAGGAAACTGCACAACTAACACACGTTTGTCTACTTCCAAGATAACTACAGCATCTTAAAACTGTAGATCAGGAGGCAGAATTTGCCTTTGTGTTCAACATGAACCATACTGAACAAATACTCCTTTAACAGATCCTTGATACAAGATAGCATTTTTCTGTGGTCACATACCTGGGGCTCTCCACTGATGTCAATGCAGCTTGCACCATTTTCAACACAAGCTTCTACCACAGGCTCTCCAAAGAACCTGTACTACAGAGGCAAAGAACACCACACGTAACAAAACCAAACCCACACACCGCAACTCGCCCAACGTGCTTTACCTAACACGCGCGTCTACAATAGGAGTAGACTCTTAGTGGCTATTGATTCTGCTAAGTGGGGCAAAAATGTAATGGCCCTTGTACTGGGGTGTTTTGGGGTGGGCGGGGAGAAAGAGCAGCGTAACCATCTTCATCACTGGGGATGGAGCGTGCGCACAGACGACTCCGCCGCATTTCTCTCTGAAGATCAGATCACCGAGGCCACCTGAACGCATCTAATCTCCATTTATGCCTTTTGCACTCGTATTATCAGCACACTCTCCACCTGAATACTCTTAATCTCAAAGGCGTTGTCGTGACCCCACTGCCAGCTCTCGTCCTTCGATCCTCTCCGAGCGCCGGAAGTGCTGCCGCTGGCAGGTTTAAAGGGGCCGAGAACGAACTTCAAGCCCCGAGGCTCTGTCACCTGTGACCTGACTTCCGTTGCTGCCACCACAGACACACGGGCCTCTGTCACCCGTGACCTGACTTCGGTTGCTGACACTTCACTCGCTCACCCCATCACCAGTGGTCCCACCAGTTGCTGGCGCTGGGACCCTCATCCCATGTGGAAAGTGGAATGTAGCAGATGCTCTCATGTGACGTGTACCCTTACGCAGGTAATATACGTGGCCACAGCTGATCATTCAGAAATCAGAAATACCGTCTTTTTCTTTCTTAAAAGAGCCTTGGAGATAAATACTACCTGAGCCACCCTGCCCAGCTATCAAAAACTAACATTTGCAGTTCTTGAATTTTCTACAACATTGTCTCAATGCTTAATAACTCCAGCTTCAAGTGGCACAATTTATTGTAACGTACCTCATGAGGGAGTCTACCGAGACAGCAGTAAGGATTATGCACATAAGGGCAGGTTGAAGAAATGCTGGGGAAGAAACCGAGTTGTGATGGAAGCGTATGGATCTGATAAAGAACTGCATGAATTCAGCTTATGTCATGGTTTGGAATGAGGGGAAGTTTTGATCTGTGTAACATGCCTTATTGTTACAGTGGGTTTCCACTCCATTAGGTTTGTGGGTGTTTTTCAAATCCGTTTTACTTTCTAGTTGCTTCCTGTCATTACAGATTACCTGCAGGATGCTGGAAATGTATCATGAACAGGTAATGAACTTGCTTTGATTCAGCATTAACAAATCTTACTTTTCTATGTACATTCATTTTGGTTTTGCTTCTTGTAATTTGAAAATCATCCTTCCCACTCTCTTCATGTGACCCTTCTGGGCACGTTGGCTGAAGTGTGTGGGTGCTGTCTGGACCTCACAGTATCTTTTTGCTGCTTGAGCTACCTGACTGCTCTGCCATGCCACTGGCTATTTCATCCCTTGTTGTACTTTTCTTCTTTCTCCTTTCCATATTTTGCTCCTTTTTGAAGAAAAAGGGAGTTAAGAAGAAAGTTAGCATTTTTATTTACTTCCCTCCTCTTCGCTCCTCTTCTTGTTAGTCTTTTCTGTTGGCAGATACCTGACTCATTACTAAGTGAAAATGGGGATCTGTTTCTCTCCATCTGGGAGGGGATTTTGAAGATGGTCTGTGTCTCCAAGGATGGAAATTTTAGCTTGCCTTCTAAGGTTTATACAATTTGCCACTTGTTTGTGAACCTCTTCTTCCTCGTTAGTTTTGAGCCATGTGGCCAACCTCAGACACATTTAATGCAGTGGGCAGAAGAGACAGGGGAAAAAATGAATATGCAGGAAAACAAGCTTTATTAGTTTTAGCAGCTCATAGAATAAGCTTTTTCAAACTCTTCTTCTAATGGCAATAACAGAAGGAGAGGGAAATAATGCCTTTATCCTGAATTTTGCAAACATGTTCTGTCTACAGCCGTGAGGTCTCCATGTAGATTAAATTTACCTGAAAAGTGGAAAACTCTGGGAGTGAGTTTCTAAACATGGTAAAGCCAGAAAGTTCACTTACAGGCTTTAAGTGAACTTTCTGGCTTTAAGTGAACTGTAAGTGAACTTTTGTCTTAATTTTTCTTCTGTCCTGACTAAGTGTGACAATTTATTTTTAGTAACAAGTTTTGACTATGGATCGCTCTCTCTAGGTAATAGACTGAAACCATCTCAAACCAGGAAGCTTGGGGGGCTCAAGATTAGAGAAGACCAGCAGCAAGGTTCTTATGCGGATGGTTTGAAGCAGCAGCTCGAGAGGTTAATGCAACAAGGACATAAAATGAGAACAGCAGCTACAACTAACATGAACGCCACCAGCCGTCAGTCTCACTTTGTCATCACCATCCCCCATCGGAACTGATGATGACTGCTGATGGTGATGGCCTGAAGGAGAGGACTGTGCATCTAACAAACAACAAATGAGAACTTCTATGGGGGTCTCTCAACCCCCAGGGACCCTCGAGCCTATTTCCTTAACCTTGTGGACTAGGCCTGTTACCGAAAATCCGGAATAAGAAACTTATCAACACCAATGTGATGCGGATAAGCAGACACTTCTTTATTACGGCCGGGTGCGTGAGTGAGTGCTCTCACGATCAACGCACACCATGCCCCAAAATCATACATCTTATATAGAACTTACTCATACGTATTCATTAAGTAGTCATACATAAACATGTTATTTCCAAGAAATCATTAACATATTCTCCTCCTATTTCCGATTCTGCGCAATAAGTGTTAGAACCATCTGGAAATGAGTCTGGGGTGTAGAATGGGTGGGCGACCCGTGTATCGGTGGTCGCGATCTCCCCCTGCCAGAATTACCTTTTGCTTAAGGACACGGTTTCTTGGCAGGCATCTATAAACCGTTACAGTAGACTTCCCTTTCTTGGCAGCACCTACAAACCGTTACAGTAGGCTTCTCTTCCCATTGTTTCCCCATTCTCATTAATCCAGATTTTGACAGCTACATGTATTCTTCTAGTTTTCCATATAGGTATCATAAATCAGTTTACAGATCAACTTGTACTTGTTACCTAAGTTACGGTTCCTACCAAATGATTTTGACCAATCCCTTCGGCCTTCGTACAGGCTGTACAGGGATTTCATATTAGCATTCGGTTGTTGTGCAAGCACACTTTTCATTAAAATATCTCTTATAATCTTATATTATTAAAATCAAAACTATTCATAAATTATAAACTAATAATTAATTCTAACATATCAGTAACAGGCCCATTTCCAGAACTGTCTGGAAACTGCCTAGTTTAACTGCCTTTATTTGCCTCTTGGGAAGCCAGAACCCTGGGCTGCAGGGTCAGCCTTGCCAGCCCAGAGCCGCGTCGCTCTCACGCTGTCACCCCACCACTGCTGCTCTCAGAGTGGGGATGAGCAAAGGCAGAGGTGTCCTAAACCACGGCCTGCATGCAGCTTGCAGCTTGACTCCGTGTTCAAGATCCACCGTGTCTTTGAAAGTATCTCACCAGTGTCCAGAAATCCCCTACAGTCACTGTTTACCTGCAGTAGCTGCTGCTTGCCCGTGGGCGCTCTGCAGATCTCCTGGGCTGGGTACAACAAGCAGCCCGGCAGCCAGCAAGCCCATAGAGTGCGGCACAAGCGTGGGGCGGGCGGTCTCCGACCAGCCCCGGCAGCTCCCTGTCCCCCATAAGGGAATGCTGCGGCAGGGCAGCTGCAAAGACCTGACCCCAGCAGGGCACGTGGGCCCAGCTGCAGTAATGGCCTGTTCTGCGGCTGAGCACGTGCTGAGGAGGAGGTGGAGGTCCCAGGCTGAGGGGAGGCGGCAGATGTGAGGCCGAGTCCCCTTAGGAGCGGCCCATCTTGCCAGCAGGGTGAGGAAACCCAACATGCTCTCATCTGCTCACTGTCATGGAGGTGGCAAACAACGACGGTGGGTCGAGGTAAAAAAAGAGAGTTGCCCTGGATTTGGTGTGTGCATAAACTTCCACCGGTTCATTTGATGGCCATCAAATGAGACCGCTGGGTTCAAGCCCACTTTGACACAGCTTCCGGCTTCCCAAGAGGCAAATAAAGGCAGTTAGACCAGGCAGTTTCCAGACAGTTCTGGAAATGGGCCTAGCCCACAAGGTTAAGGAAATAGGCTCGGGGGTCCCTGGGGGTTGAGAGACCCCCATAGAAGTTCTCATTTGTTGTTTGTTAGATGCACAGTCCTCTCCTTCAGGCCATCACCATCAGCAGTCATCATCAGTTCTGATGGGGGATTAAACTGCTTAGTTATCTGCGGCCTTCTTTGCACACTGGGCATGTTCTTACAATAATGTATGTTAAAGTTCCAGATGTTTCACTGTGTCCTGATGGGATTATGCCTTCAGGCAGCAAAGGACTGCCATCCCGTCCTTGGGGGAAGGCCTCCAATATTAATCTTCTCTTTCTGCCCAGACGCCCCATCCATATCGTTGTCCTGGGAGTAGCAAGGGTCTCCACTTTTGCATCTGAATGTCTGTCCTCCTGTGTAGAGAGAGATTCTGTGTCTGTCAAGAGGTTTTACTTAAGACCAATCTACGTGGGGTAGATTTTTTTTTAATTATTGGTTTTTTTTAAATTATTATTTTGGTTTTTTTAATTAATTTTTAATTCTGAAAATGAGTTTGGTTCCCACATCATTTTTTTATTTGGTAAATGGCCTCCAGTAGCAAAAGGCTGCACTCCTCAACTTCTCTAATTGTCTTTAACATTAAAACTATTTTTTTAAAGTCAAATAAGAAATGCTTAAGTTCTAGGATACCAAATTAATGCATGGTTATTTAAAAAAAAAAAAGTTTAGGCACTTTTTTTGTGCTACCATTGCTATCAAAGGCTCAAGTCTTGATAAGTTCTATTCTGTGTTCTAGCTACAGAAAATGCATTGGAGAAAAACTTATCTGCCCTAACATAACGAGGTTTTAACTTGTGTTAACCAGCTAAAGAAACTGAGGTGTTTTTCTGTGCCTTCTCATAGTCAACAAGACAGGACTGTCCTCAATTTGCAAAGTGTCTTCTATTTTGTCAAAACCAGAAAAATAGTTCACTTACATTGATTTCCTCAGTTTTAGGAAGATTGTTAGAATCAGTTAATTCTTTCTGCAGAATAGGAACACTTTCTTCAACTTCAGCTGCTTCTAGGTTACGTTCTTTAGGTAACTCCACACACTTCCCCTCAAGGCAATGTTCTGAATGAGTATTCACCACATCCTCACTCTCAAGGATACTTATCACAGCTGGAAAAGATTTATATAATTTTAACTTAACTGCCATATAAATGACAAAGGTTTAAGCAACAGGAAGTAACGCAGGGAGCAGAGGGAGTAGGAGCAGGAGCCAACATCCTGCCACGTATACTGGGCTTTCTCCAAAAACTGGAAGCCAGAACTCTCTCTCTTGGTCAAGGAGGCAGTCCCACCATTTAAAAAAGAGCAAGGAAAAAAAATCAACTGGCAAGTCCTCAGAGAAAAGGAGGAAAGTGGTGGCTGGGAAGGCACACTGATAGCTAGCTATTCTTCAAAGCCTAAATACCAAGCATGCGTCACCTTTTACAACAGCACACAAGCAGTGGTGTACAACATTAAAATAAATACTGATCTCTCCTTCTCCTAGTTTAAACTCTAACAGTTCTTCAATATCTTTATCAAGAGCAGGAACTTATCACTATGCATTTTCTATAAGGACTTTCTCCAAGGAGGGTCTTCTCTCTACAGTTCAGTGAAAGTTAGCAGTAACATGCTGGCACTGCTTCAGTCTGAGACACCCGCAGTGGTACGGTAAACTACACGTTTTACTTCTGGAGTTTAGCTACCTCAAATCCCACAACATCTCCAACATAATGTACGTACATCCACTGTCTGCCTCCAGGGATTCAGAAAGCTGTGGATTTGTTGCAATGGGTATGGCTTTTTCTTCTGATGAAGAGGACGTTTTGGACTCCTGGTGGTTTCTTTCACTTCTTGAACAGAAAGAGAGAAATTCATCATAAAGCTTCAAAACAAACCTTGAAGAGCTTGAAAAATTACTTTCTCACTGTAAAAATCTTCCAAGTTTCAAAAAAGAAAAAAATAAGAAAAATTACAAAGTTCTTTACCACTAGACCTACATTCAATTTGTGACTCACTTTATGCAATGAACCAAGTACTTAACACTCTTTCCAGTTATCTAACACTAGGTAATAACATAACAACAGAGTTGTATTAAAGAATAATAGATTATCTGTCTTCTGTAGCAAGAGCACAACTGCTATACTGGAAGTCTAGAATAAAATGAACAAAAGTTTGTACCAGTCTAAGTTACCACTTGAAATGAAGGGTTATCTCATTGCTAACATTCTCTCTTGATCACTAAGCAGTGGCAGCTTTGAAGTATCTGGTGAGAAAACTGCTTCCCTTTCCATAAACAAATAGATGCTAATTGAGCACACACAGAAAAGGGTAATTAAGTGTATAAAATACTGCCAGAAAACATTCAAACCCCCAAAGAAACCCGCTAAAGTTACAGGACTCTCAGGTGTCATTTTTAGCTACACAACTGCCCGGCAAAAGCAGGGCTTATGTTCACAGTATCTGCTTGGCAACCCTCAGACTATAAAAAAGGTTTATATGGGCTCTTGAATGGTCTTTTTCACCACACTTTGGGGTCTGCAGTCACTTGAGGAAAAAGGCTCCAACTAACAGCTAGTCAGTTTGACTTCTATTCATGCCAGACTAGTTCTGTTGCCAGATAGAAAGGAATACAAAAGCCGTTGTATTTAAGAACACGGGGAAGAACCAATACCAGGTCAAAATCATAGTTTTCCAACACAGGAAAGCCAGCAGTTACATGTTGTGTGAACCCAAAGATGTCTCTGTTGTCTAAACTTACCCTTCACTTGCAGTCCCAAAAGGAGCAGCCTCAGCAGCTTTAAACACCAGTTTACCATCCTCAGGAAGGGGAAGACATTCAGCACTTGATCCTTCCACTAATCCTACAAAAACAGACAGATGGATGACTGCCCCGTTGCCCTTAACATCGGTGCTTTTACAATGTTCATATGACTTTAAAGGGAGCACAGTGCTCCAACAAAATAATGCTACCAGGACTGCACATGCACAGAAGATCTGAATTCTTCTTTCCAGTAGAACAAGAACTCTGGTGCATGATTTCAGTCAACACAAGGACTATTTATACTCTCTTGACAAACTAAACTTGATCGGTTACTGATCTAATACATAAAATCTTCACAAAACATCCCTCCCTCTTAAAACTGCGTAGTAAGTTTTCTTTATTTCTCTTTGACCATGTATGTCAGTCCAGCAGTGCTTCTCTCCTTTCTTGACTCCATTTCCCCTCTTCTACAAGAACGCATCCAAGGTCTTTCCTTGTTCTTTTCTCTAGTGATTGACTGGTGGTGTGGAAACCCAACTGCCTGCTAACCTGTTTTTATCTCAACAAGTTGAATTTTAGAAACATCTGCCTTTTTTTCTTTGCTTCTACTGTCTGCTTCCTCCAGATCCGGAAATTCCCTTTGCAGACAGTATGCAGGACTGGGATAATTTTGCTATCTCCGGCCAAACAAGAGCAATCCTGACTGCCCTCTAATGCTTCCAGAGTACTGAAACCGTCAAGAACTGTTTGTACCATAGTCCAGCAATGACAAAGTTTCTCTATGAAGTTATTGTTTAACGATTATTACCTCACCTTTATTTTTAATGAAAAGCACCTTTGATTTCTTGTCCAAATGCAAGACAACTAAAATAGGACCAACAAAGGATTTGACCTGTCTTACTAGAAACACTCAGAGCCAGAGCGTTCCTTTTACCCATGTCTGTGAAGTCCATATCTGGGCACTCCCATTATTGAAAAAGATAAGGAGCTGAGGAACTTCAATAGTAACACTCAATCTCCAGGATCCTCCAGAATCATCTCAGACTTAGGACTGAATCAGGGTGCATATGGTGCACTGATACTGGAGTGCACGCTCGCTGCTACAAACGGCTTCAAGACCTCAGACACAGAACTCCGACACTTGCGTACATCTCCCAGAAACAGCAAACTTGTTTTATAAGGAGTTGAATGGACTGAGTTCTGTTTGTCAAACACTGTCTGCAGCTGTGCTGGCACATCTTCTCCCTGCTCCTGCAGTACTTTCATTCCCAGCTCTTCATCACTGCTCACAGCTAGTGAACTGCATCTCTTCTAATCTGCCAGTAGACCTGCTCATATGAACGCATCCTCGGCAGCTGGACTGGCTGGAACGAGTGGAATTGAGCTGAATTGCCAAAGACCAACTGAAATAGGTTTGGAAAAGGCTGCATAAGCTGTTGAGCCAGCAAAATGAGCAACCATAGCTTTACTGAGAAGCGGACACACCTAAAAAAGTACTCAAAACAGTGGCAATTTTAAAAGCCTAGGACAAGCAAGTGCCTAGGACACTTGTGAACGCTCATCGGTAACTGCTGCACTTATCAGTAATTTAACTTTTCAAAGACATTTCAAAAATTCAGAAACTTAGGTTATAATAGGATGAAACACACCAGCTTCTGTTCTTAGTTCTGATGAATCTGGTTGTTCCATCTGGAAGAGTTTATTTTCAACCATTTCACCGTCTTCTTCCTTCTCCAATTCTTGAGCATGGGCAGGTTCTTTAGCGGAAGGATTAGCTGGTTTAGCAGTTATAAAGATGACATCATCCTCAAAATCGCCAGGTGATTTTGCATCATGATACTCCAAAGTAGTTTGGTCAGACCTGGCAGAGAAGTTACTATTTTCTTTGCTGACATCCATTTTCTCCAAACCTTCTCCAGGAATGCTTTCTGAATACTCTTCCGTTTCAGGACAATCATCCTCAGGATTGCTCAGACTAAACAGAGGTGTTTTCTCTCTACTTTCAGACCAAGCACCCTCTTCCACTTTGTGATGATACTCAGACGAAGCCCCAGGTAGTGCTTTATCATCTTCTCTTACCTTTTTCAGCCAAAAAAAAAAAAAAAAAAAAGTTTACAATCAATTACATGCATATGCTTTTCGGCAAAGCAAGAAAAAAAACCCCAAACCAAACCCATAGCAATATTTTGCAGTTTTAAAGGTGACATCCTAAGCAAGGCATGACAAAATTAATTCCCCTTTTAGCATTGTCTTAGCTTTTAAAGCCAAGTGTAAAAATTAATCACTCTTTTCACTGCTTATTGAGTTCCACGACCTTGGAGAATTATGATGCAATGGGTCTTTTAAGTGCTTGCTTATACTCTCTCACCTCAAGGCTGTTCATTGGGTTCACTACTGTGCTTTCAAGATGAGGGAGCTTTGCGTACCTAAAATCATACCTCAAGATTTCTCTCTCTCTTTTTTGGGTTTTTTTTTGTTTGTTTGTTTTTAACGCTTCCCTTTTCAGCTTGGTTGCGCTACTAAAATATTTCAGTGTTCACTATGCCTGTAGCATGGAACAAGTCAATTAATCCAGCCACACCGCGTTATTAGTAAGAACTTCATATAGAAGTGAGAGTCTCTTGTTACAATTGAGTCATTCTTTAGAGCGGGCAATGAAAGGTTTAAGAAAAACAGGTGATGACAATTTGTTAGCACATACACAGAAAGCTCACACATGTGGCTACGAGCACACGCCCCTGTTCTGCCCCTGGTTTTGGTACGTTGCTTCAGCAACTGTATGATGAACCAGGGAATCCAAGTGACTGCACAAAAGGAGGAGTAGAAGGGGCAACTGTCAGACAGACCAACTCCATTTGACAATGAGATGAATGCTATCGCTGGTGCAAGGCAGGAAACAAATCCGAGAGCTTTAGGGCTAGGAAACAGACAACAGCACAGCTCTCTCGTCCGGAGTCTGTTGTTACCATGACGTGAGTAAACCCAGCCTTGCCAAAAGGGGCTGGAAGGACATGCAGCTCATCACTTCTGTTGCTTTCAAAAGTGTTTCATTCACAAAGCTTAACAAACCCAAACAACTGGCTCAATCTGTACTCCTTACCTTCCAGCCATACCACCATTTGAGAAGGTGCAGCAGGAAGCTGAACAAGGAGTTTGGAGCAATCACAGCTCCGATCAACACTTGAGTAAAAACCGCCACGGTCACTGACGTCTATTAGGAATATGTTCCTGCAGGCACGTGGCGTCACAGAAGGTCTAACATAACCTTTTTTGGACCAAATTGAAGGCTCCATTCTCATGTTCAATTTCAGTTCTCAACTCAAAGCAGTTTTGGCAAACTTGAGAAAAATCTACATCAAATCACAGTCTCTAATGCCTTTCACTGTAAAAATCACTAACTACAGCCCAGCTTACCCCAACAGTCCCTTCTGCATTTGAGTTCTCCTCCATGAAAGATATTCGAGGTTTCTTTGCTCGTAGAGGAGGAGTAAGTGATTGTCCTGGAGATGCAGAGGGAGTTGCCAGGGGAGTGGTGCGAAGGCTGGATCTGAGAATAGACCGAGGAGTAAACCCCGGAAATCCAGAAGCAGATGTGGCCAACACTTTAGCTCTCTATGAAAAGAAAGAAAAGCATTTAATTTAAAACTAGTTAAATCTTCACAACAGAAGACTTCGCTTGTCAAAAGTATTGGTTTACATCACAAACTGAGCCTGTACCAGCAGAGAGGAAAAAGTTTGGCTCTTTTTCCAATGGTAAGAAAACCTTTATGATAAAAAGCCACGCTACTTATGCTTCTTTTTGCCTTTTTTTCTTCCCTTGATGCCAACATATAATGTTAACTTTTCCAATTAATTTCCTGAAGAAACAAGGATATGGCATCTTGTCGTCTGTGGTGATGTCTCCCATCCCAGTGATTTTGGGCCTTTCTGGACTGCTCTTCTCAAAAGTGTACAACTTCAAATGATACCACCCTGGATACTGACAAAATTGCCATGCCAAATGGCTTATTTTTTTCACCAATCCATCAATCCATGCACTAGACTAAATTAAGTGACACTGCTGTAAAAATACCTACACATCTTCATCTAGATGTGTTCAGGTCTTCTTACCAAATCTCAAAAAAGAATTTCCAGTATTGCCAGGGTTGAAAAGGAGGAGAATGAAACTAGCTTAATGGCAGGGACAATATTTAGCAAGAAGAAAAAGGCAGCAATTCAGAAAGATCACAACTATTTTGTGCAGGTTGGCAAAGGCAAGAAGAGCAGCACCAAGAAGATAGGTCATGTGTTATTTCCGTGCATGAGAAGAGTTTGCTGGCAGTGAATGCAAATACAGTTTAACCCAAACAACTAATACCAAAACTTACTGCAAAAAGCCAGCACTGAATTTGACAGAGAATGAAATCCCTTAACTGACATCACTCAGTTGTCATTCACTTAACCGGATTAAGAAACGGAAGCGCATGCACCTTGCTTGTAGGTGTGCAAGTCAAGCTGTGCAGAGCTATTGAGCACTTAAATGACGAGACGGTTAAGCTACAAACCGCAGCTTTAAGTATCCAGGTCTATTGGAAAGTCCAATCTTCACTTCCTTTGATCCATGCAACAAAAATAAAGTGTATTTCGCAAAGCTACGGGACTACGTGCGTGCTGCAGTTCCTTTAGAACTAAACTTCCCCTCTTCCAAACTGTTCCCAACTGCTGCTGCGGATACAAAGGACCGTACCGACAGTAGCCACACGCGTACCGAAAATATTCCACAAGTGCAACCCACCGGCAGTTGTGTTTGACACTTTGGTGATTTCATTTTGAAGGAACCTTACAGGCTTTTGCTTTGGTTGGTTGTTACTGGGGGTTTTTTAAAAACACAAACCTTAACCACAAGGGGAGTCTGTAGCAAATTCCGTTCGGATGATGCTCCTGAAGCTGTGCACGGTGACCGTGCTGCAGAACGTGAAGGAACAGGACAAACCACCGAATCCAGTGATCTGTTCAGATACACAATTTGAAATACAAAAAGAAAGAAGTGAATGAAAAAAATCAGGCTGCGTTCAGGAAATCTGAGCTGACACGGGTGTTGGATTCGTGGAGGGTTGGGGGGAACCGTGTGGTTTTTTTGGTAGTGGGGGAAAAGCCACCTTGTGAAAGCAAAAAGCTCCCCTGGTTCCAACAGGAGACCCCCCAGCCTAGGCTGGGCCAATGAGCACTAGAGAAATGCCTCTGCAAATCCACATTTTTGTGAGGGGAAGGACTGTCCTGAAAAGAAGAAGGTGAGGTACCTGAAGGAGAGACCCTTGACCCAACAAATAGACAACCATCAGCCTAAACAAAGGACAGACAGACAGGGAGCTTTGTTGCCAGAGGGGAAGACAAAGACCCACACCCAGTTGAACTGCATAGAGTAGGAGAAGACAAGAGTCCCCTGTGGCCCATGGAGATTCAACAAAGAAGCTTTTGAACTTTTTGAAATAGTCTTTCTGTAGACTGACTACACCTGGAACATTTGTGTGAGAAACTTGTAACTGGTGTCCCAACAATTGCATTGTGCAGTGACTGATTCCTAAATGTGATGTGTTGTCTGTGCAAAAAAGCCAAACAAAGCTTTATTCAGATGCACCTTCTCTCCAAAACGCTAACATAGTACCCTGGGATTTCTTTCTCTCTCTCTCTCTCTCTCAAGAGGAAACTTGGTTCAAAGGCTGCTTACCTATTGTATTGTGAGCAACTCATTTTCTGCTCATATCCGACCCACAGTTCTCTGATTTTGGACAATACAGTACTGATCAAAGTTTGCGCATTTCCTGTATTAGATTTGTTTATTACTGTTGATAAGGGTGTTGGTCTCCTGACTGTAAAGCAAGAGGGAGAAAATATCAGCCTTGTGCAATCAAAGTGATGGTTGGTTGTCCATTGCACTGCCCCCGCTAACAATTACCTTCTCTGACGACCGATGAAGGCAAAGGGTAAGGCTGGGCTCTCTCTACAGCCAGCTTCCTGTAAACTCTAGGAAGGGTCTTGCCATAGTGGTCTACTATGGAATTTCTGGCAACTGCTCTCTCTCTCACGCGAGGATCACGATCAGTCTGAGGAATGAAAAGCGTAAAGCAAAAAGTTAGCTACTTTTGTAGTTCATTGCACAGAACCCTCTGTGCTATTTCTACATAGTGAATAAATTTCCCCCTGAGTAGACAGGACAACTGCAAGCTACCTTGGACAAAATGGTGTGATTATTTAACCCAGTGAGAAAAGGCTACCTATGCCCGCCCACCTTCTGGCTGGATGAATGTTTTCAAATGCAGGAGCTAACATTTCCAAAACCACCTTCTAAATTCAATTCACTTGAAAACGATGGTTCCACAGAACACCAAATGCATCACAGATGCCTAACAGAAGTACAAGATTTTGTCTGGCTATCTTGAGAAAATTAAATAAAAATTTCTGTCATCAAAGTGGCAATGTGAAAGCTGTGGAAGAGCTGCTTTCAATAAGCTAAATCACACGTAACTTACATATGTGATTAACGGAATCATAAGATTGGCTGATAGAATAGAACGAATTTTGAACGAACCTTACAGGCTTTTGCTTTGGTTGGTTGTTACCATTTTTTGTTGTTGGTTTGTTGTTTTTTTTTTAATACAAACCTTAACCACAAGGGGAGTCTCTAGCAAATTCAGCTCTGATACTCTTGAAAAATTCTTTTTTGAGACAGAACCATGCATATTTGATTTCAGTGGGCTGGATGCCATGAATGAAGTAGCAGCTGTGCATGGTGACTGTGCTGCAGAACATGAAGGCACAGGCCGAACCACCGAATCCAGCAATCTGTTCAGATACACAATTTGAAATACAAAAAGAAAGAAGTGAATGAAAAAAATCAGGCTGCATTCAGGAAATCTGAGCTGGTACGGAACAAAACCAGTCAATGAACAAGAAATACGAGTGAACCCTCACTGTTTGGGTGATGTACCAGGCCCATGAACAAGTTACAGGCATTTCCTTTTTTAAAAGTTTTTCTTTCCCAAATTGTTGCCTCTGAGGCAAGAGGAATCCAAGTTTAAGTTGCACAAGTGATGTCATTCCCATGTTGAAAGAAAACTCATCTACATTTCAATGCTGGGACCACTTCAAATTCTCCACTTAGCTGTGTCCAGGAGATGACCCATTTCTTTAACAGGCACAAAACTAAATACAAACAGAACACTCTGAAAACACAGAGAGGATACACACACACACACATATATGAGAAGCAATATGTTTTTGAAATATTCATTCTGTAGATCGACCATACCTGGAACATTTAAATGAAAAATGTGTAACCGGTGTCCCCACAAAGGCAGTGCGCAACTCTGCATCGGGGAGAGGCTGTGTTACGACTGGGGATTCTGTAGCTCTAGGTCTGGAATTAAAACAAAAAAGTAACTGACTTTCAATCCCCTGAAGTGCAAACAGAGCAGAATTTCAGTGAATTTGACCCTACTACCTCTAGGGAAATAATAAGACAATTATTAGCCTTTTTCCACTCCTTATAATTCTGCTTATTTGTAAGTTTAAAAAAACAAAACAAAACAAAAAAACGACAGAAACAAAGAAGAAACCAGGCAGGAAGTTGTAGAAGTTTACTATTTGATCACAGAATCAGGTCTGTCAAAATCCACACACCAATTCTGTGAACACATATACCACAAACATGTATTTGCATAAATAACATTATCATATAATACTCTCACTCCAAATATTGCTTATGATGTATCAGTTATTCAGTATTGTAGACTGTATGTGCAAAAAAGCCAAGCAAAGCTTTATTCCGGTGCACCTTCTCTCCAAAATGCTAACACAGTTCCCAGGGATTTCTCTCTCTCTCTCTCTCTCTGAAACTTGGTTCAAAGGCTGCTTACCTCTTGTATTGTGAGCAACTCGTTTTCTGCTCATTTCCTACCCACACTTCTCCGATTTTGGACAATACATTACTAATGAAACTTCCTCTTATATGCACATTTCCTGCATTCCCTTGTTTTGTTACTGTTGATAAGGGTGTCGGTCTCCTGACTGCAAAGCAAGAGGGAGAAAATATCAGCCTTGCGCAATCAAAGTGATGGTTGGTTGTCCATTGCATTGCCCCCGCTAACAATTACCTTCTCTGACGACCGATGAAGGCAAAGGGTAAGGCTGGGCTCTCTCTACAGCCAGCTTCCTGTAAACTCTAGGAAGGGTCTTGCCATAGTGGTCTACTATGGAATTTCTGGCAACTGCTCTCTCTCTCACACGAGGATCACGATCATTCTGAGGAATGAAAAGCGTAAAGCAAAAAGTTAGCTACTTTTGTAGTTCATTGCACAGAACCCTCTGTGCTATTTCTACGTAGTGAATAAATTTCCCCCTGAGCAGACAGGACAACTGCAAGTGACCTTGGACAAAATGGTGTGACTGTTTAACCCAGTGAGAAAAAGCTACCTATGCCTGCCCACCTTCTGGCTGGATGAATGTTTTCAAATGCAGGACCTAATATTTCCAAAACCACCTTCTAAATTTAATTCACTTGAAAATTATGGTCCCACAGAACACCAAATGCATCACAGATGCCTAAGAGAAGTACACCCAACACCAAATTTAATCTGTCTATCTTGAGAAACAGAAGTGAGAGAAGGATTTCTGTCATCAAAGCGCTAACGTGAACGTTGTAGAATTGCAGAGCATGCTGTAAGCTGAGGAAATAAAAAACCCAGACCACTACACAAAGTTTACTGTTTCCAACTGCTGCTGCGGATATAAAGGACCGTACCGACAGTAGCCACACGCGTACCGAAAATATTCCACAAGTGCAACCCACCGGCAGTTGTGTTTGACACTTTGGTGATTTCATTTTGAAGGAACCTTACAGGCTTTTGCTTTGATTGGTTGTTACTGGGGGTTTTTTAAAAACACAAACCTTAACCACAAGGGGAGTCTGTAGCAAATTCCGTTCGGATGATGCTCCTGAAGCTGTGCACGGTGACCGTGCTGCAGAACATGAAGGCACAGGCCGAACCACCGAATCCAGTGATCTGTTCAGATACACAATTTGAAATACAAAAAGAAAGAAGTGAATGAAAAAAATCAGGCTGCATTCAGGAAATCTGAGCTGATACAGAAAAAAAACAGTCAATGAACAAGAAATAGGGTGAACCCTCACTGTTTGGCTGATGTACCAGGCCCATGAACAACTTACAGGCATTTCCTTCTCTTTAAAATATTTCTTTACATTTCACACTAGTTTCCTGAATCGTTGCCTCTGAGGCAAGAGTAATCTAAGTTAAAGTTGCACAAGTGATGTCATTCCCATGTTGGCAGAAAATTCACCACCATTTCAATGCCGGGACCACTTCACATTCTCCACTTAGTTCTGTCCAGTGGTTGGCCATTTCTTTAACAGATACAAAACTCTATGCAAACAGAACGCTTTGAAAACATTGAGAGGATACTTACGTACTCACATACATACATGAGAAGCAACAGCTTTTTGAAATAGTCTTTCTGTGGACTGACTACACCTGGAACATTTGTGTGAGAAACTTGTAACTGGTGTCCCAACAATTGCATCGTGCAGTGACTGATTCCTAAATGTGATGTGTTGTATGTGCAAAAAAGCCAAACAAAGCTTTATTCAGATGCACCTTCTCTCCAAAACGCTAACATAATTCTCAGGGATTTCTTTCTCTCTCTCTCTCTCTCTCTCTCTCTCTCTCTCGGAAACTTGGTTAAAAGGCTGCTTACCTATTGTATTGTGAGCAACTCGTTTTCTGCTCATTTCCAACCCACACTTCTCTGATTTTGGACAATACGGTACTAATTAAACTTCCTATTGTATGCACATTTCCTGCATTCCCTTGTTTTGTTACTGTTGATAAGGGTGTTGGTCTCCTGACTGCAAAGCAAGAGGGAGAAAATATCAGCCTTGCGCAATCAAAGTGATGGTTGGTTGTCCATTGCACTGCCCCCGCTAACAATTACCTTCTCTGACGACCGATGAAGGCAAAGGGTAAGGCTGGGCTCTCTCTACAGCCAGCTTCCTGTAAACTCTAGGAAGGGTCTTGCCATAGTGGTCTACTATGGAATTTCTGGCAACTGCTCTCTCTCTCACGCGAGGATCACGATCAGTCTGAGGAATGAAAAGCGTAAAGCAAAAAGTTAGCTACTTTTGTAGTTCATTGCACAGAACCCTCTGTGCTATTTCTACGTAGTGAATAAATTTCCCCCTGAGTAGACAGGACAACTGCAAGTGACCTTGGACAAAATGGTGTGACTGTTTAACCCAGTGAGAAAAAGCTACCTATGCCCGCCCACCTTCTGGCTGGATGAATGTTTTCAAATGCAGGACCTAACATTTCCAAAACCACCTTCTAAATTCAATTCACTTGAAAACGATGGTTCCACAGAACACCAAATGCATCACAGATGCCTAACAGAAGTACAAGATTTTATCTGGCTATCTTGAGAAAATTAAATAAAAATTTCTGTCATCAAAGTGGCAATGTGAAAGCTGTGGAAGAGCCTGCTTTCAATAAGCTAAATCACACGTAACTTACATATGTGATTAACAGAATCATAAGATGGGCTGATAGAAAAGAGAGAAATTTATGCCTCAGATGCAAACAAACTATTTTAAGTGGAGTCAACAATGGCCTGTAACATTTAATTTAGAACTTCACAGAGGAGCTTTGGAGTACTGAACTATTTTGTTCACCTTCTAGGTGCAGCTGTAACTTAAGGTGTAGAAACTTATTCCTAGAATTTCAAATGGTATAAAGAAAAAAATAGAGCAGCGTTTTTTATGGAGTCCTACCAAAACCAGTTAGTAACACCTAACAGAAATGCATGCACTCTACGGGACTTTTACCCTTACCACAAGGTTAACCTTCATTGACTGATTCAACTGTAGTGCTGGGATGTAGTTGGCACGCTGCAGATGGTAGACTAAAAGAAATTCATGATTCTGAACACCAGCACTGGTCTGTAAAAACTTCTCCAAACAAGCCGGTGTGAAACAACACACTTCCAAAATCTATCATGATTCTGCCTCTTCTCTTTTCAAAGGGGCGATTAAAGTTTCTCTCCTCCACACTTACTTGTTCAGTGCCAGTGGAAGGCAGCTTCCGTAAGTCTCCCATTAGTCCCACCACCTGATAGGAATGTCGAGAAATAAATATAATGAATATTTATATGAATTGTGCCTCTGTGGAGAGATTATGCTCTAAAGTCTGGGCATTGGAATCCACTGTATTTAAGTCACATCTGACAATGCATTCCAGCATTGTCTGCCAGCACAGAAACAACGAGCGCGTGAAGCACAGGAAGTGGCAGCCAGGGCCCCGCGCTGGGCGCGAGTCGACGCTTTGCCAGAAACGTTGCCGATGGCAAAGCCAGTGTTGCAGGAGGCGGCTGCTGCAGCCCGCCCGGCCACACTGCCAGCATTCACAACTAGTGCAGATCAAGGTCCAAGTGGGACAACTTCTTTGCAGTAGTTCTGCTGAGTTGGCTTTTTGGTACTTGTCATCGCTTCAAAGGGACAGCGGGAGGAACTTCTGCACCACATCCAGGGGCTCCAGAGAGTAGAAAGCCCCAGCAACTGACCAGCGTTCTGGCTTCGTTTAAAACAAAACCAACACAGATCAGAATTTGACACTAGAGCCGCTTCACCCAGCTACCTCCCATGGTTATTTTCTGACACGACTCCAGTTTCGTTCAAGTCCCATCAGAAACGACACTCTCTTTCACATTACTTGGTGTACCTGCACAGACGGATGAAGATGCCGAGTATCCCAGTACAGAACTCACACGCAGCCTTCCTAACGGAGAGTCGCTAAGGCAACTGCGTTTCCAACACACCACACGGCTTCTCCCTCCCAGCACAGATTACATAATCACAAGATCCCAGTGAAACAGAATGGCGTTCCAGAATCACCGGAGGTCATCTGGCCCAACACCCCTGCTCAAGCAGGGCCACCTCGAGTAGGCTGCCCAGCACCATGTCCAGAGGGCTTCTGAATATCTGATCGCAAAACACACTTTTACAAACAGAAACCTCACCAGCTGAACTGCAAAACCATTTGCAATGCACACAATGGTCCCAGGTTTTTGGTGACTCCCTCCTATCAATTTTAAGTATTCTCTCCACCACACAAGTAAAACAACATCGCACCACCACAGGCTTCTCACCGTTCGTTCTCTAGAACTATATCCGACAGCTCATTAGGTAGAAGGCACAAAATTAAGAGAAGCCCGAGTCAGTTCGTTTCACTGTCTTCAAAAAGCAAAGCCCAGGCTGACCAGTGCAGGAGGACGACTTGATGCAGGAAGTGAATGAGGAGCTGTCCTCAGCAGAACGGGACGCTGGCCTGGGTGCCCAAATGCACATGGCAGCTGCCAGCAGAGACAGATACAATCCTCCAGACTGATGGGTCTAAGAAGGCGCTTGAACTGCCACCGTTAGCCATACCCGGCAAACGGGCTTCAGCCTTCCCGGCAGAATTCAGCCCCTCAATTTCCTAACTCGGAATTCAGCCCCTAATTTTAGCAAACATGATCAGGAAGAAATTGGTAGATCTGAAAGACTGACACCACGCTTCTTTCTACCGGCAGAAGCTCCACACCTGGAGTCCTGGTTTACTAAGGAAGAAATCAGGCGCTTTTGTTGAAGTCAGCAACTTTTGAAGCTCCTGACCAGCAGACAGATTCTCACCTTTATGTTGCATAGAAAGCAAACTCAACTTTTAAATTACACCCACTTCAACCAATGTTAGAGCTGTGCCATTTTATTTCAACAGGTAAAGTGGGTTATAAATTCAAGAATCAATTTACCATGATGGCCCTGCTCTTTCCCCCCAGAGCAGACTGCAGGAGTTTTGTCAGGACCGAGTCCCTGTATGGGATATGCGGCACTTTCTTTCCTGTAGCAACCTCAGCCAGCACGCTAAGGGAAAATAAAGTGAAAAGATGTGAACAGGATAAGCATAACAATCAAAAGCAAGTGTAAAGGCAGTCAGGGGGGAAGCTACCAGGCTAGAAACTTCAGTCTACTCATGCTTATCTACACACGTCAGTGTATTTGCGCTTATGCACACCTTAGGCTTTATTCATTTCAGTAACTTTATCAGCCACACAGCAAGGCATCCTAATTGGAGGGTCAGCTTTTTTTCCTATATAGAAATTTCCATTTTCCTTCACAGGAAAGGATTTTACAATAAAAAGACAAACCTGATGACATTTCCCGGTTAGATGTAGATTTACATACACGTGGTCTTTCCTTCAGGTCTCTTTCAGATCCTGAGGAGTTTTGCCTTTGGCTCCCTGCCAAGTCCACCAGATCTACAACTGACTGATTAGTGACTGAATCCCTGAGAAAAACCTGTTAAAATATGGTATCAACAGCAGGAAAAATTACCAAAGCAATTGCTCAGAGACGATTAAGTAAGATACGTAAAATGCTACTCTGCAGTAACACAGAGGAAATGGGTTGTGATAGTTACTGGTATTGGAACACCTTACCTATGAAGAATTGCTTTCAAGATGAGAATTGCTTTAAATGTGAGAATTGCAAGGGTGTGCCTAAAAACCAATGACCTACCGGCAGCTCTGAGATGGTTCGGCCACGCATCAGGAGCAGCAGCAGCAGCAGCAGCAGCAGCGTCAGCCAGCACCCCTCTGCCTGGCCCGGGGCACACACAGCGAGGACAGCAGGATTCGGGCCCACGTGCCCTGCTGGGGTCAGGTCTTTGCAGCTGCCCTGCCGCGGCGTTCCCTTATGGGGGACAGGGAGCTGCCGGGGCTGGTCGGAGACCGCCCGCCCCACGCTTGTGCCGCACTCTATGGGCTTGCTGGCTGCCGGGCTGCTTGTTGTACCCAGCCCAGGAGCTCTGCAGAGCGCTCATGGGCAAGCAGCAGCTACCGCAGGTAAACAGTGACCGTAGGGGATTTCTGGACACTGGTGAGATACTTTCAAAGACACGGTGGATCTTGAACATGGAGTCAAGCTGCAAGCTGCACGCAGGCCGTGGTTTAGGACACCTCTGCCTTTGCCCATCCCCACTCTGAGAGCAGCAGTGGTGGGGTGACAGCATGAGAGTGACGTGGCTCTGGACTGGCAAGGCTGACCCTGCAGCCCCGGGTGAGGAAACCCAACGTGCTCTCATCTGCTCACTGTCATGGAGGTGGCAAACAACGACGGTGGGTCGAGGTAAAAAAAAAAGAGTTGCCCTGGATTTGGTGTGTGCATAAACTTCCACCAGTTCAGTTGATGGTGCATCTCACAGGACTGTCAGGGACCAGTCTGAGACCGCTGGGTTCAAGCCCGCTTTGACACAGCTTCCGGCTTCCCAAGAGGCAAATAAAGGCAGTTAGACCAGGCAGTTTCCAGACAGTTCTGGAAATGGGCCTAGTCCACAAGGTTAAGGAAGTAGGCTTGGGGGTCCCTGGGGGTTGAGAGACCCCCATAGAAGTTCTCATTTGTTGTTTGTTAGATGCACAGTCCTCTCCTTCAGGCCATCACCATCAGCAGTCATCATCAGTTCTGATGGGGGATTAAACTGCTTAGTTATCTGTGGCCTTCTTTGCACACTGGGCATGTTCTTACAATAATGTATGTTAAAGTTCCAGATGTTTCACTGTGTCCTGATGGGATTATGCCTTCAGGCAGCAAAGGACTGCCATCCCGTCCTTGGGGGAAGGCCTCCAATATTAATTGTCTCTTTCTGCCCAGACTCCCCATCCATATCGTTGTCCTTGGTCTGGCTGATTCCTCACTTGACTGTGCCAGCGTTTGCTCATGAGTATCCCTTTTTTCTGCTCTTACTCTTCTTGTTCTTTCCCTAGGAGTAGCAAGGGTCTCCACTTTTGCATCTGAATGTCTGTCCTCCTGTGTAGAGAGAGATTCTGTGTCTGTCAAGAGGTTTTACTTAAGACCAATCTACGTGGGGTACATCTACCTTTCAGTTTGTATTTCACTCTAACTATGATTAATTCCCGTGATTATCACAGGAATATAGATATATATCTATCTGTATTCCTATATGTCCTATAGGAAATGGACACTATACTCTCTTAGAGGACAGCCGTAAAGGATCCAAAGATCTCATCAGTCCCAGTACAAGTAAGAAGAACGGGGAAGAACCTGGTACAACTGGAGAACCTCATACTTCTAATTTTCCATCCATGTGAACAACCTTTTAAAGTTAGCATTTTACAATGCTTAGATGTTAAAACAAAATGTTTTTACCAGAAAAGAAAAAAAAAAAAAAGTTTTTGGTAGCTGGAAATATCTTGACACTGAAATTAACTCATTATGAGGAACTTGCCAGCAGCTAGCGCGGCAGTTAGCGCAGGCAGGGCGAGCAGGGCAGCGCGCTGTAGCTCTGCTGATAGCAGCACTCCATCGCAACAGCTCAACCACTTGGAGGTGTGTCCCTTGCTGCCTCTGAAGATGGTGTCCTCCAGGCAGAGAGGTTGTAGCAAAAACACTGTGGCAACCCAGACAGAGGGGCTGCCCCGAACGGTGGCTGTTCAGGTCTCTGGCTGCAGGGAGTGCCAGAGCCTGCTGCTGCCAGGGGAGGAAGGGAGGCACTCCACCTGTGTGAGGTGTGAGCAGGTGGACGATCTCCTCAGTATGGTGGTAAAGCTTAAGGAGGAAGTTGAGAGACTGAGGACCATCAGGGAGTGTGAGAAGGAGATTGACTGGTGGAGTAACTCCCTGGCGTGTCAGTCAGAAATGCCCCAGGGGGATAACTCCCAAAAGGTGATGGAACCCCCACCGTGTCAGGCGGGGAGGGGGGACCTGAGGCAGCCTCTGCCCTGTTGCTGTCAGGCAGAGGCAAGAGACCAGGGAGATGAGGAGGGTTGGAAGAAAGTCCCAGTTCGACATCATGGGCGACCTCCTTCCCTACATGCTTTGCCCCCTCAGGTGCCTCTCTCTAATAGGTTTGAGGCCCTGCCTCTTGAAGGAGAGGTTGGTGAAGACATGGTGCAAGGCCCACCAACTAGGCCACAGAGGAAGAGGCGGTTGACTCAGTCCCTCAAGACTGCCTCTGACAGGAAAGAAAGAAGGGTCATTGTAGTAGGTGATTCCCTTCTGAGGGGGACAGGGGGCCCGATATTCAGGGTTGACCCTCAACACAGGGAAGTATGTAGTCTTCCTGGAGCCCGGATCGGGGATATCACCAGGGCACTCCCCAGCCTGGTGCACCCAACAGACTACTACCCGCTACTGATCTTCCAGACAGCTGGGAGGAAGCTGCATCCCGTAGTCTGAGGGGGATGAAGAAAGATTTCAAGGCCTTGGGACAACTGCTGAAAGGGTCTGGGGCTCAAGTGATTTTCTCTTCCTTCCTTCCTTCCTTCCTTCCTTCCTTCCTTCCTTCCTTCCTTCCTTCCTTCCTTCCTTCCTTCCTTCCTTCCTTCCTTCCTTCCTTCCTTCCTTCCTTCCTTCCTTCCTTCCTTCCTTCCTTCCTTCCTTCCTTCCTTCCTTCCACTTTCGGGTGCTGATGTGGGTTGCAATGGCAGAGTTCAGGCCATAAACAACTGGCTACAGGACTGGTGCTACAGGCAGGGCTTTGGGTTCTTTGATAATGGCTGGTTTCATAGGACACCAGTCCAGACAGTGATGTGTGGGGAAGGCCTGTCCCGCAGGGGCAAAAGGAGGCTGGGGCTGGAATTGGCAGGGCTCATTTGGAGAGCTTTAAACTAGATTGGAAGGGGGAAGGGGTCACAGCTGGGCTTGTGCCAGTGGGGCAGCAGTTTGGAATTGATGAAGGCCGGGAGGCCTCCCACCCCCCTAGGCTGAAATCGGTGCACTCAGCTCGCTCCCTGCAATTCCTGTACACCAATGCACACAGCGTGGGGAACAAGCAGGAGGAGTTAGAAACCTGTGTTCGGTCAGGGGATTATGATCTGGTGGCAATTACAGAGACATGGTGGGACAGCTCACATGACTGGAATGTGGCCATGGATGACCATGTCCTTCTCAGGAAAGACAGGCCAGCAAGGCGAGGTGGTGGAGTTGCTCTTTACGTCAGAGAGTAACTGCAGTGTATTGAGATCTGTCCAGGGGCGGATGAGGAGCGAGTTGAGAGTCTGTGGGTGAAAATCAAGGTCAGGCTGGTATGGGTGATACTGTTGTGGGTGTCTATTACAGGCCACCAGATCAGGGCGAGGAAGTTGACGAGGCCTTCTACAGACAGCTGACAGCAGCCTCGCAATCCCAGGCCCTGGTTGTTGTGGGGGATTTTAACTACCCTGATGTTTGCTGGAGAGACTACTCAGCCAGCCACCCACAATCCAGGAGGTTCCTCCAGTGCATCGATGATAACTTCCTGATGCAAATGGTGGATGAACCAACTAGGAAGGGAGTGATGCTGGATCTCATCCTCACTAACAAGGAGGGTCTCGTTGAAGCGGTAAAGGTTGAGGACTGCCTGGGCTGCAGTGACCATGAGATGGTGAAGTTCAGGATCTCATGTGGCAGGAACAGAATTTCAAGCAGAATTGCAACCCTGGACTTCAGGAGGGCCAACTTTGGCCTTTTCAAGTAATTGTTAGGGGAAATCCCATGGGACAGGGTACTTGAAGGTAAAGGGGCCCAAGGTCGCTGGTTAGCATTCAGGGACTGCTTCTTCCAAGCTCAAGATCAGAGCATCCCGATATGTAGGAAGTCAAGGAAGGGAGCCAGGAGACCTGCTTGGTTAAACAGGGAACTGCTGGGCAAACTCAAGTGGAAGAGGAGAGTTTACAGATCATGGAAGGAGGGGCTGGCCACTTGGGAAGAATATAAGGATGTTGTCAGAGGATGTAGGGAGGCAACTAGGAAAGCCAAGGCCTCCTTAGAATTAGACCTTGCCAGAGGGGTCAAGGACAACAGGAAGAGCTTCTTCAAATACATGGCAGATAAAGCCAACACTAGAGGCAAGGTAGGCCCACTGATGAATGAGGTGGGTACCCTGGTGACAGAGGATACAGAGAAGGCAGAGCTATTGAATGCCTTCTTTTCCTCTATCTACTCTGCTGGAAGCTGTCTTGAGGAGCTCTGTACCCTGGAGACCCCAGAGGGAGTCAGGACAATGGAGGAGATTGCCTTGGTTGATGAGGGCTGGGTCAGGGACCAATTAAGCAATCTGGACATCCATAAATCCATGGGTCTGGATGGGATGCACCCACGGGTGTTGAGGGAGCTGGCTGAAGTCATTGCTAGACCACTCTCCATCATCTTTGCTAAGTCGTGGGGAACGGGAGAGGTGCCTGAGGACTGGAGGAAGGCAAATGTCACTCCAATCTTCAAAAAGGGCAAGAAGGAGGACCCGGGTAACTACAGACCGGTCAGCCTCACCTCCATCCCTGGGAAGGTGATGGAACGACTTATCTTAGGTGCCATCTCTAGGCATATCAAGGATAAGAGGGTCATTAGGGGCAGTCAGCACGGCTTCACCAAGGGAAAGTCGTGCTTGACAAACCTACTAGACTTTTATGAAAACACGACCAGGTGGCTGGATGATGGTAGAGAAGTGGATGTGGTCTATCTTGATTTCAGCAAGGCATTTGACAGGGTCTCCCACAGCATCCTCGCTGACAAATTGAGGAAGTGTGGATTAGATGAGCAGGTAGTGAGATGGATTATTAACCGGCCTGGGGGGAAGAAGCCAGATAATGGTGGTCAATGGGGCAGAGTCTAGTGGAGTCCCTCAGGGGTCGGTACTAGGACTGGTACTATTCAATATATTCATAAATGACCTGGATGAGGGAATTGAATGCACTGGCAGCAAGTTTGCTGATGACACAAAGCTGGGAGGAGTGGCTGACACGCCAGCAGGCTGTGCTGCCATCCAGAGAGACCTGGACAGGCTGGAGAGCTGGGCAGGGAAAAATTTAATGAAATATAATACGGGCAAGTGTAGAGTGTTGCACCTGGGCAGGAACAACCCCAGGTTCCAGTATAGGTTGGGAAATGATCTCCTAGAGACCAGTGTAGGGGAAAGGGATCTGGGAGTCCTGGTGGACAGCAGGATGACCATGAGCCAGCACTGTGCCCTTGTGGCCAGGAAGGCCAATGGCATCCTGGGGTGCATTAGAAGGGCTGTGGTTAGTAGGTCAAGAGAGGTTCTTCTCCCCCTCTACTCTGCCCTGGTGAGGCCACATCTGGAATATTGTGTCCAGTTCTGGGCCCCACAGTTCAAGAAGGACAGGGAACTGCTTGAGAGAGTCCAGCGAAGAGCCACCAAGATGATTAAGGGAGTGGAGCATCTCCCTTATGAGGAAAGGCTGAGGGAGCTGGACCTCTTTAGCTTGGAGAAGAGGAGGCTGTTTATAACTATATGAAGGGTGAGTGTTAGAAGGATGGAGCCAGGCTCTTCACAGTGGTGTCCAGTGATAGGACAAGGGGCAGTGGGTGTAAGCTGGAACACAGGAGGTTCTGCTTGCATTTGAGGAGGAACTTCTTTACTGTGAGGGCGACAGAGCACTGGAACAGGGTGCCCAGGGAGGTTGTGGAGTCTCCTTCTCTGGAGACATTCAAGACCTGCCTGGACGCCTTCCTGTGTGATCTCATGTAGGTGTTCCTGCTCCGGCAGGGGGATTGGACTAGATGATCTTCTGAGGTCCGTTCTGTGATTCTGTGATTCTGCTTATACTCCTTTTTAAACTGCTCCCTGGGGAAACTGCTCAGCACCCAAGAACTATGCATTCAATCCAGGTAACTGGGGAAAAAAAAAAAAAAGGGAAGAGGAAACCGTTTTAATATATAATTGAATTAAAACTCCTTTAAAGTAAAAAAAAAAAAAAATCACTAGACTTACTACAAACCTGTAGGAAGTTTTTAAATCTCATGCCAATTTTCTTGTTATTGCTTTCTTTTTTCCTCCAAAGCACTGCCAAACGAGGCTGACCTGGTTATCAAATAAGGAGGCTAAAAATTGCTACCAATTATTAATTAAATTGGCTAATAGCATGTTCTCTAACTGATTTTCCTACCAAAAAATACACTGCATGTATAAAAGGCAAAAACAGGTTAAAATTCTATTAAGCAATCTTCACTAGCATTTTATCAGCTAATTCTATCTGATCAGGAATCAGCATTTTAGAAATACTTTCATGCACTACACAAAATAGATATTTAGATTTTCTTTTCTAGGTTTGAAAGTCTGATCTTTTACCCCATTTCCTGAGCTATTCGCTGCATTTCTGTACAGTGTGAATTTACGGTAATATTGCGAGAACTTCCCCCTCCCCTTCCCTCTTTGAACCGCATTTATCTTGTAGTTCAAGTACAAAATACTCAGAGAAAATCATTACTAACCTGACTGCAAGGTTGCACTCAAACAGCCACTTTCACCCTGTCACCTTTTGGCATTTTTAAGCTTTCTTTCAGTCATGAACGTGCCCAAAGAGAAAAATATCCACGTGCATGCGACTGCTTCTCTAGAATGACCTGTTCTGAGACAGAAAAATCACGGCCCCAGAAGAAACGCCTTTGACAAGCTTAGTCTGTCATTAATACATTCTTCCATTATTTACAGGGTACTACTGAACAAATAAATTCTTTCTTAGAGTAACTCTAGTCGCTTTTACTAACTGAAAAGTTTAATGCCAGGTTCCACCATTCCCAGTCTTCAAAGTCCCATCCATATATAAATTACCACATGTAAAACCAGCCCATTGTCTAAAAGCCTGCACATCAAAACAGCACTTCCACGCCTGCTTTTAACAGAACAGGCTTTTGAATTTATTTTTACAAATCGTAGCTTTATAGGGACATTTACTCCATAACCCAAGAGTATTAATTAAATAATTACTTGAAAATATGGCTTGTAACTAAGATTTCTCTGCATTTTTGTACCTTTCTCAGAATACTGTGTTAGCTGTACCATCAAGTTTACAGTGCCAGGGTACGCAGGCTTCAAATATTGCAAACGATGTTTAGAGACAATAATTGTTTCAATTACAGTAGCCTTCCTATTAACCTTATGAAAATAATTTTGGCTCACATTTCAAAGCATGTGGGTAACAACCCTTTAAATCTGATATGCTGTTGTAAGCATCACACCCTCTACACAAGTTAATTTTTTGCTGACAACAAATTGTAAAAAACAGTGAAACAGCTGAGGTGTGATCTAGTTTTATGAACCAAAGAGCAGCTTTCCCAAAGTTTAAGACAAATACAAAAAAATATTGCACAGCTTCTAATACATTTCTTTACATTCTGACTTCAATACAGTACAACTTAACTGTGAATGTAAGGAATTACATACACTTTGTATTGTCAGCCAAATTATTTGTGCCAGAAGGTCAAACATTATTTATAAAACTTAAACTATTACGTTTTCAATGTTTACTTGTTACAGAAGTTCCATGTATACTGTAAAAACCTTAAAAGCGTTTTGGCTTCACCTTTTGAGGGCTTTAAATACTCTCAAAAACCAACATTAAAATTTCTGAGTGACACGGGCCATTCAACCCCCTATTCCCTCAAAAAGCTACCAGACAGTAAGCATATTGTGAAGGATACATTTTTATTTAACATTCCTAAAATAAGCTGTATTTACATATTATATAAATTTACGAAGTCCTAATATAAAATAGAAAACTGCATTGACTGAAGAAATCACACTCCATGTGGAGTTACTTATCGAGGACCATTTGTTTATGAAATTTTACAATAATTTATATAAATTATCTCTTCCAAATTAGATGGTTTTTTTAATTTTTACTAATCCACACAATTTTGATGACTTTACAAACAGTGGCGTCCATGATAAACTTAAAAAACGTTACAGCATCTTCCGACGCACAACTGGCTTTGGAAAGTTAGACAGTCTTTTTTTGTTCTTCCGCAGAGTCTTCTCTGCCGCGTCTGCGGTTTCTTTCTGCTTGCTTTTTGTTCCAGCCACTGGACTCCCAAAAGGAGAGAGAAATTTTATTTCCACTGGTGGAGGTGACCAAGAACCTTCTTTTTTTGTGCTTCTGAAAGAAAGAGAAGTATCAAGCCCATTTTTTCATTAACAACAGTATTCAGTAGAGGGAAAACACTCCCATGGAATGACAAAAATCAGTGACAAACAATTAGTTATGGGCTTCTCTGTAGACAGGATCAAGGCAGAAAAGGTTTATAAATAAGCTTCCTTTTGCTACCCTTCCTTACCAGGCTGGCCCAAGCATTCTCTCATTAATCGCTATTCATACGAGGCCGCCACCACAGCTTTTAGGAGGCAAATGTCCTCAAAGAAACAGTTTTCCAGAAGGAACCAGAAAACACGTCCAGAAACAAAAACTTCTCTTTACTCATTCCCTGACCCCCTCTTGCCTTGTATGGGGAACTAAAGACCCGTAAAGGTGAGGATTCGTAAGGTGGAGTAAGACAACGTAAGAGCACGTCCATCACTGCAGAGAAGAGCAGTAGCTACGTGCCCTTTTCCATCCCCTCCCTCTTCTGTTTCCATTAGAAACCAAACCGTTACATGGCAAGCTGGACAGGCTCATGAAGTCAGAGCAGAACTGCACAGCCAAGAAAGGAAGAGGAAATTCGGTGCCTAAAAGCTGAATCACTACCACAAGAAAGGAATGCAAATGAGTGCTTAAAAAGAACTTCATACTTGCTTGCTTTCTTCATTTTTGATTTTGCGGTTCTACCTCTCTTCAACTTTTGCTTTCCCACAGCCTCTATGGATTTGGTGTCCTCTTCCTCTTTAGGTGGAAGCTCCTATGTTAAGGCAGCAAAAACCTTAGTCATGCACAAGTTCTTACATTTCTACAGAATACAAATGAATGTTTCTTTCATGGAGAAGTCATAACAAAGTTATTTCCAAAAGCAGTACAGCTTCTCTCTGCAAAAACAAACCTTCCATCTCAAATTACTGTACCATTCTAAAAGTTAAAATTCTGAAATTAACAGATAACACACCAAGTAAGTTGAAAAAAAGACACTGTGCCTTTTGGTAAAGGTGCAGTGATACTCATTAGTTCTTGACTTACACAGATTCCAAATTGATTTTTGTAGCTACTTTTCATGAAGGGAAAAAAAAATAAACCCAAATTGTTTAGCTGATTAATTTAAAGCTCTCTTTTTAGATACACCTTCAAGGAAAAAGGCAAGGCCCTGCAAACTATGATCTGAAAAAACGGTACAGAGCAAAAATCAACAACAGGAGACAACTACAGCTGTTACTTACTGTTTCTTTCACAATTCGGGAAATGCTAGATACATTTTTTCTCCTTGACCTCAAAAGAGGGGGTGAAAAGACAAATTGAGAAGACAAGTCCGGGTCTAAATCCTTAAACTGCGCAGGATGGTCTGCTTTTCCAGCTGAAATTACAATGCACTGTTAGCATGTGTGCACTTTACACATAAAGGATAGTGACATTAAATTACAGCTGATAATCTAGAGCACAACTGCTTCCTGAAATAAAAGGTCCAGTCTGGTTCATAAACATTCAGTGTGGAGGTATTCTTCCCATAGCAACTGCCTCTTGGGATCCAATCTTTTACAGTAACTTGTGAACAAAAATAAGCCAGTGCCGTGATTTTACCTGCATTTACATGATCAAAGAGACTGCGCTCAAGAGGCATCAACAGTCCTTACACATCTCAAAAAACATTTTTATCATGTACTCGCATAAAAAGAACCCCACGCGCAGTAACTTCACTAACACAGCACATGTCCACGGGAAACAATCCCACAACTAAACAGCTGCACAGTTTGTTGCAAGATGCAGCTCATTTTAAAATGAAAACTGAACAGAATTTGGAAGTACGTCTCCTCTATTTCTCTGTTGCGGGAAGGGATGGAAATCACAAATTCAGATACCTTCCAGCTTTTGAAACTGATAGAAATTAAGCTCATGACAAAAATTCGGGTTAAATTTCGGTTCGGTCTACTCGGATCAGCCTCCACCACAACCAGCCAGCCAGTCACGTCGAGTTCAGAAAAAAGATGAACTGCCTCTTTCCAAATCTTTTATTTGGTATGACTACATGCTCCGCTACGTAAAGATGTCTTTAAAGCCACCCTCACTGTCGTGAGGCGTTGTCGTGACCCCACTGCCAGCTCTCGTCCTTCGATCCCCTCCGACCGCGCTGGAAGTGCTGCCGCTGGCAGGTTTAAAGGGGCCGAGAACGAACTTCAAGCCCCGAAGCTCTCCCAGCGCCATTTCCAAGCCCAGCACCGCGCTGGGCGTTTCGGCCCAAGCCAAGGCCCCTCCCCACGGGACAATCCGTTTCTCCCGCTGCCCGCGAAGGGCTCGGAGAAAACCGACCCCCGTTGCCGCATTTCTGCGAGAACTGTCGGTGGATCGCAGCGCCAGAAGCGGCGGCGGGACACCGTCAGGCGGTGACAGAACGCGGTCGGGCTTCTGGGTCCGTTTCTAACAGCTGCATTTCCCCCGGGCGGCTCCTGCAACTCCGGAGCCCAGCGGCAGGTTTCCCGGTGGCCGCCGCAGCCGTCACTGCCCCGGGGAGCCGCGCTCGGCGAACTCCGCGGGAGCAGCGCCCAGATCCCCGCACTCACCGGGCCCACGCAGTTGAGCACCAGCCGGGTCTCCCTCGCCACGGCGGCCAGCGAGGCCGCGTCGCCCACGTCGCACAGCAGCACGCCGACCTCCGCCCCGAGCGCCGCCTGCCCTGCGCACCGGAGACCGCCGTCACCCACAGCGCCCGCGCCGACGGGCGCGTCTCATCCTCTCCCAGGGCCGGGCCGAGCCGCCACCTCCCCGGCGCGGTCCCGGTCCCGAGGGGCTCGCCCCGCTTCGCCCCTCGGTCCTGACCCTCAAGCCCGCTCGGGGGCGGCTCCCAACGGACGTGGTCGGGACCCTGCCCCACACGACGCCCCGCCGCCGCCCCTACCCAGCCTCTCGGCCGTCCGCTCCAGCACCGCCTGCAGCTTCTCCCGGCTCCGCCCGGCCACAGCCCAGCGCAGGGCTGTGGCGCAGCAGCCACAGTGGCCCTCAGAAGCAGCACACTACCCCACCTCCACAGAGCATGTCCTGTCTCTCTTGATCACAGCTGCCTTTTGGGTTGGTTGAGACAAAATGGTTATTAATTTCCCCTCAGTCTCTCACAATAAACCCAGAAGAAAAAAAGGGGGGGGACAAAACCATACCTTAAACTCTGAGAAACAACAATTACTCTTTTATTTCACTATAAGCACTAAGGCTTTAAAAGTCAGAACACCACAAGGTAGTATCGCCTATTCCGAACAGGCATGAGGGGTAACTAGTGCTTTCATCTGCTAAGGCACTCGTTACCCAGGGCCTGCCTGCTTTTCATAGTTGGGGAATGGGGCTAAGCAAGAAGGCTGTGGTTAATTGTGAAGCAGATGCCATACTTAGATGAAAGATTAAACAAAATTCTAGAATTTGTACCAAATAAGACACTGATTTAATATCCTTGTGAATTAATACCCTGCATGGGTTTGCTCACTATAGCAATTAGTATTGTAACTTTTAACTGAATTTTTCTTCTGTTTCTGCTGCAAACAATAGCACAGCAAAACTATTTTATGATTAGGCTTTTATAGCCAAATGACTTTTATTTGAGTTAGACCCAGCAAAGGTATTAGTTCATACAGCTATGTTTTGACATCAGACTTCAGGCTTGCTAATAACAGAGAACTCGACACCACGTTGGTTGAGGCGATCAATCAGTTTTGTTTTGGAGAAGGCAGCTCCTGGAGAATAGACACCACCCCTGTTAATGAAAATCAAAGGAGAAAAACGTTAGTGCTACAGTGGTTGAGTAACACCTGGTTTTGAAGCCAAAGATGTGTTTCCCTGCTTCAGAAAGAAAAAGCCACTTTGTCCCACAGGAGAGCATATAAGTAATTTGGCAAGCTGGTTATATTCATAGGTTCATCTCTGCATCCAGCAAACTCAATAGAAACCATTCAGCTATCTGAAAATACAGACACTGATGCAACAGATGCTGCAAAAGCATTACTAAAAACCTATGACTATATCCTTTCAGACTGAAAGGCAGATGAAGAGTAAGTGGCTTTAAATCAGCTTGTGGTGAATTACCTCCCTTTCACAGGCCTCTGGGCAAGGGCAACACAGAAATCCACAGGGTTGGGAGATCTGTATTTTCAAATATATGTACACAGTAGCTTGAAGGGAGATCGGGCTGCTCTGCATGGGAAAGTACTTACTGTTTAGGCAGACAAGCTGCATCTTCCAGGAGAGAGAGAGCTGCCTGAACCATTGCAATTGGTGTAGCAACATAGCCAGGCTCTGACAAAAACAAACAAACCAAACTATGTACAGTGTGTCGAAATGTGGAATGTATTCCTGCTCTTTACCTACAGCATGCTGAAGAATAATCTCTTTGGCAATGCAACAGCCTTCCCCATTTAAGAACAGCTTTTTTACCTGGTTATCATCCCAAATCACTGGTGAAGTCCTTAAGATCTAATCTGGACAAATACAGCTTCCAACACAGGCTTATAACCACACACCAACCAACCAACCATGAGCTATCACCTCACGGTGACAGAGGGCTCTCTCTTACCACAAGAGCTTTCCCCATCCTGTGCCACTTCTGCGAGACTGTTGCATTCGGCTACATCTCTAGTTATTTAAAGCAGCTATGCTTCATTAACTCTTTTCTGAATAGACATTCTTGCTGTCTCCCAGCTTTACTTCAGGTGTCATCTCCCCTCAAAGGAACGATCTGAACACCAGCATGTTATAGCTAGAAATCACGCTGGGACAGATCTGCTTAAGTTCACCCACAGAGGCCTGGAAATAAACAAGTAAGAAGGGCAGGCTGTAACAAGTGAAAACTACCCTTAAAGCCCCCTCCCTTTAACTACTCCACTCTACAAAAGTGAACACTGGAAGAGAGGAAGTTGGAGGGAAAGAGAATGACGAGAACACAAATGAATTGGCTGCTTAAAAAAATAGGTCACGATGAATGCGAGTATCCACGGCACTACTCTGTAAAGGCTGTTTATTTTGTCCATGTTGCAAGTGCTCCCCGAGGGCTAAAGGAACAGCAGTGGAACCATCAACCTATTTTAGAGTAGGGAACATGAGGCAAAACCAGTTAGCTGCTGTTAACATACATACCTGGTCCCTTCACTTCGGTGCAGATCTTGACATTCGGTTTGCCATTCTGGGGATCTTGCCCCTCGCTGTAACCCTCGCCAAAAAAAGTCATTGTAAAAGAGGTTCCATCCATCTGAAGGGGACAAGACAAGTGTGGCCACCAAAACAGTAACTCGGTTATATCGGGCAAGCACAAGTAGTAAATATAAGTCTCTCTCGTGCCCAGTACTACAATCCATCTAAACATGAGAGTAGTTATTTCGGGTTATTGCTTAAAAGGCACAAGTCTCATCTAAATTTTTAATCACTTCCACTTTGCTGGAACCATTCTTAAGTCCAGTTATTCTCTCACTGCTTTCAGTCCTGTGTTTTCACTGCTCAGACTCCCTCTGTCATCACCCTTGACAGACTGAGTGCTGTGAGCCATCCATGTAAATACACCAGACCCAGCAACATGATCCATTTTTTTCCTCATATGAGTTCCACATACTTCAGTGTCTGACAGCAGAAGGTGTGATTATTTAAATATTCAAGGCTATCTGAACAGGCACACACAACGTGCATTTAGAAATTATTTCTTTGAGACTTAAGCAGTTGACTCCAGATTACTATTCCACCATGACCATAACAAATTTATTCAATAATTGTGATAGAAAACAGTCAGTTACCTGTTTCTGGGTTGGTCCTTTCTTCGTGAAGCGTCCAGCAGAGAAAAATTCCGGGTACTATATAATAATGGGGGGGGGGGGGGGAAACAGACAAAAAAAAGAGACAAAGAGTAACCTCTAGAGAGGAACGAAACATGTCCAAATGCTTAATTCTTTTTTGTTTTGAACACTTACTTTTGTCAGAAGCTTTCTTCCAAAGCTAAACTTCACAAGAAGAAGAAATAAAATGCCAGCAAACATCAGCTTGATAACAGAGCCAAGACCACCTACGTTCACATAAGCGCCATACTGCACCTGAGGCACAGACATATTTTCAGTGATAGCATTTACATTACAATTTTTGCATCATTTCATTTGTAAAAATAAATCTACCCCCAAATTAGGAAGCAATTGTTTGATACAATAGACAGCTGTCTAAATAAGGCCTTAAACAGTTGTCTTCATTCTAAACAGCTCTTTGAATAATGCTTCACTTTATAATTCACGGTGAGACAACAATATGACTACAGAATGACGAGGGAGTGAGCGTGGTAAACAAGAGTGGGAAACTTTAAAGAAAAGATGTGTCTTGGCAATCTGATTTCAGGTTTTTTTTCCCAAGATCTTCCTTTCCTCCTCTTTGTGCTTCAGTTTAAGAGAAACTGAGGCCTTATTTTAGAATTCTGCAATAGCAGTGGCAAGCCTTTCTCATTGGTAGCTTCCAAGTCTATTTTTAGAGCGATATCTCACCTTCGTCTCTCAACTGATGCCTGTGACTCTGCACAGCTGTTATACAGGTTGTCAGTGCTGGTCTCCCCTCAGGAAACCATGGAAAACAAAACCTAAACATCTCTGCCACCACCACCGCTTCACGATGCCTTTACTCTGCACACCAGAGACCCGAGCATCAAAGAAGTCTCCAGATAGCAATGAGCAGCATGGGAATTCTTCATCAGAATGTTTACTGTGCTATACTGACCTGACTATACTTGCAGGGACTAAAAAGATGATGCTTTTAGAAGCAGTACTGATCCAACAAAAAAAGCCTCTGCACAGGAACAGAATTTAATGTACTGATCACACCCCAAAATCATGAAACCTACCTCAAATATTTCTGTGACTCAAGGCTTCCATTCTCTTCAAATACATACCCAGAAATCAGACAGCAGGAGAACTCTACAAGAGACTCTTGCAACTGTTCTGCTAGCGGCAACTAACAAGCTCATCAGGCAAAGTATCAAGTAGTGAGAAACACACCAGTGCACCCAGAAGAACCTGGACCACATCAGGGGCAATCAACAGAACAAGCCTCTTTCTTTAGAGAAGGAAAAGCGCATTACAGTTCATACTATTGACCTAACTACAGACACCCTACTACACAGATCCACACTAAGAAGTTATTAGATGAAGGAAAGATTCACTGAAAATGGTAATAAGGACACAGTGCACCAGTAGCAGTGACTTACCGGCGTTTCATGCAACACTGTGTGCAAATAACGCTGAGACCGTTTCACAACGGAAACATCAGATCCCATGAATGGAATGGAGTACTCTTTGAATTCCTGATTGTAAAACACAAGTCCTCTGCAAATTTAAAATACAAGTCAGAAAAAACATTCAAATGTTTATGCAAACTGAAAGAAACTGATCGTAACAGCCCTACCAGTACTGGCTTTTTCTTCAGCATTTTTATGACGGTCTCTCTTTTCCCTGACAGCAAACCACTCCAAATTTAGCCCTGGCTCAACTCAAAATTCCATGCACTATAGCAAGGATGAATCTGATAATCAAAGTAATATCGTCCTCATATTTAGTTTTTACATTCTCCTGATCACTTCTGAAATCCAACTTAAAAGTTTGCCATGTCACTGAAAGTCTCTTAGAACAAGTTAACTTTGAGACCCAGCAAATGCCAGGACATGTTATTTTGTCATTAGAATCACAGAATGGTTTGGGTTGGAAGAGACCTTAAAGATCATCTAGTTCCAACCCCCCTGCCATCAGCAAGGACACCTTCCACTAGACCAGGTTGCTCAAAGCCTCATCCAGCCTGGCCTTGAACACTTCCAGGGAGGGGGCATCCACAGCCTCTCTGGGCAACCTGGGCCAGTGTCTCACCAAGTATGAACACATCGGTAAAACTGAACTTATCTTCAATTCTACTAGATGAGCATCTGTGTGCCCATATTATACTAAAGTCCAGACTGACTTTTACAATATTTAATAATATATTAACAAGTGATATAACAAATACCAGTACTGTCAGAAGACAGCGTGTTTCACATCTTACGCTTCTTATACCTTCTTTTAAGTTTTGCACCAACCACTGGAACGGGGGCATAGCCTATCTTTTTGCGAAGCTTCCGCAGCCTGTCTTGATCCGCAAGGCCATAAACAGCTGACTTCCAGGTCCCATCATGTATACAAGAACCCTGGTGACACACCATGGAACAGTAAGTCATTCGGTAGCTAAAAATTTCATCTATTATTTTAATAGCGACCTTAGAATTATTACCTATGTTACACATTATTACAATTGTTACATATGTGTGTTACGATTGCAGTATACAGGAAAAAAAGGCCCACCCAAAGAATAAAACCAAACAGCCACACACTAGGATCCCTGTCGACACACTCCGCATCTGTTACACTCTGCTTGTGTCTGATTCCTTCCCACAACTCTGCAAACACCGAGTATTTCTTCAAACAGCTTAACACAACAAACTTGAGGGAGGTAGCCTATGCAAATGAACCTTATAAAAGGGTGTTTGCTTGGGATACATTTCTCGCCTCCTAAAGAATACAGTTCTTAGACTCGTCATCAAACAACTGCCAGCTTGTTCCTAGGTCTGAATTAATGTAACCACAGTTATTCTAATGGGCCACGGTGATGTTATCACAAACACCTCCGAGTATCCAAGAAGGTACAAACCAACTAACCTCAGGGCCAGATTTCACCGTCAGGAAACTCTCGACAGCGGTTAAGGTTCCTTTAAGGGAGGAGAAAACATCACTTGGCATATAGAACAGACTAGGCTATTTCAGCTGGAATGGACCTGCAACCATCACCTACTCCAACTGCCAATATACAGTCATTAATTCACAAGGCCAGCGTACACTCTGGCAGGCTAAAATCACAGGCCACTGACAGCGTGAGTTGCAAAGGCAGAGTCGCATCTTTTCTCAAAGGAAAATAAACTAAGAAAAGTCCCACAGGTATTTTAGTTAGCAAGTATCGAAAATTCTTATGGAAAGTACTTCAGTGAGGGTCACTGACGTTCGTTCTCTTTACTCACTGCATTTTTCATTTGTCTTATCTAGTTAATCAGATATTGCAAATAATCAATGAAAAAAAAAGGAAAAGCCTATTAAGAGCCATATGTAGTTTTCCTCTAATTTTCAAACTAAAGGATGCAACAGGCTGTGAAAAATGAGACGGACTTATGGATTTTGGTAGACTTTAACTACAAAAAAAAAAGAAAAATACAAACCCGCAGAAAACACAAAACACACAGGATATCCTAAAACATTTAATTTTAGCATAGCTTGTGTTTTGCAAGGAATGCTTAGTTGTGATGAACAGCAAAACTAATCAACTCCTCCAAACTCTGCTTTTTTTAGCTTTACGTTTGCATGGAACTAAACTATCTCACACCTCTTCTCACATCTATTTGTCCTCGTTCAGTGACTGTCGAGCTGTCCTCAAGAAAAAGGCATTGTACAGTGCTGTCCACCTACTTATGCTCACCCAACAGCTTCTCAGCACCTGCAGTTGAAAAACAAAACCTAACAAAACTTGATTATCCACTAATTTGGGACCCCTTTCCTGCAGCCTTCCTGTCCCCGCTGCCTCTTCCCTACAAGATTCTCACTGGACAGAAGGCAGCGTGCTGAGGCTTGCCCAGGGACGTCCACACGCCGGCTGGACAGCCTGCTGTCAGATGCTAAAGGCAGGCAAAGAGAGAGACGGGAGGAGTTTCCACGTAAGCATTGCTGCTTTAGGAAACCAGTGAACGCATCACCTGCCTTTCTTTTTCAGCATAAGGTCACACTTAACTAAGTCACCTTTCAGCTTGTCTCTGGTGTACAGTACTCCCATATCAGCCGGTATAGAGTCAAAGCCACAGCTTCCAATGACGTACACTCCCTTTTCTGCAGCCTTCTCGTTGTATTTCAGGTACATTCCTTCCAGAAACTAAAAGAGAGTCAAAACAAATTCTTTAAGCACAACTCCACATCTGGCCATACCCAGCATTAACCATCAGTGCTTTACGGTGATTATTGTAGCATCCTATGTACTTCCAACCACTTACAAGCATCTTTAAGACAGATACATATTTTTCCTGGTTTAAGGGATCAAAGTGTAGCAGCAGCACAAATGAGTGCAATCTGCACAAAATTCCTATGTAGAATCACAACCGAGACTTAAAGCAGAATTTCCAGAGAGAACCTGAGAGGCTCTTGTTGAAAAGTAAGAAAAGTGCACAACTAACACACATTTGTCTACTTCCAAGATAACTACAGCATCTTAAAACTGTAGATCGGGAGGCAGAATTTGCCTTTGTGTTCAACATGATCCATACTGAACAAATAGTCCTTTAACAGATCCTTGATACAAGATAGCATTTTTCTGTGGTCACATACCTGGGGCTCTCCACTGATGTCAATGCAGCTTGCACCATTTTCAACACAAGCTTCTACCACAGGCTCTCCAAAGAACCTGTACTACAGAGGCAAAGAACACCACACGTAACAAAACCAAACCCACACACCGCAACTCGCCCAACGTGCTTTACCTAACACGCACATCTACAATAGGAGTAGACTCTTAGTGGCTATTGATTCTGCTAAGTGGGGCAAAAATGTAATGGCCCTTGTACTGGGGTGTTTTGGGGTGGGCGGGGAGAAAGAGCAGCGTAACCATCTTCATCACTGGGGATGGAGCGTGCGCACAGACGACTCCGCCGCATTTCTCTCTGAAGATCAGATCACCGAGGCCACCTGAACGCATCTAATCTCCATTTATGCCTTTTGCACTCGTATTATCAGCACACTCTCCACCTGAATACTCTTAATCTCAAAGGCGTTGTCGTGACCCCACTGCCCGCTCTCGTCCTTCGATCCCCTCCGAGCGCGCTGGAAGTGCTGCCGCTGGCAGGTTTAAAGGGGCCGAGAACGAACTTCAAGCCCCGAGGCTCTCCCAGCGCCATTTCCAAGCCCAGCACCGCGCTGGGCGTTTCGGCCCAAGCCAAGGCCCCTCCCCACGGGACAATCCGTTTCTCCCGCTGCCCGCGAAGGGCTCGGAGAAAACCGACCCCCGTTGCCGCATTTCTGCGAGAACTGTCGGTGGATCGCAGCGCCAGAAGCGGCGGCGGGACACCGTCAGGCGGTGACAGAACGCGGTCGGGCTTCTGGGTCCGTTTCTAACAGCTGCATTTCCCCCGGGCGGCTCCTGCAACTCCGGAGCCCAGCGGCAGGTTTCCCGGTGGCCGCCGCAGCCGTCACTGCCCCGGGGAGCCGCGCTCGGCGAACTCCGCGGGAGCAGCGCCCAGATCCCCGCACTCACCGGGCCCACGCAGTTGAGCACCAGCCGGGTCTCCCTCGCCACGGCGGCCAGCGAGGCCGCGTCGCCCACGTCGCACAGCAGCACGCCGACCTCCGCCCCGAGCGCCGCCTGCCCTGCGCACCGGAGACCGCCGTCACCCACAGCGCCCGCGCCGACGGGCGCGTCTCATCCTCTCCCAGGGCCGGGCCGAGCCGCCACCTCCCCGGCGCGGTCCCGGTCCCGAGGGGCTCGCCCCGCTTCGCCCCTCGGTCCTGACCCTCAAGCCCGCTCGGGGGCGGCTCCCAACGGACGTGGTCGGGACCCTGCCCCACACGACGCCCCGCCGCCGCCCCTACCCAGCCTCTCGGCCGTCCGCTCCAGCACCGCCTGCAGCTTCTCCCGGCTCCGCCCGGCCACAGCCCAGCGCAGGGCGCTGCGCAGCTCCCCGCTGGCCGCCGCCCGCGCCACTTCCTCTACCACGAACTGGCCCGTGAAGCCCGAGGCCCCGAACACCACCAGGTCGTACGGCCGCTCGGGCGCCATGACGAGCGGAGCCGCCGCACTGCCGGTCAGCGCCAGGCAGCGCCAGGCACCACGCGGCCCCGCCCACGTCCCTCGCCGCGCCCCGCCCCTCGCCGCGCTCAGCGGCAGCGATTGGGGTGCGCGAGGCTCGCGCGCGGTACGGCCGATTGCGGCGGTGCGGCCGTTGAGACCTCGCGGTACCGAAGGGCGCGCGGGGTTGGCGGCTGCGGCGGCACAGAGCGGCCAGCTCCCAGCGTAGCGCCAGTGACAGCGGCGGCTCAGGGCTCCGCCTCTGCCGGGGGAGAAAGAACCTTTGCTCTCATTCCGGCAGTCAGAAGAGGTGGAGAGGCGCCATCTCTCAGCGGCCCACTGCGGGGATTTTTAACGTACCGTGAAGAAATAAAAGTACCCCAGGGTTCGGCCGAAAGGTATGGGAGCCCAGCGGTTTAAGCAAGGACCTTTGCGGAGAGAGGCTGTCGTCTTTGATCCTGCAGCACATATTCTCTCCTGCTGAGCACGGCTCATTGCTATGAGTTATTGCCATAAGCATTTCAGCACAGGCAATACAAATGAACGGGAGACTGTTACTAATCAAAAAGGAAACCTTAATTACCTAGAAGTAAACGGAAATACCCCACAGTTACAGCAAATATTCAGGTTTCAATCAGCAGTGAAAGCAGAACAACGCAAAGTTTGAGTTGACGTTGCGCGGGGAGAAGCGGTGACCCTGCGAAGCCGCAGCGGGAAGGAGCGTTCGGAACTGCAGGGCGCGGTGAGGTCGGGCTGTGTGTGCTGTGCTCTCCTTGGTCATGCTGCTCACCTGGATTCCAGAGGCTCACAGCAAGTAATGTGGGAAGGGAAGCAACCTTGTGAATCCTGCCCACCGGCCCGCTCTCCCAGGGAGCATCTGCCATATGTAAACTCTTCCTGACAGATGCCTGTCTTACCTTTTTTAAACCCCTAGTGACAGATGCTTTCACGCTGTTGCCCGGGCAATCTCCTCCTGCACTTTGTGATACGTATGGCTGGAGACAAGAAGCTACATCTTGACATCCTGTAGTTTCAGCCCCATACTATTTCTCCTGTGGACAGGAGACATTGAGAACATGAGGACATTGGTAAACATTTAATCCCTAGGGGGATATAATCCCCTTATAAAAAAGATGCTGCAAAGCTGGAAACAGCCTTCCTCAGATTAACAAGCACTAATTCTTTTGAGCTTTCCTCACAGGCCACTTCATACATACATTTTTCCTGATGTCTGAACTCTCTCCAACTGGTTTACATTTTTCTTGAAATCTAGTGTCCACTATTAGGCCCCACAGTCACATTGTCAGTGCTTCATCGATTGAGAAGGTTATGTGATGTGTCAGAATTTCCCCCTGTTTCTACATGCCCCAAACATTGTTGATGCAGCTGCAGCTCATGATCTGTTCTACCTCAAAGGCATTTTCAAATCACTGCTGCCTAGCCAGTCCTTTCCCATCTCAGATTTGTACTGAAGATTAATGTGCTTTCATAAAATCATAGATTCATAGAATAGTTTGAGTTGGAAAGAACCTTAAAGATCATCTAGTTCCGACCCCCCTGCTGTGCACAGGGTTGCCATCCGCTAGATCGGGCTGCCCAGGGCCCCACCCAACCTGGCCTTGAATGCCTCCAGGGATAGGGCATCCACAATTTCTCTGTGCAACCTGTTCCAGTGCCTCACCACCCTCTGAGTGAAAAATTTCCTCCTGATACCTAACCTAAATCTCCCCTCTCAGTTTAAAACCTTGTCCTATCACTATCTGCCCATGTAAAAAGTCCCTCTCCCTCCTGTTTATAAGCTCCCTTCAAGTACTGGAAGGCTGCAATGAGGTCTCCTGGAGCTTTCTTTTCTCCAATCTAAACAAGCCTGGTTCCCTCAACCTTTTTTCAGAAGAGAGGTGCTCCAGCCCTCTCTGAATACATTCTAAACATCTCATCTCCAAAGCAGCAGGAGATCTTCACCTCTAAACACCAGCATCAACCCCTTGAGTAGTGCTGATGCAGTTGTTTGTAGGCCTACACTATCAGCTGTATCAGTGAAACAACTCAGTCTAACAAAAAACAAAGAGTGGGGGAGGGAAGGACAAAGACGCTTTTTGTGTTCTTTTTAAATCCAGATCATTTTGTTGATCTGATTTACAGAGTGACCCCGCAAAACCAGTTTCTTGTGTTTGGGGTCACTGAACATCTCATTAGTCAAGCTGGTGTTTTACTACCTTCCTGTCCTTCCTCCACATGGAGATAATTTCTAGCTGTGCTCATAGTACTGTTGAACCCTTCTGAGCTACTTTCCTTTTATGCTCAATTTTTCTCTTCTGCCACCAATTTTCAAAGTAAAGCCTGTTTTCTTCAAGGCCACTGTCTTTGGTCTTCCACTCTCCCTTCTCCTTTGCAAAAGCTTTGAAAAAACATTGTAACAATAAAGCAATAGATACTTTCCCCCCCAATTTGAAGTTAACAAAAATCATGATTTCTTCAGATTTTGCATGAACATTCGAAATTGTTCAGTGACAGGAGACCGTAAGGAGCCTGCAAATTGCAGAGGGATTCTGACATAGCTTGCAGGGCTGGCTGGGATCTTCAGCCTGCTTTCTTCATCCCTTTGCTCCAGAACCTTGCCTCTCTTGCCTTCTCTCCCACTTCCATATTATCCTCTTTTTGCATCTAATGCCCTGTCATTCCCATAAAACAAGGCAGTTTATAAACCTATGACTCTGGCTCAACCATTTCTAAAGAATCTGGACTGCACAAGGTTCCTTGGGCCATATGTGTTTGATAAGACCTGCATTGTGTGTCTTAGGCAGTGGCTTGGCAACCATAAGCTTGCACGTGGTGCTGAGAACCCTGTCTCCTCTCAGTGACTGAAACTTTACACCAAATTAGGTTTGTCAATCCACAACTCTCAAGAGTTCATCTGCTCTTTCAATGTCAGTAATATTTCTTTAAAACACATCTGCTGGGGCAAGATAATTCATGTAAATGGCAGCTTGCACAAGCAAGAAATCAGGTTTTCAGAGCTGCAGAGGGACACCTGAAAATTAACTAGAGAGGCACCAAAACACGAGGCAAACCTGGAGTTTTTTTGCTTACATAAAATATCATTGTGGTAGCTCCAACTCATTTTTTTCTCTCAAGACACCCACAGTTGGCAAGTGGAAGAGTTCTGTGTGCAGGCATCTCTAGTTTTGCTCCAGCTCACTGGGTTAAAAAAAGAGCAAACAGCAAAGTCTCTAAGCCAGTTTCCACTCCTGCCTGTGAAACTAGCAGGTAGACAGGTAGGTTTCAAAATAGCAAACATCAAGGCAATGTCAAGGCTCTGATTTTAAATGGAAGGCTTACAGCAGTCTTGACTAACAACAAAGGTTCACCTATCTCCCTAGCTAGTGCCGCCAACGCAGGATTGCAAAAATTATTCTGTGGGAAAGCAGTAGGATGATTTAGAGTTTTTCCTTGTCCAATAGAAAGACAAGAAATGCCAGATCTGCTGCCAAGTGCAAAGGAGGTTCCCACCTGAATCAGCTTTAGAAGCTCACAAAAAATGTATTGCTGTTTCTCTTAAAATTTTTTTTCAGATTCAAAGGCACTTACTTTTTTCCATGTGTATCTGCATCACATACTTAAAGATTTCAGTACTTCATTTAAAGCCTCGTTTAGCCAGACTGCCTCAGTCTAAAATAAAGTACAAGAGGTTCCTGCCAATTTCTTTGGGACAGAGAAACACAGAAGTGCGTGCGCGTGCACACACATACACACACACAAGCCATATCTTTTCCAATTCCTTAAGTAAAAAAGAGCATGGCTCCCTTTGCTAGATTCTCCTGTTCCACCTGGAGCCTCATGCAGGTTCTGAGGAATCTATGTGAGCATTTGTAAGAGCACTTGTATGTCCCTTCATTTAGTACAGTAGCTGTTCTGATAAAGTCCTTCCTATCAATATTTATATATTTCTTGGACATCCAATCTTTGTGGTGAAGATTTTTATACTAATTTATAACTTTAGGGTAGGTTTTGTTTATTGAGAGTGGAAATGCAGATGTTGTTCCATGACTACCTTTTAATTAAAATAATAATAAGGTGGCAGAAAAGAGTGCAATAGAATGTCAATTGCACAATGCTGTATGAAGGCAGGTTTTTTTAAACACAACATGGTAATTGTCTTGCACCCCAAAGGATTAAATAAAATCACTGGCTTGCATCATTGCAAAAGTTACTACAGAACAGAAGAAAAATAGAGCATAAGAGGAGGCAGAGGTGCTGGGAAATAAGGCTGATTAAGAATATGTGGATAATTCACTGCAGGGTATGAAGAATTATGTGGGTGAGTATATAAGGGATTAAAATAAAAAAAAGGCAGGCATCTACATACCTGGTATAGTTACTCAGTACTATAACACTGTGAGAACAAATGTTTCTGGATCAAAGCCCACAGTTCTTAGAGCCATGGTATATCTTATCCTTCATTTATGTGGAATATTATTTTATAATCAAGAGGCAATAGGCTCCAAAAAGCCACCTCATACAGAGTTTAAGAATTTTAATAAACCAAACCATTTAGATTAGGACAAAAAAGAGAAGCTTGAAATTAAAAACTAGAGAATCCAACAGAAAGCTGCTTGCCACATGCGGCACTTCAGTAATGCTTTATTTATTTTAAAATTAAAATATCACCAAACCTTTTTGAAAAAAAAAAAATAGAATCATTTAAGTTGGAAAAGACTCTTAAGATCATCCAATCCAACTGTAAACCTAACACTGCCAAGTCCACCACTAAACCACATCCCTAAGTGCCGCATCTACCTGTCTTTTAAATACCTCCAGGGCTGGTGACTTCACCACTTCCCTGAGCAGCCTGGTCCAATGCCTGACAACCCTTTCAGTGAAGAAATTTTTCCTAATATCGAATCTAAACCTCCCCTGGTGCAACTTGAGGCCATTTCCTCTTTTCCTATGGCTTGTTACGTGAGAGAAGAGACCAACCTCACTATACCGTCCTTTCAGGAAGTTGTAGAAAGCAACAAGGTCTCCCCTCAGCCTCATTTTCTCCAGACTAAGAAACACCAGTTCCCTCAGCCACTCCTTACAAGACTTGTTCTCCAGACCCTTCACCAGCTTCGTTGCCCTTCTCTGCACACGCTCCAGCAATAAAATGTCCTTCCTGTAGTGAGGGGCCCACAACTGAACACAGCACTTGAGGTGCAGCCTCACCAGTGCCAAGTACAGGGGCACAATCACTTCCCTGCTCCTGCTGGCCACACTATACAGGCCAGGATGCTCCTGGCCGCCTTGGCCGCCTGAGCACACTGCTGGCTCATGTACTGCTGGCTCATTTTCAGCCGGCTGTCAACCAACACTCCCAGGTCCTTTTCCACCAGGCAGCTTTCCAGCCACTCCTCCCCAAGCCTGTGGTGTTGCATGGGGTTGTTGTGCCTCAAGTGCAGGACGATCGTAATATATATGTATACATATACAAATATAATATGTATATTGTATACATATATATATTAAACCAAAGAAAAATAATAAATGAACAAAGTTATTTCCACCTATTTTGCTTATTTCTAAATTGAGAGATTACAAAACAGCAGATCGCAGCCTATGACACCTGCAGATCCCACCCTTTTATTTTTTAATAAGCTATGTACACATTCCCATTTATACACAACTGTAAACAATCTCTTAAAAGAAGAAATGAAGGCACCATTGACCCACAGAAGTACAGCAGAGGTCAAAGCTTTTGATTGCCACTGAAGTTCAGGCTCTTCATTAATATTTACTGCAGTTGTCACTTCTTACACTGAACTTGAAACACTTAGCAGGTATCAAAAGACCGATAAAGGTACAGTTTTTTCAGTAAATGGTGACAAAATAAGAAAATTTAGGGCAAGAGCACATTTTTCTGGTGACACTAAATAATATCTAATGTTTCATTAGGACACTCTATAATAAAAGTGGCCACACAGGAAATCAAGACATAAAGAGTTAAACACCAGGGTGGTCTTGCTGGGTAGTGCAGGGCTGTGTCCTACCTCACAGCTCAGTAGTCATTTTGAAGACAGTTAAAGATTTGAAACTTTCTCCAATAGTTGTAGAGAAATAATTTAAAAGCAGCTAAGAAATTTAAAGTGAAAGGATCCAGAAAATGCAAACTAATCTATACTGGAAAAGTTAAAACCTGGAATATAGCTATGCTAAAATAAACAGGGATAAATGTTTTGCTCAGTGGATGGCAATGTGGGAGATATTAGCAAAGAATAGCATCAGGTTGCATAGAAGGAAATAAAAATCTGTCTCCATTTGAAAGTCACATTTCAGACCACTTCACTACAATGAACAGGCAAATGAACAAATTGCAGACAGTGCCAAGAAAATAATTCAGGAAATAATGAATTGTCCAGGAGTAGGAATGGAGACACATTCTAGGAAAAAACTTAAAGGTCCAGGTATATATTATTAATCTAAAAATAACTACAGAGGCATGATAAAGCTTTGCAAATATCTGAGGATGTAGCTTCTAGGGATGGAGGGTGAAGGACTTGGAATACAGAAAGAGGTGTGCCTGAGCAAACATGGCTGAGAGAGTGACCAGCACAACCAGCACATTCCTCACACCAAGGGAGGTGTTGATAGGAAAATGAGACCAGTGAATCGATGAGTGCCAATGGACAGGACATGTGAAACTGAGCCTGTAAGTAGGTGGGACAAAGCACCAGCATGTTAACTGTGAGGAAGCCAGACGTTGCAGCAAGAGTAGGTGGATGTCTAGATAGGACATCTGTTCTTTACTGTCTGCAGTCTTCAGTATTAGATTGAACCGTAAAATTCTCTATCCACCTTTCCCTCAATTATGTTGTGAATATAACAACAGAGTCTAATAGTTTTTAAAATATTCCTTGCATCTTATTTCAGCAAGGTCATTATGAAGGGAAAATATCTATGTGCTCTAATCACCTAAAATTTCTTGCAGGCAAAAACATACAGTTCCTCAATACTCTCTTTACCGAGTTTAGTTGCCTAGAGAACTTCTTGAGACCCAGACAGGGCCTGGCCCCACACCCAGATGCCTCTGTTCAGTGCATCTGAATGCTCGTGTCACTGTTCATGCAAAGTATCCACAAGTACTTTTCTTCTTTCAGGTTGTATGCTGGCTGTTCACATGAAAAGGTCTCTCAGATGGTCCAGTTTTACACATTGGAAAAACCATGACCACTCATTTTTGTCACATTTGCAATTCACAGCTGAACTACAAAGGTATTATTCTCAAAACCCTTGGTGCTGTCTTTGAATTGATAATATATTCCATCTTTTAAGCTCCAGAGACTTTTTCCCAGTACTATCATAAACAGCTCCTGTGTGAGGCCATCTATCCATTGCACCTGTTCCCTTTACAGTAAGGATTAGGAAGGATGGTCCTTCACAAAACTCTGATCTTCATCCCAGAAACTATAGCAGCTCAGTGCAAAACACACGCACACACATTCTGCAAGCAGAGCACGTATTCCCTCTAACACTATAGCAGTTTTAAAACCTTTGGGCCATCATAACTTCCCTTGAAGCCACTCTCTCTCACTAGTGCTACATCCTCATAGACTGTCAGAGACTGCAGGGAAAGGAATTCCTGATGAGGAGAGAAGAAATGGTGCAGTGGTGGAGCTTTTCTCCCTCCTGCTCTTGTGAAAGAAAGTGCAAGAAGAGAGCACGCTATTTGTGCAGCTGCTCTTGCTCTGTGTGGATGTTTTGTGCAGGATAATTGCTGCAGAGCTCTGGAGGTGAGAGCAGAATGTCAGATGCCCATGCTCTCAGCCACCATACCCCGCAGAGGTATTTCTATGCTGAAATATGGGTGAGAAGCAACACTTCAAAGCTGCTCCTTCTGTGTCTCCCATGTAGCTACTATTCAGTAGCCCCTAACTGAGCTTCTTGCAGAATAGCTGCAATTGAATTTAGATCTGTCTGTAATAAGGACAAAGGCAAGATGTCTTCCATCTTCCTCTTATGAAGGATCCTAACAAATCTCTAATATCTGTATGTTGTACAGGGCACATTTTCCAAAATCTGCTGCTCACAAATACATCTAATCAAGGAGGTTTTCTGACAATTGCCACAAAAATGTTTAGCTATATCCTTTTGTTCATTCTGTAGAAAGCAGAAGTTTCGCTTTCAGACGGCCGTCTTGGCTCAGGACTGAGTTTAGAGCTGAGCAGTCAGCACATGTAGCACTTACTGTGAGGATGGAAAGAACAAAAACACAGAATGTCATGCAGAGGCAGCAAATTCTCATTTTGTAGAGCTGGCCTGCTCAGCAGCACGCAGGGCCAATAACCGAACTTTTAGAAATACTAAAGAAGCAAATGGTCCCACACCGCGGGGAGTATCTGCAGTGCCGCATGTTTTGCCATACTCTTTGACATACCTCCAACACCCCAGGTGACTCTTTGCAAGGTCTGTGTAGAGAGCCCTGCATTGGTTTGTGTCAGGGCAGAGCCTCACCAACACAGTGAGAATTCTCTCCCACTTTGCTGAATTTCTGGGATAGCATCAAGGTGTCTAACCTGGACTGCAAATCAGTTATTTAAGGCTTTACTTCAGTAACACCACCTTATTTTTCACCTACCAAAGCTTGCTCGACTCATACAAAATAATGGGTTGACCATATTAACCATTTTCACTATCTCGCTGAACATGTGCAGGGTCATAAAGGTAAAAGGCCCCAGTTTGTTCTTCAAACTCCTCCTGTAGGCCCTCCTCGTTAGCAGAGTCCCTAAGACTGTCCTGGGTGTTTTGGATGATTTTTCTAATGCTTACTGGTATTTTAGTGTTGTCTAGCAAAAAGACTCCCAAGGTGTGGCACAAAAACTTTTTTACAAGTGTTTTTTGAAGGAAAAATCAGCTTACGTGGCAGCAGTAGTGGATTCCAAGTTTGCTGTGTGCTGACTCTTGTCTGAACAAATACCTCCACGTGAACAGTAACTGTGTGATGTAAGGAGCACTGCCTGATGGCAGATAACTACATGACCACAAGGGAAGCACATTTATAAAGGTCTTTACTCATTAATCACTTCCTAAATATTAGCCAAACACTTTCACAACAGCAATTGCAGTCAACAGAACCTCATTGCTGTACATATTGCATTCAACTGCTCCTCTCAAAATGCCTGCGGCAGCAACCCAGGTGGTGCCTGAACCTGCACATGCAGCTCAGGACAATGGAGCAAGGAAAGGTAAGGGGAAAGAATAAGATAAAGCACAGAGTACTGGTGAAACCTAATGTGCTTTAGGATTAGGTCAGGGGCACACAGTAGATGGGCAGAGGTGAAAGGTTGGGATCTGAGTAAGGTGTGTCACTCAGACAGGAAAATAAAACATCTGAGAAAGAGACACTGGTTTGTAGGAGCAGAACGTGGTGCAGCAGAAGGATGTCAGTACATGGATCTGAGGATCTAATGAAGGGGAAGGAATGCACTGGGAGGGAAGAGGAAGGCAGGAGGGGAAACAAACCTCTTCTGACCTATTTTTGTGGGTGGAAAAAAGTATTTGGGTAGTATCTACCAATGCTGATGAACAAAGTTGGAAACCTCACTGCCCCAGTTCAGTATTGATTTGCAAATTATCTGCAACTGCAAGCTCAGTGCACTTTTCATAATGGAGGCTATGTATTGCCTACACAGAAACTGTAAGTTAGTCAGTGGGAGAGATTTACCGACAAAACACGGCGCAAGTAAACAAAGTGAGGCATAGTCGCTCCCTGCTAGGCTCAGAGACTGTGTCTGAGCTCCCTCTAGTGAATCGTGTTGGTTTTCTACGCTCTAAGATCAGTTACTACCAAGCTACCATATACCTATTGATTGAATAGCTAAGTTCCAACTCTCATACTTCCATACCGAATAAACAGGCTAAGGATCTTTGTACCTGTCCTGTAGCAATTCACATCAATTCTGCTTCACAAAGCTGTTATTTTCAGAAGTTTCCAAAAAAGTAAAAAAGAACAAATAGATTTTAATGGTGTTAGAGATGAAATGAAACTAGACTGTTTCCAAAGCACTTGCAAAACAAAAGCAGCAGACTTGTATAACTTCCTACTGCAGGTAACATAAATATCTTCTAAAACACAGAAGGGAGTGTGGTAGAGGGTTTTTGCCATCATGAATGCAAAACAACTGTCAGAAATAAGGCTGGCATATCGATCAGCTCACTTGATATCTTATTGGATAAGCAAATGGATGAATAACTTTTTTAAAAATTTGGACTGATCAGTTTTCTTATGAACTCTAAAACCTGTCCACTGTAAGCCTAAAAAATTAATTTAAGTGTCAGGATTTGGGAACCTCACCCAATAACATCGCCTTTGTAAACTTAAAAAACTGTTCAATTTTTAAAGTAAATTTTTAAAAAAACTAAAATAGGCATTTTAAAAAAAGTCATGTAATTGTCAGTTTAATTATTTCCTCCTGAAATGAGGAATGGAAAGGACCTTTTTGTATCCAATGAGCTTAAACTACAGAGGCTACCAAGTGTTGCCCCAGCTCCTTCATACAGGCACACACATCTGCCTATGTTTTTCCCCCACAGTGGGAGGAAAAAAGGAATACTTTTATCCAAACAACACTCAGCTATCCTGTGGTCATCGTCAGTGTGTTCTCGAGCTCTACTGGTGATTTGCTGTGAGGTTGTACACAGTTTACTTCAGCTGTCTTTGTAGCATGTGTGACCCCTTGTCTTGGTTGTAACCTCTTGTCTAGCTGCTACTGCTGCAGCAGGCTGTGGAGATCAGCATTACTGTTTCCTGCTGCTGCTGTTCTCTGGCTTGTTAGCATTTCTGCTGTGCTCATGGGACTGCATTTTATTGCATTGTTCAACCACAGCCACAAATGAACTTCTGTTCATATATTCATCCTTTTTCAAGATTCCTGTACCACTAAAATTCCTGTACCATCCTAGGTGTATGCTACTAGCAACCTTTTACAGTCCTACTCCCTTCTGGCTACAGCAGAGTAGTTCCCTCATAGTTCCTGTCCTCACACAGTCCTGCCTCACTGAGAGCTTATTTCCAAAGTTCTCAAATCCAAGCACACATTTAGGAGCGGGCATGACAGCAGCCATAAAGTTGATCAGCGCAAAGTGAGAAGTTGTTATCCCACCAGCCAGGGATGAGTGAAAGCTGTACAGGAAGTTAATTTACCAAAATGAAGAAGAGAATGAAGAACTGGAGCTTTGCATTTAATGTTACCAAGCAGCAATATTTCTGTGCCCACCACATCAGTCTCGACATAAGCTCACCAAGGAGGTTTGTTCACTTGTTTTTACAAAAGATCTCAGAAGGAGAGGAAGCACCTAAAGGCTATGGTAGTAGAAACCACTGCACTGTCCCTCCACCTCCAAGGCTACTTCACCATTTGATCACGCACTAAGCATTTGAATGGAATTTTTCAAAGCAGTTGCTCTACCCTGTCCTACAATTCAGCGGGTAATTGAGGCTTCCAAGGAGAGTAACAGCCTCATTGACATCTGTGCTCAGTCACCAGCTCGACGTGCTGCTTACCACATGCAAAAGTTTCTAGGTTTCATTTTAGCTGAAATAACTAAAACTGAATGCACTGTGATACTTAGCAGGAAATACAGCACGTGGAATGAAAGGTACCTTGGAAGTAATTTGGAGCACCGTGGTCAGATTCCATATCAGAGGAAGCATATAATGCTGAAACCATCAGGCCTGCAGCTATAAAAACACTAGAAAGGCAGAAAAACAAGTTAATGGCAGCAGGCCAGGGACTTGTTAAAAAATGATACATCACTAAAACACAGTAAATGCTGACTTGGCACCACGAGTGGCTCTTTAATGGGCCTGGAGACACAGTGCCCCAACATTTAATTGTGTACCTAACAGCAATACCTGCCTCCACAGAAGAAAGTTTATTTCTAATGATCACTCTCTTAATAATGGTTCCATACCCATGGTAAATATTAAGAGCTCTGGTTGTCCTTCTTGCCCTTTAATTTCTTTATAACACACTTGAATTTGACTTTTTATGAAAGATAATCAATCTTCTTTATAGGAATAAATAACAAGATCCAGCAGGTGAAGCTGAAACTTTAACTAGGACATTTTAGCTTAAAAAATAACTCATTAGGATTTAAGCATGTAAGTCACCTGTAAACAGGCCACAGATGCTCATCAGAATTACCAGTTAAAAACAGATGCTAAACCTGCACATCTGGTTCAGAGAACATTACAAATAATCTGAATTTACACTCAACCACTAATGAGATAAACTGATGATCACATGGTTGTGCACTGAAATCAGCTGGAGCAGAGAAATCATTAAGCATTGCTTAGATCTGAGGAGGAGACTTGGGCTGTTATCAGCTATTACAGCTTTGTGATGTGGATTTATTTTCCTCTCACTAACACTTCAATCCTTTCCTGTATTTCTATGTGACCCGCTGTAACACAGGCAGGCAGGATCAAAGAATATCTTTACATCAAGCAGTTTTGTTTCGGCTGCAGCCATGAGTCTGCATCACTGACTACAACACACCTCCTTTCACTCGCACGCTCCCCCTGTGTAATGATCCCGGGGGACACGGTCTCCAGCACCCGAGAACTGAGCCTGGCATCCGTGAAGGCAGCAGGTGGCACCCCTCGCTCGTGCTGCCCCTGGTTTTTGGTGGTTTACCCTTTACATGTTCTGCTGACGCTGGTGTGTGGACTGCACGTTATGTGCTCCGTCCTATTTAGGATAGCTTTCTGTCTTTAGGGTCAGGACTGCAGAGCTGTCGTTATTTCTTTCGATGTAAGTAGGGAGGGAATGGGAAAAATCCAAAGAAGGGCAAAGCATGTAAAAGGTTCTATTTTTAAAGCAGCAGTTTGGAAAGTACTTGCTGCAGAGAGGTTAATGTTTGTTTTGAAATAAAAATCTGGATGCTTGTTTAGTTTTGAGGTGTCTGCTTATCAGTATTCTTAGAGAGTATACATAACTTACTTTTGTAGGGGTGCTCAACACTCTCTTCTCTCAAATCATCACCCCACACAGATGCCACATTTTCTCTCTCTTGAAGGGACAGCAGAGAAGAGGGAAGGAATGAAAGTGAAATTAATGATTTCTGCCAAAAATAAGACTGAAGATCATAAAATCATAGAATGTTTTGGGCTGGAAGTGACCTTAAAAATCATCTAGTTCCAACCCTCCTGCCATCAGCAGGGACACCTTCCACTAGATCAGGTTGCTCAAAGCCTCATCCAACCTGGCCTTGAACACTTCTAGGGAGGGAGCATTCACAGCTTCTCTGGGCAACCTGTCCCAGTGTCTGACCACCCTCACAGTGAAGAATTTCTTCCTAATATCTAATCTAAACCTTCCATCTTTCAGCTTAAAGACATTTCCCCTTGTTCTATCATTAACTGCCCTTATGAAAAGTCCCTCCCCAGCTTCTGATGTACACAGAACTAGGCTAAACACAACAAGAAGGCACTATTGTATTTGGCCCCTTGCTTAAACAATATTGTCTCTAGCTTTTCCTTCTGTCTTCTTCCAGTTCCTGGAAGCCATTGAGCTGCACCCATATCTCACTCCCTCTGTCTTCATCCTCCACTTGTGTTCTCTTCTGATTTGCTTCCTCTGCATTATCCCTGGTGCACCTGAAAGTGACACATTTGCAGACAGAACATGGACCACATGACCTCACACAGTTACCCACATTTTACTGATAGACAAGGAGGGAGAGGACATCTCCTCAGTTTGACGTGGCAAAGTATTACCAAGAATTCTTTTTGATTCTGCACAAGTGTCTTTCAAAAACCGGAAGCATAAATTTTTGCTTGCAAATAACTAAAAAGTCTTCCTGTGTGCATAGAATTCATCTTCCTCAGATAACACTTGGAGGATCTCCCAAGGACTTTGTGATTAGGGTTTGATGCAAGACATCTTAATAACCTCTTAATCTTTGCAATATGTGTTTTGCTGGCTAAGTGCTTGATTTAATACTATTTTATAGATAAAACCCTGTAATATCTGTGTACACTGTAATGGACAATAAATACTGACCCTGAAATATTAAAATACAATAAATAGGTAGTAAAAACAATCAAACAAATCTATTGAAGTGAGGCTTTTTATATTTAACTTGTAGTTTCTGAGTCTTCAAGCTTCTTAAAATATTTGTTTCTCCATGGCCACAAGGGACAGAAATTTTTATATTAAAAAATTTGGACTCTCTTGAATATACACACATTAGTTGAGACTACAAAAATGTTTTTGGATCTGGGATAAAACACAAAGAGTCAGAAGTACAAAACACACAGGAGGCCTTCAGCTCTGATTAGCAGTCTCCTAGAAGCAACTGATTGCATAAAACATCTGAAATCTCAACTAACATATTGTGTGATCACTTAGCAGCAGATAAGGATTCTGGACTGCAAAAAGGATATCCCAAAATGACCCTTACAAATAAGGCCCACGAGGAGTTTCTCTCTCATTCAAATCCAAAAGCCATAGTTGCAGTGTTTTCAGTTTTGTTCCTTCCCATTCCTCGGGGCCCTTTTGCTTTCTCCCAGGCTGAGCTAGCTTCGCTATTAAATACAGCTGCCTCTCTCCCACGTTCACATGGTTCCCTACGGCAGCCAGACAGAACAGCAAAGGCCTCTGGTGGGAACGGATGGCACAAAGGTCTCCATGGACTGTTTCCTACATGCTTAGAAGGAAAACCAGCAGAAACATTTATACTGAACATGTTATTACAGACTTCATTATTAATCACCGAACAGCTCCAGGAATGCTGCTCTGCGGATCTTGCCGCCCTAGAAACCTCCCAGAGGCACTTTGGGAATTTGTCCAAGACTCCACCAAACTTCTGGTCAAGCAGCAATATCTTGGACCTGCATCTGAATCTCAAGAGTAGTCAAAAAAAGCTGAATTTACCATAAGTCCCCTAGAATTTATAACTAGTAACAATACAGTTTTTCTTTACCTACACCAGAGGTTTATGCTGGCTCAGCTTCCAAGAAATTAATCACACATTGATGGAACTGGGGCAAATTCCCATCACAGGTGGAACCAAAAAAGTCATAGCCATCACCCTCACAGCTGCAACCTCTTGTCCAAGGTCAGTTGGATCCAGCTCCTCCCTAAAACCTGTTAGGAGTCAGACAAGTTGCCAAAAAGCTTTGAGAGAACTAACTGCTTCTTCCAGGACTGTCAAAGTGAAAATGAGCCAGCAAGAATCAGTCACCTGGAGGGGATGGTAGGACAGCCAGGGAGCTAGCAAGAATCACTCAGATATAACCTGTTTTTCTGTCTCCTTCCACTTTTTAAAAGGGACGCTCATTCTGCGCAGTGGAGCAGAACCAATTACAAAACATGGGTTTCCAACCTCTAATTACAGTGGATGCTTTTGCCTCAATATTGCTGGAGGGAAACATGCATGCAATGAAGCTGTGGTACCTGTGACAACATCACGTGCCATGCTGATCAAATAGTAGTTCATGGCTGTGTTTTAGTGTCACCCTTCCTGGTGGTAATTACACCTTACAATTACAAAAGAATCTTAAGCCATGTTATGTACAAACAAAATGTTTTCATATGAAACAAGGAACTCAATAACCAAAATATTGTAACATTTATTAATAATCTATAGCAAATATTTTCAAAAAGTCTAATTATTTTAAGGGCCAAAGGATGAAACTTTTGTGATAATTAATAGTCTAATTTTTCATAACTGGAACTAGGTCAACAACAAATTGAGTTACCCAACCAGCATGAAAAAAATGAATTGCAGGAAAATTAAAAACTACTTTAAAAATAGATTTCCAGCCTCTGTTGCTAACCCGCCTGGAATGGAAAAGCCAGTACTATCAGGATGGCAGTGTCGTGAAAAGGAAGTAGGTAGTGTCATACTGCTTTCCAGTTTCTGAACTGCAGTGTTATAATAATGAAAGAGAAAAAATTTACACCACACCAGGATAGTTAGACATGGAAACAATAGGAAAGTTATAGTAGCCAGTTATGGAATTCTTTCAGTATGTTTTTTATGAAAAAAATGTGAGATAGCTTGAAATTAATTAATGTTAGTGGTTTGTTGGTTTGTTTTTTTTTTGGTCAAGAGTGTCTCAAAGCATTTTATTAGTTTTAGGTAAGTGTCAAATCTACTGGAAATGAAATTCCTCTACAGGGCTCCATTGCAATGGTGGGAGGGAAATTAAGCACCCCTATGCCCCAGCCATGTACTGCCAAAGTACGGGTCAGAAGTGCAGCACCTGGGGAGCAGGGCTGCTCTTGTGCTGGTGTTCCCGGTAGGTGAGTACAATGTACCTGGGAGGTAGAATAAGGGGGAGCAAGGTCTGTATGTGTACATAATGTAAAAATCTGGCATTGCTCTAGCTAGAGATGATATTTCAAGACTATCAAAAGGCTTTTTCCCATTTTGCTATGGTTTTGTTTTGGAAGAAAATAGCCTAATACTCAAAATGTTCTGATTTTGATGGAGCTGCATATATTAGAGTAATGCAGTTCTGTTGCTGCTTCTCTGCAGAGCGCTATTTATTAAGATTGTAAAGTCACTGCCTCACATCCCAGAAATAAGGCTGCTTGTACTATGTGATCTGGGCTTTTGGGACCTATGTATTATGATGCTGTCTTTAATTACATTAACATATCCTGTTGTCTCCAAGGGTTCCTGTTCATGCAGTCATTGGGAAGCTATTCAGTATTCTTTTTGCCTTCCTAATTCAATGAGTGGATTCAGGTCCTAGTTAATATGCCTCCTCCACATCAGGTTCGGCTAATGAAACTATTCACTTGAAGTGACGGATTAGCACTAACTTAACTAGAGTGTTTGAAGGTTTTCGTGTAAATATTGAGGTATTGGCTTAAAAAGATAGAAGACAATCTCTGCCGGTAAGTTTGCATCATTTGAGAGAAGGCTGCTCTACGATGTACATTAAACTAGTGCAAGTTGGGCCAAGCACAGATATCATGTATGGGCCATTTGTTGAAGACAATTTTGAAATATGAATGTAGTTACACTGGAAATCTGCAGTGCTCCTAAACAAAATCCTTCTTCCTGAGGAGGAAATCTCAAAAGAAAGCAAATAACTAATCTTAATGATAATATGCAGTCCTGGTGGCATTTCAAGCCTAGTCTATCAGTAATTTACTTTAAAAAAGCAATGCTTCTCAAAGTAACAGAAGCAGCAGCAGCAGGAGTCTGTGGCTTTTTTGTAGAATGAGATATTTGAGGTCAAGAGACAATGAGAAACAAGAAATAGCCTGAAGAAAGGACAATACAGTTACACCCCTTCCTCCTCTCTCCCTCTCCCAATTTGAATAAATTGGCAGCAACGAGTGTTTCATCACAAGGCAAATCCCAGTCATACGACCTATTTTCATCTAATTACATGACCTACCCTCCCTCTCCCCCTCCCCCTACTAAAGGATTTTTTTTTACTTTTTACTTGCACGTGTGTTGGAAATCATGACACGTGCTGAAAAGCAGAACCTCAGTGAGATGTGCTGAGATAAGTACCTCGGCTCATGAAGATCTACCAATTAATTTTAATAGGGGCTGATAGGATTATTCATCTAATGTCCATTTCTGGTTTTCCTATGTGACATAGGGATAGGCAGCATTAAATGGTGGCTTCTCTATATTTAGTACTCCCAGCATCAACCAAAAAGAATAGGACACGCATGGGTCTGAAAAATGGGTGCACAGAAATGTAACAATAGCACCAAAAAATGGGTGCTACCCGCTGTGACCATATCCTATTTCAGTAAGGGATTATGATGGCATCACTCTTCTCTGCCATCACCTAGGTACATATTTGGAAGGAAACAGGCAAAAGCTATAACCTCTACCAACTGGACAAAAGCCCACAAGGAAGTCACTTATAAAAAGGGAAAAAACGCAGAACCAGCAGGCAAGATGCCCAAATCCACTTTCTGCAGTCAAGGGCAGTTTCCATAGCTAATATCTATGACAGAAGGGTGCTTCTGGAGCTGGCTGCACCTAGGTTGTGTCTAGGTTGTGTTTGGACCAGAAGCCATATGTTAATTTGGCTCATTTTTTCTTTTATGTCAGCCTCCCCACATTGTTCTCAAGATTTTCAGTGAGTATCTTATAATGGGCAATTTCCCAGTGAACCTGAGAATCTAAATCACTAAATATATCTAAATAGCCAAATCCCCACTAATCCTGTCACTGCACTGAGTCGCACAGTAGCAAAAAGCTTAATTGCTATAAATGCTAATAGTATGAGGGACAGACTTTCAGATTCCCTCCCAAAGCCCCTAGTATGAACACTTTAAAAAACAACGTATTTTCCACAGTCTGTTCCTGCCCCGCCCCAGGTAACCCCCAGTAATATTAAGACCATTAAAAGCTCTGCCCCATTGCAGATAGTATAAAGTGGGAAGGACTAACAAGCCTATATACTGGAGATACCAGATACCGAAATCCATCTAGCAACTGGTTTTACCCTTCGCTTCCATAGGGAAATGCTAAGATGCAAAAGCAGTTTATACTTCTACAGGCAGCCTAAAATAGCTGTAAAATCTCACAGTATAGCCATTATGATTCTAAAAATAATCATAATAAAAAACCAGATACAATTTCTTGACCTGATGGCACAGCACAAAAACTGGCAGGAATACTAAAGTGTATCCTATTTTTCAACACTTCTTCCCTACAGCCCCTCTGAAACTGCTATTATATTCACAGAAAACTCAAGAAAGATAGTGAAAAACAAGAAGGGTTTTATTCCCTTCTTTTTTCAGACATAGGGTTCATTGCAATTACTTGTGACAATGCTGGGTAACCGTTTCAGACGGAGTGTTACTAGCAAGTTGCTGATATTGCTTAAAATGTTTTATTTCTGAAATTACCATGACCCCACTCACTATAAGGAACATTAGAATGTGCTATATTGCCACAGAAGAATCAAAGAATCGTCCCTGTTACATAGGCAGGGTACTGAAACACAAGAGAATTAAATAATGTGCTCAAGACCACGTAGGAAATTTGTGGGAGAGCAGACAATTAAATAAAATCCTCCCAAGTTCCAGTTTTGTGTTGTTATCACTTAATCAATTGTCTCTCCCAACTACTTCAAACCATGTCACAGCACAGCCTTTTGCAGCCACAGCCAATTTTTTTTTTTTTTTCTTTCCTGGCCATATGAAAAAAAATACTGAGTCAGCTGGTTAAAAGGGATGTCATTCAGAGGCAGGAATGAAGGTTTGAGAAAGTAAAATAGAAAATAACATAAGGACAGAACTGAAAAGCAAGTGGTCTGCCATTTAACAGTGCAGTTCAGAACAATAGCCAGAAAAAAATAATTTAAAACTTGCTCTGTCTCTGTCCTAGTGTCACCTAATAAACCATATTTGAATTCATGATTGTGATGCTAAGTGCTCTGTGACAGTAAGTGCCACAGAGCGTGGCCTTTTTTCCTTAAGAAACTATTTGAAGTCTGCCCTTCTTGTTCTTGTTCGAATGATCTTCAGATCCTGAGGCAGCCTCAGCAGCACTGCTTCCACTCCAAACTTTCTGCAAGTATTTTTACAGTTTCCATGGTGCCTTTGCTGTGGGATCCTGAAGCCCTCAGTCCTTCATACCACATGTTTCTACTTAAGGAAGATCTTAAAACATTTTTAGGAGTGCTCAGGACAGCAATTACTTAGAAATACTTCTGCGAGGACCACAGGACATGCTGTGCAGTCTCTTCTACGCTGAATTATAGGCAATACAATCTCAGGCCCAGTCCTGAACGACAGTGCTTGATCTCCTGCTAGCAGAACATTTGACTTGAAGTCACGGTTGCTGCTCCCCTGTGGAGGGAATTATGTGGCAAAGAGCATCTCCTCCAGGCTTACACGGATATGGACTCATTACAGGCACCTACCACCTACTGTACCTCTAGCTGCAGGGAGTGTATGACAGGCTGTTTTGGAGTTTCACAACTGAAACTCTAGAGGTCTTTATAGACAACTCATGGCTGTTCTGTTTAGTTTTGAGAGACCTGCATCTGCTGGTCATCTCTCAGTGGTCAAAGAAGCAAAGACAAGACTTGCCTCCCTGGCTGCTCTGTACTGGGAAACTGTAGCTGTGAAAAAAGGTCCCAGCACAAAGATGAACCAAGTGCCAGGCTGAGCTGGCAATGTGGGTGGGCTGTGCAAGGCTTGCTCCACATTGCAAAATTCAGCCAGTTCACTGAAAAAATTGTTTCATAAACCTACTGCATGAGTTGATAGAGGTGGTTCTTTTTAATGGGGTGGTTTTATAATACATGAGTCACTTACTGCTAATGGCCATCTATTTTGCCTGTGTAAGTAAACCATGAGCTATTACCTGGCAGTGAATGGGCTCAGAAAAGCAATGCTCTATTTATAGAAAAATATAAAAGCCAGTACATGCCAAATTTAGAAAAAAAAAAAAAATACTGTCACTTAATTTTCCTCTTTGCCTTTCACTAAGGGAAAGCTTTCAACAATACCAAAATCTAAAGGAGGAAAAAGGTCATTAAAGGCATTTTGAGGGACACCAAGAACTTTTGAAATTATTCTCATCTTTCACATTTGCAGACAGTGATGCCAACATCCAATTTCTGGTCAAAGCACTTCTGTGCCTCAGAAGAACTTAGCTTCTGCTGGGAGGCAGAATCTGGTGACTGCTGCTTCTTTCCACATGGCTGTTTCCTTACTCTTGGCACAGCAGTAGGTATTGTGTGAAGCCCAGCCGAGCTGCAAGATTGTGGCCTGATTTTTCTGACAGAATTCTCAATAGGGCCTGCGCTGCTGAGCATCATTACTTTCCTGCTGGTTAAGACAGCGTGAGTAGTAAGGGTTAGAGGGTGAAACACAAAGTGACTACAGACAGCTTGAAGCTCATTTTCTGATGATAGGAGTTGCCCTTACTATATATTCCCATGTGGTCTGTTGATACAATTTGCTTTAATACATGTAAATGTAGCGACCAGCGACCATGGGTATGATGATATCAAGTACTAAAAATATGCTAAAATGGCATTTTCACTTAGTGCTGCATACTAGAAAGGAAATTAATATCTTGAACCAATTTTATTCCCTAAGATCACCGCAAAATTTATGAGAATATAAAAATATCTTTAAGGATCAGAAAGTCTTCAAAGATGCATGAAGGCAAAGATAACATGAACAGGGTACTCTTATATCTTGCCTAATCTGTGATGTCTTAGTGGGAACTGGGACCAGGCAGAAGATCAGAAGAGAGGATTTGTAAGCTCTGGTCCTGCTTTGCTTCTTCCTGCTATGTGACCTTGTACAAACCACTTAAATTCCTCCTAAGGAGTCCTACAAAGAATTCAGCAATACTTTAACCATTAGTACCTCTCCTCCCTGATGTCATTAAACTACTAGCATTTTTTTTTTCTGTTTCTGTAAAATCGAATTGGAAAAAAACCTCTCATCGCTGATAGATATCATTATCATAAATATTTTTCATTTTTTACCAACAAAATTTTTTTATCATCTTTGATTAAAGGTCTTTATTACATTCTTTCTGCAGCCCTTTTTTCCATAATATACTCAGTCCTTCCCTTTGAAAAGTTCTTTTCCCTTATTTCATTTACTAACTTGTACATAAAGCCTGAGATCTTTGAATAGTCACTCAGAAACCTCAGTATATAATACACTCTTGTCTATTAATTATGGTGGGCCACAGCAACATTGCTCCTTTCTGTGATCGTAGATACTGACATTTTGTATGGCTGAAATTGACTGTATAGAGCATTAGTGATTCAAACCTTTCACTGTCTTCTTTTCTGTGAGTCCTTTCTGTAGTGCCCTGAATTCAGCTAGCTCAGGAAAAGTAGGGTGAAAATGTTCTTGCTACTCTCAAGCTGAGAGACTATTTACCAATTTCACATGAAAATCCAGCAGAAAAGCCAGATGAAGCTGTACAAGCATGAGGATTCTCTGCATCACATATGATTGGCAAGAATCATGTTATCTCTGGCAAAAAGCATAAATTCCAGTTCCTGGAGAAGAAGTAGAGGAATTGGCTTAATGCTGTCTCCAATAAAAAGATGTCAAGCAGAATTGATGAATACTTCCTAAATAAAAGTAAAAAAATGTACATTGTTAGGCATAAGGTTTATGTGGAAGTAACGATATCCTCGTGTTGCTCAACTTCTAGTGCATATATACTTTCACCACCACTCCTGATGCAACCATTACCTCCTCGTGCAAGCCTGCCAGTTTAGGAGAACAGGACAAATACCGACCTGCTGGGGGGATTCACTAGAGGAAACACTGAACTGGCACTGCTCCCATGTGCTACAAACAGCAACTGTGGAGTTTGGTCATGTTTTGGCAAAACTGTGAAAACCAGTAAAGTTTTCTCATTGCAATACTCTGCACATGGCACTTTCTGAAAAAAACCCTCTACCTCTCACTCTGAAAGTTGGTTTTGGTAACAGCTTTAAAGTTGATTAGTCTGTGAAAACAAAATAGTGGGGCTTAAGCTCATTTTCAATGCCAGGCAATGAAATGGGACACAATCATTAACTGTCATTTGACGGAAGTGGTACTGGGAACTTCCCCAACAGCCTAACAAATGAGTCCTACATCAGGGGCCCATCTTGGCTAAAAGATGATGCTTTGCCAGACAGTTTCTTGGCAAAAAGCAGAAGGAGAGAGCTGACTGATCTATTGTTGTATGAAGCTGGATTCAAACTTGTTTTCAAGAAAGGGCCACTCAACAATTTTAGGTTCACAGAGGACTTTGGTCTGGTATTAGACATGCCTTTGAAATTTTGGGTGTGCTTCAGTGCCGTCTCTACCTTTTTTATTTTAGCCTGTTTGCCATTAAAAGAAGCTCAGAATAAACCCAAGTGCAGAATCAGACCTCTGGCTGAAATTCACTGATACCAGCTCTGTAAAACAGCACAGATCTCCTCATCATAATTTTCTTCAAGAGATGACCACAAATTTTGGACATTACTGAAAGCAGTAAACCCCAGGCTCACGTTATGCCAAAGAAGAATTACCAGGACATTTAATTAAAAGTAATACAAATCACAAATGATACAAAGGAGCCCTAAAGAAGCAATGTCTAAAAAATTCATTTTGTTTAAAAAGGATTTTCTAGTTAAATACTTTAGGCTTCCCTAGGCAGCTATTTTAGAGAAAAATATGGACAAAAGTTTACTGACCAGTTCTTTACTTCCATCCATCGAGGTTCCTCAAGATTACCAATGCTTCTGGTCAGGAGTCAGATTAAGATGCAGAAGTGGAAGATCAGCTGCTTGTCCTCCTTAAGCCAGACATCGGTCTTTAGAGAAGCACTGTTTACAACAGCAATTTACTTCTACACATAAAGACCACCCCTAGGCCACACCTCCAGGTTGCCAGATACATTCTTATGATTTAGTTTGGCGCTGTGAGATGTTATCTCACAAGTTTCAATTAAGTTAAATGAAAATATCTCTTTTTTTTTCTCCTTTTTCATTATGGTTCTCACTTTTTCCAACTGTGAAGAAAAACTTGAAAACAACATAAAGATAACAAAACAAAATGTATAAAATTGTCTCATTTTCTCTTAGTATTTCACCACTTTTTTAGCAGTCTAAAATTCTGGTTGGCCTCATTCCATGGGTTTTGGGGGAAGAGCCAATGTAGTTGATGGTGTTGCAAAATGTAGCGTTGGCACGCTCCTGTTCAAATCAGAGGCTGCTGGGTTGGCTTGAGTTGGAATTGGTATTTTATTTATTTATTTGAACTCAAAAGAGCAGACTGGCCTGTGACCACTATCCAGGTCACGCACCCAGTTATTAAGAACTCTGAAGCCTACCACCTGTCAATTTGTTTTCAGAATGACGCAGTAAGGCAACATTTTAGTACTTTAAACCCTCCTGTCTAAAGGAACCAGGCTCTGTGAGGAAGCTGGCTTTTCATTTAGCTCTTAAGGTGAAGACAAACCCAACCCACCCAGGGAAACTACATTACACCAAAAAACAAACCAAACTTTATGCATTTTACCCTCATTTTCCATTCTGGTTTGGGTTTGACTATGAAATTCTTACTGGAGGCACTGCTTATTTATTTTAATTTCACAGAAAGTCTTCTCAGTCTTTTTACACATTCAGAAATCACAGTACCCAAAAAAGGTTCATATATTGTCTTTGGGACAGTTTTTATTTTTTTTTTTTTTTGCTACAGTAGTTAAATTACAAGCTTGGGTGATGGTTTCAAACACAATAATTTATTCCTTTTGCTAAAGGAAGCTTAAGTTAAATTTGTTACAAATAGGTATTACTCCTTTCAGATGGTCTTGGTTTTACATTACAGTACAAAGTAGGCAAACGTGTTTTCTTAGGAGGGTTACATCCCTTTAAGTTTATTAAGCGGAATAGTACCCAGTCACACAAGAACCTAGACTTCCAATCTGCTCTGCTTATTTGATAGTTCAAGCTTGCCTTTTACTCCTAAAAATCCTTAACAAGAGTTTCCCTTTTCATTAGTCTACTTCCTACTGCTTGTCACCAGGGCTATGCATTTTCCAAGTATGAAAGCAAAGGTACTGGAAAAAATTTAAAACATGGGCTGTGTCTAGATTACAAACTTCTGCTGGCATATCTGGGCTGTGGGATATCTGCTTCCTTACTGACACTGTTTTGAAAACACGCCTGTAGTATAGTGTGGCTACACTACTGCGCAGTGCTTTTCTTGGTGTAGTCTATGCTAATTGGGGTGAAGGTGTTAATTATGTCATCACAAAGCTCTTTTTGGCAGCATATGCTGAATCTACATCAAAAGTCTTGTTGGTTTTGCTCTATGGTGAGAATCTTTTCAAAATAACCATGCTCAAAGAATAAACTGGATGGTGGGGGTTCCTAGTAGAGTGCTGCAGGCGATTAAGTGGCCACAACTACTCTGAAGGTACACTATCAGCCTGAAATCCAGACACATTTTAGGAAATTACTTTTAACTACTGTCAAGTACTGAACCATTCCCTGAATTTTCCCACCAATTACAAGTGGTTTTATGCTGGCATAGTATGTTTCCCCTACTGCCAAGCAGAATAACCATAGAGTAGCAGGGAAGCAAACAGAATAAATAAGAACTTATATATGAAGGGCTTTAAAATGCACAGTGGGGGAAAAAACACCTCCTTTCTCTGTTTTCTTCCTACTTATAACAATTTTAGCTGTTGCGCAGTATTATTTTACCTCAAAATACTCAGATGAGAGAAATAACTGTCCAAATCAACTATTTATTTTAGCTTGGATTTACTGATTCTGACCCCTCAGGTCACTCACTCGGGCAGAAGCGATGTCACCAGCAATCTAAGCAGAACAGAACACACAGGCAGGCCAATGTCAGGCCTACCTGCACGCTCCTGGGAGTTTGACGCAAAGCAACCTTTCTTACGTTGGTAGCTGCAAGTTTGGGAATGTACCACAGACCATGCAAACTATCTGCACTAACAGAAATGCCACGAGAAGCAAGAATCAGTACCATCAGCTGTTCATAAAGGAATGCCAACAGAAATCGGATCCAGATTCAACCACTTGGTTGGAAGCGAGGAGTGAACAGCTCAGATCAGGAGCTGGGCAGCCTGTGCACGTGTGTCCCTTCCACTCTCTCAAACCCCAGGAGGGTTTGGTAGGTGTGGTACCTGGGCACAGGCTGGAGAAGCTGAGAGATGCTCCGAGTTACAACACAAGTGTAAGGATGCCAAGTTACGCGCAACGCCTGGCCGCTCATTTTTCACTGGGGACACGTTGGTAAAGTGGTGTCCAACCTCTTAATGATCTTCTCGTAGGCAGTTCTGCTGACACTAGTGAGTCTTTGCACTGGGAATATAGTACAAAGTGGACATGCCAAGATTTGGACCACTGATTTTAAACTGAACTTCTTATTAAAAATTGCTTTGACTTTAAATAGCTTTACAGTTTTAAATAAAATAATTATTTAAAAAATAGTTTTAATTAAATGAACCTAGACGTAGAGGATCTTCGATCTCCATATCTGATATACTTTTGAATAAATAGTTCTATATATACCTCTTGATCTTTGTGATGATGAAGCACACAAAAACTTAAAAAGGTTTTTTTTTTAAGCTGAAATCAACAGTTGTTTCTTTAGGAATAAAAATATTCTGAAACACTCAATGCAAAGTTACAGAAACCCAAAATATATTCTAACTACATAGTCACGATAAATACATATTTTAACTGAATGCATGCTTTTTAATTGCTCTGTAAGCTACCAAAAAAGAAAATTCAGATTCTCTTTAAAAGAAAAGTGAAATAAATAAACAAACCCAGACTTCAAATAACTAACTGAACCAGCCAGTAACACTTTAGAATACAAAAGTGTCTTTCCCTTTCTCCTTTGGATTAGCCCAGCACTATAATACTCTGAGGACAACAAATAAAAAATATACCAAACCACTGTTCTCAAGTTTCATTCTGAAAGCAAAAGTTTTCATTAATTTGGGCATTTTAAATTTGCTAGTTTAATACAAAGCTGCACATGAGGCTCCCTAAGGTATAAATAAACTAAGCCTCCGCAGTGAAAACAAAAAGAGAAATCACACATGCAATTTATTCCAGAAAAAAGGTGATTTTAACTTTCACTTTAAAAACCTGTTAAGTGTAACAGTGTGTTAGGAACAATCAAGCTCACTAGAGGGACAATTTGCTTCCAAATGCTAGAAAGCATGATTATTTAATGTTATGATTCTGAGCAATACCTTGAAGATTTCACTTCACAGTATTTTACAAAATAATATGCTAAACCTGAACACAACTGCATCATACAGTGTTAGTAAGCAGGAAATCATGGAGCGGAGTGAAGCGGACCCCTCAAAAATGCTGCTTCCTGAGGTGTAAAGGAATCGTTTCACACTAACACCTTCAGCAGGGCTAGTCCATTATGCTCTGTGCAAGAACAGTCGACCAGAGCGTGGGCCAAAGGCCTGTGTATCTAATTCTCACCTTCACAGTCATGTCAGTGTTTCTCTCACACACCACACAGGGAGGGCTGAGCACCAAGTGATAGAAATACCCATTTAAAACGTTTCTTTGTACTGATTTACATTTGTTTGGAGAGCTGATAGAAAAAGAACAGATTTTACAATACAGGTCTCAGAACAAAGAGATGCAAATGTGCTTTATCTGCTGGAACCAGTGCCCTGGACTACTAACATGCCGTGATGGATCTGCAGTGAGCCTCTGAAACTCTTCTGTTGGATCAGTCCCACTTCACATAAGCATTCACTCATTGAGGGAGGCTGCAGCCACACAGTTCAGTGATCCTAGGCACTCATCTGGGATGAATCAGACATGAGCCCTAATTGCAATAAATATTCACAGACAAAGGCAAAGATCATTATTCCCCATTTATGGAGGAGAAACTGAGGCACAAAGTGATTACTGCAAGTTAGTGACATAGCTGGACAGAAAACCCAGTTAGCCCCACACCTGCTACCAAGTGCTTTAAAATTGGCCAAAGCCACTTTACTATTTAACACGAATAATTTACTAAACATCTTACTTTTGTTTCTGTGTTTAGTGAGATCAGTGATTCCTTTTTTAACCTTCCATTTCAAGAATAGCCTGTACTATACTTTGAGTAAAGTTCCAGGAAATTTAGTGAAATCTGCCAGCAGATTTATCCCACTCATGATATTCACCATAAGCTATAAGATACAGGGTCAGGCTGTTAATCTGGTGATTATGAGGGCTCCATGAATGCTGCTGCACTCTTCTCACTTCACCCAAATAATTACATGGCTCACTAGGAGAATTAAAATGGAGAAAAACAGTAAGACTTAGAAGAAAAATAATGTTTACATAAAACAGACTTATTGCATGATAGCTGGAGGCAACACCTTTGCACAAACAGCTATAAATTAAAGCTGTCCTTTTACTAAGCTTCCAGAGATTGCTTACATGTGTGGCAATGGGAGAACATATAGAAGACAATTTTCTTCTTTCTTCTTCACTTGCTCAAGTTGTCAAAAAGCTACTTGCCTCCTCTCAAAAGGATGACGAGAATAACCTTTTATTCTCCCATACCACACTGCTACAGCTTAAGATGTGAACATTTTGCCAACTGATTGCTAAATTAGAATTTTCTTGATTTCTAAGTAGAAGTATATCATCAAATACACACCACCTGCAGGTGGCAAGTGCTAGAGAACTTGAAATCACATTTTTTTTCCTCCCCTCTCCAGTAACCATTGTTGAGCTCTCAATGTGCTGTCTGTTCATTTCAACTATGAGAAGGCTATCCAGTGTTTAAGTTCTTCTATACGCTGCAATATCTGTGTATAATAGAAATCCATGTTGGCTGCAAAATCAGTGCATACAGGGGATTCCATGTCACCAAAGGTGCAGTACAACGCAGTTCCTCCAATGCTAAGGAAAACAGTTGCTATGCACAGCAGGACCAGCAAAATACAGGAGCCACCAGCTACTTCATCTGTAAATATAAGAGCAGAAAAGGTGAAAAAGGATGATACCCAAAGAAACATTAAAGCACGTGAGAAAATCTGAGAGAGGTTTTTAACACAAATGGGTCAGGAAGTTAACATACTTAATAATGCTCACTGTGCCAGAGTGGCCATAATACATAGCAGGAATTGTATGTTTCTCTACTCAGTCTTTCCAGAAACCTAAACAATTATATAGCTTCATTTCTGCAACTGTGTACCCATCCTCCCTGGCATCGCTTGCGGAACCATTCCACACTGAAGCTTACACCTCCCACCTCTAAGCTCTAACCATTAATGAAAGGATGTCCATTAGATGTCACTCACAAATCATTCAGCCAGAAGAAAAACCTGTGGCTTGAGTCTCAACCAGGCCTTAAAGTACTTACTGTATCCTTCTGTAGCCTTATTACCCAAACCTTCAAGGTATAGAATAATATAACATAGAATAATATAGTATAGAATAATCTTTCATCAATCACCTTCACTTATCACTTAAGTTTTAAAACGTCATGACATTATGTACAATGAATGCCCTACTGTGCTCTTGTGAACAAAAAGATCAACATTATTTGCACTCTCAGGACTGCAACCCATGAATTAACAGCTTTAAATTACCTTGATCCAACGTGTCTTCCGTTTCTTGGAATCGCACTCGTCTCTTTGTTTGCCTTTGCTGGACTTGAGAAATCGTTTTTCCTTCCCTGTCATCTCTCTTCTTTAGTATTGACACCAATCCTTCTGCTGGGGCAATCTATCAGGAAAGAGTGGGTGGCACAAGGGGTGTGAGACATCCAAGCATAAGATCTATTTAACGCTGACTTTAAGGAGGAAATGAGCTAAACAGTTTAAAAAAAATGGTTTCCACTCTACTTTTCTTAAACATTGCAGCACTTGGGAAACCTCCTTCTTGAATACATCAATTTCTTAACATGCAGGACAGCTGCAGTATCATTCTGCTGTCTGCTGTCACTACTTGCCCTTAATTGCTATCAAAGTTAAATACACATATATTTACTGTTTGGATCATACTTTGTGTTCACTGCAACAGTTCTTTTGTAAGCTCACGTTATTAAATCAGATGGGTTGGGACAGTGGTGAGGATAGTTCACATCAAAAACACTATATTCAGAAGGCAATAAGGAGTCAATGGCACACTACTGCGGCATCTCCAAAGACACTATCCTGCAGAGACTATTAAATACTTATTGTGAGATTAATTTTCCAGCATTGCAATTTGTTCCCCAGGGCGGACAGCAAGCTACAGTGGGGCCACAAAATGAAAAAGAGATAACGCCAGAGAAAAAGAAAGCTTCAATGCTCTGGATAGATTCCAGGTCCACTTTGTAATAAGTGGATCTGGATATTCTGGATACAGCAGCAGTTCAAAAATCCTTCCCTACAGGCTGGTCACCCAAACAGCTTGCACAAACAGCGATACAGTCAACAAGTCAATAAACTGTAACTTTTCTTTCCACTGCTATAGCATGTGGCTCAGCTGCAAGAGTATATGCTGTCATACTAGGATGTTACACCAGCCTGAGCAGGCTGTACTTTCCTAGTTATTAGAGAAAAGAAAGTAGGGAAGTATCAGGAGAAAAACGCTTTCCTAAGCAAGCAGTTCCTGGTGTGCTAGAAATAAACAGAAATTAAAGCAGGAAGCATACTTACACATGCCCTTTTTTATCTCGAGATCATCTTTACCTGAAAAAGTCTTAGTCATCTCTTCATAAATCTGAGTAGCACTTTTAAAAACTTATTCTGCAGATCAGTAACATTTGTTATATTGAAAAGTAATCTGTATACATTTGTGCTACCGATACGAAAACATACCACATTTGCAACTGAGTTTGCAACTCATCTATGCTAAGAGACAACCCCAAATGCCTATGATATTTCACAAAAATTCCAAGTGGAAAAAAAGCAACTTTCCAGATAAAAGTGTAGTTGCAGACAATTGATTGCTTAACTCTCTCCTAATCTAATCAAGATCATGCAAAAAAATGTTTTGCATTGCAAGTGTAAGAGTTGCAGAAAAACAGAAAACAAGTGACTTCGTAACTTACGCCCCTGGATTTGCTTCCTGCTACAAGCTTACATAATGCACCAATGCACGCTGTGACTGGGGGGATGGTGCCTTGCACACAGCGAAACGCAAAGCACCAGCCAACGGGCCCGGTACCAACTACAGCATTTGGCATTTGCAACATTTTAACTGGTAAACGTGGCTATTACATTTACAGGTCTCCAGATTTTAGACCCTCAACTGGACAAATAATGTCGCCCTGAACAACTCACAGAGTTGGTCACTGTGGGTATACGCCGACAGTCTAAAAAGTTTTCCCAAAATCACAACTAAGAGGATAAAACTGATCTCTGCCACACTTGCCCTTGTGATATCCACTTTCCCTTTTGATTATCTGCTCAAGAGCTTGAATGGATTATTTAAAGAAACAATCCAGTGAAGTACTTCCAAAGTAGTGAAAGTGTGGAGGTGGTGGAAAGAAATTGTTTAAGTCAACATATGGAAGACGACTACTTGGCACAAATGAACCAGAGATAATAGCCCACAAGTGTCTCATCACAACAGATAAGAGCACAGGGGTGAGGTTTCTACTGGTAATATTAAATTAGGCTTGTAGAACTGCCATGAAAATTTATCAGGCCAGACAGAAAGTCAACACTTATGCTTCCTTGTTGTGACAAGGAAGGGGGATCACGCAGAAATGCATTAATTTGCCTTATTTATTTGGAAGGGCAGAGATGAAATTATGTCCTTTGAAAGAGTAGATTATTTTAAGCTTCTGTGACCAGGATTGCTTTCATAAAGAGGATCAATGGCTCCTCCCACGCCACCCACGCAGCAGCCTGGCACGCGCGTTCACAAGTGGCTCGGGCTGCACTCGGTGGCAATGTCACCCAGGGACAGGGGAGTGTTTGTACATCTGCTCTGAGATTAGTATGTGGTGGTCCATTCTGCAAGTAGTTATTTCAAACTGAGTCACTTCATTTGGTCTGTTGGCTCGTGGTAGTTTTGGAATGACGGTGTCACAAGCTCTGTCTTCTCCAAGCTTAAAACCAGAGGTCTGTCTTTGATAGGATTATGTGGAAATGTGTTTCAGCGATTACAGTTACGTAAAAGGCTTGCAAAAGGAAAGCCTTGTTACAATGAAGTTCTCTTACTCTCCCTGTCAGCCTTCGTTGCTACGTTTCAGGATTTACTTCTAAATGTATAAAGAACTAAACAACACAGCATGGGTTTCTCCAAACACATTTCTTTTGCTTAAAAAGGGAGAGTAAGGACTTTTGATTTTGCAACAGAATCAGTGTGGCTAGTGTTACTTTCCTGTCCCGACAAAAGCCATAGACCATATTTTTAAGACTGTCTCCTTTACATGATATGTAATTTATAGCTACAATATTTCACCTGCCTTTGAATTTCATGAATCACATAATTAAGGTTTTTGTTTTGTTCTGCAAAGGACCTACAAAGCTATTGCCTCCTAATCAGGATACAGTTTATTGTTAAAATGCAAATACAAACATATAGCATTCTGCATAAAATCTCATTCAATTAAAAACAAGTGTACATGTATTTTTCTACCATACCTTTCATTTAGAAAGATTTCAAAGCAATATACAAACTGATTGTATTAGATCCATCTCCCATTAATTAAACATCCAAGGATAGGGACCTAGCTGCCATGCGAGACTTGAAGTTTTCCATCCCAGTCTTTAGGAGACAGGAGGCATTTAAAAAGGCAGAATACATTATTTAAATTGGAATTTAACGAGGGAACTGTGGTTAATACAGCTGACCATAAGTCAAGCCTCTGCTTGATTTAAACCACAGGAGGAAAAATGTAGGCTTACACCAGGCTGCACTGCGAACAGCTCTGTGTTACATAAAAGAGCTACATAAAGGACCCAATCGAAACATCAACCATTTTCTTAATTCTGAGTTAGATAATTAACATAAGATGCTCTTGGAGCACCTGTGTAAGTTAGCTTACTCACCGAGCAATGCTGGCCTTCACAAAAATCTTTGACCAGAGCTTTTACAATTACTGTAGAGGAACTGAAAATGGCATACAGGTACGTGGTGACATTTTAACCAACAGTCAAAAAGGAAAGCAGCAATGACTGTTGGTTAATTGAAACTCTGTTAAATATTTTAGCTTTTCTCTCTTTACCACTATTAACACAAAGTGATTCTGCTTCACAGAAGTTTTAAACTTTTTTGGATAAAATTTAATATCCTGGCTGCAAAATAAGAAAAAAATAAGTTCTAATTAAATTACCCATCTCTTCTTTGTTTAAAACAGCATTTGCTAATAAAATATTGAAAGAACTTCTTACATTATGCATATTTTTGCCAAATAGGATGTATATATATATTTATGTGTATTTATAAATATACACAGACAAAACTATGAAAATAAGTTCTTGTACTTTAAGCTTTTAGAGAAAACAGATTAAACTTGACTACTGGAGTCATTCATAGCATACAGAAGTAAATAAAAACCCTAAAACTGGAGGCACTGTAAACAGGGATCTAGGAAGAAAAGTTCATTTTATGAAGTATTTTGGTCTGAATGCAGGGAACTACTCAAGGAGGAGTTCTGTTTGTATATTCTTCTGTGGGCTGTATTCCTTATTCAGTTACTTGGCCAAGGTCTACAGTTTCATTCTTAGCAATACCAGTTTTTTTTAAAGCAGTAATCCATAACTGTACAACAAACTCACAAAAGCAAGACTGCCCTGAGTTAAGCTATAAGCAGCAGATAAACCCCTTCACTAATAAAATGTGTTAGATATATGAGCAATTTGACTCTGAAAAGGAGATAACGTAGCAGATTCAGTATTCATACTACAACATCAGACTCGAACCGCTTTTCTGCTAACACATTTCCCAGGCAAGCACCAGGGCTCCTGTATACGGCAGCAAATAGCTCAGATACTGCGTAAGCATTTTGTAGGGAAGCGTAATTCTTGCAAACTCAAAGCTACAGGACCCCAGCCATACAAGAGAAGAGAGGATCTCAACATGGCACTGTCTCCAGACCTAGTACAGGTAGGCGAGGACTTCATTTCTTCAATCAAATCAGCTGCTGGTCTGTACATATTCAGTAATTTTTAAAAGTCCTGGTGTACAAACAGTGCCAACCAAGAGCTACTCATTTATGTTGTGATAGGGAGTCTCACTATCTTTGCTTTCTGAAAGAAATTAAATGATAACTTTCAAATGAGGAAAAACATTAAGATGTTACTCATTTCCCCAATTATGACATATAAAAAGCTCATGTTACAAACTTCTATTTCATGTGGCAAAATGCACCTCACATTATTGACGTGACAATTTGACTGCTGGTGTGTCATTTCATTCTCACAGAAATAATAGCAAAGAGATCTCAGAAAAGGTTATACACTTCTGGTATCTGTGGCTGCCACTGCTGACTGTGCTTCAAAGCTCTTTGTCAGCTGTATGAATCTAGCTTCTATAAAGTGACAGTGAATTTCCATCATTGCACACTGTCATGCACCGTTTGTACTAGTGAAGAAATACCCAGTGTAAAGGACTGTACAATATGTAAAGTACTATTTTAGTTTTGCAATTATTTAAAGCCAGAGTCAGAATTTAGTGGATTTTCAGTCTTGTAATTAGTTATTTTAATTGGTAGCCTAAAAGCAAGTGACATAAAGGATCTAAAATAGAGAAATACACGGTATGATTATTTGATCTCAACATGGGGTCAAACAAAACTTCCTAACCGTGAATACTTTCACAAGTACTTACACTTCCCCATTTTCGATAAATTAATATTGCACCAGCATTGAAGAATATTAATAAAATTTTGTCCTACCATGTTTTTTGTACCTAGGTTATTACAAAATAATCTTTATTTCTGCCTTCCATTCTAACTTATTTGTGGTAATTTTGTAAATACTCACTCCGAGACAAGTTTTATCACAGTCAAATAATTTTTTGTTTTTCTGTTACACTGTTGCATTTCATGTAATTGATTTCACTTCATTCATGTGGCTACCAATGCATTTTCTAGGTATTTCTTTCACAACTACTGTATGAAAACATTGTTATCTCATTAGATGGCCACAGCCTGAACAACGCAACTACCAAAGGCTTCAGGAGGACAAGAAAGGAAGAAGTGTTATGGCTGGGTGCAAAGATAAGTCTGCTTGTCAAAATGTCAGTGGAATCTTTATTTTGGCACTAAAACAAGATCAGTGAAAGCAAGTTAACAGTGCTGCTTTCTCAGAGGTACCAAACTCTCTCAATTCCCGGTGTCTTCCAGGGAAGCTGGAGATGCTCACCACTTCTGAAAAGTGACCCCTAGGGTAATGACAGCTGGTAAGATTAACTGGAAAAACAAAGTGTAAGTGTATAATGAAACAATACAAGTTGTTGTGCTGTCCTTAACTCACCCTGCTGTACCTAGAAATTTCAGGTATTGCAAACAGCCCCAGATGCTGCATATTACAAATTTTATTCAGTATTGGGATTAAGCCTTGCTCTCTTCTCCCCGATTTAATCCTCCTGCCTCATGCACAACTCAGGCCTCTTGCTAAGAATGATTCAAAAAGACTCCCACCAGTCTCAGCCAGCATTATGCCTTATATGGCCAGAAAAAGTACTATGGAAAGACTCAAGGTACTTTTTCCTCTCCAGAGACTCAACTCTGCCATCAGAGTACTGGCAGTCCTAGCCTTAGGATAGCAAATTAGAAATTAAACTAGAGTCCCTGTAAAGCATCATCATCAGTCACTGGGTCAATCAATACAAGCATAATTTTTCTAACAGTATTAACATGCTTCTTCCTATCCCATCCTCTGAAATGCAAATGGCAGAAAGGTAGTAATTTAAAAATAGTTGATATAGAATTAATTTAGGATTTTTCTACATGAAACAGAACAGTTCTCTCTTGTAGCTTAAAATGTTGAACTTCCAGTAGACTCCAAAGAAATCTAATGACATTTAAATTACTCGTTATACATGTATATGGGCTTAGCATAAACTGTCAACAAAATGCTCTTTTTCAAAACCACCCTCTAAGTGAACACAAGCCAATGGCTTTAGTGCAAACACGTATGAACATGTATGTGAGTTTCCACATCTGCATGCTGTCAAGAGCTTGTGTACAGCTTTGTGCACATGGCTGTCAGTCCTGGCATGTGGTATGCCTCCTGACATCTCACAGAAAGGCAAGGTGTTTTAGGGACAGGTCAGGATGAATAATCTTGGAAAGGAGATAAGAAGCTGTTTAACTGGGGAGAAAAACTAAAATGCTCTGTTTCCAGCTCTGGAGATTTTGCCAGGCATGGAATAATATCAGCATGGATCCCCAGGATTTAGTTCCCTGCTTGGCTGCTGTCCCCAAGTGACAGTGGATTCTTGGTCTCTGTGCATTAGCTTCTGATCTATAGAGAAGTACTTTCACTTTATTGCCAAGGGATGTTGTATTGTTAAATGCACTAAAAATAGAGATGAACTAAGAAGATACCTTTTTACAAGTCTTCCCCCTCCAGCATCTGCAATCACATAATTTCACAATAACCTTTTTCATTTAAAGAAAAAGCTTTTAAGGTCCCATGGTTGCAAATTCACCAAAATCAGAAGACAAATAAAGTGAAGATGTCATCATACACTCTCCAAAAAAGTCCCGAAGCAATAAGTCTTCTGCATTTTCAGAAGAGCAATTTAGCTTATAAAGCCCTCATCCTCCTTGTGGCCTATCAGCAGTGCTTCAGAAAGGTGGGTTCAGGCTTTTAAGTTATTTCTTAGTTTTGGTTGAGCAACAAAACTGCCTAAATGTGGCAGAAGCCCATACACTCATGTATGGGGTTTACTACATATGTAGTCCTCACCCATATGGAATAGGCACAAAAAAAAAAAGCAGATTTTATTCTATGAATAGAAACAAACCACGCTGCATCATAGGCATTATGTAGATCTCTGACATGAATTTGTGATTTAACAGGAATTGTCAGCCCATGTCCTAACAGTCTCTGTCAAAATAAAACAAAAAGAAGTTCACACTCATGTAAAAATCAATCTGTTTTTTAGAAACGGAGCACTGCTGGTCAAGAAGGAGGCGAACAGGCAAAAACCCCTTTTTTCTGAATTAACTCAGAACAATTAAATAAGTACAGATCTCTTTCCAGATTAAAAAAAAGTGATATATGAAGGAATATTTAACACATTTTGAAGTAGGCAACATCTAAAATATTTTAATTGAGATTAACATGGAAAATTTTATAGTATTCACAGTATTTACCTCAGCAATCTCTATCCTTCTTGCAAGTTCATCAAGAGAAGAAAAGCTGTCATCTATTGATAAAGCTTCTAGTGAGTTGTAAGATGCTCGTTCAGGTAAAATATCTGGAACACTGTCAAAGTCCTCTTGGCTTGCCAAGTTTGCAAATGATTCTTCAGTGTCTATTATATTACCATTTAAAAATCTGAGAAATAAATCTTCGTGTTCTTCATTACTTGCCTTCTCCTCCTGTCCTGCTGTTCTCTGTGTTTCCTTACATACCTGTGGGAGCGCAGTATTCTCATGCTCAGACACTTTATTACACCCAGAGCAAACATTTGATGCAGTTCTGTCCCGTGAAGATTTTTCATCATCACCATCATCAGGCTGTTTCTGTTGCTGCTTTAAATCACTGTTTCCAAGCTGGCCACTAGCAATTTCTGAAGAGCCAGCAGCATATTTTGATCTGAGCAGATTTCTATCAGCTTGAACATCTTTATCAGTAGGAACCAAATCAGCAGGCATATAATCAGCATCTGTTAAAACCAAAGCATCTACCATTGGCTCAAGAGGGAGTTTCACTCCAGGCTCCCCAGCTGTGCCTCCTATTTTTTCTGCATCCTTAGAGAGCTGTCTTTCTCTCAGCTGCAAACTGTTATCTTTACCGGCATCCCCAGATGATAAACAGCCCGAAGAAGGCCTGCCCACTGTCCCTGGGGACTGGGTGTGTGGCTCCAATGTTGATTCAGCACTGCAGTGCTGCTCCTCCGTGTGGTCCTTTCCTGCAGCTACCCAAAGGCTTGCTGCCTCTCTCTGTCTCTCAGTTTTGTTTTCACCTGGAGAACTAGTGCTCAGCTGTTTATCTTCTTTCTTTGGTCCAATGCCAGGACAAGTTTCAGTACCTAAGTGCAACAGGAAAAACAGTTCCAGTGTTTTTAAATGATTCAAAGCATCGGCCCAGGGGGGAAAGAGTATACTGTGATTTGATAACGTTGTAACCTAACGCTTTAAAATGCACTCCCATAAAGGGCAGGTGCTTTATGCTCCAGTCAGAATAAAAGTTTCGTTAGCAGTCTGAAAAGCTGACTCCTGATTCAGCAAAGTATCTGCACACATTCTTGTAGGCAAAGCACATGCTTTAGTGCCCTCCTGAAATGAATTACTCCCATACTTCAAGCACAACATGTATGTATGTAAGTATCTTCCTGAAAAGCTACATTTCTTCTAAAGCATATTTTATGTGAGTGCATCTCATGAAGCCCGGTAGTTCAGAGAAATGCACTTAATTACAGAAAACAGTATTTTGATGCTAGTGCATCTACCACACAGGGAGATACCTGCTTTTCCTTTAAAGGAGCTGAAAACACAAATTTAATAAATTTTAAATTAAATTCTTTTTAAGTGGGCAACTAGCTCCTTTCATTAAATTAAATACCCAATTACAATATTTTACATAAGGGACTGCATAAAAAGATGTTGCTTTTTGGATACACAAGTTAGGTTTTATATATATAAAAATGCAACTGGATGCAGCTTATTGCTGTATTCATATTTATAATACAAAGGAAAACTGATTTTTCTTATCTGAAATTTCAGAGAGAAACAAGGGGAATTCTACATAGCTTGTGAATTCACCTACTATTGGCACGGTCTGCTGATGAAGGAGTAGGTGGTTAGCCCAAGTTGTCAATAACATTATTAGACATTAGCCGTTACGAGAAGCTCAAAGCCAAATCTCTCCTTTTAGGCTTATGAAGACAGAAAGGGAGTGTTTAGAATCAGAATTAATACCAAAGCAAGTTAGGTATGACAGAAACTGTCTTTTATTCCATACTTTAATAAAAACTAAGTTAAGACTATGTTATAGTAGGACTACTGTTACAGTAATAATCTCAAAAAACAAATTAATATCTCATTAATTAATACACTCATTTGCATTTTTTGGTCATAGTGAAAAGCAGAAAGGTCTTATGAATAGATTAACAAAGAGATCAAACAATGCCCCTATTAAACGTATACATTCTCACAAGAATGACTGAATGTCTCTATGCTTCACCTGTTAAAACTTAAACTCTGAGCAATTTCCTGAACTTGTTACATGAAACAGGGTCACATTTGTTAGTCTTTAAGGAAATGTCTGCTTAATTAATTGTATTGAACAATTTTATTAAATTCTAAACTATCCCCATTTTAAAGGATAATGAAATACAAGGTAGCATTGAAAAGACAGGGTTGGAAATTGAAATATCCAACCATATCAAAATACATTTTTAAAAAATCAGACCAATGCTAACAGATGGAAAGGGTAGGGGGAACCTAACTTCTATACAACACTGAAAGAAGAAATGGATACGAGACAGGGACTTTTTGAAAATTAGACAGAGATGAGTAGAGAGCTCGAGGGATTTGTAATGGGATACCAAGCTCTTCACATATAGGTCATGAGTTCAAACACAGCCTGGATTATTGGTACAAGATTTTGTTACCATCTGTCAATTTTTCCTAGTGGATACATCCACATTATAACAGGCATCCTTGTTGGCAGCCCCAATTGCAACCAAGATGCATTTGGAAATTAAATCAAATTCTTTACCCTGTAAGGTGGCCTTTGAACTCAGGACTCTGTTCCTAAAAAAAGTAATAAATAATCCTAACATTGATCCTAACTACAGACATACAGAAACTGAGATGTAATGATCATTGTTACATTCCACATCAAATTTTCATCAGCTTTCAATATTTTCTTTACACCTGCTTTAGATAACCTATGCCCACTATACACTCAAGGCAAGTTAAGACAAATACCTTAATTAGAAAAGATGCTTTTTCTTCCTAAATTAAATGAAGATGTACCCCCTAAGACAGTGGTAATTTTTATCTTTTAGAGATATAAAAAAAGTGACTGCTGAAAATTTTCTAGCAACAAAAGCACTTCTGGTAATTTAAGAAATGTTTTGGGTTTGTTTTTTTTTTTTTTTTTCCCCCAAACAGAGTTACTTTAGAATTGACACTTGCTTTGTTCATCACAGAAAGCTGTAGCCACCACTTTTTTATCCTGTTAATCCAAGACAGCCTAGCAGAGTGCTGACCTATGGCATTCTACCAGTGGAGAATTCACACTTCTCCACCTTTGTCCCTCTTCCCATTTAAAAACAAATCCCATATGACCTAAAAGAAAACAGGGTACAAGCAGTTTCTCCCCACTTTTGAAACAGGTCAAAAGGATTCTTGGGATCAACTGCCTACAGAGGCTCAAACTACGTTCCCAAATGCTTGCAATAAGTCAATGGAGTAAATTTTGCTTTGGATAGTAAGGAAGTGTGATTTTACTTCAAAGATGCTACCATTGTACAGTGCAACAGTCTCTACAATGTAATATAAATATATCTGCATACAAGCTAATACCTCTTCTTACTGATAGTTGGACATATGAATTCACATAAGGGACAGTCTTCAAAGCACTTGAGAATTTCCTTTTCCTGTCTTACTATAAAAGTCAGACTTCTGCTATCAGCAGCTTAGTTAAGCAGTTCTCCCTACAGATTAGCAGATAAATTTCTAAGAGAAAAAGAAAAAGTTTACACATTTCCTTCTCATTTTTCATGACAGAGAGAACTATATCAGGTCTTACCTAACTGTATTAGGCCTTCCATACCCAAATCCTCCTAACTGCAACAAAAACATTCAGCCCCATGCTTGACCCGGTGAGGGGCAGCAGGAGCTAACTGACTACACACTGCCTTAACAGATGAAGAGACCTGTCAGCATGAGAAGTCACTGCTTCCTCAACAACGTGCTAATCTTGTGAAAAGCACCTTTTGCAAATCTTAAGCATTTAAACTTGAGTTAGGCTTGGAATATTCATACCTTTGTATTGAAAAAGTATTTAGCACTGCTGGAAAATTCTCAGCAGAACTGCTTTCCATTGGATGACATAGATGACATCTATTAATTTACAAACACTTCACAGGTACTCTAAGATTTTTATGACATTTTCATAAGAGTCCCATTAAGAGAAAGACATGAAAAAAAATCATTTACACATTAATTACTTCCATATTAAGTTTAATGTGTCTAGATGTCGTATTACAGCATTTTAACATTGACACAAAACGCTACTTAATTCAGAAATGTTCAAAAATTCTGCTCTCCAGAAAGCTTTTGTTCCCCCTTGGAATAAAACAATGGAAAAATTGTAAGTGCCTAATTTTTTACCATGGGAATTTCCAACCATCCAAAAGTAAAAAGCATTTGGTTCCTTTGTTCTGCTTTCTGAGCTGTAGAACATGTTTATCTTGTGTTTTCAATGTTTTGTGTTTAGTTAGGTTACAAGAACAAAGACAGAGAAAAGGCAGTATAGGGGTCATGGTAAAAGAGGATGAAGATGAGGAGGATCTACACATGCAGAGATCTGTGAAGCTCTATCTTTGTTAATTCCTGATTCTCTGAACATCCTGGCTGATACACACTTGTAGGATAGTTTAGGTTGAAAGGGACCTCCTGAGGTCACTTAGGCCAACCCTCACCTTGTGAGAAATTCTAGCTGGTTTTGAGGAGAGGTACTCAGTTTAGGCCAATTTTGGCAACTGGAACGTGTCAACAAAAAGAAATTTTTTGCTCAGAGAGGAGAGAGAAAGCACAGCCTGGTAGGCTACCAATGCTCTTTCCCTCCTCCCTGTCTCCACTTTAACAATTAATTTGCAAATGTTTCGTAAGAACTCAATGATTCTAACAACTCACTCAAAAAAACAGCCACTGCCCCAAGGCAGGAGGAGGAAAATTAAACTGACATAAAAGTGTATACTGAAAAAAAACCAAACAAAACTGAAGTATGTTTTTCTCTTCAAGACCCCCCAAAAGCTCCCTAATTTTCTGTGCTGTTACAGAAAAATGTGTCTCAAAATCAGTATGTAACATGTAATTTAAAACAGTTACTAATACTGTTAACTATACTGAATTGTCACAACTCGGAATATTTGTCAGACTGTTTACCTTATATTTTATACATACAAATTATGTATCCTATTTCTAGTTTTACACAATTCTGTAGCTTATGCAGGCTGCTATAAATGCATGTACATTTAAAAGATATTTTTTGATGGAGGCTAGAATTACTTTAATTACAATTCTGAATATCAATTACTAATTAAAATTGCATAGTACGCCCATTGTGCAATTATGAAAAAAATTTAAAATGCACAAATGGATGGATCTATTGGAATCCAACAAATGCTGTAGCTTCAAATGAAATAGCTTGGTAGTAGTTACAGGAATATGTCATTACAGTATAATATTTAAAACAAATGTGCACAGGTACACACACACATACCTGATTTAGAAGCAGCAGCTTCTCTTTCCTTTACATTTTTTGATTCCATTAACTGGAGCAAACAACTGCTTTCCCACGTATTTTCTGCAGCTACTAGCTGTAAAATATGATAGTATTTGCTGTAATTTTTGGAATTAAATAGGAACACTGACTTTTTGAGTCATCCAAACTTCAAATAGTTTCTACACTAAAGTGGAAAGATTATATCTAATTGTATTAAAAATATACTTATTAGCAATCTTTGACAACGCAGAATTTGATTAAAGAGCCGCTTACCTTATTTTTGGATGCCTGGGGCCTGCAGCAATAAAGAAAAAAAGAATAAATTAAACAACTCAGTAGAAACATTCTTCATAACAAATGAAATCTTATAAGCCTTTCTTCTGCTCTAATATTAGTATATAACTTTTCTTACACTGAAACAGTGTCAGCATGCTAGCACAATTTCAAGCACAGATCTGTGCCATACGTGAACATCAGCAGAAGACTAATTAGCACAAACATTGTTCCACCGTATTGAGAAAGCAGTCAAAAGAAGATTAACTGCAATTTATCAAGCGATCTAAATGCCTGTAAAACTTTATACTCAGAAGGAATTCTAGCAACTTTAAAAGTCATGTAAGGACTCAATATCTACTAATGTTAAAATACTGATTACTACAACAGAGAATGAGGAATGGAAAAAATCCCACAAAATATATTTCCCTCTCCACATACTGTTTACACTGGGACATGTTTTCTGGGTACTGTAAGACACAGCAGCTCCCATTGATTCCACTGGGATTCACGGGTGACTCAGCACTGCTAACAGTCAGCGTGGACTTTGCAAACTGCATAGACACTCATGCACAGTGTGTTTTATCATGCACAGTCTGTCTTGCAGCCTTTCATACAGCAGTGAAGATAAAGTACAGAGCATTTTGTTCAAAGCTACTGAAAAAAAAAATAAAAGGAGATGAGGGAAAAGTACTGATGTTCATATTCTCTAACAAAAACTTTTAGAAGTTGCATTGACTTTTAAATTTTACCATTTCAACTTCAAATAAGGCACACTCAAAACTAACTTTAAAGAACAAACGTGTCCAGTATGTAGCTGTAGACCTTGAGTATCAGAAAAAGTTATATTACTTTCAATTAAAAAAGCAAAATGCTCACATTTTCTGATACCTGCATGTTATTCATTAAAAATTAAAGTATAATTTTAAATGCAAAATAAATTGAAATTAAAGCTTAGGGGAAAAAAAAAATATGAAGCAATAAAAGCAAATAGGGTTTTGCCTAGAGAGTTTGAAAGAGTAATAATATTAAATGCAGAGAACTAATCATGGCAAATGAACACAAGCCTTAATTTTTAATCAAATTGCAGGGTTTCTCAAACTGAAAATGACGTTACATAACTGAAATTTTGTATTTTAAAGTAAGGCTGCACGGAGGAATTAGAAGGAGCAAGCAGTTATCCTCAACAAGGTGATGACTGAGAGGGAGGTGCTGCTGGTTGCAGCATATAAATCGCAACAGGCTTGAATCTGGATCTGTGGGCTTGCACCTGTGATGTGCAGGGAAACGCAGGCTGAGGAACCCTGCAGGCACCCCGGGGTGCAATCTGTCAGCAGCAGGAGGCTGCGGGTGTGAACGTGCAGCCACGGTGCTAGAGCTGCGTCCTCCTCCTGTGGAAATGCAGGAGTATGCTTTCCAGGGGCTCCCTCCCAAACACATTCAGACCCCAAATCAACAGTCCCTGCCTGGATTCTGACAGTCAGCCTGGGTATTTTTAAACTTCTGTTTGGTCACTCAGAAGAAAAAAAACTGTGAAAGTCCAATCACACTCTCTATGAACAACAGGAGCATTTTGGCTTTTGTTATATCCAGACTTATGAAGTCAATGCAAATGTACTTGAAAAAGTTCTCCCTCCCCATCTGACTGAGAGCATCTCCCCTGTCACAGGCTGGTCTTTTTACAGCCTTTGAATGTGGTTAGTTTCCTTATTATTGTCGGCTGATCATTCTGCTGTGGCAGCTGGTATAACTTTTTCCATTTGTCCCTTGAACTGTCTAGTAGGTAGGACATTCACCCATGAAATAACAGATCTTCTTCCTGATGGCTACAATCCTGTGTGTGCTACTGCACAGAAGAGCACACCAGGCACTCTCCAGAAGTTTGTGATGTAGTGATATACCGATTCAGGAGGCTGCTGAATTAGACAAAGCAGGTATGAAGATTTCACAACTTATTAGAATACTGCCACACTAGGGAACTACAGAATCACTGCTTCGTAATGTTTATGCAACCTATATGAACTCAACAGAAGATAATGAGAATGACTTAAAGCATTAGGGAGTTATCCTAAAACATGGAAAATTTGCAAACAAAACCCCATAGGGTAATGTGTGTGCTGGAGTCTGAGATGCTGGGCAATTGCATTTAGAAACAATGATTAAAACAATAGGTAGACACAGTCACCATCGTTGTCAGCTCTACAGTCTCTCTCTTCCTAAATTAACACTACTCAGTTTTTCCTTTTGCTGAAAATACCTACAAATTAACTCAAAACTCCGTTTCTGGCAAATTAATGATTTGCTGAAAACAGTTCAGATCTAGTCCCTGTATGTTCCTCAAATCACACTAAAACACTGTGAAAACAGACTGTAGCAGAAACATTTTAGTTACATATCAAAAAGAACCACCACTTTATCAGCAAATTCACTGAAGTCAACTTTTATTTTAAGATTAACTATTTTAAAACACCTATACTAGCAAGTAGAGAACAGCTGTACTAACATATGAGTGCTGTAAAAGTAATAATATAGTATTATACTTACTGTTGATGCGAAGAGCAAACTCTAGTAAGCTTTTCCAACTCTTCACCACTCAGTTCCTTAGCTGCATTCCTCATTGTTGTAACTGGACTAGGAACTGCTGCTTTCCATTTTCTTTCTAAATTAAGTAAAAATATTTTTTATTCAAAATACAAAAGTAGTATTTGCTTAACATAAAGCATATAAGTGAAACTAATAAATGGAGAAATATTGATAACTCTTCTGTGTATGCTCTACAATCTTGTTTTAGACTATGCAAAAAAGCACTGGTTTTTGTTTGTTGTTGGTTTTTTTGTGGGTATTTTTTTTTTTTAACCAAACACACTATTTTCATCACATCAGACTCACCAACCCTAAACCAAAAACAAGCTTGCAACAACCATGGATCAGTCTCAATTAACAGAATAAAGAATGATAAACTATTTGCACTTTTTTCATTAAATGTCTGAGAAGAAATTTCAAGCAGGAATATGTTTAATGTAACAGTTTCAGAGAAATTCTGATATAAACGCTGCTTCTGCTATATAACATTTTTAAGCTGTCAAAATGTCTACTCTATAATTGACTCTTTCTTCTACCATATTAGTTTAGCCTGTACTCACCCCACTGCTCCTGTATGGAAGAAAGATTTGCAAGCAGCTGCTCATGATACAGTCGTTCAAGCTGAATGAACTTCATTGCCTTCTCATCTGAATGGAAGGTTAAAGAAAAATGCACACATATATAGACATGTTATGATTTATTTATATTTGGTGCCATACTTGAAAGGGCAATCATTATGTACCTGAAATTTGACATAATTTGACAAAATTAATAATGGCTAGCATCCAGATTTCTGTGCAAAGAACAAAATAATAGCAGACATGAAAACAGTAAGAAGGAAAGTAAGTTGAGAAAAGTTTCAAAAATGAAAATCTTAATTCTCTTCAGCAGTTACCTCTTCCCACATGCCCTAAGTCCAACAAAAGGTCTTCTAGAAAAGACAAGCAAAGTGATGTTATGCTGACAACTCTTATCAGAAAATGAAATCTCTGGGAAATTAAACGCAAAACACTTATACAAATACTAACATGTATCTCTCAAGAAATGCAATTACATGCCAATAATCACAACTAAGTGAAAATATGGCTCCTTCCTACTGATCAGCTGGAAACAATATTTAAGAAATTTTCCCAACTCAAACTTTTAAAAAATACCCTTCCCCTTCTCAATCATTGTATACAACACTGTTGGACAGCTGACAGACAACTTCTGACTCCTTTCTGAATGTGCTAGTTTAACTTAGCTGGCAGCCCAACAAGATGCAGCCCCCTTCCCCACTGAAGATCCTGCTTACTTTTCTTCTCTATGAAGAACTCTTTCCCCTCCCTTAGGGTTATCAATATATTCTCAAAGGTATATTGATAGTTATATATTTTGTAATAGTCAGGATAATTCTAGTTCCATCAAGCCCAAGTTGTTAGTTTCCCTGTTTAAAGCCATGTTGTGACAACTATTTGAAATTTAATTTGACGGTACAATGAGGATAGAAGTACAGTGAATGAAGTTCTTGGTAATATGGAAAAAATATTATTTATTATTCATGCTGATTAAATTACTGGAGTAATTATTACAAAAACACAACCACACAACCAGTACTTATTACTCTTGTTAGCCTTATGCAACATATACAGAGCATGGCTTAGATGCAACAATATTAATGGAAAGAATATTCCCTGCCTTCAATAAAATTGTTACCAGAAACAGAATTACAGATCAGAGAGATAGCCTTAGAGGACCATAGCAACAAGCCCTGAATTATTGTTAATATGAAGTTCTACACTGGATGAATTAAAATGCCTGTCATGGATAATTAATATCGTGCAACATGATCAAGTAAGTTCTTTATTAACCTCAGGAAATTGATGGTTGCAAGTACAGAGGAGATATCCTTCATAAATATGTATTATACAGTGGTGTTGAATTCCACACATCAGGTGTACATTGCATTAAAAATATTTCCTTTGATCAGATTTAAATACAGTGCTCTTGGATTAAAGCAATTTCTATGAAAGAGAAACTGTCTTTCTATCCTGCTGTTGAATGCATTTTAAATTTACTATATTTCCCCCTGCAGAGCCATAATCTACCACAGAATTTTTCCATGCCTTTAATTTGTGCTGTATGTTTGGAATGTGCTGATCGGTGCTTTTGAATTAGGATGACCAAGACAGAAGTACAGTCTTCTAAGACAGTGATGGATACAATATTTTATATGTTGCTCTTATAATATTGCAAAAGTTATTGCTCTTGTTTTCTCCTACAGGCTAACATAATTTGGCTAGGTTTCAAGGATACCTTTCCAGTTTTCTTATGCTTTGTTATTTAACTGTTACAATTGCTTATTTGCTGTATTTTGTTTGTAACAAATTGCCTAATAAAGAAATAATCTGTATGCACAGATTCTATAATTTATGATGCATCTTAGTGAATCACATACACCTTAAGGGCTTACCACTTTTGCCTCTTTTTTTTATAGTCTCATCATTTTCTCTTAAAAGCAAACAGAAGAAAACCCAGTCCATCTTTTCTAAAATTATAATTTCACTTTAATGTTTAATACAATTATTCTCTCCCACAATTACTGAAATATATCAGTAATTAGCAGCAGTTCAACTATTATAACTTGCTGACCAAACTTACTTGTATTATCTAGGAACAAATCAAAATAAACTGGACCATTGAACTAGCTGTTCCCAGAAGCAATTACCCGTATTTTCCTGCCACGGTTTCTTGAACTGCCTTGATACGATTTTGACTAATTAACACTTGCCAAACAACACGTTGCTATTGTTTGCCGGTTGCTGATCTCCCATAGCTCAGTGTGTTTCGTATTTTTATTCTAATCTAGACACTTGTAGTACATACTCTAATCAACTGCTGTGATAATTTTGTTCTTACTATATCAGTGCTCTATTTGATATAACAGAATTCACACCGTATCTAGATTGGACATATTCCCAGTTACTAAGACTTAGAACAGAACTTATCCTATAAAAACAGAAGTTCTTTGAAAATATTTTCTTCCTTCCTTGTTTGTGCACAACTACTAGTGATTGTATCTGTAGAGATTTTGGAAGTGGATTTATTACTTAACTCATATTCCAGCTGTCTGATTAAGGACTTGCCAACATATTGTGTATTCACTCATGGGGCTGTTTACTGCTTTATAACTCATGAGTCAATGGTAAAGCATTTGTCTGTTATGTTTTATCATGCTAGATTATTTTAAAATTGCGTAACAATTTCTACCAGTAAAAGGATACATTCCTCCTCTTGAAAATAGGTCTCAGCTATCTGCAAAAGCAAAAAAAGAAAAATTAAGATTCTATAATTTTCATGAGAGAGGTAAGGATATAATATTAACTTTTTATCATAGTTTCAAACATCTGTTTTGCAGGTTCATATTTAGTTTGGGTAAAATATGAATGTTCAGAGTAAATATATGTATTGTTATTCTAGGAAAGATGTTTAAAAAGAATATCAAACAACAGACAAATATTTATCCCCCACACACAAATGGATTTGCCCAAATGTTATCTGGGTTTTATCTTGTTACAATAACAAACAATCCTCCTCAGGTTGACATTTCTATAACAGAACAATTAGAATTAGATTTGTAACAGGACAGGTCTGGCAAAAATGACCATTGAAAAAAAAAAAAAAATCCCCCAAAATCACAATTTTTGAAGACTTGTTCTCTTGGATGGATGTTGAGTTAATACAGATATGTTAAAACAAATACCAAGGAGTTGACACAAAAAATAAGCAAACTTTACCTGTTGCATTTAAAGCTCAAAGTGCTAAGGAGGTTTAATATAAAGAACATAAATCATTCCAAAGGAGTTACTGAGGACCAGGAAAATCAAACATAAGACAGACTACATATAAAATACTTGAACACCTAACTCAATCTCCAGCACTTCTAGCTTAACAAAAAGTGTAAGCTGATGGCAATGGAACTGAACAAGGGATATCTATGCTTAAGCATTCAAGATGTCGAGCTGCAACGTTTGAAATACAACTTCACCCTTCACATTATAAAATTACCTTGGATGGGTAATTTTATACCTGGATGGGTAATTTTATAATGCCTATTGTTAACAGATCACTTCAAAAAGGAACAGTAAATACATGCTCACCAAGGGTTTATACACTCAGAAGCTGTGTATAAACCAAGAATATGGGCACACAAACATAAGAGAAAATTAAGTTCCAGTACACCAAGCTATTGCTATATCAAAGTTAAATATTTTAATTGCAGACTACTGAAATAGATTTACTATCCTCTTCCTAGTGATGCTTTTGCTTTCAAGCAGCTATTTCTAAGCCAAAATTACAAGCATGGAAGTGGGAGAATTTCCAGAAGAAAGGTCGAGATGCCAATTAGAAAAAAATACTTTTTCTGTTAATTAAGTAAAGGTATCTATTTTTGTTTGGTTGGGTTTGTGGTTTTTTTATTTTGTTTGTTTTGGTTTGCTTTTTTCCCCCCCAAAAAACTGGCATAAAGGATCATTTCTTGGACTAAAAGGGCAAAGATACCATTGTACTAGAGGCCATGCACCCAGCTCAGAGAAAGCAAGTATCCAAAGACAGTTGGAAAATGAACACGTTTCTAATCTGAATTTCACTTTGACTCCGAGTTGGTGGTGGGGAGCATTACAGGAAAGATGGAGCTGCTAGCTGGAAAGGAGGAGGAGTAACACTGCATAGAAAACCTAACGTGGTAAATGAACATTTTTCTTTGAGTTTCTCCCTGTAGACAAATACTCTTTGAGATTTGCAACAACAACAACTTGTGCTTGCTAGAAAGCAAGGCAGGCTTTCCTAGAAAGCTGAGGAATACTGATGACTTCGTAAATGCAGTAAAATACAAAAAATATAAACCTCAGAAGTAAAAATATTGTGTTTCACAGAACTCTACAGTATCAGTGACCTTAACAAGCACTAACTAATCAGTCTTCAAGGACAGCAAATGTTGGCAGTCTTCCTACTTGCCATGCATGGTGTGGCAAGGGCCACGCTTGCAAAGTGTGCCCAGTAATTGCAGGTACCCCGATACCTGAACACTCAGGTTGAGACACCTCATAGCTGATACTGCAATGACTTCTGCAGGAGCACACAAACATTCAGTCTCAAAATTTTTGAAGAATATCAGTTTAGGCACTCATAATTTCAAGGTCTTAACAAGTGGGCGCTTTTGTAGAAGTCTGAAGATGATTAATTGCTCAAAACAGACAGCAACTTGATAGAGGGGTCTGGATTACAAGCTGCGCATTCCTGGCTCTCCGCCTTGTTACCAACCACTAGATCATTCTGAGCCCAGTACCTCCAAAGGACACTTGCTACGTGACTTATACGGCTCTTTATTTTCACATTCTGTCTGCTATCCACAGCAGTCTCCTAAGGATGGAGCTGCCAACGCTCTGTATCTAAGTTTCATATATAAGTAATTATTAAATTCTGTAAAGAATGCTAAGCAAATCACGTGAAGCCCACTAAAGGCAGGAAAAAAATTTCATCCTATTTTAATTAAAAGTTAACCCTTAGAACAGCCCCTAATATCCCATAGCCTTTAAATATTTCATACAGGCTTCCCACTAATGCAGACTGTTAATACTCCAGAATTTCTGACACAGCTCTCTATTTTACATTGAATTTTGTCATACAGAATAACAGGAGAATGTGACAGAAGACTGTTTGGTAGATTTGGCACAAAAGAAAGTTACTAGCAGCTTGTATTAGCAATAAGAAAAAAAAACCTGAAGATGACAGGTTAATTTGCTGAAAAAGGAAAAGAAAAATCTTAATAGACTCGCTTGAGATGAAAACATGAATGCTATCTTTTTTTTTTTGCCATATTAAAAAGTGTGTTACAACCCTTTTAAGTTGTTAGCTTTCTTTCAAACATTCAATTCAAAATGCTTGATGTTTCTTAGGAAAAAAGAGATGGTGTTTGATTACATGTTTGAATCCGGAAATGCAGATTCTGTTCTCAGTTCTGCCACAGTTCCTGCATGACTTTCAAAAGGTTGTTACCCTTAGGGTTTGGCTTCCTCATCTAAAAAGCAGCAAACAGATTTCACCTCTATCATGTTTGAGGACACTCTTTAATGTTTGTAAAGCATTTTGAAGTTTTTTGCCTTAACTGTGTTATTTTCCAAAACAGACCTTTATACTGACTCACACATGACCACCAAATTCAGCATGGCTAAAAGTACAAATGGTTAACCCTAATGCTAAGTTTCAAATAAATTAAGGAACATCAAATATCTTCACTTAAACACAAATTAAAAAAAAAAAAAGTCAAATGTAAATTATCTATAATTTGCAATACTAAAGAGATACCTCTCTCTCAAATATAATTGCTTATTGATATCAAAGAGAGTAAGAATGCAGGAGTGTCATCACAGTTTAGAAGTTTAAAATATTACAATCATCCAATTTTCCACAATAAAGATAATGTAACTAAGTCAAACCAGACACCATACAGTATCTATTTTTATTGCCCATATTAGGCACTACAGCCAAACAAAAAGTCTTCTAGCCCACTGTTAGTCTGACACAGCTAAACTATAAATAAATACTGTGTCAAGTCCTATCAACATATTCATCTTGCATCATAATCTCCAGAAAGAAAGACATACTAACCAGTTATTAAAAAAAGATTGCTTTTCAAATCACACAGTATTTCCTTTGGTCTTGCAGGAGTGGCAACTGTGCTATAAAAAAGTATACACTAAGCAACCTTGAACCTTAGCACTCATGCATGAAATTCATGCTAGAAAGAATTCTGCAACATGAAAACAATTCCACATTTAAAATGCTATTTAAACTTCAGCTGTCTTGTATCTATACCAGTGTCTCACAAACCGTATTTAAGGTACACTGAAGAGTCATTTTCCTAAATCTTCCTGTCAAACTAGAATTTCACCATTTAGGGAATTAGAAAACCCACCCTTAAGACTTTCCTTTAACTGCAGAATATACTTGCAAGGCAATTTATAATTTAACATGTATTAGAAGACCTTAGAGGAGATGTTTGCCTTGACCACCTGTTACACATCAAAATACCCCATTCAGATGTGAATATTGTCATATGTTGAATTAATGCATTTTTTCCCTAACTAATAAAGGTCTCAAATAAAAACAAAGTTGTGTGCCATGCCCTAGAATCATAGGAAGTACCTGATGGAGACACAGGGGCAGGATCTTCGAATCCATCTGCTCAACCTCTTCACGGAGCAAAGAGAAGAGAGACTGCAATGTTTGTTTTTGTTCTTTTTGGTGAAAGTTCTCATTCACTTCAACAGCGTGCACAGAATCTGTATCTGTAATAGGAGTATTTTCCTCCTTGACTACTGTGGTTCCCACTGTAGGAACGCCTTTAAAAAGAACAAGTACTTAGGTTAGGTTTCAAAAACTACATCAAGCTGCCTTTTTAGGAAATTTCAATACAAAAGCTATGAATGAAAATTGAGTATCTCAAATAACATCCCTGCAAGTAACTAAAATACTGGTCTTGTCAAAATTAGCTGTGATAGGTCTGTTTCAGTGTCAGCTCACCTACCTGAAAAACACAGTAACATACATCAGGTATACTTTTAACAGGGGCCTTACTAACCTGAGGCAAAAAAACCCTACCTAGTCTAAACTGTTCCAAATAAGAGACTGGGATGGCCTAAAATAAAAAGTGTAATGTGTTACAGTTTCAGCTAGAAAAATCAATATTTAGATCCAAGTGGACAAACTTCCATGTTAAAACCGAATTGTTACACAGCAGAGACAGAAAGCAGGGTTGTTTACAACCCAGTTTTGCTCAAAAAGGGCAAAAGAAGCAGACACCACGAATGAGGTTCTCAGTTTCTCTTCACTCCTGACAAGGACTTTGTACAGGAACATGTCCCCAGGAAGGAAGGACAATTCGACCTGTTCTTTGGATGATAACACAGTGGCTCCTCGCAGTGACAACAGCATCTTATAGGACAGAAAGAAGGAGATGATGACAATAGGGGATTCTGCTGGGGAGGAAGAGATGTCCCAGGGGAACTGTCCTGCTGAGGGAAAAGGAAGACCCCTCCCCACCCTGGATAGTCGAATCATTTATTTGAGAGTCCAGGGAATGAGCCAGTAGTGGTGATGGATGTTTGTAAAAATGACACAAGGAAGTGTAACCTGAATTTAGTCTCCAGAACTTCTTGCTAAGCAGAAAGCTAGGGCCTCCACGGTACAATCCCTGGCAATCCACTGTTGCCTGTCTCCAATTTTATAGCAGTCAAAAAATCAGACATACACATGGAGGACTGGCAACATATATGAATTATAATTTTTATGCTGTTATGCTTTACATATTACATGAAAAACTTTCTCAGTGCAAATCCCACATTTTAGTGTTAGAAATGCAAAATTTGTAGTATATTGCTGATCACGAATATGATGGTCAACAGGAAATGTTAAATGAGATTAGAGCAGAAGTGTAGAGCAGGCAGTAGCAGTGGGAGAAATCAACTACCCATATACAGACTGGACCAGTTTCTCACATGGATCGGAGAATAAAAGCAATAAATTATGGCTTCCTGTAACACACAGTCTCAGGAGTAATCAGAAAACTACAGCTTATTCCACCAATTAATTAACAATTTATATTTTCATAAACCAACATTGAATTTGATACATTTACACAGGACCAGTAATTTTTAAAAACAATTTAGAGAATTTGGTCACTGAAATGTGCACAATAAACTTTTATAAACTCAAGTTATGATGAATATGAATATGTTATTCTTCCTGAGCTACACCCATTTTCTGAAAATCAAGTTTTAGTTTAAAAGCAGGACAGGTGGGAACACTGTTTCAAGTAACCATCATACTTTGACGTTCTACAGCTTAGGCACTCAGAATACTTCAGATCCCCTTGTGTTCACTGCAACTGAAACCCTATCGTGATGATTCAGGTTTAAGATTTAGGGCTTAAGAAACACATTAGCTTGTGCACTGAAGGCTCCACCGTTCTATTTTTGGTTATTTTAAACTCTTCATTAAGTAAACTACCCAGGTCAGGAGTACTAATAATCTCTGTGGGTGGCTATTTTCACAGGGCTTACTGCCAGACAAATATGGGTGTAACTTAACATTGCTTTTTCAATATTAATGCACATCTTTTCTCGTATTTATTTGGGCTTGCTGTGGGCCAAAATCAACAACAGACATAACTGGATGCAAGATACAAAGCAGGAAGTACTTGGTCCACCTGTTCAGGCAACTCTTTTCTCTCAGAAAAAAGTAACTTTAAACTGCACTTTATTAAACAGTTAATAATCACCTATATTAAAACATGAACATTGACTGAAACATGCTCAGTAACAACAATCGTGAAAAACCTTATTTTTATTGTTATTGTGGTACTGTTGCTAACACATAATTTATAAACTGCATATTATTCCTACATACAGTTGAGCTGTCACTCACTTAGAATCAAATTCTGCCCTCACATTACTCCCCCAATTCTGAAGCAAGGCCTTACAGCCATTCATGTTAAATCTGACTGGTTCTATTTTAAACACACGGTGGCATTTGTGTTTATAACCACAAGTTTTTCTTGAGACAGTAACACTTAGCAATGCTATTCCATCATAATGGTGTTATGGGCGAAGACCCCTATGTTTTTTTTTCCTCCATGCTCTTGAAAAGGGCACAGAACACTGCTTTTTCCTGGAATCAATCTTACTGTCCAAAGCAGATTTTATTTATTTACTTATTTATATATTTTTAAACTAAGGACTGGTATCTTACATATATTTCTGATTTTTTAAGAAGCAAGGATTAAGTTTTTGCACTTTGCAAAGCATTGATATTTACTCCATATATTGATATTTTATTCCATATTAAAATGGAACCAAAGCCTTTATGAAAGTAAAGGTGAAATACACGAAAACGTCAACTCCCCAATGACCCAAGCACCCACTGAGAACATGGCAGAGGGCTGGGTTCAAGTTTCTACTCCACCAGACTCACAGAGGTTTCAACTGACATCTTCTATGCCCAGCTGGGTGTGACAATGTTTCCTAAGACATGGGGAGAAGCAAACTTTCCCAAAATTTCCCTAAGAGTTCACAAAAGCAGCCCCATGTTTGCAAAAAGATCCAGTTTGGTCAGACCTTGTGAATAAAAATAACGAATGCATTTTTCAATATGTCCAACCTTTTTTTGTTTACTTTGCAAGTAAATGAAATTTAAGATGCTCTTGCCACCTGCCTAAGAATGAGTCAAAATTGCAAGCATGAAGCATTTGCTACCAAAATAAAATTATGGATATTTCCTCTGTTTTTTAATTGAATTCTAGTTTTCACATTCCACAGCTTAAGTCACCAGTAACAGAAGTTGCTAGTACAGAAAACATATGGTAATCTCTCTTTTTAAACATTCTTTGGTACTCAGTACCACAAAGCTGGTACAAAAAAAAAAAAAACCCAGAAAAAAACCCAAACCATGAAACAAAAGACCAGCAAGTGTTTAAAAAAATATTTTTAAGAGAAGAGATTTTAAGACAGCAGTGTTGACAGTAAATATATAACTCTAAGTGAGCAAGCTCAAAATCTTGTTTGCGTGGCAGAGAATCTTAAATAAAATAACATTGCTTGAATTTTCATATAATTTGACTAGTTTATATTAATATATTTAATTTGCTGCAGTATCAAATCCATTCCATCCACTCCCCTTTTTTCCCCTCCCTTAGAATAAGCTGAATAATTTTCAGGAAAAGTGTATGTTGCAGACTAACGTGGGGAAAAATGATTAAGTGCAAGTTAGCGTGCTATCTCTGTTAAGGAATTACACACTGTGATTTTACAATATTTAGTTACTAGTTATACCAGGACTGATCTTTTGCAAAAAGATGAAGTTATTTTCAGAGAACAGGAATAATTTGAAGTCCACATTTCCAAAAATACACTGAAACAGATGACACTTCATGACTCACTATCTCTACTGCACTAAAGTTAGTACAATTCATTAGATGGAACCAAAGTATGAATAATCACCAAAGTTTAAATTTCTCAATTTAAATTTACGTCACTTCTTTGATCGCAAGTGTCCTCCTTAAACAGATGTAATTGTAGCCTATTCACAACTATTATTAGTATACAAAATGAATGTGGGAGAAATTTGGGAACTGGAAGCTACAGAGTTGTCAATTCACTCTAATATGTCTTACTGCACCAAGACAATTTCAAACAGTGCATAGGTGAGATCTTGGAACTACTTATTCCAGGACACTGAAATGGACTCAAAAAACAACTGCAAGTCAGGTGACAAATTCACTGTAAACCATTACAGTTTATCAATTCCCACTTGGGGAAGTCCTGAATGAAAAATTGCTGATGGCAAGGAGAACACCCAAACAAATCACTACCTCTTTGCCTTGTCCCGATACTCTTAACCTACCCAGCCTCTACTGGCCACTGCCAGGGGAAGGACATTCTCTAATGATCACCAATCTTCCACTAAACAAGTTTCAAATAAATAAAAAATAAGTAAAACACAGTTTTCTGTATTCCAGGTTCATTGCTTTAGTCACTAGCAAGAGAAGGAATATGAACAATGTTTTTTAAGTCAAATTCATCTTTTCCAGAATGGCATAATTTAACAGCAACCCTAACAGGTTTACTTATAGGGAAACAGAAGATGATTCACAAATGTTGTCTTTAGCTATGAGTCAGAGTAACTCATTCATGATTTCTCAATAGTTAAAAATAAAAATTAAAAAAAAAAATCACCATAATACATGCCATACAAGTATTTAGTTTGCGATTCAGCTTGCTTCTGTGGCACCCTGCTGTCACCTACTCATGGATCATCCATTCTGGTTTGATTATTTTCTCCTTTATTCCTGAGTTTGTATCAAGATGAGAAAGCTAATTTGGTTCTTTTGTGTAGAAGGATACTTGGGAATTGTTTAAAACAGCTGGTGTTAAAAATCAAATGGAAGATTCTCACTAAAATAAAGACATTTGCAACATCAAGAAATTGTGATACAGTCATTGCATTGTGTGAAAATAGAACCATCATGTGAGAGTATCTAAAAAGCTAAATGTAGATTAGCCTGTAATCAGTGGGAAATATAATGTAATTTTATATTTTGATCTTCCTTCTATAACAGTCAATGTTCTTTATTAATAAAGAAGTAAGAGTTTGCTCATAGGAATTCAACAAAACTCTTACATTTTTGCAGGCAGCATGTTCTCTGTTGTAGTATTTTACATCTCTAGATTTTTCCATGAAATTTTCTAGATTTCAGATTTCTACTTTTTGCCGTAAAAATGTCATCTACTGTGCACAGCTCAGTTTGTGGTACTTATGCATCAGCTGATTGCATTTATCAACAAAAATACAAACAGAGAAAGAATAAAGACAAAATTTAACTTTCAGTGTTTGGTTGAATTTCTCCTGTTGTTCATCACACCACGCTTCAGATACCTCTGTCCACCTGTCTGCGTCACATTTCTTCTACTTAATTTTTCTGATGGCTGGTTCTCAATTACTTCTGCCAATCTCTCATTTTAATTAACTATTTTCTTATATTTTAAAAGACAAATCTATAGTTGAAATACAAAACTTAATGACTTTCTGCATCATTTAATGAGAACTCATTCTCCCTATAATGATAGATTTCAGGATCCTCTTATCTCTACTAGAAAATATAATTTTTCTCTTCAAGATTTTACCTATATGTACAAGACATGGAATGCAAGACTTCTTTCCTTTCTTTACCTATTTTATAAACCTTTAAGATCATCACCAGTTTTCAGATTGGGCCATAAAAGACTTAATCTATTTTACATAGCCAAATTCCCCATCTTCAAATACTTGAGGGTGAGAGGGGGAAAGCAGGCCAGATTCAGTTGTTCCAAGTACCTTTCAAAGACACCAGTGCGATGAAACACACTGATTTTCATTAATCTATTTGCAGCAGTATGACACATAAGCTTTATGATTTATGGCCAAAACATGGTATCATATCACATTGTGTTGATGTAGACAAATCCTACTCATTCAAAAAGGGAAGAAGTATCTCAAGTAAGTACACATAATAAATATTTACATTTTCCTTACCTAATTCATATCCAAAACATCTGAAGGAGAAGTAAGATCAAACAACTTTGAACAGCTCATTACCCAAAATGCACATTCTAGGACTATATTAAGCTTTGAAAAATCTAAGTAAATTTTGACAATAGCAGGCTAAGATCAAGCTCCTTGGTACCCACACCAAGATTTCACATATTGACATTGGATCAAGACACTAAAATCTTGCACTCAAGCACGATGTTCAAATGAACAAAACCATATTGCCTGAATTTCTGGCTATTCTGATTTGAAAGTCAGCCCAATTTCCACACTGAAACTAAGCACCTCCCTCCACTCACACTTCCTTGATATGCTCCATTTCCTACATAACCAATGTTTAAATACAGAAGGTAAAAACATCTAGAATTGAATCTGATATAGGAACATTAACAGTTCTGAAAAAGAATCCAAAACCACCAACTCTTTAGTGACATTTTAAAGATAATTAGTATGACAACTAAAATATATATTTCTTATTAGTTCATGGATTAGAACTACAGTATTATTATTTTAAGTAAAGAGAATGAAATTTTTTTTTATAAAGTACCTTTAGATTTTTTACTGGAGCTTCTTTTGCTTCTTGGACTTCTTTTTCCACCTGGCTGTTTTTCTGTAATACGCTTTTCCTCCAGCTGGGGGTCCATATGGGCAGCTGTCCTCTCAGTCTCACTTTCCTTATAGCTCGGGGTACAGTCTCCACTGTCCATATTCTCATTATTATTGATGCTGTCCTGCTCACCTTTATCCTGTCGTCCCATAGCAAAGCTACTACTGGTCAGAACCTCATTTCCATCATTGTCAAGTTGATTTTCATTTTCATCAGCTGAAGAAACCAAATGAGATGCCAAACTTCCCACCCTACAGTCAGCAGGAACACTGTCCTTTGAGTCTATTTGTGGATCATTTGGTGGAAATTCTCTGTCATCCATTAGAGCGTTACTTGTTGAACCACTTAATCTCCCTCTAAATATTTTTAGACCTAAAATATAAAACCAGAAGAATTTATAACATGTATATTATAATGGATAAATAACCTCATACTTAATTCCAGCCAATAAAGAATCACATTAGCCAAGTGATATAGTTTAAATTTATGGGAAAATTCTTTCAAACAGTAATCCATTTTCCCATTGTAAGTCTTAAAGCAAAGTATATCTACATACAAAAAAACCCTATCTATAAACTTGTATTTTTATCAAATTATAATCAGTTCCAGTTAACTGACCAATAGCACAGCTGACCTTTATAGCAGGGCTCACAGTGTTAGAGCTGAGGTAACAAGAAAAACAAAAAGATAAACAGAAACCACCCCCACCACCCCCTTTTAAATCCATGGCTAAAACAAAAGCATTCTTGTCACATAAGATCATAGTTTGCCTGAAATAAAAATAAACCAGAGGTGAATAAGAGCAGAAGAACTTTTAATTCTGTCAGTGATGCTATCACATCAAATATGCAGATGGATTAGCACTGTTACAAGAATTAGATGCAAGTAGAAACTCTTTATTGACTCAGATTGTCACTTTATTTTCAAGAAAACATTCAACCTGTCTTCAGTATACACAGAAGCAGATGGTTTGTTAATAAAAATCCTAATTCCCCACCTACTCGCAGTAGGGGTCAATTTTCCCTTTTTGTGAACGTGCAACTCTAACCAAAGCTGCAATTAGATGCATATTCACAGGAAAAAAGGGGTAACTCAGCAGCAGTGACATGGTACCTCTACAGGACTGTTACTGTACCAGCTCCTGCCTTTAGCTTTTAGGAGCATGGCAATACTGCTGGTTTAACTTAGCAACTCTGCAGACGAAATACAGCTCCATTATGCACATCTCATTAGGTTTAGCTCACATATTTTAAACAGTGAAGTCAAAAATCAGCAAGCACTCTTGCATTCTAGAAGAGCTCAGACAAGCCTCCTACAACAACTTCCTATCCTTTCCTTTAAATGAAAAGGCATTTTAGGAAATTTGTCTTCACCGGGCTTTCTTCAGTCTTATGTCCTAGTATATAAAACTAAAATACACATTTGCTAAATATGCAAGACAATTTTTCATTTTACTTGCTAGAAGAATTCAAATTGCAGAAAAATGCCTTAGAGAATAAGTAGGTAGAATAAGTAGGTTTCCTTCATACATATAAACATATTTCTGGTAAAGATTACTAAAAAGATTTTCCCAAAATCATTCCTCTACAACCTTGGTAGTCGCTAAAAGGACTGGAAAAAAAATAAATGAAAACCAAAACATCACTCCTATCTTAGAGAAGGACAAGGAAGAGGATTCACAGGCTGCTCAGCCTCACCTCAATCCCTGGAAGGTGATATACTAAGTAATCCCAGAAACCATTTTCAAACATATGAAGGACAAGAAGGTCATCGAGAGTAGTCAGTGTGGGTTTATGATGAGTAAATAGTGCTGAATCAACTCCACAGGCTTCTACAAAGAGGTGACTGTCGCAGCAGAGGAGAAGAGAAGAATCAATGCTGTTTACCTTGACTTTAGTAAAGCTTTTGACACTGTCTCCAATAATATCCTCACAGACAAACATGCAGAGTACAGGCTGGATAAATAGACAGCGAGGAGATCCAGGGAAGCACACAGAGGGTGACAAGCCACCACCAGCTGGGCAACACCAAAGCAAAAGTCAGCACCAAGCAGGAAAACCTGCTCTTTGCTTCCAACCTGGAAGAACTTTAACAATTACCAGTCTAACAAAAAAATACTGTCTATCCTATAACATGTAAGCTGCACCAGGGAAGGTTTAGACTGGACATTAGGAGGAATTTCCTTACTGAGAGGCTGGTCAAACGCTGGAACAGGTTTCCTAGAGAGATGGTCAATACCCCAAGCCTGTCAGTGTTTAAGAGGCATTTGGACAATGCCCTTAATAACATGCCTTAACTCTCGCTCAGCGCTGAATTGGTCAGGCAGTTGCACTAAATGACCACTGTAGGGTCCCTTCCAACTACTCTATTCTAGAAGAAAAATCAATTGTACACTTACACTTGCATCTCTACACAAGTCTTTTTCCTCTGGCAACCAAATAAGGGAATTGTGTTTCCTTGAGCGCCAGAAAGACAATGAAGAGAACTCTAGAGGAGGTACATATCTGGAGAATGCATCTGTTCATGAGAAGGCTGCTCCTTAATCGAGTCCTTTTCTCTCAGATAGTTAAACACAAAATTGAAGGTTAAAAGGAGGACAGAACTTTAATAAGACCAGCAAGAGTCAGAACTAGAAGATACTCTTACAGACACCCACGCTATTGTTATGCTGATTTATTGATGATAACTGTTCTAAAGCATTTAAAAAAAAAAAATGCAAACACCATGTTAAACTTGCAAGGTTCACTTCTTACTCTTCCTAGCATATGAAATAATAACTACTGCTGCCCTCCCCAGTTGATAGATTAAATGATACATCAAACAAAAGAGGTTAAAGTAAATTGCCCAAAGCCAATGAATTAATTCTAACAGCAATAATTAAAAATCAGGATGTCCTACCACCACTCTCTGCTTCTATTAGTAGACAACAGTTCATCCTTTCAACAGCTATCACAGGGAAACAGAAATGCAAATGCATTTGCACAAGGTGTTTCCTACTAGATTGTGTAAAATGAGGAAAAGATGCTTTTGACAAGTGACATTTTCTATAGAGGAAGCTAACATTTTGATAGAAAATATTAACTCATTTCCTTTTAACATGTGGCTAAAACGATAGTCATTCTCTAGCTGAGAGGCTGGAGAGCTTCTGCAGCTAGCCCTGATGAACAATTCTTGGTTTATTGTTTGAAGCTCAGTATCTCTCCAAATAGAAGTAGCCCTGAAAAATCTATTCCTTTCTATAACTCTTATGACTCCTTAAAGAATGAAAATCCAGAAAGAGCAAATTCAAATAATTCAGAACAGTCTTGGCCTTGATCTTTTAAAAGGACTTTTTTCCCCAACCCCAAATTAAACTTTTTTCCTTCCTGGTTTTCAGTGTTGCTATCTTCTGCTATTCCTTTTGACTTACCAAGGTACCAGGCAGGTACCAAAGTGAACATAAATCCTGTGAGAATGAAATTTAGTTCTGTCTAAATACATTAGTAGAAACACTTATTTATAAACAAAAATGGAATTAAAATCACTCGTGATTTGCACTGTATTTAACAGACCATTATTAACATGCAGTTACTGTATTTACTGTTTTGCCATTGAAATTAATTGTACACACAAACAACATGCTAAGAAAAAAATGTTTGTTTCCTCTTAGGCACATCTTTCCTCCTTCACTGGTTGCTCAAAATAAAAAGCTAACACTGCTGACCTCTCTTAAAAGGTGCCAATGAATGAAAGTGCTTCAGTTCCAGTTGCCACACAGATTGATTCATGCAGTTGGCATGTATAATCATGGTGATTATAGCACAAATCAAAAAAAAGATGAAAAACACCTACCAAGTGGTTTAAAGACAAAGTTTGCATTGAAGAAATTAGTTGTATGTTTGCTTTAGGACAATGAGTATGTACATTACAGAAATATCATGGTACTCACTTCTATTTTAGGTTAATTTCAATTTTTAAAAGCGCATGCTTTGCAGTGTTCTCTTTCATGTACTTCATATAATTTCAACAATGTTTTTAGTTGCTCATTTTTTTGTGTCTACAGAGCCTTTCTTCCATCTACCCTTACTAAGGAAACAAGCTTAAATACAGTTGTTTGGAGAGGGCATTAAAAAAACCCAAACCAAAACCATAAACAAACCAACCGCCCCCTAAGCCTTCATACTAACAAAGCTCCTCTGTCTTGGAAAACTGGTGGGTTTTGTGAATGTTTACTGAATATATAGCATAGTATTTCATTTACTGATCTCAGAAGTATCTTACAGACTAGATCAAGATCATAACACCATATCTGCTAGCAAAAGGCTAAAAAGGTTCTAACATTCACAAAGTTTATGGCAAATCATTCTTTTATTCCATTTGACTGCCTTCATATAGCTCCTCTGCCAAAGACACTATTTTCCCTCTCTCATTCTCATGCTACTCTATGTTAATTAGGGAGATTTAAGTCTTAATTCTTTGAAAATCAGTTTCCCCATTATATCACCTATATGGCTCTATTCAGATTGGTTCCCCATGATGCTTCTACTCAATCTTTTAATTAACTTTGATGATAAAACACAACAGCTATATAAAATCTGCAGTTAGAAGCAGTCGTAAGTATTTTTGAGGATTTAGTTCAAAATTAATTATAGCAATAAGTGCTCCAAAAGGAATAACATGAAATTCTCCAAGACCAACAGAACACAATCTATCTTTCAGAATAAATGAAGCACATCTATATGAAATAGGGCTTAACCAATCATTCTGTTCTGATGAAAAGCATCTTACAAAGAGATACCAAACAGAAAACTGACCACAAGTCCAAGTGTTTTTTTTCTTCCAAGAAACAACACAGCGAGCATGACAAACACAAGGGAATTCATTATGTCCTACCAAACACTAATCAATTACAGTCATGTATTTTTATTTTCTGCACAATATACACAAAACAAGATGTACACAAATAAGAGAATCTAGATCACAGTGAGACAAGAGTTTTAGAGAAGAAGGGACAGCACTACACGTGGTAACAGTTATTCAGCCTAAAAAAGGCTGCCAGATAAACAACAAAACAGGCTGTCTAGAGATGTGGAATCCCTGTCCTTTTAAATAAGAAATTAAGCAAGTCTCAGGTTTAAGGACAGGTAAAAAACAGATAGTACCTAGGATTAAAGGAATGTAATTGTCTTTATTGTTGCAGGGCTTTTATCTTCTCCCTATCTCTTTTATTTTATTTTTTTTTAAATACAAGCAGCTTCACAAGTCCTAAAGAAAAAAAAAATCACACTGATTTTTTTAAAAATCTTTTTTAAAAACCATTATCTCTACAGAATTGGTGTTTCTACCACTAGAACAAAACAGGAAAACTGTAGAAACACCGAAATTTAATGAATGACCAAATCTAACCCAAATGTTTCTTAAAAAATAATAAATCTGTTGGTATTTCTGATAGCTGGTATAAAGATACATAACAAGACCACATTTAAATGTTACTATCTCATTTCATGTTCATAACCAATCTCCTACAAATTAATACAAACCACTGAGAAAACTATCATGGCCATATAAAAATCAAAATATGTACTGCAAATCCTTAGTATAGCACATTAATTTCTACATACAAGGAAGAGCATTGATCTCATTTTGTGAACAGTTACATTTACTAAGAACATGAAGATGTAGCAATGGAGAGGGAACTCTAGATGACAGAGTAGCTACGTGGCACTATCTAAAAATTACATATAAAATACCATTACGAGTTCATCAGCTCACAAGGACAACACCTACTGTGCTGTTACAGGAGCTAACAAAAAGTCCCTATGTTCTTTTGTGAAAGTGCAATTTCTCTACAATTATTTGCTGCTTCTGCTGATGTGGAACCCAAGATACACGTAAAGAAACCTGGAACGTTTTCACCAGATTGCTGAAACCCCTCCCCACCAAAACCAGAGAAAAGTAGTAGTTGTTGATGTACTTGACCATCACATAATTTGCTGCAGAAGGAAAGAGACAGCAGACAAAGAAGGAAGGCAATTCCTTTAGCTACAATAATCTCACAAAGCCAGACGATCGCCAGCTAGCAAAATTCTGCTCCGCATTGTGTTTATGTGCAACACTTAATGGCTGGAATGCTGCTGTTTCTGAAGAAAGGGAAATAAGAATATTTATTTCTATACTCCCATCATCCAACCAGACATTTCTGCAGAAAAAAAAATACCAAGCTGTTGTGGTGTCTTATAGCACGGACTCAGCAGTTCATCATTTCACAAGATAGTCTTAGGTACAATCCCATTACTGGACAGCCTCGCTCTGAGAGAATCTCATTAACATCTCCTGGCTGTTCACTTCGCCCTACGTTTGGCTTTGAAATTATGTACTAGGGCTAAAAATATCTTTATATGTGTTTTCTGCTTCTATGTCAGACACATGGTTTAGGAGGTCTCTCTCTTCAAACATGTTAAGTCTGCTGTCCTCCAAGAAATATTCAGACACAGGACTTGTTTATCCAATTTCACTGAATTTACAAAAATGTCTGAGCATGAACACTTCAGTGGTTTGGCACCTTCTGATATTGAAGTGACATTTCTCAAGTGGCAGTGGCATTTAAAGACATGATGATCTTTACATCTATAAACAGCAGGAATAATGAGGTTTTGAGAGGAAGTTCCACATGCTATTTTCAACTTCTAAGTTTCCTAGTCATACTGCTTATTCATGGCTTTAATAAACAATGATAAACATATACTGCCAGGCATAATCTACTCTTCCACATTTAACATTACTATAAAAATGTTTCAGTCAGCAGCCAAATACAAGAGGTTTGTCTGGGAATAAATAGTATCTTTTATTAGAACATACAACTGACTTCAGACAAGAATTTCACACAAACAAGCTCTTCTTCAGCACTCAAAATAAACAATGATCAATCTCCCAACTGTCTGAAAAGTTTTGGATTTCAACCTTCACTAGCACAAATCTATTCCACTGAATGGTGTGAGAATAAAAGGGGACCTCACCATTTGATGTGTTGATCTTTTGCTCTTGTCTGCAGCAAAACTCCAGAACATATCTCAAGTAGGCGTAGAATAGAGTGTTTCAGGAGGACGGAGAACACCTGTCACTGCAGCACTTCTATAAACAGTCTAGACAAACATCGGTCAGGAATAACCCATGAGTGACTGGTTCTGCCTTGGGATGCAGAGATCTCCTTTTAAGTCTTATGAGGTGAAGTAATTTGCCTTTTTTGATTTTCATATTTTCCTTCTAATTGAAAAACTCCCAGACTGTTGTTACACTTTGTAATCAAACTTATGCACATGTTCTAAAGTATAGCAAAAAATAAAAACTTCCTACTAGACAAATTTATGCATCTTTTCTAGGATGGGTACTTTTTTCTTATGGGGTAAAAAAAAAAGTCCTGCAAATCAGTACAGACTATTTTTATGAGAACTAATCAGCTCACCTCACTCTTATCCAAATCTTAACTCTGCTAGGACCTGAGAAAGCTGATACATCCAACCACCTCATAAGAGGTAGCTAAAAAACCACACAATGATGTAAAATCTCAGGATCTGAGGTAAGAATTTTAAATATCTATGAAAAGGCAGAAATGACCGAATATAGTCCCTTGAAATGGAGATGCTAGAAGAACAAGGCAATTATCTAAAAATTGCCCATCTAAAGAAACAAGAGTGTTAAAGACTTTCTATATTTGAATTTCAGAGTAAGACTGAATTCCATAATTTATACTTGAAGGATGGACAAGTTTTATATTCCTCATCAATACAAAGAAAATAAGCATGCCCAAAACCTTCAGTTAGGTCCTAAATCATATCAAGGCCAGAAGCAACCACAAATAGAATGGAAATCTGTCCATAAAATTTATGAAACAATTATTGTCTGCAAATATTACATACTTGAGGTCCCTTGGCTATCAAAACTGTGAGTCCAACTGGAAGGTTAATTAAGAACACTGCTAATTGTTAGAGCTTCATTAATTGCCATCATTAGAAATTCAGAATATCCAGCACCTCTACCAAAATGTTGCATTAGTTGGTTTTATATTTCAAAAGGGAAAGATGGTCTAGCTTCTACATTATTTGGTGTTAGATACAAATAACCGAGATAAAATCCTTTCCTTGCTCTGAACCTCCTCCATGAGGTCAGTCAAACTGTTACACCATCTTTAATGAATTTTTTAACTACGAAATAGAGCTTTATTTCCCAGGGATGTAACAAAGACGAATATATTAAAAAGACTGTGAAATAGATATTTTGGTAAAGGGGACCATCCAAGTACTGTACAGAGGTATAAAACAGACACTTAAATTTGGTCAGGTTTTTTACTTTTAAATGCATGAGTGAGAACTCAGTCATGTATAAACCAGAAGAGGCCTATGCTAAACAAATCACAATCCCCACAAAATTAACCACTGGTGTAACCTGACTGGAGTTAATGAAGCTGCGACCACTTAAATCCAGCCGTGAATTTAGCCTTGAGTGCTGTTTGAACTCTGCCCTTTCCAACAGGAAGTTCTTAAGGTAATTAATTTCAGCTTTAATTGTGTAAATAGATGCTGGCTATATAAGTTGTCTCTAATAATTTACACATACTTTTGATTAATAGATCTTGGAGAGGTTTTCTGAAGCTCACATTTATCAGTTTTTCTACTAGAATTTTCATTTATATTTCTAAACCTTGAGCCTGTAAACAGAGATCTAACTTGTTTTAGATCAGTTTTTCAGAAAACTCTTATTAAGGCTATTTTAAGTAGCAGTTGCCATTAAAAAAGCATCCTTCCATTAAAAATTCACAAATATCACAAACATCAATAAAACCTAGCATCAGTACTGTAAGAAGCTAAAAAATAATTTAACTTAAAACCCAAACCAAGATAGTTTAAATGATGCAAAGACAGGAGGAGATTTACAGCCTATAGAGATATTGAATGATTACTATTCCTCCTTGTACTAATGACTTCCTCTTTCACTGCTAAAATAGATATTAATATATTGTCTTCCATGAGAAAAAGAGAAATGCAGATAAGAAACCAAAACAACATTGGAGAAAGTGTAATTTTATATGCCAGCTGTCATAAAATCTTCCTGGGATCAAATGTGTAAGCTCTGCACTGTGAACATAACCCCCATCCCCAAGTTGTTTATTTTGCCTTTAGTCCACTGCAACAACAGAACTAACAACACTTGAACTGTGGTGCAGCTCCAGCTGAAACGTTGGTCTAAAGTGGCAAGATCATCATGCCCTCACTGTGAGGCTAAGCACAACAAATTCCAAGTTTTAACCATTAGGAAAGTATCTTCAAAATGTACACTACAAATTTCCTTATTATTTCAAGGATATATTCATCAAGTGAATCTAAAAATCTTTCTAACATGCCCATATTACAAAGATAAAACAATACCAGAAGCAGTTGTATGGGTTTTTTTTTTTTAATTCCTAACATTATTTTTAATTAACCTCAATTTGCCCTGCAGTGTAATATTATTTTTCCAAACAAAATAAAACAAGAAAATTAAATTATTCCCATGGATGGAGAAAAGCAGTGTTAAAGCTCACATTATAAGGCCACATGTGAGCAGTTCAGTTTGCACAGATGGAGCAGTGTATCGGAACAGCAAAAGAAACTTGATGCTCTTAAGTACCCTGTTCCTAAAAAGCAAGCATGGAACACACCAAAATTTCTCCCCAGCAATATTTGACGCTAACATTGTTTCTCCTCTACACTTCCCTTGTAAGTTAGCAACACATTTTCAAAGGCATCACAGTAGTGATGTAAGTGGGTAAGTAAAAAGAAAAAGTTTTTAAAAAATTAGTGTGACAAGCTCTTGAGCAAGATAACATTGCCAAAGCATTCCAATTAAAGGCTTGTGACAAGATACACACACCAACATGGGCTGAGTGAAACAGTCAGCAGAATGTGCTCATCAGAATTCAGTGAAGGGGAATTCTGGGAGATGTAAACAGAAGATGTACCTATTTGAATGTTTTTACTCCTGTCCACAAAGGTTTAATAGCACTTTTTTTTTTTTGCATGCACACAAAAAAATATTTGCAGTAAATTTAGTGCTGATGAAAGATGCCAGATTGATAGCCCTAGGGACTGAGTTTCTGTTTACACAGAACAGATATAGCACAGACTGAGAAAATCTGTACCTCTGCCAAAATGCCTGACAATACACAGCTTATGCAACAGTCTTCACACTACAGAACCTTTTGCCTTTCTGTTGAATACGTCAAAAATATTACTGCTTAGCATTCATTATAAGGGAAAATAAGACATGGACACTGCTATTAGTGGACACTGTTATTAGTACCAATAGGGACAGAATTCAAGTCATCAACTCATTTAAAAATGTTTGGGTTTGTGCTGAATGGCTCTTTTGTCAGCTGTGAACTTTGCTGCAGTGTTTGTAAGGCTGCAAAGTCAATCTGCACCAGGTGTGAAAATGCTTTCCTATTAAACAGCATGTTATTACAACAGAAAAAAAGCAAAAGAGGAATTGTTTTAACTTTTTTGTTTTTCCAAATAAGCTTATATCAACATACATGACCACACACCTACTGCTCAGAAACTATCTCAAAGGAGAACTAACTTGATAGTTTTACTTAACTGGTTCCTCAGCACTCACTCTCCAGTGACCTGCACAATTGATCTAGCCCTCTTTTAACGGACAGTAGTTCCCTATTAATCAGGTTTTCAGCACTAGGCTCAAAGCTACGCTGTCACATGGAGCAGGCAGGCTTCCAAGGAACCTTGGATTCTTATTTCCCTTACTACTAATAGCTTGGCCAAACAGCATAAAAACTCTATGCCCTCCCAAATCCAAGCGTCCAGCCATTTTTCATTGTCAACAGATGACACACAGCAAAGCAATCAGTGGAGCTTTATAGAGCATAGTGGCCCTAAATAAAAAAACTGCTTACCTCATTATAAAGACCAATTTTCACTTGGAAGATGTCCAATACAACACACGGGTTGCAAACTTACCCGCTATCACACCAGATTGTGGGACAGAATTAAATGCTACTTCAGTCCTTGAGACATTTCCTTTGTGCATGTGTGGGCTTGGAGTGGGGGACAGCAATGACAAGGGAATGAGGCCACACTCTAATTGAGTTCAAAACAACAACAACAAAAATTATTCCGAGAGCCTATTTTCCTGAGTGCACAGCACCTACAGCTGTTTTGAAGGCTTGTCTTACCACCACCACTACTATTTTCCTTGGTGACCATCCAAAGTAGTACAAGGTTATTGAAGTATGTTGAGTAAAATAAGTGAAAACAAAAATTCTGTGACATCCTGCATCTCGGCAAGGCACAGAGACATTTCTGCCAATTCAAGCACATAGCAGGTTATTTTATTTTCACATTACTGAAGCTAATTTACTTAAGTGATTCTTTCAGCTCTTTTTCTCAACATCAGTTATGTTGTAGGCTTTTTTAAAATTCACATTAGAAGTGGTAATTGGTAACAGGTAAGCCTTTCAATATACATGTAATTAAAAAAGAGATCAATATTAAGAGTAAATCTTAAATTTTACCATGAGTCAATGACAAAATGGGATATGGTGAATAAAATGGAAAGATAAAGCGTTTCTGAAACAATTATACGCTAAAAAAACTTAATGTGTACTCTGAGACAAATCGGAGACCCTAATGATAAGTATCACTACCAGGACAAGAAAAATTATGATCCTGCAAATTTCCATTCTTATACCTCTTGAGTTTTATTTTGGCTGTGTTGCCACTCAGCGAGATCTGGACAGGCTGGAGAGCTGGGCACAGAGGAACCTGATGAAGTTCAATAAGGGGAAGTGTAGAGTCCTGCACCTGGGAATAACCCCAGGCACCAGTACAGGTTGGGAGTTGACCTCCTGGAAAGCAGCCCTGCAGAGAAGGGACCTGGGAGTACTGGTGGATGACCAGCTGTCCATGAGCCAACAATGTGCCCTTGTGGCCAAGAAGGCCAATGGTATCCTGGTGTGCATTAAGAAAAGTGTGACCAGCAGGATGAGGGAGGTTCTCCTCCCCCTGTACTCTGCCCTGGTGAGGCTGCATCTGGAATATTGTGTCCAGTTCTGGGCCTCCAGTTCAAGAGAAACAGGGAACTTCTGGAGAGAGTCCAGCAGAGGGCTACAAAGACAATTAAGGGGCTGGAGCATCTTTCTTATGAGGAAAGACAGAGAGTTGCATCTGTTTAGCCTGGAGAAGAGAAGGCATCTTATCAATGTTTATAAATACCTAAAGGGCAGGTGTCAAGAGGATGGGGCCAGACTCTTTTCAGTGGTGGCCAGCAATAGGACAAGGGGCAACGGGCACAAGCTGGAACACGGGAGCTTCTGCTTAAACATGAGGAAAAACTTCTTTACTGTGAGGGTGACAGCACTGGAACAGGCTGCCCAGAGAGGTTGTGGAGTCTCCATCTCTGGAGATGTTCAAAACCTGCCTGGATGCTGCCCTGTGCAGCCTGCTGTAGGTGAACCTGCTCTGGCAGGGGGGTTGGACTAGATGATCTCCAGAGGTCCCTTCCAACCCCTGCCATTCTGTGATTCTGTACTACTGCGATTTTCCCCCTCAGAAATGCTTGTCAATATTTACTACAGTTAAGAGGTTAACACATAGCAAAATAGTACTAAAAGACAAATACTTTAATGTTAGCTTAAAAAAATAAACTTTAAATGGAGCCAAATAAAAGTAAATGCAAAAGACAACCAGAATCACTGACAAGAAAAACATCTCCTTACTGATCTTTTTGACTCATACAACTAATGAGCTTTTTTAGTTCAAGCATAGGCTGGAATCCAATCAAACAAGTAACCCTTTTAATTCCTTCTCTGATTTATTAAAAAAAAATAATTAGGAGGAAACAGTATTTTCAGAGCACCTAACAATGCACTTAAATTACAAAGACATAAGGCTCTAAAACGTAAATTCAAATATGTGCATGTGGCAATAGCTGGATTAAACTAGAAAATATGTGCCACGATCATCCATTAACTTAAAAGTAACTGTTAAAATGTCCTTGGGATACACTTTAACGTATTAAACGACTTTCTGCATTGTAATATCTAAACAAAAAACGTACAAAACTTACCATTTTCCTAGGGTTTCAACAGTTTCTCAAGGATAATGACCAGGTCAGAAAGAGGTAGTCCTTTATGCATGCAAGATTCAGTATATAACTGGCAGTTCAAGGGGAAAAAAAAAAAAAAATCATAAGAGATCTATGGTTCAATTCAGGCAAGTGCTAAACTAGAGTAAATAAAAATATGAAGAAAAGTATATAACTTCTAGTGTATGAAGAATGTCAGGGCATTTTGGCTTTACTTGGCAAACATTCCTCGGAATAACCTCAATTACTCTGAATAGCCCATTCAAAGATGACCCTAGCACTCCTGAGTGCTCTTGACTGGCAACAAAAATTCCCCAGAATTCTTTAATTAACCTTAAAATATACAGAATACAACATGGTAATACAGTAACTATACCTAACATTTTTGTGGTCACAGCTATCAATAAACTTTGCTAAGGAATGCTGAATTAGGACATTACTAAACACTTGCTCTAAGCAAACCAAGTTCTGCTCAGTGTTCTAGAAGTCCTACGAATTACTGAATTATCAGAGTAATTAGTACGAGACGAAAAAAGCTATTAAAAACACAAAGTCCAGTTTAAAAATGGATTGAGGTCTATCCCATCATCCTGCTGAACAGTCTGTCCATTTCCCTTAAGGCACAGGGAAGACTATTGCAGCACTCACTGTAAAAGGGTAGAGTATTTCAAAATAAATTGCAGATATGAAGAAGCGCTACATTTGACAAGGCACTTGCAATCTTTCTCAAATTCAGCCCAGCCCTTCTTCATGCCACATGGAGATCCACCAAACAGAGAATAGCAAAGCCACAACATTCTGTCCCAGGCTGTGTTTAAAAGAGATATGTCAAACAAAATGACTGTTTATTAAGTAGGCAGGTGTTCATTTCTCATTTTACAGAGAAACGAGATATAAGAAATTCAGCAATTTGCACAAAATCATACAGAAAGTCTACTTTTGAGCCATTAATTTGAAGACCAGTCTACTCTGTGTTTGCCAGACTGCTCTCGACTTCTGCGCAAACTAGACAGGGAAACACATTTTGGGGGAACCCTCTCCCCTTCCCCAGTATTTCACCACACTGCAGCCACTCACCTGCCACCAGTAGGTTTCAGCACAGCATCCCTGAAGAATGAACTCCAGTTTTGCAGAACTGGAGTACGCTCTGAAGACGGTCCTGAAGTTATTTCTCGGTAAGGGAGGAGAAACTGTTGAAAGGACACCGTCGCTGGTATTGAATTACTGGTTTTACCTAAAACGTAATTGCGAGACGGTACCGGGTAGAAAGAAGCCGACGAGGGCTGATGTCGCAGATCTGCCGGAGCAGGATCGGCACCTGCTGTGGGCGGCCGGGCGATACAAAGAACCGAGTCCCGGAGTGAGTATTTCGCTACAGACGCGGAGATCAAAGGCTCCCGTGAAACACCCAGGCAAACCTCAAACTAAATACGTAGCTCCTGGGACTTTCATCAACAAACCGAGCAGGCACCGCTCCGCCGGCGCTCGGCACAGCCTTTCTCGCCGGTCGAAACCTCCCGGGGAGAGGGACAGCCGCCCTGCTGTCAGCACACCGCCGCCCCACGGCTTGTTCCTCCGGTTCCCTTCACCGACACCGCTCCAGGTGAAGAGGCCGCAGCGCCGGCACCTGCCATCCCGGCTGAGGCGGGCAGCGAGCTCAGCCCGCCCCGCCCGCTCGGTACCGGCCTGCCCCCGCCGCGGACGTGTAACCACCGCCTGCCTGCCTCGCGGCGGAGCTTTGCCGCCGCTCGCCCGGCGGCCCTCACCCACTCGTAGCCCCCGGTCACCGCCGGGGAGAGCAGAAGGCGGTGCGCGGCACCGGGGAAAACGTCTCCCCTTTCCCTCCTCCTGCAGTAAGCCCCTGTCAGCTCAGCTCACCTCAGCTCAGCTCCGCTGCGGCTCGGGCGGCCGGGACCGGCCAGCGGCATGGCCCGGAGGCGGGGGGATGATCCTGCCGCGCCGCCGCTGCCGCAGGCTCCCGGCGGTGCAGGGCTGGCACCATAGAGAGGAGCGCGGGAGGAAAGGCCTCCGACGATAGAGCGGAAGAGCGCTAGAGAGGCCGGGGAGAGGCGGAAATGACGCTTCCGTTGCCGCGGCGATCGCGCACCCGCTGGTTGCTCGTGTGGGGCTGGCGGCGGCGTGGTGATGCTCGCGGGCCGGGCCCCGCCGGGCGCTGCGGGCTGCCGCCGCCTCCTGGCGGCAGCTCTGGCGGCGGGGCTGCGGCCGCTGCTGTGCTGGCTGCCGCCGCCGTGCTGGGCGACGGCGAGACGGGCGGTGGGGCAGTGGCCGAGCCCGGGTCTGCGGGTGCCGGAGGCGGCGGAGGCGAAGCGGCTGGTGCAGCAAGTGCAGCGGCCCGGCGTGATGCCCCGCCGCTTCATCGCCTGCCCGCAGCTGGCGCGCACCGTGCAGCGCTGCCTGCAGGGCGCCGCCGGCCCCGGCCCCCAGCCTGTCCTGCTGGAGTGCGCGCCCGGTAAGCTGCTACCAGGCTCTAGTCCTTCTCCACCCGCTTTTCCGCTGCCCTCCGGCGGTGGGGCCTTCCGGGGCTTCGCTGTCCCCGGGGCGGCCGGGACGCGGCGCTGCTCGGCTCGGAGTGACCTTGCCGGGTCAGTGCCAGCTGCCGCCCTCGCCACCGGCGGTAACGGGCCCCCGGCCCTGCTCTCCTGGGTGGTGCTGAGGGAAGAGGACGGGGCCCTGCCCCTCCCTTCCTGGGGTTTCGGGCGGGATTGGCGGATGCGTTGCGTGACGGCGCTGCCCGCGCCCTCCGGGACGGGATCCGTGCTGGGGGCCGCCCCGGTCCCCCGGCCGCCGCCCTCGTGTCCTCCCGGAGCGACGCAGGCGACTGACAGGACTGCCCGGGTGTAGCGGCCCTGGGGCGTCCCAAGGGCGGGGGGTGGTCCATTTATAGAGAGCTTTGAGGGAAATAAATGAGTGCTCAGGCTGGAGACTTGGGTCACTGGTGTTAAAACTTGGCTATAGAGTTAAATAGAGACGTAAATTTCTGTCCAGGTAATATTTTTGGCTAGCTTTGTCAGTAAAAGCATGCCTGGTAGCCCTCTGCTGACAGTTACTCAGTGTTTTTTTTGGGTTTTTTTTTTTACATTTATGCAGAGGGTATTTTACTTGTAGAGATAATAAGGGTAAGGTTTCAAACTATATTTTAGTTGGCAGAAGAAAAAGTAAAAATATTTGAAACATTCTATCTAATGTTGCCCAGTATCTAATTGCAGTGCTGGGCTTGGTGTAATTCACTGAGCAATCTCAGGGAGGCTGCCTGTAAATCTTCTTGCTAACTCTTGTTTTGAAGTGCGTTTAAATAAACACAAGTCATCTCTTGTTGAAATTGATATGTCCCAAATGTTCTGTGGGGAAAATCACTAAAGGAAATCACTTACAAAAAAAGGCACTTTAAAAAATTTTTTTTCATTTTGCACCTTCAGGTCCTGGAATGTTGACCCGAATTCTGCTCAATGCGGGTCTTAGAGTGGTGGCACTAGAAAGTAACTCAGCTTTTCTTCCAAACTTACAGGTACACTTTTGATTTGGTAGCACATTTATAAAAATTATTTGAAGGGAAAATAAGAAATTAACTTAAAATGTGTAATAACTGTTAGATCAAAAAGGAGTTTTGCCAGTGATTGTTACTTGTAACATCTGAAATAGTGCTTAATAATGGTAACTATTGTTTGCTTTTACATTGCATACTCGGCAACAGACTATTTTATAATCAATTGATTTGACATTTTGTACATGCAGGTTCATAGGCTTCCTGTTAATAGTGTAATGCATAAATTGGAGGCTAATACTAATCAGAGTCACTGTAGCTATGTATGTTTAAGTGAGATGTTTGTATGTAGCTTTCAGAAATATGTAAAAATAGTCTTGGTTATTCTGTTTATCTCATGGTATTATTTAGTCTGTTGTCCTGCAATTGTCTGGTAATATTAAGACACTTGTCCTTTTCTACTCACCTTGGCTTTGCGTGGATTCAAAGGCGGTCAGACACAAAGCTGCAGAAGTTGCACTCAAAGAATTGTGTTACAGTGTTGTAAAATAGAGATTTGGAAGCAAAGACTCTCACCTGGCTTAAAGTGTGAGAGTCATTAAATTAAGGCGTTCTCTGCACATATGAAGAATTTCAGTTACAAATCATTAAGTGCAGTGGTTTGCTTAGTTGAATATAGCTTTTTTTGCAGAACATCTTATTGATTTAAGAATGTGTTTTAAAGCTCCCGTTGAGCAGCACAAAAATGTAAAAATGCCCTGCACAATGAAGGAAGCTGTAAGAGGCAGCGTTGAGATTTCACTCTTGTTGACTGGGTAGCAATTTTAGGTAGTGCTTGAACATTTTTTTTGTTTGGGTTGGGTGTTTTGCAAGACAAGTTACTGCATCCAGATTTCTTCAGCTGACTAATTTTATTCAGTCCCTAGAGAACAGCCTGGATGGACAATTAAAAGTAATTTACGGTGACTTCTTCAGACTGGATCCTTTGGTGACTGGAACGCTGAAACCACCTGCTATGTGTTCTGACAAACTTTTTGAAGCCATGGGTGTAGCACCAGTTCCTTGGAGCGCAGGTATATGTATATGATCACACCTGTTATAAATATATTTGAAGAGTGCATAGGCAGTTTGGCAAAATCCTTGTCATTTGCCTGAGGTGTATGTTCTTTTTAATATATCTGCCAGATTAATGGATATTTCCCACATTTCAGCTTTATTTAGGTTCTTGATAGCTTCAAAAAACCCTTGTGGCAATATGAAATCTCTCTTGTCTTTGTTAAAGGTTTAGTCTAATGCAAACAGGGCTTAGCTTTGACTAAAGCTTGAATTGTATTTATACTTGAACAACACAAGCTGACAGACTTTTTTTCCTAACTGTTTGTAGTTTAGGCATTAGCATTAATAAGATTGTCTAGTACATATTACAAAATTTTAAAGATACTTTTACATGATATTGAAACAGATGTACCTCTGAAAGTTTTTGGAATCTTACCACAAAGAAAGGAAAGGAGCATGCTTTGGAAGTTTATTTTTGCCCTGTATGAATGCAGTTCCATATACAGGTGCGGAAGAGTAGAACTCAACATCTTCATAAGTGAAAAAGAGTACAAGGTATGTGAAAGAGATTATATGGGGAGTAAAGAATAAGTGGACTTTGCAAAACACAGAAACATTTATATTGTATAGTTAAAGTTTTTGCTAGTGAATTTATTTTTCTAACAGAATTTTTAAGTCTTGTCTCTTTCCTACTTGTTCTCTTTATGCAGTACTTGCACTGTCAAGAAACATTCTGTTGTCACATAACCCCAACTCTTTCAAATGTGAAAGCTGGTCCTTGAGAGGGATATGCAGCAGCAGACTAGCTGCTTTCCATTTTAACTTGTGAGGGGCTAAAATTCTGTAACATACTTTTGCAACAAAATTGTTTACTAGATGCAGCTGATAGTTAGTGAAGACTGAATCCAAATGCCTCATGAAGAGGATTCAGAGTTATTAAATACCGTACTCAATGAGGTGCACTTGTCCTCTTGAGCCACTTTTGTATGCAGTGTGGAAAAAAACAGGCAAAATATGTGTAATTTACACACCTTTTTATTAAGGTTCTGTACACTAAGGAGCAGAGCACCTTTCTATGTGTTCCTAATTTACACTGTCCAAAACCTGTGGAACTGTACTTAAAGGTCAAGGGTACCTTTTCTTTCTGTGAAACACTGAGGTTCATACAGAGCCACAAACCTTTAATTACTTGAGGTAAGTGAAGACTTCCAGGTGTGCTTACACAACCTGTGTTGTGTCTAACACCCTTCTGGAAAAAAAAAAAAAAATCTTAAGTATATTCTTCTGTGAAATGACAGGCTGAAGACGACTGAAATACTCACTTAAATGCTATGTTTTTAATGGACAGATTTTTGAGCAAATAGGAGACAGTCTGTTCATTTAATGCAATCACTGTGGTTTTTATTAAGTTTTCTGTTTTTATTGTGAACCTTGTCAAATGAGAGTTGTGTACCTAAGCAACTGGAACTTTCTTTAGTGGGCACTGTTGGTTCTTTTTTTTTTTTTTGATCATATGATGAAGCTCTCTAAATCTGTTATGAGAAGTTAAATCTCCCTGCTACATTTTACTTCTTTTTTTCCCCTATTTGAGAATAATCATAAGTTGTTTGTTTTTTTTTTCCTTGACCAAAGAGTTGTCTCATCTGTAATATTGATGAGGATGATGACTGTGCAGGTTGCTTAATGTTCAGTGAGGTCACGTGATGTTTGGCTTACTCTGCTTGTGTGTCTTATTGGGAATGTTATCTTATCAGTGTAAGCTGATAACTCTGCCCATGTTATGCTTTTTATACAAAATATGATCTCTGTTTTTCTTCTGTGTGAAACTTACCTGGCTTAAGAGAGACCAGAAAGTATAAGCTGAAAATGCCTACACAGTTCAGTTATCCAAATAACTGCTGCAAAGAAATACTTAAACTGCCATGATGTCTGCTCATAATGTGTTCTGACAAAATGTACTAAAATAGCACAAAGTATGTATTTGAGGCCTAATGTAACTTTTCCTTGGAATTTTAGACTTAACTATTAATTTCTTACCACTTGTTTTATCATTATTTATAAGTATTATAAATATTTATATATTTATTATTCATAAGTATTTTGCTTAGATAAGGAAACAGTCCTAGTTTTTGCAACAAAAATGCTCTTTCTTGGCCATTTTGTTAGGTATTAACAGCAAAGCCTGGGGAAACAAGGGCTTACCAAGCACTTACTGTACTTTGGCAAGTAGGATGTGACATTCAGCTCCTGCACATGGTAAGTTTTTTGTAGCAGCTGACATAGTCTAATGCTACAGATGTTTTTAGAAAAGGGTTTGTGGTATTCTACTGTTGTAAACTAATTGGAAGCTTATTTGACATTTAAATTAGTTAGAGAACTGTTAAAAACTTTTGGATGTAAAAATCTGAAACAGTCATGTTTTGTGTAAAAATTTCAATTAAGCAGTGTCATTATTAACTATGATGTCAGGATTTTCGTTGCAAGCCACTGTACTCAAAAACATTTACTCTTAGAAGCTGGTAGATAAGAAGGAGATGTTTGTGCAGCAGAGGAGTCTGTTCCATCTTGGTAGGGGTTATGCGAGACTAGAAGACAGCCCTTCCAGTCAGTCATAGTCTGCTCTTTATGTCCTCTGCATTTTGCTATCCTGTGTGCTTTTGACTTTCCAAGCTGTGTTCAGTAGAAATATTTTTTTGAGTCATGGTGCCTTTGTGTTGCAAGCAAGCCTGCTTCTCCTGCTAGATAATAACTATGTTACCTTGTTAAACATGCTGTGGCTTAGTTTTGAAATTTTTTTTATGTTGTCTTTCCACCTCCACATGAGCACATGGCCGTCACCTTTCACTTATTTTATGCTTTTTAGATTTATCTTTGTTTGTGCTCTGTTTTTATAGGAACCTGCATTCATAGTTTAAATGTTTTGCTAATCTAACATTAAAAGTTTCACTATCTATTGTCTTCCAAATACCTTAAACCACAAGGTATATATTAAGGTAAGTATTAAAGAGTTGAAGAATAAGACGATACTTGTTGAACATGGTCATCTGACTGACAGAGATGGAAAAAAACTGGAGGCATTCAGTTTCATTTTTTGCCTCAGTCTTTAATAATGCTGATTGTGCTGCCCAGTCCCCTGAGCTGGAGGATGACGAGTGTGGGAACAGCAGCTTTCCACTTGTGGACACTGGAATTGTAAGGGACCAGTTGTATCATCTGAATGTTCACGAGTTCATAGGGCCTGATGGGATTCATCCCACAGTTCTGAAGGAGCTATCAGATGTTGTGGCAGGACCCCTCTTGATCATCTACCAGTGTTATTCCAATCTACAAAAAGGGTGTGAGGGAACACCCAGAGAACTCCAGACCTCTCAGTTTAACCTCAGTTCGTGGAAAAATTATGGAGAAGATTACACTGGGTGCTTTTGAAAGGCATTTAAAGAATAATGCAATCACCAGGCACAGTCGACACGAGTTCACAAAGGGAAAGTCCTGTTTAACTAATTTTATATCCTTCTATGATAAGGTCACCTGCCCAGTGGATGAAGGGAAGGCAGTGGATGTAGTTTTTCCAGATTTTACTGAGGTCCCTTACTAAATACTGTACCTCACAGCATCCTTCTGGTCCAGCTGTGGGATGGGTGGGTTAATGGTGCCCTGGGTGAAGAACTGACTGAAGGGCAGGACTCAAAGGTCTGTAGTGAATGGGGCTCCATCTGGCTGGTGACTGGTCACCAGTGTGTTCCTCAGGGTTCTATTCAAGGGTCCGTTCCCTTCAATATATTTGATGAACAATCTGGATGCAGGAGTTGAACGCACCATTAAGCAAGTTTGCTGATGATACCAAACCAGGAGGTGCTGTTGAGTCTCTTGGGGGACAAGACGCCTGGCAGAGGGATCTAGATACATTGGAGCATTGGGCAATGATTAATTAGATGAAATTAAACAAGTCCAAATGCTGAATTCTGCACCTAGGATGGAGTAATGCTGGGCACAAGTATAAAGTGGGAGAGGAGTGGCTGGTGAGCAGCCCTGCAGAAAGGGATCTGGGGTGTTGGTTGACAGCAGCTCAGTGTGAGTCAGCAGTTGCCCTGGCAGCCCAGAGGGCAAACTGCCTCCTGGGGTGCATCAAACACAGCACAACCAGCCCATCAAAAGAGGTGATTATCCAGCTGTATTGAGTGTTGGTGTGGCTTCACTTTGAATACTGTGTGCAGTTCCGGGCCCCACAATTTAAGAAGGATGTGAAGGTCCCTGAATGTGTCCAGAGAAGGGCAACAAAGCTGGTGAAAGGGCTGGAAGGAGTGTCCCATGAGGAACAGCTAAGGACTTAAGGCTTGCCTAGATTGGACAAAAGGAGGCTGAGAGGTGACCTCGTTGCTCTCTATGGCTTCCTGAGGAGGGCAAGTGCAGAGGAAGGTGCTGATCTTTTCTTTCTGATATCCAGTGGTAGGATGCATGGGAATGGTTCAGAGCTGTGCCAGGGGAGGTGCAGACTGGACATTAGGAGGCATTTCCTTACTGAGAGGCTGGTCAAACACTGGAACAGGCTTCCTAGAGAGGTGGTCAATGCCCCAAGCCTGTCAATATTTAAGAGGCATTTGGACGACGCCCTTAATAACGTGCCTTAACTTTAGGTCAGCCTTGAATTGGTCAGGCAGTTGGATTAGGTGATCATTGTAGGTCCCTTCCAACTGAAATTAGTCTATTCTATTCTAACAAAGCACTTTAATTCTGTAATATATTTGCTCCCTCCCATAGGAACCTTGGTCATCATTTGTAACTAATTTGAAAAATGGGGGACTGGCGATACCCAGAAGCATGGTAAGATCATTGTGTGCACTTCTTTTGGAGACGCAGCTAAACCACTTTTAATTTAGGGTTAAAATAACTTTTTAACAGCATTTACACATGTATTTTTTAAATGTTCTTCTTATTCAAGCTTATGGGCAGCACATGGAAGCATCAGAAGTGGGGCGAAGAATTGCTATTAGCTTAGAAACCGAAATAAAATATTATCTATTGTCTGTGATGAAAAAAATATAGTGAATAAACAGCATAAAGGGATGTGAACAGGTAAAGTTTTTTTCAGAATAAGTTACTGAGAGGGTCGCATCTACCTGCTTGAATAAAACAAGCGTTGCCACAATTAATAGCACAATCAGTACGCTGTTGGTTTTGATTAAAATGGTTATTTACATGTCCAGTGTAGGTTCTGTGTGCTAGTTAATTGGTGAAAAGCGTGAGCCTCAAAGCTTAAATTTGAGAAGTGGGAAAATACCTTGGTAAAGTTCTTTACTTTTCTCTTTTAGAAAATAATGATGTTCCTTTTTATAATATAAGACTATTTCTGTTTAATACCAATAATATTAAAGCATATTTGTGTAATATTTGGTTTTACCCTCCTCAGAAAAGTGCTATGGTAATATCTTGAGTGTTGTTTGAAATGTTGCTGTAAGTGAATGTAAGTGACTGAGTGTGCCTTACACACTTCGGTGTGTTGCTGTAAAGCCATGTAGAGACGCATATCAGGTGGATTAGGTAAGATGTATTGTGACAGCCTTAGGAGAAGTACAAGTGTGAGATCTAGTGGATGATATATCCCTTGCTGTCAATACAGAAATACATTTATTTCAACTAAAGGTTCCACTCCTTCCCAGTTTCATAAAATCCTCCAGTTGCAATATTGTTGTAGTGTTACACTCAAATAATTCTTTGTATCCAAAAGGCAGGTAGTTGAAGTGATCTGATCTGATACCTTGTGTAGTATAGGAATACTACAGGTCATATAATCTCTTGAAAACTCACATCAAACCTATATTTTCTATTTCAGCTAAGGAAGTTCAGTTTTAAAAAATAAAAATAAAACCAAAGTGATAGCATGTCTGTTTTGTTTCCTATTTCCTTTTCTATTTGGGGGGTGGGGAAGGTAAAGTGTCTTTGTTCTAGAACAAAATTTTAAACCCTTAACTTCCAATGAATAATTTTATTAAAATTTCTAAAACTCTTAAAGAAATGTTACTGGTGGCACAGATGAAATGCTTACTTTTAGCTAAAAACAGACACTGTCTTAAAAATGACTTTTCAGTGACTTGTTTTGTTTTTCTTGCAGTGGCTGCCAAATGACCATTTATGTTTGGTACGACTGACTCCTCAGAAAAATCTGTTTAGTGGAGGCTTGAAGCCCACAAATTCAGCTACCTTTATTTTCATGGTGAAACAGTGTCTTGCTAAACCCAAGTCTAAACTTACTGATAGATTAAAGTAAGTAAGAAAGAATTACAGTTTTTATACTTTTTCTTCGGAGAAATATAGGAAAATATTAAAATATGTTCTCAAAGCAATATTTATTTGCAGCTGAAAGATGACTTTTTAAAAATTAATCATCTACATGTAGAAAATTAGATTTTTGCAACCCACAGTATAATATTTTGGGGACTGTTCCTTGCCTGTATTCACAGATTATTGAAAACTTGATGTTTGACAGGAAGGTAGACAAATATTTAGAATGTAGATGTGCAGTAATTGTCTGTACCTCCAGTGGAGGTGAGGTCACATATCTGCAAGAAGTTTTCACTCACCTAGCAGACATAATAATAAAGTCACCAAGAGTTTTGCAGGTATAGAAATTAAAAGCTGAAATAGAGTTTCAGTTTATAACAGACATCAAAGTAATGCTAATGAAAACAGCTGAAAGTTATTGAGGGTGGAGTGTGGATGTCCACGAATGGCTTTCTCTTACCTCACTAAAAAATTAGGCTTTAAACTTATTTACCAATTATACAACTCTCTTTAATTATTTTTTTTTGGTATTACATTGGAGCTATTCACTTTGCTTTATGATCAGTAAATTTCCATTTCCCATGAACTGGAAGTGTTTGCAGTCTGAAAAGAATTGACTTCAACTTGTTAATGCAAATAATTAATATATTTCGCATTTGCTGGTAGTAGTTTATGGAAATTAATTTCCAGAAAAAAAAAATAAAAAAAAATTCCAGGAACTCATTTAGCAAAGACAAGTGGGAAGAGCCTTAATGGATTTCTTCTTAAAGCTCAGTGGTGTACCTAATCTCCACTCGATCCTTTGGCCAGGAAGTGGAGCTAACCTTGAAGGCTTCTAATGTGCATGTTCTTTGTATTTATACACCCTTTTCTTATCTGGGAAATAATTAATGTATATGCACATTCACAAAAGATCTAGTTTTCATAGCAGTGATGCAGATGGGGAGACAGTGGATACATTTGTTTATATATAGAAGAAAATACCTGGGAAGTGTAAGTCACACTAACTGATGTTCTCCTGAGTCATCTCCTTGAAGACACCCTTGGCTTTACTTTCCCAGGCATTGAAGAATAACCCCTTTTTATGCTGTAATGCCTGTTACTGACTGCGCAGCTGGGGCAGAAGAGGGACGGAGGGCACTCACCCTTTAATGAGGAGGCTTATATGGTTTGGTATTGTCTATGTCTGCTGGGGGCTTTATTTGGTATTTCCATATCTTATTAGCAGAAGTTTCTTCCTGTTTGCAGTCTGGATTTAAAATAATTTGTGTTGTAGGAAGATGTTAACTTCTAGAAGCTGAGAAAGAGTGAAATGGACTTGCAGAGATACTGTTTCTTTCTCTTCTTCACAGAAAGAAATGTTCTGTTATGATTTTGTTTGTTTGTTTGTTTCAGTTCATGGAGCTTGGACAATGGTGGCGAATTACTGAAAGCGCTAGAAATTCCAAAAAATGCTGAAACACGTAGCTTATACCCAGAAGACTACAGGCGTCTTTTTGAGGCTTTGCAAAACTCTAATATGTTTAATGAATCCTGGTTCCACGATGAAGTCTGGGAAAGTATAAAGAACATAAACTTATAAAGGTAAAGCTGCTGTCTTTTGGAAGATCACCTTTGCTTCTGGAAGATTATTTTGATAAGAAATGATTTAAATAAAATCGGAGATATTGTTAGGTAGATAATTATTTCCTGTCCAGACAGGAAAATAAATATAGCAAATAACAAGAACCCTTCTACACAGGATGAAACTCAGGATTCACAGCTATTTGATCACAATGGTATCTGGAATGGACAAACTTTGCATCTTTTCCAGGAGCATATTAGTGACCTGCTGCTTTTGGATGTACCAGTTAAACAGAACTTTTTGTTACACTGCTGTATATTTACAACATTTGGAAAAAAAATAACAGACCAAATATTGTTATTTGTGTGATTTGTATTTTAGTGCTCAGTGATTTGAATGCCTTTTCACAGATTTCTAAAATACATAGGTCTTTACAACCACTGAATCTGTTATATTGTCTCCTGATCTAAACACCTTGCAGTTTAAAGTCAACATAATATTAATAACTCAGTAGTGGTGGGTTAATAGAAGACAAGGTAATGACAGCATGATAAAACATCTGCTGAGAGGTTTTGCTTGGTTTTTTTTACTAAAGATTGTTATATCTCTGACTGGAGTAAAAAGTTGTGACAATTCTTTCTTTTGAAATTTTGGAAAGAACACTTGGCAGCCTGTTCTAGTTTACAGTATGCAAGCACCTATATACCTGTAGGTTTTATCTTATTTTAGGTTGAAAAATAAAGCCACCAGAACATTCAGTGCTGTATAAACAGTTCAGGGGGAAAATATAATTTTACCTGCAACCTTTGTCAGTATGTATTTATTTATTGTGTATTACATGTACATAAGACCTTACTTTAAAACAATATGCTATTAAAATTATTTTTAGCCATAGTCCTCCATAATGCAACCTGTTCCTAGTTTCTCTTCCTGTCTTACCATGGTTCTGTTGTTGTCTGATACTGCTGGCAGGCTGTGCTGGTTCTGTCCTCTATAACTGTCTCCTCTGGGAAGAGCTGTGGCAGAAAAGGTACTTTTTTTTAGCAGAATATGAGTTACTAAAATGCCTTTTTGGTAAAGGCCAAACTGTTTTCAGGCTTTGGAAAACAGCAGTGTCCAAAACAGTGCAAATACAGAACTGTGTTTCTTAAGCAGAGTTAGGTGTAGATGTGAGAAGCCTTCATTTCTGTCTTCCTCTTGCTGCAGAAAGAAAATTGACTTCAAACAGCCTGATAGCTAGGCTGCAGCTGTCTAAGCTGCCCATAAGACTTTGTAATATTGTTATGATGAAACTACTGGAAAGGCTGAGGTTTAATTTGCAGTCTGTCTCAAGAGTGTTACTGGTGTTCTGGTGTAGGTCTCGAAGATTTGAGGCTTTCTTTCTGTTTACATTTCTTATTATGTCAGATAACGTGCATTATAAATTGACCATGAATGGCAAACTTGCATTAAAAGAAGCAAATCCACTTACTTTCAGTCTCAGTAGATGGTAACTGTCTCACCTACTGGTCTAAAAGAATGCAGTGTCTCCTGGCCTGATGGTTTTTTGTTTTGGTTTGTTTTTTTTTCTTTGAATCAAGTAACTTGTTCTTGTTGCACCAAGATGTCTTACAACAACATACCAGGCGAAGTATTCAATGTATAAAATATAAGACCACCGCTATCTATATAAACTTCTTTAACTGTGGTGCTGGTAACATTTCAAATGTGAACTGAAAAAAAAATAAAATATATTTGCTGTGATTTTTTTTATGCTATTGGAAAACAGCATTTACTCAGCCAATGCAGACTCCCAAGGTAACAGCAGGAGTTTGTAAGTGGCTGGACTATTGTATAACTGGGGACCTGAAGTGGTTTAGTGATAACCAGAACTCTGCCTTTAAGTGTGAGCAGTGTATTTAGCCCTGATCACAGATGTGAAATGAAGAAAACAACAGCTGTCATTATACAAGTGATTTTGGTATTTATGGAAGAGATGAAACAAAGTGAAAATTACTGGTGTATGTGAATGAATACGGGGGAGTGAAATTGAAGTAGGTCCATGGATTCATTGGTGCTATCCACTCAGTACTTCCTACTCTTGCAGCTTTACAGCTTCTGTAGGATAATGCTGAATGCGAACTTTCACTGTCATTTTAAATTGTATATAAAGGCTTCTTATGCCACTTGGAATTAGGAGATCAGTTGAGTTGTATTCTATAGTTAGTAGTTTGCTTTTGATCCAGAAGAAGGGTTTGTGACCTTGTAGTGGTAATTAACACAGTAGATGATGTGATAAGGGCTTGCTAAGGTGGAATGTGTATATACTGGCTACTAGGATTGTTCAGCATTGGACATTTAAATAATTACCACTTAGCCTTGCTGGTGATAATGTTGATAGAAATATCAACATAAAACTTGACAAACAGATTATGTGGTGTAGTTTAGGATGTGTATGATACAAAAAAACAGAAACTTCCTGAGAAACATGCTGAATTAATTGTTCTGGCAAGCTAAATGCCATCTATGGGGCTGTAGATTGAGAAGTCCAGTCTAAGCTTTGCAAGCCTTTAATTAGCAAAGCTGTACCTTTCTTCTGTAAACAGGGAAAAAATGGAAATGACAAGTAACTTTTCCAGAAATGACAAGAAGTCAGTGGGAGATGTTTGTTCACTACCATTGTATCCTTGCTCAATAGCTATTGCGTCTTTCCCTTGTGTGTGCTGTTTAACTTGTCACTGCTAAAAATAGACACCCTGGCTGTCCCCAGCTGATAGAACGCAACACACAGCAAGCATGGAAAGCCCAAGGGAAGTGAGGGGTAGTTAATATACACCAACTGTAACAGTCAATTGCTGATAATGTAAGCAAGACTTTAACACTTTGTGTCGCTGATCCTATTGCTAAAACACCAAATAGACCTACAATATTGCCTTTTATATTGTTTATATAAAACTTTATTTGTGCAGAGTTTGGTACGTTTCATAAATTTGAATGAGTCTTAAGGAGTTGTGGGGTTCTCCCCCCAACCCCCTCCGGGAAGGCTGCTCTTAATGTTTTTTCTACAGGATTCTTTTTGTCTCATTGTCTTTGCTTATGGAGTCTTATTTTTATAGTGATGGCAAATATCTGATGTCATCATTGCCACTAGCTGTTCCCCTGGTTTCAGCTGCAGAGTGCAGTAGACACATGCAAAGGCTTCTATTTCTGTGCCACAGAATCACATTCTGAAGGCATGAGAAGCCTTCAGCCAGTCTGACTTGGCAATGATTTTGCTTGACTTCATGCAGGTCTGCACCCACTCTACAAATTGTCCTGGGAGTTGTTGGCCATGCACAGCATTACTACTTAAATTAGAAAAATCTGATTTTAAAGAAAAGCAGGAAACAAGGGCAAGTCGCGCACTGTGTGTAGATTTTTTGGAAGTCTTTGCTAATAAAATTCAATGCTTCCTTATATAAATTATCTGCAGGAGAAAACAATTTTAAGAACTGTTTGAATCATGCCACTGTAAAAATTATAATTTTTTGTGTTTTTATGCCTCGGGATTTTTTTCCATATAAAGTACAATTACAGCTCTTCTGTTTGAGCTAAGAAATTATACTGACAAACTTCAGAAGCTTATTTCTGCCGTGTTTGAGGCAGGGAAGACTCAAATAAAAGTAGAAAGTTTTTGTAAAGGTCATAGTAAAAAATGAACAGGTAAAATCTATGTAACTGAGTGAAAATTTTTACTAATTTGTGCTTAAAATATTTTTTTTTAATTTTACATTCTAGAATAAATTTTTAACTAGTACACTAACATTAAAAGTGAAGAGACCTCGTCAAGAGATTCCTATGTGTTCATAAAAGATATATCTGTGCTTACAAGCTCAACTATTTGGTAGCTATTCTATGCCATTAGTGATACAGATTTTGTACTAATTCAAAATCTAATATTTTGTGTTTTGGGCCATATTTTGCTCCCAGAAAAGTTGAGTTTTGTGCCATGTTGGGTGGAATGGTTTATGACTAAAGAACAGAATATGTTTAGCCAGTTGGATTGTTTCTTTACTGCAATTATTTCTGTAAATTCATGTAAAACATGCTGTCTTGAGATGGAAGAGCTAAACTTCCACTACGGTGTCTCATCTACCAGCAGTAAGGAAGTATGACTAATTCAGCAGCATCAGCCACAATTAAGTGGTATTTCCCACAAAAGTGCCTCGCATTACGTGCCTTGACAGCGGCTTCTGTCCAGAATATGTCATGCATTTCAAATAGCCGTTGGGAAGTCTGACCTGTCTAGGTCAGTGAATGACTTGGTCATATAAAAACCCCATACTAATAACAGGGATTAATTCAACTAAATACCACTTATTGGAATATATAGCCATAATATCATGCTTTTCAGAAATTTCAGACTGATGTTTCCAAAAACATCTGAGTTGGATGTTCAGTTGCTTGCCATTGCTCAAAGACTGTGTTGAATGGCCTCCTGGGCAGTCTATAAACTGTAGATATCCAGAATCAGCTTTCCATGCTCTAACAGATGTTGAACTACTGACACTGCATCAATGAAAACATTCATGCTGCATTCAAAAGCTTATCTATACCATAAAAGCCTCTATTACTACAATACCGTCCTATCAATTGAAATGCAATGTCAGCCAAAAGTTGTTATTGGGCTTCTGTGGCTTATTTCATTGTACAACTTATGCCACAACTTTCTTCGGGCATTCATACTTGGGTTTTGCTAGAGTAGCTGGGCTCTCTAAGGTTGTGACTTTCTGTGCGTGTGCTTGTGTGAAAGAAGACTGTCATTCCATCAGACACATTTTTGTACTTTGTGAGATTTTGTTGTGCTATGGGATGCGAGTGAGAAAACCTGACTTGGAAAACTGAGAAAATAATGAAAGCTATATCTGGTATTGTGTATTCAGATTAGCTCTTCCCTGAGCACACCTTTTGCAGTTCATGGGTAGGACTTTTAGTTCATGGTTTTTGTATATTGTTTGACCATTCATCTCTTGTTTATTTACCCAAGAGATAGACATTAACTTCTATTACTACTACGTTTATGTTACAGGTTTGAGGCGATGCCTGCTTAGAAACTCAGTAAAACAGCATAGACAGGGAGATGCAGAAGACTAAGTAGGTGAAGGAGCAAATCATACAAGCCAAACACAGAAGTAGTAATTTACTATTTTAATAAGTGTTAAGGATAATTCTCGAGTATCTCAGTATCATTGTAACTGAACACTTTAAAAAAATTAGCTAGGAGAAGTAAAGAAAAACATAGTAATGAGCATAACTGCTTAACTGACAGTCAGATTGCTGTCAGTTCTTCTGGTAATGAATTCCACCACTGCAGTATTTAAGTGAATATCAGAATATATTCTTCTGTGGGAATCCTGGGGCTTGATGTACCTTTGTTCTTCCCCATAGTATTTTGGATATGCATATTGTCATTTATGATTACCCTCTTGCAGCTTGGATGAAAACAGTTGCAGACTGAAATAATCACTACTGAGAACAAGAATGAATGTTTCAGAAATGGAAAGCTGTTTTGCTAGGTCTGTTCTTTGACAGGACAACACAATGCGCCTTTCCAAAACACAAGCCCTAACTCCCTCTATAGGCATAATAAGGAAAAACAGACTTAAGTCGAAGTTGAGCACATTTAGCCTGCATCACGTGTGTGTAAACTCATAAATGAATGAAAGCTATGCAAGACCCAGATGGAAAGCACTCATCATTTCATGGGCTTTGAGCATTACCATTTCAGAGTGGTACTCTTAGTTAATTGTGCGTTTTGCTTTTCTCCTGCCACTTATTTGGTGCCTCTAAGTGATGGCTCTGACTGACTAACAAAATGCAGCCGGTGGACACGGTGCAGTCCCGGAGATACACACTGCTGGAGCTCGACAGCCGAGCAGGTCCTGGCCCAGTGATACTTTTTTGTATTCAAATCATTATTGAGATCCATATGTATATGGAGATGCTAGCTCATAAGTAAAATGCCTATTTTGGGGTGTTTTTAAACAGAATTACTGTAGTGTCTCTTCCTTTGTGAACCAAACTGTTTAATATTTTGAACAAGGTAATGAACTGAAAGCTTTAACATCTTCTGCAATGACTGGATTTATATATGATGAAGCCCCTGTCTGAGGTCTGACTTCCCTACACTTGTTTCAGTGTTGCATCAGCAAGGTCACTGACAAACCTTTGGGTAGCAGTACAAAATGAGTATGCTTTTCCCTGTGTAGGACATTGAAGGATGCAGTGAACTTGCTGCAGCCAAGCACATCAGCTGCCCAGTCAGAGCAGCTCACTGCTTTCCTGGGACCCCTGGGAGGGCACGGCCCTGGGCTGGGGCTGAGGAGGGTCACCCAGGGGTGTGCCTGAGGCAGTTCACTTCATTGCTCTGCTACATCCAGAGCTGTGGTATCAACCCCTGTGTGCCGTCGCACTGCTTTTACTTATCTATCTATCTATCTATCTATCTATCTATCTATCTATCTATCTATCTATCTATCTATCTATCTATCTATCTATCCTACTGCCACATCAGGGTTGGGACCGGGTCGTTACTGAAACGAAGCAAGAACGGTGCCGGGCAAGGCCGCTGCGGCAGTTTAAACTTCCCATCGCTTCAGGTTTCTTAGGAGGTGAGGCTGCGGGAGGTCCCCTCGCACCGTCAGTGAGACACAGGATCAGACACTTTCTCACCGCCTCATTCCCTTGAAAACCAGCAAACCCACAAAGTAACTGAGAAACGCCGACACAGCCCCTCTTTGTAACGGGCCGCACGTGCTGCAATGGCCGACAGCCACTTTGTTCTGTTTAGCGCGGCAGGATGATGTGCTGCTGCAGATGTTTCATCATGACCCAGGGAAAGGGCTGCCCTCCCCCCCGGCCCCGCGACCTCTCAGAACCGGCGAGAGATCTGTTCTCGGCCGGGAACACCCCGTACAGAGAGCGGCCGCCCCACCCCTGCGGTACGAACCAACCGCTCCTCTTCCCGCCGCGGCGGCGGCCCGGCCCCGAGTTAAGATGGCGGCTGCAGCGCCGCGTCACGTGGCAGCGGGGGCGGCGGCTCCGCGCTCTCTCTGTGGCGGCGCGTGCGGGAGGATGGAGCCGGCGGCGCTGGAGCGGTTCCCCAGCCCGGGCAAGGGCAGCGGCCTCCGCTCCCGCCGGCGGGTGCAGCCCGGCGAGCTGCTCTACCGCGCCGAGCCCTTCGCCTACGTCGTCTCAAAGGAGCAGCTGGGCGGTGTCTGCGAGCGCTGCCTGCGCAGGTACCGGCGGGAGCGGGGACGCCGCAGCCGCCTCTCCCGCCTGGCCAGCACCGCCCCTTCCGCTGAGGCGGGGCAGCGCCGCCCGAGGTCCCGTTGGGGCGGGGGTCTCTCTGCTGGGGATTCGGCTGTGCCGGGTCTCGGCGGCCATGTGCTGCGGGAGCGGCCAGGCAGCTGCGGCCAGGGCTGGGGTGCGGGACCTGCCGCTGTTCTTAGGGAGGGCTTTTTAAAAAGGCTTTCGTGACAGAGCGTCTCTTCCCGGGCGCGGGAGGTTTGGCCGGGGGTTGCCTGGGCCCGCTGCGGGCGGAGGAGGCAGTCGGCAGTGCCGGGGGTGGCTCGCTGCTCTGCCGCTGCTTCGCGGCGGGCTGGCGGTGACTGTAGACGCCGGCCTCCCCTCCGGGGCCTTCCTCAGCCTGGCGGGGCTGGAGCGGCAAAACGCCACAGGGCGGCTTTGAGGGGCAAAGGCCTGACCTGGGCGGGGGGTCGCTGGGACACGCTGTGAGCGCCCTCTTCCACCTCGGTACTCCGCGGTGAGGTGAGGGTCAAGTTGCCCCCGCTGCAGCCCCGCAAAGAGCCCACCCGTGTGTCTGTCAGCGAGAGCCGCTGCCCTGGGCATTCGTAGAGGTGACGGCAGGTGTTGGGCACCGGCCTTCCCGAGTTCCCCATCACCTGCGCATGCTTATCCTGTGCAGGGGGCACCCGGTGTTGAGACGTGGGTTGAATAAATGCCTTCTTTCGTCCCCAAATCCTTACCAGTGGAAACTGACAAACCCACAGTAGCTTTTTGTGTTTGTTTAAAAAAAAAAAGAAACCCAAACATAGCTGTTTTCTACCCTTCAGCAATTTTCCAACAAGATAGATTGTAACAGACCTGTTCGTAGATCTGTGTATTAACACCTGAAACTTATTGGTAGGTAATCCAAAACCATGTATAATTATCTGGACTTGAAGAAGAGAGAGAATTCAATACTGCTAGCCTTTGCTTTTTTTTTTTTTTTTCCCCACAAAAGTGTTTGATGTTTTGTTTATTGAAACATTCGCAATGTTTTGCTTCATGTCCTTACAGGGAGAGCATCTCAGGTTCTGTTTAAAGAAATGATAAAGTGACCCTCGCTTTCCCAGAGAAAAGTTTGACAATGTGTTCCAGGTCACACTTGCATTTAACCTCAGCATATAAAAAACCCCCATATTTTTAGCTAATGTATCTTTGAAGTCTGATTTGTGACATCAGAGTCCTTTAGGATGTCCTGTCCCTTATCAACTGAATTCTGGAGCCTCTTATGACTTAAGGAAGACAGGCTGAGTGCAGCAACAGGTGGAATGAAAATGAATCTGAAGTGTCTTGATATAGAAGTGGAACCAGGGCCAGGTTTGTTGGGAGAAATAGTGATGTTACTGACAGATATATCATGAGGTTATGTATTTGTGAAAGTTTGTCTTTTTTCTAAATAGCGATATCGGTTAAACTAAAAAGTTAAATAAGGAAGTTATAATAATTTTTCACCAATCTAGCTTCTATTGCAAAATGTACTGTGGCTAGACAGAGCAGAACAAGACTGTGCGCGGTGTCTTTCTTATTCATCTAATTAAAGGCAATGGTTTCTTATTCAAGGAACTTTGATAAATTAGTGAGTGATGCATATATCCATACATAGGTCTCTGTTTTTTTTTGTTTGTTTGTTTTTAGTATATGGAAATGAGAAAAATTATAAAGTACTGCTGAACTAGAATGTGGAATCGAACTGTTTCATTAATCTGGTTTTCATTTAATATGCAGTGTGATCTTTTTTCAAAACCAGGTGTCAGAAAAACCATTACTGCTCGTTTCCAGAACTACAGATAAATCACATTTTCTACTACTGTTCTTGTTTTTTACTCTGATCTTTAGGTGGCAGTACAGGAAAACAAATTGGAAAAAGAGGTCTTGTGCTTGGCATTGATTTAGCATTTGCTTTATCTTGTTATATATAAAGTTAATGTTTGAGTCTTTATACTGTGAAGTGTAATTCTATATTTACTTTTGTCTTTCAGCTTATAGTAGTAAATGTCAGATGCAGCTTTTGGCTGTGTGAGAAGTGCTGGGTGAGCCAGAAGATGGGTAATGATGTGCAGAATATCTTATTTTTGGACAGTGTGCTGAAAAGCAGCATGTTCCCACCCGGATCTGGGGTCACAGACTTGCTATAGTGCTGACTTACTCTGTGGCCTTGGCTTGGTACCCAAGCCGGGTAGAAATGGCTGCTGAGGGCAGAGTTTGTTCTACTGATGCAGAGAGCAAAGCTTGGTTACTGCAGTAGTTTTGCTTAGTCTTATCTCAATTAATGCAAATATTACTGTTAATTTTAAAATACTGAAGTGTTTATATATATATATATATATATATATATATATATATAGTTAGTGCTTCTACCAGTAGAAAGACTAACATCCCTTCCATACTTTATTGGGCTGTTGGTACTATTTGTATAGTGAAATTAAAATTTTTGGTCATCAGTGATATTAGGTGTATGTTGTATGTAGACCAGATGGTAGGTTTTGATAACTGTCTCCCCATTTGTGATTTCTTCTTACTTCAAAGACACTCCTTTATTTTCTAATAAATAGATTAATGTTTTTTTATAGAAGGCTTGGCTAATTCTGTTGTAGCTGATTTAATGTGCTAATGTAGCTTTTTTGAGTTATATTCCATTAGCAATTAAAAACCAATACTGTCCTGAAGTAGGATACATAGTAAAGATTTGCTCAGAAAGATAAATTTTGATAAAGAAGAAAAGTGTTTATTGACAGTGTGTTTCTACAGAAGCAGTGTCTTGAGAGAACACATGACATTGTGTTGTGTGATGCAAAAGAGTATCTGCAGTGTCAGTGCCTGGCTGAAACATCCAGACAAGATCTGGATGACCAGCATCTTTCAACAACTTAGTGGGGAAACCAACAGAAAACATTCTTCTCTCTTCTTAACTAAAGATGTCTGTATGGCTTTTTCCATGCTTTAATATGTCTTTAAGGTGGAGCCAGTGGCAATACCACTCACTATAGGTTTGTGTAGCAGCATTGAGGGGGTAAAGAAAGCGTTTCATTTACAGACTTAGGGGATTTCACTGTATTTTCCATTCTGTTGGACATTGATAAAGATGGTGAATAAAGCTAGTTACTGCTCATCCCCAGAGGCTTCCATCACCTTTCTCTGTTCTGTAAAGGGACTATTACACTTTGTTTTTTCTTCTCTGTCCTTTACCTGGCTATCAGTCTATAAAATTACCATGCTTCCAGTCCATGGCAATTTAGCTTAATTTAGCCTTTCCACAAATACGTTATGTTCAGTGCGTCCCCTTTATTCATGTGTGTTGACACCCCCCACAGAACTCAGGTAAGGTGGAAAAGGAGGCTTTCCTTTCACGGGAGCTCTGCTTGCTCTTTCCTTGTAGATTTTATCCATCCAGATGATTGATGGTCTTACTCTTTATTATAGTCTCTATTGTCTTGCCAGAGTCAGAAGCCAGGCTTGCAGTTATTATAGTCAGGTAGGTGTGATGATTGAATTTTTTTTATTTCCTTAAAAAAGCAGAGTACTGCAAACACTGGAATACTCGAGTTGCTTATATGTTTACAGTTCTGCTGTTAATGTTACACGATATTATAGATGATATTGGAATAGATCAGAAAATACTGATATTCATGACTTTCTATGCAAAATTTTTAGTTTAAAGAAAAGTACTTGTTTGACCTCTTTCTGCCATTAATTTGTGCTATTTTTTAATATTCCTTTTTGTTTAATTTTATGATTTATTAGAATTCACTTTTATGTAGCTGATCAGATTAGAAGTTCCGTTAAAATGTGGACATAGCCAGTTACCTCTTGATTTAACAAAATCATCCTAAATCAGTACTGACTTTTAATATTGGACAATTTAACATTGCAAAGTTTGCTTGCACACACTGATTTATCAGGCTGCCCGTTTTATCTGGTGATGTTCTTTGTCTGATAAGTGAATGCAGAAGTGGCATCTCAGTGCTTGGCAGTTCTCTTCCTCTGTGTATTTGATGTTCTATCAGCCATTAATCCCCGCCGATTGAGTTTCCTGCAAGGTACATGGTGGTGATGGCACTGCTTAGTCTGACTTTCAGATTTGAATTGAAAGTCTGTTATAGAATGGGAGTCAAAACAGAGGATGGAAGTCAATTACGCATTTGGTGTTTGTTTAGTTTTTACAGAACATTTCTGGGATGGGTTGTATTTATAAGAATCCACTGCAAGAAATCAAGTCCTGGTTGACAGTTGGGAGCAGCAAGCAAGTTTTCTAGGATGTGTGTCTCGGAGAAACTAGGAAAAAGAGGTAACACAGGTGACACTAGCCTATTTCCAAATGTTATACCACTTATGCCTTTAAAGGAAAGACACATTTAAGAAAAGTGAATGTTTCAGAATAGGTAACATACAACGTTATATACAGACTACAAAATAAAAGAAGTGTTTATTGTTTGGGTAAGATCAGAGGTTCAGACTTCGGTAAGGGAATAAGAGGAAGTATGAATGTGTTTTTGTATGAGTGCACCTTAGGTAAACACATCTAGAGAGAGGAAAGACATCTAAGTTAGGACTGTTGCTAAACTAGCCATGGCGGCAGACACTACTGCAGTATGGGAAATATAACCAAGAATTTGGTAAATAGTTGGGCAAAGTGCTAAACACAGGCCAGCAAGTGTATGCTCCTTGTTTTACTTCACCTGGCTTAAAAATAGCTAAACGGACACACCTTTACATTCAGGACTGTGTGTTCAGTACTATGTCTTCAGGGTAGACACACACTTAAATTTGCTGCTGGTTTATATTATTATTAGTATTTATTATTATTATTACTACATTGTATTATTATTATTATCATCATGAAAGTTGGCACACCATTGTTAAAGTATGGAGTGCCTAGGTTAGTGTCATCCTGAAGGTACAAAAATACTGTTATGTTATTACCAAGTGTGGAATATTTTAAGTAGATAGAAGCAGGGTTTGATTCAAAGAGTGATGAGGGGGATGGTTGTGATTACATGGTCCTTCATACCATTGTGACTCTGTCCTAGAATCATAGAATTATTTAGGTTGGGAAGGACCTTTAAGATCATCCAGTCCAACTATAAAACCTAACACTGCCAAGTCCACAGCTAAACTGTGTCTTGGAGCACCACATCTACACATCTTTTAAATACCTCCAGGGCTGGTGACTCCACCCCTTCCCTGGGCAGCCTGTTCCAATGCCTGACAACCCTTTTGGTGAAGAAATTTTTCCTAATATCCAATCTAAACCTCCCCTGGTGCAACTTGAGGCCATTCCCTCTTGTCCTATCACTTGTTATTTGGGAGAAGAGACCAACACCCACCTCACTACAACCTCCCTTACAGGTAGATGTAGAGAGCAATAAGGTCTCCCCTCAGTCTCATTTTCTCCAGACTAAACAACCCCAGTTCCCTCAGCCGCTCCTCATAAGACTTGTTCTCTAGACCCTTCACCAGCTTCGTTGCCCTTCTCTGGACACGCTCCCGTGCCTCAATATCTTTCCTGTAGTGAGGAGCCTAAAACTGAACACAGCGCTTGAGGTGCGGCCTCACCAGTGCTGAGTACATGCTGGCCACACTATTTCTGATACAAGGCAGGATGCTGTTGGCCTTCTTGACCACCTGGGCCCACTGCTGGCTCATAATAGAAGGCTGGGACTTCTATTAGGCTTCTAGACTTGGACTAGCACAGCTCTGCCGGAGGGTAGCTAGCCCTTAATCCTTCAGGTTTACATCTTTCACTGGTAATTGGGAGGTCAAGAGAGGAGAGGAGCTGGTTATTTTGGTTCTGTAGCAAGGGAGATTTTTCCATGAAGGTGCTCTCATTCACCAACAAACCTAAGACACGTTGTTAAGCACCAAAGAGAGTGTTTCCATTAGCACAGTGCCCGAGTTCTGCTGCTTGCAGCTGTGCTGGCCGATTAGAAGGTGTGAGCTAACGGATGCTCCTTTTTTACACAGGTAGAAGTTTAGCATGTATGAGACTTCCAGTAGTGCATGAGGCTGTAAAATCTTCAGAGTCTCCTCAATTATCTCTGAAAAATACTGGTTGATACGGAGATAGCTTTAAAAACTGTGCTAGCTTCTTGAAAACATGCTATTCTGTTGCTCTAGGTGTTCCTGGTATACTTGTATTTTGTTCTACAAGAATACTGAAATGTGGAAAACTACTATTTGATGATACATTATTTGATTGTTAACTTTCAATTAATTCTCATAAAATGAAGATTGCCAAGTATTGTATTTTTTAGATATAAAACAATACCCCCATTTTATAATCGGCTTAAATAAAAAGCTCTTTTTTAATCCTTTTGTAGACTATTGTATTTCCATATTTCCATGATTGTTAATAGACTGGAATAACAAGGGTTTTAAAATCCCTTAAACTTTAATATAAAAAAATAATTCTTAAGACTTACCACATAAATGAATTAAAGTTGGTCAGTATGACTTGGTGCCATGAGGTTGTTGCCAGTAACATTTTTAAGATATGAGAAGTATGGTGTGTTTCACGTCCCTTCAGTGACAATCAGAAGTTCCAGACAGATTTCCAGTAGTTTTCCAGATGCATAACCTCATATTAAGTAGAGGAATATAAACAAATTATATCTGATTAGTGGTAATCATAGTGTTGAAACACTGTGACTATTAGGAGCAGGTATGTTTTTGTGCTTCCAAAGTAGGATAATCCTGTGAATTACATGCTATATCTCGATTTAGCATTTCTGACTAATTAGTTAGGAGTGCAACTGCTGTGCTCTTGTCTCTTGATATATCTGGTTTTGTGTGAAGTGAAGGCAAAGGATGTGAAACAAAATTGTATGTGAGACATGAGTTATACAGAGTATCAGAATTTCAGGTTCCATGTAGATGTAAGAGAATGTTTCCCACCACCTGTGAAATCATACACTACTGCCAATGGAAATGTTTCTGTCTTTAGCTGAATGACTAACAACCTAAAAAAAGTAGCATTTTCCTAAGAAGATACTCTCCCATCCGCATGTCATCTTACTGCAATAGTGAAGATTGAAGCAACCTTACAAAGAGCAGGATAGAAGTGCTTTTTTCTGTCCTCATGCCAGCTGGAGTCATAGAGAAGTATCTTTCAGGCTGCTGACCCATACTGCCAGGAAAATCTTCTGCAAGACGGAGAGAAGAGAATAGACTACTGACTGTGCTTTCCTGCAGTATCTCCTCCAGAAAGGGACCTGAACTTTCTTGTCTAGAGGATTAAAGCCTGTAGCAGAAATGTCACTTAATCTCCCCTTCCAGTTCTACTCAGAGTCAGGTTGAAGTCAGGCGAGGAGGAAGCTCTGACTCAGGGTAGCATTCCTACTAAGTTGTCCTGGCCTGCCTGTTGATTTAGTTTGCCTTCCTCACAGCACCTTTTAGGGTGGTCAGGAGTTTCCTGTGTTCCTGTTAGGGATATCCCTTGGTAGGAGTTTTCATCGATCAACTACTTCTTTCTCTTGGAGTTTTGTTTTGGGAGTGTAATTCAGGTTCTGCTTGCTGAAAACCCTCTCCATTGTGCAGTATTTTGGTCCTTGCTCTGTGCCTCCTTACTGCTTTGGATGCTCTGGGCTTGCTCGAGGCCAGGTGTGGGTCCTTGCCCATGTCCTTCTTCCCCTGCCTTGCAGTCTTGAGGCTGCTGTTAATCCCTTCTGCTGTCAAACCTGGCTTTGTCCCTGTTAATAGGGAGAAGTAATAGAAAAAGGAGGGGCATTGTTAAAATAAATTCTCCCAGGTCAAGTGTTTATTGCCATGTCTGTCATTTATGGAAAATGAAAATTTAAGTTTAACCATGCTTTAAAAGTCCCTAAAGGTCTTACCGTGTTGAGATTCTGTGTTTACAATTTCCATGCTTATACTGCTTTGTAATTTGAAAGGTATTATATCAAAATTGTTGTCTTGTCAAGCTGTGACTGACAATTTAAGTTGTAGTCCTCTTGTAAATCTGTCTGAATTTAGGCTTTACTATGTATCTGCAATCCACACCTGATATTATAGTTCTTTTCAGCATAGTGCAATCCGTAATATTAATGTTTCAAAATATTAATGTTCTGCATGAATGTTCTTTGCTTGTGGTAAGTAATAAAGCCGTGAAAATAAGTTTGTGAATTGGATTATCTTAAGTATTCATTTTCTTAGGGTGAATTGTAATTTTGCAAGTACAAAATTAAAATCAGTGCTACGAGGGAAAGCATAAGTGATTAAAACATGGGTAACTTCTAGCTAATGTAATGGCACAATTAGTTTCAGTTATCTCCCAAGAAAGTTTTTAATTTTGCATAAGTTGCTGAAAGTTTTACACTCCATTAGGGTAATTATTGTTTAAATTCTTTAATGATATCTTGTCTATAGGCTTTGGAATTAATTGTTAGTGGTTGCTTCCATTGAAGCTGTACTCAAAAGCCACTATGTGCTTTTGGCTGTATGGTGTATGAGATGATGCTATTTTCCCTTGAAGCTTCTACAGTCTTCTTCAGAATCAGCTGTTTTGAATTATTCAGAATGATACAGGTGAGTCTTACAGAATTTTTAGCACATCTTCACCTTATCTATTCATGTTTTGAAGCGGAGTACGGATCCGTGTGGCGACCTACCTGATGTGCTGGCTAGAAGCTGCTGAAAAGGCAGGTTATTCTTATAGCTCCCTTGAGTCCTTGCTCTCCATCCTGCTTGCTCCTTCTGACCAGATTTGTCTGACCTATGGTATACTGGTGCAGAGAGATAAACTGGCAGAAAACACACTTGAATCAAATTATTGCTGAGGGGAGAGAGGAGCTGAAGTGGCTGTTGAAGGGGTTGGTGAAGGTCAGTCAGTCTGGGCTGTGCCTTCTGGTAGTAGCTAGCCTTTAGACTGCTGTAGCTAAAAATCAAACCTTAAAAAGGGCAGTTAAGGGAATTTCTCAGCTCTTATGGGTGTTTTCAGGAGAAGCAGGCTTTCAGCAGTGCAGGACTGGCTGGCTTGTTACTATGAAGGAGGATTTTTTATGCCTTGTAGCCTGGATCAGCCCCGGACAATCAGGCCCTGCTGTCATTCCCTTACCCAGCTGTGTTTCTGCCATATATTGCTTCCCCAGAAGCATTTCCTACCATTACCTTCAGTTTAGTAGAAGAAACACTGCAAACATTTTCAGTTGTTTCTTACCACAAAGAAAATCTTTTCTTTTTGGCCAGTGTCTTAACTTTTCTGACTTTTTTTGTCACTGATTTTATTTATTTCAGGATCTATGCTTAATTCCTTCAATTGTAATTCTCAGATCATGCCTCTGTGGCTGAATGGGAGATTTTATTTAGATACCAAGGTAAAGTTTTGAATCATTCCCAAAGGTGTTGCAATAACAGTAGGGTTGGCGGCGAGTGGCACAACTGGTTGAACATCAGTGAGTAATTCCTATGCTAAGTCACGATGTAATCCCCTGCTCATGTAGTATTTAACTTTTCTGTTTATTATTTTAGCTGCTAGCTGCCTTCTGCTCAGGCATTATTCTTCTATTATCTTCATTGCTGAAGCTTAAGTGAAATTAAAGACAATTTTTTTTTAAAATAAACTAAACTATCTTCTTGGCATCTGAGTATCAGAGCACCTGATCCTGCAGTCAGTAGGCAGGAAATAACAACTTCACTGGGGAGGGCTTGCCTGACCGTTCATGCAGGGTTTGCATGGTGCCTGTATAATCAGGCTTCAGCATTCGAAGGAAGAAATTCAGCAAGTGTGTTCAGAAGGACTTTTTAGGAGGGTGTGATTAGGGGTGGTTGTGATGTAGAAGTGCAGAAAAGGAACAAAAGATTATAATTGGGAAAGAAGAGGGAGTAAAAACTGTCTTAACCGCTGTAAACCCATTCTTACAATTCAAATGAATACGGCTTGTTCAACTGCTAGGAGTGTGTGCTAGTGAACTGAAAAGACCATTTTTGTGGTGGTGGTATTCATGGTAGTGGGAAGGATCGTGGTAGAATAGGAGGAGAGAAATTGAGACAAGATGTTTGGTGAAGCACTGCCCTCAGAGAAGAAAGATTTGACTCAGGAAATGTTGAAATGAAATAAACTACTTATGTTTCCTGTGTAAAATCTTTGTTCAGTGTATTTCATGCTTCTGAAAGGCCAGCAACTTGTATTTATTTGTCAAGAAAAGCTTGAAAGCAGCTCCTTTTAACATAAAAGTTCAAACTGGAGTGCCATCTTGTGGTTTTGGGTTGGTTTTTTTTTCAGTATTACTTCTCTCTGATGAGACGAACTCTAGCACCTCTTCTTGCTGTAGCCTGGCTGCTATTTTCCATCACAGAAATAGAGCAGCTTCTTCTGAGACAAATGGTACTGAGGAGCACTTGCTATATATAAAAGTATATCTCGCAAATTTTATCTCCTCCATTTCTATGCAACTTGTCTATCTGTGAGGAGTAAATTCAAGTACCACTTTGCAGGTCATTGTGTGAGGTATTGAATATTGTCTGTGATGAGAAAGATTAGTGCCAGGCTAGTGCACTGCAGTTTAATTTCCTCTGGAAAAAAAAAAGAGATTTTTTTTTGATCAAACTGTGGATCCACATATTCTAAGCATTGGGTAAGTATTGATATGGGTCTGTTCTCTATGTAGCTTGCTTTGATTTCTGGGATGCATTGACATCAAGTTCTCTAGCTGTTGAAAGTACCTTAGTCCAGATTCTGAAGAAGCAAAAATAGACTGAAAGATTAAAAAGAAAAACTGAAGTGGCACAGAAAACCACTTCAGAGATTCAGGTTCATAAGTGTCTATGTTGTTTTAGCAAATGAGACTGGCTACTCAGCTATTTACAAATTTTATCCAGTTGTCATATTAAAACCATCCTAATATTTCATATTGCTGTACAACAGATGGAATAGCTGTGGAACAATTTCTTGAAATACTGTATGAGACCCAACATGTGATGATAGATTTATCTGAAGTTTTTGCCCCAGGAAAAAAAGAGGCTGTACAATAATCCACACAGGATATATATGACAAAAGGTGTGAAACAGATATAGCAATGAAATGTAGTTTATCTTTAGTAAAATGTATTACAGAATTATGGTTTGTTTTGGGGTTTTTTTTGGTAAAGACTGTAATTTTGGTTTTGTTCCTCCAAATAAGCACAGAATAGTATCTCTCACACTAAGAATGTCCCTTTTTGTGGCCGAGACAATAGATGAATTGTGCTGATGAGCACTAGGATGAGTGACTGGTCAGGCTCGGAAATAGCAAGAGAGTTATAAAGGCTCTTATTAGCAGCCCAGTTACTGAAACAAGTTAATCTTGCTGCTTCTAATAGATATCTAGTATTTTATTAGACATGCAATCAGTCTGTATATTGCTCATATGTGAGTTTTGCTGCCACTTAATAGCCTTTGCTGCTTTGGCAGTCATTTTGATTGAATTACACTAACTAGTTTGTGTGGTTAGTGCCTCATTGCGTGTTCTGATAAGCCAAAACTACTTAAATTAGATTTTTAATGAAACTCCATACGGAGTGCAGACACGCTAAGCATTGCATGCAAAACAGTTAGACTTCTCTAAAGACTTTGTGGAAATTTGGGGTGGGGTTGTTTCACTGGACTTGCCTTTCTACTGAAGAGTGTGCAGACTGGAGCATCCTGTTACACATATATTTAAAATATAACACAGGCTGGATTCACTTCTGAGTTAATGCCCCTTATAGGATTTAGGATTAAAAATAAATAAATGTGTGGGAGGTGGTGTGTGTGTTTGTGCTGAAATACGTATTCAACTAACTTCTCATTGATTAGGAAGTTACTGGATTTATTGAGAATTAAGTAGTTTTGTTTTTATGGTGTTTGATTTATTCAGTGTTTCATGAAAGGTTTACTCTTCTGTTCCTGTTCACTGTCTATATAGAAATTCCCTTTGCAATAATACATGTCACTTAAGTTTTCAGCTGAAGAGGTTGCAATTTTCCTCCCAGCTACCAGATTAAGCCTTTGTAGACAATCTTTGAACACAACTTGAGATGGGGGGGTCAGTCAAAATGAAGAATGGCAGCACTTGCCCTTTTTTTTATTTGTCTTGCCCATGTATAAAACTGAAGATATTCTCAGCTCAGGGTATATTTTAATGCATGTATGGGGATCACAACAGATGAAGGATGACCTTGCAGTTCAGATACATAATTGGAGGATTGAGCCATTGTTTTGTTGCTGGCTTCATTTGTGAAATTGAATTAGGTTTTATATTGCTTACCTGTTGGAGAGATTTGAAGTTTATTGCATTCATCTATATGTGTAGAAGTTTTTCATAGCATGTAAAATAGAAAATATTTTAATTATATGTTTGTATATCACCTTAAGGGCAATATTTGACTTTAGCCCACTTGAACATCTTAAAAAGTGATTATAGGCAGCAGAAAGCATATCTGCTATAAATTTAGTAATACAACTAGGAAAAAGTCCAGCACCAACAGGTTTATATGTATATTTAGAATTAACATGGCTTTTTAGAATTGCTATAAATATGTCCTAATTCTGCCAGAGTTGAAAGCTTTGCCATGTGAAACTTCATGGATCATGCAGTTTGCCAGTTCAGAATATTATGGTGATAGATCATATGATTGCTCCTTCCAGCTTCAAAAGCTGTGAACCTTGTCCTTGGTCCAAGAAAAAAGTGTGTGTGCAGAAAAAGCAGCTTAACTGATATTGTAGAAGAGCAGAAGAGGGGCCAGTGGAATCTGAATTACAACAGAAGTAATTACAGACTAAAGAAAGTATCAGTGTGAAAAATTGTTTACATGGAGTCATAACCTGGAGAGCTGCTCTAAGCAGAAGGAGTATTAAATATTTTTGGAAAAAAAATTATCATAAAAGAAGAACATGTTAGGTTTTTTTTAAAGTACTAGTCTGCTGTGGATGATATGATGATAGAAATCACTTACCAAATCAAAGAGAATTTAGCAGATGGAAGATAAATTAACAACATATGCATGGTATGAAGGGTTATAAAACATACTTCCTGATTTTTGCATGTGTTTATAAAAATCTGAGAGAGATTTTGAAAGGTGAGATCTACGGTCCTTATTTTCCCTAGGAAGTTACAGGACTGCAGCCCTACTGTGTGACTCATGGGGACATGTAAAAGAGTGAAGGGGAAGTGGAAAATACAGATCTGGGAAGAGATTCATAATTTCTCTGCAAGATTTGAATTTCCTGAAGTTGAGAAGCATCTTAAGGAGAGGATAAAAGCATTCTAAATGAACAGGATTTCTTAATGGGAAAGATCTCTAAGAACTTGCATGCAAAATGGTGAGGAAGGAGCTGGATTTTGAGCTGGGCAGTAGAAAGTTGTGTCTTTGTATTTGTCTAGGAGAACTGTGGGCTGGAAGGACCAACGCTAGACACGTAGCTGGAGAGCCTGGGGCTGTTTGCATGGTGGCATTGGGGTGGTTACATTGGTAGTGGAAGAGCACGTAGGTATCGTGGTCTGTACCAAGGAACGTGGATGTTACCTGCAATTCTGAATATCCTGTTTCAAAGTTATTTTTAGCCTCTTACCTTGTTCCTGAGTCTCAGGAGGATTTCAATTATTAAAGGACACATTTGGCTTTGAACAGTTAGCTCCAGCAATGTCAGTGTTTCGTGTGCACAGAATACAGTGATGTTTGTCTTTCTGTTTTGGGGAGCTGGTGCAAGGCTCTGGTCACTTCTCCTGCAGCATTCCTTCCCTTATTAATCTGCTTTGAGGCACATGGAATAATTTACGAAACTCTCAAGTGCTTCAGAAATAATTATGGAGGCAAATTCCTTGTCCTTGGAGATTGCCTTGGGAGTTGTGACTTCGGGAATATGTCTGTTCAGAACAACTGTACTGTAGACTTATAAATTTTTAATTTTCATATCTTCTTTTTAACCTCCCCCATGGAGTCTTATAAGCTGTAACTTATAATCTGTACACATACTATTTTTATGACCCTTGTAGTTAGGGCTGCTTGCGAAGCACGTATTTGGTACTCATTCTCATATGTTCATATAAGCTTTAATTATAAAATTCATTTCTACTAAAAAGTACCTTACTAATAGGTGTTTGTTATTAATTGAAAGATTATGCTTGCTTTTCTGCTCAATAGCACGTAAGGATTCAGTATCAGTTTCAGAAACTGCGTTTGCTGGGACATCTCAATGTTGATCCATTTTACAGCCAGAAGGTAACGGCATTTTTAAATATTCATTTTATTTTCCAGATACAAAGTCACCTGCACTGTGTATTTACCTCTCCCTTTTGCTGTAAATTCTTCGAGGCATGAAGTAGCTTGCCAGTTGTGTCTCATGCTCAGAAGTTAATGAATAGTTATCGGTTTATTGTAGATAATAATTTAGCTACAAACCATAATGCATGCATAAGCTCATTGTGTAGAATTTTTGCCTTAAGACAATGTTTAATCGGTACAGGTTTAGTAAGGTCATCCCAGACTGTGCTTTCCCCCTGGTCCCTGGAACAAAAGCCTCCTCCTTCCCTGCCATCCTGCCCCATTCTGTGAGAAGAGGTAGTTAGAAACTTTTCTCAGCTTTGAAATGCTTCCAGTTTTGCCACAAACTTTTAGTAGCTTTTAGTAGAGCAGGTATGTTCACAGAATCACAGCTTTTTTTTTTGCTTTATCTTATGATGAGTCCTTCACCAGTTCCAGCTGGTGAAAATAAATGATCTCTAGTTTTTCTTAGGCTTGTATTTATGAAGTAAAGCCTGTCCTTGACATGTGTATGTATCTTGTTTACTGCTGCTGGGGATGTGAGTTCACAATCAGGATCAACAAAATCTTTATGGACCCAATCCTGCAATGATCTCCTATCAGAATTTCTAATAAAGGGAGAAAAAGGTTTTAATTTTTTTTTAACCCTTATGTCTTCTAGAATTAGTAATTTTCAAAAGTGCAGTTTTTTGTTCATGTGTGTTTTGTTTTATGCATATGTATGCTTCTTATGCAATAAATAAAGCTTTATTTATTTTAATTGGAGGAAGAGTATGGTCTATTAAACTTGTCTTGTAGAATAGAAAAAGTCTCTAAACAACTTAGTTCTTATTTTTGAGAAGTTATTTCCCAACCAACTTTAGATTCAATTAATTAAAAAAAATCCATTAATTCCTTCTTTTTGATTTTTATTTTACAGTTAGTGATGTGATTGTAGTTCCTTTAGCACTGTCCATGAAGAGCAGTGTTTTCTAGTTGTGCAGTTTAATTCCCTAGCCTATTTCAGCAGTAGACTTACTTGAAAGCAAATGTCCCTCCTCCTTGTGCTGAAAGATTGTAAGCCTCTTAATTATGCTGCAAGGTAGGAGGATGTCAGTGCAGCTGCCCTTCTTGTGCTTTGCTTTAAACACCCAAAGAGTGGTATTTAGGTAGTTCTAAGGTAGGTGTCTCGGGGTGCTCTGTGTGGAGGTCAGGTGCTCCATGCTTTGTTTCTGGATTAAACGCTACGTGCAAAGCCTGACCCTGAGCATCCTCTCAGGAGTTGTGATTCCTTCTCAGCACTTGCACCCTGCAACAGCTGCTGGGGCTTTACCCATGACCAAGACCCTCTGGGGCTTGTTTTTTTTTGTGGTCTCCAGGGCTGAAGACTTTCCTTAGGGAGCACTGATGTGTCCTGGTTTATCATGTAGACAAAGCTGTTTCCCAATAAGATGAAGAATTTTTCCAGGCCATGTTGCTGTAGTGAGGAGAAGCTGTTCCTGGTGAACATCCGAGAGGATCACTGTGGTTTGAAGAGGAAGTAGGTGGACGATTGTGATCGACACAGTTAAAAATGTTCTCCTGTGTACTGCTTTACATTTGAAACTACACTAGATTAGTGGAAGGAACAAAGAAATTTCACCACATGAAATACGGTAGTGTCTGCCAAGCCATACACTGGTGTGAGGGTAGAAGGAGTTGTACTTTTATGTCAAGATTGGCTTTTTTGTATGGGTTGTTTTTTTTTTTTTTTCCCCAATGCTTAAATGTTTTATATGGGAAGAAAGGTTGTGGGGTTTTTTGGTGTGTTTTGTTTGCTTGGCTTTTTTTAACCTGTGAATATATTCAACAAAAACTTAACATGACTAAAATAAGAAAAATGCAAATAAGGTGAAATTTTTGTATTTATAACTGGAAATGAAGTTGAAATGTAAAATAAAAAAGCCTTAATGAAAGGCATAATTGCGTATGTCAGCAAGAAAATGCCTAGCTAGTGTGGGTTTTTTTAAGTCCATATGTCTGGAGAAAGCCTGACTTGTAATAACTTTTGTTTGCTTCTAGAATTAGCCTAAAACAAGAATTATCGAGGAAAAAAATACTTTTCTATGTCAGACAAAAACACTATTCTGTTTGCCTTTTTTTTTCCTAAGCAACATTTTTTAGTTTTATTTGTCTTCCTTTTCCCCTAAATGCACTTTAAATACTCAATGTTAAAAAAGTTAATGGGTCTAAAAAGGCTTAGTAGTGTGCTCAGGTTTTTTAATTGCATGCTCAGCTTCACTGAAAAGGTGCTTATTGAAAAGATCAATGCCAGACACAGAAACAGTATTTAGGTTGGATGTAACAACATGTTGTAAACATGCATAATGAATTGGAAACTAACTCTCAAGGATACGAATGGCAAATTGATCAAAGCCACTCTCTTATGTAGTTCTCATTTTTCTGCTGAGAAAGTCACATGGACACCACCAGGTTTAATTTTGCTTAATTTGTGGTTTGGAAGTGTGAATGAATCTAATCTGTAGGAATTAGTGATATGGAAGACACCCCTTTCAGTTTGTGTGTGGAAAACTGAATATTTACATATGGTACTCACATTTGTGGTTTTTATTCACTTTGGAAATGCAGACTGCAAGTGGATTGTGTTTGGGAAAAGTGTTCCACCGGCGTCAGTATGTTGTCGCTACATATGGGATACGTGTATAGTAAAGCGACCTGTCCCATTAGCAGGCAGATCTTTAGGCACTATGAGGGTTTAAGAAAAAGCTGTTAGTTACGGTAGTGCTGCTCTTGATATAAAGCCTAGTGTTTTCCTAATTGCAAATGCATCAATCTCTTATCTCAATTACATTTTCTCTAGATAAGAATAAGATTATTTGTTTCAATAATTCTCTGGAATTTTTTTTCCTCAGTTGCACTGGTGACTGATCTGTTATTTAGGGCTGTAGGATCGAAGAATTAGACAACTCCATGTTTCTTGATGACTGTTGAATTTCTCTCTGTGTGTATATAGATAAATAAGTTTAAAAAAATTATGAAATAATAAATGAAGTCTATCTACCACTTGCAGAATGGCCAGCAGCAAGAAAGGCAAGTGAAAACTAACAGAATTAAATTAACTACAGCTGGATGATACTTTGATTTTGTTTTTTAGACAGTCAGAGTGCAGTTGTGTATCTCTTTCCAAGAGCATAGAAGCTGGTGCTCTACAACAGTAATTTTGATTGATGTCTTCCACGTGCCTCAGCTAATCTGAAATTTGAATTTATATTCTATTTTAGAGATGTTTTTGCAGTTGCAAACATATGTTTCAATGAGAGTTAAGTTTGTAGCTCTCCTTCTCCCTGGGAACACAAGGTCTGACCTTAGGTGTGTAGGTGTATCCACTCCTGTTGAAGTGAAAAGACATTGGACATAAGGTGCAGGAAATGCATCATCTTGTAGGATTGAGCTGTTTCGCTTCATTTGTGACCTAGTCAGGATTTGAACTCGAGTTTCGGGACATGAATGCTTACTCTTGCGATTTCATTTCCATAAGAAGCTATGGTGAATTAGAGAATTATGCTTCAAGAGTACATGAGAACTCAAAACATCTGTTGCAGCACTAGTGAAATGTGCGTTTCACATGCCTGGCACAAGCAAAAGAAATCCTTTAGATCTCCATATATTCTGGTATTGCATTTTTATTTAACCTCTTTAACTTTTTGCTTGTTCCTCATAAATTCTTCATCTGTTATTTGCGGAAGACCTGGAACAGTATGCCTGCAGCATTTTTCAGACTGTAGGATTATTAAACAATTCATTTGCTTAAGTTAATTCTGGTTAAAACCTGAGCTCTGGATTTGGATTTCTATGCTTAGGAAATCAAGTTTTAATTTTAAAGCCTGATTTATGTACAGTGTATGTACAAGGAAGGTTTACTTGGTTTTTTTTTTTCTGCTTTTATGAACTAATCTGTATAACATTTTGTGATACAAAATGTGAATCACTCTTGGTACCAAAAGACATTAGACTGTTTCTCTGTTTGTATATTAAATAGCCAAATAGTGAGAGGTTTTCAGTAATAGAAGATATTATTTATTTATATCTTCATATGTCTCCTCTCCCTCCTTTTTTTTTTCCTAATAGGAAATTAAGATTTTGATAAGTTATCTTTGTTACTGTTGATGCAGTTGTATTTAATTCTCTTTGTTTCTTCCCCATGATTGATCTCATCTTACTGGATGACTGACATTTTTTTTGGAGGTTATCTCGGGAGGCTTACTCAAAAACTCAACCCAACTGGGGAAGCAACAGAAATTTCAAAACAAAGATGAGGAGGGAGTCCAGTCACACTGATTGTGTAAGCCAGGGTTGGTTCCTTTTGTTCAGACACTCACTGGCTTTAATGTGCAGGTTGTCCCCCAGATATAAACATACCCTCAGTGCTCATGTTTATCTTTCTGGCAGATGAGGAAGTGTATTCAATGTTGAAATGTAAAGTTACCTTCAAATGATAGATCTGTTTTATTGGGAATTGTCTAACAGAATGTGAACAATGAATATGGGCCACTATGTGCCTAGAAGATGCTCAGTTTTAGAGGTCTTAAATTGGGAACCAGTCTCTTATTTATAGTGCTGAAGTGTTTAAAACTACTTCTATAGATGCTAGATATAATCTAAAGCTCTGTACATGTCTCAGAAATAATTATTTGCTTGGTCTGGCTATTGATGCTTGATGCATTTGATGATTACTCTGCCAGCCAAGAAGTAAAATTGCTAATGAGAAACAAAATTACTATGAAGAACTGAAAACATGAAGGTTGAGTCAAGCTCTGAAAAAGCTGTGCAGATTCTGCTTTAAAAAAACCCCTCCATTTTGAATATATGGTACAGAATATAAAATGTACTTATGCTGTTATATGGATTAACAAGTGTACCTGTGACCTGAAAAAGACAAAAATTACATTGTGGATTTTATTAAGAAAATATTAGGTGGTATTGCAGCCTTCAATGTTCAGTTGTAACAGGCTATGCACAAAATCTGTATGTATCAGCTACAGTGGATAGGAATAACTGAGCATGTTTTACATCATTTCTCTGTATATGATCATTTCTGTGATCATAGAATTTTCTATAAAATGGTTTTGGTGGCTTAGAATTAATTTAAAGCATACGGAATATAGTGGAGCAGTTATCTGATCATGTGACACACTTGCAGGAGGACAGATTTATTTGATTAAAAAAGGCTTTCCCAGCTGTTTTTCTTTCTGCTGTCTTAACTTCTGCCAGAGTCAATTTAGTGTCATTTCTAGTTAAAAGATGTTCTTTCTTCATGGTTGTCATACATACCAGATGAAAAAAAAAATTGCTAGTATGCCATAGAGAGGAACATAGCTTTTATTTAGTTTTAGTTTTGCAATTCAGGACTGTTTTTAATCCTGCAGTGACATTTTCCTCAGACTGGTTTGCATCATAAAACAAGAGAAGAGTTGACATCATGTATTCTTCAGCTGTTCTGTAATAACAAGAAACAAATCCTATTCTGCTGAAAAACCAAACACCAAAAAACCAGTAACAGTTCTGGTGAGGGACGTGTTGCTGACTAGCAAGTTATAAGGGGGAGAGTATTACTCAGCTGTTACTAATTGCATTCTCTGTGTGGGAGAAAACAGGTTAAAATAATGCAAAAGCAATCTTGTTTGTGAGCAAAATGGAATACGTTTTTGAAAGGGAATGTGCCTGGCTTATTAAGATAATTGGTTTTTTTTGTGGGGCAGGGCTCTGCAGAAGGGTGAGCTCAAGAACTGAAAGCTAAGGGCACCATGGGGTGGGTAGTGCTGTCACTGTTTGTCTCCGCAGAGGGCAGGTGAGCTTGTTTTCTGATTACCAAGAGAATGGACCGATTTTAGTAAGCAATGGGATGCTACCCTATGTAGAGCTGTCAGAATGTCCCCTCTAACATGCTGCCTAGTGGCACCCCAGATAATCTTCTGTTTAAAAAACAAAACCAACAACAAAACCCCAACAAAACCACCGAAAGACCCCACCCAAGACCAAAAAGTTAGAATATATTGCTGACTTCTTGCTGTACCATGTGTCCTTTTCCCTGTGTCCTTTGAAGGTGTGCCTTAGAGATGCACAAAGCTCCCCTCCCCATCCCAGTAATACCTTAACTGGAAGTTGCAGGACTGCAGCATACAATTCAGCTGTGTGCTGTTTCACCCTGCTATGTTATTTTAGGATTGGGTGACTGACAGGGGAAGGCTAATTCTGTTGCTTGTCTTTCAGAAGAACAGTGTGAACATTGCATCTGTCTTGGCTCGCTGCACTGATTTCTAGTTGCCTGTAATCACATCCAGGAATGTTTGGAAACCAGGGAAGTCAATGAAGTGAAGGTAGACTGTGCATACCAACCTGTTCCCCTCAAAGCAGCCTGGCTGCAGTATCCTGAAATATCAGGGAGTTTCAAATGGTCTTCAAGAATATCACTGGGAAAAAATGCATTACAGTAGATTAATGCAGAATGACACAAAGGAAGTGGTTGCAGGGAGGTCTAAGGAGACCTTTTTTGTTGATTGGGTTGTAACTAACTAGAGCTAAAGAACCAGGATATGCATTGTGGCTGTGGCTGTGCAGCCCAGCAGCAGCTGGTGCCCAAAAGGCAGGGTGAGATTGATGGCTTTGTTCTGCTTATTCTACTGCCTGTTCCCGTCAGGCATAGTGTGGTTAAAAGCCCAAACCTTTCCCCTTTTATCCAGAAACTGTATGTGTAACTAATACTAAACAAAAAAACACAGCAAACCTTGCTTTGTTTTTTCTTAATTAGAGTATAAACCTTGGAGTTTACTTCAGTTAGATGTTGGTTCTGGGTTTCATGATATGCAAATTGTCCTGTGTCTGTTTGTTAATTTGTAAACAGAGAGCAAACAACTTCCTTGGCTGTATCTGATGTTGCACAGATCGTTTTTTCCCAACAGTCAGTGATGAATTTTTATGGTATTTTTTTTTAATATGAATTTTTGTGGTAGTTCATACTTGTCTTATTTTAAACCTAGTAGAATTATTATACAAGATGACATTATGGTTGTCCTCTCCTATAGAACAATCCAAATCAATGAGAATATATGCAAATTTATTCAAAGATTACAGGGAGCCCTTCCAGACATGTTTATAGCTGCAAGTCATCTGTATTCATAGTCTGTCACATGCAGTGATTTTGCTGTCCCACTAGAGGAGACAAATTTTATTTCTTCAAAACCACATGAGGAGTGAGTTCTTTCTTTTATGTGTTCCTGTTATGACTAAGTGGGCTTCCTCATAAGAAACCAGCAGGATATTGCTTTGGTAGGGGTTCAGTGATAGGGCTGCTCTGTCCAGTGGGTGCATGCAGTACAGCACTGACCAGGGCTCTCAGGTGTTTCTACAGGGTGCAGAATAGTGACAAAAAGCTGGACTGTGGTTTCCAATTACTCTTTCATATTGTGTTTATTTAACAAACAATAAAAGATAAAGATTAGGTTTCAAACTTTGCTAGCTTATAGATTTGACTTAGGTGTTTATGTTAGAGGTCTGCTTCTGAGTATAAACAATAACTTTTAAATGCATACAAATATAGGTGTGTGTTTTTAAGTTTGCTCAAAATTCAGGATGCTTTGGAAACTGAAGATAAGAATAACTGGTAGAAATAAACTTAAAGCCTATTACTTTTACATTACTGCCCATGGTATGCATCTTAAACATGAAAACTGGATTGCTTCGGTTCCGGGAGGGGCAAAAGATGGAGGGTGAAGTAGTTTTGGTAGAATAAAGCTCAGATTTCAAATAGCCTAAATTGTCCAAAATTGTGTACTGTGCTACGAATCGCATTTCTTTCAAAGTCACAATTAATCTTCTGGTGCTGTTAGGAGGTTCAGTTCTCATTGTTAAACTGTGGTGCTTTTATCACTCGTCTGCCAAGCTGTTTGTTGGGTGTTCCTACAATGATGCAGTCTCTATGGTATTAGCAGAGGGTGCTAATCACCAGGTTGGGTATCTGTGGCCCTGATACCACTGAGTGATGGCTGACGAGGTTTAGAGTCCCATGAGTATATTTTAGTTTGGAAAGCATGGCTTCAGTTTGCAAAAGCCAACTTTGCTATCCAAAGATTAGGATTTCTTTTGCTATGCAACTGTTCTTTCAAATATAGTTCTTCATGAAAAAACAGTCTTTAGACTGTTTATCTGTGGCTTCTGATGAAAAATCATCTGTTATTACAAATGGAGACATTTTCAAGGATGTACTTAAAATAGTAGGAAAACCAGATAATTCTGTTTCAAGTTAAATCCTGGTTAATGTATTTAGTCCTTAGCAATAAATTTATTCAGATTGAGTATTCTTTTAATTTCTTTCATTAAGAAAACTATCTTTGTGAGAACATAACATAATGATTGACTTTCTAATTGATGTGAAATATCTAGAGTTCTTCCACTGAAGTAGGATTTTTTCCTTAAAAGGCAGATTTAAACTTCTAATCACTCTTTAGAATATTAAAAATACAGTAGTGACTGTAAGTGAGAAACTGACTCTTTCTAGGCATCCTGCAACCACTACCATCATTGGGTAAGCTCTTCCAAGTAAGTGGATACAATTCCAAGATTCATAGACAGTCTAAAATATTTCTATATTCTTTTAAAGATTGTGATGATGATCGTAGACACTGGGTAGTTCTTCTGCCATATGGTCCTAGCTTATTTTTAGGGGATTATTTTATTTTTTATTTTAATTAAAGTAGTAAGTTTTGCATATATATATGAAATATTTTGTGTGCAACAGGCTTGGTAGCAGTGTATTTTATAAGAGCAATTAATAAGCCCACTTAAATATTATTTGCGAGAGAGATTTAAAATAAAAATCCAAGTTGATTTTTTTGTTGTTGTTTGTTGGTTTTCCATGTATGACAGATGTTTGTTGCAGATATTTTTTAAGAATGGTCTATCATGATACTTAAAACAATTTCAAGATGTCCAAATATGCTTTTTTTTTCTTGTTTTCCTATTCTAATCTTACTCCTTATTGGTATTAGTAACTGTACCTTAGCATGGACTGAAATTCATGCCAGCATAGGGGCTTTCATAAATCCTTTCTTACTTTAGAGCCCTTATACTTTTATTTAGATTTTGAAATATTTTTTTCCCTAGGTATTTTTCTTAGAATATGGCTTGCATTTTGGAGCACAAATGTCTGCTTTGTTAATTAAGTTTACAGAAGCAAATACAATGATATCATGTGCCGGCAAATTCTGCCAGGCTTGGGGTGTGCTAAGCCTCTCTGTCCCCCACAGAGCTGCTAGGATGCACAGTTTGAAATTGCTGAGATGAAGCATTAGGTGGAGAAATTTGCCTGGAGGCACACGTGTGCTTTACTTTGAGTGTGGTGGCAATGTGTGGCATACTGGCCAACGATCTAATTGACCATGTGTGGATGGTGCATGTGGCTTGGATGGGTGAGATGTGAGTGCCTGTACAGATCACTTACCATGAGAGAGAGTAAGGGAAGACAAGTTTGTTGTCCAAGAAGATATTTTAAGAAGAGCACTTTCTGTGTAAGTAGCCAAAGGACAGTAACTAGCTGATCTGATCTAGTCAGATCTTGCAAGGTCTTGTTTGCAGTTAAGCACCTGTGCTCCATTGAGGGAAGGCTAAATGTCAAATTCTTGAGATGAGTATGCTTACATTCATATAGGTACTGCAAATTTTGGCTACAAACCTGAAAGATTTCTTCTTAGATAAAAATTCTCTGTAAATATATGGCTTTCTGACAGCTAGAGTGTGTGGACTTTTTTTTTGTCTTTAATGCAAGTTTTAGATCTGTTTCATTTAGAGAGATGAATTTTGGACTCATAAAGCTACAGTGAAGCAAACTGGGTTGGGGGATGCATCTTGACTTTTAGTGGTCAGGATGATGGCAGTAAAGATAATTACATGGTTAATGAACTGTGTGGATTTTTCTATAATCTCAGGGAGATTGTTCTCTGTTTACAATTATGATGTAGCTAATGCACTTACTGGATGGATTTATCTATTTAAAAAAAAAACAGCAGAAAGGGGGATCTGCTGTCAGGATAGTGAAGTCGACCTATGCAAAGCTGTGCTCTCAGTGTCAGTTCAGTTGCCCTTGAAGGTTTCCTAACCCCCGTACATTGTAAGTATGTCGTTCCTGTGACTGGGACTTTTCAAAGTGTTCCCTTCAGCTTCTGCTTTGGCTGCTTAACTCCTCCAGAGCTTCTCTGTTGGTATCTAGTTTGCATCTTTAAAGTATCTTACTCTAAAATCTGAATATCTTTGCATGGCTTCAAATAATTTCCAAAGTGCATTTAAGCTAGCAAAGGTTAAATGTTTTTGGTTTTATTGTAGTGCGCTTATCTCTTGTGCTTTGTGTCATATTGCCCTTCTGTTTTCTGTAAGTGTAAACATTCCTGTGCATGGGCTCATCCTGACTTCTATAATCTTCATCATAACCTTCTCAACTTTTAGTAGGGTAACAGCTTATTTCCATGAAAAAATTGATAGCTGATGTGTTTCTTGCTTTCAGTGTCCTAAGTGTCACAAGTATGATATTTGGCTAAATAAATTTATCCGTTTCTTTTCTGCAAGTGTGTACTGCTTGCTCGTAATTTGATAATTATTTCCAGCAGATTTTCTTCAAACTTTCATAATTATTACAGTTCATAATTATGAAAGTAGTTTCTATGCATAAAGCTACTTGGATCCTTCTTTGTAGGAGGATCTAAACTAGAAATTCAGGAGTAGAATGATGTAAATGGAAAACAAATATCTAATGTTCGATTAATGCCTCTGTTGTACCAGTGTTCTATGTTATGAGATGTCTTATAAAGATTTTAGGTTGTTGGTCAGTTTTAATTTCTTAAAATTATAAGATGAATAGTTAAACAGTGCTAAATACCTGAGGAATGTCAATAACTAAGAAAATGAAGGAAGAATTATGGGCTTTTTGTTTGGGGTTTCCAAGTCTCTGAAAAAGCATTAACCCAGATACTTAAACTTGCTAGTAAATAGCACATGCTTTCTCAATAAATTCATCAGTGTTCCAATTGGAAACTCTTACGTTCTGTAAAAGTAATACTTCTTGCTGTGGGTAAGCTTCAGAATATTTGGAAAATGACATTTGCATGCTATATTAGTTGTTTTTTTGTGTTGTTTTTTTTTTTGTGGATCCTAGTACTTTTAAAAAAGCCAATATTTTTACAAAACTCTTTCCTTTACCCTTTGTCTTGTTCCTGAAGCATTTTCAGTTTTTAAAATTAAATATTTAAAATTTCTTTTCTCATTTGTGGTATAGAATGGGATACAGTCGACTGGGGTTTTTTTTAAACAGCTATCTCATAACCTCATCTATTTTATATTCTATTGAGTTAGACTAAAACAAAATGCTTATATATAAATCAAGCTCCCTGCTCCTGATTATTGAGGGCAGTGATGCAGGGACCAATTGTAATAGAATTTGCAGGGAAGAAGTCAATTGAGTTTTGACAGAGGTCATGTAGGATCCATAAACTCCCACGGGGCAGTTATCAGAGATGTAACTGTATGCAATGGAGCATAACAGAGCTAATGCCTTTTACTTACTGATTCTTGATTGAACAATTCATTTGACAGTGGTCACCATGCACTTTGCCCTTACTAGATAGGTTTGATAGTACAAACAATCTTACAAGGCATTTATAAACTTCAAGGTGATTTTAAGTTCACGGGTAGTTCTTCCAAAAAGCTGGTTAGGTATCGATTATCAGAAACTTTACTTTTGCTTTCTCACGTGTTTTTCATAGTCAATGTGTTTGTTCTTAATATTATCACTGTTTTATAAAAGACAATAGTTATTTGTTTGCCAAATGCCATTTTAAATCTTTGGTTTAATTGATTTGCTGTGCTGCTGCCATATGGCCCCTAAAAAAATGAGGAAAAATCTTTGAGAAGAAATAGAACATACATGTTCACGTCTTCGTGGGTGTGTTTTATTTTTGAATAAAAATTACGCTATGGCTGACCCATTTTTGGTAAACAGGAAAAAAAAATTCAGGTTATAATCAACAGGCACAGCATTAAGTAATATCCCTTGAAAATTTTTTAAAGGGTTAAAAAAAAAAGTGCCAATTTCTTTTGCGGCTATTTGCCTGAGCTATTTATGCTTACAATTAATATTCACAAATGATAATACTTTCATGACTAAAACATTACTGTAGTAGCAATCCTTATAGCAAAAAGGGTATATAACATGTAACAGTGTAACTCATGCTGAACCCATTCACTTTAAATTTACAAGTGTGATGATGTGTCTTATTTCATTCAGTGTTTCTGTTTTGAACCAATGTTATTCTGTCTGTCTCATGTTTAGATGGGCAAATAGGCAGGAAAACTACAAATTGTGCATCATTTTTAATTGAAGTTTTAGTGGATTGCCTTTTAAATTGGTTTTATAGCTTTTACATATATAAAGTATTTCTGGCCAAGAATGGTTGGGTGGTAAGTATTGAGAGATTCTGGTATGAGCATATGTTAAAATATTAAATATTAAAAGATATTCAGTGACACAAAGTAACTTCAATCACTTCCACATCTGGATATATGTTTAAATAATAATTTTATCTTATTTTTGGAGTAGGAGTGTAATTAGTCTGAAACAGTTTTTATATATCAGCCAGGTACTTAATTTAGGTGCATGCAAAACTCAGTTTAGTTGCAAAGAATTCCTATCCTCTACAAGATAGTCATGTTATCAACATTTTTTTTCTGACAGAAGTTTGGGCTTTGTCACTTGCAGTTGTTGACTCATCATCAGCTTCTGTGAAATTCAAATCTACACACACATTTGAAGGAAACTGCATAAGAAAAAAAAAATCAAAGATGATAAAAATGAAACCAAACCTCTGCAGAATAAAAATAGACTGTCAGGACAACCTGTTTCACGGTTAAGGCAGATGAACCCTCCCTCCCCCTCCCACCTGGGAGCAGTGCTTCCAAATTCTGCCCCTGAGGAGGACCTTGCCTGCAAGCACCGAGGTGTGTGTGAGTGCAGAGACAGACAGATGGAACGTTGTCAGAATTGTGGGCACAACAAAAAGCTCGACACCCTTTCAAAACCACGCTGGTGGAGTTCAGTGCTTCTTCCTGAGACCTGCTTGTTCATGGAGTCAACACAGCAGGGCTGGCAGTATTTTCCTGCACCACGTTGGTGCTGCTCCCATCCCTTTGTCTTTCCTTTCTGTGTGCCCATCACCTTCATTACAGAGATGCTTGTAGCTCTGACCTGTGACCTCTGTGCAAGCTGACGCCCCTTCACATCGGTCTCCTTTGCACTTACTTGCTGTGGGACACCTCCTTTAAAGGTTTTTGATACTCAATGCTGCTTAAATGGTATTGCCAGATACGGTAATGAACACAGCATTGAAATGAGCAGCGTAGAAAGCAGTAAAAGTCAATTTGTATCTACCAGGGTTGTTCAAAGAGAGTCTCTGTTGTTGGTTTTTGTTCCCTCCTGCCCCCCAGTCTTAAAGTAAGTGTGGCAGAGAATCTGAAAAATTAAATGACAAGGTGTAGGGTAACAATGTGTGAAATCCATGGCATAATCTTTCTTGTTCTTGTTTAAAACACATTTGTCTAGCTTAAAGGGGCTTAAAAGTCTGTTCTAGGCCCTGGGTTAAGGTTTGTGGCTCTTGAAGTACAAAGACAGGTGATGTCCAGGCTTCCAGACCCAAGGGCACAGGACAAGGGGTTATTGCTATCAGTCACTCCCAAGAGCTGTCACCTCTCTCGAATGGTGATGGGGGACACAAGGCAACAGAAGGGACCTAACCCATGGAGCCCAGCTTCTCCAGGCCACTGCGGCTGCTGGGCAAGGCTGGTGTCCCCGGGATTGCTAATGCTGGGACATTCGTGGCGAGTCAGTGTCAGCAAGTGGTGGCCAAGCTGCTGACAGAGCACATCACCCTTGCTGTGATGCTGCTCGTCCCAGCGATGCTCCTCCCTTTACCTGGGGAATTCCTGTTAAAGCAAGTGCCAGTATTTCCGCTTCCTTGTGGTGTTCAGCATATGGGATTAAACACTTTTTTGGCTTTCAGTAGCCCTGCTGGGTTGTAAGTTGCCCAGCTGCTATAGCGTGAGATCTACATTCAGCACTCACAGTCAGTGTTACAACTGGAAGAGTTACAGCAGGAAGAGTTTCAAAATGACCAGATGCAACTGTAATGTCATTTTATCCTTTGTACCATTTCCTCCTTTTGCAGTGATTATGCCAATGAAAATTTTGACTTTTCCAAGTGAACCAGTGATTATTAAAGCATCAACAACTTTTTGTTAGTTAATTCATTGTTAATTAAATGATGAAATATTCTGAAAAATGTTAATTGCGAATGGATTTTTTTTTTTTTCAGAAACTCCTGAGTGTATGAAAGTAGGACAGTTATAATGATGATTTTAAAAAAGCAGAGAAGCAAACCAGGAAAGATTATTCAGTAATGTGAGTGTAGTCATAGGACTGAATTCTGCCACCATAAATACTATTTTCCATCTTCAGAATACACCATAGGAGGCCTCCGGTGTTTTCCAGAAGTACTGTTTTAAATTATAATTTTATTTATATTATATTTAAATTTATATTTAAATTTTAAAGTAGTTTTTAAAATTATAATTTTCCTTTTTCTTCCAGTAAAACTATATCAATTTTTTCTTTGCTGCTTATGGCATCTAGTATATTTTTAACAGCTTTTATGTTTTGGAGACTAAGCAAAAAGATGCTTTAAAAACCAAAGTATTGAATACTTGCCTGGACATGGTTGGCACTGTGGTTTGCTGTAACATTCTTCTGTGTTGTTATAGCTTTATGCGTTATAGGGGATGTTTTATGCCCTTGGGTTATGGTAAACCATTTTATGCAAATGGAATAGTGTGGAAACAGCAGTGATACGAGCTACAGTCCTCTGTCCTTGTGATCTTAAATTTTAAATTGTCTTTAAGTCATCTGGCCACTAGATCAAGGTTGTCTTTGACAACTCTTGCATTCAACACTGCATGCATAAGCAGTAAAGGCTCAGTTCTCTCCTCTGTCTAACTAGAGAGAGCAAAGACATTTTACTGTGGATTGATTCTTGTTATCTTTGATAGCAAATGGTTGAACACAGACTCAGAATCTATGATAATAAGGTAATCTGTTTCCATTTGCAATAGGCTTTTATTATTCATTCTTTGTAAACCATTTAGCAAGGAGTATGGGCTAACATTGATTACTCCATAATTAGTGCTCACAGGCAGTATGGTTGGAGCCATGTTGGAGGGGAAAATTTATCAGCTGTTAAAAGCCACGACTTGTGTGGAAGAACCGAAGTGCAAGCTCTAAAGTGTATTAAATTGACTTGTTTATCATCTACCTAAATGCTACTGTCAGTTCTCCAACTGCTTTATGTGCAACTGTTCCTCAAAGTGAGGCAGGAGTATTATGCATTTTATTCATAACAGATTGAACATGAGGCAATTATCAGTAAGCCATTTGATGGTGAAGCTTATTCGCCAAGTCAGGAAACTAGAAACAGGTATTCTGTAACAGATTGGGAAAGGGCTTTGCAAAATGACCACATCATCAATGCAGATGCACAGTGGAGCATCTGTGCAACCTTCAGGCAGTCATTTATATACATTAGTGGGAGCATCGGTCTTTGTGTGACTCCTGTGGGGCAGGCAAGCACAGCTCAACTGTTATTTTGCTGGAAGATTTTCTTGCCAGATTTTATTAAAGTAGAAATGAGATGAGATAAAATGCCTAAAAAGACTATCAGCGAGTCTGCTTTACTGCTGTGACTTGTGAGCCTTTATTCTCGAGTTCGTCTTCCATTAAGTTTCAGATCTTCACAGGTTAGCTATGTTTGTCTTCCTTTAAAGCGATTCCCTTTGTAGCACTAAACTTAGTCTAGCTGCCTCCTCCATAACGCCAGTGCCCCTGGCAGGACTTGGTGATACTGCTGGTGTTTGAGCTTACTGAAGCCTCAGGCACATAAAAGATTTCCCAGCAGCAGTGGTTGCAAGATAAATTTGAGGGGCTCCTGTGGAAATGGGAGAGGCACCACGGCCTGGGCAAGCAGAGTGTGTGCAGCCATGTGTGCTGCCACGTGCATTTCTCCTGGTGTTTGCACACTGAACAGTGGTGGGAGGGCAGAGGCTGCAGGTGCCGTTGCTCCAGGTCCATCCAGGTCTCCTTTTTCTGCAAGTGCCGATCTGCTGCCAGGGTGGGTGATCAACTGCTGTGGCTCTTACCCTAAATTACTGTCCCCTGGGCTCTTTTGAGCTTGTTTTTTCAAAGGTTGCATGGTTTTCCTGTCTGCTTTGCCTCATCCCTTGCAGTCTGCTTGTCATTTTTACCTTGTTTCTTATTTAATTGTTTTGTTGCTGTCCAAACAAATAAAAGTTAAACTTCTACTATTAATGTGAGTTCAGAATTGACACCAGTGCCACAGTACTTAAAAAATTTCAAGAATTCATCACACTTATCCAATGGCTCTTCCAAGTTTTTGGAAAATAACCAGTTGCACAGAACTCAAAACAATGAAATAAATAAAATAATTTATACTAGTTTGTTTAGAGGTTAATTTGCTCAGTGTGTGGAAACCCTGACCTCTAAATGAATCAAACCTGCGAGTGGTCAGCTGCAGGGAGACAATAAAGAATTTCTCCCCTGTCTCATTGTGAGCAGGGGAGGAGGATTTGAGCAGAAAGCTATCCTGCATAATTGCAAATATTGTATTGGAAAACATAACTTTTAGTTTAGTGAGAATGTAGGTTTTGAGTTTGCATCTTTTATTTCAGCTGTCACTGACATTTGAGCCTCTGCAGTTAAGGATATGCTCACCCTCTGCTTGTTATTGTAAACAGATCCTGCCTTAGCATTATGTACTGTAGTAAGGATTGGTATAATTATAATTTATCTTCATAGTTTTATATCTTGGAATATGAGGAAAGCATTGATTGATACAAACTTTTTAACAGCTCAGTGAACATTGAAAGATATTGTGTGTCTAGTGAAATACAGAAGTCAATCATGGATATTCTGTATCTATTATCCTGTATAACCTTTCCTTTCCTTTTGGCATGATGGATAGAGGATTCTCTGCAACGAATCCACAAGGTTATCGTATATGGACTTCCCATCCTCTTTCAGATGGACTTGATAAGCTGTTTCAACAGATGGAGAACAACTTTGTTTTTTAACAATATTTATGTAGTTACTGAGTGTTAGGTAATGGATCTGTTGTTAACTTGTTTAATTTTTTGTACCCAGTGGGTTATTGCAAGCATTTTGGCTTTGTGTTCTAAATGTAAGCTTCCTGCCTATATAACAACATCAAAAAAACCCCATAATCTCTGCTATATGTAGACACTGAATTATTTTTTGAGTAAATATGTTCATTGATTTCTTTTCTTATAATGAGGGCTATATGTGCTGTTAGTTACAACACTTTCTATCTGTCCCTCCCTGACAGTACAATTCTTGAATGTGTGGATACATAAAGGGCTTATTTTCCTTCTGCTCCTTCTTTTTTTTTAAAAAAAAAGTTAGTTTTTAACAAAAATATCTTTCCTTTGTTGTGTGGATAAAGACTGTAAAAATATGTGGTGTATACTTGATCCAGTGTTCCTTTATTGAGTCTTTAGACAGGTTGAAAGAACTGGATTTTCAGGTGATGTATATGACCTACACTTACTGGTGCTAACTAATGACCTCTTCCAGTAGCTCTCATAAGTGTGGTCTGCTCGGTTCCTCTGTTCTCACCCTTGATTCTCTGTACTCACTGCTGGACCCCAGTGATGGCAGTTTGAGTGTTAGTGTTTCCTGGATGTCACCGAAAGTTTTTGGTGCCCCCACTCATGTTGGTAGCTGCTCACCAGTACAAATAAATGTATGGAACTCATTACAGAGGGATGGATGTGTAGCAAGACTAGCAGAGTTGATTGTGGGATTTTCAGTGGCACTTACATTTAAGGAGAACCTCTGATTGTGTTACACGTGATCAGCCTCAGAAGTCATCCCTGCTTTGGACAGGAGGTGGGATGAGGTGACTTCTGGAGGTTTTGCAGCACCTACCTGGTTTTATGGTTCTGTGATCTCCTTGTGGTGCAAGCATCTTCCCCCAGCTGCATGCTGCTTTCTCCTTGGAGTTACGGGGGGTCCTGAGAGTGGTCCCCACAAAACTTGTCTGTTAATTTGAATTTTAAATCTTCAGAAAGCTTTCCTTCCTAGGCTAGTCTAATCTATACCTGTTTTTTCTCTTTTTCTTTGTTTTCCCAAATCAAAGACATGCTTGTAGCGTTAGTAGTTACTGACAAACATGTCAGTGAGTTTTAAATTTGGAGGACAGACTGTGTCTTGGCTGTCGCTGTGTAGATGGTTTATTTTTGAATAGTGATTACTAAACCATCTTTCTATTAGTGCTGAAGTTTTTGTAGAAGACCTTTCTCCCAGATTAAGATTTTGGGTTGGTTTTGTTACAAAATGTAGATCTGAATGTGTGCCAGTGCTGCAGATGACTGACTGGAGAGTACCACAGCTCCCTGAAGCTTTAGACTTGCTGGCTTGATTACCGGTCAGGCTGCGTTCAGCTGGGTCATAGCACAGGGGCTGTGGCTCATAAATGCCTCCCATTTTCCTCAACTAATGTTATCAGACAGTATTTTTTGCATTGTGTTAGTGCACAGTTGATCTACTCTGGTCTGACCTAGAACATAGAAATGATGATTTTGGTGTCAATGCTAATTTACATTCTCACTGGTCAGAGGAGAGCAATCCTTGCTGAAAGAAGCTGCCCCAATCATGTAACTTGTTTTTCTAGTACTGCCTCATCCTGCACTACTGTAGTTGGTGAAAACTTTTTCACAGACTTCAGTGGTACAAGAGAAGTTCATTGCTGAGCAAGGTAATGGTGGTCTATGTAAGTTTTGTCTTCTGGACTCAGAATTCAGCACTGGAGAAAACACAAGTTCTTGTTCACAGAAATCTGTGGTTTTCCTTGTTTCACTTACACAGTTGCCTTTATCCAATATTTTTACCTGCAGCTGTCCTCTCATCCAACAAACATGTTTGCCACTAGAAAACGCTAATGTGTAAATGTTTTTGATGTATCCATCATAAGTGTGCTTTCATAAACAGAATTTTTGTCATTTTAGAAAATGTGCTTGAACAGTTTTAAGTCTAAATCAAATAAGTGTTTGGGAACTTAACTGATTTCTTCAAGTCACAGCTATGAGAGTTATGGTATTTCTTAGTAATTACGCAGAATGAGCAAATTGTAAGAGTAGAAGAGATCCAAGAATGAGTTACTCCTATGTTAAAACACATGAATCTACTACAGAAATGGACTTTTTGTTTTATGTCTTTATAAGAATTCCAGTTAAACATTATAAGCTTTATAGGATGATAGGACACTTTATCCTGCCAATTTGTCTATTTGCAATTAGTTTAGGGTGCACTTAACATATTGTTTTAATACTTCAGAAATTAAAGGTAATGATATACTGCATTTAGGATTTATTTTTTCTTGCCAGCATACTAAAATATTTGCACTTCTTCTTTTATTTTCTTTTTTAAATCTAATTTTCCTTTCAAAGTCTGTGTTTCTGTGAAAATAAAAACACTCTCTAAAGCTATGTAAAAGTGTTAATAAATTGGTAATCTGTTATCTGTTTTTATCCTTAGCTAAGGGTCTGATCTTGACAGTCCTTCATTCTTAAGTATTTTACAGAGTTCAAGTCTCAGTGGTTCTTTTTTCCCCACATGTATTTTTTTTTTAACATGTGGTGGTACTGTTAAGTATATCGTATTTTCACTCTAAAAGAAAGTTGTAGCATGTTCTTTTAGTGTCCTAAACCAGCTGTCTTGGCACTGCCTAGCTTATGCTAATCTGTTTGGTATTTTCATAGAATATATACTTTGGTTTGGGGTTATGTGTTTATATATATTTAGTTTTAGCAGATGACTGCGTATTTATTTATTTTGGCAATATCATTAATTGTTCAGAAGACTTTTATCCCCAAATTTCTTAGTTTTTCAGACAGACCTAGAACATCTGTTTGTAATTCTGTCTTGAACATTGCCAACACAAATTCGTCTTGGAAGCTCAGTCCATATTTTAGCTTAAAATGTTCACAGACATTTTCAAGGTTCATGAGTTTTACAAGTGCGATTAATATCGAGCATGCACTAATCTGGGTTTCTGCTCAATGTTTTTAAAAGTCTCTGCACATACAAACCTTGCAGTTTCCCAGTCAGGTAGGTTAAGGAATTTCTGCTCTTCTTACAGGGTGAAACACTGCTGCTGTTCACCTAACCCATAGTTTAAGGTGAGAAATGCAGGAAAAAAAAAAAAAAAATCTTTTGTGTGTGTAGGATTGATCCATCAGTGCTTGGCCTATCATGTCTGGGTTGTGGTTTGTTTGTTGTTGGTTTTGGGGTTTTTTTTGACAAAAAATCCAAACAAAAACCTGAACTTGTAGTTGGTTTTTGTTTTGTTTTCAAATGAGTCCAGTGATCAGAGCCTTGGTCTTTTATCTGCCGCGGAAGGCCCCATCTTCAGCAGCACGATGACCTGGTATCATGCTGGAAACATTTTAGCAAAGTGCCAACACATGGTCCTGAATCGGCAAATTACTCTGTGTCGTTGTCTTCTGTATACTCTCCCAATTTTATGTGGCTTAGTTTAGAAACTTCTGGCATATATACATGCATAGCATAAATGCAAGCTTTTGTGAAAGTTTATCTCTGTTGTAAAGAATTTCTATGAAATCCTGGGGTTACTGATGTGAAGTTAACAAAATTTTGTTTAATTATCATGTAGCCAGCATGTACTTAGCCTGACTTGGTAACTCCAGTGAGCAGAAGAGGGAATGTCACTACTCAGCTCCCTGAGTGAGGTTGTTTTAGAACTGAAATACCTATTACATAGGAGATTGTAAATCCACTCTGCTTTTAAGAAGAAAACAAGAATTATTCCTAAGTAAGAACACAGCTTAATTGAAATACGTAATTTTTCTAATTGACAGCCCTGAACATTCTTTGTTCTTTAAACATAATCTGTTCAGTGTGGAAGCTGTCATATCAGTAAAAAATGCACTACATGCCATTTCTGAAATATAATTTACTTTTAAGTTAAATAAATAATCTCAAACAATATGGATCATCTAGAGTTTAGATTTCAGATTTGAAATCTGAATGGTTCCTTGGCTGATGGGAATTTTGTTCCTTGGTCTGGAGCTGCTGGCTCATCTCCTCCAAAGCTGAATTTTGCTGTGGTAAGAGATAGCTGCATTGAGGTGAGTTAAATGTATTCTTCACCCTTTGGTCATTATTTTTGGCCTTCTCGTGTTGTAATGTTTTTATAATTTTTGTTTTGTATTAGCAGAGATGATTTCCACAGGCAGTACTTATAAATGCAAAAGTTTGTTCTCTTCAGACAAATATTTTGGTAGCAGTTTTTTTGCAGATCACAGAGCTGTGTTCCCTTAGCTGCATTTATTGAGAAGTAGCAGATCTCTTTTTCAGACAATTTATTTAGGTTTTGAAGAGCCCACCAAAATGAGATATGAAGTCTTTTCATTTTGTGTTTTTACATTAATTGTAAATTGTAGGTGTGATTTAGGTTCTTTTAGCTGTCTTAATGATCTATGTGAAAATAATCAGAGGCTTCAATCTGCTTACTAGCCGAGAATAACCCCAATTTAAGTGAACAGAGGAGCCAGCCTCTTTTATTAAAATGAAACAAAACTCCTAAAATCAAAACTAAACCCGCATCTTCTACTGTTTATACTGACAATTCAAGTTTGCTTTTTCTGGTCAGCCCCTAAAAAATACCAGGTTCAGTGAGTATTTCTTCCACAGCCTAAGCAACCAGAATGACAGAGATCTGGTGTTTGCCTCGGAGCCTGCAAGTTGCTTGTTCTTGCAGCTGGCCTGCAGAGGATTACTTTCTCTGTACCTCTTATTTACAATGAATGCATGTTGATACTTTCATGAGAATACTCAGATCAGCTTTAACTTAAGTACCTGTTGCAGACATGTCACAACAGTGGGGACTTAACATGAGCTACTTAAAGTTGGTGTGCTGCAACATTTTTTGAGTGAAGTGTGCACGGTAGGAAAACACTTGTCCCTCCCTCCCTCCATTTATAACTGCAGAGTGTCTGCTTTGGATGTAAAGTTTGACAGGAAACAACATTCAAGCAGTAAAATAAGCTAAATGTAGGCTTCCTGTAGGTCATTCTGACACTGGACCAGCCTTTCTAATATGCATGAGCCACTTGCGTGTGTGCTAGCAGAGCGGTCGGAGGGAGCAGATGTCCCAGCTGGTGAGAGACCTCTTCTGAGTTTCACTGTGTTACTGTAGGGGTGGTGGTGGATATTCAGAAAAGGTGATGAGTTAGTGTAATGTTTTAATGAGATGTAAGAGGAAGTAGCAAATATGAGATGAAAAGTTAAGAATAAGAAAGTTGAGAGGTTGTATATATGGATTAAAAAGATATACATGTATATGCACACACTTGAATTTTTTTTTCAACCTTAATGAAAGTGAAGTTTTCAGTGTGATTGTGGTGGATCATTCCTTTTCACATGCTTTTTCATTTCATTGATTTGGGGCATGGTTGACTATAAATTACCAGGGGCTCATGTTTTTCAAATGTGTACTGCTGGCATTTCTTTTATTCTGCAAAGCACAACATTGCTGTTGATTACTTAGCTTCTATGGATATCTGTAAGCCATATCAGCACTGACAGACATTAACAAAAACTCTAGCTCTCTCCCAGTGTTTGCCTATCACAATAAACCTTCACTTTCTTCTTTTGCAAATAAAGAATAACATATTCTGCATTTTCTTGTACTGTGCTCTGCAGAGTCTTATTCCATGGTTATGGAACTGAAACAAATAATCTGATTTCACTCATGACCTGTCACTGAAGCTATAGTATGATGATTAAAGGCCCATGTTTCTTAGCCACGGAGAAAATGAGATTTAACTGAAGACTTATAGTGATGTAAAAGTAGTATTTTCTGGAACATAAAAAACAATTTTAACTGAACAACTGTGCAAAATCCATAGCCAATCCATATCAATTTGTGATTCTCCATATTAGTTCAAACCTTCTTCAGTGTCTGTGCCTCTTTGAAGCTTCTTCAGTACCAGTGGCAGTTTTTGAAATGGAAATGTGTGCACTGATGCGTTGTGATTGGGACAAGTCAGCAGAAAGGCACATGACAATATCTTATGATGGATATTATGGCTTGGCAGCTCCTCTTTCTCTCAACATTTGCTATGGAATATTGTTGTAAGAAAAAAAATGAGAACCAGTGTGAGGAAGCACATTGTATGTTTAAATTCCCATTACTTAATTAAGAAATTGATTCTATTAATGAAAATAATAGCTTCAGATATTTAAAAGATACTTGGTTATTTCTCATGTTAAGGCAACATCATTATTATATTGCTTGATTAACTGAACTAGAAAGGGAGAAGGCTTCATTTAAAAATACATGGAATCTTTTATTAAAAATTTAAGATTGAACAAAATTAGTTCAAGAGTTATTTGAATTCTGAAAGCTACCCATGTTTTCTCTCAATTTTTTACATTTCCAACATAATTTATTAAAAACTTTTTTTGCAAGTATTATCTGTGCTCCCTCTCTATAATAACAAGTAATTTCTAGAGGCATGGATTTATACAAATGCTTTCTTAGTTGGAAGAAGTATCATTTATGAAGGTATTGACTACAGTTAGAAATGTAGCAGTACTAATAGCAGAACTAGTTTGTGAGAGAGCGCTGCCATTTGCAGGCGTGTCTGAGCGTGTGCGTATCTTCAAGCATGTCAGTTAGTGCTACTGAAATTTTCAGGGTTACTCCCAGGGTTAGATGACTTCCTGGTCAAACTGTTAATCCTTCAGCAGGAAAGTTTTTTTCTGAAGCTGGTTATGACATAGGGTTTTAAAATACATTCCTGAATTGGGCCAATTTCTTTTTAAAGACCTTCCTGTTGGAAATGAGCACATTTGGAAAACATGAAGGGTATATAGGTTTTGCTTACTTACTAATTGATATATCGAATGGATGGGAGGTGGACTGAGGCAAATTAACCCTAGTGCTCTCAGCTGTTAATTTAAAATTACTTTTTTACCAAAAATATCTGGGTGTCACTGTAGATACATTTCTTTTGACTTTTTTTGCTTCTCTACTAAATGGAGAAGGGAAACTTGAATGACTGATCTTTGAAATTGAAGAAACATCTGTTACACTTTTAGCCTTTGGATGTCACCAGAGTACAGAGAGTAAGTATTAGATGATGTGGAACTGATTTATGGCTGGTTTTGGCTGTTTATTTTGAAGTGGAAAGACTCCAGTCCTGCAGAGGCTTTCTAAGAGCAGTAGTCGCAGCATCTTAGCCAGCTCCACAATGGCTGTGACTCTCTTAGACTTAGAGTATTGAGCAAGAAACGGGATCAGGACCCTGCCCTGCTTCTGTAGGGGCATTGATACCAAATAAAGTGGGGGTGGAAGTAAACAGATATCACTACACAGTTTAGCCTTGGTATTTCTGACCTTATTACTGTGGACTATTTAGCAGAGGCCTTGAAAGCAACTTCCTATAGGGCCTAGGCTCTTGGCCCACAGTGGTTGGGGCTGAGTTTGGGGATGTTTGGAGGAGTTTCAGTACCAAGAGGCTAACTGCAGGGCAGAAGAACCTTACAGAGATCTTTTGAGAACAAGATGGAGGCTTCAATGAATCTTTCAGCTCTAGGACTTTGTGGTTTGAGGTGTGAAAAGTTTAGTGACTACATTTTTTATAGTAAGATTTCTTGCAGTCTATCTGGCATTATAAATGGACTTTAAGTCATTGAAGATGCTTGAAGATCTTGCTTTCCATTACAAAAGATGCAAAGCAGCTGTAATGAAAATAACAATTTGGCTTTAGCTACCTTATAAAGTCAATAGTAAATATTTTAAATATACATATATATTCTGCATTTTTGGAATAATTTGTATGTAGCATTGCTGTCCCAGTGCTAATATGAAATACCTTCATTCTTATCAGTGAACATCTCCAAGTTTAAGCTTTAGAGTGGGACCCATGAAATGCACCTTTCAGTGACATGTGAAGGAGGGAGATAGAAGGGAAGACATCTCTTTTATGTTGGCATCCAGAATCTGTTGGAGAGAGAGAAGTGAGGGTTGTGACATAACAAATTTTATTTAAGCACTTGACAGGAAGAAACTTTGTAAAATATTCTCAGATCAAGTTGCTTGAATGTGATCACCCTGATGTGAAAAGAAATTTGCTGTAAGGAGTGTAAAATGAAAAATCATCGTGCAGTAAGGCCATTTGTCACTGTGCTTTATAAATAAGTCCAGTCCACTCTTTTCAGGTATTTCCAAGCCACATTTCATTTAGGTCTTAGACAGAAATTATTGGCAGATAAAAACTTTTTGGGGCTGATATAGAACAAAGTGAGACTTTTCCGAGCAAAACACCAAGACCTTTGGAATCTAGAAAAGAGGAAGAAGATTCCCAAACAGGAAAGATGTTGAAACGTGAAGAAAATGAGGGGAAAAAGTATGAACAGTGACAAGAAAACCAAAATACCTGCAGGGCTGGAGACAATGAAATTACAGGAAAATAACTGTATAGATATATTGAAGATCTGAAGAAAAATACATGCTTAAAAAAAGTTGGAAGGTGTGTGTTAATGGTAATTTAAAAGACTGTCCATCCACCTAGACTGAGAGAGAACTGGTTAGGCAGCTATTTGTCAATTTATTACAGGTGTTTGTAGATCTGCTATAAGTAATGTTTCCTCAGGTTTCTCCAGAGCCTCACATTTGCGCAGAATGGTTTAGGAGAGTAAACAGTGGTACTGTCAGGAATAGTCTGCATTTCTGAGGTGAAGATTAGAGTTGGTATCAGAAATGCTTTTGTCTGAGGGAAACTTAAATACACTTAAAGTGTATCCCAAGAGGAACAAGTACAGCAGAAAGGCATCCTGCTGGAGGCAGGAAGCGGAGTTACTGATGTCAAGAACATTTTCACATTCGTCTAATGCATAAGTATTCAGCCGGGTTTTATAAGCATCCAGTTCATGACAAGAATGCTTTGGATGTCTTGCAAGATCTCACAATATCGGAATACACCTGAGCAAAAGGGAAACAAGCGGTTTCTCTGGGCTCTGTGCCAGTGTATGTGTGAACCTGTTTCTCTGTGTTGTCAGCCCTCTGCTATTCGATAGAAATACATTTTCTCCTGCATTTCACTCCTGTTTTCTGGCTTTATGGGTTCTTCAGCTAATAAGTAAGCAGGACTGACTATCCTGTTCCATTTGCCTACATTTGTATCTTAACTTGGCTATGACCTGAACATAAGGGCTAAGCAGGTGAAAGCGAGGAGTTAACTTGATGTACATCCTTACTCAATTCTAAATCTATGAGACAAAATGCACCATGATTTGTTTGAGTCCAGATGTATTGCTATGTTTCTTCAAGTTTGTTGCCTGAGATATTTTATTTTTGTTCAGCATTTTCCAAATGTATTCCATAGGGAATGAAAGGACTTTCAGGTGTTACTTTTCATATTTGGAAGCAGAAAAGTAAGTAAAGAAGTATTGCGAAGTATTGCAGGACTTCTAAAAATGGGTATCCTGAAAATATAAATATGGTCAAGAAGAGAAATGAACTAAGAAAGAAAAAGGTGCTGAAGATACTTCTCTCTGAGATGATCAGATGGGTTTATATTTCACTGAAAATCATAGATGCATATATCCAGGAGATAGTACTAGCAGGATGTAAATATTTACAGCATATGGTATTTTAGAGTAACAACTTTCTTTTTGTGGAATGTTGACTTATGGGTCAAAGAAAAAAATACTTGAACATCCAGCAGATTAATGAACAATGCATTTATCATTTTTATAGGGAAAAGTGAAATATGAGATGTTCTGTTATACTTGGCTTCATTGGATTGTAAACACATATTCCAGAAATGAGCGTTTAAAAATATTGCATATAGCTTTTTTTGAATGCTTTTAAGTTATAGATTTGACCCTTTCATATCGTCAAATATAATCTTAGTCTTCCTCAGTGTTTGGCTTTCTTCTTTGATCAAAATATCAAGGTGGAATGAATGTACTGTGTGACTGAAATTAGTCTGCTTAAGCCTGAAATTGCTGGAGGCATGTTGATGTGTCAACTGCAGGCAAACACAGGAGATGGCCTTGATTCCAGGGAAATTGTGTCAAAGTAGCTTTGCAGGGCAAGTAGGTGTAGGAGACAATTTGTAGTAGTTACCTTGTGCTCTCGGAGACAAATTTTGCTGTTTCTGCTTCAGTGCTCTCGGTGAGGGATAGCTGTGAGTTTTGCTGGGAGGATGATTACAGTATTTTCATGCAGCTATTGATTTCTGTTGTAATGGCATTTGTATTATTCATTGTGCATGTTGATAAAGTGTGTGTATGCACATTATATGTGCATACATGTATACACATGTATAAATATAAAAGGTATTTTTTTCTAAAGTTAGTCTGTCTAACTTTGGGAGATGCAGAGTGCTTCTCCTGAACAACATTTTCAGTAAAAGCACCTTGCACTACTGAAATTACTTCTGAAGTCTTTTCTTGGTTTTCAGTAGAGAGGTTTTCTTGTATTTCCTTACATAGATTATCATCAGAGGTAAATATTGAACGAAGAAGTAGAATTTAAAGGTAAGATTAAATTTCTTGCCTGTTTGAGGACCATATTGTTAGGTATTTCTTCTGCACTAATTTTACTGGAAAGTACTGCACATTGCATCTGGAGCTTTTTATCAGTTACCAGCTTGATGGGGAGGTGTATAGTTCTGTTCTTAGTTGTATCAGAATAAATATTGCACTTCTAGTGGCTCTATTTTCAGCAAATTAATGTATGATTGTGGGGGGGTTCTTTTGGGTGGGTTTTTTTTTTGTAGGGTTTTTTGATTTTTTTTTTTTTTTAACTTGAAGGAGAATCATCTCTTTGTGGCTCTAGATAACTTACAGTTTCATCGAAGAATCTTGCACCATTCCATGAGTGTTGGATATTTTAAAATATCCAATCTTTTTCAAAATAGTGCAAAGAAGTTTTGAAAAATAAGCATTTTCTTATCAGAATTCATCAATTATGCTATCATTGCATGAACACAAAGTCTAGCTCTACTCTATGGATCTCTTCTACTGTTTTTGCAGCCTTGATTCTGACTGATGCGACACCCAAAAGAAGAAGCTAAAGATCCAACATAAATTGTCAGATAAGCTGATACTGGAATTAAGAGATTACTGTAGACCACAACAAGGTTTTGTTTAGAAAATGTTTTTCACAATTTTCAGAACAGGTATTATTCAGAAGAAAAATCAAGATGCAGAAAAAAATTATGGAAGATAATACCTAAAACACAAAACCAGACAAAAACTAACATCCAGAACCTCCTGTCAGCTGAAGTAATATGACCCAGCATGTTCATTGCCTATTCAGTGTATATTTTAAAACCAAATAAAGATAATATATATGTAAAAAAACCAATATTTGTAAAACCTAAACAAAACTGACTCCCACTCTAAGCAGGAGGATTCTCTCTGTCCCCTCATCTATTTGAATTATGTTTTTTCCTTATAGAATGTATCCAGAAATGTTTCAAAGTGTTAAGTATATAACTGGATGTAACAGGAATTACAGAAAACAGCAGTGAATGTGGGCATTCAGGTTGGCATTTGAGACTTCATAAGACAAGACTTAAGTTATGGGAAGTAATCTTGAATAAGCTGTATTTTTGTTGTATTACTTGGTGGTGTGCTTGGGAGTGCAAATGCTTTAACTAAACTTTCATTGCAGGCCAGATGCTTTAGTTATTAATGTTTTCTGCCATTTATTTATTTATTTATGTATTAACCTGGACAGTGCAATACCACTTCTGTAGTATGTTCAGGTATAAAGTAGATGATCATTATATTTGGGAATAAAATAGGTTTGTTTTTCTTATATAAAATGTCTCAGTTCCTACTTGAATATTATCATTGATGGCTAGCTGTAGTTGCTATCTTATAACTAAATATTTGTAATTCTTGCTACTTCTCAGAAAGCTACTTCTCCCCAGTGCTGCTGTTAGGTTGAAAAAGATTAATTAATATACTTATTCAACACAGTGAAGTGTGCAGGTGGAGAATATGGGAGATTTGTGCATGACATTTAGGGACATAGTTTTCAAAGGCTTCTTACCCATTGCACTCTTGTTTGCTCAGACCCAACGGGTTACGTGGGACCTAAGAGCAGTGTACAGAATAACCTAGGGCAGAAGAACCCAGCAGCCTCATTTCAGACACCGTGGGCATGGGGTGCATGGAGAATGGCTTCTCCTCCGCCAGCTGATCGGCACTTGTGAGATGGGGTCCAGAGCCCTGGCAGGGGAGAAGGGAAGAAGCCCTGAGCCTGCCAGGCAGCCTCAAATCACCACCCAAGGCAGCAGAGGGCTGGGAACCCCTGCTGTGGGCATGGCTTGCTGGCTGTGGAGGGTTATTGCTTGCCAAGAGCTTTGATTTGGGATGTTGCAGAGGCATACACCCTGGGATGGTTGCTGTCTGGCTCCCGGCACCCTTCACCTTTGTCTCCGGAGCTGTGCTGTGGCTTTTGGTATGCTGGAGACACCCTTCACCTGCAGTGCTTGGTGTGCCCATGTGGGTCAGCAGTGGGGTAACAGCTGGGGATCAACTGTGCTGCTACACTGAGTTATTCTGCTGGGAGAGAGGTAAGGAAAGAAAGTCACAGTTGCAGTTGATATAACCCCTCTGCTCTCAGATCTGCCAAATTTAAAATGGCTGTTTGTTATTTGCATCTTTCTTTTTATTATTAGAAGACAGAAACATATTAGTAAAATGATGAATGACATGTTTGCTTATTGTGGGTATTGATTGCTTTCACTTTGTGACAGGTCTGAATCGCACACTCTTGAGAAAATCCAAGTAGACTTTGTGCACTGACATGTTCAACTGAATTATAAAGGTCTAAGATTTTTTTCAGGAAATTAGTTCAACATGACATGCATCTGAAAGAGTTGCTTTTTGTTACATGTATTATAGTGCTGGATTATTAACTGAAAGACAATCTCAACAACAAAAATGCAGTAGGGGATTTATGTGAGATTGCCCTTTTGTCCTGCAAGCTGTGGCAGCAGCAGAAGTGTGAATAAACTGCATAGGAGTGTTGAGCTCAGTCTGGTAATCAAATGTTCTGTTATATCTGACACTTATCTTGTGAGCGGGGCTGAAAGTCAAGTGCCTGCAATCGGCAGAGAAATGTAGATACATTTTCTTTACAAATTAAGTAGTCTAATTGTATTTGGTTTGTTTTGTTGTGTGTTTTTGTGGGTGTTTTTTTGTTGTTATTTTTTAACTATATTAGCCCTTTTCCTAGCAAACAGAAGTTTTTTGTGATATTTTTAAAAGGGCGCATGTTTTGTGCATTGTGAGAGTTCAGGTGTAGCTCTGATGGGACCTGACAGTCCAGGCAAACCCTTGTCAACCTCTTCGCTCTGTGATTCAGACTTGGCATGTTCTTCTTAAGATTTTAGCCAGGTGTTTGCAGACTGTCTCCTGTGCTGCCACTCATGCTTGGGAGCAGCTTTCCATAGACCCAGCTGTCTCACTGCTCATTGTCAACCCCTCCTTACAGTGCTTTGATCTTCTCATACCTTTAACAAAAGGGAATTTTAAAAAAGTCGAAAGAAAAAAAAAGTTATTTTTACTGGGGAGTGTGTGTGTTCCATTTCCAGTTGAAATGGCTTAGATTTTTCTCCATCTCATACATTTTTTATCTCCTGTCCCTATCAATCCCTTGGGACTTCCCCCACCCACATATGTATTCAGGTTTACTTCTTGCCTTAGTACACATTGAGAGAGCTTATTCTCAATGAATTATTATGAATGGTGTTTGTAGACAATAATGATGAAAAGAATTAGTATTATCTAAATTCCTCTGGGTAAAGATTCTTCACCTGATCATAACACCACACAAGAGGACAACTGACAACCCCTGTTTACTTTATTCTTGTGGATTTTTTTTGGTACAAGCTGAGATCCTCACTTGTGCTTGCTGTTTCTTAAGGGGTTGTGGTCGTTTGGAAAATCTTGCTGAAGCTGTATTGGAAAATTAATAATTTATTTTCAATTACTGCATCTTTCTTCCCTTTTCTATTGCAGCAGAAACTTTTTCAGAGATTAAAATATTACTGAATGCATTACATCAGATTCTGTGCATTTTCTCATCTGTGAAATTAATCCCATTAGGTGAGATGCAGTAGATACTTTGTAAGTAACCTTATACTATCTCCAGATGATATTTACAGGTAATGAGAAATGCATGGAAGTATTTGACAGTGACTTCAAAATTGTTTTAGTAAATCTTATAACATTAATAACATTTGAGGACAGGAGTAAACTAGGCAAATTGTCTCACTTTTTAAAGTGCTCTAAAATACATGAATTCTGTATATATGAATACATGAATACATTATTCTTGAATTCTTTATACTCAGATTGTGCTTTAGGTCATGCTGTTTTATATTTGAAATGTCATGGAGCAAGATTCATAGATGGTATAAATCTAAAGGAATTTTTTTTAGTTCAGCAGAGAGGAGAGGAGTGGAAGAAAAAGCAATGATTTCATCAGTAGCTTTACTATTCAGTTCTGTAACAGGCATTCTACATCTGCTTGTCATTCAAAGAAACCCCACAAGATGAATGGATATTTCGTTCATTTTATGGTGCCAGTAGGGAGTCACCCTATTCAAAAAAATCTGACTGGTAGTGTCAGTTTGGCAAAAATCCAAGTTTTGAGTGATGGTCCTTAGATTTTTGTGTGTGTATACGTTGTTTACTGCAGCACTGTTAACCCTTGGGGACAAAGGATACAAAAGAAATAATCCTGTAAAGTATTGAAACTGAGGTGCATGCTGAAGGAGCTTAGTGCTTTGTGTTGACAGGTCAGCTAATTGTTTTACAAAAGAAAGAATGAATAAGTGTTGGTGACTAAACACCAATGATTTCAGTAAATCCTGGTGTCTCTTGGAAAAATACCAAGAGGTATACGAAGGCAAATTATGCTTGCAGTATATTAAGGTTGTCAGATCTAGCCTTCTGTTGAAAGGATGTGGAATCTGTAAAGAGACTTCTCTGATAGTTATGGACTTTTGTTCATGTAAATTCTGACTCCAGAAAGTTATAATTGCTCTGCTTTGGGAATCTGTTTTACTTTTCATACTTTAGGGTATATGAGGCTAAACTTACAAATGCTTGGTTATCAAAGTTCTAAGTCATTACTGTGTTTTGATTAAATAGCATTTGCAACAGCAACAACAACAGATCTGCCTTCAAAATTGTTTTGTTCAATCATTCTGAAGTAGAGTGAGCACTTAGTCATTCAGATAATGCTGTATAACAATGAAGAGAAGTTTGATAGAGACTGCTAGCATGGATGTGGAATATTTAATGCAAAGGAGGTATCTAGAAAAACAGGGACCGAAAGCTCTTTTGTGACCTCTCTGTGATTCTGTACAGCCACGTAAAACAGACCTGTAAAGAACAACAGGGACACACTGCAGAGTGATGATCTCGAGGGCTGTGGCTGTGTACGTGGGGAGCTGAACAGCAAACCAAAGTTCTAGGTGCTTGGCTTTCTTTTTTTGTTCTAGTTCAGTAGGCAGATTTTTAGTGGTAATGTTGCCTGCGATGTTGTGAGTGGTTCACTGGCGGACTAGAAAAGTAATAAAGTTATAGCTAGACAAGTTAAAGTCCTTGTAGTGTCTTGTTTCAATAATTTGAAAGGTCTAGCTTCAGAAAGGTTTTAATCTATCCTGTTAATTGTGAAATGTCTAGAAAGAAGATGTGAATTTCTTATAAATGATTATTTTATGTCCTTGATAAAATGTGCTGCTTAGTATTAAAAGATATGTCAAAACTTTTCTCAGTAGGGAAGAATTGGTCTGTGTAGTTTATAAGCATATGTTTATACCTGGACTGCTTCTGATATCCAAGTCAATAAGCAGGTACAAACAGCATTTCTGTTTCTCTTTTGTTGCCTACAGTAATTATTCCACTAAGTGTATTTCTTCCCAAAATTACTCTGACATGAGCTTCTAATCTAGAATGAGAAATATGTGCTCCTTTATCATAGGCTGGTTAAAGTTATGTCATTGCTCAACGTTGCAAATTAAGCAGCTCTCCCTGGCTGGCCAAATGAAGATTTCCTACTTGTTTCTAACTCTGAATTGTCCTCAGGCATTTAACCTTAAAATCAAAAAGCTATTGTGCACATAGAATATTTTAGATTCTGTTTATAGGGATCTAACAGTTGCTAGCCAGCCATCAGGACTGACTTTGCAGATAGGAAGGTAAAGAAGGCACTAGCAAAACATGTGCTTACATCTGAAATATTTCTAATTTGTTTTTCTCCTGGTAGTTAGTAGGAATACCTACAAAATATTGTGCAACAAAATAGTGATTTTTATACAGTAGAAATTAAAAGATTGCTACTTGATTGTAACGATCTGTACATAGTGCTCCTCTTAATCTTTGACCAATGCAGCTATAGAAACGCCACAAATGCTTGTAAGTGTCTTAAGATAGTGAACAAGCTGTTATATTTAACAGTTCAAACATAGCAATACTTTGATATATTAGCGAAATACTTCTTCAACTTGAGGGAAAGGAGAGATTTTTTTGTGCTAGAGGATGCTCCACAGTATTTCTGGCGTTCTGACTCTACTCTTAGTAGTTTTGGTGTCATGGCTGAAATCAGTGGGCTACATTCTTCATCCAGAAGTTCTAGATTGAGGTTTTTGGGCAGTTGTTGGTGCTGTCTTTTTCCAGTGTGGCCTTTGGAGAGTGTTCTGCCATTTGAAGTCACCCATAGAAATTAAAATCTGGGGACAAATGAGTTGTGTAATTAAAAGGAGAAAGGTCATGTCAAAGCAGTTGAGCTAGGAGTCTGAGTACATGGTATGCAGCCTCTAGATTACTGATGACAGCGGAGGAGTTTTCCTTTGGGGTCAATCAAATAAATTACACCTTGTTTTAGTTGCATCAGCTGGGCATGTGATTGAAAAGAGCACACCTAGGAACGATGTGCAGACACTGGGAATCTTGCAGAGAAAGTTCTTTCATCTCATTGTTTGAACCTGTACTTCAAAATGAGCTGTGTTAGATGCTTATTTGTCTCCCAATCAAATTGGAAGACTGAATCTATATAATAAGATTCGAGGCAGCTAAATATAAAGCACTATAGCAATGCAAAGATCGCACTGTGTAAATTGCCTTTTGAGGGGTAGAGTGGCATGACTGAGACATACCTCCTTCCTTGCCTTGCAGAAGGATGAAGGGGGTATTGAGGAGCAGTTCATGGTGATAGTTTCTTGGGTGTGACTGAGCTCTGTTCAGCCTCATGCAGCTCACAAGGTAACAGTGGTGCATTTGGTTAAGGTCAGAGGGATGGCCAGGAGTAAGTCTGAAGAGAAGTAATAAGGATGATACAGTCCAGTTAATTGTATCTGTAATGTATGTCTCCTGCCTTCAGTTTAAACAACTGAAAAAATATATACTGTTTTCCCTGCCTAATGGATGCCCCTATAAAGCATGGAAGTAACTTTGCATGTTAAGAGATCGAAGTGAAAACCACAGTGTTACCAGAATAATGCAACATGATCAGTATTTTCTACAGGAAAATAAGAGAGGAGGGGAACATAAAAATCTTGTTTCTACTCATCTGAAGTAAAACTCTTGACTTGAACTTGCACATTTGAGATGTAAGATTTGCTCTGTGTTTGCTTTCACATTTAATATTTCCTTAGTATCTAAAAATTTACAGAACTTCAGTGATGTTTTCTTAACTCATATAACTGTAAACTAAAACAGCATCAAGAAATGGTGTTAGTCAGGATGTGCTTTTAACCTTTGATTGTGATGCATAGGTCTGGTAGTTATCCTTTTAGATTTCACTAGATTTTTTTTTTCCTTCTAAATAAATTTTTATTTTGGTCTCACTGTCCACCAGTCAGAAGTATTTTCTTAAGGCAGAAATTTCTGCTGACATGTCAAACTCGGACTGTAATAAAGTTATAAATTGATGTCACAACTGCAGGTTCACAGCAGTGTCTTGCTTAAGACAGATAATGGTGTTTGTTTAAGACAAGACTCAAGACAGATAATAAACAGATTAACTAGCTGTATTGCACAGGTCTAATTATGATGTTATCTACAAAATCAAACTCCTGGGAGTTATAGCTGTATGGCAAAAAAAACACAAAACTTTTAATATCTTTACTGTTGGTCCAAACTGACCCCAGAGGTGCTGAATCACATGAGTAAAGGATTGTGAATATAGCTTTGAATGTAACCATACATCATTTCTTTTTGTGTAACAGTGCATTTTAGACTACTCTTGTTTTTCGGCTATTTTTCTTGCCTTGAAATATTGGAAAATTGCTAGTTATGTCAGAAGGATAAAAGCTCTATTTGTATTTATAACCAATTTTCTTCTTTTTCTAAACAGGAGTGAACATCTGCACAGATGCTCTCAGTGCAAGGTTGCTAAATACTGTGGTAAATCTTGTCAGGTAAGATGAAAAATAACAGCTCTAAAGGGTTGAAGAAAACAGGCATTTGAATACCTTATTTACAGGGTCTCCATGCATTTTGCATCTTTTTGTACATCCACACTGCAATTTCTTATCTGTACTTGTGAACAGAGTGCATAAACATGCTGCCTTGTTTTATTTAAGTATTTTTATAGTTACAAATATAATATATAATATTATAATCAGTGCAACAGACAAAACTAAGGTGAAACGTGGTGTTTGTCTGTGCTTGGTTAGAGGTGGGGAGATAATTTTTCAGCTTTGCTGGCTATAGACTGAGGGCTTTAAATCAATTTTGCAGTAAAATAATTTGTATTTCAAGAGTAATTTTTATATATTCAATTTTTTAAGAAGAAATGAGGGTCAAGAATGTGCAGAAAAGGCCTTGGGCAAAACTGCATCTCTGAGGAAGGTAAAAAGAAGATGGAGCCAGGCTCTTCAGTGATGCATGACAGGAGGACAAGGGACAACAGGCTTAAATTTAAAGAAAAGAAGTTCACATGGGATATAAGGAAAAGCTGTTTCACCCTGAGGGCAGCTAAGAGGTGGGATAGGCTGGCCAGTGTGTTTGTGTCATTTGCATGCTTAGAGGGTTTCAAAATCCTATTAGATAAAGCTCTGAGCTGGATCTGACTCCAGAGCTGACCCTGCATACAACTAGAGATCTCTAAAGGTCCCTTCCAACCTGAATTATCCTGTGATTCCATCCTATGAAACAGCTCTGAAAGGTGTTGAAACCTAAAACCTTAACTTTTATATTTGGCTTATGGTACTGAGTGGACATGCCAAGGATAAGTGACTGTGTAAGGTCTAACAAAGCAGAGAATCAGGCACCTGAGATTTGAACCATGAGGGTCACCTTATAGAACATTTGAATTTTTGAATTATTCCTCTTGGCTTTGCATTGTGATTTCTGTTTGTTTTTCTAAATAGAGAAAAATGAAGAAAACTAACTAATGGTCAAAAAAGGCTAGTAGTAATACTCTATTAAATGTATATGAAGTAAACTTTTAAAGTTAAGTCTTTGATATGCAATCATGTGCTTCTATAAACAATTCTGCCTTAGTATAATCTACAGTGTTCTCAATGTGCCAGAAACCCCTCCTTTTTGGGATTAAAACATATGGAGGGGGAAAGGAGGAAGATATGTCATTTTGATTCATAGTATGGCAAATGTGTGCAACATACATTAGCTGCTTACTGTATCATCAATAATAATGCCACAGGTAGATTTATTATGGGAGATCATACAGAAAATATGACTGTGAAGAATATAAAAGATGTGTATTTGCAGGGTAGGTTTAAAACAAATATCTGCCAGGAGAGTAATTGGTGAAGCTTCTATTGGCAAGTCTCTAACGTGAAATGAGACTGTGCTGTCAAATCTGCAAGGTGTAATGCAGTACTTTGTTCCAGCTTAGGTGTAGAAGCAATGAAGGTAGGAAATGGGGCTTCCTCCTTGGGGAAAACAACTAACGTGAACTTGCTTCAAGGATTCACATTGAATAGCCTGAAGCCATCTTGGGTATCTTTGCTTTGCGTTTCTAGCTCTTGGGTTTGTGTGCTTGAAGCTGTCCATAGTTGTAGGTATTGATTTCAGTGACGCAGGCTACTGCTGCTAAAAGTAATCTACATTTAAAATGCTGGGTATTTACTGTTATGTAATATCTTGAACTGTTAATATCAATAAATTAATACTGAATTACTATTGTACAATAACCTGTGATATTAGAGAGCATTTAAGAATAACTGAAAAAGTATTGGTTTATAGTCAAAACAGTGAATTTCTTGGGATTGATGATTCAGGGGAGATGATGGAGATAAAACTGGGACCAACTAGTGCTTTTGAGGACTGTTCTCTAATTCATATTTCTTTCGATAAGCTAGCTGAACTACTGTGTGGCTCTGCTTTTATAGCAGCTGTGAGCAAAGCTCTCCTTGGCTGAACCAAAGGCTTTGTGCTCTACTTAGCCTCTGTAGCTTTAGCACTTCTAATTGAACTAACTGCTGAACAAAATAAACAGCAAGATATTGACTAAAATTACAGTTTGCACATTTAAAAAAATGAATATTGGCAGAACGAGACTATTTTAGTTTTATAAATACAGAGAACTTTGAAATGCAAATTATGTGGTTGGATTTACAATTTACACTTAGTTGCTTATGCTTAAAGTCAGTTTTCTGGAGTTTCATGGTTAATACATTAAATGAAATCAGAATTTATGTAAAAATCTGACTTAAAAAAAGATTCATCTGAGTAGCTGAACTAGGTTTAGTATAAAGGTGGACTTTGTGAAGGAAACTTCAAAATAAATGCAGCAAAGAATCTCTGTGTTAGAATGTAGCCACGTTAACCATTTTTAAAGCTGCAAATATTGTGTAGAAATCTTCATTTAACTTAAAATGCCAGGTCGTTAAAAAAACCTCTCTTCTGGCTAACCTATAGGAGAAGAAATAGTCTTTTGAAAGTTATTCCCCATTTTGGAACTTAATTATGAGAATTGTTATTCTTTACGGAGCTAATTAGGCAGAGACAGGAGTCCTGAACAAACCTATACGGGAATTAGAATTCCTAGTTTGTAGAAATCACCATACTGACTATAGTGAAAATTTAAAGTGAATTGTGACAAATTTCAGAATTTTTTCTTTTTTTTTTTTTTTTAGTCCAGTTGAAGCAATTTGCATTGTTTACTCATAACTTTTGCCTTCTTCTGATAGTGTTCATTTCTAACAGAGGAAAAAAAATAGTCTGTTTTAACGTTGGAAGACCTTCCCTGGGAGGAAGGGAGAATGGTCGTACCAGGTGGCCATAGTAACAGGTCTGCACTGTAGTAGTTATGCTCATACTGGATATGTGATATAAAAACCTTAACTCAAAGCCAGGATGCACAAAGTTAAGAAAAGCTCCCGTGGAGAGCTGTGGGACTAATATAAGCCTAATAATAAGTATTGTTAGAGACCGACTTTAAAAGTAGGTCTCTCCAGAGTCACAAATCTTCATGGTTTCATATTGTTCTGTAATTTGTATCCTTATTGTATTGGTAGTGAGAAGAAAGATTGTTGAATTTTGTTATACTTAATGCATTTGGAGCTTCCCCCCTCTCCCTGGCTGGTTGGGAGGAAGCAAATCACAGAAGCAAAGTGGCTGGAAACGACCTTTAAGATCACTGAGTCCAACCATAAACCTAACACTACCAATTCGACCTTTAAACCATGTCCCTAAGCACCTCGTCTACCTGTCTTTTAAATACAACCAGGGAAGGTGACTTTACCACCTTCCTGGGCAGCCTGTTCCAATGCTTGACAACCCTTTCAGTGAAACAGTTTTTCCTCATATCCAATCTAAACCTCCCTTGGCACAACTTGAGGCCATTTCCTCTCTTTCTATTGCTTGTTACTTGGGAGAAGAGACCAACCCCCAAAACGTTACAACCTCCTTTCAGGTAGTTTTAGAGAGCAATAAGGTCTCCTCTCAGCCTACTTTTCTCCAGACTAAACAAACGCAGTTCCCTCAGCTGCTGCACGTAGAACTTGTTCTCCAAACCCTTCACCAGCCTCGTTGCCCTTTGGACACACCCCAGCACCTCAACATCTTTCCTGTAGTGAGGGGCCCAAAACTGAATGCAGCACTCGAGCTGCGGCCTCACCAGTGCCCAGTACAGCGGGATGATCACTTCCCTACTACTGCTGGCATCAGAACTAGGGAAGTGATCTTCCTAGGGAAATGGCAGTCCCATTCCACCACTCCTGCAGAGGAGTCAGACTAATTCCTTTTTGGCATTGGTTTTGGCTGAAGAGCTGTTTTGCAGAAGGCACGGGTTTGCACTGTTCTTCTCGTGTGGGAATGTATCTCAAAGAAACATGGCATATGATGCTATGTGGTGCTGCATATTTCATCTCATTAGGGCTTTATTGACTGGGGGAGCTATTAATCATTTTGATGTCACCTCTAGCATGTTTAAAATTCTGTGCAACATTTATGTAGGGGAAAAAATTTGACAGATAAAAGCTTACTCCACGTAACATTTTTAGTTTAAGTGGGATAAAAATGCCAATATAATTGTTTTACACAGAATGATGTCTGGACGTTTACAAGCATGACCTTGTTTCTTCTAGACAAGAATAATTCTATTCAGCACTAGATATTTAACTTTTATTTGTCAGACAGCATGTGACACTAACTGTATTTGGATTAATGCCTTCTTGCTGTCATTTTTTCCCTTTGTAGAGTTATGAGCAAAGGAAATGAAATCACAAATCTCCCATGTATCTAAAAGAAATAAGAACTCCAATATATTTATTATGTGTAAAACAAAGAGGGAATAAAACAAAACAAAACAAACCCTGAATGAAATAGAATATATATTACTGGTGCTGAAACCCAGTTACCTGAAACAATTCTCCTGCTTAAATCGAGCTTAAGAAAAAATTGTGTGATAGCCTTTGTAATCTTTATAACTAGCATGTTAGCGTCTGCACGTGTGATGTGCGCTTGCACGTATCACTGGCATTCCCTCTTTTTTTATTTATTGCTCTACATGTAATTTCTTTACATTAGACACTTTATCATTTTTAATGTGGCAGTTACATAACAGAAGCTGTTTTTCTGAGTTTGGATTTTTTTTCCTTACTGCATATCTATGAGAAAATGTCACCTTCAGAAGCTCTTGGATATTCTGAGTTCTTGTCATTGTAGCAATTTCTTGTTGTGTCCTGTTTTCTCAATTTGCTTTTCAAAAGTATTTGAAAAAGCTGGGTGGCTTCAAACATATACTGTGAATATGTAAATAAAATGTGTAAATATGTACTGAATTAATGAGTTTTTGTAAATTATAACCAGAATTTTCAGCTTGTAAAGACAGGAGGCAAAAAAAAAAAAGGTGATCAGAAATTAACTGTCTCTTCAACATGTTTCTTCAGCTGAAAACTCATTCTTGTTGCTGTTCCTCACTGATGTGGGGGGACAATAAGGGCAGGGAGGAAAGACATATTTTAATATATAGCAGCTTTTCCTCACCTTGTCACCCTGTGTCTTCTCTGCTATGGAAATGTTTGTCTTTGTCTGCTACTCTAAAAAGAGCGACCTGTAAAACAAATTGCAGGTTCAGGTAGTACATGCAACTAAAATATTTTTGGTTCCATCTTCTATTTTGGTTACAGCAGCCATTCCTGGTCTAAACTGTGAAATTATCATCACCAGTCCTCCCAGCCATGAGAATTAATGCCTCACCAGCTCAGGGATCTTTGGGGACTCTTTTTGGAGTGTGGAAAACTTGACCATTGCTTCAGAGCAGCAGTGTTTTGGTGAAGCAGACAGATCCTGAAGTCCTCTGTGGTGTTGATTACAGAGTGAATGCTTGCCTAGAGTATTGTGTATGTTGGCGAAATTAAGATAGTAGAAGAAATTTTAGCATCCCCTACAGTTCTTTCCAGTCTTGTGAAGTTTTCAGCTCCATATCTTCTTATCACAATGAAATAAGATTCAGAGCCCATTTATTTGTCTAATAAAAATTTCAGCTAGCTGGAATGGTGATATCAGTTTGGAACTAAGCTGTTAATGCTATTTATAGCATGTTGCATAAAAGTAAAGAAAAATATTTGTTCTGCAGGAACTTGGGACAAAAAATGAAGGTATTCTGGGTTTCTGTGCAGTTTTTGTTCTATCTTTACATGTTCCCTTTATGAATTAAACATGTCAGATACAGTGTTTGAAAAAGTATGGTACAAACTGTGTTTTCAGGCACTAGTGTGAAGGAGACTAAAGTAGACTCTGTATTGGCAAGGAACTGAACTGGGAACTTGACCTTACAGTTTTTTTTGTTTGTGTTTCTCTTAGGTTTTCTTAAAGGTAGTTACATCCTGGGGTAGCATAATGGTGGTGCTGTTGTGTCCTGAACCTGCACTGCTGTAGCTCCAGGGTCCATAGTAACAGTTACACAAGTAATTATGCTGGAGGAGGGAATGGTGTAATGGGGTTGCTTGGAGTGGATAACCCATTCTGTCCTTCTCCACAGCACTCATGCTATAGCTGCAGTCTTAGACTATGCTGGTAAAGCGGGTGCTGCTGTTTCTTTGTCAGTCAGCATCTGAGTTTGCCTGTGTTGGATGCTGCCAGAGGCAGTGGATATTGTTACCCGAGGAAGATCCCCTTCCTGGTCCTCTGGAGATGACTTTTGGATCTGCAGCCATTCCTCCCAGCCTGGCTCAATGCCTATGATGCTGTTGTGGTTCTGGATCTAGCCCATGTCAAGGCTGAGCATGTTTCCAGATATAAATATAAGTAACTATATATATGCAAAATATATGTGTGTCTGTGTGTGTGTGTATATATATATAAAAGGTATATATATATATATAAAAGATATATATATATATAAAAGAGATATATATATATATATAAGATATATGTTATGTAAAATAACATAATTTTTTTCTTTCTCTCTCTTTTTAAAAAATCCTAATAGAAAGAAGCTTGGCTGGACCACAAGCAGGAATGCAGGTGTCTTAAGAGCATCGAGCCTAATTTTCCTCCAGACTCTGTCAGACTTGCTGGCAGGATTGTTTTTAAACTAGTAAGTAACATTCTTTTAGATTTGTTCAGTGTAGCAGATTCTGATACTTTTTCCACTACATTTTTAATGTAATTAAGAGCTAGAAAGCTGAAGTGAGTGGGATTGCTGAACAAAATGGGAGTACAGATTGCATTACAACATGACTGATTAATTTGCAGAAATGCTGAAAGGATCAAGAGATGCTAAACTGGACAAGCTTAAGGACTTTCTCTTCCTATGACTATGTGGTATCTTGCTAAACTTGCTTCTGCCTAGAAGGAAAGCACAGTTTCCCTAGAGGGAAACTGTTTTTTATTTGATACTAATGAAGTTACTGTTGCTTTTCCATTAACTTCACTGGGAATCTAATTCAGCCTTATTTGCATGAGAGGAAAGGACAGAAACACTGTTAGCTAGGCCTTCCTTTAGAGGGCACAATGCCATGCTTTCAGTGTTGAGTTCTCTTAATCTCAATTACATTTCTTTTTTTTCCTAAACTTTCTTGGAAGTTCTGGGTGTTTAACATTCCTACGATTTGATTAATTTATGTGAACTAAACTTTCTGTTAGATTAAGCAGCTTATGACTGTATGAGATTGTAAATCAAAAAGGATTTGCCCCTTTTTTTTAATGACCCTGCCGTGGTGATGTTTATTTTGGATAAAAATGTGCATTTGTTGTGGTCTGAGGTGATAAAATATGATTTAATATCTTAATTTCTACATTGTTGGGAAGAGGGTCTGCATAATTGTTTTTAAAGGGCAAATATGTACGTAGCTGTACTGTGCATTAATTATAGTCACATAAAATCTGAGACTGCTAACCTCATAAATTGCTTTCAATTACATTCTGAAGGGCCAAAGTAAACTATTAAGGGTAAGCTGCCGAATTAAAAAAAAAAAGAGTATAAAATGTATAAACCAAGAAAAATTTAGTATTTTCGTGATAGTTCACAGAAAGTATGGAATGACCAGTTTTATGCTGATGCTATTAGCCTTACCTAATTGTCTTGCAGACGTGTCACACTGAATAATCAATCTTGTAGAGTGTTTTCAAGACAAAGCGTGGTATGTAGGTGTTAATTATCTGTTTTTGTCTACAGCTTAGACAATCAGCATGCCTTTCTGAGAGACTCTACTCTTTTTCCGATCTTCAGTCAAGTAAGTGTTTTTCAACCATGTTGCAGGAAATGCTTCCAAGTTCTGCTTTACAGAATGGCCATCTGATTTTCTTGCAGCTTGCCTTTGAAGGTCTGCTCTGTAGCATAACAGAGTCAAAGACAAAACCTGCTAAAACCTCTGTGGGGAAGAACAGTTTTTTTAAAAGATCAAGAAAAAAACATGTGTGTCTTTTTTTTTTTTTTTTCAAGCAAAACTTCCACCTGAGTTTTTAGCTTTAATATTTTCTTCTCATTTTACAGTGTACATCTTGCCTGTTCAGTTTTTAATTTACCTGATGTCTGCTTTATTACATACAGTGCCAATATTTTTCTATAGATATACAAAAATACATATATTTTTACACCAAGATTTTACTTTTTTAATATTTATGTGTTATTGCATAAAGCTTCAAAATAACTTACAGAAAAAGGAAAGAAATCTAAAATTTTCGAGGGATATGTGTATGTCTTCTACATGACACTTCAATGGAGAAAAAATGCACAGATATTTTTATGGCTACACAAATTGCAACATCCTTGGGTAAGAAAGGATGCTCATTATAATCTCTCAGCAGAGCTAATTGTGAAATAGAAAACATTTTTTCCAGATTTTGTGGTAGTTTAAAGACTTATAAGGGAAGAAATACATCCTTAGTTCATTCTTGCCTCTTGCTTAAAGGGATTTTCTAGAGATTAATGTGAATATTTTGATTGCCTCAACATTTTTTTAGTATTATTCAGAGCTTTGGCTGTAAAACCAGCTTGATCTATTGATATAGTTGGGTAGAAATAAAAAAGACATAAACTTAAAAAATTACAATAACTAGTATTACAGTTTTTTTCTGTATATTGTGACATTCTGCTGCCTTCTGCCAAACTGCAAGGGCAAAAGACATAAGGCAACAAATTAAAAGGGATAGAGGGAATGCATTTCAGTAAATTAAAACATTAGGATTTTCTGCCATGGATATTCTCAAATCGTCTCAAATCTCAAAGGTTTATGGGAAATTAGATGAGTATCTGAATTAAGAGCAGCATATCTAGATGATTCAAATTAAGTTAAAATGATCAAGACCACAGACTTCTATGCATCATGGCACTGCAGGGATCCAGGGAAAAAAAATCTTCATGGTGCTCTACTGTACCATTGGCTGGTTGCACAGTGGCACAGAAAGAACTGGAGGGAAGGGAAGAATTTCCCTTTAAAAATTAAATATTGTTCACTTGTACAGGAATTTTCTGTAGTGTAGGCAAAGATTTTTGTGTAAGTGATAATTCCATACAAACTGAGGTTTATCAGTACTGCTCAGGAGATGATCTCAGCTTTCCTTAACTTGATTGAAGACCAAGGGGAGTAGTGTGTGATAAGTTGTCTGGAGAGAAGCTGGGTATTGAACAGGCCTGAGCTGCAATGGATAAATGGTACAAAAATCTGTAAAATGTCTGTAAGCTTCTACTAAAATTCTCATTCTGAAGGAAACGCTGATACAGCCGGTGATACAAGTGGAATGACTGTCCTCTCACTGCTACAGAAACAACTGGTCCATAGCAAGTTAGTTTAGGAAGAGGCAAATGAAAGACCCACATCTGGCTCGATGGCAGAGCTCAGAGGGTTTTAATCAGTGGCGCAGAGTCTAATTGGTGGCCTGTGGCTAGTGGGGTTCGCCAAGGGTCAGTCCAGTCCTATTCAATATACTCATTAGTGACCTGGATGAAGGGACTGGGTGTACCCTCAGCAGGTTTGCTGATGACACTAAACTGGGAGGACTGGCTGATACACCAGAATGCTGTGCTGCCATTCAGCGAGATCTGGATGGGCTGGAGAGTTGGGTGCAGAGGAACCTGATGAAGTTCAGTAAGGGCAAGTGTAGGGTCCTGCACCTGGAAGGAATAACCCCAGGCACCAGTACAGGTTGGGGGTTGATACTTTACAGAATGACTTATGGCACAATGTTATGTAAAGGTTTTGGCTAGCTCTTTCCTGTTGCTGTTTTCACAGCTTCCTCGCTAGAGTGAATAGACAGTCTCTAAGGTTTTGCAGTTTGAATAGTTCAAAAGAGTTTGGGTGGTGTGACAACTTGTAGTAGCTGTGATGCTTTTTGCTGCTTCTGTATCCTCAAAAAGCTAATGTTATTTCATAACATTTTCCCCATTTACTGCACAGTTTACAGATGGTGTTGATAAAGATTTACTTTCCTTAGATACTTGGTAGAATCTATAAGAAACTCAGGAAAACGTTTTCATTGAATGTCTAAGTATATAGGGGAAAAGATTTTATTGGAGGGAATCACGTGAACTAGAAATATAGGTTGTCCTTTTGAAGCAAAAAACTTCTTAGGAAGCATCGGTATAATAGAAGAGAGTGTTTCAACATTTCTCAGAAATATGACGTTAGAATTTCTAATCGATACTCCTATTTTTCTTTTCTCAATCTCTCTCTCTCTTTTTTTTTTTCCTGGAAGTCCAAAATATTTTGAAAATTGTTTTTGTCACTATGCTGTCTTAGTCTCCTTTACACTGTTGCTCTTCAGTGTTACTTTATATGGTTGATGATTTTCAGTGTGGGTGACTTAACTGAATAAAAGCACATAAAGTTTTATACAGTTATCAAATAGTTATCTGATAAAATATGTAATACCTATATATAAAAAAACCCACATGTGGAGGCATCTATCCCATTATAAAATTCTATTCCCAGGTCCATAGTTCTTTCAGATTCATTGTGTACCCTGAAGCTCAGATTAAGTAGGAGAGGTGTCTGTGTGCATTGTTACTTTTGCTAGTTCTCATTTATTCTAAGACAATTCCTTACATGGTTCTACAGGTTTGCTTTCTGTTATGATCATTCAAAAATCAATTTTGCTTTCACTTACCAAGATTCAGGATGCAGAGAAGAGTTTGTGTGCTGTACTATGGACCGACATTTTGCTACCTGACTTATATCAGAGCTGCATAATTAAATCCCCATGTCTATTTAGAAGACTTTCCACAGGCCTTTTATAGCATTTTCTTCCCACACCAGGATTCTTACACAACTGAAAAAAGTTTCTTAAAAACACAAAATGAACACATTCACAAATTTAACTTCACTTTACTTTTGGCCTTGGCTTCTTGATATGCTGTGAAAACCAGGTCTTGATCATTTGCCTTTAAAGATCCCATGGGACTTTTTGCTGGGATCATTAGCTCTTATGTCCTGGACAGATTTCAGCATGGATAATTGCATTCTGCTCCCATCTCTGTCATTTCTCCCCGAAGTTCCAGTTGGATTTGGTATTGTTCACATCTGTCCTAAACTTAAGTGTCCATTTATACTGTGCTGCTTACATGATTTGTCTTCTCCATTCTAGAGGTATTTTATTTGCTAATAGTTAAGCAAAACATGCCTTCCTCTCTTTGTCATAATGCATTTTGCAGTGTATGTCAGGTAGTTTAAGATGAATGACATAACATCTTGAAAAGTTGCATTTGAAGGAAAAAGCATCTGTAGTTTCAAGAAATATTATATAAGAAATGCAAGTGTATGCTTGTTTAGGGTTTATTTATTTATTTTTAAAACTTGAGTTTTCTGATTGTCTAAAAGTTTGCTGTTTTTCTTGAAGGCACAATCTTCATATATATGATACTTTTCTATACCAGATATTTCCATACATTGTGAGGAACACGTTTGGATTTCTAATATCTACATTGATACAAGCTTGCAAGATCGCCCTCAAATGTCTGCATTGTTAAGATGCACATGGGTAGTGCTGTGGGTAGCAATAAAAAGGCAAATACTTTGGTTAAACAGGCTTTGTGCCAGGTGTGGAGAGGCATATTTCAGCATTCTTAGTACTGACTGGTTTGAACTTTGTGAGGAGCTGAATCTGGTTGCTCTGGGAGAGCACATCTCTCCTTCCCTAACCTTAGTAGAAACAGATCACCCTTAAGATTCTTCTGGAGTCATTGCTTGCTTGGTATGTTTCAGAGTCACCCCAAGCATGGCTCGTAGATGACATTTCAGCAGCGGTGACTGACCATTGGAATGGGAGCAGATCTTGGAAAGTATTACTATAGGCTGAAATGGAAACAATTTACAATAGAGAATATAGATGTTTCTTGAGCTCTGTATGTAGCATCAATAGGGGTAAATTTACCATAATATGGTGTACTGGTAGGATTGCATCATTCAGCTAAGTAGGGTGGCCCTCAGTGTCTCCAGAGAAAGTCTAAACAGTACCGAAGAGTTTGCAAATCAGGAAACTCATACCAGGCTAGAGGCAAATTGTAGCTGGTTGTACTGGAAGACTTCTGGCTGATAGCTGTCCATGGGTACTGGCCATTTTAGTAAGCCAGCATTTAGAGCTCTGCCAGAAGCAGTTCACAGGAGATTATTAAAGCAGCTCACTTGTGTGGTGTGTGTGAAATGGAAACTCCATGATAGCCAATTTACAACCTACAAAATAGCCAGGAGCTTAAAGCAGAGGGATGCTGGGTGGGATAGAGCACAGAAGCCTAAGTATCATACACACTAAGTGGCTGTTTAACCAAATGCAGTGACATCTGCTTTAATTGCATCCTCTTTTTAAGCAAGTGACTGGGAGTTAGCTTTAAAGAGGAACACAGATCTTGAATTGTCCTTCCAGAAGGCCAGTAACTTGGATCTAAAGTATGGGGAGGAACCTTTCTTGGTAAAAGGTTATTTTCATTACCATTAGGGGTAGATTTTCCAAATAAAATAACAATTCACTGTTATGCAGAGATGAAATTGATTCATAGTGCATAATAATCCTCTTTGCCTTTTGTTATAGGCTGATACTTGAATCTGTTCACATTCACATTCTCCATTTAGGCCTTACTCATTTTGTGCTAACTGGCAGGAAAAAGAAAACATGAAGCAGGTAATCAGGCACTGAACTTACTAGGGCAGCCGAGTTTCATGTTCCGTGTTATCAGTGACCTGATGCGTGCTTGATCACTTCATTAGAAAATAAGGCACTATGTTTCTGCTTCAGGATTCCTATCTGTAAAGCATGAATAATGGTGCATTAGTATTTGATATATTAAAATGATATCTGCTTAGTATTCTTCCATATGCATTCCATTTACCAGCTACTGTGTATGAAACATCCTTTGCCTCTCAAATACTTTCCCTTTTGATCTGCTGGCATAAAGTGTTTGACACATCTATAGAGAATACGGTATAAAAATATGCACTGCTTCAGGAAGGAAGGTACTGCTGCGTAAACTTTCAGGCAAGTTTTTGATGGTACAAACCCAGATGCCTAATTTTTGTATGTAATATCTTACATCTACTTACACATCTGCTTTATTTATTGGCTTTTGATCTTTAACTCACCATTGTATTCAAATGATTTGGCAGTAGCACCTTGATAAATTATTTTGTGTGTTGATAGGTAGCTGTCACAAAAAATGACAAATGTCTGCCCTCTGTCAAAATTGCCCTCTGTCAAGATTAATTCTGGGAGTGGAAATGTCTAGACTGTATGGCTGCCATTGGACATCTTCAAAATGTTGGTGAAAGGTTCTGTTTATGACATGATATACTTTTTTTTTTTCTCTCTCCCTTAAGATATTGGACAGTTAAGTGAAGAAATGAAAGATGGCCTCAGGCACCTTGCACAGACATTGCAACTGTATTTGAAAATAGAGATCCAGGATGCATCTCGCTTGCCACCTGCAATTGACTTTTTTCAGATCTTCACAAAAGTAAGTGTTAAAATGTGATTTCTTGACAAACTCATAAGTTATCCTTTCCTTGTGTTCTTGATTTATTTTTGAGTGAGAGTTCAGTAGATGGATCCAGAATGTGATATATGACAAAGTGGAAAAAAACCTATTTTTTTTTTCTCTATTGAGTCAGTATTTAAGCAGAAGTATAGCTTTTGTATAATTGTTACACTTTAAAGTGGCAGCCAGAGGATATTTTTCCTTTTTAAAATTAAATGTTAAAGCTCTTGGGTGGGGGATGGGGAGGAAGCTGCATTAAAAACTAAACAGGTACAAACCCAATTGAGTCAATCAACCTAAGTAATTTTTCCACAGTGATAAAAAGCGTCACTCTTCAGACTCAAATTTTTCTACAAAGTGCAATATCTTTTGTTTGCAGATAAATTCCCGTTCTGTTTTGTCCTTTAGTGTAGTGTGTGCTAATGGGTGTTCCTGACAGTACTGTATCCCATGAACTGCTTTCTCAGGGGCCATGTGGATCATCTGTTCTAAAAGGCTACATGTAAAGTACTTGAAATTAATTTCCACAATATGTAAAATGCTCGTTATGTTACTAACTATTGTTGACTTTTGCTGTACATATTGTTTTCAATTCAGAAAGCTTCATTTTGAACAATGCTAGCAGAAGGCCTTCATATGGAGAATACTCATAGTTATAACGTGTTTTAATTTTTTTTGATTTCTAATTGATTGATAAATTCTGCCATAAGATTTATCTTAACTCATGCATGTTTTAGTTGTTTTAATAAGGATTTTCTTATGGAATAAGTAAAACTTTTAGATGTTTTTCTTCTCATGTAAACAAAAGGAAGAGCCTATTCTAAAGAAATTAAACAAAAATGCAATATACCAGTTTTTATGTTTTTGAAATCTGTTTGCACAATTGTGGAATCTCTTTTGCTATGGACAGAATGAGTAGGAGTAATATAATCAACTGTGATGTTTTTCTATTTTTTTTTTTTAATTAGTGATTAGACTGCTGTGATGTAAACTTGCAATTTTCCCTGAAAAACCACACAGGCTGAAATTTGCCCAGTCAAAAGGGCTTGTAGATAAAAACCTTATGCACTACCTAGTCTCTGCTCAAACTTTTACTTTCTTGTGTTGGCACACTGGTTTGACCTGAACTTTGCCAGATGCATTTCAGATGAAGTATGCACTCTGTGTTATCTGGTTTAGAGAATTTGGACAGCTGAAGATAAGGCTGAGTATCAGATAATGACTGCCTAACTGGTTTCAACTAAGTTGCAGCTTGTAAGAAATTCTTTACAAATGTTGTTGCCTTCTATATAATAATAAGCTTAAGACGGAGGCTGGCCTAGGAGTGGTGTGATGATTGCTCAGCATGTTGAAGCACTAGTGAAGAAAATAAGGAAGCTTTTAAATTTTTTTTATGTACACACAGGCATAAGCATCCACACATATGTGCTCCCCCTCTTTTCTCCCATGTATTTTACCAAGGTGATGCAAATGGGCATCAAGGGCAGAATGAAAGTCATGATTTCCCAGCTCCAGTTAGTTCATTCCTAACTGCAGAACTAGGAATGTTCCTGTTAATTACACTTGTCCCCCTATAGCTTTGCTATCACAAAGATATTTTTAACTCAGCGTATTCCTTCTGTTGACTGTGAATTGATCCCTACCCTATTGAATGTACTGGAAAGTAACAAGTTTTTATTTCAGAGGCTCTCAGACCATTAAAGTAGGTCTCATTTCCTCCTTTTGCTCACTTTGCTGAGTCTATGTGATAGTCTGCCCTAGGAAAATGGAGAGTAAATGAAGTAGACCTATCATGGGTACAGGTACTTCATACCACTAATAATAAAAAGAATTGACAGAAGGGACAGAAGAATCTGACTGAACAAGTGGGTTGGGAGAAAGGAACTGTCGACTAAATACACCTATATGCTTGTATATAGCATATATAGTATATTGTTCTGAGTTCTGTCAAGCACAGTGCTTTTTGGAAAGCTCTATTGTCACTCTAATTTTCCATGTGGTATTTTATAGCCTTCCCAGTTTGATTGTCAGGTAAGTGTGTTATGAAGTATGGCATTCTATTAAAATATGATTTTAATATGCCCTCCTCCTTAGTAAGGTAGCAGCAAGCATTTTCTGCCACTCCCATAGAATGCTTTTTGGAAGATAAACTGAATGTCAGTGCAAAAAAGTACTGTGGTTTGTTTTTCTTTCCTTAAGCTGAGTAGGGATTCTTATTCCCAGCAGGTAAAATTTAAGGCTTTGGAACTGTAAAGTCTCTGATAAAAGACTTACGCAGTCTCTTCTCTGTAGTGTAACTCTAAAAAGACCAGCTGTGATGACTTCTCTGTGTGGTCATAGAATAAAGAAATACTACAGATACATGACTTCAAGATGTAATCTTGTTTTCCCAACCTTTTCCAACATTCCATTCAAGTTCAGTAGGTGCTTATTCTAACATTGAACTTTTTTGGATCAGTTCTTACATTGCATGCCACAAAAAGATCCAGTCAAAGGTCCCATTTTTTTCTGTTTGATGCTAGATCCTCAAGAAGAAAAAATAAGCAGACAGCCAGACAAAAGAGAAAAATGGTCCTGCAGCGAGATGACTAAATTCCAGATAGTTCTTGGAAAATCTCCAACCTCCTTTAGGTCAAAAGAGCTTCTCAGAAGCTCTTTTAAACAATCCTCCTTCTCTGCTGGCCACTTCTTGTGTCTTGTGAAAATTAATTCTAGTTTTATTCACTTACTTGTGATGCTTAATGGGCAGAGAGTCCCCTTGAGTGCAAAATTGTGGAAACTTCCCATCAAAAATCAGAGAAAGTTTTGCCATTTCTTTCCATGGGAACAGAATTTCACCCCAGTCTATTTTTAGTTTGCATCAGACCTATGGAAGATATCAACTGTACTAGATGGGGAGGTGTTTCAGAAGAGTAATGTGCCTTCCTTTTTCACAGGGTTACCCTGTACTTATTAGACAATTTGCTTTTGTATAAAACGTCCTTTGAGCTGCAGATGGATTTTTTCATTCTTGCTATCTGATCACTCTTCGGAAGCTCTAGTTTATTTAACATGCCATTTATCAAGGTTGTGACTGTTTTTAAATTCTGATCCTCAGTATTAAACAGAATTATCTGCAGTTAATTACGTGATAAGGGTTTAACTCCACTGAGACATTTTCTAATGTCAAGATAAATTTTTGACACCATGATTTTATGGTTTAGTGATGTTTCCATAACCTTGAGATAAAGTCAGTCCTTGCTTTTTATTCTTCAGCTTTACTTACATGTGTGAGGAGGTGGCCTGGAATCCTGTGAGACATTTAATGGATGCAGAATAAAGATTTTTTTTTTTTTTAATAAATTTATGGTTCTTTTTATAATACCAGACAGATCCACGTAAACTGGTTAAAGACATTGAATGAAATCTGTACCTACCATGTTGGCTGTAAAATTGTGAGTGACACTGCTGACTGGAATCAGGCCTAAGAAAACTTTTTTTAGACCAAATATGGACTTGGTGCCTTACATAGAATTGTAACTACTCACACTATGTCAGAATTGATTTTTTTGAGCCTTTTGAAATTGTCTGAAAACGTTTTTTGCAATTAAGAAAGAGACTCCTATGTTAGATTAAATGGTAACCATTTTAAAGATCTCCTAGTTTCAGATATTCACATTTGTGAAAATAGTAAGATATATGTAACCTCTGTCATTAGATAACACTAAAGCAAAATCCAGTAACAGTTAATGAACTGTAACATGACAGACTTCTAGAGCAGTTTTGTAGTCTTAGAATAGAATTTGGTTTGGAAAAGTGTTTCCAAAGGATGTTTTGATGAAACAATTGATAACATACTTCTGTAAAAAAGGTGCTGGATTGAAGATTCTTGGGAACCCCACAGAACAGAGATGATATTTTACTCCTGAAATAACAACATACCTAATTTTTGTTGTATGAAATTTAACTTTCTGAACAGTATCTTAACTGCATGTGGAGGATAGGGATTAGAGACAGAATTTTTAGCTTTCTGAAGGTCTTAATCTTTCCTACAGTTCCAGTCTTGCCACTTTTTTCTTATGAGCTGATTCTACTTTGAAAGTAGACATGCTGCTTTCATTTGGTTCACTGGAGAGGTCAGATGCCTCTCTATGCGGGTGGTGTGCTGCCCACCACCCTCTTCTCAGGTGCTGTCCTCCTCTTTCCTTTTCATCTCAGTTTAGAAATGGCACGGATAAATGACAGAGTGAAAGCAGGTCTAAGTAAGCATAGAGCTTATATAAGTCTAGGATAGGATGAAAGAAAAAGTCTGTATCCATATACATTTGAAACATATGTGCATCTTTTATACGTCAGAATACATCTTTTATATAGATATAAAATGTATATAATATAATGTAGATGTATAATATACATCTTTTCTGCCTCATTTTTTTGGGGGTTTGTGAAGTTGAAATTAAAATGAAGAAGAAATACAAGTTTGATGTTGTATACTAGTCTCTGTGCACCCACAGACAGCTTTAACCGAAAGACCGGTTGTCCATTTAGGCTGTTGGAATAACTAATTTTATTTTTAACTTCAGAAGAAGTAAGGAGGCTACTATAAAATGCAGAGGTGGATCCCTCAAGAGACAAAGTGCCCTGGTCTCTTTAAAATCCTTTGTTTAAAGTCCTTCTATCACAGTTTAAATATTTTTTACTTATTTGTCTAAGTTTTCAGTACTTTTTATTCCACTCAGTGCTTTGAAAGGGTTTATTTTCAATATAAAGGATATTAGTGGCAATTAAAAAAATCTTGTTAAAGGGGTTTTGTTGTATATCTGCAAAGGCAGCAGAGAACTGGGAGTTGAGCAATGTCACTTGGCCTTTCTAAAGTCTGAATACTAAATTACAGTAATCTATTTGGGTACCTCTTTAAGTGCAAGTTGGAGGAAATGGTGTCACTTAGTGATGTGACTAGAAAAAAGTATATTTGATCTTCACATTGCTCCCTCAGATCTTACAGGCATCAAGTAGCATATGTTTTCTGAGAAGACCTTTGAGGACAAGATACATCTGCCTGGTCAAGATCTTCTTTAGCAGCACTTTTAGTAGGTTACTCTTACTTAGGATTCACTAGTTAATTTAGTAATCCATGTTAGTAGGTAAGTGAAAGTGATTTGTGTTGAGAAGGTAAAAAGGAATATTAGGATAAAGTTAAGAGTAAAGTTATGGGTAAGTTAAAAGTTGGTAAAGGCTGCTTTCTGATGACAGGTTTTCTAATCTGATTAACTCTGGATGCACTTGTTCAGTTTCCCTGTGATTAGGAGGCCATGAAGTTCTTGTTCTGGAGATGACAAAAGCAAGTGGATGTTTATACATCATTGTTCTTTGTATAATTCAAGCCTAATGTATGTTGCTAGCCTGTCTTGTGCAAACTTGTGTGTTTGTGATAAATTGAAGACCAGGACAGTACTGACAAACTTATTTTTAGTCATGGCCCAGGAAACTATTTTGTAAAAACCTTTTAATTTTGATAGTTCTTTTTTCTTATAATTTCCAAAGATCATCATACCTGAAACAATAGTGGTTAAGCCTAGGTGCTCAACATACAGTTGTGTTTATGTCAATTTTCTTGACTTTTATTTTTATTTTAGAGTTGGAGGGGTATGTTCCTGCTTATTAAACTATATCAGAACTTTTTTCTCTGGCTATTGTCATCTTTAAGTCTATTACATGAGATTTGTGATTATCTTTTTATCTAAGGTACTAGTGATTTAGTATTTCTGTTGATAAAGTTTTGTTTCACGGGTATATGGACATGGTGTGTCCTCTCTCCTGCCCTCTCTGTATATATTTTTAAGCCATTGGAAGCATCACACTTACAGCTGTTAAGAACTGACTTGTGATTGTCAGAAATACTGTGCTCAGTTACTGCCTAAATAATTCAGGAGAATTTTTCTGTACTCTCTTTCCAGTGTATACCACAGCAGCAGAACAAAACGCATTCTGGTAGACCCATATTGTTTTCAGAGGATGTGAATGATCATTTTCCAAACATTTATTGTTGATTCTGAGGAACTGTCTTTTCTAGCTAAGGTCAACCTCTGCTTTTGCAGTACATAAAACCAAAGAAAATGGGAAAAGCTGATTGTATTAGGAGAACAGTAAGCACTGGTTTGTGCAGCACAGCAAACAGTCAAGATTAATTTGAATATTGGATTTTAATTTTTACATACTTTGACTTCAGCTTTTTAAGCTCACTTTTTTTGTGATGATCCAGTAACTGAGACACTGGAAAGATTCAGGTGTCTGCACATACTTCCTGCCAAAATGACTCTCTTTGGTTTGTTAGACAGCCTTGCAGAAGCCTGGATGAGCCAGTGCCAGCTAACAGGCAGAGCTATTTGACCTCCAGAGTTGAGTACAGCACTAGGAAAAGTCCATGATGCAGACTAATTTCTGGCACTAATTCTCCTGTCAATTCTGCTACTCTTGAAAGAGTAGGAGTAAGTAGAAAATCTGAAGTTGACCTTGTTTTTCATTTGTGTCTGCCTATGATTTTGGCATGTTTATTAAATGGCAATAATACTTTTCACTTGCATAGTGCTTCTGATAAGGCTCAAGAAGAACTTGAAGAAGATTTGGCAACAATTCTTTATAGTTTTCTTGTGTAGTAGACTAATATTATTTATAAGGAAGAAAATTAAGGCTAATAGACAATGGTCATGAGGCTGTCTCTTTGTAAGGGCAATTGGAATTAAATCACATCTCTCCTACTGCACAGTGTAGGGGAGAGCAGCACGCTCTGCTGCTTGTTTCCACAATGTAGCAATGAGTAAGTATAAAGACAATTAGAATAGGAACAGTTGTGAATAAAAGCCTGTGCCTTAGGTTGTATCTTTTAAAATTTTGTAGAAATAATTCTACACTGCTGCTAAAATTCTCACTACGTTTGGTTGACTAAGTGTTCTTTCTTTAAAGTCTAGAGGTCTAGATGTGATAGTGTGCCATGCAGAACTGAAAAAGATCCAGGTGGCTAGGGACTTAATTACCATTACTTTGTCTAATGCTACTCAGAGCATATCCACAAAACAGTGCTTAAAAAGCTAATGGTCTCTGACATGTGATATACATCAGTCTTTTTTCTGGCACCCTTGTGGAAGTGAACTGGAAACACTAATGATAAAAAGCTTTAGTGGTTGTGGCAATTGGAGTACATGCACAAAAATATGTGGGGTGAGGCACCTTCTATGTTTAGGAAAAGCCAGCATGAAACAAGGTCATGGAGATGTTTGGTAAAGATCTGAGTAGTAAATGAAAAACACTTACATCCTCTATCAGCAATTTTAAAAGCCTCTAATTGAGGAGGATAATCCTGATAACTGCTTGTAATGCTGTTGGCAGCAAACTGTTCTATCCTTGTCTTTAGGATGACCTGCAGTGGGGTTGCTTAAAGCGTTTTTGCTTGTTTGTTTTGGCTGTGAGCAGAGCTAGAATTCTGTGTGGCTGGATTATTAATCAGCTCTGAGACTTGTTTAACATGTTTAATAGATGGAAAGGCTAAAAACGTTTTCCTTCCAGAATGGCGTTGGAGTAGATTGATAGTCTGTTGAAAAATACCATGCTTTTTGAATATAGGATGGGGAACCAGGTATTTGTGATGTTACTGCTGACTTGCTGTTATCTCAGCTGCTTCAGAGCCTCTCTGAAAATGAGGGTAGCTTTGTCTAAGGTATCCTATAGAGCTAAATAGCTGTTACAGTCTAATTATCAACAGAAGGTGAGACAACTTCTGTCACACATGTATTTCAAATGATGCCTACCTACAGGAAATTTAGTCCTTAAATTGTGTTCTCTCCCTATTCCCCAGTATATAAGTGTGCATATTTTTGTTTTATTAACATGGTAGTTGTGATGTTAAATTTTTTTTTACTGTGTCCCATTTCATTAAAACTACTCCTAAGTTTGTAGTGGAAATAAGATGGTGAAAGAAACAATAATCATACTGGATCAGGATCACAGTCTTAATTCATCCACTAATCCCGCAGCAGTCACCAGGTGGTTGTGGCGCTGGTACACTGTGAGTAGGCTTGAGATCACGTAGCTTGTACTGTCGCAACCTGAAGCTGACAAAGTCTAATTTAGACAGTTTCTTGGCACATCAGTGGCTATAGCTATTCCGTAATAGTGGCTGGCAGCTAAAACTGGGGAGCAAGGTCAAGAACTCTGTGATTGACAGGCATGATGATAGCTTTCTTGCTTGCATCTCCCTACACACCTGCCCTGGAAGTTCCCATGCTGTCCTCAGGAAGTTAGATGCTGATTGACCAGCAGCATCAGATCCAGGAATATTTCCTTTAGGAACTAATCTAATTTACATTAGTGACTTTTTTTTTTCTTTCTCCATAGCCACTCCTGTCCTCTTGGTTGATAGTTACTAGATTTTTTTCATATCTATGACCATCAGTTAATTGCATTTCTTCTTACAGATCCTTTGAAACTTCCTGTGCTGGTTGTGGGCTTTTTGAAAGTTTAAATGTGTGTGCTCAGATGTGTCTCTAATGTCACAGATACTGCAGATGATGGATTTGAACACATCTGCCTTCTGAATTTAAAGTAATTGTGGGCTGTTACTAAGGCTTTTATAATTGCTTTTGGAAACTTGGGAGTATTTTTCTAGTTTGAAATAGAAAAACTGCAGGATTAAGGCTCCCTTCCATCTCCCATTCCACAAGAACATTTTTCAACCTGTCAACGAACCTTGTGCTTTGCCTGTACTCACAAATATAAAATTCATCTTCTTTCTTCTTCCATTACCATCAAGGCCAAAGTTTCACTCAGTTTTCAGAGGAAACTGTATTGGACACCCACTCATTGATGGATATTTCTATGCATCACAAGATCACTGAAGTCAGAGTTGTCCACACTTACAATGTAGATAGACAGGATGTGGTTATGTGTTGCTACTAGTATAGGTAGAAATGGTGAAGTGTCAGCCTACTGGTTTGTGAATGTTCATTCAGTGATGTGAGTGAAAAATACTTTACCTATTGGGGCCTCTAGCCTGGGAAGATAGTAAAGAAGAATTGGAGGTGTCCAAATTGTTTGCTGTCTATAAGATCAAGTTCCTCTGCTATGCAGAAATTATATAGATTAAGTAATGCTGACATGTTTCTCATTCTTTAGTCATTTCAGCATTACTGAATAAGCTTGTACTGAAATTAAAAAAATCTATATTTAAAACAGCAACTTGCACTGTGTGCATTTGTGCTATCTAATCTTTTGAAGAGTCATGTTTGCTTTTGTACTTTACAGAGTACAAGGTAAAATGCCATAAACTGGCTGATAGTGAGAAACTCTTGTAACAGCATAGAATCACTTATTTTGCTTTTAAACTTCCAACTTTTTAATGATTTTTATGTGTTATTTTTTTAAAACTTGAGACAATAGCTATTGTCCTGGTGATAATTTAAATGGCATGAATCTGAAATGAGCATCTCTCTAAATGAGAGATTTGACTTCCCTAGATTTTATAATTAAAGCTACATGTGTTGACTGTATTTTCTTGTATCTTAAAGAAATCTGTCTATAGTTTTATAAAAAGTTATAAATTGCCTGAAGCAGCAGCTTATCTTGAGAATATAATGATAGGGTTGGAATTTTCGTAGTGAATTTGGACCAATAACAGATATAAGTCCAACAGCACTTGCTATCTTAGTTATACAAGGCATCTCATTCCATAGCAATTTTTTTCATTAACTTTTTAGACATACTAGACAACCACATATTATTTTTTGATGTAAATTTTAGTTCATTTGACTGAAAAGCCACAATTCTGAAAACAAGCTCCAGTGATAAAGCTTAATATAGTACTTTACCTGTTTACCTCCATTTTGTCCCTTTGTCAGCAAGGATACTCAGGACCAAATGTTTGTACCATTACCTGGGTGATGTAACTAGGCTGACTCCACAGGAGCAACTCCTGACTGGTGACAGGAAGGACCAAGAGAAGAATTCAGCTTGTTGTCTTAATATCCTTGTACCTGTTAAAATAAGAATAAGTGTATTTAACTATCTCTTGTAGAAAGACTATACTTGAGATGAATTAGCAGTGGCTGTTGAGAATTACAGGAACATTTGTACCATTGTTTTCAGTGTGCATAAACCACAAGGTATAAAAAATAGAAGCAATTTGAGGTAATTGTGTTAACTGTAATTTTAAAAGTTTTTTCCTGATTATCTCTAACTTTACACAGTTCTCTAAAAGACTTCTTAATGAAAATTTAATGGATGTTCTTCCTATGTTTTATTTATTTAATTGTCCTTATAATATCTTGTCATGGCACAAAATTAGAGAATGTAAGAACTTGGAAACAAAAAATACTGTGTAACAGCAGGATCTTGGACAACATTAATGGTTCTTATTTGCAATACTTGCATCTTCTTGGAAGCAGATGAATTTAGGTAGATTTGCTGATGTCTCACAATGGCCCCTGCTGCTGCAAGTGTCTGGTAGCTTGTGTATTCTGGAAGAAGCTGTGATCCATTGGTACGTCTCTGCTCAGAGAGAGAATCAAAAGAGTTGTGAGTGTCCAGAGCTGTGAACAGTACATTTTCAGTGAAGGATTTTTGACCATGAGGCAGACTACAGTTGGGAAAAGAGTAAGCATATGCACATCTGCTTTCCAAGCATGTGGCTGCCATGTATATTTTTTTGAAAGTCTTTATCTGCTAATCAAGGAATTGTGTTACCAACAATAAAATGAATATAAATTATGCTGGCAAACCTGCCTATGAGAAAAAACAACCAACCCAGTTTAGTAGGTCTGCAGTTGTATGATTTCTAGTAACTCTTTTTACTACTATCTAAATGTTGTAGATTCACAAGAAATTAAATTTTCAAATTCAATTTTCTGGTCACTGTTTTCTAGATTAGAGGGATGAGGGAAATATGGGGTCTTGTAAGAAAGGTACAGAAAGAAAAACAAACTGGTTATTAAGGGAGAATATGGTGCTTTCCAATTAAGTTTGAGACAACACTTGAGCACCATTGTTTGCTGTGACAGAGCATCTCTTGATTTTTTGGGATGAGAATTTGTAGAAACTTAAGTGAATGTGCCTAAGTGTGAGAAATAGAGCTGATGAGGAGAGAGTGGGCTGGTGGATTTCCTGCTCACTTTTGTGATTCATCATGTTTTGTGTTACCTATTTTACTAGTGTTAATCTATTTCTCTTTCTCTCTCTCTCTAAGGGGAAGTGGGAAGTTGTGAATACATGTCACAGTATGCTTTTAGTCACTCTATCTTACTGATACACATTTGACTGGAGTTTTATTGTCAGAGTGGAGGGCAGAGATAGTGCATTGGTAGAAATAATATGAAGATTGTTGGATCAAACAAGTGTATAAGAACAGTAATTTACATTTATCTAGTGCCTTCTCCTGAACTGCTTAACTCCACAGCTCTCTCAGTCAACTTCCCAAGGTGTGAAGGTAAGAGTGTCATTCTGTGGCAATTGATATTTAGTTCACCTAGGATTAATTGGGCATGCTTGTTTGTCTGATGCTAATTCTGTAATTAGTATTGCTAGTAGTTAGGAATCTCCTTGAATCTCATTTAATGATTTATTTTCATGTAATAATATGAAATAAGGTGTGTAGCTGCAGTTTGGCAAGTTTTCTCCTGTTGTCTAATATTTTCATTGGATATTTGTTGTACATGACCCACCATTTCAGTGGGGAGATATTAATTTCTTAGTTCTTTATGGTAGAAAATGGAACAACTCTTTTAGACCACTAAAATTTTATCCATCCACCAGTATCATTGCAGTACTTCTAACAAAAGTACTCATTACTCAGTAAATGAGAAGCCCTGAGTCTATGAATACTCTTGCCACTCTTTAGAATCAAAATTGCACACAGCATTTGGAGGACATTCAAGAGGGAGGGCAAGTGGCTGTTCTAGCTCATGCAAGCAAATGACATTGATTAAATTCATGTAATGATAAATAGTGGAGTTGAGAATAATGAGGCACAATGGCTTTGATTTATTGTTCTAAGTTAAGCTGAGTTCTCAGGGAAAAGATACAGTAAGAGATCCAACTATAGGATCCTACAAAGTTCATTTGTTCTTTTAAAAGATGTAACTAGCTTTGATTAAATAGTCAGCTTTGTTCTTCTCCCAGTAACACTGATTTTATAACTAAGTCTAAATGGAAAGAAAATTAATGTTTTTTTACATCCAAAATGCCTGAAAGTTTTTTGGGTTTTTTTTAAAGCTCAAAGATAATTTCGCTTAGTGATGTTTATCTACCATTCTGGCCCAGATTGCAGATTAGCTTGCAATTTCAGTTGACTTACTTCCTCTGAATTTTAAGAGGTAAATTTCTGGAACTTCTACTTTTGCCCATGCATTCAGAAATTTTACTGTAAGAAGACTGGCCTTGGCAGACTGGATTATACCTGTACACTCTTTCTCCTCCTCAGGACTCAGTATAGCCTTTTCTGGATAAAAGGCAAGCAACAGGGGCTGCTGCCAATGCTAATGCACTATGCATATCTTCAGGACGTCTCCAAACCACAGAAAGTAGGGCTCAGAATCCGATGTCCCTGAGGTGGACCCTCAAGTCTCATGTGCCAGGGCATGCTGTTCTGCTGTCTGCTCCTTGCTTCACCACTGAGGCTCATTCATTTCCTGCATTTCCAGTGTAATATTCATCTTCTTCTACCCCTTCTGCTAGATACAGACATGGTTAGGGAGTCCGCTGATGTCTCCTGTGTGGGGTCCTGGAGGAGGTGCTGCTCTGCTGTTTGACTTGCATATCCATTCCCACCATGTCATCTTCTGTTGAACCTTGTGTGTTGAGATACCAGTAACTTGAGATACAGTCGTCAGGAGTCCCATCATTGATTTCATGGGATCAGGACCAAGATTCCAAATGTACTTATTGCTGCATGGAAACAAATGGAGAACTAAAATTGAATTTTACCAACCCCGATTTGTTGACAGGAGCTGCCTGCCTCCTCTCCCATGTTATTCTGTCTTGGTAAGACAGAAGAGCTATCTACCTTAGCTCTTCTGTGTTCTGGGAGATGTTATATTTGAATTGTGTTCAGCACAATGCGAGTATGTTCAGTGTGAGATGAACACCGTTGGACAATTGTTAATGCTAGCAGCATTGTTTGTACTGTTTTGCTATAGGTTAGGATGAATTAATTAGCACTGCTATTATAATAGTGTTACTAATTAATCTTACACTGTAGCCTTATGCTATAAAAAGCTTTAAATGATCACAATTTCATATGTGTAACTGGAATGTGTCGTTATGCAAAATAAAGGTAAATGAAATCAGGATTGCTTGGGGTTTTTACCTTTAACCTTAAAATTATGTAGGATGCATTTTCTAGATAAAATGAAACCGGAATCTCATAGACCACACCAGACTTCTGTACGTGTGAATTGTACAAAAGAGTGTATGCGAACCTGTGAACTTTGAATCCCTGCGATAAGACCTTTATAACTGTCATGAAGCTTGTCTTATGCCAGAACACTCTGAAATCACTTTGAAAATATTATTGATTTGTGTGTTGTAAGTTAAGGCACTCAACGTCTTACAGAAGTGCTAAAGTACTTTGGAAATTTGAATGAAAACTGCTTTTATAAGTACCTCCCATGAAAACACTCGCTCTCTGATGCTTCCATGTGGCTGTGACAAATGCTTCTGCTCTTTCTTCAAACTGTGAGGGAACCTGTAATTAAAATATAGAAAGATGCACTGGAAAATGAATTATGTCTTTACTTTCAGAATGCCACTGGATTTCTTAGCTATGGGGATATTTTTATTTGTAGAAAAGTAACACCTGCTTGGAAATACAGAAGGCTTCTCTGATACTTTTTTAAGACATCTGTCCTTGATTAGCTGTCTGAATCAGTGACGTTACGCATTTCTGTCTTGTTGATGAGGGAACCATCATTGATGGCTTCTTTTGAGAAACAAAAAGCACCAGAAGAAAATGTGCTCATTTAGGGCTTCATTCTGAGGTTGAAACATTGCCCAGATTAACTCTTACACATTTGAATTTTGTAGTGTTTTGTGATTCTATGACTGAATAATTTGGAAAAGCATAAAAAATGTTGAGCTATGTATAACTACCATGTGTTATAAAAGACCTTCTGTAACAGAATTTGGTTATGTAGTTATTTGTATTAATGAACTTGACCCATGTAAAATTATTTCAAATATATTTCTAGTACTTGGTAAGTTAAAAGAAGCAAGAAACCTTTATGTCTTCTAATGCAAACTCCTCACCTGTTATCTTGCATTTTAAGCTTCAACAGTTGTTACCAGCAGCCTACCTGTCTAAGCTGAATAGCTTTTTGATCACACCAAAATATTTGAATACAAGGATCTGGCACTGCCTAAACTGAAAAGATTGTTGGAATTAAATAGAGGAAGTATTTGGTTTTTACTTATTTCCAGGCAAATAGGAGAGTTGATATTTTTATAGGTCTATGGCAGTGAAATAAATAATTAAGCTTTTAAAAGTAATTTTTGTAATTTTCTGGCAGTTGTGTTATACACATATAGAATCAAGGCTAGGATGATGATACTGATATTCTTTGAGTGGTTGGTTTACTACAGCAGAAGTCCAAAGGACTTTAAATGGAAGTGTGTTTCAGCTGAAATACACTGTCTTCACAGAACAGAAAGAGGGCCATTGTGATACTTAAAACTTCATAAACAGCTTTAGTATTTCTGCTCTTATTGAAAAGATCTGTCTCTTTCCTTGGACCTAAATTACTTTCTCTTTTCTGTGAATGCAGCTTGGTAATACCACACTTAACAGAAATGCGTATTGTGGGAATTGCTGGCTGCAGGAAAGCATTGTTGCAAGCAGAACAGATCTATAGGCAGGAGTAACTCCTATGGGCTGGAAAGGATTGAAAAGAGCAGAAGAGGCAATCCAAAGGTTATTTGAGAGAGGTTAAAACAGGGGAATTTTATGTGGTTCAAAATAAAATATTTCACAACAGCATTTGTTTTATCTTCTCGCAGTGTTACTCAATTACCAAAAAATCCAACGTATAAATAATATTCGCATTCTTTGTAACTGCTTTCTATTCTTTGGGCAAATGCTACCCTGTGTATGTCAAGAAACCGGTACACTGAGATAAAACAAGATATAAAAACCGATCAATTTATCTTTACTGTGGCTTGGTATCAACTAACTGCTTTTGTGCAGATAGTGGTAGCAGCTAAGTCCAGACAGGACATGATGTAGAAATTTTCAGCAAAATCCCTTATGAATGTTATGGCTTCAGTGGAGCTTTTTCTGCCCTTTAATAAGTATGTTGTCACAGAAGTGACATAAGACTTACTGGGTTGGGTTTTTTTGCTTTTTTTTTTTTTTTGTCAATTAAAATATATTATTGACAGTGGAAGCTGAGCTACAAAACAGGAAATGTTAATCATGTGTAACATGATCAAGGATAGAATCATTCATGTTTTTATCCCTTTTGTCATTCTGTATTTCTCTGAAGTGTACTTGGTCTAGCTTAGAAAACACAGTGAAGAATAATCTCAATACAAAATTATTATAGTTGGTATTTCTGTGTAGGCTCAGTTTTGTCAAGAAAACTAGTTGTGACTACTGGGTAATGAAAGGGTTGGGACTACCCTTGGAAATCCAGATGCAGTAGATTACTGTGCATGACTTAAAAGCTGTTGACTTTTTGGCTTTCTTTAAAGGAATGTTGTTGTTGATAGTGACTTTTCCTTTTTTCATTAAGCACAATCCATTTTGATAGATTAGTTTTCAAGCTCATTTGTCTTTATTAAAAAGGGACTATGTAAATTTCTTGCCAATTTGGATTGTTTTGAATAACATGACTGATGTTTAAATGCTGCCTCCAAAAACTGCTTTGTTAAGGGAGGCTATATTTGTTCTTATGCTGTTACTAAACAATTTGAAAGGGGTAAGACTAGTTCACATCACAGCTCTGGTGTCTCTAACAGCCCGTTATTATCATATAAATTAAGCTGAACTGAGTCAGTATATTGTGATCTAATAATGTTAATGCAATTATCTACCTTTTTTTCTTTTTTTAAATACTGTTAACATTTGGAAGATTGGTGTTTCCTGAACCTTGAACTTGAAAAAATAAACTCTTGTATTTTTGACTCCAACCTTTTTTTTTTCTGTTTCAATTAGGAAAATGTTAACTATTCTTAAGGTGAGAGCAGAAAGCCAAGATACCATTTGACACCCTTGGGGAAAAGGAGCAAGAAAAGCAGAACTAAGGGATAGGTGGCCTTTTCCTATTCTCCAATTAGTTTCAGGAAGAGAGATATCAAATCAATGAGAAAAGGGCTGGAACTGCAGTCACAGTTGCATTTTATCTAGAATTTCACAGTAAATGAGCTTTGGATCTTATCACAATAGTTTTAACAAAGTCCTTTTAAAAAGGACTATAATTTTGCACTTGGACAGTTTAGTGTTTTGAGTGTGGAGATCTTCCCTGGCTTGATTACTTGGCTACCAAACAGACCAAGAGATTAATGAGATTCTTAAATCCTATAGAATATTCTTAATTACTTTTACTTACAAATATTTTGGATTGCATGGTACAGAATAAATCTAATGAAAACTGAGTATCTTGTTTCTGTGTTCCTCTAACAGTGGAATTGTTAGATCTGTGATGGTTTACATTGGTTAAAACTATGGAAGGAAAAAGACATTGATAATGTAAAGATACCACCTCTGTCTTGCAGTGTCCTTGAGAAGCAAATCAGCGAAGCCTTGGAGAGCATATAAACAGTTTCACCCAAAGTAGCACTTGTCTTGTTCCTGTATTCTTCCCTTGACACCTGCTGCTGGCCACTTTTGGAGACAGGCTAAAAGGCTTGATGGACTTTGAGTCTGCACTGCTAGAGATGTGGGTTGTTTTAAAGGTCTCCCAGGCTGCTGAGTAGCTCTTGTTGGGTAAAGGGTAGTTCTGCTGTCCAGCTGTGAGTATAGGGTAAGGTTGCAGGCACCTGGGCAAGTTTCCAAGTGGGGGCCAGGTGATGGCCATGCTCTGTGGCTAATGCCAGCATCCTCTGAAGAGCATTAAGCAGCTGTGTTTCACCTGAGCTTTGGGGTGGGGAGGAATTACACACAGTTACTGTGGTTGAGCTATGCTGTAGTATGGCAACTCACTTGTGTGTCTGAACTCTGATCCTCACTTTCCCTGCTGTGAGAGAAAAAAAACAAACAACAGGAAAATGTGGAGAGAGAGTGTAAGAGGATGAGTAAAGGTTTTCATCCAGTGATTTTTCATTTATTTATTTTTGGTGGATATGCATGGCATCCAAAGTGCTTGGTAGCTACAGACAAGTTATGAGCTGACGTGTCTGCCCTAACAGCTGCTGCCTTGGACTTTGGAGTATTTTCCCTCATCAGAGGTACCAGCTGGCTGGTCTGATCTGATATCTCTACTTCATCAGTCTTCTGTAAGTTGGGTGGAGCTGTGGGAGTCATTTCATCCTGCAGTTCTCTAAATCACATGCCAGTTCAAAGCCTTGTAGAATTTTACAGGTATCTCAACGTTCATTTAAAATGAGTGATTATTCACTGTACAGGCATGGGGTTTTTTGATGTCTCACAGGGATAGATTTTTGACCCTGTGCTATTCGATACTTTTCTCAGTGCTTGGAAAAATTAGTAAAGTGATCACTGTCTGTGAACTCTTAACTAAAGATTAGGGAGCAAGCAGCTCTTTGGAATGACCTGTATTTCTTGGTGAAGTGGGTAGAACCAGACTTTTTACTTCAATACAGCCAATATTTATTGCACCATTTTGTTACCTGGTAAATCACATCATTAACTTACCAAACCCACATATTCTTACTGTAATAGAAATTGATTTTGGGCTTGAAGTGGCAGTCTTACAGGGGTTTTTTTATAGAGGAAGGACTAAAATCTTTATTATTCTATTTCTATGGTGAAAGAGAGACAGAAGCTGATGTATTTTCATTTATTTCACAGTTTCAATTTTGTAACAAAAGGAATTATGTAAACAAGGCAACACATAGGAAAACCTTGTCTTCTAAGTTAAAAGCTAGTATGGCAGAGAACATTTCCTCCTGTCAGCTAACAGATCACCACGGCACTGTATCTTACTGCAGTGGAGTGTTTTCATAATGCTCTGAAGGAAGACCTTTCATGCTACTGTCTTTATTAGAGTTTGACAATGTTATTGTTACTTTTCTTTATAACAAGGACATGGAGGTCAGAAGCTATATGTTACACACCCCGAAGCTAAAGTTTTAACTTGATAGCTTCTTGAGAAAGAATAAGAATATTACTCTTTTTCAACAATTCTTTACTTTTTTTTATGTAAGTATATGAAAGTCCTGATCCTTCTAAAGCCTCCATTCAGCAGAAATTCAGTTTCTGGTCACTGTAGTTCTAGAGCCACATAGAGTAAGGAGGAAAAAGTGTTTAAGTTTGTAATTCATCTTTTGAGGTAATTTTCTTGTGTTCTTCCTTTGAAATGCATGGTCATGATAGTATTGATTTTTTTATTTACTTATTTTTTAAATTCAGAATTCACAGTAGATTAGCATGGGAGATAGGTTAGGCTCAGCATTAAAACTCTCATTGAGGAACTGAGGTAATGATAGAGTGGCAACTAATTTCAAAGTAAATTGAAGACTGCAGATTTAAAGAAGTTTTTATTCCCATTACTGATCCAAAGTATGCTAATATTGATTGTACATTCCAAATTCCCCAAAAGCCTTTTGGGTTACTTTCTCTTTTCCCTCTAAGGCAGACAAATAATTGAACTTCCTGAGTTTCAGTAGACAGTACCAGCAAAACAGGTTATGATGTGATGGATTTGTCATGAGCAATCCTAGCAAACTTGGGCAGACTTTTGATTTAGTCACTGTCAGAAGTGTTATAGGCAAGATAAAAACTTTCTTGTGGCTCTTTCATGAAGCTGCGGAAGTGTTTGAAAGCCATTTTAGAAAGACCAAGATGTCATGTGTGCCATAGCAGAAATAGCTGTGACACTTTCTTTCCCAAGGTGTTCTCTAGGATTTAAAGATTTCATTTTGGGTGCTGACCAACAGTGAGTATTGATGAAGAGCAGAGGTTGTGTGTGTATGTGTATCCTTGTGTCCAGCATTTCTCATCATGTTATGAGAAATGTCCCCCATCACTTGGGGACAGAGCTTGGAGATAGTGGTGTCTTACAGTGAGGAGCTGAAAACTAGTATATCAGTGGGTATTATAGTCCTAGAAATACTATGAATGGTCTTAATCTAGAAATAATTTTTAAAATTACCTTAATATTTTAATAATAATAATATTTTTTCCCATAAACGATTTCTTTATAACTCTTCAGATAAGTCTAGCTACTATTTACTTGCAGAATTAGATGAAGACATTGTCTACAGTGTTTTATTTGGAATTAAGTTAAATGAAAAGAGCTAAGACTCTCCAAAATATTTGAGTGACTTCTTTTGCAGTTTTTGTGATAGCAAATCATGGATTTGTGAAAATGTAAGCCTTTTATATTAGCAAGTCACAAAACTGTTTAATAGGGGGATGCTTAATAATCATATAAAAACTTATTCTAAACTTGCAAGTCTTGGCATCATAGAAGGGATTAAATATGAAGAAGTTGCACAATTTCTTAGTAGACTCAAGACTGTCAGAAGGAGATTGAGCAAGTTTAAAAAATATATTATCCTCATTTTTTGTGGTTGCCTGACTAAATTTATGCTGAGGTCATATTTGGAGACAAGTAATCTTTTGATGTTATTACTGATAATCAAATTGTCTGGGAAATTTCTCTGTCTTATAATAAATCCATGTCTGTACAGTCATTTTATGCAGACAATTTTAAAAAGTACATCTTTTTGTCCTGATAGAAATGGAAATATTTTTTAAAGTGAGAAGGGAGTACCAGTGAGGAATATATGTTTGAGATTACGCCATTTAAAAATCTAACAGGCAAAGATTCCAGATAATTTTAAAAAAATACACTACATCTTCACTGCCCATCCCAAGGGAAACCTTGACAGTCTCACACAAGGATATTTACCCAATTTCCATAATAAGCCATGTCCACCACTCAGTCCCATGTAAGGAGAAAAATACAGATTTGGTGCTGATAAAGTTGACAGGCTCTGCCTTCTGCTGAGAAGTGAGCCCTGGAGTCAAGGTTATCTCATGGAAAACACCTATCATGAATGCTTTTTCTTTAAAGAGGAGTGATATTAGCTAGAATGTTAGCTGGATATTTGCCTGTAAACAAATGGTAACCTGTGTAGAGCTTTAAACAGTAAAGGCCATCTGAGAAGCAGTGTATAGCTAGAGGCCAGTCTACAGGGAGATTTTATTGTGTTGCCAGCGTATAGCAAAATTAAACATGCAACTTTTCTGCACTGTCTTCAGCTTTTAGCTGGCCTTGTATGGTCTGGCTGGATTATGTTACAGTGATCTATTCCTGATGTGACAGTCTTGGATAAATGTAGCAATGAACATAACTGTCTTTTCTTACAGATTTCTCTGTAGGAATGGAAGAAGTAAAAAAAAAATGTGCTTACAACTTATGACTATTCCTTTGAATAGGAGTGCCTCAAGAATTAATGAAACCCTTAGGTGTGATCCTGTATGAAAAGAAATGGAGTTTAGTTCTTCCCCAGAACACTCATGCACAAATATCACTTGGATGAAGCTTAGGCTTTTTCTTTGATTTCTCTTTATTATCCATTTACGAGTTGTTGTAAAAGACCGGTCATATGTGTATTCCAGGTCGAAGAAGGTTTACATCTGCCTTGTTGGGAATCAAATTGATTACAGCAGTTCAGTAACAGGAACAATATCCTCTGCGTCATTTTCACCTGACCACTGATCCTATTATAGTAAGCTTGCCTTGGTAGAAGCCATGGCACTGTGCCTCAGGTGCTCTCCCTCAGAGCAAGGCTCTGTACTCTTACTACATTTTGTTAATACTGAACAAGAAATCATGAACTGTCTGACAAACAAAAGCACTGAAATAATCTCTCCCACTATTCTGATTGATTTCCACAATTTGCTAGTGGTATTTCAGTTTTTCCTCAGCAGCCTTATCCAGCTGCATGTTGTCCAACTTCTGGCCGTATTCATGCAAAAGGTCAGGAGATCCAGTGGAAGCACATTCATGTGCTTCAAGCTTGAAGAAATGATTGCAAACCTCTATTCTTTCACAAGACAGTCTTACAGAAGAAAGGGTTAGATTATATTAGTGTAGTAAAATAGTACCTGACCACAATTCCTAGCAAACTTACCGGTTAGGTCTTTTTGTTGAACTGAGGAGTAGCATAAAAACTTTGCACTGTTCTGTTGGGGAATGAGGACTGCAATTTTCTGTAGCTACCTTATGGGAATTTCTAAGACCAAATATGTTCTCCTCTGCTTGGAACTGTTTATATGTCAACAATTTATTCTTTTATGATTATAATATATTCTTCATGCTTCGTTTAAAGTGTTGCTGTGTTATATGGATGTAGATCAATTCCATTTGTCCTTCAAAACAAGTGATCACAAATGTTCCAGTACAGATACTCTGTCTGAAGTTCATGAGCTCCCTATAAGACATAACCAGCTTAGTGAGTATTATGCATGTCTTCTGTGCATTTTATGGTGATGTGTTACAGTTTTGCTTTTTATTTCTTAAACTACACAGGGGAACCCCTCCAATCTCAGATTTGTTTTTCTCCTTTTTGGTGAAAAATGCTCTAAAAAATTATGTTTTAGGAGGTAGGGTGTGAAGAATGGTGGATGCTTAAAACATGATCAGAAGTCACAGAAAACCTAAAAGAGCAGGGAGGACAAAAAAAGCTCAATATGACAGTTTATACTTGCTGTGGAATTTGGTAAAGTATTTCAATTTTTGAGTTATGACAGGGTTCTGCTGTGCTGATCACATGCTTAATAATGGTTTTTCATGCACTGCTTGATTATAGATTACAGAGATGAAACTTGATGCCTGAAAGTGGAAAATGCTGAATTAGCTTTACTCCTCAGTGGTACTATTCCGTTAGGCCAATGCAGGGTAGAGTGCTGGCAGATGTTTGGTGTAGTCCCAGGTATCTCAGACATTTTATGAAAAGCAATTCCAGCTATTTCCTTGCTTGTATTACCAGTTTTAAAACTAATTTGTAGCAAGTGAGAAAGTAAACAATTTGCTATTTATAGTCACATAAAATGAACTTGTGAACTTTTATAATGAAATATGAAGTTATGTAATCAAATAAATTTTCTAACCAAATTATAATATTGTAGCTGCTGGAATTTTAGTCCTTGCAGGTGTGATTCTACAACTTGTCTAAACCATGATGTTTCTGCCTGGTTGATTTTGCCACACAGGAATGCTCATGTGGGGTTTTTTTGGGGGGGGGGCGGGGGTTTTTTTAGTTATATTACGTTTAATATAAATTTTGAGGAAAAATCTTCTATAACAGCTTTATTATAAAGCATATGAGGTAATAGCTTCATATACTTGCCATGACCCCTTTACATCTGTAAAAGTACTGCCTGTAAAGGAGGCAGAGTTTTTGTTCAAATACTATATGTATACATACCTCCCTCCCCAAACACTCGCAGGCAGGGGAAACAACAGGCAAAATGAAATAATTGGTGTGAATAAAATGACAATTCTTAACTTTTCTAGAGAAGATTATTTACCTTTAGGAACTTTTACCATAGACAATTGTCTTAGAAAATCTAAAAATGTTACAAATGTGACCATGAAGAAAGCACACCAAAGATAAAACCAAAGATTCCTCTCCCTCAGTAATGTTTGTATTCCTCATTCACCTGATTAAATACTTTAATCTTTATTCCTTTAATCTTCTGTATGTATTTGTTTATGAAGGAAGGTAATATGTGTTTAAGCACAGATCACATATTGTTTCAAATGTTTTATCTGATGTCATAAATAAAAATATGGAACTACTTTTTAGTACCTCTGTGTGCTACTAGTCAACCTCAGTTAGTAACATTTAAATGATTTTTTTTTTTTTTTATATATGATTCAATGTAAATGCATTTTATGAGAAAACATGTAGGAGGAGCAGTGTAAGATTTCTGTAAAGCAAGCAGAATTAGAATGGTATAATAGCTTGGATTTTACATTACCTGATGTTTTGAGTCCTCATCAATGTAAGTTGGTTCTGTAACTTTCTGAGTTCATTGGGTGGTATATTTAAATTTAAAAACTAAAGAGGGAAAAGGAAATTTGGAAGTAAAGTAGATGCCACTGTGGAACCATATTTGAATTCCTTACTCGTTTCTTACAGGAAACTATATTTGTGATCAGGATGGGTGAGCTTTATTAGTTAAAAAAGAAAAACTGTGGGTTTGGTGCTTTCTCCAAACTATTCAAAACTCACTCAAAGAGCTGAAATAACTTCCTTGTCTTTACTACCTCATCCCTCTGGACATAGGCCTCTTTCATCTGCATAGGACTCCGTAAAGAGAGAAAGAGGTAAAATAGGACTTTCCCCGGCTGTTGCTTCAGTCTTCCTTTTTTATAATTTTGCCTTGTAGCATTTTCATTTCATTCTCCATAAGAAGCTCCAGCATGAACAGATACCAGCTCCTTTGTAGATCTTATTGTTTTATTTCCAATTATTTATCTTCCTGTATTCTCATTCCTTTTCTTGTTGGTAGTTCAGAAAATGTGTTATCCCAAAACTGAGATATTCTCAAGCATGCAATGCAGCTTGTCATACAAAAACACCAGAAAAAGTGATATTTATAAGAGAAAAATAGACTATTGAACATGAACATTCTTTCTAGTAAAAAAATTAATATATATATATTTTTGAGCTACCTGAATTAACTTTGTTTCCTGTTGTGGATAAAAAGTATACTTTGATATTTATAGTCTATTACAATCTATATATGCTGTATTGGTTTGTGTGTTTCTAGCAAATACAGGCAATGATTTTGATATAGTAGAGATGGCAAATCATAGTCTGCACTCACTATCTTATTTCTGAATTTCAAACAACAAAGTGAAACTCTGTCAAAAAGCACATTTTTCAATTAGATTTCTAATGCATTCACTTTAATGAAAGAATCTCAAGAGGTTTGAGGTGAAGGCAGATATTATAAAAAGTGCCAGTCAGCTACCAAATGAATATTATTTTTGGATACTGCTCTAATGTTGTTTAATTATATTAGAGTGGAATTGACAGTTTTCAATTATCTTGTTATAGAACTAAAACAACTTTTGCTCACAAGGGATTAATTATCAGTGTATGTTTCCAGATGAGCCTGTACTCAAATCACCATTGTGGTGTCACTTCAAGACTTTGGTTTTAAGTCTGTTTTTTTTTATAGGTGACTGTAAAATCATGAAGCGCTGGAAGATTGATGAAGTCTGTCATGGAAAAACTAGTTAATCTTTTTTTCTGCTGGTAATCTTGACTCTTAAGGACCCCCACGTGTATTGGACTGTTGCCTTGTACTGGGTTTATGCTGTGTAAACAAAGCTGTTGGGGTTGCATGGCTGACCCTAAATTAGCTATGCAGTAACTTTGTTTTTGAATTCTTATTACTCTACTAAAACTATGTCTCAACAATTGATAGAGTCAGGCTGATGAGAGAGAAGGTGTTATTTGGTTAATTTTATGTGACTGCACCCCAGATACTTAAGCCAGAAATGGAAACAAGCAGAAGTGTGATGGTGCTATCATCCTTAATGCTAAAACTGAGCTATCTGTGAAGCATTGCTGATAGGGAAAACTAATTCTCCCAAGGGTGGTGTTGGGGAGTGTTGGTACTGAGACTCGGTGGAAATGTCTCATCCTCCACTTGTGGGACTATGAGCTCCTAGAGGGAGTGAAGGGGGAGCAGGAACACAGCCGAGACTGGGCTAAAGGACTGAGCTGGTCACCTCTTCTGGTGATAAAGCTTATCTGTAGGGGCAAACTGTACCTGAGAGCATGACTCCATGACTATGTAAGTCCAAATGAAGGGGAGATACTTGTGATTTCCCTTTCTTGCCATCCTTCGCCACATAGTTGCATATTCTTTGCCACAGCATTGGCACTCAACTGACCTAAAAGAGAAGGATGGTTCAGGGTCTGAACCAGCTAAAACTCATCCAGAGAAGGAAGGGCTCATCCTTGTAAGGTGGAAAAGCTGGTCATAGAATTTAGCCGTCTCAGAGTCTGTGAAAGTAATAAATAAAAAAGTAGTCATGAAGGTGGCATGATAATTATAAGTTCAGGCGTGACTGTGTCTTGATGGTTCAGAGTTACTGTTATCTTTGTTTAGTGCATTTCTTTCTCAGTGCTTTCTGCTATAATTAATTTGTGGGTAACCTTTCATTAGCTTAACTGATTTAATATGCTTGCCTTTGTTTCACATAACAGAGGATTCTTCCCAATTTTAAAATTATTGATCAGGAATCCTACATTATGAAAAACAAAGTGATTTCAAGATCTGATTCTAAATGTCTCTTGGTAAAAGTCTCATTGACCATACTGGTATTTGTGAGTGAAATATAGTGACCCAGGTGTTCAGAATTCATTCTTGTTAAATCTGATTCCTTTAAATAAAACATACTAAGCAATAATTGTGAAGTGGTGAGGAAAAAACTGGTGCTTGCTATAGAGGAACTGAAATTTGAGATGTTTTTTGGCTGAGAAAGCCAAGAGAGCTTTTGAAAGTAAGGAAAAAATGTTAAGCTTTATGGTGTATTATTGAGGGGAATATTCATGGGGCTATTTAAGGTTGCACTAATGAAGTAGAAGGTTGATTGAGCAAGACTTTGGTCCTGTAACTTGCTTTAAATCTAATTTGAACTGGAGATACTTCCACTTATAAAGAGAAATTAAACTGAGATTTAGTCATACAAAAATTAGTAGTAAATATTCTTTAGATAAGATACATTAATGATACCGTCGGACCAATTCTTCTCATGGAGAGGCAACAATTGTAGGTAAGTTTTTCTTTCTGTTCCTCATCTTCCCTCTTTGACAGTAACCAAAAATTATGAGGTAAAAAATAAAACGTCTTGTGAGCAAAGTCACATGTGGGGATGATTACAAGCAATAATACATATTTTAATTAGTGTGTTTGCCTAGGGCCTTTATTGCCAGAGCACCATCATATGTCAGCTATAGAAATCAGTGCTGGCAAAAATTCTACTGATAGTTTATTCTGACTTTTTAAATTATTTATTTCAGTATTATATATGCAAAAGAAAATGAAAACACTAGCTTTGCCTTCCTTCTTGAGTAGAGCGGTTTGTCAGCTGAATACATCTGGCCTTTGACAAGACATACTTGTATTTGATTACCTACTGAAGATGTAGTGCAGGCGTGTACAAGTTTGGTAAACATGCTGAGTGGGCAGTTTCCGTACCTCCCATGGAGAGTATGTTTCTTAACAAATTGTTGTATGTAGAATTAAACTGATACAGTTTCTCTCAGTGAGGAAGTTTTACCAAGTCATTAATTATTCATGTGCATTTGAATGCTGTACTTTTACTGAAAAATGGTTTTATGATTTAATGTCTTTTGTTTCTGAGTATATACACTAAAGCAGTGGTTTTTAAGATGCTGGATGTTAAAAGGAATAGCAGGATTATATGTTTTGTATGTATTTTACCTGCAGATGATGCAATTGCTTTGTGTAAGGATACATAGAGGAGAGAGCTAGAGAGCTCGAAGAGTTTAGTGAAAGATTTGTTGACCTTGATCCCCATACTGCTTACCTGAGCAATGTCTGCAATGGGACACAAGAAAGTCTTTTCTTAACTGATACAGTTCAGCAAAATATATCTGTAATATTTTCTTTAACATTCCTCATTATGACAGTCATGAGAGGCTTATATTGCTGCATCAGCTGGTTTTTTTTCTATTTTTAGTTGCTATAACCTGTGGTTTTTTTTAAAGGGAAAGATGGTGCATAACTAAAACAACATTATTTACCTGATGAATATTTTTTAATATAACAAAGAAATTTAAATAAGACTTGACAATTTGAGTTATGATGTAAGGCAGAGAGAAAGGAAAAGTGCTTTAAAGGGGACTGTACTGCTGAGAGACATTCAGAGAGCTCTGCAAATCAATGCTGAGAGTGACGGACTCATATATCAACCATGACTCTGCACCAGCCTGAATGTAATGAGAACTTCAGTAATTTGGCTCTGCTATGGTTGAATGCTGCTTCTGGGTGAATTTTGTGAGCATGTTAAAAGTGAGACCAGGTCTCTTCAGCCTCTTCAGTCTTTGCAGGCAGATGTAATTTCAAAAATAGTAATACTTGCCCTAGAAATAAAACTTGGGTGAACAGTAAAATGTGGCTGTATGAGTATATGAGAATAAGGCTATGTTATACTTCAGCCATTTGTTTTCCCTCTTTTCTGTAGTGTTTTTGAATTGCCATTTCCTTATCTGATTGAGGGAAAATCTGTAAATGAAGAGGTTAAGAAAAGTGTTCGCAGGCAAATTATGAGAAACTGGGGAGGTTTATGTTGCAGGTTATTGGAATAATCCACTCTGTGGGAGATGTTAAAAAAGAAGAAAGAAAGAAAAATAACCCCTTTTTCTGTGGGTTACTTTTGTTTACTTTTAATGTTTACTTTTTCTGGCATTGCTCTCTTTATGCCTCCCTTATGTTAAAAGTGATGTGTTTATTTGCTCTTCTTGTAGCTATAATGTGAAACTTTATTATAGCCTGAGGTATTGCAAAATAAAAAAGGGCTGTTCTTTCAGTACCAAAGGAAAAAATCTCAGGTTCGGGCTAGAAAGTTTTCTTTTTGACAATAGTTTTAGACCTTTCCTTTGCTTTAAAAAATTCTCCTAGTATAGTAGTACATGACCACTGCATTCTGATAAGGTTATAATGACTTCCAAAATAGTATTTTTATTATTATATGAAAATAGATCAGAATCAAATGACATTTGTGTGGTGATGACAGTCCAGCAGGGAGCCTCTGGAAGGAAGAGACTTCCTCTTATGGAGGAAAAAGATTGACTGCTGTTACTACACACACAATGTTTAACTCTCCATTTTGTAGCTTTTATGTTGCTTTCCAAATTATGCCATTATTTTCAGAAATCAGAGATGTGTCCAAAGACAAGTTATGTTTTTGAAAACTGGCAGGAAGTGCCATTGGGATGGGAAATCACTTGAATGAATGGAGGTATGGGTTTCCCCCCCTCATATTGAAAACACTTTTCTCTGGTTGCCAAGCTTTATCTTGTGCTCTGTGGGTTTCAGTTCCTGCTATCAGATATCCAGATGGCTGTAAGAAGTCACAGAGGTTTGGGGTTTTTCCCTTTTTTCCTGGGCTAAAAAGTAATATGCTTCCTACTATCTCTCCATATATGTATTTATTCAAAGTTCTGCTGGAGTAATCCATGTCTGTCCTTTCCACAGTGTGCTACTGCAATCTGAGATTAACTCATCAGGCAGAACAGGAAGCTGAACTTTGTCCCACAAGTTTAGAAATGGACAAATTTCTGACTTTTCAGAAAATAAAATACCAAGAGTTTTCATGCCAATTTAAAATTAGTTTACATTTTTCTGTAAAACAACTCTTTAAAATTACTTTTGAAAAATTCATCTTGGTATTTTAAAATTATATTTTAAACTGTTTTTCATGTATTTGTTGTTTTCCCCATAATCACATTAATTTTAAAATATGCAGTGATAAAAAAGGTTTAATTACAGCATGAACAGATGGCACTTCAGTATTGAAATGACCTTTAAATTGAAAAATAAATTTTTATATGAGAACTTTCTGACTCCCTCTTAACTTTGAAAATGGGACTAATAACAGTCTGTTGCACTGGAGTTTTCACTGAGTATTGGTCCATGAAAAGATTTAATTTAAGGTAGTAACCCTGAACTGAAAATGCATTTCCTGAAGCCTTATTTTCCTTTTAAACTGTCTGTGTGATACCTATGGTAAATACAGGCAGGATCTAGCATGAACACTTCCCAGTGTGAGGAGGATAAGTATAGGAGTCCTTGGACAATAAGCTCAAGAATGACTGAAGTCCTAGTGTTTCTAGGACACATCACAGTCTCATTTCTAACTGATAAGCTTTTCCAGTAAAGGAGTTGCAAAATAGTTAGTGTCATCCTTCTGGAAGACACCTGATTAAATGCTTGGTCATGCAGAGTAGAACAAATCAATTAGGAGGAGGGAGGAGACATTTGGCCTTTTGGTGCTCAGTCAAGTTGATTTTCAATAATACAGGTGGCATCTGCGTGCTGGAGTGATACGCATAGCAGAAAAAACACAAATGGGATTTTGCCCTGTTTCAGTCAAAATGCAGAGGTAATTAATGGCATACGGAGCAAATGCCATTCCATTAGATTAAAAGATGAGTCACTTGGTAGGACAGAAATAGCCATTGCAGAGGAAGCTGTTGGGCTTTGACAGCTTGGATGAGGAAGGCTGTTAAAAGTCTTGAGTAAGAATTTGAAATGAGGGATATTGAATATATTGCCAAAAATCTTTCTCGGAAGAGGTACTTTACATCTCATCTTAATTTTAAAATGAAGAAATCTTAGGTACAAGAAATTAGGTTTGTCTTTTGTTTTCAGAATGAATCCTCTTCACCTCATTAGTTTTCCATATATTATTCCTTTGTCTGTACAGCATAATTTTGTGATATCAGTCTGTTCCATTTATACCATCTGTTGTTGATCTTAAGGTGGACGTGAGCTTGTCAGTGCCTGAGATGGTACCTGTGATTACCTGAATGGGAGGGGCTTGTCTGGAGAGGGTTAGGTTTCACGTGTCTGGGTTTTCTGACTTATTTTTTTAAAATTTTTAAATTTTCTATTAGACATTGCTCTACAGACTTTTCAGCTGAGAAGTATCTTAAGAGATATTCAAACCAGCCATTCTATGATAAGGTTTTGTTAATAATAACTTACTTGACCTTACTGCTACTAGGATGCTTCTGTTACAAACAGAAATTGCCTGATCAGGGATTTCATCCATCACTGTGTCTTGTACTAGCCTTATTTTTAACCAATATGCAATCTGGAAAATTAAATTTGAGGGTCATATCACATGCCACTTCACTCCTTGGAAGAAGCCGCACCATCAAACTCTCATTTACCCCACACGGAAGCTGCATTGGTGCTGCTGGTGGTACTGGACTTGCAGGTTTTCCATGGATGTGGGTGCCCTCCCAGGGAAAGGAAGGTGATGGCTGGCTCAGAGGAGCACTCCTCATCCTTGATACTGTCAGAACACTTCCCAGCAGATACTTTCTCATGAACCAGTGTCTTGCTGACCTCTACAGAGAGCTAATATAATGTGCTGTTTGGTTTTTAGTGAGATGGGAGTCGCTTCCCACCTACCTGTTCAGTCGCCTATAATAAAACTAAGTGTGCCAAGCCAAAACTAAATGTGTATCAAGCTGTGTAAAGTAAAAGTGGTGTATGGGGGCAAAAGTTGACCTATTCCGATTTGTTTCCTTTTAAGAAACACTGCTAGGATCTGAAAGACTTCCAGTTGTCAGGAATCTATCTTCTGTTTCATCAGTGTGCAGTTGTTTGATTTCCCATCCCTCATGTTTTGTGACAGGCTTGTAAGAAAATAATGCTGCTGCTATGACTGCTCAGAAAGAAAAAGGGAAAAGGATGTTATCTAGAATTGTATTGCAAACATGCTTTCGTGTAAGGATCCCATTATGTTGTTTACAGCTTTTATCTTCCACCATGTGCTTTGTGTTTTAATCAGGCCATGTCTAATTCAGTTTTGGGGATTTGTTTATTTTATTCATCCTCTACTGGAGAAGAAGATTAATGAACAATATTTGTCAACTGGTGTTTTCTTGTTTGGGTGGGGTTTTTTTACCTGCTATGTATGTAGTGCTGCATGCCACTGCAGTTTGTCTTTTCTTTTTGTACTCACTGGATAGCTGCCTCCTCTCCCATATAAATCTATGTAGGCTTACTGATACCTCATACAAATATTTAGCCTCTCAAAAAATTTGTGTGTTGACATGTGTCTATAAATACACAAAATACATATGCAGATGTTTCTGTATGTGTATATTTTAAATTAGATGTGTATAGTGTTTAGTATTCAGATACAATAGTTGGTTTTGGACATGTAAATATTAATTACAAGGCAGATTGTACTTGCCTTTATAAACAAAGTACAAACGAAAAACCTACTGTGTTTCTTTTATTTTGTACAATAACCATTGCAATAAAAATTCAAATTCACAGAATATTTGTCACACAAACAACTGTTCCTGCAGTTATAATTCACAAATAAGGGTAGCAATTAAATTCCAAACAGCCTCTTGGCAGATGCAACAAAAGGGAAAATGGTCTAGTTCTGTAACAGAGTGTCTGTTGTCCTCTGAGACAAGCCTGAGAAGAGATAACGTGCATATGGGGCTGATATGGAGGTCACATAAGGAGGAATCTTTTAATTTAATTAAAAGCATAATTAATCCTAGAGAGATTCTGTAACCCTCTACAGTTGGATTTTATGGGCCTGCACTGTTTGCAAGCCAAAAAGTAAATTAAATTTTGACATTTAAAGTTGAGAAATAATATTTTTTTTGCCAAGAAACTTATCTGATGGAGAAGGAATAAACAAAATATTAAATATCAATTTGCTGGAAAATATAAAGTAGGCAATACAAGCCTTTGCCTCTTACAGTGAAAAGATAATGATAAAACCAGCTTCTTTCCCACACTGACGTGTTCTGATAAGTTCTACCTCAAGGATTTTCTGTAGTAAAGTGTTACATGCTACAGTATTTGTAAATAGCAATATATTCCAGTGTTCACAAAACCTAAGGCATTAAGGATACATATTCTAAAAGCTAAGGTATTAAGTGTTCATTTTAAAACAAAATGATACATTAAGAATGTAAGAAAATGTTTGTATTATGATACTGCCTTGTATTTTCTGAGAACCAGCTGAACAATGTAATATAGTTAACTATTTTAACAGAAACAATTGCTTGTGATGAAGTGAGAATTCTTTTGCTTGATGAATTTTCATTTTACCAACTGTTAATGAGCCTCAGTTGTACTTTTCTATCTGAGAAAAGAGAAGGGCTTGTTATTTCACATCGCTCAACACCTTGGCTACTGTCATGCTACTGGTTCAGCATTTCTTGTAATTGGTCTGATAGCAAGGGGTCATCCTTTATGTAGCTGCTGCTGATCACCCCTGTTTTGCTAGAATGACATCAATTTATGTGTCTATCATAAAGTTACTGGACCAGCAGTCTGAGACACTGATGGCTTATTTCAATATATAGGCATCCTGAGATGTAATGAATTTAATTTCCCGAATTTCTGAGATACAGGAATACTGAAATAATGATTAGCAAAATTGTGATGGTGCTTATTTGTTTTGTAATCTGTAACTTTTTAGGGATGGCATTTACATATTTCACTCTGCTGTAATGAATGGTAAAAAGTTGTTTTTTTCAGTTTCTAATGTGGCACCCTGATAGCTCAGAAAAGCGTAAATTATCTTGAAACTAGCAATAGACATTGGTGGTTATGAAGACTGGTTTGAATAACTTACCAGGACTGTATGAAAGACCAGATTCCTGAGTGGTTTCTTGCTCAGCATCATTAACTTGTTAGGATGATTCCACAGTAACATTATCTCTTGTCAAGTCCTGAGGATTAAGCCAGAGTTCCCTGCACTGAGGGGGTGAACGTTTGTACTGACTAAGCAAAAGGAGAAGTTTCTTGTGGGCTATAAACTGGTAGAACTAGATATTCCCTTCTCTTCCCCCATGTTGTGCTATATGCTTTGCCAGATCAAAAAAAAAAATTCTAAGCTGTTTAAGTCAATAAAAATTGCATTTCTCCTCATCATCACCCCTTTTCAGGATTTTCTGTTTTTTTCTGGTTTTGCATTTAGATATTTTATTCTGCGTTTAAGCATAATTTTGTATTGAGAACCATGGACACCCTCTGTGGATTGTGTTAGCTCAAACTATTGCAGACTCCTCACTTGCTATTCGCAGCATACAACAATTTATAAGAAATTAAGCTATATTTGTGGTTAAGTCAGTAGTTCATTGCTCTTGGGTTTTGATCAATGTCAAAAGTGTATGTAAGAGGTTGCAAAGCCTGGATAGTTAAAGCATATCATCATAGGATCTCATAAAAATGATATGTTGATATATTTGCGTAATCTTGTGTATTGAACATATTGTGAAGAAAAAGATAGATAGAACACAGTGGAGCAAGTATTTCACCTAAAAATTTCTTTCCAGGTACTAAAAAGTATGTAGCTAAAGAAGGGCTGTGTATGTTTGTGAATGCACTGGTGTGAAGGCTGTGTGTGAATCTACAAATGGCAATGCTTTTATGCTCACAGCTTTTGGGGAATGGAGCACACTTTTATGCGTATCCTTTGTTCCTTACCCATTTGTTTAGACACATTTGGAAACCTCAGGGTTGGTGGTACCGATGCTGCTTCTGTTGCCTCTATCACTGTAGGTTCAGTTAACATTTGCTCCTGCATGCCCTATGGTGATATTCCACTTCCTCAAGTATAGGAAAGAGGAAGCAATCAGGAGCTCTGCTTCTAAAGAAAGTTGGAGCATGGCCTCTTTTTCTAACTGTTGATTTTGCAGCAGTCATCATGCAAAAGAAATGCAGATTAGTTACATCAGCATAACTGCAATTTCTTCTCATTCAAAAGAGTCCACATTGGCACAGAACTAGATGCTCCCCTGGGTATTTTGCAAAACCCTAGTATAAAATATTATAGAATGGGCTTAGAAGTGATCTAATTTAAATTTGGGATTTTTTTTTTTTTTAAAGTTGCATTTTTATTTAACTTGTCTATTGCTTTTTGGGTGTTTTTTTAAGAATCTACTCACAGTGAGCTTTAGCTGACCTTCCTTAGTTCCTCTTCCCATCTCTTCCTTTTTCCTTCCCACCTCATATCTTGGGACTTGAAAATGAGTCTGTGTGGTCAGCATGCCACAAGGCTCTTGTCCACACTTCTGTATCAGGAGAGGGTTTGAAAGAAAATAAGGAATGGCTACTTTATGTTCTAAATGAAAACTAGAATTTTGCACAGCAAAACAATTTCAATACAAAGGAAGATTGCAGGTGTCACATTTGCCATGGTGCCGCAGCCCAGATTAGTCTTTGAACAGATTGTATGAGGTACAATATTTGTAGTACCTCTTGTGTTTAGCTGCAAGAGATTTTTTTTTTGAAGGTCAGGCAGCAAAGAAAGAGGAGATCACAGAGAAGTGGAGGCCAGTAACAGAGCACCAGCCAAAGAGAGGGATTTGAGCAAGTGTTTGAAAGCGTTGCTTCCCAGGGAGATAAGAGGCCATTGAAAATATAGGTGACTGCTGCAGGGGAAACATAAAGTAGCAAGTGGTCTAAGGAGAGAAAAGAAGAAGCAGAACATGGGTTGCAAGAGATGGGTAACAAGAAGAGCTGGTGTACAGGTTACAGGTTATGACAGAGAGCAATACAAAAAAAGGCAGAAAACAAAAGATGCTAGATGAAGTGGCAAAACTGAGAAGGTGGTAAGAACTGAGGAGAAATATGATCTAGCTCTAACAATAGAGGTGGTAAAAATAGGAGGGATGCTCCTTGCTGGTTTCACATGGAAGTGGTAGGATTGCTTAGCAGATTTCTGTGTTAGCCATCTTTTTCCAAATCACTTACTCAATTTACATGCTGTACAGTGCACGTTCTGTAAACGTGGTTTAAGTTATAAAAACACAAATGCATTGATGGATTTAGAAATGACATTACAAATCTTTTAAAAAATATGTTTGAAAGCTGGGAAAAACTTAAAGCACATCTTAGAGTGCAAAAATAAACTTTGCTTGTAAGATTAGTGAGGAGAGCCGTTTTTTAAATCTCTGTGCTTCCTTTGAGCCTCATCTTTGTTCTGCCTTTATGAATTCAGATCCCTCGTGTCCTTTCCTCCTCCCCCTTTGGCGTGCTTCTCGATTGTTTCACAATTTATCTTTGCTGCCCAGGGAATCCAACTGTCTGGGGCTGGTGGCTTCATCCCGCCTTGGTGTCAAGGTCGAAATCTTTTAATTTTGCAAGTAGGGTGGGTATCATGACCCCAAGGTCTGCTACTGTACATTTAAATCCTGTCAGTGTTCTCAGAATGACAATGTCTTGGGTTTATGTCTGTCAGCTGCTTTGTTGAGCTCTTTGGCGATATTTTGTCTAATTTCTCTTGGCAAAAATATAAAAGTATTTTCTTGTTAATATTAAAAGCGTGTGGTATTAAAAACTTTCAGATAAGTAAAGAGAGCTTAACAACATTCTTATTACAGTTGTTAAACTGAAGAGTGTGTTTACAGAAGGTAAAAACAGTTTTGACAATGTAATAGAGATTAATTTGCTTTCCTACAGTTTCTGCATCATATCTTTAATCAACATTGGAAACATCAGTTATGTTAAGGATGTCTTGTATATGTTTCTATTCTTGGAAAAGTTATTGCAAAAGGGGAGAATTTGAAATACCTTTTGTGTCTATAGGTTTTGGGATTTTAACAAGAGATTGAGCTTTCCTTTAGTCAATTTTTTACCAGTACGGAACCTAAGTACCTAGGCTATGTGATTGGATTTGCCCATCTTTGAGCAATGAGGTGTAGTAGGAATGTAAACTGAAACACATGTTCTCTTGTGCATTTTCAGTGTTGCTTGAGTGTTAATGATGATCATGATCCATATCAGTTCACTGAAAAAAAATGCAGTAGCTCTTTTGCACTAATTTGGTCAACATACTGATATGTTCTTAAAAATTATAAGGTAGGTAAATGAAGGAAGGTTGCATGAAAAGCCAGTTACTCCAAAACTGGCAAACACATCTTCAAATGCACATAGGATTTGAGAGGTTAATGCATATTTGGAGCAAAACTAGAAGATAGTTCAGCTCTATCAAGTTGGTACTGAAATGTTTTATGCTGACATTATTTCTTAGTCTTATAAATTTGGTTTCTGGGGAGTTATTTTTAAACACCTCTAACAGATTATTATTAGCTTAAAGTGTAGAAGTGTTACAGGAACTCAGCAAAATAATAAGATTTTCTTTTTATTGGCAAAAGAAAGTATTTCTATCAACCTCAAAAACGTTTGAGATATTATTACCTAAATCTTTCACTTCTCCCCCCTCTTCCGCAATCTCGTTATGCTTCCCCAAAAAAGAATACATGAATCATACCGTCTGCTTTTGGAAAATTTCAGCCAAAACAGACGACTCATATGGAAGACTTATGAGCCTCTGAAAACAGCTCATAACTTCAGTGGTCTCAAATCTGTAGTTGCTGAGAATTTTTTTTTATCCATTACCAAATCCATTCTCTTGCTATTAAGAAAAGCAAACCTACACATTTCTTAAAATTGTTTAGATAATCTTCTTGTTTGAACTGCAAGAAAGCAGTTATTTATTCATTACATGCAGTTTAAAAGTCTGTATTAGCCATTTATATGTGCCAGTTGACTGAGTATTTTGAAAGGTTGTCCTCAAATTTGCATATACTAATGTCTCTTTTGCATTCTTTCTCCTGATAGTCTTGTGAATAACAAACTGACATAGCTGTGGAAGCTAAACAAACCTCCACAGACAGCAATTCTGAATTCACGGATCAGCCTTTTCCATTAGAAAGAAAACAAAAGAAATCTCACTCAAACCTCATCCCATTATTACATTTGGTCTGTTGAAGACTTAATGTTTGGTATTGAAAGGAGATGTGACAGTCATCATGCCAGATCAACACTGGAAACTATAATTCTGAGAAAGCTGAAAAAGACTTCTTAAAACAGAATCTGTAGGCATCCATAAAAAACCCAAATTCTGCTGGCTTGTTCAGTTGAGTGTGTGTTGACTTTTTTAAGAGAGTGTGGCGTATTTATGTGGGTAAGATGAATTATTTCTGGTAAAAAATGTTTTTGTGTCTGCTCAGTTTGTAATAAGATAGATTGCTCATGCTGTATGTGCAAATTGTGGTTGTACTCAGTGGTCTAGACATATGGGCATTTGTGTTGACTGAGCTATCTTATCAATGCTGTCAGCAAAAAGTTTACATATTTTTAATGTGGTAGCATTCCAAGTTTCTCAGCATTCATTTACCTTTCTTACCATCTGTAAAGAAAACTGCTGCATTTTTTGAAGAATCATTATTTATTAATCTTAATTTAGGAAATTATCTTATCTGAAACTGAGCTGAAGTCCACATATAAATGAGCAGAAAGACCTAGATCAAATGCAGTGGGCCTCTTGTGCTCCTAATGGCCTCCAAACATGTGGTACTTCTGGCTAAATGCAAGTCACAAATTAGACTTTCACTGCAAGTTCTGCTGTTATATCCCTCTGCTCTGAACACGTAAATGCAATTTACAGAAGAAAACATTGAATTTCAATGGCCAGTTCTGTGTGATAACTGTATTTTACATGTATTTGAAAGTAGAGACAAAGAGACATAGTTTATTAAGAAGCTGTTTAAGTTATGCAGCTTGCAAATAGTCCTAGTCCAAATGTATAGTGAAGGCTGCGCTACTTGCTTAGGACACAAGGATGCTAGGAAGCATTAGAAGTATAGTTTTACTTACAATTTTTTTTCTGAGAAGTATCTGACCCAGTCTATAAATGTGTCCAATTAAATACGTCTTATTCTTAAATGTTTCAAAAGTATTGGGTTAGTTAATTGTCAGATTTGATCTGTGTGCCTTTTCTTTAAACTAATCTTAATTGACTAAAGTTTTCCTGATATCTTGAGCAAAATTAACCTTTCTGAATAGATGACTTTGAGTGTTTTGGTACAGTGTTTTGCATGCAGCTTTGAATGTACTCCAGGAAAGCTCTCAGCTAGCCAAACAGGAGACTCTGTGAGCAGCACTATTAGCATGGAAGTGAGCTGGAGCTATTCCCTGAGAAGGATTGGTTAGCTGGGACCCAGTGCCAAGGCAGTCCTGCCTTCTGAGGTGGAGTATGGGCAACTGAAGCTTGCCTTTGCTTTCAGAACACAGTTTATTCTTTTGAGGAATAAGGTTTGTCTATACCAGCAAAGTGTGTAAGCTCTAATATATCTGAGTGAATAGACAAGAGGACTTGCTTTCTCAACTAACTGAATGTTAGAACTCATGTTATAAGCAGAACTTTTCTGTTTCTAAAAATCAGAAGGTCAGCACCCTATTATATGAGCCTATCCTCTTATGTACGTACTTAGTCTTTTTTTTTCTTACTTGTAGGGTCACTCTATCTTTAATGCTGTGCTTGTTCAAAGCAGGGACAAAAGATGTTAAACTTTTGTTTTTACTGTGGAATCATTTGAAATATTATTTGTATCTTTACAATGTTCCTGCTTAATTTGTTGTTATTGTTGTTGAGTTCTTCAGTATTTTACTCATATTATTCAGATGAAGAAACTGAGGCAGAAATGTATTTGCTGGGTGTATTAAAAAATCAATAATGCAAGCTAGAATTCTTGCTGACCCATTTCTTACTTGTAGGGTCACTCTAATGCTTTGCTTGTTCAAGTTTTTAACATGAAATTAGGTTTTGTGGGAGTTTGGGGTTTTTTTTGTGTATGTGTGGTTTTTTGTTTTTGTTGTTGTTTTTTTAATATTTTATTTTGCACTATACATTCCCTCAGCTTTGGCTTTTTCCTTGAGCTACAGCAGTTAAGAGTGTTCTTAATTCATTTTCTTGTAGCACACTACATACAGTTCCACTTGAATGCTTAGAAATATAAAATATTTGCCTTGTAGAAATGAGGTTGACACATGGCTGGAAGAAATTTGCAGCTTGTAAGTGACAGCAGCAAGCTCGTATTATACAATTTAAGGAGGTTCATAGGTTTTGTCACTATCCGCCATTAGTTTGGATTGTGGTATTGCAAAAAACACAGAGTATGCATGAAAGGCATTTGCTTCTTTATATAATCCCTGGAAGAATTTTTTTAGACAACCCAATATAATAAAGAAGCAGTTCACAGGTAGCCTCACTTCACCCAAACAGAGTGTAAGTCTGAACCTCTCTGATCTTTTCAGTACTTCTGCATACTTTGTAAACAAGTGACAAATTTTATGTACTGCATTACTTCAGCATTTGCCCAGGAGAATCAGAATCCTGAAGGACGTTCTGATTTGCTGTAGTATATGTTTGTTTTAATTGAATATGAGACTGGGACTAATTAGGACTAATTTCAAAATGTGGAGTAGAAAAAGTCTCTGTTGAATGAAGAAGCATGTATAAACTGATCATCTCAGTGAATAACAGTTGATCTGTTAAGTATTGAACAGTGAATGTAAAACTGAACGCTGGATCTTTAAATGAATGCTTGAAATCATGCTTTATAGCATTTGTACCCATCTTAAAACAAACAAATCCAAAGGCAAAACCTTATTTAAGGTAAGATTTTAGCTCATCCTAATAATTTAATCATAACATTTCCTTGTGTGAGTGTGTATTAATTTTCTGTTGTCAACCTTAATATTCTTAAATGCTAAATTAAAGCAGGTAATATTTCAGAATGTCCAAACACACATTCGATAACCTAAAGATAACAACAGCAACAAATACAACACCTGGCTAAAGAGTCTTTTCAGAACTCATTTACAGGGTTGTAGTCATATTGTATAGTCTGTATCGGGGAGTGTTATAAATGTCTGAGCATTTGTTGGTCATCAGGATTTAGTACCTGCTTTGCATTACCTAAAATACGTGCATATCCACAGATGACACTTCATCAATCCCAACTATCCAAATGTTTCAAATATATTCTTGAAACTTTTTATAATGATACTTTGCACACAGGTATGTATGACACTCAACCATGTATGCAACAGCTTACCTATAGGTTATTGGGAAGATACATGCACATATGTCTATAATAATCTACCCTGAGCCTGGTGGGGTAAGTCAGAACAGAGTAAAAGCCTACTTCACAAACAGGCTGCTGCTTTTTCTAGTTTTACCAAAAGTGTCTTTGGAGAGTGTTAGTGTGTATTGTCTGTTAAATTAAACTTCATCCCCCATCTTGCAGTTCTCAATATTTTCTTTCCAAGCATGTATACAATTGCATTGTTTGAAAGGACTAAAATATTGCATGATTAAAATGACTAAATGAATTCTTTTTGACAGGATGCAGGAAAAAAAAAGTTACTCTGAAAATTAGGGTGGTTTTTGAACCTATTTTCCCAATGCTGTGGTTTCACTGTTTTCACTTGCTTTGTGCTGTCATGCCACTCTATTTAATTATTCTGTCCTAAGGAAAAAAACCCCAAACATTACTTTCTAGCTCCTCTCTTTTATAACTTACTTCCTTTTTTCCTTCTTTCATGGTCTTTATTTTCAATTCACATCCATTTTTGCCATGATTTCCTAAGGAAATATGTGACTTAGTTGATCAGGGTCTGTATTGTCTGACAATAATTTCTTCTTTCCCCAGTAAGTTGTAGATCTGCTCACTCATCACCATCACACTGAATAGAGGAACAGAGGTTTCAAAGCTATTCCTACAAGTTTTATGAAAATACATATATAGGTGAGAAGCAAAGAGACACCTTAGTGTTTTCACTAAGGAAATGGCCACCACAGCATAGTAATAGACACAAGATAATTGAAGCAGAGAGAAATGTTGTGAATGAAAGCCGAGGAGACTAGACTTTGAGTTCTGCTGCTTGTGGATTCAGTTTCTTTGTCTAACAATTTTCAGTGTCAGAACACGCATGAAGCACACACATATCTTTGCTTCATCACAGTGACCATGTTCATTATGGACTTATGGAAAGAATTAGGCACCATTTGTTTTGATTTGTTTTTAAAAAAGATGGATGGACCAACCTATTTATATGTGTACGTGTAGGCATGAGAAGAGACTGGGTATTAGCTTGGATTGCCTTTTCTGTGCATCTCGGAGGCTGCCATTTAGCAGATAGGGAATAGTGACAAATTAAATTTGGCAGAAAAATGAATGGAGGAGAGTGCAATCAGACCTATTAAGAAGCACTTTCAGGACGTGAAGGAAAACGTGACCATGCTTTCTCAGCTTTCACATGACCTTTCTCCTGATGAATAGTTTTATTTGCATGAGACACTGAAGCTTGGGCCTGGCCCACAAAATCTGCTTTTCCTTCGACTTAAGATTTCTGAGAAAATTTTGTGATGGGATCCATGTGGGGGAATTTTATTACCCTACAGTAGCCTTATATTAGCAATCTCTGGGAAAAACTAACCTAACAGAGGAAAGTATCTCCAAGAAAAACCATCAGTTTCAATACTTGCTATTAATATTATGCTAAAACAAAAAAAGTAAAGAATCTTAACCCTCAAATAATGCAACTTCTAAAAATAAGTGACTATATTAATATAAAAATATATATATTAAGTGACATCATTTTGTTATGAAGAGCTTATCTGGTTTTCGGGTTGGGGAGAAAGTGTTATCTCTTATGCACAGAGTGGCTGAATAGCCACATAATCTTGTATGCCTTAAGTCTGCCTTAATTTTTCCTCCCTGTACTCTAATTGCTCCTTTCTGGGTCATATCAGAAACTAATTTTGTGAGTTCCTTGGGTTATAAAGATTTGTACAAGGAGGTGGATTAGCACACTTTTGGGTGTCATTAAAAAAATTATTTCCATCCTTATAAACCTTTTAAAAATCCAGATATTTTCAACAACTACAAATCATGCCAGCAGGGGTCACTTTAGTACTAATGGAAATTGAAACTGCAGGACTGTACACTTCAGCAGCTAGACAGAATGTGAAGCTTGTATAATCAGACTACAAATAAACTGTATATATAACTTGGTAGACAGCCACTAAAACCATCTCTACTATTCCTGTTGGATTTTGTGTTTGAGTTCTTTTCTTAAAAATGAATGGGCAAATAACCTTTTCCAGAGTTTGGATGATTTCCCAAGATATTTTCAGTATTTTGTCCTTGAAGAGTATGTGAATGGTGTATCTGACACTTTGCATAAAATGTGCATATTCATTACAAAAAGCATAGGAACAATAGGATAGGAAAAAGACTAATTTCTAAGATGACTGTCATTTAAACTGAAAAATTTGAACCTGATGTAGGTACATGAAAGTCTTCAGGTCATAGAATCGTAGAATGATTTGGGTTGGAAGGGACCTTAAAGATCATCCAGTTCCAACCCCCCTGCCATGAGCAGGGACACCTTCCACCGGACCAGGTTGCTCAAAGCCTCATCCAACCTCGCCTTGAACTCTTCTAGGGAGGAGCAGCCACAACTTTTCTGGGCAACCTGTTCCAGTGTCTGACCACCCTCACAATGAAGAATTTCTTCCTAACATCTCATCTAAACCTACCCTCTTTCAGCTTAAAGCCATTTCCCCTTGTTCTGTCACTGTTTTGTAACAAGTCCCTCCCCAGCTTTCTCTTAGGCCCCTTCAGGTACTGGAAGGCCGCTATAAGATCTCCCTGGAGCCTTCTCTTTTCCAGGCTGAACAGCCCCAACTCTCTCAGCCTGTCCTCATAGCAGAGGTGCTCCAGCCCTTGGATCATCCTCGTGGCCTCCTCTGGACTCGTTCTAACAGGTCCATATGTCTCTCGTGTTGGAGGCTCCAGAACTGGACGCAGTACTCCAGATGGGGTCTCATGAGAGTGGAGTAGAGGGGGAAAATCCCCTCCCTTGACCTGCTGGCCACGCTTCTCTTGATGCAGCCCAGGATACAGTTGGCCTTCTGGGCTGCATGTGCACATTGATGGCTCATGTTGAGCTCTTCCACCACCACCCCCAAGTCCCTTTCCTCGGAGCTGTTCTCCAGCCACTCATTGCCCAGCCTGTATTTATGTTTGGGATTGCCCTGACCCATGCTCAGGACCTTGCACTTGGCCTTGTTGAACTTCATGAGGTTGGCACAGGCCCAGCTCTCAAGCCTGTCAAGGTCCCTCTGGATGGTGTCCCGTCCCTCCATCGTGTCAACCACACCACTCAGCTTGGTGTCGTCAGCTCAGCAGAGTTACTATACTTAACTTTTTTTTGTATTGGTTGATATGTTAACTAATATTAACAATAAGGATTTTAAAGTGATGATATTTACAAAAGTATTTTGAAAAGGAATGATCTTTTATTTTTTTCTGAGCTTTTTTGTTCTGTTCTCGTTCCTAGTCACCATAGTTCAAATTAGGACCAATACTAATTTTAATAATAGCATTGATGCAATATAATGATGTAAGTGAGGCCAGGGTTACAATGAGCTCTGTTTTAATGAAAGTATAGGAGGAAGCATAATATTAAGAACATTCAAAACTTATTTTTTGATTTAAAGTTGTTGCTCAATCAAGAATGAAATAACATCACATATTTCAAGTTTGAAAGATTGGAATAATATTATTATTGGAAAGTTTTGTGACTCTGTTTGCAGCAGCAGCAAATATAACAGCTTTGAATTTGCCTTGATTTTTTTTTCTTTTTTAAAATCTCCTTTTGTTTGGAAGGTGTATCCTATTCCTGCTTTTTTCTGTACTTCTATTTCCACTCTGGCACACTCTGCAGATTATGTAGCTGAAGTGGATATGATCTTTTGCATTACTAAAATGTATCTGGTTAGATTACATGTAAATTCAGAGTGAGGACCTAACGTCTGTTTCTTTGTGATAATTTCTTAGCGACTTTTCATTATGATTTTGACCTTGTCTGGTATCTAAAGCTAGTGGAAGATTCTCCAAACTTTTCAACTTCAGGTACAAACCTTAGATAGGTCTGTCCACACGTATGTTTCTAAAAGATATGTTTGATACAAAATGGAATAAAAGTAACTTTGACGATTTTGAGACAAACTTTTTTGAAACTACATTGTTGATTCTGTGCCTCTTGACTGACTTTCCATTTTAAAGTTAGCTTTGGCAAGCCTATGAAAAATTGCAGGTTGAAGCATTTCTAATGCTTGCAGTATGTTAGAAGCGTTGAGTCCCATTTTCCTTCCTGAATTTGGAGAGTAGGTGTGTTGATAAATCTTAGTTCAAAAAGCAGCTGGGAGCTACTGCCTCTCTCAGTTGTCCGTTTTGAGCTGCCACAGTTCAAAGCTCCTTGCCTCCTTGATGTCATTCCATGTGTTTATGTGTCTGCATTGGCACACGGTGTTTTTTTCCTGGACAGACAACAAAAGAATGCTTTTCTTGCCAACCTAGTTCCCCTGGGATGGATCTAAAAGTCTTAGACACAAGTTCTAAATCATTCTTTCTAGTCAGTAGTACCCTTGAACAAAAAATCAGAACTCTCTTCTCTCCCCTAATATTTCATCTGTTCTTTCCTCCGTTACACTTTTGCACTGTATTAAGCATACCAAGAGCCAGCCTTTCAAGGTCTGTCCTCATATGCTGTGTCTTCATCTTTGCTCAAGTCTTAGCAACAGGGTTGCTTGCTCAGAACCATTTGTGGCTCTTCATTTCATCTTCTGCAAAGGACAAAACCTTTCTTTTGTTGAGTGCTAGTCTCCCTTAGAATGGGCAAGGTTTATCCCATAAGGAGTATTAGATTTCATCTCCTTACTTAGCAGAGAGCATTGCAATATCTTGAACTAATGTGGCTCTGATTTCAGTAGTTTCAGCACAAGACTTCTGGTCAAATGTCTTTCGTGTTTCTATTCACAGACCCAAAATGGTTCAGGGTCTGCCAGTGTTGTGTGCTAGGAGGTTGGAGGAGGTTGCTATATTTTCTGCAGGACTCCTGAATTCCTGCTCTTGCAACCCCTGTCTGTTACCTTCAATGTCTTGTCAAGTGCTACACAGAATCATAGAATGATTTGCGTTGGAAGGGACCTGTAAAGGTCATCTAGTCCAACCCCCCAGCAGTGAGCAGGAAGATCTTCAACTAGATCAGGTGGCTCAGAGCCCTGTCCCGCCTCACCTTGAACATTTCCAGGAATGGGTCTTCTGCCACCTCTCTGGGTAACCTGTTCTGATGTTTCACCACTGTCATTGTAAAAACTTTCTGCCTTGTATCTAGTTGAAATCTACCATCTTTTAGTTTAAAACCATTGCCCGTTGTCCTATTGCAACAGGCCCTGCTAAAAAGTCTGTCCCCGTCTTTCTTATAGGCCCTCTTTAAGTATTAAAAGGCTGCAATAAGGTCTCCCTGAAGCCTTTTCTTCTCCAGGCTGAACAATCCTACTCTCTCGGGCTTTCTGCATAGGAGAGGTGTTCCATCTCTCTGATCATTTTTGTGGCCTTGAATAACCTAAGGTTCTCCAAACAGTGCTCTGTTGCAGAGGTTTTTGCTCTGCAGCACATGTGTCAGGCGTATAGTGTGGTGCTTGCAAGATGTGAGATTTGGTTCAAGAGAAAATTGGCAAAACACTCCATGATATGGAAGTAATTTGCTATAATCTGCAGGTTTTCTGATGTAATCGCTTGATAATTGCATATTTTGAGGCTAATAACATACTAACAAAGAGCAGGAAAAACCACTGTGTCTATAAGTGGGAATGTTGATTTTAAATATAAGCCCCCAGTGTATAAAATGCCTGACAGGATAGGAGGTGGTATGTGGGAACTTTCTATTTGTTTGGAAATCAGCTGTCATAAGGTAGGTGGTATACGAAACAATTTGTAAAGGACTCTGAAGGTCAAAAGATTCTCAGGAGTTTGATGTTTCAGTGCAAGCCTTGAAAAGGAAGCATTTCTATATGAAAGTACCCAGGACAGTGGTAGTGTCCCCAAATTTATACTGTTGGGTAAAAGAAGTGTTGCATGAGAAAACAGAAGATAATACTATGCACATTAAAACCACAAAATCCCTGTGTCCGCAACAACCAATATACACCCTTACGCCTTTGCAACTGAAAAATTGCTTATTTCATAGTGGCTGATTTTGGCATTCTCCAGTGACTGAGACAGGAAGGAGCTGGTCAGTGCTTGTGTAAATCAGAAGACCTACAAGGCAGCAGTAACAATGTGTGAATTTCCTGGCTATTGAAACTTCATTTCTCAATCTTCATCAGTTGTATTTGGGCCAGTAGCCAGGGACTTAATCTTAATATGGAGCCAGAAAGCAAGTAAGCAATGATCTGAGATGGGTAAAAAGATTCTTGGTATGTAGAGGTATCTTGTTTTTATGCTGAACTTACGCCATGTGAGCTTCCCTTGAAAACGCGGGGAAGCTATATGCTGATGAAAATATGAAATGAAATGGGCTAAAGGAAAACAAGCAGATGAGAATGCTGAAGGTATGTGCCGTTGCATCTGCTTGATATTACCAAATGGTCCTTCAGACTGGAATAGGATGATAGACCTGAGAAATGACCGCTTGTGTGGGGAGAGAGCAGGAGAGCAATGGTGCTGGATATTGGCATTCAGTTATGTTTGTAGCCCCTCCCATCAAACAGCCTTCAAGGACACCTGCTCAAGGAGGGTAACAGAAAGAACAAGGAAACACACTGGGTAGGAGGGTATCTAGAAGCAATGAAGATAGGTGCTGACAAACAGTGGGTTTCAGGTAGGATTTTCAGCAGTTGTTCTGCTCTGTGACTGGCAGGTTTTGTTAAGAAAGCATCCTGACTTTTGAATTCATCTTCTCTAAAACAAAGTAACATATATTGGCCTTCAGCACTCAGAAGTAATCTTAGTTAACTGTATTGGTGCTTGACATAACTTCCGGCCAGCAGTTCATTCGTCATTTCAGAGCAGGTACTGCTCCAGAGGACACAGGAATTAAGTGAGGTCTTGGATTTTCAGCTGTGATCTGAGTCAGAGAAGCTCATACTTTTGTTAAGTTTAAGCCAAAGGTGGGCAAAAGTTACTCAGGAATATTGTCTAATGGCTGGAGACCTTCAGCATGTGTTTTTGACACTGTATTTAAGACACTTTTGGACCTAATGGTTTAAGCAGCTATATGTTTTGGCCTCTGCTGTGCAAAATCAACTCTATCTGTATTGTCTGTAGTACCGTCCTTTATTGTGACTTCTGAGGCTCTTTAAGCAATCTTAGTAAAATATATGAAAGGCAAATGATTAGACTTGGTTTTCCTCTCTGCTTTAAGATGATGACTAAACTAATGGTTTAAATTTAGCCTTTTTAAAATTAAATAAAAGTTACTCTCCAGACATCCTACATGCCAGCCCACATCCTTCAAAAGTGTCGCTTGAAGTGAGACGGAAGTGATAGCATCCAAAACTATCTTGTGTACAACTACAGAAGAGATGCTGACAGACTCTGCAACCTTTGGGGTAAAATCCTTATTAAAAGAAAAAGCCTTTATAGAAATCTATGCTTTGAATTGCTTTTTGCCCTCTGAAGAGTAATTTCCCCCCCCCCCCCCCCCCCCTCCCCCCCCAATCATAAGAAAAAAGACTTCATTAATATGAAGCTATATTTCTGATATGCTCTGCTTGGCTTTAGCTTCTCATTTTGCCCTTGATGTTGTTAAACAATTATTTTTATAATAGTTTTATTTCTAAGGCAAGAATAAAGTGTATGTAAAAGATGTGTTGTGTGATAGTGGAAAAGGTACAGGCTTTATGGAAAAAGATTAAATTTCTGTGTTTCTAAATTGCATTAGAGGAGGTCTTCAGAAGAAAATCAATAGGACACTGCTTTGTTACTAGCACTAATTTGGATGACCTTGCATTCTTCAGCATTTGCCCGTATTTCCTACCAAACTAAGCAAAGCAAAGCCAAATTTGTCTTAGGGCAATGCCACTATGTTGATTATATAAACTAGTTATTTCCAGTGTTGGATTAAATTCATAGGAGAATTCTACTGGTTTGATCCATAGTTTCCCCAGCTACACAAACAAGTATGTAAGGAGAGAAGAGGTACACAGTAATAATGAATATAAACATAATCTAGCATTCTATATGCAGCAGCCTTTGCAGACCAGAGACAAATCAAAGGGATTGCTAGAAAGTGACCTGCATGCTGGTTAATAAGAGAACACACTCAAAGCATTATTAATAGAGTAAACAGAAGGCTTTTTAGTTCATTCCTATCCCTGTCTGCTTTATGCCTGTTTACAGGTTTTCCAAGTGTAAGCACTAGAAAATTTTGAGGTTTTTTCCTTTTGAATTCTTTCAGAACAGGAATGAACAATTACATCAACATGGTCATTGTCATTCTGACAAATATGAAGGTGCCAACTTCTCCCCATTTAGCCATTTTAGAGTAGAAGAGCAAAAGTTGTGCAATTTAGCTAAAGAATTGATTTAGTTGAACTAGTGAAAAGTCCTGCTTGAACACATCTAGCGTTGTTTAAGTTTGACATGAGCTAAATCATTATGAACTGCATTTAATTGCTTTTATTTGGACCAAATTATTTTTCTTCAGCTTAACAAATAATTTAAAAACTAATTTCAAACTGGTGCATTTGGATGCTGATGATGTACAGTAGCCTGGATTCAACCCTTCTGTTGCAGTTTAATTCAGTAGAGAGGTATGTCAAGTAATGAAACTACCTTCATTTTCCAATAATGTTTTTGAAGTTGGAATATCAAATTGAGTTTCATTTTAAAAAGAAAGGAAAAGAAAAACCAACAACAAACCTCAAGCCTCATTGAGTCATTTCAAGCTATGAGAGTAAAAGAATCTAGACACATGAACAAAGTATTTGTTGTGAACTGCTCCACAGTAGCTGTCCATAAACATGCTCTCTAGAGTTTCAAGGTAAAACATTGCTAATGAGCTCCTATTCCTAAACTGTATGGTGAGGGTGTGCAGACTGGTTTCTCCAGTATGAACTGATGCCCTTTCAACTTAATCTATGATCACTTATCTTTGTAATGCTATCTCTAATAGAGATTTTAAAAAGTATTTTTGCTTTGAAAGCATGAAACAGATAAAATACCTTGCTGTTCTGAAATTTATGAATGCAGTTTGGAAAACACTTTTTGTTGCTTCTGCTTAAAGTAAGAAGTTGGATTTTTGGCATCTCTTCCTTCCCTTCCTAACTCTGAGCTGTTTGAGATCCTGCAGGGAGCATGGAAATGGATATCTGTTTGAATCATAGAAGAGCAAAGTAATTTAGATCTGGCGGCCATCTACAGCAGTCGCCAAATTCCGAAAGTAATGAACTCTAGCTACATTGTTGGAAGAATGGATGAGGTTTTAATAGACAGATATTTGGACTTCTTTTCACAAGAAATTTATTTAAGGAAGGTTAACACCTCTTCTATAAATTAATTTGAAATCCTATGGATATTATTAACAAATGGCTGAATATCCATTCCTGCCTTGAAATCTGTTAAGTTCATTTCACTTACTTTTTGGTGGAAGTGAGTTTTAATCACATAATTTGAGGACAGTGTTAGTTCTACCAATTTTGAATTTACTCTCTTTTGAGTGTTCCCTTCAGTTGAGAATTCCTTTGTTCTCACATTATGAGAAGCTCTTGACTGCCATGATATACTTTTAGATTTTCCTTCTGCAAGTAACGGTTGTAATCTGTTTTTCATATGTATGACTTAAAGTTATTGTCTTCACTCTCTCTTTCATCCACTAATTCAGTAATATCCTTCAAATTGTAATCCACGTGCATTGCCACAGTATTCCTTACACGTCATTGTTGATTTTTGCCCACAACTGCCGATGAGCAGAGATTTTTTTTTTTTTTTTTTTTTTGGTCATTGCTCTCTGTGGTGCCAGCTTTCTCAAGTTTATAATTTGGATGGTCATTTTTCTCCCTTATTTTGTATCCATCAACATGGAGTATGTTTTGCTGTTGCTTTACTAGTTCATTTAGTGTGCTCTGAAGAGCCTCATTGTATTCTCTGGTCGTGCACACTGTAATAACTTTCTCATCTGCAACTATTATTGCCATTTTTACTTTATCTATTTCTACTTTCTTTCCTCTTCTAGATCATTGATAAGTATGCTAATGATGGGAGATCGAAAAGTGTGTGTCATCTGAGCTGAAAAGGTACTGCTGTGCCTTTTCCTACAGCCAATGTTTTTTTCACGTTGGTGTAGTATTACTTACACCAAGTCAAAATTTTAAAACCAGCAGAACTCACTGTGAACCAAATCTATTGGCTTGTTTCAGTGGTGAAATGTGTGAAAGGGCTAAAAAATGTGAAAGAGAATAAAGCTGTCAGCTTCCTCCTTCCTACTTCCAAAGCATGAAGTAGGTAACTAAAATCAAAAATTTTAGTCTAAAGATTATAATTCCCGATATGTAATTACTGTATAGCATAATAATTTTTTAAAGCTCAGAAAACAGGAGAGAGAGAGTTGCTTTAAACAGTGTCAGTTAATGAATTTGGACTTAAGGAATTGCTCTGTTTCCCATGCTTAATTTCCTGCATCAATTCAAAACCACCTACTTTTTGACATTTCATGGTCTCTGAAGCAATTAACGGTGATATCTGAAACTACAGTTGTGAATTTAGATGAAGAATAAGCTGCAGGGACAGAAGAACTGTGAAGCAGCAGTTAAGATCCAGCTTTGCTGTTGATATTTCTGGTAGTTAAAAAAAAGAAATAATAAGAAAAAAATCTCTCAGCACAACTGTCCGAAAGTGGGACGTTTTTCTGAATTTTCTGGGTGGCATCAGTAGCTGTTTTATAGTTTTGTTTGTATGTTTCACCTCCTTTTTCTACTATTTGGGGCACCCAGAAAATATTTTTTGCGAATCCTAGATCAGCCTGCGTCCAAGGACAAAGCAGATAAGCAGAAATGCACAGGTGCATTTGCTGTGATTCAAAGCACTACTTTCTGCTATGTGTGTGTTGCCCCGTTAACTTTCTAGATTGGAAGCAGATATCCACATCCAATAGGTTTCCTTTTAAGTGACAGCTGTGAAAAATATTGCTGATGTTTGTGTTGTTAATTATATTCTTTTATAGATTTAATCTCTGTTGCGGTTTCTAGAGAAGAAAACTGGTATATAACCTGTGAAGAGGGAAAGGGATCCCTTATTTGTATTTCCTAAGGTCAACTCATAGGTTACTAACTCATTTTTTTTACTATCTCTTCCCTTCAGCATTATTAATTTTCCTGATTTTTTTTTCACAATTTTTATTGCTTCCTATATTGCTTGATACACATGTATTAAAACTTGCAGATTGATGACCTTCCGCAATTTAGTAAATGTCTGTCTTTGAAGATTATGTGGCTTTGATGGGAGAAAATAGAAACTATTTCTGTAAGTAGCTTTATTGGCCATATCAAGATAAAATAATGGATTACTAACAGAATGTGATTTGAAGCATTTATTATGTTAGAGACCACTACTTTAGTCCATGCATTTTAGAATCAGTTATAAATTAAAACATTAATGCTGCAATACACAGAAGACAAAAATATTACCAATTTTCTCCAAAGATTGCAGTGACATTCAATATTAAAAAAATAATTGATTTAATACTGCCTCTGTCAAAGTGATCTAGTATTTTAAAATTATATTGGTTATGAATTTCACTTATTTTTAATATGATGTTGTTTGACTGTATGTTAGCTATTTCAGGGTAGTTATCAAATAATTGCTTTTTCATGTGGCTGATTTAAGCTGCATTGGTAAATCACTTAAGACCCTTTTTCTAAAGATCTTCAAGTATAGTTCTCTGACTCCAGTTATATTCACCAATACAGTTTGTACTGGAGTTTTTACTGATGACGTTAAGGGAACTTCATCTTTATCTTAAACTTTCTCCTTGTCCTACCTCTTTCCCTGATGCCCTTGTTACGGTCCTGTTTTTCTCTTCTATCCAAGTGACTACAGTGAATCACACAGTGATATGAAATGACAGTTGTATTCTAGAGGCTGATTCAAATGCAGGAAGCCCTTTGATACCACCATGCCCTGTATAGTTTTTGTAAGTGATTATGTAAATCTTGCATGGATGCTATGAAACTACAAAATGACTTAATTTAAAAAAAAAATTCTGTTCTTTATGGGAGACTTAGTCTTTTAAATGTTATGTCAGTATAAGTGACAATTTGGATATGTAATCTGAAGGATGTCTTAACTGGAGGTTATGCTTGAATTACAAATTTGAGTAATCGGGAGAATGACAGCATCGTCCAGAGTGGCACACAGGGAAACTTAGTTAGAAACAAAAGGCGAAGAGCTTGGTCATGCATGCTAGACAGAGCACACCGCAAGATACCAAAAAGAGCTTTTCCACTCTCTCATCTGCTTTTATCACTTTGCTTTTTGCTTGTACTTTGGTAGGTGTTATTGTGAAGTACCCACTTCCCTGACATATCATAAAAAGCTCTAGAAAATGCAGGCAAATATGAGTGGCATTTGTCTTTGTTTGTATTTTGTACCCTTTCTTTTACATTTTTTACTTTGTGATTGTGTACCGTTTCTGCAATGGAAATGCTATCTACATATGCCATTGATAATGGCAGGGCTGGCATAAATCTCAAATGTCCTGTCATTTTATGGCTACTTTACCTTTTTTCAAAGAGGAGCTGGTGTCCAGTTATTTGACTGTTTGAAGTTACTTACACCATGCTGAATCATGAAAATTAGATGAGAGGAGTGCTGCTTTCACTGGGAGAATTAGTCCTCTGATGTTATAAGTTGTCGACATCTGTGACACTTTGTTGTGGTTCTTGATGTATGGAGAGAGATGAGTACAATTTTCTGAACTTGTTCATGGAGATTACCATTTGCAGTCATGAATTGTGGGGCCTATCTACGAGTGTCAGTGAAGGTGGTAGTTAATGCCAGTAGTGATAGCAATTGTATTACAAAGGAAACTGAGAGCAGCAGCTTACTGATATATGAAACATGTCAGAGGACGGTGTGGGGATTTACTCTTCTTCCTTAGGGTTCACCTCTGTGATTTACACAGGGATTTCCCTCTGCCCTTTTGGAAACTGCTGGTAAGATGAAGGAGTAGAGGTCAGGTCAAGAAAGCTGATGAGCTTTCTCTTTCTATGCCCTGAAGAAGGATGTCAGCTGGGTGGGATTTGCTGGGGCGAGGATGGGGCAATCAGAACATAAGAATGGCTGTGCTGGGTCAGGCCAAAATCCATCTAGCCTACCGTCTTGTCTGATAATGATCAGAAAGAAATACTTCAAGACAAATACAAAATTATCTTCCCTTTGATGTAGCTTTCCAAGGATGCAATATGCTGTAGTCTGAGTCTTTCCAAGCAGAGTTGAATCTGTATTGTTTTGTTTAATAGGCCTAAAATGACTTTGTCCTCCTCTTAATTTAACTGCTTTTTGTTTCTATCCTTGTTTTCCACAGCATCCTACAACAGTGCAGTCTGTAATGTAGTTATACTTTATATGGAATTGAATTTGTTGTGAACATTCTGCATGATATTCATGTTCTGCCTCATATTCCTCATATGTGAGAAAATGAGTATTTGTTCATCATCTCCCTTCCATGAGTAATTTTTCCTCATATCTAAGATGTCTTTTTCTGAGGTGAGTCTCCTGAGCTCTCTTGATTTAGGTATCACTCCATAACTTCCATCCGTGGTGTTGCTCTTCTCTGTAACATTTTAAGTTGTTTTATGTTCCCTTTGAAACAGGGTGACCATAGCCACGTGCTGTGATAGAGAACTGGATGTTTTATGGAGTTATTCATTGTCATATTGACCTTTTTGTGTTTTGTTTGCTGTTCTGTTCCTAATAGCACCTACCATTTAATTTGCCATTTTCACTGCTACTTGGCTTTCAGCTGCTACTTTCAGAGAACTTTAAACAAAGACACAAAAATCTCTTTACTGACTATTGTCAGTATTTGAACTCTATGAAATCCACTATGATTTGTGCCTTGTCACAGTTATTTTTTTATACATGTGTTACTCTGCATTTATCAAAGCTGAATTTTATTTGCTACTTTATTTTTCAGTCATTCATTATAGAAATTCCACAGGTCTTCATTGTCAGTTTGGGACTTGATTATCCTGAAAATTTTGTATTGTCTGCGGACTTTGCTAGCTCACTTGCCTCCTTTTGTGCAGGGTAAGTTCTGGCACAGATACCTGTGAGACTCCACAGACCCTTTCTTCATTATGAAACCTGGCCATTTTTACAGTGATTAATAATTTGTGAGAAGGTTTTTCCTCCTATTTGATGAATTCAGCTTCTGGGTGGGAGAAATTTTGGTGAAGAATTTTGAAAAAACTTCTCTTGGAAATTCAGGTACACTAAATCACAATTATCCATGCCTTAAGTTAGATGATTTATTTGAAGGGGTGAAGTGTCGTTTCTTCCCAAGAGAGCTGTAGGGATTCATTATATTAATCTCTATGACTATTAATTCTGTTCTCTTTTTTGGTTATTTCTACCATTTTGCATAGAGTAGAAGTTGAACTTGGAGGTATTAATTTCATAGGTGCCTTCTGAAACTGTTTTTAAAAACTGGCTTCATGTTTTTCACCATTCATTTCATTTGTCAGTTTTCTGATGCTAAAACAAAAACTCATAAAATCATAGAATGGTTTAGATTGGAAGGGACCTTAAAGACCATCTAGTTCCAACCCCCTTGCCATGGCAGGGACACCTTTCACTAGATCAGGTTGCTCAAAGCCTCATCCAACTTGGCCTTCAACTCTTCCAGGGAGGGGGCATCCACAACTTTTCTGGGCAACCTGTTCCAGTGTCTGACCACCCTCACAGTGAAGAATTTCTTTCTAATATCTAATCTAAATCTATCCTCTTTCAGCTTGAAGCCATTTCCCCTTGTTCCATCACTACCTGACTTTATAACAAGTCCCTCCCCAGCTTTCTTGTAGGACCCTTCAGGTACTGGAAGGCCGCTATAAGGTCTCTCCTCCAGCGTGTCAACCACACCACTCAGCTTGGTGTCATCGGCAAACTTGCTGAGGGTGCGCTCAATCCTACTGTCTCTGTCTCCAACAAAGATGTTGAAGAGCACCAGCCCAAATAATGACCCCTGAGGGACACCGCTCATCACTGGTTTCCAGTCGGACTTTGAGCTGTTGACCACAACTCTTTGAGTGCGACCATCCAGCCAGTTCCTTATCCACTGAGTGGTCTATCCATCAAACCCCGGTGTCTCCAATTTAGAGACAAGGATGTTGTGCAGGACAGTGTCAAATGCCTTGCACAGGTCCAGGTAGATGACATCAGTTGCTTTAGCCTTAAAATTTGATTTGTTGCTTTGATTTTGCTGTTTTGTGTGTGGATGTCATGTCAGTAAGTGGAAGTGACTTGCTGTGTGTTTCCTGTGCAGCATGTGTTCCCACGAGGAACACCTTGGCCACAGATCAGTCTTCTCCCAGGATGCTGTGGTGGTTGTAGTTCCATGATACAGTCACTTTGCTTCCTGCTTCTTTGTCCCTGTCTGTCCTTACCTGCTGTGTGGGGGCAGACTTAGTCATGCTGCTTACATCAACTGTGCTATAAATTGTTCAAGAAAGTTTTCAGGTTTAAAATTCTTCCTTCCCTAAATTATTTTTAACCCGAGTCTCTCTTCTGATTCATAATGATGAATATCCTGTGCCGTATGACCAAAGGTTATGGCTGGGAACGGGGGAGAGCGTAAAGTGTCCATAAAATGCTATTGCCATCAAAGTCCTTGTATTGTCAAATGGCAGCTGGTATGAGCTGTGGTCACAGGGAGTGCTTGGTCAGACAAGGGACTGGATTATGATAGAACATAGTGATAAACTATACTTTTTACACCTAATAACAAAAATACAGTATTAAAAGCTACAGTGGCTAATAAATGATAGTTACCAATAAATTATATAGTGTATCATTTATTACCTATTTTGTTTTAGCAATAGCCTGAATATTCAGTTCCAGGGTTATAAAAAGTTATGAGTCTCTAAAAATGCCATAAAATACTCTGTGAGCTCTAGTGTCTGGCAAACCACAGAAAATCATGTTGCTATGAGATCTCTAGGTCAAATTCTAAGGTGGTTGTGGGTGTGGTGACTGTCTGCCTTGTTGTCAATAAAAACTTCCTGGTGGATATTGCTCATTCAAAAGTTGGCCACTTAATTGGCTAGGGATCAATATTGCTTATTTTCAGATTCTCTGGGTGGTGATAGATTTCCCATGGCTACAGTGTTGTATTTGTACAAAGCTAGATGCTGTGAAGCTAGTTGTTACTGTACTGTACAGTGCCTGCAGCTCAGGCTGCGTACCAACAATCTGCGCAACATTCAGCCTGCTGTAAAATGCAGAGAAGTTTTTAGGAGAGTTACCAAATATAATTGACAACTAAAAGGTAAACACTCCCTGGACATATCATCTCCCGCTATGGTAGTAACTGATTAAGCTTACAACAGAACATTTGTTTCAAGAAACCACATTAGCTGACTAAAAAGTCTGCAGGTTTGGCAGTGAGCAGCACAGTTCCAAAAGCACGTGGTCTGTTCTGCCTGAGGAGGTGAGCGTTGCTTTGGTACGTCTGCAGTGGTTGTAGTACTTCTTAATAAGTCTCCACTTCTTAATAAGTCTCCATAAAACAGTTGCTAAGTGTACATTGGGTTTTAAACTACATGTGTGTTTTCTTGTGTGTGGTACTCTTTCTGGCTTCTGCTAGTCGCTCAAGATTAGAAAATGAGTTGAAGGAACATGAGTTTGGGGTTTAGCTTCAGGTCAGCTTACAGCTTTGCTTTGAAATGAAGGGAGGAATTTGCTTTTAGGATGAAAGAAGCACTGGGAGTGAGCCACAATGTGTCGCATCACCCTCTCATTTAATTTAATTAATATATTTATTATTAATAGTGCTGTATTGTGTGGCTCACAGGGAAGGAGGTCCCACCAAGAATGTCTTTGGGAAGTGCAGCTGCTATAGAGTTCTTCTGAGCACTGTGGAGCTAGGTGGCCTGAGGGGCCATGGCTGGGGGCTCACAGCCACCTTGGAGGTGGGAAATCACACTTGCTATCAGGAGGTAGGAGGCAGCAAGGGCTGTGATGCAGAGAGAAACAAGGACTCCATCCAAGTTTTGAATGCAGCTGCTTTTCCTGGTAGGATGCTGGCTTCTGGCTTGCTGTGCCCACTGCATACAAGAGCTCTTCTGCGTAATAATTCCTTTGCTTTTGCGAGCATTTTGGGTTCCAAATAGAAAATAGGTGGAGGAGACATAGGGGTTGGGTTTAGCTTCAGAAGGTGCTAAGGAGACGGCAGAAGCTGTCTTAGACCTGATAAGAAATGTTGTTCATTGAGAAGCAGAGGCTTCCAGCACCCCAGCTCAGTGGGGTTCTCGCTCTGCAACAGTGGTACGCTGCTGGTCGGTGGTATCATGACTTTCCATAAAATAGGAGCAGTTCAGTTAGAAATGGTATTTCATTTCCTGCTTTCCCTTCGATGTCTAGCTTTGTGTGCACTTGTACCACAGTGTCAAGATCTTATATCACACACCTGGAAATTTTGTCTTAGGCTATAGGGTTTGGAGGAGGCGAGCTGTTCCCATGAGACTCCTGCTTTCTTTAGAACAAGCACCAGAACAGTACGTCAGAGAGAGAAAATAAAAAAGAGAGTTTTCATGGCTTCTGCCAGAGTGTACTCATTAATCCCTTGTCCTGGTACATTGTTTGAGAGTCCTATTTATTCTTTGCTGTATTGTAACAAGATCTCCAGCACTGACTATTTGTTCAAGGCCGATGACAGAGTGGCATTGCTAATGCATAAGGATGACACTTGAAATTTTTGCCATCTACTCCTGCTTGACAGCATTTGTGATTACTGAGATTTGATTGTTACTGCAATATGCTACAGATCCTACTAAAAATGGCAAAATCTGTGTACAAAATTTCTGTAACATCTGAAAAGCTTTTTCTTTCACTGTGTAGTGACATGGGCATGAGCACCACGATAGAGGAGTGTTGTCCTAAGGTGACTGATGAGGACCCTCTTTACTTGGACAAGAAAATGTATCCATACTGGTACACTCCAGCCATTCTATGTAGATAATTTTATTTTTATTTCTTACTCACTTTTATTCATTTGTTTTGAGGAAAGTTTTTTCCTTCTGAACAGCTATACAATTACTGAGGTTCAGGGACTGTTGTTCAGAAGCAAATAAAAGTCTAAATAGAAGTCTTTTGGTTTGTAGTTGAAGAATTGGCTTAAAGAAATATTCTGCTTGTATAATAGAAAAATCTCAATTATTCGTTAACAACTAATATCAAACAGAAAAGCTGAAAAGTCTTCTAAAGCTTTGAATGTTTTTGTAGTGCTATGTTGTTGGTAGGGTTTGGGGTCTTTCTCAGGAGTTTTTTGTTGGTGTTGTTTGGGGGTTTTTTTTTGAAACCATCACTGGTGGAGGATAAACATCAGAATCAGTTCTGTTATCCTAGATAAATTAGAAAAAATAAAATAGCATCATAGGATAACTTATACCCAACTCTGAGGTTAGACCAGGATGCTCAGGACTTTACCCAGTCGTCCATCTAAGGACACTGTGACTGTGCAGCCCTGCTAGGCAGTCTGTTCTGTAATCTATAATCCTAAGTGATTAGTATATGATACCATTGCAAATGTTTCAGCAACTTTTTTATTTTCTGTTTTATTACAGGACTACTGTTTACAAGTCAGAAGTAAGAGAGTATAGTATTTTCAATAATGCCAAAAGACACTGTGAGTTGTATTTGGTTGTATTTCTAACCCTTGCTACATTTATGGCATAGAGATGATATCTTGCGTAGTTCTGTTGTGAGCCTGAACTCTACTCTCTTACAGAGTTAAATTAAAGTTTAAGGATTGATCTTCTGTACAGTAGCTGAACAAGATTAATGTTAATTGATGGTTTCAAACAAACATCAGTACTCAATAATATAGCTACATTTAATTTTTAATATGATTTAGACTTATAAATATGGATGGATCAAAAAAAGGAACCTGAGTGCTTCCTTGCCTGTAAGAAGCTCATAGCATTCTTTCATTTGTAAATTTAAGAATCGTTACTTTGTTTATACAGATTGTTTACTTCAAGAAAAACAAAGTCTTTAAAGTCCCCTGGAAAAAAATTACTTTAGAATGTACTTGAAGCTGAGGGTGAAAACCCAGAAAAAAAAAAAAAAAAATACTGGTGCAGCTGTTTTCTAAGTGAGAATTCTAACTGGAAATTAGGAATTTTGGAGTCAGTTATAGAAATTATTAAATTTGAAAGACTAGGTCAATATAAAGCATCTTATAAACTTAAAATTAATTTCCAGTGGATTTTATGCAATAAAAAAATGACTGTGATAAAGTAAACTTTAGTATTTGTTGAATGTAGGTTGTTAGATTACAATTACTTTTCTTTAACAATGCTCTGCATTTTTTTATTATTCTGGTTTTTTCCTTATAGCCTCACTTCAGTCAGTCAGGTCTGTGTTTCTTAAATAGCACATCTATATATATGAAATATAATAATTGTAACCATAAGTCTGAATTTCCAGCAGTTGCAGTTCCCTGGGCTTTTAATAATTATAACTCCTCATATTTGTTATTAGCAGTAGGATTTGATTTATAAGTTTTGCATTTACGTGTAGGATACTTTATTATTGAGATGCACACAGTAACACTAAGCTGGAAATTTTAAAGCATGCTGCTCTATTGTCTATTTAATGAGTAGAAGCTGTTCTAAAACCATTTGTCTCGGCATGGCAGAAATCACGCTTAGCACTGCACCGTCCTAGTGCAATCCTAACCTCTTGGCCCCATCCACAGCAGTTGGAGGTAGGATGGATCTGCCTAGCAACCCTAAGATAAAGTTCACTCTTTGCACATTAGCACACTGTCTGCTAAGTGTGAGATGCCTGAGCAAAATTTCAGCCCACCCTGCGTCCCCGTTCCCTGATTTATCCTTGGCCAGTCCTACAGGCTCATTTTTCCTGTTTTAAACAAACTCTGAGTGCCTTCATTCCTATCCAACTGCCAGAATACTGGAATTAAAAGATTGATTTATATTTTTTGTATTAACCAAATACTGGTTTATGTGAGAAAAAACAGAGTAGAGGAGAGCAAAAAATAAAAGAATAAAAAAAATTATTCCAAGGTAGTTACAGACAGTTACTTTTCTACAACTCTGAACATGAATATTCCCAGTATCAAGGTTTTAGGGTGAAATACATATTTTATGTTCAATAGTGACAACTTCCTGCTCGTCACAAGAGTATAGTGCTCAAGATGTTTTAGCGCAAACATCAGCTGCTACTGCTGCTTACAGGTACCACAGTGTGTTTGCCATATTGCCATCCCTGCCAGTTCTTCTGCTTGTAGAAATCAGCTCCTGGGTGATTTCCCTAATTTTTCTAATTGACTTGTTGGCTGTAGAGGTGCTAGGTCCATGCTTACAGAAACTTCTGTTCCCTAGCTTCCAGGTGCTGGCTGGACCTCTGCAGGATCAGGGAGCTGTTGCAGGATTTTAGAAACCCGAACAGAAAGGTTTTTTCTGCTGGCTTTAGGAAGAAAGCTGCCAAATCTGCCTCTTTGTGCATTTTTAATGCCACCAGCCATGCCACAAACATTTGTGAGACTTATCCAAGCCTGCTCCTACTAAGACACGTGTCTTTAAGAATCAAACTCAAGTGCAGAAAACTTCCTGTGTGATACTGCAGCATATCCTGTCAGTTGGTAGTTTTAAACCATATTGGTGCCAAACTACTGTCAGCATACAAAGCAAAGAGGCTTTGATGTCTGGGTATTTTCTTTAAATGAGGAAATTTCTAAACCTTGCTACCCGTGACTATTAGAAGCAGTGATCTTCTCTACTGCTGCCGTGCTTTTCCCTCTCCTCTGCCCCTATCTCTCTGCATCTTCATGTCTCTTATCTTTTGTACTCTCCCATTTCCCTTTTCACATGTAAATGCAACATTAAAACACTGAAGGCTATGTATTCTTTCCCTTCTCATTCTCTGTTTTCAGGCTTCTGCTAATTTTTTGATCCCCTAATGCTGTCTTTGGAATCTTATTATTTTTTTTTTCTGCTTGTAAAGTTCTGTTTCTCTCCTCTTTTTAATCATTATTGTCCTGTCAAAGCTTGTTCCATGATGCTGACTGCCCTCATGATCCCAACTGTTCCTTTCTCTCCTGCTCCCATCCCACAAAGCTGCAGCGTGCTTTCCCAGTTGTGTGCTGACCGTGCCACTCCTGTGCTGAGCTGCATTGGTGCTGTGCTCCTTCAGCCATGTGGCTGTGCCTTCAGAGCATGAGGGAGAGGGAGCAAAGCCCTCAGCAGTGGCCATGCCTCGTGAATCTGGACAAATTTAGCACGTGGTAATTTAGCCATGGTATGTGACAAGTGTGCAAGAGGAAGGATAGCGATCTGCCCCTTATCTTTAATGAGAGGATATTACAGGAGTTTGGTTGTAGCAACCCTGAGAGGAGGAGGATGTACTTCATAGTTGACTTACTGGAGTACCAAAATTATACTGAGTTCCTTGGGTTTTGTTTTGGGTTTTTTCTTGTGCTTGTTTGGATTGTGAGTTTTTTTGCTAGGGGTTTTTTCTTTATTATTTGAAACACTTTATAACTGGGAGTTGGTTAGACGAAACAAAAAGTGAATTTAGGATTAATCTCCCTGACTATGCAAATACTTGTCTCTTGATAACGGGAACACTAAACCCCGAGCTTATGCTTGCATACAAGCTTTGTATTTTTATTTGATCTCTCAAGTTTCCTTAGAGCCATCACAATCAAATTGTAAATGAGAGTGAAAACTAAGTAATTGTCATGTTCAAGTGGCCAAATGCTTTTTCTGTGACAGAATCAAAATGAAATAGAAATGGCTGGAAACAATTTTTCTTTTTCTAATAGGGAAAAATTTTGCAAATATGCTTTACGGTGCCTGATTTTATAGTGTCTTGGACACAAAAGACTTCCAGGCTACTGTGTATTGTGAGATAGGTGAGAGTTGAACATTAAACTGCCTAAAGTAATATTAATAAACAAAAACATAGGTAATGTTATGAGGATTAATGTTAATTTTGCACTTCTCCATGTAACCAGGAATAAGTACTTACTCATGTAGGTATAAATCCTATCTAAGAATATATATGAAGAAAAGGGGTGGAGGTAATGAAGGAGTACAGCTGGAATGTGAACGTTTAGCACAATGAACATGGGTTAAAAGCACACCAGTTTGGTTTTGGGAGGATGCTGGATTGGTTTTCCTTGCAAGACAGAGGAGTGTGGTGAGTGCGTGGGTAGGGAAGCACCTGGAGTTGTGCCTCCCTATTTGGCCTAGCTTCTTGGAGAGGATTTCAAAATCACACGGTTTGAAGCAAAGCAGACAGAAAAATGCAGTTAATAGCAGTCATAATAAAAGTGATATACAACAAATAGTAGTTGGTTACGAGGGAAGAGTTAAGGAGATTAAGCTTATTTAGCCTTTGGTGACAGCTACAGGTTGCTCTTAGGCTGCTGCTCCATGGGAGGCAGACCACAGAAGGGAGGACGGCACCTGCGTCCTTGGGCCTGGGTCTGTCCCAGGAAGGCACAGACTCCCGTGTGGCTGTGCATAGCTCTTTGGAGGGCTCATCTTCAAAACCTCTTACTGCAGACAGCACACAGTCAGTCTGCTCTGATGTCCTTCCACTCCCGTGCATCCCCCGAAGGGAGTCTGCCCTAGCTGCTGTGCTGTCTGTGAGCCTTTCTGATGTGTGCAGTAAAATATGTAGGAATTTAAAAATTAAACTGCTTGTTAGATCTTAAGTAGTTTTATTATTTTGCAAAGTAAGATAGTGAATCTGAATTATTTACCAATGCTGTCGTGGAATTTGGAGTTTGTGAGGCATACAGCCTAAGCACCCTTTTTTTTGTTTTTTTTTTTTTCCTCCCTCCCCTGCTGTGCTGTAAGTGCACCTTGAAATGCCATTACCTGCTATAGCTGAGGACAAGGTAATTTGTAATGTGGAACAGCTAATTTTTCATTCTAGTTCCACTGGGGCATAATGCAAAACAATCCAGTATAGCTGTGGTGATAGTACAATAACCTGCAGGTACTATGTCAGTTGCTGTATCCTGTCACCTTTGGCCAATAATGAAGCTATTTCCAAAATTACTGTAGGCTTTTAAATATATTTGACATATTCTACTTTTTACAAAGTATAGAAGTCTATGCAGGAGGAAAAAAATGAGCTAGAGCCATTACAAAAAGATAAATAAAAATGCAAATTATAGTTAGTTGACTTCCCCAAATCTAGGAGCCTTAATTACATTAAGGAGCTAATTTGGTGAACCAGATTTAAAAAAAAAAAATGTTTTCCGAGGCAGCTTAGGCAATTTTCCGAGTGTTTTTTTTTTTTTTTTTTGTTTTTTGTTTTTTTTTCTAAATTGTAGTAAATGTGAAGGATTTGAGAACTGCCAGCTCTTTTAGGCTGGCAGCACCCTGTAATGTATTAGCTTTGAGAAGAGTCCAGCTTAGAACAACTTTCAGTAGGACAGTGAGCTGCTGTGTTTCAGAAGTGTTGGTGCACAGCTGCAGAATTAAGCTGCCCCATGAATTTTGTTCTGTTGTCTGGAAGTTCAGCTGTAAAAAAGCTTAAAAGTTTTGTTGCTTTTTTTTTTTTTTTTCTTTCAGATTAGGTGCTAAACTGCTTTGTATTTAATATGTTGCATTTCGGGTCTCATTCAGGTCACCTAAGTAAGAGGCAGCATGCTCTGTGTCCAGCCAGAGCACTGATATGGTCATTTTGCAGACGTTCCCTCAGAAAGACTTTTAAAAATATTTTTCTTGTTTTCCCCAGCCTCTAATTTTCCTGTAGCTTGCTGAAATGTGATGTCTTCCAGACCACTGTTTTGTTGTCAAATTAAGATAAAATTGGCCAGAAAATTTAGGAGTTACTTGAAGGCTATCTGATAGGCTCTGATTGTATGAGCCTGCTTTCACATGCCATGTGACAAAAAAACCCAAAACCAAACCCAACATCTCAACCCTCAAGAAAAAGAACTCTTTAATTTTGCTACAGAGGCAATACTCAGATGTCTCTGTGTGTATGACCTGTGTGTTCAGATTCAGCAATGAAAGTATTACTGTACATAGCAGTATCTATTTTGTTACTGTGCTGGTACTCTGCAGTGAATTTTTCTTCTCAGCAGAGCAATTTTTGCTGTATTATACTGAATTCCTGGAGAATCCCTGAAAGATGACTGAAATTTTAAAGCTCAAATTATGTCATAATTCTTTCCTTGTGAGACAGTTGGAAAACCCATCCTGCAAAGCTAGATTCTATCTCCTTTCTGTAGATAACAGGAAAAATAATTTTGACTGTGTAAGTACAATCCTCTTACAAGGCTTCCTGAATTAGCAATTCTGATAATCTTAAGTAGTATGCTTCCTCAACCCCTGTATTTACAAATTATTTACTTATTCAAGCCTTGTGTACCTGAGTCAAAACCTACTCATCTGTCCTCACAGAGAAAAGGATTACAGACTCTGAAATCTCCTTTTAATATCAATTATGTTGTAGTATGGAACTGATTACTATTTTCCTGGCTTTAATTGAGGTTGAATCATTTCTGATATCATTCAATGTGAGAAAGAAACTGAAAGCTCTTAAAAATAATAGAAATAAAGGTAAATCCGCATCATAAGTTGCACTCAAATATTTAAATTAAAGTCAGTAAGTTAACGTGCCTCGAGTGAGAATCTGTCTCATTAATATTAATCTTTGGACTCTAATGAGAACACTAAGCTACTATGTAATGCTAAAAGGGCACAGGTGTGACAGTCTCAGAGAAGGTGGAAGCCCTAAATCCCACAGGCTATTAAGCTATAAATTGCACTACCTAATTATTAGGCCATTTCTTGCCTGGCTGTTGAAAGGGATGGGTTTTTTAATGTTTACTGTGAAAAATAAATGCTCACAGAAGACAATTCATCATACACAGAATGACATATCGCTGAAATTTCACTGTAGAAGAAAAATATGGTGGAGTCTGTGACCCCAGTGCTTTCTCAATATACTAATTCATACCTTAGGCAGAAGAATTCAATGGAAAATTGTCTTTTTTTCTTTTTTCTTCCATGGTTTCGTCGTGTTCTGGGCTGCTCTGTGTCACAGTGATGCTGTGTTGGCAGTGTTGAAACTGCAGTGTTCCGAGTTGCAAGCCATTAAAATGAAATGCATCAATTATAAGTGCTTTGGTAAAGGGCAACCATGCCAAGGAAATTACAGGAGAAAGCAGATGCTTATATTTGGAAAAAAAGGATATATTTTTAGCTTACAAACAGTAGACATTTTTAGCTAATATGTTCTTTGTTTTCTTTGCAGTTTTGGGAGGGTTTTCTGTCTTTCCATCACTGTGTATCAAGGTTTTAAGAAAATGAAAGACTTGAAGCTTAGTTGTGTTCTCCACAGCTCCAGCATTCATCAATTGGTCTGTGATTGACACTCAGTAAATAGCATGGTTTAGTCTCTGGAAGGAAAACTCAGTTCACAATTTCCCTGCTGTGTTCAGGTTTGAAGGGGTAAAAGAGAAAACAGAATCTACAGTTGCTTTCCTGGGCAATGTCAACAACAGCAGCCTGGGTGCATGCAGGGAGCACATTTAATCTCTTAGTGCTCCTAGACTTTGCAGTGATGGATTCCATATAAATAAATAAAGACTTGTGAGATTTAGTAAGATGCCATAGGTAGGTGATCACAATTTGTCTTTACTAGAAGCCTTTTGGTAGGAACATCCATAAACTGTATAGTCATATGTTGTCCACTCCCCCCTGAAATTAAATAGAAATTAAAGAAGAGAAAAAATCTTTTTAGGTGTAAATGTCCTTTCATTATTCTGCCTGCTAGTGTAGCTGTTGTGTTAATTGATAGTTCTTAATGAGTCCTCTGGTGGTGGAACAGAATTGAAGTGGGAGTGTGTTCTGTATGTTAAAACCACAAGTAAAATATGATTCTGTTGTCTTGAACAGAGAATTATTTACATGGTGAACTGTACAGATGGCTTGTAAAGGAAAATTACTCTTCCTTCCTGAAAAACCACTTGATAAATCACAGGCTTCTCTTAATGTTTTCTTCTTTCTTAATGTCTAAAAAATCCAAAAGTTATGCAAATGTGTAGTACTCCAATCACACTAAACACCTGGGAAAACATAATAAGTACTCTTAACAGAGTACCTTAATACATGCTTTTTTAAATTCTTAACATTTGTTGAAAAACTCATGAAGTCCTAGGAAATGTTTTTTTTTTATAGGAAATTAGAAGTTTTCTATGTATTATGCAGTTAATGAATGTTTTATCTTTTGTAACTGACAGAACCAACCTTTTTGAGTAGTTCACTAAATGCAACATATTCATCTTTTGCTTATTACTGTTTTCCATAGTAGGCAATGGTAACATACACAAAAAAATCAATACATAGGTTTTTTTGGTACTAGGTACTAGGCTGGAGTTTGATTTACAGGGGGTGAACTGGTTGGACTTTCAGGTGGAACAAAGATGAAGATCCTAGCTCCTGACTTTAGTGATCACCAGTAATGGTGTGGACTGCCTTGGAGGCTGGAGGTGTTGCTGTTGGGGATGTACCACCCAATTGCTGCTGTGATTCTCTATGGGAATGCAGCATGTTTGGCTATCTGTCCTGAAAAATTCAGTGTAGCTCTGTTCTTCTGCCATGGCTTGCTCCAGCATAGCTGAACTTTTAAACATTTTGAAACATAGCAGTTGTGACACTGATGTGTTTCTGCCCTGCAGTCCTCCAGTGTTTCAAGGAAAAAGTTTTCCTCACTTGGCCTGCTGTGCTGGAGTTCAGTGGTACCATGACACTGCCTTACTTCCACAAAGAGAGTTGTGGGATAAGGTCTTAAAATTGCTTCTTGAGGTCTGGAGAGCAACTGAAGTAAAATATAGTGGATTATTAAGTCATCAGGATTACTTTTCTATGTATACTGGATTTCTGTAACCTGAAAGAGAATCTGTTATTAGCATGTCAGCTATGATTAGCTCCTCTGTCTTATTTTGCTGTAGTAGCTTGGCTGATTTTGGCCAGATTTGTTAGGAAGACAAAGCTTATTTTAATCTCTCCGTGTTGCTGCCTTCTTCTCCAGGAGTATCCAAACCCATTAGTGAGTTCTGAATGTCTTTGGTAGGAAGATGGAGATCTCACAGTTGTTACATTTGCATGAGCTTTCTCAATAGTGATAGCTTGGTTGAGGAGTGCCCAACGGAGGAAAAGGCAGTGGTATGGACTGCCTGTAACACCAGAGATGCCAGAAAATCTATGTGAGTGAGGGCCTCAGAACCAGGCTTTGTACCTTGGGCTTTCCAGCCTCTGAGAAGTGGGACAAACCTTGTGGATGTGTCTTCTCCTTGTTCAGTCCAACCAGTCTGCGTATGAGGAATAACTTCATTCACATGAGTCTTTCTCGTGAAATAAAGGTCTGCTGCAGTAAACAGGATGATTTACCTGCAGCAGTTCTTTATTTTGTGAAGTGATGAATCTTTATTGATGATATGATGGTCTTTATTTCATGATGTGAAACCACAAGTGGTTTAACTGGTGGTCTTGTCCTTTGCTGTTCTGAAATGGAAGTAAACTGTAGTGGGTCTAGGCACGACAGATCGTATGGTGTCCATTCCCTGCCTCATCCATCCCCGCTTGTCCCTTGCTCAGGGAGGCTGCATGACTTTGGTGATCCCCGTGAAAACAACAAATGTGGGCATGTTCTACAACTTGATTTCCTGTCCTTTCGTTGCCACTGAAGTCCAACAAAGTTTTGGTATCTAAAAGTACATGCCCTAAAGCAGAAAACAGCACCAAATCTGATTACTACTTGTTGAAATTTATTTATTTTTCTTCAGTAATTATTTTGTCTTAATGACTTGGTAAACAGCCTGCTGTTCACATTTGGGGGAAAAAAAGAAGAAAGAATCCTCAAGATGACAATATCAGATAGTTTGTTGGTGGGGGGAAAAGCTTTAATGCTTGTTAATTGGATGCTTTGGAGTCTTCTGTTATTAGCATAACTGGTTAAAGACAAGTCTTTTCCTTTAAGCATTGCAAGAAAAATATCATATGCTTTTACTTCCTTTTCTTAAAAATTAAAACCAAAGTAAATCAACCAAACAAAACCTCCCTCACTTTTACTAATGAGGCAGTGCCACATCAAAAAAAGGTAGATAATCAGACAGTGTTGGAGGTAATGTTAAAATCTGAAAATAACAATCCAAAAAAATGTGTGCCTCTACTTACCCTAGAGTATAGCTGACAGAGAGTGTATGAACAGTGAGGCAAAATGTTAATAAAATGTCAGTAGTTTATATCTCATGTTGCAGGTGAATATGCTGTGTGTGCGCACCTGAGGCGCAGCGAGCTGTGCAGTTTTGCACAGGGACGTTATCTTGGGGTCTGGGAGCCGGGCAGCGAGGTGTTACAGCCCCATGTCTGAGTAGGGAGGTCATGCCCTGGAGGTGACCAGCTCAGACTCAGCTCCGCACTCATGTCCAGAGCAAGGCTGGCACTGCTCACGTAGAAATCTCTATTTGTTTTAGTGTTCATGACTGAAGGAAAAGGTGGAGGGAGCAAGTTTGCAGGTACAGAACTGGGAGGAGCAACTGATGGTTGTGCTTCCATTCAGAGGCACCTTGACAGGCTGGAAACATGGGCCAACGAGAATTGCACAAAGTTCAACAAAGGCAAATGCACAGTCTGGTCCATGGGAGTGAACAACCTCAAGCACCAATATATGCTGGGGACTGATTGGCAGGAAAGCAATCCTGCAGAAGTGGACCTTGGGATTTTGGTGGACAACGAACTGACCAGTAACCGCCAATTGCACCATCATGGCAAAGGTGGCCAACAGCATCCTGGGCTTCATTAGGAAGAGTGTTGCTGACAGGTTGTGGAAGGTGATCCTTCCTCCCTATTTAGCACTGGTGAGGCCACGTGTGCAGGATATGGACTTACTGGAGCATACCTGTAGATTCCTCAAGTGAGTCTTTGGGAAGTTCAGTCTGAGATCTGGATCAAGTCAAATCTTCCTTCAAATGCAGATAATAGGCTTAATTCTTAAAGAGCTATATAAGTAGATATTTCAGAGAAATTAGTAGTTCTGTACACATAAGCTTGTTTGTCTTTTTTTCCAAGATGATTTGTGATCTTTTGATACTGTATTGGTTTGGGCTGGGCTGGGGTTAAGCCACAACAGATACATGCTCTACTTGCCCAAGTAAGTTTAGTTTAGTATTTGTTGTTGTTGTTTTTATTTGGATTTTTTTTTTCTTCTGATGAATAGCTAACTACCAGCAGAACAACATTCTGTATTATAAGCTTATATCAACCTGAATTTTTGTCCTCTTTTGACTTTTAGTCATCATCTTAATGTTATCTTCTGCAGTTTTTATAATGAAAACACAGTAGCTCCTGTTCAGGCTTAAAAAACATCCTCCCAGTGAAAGATTGGTGCAGAATGCTCTTTCTACAGATTTACATCACTGTGCATACTTCTAAACAAATATTTACCTTACAATGAAGTTCATTTTGAGAGCTGCTAAACACATTTTGTTTTGCAGGCTTTATGCGGTAATTCATTCAGTAATGGAGAGAAATATAATTTCTAATTGCTAAAATGCATACCAGCATATACAAACCAATAACCAGCACAGTGTGATTTGAAGAAATGACTTCCCCCTATACAGTGCATGTTCTTTAAAGAGAGCAACCACTGCTTTCTAGCTCATTGTAATTCACACTGCATCCAGCACTACTGGAAAACTAATGAAAATGCTGGGAGTACAAGGCTTTATTTTACTGTTGAGAATTCTCAGTGGTTACAATATTATGTTGTGCCTAATTCTCCTGGTATCACATTTTTTAAACAGTGATTTTTATTTTCAGCCCAGTGATCCATTGCACGCATTAACCCCCTAACTGCTGAATGTACCATGTATCAGAAAGGAGCTTTCAAAGCAAAATGATTTTACTAGATTAATTGTAAATAGGAAAAATCTTCTCAATCAGGTAGAAATCTTATATGCATAGGCTCACTGGCATAGAAATCTGGGAAGCAGGGGCTTTTAAGTCTCCCTCCAAGGAGATCAAAGTGCAGGGATAGGAGGAGGAGGTGCTGGTTTTATTTTTTCATCCAAAGCTGAGTGGTGTGAAGCGATGCAACTGTTGCCATAGTAAAGTTACAGTGAATTGACTAAAAGCCAGTCAACCCCACTGTGCAAGCCCCCTAAACAAACCAACCAGAAGAATAAACACTTCTCAATTGATTTTGTTTTTCCTCCTATAGTAGGGTATTATAAAAACTGATTTTAGAACTCTCTTTTAAAAAATATAACTACCAGCAGTGAAAAGTCAGTGAATATTTTTGGGATTTGGAGTGTATTGTGTTTTAGTTATAATTCATGGTTTTTTTTAAAAATTGTCATTCGTGAAGCACCTTCAGCTGTCAACTGTTTGATAATGTCATCTTCTCAGGTAAGTGGAGGAGCAGTATTAAAATGCAGAGGATATTATCACTAGAATATTATAAGTGGTATCTTTACACATCTGTTTAAGTTTTGGAGGAATTTGCTTTCGTCCTTGCCTTGTTATTCCAGAGTAATTTGTAATGCATCTGAAGAATTGCCTTATCTCCCTCTCTACTGCACCCAACATAGACGTACTTGCAGGGACTGAGAGACCAGGAAACATCACATGTCCTGGTCTCTGCTGCTCAGTGTCTAATTTTAGGGAGACATCTAGGAGGGTGTGGCAATGAAATAAAAGAAAAAATAACTTTTGGTTGTGTTACTGGTAGTATTTGCCTGATTCAGGAGTACCATTAAAGTTTTAGAGTGGAGTCAGTATCTGAAGCATTGCTGCACTGTTAAAAAAAAACATTAAAAAAATCCAACAAACCTGAATTCTTGTGGCCAGAACAGCCAGACACAAAGTGCAGAGGCCTATCCATGTTAAGATCTCTTTCAAACATTGCCCTCCTGCTGCACAGGAGGTGCGGGGTGACAGCTTTATTACAGAGCCCTTCTTTTACTTCAGAGGTTCTTAATTTTCTCTTGTTGCAGCACTTGAAAACTTTGAGTAACATGTTAGGGGCTGGATGCTGTGGTGTGAGCCTGTGTTTGCTGCCACTTGAAATGGTCGTGAGTGTCCCACCTGGCCTCCGGTTGCTGGTTTCTGTCAGGTCCTGTGTCTGTGTCATGCCTGCTAGCCTCCAAGGGTGTTTTAGATTCACAGAGCATCTCATGTGGCTTGCAATTTAGTTAACTGATCTTGCTTCAGGCAACTAATACCCTCACTAATGAGATTTTATCTTTCAACTTTTCCAGAGAAGCAGGTGTACTTCAAGGGGCTTTATTTTATTTGAAGGAGCTTCGTGTGTTTATTTTGTACTGTAGCTTTAGAGGGGAAGGCAAAGCGGGTGTTTCTTGCCCACCGAAGGCAGAGATGCTGATGTTGCTCATAAATTTATCAAGGAATCATCTCCTCATAGCTGTATTGCACAGACAGGCTTCTCTGTTAGTGCTGAAAGCTTGGCCATGTCGGCAAGGTTGACTATGGCCTTCATTTTGGAGAGAAGGTGATACCTTCCAAGCCTAGAACCTGTGCTCCTGATTGTCCAAAATGTCTAGGTTTAAAATAAGTGACTAATTAACTTTTATAAAATGAGCACAGAAAACCCCTTCCTAACTTATTTGGTGTCTGAGAAATCACGGGTAGTCTCTGTTTTGGTAGTAAAGCTGTGAAGGTATTAAAACATGCTTGGTTTTGTGACAGAATTAAGTATCTTAAATCAGCAGCAAGAAGCCAAAATCGCTGCCTGCAGCTGGTCCCAAGACCTTGAATTTGATTTGATGCTTTAAAGGGAGCAGGCTTTAAGAACACATTTATTATGTTAGAAGCTTAGAATCTACCTAAAAGATGAGAAACAAGAAAAGAAAGAAATAAAGGCGTTAATCAAAGTGGGCCTGGGAGAAGGGGATCAGCTGAAGACACTTACGGCCCTTGGGGAGCGCAGTGAGATTCAGCACTGGCCAGTGTGTTACATGCTGATAGCAAAGTTCTGGAAAGCAAACTGTTGCTCCTTGAGTTAGATATGAAAGTGCAGATTTGAAAATTAACGAGCAGGCAAAGCACCTCACTGTCATTGGCAAACTGGGAAACAAAATCTTGGGGATTCAGAGAGACACCAAGGCACACCAGAGAGATCCTTGGCAGTCAAGGAGCCTGTGTCTGAGGGGAGAGGAAAGAGGGAACCAAGGTGAGCCCAAAGAGATGGATGGCGTGGCCACAGTGATGAGGCTACGACCCTCTACAGCACCATGTGGGAATGGGTAGGAGTAAGGAACAGCTGCATTTGTCAAAGGCAAAGAGGAAGGCTTGTTCTTACAGCCTGAGTTTATACCTAACAAAGAAGTTTCTTGTTGCTGAGGTCTGCACATGCAGATAAAGTTTCTGCTGTGAAAGTATTTGAATATGCTTTAAAAAATGATCAGCCTGAATGTGTTTCCATTTCAGTTCTATTTATTTGAAGAAAATGTCTGGTAAATAACTTTTCCTTTCTTAATTTTTCCCTTCATCTTTGTTAGAGAAATCAAAGCTGTGGTTATTCAGATGTCCCCATTCTCTAGGAGCTGGCATTCTTCTGCATTCTCTAAAAGCATGTCAGCATGCTGCAGTGTTCATCTGTTTTTGACAAGGAGTGTTGATTCTCCATGTGTCCTCCCCCTTAATATAAAAACAAGGCTTTGGTAGTCAGGACTATCCATAAGATCTTGTCCAGATAAAGTGCTCATTATCTGCAGTATACATTGAATAAAACTTGAAGACTTTTGTAATGGTTAAATGTGAGCAATAAAATACACTGTTAGTTTTCCAGGTACTCCAGATGACTGCCTGTAATTATTTTTTTTTTTCTTTTGTACAGCATAGCAAACTCATGAGTGTGTACATTTCATGTTTTGTCTTTACTAATGTATTTTTCAATTTTATTTTTTTTTTCCTCTACCACTTGTTTTCCGGTTAGGGAAGGCTTGTGTTTAGTGAGCAGGTGTGATTCTTCTAAAGTAAGTGGATTTTTCAACATATTGTATTTTTGTACCTTTTTAAAAAATTGTATGCTCCAGCATTACAGCAGATCTTTCTTCTGCAAAACACAGAACAGATCTCAACATCAGTGGTAAAAAATGGTATGGAGCTATCCCATTCCTTCACCCTGCTGCCTTGTAATCCACTAAGCAGCTTTCTTATTTACAGCATTGGCCTGATATGTTGATACTAGTGAGTTAGATATTACAAAAACAGTTGTTGAAGAGACATCTGTTAGCTAAATTGCACTGACATCACTATTGATTAGCAAGTGCTTATCATGATGTCTATTGATGACTTTTGTGGACTGGCATTTTTAAGGGATTATTTTATTTTATGGCATCCTTTGACTATAACTAGTAAGATAAAGCCTCCTATATTTAAATTAAGCTCATCCATTATTTTTTATGGTCTTTTCTATTATAGTCATTATCTTACATCATGTAGGTGTAATACAAACAATATTTATAGGAGGCAGTTCAGTCTCTCCTAGTAAAAGGAAGTCTTTCCAGCTCCTACCCCATGAGAAAGATGGTTGTTCTTTTAAGGAGATAAAAAGGGGAAAAAGACATGCCCCCAAACAAACCATAGGTGTTACAGAAACAATATGATACCTAGTACTTCTTTAAGGTGTAGTCTGCACCCTTAATTTCCATAACACAAGTGTAACTGGAGGAGCACCATTAACATCCATGCTATGGTGGGCCAGTACTGGATCAAAAGATTACACAAATGTTCAGCCTTCATGTGAGTAAGCAATGATGGTGGTTATGTGGAATATGTGTATTATTGAAGGGCTCTGTTTATTTTATCTTCATGGTTCAGATTATATTTGAAAGATCATGGAGTGTCTCTGTATAAAGAGCCCATTCTTCCCATCCCCTACCTTCAAGAATTTTCTTGCCTCTTCTTTCCTAGTACCTCACTAATCTTTTACCAAGAGGGGTTGCATGGTATTGTGTTCTTCATAGTTAAACCTTACTGGATTCAGTCCTCATATTCTGGTCTTGTGTTTGGAGAAAAAGCCAAATATTAAAAAAAGTTAGATGTCTCTTTCCTATGGTTATTGATGAAAGCTGTATTTTGGGCGATAAAAAGCAGAGGAGATGGAAAGCGTTCCATCATTGGAAGAGAGCAGCAAGAACAAGTTGTGAGTTGCCCCCATCTGTATGTAGCTGTTGCAGAGAAAACAGACCTTGCTAAACCCTGTGCATAGGTCAGAGGTTTCTCCCAGCCTGAGAATTGTAATGAGAATCCATTTTCCCCTCTAGAGATAGCCAAAGCAGGAGTGAGATGACTGGCTATTAAACAAACACAGCTTTAAATGTAGACAGGCATTTAAAGCCTTCTGCTATATAAATTAGAGTTGCTTCTTACAGGATCACATTTTCACTGAATATTTTTCTTATAAAAAATGCAAGGAGCTGAAAAGCCACACCTCTAGACAGTATTTAGAAACACATTTTTCTGCTCTTAGAAAGGAAAAGTAATGCTGTTTATTTCACACATGTACTCTAGCTTTGCAGTGTCTTTCTGTATTTACTGTTAGTTTCATTGCAGGAAAGAGAAAATCAAGGTTTGGGTTTCTTTGTGGGGTGTTTTTTTTTTTTTTTTTTGTTCAGTGATCTGGAGAACAAGTATGCATTGGTGGGAACTTCAGACAGTAATGGCAAAAGATTAAATATCTCAGCATGGTGGTTTCACTCCTTGGGGCTTGCTGCCAAACACAGTCGCTCTCTCACTATCCTGCTTCCCCCTACAGAGTAGGGGAGAGAATTGGAAGGGTAAGGGTAAGGGTAAGGAGCCTCATGGGTTGAGATAAAAGCAACTTACTTATTGAAATAAAAGAATAATAACACTAATAACAGAATATGCAAATGAGTGATGCATACTGCAGTTGCTCACCACCCGCCAACTGATGCGCAACCTGTCCCCAGCTAACGATCCCGGAGCAGGGACAGTCTCAAAACCGCAGTTCCAAAAGAGCGAGCTCGAGTGATCCCCCAGAGAATACCCCCACTTTCCACTCAGCCCTGGTTAATATAGTGAACATGACGTGATATGATATGGAATATCTCATTGGCACATCCAAGTGCCAATTTTGGGGTTTGCTATTCACTATGCTTCCCCCCTCCCAGTCCTTTGCACCTGCGAACTACCCAAACACAATAACCTTGGGCATCCAGCAGCAACTAATAACATTGGTACATTATGGACATTCTTCTCATAACAAATCCACACTGAAACTAAAACACAGCTATTCTAGCTACTTAGAAGAAAATTAACTCTATCCTAGCGAAACTAGGACAGTGTGTCACTGATCTGTCTGCTCTGATGTGAAACTTAACTAGTGGCAATGCAGTTCCTGATCACTGAATGAAGGACTTAAATTAGAAAAAACAACTTTTGCCAGGAAAAAGGGAAGATGAAAATTGTTTTTATCTCCTTTATAAAATGCTGCTGTGTCATTAATTCAAAACTTCTATGTGATAGATGAGCCTGCATATGTTATATAGGAAAAACTTGCCAGAGCTTACCAGAAACTCTCCATATGGAGAAATGCTAGAATAGTAATTTTCTCAGACCAAAGAACTTAGAAGTATATGCTATCTGTGTCTTAATACCATTGCCAATCAGCATAGGTCCCCATTCTGCAATTTTATCTTTGGTTTTACAGACACTGGGATTTGGCAGCAATTTTTTTTTTTTCCCATTCAGATCTTGGCACTGGAGCTAAAGTCTTCTTGCTATCCAGGGAGGTGAAATAGGGGATGGCAAAATCTTGGCAGGGCAGAGATTTTTTTCCTCTTGTCATTCAGGTTTCATTGTCCCATGATTCTTTTGGAAATTTCAGGATGCTTGGCAATGTAATACTGACATTTATCTGAATGAAATGACTTTAAAAAAAAATATTGTTATTTTGCTTTTTCTTCTATTTTCTTCTTTGTTTTTTTTTTTTTTTTTTCCCCTTCTGTTTTTTTTTTTTTTTTTTTTCTTCAATGCTAGTAAGTGTAACAACTCCTGGAATAGACTTTCGGGAGGTGAGTGAAATGAAGTCTTAGAAGATTTCTGAGGTTTGAAAAGCACTGAAATGTCCAGTAGACCAGAGAGGCTTACAAAAAATTAGCTATAAAATATGATAACTGTTTATTCTAAATCTTATTCTTATTCTTACCTCTCCAGCATTCTCCAAGAGGACTTTCATGGTTGAGTGACATTAGTCATTTAGAGTATGTGGTAAAATATTTTTGCTACTGTGTTGGAGAAACCTGGCAAGTGAGGACTGAAGTTACTTCCACACTTGCCATGTGTGTCTATACATAGATGCAAAGGATAATTCTCTTATGTAGGCACTTGTTTTGAGAAAAAGAGAGAGAACAGTTCCTGTGGGGCTGGTGCTTCGGTTTTCTGTAGGGGTGGACAGGCATCTGTGAGATGGGATAAGCTGCTGGTGGAGCCATGGAGTGCTCTGCGCCAGTGAATGAGAGAAGCCAAAGCAACATAACGAGAGGAGAGGGAGAAGGCACTGTGCATTGATTTCATGTTTGCAGAACTGAAATATTTCCCAAACCCACTGCAGATTGGAAATAAAATAAAATGTAAGATTTTACTTGAGAAAAATTAACTTTTGCTTCAAAATCATATTAATTTTGGCATTTATTTAATTTTTATATTATTTAGTGTCATGAAAGTAGTAGCTGTTCATTATGTGCTTGATGCTGTCATACAGTCTAAATATTAAATTGAAATTCTCAGGTAATTATGGTATCTTGTCACTCTGGGCTATCAGTGGAAGTCTGCTATCAGTTATGGTATGAATGAATATTGGGAACATTCATGAGTGAGAAAAGTAAAATACTTTTTACAACAGATGTTGCTGTGAAATAAAATATTTTAGCTTAAGAAAAAATGCTTTGCATGTTATTTTAAATTAGTCAAGAATATTTAGTGCAAGCACAGTGCCCTTAAAGACATACTGGAATAGAAAATTTTTTTAGTGGAAATATTTTGGTCAACTCTAATAGCAGTTTTCTTTTGCAGGGAAGCTGTCATGGCAATTCATATACATATATATTTATATATAGTGAGTGTATCTGACAGACTGGTGGAAGTCAAGAAGAATAGGATAGGTTAACATAAGAAAAGCAATGCTAATGAATAATTACATGCATTATGCCATTAATGATAATTTCTCCCTTACAGCATAGGAAAAAAGGGGAAGGTCACCAAAAAGAAAAGAGAACAAACAAACGAACAACAACAAAATAGTGAGCCCTCCTCTCTCCCTCCTCTTCAGGCATCCTATGTCTGAAATCCTTTCTCTTGCTAGGAAACTAATTATATGGAGGTTGCTAACCCAGTTCTCTTTCAAATACTGAAATCATGGAGAATCTTCCTCAGTCCAGGTAGCAATTAGCTGTCATCTAGTTGTAAGGCTGGTACTATGCTGTTAGCAATCTGCTCAGGGAGCCCTTCTGCATTGATTTGAATGGGAGCAGGCTGCCAGTGGAAGAGTTCCCATTAATTCCTGATGATATTTTTGTAGTTCTTTGTCACATAAGTGATTTCCCCTTGTAGTACACTGCTTTTTCTCCTGCCACCTAACTCTGCCGTGTCTACTGTTAATTTTCCTCTCTGTTGTGTAAATTCATTCACAGAGCTTGTGGTTCTGCAAGATGTATAGTATTCTCTGCCTTTACAGGCTGACTGACACCACCATTAATATCTCCGCTCAAGTCTGGGAGCTGTGTTTGGGTGAAGTAGCCATGAGCAAGAGGAACAGTCTGTACTTCCTCTATGAAGTGTTGAATGTGGTTTTGGTACTTCATGTGATGGTAAATAGATAAGCTGCTTTAATAAACCAGTTTTAGCATGTAGCTAAATCACCACAGTCTAGAAAGCTGTTTGTCTGTGTTCATGTTTTTGGAAAGCCAGAGGTTAATTATCTCCACTCCTATTGGAAATAAGAAATCTCTGCAGCAGCTACCAAACATATCTTCAATTATTGCATGCTCCAAAATCAAAACTGTGTTGTTTATGAAGTCAGCTGTTTTGCAGCAGCATCTATTTTAGTTTATTGAAAAGAAATTTTAAAGCTTAGTACTGGACCATATTGTCATGGTTGGCCTTATTAATCATAAATGGCTAACGGACATGTTCCAGTGTGTCCCTTCACTTTCTCATTCCTTTGTTTACTCATGCGCCATAATTGGTTAATAGGACAACTGGAGATAGCACTTGGTGGTATTGACTACTAGAGTATACATGAAAGTCCTGGTAAAATGAACAATCCCCCATAAATTTGTGGCTCAGCACCCAGCCTATTCTGGGTCTGCTGAGGAACATCACATGCTCCATTTTTCACTGTTGAGCATTGCTCCATTTGGAGGACTACAAAAAGAGGAGGGATGTCTATGCTATGCTTAAAAGTCAATGTCACTCAAGAAGTGCTTGCAACAGGTTCTAAATTTTCTTGTCAAACAAGGCTGAATCAGGTATTTGATTATTAACTTCTTTAATTGTTTGTGGATTTGGAACCAAATGTTCATATCTTTCTGTAAATGGTTCTTCAGGAAATCAAAGGCTTCTCCCCGAGAACCTAGACTACTTTAGAGCAATGCTTTCTATTGAAAGCCTGATTTAGATTGCTGTCATGTTTTATCCTTATTATCGCTGTTTTGTTTCATCCTGTGCAAACCAATAAGTCATCATTTTCAATGTACATTTTTCAGGGCCTCTGGTGGTTTGCTTAACAATTATGGAAAACTGATAAAATCTTTGTGAGGTTTTTAGGTGGGGAGAGGGAAATGCAGCAGGCAGTTTTATAATTTCCACTCTTGGATCGTGCTGTACAACTTTGCATACTTAGGTAGGCTCTTGTATGTGTATTGTTATATTTGTCCATAATGGACCTAGAAGTAAACTTGGTGTTTCTTTTATCTCTGTTCTGCCCTGGGCTATTCTGTAGGTGGGGCCACATTGCACCCTTACAGCAGCAGTAATCCTGGCAGGATGCAGATTCAATGTGTGCTAGTCACAGGTGACCACAGTGCATGGGCAGGTTTCTGGTAGCTTATGTGAAATGCTCCATATTTCTTGTCCTAGTTTCAATGTATGGGTTACAGGTAGTTAACAGAGGAATTATTAGTCACTGGCCATCCTGCTGTCAAGCTAGAAGACATGGAAAGTGAGCCACTTCCCACTTCTCTAGGTGACTTTTCTTTTTCAAGAGCAGTGCTTATATTTTATTCATTTTTATAGATAAATACGTGGAGGACTTTAAAGTATGGTTACCCTACCCCTCTCCTGAGTAGTATGCTTGTCTTAAAATACATAAATAAATAAAGCCCCTTTATTCTTTAAGTTGTTTTGGTTCTCTCTAGTTATTCTTTGGGGATTTAAATGGTACAATTTTGCATGTTCATGTATTCAGTAGTATATACTTGTAGTGATTGAAGGCTTTTTTAATAGTGTGAAAAAAATTTGTTTTAACTCTGCCATCCATAACAATTGTTATATTTTACATTCAGTGTTGTCTTCTGTTTTTGGTGTTCTCTGTGGTTGTGTGGGCTTCGGGGATCAGCTCTATGCCACTACAGTTGTTGGCAGGTATTCAAGTCTTAAAATAATTGCCCATCTGTGTAACTTTCAGTGAAAAATTAACCATTCAGAAAGAGTAGCTGTGACATAATGTGAAGTCTGATTTGACAACATGTAAGATAACAGAGGAAAGTGAGAGGTAACATAATACACAGTCTATCAAGTAAGGTTGTTCATGAATTTCTGTATTCAGGATTCACAGAAATGGCAAATTCAAGAATCAAGAGCCAAAAAAATCCAGGCAGAATTTAAAGAGAACTCTCAACATCAAAGGAAGATGTAAACAAATGTTTCCTAGCATAATGAACTGTACAGAGAGGTACACAAAATCTTGGGGGGGAGACTGGAGGGGAGAGAAAAAGCGTACTTGCTATCTGTGGGCAGCCCAAGTTGTGGGAGAGTGAGCTTTCTGGTAAGCAACTATTTCTGATCAGTGGTTGAGGGAAGACAATGCCAGAAAAAATGTTCTTTCTCTGACCTCTTAACTCTCTTAGCTCATTACTTTGTTGAATGTCAATATGCTGATACACATTTCTTCTGCAGCTGCATGTCTGAATGTTACCCTGTTTGCTCTACTCAGTTCAGGGTGAACTGAAAAAATAACTTGCCTCTGGTGGGGTGATCAGTGCTGTGTGTAGCATCCACCTGTGCCTGAAGTGGAGAGACTAGGCAGGAATTTCTGTCTTACAGAAACCAAAACTCTTTTACTGTTAATGACTTTTTTCCCCCATATTGTACCCTGATGTTTCTTCAAAGGCTGAGGTAAGACCATCGTTGGAGAAATGGGCACCGTTAAAGGCAGAGCAGCAGGGTGAGGTGTGTCCTTTCCTGTCTGCCTGCTGCTCTCACCCCACCACTGCTGGCCACGCCCAGGGTGCGGGTCCTCTGCATTTGCTTCATGGTGCCTGGGTGGCTGAGCCTAAACATCTCACAGCAGTCCTGTGAGCAATCGTGGTTGACTCTGCAGAGAAGTGGATGACAAAATGCTTGTATTAGCTGTGTTTTTTGGCAAGACCCTTACGTTGGTCCTTCTGACTACTCTAAATATAGGTGGCCATGCAGTTTTCTCAACCCATAAACCTTGGATGACTTTTGGAGAGAAAAGCAGGTACAGCGAGAAAGAGACGAGGAGAGAGACAGCCCTCTCCCTGTTACAGAATAGCTAATAACCAACTTGTTATAGCAGAAATGTCATTATTTAGAAGATACAGCCTGAAGTGCCAGAACTGAATCAAGCAGAGCATACCTTTATGTTTTGGTTTTTGAAGCCCTGGCCATATTTCCCAGCTCCAGTTTGTGGAATACTCTGAGTTGGTTGAAAGACCTTTGGCTGCACTAGAAATTCCAGCTATGTGAAAATCGATTACTCTTGTTTCCATTGTGTTTGAAAAATCCGTTTTCTTGATCAGCTCTGCTAAACATCTCTAAAATGTAACGGTGGGGCTTGAACCACTGGGGTAATGCCATGTCTGTGCCTGAGATGACTGTATAGCCACAACCTGAGTGTTCAGCCTCTCACCTCTGGGTCTTAACAGGAAATTCACTGGGAGCACAAGTGATATTATTTTGTCCATTTAGCAAATAACACAGGATAATTTGGGAAACAATCTTAGGAAAGATATATTCTAGTCTGTTAATTTTCCTCTCCAATGAACTTTCCTGGAATATTAATGTTTTGGATTCAGGCCTGTCCCGGAAGTGGTTAGATATGAAATGTCCATAGTTTGTGAATGATGCATTACTTTATGCCTGTGTGTTTGTGATATAGTCCCACATACGACTCATATCCAAGGAGAGCAGATGTTCACAACAGCTAAAGAAAAATAAGTTACTTGCCAGGTCAGTGACTGATTTTCAGATCTATAAATCCATATATATCCTCTCTCCTCTTGTGCTTTAATTAAATGCTGTAGTATATTTGGGTCTCTGAAAGGGTGTGCATATATATGTATATGTAAATATACATATATTAGTGTATATATAGGAAATGTGTGCATATATATTTATCTTATATGTATGTATAGGTGGATAAATGTATACATGCATTCTAGCTACAGTATGCAGCCTTCATGAGTTGAACCATTGCTACTAAAATCTGTCACTTAGATCACATGAAATGCATGAGGAAAAACAAAAATCCCAAAGAACTCCACTCTTAACTAAAAAGTAGTGTTATCTCTTTAATCTCTGATTTGTAAATTTACATATTTTTACTAAACACAAAATCTCCAAATTTCAAACAGCTTTTATTTTTTTATCTTTATTAGACTTTTTATGAAGGTTAACCTGTGCATTATGTAACATAATTGAAGAGTAACTGACAGAGAAACCCATGCATACATCTTACAGATGAATCACCAGAGGTCTGGTAAGGCAGAAAGAGAAAGCTCCTCTTCAAAACATCATTGCATTCCAGGTGCTTTGATCAGTGCATCAGTTCCAATGACAGCTTAAATAGCTCAGCTATGCGCAGGATTTTGCAAGACCAGCCCATAGTGAACATGTATATAGTATATTAATTTAAATATTGCTACCTTATTATCTCATTTCCATATCCAGGAAGGTGTGTTGTGGACAATAGAGATTACAGTGGAACAGTAATTATTTTGTTAAGATTGTAAATTTTTTTTTTTTATGTTCTCCAATATGTAGTGCATACTAAACCTTCTGAGGTGCTGCACAAGTTTGACAGTAAAAGCCAAGCAAACTTGTAAGTATGGATCATTCTGTCATTAACCAGTAATGATGTATGACTGAACAACTTAGACATTCCCTATGTGACTTGGAGCAGTAGGCATCCTCACGGTGATTATAACCAGCTGAGAGGCTTAGCTTGATATCCAATTTGCTTGCATTCACTTAGCAGAATTATTTTGAGAGTTTATGGCTGCATTCTCTTCATTACTTATCTCTTGGGAACAAGAATAATGCTTCTCAGAAATTGTGGTTTGTTTCACCAATTACAAAAATTGGTTATTTTAAGAGGTCTACAGTAGCAAAGGTGTCACTGCAACACTCTAACTGCTGTGTTAATTGTGTTAACTGGATCAGCTGTTATTTGAGGTACGTCAAACATAGGTACATAGCAAACTGCTATTTTTAAACTTCCTAAATGTGCAAAAAGTATCAGGTTTTAACAAAACAAGCCAATTTACCAGGAGATGATGACCTAATTAGAGCTGTAACATCCCACCACCAAAGAGTACCCATGAGCTTCCTTCTACTTGTACAAACAAAATCAATAAATCAGCAAGAAGCCTTTGTTTTGGAACAAAGGGAGGATAATGTAAGATGTTGGATGTTGGATTATATAATGCTACTGACAAGCCCTAAAGCCAGATAAAGCCCTTTTGTAGCACTGGGTCGTGCTCTGAGCAATGTAACCTGCTAATTTAGCTATAAAACTGTTGGTTTGGTTGGTTTTTTTTTCCTGATATATTTATCTTTAGTCCAGCTAGGGTGAGGAAACAAATGTTCTGTTTCCTCTCTAAAATAATCTGAGGTGAGAGCATCTGCTCCACGGACAGACACTTGGCCAACCCTCCTCCTCTGCCACTGGCCCACCAAATGGCTGTGGGCAGCATCTACGATGGTGAAAGCAAAGTGAGTCTGCCACTGTCTCCCATCTCTGCAGCAAGAGAGGCTGCAGCTTAGGGCTGGCACTCAGCACCAAAATCCAACAGGTCCAGGGTTGGCACCTGACCCTGTGCTGCAGGTTGCCGAGTTGCTCTCTCCTTACAGCAGAAATGCAGTTGTCTTTCTAGGCTCTGCGCAGCTCTCCTTGGGGAGGTTGTTTGTCTCCTTCACAGCTGGTGTATAAATGTTGAATAACCTGAGATATAATGTTTTGCTAATACTGATTAAACCTTGGATCACCTAGGTGTGAGCATAGAAAAAAAAAATATTTTTCATTGTCCCTCAGAAAGAACAGTTAAAAAACATGGTGGGTCATAGTCTGGTTATTAAAGATATAAGGTACAGGGAAAATGAACTATGGGAAAGGTATTGGATTAAAAAAAACCCCCAAACTTGTAAAGAGCTTAATATAAATATTATAATGAAATAATAAAAAATAAAAATCCTATAGAAGTAGCTCAGTAGCATAATTCCTACTTATAATTATGCCATGATAGCAAAATAAAATAATGCCCTATAAAAATGATATGGGAGATGCCACAGGGAGTAGGAACAGATACTGTGGAAGTATTTAGATGACTTTTCAGAGGAAATTGCAAAAGAAACTGTTGAGAGGGTAAGATCAATTTGTGAAATTATAATCCAATGCACCATCTGGGAATGTGCACGGTTCCAGCTGCGCAAAAAGTCTTAGTGGTTCAGTGTGATAAATACTAACTCATTGTAAAACCCCATTTTCCTGATGCTGTTAATTTATATCTACTGTTGAGGGAAAAAATAGACATAAGTGTACATTTCTTTAAAAAAGAGAGTAGTAAGGGTATAGAATAAATGAAAATATTTTCAGTACCTTAAATTGATGAAAATTCACCATTTGTTAGGAACACTAATTAGTGTCAACTACATTACACTACATGAGCTACATTAGTTTAAATGTTGAACACAAAATGCATATTTTCATTTATGTATTTTAACTGAAGTTGATTAAATGTGCTCCGCTATGGGATGCCTAGGAAATTCCCCTCTGCAAAATCTGTTATTTTCAATATATCTATAGTCCAGCATATATCAGAGGGCCTGGATCAAGTCCTTAAAAACAAATAGATTAGGTTGAAATTAACATTACATGAGAAAAAGGGTGTTTTGCAGATCCTGGTTTTCAGATGCATTTCAGCCCCAGGTTAGTTACCTTTGCCAAGGCAATTCCTTTTTCTCATGGATTAACAAAACGGGAGAAATTCCGGTTTACTGGAAAAAAAACCAAACCAACAAACTTTAGCAGCCAAATGTGAGTATGTTGGTGTGCACTAATTGTTATGCAGTATACAATTTATTTTCCATTAGTACGCTGGGCACATAAGGGCAAATCTTATTGTCTATAATAAAGCAGAATGCTTATTGATGGTTACAGGCGCTTTGCTTGTGGAGTCTCTAAAGGGTTAGTTGTTGATCTATACATTAATGTCTTTTTAAACTTGGCTTGTTACATCAGCAAATGATTTTTGGGAAGAACAGCCGCTGACTTGTACCCCTGTGCATACCTGAACCTTTGTGTATGGCTTGGTCTGTCCCTGCCCAGACGTACCAGGGACTGACTGGGTGCTCCTGCTGCCCGCCCTGTGCTGACCCCTCTCCCCAGGGCTGCAAGCACTTGTGCAACACATGGTTATCAGGGAGGCCATCACAATTATCTTTTCTGTGAAAAGAAATCCCAGTTGTGCCCAAATCCCTTTTAGTGGATGCTTTTACTCATCAATGCTATTTAAGCAAAATACTAAATAAAATGGATCCCCTCTCAGTTCTGCGAGCTTTTCCTTTTCCCATTGAGGTCACCCATTCCCGCTGCATTTATCACAGCCCACTGAGCAGTACCCAGGGCTCTGAGCTCTGGAGCCCTTCCTGGGTGAGAAATACTAGCAGTTTGCCTGATCCTTGGCTTCTGAGCTCATGATGGGACAAGCAGACCCCTTTACCCCCATTGCTGTTTGAGGGAGCAGAGGAGGGAGATGGGGCTGCTAACTGTGGCCCATCTCATGCAGGAGATCATGTGAAATACAGAGCAAGATGCTAAATGGCAATCTGACTGTCATAAAGTTGTCAGGTGTATGAGTGTGGCAAGTTAGAGTTGAAGTTCAGGGATTTTACTGAGCAGCTCTGAAACACACAGAGTTGAGTCTGTGGGTGAATACCTTTTTTTAGTTCCTTGGCCAAACTGTCAGTTGGTACCAACACACAGTGATTTCCAGGGGCTGCACTGAATTAGGCTGTGGTAGAATTAGGATACAGGATATATAGAAAATAGGAGTAAGAAGAAAACCTTGAGGTTTTGAAAGAATGGTACAGACAATTAGATCTGCATGTCATATGGAGTTCTTGTTTTGTTTTATCTTGGCTTTCCTTCTAGTGCAACAGATCCTACTTATCTGTGAAGTTGGTTTGGTTGGAAAACTGTAGCTTATTTTGATTATTTTTTTTTTTAAAGAGCAAAATAAAAATATAAAAATAAAATTAATAATTAATAAAAATATAAAATAACAAAATTACACCCATTCTTTCTTTAATACTTTGCTTCACTCTTTAGTAGCTTTATAGTGATCAAATGAATTTAGTGATAAATTTGGCTCCTAATTAATTTTTTATATTTCCTCTGGACTGCTTAAGAATCTTGACTGTGAACAAGGACTGATTAAGAAATTAAAGCATAAAAAAAAATGTTACTTGCAGTCAAGCAGTTCAGTCCCATGTCTCACTCACATCAAACAAGCTCTTAGGATATTAATATTGTAAATAACAGTTTTTTAATTGCCTGCTAATATTTGGAGATGTATTAATGCCAGGAGAGCTGTAGGTGAGGAAGAATAAATAATATGCTATCAGAAAATATTTAATCACAGTACAAAACTGAGCTAGCAAGCTTTTTTTTCTGTGTGCAAGGAAGAATGGAATTGGTAGCAGCAGCTATAATTCATGATAGGTCAAGTCATATATGAAGAAAAAAACTTTAATTTGTAAACATTGTCAAGCCCAGAGGGAAGCAATTACTGATGAGAAACAACTTTCTTTTATGTCAATCTCATCTTGAATTGTTTTTTGTTTTTAAATAAGGGCTGCTCTTTTTTCCTGTTTTCCCCAGAAGCCAACGAAAGTGACATGCAATATAATGTAGATTGAAGAGGAAATTCAGCTGTCAGCTTCATGAACAAATTAGTGCTCATTAAACAAACTTAGGTCTCCAAATATATTTCTTGCAAAGGGAAAGGCTAGATTTTGTTTCTGAGTGCAGCTCTGGATCAGTGCAGGTACTGAGTGTTACTAGACTGGTCAAAGCCTTTGGAAGCCGTGTCGCCGCCCACGCACCCTCCAAGGTGCGACCTGGTCCCATTTTCTCTTGCTGTGTGTGTGTGTGCAGTAGCTTGCCCTTGGCCTGTACCAGTCTCACGTTATAATCTCTGACCATCCCAGCTGTGACGGCTGACTATTTCGGAGGAGTAAAACCCAACAGCTCTCTGTCCCTCTACCAGTCTGCTCACAGGGTAAAGCCTCAGTGCCTGCTCGCTCCTTCCTTGTGCCCCTGAGGGACTTACTCCAAGTCACAGTCCTGTCTCGAGGGGAGGAGAGAGAGTCTGGTAGGGCTTGCTACAGAGACAAGTAAATATTTGCTAACTTTTTTGGGGGATTAATAACTTGTAGAGTTCTGTTTCAGCTGGTTTGCCAGCTGTGGAAGTGTTTCTGCTAGTCTTTTGCCTTAGATCAAAGAACAAAAAGTATCTTTCCCAGATGGAAGTGCTACCTTGTGTCTTTTTCATAATTAATTTGTTATTAGTTTTTTATCTCAGTAGAAGACTCTTCACCAGTTCTGAGCTTCTATGTCTCTCATATTTATGCATATGCCTTTGTAAAAAAACTACATAAGTAAGATAAGTTTAACTGCTGTGGGGTTGTTCTGTGCAAAATTCTTATTAGCATTTTGCAAAACATGCTAGAAGGCATTAGCTCCGACTCATTCTCATTACAGGAAAGACCTGATTCAATTTGCACAGCTGGTAGATGGAAATGTGTATCCAATAGGCAAAATTAGCAGGGCCTCATTACTAGGAATGTGAAGAAATAGCCAAATCAATTTTTGTGCAACCACTTGTTTAAAACCCTTGTTACCTTGCGACCTCAAGAAGCTAATGTCATGCTAGTTACAAAAAAAAATAAAAAAAGGTAAACCACAAACCAACATTTCAAAGTTAATAGAAATTATAGTAAAGAGTGAAATTTATGGGTATGTGGCCCTAATTTATGGGAATTTATAGGTTGTGTGGAAGAAGAGCCAACATGACATTTGTAAAGAGAAGTTGTGCTTCAGGAATCACTGGAATTCCCTGATGGTCTCAGCAAGTCTGGGGACAAGGGAAGTGTCTCATTAAAGGCCCTCAAAGAAATTAAATTCCCATGAAGTAAGAGAATAATCCATTGACTGAAAGATACAAAAGAAAAGGTGGATTTGTCAGTTTGGTTGAAGGAGAGGGCATCAGTGAAGTCCAGTACAGGTGCATGCAGTACAACATATTAATATATGATACAATAAAGAGCTTGAATACTGTGGTGATTAGTGGTGGATCAAATTCAGTGTAGAGAAATTTCAAATGATGCACAAGGAAGGAGAAAAAAATCAAAACCTCAAAATGAGGTGGAGAAATTATTGGAAAAGAATCGGAAAACAGAGCGGAGAACATCAGTGCTAGTTTGTAAGTCAGTGGTGCTCTCACATTTGGACTCTTCTTCCGTCTTCATTCATAAAGGTGTGGTAGATCTGAATTAGGTAGCTGCAAGAAGAATTGAAATTATGGAGCAGTTTCCATTTTAGAGAATCACCAACTTAGGGCTCTATGGGCTGGAAAATTCAGCTGTGAAGAAATCTATTTTAAAGCTGAGTTTTGTCAGCAATTACCACAGATACTTCTCCATGATTGAAAAGATAGTAATTTAATCTCTTTAAATGAACAAACAAACAAGCCCTTAACTCTGAAGAATTTAGATATGATTTAAAAATAAAGTTTCAAGGGAGTTGTGCAATTACTAAACAATCTTATGTCAGACTTCTGTGATCTGTCGTTCTTAATTATGGACATGCCTATTAGCTGTTATTCTCATAGAACATCCCCCACTTCCTCTGCTGAGGGAACTGCACAAATATAGTGCATATTTTAAGAGAATGAAAACTGGAATAAGCACTGACAGTGTTAAACTGGTCACTGCATGGCTCAGGCCTCCAGTAGTTTCTGGAAGAGTCAAAAGTCCATGTTACACCCTAAAGTGTTGCTGGTTTTGTATGAATTCCTGACCTGGGATAAAATGCTGTTTACATTAAAGTTCACCCTTTAAGCAGAGACAAGCATAGCAGAAAAATCCAGGAGCTGCCTTTGCTAGAGTTGCATTTGATCTTGGACTGCATGGAGCACCGGGCACCGACATGTGGAGAGAAGGGGAGGTGTGGAGGGTTCTGCTAAGCAAAGCACTTCGACTTCCTCATCTTTTTTATAGTTCTGAACAAAACAAACAGCAATCTCCCGTCATGGTTCAGGCAGAGCCAGGAAATAACGAAATGTGTAAGCTTTTGTTTGAGTCCAAGTATATTCTTCTATCTGCTGCTGCTTCATGCTTGGTTTTGTTGTTCCGTCACCATTTGTTTAACATCTTGTTCCACTAGCTGCTGTCCAGTGAGATGCCCAAGTCTAGCAGATAGCAAAGCTGTTTTCCCTTTAAGAATTAATACATGGAAGGTTGGTGGACGGAACAACTTTAAGAAATTGCATGTACAATTTGCACCATGTAAATACACATGGACAGTGTGTGTGGAGTAGAAGATGGAGAGCTAAGAGCAACTGCATCAAATGGTGGAAATGCTGGTTTAGGGGCTGGTTGTAGACCAGGGCATTTTCAGGCTCAGATGCAGACCTGGAAAAAGTATGTTTGGATACAGTTGAAGAAAGGAAGTGTATAGGCACATCTGGGTTTTACCAACCTGTTTGGTCTTTCATGCTTCTAAAAGATAGTTGTTTCGTGATGAGGATTAATGTTCACCAATAAGTTCCAGCTTTTTTTCATTTGGGATCTTCAGTAAAAGCCTTTTAAATCAAAATTCTCGTCCTGTTTCAATATGATTGGAAATGAAGCTTGCTAAAAGCTAATGAATAGGCTCTACCAGCTTTATTTACTCCACCTTTGATTGATTTGTTCCCTTGCTTGCATAACCTGTTTAATATATCAGATACTAATTTCTTTTTTATATGTTGACATGCACTCTGCAGTATGTCTTCTGGTATTCAGCTATTGCACGTGTGATAAATGAACATTGTAATGTCAGGCATACTGAAAATCATTGCTGTTAATATGCAAACAAATAACTGACCTGTAACCTCTCTGAAGGAAAAGCATCTCAGTAACTACAGGAATCAAAACCTTCACAATTTGGTACTACCTTGTGAAATTTGCATTCAGCATGACAATTCAGGCTAATGGCTTCAGGCTCCCATGGGGCAGCTGAAATAGATTCTGAAATGGCAGAAGAAAAGGGTATAGTAAATAAATGCAATGAGCTGTCAAAGAATATTTCTACATCAAACAAGTCTCTGAACCTTTTTGTACTTTATAATCTGACCTTTTCTGGCAGCTCTGTTTTTTGACTGAAGCTGATCATGAAATGAAACAGGAATGAAATAATAATAATAAAAATAATAAAGCATTTATATAGTCACTAAAACATAAGGTGTTAGAATATTGTAGAGATTTCTATTAATTTACAGTAGATTGGTGAGGGTAAAACACCCTTTGATTGCAGTTGCTAGGCAACCCTTCTCTGAGCAGATATAGGTACCATTCCTGTTTGTTTAACACCAGCAGTACTGGAGTCTGTCAACAAAATATGCTACAGCAGCAGCAGGGAATAGCAAAGAAGAACAATTTTAGCATCGTGGTGCTAAAGTATCCTTCTCATGCATCCTTCAGGCATGAATAATACAAATGAGGTTGCACAGGGCAAGCTTGACACGCTGGAGAAAATAAGTTTGTATTAGCTGTGTGTATGTTTTCACCTGTTGATCATAAAATGCTTTGTATAGAAAAATGGCATTATTCTCATTCTGCAGATGTGGAAAGGGGGCACAAAAAGATTAGACTTCCCTATAAGAAGCTGCTGTAGTTGCTTGTTAGGCAGTGACAAGGCTGAAAGCGGAGCCCAGATCTTCTCAGTCTGATGCTCAGTGGGCTGTGTAGCATTTGCAAGACATTGGTCCTCCAAGTGCTACAGACCTACTAGCTGCGTAGGATGATTTTGTGACATTTCTTTTACAGGAAACATCATTCCTATTCACAGGACTGTATCAGTGCTTAGAAAAATAATCAGTTTTTAGAGAAATGTGATCTATGCTTCTCTATAAACACTGATGTAACATGTTTTTGTCATTTATGCTTAACTCCCAGAATGTTCTTACTTATGTTTCTTACTTTTACAATTAAAAATTAAGTGTATTTTATTCCAGACAAAGACTGAGAGAGCAGTCTGTTTGGATAAGTCCATTGAAAATTCATGTGCAGTATGTTGAAGCGTGGTGGTTGTCTTCCAGAAGGCCAAATGCGTGCAAAAGCACTTGTTTCAGAACAATTTTGCCGCTGGGAGTGGTGAAAATAACACAACATTTTTTGCTAATTTGTGGTGTAGCATATGTCGTGATGGCTTCTGGCATGGGGATGTGAATGGGGCAAAAAAAATAAAAGGTGAAAGGGATTAATCTTCCCACCCGATTTTAACCTACAAATAATTGTGTAATTTAGAGATTTGGAGGTCAAATAACTGTAGCTGATGCTGAGTAAAAGATAATAAGGTCTGTGAATAGTCTTCAATTTGTCTTTGTTTTGTTTCACGTGTGTGAGCAGGCTTGTTTTTTTAAACCTCTGGACAGAGGAGGGAGGATCTGCCTTTTCCTTTGGGCAAAGAGAGAGTTTGGGGACAGGAGGTTCCTCTGTGCTGTTCTCCCTGCAGCTTAAAAAGAAAAATGATCTCTTCAAAAGAAATTAATCTGGATCTGCTGGTTTGAGTTTATAGTCTGCACCACAGCACACATACAGCTGTGGTTATAAAAAAAAAACCCTAGGGTGTCCCAGGAGTGACATCACCAGGGCATCCTTGCTTACTCTGAGAAGTGCCTGTTTCCGCAGCCGGGGAGGGAGAGGGAGGACTGAGTGCTGGGGGCAGGAGAAGTCCTGAAACAGTTTTAGTCACAGATACTCTGGTTTTGTTTTCCTAATTAATCAGTATATGACAAACTTCTTTCCCAACTTCTCTGTCATTTGAGGAATTCTGTGTAATGTAATTGAGGGCCCACTGGGTGATTGATATTCTCAGTATTCCATAGACAAGGTTTACGGTGAGAGTTCTAGGGCTGTGGACAGCCCCATAACAGGTCTGAGCTGCTGCATTGGTGAGAGTAGTGGGAAGTTTTCAGGGCTGGAATCCAGTAGACAGAGAAAATGCACATGCCCAGGTTTATTATATGAAATGGCTGACTTAGAGTTTCACGATGTTTATTCTGATGCTAGCATTTGTGGGATTTTTTTTTTTTAAGTTAGTAATAATGCAAGCTATAAACAAAATAGCTTTGCCTCGGAATTCAGATATTTCAAAGTGGAAATTTCATCTGGTGATAAATATTTTTAAAGCTTATACAGCTCCAGAGGAATGGATTTGACCTCTTAAATAAGTTTACACAATAATACCATCTGTATACTCAGAAGAGAAATGCATGTGCTAAGGAGGAATGATGTTTCAGTACAGCTGCAGCTTTGAAAATAGAAAATGTTTTCTAAGGACCCACATAAGGGCCAATGCACACTGATTATTAACTTGCCCATCAAGTCATTATTAGGCTTTCATTAGAACTAATTATGCAGATGTTTTATAAACATACATATACGAATATTTATTAAGATGGCCTTGCAATGTATTCTGTTAATAACAATCTTGACCTCATTGTTTGTCCCTTACAAGGGTTGAGGTGCAGCCTTACTAGTGCTGAGTACAGGGGGACAATCACTTCCCTAGTCCTGCTGGCCACACTCTTTCTGATACAAGCCAGGATGCTGCTGGTCTTCTTGGCCACCTGGGCACATTGCTGGCTTATATTCAGCTGGCTGTCAACCAACACTCCCAGCTTTTTTTCCACCAGGCAGCTTTCCAGCCACTCTTCCCCAAGCCTGTAGCGTTGCACGGGGTTGTTGTGACCCAAGTGCAGAACCCAGCAGTTGGCCCTGTTGAACCTCATACAGCTGGCCTTGGCCCATCAATCCAGCCTGTCCAGATTCCTTTATAGAGCGTTTCTATCCTCAGGAAGATCAACACTCCTGTTCAACTTGATGTCTGCAAACTTACTGAGGGTGCACTTGATCCCCTTGTCCAGATCACTGATAAAGATATTAAAAAGAACTGGCCTCAGTACTGAGCTCTGGGGAACACCACTTGTGACCATCCTCCAACTGTATTTAACTCCATTCACCACCATTCTTTGGGCCTGGCCATTCAGCCAGTTTTCCACCCATTGAAGAGTACACCCATCCAAGCCATGAACAGCCACTTTCTGCAGGAGAACGCTGTGGGAGACGATGTCAAAGGCTTTACTAAAGTCTAGGTAGACAAATCCACAGCTTTTCCCTCATCCACTAAGTGGATCATCTTGTAAAAGAAGGAGATCAGGTTAGTCAGACAGAACCTGCCTTTCATAAACGCGTGCTGAGTGGGCCTGATCACCTGGTTGTCACGTACCTGCTGTGTGATGGTACTCAGGATGATCTACTCCACAATCTTTCCCAGCACCGAGGTCAGACTGACAGGTCTGTAGTTCCCTGGATCCTCCTTCATACATGTATTTTACATTAATAATGAGAATTACTCCTCTGGATTATGGTCAGGATATTTTGAAAAGACATTCAGTAAGTTCTAAGATGAATTCTTATTTAGTATTTCAGGTACATTGAAAGGTGCAGATGACTTCAACCATAAGAAAAGGAAAGGAACTGTGAGAAATTGGCTGTTTTCAGTACCTTGTTTAACTTGAGCATGTGATGATATATTAAAAAGACAAAAGCTACTTTTTCTCAGTCTGAAAAGGAACTGGGGGGCTTGCATAAAATATATTAGAGGTCTCAGTTCAGTTTCTAGTCCATAAATGTCTTTAAAAGACCACAAGCATCACAAAAATAATGGTATTGATGCTCTTTTCTTGTATTTGGAGCACAAGATCTACTTGGTTATGGAATAGAGAGGAAGGTTAAATAATTTTACTAAAGCAGGTGTGTCTCTTGTCTAGTAAGCAACACGCATAATATTCTGGGATTTGAAGGAGAAGGGAAAAAGTGCTGAGGTAGAAATTGTAATCATCCAGTTCAAATCAGCACAGGGATAGGGGACTATGGCTTAGGAATAATAATAGGAGAAGACAGTACTTAAGTTTTGGACATTAGCTGCAGTGCTAATGTGCTATTTTGAGTGACAGGAGTGGGTGCATATATTTCTGTCACTGAAATTGTTCATTTTTTGCTTGGCTGAATGAACATTGTTCAAAGCATAACTTTTGTCGCTGTTACCTTTGTTTCATTAACCTTATTCTTAATGCAAAGTATTCTCACTGGTCTGTGATATTTTATGTTGAAATGATCTGTAGTCGTCTACAAATTGCTTTTATTCAGTTCCCCATCTGCTAGTTGCTGTGGTTTTCATATGTTTTGTTTAAACTTCAGAAATACTGGCCAGATCCTTGCCTGTAGGTTAATTCCCAAGACACTGTTGGGGAACAAGGCAGACCTAAAGTTGTCTCCAGCTACAAGTAAATCAAGTATCACAAAGCTGATAAGGGATAGGAATAATGCATCCAGCTAAAGCTGGGCGTCAGTCCTCAGCAGCATGAACCATCCTTATGATAATCCTCTGAACCATCTTTCAGATCCTGAATTCCAAATCCTGTTTTCTGCAGAGTGCCTTAAGACAAAGGACATGACGGTGTTGTCTTAGAGGTATCTGCGTGTCTCCTAAGTGCTGTACTAAACATCTTGTCATCTTTGTTTTCCTGGGTCCTGAATTTGTTGCCATAAAGCACTTCCTATGTAACTGATTTCTGGTTTTACTTTTCACTGATTCCAATGCATGGTCCTCCCTTTTGTTGCTTCTTCTCATCTGAGTCTTTGTATGTGAAAACACACTATGCAGACACTGCAGTACACCTGATTTTTTTTTTTTCTTCACATTCAAGGCAAAAATGATCCCCCTGACTTTCTAGTCATGTGTTTCAACTTGCTATTTATTTTCAGTATTAGCCAATTTGTGTGTTTGCCCTTGCTGTTCAATGGGAATTCATTCTCCTGGGTCTGTGACTCGTTTTCTTTACATTGTGCTGCAATTTCACTGCTTCTGAAAACCAGACAGTAATACATTAGTTTTATACACATCCTACTGACTACTGGAAACAGTGAAGGACAGGAACACTGGTGGGTTGACCCTGGCTGGATGCCAGATGCCCACCAAGGTCCACTCTATCACTTCCCCTCCTCATCTGGACAGGAGGGAGAAAAATATAACAAAAGGCTCGTGAGTCAAGACAAGGACAGAGAGAGATCACTCACCAATTACTGGCACGGGCAAAACAGATTCGACTTGGGGGAAAAAAATGAATTTTAATTTATTGCAAATCAGACAAGACGATAATGAGAAGTAAAACCAAATCTTAAAACACCTCCCCCCACCCCTCCCTGCTTCCCAGGCTTAACTTCTCTCCCGATTTCCACCTCTTCCCCCCAGCGGCACAGGGGGACAGGGAATGGGGGTTGGGGTCAGTTCATCTCACATTGTCTCTGGCACTCCTTCCTCCTCAGGTGGAGGACTCCTCCCCCCGCACCAGCGTGGGGTCCCTCTCACAGGAGACAGTCCTGCACGAACTTCTCCAACGTGAGTCCTTTCTATGACTGACAGTTCTTCGCGAACTGCTTTATCATGAGTCCTTTCCATGGTGTGCAGTCCTTCAGGAAGGGACTGCTCCAGCGTGGGTCCCCCATGGGGTCACAGGTCCTGCCAGCAAACCTGCTCCAATGTGGACTTCTCTCTCCGTGGGGCCACAGGTCCTGCCAGGAGCCTGCTCCAGCGTGGGCTTCCCACAGGGTCACAGCCTCCTTCAGGCATCCACCTGCTCTGGTGTGGAATGGGCTACAAGTGGTCATCTGCTCCACCATGGACCTCCATGAGCTGCAGGGGGACAGCCTGCCTCACCATGGTCTTCACCAAAAGTTGCAGGGGAATCTCTGCTCCGGCACCTGGAGCACCTCCTCCCCCTCCTTCTTCCCTGACCTTGGTGTCTGCAGAGTTGTTTCTCTTACATCTTCTTACTCCTCTTTCTAGCTGCAAAGTGTGCAGGTTTTTTTTTTTTTCCTCTTTCCCTTTTTTTTTCTTGATTATGTTATCACAGAGGCGTTACTGATTGGCTCGGCCTTGGCCAGCATTGGGTCCATCTTGTAGCTGGCTGGCATTGGCTGTGTCAGACATGGGGGAAGCTTCTGGCAGCTCCTCACAGAAGCCACCCCTATGCCTCCCCCACTACCAAAACCTGGCCATGCAAACCCAATAGAAACACATTCATGCAGGACAAGGATGAAAAAGCAGAGTCTGAGATACAGGCAAAAGGTGAGTGCTTGGTGATTTGAATAGAACATGCACAATTGCTGTGGTTGACACCATTCAAAAGATAGAAGGGAAACTCATTTTAAAGGGAACACGATTTAAAAAATCTCACCTGGTCAGATAATTTTCCTTGCAGTGACAGACCTGCATGAGGGAGGCTGCCATTTCCATGCTAAGCAGGTGCTTTTACTGGAGAAGAAAAATGAAAAGTATAGGAAAGAGCAGCTATAGACACGGGTGTCCTAACCTGGATCTGCTGATGGCAGAATGTATTTGCTGGCCACAGCCGAAGGGGGAAAGCTGAACGTTTCACTTGCTATTACGATGATCTTTCAGCAGATTGCTCTGTGCTTGGGTCTTGCTGCCAACTGCTTTAAGAGTCCACCTGAAAGTGCAGAAGTCTGGAGAGCTGAAAACTAAGGCTTGCTTTTATGATTTTGGAAGTTAAAAAGTGTTATGTCATATTTAAGCATGTAAGTGGAAATAAGGGTGAAGTGACACAGCAGATGCTGATACCCTCAGCATTAGCACTGTAAGTCTGTATATCAACTCCTGAAAGCATAATTTTGATTTTTTTTTTTTTATTTGTGTGGTGATCTTGGCTGCAGCCAAAATTCAGTACCAAACTGTCGCACCCTGTGAGACCAGAATTTTTTTATGAATTTTGTGGTTAAAACTAATTTTAATTTCTCCTCTGTAGACCAGCAAAAACTCAGTATCTTGTTTCTATAGCATTAGTTCTACAAACTAGTCAACATCAGTGGCAGAGGAGCAATGACGTTCTCCATATAGAGTGATCTGGAACATGCAGTGGTTATTCAAGGTTGTGAAACAGGCAGCTAATTGTGTCACCAACCTTTCTTTCTCATTTTCTAGCAACAAAGTTTTAGAAAGCCAGTGGAATCCTGGAGTACAGGCTTGATCATGGCTGATAATGTCTGATGCTCTTTCTTACTCTTGCTCTTATTTAGCATCAGAGGCTAAATGTATCAAGAAAAGTTATCTGTTAACTTTGTGCTTTGCTTACATTTTTAAAATGTACTAAATATAAACCAATCTTGATTTGCCACCTGTTATCTATTGTTTGTTGGAGGGAATGACAAATATACGCAGCTAAGAAATGCTGAAGTCAGGATTCAGTGCAGCCAGGACCTAAATTGCTTTTGTGTATTACAGAGGATAAAAATCTAGAAAAAGAATTGAGTATTGATTTTCCTAATCTGTTTTGTGTTTGTATCAACAGACAATGCGTCTTACATATTTATACATATGTGCACAAAATATATGAAGATCTCACTTCTCTCACTTTCAAATATTTTGCATTAAATCCTCATTTAATTTGACATAGAAAATCATAAAACATTCCCTTAAAGCCATTATAATTTTTGTTACCATTACCAGACTCTAAAATCATATCTTAAATTTTGCTGAATCTGTTACTTAAGTAATATTCTTTTGGCTTAAAGACTGAATCTCAACTTCTGCTTTTATTTATGTTTGATTTGCTTTCTTTGTGCTGAGTCTGGATCTGGGTTTGCTAGTGCAGAGATTTATAGACATCTTATTTTCCTTCATCAGCGTAGCAGAAATTAATATTAAATGGCTGTTTTACCTGCACTTAGAAGTATTTCCTAAATACTTGTGAAGCAACTAAACAGAAAGCATCTGTTTTGCTCAGCAGTTAATATATTTCTATATGCCTGTAACATATAGACTTGCTGTAAGCCAATCTGTCATGAGTAACCCTGCCTTTTGGGGAAATTCACTTAGAAAACCCTTATTTTTATTTTTTATTATGATGGGACCTATCAACTGCAGTCAGGTTAAGTGCTCTGCTCTGCTTAATTGCACTCAGCAGCTGATGGAGGCAACTTAGGCTTTAAACAATTTTGAAGCCCTTTGTGTTTGATATGGAGCTTAACAAAAGCTGGTGGAAAGTCTGCAAGATTAAACCAGTGTATTAAGAACAGTAAGGCAGCAGGTCTTTGCAGAGGTAGGCTGGTAGTGGGTCAGTGTGGGGAAAGCTAAAGAGAGACTCCAAGGACAGCTAAAACCTTTCAAATAAAGATCCTAAGCTGAGGATAAGCTTCAAGTTTGAGTAGGTTTGGATTTGCCTTTAAATTTTGCAACACAATTTTATCTTTAATATTTTACAACACCACTTCATTGTACTAAACACATGAGAAGAAGTGAGGTACTTGCATCTGTGTATGATTAACATACATTTATGCCACTGATTTAACACTATGCAAGCTGTATTCTTTCCTAGTTAGCTCATTGAACACGGGATGTGAGGTGTCTCAGCAGATTGTGAGTCCTCTTTCTGTAATAGTTTCATGCTTTTCACTTGCAGAAATTAAATTTGCTCTGTCTTGTCACACTTTTTACCATGTTTCTTTTAATCTTGTAGTTACTTGGAAGGAAAGCTGTTAAATGAGAAACGCAAACCCAACTGGTAATTATTTGAAGAAAAAGATTCTGTGAAGGGTTCAGATTTATTGCCTTCCCCCAAAGGCTTGGGGACTTTGATTTTGGGCCAGGCTTTCAAGATTTTTTTTTTGTTTGCAATGAGCTGAAGATGGTGGGGGTTATTTTGATCTCATATGGGTGGAAATCAAGAAAAACTTTGAAGTTTGACTGGGGTTAAAAGCAGTACAATTCTAATGAGTCTCAAACTCCTGTTGTTACTGTAAGTGCTGTGTGAGAAGCATACGCTCGTACTGATGGACTTGCAACCCGAGTGGCCATGGCTGGTGCCAGAGCCGACTCCCATGGACCACTGCATCTCCTTTACCACTGAAGTGCCGTTTCCTTTTTGGCATGTAATTATGTGTACATTCACTTCCCAAATGTCTAAAGGAGCTGAAGCAGCCACTGAAGCACTGCTGACATTTTTCCTTTCCTTCCATTGAAAATGGACGAAACAATGCAATGACTTCAGTGGAGTAGCTCGTTACAAATTACCACCATCAGGGCTCCCATTATAACCCTGTTCACAACCCAACCAGCACAATGGACAAAATCACAGGTTACACTGACAGATTGTACTGCTCCACACGCACAGAAAGGCTCGTGGCTAAGGGATTGCTTTGTGGGGAGAGAAAAAAAGCACTTTGTAGTTGTTAGCACAAACCAAAATAACAATCCCTTCTGTTTTATAGGAAAAAGCCTGGGAGAAAATAGGCCCATGCTGAGCCCAGCTGTGATTTGTGTACTGTTGAGATGCTGGGGGAGCAGGGGGGGTAGGCACTGTTTTTCTGCTGAGACCTCAACTATGGGAGTTGCTCCGTCTTTCTGGCTGTTGTCGGTCAGAAATGAAGACCTGCAGGGGATTGTGCGAGGTCTGCGTGGTTATGCTGTGGGGGCTTTTTTGGCTAGAGATGGGTTTTCTTTGGGAGTGTTTTTACTTCAGTTGATGTAGTTGAGCTCACTTGTTACTGCTGTTGTCAACAGATGGTACCCAGACGTAGGCTAGCCATGGTTTTCCTGGTTGGGATTGCGTTTTAAAGCTTGAAAACCAGAATGGTGATAGCAGTACGCTTGTTTGTGTGATCGGCTTGTGGAGAGAGGAGACCCTACAACCATCAGGAGAACTGGCATGTGGTCTTTGGTTTTGAATAACACCTTCATGGACAAATGTAGCTGTAATAAACTATGCAATGTGAATTCACCTATGGTAGGGTTTTTAGTGCTGTAACTGTGAACACAGGGAACATCACTGCTAAAAAGCAGTTTTACTTTTGAAGCTTTTTTAGTATACACTAGCTTAAGTAACTTTTGGGCACTTTTGAAAATGCTGTTTAGGAGCTAGCACTGCATAACTAACATAAGCATGGCACTGTGTTTATTCTCACTTTTTCCTGCTTTCAAGAAGATATTAGGAGATGTAAGTCATCTACTGATACTGCTTTTAAGGTTCCATATGTTTGCCTAGTGGAAACCTTTTCCTGTTTTCAACTAGCTTTCATTGCATCAGGCCAGTTTCCTTGACTTGAATTTATTACTCATGTGCTTTCCATGTTAATGAAATTAATTCAGTATACTGTCAACAGTGGCATTTTTGCTTGTGTGTGTGAGGCAAACTGCGAGCAAGTTGCCTCACAGTGATGTGACTGGGAGGCAGCAGCGGTGGACACTGCCCTCTGTTTAGTGAAGCACTCTGGGACCGAGAGAGATGAAAGGCAATGTGAAAATGTAAACTATTATGATTACTTGAGCAGGGTCATTGCCAAAAGCCTCTTATTGTTCTTGTATGCAGGAAGATGTACCACTTTCTTAATTTAAAAAGTAATTCAGATGATAGCTTAATGAAGGCTTATTGGCTCACAGAGGGAGAGCCTGAGCTAAGGGAGATGTTAGAAGTGCCTTTTGTCGGTTCTTGTAAAAAAAACCCCAAACCTAGAAATAAGAGATTTCTTGAAGTATGGGGGAAACACTATCTGGTAAAGACCAGGTGGCCTTACAAGTTTTTTTTTTTCCTACATTTACTGAGAACACTGCTAAATCCAGCTTTGTGGTGCATTGTGTGCTTATTGCAAAGAACTCCCAACTAATTTGAAATTTTAAAATGTTTTTTAAGATTGTTGTTTTTTGAGTTTGCAAACCATAAAACTAGAATCTGTGCAGATAGCTATCAATCTAAAATGCAAGTAGTTCTGCATGGGTTGATGTTGAGAAGCAGGAGTGAGCTGTGGCTGCAAAAGTCAACCTGAAGTACATGTATGACAAAGTCATGAGGCTAGCTTAAGAAATGTGGATTGAAATAAATTTCCTTCAAATTTTGGGTTAATTTAATTTTTAGCTTTGGCTTACTTTGTAACTTTAGACCTGGGAAGGATAATAAGGCTGTGGAGGCAGCACCTCCACAAGTTGCATTATTTTGCTATCTTTAAGTACTAAATTTGTATGTGGGCAAGGTAAAATGTGTGGAATGTTTCTGGCATATACAGATATTAGTCTAATTTCTGAGTTTTAGCTTCTGTTTTCCAGAGGTGAGACCAAAGGATGACTCAGGAGGGGAAAAAGAGAGTAAAATTACATGCATCTATCTTTCAGTGTTATCCAAACTCCACCAGGGTCAGCAGGCCAGAACAGCTGGTATTACTGTACCTTGCCTGGTATGATTAACTGTTTTGCATACCATTCATGTACCATCTGTTTAGTTTTTCAGTGATACAATGACCAAAATAAAAAGCAAAGGCATTTGCACCAGCATTGTGTAAAACTGACTGATGGAAATCCAGAGCATTTCCTAGCTACTTACTTTGAGTTAGATCCCTTGTTTATTCTGATAAATGACTGTCCTGGACAATTACTACCAGCCTCTTGGAAGATTGCATACCCAGGTTATTAGGTGCTGAGCATTCAGCACATGCATGTACACAAGCATTGTATATATGGCACTGGTGTGCATTAGGGCCAGATTTTCAGAAGTTCTTGGCTTTCACAGAAGTGTTACACTAAGGCTGCATATCCAAAAAACTGAGTATCTGCAAGAACTCATATTTTTAAAAACCTAACTGCTTGGAATGAATTATTTTGCTGCTTAAAATGAAATGAAGCAAGAATTTGCTTCTTGACAGTGTTTGCAGAGCATGGGAAAATTCTGGCAAGCGTGGGAAGTAACAAGTAGCTGCATTTCTCTTGGTTGCTCATTTAAAGTGTGAGCACTGAGAGACAGGCTAAGTCTTTTCAGGAGGAATGACCTCCTAAAGTGAACTCTTACACATAGAGTGAGGGAATCTGGCATATAAGGAAAAAAAGAAAGTGCGAACCCCATGTTTTTAAGGATGTGGCAAATAGTACATATTCTTTGCGTTGTTTAGACAGATGCAGAGATTCTTTCTTGAAGTATATTCAGCAAAAAACACTACCCCTCTCTCTAAAAACCAGGAGATTTTTATGCAAAACACTGTGTTAAGAGAAAACTGGCATTCAGTTGTCTGCTGAAGTGTTAGCAAATGCCAAACTTAAGTTTACGTATTGGCATTTACAGGATGGCATCCAGAGGGACTTGGAAAAACTCAGGAGGTGGGCTTGTGTGAACCTCATGAGGTTCAATAAGGCCAAGTGCAAGGTCCTGCACCTGGGTCAGGGCAATCCCTGGTTTCAGTACAGGCTGAAAGGGACAAAGGGATTAAGAGCAGCCCTGCCAAAGATTTGAGAGTACTGGTGGATGAAAAGCTGGATGTGAGCCGGCAATGGTGCACTTGCAACCCAGAAGGCAAACCTTATCTTGGGCTACATCAAAAGAAGCGTGGCCAGCAGGTCAAGGGAGGTGTTACTGCCCCTCTGCTCTGGTGAGACCCCACCTGGAGTACTGCATCCAGCTCTGGAGTTCTCAGCACAGGAAAGATATGGAGCTTTTGGAGCAGGTCCAGAGGAGGGCCACAAAAATGATCAGAGGGATGGAACACCTCTCCTGTGAAGAAAAGCTGAGAGAGTTGGGGTCGTTCAGCCTGGAGAACAGAGGGTGCCTGGGAGACCTTTTTGCAGCCTTTCAGTACTTAAAGGGGGCCTATAAGAAGGATGGGGACAAACTTTTTAGCATGGTTTTTAGCAGTAGGACAAGGAAAAATGTTTTTAACCTAGAAGAGGGTAGGTTTAGACTAGATATCAGGAAGAAATTTTTTACAATGAGGGTGGTGAAACACTGGCACGGGTTGCCCAGAGAGGTGGTAGAAGCCCCATCCCTGGAAACATTCAAGGTCAGGCTGGATGGGGCTCTGAGCCACCTGATCTAGTTGAAGATCTCCCTGCTCACTGCAGGGGGTTTGAACTAGATGGCCTTTAAAGGTCCTTTCCAACACAAACCATTATATGATATGAAAGATGATCTGTATCACAGGGTCTACAGTCAGCCAGCCATCCCAGGTGAGAGTCCAAGAGCTTGTAGGAAGCTTGAGCAAAATTCAACGTGTTTAGGTAAAGAAAAGGTATGAGCAGATCTTAGCGAGAACTTCTTTCCTCCTTTACCAGACTATTTTTCACCTTTTCAGATGATAAGTTGCTGTTGCGGTTCCTTGTTTTTGCACCTGTCAATGTACCTGAGTATGTCTCTGTTTTCTAGGCATCCAGCTGTACTCCAAGGAGGCCAGCTGCACTTTTCAAGGATGTTTTCAAGGCTCATAGCTCCCAGACTGGCTGGCATTTTCTCTGTCAGTATTTTTCAGTAGACATTTTTTTATTTTTTTTTTCAGTAATTTTCCCCTTTTAACCAGGTCACCTTTATGGCTGCTCACATCAGACAGGCAAAACAGCATCCCTCCCTCCCTCCCTGTGTCACACTCCACAGCCATCCCAACACCCTAAACATGGTGGAGTGGCAGCAGCTTCTCATCCCACACAATCTTAAGGCCCTGTATGTGGACCGTGTAAGGACTGCCCAGGGGTCTGCTCTGGAAAAAGAGACCTTTAATTAGCGGTTGCTTCTGAATTTTCCCATATACAAACTGCTGGAATTTTGTCCTTTACGCTGGAGGATTTCCACAGAAGGGAAGGCAACTGAGCCTTTGTTTCACACAAGGCCTTCTGCAGCACCTTGCCTGATTTAAGATAATAAATGGTAATATTTCTGTAAGGGTGGTGGAGCACAGGAAGAGGCTCCCCAGGGAGGCAGTCATGGCACCAAGCCTGACAGTATTCAAGAAGCATTTGGCCAACATGTGCCCTCAGACACATGGTCTGAATCTTGGGATTGTCCTATGCTAGGACAGGAGTTGGACTCAATGATCCTTATGGGTCCCTTCCAACTCACAATATCCTATGATTCTATTTAAAATTTTCCTCTTTAGGGAATTAGTAGGAATATCTGCTTGCTGATAATGGCAATTTCATGAAATGTAGAAACTGAAATAATAATGTTTTTAAAGTGGTTTTCTGTTTGTTTGGACTGGTCAAGAGTAACTTACTAGTGTCTTCTAATAAATCTAAGTGCATGCAGGAGGTACTATAAAAATCCCAATTTACTCATTAAAATGGTACACTCTGATAATTGATGCCAGTAATTTATTTTTCTATTTTACGCTGAGGTTAGCTCTTGCAGACAGGGAGTTAAAGTTCATAATTTACAAGTGGCAGAGGCGCTGGTGGGCTATGATGACAAGACTTTTAATGACTCTGGTACGTCTGATATTAAGCACAGCCACGAGAAGTGCCACATGAATATTTATTTTAATGACATATATTGGTAGGTAAAGAATTGCAACTTGCACGCTATAGCTGTCTCTTAAAATTAAATGAACGTATGGTAAACGATAGGCATTTATAGAAGCTCAGAGCAGTTTTATTACAGTTAGCTGGCAGTGATGGAATTAAATCATAATAAGGAGAAAAGGAAAAGGTTTCCTTCTCTGTGTGGATGGAAGCAGTGATTACATTGGTATCGTGTGTATAGGATAAGTGGGAAGGGACTGCCCATACCATCTGAAACTGCTGACAGCTGTTAAAATCAGTCTTGTACCATGCACAAAGGCATTAATCATGTTGCTGACTACATCTGTTCTTGGGAAAAGTGACAAGTCTTGTCTTTGAGGACAGTTACCTGGCTAGAAAAGGCTTGTTTCCAATTGTTATGCAGACCTGCGTGTCATACCATTACCACAGACTGTGAGCTCGTGATAAGAACTAATTGACTAGCAATTCCTTATTTGCATTGAATTTTTGATTCCCAGAAATCAATGAATAACCGGAAAGTCATGACATTGTAGAGGTCAGTGTGTGCATACACACTCTAGCAAGCCACGGAATTTGATTAGTTGAAAAGAAAACAAGGTTTTTGTACTTTTTTTTTTTTACATTTGATGTGCAACACAGCCAGCTGAGGTAGATCTGGCTGAGAATAGTTTGCCTACAGCCTTCTTTTCTGTCTCATAAAACCAGAGGCAGTGTACTCAGGTATCATTAAAGCTTGTACTGCTGACATCAGATGGTGATCTTGGAGTTCCTGGTGAAGTGTCATGATGGCGAGAAAGCAAATTTAATTATTTCTCACATTGTTCCTATACTGACTAAAGAATACAGAATTTTCAGGGCAAGCCTAAGAAAAGAAGGTAGTCCACCGAGGGAGATGCTCTAATACCAAAAACACCTATGCCAAAGGCCTGAGGAATAGATTTTTTTCAGCAACCTTTGGATCATATGAAGCAGGATTTCTAATATGGCAATTAATCTAGGATTTTCAGGTTTGTGAAGCAGTGTACAGTATTCTGTATGAATAATGAATGAATTGAAAAAGTAGCTATTCTACAGCAAACTAAAAATCTGGGAGTGTCACTTAAATATAATGTGCAGTACCTACATCATCATAAATGGTCTTGATACCTCAGAAGAAGTTTCTCCACACAGCTTGTTTTTGTTAACAAGTTGCATGAGAAAAGGAAGGTCAGTAATCATTGTTCACACAGTGTTTCTAAATTGTCCATTAGAGCACATCTTAACAGTGCCATGTTTTTTAAGAGGGAAAGCCTATTTGTTTGTTTCTGTTGAGTGAAACGGTGTCGGGAGACAATGATGAGAAAGAAAGAGAACTGACAGAAAAGAAAGAGAAACAATACAGAGAAAATTGAAGTAAGATTTTTTGTAAATGTTCTTGTATTATATCAGGCTGCTTGTTTTTCAAAATGGAGCAGAATTTTAAGAAAAGAAAGGAAAAGAAGCTTCCAGAAGATTTTGATTAAAGAAAAACCAAACCCACTAAGCCAAAACCCGAAACCCCCAAACCAAAACAAAACAGCAAAACAACCACCCAAAACTACCAGCCATTTGATAAGGAGCAATACTTAGCAATATGTATTAAAAGGGGAAAAAAGTGTGAAATGCTTTACACACTAGGACAAGTCTCCTTGCATCTTAGGCATTTGCACTTATGACACTAATATGACTAGAACTTATGCATTTATTTACTACATGGCCTCACCTCGAGGACTGGGTGCAGTTTTGGGCCCCACGGTATAAAAAGGATATAAAACTACTGGAGAGTGTCCAGAGAAGGGCCACAAAATTAGTGAGGGGCTTAGAGGAGAAGCTGAAGTCACTTGGTTTGTTCAGTCTGGAGAAGGGGAGACTGAGAGGAGACCTCATCACAGTCTAGAACTTCCTCATAAGGGGAAGAGGAGGGGCAGGTGCTGATCTCTTCTCTCTGGTGACCAATGATAGGAGCAGGGGAAATGGCAGGAAGATGTACCAGAGCAGATTTAGGTTGGACATTAGGAAAAGGTTCTTCACCCAGAAAGTGGTGGAGTACGTGAACAGGTTCCCCAGGGAGGTGGTTATGGCACCAAGCCTGACAGTATTCAAGAAGCATTTGAACAATGCCATCAGACACATGGTCTGAATCTTGGGATTGTCCTATGCTAGGACAGGAGTTGAACTCGATGATCCTTATGGGTCCCTTCCAACTCACAACTTCCTATGATTCTATTTAAAATTTTCCTCTTTAGGGAATGAAAAATTTCCCTATTAGTACAGCAGAAATTTCCTCAAAAATGTTGTAATTTTACTTACTAATTAGGAAAATCTTTTTAATCCTGTGGACTAGAAAGAGAACAGACTGTTTTTCATCTATGCGACTTGTATGTTAACACGATATAAATAGCCTTTATTTCTCTCTGGTCACTTATGGATTTCATACACAAATATGAGTGTTTTCACCTACTGGTATGTTACTGTATATGCAAGTAGCAAAGAATGTGATATGTTTTTTGAACTGTACATGTCCATGAAGTGTAGACATCTTTTTAGTAGAGCTACTGATTTTCATTATCTCTTAATTAAAAAAAAAAAGATACTACTATGTCATTTTTTTTCTTTTTAATATGCAATACTGATTTTTCATTTTACCTAGTGTTTTTTTTAAATTAATTTTGAACAAATGGAATTTTCCCCATTTTGAACAGTAAAAAACAAAAATCTGAAAATTAATTTGATAGGAGGCATCTCATACTGCTAGGAATACTTTATGAAATGGTGTTTTAAGCAAATTGGTAAGAAGATGTAAAATTATATTTGTAAATACAATATCATGGCAGTCAAAAGTAACAATTTTATAGTTTCTACTGTGTCAAGACAGTGGTGTGAGTTGTTTTTATTCATTGCAGAATGAAAAAACAACTCTCTAAGAAATTCTTTTGAAGTTGCTGTAAGTGTTAGAGAAAACATTGTGGTGCATGAACCTCTGCAGAGCTAAGGCTGTTAGTGCCGCATGGCTCAGCCCCAGCTCTCCCAGGGGGCTACCCATCTCCGAAATGGAACTGGGGCTCCTGCCCCTTCATTCATTTAGCTGAGGAGCTTCATCATTAAAGAAAGCTCTTCAGAGTCTGCTGTTTGCTTTCTAAGGCACATACAAAATCCTTCAATCCATGTTGTTACCTGTGTCCCTAGGGAAGAAAAGAGAGACGCCAGTGTCTTGGTGCTGCTCCCATGCACTGTGCTCTTTCCAGGATTCTGCTGCTTAGTACTGTCCCATGGTACCTCAGAGGTTCTACTTGCTGCTGAAGATGGTCAGCAGTGTGCTATTTGGTGTAAACTTTGTGGTATTTGGGGTTTCTTAATGAGTAAGTAACGTATGGTATCACCAGCAGCACTGTAATAACTTTTGTTGATCTCCAACCTGATCTCCACGAGGCTGGGACATTGTGTGGAGAGGCAGAAAAAGACACAAGGATTTTGGAGCAGTAGATTATAAGAGTGTGAGAAGCTCAGTTGCATGAAGCCATCTGTAGCTTCTCTTTTGTGGAGACTTGTCATGGTTATGTTAAACAGGCTTTTGGATGACTAGGAAGCTGGAATGGATTTTTATTTTACTACTTTATTTTCTTTAAATGCAGGTACCTGGTATTTGATGGTTTATGAAATAATGAATGATATTTTATGTATCAAAGATTGTTGTTTGACACTTTCCTGGGATAGATTGTACGTTGGGTCTTTTATACCATAAGCATTTAGGAATAGCAACGTTTGAAAATAGACACCTGTGTATTCTAATATCTTTAGAAATGTATTCCTCACTTGAAACAAGCATATCAAAGGGCAATAATTAGTGCAACAGAAAAGAGATTAAATGTTTCTGTGTTAGTTATTTAAATACTATTGATTTGTGATGGTCTGTTATTTTTCATTTTGTGGTAATTTTTTTGTTGCATATTTTGATAATAAGATTTTGGAAACAAAAGGATTTGATTCTGCAGACCTTTACTCTTTTATTCAGTCCTGTTAATTTAAGTGGATTTTCCCCCTATTCCAACTATATGAAGGATAAAATTAAAGAGATGTTTTTAACTAGTGTTCATAAATGTACCGCAATCTATAGGGTTTCTTACTGAATATAATTTGAATTCAAAATGTCCTAAAAGATTAGTATTGGAGTCATGTAATATCTTATCTCAAATATCTTTTTCTTTAATATGGGAGCTGGTTTAAACTTTTCTAATACTTCAGCCTTCTGCCTTGTAAATAATGCATATGTGCTACGCCCCTCTTCAGTAGTCAGTCTATTGTTTTCTATTACCTTATTTATATGGTCTTCCTGCTGTAAGATGAAGGAGATTTTTTATATATTCCCCCAGGACAGGAAAACTGTTAGTAGAATTCAATCCTCTCTGCTACTGAAATTTGAGTATAATTTGAATGCATTAAAATTAATCTTAAAAGGTAGCATTTTTTGTGGAAAGATATCAATAGGCATTTTGCAACAAGTTAAGGAAGTATTTAGTATATCCTAGTAGTTTGTCGTCTTTCAACGATTATAAAGAAAACTCAAAAAATTACTTTCAGAAGTCATTTTACCAAGTATTAGAATGTTAATATAACTGAAGTTTTACTTGTTGCAAATATGATTCTTGATATAATTTTGCAAGTAAATCACTGTCTCCAGCACTACAGCATACCTTGAGAAATTACTTCCTGGAGACTGCAAGGAGGCAGCTTAAGTTTGGGATGGTTTCCAATGTATTGCTGGGTCTGAAAACTCAACACATTACCTCTGCCAACTTCCCTGTTTTCTGGAGGGATGAACTGAGGGGCATTTTGCATCCCACGGCTGTGTATGGTGTTCTATGGGCAGTTTTCTTGAAAATGTAAAATTTTTGAAGTAAGGAAATACTCCCCTGAGGCTCAGCCTGGCCTACTATGTATGTCCAAGTAGATTCTGTGCAGCCTTTTCAAATACAGGCAACACACAATTGTAAGTAAAAAATACCTATCTGCATGAGAACTGGTAGAGAAGGCATCTAACTTTGCACTATAAAAATGGTAATAAGAATGGAAGTTGAGTCAAGCTAGTTTATACACACACACACAAAAGTTAAATAGAACAGAATTAATCCCTTATCATTGGACTCTGTACTGCCTCAGATGTAGTAATACAAAATGGAAAAGCATAGAAGTGGAGCAACACAACTGACACAAGGCTGTGTATAGCAGTAGTTTCCTGAATAAAATAGCAATAATGCCACATTTTTATAGTCCATTATTCACAATTGAGAAGACAGCTTTCTAAATATTTTTAGTTGTCAGCATACAAATGCATCATAGAATAAAATAATTATATGTCAGGCCACATGCTGTCAAAGTTTTATCCCTAAGTAAGGGACCTTAGAGATCCTGTATCACTTAATCATTTTGCAAATATGAGTTTTCACTGAGTATGAAATGTAAGCACAGTAAAGGCAAGTAATGTGGACAATACCAAAGTGATACATTCTACAGTAGTAAGTAATTCAGATAGGTGAATTTTTCTGCTCAGGAATACTTAACTGTCACACTTTGAGTTGTATCAAACAGTTACTGTTATGGCAGTATAGTATATCTCTTATTAGAAGTGGACTTGACTCAGTTTCCACCAGTTACAATTTATTAAGTTGAAGAGTGTCTGCTTTTAAACTCAGCTAATTCGTTATTGGATTAATACTTGGCAGTCTTGTTACTTTGCAGTAGGGTCTAAATCTAAGTTATTTATGATGTTAGTTCAGGCACTGGAAGTGATCAGTTTTCATGAGCTCTGAGTTATTCAGGTTTGTGGATCAGCACATGCTCAGTCATATACCTAAGAAGAAGAAAGGAGAACAGAGCAGTGACAAAGAAATAGCTGCTTAAAGAAGTGCAGCTCCCACCATGATGCAGCCACAGCAGCATTTGCGTCAGTCAGAACAAAATATCAACACCTTGATTTTTAGAGGCAAACTCTTATTTTGCAACCACAATTACTTTCAGTGGGAGTGTGCACGTGCATGCATCTGTGTGTTGGGCCAGGGCTCCCACATGCTGTGCATTCTCAAGTTTTAAAGTTAGCTTAAATTCTTTAATTGTGACTTCCAGAGAGAAATTGGGACATCTGCATTAGGTACCTACGTCTTTTTGTTGACTCTGGTATCAGGTAACTCAAGCATCTAATTTAGTGTCTTAACAGTAGATGCTAAAATCCTCCTTCCTATATATAGCTAAAAACCCAAACAGCTACATAATCTACACATATGGTGCAATGACGTGATTCTGCCTTAATTTAATGAAATGGGTGTAATCAGAATTAAGTGTAATTAAATGTAAATGAATTATAAAGTAGTAAAAAGCCAATAATGTCTGCCAAAAATCTATTACAATATTATGTTTTAGTTAATGTTAATTAGTGTCAAATTCATACAGTTGGTAATTCTGGCTTTGAGGTGGGCTGAATTACTCTTGGGACGTGAGTATTTCTCAAGGGAGAGCTCTGGGTGACATTTTTATATTAAGTGCCTCAAATGCATTTCTAAACCCAGGTGAGGATGAATCTGTCCTCTCTCTCATCTTTCCTTCTATGCTTGTTGCAATTCTTACTGCAAGTATAAGTGTTAAAATCCAGTGAGAGAATAGGAATTAAACTGATTTTTATCCACAGGCTGTAGTCACATTCATAGATCAAGGTTATAAAAGACGTAGACTGCAATATGGCAGTGGGCATAGACTGCTGACTGACGTGGCTCCTGTAAGTGCTGTCCCTATGAGGGAAACCATCAGATGTGGTCCTTAGGTCTGTCTAAAAGGCGTCTTCTGTACGTTACTGTGCTCACACATGATACAGCACACAATCTTTACTTAGATCCTAGATTTCTTAAATCAAAGACAAGATCAGGGGTGATGTGATCTGTATTTATGTAATTTAGGTTGTATTTTCCAAATATTAAAATATAAGGTAGTAAATATTTTTCAAATAGTAAGATATAAATTATAATGTAGCTGAAGAGGCAGCTTTGGCTGGTCTTGTGAGCTGCACACACCGCAGCCCCACCTCTGTTCAGCTGCTGAGGGAATGGCACAGAGCAGTGTTGTTTCCAGTGAGCCTGCGCCACGTGCGCTTGCTTCCCCTGGGCTCCTCCAGTTCTGGAGAATGGAAATAAAACAGATTCCCATTTGGGCCAAGCCCAGTCTGATATCTAGTTTGTACCAGACACAGACCATTCCTGGCATATACCCTGTTCCTTCTATCAACCTCCAGGTATCCTTTCCCAAGACCAAATTGCAGAGTACAAAATACACTGATTTCTTATTCTTACTCTGTAAAAGAAGTAAGGCCCAACATGCCGGTATTTCATGAGGCTTAACAGGACACAACTGTCTGAAGATACTGCACACATCTGTATTGTCAGCACAATTTACTGTTGCAAACAAAAACAAAATCTAAAAATTAAATCACACGTTATTTTGAAGCATTAACTAAGCTTGCCCCCCCACCCTCCCCTTTTTTAAATTAGCATAATAAATTGAAACCAGAATGCCCTATTGCTATTAGAGAATTCATAGCAAGATCTCTGAGCCTGACCAGGTAGCAGAGCATGGAGTTTTCCTTACAGAAATTATTCAGTTCAAAAGTTTCAACTTGAGGTGTAGAGATAGAAGCCTTAAACCACAGAAGCTAAACACAGAGCAGATTTTACAATATTTAAACTTCCATGTATGAAATTATGACATTGTTGCTTGTAAATATGCTAAAAACCTCCTGTAGTGCCTTGTAAATATGCTAAGCACCCCCTGTAGTTAGTTCTCCCACTACTGTTATAAATGAGAGCAAAGAAAATGTATTTTTACATTATAGCTTCTTTTCCCGGGTGTAAATCTGCTGTTTTGTTTGACGTTAGCAGCTCCATTCCATGACTGACAGGTTTCGGAGTTTGCAGTAATTGTGAGCTGCGCTTGCAGTCACTGTGCTTTAGAGTCAGCGGGGAATGGTACTGCATACTATTTTTTCAAAGAAAGGGCATTACAATGCCAACATCTAATAAATCCTGAAAGCTTTTTTTTTTCCCCTCCACTGCTTCTTTCCTCTCTTGATATCTTTCAACTTACAGTAATGGCACAGTTACCTTTACATTACAGCATCATCGTCTGAGCTGCTGTAGTTATAATTGTCTGAGCACTCCGATTACAAACCTGAGTTCCTCTGTGTCATTGAAAGAAGTGGTGTAAGTTGGCCTGGCAGACTGTCTATCAAACACTATTCTGTGCTTGCTTCCTGGTATTCATTCCAGGAGCAAAACAGTGTAGGTAGAAAAAGAGGAAATTATTTCCAGGAATTCCTAGTTAAAAACAGTGAAGGGGGGGCTGACATGTAAGTGCTGAATTGGTGAAAAGATGCCAGAGCAATCCATGGCCAGCCAAAGCATCACTCATAGCCAAAAGTCACGCGAAGCGTTTGCATGGTGTGAAATCGAAGCAGTGCCGCGAGGGGCTGCTGGCAGCACAGGGTGCCTTTCTGCAGGGGCTGCCATGGGGTGGGCAGAGCCTGCTGCCCACCGCTTTCATGTGCCCGGAGCTGCTCTGCCCCACGGGCCAGCCTAGACAGCCCTCTCCTGGGTGCAGCCTTGGGGATCTGGGCAGGCCCTGCTCAGGGCACCCTGATTTTGCACGGACTCTTCTGGGGGAGTGTTCTGGTTTTTGGCTGGGACAGAGCTAGGTCAGGACAACTATCACAAGTCCTAAGCCAGCTCCTCAGTTTGCGAAGCGAGGTTGTGATCCAGCAGCACAGACCACAGACCTCTTTCTGGTCTCTTTCCCAGCAGGAACCATTTCACAGAGGTGTGGGCCCACAGTGATGAAATTGGTTTTGGTTTTTGTGTATCACCAATATTTGGGATGGGGCAGCCCGAGAACTATTCAGGGGCAGTTTGTGGATCAGAAAGGAGAAAAAAATATTATATATTTATTGGGCAAGTCTGATTTTCCCATTGGTTGCAGGCGTCAGCTGTAAGTTGCATGGTTAAAATATTAATTCAGAAATCATTTATGATGTACTAAAACTGGAATGTCCCTATTGAGAAATGTACTGTGGTCAATAGAGTTTATCTGAAATGATGCCAGCTTAATGAAGAAAGACATTGTTTTGTTATAGCTTGGTGTTTAGTCCTTAATCATCTTCCTTTTCTTCTTTAAAGAACTACTGAGACTGTTGAGATGCAGTTTCTGATATTATCTTGACTAACATCTCTTTGTTTCACTGTATTGTTGAAAATGTATTATTTCACCCAAAATTTATTACTTTGTTTTGTTGTTTGGCAAATATAAGGTCTCTGGGCAGACCACACTGCTACAGTCCTTCTGTCCTTCTGCTAAAAAGGAATTATTTTTCTCTTTTTATATACTTTAATGTGTATAGCATACTTTGCATGCCTATTTAAATACCCCTTTTCTACTGTTTATTATTTTATGTGCTGTTTTTCTGTTTTCAGCACAAGCCAATATAATTGCCTTTATGTACTTTCCGGTGAAGAATGATTTACTTCTGAAGGTCTTCTAGCATTCTCATATTTATTATGTAGTCATGAGAAACTGCTGCCTTGTTTGAGAGCAATTCTTTGCAGAAAATAGATTGCAGAAAGTACAGCATGTGTCTAGAGGGTTTTCAAAAATACAGTTCTATTTGTGGTGCAAGGAACAAAGAACTGTGAAATACATGGTAAAACATAATGCAGAGTGATTTTTACATAGGAAAGGTGCTGACACATACTAAAAGGCATACATGCTAACAAAGACCTGAATGTTAAAGGTCTGTTTAAAAGCTGAATAAAAATCTCAATAGGCTGGAAATATTCAGAAATATATTTTAAGGACTTAAGAAACCTGAGGTATTATGTCTTTCTACATCCTTTTTTGTGTGTCAGTTGGGACTTTATTTACATATTTTTGTACACTGTATTGTGTACCATCAGTTTCCTAGAAAGTAATTCTATAATGAGGTGTCAGTAGAAATGAGCTAGATTTATTACACTTCTGTAACTGATTACCAATAACTTGTTGCAGTAGATTATTTTACCATGGGTTAAGCTGGTTATTGTCAAACACTCTCTATTCATACTTCTTCCTGCTTCTATTTAACATTTCTATTAAATATTCTATTTAATATTTAGTGCAATAAATTGGGTGGCTTTTGTAAGATTGGATACTTTTTCTCTAAAGCCTTAAACTTAGCACTAGAGAGGTGTCAGTGTTCCAAAACTGAAATTTTGGTTAGTTCATCTCATTTGGTCTGGATTTTTGTTACAGCTTTAATTTAGTTTGCCTCCTGAACTCAATCTGGTGAGCATAGGAATTCCCAACTCATTTTCTTGGTATTGTTTCCTTTATCAACAGAAAAAGCAACCAGAAGGTAAAATTTAGAGAAATTAGGAAATTTTTATTGAAGAATGGCTGCTTTATGGGTTCTTTTTTTTTTTTTTCAGGACTAGTTAGAGCAGATCATTGAACTTCACAAACTTTATTCGCATATCACTTTACTAATTTCTGAACAGATTCTTCTACAGCACTTCCTGTTGTTTTCTTGTTCTGCTGGAAGTCATTTGAGTAACAAAAACCTATATAACCCTTTTTCAACTGAATTGTGCTTCCCAAAAGAGGTGGAGTGTTGCAGTTGAGCGCTACTAGTTTGTTAAAATGCTTTTAGATTTAGAATCCAAGCTCTTTGAAATTTGAAATATTTCAGTTTTGGTGCTTTTCAATATATGAATACTGATTCTTAGCAGATGCTTGAGTGACATGTCAGTCAAAAGCAAAAGTAAAATTAAGAAAATGAATGAGGAATGTTCCTTCCATTTTACCATTATCATTTCTGTTCATCCTATTGTGGCTTTCAAGATTATCACTGGTGCTTCCTGAAAACTTTGCAGTGGCATGACAGTCTAAAATATGTGAATTATAAGACAAAAATTGGAAAGACTTCAAAGTCTCTTGTCCCCTTCAGTGTCTAAAGATACTTTTTGGTATCCTCAAAGAGTAACTTTGTTACTAATTATTTACAATGTGAGTTATGTGTTTTTCTGTTCAAATATTTTAATTGATTGTTAGTCTCAATGCTGCATATTTTGTTGGGGTACAGTCTAAGTTGCTAACCTGTACAGTTGTCTACTGTAAAACTCTTTCTTCCTGAAATTTATATTTCCACTCAGTCTTCTGAATCTGACCCCATGCATCATGGCTTTTCCCTTCCTTTCTTTTGAGTTTTTTTGTATTAGTGTCAATCCCTGTTGCAGTACCTTCCATTACTGCTCCTACATGCGTAAACATGCTATTATACTAATGGCTTTTCCTAATGTCTTGGCACAGGTCTGTTCAACTGATAATGCTGGTGAAAAGCAATTTAAAACAACTTTTCAGATCTACCCAGTGAGTGCTGGCAGTCACTCTGCCATTTCTTTCTTCCAGTTATTAAATGGGAATATTCAACAATGTTCATTTTCTAGCTCAGAAAGCTTATAACTTCCCTGACCTTGCAATACTGCCATGTATACCTGTGGGGGAGTAAGGTGCCTGGAGAGATTTTTTGGCAATGATTTTATCTTTTCTACTTCCCACTTCCATCCTCCTCTCTTTCTTTTGTCCCAAGGATCATAATAGTGTTTTTAACCTTCTTGCGTCCTAAGAGGACAAAATGTCTTATTCAGCCCATCCTTAATTATCCAAAGCTGCTTTTGAAAGTTCCCTTTCATCCCTGGAGGAAAAATGCCTTTTCCTGTTGCCTTTGCCTGCTGTGAGTCAGTCCTGCCCAAATAATCAGGGACCAGAAGTCGGGGCTCCTTGTCACTTTGGCCTTGGGAGGCTTGTCTGTGCTTGATGAGCCTGATCTTGCTGCCTTTGGGAAGCATCCTCTTCAGGGTAGTCTTTTTTTTTTTGGGGAACCGCCTTTTCTTTTCCCAGGCACCAGGCCTTGGGGACATCCCTTGTGGTCCTGTGCCCAGGGAAGGGGCAGCAGGCTTTGAGGTCTGAAGGAGGATGATGAGTATAGAGTTCAAAGTCTCTTGGTCCCTCCAGTATCTGAAAACACTTTCTGGTATTCTCAAGAGAAATATTACTGCTAACTATTTACATGAAATAGTTCCCAAAATGTGTTACATGTAGTATGTACTTAGAAGAACAGGTCATGAAAATATTTTCATGTAATTATTTTGTATGGTATATATGTCCATAACCAAGGCATGTTAAAGTTGCACAGCTCCTTTTCCCTTCCTTCTCCTCCCTGAATTTTCTGTTTAAAGGCTTTTAATAAATCTTTTATAAACAGTACCTCTCAGTTAATTCAGAAAAATGAAAACATTTTTATTGTCTTAACTGTTGGATATCAATTCTGGCCTGCTGTTATGATGATAGAAAATGTGATACAAAGATTTTAACTGACAGCCTGTGCTGAATCACTACGCCTGCTAGCTGGCAGGGACAACCTGTCCTGGCGATATTCCTGCTGGTTTGCCAGGTCTCTCAGCGGTCCTGAGGAAACCATGGTAGCTCTGACTGCCAAGTTTTGTATACATATATCAGTGTATAAACTGGCAGGGTACTGAACTCTGAATCTTTTTTTCTTTTTTTTTGTGCCACTCCTCTCACAGATTACTTAGCCTTATTTTTTATGTAGGCTTTTATGCTTCATGTATCTCTGCATCTGCAGAGGAAAAAAAAAAAAAAACAACAAAAACCCCCTAAACCAAACAGTAAGTAATTTATCTTTCACTGCTTTTATTTGATTTTCTAGTTTGTGGTACTATGCCCAGTTAATATTGTTGCATGCTCCACTTCAGGTCTTACTCAGGCTGACACCTTAGGCTCTGAAACATTTCTCCACAGTTTCCTTGTGGATTCTCCCTCCTCTGGGTGCTCCACCAAAAGAGTATTTAGATGTGAAATGGATTATTTCCTTACCCTCCATTAATTTGCCTTTGCTACTTTCTTGTGCAGTTTCTCTATTGATTAAACATGCTTCTTTTTTTTTTTTAACTGAAACATTCATAGGTCTGCCTGTGGTTACAGGATTCACATGAGCCAGGCTTCCCCTTGCCATGCGGGCAGGGCTGCTGTCACCCCTCGGTCCCTGAGCTGGCGAGGCGCAGGCAGAGCCCCGAGCCAGGGTGTGCGCTGTGGGCTCTGGGCAATGCCCATGACAGGCAAATATCTCAAAGTTTTCTTGAGACATAGGATCACGTGTAATTTTACTTCTTCAGTCTTCCCATTTGCAAAATGAGAATAATAAACTTCCTCGTATGGTTAGTGCTTGAGAAACTTTGGTGAAAACTTCTATAGGAATTGTTCGTAGAATATAAGAAAAAATATAACTGGAGACTAATTAAAAAGTAAGTGTTGTGCTGTATACTTTTCATTTTGTTAGTGAAGTTAGTACAGTCAGACTATTAGAATGAGAAATTGTATCTTAATTGAAGTCTTCTTTTATTTATTTGATTTTGTAAATATCTTCTTGTCAGTTGTTCTGGGTAAAGCTGTCTTTACATTTCTATCCCATGTGACAAATGAAAACATCACTGTCAGTCCCTGTACCTCTGAAATCATATGATGTATCAGTAACCTAATTCTCTTTTACAAAGCAATGTTCAGAGACTAGCGTTTGGCTATTAGGGTAAAATTTTGGAATCTGTTCCTTCTTATAGATTTACAGGAGCAGGTTGCACTGCTGTGTTATAATCAGGCATAGAGACTGGGATTACAAATTTTGCTGAGTTAATGTCCTATAAAAATCAGAAGAAATTTTCAACTGATGGATTCAAGCATATCTTTATTAAAATAAATTCTTTTTTCCCTATTACATCAGCAGTAATAAAATCTTCAATATCACTGTGAGATAATTAATAATGTGGGATTATGATCTCTCTGTGGAAAAGTAGATAAAGAAAGGATCCAGAGGTAGAAAATTAAAATTTGATGATAACATTAAAGATGAAACAGTAAATGGGTGAAAGAACCATTAGATTTAAAGAGGTATCATGTAAATAGAAATGTGATAGAAGTTTATAAAGAGCTGGTAATGTAGAATAAGGAAATGTGACATAGATGATGCAAATATGTCTCATATTTCAAGGAAATATTTCAAGGAATTTCTTGAAATCAAGAAAATTTTAACAAAACAGTCTTTAAAAGCCAAGAGCACTGTTTTGCAGAACACGCAATTTCCTCATGGTATGCACTGTTGCTGGGGGAGTGGAATTTATTAAGTTCAAATAAACTAAGTGTTTATATATTTATAAATCTATTATAGAACATATGCCTGTGTGCTCCTCACACGTCAAGCTTTGTATAAACACACTGTGAGATCAGTGAAATCTAGTGGGAGGACTGAGAACAAATACTGTCAGCACACATGCAAATAGCAAAAGGGAGGTGCTTTTGTAGCATATAATAAAGAAAATTTTGAGTTAAGGAATAAATTCTGGGTTTTTTGTTGTTGTTGTTTTTTTTTTACTTAAGAAGTGTTGGACCTTTGTACTGTGGATCTGTTTGTGGCCTGCAGGGCAGGGGAGTTCAGCGTCTAAGAACCAAATTTGATAGATTTTGATGGGCTGGACTCATGCCAGACCTCCATGTGTTGCCTGATTGTTTCTTGTGAAATGCATTAAAGCCTTTTTTTTGACTTAGGAGAAAGATTTTGTTTGTAAAACACGTAGCTGCATATTCGCTTACATTTCCCAAGCATGTGAATGCATGGGGTGAGATGGATGACAGTAATTTTTGCAGCTTAAGTTGCCACTTTATCACAAGGAAGCAAATAGGATCCATACGATGCACATGTTATTGCAGAGTATGTTCTCCATGTAGCATTCAGCTGCAGTTAAAGCCCATCAAATCTCCTTTATGACTCCTTATATCTCAAGACTTTATTTGCGTCAGATTTAGGGTGTGTAATTCACTAGTGACTGCATTCAAAGCAACATACTCCAGACAGGAGGCCAGCTGCTGTCTGCTGCCATGCTAGGATGGAAATTCAGGCAAAGAACATCTGCATAAGTAGGGAAAACTTGAATTCCTAATGCTAAAGGAGGCGTCTGAGTCAAGAAATATTTAGTAAGAAGTACTGGAATTTGCTGTTCATTAATCTCATTAGGTCAGACAAAATGCTTTGTCTTAGTGTGATTCATACTAGGAAAAAACCCCATGTTCAGACAATAAAAGGAGAAGCAAAATGCACACGCTAATGAAAGAACGTAGTTCTTTGCTGGTTGAAGGATCTATTGCATCCTGGTGCCCTTATACCCTATGTCTCGTAACAAAACAGATAGAGACAATACAATGTTTTAAATATGCTGAAAATGATTAAAGATTGACTGCAATACTGACTTGAAATTTCAGTATTGGAAGTTTGGAAGTGGCTGCCATTTCCATGCATTAAGAGAGCAGGGATATTCATCCTTGGGAAAATACATTATCAGATCTGTACATTCTCTGAGTTTTAGAAGTCTGCTGTCCGTTTCATAGCCTGTATTGTCTGATTCAGGGTTCTGCTGGAAAGGTCTGTCTTTTAAAGAAGTTATCATTTTGATAATGAGCTTTCTTGGATCTCTACAGTTCTGCTTTGGTTCTCACACTTTGTGCATCTGTGCCATAGTTTGAAAGATGAAGCTGTTGAATGCGCAGGTGAGTGTACTCTGTTCTGTATGTCCTGCATCACCTCCGGGCACAAGGATATGAGTTTGGTGCAGCTGCCCTCTCAGAACCTGTACCCAGGGCTCTGTAAGTAATTAGGTGGAATTAGTGTGTGTTACAATATGCTGATACGTTTGAAAAGAGGTGACTATAACAATGAGATTTTTGGAATGAAAGCTGTCTGCTGTGTTTTGAGTCTGCCACGGCTGCAAGTTAGCCTAGTATGATACACAGCCAGCAATGAAAGGCTTTTTTTGGAGGATTTAGTAACCTGAATTTCTGCTACAAAAAGATTTTACAGCTGTCATGTATCTTTATGAAGATAATCTATAGAAAATTTATCTCAGTAATCTAATTTGGCAGATTATGTGCTGAGTTGTTTTTTATTTATTTTATTTATTTAATATGTATTATCTGCTCAGTATGTACAGTCATCTCAATTAACAATTAATACAAAAATTGAACCTGTGCTTTTGAATGCCATGCTGATCCCTGGTTTGGGTGACAAAGCAGCATGGTCCCTTCAGATAAAACATTGCTCGATACTTTCCTTCTGTAGTGCCTGAGAACAGCAGCTCCAGTTTTGCAGTCATGGCACCAGCATGGTCCCAAAAATGCACTTTGGGAGACATTGGTTGCGTCGCACTGCAACATGCTCTGCTCACTACTTTGGACTGTCGGCTATAGTTATGTAAGAATATGTAACAATATCATTTATTGGAGGTAAAGTTACAGTTTACATTGTTTTCTCCCTAGCAGAGGTCTTATTTTCTGCCACCACTGGAGAACATTTCCAGTGTTTAATATAAAATCCAGTCCCTTTTCTGCGAGCTAGTTATGTATGACTGTCATATGCTTACATTATCATATCAGCTTTTAGAATGTTATTCATTTTCAAAGGATCTGAAAAAGGCAATAAACTACCTTAATTCCTCTCCCTCCCCCTCCAGAAGCATATGCACCATGCAGCCTTGCAGCTGCGTGGCGTCAGCGTCGTGTGGTTTTGGGCTGCATGTACTGTGCAGAGAGGTCAGGGATGTGAGACGGAGCACTGGCACTGATTTCTGAGAAATCATGAAACAGTGAAAATGAAAGGGGTAAGAGAAGGGTGAGGGGAACCTTTGTGTATATTTAGACCATCAAACTACAGACAGCTTTGTGGAAAACAAGTTATGAACTAATCTAGGAAGCAGTAACACAATAGAGAGAAAAGATGTAATAAAACATTTCTGCGTTTGAGGAAAGCATCTTTGCTGCTCACCTGAACTTAAGTTTAATTTTGTTTTGAATACTGAAGGAAATTATACATCACATGACAACAGGGCTATTCAAATACTTCTGGCAGTTTGCATGCTAAATCACACCTTAATCAGTGATAATTCATTCAGAAAATCTTGTAGGCATGGGATTCCTGTAATTAGATCACATACTCTTACGGGGACATAATCCTCGTCTAGAAAAAGATGACATTAAGCTATTTTTGAAGCATTCTGATTTGACATTTCAATGGAAGTTGTGTGGTAGCTCTTAATGGAGGCAGGTAGGTAAAGGTGTTTGCCAAAACATCTGGGTTAGAGTGTTGAAACAGCTTTCAAGCTGTTCTGCATTCAAGAAAGTATAGTTTTTATTGCTGAAGTTTTAATTCTCACTGAAAACAAGCAAAGCAGTTACTGGGAACTTGCTCTCACATGCAAATGAAGAAAATATGGATTTAGAGTTCAGGTTGGACTCCTCTCTAATTACCATTCTTACAGCACAGAAATGACCAAAGTGGATGCTCTTTGGGATTGTTACTATCTGAGAGTAGAGATGAATCATTAAATTAACGGGATCGTTCAGTGCTCCCTTTTGTTTATGCATGTTCTTGGCAGCTAAATAAGTACCACCCTCTTAAATTAATATATTCCTAACAGGTAATTTTTGGGAATAATTATAACCAGCCGATAGCTGCCTTCTCTTTTAGATTCTCTATTAAGTTAGTATTTGAAATACCTTAGAACAAAGTGCTTTAAAATATGTATCAAGTCACAAATAGGAACTTTTGGCATTCTAATCAGCTTCTTGCTTTGAAGCCCAGCCAAAATTTCAATACAAAGTCTCGATATCCATGCTTGCCAGAGTTGATTTGTGATTTATCTAGAGCAAAACTGGGTGTGTAAATGGGGTTACTTGTTACTGCTGAAATCCTGCCCAGCTTAAAGCACGTCACTCCTACAACATGCACAGCAAGCTCAGCCAGGTGTATGTCCAACAGTAGAGGGGAGGTGGTGGCTACTGTATGTGGACATCCCTGTGCCATGTCCTTTCCATGCTGCTAAGACACAGCAAGCAGAATGGCTCTTCTGGTGTGACCACAGCAAGTGGCCTCAGCCAGCACTTAGTTAATATGTTCTTGTTATGAAAAGTGTCAGAAAAACTGCAGTCATGGGTTAAGAGAACTGGTTCAGCTTTGCAGACACTAAGGTCAATGAAGAAGGAAGGGAAGGAGGTGCTCCAGTCATCGGAGCAGAGATTCCCCGTCAGCCTGTGGTGAAGACCATGGTGAGGCAGGCTCTCCCCCTGCAGTCCATGGAAGACCCCATGCTGAAGCAGAGGAAGAGTGTGAGGAGTCCTCCCCCTGAGGAGGAAGGAGTGGCAGAAATAACATGATGAACTGACTACAAACCCCATTCCCTGTCCCCTCTGTGCTGCTGGTGGGGAGGAGGTAGAGAAATTGGACGTGAGCTAGCAATGTATGCTTGCAGCCCAGAAGGTCAATCATATCCTGGGCTGCATCAAAAGAAGCATGGCCAGCAGGTTGAGGAAGGTGATTTTGCCCCTCTACTCTGCCCCGGTGAGACCCTACCTGGAGTACTGTGTCCAGTTCTGGAGTTCTGAGAACAGGAAAGACATAGACCTGTTGGAGCAGGTCCAGAGGAGGGCCACAAGGATGACCAGAGGGATAGAGCACCTCTCCTATGAAGACAAGCTGAGAGAGTTGGGGTTGTTCAGCCTGGAGAAGAGAAGGCTCCAGAGAGACCTTATAGTGGCCTTCCAGTACCTGAAGGGGCCTACAAGAAAGATTGAGACAAACTTTTTAGGAGGGCCTGTTGCAATAGGCCTATGGGTAATAGTTTTAAACTAAAAGAGGGTAGATTCAGACTAGATACAAGGAAGAAATTTTTTACAATTAGAGTGGTGAAACACTGAAATAGGTTGTCCAGAGAGGTGGTAGAAGCCCCATCCCTGGAAACATTCAAAGTCAGGCTGGACAGGGCTCTGAGCAGCTCGATCTAGTTGAAGATGTCCTTTCCCACTGCAGGGGGTTTGGACTAGATAGCCTTTAAGGGTCCATTCCAACCTAAACCAGTCTATGATTCCATGAAATCAGGAGTAAAGTTAACCCCAGAAGAAGGGAGGCATGGAGGGAAGGTGTTTTAAGATTTAGTTTTTATTTCTCATTATTCTACTTTGACTTGATTAGTGATTAATTAAACTAATTTTCCCAAGTCGAGTCTGTTTTGCCTGTGACAACAATGGGTGAATGATCTCTTTCTGCCCTTATCTCAACCCATGAGTGCCTCAATATATTTTCTCTCCCCTGTCCAACTGAGAAAGGGAGGAACAGAGTGGCTTTGCTGGGCACCTGGCATACAGCCACAGCCAACCCACCACAGTACTGTATTTAAATACGGTTTAGAACATTTGGTTTAGTGCACATAAAGTGAATACAACCCAAAGAGCCATGTTTTTACCGTGGGAAGCCTCATACTGTCATGATAAAGGTTTTGTTACAGCAGCTGAAATGTTGAATTTTGATGAGGGAGAGGGCACCATCTCTGTCTCTGGGAATCATTACCATGTTTGCATATTTAGTTTTTAAGACAGGTAAAGCATTAATAAATTTTGTGAAGAAAACATGATCTGATACCATTTTAAGCTCTGTACCAAAAGAGTAAGCAAACTTTTCTCAGCCCATCTGGTATGTCTTGTCTGTGGTTATGCAATAAAAGCTAGACTAGCTTGTGGTCTGGTTTAGGGCCAGTAGGTAACTTCTCATCAAGTAGGGATCTTTCTATTTATTGGTTTGTTTTTGCCCTTCCACAGAGGCTGGACAAATAAAATGTTTGTATTGTACCCTGCTCACCACTTTGGTGTTTTCAGCAATTTGTGCTCCGTCTCTGGGGTTACAAGTGTCAGTCAGCTGCAATAAAGTGTCATTTTTACCAATTCTGTGTTTATTGAGAGATCTCAGATATTTAGTGTCCATTTTCTTGAACCTTTGTCTTGGGTGAGCCTTGTGGGACATGTGCTCAAGAGCCACGTGTGTAGCTGATCCCTGCACGGTAGTAATAAAATATAGAGCTAAGGACCATCTCCTGCCCATTGACAGGCAACTTCAGCTAACTTTATTTGTGTATCTTGCTTGATGCAAATTTTTGACCTTTATGATTCAGAGGGCAGCTTGAAAATGTTGTCCAAGTGAACCATTATGAATCAATAGCCAAAGAACAGGGACCTCAGCTTTGTTACTCATAGAAAATTCCTCACAATTTTTAGTAGCTTTCTTAACTTGTTTCCTTTTCAAGGAGAATGGCAAAAAACTGTGATTTTTTTTTTAATTACTTAAACATGGTGTTACTGCAACTGCTGTTTCTCCACAGCCTTTTGGGAAGTGGGCTAATTAGATCTTGGTCTGGCATCAAAAGTGCAGACACAGACATACAACAACTGAGAAGTCCTGCACTGGGGCTGTCCTACTGTATGCTGTCTGCTCTTTTAAATGAATCCAGGATGTTTCCTGGAGACTTTCTGGGAATTTATCAAAAAATTCCAGTGGGAAGACTGATCCTGGTGCAGCTTCATGCCAGGCCAGGTTAAGGTGAAGCTGTGTAATGCCCCAGTCTCCTTTTGAGTTTTGAAGCAAGCAGTGTGTTGAAGACTGGGCAGTTAGGCAGCTAATAAACATTAAGCAGTTTAAATAGAAATGAGGTGCAGTGGATTTTGGGACTGTATCCTGCACCTTGACCATTTTGCCATGTTAGGAATTAATGAGTGTATTACCATTCTTTGGTGAGCTCTAGGCTAAAAATTCTGTGAACTTAATTACTTTCAATTTATTTTTTTTTCCTTTTATATCAGACCAATTTTGTAAATGTCAAGCAGTCTGGGACTAAGGAATGACTCATTTTGTATCATTTTATATCTTTTGGTAAATGATTATGTCTTTCCTGACTGTGATCAGTTATAAAACTCTTCAATTTAGGCAAGGTAGTACCACAGCAGCATTTAATAATCCTTTAAGATTTCTGGAGCCGGAATGATGTTAGGATCCCATAAAATTTAAAGATGCACAGTGTAGTGAAAGTGATATAAAAGATCAAAATTAAACAGGATAATTCAGGTGCATATTGGAAGTTAAAGATGCATCTGACCTTTATTAGGTACCAAAATTTGAAGTATTTTCTTGAATGAGTGATAACATCTTTCTCATGTCTCTGCCTTGGACTCTCTTTGTTAGACAAAGTCCAAGTTTGGGCATTTTAGACTGACTAAATAACTACAAACCGTGTTGGTGTTCAGAGTCTGACATTGCTGATGAGTTTTGTAGCAAATAAATGATTCTTCACCAGCTCCAGAGCATGTGACACTCTGCCATCCCTTAAGCAGCAAATGAAAGCAAGAGTTTCTAACAGATTATTTCTAAGGCATTTTCATAATGTGCTGTATTATGTTTCCTTTTGCTCTCTCTATTAAATCAAAGTTTATGTGCTGTTTTCTTTCCAGATAGGTGACAAGTGAATTAGTAAGTAAAGGTACAGATGCAGACAGTTTGACAGCCCATAAAAACAACAATCCAGGGTGCCAATGGCAAATCTGATTTGTAATTCTGATTTATACTTTGCAAAACAGTGAAAATTCCTAGGAACAGTTGCATAGTCTTGGAAGTTTCTTGCTTAAAAATAACCTTCCCCTGTGTTGCAAGTGAATGTCAGCAGCTGCTGCTGAAAACATGGCCAAATAGGATGACTAGAATTTGAATTTTGTTTTCACTTTGAGTTCTCTCTCTACTGTCTGCCAGCACTGCAGTTCTCATAGCTCTCTGCACTGTTTCCTGTGATTTCTGACTGACTCTTGTCCCTTCAATGCCTGCATAGTTCCTGCCTCTGCTTTGATATTACAATTTTGGTGAAGGCCTGCTCAAATTGTCTGTGGCTTTGCCACTAATGCATAAAGTGATTATTAAATCCCTGATGCTCTGGTACAGGGTTTCTCTCCATGTTCCTAATGCATGTTTCTGTGCACGCACATTGGTGTAGCCAGCGCTGAAGACCCACCCTAAATTTCTCTGCAGTCCCTGTGCAGACTGTCTGCAGTTTGGCTTGGTGCTGCCTGGTGTGCCCAAGTCCCTCCCTCGGTGGCACGGTGGTGCCAGGGCTCCCTTTGAGCTCTTGCTGCTGGGCATGCTCTCCAGGCTGCAGAACTTGTGTCTTCATCAGCTTACATTTTCGTGACCCCAACTGTTGCCAAATAGGCTTATTAATCAATATGCCTATAATAATTCCTGCATCTTCTTACTGTGTGTTAACACAGTAAAAGCTAATTAGGAGTTCAGCAGAGTATAAGGTTAGTTGAAATTGTTCTCTCAAAAAGTGCATTACTTCAAAATTATTTTTGCTCATTCTCAATCCCGTTCAGTTTTAAGTGTCCTAAAGAAGTTTAAAAGTAATCTGTCTAGAATCAGGTAACATATCAAGGACCTGCTATAAATTCTCTTAATGTAATCAGGAGGATGGGGTTAGACAGCTTTCCCAGCTGCAAGCTGATAACGCATACACTGAAAGGACAGATGTTCCCAAACCAGATGATATTCTGAAATCCAGAAGCAGAGAAATGAGGAGGTTTTCATTCTGAGTACCTTAAACTTATTTTTTTTTTTTTTTTTGCATTTCACAGTGCAGTTGCTTCTTTTTCTTTTTGTCTTTTTTTCTGTGAAACTATGTTTTTTTTTCCAGAGTCTTTTACAGTTTGCCATGATAGCTGTGGCTTGATGCCAGCTGGGTACACAACCTGACTTGCTGTTAGACAAGATTGGGGACTGTTCCAAATAGCTGGCAACTACAAATATCTGCAAAACAGACACAGGCAACCTTACTACCAGCTGTCTCTGACAGAATGCCATCTTGGGTTGTACATAGGGAGAGAATGAAGAAAAGAAATGTAGTGGTTTTTTGGAGGTTTTTTTGTTTTTTTTTAAAGCCAACTGAGTGTGGTGGTTTCACCACAGAAATGAATCAATTAAAAAAAATAATTAATTAGCCAAAGAATCAGAGTTTTGACAGCTTGTATAGAATTTTAGAGGGATGCACACTATGGCTTATGCTTCACTCTTCAACAGGTTCAAGATCTTTGTAGTGATCTTTACAAAAAACAAGGTTATTATTCTTATTTATGTTTTGGGAACAAAATAATTTACATGTAGATGCTCCATAAAATATGTTCACATAATTATAAAGAAAATTTACTCATTGGAAAGGAGAAAGGAGTTTAAATATGTGTTAAATATAAATTAAAACTAATAAATGGAAAATTGCAAAATTGCACTTACAACTGTGTGATAGTGTGTATTAAGACAAATGCTTTTTAAGCCCTGTAATGAATGAGGAATTCAGTTACACTTAAAATTAGATTGTTTTCAAAAACTGAAAATCAAGTTTCTTTATCGTTAAACTATGTTTAAAAAACAGTTAAAAGATTTCAAATAATTTGCCCGGAGTGGGAGATGCTGTCTTATCATCTAATTGTCTGCTTCCTACTACCCTGAAATCTAATCAGAGAGGCATCTCCCGTCTGGGATAGATGAGTCTAGCCCACTACTTGAGCTGTTTGTATTGTTAGAAAATATTTTTTGCTGATACTTTTGTCTCTTCTTTTGTCTTGTTTTGTTTTATCTACAAGGATTATTTACAGGAAAGTACAGGAGAGTTCCTACATTTACAGTAGGGAAGTATATAGCCATATAGTGTAATATGGGAATTGTCAGGAGATTCAGGGTAATTATAAGCAAACTCTATGGGCAGAAGTCTTTAGCACTGGTTAGTGCACAGGATAGATGCAGTTCTGAAGCAGTAGCCCAACTTTATATGTGGGTATAAAGATTTTAAATAAATATTGACTGAAATGTAGATGAGAAAAGCTTCAGTTGCTGTAGGATTGTGTCTAATGAAAAGAGCACAATTTCTGTGGATTATATTTCTGTCAGTGCCAGTACCACAATTAGGATGTTTTATGATGGTTTGAACACTAAACTTCGAGGACCCCAGATTTTTTTTACTGTCTATACTCTGGTCTTGGACTTGGTCCAGACTTTGGATTAAGGTTTGTCTCTTGAACTGGCCAATCCAAACACTTCTGAAGTCTGAAATGCAAAAACAAAGTGGAATTAGGAGTGTTTAACTTCAGCCATTCTCTGGTGGTTGCTGCAGGTCTCTCTCAAATGACTGTAAGAAGTCTTTTTTCCCATGGATATGGGTATACATTGACAACATAAGGCAATACCATCATTCTCAAAGCAGTCTGATGAAGTCACTTTCTGTTTAAAAATCTTCTCTTTCGCCTTGAAGTATTAAAGTTCTGCTTATCTAGAAACTTACCATTATTGCTTGAACTAGCAGAAGTATAGTCCTCTGAGTTGCTGATGCTGGTGTCTGAGGGGTCAGGAAGGCAATTAAAGCTCCCATCAGTATGATATGAAATCTCCCAGGTAGAGCTGCCTGGTGACTTAGTAGCAGTGTGAGCAGCATTGAGTTTTATTCCACCACAGATGAAGGGCTTGGGCTGGACTGCTGCTGCCACAGGATGGAGTTGAGGGTAAAAACTGGTTCTGGGGAGAAGAGCCCTGCTGAGCTGAGTGAGGAGCATGAGAGTCCAAGGGGAGGGTGGTCTTTGCTGGAGTAGGTTGCTTGTGCAGTCCCCTCTGTGGGAAAGCAGCAGCAGTGAAATGTCACAAGCCAGAAGAGAGAGAAGTGAACAGACAGAATAGAAATGTTAACAAGTAGTGTCTCTTACCTCTGTATTCTTTTCTTCTGGGAGGAAAAAACAAAATAATGCCCTGAAGCCCTTTAGTGTTCTGCCTGTGTGATTTCCGTTCCTCTGCAGAAGTCAGAGGAGCCGTGGTGGTGCAGCTGGGTGAGAACCGGGAGTTACGAGTAATCCTATTTGCACTCGCTCTCCAGAGGATTTAACTTTCCAGGTTTGAGGTCTGTAATTCAAATGTAATCCTGTAAGACAAATAATACTGAAAGAAAGGGTGCAGTGGTTGGAGAGGTGCTGAGCTGCCCCGCACAATGGCACTAATACACACAAAGCTCCAAGAGGCAGCTGTTCTCCCCGGCTCTCGGACATACAGACTGCTGTGCACTGTGCCTCCCACTTCAGAGGCATCAGCGTCAAAGATATATGCCGGTGGTTGTTTCCATGCCCTCATGGAAGCAAGTTGCCTTGCTTGCTTTCTGTTGAAGATTCTTCAAATGAAGCTATAGGAGCAAGTCTCCCAGGCTGCTTCGCTGTTGTCAAAGCAGGTAGGAGAGCGGCATGTCTTCTCTGGTGAAATGCAGCCTGTTTTTAATGAAAGGGCAGATCCAGACCCTCTTCCTCAGCCAAACTCTTCCTCAGCCTTACCCTTCTCGTCAGTCCTGTGAAGTGCACCAGAAGCAGGCTGCAGAAATGTGACTACTGTATGATGTCTGAATTTGTAGTTGGTTATTGACTTCAGGATTCACTCTGAATCTAGAGAAGGCCATTTTCTGATATTTTAAGGAGGGAAAAATCAGCTGAGTAAAGCTTGATGGTTCCTGGTAATTAGCTCACAGGAAAGTCACATAAAAACTGTGTATTTCCCCTTGATACTAAAAGCTGTCAATTACTGCTTCTCAGGAGAAGAGCATCTCTCCTCCCAGCACAGACTGCTCAGCTCAGTAGTGGACCCATGAGCTGCATGTTTTGGATTGGGGTTTTTTTTTAAAAAAACACACTTTGTTTTGCACCAGGCATGAATAAGACGTAAAAGGATAATCTCTCCCTACTCCCCTTCCATCTCCGAAAAGCATCATCATTCAGGGTGAGATTCTTCACTTGGAAACCCTTCTTACATGGAGTTGCTTATGAATTCTGGCTACTCTAACCCATGCAAGCATTATACACACTTTGTCAGTTTTCAGTGAGCTTTTTTTGATCTTGGTAATAAACATACAATTCCTATTCATGAGAAAAACAAACAAACAAAAAAACCCCAAGAAACAAAACCAAAACCCCAGCAACTTTAGGTGTGTCTATCCAGGGCAAAACCTCATTTTATTAGGTGTCATAATTTAACTCTTTAAAGCAGGCACCTGCTTTAGTTAAGCTAAACCAGAAAAGTATGTATTTTCCATTCTGTTTAAAAGGCACAAGATTTTGAAAATGCTTTACATTGCTTGCGGAAGAGGCGACAATTTATTTGCAGCTAAATCAGAAATCTGCATGCAAAAATCTTATTCTTAGGGGTTATCTGGTAGATCTGTGACATTTCCAGTGGAGGGTTTCTATAAGCCTTCATAGATTTCTTAATTCAGCATTCCACACATAAAATATTTTATATGTATTTTTCATAACTCTGTATGTGAGAGAGAAATCAAGATAGAACTGGGAGGAGTGGCTGACACGCCAGCAGGCTGTGTTGCCATCCAGAGAGACAGGCTGGAGAGCTGAGCAGGGAAAAACTTAATGAAATATAATAAGGGCAAGTGTAGGGTGTTGCACCTGGGCAGGAACAACTCCAGGTTCCAGTATAGGTTGGGGAGTGATCTACTAGAGAGTAGTGTAGGGGAAAGGCATCTGGGAGTCCTGGTGGACAGCAGGATGACCATGAGCCAGCACTGTGCCCTTGTGGCCAGGAAGGCCAATGGCATCCTGGGGTGCATTAGAAGGGGTGTGGTTAGTAGGTCGAGAGAGGTTCTCCTCCCCCTCTACTCTTGCAGTAGTACTGTGGACCAACAACCTTCTGCCTTAGGTGTGATTACACAACTCTTACCTATGTAGGAGGATGGCAGAGCTGTACCTCATGCCACCACAGGCTGATGTGGAGGAAAGTCTCTTTTAAGTTTCCAAGTTTCCTGGTCAGAAGTGGGAAACAGTGTTTACCAAGTCATGAAAGGAGATTTAGCTTCTCCTTTTCTTGAATTTATACCCACTGGAGTGCACACAGCTGTATTGTTATTCTGTTTAGGCCCTGGGCTGTCAGATCTTGCAATGGCCTCCTGCTGCTGGGCAGAGCGATGGGAAGGATTGAGGCAGGCAGTTTTGGATGCCTCATGTCTTTGGGTCCTAGATTATCATTCCTGCTCTGTCAACAGATGAAGCCATCTCTATATTGGCTGCTGCCTGGGCAATCAGCTGGTTGTGCTGACCACCACTGTGCTTGATGAATTCTGTTGGGAACCATGTATAGAGTTTTTGCAGGCTAGAAGTGACTTGTTGATTGCCCTATGCAACTCTGCTCAAAAAGGGTTGAATTTTTACTTATAATAAATGCTGTGCTTCATGTTTTTTGCATGTTTCTGCTAGAAATTGTAGTATGATAAAAAAGCTTGTAGCCAACCTTTCACAGTGTGACAGAAGGTAGGGAGTCACTATCTTTTTATACATCCTACAACCACCCTTCAGTCTCATGGAAGGCTGCTACTGACAGAAAAACCCAAAGGGTTTTAAATCTCAGAGGAATCACCTCGTGCCTTTTGATACAGAGTCATTGGTTTGGTGGAATGAATTTCTTGTGAAGAAGAATAATCCTCTGTTTGATGTTCAACTCACACAGTCACCTACTTGCATCCATTTATGCATGGCTTATGTGAGGATTGGTAGTTTGAATGTGTTATCTGACTGGATTGCACAGACCTGTGCACTGTTCAGCTGACATCCTGTTTCTCAGTTTCTGATGGGGGAGAAGCTCACTGCTTGTTGAAGGTCTTGGGTTGATGACTGGGGAACCTTTTTAGAGTAAAGAGTAGGAAGAGACAAGTTCAACAGATCTTGTGCACCTTGAACCTGACACAGAAATGATGCTACAGGTGTGTGGAAGGTACTTTTTTGATTAATAGTACTTCTGTTTCACTCATCAAACCAGAGCACATATTTACACAATTTTTATACCAAAGACCAGTGTTCAAATATTTAAAATCTTTCTGGACCCATGCAGTGTAGGCTGTCATGAGCCAAACCTCCAGTTCTTAATATCTATCTATGGGGGTCCTGTCATCTCCTAGCAGGCTTTTGGTTTTGGGATTGTTTTCAAACTTAGTGAATACATATTTCTGGTATATTTTTCTGAAGTATCATGGTATATTTTAGAAGAAGGAAGATGGTTATAATGGAGGGAGAGGAGAAGGATAGGATATAATGCAAATGCTGAAATCAGCTTATGCACATGGCTACAGATGGCAGTGTTCCTGGAAGGACAAGTAGGCATGCTTCAGGTGACAAGAGCACCTTAAGTGACAAGGTAACCCAAAATAAAAAAACCAAACTTTTTCTTCCTGCAAAGATATTTAACAGTTGTATTCAAAACAAACTAGCTTAAAAATTCTAGTATTTTTTACACAGGAAGATGCTTTCCCAGACACTTCAGCCTTTTATTTCTTTTGTCTCAGCTAGTGGAACCAACTATCTGTTTGAGGCATGGGAAGGGTAGGACAGAGCACAAAATAATTTTTCTTTTTGGTGGTGAGTGCTAAGTAGTCCAAAATAGTCCCTGGAAGTGATTAAGGAATAAAGTGTGAATCTTGCAAAATGATACACATTTATGATAATGCAAAATGGTACGAGTGTTAAGTATGAGAGAGGATGTGAAAGTCTAGCCTGTAGGTCCCTTGAAAAATAGTTCTACAGAATTATGTATTGCATTATAGCACAATCCTGACTCCATGGATCCAACAGGAAAATTTCTAGAGTATTCAATGGAGCCTCATTTTCATACACTCTTCTTTGAGAGCTATGTAAGAAACAGTCTAAAGCACTGTAACTGTTGCAAAATTAGAGAATTAGCCTTGTTAATTTTGATTATTTTGATTATTTTGATAACTCTTTTTGTTAAGGCAAGAGCAGAGGTAAAAGTGTGGGTTCGCTTTGCCAAATATCTGCTCATTTATGACTGGACTTGACTAGTTTAAGGCAAACTCTTGGTATTTTCGCCTTTGTCGTCTTTGGAACAGCAAATGCAAAAGAGCTGAGATTAGGAAAGTTATTATATGATAAGAACTACAACAATTATCATTGGGTTTTCAGTTCTTAATACTCCCTTCTATTTCCTATGAAAATTAACATGTTCAACAATTTGCTCCCTATTGAAAGTCTATTATTTGATAGTTTAGAAAGAGACTTTCTTCTTCCATGATATGCAGTTTCTCTTCCTACATTAGAATCTTTAAAACACTCAGTTGGCAATTCCTGTTATAGTTGCTTATTTGGACCGAATAAAGGTTTGTAAATTATCTGCTTTATATTTGTGCTGTCCTCAAAGGACTGAAATTTGCTTTGGGGAAAAGCGAAGGGCCAACTAATAACATTTTCTTTTTTAAAGCACTGCCAGAAACTTAATTTCAGAGAGCTTTTTATTATTAAATTTCTCAGCGTTCCTTTCAAGCACTTTATTAGGAACACAGCTCATTTATTTGGGAGGAGGAGGAGGAGGAGGAGGAAAGCACTGAAGAAGGGGTAGATGAAGGTGAAAAGCAAGCTTATTAATTCATACTGTGATCTAAGTCTAGTGTTCACGTTGGCAACAATTTCAGTTTTCTAATGTGCAGTCATTGTGGAAGACTGATTTTAACATGAAAACCTTGTAGAGGTGAGAAATTGTGTCTCTTGAACTGTTTTTGGAGCTCATTTATATTGAAATTTTTTGAGACCTTTGGAATTTTTAAGTGGTTCTCCTAGATCAGGTGAAAAAGACCTTTGCTGCTTTATCAGAGGGAACAATAGAAATCAAACCATTGCTTGTTTTAATTACAAAGTAGATGCAGCTTTAAGCACTGGGCTTGAGTTTGATGCTGTTAGAAAAGTGAAGGGAAGCCCAGGTAATAGATGTAGTGATATAATTGATCCTGCTTGTGGGTTGTATTCTGCAAATGTCTCTTTGTTCAATTTCATTCAAGGCTTAGTAGTTGACACCTAACATTTAAGAAGGGACCATTTGTTTTTAGCCTGCAAGATAAAGCTATCCTGGTAGGGTGCAGCAGAAGAGGTCAGTAGCTGCTATTAGTTGTATAACCAACGCGTACATTTTCTCGGCGAAAGACACAAATGCTGCGAGCAGGTATGGGGACAATCCAAAGTCTAATTTTTGTCAGTGACACCTGAGAGAGATGACTGGAATTTCCATTCCCCAGGAGAGCTGAACATTTTGACTTTTTTTATCATTCTAGTTTGAGGGAAAGTCTGTCAAATTTCACATTCTATGATATTCTGGTTTAGAGGCATAGAGGCACATAAACATTTCAGGTTTAGTTTTGCCCAAAAAAATTAGAATGCTCTTGTTTTTTCTATTTAAATGTTTACCCAATCTAATCTGGTTCAATTAAAATTTTCAACAGCAAACAGAACTCTCAAGAAATGCCTTTGTTATTTGATGATCTGCAGACTAAAGGCACATCCCTCTGAGGAAAGGCCTTCATTTTCTGCCCATTTAATTTAACTATTTTTCTGCTCTCTCTACTAATCATCCAAGCTGGAGCTCTGAGCTGTTTGCTGTCCTTTTCCTTCAGTTGTTTGTGTAGTGCATGAGTCTTGTCAAGGAAAACATGGAATAAATTTCCACTTTCTTTAGCGCCATTGATGAGATGTTCCTATCTTCCTGAAATAACTTTCAGACATGGGCAGAGCTCTGAGGGGCTGTGGGTGACTCTGGTGCTTTTAGAACCTGAGATCAGAAATGTTCTTCTCTCCTACTCTACTTTTTCTTTACTTGCTTTAAATCTTTCCTCAAAAAACTTTCTGCTGCCTTATTTATACAGTTTGTCAATTTATACTTTTCTTGTTGCTGATTTTGTCTTTCATAAGTTTCAAGGTTTTTAACAGCCTGGTTTGTATTTTGCATGCTTTTCCTCTCTGACTGTGAGGCATAATCCTTCAGCAATTATTGTATTGCAAGGCTAAGGATAAGCTTGCTCTACAGCAAGAGGTCTTGTTTAATGGGAAAGGATGTGTCTACAATGACATCTAGGTGGAGGGAGCAGTGCAAATGATTTATTTCTTCCAGGTGGGACATTGCATTATTTGTAGGCTAGGGAAGTGTGACAGACAGCACGGATTTGAAGGAATACACCATATTATTTTAGAAATTACAAAAATATTATCAGTCAGTTGAGAAGAGGCAGCAAGAGCAAGGCTTGGGCACATCCTACTTTTCTGTATTGCAGACAGCTTATGTGGGGCACAGCAGGAGACAAGCTGTCAGGTGTACCTTCAGGTGTTTGAGAGATGCACCGTTCCAGCGTTAGTGTGAAAAGCAAAAAACCTATTGGCACTTTAGCAAGAAATGGAGGGGAAAAAAACTTGCCAGTGCTATTCAGAAATGCTAAAAAAGTAAAAAAAAAAAACATTTTGTGGATATTTGTGGCAGAGAAAAGTGTTGGATAACAATCCAGTCCTAATATGTAGTGTGTACGTAGTAGTTTTCCTACTGTAAATGTGGTCCTGTTTCATCAAGTTTACTCCCCTTTCACCTTTCTATGAACTTTTCAAACCCCACCTAAGATATGGGACTCTGATGAGAAGGCACTTTTAAAACTTTGCTGCTAGACAGGTTTTCTTATTTTCTTCTAAAATTTATTCCTGTGTGTCTTTTAGCTTAAAGCCCATTTTGGACTCTTTAATTTGCCTGATAAAAACCAGACACAAATACTATCCTTTCTGCACTGGTCTTGCTAGGGTAAAAGGTTCGGTCCTGTTGCATCAGAACATTATCTTGGTAATTTTGAAGCCTTTTTCTGGTCCTGTTCTTGTTGGAAGGACTTTCTCGAACAAGGCTGGCATTGTACATAGTATTTCAAAGGAGGAGCTCTCACAGAGGGAAAGAGCCTTTACCAGGGGAATTAATCTTCCTTTGCTTTTCTGAGGGTATGTCACCTGATGGGTTTATTCTTTTCATGGCTGATGATTTGCAAACATCCCATACTCTATACTTCTCCCTACGTAGCTTCTTCAGCTGACAACCTTGTAGTTTATAGCAGAAAGTCTTTTTATTAGTTCCAAAGCATCTGACCTTGCACACTGCTATTAAATTTCATCCCATTTCTATTACCCCTCCAGATAATCTGGCTCTTGCTCTGTGAACCACTAACCCTGCTTCTATTAACAAGGCCTTCAGACATTTTGGTCTCAGGAAATTTATTTGTTTGCTTTTATACTTTTTGTGCCAATGTCATTAATGCTGGTATTAAGTGAGATTGGTCCCAACACTAGTTTTTGAGGGTTTTCATTGTTAACCTGTCTTAGGGTCCCAACACTAGTTTTTGAGGGTTTTCATTATTAACCTGTCTTAGGGTCCCAACACTAGTTTTTGAGGGTTTTCATTATTAACCTGTCTGAGGTTTAACAGTTACCATCCTGCTGCAGGCCATATGCTCCTTTAAAAGACTGTAGCTAAGAAGCAGAGGGGAAGCCTGCCCAGGTTCCTGCTCCCTGCTTTTGGTGGACACAAATGCCTTTGGGCCACAGGGCAGGCTGCCCTTTCCCCAAGCACCACTGGGGATGCCTGTTGAGAAGAGTCTGGTGGAGCAGAGCTGAGAAGTGCACATGGTGAGCACTGCCTCTGTAGCCAGACTGCTGCCAGGACAGACAGAGACACATAGCCAACCTTTTGGGATGGCAGACAGAGATATATGAAAGTGCATCAAGAAAGACTTTGTAGAATTTGCTTTGATCCAGGAAATAAGCAGGTATTGCTCAGCCAAGATCCCCTCTGGAGAAAAGGACTTAAACTGCAAGGGCACAGAGGTGCCAGTTTGCTCCAGGTTTCCTCTGTGCTGTATCATTGCATTTTATTTTATTTTTTTTAATTTTATTTGGGGGTGTTGATTTCCCCACGTCTGGAACTACCACTGGCATGGCACTGTCAGGGATAAAAGCCCACCTGCGTTTCACAAGTGCGTGTCTGCTACATTGGCTTACACATTTGTCAGGAGGAAATCGCTGCCTGTTTTATTCTTGTTTCACTTTTAAAATGCTAGTTATCCTTTTGCTTCAATTAGAAGTATGAACATCTTTTTTTTTTCAGCATGATTTCAAATAGCTGTATTTTAGATACTAAGAAGCATGTACTCTCAGGACTTGCAAGAGCTGGGAGCAAGTGAAATTAGCAGACTAGAAAGCAGTCAAGTACTGAAGGGCTTGAGTCAATTCAGGATTACAGCAAAAGGCATAATATGAGGGACAGCTCTTCCAGCTCTTGAAAGTGTGCTTGGAGAGAGCTGAGGGTAGAAGATACCAGCAGATACTTTGTCTCTTACCACCTAGTGCTAATCGGGACTCCCACAGCACCTATTACAAGCTGAAGTAATCCTTATTGAGGGTATCTCTGTATGATAGTCACCTGCATTTAGGGAGTGGCCTTTGTAGCCAGAGGGGCCACATCCTGTGAAACCAGAGGGTTTATTGACTCCATAGCAAGACCAGGCTCCTTTGCCTTCAGCGATGCTTAGCTCCTTGGCCTGAAAGGTTAAGATGAAAGGGGAGTATGTGTGTTAATTATATTATGCTGCTGATGGGCTACAGACTTCCACACTGGCTAAAATGAGATGAATTGAGCAGAAATAATTCAAGCCTCTATCCTGTAGTTTGTTGAGGGGAAACATGCAGCTGACAACTGATAGAGTTAAGCATGTGAAGCTTAAAGGTGTAGATTCTCAGTGCTTCTGAAAAGCAAACAGGAGTGTAGTTATTTTGATTATGCAGTGTAGGTGTCTGACCTTTAGTCTCATCATTCATCGTTGCACAGCAAGCACCTTTGTTCATACATTACATCACAAATACTGCAAAATGAATATGTAATCTTATATTCCTTGGATATGACTCTGATTCACAGCCACACAATGATGTGCACAAAAGCAAGCTCTGTTACTTATTAGATATATATTGGAGAATGATGGTTGAACCCAATTATTCCTGTATAGAAGAGATTTCTTTACTTAATAGCCTCTGTGCTAGCAGCTGGTTGTGCCCTTTTAGACTGGATTTAGGCATGCCAGAATGTCTGAGAAGAGTCTCACTGTAATGCTACTTAAGTTAAATGATCAAATGAACAAAAGTAGGTATGTAATTTGTTTTATCTTCTACCTTTGAAAGCATAAATTTTAAGGAGACTCATTCATGCTGATGGCTGCAGTGAAGCGCTCATGAACTGGATATGGAGCAGGACTAGAATTCTACAGGTCAAAAGGGCAAAACCTTTAGAAAAACCCAAATTCTTTGTCTTACTTGGGAAGAAAGGTGAAAGACTCCAGATCTACATGAGTGAATAATGATCTACAAAACAGACATTAAAAAGTTGACAAAAAGTGTACAGCAAATGGAAAATACAGCTTTGTTGTCACAGTCAGAAAATACAAGGATAAAATGAAATTGTCAAACTTTTAAATCTTGCAAAATAAATTTAAAGAGTACCTTATGTACAGAGTACCTTGTGTATAACAATGACAGTGAAGGAACTAAAGAAGACATGGAGCTACTATGTTGAGAAGTGGGTTACGATTAGTTTAGGCTAATAATCAAGATAATGAAGACTAATATTGAATTCTAGGTAAGGACTGTGATGCTGAACATGGGAATAAAGATAGGACACTTCCTGGAGTGGGAATGACCACAGTAACATCAGAGGTCAAAGCATGTAACAAAATTTAATTCATTCTAATAGAAAAGTGGACTACATCCATCCCTTTATTCTGAACAAATCAGCACATCATTGTTGATAGCAAATATGTTTCATAAAGTACTGATTTGGTTGTACATTGTTAAATATTTGTTTTCAGTGACTTCAGCAAAAGGTAGAATAATGCTGATGTGTTGGTGGTAAAATTGGAAGTCATCAGCAATAAAAATGAAAAATAAGGTCACATTGTTCATCAGTCAAGAGAAACTGGAATAAAAGAACCCTAAAATAATTTAGGTTGAAAGGGACCTCCAGGGAGTTGTCTAGTACAACACCCTGGTCAAAGCAGGTCTAATAAGATGAGATTGCTCTGGGCTGTGTCCAGTCAAATCTTTAATACTTCCAAGGAAGGAGATCCACAACTGCTATGGCCAACCTATTTCAGGATTTAACCTCCTTGTAGTAAAGAAAAAATAAATCCTTATATCTAACTGGAATTTTCCAACATTTGTTTGTTACCTCTTGTCCTATTGCTGTGCACTGCTGAGAAGAGTCTGGCTCCGGTTTCTCTGTATCGTTTGGTCAGGTAGCTCAGGAAAGGAAACCAGATCAACTGGAGTTGCAGTGGCTGGGGACTGGTAACAAGAACTGTTTATGGAGTCACCAGCTCCATCCAGTGATTTCCACCAGTCTGGAAATGACTGACTAGTAGGTACTGGTGTATACTGCTTGGCCATACCATGAACCACAGACACCAACTGCTAGTGAGATGCTGCCACAAAAAGGCAAATGCACTCTTGAAATTTATCAGCTCAGGAATTTCCAGGGATGATTTTTAAATGTAGCTCAAGTCCTGTTAGAGATGGATGAAATCAAAACAGAGCAGGTACAAAGCAGGGCTATGAAAATGGTTGATTATGGGAAATAGGGAGGAGTAAGAGAGTTTGATTTGTTCAGACAGGTCAAATGAAGACTTTTTTAAAGGCATTTTACTGCTCTCTGTAAGTGCCTTAGCTATAATAGGTATTAAATGGGAAGGGATAGATGAAGACTGTTAATCAGAAAAAGGTTTTAAACATGAAAATGGTGAGGCTTCAGAGCAGTTTTCAGAAAGTGTTTGTAAAAAAACATGAAACCCTGTCCTGGTTTTTAGCTGGAACAGAGCTGGGTTTCTTTTTAGTAGCTGGAATAGTGCTGTGTTTTGCTCTCAGCCTGTGATTTGTTATGAGACAAACGCTGATAACATACCAGTGTTTGCATTTTTGTTGGTGGAAGTGAAGGACTTCATGTTTTGTTAGTCTATAAGTGCAAGATCTAAGGGGGCGAGGAATATTTCAATCAATAAGCTAAACTGGTGTTTGGATAAGCCAGTGGGATATTCCATATCATATCATGTCATGTCCAGTGTATTAGTGAGGGGCTCTTCCTCTTTTGGCTCTCTCTGGCTTTCGCTCGGGCTCTCGCTCTTCTGGGATTGCAGTTTCAGTTCGGGATTGTCGCTCCTCTGGGATCGGGCCGGGCTTGGTCAGTGGGTGGTGAGCAGTTGCACTGTGTGTCACTCATTTGCATATTTTGTTACTGTTATTATTATCACTACTATTTTAATATTAGTAATATTTTAAGTCTTCTTTTATTGCTATTATTAAATTGTTCTTATCTCCACCTCCAAGTCCCCCAGTCCTCTCCCCTATCCCCTGGGGGTGGGGGGAAGTGGGTAAACAGCTGTGTTGGCTGCTAGCAAAGGACCAGCCCAGTGAAACTATCACAAACAGAAACAAAACCAAACGGACTTTGACATGGGGATCTGCAGGGGTAGCCTGTTCTGAATATGCCATTTTTTTTTTCAGGATAGGCAATATGTTCAAGAGCAATTTGTCTGGTATTTCAGTGCACATGGTAGCACAGGCAAACATATTTTGATTGCTCCTCTCATGCGCTGGTATTTCCTGAGCACATGGACAGGATAAGTAGTGTGTCTGCAGTGGCTCAGCAAATCCCAGGTGCTCTGGTGCCTGCACATGTGCTCTGGCCTTGGCTTGTGTATGTGTGGTAAGACTTGATGCATCATGGAGAGGTCAGGTTTGCCATATGTGTGTGAACCCTCAGTACAACAAGCCTATGTTAGGTGAGGGGCTTTGCCAATGTGTGAGCCAGCTAGCCATGAGCTTTGCATGTGCATTTCTGCTGAGGAAATACAAGATAAAAAATACAACAGCCCATAGGAAGAAACATTTGTAAAAGAGTTTGTATAATGTGTACCCTGGGTCCCTGTGCTTTCAAATGCAGGTCTTTTTTATCCTTGAGCAGTCACAGTATTTTTCCGTGACTAAACAAAAATAATCATTTTCTTAGAAGGTTAACTGAATTTTTTCCAATTATATGTTTAATTTGGCAGCGTTATATGCCCTTACAAGCAATTTAAGCCAAATCATGAAACTGAACTTTGAGTTAGTGCTTGTTGTTGCATTAAAAGGGCAGAGAGATTTGGCAGAAAATCAACCCCCTTGCATTCCAGCTGATCCTCAGGTATCAGAGGGGCTGGTGGTGGCTAGGCTTAGATTCTGAGTCATGCCCAGTTTGGCATATCAGTCCAGTTGCATTCAATATATTGAACTACCACAGCTCCAGATTCACTAATACTGCAGCACTACAGCCTGGTTGCGTTTGAGTAGCACGGCCACTCAGTTGTGTTCATTGGGGACTCTCACGGCTGGATTCACTGATACTGCAGCGCACCTCCACTCCAGTCACGTTTAAATGAACTTACATGGCCATGCTTGGTCACGTTCAGTGAGGACTATCATGACTGGATTAATGAATGGTGCAGCTTATTGAAGCAACAGAGTACAGGTTCTTTTGGATTGCGAGTGATAAATACACTGTCAGCAAAAATGAGTGTAGGTACTTAAGAACATAAATCTACAGACTCGTTAAGTTGCGAGAAAGAAAAACAACTCTCTAGAGATTTTCTGTTTCCTGGGGAAGGTTTGAATCTCACCCAACAGGCATCCCTATGTGGGGGAAGAGGCTCAGCCCATTGACTGATCCCAAAAGTCAGCAATGGTTCGTGATGGTATCCTCCTGACTTGTGATGCTATCTTTCCTAACATCCCCTGCCTCTTAGACTATTTTATACTATTTTCTTAGTTTCAAGTTGAGCTTGAATGACTCTAGTCATACATACATTTACTATAATTGGTGTAAAATTTCCTTGCTTTGCTTTTAAAGGTATAGACTAGAGGAAATTCAGAGTGCATGCTCAGTAAGGGGTGGTTGCACCTTAGAGGCAGGTAACTTTTGAGATGGAGGTGTAGTTTGGCATCATAATAATATTATAATGAGCGAAGTTCCACTGAGGACATGGTTTTGGTAAAACTATGAGAAACTGCTGGCGCAGGGTAGCAACCATGTGGCTTATTGGTTCCATAGTACCATCAAGCTCCCCTCTGCTCTGCGCAGAGCCTGGCCATGTTGTCTCCACTCCACCCTCCATGCTGTTTCTCTTAGAGTCAGTGACTCTAGGGTTGCAGGCTGTACCTAGGGAACTACCATGCAATGGATTTCTTGCATACCAGCCACACTCTGCCCTGCAAGTTTCCTTCACGCTGTACTTCTCTGGGGATGTAGGTATAGAGAGATTTCTAAGTCACCTCCAGTGACTTCCACACCTGTTAATCCTGTTAAGAATTTTGTGCAGCCTGGTTCTGAAGGGAACTAAATTTAAATAAATTTCAGCTGAGAGCTGGTTATAGTATCTGTATTTCTGAAGTAATGATTTGAAGTTCTTAGTTGTTACTACATTTCTGTATTTTATATTTAATTTTAAAACTGTTGTGTATTTTGTTACCATAAAAATGGGATAAAGCAATGTGAAGGAATGATGAAACAGTAAGATAGTTTAGAATAAAATAATAGATTAGTGTTAAATGTATCTGGAGTAACAAAGAAAAGACTTAGAAAGAATACAGAAATGCCAATAAACAAATAGGTGAGAGGTAATGAGTAACATGGGAGTACAAATTAAGGAAAAGCATAGAAATATTAAAGGGTATTTAAGATAATTTTCTTGGAACAGGAGTGTATTATCAATATAATACATATTTATTTTCCCATATTTAAAAATCAAAAGCAGAGAGCAGAAAATAAGAGTGGTGGTGAGAGATGGAATGAACAATGATTTGGAAAAGCACATGCTGCTAAAAAAGAAACAGAAGCTGCCTGCTCAGAAAGGGACTGTCTGACAGATAATCAACTGAAGTTTGCATCAAGGACAGTCACTGACAGTGACTGCAGTGTTTCTAAGTTTTTAGATAAAAAAATCATTGAACTAGATTGATCGGTAGGAGTATTTACATTGAATTAATGGAACTGCAGACTGGGTTGTATGAGCCCCTGTTGTTTTGGTTAGGTCAGTTTTTGCCTAGCAAAGCTCAGCATTATTGTATTTTGTTTCACTGGGAGTTTTTAATAACATGCAAAGCTAAAGGTGATGGCATATCTGCTACATTTCAAATGTCACCTTTTAACACAAGCACATATGTTCAACCTCAGCGACCACTGAGCTTCTGAAATTATTTGTTGGGATGAATGAGCATGGATTGGATGAATCCATATGAATTTGCCAGCTTCCAAAACAAAACTTCCATCAATTTCTTGTAATGTAATTGTGCATATGATCACAGCTATTATTGTAACTGTTTATAAGTAGTGTTTGTGCTGGTAAAATGAACAAGTGTTTGATGTTTGGAGAAAGGAATGTTTTTGAAAATGAAATCGGAGCTGTTGCATTGCCATACTGGGAAAAGCTGAAAGCGAGGGGATCGTCTGTGCTGCAGCTTTCATGTACCTACTTTCATCTTGACACTGATGACTTTCAACATGAAGGAGGAGAACTTGTTTATAGGGAAGAGATGCAGATTGTCTGAAGCTAATCAGCTGAGTTTGTACCATCAGAAATAATTGTTGCAATACACATGAGAACTTACCCAGATTAAGTCAGACCTGTAACAGAAATCATGGCATTACTTAAAGATGTATTGGCAGGAGGAATTTCCTTTTCCAGAGTCCCTTATGAATTTGAGGCCAAATTCTACAGTCCTTGGTGTAGCAAAACTTTGTTCATGATCTGTTTGAGTCAGAATCATAGAATTCTGCTCCATAGCTTGAAGAGATGTATGGAATTTTAGAAAATAGCTGAAGTGGATTGTTCAGTAAATGTTCAGGTGTAGTGAGAGTACAGAGAGATCTACATTTAATTTACGAACAATTTTTGATTTTTAATATTAGTGATCACAAAAGTCATTAGGTTTAATAGAAGCCTTTTTACCTGTTACCAGTATCTGGATAACAGTTGTTCACAGTTCATGGATAGAGAGAACAATGTGATTGTTGTTCTTTGCTAATAAATAAAGTTCTGACTCATACTGAAACATTAATTCAGTGGATGCAAGTTCATTGATATTTATTTTTTAAGGATGACTTAAATCCTGAATTTTTTATTATTATTTGTGGAAAATTATGTTTACGAGGTAGTGCTGGAACTGGATTAAATGGTTTTGAGTGCAATGAAATATGCTGTGAAAAGATGCTTTCTTTGAGCACCAAAATTTTGATCTAAATACCATTTAAAAATCTCAGAAAGCCTGATTTCAATATGCTTTTGATTATGCCACGGTGTGTAACATGTTTTAAGTTAGGTGCATCTTAAATACTTTTGAAAGCTCAACACTGTGTTTAGGAAGTGAACAAAAGCCATCTTTTTAGGCACTAACTCTTGTTATTGTGTAGGAAACTTAGGTGTAGCCAAGTAGACCAGTTATATTATGTGTGGGGGGTGTTTGTGTAGCAGAAATACAATATCTTGTCAGAGACATAACATATGCACATTACATAAATAAATAACAAAACAGAATTTAACCTTAAAGTGTTTGTATTTGTTGTCCAAAGGAATCCATCCTTCTGTCTGGGTATATGTGGGAGAAACCAGCTGATAGGATCTCTTCAGGGCTCAAAGAAAGGTGTTAGTTTCAATAAGAGGTTTTTGTTAAAACCCAAATGTTGCAGATTTCTATTGGGATTACAGTAGAAGACAGTGGGAATTTTGAGGGAGAGCTACAGGGATGCCACTTACCCTTCATAGGGAAAGCTTTTCTGCAGATGCATGTTGTGCAAACAGAAATGTCTTTTTTCCTTTTTACTTCAGTGGATGTTGACATTATTAATGTGATTAACATGTGTATATATAAAATCCTGGAAGCTGGGGACCCTCCTTTGTGAGTTTTGAAATCTGTAACAGTGCAGGGTTGCCATGCTTGTTCAAAAGGTACAGAAACGCTCTCATTTCTTGCAGGTGACAAATGAATTATAGCCTGTTGACCAAAAGCATGTCCTTGCATGTTGTAGCCTCATTCAGCTATGTCAGATGTTTATATGACAAGACAGCCATTCAATGAATTAATGGCTTCAAAGAGAAAACCAAGAGAACACCTACAGTCTCTGTGGTGTTTCCCCCTCTTTCTAAACCTAATAAAAATATGACATTTGCTGATTTCCTGAGGTTGGCAAAGGCTTTTCAACAGCTCTCTATAAATGATTGAGACTATTATATTTCTGCTTCCTGGAGGGAAATGTGCATGGTACGATTCAAGCCAGTTATTTAAGAGATCCTCAGGGGCATGGCATCACATTACACCGTTGGTGCGTTTTTATTGTCATCGTATGAAGCAACAACTGTTGCATAAATGGGATTTTTGTACAAATAAGTTATTGAGGACAAATCCTGGCCATGTTTCTGTAGTCAGCTTGAAGCAGAACTAGTCCAGTGGCATGAGAGAAGAACATGACATGAGGTGCTATGAAAAGGCAAGTCTGGGAAGATTGTGAAGCCAAGTCAAGTCTACTTGGTTGCTTGTGTTGAGTGGGAGCAGATGCAGAACTGGCAATTGGCTTTCTTTTGCAGAACACATGTAAGACTTAAAGAATCTTGGTTCTTCCTTAAAGTGGTGTGCCTTGGGGCAGGATTATTTACAAACAGCATGTCAGTAATGGCCCTGTGCAAATACCAGAGCTGGATCTTCTGGGAAATCACAGTTGTTTCCAGAGTTCATTTTAATCAAAGAGGTTAAGGCAGGAAAAGTGCACTCCTAGCTTATTCTAGGAGCTTTTCCTTCCCTCCAACTGCTTTGCAAGTTGAATGAAGAATTTTTCCAATTCCCCAAAGACTCAGCAGTGCTCATCACTCCCTGTTACAGGTGCTGCAGCCCTGTGTGTCTGTGCCACTTGAAGACTTAACTGTCACTTGCTGGCACCTTTCTCAGTCTTCCCAGGCTTCTCCAGGAACACAGTCGTGCAGGAGTGGGCACCAGTATTGCATGTACCCCTGGAGCCAGGGCAATGCAAAGCCTCGGTATGTTTGCCCAGGGTTGGTGGTGGAGACAGTATGTCCCAGAGCAGTGAGGCTGAGCTCCTCAGGGCACATTACTGTTTCTCATGGTAATGTGTTTTTATGAATACTAATTGCAATTTACAACTATTTTAATGTCTGCTTTGGGACTTAGCTCGAGGGGAGCAAAAAAAGAGATGATAATAATTTCAAAAGCGTAAAAAAGCCACATTTTTGCATGTAATAGTTTCAAAAGAGTACAAAGGCCTCGTTTTAAGCAAAACATTTGCCTTGCTTTACATAAAGCATACCCTCAAGTTCCATATTTATTTTTAATAATTTAGCTTCTCTTCCTCCACAGTGATTTTCCCTTGCTGAATCACATCCGCTCAGCTTTCCTTGTCCCAAACAGAGCTGTCAATCCTAGAAATTAAATTGGCATCATCCTTTCTCCAGCCCCAGCTGTCCTCGGCTTCCTTCAAGTTCTTGTCAATGCGATCGAAGTGTGGTACACTTGTACCCATGTATTTTAAAATCTATACTGGTTTTGTTTCTTTTGGATAGTACTCAGCCTATCACAGTGGTCAAAATTGTTTCTGGCACCCATGGAGATAATTATAGTGTGTCATAATGTTGTGAAGAGTGTATTGCATTAATCTCCTTACATCAACAGGGGAATTCTAGGTACGAAAAATGACTGTTGGGCTTAGAGTCAGAAATCTAAAGATTGCTGTCCTTCTATACTTTTTTTAGCATAATTGATTGATTAACAAAATTGGCTTAAAAGAAGAACATAGCTATGAAGCTTTTCTGGTTTTATTTAGACTGCACGTGAGACCTGTTTCAAATTTTGAGCTGAGATTAAATGTATTTAACAAGAATTCTGGAATAATCAATGGCAAAGCTATCAGGGGGAATGCCTTGCTATTTTTAAGGTTGTGCTGCTTCTTCTGTCTTTATCCCACTGATTTTATTTATTTATTTTTCTTCCCAAAATATACCTTTTGTTTTTGGCAAGTTTTATTGTTTAAATTTTTATTCTACTTTAAATCTTGAAAGCAAAAGACATCATTGCACTGATGGATTGTAATAGATTATATTTCTAAATGATATTGTGGTCCACTTGTTAGTCTTCTCTGTTATGGAAGCTGCCAGCAGACCAATATGAATTCAGGGTCAGTTTATGAATTTAAGATTTGGACACTGTGTATATGTTGTAAAAATGTGAATTTCATGCATATGTGGACTATAGATATATTTTTTTTAATTGTGTCATCTCCATATAAATTTTGAGGTTTAAAGGATAAATAACTCAATATTTGGTGTAACAGTGCCAAAGGTGCTGTATGGCAAAGAGTATTCAGACAATTTTCTGCGAACTTCAGGTTTAATGAACAACCTGTTAACGCCATTAACCTCAATCATTTGTATCTCTAAGTACCACAGTAATAGTGTCTGCTGTAAAAGGATGTGGTGTCTAGCTGTAGTACATATTTAGAACTGTTTAATTATAATGTTTCACCAATGAAACATGGGTTGTTCCTTTATTTAACTCCTTGTTTGATATTTCCGTTTCAAAGAACACTGAACTCAAGAATTTGACTAATCTTATGAAAATGCACTCCCGAAAGAGGAACTTGGACTAGATGATGTCCAGAGGCTCCTTCCAACCAATCTTTCTATCATTGTTTGATTAAAGACACTGCTTTTAATGTCTTACAATCTTGCAAATTTGTCACCTTTGATAGAAACAAAGATGGTAACAAATGCTACATTTGTAGTTTTCAGAAGGAAAAAAGTTTTGAAAGAAAAATGAGGCCAAGACATGACAATATGAGATCCAGTAATGGCAGTACTCTTACCCAACTCTCAGTGAGCATGTACAGCACCTTTGTGGAGCTTGCTAATGAATTTAAGTTGTGAAATTCTATGTAATATAAACAATATTGGTTCATGGTTACTGTGAAGTTAGTCCAGAAAAGGAACATTCTGGAGACTGTACCTCATAAGGACTTTGTATCCCATGTTATAGAGGCTCCTCTTATGTGGGACAGAAGCAATTCTGAGAGTCAGAGCAAACAGGTGTTTGTGTGAACCCTTTATCTCAGCAGTCTCACCTTGGGGGGCACTGAAGTTCAAGTCATAAGGCATTTTTGCTGAGACTGGGCTTTGTACAGCCCATCACAACACTCAACTTGGAGTTTTAAATTTATATTTCTTTATTAATAACTTCTTGGTTCACTCCATTCTTCCATCTAACTCTAGTATTAAAAATAGGAATGGTTAACCCCCAAGTCACCTAAATTATATCCACTCTCCTATGCAGTTTATTGTGCTGTTAAGTAATTCTCTGTTTGTTTGGTTTCTTTTACAGGTAAGTAGCACATAGCACCTGTTAGTCAACAATTTATGGTAAGTATGTTTTGTTCTTAAAAAAAACCAGTTAAATTTGTGTTTTGTTCTTTAAAGGGAATATACGAACTAGGAAGTTAGTCATACAATAAAATTGTTTCAGATGCTAGTCTGTGCCCAGAATCTTTGCAGATGCTATGGGTTTACAACATTTTTCTCCTCAAAGTATTATTCAGCTGTTGCAGGAAAAAATAAATACAAACACTCAAGGCATTATTTCAAGGAAGTTGAGCAAACAATGTTTACTTCAAACAAAATAAACAAATGAGGGTTTCTTTCTTACCCTCAACTCATTTCAACTATAGTAATCTTGGAAGTTATTTGTAACTAAATTATAATCTCACACACAAATGCAGTATGTAAACCTTGGAGTCCATTTAACTTTATTAGCTACATGATATTTCTTAGACTCTTCTGCTTATCCTGTCTTTGCCTTGATAAAAATGCTATTAGTGCTTAATTGTTCTCTATCTATTTTAATTAATAGATCTCGGTGTGCTTTCTAAAAAATGCCAGTGTCATCATCCTTCATGTTCAGCTGAGAAAAAAAGTAGGGTGAAGAGATCATACTCGCAGAGTATGGTGAAAAAATGAGTTCTGGATCAGCATCAGGGCTCTGATAGGGCTCAGCATCCTTTGTGGATGGATAGTTGTTCTAAAATAAATAAATTTTTTCTAGTGGAGATCACACATCTCATTAGTTTAAAGTGTTAATATGATACTTAGTTGCTGCCCAAACAAACTTTAAGATTTGATTGTTCATTTTTAGCTTTTTTTACTTCCTAACCTTTCCAGAGACAGTTGTTATACTGTTAATATACTGTGAAAGGTGTTACAGCTTTGCACTGCAGTGTTTGGAATTTAATAAGTGTACGTGACACATTTTTTTCTCCTGTTAAGACTGATAGACTCTCAGCACTTGACACACATGCTATTTGAGCATTTGATCCCCTTAAAAAATCACTGTGTTTTTCCTCCTCATAGTTTTAACTTTGTAGAAGAATTTTTGTTATTCCTAGACTACATACAATTCCTGCCTTGTATTTTAGTAGTTTGGTTTGGTTTGGTTTTTTTAAACATTTTCTCCTCTCTTCTTCTTCATAGGTCCTGTTTTTTGACCTGGAGCATTTTTATTTTGAATTCATATTGTTCTTTTCAACTGATCACACAACTCAGTCGTCCTTAGTCACAGAGGCTTTTTCTTTCATCCTTACCATACCTTGACAACACCTGTAAGTTTATGATCTAGTCTATGTTTATTTTAAACTCCAGTCATTCAAATGTGTTTGTTATACCAGTGCCTTAATTAGCTGATTTTCTTTGAATACATTTTCTCATTTTCCCATGACATCTTCTCCAGAGGTTTATTGTGCTCTCTGCTTTCTGTCATCTTTTGTAAAATGTTTTGCCAGAGGATTCTTGCTCTACGTCAACTATAATTTTCTTCCCAAAGGTTTTCCTAATACATATTTGTGCATGCACATGCAAAAGTGAGGTCACATTTAAACACAGACTGACAGAGAAATGAGATATGTCTGCTAAATTGGTCTAGACCGAAATCTGGGCATGGAGTTACATATTCTCTGCAGAGGTCAACTCTGAATTCCTTCTGCCCTTGGAGACATGATTATCACCTTGCATCCCCATTTTATCTGTTGCATGCTAAGTTGGTTACCTTGCTGTGTTTCCATAGGTTATTTTTTTGAGAGCAGGTTACAGGGCTGATATGGTCAGGTAAGAAGGATGAATGGATTGCTTTTCATTCATTTTTTTTAATTTGTTCTGTCTAGTCAGGACTGGGGAGGTGAGTCTTGGCCTTTCCGTTTTTCCTGGCAGAGACTCATCTCATGGTCCAGCTGCAAAGAAGGGTTTCAAGAGGTAATTTCCTCTCTCTAGTGCATCAAATTAGGCCTGGAATTAAGAAAATCTAGATGGACCTGCTGATCATGCTTTGACTATCCCAGTTCAAAGTACTAGCAGTCTTTTTGGCTGAAAAGGTTACCTCGGAACAGCAGAGGTAAAAGAAACCAAAAACCTTAACCCTGGTGCTAACTGACTCTGACATACTTTATTTTGTGGGTTTTTTTAATACCTTTTACATAATTTACTTTCAACATGTTTTCCTAAGATTGAACATATTTTCTAGTATATTTTTTCACCTTCCAGCAGAACCATAATATATCATATATGCAGGTCATACTGCAAAAACAAATCTTAGGATATTATGGTCTCAGAAACTTGTAGCATGCAGTTCTGCATATTTTTTCTGAGGCAATGTTTTCAAAAAGGTTGTAGAAATATGGAGACTTAACAATGGTTCAGTTCAAATTCTCTTACGTTGATACATTGGAAATAGTAGCTTGAGAAGGTTTTTGAGCATAATAAACAGAAAAAAAAATAGACTGAAAGAATCATTCTTATTAAATAGGTGACTGGTATGCCTCTATAATTACAATGAGTTTTATAGTTAAAGGGCTGAAATGTATCACAACATTATGTATAAAAAATATGATGCATCTCTTCAAAACAATATCCCTTATTCTTGAAGTGCTGAATACGTTTTGTGCAATTTTTCCAACAGACTGATCATTTAGACTGAGATAAAATTAGTGGTTTAAAATTTTCTTATATGCAAAAAATTTCTTGTATCTCGAACTATATTTATTGTTATTGTTGCAAATGATCTCAGCCAAGTCAATGCCTTACATGCATGAAAGTTCCTGGAAAAGTCCCTAGTGAGTTCACCTATGTAGTTTATGAAAATATTTCTAGACTTAATTTTATTTTACTTTTACCTGGGAGTTTCTATGCTGAAGCAGTTGAAAATAAATTAGTTCTTCAAAGAAACTAATAAAGATTTGTCCTCTCTAGTTTACCTCCTATTCTGGATGTGCCTGTTAATTAAAGATAGTCTTAACAGTCATCCTCTGTTAATCTGTTGACTGTGGTTTGGGTTGGGCACTGCTATGCACCATCCCCAGACAGGCTTCCTGAGTGTGACAGTGTGGGAAAGGAAGGTCTGTCCTCCCCTCCACTGGCAGCAAGAAGCAGCCGTGGTTACTTGTCCTTCCATCATAAAATTTCATGCACTGTTTATCTTTGCTGTTTTTCCTTTGGTACCTCTTTTGCTGTTGTACTCTTTATTCTGAAACAACAGCAATTCTGGTCAGAAATTAGGCTTTACATTTTCCCAAGAGCATAATCAGCATAATAACAGTATATGTAAAATACTGAACATCCATGGAAATAATGGTCCTGTTTCCTTTGTCTCAGTAGCTGTATAGTACCTCCCTTTTATAGGCAGTCAAGATTACATCTCCTATTGGCTTTAGATGGCAGGGATTTACTCTCATATAGCACCAAAAACCATAAGCAGGTTATGTCGATAGAAATAATTACGCTAGATCCAGCACACCCCATTTCATGTCTTATCTAAATAAAACAGATAGATTATGTATTTATTAAAATAATAATAAAATACCAGTTCATCTCAGTGTGACTCCATTTTAACATGCAACTGTCACTTTCCCTACTTTATCTCTTTCATTACTGTAGTTTCATCAGTGAAGGAAAGAATAAAAACAGTGGCTGAGAGATGTATCTGCAACTTTCTGTTCTTAGTGAGTTAGTCTGATACATTTATGTCTTGTGGTTCTTTTCAATTTTTTTTATTAACTGCCTTGTTGGAATATGTAAGGTGAAAATTCAGGTGCTATCTTGGGAGTGTGAAAGGTGTGCTCTCACTTCCACTAGGCTTCCTAAAAAGCTTGGGAAAAGGGATAAGAGCAAAAGGGATATTTTATATAGCAAGAAGACAAGGCACTAATTTCTTCCATCCAAAAATTTAAAATCCCACTTTCATATCAGAGGGTTCTTGTAAAATATAGGGAGTTTGTTCTTGTAAAAAATTGAAGGGATTGATTGAAGATTTGGTAGTGCATGCTGTTTTGGGCAAAGATACTTTGTCCACTTTTACAGTTTATACTAACACAGTTTCTGCATAAAATCTTATGCTTCCTGTAGTGCTTAGCACTGATAACATACCACAGAAATGTGCATCATTCTGCAGGCTGAGAAGATAAGTGTCAAAGCTGAGAATTAAGAAATGGGTGCTTTTACCCAGTTTTTAAGTGCATTCATACATATTTAGCATTTCCTCCTTTGGAAAATCCAGTTCTTGATTGTATCTAAAAAGATGAGTCAAGATCCTTGCTTTAAGCTTAGAGATGCATGAACCTCTTCCTTCAGTCGCAGAGGAGGGCCGATTGTTGAACACTGAGGAGCCACGTACTGACGTGTGTGCCTTTTCCATATACCCTGAAAAACAAGCCCAAAGAAAAAATGACTCATTGAGGTCAATGACTGACAAACAAACCTTTGCCCTCCTTTCCTCACAGATAGCCATTGATCTCCAGAAGTATCAGAGTGGCTGGTTGTGTTGGGTCATTGTTGCTGTGTCTTAGTCTTCTGAATACTTTGGAGAATGATGTAAGTTTGCTGTGGGTTTTGACAATATCCTTTTCCAGGCACTGTGGAAAGCTTCAGCAGCACCTTTCCATATACCAGCTGAGCATGTCTGACTAATAACATAATGATTCACTTCATGGAATTGCTGAATGAAGTTCAGTGTTACTGAAAGCTGAAGGAAGATATCATGGAGTTGCTGGTGCAGTTTAAGCCAGTGTGGTAGTGTCAGGGAGGCTGCTGGTGAATGAGAGAAAAACTGACTGGAAAAGACAAGGGTTAAGAAGCAGAGGAGTGCCCTGTAAAAAGCATTCATAGTCCATAACAAAGTCCAAAAAAGTTTTTTTTTCAATTAGTAATGCTGAAGATGGGTTAAAAAATTGCTCCCAGGCCATTATTATTCACATATGTGATGAAGTTCACAAGGGTTTAATTGCAGCAGTAGTAATTTTGTCTTGTAAATGACAGTCTCAAACTGCTATGCAGAGAAAGTTGCTGTTATTACCTCATTTCTGTGTATGGGGAAATGAGATGGTGGAGAGGTAAAATTACTTGAAGTTGCTCAGCAGATCCGAACAGATTGAGCAGCAGTTCCCAGATCTCCCTAAAGTCTCAGAAGTGCACACTGTCTCCGTATGCAAACCATTTATAAACCAACAACCACCAGTTTGTGGCTCTGGAGTAGGATGTGCTCTGCATGGGGGTGCTCACCCAGCCTCTGGGAGCTGTCACCACGCTGGTGGCCTCCTCAGCCTGCATAGTGCCTAATCTGGGACAGAGAGGAGGAAGACTGAGAGTGGACTCCTGCTCCTCCTTCTCCCAGAGGTAGCCATCCAGTTGCTACTGAAAGTCATGTGCAGTCGTTCGAAGTTCATATGTAATCTAACCCTCTAGACTGAACAGTGTATGTGAGCTACCGTGATGTCCAAATTTTGTTGAGTGGCAATATTGTCAGTAAGTTGTCTATCATCATTTTGTAGATATTAGTAAGCTCATTTTGTGTTCTTTGATAGTGCTTATTATCTAATTTATTTTAAATGGTTTTTGTCAGTTCAGTAAATACTGGTTCTGATTTAAAAAACCCCAACATTTTCACAGGTGCTTTACCACATTTGTATTCAAGAGGCATACGTTCCTTTTGAATCCATTGGATCTAATCACACACATACATCATATGAATGTGCAGTTACTTTCAGAATAAGATATTTCCACCCACATACAGATGGATTTCTGTAAGATAAAGTAGAGACTTCTCTATCAGAGAAAAACCATTGTCACTGTGAAATTCTTTGGTCTTGTTGCTTTCCTCCATCATCCCTAAGCTTTAAATTTCATTCCAAAGTGTGCAAATGACTTCCAGGTGAGGGGAGAGTTGGTAAAACATCTCCAGAAAGCTGTTGTAGCTTTGCATCAGGAACCTGATCCAAAGGTTCCTTGTGTCAAAGCTGTTGGAAACTAGCTAGCGTGTGTCGCTTGCCAGAGAAGCCTCAGGCTGTAGTTCACCATAGTACTAGTAGACTTCAGACTCAGTATTCATGGCCTGGTGCTGGGATGTACATTAGTTACCAGATCCACTTTCACACCTTTGGACTTGTTATTTTCTAAACTTCAGGGGGAGGTCAGACTGTGTTAGGATGGATGTGTGGAGGGTGAAGAAGAAGTCAGGATGTAGGGAAGATGGCTTTACAGGTTTTCCTGATAGACCTGGCAGCCCCTTTTGCTGTCTGGGTGTCCATTTTCTTGGTCTCCTTTCTGACCTGCATTCTCCTTCGTGTCCAGTAGATGGTAATGATGTGTTAAAAACACTGCTTCATCCCTATTTTGATCGGAGGAAATCCTGGTGTCACAATCACAATGAATGTACTAGGTTCCCAAGGGTTATATACCACTGATTCAGTATTACTTCTTAAAAATAAATAAATAAATAAATAAATAAAAATTTCTTGTAAGTTATTCAAGTTGCTGTGATAGACAGGGCTTGGTCTGTATTGCTTACTCATGTATTTTGGCTTAGATTTTGTTAACAACTTTCACAGATGTTGCTTACTCTGTATCATCTGTAGACCTCTTATGAAATATTGTGATAAAGGAGGATGGGCTACATGATTTAATGGCCCTTTCCAGACCTGAAATTTTGTGAATCTCTCTTCTATACTATGTTAAAAAGGTAACTAGGACTTCCTCTACCAGAAAGGAAGAAAGGAAGTTTTTTTGAACTAAATCTTCCAAATGCATTTCTCCTGCTTCCACGACATCAGGATCAGCTGCTTTTGGTAACTGGAATAAGGATTTTAATTTAAATTCATTACTTGCCAGGGACAAAACACTTACATCTACTATCTTAGTGAGACCATAAACAAGCAGCTATTGGGAATGGCTTCTAATATCTAGTTTCCATGTGAGTACCCCAAAATACCTGAATTTTGAAAATGCTGGGGTTTTCTAGGTGCTACTTAACTATATGAAAATCAGGGTACATTTGGCAAGGCTTGTCTATAAACCAAAGTTTCCATTCAATAGACAAACTAACCAGTAAAAAACTGCAATAAAAATAGACCTGATAAATAGATAAATACTTGGGACTGAATGCAGTGAGAGCAATTTTTAAAGATGAAAGTATTGCTCCCTGGTGTTTCTGTCCATCTGTTTATTTAGGCTTTTCTATACCTTCTATCAGCGTAATGCCTAAGCAAGTAATTTAATACAAAATCAGCATTACAGGTTCTCTGGATTCTGATACCTGATTTAATGGTTATGTGCTTATCCTATAAAAGATATTTATGAAGCTGCCTAAATGGATGCACTGTTATAAAGATAAGTATTTTTTACTCCATTGATTGGTAGGATTTTTTTCAAACCTGTTGACGTTGTTTTTGTAAAGCAGCTCTTTTAAAACTATTCTGAAAGGAGGTCCAGTCACCATTAATTCCTGAGCAAATTAAGCATAATCATTCAGAGAAGAGACCTTTTATTTAGCGAGTTTAAAGCTCATTATGCAATTTTGTAGGGGGAAAATTACTGTGCCTGTAAATTAGCCGCATTTCCTAATGCAATAACTTGGCAATTTTTTTCAGCCTCCTTTGATAGGAATAAGAATTATAGTGGCACTGGAAAGTAAAATCATGCTATTCCTACTGGCAGTTTTCCCAGTTGTAGAAGAAATTATAACTGTGAACACATTCTGATTCAGATTCATCTCAACATGTAACAAAAGCATCTTTTGTCACTATGTGTTTTCAGCTCCTCTTTTCCGCCTCTTTTATTAGAGCCTAAAGCCAGCTCCACTAGCCTTACTCGTGGCTTATGATGACACAAATTCTCTGGGGGCATGTGGCTTTCTCAAGCAATAAAGTATTATTACACTCCTCATTCTTGAGAACACGCTATTTTGTGTGTGAATTGTGTTTGGAGGGACGAAACAGCAGAACTCGCTGTTCATTTTCCACCAAAATCAGGCTTGCATCCTCTCCTCAGGCTTGCAAAGACAAGCGTGTTTACCACAGGTGTCTGTGCTTATCTAATTTTACCCTGACTATGGTTGTAGATGGCAGGAAATAGATGGCATTTAAGTACTTTGTCTGCAGCTACCAGCAAGAGGATTGGTAAAAGATGAAGTAATTGGTCTTGAGCAGACTGTCCTGTTCTGACCAGCAGCACCCTCACGTGTGAATTAACAAGACAAGCTGGTGCCTACAGCTCTGCATTGCCTACACAACCGTCTGCTAAGCCAAGTGTTATGGCTGAGCTTCAGCAGTTAAAAGCAGAGATCCATGGGCCTTCTGTAAAATTTAAACTAATTTTGAGAACGCTTGAAATAATTGCCTTTTCCTGAAATCGGTTACATTTCATAATACGGTTATTAATCATATGCACTCATAGAGTGTGGGTGGTTTTTTCTCATTTGGGAAAAGTGTGAATGCATTTAGTGGCATATAGATTAGTATCCTCAAAGTTTCTTTTTTTCTGTTCCTACTTTCAGTGGTCAGTTTTCATCTATAAAGTAAAAGTTTGAGAATAGTTTGGCTTTGGAAAATAGCATTAAATAAGACCATAAAGGAGTATTCAGAAAGGTCAGCTTAATGTGTGGGTGCCTTCTTAATTTCTTCACACAATAACTACGTTTGTGCTACAGTAATGGCAATATGCAATGTTCCTTGAAGTCTTTTGCAGTGTATTAGAACTAGTGAAAGATTAAATGGATTTCTGTTACATTTAATCAATATGAAACTTTACATCAGTGTGCATTACAGTCCTTCAACAGTTAGGAGGTCCTACTGCAATTCAGCTGCTAGCCACTGCTTTTGTGTTAGGGTACTGCAGAAGGTTGGTGACTGGTTTCAAACTTGCTCACGGTACATCAGAGAAAAGCAAAGCTGTTTCTCAAATACTGATTCCACTTATTTCTGTGTAAAGTTCCATTTAAAATATGGAGCAGTCTGTACTTGTGAAACAAGTTGGCAGGGTGAAAAATTGTATTTCTGTTTTGGGTGGTATCAGAATGCTTCTTGAAGTTAGTCTACATAGGTCTGAATTTTCAGTACTTTTGTGTATGTACAGTACCATTGGTCTTCAGTACCCAGTGGCAGATGCTCAGCACTTTTCAAAGGTGATGTATTGCTGCTTAGCATTTTCAGCATCTGAAAATGGACCCCTCAGGTAGTCACAATACTAAAATTAATTTGATTTGGAAGTGTGTTGAAAATAAAATCGTTTGAATTTCCTAAAGCAGCCATTTCTGGAGGAAAAAAAAAACCACAAAAACAACACCCTGAAAAAAAAAACAAGCAAAAAACCAGATAGAAATATTTATTTTTGTCAAAATTGAAGTTTTTTAGTTTTATTTCAGCTTTTATGTATTTTATCTTTCATAAATTAAAAATGGAAGTAAGGGTGATTGTGGTATAGAACCAACAATTAACAAAGTGATAGGATGGAGGTAAGGAAAAAGAAAAATAAGCAAATTTGAGGTGAAGGGCGCATTACTCCGTTGCTACTCTGATAATTAGAGAGAAAAAATTAGTAGTTGCCATAAAGTATTTTAAATATGAGAGTCTCTTATTAGGTTCTTCGAGAGTGTAATTAATCACTTGCAGCCACATATGTGCTTTGTGTGGTGGTGTACAGCAGTAGCATTTCATTAAAAAACAGTTCAGTAATAACGGGTCACTCAAACTGTCATTTTCTCTGGAGAAGGTTGGGAAGCTGAGCGTGTGCTTCTTCGTCTCTCATCTGCTGTGCCAGCACGCTCAGTCAGGTAGGAGAGGAGTGGTACAAGCTGAGCACCTGGGGGTCACCTTTCAGACCCCCACCTTGGTCTGGATGCAAACACTGTTGTGAGTGAGCCCTGGGAGCAGAGGGGTGAGTGAAGGGCAGGGGGCTGCAAATACAAAACGTGGTGGTGGATGGGCAGGTGCCAATAAGCCTGTTGGCCAGGCTGACCCAGGCTCCCTCACCCTCCTGCTGGGACCCCAACCTTCCCCTTGGGCAGCGCAGGGGACAGTGTTCCTGGTGGGTGTTGCTGCTGCTGGAGCATCTGCCCATGGCCAGTGCAGGAGTGCCCACGTGCACACCAACACCAGTCTAATCCTCATGTGTCAGTGCATCATCTGTCCTTGTTTTTCATTTGGCAGTGGATGTGCCAGTGACCCTGAGGTCATGTGGAGGTGGAAGTGTCACTGCTGGAGCTGTTTGGGGATGTTTATTTGATATTATTGTGAAGCTAGATACCAAATTAGATGAAGTCTTTGGGCCAGAACGCTGTCAGGCCGCTGTGCCACAAAATTATCATAGTCTTGCCCTTTGTAGACTTCTGATAACAGGCTGCAGGTCACAATCAAATTCCTACCAAAAGGAAGTTCCATGGTTGTGTAGAAATATTTCAATAATAATGTAAAATAACTGCAATTAGTATATTGCACTCATGATCGAGTTCCTTGGTTGTAACAATTTTTTTTTTTAGCAACAGTCATGGATTATATATTCATGGCTCCTAGCTAGTTTGCACTGACAGTGAAGTTAAGAGAAAAGTAGGTAGACAGGGTACTGGAGATGCTCTCATTGTCACTTAGTTTTATTAATCTCTCAAGAAACAAGCTAAACTCAGGGGTCCAGATTTTGCCTAATACGTTTCATGGTACTTCTGGAGGATGAGACGAAATGTAAACAAGGGTAAGAAGGCGCCCTTGGTGCCCACCGGGATTTGGAAACTGAGAAACATTTCAACAATGCACAGTTCTCAGGAGGCCCAGGCATTGGTGGTTTCCTGAGTGAGTCCTAACAGAAGGTTGGGAACTACTTCACAGGTGAATAATTGCATCCTCTTGGGGTATAAAGGTGGCCTCTTGTGAAGTAAGCAGTAAATGAAAGACACTTTCCCACACAGCTGAAGGAAACCTGAAGCCCTGTCCTACACCATCTTATACTTGTAGCTTACCTTCCTTTTGAAATACATTTCACTGTTACATTTCAAGAAAACATTATTTTCCTGGAGTTGTGCTTGGAATAAATGAAAAACAACATAAGTTTTGTAGTCACACCCTATTATTTTATACTTTGTGAAGAATCTTTTGCAATTAGCTTGTTGTTGAAGTCTACAAGTACAAACATGGGAAGCAAAGTGGTTTTGATAGGGAGGGAACCTGTCAGTAGCTGATCAAGGATTTTGAAAAAATCTTAAATATGATTTAATGCTCTGTGAAAAGAATTAAGAATCCCATTTTACACTGAAGCATGCTGTTAATGTGCGTATAAAAACCTCAGCAATTTTATTGACAGTTATAAATTCACAGCTGCTGTTGGCAAATTTTTTTAGAAGACTGCTTCCCTTTCCCTAGTTCTTTGCAGACCATTGTCATAGCTTGCTGTTAGCTAAGGCAGAACCTTATTTAGCAAAAAATGCATAGGACTTCAATTTCACTGTATATATCAGGAAAAAAGAAAATCAATGTGAAGACCAGACTCAGTCTGCTGATGCCAGTGATCACTATCTGTAGAATACAGAAGAAAACCAGGCTCAGGTTAGTTTTTTCTTACAGTTTGTATGTTAAAAATAACAGAAAGAGGCTATTGCTGGTGAGAGTTGTTATGGCAGTTATCTTCCATTCAAATGTGGGGTTAATCCAAGAGATTAGTCAGTGTGTGTGTCAAATATTTTAAGTACTTAGTATTAATTTCTATTTAAGTTCATTGATGGAAGGATGAGTATTAAGAAACAATATGTGCATTTGCACTTTCACATTTGCATTGCATATCCATTGAGTCTGTGTGCAGATGATTAATTGTCACGTACCCAGGGATATATATATTTGTATATAAATACACATACATATGTACAACTATATCTGACCTTCTAGTCTACTTATGTATCAGAATGTGGGTCTGAATTACTCTTTAAATCATGAATGAATATTGACAATTCTTCTTGTGATATTTCTATAATATCTAATCAGGAAGAATATAAAGAAGTGACGATAATTATTTTTTTTTCAAACAAGAAATTTGAAAAAGAAAACCAACCCCCAGCTTGCAGAGCCAGGGCCTGTTAAAACTTCACAGGTCGGGGCTCTGTGTGGTTCACTGCAAACACAACTACAGCTACAGCAGCAGTGATCTAACACTGGTAAGAGTGCTCTCTGGCCGGAGAGAGCCAGTGACAGACAGTGGAGATGAAAAGAGAAGGTTTGAGTGATGCTATTAATTTTTGGTCTAGGTGCAGCTTCTGTTCAATTGGCTGCCACTGAGAGACATCCTTATAAATTACATTCTTCAGGCTGGTTAAAAAGCAAGGAACAGATTTTGTGAATTTAAAAAAAAATTGAAAGTTGTTTCATTGGATTAAAAATAGATTTGTTTTCTTTTTGTATAATACTTCTCATTATGTTTTTTGCAGAAATGTCTTTGAAATAATGTCTCAGATGTGCATGTTGGCTAAAAATATACTTTTTAGTCTGAAATTATGCTTGTTGGTAAATAAGAATCTTCAGTAAAATGTTAAGGAAAAATATGGAACTTTTGAAAAAATGGAAAGGTACGATTGTAGCAATTCTGCTTTTGAAAGTGGAAAGGCTTCTTTAAGTATTTTTTTTCTAACCCCACAGAGGTTGCTATTCTGGCATTCAGGAGAATGGCATTACTGGTCTTTTCATGATAGTATGGAGTTATTCTTTATGAGTCTACATCAAGTAGAATCTGGAGCTTCCCAATTCTTTCTACCAACTGCTATATTTAACAAAATAAATACTTTTCTAATGTCATTTCCAATGGTCATATTTGATACTGCATTTGTAGGATCAGGGTGTGCAAGTCTCATATACTAACTTTTCGGAATAATTTTATTTATAATTGGTACTTTTTAATTCTGAAGCATTACCTACAGCTACCAGTAGATTCTGTCAAGTAACTGAATTAAATATTTAATTCCAGGGGAATTTTTAGCTTTTTCATGCCCAAACTCATTCTGTGGTTAAAAAAAAAGGTCTTGGGTTTTCAGAGATGTGAATTCAGCATACTTGAGCAGTAAATGTGCCTGAATTTCCAGATATGCATAAATGTACATAACTTGACTTGGAAGCCCAGCTCGGACTTGGAGCTCAGGAGATGCTGGTTCTGGACTCTGTCCTGACGCTCTTGCCAGCCGAGCCTGATTTCTTCATCTGATCTCTCTGAAGTACCCCAAGATCCCTGTAATACATGTGTATATTGTTGTTTGCTTCCAATGTAAAATTATCCCCTCAAGATACTGTAGTTTGCCGTAGTACTTTATATTATAAGATGTCTGAGATATTACATACTTCAGATACCTCCAGTGTGAGATTTTTTAAAAACTATTCCCCATTATAACTTTCTCTGTTATTCATGTTTCTTTTGAAAAAGAAACAGGAAAGTTTTGATTTTTTTGAAGGCAATTGATTTTTTAACTTCTTTTAGAAAGGTTATTTTATTTTTTATTTTCTTTTTTTTTTCTATTTTTTCATAAAATTATTTTATCTAGGGACTATCTTAGAGGTGCTAAGACACTTTCTTATTCTTTCAAAAATACAGCACCTGTATGAAATGAACCTCATGAGAAGCCAGATTATTGATTATTAAATATACAGATTATGTGTGATGAAGAAAAGAAATGTGAAGACCTGTGTCACAACCTATGTAAGGTATTTTTCTGTACCTAGTAATCTATGGTCCTTTCCCAAAGAGGACTGTTAAATTCTAAGTGAGCTACACTTAATTTAAATATAGTGATTTAAATTTAAATAGCAAACATTTTTTCTAATTTTAATGATGATTCAGTCTTAGAGTTAGAGGAGTTGCTTCTTTTTTGGTGAGCTAAATAGATCTAATCTAATTTTCTCTCTCCATTGTCTTTAATCAGGTTTCTCTGGCCAGATAGCACTTTTAATTCAGTTCTTTAACTTCCAAACAGTAATTGTGTTTATGTATTGTAGGCATTTATGGTAATGCTTGGGCTTGCTTGTTTGCTTGAGCCTCAACCATTTTCCTGTAACCCTCCAAATGGATTTTGATTCCCATGGTGATCATAAGACGGTGGGGAAAACCTCTGCAGTAACATGTACAGCAGTTTTATAGTACTGCACATGAGAATGAAATGTATTGTATTCTTCACAAGCTGCTGTTAGGGATTTGATCTTTGTGAAAGACTTGTTTTATGCATCTGTTTTCATTCTCTATTTCAGAACTGACAATATGAAGTGGAATTTATAAGATTTCAGTCTCACCTCTACGTATTCAGTAGAAACGGCTCCATCCCTGCAGGATGAGTTATGAGCACATCTGCATCAGCTAGGAAATAAATCAAGCCTTGGTCTAATCTGCTCCCTCTGTACACCCAGCAAATCTTTCCTCTCTAGTCTGATAAGCAAAGAAATAGATATTTTGGGAAGCTAATGGGTTAGTTGTGTTTCTGCCCCCTGCCTGGGCCACGAGGTCTCTCTGGGGCCCCGGGGAGGTGAGCCCACATTTTCCTCTGCTCTGCCCTGGCAACATTTTGCCCCAGAGTATTTAAGTTTCTCTTCCTTGGGGGGGGTCCCTGTTGGCACAAGTACCAAGGAGCCAACACTTTCTCTTCAATGCATCTGAACACAAGCCTTGGGGCTCTTGAAAATATGGAGCACCTTTGTGGGTATTTTAAAGTAGTGTGATTCATGCCAAGCACCTGATGCCCCTAAAGCCTCATCTTTTGACATGCTCGATTATATATAGAGAGCCATTTTTATTAATACTGTAAATGAACCATTTTTAGAAGACAGCCATCAAATAGGATCATTGCTCTGAGGCTCAATGATTGCAAAAAGAAAGTCTTTCAAGGGGCTAAAGAACAAAAAACTTCTTCCCTCCTTTTTTTGTTTTCCTTCATTCACATTGTTATCTGCTGTTCATGATCCCAAAGCTTTTAAACTCAGTGAATCTACAGTTCATGCTTTTTAATTCTTTTTTTTTCAGAAACTCTGATTGTTACCACAGGGAGTGAATTTGGGCTGAACTTTTAAAATGAGTTTTAGAAATCAACCTACTTCTCTTTTAACGTATTTAAAAACGATACACCTTGAAACTTTGCTACCATCAAAAGAACATTAGAACATTTCCTTTCATTGCTCCTTGTTGTCACCAAAAAAAAAAAAGGCTAACTGAGCAATATTTCAAGTATTTAGATAGACACTTATTAAACCATTTTTAATAGTTTTCTATTAATAATTTTACCTGGACAGTAGAAATTTAGTTTAAATTAACCATTATACTTCTACTTTAAAAAAAAAAAGGTTTTATGATGTACTTTACGTGTGAATTCAGATATTTATTATGGCATCAAGGCAGGAGAGGTTTTGTGCCTATTAATGTTTGTTTGGGTTAGATCAAGTGGCAAAGTAGTATTGAAAGTGGGTAAAGGATAAACACTTGTGTATTGCATAGCACACATACCTGTAATCTCCCATAGAGAGATTTTCTTTGCTGCTGTATGTCTGGTTTTTAGCTGAAATAGAGCTGGGTTTCTTTTTTTTAGTAGCTAGAATTGTGCTGCATTTTGCTTCCAGCCTCGGACTCTCTGTGAGAGAGAGAATGATAACACACCAGTGTTTACATTTTTGTCACTGGAAGTGAAGGACTTTGTGTTCTGTTAGTCCACAAGCACAAGATTAAAGGGGGGAGAAGAATATTTAAATTAATAAACTTAATTGACAGTTATATATGCCAGTGGGGTTTTCCATATCACATCATGTCATGTCCAGTATATTAGTGAGGGTCTCTTCCTCTTTTGGCTCTCTCTGGCTTTCTCTCAGGCTCTCGTTCTGTGATTGCTGTTTCGTTTCGGGATTGTCGCTCCTCCGGGATCGTTATCTGGGAACAGGCCGGGCTCGGTCAGGAGGGGGGTGAGATATAACATTGGGTGTCATTCACTTGCATATTTTGTTATTTTTATCATTATCACTACTATTTTAATATTAATATTATTTTTAAGTTTTCTTTCTATTATTAAACTGTTTTTATCTCAACCTACAAGCCTCCTTATCCTTGCCCCCCCAATCCTCTTCCCTGTCCCCTGGGGGTGGGGGGGAAGTGGGTGAACAGCTGTGTTGTCTGCTAGCCAAGGGGTAGCCAAGTGAAACTATCACACTGTAATACACTTTTTCCTTTCACTAATTAAGTATCAGAGCAAAGGATTTATATCAAAGGTTATTATTCAAACTTTGGGTTTTTGATGGCAACACACTTGCTAAATTTGCAAGCAAGCACCTTTACCCAATTACATCAGTATGAAGTGTACCTGCCTGTTGTATAGAAGCCAGGACATCCTCAGCCTTTCATCTTTCCTCTGCAGGGTGAGATTTTATTGTTGCTGTTGCTGTTGTTGGTTTTCTTAATTTCCTGTGCTACAACAATTTCTGCTGATTGACATATTCACTTGTTATTTCCCACTTCAAAGTTAAGGTGTTTGCTGATCCACTGAACAGATGCAAACTTTTTTTCTTGGACAACTTCAGTTAGGATCTCCTCCCTTTGCCTAACTCAACAGCAGGCTTGCTGGCCACGTTGGGTGGCCCTCAGGAGGAACCCTGATAAACCATATGGTATGCAATGTCCAAGATACTGAAGGCTGCATCTTTAAACAATACTTTATGCTTATGTAAGCTTTGCAAAGCATACCAGGTTGTTAACCAGAAGCAGGTTAACAAGAACCCTAATGGGGCCGTGGTGACTCCCACCTCGAGAGAAAAGCATGAGGAGTTGGTGCAGGGAGGATAGGGTGAGGTTGGGGAGTGGGCAGTCATGGGGCTGGGGAGCAAGCACCAGCACCAAGGTGCTAGTTGCCAGTGGTTCAGCAGTGCCAGGGTGAGCACTTATTTCCCAGGCTCCTCCCAGCTCCAGCTGAGTGACAACTGCAGTAAGTCATTGTGTGTTGAGGTTACTCATTAACAGGCTCTCTACTGCTTTTCCCCAAGCTTCTCCCTTTCATCTTTACGAAACCCATACAAAAATAGTCTGTAACTGGCACATATGCTCTGTTTTAGAGATGAAGGTTGCCATTTGTGTCTCTTTTGAATACTGACACACATCATTACCTGGTTAGAGATTTAAGGAAGAAGCTACCTTTTAAGAAAAAAACTTTGTCAGTGATAAGAACATTTGAATTTCATTGAATAAAGTGTTGCTTAATGTCCTGTATTTACCAGATGATATGCCCTCTTTTTTGTGTGTAACAGTTTGGTGCAAATTCACCAGCGCATTCTGAACAAATACAGCTATGACAAAGAGAAATATGACATTATTTTAGGAGATGATGCTGCCCAGTAATTTTCTGTGCTCTTGCAAATTTCACTCGGTTGTGTTTAATGTTCAGTTTGCAATACCAGTGAATGTATAACAAGATAGCTCTTGAAAATCAAAATCTTTGTGCAGGGATATAAACAACACTTAAGCAATCAAACAGGACTTCAGGGCACTGGGGCGATGGGTTGAAAGACTGGGAGCACAGGTAGTGTTTTCCTCAATCTCTTCAGTGGCAGGAAAGAATACTGAAAGGAACAGGAAAACACACTTGATTAACACATGGCTCAGAGGCTGGTGCCACAGACAGAGTTTTGGTTTCTTTGATCATTGGGAGGTTTACACGGCACCGGGTCTGGTGGCAACAGATGGGTTTCAACTGTCTCAAAGGGGGAATAGGATTCTGGCTCATGAGCTGGTGGGGCTCATTGAGAGGGCTTTAAACTAGATTTGAAGGGGGGGCTGATAAAACAAGGCTCAGTAGAGATGAGACCAGGGGCAGTATGCCAATGTTGGAGGTGAAATCTGTAGCCCAGCTCAAGTGCATCTACACCAATGCACACAGCATGGGCAATAAGCAGGAGGAGCTGGAAGCCACTGTGCAGCAGGGCAGCTATGACATAGTCGCAATCACAGAAACATGGTGGGATGACTCTCAGGATCAGATCAGCCATTGCTTTGTCTGGACGAGCCTTTCTAAGAACAGAAGCTCTTAACCTGTTTGACAAGGTGTTCCAGAACAGCTAGGGAACATGCTTTTCTAGCTGCCCAACCTGAACCTTTGAAGCTGCAGTGTAACTTGCAGTTGTTATCCTTGTTGTGATGTCTGGTGCTACCAAGAGGAGTTTAGTGGTGGTGTAGTAATAATTACCCTTCAAATAGTTGTAAGCAGTTATTATATCACCCTGTGATCTCCTCTTCACCAAACTTACCATGCCCAGCTCCCTCAGCCTGTCTGCATAGTGTGTATGTGTTTTAGGTACCTTACCTTGGTGGCCCTTTGCTGGACCTTTCGCACTTTCTCTGCATCCCTCTAGAACTGAAGGTCTCCCAGGGCTGCCTCACCACTTGTTTCCCTTGATCTGCTGCCACAGTCAATCTAACATGATTCAGTGTGCAATTTGTTTTGTTTGAAGTGAGTCTCTGGTGTCTATTGCAATATCACAGGCATTTTCTTAAGGGCTTCTGCTTGGTAAGGTATTTCCTAGCCTGTATCGATGTATGGAGTTATTTCACCCCAGTTGCAGAATTCTACATTTTTCCCTATTGGAGACGATGACAGTTCTGTGGGTCAGTCCTCAAACTGAAGTCCTTCTGGACTGAGGCTTTGGCATTCACCATGTCAGCTACTCTCCCTCCCTAGCTGAGTGCTGTCTGTAAGTTTGCCGAGTCTATTAACCTCCTATCTGAGTGAAGGTCATTCTGTAAAAGCCTACTGATAAAGTCCATCCTGTTATTTTTATTTTGATAGCCCCCTAAAATTTTCAGCAATGCTTTTAGGAGGAAAAACCTCCATTATATGTAATATTATACTCCTACTTTTCTAAAGAGAAGAAAGGACTCAATTAATATAAAGTAGCATCTGGTATTTTATTTCTTATGCAGAGATGATGTAGATATATTTAGGTTAATATATGAAATTTTATAATCTTCCTCCCCCTGCCCCCCCAAGCACATTTTCTGTTGTATTTATTTCACTGGCTAATATGAACACTCTACTGTGTCTCTAGGTTTAGATATAATTTATCATGGTTTTGAACAAGGAATGTTTGATTTGTGACAAAGCAATGTGATGTACTAGATAATCTTTAAGGTCCCTTCCAACCCTAACCATTCTATGATTCTGTGTATGTTAAGAAAGTGTTTTCAGGTTAGACTCTAAGTCTCTTCTACGCGAGAAATGCCAGCATCACATTTGGCCTTCTAGAATCTTTATGAAACATGTTAACTTAGTTCCACGTATTTGTGTGAGTTTGTATTACTTCAGGCACTGTTTAACAATTTTAGTCTGAGTCAGGGACACTGGCTGTGTCCCTTTGAGCTATTGTTTATCTTACATGCTAGCCTCAACCCAGACACGCATTTATTAAATCTTTATATTTGCAAATTTTAATTTAAGTCAGGGAAGAAAACCCTGGCAAAACATGAAAAGCTGCCTTGATTTAATGTACTTGTTGTTCTGGTGTGTTTTTTGTTTAACTGTCATTATTTGAACCCATTAACTATACGACCAGTGGTTCCAGCTCTCAGTTTATGAGCTAGAGAATGGATACTGCAGTAACATAGCCATTATTATGAAATAAAGTTGGGGTTTTTTACAAGTTAAGAACTGGTGCTTTGCAACTGAAAAAATGGTTCTTGTATATCATGAGCATGTTAATGGAGCTGGAGGGAAGAGGAAGGTCTACAGAAATTGAGAGGACGCCCTTCAAGGCTCTCTGCAGGAATTCGTGGAACTAAGCTTACTGACAGTCCCATGTTCCCTCTTCCTGGTGATTGCTGGGTCCACCTGGACAGCTAAGGAAGCTTTTCGACATGCATTTGACTCAGGTCATCACTTGAGTTGACTAACCTTGGCTGAAGAAAAGCTTCTGTGCCAGGGTGGATTTTGTGACAGGAGTCTCCTTTAATTTTAGTTAAAGATCATGGACTTCCATTAACCTCATCATAAGAATGAACAAATCTGGTTCATTTCACCCTTAAATTCATCTAGATTTCCTTATGTGTTCAACACAAATTACCATGAATACAATGCTAAACAAGGAATGCATTTATCAAAGACTCTCCAAGAAATATAGCATACTGTGTAAGGAATTGTTTGCTGCCAGTATATCAAGCCACAGTAATGGAGACTGTGTATAAGGCTCTACAATAATGTTAAAAAAAAGGAACAATATTACAACCCAGTTTACCTCCTAGACCTAAAAATTCATGATTGCTTCTACAGGAAACTGGATTACAATTTATACATACGTGATTTAAATACTCAGTGTGTTTACTGTCCAGTACTTTATGCATTTTGTTTATGCTTTTTGTTAAAAGAAAAACCTAACATGAGAATTTTATTATGATTGAAGACTGCAAGTTGAACCAGATGGCACTAATTATCCTTGAGAGAGTCTGCTTTCATCGTACATGGCAAAGTTGTAAAAACCCAAACCACCCGAAGAACATACTGTGTCTTGCCTGGCTACTGAAATCAACAGAAACAGCTATTATTCTGTTAGCTTAGACTGTGCATTGTTTGTTTCCACCAAAGGTAACCTCCCATCCTTGCTTTAGAGAAGGAAGTAGAATGGGTCGGTATTTGGTCAGAAAAGCAGCATTCGGTTTAGATGATTTCTCACATTAATCCCTCTGCCTATGGCTTCTTAGAGCTACACAAAATCATTGAGAAAATAACAGCATGTGGGCTCTGATGGTAACAGGTTTTGACAGCAAAGCTTCAAACGAAGAGAAGGGGAGCAAGCAGGAAGAGCCATTACAACAGGGAAAGATTTGCCCCATTAACCTTGCATGGGCAATAGATAGATGGCTGGAGCTCAGCGTTCCTTCACCTGTAAGCTTTGCAGTCATAGCTGCTGCTTTGAGGGCTAAGGTCAAAATCCATGTGGCTTCCCTTTGCTTGTGTGGACAGCTAAAGGATAGTCCTGGCTGTGAAGACAGCATACTTGCTGCTTGATGGCAGTCTGTGGTGGGCTGGTTTCATACTCACAGCCCTGTGACACTGCTGGCAGTGTCACAGCATTTTGTTTTTATTTTATTATGCTGAAAGGATTTACTATGTGGATTTATTCATTAGATTGATGTTTTTAAGTTGAAACCATGTATGTTAATACAATGTTTGAGTTTGGTAACTTCTATATTTTTTTAGGCATTTCTAATTAAACACAGACAAACTGCATTCAGCTAAAAGTTTGTTGATTCCATACAAACTAAAAATGTAAATCAAACCAGCTTCTTTTGCATATTCATCAGATTCCAAATACCAGTGTTTTCAAACTCTAGCCACTTATGATGAGCTTCTGAAAACCAGTGTTTGTAACAGAAGCCACATTTTAAAGTAAAAGGCAGATCTGTTATCTCTCTTACAGAGTCTCCACAAAAGATCACTGAATAGTTTAGCTTTATACCAACATAAGTGGGGCAGTGTATTAGCCTTAGAGAAGACCAGCTTGATACCTCATGGAAAATATTGAGATATCATAGAATGAGTCATTTCTTTTGGCTAAATGCATACATGTCCATCACAAGGTTAAATCCTATCCTAGGATTTTTCAGTCCCACTGAATCCAAAACAACACTGACCATATTGTTTCTAAATATAGTAGAATGAAGCTTCCCTTTAATGTGCCCCTTCATAATAACATATAGTGTAAATGAGTTTAATTTTATTCTCAGTTACACCTGTACAGTCTCATAGAAAAATGTGTACTATTGCATTAAGGGGAAAAAAGGGGGGGAAAGGCACCTTTTTTCTCCCATTGGACATTTCTGGATATTCCCTCCAGAATGAAAAAGTCTTCCTTTACTCTCTCAAAAAAATCTCTTATTTGGTGATGGGCTTCTAATGTTGTTCTCGAGTGTATATGGAGAAGAACATAAGTTTACTATATAAATTGCATATTTTTGGTCTCTTCAAATAACATCTTTAGCTTGGAGGTTGTAGATTACTCCTTTCCATTGTCTCTGCTAATGGAAAAAGGCTGCAGATGTAGTGCTGAACAACAGCTGATATTCACTATCTTGTAGAAACGTGTACAGATTCACCTGACACTTATACAGAAGACGTAGTCAAACCTTTGCAGTGAACTTTTGTGTCCAAGGGCTGCTTCACTTTCCCTGGGTCAGTGGGGTGATTGACAGCAGATGACTCTATCCTTCACAGTGCTGGTTAGGACCAAGTAATCCATTTCCCTTGGAGAGTCATTCCTTCTCTCAGGATGACATCTGTCTTACCAGCCTCTATCTGTGTATATTATACAATTCTCACTGTGACTGAGAAGCACCCACCTCTGCACTGACTGCTTTTTTAGGGCATTGAAATTGCTTAGCATTGAAATACTGCAAGAGCCACTGGAAAATTTGTCTGCTGGTGAGCTTGGTCAATAGCAATAGCCCTAGAGCCATCTTGAGCTGATGAAAGCAAGTCCTCCTGAAATTAAAAACAAATCCCACTGCCCTTCTTTTCTTCCATCAGTATAACTTAGAGCTCATTAGTATTTTGTTGATGTGTTGCTGCACATTTACTTTTGTAGTCCAAGCATGATGGGGCTGTAGCCCAGCTTGGGGATGTTAGCCGCAAGACCTCAGGGGACATACCTGATCCTCTGAGATTTCTAGATTTGCTAGAAAAACTCCATCTGGATAAACATGTCTGTCTTAAGGATTACAGGGCAAGCGTTGCTGAGCTCCACTGTGGATTCTGCCAGCAGTCCTGCAGTAGGACACTGCAATCATTCTTGTCACAGCCGCAGGGATCCTTGTCACAGCCAGCGCTGCTGGCTGTCACAGTGCTGGAAAATAACCACAGCAGCCACAGCCTCTGCCAGCTCCATCTGGAACAAGTCTGCACATGGACAGGGAGCACAAGCTCTGCATCCAGAAGTGTACGATCTGAAGTCATCAACGCAGCCCCAAAGAGGGTGTGCTCACCAGAAAGCATTTGAGCTGACCAGTTATCACCTGCTATATCACATTATTGGTTTGAACATAACACTGGGCACTCAGACCCAGTTCAACCCCTGGGTGGGAGAGAACAGGCTTTCCTCAGGACAGCTCTGCCTCCGTGGGCACTGGTGAATCTGACCCATGAGGGAAGATTTAAAGACCTAAAGATACAGAACTTGTTTCAGTGATCACTTAGGGGACACAATAGCAGCAGAATAGAATTGAAGCATGGAAAAAATTTGCCCTGCTCTGTGTGTATAGACTACTTTTAAATACAAAGCTTGCCTTAGCCTATCTGCAGCATTACTGAAGCACCTCTGTGCTTCTTCATGATACTTCTTCCTGCCACTTCTTTTACTTTGTACCTTTCCATCCTCCTTGTGGCTCTGGCAAGGTAAAGGGATATTAAGGAACAGCTATTAAACTTCCTAATATTATGCAGGTTCACTGTTTTTGATTCTGAATCCAGCTCCAGAGTTTTTTTAATCTTGAGAAATTGGAGAAGATAAAATCCGGTAAAACACATTTATAAATGTAAATGCCCAACACTGCATGCCCTTTACAATTTGCATCTTTCCTGCTGGCCCAGGAATGATTATAAAGACTATTAAAAGGTACTTGAAGGTATATTAAGATCTTATGACTTTACGTAATGCATCACTGTTCCTAGACAAAGCTATAAAAAGTATTATTAAGTACAAAAAGCAATTCAATTCTAATGTCATTGGTAGTCCTTTGCTTTACTGACTGTAGTGTCCTATAAGACAAGTTTTATTAACCTCAGAAGTAAATGTCCTTAATGTGTGCCTGCACTGGATAGTTTATGGGGGTTTCACAGCTACGTGTGTGTGCCTGGTGATGTCCTGCTTTTATCCGTGCTTCCCTCAGTATTGTGATGCAGCGCTGCAAATCAGAATAGCAAAAAGTGTCTCTCAAGTATCAGCAGCTGTTGCGTACCAGCCACATTGGCCATGGATTTCACTGCTTGGAAATGAACAATAAAAAGCAATCTTAACAATAAAAAGGTCTTCTGAGGTAGTATTTCTATATCTCTTTATCAAGAGAGTTTCATAGTATTTCCATTTCTCTCTTGGAAATAGAAGTGATTAAAAAAAGGGTATAGAATACTAGCAAGGTTTATATGTATATTATGGTAATTATGATAGGGAAGTGAATTCAGTTAATCTTCCCTGTGCATATTTTCATCTTATTCATAGGGGAATTGTTCTGATACTTCTTCCAAAGGATGTTTTCACTTTGAACCTCCTCTTTTTCCTTATGTGAGGACTAATGCAGCCAGTACTGCTGTTTAAATGTATGTTTGAGCCACTCTGAATTAATCCTGTGGTCCTTGGCAACAACTTCCCTTATCTTTCTGAGGTGCTATGAGAGTTTGATCTGAGGCACCATTAGTCGAATAGACATAACAATTGTGTTAGTTAATTAGAGACATCTAATGTATTTGCTGGACATCAGTTACTGCTTAATAGTGTAAATAGTTCAAGTCTGCGAATGTATTACAGTTGATGAAGAAGCTAGAAACTTGGCATTTTTCTTAAAGGCACATAGGCAAGTTTCCCATGTCCTCATCACCATGGGAAGGGTCCCTGGTGGAAAGGTAGCTTGCCTTCTGGATTAGGTTTACCCATGTGTTTGGTATAATTTACACAACTTCCAAGCTACAGTCACCCTTTGAATTCTCTGTGGGCAATTACATTGTGCTAGGCTCAAACTGGGAATCTCTGCTCAGGCTACATTTGTCTTACTTTGCCAGAGAAGTGCGTTGGTGACTGCTGCTATGTATGATACTTAAGAATAATATAGTACTTAGGTATAGTAACTGGATCTGTGTGTCAGTGTGGCAAGTTCAGTATATTGTGGTTTCAAACTTCTTCACAGGTATACTAGGATTTTTTTCAACTTTTTTTTTTTTCCTGTGGAGCTATATTAATTACCAAATTTAATTTATTTTTAAACTATTTTTAAATTTGCTGATGTTACTTTATTTTCTTGCATCTATTTGGCTGTTGCCAGAACCATTTCCAAATAACAACAACATAATTTAGTGGAGGAAATCAGCTCAGCTGGACTATGAAAGCTTTATTAAAAGGGCTGCTGTCTGCATGCAGTGAATATTTAATCATTGCCTTTATTTTTTGCTCTAATTTTCAATTCAGTGTATTTTAAAGGTTCTAATTATATATTTAAAAATGACAACGATATGGTCTTTTCCTCTTTCTCTTTAATTTTCCTAAAATAGTCTAATTTTAATTTTTCACTGAAAACTGTCTTTTACTGTTTTCAAGTTGGTTTTAGAATCCTCCAGAGTCTCAGAATTTATATTATGTTCAGCGTTTGTAGATCTAGAAAACTACTGTCTCAGACCTTAATGCTGTGAAATTCAATAGACATTTTGCCTTTGAGTTTAATAATGCTAGGATTTACACATTTATGTTTGAGCAGGTTAAGTTCATGATAAAGCAAGATTTTTACTGAAAATTATGTAATTTTTAGGAATTTTCATTAGTACCCACTTGTGAATACTCAAAGCAGGTTTTTTTAGCCCTAGTTAATTTATGGATTACTAGGAAATAACATTACTTGATTTAACAACTTAGGAATTTCAAATTTTATTAGACGTGATGTGATTTTAAAATGTATTTTTAATACTTAGCATCTCATACAAGTAGCAGGTATAATGTTTATACAGCATTAGTAGAAAAAGGATGCTTCAGGAATTTTCTGTTAATTGTTTTGAGCTGTCTTTTCTCTCTTTTATTTCATCTGAGGATAAAATTTTAGTTCCAGTCATTATTTTACTGAGAACTCCATAAGTTATTACACAAATAATATAGGTAGGGTTTTTTTTATGTTAGAAGTTCAAAGATTAAACTAAGCTCCCTTAGAAGAAGGTAAGATGTCTAAATTCAAACAACCTTTTGTTCTGCAGTATGTGAGATCTTAACAACACCAGCATTCACAGTGGCCTTTTGTTCATCCATGACCTAGTAAACTGTACAAATAAAAAATCAATACACTGAGCTACAAATGGCAATTAAATTATCAGATTCCCAAAACATTTACTATTTAATTCCTACTATTGAGATTATCCTGACTGAGTAACTCCAAACAATTAGCAAACATTGTATTAATCAGAAAGTGTTTGCAGGGACTTAAGTGGTGATGTTCTTAAGTTGCTGAACTGATTCTCACTTGCAGGCACAGTTGGTTATTTATATCCATGGACAACATTACACAAGTTGGCGAGAGCACGAGCAGATGAATTTCACAGTTTCTGTTTCTTGATGGTGCATCCTACATGACAAAAAGGCAGTGTTTTGTTGTTGCTTTTTGTGAATCATTTGCAAGAAGAAAATTTTAGGACACAGATGAAGGAGATATGTTATCAGTCAGTGTCAATGTATATGGCTCTTGAATTGTTTTGTTTGTCTCCATCTAAATCCCATTCATCACAAAAACAGTCTATCAGTACTTGTTCTATAGAGTTAGCCAAGTTGAAGACTCACTAGAAATACTGTTTTTTTATTTCCAGATATCTCTTTGAGATGAAAGTTGGCCAGTTTTAAGATTTGACCCTTATACATTTTAAGATAAATAATTGGAAATTACCAATAGCTGAAGCAAACTTGTAATCCTTTCTTCTGTGAATAATCTGCACCCATAGAAGTGTCAGCTTCAGCCAGGTGAGGGTCATAGAGTTACTCCATATTTGTTAGAGGACTTTGTGTATGAGCTCAGGCTGTTTGCTGTTCCTGAAGACTATGTGGTGCAGCTGAGAGGCTGGGAGTGTGAAGATGACTGTAATCCTCCAGCCTTACTCTGTTCAGGTCATGTTTTATATTGGCTGAGTGAGGGCCAAGAGGTTAATAGAGATTCTAGGTTTAATGCATTTTTCCTATTCAGATTCTGCAGGTTCTGAGTGTTATTGTTGTAGCTCTTGAGAAAGCAAAGCTTTACTCATCCAGCAGTGGTTTCACCTGCGTACTGAGACATCCTTTACATCAGAGCAGTAGCAAAAGGTTACCTGCCTTCACTGGTTGGCCAGGTGCAGGACTTCTACAGTGAATACCAGGTGGCTGCTAAAAATAATTAAAAAACGTATGTGAGGAGTAGAATGGGTTTTAAAGATGCTGAGCTAAATTGTACGTAACATTGCACAAATGCATAGCTACCTTCACAGCATAAAATTTGCAACATCAAAATAAAAGCCACGGTTTGCTAGGAAACTAGGAGGCTGATTATTGATTTGCTTCTATTATGGGTATTTATGCTTATACCTCTGGGTCACTGGTAGCTCTGGCAAGTTTTTAGTATTATGGAACTGAATCAATAATTGCTTATTTACTGCTTATAATTAATTCAAATTCAGGGAGCACAAGTTTTGTTGGGGGTTTTTTGTTTGTTTGTTTGTTTTCTTTCCCTATGCATGAGGTTTTTTTATAATTTGGCACTTAACAGAATTAAAATTGATCCTGCTGTGAAAAGATGCTGGTATTAGCAGCTGCTGATGGTCCTGAAAAACAAAAGTTGTCAATACTGCTTGTAACTCTTAATCGGATCTATTTGGAGAATGGAACATCCTCTTCCTTCAAAATTCAACCTTGGTATTTACATCCTCTTCCTTCAAAATTCAACCTTGGTATTTTTTATCCATATTGAAGTCAAAGTGTTATGGAAAAGACATTTGAAAATTTCTAAATGCATGGACTTCACAGAAGGTCTGTACCATGTTAAACTTTGTAACAGTAATGATTCAATTGAACATTTTTCTGTTTATTTCATCTGTTATAATAATTCAAGCTGTATTGTGTGTTCATTTTGTGTAGAGAAATATTATATATGCCAGGGTGTGTTGTGATGCTGTTGCTGTGAAAAGCATTGAATTTATACATACATTTGACAGAATCAATCAGAGAATCATAGAGTACTTCAGGACTGAAGGGGATCTCTGGATCAGAGGAGTAGATCTCTGGACCAGAAGTCATCTAGTGGTATCTACTCTCAAAGCAGGGCCAGGGAACTCCAGTTGCCCAGGGACTTGCCCAGGTGAGATATCTTCAGTGATGGAGATTCTACATTTGTGTTAATTATGTTTTGGAAATATCATTCAGCTTTGTGTATTTGAACCCATTAATATGCTGAGGCAAAGTCAGGTTTCCTTGATAATATTGTTGTGGAATGATTTGATTATTCCAACAACTTTGTCTGTAAAAAAAACCAAAGAAAATGCAAAAAACCCAAAAAAATGCCTACTGTTCCAGGATGATTATTCAGAGTGTTTCATGAAACTAATGTAATTACACTGCCTGTAACACATTCCTTTCCCTGTCACACCCTGAGTGAATAGGCTGTGAGCAACTGAGTGACATGTGGGCTGAAGGGAAGAAATGCTTTCCCTTCAGCTTTTGCCCTGGTTGAGAGGAGGAAGAAACTAGTTTAGCCACTTCTGATATGGTTTCTTGCGTCCTGTTAACTTCTTCTGTGGTCTGATGGAAGTAGATTAGTTTATATCACACAGATGCCGTTAAACCTTTACTCTCAAGGAATTTTTCTCCCAGACTCTTTTTGTTATGCAGAAACCCAGGAGCGGAATTGGGGCATCCTTTCTAAGAGTCTGATGTGAATACGGGTGTGCAGCCTTGAGTGCATGAAGTCCAGAAGAATTGGGATGGTACCTCTACACTTCAATTAATTTAATTTTATCTGCTCAGGATAGGTTTAACACTGTGAATATTGCAGTTCATGATTGGGCTACACGGAAAGTAACATTCCCATCTGTTTGGCTACAGCCTGAGCTTTGGGAGCTGCTCAGCTGTCTTGTCACATGTGAACTTTCCTTTTTTCTTTTTTAATTGACCTCGATGTGATGTTTTGCTTGGTCCTTTGAGTTAATGCATAGTACTCTACTGTCCCTGTTGCTGGTAGATAGGTGTGGAGCCATGACTTTACGCTACCTTCACATTCAAGGGACTAACATAAGCTCTAAGCTCTGCTACTATTTTTCTGGCATAAAGGGAGGTCTTAAAATGAGCAGAAGTCGTAACTTAACTTGTATTAGGTTTCTACATGCATTTTTCATCACCTGAAAAAAAATTGTCTTCACAAACTAACTTTTTAATGAGAAAGCTTCTAGTGTTGCTAGTAGCAATGAGTAAGTGTCTAGCTGCCTATAGCACTTCTTGTTAGTTCATTAAAAGGCTAGCCTTTCTAATTACATTTGCATGTCTTTCCATAATTTGTATAGACCTCAATAATTAAATGGGTGATAATCTGTCAGCAGAATTGCAAAAGACCTTGATCGTTAAACATGTCATCCCTCCGGCAGTATTTACAGTTATATAATAGTATATTGCCTTTCTTACTTGATTTTTAACTGAATATTAGATGCTGTTGCTCATATTATCTTCACAAATAGTGTGTCAAGGAATGGATGAAGACACTTTAGGGCAGATACAGGCAGTCTGTCTTCTTGCTCCCTGCTCATTCCAAAGACAGATCTCATTTCTGTTTTAGTTATTTGAAGCTGTCAGTGTTTTGATTTCACTAATAAGTAATTTTAAAATCTGAAATTAGTATTATTTTTTGCTCTGTGAAGGCCAGTTCTCTTTGTGATGCTTGAGTGGCCAAAAGAGGGTGAATAATACGTGCTAGGTACCTGAAGCATAATTTCTAAACGTGCAGAGGTGAAGCTGGGGAATTGGTGCTCATCCTCTGAGAGTCAGAGCAGAGATTGAGTTGCATGACTGGAAGTGCTCAGGGCTTACAGTGCTGCTCTAAGTATATTTATCTGTTTTCTCTTTTATTTGTTCTTTCCTTCAGAGAGATAGAAAAATAGCCCACCCTAATACATTCCTTTCATCTTTTTTATCTGGTCTTCAGTTTTAGTGTCATTTTTCCACTTCTTTAATACTCATGTGAGTTAAATGCTTTATGTCTGTATTTCATGTGGGCTCTTTGAATACTTTAGAGCGAAACTAGCCATCATTAGATGAAATTTGTGCACACTTATCAGTGCAATGGCTCACTTTCTGATCATCTCAAAAGCCTTCAGACTCTCACCCATGAGTTATGCAATCATCAACGCTCAATTTCTAGCAGCATTCCCAGGTCTGTGTGTGCTGCGCGCTCTTGGCTCACCAGCTCCCCTCAGTCTTCCCTCAGAACAACACAGGGTGATTATCTTTCTAACTCATCTGTGTTACCATATTTAAGACTACTTGGAAAGTAAGGTCACAGCTTTACAACTGCATCATTATCTTCTGAAATCTTTTAAAAATATGCCACTTTAGCACTATATTATGCATTATGTCTTCAGAACAAGGAGGCTAGACTGGAACAGGGGGAAAGGAAAACGACTGCCATGTTTTGATTTAATGTTCATCCCTGACACAGGGTCACGTAAAGGTAGTGCAAGTGATGCAGGAAGACACTTCATTGAGGTTGGAGAGAGGGATCACAAGCTGCAAGAGTGGTTTCTGACCACCTGCCTGGACAAAGTTATTTCATCTGGGCTTTTTACTATTGGAATTGTCTCTATGTGGTTTGGCAACTGTTTGCAGCATCCTCTTAGCATTCTTTGAGTTTGTGCATATGCTACAAATAAAAATAAACTAGGAGAAAATAAGGAGGAGTATCTTCTTTCCAGGAAACCTTGTCTGATTCCTTTAAATCACTACCATATATTTAAAACCACTAATGATAAAAAAAAATAAAATTAGATAAGAACCATAGATTGAAAAAATACAGTTTTTAAGGTCTGAGTTTTTCATAGTGTGTGAGCTTGAGTGTTGCACTGAGTTTCATGTTAGATTGTTATGCAGTGCCACAATACACTTAAAGAATAGTCTCTGTTTTAAAAAAAGCATAAACATTACTGGCTGTTAACTGTACTTAGCAAAGGTCTTCTGTATCTCTTTGACATACTTCATGAATTTTTAGGCTTGCACTCCTTTTTGCTCCCATGTGTATTGAAGCAACGATATAATTTATGCATTTCTGCATATATCTGATCAGGAGCTCTTTTCTTCCAGCCTCATCAGAGCTTACCAGCATCACTGGTAGGAGAGCAGAAAGAAATTCAGCCTTTATTTTCTATGCCATATAGTTAAATGAACAGCAGAACCTGCCAACCAGCTAATATTACATGATATAGAGACTGTTATGTTAGGTGTAAAGAGCTGGTTTGACAGGATTTTTGAGTATAACTCAGGTGTCTTTTAAGCAGGTGATACACAAAATATGTAGCCTGCCTTAGTGTTTTCCCCAGTACTCACATGGAAGTGACAATATAGTTTCTGCTCTTCAAGTGTTTTATAAACTTGCCTACCTTCTTGCTATCAAAATATTGGCACAAAGTATTTAGATTGGGTGCCTGTATAATGAGTGAAAAGGATTGCTCTTCGAATGATGCTGAGATGGTATGAAATGGAGCATAACCCTTGTTAAAGAGTTTGTTTAAAGCTAAAAACAAAATCAAAACCATTAGCTTTAAAAAACCCATGTTTTTCTGCTTGCATTAAGGCTTTTTTTTAAACCTTTTGACTCAGTGTGCTTCAGATATAACTCATGTAAAAGTTTTATGAATAATAAAATTATTATTATCTAGGCTGCCCTGGCCCCCATCCATGCCATGCCTACAATACAGGCAGTCTTTGTATGAGATGCCTAGAGCCCCTCAAAACTATACTTCTAGAAATGGCAATAATATTAAATAGATAATATTAAAGGTAAAAATTTCTGGCATTTCTGAACATTTTTCCCCTGTGACTATCAAGAGGAAGAAATTTGTATTTCAGCTTCCTTAGTGCAGTAAGTTTTGGCTAAGGCAGATTTAGCTACTTGACTGTGTCATGATAGATAAAGATTAGAACTGTATAAATTAAATACTAGGCACATGATTAATGTTTTTTTCCAGGAATCAGTAAGGCAGTTTATTCTAACTAGAAGAAACAGCTAAAAAGTTGGGTTTTATATATCAAATTGACTTGAATAAGTCTAAATTTTGAAATTTGCCCCACATTAAATCCCCTTTTTGATATTCTTTTCTCCTTGTTTAGTGAGACTTGCTTTATTTTACCAAGGATTGGCTGAGTAATGTTGGTGTAGTATTCCCCCTGGAAGCTCTGGCACTGGTGTCCATTGTCCATTGTCTGTCCCCTATGGTCAGTCCCATCAAGGGTGTGTTATTTTACCAGTTTATATAGATTTTTTTTTTCTTCCTAAAATTAATCTAAGGCATTTCAAACACTTGGTCTCAAGGGCACAGTTGATTCATGTGGGAACTTTTCAAAGCAAAAATGGTAGTAATGTGCCCAAATTCTCTTTTCCTTCTGTGGGAATAGGGCACTGTAAGGTTTCTGTGCCTTTGAAAATGCTTTCACTTTAGGTTCCAAATTTATTTTGATTTTGATTGCTTAAATTTTACCCATGAAATATTGGACACTTATAGTCCTTGATTGAATTATGAAGAAGATAAGCTAAGAAAACCATTGTTCTTTTATGTTCTTTTGTGTTATTCAATATCTCTGATCTGATTTTTTGAAATATATTTACAAATTCTTCTTGGAGTTTCATGGCATCATCACATCTGTAGATTTAGTGGTCTGATGCAAATGATGATCTGATTCTGTTAAAGTGATTAAACTTCCAAAACATTAACAATGTTTTGTATACTCCCCATCTGCTATACGCCTAAATACATTCCAGTATTTTATTTATGTTATGGACTTTGTTTTGAATTATGTTCTTTTGCTGCTTGCATGAACGTTTTATGAAACTTTCTTCTGGTATATTACTTTTGGGAACAGCTGATCCTCCCTTCATTAAGCACCTAATACTTTTGGAAACCTTTTTTTTTCATTTGAGAGAGAAGTATTTGTTTTTAACATAATTTTAGCATTGTGTCATTTGTAGTTAATTGCCCATATAAATAGAAATGAAAGGAAGCTTGGGATGCGATAAAGTTATTGGGATGAATTCATCCCTCTTGCAACTTCATTGACATATGGTCCTGGTTTTTAGCTGAGACAGAGCTTGGTTTCTTTTTAGTAGCTAGAATAGTGCTGTGTTTTGGTTTCAGTGTGAGATTTGTTATGAGAAAAATATTGGTAACATACCAATTTTCATTTTGTCACTGGAAGTTGAAGGACTTCGTGTTTTGCCAGTCTACAAGTGCAAGATCTAATGGCGGATGAGAAATATTTAAATTAATAAGCTTAATTGGCATTTGGATATGCCAATAGTATATTCCATATCATATAACATCATGTGCAGTATATTGATGAGGGTCTTTTCCTTTCTTGCTCTCTCTGGCTTTTCCTCAGGCTCTCACTCTTCCAGGATTGTGGTTTCAGTTTCAGGATTGTTGCTTTTCCCAAATTGTTGTCTTAAAATGGGCTGGGCTTGGTCAGTGTGTGGTGAGCAATTGTGCTGTCTATCACTATCACGTATTTGCATATTTTATTACTATTGTTATAATTATTCTTTTAATATCATTATTATTTAAAGTTTTATTTTATTTCAATTATTAAATTTTTCTTATCTCAAACTACCAGTCTCCTTATCCTTGCCCCCAGTTGTCCCCTCTGTCCCCTGGTGAGGGTTGGGGAGTGAGCAAATGGCTGTGCTTGGCTGTGCTTCACTTGCCAAGTGAAACTGCCACACCTATATATACGTATCTTATAGGTCAATATAGCCCTCCATTGTTCTTCATGCCTACATGTAATGAATTTCTTTATACCCTGGATATTTACTTCCATGTGCTTCTCCTGTGAGCTCTAATATTAATGACTTGAAATTCCTTGGATTTAATTTTATAAGTAGTCCCTAAAGACTCTTGTTTCACAGTTGTTTTCAAAACACTAAACAGATAAAAGATATAAGAAAACCTCTTTAAATATGAATAGTTTGTACTCCTGCTTCAGCACAGAATGTAAGAAATCAACTTTAGATCACTACCAGCACCAGCATGATGCCTCAGAGAAGTAGTGCTTCCTAATCAGAAATATTAACAGAAATCACAGAATCACAGAATTGTAGGGGTTGGAAGGGACCTCAGGAGATCATCTGGTCCAACCCCCTGCCAAAGCAGGTTCCCTACAGCAGGTTGCATAGAAAAGCATCCAAGCGGGTTTTGAACATCTCCAGAGATGGAGACTCCACAGCCTCTCTGGGCAGCCTGTTCCAGTGCTCCAACACCTTCACAGTACAGAAGTTTTTCCCTTTAGTTTGTATGGAACTTTTGGTGTTCCAGTTTTTGCCCATTGCCCCTTGTCCTGTCACTGGGCACCACCAAAAAGAGTCTGGCCCCATCCATTTGGCCCCCGCACTTCAGATATTTATAGACATTGATAAGATCCCCTCTCAGCCTTCTCTTCTCCAGGCTGAACAGTCCCAGCTCTCTCATCCTCTCCTCATACAGAGATGCTCCAGGCCCCTACTCATCTTTGTGGTCTTCTGCTGGACTCTGTCTAGAAGATCCCTGTCTTTCTTGAACTTTGGGGCCCAGAACTGGACACAATACTCCAGATGTGTCCTCACCAGGGCAGAGTACAGGGGGAGGAGAACCTCCCTCGACTTGCTGGCCATGCTCCTTGTAATGCACCCCAGGATATTGTTGGCCTTCCTGGCCACGAGGGCACTCTGCTGGCTCGTGGCCAACCTGCTGTCCACCAGGTGAGAATGGTGAGAATCAGAGGTTTCATGGATTAGTGTATGGGCAGAAGAGATTTTTTGCTCTTTAGTATAAAAGAAGTCATCCAGTGGTTCTGTTGAAAAGATTTAGTTTGAACACTGACATGGAGATATTGCACTGAAACATAAACAGATTACTTCAGAATGACTGCAGTAAATGCAGTTATATTTCAACCCACAATAATCGTAAATGAGATCTTTTATTAAATGTTAATATTTTTGGGGACTACATTGGTTTCTACTTAGATCTTTCAATTATGAGTTACTCTCTGCAAAGAGATGCCTGCAAAATAAAGAAGGTGGAATGTGTAGCAAGGGATGTTTCTGAGGGCTTAAAACCATTTGAGATTTATTAATTTTCTGGATTTGGGTTAACATGGTTCCATGAATAGGCACAAGGCCTGGAGAGTGGGATTAGGAAGGTTTCCAGAGGCTCTGAACTCATGTCAAGCAAAACTGTCATGCCAAGCAGCTAAGTCAACTGAATAGGGAAAAGCCTTGAAAGTGCTTTATCAGTGCATAATGTTTGTAAATTTTATTCAATTAATTTACAGCTGCAGGGCTCATGAGACTGAAATTAAAGTTTTGTAAAGTTTTGATAAGGAAGCAGCCAAAAACAAACAAAAAAGTTTGATTAGCTCTGGATGTTTTCAAACAAGTTGGCAGGAGAACCAAATTTCAAGCAAGTGTTGCAGAAGAAGATCCATCTAGTCTTAGGAGTTACTGTAATCGACTGGACGGGTGGCAGGATGCCTGCTAGCACCACATATGAAGTGCCTGCAGGTGTAGTTGTCATTTGCTTTCCCTTCTACCAACAGGTGCCTCAAAGAAAAGTCACATCCCAAAGAAAAGCCTCTGGAAGCTAATACTATCAAAAATACTTAACAAATAAATCTTTTACTTAAAAGCACTGTTATTTCTATGACAAGATTAAATGGGGTTTACTTCAGACAATAAGCAATAAGTGAAAAAGAGGATGTGCCAGAGGACAGCTGGGGTACTGAAATACCAGCTTTATACAAAATACCACTGCCTCTGCTGCAGGCTTGAAGATAACTAACTCTTGAATAGGTGATAGCTGTGCCACTGCTTATTTCTATCTCTCTCTCTCTCTATTCATTTTTCTTGGGGAATCAGGGAAACCCTCAACTTCCCCAAGAGCCCTTTGGATGTATCTTGGAAAGATCAGAGTGGGTGCTGCCACCCCACTTCTCTGCTTCTTGTGGATGAGTTAGGAGAAGTGGTGTTGCCCATTAATACCTTGCTTTTGTTCCTCACCTGGTGCCAGGAGAGACCAGACTTTTTGAACCAAGCTTAAGATGAGCTCTCCCTTTCATCTGCAACATGGGTTGCTGAGGTAGCAGTTTCTATTCCTTTTAGTTGTGCATGTTCATTATTTCATATTTGCATTTGTGAAAGGAGCAGTATTTTTGTTGTTTTCTTACATGCATTGTTAATTTTTAGACTTGAGTTCCCATTTCTCAGTATTGTTTCTTAAAATAAGATTAGCCAAGTGGATTATCCAAAGAGCTTTTTTGCTTCCAGTCATTGTGGAGTTTATATTTTATTGGGAATCTTCTGCTAGTGTATCTACAATGAAAAAGGAAATTTCATTAAAATCAAATTTTCACATGGGAACCTATCTACTTTTGCTGAAATATTTTTATTTTCTTTGGGAAAATCTAAACAAAATACTTAAATTTCAGTCAGATCCCATTAAAAGCAAACATCTCAGTTTGTTAACAGCATCTTTTAGTGGGGGTGAGTGGTATAGGTTTGATGCATCCCAGTCATGTCAAAGTTGTGTCAGATGCACTTAGGCAATGCTGCTCTGTCTGGAAATGGGAGCTTTAAATCAGTCACAAGCTCAGCCTGCATCTGGGCAAAATATCAGCTGCCTTTTCTGGGAACAGAGCAGTGTCTTGAGGGGAGAAATACAGCATCATCCTTGTTTGAGTCTCTGCTGTGTCTGTCATTGAAGCTCTGTGATTCTGAGAGAGACCTAAGGACCACAGGAGGTTACTGAAGGTGGTGGCAGTGGTGTTTTCTAGAACCTTTTCTGCAGAGGGCACAGCTACCTGCATGCCCTGGGGAAATTGCTGCCCTACCATCAGCTCTTTTGCCAGTGGTTCACTGGGCTGATAGAAGTTTATACCAAGGTAACTCAGATAGTATCCCAATGGCAGTGAATTGCTTACAGTAACTGTATCAGAGTAGGCTCTTTCCTGCAATGCTGTTGGTCTAGATGAGCTCAAAGGTTTTGTAAATGTAAATTGTACCATGCGCTGTTATTATTTGACTTTGAACTCATTATTCATGGTTGGATGCTAAATGTTTTGCAATCTTATTTCCATAAGTATTTGGAAAGAAGCAAATCTTCCTTTAGTAAGTAATGTTTCCTTCAGAAATTCTGCTGACATTTTTAGGATTGAAGAAAAAAATGGAGAAAAAATGGTCTTCAGTGAGACTTCTTTCTGATCTCAGAAGGATACGGGGACCGAGCGCCTAGACTTTCTAGTGAGGTTTGCATGCCTTCCAGTGAGTCTTTCACACTGAGACGTCTGGTGGCAGGCTTCTGGGTTTATACTAGGAGGGTATATACAAAGTCTTGAAGGGCATTTTTTGAGGTTCTATTGAAACTTACTTTTTTTGTGTGTGTGTATCCTATACTCACTTTAATAATTGTGAAACATAGTATATAGATGAACATTCAGTTGCATTCAACTATATAATTTATTTAGATTTCAGGATTTGTGAGTAGTTCTTAAAATTTAAAAAGTACAGAAGGAAACTTTATTACCAAAAGACTGCTGGGGGTTTTTTGTTTGGTTGGGGGTTTTTTGCTTGGTTGGTTGGTTGGGTTTTTTTTTTGTTGTGTGTGTGTAATAGCAATTCTTCCATAAGGAAATATGTATGTAGTTTATGATCTTCACCATAGATGGGGTTTTGGCTACATTTTAAGAAACATATTCTCAACTTCATAGAAGTTGGCAATGTTTTTTGATTCCATTCAACCTCTGCAAGTCAGAAGAGACAGAAGTTCATTATCTTAAAGATTTTGCAGACTTTATTTGGTTTTACATGCTATTTGTCCATTTTAATTCTGGTTTTCCTTATTTCCTTCTTCAAACCTCTATGTGGATTTTTCCAAAATAATTTAGAAGTTGGCAAACCACTATCTTAAAACTGAAAACTGTAAGTTTTGGTACAGTGTGACAGCTTATCCATTGCTTTCTATTGTCACTGCTAAGAGCCAAATAATTTTGCAGTGCTATAAAATTGCATACTTAAAATCAAGTCCTGTATTTGTGTGGAGCTGAACTGAAGTTAAACATATACAATATCAAACTTTGGATAAGGTTCATATTTTTTTATCCAAACTTTGCATGAAAGTCTGCTCTGAAGTCTCTAAAAGTATTCGGTTTGTTATTGGTGAATGTGTGTGTGAATGTATTGATTGCTTCTTCACTTTAAAAAACAGGCTCCAAAAGCCATATTTCTTCTGTTTTTTTAGAGTGATTATGGTTTGTTTCTTACTCAAGTGACAGTAAGTTTTTAAAAAAGTAGTCATGACATATTGACTCCTTAATCAACACTAATTGCAGATGGTTTTTCAACTTACTGTGGTCAGCCTGTTTATTGCTGTGTCACAAAAATAAAGTTATTTAATGATGGTAGAAAAAATAAAGCAAAAGCTCTTCTGTGACATGCATCTATTATTAAGAGTCTTGGTGCATTAAAAACGTTAGAATAATAACCTAATACAATAAATCTATGATTGACCTAAGCCCTCTCTTAAAGGGGAGAAAGCCTTGATTTACCACCTCGGAGTAAATATATGCCACAAAAGTCAGTTATTTGATATCATATGATATACAGTGATTCTTTGAAAGTAATAAAACTTTAAAAATAAAGATATTTAAAGAAGTAGATCATTAACTGCTTGAAAGAGCAGGAGTCATGGGAAAGAGGCACTTGCTCTCATAAATAGTGATATGTTCAGGACTTCAATGAGATCAGTTTATAACAGAAACAGTGGAATATTCCAGACATTAAATATTATGAGATAAAAAAATCTTATTAGATGAAAAAGTATTTTAGTTACACAACATACCTGCTTTCTGATAACAGTTGTGTGTTACCTATGCAGTTGGTCCATTTTTAAGTCTGTCACATGATTCTTTGTATCACAAAATGCCTATATACTGTTAGTTTCTATTTTGGGGGAAGAAAACTGAAAACTGCTTTTGTAAAGTATAACCTAGAGACTTGGAGGGCTTTTCTGGACATTTCATTTGATTGTATTTGTCTATAACATTCTATGTGGCTTTAAAAATAAAAGCTGGGAGGAGAGGGAGTCCTATTCTTCACAGTTTGTCTTGAACTGTGTTCTGGTGAAGTTTAATTCAATTGAAAGAGACTGACCACATTGCTTCAGGCTCCCAACCTCTCTGATAGGCAGATCCTCTTAGTCTTAGGGGCAGCAGTGCTTTTAGACATACTTTTCCTTTAAACTTTAAAGTCCAAGAGACGCAGATATGTTCAAACAGACCCTGTCTTTGTACAGTTGCATTTGCTCTGCCTTTATCCTTTTGTTGTACAGGTATTGCAATTCTCTATAGCCTCTGAGCTGCTCTTAGGAGTGCTTTTTGCCTGACTCTGACCCTTAAACCACCCCAGATACCTGGAGGATGTCATAAAGGTAGCATGTGTTCCAGTCTACCATTTGTGTCCCTGGTGTATTGCTTGTCAATGCTGGCCAGTGCCACTTTCACCGACAGCTGTGTTTGGAAGCATTAGTGACTGTCAGAGGTGTGTTCTGAAAATGGTTTATTTATAAGAAGGTAATGGAGGGGGACATTGGACACAGGAACTGCTGATGTCTTCGTTTAGATGGAAGATCTGCAAGAACTTTACTTGATGGACGTTGACTTTCAAAACACACTTGCTCATTGAAGAGGTGATCAGTTAGGCTTCCCATTTAAGAAATGTCCATCTTAGGGGAAAACAAGAACATAACAAAGTAAGCAGCCAGGCTGTTCTTTCAGGAAACTGGTTTATTGATTAGTAATGGCAATTAATACTCTAAATGCAGTAAAACTGAGCTGGACCAAAAGCAATATTTTAGAAAACTGTTCTTCCCAGGGATGACTGACACATGGGGTTGAGGTATGATGCTTGTACCTGGTTAACTTTACAGCTAAGATTTCACCCTATTTTATAGCTTCTGTTTAAAACATATTGAGTTTTTAATGAGATTTCAGGAAGTTACTGTGTTTTGCAGCCATCCTTTTCACTTTCCTTGTTTTTGTAGTCTACTAACACACTCTTACAAAAAATAGCTGTCCACAGATGGTAGATAATGTGAGGGAGATACAGTTGCCTGCAAACTTTCTTCTAGAGAAATTTAACTCTGCATTCAAGGAAGTCTGAAAGAAAACAAGATAAGTCATGGTCAGGGGTGTAATTATGAGTACAGAGATCTTCCTGTTACAGGGGCACTTGACAAGAACCAGAGAAGGCATGTGAAGAGCCAAACACACGGCAAGATTGTTTATATCCCTGTGACTACAACTCTCCTCTGCCTATGCAGAAATGTCTGAATTTTCAGTCTTTGTTCTTCTCCTTGATTTTACATAGTTTAATCCAGGATCACAATTTACTGTCTCTATATAGTGCAAATGTTTTAGTCTTTGTTCACTAAGAGACAAGTTTCCCCTACCAAATTATTTTCTTATCTCTCTGCAATTTTTGCCCCGCCTGAGGTGGGAACTAAGGAAACAGATATACTATATATATTTTTCATGTCTACCTGCAATATTTTTCTGTTACATTGCAGAGAAACTCAGTGTCCTGGAGTAGCAGTTTAATCTTGTAGTAGTTTGTCTTGGAAAGAGGCAAGCAAAGATTAACAAAAGCTTTGTTCTTAACATTATTCTGTAAGTCATCTAGATTTGCTGGTATCTATCTCAACATTACTAGTTGCATCCTAACTATAATAAAACCTTTGGCTTGTTTTGAAAATACATCTTGTCTCCTCAGTGTGGAATCACTTATGCTACTTCATCAGAAATAGCCAAAAGCTCGTCCTTGAGAGGCAGCTTGGAATAAGGGTCATCTGTAGTGTAATAGTGACAAGATGCTGCAGAATTTATCTGCATTCAGTCAATCAGAGAGGACTTTCAGTTCATTGTGGGAGAGAGAAAAGTGCAATGTCTGGTAGATATTCCTATTGCTAGCTGATCTGTGAAATATATTAATTAAAATGATGAATTGGTCCCCTTTCAATTTAATAATTTGATTAAAGAAAAAAAGTCTGCTAAGATCAAAGAGTAAAGCATATATTTCTTCACAAAGCAGTGTGTTTGTGTGATAGCTCATCAGACACCAGGCTATACCATGAAGGTGCCTGCAACATGCTGGTTGCAGTATGTTCCTCAAAGAGATCATGCATGGTGTGGAGGATGTGTGCTGTACGTCATGCTATTCCTCTGGGTCGCTGGATCACACTTAAAAGGCATAGCAATGGGCATGCCAGAAAGAAAGGTAGATTGGCATTCAAGAGGTTAATTAGAATGGGAAAGAGCAATTAAAGGGATGTGAGGAAGTCTTCATAAAACTGTAATTGAGTGCTTTTCATTAAATGATCTCATTAAACAAGGGAGAGAATTTTTTGTTGTTGTTGAAATTCTGAATCTCCTATTATGATTGTCTAATCAGCTTTCTCAAAGAAGAGTTATTACAATACCATAATTTTGAAACCTTTTGTTGTTCTCAAGATACTGCTAGGTATGTTTTATGTGGATGTGTTTTTCTTGGCCCCAAAATGGGGAAATAGAAGTGATAATATTACTTGGGTATGAATGTTGTTTGCCCAACCTATGAAACAAATAAAGATTTAGCTTTTAGTTTCGGTAATTGCATCGTTGTATTATGCATATCGTATGATAATGTGGCTACTTGTGCAGAATACAAATCAATACCTCAACAGCAAGTAACAGATGGATGGCTTCTGCGAGAGAACTTTGTTGTCCATTTACTGATTGCAGTTAGTAGTTTATGTTAGCAGAGACATACCATAACTACTGGTGCCAAAATAAACATCAGTTTGAATAGTGGTCCAGTGAGAACAGGTTCTTGCTGGTTTACTAGATAAGAGCAGTCGTGTCGACTGGTAGACTGACTCTTTGCTTTAAATTAAACAGTGTAGGGACTCAGAGAGAAGAAGGAAAGAAAAATTATTAACGTTACATTTGTGTTGGTATACAATACCTTATATATTGTGAAGAAGTAAATTTTTTAAATCACAACAAATAAAGCCTGTCAAGGAAAAAAAAATAAGAATAGACACAGTGAAGTGCTGCTGATCTAAATCAAACAAGAAGCAATAGCTTTGCTTAATGTCATGCCATTCATATCCTCACTGTATATTGTTGTGTCAATTATTTCTGTTGTTTTTCTATTCTATCTCTGGATTAATGACCCACAGAACTGCAGGAGCACGTGTGGAGAGAGGACGGCAAAACTCAGTGAGCACAAAATATTGTTGGCATAGAAAGTAATCAAAATTAAAGCAGAAGGAAAAGCTTCATATCTCTCTACTTCCCTTACCATGACCCTGGGTACTGTGTGCTGTAGCAGTAAATGCCTACACACTGATTAGATTATGAATTATTTTTGAAGTTATTGGTGTCCTTCCAAAATCTTTTAGAGTGATTTACATGTGTGAGTGTGTGACATACATCTCACGGATATGTTTACGCTGTTATTTTGGCTCATGCTCTATTTTGCACCGTGGCCCCAGCTCTCTGATTGTCTGGTGTCAGTTGTCTTCTGGCCTCCTCTTGGCACAAAACCAACTTGTTCCCTCTTAGAGGAAACCCTGGCTGCTGAACACAGATATATTGACATAGTTTCCACATATCCACTGGGGCCTGCTTTCTCCAGAGCAGTGTAAATATAACCAACCTGGAAGGGCATGGGTACAAGCCAATATGTGCCATTTGCTGCCAATTTTTCTTCTATATTGCAAAAACAGTCTAGAGGCATCCACAGTATACCCTTACTGTAAACAGCATTGTTCTGATTAGTTATAGTAATAAAAGTCCATTTTTCTTAAATAAGCCTTCAATGAAGTGCTAACTAACTCTTAAGGATTTGGGAATCCTCATTGTGTAGCTTGTGTTTTCTACTATCAACATATGTGATTTATTGAAAAAATACATGGATGGGAGAAGAGAGAGATACAGTACATTTTAAAAGTGACAGGGAAGGTAGTATTTAATCTCCAACTCCTAGGCATAAGAAGGAAGGACCTTGTAGGAAATGTGGTTTTTCCCCTCCCGTCAGTAGGAGGTTTTGAGGGTGCCTTACCTGTATTTGCACTTGTGTTTTGCTCTTGAAGTCCAGCAGATACCATTACCCCTCAGCTGTGTTCTGGCAGCTGCACTGGCTACATGTGTACCCTCAGAATTTTGGGAATATGGGAAATTATAGGGGGAAAGAAGTGGCCCAGAAGTGTAGCAAATGTTTTCTTTCATCTTTTAGCATTTATACCCATTATCTATTTTATTTAAGTAAATTACTGAAGAAACAATGTATACCCAGACTTGTCCAGACCAACCACATGTACTGGAGACCAGCTGTGGCAAAATCAAACAAAAGGCACAGCACATTAATTCTTACCCCTTCCCTCAGACTTGGCTGCTTTTTTTTAGGCAGTACTGAATCTTGTAGTTCCTGTAAGGATTAGGAAGGTCCCAAAGACCGTTGAACTGATGCCTTGCTTTTGTTCCCTTCCAAGCAGGGGGAGAACAGGTCATCCACCTGCCACAATGCGTGCTGTGCCAGAGATCATGCATAGAAATAATGAGAACCACAGCTCCTGACAGCCTGCCTTTTTGGGGGAAAGGAGCAGGGAGCAGCATTTTTTTTTCTATAGAAGTATGTCAGAAAGCTCAAAGAAAATGCAGTGGTTTGTATAGTATAGCATATGGAGAAGATACTCAGAATTCAGCCTGATGTATAGGTCACATATGCGAGAGGAAAAATCCAAAGCCCAGACTCTATGGTTTGCATCATCATTGTTTATATTGTAGATTATGCTCATAGCTGGCTGAATTTGACTTGGAAATGTGTTTGACATTACATATATTCTTTGGCCCTTCTTTATCTTCTGCTGAGGAGGAAAAAATCAGCCACTACATCCTTAAACAAAGGTTGTGACTAAGGGTAGCCAGAGGCATACAGCACATAAAAATTGAATTATTGTAATAAATAAAACTTAGTACTTTTCTTTTTTTCTGAATGCCCTTGCCAGACAGTCTTTCCTGATATCTTGCCAGCTAATTAGCATCTGGTGATAGTCATTTCATTTCAGGGTGGTAGCAAAGCTTAATTTATGCTGTTAATTACTTTCCATCAATTTTCCCATCTTTGAAAGGACAGTATATGTATCTGTACTATTACTGAACAGAAGAAAACCCTCCTAGATGAAGTGAAAAAAGAAAAGTAGTTTGTCTTCTCTCAATAATTGTAATGTTTTCTAAGAGAATGAGACTGGATTATGACACATTTCATTTTAAGTGTAAATGCTAATTCAAATTGATTGTAAATTCTAGCAAAAATCGTAAAGGCAACATGCAACTCAGAGAATTGTTTCCAAATTAATTTCTGGAATCTTTCTAGATGCAATTAAAATGTTTTAAAAAGTTAAAACACAGATAAAGACTTTTGATTTAGTCATTAGACAGAAAAACAATTCTAAAACAATGAGATCTTTATAATATGACCTATTAATGATATCTAATGGAAATAATTGAGGAGACAGCATAATGCAGCTATGCAATGAATACTCTGAAATATATGATTGTCTGAAAGCTGATGAGATGACAAGCTGTATAAAATTACTGTATAAACACAACTTGACTATAGAGTACAGACAACAGTTTATTTAATTGTAGATTTCGATTTAGTGGAACTCATACCTTATATCTGTTCTTTTGCTTTCTGATGGATGCAAATGTAGCACTTTGTGCATATCCCTATTTTGTAAAGGTCTGTCTCACTTCCTTGCTGATGGAAAGTGAGGACGAGGAATGGAGGAAGGCTGCCAAAGTGATTTTTATTAGTGGGATCGTTGCAAACCTAATGGAGGCTCCCCCTGAAGTGTCGCCAAGATAGTCACTGAAGTCTATTTATTTTGGGCTGTGTAGATGTGGAAGCTTGTCAGTAGCACTCAGCTCTTGTGCTTTCTTCTCACTGGATTTGCAAAATTGTCGTCCAGCTCCAAACTTGAGGTGATGCTGATTTCTGCGAAGGGTAAAGAGTCCTCTTTTTAGTTCAGACTTGGTCAACTCATCAGCAAGCTCCCTCCTGAGGGATGAAAACACCTCAGACACTAGAGAGATGCAGGTATGGATGTGTCCCCTCCCTCCCTACCTCCCATTAGTGCAAATACACAGAGTGCATCACTCAGGAGTGTGCTTGCTGTGTGAACTGAGGGGAAGACCAGGCCAGTCATCCATGGCCTACCACTTTGAACACTATCACCAAGAGCTTACAGTATGATGTGGGAAGCAAACGTGGGATGAGTGCTTCATTTGGATTGTTTCACTATTAGTTGCCTAATTCAGCCAAAACTGGTTGAAGAAAGAGGAGCAAGTTATGCTTCAGCAGTATTTATCCTTCTTAAGAGTGTTGTAGCTATTGACTATTGGTAAAGGATACATGATGAAATTAGCATGTGGTAAAATCAAAGTAAAACAAAGAAGCCATTTCTCTGCATGCTATGTTATTAATCAGTGGAAATCCTTGCCACGGGACATTGTGGATATTAAAAGGTTACATGAATTCTTGAGAGTACTCTTTTGAGAATTAATAAATGCATGAAAGCATGCTTGGCTTAAGAAAAGCTCTGACTAGAAATGTTTTGAGAATAGGAGAGTACTTGGAGGAAGCATAGTTTGTCCTCTTCATGTGCTCATTCCTGAGGCTTTCACTTAGCCACATTCCTCATCGCTCTATTCTTAATATTAAAAGCATTTTGACAGTTACTTCCCACCCTTCTTTCCCAAACAAGCCAGGTTTTTCCCAGCTTGTGGTAAACAGGCAAGACGACCACTCTCTAGTAATGATTGTCACTCCAGTCACTTGTTTTATTTTAGTCATTTGCTATTAATAATACAATTTAATTAATACAAGCGAGTCATTCTCCTCCAAAAAAACATTGTAAAAATAGATGTAAAACTATCCTAGCAAAAATATCTTAAAATGAAGAGAGTTTGTTTCTTTTTAGTCCTCATTATATGTTTAGACTGGTGACTTAAGCTGGCATCCAGACTGATTCATTTTACATTTTCTTTTGACACAGTGAAGGTAGAATGACTAGCATCATAGATTAAAGTGTTCTATGGCCCGAGGTAGAGCCAAAATCTTCAGTGATATCCTTTATAATATGAGACAACAAACCACAACAATAATTGCTATGTCAGGCCCATGGATGTGTGTCTGAGTTATAATACAACTTTGAAAAGATAATTAGCTTTGATTTAAAGGCATCAGGCAATGTTAAAGCTTCTGCATTTCAGTGTGGTGTTGCAGTGGTTAAACCTCTAGCCTGACTTTGGTTAGCTTCAGTTTCCACTGATGTGAATTGTCATGAGTTTGTCAGAGGAAAAAGCAAAGAATCTCTTCCATAATGAGGCTATGCACTAATTGCCTCCTTGTCATATCTTAAATAAACTAAATAGGCTGTTTGAAGTACATGCTTCTTGAGTCATTGGCTTAAGATCATTGAATCTTGCTGAGGGGAAGAAGTACCTACCTTGCTGGTGTGTAAGTCAGTGCTTGCCTGATGGTGACTGGAAAATAGTCTAACTTGAGTCCCACTTTGTTAGACATTTCCATGGATAAAGAATGCTCTCAAAGCTGAAAGTGTGAATTAATCATTTCCATGGACAAAGAATGCACTCAAAGCTGAAAGTGTGAATTAATGGTGTCCAAGGCCTGTAGAGAGGGAAAGACCTTCCCAAAACAATTTTTGTATAGAGTTTCTGATGCTGGAGTTAGCAGCAGCTGTGTTCAGCAAAGTAGGAGATGGTTATACTGTGGCATTTAATTTTTTTCCACTATGAAACTGTGAGACTGAAAGACGTGTGAAATTTTTCTCCCTGGATGTTGACCAAAATCAGTATTGCTCTCTGTGGGCTTCTTGTGTGATCTGCTTATTTTTCAGTTTCCTAGCTGATCTAATTCCTTTTGCGGTGCTCATCCAGACCTAATTGACTGTGCATATAGTCTGTGTAGTGATAGCTTGGCTGAGCACAAAAGGTAAACACATGACTCTTGCCGTCCATATGCTTAGTCCTCACATCAGTCTTGTCCTAAGAACAAATTGAAGAAGTTACCTCATAGGCTTTCTCCAAGTCATGGCTGACAACAGCTGTGCTGCTCCTTCAGCAACTATGATTTTCCCTAATGCAAGGTGAATCCTATTTCTTTGCTGATGTGTATTTCTAGTGCATGGTGGACTAGCTTGCATCCTAGACAGTTACACCCATAAGCAGATCTACTGATGTCAGTGAAAACAAGCCTCAGAAAGGAAATGGCTATTTAGCTATTATTATCTGCTTGTTTATCATCATTATGTAATGTGGCTAACTTTGGGGAATGGCTCTGGACATCACCTCTAGGGACACCAGGTTTGATCTTTGACTGAGAAGTGGTTGAGGCAGTTTTACTTTGGCCTTGGTCTTGATATAAGGAAAGAGATTTTTAGACTTGCATTTGTTGTTTGAAAAAAATACTGCTAATTTGCCATTAAATATTATTGTTCATATTGAAAGGGTAATAGATCACAATCAGATATTTGGATCTGTGAAAGAGCATTCCACTTTTGAACTTTTGGGTGTGATGGATTTGCGGGTCACAATGATTCAGTCTGAATCATCTTTCATGTGTATCATGGAATTGCTGATAAGTTTGTTTTGTCTATACTGGCATGAGGAAGAGGAGAAAACAATCTGCTGAAGCTGACATGAAGGGCACAAATGTTGGTGATGAATGATGTTCCCTCTGTAACCTGTTAGCTTGAAGGAGGACAGGTAAATGTCTCTTTTTCTCGCAGGTCCTTTTAGCTGGCCAATGTGCCCTCTCTTTGGATGGGTTAGTTACCTGTGTTTTTGGGCTGTATCACTTCCCTGATGCAAGATGTGTGGAAGAGAAGAAGTGGCTCTTCAATGTTAGTTCATCCAGGCAGACTGTCACTGCAAACCACTTAAGCAAAAGTCAGTGTCAGCCTGTGCCTTCATCTCTATTTTCATCCATTTAAGTTCACTGGATGGTATCCCGATTTTCCTGTACAACGCATAGAATAATGCAAGTGGCATAGAAGCTGGGGCACATCTGGTGAAATCAAGTGTCTGTTTATAATGCTACAGTGTCAACAAAGTCTGAAACTTAAGTAGATTGTACTCTGCTTGATCTGCACTCACTCAGATCAGCTGTAAATTTGTGAAACATCTTTGTTTATTGTATTTCCAAATAATATATTTAATTTATATGTACTCAGTGGAGTCTTGATTTGTATGAATGTTTATCCCACAGGCAGTGTTAAGTATCTTGCAAGCAAATCTGTCTGTGCCCTTCATGATGTTCATTTCCCTATGTAGCCCACTCAAGACTGGGTCTCAGCAAAGGAAATGCTGAAAATGCACAGTGCTTCAAGAGTATACAAGCTGTTTGTCTACAGATTTGCATTTTTGTGTCTGGTTTTCATGGCACACTGAAGAGAACAGATCAAAGTGACAGATTCTGTAATTTCATTACCTTTGTGTTCCACAGTTTCTGTTTGTGCCTGTTCTCAGTAGAATAGCACTGGGACCAAAACACAGATTTGGAAAATCTTTGAAGTTTGGAACATATGGGAGGAAGAACAGTCTTGTGACAGTAGACTTTGCTTGAAAGTTAAACTGGTAATTTAATATACAGACTGCATTATGGAAACTATTCATGTTAAAAGCATTGACAAAGCATCAATTCTTAAACAAAAACCAAATTCTGTCTTAGATTTGCACAAACTCTCTGTTCTTATTTTGGCAGTGAATGAGTGTGGAGTCTCTATTCAAGACCATGGTGTTTCCCAAGCCTAATTGAATAGTTTTGTTTGTTTTGTGGGGAGGAGAGGGGTAAAAGATCTTTGCAGAATCAGTTTGTCATTTAAAAAAAAAAAAAGAAAAAAAGAAAAAAAAAGGAAAAAAGCAGCTTTTTTACCCAGATTAATGAACACATATTGCTGATGGACCTGTTTTTCTCAGAGGAAGAAAACAAGGGGTAGTGTTGAAAGCTGTGATGAGCCCACTCCCATCCAAATGTCCAACAAAATTTTAATATAACCTTTTTTATCCTAGAACCATCTTTTGATGTTCCTTAGTGCTTTGCATTCTGTCTAGTTATTAGCAGCAAACTTTATATAAAGCAGCTGAGAAATACTGCCAGGACAGAATCTAAATTGGGTTACATCCTTTTGAATCTGTTCAAATGATATACAAAGAAGATAGTTTCCAGTTCAGGTACAAAATGTCATGTCTTTCTAAGCTGAAAAGTGTTTATTTTACTGAATTTTCACAAAGCACCACAGAGTACACAAAGTGATGAGGATTACTGTCAGAAGTTTAGTGTGCTTTTAATTGTCCTTGAAATCAGGAATAGGCATTAAAGATCATGTTTTAGCTAAGTCTGGATTCTCTTGGAAGATCAAATCCTTAAATTTGTGGTAGGATTGTTATTCCCAATTTTAAAAATTTTTTACTTTACTTTTTTTTCTCTGAAAAACAAGTTGAATATAATTCATAAAATAGTGTATTGTTTTATCTGTGAGTATTGACATGTATTTCTAGTTTAAAAGTGGTGGTTTATATTTTAAAATTCCTAAATACATGGTAATTTTTGTGTACTTCTTCTGAATATTTTTTTAGATTAAGTATAGACCAAATTCTAAAAATAATAAATGTAACTTCAGTTTGTATAGGAACAGGTGAATGATCTACCAAAAAAGAACATGTGACAGTTTGCCATTTCTAATAATCTTCAAAAATAGCTCTTCATGGATCAATATTTGGTCTGATGCAAAGTGTGTGATGCGGTTAATTTATCCAGACAGTTTCACTGAAACTGAATAGCCTATATTAATTCTTAAAGCTCAGAGAAAAAGTGACTGAAAATGAGAAATGACTTAAAAGACAAATTTGAAAGTAATCCTTCACTATTTAATATTAAGTCCTCTGTTTGATTCATGGTAAAAATTTATATTCAAATCTGAGTCATTGCAGTGAGAGCTCCTTATATCCAGGAAAACCCTGAAATGTTTGATTGATGAGCAGTATCGGACAGAATGTAAATTTCCATGCATACTGCTTTTAAATTTAGGAAAAATTAAACATTTTAGTTTTGAAAATTTTAAAGCTGAAAATAGATGCAACATGGTAAATGTGATCCTTATTTTGTTCCTATTTCAGATTCCATTAAAGTTAACTTTAATACCAGTGCTTTCGTTAGTGATATGTTTTGAATTAGAAATTAGATGTTATATACTTTCAAATAAGGAAATTAAATTTTATGTATTTTTCTTAACTGTGGAGAATTCCCTCTCCATGTGCCATAGGAAAATCTAGTTCTGTTGATTATGATCTCTGTGAAAATAAATATTTGTAAAATCAGACTATATTTCACTTAGGACTTAAAGTGATTTGCGATCCTTTCCCTCTTTGTTCCCAGGCCTGAACCTCTTTCCTCCTAAAGGGTATTATCATGTCTAGAGCAGGCAGGTCACCTCTCTTCACCATCTCCATGGCACTGTACCACCTCAGTGGATACAGAAGCAATGCAGGGATGGCCTTAAAGTATCCAAAGTACTAATGAAAGTATCTGTGCTTATAACCAGGGATTTAGAAACAGACGGGACCACTCTTGTACCTTTGTCCATGAAAAAGCAGAGTCCAAATCCAATGCCTGTGGGATAATGATGCAACTGCCTGTTTGTAGAGGGTCAGCCAGATGCAGGCAGTACTTTCATCCTATTTTGAAGATTGAAGTGCGATTTAAATTGTCCTGTGTTCTGCCTTCACAAGGTAGGTGAAAGTTTGGGCCCTGCTCCTTGTCTTACGTAAGTGAGTCCTTGGTTCTCTTTTCTGGGACTGGATGGAGACACTCTCTAGCTCCTCAATTCTTATCTCAGGTCAGTCAGCTGGGGAAATTTCTCAGTGTCATCTCCCAGACTGTGCCAGACCCCCTCCCCCTTTATTCTTTTCCACTCCTGCCTCATGTTCCACATAAGTAAGAAATGGAGTCCTTCTTGCCCACATTGATGTTGCTGTGAAGGTTGAATGCTTCACAAGGCTGTGGTGCCCTCAGATATCAGAGTAACACAGACCAAGGAAGTAACAAAGAATAATCAATATTTTTTTTTTTTTTATATGAATGTTAGTGTCCATTCCTCATGATTCCCTACATGTATTTTAGCTTTTAATCTCTACATGTCTTGCCTGTCTTCTTGATGTGTTCCTGATGCCTGCTCCTAAAGACTGCATGCTGGTAACAAGCAGCTGGTAACATCACTACTCGTTACTGGGGCCCTGCCTCTTCCTGCACAGTGCAGACACCCAGGATGGCACAATGATCAAGCAGCAGCTTCCTTTCTTGGCTTTTTGGTCACTTTGGAAATTTATAAAATGCAAGAATCCACCTTACAGTTGTAAATAAATGTACACTAATGCTGTTGTCATGTCATCAAACCTGTTTCTTGCATGTATGAATGTGTGTCAATACACACATGCGCATCTTAATTTTTACTGGCACACGTACACATAAGTGTCCAAAAGTGCTCACCTCTGTTTATATCCCATAAAGTTCTGTGCTTGTCAAATGTACAGGAAAAAATGTGCATATGAAGATTTTTTTCCAGATGCTCAGATTTTAGTTTACTTTGTAAATTCTGTCTTTATATCTGAGCTTTTTGTTACAGTTTTATTTTGATCCTCGTGGCCACTCCATTGCAGTGAGATTTTGATGTCTGGAATATGACATTTCTATGCATGATTTTCAATTTCAGATAGAACTGGCTAAATGTATACATTTTGGTGGTTTGGATACTATCTAAAGATTACTTAAAACCTCTGGACTGTGTGTTTTGGCAGCAGTTTTGTCCTCTGACAGACCAGCCTGAATGAAGGAAAATAGAGATGAGCAGATAAACTTGAAGGAGCTCTTTGTGAATGCTGATGTTAGGATGATTCTCCATGAGCTCCATCTATATTCAGTGGAGGAGCGGGAATTTATCTTCCAGAGGGAGATTCAGAACAGTTAAAACAGGCTTCTGTCATGAATGTTTTTCTCTCCATTGACTGGAGTCTGTTTAGACTCATTAGCCACATGGGATTAAATTAACCTTGATGAGTATTCTTTCTGATGGGCTGAGTTTCAGTCACTAGAAAAGTTGATACACTAATAGTATCTCTGTATCTTGGGCAATTTACCCTCAAGATGGGCAAATTAAGCGGCATTATGAAGTTCTTTGTAGATCATTTTGCATTAGGGTTGTGTATTTCAGAGCGTACTTTGATCCATATTACCATATATAGGACAGATTAATGAACACATGGAAAAAGTTTTAAAACAACAGGAAGACAGAAGGAAAAGTAAACAGTCTTTCTTTAACCACTGGGTTTCTGACACAAGATCTTAAATTTGTAATTTTTTTTCATTAAAGTAGGTGTGCATCGAATTTTCATTTATTGAGTGAAAATGGAAAGGTGGAAAAGGCAATCTTATATCTGAAGATGTTCATGGTAGGAAAAGTAACCCTCACAGTTGGAAAATCATCAGGTGGCAGCTGCCTAATATCTGAATATACTGACCTTTCTTGGCATTGTGGATTACAAGAAAGTTTGTAGGAAACAAGAGCTAGAGTACTGAGTGCTAAGGGAATGTTAAATACAAACAGTAAAACTCATGCAATGTTATGATTGCAAGTAGAACAACAAAATGGAAAGTGCAATACAAACTGATGCATGATATATGCATTATACATTAATTACATCATTGAGTACTGCTGGTGATTTTTATGTTTATCTGTTATATTACTGAAGAAAGACGTGTTTTCTCTTACCATTTGAGTGAGTGATTTAATGCAGAAGAAATATTTTTATCCATATTTTCTTTATGTGAAGATTTATCTGTTAAATGGAACACTGTAGGAAAATGAGAATGTGACTGACTCAATCTGTTTCATATCGATTTAAAAAACCTGAAATTGTGTTCTTTTGCTTGATATGATGTTATGACGTTCTCTCTGGTAGAGAACAACTTTTATAATGCAATGTGACATACCTTTCTGAGGGTGTTATGGGAACCACATGCCTCGGGGGTTCCCTGGAGGCCCTCTGATGTAGGGAATGTGCAGTCTTGCTGGGAAGCCCAGCTCTTTTGGAAAAATAACACCATGTTCTCAGACTGTCACTGCTGTTAAGCTGGTGCATCGCAATGGGAAAGAGCAGGTTGATACTTGTGGAGTATTCTCAGGTAGTAGTTAATGGGGAGATTGTTTCAACTCTTGTAACTTAAATATAACATGGAAACTAGCAAACATGAGAGGTTGGAAGAGCACTGCTAGACTTCCCTGGGAGTGCTGTTGTGCCAGGTTGTCTCCTACAACAGGTAAAGTATGTCTGGCTCGTGAAAATCATATTTCTTTCCTGTCGTCAAAGAGGTGGGGTAACAGGGAACATTAAAACTGACTTGAGATAAAGTATTTCAAATTGGCTAAAGAAATAAATATTACCTTTGGAAGCTTCATTTCCTTGGTTTTAATTAGGAGTGCTCACCTTAAGCACTTGCTACTTGTCATTTAAAAGTGCTTTAGAGGTTGTATGATACAAAAAGATCAGAAATATTTTTAATCAAAAGAGGGAAATATTTCTCCTGCTTTTTCTGTGTGTGTGTCTGTATGTATGTGTAGGAGCATGTTTGCAATTCAGTGGCCTTAAGACTTGATCAAGCAGATGCAGAGCACGCTAATGCTGTTTCAGCTGTGCCCTGAACTGAACTATGTGCTTGAGTTTTTGCTGAGATTATAGCAATAAATAATTTTTTTTTTAATGTCCAGGAGTATTCTAGGAGTATTATACAAAGCTATTTTTTTCGATAAGAGGATAGCCAGTACATACTGTTGGGAACAGTATAGAGGGCTACATGTGGTTCATGGTCTTTATGTGAGATCCCATGAAAATCATGTGAATCTGATCCATTTGCTCTGATAAAGAATGAGATCAGTGGGATTTAACATCTGACATGCTTCTCTTCTGCCGCTAAACATCTATATTCTCCCAGTTCCACAATATTCACATGACTGAATACTCTTTTTAAGCAGTGACTTCATATATTTTGATTAAAAACCAGAAAGACAGGAAATGAGATGAGACACAGATCTCAGATCTCACTTTAAGGAAAATGTTTCGTGTTTAAGAAAGGACTGTTTTGGGGTTTTTTTGAAATATTATGCCAAGACAAGTGATTCAGAAGGGATAACTATATGAGCAGATTTACCTAAGCAAACGCAATTCTCTCCCTGCTTCCCTCAAAAAAGTTGCTGATGCTCATGAAGACACTTAAAAAAAAATAAAGAAATCAGAAATGTCTTTAAAACTTTTTTTAATATCAGTTCAACTCACACCATTAATTTCTAAAAATAGTTCATAAGATCATAACAAGCAATCAAGCAAATATTTCAAAATACTAAAATTGCTTTCTGTGTAAATTTCATGTTAATAAATTGAGAATAATTTGATTAAGGGATTAGCAGCATTTAGTCTTTGCAACAGTGATGTATTGGATAGTAGTAGTCAAAGTACTGGACACTTCAAGATGGAAATGGTGACACTCAAAAAATATCTTAAGCTTTTATTTTTACACTCCAATTAATTCTACAGTAGCATATAAAGGCCTTGAATTTGGAGTAGTGCCACCCTGTGCTAGATCTGCCCAAGCGCGTTATGTGAATTGGATTCTTCCTGGAAGATACAATGGAAATAGCCAAGGCATATAATTCGAGGGGGACTTGAGGGGTGGGAAGAGAGGTGCAGGAGGGTGAAGAAACTTGCTGAAGGTAATCCAAATACAGAGGTAATGCTAGGAAGTGAATCCAGGTTTTATAACTGTGATTCAATGCTCGGTCCATTGCCATACCGCATCTGCTCTCGTTCCTACTATTTCTTCTGGGAGTTCAATGTTTATTATAAGAATTTTGATGTCAGCTCAAACTAAAATTAAGAGCTAAGGGTCTAAGTGTAGAAAAGCTTTAAAATAACTTGATGGCTTCAGCATGGGTAATTCAAAACTTAAAACAGGCACAGCAGTTCAGCTGAGGTGCTAACATTTCAATTTAGCCCATGATAATTTGCTAAAATATGTATTACCTCAATATACATTAGGATCTGACAGAGGCAGCTGCATATAAAAAGCATCATTACAGTTAGTGGAACAAATTTTAGTTAAATTTCCTCAAATTCTACAACTACGTAAGTGTTTGAAGCCATTAAATACTCTGTGTCTTTTTGGTAAGTATATGTAAGTACTTACCAATCAGGTCATCGACTATCTTTCAACCATATCCAGTGCATTGTAAAAGGAATAAGTGTATTTATTCCTTTTTTGTTTCTGTGTAAATATTATCTTCAAAGTTTCTAGGTTTTATTTTTCTCACTTAGATTTGATCTAATTGAATGAATAATTTGAAAGAATTGATGTTGCCTATGCCCTACTTCCAATAGTTCTCATTCAAAACCAGGTCTGCTTTTCTTTCCAATCAGCACACATTACTTTGAGATAAGCAGATTCTTCAGAATCAGAATGATAATATGAATGTATTTCATTTTTTCTATTATTGAAAACATTTTTTACTTTTGTAACTTATATAATGTAAAAATAAAATTATTCTGTTTTAATAGCATAATAGACAAAATAAAGAGTTGAAATGAAAAAGATTATGTTACTAAAAATGAATCTATGAAAAATAATGTTTAGATCTCCAATCTGTCTTAATTACTTAAGAAAGAACAAAAAAAAAGACTGAAAAAATATTTTAGAATGTTTTATGTGTTTAGAATAGCTCAGTATTCGCATGCCAATGCTTGTGGTGATAAATTCCCAATTTGTCTACAGTGAATAACAGCTTAAAAATTCAAATGCATTTTGCATTTCCTAGAATATTTGCATATATAAATATATAGTATTTACATTTAAGATATATGAATAAAAAATTTAAATGCATATTTAGCACTTTTTCTTTATTTATTCTTCACAATTTTAGGAAGGAAAGATTTCTAGTCTTTAACAGATTTTTTCAATAAGTTTCATATAAAGGAGGCTAGAATGTGAATCATTAGCATATTTTCTTTAGAATTTGGTACTTCTGGTATTTGGTTTCCCTAACAGTGCCTAAACTAAACCCTTAAAACTGTGCTTCTTAGACATTTAGATAATTGTGCTTATTGAGGTCACTGAAGGCCCAATGCTGTGGCCCCTCTTGTCACTGTTAGACGTCAGATTACAGGATGGCTACTGACAATCATGAGGCTCACAAGCTGTTTCTATCAGTTCCGTTAAACATATGTGTAAGAAGAGGTTAAAAAATGAATCACGACCTGAATGAAGATCTGTGCCTGCTTTGCCAAACCGAGATATACACTCTATATCACAGAACATCTTATTGCAGCCAGTGTGAGCCTCTCTGTGATGCAAGGTGGCTTGTACAGTGCAAAGGTTCTCCAGGACACAGCAGGAAGGAATTAGGTTATAGGGGGTGGTGAATTCACACAGAGTGGCTCTGGCTTCTGAACTCTGCACTGAAAAGGTAGAACCATAGCAAGGCTCATTTTCTCCTCTTCTAGTCAAAGACTATTCCTGCGTGCTCACAAGTCTTAATCAGCTTTGGATACCAAAGCTGAGCATAGGCAGGTTTCTATCACATACCTATAATACCAATATACCAAAATAATGTTTGTTTAATACCTTGTTTTAAAATGATCTTGTATTGCTTCTTGATGTTATAAATATTTGAAATATTTATCTTAACATATCTTTATAGTATATGGCTTGATATGAAAAAGATGCAGATTGCGTGCATTCTTAATTAACTTTTGAAATAATGACCTACAATCCTGTCTGACCTTATTTTCCCAAGCCTAAATAATAGAACTCTTAAAAAAACCCTAGTATCGTGCATGCAGAATTTCAGAATCAGCTTATAGAATGACTCCTGTCTCTATACTATTATAGTTGCTAACATGCTGCTCTTGAAAATGCAGCATAAAATTACATGTTAAGTACTGATTTAAATTTTTTTTTGTTATTTCTGAATATGTGAGCCAAGCCTCTAGTTGAAAGATGTTATGGTTAATCTCTGAACTTAATCCTTTGAAGGAATGAAAAGTAGAAAGGAGTCAGCATTATTTTGCTTGCTGATGGCAGATGACAAGTACTTGAGTGTTCCTGCACAGAAAGAAGCAGACAGATAGGCTTTTAGGATCTTCCTTTTCTAAAAAATTGAGTGGACAGTGAATAAATTCTTTGAAGTAACACCTCATTTTGCTTATCAAAACATTCCACAGAATAAAAGCATAGTACTGGAAAATCTTTAGCCTCTTTAAATTCTAGATCAGATGCAACATTGGTGAAACTTTTTGTTTGAACAAATAAACTCAGCTGCTGTGTTATCTGGCAAGCAAAGTTGTATAGGGCCTTCTCTTACAGATTTTTTTTCACAATAAACTGCAGGTGTGGAATTCCCCTGCTGGTCCCTCCCTTGTTCCTCATTTCTCCTTCTATCCCCCACAATAAAGCATGCACTACTAAAGTTAGATAAAGGCTTCTAAATCCTGACCTTTAGTACTGGAAAAGAGGGGCTTATAATGAATCAAGTGCCAGACTGTCTTCAGGCACCTGGCACTGTATTTACCCAAGCTCACTTGAGAAGTTATTCATATTTATATGAAATACTTGTCTAATCTCTCTTAATTTGGAAGCCTATGCTTCTCTGGCAACTTAGGGTTTGTAAAGAATCTTTTGTTTCCAGTATGTTGTGCTATTTGTAATAACACCCGTTCTTTCAAATACGATCTCAGATTTGTTTCTTATAGTACTGTGATATTTTGACATATCATTTATTGTTCTTTAAAATGGATCAGTTGGATTCACTCCAGATCAATATTCTCTTCTCTCAGCTTCGATTAGGAAAAGGGAGCATGCTGGATAGATCAGGAATTAGCAATTTCAGAACTAAGCTCCTCCTTGGACTCTTCCAAAGAGCTAGACAGAGTCTTGAACATTGTCTGGTCAAAAAGTGTTGTCCTCTTCCGGGGACAGTAAATTGTTGTTACAATACAGGATGGAGTATGTTTATCAGTGCTCTTTGAGTGGTGTTTCGTTGCATATCTTCCTCTGATTTTCCTTTCTGAAATCTCATCTTAATTATGGTACATGGTCTGAGACTGCAGAATTACAGTCACATGTTCACACTGAAGTCACAGAAGATCTACTCTCACGTCAGATGGAAGTTAACCCCATTTGTTCACCCAAAGAGCTCTAAACCATAGGATTAGAAAGAGATTTTGAGGATGCTGGGAGTACCACATATTTAGCAAGTATGCAGTCCCCTGCACTAAATGTGGCATTTGCAGGAAGGACATGGGAAGAATTTGGTGTAAAACCTGGATAGAACTTGTTTTCACATTTTGAAGTTGAGCTTCCTTATTACTGGCCTTGCAAATTATATCTGTAGGCATACTACAGACATACTACTTCAAAACTCTTCACTTTTACTTTAGAACCATTAATTAACCTTAGAGTCCAAATATATTGTTTAGATATTTAGTCAAATGTTTCTTTCACAGAAGGAAATATTTCAGATGTTTCAGTCAGATATTTCTGACCATTAAGTGTGCAAGTGCAATTTTTAAAAAGAGAAACTTCCAAAATGAGAACATACTAGAATCCTCACCTCTGGTAAAAGAGAATAAGTAAACAGAAATTAGAGGGAAATGTTTGCCCACAACGCATGTCATAAATTCTACCACATCAAATCATTGGGTGTATATGATAGATTTGTTGTAGGGTGTGGTAGATCTGCTTGTATAAGGCTAAGATGTGGCAGAATGCCCAAACCCTGTTAGAGAAAAAGAGTCTATGAGAAGAGCATCATGTGTTTATGACTGTTGCATGCTTTATTTTTTAAGGGGTAAATTCAGAGGCACTGTTGCATAACTGTTACAGAGCTTCTTTCCAGATCTGAGCTGCCCTAGATTAAAAGAAATTTATTGGAAGTCTACCAAAGACTTCGATGTGCTATGAGATTTCATGAGGCACCACTGCTGTTAGGAAACAATTGTAGGCAAATAGCAAACGCTGTCAAATGTGTTGATGGCACTGCTCAACATTTAGAAGAAACTTCTGCCCATGATAATGTGCATTGCCTTAGAGGTGGAATCTATCCTCTGTCATTTTAGACATTTAAAAGATACATATATATTTCAAAGCAGGTTGGTTTGACTTTCTTTGTAGTCAGAAGTTCAAAAGTAAGCTGGGATACAATTCATCAAATCTAAACCAGACAGTGACTTTAAAATGAGGTGATTCATGATCTTGAAATGGCTATTTATCTCTAATGATTCTAAAGGGGGGGTTGGACATCTCTCTGGGATGTGTGTCTAGAATTGGATTGACTAATCCTAGCCTGGATTATTAGTTACTCATGCTAATTCTCTGTGTGTGACTTTCTGATGAAAAAAACCCTGGACAGAGATTTTCTTGTGTCTTTGATCTGTAACTCTAGCTTTGATCCCCTTATGTCTTGCAGCCAGACTGTAAATACTGTAAAACCATCTTCCATCTTATCATTTATGAAACTTCTGATGTTACATTTTTCATCAGTTCCATGGTCTATAGCTTGCAAACAGGCAATGAGAAGTAAGAAACAAGACAATATTATCATGACCAAGTATGCAGCTGGTTTATGTATGTGCTTGTGTTTACACCTTAGACATAGATGTTTAGGTCTTGCTGTTCATATATATATATATATACATATATATATAATTTTTTTTTTTACCTCTATCGTACCTGTAGCACATAATCTGGACTCTCTACCCTGTGTGGTTCGCATGATAGGAGGAGTATTGGAGCTCAATCTTACTTCACTTTTCTCCCATTTATTGTAGGTGTTACACTGTCTGCTTTCTTCCCCACTGTTTAAATGCATCACAACCCTTTAAAATTTTAATTTTAATTTGCTTTTAGGTTCTCTTTCAATGCTTTTGAGAACTTGTACTATTTTATTATTTTACTTTATAACTTTGGTCCTGGGTTTGCCCATCTCATTGTTTAATCTTGTACTGTAGTTTACAGCTTTGGCCCAGAAAGTATGTGGCTATGCTTTCCCCGAGCATCAGGGGCTGTGGTAAAGAATTTTTGGTCGCTAGTGTGCTTACTCAGTTGGCTTTCCTGTCTGGAAGAAGAAAACATCACAATTAAATATCCTGTATACAAAGCTACAAAGAAATTAGGACAGGTATCCCCAGTTGCCTGATAGGTTTGCCTACAAAGGATTACACCACATTTCCTCTATTCAGCACCCCTAGAATCAGCTATAAAGAAAAATAAACCTAATTAAAACCATCTTTGTTTCCAGGGCTGCTCTCTGACACATGTTTCTTGGGATGCAGGAAGTTGGGCTCTTGTCAGCTGGGCTCCAAAACCAGACAAAATGCATCTTCAAGAGAAACTTTTCAGCACCAGAACTGCTGGTGTGTGTTTCTGTGTTGTGAGCACAACCCTTCAGAGGACTGCTCACCTTTGTGTTTACAGTGGAAATGTCAAGCAGGCCACTAGTCTCCTCCAAAAAACCCCACCACAGTAAATTTCTTAATGTGTAAGGGAGCATTCTCAGATCACAGATTGAGATTCCCCACTTACCTGAAGGCTGGCAAGTAAGACTCATGGTTTCTTCATTGCATGATGTCTGAGCAGTTGGCAGGACAGCTGCCTGGAGTACCAGACACAGTTTTGCCCTTTGTGTTACTCTTGATGTTTGAGAAGCAATGCTGCACTTGGCAGGGGCTGTGCTTTGGTTTTTTTGTACACATCATGGCTTTGTGAATCCCAGTGGCTCTCATCATGGGGTCCTGGCTGGACCCCATCACAAGACATAGAATGATGGTATGTTCAGGCACTCAGAGGAGAAGGGTGGGATACTTGCTTGTATCTCTTCTACTTTGAAATGTGCCATTAGTGTGTACATTTGCAGCCTTTTCTCCTGTTACAGTTCCCTGTTGAAGAGTTTGATCTCATCTCTGAATTCTGTCTGAGATCCCTCTCTACCCCTTGTCTCACCCCATGAAGTGAGGGCAGCTCAGTGTGCCCTCTGCATCTACTGCTAGGATAGAAATTCTCCAGGTACCAGCACTACCCATACCCCACGTGTGAGTTCCATATGGCATCACATCTCAAAAGAACAGTTAAAGACTAGCAGCATGTCTTTTTAACTTGGAGCTTACCTTTACTTCTGTAGTCCCATCCTGATCTGTTCCCCTGTAAAATGCCCTAACTACAGTAGGAGTGTGTTCAGAGAAGAAATTGTCCAGATATAGATGACATTAGTAATCCGAACAGCTACTTAGGATTCATTTCATTTAATTTCAGAAACTAAAATCTCTGTCTTGTGTGTCACCAAATATTCCACAGAAAAGGGTAAAGAATAGTTTAACTAACAAGTACTGCCAACCCAGCTGAAATTTGAAACACTGAAACTGTGAGACATGGTGTTTCATAAATGTTTTGTGGCTCTTGTAATTGTGTCTGCACCTGCGTGTGCATGCCACACACACACGCTTTAAATTGCCTGGCATAGTATATGTACACAGAAAATGTCTGCTTGCAGGACTACTATAGCAGTATTCACTCCCCAAGCTTTCTACCTGAGAGTGGGCTGTTTGCAACCTTTGCTTAACATAACAGTGTTTTAGGGAAGGAATGTGCAGGACATTTGGCTTTCCATCACACGATATACTTTCACCTTTTTTCAGAATGTTTTTCACACATAGCACAGTTCCTAAAATCCCAGTTGTTTCCTGTTTAGGCAATTGTGGAAATTTGTTACGTACGTTTTTGGGGTTTTTTTTTATTCAGCTGGAATAACAAGAGCTGGTTTAAATAATGTATTTTTTTTGCCATTTTCTTCTAAATGGAAATTATCTCCGTTAGAGGATTTCGTAGCCAGCAGCAATGTCACCTTCATTTAATATATTTGTAGGTCTGTTCCTTGTTCAGATGCCTAGAAGGCCTTCAATGCAGAAAAAATGTTGCCTAATCTTTAGCAGAACTCAGAAGTCTTGCCGAGAAGTTGAAACAGGATTAGAAATCTCAGTATCTGATCCTTTGAGGACAGCTGCTTCAAAGCAACTATGCAAAGCTGAGGAAAGGGGGTGAATGAGCAAGCCTGAACCCTTTGAAATCTTTACTGTTCAGTGAGTTTGGAGAGGAAGGGAGAACATGATGAGGCCTTCACTCTCCTGAAAGCTGATGGCATCCTCTTGTTTTATTAATAGGAAAGAAATTATGCTACTACTTTGACACTTCTTTTGTTTGACAAGAGCTGGAGACACTGATCTAAATATTGTATCTTTTATATATATACACACACACATATGTGAAAGTGGTATAAAAAGACTGGAAAAGTTAAATTTGTTCCTGAATATTGTCATTTTTTTTTTTTCCAGGAACACTTCAATTTCCTGTAAAAAACATTAAATAACTGGATCAGTAGCCATCATATATTGAACATGAAAGATTAAGAACCATTCTTTTACAAGGTTTGACCTATCAATTGATGTCCTGGCATCAGTTCATCTCAATTTCAAGCTGGTTGTGGAGCTTGAGATTTTATTTTTGCTCTCTACATCAGATATAGATCTGCATGCCCTGGTGAAAATTCAGACTTGGCAGGAAACTAGTCCCCTTGTCACAAAGCGTGTACCTCCTCTTGTGCCCAAATTTATTTACACAGACACTCTTTGAAAAGAACTATGCAGTTAGCCTCCAGTTTCTTCTCTCCTTGTAGAATTTTTTTTTTTTAACCCAAGCTTCAGGTTTTTCTTGTTAAACTTGAATGCTTTAATTATATATTTCCTTATGCTTCTCTTCTGAAATCATCTTATAGGCTCACTTGATCTATTTCTCATTTTGCTATTAGAGTAAGCTATGGTCATGTAAAAATGGGCAGGCTTCAATATCTCCAGGTGACCATTTTCTCACCAAGATATCTTTCCAAAGGACTCAGCATAGCACATCTTAGATGTCTAGGGGCTCAGTCAGTGTTAACCATGCAGTGCTGTGTTTATATGAACACCTGAAGGCAAGGGAAACTTTTCAAACATAAAGGGAAGGAACTTTTTTAAGGGAAAAATTTGCATACATAAACCAAACATCATTTTGGAGTTTTTAATTGTGGACTTCATTGAATTGCTCTATGGAGTCAGTAAAACTCAATGTGGTGGAACAGCTCTTGCCATCTCAGCCTGAGAATGAAGAACCCAGTAAGCAGGCATGCCCTTCCTGTGTGCATGGTATTGGGTTTTAATTGCTTTTAGTGTAAGGGTAATGAGAGCTTGCTAATAGATTTAGGAAAAATAATTATGGAAAAGAGAACCCAGTCTTGAGTCAAAAGTTCATTGGTTTTGAAAGGAATGTAAAAATATTTCAGGGGAGGTCTTAAATTCTTGAGTGGATTGCTATTTATCTATGGTTATGCACATGCTAAATAATGATATTAAATAAATTACTCTCCTGTTGTGTTTTATAATAAAGCAAAGCCTTCCAGCTATATAAACAGCACTTCATTTTTCCAGCATTATGGAATAAAATAGGGAGAGGTGGCCTTGTGTGTTGACTCTTTGAGGTACATGACTGAACAGTAATTTCCAAAGCTGAGTGTAACTGAGATGATAAGTTATGCCTTTTGCTATGCTCACTCAAGCAAATTAAGGCAACTTTTGAACAACCTGTGCACATAAATTTCATATTTGGTAAACCTTATGTATTTCCCATCATGTTGGATGGAGCTGCTGATGTTTTAAAAAAGCAATTTATTTTGCTGTCTTTGAAGTAGCTGATGCATTAGTAACCCTGCCGCCTTTGAAATTAAACAGGATTTTGTCTGCAGTTTAAGTACTCTGAAGTGTCTTCTATTTTTAAATCTCATATGAGTATTGGAAATGCCTTCAGCTCTCCTGCAAATGGGTTTTGTTTAATGATTGCTGTTGTCTCTAAATGGGTCTTGGCATTTTTAGTTAGCTTGTGATGAAGCAATTATTTTTGCTAATTGAATTTACAGGGGAATGACTTGGGACAGGAAGAAAACAACATCACATAGTCATGGGCACTTTAGGATTGAGAAGGTCATCCAAACTATGGGATGGCAGCCTTTTTATTTCAGCTTATATATATCTCAATATGTGAATAGTTTTAATGTCTGTGATCCAAAGGCTTCATTACTTCCTCAAAGTAAAAGCGCAGTATCCACTTTACACGTGTAAAGCTTGCAACAGAGGTGTCCTAAGTGATGTTTGACAAAGCACATTGGTTTTGGGACTGCTTGTTATCATTAGGTGCTCAAGTACTACACTGGTGAGTACGAACACTAGATAGATATGCTGTCAGATCTTTCTGATTACCTGAGTTTTTTCATTACAAAATTAAAGCAATAGAAGGAAAGATGGCTTTGAGCCAGACCTACAGGTCTCAGGTGCTTGCAACAAAAGTAGACGTTCACGCATGCTAGCAAGATAGAAAAGTCCTAGTCCTTTCTCTTCAGTCCATCACTGACTATAGCTTCAAGCACTTTAAAAAGTGCCTTTCTGTAACTCCTTCGATGTAGATCATAACCAGACACAGCATCAAATAAGTTTCAGGCTAAATCAACCATATAATTCATTCAAAGAATGTGCAAAACATACTAATTTCTGCTGAATTGTATTGATAGAAAAAAACAAGGAAAGAAGGGAGCTTACTAATTGCATAGCACTTGAACAGTGAGATAGCAAGGCTTTGGGAGAAGATGAAGTTAACAAGAGAAAACTCAGCTACGTTTTAGAGAGCATTCACTCACTAAGTTGAGCAAGTACTGTTGAATGCACATCTGTTGCCAAGAAAGGAAACCAAACTAGGTTGTACTGAGACGGGCAAATGAGTAGTATTTGAAAATACCATACGGATAATATTAGTCGCTTGGTATTGGACAAGATGAATTAGAGGGTTAATCTTATATGGAAAAATCCCATTGATAATTTTGGCATGTTCCCCACAAAATTGTCTGCCAAGGGAACAAGGGAAGCAGAGCTCTCTTTACTTTTGTGTGTGACACAAGAGACCCAGAGCAGTCAAAAAATCCAATCACTGAAAGATAGTACACAAGCAGATAGTAGGTATTCACTAAAATAGCATGGACTTAATGAAGGACTTCCCTAATTTCCCTGTATAATGGCTGGATTTGTACTGTGGTGTATGCATCACTAAATTTCCTAAAACTGTAATTTGATCAGCTCTGTTGGGCAGTTTCTAAGTGTCACAACTTGTAAAGTACTGATTCTTAGAAACTGCCAGAAAAGAACATAAAGGAGAAAGCCATAGAATCCCTTTAAAATATTAAAAACAAATCAAGCAAGGACAAAAATCAGGTGGCAGAAATTGCATTTATTTTTGTGAACAGGCAAAAATGACATTTTGCTGTACGCAAAATGATGCTTTGCCATCACTTAGCACTATTATTTTTGCACTAACATTCCCTGAACAAACTCTCTTTGTCAATATATGTCTGTTAATTTGACAGCCTCTAGTAACATTCAGATCTCTCTTGGGATGTTAATATGTCCTGGGCTGAAATGAATAGAGTGTGCTTTATAGGTAATTTTAAAATAATTTTCTTCTTCAAAAGATTAAAAAAACCCCAAAACCTAACGCTATGCGTGGTTTGAACTTTCCACTGTCCAGGTGATGGGGAATGGAATAAAGGCAAATAAAAATTGCTCAGCATCTTTGCACCATGCTGTGGCACAATGTCTGGTCCTGGGAGGGATGTATTAATTTGATTGTAGTGCCCCGTGAGAGGAGCAGCATTAGTGCAGAGTAAACCTCCATGCACAGTCAGTTTAAGTATGTCTAAGGCTGTGGCACAGTGTTTCTGCTGCCTACCCATGGGTGTTGGTGAACCCTCAAATTCTTGGGAGGTGAATGTGTGTGTCGAACAGCTGCTTTGAAAATATCAGTCCTTTGAAAATATGAGGGCTAAAGAAGTGGACAAGTCATCATGCTCTTAAGTAAGACATTACAGTCAGTGGGTTTTTTTGTCTTCCATCTGATCATCATGGTCTTGCTCTTTCGTTAGATTTCCACACTCCTATGAAAACGAATTTAGGATATGCAGAGAAATACTGCTGTTCATTTTGTATTCTTTCCAGTGTACTTTTCATCTACACATCATGGAGCAGAAAATTAGAGGCTTGCACTACCCCAATTCTCACAGGGGATCATTAAGATTCCCTACTGTTGTCTAATCATGTGCTGTCCTATTGATGTGTAGTCAATTGATAAGGTAATTGTGTTTTGTGCAGTAGATCTTGCTTGAGTACGGCAGTGTGCTGGATTTAGTTATGAGAAACTAGTGTGGATTTAAAGTTCTTAAAAGGACAAGAGAGCTTTCTATGCTTCAAAAAGTATAAGCTCAAATTATAGAGGGATTAAGTAATGGAAAAAGGAACATTTAAAATATATATATTTGCAGATGGGCTTTTGTATGGAAGAATTATATCAGATACATGCCAAATCAGCTGAGTTTTTAATTTTTATAATGCTAGAAGGAGTTTACAAATGAGACTGTCAGTCCATTAGAGGGGCTGTCTTAGCAGCTGGAGTGTGTCTGTCATGACAAACTGGACGTATGAGCTGAAGTTCCCGCTGTGAGGCAGGGAGCTGCAAAGCCTGAGACAGCCAGAGAGAGCCTGTCTGTCAGAGACAGCCAATGAGTGGTTTGGAAGGAAGAAGTTGTCTTCAAGCCCTTTCTTTATTGTGTCTATTTTATACTCTGAGTTGCAATCATTAGCCTATTGAGCATGAAAGGACCAAGACAGCGGCTGAAGCCGTGCTGGTTACCCGAGCTTCTTTGGTTTTGGTAATACTGCAGAGGTTTTTCTGCAGACTGAGGGACTGCAGGATGCTGCAGTCTAATTTCCAGGTATATGTTAGAAAAAGAATCCCTCAGCACCAAGGTGGTTACTGTGAGCCCCACAGTGCCTCATGGGCATAGGCTAAAGCTTATTTATAAAATAATACCTTTTCCCACAAAGCTATAGACAGGCTGGGTTGAGGGAAGGGGTCTAGCTCATTGGCCCTTGAAAGTGCTTCTGCCTTTGAGTGTTTCTGCAGGAGGGGACTGTGCTCTCTGTCCCCTGCAGCTAGTGGGGGTCACCTGTTGGGGGACACACTGGGGTGTCTTGCTGGGTTTAGCTTTTGCTTTCATGCTACCTCCATGGCATATGCTGATCTATTTTGAAGCTAGTGATATTATTATATGGAATTAAATTAAACCAGGAACCTTCAGGAGGGTGTAGGAAATGTCTCTTCAGTGCTGCAGGGCAATATTGATTAGCCCCAGTGTGAATTTAAGAATGGAATCATTGGGAAGGTCACTTAATATTATTTTGTGGCAGCACATATGTTTTGCAAACTGCTGTTTTGAAGGTCAGCCATTTGCACGTACCGCTTTTGCCAGTTTTCCTGTCTGCCAAGCTGCCCATGGTTATTTCCTTATAGTAATTTCTGAGGTTGCAATTGAGATGAAGGCAAGAAGATTATCAATGATAGCTGATGAGGTTGTTATGATGAGACATTAGCTAGAGATAGGAGAAAAGTGAGAAGATAATGCATTTGCTTGCCTGTCTGATGATGATGTGCCAGTTTCTGTTTGTGCATGTATATCACCAGTAAGTCAGTGTCCTCAAAAACACTAATAGGAAGGTTATGAAACCTGCAAAGTTGTTCCAGCTTCTGTTTTATACAGATGTGCCACAGTATGAAATAATGAAATTTGCTTTTAGCAAATTTTGCTTCCTCTTATTTTAGCATACTCTGTATACTAATATGTTCTATTATAAAATGCCATTTTCAGTGACCTATTCATTTTCTTTTAATGTGCAGCATCTTTCTCAGACAAGGAAGGCACAATTTTTTTTTTCCAATTGTTTCAGCAAAAGCAGGGAAAAGGAGTGTATGATGACGGATTTTGTATACAAAGGTGCTTCAGAAAATCTTCAGAAATAAGACTTAAATAAGAGCTGTATGACATGTGGAAATCCTTTAGTTTACTATTTTCCCTACTTTTCTTTCTTGTATAAATTTTATTTCCCTTTTCCCTAGTTCTTTTTTAAAGATTGGGAAGTTCATATTAAAAGATATATATGAGCACAGTCTGATCTTTACAGCCCAGGCAAAATCATCATGACATCCAAATGCAGAATTCCTTCAGTCTACTGACTCTGCTGATCAAAAAAGTGTTTTAGTAAAGATTGGGAGGAACTGTAAAGGTCAAGTAAGATTAAGATTTTTTTTTTTTTTTTTTTTGTATATTTAAAGACTGAATAAAGTGCTCCCAAGAAAAGTTTGGTTCCACATTGTTCATTGTGGCATTTTCAAGACATTCCCCAAGTCTGTCTTCCATTCCCCACTCTCTTATTGCCTGAAGATAGTTTTGCTAATACTTGGTGAGTCACCTGATTTCAAAATTTAAGAATAATAAATGCCCATTTGGTGTGAATGGGGCTCTTCCCACTTAGAGGTTTGCAGATTTGACACAAGTTGCACATTTTTTGTCTTCACAATATGGCTTTACATGTTACTAGGATGAAGAAAGCAGTCTATTACTACCTCTTAGCAGATAGCAAGACCAACCTGTTAACAGGGATGGACATATATTTGAGGTAGCTAGCATGCTAATTACCACTTCCTGCATTTGGGAATTCCATCTTGTTCATCAAACATGAAATACCAAAATCAACAACAGTCTGACATTTAACATTTTCATATTACCATCTTCACTGTTACTGTTTTTAAGTCATATTTTACATGACTAGTTGCAAACAGGAGTTGATTTTCAATGTAAGAACAGATGGTAACAGCAGATTGTGAATGCAGGAAAGCACAGACAAATTGCTCAGGCCTATCAGTTGCACACCAGAGGGATGTAGGAATTAAAATGTCACTGTTTTGGAGGGATCATGATCAGTATGATTTTGAAGCCTGTCTCCACCTTACTTCAGGTGACAAAATATTCCTGACATCAGCATTAGGAAAGACACTTGTATTATGTTACCTATGAATTGGTTGGAGACTTCCTTCTGTGGAGAACCTTTTGATATATCATCAGCTGAAACTCTCATCAGACTCATAGGAGAATTGCAGTATTGTTGATACAAACTCACCAAGACTCATCATTTCATAGTATGGATAAGAAAATTGAAATCTCAATGGTAGACCTGTACTGCAGGAAAGCAACTAAAGGGTCTCAAGCCTACTTCACTCCAAAAGTAAAGGTTTTAAGGTCAGCTGTTGTACACCCCAGTGCAAAAGTTTGAGTCTGCACCCAGTAAGTGGCCATCTGCTGACTGGAAAAATATAAATGAAAGTGTGAAGTGTTGGGCTTGGCATAACATTATGTCAGATAACGATATCTATAATTTAAGATCTTATGACACTGGGAAATAAACTAAAACAAAAAGACCCCATAAAAATCTCCAGCCTCTTCAAACTAACTGTTGCCTAGGCTAAATCAATTGCATATTATATATGTAGAATTAAGTATTTAACAACATAATTAAAAAGCAAGTATTCTTTTATTTCCCTGCTAAATGTTATATAGTCAAGATTTGTTCCTTCTGTAAGTAAAATTACAAATATGTAAACTAGTGCCAGAATGTGTGTCCTGTTGGATCTATAAACTCACTAGAAGCACAGTGATCAGCTAGAGTAGGGATCACCAATCTATTCCATGAATATCCCTGAATATTCCTTGTAAATGATAGCTCTTTGACTGACATTATTGACTTGAGTGTAATTCCATTGAAAACTTTATATATCAGTTTATCTACATGAGTTCATTGACATGATGTAAAATATTCTCAGTAATTTAATGAACTCATGGAGCCATTCAGCTGCTAAAGAAAAAATCTCCTAGCAGTTAATTATACTCAGCTAGTTATAATATCAAAATTGAAGGCAGTGTCTTGGTGCCTGATCTCTTTCATACTCTGTAATACCAACACTAATTATAAAATAAAGTAGTGTATTTGCTAGCCAAAATAAACCATCCTTATGATTATCCATTTTAATGAAACTTAATAGAAAGAGTATTTGAAATTATTGAAAAATCTGATATGGCTGAAAGACTGGTTCAAAGAAATAGCTGATTTCTTTCAGTGGACAGAAGGCAGGAAAAAACTGGCAGACATCTCCAGTTACCTCCTTGGTGAGGACAGTGGTTTTGGGTTGTGCACAGCAGAAGGAGACAAAAACATATGTAGGCTTTATAAAATGAATCCCTGAGTACATATGTCAGTAGATTGGATTGGTTTCAATATCCCAGAAAAGTATTGGTCAAAGGTCTGCTGCTCTCAAAAGACCAGAACAATTTAATTAGAGGTGAATCTGCCCTTTGCCCAGATTGAGGTGGACACTGAGGTCATGGGTTCTTGTACACAAACAGCCCAGGAGGAATGAGGAAGAGGGGCAGTCACGGGTCAGAGTATGATGAAACTTTATCAGATTGAATCTGTTTCTTCTCAAAATGTCCCTTTCCAGGGGACTCTTTTGTGAGTCACTGGCCATTAGCACAACCGGCTCCTCTAGGGATGGTGCTCAGGCTGGAGAGATGTCCTGAAACACGTTATGCACAACTGTGGATAAATGACCTAATGATGTACTGAGTTTGCACATATAAAGCAACTCTGAAAGTCAAAGCAGGACAAAAACACAAACACATATAAAGACTTAGTTGTATCAGTGTCCTGGTAAGCACAGTCCAAAAAAAGAAAATAGCCTTTGTTCAACATTGCTAACTTCTCTGTTATGTCCTGAAATACTGGTACGAGTAAAATTTATCCAGGTGTCCGTAAGGATTGCTGCATGAGCAAGGACTGCAAGATATGGTTCTACTAACGTCTATACCTCTTGAGGTGTATCACTGCTTCATTCAGTGGGGATTTTTACAGATGCTAGCTCTCCGTAAGCCATCTGAAGTATATACCCTTAAGAATTTGTGCTGGTTGTAAAATTCCTTGACTGAAATTCACTATCTCCCATGAATTATTAGTGTAAGCCTTCCTAAGTCTCATCTTACATTACATTTCCTAACCTCATGGCAAAAAAGCTGTACTTTTTAGGCATGTATTTCAAAGGTCAGCATGGAGTTCTGTCTCAATTCATATATAAGAAAAATAATAATAATAGTTGCAAGAAAGTGTTGCTTTCCATTGGCTTTTCCATTTATCTGCTTCTTATTTTTACAGCATAAGATTTCAGGGCATGAAGCCAAAGTGGGCCTTTGCATCAGCTAGTCTCACTTGTATATAGCAATTCCTTAATTATCACTTAGCTTCTCCTTTATTGTACTCCTTTAGTTTATAGGGATTGCTTTCAGTAAGACAGCTAAACTCAATATGAGTGTGCTTAGAGATGAAAAACCTGCCTGCTAATTTTTTGCCAGCTCCTCATCTTTACTGTTAAAAATCAACATCATGTCAGAATATGAATGCACCTGGGTTTGGCTTCCAGCTGCCAATTCTTGCTGCCTACCAAGAGTGTGAAGCTGCACAAGAACTCCAACTATAGAGAAGAAAAAACTGTAAATATTATTTGAATGCTAATTGTGCTTTAGTATTTTTAAGACATCTTGCTATAGACCTTATTAGTCCTTTATGTTGCATTTCTGTGCTGGTATGACCTGAACAGAGAGAATGAAATCATAATTTCCCTTCTGCTGGGGGCACATATAATTTTTCGTGTGTGTTATTATTGGAGTCTCTTAACAGGAATTAAGACTCATTGCCTTAAATACACATGCATTTAATAACAAGGATTTGATGTGTTCTGATCTCAGTGCCCATATGTAGTCTCCTACAGATCAGAAGCAGTGCACAGCTGCAGATATTTGTGCACACGAAGTGCCTTACAGGACCACTGCCTAACTGCATACATTTTACATGCTTTCCTTCTGATATGGATCTAAAGCTGCCAACAACAGCGTGGGAGCAGCAAAAATGAAAAGGAAGGGAGGGAATGTTTCCAATAAAAGTCTGCCTCTCTTGCATAGTCTAAGTGACAGTAAGCATTCCAGCTTTGAGAGCTTTCCGTTGGCATTGTATGCAAAAGTATTTCAAAGTGGGGAGAAAAAGACAAATATAAAGTGGAGGAGGAAAGGACTGCGGCACCACTGGGCTTCATTAAAATTTGCAGCCAAGACTGTGAAGAGGAAGGCGATGACAACTGTGGAGTTATATTTGCGTAAAAGCGAAGTTTCCCACACGTGTTCTCATCCGTATCACAGTTTGGGGTGCTTGGTAATGGAGGCTTGGGCTCCAGCCAGTAGGAAGGCAAGGCCAACCACAAAGTTCAGATCTGGATCCAAACTTATGCATGTTTGGAAATAGTTAGCCCTCTGGTTTGAGATTTTACTCATCTTAACTACGCATAAAAATAAGTAAGAAACTTGAACAAATATAATTTTCAACTTACTTCTGTAATACTACAAGCCCCTTAGAAATTTTGATTAACCAGATTACACAAGATTTTGCTGTGGGTTTTATTTTATTTTATTTTATTTTATTTTATTTTATTTTATTTTATTTTATTTTATTTTATTTTATTTTATTTTATTTTATTTTATTTTATTTTATTTTATTTTATTTTATTTTATTTTATTTAACAAGTTTCCTTTTATATGAAAAATACTTTGTCATTTGTATTGTGTTCCAATCTCAAATGAGCCTGAAAGCAGGTTTGGAGTAAATGCTGCTTGTGCTTCCATAGTAGATCTTGTGTTTTGGGGAGCACCTTATTATCTGCAGGAGAGAGTGAGCTCTAAAACCAGCTATTCAACCCTTCTAAGGAAGAAGAGACTGGCTGGGAGCCATTGTGCTGGCAGTGGTGTGGCAGCCACTGGCCAGTGTCACCAAACCGTGGGTCCTGCTGTGGGCTGAAATGGCTGCATTGAGGTGCAGCATGTTGTAGGGTACCACTACACAGCCCTTCTTTCTGCCTGGAAGATCTTATTTCTACCCCATTTCAGGGGACTCTGCTGCTATAAGGATAAACATAGATGTCCTGTGCTCATCTTCCCATCCTAATTGCATGAGGTAGAATATGCTGAAGATGCTGGAGACTGCTTAATTTATTTGAACTTAATGGAATGGCTTTGGTTGCTGGAGTTGATGTGGCAGCTGCCTATAACCTTCTCCCTTTTACTTTGCACTTCTGTTGTGACAGAGACTGTTTAGTTTTTGGAGATGCTAGAGAGACCCTGCTTCTTGTAAGAGACTTGCTTTCGCTGAAGGTTCACTACCTGAAATCCTAAAAGGCATTTCCTCTACACCCTGGAGTTCTGCCTTTTTTGGGGTCCAATGCAAGTCCAGCAGCTGCTTTAGAATGAGGGAGACTGGAATTGTCAATCACTTTTAATCTCATTCCATTTGAACCACAGATAAAACCACCACCAATCTATTTAAACAGTTTTACATGTGTTGATCAGACTCTGAAATCTGTCTTTAATACTACAGCTGCAGTGATTCATGACATAATATGTAGAATGGAGAGATTTTGAAGATACTACTTGCTTTGTTGTTGTTGGTTTTGTAACAAAAGAAACTAGTGGACCTTTGTGAAAACTCAATAAGTAACTCAGGGAGACTCCTAAATGGCAAATGGCTGTCTTGAAAATAAGATTGTCCCATGCTCACTTATATCTTGGTGGTAAGATCACATTAAGTAGACAACTGAGCAAACTCATTGCAGAAGTCTGACAGTAGTTAGGTACTTGGGAGGAGTCATTCAAGGTTTAACATGGTTTTTTAAGAAAGCATAATCTTTTTAATACAAACCAAAGGTTTTTTTCCTGCTCGTTCAAAAATAACACATCTAAGGAATCCTCATGCTCCTTCTGTTTACACTAATTGCTGATTTTGGATTAATGTTATTCATTCCAATACAGACTGTTCACGTTAAGATGCAGTTGGCATCAAAATGATCCTGTCTTATGACTATTACTTTATATGATATAATTTAATTAAGGAATAATCCCTGTCAAAATTGGTCATTAGCGTTAGCTAACAATTTGCCAAGTTTGCTTCAAAAGGTTAATGATATAGCTATGGTAAGCAATAACTAATTTCATGGGAATTTATTGCTATTAAAAAGTATAATAAATTTCTAATAGCAATACTTATTTTTTTAAAAAGGCTGTAGGTTGGTTGAGTGCACTCAGATTACTTTACAATGGATATTTTTCTGGCAGATTAATAATTCTCTGCTAGTCAATTCAGTTTTGAATTCTCAGATTTAGCACTTCAATTATGCATTCTTCATTTGGTTTATTAATTGTTTGGTTATATTAGACTATGCTGAACTATACATGCATGCATAATATATGACATATTATTCATGAAATTTTCCAATGTGACATGCTCTGGTTACTCATGAGTAATACAGTATCTGTCACATAACAAATAGAGTAAAGCAACTTTATGTAAGCTTGTTCTAAGTTCTTAAACATAATTATCTGAATTGTTGAAAGGAAATAAGTGTTGAAATTGCTGTGATGCACAATGTAGTAATTTGAGGAAAGAAATTCTTATGCGTCAGGTAGAACTCTCCTAAATACATTTATGACAGGAATAAATGAGATAAATGGAGATATTCTGTACTTAATACCAAGGTTGAATATGCCTGAGATTTTAATGCCAACCCTTGCTCTTTCTAATTAACAGTTCATTTTTTCTGGGCCAAATTATCTGCTGCTGTAAATTTCTGCAGGTTTATTAACTTCAGTAGAACTGTATCGAATTACACTGACATAGAATTAGAGCTGAAGTTCTTGCAGGATTGTCCCTGCACGATGGGAATTCCATGAGATGAGTATGCTGGAAAGCCTGGTTTCACGTATCCTCTGGTCATCAAGTGCAATAACCCCAGCTGCCTCTCAGTGCCTTTGGATACAAATATTTTGCCATGGAGATTGAAAGGAAACCTTCTGTCTTGGCTTGATCCAAATACAACAAAAACATTTCAGTTTGCTGAATTGCAAAGTCTCATTTCAAGTGAGTTTGAGGTCTGTGTGGCTGGTACGTGCCACTCTGGTACCTCGTGGGAGCTGTGTGTGGGTATTTTGTTCCCTTGAACTTATCTCCTACGCTGCCAGCTACCCAGGTCTCCTGGTGCACAGAGATGTTTCTGAATTGTTGAGACAGAGTCTGATTGCAGACTTTGTAAGTGACAGAAGAAGCTGAGGTAACCATCACTGGAACTACAGCTTCCATCAGGCTCCAGTGTCTGATGGCAGGTTTTACACTGAATTTGAGTTATTCTTCTCGAAAAGTAGCATTACATAGGGACTCAGGGAAATATATTCTTAGGTTTCACGATGTCACATTGGTCTTGTTTTTACAGGGTAAAATATTTTTCAGTTATTTCCGGCATGATATGGGGCTTCTGTGTGCACAGAAGAAGAAATAATGCTAACTGATAAATTTTACCACTTATCAAATTTCATAAAACGTACTTGAACTTTGAACTTCCAGAGTAGCTTAATTAAAAAAAAAAAAAAATCCAAATATTTTGTTAAATCCTCCTTTTTGTTACTTCTTCCCCCTTCTAAATCCTGTATTAACATTACTACTTAAGGACTTTTACCAATTGTTTGAATTACAATAAATTTTTGAGATATTTTGGCCTTTAAATAGATAGAATAAATTAATGGAAAAGGACGATTTAAAGTGAAATCACAGAAATCATTGGTACAGTAATCAGTTACACTTTTGTTACCTGTTTCTGGCTGATTGTTATTCACTTGCAGTGCAGTCAGTAGCTTTACAGGAGAAAAACAAACCTCAATAGAAAGAATATTAACCAACCTATCAAGGACAACATTTCTCAAATTCATAATTTTTATAAGGCTCATATGCTCTGGAGGATTACTCCAGCGTCAACAAGAAAGTGCCAACACAGTATAACAGTTCTTTCCTGGGTTTCTAGAAGAGAAATATAAAATTGGATTTGTTCCTTTCCTTGCAAATCTTAAAATGTTATCAAGAGAGGAATGCACTACTTTAAACAGGTACTCTTTATGTGATGTTAATTTTGGTTCCTCTTTTGTATTGTTGTGTTTAAAGGCAATCTGACAAGCTTTAAAACTAAATATAAACTGTTATGGCTGAAATTCATGTACATTCATTAATATTGGAAGTTGGTTTTAAAAAAGTTCAGACATACTATTGATGTCTTGAAATGCTACTAATGCATACTGTTACTTTTGTTATGTTCTCTTGTAGTAAGAATTAGGTTCTGCTTTCATTTATTCCAAATGCAAACTACTGACTGTGTAGTTCATTTCCTGGTGTGTAAAACTGCAGTTGAGTTGCAGCATCTAGTTTTGCCTACTTGGTGCAATACAAAAAGAAATCTAACTTCCCAAAAAATTTCTTATATGTAAAGGGATACTTTAAGAGAGTTAATTTAGTGGCTTTTTGTAATCTTTTACATTCTATTACAGAATTACACAGAATACTATTTTTTAGACAGAAGTAGGTTAAGCTTGTAGAGCAGTGAACCACAATTCAATAGGAAAAGTTATGCATGAAAATTCACTGCAAACGTAAATAGGAATATCTCCATTGACTCAGCTGGCACTGAGCGTTTCGGGAGACAGAACAGTCTAAGGAATCAGTATCTCACACAGCACAAATGAATGTATACTTCCCTTTTAGTCTCATTATGTTAGATATGTTATTCAGCTTGCATCCATGCTTTGGTTTTCATGCTATAGATGCTATAGTTCCAGTGACACATAAGTACCAGTTCATCCAGTATCCTGACTTCTGACACATGTATTTATGTGGTCATAGAGGTTTTTATTTTAAAGAGCACATTGTAACATTAGTCGTGAAGTCACACAACTGTATCATGTCTATTCTTTTAGAGAGGAGTATGTATGAATGAAATGCACTGCTAGTATTGAATAAATAACATTCACTATGGCAATTTTTGTGTATGGAGAGTATGAGAGGAGATCTGCCTTTCTGTAACATCTGAATAACAATCCTGATTAACAAATGCCTAGTAGAAATGTGGTTCCTGGAGCTGTTCTCTTATACTGAATGCTAAATATAGTCTTCTGAGATGGAAGAGTAAAATCAGCATTCAAAGCATATTTGTGTAAGGCTGTTAAAAGATTTACTTTCCATTCACTACCAGCATTTTTGCTCTCACATTTCTCATCTGTTTACCTACAGACTCACCAAAGGGCTTCACTGTGTGCCCTCTTCCGTCACGCAAATATGCTGGCTAGCAGAAAACCAACAAGAGCATTACTGCATTGATTTTCTTTCATGCCTGCAAGCCATGAAGTTTCCATGATTAATATAAATCAATATTTGTGGTAGAGCAGAAGGTGATCTGCATAACTGCTGATGAAAGAGAGAACACTGAAACTTTCATTTAACACTCTGTTATTTGTAAATACTTATCTTCAGAGAATTCCCACTGCACCAGGCTTCATACTGTGAAAGCTGAAGTTTTTAGTGTGATATTGGCAGAATCTCCTCAGCTGTGACCCCTTCAAAAGATCTTGACACAAGTAAATTTTAAAAAGAGCTAGACTCTGAGCTAGATTGCCTGCTTTCTTGCTGCTTATTAGAGGGGATATAGGGTAGGATAGGATACGATAGGGTAGAAAATAGAATAGAATGTAGAATATAGAATATAGAATATAGAATATAGAATATAGAATATAGAATATAGAATATAATATTTCAGTCAGAAGGGACCTACAATGATCACCTTGTCCAACTGCCTGTCCAATTCAGGGCTGACCTAAAGTTAAAGCATGTTATTAAGGGTGTTGTCCAAGTGCCTTTTAAACACTGACAGGCTTGGAGCATCAACCACCTTGCTAGGAAGCCTGTTCCAGTGTTTGACCACCCTTGCGGTAGGTAAAGCAATGCTTCCTCATGTCCAGTCTAAACCTCCTGATGAAGGCCATTAAATCGTTCCTCTAAGACTGAAAGAGTTGTGTATGTAGTGATGATGATGAGTTTTTTGCAGGCTAGGAAATCGCATTCCTAGCTATCCTCCAGCTTATCTGGTCTCCTCTGTAATAACAGGAGGCCCTGTTCACTGCTATTTCCTTTTTGCTTTCCTCATGCAGGATTCTTTTCAGTCCTTCTTTTACCAACCCTCTATAAAGAGACTGAGAAACAACAACTGTAAACTTTGAAGTTGTAGCTAAAAAATTAATCTGTTAAAGGTATATGTTCATATATTACTTGTATACAGGTAAGCACAGTATGAGTGCTATGTGAGTGATAGGGGGGATGATTTTCAAGTAAACTCTTTATAGATATTATAAATAACATTCATAGTTCAAGTTTCAGCTAAGAGTCCACTAGAAGTTTTATTCTTCCTATGCTCTTTTTTCAGGGGAAAAAAAAAAAAAAAGCTATTGCTGTGAACTTGCTGTATAATATTTTTAAGGCTTAACAGCATGTGTACAGATTTTTAAAATTTATTGATTTTCAAAATGGAAGAACTCCAGAGTATGATTCTCACATTTTTTCAGCTGCTTGTACAATTTCTGCATAGAGAACTAGCCTGACACACATGACATAATGTACATTAGAAAACACCTTTGCTATTTTTCACTTTGCTCACTGTTACTGACTCTCTATCAACAAATCCGCCTTTTAAAAGCTTCACATTTTAAGCATATAAGTAGTTCCATGAAAAAAAGTCTCTTTATGAGCTAGTAACTGAGCATACTGGAAGTAAATAATGATTCTGTATCTTTTTTAGTTACCTAAAGTAAAACTATATTAGAGCTAACTAGCTGCACTTTTAGGGATACATGTCGGTTTTTAATATCTAAAGAACATGGCATAGCAAATGGTCTAATCTGACTATCACAACCTGTCTTTGGACCTGAATAAGTATGTGAAATGTCAGTGATCACAATTGTAATCTTTGGTACTTTGCTGTCTGTGAAAAATGTCCAGTCTTAAACAAACATCAATATTGTAACACTTTGTATACAATCTGCATTTCTGTGTTGAGATATATAGTTTTAAAAGTAAGGAAATTAAAAAGGGGGAAGTGATCCCATCCAGCCTATCTACAGCATGAACTGAGACAGGAAAGAAACAAGTGTTTATATTTTCATCAACTTTATGCAGATGTTTGTATAAAAGAACAATTTTGACTTTGTTTCTTGGTGTTAGAAAAGGATGTTTGGTGCAAGTAGAATGTATTATTAGTAAAGTCAGATTACTTGTATTTTTTGATAAAATTAAAACTGAGAAATGTAGAAGATAAATCCTTGCAAGCTAATACTGCATCCGATGGTGAGAATTCTGCAATATGCAAATTATGTGTTACTCCAGGTAGTGATTTCCTCTGGTACCTCTTGTACTTACATAATTTGTGTGAGTTGTAACAACTGGTGCAGCAACAATTTTGTTAGTGCAGGATTACTGCACAACTCGGTGTCCCAGAAAGAAGTGATTTGTCTGAGACAAATACAAGTTATTGGTGATCTGATGCAGAAACAAGGTTTGCGTAAGTCCCAGCAGTTCACATCAGTAGTTTTACCATAAAACCATCTGCAGTTTCATATCTCTTGTTCTGTACTTGTCTTTTTCTACAATGGTATTCATCCCCACTAAATGCTTGTCAGTCCAGTACTTTTTGAGTCACTACCTTGTCTTCTTTTTATTTAATAACAGCAAGGTCAGGTGGCTGTGTAGTTTCCAATCAAGAAAGAATGCTAATGAATTGTACAGAACTTCTGACTTGCATTTAGTAGCACCATGACATGTTATAACAGCCTGCCAAACCCAGCATTTCTTATAAATCACATTTCAAGGGGCAAAACTATCCACCTGTCATAGCTGAGGCCTCTGCAAGAGTGTTTGAAGATGACATGATTTGCTCTATCTTGTAAAGTACCTTTTTATGATAGATGTTTCCTTTTTTAATGGAAAGTAAGTAATTTAATATTTTCTTCCTGCTGCCCAACCAAGGCAGCACTGTGCACTTTGCTTCATTTCTGGAAACACACTATTGTTCTTTTGCAAGAAGAAAATCCATTTCAGGGATGGTGTTTGACTAATCATTGGCAACATGCCCAAACTATTGACATTGTCTCATCAGGAATCTGTGCACCTGCATGTCATGCAATGTCTAATCTTATTTAGCAAGAAATTGATTTTATATAAGTTTGTTAAACACTGACTGGTTTTATGTACTTTATGGTCATATTGATGACCTAGAGACAAGACGTGCCACTGACAAGCACTATAAAGACTGATGATTTATATCCTAACAAATGCTAGTACAATCTGTAGAGGTAACATAAGGAACCACATACTAGTTTTTCAGTAGACAGTGATGTGCGTCCAGCACCATTAAATCAAATGGATAAAGTGATTTTCTGATGTAAAACAGGGAGTGTTTGTTACAGAATTTATCCTCAGGCCTTTGGGTAAGGAATTATTCATAGTTTTCATAACAATAAATTTACTCCAGCAATTTGACCTGATTAGCAGATCTCAGTATAAACAAGTTTTTCTTTTTGAAGAGGTCAAGTCATCAGAGAGCTATTTCTGTCTTACAAGTGAAATGAGCAGGAAGGAAGTGTCAGCACTCTGAGGAAATGTTCAGCCATCTGAGAGCTTTCTACATTTTCTGTTACATACCTGTATAAGAGATCTGTACAGCTCTATGAGACACTGTTTGGCTTCATGGAAACAAGAAATGATAAATCCCCAGCTGGTATAAATCAGTCTTGTTTTACTGAATCAGTAGAGCTATGCACTTGCTTTATGCAGCAGACAAGCTGGGTGAAAGTGCACATTAGAAAAAGGAAGCTTATGTGTATGCGGGTATTACTTACTATGTGTTTTAGTAGTAATTTTCAGTAATATAATCCCAGTGGCTCCAGGGGATACATTAATACATTTTAAAATAGAATTAATTTAAAAAGTAAAATAAATTTCAAAATAAAAAAAGGATTAAAATAAAAAAGTAAGGCCATAGTTGTGCACAGCTGTCACTGGAAACGCAGATCTGGTATTGTATTTTATATATGACTCATTCTGTAATTTAATTCAAGCTTTGATATATGTTAGTTTTGGGCGTAATTTATTTAAGGGTAAATTGTACCTCTTTTTTTGTTTGGATCATACTGCTGCTTTATGTGATCAAAAACCTTCTCTGATCATATTGCTTAGTTCCTGTCATATTACCTAGTATTATTTCTGCAGGGCATAAATTCAGTACTTGGATGCTTCTGCATTTGCACAAAAGCACTTAGAGAAAGCATTAAAACCAAAAGAAGGGGAAAAGGAGCTGTTGTCACTTTCACTTGTTTTTCAATTTGCTCTTTCGGATTAGTCTCAGTTCTTCATTCTCCTCAAGAGCAAGTGGGGAGTTTTGAGGATTTACTCAGGGAATATTGTGTGCAGGCAAAACAAGGTCACGCCTACCTCCTTTCCAATGGCTCATTTCCCAGGCCCCTCCCAAGAAACATCTCTTGGCAGTGGACTGAATGAATTGTCTTGACAAAGCATGTTATCCAGCAGAGAAAGATATCATTAGCTATATGAAAGCCAGTAACACCTAGCAGTGTTTCCTGCAGTCCTCATCATTGCCCTACCTTTTGCACTGATGCACATGTTGATTAACTAGAGAGTTGATGTGAGGTGGAGTTCATTGGAAAAAGGAGCAGGTTGGCACAGATGCAATAATAAGAAGCAAGACACAAAAATAAAAAATGTGTGAGTGCATAGATCAGAAGTTAATAGTAATAAATCTATGCAATTTACTCCATGTGTTAAAAAATGATGAAAAAATACTTTATGTTTTTCAGTTTCCCTGTAGAGTTATGCTTTTCTTATGTCAAACCTTGATGTACAGTTCTATGGAGGGAAGAAGCATTTGCAATGTAAAAACAACCCCTCTCACTTTAGATTTAAAACAGGATGACAGAAATATAAACATTGTATTAAACAATATTGAATTCTCTTTTCTTTTGGAGAGAAAGGAACAAAAGTAATGAGAAATCCTGAATTTAGTTTCAAAGTCAGTCCCTTCACCCTTATTCTGAAAGTTTAGTCTTTTATGTGAAAGAAGTGCCTGCTGACATTGTTGAGTACATAAGTCAATGACAAATCTTCCACTGAATTAAATGAAGCTGCAATTTAATTTCAAGATATCAAAACAGATCTTTATGTATGTGTTCATTTGCTTTCTGTTTTAACTTAAATTGAAAGCTTGAGAACTGCATGGTATGCTATAAATTTTCTACTTTATGCTGAGGAGCAGATTAGCAATTACAGTTTGGAATGTACTTTAACAGGAAGAAACTAAGTTGTTTTGCCTTTTCCTGGAATAGTTTGGATCACTTGCTTGATCTTCTCTGAAATTAATTTTCTCTCCTAGAGTTCAGTTACTTCTATGTCATATTTTTACATGTGTCTATTCTGTGTCATTTCTCAGCAAACAGAGGGATAATATTTCTATTAGTAAAAACACCACATAAGATACAAGTGGAACTGAATTCAGCGTGGTGGCTGTTGTTTGTATCATCCTTAGCAGAGGGCTGTGTTGGTGGAAGGTCAAAGCAGTGTAATTCATCCACACCCAGTCTGGCAAAGAGCAAGCATAACATGTCATTTGGGAACTAGTATGCAAGCAAAAGAATGTTTTCATGTGATGGACAGGTCTGCACAGATGTTTAGATCTATCTGACAGCTACAATATATGCTAGGCAGGTACTTCTTTTCAGCAAAGAGAAACATAAGCATTTTACCAGATTACATTTATATTCTGTCTGGGAGTTCCCCTGCCTTGAGAGAATCCTACAAGCCCCCTCCTGTCATCTGCGGTTGTTGAGTAAGCATCCTTGACCCACCCTGTGCAGGTATAACATAAAGTTGTCTTTATAATGTATTTACTCTTAGCTGAGACTTGTGCTTTGCTCCTGTAAACTTGCCCAAGTGGACTCAAGCAGCGTAATTGTCATAGCATATACCCCAGTATAGGCTCTGCAAGCTCACCTGCACGCACCCAACTGACCAGTGTCACAGTTCAGCTGCTTTGTCTGCTGTTGGGGTTGAACTGAATACTAATTGTTGAAATTAATCTAATTTGTTTAGATGTGCCTATGTGAGTTGCAGTTGATATACCAAATGCTTTGTAGGTATATCATGAAAGAACCTGAAATGGGCTAAGTTAGGCAACTGTTACAAAGAGTTTGCCTCCTTGGTTACTTACAGCTTTCTTGGGAAACATTTAAATCAAAATCTTGGTCCAGGAACACCGTAGTAGTCACAGATAGAGATTAAATCCTGAAGGGCACAACAGAGTGTCCTCAGTCTTGCCACAACGATGCATTCTGTTATTGAAACTAGCATTCTGGTTAAGTTTTCTATTTTAGGCACAAACGTTAGATGGTAATAATGCAGTCATAATTGCTAAGATGGCTATGTATTTAGAAGATGATAACTGTTAGTGAAGGTACTCTGATAAAAAGAAGAGCAAATTCTACAAATTCAGGATTATGGGGATTGCATTATTGCTGTAAATGCAGAAATAGCTATTGTCACAGATAAGGAAGATTCTCTGAAGGTATATTCTATCTAATCAAAACATTTCCCACATGAAAAAGTAACAAAAGCAATAAAGTGATAAAAGCAACATGAAGCTGTACAAAGATGTGATATGCAGACAAGGAAACAGATTAGAAGGAAGGTTTCCAGTTATGAAAGACAATTATGGCTGTTTGGTCCCCTCAGAGTTCATTAACAAACATTTGGGAGCACTGATTAGAGCCTATATCTTTGCTTTTCCACTGCCACAACAGAAATAATTAATGGCAAAAATGTGAAAAGATTGACTAAGTACCTGGTATTAGTTTATGGGACATATTCTTAGCTTTAAGCTAGTTAAAATGAAACTGAAAAACTCTTCTGATTCTCAACAGTTTAAAATTTTTATGTCATTTGGCAACCATATAACAATACAGATATCATAAGAGAATAGCACAATGGATATTTAATTTGTTTACTCACTTTGCTGAATAACTGGCTTTTAAGACCTTCACTAATTTAGGTCTTTACAGAGCTATAAGAAGTCAAAAGCATCACTTATTTGTATTTTTCCTGTCTGTTATTCTGTTTAGGCTTCAGAGTTTAGACAAAATAAGAAAAAAACTCTGATTTAGTTTTTTTAAAATAAAACAAACCCAAAAAACTCCTTGCAATTCTGCAGTTTTTAAAAGACGGTCTTTTAACAGCTTTTGTCTGTTCCTTCCATTATCAATATGTCTTTTCCCATGGTTCATAAATTTCCAGTAAACCTCAGAGAAATATTCCGAGAGCACAGATAATGTTTAAGACCATGTTAAATTAAACCCAGCCCATAACGATTATTAATTATTTTAAGTGCTTCCTCTTTAGGCTTCATTTCCACTATTGGCAGACTGGGTTTGAGAAAAGCCAGTGATCTGAATACCAAGGAACATTTGCAACTTTAAAGCAGGGCAATTAGCAGAGTTATTTAAAATCCAAATGCAAGCAATGTCGGTCTGTTTTGCGTCCCGGATTTGTCTGTGGCTTCCTGCATGTGATCTAATTTAAGGGTCTGACTCAAAGTACCCCAAGTCAGCAGGTTCACCATGGACTTTGGAGGACTTTGGACTATGCTGTCAAACTCTAGACCCATTCTCACATCGATGGGTATTGCTATGGGTAGTGGCCATCTTGCCAGAACCTGTTGCTTGTAGAAGCCATGTGAATTTTGGCCAAAGTCTTCCTCCATACTCACATGTGTCCCTGCTGTTCCCTGTGGGACGATTTACAGCTTGAGGGAAGGACACAATTCGCATCCTGACAACCATAAAATAGATGTTGGAAATATACCTGCAATTAGGGTAAGCGGGATGGTTGTTTCCTCAGGAATGAGTTCCCTATCTGTAAGGTTATTTGGAAGTTATTAATATTGCTAGGAAAAGTCAAAGAAAATAATGAATCAAGTTTGGGATAGATAATGAATTACAGAAGAAAAAAAAATGTTACACAAAAGAGAAAAAAGGAACACGTGTGGTCAGGTTTACCTGTGATTTAATTCTGTGTCTTTTTTGCAACTTCTCACTCAGGTGCCAGAGCTGAGGGCACTGTCCTTCCTCACACACTGCCCCAAAGCTTCACACCTCAGCACCTCACCTGAAGAAGGGCTTATATAGCCAAAACCTTGTCCCTTTTTTTCCCCTCCACACTGTATCAATTGTTCTGATGAAAGGCATTAGCTTTACTTAAAATTTTTGTCTTGCTTAAATACTTAACCCATCAGGGATACAGTGATGCCACTACTCAGCCTCTGAACTTGCCCTCTTCCTTAGTCCCCATGTCTTAGTTTTGGCTGGGATGTCTTTGGCTGTCCTTGGACTGTATCTGTGGAGTGAGCTGCTAAGAAACCGCCCTTCCCTTGGAGCAGCTTCTGCTCTGAGCTCCTCTCCCTCACTTTCTCTTTTGTTCCTTTTGCCGTCCTTCTTTTCAACTTCCTTCCTAGATCTTTTTCAATAGGAAGGCTGCCTGGGGACCTGCACTAAATAGAGATGCGAAGGATCAGTGTTTCCCTCCCCTGCTAGCTGTGGTTGAGCCTTGGGATATGATATGCAAATCTAGCAAGGGGTACGCTCCCTCCTTCCTGTTTGGGACCAGGATTTTCCCTTCTCCTTATCTGGCTGCTTTTAACTTGCATTTCACTTGTATGCTTTAATTAGCACATTCCTTCTAGCTTGGCTGGCTTTTTCCTGTTTACAGCATCTCCACAATTGCTACTCTACTCTATAAATCATACACTTCATGAGAAGTACTCATTGTAAATATGTATGTTGCTAGACTCATCAAGTCTAGTTCACTGGGAGCTTTGAGTATAAATTCTGTATTGCATATTAATAATGTATATAGTAATTTAGTACTGAAAGTGACTAAATGGCCTTCCTTTTTACTGTGTTTGGGGGTGTTGTAATACCTGAGTGGGTATTTCCAAGAAAGTGGGTAGTGCTCAAATATATCAGGTGAAAAAACATACAAATTAACTATACTGAAAATGAAACTAATGATTTTGTAAGGAGGAGTAAGTGGCAGAATGTGAGGGCACGGCTTTTTAAAGGCAGAATTTGGCTCATGTTACTTCTCACAAGGAAGAGGAGAGGAGTTATGATGTAACCCATTGAAAGTCTGCAAATAATAGTATAACAGAGAGATGGAAGGAAGAAACAGGAATAGGATAATGCTTTCCCCTCCAGGGCAGTGTGTTTACTTGGTCAGGCCAGACGTGGAGTGTGACAGTTCTTTGCAATAAAGGAGCCCGTGCAACATTAGTTGATGTGCTGCTCCAATAACTTCTCATTTAACAAATTTCACCATCAAGCAATGGACATATCAAATAACTTATGTAGCAAATTTTAAAATACTTTTGGATGGAAGATTATGTACAAATGGTAAATGGTTTTATACTTCTTAAATGATATATCAAGATTATGGAGAGGTCCTAGTAAAGTCTCTGAAGTCTTTATATATGAGCTAGCAAATCAGAAAATTAAATTATGTCTCAGAATGGCAGAATTCTTTTGAAGGTAAATTTGATCTGTGATTATATAAGTTGATAATTACATTACTTACATAAAATGTCCAGAAATACATTCAAAATATAAGATGCCTTTCCACTTTATAATAATATCACACAAATCTTAGCAAAGTGATTACAGCAAAATTTTGGCAATATTACTTCTGCAACTCAATATGGGCTGTATATATATGTCCATATTAGTGGGATAATATGAGACAATTAATGCAGTGTTGAGCTGTGATTACCATACAGCGCTATGAGAGATACTGGATTTAGGAACTGTGTTGTAACCATGAATGTCAAAAGAAAGCATTGAGGCTTGTAGATTGAGGTAGTCTTTTGTTAGACCATCTGATAAAATTGGAAAAATGATTAAAAGCTTACCTGTTTTTTCCTCTAATATAAATCACTCTTATGAAAGATGCTACTTTTTTCCTACAAATTTTGCTGTTATATTTATCTTTCTAAGTGTAGAGGACATATATTCTGATGTCAAATGTGCACTTTTTAATATTGATTACTTGAGACATTTTATGTGATAAAGGTAAAGGAAGTAAAGAGAAGAGCTTTGATGAATGTATAGCAGAGTTTAACCCAGGCAGACTTTCCAGGCTGTATTTATTATAAAGCATAGATCTCTCACGTGCAGAGACTGGAGTGAAGTGGCTAGAGCTGTAGTGTACAGTGGCATGAAGCTACATGCTAAATTGTTTAAACTGAAGTTTACAGGTTTAATTTTGAGGCAATTGCCAAAGCTGTAAAAGAGGTTAAGGTTTCATTTTTCTCATTCTGAAAATCAGAATACTCGTCTTTCTTTTTTTTAATTTCAGACCTCAACATTTCAAACCCAATTCTTTCATTAAGACCAATGATATAAGGCTGATTTAAAACACCATCTTTTGGAAAGATATATGGTCTGAATCTAAGAGTGCAAATGGAGGAGAATTTATCCATGTCCCTCAAAACTTTTCCAGAAGTGCCTCTACTACGTTGATCATCCAATCAGTAGATCTTTCTACATCTTTTCCTCAAAGGTTGAGAGGTGCCCAAACGCAAAAGATTTTTGATGAAATAGACTGTGACCAATTACTGTAAACTTTCTGTTTTTCATCTGGCTAAAATTTTTAGCACAATTATTTTTAAAAGCTTCAACCTATACTTGCAATTCCAACTCTAATAACTGATATACTTGTATACTGTAGATGTTACTCTTGCTGTGCCAGACATGCCTTGAGCTGCCCAGATCTCATGCAGTGCCAACTAAGTGGGAGATAGAAATATCTGAAATGTGAAATGTTGGATTTCAGGTGCACTCCTGTTACTTTTGGTGCTTTCTAACACATGAAATGTTAGCTCAAAAATGTTATCATGTGATGTTTTGGCCTTTTATGGACAGAGTGAAGGATACAAAATTTGAAGCATTCACAGGTCAGCTGAATGTCACATTTGCTTGTTGAGTGAATGAGTGTCAGACAAATTCACCTTGTATTTCCTAACAAAATTAATTTGAGACCTTAAACTTAACCATAGCAAACATTAAAAGTTCTAAGAAATAAGAATAAGCAGATCCTCATTGAATGCTTTGAGGAAGAAATGTGGCAATGAGGCAATTGAAGTAGTAAATGATTGCGTGATCCCTGACATTTGGGAAGAATGACAGGAAAATATAACAAAACCAGAAAAATCTACAAAGAAGATTTGCTCTGGATTTTGAAAGTTGAAGATACGTTTTCAATCATTCCAGAAGGAAAGATAGGAAACAGCAAAATTTCTGTGTGGGGTAAGAAGCAGACACAGCAAGGGGAAGAGACAAAGTCTTTTATATTCTACAAAAGAGACGGGCCGTAACAGAAGAAAATAGCTAATGCTATGCAGAGAATACAGAAGAAAGTAGTAATAATCCATTGTCTTGATTTAACCCTTAATATACTAGGCCAAACTTGCCTCTATAACTCTTCTGATTTCAGTGGAATTATCCCAGACTGATTTTGTTAATATATTTCTCTGCTAAAACCCACTTTATAAAAGCAAAAAATGAATAAAATTATTTTGGTTTTAAGTACCTGTATGTGGAAAACCAGATATTTCATAAATGTGTGTGGTTGGGTATAACCAGCTAGAAACAAATAATTTAATGACTCTTAATATGAATCTATTGAAATTGTTATATTTAACAAAGCTGTCAAGCTCCAAGGAATAAGCGGTTTATGTATGATATGGTTGTTACTTTAGTGGTGGTGCAAAAAATGAAAAAGCTTCATTTCCTTTAGGAAAATACACCCTTAGTGTATCTTGGCTACCACAGATGTGAAGGATCATTTGTAGTACAGTAGGTGTAAGCTGCAGCCCATATTAGTAGGGAAAATAATTATGGCAATGGTGTCTTTGCTTTACTGAGCAGTCAGAAATGGCATGGGAGAGCAACAGAGGTGTCAGGCTTGTAGAGTTTAGCTGTTAACTGTTTTAGCTTGAGTAAAAGTAACTGTGGAAGAGAAGAGCAGTGAGCACTAGGGAGCGTAGAGGACAGCCATTTTTCTCAGTTTGTCAGCACATGGGTTAGTTACAGATTTACTGAACTGTACTGGGTTTGGCTGAGGTGGAGTTAACTTTCTTCATAGCAGGCTGTGTTTTAGATTTGTGACTATAACAGTGTTCATAACACACTGACGTTGATAACACACTAACGTTTTGGCTATTGCTGAATAGCACTTGCACAGCCTCAAGGCTTTCTCCTTTTCACACTCTGCCCTCTCCTAGTGAGTAGACTGGGTAGGCGACACAGCTGGGACAGCTGAGCCAAATCAACCAAAGGAATATTCCACACAGTATAACACCTTTCTCAACAACAAAAAAAAGTCCTGGGATGGGGGTAGTGGTGGGGAGGTAGTGTACCTTCCAAGGTAGCCGTTGCTTGGAGCATGTCTGGACACCGGTTTGCTTGTTTGGGGTGATGAGTGATTGCCTTTGCATCACTTGGGGTTTTTTCCTCTCCCCTTCAGTTATTAAACTGTCTTTTTCTTAAGCCACAAGTTTTCTTGCTTTTGCTCTTCCTATTGTCTTCCTTATCCCACTGAGGTGGTGGTGGGGAGCAAGTGCTGAGTGGGTGCTTCATTGCTGGCTGGGATCAAGCCACTGCATGGCCTTTACTGCACAGGTTAATGGACTATACAATTCTGTGCTCTCTGATGCCTGTGATCTGATTTCCTTAATAAGTACATAGCCATTTGGCAGTTACGTATCCTTAAACCCTGAGTTACTGAAGGCCATTTTCAATCAACCAGAACACCAGGAAAAAAACTGTGTAGTTAAATGTCAGTCCCTAATCCTTCAGGATATACATTTGCATGGGTGAGTCATGCAATTAACATTGTTTATTTATCCCTATGGAGCTGAATGAAACACAGACAGAAGTTTTTTCCAGAACAGGTGCTTTTATCAGATAGACTGATTTCATAACCATTCAATAAATAAGTACATCCTGCCATTTTAACTGCCTGCAGCACTTAGAATTTCCTGTCAAGGTGATGCTGCAACTCAACACCTCTCCCTCGCATTATTTCTCTCAATGTTCCCATGCCACCTTAAAGTGCAATTTAGTCTTTGAGGAACTGTTCTTCACAGGAGGAAATAGGCATAAATGTGTGCTCTGAGTGAAAGTAGGAAGAGCAAGGGTACTTTGTGTCACAGCCACTTGGCTGAGGTGGCTGGCAAAGGACAGTCTGCAAACTGGAAGGGTTATTTCTAGTCTAGGAATGAGGCTGGGGAGTCCCAGTACAATAGCTGATCAGTTAAAAATCAGATGGAAGGCAAATAGAGCAAGACTTAGAAAATGTCGCAGCATCATTCAGATTAGCATGATTTCATCTCCAGTTTGAGATTTGTAACCTTTACTTTATAGACTGAATTTTCTTGTCTTTCCTTGGTGACTATTTTGCCGTGCACAATCAATTAAAGAGTCTAAAACTTGAAATCAACACTGTAATAAAGGTGGGTTTGAACTTCATCAGTCATGAACATTTCTAAAACTATCATTTTCCTGTGATGCTGAACAGGTAGCACCACCTGGCACCACTCTGCTTGCAACTTTTATGGAGAACAGATGTATGACGTATGGTTGTGATAGTCTCAGTAGCTGATACTGTAGTGATGGCAGAAATAGGCCTTATATCTCTCCTATCAAAATATAGTTGTCTTGGAAACACTGATGGTCATCCTAGTGATCATCCTAGTGCTGCTTTTCTGTAGTGATAAGTGCCTTTGAATGACTTTCTGGCATAAAATGGTCTACAATAACAGTGGTAATGATGAATATGCAGGTAACTGGATTTTTTTTTTTTTTGCATAGTTCAGTAGGCAATTTTAATACTGCCCTGAAGTACTGCTAAGGATTATTTTAACCCAGAAAATTTTATTTTTTTCAGTGATTTTTGATGTACATATGTTTGTTAAGAAAAAAGTCATTTGCAAGCAGTAGTGGAAATACTGTTTAATAACATAGCAAATATGTCATGGATTATAGTCTGTTTTTTAAAAAGGTGATTACTAATAAAATGTAGCTGTTATAAATAAAAATGAGAGGAAAAGTCCTTAGGAATGGAAGGAAGAAAATTCCTTTTCTAGAGAGCAGATGTTATTCTGCAAAAGAAGCGACTAAATCATATGATGAAAATGCATTCTCTTTCTTAATTTTCTGCAAATCATCAGCTCTCAAGCTTGTATTTGAAAACACCGTATCAAAAGACTTGAAACAGTGGGAGTTTTTCTGTTGAGTGCCATGACCTTTTTGTCAGAGACTTGTGGTTTATAACTTGTGCTAACGTGCTGGACATGGGGAATGTGTTTCTCCACTTGTCTAATGGCGAAAATGGAGTAGTAGAGTTGTTTTCCTGTATCACAGGATGCAGGATGGTTAGTAGGTTTTACCTAGTTCTGTGCTGATGAGCAAACCAACAGTTTTTTTGTGACTCCTTTCAGCCTGTGCAGAGACCAAGCATAATGTTTTTCCTTCTAATGCTAGCAAATGATGGTTTTGAAAATTGCACATGATGGTTTTGAATATTACAGTTTTGAATATTATATCTAGTCCAGATGCTAAAGACAGAATGACCTTAGTCATGGCAGTACTGGGCATCTGCCCATGATAGCGGATATTACTATACTCTTCCCTACTCTTTCTGGTGGCATTAAAGACCAATGACAAAATGATCCTTAAAGACAGAATTTACTTCTGAATACTTGAACTAGTTTTCTTGGGGCACATTTGACTGACATTAGTAAACCATTTCTTGTAGGAATGTGAATCTGGCACGTCTTATGCACACATTTCATGAATACATTTCTGTGGCCATTTGAGGGTGAGAGAAATCCTCAATTCAGTTGGTTTCAAGCAAGTAAAATTGCAGCAAGTGTTCAGGGCCTCTTTCGAGAGAACTTTCGCTCATACCATTCTTCCCATAACCACTGAGCGCTTTTTTTAAGCGCTTAGTATTTGATGTTTATACTGTTTTTTTCCTCTTGGACAGGAGTATAATTGAGTAAACAATCTTCCACTGATGAATACTTCATTTACAATAAGCATAGCTGTAGTAATTTTATCTGTCACTCAAGATGCTGCTACCTTGTAAAGCTACATTTAAGAAAATCTGCTGTTTTCTTCCCTAGACTAATTGGAAATCACAGTTGGTTAAGCAGCATTACAGAAGGTCATTATTCTTACAAATAACAATAGAAGATAAAATTAACCAAAATAGTTGAAGAAAGACCACTGGATATCTTTTTTTCATGTAGAACTACATTTTTAGAAGACAGTATTTGAGAAATTGGCACAAACATGTCTGTCAATATATATGCCTGTCAACCATATGAGACAGTCTAATCCAAGTCACTGAATTATGGTTAGCAGTTCAGATATGTTTGAAACACTGATATTTAGCTTGTTTGGGTTTATGTCAGATGAACAGATTTTACATTCCAAGAGGTTTGACTGTAGCTTGACTCTGGGCTTATTTACTGCAGAAAAGAGTGTGTGCCATTAGGGCAAGTTATAGGAAACAAGAGCAAAGGGTTTGAGCTTTTTGTTGTTGTTGCATCACATTCTTATGAAATGGTCCTCACAGGACAGGGAGAAAACAAAGAAAACTGGGATACAGAGTTGAAGAGTTGGATCAAACACTTCTATTAAATGCAGAACTCCGGGTCAAAGACAGGGTAAGCGGTTTGCCCAAAGCCACACAGGAAGTATGTTCCAAGTCAAAGGTTTGAAAACTGGCACTCAGATTCTCAGTTACTCTTCCTTTACTGCAAGAATTAATGAGGACTGCAGCCAAATGTCACCATGTCTTTTCTCTCACCCACTGTATCACTCTTTTTCTAGATTTGCTACCTTTTTATGTGACACTGAAAAAAAAAAGGCGGGGGGTGAGGTATTAGCTATTATATTTTTACTGATGTGCCGCAGTTTCTGGAAGCTCTATTTGTGTGTTGTGTATTCTACATTCTGCACCACTAGAATAATGATTTCTGACTGAGTGTGTAGCCAAGGGCCTGTCCTAATTTGCATTGTTAAAATTTTAACTAATACAATAATATCCCTGCAGGTCATTTGCAACCTGCGTAATCTATTTGCTGAAGGAATGTCATGTAAATTAGAATTGTGAGTAGATGATTGTAAATGATTAAGTTAGCATGTCTTAAGAAGTTACCACCCTTGAGCTGAGATGCAGTAACTGATTGTTGCATGCTTCTATTTAATGACAGGTAAACTCTGAGTAATTTAATGCTAATTTAAGTCACTATGCAGTTCATGATTGTCTGACCATACCCTACAATCTGTTATTTTAAATACCTATGTAATTTTATTTTTTCACAATGACGTCTGAAATTGCTTACAAGATATCTAAAACTCAGATTCATCTGGCAATGTTATTACAAGGTCACACATTTGTCACTTAGATGTTTCAGTGAATTTTGTTCAGGGATGTGTTTATGGCACAGGAGGCTGCTGCTGGTTTTAGATTCTGTTTTCAATGCAGGTGCATGGCAGCACACCAGCTAGCCTGGTTGCTCTGGCATGAGCTTTGAACACTCTGTCCTTGGGGATCCTGATGGATCCTTCGCTGTTATAAATTGTAACAGTACTGTGTGAAATCAGCTTGAACTGTGCTGATAAGCATAGCCGAGAAACAAACTCAGAAGTTGGATAGGCCCAATAGCTACAAGTATGGGTACACTAGTGCAGGAGTCTTCTGCTCATTAGTGAAACTGAGAAATCAGATTAGTCCAGTAGTATGATATGCAGTCCCTTTAGCAACACTGCTAGAAACATTTATTGTAGTTTTATGATAATGCCTTTATTCTATGATGTCGGATGTGCTTTGTAGTGATATAACTGTTTGAGCTCCAAGTGCCTGAGTCATGTCAATTTAGAATGAGACTTCATTCTAAAAATTTCTTTATAAATAGGAAATTTCTGTAAAGAAATTCAGAAAACTCCCTAAACTTAGTATAGGTTATTGCTCAAGTTAAATGTGCTCCCCAGTATCAAAACAGTTGTTTGAGACTGGCATTTCTGTAAAATACTTGGATTATGCAACATGGCATTTTCTGACAAATCATCAGTTAAATCTACTTTACAGATTATCCTTAAAATTTTCAATATCAAAACCATTTTCTCCTTCCCATTCCTCTCTGATTTGTCACAGCTGCTTTTGGTTATAATCTCCAGAACAGATATTGTCTTGGTAAAACATATGGTCGGACACCCTGTGCCATCTAACTTGAACAACTATACTTTTGTTAAAATCTTGCTTGAGAATGAAGTTTCTGGTCTGCTAATGTAATTGCCTTTGCACTCATTGAAATTCATGGCATCTATGGAGTTGTTTTCAACTGTCTTGCATGAAGACCAAGGGAAAGTTCCTGAAAGCAGCATGAGTCATGCAAGAATTTGTGGTTTCTTTTACTTGGTGTTGTTATGGAGACTTATGGACCTTACCTAGAAAGGAAGACTCATATTGCTGGTGTGACTATGGTTTGTGTGAAGCACAATGCAACATGACTTATTTTCCCGAAAAAGCCTTGTACTTTTGGCATTATTCACAGAGGGCTATATAGCATGGTTTGACAGCAGTATGCAGACCTGTAAAAGCATCTATGAATGTTTCAGAGCACCAGAAATTTATTGAAATAATTTTGAGGTATGATGGATAAATCATCTGAAACCAAAATAGACCATGTATTTTTCTCATGATTTTTAAAAATTTGCATATGGATTTGAATTAAGAATCAAAGGATAGCAGATGCCCTACAGCAAATGGATGAGGTGGGCTGCACCACCTCTCTGTGCTAGTTTGATTGCTCTTATCCCCAATTCTGCAGGAATTTCCCTTCCTGATTAATGACTGAGCTTTTAAAGGTGCTCTAGTGCTTTACAGGTTTTAACTGCTGAGGAGGTTTCATAGAATCATAGAATCATAGAATGGTTTGGGCTGGAAGGGACCTTAAAGATCATCTAGCTCCAATCCCCCTGCCAAGAGCAGGGACACCTTTCCATAAGACCAGGTTGCTCAAAGCCTCATCCAACCTGTCCTTGAACACTTCCAGGGAGGGGGCATCCACAACTTCCTTGGGCAACCTGTTCCAGGGTCTCACCACTTCTTTTCCCCTCTTTGTGTTGCTCACTTTCTTGTTTTCTATATGATGAGTTCACTCTATAGTTTGCAGTTAACAGGCAGGCATGCAGTAACATGCATAAATGAAGAAAGGCAAATGCAGACTAAAAATGTGCCAGAGAAGTGTGTTGGAGCTACCATCCAATTTCACAGCATCATGCAGGCAAGACAAAAGACATGAAATAAGAAATGGCCCCTTAACTGGCATAGCATGACCAACACTGTGCCTGCAGCTGTACTGCTGTGTGGCACCATCGATGTGTACCACGGGGAAGTGTAAAGCCAGGAACCCCAATTCAGTTGCGGATTTTATGCTTTTGTTATTTTCCAAAGAACATTGAGTTTGTTTTTCTTTTTAAATGTAAACCTTTTGGATACAGTCAAAGACTCTAAACAAAATTCTTTTGTATACTAAACTGCTGCTGATGTGCTCTGTGGCCTTGGTGTTGCATTCAAACTCTTTATGATTCAGTTCTGCATTTCCATTCTTCATAGGTCTGTTACAATGCTTAACTAATTAATGTCTGCACACTCTTTGATGTCCTTGAGCAAATAGAATATAAAGCTACAGATATAGAGGCAAATAATAGTATTTCAGGGCTGCTGAACTCTGGTTTCAATTTGTAGTCACTAAACTGAATTGCCAAAGTGAGAAGCTGCAATGAGGAAAGGATCTCCACAAGCGTTACCCTTTTTTCCTCCCTACAGATGAAATGCTCCGTTGTTTTACTTCCTGAGTTTGAAGCGTTACTATTTTTTTATCACAGTTCTTTTCAGAAATTATTTAAGGAGGTTTTTTTCCAATATCAGATGATAATGGGAGAAAAAAAGAAGAATTTATCCCCCAAATCATAATTCTCAGGATGGTCTGGGTGACAATTTGTGTGGAATAAAAAATGAAGAATTAATATTTTCCAAGATTCATTGTTCCATTAATTGCTACTATTCTAGGACAGGGCTTTTTTCAGTTTGTTTTTGGGATTGTGATTTACATTTAGCTTTTATGCTGCAATGCAACCACAATATTAAGCTACAGTATTTTCAGTTTTTAAGTCAGCCAATGTGTCTGCAGTCTCAGTGACTGCCGCGATTTTTGTATTTGAGAGTGAATTTTTGCCACCTAGTTCATGATTGGTTCATTGAGTGAAAAAATAGCAACAACAAGAAAGAAATATTTGATCTGATTTTGAATGCATTTTGAGAGATTTATAATCTACATTCAGGGATTCTGAAAGTAAAAACAGAAATGGCTTTTGGAGGTAAATGATTTGTTGAAAATTATTTACTCAACTCTAATTAGGATAAAATCTTTTACTCATGGAAAGGAGGGGAATGCACAGGCTCAGATGTTTATTCGTTTAAATTGTTTGTGAATAATTTTGAAACTGATAATACCCAAGTTCAATTATTGTGTAGTTAGTTACTATGGATACTCAGTTTTCAAAATGTGTGGCTTTATGGCTACATTTCTGACAAAGATCTTATTGTTAAATAATGTCTTTTTTTAAACAAACACATGAAGTGGCATGAGGGTATGTTCATAGTCATATACACAGATATGGCAGAGCAACGTCTGAGTAAATATCAGTGAGCTTTATTTTGCAATCATCTCTTTGTATGTCTCAGAGCAGATTTGTCAGATTTTTAGAAATAGGGATTTTTTAATAATTACTTTTATATAGCAGTTCCATCCTTATTTTTGTTTTGACAAAAACATCCCTGCTTCTGTCTCCCCACATGCCAGTACTAATGCAGCTCTCCTGATGCCTCGTCGGCTTTCCTGTCCATTGCTGCTTTTGCCCGGTCTCACGGAAGTATTGTGGTACAAAGAGATCAGACTTTAGCTGTCAAGACTGAGTGTTCTATGCTTGCTTTCACACTTTCTCACTGCATTCAGTTCATTAAATATTATCAAGTATTACTCAGTGACATGTTTATCAATGAGCAATGTGTAAAAAAGCCACTCCACACAGTTGTTATTGTTGTGTTCCCATCTCAGACACAGGGCTTGGGACTGTCGCTGGCTCTTCGGCATTGGGAATCTTCCCAATGGTGAAACTCTGCATGAAAATCATGCTTCTATTCAATAAAATATAAGTTTAAAGTTAAAATTAACTTTTTTACAGTAGTCACATTGCAGAGTCTTTAGACACATCAAGATACAACTAGTTACCATAGAATCATAGAATGGTATAGATTGGAAGGCACCTTAAAGATCATATAGTTCCAACCCCCCTGCCATGAGCAGGGACACCTTCTACTAGATCAGGTTGCTCAAAGCCTCATCCAGCCTGGCCTTAAACACTTCCAGGGAGGGCACATCCACAACTTCTCTGGGCAACCTGTTCCAGTATCTCACCACCCTCACAGTAAAGAATTTCTTCCTAATATCTCATCTAAAACTACCCCCTTCCAGTTTATAGCCATTAACCCTTGTTCTATCACTAACTGCCCTTGTAAAAAGTCCCTTGACAGCCTCCCTGCAGGCCTTCTTCAGGTATTGGAAGACTGCTAATTAAAACTAGAATAGCTATATATAGTTATAACTAATTGTAACTAAATCGCAATACTCAAATGAATGGATGAACCATTCATGGGGTGTGGATTGCAGGGTGGTTTACTGAAGCAGATAAGAAATGGCAGCAGTAACTTGTGAGCCACCCTTTTGAGGTTAGTGGGAAAGCTCAGTTGAAAACAAAACTTCTCTGTAAGTACTTGCATAAGCAGGGCCTCTTTTTCAAACAAGAGCAAAAAGAGATTTATTTCTCCATCTTCAAATGTCTGACTAGTTTGTACAAAGTTAGTGACAATCTTAAACAAACTTTACACTCGTAAAACAGCAGATGAGAATCATTATTCATTCATGGTATCAGTATTTGTTCATTCAGTCATTACTACAGTATGAGAGCTGAAGATGCAGCCTCCATCTGTAGGTGCTGACCGGGTGAGAAGGTGTCAGTGGATGGACCCCAGTATTTATACAGCCACCTTTTCAAGGCAAGATGTATGATTTATATAGCCTCAATTGTCTTGCAGATAAAGGTGTCCTTAGTTTTGGTGAATTGGTGAGTGTGGTTTGGAGTCAAGGACCGTGAGATCCACAGGCAGGTGAAGCTTCAGCTTCACGGGGCTGAATTCAGCCCTGCATTTGCATGCAGAGGCAAAAGTCCTGGCTGTCAATTGCTGCACTGGCACCTTTGAGAGCATGCCAGCAGGCGCTTTCAGGCAAGTACTGTGTCAGAGCTGGATTGCTGCTGAGTGAATTAAGCTGTGCAATAATTTTTAAAACAAAACTCTGTCTTTTCCAGTATTCCACTGAGGCCTGCATATTTTAACACCTTTAAGCAACAGGCAGTGGAAATTAAGCACCACTGGCCTTTACTGGTATTTTTCTAGGTCGTCTCCTCCATAGTATTCCACAACCAGATTGTTAATAAATGCTCATTAAGAAGCAAGTTACCTGTTGGAACTTTAGTGGGGTTTTGGGGAGTTATGTTTTGTTTTGTTTTGTTTTTTAATGCATTATCTCCTGCAGTTTTGGCTTCTATTTTATTTCTCTTTACTTAATTCAGTCGTTTTATATTTTTGTGACTTTTCCTTCTCCTGGTTCTTATCTTCTTTGTTAAAAATCATGTACACGTAACTGGACATTACAATGTAGTTGGGAGAATGTAGTAATGTAGTAGCAATGTAGTTTGGAGAAACATTTAGAAGTCCAAATCTTGTCCTAAGGGATAATTTTCATGTGTTTTTAATAGCTTACAGAAACTGAATTATTTATTTAAATGATCCACCAAGTGTCAATAACTCAATAGGCTGTTTGATGCGGTGCTATCACAGAAAGTATAAAATGTCAAGAATGTATTAACAATTAAGTTTGTACTTCATTCATGGCTAGAAAGAGCCTCATGAGAGCTAGCAATGAAACTTTACATAGACAGATTTTGTAATTTTTGTTTTAAATTCTTATTGGATCATGAATGGATCCTTAAGTTGAAAAGTCTTGGTTTTTAGACATAACTTTATAGTTTTGCTTCATTCTGTTAATGAAAATAAAAAAATTTAAAGGTAAAATTTTCATAGGCAGTCAAATCAAATGAAAGACAAGTCCTAGATGAAAGGCAATGTCCTCCTAAATAAGAAGTGCTTAAATAATTATAGCCAGGATATTGAATTTTAAAGGACTTAATTCATCAAGGAAGAATCTATTTTGGTGTGTAGTTTTTTGGCATTATGCTGTGGTAAAAACAGTATGAAAATAAGGAGGAGTGTCAGTGTCAAAATACAAACTGTAAGGAGATATGCAACAGATTTGAATAACCTCATGCCTTGTGGGTCATGTTTTTTATTCAGTTTTGCACTTTCTTTAGTTCTGTAATGTTTTTAAGAGAACTTCAAGGTATAAACTCAGAGTTTTCATTGGAGGTGGAGGTGAGGAATTTGTTAGGATCCACTAGTATTGTTGTGACTAAAAATTAGTATATTCTTTCCTGTCAACCTGGGTTTTATCAGGTGTAATAGAAATGCCAGGTGCTCCTTGTTGCTTGCTGAAGTCACTGTTTATCTAGCTGGTTTGCTTGTCTTGGGTATATGTAAAGATCTGGTTTGCACAAAATGAAAAAAACTTGAAGTAAGGGATGTGAAAACTGTGGATAAATATTTAGTGAGAAAAAAATAGCATGAAGCACTAGGAAAGTGTTGTGAATCAAAAGAGTATTTTGTAAATCTGTAGTTAGTTTTGTAGAACCAGCACATCCATCTCAGCCATGAAATAGACTATTTCTTGCTTGAAATATATAACACCATTGTAATTTTCTCAGACTGTAGTGAACTTTGAAATGTAGCGACTCTGAAATGTAGAGATTGTATCTGCTCTTTAAGTTTCTGAAAATATGAATTGGCTTAAGAATTGTAAGATAAAGAAAATGAAACTAGTATTCATCAGCTTTCTAGTATATACTAGTGTTATATATTTTCCTGGCCTGAGTATATGAGGGAAGATGATACAACTTTTCTTACAAAGAAATCTTGATACTTGTTGGTAGGCAAAAGTGTCATTTTCTCATGAAAGAATACTGGGTTATGGCAGTCACTTTGTAAATGGCAGTATATCATTTGAATGCTGGGAAAACACATACATTTTTGATAAATGCAAAGTTTCAGTGCCTGTCAAGCTATCTCAAGCTAGGAAAAAAAAAAGAGAGAGAGAAAGAAAATGGCATTTTATTTTTTAAAATGTTTGCTCAGCTTTCAAGTTTGACTAGACAAGCTATTTAATGATACCACATCTACTATCTATTTGTTTTAAAAATTTCTGTATCTTTATTTTAGTATTTGACGTGAACTTGAGGCATTTATGGTGAAGACCTTGGGTTAAAGAATTAAGCAACGCAAAGTCTGCAGGTGTTTAATGACAAGGATTTGTTTTGTCTGAAATGTACAGAATTTTAACCACCTGGTGTTGGATCACCCAATTTAAATGCTCAAAGAAATTTTAATTTTAGTTCAGCTAGTGAACTTTCTTCCTTCCTAATTGTTGTTTTGTGTAACTCATCTGATGCCACTGAAGTCAGTGACAATTTACATTAGTATAAGTGCAAATTTTGTGCTCTTATTTGTCTTAAAACCTCAAAAAAAACCACATGGAATCTAAACAAGGACAAACGAACAAGGAGTGGATCATTTTGTTTCAAGCTTATTTTGTGCTTATTTGTATAAACGTATATCCTTTATCAATTAATACTTTCTAAAATCACGTTTCTGAGAAGTTGTCAGATTTTGTTCTTGGCTGTTAGATTTAGTTAATCTCTTAGAGGTGGGGAAAGTCCTGTTCATTACGGAAATGCTCTTAGAAGGTTTATGTGCTGGTGAGTATGTGGAAGGACAAAGGGGAAGGAGTGAGGAGAAAATTCTTTCACTAATGCAAGTATTTCCTGTAGGCAGCGATTACATACAGGTCTGTGAACTTCAGTTAGCTACCCACAAGCATTTGAACTGTGAGCTCAACTTAGTGTTTGTCTAACTTTCCTTTGTGTCTGTATTTCCAAGATATCTGGTAGGGACTTTTCAAAATTAAATACTTTTTTTTTTTTTTCTTTATGAGTGAAAGGTTAAATAATGCAATTATTTGACCATTTTCTCACCAATTTACAGTCTGTATACCATAAGAGAGTTCATTATGTAGGAAGCATACATAGAAGTTTGACTTTTTCCTGACTTTTTTCTGCAAAGTATGATTTTAGCTGTGCTATTAAAAGCTTCTCTATATGTAGCTATTTTGCATTTCTTTTTTTCAACTCTTAGTTTGATATCACATTAACTAGGAATTTTATGTTTGAACTTAATTTATGAGCTTATTTTGGAGTAAATCATTATATTTTCTTTACTCTGTGGCTCTTACTCAAATGAAAGTGTAGCTTAACGCTACCTTCAAGTATTGTGCATTTTTTCCTAACTAGTAATAGCATATAATAACAATACAGAAAATCTGTGTAATGGCTACTCCTTATCTGGTACAATAAATGAAAATGAGATTTCAAAGAAAAATCTGTTCTATTCAGTTGTAGGTAGAACAGTATACAGAACAGTATAGTGGAAGTATATATGGCTTCACCAAGGGCAAATTGTGCCTGACCAATCTGGTGGCCTTTTATGATGGGGTTACAACATTGGTAGACAAGGCCAAAGCAACTGATGTCATCTACCTGGACTTGTGCAAGGTGTTTGACACTGTCCCACATGGCATTATCTCCAAATTGGAAACATGTGGGTTTGATGGATGGACCACTCAGTGGATAAGGAACTGGCTGGATGGTCGCACTCAAAGAGTTGTGGTCAACAGCTCAAAATCTGAGTGGAAACCGGTGACAGGTGGTGTCCCTCAAGGTTCAGTATTGGGACCGAACCTTGGTCCTCTTTAACATCCTTCTCAGTGACATGGACAGGGGGATTGAGTGCACCCTCAGCAAGTTTGCCAATGACACCAAGCTGAGTGGTGCAGTTGACACACTGGAGGGACGGGATGCCATCCAGAGGGACTTTGACAGGCTTGAGAGGTGGGCCTGTGCCAACCTCATGAAGTTCAACAAGGCCAAATGCAAAGTCCTGCATCTGGGTCGGGGCAACCCGAAGCACAAGTACAGGCTGGGCAATGAGTGGCTTGAGGCCAGCTCTGAAGAGGACTTGGGAGTGGTGGTGGACAAGAAGCTCAACATGAGCCGCCAATGTGCGCTTGCAGCCCAGAAGGCCAGCCGTATCATGGGCTGCAGCAAGAGAAGCGTGGCCAGCAGGTCGAGGGAGGTGATTCTCCCCCTCTACTCCGCTCTCATGAGGCCCCACCCGGAGTACTGCGTCCAGTTCTGGAACCCCCAGCACAAGAGAGACATCGACCAGTTGGAACGACTCCAGAGGAGGACCACGAGGATGATCCAAGGGCTGGAGCATCTCTCCTATGAGGACAGGCTGAGAGAGCTGGGGCTGTTCAGCCTGGAGAAGAGACGGCTCCGGGGAGATCTTATAGCGGCCTTCCAGTACCTGAAGGGGCCTACAGGAAAGCTGGGGAGGGACTTTTCACAAGGGCAGTTAATGACAGGACAAGGGAGAATGGCTTTAAGCTGAAAGAGGGTAGGTTTAGATTGGATATTAGAAAGAAATTCTTCACTGTGAGGGTGGTGAGACACTGGAACAGGTTGCCCAAGGAAGTTGTGGATGCCCCCCTGGAAGAGTTCAAGGCCAGGTTGGATGAGGCTTTGAGCAACCTATACTAGTGGAAAGGTGTCCCTGCTCATGGCAGGGGGGTTGGTGCTAGATGATCTTTAAGGTCCCTTCCAGCCCAAACCATTCTATGATTCTATGATTCTATGATTCTTAATTATTATATGTTCTGTTGAAGTAATGGCACTTCTGCTAAGGAATCCTGATGGATAGGGTGGTGTCCTTCCCTCTGTTAATTTCTGGGGTACAGGCATTGTGGGTGCCATAAGCCTTGTTCCCATATAACCACCCAAAATATATCCATGGTTCCCTCTCTTGGAGAAACAAAAGAGTTATTTTCTACTAGTACTTTAAAAAGTCATGAAGGAGTCCAAACAAAATGTGAAAGGGAGGTTTCTATTACTCTGTACCAACTACCCAGGCATCTATGAATTGAGCAGGTTATGGCATCCAGAGCCTCTTCAAGTAAAGTCTCCCACCCTGGCCTACCCATGAGAAATGCAGCTCTGAGATGCATTTTTTTCTCCTGACTTAACTCCCTGTCACTTCCCAATATGGTCAAATATAGCACACAATGCTAGCAAACTGTCTTTGGTATTGTTAGATGCCATTGACTGACTGTGGTTTATCATCAATAGGATTGTCCAAGAATGTTGGACTATTGTTATGGGAATCAGAAAATGAGTGGCATCAGCATGAAAACTAAGCCTCACAGTAACTAGAAGCGTATGTAGTCTGTTGAGACTAAACGTGTTCAATGTTATGGAATTCTGAAAATTAAATTATTTCAACTGTTTCCTGGTCAGAGCAATGTTTGAAATAGCCAAAAAAATATAAAAATAGGGAAAAAAAAATGCTGGGTGGAAAACCTTTGGGACTTGATTTTTTCAGAAATATTAAGAATACACACATCCTATGAAAATACAAAACCTCCTTGAATATCGAGTACTTGAGTTATACAGGCCTTAAAATTACTACTTTAGCTTTAATTTGTTCTATGCATCACATCACATCCTTACCTTAAAATGTAATACTGTTCTATTTTGTCCTGAAAAGGAAATGGGGTTTGACTTATATTTTCTGCTGTATTGTATCCTGCTATTTTCTGATACGGTCATATTCACCTTTCTGCGCCAGCGCATACGCTCACAGTGCAATCAGTTTTTGCTTTCAGTCAGAAAGGGGTCTAGAACTGTGGGCTGCATTTAACAATCTCTTCAGCACCTTTAATAGGTAGTTTCCCTTTTTTTTCTCTAAAGACCTCTCATTAAGGCAGTCAACTGGGTATTTGAGTGTTTCAGTATTAAATACACAGAGGTCTTTTGGTTTAACAGTTTACTTTGTCCTGTTAAAACTTCTAATTGCCACCTGGACTTAATATATTTGATGAATATCAGCTGGTGCTCCGCTCCTTTTTACTGGCCACAGGCAGCTCTAGCCTGTCCTGTGCATAACACCTCCTATGGTACAGTAGCATCAGTTGTTTCATCTGACAACACAGTTCATACGCTGTCTGTGGAAGGCAGGAGTAGAGTGAGTTCAAAAGCATTTTTCAGGCGTATGCTAATCAAGTGCTAAGAAACTTTAAAAAAGCAGTATTTTATTTATTAAATTCTACATTGGCATTTTGTGAACAGCTTATATAATTTTCAAATTATACTTTTGTATGTAATTTAAGCGGCCTGTTCTCAGCAGATGTTTGATTTGCCAGCTATCTGGAAGACCATAGGGCATGTTTCCTATTGCCTTCCTTACTGATTTCTAAAGGCCTTTAATGGGGAGAAAGGTGTTTAGACCACTGACAGTGGTGGATTTACAAAAGTGTATGTCACTGATTTTTAGAAGTAGTAATGTCACTCAGTTTGAATGATAGGAATAAGTTAGAATATAAACTGTATCTAAATAACTTAAATAGTTTTAGAAATATTTTTTGTGCCTTATTCACATCTATAAAACTGTATGTCTAAAGAAAAGTAGTAGTAGTTTATCTATAGGGAAAGGAAATAAGAGAAATGGGAGGCATTGGCAGTGATATCAGTGATATTCTTTTGGGATTCAATGTGCAGACATTAGAAAAGCCTGAGATTTTGTCTGGTTAATACAAAACAAAGCAGGTTGTAGTTAGCCTCGCTTTGCAATGGATACATACAGGTTTACAGTGTCGTATGGTGGCATGAGTGGTTTCTGTGTATTTTTTTCACCATACTAAGAAGAAAAAGGTCTTAAGTTCAGTTCTAAAACTCCCCAGTCACCTCTGTTTTATGTAAAAATACTCATTTTATGCCATCACATTTTTTTCTAGTGGAAACAATTTTTAAAAAATGCTATGAAAAAGTTTTTCCCAGATTTGTAAGTTCCCCTCACCTTTTTTTTTTCCCCCCCCACTAGTAAAAAATATATTTTTGGGTAATAGTTAAAGAGTGAAAAAGAGAAAAGAGATGCAAAAATTCAATAAGCCCAACAGACCTAATCCAAAGACTTATGGTCAATGAATTTCAAGAGGTAAATACACTTGAAAGCCTGGCTTAATAAGCACCTCCAGGAGGAATGACAATTATATTGCAACTGCAAGAATAAAGTCGGCAACCCCTGAGACATTTAGGCTAGGTTTTGTCTCACTGAACTTAGTCTGCCTAGCAGTTATGAGTCTGGTATGAGGAAATCATCTGGGTAATGGAAGGAGATGACAGATAGTAATTTATTCCATCTGTATTATTAACTGAAGTTATACAAGATTAATGAAGTCATGTTTTGGTTTTGCCTATGTTTTGCCTATGTAATTTTCACACCAGCAACCATAGCTGAATCTCAACCTAATTTTTCATATGAAGTCCAACATTTATTTTTTTTCATATATTATTGCAAAGCAGATAAACAACTATATGTAACAAAATAGGCAAGACAAAGTCAGTTAACCACTCCTGGCTGCCCATGAAGTTTGATCTTATTCAATAAACAAGCAGTTTATTTTCAATAGGCGGGCATGCAGTGGCTGTTGAAATCCAGTTAATAACCTTGTCCCATTTCACAGAAGAGGAATTACCAGAAGGAAAATGAGGATGAAGAGAAGGATGTCATGCCTCTACTCCACTCCAAATTAATAATGCCAAATGCTGCAAGCGTACTGTAATATGATCCATTAGTGGTTTTGCAGTTCCCTCTCTCCAGTTCTGCTCCAGAAATAGATGCATTTCAGTTCTGTTCCAAAAAAGCAGGAATAATAATAATATTTGCAGAGCTGGGTAAAAGCTAGAATTTCACCAAAGGGAACATGAGACTTGCTGACTGTTGTCAGAGGAGAAATTTGTGGAAAGGTTAGGACAGGTTGCACAAAATTTTTAATGGGAGTTCTACAAAACTTCAAGATATTTAATTTTACCCAAAGACTGTAATATTTTTGCATGTTTCAGGCTTTAGCTTTTCAAGTTTCAGGTTTGTAACTACATCTTGCACACGTTTGGGAAAAAAAAAAGTGACCATAGCAAACATAACATTTGTCCAAGTGATGATGGCTTTGAAATTCTTAGCAATCAAATATATTGAGCTGCATAGCTAAATATTTTTATTTGAAGATTGGAGAAGTATGTGTGGGGTTAAGAAGAGAGGAGGTAATTTGCATGACCTATTTTCATTCCATTCCAATCAAAATTGCACCACTTATCTGAGTACTAAAAAGGAATGCCTAAAGCACACTTGCATTAAATCATCTATTAATGTCAGGCCAAATTTATGTGGTCTACTGGCTTGTAGGTGGTGACAGCACTCTACAAGGGATACCTGTGTTCTGCACACTCGTCAAAAACTTTCATTTTCTAGGATAGCAAAAAGGCCTGAAATATTGGCAGCTGATATGAAGAAAGATCTCCAAGACATAAGATGAAGAACTAAGAAAACAGTTTCAAATTCACGTCTTTGCTGTAACTAACTCTGAAGTAACAGTAGTCTCTAATACATCAATGTTTTTGCACAAGAGGTTAATAGGATGAATTGTTCTTGAAGTGAAATTAAATAATTTTGAATTCAGTCATGGTGTAAAAGATATGTAACCACCAAATTTCATGGTATCGCAGCAAAATTTGGCTTCTGAGCAAGTACCACAAACAGTTAACTACCTGTCCCCTTTCTTACCTAAATAAGGTAAAGCTTTCCCAAAGACATTCTAATATGTTTTGATTTCTGTCTGGAACAAAACACCAAAGAATCTTTTTTATCTCAGTTTATTTTGATCCTTCTGATGTCTCCTTCATCTAGTTTTGGTTCTGTGGCTCGTATGGGAGCTAGTAGTTAGATCCTGAGTGCAATGCAACGTAGAATCGAAGTTGCTGATTTAGTAAAATGTGCAAGCATGTATATATAAGCCACAAAAGTCTAGTTTGCAAATGTGCCTTGTAACAGGGCACCTTTCAGTACAGCATTCTGGCAGCAGACACCTTTTCACCTTGTCCTATCTCCTCTTTCCCCCTCCAATACCCTGTCCAGTGGACAGAGCTGAGGTTTCAGAGCAAGAAGCTCTGCCTACCTGAGAAGCCTGGATGTCATGGACTGTGGCCATGAGCAGCTGAGTGAAATACGCTCAAGAGACTTGACAGGTCTGTCACTGCCACGGCATACTGTGCTTTTACAGTGTAGCACTGTTGCCATGTTTAGCACTGTTGCTCTAGCGCTCCATGTGCCAAATGAAGTCATTAGCAGATTTGAGATTTATCAACCATCTGTGCCTGGTATCTGTTCATCCTCAAGTGGGAAAGAGCTATCAGTGTAAAGCTATAGTGGGATGTAGTGGTGCTGGAAGGTCTCTCGGGTATGTCTTGGTCATTTAAATTAGTGTGCCCCTCATATAGCATTTACTGCCCACCCCTTCTTCCTGGTTAATGTTTGAGTTTCTTGAGAAGCCTGTTAACATGGGAACTGGTTACACCAATGACCAGGCATACCCAGCCAGCTTTGGTATGAATGAGAAACTTAATAATCCATGAAGGGCTTTTTCATATCTTTAATTTACATTACATTGGGTTCATAAATTAGGGAAAAAAAGTGTTAGCTATGGCTTTCCTCCTGGTTGTGGGTTAGAATACACCAGCTGTGACATACCATTTACAGAAATGGCTGGAGTCATTGTATATCAAAGATGAAAATTATATTGACCCTCTCAGTGCAGTATACCCTTTAGCAGTCCTTCTTGTCAGGGTTTCTTACATGTGCTATAAGAATTGCCTCACTGTGTTGCAGCAATGTACAGGAACACGCGGAGCCAAAATGATTGATTATTAGTACTGGTATTTGTTATTTGATCTGTGCAGCAAGTGTTAGGCAATAATGTGTGGGAGTTTTTTTTTTTTTCTTTCCCTTACTCCTTTATTGACATTTTCATTGTCTTAGTGTCTGAAATTTCAAATCTGGAATGTCCTGCTATCAAGTCTGAGTCTGTTTTATTTAAATAATTTTAAAGCAATGCTAATGAAGCCTGAACTGAAAGTAAATTCAGCTCGGTATGTTACCAAACCGAAGCCTTCATACCTTGTCAAATGCAAACACCAAAATAAATCTTCAGGACTGTGGGTCTGGCACAGATAGAGATTGCTCAGACAGTAGCCCCAGAGTCTTGAGAACAGAGACCTCCTTACAAGGTAAATTTACAGTCTTCATATGTCACTCAGAGAGGAAATAGAATTGAACAGATTGCAGTAATTTTATTTTTTTTTTGCTGGTATAGTATGCCTGAGAATAATGGTCAGTAAGTAAAGTTGGTTTACTCTCTATGTGTTTACCAGTCTGGGAAAGATTATGTCTTTCTACTTGGGTTACCTTAATTAGTACAGGGTACCTCTCTAAAACATGTGCAGTCTTTCAAAAAAACAAATCTTTTTATTTAATTCAATCAGTTTATGTAATATTGTTTGTTATTTGAAATAGCAGTTCCTTTTAAATAAACTTGCAGGATTTATTGCCATGGATCCAACTCAAACACTGAGAATTGATTCTTTAAGTTGTTAGTGAACTGTATGACCAATCAGGCTATGATGATAAGCTTTGAGAGCTCTAGGATAGTCCTAAGTTTTGCATTGTGGAGGTTTGAAAAGTCTGTGACTCTCCCCTGAGCATTTTCCTTTGATTCTCATGCTGAGAGATGTGTTGTTTCAGAAGATTTAGAAATGGCAAGGAATTCAACTTTGCAGCTTTGCAGCTTTGAAGTTCTGAAATATGTGGACATTTTCCCTTATTTGTGGGTATAAAACTCTGAGTACTGTGTTCTGTCTCTATATGTGGATATGGAGGTTTAGTGCTGTGTAGCTGGACAGAGAGGAATTTTTAGAGAAATCAGAAGGGACAAGCTGAACAACAACACAAATTAAATAACTGAGATAAATGATTCTGCAGGAGTTAGGATGACAAGGGCCATGCCTTTGGAAAGATAACCCATTTCTTGAAGCACCAAATTGCGGGCAATTGTTTATTTTTTTATTTTAAAATCTAGGATCACACAGAATCAGAACGTGATTGTAGTACAAGTAATAAGGTGTGTCAGTTAAGGCAAAAAAAAGACCATGCAAGGTAAACATAAAGCGTGAAAGAAATACTGTCATGCACAAGAAAGATGTTTGTTTTGCCTTGGGTTTTTTTTCATAGAACTGAGTTAGTTAACTTCCAGGCCCAGTAGATTTTGATCCGTAAATGATTGCCTCAGGAACAAACAGCTTACTTGTCCTCTCCTGCAGCAGTGTTAGATACTCCAGATTTAGCTGTTATTTGGGCTACACATAAACATCCATCAATCCTAAGAAGCTAGGAAAATGGATTTTTCTTCAGCTGTTCTGTAAAAGAAATGCCTTCTTCCTTTTGTTTCTTGGGAGGTGTGGTCTACATCAGCTCTTGTGGTGGACTTTTGGATTGAAATCTCAGAACTCCCCTTGGTAGGACTGATCTGTAACTTTGAGATTTAAAACCTCTTAAAAGTTTACATAAATAGAAATGTATAGGAGATTCAGTAGATTTTCAGAGACTTTGTAACAAAGGAAAATAATCTAAAGGAAATCTAAAGGAAAACAAACAACCCCATCCCCAGTTGACAGACTATGGAGATTTCATATTTAATACCTGTTACTAGCTGCTAACTGTCCATGAAGGATTGTCATTACATTAGAATTTTTCACACCATCAATGATCACATCTTCCTCCCATCACCACCATCTAAATTCCTCTGTTTCTCCACTTGCTGAGGACAGAAAGCAGCCATAACAAAGGTTAATATCACTTTAGGTGTGCATTACTGTTTTTTTCATACCTGAGTTTAAACTTGGGAACGGTTGCCTTCTAGGAGGTTAATCAAACCTCAGAGCATATGAAACTTCTTATGCCCCTGGTAGGGTTGTGAACAAAATCATGTAGCTCAAAATTCATGAGACCAGTTAGATTTCTGCCTGTGTCTGCTTACTTAAATACCTTTTTAGATCTGGCTCTGTTTACTTCAGATTCCCAGTCTCATACTTGAAATAGCAAATAATTAGAAATTAGATGGTATTTCACTATCTCACTGGAGTATTAAGATGCAACTGCATACTGTGAAAATACCTAAAACAGAGAGGTTAAAGTGCCTCACAGCAAACTACTCTTGAAAGAAGCTCTTGACATCTGAATCTCAGAGCATCCATTCATCTCACGTTTTTCTTTGCATAAATCCTGGTCTAAAAAGCTAATGCATATTTATGAAAAGGAGAGAGTAAAACTATTGCAACTTCTGTATGTAAAACTTTTCACACTATAGAATACAAAACTTTAATACAAAATGATGAAATAGTCTCTATACAGTGATAAAAATTCACTATTTTTAATGTAAACAGTTTTATGGTAATAATAGGAGATTTGCAAGGAAGAGGAATTCATTTAGTTCTAAAAGATGTTTGACCTCTGCTACTTCATAATCTGTTAGAGCTAAGGTCCACATAAAATGGCTTTCTTTCTTTTTCACCTGCAAGGCATTATTTTTTTAATAAATACCAAGATCAAGTCAATATTTTTAGAACCAGGATAATCGCCACTTTAAATGGACTAATTTTTGCTCAGTTGTCTGACACTTTATATCCAATGCCAGCAGGAAAGAAATAATTAAGATGTATGCTTTTCGTAATTGCTCAGGAATATTTGAATGGGTTACATAAATAATAGACTAATCAAAGTATTGTCTAACCATTAAAAAAACCCCACACACCCTACTGCATGTACATTTATTTAAATTAACTTTGCTATCAGAATTTGTGAGAAATTTTGAAAGAGGATTTCATTTTTGCCTTATGGTTAATGCTCTCATAAATAATGATTTGTCAATTTATAGGATAAGATATACTATTAAATTGTTCATTGTACCTCTTTAAAATAGAGGTGTGCATTTACTGTTCTGAGCAATTACTCTGTGGGTAAAATTGCAACTTTCAAATCTCATTTTCATGTCTGCCAAATACTACTCTAACTCATTTTCTGTTCTAACAAGAATTAATTATATTAGTAATCTCATGTTATGCATAAGAGACCTGGCACTTTTTCTTGTATATGCAGTATCACACAATGTTTCTCTACATAAAATATTTTATTAATATGTCATTGATAACTGACCAATATCTAAATTATCTAAAAAATTAAAAATAGCTGTTAAAAAAAAATCAGATATTTAAAAATACATTGGGAATTGGATCCTGGTTCTTGTTTAAGCCCACAGAAATGATACTTGCTAAACATTTACAAAGTACTGAACTATCTTGGAGTTGAACACCAAGAAACTTCAGTGTGGTAGTTTAGGGTAGGGCTGTATCTACTTGCAAGCAACTTCCATTCTTCTCCACTCTTTTCTGAAATGACTTTAGCTTTGTATGATTGTGTGAGGGAAGAATACAGTATCAAGCTGAATATTTAAGATTAAATTAAAGATTGTATTTCTATTTAATGGCAATTTGGACATACTTTTTTGTGGGATCTTTTACATGCAAACCAAAATACCCATAACATAAAAGATAGGCTATTGCACAGTCTGTATTTATTTATGCCCATATCATGTTGCCACAGTCAAGGCTACTATTTACTTCAAAACTGTTCCATACCATATATATCTTTGGGCTCTACTGGTACTCATTAAAAGGTGCTGTGACAGGCTGGCATCAGCAGAGTCCCAGCATGGAAACAGTCACTCTTTTAATCAGCAGTCACTGTCATCTGCTATGTTGTCTCTGGGCTGAGCTTCTCAGGCTCTCTGTAGAGTGGCTTTTTTTTTCCCCCTCTGAACAGGAAAGTAGGGCCTCTGCATGTGTTTAACCCCACATTTTTGCAAGATACTAATATTTCTGCTTTTAATTGAGTGCAGTTTTACAGGAGAGTGTGTCCCAGATGTGATCACTCTAAAATGAAAGAGCACCAGTGTTGGGCTTGAATGTTTCCCATCCAATTACCAATTGCCCCTTCATTTTATTTTGAAAGTTTTTTTTTTTTTACTTGCGTATGAGGTTTCCAAATGATTCTTGTAATCCTGGATTTTTTCCTTGTTTTTACAGGTGACCTGTAACTGTTTCACCATCAGTAATGGAGAGATGCAGGATGTTGGTGTTGGCCTGTATCCCAGGTACTGTGGACACTGTTTCATTCACAGGCAAAATCTATGTTAGTTTTTTTTCCCCCATTTTCCTAGGTAGCTGTAAGGGCCATCAAAGCAGCAGGTAGCATGTCCAAATGAGAAACTAGGAAATGCAAATAAATTAAAGGAGAATAAAAATTTGATCAAGTTGAAAACATTCTTAATAGTCCTGATTACAGAGTTAAAACAGTTTAAATAAGATACGTCTTTATATTTTATTTTTATGGAGGTGGTAGTCTTTTCTAAGAATAAATGCTGACAACAAAAATGTGTGACTGGGACTAGTAAAAGGAAGCCTGTTCAGCGTTGCTTTAGAATACATATATTTTGCAGCTGAGAGCTTTCTGAACTGGCAATTAAATGAAAAAGGTTGAACCCATTTATTAGTAAATTACCATAACTAAGAAACCAGTAAGGTGAAAAGATAAGCCCCTTGGGAAATGGATGTTAGTATTTGAATTATTTCTAATTTGAATTAGAAAAGTACATATCAGGGAAGGCTTGGCCTTCATAGAATTGGTTGCCTCTAATTATTAATGCAGAAAATTAGTATGTATAGTTTTAAATTATATTTTACCATCTCAATTTTTTGTTAATGCATGGATGAACTGTGTTTCAATACCTCAGTGGGTGTGTCCCTGTTTCTTTTTCTACATATGTGTAAGATTTAACTAGGACACAATATCTCGAGGCCTACCTTATGGTAGAGATAAGGGAAAGGCAGTTAGGGGGAAATGAGGATTAGTGTTATGAGAAGTACTGTAAAAGCCATTTGATTTCATAATGGAATGGAACAAAATCCTTTACAAACTTAGGAACAATGGAACATTATTTTGGAGCATTATTATTAGTGAAATGTTTTCCTTTGGTTGAAAAATCCCCTGACTGCAAAGAAAGTGGCTATCTATGTTCTGTGATAATGCACTGCTGAGGGATGCAAGAGTCTCTTTCCTGACTTAGTTCAGAGTGGTTTGAGTTTTACCATAGCAAATTTCTCTGAGCTGGGAAAATTGTTAACTCAAACCTGTAGTTCCTGAGTCCTAGGCAAATGCACTTCCAGATGAATTCATATGCTTCCAGATGGAATTATCGTCAACCCACTAGTGTTTCCATGGGATGAAATTTGATTAAAAGTGCTTTGTTTAGTCTCATTAAGAGGTTGTATATTGTTGCATGGCTTGATAGCTTCAGCATCCCAATTTATTTTCAAATAGATAAAATCCTGTGGCCTTTCTCTGCATCACCTTGCCATCAGCTTTGGGAGTACCCCCACTGATCTGACAAGAATTTGAATGGATACTCTTTTCCAGTGTACATTATTGGGCTCATGTGGAGATTAAACACAGATAATTTATTAGGCCAGAAGGGGTATCAAAAAAGTCAGGCTGCTGTTGATAGTTCCTTTTAAGAGTCAAGAACTGAATAAACATGGTTTGGTGCAGGGCTCTGACCCTAGGCAACATCCTCTATTTTGCCAACAACAGTTGGGATTTTGAGTTTCTGAATCAGGCAGATAGGAAGAGCAAATAAAGGGAGCCAGGAGCTGGATAAGCCAAAAATCTTTCTTCCAGCCTGAGGATGCCAGAATTGTTCTATCAATGGGTCACTCCCACAGGGAAGAACCCTCAGTCCCACATCTGCTATGGAACTAATGTTGGCCTGGCAAAGTCAGTTGTTTCTCAGCTAATGAAACACGGGACTCAAAAGTATATAGCAGATGTTGTTGATGTTGTTCTTAACAGTTTCCTTCAAAAAAGAGGGAAGAGCATGTTTTTGTCAGGAGATCCATGAGCATGTGTGTCTCTTGAGAGTGGCAGCAGCTCCCCAGCAAGCTGTGCCGCTTCAGCTGTCACACACCACAAGAACAGAGACTGAACCAAAATATGCGTACAACAGAGGCAATGGCTGTATCTCTTCTTTCAACCCTACCCACCAGGTACTTTGGCCTTGGGACATAGGATACTCCATTTTCTACCTAATATGAAATAGAGGTTGATTGCTGGCCCCTTTGAGCTGCAGTTCCACTGATGGTCAGGGTAACTAATAAGGTTAGCACCCTGAAACCGAGTAGAAGCAGCAGAAATAAAACACAGTCCCAAGGTACTAACCTTTTGCTCTGAACTATCCAGGTTGCCTTGTTTCCCAGTTGCCTGCTTTGCCCTCTCCCCTGAGTCAGGCCTCTTGGAGAGTCACTGGGAGGCCACCACCTCCCTCCCACCCTGAGTACACAGAAGGCAGACACACATGAAGAGATCCAGGCATGGCTCCTATTAGCAAAGAATATAAATCTTCTAAGCATTAATTTTCCTTCCCTAACCAAGAGCAGCTGATTTACCAGGGATTTTATTTGTTTCGTAACTTAATTGCTTGATACTTCAGATGTAATCATGTTAGCTACTTTTAAAGGATTAGAGCGGAATGGCAGTGGAGACTCCTCTATAAAGTTCTTTTTCTCTTTTTCCCCCTCTACCACCTCTCACAGCATGTCTTTACTGAACCACAGCTGTGACCCAAACTGCGTGATCGTTTTTGAAGGATACCAGCTTTTACTTCGCTCCATCCGAGAGATCCAGATTGGTGAAGAGGTAATTAACTTGTCCTCCCTTCCATCACAGACACCTGCAACAATGACATCTCCCTAAATAAATTCCAGACTGCAGGGCCACCAGCTTAATATTTTGATGATATATTGATGCCACTTTCTAGCACATAGCTATCAGGGGGAAAATGATAAATAGAATCATCTCTTCACACTGCCTGGGCCCCATAATCATTACTTCTCATAAATCACTCGTAGTCTTGATAAATTCTTGTTCCTCCTTTCCTCCTCTAGGCACTTCATTTTGTTTGTATTTGAATGTCTTTACCCTGCTGGAAACACTTACAATATTTCTGGGTGGAATGCAGTCATTGCAACAATAAGCATTTGTCAGGCTGCAACCATACTGTTGTACTAAACCTTTCACTGACAGTGAAAGTAGCAAGACAAGATTTGTTTTCTTGTCTATTTCACTAGAAAAGACTTAAAAAATATCCTGTTCAAGAGATTTCTAATTTGAACTAAGGTATTTTCAGCTCTTTTTTTACTACAGCGTTTGTATTACTTTAAAAATAATCATTTGTGGTGAGGTAAGCATTTCAAAATAAATGTCTTTTGAAGCAAAATAATACTGAATTTGCTTAGAAAGGCCTGCAAAAATGTGTATATATGTGAATTAATATGCACCAAGGACCTGTGCAGTCCTAGCTGTCGGGCATTTCAAAATCATGGCCTAGTGTAAATACCATTCCTGACTGTGCTTCAAACTCTGAGAAGGGTATACATATTCTAATTTAGAAGTAGTATCTCTTTCCCTCCCTCTGAAGTGTTTTCTGTCTTAAGGTATCCTTTTTCTAGGATAGTAGGCTATCTAAGTAAGTGGTAAAACATTGTGGGGAACCTGTGGAAATGCTTTTGCCTACTTACTTTTTTGCCAAGAGAAATCTTTTAGGATGCAATAGACTTTTGTGGAGCTATTAAATGTAGACATCTTTCAGTCTGGCATTGTTGTTCAAGCCAAATTATAAACACTTTTCTTCCATTTTATCCATATACCATAACTTTCCTCTTGGCTTCCCGGTTAACTAAGAAGGATTGTTTATTTTAAAATACAGTAGATTTTAATGACTTCCCAGGATGCATTTGGGCTAATTATTTGAGTTCTAAATTCTGAAGCTATCTTTTTTTTATGTATGTGGATACATTTTCCTAGGTAAATTTCATAAAGCAATTCTTTGTAACAAGCAGCTTTTATAGAGTTGGAGAGGCCCTCGGGTAGCCCTGGGTGGTTTTGGAGTGAGAAGTGAAGTAGAATTCCCTTGCAGGCATGACCACCATGCAGACCGTGCTATGGCTATGAAGCCATGACCCAAGTTTTAGACTTGGTCTAAACACTTTAGTGTTAATGGTCTGTAACCCAAAGAAGTCTTTAGGTTAAAATCAGTGGTGAAGCAGATATGGTATAAGTTACAAGTCATTTGTGAGGCAGTCAGGAAATAAATAAAAGTTATAAAGCAGGGCAGCTAGAACCAGTTTGTTTGCAGTGACTTTGGCAGTTGTGTGAACACTGGCTTTAAAATGACTGCACCTTATGTGGGCGTATTTTCTAAAAAAATTTGCTCCAATAAGGCAGTAGAATAAGGTCAGAATTTTCCAGAGAGCTCAGGTTCTGGTGTCTTTGTTGCAACTGTTGCTTCTGGGTTTTGGTACTGAAAGGAAAACTTGTCTTAAGAAACTTGTAAGATTTTATATATATATATATACACATATACAGTGTGTTAAAGCAGGTGCCCACTTGACTCACCTGGAAATAGAAGTCTTGGTCTGAGATACGTGCTTCTTTGAATAATGATGTGTCTAAGGAATAAAATGGGCATAAGTGAGAAAGTAAAGCTACAAAGTGCTTGCCCAGCTGGTAATGATCACCACTAAATTTAAGTGTTTTCTATCCTGCAACTGATATAAAGGAATGAAACAGGGAGCAGAGGAGAGGACAAAAGAAGTGAAAGGAAGACAAAGCTTGGGAGTAACTGTTGGTCTCCATGCATACATTGGGGTTCAAGGTGGCTAGAAAGGGTCTCCTAACTCTGTAGAGTCAACTCTGTACCAGGTTTTTGAGCATAATTGAATCTAATGGCAGGAAGGAAGAAGTAAAAGATTTTTGTGGGGATTTTATTCTGTTTTTCCCTACTTAAAATACTACAGGTCTTTCTGAAACTTGCTTCCAGCAGCTCAACTAATTATAACACCTTTTTGCTCAAGATAATGTTAGTTGCAGTGCTGACTATCACAGCTTTTGTAATTTTAGGTGATGTTACTTTGACAGTACACAAAGCTTTCATTTTCTTGCACTTTCTTCTTTGCAAAAATGAAATTTAAGTATTGTGAAGAAAGTAAGATACGGGGAAGGAATATAAGAAAGCAAAAAGTATTCTCCTAGAGATCACCAGGGCTCCTTCAGTGATAAGGTAGACTATCAGATAATTTACTTTCTCAAAAAGATAAGCAGCCTTCTCTAAAGAGGTCTTCATCATTTCCCTACCCTTAAGTAACCACTTTAAAAGGCATCAAGATGTATGCCATAATTTCAATTGACTTTTTGTAAATTACTGTGTCTACCTAGTGTTTTGCAGGCAGACATGAGCTCATTTTGCTTGTTCTCCAAACAGAAGTTGTATAGCTATGGTTAGTTCAGTGCATAGCTCAAATCAATTAGTCCTACTGAGAGACAGAGTAAGATGAGGTCCAGTTCTCCTATAAAATTGGTGCATGGCTTCAGAGTTCAGTTAAAGCAAATTTGTATCTTCCTGCAGAAAGCTGCGCAACAGACTACTCTTACAGAGCGACTAATTTTAAAAATTAGTACGAAATACAAATCATAATTTCAGATGACCAGCAATGAAATCTATTTTCATTATAGATTTCAACCAAGATATGTAATATTTCTGTTATTATAGTTCTATGAGGAGAAATTTTGTATCTGTGTATATTTGACACATTATATTTTGTCACATTACATTTTTAAAAACATTTTTTTCCCTTGAGTTAGAAGGCATTTTGATCCTATATGCCAAAACCGAAAGAGCACAGACTGTACACCACTTATATAACTGTCTCACGAACAGATTTTTGACCATGACCCTCCGTGAGACCCATGATTGCAAAAACAAGAGGACTCACTTTTTTCCCCTGCTGTTTGCATTAAAATAATTTATTTTAAATTTCTACAAAATCTTCTATCTAGAATTTTTGTATATTATAACCTGCTACAAAAAGCATAAATTACGTCCACTGCAGCATGGCAGTACTGGAAAATTGTGTCCACCTCATTTGGCAGATGAAGGACATGAGAAACTAACCACCATGCTCATGGTTAAAGAATTTCTGCGTCAAAGCAAGAAGCAGGGCTCAGACAGCACTGCATTTCTAAGGAGAAAGTCTTGAGAGTCAATGAGTCTCATGGCTGTTAAATAATTCCCTGCCTTCATAAATGTTATTTAATATATATTCTCCATTTTGGGGGAAAAGATTTACTGCATTCTTTATAAGCAAAGCAATAAAGAAGCAAGCTTTGGTCAGCTGAAATAATGTTTCAATTAATACCATACGTCCCCCATGCAAATGCCATTAAGACAACCTTTGATAAATAGGCATGTTTCCTAAATATGTACAAGTTAAATGAGCCTTGCATCTAATGAAGGGATCCAAAATTAAAACAAGTGTAGGAGAGAGACTTCAATACAGAATTTTTATGTTTAAACGATTAAATGATTAGTATAGACTTAGTCACTGTTAGGTTGGTCATGTTTCTAAATATTCTAGTTACATTTTCCCACTGAGTCTGCCAGCTACAAACATTTTTTTTACTTACAGATTTCTGCTGGCAGGACTGGGAATTTGGACTGGAGCCTCTGACAGCAAAAGAAACCCTAAGTTGCTGAAAGGAGGTATCAATGTGACAAGGCCTCTTGTCCTCCTCCTTCTACTCAGTCACATGCTCTAATCCAGAGTGGGTTGTCACATGACTGTTCATATCCACAAATGTTTAGTAACTTCTGAAAAAGAAATTACTGATTTAATACTTTTTCCTACTTCCAAGATTTCTGCAACATGAATGAAAAAAAAAAAAAAAAGCTAAAATTGAAAAGAAATAAAGGGATGAACCCTGTAGGCTGAAGATAGATAAAGCATGTTCAATATTTGCTATGGGTTTGTTTTGCAATATTAGAACTGAACCCTGCCTAAGAATGGGTTCAACACTAATGACAGGGTTTAAATAATTGTCTTAAGTATTTTAGCAAAGAATAGACTAATCTCACATTAATTATTTACCCCTGAAGATTCCTATTGTTTTGCACTGTGCCTGAACTTGATTAAATCCCTTTTACTGCTGGATGCCACCTGAACCTAAGGCCCAGTAGGACATGGGTCAGAACCAGTGATTTTTATGCAGAGAATAAGAGATAGAGAACAAGACAGTTTGCAGAATGATTTTGACAGAAAGCGCTTGTGAGTTGCAAAGAGACATGAAGATCAGAGGCTTGTGATGGGAGAGGGAAATATAGCTTGGAATGGCTGAAGGATGAGGTTAGGATTTCAGCTTCACTGGAAACTTCTTTGTGGGAAGGGAGACATATCTTTCTTACCACACCAGGGGAGATGTAGAGTAGGACCAGCTGGGGAAAGAAATGAGGACAAAGTTGGTGGGATCACTGAAGATGATTGAGAAAACAGAGTAGGGCAACAAGGACTGTTAACTTGGGAGAGTAAGAGTGCTGATGATCAAATACAGGGAAAAGGTGTAAGATGAGGCATGCAGGGGAGGTAGAAGGACAGATCTGGGACTGGCAGGATGACAAAATTGGCCCATGGTTCCAAGAATAGCTATGTAAGGAGCTAGAACTGGGAGCTAGCAAACAGGTTCAGATAACCAGGTGTGGAGAATAAGACTGGAAAATGATACTCATGTCCAGGGGCAAAGAAGAGAGAGAATGAGAAGAGGGACAGATTGGAGAGAATGGGGCAGAAGAGACTACACTTGGGAGAAAAGAGTGGAAAAGAAATAGGTAAAAACAATTTCCATCCACTCAGCGCAGAAAGCTCAGAGGGAACTCTACAGCTCCTGTGTAAATGATTAGTACAAGACTGTTCTGCTGTAAACCACCAGTGCTGAAACTAATCCCCTCTCAGCTTGGACACACACAAGGTGGGACATAACAACATTATACAGAATGCAAAACCTAACAAAGTTCTCATACTTTCTAACTTTTGTTTATCTATTGAACTTTAATTTGTCTCTTTCATTAATTATACTATTAATCTTCAATTATAAGACCATATTTATTTTTTCCACAGGCTTTCTGTTTATGATCATTTTAAATGCTGACTTTGCTATCTCAGTAATCTTCTTTTAATACAATCCTCCTTCAATATGTAATCAAATTAGACTGTAATAATGAATTAAAAATATGCAGGCATTTTTTTAGTTGCTTATTAATTGCTCGTCTAATTAGAATGCTCAGAAATTTGCAAAATGCAGGTTCTGACAATGGATTTCATAGTCATTACTACAAATTGGTCAGGTTTTCCTGTAATTTCTTTGAGAGGACTCTCATGATTTAACTGAGAACCATGTGAAAATTCTCCCAATTAGTTGAAGTGTCTAGGCTCAGGATGAAATAATGTGACCTGATTTTTTTTAGCTCTGACCTTTCTGGAGTGTTTCAAAGTGTGTTGGGCGTATCATAGTGTAATCACTCAGTAGCATGTCTAACTGAATGCTGGTCTGAGTTGGGCTGTTATTTTGTTATATTCTTTCCCTTATCATTAATTTGTGCCCGTGCAGCACTTTAAACATTTGAAGAACTCTACAAATGGTTAGCCCTGTAAAATTCCTTCTGGCAGGTGTCAAAGTGAAAAGACTACAGACTTCTTTGTAGTTCATTGGAATTCACTCCATAAAGCATGAGGAGTTGAAAATGGCACGCATGTCAGCATTTTCTTTTATCATTTTAATAATTTTCCTTGTCAATAGTTTCAACAACTTTGACTGCAATGCTTTTGTGCCTCTTTGGTCACAAAAGAAACATCACAGACATACAGAAAATGGGTATGACTTAAGAGGAGATTTCCTCAGGCTCAAACATGTATTTGCAAGAAAGTAGGGCCTTCCCTGAGACAAAATTTTTGTAGATAGTTGGTTGTTGTATAACACCAGTGCTAAATACACACTTAAGCTTTGGAGCTTAAAAAAAAAAAAGGGGGATTTCATACACATAGGCTCATATACGAAGCTTCTTTTTATTTTCACTCTTTTCTTTCTTTTAATTTATCTTTTTTCCTCTCTTTTTTCCTCTTTCCTCTCTCTCTCTTTTATGTCTCTCTTTTCTTTTTCCTCCAAACTAGGATGAAAAGTTTAAATATTGATAACTTGGGGGGTATTCATAATTACAAACAGTGTTGATTTGGAAATGTCAAAAAATGTTTCTCCATGGCAATAATTTTTGTCTTTTTTTTTTTTCATGCTTTGTAAAAGTTGTCATTTTTTTCTAGAAAAAAAATCTAGAAAAAAAAAATATTTTATGCTGGAAAAATGTTGTACCCAAAAGTGTTATCTTAGCTGTATATAACACCAAATATGGAATTTTTGTAAAATATACCAACTCTAGTTTTGTGTGTACTGCACACAGCTCACCATCAGCTATATTGAATCACTGATGCCCACCAGTGAACGCCAAAAGCAATTGATGCGCCAGTATTGCTTTGAATGTGACTGTCTTCTCTGCCAGAATCAAGAAAAGGTAGGTTGAATGAAGAAATTCCTTGCCAGTGAAACAGAATTTTCCAAGGACTGTGAACAGCTTCCTTTCCTTTACATAATATTTATCTTTTGCTACTAATTGAATGGCCAGAAAAGAGAAGAAAATGACCTCTGCCCTCAGTGCTGTTTATGTTGCTATGAAAGACAACTGTGAAGGAAAGAAAAGAAGGAAATGTCGACAACATGATCAGAAGAATTTCTTGCTAAAACATGCATTGTTCATAAAGCTAGGAACCACATTCAGTTCCAAGAAGTGGTTCAGATAATTTTGAGATTCAAGGACCTCTAAACATGAGATTTAACATTTAAATTAAAGCTGAAAGGAAAGGATTTTTTTTTTTTTCTATTCAGAAGAATAATCTTGAAACTTGAACTGAAGCCACTTGTCTGATGCTACAGGAAGGCTGTGCTTATCCTCATAATAATGTTAAATAAATTCTAACTAAGATCTGCATCAATAATTTGCAAGAACTAATAGACACATTTAGCAGTTGTTAGAGAGAGTGGTGAACCTCCTTGGATGACTGTAGCTTTTATGCTCTCTTTCACAAGTTCTTGGAGTAGCAGGTCAGTAGTTGTAGTAGATAAAATTTTGTTTAGTATGACCTTTTACTATGGTTCAATCTAGCCTGGTTTAATTATATTCTAGGTTGCTTCATATTTATAGAGCCTGGACAGAATAATTTTGGATCCAAACCTAATGGGAGATTAAGTGGAATATGCAAAATGTGGCTGGCTTCATAGCAGTTTGTGCACTTTGTCTCTGTAGTTATACGTACATTTGTTCTTATTTTCACAGGCACCTGTTTTTTATCTAAGCATGTTCCCAGTAGATTAGAAATGGTAAGAAAGGTATTGATGAAAATATGATTCCAAGGAGCATGATATGATTCATGAAATAATTGCTGTACAGCAAAAAAAAGAAGAAAAAAACAAAACCAAAAACCCTCCAAAAACCAAAGTTTAAACTCTGTATTGAGTAGGGCAGTTGTGTGTGTAGTTTTGTTCAAGCCAAAGTACACCTTTGAATACATAATATATCACAGAATCACAGAATGTCAGGGATTGGAAGGGACCTGGAAAGATCATCCAGTCCATCTCCCCTGCTGGAGCAGGAACACCTAGATGAGTTCACACAGGAAGGCGTCCAGGCGGGTCTTGAATGTCTCCAGAGAAGGAGACTCCACAACCCCCCTGGGCACCCTGTTCCAGTGCTCTGTCACCCTCACAGTAAAGAAGTTCCTCCTCAAATCCAAGCGGAACCTCCTCTGTTCCAGCTTACACCCATTGCCCCTTGTCCTATCATTGGACATCACTGAGAAGAGCCTGGCTCCATCCTCCTGATGTTCACCCTTTACATATTTATAAACATTAATAAGGTCCCCCCTCAGCCTCCTCTTCTCCAAGCTAAAGAGGCCCAGCTCCCTCAGCCTTTCCTCATAAGGGAGATGCTCCACTCTCTTAATCATCTTGGTGGCTCTGTGCTGGACTCTCTCAAGCAGTTCCCTGTCCTTCTTGAACTGTGGAGCCCAGAACTGGACACAATATTCCAGATGTGGCCTCACCAGGGCAGAGTAAAGGGGAAGAAGAACCTCTCTCGACCTACTAACCACACCCCTTCTAATGCACCCCAGGATGCCATTGGCCTTCCTGGCCACAAGGGCACAGTGCTGGCTCATGGTCATCCTGCTGTCCACCAGGACTCCCAGATCCCTTTCCCCTACACTGCTAAACTGTAAATTGAATAATGTATCCTTTTAAAGATGCTCACTCAAGTGCCATGAAATTTTAGATTAGTTTTGGGGAATGGCATCCCCACAGATGCAGTGATGATAAAGAAAAATAAGCAGGCTAAAGAGTCTTTAAGGATTGCTTAATGGTTTGTGAAAGGCCATTCAGCATGTGGAATGTTTTAAGAAACAAGATCCACAGGCTAAAGTATGCTTCACTGTAAGAGTCAACATACAGCATCAAAAAATATTGTTGTGAAATTACATGTGCATATGTTGATGAAAACAATAGTCTCATACATAGGTTAAAATTAATTAATTACTTTTTCTCTTTGAAATTTTTAACTGTGGTTTGAGTTCATATTTTATAGATTTATTTTCTTTTCTACTGACAAAATTCCCTGTGGGGATTATATTGCAAAACTTCTGGAAAGCTCTTTGTAACTGCATTCTGAAATTCTGTAGTTTCCTTATTGTTCCCATGTAAAGAGGTCTGTGAAGGGCTAGGAACATCATGTCAGCTTTGTTTGTTGATGTCTATGAAGAAGGCGTCTTTATCCTCAGCTTCAGTCCAGGATAATTAGATATAATCTGCAGCAGTCCTCATAGTACTGCATTTCATTTATCTGTGACAGATTTTGTAAATACAACTATTTGCATGACTAACATCCCATTGATCTCAGGGACTGTTGGTAAACTGAGAGGCATGTAACACTGCAGCTACAGTGGGAGATAATATTTTTTTTAATTCTGTTTTTTTTAAAAAATTTAGAATGGCTGTATTTAGATGCTTAAAAGTTGTCAGTTGGCAAAAATATTCAATAATATCCTTGCTGAGATAAATTTCCAAGACATCTTGGAAAATTTTTAAAGGTAAAATCTTTGTCAACAGAATAGGCAACGGCTGCAACTTTGGGTTATTGAGGGTAGCAGATTCGGCATTGTGATTCAATAAATATAATCAGCTAACAGTAAATTCCCATATTACAACATTGCTTTGCAAATACGATGGCTTAGTCAACAGCAATCCATCTCATCAATATTTGTTATAGGTTAAAACACAAATTCCAATTTGGCTAAGAAATGTTTTATGCCTTCAAGTAAATTCTTGGGTATTGGAGATCTTTTCAGTTGTAATCATCTCATCAAAAAAGCTAGAATGTTTTTTCTAACATGTAAAGAGAGCATAGCTTCTATAAGTAAACTGGTTACGATATGGTTAAGGTGAATCTTTTGACAGTACAGTTATTGTCAAATTAAATGGCACTAGCTACGAATCTAAACAATATTTTAACTGGTTTTGGCTAAAGTTGAAAAAAATCTGTTACTAAAAGAGGGAAAAAAACCATGTCTTTCTAAGTCACTCTTAGAATATTTAATGACTGTCAGTACTTTAAGTTATTGCTACTGTAATGTCTTCAGTTCATTGTATCTCTGACAGCTTTATACATTATTATTTGCTCCATTTTAAGATCAATCTCTACTGTAATTCGGAAATGTGTGCCTTCCTAAAAGCTGAACTCTTGGCAATGTATTACCATTCCAGCACATAAAAGCCTCTTACATCAATTATAATTAAAGATGGGATTACATTGATGACAAACATTTTAAATGGAGAACAATTTTTTCCACAGTCATGAGCCAGGGTATTGTTCATGTTCTACATTTTCAGCCAAGGATTTCAGGGACATTTGTGCTTATAGAATCACTTTGTTATGAGTTGTCTCTCTCCTTTGGAGCCAGGATTTAATATTTTAGTCTAGCTTGGTTTTTGGAAAGCTTTTATTTAATACAAGGTCAAAAGCAATGGGTTTGAATCTGAATCATGTTTATATTTGGCCAGTATTTGATAGTTGCCAAAGCTAATAATAACATAATGCCAGTAAGTATTATATTCCTTTAATCAGTTTATTGTTTTGCTTAGTACTTACTTACATTGCATCCTGAGTTTTGGTAGAGAACATCACAAGTCCAGTTTCCAACTCAAGGACTTTCAAAATTAGGTCACCTGAACAGCAGCCAAGACATCTACGTAAAATTGTCACCTGCAATACTTTAGCTGGTATTGCACTTCCATACATCCAACAGCTCTTTTATAAAAAAAACACTTAATAAGTTCCTGAACCTACCATAAGTTTTGACATTCTTTTCCTATCCTATGAAACAACACAACTGTAGTTTAGGAATTTCATTAAATGTAAATGGTCTTCTATGTAAGTTGATCAAATTTGTTGCTAGAGCGTATGTCCATGGTTGATTTGCCTCACCGAGGTTTCTGAGAGATGCTTGGTAGAATTCGCACAACATTGTCACCTTTGATCTTCACTTTTGGTGTCAGCAATCCTATGGAAGAACATGTGCTTAAATCACAGAGACATTGTTACATGAAAAATATTATTATTGACTGTTGTTTTGAATTAGTATGTAAAGGCTTCATGTAAGATCACTGTGCTGGTGTTAGTACAAAAATATCATCCCTCCCTCAGGGAGCATGCATTTAGGACAAAGGAAATACAAAATTATGTGTTAAGAAGTGCCTTTTTAAATTGCTGAATTGTCAAGTTCCAGAAGTTTGTGTCCCAGTTTCCCCAAAATGTATCTATTTTCAGGCATTTACATTCTCAGTAAGTTTTCCAAGTACAATATGAAAGATAAGATCCTAGGAAGCAAGGATTAACTAAAATTGTTGAAAAGAAGTCTGTTCATACAGCTAACTGAACATAAAACCCCTTAATCAAAGCAAAGGGTAAAGTAGGAGCATCTGAATCTCTAGTCATGATTCTAAGGTAATTCCTAAGTGCTCAAGTACTAAGGGTGGTTTAAAAAAAAAAAAATCAGGACTTTGTTCTTTGTTCCAAAATGCTGGTTTGATCCATTTCCTATCAAAAGATAAGAGTTTGTAGTAGTTTATTTTAGAAATCATCTGCTCACTCCCAATCTTCTTTTTGCTGTTTTGCCACTAGAACTGCCTTTGAATTAAACCGCAGAAGGAAGTCAAGCCAGAGCTCAGTCGTATTTAACCCACCTACCCTTTCAGCCCAACGTCACTATAGCCAGTGCCTACAAAAGCCCGTGGCAGTAATTAGCAGCCCACTGGGACACAATGCTGATTCTTTCCATAGGTGGTTGGCTGATTAACAATTCCTTCCTTCTGGCAAGACATTTGGTAATGACATAAACCCTGGATCAGTTCCTGAAATCCAACAGTCAAGCTAACACTCTGCTGTTCCCTTTCAGAGGATCTTGCCCTCTTGGGATGTGTTTCCAAACAGCCAAGGACAGAGGGCTTTTTTTGTGCCAAAAACCAAGGAAACCACTTCTAATTTCTGGACTGTCTTGTTCAGTAACAAAGGCATCATCTCTTCAGCTTCTTAGCATTTCTTACATGAATTTTGGGGCTTCTTCCATCTTTCAACATTGTAATTTTTTTCAAAGGGCAGTCCCACAGACGGTGTCAGGCAGTGACAAATGGACTGTGATCATTTTTTCATGACAACTTACCTCTCTCAGTTGCTTCAGGACTGCCTCAGTGTGCTCTGGTCACGACTTGGCAATAGTCAGCTGGAACTCAGTTGGGTTGTCAAAGGTCACAGAAAAGATATTGCTGTTCTTATAAAGCGACGGGAGTTCAGAGCTGTATGCAGACTCCTTTCTTATTCTGGGGATTCTTAATAGGGAAATCTGTATCAACTTGATCCATTAATTTCATGTTTGAAGCTGATGTAGGAGCTGGAGTGTGTCACTCTCCCAGGAGTCCAGCTTTCTGCTCATCTGAGGGAAGCAGAATCTCATTCCTTTCAGACCAGCCATTTAAGAGGAAATGTAAATCTTCTGGCACATATTTTAAGCAGAAACGCTTTTTTTGCCAAAGGAAGGGAGTCTGCTCTCATCACTGTTTCAGGCTGTAGTAGCTACATTTAAGTACCCAGCTAACAGTGTTCCCCCTTGCTGAATGTCCAGCTTCCTTGGGACTGTTGTTAGAACTAGCTATTACTGTTATGGTTTCTTTTTTCAGCAGTCACTATTTGGTCTCTGCTGAATGATAAACAGGAGATGTCTTGCTCTGGGTTAGCACTTCAAAATAAACATGCAGAAGATAGAATATGCTGAAAGAAACAGCAATAATTTAAAACATAAGATTAGATCAGACAAATAATTTTCCAAACACTTTTCCCTGCAGTGATATTGAGGACACTAGTTCACAATCTTTTTCTAAGTATATATTCAAGCCAGTTGTTGCTTTATCTCATCTTGAATCTCTGAATTCTCTTTCACTGAGTATGGCATAAGGACTTGTGTGTTTAAGCATGACAGGGTGATTTCCAAAATCAGTAGTATCTAAGGGAATAATCTTGATTTTTGGATACCATTTTTTGATCTGTTTATCAGTCATTGTCTTCTACTCTGCAGAATGTTTTAAATCCTATGCATTAGATAATTTACTTGAAATATTATAGATTTTAATTCAGAACCCATTTCAGTCAGAAAAAAAAAAAACTATGTTCCACCCTTAAACTGCAGAGTTTTGTGAATTGACTGGATTCAATTTTCTGGGTTCAAAAGTCTTTCCTGTTGAAAGTCTTCCACTGTGGGTAGAATAATATCTGCATCAGAGCAAGAATGATGTTTTATCTCTAGGTGTCAGAGCACTCCCTATGGGGTAAGAGGACCCCATGATTCTATCAGTGCTTCAGGCAATGGGTGAAGTTCAGGTGAGTCCAGAATACAGACAGTTTACCATATATTTTTTCTAGATTCCTCCTCCAAATCAAGTACAAATAGGAGCTTGGATCTTTGTCTTCCCAAGTGTATATTGTAACTAATGGGCTATGAATTTTAAAGAAAAAGGAAAAGAAAGTGAGTGGAAATACCTTTTTCTCATTAATTCTATGGATGTAAACTAAATCTCTTTCTGACAAGGTGTCCTGGTTTTAAGCTGAGACCAGGCGAGGTTTCTTTTTAGTAGCTAGAATAGTGCTGTGTTTTGGTTTCAGCATGGGATTTGTTATGAGAGAAACACTGATAACATACCAGTGTTTGCATTTTGTCACTGGAAGTTGAAGGACTTTGTGTTTTGTCAGTCTACAAGTGTAAGATCTAAGGGGTGGCAAGGGATACTTAAATTAATAACCTAAATTAGCATTTGGATATGCAAATGGGATATTCCATATCATATCACATCGTGTTCAGTATATTGTTGAGGGTCTCTTCCTCTCTTGCTCTCTCTGGCTTTCACTCAGGCTCTTGCTCTTCCAAGATTATGGTTTCAGTTTTAGGGATTGTAACTCCTCCAGGATTGTTATCTGAGAATGAGCTGGGCTTCATCGGCGGGTGGTGAGCAATTGCTCTGTGTATCACTCATTTTAATATTTCATTATAATTATTATTATCATTATTATTTTAATATCAGTATTGTTTTAAGCTTTCTTTTATTTCAATTATTAAATCGTTCTTATCTCACCCTACAAGTCTCCTTACCCTTGTCCCCAATTCTCTCCCCTATCCCCTGGGGTGGGAGGGGGTGGGAGGAGTGAGTAAATGGCTGTGTTTGGCCAATAGCCAAGTGAAACTACCACATACGGAACTAATTTTACCATTAACCTTTAAAGCCCCAAACCAGAACATCAAAATTTATGGGCTGATTATAACTTCAACCTGTACTGGTATGCTGTCTGTTTTGCTCCCTCCATTTCACTGCTTTGTCTCCTGATAGACTCATGACTCTTTTTATTCTGTACCTGCAGAACAGTTAGCTGTGATTCTGATACTGCCAGATTTATAAATAGCAATGGTGGAGTGTACAAACATTCTGAGTCACACCAACATGGAGGGAGAAAACAAGATGAGAAAGAACCCTTTACTCTTTATCAGCAAATTTGTGAGTAACTTGGAAGAGCACTCAATTTTATTGGCTCACTGAATTTTTTTGCAATATGCCATCTTCACAGAATTTCAGCAAAAGCTTTTGTCATCTCCAAACTCATTCCCTGCTGAAGACATCACTCAAAACTAATCCAGAGGAACCTTTTTCATGCTGGAAAAGCAATTTTTTTTCAACTGTGGTTCCTATGGTGCTTCTTCATATCTCTTCAGATTCTGAATATGCCTTCTTCATGCTCCAAATTTCTGGTTCCTAATGCCATCCTGATTGTATACTGTATACTCTTTCTATGATGTTGGGCAGTTTGTCATCTTTTTGTTTTATTTTACTTAGCTGAAAAATTGTCAGCTGCCGCTAAACTTTCAGACACTCTTTGCAAGCCAAATGTTAGTTTTAATTTTAGTTTTTCAAAGGTTGATTGATTGATTGATTTAGGACCCTGTGGCAAGGTCATCAGGTATCTTGACTCCATTCTAATTTTTTTTTTGACAGTGTAATTCTTCAAAGTTTGGGGCTTTAACTGAATTCATAGGAAGCACCACAGATTGAGAAAGACAAAATCAGACTCGTCAGTGCCTAAATCAATTCTAATCCTTAACTAATAGCCTCTCAGGTCTATTAAACCAAGGGTGAGCTTATCTGGTTAGCGAATAAGTCTGTAACTTTTGAGACTTTAAAACTGCAGACTGAATGCTTTGGATTGAAAAATTGCTATGGCAAGCAATGTGCCATATCAATTTTTTCCTAGTAATTTAATTAATATCACAACAATGCAGTGACTAAAAGTGAAGTTATACATTTTTCATTTGTGAGCTTTATTTTTAGAAATTAATAGGAACATTTTGTTGTGTAGAAGGCAGCCAGCTTGAAAAGGCTGAATTTGCTCCAGCCATGTAAGTTACATCAGAGGACTGTGTAATTTGTTGACCCATTGCAGGGTGTCCTGTTATTTTCCACAAGTTTGCTCAGTGAATTGTATGAAAGCTGTTGATTACACCACAAACAGTGATTTAAATTGGAGAGTGTAGTAAAACAGTGTATCACAACTCTGCCCAAGATTTACCTGACCACAATCTTTAAGAAAAATATGTTGCTGCATCATATTGCTTTAGGAAAAAAGGCATGATGGATCTTTGTCTTAGTCAGTGCTGACAAGTGTTGAATATAAACTAAAGTTTCTGCACTTCTTTTGACAATATCTAGATAACTAAATTTTTACTCTCAAAATATTTCTAGTGTACAACTTTATGTTAAGCTTGCATCATTCCCATGCACAAAAGAAGTCCTTCTGAGCTTTCAAAGCTTTTGATATGATTGCAGCTCCAGCCTAATAATACAGTAGTTTGAATGTATAGACATTTGGAAAGATATTGTGAAGTTCAGTTACTAGTATATTGTATTTGGTTAATGAAGGTGGGGATCTGGCCAAAGTGAGCTGCTTCTCCTCTACCCCGAGCCCTCACCTACAAGATAAATTTTGAAAAGGAGAGGTTGAGATAGCATGCTTTTCAGAGGAGTGGCACTCATCCATCTGACTGGGAAAAATATTTTAGGAAAATAGTGTGTCTGGTTTTAATCAATGAGTGAAGGACAGTAGAGAGTACTTATCAGGAGACCACCCCAGTGAGTCAAGATGTCTAACTTTCTGTAGATGTTTTGTGATCAAGGCTACCTTTCCTTGCTTTGAATCACCTTGGCTGATCACCATTGTTTGCTGAGGCATGTGAAAACTTGTAACAATGGCAGTCAAGAGCAACCAGCTGCACAATAGCTATTCAAATAGTAAATAAAGGCCCTGAAATATTCAAAGGCATTATAATAGTTTCCATGACATTATGACGTTTTAGAGAATGCCCTTTTCACTCGCTAGGATGAGACTGTTTTCCTCTTTTTTGTGACAATGACAAAATTTCCATATTATTGAATCAGAATAATGGACTACTAGAAAGGTACTGGAAAAAGCTTACTTCAAGCACTCATTTGCCTTACAGAGTGTTTCTAGCTGCTTCCCTTAAAGACTGGAAGAACCTCTACTGGTTTAAGTTGGTGTTAGAAGATAATAATAGTTCTTGAAAGCAAAATTCTTGAAATGACTAAAACACTGTACATCTTTTAAAGGTGTTTGCATGCCTCTCCTTTGATTATATGAAACTAATATTCAGCCAGGGGATGATAATTTTTTTTGGCAAAATTCTAGAGGAGGAAACTGTGGATAATGTGCTCTCTTAAGAGCTGCAGTTGTACAAAATGAATTCAGCCTTTTTTTTTATTCATGACCTTCAAAACTTGGAGACTGGTCAGTGTGGATTTGAGCATTGACACTGAATATTTGAGCAACATGCTGGTGAGTTAGGCAATCAGTTGTTATCAGTGCTCTAGGAATTGCCACTTCCTCTTTCGAGATCTGTCAAATATTTTAAGGTATAGAGTAGATTGATCAACTGTGTGTGATCTTAACAATGTTGCATGTGCCTTTTTAAACCCTAAACTCCCTGTATTTCATATCCATTCATTCAGAAAAAGTATGGTGCAGTAAATATTGTTATTTTACATTCCAGTATACATTAAAAAGCATCATTACTATAGATACCATTTTATCATGTGATATATCATGCATTAAGTTATTAAATTGTTTTGATATCAGTGTTCAAAATAAATATCTAACTTCATGTCAGTATATCTTCAGTTAGAACCAGTTGTTCAATAGGCACAAGTTCTTCAGATCACTGAAGCATAAATTGAACTTTGATACACAAATAACTACACCTCTACTTATGGAAGTGTTTAGTCATTCACATTAATATTAACTTTAATGGGATTTGTGCATGCATTTAAAGTTGAGTACATATTTCAATGCACTGGTGAATGTGGATTGGATTATGCATTGTGAATACCGAAATATTCTGAGGATTTTGGACCTACATATCTGTTTTGAGCCTTTACATGTCCTCAGTGGCAGCCTTGTGCCTCCACAGGTTGCAGAATTAAGGAATAAAGTAGATTTGCCTTATAGCTATCAGTTTGATTGGTAAAATAGACCTAGAGATTGCCTTAACAAATGTGTAATGTCTAAGGCAGTCTGGAATACTAGCCTCATAGTTGCTAGGGATTAGGCTGAACAGTATCCTTCCTCAGGTAACCAAATTACCCACTTACCCACTAGTAATTTTTTTTACTGATGCTGGAAATTACAATGGAATTACAAATGTGCCAAGAATTTTTGGGTGGTCTGGCATAAGGCCCTGTTTCTCTGACGCTAAGCCTAATACCTTCCTTTACTTTTCCTCCCTTCCTCTCAACCTCTGGCTTTTAGGAGTTGATAAGTAGTGAACCTCTATTTATTGGTCAATTTTTATTTCAGCTTGTAATCTAAGCAGTTTGGGTGGGAATTTTGCAGTCAGCTCTGAGCTCATGAAATTAGGAGGTTTAAAAAGGCAATGCTGTCACAGACACAAAACTGAATCCTGTTGCTGGTGGAATAAACTGTAACTTCCATTGTCTTGACTAGGAGCAGGCACTGGGGTCTTGGGCTTGCAAAGTGCCAGTCAATCCTAGGGGCCTGAGCTGTGTGTAGCACAAGGATTTTGTAAGACAGTATGGAGAAAGGGCAATGAAAATAACTGGGATAGCTATTGTGTAATTATTACTTTTTTCACCAAAAAAAAGAAAAAAAAAGAAAAAAAGAAGAGCAGTAGTATTTAAGGGACCTAGTTTAAAAATAAATATAGAAAATATTTTAGTCAGCAACCAGAATGACCAACACTTAACTGAAATGACTTCACAATGTCTTCAATACATGTATCTTTCATTTGAAGAATCTCCAGGTCCAGACAAGATGCTATGGTGAAGCTTAGCTGCTTAGCTCTGTATATTGTTTATATTTTTACAGATCTCTTTAGATACTATTGTGCTTTCTTCCTAAGTAGCCTAGCATCCTTATGTGCTGCTTTTTGAGAGAGGAAAAGTCGCTTTTGTGACATTTTGTCACAAAGAGAGCATGTAAGACAGAAAAGCTTTAATAATAATGCTTGATCTCTGAGCATTATTAGTCATTAAAAAGTTCAGTTGGGCAGTGATGTGTGACTAGTGAAAGCTTTGAGCTTTTTTGGTGTCTTTTCTCTCACTACAGGAATTTATACATACACACTCCATATATATATACACTCTAAAGATTACTCTGATAATGCACTTAACATTAAATCACCATAATCATCAGTTATATATAATGCTTACCAAATAGTTTTGGAGTGTGTCCATAATAACCCTGTTTCTACAGTACCTAGCATTTTCATGAATGAATTGGAAGTAATTGCAAAATCATTGGCAGTAAAATTTGTAGATGACAAAGACTGAGAGAATAATAAATGTTTATGAGGACAGGTAAATAATACAGAGTAACTGGAATTGCTTGGTAAATTAGACCTACTGAAATAAAATGCACCACCACTGCAAAGGTAGAACACATGTTCCACATCTAAAATGGGGATCTACAGCTATGATTTATTTCACTAAGCCTCAGACAACTAGCTATGTTGTAAATGTCAGCATCTGAGCTAGTTTGTCTAGACCTCCTTTATGGATAAAATGGAGAAAAATGGACGCACTTTGTTACTAATCTTATGTATTTTAGAAGCCTGCTTTATGGTAATACAAATTGCACCCTGAGAGTGCCTCTTTTTCTGTCAAATAGAAGGGTAACCCAAATGTCTACATTTGGTCAGATGAATCTCAACATGGGTATCTGAACTGAAATGTAAAACATTGTGGTCTCCTCTGGCAAAGGTGGCTAATGTAACCCTTGAATCTTTAAGCAGGGGAGTCAGTAGGAAGAAATATATCAATTTGTTTCACTGTAAAACATTTATGGGATTGCCTCTAACATACAATGTACAGATGCAGTGGTATTTGAAAAGGCTGTTTTAAAATGTGTGTATCTAAAAAAATCACAGAAATTAATAGCTGAAGTGGGATTGCAGTGGATAAGAGTTGAGTATGAGTCTGACAGAAATACAATTACTATTTTTGGTGTGCAGAACTGTGAGCTTGACAGATATTGGACTTGAACTGCAGAGGTTGATGATATGGTCTGTTTGCTCCTCTTTTACCTTAAACTTTAAGACTTAATTAACTTTAATATGTGACTAGGATAAACTTATCTTAGTCCCATTTTATTTTATTAAATTAAACTGACATTTTTAAATGGACTTGCTGATCTTAATTTTCTCTTTATTAAAAGCATTTAATTATAATAAATTTCCCACAGTTGTTTTTGATGCCTCTTTTAAAATTTCCAAGTAAATATTGTAATGTTTTAACTCAGCTGGATAATGGTAAGGGAAGGTTATTCATACTACTGTGTGAAGATGCTTGGTTTTTTGCACTAATTGTATGCAGGGTTTGGGGAAATTTTTATCTTGATCTGAATGCCTAAGTAGAACACTTAAACAGTGTGAATGATTGTTAAATTTTTCAATACCTACACAATTTAGAGTATTACTAGCCTGTGCAGTTCTTATGCACTTCCAGGCACTAGAGTCAGTAATTCATGAAGAGCTGATACCGATTATGTGAAGCAATGCAGCCTGTCTAATACCAAGCAATGCACTGCACAGCTGCAGTATGGCAGCCAACTGCAATATGTCTTATTTTACTTTCAGAATTCAAAAATAAAAAATAGAAATTCAATTTGTTCAGAAGTCAAGTTTACCCCCTCCCAATAGCCTCACAGGGAATACAACATAGTTTTTGTCTGCAGACAGAGTAGCTTTGGAATTTGTCTATGTCCCATTTCAGAGCTGTATGATAGGAAACACAAGTTCTTCTCTTCTGACAGCTCAGCTTCTGGTGAGGGCAACCTTATGCAGGTTGGAAAGGATAGTTGAACTGGCATTTATGGAACTGGCTTTTTTTTTTTTTTTTGAGCAAGGCAGGGAAGCTTTAAAAACTTCAGAAATCACATGTAAACCTTGAATCATGACAGGGCTCTGTGCCTTGATCTTTTCACATATTTCTAGTTCTTAACGAAGTACGTTCACAAGAGTGAAGGTGAGTGAAATCCTCAACTGAAGCTGCAGGCTCCTATAATCCACAGCCCTCATAATAAGAGATGAGGGGTCTTTGAGTTTAAACTTCATCCTGTATACAAAGATAAATTCAGCCCAGGTTCCAGTGTGGAGTCAAACTCTCGTACCACAGTTTGCTTCACAGTAGCCTGTGCTTCCCAGTGAGTATACATTTTTTTTTCAGCTCTGCACTCCTCTAGCAGAAACCGCTGTCCCATTGCACAACTGTGGCTTCAAAGTTGAGCACAAATTATCTACAGAAATGAGAAAGACTGAAAATGTTTTATAAGAGATGACCTCAAATATTTTGGGAAACTGCTCAAGCATGTTTTGTCTTGCTGTGCCTGTAGATGCACACGTCAGTGATTGTCCAGCAGGCCCTCATACCCTCCTTGCTCTCAAGCACTTGAGTCTCAATCTCAGTTTAGCCACAGTATAGCAGCTTCCATATCGCATTTTCTCTCCAGCACTTTTCTTCATCTTACTGAAAGTAAAGCTTCAAAAGATATCAATATCTTCTACTCATTTAATGCTTTCCTCTTGTGGACAAGTAAAAAACAACTTACTCAGTTTACTAAAAACAAGTGTTCAGTGGTTGCTCCGCTTTTAAATAGAATCAGAAATAGAAAATTGCTACTTCTGCTTTCAGAGCATGATGTGTCAGAGATCTATTTTAAAATGTCATGCCCTCATTTAAATGTGTCTGAATGCATCTGACACCTTCTTCAAACAAAACCTAAGAAAACATCTTTTGATTTGAACCCACTAAGTTGGTCAGAATTGTTCTGTCAGATGCACATCAGAAGTTGCCACTTAAAGTTTTGAAAATTAAGTAAGCCATAAGCCATAGTCAGCAATTTATATGAAATATTCAGATAGTTGAGGTATCCATAGCTTTTAGGGTGTTAAAATATTACAGTCCAGAAAACTTATTTTTAAAAGATATTTTTAAGCTTCCACAAAAAGATAACAAGAACAGAATTACATGCTGCTCTCTCACAGGATTATTATTATATAGTCATAGATTTTGTGTCCAGAAGGAACTATTATGATTATTTAGTGTGATTTTTCTGTCTTGCAAAAATATCATACCCAGTAGTATTTTATATTAAGCCTCTAATTTCTGTGAACTATGGTTTATAGGCTTTTACCACTGTAAAACTAACATTTGCTCATGCTTACATTACACTCTTGTATTCCATTTGTGTATTTAGGAGAGAAGATACTGGCCATGAAAAGCTTTACACCTTGTTTTTCACTCCTCTCTGGGCAGCCTAGCACTCCAACACACCCTACAAAGCTTTTTCTCATTTCTGCCTATGGTGGACTGAATAACTGAACACTGGAAACAGGCACATAATGAAGATGCCTTTGGACCTACCTCTTGTAGGAGGAAGGCTGAGAAGGTGAAAAGAGGTGTAGGAGTTACTTTCTGTTTGGAGTTTACTGTCGCCACTTCTCCTTTCTGTGGAGGCAGGGAGTACTTCGCATTTCCCTCTGTGGCAAATCTCTGGCTTGTTTCTCTACGTCCATCTATGAGAAGGAGAAAGATGAACTTTGTAGAGAGGACAGAAAATCCATGCCCAATTTTTGTCCTGTAGCCTAAGTGTGAAAGAAGGACTAGCCTTTAATCAATACTTTCAACGTTCAGGAGATTTTTGGAGGTGCAGTGCACTACAGATGAGCAATGTTGTGGCACTGAGAGTGCATCTGGGCAGAGGAGGCAATGACATTGACTGGTTGGCGTATGCTTGTTTTGGTAAGAGAGATCTTCTCTCAGAGGATGTGCTATCTGTGTGAGAATCTTTTAACATTTAGGATTTTAAATATTGGGTTGGCAAAGAACAGTGACTGCTAACATTGCATGTAAAAGCAGTGACACTTGAAATGAATAGGTAGGGAGCATTTTTAGGAAGTATAAGAAAGAGAGTAATCAAGGAAAAAGGAATGGTGTGAAGAAACAGGAAGGAAAGAGAAACATGTATCTCTACTTTGAAGATTACACTACTTTCTAAGGATAATTCAGTTAAAGACAGGATGTGTTCAGGAGACTCGAATAGCAGAAGAGATAGGGAGAGAACTGATTCTTACAAACAATGTGGGAGCAAAGGAATAGGAGGGAATGGAACAGGTGAAAGTTTCCCAGTACTTATTTCCGAGGTGGCTGATGTATGTAATTGTTTCAGGAGATGGTGCTTTTACAATAAATCTTCCTATCACTTAAAGCCAGAACTGCAGAACATTTTACATTTGAACACTATGCAAGCAGATTATAATCCTTATCAGATAACCTCTGATTTTCTTTTTCTCTCTTTTTTGTTATAGCCTTGTTATAAGTGGTTATAGCTTCATTTTTATGAGTTTCACTAATAGAATCTAAACTGTGGAAAACTCTGTTATATTTAAAGCAAATATTGACATTTATTGGTGTATTTTGTCCCACAGACTATTTTTATGAGCATTTACAGGACATGCTGGGCAGAGCTGATCATGTCTGTTCTCAGGCTCCTGAAAGACAGATTGCAAATCTACAAATTTAAAAGTCTGGAGAATAATTGGATATAAAGGCTGGAAGTATTCTGGAAGAAGAACAACTAATGTTCTGATCTACAAGCTATAGAAATTATGATGTTCAAGCAAATATTTTTAAAAATTGATGTTTTTAAATGCTTTATACAGATAAATTATGGTCAAATTTAGGGGAGGAAAAATAGTTCCTTATGGCAGGAAAATTTTGCTTTACAGAGTATTTTGCATTTGCCTTTTTTGAATAGATTTCAAGGGTAGAATTTTGTCTGTTTGAATTATGTCGGTGAGCCTTCATGTTTTATGTACCCTAATTATATTCAAGAAGATGTGAAGGTACACCATGCCCTTCTTTTGGGAGGTGTCAGGTGTGAAAAGTTTAACTTATAGCTTGTTTTTCTAGAAGAAATTAATATAGTTAGAAATTGTTCCATCTAAAGGAATAGAAGCACAGGTCTAAGCAGTCAGGAATAGGTAGTCCATAGAGATTTCCAGAAGGCTTCGGTGTTAACGAATCCCCAGATGTGTTTTATCAAGAAAGCTGTAGCCATACCCACCATGGTATTGAAAGAATGGAGAGATGGAATTCAAATATTGCTATTGCATCTTAACTCACCTTTTAATGATCAAGTTTTCCCTGCACATGCTTGGAGTAAGTGGAAAGCAGGTGCTGGAATCAACTTCCATCTGGAATAATTGGTCCAGAGAAATCACAGGATCAATTTTGTCTCTCCTTGCACCCTACTTTGTGGGTTCAAGCTAGCATATCCAGTGACACTTCTGCCTCTAAAATGGATTCTGCCTGTTTTTAAGAGTACTACGAGGTTGTGTTCTTGTGATGGAAAAGAACATGTTGCAGCTGTCTTCTGCTCTCTCCATGAGCCTTCAATACTTCTACTCTCAGTTTTCTCCAACATGCCTCCATGTGCAAAAGCTGAATTGTAAAGCATGCCATTTTCAGCCAGCATAAGGTTATCATGCATTTTTGTGACTAGATTATCTAGTCTAATTATTTTTTAGACCAAGACACAAATATTTTGTTGTTCTGAAGAACAAATTCTGATGTTGAGTGTCAGTGCTAGAAATAAGGAAAATAATTAGGCACGAGTTGCTAACTCTTTCTCATTTTTCAAAAGCCTCTTCCTTTTCTTTAGCTAGAGTTTAAGGATGAAAAAAGCCTCTCCTTGTTGGCAGCTCTGCACACCTGGAGGTTTGACTGGGAACGTGTTCTGAAAAGAGATGCTTTGAATAGGTGTTACTCTGTGGAAAGCTAAATCTCCCATAGCTGTTACTGCCATGCTCTCAGATTAAATTAAACAGTTCAGCATAACTATTAATCACTTCAATTATTTCCATAATTCCAACTCCAAGGCAGCTTTGTATTTTTAGCTGGCTTAGTCATATCACATGGCCGTGACTTTCAAGGCATTGTCCAAGGGAGAGAAACAACTTACTTGGAAAAAGCTTATTAGGCTGGAAGGCAAAAGTGTTCTCAGTGACAACAACCTTCTGGTTGTTTTGCAGCCCCTCCTTGGCTGTCTGTTTGGAAGCAGCCTTTGTGCCTAGAACTGCAGTGCATGGAAGTCTGACAAAGAACAGTAGAGGTGTAAAAGGCCCGGCTAGCCACGTCTTTGCTAATTCTTATACAAGCCAATCCCCAAAATGCCTCATCTTGAGAACACAGAAAATATCTCATTGAAACCTGTGACTTAAATCCTTCCAAGAGCTGGGCATCCTTCCCAGCTCCCTCCATCCTAAAGTCTCTTACAAAAGGGATAAAGACCATGAATCCAGAGAGGGCTGGGAGATTATCGGTCCAATGGACACTCCCTGTTTTCTACCTGGATATGAAGCCAGTGATAACACTATGCATTAGTGTAAAGGTTAGAAGAAACCCCAACCTTGCACTGCTTTGTGTTGTTAATGAAATGCTAGAAAACAGAGGAAAGCAACTCAAAAGACTACACAAGAAAGAGAAAGATTTATCCTGTGTCAACAAACACTTTAACTTGAGTCATCCATCAGTCCCACTGTGTGCTAAGTGAGCCCTAATAGTGCATCAGACATTGGCCTGTAACTTGGTGTATAGTTGTTTCTTTTTCTTCCACTTATAAATCTGTCCCAATTCCTATGTTTCTGAGGTTTTAGTTGTAGCAAGGCTTACTACTGCATGTTAGAAAAATACTGAGAATTATACTTGGGACAGTGGGAAAAGGTAGCTTAAAATAATTTTTCTTCTTCAGGTAGCTCCTTAAACCTAAAATTTCACAGACGTAATTATTCTTAGTAGTATCTTGCAGGTTCGAATTTATCTTTTAGATCACTCAGTGAGCATCACTCGATCTGCAGAGATCTTTTAGAGACAGATTGTTGCAGCTTAACAGACTGAATTGAGAAATTGATGTAGTCCTTTAAAAACTGGTAGAGGTCAGATTGAAGCTAACAGATTCAGTGTAAATCTACTGCAAAGGTATGAGAGGACGGAGTATGTACACTAACTGTGCTCATAAAATTTCTACAGTATGAGCTCGTTTTTCTTAATATTCACCTTATCTCCCCAGAAGTAAATTGTACCCATTACCCCTTGTGTTTTCCATGTGACTCCTTGTAAAAAGGGAGTCTCCATCTTCTTTGTAGCCACCCTTTAAGTACTGGAACGTGGTGATGAGGTCTCCCCTAACTGATCTTTTCTCAAGGCTGAACAAACCTAGTTCTCTCAGCCTCTCCTCATATGACAGGCTTCCCAGTCCTCTGATCATCTTTGTGGTCCTTCTCTGGACCCTCTCCAACCTGTCCACAACTTTATTGTATAGTGGGGACCAAAACTGAACACAGTGTTCCAGCTGTGGCCTGACAAGCACTGAGTAGAGTGGGATAATGACTTCTTTATCTCTGGTGGTGATGCCCTTGTTGATGCAACCCAACATCCTGTTGGCTTTCTTTGCCACAGCAGCACTGTTCACTCATATTGAGCTGCTTGTCCTCCAGGAACCCCAGATTCCTTTCCAAAGAGATGCTCTCCAGACAGGTAGAGCCCAGTCTGTGCTGCACTCCTGAATTATGTTTTCCCACTTATCCTTGTTGGACTTCATAAGGTTCTTGTTAGCCTGCTCTTTTAGCCTATCCAGTTCTTCTTGCAGGGTGACTCTTCCTTCCCGAGTGTCTGCTTCCACACTCAGTTTGATATCATCAGCAAACTTCATCAGGGTACACTTGATCCCATCCTCTAGATCACTTATGAAGATATTGAACAGCATTGGGCCCAGTATCATTCCCTGGAGTCCCCATTTGCGACAGGTTGCCAGTTTGAAAAAGAACTATTTGACACCACCAGGAATACATCCCAGGAATACACAAAGGTCTGATGTTTCCTGGAGCTGATAGAAAGACAAAACTAAAAATTAAATGTGAAAGTGAGTGCTGATTCTCACTGTAAATATTTTCTGTTCTGAATTTATGGTAAATAAGGAGCAGTGGAATAAGAAAATTATACAGTTCTAGACAGATATAGATGACGGACTTTTTAATAGGGGTACTCATGTGATGCCCAGTGATCATGTGTTGGTTACAAAGTACTTGGTTAGATTTTCACGCACCTTCTCTGTCCATCTCCAGGCCTCCACCCCTGCTAAAGGGTCATTTTTTTATAATTATATTTAAAATATTCCTGAAAGAATTTGCACTTACAAAGCTCTTTTGCAAATAGCAAGCCTTTCATAAGGAGAGAGAGATAAAGAACTGTAGTGTCTTGAAGGCCAAATTTTTAAAGATATTTAAGTGATTATAGTGATGGAAATTGAATATCGAGATGCTTGTAGAAATCCCTTGACATGCTTAACTGTGTCTGTAGATGCTTTAACAAATTTGTTCCGAGTGGTTTGCTAAGGTGCAGCTAGTCACTGTGAGAGGGAAGAGGGAAAGTTTCTCTTACTTCTGTAGCCATTAATCATTTTTGCCTTCTTTATGACAAAGTGATGGGAAAATAGAACTGTTTATATAGTCCAATGGAATAGGGATAAAATAGCAATGAGTTATAGAAGAAAATCAAAGTCCAGCTTTTTCTGGGTAGTAGAATTCTCCTGTAAGCTTATGCTTATAACTGTAATGGATAAAGGTAGCCTCCTGCTGTTTGCAAAGTCTCTGTAATCACCACATGGTTAATCAAAATTATTTGCTAAATCCTTTCTACAGTGTGGTTGAGGATCTGTGCAGTAAGAGGTAGCAGATCTTTGAGAGAATTTGGTTGTAAAAATCACATACTATTATTTCTCTTTTCTAGTTGATTATAATTCTTGTTGCAAAGTGAGGTGGATTGGGAACTGGCTGAATAACAGAGCTCAGAGGGTTGTCATTGGTGGTGTGGAATCAAGTTGGAGGCCTGTATCTAGTGGTGTCTCTCAGGGGTCAATACTGGGTCCAGTGTTCATCAGTGACTTAGATGAAAGAGGAGAGTGCCTCCTCAGCAACTTTGCTGATGATACTAAACTGGGCGGAGTGTTGGATACACCAGATGGCTGCTCTGACATTGAGAGGGACCTCGACAAGCTGGAGAGATGGGCAGAGAGGAACCTCATGAGGTTCAACATGGGAAAGTGCAGGGTCCTGCATATAGGAAGGAATAACCCCATGCACCAGGGGCTGACCTCCAGGAAAGCAGCCCTGCAGAGAAGGACCTGGGAGTCCTGGTGGACAACAAGTTAAATACGAGCCTGCAGTGTGCTCTTGTGACCAGGAAGGCCAACAGTATCCTGGGTTGTATTAGGAAGAGTGTTGTCAGCAGGTCAAGAGGTGATCCTCCCCCTCTATTCAGCCCTGGTGAGGCCCCACCAGGGGTATTGTGTCCAGCTCTGGGTTCCCCAGTACAGGAAGCACATGGAATTCCTGGAGCGTGTCCAGTGAAGGGCAACTAAGATGATTAAAGGACTGGACCGTCTTTCATATGAAGAAAGGCTGAGGGAGCTGGGCCTGTTCAGCATGGAGAAAAGGTGACTCAGAGGGGATCTGATTAATGGTTATAAATATTGAAAGGGAGAGTTTCTAGAGGACAGGGTCAGACTCTTCTCATTGGCACCCAACAATAGGATGAGAGGCAATGGGCATAAACTGCAACATTGGAAGTTCCACCTGAACATAAGGAAGAACTTTACTGTGAGGGTGACAGAGCACTGGAACTGCTGCCCAGAGAGGTTGTGGAATGTCCCTCCCTGGAGATGTTAAAAAATCATCTGGACAAAACCCTGGTTGATGTGCTCTAGGAGTCCCTGACTAGATGACCGTCAGAGATCCCTTCCAACCTCAATCATTCTGTGATTCTGTGATCTGGTTTGAGTACTTAAAGTTTACAAGTTTGAATTAATTTTTCCTGATATCCTCTCATTTACTTACAAACACAGGGTAAGTATGAATGCCAGGTGAAATGATTTTTTGTGTATTTACAAAAAATAGTGATACAATCCCCAAAAATAGCTTTTGTCAGTGTAATCTTTTACCCTGTTTTTCATCATTACTGCATATTCTGAGTTTACTGTTTTTGTCATCAAATTATTTTGTTTCCATTAACCAGGATGCTGAGAAATTGGCCGGTGAAGAGCATGCCTGGAAAGAAGTCAAAGATGCTGTTAATGAAATGAGATATCCAAAATCACAAGAAGGTATCCTTTTAGTGACAGGCTACAGTCAGCTGTGAAAACAATCCAGAGAGCCCCTAAGTATGTAGTTCATCTTTTGAGATTTATTTCCTAAAGGTTTACATTTTTGTGCTGTTTTAAAATGTATTTTTAATTAATTTGATATTTGAAGTGTGTAATATTCTTAATTGTATTAATAATACTAGAATCTCTGATTACTTGGTCTGATACTGCTTCATGGCAGGGATAGTAGGTACCTAGGATGTGAAAGAATATTTTGGCTCAGGTTTAGACCTCTGCCATCACAGCCCACCACTTCAAATAAATTCACTTCTAAATTAAATAAATTCTTAATAAAGCTTTATCTGAAATGTTGCATTCTTTGTCCCATTATGCCCATTTCCAAGTTCTCATTCTTTGCACAGCAATCATAAAATCATAGAATGGTTTGGGCTGGAAGGGACCTTAAAGATCATCTAGCTCCAACCCCCCTGCCATGAGCAGGGACACCCCCCACTAGACCAGGTTGCTCAAAGCCTCATCCAACCTGGCCTTGAGCACTTCCAGGGAGGGGGCAATGACAATAACAAGGACATAATCACAGTCAAGTTCATTGCAAACATTATAGAATCATTATAATACGTATGTTATAATATATAATAAGTTATAATAATAACTATAAATAATAATTGATAATTAAACAAATTGAATTAGATTATCTTACACTAATAAACAGAACTGGAGCCTAATGGCCATTATATTGAAATTAAAATTTAAAAAAACTGAACAGCAACAGCCAAGAAAAGATGAGCAGAAGAGATGTGGAGATTTCTACTAGAAGACTATGAGTATATTGATCTCTCTCTCATCTTAGTCTATTCAGTAGGATTTCACTGGCTGTGACCTTGGCCTATTGTAGCAAGATGCCTTACTTTTTTCAGAAACTTGGGCTTTCTCTGGAGCTAGAGAGAATTAAATATTCCAGTACTCCTTTTCAGCAGCATAAAAACCAAGTTTACATAGTGATATTTCAGACTGGAAACAAGTGATCATAATTTTTATTGTAACAAAAAAAACAACCAACAGAGTTTGTTTCTTTCTAATCCAGAGAGATTCATTTGTTAGCAGAAGAGAAACACTCATCACATCTAACTCTAATCTTCGTGTAGTTTCTAGTCTATCTCCAGGTCCTCTGTAGTCACTACATTGAGACAGACAATACTGAAATAAATCTTCAGGCATTCAGTTGTACTTCAGGGCCCGTGTTTTAACCTGGAAGTGATATTATAGATATGAAACATGCAGTTTTAATCCTTTTTATACTAAAAGTATGGAGCCAGAATACTGGTCCTATTGAATGTTCCTATATTTAATAGCAGGAGAAATTGCACCTACTGAATTTTGCTAGGGTTGTTCATTAAGACCACTTATTTAATTGATATTTAAAAATTAATCAAACACATTGTAGCAAAAGGTATCGGGACTGGTTGAAAATAAATGTCCGTGTTGTCCGTTCAGCTTCTGTTCTCAGACATGGTCTGTTTGAAATGTGCCATCTTTCCTTCCATTGTACCACAGTATCAGTGCTAATTGGCATGCAGTGGCCAGTGCAGTACCTGAAGAGGGGGCTTGATGTTTGTCCACTTGCCAAGAATGAATAGAAAACCTTTGTTGCTGACTGAGGCACATAGTCATTAGTTTCTGCAAATGTAATTTTTTAAGCAAATTGAACCAACAGTTCTTAGAGTTGAGAAAGTTAGTGACTTTCAAAACCTGAGCTACTGATTGTAAAATGATACAGTGTTGTAATGCTAAATCAGAAGTTAGAGAACTTGAAAGTATTTGTGAGTGAACTGTCTCATACCTAAATTCCAGTTTAAGCATACAAATTGAGATGCTAAAGCCCAGTGCAAAGGGATTATTGTGGAGGAAAAGATTCCTCTGCATCTCAGGCCAGAGATGCACTGTTGTGACAGTAGCGGAGCTGCTTGAGGGCTGCTTCTCAATCTTGGGCACATATAGGACAGCCAGCTTCTCTTTTGTCCTTTTACAGCTGATAGTAGGTTTTCTAGTTTGTGATTTAAGTATCTAAAAATTTGGTCCAAACACATTTTGCAATATAGCACATCTGCCATTAGATGCTAGTGAGTGAACAAAGCAGTAAAATGAAAAGTAAAAGCAGACAGACCGATACTATGCATCAGCTAAAATGGTAATCTTTCAAGAATGTCAGTGCTTTGTACTTTCTGCAAAAATTGTATCAAGTGGAAATAATATCCTTCATTCTTCTGTTTGTCTGTCCTTAATCAGTTGTAAAGAATACGTGGATGTTTGCCAGAGATATAAAGGTTAAGGTGCAATTTTATAATAACACATTCCTTCCCTTATATGGTTCTTTCAGTCCAAGGGCATGAGAGCAATTCACAAATAATTAGTTTAGCCTTGTAACAACCATGCTATAAATCCTGGCCCAGCCACACAGTGGTCACATTCTTAAATTCTTAAAGTATGTAAATATTCCCATGTTCAGGAAGGACTAATTACTTCATCACAGGGTTATCATTGTACCCTTAAATCCATTGCTGGATTGGGGTGAAAAGTATTTTCAGTAATATCGAGATTATAACTGCTGAACTTCTTGAGTTGATTCTATGTAAAGGATTGTGATACAAACAATGCTATTACTTCTCCTACTAGGAGTCTATTTTTTTTTTAATTATTATCTGTTCTTACTGATGTATATGGTATCTTTTTGGTGTTTAGACTGCTTACATTCTAGGACTGCCATAAAGGCCCAGATGACAGTACTCATTTAAAATCTGAGATTATTGGTATTTAGCTAAAGTGTGGTCAGAGAGAGAAGAAACTGGTCCACAGAGAAGTGAAACCAGTGCAGAATAACTAAAATAAGTTATTTATGGTAAGGAATATCCAACTAAACTGAACACCAGCCCCAGCTTTTCCTCTCTTCCAAACACACAAAAAGATCTTCTTGTAGCATTGGAGGTAAAAATCTTCTTTACTGCCAAGATCCTCTAATCCTGAACATCAGTCAGACATCAGAATTGCAATGCTTTTCTTTCTCATGCATGAAACTTACAGCTGTACATGAAAAAACCAGTACTCTTTACAACTATTTCAAGGAGAAAGAAAAATAATTAATTGTAAGAAAAGATTCTCATTTCATTAGAATTCTAAACCAGATCTTGGGCAGCTTAAAAGTGTGTATCATTATTTTAATATATAAATATTTTTTTTTAATTTCTTTTTTTTTTTTAAGATGCTGAGGCACTTTGTTAAGGCATATTTCCTTGGGTTCTTGCCCTTGGGTGTAAGATTTGGAGAAGTATCTTAAGTAAATAATAAAGTTTCAGCAGCTAAATAAAAAGTATTTGAATTTGTTTGCTACATATTAAAATATCCTTTCATTTTGTCATCTTTTACTCATTATGACTGAAATACTGCCTTCTTTAGAAATTGGTTTGCTAAACATAAAAAAGAGTATAGTTACCTATGCTACCACTTGTGAGTTCAAGTATGTTTTCAAGAATTTAAGCAGAGTCTGGAATGATGGCAGCTTTTTTATCTTAGTGCTCTGTAGCTCTTACTCCTTGCTAACAATATTTGGAACTTGTATTTTTGTTTGATTAAAGATATTTCTTTAACTAAGGCTAATAACAGAGTGGAAGCAGGTTCTGACAAGATGCCAGAATCTCTTGAGCAGCAAGACGGGTTATCTTCCAGACACAAATATCTATCAGCTGAAAATGCTTGACTGTGCCATGGATGCCTGTATTAACCTTGGATCCTGGGAAGAAGCTTTGTATTATGGCAGCAGGACTCTGGGACCATACAGGTAAGAGATGTAATTGGTTCAACTGTTTCCAAAGGTGGGGGGAGAGGAGGCTGTCTAATTAAAAGCAAAGGTTGTGTTTTGTCTAGGTGGTTCTTACTGTTCTTATTTCTTGCTGTATATCTTGTCTTGCCTTGTAGGTTAGTGGATGAGGCAGAACTCCCATTCTGCTTCCACAGTCAGGCTGAGGACAAATAAAATTATATATAGGAACTATAATAATAACTGATTATTAGCTCCTCAGTGTTTCATGTTCAGATGCTGCCCCATGCCTGATCAGAAGCTGACTTTCTGGTTCAGACTCCATTGCCATGAGGGCATCAGTGTTTGATGCTGAGCTAGGTCTAGCTTGAGTGATAAGTAGCTGACTGAAGTAGTGTATGTACTCTGTACCGAAATAATTCAAAAAATCTTGCAAAATGCAGTTTCTGCTGGAAATTAAAAAGCCCGTGGTCCTTATTTTGGGAAGAGGCCAAGGTGGTGAAGCAATTGCTGTTTGCTCCTGGTCAGTACTTGCTTCTATGCTATGTGCTGGGAGAGTTTCTGGGTCTGATGGCCTTTTATCAGTAAGGAAGGGTGCTCTAGGAGATCCTACTTCATGTGGTAGGTCTTCAAATTTATTGTAGTCTGGAGCTGTAAAGCAACTTTTGTCATCTAGTGGAGAAAGGACAGGTGCTGTCTGCTTTGGTCATTGTTCTAAAAGCTGTAAGACTCAAATGTTTAGGGTTTAGATATTTGTGTTGTTTGTAACTAAATGGAAACCTGTGCTGAATATCTAGATAGGTCATTCACAAATCAATGTTCATTCTTGGTAAGGTGTTTTTTTAGAGCGTTCATTTCTTCTCTGTTGGTTCTTCTGCACCATGGGATGTTGCAGTACTTAGTGGGATGCTGAGAAGTGTGAGGGGCATGCTAGTGCTGAACAGCATGTGCTGCTGTGACTATGAACATCTCAGATTATACGTATCTTTCCTAATCAAACCAGGGTGCCATCAGCATTCAGCATTTTGCCTGAGGAAATTTCATCTGGCAGTTCTGAATAAAACTCTGGGCTTTACTTGAAAAACAATGCAGCATTTCAGAGCTTTCACTATACAGTAATTAGCAAGAAATCTGCATAGACTGTGGTACACCAGAGCTGTAGAGAAGCTCAGTGTTCATAATGACTATTACTTCTCATAGAGGAAGGCATGAGTGCTTACAAATTCTCACATTTCTTCAGGGTGAAATTCACATGATGCATGTCCCACTTAACCTTTCAAACAGGGCTTATGTAGTACTGCAGCAGTACATGCGTCCTGCCAGGTTTCTACTGTGTGGCATACTCCAGATGAACAGAGTAGTCTGCCTGTTTAAATGTTCCCTTATTAAATAAAAAAAACCAAAAACATTTGTTCGTTTTTATTTTATAATTTGTCAACTCAGTTCTTCACAACTGAAAACTGAGGATTTTTCTACAGGTGTTTCAGAAAGCAGACATTACAGTGAGACCATGTGCAATTTTATCAGATAATTTAATAAAACTTTCTCTGTTTTGCTTACTGAAGTGTCCTGTAGTTTTCAATCTGTTTAATGCAGGAGTTGGGAGATGAAGGTAAGGTTTTGACTGTGCATTCAATTAGTATCTCTTAAGGAATGCTATTTACATGAGATGTTTGACCTTTTTGTACCTTGAAGAGCTTGTCCTTGTTCTTTCCTCATCCAAAAGCATTATTTAAGAGAGATTTTCAGTTGTTTTTTTCTTTATACCTTCAAGTCATCACTACAAGCTTTGACACACCTGAAACAAAATCCTCAGTTTCTCATTACAACAAATTGTGCCCTAAGCAGCAGGAGAGCAAATCCTAGGAAATCTTTTGAGATGCATTGAATTTCTCCTGTTGAATCAATCTTCTGCTTGGCTGCTCCTGCAGTTCCATTATAGCTATCTATTTTCCTTTCCTCAGCTCTGGAAAAAGTATTCATATAGCTCTCCACAGGGAATCACCTGAGAATTCGAGCAGTCCATATAAATAGGAAATCATTGTTACGACTTTAAAAGCTCTAGAGTTTTGTTCAAAAACAGTTTTAATTTCAGCTAATGTGTTTATTGTGTATTTTCATATATTTTTTTAGCAGCAGGATTAATTTTCAGTGCTGTGTGACACATTGTATCATAATACATGTCTACATTATGATGGTTGCTGACTCTTTCAGACTCATGCACTGGTGAAGACAGATGATTAAACTACATTAAACTGATTTGTCATACTGAATACTGACCTCTATGTTTAAGGTAGTGACAATAACCTATGAGGAACATTGTTTAGGACCTCTCAAATATTTTTAGACCATCCAAAAGAAGGGGAAATGGCAGCTGTCAAGATGAAAAGCTGCCTTCTCTTTTTGTGCTCAACCATGGCTGTCCATTATTTGTTAAAACCTACAACATGTACTTTCACTGAATAGCCTAAGCCAAATTATCTACACAGCTTTTCTCATAAATGTCACAGTAATAGTCTTTCTGTCCAAGAGTCTTAACAAAAGTTAAGACATTTGCCTAAGTGAAAGCTGCCCCACATCATAGTCAGCACTCAGCAGCTTGCAAAAATAAACTTCCTTTCAAAAATCCTCATGAGCCTTAACTGCAGAATAACAGAATATCAGCAAGAGGTGTTACATGGGTTTGTCATATCTCAGCACATTCACACTCTTGTGAAGGGCCGGATTCAGAGTAAGGCAGACTTCCCTTAGGTTACCCCTGAGGAAACGACCACAGTGTTTAGCCCTTAAATTGCAGAGAATTGCATGTTCTGGGGATTCAGTTGAGGTTTGTTTGATTGGTTGGGTTTTTTTTCCTTGTCTGAAGTATTCAGTGCTTACATTGCAGACAAACAGAAGTATGCATCTGTTATAAAACTCTGCTAGATGTACTCAGCTATTGCAACAAGAGTACTAGGGGGAAAAGAAGTAGCTAAATGACACCATGGGCCTACTGGATTTAGGAGCATAAAGGTCTGGGTAAAGCTCTCTGGGCTCCTGTGGCATCAGGTCTGATGAGATTCTGATACAGACATGAAAAACACGTTCATCTGTTTCTTTTCTGCACTGCTCATAACCTCCTGCTGAAGTTAAAGCTAATGTATGAGTCCCACTGATTTTCAGATGGGCTGTTTTAATTAACAACCCTTAATCTCCAGTGCTGCAGCATTAGAAGTTACTGGAGGGCTCCAACATTAACAAGAGGAAATTCCTTCTTTTCATCCCATACAGAGGTGTTGTGCATAAGTGCTGCTCTGTCTCTTCCCCCTGCAGCCTTGCACATCCTTCCACCTCCATCCTCCCTCCGCTGAGTCAGCACCAACACAAGGCTTGTGCTGATGTGGCTGTTCTGCTCTGGAGTGGGAGGGAGTTGGGTAGGTGTGAGCATCATGCATGCATTTGTGTTAGATGTGCATCATTTGTCTGTTCTTCTCACTCCTATTCTCTCTCCCTTCCAGCAACATTTTGCAGTATCTCATTACTTCACCTTTCCTCAGTGACTGAGGTCTTTTAGGGAACAGGGGAAACAATCCCTGTCAACACAATTTCAGATTGTTTTGCAAAGGGGTGGCTTTAAGAACAGTGACTGGGATGTGTTTCTTGTTGAGTATTTTGCACACCTAAAAAATACTCCTACATGTAAGGTAGGTCACAACAAGGCTCAGCATATTTTCTAAGAACATGGTTGAATTTTAATTGTATGAACAAAATGTCAGATAGGAATTTTTGATCTAGAATTCTAATTCAATAGATATGATGGACTGTAGTTTCTAAGTATGTGAACTTCAATCAAAAGGCAGATTAAAAATTTATGGTTGCTATAGTATCTTTTCCATGACTCATGATCTTGTAAAAAAGGCCAAAAATAGCTGTAGAAACTAATCTTCTTGGAAGAGACTCTGAACTTATTTTCTCTTCTTCAAAAAGACTCTCCAATAAGAGTCTGGTTTTCTTTTGGTCTGATTTTCCCTCCTTTTCAAATGTGTTTTACAAAAAAATCCTTGCTCTTACAGGCATGTTTTTTAATAGATGATATATGCAATGACTGGCCATAAATTATATTTTTTAATCTTTACCTATGATCTTTAGTATGGTTAGCAGACTCCTGAGTACTGTCTAGTTCTGAGGCACCTTACTTGAACTTTCATTGACATTGAAAGTTAAGGGTGCCTAGAAAACTAGAAAAAAGTGAACTGCAGTGGTAAATAGGACCACTGGGGGATGCTAGTGCTCAAGGGTTAAAGTCTGGATTCAGGGTCCGGTAGGCAAGCTGGTTGTGGGAGGTCCCCTGGGGACTTGAGCGTGGCTGGTAGATTTCTGAACCTACCGATAGTAGCAATTCAGTGACCAAAGTTCATTGTCTTAATCATAAAACATCAGTAGTAAACATAAATCTTACCTCTGGGATCACCGGAGAGGGATACAAAAATGTGAAGGTGTAGAAAGCAATTCAAAGAAAAAAACAAAGAAAGAACAGAAAGAACAAAATATACCTTGCTCTCTTTTCTGGGGTTTTAGAAAATGGCCAAGGGCCTTTGTCTCTCCTGTTTAGAGCAAAGTGTGTGTAAAGAAGAGAATCAAAAATCTTTCCCAAAAGAACTATAAGACATTAAAAAAAAAAAAAAAAAAAAAAAAAAAAAAAAAAGAACCACAGCTGGGGAGAAAATCGGAATAGCTGGAGCATCCTTTCTTTCCTTTTTCTGGGGTGGGGGGGCGGGGGGAAAGTGTGAATTAAGATTTGGGAATTGATTTTTAGTTCATGAATGGTTCCATTGGTTTGCCATCTAGAGATACTAGAGATAGTAAGATGGTACTTCAAGTAAATGTCAGAGGTGTGTGAAAGGAAGAATGAGATACATTTGCTAAAAGGGTAGTTGTTCTGTGCAAATGTGCAAAGCTGGGGGCATCACAGTTCACTGTGATGAAACCTCAGGGAGCTGTTGCTATAAACCCAATGAAGAGCACCCAGCAGCCTTGGTGCACCTTCAACATGAGGAAATCAACAGAGAGACAAGAGCTTGATAGTGACAAACTGCTAAAGCAGGTAGAAACTGAGAAACAGTCGACAACACCAAGATCACCTCTCCACTTTCCCTTTCTCCCAGGTTATTGATAGCAGATCACTGTTCACTGCTTGTGTTTAGTGAGTTACATGGAATTAGCTGAAGCAGTTAGATATTCTCATCAGAACCTTTACTGTTGTAAGTTATATTTGTAGTCTAACAAAAATATTCTTCACTTGAACATCCATGTCTCCTAGTGTAAGTCAGACCTCATGCACTGTGCTCATGTTATACAACTTTTCAAAAAATTAGGATGTTTGTGAACATTTATATCATTGTGTGATAATTGTTTTTGTTCATCCTTTATCCCCAGTTTATCTCACATATTCTTTATGTGAGATAACACAGGCCTCACAGTTTTGTGGGGTTTTTTTGTTGTATAATTCTTATTTTATTCAGAAACTTAAAGGTGGTTTATGTTCTGGAGAAGCTTGGATATCTCTTGTGCAGATCTGAAAGGACAAAAATATACATCACAAAACCAAGTAAAAGTAAACTGTAGACTTTAGTTGGTTCTTTTGCTGGCCCTCTGGGTAAGAAAACCCAGTATAAATTGGAAAGTGTGCTGTCTCTGGTTAATTGTAGGTATTCCAAAAGACAGATGTTTGTAGCAATACTTGCACAATTTCTGGCTTCAGTGTACCTATTTAATAGATGAACAGGGAGCACGCTTGTCCCTGGCCTGATATCTTAAGGAATTACTTAAAGCACTTCAGCAGCCCACTCCTCTCCTCCATTTTTCCTTCATTCCTCCCCTCCAGACCCCTCCAATCCCAACGACTTTTTAAAAAAAAAAAAAAGAAGTTTTATGTCTGAAGTCTACTGCATATGTTATCTGTGTCCTGATCAATCAATTTCCCATACAGGAGATGGATTTTCGGTTTGCTGCTTGCTAACTATGTACCTCTGTAGAGCACCAGTGCCTTTGATTCTTTGGTTCTTTTCTAGTTGTTTTTCTTATATCTTTCCATTACAACCACGTGTTGTCCCCAAAGGTGATACTGAGCTACATAATCCTCAGTGACTTCTGTAATCGCACACTCCTGTACGTGCTGCACCATCTACCTTTCCTCATTTTTACATATTGTGCATATGGGTAAAAATTCTTTGTTTTCTCCAGTCATGCCAGCTGTTTCTCAGGCATAATTTTGACATCTCTAGGTTGCACAATATACTCACAGATGCATAAAAATTTCAACAACATCGATATTAATTTGCAGTACCTCATTCGGTATACACCACGTTTCTAATCAGGTAGCCTAAGACTTTCCTGTACAGCTTAATGGCTGCAAGGTTTTTCTAAAAGGGTTCATCCAATAGGTCTATATTTGTATACTGGTACTTACTAGCTTCAGTTTTAGCTTCCAGTTTCAGTTTTCATTTCTAGTTTCACCTTTCGCTTATACCAAGAGCTATTTGAATCTGAATTTTACAGATAGTGGTCTCCTAGTGATCTTAGTGAACTAAATCACCAAGTTTCCCAGAGTTTCATTTTTCTTTGACACAACTACAAGTGTTGATTTCTCCCATAGCATTTCTGAGGTGTTTTAAGGCATTTTTTGAAAGAGTTTGTGTTTTCTGTCAATGCTAACTTCATCTGTAGAGATGGGTGGGTTTTTTGCACTGTAAGATCCCTTTCAGATTAAGATGTTAGACCATTCAGGGTTTCAGGCTTTGTCTAGAATAAGGATTTCGGTCCTATTCTACCTGAAAGATTCAGTTTGTTTTTGTTGCCGTTAAGCAGTACTAATTGGTATCTTTGTCTTGTAATCAGGGGATTTTTTTATTATTATTATTTGAGTACGTGTAGTTTACAAAACAAGGACATACGTGATCCTTTCCACTAGTCTGCTTGCTGTTACACACCAATTAAAGGACACAAATGAATAAAATAGAAATGAGCATTAAACATGTACTAAGCAAATACAAAGCTCTTGTATACTAACCTACAAATGCATGAATAGATATTACGAAGACCTGAGTGCTGTGAGAAAAATGCAGCATAGTTGTTCAGTTGGAACAATTTGGAGAACAATTTTGGGGAATTCACAGTGTCTGAGTTTTACTAAGAGGAAAAGGGGGTTGTTGATGGCATACAGACTCTAAACAAAGGTTTAATTAGAACCTGGGCTAAAATGGGGGTTAGGAAGTGATATCAAGGGAACAATTAACAGGTAAAAATAGATATGTGCGAAGTATATATGGAGTTTTGGATTCCTTTGACAGTAACTGAGCATTGCTTTCAAAAAGCTATTTTAGAGGCTGAAGTTGTGGTGAAAAGGTAGACAAAGGGGAAAAGAATCATTAAAAAAGAAAGATAAACCTACAATACTATCTCTGATGAAAGAGACAAAAAAAGAGAGAGGGCATGCAGAAAATAGCAGCATAGAAGTTGTAAGGAACAATGCATTCTCTAGGGGGAGAATTAGGAAGAGTCTGATTTTAGTCAGAAAATATCTATTTCTTTGTTTGAATAAATTGTCAGTTTGAGTTGAGGAGGCAGAGACTTGGCAGTACTTCTAAGGAGGAAATCAATTAAGACTTCCTAGTGGTAGAGATGTGAACAGTGGTGAAAAAGGAAAATTGTGGTGTTTAAGCGAGAAAACAGTCTGAGCAACCTTAGAGATAAAGGCTGAAAAAGATGAAAAAGCAGTTATTTTTTATATTGAAAAAGTGGAAAAGTTACTGAAAAGGAAAAATACAATTATAAGGGAGGAAAGAGGAAAGGAGCGGTAGATAAGGGGAGCAAAGAAATTGAAGAATGTAGAGTCTGTTTAAAGGGTGAATCAATGAGATTGGCCAGGGAGGCTGAGTGATGAGAAGATAATGCTTTGAAGAAGGGTGTGCAGAAGCAGAAAATAGAAGGAAATATTGTCAAACAAGAACTGTGCCAATGAGTGACCAAATTCCTAGTGAGATGATCCATCCAGCAGGGAAACCAGAGAATGAAGGTCAGAGAGGTTCTGCAGCAAGGTAGGTGATGCTGAGCAAAGCTGAAATTTCCCAGACTGATATTGACAGGAAAAGAAGAGAGAAAAAACTGAACATGCTGCTGAGAGGAAAAGGAAAATTACTGCAGTGAGCAAATCCTAGAGACTACAGTTACTGTTGTGATGGTAGACTACAAGCTCACCAGCTCTTGAATTTACCAGTTATTGAGTAAAAGGGATACAATGTAGTGGAAGATCTTATTAGGAATGCATTACTCAGATGTCCTTGAAAACCAGAAATATCCTTATTTTCAGCTCCTCTGTTTACTAAGCTTCTGCATAATGCTACCTTGGGTAACAGGTTCATGCATGCTCCTGTCCATCATATCAAATCTCTGTGAGCTGTATTTCTCTTGACCTGGTCAAGGTCTGTTAGTCAGTTTTCCTTAACGCCATGAAAATAGAAAATCCAGTCCTTCTATAAAGGGAACATTTGGAGGTATCAGAACTAGTTCTAAATTATATAATCCTGGTATAAGAAATGACACATCCATGTTGTGATTGCACTCTTCCTTATGTAATTAACAGTAGAATTGTGCCATAGGGGACTACTCAAGAAAATGCTGAGAATATTGACTGCTACATAAACACTAGTTGCACTGTTGACTGCTACACAAACACTAGTTGCACTACCTCATAAATACATCAATTCCCAGACTTCAGAAATTTAGTCAGTGACCAATCTTCTCATTACTTCTCTGTAAAACATCTAAATGTTGTATTGTGCAATTTAGAGTGAAAGGGTTGATGGTGTGATGTGACCTTATGCTCACCTGCAAACTCCCCCTGCATGTTTTCCCTTGGCTGCCACCAAAGCTGCTTCTTTGTTCTTTTCCACCCTGGTTTACTAGAAAATCTATCTGCTTTAGGCCATAACTCCTAACACCGTCCTGCTGGTATCTGATCCTCAGATTTCTACTGAGCCCCAAATATTCCAATTCCATTGTTAAGCAGGTGATTCAGTGCTTCTCCTCTCCTGCTCTCCTACCTCTCCCAGATGCCCTTCTCTTCCCTTGAATATACTAGAACCCTTTTTTCTGAGGTTCAGTTTGTCATTTCATCATCAGGCAAGACACAGAAGCCTGGATCACCTTTAGTTATGTGACTTTAAAGATGAAAATAAGAAGGAAGAAATAAAAAGCAAATGACTGTGAGTAGAGAGCTGAACAAAGACAGTAACTGATTACCAACGTTGGAAGGCTAATGAAAGACAGGCTATAGCACTGCTAAGGAAAAAGGCTCTGAGAAACAGAAAGTACGTTGTCCAAAGGGCCATTAAAAGCTGACAAAAGTGGGAACAAGATAAATATATCAAAGAGAAAAAGAATCACCTTCAGAAAATGATGCGAGTCTACTAATCAATAATAAAAAGATACAAACATTACAAACAAAATAACTGAGGAATGCAATGCATACATGACCAGTAAAGGGAGAGAGGGAAGAGTATAGACAACCAAAGAACAATTGCAAGAAGCCCAGAAATAACAAAATTAGGGAGGAAAAGCCTTCATTTTGACTTCTCCTCATCATCACAAAAGATAAAAAAGAGGGCAGGCAAAGAAAACAGATACTGCCACAGTTGGAAACACTTTCCTAAGAGGAAAATCAACTTCCTTTAGCTGTGCAGTGCACTCATGGAAGATATAGTTAATGGGCTGCCAGAAGTGAAGATAAGGTTCTGGAATCAAAGTGTGTCATTACAGCCACATCATGAATACATTTCCATATTAATTCAGGTATGTTGAATGATGCACACCAAGGATTTAATGTACTTTTAAGGTTGGCCAGCATTTAAGAAGTCTTCTGAAAAATGGCAAAAGTGACAGCCAACAAGGAGGAGCATCCTAAACTAAACTATGTCTTTCTACTTGATTCATTGTTGATGAAATACAAAAAAAAAGAGAGAAAATAAAATCTTTTCATGCTATAGTGTGCTTGGCATACTTTGAAAAATGGAATTAGATCCTACATTGCTACAAAACAAAGGCCTCAGTATATACAGTCATAAAAAGGAAACACATTTAGGAGATTAATTTTCTTGTCATGAAGGGAAATTGCAAGATTTACCACAGCGTTTTGTGGAGAACTTCACTTTAGATAGTGGCACAAAATACATGTATTACAAATGTTTATGTAAATATGACTGGAGATCTTGCTTGGGAAGAAAGGGAAATTGCTGCATGTTGAACTTATTGAAGTGTTCTGAAACACAGACATTGTGTCCTATGAAACATAGTGTAGCTTCTCAAATCTTAGAAAATATCACACAAAATAACTTACAACCAGGGGAGTGTCCTACTAGTTAGTTGCTTGCTCTTATGACAATAGCTAGAGATAAGTTATCTTAGAAATTTGTCTCAGTGCTGCACCAGCATAAGGCCTTTTATTTTTCAAGAGATTTCAACATGTTTAACCAAGTTGGGTAATATTACCTGTACCAGTTCAACATCTCAGAATGTTCAGATGAAACACAGGTTTACATGCTTGCAGCGAGATAACATCCTGAATGCATACTCAAGCTTTATCTGTTGCTACCCATCTGGATTCAGTTCATCTGTGTATTGTCTCCCTGGAGTGTTTGCAGGGCATGTTGGCTCTACCAATGCTGGATATTTATCATGAGGTGCTATCAAATTGTGCAAGGCTGCTTGTGCCAGTGGAGAGAAAAAAGTGAGGGAGAGGGAAAAAAAGGTCTTTTTCGTGTAAGAGAGCATCAACATTAAGCTGTGACACAAATAGAAGTATCCTGACTTTCATTTAAATTGTTAATTTTAAGTAATCCATGCTTTCAAGCCCCTGCCTTGCTCTGAGAGCAGCATTGTCCCAGGGAAGTACTCCTGTCTTCTTATACCTTGAGGAGAACAAGCAAATACAGTGGTTGTACACTTCTGATGTGTCCATCAATGAACAACTAGCTCAAGATATTGCAGTGGGACATGCCTTTTCCCCTCCTGTTTGCAGTGGTGAGCACTGTCACTGTGCCTGATTTTGGCATTTCAAAAAAAACAGGGATAGAACATTTACTGCATCCAGTGATACTAATGAAAACCCTCAGCAAATTGTACACAGACTCTGCTAAGTTAAGTAAGGGAAGTGTGACACCAAATTTTCTGATAAATAGGACACAGATCCATAGAAATCAGTGATGGTTTGTGGATCCTGGTTTCAGTGGAGGTGTCAGCAACATATAATTCAGTGGCAAAAGACCTTCACTGTTGCTTATAGTGGTATGGTGTATATAACAGGGTGAAGCATCAGTTTGCTTAGAGAATCAATCACTAAGTTTTATTATATACAATCTATTTCAAAAGTCAGAACTGGTTGAAAATGGAAGAAAACTTACTTACAGTTTTTCTGATATTCACCCTAAAATGCTACATCTTCCTTTTTGTGTCCTATATTTACACATAAGACAAGGTGAGGTTCTTGGCTGCTCTGACCTGATCAAAATTGTTTTACATCAGGTAAGGATGCAAAGGACTCTCCATGAAACTCTTACCTTTCTCTCAGGCACAAATGCAGAAATTCATGGTGGAGAGCCACGAGGATGATCAGAGGGCTGGAGCACCTCTCCTGTGAGGACAGGCTGGAGAAGAAAAGACTCTGGGGTGACCTTCCAGTACCTGAAGGGGCTCTACAGGAAGGCTGGGGAGGGACTTCTTACAAGGGCAGGTAGTGATAGGGGGAAATGACTTTAAGCTGAAAGAGGGTAGGTTTAGGTTAAATATTAGGAAGAAATTCTTTCCTAGGAGGGTGGTGAGACACTGGAACAGGTTGCCCAAAGAAGTTGTGGATGCCCCCTCCCTGGAAGTGTTCAAGGCCAGGTTGGATGAGGCTTAGAGCAACCTGGTCTAGTAGAGAGTCTCTGATCATGGCAGGGGGATTGGACCTAGATGATCTTTAAGGTCCCTTCCAACCTTAACCATTTTATGATTCTATATTGATGTTTGCACATAATCATACCAGTTTCTTTTGCTAGTTGCATAAATTCACAATTAACTGGATTGCTCATGACTTTAGCAAGTTGTGTTGTATTTCACTTCAGTTTTCTTGCTGTTATTTTTTATATCTGCCTATTATTCCCTTCCTTTGAAGTCGTTTTATCAAGGTACATTGGCTTACTTCAAGCAAATGTATGCATGCTTAAGCCATACAAGCTACATTTCAGTAAACAGTGCAAGTCTTTGACCATTTCTGCACACTCCTCAGGTGGCTCATCCCTGGACCCCAGGGCTACACTTTGGCAAATTTCTGCTTGCTTTTGTTTAACTGAGATTGACAAAAGTTATTTGATTTCCAGGGTCTTTGGCAGTGCTAGTGACAGCAATGGTTTATACAGAGATACCTTAGCCTGTCCCTGAGAGAAAGTTAGTGTGTTGTATTGAATACAATAACACTACCCCAAGTTGTGATTAAGTGCTTGGTGAGTTCCATTTCCTTATAAGAACATGTGTAAGAACCCAAGAATGTATGCCACAAATGAACTAAGCATTAATCTGTCAGCAGCTTAAGTGTGTTTGGGATAGTGCAATGGAAATATGCGGTATAGTGACACAGTGTTTGTTCTCTGGGAAGCACTTAAGAGCAGATGGAACCTGTAAAGTAGACTGAAATAGAGTCATGAAAGTGTGCAGCTTCTATCGGGTTTGTTGGATGCGTCCTTGTTTTAACCTAAATAAACACAGGCCACTTATGCTTGAATTTTCAGTAAGGTGCTAGTAGCTGCAGGTGGGGACCCCAACATTAATAGGCACATAGAAATTCATCAGGAAAGGACTTCTACTTAAAAGGCATGCTTCTCTCCTAAAATAATGAGATGGGTGAAACATACAGTATCATTGTGGATATATCCTGAGGAACAGAAAAAAAGATGAAGCATTCTACAACAACATAAAGAATAAATAAGATACTGCAGTCTCATTACATTTCAATGTAAAATTAAGTCCATAGCAGGCATCTCTTAAACTTCTAGTATAAATCAATAGCATCTATAAAAATGAGGTAGAGTTGTATGGAAATGACATACAAATCTATAACATTTAATAGAAAAATGTTAAGCATCCTACAGATCTATTGAAGCACACTGTAAAACTCTGCAGCTAGTGGGTCTAGTTGCAAGTTAAGTTCCCCTAGGGTATGTATGTGATGGAAACGTTACATTTGGATCCCTAGTGGTGACTTTGAGCTCTACCACTTACTAATTTGAAGAAAAAATAAACCCCATATGAAGATCTGGAAGACCCATATATTTATGCAGAACTTCACCACTACATTATAGATTTTTGAATTCTGTGCCATTGTGGCAGTGACAATTTTGGGTTTGTGTTACAAAATTTGCATGATGTTGAACCTTGGGATGGAATTTGCAGATAGCCTACATTGACATTTATCCTATTGTTTTATACTGAACTAAATCAGCTTAATAACTGAATCAAAAGAAAGGCCAGGTTTTCAGAAGCTTGGGTTTCTTTCATTTTTGAAAGCGATTGAATTAATGTGTCTCCCAAAATAAAAAAGAGGATTTGGATTTCTAACATTTTGCTTTCTGTGTAGTGCAGTTTTTCTGTACCTGTATCAGAGATCTTGTTTCAGCTGATTTTGAGAAATTTGCCTGGGGTGAGCAGAGTAAGAAATAATATTAAAAATGTGTCTCTGGAAATATAATTCTACTCTTGTGAATTATGTGTGGTGCAGTCTCCAGTTAACTTTAAAACTACATTTTATATGTTCTTCAGAGTATACTATAGTGTATAATATTCTGTTGAGCTAGTTTGCATGTGCTGTTGGGAGGAGGACACATCCTTAGCATGTTTTTGAAAGGTTCAATAAAGGTCATACATCTTCAAACCTAAGTGAATCTTGACTTTGCAAAGTAGTATGACAAAACTTGTATAGCTGTAAAAGGACCCCAGACCAAATCCCTCTGCTTTCACAGCAATAGCATATCATGCATATTCTTTCTGCCCAAAGCACAGGAGAGCAGAACAGTGAGGGTCAGGGAGATGCCACAAGAAGTTTGATAAATCTTGGTGCTCCCACAACTGGTTCAGTTCTGTCATTCTGCTGCTCACATCAGTGGCACAGCTGTGGGCAGAAGCTAAGTCCTCTCTCACCCCTCTTTGGGAAATGGAGAAGCTATAAAGAAGGTGAAAGAGAGCCATAAATAGCAGGCAATATATTTGTTTATTCTGAGGCCAATATTTCTCTTAGAAATTATGTAATCTGAGCTAAACATCTGCATTTTATAGGCATAGTACTCCATGATTTTACATCTCAATGAATGCTTTAGATTAATAGAATTTGCACAGTATCAGTGGAAACATTTCCTTTCCTGTCTGCCTTTTGTGCTACAGAATTGTTGATTTTAGTTTGTTTTATTTTGTTTTATTTTTAATGTATGAAGAAAAAAAAAATGACCATGGTAAAAATGAGGTGAATTTTTTTTTTTTAAGGATTTTTTTTTAAAAAAGGAAACTTGAATCCTGTCTGCAATTTTGATGTTACTTGAACATTACAGGGAAAAAAACCTCATTGTATACACAGCAGTTCTTACTACACTGCCTGGATGGAGTTGAGAGAGTTTGTCAAGTCTGCATTCTTTCATATATCAAAGTAAACACAATCTTTGTTTAATGTGTTTGGAAAAAATTCAAAGGCGTCAGGTGGAATACTTGGCACTGTTGCAGTTATTGCAAAATTCTCTTGGCTTCATTAGGGCTAGAGTTTAATCTGTTGTGCTGGTTGTAGATAAATCAGCTGTAGATGGCTTGTGGATGAGTCATATGGAAGTGTCCCCAGTACCTTCAGAGCTGTCAAGTCTCACATGCTGGGGAGGAAACTTCTTCTGACTTCTCCCTCGTACTCCCCACCCCTGGTGTCGTGACTGTTGCTTGTGTCCATCTTCGAGTCTGTTACGTCTCTGGGAAAAGTCAGCTGGAATAATTTATTGCTACATGATTCATTATCCAGGAGTGATGCAGTGACAGGTCCTCCTCTCTCATGTGCCTGGAAGTGCAGACAGTCACACGCTCATACACACATCATCCAATGTATGAATCTTGTGTGTGTGGACCCTGTACCATGATTGTCTTCCACTTCTTTATGGGTAAGGACACTTTTATAAATCCTAGACCCGATTCTCTTTCATGTACATAATTTTAAAATTAGCAAACTTCTCTGGAAGTAAGAGATCTGCACTTATGGCTTTTGTTCAGTGTAGGAGTTTTTGTTACGATATGTTGACAGATATTTCTAATTCTCACTGAGTTCAATGAAACATCATCTGCTCTTTAATTTTAGTATAGCCACATTTTGCAATTTTACTTTATTCTCAAGAGTTGAAGATACCTGCTTTTCACAGTTTGATGGAGATTACAAATTATTTTATAATCTGAGCCAGACAAAGCAGTGATTTAGAAAGCAAAGATTTGTGAGGCACCAGTAGAACACTCGTCACTGTATAACACACCCTCCTCTGCTGATCAAAACAGTTTTGGATAATGAAAAGAAAAATTATTATAAAATCTTTTTTTTTTAATTATCACTCTTTAACTTAACATCAGTGAATAAAAATTCTGAGTGAGTCTTCAGGGAAATGAAAAGGGAACTTACAATTAAAAATTTTGAAACTGTTTGACTACATAACTTTTCTTTTCTTGAAGACCACACTGTCCAGTGTAGGAGTTTGTCATAAATTATGGTCTTTTTTTGAATGGCAGTCTTTAATAAGCTGATATTTATGTACTTAACATTTCTCAGAAACTTTTTTTACATGGAGATTGTGTGAGGCCAAAAAACATCATAAGGTTATGTATCCAATTTTGTGAAGATTGATACTTGCATGACTGTTGCTCTCCTCTTTACTCTTTCACAGCTTTTGGTTTTCAGCGACTTCAGTTCAGTAAGTTTTGATTTCAAAATATTTTAAAACAGAAGCCAAAGAGAGATTGGTGGATTGGAGGGACCAGAGGTAATGATACAATCTAACCTGAAGTAATAGAAAAATGAAGTCAGTGTGTAGTGTAAGTCTGAATAGTTAGTGAGAATAAATCTGGCCTCTGGCTGATGCTGGCAGTATATTTGGTAGTGGAAGTATTGGGGATGGCTCATCACAGTCTGAAGGAGCAAGCCCTGATTTATATACTGCATTGTTCTCAATAGCTGACACCATTGTCCCTTCTCTAGTGAGAAAATATCCCAAATTTTGTACATGATCTCCCTTCCATGTCACTGTATGTTGCCCTGTGTCATACCTGACACCAACCTGCGCATGCCATTTCACCAAGATATCACTGGCCTTTAACTTTCTCCTGATACAAATCATATCAGTGACCAGAGTCGAGTGATATTTATGTAAGATATACCCAGCACTCTGTCTAATAAGAAAACTGCATTATTTCAGGAAAAAAAATTGTTAAATAGACATACTCTATAGAATGTTATCTGTTTTATTCTCCTTCTGAAGGCAGCTTGCTAACAACAGTCACTCAGGAGATCTGTTTTTCTTCTTTACATTTAAATGTTTGCCTTTTATAAGCCACAGATTTCCCTGAAGTGCTATTCATAAATGTACAAGCATATGGAAAAGTTGGCTGCAGACATGTGCAATGAGCATATTGGAAACCTGCAGCCTGTGGATTCCTCAAATCACAGGATTTCAGAGCCTAGTTCAGTATGTTCCTTGCAGCCTTTCACTGCTTCTAAATGCACAAGTCCTTCATGATAGCTGTGAGCAACACCAGGACAACTTCTTTCTGTAAGAAGCTCCAAGCACTAGCATGTCAGCTCTAAAGGAAAAATGGCACCATGACAATGCTCAACAAGTGAATTGTTCACTGGTCTCCAGAGCTAAGGGACCTATTTGTCCATTAGATTTTTGTCTCTAATTGACTGACTTTTTATGCTGATTGACTGAATAATAGCTATGCTGCATTGTTCATGTACTACTTATCATACATCAGAGAATTCACTAGAGAGACAGTATAATGGGTTTTATAGTGCACAAACCAGAGTTTCCCATGAGTGGAGAATTTATAACATTTTTCTTGCATGCATTCCATCATATCTATCTCCTTACCTTGGGGAACGTAGTATTCCTATCTTTATCTTCTGTTATCTTGGTTTTTTAGAGTACTAAAACATCTTTGAGATTTCTACTTCATTGCCAAATTTAGCTGAAATTGGCCAATGGATTCAGAAGTTACTAGAGAAGAACTGGCAGACAGATGATGGCTCCATAAATCATGTTATCAGGCTAAAAAAGGGATTCTTCTCCTGAGCTGTCACAGAAGAAGAAAGAGGCAGCAAGTCAGGGAAGGACAGGCTAACAATAAGATAGAGTATGACCAGGACATCAGTCCTTTCCAGCCTTAAATGATATGACTACTGGTGGGCATGAGTGGCATGTTATCAGTTCCTACATAATCTAGACATTATCCAGGAACTGTGACAAGGAGGAGTTTTAATGAAGGATTTGATGAAAGTTAATGAAGTAGTTTAACGGATGCCTATAGGAAGCTTCTTCCAGATGTGAAGGGCTGCTTCAGAGAAAGTATAGCTGGGAAAAATTGAAAGTTTAAACTTTGACAGGGATGTTTCTCTTATTAGTGTAACTCAGCAATGACAATTGAACAGCTCTGTTAAGGGTACCCTAGCACTGATTAGATAGCTTTAGCTAATCAGTTTACTGATTGCAGTGAAGCATCAACTTCTTTTTGCAAAGATGGTTTTGGCAGCTGCCAAATCTCCAGGAGTTACTCTCTTTCCTACCTGGCATTGCACTGTCATTGCCCTATCTGGCGTAACACCAAACACTATCTTCCTATTTCCTCATGTTCCTACCCATCTCAGGACACCTCCCCACTCCTGCCCACTCAGGCATGTATTTTTTTTTCCAAATGCCAACCTTTCTCTCCTAGAAGACAAGCTACAAGTGACAAGCAGCAGCACAGGATTTTCCTTCCTGCCTCTGTGTTTACCCACAAATATTATCTCTGCTTCCACTGCCTGCATACTGCCCCTGCTGCAGACAATATTCACCTTTGGAGGCTTTCCCAATATTTAAAATTGAGATATTTGATTCAAGGGGAGACCCTTGCATAACCCAAAGCAATCAAGGGACCACATCCTGAGAATTGCTACATTAGGATCTTGCATTTTGTAGTTCCCAGTAACGACTTTTCAGCAGTTGAACGTGTGCCAATCCCACACAACATGGTTCAACTCAACCAGAGGTTATGGGCCTCTGCCGCTTATGTTAGAATTGGGCCTGAACAGAGAAAATTATGACTAGAGCCAAGAAAGTAATGAATAACCACTAATTTGGTTCCCAAATTTCATTTATCTGTTGCCTTCAGAACAGCCATGAGCATATTTGCAGTTTTCTCAGATTTATTTTTAGTGGAGTTCTTTAAATTAATGTATTTTAGAATATTTTACTTTGTGACTGTACTGTGAACCTTTAAGACCCAAAGCTCAGTTTTTATCCCTCAAATAAAAATGCTTGCTTCCTTACTAGCTGAGCATTAAGGCACTTCCAGCCAAGTGCTGGTGTTAAAAAATTGAGATAATTCTCCTGCAAGTTTCTGCACAAGCACAAAGCCATCTTGGAATCCTTACTATTGCCTTTAATTATGGGAACCAGGATTTAATGTTCCAAATTCGCACATATGACTGGAATATGCATGCTATGAATATTTATTTCAGTAGAATTCAAGTTGTTGTGAACTTTGACAGGGGTCCATGTCAGAGACCTAATAAATTCAGTTAAAATGCAGTCAAGTAAGTTCCATTTCATAGCAAAGAACAGCTTCCAACACAATTCTGAAATGAGAAAAAAGAAGCAATATGTACATTTCCAGATGCTGTTCAGATGGTCAAATATTTCAAATGTTTGCAAAATTATTTTTTTTACAGTAACAAACTAATGCTATCTGTAGAAGATACATATATATGGTTTTTTATTATTTTTTTATAAATACCCTTATGGTCTAGCTTACTGTATGGTCTAGTTTACAGATCTAGTTTACCTCTCTTCTGTGTTCCCAGCCCTGGTACTTCACGCTTTCTGAGTGATTCCCGACTTCCTTGAGCTACCGAAAACACTCCACCTAACTAATTCATTCTGAAACAAAGACAAGGAAAGAGTAATGTGATGTACCACTAGCAACAGTGATTAAAGTAAAAATCCAGCTGTTAAAAATTTCTTAGTTAACTTGTAGGTGAGGTTAGGGCAGTAAATGAGTCTCCTCTCGAGGCTGCAAAACCTGGTGTTAGACCTGAGAGAATTCTGTTGATTCATTGGCTGCACCCACTGCCTTGCAAGATTGCTGACTCAGGTTATATTTTGTTAGCCCATCTGCCTAAGAGGGAACTGGCAACATGCAAGGGTATTCATGACCTTGTGGAGGAGAGTTGATGATGGCTGCTGTCTGCTCATTAGAGAAGGTAGGGGGATGTAGAAAACATTCCAGGAAGGAGCATAATGTATTTTCATTCTGGGGTTTAAACATCTGTGAATGTTTGGTGTTAGAGGCAGAATGGATCTTCTAGGGTCCCTCAGTTCAGGTTCATCTTTTTCTCTTTATCTCAGTAGCTAACCTCAGGGAGGTGTTGTGGATTAGCTTCCTTCCTCTCCCAAGTTCTTCTTACACTGCTTAGTGCTTGTTTGACTCTGACCTGTTTCTCTGAATTTCTTTGAATCCTCTCTCTGTTCCTTGGTGAGGAATGAGGGGAAGGAGGTATGTATTTCTGTAATTTATTTTCCTTTATACCCCATAACCTCAGAAACTTGAGGGTACAAATGTATTTCATCACTGGTGACCTCTCCTTTTACTACAGGAGAGAGAAAACCAGCCCTCCTTCCAGTAGCTCCTATGGAAAAATTATGAAGATCCTATAATTTGACTTCTCTTTTCTTTGAGGAAGAGGCTGTTCCTGTCACACAAAGTCCTCCTTTCATAAACTGTCATTTTCCCAAGCAAGGTAGCAGAGGATCTTTTCCATCTTACAAGAAGAGTGAGGGGAACCATCTCCCCTGCTGGGGCAATACAGGAATGAGGAAACTAGTCAGCTCAATAGAACTTGGCTGCTCCTTTCCAAATGGACAGATAAGCACCTTGGCACTTGGTTAGAGGGAAGTTAAACTGCAAGGACAACATCTAAACCTCATTAATTGGATGAGTTAAAATGTAATTAAACCTCTGTGGGCTTTGGATGTGGTTGTCAGAAGGTAGACTTTCACTATAGCCCAAGTATTTCCCACCCAAAGCATCTCCAGATTGTCATAAACTAGAAGAGAAGTTTCAAGAAAAACATTTTTTGGAGACCAGCTTTACCTTTGTTACCCTTCTTTAGCATTGCCTTCCCCATGTTCATCTGCTGTCCTGACAAAAAGAAAAAAAAAAAAAAAAGAAATTGAAAGAGATGAGTGTCGAAAGGGATTTCATGTACTGTATCTGCTTAGTCTGTTAAATAAAATTTTGACCTATACTGAGATCCCTGTAGATTATATAAAAAATTCCCCTTTACTTATATTTAAATAGACCATTGATTCCCATGAAACTACGCCCCGTGGTTAGCATTTACATTACCATGCAAACTTACCATGTGGATGATGCAACAGTGTTGCTGTTGGGTTGCAGAAATTGTATGTGCGTGTACTTCGGTGGACGATTGAGGGTTAAATGCATTCCCTTGCAGTATGTGCTTTCTTATGAGTTTTCAGAGGCTTTCATGAAGCTATTTTCACCCTTTTCATCTAGTTGTTGTGTATGTCCACATGACCTCCTGAAAATACAAACACACTCTTTTATTTGCAGAGCCCATTATCAGCCTTCTCTTTAGCCTCATGATAAAGGTCAAGTAGATTAGTTAGGGAGGCTCTTGCCTTTCTAAATCCATGTTGGTTATCTCCTTTTAGATAATTACTATCCATGTACTTCTCTAATGTGCCCCAGGGTATAGTTTCCATTCCTTGAATACTGCAAGGTTAAATTCATCTACTTTTGACAAATTTTTCTAGGTTTCATCTCTGCTAACTGATTTAATACCAGTGCTTTTGTGATTAGTCATCCCAGACAGGAGAAATAGAGCAAACGCTTGGGAGGAATATTATTCTCCAATGCAAATCCTGTAAGAAACACTTGAGCTACACTGGCTAATGTTTCTGACTTTTCATGTAACAGTTCTTAATCTATCCATGCTCTAATCTCTTCCTTCAATGCTATATTGCCTGTGCAAGTTCATGGTGTTTATGGAAAACCTGTGAGAATAAAGGAGCACAACAGTGAGAAAGCAATGACTAATATTAACCTCCCTGTAACCTCTAGTCAGACTTTAAAATGCCACTGAAACATCAAGGCTTTGCAGGTTCTTATTTTAAAAAATATTTCTTATATTAAAAAGAACACATTTCACACTTGTCAGAAAAAAAAACAAAACCCCACAAAACCATAGCAGATTTCTTTTACTTTGTACTCTGCCTTCATTGTTATAAGTGCAGAAGAAACCTGAGGGCTTTAAACGTATATAAACATGCAAGATGCAGCTCAAAATCACTTGCTTCCAGTGATTGTTCCTTGTCTACTGAATTGTCAAGTTAAATAACTATGCTTTAATAGGTGCTTTATCCATAGTTAAGAATATGCTTTTTTCCTGGTTTTCATTATTACTCTTCATCACAACAGGACATTTAAAATGCTACATAGGATAATGTGGCAAAAGGAATAGGGTGAAAATATGAGCTTCCTTTCGGGATCTTTACTCTCCTTTGTAATTTGCTAATGAAAATACCTGGGTCTGTCTTATTTACTCTTTCAGTATAATATTGATTCCTAATATGATAACAAATTTTGATATTTCAGCTTTGACACTACTGTATCTTTAGTGGCCAAATATTTCCTTGTGTGATGTGTCTTTTCAGCAAAGCAGCAGTGAGGATTTATCACAGTGAGCAGCACTGGTTCTCCAAATAATTCATATCAGGCACTGTGTGACTATTTCACTATTTAACTCCTTCCTTTAAAAAACAGAAAACATAATAATTATAGTAGTAGTAATAATAATAATAACAGTCCATGTTATTGAGCCTGATACAGATTTACCAACAATAAAATTTCCTCATCCTTAGAGGGATATTTACATTTGTAACTAATGTTCATTTGTAGCTAATACACGTGTCCTGTGGTCAAAAAAATCTGTTATAGTAAGGAGCACAAAGCTTCACTCATACATTTTCCTTCCATCCTCTTCCAAAGAGCATGGATAGACAAATAATTTCTCCCTACTACACGCTTCCTGTTCTTGCTAATTCCCCAGTTGTATGTATTGAATATAATAGTATGCATTGAATTAAATAATTCAGCCATACTTTTATACTTAGGAAGTTCTCCTGAGCTTGAGGTCAGCATGAACAGAAGACATTCAGGTCAAAATGAAGACATGCTGATTTGCCTGTTTCCCCATAACTCTAAACAGAAACTCCTTTTTTATATAAGTTTTATGTAAGTTTTATTTCGGTTATGAGAAAGTTTAAGCACTACAGAGACTTTGACAACATATTGTAATTTTGTATGCTGTTCAGATGCCACTGTATGTGTGGTGTGACATAAAAGCCAGGCTAGACTGTGCTGTGTCCAGCCTAACACTTCTCATTGGCTATACATCCATTTAATAAAATCCTTCAAAATGCTACTATGTTTTTATTCATAAGGGTTTCTCTATATATGCAATATTCTGTGCTATTCCTGAATGATTACAGCATCTCTGTAGAAGGAAATGAGGTAAATATTGCAATATACAAAATATTTTTCAAATTCTAGAGCTCTGACCTTATAAAACAAAGAAGCAACCTTGAGTCAGCCAGCCAAGAGCTTTTGATCAGTTTAATGTAGCAGAATGTGACCAAAGGGGCAAATTTTTGCATTATTTTGCCACTGATGTGAATGCTGCAGCTACGTTTATGTATCCATACTCATTATTGTTAGTGTTCCTCCTGGATTATGACTGATCCAGAAGAATCTGAATCTTCATTTTAATTTTTTTACTTATTTTTTAAAATTCTGGTAGAAGCAAACAGAAAGAGTACTCAAGGCATCCATTATTTCTTTCCACAATTTGCTAGAAGTGGCAGAAGCTATTAAAAAATGAAGGCATACATATCTCATGCTATTCAGCTGACTGGTAATTAAAGTGCAATTAAATTTTTCATGATGTAGATTGTGTCTGTTTTCTGGAGAAATTAGAAACTGTGACCCTTTGAGAATTGTGCTTTTAGTCTATAGACATTTACTGCTACACCATTTATTAAATGCCATCATTGATGAAGTTTGCACATCCAACATACTTACAGGAGGAGGTTTGCAGTTAGATGGCTTCTCTTGAAAAGTGTGTTGTTCCTATAGAAATGCAGTTCTGAAGTTTCCCATATGTGTCGAAGATTAGTAAATTACAAGTAAATCAATCATTCTGTATCCCCATTTCAGTGTGGAGAATCAAAATGTGGCACAAATTGCCACACAGTTAGGAGTCTGAGTCAACATGACAGAAAACTGAGCTTATAAGATGATCTTGAATTATTAATGCTGGGGAATATTCTGAATTTCCTTCTCAAGAAGCCTTTGACACTGCACTGCCTATACTAGGAACCTGGGAAGATTAAGCTTCCCGTTCAGGCATCTAAAGCTAGATGCCTGTGAACTGACAGCATGAATATACTGTTGGGATAAATCCTACTCTTACTGTCATTTAAAAGTTTTCTAAAGCCATGTTCAATTATAGTAGCAGAACTAATTAATTGTTAACTATTTAGAACCAACTGTAGGTTGCTCTGGAAAGCATTTAGGCCTGTTCATAAGGCCCACAGGGGTCAACTAAGCAGATGCATAAGCACTTACTTTAAATGCTTTCCTGAACAGAGATGGAATTAGTACTCAAATGCTTAGAAGGTGCAGTGCAATGTAGGGTACAAGGACATGAAATTACCTCAGAGCACAGACTGAAAGAGAAATGGACAGAATACAATGATTAAAAAAACCCCAAAAAACCCAACTCCAGTGGCAGGGGTTACTAGGCGATTCCTAGGGTGGGAAAAAGTTCAAATTCTGCATTCTTCAGACACTGCAGAATATGTAACATCCTAAGAGGGGTTTAAATGAGGCAATGGTCATATTTTGTCATTTTGGCATGAGAGGAAACATAAGGATATACAGAGAAAAATGCACAGAAATTAAGCTGGGGGAAAAAAAAAGTTTTCTTGAATCTGGTATTATTAATAGATCAGATAGGATCTGATAAGAGAAAATCCAGTAGAATGCAAAGCCTGAATTCTGTAGTGCTTTCAGTGCAAATTCTCCACCTGAAGCATCTGTGACTTTTCTCCAGGAATTATAAGGAAAATTATTCCAGTAGATTTTCCTTCATTTCATAATTTAGCATGGATCCGAGTGATTGGATACACGTCAAAACGTTTCGTGTCTCAAATTAAAAAAAATGCTTTCTGTTGAATTCTGGAGATAAGTACAGGTTCCAGGTTTCAGGATTCTACCTTCCTTTAGAAACTATAACTAATGCAGAAATGTAAAGGAATGGAGGAACCCATAATTACTAAGAATCCATGAATCCTAAATAGTTGCTTATCAAGGATCGAATTCCAGCACTTTTTATAATGCAATTTAATCATGCATTTAAATTCATATGTGTATGTGAATAAAACAGGTAGTTGAAGCCTTGGGTATTAGGAAGAGTGTTTCCAGCAGGTCGAGGGAGGTTCTCCTCCCCCTCTACTCAGCCCTGGTGAGGCCCCACCTGGAGTACTGTGTCCAGTTCTGGGCTCCCCAGTACAGGAAGGACATGGAACTCCTGGAGCGTGTCCAGCGAAGGGCAACTAAGATGATTAAAGGACTGGACCGTCTTTCATATGAGGAAAGGCTGAGGGAGCTGGGCCTGTTCAGCCTGGAGAAAAGGTGACTCAGAAGGGATCTGATTAATGGTTGTAAATATCTAAAGTGAGTGTCTAGAGGACACTGTCAGACTCCTCTCATTGGCACCCAACAATAGGATGAGAGGCAAGGGGAATAAACTGCAACATAGGAAGTTCCACCTAAACATGAGGAACTTCTCTACTGTGAGGGTGACTGAGCACTGGAACACGTTGCCCAGAGAGGTTGTTGAATCTCCCTTCCTGAAGATATTAAAAAACCATCTGGACAAAATCCTGGTTGATGTGCTCTAGAAGTCCCTGCTTGAGCAGGGTGGTTGGACTAGATGACCATCAGAGATCCCTTCCAACCTCAATCATTCTGTGATCTTGGGAGCTTAGGACAGTATTTGTCCTGCCCTGCATTTCCTGACGTAGAATATTTAGTAGTGGCCACAGTTGCTTGCACTTGCTTTGTGCATGTAACTGCTTTGTTTTGTTATGAGAAAGAGAAGAATGACAAATACAATTGAGGTGACAATGAGAATTCTGATTTGCTAACAACCTCCTTAATGTTCAGATTTCAGCTATCTTGACAGGTATATTCATAGAGGATTAAATTCACATGCAGACAGACAGCCCTAGGCTTACACACCACGTAAATCCTGTCTAAGACTTTAAATGTGCTTTAAGTGGGCCTAATTGATGTACAGGACCTGTACTAACCCTTATGCACATGGGAGAATTTCTCCCAGTTTTTAAGCTTGCAATAATTAACAATTGTACATTGCTTTAAATTTTTTTTATTCTTTTTTATGTGCTTCCATTTTTCCTAGTGAAATGCTTTCATGCTGCCTTCTATTCAAACACAAGCAGAGTGGAATATTTGAGATCGTGATGTATGTGTTAGATATAAACACAAATGAAATGTATATTGGAAAGGTCAGCATTCAATAATAATTCAAATCGGATATTTGGATCTGATTAGACACTGTGTGATCTGTGTGATATGCACAGGGGGATTGTGCAGAAAATCCACTAAATATGATTATGGGAAAGCAAACATTTTCTAAAGGACAAAATTCATCATAGCCCTTAACAATTCTTAAGACATAGATGGAGACTAGAATTACTATAGCAACTGATTATGTGTTTGTTGGTAGTTTAGTATTTGCTAGCACATTAAGCACAATATGCCATTTTTCATTAATACTTCATAACTTATATTTATTGTACCATCAATTTTGGATCAAAATGTAGTACATCCAGTTTATAAACCTAATAATGCAAAATATATTATTTTATCTAGTTTGCACCTTGCCCCATTTTGTCTAGTATCTGAAAGGACAAATCTTTTTTTTTTTTTTTTTCCCCTCCACATTTGCCAATTTTCTAGCTATCTCCTGTCCATTTAGAGCAAATCATACAGAAAGCATCAAATATTATTCTGTGGTGGTTTCAGCCACAGCTAAGACCATGCAGTCCCTCCCTCAATCCCCTCACCTGGTGAGATGGGGAGAGAAATACAACAAAGGGCTTGTGGGTTGAAATGAGGATAAGGACAGCTCACTCACCAATTATGGTCACGGGCAAAACAGACTCAACCCGAGGAAGAAAAATCAATTTAATTTATTGCCAATCAATCCGAGTAGCACAGTGAGGCATAACCACCACATCTTAAGACACCTTCTCCCCACCCCTCCCATCTTTCTGGGCTCAAATTACTTTGCTTCCAATTTCTCTGCCTTCTCCCCACAAGTGGCAAGGTGACAGGGAATGGGGGTTCAGTCAGTTCATCATTGCTGCTCTTTCCAGCAGGAGGTTTCTCCCATGGGCTAAAAGAGTTCAGGAACAAAGTGTTCCAAAGCAGGCTTCCCATGGAGTCATGGACCTATTTGGACACAACTCCCGGCTCAGGCATGGGGGCATCCACGGGCTGCAGACAAGTCTCCAGTCCAGCACACCTCCTCCTTCTGCTCTGGTGTTGAGCATCTCCAGGGTTTTAGTCACACCTACCCTTGGGCACACCATTCTGCTCTGGCATGGAGTCCTCCATGGCCTACATGTGGGTAATCTGCTCTGCTGTTGAACCTCCATGGGTGCAGGGATCTCCATTTATCACTTCCTACTCTTACCCATGCTGATCTGGGTGTCTGAAGTTCTCTGCCCTACTCCCCTTCCTCACGTACAAGACGCTCTTTTTGTTCAAAACAGTGGTATCTCCAGATGGCTCTCTCCCTCCTTGCCAAACTGGTTCTTCCCCTCATAAATATGGATTCAAAGAGGCATTTCCCTATCACTACGTGGCTCAGCCTGGGCTAGAGGTGGGTCTGCCTTGGAGCCAGGGGAGCTTTGCGAAGCTTCTCACAGGGGCCATCATTATAGCCCCTTCTCCCAACTACTAGAAACAGCCCTCCCACAAAAACCCAACACATATTCTGAAAAGAATAGTTACAGAATATTCATCATATGATTTTATCTTTACATATATTTTGGACCAATGTTCTGAAGAAACATGGGCTTTTGGTTTTTAAGCGTTCTGCCTCAAGGGTAAATAAACCAAATAGATTAAAAAATGCTTTAATTAATCTTTTCAAATATCTGTGTTTTTCTCAATTTAATGCAGTATGGACCAATTTACTTTTGGAATGAATCAAGTTAAATATGAAATAACTCTGAGTTAGTTTTTAGTGACAGCATCTACATCATGACTGAAGTGATTACTGTAAATTCACACCATTAACGAATTCAAATTAACCTTGAAAGTCTATCAGTAGACAAGCTCTCTAACTCTGGTATTTATGCAGAAGAATTATGTGTCTACCCAAGAACTGCAGTTATTTCCAAATTCCTTCTGAAAACCAGTGTGCTTGGCTGCATATTATAAAAGCTGAAAATTTGAAATTGTAATCCAAAAAGTGTTTCATATCTCAGTCATAATTTCAAATCAAGTGAACTCAGGGTTCTTTGAGATAGTCCCATGTACACTGGCAAGTGCAGAACTGAGGTGTGACCAAACACCCTTTCTTTAAAGTATGTGTAAATTATCTTTAATCTATTTTGAGTTGTTGACCTTATCTGTACGGTAGAGGGATTTGTTTGAGTTCATGGAGCTTTAAATAAAGTATTAAAATGAAATGTGATACAGTAATACACATACATTGAGGTAATCAATGACAATGTGGTGGATAATAACAATAACAATCAATAACAAAGGCAAACTAGGTAAGCTCTCTACAGGTATTAAATGCCCAAATTGCTGTCAGTTTGTTCACTACCCTGATTTATGGCATGTAAATGGCCATTCACTGCTTTTAAATATAAAGATTTTGCTTGCAGAGTCATGCTACAAAAGCGCTGACAATGAGAGTAGGTGGTGGAAGTAGTTCAGTATAGTGTACCAAAGCTTATGTCTCAGGTTTGATTCCCTACTCCATACCTGAGGCTTGTGATGCATTTAACCTGTCTGATGACTGTAAAGGTTAGTGATCTTCTCAGGAGCCTTTTGGAGGTAAAGACACATGCAAGCCATAGTAAAAGCTAAGGAAGACTTTGTGGTGGAGGGTTCAGAAGAGGCTTAGTTGTTCACAGAACAAGAAGACAAGGTTGCCAAAAGAAAGAAAAATAATGCAAGAAGGGATAAGTGTACATGTTCTGGAGCGGAGACAGGGCATTCCTGTACTCTGTAAACCAGTAATTGTTCCATTTATTGCTTCTCTGTTGAGAGGAAGATAGCTTTTTTCAATGGTTGCATTCTGATATAAATATTCCTTTGCATGAAACTGACTTAAGATGTTATGTCTTGTGTGTTGTATAATATTGTCTGACATACTGTATGAAATGGCTTGATCTATGTTCTATCATGTAGGAATACAAAAAATTGTGGTATGGTTATATTTAATCTGTCTGAGCTCATATTTTTGAGTGCTAAGGCACTCTGCATATCTGCACGCATTCATTTCAAATCTACTTATGTCATGGTGGAAATACTCTTACTACGCAGTAGTGTTCATGCTATCAGTGTACTTCTCTGCATAGCAAAATTTCCCTCTTGGCTCATCTCTATTCATAAACAAATGTCACGGAGAAGTTAATATTTTGCAGTTTTAAAGAATCTACTTTATCGTGCCTCAAACCAGCAATGAATCTATTTTGCAAAACTTACTTGCATGGTAAGCATTATTTGTACTTTATAGCAACATATAAAAACCATCATTTGCATGGGTAAACTATCCAGGCCTCCTTCTGTGTTGTAGCTAAATAACTCTGGAAGTGGGCTTCATTTTTACCTCAGTTCTGGAAGTGCACTGTTAAGACTGATAACATCTAGAAATGCATAACTTTTGGTTTCCTTTTCATGTAATTATTATCTTTTAATTTTAAATCAAATTTATACCAAAAAATGGCAACAGGTGCTTTCTGAGGGGGCGGGATGTTAGATCTCAAAACCATGGCCTAAACACCAGAGCAGTGGTTATTCAGCTTTAGGATGGGATCTCATACATGCTTGGGAAAGATAAAATGGACACATGGCAAAGTCAAAGCAGGAGGTCAGCCATCAACTTGTCCACCCTGTTGCCTGTCCACAGCAGATCTGGTGATTCAAGGCTAGGGACAGCAGTTGATGGTAGCACCAACCAAGTAACAGCTACAACTGAGCCATATACCTTCTTACATGAAGGTACAACTCTCATCAGCTGTTCATCTGATCAAGGATAATGTAAAGAACTGCCCTAAATATCAAGGACTGTGATAAGGTATGCAGTAGTTTTTGCTCAAAAAAGTCTACAGAAAGCCAGTAAGCTATTAACAAAGCCTTTCTAAGAACTAGTGTTTCATGTAAGCCAAATTTGCTCATCCTTTGACAGAGTCTTATGAAAAAGGAAGGAAATGGACCAAGAACATTACTTGATGTACCACCAAGAGCAGAGAAAGAAAGAAGATACAGTTCCAGGGAAGAGCATGAAGTCCTTTCTATTACAGAAAAGATCTCCATGTATCTGAGGGAGAAACTGACACCTAGCAAAGACCTTTTTCTGCACTCTGTTGAGCTGCTTCTGGTGCAGGACAAAATACAAACTGGAAGTGATACAAAAATCCTCTTGAATGAATGCTATGAAAGCCAAGAGATATCTAAGCCATATTTCAGAGAAACCACAAATTGACAATCAAATGGCGATGTCCCATTGAGCTACTTTGCAAAATCAGATGGAGCCATGACATTTTGGTTTTGCTTGAGGCAAGTAAATGCCATTTTAGATTTTTATGCCTGTCTCATGCCATGGATTCATATTTAACAGCAAAGACTCAGTATGTGGTTTTCCTATGCCTCACAAAAGAGTATTGACTTTTTTTTTTTTTTTTCACAGCTGCCTCCTGTACCAATTTAGAAAGATGCCCTTTAGGCTACAGAGATTAATGGACATATCATAGATCAATGGGTAGCTTCCAGAGGCTTTATGCACAGTACACTATTGCGTGTCTTAACATGTAATTTTCAGTGTGTATAGGGAATTTACTGTGAAACAGTGGTTAGTGGTCTAGCAGTTGCTTTAAAGATGTGCATCTTGCATGTAGCCCAGCCAAACAAGCAATCAACCTCTACAGGACACTCTGCTTTGGTTATGTTTAGATAGACAGGACCCATGAGTGGAAAAAATATAAAATTATGAATAAAAGGGTGGAAGAAGAGGACTTGGTGGGATAGAAAATAGTGAAAGAAGAGAATGTAAGGGTAAGGGTAGAGAAACTATGAAATAAAGATCCAAAAACTAGGAGAGAAAACCAGAGATGAAAATAGGAGACAAGTATCTGGGAAAAGGAAGAAAGGGAATTTCTTCTTACCATTACAAATAATGGTAGTGGTCAATGGCTCAACGTCCAGATGGAGATCAGTGACAAGTGGTGTCCCTCAGGTGTTGATATTGGGACCAGTACTGTTTAATATATTAATCAATGACATAGACAATGGGATCAAAGGCACCCTTAGCAAGCTTCCAGATGACACCAAACTGAGTGGTGCAGTTGACAAGCCTGAGGGATAGGATGTGATCCACAGTGACCTGGAAAAGCTCAAGAAGTCAGCCTATGTAAACACCATGAAGTTGAACAAGGCCAACTGCAAGGACCTGCACATGGGTCGGGGCAATCCCTAGTATCAATACAGACTGGAGGACAAAGGCATTGAGAGGAGCCCTGCTGAGAAGGACTTGGTAGATGAAATGCTGGACATGAGCTGTCAATGTGCTCTCAGCCCAGAAGGCCAACTGTATCCTGAGCTGCATGAAAAGAAGTGTGGCCAGCAGGTCGAGGGAGGTGATTCTGCCCCTCTACTCTGCTCTGGTGAGACCCTACCTGGACAACCTCTGGTGTCCTCAGCACAGGACATACATGGATCTGTTGTAGTGGGTCTAGAGGAGGGCCACAAAAATGATCAGATGGATGGAGCACCTCTCCTATGAAGAAAGGCTGAGAGAGTTGGGGTTGTTCAGCCTGGAGAAGAGAAGGCTCTGGGGAGACCTTATTGCAGCCTTTCAATACTTAAAGGGGGGTTATAAGAAAGATGGGTACAAACTTTTTAGGAGAGCCTATTGCAATAGGCCAAGGGGTAATGGTTTTAAAATAAAAGAGGGTATATTCAGACTAGATGTAAGGAAGACATTTTTTACAATGAGGGTGGTAAAACTCTGGAACAGGTTGCCCAGAGAGGTGGTAGAAGGCCAATCCCTGAAGACATTCAAGGTCCATCTGGATGGGGCTCTGAGCAACCTGATCTAGTTGAAGATGTCCCTGCTCACTGCTGAGGGGGTTGGACTAGATGACCTGTAAAGGTCCCTTGCAACCCAAACCATTCTATGATTCTATGACCTGTAAGATAGACTGGAGGTTCTGCCTCAGACACAGCTGATATGTGTAATGGGAAACCATAATAGTAAATATTATGCCAAAGGGTTTTAGCAGGCAAAGAGATTTAACCTGAAACACAGGATAATATAATAGTCCAGGACCGGTAAATCGGTTACCCTGGCAGCACTGCTGCCCTTGCACAACAACTTGCTGGAGCTCTTTCCAATATGCTGCCTATTATTTCTGAGTTAGAACTGTGAACCTTTTTTCACTGCACAGAAATCATCTATCAGGAACTGTGGGCCAAGTATTACAGAGACTTTCTTTAGCTCAGTGGGACACAACTAACAGTTGATAGAAAAAATAATACTTGATAGAGTCCACATGTGTTTCTTTTGCTCACTTCCTTTCCTCCACTCATCCATAAATCAATGGTCTAATTGCCTCCATGCAATTGGCCAAGAGAGAAATGTAGTTGCTCACTGTTTTGCAGTTTTAGACTGTGACAAGCCATTTATTCATGTGCTTTGGGCCTGATAGTGTAGTTGTAGCTCTTCCTTTGTGCCTGCTACCCTCAGTGAACATGGTGCAAGGTAAACATTTATCAGATCATTTTGGAGAATTCCTGTCAGAAGTGTGGTACACTGACAGGATGTCTAACTGCAGCCTGAAAGCAAAAGAGGTTGGACACAAAATGTCTGTCTCCACTGGTACCTATGCAAGTACCATTGTAAGGCCTGAAATGATCAGACCTTTGTCAAGCAACTCCACAGGATTTCCTGTGCAGGTTCCAGAGGTTGGCTTGTTTGGGGGGTTTGGAGGTTTTGTTGTTGTTGTTATTGTTTGTTGTTGGGGGTTTTTTTCCCCTGATGGGCTCAAGGCCATATTCTTCAGTGTCACTTTCAGTCACTGCACTTGTGGTCTGGCCTGGAGAGGCAGACACTGTTCCATGGCTCTCCTCAAAGATGCTAGAGTTCCCACGATAGGAGAAAATGTAATGTTTCCAACAGATCTATTATGTATTTTTATATAGTAGCCACTAAGTGGGTTTTAAAACCAGCTAATTTTTTGGGAACTGGCTTCCTGTTTACCATACCCTGTATTTTCAGTCTGGGAACGCTTTGTTTCTGTTTTTACTCAAGAGATTTATTCAGTAGGTCCCTGAATGCATTGCACTTTAACTTAAATGAATTGTTTATCCCTTTTCTTGCCTGTAGAAATAGATCCGTGTCATGTCAAGACATTAACCTCTAATGACCTAATCTAGAAATGCAATCCAAAGCCTCATACTGAGGAAATTTGATGCAAAATGCCTATTGGAGACTCTTATATCGTCCTGTGTCATACATCTCTAAACAAACTCCAAGTGGCTGGGCCACGTAACTTTAGCTAGGTATAATTTTGCAAAACTTCATACTCTTTTAGAACAACAACATATGATTATAAAATGTTGGGTTGAGTTCACAAATAATCTTGAGCCAAAATCTGTGCATAAAACTTTGCTCTCTGTCCCAGACTGAAGGTAGAAAGCAACATTTTTTTTAAAGTGAGACAAAAATGTTTTAATCCAAAGTACTATGCATTCTGAGCAATGTTCTGGAAATTTGGTTTTGATTCAATGGTGCTGACAATAACATTGTTTTATAGCTCTTAGAAGCATGGTGTTCCCATGTGCTATCAAACCTTTATATAACCCCATGGCAACATATGCTTCAAGCATAAAAATCAGTGCCATTGTATTGCATTACATCAGAGGAACAGTGCCTTGAGATGTTCTGCTATCTGTAACGTGCAAGTTGGATTTAGCCATTGGAGACAGTAGCTCACAGACTAAAGTAGCAACTGATATGAGATACCATGGAAAGCATGAAATCTTAAGAATTGCTTTACTTATGTGAACCAAAATATACATTTCATGGATCTATTTTCTCCTCAAGCAATCTTATCTTAAAAAATTTTTACCCCTTGCTTGTTCTGCCAATGTACTTATGTACTAGTTAATCAAGGTGTACAGCAAACACTGCATTGCTTGACAAATGGTTGCTCACTGAACATGCTACTTTCAATTACAGAGAGTTCAAGCATACCTTGGTCTTTTGAAGTATTGCACACTGTTTTCCGTGCCACAAAGAGGCATAGTGGTGTTACCTGAAAAAATCTCTCCTTTATATTCAGCCAGCGTTTCAGGCGGCACTTTACAGCCTGCGAGAGATTATTGCTTGTGATTGCTATTCACAAAGTTCATAGCAGGTCTTCTTTTTTTTGTAAAGAATGCTGTTCCCTCCTCCCCTTTCTTCCAGATTGTTTTATTTCCTTGGAAACTCTGGAGCAATTTACATGTCTTTTTGGTCATGCAAGAAATTTTCTAGCCAGATGAGTGACTAGATGGAAGTTAAGTGTTCTCCAGTTCAGACAGATGTTCTTGTTTAGCTGTCACATTTTAACTGTGTAGCTTACCAAGAATTTGTAATTCTCTTCAGAACTAGTGCTAATATTTTGAACGTGTACAGAGTCTTCCTATTAAGCTCTCAAAACTCTTCACAAATACAATTGAATTTAGCCTCATACCAGCTCCACTGATTAGGTCACTATTATCACCTTAAAGATGGAAAAGCTGAGACATGAGGAGTAAGGCCAGATAGCTAAATGAGATATCTGACATCAGGCAATGGAGTTTGTGTTCAGACATGCTGGTTACAACTTATGCATAACAATCTCACTAAATTTTGTAAATGCTACTTCAGCTGTTATTGTTGCTATTATTATTGATTGTAAGTATCCAAGAAGCAAGGAAAACTGAAACGGCAGCTAAAAAGCACAGACCTGACAAATTTTGAAAGGTGACAACACTAACATGACTGTAATATGACAAATGATGTAGTCATGGAATAAGAAAATATAAACCTGGACCTGGTTATCCGTTTGCTTTTTGATCAAAAGTGAACTGCACCTTGAGGTACCAGTTTGATGGTTCAACTAGTGTGTGTCTGAGATAGAACATCTTTTTACTTGTTCTGACCCATGTGTTATTGGTTTCATGTGGTATCTTCTACGTATTATGAGAGACAGTGATCATTCCTCATTTGTCTTTTCCATACTGCCTCTGATTTCACAGATCCATCATCAAGTCCTTCCACAATAATTTCTTTTGCAATCTTGTCCTGGTCTGTCTATTTACTCCTTCATTGCACTGCCTCTAACTGTCCTATCACCCCTGTCTATACCTCTCTACTGAACTCTTTTGAGAAGACAGGATCAGAATTGCATAGAGTATCTAAGATGTAGGGGCATGATGTATTTTTACAGTAATTCTCTCTTTTCTTTTCCTTAAAATGTCCTAATGATCTATGTGTACAAAAAATTAATAAAAATACCAAGGTGAAGATGACAGAAATCCAGCCAAAGAACATGCTGCTTTGATTTTTTCCAGACCCACAGCTGTCATGACAAAAATGACTATGTCAGATTTCAGCCATCCTATCTTAAATTGGTATTTGGAATAATTTCTCTCACAAGAGAGAGAGTCATTGCACCGCACCTCACAGTTTCTCTGGAGAATTATCTGGAGTTATGCTAGAAAAGGAAACAAGTTTGATACTATTACTTAAACAAGTGATCCACCTCACGTAATTTCATTCCTTTATATTACAACAGACTTCTGAGGTGATCTGAGGTATACTGGTGAGTGGGGAGAAGACATTTTGCACTGAAGATGTCAATACTGCCAGCTGTGTCCTTCCTTGTGCAGTTTGTGCTTGCACACACACACACAGACTCACACCTCTGAAAATTTACTGGCACTAGTAGAAATTAGATGTGTGTGGCTCTGATACCGGTAGGATTCATACCATAGCAGAGGGAATCAATTAGAGGAAAGTTATCTGCGACTAGCATAAGGGTTTCACCGTGCTTGTCATTTTCCTGTCACTCTCTGATTCTGTGGCTGAAGAAGAGAGATCATCCATACCTGTAGATCCATGATCTGCTCTGAGAAAACTGGAATCTAAACTTGCATGGCTGACATCTGCAAACAGTCTTGTAGTTGTATTCTCAGCTGTACAAGATACTGAGGGCAGGCCATTTTTCTTAACATCCGTAGCTACTCGTAGATTCACTGCTGGTGGTGAAGGTGACACCAAGGTCTTTGTCACAAATTACAGTGTCTCTAGTGTACATTTTCTTTCCATATTTTACTTCTTTTCCCCTGCATGTTCTCTTTAGCTAGCTTTCCCATTCTTCCTTTGCTGTCTTTTCTGCACTTCTTGTGTTTTCTGGAGTTCTTCCAATGTGCTCTATATGGCTTTAAAAATCTTTTTATAAATCCTTTGAACTAAACTGTTGACCCTAATCTTTTACTTTCCTGATTATGCAAGGATTGAGACGGTACGTTCCTATCTGCAACGACAGTCCATCCTTTGGCTGTAAAGATGGTGAACTCATGGCAAAAAAACCCAAGAGCTACAAGATGTTTTGAAGATCAACCAGGACACAGGGACAATCTATGTAAAATCTTTTCCTACTTCCATCTCAGATTGAGCACTCTTTCTTTCCTTAACATCTTTTGACACCGTAAGAAGACAGAACATTTGGACAGTTCAGACAGACAGTGTCAGCATTTTAAGTGGAAGAGTTAGACCAAGAGCCAAGATGAAAACTGCAGTTTATACCACTTTGTCATTTTATTAAAGTTATCATTCAAATCTTGGCAGAGCCAATATCTGGAACAATATCTATTTTAATGTGACATAAATTATCACCATAAGGAAGATGGCAGAATGATCAGCAACCAGAGATAAATTATTTCTGAGATGGATAGCTAACATTTCTTGAGAATTCCGTCGATTAAGTGTGATTGCTTATTTGATCACATCAGTTCAATTACTGGAACAAATAGTGATGGAACAGTATGAGATGCAGATGTGATGAAAAATATTTTGAGCCATAATTTCAGCAATGTAAATCCCAATCTGTTTCTAGAGGCACTTACTTCACTGAAATAACAGGACATTTCTTAAGTGAGGACAGAATTTAAAAAAAAATCAGAAAAATAAATTGGCAGTGTGGCATAAAAGTTTCTAAACTAAGGTTGCTGTCTCTACATTTCATTTGCAAAATACAGCAAGCCTTTTAAGCCTATAAAACTACATTTACTTTAATTTGGATGGGCAGAGTGTCCTGGTTTTTGCTAGGATAGGGTTAATTTTCTTAGTAGCTAGAAAGCTCCGTGTTTTGGTTTCAGTGAGGATTGCTATGAGAACAATGTTGATAACTACAAGGACACCGTGCTTGGGCAGTTTCCAATAAGAGAGGACTGGAAGGATGGAGAAGGAAGTGTAGTAGTTAGTGAAACCCAGAACTCACAGTTGGATATGCCAATAAGATATTCCATATCATATTACATCATGTTCACTATATTAACCGGGGCTGACCAGAAAGGGGGGGGATTCTCTTGGGAATCGCTCAGGCTCGCTTTTCCGGGATTGCGATTTTGGTTTGGGGGTTCCTTTTTGCTCCTCCAGGATGGTTATCAGTGGGTGGTGAGAGATTGTATTGTGCATCACTCACATATATATATATGTGTACATATATATATATATATGTAGTTGTTATCATTATTACTCTTATTATTCTTATTATTTTAATTTTATTTTACTCTACTTATTAAATCATTCTTCTCTCAACCTACAAGCCTCCTTACCTTTACTCCTCCAATTCTCCCCCCGATTCCTTGGTGAGAGGGTCAGGGGGAGGTGAGGGAGGTGCTGCAAGTGGCTGTGTCTTGTTTGGCTGCCAGTTAAGTTAAACTATCACACAGAGCCAGCCAGACAAGACAGCATAGACACAAGAACCAGTCTCTGTATGAACCAAGAAACATCGTCTAGTCACAGTGAGATCTAGATTCAACTCTTGGCTTTCCTAGAGATTTTATCCTGTAACATCAGACAAACCACTTCGTTTGCCTGAGCGTCCATTCCTTATCTGTGCAAAACAAAGGCTCTCATGCCCTGATTTTTAGTGCTTAGTACTATGAGCTTGTACAAGGGTTGTGGTTGTTGGTGAAAATTTCAATATTGGGGATACCAAGAGTTTTGCCAATACAGCGATAATACAGGTAAAGAGCACATGTAATTTAGACTACAAAAGTGTACAGCCACAGTATATTTAAGAGTATGGAAACTTCCAAATGAACTTTGATCAGAGATGTTAGATCTGCACATCTCTACTGATATCAGACCCCCAGTGGCTGAGAAAATTATGTCGGCTTTCTGCTGTTATTTGGTTAAACCAGAAGTCGTCGCTTAGGGGTGATTCATAGTTTTATGTAAAAGCAACAGAAAGTAAATTTTCTTGTTTTAGTTTTCAAGAGATTTTCAGGCATAAAGCTTCTACTAGTAAAGTCTTCTCAACACTGGCAAAGCTTTCTTGTAATGCATTACAGATGTGCGCTATTGGTTACCTCCAGGAAAACCTCCCTGCTAGTGCTGATGAGCGGATCCCAAAATCCAAGTGAGAGAGGTCAAATCTGGGAAGAAATAGAAAAGGGTGATGCCAGCATTAAACTGTTCACTGGTGCTTTGATCTTCTCAGTGAGACACTGTGATGGGAAGATAAAATGGACAATAAACACTTCAGGGCAGCTGGAGTGTATCAGGTCTGCCACAGGTAAAGGATTTATTCTGCTACTCCAAAAATGACATGGCTGCTGCAGAGAGTATAAGGGGAGTTGTAAGGTACTGAAATGATTTAAACTTATCTGGTCATCCCTGATAAACAGGGAGTTCTTAAGAGAAAAAAAGAAAGGGGGAAAAAAAGAGAGAAAGAGAAGCTAGAAAGAATAACAGGTGAGCACCATTATTATTCAAAAAAAACCCCACATTATTAACCTGAAATCCAGGGCAGTATTCTTTTGGAAGGCTTTCACAGGGAACCCTAAAGATTATACACAGGTTAATATAGATATATTGCCCATAGAAATTATACAGTTCCAACTAGACTTCTAATACTTAACACTCAAAACAGAGTCATTTAGTATCAATAACATGTTCCCACTTCCTCAAAGAATAACCCTGTGACCTTGTTCCATCCCAGGCAAAACTCTTGCATAGACCTTATGCTTATTAAAAAATAACATTATTAAGCAAATTATGTAAAAAGCTGTTTAGCTGCATTGCTAAGCACTATTTCAGTTTCATACTTCTGGTTTTGGAGCAGGAATTGCTAGGTGAAATTCTGTATATAGACTGAACAGTTGCAGCACAGTCCCTGTAGCATTAAGATCTGTGAGCTCCCAAATGAGCACAGATAGTTTATCTGTCATGCTCCTGAGGCATATGATTTCTTTGACTATTCATTAAATAACGGGTTCTTCCTTACATTTGTCCTTAATCTTGTCCTAAAAATCTTTCTCAAAATTCCCATATTCAGAACCCATTGATCATCCTGGCCAAGGAGTGGAAATAATATAGTGCAAATTAGATGACCAGTCTCACATCACTAAGTAATGAAAAAACAAATAACTGGACAACAAAAAAATGATTCCTAGGCTGCAGTTCAGTGAACAGCTTTAATGAATGTACTCAAATACCGAGCAGGTCAGAAATTAAAAATAAGTCAGAGAAAGAAAAGAGGGTTGAACTTATTGGGTGCTATGTTTGTGGTGAACATTTCCACCAGGTGTAGTGAGTACGTTTCTGTCATGAGACTGATGCTGTCCCCTTTGCATTCTGCTCACCACCTTTCCTGATCCCCAGGAGCCTCTTCTTAATTCCTTTTCTGTTGCTACAGCTCCTAAAACTGCTTTATGTCTTTTATGCTGTCATATTTGCTTGCACTGAAAGGTACTGCAAACCAATTTACAGTTATGCATAACATCACTTTTTACATGTCACCATATTAAAAAGCCTTGTAGAGTTTCCATTTTAAACTCTTATTTCAGATTTTATAAATCCTGCCTGCTTCTAATTACACCAGGCTGAAGACAACAGTGTAAATGTTAACCCCACAGACTGATTTACAGGGAACGGTACGTGTCTATTTATCTTCAAATATGAGGCATCAGAAAAGGCAGTGATTTGGCATAGTCTCTTTTTTTAAGACTAGGCTTTAATTCACAAGAGCTCTGATCACAAAAGCTCTGATTATTTACTCTGTAACAGCATATAAGCTGAATAGAATTAATGGAACTCTAGTATTAAGAATTAGAAGGAACTGGCTAAAATTTGCCAAGGTTGGTCTTGTTAACATTGTCTGTTACGTAAGAACACAGGGATTGCTTAAAGAGATTCAGAGCTGATATACAGAACAAAGAAAAATATATTTTTTCTTTGTGAAGTATATGATCAGTGACTGCTCTGAGGGTTAATCAAGGCAAATCTCGTGGCTGAATTACAAATAGGAGCTATCGATCTCACGGTGCATTAGAAGCAGCGATTGCTTTACAGAGTACGGGTCATGGCTGTTGGGTTGTACCCTGTTTGGATTACAGTAACAGTGGGGTAGTGCAGGGGTCTGTCCTGGGACTCGTCCTGTTTAACATCTGTATTGATGAGCTGGAGGAGGCAACAGAAGGCACTTTTGTGAGGTTTGCAGATGATACCAAACTGTGGGGACCAGTCAATAGGCAGGAGGGCAGGCTGGAGGGACAGATGGGCACGGATGCTGTTGGTCATAGATGAGAACAAAGCTGTGCAGTCATTTATAAGCAGAGGATGCGATACAAAATGTACAGATCTTTCTCAGCCTTCTCTAGTTCTCTTGTTTACAACCCAGCCTTACTTCTTAGTTGTTATATTCTGTTTAATCTCTCTTTGCAAGTGGACTACTGGGCATTCACCAGTGCCAAGGGCCAGGAAACATCATTCTACAGAACTATCTTTATTTCAACTTTCAGTATGTTACTGTTCCTCATCCTGTCCCTCAGGCCTTGGTAAATCTCATAAAATCCTTTTCAGATTGAAATCCTACTCTTCCCAAGCTGTGATGTGTTTTACAGCATGTATTTCTCGATAGTTGTCTTAATCTCCCATTGACAGTCTTTAGGTACCAGTTCCTTGGCTGGTAAATGTCTTCCTTATTCTTAAATTTATCCACTTTGTTTTGTTCAGAGCAATGTGTGGAGATAATAAATTGTCTCACAAGTATCTGACACTGCTTCTTAGTTCCTTCTGCCATGCCAGTTTTCATAATACTGAATCCTAGGGATGTCTGGAAGAAGCCATCAGCATTTTTCCCCCTTACACCTCTCCCAGAAGAGCTGCAAGCTGTCTGGATTTCTCTAGTAAACTCACTCAATGGATGTGCTTCCACAAAAGGTGTTCCAATAGTTTAATAGATTTATTCCAGACTACTATAATAAACAGTTGTTTCAACTGTCAATTTTAAGGCTTGCAAAATGTAACTATGCACATGCATAAGATCAGAGCATAAATCAGCTCAGTAAAATAGCTTTGTAAATATTTATGAGCACAGAGCTCTTCATTTCACATGTGCTCCTCCTGTGTCCTCATCTTAAATTTTTACTTGCTTTAGTGTATGGCTGGTAGTCTGGGCCAAGCACCTGACATTGCTTAAATTGCCATCTGTTTTCTCTTGTATTGCATATATCACAATCCTAAATCTTTATTTACTTCAGGTGAATGTATGATCCATAGAAAGAAACCTGTTTGCAGGGAGGGGCAGATTCTGAATTCTGATTGACCTGTGTGGAGTTTTGCAGACAGTACATTGCAGAAACAAAAGCATAGCCTGGATTTGTCCATGTGAGCTGCCATCCCTGTGGTGGCTGCAGTTGAATGAGGACCCAAGTTCCCTATTTTTCTTGGTATTTTGGATGGAGTTGGTTATTCAGGGCGGGGGGAGGAAAAAAAGAGACATTAAAAGGATAGTTGAGAGGATCAAAGGTAAAGGTGTGGAACAGAGGAGATGTGACGAGGCCGTGAAGGAGGAGTGGGAAAAGAATCAGAGCTGTCAGGATACAGCAGAAGCAGTCTAGTCAAGACTGCAAAGATGAGTTATCATCTCATGCAAAAGTCTTTGTCTCCCTGGCTCCTTATCCTGTGGCCATGGTCCTTGCCCCAGGCATCCTGGCGTTTTCAGTGGCCCAGAGGAAAGGGAGTGACCTTTTTACTCCTTCCTTTGTGGCAGTCACAGGTGGGGGCAGAAGTACACAATCTTATAGGCATCACTTCTTTTCAGTTTTTACAAAGTTGTGCATGTGCTCACAACTCCTATTTGTGCTGCGTTAGAGCTACAGTTTCTAATTAGTTTCACTAATTCACACCAAAATCTCTGACTGACTTAGTTGCATTTTCTCCCTATTTAACTAGCAGCAGATAACACCACGTTAATTGATATAATAATCAGAAACAAAAATCTAAAAACAAACCTACTGATAATTTTCCAGTGCTTGTTTAACTGGATCCTTGAAGTTCCTGACTGGTCAGTTTGGACTGAGATAAGTGCTATCAGTTTTCTTTTCTCGTCTACTGGCTCTCTAGCCTTTTTGAACTGCAGCCCATGAGTGGACTGAATAGGTGGTACTCATGGCAATTCAGGATGCATTATTCTCATTGAGGAATTAGTTTCTGCTGCTTTGTGAAAGGCTTTGGGAGATCAAGAGCTATTGCTCCTCAGATCCTGCCAGGCATGCTGCCCATGTGTTTCTGTATGTCTTCACTGACATGTTTAAATGACAGAGTATCTGTCTGTCCTTACAAATCTCAAATGAAGGTGTCTAAATATCATGAAAAATGGTTTCACATGCATTTAATCATGCCCATGAAGATTTAAGTATCTTTCTGACTGCAGTAGTATCATTCATTAGTAAATTCCTGAGAAGTCCAATGACAATAGGTTTCGCGTAGACATGCACAAAAAAATTCTTCAAAGAGTAGATTTTGGGAAGCAGTTGTGACAAATTTTGTAAGTTTTTTAAACACCCCTCAAGCACACCAAGTACTTGAGGAAATCAAATGCTCTTTGATCAAATACGATGTTTGTATTCAGTGAGTCGTGCTTAAGGTTTTTATTCTTTCATTTATGTAGTTAGTCAAAAAGGATCCAAGATCTTTTGCAGGTGAAAACTTCCAGGTGTGTCCCTTCACCTCATGTTTCCTGCTGGTCAGGAGCCTGACTCTCCTAGCTCTCTCTAGGAGAGTCAGGTCCACGGCTTTCTGCAGCTTCCATGTGGCTCTTCCAAGATGCTGTGCTCTCCACATCCAGAACATAGGGTGGGGATGGGATCCAGGTGTTGTGAATCAAAGGACAGCAGACTTTGGAAATCTGGAGCTGTCACCATGAAAGCATGGACTTTTCAAGAGCATCTTGAGAGGAATTAATGATGGCATTGCTCTCTATCTACTTCATAGGAAAAAAGAGACTGTAGTTCTGTTTTCATTAACTCGAGTGAGGTTGATGGGAAACCTCTGTTTCTGCGAAATTTATTGAGTAAAAATGGGAGTGTATCTTCACACTAACAGATGCCTTGTCTAGATGCATTAGCCAAGTCTGAGATGTTTCCTTGAATGTGCAGCACCAGTTCTTCCTGCAACAAGGAGCAGCAAGTAAACCCTCAGAAATGGTGGCCTCAATGTTACATACCTGCTTTCCCTGCAGGTCCTCTCCTTCATCCTGGAGGATCTAGGACTGGGTTCCCTGCTGAAGCTTCCTCTTAAAATTATACCTCTCCAGAGACCTGGGACTGTGCATGACCTCTGTTTGCAACACTAAGTACAGTAAATGCTATTGTATTATCCAACAGTAGCAAATTAAATAATTCCATTCCCGTCACTTTCTAACAGGATAATGTTAAAGGCATTCCTCTGAGATGGAGAGTAATAATTTTCTAATTCCCCTTAGTATTTCATGCTTCTCAGTAGTGCAGCTAATTTTCTCTGAGTACCTTATTAACATTCACAATGACTTCGCAGTCCCACCCTAATAGCTCTCTTCAGAGGCAGTGACTGTGAAGGTGAGAGCTGACAATGACACGTTTTCCTCCTTTTTCTCTGCAGACTGTATTATCCTGGTTTCCACCCACTGAGGGCTGTCCAGCTGATGCGAGTGGGCAAACTGCAGTACATGCAAGACATGTTTCCTCAAGCACTGGAGACCTTGAAACAGGTCAGTATTGTGAACTGTTTCTTCTCTGTCACCCTCCCTCGCTTCCTCTGAACCTGCCATGTGCATCCCCCCTTCTACTCTGACAGTACCTCATGCCTTTGGATACTCCTCACTGCTTTTTCCATCAGTGTTTTTTTCCCCAGGCTGCAGCTGAGTGTGGTGATGGGTCACTGTTGCTCAGCATTTCAGGCACTGACTTCCTCCAGTATCAGTCACTGCTGATTACAGTTTAATAGCTCAGAGGTGCCTGGATGAAAAATTACTATTAGATCTGAAGAGATAAAAATATCTCAGTGCCTCATACTCTACTTCTTACTGTAGCAAAGTGAATCTGTGAGCAGTGAAAGTACAAGAACTTGCAGAGCTGCAATTTCAACCCTCCGTATTCCCTATCAGAGGTCTGTGATTTCAGATTGGAGAACTTTGCCTTTAATGCTTGTATTTTATTGTGAGCCGCACTCAAATCAACAGGCATGCTTCTTGATCCTTCCTATTTCTATATCATTCATCATCTTTCTCTTCTTTGATCTGGTTTTGCAGCTGGTGCTTTGCTAGTTACATTTCAGCTTTAAGCCATCCCTCTTATACCTGAGCTGACTTTTATATTAATTTCCTCCTACCCCAGGCTCTTATTTGTCCTGCTATTATATTGCTGTTAGTATCATCTTAAATATATTGAAGAATCCCTTTCCATGTGCAATATGTCCTCAGGACGTAGGCTCTCCCTCACTTCCCATCTCAAGCCCTCAATCACTGCTAGGGTGTTTTTCTCCCCCTGGAAGATGTGCTGCCTGCAGTTCCCCTCAAGAGTTATTACAGTTGTTTGCTTGTATTATTGATTGTCCTGGTGTTAACTCTGCCTAAAGACAGTACATGTTCTGTGTGGTTCCTCCTCTTGTCTCTCGGCCCACCTCCTGTGCCTGACACAGCCTCCTCATTGCCTTGGCTGGGTGCTGCAGGAAGCCACCTGCCTGAGCTGCTGGCCTGTTGCTGCTGGGCAGGAGCCAGCCCCAGCACTGGCCCCAGTGTTGGAAAGAAGTGCAGAAGTTGCCCTTTGTTTAATGCCCATCCTGTATGAAGAGCTAGTCTTGTGGCAAAGAGTTAGGGCAGCCGCTTGCAATAGAAGGGGATGGGTGTCTGCACCGGGGGTCGGGGAAGAAGTGTTTTTTACTCGTGCTTGGATCCCCTATAAAGTTAGTATCAGTCACAACTCTAGATAATTTAGTATTTTGTACTTAGTTTTTTCAACCCCTGTATCTATTTGCTTTTAACATCTGCTTAATTATGCAAGCTGAGTAACTGATGGTGTTGACATGTTAAAATAATAAATTAGCATTTAATAGGATGACAGTCTTACTAAGTCTTAGTGACTTAAATCCTCACTTGATATATTTAACTTAAATTGTGGCCAATTCTGATCATTAAAGAGCAGATAGAAGAGTAATCAATTCTATTTTCTATGCATTATTCAGAAGTAAGCCACGATTGTGGAGTCTCCATCTCTGGAGGTGTTCAAAACCTGCCTGGATGCTTTCCTGTGCAACCTGGTGTAGGGAACCTGCTTTGGCAGGGGGGTTGGACGAGATGATCTCCAGAGGTTCTTTCCAACCCCTACAATTCTGTGGTTCTGTGATTCTGTGTATCTATCATGTGCCAGGTAATCTGTTCTGCTATTTCCCCCGCAATATTTATAATTTCCAAACATTCAGACTTCCCTTTTTAGCAGGTGGAGTTAGACTCCAGTCAGAAGACTTTCTGTTTTCATTAGTACTGCTGCAATATATCAACAGTCATTTTTCTAATTGCATTTCTAATATGATCCTGAATGAAATGAAACTGCAATGAATTCCCCTGGAGCTACCTGAATGCTTGCTCATCATTGAAAGTGGAAGTTGTGATGGGGTTTTGTATGTTTTTAGTGAAGTTGCCCATTGCAAACCAGATTGCTACTCCATTATTCTTTGAGCACAGAGCAATGCCTAACACAGAAACAATTTTTTCAAGTTACTTCCCTGAACACAGAGAATATGGTGCTGCTTATTGTTCAGTGCTATACCTCGGTGCATCCCTAACTGTGGTCTCCAAGCCATTAGTGGTCCACAAGGACACAGTAAGTGCTTTACAGCTGGGATGCAGAACCATTTACGAACTAATCCTGTTGTGGCTTTGTCTATTCCCTGTTCAGCCTCCCTCATTTCACCCACATGTGTGAGACAGGGAAAGACTGAACTCCCACTCTCTGGGAGCACAGCTGAGAGGGGGAAAAGATTTTTGTCATCCTGTTTCTCCATGCAACTTGTAAGCATCAGGCACAATGCTGCTTTGGATGAGCTGATTCCCTTCATTGCTGTCTGTACTGGAACAATTTAGAACAAGGTATAATTCCCAGTTTGTTGCGAGTAAAAGATGTGATTCCTAATATAACTCAGATAATGTTCTAGAGTTATCTGAGAACACAGTTTGGCCCTTTGAGATTAGATGTGTCAACAGAGCATGCCACATGCTCAGAGCAGAAACTCGATTACCTTCCCTGCTTCATTACTCTTCTTAATACACTCTGACACTGAATAGCACCCTGTTGGAGCCCTCGTCAGACTAATTTCAGTGTGGCATTAAGGAGAAGGATGTGGAAGGTGCAGAGGAATTGGAATTCACCTTGCTCATATAAATCCTGTTTAATCAGACACAGCCTCAGAGCTGCTGGGAATTGACAGCCTCTCTGCATCAGATGCGCAGCCTGTTGAGATCGGTAGATCTTCATACATGGGTCTGCAGCCCAGCCCTTACTGCTGCTCTCTGTGCCGCCTGAAAATGAATCACTATCATAGCCACCTTACTCTTTGCACCTTTGGGTCTAGCTCTCTGCCCTGTACCCCTAAAGAAGGCTTAAATAATGCAGAGCTTTATGTTACCCACTAAAATGAGATCACCCTCTAAAAGTATATTAGCCCCTGCAGAATCCAATTTTCCAGGTTTTGGACATAGAAGTGTTACAGAGAGGCTCAAGTTCTGGAATAAAACCTGAAAGTAGCCCTTGGTTTGTTGTGCAACCAATGTATTACTTTTAAATTTATATACATGTATGTATATGAAAGATGCAATGATGTGAGGACAAATGGAATTACAGATCAGGAAAACCTTTGTCAGCAAAAGACCAGAGCTAAAGCCCAGTCAAACAACCTAATTTAAAGATCCTGGAATGACTGTAGAAAGCGGCAATAACAAGAGTTGCAACAAGCTGCCCTCTGAAGAGAAAAGCTGCTTCTCGACTAGGAAGCGGCACTCTTGCAGGAGCCCAGGACACATCTGCATGTCTGGAGCTCATGGGAGCCCCTAACAAGTGTATAAATTTGTCCCGAGTTGCACTCATTAGCATAAATATTTGTTAAGTGTCATTTGTTACCTTCACAGCACTGTAAGCTCACCTGTTTGGCTGCCCATAACCTGAGTGGAGCTGGACTCAGTTTGGGAGAAGAGGCAGGGTGCAGAGGAGAGGGGCTTGGGTTTAATTTCTGACCATCATCTCTGAAGTGAGCCAATAGTGCTGCAGTGCATTGTCTTGGCTGCTGCTCTGTCCTCTGGGCTGTGATGGTGGTGGCTGCCTGCACCCATGCACTTTCCTGGGCAGGGCAGTGGTGCCCAGGCACTGAGCTATGGCTGGTGGGGACAGGGGCAGGCAGGAGGACACATACACATACACCACTTACCAGACAGTTTCCCCTGCAGACCCCGCACTTAGCTGGCATGGTTGCAGAAGCACCTTTGTCCTCTCAAGAGCTGATGGGCATGTCTATCTTGTCTCATGAATGCCTGCAATAGGTACAGTATCATTTCCCTTCTTACTGAAATCCCTGATGTGGAGGCAAAAAAAACAGGAATTGGGATAAAATCCCTCCCAGGTTTCACAGCAACACTGAAGAAATCCCCTTTCTCTTGGTTTTGGCTTTAAATGCTGAATTGTTTACTAGCCGTGGTTGAGAGTAGCTGTGACAGATTTTGGTTTTCCTATGCCTAATGTAACAAGAGTCCCCTTCCGTCAAGACAGATGGAAAACCACAGGTACTCCCTCTGAAACATTAGCCTTCACTTTGTGCCATTTTGGTGCGTGGCCATTTGCTTGCTGCTTTCCCTGTGATGGAGTGGTGCCGTCTTGCATCTGCACACAGCTCCCCGCAACTGTGGTGACGGGCATCCCATCCCCATGCAAATCAGGCACAAACGACTGCGCTGCATTTCATTTGCATGCATGGAGCAACAGACATACCACCACTCTAATGGGGTTTATATTCTTCAGGGAAACAGTGTGTGGTTGATGACACTGTGGCCTGTGTTGCTGTCTTGCGATTGCTATAGTTTTTCATCATTGGATTTGTTCTTTCAGCTGAGAGGAAGACCACACAGACTACAAGACTCTGCTCAGCCTCAACTCTGCTAGTTAGCTGTGCTATGTAGGAGAGAAGGGGAGTATTCAGAGAACCTGCATATTCCTGCTTCTGCCCAGTAAAACAATTCCTTGCTTTGGAGGTGTAATTATCCCTCATTTTGCACTGACCTTTGCAAAAACAGCTACACAGCTTAATGCCAGTGTAATCTGGGGATTAGAGAAGTCACTGCTATTCTAACTTCAGTATAGCTGGCTCTGACTCTTACTGCAGCGTGCGAGACAGTACATTGAATGAGAATTATTTTCTCCCTGAAAGAGACAAAAGCATAAAGGCTGGGTGCATTTATCTGCCATACTGAGGAAATGGAAAGGAAATGGTGGAGATGAGAGATAAATCAGCAATGGTAGCATTATCTCAAGATTGGGTTTGATAGTAAGGATTTTTGCCTTTTAACAGAGGCGTATCCATATGGACCTCTCCAGCTGTGCATCAGAGTGTCCAGGTCCATCACTACCAGCCTGACCTCTGTCATATAGGTGGGCTGAAGATCAAGGTCAGCTGCCCTGGGACTGCAACTCTGATGTATCCAGATGTACAGCTCTTAGCCCAGGTCATTCATAATAAATCCGTAAGTTTTCTCAGCCAGGGCATGCAAACACTGTGCACCAAATGTGTCTGGATCCATGGCCAATTCACCTGGCCACTTCACTCTAGGGTGATCCTGTCCCTACCTAGTTACCCTGGGTGCAGCTGTGTATTGCTGCACTGCAACACACATGGGATCCCACCTGCAGCTGTTCTGCTCTGCACTGTACAGGGATTCCTATACCATGCAAATGTTCATCTATCCCCATCCCACTGTCTATGCCAGGAAAGGACTGGCTCTTATTCTTGCTACTTTTTCAATTACTTTTCTTTTATAGAAAAAGCAAAAGAAAAAAAAAAAGCTCTTGTACAGCTTAATAATTCACATTCCATGTTGAAATACTTTTATGATCTATTCTTTACAACATTTCCCCAGTATGTTAAATTAGGAAAAGTAGAACACCAAGACCAATTTAGGTAGTCTTTTCAGGGAATATAATGATGACTTATTAGCAAACATTTTGCAGAAACATGACCAGCTTTGTATTTCTGCTAAAATAGAAATATTCAAAAATTGAGGATTTCTAATTTTTCTAATGGTGATGAAAGCATTTCCATTGTTCTGTTTAACTGAGTATTTTCTCATTTAGTAGTAGGGCATTGTGATAGCTCAGAACATATTTGACTCTTTTTAGAGCTCCCTGCACACTCTGATTTGTTTTGACTGCTATTTCAACTTGTTCTTTCAATCTTTTGCTGCCTCTATCTTCTTTTAAAAATTAGCTAATTTGAAGCAAAAATAAACTATGTTAGAATTTCGATATGCTTGCCAGTCTCTAGAATTTCGAAGTAGGCTTTCATTCATTCCACCAGACAACGTATTTATTTTTATTTTTCTCTTTCCAGTTTAAATGGGGCTCCTTCCTCAACACTTGTTTCCAAAAAGGTCCTTTTTCTACAATCCAAAGCTGATTTAGCTGAATTTTATCAGCTGACTAGACCAGGAACCAATTGAAACACAGGCTGCATTTAGTTTTTTACAATTCCTCAGTTTGGGATGAGAAAAAATCCCTGATGTCTTTTCTCCTACCAGTATGCTTCTAGCTCCCTTGTTCTTCAGAACTGCAGAAACCATTTCCATCTGGTACTTCTCTCCTTGCAGGAGGGATTTAATAGAAGAAAGAAGCATAAATGTCGTATGAAAAGTCATGATCTAAACGTGAGCTGGGCAAAAAGCATTTCAGAAATACCCGAGGCAGGGAATCAGCAGCACTACAGGCAATATCAGCAAGTGTAAATTGGCCTAGCAACAGAAGATGACCAACACACAGAGAAAATAATCCCTGGGAAAACCAACAAAGAACCATTACTGTGCATGACCTTTTAGAGTGAAACTATTAGTGTACTTATTTGTTTAATGTCATGATAGTTTCTCCTGATACAGTTAAGGCACTGTTCCATCGGTTAAGCGTTAATCCATTTCTCTTTACTGGACTTTGATGCTACTAACATCATTAAATTCATGGTTGTCTTTTAAATAAAGTATCAAACCCTTGGGTGCTGCCTTTGACTAATCTTAAAAGAGCCTTCATGCCTCAGTGCAAAAGTATCTTCCTCTACTATTCCAAACATCCATCTATGCAAACTATTAGTTGGTTTTAACACCTCAGAATAATGTGTCAGTGCCTCCTTTGCCAGGGACAAATTATTATACATTTTGGTATATTTCACTCCTGTTTCTATTATGCCATGCAGTCAAGTCCCCAAGTGCTATCCACTTGACGACAAGTACTTATATCCCTGCCCCACCACAGTGACCAACCCCTGTGTATGGTCTGCACAATGACTAAAACATCCCTTTCTGTTCTCTCTTTAAGGCCTACAATATTATGAAGGTGACCCACGGGACAGACCACAGCCTGATGCAAACCTTGATGGAGATAAAGGAACAGTGTGAGGCCACCATGAGAACACAGTGAAGAAAACTTCCAGTCTGGAAAACAAAATATTCAAGGGGAAAGGAAATCAAATGCTTTTTACTGATTGGGAAGCTTCTTGAGGATTTTTGGTGTCTTTTCATTTGATCCTACTTGCTTTACAAAAATATTTAGTATTTATTAGTTTTGCTGTATGATCTAAATGGAGTTGATGTTTGGAGGAATATCTTCAATTTTTAGAGGATTTTTTTTTCTACCAAACAATCTAATAGACAATACTTAATTATCAATTTACAATACCTAATTTAATTGATAATAAGTATTGGAAAATGCATACAGAGTCTTCATCAGTCACAAAGTGATATAATTCCATTGATATCAGCAATCAATTCCATATACCAGTTTGTGCCAGCAATTAAGGACTTGTGTCAGACACAGTATAAGTTGAGAGAATATATTTTTCCCTTTGCCTTGCCCTTGGGTATCGTTTCCAAAAGCCTGATGCTCTTGGACATCAAATAAGTTTCCTAATGTTCTAAATTAGATTTTCCTCCCTCCCAATATATCCACAGGGTTATGTTCCTCTTCTTCTTGCATTTCATATGTTATAATGTTGAATATTAAAATGGATTGAATAAAAAATTTAATCAAAAGTGTATCTACGTGGAAATTTCTTACTCTGTTTTCTCCCTCTTTTGACTGCTTCAAGAGTTTCTCACTTCATACCAGTTTTAAAAAGAGAGAGATTTGGACCTATGAGCTCAGTGGTATGCTTTCTAGATATTTCTGAGCCCATGACTTCTGAATTTCACTTCGCCACATAATGAAGCTCTGAGACCTACACATAATCACTGAATTAGGAGGTCACCGCTAGGTGAGAGAAGAATGTTTTGGAAAGGACAGGTGCCCCATTTCCCCATGCTCATCAGCAAGAGAGTTGTTCTTCCCAGAGCTGCTGACTTCCATTTTTTTAAAATAGAAACAAATGTTAAAAAAGCCCCAAATATTTATGAGGAACACTGAAACCTAAATATTTAAGGCTTTTGAAAGTATCACTTCAGGTGTGTCACTCCTCTCTAACAATTTATTGCTGCTACTCCAGCCATGACTGTTATTTCATTAATCCATCATTGTTGTAAAGTCAGGCTTTTTTCACACCAGTAACTTGACACCATTAATTATGATGAGATGAGAACACATTTAAAAAGAAAATGAACACTCTGGGCGTTAATTTACAGCCACAGCACATGAATGCCAACGCTGAGGAAGATATCTCCTTTCAAGGTGTTTGAATTTGTTCCAGCGTATGGAGTATTCACTTGCCCGGCAGTAATATGCAAGTAATAACCTATGAAATTCAGTGCATTTCTGGAGTACGTAGCATGGCTTGATGCCAGAGGCCAAGTCATATCAGCCACCCAAGAAGTGCAATAATCCTCACAGAAATTCACTGCTTGGTTGGGTCTTCTTGCTGTTATGAAAAGGAAATTATCTGGGGAAAAGGTCAGACCTTTGCATTTATTGGGATTTCTGACAAAGTATTGGCATCACTGATGGACAATCAGAAAATGTGAGAAGTACATGGATTTCAGGAGCTATTTTCTAGTTTTAAAGGGGTACATGCATATTAGAAATTATGTGTTTTTGCATAAAGATGATGATTATGTCTTTTTCATTATTACATATCTGATACTAAGATTTGCAAATGGAAGGGACTTCAGAATGTAAGGTAAGATGATGCACAGTTTATGCAGCATATACTGGGAGACAGCCTGCCAGCTCTCATGTATGCAGATGCATCTGTATGTATGAACTGCAGCACCGGCTTCTGGGGCTTCTGGTACAAGGACGCCACAACTCTCCAAGCACAAGGAAGGATGGGTACTAGGGGAGAGTCAGAGTTACCTGATATCAGATGAGAAGGCCACGTTACATCAAGTTGAAGGATCTACTTACACTAGCATTTTCTCTCTGTCAGTGGTCTATAGCAGATTCTTAGGGAAAATGTACAAGCAAAAGAAACTGTTCCACAACTGTCTGTTGGGAAATGGAGAAAGAGCATGCTATGGTGGCTGCAGAGTATCACAACAAATAGGCTGCCACATGCACAGGGCCATAGGAAACTGCTCACTGAACAATGCAAGAAACCAAAATTGGCCGCAGGTTGGTCTGTGGCTCAGATTTCCAGATCAGTGTTCTGAGGACACCATTGCTTTGCTTGCCCTGCTTGGTCATCTCCTCTGGGCTGTCTGTGGAGATTCCTTGGAACATGGGCATCATCCATGCTTTGTATTCATTCCTGTTGATGCAAAATGTGCATTTCTTTCAGCTTGGTCAAGGAAAGAGTCAAGTTTTCTGATTAGTTTCATCCATTTACTGAGCAGTTTCCCTTGGAGGTTCGCATGTACTAACACTATCAGCAGGGCTACTGATGCCACAGGGGAGGTTGTTGCAGGCAGATTTTTCTCTCCCAATGTTCCCACTACAGCCTATTTTCTGTGAAGAAGTCTGGCTGGTGACTGCAGAGAGATTTAGCTAAATACTTCATTTGAAAGCGCAGTAGCAAGCAAACATGCCAACAAGGAGGGAACATTAGATAAGCACTCATTTCAAATCAAATAATCTTATTTTCTCAGCTCAGACTAAAAGTAACTGAAGTTGTCTTTGCACAGACATCGTGTTTTGGCCTTCAGGAATAATATCTGTCAAATTTTTCAGGTGGTATCAGCTTGCTAAGATAAAGATGCTAAAGTGAGAGAAAGGCAGACTGCAACATTATCTGTAATGCTGGCAGGCTTGCTCCTTACTTCCAGCGGGCCAGAGACTTTTCCAGTACCTTTTGGAAACTAATGTTAATTTGGGTTGTCCACAAGGTTTATAAATATATTTTGAGTCACCTTTGATTTGTCACTATCCCTTAAAATAGTCCAGAAGCAACAACATTAGATTGCCCTTAGAGCGAGCATTGCATTGTAGTATGCATTTGGAAGAAAAGCAGTACCAACACACAGGAAAACGTATGAGGGATTATACAATTTGGCTGAGAAGAACTGATACCAGTTAAACAAAACATATCTTAAAAAAAAAAATTCCCTAAACTGTGCTGGTATTTCAGTATGTCATCCATAACTTCAAGGTGTGCTGACCTGATGTTGGAAGTGAAAATTCTCCGAGCCTTTAGCAAAAAGAACTTGCAGTGTATAGTAGAGGTAATAGAAAGTAAAGACACATGAGAAAATGCAGTGAACCAATTTTTTAGAGCTGTGACCTCCTTGAGTCTATCAGCCTGTGTGTGGAGTTGTGCACAGGCTTTTGCCAGAAAAACTCTCCTACTACTCATCCCTTTCTCTGCCACTTAGTGTAACCCTGTTCTCTGATGGCTAGGGTTTTTAAGTTAGCTTTTCTTAGACTTTATTTTTTAACACAGCATATTTATGAAATACAGAGGCTATTTCCCCATGCAGCATATTCCAAATAGTCCCTGGCTACTGCAAGACTCTTAATGAGCAGAGTTCTGTTTTTCACAGAGGTTGTGCCAATTATAAGGATTATTTTTTCCCTGATTCAGAATTAAATCTCCCATAAGACAAGGAAAAGAAGGAAGGTCTTACAGTTATGGATGAAGAGTTCTGGCTTGGCTTCTCCACTGTATCAGAAACTGTGTCTGACCTTGGGCAAATCAGCCAGAGTCAAACTGATGTCCATAATTGGGCTTTGTCATTGTAGGATGCAACGGCATCATAGTGTTTTCTTGTAATTACAGGCACTGCCTGAGAGTTCCTGTGAAACTGAGTTGCCACACATGGACAGAATGCTGTGAGCTGCCCCTGCTTAAGCCATGCCTCCTCCACATAGAGAAAGCTTTGCTTTCCACCCACAGCACTTCAGCAAACTCTAAAGCACAGTCAAAAAATGCCAAGCAAATGCTTTTGGGCATTTCAGACCAAAGCCACGTTAATGCTTCTCATTTTGTTTTTTTCACCCCCCTTCTTTTTAGGTGGCTATTTTCTCTTTCCTATCAATGTACATTTTCCTATACAGAAGTCCTTTTCTATTCCTGATTTTACTTAGTTAATCAGCCTGAAAACACACGTGAAATGGCTGTTTTGTAAAATGCTCCTTACAAGAACATCTAAATGTGTGTTTCTCCTACCCTAAGCATAGAGTGCACCTTACCTGAAAGCCTGCAGTTTGCTATTTTTGCCATTTAGCACAGTGGTTTCTGTTTATCTCCTCAATAGTGATGTGTAAGCCGTGCCTATATGACCCCCATTAGTATTTCATGGGGAAAGTTCAATGTTTTTATTTGCTCTACACTTGTGATCAACATGCACAAATCAATTCTAATTCCATCATTCTTTAGACTTTTTGTAGGTTTTAATAAGGACCTTAGAGATTCCTCCCCCCTCCCCCCAAAAAAAAGAATAACTCAGGCTTAGCAATTAGGCTTCATACAGTCACTGCTCACACAGAGGAACATAGCAAGTTCTTTATAGTTCCCAGGAGACCAATTAACCTTCTTTTAAATATATCTCTATATAGCTACAGAGACAGGCACACACAGAAAGGCACATACACACAAGCTTTTCAGCAGTCTCAGCTGCTCCAGCTCCTTGTTAACCAAATTCTGATGGGGCTCACAGCAAGCAGACAGGGCTGAAGCATCCTGTCCTTTTAACTCCAAAGATGCCTTAATGAGGACAGAGCACAGTCTCTTCTTCCCACTTTCTCCACGACAGGAGGAAGGGGATAACCACATAGCCCCTTTTTGCTTAAAGTTCCCCTCCATCTCCTGGGCTCAGACAGGCAGTGCCTGCTGGTCCCCTTACCTGGAACTAAGGAGCCTGCTCCCCCTTCTCTGTTTTCAGCTGAGGGCTGGTCTAGCAGGGCTGATAAGACTGGAGGAAGGAGCAGAGTTTTCTTCCTACGCCCCTCCAATTCAGCAGCTCTTATTCCCAGTCCCCAGAGGCTCCAAATAGGAAGGTGGTAATTTTACATACCTCTTGGGGAAAGCTGCACTTTAAACCACAGGTGATTCCTCTTAACAATTCCACTTGACTTTCAGAGCAGGAGCCAGGAGACAGGAATAGAGAAGGGCCTCTGATGAGAAAATCAGCACAGCTCCACTCCACCCCTCCCCCAGGCTCTGTTGCTCTACTTGCCTGTTTGCTTTTAATGAAACTCCTTTTAATGAAGCCTTTTTAGTGTTGCCTTCCTGTTGTAGTAGGTGCCAGGTGTAGTGCTGAGCATCCTGTGATGGAACAGGTAGAGGAAAGTTCTGGCCTGATCCTCCTTGTGCTGAGCTGAGGACACCCATATGATGTGTTGCAAAGTCACGGAGCTGCCATCCCTCCCACTGGCAGCAACACACTACAGGAGCCCACAGTGAATGATGGAAAAGCTGTTGTGGTCTTTGGAGAGAGTCACGGTCATTGCACCACTGCAGAGAGGAATTGGCCTCTGTACCTATAGTGGTAGCCACACAGCTGAGGGTCAGCCAGTGATCTGGGAACTGGAGCAGTAGAGATTATAGGGGCTGTGTGAAAGGGAGCAGTGACTGACTGCTGGGGGTTTGCTTCTGCTCCTCCTGGGCAATCCCATTTCACCCATTTGGATACAAGGATGCTTGTACTTCAGTCTTCTTTTCAAAGTCATGTTAAGCTCTGGGAAGAAATTCCTCAGTGAGATACTGTCAATGTCTGACTTTCTATTCTCTTTAATGTCATTTATATTTTGTACCCAACTTACACCATGTATACAACCATGATCAAAATACTATTAGTGCAGAGTGATGTTCCCCATCATGCTAACAGGAATGCTGGATGAGGGCAATTCCCTGTCACGAGTTGGGAATGTTAATTTCTGAACATCTGTGGTTGAAGGTATCAGCCTAATACTTTAAAAGGTCAGTGTAATGAGGGTATACAAAGAATTTTTTTTTCCCCTTAACAAATGTTTTCTGTGGGGACTGTTAAGTAATTAGTGAAAAATAGACAAAAATCTGATTATGCATTTTCTGCAAATAGGTCTGTGATGATGGCTGGGCTTTTTTTGTTGTCGTTTGTAGTTTATTTTACTCAAATCAAAACGCAATTCAACATGAAAAAAAGGGAATAGGTAGAGGTGCATTAAGCTGCCAGTGGAAAGCCTCTGAAAACCAGCAACACCTGAGGAATACTGATTCCAGGTCTGGGATGGGGCAGCCCACCGGCCACCAGGTAAGAATTCCGCCTTGCTTTATGGCTAGTAGATGGGAAGATGGATAAAAGTCTTTTAGATGGGTATTGTCCAAGTTCATTTCATCAGAGTCCCAAAGCTCACAGCTCACAAAGCTGCTCGTTTTACCATTCAAATCTAAAATCTTGTCAAAATGTGTCCTTCCAAGGTGGTGGAAAGCTCAAGAGACATCTTCTCTGCCGTGGAACACCCCTTTGAAATCTGCTGCTAAGTCACAAGAAACGACAGTTATTGGGTGCTGGGAGCGATAAGATTGTCCTGCTCATGAGCTGGAAAGAGGCCAGTTTGCTGACAAGTCTCTGGTTGGTGTTTGCAGAGCAGCAGAAATGATGTAATTTTAGATCTCTGCAGAGATACAGACCTATTCAAATCTAACCCATGACCCAGACGGGCTATAACCTGGGCCTCTTTCCCCTTAACCAAGTCCTGTCAGGCAGTCATTTAGCTGGCAAGTATCTCAATTCAGACTAGAGCCAAATGAGGAGCCAAGGGAGGCAAAGGCAGGGATTTTGTGATTCCTTCAGCGAGCACCTTTATTTACGTGTGGGGAATGCAGCAACGTGCCAAAGCCAACTCCTGAGCATATTGCATTTTTCACAGCACAGGTCAAAGGTGTCTTGGGGCACTTTTTAAGGCCCTTCACCTCATGCTACAGTGAGCATTTCAGGAGCTGCAGGGCACTTCCCACTTCCCCACTCTGTGCCACAGGGAAGCCAGTGCATTCTTCAATGCCCTCATCGTGTCCTGCTCTGCCAGTGATGCAGCATCTCATCAGGGCCATCACCCTTGAAGCTGTTGAGGTTTTACCCTTGTAAAAAGATGCCAAATGTCCAGCTTCTGTTTGGTGTGGGGGGGGGGGGGGGGGGGGAGGAGGTAAGAGGGAGAGAACAGAGAGGAAAAAGCTCTAACAAAACTCCAAAATAATAATTTCTAAAGCGGCATGGAAATGTTTAGCTTACTGTTCTACTCTTGGTGAGTATCATAGAACAACAGTTAAGCAGGACAAGTCTTCAACTGCTACATTAGCTTTGAACCACAGCAGCACTTTCGTGCCCGTTGCTCCCTGGTGCTGGTGGAGCCAGGCCAGACCTGGCACCGTCTGCCTTCCCTGGAGCCCTGCAACGGGGGCTGCAGTGAGTTGGGCTCAGCTGCCACTGCTGTTCATGGAGCAGGGTTTTGCAGCCTGGGGCCTGTGGATGCCCACAGAGGGGGATTTGCAAAAGGCACTTGAGGAAAGCAAACATTGTCATTAGGCTTGAATTCCCACTACCATCTGTAATTCCCACAAAAAAGCTTACGCAGTCTGCCAGATGAAAAAGGCAGAAACTCTGAATTGCCTCAGGCTGTCAGATGGTCCCAGGCAGAGAAGCCCTGGCTTAGCACAAGTGCCCCTGTGCCAGCCTTCACCCAGCCCCGTCAGACACCTCAGGTGCTGTGTGAATTTTCTCACAGAAAAAACTCACTGCACAAAGTGGCCAACAGCAAGTGGGCAGTTCCTGGCCAGCCGGCAAGGTCTTGCAGCCAAGCAAAGCTTCTAGGATGTGGTCAGGTGTATGATTCCTTAGAGAAATGGGTTTACAGCTTTCCCATCTGAAACACTGATTATTTTGGGTTTGATTATAAGTTACCTCAGTGTGTGCTTTAAAAAAAAAGACAGACCTACTCTGTCTTGCCAGGGAAGAATTTCTAGGGTCACAGGGGGAATTTAGAGCTCAAAGGTTTACAATCCCAGCAAGATAAGGGGGTATAACAGCCTCTGCACTTTATGATGCTAGCTTATGAAGAGGTCAAAATGGCTTAGCATGAGGGTTAATTTTACTCAAAGTTCCTGTTTGAAGAAGGGAAAAAACAGCCCAAACCTTCATAGCTAGCTTTGACATAACTATTCGATTATATAGGTTTGGTTTTTTTCCTTCTAGCCGCAGTGGGTTTCCTGCTTTCCGTGAGACAACTAAATGAATCCCAAAACAAGACAGTATCTTGGCCACAGGCCTCCAGCCAGGTGGTACCACTGCGTGTCCTGTGCCTCTGTACGGTTGAGTGAGGCACCATCATGTTCATCCCCTCTGCAAGTCACCTGGAATAACTCTGTTCTTAAATTGCTGACAAGTCCATTAATGTCCAGCCACCTCCTTGGACCAGGGCTGGTTCTGCCATCTCCTTTTCTCCCCTGTCCTACCTCTCTGCAGCTGTGGGGTTGTGCATCAGAAGCAGCATCACCCCAGTGCTACACCTAGTGTGGTGCACAACAGTGCAAATGACCAGGTCAGAATGGCCTTAAAAGCACCTTAATGAGAAACTAAGCATAGCTTTGCAATGACTTCCTAGGGAGGCTCACAAGGTTTGACTTTGCTGTCTACACTAACGTGCCACAGAGAGCTGGGAAACCTGCCTCTTGGGCCAGTGTATATTGCAAACATATGGAAAAATTTGGAAAGCAAACTGTTAACAGGACCTAAAGGCAAACCAGGAATTATTCAGAGAGGCAGCAAATAAATATTTCTCTGAGTGCCTAGGCAGTGTTACCAGGTGGAAAAATCAGTCCCAGAACAATTTTTTCACTGTGGAAGTATTGCAGTGCCTCGGTACTCTCACACTAACTACATCCCCATCAAAGATTTCAGGTGTGAAGCCTTCTTGCTAGGCTAGGTTTTTATTCAGTATGTACATAACATTTGTTCCTGTGACTGACCCACTCTGCAGACCACTTTATGCCACTGCAATGCTAATTGTCAAGCAGACTAGAATTTGTGTTCCCATCATTTTGGCCTTGCCAGCCAGAAGAATAGAGTCTGACGGATGCAAAGACTGCAACGCTGAGGCTTAGAGGCTGTCCAGAAGCTTTTCTGTGGATTTCACAGGATCTTAATGGCTTTATATATAACCTTCAGAAACGTTCTTTGAGCCACTGGAAACTCAGGGCACGCTTGAGTCCCAGCTACGCCAGCCCCCAAGGGCAGCACCAGTCACCAGCCGCAGAGCGAGGAGCCGAACCTCGTTATTCATGGAATTGTGATGCCTTCCATTGTCCTTGGAAATTAGGAGAAAATGATGTTTACAGTATTTTGGTTTTGCTCCCGTGGCAATGCTTGCTGGGTATTGTGAGGTTTCCATCAAATATGATTTAGGAGCAGGCAGCTTGCATTTTAATGAAAGCAGGACTATGAATCTTCCTGCAGCTGCCATAATTCTCTTCATAGTTGAAGACTACAAGCATCCAGCTAAAGCAAAGAGATGGGAGTGAGCTAGGCCACTGTGCATGAACAGGCACTGAAAGACAAGGCAGGTAAAAGCACTGCTGCTCCTCCAGCACCACTGGGCACTCTTGTTTCAAGCAAGCTGCAAGGGGCTGTGCTGAGCAGCACAGAACATCCAATGGCACTGGTCTGGAAGAGTCTTCAACAGCACAGCCCAACAAGCAGGGTGACTTGTGTGCTCCTCTCCCCCAGTTTATTGTCACTACAATGAGCAATTCATCTTTTTACAAACTAAATATAGGAAAGCATCAGGTTTTCTCTTATCTCACTGGTTTCTCATCATTCAGAGAATGAAGCTGAGCAGGGATGAGACAGGGACAAGGACAATCCCTGCTCCTTTTAAAGTGAGTGACAAAGGTCCTCCATCACTGGAGGTGTGAGACTTCCTCTCCACAGCAAGCCTTGAGTCCCACACACCACAGACCCACTTCTCATTGCACTTGGGTCTCTATGAGAGAGAAATGGAAATACGGATGTGTGCCAGACACACACAGCTGCACGTTTGATTGGAATGACACCCGCTATCTGACGCAAAGCACGGATACCCAACCCGTGCGGTAAGTGTCTACAGAACAGACACATGTAAACATATATGAAAATGAATGCAAGTCTTTTCCCTAGACAAGTGTCCACTGGGGATGGACCATTTATGCTCATCTTAGAGATTTTCCCAGGTCAGCACTTACCAGCGTTGTTGTTGAAGGGAGAGTGGCTAGCACCTTCAAGTGGATAGGACCTACTTGGATTTGGAGGCTATGAAACTAGTCTTTGAGCAATGTAGAGCACTTGTGTGGTCACAGCCAATCTAGTGTTGTTCCACAGTTAAATAGCAAATGTCACTCTCCAAAACTGCCAGATTGGCAACTGTCAAGAATACCAACAGATACAAAAAACCATAAAATCCACTCACAGATGGCCTTTTTCTAGAGGAACTAAACATTAATTTTGTGATCATATGAGAGACTGGGAGCTGAATTTTCCTGCTCCCCTCCCTTGTAAGTGGCTTCCAAGCAGCTAATGCTGCCAGATAAAACTAGGATGAGGTCTTAGGAGCCCTAGTGGTTTGCAGGCAGATGTAGGAGAGGAACCAGCTTTAGTAACTGTTTCTCCTTCTCTTGATTTTCCAGTAGTTGGGCAGCTTGTTCAGGACCCCATAAGGAGATGAGGCCTGTCAGTTTTCCATGTTAAACCTCCTAATTTTAAGTCTGGCAAGTTATTGGTTTTACAGACAAGTTAAGACTTGGCCATGGCTAGGGTGTTAGTTTACAAGTGGTGCCAACAACTGCAAGCAGACCTCATAAGGACACCAGCCTTTTGCCAGGTGTGAGTCTCTGCTCTTGCTTCGTGCTTGAAATATTTCCTGGCAGTTTTGCCCCAAACCAGAGATCTGTAGCATTGAGGTCTGTTAGGTTTCAGAACTGACCACAGGTGAATTGATTTTGTTGTGAGCTCATATAGAGCTCCTCACAATCACTTCTGCCTTAGACAAACTCTAGGACTTGCACTAATGCATTTTTCTCTGGTTTTGTCACTGTAAGGTGCTTCAGGCTCTTTAATGCTGATGTGGCTGCATGATAAAAGCAATGAAGATAAATTACCTCAAAACCAGGCAATAAGCCTTTTAGCTCTTTAGAGCAAATCAGAGCGATTCTGGACAGCCCGCAGACGAAAGAAATGGCAGTTCATCTTTATTTACAGCTACTGTGGAGAGGGACCAGCATGCAAATTCACTGGCCCAGGGGCAGCAGCTAAGGTGGTACTGGAGTCATAGGGTTTGCTGCTAGGAGAGGAGAGAGGAGGAGAAACTCCTGCCTCCCCTCCACCACACTGTCTCATTGAGTGCCAGCCTTTGCCTCTGTAGCTGCCTCAGTATTTTTTGTCTGTAAAGCTGGTCACCATAGATTACTGCATCCCCTGCCACTACTGCCACAGAGCTGGTACAATAACAAGACAGAAGAAAGGACTATTTTATGCCAACTAAATATTTAGATGCCTAGCATACTAACACGTCCCTCCTAAAGTAGGGAATATGAGGGAACCATCTGCCAGCATATGATGTGTCTTAAAGGAGGTTTTAAATAATTTCCTTTTTTCTCCTCTCCACAAGAAATGACTTGTTTTCTTCAAATGCAAAGAGCACAGTGTCCTTATCAGGGCTTACCCAAGTGTTGATGGGCATTAGAGATTTGCCCATAGAGCTAATTCACCTCTTGCCCTGCAAGTGAGACGCTCTCTTAACAGGAAACACCCCAGATGTGAGCAAAAGGTGAGCAGGTACTGCGCACACTGTAGCAGAAGTTCAGGGGTTAGCTGAACCTGCCACCATTGCCACTCTGAGGGAGAAGCATGCCTTGAGTGATGAACAAAAACTCTTTTTATTATTCTGACATTGTGTTATACACCTGCATAGTGGCCGAAGGAAGTCTGAGACAGTTGCTGGAGATGATAAAAAATTATAAACATATTTATATAATTTGTTGAGTCTCAGATTTTTCCTTTGCTCACAGATGCAGATGGAGCAATGCCTGCTAATAGAGGGAGGCACATATGTATAACCAGCTCATGTAAAACCTGACCAATTCAGGCTCCATGACTATGCTTTCTTTCTGTTTCTGGATGCCAACGGAGGAGACATTAATGGTGCTATGCTTGGCTGTAACATTCCTGTCGTTGCTATCAAGCCCTGCAATGCCTTATTGTTTTCTGGTGAATCTGCTTCTCAGCAATACTTGCTTGGTAGAACCCCTTTGGTTATTTTATTTTCAGGTTTGTTCTTGCTCACTCCCACTATTATCATAGCATACCCTCTTGTGGGTGAAAAGCACCTTCTCCTCTGCCAATGCTCTCATCCAAAGTGAAATAGTCAGGAGAGGGAGGCAGATATATTGGTAAGATAAAAGTAAACATTTAATGCCACTATAGTTTGATTTTTTTTTCCAGACATCATATTTTTGACAATGTTTCACACCTCAGATAGATACCACAAAAGGGATATTTTTTTAGCCAGCAAACAAGAAACTTTACAATTTTAATGGCAAAAGGCTCAATGCATTTGTTGAACAACTTGGAAATGGCTGTGACTTTCCACATTTTGAACTTGTCTTCATGCTACTCTTTCTTTTTCTTTTCTTTTTTTTTTTTTTTCCCCATAAAATTTAGTCAATAAAATATATATATATATACTACTGATACATCCCCTTCTGGAATTAACTGACTGGTGGGACCAGCATTAAGTTCTGTTTCCATCAGTTTGTCTCCTCCTTAGCCCTATTTTATGCCACTGTTATAATGAGAAAGAACATAGCCACGGACAGTGAAATGGATTTAGCAAACATACACTTCAATGCATAGCACTTAGATAAGCATTTCCAACCATGATGTGTAAATAAATTATAAAATACAAGCAACTCTATAAAACAAGAACATCCTGAGTTTACAAATAAATAATATCCTTCATACATAGAATATGATGTGGATGTTAGGAACCAGCAGTTTCAGCTATGGGAGAGAAAGAAGTGAAACTTAGAAAAGTTAGTATCTATGCATACATAAAACATATATGTATGTGTGCTATATGTAAATACTCACACACATACATATACAATATAGAGGGTGAATACATCCATATCTATAGTATATAGAGAATATGTAATATAGCTGAAACTGCCTCAAGCACCATTTTATTACCATTACTATAAAGTTTGCTCAATACTTAAGTAGGACCACTCAAAGTAAGATGGTTTGGGTTGCGTTTTATTTCCTGTCCAGGATGATTCTGAAGGTAGTTTGAAATATTATAGATGAATGTTACTATTTCAACTTTCAGCATCTCCATTCCTTGCAGAATCAAATGTTGCATAAGCAAGCGTGAGTCTGCTGTCCATGAAGCTGGTGGCAAAATCTGTATTGACTTCAATGGAGATAGGATAAGGGTGATACATTTTCAAGGAAAACTGAATTTTCTTTTCTTTTTTTTCTTTTTTTTTCTTGAGGGCTTGCTTGAGAAGGAGAAAGAAGAAAAGATAAAGACAATAATAAAATGGTTTATTATTTCCAAGAGCAGGTATGGAAGCTCAGATAACCCTGGGATGAGCACACAATAAATGCAAGAGAGAGAGATTATTAACTTTGCATTGACAAATCATTCACAGTTTTGTTTGCCATAGTTATTTGGAAAGCTGTTTCAAACGTTGCAATAGCTAGCAACAGCCAGCCTGGTGTCTCCAAAAACTGCTGGGTGTCACCAGTGCAAAAGCCTATGGAGTAACAAAACAAAGGCCAAGAGGACATCAGGATTAAGCAAGGTATGTTGCCCATCAGTAGATTTGAGAAATAGCACCTGTCTCTATGGTCATCATCTCCTCCCATCAGTATTTGGTGATATGAACGCTTTGATCTCTGCAGCGAGACGGTGCATCCCTGATGCTGTGCAACCATCCCTCCCATAGGAACTGGCATCAGAGCGTCACTCAGCCTCTGGTTCATGAGAATCGTATTTGATTCTGCAATGCTGAAGCTTCAAGTTACAATTTTAAAGCTATTAGGACTAGACAGAAAGCTTTATCTTATAGACAGCTAAGAGCCCAGGCTTTCAACTGATATAACTATCCTGTATGCCTCATGCATATACAGAAATTGTTGTATTTAACAGCCATGATTGTTACATATCTTGCCTTCAACTCATGGCACCCTGAAATATAGAGTATGAAATATATATGAAAATACAGAATTCATTTGGATTACTTTTACAGGCTTTAATGTTTCAATGACAGCCTCTAGGTGGGACCTGCACCAAATTGGCTTTGTAGGCTGAAGAACATGGGGAAGAAAAGACCTTTAAAAGAAGCCTTTAGAAGTGTTTCAAGCATGTTTTCCCTATAGTGTGGCGTAAGTCAGCTTCATCTGTGTGAATGCAAGGAGAAAGGTTTTATAGGTACTCCTTGGAGGAGCAAGGGGGAGTGATGATGTTGCCATTTGTGAACAGCTATGCCACTTCCCCACAATCATGTGCGAGGGGACTGTTTTTCTCCGCTGTGTACATATGTATTTGTCTTTATGTATATATGCTTTATTTATCCTTTTATTTTTAGCTCAAAAAAAAAAGGTGCAACAACAACATTTGTAAATGGCAACGTTTGTAAAAGAGTCTACATCCTTCAGCTGTCATAAAATCTGAATTCCATGCCACAGGTAATAGTCACTGTTTTAAAGACAAACCATATTACCAAGATAAATGAAAATAAAATAAAAATAAAAATTTTAAAAACCCAAAACCCAACACTTCAAGAAGGACTGAGTCTATCCTGTGAGCAAGCTTGGGACCTGATGTGCAGTACTCCTAGCATCACTCCCAGCTTTCTGCCTCTATAATTGTCATGTTCAGACATGAAAGAAAAAATATCAGTGTGTACCTTTCATCCTTTTTTTGTACATTATCTGCAGCTCTCACTTAGCTGGCTTCATGTCAGAGGATCACACCATTGCTCTTTACCAGCCGCTATTTCATGTAGCTGCAAGTTTCACAAGTTATATTGCATGGCAGTGGGAGTCTTCCAAGACTGGATTGAAGCCAACAAATGTTCAGTGGCAGCCCTACACATGGCCCTTAGGCAAGATGAGGGGGTATCAAATAGATAAGAGGAGCATATCCTTCATCTGTAGAACTAGCAACACAGTAAATACCCAAAGAAATGGCAGGTGGATGAATGTTCCCTTTCCGCACCACTGGCTTTACTCTGCTGTAACTCCCGTCTTAACTCAATAGTTCCTCAGTAATAGCAGCACGGGTGAGATGAGACCAGGCCCAGTAAAGAGCTAAGAAAGGGGAGCCTGGCTATTGGTTTGCTTCCTGGCCTTTCTCTGAAATAATTATCAGCTTGCTTTGATCTGAATGGATTGACAAGAGATTGTTTTGAAGTAAACAGAAGCCATGCCTTGTAGGAGGAAAAACACGCATCTTAAAGACAATTGCACAAGGAATTTGGGCTCTCCTGTACTCTGGAGGACACAAAGTGACCCAGCACCAGAGCTAGCAGGCGTGCGACCTGTGGCTTTCTGCCCGCTGCAGGACCTCATGTAGACCAGTGGGATGCCTGCATCCAGGTCACAGCCAAACTCTCTAGTCTAAGGTTTCACTTGAATTTGTGGCTACAAAGCAAGTTCTGTCCCTTGTATAAATAACATTCACGCATACCAAGATGAGCAGTTCTCAGAATGAGACCCAAAGTGCCCCAGCTGCCCATGCCCAAGCACAGCAGTGGGATGCGAACCAGCGGCTGGTGTCCTGACAATGAACAACTGTGATCTCCTGATACACACGCAAACAAAGAATTAACCTTCAAACCTAATTACGTTAATGTTGCTGTTTCCTACCAAAGCTGTCCTAGGGAAATAAGATTTATTTCTGAATATGCAAACAATTAAGCAGTCCATTCATATTGCTTTTGTGCATTTTGGGAAACTTGATGCCTTTTAAAAAATCAGAATAAAAACAACATTACACTGGCAATTGCTTAAAGAATGAGATTTCCTGGATTACTTGCAGAAATGTATGGGGCTTTTGTAAAGTGCTGGCTATTGTAGACTAAGATCAATTTCATAATAAGGTCCTGATGCTTTTAATTATCTGTGTTACAGAAATTTGAAGCATAATAATAAAAGTTCTGAAGTAAAAAGCTATTTTCAATGAGAAAACATTTCAGAGATGTCAAATCTCCACAAATTTTCATTCCCTTTTATGCATTAAGCCACCACAATTCCCAAAAATAAACTGGCAAATTCTGAAATGCACTGACAGAAAGTAAAAAAAAAAGAAAAGATGAGTATGGATTTTTAGGATATGAATACTAGTGTATGATGGGAATGATAATGGCCACTCTCATTAAGTTATCAGAAATAAAATATTTGTAAGGACTGTGATTTTGCTCAGTTAGTATTTTCAGCATGCCAATTAATCCTTGCCATAATCCATTTGGTTTCTGGAACCAATTTTGGTCCATCGTGATAAACAAGGCAAATATATGCCCTTACTTTTTAAAATAATGGATAGATGGGCATGTGTTTTTTTGCTATGCTTTCATATCTACAGAAGTATCAAATCTAGGGACAATGAATAATTGAGTTAATGATGCTGAGGAATATTACACGTAACAGATATTTTACAATAGCTCTGAAATGTGTCCACTTGATTTATAGAAACGTCACCACTTCTGCCTAAGCCCCAGACTATGTGAGAGGGCATCTCTTGAAAATAAAGCATTCTGTGCATGCACCATTTGCTAGGATTTCACTTTCTTTCTAGCAGGTGTATGTTTACTTTTACTGTACCGCTTGCCGTTTACCATCTACCGCAGGTCCCCAGGGAGCCCAACGTGCCCATTTTGGGCTGCTTGTTTTCAGCAGGGGAAGGACAATGAGTCCAAATTAGCCCAATGACCACCTTGCAGCAAGCACAGAAATTTTCAGAAATGCTTAAGCTTAAAGAAGGCAACACTTAATTTCATGAGCAAAACCAGGGAGCATCTTCCTTGAATACTGGGGCATGGCCTGGGAGATAGGAACAGCACAGCATCACAGCAGTACAGGTCTACCTGGAGAACAGGAGAGTGAAAGATGGGAGCTGGCTGTGAAAGTCTCTCTCCTGTGTATGTGACCTGGCAACATGTATTCAAAACCTGCCTGGATGCAGTCCTATGCAACTTGCTCTAGATGAACCTGCTTTGGCAGAAGGGTTGGACTAGATGATCTCCAGAGGTCACTTTCAACCCCTACCATTCTATGATTCTGGGATCTGAGGCTCCATGAGACCAAGCCCATAAAGAAAGATGCACTGCATACGCCAAGGGCACTAGGTCTTCATCCAGCACAGAACAGCAGGGGCAATTCCCAAGGCTCTGGGGAGCTGAACTGAATTCATGGGGCTCTGCAAAGAAGCGATGGTCTCAATAGAACCAATATGTAACAAGTACTAATGAAATCTTTACAAAGAGAAACACAGGTAGAGAAATTGCATTGTTTGGGTTTTTTTCCAGAGTTTCTTTTTGCCTTGAGAGAGAAGACAGGAGAGAGATCAGACTTATTTTTTAATACTTACTTGGAATTTGAGTTTCATAATAGGAAAATGCTGGGGTTACTTTCATATAGGACCTTTTTTTCCCTCCAAATAATTCTATAGTATGTAAGAAGCATATTCTACAAAATCCAGTGACAAGGCTAATAGAAGGAATAAGATTTCTTATTACAAGTTGTACAGTATTAAAAGAAAATAAAACATATATGTGTCATTTCTATATTAAAAACCAAAACAAAACCAAAAAACCCACAACTTTTTTTCAGGTAACCACTAGAAAATCTATTTGTATTTTTGTAGAGTTATTTTTCCATTGGAACTTACTGGTTGGGATATTGTAAGATAGCATTGATATGATGGTGCTGGTAAAAGCAGAGTTGCATTTAGGTACAACGGTAAATTGATGCATATTGAGTATATGTTAAATGATGCTCCTATTTTCTCATAAAAATCCAGGAGGGTAGCACAAGTGTATGTGAGAGGAATTTTTGTGAGTGGGCTTATTTCAATATAAAAGAAGAAAAAATCTAATTCAACAAAACAATTCTTTATGCTCATAGGTAATTAAAATGCAGATTTCCCAAATTTCTTTAAGAAACACAAAGAATATTCCTTCCCATAAACTTTTTTGCAGATAAAGATGCAAACAAGTAGAACATTTGGATGTGCACTGAGGTGCAGACCCTCATCCTTTTGATGTCAATGTGAATTTTGCCATGACTTCAATATTGGAGTGTTGATAAGGAAAATGCCATGGCCAACATGCCTGAAGTGTTATAACCACTCACTCATGACTCCCATTTATTTCCAGACTAGCTGAGCTGAACAGAGCTTGTGCTTCTCAGGTACATCTGTGACTATAGACAGACTGGGCCAGAGACCAAAAGCTGACAAAACATGTTTTGCAGTGGTATCTGTCAAAAAGAGGTGAAGCTAAATTTCACCAGTCATAGTTTCAAGAAAAAAGAACAGAATAAATCACTCATTTTTGGACTGATAAGCACAGGAGCCCTCAGTTTAAAGAGTAATTTTCCAGCAAGTTATTAGTACCAGAAAAAAGGGATTAAGATAAAAGTGCCTCCTCATCCATAACTCTAACCAGTACAAAGCTAAAAATACATGAAAAAGAAAATAAGTTATGGGGTTGGATCAGATGGAAAAGATATTTACTTCATGGTAATGTCACCTCTCCTCTCTCATACACTGCAGGACCTACAGGCTGGGAAAATTACTGTGACCTCCAGCATATGAGATGGTACAGAAGAACATATAAACAAACCTCACTCACTGCCAGAAATATTTTTTTGTGTCATCTGGGAAAGTTGAATTTCTCTTTGAGTGGCCTTACCCTGGTAACAAGAAAAGACAGTTAACATTTATTCATATGTTGTACTGATTAGGAAATATCTCTACAAACACAAGTTACTTAGAAACAGCAAGTCTGAAATAGAAGAAAACACCAAGAGAAAAACAAGCTGTAAATACATTTCAAAAGTGTGTTTGTTTTTTTCTTTTTTCTTTTCTTGACTAGCACCATCTGTACACAATAAAGTATGAACATAAATGTTTGGATAATAAAGATTTGCAAGGCACTTAAACAGTTTTTTCTGGATAGGTTTTCTTTTAATGAACCTCTCAATGGAAGTCCTACAACCACCTTTCCTTCTCCCTCAGCTAATGCAGGGAAAGAAGTGTCTTCTGCCAGCAGTCCTTATTTACAGACATGTCCTTAATGGTTCCTCAAAGTGCTCTTTTAGGCTAAGAGAATCAACAACTTTATATCTCCATTTTTCATACTCATCCTGGGTTTTGTTTGTTGTTTGTTTTGTTTGGGTTTTTTTTAAAACCACTCTTCTGTATAGTAAAGTAAATCTCTCATACACACAGTTGAGACTTGACTCCAACCTTCATCCTCATTCTGTTGTCTTTGGGATGCTATTCCGAAGGGAAAAGAAGGATGGCAGAGATGGGCATAGAAATTCTCTTGAGGTTCATTCTTTATCGGCGTCTAGAGGTGATGTCAAAACAGGTGATCATCATGAGATGGGCCTTGCAGAAGTTGACACGGTTTTCCAAACGCTCAGTCACACATTCCAGGGCTTCCAGGTATTCCAGAGAATCTAAGTCAAATACCTGCTCCAGGTCAACTGTGGGAAAGAAAACACACAAATAGGAAAAGCAGACAAAACCCAGTGCTGGTTGGTGGGAGAGGAAGAGGTAATTCAAGCCTTCAAACCCATCAATACTGTATACAACATTATCTCTGGCTTGCTGTTGTCACTAAAAATTGCTTTTTCTGTTGAATGGCTATTAAATTGGCACAGCAGCTTGTGGACAGTGAACAATACTGTTAAGATTGCACTGGATGCTTTCTTGAGTGATAAGCTCTACCATCCTCTCCAGAACTGCAGATGCCTTTTGCGAAACTCCAACATCTTTCCCCAAGAAAAGCCACCAGAAGTATTCTTCCAGGAACCATGTGGCTCACTGCAAAGAAACTAGCTGTCATGGAACACCTGTAGGCTTCAGGTTAACCTTCACGCCCATTAGGAACACACAGGTTGAACATCATGGGAAAATTCAGCACTGAAGTATAAAACAGGCCAAGTTAAATCTGTTTACATTGATTTTGATTGTTTGCCTCCTGGGCCTGCTTCAGCACCATGCTTAAGCAAATGTTGAATGCTAAGCGCATACTTAAAGTCATTCCTATTTAGGGCATGTATATGAGATGTACTGACTCTCTCACACATTCTGCTGACCAGAAAGAGATGTAAATAGGTGCCATGCCCTTTGCTGAATTCAGAACTCAGAGTCAGAAACCAACCTCCAACCTCCTAGCTCCTCACACCTCTCCCTATTCCACGTGGTTCTCAGTAGACCACTCAAGAGTGGCAAGGGAAGGCACACACATCAATCACTCCAATGTAGGCGCCCCTATGCTGCCAGAGACCAGCTGGCAGCGGCTTCTGTGGAAGCCAAGTGTGAGCTACACTGCCTGAGCCACCACTTCCCATCTTATCTAGTCCCTGAGGACTGTGCTGTCCTTGAGATTTCCTGCATTTATCACACTGGAATCGGAAGCAAGGATATCAAATGGTAAGTGGCTGGCAATGTACAGCAAATTCTCTGCTCCCTTTAAATCTGCCCCTTTAACCTCTTGTCCTTAATAGTGCTCTGAAACATATACTGTAGTTGTTTTGCAGGATGTACCAATCTAGCGCTAACTTATGGCGGCTATCAAAGAGGTGGGATGCTTTAAGAGAATACAGCAGCTGAGCTCCTTTTGCTAGCTGCAAGTATTCTAAATAAATTGAACCTTGTTTTTTTCCCTAGAACTCTTTGATACGAACTTGTCTGCTTGCTAATATTAAGAATTGTTGTACAATTACTGCAGTACTCTTTATCTTTTTTCGTTTGAGGTGTTGAGGTCCTTCTTCATTTGAATGTGAATGTCCTTGAAGCTCTCTGAACTTTACACATGTATAGTTATAAAAAATGGGCCAAATTCATTTTTCATGTAAGCCTAATGGTGCCAAGGGACACATTTGCTCCACAGAGTTATTTTGTGGTAGAAGAGCAGATTTATAATATTGTTCATTGTTGGAGTGATCTGAGGCCAAAAAAAAAAAAAATCTCATTTTCAGAAGCTGTGGACTGAAACGCGTGAACGTTAATCTACCAATGGCAATATTCACCACTACAATGCTGTGCCATTTCAACAATCAGCTCTCAGGCAAAAAGGATTGTTCAGTTCTAATGTCAACATTTAGTAAGAATTATAGGGACTAGTTCTAGAAATACAGTCAATCTAAAACTTGCCTTTAGGTCATATGTCAGTTTATTTTAGTTTACAAACACAGTAGCTCACATCTCATTCTTAGCAAACCTTTCTGCTCCCCTCTGTTCCCACAGCAAAATAAACCAAATGACACCTATGAGTAGAGACAACAAAAGTACACCCTTACATTCACTGAGCCATTTATTAGGATCCAGCATCAGGTACTGTTTGGTCACCTCCAGTTCTCTCATTAACCACTCGTACTTGGCCTTGACCTCAGCAATTCTCTGCTGACGATGCTCCAGGATTTTCAGCTTGGCATTGAAACATATCATCTCCTGCCAACCAGGAAAAATGAGCATGAAAGGAACAGGTGAAGAGGAGAAGAAATACCCAGATCCATTCAGTCAAATGATCTTCACAACAGTAATACTGACAATGAGGCATTTACTTTGCAAGTGTATGAATGACTTAATGAAATAATCTATCATCTATTTTTATTGCTTTTTTTTTGATTTTCATGTTTTCCATCAGTGAGCTTTGGTGACTTTGCAAAGATAGTTAATAATAAGCCATAATAATTAATAACAGGCAGCATCTTGAAATCAGATTAGCTGTAGCAAAACATTTCTGGTTTTTGTCACCAGAAGTTTGGCTGAGAAAAAAACAAAGCTCTTGGGAGAAGGAAACCCATTGGTTGCTGTATTAAAATCCTAAATACATCTCTGTGCTTGGCACAAAAGAAATGCAGTAGTCATATTTTAAAATAAGAAAACTGGTAGCAACATCAAATTTAAACCATCTTTAAACAAAAGGAATATGCTATGAAAAGCTGTAGCAATTTACAATCATTAATAAAGAAGATGTATTTTCTGTAAAGACATGGGGCACAGTAACAGCACAGGGTGTCTGTGTGGAGACAGCCAGCCTGGCTTCGCATGATTTCTCAGGTGTGGCAGCCATCAGGACGTGCAGTAAGTGAGCCTAGGCTGAGGTCTGTTCTACCCTCACTAGAGTGGGAGCATTTCCAACACCACAACTAGCCTTCTCCAAGCCTGTGGGAAGGCCTCCACACTACCTTATCTTCTGCTCTGTAGACTAATCTGCTGTGTGGGTGAAGAGTGGTGGAAACCCCATCGCTACAAGTAACATGTTTCTCCATACAAAATCATATCAGAGAACATCACAAACAGCCTAACCAAGTGAGATGGGCTATGAAGAACAAGTTCCCTAAAATATTAACACAGTCTAAATCCACAGTTACTGTAAAATTGGTGCTATTCTACCACTTCAGGTACCCTTCCCAATCATATCTCTCAAGAGATGACTTTTATAGTTCCCTGACCTTTCTGTAAATTTGGAGGCTTGAGGTTGGCAGGAACAATCTTGTTAGAAAAGACATTAGCTAACCTGAAAACAATATCATCAAAGCACTTGAGACACCTTTGCTGCCTTGAAAGACAGATGCTGGAGCACAGAAACCACCATAAGGAAGGAGCAAAAATACAAGCGACCAATGTTTGTTAGCTGCAATGGAGGAAGGTGTAAACTGAGTCATAACTGCTCTTAAATGAGATAATGGGTTTTGCTGCCTGTTGAATTAGTTGTATGTGATACTACACACTTTTGACTACATGATCTGAATTCCTTCTCTTACACCCTCCAGGAGGAGGGAGACAGATTAAATAGATTGCACTCACCTTGCTGTCCCCACCTCGTCGCCGCTGGAGCCTCTCCACATCATCTATTTCATAGACTTTGATCTCAAAGGGCTCTCCCAGCCCCCTCTGCCCACTTCGCAGGGGCCCATCCACCCAGCGGACGCCAGGGCTGTTGGCAGGCTTCCTTGCTGGGGAAGCAGTATCAAGCGATAAAGCTGGAATAAGTCTTCGTCTCTGGGAACCTGCAAATGCAGAAATTGCCATTTCATGTTAGCACAGTTACTGCCTCTCCTTTCTGCTCCACCTGCAGAGATGTTTACAAACTATATATATTAAATCTTCCTACAGAAGAAAGTTGAGTGAAAACTCAGGGAGCCCAGGGAAGTTTGGGTTAGCTGTAGCTGCAATGTGCTGTACCACGCACCACGACGCAGATGTTCTTTGGTGCCGGACTCCAGAATTTGATCCTCAGCGGGCATATGTACCCTAAAGTTTCCACAGCTTGTGCCTGCTTCCTTTTGCTCAGATCTCGGTGTGTGCCAATGAAGGACCAGAGCTGCAGGTTGGACCTGGTCTAGCTTTGCTGGTACTGGCTCTTACAGCCTAAGGACAAGTATTAGCCAGCCTCTGCATACACCATCTCTAAGGGAGCTGTCATTTTGCTTTTTTTTTTTTTAATCAAAGCACAAAAAACACTTTGATACCCAAGTTCCCCTACTATGCTGGAGTTGAGTTCCAGTATACCACCACCTAGTCCTTTGCATAACAACACTGTAGGTTGGCTAGAGCAGTAAAAACTCTGAAGGGGACAAAACACCTGCAGTAAGTACATCTGAGCTTGGAGTTGCCACCAGAGTCACATTAGCCTTGTCTCTTTATAGCCTTGTTTCTATAATATAATAAAGAATATTCTAAAGAATATTCTTTAAAACATTTCCCACTTATGTGTTTACTGTAGCATTGGTGATGGGCAAGACAGCAGCAAGAAAAATGAGCTGGCAGAAGAGTTAGTCACTGTGTCTGTTTCTATACCAGTCCACAAGAACACCCGCTCTGCTTTACAATACCAGCACAGAGGATGGGAGTACTGCAATAGCTGAAAATTTACCATGGTTGGTAAGGCCTATGCCATATGGAAAGCAGCTGCCATGTGAGTTGCCAAGTCAGAGCCTCAGGTAAAGCAAGGCAAAAAAAGAATGTCACTGGTCTGATGGCAGCAGTAAGGAAACTGAGCATATGGTTTGTTGGGAGAAAGAACAGACACACACAAAAAAATCCTCAACTGGTCACATTTCCTTGCTTGGTTTAGTACAGTTAGAGCAATGACTGGGTTTAAAAAAAAATGTTTTGTAGCTGAGAACTCCTGCAGGGTCTCCTCTAGGAGACAGCAGGAATAGAAGGGGTGGAAGGAACCAAAAAAACAAAATCCACAGCCAGCAAGTTTGAATGAAAATATTAACTGACTCTCTTGGCTGCAAGAGCAAAATTGATGCCAGCGGGGAAGGGATGCAGAATGATCACGCAGATTTTATTTTAAAAACAAGATAAAATCAGTTAGAGGAATCTCCAGCACTACATTTATTGAAACTTGAATGCAAATAGCTTCAACATGTTTGACAACTTGGTGCTTCAATGAAAGCTAAAGAAAACCCCAAAACCCCAAAGTATCTATTGATTCTCTAGTTTTTGGATTTGCAAGTAACCAAGCATTGTCTGGTTTCATTCATGGGAGTCTGTTTCTCTGCTGACTTTGTGAATATCACAGCTTATCCCATCAATTTCTGAGCGCAGCAGTCTGTGCTAGAAACCAGCAGTTAATAACTAGTAAATAACATGTAAATGCTAGCTCTGAAATGGATGAGAATGGTCTATCTTGCTGTCTATCTGGAAAGCCCAGTCTACTCAGTTTTTATCTGAATGCATCTGAGATAACTCTATGCAAGAAAAGGAGAGCACAGCCAAGGCGCTCTACAAGGCCCCTTTATACCAAACGGCCTGAGATCTGGACTGCCCATCCTGTGACATCTTTCATAGCTGTATTTACTACTCAAACTGCAGCCCAGCAAAAGAGCCCATGCTCGAACAAACGAGGCCTTACACATACCAGCAAGTAGGAGTTATTTTAGACCTGTGATACCAGTCACTGGAAGTCAAAGTCAGCATTCACTTACCTTGAATCCATTTCAGCTAATCTCGAGATTAAACTGCCTGATCAAGAGAAGAATCAGATCTTGATAAAAGGAAAAGCAAGACCTGATCCATTACCATAGCTAAAAAGTGACAACAATGAGAGAAACACATTTTGGGAAGACATCAAAAAACTGCATTGCTAAAAGTGACTTGCCAGCAACACTAGAGAAAGGCAACCAAATGGTGAGAGCAGCAACATACTGGAAAGGAGGTGAGACAGGGTGGTAGACTGTAAAATTTTGTTACATGCAGGGAGAGATCCTGCAACAGGTTCAGCCTCTCCTGGAAAACAAGCCCCCTGCTTGCTTAGATGTGAAGGGCACACAGTGCCACAGTGCCCTTCCCTAGTGTCACTCAAAACTAAAAGAGTTTTGGCATGAAATACTTTTTAAAATACTTTTTAGGCTTTTGGCCATGATATCTCAAAAGAGCAGTCTTTTAAATTTTGTCCGAGTGTAAAAGCAATCTCTTTCCTATCTTTGCTGCTCATGAACTTTTAGAGCCAGCAACACTTACAGAAGCCTCAGATCTGACCTCCTGTGTCAGCCAACTGCGGATAATTCTTTTTACTTTGTGCCCTGCACTGATGGTCACATCTCCTTTCATGCCATGCCTACAGACTTGCTCTAGCATTTCAAGGAATCAGCTGAACAGACTGGAAATTCCTTCTGTCCAGCTCTCCCACACATGGCTGAACCATGACTAAGGTAGTGCCTCTTTCTGTGATGTTTTATTTTCTTCCTTTTTTCTTCCCTCTTTCTTCCCCCCGCCCCCCACTGTGGCTGTTAACACCACCTTCTTGTGTAATAGGGCACTTTTAAATCATCCCCACTGGAAAAAACAGCATCTCCAATCAGAGCCAAAGCCCAGGTCTGAGATACTCTGGGAATGGAGGTGGATGGCTCCAATTCACTTTGCCTCGAGAATAGCATCAGGCTCTTATGTGGAGCAAAGCAAAACAGATGTCAGTGGGGCATGAAGTATAGGGATGATGGTAAATGTTTTCTGCATTTAGTTCTCATTCACACCTAGTTGGCTCAATGGAAAGCAGAAGCCTGTGGTCTAGAAGGAGGGCTCCAACCTGAGGCTCCAGCTAATAGTGCTTACCCCTCGGTGGAGAGACAGCAGAGACTGCAGTAGAAGCAGGGGATGCGCTAACATGAGCTCACTGTGTTTTTCTAGCCAGAGCTCATGCCTGGGTAGTCTGTGGGTTATCACAACAAAGCCAGGCTGCTGGCTCTCGGTGCACTGGGGCAATGTGGCAGGGCAAAGCTGCCTGAGCTGGGCCCACTTGCCACCATCCACCCAGGGGCTCCTTTGGGATGCAGGGGCTGCCCGTGCAGGTCTTCCAGCGGGTACATCTGTGTGTGAGGTGGAGAAGAAAGGGAAAGAAGGACGTCTTTTTATCTGAGCCTTGAATGCTGACTCAGGATGATTTATCTGAGGTTTAGAGCTTTGGGGAGAAATGAAAGAGCTCCTGCATCTTTGCAGTGTGGCAAAACTGAACCTAGTTTATTCTAAACATGCACTGATTAACAGCCTGTTTATTACCCCACGTACAGAAAATAACAGTGTCTGTTAACAGGAGACACCTGACACTGACCTTTCCATTTAGCCTCTGTTTTTTTCTGATTTCACCTTAATTTGGATCAGTAAGGAGATACTGCCAAAGCAGATCTCCAGGGTGAGTGTCACAAAGCAGCTGACAGCTTGTTCATCCATATCAACACACAGATACATCAATTAAATTGTTAAAATTAACACAGTTTTCCATTTACATAGAAGATACCCACTTGAAGTCCCAAATTTATTGGGAGCACTTGATGAGGTTAGGATCTCATAAATTTTGACAGTACAATAAATAAAGTGCTTTGTAGGAGCTACAGGGCACCAATCCTCTACTTCCCCACACACATCTTAAGAAGACAGCGGGCAGCCGGGGAGCTCGGTAAGGCATCTCTCAGCGGGTCCCTCCTGCCTCTGCCCCACAGGCTGGGACTTGGGGAGCGTGCTGCCTGCCCAGCACCTCGGCAAAGCAGCTGACCCTCCCATCGCATAAGTGGGATTCATTCCTCCATTAAAAAAGATATGTATACCAAAAATCATTCTGAAAGAAATCCTGTAAGCAGAACCCAGGACAGAATAACACTTTCATTTAAGACCATACAGCACAGAAAGCAACATGCCATTTGCAAAATGTCTTGGAAGATGTTTTTCACTTAGTTTTAATTTATCAACACTCAGAATAACTCCTCTCAAGCTTAGCTTGAGTATGAACAACCACACTGTAAAATAGCCCTGAAAATGTACAGAATACAAGACTTGCTTTCGCAACAGATCTGTTGCTCTACCTTGAGCTATAGGTTAAGGTTTGGCCAGGTTAAAATGAAGATAAATAGAGTAACAGAGCAGTGAAGGTGTGCAGTGTGAAAGCAGATCTGACTGAACAGTTGCACTGAAGCCACAACATACTTCAGCAAAGATAAGCCCAGGGAAGCCCTAAGGTATTAGAAACACAGACCAAGCCAACTAGGTATGTAAAGGTAACTTTAAGGATAGGAAGACTCACTGACCTCAGCAAAATTGCCCAACTGCATAAAGATGTGTGCACTTAAAACTATGTGTTGACTAGGCCAGAAACTCTAAAAGGTCTGATTTTGCTTAAGCACTGTATATTTTGGGGTGTTCCCCTCAGATTGCTTTCCAAGCACACATTCCAGACTGAGCATCTTTTCTGTGAAAAAGGTGAAGGAAAAAAATATAAATGCAAAATCTTCATGAAAAGAAGTGTGATGCATATCTCTTCAAAGTAGGATACATCTGAATGGGGTGCAAAACAACTGCTGTCTTAGAAATTTCAAGGTGTTTCAAACAGAAAATGAAACTGTAACTTGATATATCATAATTTCAGAAGTTTATAGTGTGTGCTCAAAGGCAGGATGTGGAGCCAAAGCTATTCCCCACTGCACTTAATATTATGGGAGGTAAAATTGCTCTTCTCCACAGAACCTGCTATTCGGCATCTTGTTTTTTCTCACTAGACAGTCCATCCAAACTCAAGGCAATGACAAAGAACCAATTTTGGCTAAGTAGAGCAGTACCCCTAAGCTCCCACCATTCCTTCTGTAGCTTCATTTCCAAGAAATATTGTGCTTCCAGTAGCAATAGCATCAACCTCAAATGTAGCATCAAACTGCTTATTAGTAAAGATCACCTGTCCCGTTCCCCCTGCTGCTCCTCACTGACTGTCAGCAAGGCTCCTGCTTTGTTTGACTTGAAAACACAATCCCATTTCCTAATGAGATGTGCCCTTATGGGCAATTGTCCATGACTGAACCAACTCCTCCCCATTCTTTTGACATCCTTTCTCCTAGTTTATTTTGTAGTGAACTTTCCCCACTGCAGAGCCAGAGCACATAGCTCTTCACTCATCGGATTTTCATACAGTTTGCACAGTTCCCCTCCTGATTACTGAAAACATTGCCAGTGCTTTCAAGTGGAAGGCCCCTCTGGTGGTGTGGAGACTTCATCAGAAGTATTTAGGGTGCCCATCTTGAGGTCAGTCCTCCAAACACCAAAATAATCCAGGCACTTATTGTCAGAAAATCTAAATGGCATTGGCTCATCCTGGCAACTCAGATTACATCGGAAGCACCATCTTGCACCTGAATACCTGGAATACGAAACACAGATAGGATCCAACATTCAAAAAAAAATCTTCTACATCCACCTAATTGTAAAATAATTCAGGCTATATTCTGTGTTGACCCTTGTTTATAATCTTTCAACCATATCTATACTAGATATGTTGTTTCTGTACTGGTATAAGGAACATGCTGAGGTACAGCCTACTCCTAATTTTTTTCTACCCATCCAGTTAATTTCTTAGCCTTGCTTCCTGAATTACTGTCTCACTTCAAAATGAGCTTTTCAGGGCAGTTCAGAGCTGCTGAAATCAGATCAGGAAGCAGCCCCCCTGTAGCATGGCAGGTTAAGTAATCTAGGAGATGCTCCAGGGAAGATGCACATCACAGAGGGTGAGTTTTCAGCACCCACAATCACTAGCAAAAAATTAGCTGAGTACCTTCTAAATATTTATCTCACTTCAGGTTGGATTTTGTTTTAACAGGTATTTGTCAGCATTGTGGCATTATTTAAGGAGGTGGCTATTGTTATGCCAGTACTGCACTAAATAGCTGTGCCAGTCGCTTGGGCAGCAAAGGCAGAGGCTGGGGCAGGGGGAAGGGGCTCTGCAGCCAGAACATTAGCTCCCAACAGGACAGTGGTGGAGGCATTCCAGTCAGCTAATTCTGTGGCAGTGTCAGGAGCAGGTTTTATTTACACCCAGCCTAATGGTGTGCGACTCAGTCATGCATGTTACATGGAGCCTTCACCGTGCACAATAGCCTGCTGCCATTTCCTCTATTAAATCATTCCTATGTTCATGTGGCTGAAAGCTCAGTGCTGGCATGCAGTAGTCAAGCGTGTAAAAAATGATTACTCTGATCCCTTTCAACACAGATTTGCTGCATGAAATGGCCTGGCTTTGACCTGGGAAAATCAATGCTGTTGTTTTAATGAACAAAAAAAAAAAAAAAAAAAATGGAGCTGAAGCCTGCACTTCCCCTCCTGCTGCTTCCCCCAGGGCTGTCCAGCCAGCAGTCACATGCATAAAGTGGTCACCTGCATGCAAACAGCTTTTTCCTGTATAATTCTAAACATCCTTTGTCATGGTAAAAGTATAATGCATGATACCAATTAGCTACCTTCACTTGTAAGCAAGTTAATGTAGAAATGCTGGAGATGCCTGAGGCTTTGTGATACAAAGGGCAATTTTCAGCTCCCTGCACTATGCCTTAGGCAGTCTAAACATGAACCAGATTCCTTTTCACTTGGATTCAACAAGAAAAGCTCAGACTCTTTTTGCTGGTGTTTTGTTTCATCATTATCATTTTGGCCATGTTTCAAAATGTGATGCTTTGTAATACTGGTTGGAGATAGGCTTTCATAATTTACAGCCTGTGGATTCAGCCTCTAGCTTTTTCTGCTGCTTTTGTAGGCCTAAGTGCTTCCAGAGAGTGAATATGTTTGAACACAGAGTTTTCAGGGCTTTCCAGGAACCTCTAAATCTCCATCATTAAAATCATCCCACTAGTTAAATCCAAAGCACACAAGTAATAGAGAAAAAAGGACTCTAATTGTACATAATTATTGTCATGTCTTAACAGTCTACCTTTTTATTAAAGTGTTTAAAATCATGTAGCAATTTGCTCAGCTTTGGTGGTGAAACTTAGTACTGAGAAAGAGCCGCAAGGAGTCATGAAACTTTACTGCAAAAGCCATAAAATGCTGTAGCAGGAATCTTTAATTATCTATAGTCAGACAGGGTCCCCACACAAAGATTAAAGCTTGTGCACAAGCGCATGCACACATACCTGCATGCCAGTCCTATCCTTGACTCACAAAAGCAGAGTCCTGCAAATGCTGAAACACACAACTCCAACTCAGGGCAGCTTAAACTTCAGGAAGTCACAATTTGGAAACCTTCACTATCCCCCAGTTTTGTCCAGACTCAGCCTTACAATCAACAGCATCCCTTAGATTTTTTTTTTTCTGATGCTCGTTGATACTCGACATTCAGGAAGGCTGAACTGGCCCAGACTGACCCAACTTGAAAGCACTTTACATGTAAGGACTTTCTCCCCCAAGCCTCACCTCTTTGACAGTCTCCTTCCTTCCTACAGGGGTCACATCCTCCTCCCATGCCAGCTGGCACGCAGTGGTCCCCACTGGTGTGCTACAACTGCTGCACGCTTGCTTCTCCCCCAAGCCTGCTTGGGCCTCAGAGCAGTGCCCTCAGTGTTTCACCCTGCTGGCATCAGCCACAGCCCCAGCACCAGTAAAGCTTCAGGCTCAGACTCAGCTCCAGAAAACCTCAACTAGAGAAACCAAAGGAGAGCTGCTCCTTGGCAGAGGTCTGTCCCATCTCGGCAGAGCGCTGCAAGCAGTAATAGAATGCAGCTCTCAGGTCTAACCTGATGTCACATGGGATAGGGACTGTCTTAGGAACCCAATCCTATTCCCACAAGGAACAGAAAACAAAACAGCCACAGGGAGATCTCTGTGGTCTCCATGGAAAGCCTTGTTTGTGACAAGTCACATCAGAGCCCTTCCTGTTCTGCTATCCCCAGAGGAGGTCTTACATGCAGTTTTGAAAGGACCAAGGGGCTGGAACCTATAAATAATATCTGCAGGAGAACAAGGAGTAAAAGGCAGGAACAAGGCATTCATGTACATTACACAGGAATGTAAATAGGGCCTGGCTTTACTGGGTAAACCTCATTAGAGCCTGGGCTCTTGCTTTGCTGTTAGATCACAGCGGGCAGGACCCGGAGCTAGCACCAAAGCTGCATCTCTGAAATCATCCAGTCATGTTTTGCCTTGAGAATTATTTCAGACTAATGCCCACGTACATCCAAACTAAACTGGGGAAAAGATGGTAACAACCAAAGGAGAAGAGCAGGAAGCAGGTAGGTAACACTTCCGATCTAAGGACCCTGCTGTTATTTTTTTTCATACCACCATTATCGAGTTTTATGAGCTGGTAACGAGGGAACACAGAAATTACACGGGTTGCCCAAGGTGATACAGCAAACCAGCAGCACAACAGAGAATAAAGCATAGATCTTGCAAGTCCTAATCTGCCACCCCGCCTGCCTCCCTCTCATACCTGCTGTGTTCCCAGGATACAAATCTGGCTTTGGCAAAAATGAAGTTTAGCCTGAACGCATTTCCAGACAACACACAGGAGTACATACTATAAAAGCACCCTTGTCATTGCCTTTCCATGAAGCAGCACTGGGCCCTGGCACTTGAAATTTCTGAGGAATTAAAAAATAACATATGATTGGTGGTAGTGATGACCGCACAAACTATGCTCTAACAATTCAATGCCCTGCTCAAGACAGCACTGCCTACCCAAGAGAGAGGAGACCACAGCCAGAGCCAGAAATAGGGCTGAGATGCCAACAGGGGAAAGGCTAATGGAGTGAGTGAGTGAGTGAGTGAGTGAGTGAGTGAGTGAGTGAGTGAGAGAGAAATCAGAGAAAACATAGTTCAGAGAGGCTTGTGGCAGAGAGGGAGAGAGGGAGAGAGGGAGGGAGGGAGAGAGGGAGAGAGGGAGGGCCTGCCACAAAAAGAAACAAATGAAACCCTCCTCTTCACTGCTCAGCAAGGGCAGGGGACTGAGTGCAGCCAAGACAGTGAGGTTGAGGTCAGGAGTCAGGAGTGACAGTAACTGAACCCTGGATCTGGCTCTGTAAAGATCTCTACCTTCTTTTCTCCACCTGTAAAATGGGATCTAGAATAATACAGCACAGGGTGGATTAAAAAGCAGCTGTACAAAGCTGTGAAAAGTATAGCTGTGGATCGGGGCTAAATAGCTCTGTTTCTGCCATAAGCAGTCACTTTGGGGCAGTATATGCTGACATGATGTTATAGGACCCATGTTAAATGATAGAAAGATGGGAAGGTTTATTAAATGGATAGGTCAACTTCAGGGGAAAGACTTATGCATTTCATGATGTAAACATATGATTTTCAATAGATACCAAAATGCAAGAGACTTTTTAAAAATTATTATTTCCTTTTAATTTTGTACACACAATACAGGGCTGCTGTGAATTGCACAGGTACCCAGGCAGAGCTCAAAATTTAACCTAAGGCTAACACTGAAGGATATGAACTAGCTTTATCTTTCAAAAGCTGTCAGTGTGGGCTTGATGCTTCATGTATGACATCCAGGACAGAAGCACCCACACATACAAATAATGCACTTAAGAGCTTTGAAAGACAAGATCTTAATCTCAAGAAAAAAATGATGTCTTTCCAATGTGTCAGAACTTCAGAAGTAATTGTGAGATCTGACAGGGCTGCTGGTGATTCTCTTAAAGACTCTTTATAGCTCCTCTTACAGGGGCCTTGGGCTGATTCATGTTGATCGTGTCTGACAGCTAGCATTTCTGTTAATAATAATCATAAATAAAGTGGACAAGGTTGCGTGACCTGAAATGAGCATATCTATAGTGCCATATCCATTACCACACAGTGGATCTGTGACCGCAAATCAGGAAAGGTCCAACGCTCTTGACACTATGTATTAAAATAATATCTGTCTTTTAAGGGCTCAGAACCTTTGTCCGCTATCTTTTTCATTAAAAAGTGTTTCTTAAGAGAGAACATTCACACTAGAACAGACCTATAGAAAGGAGATATTACAGAGGATGAAAGATTGCAAACCTTTGCAATTTTTTTGTTTATTATGCAATAAAAATATATTTGTGAACAGCTCTATTTTCTCTTATATCTCAGCTCCTCCTTCATGTTCTCCTGCATTGAAGTCATAATCCTGGTTTTATGCCATCATAAATCTGCTGACATGTGAAAAATTATACTATTATCAAACACATCAAATCAGAATCAGTATTTCACCTCTGCAGGACCAAATGCAAACAGGAGCTGGGTTATAAGAAAGTGAAGCCTTATTAATTTCTGGGCAGTGTTTTGCTGCTAGAGATATGGAAGGTTGTAAAGAGGTTGTTTTTTTTTTTTTAATTTGTATAAAACCCCTGGTTGTACACAGATACAAGTACAAGTCATTCAAAACAATACTGGAATTACTTGCTGATATAGGGAATCACTCTCATAAGTAGAGTATTAGAGATTATAAACTCAGAATCTCTCCACATCAGGTGACAGGCTGAATTAAGAGAGAAGCTTTGCAAATTACTTTGAGGAGGTCCATGTGCCAGGCTATGCTGGGGGTCAGGCAATTTCCAGGGACACAGGCCCTCCACTGAAAACCCTCCACCCCAGAGGTCCAGGTCTAGCAATGGGTAGATATCTGCAATGTTACTGAACAGGGAGAGAAAAACTAAACCATACAAGAAATTGGAATAAAAAGATTAATCCGCTGGCCAGCAAAAAAGCTGCATTTGGTGAAAAAGACAGGTCAGGTATTACACAGCAGTAAAAAAGCAGCAAAGCTTTGACTCTCCATGTTCCCCACTAAGGAAGGGTTCCTGCTGCCCCATCACCTGCTGCTTTTGTATATCTGCACAGCATGATAAACCAGTGTCACTGCTCTGCCAGGTAGGTTCAAGGCTTACTAGACCATGGAAAAGCCTCTTCTCCCCAGGTGTCTTCCAGACTGCTACAAGAGCAACTTGAAAATTGAGTCTCAAACAGCCCTCTCTTCATAGCTCCCTTTTCATGGCCTCTGACACAATGTTCAGTCCTGCACAGGGGTTATTGAAAGCAGAAGCTGTAAGCCAAAATACAACCTTGGTATAAAGCAGTATTCTGTAAATCTATAATTTCAGAAGATCGGAAGCTCTTCTGTAATTACAACACAAAGGCAGTATTTTCCTCGGTCATACCTCTAGCCTTGTCCAGTCTCCAATGTGCTATCAAAGTAGAGAGACATGAAATGAAACAACTAGTTTTGTGAACAAACAAATCCTGGTCTCCTACTGATTTAGGTCTGGGATGAACTCTAGAGTCTAAATAATCTGCAGGTTCTGCCTGAAGCTTTTCTTAGAGTACTTTTTAAAAGTATCTGCCTAGGGAAGCGGGGGGATGTTCTCTAATGTCTAATAAGGAAAATCTACATTGCAGTTTTCTCTCTGTTCCCTCATCTGCACAGGTGCCTGTTTTCACAGAACTTGATATATTTTTGCATCTAAGTGTCCTGTGGAGAAAGTCCATATTATATGGGCAGCTTCTCCACAAGACACAAACCAGTTGTCAGTATACGTCCACAAATGCCATCTCTGTGAACAGCTTTGTTTCCCTTTTCCACAACATACAAATCATCCTTCTTTTTCTTGCAATATACCATTAAAAAGTTTACATTTGAAAGCAGCTATTAGAGGAACTACTCCTTAGAAAGAGGAAAATGAATTTATTACCACATAAAATGAAGGGATAGGAAAGAGGTTTTCTCATAGGATACAAAGTTAACTTCAGAAAGATTATTTCATCACTTGGCCTGTGCTTGCATCGTGTAGAGCGATCCCTTTCAGATGCATCCTCTGAATGAGTACAATCAGTCATGCACTTATAGATATGGTTTTAATAACAATATCTATTGTATTCACATCTGTGCTGCACATGTTCTTCCTGCTACCACAGTCAAGAGCAGAAAGAAAGAGTTACGCATTACTCAGTTCGCTCACTGCAAGTGAATCCCAGAGGTGAGAATCCCAGCAAGTGGAATGGCTGGTGAATTAGGAACTCCATGAGAATAACACATTTTGGACAGATAGTGCTACTGTAGGAAATGTAGTCACTGATATTTCACATACCTGTGCACACCATTTCAAATGTCAATGTGCATTTTTTTCAAAAGTAAGCAGGACTTGCACTTCAGGTTGGAAAAAAAACACCCAGGAAAAAGGTAAGGTGATCAGCTGATGGATCCTCCTCATCACTGCCCTGCAAACTTCTGAAACACTCTGGTACAAAGATGTACCAGTTGCAACTGCACAGACTCCTGGTATGATGCAGGAGGTTCTTGTCATCTAATTAAAATGTCCTGATGTAGCGTGAAAGCTATTGGGGATTATATCTGAAAAAATTTGAAGTCCTTCTGAGCCTTACTATGATCACTAAAAAGGTTTCAGATTTGCAAGTGCTTCAGTGCAGTGGTGCATATATATTATTATTAATACAGTTTGTAATTTGTTATAAATAAATTACTGGGAAAAGAGGGACTCATAACCCAAAAGTTAAAAATCAAGAGTCTCAGAGGCAGGATACCATCTTTCAAGGGGCATGAACACAACTTTGTTCCATCTTCTAGGTGGGAAGAAGAAACTCAGCAGTGGTTTCAGCTGCAGGGCATCTTGCACCTTTAGGCATTCAAAACAAACAAGGAGCAAAAGTGTGTTCACAACAGATACCGCTATTCAGCAAGTCTCTGGTCTTGTGCTGGTGAAACACATGCATACCAAGAGGGAAGTCTGCCCAAAGTGCTTTAGAGTAACAGTTATATTTCACCACTTCACAAAAGCATCTTTTTGGAATCACATCTGAAGAGTATTTGTATCAGTAAATACTTGAATGTGGCTGCCATGGCATCACTAACCAGTTTTAGGGATAAATGTTCTTCTGTTCAAGTGAAGTAAGCCTAAGTGAAATGAGTGAAGGGGAGACCACTGCAAAGGCAATGTAACCACACAGGATTCATGCATGTTGCAAAAAGAAGAAACGCAGAGCCTAGGACACTTACCCTGGCCTTGCTTCTCTGCTAAGTGATATAGCTGGTACTGAATTAGCTCACCTTTAGGGCTAGCCTCCTCATCTACTTAGCTGCTTTTGTCCGAGTCCCTCTTTCACAGCACCACAAGCTTACCTGCATTTGATCGTTTCTTTGGGTTTTTGAGACTTCGGCACCTGCCACCTGCGGAGCTGCTGTTCTCGCTCATGGAGTCTTGTGCTGAAGATGCGCTCCCCGTCGCCTCACTGTCCCTCATCATGCTCTCATAGCCGCTGCTTCCCCCGCTGTGGTAGAAGAGGGCAGTCTTCCCCATGGCGGGGGGCAGCTCCCCGCTCAGGACACTGCTGTTGTCACTCCCGTGGCCACTGCTGCAGCGGTGAGGTTTCCGAGGAGGGGTGATCTTGCTGTAAGGGGACGGCAGCATGTGAACAGTTGGCTTCTCATCCCCGGGAAGGCCCCCGCGCTCATCTGCCTCCGAGCTTCCCCGTGGCTGTAAGCCTCTGGCACTGCTGCTGCCTTGGAGCAGTTCTGAAATCCTCCCGTTGACAGCCCGAAGGGGCAATTTGGAAGCAAGGCTGGAGCCTCGGTTTCTGCTGAGGGACTGTGTTGACCAGGACATGTTCTTCCCACTCGGAGGCAAACTGGAGCTCTGCCCTACAGACTGAGGCAGAGACTTGGTCGAGAAGCTGAGCGTTTTGGTGGCAGAGGCAGACAGGCTGCGGGCCTTGGGACTTGCCAGCAGAAGCTTGCTGACTGCAGAGATCTTTGACTGGCTGGCTTTTGGGGAGGCACCTGCTGACTGGGACAGGCCTGAGTTGGTGGGTGAGGACATGACACTGCGGCTGAGGCTCCTTCCAGCCCTAGGCATAGTGGTGTCTTTGCCAGGGCTCATTTTGGAGCTCACAGAGGACAGGCTCTCCGCTCTTTCCAGAGACAAACATTCATAGTGGCTTCCCGTGGACCTCCCGAGGGAGTTGGTCCTGCTGGCGAGCTGCTCCAGTTTGGCACTGAAGAGCTTGCTGCTGCTGTTGTTGCTGCTGCTGTCAATGCCAGGGCCCTTCTGTTTGGCATTCAGCTCCTCAGGGAAGCTGGCTAGGAAGGACCCGGGCTGGCTGGAGGGACTGCTTGTGGTGCTGCTGGCTGTGTTGTGCTGGGGGCTGGCTCTGTTCTTCTGATCCAAGCTTGACTTTCTCACTGGTGGCAGAGGAGGGGTCCCTTTGGGACGAGTGAGGACACAGTGTTTGGGAGAGGCCACTTTCTTGTCGAGGCTAGCCTTAAAAAACTGGGGGAGGGCAGGAGAGCTGACTCCACTACTGTCAGTGGCAGTAGGATGGAGGTGACTGTCAGGCTCTTCCTGCTTGCTTGCCTTCAGGAACCCTCGAGGGAGGCTACCATTCTTCAGGCCATCACTCGAATGAACAGGGCTTTGGGTTGCAGAGCTGGACGCTGCCACCTCACACCCATCCACAATCCTCTTTAGACTGTCAGATCCTGGGGAGATAGAGGCATCCCCACTGCTGCTGCTAAACCTGTCTGCTGAGGACTGCTTTGTGCTGTGCTCAGGCTTGGCTGGAACTGTGGCCATGTCAGGCCTTGGTCTATCACTGACCCCAGAGCTACTGTTTTCTACATCTTCTTCTCTCTTCAGCCAAGGGTCTTCAAATTTGATATCCTTCTTAGCACTGGATTCTTTCCCATCATGGGAATAAACAACCTTTGGGTCTGCAGTTACTGCTGGTACAGCGTCATCAGTGCCTTGTGCTTTGAAGGAATTAACAGCAATACATGGATACACAGTAATGTTTGTCTTCATTGGGATGTAGCCTTCACAGCTGCTGAGGCTTGCAGTGTTTTTGATTGTGACAGTTGTTTTCCCTAGAGCTGATATTTTGCAGCCTTTGATGGGTGGCACTTTGCTGAAAGCTTCCTCTCCCATTTCTGACAGTATAAGCATGTTGTCAGTCACTGGTTTTTGTTTGTCACTTACACAAATCATGCTGGCACTTTGTATGGTGCTCGCAAACTCGGAGACAGGAGGTTCTGCCATTGCTTCCCCATGCCCATAGCATGCCTGGGCTATGAAACTGTGGCATGACTGTTCACCATCACTCCCTGTGCTCATTTCACTCAACCATGAGCTGATGGATGAGCGCCTGCTGCCATCATCCTGGGATTTGTCATCCAGACCCAACTTTGGAAGGGGAAGGAACTGTGTGATGCTGACTTCAGACACAGGAGCTGCACTGGAGTAACATTCAAGATCTTCAGATATGCTGCTGATAATACTGACTGGCCGAGACCCAGAGGCCAAAGCCTGCACAGAGCAGTCACTGTTAAAACTGATGATGCTGGTTGGGCGCCCATTGTCAAGGACCCCACTAATGGTTAGCTCTTCTACAAGGGTGAACACCAGCTCGTCCTCTCCATTCAGCTCTAATGGCTGCTGCACAGTCACCATGGTGGTGCTCAGAATCTCCTTCTTGGATTCTGGAGAAATGCTTTGTTGCTGATCTTCATCAAGAACAGTCTCTTCAAAATCCCCATTGCTAGAGGACACTGGCTTCTTCATGATCTGAGGGCTCATGCCTACAGGTGGGGTCCGGATTTCTGTCTGCAATAAAGATTCACTAGACATCATTCCAGTATCCTTACTCAGGGGAGCTTGTGGGGGAGTGGAGCCGGGTAGGACTCCTTTCTGTGTATAGACTTTGCACCTCTGGGAAGGAGAAGTTGGAGGCTTGTACTCAGATGTCTTCGAGAGGCTTGCAATGCCAAGCCTGGGCGAACCCATTGGCCGAGGTTTACCTTCCACAAATCCACAGGTGTTGAGACTTTCTCTGCTGCTCTGCAAGCTGGTGCTGTGTGCTAACTGACAAGAGCTATGCTCTTTACTAGAGCTGCCTGTTACACTCCTGGGAGAAGAAGGAGTTGAAACATTTGTAAGAGCTCCAGAAGGAACAGGGGAGTGATTTCTCTTAGTTTTGCTGGGTGTTGCATTTGTATTTTCCTTGGCTTCTCTATCAGGATGCTGACATTCTGGTATTGTATCTTCCTTATCTGAGTCTGGTAAGTGGCTAAGCTCTGCCAGCTGGGTTGAGACAGAGCACTTAGACATCTGGTCTGAGCTAAATTGAGCAGGCATCTCTTCAAAGGGAAATTTGCCGGTCTCTTCACTGCCATCTATGCAATCCAGCCTCTCCTGGAGCTCTGCAAAGGTGTTGCACTTCAGGCAGTCTCTTTCAGATGTGCTGGGCCCTGATTCACTAACTTCTTCCAGCCTGCCCTCATTTTTTGTCTTTTGCAGAGCAGGAACTATAGGAACAAAGTCAGGGGGACCCTCATTATCTGTCAGTTCCTTATCAGAAAGGGCAGTGCCATTGGGGCCAACATAAATCACTGTGTCACACGACTGCTCACTGCTGGATGAATAATCAGGATCACTTGATAAATGTAAAATAGGGAAGTCTGGGTCAACAGTGTTTCTAGAATGGAAAGGCCTCAGCTGGGTTGGCCTCCGCATCCTACCCTCCTCACAAGAGCTCTCTCCTCCAGAAGAACTTGATGTGTACTGCAAAATGAGAGAGAGACCACATTGCAAACAGCTCCTCACACAAATAGCATATATCAAAAGGTCACAGTCACATCTAAAATGGGAAATCTCTCAACTAAGGCACACAGCTCTGAAGCTTCTTATCTACAGTCCTACAGCAAACACACAACAGTGTTCAATGGAAACACAATGCCCCAATTCTGTGTTCCACTTGAAATCATGACACTTCCAAAAAGAAGTACTGAACAAATAGATTACGATCCCTTCCTTAATAGAACGTGTCCAAAGAAATCAGATATTTGGCAAAGGCTTTGCTGATTTTGTGTGTGTGTGTGTATATGTAATGAGGAACATGAAAACTCATCACACAATTAAGGCACAAAAAATAAAGACAATCCCTATTTGGTCAGGCTACCGGTGTTTGGAATTGAATAACGTGCACTCAGAGGTCTCTGGAGACACACTGCTGTGATGATGTGGGGACTGAATCCCTTCACTTGTTTCTCCAATTCATTGACAAAAAAGCTTTTGTCAATCCATAGGCTGTCAATTTAAATGAAATGTATAAAATTAACTTGTTGTGCCCAATTCACACTATAAGGTGTTCAGAAGGAACAGGACTCTAAAATATGAAAGTGGATACAGTGCATTCTTACTCTACTTCTTGGGAAATCTATCACCTGTATTTAGAAGCAGTGGGAATAAAGGGGGCATCAATGCTGGCAATGGACACACTGCTTTGTATTTATTTTGCTCCTGCTCTCTCTGAGAAGCATAGAGAACCTAAGTCTTCATTAATCCAAATTTCCTTAACTCTACATCAGTTTCATTCCTTATTTCATTAGCACTAAGAGCATAACTGAAAATAAATGCTCTCTAACAGCTGTATCATTAAACAAAGCCAGCTTACAAACCTGCTATAGCAGATATGTCTGAACTCACTCCTCTATATCTGAAGCTGAAGCTTTATCCCTCCTAGTCTCTGCTATGTTCTCTGAGCCACTTGCCTAGGACAGTATATGTGCAACCCATGCGCTCTGGAATTGATCACTGGATTTTGTTACATGCTGCTCTACCCTATTAAGGGTCCTTCAGGTTCCTTCTTCCTCCCTCCTCCGCTATTACAAACAGGGAGTTATACATTGTCTTACCTTAGTTTTCTTTTTCTTCATCCTGAGGACCCTTGATGCAATCTGGATGGTGGACAGCGTCTCAGCGTAGTTCCCCGCAGCGGCTGAAATGTGAGCTATCATTGTGGTGCGGCAGTTCATATTCCCCAAGGACTCCCGAAGCAACATAGTGAGCTTGCTGTCTCTGCAAAATAAAATGAATTAAGGCTACATTAGCGAGCAAGGTTTCACTTTGACCATCATGATGTGACATGGGTATCAGCAAGATTTTTTTTTCCACTTTTTAATGGAATCCAAATTAGTTTTCTTCCTCAGGTTTGCACTATGTTTTGTCTGCAGCTCAGCATGCTGAAAGAACTTGGACTACAATTTAAAATTCTTTCCTCTTCCCAGTTCCCCCTTTCTGTCTTAATCTGGCCTCAGTCCTTCTGCGCTGTTACCTCTGCCAGGACAGAGATGCAGACCACTGTTTAGGTGCCGCTATAGCAAACACCAAACTGTTGCCCTTTTCCAGTGCGCAGTGTGCAAGCAAATTCTGGCCCAGCTCTGGAGGATGAGAGGGCAGTGGATTAGATTAGAAGACCCAAATTTTTTCTTGCCTTCTAGGGCCCTGGGTAACTCAATAATAATAATAGTTAAATCACTGAAATTAATTTTGGATGATGCTGGTGAAATAAAATTCAATCAAGCCTTAAGACTTTGCACAATTGTTCTTTCATATTAGATCTATTCTTCCACTGAGGTAGAAATCAAATTTTCTGTTCTTGCCATTTACTCTATTGTTCAGCATAGGATAGCTTTTGAAATGCTGATGCCGTATTGTGGGGCTGCCTGTGACTGGACTAAGAATATGAATTTTAACAGCATAATGATGCATATGTAACACTTCTGTGGTGGTCATCCTGTAGTCAGAAATGCATGATATAATTTTTAAAGAGAACTTTAGCTACAAGGTGTACAGCTCAACTGGATGTTTAGTTGGGAAATGGCACCCTCTTGAAGAGAGCCTCTCCTACACTAAAGGTTGTGGATGATAATTACATATGGCTGAAAGCAATGACAGCAAGAGCCTGATATTTATCTGTTGCTAAAGAAATTGCTTTCACTGTTGTAAAGACAGCAATACCTTCATTGGCCAGGGATCAGATTTTGGGGGCTCACTGTTCAATATCTGCTAATGACCTGTGGTGCACGTGTTTTCCTGGTTGTCCACTTGATGTTTCCAGCTCAGGGGAAATCTGCATGAAGCTGCAACTGCTGGGAACTGAAGCTATGCCTACTGGATGGGAGTGACGAACACCAAAATTCTTGAAACCTCTCTTTTTGATTGAGTAAACAGCAGCATTTGGGATGTGTATTTTGATGCATCTAGCAATAAGTCTGGGGAGTTCATAAATTGTGCTTCTCCTGACATTTCCAGGACTTGTGATTTCAGCTAATTTAGCAATACTGGAAGTAAAACATCTTTTGTTTCAGGATTTCTGCTTCCATCTGCTCCAGACACATTGAAGACAGTCTGGTGTGTCTGAGAAGCAAACAAACATCCATAAGGACTATACTGAGACAGCCTCACTCATTTCACTTGTGACCTAAGGCTGCTTTGAATCCACAGATCCAGAGTTAATAGGTTGCTGTATCTCAGGTTAGTGGCCCTCCTTTCCATCAAGGAATAATTAAGATGTCAAATTTTGTACATCAGTTACTGCCACTCCAATGCAGAGTTACACAGAAATTATTAACATCTGCACAGAAATCAATAACAAGCCTTTCATTTGCTAGTACTTCTATCATAGAAAAACATGAGACGACAGGGGAAAGGGCAAAAGAATACATTCTGAACATGTTGGTCCCCTGAGAATACATAACCCATGCAGCCAGCATCAGCACACTGTGTCGTGGCTCTCTGAGTGGTATATGCATTATGAATATAAAATAATCTGTGCCATCTGCCTTGTACTGAAATACACACTTGCAAGAACAATTATGATACAGAGGAAATTCCTATTCTATAATTCAAATGGTCCTCTGACATATATCAGATAGGAACTAAAGGGCAGATTTGTTTAGGATTAAAGTCTGAAACGTAGCAGCACAAAAGCCCAGCCAACACCGATTTCTAATTCGCTCATTCAGCACTGTCTGCATCTTGACTATCAACTTCACTTTGCACCCAGACAAAATAACTAGCCTCATGTCACTATTGTACATTGAAAAATAAAATAAAGAGGAAGAAAGTTGCTAAACACAGATTTTTGTCAATTCTGGACATTGTCATGAGACAAGTTCACCTGTTCACAGTTCACTGATCTGTAACAATAGCACCTACTAACTTCTAAAGGAAAGAAAGGAAATCAAAGAGAACATAATAACACAAAAATGTGTGGCTTAATTTTCAACTCACCCTATTCTCATCAAGTAAAATATTGGTAAAATATTTTGGATGTCTCACTGAAATTTGCTTGACAGACAGTATGAGACAAAGTAGATGCTTTGTTCTTCTGAATGCTGACATGGCACTTCTGCCTGAAAAAAAATAAAGGCTCTGCATTGTTTCATTAGGTGATTCATGAGTTGGTATTTGCAAAAGCCAAATTTCCTGTGAAAGCAGAAGTTTTGCAAAGAGAAGGTCTGCACTTCTGCACTGGAAGAGCTTTGAGAAGGAAGAACTTTGTTGATCTTCTACCTGTGCAAACTAAACTAAGACACAGGAAATTTTGAAGAAGCTACCAAAGAGCTGCTGCTCCTGCGTGCACATTTCTCCCTGTATTATGCAGAGACTGGTTTGTAGAAGGTCCCAGATTTCCCACAGCAGCACAGTGAATTGCACCAATGTCTTTATAGCAAAGAGTTGATCCTCGGGAATGCTATCGGTCCATTTCTATTCTGCTCCACGAGCAATGAAATGATATGCCAGAGGAGCACAATTACCTCATTTATACACCTGTCTCAATTTTAAATGTACTTCTATCCCATCCGCTAATGTTTTTTATAGTTTAGGAAATTTACCATAACCCATCATGAATGTGGGGATATAATACACAGAGAGCAATGAAGGTGGGGTTGGAAGGATACCACACTTCAACCTTTAAAGCCTGTATATCACTCTGCAGCCTTTTCAGTACTTAAAAGTTACCTCATTTTTCTAACCACATCACTTGGTCTAGTAAAATACATTACTATTATTTGTAAATCTTTTCTTGCCTAGCTCCTTAGATCATTATGACAACAGCAAAATATTACTAAATACTATTCATACAACCCACACAGGTGAAACCCCATATAAAGTATGCAAAGCTCTAACTCTGGAAAAGTCCAGAGGCAGGAGCCCTGGGGGCAGGAAACTAAACTCAGATGTCTCTAGGAAGTATGTCAGCAGGTATGGTACAGAGGATCCAGAAAGGAAGAACTGTGCAGACTGACAGGCAGAAATCTCCAGTTCGTTCTATGCAGTAGCAGCCCTTCACATGGAAAGGAGCTACCTCTTGTCCATGCTGCTCCCTTACCTCCTCCATAATTCCACCCTCTCACATTGCAGCAGCTACTGGAGGACTCATAATGCAATTTTCCGAGTCTCTCAATAGCTACCACTAAGGAACCCTAGCAGGTATTAAAACTCCCCAAACCAGAGATGGTAGAGCGGCAGCGAGCACAGTTACTTCTCTTCTGAGACTTCACTATGCAAACTGAGATCAGTGTAAATTAGTTCTTTAATTGCTCAGTAAGAAGTTAAAATGTACATCTTTATGTTCCTCTAATACATATCTGTATTTTCCTTCCTCATGAATGATTAATTATAGTCAGATTCAAACAATACAGAATCTTTCATTAGAAGAATGAAGATCATGATACGTTTCCTTGGACACTGCCTAAATCCCACTTGCCTATGTGGATTAAGTCAAAGTCTCTAATTTCATGACTGGATACTATTTTTCCACTAGACTCCTGCCACAATCATTGCACAGGATAAACAATGCTCAGTGAACAAGAAGTTATTCAGTCTTTCATTTAATCCTTGCCTTTTAATGTGCAGACTTGTGCTTTATCTACTGTTAGAACTATACAAACTCAGCTCTGAATCCAGAATGACTGATTTCTTCAGAGGCCTTTTTTTTTTTCTGTGGATCTCATCAATGTAGTATCTGATGAATGCCTCAGGTGAGGTACATAATCCCCTGATAATACCTGCAGCACTGAAGACTTCACTAACTATAAGCGTTTGGAGTGAAGCACTCATCTTTCAAAGAACTGAGCATTATAGTCTTTTGTATTCAAAGTACAGCTAACTTTGACTTATGTTGCAGAGAAAATGGGGTATCTGATTCTCAGTCTGAGTACTCAGAAAACCAGGAACATATGGTTAATAGAACACCTAAAATTTTTAGGAATGCTTTGGCAGAGGCAGTTCTGAAGGCGATACCAGTTCTCTTCAGAGAACAGCCCTCAGTTCCACTTTCCATATGCCCTCCAACTTCTGTTACAAATCAGGGAAGGAATTTATCAACAACAACCACTATTCTGATTCATCTCCAAAGCAGGTCTTGTATCTGCCTTGAAAAATATGACAATTCTAGGGGTTGTGGGGGATTCCTGCAAAGAGAACACAATATATAGCCCAAGAGGCTCGAGTAAGTTTGCCAGGACAACCTTAATTCTGGCATTTTCTGCCCCTGTAGTGATTGGTCTCATAATCCAAATGTTCTTGTTATATATTTTTATGTAATTTCATGTGGATTAGTGTTTATACTTCCATGACACATGACCAAGCCTGTAACCTTCCATGTATTAAAAAGACGCAGTTGCTGAACTAGCTGACCAGCTGGCAGCAGCAGTCGGCTGCCACCTTTGGATGGACAAGCAGTAGAGGAGAACATGACTCCTAATTTGCCATGAGGTTTTGCTAATATTAGCTGCCTGTAGAGAAACAGTGAGACTCAGGAGAATTGTTGTGCTGTAGAAGAGCTGTGCTCCCATGTGTTCACATCTTCTTTGCCATGCTGTTCTCTCATTAGACAAACCTGTTCTCTTCTATCAATGTCTGTCCTGAGCTTTCCTCACTCGACTTTCTCACTCATTCTCATACCATGATCCTCACCTCAACTGTTCACCTAAATAGACGAGCACAGCTCCATTTCATCCTGCTGTGGTCTAACCAGTTACACCTGATTTTGCCAGTCTCCAGCATCATTGCTAGATCCCCTCCCACTACTAATCTCCTCTTTCCTTACTTCTTGCTCTCATTAACATCCCCCACTGCCACTGCCTGACCTTCAAGGCCTCTGTCCAAACTCAAGTCTCCTTGACTGCTTACTGATACCCAGCAGAGGAACCATAACCCCACCATAATTTGGCATGGCTGACTGCATCACACTGCATAGGTGAGGTGAAGGCCAGAGTGACAGGGGAATGATCTTCCTCTGTCAAGTCCTTCAGCTTTATGAGAATAGATGTGAGCCATGTGTTTGAGTGAGCTACACAGAAAAGAGGCAAATTGTAATTGCTTTTGTTTAGGGCTGCAAAATAGAATTCATGAATAGAAATGAAGCAATAAGAATAAATATTACACTCAGGAAATTTGCAGGAGTCTTCAATACCCAGCATCTCATTCTCTGCATGGGAGAGTGTGTTGGGTTTTTGTGTGGGGGCCGTTTTTGTTAGTGGGGGAAGGGGCCACCTTGTGAGAAACTTCACAAAAGCTCCCCTGGCTCCAAGGCGTACCCCCTCCAGCACAGGCTGAGCCAATGAGCACTAGAGAAACATCTCTGTGAATTCATATTTGTGAGGGGAAGGACTGTGTTGAAAAGAAGGTGGAGAGAACCTGGAGGAGAGGCCATTGACCTGAACTAAAGATGACCACTGGCCTAAACAAAGAGAGAGCTTTGTTGCCAGGGGGAAGGAGGAAAGGGGGAGGACAGAGAACCTCAGACATGAGTTCAACTGCATGGAGCAGGAAAAGGTAAAAAAGGTCCCCTGCAGCCCATGGAAGTCCAATGGCAGATCCCCACGTGTAGACCATGGAGGACTCCACGCTGGAGCAGAGAAGCCAAGCCCAGGGGCAAGTGTGACTGAATTGAGACCCCAGAATCGCTCAATGCCAGAGCGGGGGTGGACCCCCAAAGCTAGGGGGTGAGGAGATGCACTGGACCAGAGGCCCATCTGCAGCCTGTGGATGTCCTCATGCCAAAGCCAGGAGGGGTGCCCAAAGAGGTCCATGACTCCAAGGGAAGCTTGCCTTAGAACATCTTGTTCCTGGATTTTCATGCTGGGAAGAGCAGCAATGGTGAACTGACTGAACCCCCGTTTCCTGTCCCTTGTGCCGCTGGAGGGGAGAGGATAGAGAAATTGGGAGCAAAGTGATTTGAGCCTGGGAAGAAGTGAGGGGTGGTGGGAAGGTGTTGTAAGATGTGGTTGCTACGTCTCACTGTGCTACTCGGATGAATGGCAGTGAATTAAATTGATTTTTCTTCCCCAAGTTGAGTCTGTTTTGCCTGTGACTATAACTGGTGAGTGAGCTGTCCCTGTCCTCAGCCTAATCCATGCCTCCTTTGTTGTGAGTCCCTTCCCATCTGACCAGGTTAGAGTAGTGACTGCAGGACTGCATGGTCCTACTGTGGGTTAAGCCACTACAGAGATGCAAGCAAAAGACTTTTCCACAAAAAGAGGGAATACTGGAGAGGAAGATCCAGCTACAGGCTTGGAATAATGATTTTTCTGCAGAATTATTTAACCAATCCTATCATATGCTTTGTTTTGGTTTGGGTTTTTTTCCCCCACCTTAACAACAAATATTTTCTTGTCTTCCCCTTCCTCTCACCCCACTGCTATGAGGATTTTGGCTATTCAGTGACAACATCAGCAACACAAATAATAATACTCCACAAGGGATACAATAAAATATTATAACTAAGCTTTAGGACGTGCAAGGGTGTGTGTTTGTGCTCTCTATTAATCACATACCTTAGTGTCTTCCTAGGCACTTGGCCAAAAGAAGAAAGTTGTCAACTCCCTCAAGGTGTTATTGTTACAGGATCAGACGATGTATGCCCTCAGGTGTCTTGTAATTTAATTATTTGTAGAGGTATGTCAAAGGAAAAATCTCGGTAACTGTGGCAGTTATTTTTGAACATGAAGCCTTAACTCTTCTTCCTTGTGCTGATGCACTGCTTTATTCGTAATAATAAATGCTGGCATAACAAGGGAACGACATAAATACTCCATTTGGTTTTGGCTCTTATTGCATGGAAATAATCTCCACAGAGGACAGTTTATAGCTTAAAAAGGCACAAACCCAATAGCAGAAGTTACAGGTGTGTAACAGCTGAGTTCATGATGAACTAGTATACTCTGCGTAGCTATGTCTTTCCTTTCTGTTAATAATTTTGATAGAGAGAGAAAGGAAATGGGAGAAATGTGTGTAGGCACAGGAAAATGAGGCCAGATGGAGTGATAAAGCCCTCAGTGGTTCATCCATGTAAGCCTGGCTTTGTTAGCACAACGAAGCGAAGCAGTTGAAGGAAGATGTGTAACATGTTGGACCTTTAACCTGGGAAATCCTTCACCTGGTGAAATGAGGCATTGGGGAAATAATGAACTTGTTCCAGGTAGAAGCTGACTACCCTTAAAGGGAAAATCTAGCAAAGTGGAAATCTCCACTGCCACTACAGCTAGTTACCTTGGATGAGGTACACTAGCACAACCCAGAAAGCTGTGCTCTCTGCACAGGGGAAGTAGGAGGCAGCTGAAAGGACTACATTGAGGGGATACTGTGCTCAGGTTCATGTACTGGGAAAATCACAACCACATCTGGAATGAATGTGACACTGTAGCAGTCAAGAGCAGGAGGAAGGTGTTGTTGCAGCCAAGTACGGGATAACATAGACTTATATTTAAATTCTAGTATTACGAAATGCATATAAAATGCGGGGGAATCCCCCTACAATTCTCATCTATTAAGAAACTAACTGTGCAAATTTCATATCGCAGAACAGTCTTTGTGCCTGTGACAACACATAAGCATGTGGCAACACAAAATAGCATCTTTTGTTTCTTTTAAAAGAATCATAGAACGGTTTGGGTTGGAAGGGACCTTAAAAACCATCTAGTTCCAAACCCCCTGCCACGAGCAGGGACACCCTCACCTAGACCAGATGGCTCAAATCCTCATCCAGCCTGGCCTTGAACACTTCCAGGGAGAGGGCATCAACAGCTTCTCTGGCCAACCTGTTCCAGTGTCTCACCACCCTTACAGTAAATTATTTCTTCCTAATACTTAATCTAAGTCTACCCTCTTCTATCATCCATTTCTTTGAGGGGCACAATTACCCCTCATTCTATCACTATATGGCCTTGTAAAAAAGTCCCTCCCCAGCGTTCCTGCAGGCCCCATTCAGGTACTGAAAGGATGCTGGAAGGTCTCCCCAGAGCCTTTTCTTCTCCAGACTTAACAGACCCAACTCTCTCAGCCTGTCCCCATAGGAGAGGTGCTCCAGCCCTCAGATCATCCTTGTGGCCTCCTCTGGAATTGCTCCAGTAGGTCCATGTCCTTCTTATATTGAGGGCCCCAGAACTGGACACAGTACTCAAGATGGGGTCTCACAAGAGTAGAGTACAGGGGAAGAATTACCTCCCTTGACCTCCTGGTCACACTTCTCTTGTTACAGCCCAGGATACAGTTAGTCTTCTAGGCTGCGAGCGCACATTGCTGGCTCATGTTGTAGCCTCAAGTCCTTCTCTTCAGGTCTGCTCTTGATCCATTCTCTTCCCAGCCTGTATTTGTGCTTGGCACAACCCAACCCATGTGCAGGACTTTGCACTTGGCCTTGTTGAATTTCATGAGGTTTGAACAGGCCCACCTCTCAAGTCTGTCAAGGTCCCTCTGGATGGCATCCCTTCCCTCCTCCCAATGACAACAAACCACACAGCTTGGTGTCATTGGCAAACTTGCTGAGAGTGCACTTGATCCCACTGTCCATATTGCCAAAAAGACATTAAACAGCGCCAGTCCCAATACTGACCCATGAGGAATGCCACTTGTCACCAGTCTCCACTTGGACATCAAGCCATTGATCACAAGTCTTTGAGTGTGACCATCCAGCCAATTCCTTATCCACCAAGTGGTCCATCCAAAGACCACTTTCACCAAAAACAAAAGAAAATTAATGACATAAAAACAGAGTCCCAATAGCTGCAGCTACTGCGACTCTTTGAAACAGACTGTCCCTCTCACCATAAAAGGGGCTCATTCAAGAGCTGCAACTTTTGTTTGAAAGTTGCTCCCAAAGTTGATGAAACTTAAGCAGTCTACAAAACAGCCAAGGAACATCCTGTTACAAAAAAATTACATAGAAGTGTGTCCCAATCTGATGCTGGGATCATTCAAATGTCCCGATCCGATGTCGGGGAAGGTTTCGATATGATCCCAAAAAGTGCCCCGCTCATTGGAGGTCCTGCTGACTGATGTCAGCAATTCAGCTTATCCATAGTAGAACTATCTCATAATAAGGCAGTCACTATCAGCCAACACTTTACTTTTACCTATGTATTAAAGAGTGCATGAGTTCTGACATCCCCAGCCTGCTATCCCTGGAGAAGCACAGAGAAAGATGGCTCCTCCATCTTCTCATCTCTGCCTTGTGCCACCAGTGGAGCTAAAGCAGCATGAGCTTCATTTAAATAATAAATCACACGAGAAAAACGTTCCTTGCAGTCTTTGTTCCAGGTATGTGAATTTACACGGTTTGGTTCAGGTGCACTTTGTGCTTTGGCGATATCAAACTGAAGACATAAGCCCTTATTTACAGGGCAACGTGTTACTCAAGTGAGAGCTCAAAGATGCAGATGTACTTTGAAGTCACAGTAAGAATGTCGGGATGGGAGGGAGGAGGTAGTTGGGAGGGCAGCTCTGCTAGACACCAGTGATGGTTTCAGAGAGAGGACTGCACTGAAAATGGACTAAATGATCCCTCTCCCCTCTGTACTCCAATTCCTAGCACAAAGCCAAACATCATTCACATGCAACCATTAAAAACACACAAACAAAGCTCAAAGGTAATCAAAAAGGAAAAAGGTCCTAGTGGTCTGCCTAATTACAGTGGCAGCTCCTAATAAATTCTAGCTGAAAAACAGAAGCTCAATTAATCCAGGGAGCTAATTAGGCTCAGCAACTCTACGTTGGAGTTAAAGCCAGCAATGCCACTGGTTAAGAAAATGTGTGCAATAAATAGACTGTGATTTACAGGAGAAAAAAATTCCCACAGTTAAAACCAATAATGATCCAGATTTTAAATAATTTAAGGACTCTGCGTGTGGCCAGGCTCTGTGCTAACTTCCACGAAGGTACACTCACAAAGGGAAGGAAAAAGCCTTCCCTTCCCTCTCTTTGTTTGGCTACCTTACTTGGAAGCATTAAGGCAGCCACGAGTTTGGCTCAGCTTGTCTCTAAAAAGACATCTGGTTGCTTTACATGAGAAGGCAACAGCCGTATCTGCTATGGAATAGCAACTGCAGCGGCAACTGGAGCATCTTAGAAGCCTGCCTGCCTCTCCTCCGGGCTGCATGCACCCCAGCAGCACAGTGGTAGCACTGGGAAGGGAAGGGATGGACCATGGTTGGCCAGCACCTGTGCCTATAGGCAGCAATAGGAGAAAACACACAGCAAGAAAGGAAACATCTCCTAACAATCTGCTGAAGACATGTTCTGGAAACTACCTTCATACCAGCCCCTCTGATGGCTAATATTGGCACAAGGACAGCAAAGGGACACCCAGAGAGGGCACTTCCAACACCTCTCCATCAGCATGAAGAGCAGGATCCACTCCTGTTGCTCAGTGTCTTTGCTTGCAGAGCAGCTGCCCCCAGCTCCCATCACCCTCACAGGGTCAAGCAGCAGGCTGAGTAAAGCAAAGCTCTCCACTCTGCATTCAGGAGGCTAAGCAAAGGGGTTCTGTTTCAGAAGGTCTCAGTTCCCTGCAGCTCAGCTGCTGCCAGCATCATTGGGTAGGGTGACACATGCTGAAGAGCCACCATCAGTGACAGTCCCTGCAGAGAGGGCAGGGCAGTGGCCACCTCCACTCCCTTTTCAGTGCAAACAACCACCTGCCTACCAGAGTGGCATGACCCCAGGCAGCTAGGTGACCATTTCGGCTACCACCCTGGTTAATACATTATGGCAATTTGGAGGGGGACAGAAAGGTTGCTCACTGCCACACCAAGCCCTCCTGTGCTGCTGCTCACTGCCACACCAAGCCCTCCTGCACTGCCCAGACGGATGCAGCCCGCAGCTGCAGACACAAGAGCACCCGTCAGCCTGAGCAGCAAGTGACAGCACTTTGCCCTTTGCTCGCAAGGAATGTTATGATTCATATGTACGAGTGGAATACCAGGGTTATTTCCTCAAACGAAAATTAACTTCAAATGTTTGTAAATGATCCATGAATATTCATGATCTTTTGGGAGGATTTCATAATTATTTCATTCTGGTTAGGCTCATTTGATCTGCAGTAGCAACAGCAGTAGTTTACACTCCTTCATCAACATGCCAACAATTTGGCAGTGTGACCTTCCCAGTTTCCTGCACTGGAGAGCAGCTCTAGTTATCCTAATTGCAATCCCAAATGGAGTGGTACCTGAAAATAAATTGACTGTTGTTCAGTTTTAGAAACCACTCCACTTGGCTCTGCTGCTAGCATAAATAGATGACATCTCAGGGAAACTGGGAAGGTCACTTAGCAAAATACTTTGCATGTTGATAAGTAAGATTTTTATATGCTGAGCTCCTAGAGCCTTCAGCCCACAGCATTACAGCAGAGGTCAGTGAAAGTGCACACACCCCTGTGCATAAAGAAAAATAAGAAAAAAGAAGGTAGACTTTGGTTGTCATCAATATTATGAAAATTATACAATTCATCTCACTAGATATATTCCCAAAGAAGTTTAGGCTTAAAAGAATTCATATTGCCTATGCACACGTGCACAAGCTTGCACTTGCCTCATCACCTCCAGCAATAAACTTTTAGCTTGTTGGCTAATTTTCATAAACTTTGAGAAAACAATATAAAAGCCTCAAAATTACAAATTCACTGTAATTGCTGTGCAAATTGACAGCTGGGTGGATTGAGAGAAATCTTATTTGTGCTCCCACAGAAATAAGACTGAAACTCTTTAAACTCCACCCTTGAACAAAAACCAGAGAAAGCACACAGATGAGAGAAATACCCAACCACAGAGGAACTTTCAGCCATACCCTTTTCGGGGTCAAAATTAAGAGATAAATTGTTAGAAACATTATTTTCTCAATACTGATGCTTTCAGAACTGTTCATTTAGATTAATAGACCAAAAAAAATGCACTCATATGAAAGTGGGTCCTGACTATAAGCTGTCAAAACACAAGGTAAAGCAGTGAAAATATTAAACTAACAGCATTAAAGTAAAGTAAACAGTCAGAAGCCTCAAGTCATGCTTCCATCTCTGGTAATCTATTTATTACCTTTTAAAGTTCCTCTTCACACACAGCTCCAAACTCTGCTTCACAGAGAAGCATGAAACTGCTAAAAGCAGCTAAAAGAAGAAATCCCTGTCCATTGTCAAGGAAGATGGACTTTGCAGCAGCCAAGTGATCTGCTAACCTAGGATGGGAATCAAGCAGGTGAGGCGAATTCCAAAACGGGGGAATTTTCCATGACTGCTATTTAGGAATACTGTATTGACATGTACAGGTAATTATGTACAGATCCTAGACAACATGCACGCCTGTCTCCTTCCAAAAATCTAGGTAAATAATAAGGTGGCTAAGTATGGACTTAGCTGTCTAACTTTAAACTTTCTTTCTCTTTTGAGAAGAGTAAGAAAGCTGAGCTTCTCCTCTACACCCATCCTTTTTAAAAGCAAAATGGAATAGAAAGCTGCTTTCACTTCACAGACCCCATTTGCTTTACTATTCACTACATAGCTTCAGGGTCAAAACAAGTTTCTTAGACACATGCAACAATGTTTGCAGAGGCTGATGGACACTGTTCTCTGGCCTGCAAGTCCTTGGCCTCTATATTTGTGCTGCCAACAATCAAAAGGGGCAGGGTGAGCTTGTTAGGAACTGGAGAGCAACTGAGAACTCATTTCACATACAAATGAATGGCCATCAGACAGGAACAACTTTCATCCACAGATGGACTGAGCTACTTGCACAGTGGGCTAATTTCGAGATGCGATGAGATAGACTGAGTGACAACAGTGATGATGTTATCCTGCATGGCAATTAAAGATCATAGAGGAAAAAAATCTCTACCCATGTCTGTTTTTGGTGATGTCCAAAAACAAGCCTCAGAACTGAGATTTTATGAACTGAAACCCATGGCACTGTGGTCCAAACCCAGCTGTCACTGAAATCTACAGAAAGGCTCCCATAAGCTTCAGCAGGGTCTGAATAGGGCTTTTACAGGTTTAGTAACTGGGTACATGAGATAGCAAATAAAATAATCCCTTCTGAAGTCAAATACATAGGAATGAAGCTAAACCATGGAACCGCAGGCAGTTTTATGATGACATGGTTGGCAGCACAGGGCCAAATCTAGTGGCTGCTGCAGGGAAGTGAGAATTTTGTCATCTATAAACACAGGCACAAGAATATTAAATGTTTGGTTCTTTTACCTCTCTCACACTCCTTCATGCTTTATTCACAGAGGACTCCAAATAAAACCCGAGGGAAAAGAGTGTTCATGCAAGTATTGTGTATTGTAAGCAAAAGTGGAAAAATCAATATATAATGATTTTTAATGTATATATACATATATTTGTTATTTAAACAATCTGGAGACAGGATGTATCAAATATATTTCTCTCCATCTACATAGCAATTTAAAATATTAATGATGCACATGCATTTTTTATGTTTTCTGATGTTTTTCTCACCCTTTAAATAGGTTCTTCTATTTATTTTGCCCACTATAATACCATTAATTAGACAAGCTCCTCAATAGGTTCTTATACCTTCAACACTTCAGACATCTCTCAATGGCCTGTGAAAGCAAAGGAAAGGAACTCTTTTAAACTTACCATTTAGTAATTGTTCCATAGCTTGCAGTTTTACCTGAGGTAACTAGAGCATGCCTTAGAGTTCTATACGTATCCATTACGCCCAGAAAATCAACTGTAAATTTGAGTATTTCCATGTTAATAGCTGCCTCTACACAAGGTTGGTAGTCAGAACAGACTTGTGAGTGCCAGAAAGCAATACACAACTACTGTTTGTATTTAGTTTTAAAGGATAAAAAGATATCTGTTAAAGAGTTAGCTGTTCAAAATCCCAGAAGCACTAAAACAAAATTTCAAAGACAAGCTGAGCCAGTCTTTCATAAAAAGCTCCTTTCAACCTTCAACCATCTTCAAAAAGTCTCAAACTGAACTCATTCACAATGTGCCTGGCATGTTCTCCTTCTGTTTACAAAGCCACTGCTGAATCTTAGGAATTCATGCAGCTGAAAATAGTTGAGGCTGCAAGAATAATTTGGCAAAGTACTCTCTCTAGTCTTACACTGTCTCCTTGGCATCTGTTGTTGAATTTAGACAGAGACAGGATACTAGAAGGACACCTGGCCTGAATCAATGTGACCATTCCTATGTTCTTAGTGTTAGGTTATAGTGGTTTATAGTGATGCTCTGCAGCCACCTTCCTGAATCCCCTCTGCATGCCTGCTGTGTTCTCCTAAGGATGGGGAAAAGCACTCCTCAGCATCCAATCAACCCAGCCGTGGTCGATATGTCTGGAGAAAAGACAGTCATTCTGTTAAGGAGAGTGCATGGACAACAACCATTGAAGAAGAAGGAAGAAAGAGAAATGCTTTGTTTGGTCCTGTGAGCCTGATCCCTGTGGGACTGTCATCAAAGTAAAGGTGCTACCTGTGGTGAGAAGAAACTGTGAATTATTAGCTCCTGCTCCTACCCAGTACAGAGAATCATATAATCCTCCTTAAGCATTTGGAAATCCCATCCTTAAAAACATTAGGGCTTCCTAGCACTACCCACACACGCTTCCATTTCAGAGTGGCACACTGGAAGCCGTCTGCTTCCCTACTTGCCCATGCTCCAACACAGCCCTTTGTTTTCCATTGCTCACCCTCCACAAGGATGGAAATGCCCCTGCCACATATACAGACACCACTTACACTCCTTCTCATGCTCCCTCTATTCCCTAATTCTATTTGGGTATGCAAGCCAAATTAATTTAATCTTCTCTCATATGAAAACTATTCTGCTTCCCTTACCAGTCTTTCTTGTACTTGTTTCAATCTGAATACAACCTTCAATTATATGGGTGACCAGGAAAGGAATCAGTAGTCCCTTACATAAGGACATTACTATTTTTCTGCTGTCATGCCTAATGCCTCCTCAGACTTCATTACCTTCTCACCGTTACATCAGCTGTGGACACCTGTGATCATTAACCAATATCCCTAAATCAGCACACACACCCCACCCTCCCTTCTTGCTGATATGCTCCCAGATTGCAATAGAAATTGTTAGCAGTCTGTCAGAGCAAACCCTTGCATTACTGCCATTTCTATTACTCTAGCCTTTGAGGTCCCACAACCGCTCCCATCTGATATTCTGATCTTCCTTTGTACAGATGATGTCGCTCAGTTTTGTGTAACCAGCCACTATGATTAGAGTGTTCCTGCTTTGTATGTCAAGGCTCCTAATAACACTAAATAAAATCTCTCACAAAACTTGTCCTTGAAGAACTTTCCAGGGAGCTCTTCTTTCCTACTCTGACAGCTCACACTTCAATGCTGGCTACTGTTATCTCATCACTCTTCACTATCTGATGCATCTTACAGCTCCTTGTCTTCTTCAGTTTAACTAATAATTTCTCAAGGGACACCAATTCAGTTATTTACTCAGGTCTAGACAGATGACATTTAGCACTGTTCTTTCACCTAGACATTCAGACATTAGGTATCACATCTGAATAAAATAGAAGGTGGGAGCTGTATCCAGAGGATTGTATCCCCATTTTGGGAGGAGTGTTGAATTTAAATGCACAGACAGCTGTTCCAAATTTCCCTGTCTTGGGAACAGTCAAGATATTTCAAGGCTCGCCTTCAGAGAAGGCAATACTTGTGTGTCTGGATTTACTCTAAAGTGAGTTTTAACTCAGGCCTTCAGGATTTGTGGCCCTAACACCTGAATGACCATACTGAATTCTTATTGTAGCGGGACTTACTTAACATCTCAGTGTTAATTTTGAAGCTATTGCGGTAACAAAAATTGATCACCTAATTCAGACGATCTAGCAGTGAACTCATTTAAGCTTCTTTCTTCTCCCTATCCCCCTTCTTCCTCCATACATACTGATGAGCAAATCATTTAGAGAGAGGTTTGTCTGCTAACTCTATGAATTTTATTCAGCAGGAACATACATTCATCTAATTGCATTTCAAATGGTGAGGATCTGAATAAATGAAAAAAATATTCTATGAACAGAAGAATTAATGAAGACTAGTCTCCCATGGGTTTGTGTCCTGTATTCCTCTATTTCCTACTTCTGCTGTCCCTTCTGTATAGTCCCTATGACCTCACCTTGCCACATCCCACCTAAGTCATCTCTTCCAGCTGCAGCTCCTTCCTCTCCCTGTTGGCTTGTGTGTGCTGGCCAGCCAGCATCACACTCAGCTGGTTGGTGAGCCATCCATACCAATGGAGCTGGTAACCGCTGCCTTCACATCTTCATGGCACAGCCTACTTCTTTTCCTCTCCCAGTCTCAGGAGTCTTGCACAGACCTCAGATATCTGAAGCCCTGTCCCTGTGTTACATCTGATTGGAAATGGTCAATTAAATGACCAATTAAAAAATTTATTTGAATGGCTAGCAATGAGATGGTGTGATCACGTATGCCTCAGCCTCTCAGGAGGTGGCTAAATATCTCTTGAAGCATGCATGTCAGAGCCAGTCCTGCTCACTACACTTGTCAGGCTTCACAGCTTTGAAGCACAACATTGTGCATAGCAGTCATTCCTACCACCAGCTACTGAGGACAGACAGGACATTTCCCATATTAGCATTATGAGAGCGATTAGAGCCACCTAATTATAGCTGTGCAATGACAAAAATCTCAGCTCACAGATGTCAAGTTAGCCAGGCTTTTAAGTCTTTCATGTCCTGCTTATAATTTGTTTTATTCCTGCTTTATAATTTTTTCAGATCCATCTTATGATTTTAGGTCCAATTCATTCTGTGGGAGGATAGTTCTCAACTGAACACAGAGTAAATACAATCAATAACAAACAGGCTGTCATGAAAGTTCAAGTCATTATTGAATTGTTAATATTTTCCAGTAGTTCAGGTTTAATTATTTTTTTCCGTGATGTTTGCCATATTAAATACATAGCAAATGGTTTAAAGGTCCTGGTCTGTTTTCAAAGCTGCTACTGTAACAATTTTGAAAAAAGTAATGACCCAAAAGGGACCAAAGAAGTTTTGACAGTGCATGAATCTTCCCTCAATGCAGCAGATTTGCATACAGTGTAGCTAAGAAGTGGTTTTGACCCAAGCATTTATAATTAACACTTAACTTGTCATATATAAAGAAAAGCTTTATTTTCATTTCAGTGTTTGTATTGTGGTGTAATTCCAAGAAACACCAATTAGCTATCAAATGCTGACAACTCGCACTTATCACTGATTAGGGCTAGATATGAACTATAAACCTATCACATTACCACAGTGCAACAGCTCATTACCAGTCTAGCTTTCTGAGCTAATCTTTTCTACTAATTTTTATTTAGAGACCTTCTGGCTAGCTCATCTGAAAATTATATGCTAATGATCTGAGTAGAATTGAGAGCTTTAAATGGTAACATGGGAGAAAAAAAGAATTCTATTTTATCTTTTTATGTCATGATAGATGCCATTTAATCAATTAGCACAGCAGAACATACCATTCCATTTAAGAACTGGCAAATATAAAAGAAAAAAGAAAAGGGTGAGAGCTTCACACATCTCTAAGCCTTCTCCACCGTCTGAAAGAGCATCATATTGTATCAGAGAATGTTTAGGATTACAGTCACTGAGACAGCAGTTGAGAAAGTATTTCTTGTGGGTCTCCTGCAAATCTACCACAGGGGACTGCCAAGGATGTGACTGCTACTAGTAGAAGGGGCATGTCGGCGACAGGGTCACAGCAGTGTGCACTGTGTCCTGTGGAGATGTCAGACAGCAGGGTGGTCCAACAGGCATCCCAGGGTGCCTGCTGCCAGTTAAGCCTCCAGAAGGTTTAACACGGGGCACTGGGCCCCTGGAATTCCCTGGAATCAGAAATGTGGCTTCCAATTATGTCTGCCTCCTTCTCCCCCACCTGCTTGAGATTATGAAAGTATTTGAGAAACTGCAGCCAGAATTCAGATTCTGAATAACCACAGACTAAAGATACTGCAGCAGAGGCAATGAGTGCTTCACAGTTATTTGTCAGCACTATATAACAAATAAAAATGACTTCTGAAAGACATTGGAGATAAAAAAGGAAAAGAAAAGGATGTTTCATAACAAGTTACCAATCGTTAATGAGTGCAAAGGATTAAAGATGGTAAGAGGTAGATAGGAATAGGTAGGAAAATGTATCTGAACCACATTCTGTAAAACTTATGTAAACTAAGGGCATCATGGAATATAAAAGTTCTATATTTAATAATTAACACAAATACATTGAGAGCAATGCCAGAAATATTAGAGAGGCAGCACAAGATCATATGTGGGGGCTATCTCAATTCCTGCAGTCGAACTGTTCTGGAGTTTCTTTTCTGAAGACTAGGAGATTCACCCACAATACCAATATTGTGCACTGTGGTTACTGGTTCCTACTCCAAATGAGTCAAAAAATAGAGATGGTCAACATGCACATTAATACGTTGAAAAAAAAAAATATGCCTCTAAATCAACCACTGAAGCACATCCATTGCTGGTCTATACTTGTGCAATTCACAGTTTGGATAATGGCAGAGCACAGTATGCTCAGTTCTCAACACTCATCTAGCTCTGGCCTTAAGACAATAAGTGCATAGCCTTTGATCTGCAAGAAGCCGGACCTTTTGTCCTAAATATGGTGGTAAATAATTTTTCTTTCTATTATGGGTGAAAGGAGCAAGAATCACTCAGGACTCCCTTTCTTGGAACCTGCACAGCAAAAGGAGTGAAGATTTGCTGCTCTCTGCCCATCTTTCTAGATCTTCCAAAAGAATGCTCTCTATTAAAGATGCAAAGGTTTCCAGATTTAACTGCCAAAAGTGTTTCAGGATGAACATAATCAGACCATAAGGCTGGGAGATGTTCATTTACTATGAGAAAGGAGCCAGAAGAAAAAAGCACCATACATATTCCTATTACATATGAGATTAACCAAGGAGAACTTACTCTTCCATTCAGGTATTACAAAATGCAGTGAAAGGTCATATGGGCACCATGTAATTTATAATGTCAGCATAGAATACTTCACTCTGGCCCTTTGTATTTAAGACAATAATAATTGGTAAATTTTATTAGTTGGCTTCTGGCACAATAAAATTGTAGTTCCAAATTGTGCAGTCTTAAAAAGGAAGTTATATGAAGCTCAAATTACTGGCATGATTAATGGATAATACACAGAGAGTATAGAATTCATTAGGTTTCATATGGATTACAGATTAGATATTAGTAGGAAATGTTTGGATTTTTATATTTCTGGGGAATGAGTTAAGATGAAGCAACACACTGGTAATACTTATAATGAAGCACACAGTTATTGGTTTCATAGCTGTATGGATATGAATATAAAATTACCAATAAAGTTATTTGTGTTCTGAACTTAAGGTTAGTTTCAACAGAGAGATAACATAGCTATTATTACAGATGTGTAACTGCTAGTCAAAATGACTCTCACATAGCTTCACTACTACTGCTAGAGTTGAATATTACCTTACTATAATTTCACACACAACCTACAGCATTCTTTATTCATAGCTCACAACTAAACGTTCCCTGTTGAAAAGATATGATGTTTTGTTGTTACTCTCTTCAGTTATCTGTTGTTCTCTGGTCTTCAGCAAGAAGGATACCTTTAGCTTAGCAACAGCAGTTTGCTCTCTGATTAGGTATCTGAACAGTTATTAGTGTGATGCCGAGATTCCCTAATAGAATCAGGTATCACTTGACAGAGAAGCACCATTGATGGATGGAACATGGCCAGTGGAATTAAAAATGTATTTTTGAGGGTTATATTATCTTTTGCATGGATGTGATATAATAGTGTTATCAGAGAAAATTCAAAATCTTAGGTATTAAACAATGTGAATTTTTCTCTAATCAAATGAGCTAATTTGTAAAGAAAACCTTATTGTGGTATGTTTCCAACAGCCAGTTTATTGTCAAATATACGTATTGAGTTGCTTGTAATTCTTTGCTTTCATTGTCCTATCGCTCTGTGAAAAAATTATTTGGTAGAAAAGTTTAAGCAAAACTGTGAATTTTCTTGGGAGGATGAAAAAATCCATTTCAGTTTTCAGAATACACCTAACAGATGTGATTGTGATATCAGTGGAGGCCAGGGGAGTTCTGCTCCAGCACCGCAGAAGCATTGTGTCCCAAGCCCTGACCCTGCTGGGTAGCCAGGTGGCAGCCCCTGGAAGCACGTACAGCAGAGAGACCCAAAGCATCACATTCAGATTCACAGCAACCAGAGCTTTCCCCCTGACAACACCCTCATTGCCACGAGGCTCGCTGTGCTGAGATGAGCGTGAGGGGAAGAGACATGGCACCTGCAAACAGACACAAAGGACTTCATCAGTTGTGTAACCTACTGCATGTTTATGCCTGACACACACATAAATGATTCCAGGCAAAGGAGCCCACAGAGGACTGCAATCAAGGGTAGCTCAAAACCAACAAAAGCCACTGATTATAATGCCACTACACAGCACACAGCCATCCAAAATCTCTAACAAGAGAAAAGAAAATCTGTTACCAGCTTAACCATCTTATTTTATATTCTGTATGATGAAAAGATCCTAAAGATTACCAAAGCACACCCTTACTTTTTCTGTAAAACACACTCCAGAGTAAGCAGCTTTAACCCTTGGCTGAAAAAAACATAGGAGCCTTTTACAAATCTCACTGGAGCACAGTGTGGTAGGGTGCCAACTGGTTTTCCTTCACAGATGTATTTTCAGAGTCAAATCTGGTCCTCAACCAGCCCTTCTTTCACATCACTATAAACTATTGCAACTACAGCAGTAACCCTCAGTTCCCCTTGACACGAGAAAAACTAGCCTCTGTCTCTCCAGCAATGTCTGCATGTGAGAGGGATGAGCAAGGTCCAGAAGGTGCATGTCGGCATGGTCTGACTGAGTACACAGAGCTCCTAGAATACTCCTTCTTCCTCTCTGAAAAAAGTGCTGTTATTTCTCTAACACCATACCTTTGGAAACTTTTGTTGTTGTTGTTATGCAGTACATGCCAACTGGGTAGCAGATCTGGATACTGCATCTAATTCCTGTCCTCTTGCATAGGCGTGTAACTTCAAAGCGCATCACATGGAGCCTGTGAAAACTGTTGTTTGCAAGAGAGAGGAAACACAGTCTAGGAGCACAAAAGATTCTGCTACTCAGTTTATAGCTGGAGGCAGACATGAAAATTGTGTGGAAACCTTAAAAGACTGCTCCAAGGAGACTCATGTCCCACTTGCACAGAGATGATGAGGTGCTTTTAACAGCTCACCTTGTAAGCAGCTGCCCTTGTTTGTTCTCCAGCTGTCTCCGAGTGAAGCAGCGCAGGCGCCTGGTGCAGTCTGAGCTGCCCGAAGAGACTGGCACACAGAACACGGGAGCTATGTGAGACCTCTGCTCTCTGGAGCTCCCGCTGAAGGAAGGCAGGACAGCCGGCAAAGCTGCAGGCTGTACAAGCTGCCTACAGCAAGGGCAGCAGGAGAGACTTAAATCAGAGAGAGTACCCTCTCCTGCAAAGACTGTAATATGTTGTGCATCCTTTTCCAAGCCCCAAAGTCCCTTCACATCTATGACAGCTCCCAACTTTCTCCTTTTGTTCTATTTATAGAGACTGAAGACCGTATCTCCATAGCTTCCAGGTTTGTAACAACACCCAAAACAGCCGCTGCCATCATTCTGCTACCCTGCTTTCTGCTCTTTAGGGCTAGCCATACCAAAGGGAGACACAAGGGCTCTGGTATTTCTGACAGTAAGGATGAACATTTTGTCATTGATTTTCAAAATGAGTGAAGTTTTATTTCTGCCCAAGAGCACAAAATGAGGAATAGGGAGAAAACAATTTAGTAACTCCTTCCACTCCCCAAAAATAACCCATTGGAAAATGCTTTTAAATATGATAGGAAGAACAGCTTTGCTGATGGGGCGATAAGACAAAATACAGCTAAAACAGTTAAACCTGCTGTCTGAAATTAATTTTAGTGAGTCTTGTCACATATTGCTAGAAAGCATGTCACTTGATGGCATTTATAAACAAACAAAATTTTAAAAATAAAAATAATCTAACAAGTTTGTTCTGCAGCAGGAGAGAGAGATAATTTTAATATTTCAGAAGATAGTTCTAACTAAGTCATTGCCTATTTTTAAAAATTCACTTCACATCTGTTCATTGTGTACAGGCCTGGAGGCAACCACCAGCCAGAAAACTTTGATCATCCAGCAGAAGCTAGCTGGTATCTGAAGAGCACAAGAGTTTTCATTGCTTTCCTCTCAAACATGTTATGAAAATAAAAACTTCAATAAAAGTTTGTGTGGAAAAAAACATCTTGCGTTTGCAATGCCATTCAAATACTCTTGAAGTGATGAGACAAAGTGGCTGAAATATTCTCCATTTACAATCATGCAATTCTCTTCAAAGCTTCTAGGTCCCATCACTCCACTGGAGGAGGTGGTGTTAAAAAAAGTTCAAGAAAAGAAAGAGTATGAAGAAAAATTGCTTAACTATTTCCCCAGAAAATTTAAACCAAGTTTTTGTTTACTTTTAGTTTAAGGCCACAAATACTATTTCTATACAATGAAGAAGAAAATCAAATAGTCCTGCTTCTGCCACTTCAGTTGTCACAAATCCCTGTTTATGTGGCAAGTTGCTGTATAACCTCCTTGAGCTCCAAATTAATGGTCACAGACCCATTTGCAACCAGTAGATGATTGTACATTTACAGTTTTCACAGTCACCAATTCCATCGATCACATCCCTTGCAATCCCAAACAAACTCAACACTAGGTAACACTTAACCACAAAAAAGCTGTTAATCATCAAATACTGAACACGAACTATGGTATACAATACAATATCCCTTAGCAAGGATTTGAGGATTATCCTATCTAATTAGATATAAGCATGTTTTCTAATCTGTTGGCTTAAGACAAATCCCAGTAAAAGATTTCCATGGACTTACACTAAGTTTTGGATCAAGCACTGGGAGAACTTAATTTTGCAATTCAAACAGAAGGAGACTTTAGAAAATAAAATTATGAACAAAGAAAAGTAGTTAACTGAGTTAAATAACCTGGCACAAAAATGGACTGGACATTCCATATCCTTGCTAGCATAGAGTCTTGAGAAAGACACTTCCTGGACTTCTTTGATGCCATGCAAGTGTAACAGCCAATTGCTAGTTTTCAGACTCCTAAATGCAGAGGAGATTCTAGTAGACATACTAGAACATGTTTCATTGTTTATTTGTATAACTGCCTGCCAAGTGCAAACACTTTCCAAACAGTGATGAAGATAAATTATCAAAATGGAAGTACAGCTATTGAAAATTGCTAAAGATTTGTCGCCAGAACTCTGCACTGAAATTGCATGAGCCTAGCCCCTAACCAATCTGGAACAGTTTATTATATAAATGTTAACTAATATTTATTAGTTACATGTTTATTTTGCTTTTAAATCATTCTACCAATGAAATGTTCACTTCAGCTCTTGGAAAGTTCTTCCACTGACTAACAGGAATCACTGTTAGCATGCTTTCAAGTTTATATTCCTCTGTCTCATTACTTACGGACAAGAAATCATTCTGCCACTTTGTCTCACCAGAAACAATGCTCTCCTCCTGTGTGTATTCACATCCTTGAAATACTACGGAGTAGTTGTGACATCTCCCCTCTCAGAGGTCTCCTTTTCCCTGCAAGCTATGAAGCTTTATTTCTGTCACAGTGTTTTTCCAGGTGAGTAACCCTTTCATCTCAGACCATTCACAATTCTTGCTTCTCTTTGAAATTCTCTTCTGCTTGTAACCTCTTCTTAGCAGTGAGATGCCCAACTCTGAACAAGGGGCTACATACTGGCACTATACAAACAAAAGCTATTTTCTTTGATCGACCGCAGTGGAATGGCTCTGCTCTCTTGCCCTGAGTCACCCTGGTTTTGTGCAGGGAAAGAAGGATCAGTAGGGAAACAAAAGTTAATTTCACAGATCATATCCATATGCAACTATTCAAGAAATAAGACAACCAATAACATGAAGTAAGGCTAATATATATTACTACATGCTTTTTGATAATTTGCTGCATTGCACAAGAGTTAGTTATTCCAATCATAGGACTATTTAAAAATTGTTCAATTGTACATGAAATAAATTATCACTACATTTCCACGAGAGAAAATGTATTAAAGTTCAATTGAGCCTGAAACAGTGGTGGAACAGGTGAGAATAAACTGCTGGATACTCTAATTGAAGGTTCAGAATGGCATTTTAATGAATTAAGTACAGATTCATTTGTACATGAAATCACCACAATGGCCTATTTGGGTCCCACTCAAGTTATATTTCAGCAATAACTGCACGCTACTGGATTGCTTGTTCATTACCAGTCATGTCTGTTCTGGCCCAGGACCAAAGTAGTGTCCTTCCATGATGCAGGTATCTGCTGCTGATAGAAACGGCTATTTAAATGCAATTAGTAATTGCTATTAAATCTGACTATAAAACACAAGTACTTCCCTTCTCATTTAACTTTGCAGTCCACCATTATTTGCTTGTTACAGTATCTGTAAAGCAGTAATTTGTCAAGTGGTTCAAAGAGCATTAAAAGAGCAAGAGGTAGCTCATGAGGCCTGCTTCTTCCCACTTGAACACTTGTGCAGAATGGAGCCGTGTCAGCTGAGGTCTTGTTGTAAAATTGGTGTAACAAGGGATCAGTGAATGCAATACACTTGCTTACATCCACTACACATGCACACAGACACCTCTGCTCCAATAATTATGACATTGCCAGTCTGGCAGGACTGAGTTGAAAACCCAAAGCTGGGAAATGGCAGCTCCACTGAAGCTTTCCTTGAGGATTTTGTCTACTATTGCTCATTAACTCGATGATGAAACACAGTACTGTAAGATGTGTGCAGATAAAGCTCAAATCTGCACTATCAGCTGAACAAACTGTCCTACAACAAAGTGCATTGTTGATGAACACTACAACAGCGATTGCTGGAGCATGCAAAATACATTATCCTCATGCTCCTGAGTTGCAGATTAAATTACTCTGATAAAAGGCAAGAAGTTTTCCTACATTCACAAACCATTCACCTCTGATTCCATCTATGTTATGTAGTTCCCTGGAACAAAGAAGAAAATTGTCAGAAATTCAACCTAGTAAAACTGTCAGCTACAGAAAAAACCTAAAGGTGAATGTAATCGCCAGATGCTCCAAGTCCTCATTATATCCACGCTGACAGTGCTCACCTCTTGCTGGCAACTGCATTGCTCTTCCATGTTGCCAAAGCACTCTGGCTAGTGTCAAAGAACATGCACCTAAGGCCAGGTCCTCAGCTGGTATAATATGGCATTGGTCCAGTGGCTTCAGCATCCCTTAGCCAAGGCTCTGGTCCATATGACCTGGCTGCCAACATCATGGAAAAATTCTTTTGTTCCTGAGCAGCTCATGGTTTTGATAGCTAATTAGGAACTATTTCACATTCAACAAAATCTCTATTGACTGCCCTCCTACAGCTGGATCATTCAGGAGGATTTCTTAGGCTTATTCCTCTTTTTGAATGGGCTCATTTGTTTTCTCTTTTGCTTCCCAGTTCTCTGTGGATTATTGTTTCCTCTACACCTTCTCTCAGTGCTCTGCCATTCATTGTGGGCCATTTCCCAGTGCAGTGGCTCTGTTTCAGCTGTCACTTATGTCCTCATTTTGTATTCTTTATTCCTCCTTCATCTGCTTTCATATTTTCACAAATAAAACAACAAAACAGTTCTTCACCCAATTCTAATGTATTAAATAGTAAATTAACACAGAAAGACTGAAGATTCCAAAGGTAGCACGAGATTTTTTCTGAGGATTTCTGTGGTCTTTGCACCCCATTCTCATTGAGGAGAAGCAAAAGCAAGGAAAAGAAGACTTGTAGATGCACCAGTGTAAAGCAAAAGTGATTGAATTTCTCAATTAAAAAAAAAATAGGTTTAGGCACTTATGAAGTAAGTAAGAAACAGATTGTTCATTGAGCACATAGTTCAATAATTCTGGCATTAACTTCTTAGGACTAGTAAGCAGACATGGTTGCCTGAATCCCAAAGAACTAAGACTTAGTAAGAGCTCATAAATAATAAAATCTCCAGTACTAATACTAGTTACTTTACAAGAGTCTTCCTGGCAATAAGAACTCCAACAAGCAGCAGTGCTGGCCATTAAATAACATTTCACTTGTAAAATTTTTTTCATTTATTGATTGTTACTGCCAATTCCTTCATGAATAACCACTCAAACCGCTCTACGGAACAGCTATCCCAGGATGGCACTGGGGGAGCCATCCCTCATGATGTCTCCTCTTGTGAACATTAGTAGGAGCAACTACTGGTGAGGATAATCCCAGAGACATATGTGTAATGAACAGGAGCAGGTGTACTGGAAGCCTTGTCAGTGTCTTCCTCTGCTGTAAAAAGCCATGCTGGGCCTGATTCTGTGGCAGCACCACTTTTATACTGCTGCAGTTCCACTGATGAGAATGGAGTTATTCTTGATTTATGCAGGGATGAAAGAGAGTATAGTAAAATTATCACTACCATATGAGTTCCCTGGCTATAATGGGCATTCTCTTTTAATCGCATTGTCTTCGCATCAGTTTAACTCTTGGTTTATTCTTACACCTTCCCTTTCTCACAACTGACATCTGTATAAGAATCCCCAATACATATGAATCACTTTTTTTAGTATACTAATTTTTTTTAGGTGAAGCAATGTCAGAGATACAAATATGGTTTGAAACTACAGCATCCATGCTATTGATCAACTAATTCTAGGTGCTGTTTTCAATTTTGTTTAAACTAATTGTGAACTGGTTTTTAGCTTTTCTTTTCTTTTTCTGAAAAGTTTTCACTGACATTTCTTCTGAGAAAAATAATCTAACTCATGCTATAAATGCAAAGGCAAGATGTACAAACAGAAGATACCTGGGGTCCCAGTTCTCTTCACACATAGTTCTTTTACACAAGATGAAGCAACTGCAGTTAGATATACCCATTTAACCAAGAAAATAATCTGAATTACTGGATCCATCCAAACATCATTTTCACTTTTACTCCAATAATTAACTAACAATTTAAATAAAATACCCATTATCAAGCATATTCTTTAGTCTCATCTTTTATACCACGATACTATAATCCAACACTTTCCCTTTTCTCCTCTTCAGTTAAAAGCAATAATAGTCCACCCTTGACCAAAAAACACAGAGTTTGCTTCCCATTAGGATCATCTATATGAGTCGTCAACTCTAAAAAGTGAAAAATAAGGTAACAGATGCCTAGCAACAGTTAAAATGTTGAAGTAGTGCTTTTAGCCAAGTCTGAATGCCCTTTACAAAGTCCTACTCGCATTTTTTCTAGCTCAGTTTTATAAATGGGAACAAATAAATAAATAAGTAAATAAATTATTTTCCAAAGGTCATGGAGAAAGAAAGAAAGAATTAGCCCATGGTTTAAACACCAGATTAGATCTTAAAACATGGTGGTTCTGCCACTAAGCCTTTTGTGCAGCCTTGTGCCAGTCACTTAATATAATTTTAATTTCTACAGATAGGATGAAAGAAACAATACCAATATGTAAGATCTGGGAGGAACTGCAACCATGTGACAGAGAAGCACAAATGCCAAGAATAAAATTCACGCTTTTGACTCACACCCATCTATTTTACGGACCAGACTCCCTCTTTGGATGAGCATAAGCATGTAGTTCAAAAAATAGGATGCCTCTAGAAACACTAGCACATTGGGATAGCACATTAAGAGAGAAGCTTATTAAATAAAACAAGCAACAATTTCTGAAAGAGAAATTCATACAGCCTTGCACTTTTCTAAACTGTTTTCTTACATTCTCATAGTCATTAAAATGTATAAAAATGATTATTTCCAAAACAGCATTACTATGAAGTATCACCACTTCTGTTGCCTAGCAACTGGAGTAATTTTTGAATAGTGAGCTATATAAACCAGTATCTGGAGTTTGTGCAAATGGGTATTCATTTGAGGGTTTAAGACACATTCATCTTGGAAATCAGAGGCAGATAATGCAGCACTAATGTAAAGCTAAAATGCTTTTAAAAAAATAAAATGGCAGTAACAATTACTGCAGCTTAGCAAAACCCTCCTCCTGTAGCAGATCTGAGCCCTGTCAAACTTGGTCAGGGCTGGAGTTGGCTTCCTTGCTCTTCCTTGGGGTTGCAGTTGCCCCTTTCCAATCTTGAGGAAGCGATTTGACATTCCTGCAGAGAAAATAATTCTTGCCCAGTCTTCTGAAGCGTTTGGTCATAACTCAAGAACAGTTGAAACTGGTGACATTAAAAGGCAATGTACTTAGGTCAAATTAAAAATTCTATTTTTATATAACACACTGAGCTGGAAGAACTTATTGGTTCATACCAGAACAGAATTATGTGCTTAGTAAGGTTCAAAATAGGTCTGGACATTAATAGCGACAAAGAGATAACCCACTGATATATTAGAGAGATATTATAAGTAATATATATATTTCAATACAACATATATGAAAGATACAAGCACCCAGATATCATGGCCTAGTTATTCATTAGTTGCATATTGTTGCCCATTATAAGCATTCTTGCCCATTCCTCAGACCCATGTGGAATTTAGGTTGATTGCAGGACAAGATTGCAAACTATATCAACCTGTCTTGTTTGATGTCTGAGAATTTCTACATTAATTTCTTACATTTTTAATAGACAAATTCCTGATAAAGGTAGTGTCAATCTGTGTTATTATTCCCAAAATGGGGGTTGTCCCTGAGGGAGAAAGATTCTAACTCATTGGCTTCCAAGACTTAGCCTTACGGGTAAGGGAAAAAAAAAGCAAAATGGGCTGAACACCAGCATGTGTTTCTCACAGAGACTGCAGGCAGAGGGGCAAATTCATCCCTGGCATAAACACACAGCCCACTGAAGCCAGTGCAGTAGCATCTGCTTATACTAGCTATGAATCTGAACAAGCTTTTCCTCACAACTACTACCTGTGGAGACAAGGCTGGATACAGGACTGAAGGGAGTTTAAGAGCCTGCAGCTTCTCAAGAGTTTAGAGAACTAAATTTCTGCAGTAAGAGAAAACCTGATGTATATGACATTGTGAGTTTCTGGGCTCCCAGGAAACCATGCAGGAAACCTACTGACAGGCTGCCATAAAATACTTAATGGCTGTTTAATAGCTCAGATAAAGAAAAGATGCTCCATTTTGTTTGCTGCTCTGTGAAAATTTGCTGAAAACACACACACAAAGCACAGTGCTGTCAGATAAGAAAACACTGCCGTTGTTTTCCTTTGGTCCCACTCAAAAAATGCAGTTACCAAAGTTTTAATTTTATCCTTAACATTGAAAGAGGACATCCTTAAAGAAAGGGAAATTATCTCTGATAGATAGGCTAGCTGTTGCTCTAAACAAGAGGTGCTACTGAATACATATCACATCAGTTTATGGGATGCACAGCCTCTTCTACAATGCAGCACACACACACACCCCCTCCTTCCTCTCTTCTCCACCAAGGAGGAGCACACACCTGCAATGCCCGACCATTGAGTGAATAGCGTTTGCGCTCACCCAGCCACCAAGACTCTTATTTCCGTTGCTCGCAAATAGATCAAATTTGGGAAAAATGCTTTCTGCACTCTTCTCAGCAAGAAGTAGACACAATTTTCTTCAAAATATGCCAGCATGTTTTTCAAATTACATTTTAAAAGCCCTCAGAAACAGATACACTGCCTCTCATTTCCAGATGACAAACCTCCATACTTACACTCTATACTATCTGCTCTCATAGGGGCAAATTCAAGGGGAGATACTGGCCTGAAAAGAGCTTTTATCTAATTTCAGCAGCACAGAAACTGATGAGCAAGTTTGCTGGCACCTCTGGCTGTGTAAGCTCAGAAGCGCAACAGCTGGTAATCACAGCAGAAAGAGATTGCTAGTGCAGAAAGAGATTGCTAGTGCAGCAAGCAGAAGACATGTTTGGTAATGCTTTTCTCCCAGTCAGCCATTGCCAAGAAAGACAGCTGCTGTGTTTGGTAACTATTCCTTGTATGTTAAGTTCTAGCCTAGGAAGCATCACTATCATTTTTCTATTCCTATAGTTGGCTTTCCCTTCCATCCATAAAATCCAACAGGAAAAAAAAAAAACAAACCAGGTTTCCGATTAGCACAGTTTGAGCTACACTTTGTGAAGTGCAGAGTTCAAGCTATTTTCACACTACAACTAGGTAAATGATCCACAAAACATGTCATGAATGTTTATATGTACAAATTTGGTTGACCCTTAACTGAATTCCAGTCTGACTGAGCTCCAGGAACAGGAATATTTCCAGAGAGCACGTTTTAAGCCCAGACTGACAAATAATTTTGGAAAATAAATATTAGAAGAAAAATAAAACTGTAACCAAACTAATTTCATCTTTATTTTCCAAACCGAAGACAAAACCAAAGAAGTAAAATTTGTCAATACCTTGCACTCTTGAATGAACATGAGAAATTAATCTCATTTTCAGCCTTTAAAATGATAAAAAGGGTAAAACGTATGGACTGAAATATGCTCTGTGAATGACTTGGTTCATATTTCATGCCATCCTGTTGTTCCTAACTCCAGATCTCATATACATGTCCTTCATGAAAGGTGACATTCATTAGCGGTTCAGTTACAAGATGCTACTGTAAGCCATTCCTGTGATGCTAGTTGCCACTCCCTAGGCTTTAGGCTAGAGTAAAGCAATACCGTCCACACAATGAGACACTTCTCAATAGGAAGACTGTGTGACTGCCTGGGTTGGGTAATGAATCCAAACTTGCTTTCAGACCTGCACACATGACAAATGGGGTGAGATAACGATGAAGAGAAATGAGTACCAAAACATACCCACCAGGTGAGCAATTCCTCTAATTTCCCAGCAGCTACCTGCAGTAGCAAAGGCCTCTGACAAATAGGGCCCACTTCTTTTTTGCAAGTGGAAGGCTGACACTAAGATTCAAACTATACAAAAATAAAATGCAAAGTAACCTTGGATTACAGAAAGAACGTCATGACAAACATCCAAGCTCATTGTGACATATTTTCAAGAAACTAAATTCCACACAATGGACAGCAAAATTATTTTCTTTATAGTGCTGCATTATAGCAGCAAAGTTTGTCTCTGTGAAGCAAATATGAAACTGTCTCTCAGATGCTCTGAAACATTAAAAAAATCTTTGAACAGTCCTAGAAAACAAAATCCTAATGTGTTGAACTTCAAGCCTCAAGATCTTTAAGACATCTGACTTCAGCAGACTTCTTCCTTTGGAACCTGAATGTCAAATACAGTGTAGCTACCAGATATAAGGTCAGATCAGGTGTCACTGGACCCTAGACAGGTTTTGCCATACCTCAAGAGAGCTGCACTGACGCCAGCAGCCCATTTCCCTGCTTACCCCAAGTCTGCCCCAGGCCCAGAGAAGTAAATTGCTTGGAAGCATCCTCGGCATTAGGCACAACATAGAACACCACTTACTTGTACGGGATATGTTTGCTTCCATTGACAAGGGCGAGGATGACATTGCCCAGTGCTGACAATGAGAGACAGAGGCCAGAGCTTCCCTCCCGGTTTTTGCTGAGCACTTTCACGCAGCTACCCAGGTCAATAAGGTGCAAGCGGCTGCGACCTCCAGACACTGCCATAAACAAAGAAAGCAAACAGTTAGCATGTGCCTCCAACAGCAGCTTCCCAGGAAAGCAAAAGACTCGTCACGACTTGCGGAGAGAAAACAATCCAAAACCCTTTCCTAATTCATGTTAGCAGCAACAAACTGTAGGGGTCCTGTTAACTCACTGTCAGCTTTTATTGCTGCACATTGCTGTCCGCCCCTGACTTGTTTAAAAATTGCCGAGGCTTTCAGTGCTCACTGCAGGTTTAACTCTGTGGGAGTCACCACTGTGCTTTTTTTTTAATACATCTCTATCAGCCTGTACCTGAATTGGCTCTATTTCTGTCTCCGTCCTTACAGTTCTTCTGTCTGGAAAACTCTAGGCTGGGAACTGCTGCTTGGTGAGCAGTGGTCCTGTGGTAGCTTCTCTTATCTTTCCCATCTTGAATACTGGATCTTCAGAAGAACCTGTGGCATCTGTGGAACGTTCCATTATGCTTTAAGTCTATATAATTTTACATTATCATTTGGGCTAAAAAAAGGCTTGCCATGCCATGGGTAATGGCATGTGGACACGCTGCTCTGTTTTGAAAATAGTTTCTGTAAAAATGGTAGTGGATCCCTATGCTTTTGTTCTTGTTTACTCTGTACCAACACACTGCATTTGAAGTGAGGAGATGCTACTGTTGAAACTTCAAGATTAGCAGACATTTTCTCTCTTTAAAAACCTATGGTTCCTTATGAACCCAGGATGGGGACTATGCAGATTTTACACAGCACCTCAACTTATGTATCTGGTAAAAAAAGAGTATTAGTGGTGGGGGGAGACCAGGTCACAATCAAAGATGGTGACGGGAGCAACTACATGATGGGGACCTTAGAAAAGAAGTTTCCAGATACATTTAATTGCTTTGGAAATGATTTATCAGCCACAAATATGTTTCTTCAATGAGCCTGCATTCAGTAGGTATGGTACCATGCCATGATATACAGGCATGTAGGTGCCACAGGAGGTAGAAGGAAAGAAGTTCACATAGATAGGTGAAGAAGACACTTGTAAAAATTCCACACAGTGACAAAAAGGTGATACATGGTCACAGCATTTTGCAAATTTGCTCACAGAGAGACAGAAAGTCTACCTTGAAAAAATGTATATAGATACAGAAAACATACATCTACTAAAGGTGTATACATAACTATTCCCTGTAACTTAAAACATGTTAGCATCCAAAAATATAAGGGGAGAGATATTTCATTTTGCAAGCACTGCAAAACACAGGGCTCACTGCTTATTGCTACTAATTAATGTCTTGCATGACATAAAACTTTCTATAAAAATATAAAGCCTTCCTGTAGAATGTTATATATTATTCTATAATTGTGTTTCAGTTGTAGGTGACAGCTAATTAAAATGAACAACAATAAAACTACAAGTAGATTTTTATGATAAAAGATAAAAGAAACATGAATAAAGATAAAGAAGATAAGAACATAAAAGTAAAGCAAAACAGAGAGAAAAAAGAAAGCAGGAAGAAAGAACAGAGAAGAAATAAGACTTTTTCTGTGGAAGTGGCTTATATGATGGGATTTGAGAATAATATTCCAAAAATTTAGCCAGCATCTCTGACAACAATTGTTAAAATACAGGAACTTCTTCTTTTAAGTCCTGTTAGTACTTCAGCTAATCAGGTATCAGGCAACACAAGATTTCCATGTATTAAATTATACTGTGATATTGGTTGTCACGCTGAGTATCACAAAACAGAAGTGAAGAATAAATATCTAATTAAAACTAATGTTGGTAGCTAGACATTCAAACCACTGTAACAGTCCCCAGATTATATGACAAACATGTTCGTGCAAGTTTTACTACTGCAGTCTCAGTAGTGGGAAGTGGCGAGATACTTCTCATGGGGAAGTATCCACACGCACTATGGGATCCCGCACTCACTGCAGAAAGTCAGGCTTCCCTGGGGAACTGTCCAGACAGCTGCATCTTCACCTCCTCTGAACCGTTCATGGAGGACTTTTGCATCCCCCCTAAGAGTCCTTAAAACTCTCAGACTTTAGGTTCCCCAAGTCCTCTAAGACTGCTACCCTCAGAAGGCTGAAATTACCTTTTGTAAGTATTCCCCAATGATGTTGCTTAGAAAAGCAAACTGTGTTTAGTTGCTACTGAAAATTACTGTGGGTGATCTTGCTGCATATATATATAAATATTATATATATTATATATTATAATATATTTCATATAATAAATATTTCTGTTGCTAAGATTACTGGACATTAGAGAAACAAAAGAAAATGAAAGAAATCCCTACCCTTCAAAAACTCAATCATATTGTTTCCACATACATTGCTATTATACAGACTGAGGAAATTCAGAACAGGAAAAAATATCAGATCTTTCCCTCTTGTTTAATTTACAAGTCAAAGTAAGACATTTTTAGGACAGCAGAGCCACTTGCTTGATCTGAAGTTATTTGTTAGGCAAGTTCTTCACTAATGTGCCTTGCAGCTACAGAAAGAAGAAAAGTGGAACAACTGAACACCTTTTTTTTTTTTTTTTCCCCTATGGCCACAGAGCTGACAGCTAAAAAATGACTATGCCAGTTCTGCCACAATACCATTTATTTCAATGCTGCTAAGCCTTCTTCATGAAATTCCTGATAATGAATCTAACAGGGAGGTAAGTACAGTACCAACACGTTATACTAACAGTCACTTTTTACCAAAATATGTTCGCCAGCCCTTTAATCATTTATCCTTTAGAAGCTGGTGGGTTTGAGGGTATTTTTCTTCCTACCCTTTTTTAATCCTGTTACTGGAATCTATATATCTCTACTATCTTCAATTTTTTTTCAGAGAAGTCCTTCATTACAGCAGGAGACAGTGATAATCACTAGGCGCCTTTTCTGTGCAGCTGGAATTCCCCCCTCACTCAATTATCTGTGAGATCTGACCCTGCCTGGCTTGTGAGGCCACTCAGATATCGAAACTTGAAGACAAGAGGTGGTATGGCCACGAGACAAAGATATAACTAAAGGCAGTGGGCAAAGCATGCCATATTATGATCCAATAAGATCGTGTCATTTTTAAAAAATTAGTCATTATAGCCACAGGAGAATATTTTTCCCTTTTATTAATTGCATTTAAAAATAGTAGAAAAGAACTGTGCGTACATGTAGTTGAGTGCAGTAAAAAGCACGGAGCATTAAACAATTGTAATAATAATTCCCTCAAAATCAGCCATCTTCTTTCCTCTGAACCAGTCTATTTGAGCATTCACAGTCTTCCTTTCCACCGCAAGGTGGTTAATTAATAAACCCTTAGTTAATTGAGATTTCTGCCTTCCAATTCCACAGGGGTTTTGACTTAAACACATGCAAACTGCATTTCCATTTAGAGCAACTTTCTGGTTTTCTCTCTTTAAGTACAGTCAATGTAAATGTTCTGCATTCAAACGTTAGACATTAATACTGCAGTGGTGTTCACCCACTACACATCATAGCTTGCAATCTATTCCTTATTACAAATAACCTAGGCAGAACCAGAAGTTGAAACATGCACTATTTTTACCGAATCGCTTAAGCTTACAATTTTAAAAAAGCAGAGGTCTCTGGTATCTTTCAAACAAACATTTTTCCCTTGTAAAAAATGATTATTTTTTCAAAAAGAATTTTAATGTTAAAGTTTTATTTTTGGGTGGGGGGAATCCTTATACTATGCAAATTTTTTATCACTAGAACTTACTAAAAAACCCCCTTCTGTATATCTCCAGTAATAAACAATTTGGGAGAGTTGAAACAGAAGATAAATATAACAAAAAATATAAACGGTGCAAGTCAAATGAAACCTTTGAAAATTATAGAAACATATATGTAGACATAGAAGCATCTTTTCCTCATTTTCAAGTGGGAGATGGAAGTAAAGACACAAGCCAGTGAAAGCATCTATGGCAAAGAGAGGGAGCAAGCCAATCTGAAAAGCCCAGAGACTTGACAAAGAACCATGAGAGTCCTTTGTGCACATGTAGTTGGGCCAGCAACTAAAATGTCATGTACATCCAAGAAGAGGTATAGTTTATGCATTGCCAATATCAGCTTCCATGCAAACTGTCCTGTTTAAGTGCCAAAGAGGAACAGCTAACATAAGGGTGGCATGGAATTCCCATCACCACAACACTTTAGTCCATGACTTCAACACTGTCAGATAATACTAAAAGCCAATTTGAAAAGACTTTTTTTTTTCCCCCCCTCCAATACAGACACCCACACATTGCTGAGGGCTAACTGTATCTCCACAATGGCAATTAAATTAACTAAACTGGCAAGTGACAGTAATAATCACCAGTGTCCTTTAATGGCCTTTGGTAGGTTTTTACCGGGCACATGGGCAGTCTGCTGGTATGAAAGGGCCTACCCCATGCTGAACGGGGTTCCCTGATAATTTTCACCACTAAAGAATATTGTTTAAAGGCCTGTTTAAGGCCAGTTTCCAGACAGGCCTGAAGGAGACAGAAGGGAGTGAAGGGACAGCTTACTTCCGCCTTTGCCACTCTTCTCCATGCGGTACTGGTAGATGTGCAGAGTGAAGAGCATATGGGAGTTGCGGTGATCCTCCTCATCGCAGTCTCGCTGGCTGCTGCGGCGTGAAGCGATGGCAGCATCGAGGAAGAAGGCAGCCTTCTCTGCCGTAGGTGCACGGAGCTCACTCTGATTCTGAAGCTGCAGTTAACACAAGAGAGAAATTACCTAGAAATTCCCACACAAGTCAACACTACCAGACAACTTCTCACAGTCAATGCACACTGTGGATACACTGGCTTCTGATGAGACCAAAAAAGGGGAGGTGCCTGATGGAATGAGACCCTCCTGACAGCAGCAGTGGCAATACCATGTCCTCCAGGATGCCCCACAGTTCAATCTAGGCTTTTCAAGGTTTTTACTTGGGGCACCACTCGTGGCAGTTGTTACACATAAACTTCAGCAACTGGAAACCATCCTATGGGTTGGACAGATGTATAAATTTATTCCTTCACTTTCAGAGAATTTGAAGCTATTTAAGCTTATTAATTATTCATTAGTTTCATTATTTTTACTGCCTTTATTTCCCCTGTGTTGCTGACTCTGGCAATCACTGTGTTCTTTCAATAACTAAAAATGAAAAAAAAGTAAAATAGTGGGGGACATGTCAATCCCAAATTCAAGAGCTGGTGGAGACTGGCAGGGGCTACCCTTCAGAAAGTGTTAGAAGGGAGCAGTCCACAAATAAAACTGGGAAATAACAGGACTGAAACTTGTGTTCAGCCCCAAAGCATGTAGAGGAGCAACACAGAAGAGGTTTTTTTTCTTGTCCCTTTGCACCACAAGTTTATGCACCTGCTCACAATGCAGGTCAGTCTATTAAATGGAACAAGGCAGGCAATGTACATACATTCACATTTGCTGGACCTCAATTCCAGTCACCAGCCTGCTCTTATCTCTCCAAAGTGATAGACAGCATAGGAGGGCAGAAGTTATTAACTCCTCATAACGCTAGGAATGCATGCATGTTTCATGTCACCTAAGATTAATTTGTCTGTGGAAGGGACATATGACTGTGCAATCTGATGGCATTAGTTTAGGCAGTACGCAGAGTTGGCCCACAGCCTGTAGGATAACTTGTTTTGTCTGGCATAAAAATAGTGAGGAACTCCCATTCTCAGGGTTTGTTCCTCTGCTATGCAATACAGCGAGAAGTTAAGTTCTCCTGAAGAAGACTGTGCTCCTGTCTTCTCTTCATGACTATTAATCAGCCTGAGGAGAGATAAAACCAAGGCTCTGCATGGAATGAGGTGACACAGCTGAAGGCTAAGGTCTCTCTAGAAAGAGGGAGGGAGGCAGGAAGGAGTTAACAAGGCAAGCAGAAGGCAGGCCAGTCTGTGGGCTGATCTCACTAATGTAAGCAACAAGGAAATGTGCATACTTGGAAAGACCCAATGACAGACAGTATGACATATGGTGATTATTCATTTGCTACACACACTGCTGATTTTGCATATCTGTATGGCTATAATACCCTATCCTCCCTTCATCTCAGGATTTTGAGAATTCAGGTGTAGGGCACATGACTCCAGAATGTCACTGTGTTGTAAATACACACAAAAAGGCATTTTTTTCTTGCAATTTAATTTGGTATTTTACACTGCAGAGATACATAGATATCTCATGGAGCTACCTTTTCTCCACTGACCTAAAATAATTCATTTTGTGTATGGCTGTTCAGTCTGTAACTATGTGAAAATAAACAAAAATAATGGGATACTTATTATTATTGCTATCGTGCTAAAATACCTGAGTACAGAATAAAGCTCTAAGGAGAGGCTAGTTGTTACCCAGTTATATAACATAGGTATGCTAATTCAGATCATAACTAGCCCATCTATCACCCCAATGGGAACTGTGAAGACTCAAGTCTCCCATCTTATATTCACTAGACTGCACCCATTACTGGATACCAGAGGGTTAGGTCTCTTGTGATACTGTATTTCATAAAGCACTAAAGCCAGGAGCCAAGTGAGAATGAGAACCCTAATTATTATTTAAAAACAAGACACAATTTTTTAGTCCTCAAGTAAAATGGAAAATATGATCCAAGTATGTCCAAAAGAGTGAAATCACAAAGAGATAAACCACTAAATTTATTAATTATTAATCTCATGATTCATTACTTTTGTAGATGCTTGAAGCTGGAAGTAGGGTGCACAACCCTGTAGATCTGTTCCCACCTCCCTCCATTCCCCATCCTTGGATAGGCAGTGCTCTACAGGTTCTGGATGGAAGCAGCCTTTGCCTTTAAGGTTGAGATAATGTATTCAAGCTCCATCATGCTGGTCTGCTCCCTCATCATCCACTCACACAAAATCAGATTTACTCCCTCGAAGATAGCAAAATGAGAGAATAGGCTTTTTCGCCCTCAAACTAAGAGGAGAAAAAAAAATAGGGCTGCTGAGACTTTCTAGTGGTTACCCAGGAAATTCATGAGCCAGTTACTTGTTCCTGCTAAACCTCCAAACCTGAGAAGAGTTTGAGTTATACTTGGCTTGCCCAGCTCAGGAATTTATTTCTTGGCAGCAATTAATAGGTAGCGATTAATGCTTCCTACAACATTGCTAATGCAAGTGCTATAAATAATGTAGTTTATAAAGAGATAAACAACCGCATTAATGGCCTCCAGCTATTTGTGCAGTACTGTAAATATTTTAGCTTGTTGTTTTACAAAAGAGAGATCACACTTTCTTTTTATTTTTTTTTTAAGAATGAGGTGAATTCTTGTTTGCGCTGAAAGTTTTCACATTTTATTGCAAACACAAGCCCCTGCTCAACATCAGTTATACCAGAGGTACAAATATTTAGGCCAGGAGAGCAGATGGCCCTGCAGCTGCAGGTCATAAAGTTCTTGCATGCTTTAAAGTAAACACTTTCAAGTCTATAAACTTTATGCTCTGGGTAGTTCTTGAATTTGAACAATTGCAATAGCTAAAAAAAAAAAAAAAAAAAAAGAAAAAAAGTCACATTACTTGTTTCAGTGTAAAATGAACCTTGGATTCACCTGCATGCCACAAATGGGGTCTTCACAAAGGTAGACACCTGGGGACTGGCCATCTTGCAGGCTGCCTGTAGCTACTTCTGACAACAGGTCTCTCAGATTTTCTTCTTTCCCCCACACTTCCACTGCAGAAATTCGGACTGAGAAGCGGGCTCCTGTCTTCTCTTTGCGTTCATTAATCAACTTGAAGAGCCAGGAGATGGCACAAGGGATTATGCCGAGGTTTTGCATGGAATCATCCTTCCCGATCATGGTGTATGACTTCCCTGTCAGGAATGGGGGGGATGGAGAAAAGATAATAACATCACTCCCTGAACCTTCACAGCCTTCTGCCAAGAGAGATTATCCTGCACAGCCTCATGAAAACAACTTCTCCTCTGCAAGGACGGTCAGCAAGGGAGAAGGATAGGCAGGCAGACAAATAGTACATAGAAAATGGAGAGCATTTAAAACAAACAGATGAAATCTTGAGCTGCTTTCAAATCATTACCTCATGCATTCCCCTGACATCCTCCATTCCCCAGGCAGGGTGCTGCAGGTCCCTACCACACAACACTGCAGCCTCTGATGTGGGTGAATAGTGAGGGGAATTGAGCAGAGCAGGAGTACTATGGTCTCTAAAAATCCCTGCTTTAGATAGTGTGAGTGTGCTATTTTTTTAGTACCATTTTACTTCAAAGCACTATATTATAGTTCTTATACTGGGGTTGGAATTGACATAAACTTTGTCCCACGATCATAAAGATGTAACTTCACAGAAAAAAAAAACAAAAACAAAACCCACCAAAACCAGTATATGTGGTCATTTGGTCCATAATTGGGTCCACAAGAAATATTTTATCTGGCTCAAAACCTTCCCCTGGTTTGCTATTATTTGACTCTGCAATTATAGGTCTTGTCTTTGCTGCAAAAGTTTGCTGATTAAGAACAGACACAGAGTACTATCTTATATTGCTTTAAGTTTCACTACATATAATGTGCTTATGCAAGTTTTCTAAAGCTCCTAAATTTATAAACCAAATGATAAAGGTATACATCCTTTAAGACAAATACTTGTGGCTTCTTTACCTTGTTTCATTTTTTATGGTGAATCTATGTGGAAAAAGATCAGTGAAGAAAATATTTCTATGTACATGTCTATGGCAAGGTCTGGAGGTGTCCATGGTTGATGTAATGGCGTTGGTGCTGTTAACAAAACTGCAGAAACTCAACTTGTGTTCGAGCAAAGCCCTAGCTGGGCCACCGCTCTAAAGGACATGTAGCACTTGTGAGATACCATTATCTGGTATCTTTTCCATCTCATTTGCTATCTCATGTTTGGCAGGTCACAGGGGGTTAAATGTCCAAGTGCTCATCCTAGTGTTACTCCTGTCTGGCCCAGAGGGGACCTGTGGTTAGCTGGACCAGTGGCTCTGCTCCATTCATACTACCAGAGCTGGTGGCATTGCAGCATTCAGCACATTCTAGTTTTTGTTGCCTATAATTTGGGATAAGCATTGCCTGATACAGCTTGAATTTATCCTGAATTATCCTTTTAAATCATATGTGTACATTTGCGTTTCTTTGAGACACTAAAGAACAGAGATCATTGCACACAAACAATACAACCCTCTTCATTAAAGAGACAGTATTTTCATAATACTATTAGATAAGCATGAACAAAATATATGATTACCTAGTTATTTCAAAAGAATAGTGTCTTAATGATGATGATTCTCCTTTTTATTGTCTTTCCATGAATACTTGAAATGCTGTTGATGCATTTGCAAAGAGCAAGTTTTGATCCATTGGTAACATTCAGTTAACCATTAGAAGATGATTTGTTGGAGGCAGAATTGGAAGAGGTTAGTAATAAGTGAATTGTCTAATCAGAGAATAGAATATAAATCAAACCATTTGAGTGCCCAGTCACAGCACTTGAATAGTGCCATCACAAACATCAAGTACTTGAGTGGATACTCACAGCCTTTACACAGCTTAATAAAAGTGGTATTTTGGCAAAATACTAAGCACATTTGTAAAACTAAATCACTGTTGAATCATTCATTAACAATCGAAGACTGCTAAAAATTGCTACAGTACTCAGGGGACTGAATGAAGCAACAACTCAAAGATAACTTCTGTTGCAAAGAACATGCTGTCCAACATTTAGACAATATGCAAAGTGAATAGATGTGTAAGCAAGAAGTGAAGGTGTAGTACAAGGTCATGCACAGTGTACTGCTTTCAAATACAGTTATTATTCACAGACAAATTAAAGTTTCTTTTCCCTAATCTAATGCACTACCATCTTGTGTTAAAAACATTCACTTTGCTGCTTGAGTATGGAAATTTAACAATACCAACCAAGCTTGGCATGCCCAAAGCAGAACACACAGCCATCTGCCCCATTGACCACAGACTGGATGACCTCAGCAACAGTTCCAGCACATACTTCAGCCTGTCACAGGTATTTAAAAACAAAACAAAACAAAACCAATAATAATAATTATTAACAATATTAACAATAAGAAGGAAAATCAATAGATCAATAATTTTTTTCACTGGAAAATGGTCATAATGTAATCAGTGCTCCAGATAGCATGTTGAAGTATCAAAAAGTCTAATCCTGCTTGTCTCATTCATGTAACATATGCTGTTGACGGGAATGACATTACTTGTGCAAGCACATGAAGCAGAACTTCTGCTCTGTGTCAAGTTAAGTTTCATTTGCTAAAAGTATTAACATCCTTTGTGGGGTTAAACAAAACACATACACTATAATGGGATGTGGTTAGGTTGTTAGAACTGCCTATTTAGGAGACTTTTTGTTGTTGTTAAAAAAAACCCAATTAAATACTGAGGAATTTTCGCAGGCTCTATTATTTGTCCAATTATGGACTGAGTTCAATTCCACTAGCAGGTGAGTAAGGAATGTAAGGGGAATAGCCTCTTTGGCATTAGGTAGGTGATATTTCTTAATTTTTATCTATATTATAATGAGTCTTCTTGGCTTTTAGCAGGAGTAGGGTCTATCCTGAAGACTGTAGCAGTATTTTAAGAAGTACAACACACATATTTACCCTGGGAATTCTTAGATTTAATATTCAAGAAGGTTGAATCATCTACAATGCTTCTGCAGCACCTGCCTCTCAACAGTCAGTGAAACTAAATCAGCATTCTGGTTTAGGCTTTTATGTGAAGCATTTCGCATCTGACAATAAATTATGTAAATTCATCTAGTTCATGGGTATTTCTATATAACAGCAAATATGGGCCAAGAAAGGAGCTGTTCACAGGCCATCCCTTGAACTGTATCCAGGCATTGGTCTGGGAAGTCCTAGCTGCCTGGACCAGAACCAGGTCAGGAACTGACCTAATAATACAGTCATATGACAGTGCTTTAGCTGGTCCTGTGTCCTAGCTCTGTTTAGTTTATGGCTACAGAAACAGCCTTAGAGTACAGTTTTCTAATTGTACTTTGCAATGTTATTTCACTCTTCTACTGTCCTCCTCATGACATTTGAGTAACACAGTTCATCAAACCAAAGAGGTCTAATAAAAATAAGAAATCTGAATATACACATATGAATAAAGATTTATGGAATAAAATCCCCATCCTGCTATGGTAAACTGTACAACAGAACACTATATAAATAATCCTTAACTTCTTAATCAATAGAAGACTGCACTAGAGAATTGCAGTTATGATCAGACCACTGTATACACCAAATAATAAGATTTTATAATTTACAATAACTTGTTGATATTGACGATTTGCCTACTAGGCACCATTTAGCACATTTATTGCATGTATAATTTATTTACAGTAAAGAATATAGAAAGCACACAATTATTGAGATACAATTTAATAAAATAGTTTCATTATTGATGACATTGGCAGACCAAATTTAGCCCTGGTCTTACTCCACTGAAAGTACTACTGTTGCAGCAGAAACAAATTTGCTCTGGTGTGTGCTATTGTTTAGGTAACTATTCTGATCATAGGTTGCCTACCTGTGATGCATCTTGGGGGAAAACTGCATCGAAAGCAAACATCTTGGGTGGAACCTGGTTTCCCCTTTTCTGGAAAGCATTCTGACCTCCACAGGCCAATGGGTCATACAGCATGATTTGCTTCTTACGAGGGTCAACTTTTAAGAAAGAGCTGGACTCAGGTGTGTCTCTGGCAAGCGTGGAAGAAATGCGCACCATGACTTTGACCTATCAGCAAACACAAAAAAAGATGACCACACTTGATTAGTCTGTTGGATGCTCTAGACTGGTGTGTTGAATAAACTTTCCAATTACACTTGACCAAATCATACTCGCTTGCTGTAGCTAGTGTCTCCGTGGAAGTCAGTGAAGACCCAGGAATTATTATCGGCAGAATTTGTCCTAAAATACACAGTAAATAAAGCCAGAACTCATCTCCAACTACTTCAACAAGCACCTTGTGTATTTAGAATTCTGAGGTACATCATAGTGTTTTAGTGTCGATGTTACTCCAGTACAATGCTGAGGTATTACATCACTTTGTCTTACTCACAATATAAATTGAAAATTAACTGTACTCCAGTGGCCTGATTAAGAAAGCTGAAAGGTAATCTAGACTGCTAAACTATCAGAACTGCTGCAGTTTCTACAAAGCAGTCTCATCAATAAAAGCACCTAAAAGCTAGATCTGTAATTTACACCTTTCTGATTCCAATCCAAATAGAAAAAGATGAAGTGCTCAGTTCTAAGTGTCATCATCACAGTTGTGAAAAGAGCCCTGTTTTAATGGTCAGATTTTGAAATTATCATCAAGGGAGTGGAATGTAATAAGCGATAAAAGATTTGTTACAACATGTTAGCTCACGACTCATTAAATGGCTACATAATGTTATTCCTAAAACAAAAATACATCTTCATGGATTTAATGAGGTTGCACTGCATCCTTAGCCCAGTTGGTAAGCAATTTGGATGTAAGTAAAACTGCTGACAATCCATCTGGCTTTGGTTTTCCCCATAAATTCACCACCTGCAGACACATGAGTTCCTGAACTTTACAGGGCAAACACCACCTCTCTGCCAGCTATTGCCTCTGGCCACACCTGCACGTACTTTCTCCTAGAGCAGACTGACTTCCACACCAAACAGGCAAAACTTTTATCTTAATGCCCCTTAACTGTATGCCATTTGTATCAAACCCACCCAGAGCTGGCATGCAAGTGACCACAAAGGGTCACCTTAGCACAAGGTGGAAGTACATCTGCTGTTGGAATGGCAGATGCACCCTGGGAGGAGGTTGTAGCCCTAAAAGTTAGACAAGGCTGCAGTTCCTGTTGGCCTCACTAAAACTGGTGCTCTTTGAATGTAGGTTGCATTTCATTCTGGCCTAAGCTCATCCCACGTGGAAATAAATCAGCTGCTTTGAGAAGAAAAATCTGGGCAAATTCATTTTTGACACAACTCCAAAGAAAACAAAATGACACCAGAGATTAATTTGGATTATTCAGTATTTTTGTGAAGTCTTCTCTATATGTCTGTGAGTCAAAGTGGTAATTTGACTCCACATATTTTAACCTGGGAAAACAAGTTGTCATTAGATGGCAAAATGGTCGCAAATCTGTGTGCATTATTTCAGTTTTACACTATTAGTTGAGGGAAAGCGGTATAATATTGCTTGGGTGTGAACAGCATCTTTTCTCAACTGCTTATTCAAGCTGCTTATGAAACCTACCTCTAACTGAAACAAACCACTTCCAATATTTTGCCAGAAGCATTCTTCTAAACCTAACCCTAGCAGAGCTGATTCCTATTGAGGACAAAGGCAGCCAACACCCTTGGTCAGCCCACATGAACTGGGCAAGGTTTAGATGTTTATTTCAGCCCTAAGTCACCCAGCAGCTCAGAGGGGAGGCACCAGTCAAGATAGCAGGGAAGGGAGGGAGTACAACACTGTAAATCCTGGAAGACCAAGACAGCAAAGAGCGATATCAGTCTTGACGGGTTTTCCTGCTTTCAACTTTGGATGCCTTTGGCTTTTTCTACTGTCTCACATTTTTAAATAGATTACAATATCAAGAACATTAGACTGATCTGCTGGAAACCAAAATAAATGCTATTCTTCAACTGTTTTAAATAAAATACTTGCTCTGCTTTAAAAATCTATTTCCCTCTAAGTTTATGTGTATTTTTGGCTGCTCTGAGTCCATGTCCTTCACATCCTTGATCCTTGTGTGCAAAGGAGAGTTAACTGAATACCCTGGGGCTAAGTTTCTTTGGGTTTTGGAGAATGGCTAGTGCGTGAAATCTAACAATCCTGCATACACAGGCAGTCTAAGAGTTCTTTCTGGCCTCAAACTGCATGGGCATTCAGTTTTAACTTCACCTTCACCATTTTTGTTACCGTATAATATCCCTGGCTTAGGTCCTGATTTAAACTTGTTCACACAAAATCAGATTAATACCTGTCACTTCTCACTGAACTAATACTGCAAATCCTCCTAACTTCCAACAGCTATAGTGATGGAAGCTGAGGCATCAGGTTTCTCTTCCCCTGGAGTAAAAGACCAATTTAACTGAAATCCTAAAAATTTACTACCATCAGATAAACTGAATGAACCACTATAAAAAAAGAGCTCAACTCAGAAGTCCCAGAAGTTGTCTAGCAACATACATTTTCTGACCATTTGGCTCCTCAACTCTGGCAAATATAAACATATCTCAATAAAAATACTACTATTGCCATGAACCTTTGTATTTCCTGTGCACCTATTTTTGTTTTGAGACTTAATGGTTCACAGAATCACCTAGGTTGGAAAAGACTCATAAGATCATTGAATCCAACCATTAAGCTAACACTACCATGTCCACCACTAAACCATGTCACTAAATGCCACATCTACACAGAATCATAGAATCATTTATGTTGGAAAAGACTACATTCATGTGTCTTACAGCAGAGGAATATCCTACTGATTACATGTGGGTATCCTGACAGCTGGACCACTTACTCTGAAGCTAGTTTATTTGCAGCTGGCATAAAGATGTCTGTGCACCTTGGTGCAGCTTATCATGGGTAATTCCTCTCACCTCCATTTAGACCAGCCTGCAGGAGCTGTCCCCATCAGAGCCAGTTGTCTGACCCCTTCGTAGATAATAGAGAGAAACGGGCACTTCTAGCACTTAATTCACATGGTCTGTTTTATAGACCTGCCTTCCAGATAAGTTGAGTTGCACTCCACAAATGCTTCTTGGTTTCTCTATACCACCACAGACATCTTAAATGATTCCCTGAGATGCAGGTGCCTACACTGTAGGCTGTCTAAAGTTACTCTTTTTGCTGTAAGCATAATAAAAATGACTTTCCTGGGCAGCACAGTCCCCAGCCCCAATTTAGTAGCATAGACAAATCTGTGTGACAGTTCAGCAAAAAATCAGGTGCTAGCAAAAATAAAGACGGGTGTGTGAGTGTGATGGACACTGAACACAAGTAGTAGCAATAGATTATTTTAACTCATCTGGTAATTTTTAGACCCTGGAGTATTCTTCCAGGACAGTTTCACACCAGTGTAACTCCTTCAAATTACTCCTGATTTACATTACATTAATTGAGAAGACAGTTAAGTCCTAGACACGCAAAATACATGTCCATTGTATGCCATGGGAGGTATGACTATAGCAAAAACCTAACAAGCAGGCAAGATATAGGCAAACTTCAACCCTGAGAAACACATACTGGGATTCAGAACTGCATACGTAATTGTGGCACAATAAGCTAGGCAGACCAAAACAGACTTTAAAATATCTGAGCTGGATGTATCTTCTGAGGAGACTTGATTCCCAGGCTTGCGGTCTGGGAATCAGGCAGAGATTTGGGAGCTAGGACCCCTCCTAAAGACTGTGCTTCAGATGCAGTACGATTGTGAACTAGAGTGATACAATCTCTGTTTCACTCTCTGCACCCGTGCAATGGGCTGAGCCACAGCTTACTTCACTGCAAGCATGAGGATACATTCAGTCATGAACAGGCTCAAAGGACTGGCAGTTGCCATTAGGTAGGCACTCCATTATTAAACATTATTATACATGTAACCTAAACCCAAGGATTCATGCAAAGTATTTTCCAACAGTGGTTATGACAAGAGTAAATCAACTAAGCTACAGCAGTAGAAATGATGGGAGACGACAGCCTCCTGCTCTGCCATTTCACAGTCCTTCATGCAATTTATAGTTGGGGGCTGCAGGGGCAGGCTCAGAGTCCGTGCTGGCCCCTGCAATCCATGCCACGAGGGAGGCAACGTGAGGACGGGCAAACGTAACTCAGCCAGCTATGGGGATAGCACAGGAACTTAATGGAGTTAAAAGACTTCAGTGCAATTTACGGAACACAGGCTGAAGATCACAGTGCTGCTCTGGGGAAGGCAGAAATACAGTACAGTTAATTTGAAACTAACTGAACAGTGAAGTTTTAAGAACTCTAATACATTATGCTTGCCATTTATATTTAAATAAACTTCAAACTGAACTTCTCCTTAAAAAGGAGAAAGCAAGTTTTCTGCTTCAATTCCTATGTGTCATTACTCCTTTAGTCCAATGCTACACTTTCCCACTAATCTCTTGTAATTGAAGGGTTTAAGAGATACCACTTGCGATTAATGGGACCACTCAGTCTGCCAGAAATTTTTATTTGAATCCCAGTGATCAGGTCTTGGCAGCGCCCAGCCTTAGATGCACCTCTGACTGTTTCTACAGGGAAACATGAAAGCAGTCTCTCGAGACACGTGCTGTTGGTAAAACAAATAATCTGGGCCAAATTTTGATCTAATTTTACACTTAACGCAAGACTGGCTGAACTCAGCAAGAATTTCCCTAGCTTAAGAGTGGAGAGACGGAATAAAAGAAAAGGTCACTTGCTCTGCATCATTATTGTGCCTTTTCTAGGATACAACTTCACCTCTTAATTCTGATCATGCTGGAAGCATTTTTTAATGTGTTTTCTCCAGTGAGTTCACAAGATTTCATTTGACAACTATTCAATCCAACAAGAACCCCATTTAATACTCTGGATTTCAGTTCCTGCCTACAAAGATTTGTTCTGTTCTTGAATGCATTCTACAGTCATTGAATTCCACAATATTACTCCTGATGTTCAATGCCACAAATGAAAGCAGAATCAGAGCTGCACTGTTTAGGTTTCCTCAACAAGGTTTCTTTATATTTTTGTCTATGTATTTAATGTATGCATATATATCTGGGTGTATTTATTATATAATTTTTTTTAAAAATGCATATACATTTTCTGAATATATATATAAAAATTTCAAACATATACATTTTTTCATAAATTTATCTCTAAATAGGAATTATTGGCACTGAAGAGTTCCTTCACAGGTACCATTCAGTAGCATAAAGGGAAGATACAGGGGAATTGCTGTAATATTACTATGCATCTGTACTGTAAAAATAAGCACAGGCCATTTAATCATCTCTATTACAATTTCAGCTGCCTGAACCACTTTCCTTTGCCTTCTCCTTTTTTTACCTAGTGCATCTCTATATACCCATCAACTATTTCTTGAAGAGGGAATTTGCTAATTGCAGGATTTTCCCCAGCTAAACTCAATTTGTGACCTACCATGGACCTTTTGTTATGTTCTTAACTCTGTGGAGGACAAAGGTTCAGCAGGCTCTGCAAAGTAGAACAACTGGTGCCATAGGAAAAAAAGGACAACAAGAGTCCAGCCCCAGCCACTGACACTCCCATGTCTCCTGTGCCCACAGGGGTCTGTCTGGAAGACCAGCAGTGAAAAGAGCATGGGAGGTGGGGGAGGTAAGCTGTGTCAAATCTGTATCAAACATGAATTACCACAAACAGAGGCTGGAATGAGGCAACAGAAGCAATCGGAGATTGACATTGGGGATATCATCACTTCCTTCTCCTCTTGCCTGTAAGATTTCATTTGGGGTTCATCTATCTAATTACTGCAGGGACAGGGCTAGACAGCAGTTGCTCCGGGCACTGTGCTTGCTTTTATGAGCTGCTTTTCTCATCAATTATTTGAGCAGCTTCTGCTGGACGTGTGCTGGGTAGTGGTGGGAGGCAGGAGCTGCGGTGCAGTCACAGGCGAGACAGGCCAGCCGGGGCTATTGAGCTGTATTAGCACTCCATCAATGTAATGGCAATCACTGGCTGCAGGAACAGCCTTATTGGAGATTAATGAAGAGTGGGGTTTGTAATTTCTCACTGTTACAGTTGTAAATAATGGTGGCAGACATACATTTCTGCTGTAGCCAGCCACCAAATCCTACAGCACAAGAAAATCTATGACGTCCCAAATGCTTATGCACATACGTGCTTCTGCATGATGGATGTAAACTAGGAGCCTTTCTATAGTGCCCAGAGAATATGGAAACAGTCTGTTAAGCATTTTAAAGGATCTTTCTTACAGCTCATGAGACGATTAACTGATCATGCTAAAATGAAACCTAGGAGGTCAAGAGAAACAGACTGAATCAGCATGAGACAAATACAGAACTGTAGGAGTGGACATTGTTTTAATTGAAGTCTCCTGGTCACATTTGGAAAAAACCCACAAACTTGGGTAAATTATGCCAGTGTTAGGCTGGCTGGGAAGCACATGTAAACAGACCTCATTCTCCTCTCTTTCTCTTTTTACAAAGACAACTCTTGTAGGCTTCATTGCTTCACTTCAGCACAAATCTAAAAACACTCAGGCCTGAACAGTCACATTCTTTGTGGAAATGGCTGTTACTGCTATTGCGGCTTTGGAAAAGTAGTGAAAACAATTTTTAAAAGCAATAAATATGATTAGGGCTTGCAACTCTCCTCTTTTTTTATTACTGTTCCTGTGTTTCTTTCTTGTATAACTGCTAAAACTTTACCAGCTCATCAACCCCATCCTGTACAGCAGTTAAGCTAATTTGCACTTGTAGCAATAGTGGGAAGCAGTATAAGCATATTGGACCCAAACACCAATCATGTTATTCAAAGAACTCGCCCTTACCAGGATTGTATCCTTTTTCAACTGGATTATGTAATTTTATTAATAAATTCAGTAAAATCTAGTGTGAAATATGCTCAGGTCACAAGCCATGGCTCAGTGACCTCTCGTCTTGTTTGTGTCAGCAGTAGCTCTGAGTTTTGTCACTGTAATTTCGTACGGTTGAAAGACAGTGCTCAGCACTGGACACTGTCTGAAACCAGCATGTACGTCAGCCCAGTCACTCAGCTGTTGTACTGCTACTTCAGCATTTACTAGATTATCACAGAGCACTGCAACTTTCTGCTGTTCTTTAAAAAAATAAATAATAAAAATGACACAAGGATCATCCTGTCATGGAAACAATCTTTCCTTTAGTTTCCCCACGTGCAACAGACTGTGTATTCCTGGTTTTCCTTTTGCTTCCTTCCGATCTCTTTGAGGGAAGTCTGCATTTCAGACCTGCAGAGTGGGAGCAGTCTGCATGTTGCCTCAAGCAGGCAGAGGATTTTTTCCAGCTTCAGACACTCTCCACATACCTGCACATGCAGCCACAGAAGCATACCTGCATCTACAACGGGGCCCACAACAGCCCAACTAAGCTCATGTGTGGGGATGAAATTTCAGCTTTTTTTTTTCTTTTTCTTTTGAGAATACCTTTAAACATCTCTGTTAGTGGCATTTTCATAAGAACTGAACAAAGCAAAACAGCCTTCAACAATCCCAGCATGAACACCATGGGATCAGCTGGCAAATCCTGTCTTCCCTGCAGTGGATCTGCAGGTATGTAAGCTTGCACCTACTGGTAAAGTCAGCAGATGTCTTACTTAAACCTCTAACACACTACTGCAAAAATTCACTCTGCTTCTCTCACTCCGATAAGAATTTATTTTTCTTTGCTGAGTAGCAAGTACAGTTGGCTGCCATAAATATCAAGAGCTCCTCATTTCCTTGGCATCAAATCTCTTGACCTTTCAAAATCAAACACATTTTGCTTTGCTTCAGTGGCCTTTTAGAGTAGGGGGTTTCCCCTTTCCTTTTTTTTCTTAATACAACCTTTTCAAAAGGGTTTTTAGATAGAAAAGATAGAAAGAACCTTCCTATTAAATTAAACAAGGCAAAACTGTTCCCTGGTACAAAATGGCCAGCATCATTTCCTGTAATTCTCACCCTCTGCTGTGGTGTGGCCATATCCAATGGTCTGCCAAGATGATCCTTTGCCCATGCTAATTTAAAAACTATGCCTGGAATTGTTTGGGAGAGAAGTTTAGTGGCCCAACACCATGCCAGGGACGTTGTTAACAATGTGAGAGTGTGAATGATTGACTGCCAGTGCCCAGGAACATTTTCTGCTCCTGCTTAATTTATTTTGTCATAGAATCATAGAATGGGTTGGGTTGGAAGGGACCTTAAAGATCATTTAGTTCCAACCCCCCTGCCATGGACAGGGACACCTTCCACTAGACCAGGTGGTCTGTGGAAGTCTGTAGCAGTTTTAGCTGGGATAGTTAATTTTCTTCATAGTAGCTTCTATGGTGCTGTGTTTTGGATTTGTGATGAAACAGTGTTGATAACACAGGGATATTTTAGTTATTGCTGAACACTGCTTATACAGAGTGAAGGCCTTCTCTGTTTCTCACACCACTCCACCAGCAAGGAGAATGAGGGTGCACAAGAAGTTGGGAGGGGACAGCTGACCCCACCTGACCAAAGGGATATTCCATACCATACGACATCATGCTCAGCATATAAAGCTGGGGGAAGAAGGAGGAAGGAGGGGACATTTGGGCTGATGGCTTTTGTCTTCCCAAGTAACCACTGCACATGACGGAGACCTGCTATCCCAAAGATGACTAAATATCTGCCTGCCAATGGGAAGCAGTGAATGAATTCCTTATTTTGCTTTGCTTATGCATGCAGCTTTTGCTCTTTCTAGTAAACAGTCTTTATCTCAACCCTTGGGTTTTCAGTTTTACCTTTCTGATTCTCTCACACTTTCCACTGGAGGAGGAGTAAGTGAGCAGCTCTGTGCAGCTGGGCTGCTACCAGGGTTAAACCACTACATAGTTCCAGCCACGGAACACTGCACAGCTTGGCCAAGGCATGTTTTCCATTCTTTAAGTCAAATACAAGAAATTCAGGTGGTGCAGTAGCAGCGTCCCAAGCATGTGCTTTGCCATATGTTGCTCTCTTCTTTTCCTACCTGGTTTGATATCTACAGATCCTACAGAGAGATCAGACAAAGCCATCAAACAAATCTGCAGCACCAGCGAGACAATCCTCCCTAAAGGAACTTCTCTGGTCTCATGACTGATGACAAGGCTGCTGTCTTTCCTGCTGCCTACACAGGGTTGCCATCAGCCCCCAGGGAAGGAGGGAGCCGACAGTGGTGAGTCACTTGGCTCTTTCTTATAGGCAATGCTCATATCCTGCTGCAGTGCAGAAAGACTGAAGACAACTTTGCTTCATTCATTCAAAGTTTCCTCTTAGAAACCAGCCCTTCCAACAAAACATGACTGTACTGCATTAGCTGCCACAAGGACTGGTGTTGATGGAAAGCAGTAGCAATATCAACAGTAGCAATATTTCAAGCACACTCATGAATAAATATGTCTGCTATATTACTTCTACGAGCCCCAGTTTCCCTTTTTGTGAAGCTGTGAAAAAGGTGCACAGGATACAGCTTGGTAAATTTAAGCAGGCAGGTCATCTCATCCCTAATTAGAGAAAGAGTGGCACCAAGGGCTTCACTTTACACATTCTCAGGAGAACAGGAATTCCCAGATGAACAAGGCTCTCTGTTTTTGGTTGGGTTTTTTTTGTCTAAGAAAACAAGAATTTCTATGGAAAGAATGCAGATAAAAGACAAAGTTTCCTTTATGCATGTCTTTTCAGTGCTAGAGAAACAAAGGATATACAGGTATTGCATGGAAGATGTATAATCACAATTGCAACCTTTTCTATTATTTATAAAGATGATCTCCATGACTGCATACAAAAGAAGATTCCCCAGTCTGCACATAACAGTATATGGCATAGCATCATAAATAATGAGTAGCGATGCAATCAGATAAGAAGGATTTACATTATTTAAGCCAAGCTGGAAGAAGTGACAAATTGCAGTTTAATGCAGATAAGTGGGGAAGAAGATGTGTAAAGCTTTGGAGTGGCAGTTGGTAATGACAGCCCGTAAATAAAATGTACGGTTCATGGTACTGACTAGAAAAAAGATTTCAGAATACATAGGGAGAAAAAGAATTTCAAACCAAGCAAAGGACCCCATTGCTAAAGAGAGTCTATATAAATGGAAAGAGGTATAATTATTATATGAGGCAATATCGGTGAGATATCTAATATGTGCTTGGATTTTCAGAGGAGAAATCCAGTCTCCAGAAGAGGAGTATAAGCAGCTTCCAGTGCCATATGTTGCATGAAACAATCAGCAGAGACTTCAAGGATCTCGATGCTTTAGTGAGAAATTTAATAAAATATAATGTAAGTGAATTCAGCAATAATTCCTTACTTACCTGCAGGTATATGAGGTGAGAATTTGACCTTGATTAGGAACAACCACCAAGGAAAGGAAATGTGAAAAATGATACAAGCTGGATCCAAGCAATAATATGAATTACATTGTTAGTGAAACTTTCATCTAAAGGTCCTACAGGGCTTTGCAAAGACTTCTGACAGGGTTAAGACATATATTTACAATTATGCTCATTTTTTAACTGCAGAAATTAGGCATAAGAATAAATGAATCATCTAAGATACCAGAAAAGGCTTGCTTTACCTAAACAGACTACCTGAACTCTACTTTCTTATCCCATAACTGTAGGCTGTAATGTTTACAAAGACATAAACCTGATATTAAATTTACTTCCTCTTTCATGTTGTGTGCTATTTAATACTACCTGCATGCTTCTACCTTTGGCAGTGATGCAGGGAGGCACAATAACTACAGAGCCCAAGCAGCCAGTCACTTAGAATTAGAGATCCATTTGTAATGCTATATATTATCTCTAACTAAAAATGCATTTGTTGAGCTTTAACAGAAATCCGTAGAACAGATTTTTATGGTGGGCTTGATTCTGCATGTCTCTGAAACAAACAGGATTATTTATTGTGCCTGGGACAACAGAATAGAAAACAAGACCATATAAGATGCATCTAAGGTTCACGTAACTCCATAATATCCCACCTCCAACAGTGACCCAACAGTCTGCGCCGTGAGACTCCCACTGCAGCTGCAGTATACAGCATAACATTGCCACTGACCCTCTTCCTTGACGAATGCAACTCTATAGCAATGAGAAACAGCCAACAAAGTCCTCATCTGCCTCTGACCCCTACAACTAATTATTACATCCACTGCTTGCTGCCTTGTTAAACACTGCAATAAATAACGGCAGTGTTTGTGAATAGACCAGGTAACTAACCACTTGCCCTAGAACGAACACCCAGTGCTTGTTAGTGGCCTTTGTACACGCCCTCAGCTGTAATTCTGCAATCTTAATTCCAGCAAAATTCCCATCGTCTTCAACCTCAACTGCTATTTCCTGACTTTTGAGCACTTAACCATGCAACTTTAACATTCCTTTAACGTTGATGTTCGTCTATGGAATAATTCATTATGTTATGTGTAGCTTAGGGACTGTGTAATTCTTTCTAGCAAGTAGCAGCCTTTAATGAATGGTACCTGATCAATAATGCAGAATTCAACATTTGAAAATAAATAAAAATCCTTTTTCATGAGGGGTGTCTGTAGGAAATGTCAAAACCATTTATCAAGGGTCCACGCTGATAGCCTGCAGCTGCTGTCCACAAGAACTATAAAAAGGAACTTTATGGAGTCCTGCAAATATGTTTTTTGTTTTGAGTGTATTTAGTTTTTTCCACAACCAAAACACAAAATAAGGACTTACTGAGTATGAATACAATGGTCATTACCAGAGATTTTTTCAAAGAACAACCCTGCCATAATAGTACTTTGTCCCTAAGCTGCTAGTTATACAGGATTATTTTATCTTGGTTTCCAGGTGCACCTTTAAAACAATCCTCATTGTAACTCTATACAGGCTGAGCTGCCTAATACAAATGCAAAAATGCATTTGTATTTGGGTTTCAAAACCTCAGATTAACAAAGCAATTGGACAAACATTACAGCCAAGACAATGGTAAGTACTTTACCTCTTCCTGATATGTAGGTGAAGGACATATCAAAGGAGCAAGTAGTTTTGACTGTTTTGGAAAGCTTTTATGTTTCTTAGTAAATGATCTAACAGAGAAGTACCGGGCAACTCCAGCTCCTTTGCTGATAATTTGCATCCAGTGGTAAATAGAGTAGCAACAGTCAAGGGCTATAATCACCACTGTCAAATATGAGCAAGATGACAGAGGTTTAACGAAATTTGCTTTAGTCCCACATGGCTTAAAAAAACTTTATCGTAAGTGTCAGAGTGTTCCCTCCCTGTCAAATCCTAAGTGTAGTGTGATCAGTTTTCTAGACATGTTATTTAAATAGCTAAGAGTAATCTCATTCTGGACTCTGCGTATCCAAGCAAGGCTCTTTCCATTGCACCTATCACCAGAATGGGGACTGCATCAGCCACGTAATCTTTCTTTCTAAAGATCAAGCTCTTGATCACTTAGGAGCTGCTCAAGAAGGCTTCACCTTTAACTAGTCTGAACTACACTGACAATTTGATTTCTGTCTTTTCTGATGCAAGGCAGAGTGATCTGGTGGTGAATAAAGACAACTGAAGGACCTCGATGATGTTCAGTAGGCAACAATTTTACAGCTCCATCCTCCCTTTCAGAGGTGGGTAACAGAGATGGCTGCTTCATCTCCTCTAAAATCTTATCATTTCCACTTTGGTCACAATGATGTCATCATTAGTCAACAATGAGATCACTCAGCAAAGGCTTTGGTACCTTCAAATGGGTAACAATTCCTGCAGAGACACTGCATCTCTGTTAACATTACTAGAGATGTCCCTAGCTACTACAGCAATTAATTTCTTTCTAAATCCATCTCTTTAAACAGTCCTGTTCCTCTTACTATGAAAATTTCTACGATAACACTGCTATTTGTCATGGGGGGCACTGCATGCCAGACAAAGGCTATGAAAGTAGCAGTTAGTGCATGGGTTTCAAAAATGATTGAAGCAACCAACCATCTCTTGAGCAATAAAGGGATCTCTGATTTTAAGATAATTCATCCTCCATGCTTGTCACTACTGTAGCTTAGTTTCAAGGAAGACATTATCTTTGATGCTTATACCTTTTTGTCACTTATGACAAAATACAGAGATTAATGAAGAAAAAATAGGAGACGGGGGAGGGTTTTTTTTAAGAAGTATCTTCCCACAGTAGATTAGAGCATAGGCAGAACAAATAAGCAAGGTAAATTATAAAGGAAGGACAAAAGGGAGAAGATGCCACAACAAACAACACTTTCAGAGTGATTTTTAATGTGCAGCAAAGAATGAAGCTTGATGAAATATTGAAGCTGAAAGTCTAAACTTGATCATAAATGAGCACTGTGTGGTAGGGATGGAGACAGTTCTACTGCCTGCCTGTCTGGTGAAGGATGGTTTTATACCACAAAACCTGAAAAAGGTATGTCTTGAAGTTGGACTGCTTGAGTACAGACTGATCATATGCATCAGTATGATATGTGAGAAGCACAGAAAGCAAGTGTGGCCAGGGTCGGGCCAGGATCCAAATGAAAGTCATGCCAACCACAACAATATTTAAATTTTCACTGGTGGAGCCAAAGCCCTAACTTGGATCAACTTGGTTTTTCCTCACTTCTTTCAGTACATAAAATCCTTCCAAAATAGTTCCTGGAATTGACAGTACCACATTTAGATAGAATGGACCACAAATCTGTCCATCTGGGAAGCCTCAGGTACAATCACAGGCATTATGACAACTATTACAGTGAAAAATGAACAATGTAAGTTTTTAATTGCACTTCTAAAGCCGCCTTTGTCACTTGTCCAGTACTACAGCTATACATCAACCCTTCATTTTTCTAAGGACTGTCCTCACAGCAAGAGTCATCTGTGAGTGCTGCAAACAGCATAGCTCTTTGCTTACTTCTTTACTGGCCTAGTATCTTTCATTCTTACATAGTATTTTTGCTATACAAAGAAAAAATTGGGATATAGATCTTTGGTCAGTGTGCATCTCAACTTTGAGTATATTTACATCTGGCTTTTGATTCCAATTATTCAATAACATAAAGCCTAATACATGATAGTATGTCATGGTTCACATACCACTTTGTCTATACCAATGCTCTTACTGTATTTTTGTTAAATGTTGCACATCTTGCCTGTCTGCATGTGAGTGTTCATTAGCTAATGTTGAATACAAGTTTTGGTAAGGTGAATATTGAACTCACTAAAGTAAAGGAAATTCATTGTGTCATTAACTTCTATCAACTTGCATAGACGTTGCAAAAAATATGGTCTCTGTCAAGATGCTTCAGGACATAATCCCATTCGCTGTGCAATGAGAAGACAGAACAGGGTACATTTTCAATTGAGTGACTATCTCTGAATGTCCTTGGATAGTGTGGGATCCAGTAAACCTCTTAATATTGTTTAAATTAAGTTGTTACAGTCCATCATGTCAAAACATAAAAATACAGATTATATAAAACTGCATTAGGGAACTTTACAAGCCCTGATTAATGGCCTGATAGGTTGTAAAATGAATCCAAACTGTAAATTTTTACCAAGGGCTTTTCTAAAATGTGAATTATTGACTTGACAGATCATAATAACTCTTTCCAAACTATTCTGGTCTATGGTTCAAATTTTTTCTGTTTAGCTCACTGACATGCACAGTAAGGCTAATTTACTGTCTCTTACTGCATGGACATCCACAGACTGAGACATCCTATAAAATGTATCGCGAAATATTGCAAGTGACCAGATGGACACAGGCACAAGGAAGAAAATGTCACTAATCTATAATGACTTCCAGATAAGAGTAACTCAGAATGCCTCCTACTAGCTCACCTGGCAGAAAGGTTTCTACCACTAACGAAGTACACTGATGCCTGAATATGATGCATGTAATCTGCTTTATGCATCAGCTACCTTGGCTCTTTGGTGATTTCCATTAGAAAAAGGTGGTTTATTTGCTGTTTCAGGATGCCACTATTTTCTATAGCCCTAAGACAGGAGAGATATTTCTAACACCTAGCAGATGACATCTAGACTGCTATACTACCATGAGCCTCAAAAAAACACTTGAACCCAAAACTTCTTATCAGGATATATTTTACTCAACTTTAATTACTTCTGAAGACTGGAGCAAACCTCAGCTCAACAGATAGGAAATCTTAAACACTTGCAGGCAAAGAAGGTATTCTGGATCCTATGGAGCTCAGCCCCTATAGAGCATACAGATGCAACTTGATCGAGTTCTGGCAAAAAACACTCGCTGTTGCAAGGATCTACAAAAGCCATTAAAACGTAGTCCCCTCTCCCCTAAAGGGCGGGGTTGAACTCAAAGCCTGTCTTGCAGAACCTCTAATGTGGCATTTATTTCTCTGAAATTAAAATTCCAATCTCAGATCAGCCAGCACATTTTGCAAAATGACTTCTTTTTACCTTGATAAGAGGACAACACTCACTTACACATATCTAAGTTGAAAAACTGTATTTTGTTGTAACATGTTCAGTTAAAGCTCTTTTGGTTACAAAAAATCACAAACACATTTTAACTTGACAACTTTCAATTACATCTTTAAAAACCAACACTCAGAATTTCTATTTTGTCATAACAGAGTTTTTTATATTTTAAAATCTGATTTTGTTTGGAATAGAAATAAAAATCCACAAGACTGAAATTTTCTGAGAAAGTCTGAAATTATTTTGGATTAATTTTAAAAGTCTGTGTTGGTAAAACAAACTGTTTTCCTCTCACTGACTTTAAAAATACTTTGATAATGTAGTTTATATTATGCATTACATAAAGAAAAAGTAACTTTTAAAGGAAAATACTCCATACCTCTAGAGTACTATCAATGCAAATCTGGAGGGGTTTGGGGGAAATCCACAAACAAACAAAGACCAAAACAAACAAAAACCAATCAACCAAAACCAAACAAAAAACCCAAACAAACAAAAACTAATTGAATTTTTTTCAGCTATTTGTAGCTCAATCACTAGTTCAACTTTTAATCAGTTCCACCAGGTTTTAAATAATCCGATTAGATTAATATTGGGAAGTAGCATGACCTGACAGAGAGTGGCTATCCTGAAAAATAGCTACTAATACAAAAAAGGACAGTAGATAATCAAGTTGTTGCTTTAGTAGAACCAGACCTACTAACTGGGCAAGCGTTAAACACTTAAGTACTTGAAAGTGTTAAGGAAATCCCAGTAGAGAAATAAATATTATTTTTCAAAGCCTTTACATTAGACTCCATAAAATTGAGGAAAATAAGACTGAGCAAACTAATATCTATAGAGTTCCAATCACACAATTATATATCTTCTTGAACTAGCATAATATGTATTTTGTAGAGCTAATTTTGCTTCATTACTCTCTCTGGAGGTGAACACTCAGAGCAAAGTCTACATACACTCACCACATTTCCTTATCAATAAAAACAATTAATTATCTTAATATGAAACAAGATGAATTTAAAAAAAAAAGATACCCCCAAAATCCAGCCTAAAAACCAACACATTTTTGTGCAGAAAATTGAAGTTTCCATGGGCATACTATCCTGAATCTACATTTTTGAGAGTTTGAGAAGGAAAAGCAGGAATGCTTTTCATGTATAAACCTAGAAAAGCATTTAGAAATCTCTATCTTAAACTCTTTGCAAATAGTTCCTGCATAAGAATAAAAACGTAGAAAAGAAGTATACGGAATTGCTTTAAAGAAAAAATTTAGAGAGATATTTAAAATGTTTTAAAAATATTTGCCAATATTCATGCACAGACAAGCCAAAATATACAAGATGAAATCTTGGCCCACTAACTTTATCTTTCAGACAGAACAGGTAGCCATAGAACCTCGACTTGTTTAAGACAATTTAGCTCTTGAATATTAACAGGATCTTTTCATGATGGAAGGAAAAGTTTTCACTAGAAAAAATGAACAAAATTAAGAATGAGAGACCATGGTCAGAGTAACCCCAAAAAGTGGGTCCTTCACAACAGAGGAAACAATTAAGAAAATAGTCAAATTCTTTGGAAAGAGGAGTGTATCTGGGGCTCGAGATCTGGGCCTGGACTTGGGGTTTGAGTCACCTCTGCCTCATCCACCACCTTTTTCCTCAGAAGTGAAAGAGGAGGGCTGGTTGGAGACCACCATTGCTCCAAGGGCTGAATATCTCCCCCAGGGCTTGAACACAGCCAATTACTTTAGATCTGTTGATCCCTTAGTGAAGAGAGGGAAGAAAGTCTACGCATGGCCAAACGCTTGAAACACTTGCCGTGTCAGCATGGCCAGTAATAAAATTCCTCCAAACGGGACGTCATCCCTATGTGGAGGTTCAGCTACCCCAAGTACATTGGGAACTTTGCTGTTAAATCCTGGGGACTGTAGTAAGGGAAAGGTTTATAAATGACAGGAAGACGAAGCTGGCTCTTTTAGTTCTAATGTTCAATGATAAATGCTTAAATAAAAAATTCACTTTGAATTCTCAAGCAGAGAAAGTAACTCTAGGAATACCAAGAATTTTCCTTCAATATGCAGTACTCATTACTACCAAGGCTATTAAGGTAGGTAGTGTAATTGGATTTTTTTTTTTTTTTTATGTCTGGATGATCGTGTGACCTTAACAGGATTTGTTCTGCCGTTATGGTCCCAAAGAGATGCTACAGATAAACAAACCTCTTACCACACCATGTCACCTACCTGTCCACAGGTTTTAGGAAAGAATCCTTCCTCTTCTTTTCCCTAGCTAATGATGATGCACAGTTTGTAACTTAATTTAAGATGTCCTTTAAATCACGAGGCAATGGCTTTTGATAGGGGCAGCAGGAAACTGGGCTGTATAGACCACTGACCTAATCTTCACCAAATACATGTAGGCATGTTCATGAGTTTACATGGATATATTTTATATGTCCTTCCATCTCCAGCTGTGCTCAATGCCTTCCTCCTTCCTTCCCTTCCATTATACATTCATATACAACTCTATTCTCTGGGCCTTCCTATTGTGACTCATTAAGTGTATGCTTTTAATTACTTTGCAAGATATTCTAGTGTTTTGAGGTGAAAAGATTGTCTCAAAGGTCTTTTCCAACCAAACAATTTTATTATTTGCTCTCAGCATCTGCTAATCAATGAATCCAACACTTAATCAGGCTAAATACTGCTCTCTCCTGATAAATTCTATGGAATTATTTTTTTAAAAGCAAGGCATTGCTCAACATAGCCTCAAATTTCAAAATTAATCCTTAAATTACTGAGAGAGTAAGTTTTAAGTAGTCCTAGGATCTCACCTTCCTTATAGTATCATTCAGGCAGAAAGAGAAGGCATAAAGGTGTGGAACTGTAACTGCCTGGAACGAATGGCACTGTGGAAGTGTCCAAATAAGCACCAAAAAATGCTGCATGGGATTGGCAGTTTCTATTCTTCTGCCATAGACACAGTCTGAAAAATTTTCTTGCGGTACTCTACCAGCATTCTTGATTTCTCACCTGGAAAAGCTCTACTGCTGTTCCAGTCCTAAGGCTCTCCTGGCCAGAGATGGAAACCTGCCAAAACATGCAGGAGTACTGTGAAGGAGGTGTGCTAAAGAGTCCTCTGGGACCACAAACTCATTTTTATACAAGGTCTGAGCAAGGGTGTGAACCCAGATGTCTAGAGATAGACTAGTGCATTAACCTGCTGTGCCATTTGTCTGTGTTTGTAACAAACTCACACTGTATTTCATGGACAAGGCTGCACTTCTCTTCAGCCACACAGTGACAAACGAAATGATATAACATTAATTTGTAGGGGGAAAAAAAGTTCCATGTGGAACCATTTTTTGCACTGACAGAAGATGCATCCTTTTCCACTGCCACAGCAGGGAACAGTCATCAGATGTCAAGGGGGATTTTTCAAAAGCCTTCAGAGACCTAATTAGGCTGCCACTGAAGCAAGTGATAAAATTCCTGTTGCCTTTACAGGAGTGGGAGCAGAGGTGGGCCCTTGCTGTGCTCTGTCAAAGCTTCTGCTCTCTCACCCATGTGTTATGCCACAACTCAGACTCTGTTTTCCTCCGGTCACTTGGACCTGCTCCATAACCTGTTCCTATATGTCATCTGTTTTTCCAGTCTGATTTGGAAGAGAAGATCATTGAAACAAGACTGAACAAACTGATGACAAAGATAAAACCAACAACAATAACTGCCACTAGAGATCAATTTTTCAGTGCATGATGGAAGGGAAATCTGTCTCATCTGAGAGCTGTAAAGATTTGTAAAATATTACTCTAAAAAATATGGACAGTGTTGGTTGAGCATTCCTAGTTTAACATCCTTATTGTGACCAACCAATAAATATATTTATCCAGTGAATTCATTGCCATGAAATTAAAAAAGAATGGGGTTGTTTTGGGTTTCTTTTCCCAATTTCAGCCCATGATAAATTCCTCTTTATTTTACTAGCTCTCTCACATTGTATTAACGGAATTTTATGAAGTGCTTGCCAGGCCAAAGGCTAATCTAATTACATAGACTTTTCTGGATCAGATCCATTTGTTACAGACTATTTCAGTGACTTGGCTTCTGTCTGTGCATGTATGTGTCTACATAACATGATAAAATCAATGTTCTCTCCTCCAAGCTGTGAATTTCAATACTTTTACACACAGCCTTCTCAAAAGGTTCCAAATGTATTTTAAAAAGCAAGGGAAAAAAAAAAAGAAAAAAAAAAAGGAAGAAACAGAGGTCACTTTTTAGTACGAGTTCAGCCGAGATGATTGTTTACACTGCAAAATCAGTGTGTCAAATACATATTTTTCTCCCCAGTAAAGTCTTTTAAAATGTCTGTGTTCGTTAAAACAGAGATGTAAATTCCTTTTCTCTCCTCACTCTTCCTCCTTTCTCTGATTCCCAGCTGCTCAAATCATTACTGTTCTGCAACAGAGCCAAATTCACAACTGATGTGGAAGACTGGTTTATGCAGTGAAGGACTATAAGCACGTGCTTAGGTAGTCAAGAGAAAACCCATATGGGTATAATGTACCTCTTGAGGGTGTAAAATGTCTGTCAAGGAAGTCAAAAACAGATGTCTGGTTCAATTCATCATTCTCCTGTTCCAGTGCATGAAACTCCATGTGCCGAATCACATACCAGCATATTGCGTGCATGGGACAGTTGCACATCCACTCTCATGGTTCAAGAGCCCCAGAGCTAGTCCATGAAACATGTACTGCTCCAGCTGCACCTCTCCTACTCCTTGGCCCAATACACCAGGCACAGCTAGTTAGCACATCAGTCAGCAGGTCAGAAAGTGGGAAAGAGGCTTCACCAGGCATAAAAACTAGGAGATGCAGGCCTGGCCATAAGGGAGCTTGAGATAAGGTTCAGCTACAATGAGCCTCACAGGCATCATGAGACTTGACAACCTTGCTTAAATCTTAAACCCCATCAAAATTGTTTGGCACATCTCTGGCACTGAAACCATGTTAAGGTGCTTCCTGACCAGCTGTTGATTCCCCCAAAGTGGGGAAAGTCTGTAGAATAGCTAAATAAGAGCACGCCTGGGTTTCTAGGAAGAACACCAACCTTTGAAGGGTTCAGCTAATCACACACACTGAAAATCCTAACAAACCCAAACACAAGCTACGTAAGTCATTTTCTGAAGGTCTTGAGAATATACTAGGTATTAGACATTAAACATTTCACCATCCTCAAAAAGAACTCAGAAGTATTTCAGGCATCCAAATTGATGGGCAATTTTCTGTTTTGTTACAACAAAATTTCAGTGAAGCTATTCAGCCTCCAGCCTGCCTGTATTCTAGTAAAGTAACTTATTACTGCTTCTCCTGTTTAGCCTCTCCTCTTTCTCCCCATCTCTTTCCCTCCAACCTCTAATCATTTTGCTATAAATTTGATGACCAAAAGGGGCAGAAGAGAGTAAGGGTGACATTACCAGAGTAAAGTGTTTACTGGTTGAAGAACATAATGACATCTAGGGAAGGGTGAAAGTGCAGAGACTGACAAAGAACCTGTCTTTTACTACTGTCACCTTTAATAAAGTTTAGCTTGTTTTTTGTTAAAACATGAAAATGAAACCATTCAACTCAGATGGCTGCTGCCAGTCTGTCTGCCTGTCAGCCGCAGAGAGCAATTTAATTTGGTTTCTGTATTTCTCTGCAGCAGCACAACAGTCATTGAGCTGCTGAATCCAATATTCATGTAATACCCACAATGTAAGGGGCTTCCAAAGTAGAACAGCATATCTGGGAAATCTGTATTCCCACTGGACAGCCCCAGATGGGATCACTGTGTCAAAGGCATGCTGTGAACAAAGGAAATGCTGCAGGAGCATGCACCACTCCAAAAACTCTCCGGCAAAAGCTATGGTTGCCAGCAGGGCCACTGAGAGCACATGACAGCAGCCCTGCAGTTGTTCAGCTCTTGCAACTGAGAACAACAGTGCAAACACACAAGGAAGGTCAGGAGCTGCCTAGAGCCCCTGTTATCCCTCACATCATTCCTGTATGAAGTGAAGCACATGGGGGACTGAGCACATGGCACAGTACCATCCATTGACAGACTTTCCCATCTGAGAAAGGGGAAGGAGCAATTTCACAGAATCACAGCATGCTGGGGATTGGAAGGGACCTCGAAAGATCATCTAGTCCGATCCCCCTGCCGGAGCAGGAACACCTACATGAGATCACACAGGAAGGCGTCCAGGCGGGTCTTGAATGTCTCCAGAGAAGGAGACCCCACAACCCCCCTGGGCAGCCTGTTCCAGTGCCCGTCTTGTTTCTGGTAGTGTTCAAATACTTCTCATCCAAGACACAAGGCACATGCATCCAGCCCCAGTGTCCCAGCAAAAGCCCTGCACAGATGTCCCCAGGCATCATTCAGGTAATAGATTTTTAAAGTTTACTTGACTTTGAACTCCATAAAGCTAAAGAGTATTTTCTGAGAAGCCACAGCATACACAGAAGAGAAACCAAAATGTTCTAATTAAAGGCCTTCTCCTGTTATCAGAGGATGTTGGATTAGTGCAAACCACATCAGAGGAAACTAGTTAATCCATATTTGGTTGATTTGTACACTGGGGAGGCCAAAAGATTTTAGCAGTCATTATTATTTACAGCAGCTATAACATCCTGTCAGCTTAATGACAGAAAATCCAGCGTTACTTTTTTGGCTGAATAATGAGGGTTTTCTTTTTTTTAATACGTACACATGTCTAACTAGCTGACTTCTAAACCAATATTATAAATATACTTTGATTTGTGATGTTAACTTCAACAATATCCATGACACATGAATTAGCTGTGCTGATAACCTCTGGAGAGTTGCAAATATGAACATGATGTAACAGCCATGGTAACTCATTTCAGAAGTAGTTTAATTCCATATGACAACAGTTCTCTTGATGGAGGAGTGCGCTAGGAGAGGCCAGGATTTGCCTGGATTATTCTCTAGGATTACTGGTGTGCATCCTGTCATAACACCTACAGCTATGTTCAACAGAAAAGCATAAGAAGTCTGTCATGTCCCACTGTATGCATTAGCTAGAAGGAGCCTATTCAGTTTCTATGTTACTTTCTGGATGAACATACTGATAAATAACGAGCATAGCTCTAAGCACACTCTTTGTTATAGTGAAAATGGGTTCTTCATTTATGGTCCCAAAGTTTCTACATTCCAGGTGGGTCGTTTCTGGCCTTTTTCTCCTTGGCACACTGTTTGGACAAAGAAGTGTCTGTATGCTTCACTAACCCTCATGTTGTACTAACTCTAGGCTTGAACTTTCAGGCTAGGTGATATTTTTCCCTTTTTCTAAATGAATGCCTTGTTCAACACGTTGTTGATACAGGGCTGAAGAGAGGTATATTATACCATAAGGGACCAGTTTACATACAGCAATACACTTTTTTTTATTAATGCAATCCATCATTTACCTTATCCTCTCTGTGAACAAAACAAAATGATCAAATTTATATGCAGCTGCCCAATGCAGAGATTTTTGTAAGGCTTGTTTATGAAAAGAGAAACCAGTGTGGGAGTAAAATATAATTCATAACATATAAATACTTCCTAAAGGTACAATAAAGATCATGGCATCAGCAGGAAAAAAAAGCATTATGGGAAAAATAGTAGCAGATCTTCACATTAGAAGGCAGCAGAGAGAGATCAGGAAGGGAGGGTAAGGGGAAGATGGTAGCCCTGCTCTGGCCCACACAGAGTAAGCAGCAGTATTTGCTGAGCAGGAGAGAAGAGAATGTGAAGCTTCTGTTTCTGATAAGTCTGTTAAAATGCTGCTTCTAGCAAGCAATAGCTCAAATATCAGCTAATACAGACATTTGATATTGCAGTAATGGCATCTGGGCCAATTACTGTTCTTTTGTACGCCTCTTTTCACATAACCAGAGTGAAACCAAGTACTTGTCTACTTCTCCCATCTATAAAGAAAATAAGACATGATGAATTAGGTGCAAGTTCCTAAGATTTTAGGCACCTGATCTTCAGCAGATGTAAATAAGCATTGATCAGCAGAGCTGCTCTCACAGAGCTCTGCCCTGACCTACTCGATCATTGTCTTCTGCTGCACCTCCAGCATCTTCCTCCTCTTTTATAACAGAGTAAGGTCAGTAGGACAGCTGAGGAAAGCTAGATGGGAGTGAAGACACAGACTGGTGTAAGAGGAAAGGATTCCAAAAAAGGGAGACAACACAGAAGCAGCTCTGAGATGAATATGGGAGGGTGAAAATGTGGCACCAAGGAAGACGATATGGATGGACCATATTCCTGGAAGCAAAGACATAAGGCAATGAGGGGCAAGCTGTAGTCAGGACCTGTATTCTGCAGTGATATTGCATTCCAGAAAACTAGACAGAGCTAGTAAAAGGGCAGGCTGGAAGAGTTCAATATCACAGTCATTAATGAACTGAAATTAGATTATAAATCCTTTTGGATGTGTCACCCATTGTGGTTAATGATGTCCTGCCTCTTCATTTCACTACAGAGACCATTTCTGCTTATAACACTGTAAGCAATTAGAATGAGAGCCCTTGCCACCATGAAATATATCAAGATACACAGATCAGAATATCACAAACCGGCATATACTTGTGGTGCAGTTACCATAAACTGTGTGAGAAATGCAATGGGATATGATGTTTTTGGAAGCTGCTGTCAATAAAAAACAAGTAGGAAAGATAAAAGCAAGAAAACTAGAGGGCAAGAGGCTGCAGTTGCCACAGACAAAATTTCCGTATCAGAAATGGAGTGGAAAGAAGATAGTGCCCTATTTCACTTCATCAGGAGGTGATCGCTTCCCTTGTTATTGGTATAACAACAACCAGTCCTCACTATGAACATTTGGTTCTGTTCTGTTTTCACGTACTCTGTGCCTCCAGAACCTGTTAGTCCTGTGAAAGCCAGCCTTCTGACAAAATAAGCAAAGAGTTTAGGAAAAAAGTGACACTTTTTACAGCAGCAGAAACAGCTATTGGATTCCAGCTTTGTAGCACTGCTCTACTGTGGGCTGGCAGCTTTCAGAAAGAGAAGCCTCTAGTCTGGGGTTTGCAAGCAATTTGCCACACTTGTCATCCTTGCTGTATAAAAGCCTTTCCCGGAGGACATTGTTCTAACAAAATTATCCACTGCAAAGGCCAGCAGCGTGCTCATCGTGTCTCAATCAAGGGTGCATAAAGAGGAGAGGCAACCATGCATGTCTATCATTTGGACGATTAGCCTTTCTGACTACAGACACTATTCTAAAAGGTGAGTCCACAGAAGCACCTAATTTCTCAGTTGGAAATTATTTTTCTTTGTCTGTCAGAAGTACATAACAATGAATGAGAACAATATTCAGTGGCTCAAAACAGAATCAACACAAATACATTGGAAGCATCCTTGAAACCCCTGTATGACCAAACAAAAAAAAATATTGGGTATTTGTGATATGGAGTAGCTGAAAACAATAACAAAAGAAGATGAGCACAGCACACTAGTCCTCGTGCATCTCCATTTATACTTTTGATACTGCTCCTGTCAGTCTCCTTCACTTAGCCTGTATTCCCTCTGTACTTCATCAGATGTATTAACAATTATTTTTAAAGATTTAAAAAAAAATAAAACAACCAACAGCCAAAAGAAAAGGAAGAATTATTTCAAAGGAACTCTTCATAATCACAATACACCGCTTTAATCTCTGAACTGTAGTCTGTATCTGATTTATACTGAATTACACAACATTCTATTATGAGTTAAGTTTTTTAGTAGTATCTCTTCTGCTTGTGCTCCCTGGTAATTCAAAGGAAAGAAAACACATGAATTGCAAGCGACAGCCTTACAGATCCACAAACATAAGTGTCTGTTGAAAGTAACTGATAACTTAAAGCAATTTAAACAGCAACATAAAATCTATTGCTTAATCTGTGATAATGATTTATCTACCAGCTTGTGTACTTTCTGTGAAGGCAAAGTTCTAAGACAGGCAAGGTCTAAGAATTTCCAGTTCATTCTTACTTTCCTTCCTTCATTCCTTTGTGACACTTTTAACATCTACTCAAAAGAAATTCTTCAAAGGGACTAGATCAGAACCTTGATGACAAAAGCATGTCTAGATGGAGCTAGAAGTAACACTGGGTGTTTTTTCAGTCTGAATTGAAAGGAAGATTCACTTCTTTCCCTATCTGTCTTATCTCTAAGATCAGTAAAACACAGACAAATTGGCTTCTTAATGGGGGAAAAAAGCACAAGCAAAAGCATTTTTATACTATGGGGTTGCAACAGCCTTTACTTAAAAAGCTCAACTAAATATCAGAAGATGCAAATTAACATCTCACTTAATATGAAACTCTTCTTGCCAGTCTATAATTCTCCTCATCCTTCCTCCTCCTCCCCTGTACTCTTGAACTTGATGTGATTTCTGGAAGTGATTTGTAAATTAAAAGGAACCACTGCACGACAGAGGTGTTTTTGTTTGCCATCTGCATGCACAGACTGGGGTATGAACTGATGGCATGACTGCTGGTACAGCCTGCCCAATGTGCATAAATCAAGATTTATTTTTGTAATATTATTTTTAATGAAGTGAATTAAAAATTACAGAAGATGCCATGTTGACAATTTTGGAGGCCAAAATCTTTCTCTAAACAGATCAGGTACTGCATAAAATGTATCCAGATCAGTTTACTTATTAACATACCTCAGTTCTATTTGAATAAGGCCATTTCAAGGGGCAAGAGGATAGTTCAGTGTCTGTGCCTGTTTAATCTTGGGCTTTCAGTCAAGACTGCTAATTCACATACTGGTTTTCCCGATCTATTTGTCTATTCACTGAGAGACCACCAACAGCTTACCCTCTACTGCTCTGAATCTCTAGCTGTCTGTATTTTGAAAATATCAGGTCCCAAAACTCTCCTTTTAATAAAGTATCTTTCCATTCTGCTTCCATTTTGGGATATAATACAAACTATTAAAATGAAGTAGGCTTCCATGGTCTCTTTGAAAAATTGCTTTCTCCAGAGTAACATCTCTCTGGGGATCCAAATAACAGAGTTCCTACACATCCCCACACAGGAAAAGGCAGTTGCCCACTGTGGGGTGACTGCTGTCCTAGTAATCCTTGAACTCCAGCTACCACAATGTGTTGCTGTTATGTGTGGTGTTACTGGGTGACAAGGGAAGCAGACCTGCGAACACCCCGTTAGGCTTGCTCAGCCAGGCAAAAGCAAGGTGCAATTTATTTTTCCATTCTTAAAATCCCAGCAGCAGGAACTCAGTTTTCGTGAAACGACCATTTTAGTTCAGCATTTGCCTTCTGCTTGTGAGAATCGTAGCTGAATTTGGTTCATATTGTTTCAGAAAGCAGCCATTCTTACAGAGGCTTAAATTATTTTGCCTTCCATTCAGAAGCTTGTTTTGATATCTAGTTCTAAAGAAATTCACTTCGGATCGATAGTAACATTTACATGACAAATACTGAATTCAGCTTCTCTGCCTCATATGTGTTATATATTCAGAATATATGTTTTACTTCCACAATTTGCTAAAACATAGTTTATTATGAGGTATGAAAGGTCAGTCTCCAGGAAGTATCAAAATAAATTACCAGCCTTAAACTATTCACAGTTTGAGTTTTTTATCAGTTGGACTTTGAATAAATTTGGACTGTAATCATTTACTTCAAAACAAGTAAGCACGTTCTAATGTAAGGCTGTGTGCATTTTGTCTCTTGCCAGTTACGAGGAAGATGCTAATGCTCCTCCAAAGTAGATGATTGAGGAGTATGGGTGGGTGGCAGTGCTGTAGGACTAAGGTGTCGTGAACAAGGGAGGGAGAGTGCATGTTACTACAGCTTTGCTTTATCTGTCTTGTCAGGTCATTTGATCCTGGACTAAGTAATGGACATGTTTACTTAGTAGTGTATTTTTTAAAGGATTTTTTTTTTAAAGATAATTTGGTGAATACTCTTCTATTTCACAGTTGTAAAAGAACCTAAAAATAAAGGAAAAAAAAGAATTGGACTATGAGGGAGCAAGTTAGACAGAAGTGGAAAGGTGGTTGAGAGAGATAAAGGTAAGTGTAACTTGCAGATAAAGGAAATCTGAGCTTTGTCCAGAGTCCGGTATTTTAGACTCACTTGCTATTAAGAACATATTCTCTCTAACCATGTTTCCATATGCTCTAGGACTACCATGTAGGAGAAGGAGATTGATATAAATCATTATGTAACACACAAAAAACCTCCTAGAAAATCACAAAAATCCCACTGAGTTAAAAAAGGCTTCCTAGAAAACTCTTAGAGTCCCTTCCTTGAAAAAGTGAGGGGGGGAAAAATGCAGGGCAGGCACCCACTTTGTATATTTTCTGTCTAGACAGTAGCTGAGAAATCTGTAAAAAAATATTAATAGCCTGCCTCTGTGGTACTCTTTCCTGATCTCTTCAGTCCTCTGACCAAATCTCCACAGTCTAGCCCTGAGAGATAGTGGATGCAAACAACACCTTAAAACAATAATTTTCTCATTAAATGTTGTTTTGTGATTATTATCTGAGAATTTAGTGAAGGGAGACCCAGACATACTAGAAGAGCAGTTCCAAATTTCATACTTTATGTCTAGTTTTTGGTAAATGATTGCATGTCTTTCCTTTTTCCCCTTTGTCTCCCCTTTAGATGCAACAAAAAAGCAAACCATTTACTGATGCATATGTAAATCACATCGGGGAAAAAAAAAAGCCTTCCTGAATGAGAAGAAATGTTAACATTTAAGATGCAATGCTCAGACCAGAACAGGCACCAGTAGAAGGATCACAGTTTCAGGAAAGAGGCCACCCGAGGACAAAGTGATGGTGAGAAGAACATTCCAGATAATGGAGACGCAACAGCAAAACAGATAAACAAGAGACATCAGTGGCAGTTAGGGGCAATAAGATGCACCTCAGAGACATGGATAGGGAGATGGAAAACATTTGTGAATCATTTCTGGAGAGGAAAGAAAAGGAAGACAACCTGGATTTGGACTGATAGGCTTAATAGCATGACAGCAGCTATTATCATGGGTAATCAGCATCATGAATATGAGTATCACAGATACTCAGTTTGTTGGCAGATTCTGTAAAAATGTCTATGAAACCTGAAAGTTTCACCATCCACATGACTTCATGTGCTCAGAGTGTTTCAGTCATCTCGTTCACAAGAGGAAAATGTTCCACACACACTGCTTTTGTCAAGAGTAAGCACAGATAAATGGTAGGCTACCCACTCCTCATTTGGCCAGTTTAGTTTACCTACTTTCACTGCTTCACCTTGAGCATGAAGCTGGTGAATCCACCTACTGCTGATGCTCTAATCTACATCATTTACATTAGTGGAGGTACAACATGAATGATGAAGAGTGACCAGCCAACAGTGTACCACTCTATTTCAGAAGTTAACCATCAAACTGTGATAAACACTTGTAATACTAATGGCATGCACAGCAAGTCTAGGATCAGTGTACAGATAGTACATCCTTTTGGCCTTGTCCCCATACCCTGCTGAAGTTCTCTCTCATCCTCTCCCCGCCAAAAGGGCTTACTTAATTCTATCTCCTATACTGAAGAAATCAATATTTAAGCAAAAACTTTCTCCACACTTCTGATCTGACAAATCATGGAGGATATTCCTGGGGCAACCAGCTGTGATGAACTCTTCAGTAATAACAACATTACATGGAGAAGCTTTTTGGACTACTAAACTACGTTAAAAGCAAGATGACATATGATTTACAGTCTGTGACACTGAGTTCCCATATTGCCAATTTCACAAATGATGTCACTTTCCAGAAAAAATGGGGGAGTAATAGTTGTGCCACAGTTCTTTGCTAAACTTCTGTTCCATCTGTGTACTGGGCATTCAATCAAATGGGTTTCCCTTGACAGACTTATCTCTCAGTGGACCAGTGCTGCTTGGATGGAGCTGTGTGAAATGGCTGCACATCGCACTAGTTCCAATACCTATTTCATTGAGAGCAGCATTTGAGTATCCTGAAAATTGCTTAGAAAATAGGACTTGAAATCAAAGTGACAGCATTCTCACGCCGTCAGTAAGGCACATTTTGTAACCAGCAGGGGACCAAAGAGTAGTTTTGAGCCATTATTTTAATTCTATTAAAAGGAACCACACAGAGGCCTCAAATCAGGTAAAGCCCTTGCAGGTCAGTAACTGACAGACATAGCCTATGCAAGAAAAGACTGAGGGGAGCACAATCATCCAGTGCCAGAGAACCAGATACTCATATTTCTGTTTGCCCAGCCCAGCTATTACACCTCAAGAGACTTGGGGATGCTGGCGATTTCATGCCACTGCAATCCAGAAGGAGCTTACAAACCTCCAGGGGACAGTCTGCATCAATTCATCCGGAAGCCTGAATATTTGACACTTGTAATGTCTTGTCTGGCTTTGTATTGTGGGCTGGGAGTGGGAGGAGAAAATTATAAGAGGTTTATGTAGAGGAAGGCTAATAATCAGAATATGCTTTTTATTCAGCATTATTAATCCCTACTGAATTAGATGGATCAGCAAAAGATACTTCATTTCTTTGGAGATAAAAAAGAACAGTCTGAAATCTTGAGGAAATATTGTGCCTATTAGTGTCTATATAAAAGCACTAGAAATAATGCTCACAGAGATAAGATGAAGAGTAAGAAAATACTAAAGGCAAAAAGCAAAGGCAAATTTTCTCCTATGTGCTGCTCTGCAATTAACTGTTTGAAGCAATTCCCCATCCCCTTAATCTCAAGAACTCTGCTTATCTGCCCATCCAGTTATTTTTAATTTGTACTTCTATTATTACTGCTGCATTATTAATACACTCTGATAAGATAGGAAATAGCTTGGTGGTGTTCTGTTTCTGCAGTGCCTCGCACAGCATAATAGTCTTTATTATGAATAACTCCCTCCCTTCTGAGGAGATTCACAATTCCCACCACTCACAGAGGACGAGGCCCTGGGGGAATCTTGTTTCCTCCTCTGTGTTGCTGTTTCGTTTCCCAAAAGCAGTGTGGGCCTCCTTGTGTTTATCACATCTGCACACGCTGTTATCAATCAGGGTGCATGCCTTTTCCTTCTGTGTGGCCAGGCAATATGCATCCCCAGTGCCTCTGTCAGATCTCATGCCAGCACATACCTTAGCGCCGCTCCTCATAGCTGACAAAGATGCAACCTTAAAGGTATTTTCTTGGGGTGCGGTGGGGGAAGGGAGGGCAGCTTTTCTAGCATGCTGCTTCCAGAATCTGGGCTCAGGTGCTGTGGCTGAACTAGTCAAGTACAGTTTTCTCTTACAAATCAAGATTTGTATTTGGATAAACTTCCAGCAATATAGAATGGTGAAAAGAAGGGGGAAAGACATTAAAACAAAGATAATTATGTTCACACTATGCTGTTTGAAATACATATGTCATTTTTTCTGTGGGAAAAGGGGGCAAGGAAGAAAATATTGACAGTTTTTAGGTTTTGCCACATCTATGTTTCTGTAATGGAGTAAGTGCTGCTGCAAAGGTTATTGTACAGCTTTCCTCCTGGCATTTTAATACACACCGCATTTTGACACCACATCTTTTTCTGTCTCCCCTTCAGTACAAATATTGTAAATTGAGCAGATCTGTGGAAAAATCCAGCAGCAATTAATATAGATGTGACCAACTGGGATCTACAGAAATGCAATAGAGCCTCACAGATACCTAGAGAATTTAATGTAAAATGCAGCTATTTACATGAGCATTTTCAATCACATCATAGGAGAAAAAAATATCATGCAATGTATAGGAGTACTTCGCTAAGCAAGAAGGATATGATTTTTGATTAAAATCCATGAGAGGTTACTGGGAATGTCTTAAGGGAATGTTGAGTTCTCCCTCTTAAAAAGAAAATTTGCTAGTTTATAAATAAGAGCAAGTCTATAGCTAGTTAGTTTCTCAATTATTTCAGACAACTTCCTCAGAAAATCCATATATAGCATTTTGCTATATATTCCCACTGTACTGGTGGGGAGGGGGAGATCATAGAATCATAGAATGGTTTGGGTTGGAAGGGATCTTTAAAGGTCATCTAATCCAACCCCCCTGCAGTAGCAGGCACATCTTTAACTACATCAGGTGGCTCAGAGCCCCCTCCAGCCTGACCTTGAATGTTTCCAGGGATGGGGCTTCTACCACCTCTCTGGACAACCTGTTCCAGTGTTTCACCACCCTCACTGTAAAAAATTTCTTCCAGATATCTAGTCTAAATCTACCCTCTTTTAGTTTAAAACCATTACCCCTTGTCCTATCGCTGAAGGCCCTGCTAAAAAGTCTGTCCCCATCTTTCTTAGGGGTCTCCTTTAAGTATTGAAAGGCTGCAATAAGGTCTCCCTGGAGCCTTTTCTTCTCCAGGCTGAATAATGAGATTAATATGTTTATACACTCTCTCTCTCTCTCTCTCTCTCTCTCTCTCTTTCTCTCTATACATACACACCTATGTATGTTTGTAGATATAAATACATACACTGTGTGTATAGTGTGTATTACAAATATACTTACACATCCACCCACTGCAGGTGCACCCACTCCATTTCTCACTTCTGAGTGCTACAGGAGAAGTATTGAAGGTCACAGGCCTTAAAAATTAATTAACCTACCTCCTGATTTTTTTAAGATCAAACAGGTAAATTATTTAAAAATTTGTTTTTGCCTTTGCTACTGTGATAGTTTAGAAAAATTCTTTCATAAAGAAAATGGGAACATTAAAATATTGCTTTTCATACCTGGCATTTCATATCTCACTATCCAACGAAAGATCTTTTAACTGCTAATCACTTTAACAACAACATAGAATTAAAAAGTCCATTTACATTTGGAAAATGAAATGGCATTTGGGTATCAGGAAACCAGATCCACTAACTAAATGTTTCCAAACCTCAAGCCACAATGCCTGCCTTTCTGGGAAGGAGTTCTCACTGGAAGTGATTCACAGGTTGTGTTACAGAGCAATGAGAATCTGGGCATCTGAGGGCCAGAGGCTTTAATCTAATGGGTGTGCACACTGTGACCAGCTTTACAGATCCATCCTGGCATAAGTATAGCTGAACATCTCTAGTCTTTTAATCAATGAAGAGCAGTTCAACTTTCCTTTGGTTTGCATAACACCAAATGTGCAAAAGTCTGCTCAGTCCTTTTCATTGAAGGTCTGGTTGCTTCATGCAACCTGTTCAGTTGCATGCAGGTCTGCTCTACCAGACCTGGGTGCTGTATTGTGAGCCTCCAATGTTTCTTAGACTGGAAGGCGGAGGATGCAGACTTCCATTTGGAGGACAGATGCAAGTATCTAAAACTTTCTGCAAGCATCTTGTTACTCCTTCTCCCAGTAGCTGGTTTTATATTGAAGTTAAAGGCTCAGAGCAGAACACAAGAGACTGTGTTCCTACTCAGGGAGAGATTCATTTCACCTTATTTGAGCCAGCCAAAACACAGATAACTTATTCTAAGGCAGCTGTCCAGGCTGCCTCTGTGATCAATTGAAAAAGAAAGGAACATCTGGTAGGAAAGTCAGCCCATCCTAATATATGCAGCATTTCTCTCCATTCCTTCATGGGAGGAATTCATATGGTCAGCCTAGATGAGGTGGCACTAAAGAGTGAAGAAAAAGAGGGAGATAATGACTTGGAGCATGGAGAGACAGGCTTCTCATAAAAGAAGCATAGAAAAATGAATAAATGTCTCCAGAGAGATATTCCCAGAAATGGGTTTGATTCCTAAAGGAAAAGGCAAAAACTGGTGAGATGGTAAATGAGAAAAGATGTATCTAATGGTATTCGGTATTCTCAGTATTAAAATACAGTTCATGCTAGGCTCTTGTTCAGCTGAGCTGGTTATCTATTTAAGTCAATGTTGTACCAGAGAAATGAGGTAAAGCCCAGACCTTCAGGATAATGGAAAGCAAAATAACCTTGCAGCTGAATCAAGAGGCTCAGCCAAATCATTAGCCCATGATGTTACAGCAGGGCTATAGTGGAGCCTCCTGCAGTGTCACCATCCTGCCTGCACCACTGAGCACTGCTCTCAGACACATGCTGAGAGAAGTCAAACACAAAAGGAAAAGGCTGTGAGGAGAAGAGCTTTAGGAAGTTTTAAAGAAAAAAACAATGTAATAAGGTCTAAAGCTGAGTGCTTAAAGTACAGTGCCTGCAATTTGCATAAGATCTCAAAAAACTCACCATCAACCCAGGTTTAGCAAACTATTCAGCATTTAAATTCCTTCCTCAGCATTGTCTGAAAAACACCCTTGTAATTTTTAGTTTCTTTTATCTTGATTTTCCTGACTTATATTAGCCTCTTCTTCATGGATTTAAAAATTAATTTAATGGAGTGAGAGAAGTAGGGGGAGAGGGCAGGGAAGAAAGGGACGTTTAAAAAATACTTCTGAAAGTCTAGAAATAAAGTGGAAGTGATTACAATAAGAAAATACAATAGCTCAGAAAAACTTTGAGGAAAACAAAGTGTTGAAAACAATTGAGGGTTGTTTTTTTTTAATATTCCAGAAAAATCCAGTATTTTTCATTCAAATTGCATAACCTCCAATGTTTAAGAGATTTTAAAATGTGGCCACTGTACTGTCGTACTGTCGTACTGTTTCAAGAACATAATATGTTTAAAGCATACTTAGTAGGTGACCAATATTAAAGATTTCTGTAGCTTCATTAGATTGACAACACTGAAACAGCCAAATTTATTGACCCATATCATTGTGTATGAGGCTCCTAGCCAACTAGATGTGCACAGATTATGGTCATTCACGCCACTAAGTGACTTCAATCAAGAAAACAGTCAACTAACCTAAAAGTAATAAATTACTGGGCATAAAATCGTGCATCTATGACAGTACAGAGGGTGCTGTATGAATAGTTCCTTGGGAACATACAAAACCTAATAGCACCAGCCTGAAGTGATTTGAGCAGCTAATTTTCTTTTGATCCTTAATGTTTACAGGAAAATTCATCAAAACTGACCAAGGTAAACAATACAAAACTAGGCTTTACAGCTCTTTCCCTAGGTGAAATGTACTATAAAAGAATCACAAAAAGGATTAATTCTTCTCTACACACAAACAAGAAATGCTATCAAAGTGAGGTACAGCATTTTTCGTATTTTCTCTGTCCAGTTCAATTCCACCTGGAAACCTCCTTCAGCCACCTCTTGCATTCACCAGCTCACCCATCAGTACAATTTCTAAATACACGTAGAAAAATGTCACTGAAGAGAGGAACACCATTTTTTATATTCTTTGAGACAAAAAAGGAATTTACATCCACATTTGCCATCATCAATAGTTGGTGCTCAGATTAGGATACTAGTCTTCCTCTATAAATTATGGAAAGAGATGCTTTTTTTTCCAAAGCAAGGAGCTTCAATTAAGGACTGTAACTTACTCTCTAGAAAAACCTAACTTTCTGAGTTGCTGTTTTCACACCTTCCAATGAAAAGGGGACGTCTACTAGTTTGAACGATGGCTTTATGTAAAATCAGCAGGCAAAGGAATTATCAGAAAAGATACCTTAGTATCATGCTTGATCACACGGTGCCCAGATTGGTGGAGCACTCCTAACGCCAAACAGCAGAAATGCTCCATTTTACAGAGTCAGATGTAAGGACAACAATACTATTCTGACTTTAATTTTCCCATTTTTGACGTAAGCCTATTCCATGTGTCCACTTCCATTTACCTGCCTGCATCTGCAATGATCCAGGAAACCAGTACACTAGGATCCATTTGCCATGAGCTTCTCTCTCTAGGGTCTGCTCCTTGCCAACTGTCCTTAGGAATCTCATTATCAAGAATGACAGCTTGTCAGGCCAGGAACTGTGGAGCCACTTCCTAAGCTTTTAACAGCTTATAGGCCAAAATAGACCTACTGCCCTTAAACTTGCTCATTAATAGGTAGGGGTGAGTTCTAATCTTCCCCTCCTAAAGAGGCTGTCTAGATGCTGCAGAAATGCAGCCCTGCTTCCCTCTTGCATGGTGTAAACGTTAGGCAATGGGCCAGGTTTTCTCTGAGCAGGCTTGGTTGATATGTGCTCCTAACTCCCACAAAGAAGCAGCTTCTGCACTTCACAAAGAGAAGGAACGGCAATTATGGCTCTTCTCTAAATTGTGGAAACATGATTGCGTAGTAATTTCCTTAAAATACATCTTTTTTTAAACTGTACAGCCAACCAAAATGCAACCTGGCAGACTCCTGGCATGCCTGGGTTGGTACTTTGACATCCAGGATAAGCTTTACTTTAGCGAAAGACAAAGTATACACAGAAAGTATGGTTGAGGTAAGAGATTATCGTTTGTAGCAATTCTTCCAACTTCTATTAATTTCATCTTTTTCTTAAAGCAGCTTCAGGTCTTAAAACTCCTCACAGAAAAACACGCCTGGCAGGAAGCTAGCCAAAGAGCATGAAAGCCACCATGTCCAAACAGTACATTTGATGAGGAAAATGCCAGTTCTGGGCAACTCTGTCTGAAGGGCAAAAGGCCACCCGGTGCTCCATCACCCTCACAGTAAAGTTTTTCCTTAGGTTTGTATGGAACTTTCAGTGTCCAGTTTTTGCCCATTGCCCCTTGTCCTGTCACTGGGCACCATCGAAAAGAGCCCGGCCCCATCCATTTGGCCCCCGCATTTCAGATATTTATAGACATTGGTCAGATCCCCTTTCAGTCTTCTCTTCTCCAGGCTGAAAAGTCCCAGCTCCCTCAGCCTTTCCTCATAAGGGAGATGCTCCACTCCCTTAATCATCTTTGTGGCCCTCCACTGGACTCTCTCTAGAAGATCCCTGTCCCTCTTGAACTGGGGAGCTCAGAACTGGACACAATATTCCAGATGTGACCTCCCTCAACCTACTGGCCATGCTCCTCCTAATGCACCCCAGGATACTGTTGGCCTTCCTGGCCACAGGGCACACTGCTGGCTCATGGCCAGCCTGCTGTCCACCAGAACACCTAGGTCCTTTTCTATAGAACTCCTCTCCAGTAGGTCAGCCCCTAACCTGTACTGGTGCATGCGGTTATTCCTCCCCAGGTGAAGGACTCTGCACTTGCTCTTATTGAACCTCATCAGGTTCCTCTCCACCCAACTCTCCAGCGTGTCCAGGTCTCTTTGAATGGCAGCACAGCCTCTGGTGTGTCAGCCACTCCTCCCAACTCGTGTCATCAGCAAACTTGCTGAGGGTGGACTCTATCCCTACATCCAGGTCACTGATTAAGATGTTAGACAAGACTGGACCCATTACCAACACCTGGGGAACACTGCTAGTTACAGGCCTCCAATTAGATTCTGCACCACTGATCACAACCTTAATGCCTCAAGGGATTGTCCTTTCCCCCAGCCCCCGCCTCCCCACCATTTCATTAACCATGGTAACTTGTTTTCTGTGATAAAAGGTTTAAAATGGCATTTGTTATCTGCTAACTTTACACCCCCATACACCTGAGTGATGGAGAGAACCTCTGCTTTACAAAGGAAAGAGAACCTCTTCTGATTCTCCGAAAAACTTTCAAAATGAATGGCAGTGAAGTGAAACACAGAACATATTTTGCAAGTTGTGCTTGGTTTTTTGCTTACCTTGCCACGGGTTTTCATACGCATCTGCTTAACATACACCATACTGTTGCCAAAAAGTCCTTATATCCACCAATCAGCTGGTCAAAATGCAAACTCTGATAGTAGAAAATGAGGTTTCCTATATCTTTTGGACTTAATCAAGATGTGCATCTATTTTGTTCCTTTCAAATCAACTCTGCGAATCACGTAAGTCTAAGAATGTCTCTTTACTTTCCACTGGACTGATGCAAAGAGTTGGCACAGCTACTGAAAACACCTTTTGACAAAGACTATTCAAATCATGATTCATGCAGAGTATAGGCAATAGAATACTTACTGATTATTAACACACGCATTGCGCAGTTATGACTTGGATAGAGCATGTCAAGGCCAGTGCAATAATTGTTGCCCGACTTAGTGAAAAGTCCAAGAAACTATTTTAAAGCAGTGGATAGCTGAAATACTAGCAGTTTCCGAACCCAGAGCATTGGCATACACTTCCGTCTCCCTCAAAAGACAGTTCTGAATCTAGTCAGAAACCTGAACTGCTTGGGCAGTAGGGCTTTCTTCACTGTTGCTTTTGGCAGGGCTACATATAAACAAGAAACAGTCCAAGTGGAGAAGCAGGGACAGAAAGAACAACAGGGAGAAGAAAAACTTGAACAAACATTGGTACTGTAGGACAAAGAATTCCCTTAAACTGAGGAAGGAAAGAGACATTAAAGTCCTAGCTGAAAGGATCTGGTGGAGTAAGAAGGAAAATTGCCCTTGGTTGCTTCTCTCTGTCAGCATTCAAGATTTTGTATTTCCTTGTAAAGGAACTGTATCACACTAACAATACCTCATCCATTCCCTTCATAATCTCTTTCCCTATCTGGAAAAAATCCACAAAGCACTGCATCTTGACTAGCCACTTGGATCAAAAGGATAGTAGCGTGTTATATGATCAATATACAAAGTGGGATGGTATGACATAAAACCATCTCTTGATTTATAACAGTGATACCACTACTGCCATTTTTAGGCCAAAGACCTAAGACTCTGCTTATTAATGATTAGTGGTATTCTGCTTTTGTGGACCTCCTACCTCCAAAGAGGCAAGGAGTATCGTACTTCTCCCCACACAAATGCATTCTCCTTCACCGAATGAGATATCCACCAGCTAGCCTTTATGGTGGGAACCTTCAGTGGGGCTCAGGGAAGTGGTTACCAGATCCCATTGACATTCACAAAAAGTCAAAGGAATGAATGACACAGCTGAGTGCCTCTGAAAATACTCCACTGTTTTGGTGGAGGCACTTTCAGGTCAGACAAAATCTTTCTGATGCTTCCAGAAAGTGTATTATACAAATCAACATGAGGAAAAGGTAAGCTGCAGACTAATGTGAAGTGAATAGTAGATTTTAGGCTTATTTCAATCAAATATTGTGCTTTGATGGAAGATTAAATTCTTATATCCAAGCACTGAAAAATTCTTTTAACTGAACCTTCTTTAGTATGTGAGACAGATCCTTGAAAGAAAGGTGTATGACTCAGGAGTGTCTATCACACTGTTAGTCTCCTTCCACCATTTTGTGGGCATTCCTGCCTTTAGTCATGACTCCTTTTCCATTCAGGGCCCTTCCCAGCCAAGAGACTGGCTCCCACATCTCTCCCCCACTTACTAGACTCTCAAACTAGACCTCTTTCTGTGCTGCTTCCTACCCTGCCCTACACACTTGGAAAGGTCTCCTCAGAAGCATGTGCAATGTAACCTATTACTCCCCCTTCAGAGACTTTAATAAACTCCTCTTCTACAACACCTACCAAAGCTTGACAAGGGGTATCTAGTATAAGACTGCTGATGGGTTGAGGACACTGCTATCAAGATGACCAATAATACCTCATTGTTTCTTCTTGCTTCTCGTCTCTCTGTCTGACTGGTCTTCCACTCTAAACTGACATCATGAATCCTCCGGGACAGAAACAGAGTTTTTTTAATCTGAATTTATACACAATTTAACAAAATGGGGCTGGGCTCTGCAAACAGGACTCCCGGTGCAACATGAAGATAAAAAGTAAACACAGTAAATCACGAATCACAGTCCATTTTGCTAAAAGGTTGAAATGACTGTCTGAAAAAGGTTCAACGGTGACTTGTTTCTTTCTGCTAGAAACCTTTGCATAGGGATTATTTTAATGTACAAACATTGCTATTTCTTTTTGAGATTAACAAGTACCAACAACCAACCATTCACACAAAAAAACCCAAGGAAAAGTAAACTAATCTCTGCCCAGAACAAATACCTCCCAGTGACAGAGTTTTATTAGACATACACAGAAAAACACTAAATGAAAGGAAGCACAGACACCACATCCATTCAACCTAAACCCTGTGCCACCTGAAAACGATCTATTATTAAGACTGGCAGAATTTTTTTCATTCAAGCTGTTTTTCATGTGTAATGTGGAATTCAGCAAAACTACATCTTTCACAGAAAGAACATTTCAGATTTTCATCAAAAGTATTAGTTTAGTTTTGGTTTTGGTTTACAGAAAACAGAAGGTGAGGGACAAGGGGAAGAAGAAGGGAAGCATATTGGGGAGTAAATCTAAGCAAACCTTACTAGAATGCCCTTACAGTAGTTAATCTGAGTGCAAGCATGGAAATAATTCATTCTTTCTGCCTGGAAAGCCTTTTTGCTCTGTTTCTTGGCTCATTGTCAGAAAGCACAAGGGAGACTTAAGGAATATGTTCCAGAAAAAGGCGAGACATGGGGAAAGTGCACATATGGTCATCCAGGACAGTGTCACTCTCTCTGTGTGTAAACCCAGGAAAAGCTATCTGCCACTCTCAGAATATGATTCAAAGACAGCAGAGAGAGAAGTAAAAATGATGCTCAAGCTGTGGCATTTTGTGGAGCAGGACTGTCACTCAGCCGAAAATAAAACTGCTCTCAGAAAACAATCGTGGGGATACCACACTACCACCCAGGGTTAGCTCCCTCTGCCAGCAAATGCAAACCCAAAGCACATGTGTATGTTATGACCCATACAAGCATGGCTGTTAATATATTTAAAATATAGTCACAAAACTTTTATTTTACTTCAGGGAAAGCTTTTTGGAATTGAGTGCAACAACGAATCTGATCCTTGCTGATAGGCAAATCCTCCTAGTTTAATTCACAAAAAATATATGCCTGCACATGGCAGCTGAGAAACTCTACAGTTTTAAATAAATCATTGTCATCAATTTTGTAATGAGAAGCACAATCTTTGAAATTTCTAGTAGAAGTGAAAATAAAAATGGCAACTGTTTGGTGGCAAGTTCATTTGAAAAAACTGAAATTAAATTTAACCTCAAAGTCTAAGCTTTAAAGCACCTGACTTTCTAACCTGCAGCATCTCAGATACCCACCTGCCCTGGCAAACTGACAGCTGACACCAAGCTAGCAACACCCAGTGTCTGTGCTGGGGCTCCCAGCCCTACAGCAAGGAGCTTGCCTTCCAGGAAGCCCATCCCAGAGCAGTCTGTGAGCAGCTGTCCCTGAGGGTCTCAGAAATCCAGAGCCCTTGGCAACAGGCAGCCTTCCAGCTCCGGTGAACCAGACTTTCCAGTAACAAACTGTCATGTCAGAAATTGCCTGGCCTGCTCAAACCCAAAGTGAAACACAGTTTTATCACACTGGGATTGCTGGTAAAATGCTATTTAAACACAAATCAGAAAAGAAACCCTAAGTGACTGAAACTAACATTCAGCTTCCCTGAACCCACTTCTCCCACACAAGTCCACATTTTATAAACGTATACCCTTACAGAAAACACTATATGAGAGCAAATGCTGAGAAAAGTAACATATTTTTTAGCATGCTCCTATCAAAACATATGCCAACCAAGCTGAACAGAACACGTAGAAATATCAACAATAAAAATTAAAAGCAAACAAGCTGGAAATTCCGTTACCTCATCTGAAGTCTTCCCGGTCTGACAGATAAATTACATTGTTACCCTGCAGTTATTTACTTATTATGCCTTGCACTTATTTCTGACATATTAAAATGAAAATTGTGCTACAGAGGTAAGCTGATGGGAAACTTTGACGAAAGTATACAAGCTTCAGGTCATAATTATAGGGTGACCTCTAGAAGAAACTAAAGAGGTGAAAAATGAAACTGAATTCCAGAAACTGCAGGTTAGACATTTTTGCTAATGGAAATGTGGGGGGAAAAAAATAATCTCTATCTTGACTATATGAATTAACCTAATTTGGTTTACTATTTTAGAGAAGCATGTGTTAAAACATTTTTTAAAACTTCTTAGCTATTTTTCATATACTCTGATAGCTACAGTATAAGTCCTTCATCAGCTGGAGTGCAAAATTTCAGTTTTACTCACACAGCTGGAAGGCCTGGAGCCCGTTCTGGTACATGGTGTTGATGAAGAAGCAAATCATAGGTCTCTTTGGGCATATTACAAAACTGTTTCCCAAGCCTTATCCACTGGACACCAGTGATTAGAGAAGCAAGAAAGGTTCAGATCAAGCTTGCAGTGTTTTGACAGAGTATGTTTGTGTCTCTGTGTATGTAGACCCTTTCCTTGGGAAGGGTGAAAACTGATAGTCAGGAAGAGTGCTCACACATTTCAACAAAGGAAATTAGTCCCTTGTTTTCATGAACATACCCTTCATTTTTCCTCAAGGGAATTTTTATTTTTAGTCAGATATAACCTGTCCCAAGCACAGAAAAGTAAGAATCCTGAGAGGACAGCTTCTATTCTAATTATTTTCCATAGGAGCTACTTCCAGCAGTGAACAGGTTCAAGTTTACTCCTCCTACTACTACAGTCAAAGTATACATCACTACTAACTTTTGTAAGATCACAGCAGATTTGTACATTTCTTCCCACCTACCAGGCCAGAGTAAAGGAAGGGAGCCCTATGTAGAGGGAACCCCTTTTCAAACAGGCATTAAACCATCCATTAAAGTAATATTTTAAAACAAACAAACAAACAAAAACACCCCCCCCTCAAAAAAAAACCAACAACAACAAAAAAAAAACCCACCCCACACAAACCTGGAACTGCACAATATAAGAGAGTATCCAAAATCAGCAATGAAAATTCTGAAGCCTATCCTATGCTCAGCACTCCTAGATCATACATTACAATTTCTCTTCTAAATATAAAGAATTTTACCAAATTCATTGTCACCGCTTAGTATTCAATGTATATGGAAAAGCCACGCACACAGATGCTTGCATAAAAAACTACCTTGATTAAAGCAAGCTGCTGTCCTCAGCCACTGCATGTGTTTATTCCCAGATGTAATATGTCAGTCTCTCCATTTGTGACAGGGAAAAAGGAAGGGCCACTCAAACAACAAAGCAACAGCAAACTATATAGCCACCTCCTCCATCGCCTGAACCATTTTCCATTATAGGTATGTACCTAAGCAGCATTTTAAGAGGGTGTGATTCTGGAGAATGGGAGGAAATAACACAACAGAAGGAAAAAGGAGCAATTCATCATTATCAGCATAGGTTTTGTTCAGGTGCATGGCCCAGCTTTGTCCTTACTCTACTGGAAGAAAGCCAGGAAACATGAACCAGAAGCAAATTACAGTGTGTCCAGTCAAGACACCAGTCTGGACAGCAAGGGGATCAGGAATCCAGAATATGCCACAGCAAGCAACTGCTACACAGCTTAAACACAGCCACAGAGACCAACTGCTCCAGAAACCCTAGCAGAATGGACATTATCACCACCTAGTAGCACTGTGATCCCAATGCAGGTGTGTTTAGTGTAGCTGAGAGTTCAAATGTACTGCTGCACAATTAGGACTGGCTGTGTTCAAGTCAACTTCAACTTTATCTGAAGTTCAGTTGCATTAAGTAACTTATGTTGGTAGGCCTTTGTACACATGTTCAGGAACCAATTGCAGTAAAGCCAGCCGAAAAAGGACATGGTCTTCCAATTCCCTTAATGTTTTGCACACGGATAAAATCTTGACCCAAAGAAATCAACTGCTTTAGTGATACTCGCAAGGCCTACCTTGCCCAAACCAGGGGTATCTTTCACTTTGCTGACTGCCCTCAACAAACATGGTGGTGCAGGGGGTGGGGAAGTCTGAAGGATACTGCTGAAGCTGGTAGAGAAGAGAGGAGATTCAGGAACAGATGATGCAGAAGGCCTGTGCTTCTTCTTTTTGGAAGATAAGTTCAATTTCTGAGCGGCTCTGTGGGAAAAATGACAAGAGTAAGCTAAAACAACCCCAAACTCATCAAGACAAGCAGTCAATAATAAATAAATGCATTTATCAGGTTACTATTTATTGATCCGAACTGTTATAATTCTTGTTCCTCACTCACTATCGCTAGTTGAACGCCACTGACTTCACAAAGTTGCTTCAATTTTACACAGTCTGCATTAAGTAGGGTCACAATCAGACTTCTGCCACTATCTCATCTGTTGAAACAATTCAGCCTGCAAGAAAGCTCCAAAACCTCCAATTAAATCAATGAGCTATAGGGCAATTTCTGTTCTAAAATTAAGTTCAGTCACCAAATGTTTCACACAGAATTGTGTCTCATTCATAAGCCTCTGATTAGAAAATGAATGGTTGTGCTATATTTGGATGTAAGCAGCCACTGTTAAGTTAATTAGTATTAAATGCTCAGGTGAATTTGCGAGGTGTAAGAAGTCTTGCACTAGCTATTTTAATTTTTTATCACTTCTTAAAACATAAGCCAGTCTAAAAACTGAACAAGTAGTGACCAATGAAAATATTGCTGTTTGCAATGAGATGGAGACAATCGTACCAAGTACAGCTGCATTAATCACTAAGCAGGGAAAACAATTAAGACTGTCTTTAACACTACAGTATTCTTAGATAAGAATGTTAAAGTTTGTATAGATTTTGATTAAAAAGCTAGGCTTTTCTGGAACAGAAACATTCAGTACTTTTGTTTTGCAAAATGTTTTATTTTGAGAAACAATTCAACAGCCAGCCTTTGTTGCAGCTTTCTGTTCCAACACTTGTGTGTTCTACACTGCCCAGGGATAATGTTAATATTAATCATGCTGTTTAACAGTTTCCCTTTTGTAAAACAAGCGCTTTAAACAGAGCAGGCCAACTGTAGCATCACCTCAAAGGAGAGATGGATCTAACAATTCATGAGGCTACTTTCATGTTGCTTGTTTTGACAGACAAATTGTGACTTAAGATAGGTATAAAAGTAGTCTGTGCTGACAGTAGCTTTCCTTACTTTGCTGAAGTGTGACAGTCAAGACCAATAATTCTAAATCCTCCTAAGTTTTAAGAAGCTTTAGCTCCATTACACTGGTATCAGTATATAATTTCCAACACTTAACTTAGAACAGTAACTACATTATTTTATCCCATTTTCCCAGTCAGGGAAAAAAGACTGACTATATATATGTAAGTACACATTTCAGTATGTAAGTACCTTGTGTTTGTATCCGATGTCTTAGACACATGAACAAATTACTGCTGGGCATGAAGTTGCCATATGTCATCTGGACCTGTGCACACGACGTGCACCACCAGTATGTATTCTTTTAGCCTACAGCAAGTGTAAAGCAATCCCAGATAGATTAGTTTTAAATACAAGAAAAAAACTAGGAGATTTTAATCAGCCTGACACAGAAATACAACTCAGACGTTTCTGTACCATCTCCTTGTCTTTCCCTTTCCCTCTTGCCTAAAGACTGCTAGCCTTCTCTTTAAAGAGTCTGCTTTCTTTTTCATAGAAAACATAATCAAAATGTATTAGTCAAAACTAAAACAAAAAGCACTAATTATTCCCTTTCCTAGCAACGTTTCAATGGTTTGAGCGGATTCAATTATTTCACATTGTTTCCACAGTTTCCACATTGTCCATCATTAATGGTCTTATGAAGTTGTCCACACTGAATCAAGATTTTCTGTATGTCTTAGCTTCATTATAAAATTATTTTAAGCAAAATCTTGTACTAAGTGCAACAATTAAAAATACAAATGTTGGCCAAACACACTGAAAATGTACTCCTGTGGTCAAGCTCAGTAGTCTAGTCTTAAATATAGGCAGTGGCTCCACCCACTCTAGTCATACATCCAGTCTTACTCACTTAATTCACTACTAAAAGCCATTTTCTAAGTTGACTGACAGAGCCATTATCCCTTTTGCCACTCAGTGCTTCTCCAGCATTTGCTGTTCATTTTACAAAGCTTATAGTGTAATATAAACCACTTCTTGACCCAACCAAGCCCACAGCTGGCATTTTCTTAAAGGAAAAACATTGTTGGAGGTACCTGGCCTTTTCAAAACCTTGGACCCATATTCTAGTTTGACAGTTATAACCTTTGAGATTGCATTCAAATGGAAGAACCTGCATTTTCCTTTATATTTTTGGCCTGCAACTGGCAAAATGTATGAAAAAGCAATGAACTATTTCTCAAAACTTCATGAGGTTTTCTCTTTTTCCCCAAGGAGAGAAAAATCAATGCATGGCAGGCTAGAAAATCATTTACAAGCCCTATCAGACTTGACTGAATTTTGAAGGGGATCAAAAAGGCAATAAGCCTCAGGTAATTCCCAGAGCATTTAACTGGGAAGAGAAGGATATTTTAACCAGATGTAGGCTACAATATGACACAAACATGTACAGTATGGCTTTCTTGTGAGCACATTTGAGTGAGTAAAATAATTCAGTTTGGGTGGCTAGTGTTGCTGTGAACACAGTTGGTCATGCCAGCTGATGCTGACTTAGCCCAGTAATCTATCACAGAAGGTTAGAAATTCTCACATTTTACTTTTCAAGGCAAGTCAGAAGCCTGGCTCTCCCATGCAGACTCTCTGGACCACCAGACCTCTTGGGCAAAGCACCATGCTGGACCTCAGGAGACCTGATACTGCTGCTGCTCTTTGTCCAGGAGCCAGCTAATTTCTTTTAATTTAATATCTAGTATAATAGGACTCTGATTTCTACTCAAGACTCTGCACACTACTGCAGTAATGGTAATAGCAATGGTGGCAGCATGGCTTTATGTATTGACAATCAGCTGATCATACTTCAAGTTATATTACATCCCCCTTGAGCTGATACCAGGTACCACCTACGCAGAGGTGTGCAGAGGGCTCCAGTGCAACGCAAACCACTTCCCCGCTGTGCGTGGCATGGCTGTGGTAGGGGTTGTGTCCACAGAGACACACAAGGAACTTGATCCAAATTAAAGTGCATAATTTAATCTGTATTTAGATCACTGTGGACACACCCATTCACAACAGAACTGACTTTAATGTCATTTTACTGAATTATCTTCCAAAATGATGCAGATTTAATCCAGTTTACCTACTATACTTTGGATTCATACTTCCAGTTAGTCTGGATTATTTTTTCCTGAGAGTCCCTATGCAAACAAGCAGATGGAGACTTTTTGAAAACTTACAAGATGAAAGCAGATGAAATATTCACAAGACCAAGATCTGAGATTGCAGGAGGGGCATTAGAAAGCTAATTAAAGTTCAATCCAAATAAAACTGATGGATTGCTGGCAGGAAATGGGAACTGCTGTGAATGTCCACCTGATCCAAAGCAAAGACTGAGGTCATTTCTTGAAAGGACATTCTCTGCATTTTATTTTTCAAAATACATGTTTAATAAGGTATATCTTTGAGCAGTCTGAATGCTTATTACCTCCTGCCTATGAAGAAATGGTGACATATTTTTTCTCTTAAAACTCCATGGGCAGGGTGGGATTTTCAAACATATTCATTGTAGAGCTAACTCCTCTACACGGGAAGGCAAATCACAACTGATATGAACATTCTGTAAGCTGAAGATCCTCTGTGGGATTCACTGAAGACACGGAAGTAAACCAGCTTAGAGGTAATTCTGAGACATGAAAGGCCAAAGTATGCTCTTTGGAAACTTATCTAAAGAGATGAATGAACAGAAATGGATTACATAATCCATTTTTAACACAGAACAAAGACAATGCTAGCAGTGATGCAAAGATGTCTGCTAAGAAAGTTATTCATAATACTTATAAGCAATACATGAATGAAGCTGATGAAACTTTAGTCAAAATAAAAGGCATTGTGGGAAGGTGTTTAAATACCTCACTTAGAGAAGTCATTGGGAAATGGTTACAGTACAACATACATAAAGAGACACTGCGTAAAGTGCAGTTTGAAAATTCATGGTTTCTAAATTAATTTTGGCTGCTTGCAAAAAGCAACTTCAGAAACTGAGGACAAATCCATACATCCACTTGTTGCTAAGCAATAGTCAGGAGAAGGAAAAAAAAAAAAAAACAAAGCAAAGCAGAACAAAAAAACCCAAACCACAAATGGTGTGATACAGCACTTAAAGAAAAGAACAATAAATAATGCCTCCCTGCAACACATAATGCTCATATGCCTCCAGCTCAAACAGAGTGGACTGAGACCTCATTTGGCATAAATTCATGCAAAATCATGAACTTCAGTGAGTCTGGCTAAACCAATTCATGGCATATTTGATTCCTCTCATTTAACTAAGGAAACAGACATTGCTAGTAAAATTCAAGGGACACCTATTTAACTTGATAAAAGAAATCATTTTTTTACCAACATATAATCCAAGACCAAATTAAAACTTCAGGGCTCACTGTCAAAGTACAGGTCAGTAAGGCCAGCAGGTTCATTAGATTCAGAAGGAGATTAGACATTTAAGTGAATAACTAAAATATTATTCACAATTGTATCAGCAAAGATGATCCTTGATAAGTAACAGTGACTCTCACACTTCAGTACCTAACATACCCCTTCACCACTGACATCGGAAGAGATTTCCTTAGGTGCATATCTCTGTATGGTTATTAATTACTGGAGTTTTATATTACACTATGAGGCATCCAGTATTTATCACTCTTGGACACAGAATTCCGGATCATAGAAGCAAGTGATCTGGTGTATCAGTTTCTATGTCAAAATATAAATTGAAAATATGCTCACTTTCATATAATTTTCCACAGAGAAAATGGTTTTCAAGCTGTCAAGACTAACCAGTCATCTACTAGCTAACCCTAACGTAAACATCTGCAATTTTCATTAAACTAAAAATCTATATTTCTTCTTTATTTGGAGGCATAAATTTAATTTCTTAAGACAAATACTCTCTGGTGGGTACACCGTTCAAGGAGTAAGGTATGAACTTTATGTGCACAAGGGAAGGCTTACCAGAGGATGTGCTGGTTTGACAAACCCAAAAGAGGTCAATGGTCTTCCCCTAGTAATTAAAACATTATATTTACTTATCCAAAGTGGCCTTGCCTGCTGTATCTTACTGCTGGGTTGGAAAACATGGAAGTTTAGTTCAGAAATCAGTTCTCCTAAACTAAGTTATATAATACATTTGTGATCAGCAGTGTTGGTTACCCAGCATGAAACATTCATATCCCATGGTCTTAGGTTGAGCACCTGAAAGACACCATTCCCCAGCCCCACTCTGAACACAAAACCTCTACCAATGATTTTTTTTTAATCCCGGTCATAATTCTTCCTGTAGAAAGAGTAGAAATACTTGACTGTCACCTACTAAGTAAAATGTAATCTGCACAGTATTCCAGTTAACTGATGGAATGTCAAACAAAAATATACTGGAAGCCTGCCATTGGTTTTTATTATTTCCAACTGAAATGTTTGCAAATATGGGTTCTCAGTGTATTTGCTGTTTTGGGTATATGTGTTTACATAAAATGAGCCATCATATCATATAGGTCCTCATGTAGCTGTAAGCTAAAAACCAATAGGATACAGCAAAATTACAACCATGTAAGCTTTTTTTCTGGGGGAAAATCCAGTCTTGATTCAGTTACACAAAGTCACTCAACAGTTGCTTCTTCTCCAGGATCTTTAGTTACTGAATTATATCAGTTGTATGCTGCCTGTACAAACTGTACACAGTGTACTAAACAGTATGTTCACATTTTCTAATGATGCAGATCTAACCTAGGTTCTCTGTGTCATCATCAAAAGTGATTCTTTTTCTCCCAATCATCTGTATAGGTGATTCAGGCTCACAAAGGTGACATTACAGCCAAGATGACCCAGTACAGTGAGTACTACCACCAAAAGTAGAGACCCCATACCTGCCACTGCCCTCTCTGCACACTTCCTTTCCCTCCCTTGCTTCTCTCATGACATTTATTTTGACTTGGCTGCTACCGCTTTAACCTCCTGAACTGGTTTGTGCCAAAGGGTGCTCTAAATCATATTTATTTGACATGCCTAATATGCCTGAATTACTATGGCAAGCATTTCCCTGACCTTAAAATCTGAGGCAAGTGGTACTAAATGTGTTTTCATGCAAAATCTCATCTTTCTATTGGGAGGGGAACAATCTGGCCAGGAACCATGGCTTCCTTTGTTCCATGCCTTTCTTTGCATCTTCTAAAGCAAAAAAAAAACGGAGAGTCTTTACAGGATGTTTAACCAACAAGCTAACAGCCGTGCTCTGCTGCAAGGGACCAGGTTGCCCCTCCAACAGCTGCTGCAAACTGGGGGTACCACCTAAGAAGCATGCTCCATGGCAGAGCAAGAATGACCTCCAGGGGCTTTTTCTTGTACCTCTAAATGGAAGATTTTTTTCTCATTCAGACTGAAAGCAAAATGAGAGAGCAACAAATCTTGCAGTTGGCTTGCCATGTCCCTTCCCAGCCCACATTCCCTGCCTTCCAACAGGGCTTGCAAGCTACAAATGAGAATCAGGGCAACTTTACTCCAATTTAATTTTCTACAAGGCCAAACCCAGGCCTGTGGTGTTGCAGCCTAGTAAGACATGTGAAGAATGAAATAAGAATCCTCAGAGGAACATTTCCTGGATTTGTAGTTCCAGTAAGATTCTTAGTATTTGTATTTAATTATTTTACAATGCCTTTAAAATCTGGAAATAATTTGAGCTTTCTGCTTATGCTGTAGAAGGTATAATAAACATTTCTCTAATGCCCAGTAAACACTTGCCCCTTATTGTTCTCTTTATTTTTATGTATGCACTCAATTTCATAGCAACAATAAAGCTGTCCGAGGCTGCAATCTTTCACTTCTTGGGTGGTTAATTCAGATGTTTTGGCCACAGTGCCTTAGTGACTGTGCTTTACTCTGGAACTGTATTGTAACTGTCCAGAAACTCATTATTTTTAACTTATTTAATTCTAACAGTCAAAATAGGACTTTGCACTTTATTCAGGACAGGTCTTATAAAACCTGAGGCCTGTTGCACACAGGCAATCTTAGTGAAATTAACAGCTCAAACCTGCTCTTATATCAAGTTCAAATTTGTGTAAAAATACTGTCAACAGAGTTGCTCCTAAGTTGCACCAAAACAAACATGAATATGCTTGAAGACTAATAGCTTAATGAGAAACTCGAAGTCCTACATGAGTACATATGGCAGGACAGAGGACTCATATTTTACACAGCTGTTATTTGGGTGAAACTCCCAGTTTTAAACAAGGGCCTGACAAGATATGAAACAAACCACTTCTCATGTCATTACTGCTCAATCCACAAGATTCTATTCACCAGGTATCACTGTACTCTAGTAAAGATCTTTTTACCTAACCTAAGAGTTCCTGAAAACCCCTGATTCAGTGACAGATGTCCTTTTATCTTTGACCACAGGATCATTAATTAGCTCTCATGCATAGAGATAGCACAGGCCAAAAAAGTAACAAATCAAAATAAATCAAATATCACATTTGGAATTTTTACAAGAAATCATGCCCTTGTTCTTCAGCAGTACCTGTCGAGAAGAGAACCTGCCAGCTCTGAAGAGAAGGACTTGGGAGTGGTGGTAGATGAGTAGTTCAACATGAGCCGGCAATGTGCGCTTGCAGCCCAGAAGGCAAATAACCATATCCTGGGCTGCATCAAGAGAAGCGTGGCCAGCAGGTTGAGGGAGGTGATTCTCCCCCTCTACTCCGCTCTTGTAAGGCCCCACCTGGAGTTCTGCGTCCAGTTCTGGAGCCCCCAACACAAGAGAGACATGGACCAGTTATAACGAGTCCAGAGGAGGCCACGAGGATGATCCAAGGGCTGGAGCACCTCTGCTGTGAGGACAGGCTGAGAGAGTTGGGGCTGTTCAGCCTGGAGAAGAGACGGCTCCGGGGAGACCTTATAGCGGCCTTCCAGTACCTGAAGGGGCCCTACAAAAAAGCTGGGGAGGGACTTTTCATAAGGGCAGTTAATGATAGAACAAGGGGAAATGGCTTTAAGCTGAAAGAGGGCAGGTTTAGATTGGATATTAGGAAGAAATTCTTCACTGTGAGGGTGGTGAGACACTGGAACAGGTTGCCCAGAGAAGTTGTGGATGCCCCCTCCCTGGAAGTGTTCAAGGCCAGGCTGGATGAGGCTTTGAGCAACCTGGTCTAGTGGAAGGTGTCCCTGCTGATGACAGAGGGGTTGGAGCTAGATGGTCTTTAAGGTCCCTTCCAGCCCAAACCATTTTATGATTCTATGATTCTGTGATAAGAAAGCTACATCTTGATTCAATAGCTTGATTCATTTAGCTACAGAAAGAGCTTCGCTGCTTTCTTTCCATTTCTTTTCCTCCTCATTAACTTTTCCTCTTATTACTGTTTCTAAATTTCAGGCATTACTGATCCAGGTCACCACACAAACTAAAAAAATTATAGAATTCACCTTTCTTTCTGTGTTATTGACTACAGTCACGCATAATCAAACTGTACTTTTAGAGAAAAGAGTAACTTTGGTAACCAGCAGAAGGACCCCACTCTAAGAAAATGTGCAGCACTTAAATGCAGAAGAAGAAGTACATTTATTTTAATGAATGGGTAGAGATTGTTTTTATTATTAATCTAGTTTATTTTTCTCTCTGAAAAATGCTTTTATAAAAAATGGTAGTCAGATGATGACAGTGTTCACAGCATTATCCCATTCTTGGAAAGCTCTGAGGATGAGTTAGATAGATGTCACTGCATGCTTAATGCATGAAGCAAGCTGAACCATTACGCTTTTGTAAAAAATAAAATCAGATGTTTAGTATTAGTTTAATATGGGAAGAAAATCAGCTACATTTACTATAACTCAAATGAATTCAAATGTAAGCACTTACCAATTACTGCCATGGTTACTTAGCAATGCATCTTCCAAGTCCCATGGGAAAACTTGCATAGGCAGGAGACTGACAACCACAGACCAGAGTAGCCTTAATTTCAATCACACAGAGCTGAGGACAAGAGCACTAATATCTTTCAAGGAAAGGTCAGAAAAAAAGCTCTGTCCAGCTCAAGCTTTGGGTGTTAAGAAGTATTGCCTGTATATATTAAAGATTTAGATCCTAAGACGCCAGCATTACCACTAAGTAATAAGAATGGAGATGTGCACTGTTTTATATTTGTATTGTTGTTGTGTAAAACAAGAAACATGCAGATCTGTCAGTCTTCAAGTGTCAGCTGGAAAATGTTAAGGGCATAGATGTACAGTTACACTGTCTTCTCCTGAAAGCACCACCAGGGATGGCTGGCAAACAGATTTTCTCCATGTCTGAGACAACCTAGCAAACTGCAGACCAAGGGACAGGACCCCTGCTTAGCCAGCCCCTAGCTGACTCTCTTCATGAGCAAGAAGTAGTAACAGTTATGACAACTGAAAAACATGATTAACAGAAGCTTTGCAATGAGAGGCCCACACACCGCTGGCCATTTAATATAAGTCCTTAAAATCATATAAAGCAATTTCTTTAACTGTAAGTTTTATGGAGCTTATACTATTACAGTTATTCTATTACCTTGGATGCTAAGGCCTGGCCGCACACTGTGGGGAAAGCTATTTTGCTTCATCTCTGTCCCACTCAGCAAAAACCTCACATAACACCAGGAGGAAAAGCAGCCAGCAGATTCACAGTCCATTTTGTCATTGTTTGACTTTCCGGTTGGCAGAACAATTTGATAGATACATAAAAAGACCAAAAGGCAGGTAAGCTTTACAGAGCTTTTTGCCTCATCAATATTTTGCAGGCCAGCACATTTAAAATAACACCAGCATGCAAATGGTAAACTGTTCTGACAACACAGATGCATTGAAATGCAATGCACTTAAGCCCAGCTCTGACAAGCAATCTCCTGTCATAGTCAAAAATATTTCCTCTAAGAGTTCCTGTAAGTCTTGCCTTGTACTTATTTAAGTCACTACCATGAGATAGTGATAATTCTTTGAGATAAGTTGTTTTCAGTGACTGGAGACTATTAGCATGTATAATATGTTAAGGTCCAAGACTGAGATCCTCCTCTTAACAGACTGTACACATGCAAAAATCAGTCCAGCCTCAACAGTTTATAAAAACCTAGAAAAAACAAAAGAAAAATGTTTTGATCCCACCTTCGCAGATATATGCTGAAGCACAAAGAAATTAATGAACAGTGGCAAATAGTAATTTAATTATATGTCCTCAGCAGATTCATACAAATAGTTATGGAGGTGCCTAACAGCATCCACCCAGTACCTATGAGGAGGGTACCAAGATGACAGTCAGGCTCTTCAAACCAGGGCATGCAAAGAGAACAAGCACTATGGGACACATGTCAAAACAAGGGAGGTTTAGATAGGGTACAAGGAAAAGTTTCTTCACCCTGAAGACAGCCAAGCAAGGTTGTACAGTCCCTGTCATTGGGGAGGTTTAAGACTGAAATGGATGAAGTCCTGGGCAGGCTGTCTGACTTCAGAGCTGAGCCTGCTTTGAGCAGGAGGCTGGACTAGAAACATCCTGAAGTCCCCTCTGTGATCCAATGATGCTATGAAATGTTACTGCAATTCTGACAACAATAAAAATATTATGCTTTATTTTTTTTCTTTCAAAATATTTTTTACTGGAAAGTTCCAACAAAATCACCTAGCATCGACCTTAGCAATTTATTCAATCCAAAATGAGAGTTTTCATTTTTAGAGCATTAATTTCAATACTATTGAAGCAGATGTCAAACTACAATTTCAAACTGAAAAAGCTAACAACTACTTTTTGAAGGGTGCTACCAAAACACATTAAAAAAATTCTTGATTCATGTTTACTTTCTGGGAGGATATAAACTAAATCAGCAGAAGCTGATGAAGTAATTTAATTTGAATTAAATCCACATTTCTTACTGTGGAAAAAATTTGAAAACAATTTCACCCAAGTCATCTTCAATGTTTTAAGACCTTCTGTCTCTTTCTACTGAAGATTCTGGAAGCAATTCTCCACAGCAGTAAATGCCCTCATATCCTGCCATTTGTAGGGGAAGTCCGATGCGCCCAGCCTCTTGCAGGAATGCTCAGCATTCTGCTAGTTCAGACCTCACCCTCCTTTGGGAGCTGACCTTAATACTTAACCTACTTTAATCATGCTGCAGAATGGATTATTACTAAAAATTATGAAACTGGAAAACACTATTACTGTTAGCAATTACTGTAATTTTTAAAATAAACTTGTTGTTCTTGTTTTTCTATTTCCAGTAAAGTGACAGAAAAAACAACATGAAATTAAATACATCACACAAAGTAGTCAGACATTGACAGAAAGAAGTGAAATATACAGTTGTGTGGCACCAAAAAGCAGAGTTTATGAGTTGTAAAGCCTTTAATCTGAAGTTTATCACTTATTACCTGTACAAATTTCAGTGAAAGCCATAATTTTCAGTTCTGAGGGCACTTCTCAGATAGATGGGCATACTGCTAAACTGAACAAGTATTTGACATGTATTTTTGTTTCTTAGCAAAAGTAAATTTTTGAAAATATCTCTAAAAATGAAAAAAATAAGTTATTTACAATGGCTCAAAATTTTATGCCAAAAGTGTTTCTCTAAATGCATCGTGTCACATATAAAGAAGACAGAGAAACATATTCACTGTTTGATTTCACTTGGACTTCATTCTCTTTTGCAATTTGTTGATAAAACCCATATTTGCACCTCTGTTCCACCTAAATAAAGTTCCAGCAACTCATGTTCAATATTGATAAAATACAACTGCGGCTGATGGCGGGGATGGTGGGGGGGGCGATGAGGGAGAAGGCGAGGCAGGCGACACACACAGAGAAATCAGAAAAATGATCAAGGGTTTTGTCTGCTTTTCCAGATCATCAGGGACTGCAGTCTCAGAGTCCCATGGGTCCATGGTATGACAAATACAAGCAGCAGTATCAGTTAGAGAAATATTTACTCTCTGAAAATGCATAGAAAACTAATCCTCTTCTTTCTTTTTGCATATAGACCTTGTTGTTGTGATATATTTTTATTATCTGCAGGCCAGAATATTGCTGTTTGTCTAATGACAACTAGGCATGAATGTTTCACTTGGTACAGCCAGAATGGAAGCTCATTTCCCAAGCAGGGAGATTCAGTTGTAACTCTCAGCTCTCCTCTTGCCATCCTATTGTCTTTCTCCACCACTCTCTACTCAAGGGTTAGAAGCATGATAAACTTTCTGTTCCTTGTCTTTCATAAGACCAATCATGATCAATAAATACCTGAAGCTTTCTTAAAGATGTCTGCACCTTTTCTCCCTGGACAGCTGGCCTGCTGAAAGCCAGGTCAGCTCTCTTAGTGCTGAGGTCTTCTGGTTCCTCTCTCTCCAACAACCCATAGGTTCCTGACCCACAGCACCTACTGCTCAGTGCAATCATATCAAAAGGCACATCCTCTATGTTACAGCATCTTGCTACAAAGCATATTCTTCTAAAAATCCTGGTCCTCATCATCAAAGTAAACAGTAGGCTAAAAATTACCTCCACTTGAAAAAAACAGTAACACAACTACTCTTCCAAGAGACCTCTCACTTAGTAATGCAGCTCCCTGACACAAGAGATCAGGCCACACTGCATTGCCTTCATCAAAGCAGAATCTCTTCTCTGTGAAGTTCTTTGTTTGATGAGACAGTCTGGAAAATTGGTTCATCTACCTCTTTCAGAATAAATATCCCACAGTCACGAAAACAAGGAACATTAAGTTAGGAATCTTACAGACAGTGTTTTCTGTTGGACTTCAAAAACATTTACAGTAATTCTTTCTCTACACATCTACCTCAGAAATTCCTAGTTGTCAAAGTACACTTATATGGTTCTACAATATATTTTATCCCAGTCTCCCATTTGCTATATATAGGCAAATATTATGAACACTGGAAGTAAGATGCAGGACAGCCTGTAGTCACATCCTACTATCTCTCTTCTCTGTAACAAACAGATGCAATTTGGCCCCTGTCATACAGCATCCTAAGAATAAGACAAAAACTGTATTTCTTTTATAGGAGACAGAGGACAGGAGAAGAAGAACTGGAGAAAGATAGCACCTAGGACAAACTCAGGACTGTGATACTCTAGTTTCAAATGGTAAATCTCTACTGCTTTGAAAGGAATACATCAACAGAAACCTGGAATCCAGTGGTGGTGAATCAAGCCCTCTGCAATGAAAAGAGTACAGTGATGCATTTTGTAGAAGTCAGTCCCTGAGACTGAAGAAGCACAGAGAGAGAGATTACCTATAAAGTTGCACAAAACAGCATCTCTGTAATGTCAAAGATAAAAACACATAAGCTGAATTCTGAAAATCAGTCACATGCTGTGGCTTCTGTTAGGGAGCACACAGCCAGACATTGGCTAGTCACCCCATAAAGGCCCTTGATCAAATACTGTAGCTTAACACTGTTGTCAAGTGCCGTGTAACAGAATGAGACACATCTCCAACTTTCACAGATGTCTTTGTGCACTACTGCAACACATACAAAGCAAAACCTGGTCATACCAGGAACAGCACGGACTACATCAGATTAGAGAAATACAGGAGGAGGTCAGCAAATAGCTTATACAGCACAGCAGTTCATACGGACAGTGGATGGTATCCAAGGCAAAGTCACCTTATCATTCACTGTGCTTCCATACTACACAGAGGCTTACAGTTTTGTTGCATCCAACTTTTTATGGAGTTGAATGAAGAAACTGTTTACTGATCAAAGACTTCTTATGGATCCCTTTATAGGGTAAATTATGTTGCAACATATTCTTGAGAAGACCACCACCAAAGAGGTTATGATTCAAATAAATGGTTTTATACAGCTATCTCAAAAGATCAAACCAATTTTGCAGAATTTATGCTACTGTTGACCTTCAAAATTGAAGCATTCCCTTTCTTCCTACTTACAAGAGGCAGTGTGGTGGCAGATAGATATAATCTTCTTCCAGAATTGTCCACCTTCTAAACTCAGGTTGCCTCATCTTTTCATGGACAGAGCTTTCTAGGCAAACTTCTTTCATTGTGGTTCCTCTCAAGAATGCTGGTTTATCTTTGGGTCATTTTTTTCAGAATAAGAGGTTTATGAAAGAAGGCCTAGAGTATATACTGCCTAGAGCACTACCAGGAATCAATTTGGCCCCAGGGAAGGACCTCAAAATCTATCGTCTGATACTAGAATTATAGCAGTGCAGCTTTTCACTTTTTTTTGAGAAAATCAATTGTATATGTTGATGCCCTGCAGTCTGGATTGTTGGTTATCTGGAAAAGCACATCCTGCATACAGAAAAAAATGAGCATACCTTGCTTTCCAGATCAGAAGATAACAAAGAGGTATGAATTTGTTCCTTTTGTCCTATTACAGATACCTGCACCAAGGCACAAGCAGTCCAAATGCTCCCTCACCCTGTGTTTGCAATGAGAGAAGCCCTTGTTTTCTGAGAATTTGATCACCTCAACACATCCAGTATATTGGTCATTTTAAAGAGTCATAAACTTCATAACACAATGGCTAGCCAGAAAATAAAGTTTGGAGTTTAGTTTCCAATGTCACAATACTCTGCTTGCATTTGAAATACTTTTATCTGATTTAAACAATAAAGGATGGAAACCTTATTGAGTGAGTAGTGGTGTTCAAATTAAGTTGTCCATCTGATCTGGTATATCTGGGGCTGATTCCTTGTATTAAAGAACTCTCCAGCTCCTCCAGAGTAAAACATTATCTTGTTGAAGCTTCCGATCAAAATTAAAACTTAATTCTAGATGTAAGGTATTGATCCATTTGGGACATACTTAAGGTGCCTAGCTTTATCAGTTTAGGCTTCCTGGGCTCAAAACAAAACTGCAGTACTCTCTGGGGAACCTCAGGCAGACTCTTACCTTCATCCTCCCACCCTGATTCTTCTGTATCCTAATACCCAACATACATAGATTTCTATCAGCCCTTTCTAAAAGGCTGCTTGCAGATATCAGCATAACATAGCTCTTTCCTTTCTCATAAACAAAAATTCCACCCTGCACCCTCTCACAGGACTGCAAACCAGTCCTTTGGCTTCAACAGGACCCATCAGACTCGCAGCGAAGAGTGAATCTGATAGAGCAGCCAGGGGACTCCTCTGCACAGCTTTGCACACAGCCGCACGGCCTCTCGTGCTCTCAGAAACGAGCCTATTTTAAGTAAATCTTCCATTTTGTCCACTTGCAACACCACCATAAACTGTAGGCATCACTGAAGTAGCCTCACTCAAGCAGTCATTCAAGACTGAATATTACAGCTCAGAACGCTACAAATATTGGGGGGCAGGGGGAAAAGAACTTTAGCTTCAAGTAGCTAATAACACAACCTTTTCACTCCAAAAGAAATAGTTCATTAAATTTCTAAATATAAATGTTATTCTTCTCCATGATATGGTGCTTTGATGGGAAAGCAACAGGTACACGCTGTGTGTCTGCAGCACAAAAGCTCTGTAAAGCTGACACAGACAATTCTGAACTTATGCCATATGAATACATACTTTTTGTCCCTGCCTAAACATAAGTTATCCCACTGTAATTTCAGTGGGATGGTTATAGCAAATAGCCTTCTTAGTATGAAGGCATTTATTCTGGTACAGTTTATTCCCAAACAGCAAGGGGAATAAGGGAATATAATGTGAAGTACCACCTAGTGATAAAATTGCAATTACACAAGAGCTGCTGTACTGATACAATTATTTTGGCAAGAAGAAATATGGCCCACAACAAAAATTACTGCCTTATATATATGCGAACACACACATGCAACACAGCCAGTTCACTTTCCCCTGTGCAGATCAACACCCACACTAGTCTTGCATGCACAAACCAAAAAACAAAAGCACTGTGGAGCACAGGACAGGGGGTCAATCTGCCCAACTTTAGCTTGGGCAAACATCATCACGCTGCTTCACACCTGAGCTGGGACAGCACAATACCAGGCAAAGCTACCACCCACAGATCTCCCTCCTTCAGTCATCAATATCACTGACTCCTTTTTCTTTCATTGCATTATGTGCTCATGTAGCTATTTTACATATATACCTTGTTACCTATTTTCTTGCTTTGTGTGGTTACTGCCCCATCAATTCATATAACCAAATAATATGGGAAGCACAGTAGGTGGATGAAATGCAGCTCATTAACATGCTGATGGCCATTCGGGGGTGATGTTACAGTCCTTACTCTATTATTAGCCCCTCACTACTGCACTAAGTTAGACTTTCATTTGTCATTCTGCTCCCCAGGCTAGAGCGCATTTATACTCCCCGTTGGATTTATTTTCTGTTTTAGGAATCTACCTCTGAAATGAACATAGGGGAAGAAGACCCATGGACTATGTGACACATAATTAGACAGCATTTCATAGCAGGAGAAAAAGTGTATGTGCAGAGCCTTTTTGCATGGTTATATTTCACATCTGTAACACGGCATGGAGACACACTGATCACATTAAATGCAAATCAATAATGTTAGAAGCAGTTTCAATGAATCTCAGGAGATAAGATCATGCTCTGAAGCTCACTGAGGCCAATCTTAGATCACTTGTTTCTGAATGTATGATAAATTTGCTGTGCAAGTTCAGTTTTGCAAGGACCTAAGCACCTCCTGTGATGTGTGCTGCATGACTTTAGCGCCTACTGAGACTAACAGCACCTTGAAGGGCTGGACATATTTCAGGAACAGGCATTTTCTAAATTATTAAAGGGATTCCTGCCTGTGGACCTGTTCCCACACCATGATGTACGCCCTATATTGCTGCTGAAGAAAGCAAAAGCAGAAAATACTCATTTTCTTGAAGGAGGAGATTACAGAAAGCCCTAATATTAGAACAGAAGACAACCAGCTTGTGAATGGAGCTTGTCAATATGACTGTTAGGAGTCTCTCAGGAAAAGTGGCTGGTGAGGCGGCCAGCCAAACTGAGGTAACCACAGTGTGTGATAGGAAGGCAAAGACATTATTACACTATCATTATCTACCAAACGAGATGCAGAATTTTTTCAAGCATGACTGACTTGCTTCAGCCCTTGAACACCTGGCTGGGAGTAAAAATGGCTCACAAGCACAGAGAGCTTGGCTGCCATTGCTGCACATAAACTCACTATCACAAGAACTTCAACATATTTGGTAATTAAAGGAGGATAAATAGAGGGCGTGTGACTATGCCATCTCCCCTTATCTATCTGCTGCCATAGAAAAAAGTGGAATGACAAAAATAAAGCATATTTTCATGTTCTTTTCCACCAAGATTAAATAAGATTACAGCAGAGGAAGAAGGGCAGTCACACTGGCTTATATGTGGACAGTGCTGTGATATTATGATGCTGGTTGAGGGGAAGGAAAAAAAAAAAGCACTAACACACAATCTCTCAGTAGCCTATTTTAAGGAATCATCTTATATAACAGGAAGCAAGCACAGTTATTCTGGATGCTTGAACACCGTCTGTCACATTGCCACAAGCAAAGGAAGTATAAAGAAATATGTGTGACCATTTGAAGACTGTTAGTTTTAATTAGTCTGTAATAAAGTTGGTTACATAAATCCTTGCAGGTTGCATTAGAGGAAGAAAGTGCCATGGAGATTAAGCCTATGTAATATCTAAATCATTCCAAAGCTAAGGGGAAAATAGATTTTTCCTTGCAAATGGCAAGCTCAGAGATGAAGGTGGCAGGCAGTGTGTGGTATTTACAGGCACTAGCCACTAACGCTGCCCTGAATATACACTTTCAGGGAGGCAGGGGACACCTGTCTGTTCCTTGGCAGAGGAGCACTTTTCTGGCCAAAAGCTGAAGAGTGAAGCATCAGCTATCTATGTACAATTTAGCTGGAACCCTAGAAGGGTCTTTCAAGGTCGTGGTTTACCAGTTGGCTCATTAGCTGCTACCCCAGCTTAGCCTGAGAGTGCTACCGTGCTGCCCAGAGCTGCTGGTGCAGAGAGCTAACACATTCCCTCTGCCATTTGTCTCTACTACCATAGACACGTAACACAGGGCAGGATGTGGTCCTCCGTTTCTTAGGTTTCTAGGTTAGGGGTTAGAATTTGGCTAATAGCTTTGGTCACAAACAGTGTTCAGGATTAAGGGATGCACTAGAATTTTGAAAAGACTGGTGAAACATTTCAGTTCCTTAAAACCACATGTGCATTATTTTGTTAAGCTTTAACATACATGGAAAGAGAAATAAAATTATCTGTATCAGATTGAAAAGAATGTTGTATCTAACTCAAACCAGAATTTTGTTGCTTTCATTTCTGATGCCAAACCAAAAAACCAACCATTCATACAGCTTTAGTTAGTAACTGGATGAGAATTAAAGGAGGAATTGTGTGGACACTACCCAGGCTTGTGGAGCTTTACCCCAACCAACCACTGCCTGCTTCTCCCAAGGCTGGTCAGGTATACAGATCAGAAGTAGTACATATCCAGAAATGCAATGCCACGGAGAAACTTTGCAAACCTCAGGGGGGGAAAAAACCCATAATTTAGGCAGTAATTTATAACTGTGCACAACACATCTGGGGTAAATTTTCAGGAAATCTAAGTTAGTGTCGCTCCACATACTTCTGTATGATTTCATAGCAGCTGGTTCACGGAAAGCTTGAAATTTGTCCCACTGTTTATCCCGATTAGATACAAAACTAAAGCCTCCTAATCCACGACTGTTAAAATAGGAGAAAAAAGATGAAAGGATGAAAGTTAGGTCAGCTAATAAAAATACAAAAAATATAGCAAATTACAATAACTGAATATTACTAAAGGTTAATGTACTTCTTTACTGGTTTTATCCATTTAGTTCTTGGTATGGTGATTCAAAAAGAGAAAGCCCCTTTTTAGGCACGTCTTTCACATGTAATACTAAGCCTTCTCTTCGTAAAAGAACATCTGCCTATCTCAATGCTAGGAACTTTTCACAGTGACTAACATATAAACCAAGGAAACATATTGGTTTGATTACACTTTTAAAATGGGCATATTGAAAGTTATAAAAGAAGCAAAGAAGGTAATAAAACTCCTCCAATTTGACTTCCAAATAACTATAATCACATTACTTACCTTGCCTTCCAATCCATCATTATCATTACTACATTATGGCTAGATAATCAAAGGCAAGAAACTTTTCTTCATGTCTAATAATAAAACGTTTCACTCAGATGTTCTTGGTTAGAGCTGCAGCTTCCCCCATGGAAGTGCAACAGCATGGAGGTGAAGAAAGACAGGCATAAAGATCCCCAAATCCAAAGGCATGGTGAAAAGCCAGAAGGAATGGGAGAGTCATGACTCCCTGGGCACATGCTACCGCTGCCGAACAGACCATCTAAGAAGGAGTCTCGACTGAATTTCATGGTAACTTCCCACCCCAGACAGTATCTGCTCTAGCAATACATTTCTCATTTATAGGAGGTTTTGAATAGCTTATTGTAAACTTCTCCCTGCAGCTTTCTGACAGAAACTGCATCTGTTTCTCTCTTCCCTGCTATCCAACGTGTGAGTGTGGCTGTGAAAGAGCGAGATGCACAGCATGTGTGTAACTAGGAGAGGCAGAGAGAGAGACACAAGCACTTGCTGTGCCTCCATTTAACCTGTAACTCGAGAATTTCCTTGCAGAGAGCTGAAGAGATTAAGCCTTTAAGATGTACACTGTTTTTCTATACACACACGCACAAAATGTAATTTTTACCTCTGTAATAAAATGAGCTAAATATAATTTACATAGCAAAATAACCATAAATTTAAATAGCTGTAGCACATATTTCTCTTATATACATGCAAAGCTGGGCTGTTGGAATGGCTGACGGAAAGAGCAGGTCAAATTACTTCAGTGCAAAAGCCAAGGCTCACATCTAACAGCCAAGATGAATTGTATTTACCTCTGCTGTCCTGCTGGTCATGGCTTTTAATGTTCAGAGAGCAAGAACACCCCTGAAGAGCTGCCTTTTTAGCATACCAGTGATCCAACTTACAACACAGACCCACAAAGTGTTATGTTGACACAAGGGGAAGGAAAGGGGAGAGGGTTCATTAAACTGTGGCATGAAATCAAGTTATAGCCAGAAGTGTGGTGCGGGGTAACTTCCTGTGTCCCTTCTCTTTTTCTGTGCCACTGTAGTCCTTCCTTTTATCTTCTCCCTAGCTCATTAATATTCTCCTAGGTGTGGCCATAACATGACTTTCAGTTTCATTTCTCTAACCATGGTTTGATTTAAGCGTGTTTGTGAAGACTCTCCTGAGATTTTAGAATCACTGTTGCATGTCTTGTCATTCAAATAACGATGGAGCCTGCTCAGCGTTGATGATACACCATGCAGGCCTGAGGACTCAAGGCCTGATTTTTCACTACCATGCAAACTCATTAATTGTTTATACCTGCAAATTCAGGTGTTAAGCCACTTTAAACTCAGTTGGCCTTAGTATAAATGGTTGCACAAGAGGCAGAATGTCAGAGCAAGCAAAGCATGCCCTCCTACCAGCAGAGACACTCTGAGCAACACCACACCACTGCCTACACCTGCAAGAACGTCCAGCGATGGCATTTGTGTAAGCTCCCAGTAGCACCACGTCACATACAGGGTACACAGCAAGCACGCCACAGTCTGCTTAAAAGGCAGGCATTGTCACTGGCATCACCAATACAAAGGGGACACAACTGAAAGTAGCACTAGGAATATGTCACTTAGGGAGCACCGGGACAGTGGGGAAGCCACTCACTTCTCAGACAACTCTGGCTTAGACAGGCAGAACTGTCTCAAGGATTCGATGCTGTTTACAACTTCGCTGAGGCTCCCTTCTTTCCCAGGATAAAAAGCGTATCAGTGTAGCCCAGTGGCACTGGTTCTATTCAAAGTAAAAATGTGAGGACCCAAACAAAAGAAAAAAGACATTATTACCATACATATTATTAGGTCTGCAAGGTGCTCATGACACTTACTGTTTTGTTTTTTCCTAAGCTTATAGATAACCTTACACTCTTGTGTAAAACAAATCAGAATAAACCGTTCTTACAAAACTTCTAAAAGTTGCCTGATGTGCATCTCTGTCTCTAGCAAAACCTGACTGACACTGCATAGGATAATTCAGGTTGGAAGGGTAGTCTCTAGTCCATTCTCCTGCTGAAACCAGAGCTTCGCTGGTCCCCACTGACCTCCTTCCAGCTTGTCCAGGTCTCTTGCACTGGGAGGCCCCAAGCTGGACACGGTGTCTAGACACAGTCTAACAAGTGCTGAGCCAAGGGGGATAAACACTTCCCTTGACCTGCAGCTCTGCTCCTGTCAGTACAGCCCGGGATGCTGGTGCGGGACATGCCCGCTCGCTGCCCAGCAGGACCCCAAGTCCTCTTCTGCAGAGCTGCTCCCCAGGCGGCCAGGGCCTGGCCTGCTGTCACACAAGGGCTTCACCCTGCCCAGGGGCAGCTACATCTATACAGGTTTATCTGCTGATATAGTGTGAAATTTGAACTAATTTCTGGGGGGTGGGAAACCCAAACCCAAACCCAAAATATGAGGGAAGAAAAACTGGTCCAGAAATGTGTTATTCCTTCAGAGAGCTTAGGAGTGGTAGACCAGCGATGATGCCATCTCCTCTCTTCTCTCTTGCTGAGATGAAGATTTTTCCAGTTGTGTGTGTGGTATTTTTCCAGCCAAGTGTTTAATACATGAAAAAGTCAGGCTCCCACACTTATTTGGGATGATTATTCCAGGGGGTAATAACTGAACTCTCATTCAGGAAGTTGTTCCCAATATTCAGATTAAATTTTCCTTTGTTTTATTTCCTCCATTTACTTATTCATCCTTTATGCTAAATAATTATTCTTCTCTTCCTCTTTGGGGGAGATACATCCCTTAAATATTTGTGGGTTGTTCTATCCCTCAGGCCACATTAGTCACCATTTAGCCAAACTATACATATTTAGTTCTTTTTATTAGGACTCGTTAATTATTCTTAATCCTCTCCTCTGAACACCCTGACTTCTCAATCTTTCTCACAACACTGCAGCCAGTATTCCCTGTGTTCCTGCATCATAAGACTGGAGAGAGGAACCCTCCTCCCTGCAACTCGAGGTTTCTGGAAATATAGAATATAGTTTAGCTGACACATACTGCATCTCTCCATCCCTATGTCTTCTTCAGCGTTATTGCTTCCCAGTGCCAAATCCTGCTTCCCTTACCCACATGGCTATTCCAACTGGAGCAAAGCCCACAAACAGGATTAAGAGCTGGCTTTCTCCTCAGTCTGAAACTCTTTGCTTCACTTAGTCTTTCTTTTTTTAAAATTTCTTGCTGTCTCTTTCAGGTTTAGTACAATGTTCATTTTTGCAGTAATAAAAGGGCCTAATTTTGAATGGTTTCTACATTATTTCAGTAGTATGTAAAACTACTGAATGTTAAGCATCTAAATACCTAAAATCTGGCTTAAATACTATTAACAATGTATTGTGCCCAAGCCAGTACATTTGAGGCAATTCACAGGCTGATATTTAGGAATCAATTTTCTTTCCAAGTACAGTATTTTCAGTGCTGTATACTTTAGTTCCAGTAACAAGGTAGGCATAATTATGTCTCACTACTGCCCTACTTTATTTTTAGAAATGCAATGGTTCTGTCAGCATGGGCACTTTCTGTAAATGTTGGCTATAAAAATAAACTGACTTGCAAAACACAACAGTGCAACTAATGCTCTTTAAAAAATCAGCTACTATTTAATAAAAAGACTGATTTTGAGTACTCAGTGATGAACTGCCTCCCTGTGAGACAACAGGGATTCACTGCCAGTATCAGTGGCTTTAGCTCATACCATTAAAACCTCTGAAATGCAAAAGAGATGGCTCTGAATGAATCTGACTCAGGAGATGGATATGGAGGCAAAGACTGGGGAGCAGGTACAGCACATATTTATGGAGCACATCTTCATAATTTTTGTTCCGTCTAATGTATCCATGGCTTTAAATATTTTTATCAAGATTTTGGGTAATTTGTTTGGTGAAGATCTATTGTGAACTAGAATATTAAATAAAGTTTAAACTTTAAGGAGAAAGGCAGTTAAGTGCTGTTCGCAGCTTAACATGTTCTCTTTTTAACATGTCTCATTTTAGTACCTCAACACATTAGTTGAGGTACTAAAATGGCAAACCTTGGTACTAAACCCGGACTGTTGAAGAAACGCCATTCCAACCTAGCTGAGGATTTGCATGAACAATACGTCCTTCATTTCTGCAGGGTATTTCTTGCCTTGCACTGGTCCATTAGGGAACAGTCACAGTGTGCAGCCACTGTTCTCAGACAGGAAGACACTATGCATCACTTGACTGGCCAAGCTGATGATGCACGGATTGCCACTTACTCAAAAGTCCTAGATCAAATGAAGCACGCAGTACTGTACTAGCAGTGTGTTTATGCCTGTCCCCCACAGAATTTCTTGCATTTCCTCAGAAGCTCGTTACAAAGTGGACAGTGAACTAAACAAGTGTGAACTTGATCTGGAAGTTATTTCTGTTCTGCAACAACTGCTGCTTAACACACCAACTCACCATCACTTGGTGACGTGCCTGCACACATCCTGTTCTGCAGGAATTCTTCGCATTTGATAGAACTTTGGCTCTGCCTGCTGCAGTGATGCTTCTTTTGCTTCATTAGCTGATGCAGTTTTTGCTTCATAAGAGCATAGCTCTGATTTGGCAGGCATGACCACAGCAATACCCAGTAAGTCATGACAGTGCTGTAACAGTGACCACCAACTGGCTACTCAGACATGCTGTCCTAAGCCACAGTCCAAAGCAGACCTGTGACATTTTTTACTGCACGGGGATACAGGCAGCATTTCATGTTCACCAATCAAGCCACATAAAAGCAAATATGTATGGATCTTGAAGGCCTAATAGTGAAAGAGGTTGCTTTACATTATTTCCTCAATAACATGACCAGGATGTGGATAGGAAAACTCCAAGGCTAGGAAGATGTCAGCCAGAAATATCACAAGGAGCCTATCAAAGGGCTTTGTGGCAAGAAAGGCATTCCATGGCAAGAACATGATCCACAAATGATTAGATTAGAATTTTCTGCTGACTATCCCTCGCAAGATAAAAGAGGTGAAAAGAAAGAGAAACGTGAAACTGTAGTCAAAGGAAATTAGGAAAACAAGCAGAAATGCAACCTAAGGCAGTGCAAGAAACCTAATTGTCACTTGTGAAACGATCCTTCTATTCCATCTTTCTTCTTTTTTTAATTGTCAGGATCTGAGGCAAATTATTATAATAATCTAAATTAACTTACATTCTGAAAATAATGTAGAAAAAGAAAGCAGTCTTACAGTGAGTAATGTAGTAGCAATCAGTGGAGGCTGTTGAGGCAACTATTCTAACTACAATCTGTGGAGAACATTATTTAAGAGTTTTCATTAAAATAACATTTTCATTTGGGAATGCCTTAGGTTTAAAACAGCAGCTACACTGTATGACTAGACTGGATCTAGCTTGTATGTTGGTTGGTCTATTAGTAAATTCACCAAACCCACACAATTCACTATACTGTCTGAGTTTAAAAGGGTAAAACTGCTGTTTGGGCAGTGGCTTTATATATAACCACAGGAGGGCCCTGGGGCATCCCTCAGGCAGCACAGACATGCTGTAAGCCAGAAAGTCCAAGAGCAAAAGTCACAGTTAGGCTCCTTTTAGAAGAGTAGTTCTGAAAGTATCAACTAATAGTTAAGAGTGCCAAATGCTGAGTCAGTGACTTTCTTTCCTCTTCCCAGATCTGCACATAAATTCACTTTTATGTCACCTCCAGTGAGGGGAAATGCACAGAAAACAATTGTGTGTATACATAATGCTGAGCCACATGAGCCTGATTTAGCTATCCAAACAAATAGTATCTCTAGCTTCTATACAGTCTATGGAGAGAGAAATTCTTCTAAAAGACATTGAGAACATCTATATTAGGTTCCTGCTCTAAGCTGATGCCTATAGGAGTTCAGTTTCTCCATAGATTGAGAATTTCAGCAGCTGGTTTAGTAAAATATCCTTCATTACATACAAATTAGTTTAATACTACAGCACAAAACTGATATGGTTTCCTCCAGAGACTTGCAGAAAATCACAAGTTCTGTTCTTAGTTGTACACACAGGCTTTCTCCACATCGTCAGCTTCAGGAGCACCTCTAAGTATCTGCTGCCCTTTTCAATAACTGTTCCAAAACATCTGTCTTCCAAGAAATTAGCTTTCTTTTTTGAACTCATAATTATTTTTTTCTATCATATTGGCTACTTAATTAAATGTATACCCACATCTCAAGAAGTAAAATATTTAGTTTGCATGATTAGACAACCAAATATTTATTCACAAGCACACTTACCAAGAACAGGAACATATATAAACACTGATTTTTAACCTTGTTAGTACTTCCATTCCTGAACCACTGACAACTAACCAATGAACTTTCAAGTGAGCCCTCTACAACTTCAAAGCATCAGAACTATACAGGTCTTCTTCACCTAGTACTTGTTTTTCCACAGCCTGATCCAGTCCCGTTGAGGTTTGGACTGCAGGTGCTAGCACCGGCATCAAGCAGTATTCAGAGGAAATATAGGCAGAGGGGGATATCATGGCATCTGGTACATCAGTGACATGGAGCCTACTACACAGGGGACATGGAAAAGGAACAAAGGCAAGGAGACAACAACAACACATCAAGATAATAAGGGTAAGAAGTGTAACGATGATGTGAATTATAAATCACGGTAGAGGCAAATGACTGAAAAAGAAATCATGAAGGAGCACTGAAAGTGTTTCAAAATGCAATTTGTCATTGAGCACTCTGCTGTCCACCGGAGCTAACACTACCTGCCTGATTCAGAATGATTTATCTGCTGAATTCTAATGTATATTGCATCCACAGTCAATTCACTGTCAGAAGACACTTTCTGTGCAGAGCTTTTCCAAAACAGAAAAACAGAGCAGCCCCTTTGCAGAAACTCTTTTACACAGAAGTCTTTCATCATAAACTCCCTTTGCACATGGAAAAACCTTTCAGCAGCAAAATCCACTCATGGTGAATGAACGGATTTGCCAAAAGTTTGCAGAAAATACCATCTGCAATTATCTGCATCATCTAAATCATTCTTTGTAGACAGCCACAGTGTAAAACCATTCAAAGTCACATAAAATCTGCAATAATACTATTCTTAAGCACAAGTTTCCCTCAGTTATACCTTCATATTCCAGTCACTTCTGTACATGAATAACAGGTTTAATGGACAGAACCTATTTATTTATTCTGTATTGTGAAAACCTGGCTCAAAAAAAATTAATCTTCTCTGTACTGACAGATCCAAGTTTTCCAGCCACAGCTGACTGTACCTATGCCATTTTTGACAGATGCTTGCCCTCTCTACTCTTAAAGACATTCTATGATGGCAACTTCACAAATTTCCTAGGCCATCTAGCCCAGTGCTCCATTATCCTTACTATATAGCAAATTTTCCAAATGTGCAGTCTGAAACATCCTTGCTACAATTCGTCCCATTCATCACAAACATGGTGGAAATATTATTTTCTGCTTTTTTAGACCATTATTGAATCCCTCCTCAGTCTCCTCTTTAAAAAGCTCTGTTTCTTTCAGTGTAACCTTGGAGATTTTGTTTTCTAGATATGAGCTTTTTCACCGCTCTCCTCTGTCCTCAAGCCAGTTTGTCCATCTCTTGCTGAAAGCAAAGAGCCCAAACACATGACTACGCTCACTATAGCCAAAGGTTTGGTTGTAACTACTAATCTTTTTCTATTGCCCTGTTGTGCACCCCACTGCACTGTAAACATAGAAAGAAAACACAACCCTCATCTTCAGATTTACGAGAAGTAACAAGTGACTGGCACTAAATATGGAAACGATGAGTTTTTTTCAAAAATGCTTAAGACACACTTGTATGCCCTTTTAATCTGCTGCTTTAAGTACTTAAATTCAAACCTTTAGAAATCCAGTCCTTATCTTTCAAGTGAATAATTCTTTCTGCCAAAAGAGTTTCAGACATTTTGCTGAGCATCAGCATTCACCACCACTTGGTGTGCTTATCCTATGCTTGAAGAACACCCTGACAATCCCTTGGAATTTACTTCTTTTTTTTTTTTTTTTTTTCTTTTCTTTTTAAAAAAACGGTCTTCTAGTAACATAAATAGCAGACAAGAGTGCTATTTTTTTAAGCTTTTGATTGTGGTACAACTTTGCTTCCACAACAAATATAAAGGGAATTTCACAAAGACTTCAGGGGAAGACAAATCAGACCAGGACCAGAGCTAAAGTCCTCTCCTGCAGCACATGCAGACAGGACAAATCTTACAGTGTCACCTGCCACTTAAATGGCTGAAACCCATGTCTGTCACACAAATTCAGTGTGACCCCAGCTGGTCGCTCAGAGAAAGAATTCAGCCTAGTGGACAGGGAATGCCTGCCTCAGCACTGAGCACTGCCTCGTTTTGCCCAAAAAGTGTGAAGAAAGTAGTTCCTGCTAGAAGGGGTAGGAAAGGATAAGGAAGAAAGGGGCAGGAACAGCTGCCCTGCAAAGTCACTCACCGCCAACACCCACCAGTCCCCTATCCCTGTGGCAGGACACAGGGCTCAACAGTAGACTGCCAGGGGAGCTTCAATGAAGGGAAGAGGGAGTCTTAAAACCTATAATGAGACCTTATACTTCATGTGAAATGAAGCAAAATGATGCCTTATTTTTTCATCACTAATTCTTTTTTCTTTGTTTTTCTTCGTACTCCCACTTCTGGAGTATTATCTTATTCTTTCAAGACAGCTGTTTTAAATCTGGAAATACTACCTGCACTGTTCAGGGTTTCAAGACAGTAAATCTTCGAAGGAGAAAACAGTTGCTGTTCTTAAGATTAAAAACAACTCTGCATCTTTTCCCTTGATAATGTGCCTATGAAGCAAGCACAGTGAGTTTTAGACTATAGCGTAACCTATTGTGGTAAAAACTCAGCGTTGCCTCCATGGATTATATACCATTTAATGTTTCTAATAAGTCATGACACTACATTTTCAACTGTTTGGTTTTTGGTCTTTTTATGAGCAGTCTCAGCCAAGCCAAAAGCACTGTTTGTAAACAGAAAGTTCATTCCTACTTATGGTCTGCAAGCAGGCACTCAGCAGCCCTGGAGTAAGCTGTGAGCCAAGTCAGAAAGCCTTTACATTCAATTAGTAGCTTTACTTTTCCTCTTGGATCTGTAACTGCAGAAACCAATTTAGGATGAGAATGAGCAGAATCCTGGGAGCTGTCAGGAGTGTGGCAGCATGCTCAGCAGAACTCTGTTTGACAGAAACCACACAAGGAGAACACCGAACCCACTTCCCCGGGTTGCCCTTGGCTCTCCCAGTCACCTTCTCATGCAGTGCTCCCAGGTCCCTTCTCTCGATCCCAATTAGTCCTTTTTTCATATCATGCTTGATGGACAGCACAACCAAATGTAGTGTAGAAAGGGAACTAGGGAAACTAACCAGAGGAATGCACGTAATTATCTACTTGTTCACTTCTCTTGTATATTTTGCTTTAAATAATTATCTGTTTCGTTAACTTGAGTTGGAATCTGAAGCACAATTGAGAACTTCTGTTTCTTATGCTAAATATACAGTGCTCTATTCCAGTGGAAACTGAGAGCTCCCAGACTACATGTCATGATAATAAAAGAAAGAGTGGAAAAAAACACATTTATTTAAGCTGTTTATACTACTCTTAATTTTTCAAATTTTAAAATAGTGTTTGATTTGTGCTTAAATGATTGGTGAAGTAGTAATATCAGTATTTTGGGGAATCTTCAGACACAAGTCTGAGAGGACTTTTCCTACCTCAGACCAAAATATTAATAAGAAAGGCCTGACAAGTATTAATTTTTATCAAGCACCCAATCTAGCCACTTACAGAATCTATCATATTAGGCCTCAATGTTATCATCCTACAAGTATCTGAAATTACATTACATCTAAATAGAATAGCCAATAAAACATGTCACTTTGCTCTGGTTCTTTTTGAGGATGACACTAATTTATATTTCCAGAATTCCAATTATATAGCTAGGCCACAATTAACCAATACAGTGGAATGATCCATAACATGCATATGGAGAAATGATCTGAAATTTCATTTCAGATCAAATTGTAGCCTTGTTCTGCTGAACAATACTGCTAGGATCCTCAGCAGTTATCACTGAGTGGATGCTCTCCAGAGCAGCCTTTGTGCGCCAGGAATATCTAAAGTGTCAAGGACTGTCAAGGACATAACATCTACAAGCCTGTGAAGTGCTCAAGAGATCCTAAAAATAGGGCTCTTTACCCCTTTCCTGCAATTGTGAACTATTTGTTATGCCTTCAGCTTTCCTTGCAGTCAGGGAATGCTAGAGAAATTCTTCTTGGGAGGACCTATTTTTTTTTTCCATATCTTTTATAAGCATGGCTGGTCAAAAACAATTCTTGTGGAAGAGATCTAACATAAAATTTTATTTTAAGGAAATGTAAATGGTTGGGGTCTTTTACTGGCCATCTCTCCTTTACAGAAAGCACATACAGCATCATACCATCAGTAATACCTAGTCCAGGCAGAGAACTTAGCCCACATAAAAGATTAAGGAAGAAATCACAATTCTGTTGAGGCAACTGAAGTTCCAACTAGTTTCCAGCATCAATTTTGAACCCAAGTCTTTCTCTTTGTATTTTTTTAAAGGAAGAGAGAGGAAGGGTTAATTCTTCTTTAAATACACACACACACACACACACACACACATATATATATATATATGGTTAATTCTTCTTTAAATATATATATAAAATATAATACAAAATTTAGATAGAAATAAAATGTTTTAAATTTTCATCAAAAACATCTACACACATTGTTTTTCAGATAAGCTCTGTTCACAGCTACTCTGGAAATAAAGGCATGCTACAAAAAGTCCAAAGTGCAATTTTTTATGTATTATACTTGCTTTAATGTACAAGATCACATCTCTTCTTCCAGTGGCTGAATTTAAAAAGTATTAAAACCGACTACTTATACAAGTTAATGGACTAACTCCTTTAGCTCAAGTAACAAAATGGGCTTTCTGAGTCCAAAGGTGCTAGTGCTTGGTCACCACTCTGTAAGTTCAGTCAGTCTTTCACTATTTCAGGACAATTGAACCATCTCAGATCATCTCTGAGACTCCCAAAGTGACTTTCTGTTCTGCCACCCCAGGCCCACCTGAGCTACAAGCCCTGGTGCTCCACTAAACACATGACACCAACCATGAACCAACCCTTGAAGCACAGTACAAGATATTAGCTCCTGCTGGACACAGTCACAGAAGGACACCTGGAGCTAACAAGACAAGTCAGACCCAACTTGACACGCCTCAGTACAAGCTACTCAGGCAATGCTTCCTAGATCTGTAGGTTCTTGGAAATCCTCTTAGCTGCAATGAAGAGCAGCACAGATGGATGCTCTGGCTGAGCAAATAACCCTGGCCTCCTATCTGCTCCACAGAAGCCAGCATTGGATTAGTAGCTCCAGCACAAAGCTATCCAAATTGTGGATGAGTTGGCTGTGCATAATGGTCACTCAGCTGTCTCCCCTTAATACTGCATTATCTGGGTTCTTCAGGGTGTTTCAGCTTCCCTCTTGTCTTGTGTAATGGAGAATCTACTACAACACAGAATTACATTGAATGCTGGTAGAACCATTCATGAGCCACATAATACATCCTGCTGTGAGACAGGGACAGTTTCCAAATACAGCAAGCAACGTTATTCATTTCAAAACACACACACATAAAGTAACAGGCTGGTTCACTGAACCATTAACACTGGACGTTTGGGACAGGAGCACACAAGGGTGTAAATGGCTACGTGCCACATACAATGGCATGTGTGTGTGTGCCCAAGCTCATATGCACCTACTCATGCTCTGTAGAAAATGAATTTTCTCAAAAATAGTTCATTATATTGTAAACTGAGTTATACCAACAATAACTAACCATGGCAACTGTCAAATGTAAAAAGCAAACAAACACTCCTTTCAAAGCAGTCTGTGCTTGAATCTGCCTTTTTAAAGCTTCTATGAAAACAGTGGGATGCAATAACACAGGCCTAATTTGTGACATTCTGCAAAAGAGAAGGGAAGAGTTGAATAAGTTTCTGAAGAAGCTAAATTATAGGTTATTTTTTTGTATTAAATTCAAAAGCATTATCCTGCAATCTTGTCTGACCTCCCAAATAACACAGGCCACAGAAACTCTCTTATCAAGTACTGCTGTGAGCCCACACCTTCTGTTGAGATATTGTTTAAATACATTAGAGAAAAAAAAAAATCATTCAATACAGAAGTCTCTTCTGGTCTTCTAAGGCTGAACAGCTCTAAGCTTCTTTTTTAAACCCTGTGCAGGTACTCAGAACATTGATGGGATACATATGTTGCCAGGGAGCTAAATAATATGCATGAAAACCAAATCAGTCACAATATGACACTACCAGCAAGCACAAGTAGTACCTACTGCAATAGAGAAGACTGTAAAACCCAATTTTACTGGGTGTGAGCCATAAAATAGATTATATATGCATTTAAACATGCTCAAATATTTGTGTAAGATATTTTATACGATAAAAAAAATCATAATTTTAACAACAAAGTATCTAAGTCCAAAAAAAATTTTGAGCTACCTATATATGGTCCATAATAAAACATACTGAACATATTTGCATGGAGAATGTTCCCCTCTTCATGTATGGCATCTTTTTTCATTAAATAGAAAAACTGAAAAACTTGCCAATTGAAAGGGAAGAATTTAATTTAAAGTTTCATTAAAGAGCTTGCTTTCACAGCTAAGACTAAGGAAAATGGCTAGTAGACCATAATGTGTACACATAACACAGCATGCAGTAACAAAAAAAAAATTATAAACAAATACATAAAGGAGGGGGCATGGCAGGAAAATTGATATCCTTGGCATCCACTCAACACACTTATAAAGCATGAAGCAGTTACCTGCTCTATCAGTTGGGGCTAGAACAACTTTATGCACCTTCATGAGCTCACAGATGCTTGAGAATGGAACAACTTAGCTTTTTAAATTCAGCATTATCCCCCCAGAGGGCAGGAGCCTCTCTCTAATGTGATAGAATTTGAAGATGACATAAGACACAAGGCACTCCTTAAGATTTTTCTGAGGGTTCTAAGAGAAAATCAAGTCAATTTTGACAAGCTGATGGCAATGATACCAAAAGTACTGCCAACATGCTCAAGGCATTCAGTATTTTAACAGGTAGAAGATCAAATGCTATTCACGTTACTTCTGTTGAACTTACCTTTCATACTATTAGAAGTTCAGCAAAAAATACTCTTCCCCTCACCAGCATCATCACACCACTGCCACCAATCCAGAAAGTTCAAAAAGCCTAAGAAAGGAATGATCCCCAGGGTATTCAGCATTCATCACACCTGCAGACCATAGGCAAAGGCCAAGCTGTCAAGACAATTCATCCACCTACAGGTGATTTCCTGCCACCCTTGTTTTCCTGCAGGGCCTTCAGGCAGGGGCAGGGAGTGGGCTGTGGGAGGATTAATTGTTTGGCATCATCAGCCAACTCCTGGCCACTCTCTTCCCCAAGGGCTCTGCTGCCTCTCCCTGTCACATGACCTGATGCATGTCCATTACATGAACAAGACACAGGCTGGCATTGTGAAATGATGGGTGCAACCTGCAGGTTGATCTTGGGATGGAAACATGTTCAGTCATGTGAGGGGAGATACTACATCAGGCCACAGGTACCTGCAGAAAAGAATGGGCATCATTGCTATCCAGGCACCAGCAAAACATGATACAGCTTTTGGATACAGGCTTTTGCCTACTTAGTATGTTGTTGTCTGCTCTTCTCAGACTTCCTCACACAGCTATAAGCAAAGGGAGCAAGCAAATCCCTCTGCAAGTCAACAGGCTTCAGCTAATGTTCTTGATACATTTGCAGGCAAAGCCTTCTCTGGGAACAGAAGCATACAGAGAAGGACCTCATGAATGTAGGAAGTTTGCTTGCTTAAGTCAATTAGTGGGTAAAAGTCAGTAAGTTTTGATCTCCACAGCTCCAAGGTTAATTCACTTTACTTTGGGGATAACTAAAGCCAACCCCCAGAGATGGATAACACACATGTGCTTATTTGGGGCAACATTTCTTAATAGTTGTTCTCAGCAGCACTCAGGTGAAAGGTTGATTTTTGAGAACAAGCAGCAATGAGAATGAGTAAGGCCATTACTTCTCACACGGCCTACAGCAAGTATGCAACATCTGCTCACAGAACACTGCCACGAGACTTTTGTCCACCTGCACTGCTCCATTCAGAAGAAAAAACATCTTATCTTCCCTGTTTTTGTCTATATTAAAATGCTCCATTAAACCTAACAGCAAAGTTAGCACTAGGAGCAGAACCAGAACTGAATTCCAAATCACATACCCAACTCTTAACACACTATTTTGAAAAGTCATTTCCTATTGCTCAGAATTGCTTTATTATACAACAGTCTGTGGCTCAGGGAAAATGGAAATCTCCTGTTGTTGCTAACACACACCAGAGATCTACCATAGACAGAAGAGACACTAAAAAACACAGTGAATACTGTCTGGCAGTACACGTTTTTTGCATTCAGTGGCTAACAATTTTAACTAAAATCTGCTTTCCTTCTATATCTTTACCCACAAATCTCCCTCTGCCCACCTAAGCCATTACAGCTTCCCTAGTGACTGCTCCTCACCTGTCTGTTAGCTTTATTTAAATAAGTTATCTGATGTAAAAGCACTGGAGTAAATCAGCAGTTGAGGGTGAAAATGCAAATGCTGTGGTTATCAGAGCTAACAGAGCCAGCCTGTCTGCAAGCCTTTGCATGCACGTTGGGATGACTTGCTCACTGAGGCTTGGGAAAGCTCTGTCACATCAGGCCTCAACACACTGTGCTCCTTCATTCTCACAATTAAAGCTCAGGATGGGTTTTTTAAGGTGATACGAACATACCTGAAAAAGTAGGATGTAGCTTACTAGCTGCCAGCTACAAATATAGTACTGGGGGTCTGTGGAGCTGAGTTTTAAAACAAAGGCTCCAAAGTGACATGGCATCCCTATAGTGAGGAAAATCACCCAATCCCATCCACAGTCCACAGACGTAGAACATTATTCACCTTAATCCCACTGTTTGCATCGGGGCAGTGGCTCTTCATTAGACTCCTGTTGATTCTGTCCAGTCTTTAAATTATTTAAGGAAAAAGGAAATGGCAGCAACTAAAAAGCATAATGTCTTGAAAACCTTCCCCATAGACCTTAAAAAGCTGGTTTCAACAGCTCCACAGACATACCAACTTAAATTCATTATTTCATTCATCCAGCATAACATCAGCCCCAGCATTTCTATCCTCTCATTCACTCCAATGGTTGTCACAGATAAACAAGCCTTAGTTATGGTTCACAGACTGTTTGCCACACACTCCTCTTCGTCACAGTTTCCTTTTTAATGAAGGTTTTGACACTGGTAAAGTAAATTACAATCTGCTACTCAACTTCTAATTAAGCATACAGAGCTGATAGTGATAACCTTAGCATCTCTGCCTGACTTTTCACATTAGAGGCCCTTGAGGTTTCCAATTCAATTTCTAGCTTCTCTGATCACACAAGAATAATTAGGTAGGAAATGCAAGTAGTGCAATATGACACACATCCTCAGCGGTACTGCAGTACTGAGGGTAAGCCAGAGGTGGCAGAAACAAAATCTTGCTAAAAGGAGAAAGCCTGAGACAAAGGAACTGCCACCAGCAGAGATATAGGCACCTTTTCATTTTAGTCTCCCATCTGACTCATGTTAAAGTATTAATAGGCTTGCAATCACTGCATTTCTCTTTGCTCAAAGGCTTTGTACTCCATTAGAGAACGTGGGTAAATTGAACTACTAATCTTTCTACGTTTGGTTCTTCCATATAAAACTGTCTTCTACAATTTTACTGAATTAGTATTTTATATGTTGAGAAATCTTAACATTCTCCTACACCTGAAGTTTTTGTAAAGTTTTATCGTGTTAAATGTTCTGTAAATTTCATTTCCCTCCCAGATTAACTGTCCGTGAAGCAGAACCTTATTACTTAAAGGGACTGTAAATTACATGAAAACACCACCTATGTGTTGTACAAAAAGTGTATGGAGAAGCACAGCATTTGGAGTCTTGACATAAACAGAAAACACAGGGAAGAAGTTAAAAGTTTGTGTTTTTTCCTCTACTAGATATGTTTCTATATAAGGTGTCAAAAACTGTTGATTGACCTGACAACTCTAAGGAGTCGTGAATCATCAGACCTTGGTGCTCAGAATTGCCTTGGAAATTATAAACCTCATATGGAAAAGCCATACTTACAGTTCAAATCAGTCAGTCTATGCATACTGACCTCTACTTCAGCCCACATGCAGAGTTGAAGGGCTGGCTCTGCACAACACCCAAGATGCAAAGAAAGTTACAGCAACCCTAGATCAGTTCTCTTCAAAAGAAAGCAAATTCAAAAAAATAATGCTTTTATAGTAACAGTATCTAAAATATGATTATCATATCCTAGATCAACAAAAAACCCCACCAACTTGTGTCACAGGTATTACTGGTTGGAATGCATGAATATACATGAACTACTTTAATAGAAAACCCTGCACTAATAGCTCTAGAGATGTAGCTTTGGTCATATACTACTTGAACGTACAACAAAGGTGCGATATGAGTTACCAGCAGAGGAGACACAGTGTATTTGTATCAAGGCATGGAGTGGCCCTATGATAAAGCTTTCCTTTGTGCTTCCAGACACAATTCACAGCTCTCACTAAATTTAAAAAGTCAGTAATAGCTTCAAACTGGATAGGAGACTGCATGCTGTGCTTTCAGAAATTCAGAGGAAAGTGCAACAGACAATAAAATTCGCCACTTCTAGAAAAGGTACTCTCTATATTTACATTTATATTGAAATGTATAGGAAACAGTAAGAGATGCTAAGGATACAGTGCTACAGTCTGTATTGTTATCCTGCCTTTCACTTACTCAGATATAATGTTTTATCTTACAAAGTACATGTTGTTGATACTGTGGCATATTGAATATTATGATGTAAATTTTAAGTTCAGGAAGTAAAGGAAAATAGAGCAGGCACTTCAGTGTTACCTTATGGATATTACTTTTTTTAAGAAAAAATTTTACTCAATCTTTTAGTAAACTTTTTATAATTTGAAAAACATTTTTAATTTTTCATTTTTTCCTAAATACAGTATGAGCTTAAGAGAATGCAGGCAGATATATAAATTCATTATGTTACCAATTAAGGACACAGTTCTACATTTCTTGTACAAAGAATGTATACAACTAGAGGGTATTTTTTTCAAGTCATACTTCATTGGGCTTTTTATCCTCTTCTCATGGGAAATTCCCATCAAGTATAATAAGGATGAAACCAATAAAAGTTTGAAAGAAATTAAACAAACTCTAGAGAAATTACTCTAAACAACATATGGGTCATAGGAGAGTTCAAAAAATATTTGTGTAACTAATTGAAATCTATAGCAGAGAGGCTTTACCCTTTTAAATCCCATGAGCTGCTTTATAAGTCTCTGAATAAGAGATAGCCCTCCACCAAATTCTGCAGGACTTTTTAATCAATGAAACAAATATCCCAGCTCTCCCCAGGAGCAATCTAAGGAGGGAATGTGCACAAGAGCAGTGGGAAGTTTTCAGAAAAATAATTCATTTTAGGTTTTTATAAAGAGCAGTGCAAGTGAAGGCAGGAAGGAAGCAGGAGAAAAGACAATCATGAAAGTTCACTTTTTACTCTTTAGTAGTTGATAGGAAATGATAAAGTACAAAGCAAATGAATAAATAACTTAAAATATTATAATGGACCATATGATGGAAAACTACCAGTGAAAAGGAGGACATCATGAGATATGAGGTATATTAGCACAAGAAAATACTGAGCTGGCAAAAAAAAAAATAGAAGCATTCATGCAGACCCTTATTTTACAGGTCTCAATCAGACAAAATTCTTAAAGAAGAATCAACAGTTTTAGTTAGCAGTATTTATTTGGTGGAGAGTGGAAGGGAATGGGGAAGAAAATTTTTAGTTTTCTTTTTCAGCTGGAAAAATATGATTGACCAGCAGTGAGTCAATGCAACCAAAAGGATATTTCAAAAGCCAAGAATTCAAATATACTATGACAAAAACAAATGCAGAAGTAGAGCTGTTTGAAAGAACATTTCTGAAGGCTTTCTTGCTTAATTTAAAATGCAAGGCACTTGTCTTGGAAATGATAAATTGAGACAATACTTTCAGGCTCCCTTGGTGCCATTACACCCAATCATACAGGGTGACATTTCTTTGATTTCCACTCCAAGACTTCATTACATCTTGTATAATTTCCCACCAAAAAGAACTCAGAAGGGAATAATTCAGTTAGTGTACAAGTATATTTTTCTATGTCTACATCTCTGTTCCATGTATATTAATAATTGACATGTTCATGTAAATTGACAAAATGATCAAGTATTCTCATTTTAGTCTCTGACTTTGGAAATCAAACTGCAGTCTTTAAGTTACGTTTTAAATAAACTGTGAATAAAATTACTACAGTCTTGTAATAGAAAAAATAGTACGTGACAGCTTTGGTTCTGGTGTTTGAAACTGCTAAACCCAACCTTCAGCAATCTCTCTGTGAGGTTCTGACCTAGCCCACACAAGCTGTCTATGCTGAACTTGCAAGGCTGAGTACCAGAAAATCTATCTGGCAGTACAGGCACTTTCTCATAGTCTCATTCAGAACTAATTTGGCCTATTATGAGGCTGCTGAGTCAAACAGTCACTGTGAACAATCAGAAGTAAAGGACCCTGTGGATAGGGTCTGATGGCAATAAAAGTCTCAGTACTATGGCATTATCATCCTCCTTGTTCTGGACAATTCTTAGAAATATATTTGAACAGATCTCTTGTCCATTTATCCACTAAACCTGTTTCCTGCTTGAATACTTCATTGCCTCCTGCATCCACAATACAGGCTTGTGGTGTTACGAAAAAAGAATTGTGTTATCCATCTTCAAAGCATTTGCTGAATTTTTCAAAATCCAGTGAAGCATATATTACAAAGGAGAAAATGTAAAGCAAGAGTGCTGTGCTAACCACTAACACCGTAGGGCTGCAATTCAGAAAGGATTACCAATTCCTTAGCACTGCCTTTGCAGCCACTGTGTCTTACAGTGTATTAGAGAGATTGTTCTGAAACCATCATGGTCAAAAGTAGACATTATCCTAGAAGTAAAATGCAAGCCATTTAACAGATGAGCTTCCCAGTACAAAGATTCACTCTGTATCAAAGAGAAAATATATATTCACCTTCACTTCATTTTTGCCTAATGGTATGTTGCAGTGTATTGATTGTTCTGCCTCTCCATCCTAACATCCTATCAAATCTGCACAGCAGCTTCCACAAACACAGTTCTCTTTCACTAGGACTTGTTAGACACCCCTACTGTGATAGCAGCAGACCATGACCCACACCAAAGAAAAAATAAAATTATGTGTGAAAGTTCATAATGTCACCAAATATCCATGAGGCATTGGTTTTCTCACTTTTTTTTCAGAAAAGCTTCACAGATGTTTCCTCATCCCACAAGAGTCATGTTGCTGATTCATCAGCATCCTTTCACCCCTGCACCCCTCCTGCTGCCTCCTGTGGTGCCACTGAAGAGCCCATGCTAATAAGCCCAGCAGATTTATTACCCTGGGCTTTGCAACATATCCAGCTTCTTGTGTGGGTGCGTACCACCAGGACAGCATGCAGACCCAACTGGGAATGGATGAACAACACAAAAGTTTGAGTCAGCTCCTCAAGTTATTTTTCTTTCTGACATACATCATAATTGAGCCTCCATATTTTCTTACTCTAATCCTCAAAGATTACAGTCATGGTTCTACAACTGTTAATACCACATCTGCATACTCCCAGTTTACCCAGCAATATAATTTGCTTTAACTGGGAGAAAAGCATACAACTCTATTTCTCTTGACCTAGCTAAATCATTAGAGTGTTCATGTTGGTATTTCTGTGAATACTAGAGGACAGATCATACTCAGTCTATCTGAAAAAGCCAAACCAGCACTTCCCATACCTTAAACAAACATGAACTGCCAGAATGGTTTAACGTACTTTCACTGATCTGCACCATTTACCTGGTGGTTCTCATCTGGCTCTGGATGGCTTTAAATTAAATTTGTGAAACAATTGCCTGACGCTCTTTTTCACTTGGTGCTCCCCCTTGAAAGAGACATTTTTGATACTAAAAGATCCCAGTTCAGAAATGACTGAGGTACATACTCAACATTTTAAAGTCCAAATACAAACTCCAACAAGTGCTTAATTAAAGTCCATGCCTTAGTAGCCTGAGGTATAAAAAATAAGTAGTGCCTTACTGAGTCATGCAGAGTCTGCTTCTCTAAGAAAATACTATAAAAGCAACTGGCTTTTATTCCTCTACCTCTCATACATGCTTATGCTAAGTAGAGAATGGGAACACCAGGAACACCGATACTCCAGTGTGAAACTGTTGCAGAGCCACAAGGTAAGACAACTGCAGAGGCAGTGCATAAGTATCCTTTGTTTCATCTGTTCAACAGAAACTAAAAACATGAACTCACATGGGCAGAAGTTAAACAATTCCAGCAACACACAAAGATCCAAAGGCACCACCTTGCAGCAGGATGATAGAATGATTTATTGTCTCCGTTGAATTGCCCTGGGAACCTGATAGCTGTCATTGAGAGAGGTATCAAATATATAGTACAGCATATTTCACTTTTTAAAAGACTACATTAAAATTAGTTGAGTTACATGGTTAAAAACCCAAAAAGTTCAAACTTCAACTATCAACACCCCTCCGTTCATAATACTTGGAGCAGTCTTTAAAACCACATTCTATTTTGTACGGAGTGCATTATTACAGGAAACATTTCTCTCTACAGCTGTCCTGCAGGGAACAAGGGTGATCAGATCACTATTAATTTATGCATATAACTTTTACATTGAAGGCAGATCGAGATAGCAACTTATCTGACCATACAGAATTAAATTAGGGGAAGCTGTAAGGTGCAAGAAGCAAAACAGAGGTAAGGTGCTCTCAGAAAGAAAATCAGATCCTTTAGTAAAACAAGAGAAAAGAGGAGCTACCTACTGAAGACATGCCAGTCTCCTCAGATGCAACTTCATTTCCACAGCACACCCAGAATGTATGATGCAGGGGAGGCCAATGCATTCCTTGAGCTAGAGAGAGCACTAGGGACAAATGGCAGCAGCAGCCTGAGCAAGATCCTAATATCATCACGTGAATAGTGCAGCAGCTTGGACTGTGTCTTATGAGTAGGAAGATAAGCTGCGAACTTTAAAAGATTTGGAAGGAAATAAGGTCTCAGTAAGAACACAGAGACCTTTTGCTGGTTTATCTCCTTTCTTGCTCTTTATCTTTGAGTGACCGAACAATATTTGTTTTTAATGGATACTTTTGGGTCACAGTCAACCCGTGTTCTCATAGGGAAGATGCTTCTCTGGTGCCTAATACAACCAAGATGTACTGATGTCCCTCTGTCACAGGCAGCAGCAGCAGCTAGGCCTCAATCCAAGGAGCACTCCTAGGCAGGGCTGAACCACAGAATCCCACCTGCACGCAGGTTAATGATGCCATGTTTGCCATCATGCTCTCCTGGTTTTTAGCTGCAACAGAGCTGGGTTTCTTTTTAGTAGCTGGAATAGTGCTGCATTTTGCTCTCAGCTGCGATTTGTTATGAGAGAAACGCTGATAACATACCAGTGTTTGCATTTTTGTTGCTGAAGTGAAGGACTTCATATTTTGTCTACAAGCACAAGAACTAAGGGGGCGAGGAATATTTCAATCAATAAGCTAAATTGGCATTTGGATATACCAATGGGATATTCCATATCGTATCACGTCATGTCCAGTGTATTAGTGAGGGCCTCTTCCTCTTTTTCGCTCTCTCTGGCTTTCACTTGGGCTCTCGCTCTTCTGGGATTGCAGTTTCGGTTTGGGACTGTCGCTCCTCTAGGATCGTTATCTGGGAATCGGTCAGCAAGTAGTGAGCAGTCTTGTGGAACTATCACACATGCTTATGAATCACCTGACACTGGGCATTTCATGACGGACAACTGCCCTCAGCACCTCTCACTAAAGATTTTAAGTATTTTTTTTTTCCTTCCCCTGATTCCAGCTCCATAGTTCTTCCTACCACTGACTTTGGTGCTTGTTCAACTCATGCTCACCAACAGACCTAACTAAACCCAGTCAATAGTTTTCTGCTAACACTGCTCAATGCTAAGACAGCAGCCATTACAGAAATAAATGAACACAGTACTTTGTACTTCCAACCAACTATTCTGTCATTTCTTTCTGTCGCTACAAGACTCTTACCCTGAAACAAATACAGCTTTTATTATTTATGGCCTGGCCCTTCATAGATTTGTGGGTTTTCTGTAGGCATCTAAAACTAATCTTTGGACAGCCTCTGGACATAGAGAAGATTCTTTCCAAACCATCACTTGACACAGAATCAAATGCTTATTTTTATTATTTTGATGGTGGTTGAAATGGGGTGGTATATGCTGCTGTGCCAACACTGGCACATTGTGGAAGTATTCCATCACCATCTATGGATGGAAAATAACACAAGGAAGCAGCATGCTGGACTTTTTTTTTTACCCATATTATGCCTATTCTTTAAAATCTCAGATCACTACTTCAGACATTCCATTCCAGACACTGTTCATCCTTACAAATATGACATGTTTTCCACAGTCTTCTTTTTTGAGCAGACATTATATACACACTGAAACATGTCCCTTTCTTTGTCAAGAGAATTAGGCACTTTTCTGCAAAGTGACTTCACAATCCAGTGAGGTTTCACTGGTTTGTACTTAATCTTTTTAGTTTTAAAGATCAAAGATCACTGATTAAAAACTATGACAACTGCACATGGCATATACACCACCACAGGACATGCAAAGAAGCATGAATCAGTTTCTGCTGTTAATTAAAGTGGAAATTTTAACTTTTTAAGGTGTAATTGCAGCTTTTTCCTCAGATGCAATAAAAACAGGTCTAAACATTACCCTTTGTCTGCCTTTCTCTTCTTTGCTCCAGAAACCACATTGCTAATTCTCACAACGTAGTGGCAAACCAGCCTGATTACTTCATGTTACTGCAGGTTTGCCATGATGTTTATGGATAAGAAATATTTAACCTGCAATTGGTTTTTCAGTGCTGTTTTCTCCAGCTGTGATGTCATTTGCAACAGAATTATTAATTAGTTTCAAGACCCAGCCAGAACTAGAGGATTCAGTGAACTTCACCCAACCATTTGCAACACTGTTTAGGAATTTAATTTCCAAAAGTTATTTCCTATTCCTTTTAAGAAATGGCTATATAAGTGATTTTTGAGTTGGGATTGAAATGGCTGGAGAAGGAAGCCCGGTAAATAACTTCCAAACAAATAAGTTGTAAAGAGAAAGGACAAGCTATCCAGGGTGTTTCAAACACCATTTAATTTTCTTTGCATATTTTTCAGACTGGTAAACCTGAACCTTCCAGCTGTTTCCACTCTGAAATGTTGCTAAAAGAGGCAGCATGAGGTTCCTTTTTCAGCGTCTTTCAATTATCCTGAGCAAATTAATTTTACTTTCAAATTCACAAGATTTTTTTTCAATTGCCAGCCCAAAATGCTCAAGCTGAAAGAAAATTGTGTCCTTTCTGGCTCACTTGTTCAGCGCCAAGGGGAGCTCTGATGTAGGTGAGCTGCCTTGTGCCTCTCAACTTCGTGCAATGGACACACACAGAGCTCTATGCTTCCTGGAGGAAAATAGGAATGTGTGGGCCAAAGAAACTCTCTCTCCTATGGCTTTCTGGGTTATGTAATTCTAATGTGATTTAAAAGTTGTAAAAACATATTTCTTTACAGCTAATAGCTCTAATTAGGAATGCACATAAAGAGCAAACACTGATAAAGAGAAAGATTAAGTCCAGCAAGATTAAAGTTTCTTAATGTAAAGCACAGTCTACCTTATTCATGTGGGATAGAGAATCAGCCTCTTGTTAATTAATATGATAAATATATTTGTCATGACTTCAAAAATAAGTGACTATTGCATATAGCAAACGATAGTACTTTCTGTCACAATTGATCTGCAAATCTGAGACATGTCAATTGATGTAATTTACAATCTTTTAAGACCATCAAAAACTAAGTTCCACAACTACAAGAAATTATTGTATATTTGTAAACTGATAGAGAAAGGACAAACAGCCCTTTTCTACAGTGATCTCCTATTTGGCAACTCACAAATCTGTCAATTCTGGGAGGAAAAATGACCTTTAAAATAACAAGGTGTTTGCCCAAATTTTCATGCTTTGCATTAATTTACATTTCAACTGAATAAACAGCAAGAGCCTTGCCCACAAAACTGGAATTTAGTTCCCAATGCAGCAGAAGACTGCTAATAGTTTTAGTCTTAATCCAAAGATACTGCATTTTTAAAAAGCAAACAGTGTCCAACTATTCATCAGATCTGGCCACAGTTTCCTGTTGCTCAGTAAGTCACCTCCCCACCTGCAAAAGAGGCTCCACTGAAAGCCATGCTGATACAGACAGCATTGCCTAGATCAGCCTGCAGAAAGAATTGAAGAAGTCAGATAGGGGTCTGTCAGTTAGCAGAGCAATGACGCACAATTAATGCATTAACAACAAGGGCAGAACTATATAATCATATGCAAATAGCACTGCATTTACCATACACTAGCCCACAGGCAGACAGACGGCAATAAATCCATAGCATTTTTCAGATCTTATCTGCAAAACTAGAATGTATACGGGGAGGCCCCAGACATAGTGCAGAGCCGTGACTTGGTAAAATTTCAATTTTCAGCAATAAAGAGATGAATAAATAAATAGCAAACAGACAAAATGACACATCAGCAAAATGCTAAACAAAGCACTACTTATATCTAAATAAATATATATTCCTTTTTTTCTCCAGACAAAAAAAACACCCTAGTGATGTTAGGGCTGAGATTCTTCAATGCTGAGCTGATACTAAAACCAGAAGGAAATTTCAAATGACCTTGTACAACCGAACCAGCAAATGATGCTCATTAACAACCCACCCTAGTGTTGGAGATAACCTGAAGTACAGTGAGTGAGGGTTACCATGACCACTGATTCAGGGACATTTAGTTGGAGCATAAGAACAATAAAGAGAATTGTGTCAACAGCATTAAATATATGTGATGAAAATCCTGTATTAAGAAAACACTGAGATAACATTTATTGAGCAGAGAAAGGTGCTCAACTGATGCTATTCAGAACTTTTTTTTTTTGCATAAAAGTATTGATTTGACACTACGGATTAAGTAACTCCTTCCCGTCAAGTTGTCAATAAAGATCATAACACAAAAGTTTTGAGTACAAACGGTGCCAGAAAACTCTGAGGTAGATTGATTTTCTCTTTCTTACTGATAGATTACATCAACTGAAATACCTCTTAATAATTTTAATTAGTTTCTTTCCTTTTTTTAGGTCAATTGAAATTTAATTAAAATTATCTCTGTAAAGGAATGAGGCTTGCCTAATGCTGTGCAGCATCATTTAGTCAGAGCAAGCTGCACTCAGATGACTGTCCAGTGGCCCATGATATTGTATACAATTTGTAATCCAAATGCCAAAAAAAGAAAAAGAGAGGGAGAAAATAAATTTTATTTTAATAGGAATATAGAGTTAATGAGTATGAATTCTTCTTATGTTATTATCTAAACTACCTTGTCTGGCATCCAGTTAATTATCAGCTATAGCCTCAGCAGAGAGTATTCTTTTACATAGTTTCTGTAAAGCTAAAGCCTTCTTTCTCTGCAGGTAAAGAAAGTCTTATTCCATGTAGGTTAAAACAGAGAAAAGCTGAAGCCCTGAGCTAAGAGGTTACCTTATCCAAAGTAGTGCAATATCTGTTGATGTTCCTTTAAAAGTTATAAATATCACCAAACAGCTATCAGACACCTTACAAAGAACTTGACCCAGCCTCCATTATATTAAAGACTTTTACTGGTTTCAGTGAGAACTCGATCACTTGTTCATGTACTGCCAAAAATAATCTGTGATATATGTTCAATTAAAAATTCTAAATTTACTATCATAAGTAAAACAACATTTATTCACTTTCCACAATACTAAATCCAGAAATACCTTTTTTTCTATAAAGAAAATACATTCCCATACTAAACAGTTATTAATTGAAACAAACTACAACGTGCATTTTTAAAAAATCCCAAACCTTCAGCATTTTAATATTTTTTTAAAAGAGTGCAGCTGATACAGCTGTCAGGAATATCTCTATATACATATACTACCAAGAGATTAAAAGAAATAGCTTTGGAAGGGCTACATGGCATATTTACTTTTTCAGGTTGAGGTTAGAGTGATATAAATTTTTATTGCAACTCTTGAAGTGCAGAACCCAGATGGAACATTTCTGCTTCTTCCTTTTGGAGACAGGTATGGAATACCATTGGACAAACTGAACATTAATCCTAGAGGTACAATTTTGTCCACAGCTATATTTGAAAGAAAAAAACCTCTTACCACAAATATTAATTTTCTCAATTTTACTTGGGAAACAACAAGAATAAAAATTTTTATGATTAAAGAATATTAAAATTGAACCCATGTACGATTTTGAGCTGATTACTAATTATTTTAATTCTTTCACTTGAAAAAGAAGGGACAGGCATTGTATAGGCAACTGGAGAGCTGGCAAAATAATCCAAAACATCTCAGAACTGATTTAACTAACTTGTATGTTTCATATCTTTTTAAGTTCAGAAAATCTGTATTGACAGGAGGTCTTCTGAATCATGAACTACTAATAGCAGGGCAATGATGGCAATAAAGCAAGACCAGTATAGAGTTCAGCATCAAGAGAGAGTATATTTAATTTGGCATGTGAACTGAGATAATACCAAGAAAGGACTCAAATCATTCCATTAGCTACTCATTGATTCCAGTGGCAGAGCCCACAGTGTGGTGAATGAGTCATAATGACAAACTGCATTTTACATCACCTTTCCACCGCTAAAAGCCAGGGTCATTAGTTACCTTGTTTGGCCGCTGTACCCTTTTGTAACAGTTAGTATTGCTGTTCATGGATCAAGAAACTCCAGGCAAACAAGTTTGCCCTCTTGTTTGGTTAAAACTTGATCAGTAAAACTGATGGCAAAACTCCCATCAATATTGAAATGTGGTAAGATTTTATCTGCTAACTCTTATTACTAATAATTTATAGTTGACATCTTCATTGGCCTCTACTCCACATACTACACACAGTAAGAAATAAGGATAGTTCTGATGTTCTGACACAGGCCCAGTAGCACCCTCTTGCACTTCTGCTGACGTGCTGGTGGAAGGCACCCTGCCAACTGGGTAATGCAGGCAGTGACCAGAGGGAGGCGAAAAGGAACTTCTTTACTGTGAGGGTAACTGAGCACTGGAACAGGCTGCCCAGGGAGGTTCTGGAGTCTCCTTCTCTGGAGACATTCAAGACCCACCTGGATGCCTTCCTGTGTGAACTCATCTAGGTGTCCCTGCCCCGGCAGGGGGATTGGACTAGATGATCTTTCGAGGTCCCTTCCAATCCCTGACATTCTGTGATTCTGTGAACATTTGGAAATGTGAGAGGAGCATGAGAGCCTTGGTAAAATTGGCTTGATATTTCTGAGGTACTACAGTCTATTAGATTTATTAAAAACAGAAATGAGGAAAGGCTTTGCATGATTTTTATATTCCAAATTGACTTAAACCGTTTGACAGGCAAATATATATTTTCTCTCTGAACCTTTGAATGAGGTTGTTCATATTACAGATCAGTTGAAGCCATATTTATTATCACTGTGGTGGAAACAGCACAAACAAAAAATATCCCCCCCACCATCCTGAGTGGTGTGGCACTGAGGTGCTGAGCTTCCTGTAAGACTGAGTGCATAGCAGAGAGCACACCCATCTGACTCCCCTCCCTCAGAATCTTTTAGTAAAAGGCAATCACACCAAGGAAAACAACACAGCAAGCCTACCAATTTGCATTTTTAAACATTGCAGTTTGCATTTCATATTCCTCTTGCCATACTAAAACAGTCTACAATTTGTGTACTTCCCAGTCAGTGTAGACCAATTATGCTGGGTTTGATCTTGGCAGGTCATCTAACTAGCTTCACACTGATGCAAAGTTAGGATTCAGTAGAGGTGATTTATTCTGTTGGGAAAGCTTTTTAAAAAATATATATATATTCTTTTCATCAGAACTGACCCTTTTGCAACAGACCAGGTAGGCAAGGCATAGATAGGATGGTGGAAAAAAGGGATTATTTCCATGACTTCTTATCCCTTTTGTGTTAGTTGCCACAAGTGAAATGCTTAAGGGATATTAAAACATGATCTTGGAAGTTAGTCAGAAGTAAATTACAAGCTTCTAAATCTGACCTAGAATAAGGGCATAGAAAGCAAGGAATTGTGCCCTGAAGGAATCTCCATAGCTCCTCCAAACTCAATTTCACTCAAGTTTATCCTAAGGCAAAACACTTCCTGTAGCTGTTCTCAAAGTCATGAAGCTTGAATATAATGTCTTACTCAGACAACCACCTTTCCACAGACTTAAGAGTTGCATTGTTAGTAGAAGGTACTATTTAATGTAATTAAAGAATGGCAGTAATCAAATATTTAGAAATATTATCTTTTCCAATTTTTAGTGCAACTGTTACATCCCATGTTCATGTTCAGTAGAAACTTTCTATACAAATAGCATCACTCAAAAAGAAAAAAAAAACACAGATTAAGCTGCAAAAATATTTCTTCCCTGAATTTCTCCTTCGGTGATTTGCAGAGAAATTTGGCTGAGCATCTGATTAATACAGTGGAGGGGAGGAATTGCTGCTTTGGGTGCAAAATTACTGGACTAAGCATCTATCAGATTCTCAAATCAGATCCCAGTCTTGTGTCTGTAGAATATGGAAAACAGGTCAATAATTAGACCTGTCTGAACTGTAATTTTTGTTGGACTGCTCAGTTTGTTCAGCACTCTTTATTTTTACACTGGAACTAGTATAATTTCAAAATTATTTGACTCCCACTATGGAGGGTCAGCAGAGATTAATACAGGAGTGACAATCATCTCTATGAAACTTACTGCATTGACAACTAACTGGTACAGCTCTTGTTCTTTTATTACTTCAGCTACTAGTGAAAGGGAGAATAGAGAAGAGTCAGGAAACTCAGCCCAAGCACAATTCATTTTGCACACAAGGCACAGAAAAAGAGCAGCAAGTGCTAATTATGGTTTTTAAGTTGGGCATTTCCTCTTTACGTGTCTGTTTGCAAACAGAAAATTCCCCCCACACACACATAGTTGGAGACTCAAAGATGATACTGGCCATGCAAATACATACTTGTCTATAAATTGATTTCAGACTTTCCTCCTTAGTATGGGTATCAGAATAGGAGACTGTTTAACTTGCTTAGTGACTCTCTCTTGACTAGCTGGATCTGCCTAGCTTTACCCAACACCTTCTGGCCTGGTAAACACAGGAAAATAAAGGAAAAGCAGTAAAGTGTTCACAGAGTGTCCCTGTTCATCCTTGATACTTTGGGGAGACTGCTGTCTTCTGGCACTTGCTTTTACATCTTTATGAGTCCTTGGGGACATCAGTGCAATTCAGCCATTCTGCAGACTGATGGGGACTCGCACCCCTCACCTTGGTGAGGGATACTTGCCTATTCCTCACATGCTGTGAGGCTTCCCACTCCCCTTTTGCATCCACCCAGCAGCTATTTCTGCAAGAAGCTCTCTGCTCTGCCAGGTGGGTTTGAGGTGCTTTGCCAGGACTCGATAGTGAACTTAAACATACATGAAGTTTGGTTTTGACGTGCAGCTTCTACAGTGCAATTCTTTACTGTTTTTTCAAACTTCTCTAACGTTTTGAAAGTACACTGCTCATGGAGATCCAGTTATGCACCCTGTAAAACAGAGCAGCATATTGAAATTAATAAAGATTAATTAATAAAGAATTAAAAGAAGGCAATATAATTAATGCCAATCAACATGAACTTACAGAAAATAGCTCTTGTCAAAATGACTTGTAATCTCATCAAAAAGAAATATCAAGTAGAGTTGATTAAATATAATTGCATTGATGTGAAATTTGGCAGTTGAGGACTCTTAAGTCTACTGGGTGTGTAAAGAGAGGCAATGGCTAAGAAATAAAGACTCAGAGCTGAAATCATGTCTTTACTATGAGGACAGTTAACCATTGCAGATTGAAGACAAGTAAAAGCTTAATGGTGATTTCTATAAATGTGCAATGAAGATCTATGGCCTGTTATATAAGAAAGCAGCTATGGTGATCATGATGGTCTTTTCTGGGTGTATAAACCAGCAGGACTCAAAATGGGAAGGCACTGGATGTAGGCTGGGGAAGCATGAGAGGATGGGTGCATCTTGTAGAAGCAGCAAGGAAGTTTTAACTGTGAGTCAGGGATGGGGCCAGGAAAGTGCTGAGCTGAGAAGCTGTCCGTGCACTCTGAGGAACAGTGGAGTACTGTATGTGCTTTTCAGTGCATAGGCATTTATGTTAAAATTTGTGAAATATTAAGTTTGCAAAAATGTTTTTCTACATGTCTCTTAATTGCACAAATTCTCTCACAAATTTGCAGCTCATTTTCAGCTCCATGCCAGATGCAGCTTTGGGCTCCCACCTTCTAAGCCCAGGCCTTGGCTAAGCTTCAGCACCCCCAGCCCCGTTGCCATTGCCCACCTAACTCACAGGGGAGAAACCTTTTCTCAGCCTGCACCATTGTTTTGCACCCCATTTCCAGCCTCACATTCGCCACAGGTCTGAGCTGTGCCCTTTTCCTAACCCCAGCCCCAGCTGTAGGTCTGCCAGGGCCCTGAGGGCACCCACTGGCCTTACAGGTCCTGCCCAGCTCCTTTGGAGCTTCTCCCACCTGTCCATGGCCCAGGACCCCATGTCAGCTCCCGTGGCCGTCAGTCCCTGCTGCCCCAGCAATGCGGCAGAATTTCTGGTCTCCAGTTCTCCACATCCCTGCCCACTGTGGGCCCCGCTGAGCCATGCCCACCCATGGGCCCACATGCCACCCTGGCCTCAGCCTGTCCCCAGGGAGGAGCCCAATGCACCGGGCTGCCTTGGTGACCCCTGGCTAGTCCTGGCTGGGTGGTGGGACAGGCCCTGGCTGCCCAGCCCTGCCCTGCCACCTGCCCTGGGGAGCCCCCAGCCCTGCAGCACCTGACAAAACCTCACCACTGACTGAGCCTTCATCCCCCTTAGCCCGCAGCAGCAGCCTGCACAAAAGAGCTTTCTAGGGAAAAAACCTTTTGCGACCTACACAATCATCTGGTGCCCAAATCAGCACAGTCCACAACAATGGCTTTTTCCATGTAACATCAATATTTAATAGTTCCTGAGAATGTGAAACAGAGGCTCAGACTGTCCATACTGTTTGACTCCCAGGCAAACACTTTGCAAAGCAAATATGAATGAACCACTGTGGATATTCCACAGTGTTACCCATATCCACTACAAGAGCAGAGAAAACATTAGCTGTAGAAATTACTACACCTAAAATCTGAAAACCCAAATGTTCTTAGCAAATACATAATCAGTTCAGTCTCTCCTATTTATTACTCAGGTAAAAGCAATGGAAAATATGTCCATCTTCAGTAAAACCTGACTTAAATTTCAGATTTTGAGAGTGATCTCTAAGATCAGTCCAAGCAAAATCTAAATTGCACAGTAGTCAGATTTCCTATATAAGCAGTTTATATTTCTATAACAGTATCTCACTGAAGGCATATCTGCATGGTCTTCTCTCCAGTGAGACAGTAATCTCTTCATCCACCGAGATAAACATTCGGGATGGTCAGGAGCTGGAGCTTCAACATACAAGGCAATGCTGAGGGAACTGGATTTACCTAGCCTTGAGTAGGTGAAGGGGAGCTCTTGCTGCTGCCTACAACTGATGAGAGGGTTTAAAGACAGGGCAGACTCATTCTTGGAGATGCACAAAGACAGAAGAGATGCAAAAAACCAAAAATTGCAACATGGGAAATTCCAATTATATATCAAGATTCTTTTTTCATATGAGCATGCCCAACCACTGGAACAGAAACTCATAAATTGTAGAAACTCCATCCAGAGATATTCAAAGCTCCATGAGACATGGCCCTGAGCAACCTGATGCTCTAAGCAAGGAGTCAGACTAGATGACCTCCAGGTGTTCCTTCTAATCTGAATTATTCTGCAATTTTACAATCAGCTTTTAAGAAGCATGTAAAATACTACTGCAATGTTTGAGTATAAGGCTTTAAACATTTGTGTGTTTGACAAATACAAAGCCAGCAAGGGATAAAACTAGATTCTGCTGTAAATTAAAGAGGAATTTTGTTTCCATGAACATCTGGGATATGTGTGTGCAATTGCCATACTGCTAAACAAAGAGCTGGCATGAAGAGAAAGAAAAGGATCTGCTTTCATTTAGGATATTGTCCCTTGGAGCTAAAATATTGTATAATGTGTTTGGGGTTTAAGTGTTGTTATTTGTTAGGAATTAAAAATAAACATAATTTTCAAAATACAAGAATAGTGCTTTATGGCAGAACCAGAGATAAACCTGAATCAGAACACTGCAGTAAAATCTGCCTCCTGGAAGTGCTGCAAAAGTTGTAATCACTTCACAGGTACAATTTTTAGAAATTACCTAGATGTGCAGGAATGTAGATTCCAGTGCTAGTCACTGTTAATTAAGCTCATAAGCAATTCAATAATTTTTGAAAATGGGATCTAGGCTCCTGAATAATTTTTATTTCAGTGCTCTTGGAAACCTGATCTCTCCAGTAATTTTGAAATTTGTATTCTAGTCGTATATGATTCTTGTATTCACAATGTACTTGTTCTTTTTAATGCAAATTAAACTGAAACTTTCAGTCTGAACATATTCTTCAGATACAGGTGTAAACTTCAGCCCAGATCCATGTCATCCTTAGGCATGGCAATTTCTTAGCAACTCTATTAATGGGAAAGTCAAAACCTCAGGTTAGGTACTTAATTTCTATACACAGTGTATAGGAAGATTGAGGCATTTTGCTCAACATAACTCCAGCTTTGCATGCTGCAGACATATAAGCTGCTCTATAGGAAATGCTGAAGACAGACATTTCTGAAATAATGTATTTTTCCTAGACCACAGCACTTTCATAGCACAGAACTAGGCACTTGTGTGAAAAAGGGAGTCACGGCCATGAATGTCTTTCTTGGTGTAGTCACAAAGTCACACATAATGGCTGGCACCTTTCCTTTCTTTTTGATATGGCTACTGGAGGAAAAGAATGGCAGCTACAGCACCTGCCTAGCCCTGCTCTCCAGGTCTAGAGAAGGGCTTGCTCCCTCTCACTCACTCCTCCCTACACAGTGGAGCATCCTCAGCTGACATTACTGGAGTGAGGACCCATTCCACCCTTGTGTTTTAAAGACATTCCTTTGGGTTACATGAGCTGTCATTTTTGACTCTTTCCATGTTCCAGGATGCCTAGAATTGAGCTGTCCAATTTCCTGCAGAGATGCACTAACCTCTAGGTTACTATACAAACAGTACAATGGTGGTTCCCTGAGGCACAAAGGATACCTTGTCACCTCTTCTGTGTATATATGTGCATAAGTAGGTGTCCTGGGATGAAGGTAAGCTTAATTCAAGCACAGAGTTGTACTTAAATGCATTTCATATTTGACTCTTATTGAGGTTGACTCCATTACCTGCCATAAGAGGAGCAAAATTTTTACATGTCCTCTCTATTTGCTCAATCATACTACTTGTTCAGCAAAAACAATGTGCTGAGCACTATATAAGCCAGAAAATGAGCACTGTGTCTGTTCCCATGTTCAAGGCATCCTAAGGATTTTGCTTTCTGTGATACCAGATGTCAATAATGTGTAACAACTCTTACCATGATGTAATATAATTTCACATAACAATGTGACTACTTCTTACACACAAATCCTGTTTGTAGAAAGGATAAGGCATTAGAATGACAAATGTGATGAACCAGAAATAACTGAGACAAATTCTGCTTTTCTGTGCCATTCAACAGTTACTAAACCCAATGTGATTATTCATAAAAGGCTCTTTATATTTCCTGCTCAAATTTGTTGACAGTTTACCAAACCCGTTGTTTGAATCCTATGTGAAGGGTATAGCCTCTGTGAAAATCCACCAAGTCCTTTTGGCTTAGGTATGCCTTGCTTACTTTCTCTGACTGATTAATCCTATTGACTCAGGTGTTTCTAGCTTATCAGTCCACTCTTCACAGGTGAACAAAGGAAATTTTATGCAGGGGCTGCTCCTACTGCTTATATTAATCAAACTTTACTGATTCAGATTTCACCTCCTCCCAGTAAACCCCGACATCTTTCCAGCTTGCAGGCAATTACATTACATACTGAGCGCTTGTCTGAAGCGTTTATCTGTGTTGTAGGGCTTCTCTGCAGCAGACAGCATGTCGGTGCCTGTGGATTCTCTGAATTCCCAGAGATGGGAACCAGATGCAAACATAACTATGCATACAAAAAACAGTCTCTCCCTATAAAAAAAGCCCTTGAAGGACTTTATTCAGATTTTATGAGCCATCAAGTGAAACAGCTGGGATTTTGGGGGGGAGTTGGGGTTTTTTGTTGTTGTTTTTTGGTTTCATGGGGTTTTGTTGTTTTGGGGGATTTTGTTTCATCCCAGTAAGTTTAAAGCATAGCATTTGCCCCAAAGCCTTTGCCTTCAGATACAATATGTTTTTTATTTTAGCTTCAGCTGCTAACTTCTCTTAATTTATACGTCAAAATATTAGGATTTTCTTTTCCCACTTATATGATTTTTAATGATCACTAACACTACTTGTGCCACCAATGAACACCCATCAACTTTGCTGACTGACATCCTCAACCCAAGGGGCAAAGGAAGAAGTAAAGCATTTATATCTTTAGGAAGGCTCTTTTTTTTTCTTTAATGTTATATAACAATGTACTTTCTGATACAGACAAGAAATGGATGGAATCTCAAATGAACAGGAAAACAATGCACCACTAAAGCAGATGTGTGCCCAGAGAAGCTGTGAAAAAAACAGATTCCCACATCTTTTTGCATAAAAAGGTAAAAAATGAAAATTCCAAACAAAAAAGCCACCTCTGAAGTTCATGTACAAAAGACCACATCAATTAAAAGACTTCCTTTTAATCACTCCTAGCTAAATTAAGAAAATGAATCGCTTACTCCTTTCTTTGTGGCAATTTTTTCTTGTACTTTATTACGGCATTGCTTTCTGAAAGAAGAGCAGAAATACTATTCCTTATTGCTGCACCTTTGCACACAAATGAGTATGTCTTCTCAGATTGTTAAGTGAAACTATTATGACTTTCTAATGTTCCTTCCTGGACAGCAAAAGCAATGGATCTTCCCTGCATTAAATCTTAAAGCCCCCTAAACTGATTAACTACAGCCTTTTTTTGTTCAAATATCAATTTTAATTTTAAAAACGTGCCCTAAAAGAGAACTCTCTGCTTCTCTTGTTCATTTCAGCAGGTCATTGCCCTTTCCTAAACATGATTCCTAAACATGCACATTTCATTACATTCTGAGTTTGTCTAGATTCAACTTCCTGCCATTACATCTTGACATGCTTTTGTCTGCTAGACCAGAGTCCTCTAGTATCATGTTTCTGCTCCCTGCAGAGGTTCCCTGCACACTGTCAACACATTTCTCTAAATCTGGTTGATAAAATAAAGTCAAGCTGTTTGAAGGCATGTTTTCCAAACTTTTAATCATCTTACTGTCTCTTCTCCGAGGCTTCTCCATTTTTTCCGCATCCCTCTTGACTGAGGACATCAGAAATTGAGAGAGTATTCTAGCAGTGCTCACAACTATTCCAAAAGCAGAGTTAAAGTAACTTCCCAGTCTCTTTTCATATGTTCTTATTCTTACAGATAATTAAGAGCTGCATCAGCCCTCCTGGCCGCAGTGTCCCACTGTGTGCTCATATGCAACTAATTAGCCATGATACACAGATCTTTCCCAGTAAGAGCTTCTCAGTACATAGGACCCTATTCTGTAAACACAGTCTACCTTCTTTACTATTGGATTTATGATATTACGTTTGACATTGATGTAACACCTATTGTTGGCCCAGATGATGAAGCAATCTGTTACTAACAACCTTCCCAACACCACCTGAAAGGTTTAACAATATTTTTCCAGTTAGTGCCCTATAGCATTCTATATCTCTACATAATCCCAACAGGAGCAGAATCATTTAACAAAATATGTAATTTAATCTAGTTTAGTCTATTTAATGCATTCCAAATTTGTTGTGTGTTGCTCAAAAAGTATTAATCAAGAATTCACAGGGTATTAACACAAACAGCTCGGTGAAATCCACATAGATTGTATTGTATCAGTTGTACTTTATTAACCAAACTTGTAATCACCTCAGGAAAAATATTTCAAGCCAGTATGACCAACACCTGTTTTCCATAATCCTAACCTCATTGGCAATATTTTAATATCTTTTTTTTTTTTTAAATTGTATCCCATCACACGATAAATGTTATGTCCAGTATTGTTCCTGGAGACCTGGATTTTTCCACTAAGCCCTTAAATAGTGGCACTCCCAGAATTTCATGAGCTACTGAAATACTTCTATTTCCTCTTCAGAGTTTTATTTTGTTTTCCTTCCTTCTAGTCCCATTCCTACGCATAGCTTGATTCTGAAGATATATGTATTCTTCATTCCTATCACTTCTCAACATTATTTAATAGGTTCTGATCTAGAAAATGTTTCTCTTCAACTTGTGGAATCATAGGACTATTTTTCTCAGCTTTCATTATGCAAGTCCACTTCTGACCTTCATGCATGCAGAAAGAGAGGGGACCAAAAAAACCCAAACAAATAAACAAACCAGCCAACCAACCAACCAGGAATCTGAGTATGTGAAACCTAAAGACTCTTACAACTCAAAGATCCAAGAAATTATCTTTTGTTTTATCTCATGATGGCTTGTGTCTCACTTGTGACAGGTAATAGTTGGGGCCAACAGAAACGCCAGCTTTGGAGCACACACCCCATTGTGTAGGTCCTATGGAGAAACCTGAAATAAATCATAATAAGGAAGGTTCAAACAGAAAATCCAAGACTAATTAACTGACCTGAACTAAAGGCCATGGGGCTCTTGGGAATCTCTGAACAGTGCTATCTTGCACATTTTAGAAATACATAGCTGGATCTAAGTCAGATGTCTTTCACCTTGCCCAACTAGTCAGATATTCCACAAGATGACATAGACGAATTAAAGTAGTTCTGTCTCAATAAAAGGTTGATGCTGCTGTGGGAAGTAAACATGTTGTAAGAGGAGAGCTGGAAAAGCAATGGCTATTGCATTGAGAAAGCTTAGACTCCCATTAATTGGTTTCTCTTTCAGTAATAAAAAGCAAAAGCGGAAATCAGTAACTTTTGAACTTTCATACAGTGTTGATATGCTGCATCCTGGACAGGTTAGTAACTCAGCTTGCTTCCAGATGGCTTGAACAAGAGACGACACAATGCTGTCTAATTTCTCTCTGTGTACTTTTTCCTTTATAATGAAAGGCTGACTGGTTTCTTCCTATATTTGCATACAAAGAGGAATTCAGAATAGAAACAGAAATAATTTCTGCTAATATTGTCTTTTCTGTATTTGCCTAGATTTCCACAGTTTTCATTTATTCAGCATTCTTTCTTAGATTCAAAGAGATTATTGCTGTAATTCTCACAACAGAGTAACTAGCTTGGTTCCTTCCTCTTGTGACTGCTGGGATAATAAAACCAATGATTGCCTCACCAGTTATCATCAGTATTTTTTAGCATGGTTATTCATTGAAATGAGGATGACTGATATACAATCTAAGTGAATCTCTCTCATTATACCTTAAAAGGACATTTGAATCCATTGACCAATTTTAACCAGAAGAATAGAGATCTCAAAGAAATTAAGTCTCTATTGCTTTCCTCAAAATAGATGGCTGAATAGAAAAGGCAGACCCTGTCAACACTTTGACTGAAAAAATCACTGCCAATTCTTTATTAAACAACAGAAAATACACTTGAGAAAAAAGTCTCTAGAATTCCCCAATCCTAAGAAAACCTCTAAAGCTACACCCCAAAGTCATGAAATGTCAAGAAATGGATTCACAGGGGAAATTGTTTCTGGTAGCTATAATGATCCTGTAATTACTTGTTCCCTAAATGTGTACATTCATTTTTGTTTTCTCCTTCAACAGGTCTGTCTCCTGAAAGTGTCACATCAAGATGAATGGTAGAAAGCTCTAGAGCCCCTGTCCTGCATGCAATGCATGCATGTAATCCTGAACTTGAGTTACTTAGAAGAGACCAAACTAATAGTTTGACTGAAATATGCCAATGGACAGCAGCTGCAAGGTGGGCATCGTGTTCGATCTTCAGCTGACCAAAGAGGTGAGGTTCTAAATCTGTGATTGCTACAATCCACCTAGTCATGTATACAAGTGTACTGTGGTCTTATCATATTTTATAACTACATCATAGAGATGCATCTGTATAAGCCAAATTGTCAGTTGTCTACCTAATGTTAAATTACTTGTCAAGAAACAAATACTTAACATTACAACACATTTTCTTGTTGGAGTTTTTATTCAATGAGCAAATAAGACTAAAATGGGCAGTATTCACTACTAATTATAAGGAAAAGCCATTCAGTGGTTGCATAGATTGCTCTCAAGGTTAAGAAAACACTGACTCTTTGAGCAGGAGGTGGAGAACTCTACAGACAGGGAAAATCACAGCTGGAATTTCAAGGCTGCTGGAGCAGCACAGTAACAGAAAAGCAGTAATCAGAATAAAAAGTTTCGAGTCTGAACTTCCAGGTGTTTAGGAAAAAGTCTTGTTACTAGGGATTTATGATCTCTTTGAGTGAAGGTTAGTTTGATGGTGTTTAAAAACAGAGGGGAAAAAACAACTGGTGGTGCATATAATTTTCTTCTCTAGACAGTGCAACCGCATCAATTCATCTTTCTCTCTCCACAAGCCAAGATAGAGACACTATAAATCAGAACTCTTATGTCAAGGTATAAGGGAAGCAAGAAATATGCAAAACAGTAAATCAACATGAGGTTTCCTATACTACAGTTGGCAGTCACAACTATACTAGAAGTCAGAAGATTAATGCTGTCCATTTTTATTTCCACTGCCCTAAGAGTAAAAGGCAAGAATAAACACCAAGAGCCTTTGGTAACAGGTGCTGAGGGATTATTGCATATGCTGCTAGCAATTTTTCTCAATGTACGTCAGATGCAAGGAAAGGCAGTGTCGAGGGAAGGAAATAGACTTAGCTCCTTTTAAGTTTTCCTAAATCAGTGGGGAGCAGGCATTCATGTAGCAAGTACTCTGACACCTCAAAACCCTCTTAGAGATTAGAAGGCCAAACCTATCCTTAGTTAGCCTCACTTTTTATGATCTATTGAAATCAGCAGGAAATCACAAGATGTGGCAAGAAGCAGAAAATAAGTTACCTATGTTTTAGCATAGCATATGGAGAGCAGCAGAAGCTCAGCTTCATAAACCTAGGTATTTTTGTACTAAATGCTCGAAATCACCTGAGAATTAGGAATAAAAATCCATTAAAAATTGCCTCCTTCTCTAACAAACTACTAAAATAATCAGTGCCTCAGTGCCATATCATCAGCATCCAATACTGTTCCCGGCAATGCAAAGCATTTATCAGTACACAACATCTAAGACAAGAGTTGCAGCAAGAATGGGACCAGCATAGTCATTTACAGGTCTAAAGCTTCTTATCTGTAATAGCAGCAATCAGTGAGGTACAAACAGAGAAAGCAAACTTTAAGCTAAGGTAACATCTCAGAAACATCGGACAAAGGCCATTGCTAACTAACCCAAGACAGGAAGTGTCTTGGTTACCTCCTTCTGCTTCAACAGAGGCTACATAACACTTAGAGCTTCTACAAAGCACGAACGTTTCATGAAGTAGATTAAGTAGGTGTTTGCATTACTGGCCCTTTTCATTGTAATATCATCAGTTAGTGATTCTAGGATCTGAGAGGGATGGACAGTGTTTGCTTACTAGCTAATGGAGTCCCTGTTTACCATAAATTTTCATGGATGGAGTTGGGGATTGCATGACAGACAAAATAAGCAGACAGAAAAAAAGGATGGAAAAGGATATATAAACTTACTGTCTGTATTCCCAAATTAATTTTTAAAAGTTAAAAATCTAATACAACTGATCATATAAAAATTAATAAGGCAAACAAATTGTAGATGAAAGTTCACAAACTTTTGTACACAAAGTAAAAATTAATATTATGCACAGCACTCACACATTAGAGAAACTTTAAGATTCGGGTTTTCAGGCAATATATATTATAAACAATTAATATAATTAAGTACACTTAGGAGTCAAAACATCAATTTTAAAATAATATCTTAAGCAGAAAGACTTTCATGGTATGTGTCCTTTCCTTTACAGAACCAGATAGTCATAAGATAGAATTGGGGATTGTATCACAGAGAAGAAACATAATATCTCAAAACTCTCTAAAGAAAAAGGGAGGAAAGGGGAACTTTACTTAGAAAATTATCAAGATTTATCAAGACTGTGAAAAGCGAGTTACACAAGAAACTCCAAATCTTGATGACCATTTCAATAACAACATTATTCAGTGATTGCCACTACCATCAATACAAAACATACCATTTGTGGGGCAAGCGCAGACCAGAAAACACTCCCCTTGTGCAGTGCACAGAAGCAGGTGTAGCATATTTCAATATAGACACAGCCTCAAAGTGACATACCTTTAATGGATTGGAATTTTAATGTCTTTGTTCAGTGGTCAATAAATTGTTCCTGGATAGCAATCTTTTACTTTAGTTTGTTCTAAAAAATCATTTTTAAAGCTTGCTTAGTCCAGAAAACTGTATTTGTTAACTTAAGGTAAACACCTCTGTATATCTGAAGTGGATTACTTTGGTACTAGGAACATAAGGCATAAGGAGGATTTACATCCTTTTTAGGAGCTAAGTGCTTTGAGACTGGGCAGACGGCACATTCCTGCAAGAATAATATTCTGCAAAAATTTAAGTGCAATTTTAGCTTATTTCTTTTTATACCTCCATCGCTCCCAAAATCCTGTTTAAAAATCAAGGTCTATTATCTGTATTTTAAGCTGTGAATGAAAGCTATCAATCTGCAGCCAGCATATATAGGAGATCTAATTGGCATGAAGGTTCAGATTAGTTCTGTTTACTGCCTGATGACAAATTAGATGTCACAACTAGATTTTCAACCAGATCTAAAAGTGCGTATATTTTCTTAAGTTGTTTTGGGTTTTTTTAAATAATGGCAGTGTGCCAGTATCCAAAGATTCAGACACCACGGTTTCAGACATGTGTCCTACTCACTTCCTATTAGAAATGTACCTCGTCTGGAATCTTGTTGCCAAACTTTTTTGTTATCAGAAGACATGAACTGATTCAAACAAAAGCGCCACGGGCAATGTGTCAGCTTTGGAAAAAAAATGGAAACTGTTTGGGACCTAAGATAGAACTACCATGCAAAATGAGAGATTATTCAAATATCTTCACTTTCCCTCATCCACTTAAGTTCTAATTCCTTTCTGCGTATCAGATCATTGCCTCCCTCCACTACTAGGCACTGGCTATTCTTGCATGTAGCTCACACAGTCTTTCCTGCCAGGACAATTTTATTTTGTTTACATTGAACCACGGAAGAAGAGTATTCTTTTTGCCCCAACTGCTAGCTGCCTTTGGCTTCAGGAGAGTTGATTCCCTTTTGATTGGCATTTACTTTATACACCTAAAATAACACCAATAACAGGAAGTAGAAACAGCCTGTTAGTTAGGGCTCTCACAGCAATGGGGAGCACAGAAAAGCAGTAACTATTAAAATAATCTACATTTCTGATGAATGTTGAGCAAGTATGAAAAATCAGCCCCACTCAAAACTAGATGCCAATTTTAAATATTTGTTTCACGGTCTTTCAGGTTGACTGAGATCATTGTGATTGAAATTCCCCTTACTAGTCAGCCCCAAGACAGGCTTTGAAGGTAGAAATACTTGTGAAAATGATTTACAGATGTTTTAAAATTTGCTACCAGCATTCCTACTGAAAGACAGTCTATGGATCTTTTATCTTAACATTCTTCTTTTTACGTATTTCTTACACAGTATATGATGAGGATAAGGGAAAGGAATAGAAATTCCGATCAGAGTTGTTAATATACAGTTCTTTAAAACATCTGAGACTCACCATAATTTAACTATTAAAATTATTTTTTTCAGCTAGTGAAAGAAAATCCTGTTAGGTTCTCCATAGTTTAGACAGCAAGAAACCGAAATATGTTTTCACCTAAGTCTCAGAAAACACTTCTCTGTTTGGGATGCTGAGGTCAGCACTATTTGACATTGAAGGCTTCTCAAGCACTGCCTAAACCAAGGAACCACTGCATGGCTTGAAAGTGCAGCTGGGTCCAGCACTCTTCAGCATGAAGAAAAACTGTCATCTGAGCCATCTGCAGTTCAGAACATTTTAAAACATTCAAAACATCAACATAAATTTCTTCAGAAAGGCACAAAGCATGGGAAAAGTAGCTTTCACCCACTATTTTCACAGGTTCTTTCTTGAGAGGTCTCTTCGGCCTTGGCAGCACCAACATCCTGGCTGTGCCTACACAGCCTGCTGTGCACCAGCACAAGTTACAGCAGCACCAGGAAGAGATTCCTGACCTGGCTCCACATCTGCTAGTGTAACACTTCAGCCATAGCAGTGATAGCCAGACCACTGACACAAATCGAGTTTCAACAAAAGTTGCATAATATTGCACCTATAATGAACACCAGCAAACATCAAGAGTTGTGTGATAAGCTGATAGTTTATCATGTGGGTGCAAAAAACAGTGAGGTGTGAGATTCAAGGTTCTGAGGTCTCTGAAGTGCTGATACCAAAACAGCACAGGGGTTTTATCAAGAGGGTTTTCACAAATAGTGTCCTCATGTAATCTTTGTAGTTCATGCAATATGTACCAGATTTTTTAAAAAAAGATTCAAAAAGGATTCTCAGGAGTGGAAGAGAAATCTGTGGAGCATTCAGTAGCATTTTGAACACAACATTCACAATATCCCTTTGCAGTAAAACACTGCCTCATCATTCCCAGCTGCCAAACCACACAGGGATGGGGAATGAGTGTGGAAAGGATCACCAGCAGTTTTTCCAAGAATGGAGGTAACTGTAACTAGAGCTTACCTCATGCTGAGAAGCTACATGTCCATTATACACAAAGCTAAGGTTTTTTATTCTTATTTTGTCTCAAAATAATAAGTTTTGTAAAATCTGGATATTTCTGCATTTCATTTGAAAAGCATGCCTTGCCTTGCTACATTTACAACAGTAGCATTGTGTGGCCCTGCCTAGTGTTTAAGCTGTATAAAAACATGGAAAATGATCCCTAGAACAGTTTTTTTCAGGTTACTTTCAAGATAAGCTATATTCCCATTAGTCTCAATTAATCCAAATATTATTATATCTGATTTCAGACTGAGGCAGGCTTTTGTTCATGGTACACTGTTACGCTTCCTGACCAGCAACAAAAAACAACTTTCGAGATTACCATTTAAAAATATCTCCTCCTCAAAAAATTTTACCTTTTTCTGAGGTCTAAAGAGAAATAGACTTTTATGTTTCTCCTTTGTCCTGAAACAATGAAAGTTTTTAGTCTCTGAGAAAGCAGGCTTACTGTGATGAGGCAAACAAGGAATAGTACCAAGATCCCCAAAACCTTTAGGTATTCTAAGGACAACTGAAAGGCTCTGGTCAAGTTTTAACTTCTAGTTACTGCACTGTGCTACCATCCTTTGAGAGACTATTGAAATTCTACAGTCCAGTCACAACAGATAAGTTTTATTCACAAGGGGAAGTTTATTTATGGAATCAATCAGGCCAAAGCTGAAGTCAGAGACCCAGAAATATTCTCCATGTGGAAACCAGCATAGATAGGAACAAGGTTCAGTACAATGCCCCTTGACTTGCTAGAGCTTCACAGAGACACCTGTGAGACAAGCAACAGAAGGTCCTTCCCTCAGTTCTTTGGCAGCACCAGCACCAGCACATACTTCTTTCTTAACTGGAGATGGCACACTACTACATTGTGCTTGGCGGACACAAAGCAAGAGGCTAGTACACCTTAAAATGTGATGGCCCGAAAGTGCCATGCTTCTTACAACAAAGATCCAAACTGGAGGCAAAAGTTAACTCATGTAAAAAACCCAAAATTCTCTGTGAATTATTCTTTTTGTGTAAAGAATCTTACCATTATTTCACATCCACTACATTAATTATTTTCATCCTAAATTTGTACTAGTAAGCAAGATGATGCTAAACTAGCATGGATTGGAGGATATCACAGACAAAAATGAGTGACAGTCCTGAACAGAAAGGCAAATTTGGTGCTTGTCATTAAAAATGAAATCAATTGAATTCAGTTTCTGTGTCAGAATCACCATTAGAAATTCATTATTCATACCTGTATCATCTAATATTCATAAGCCTACCAGCAGAGCACTTTGGACAGTTTTCAATGTTTGTTCCTTTAAAACATTCACAAACTGTCCCATGGGAATCCTGACGTACCAGAAGTTCTCTTGCAGCAATATCCCGACAATTCATAGAAGCTGCAGCCCTTTTAGCTGGCTTGGAAATCTGTCAGCTAAATATGATGAAACATGACAGTTAAGTACTGAGATAACTGGTAAGTCTCCAGGCTTTTCAAAAGATTTAGAGTCACTGTGGCCTTCAGACACCTCTCCATGGCTCAATGCCAGCTGTTGGCCAGTGAGTATCACTGTTGGAATACTAGTGCCTGAGAACAGAAAAAACGTGAGCACCTAGTATTCCACTCCTGATGTTTCTCAAGTAATTACAACCAAAAGTTCTCATAGATGCCTTGACATTTCCTCCATACTATAGCATTTTAGTTAATTGGGGTTTTTTCCTGATGATGGATGACTTTTATATCTGAGCCTTATCTGAGGTTTGCTTTGCTTGTTAGGGAACTTGGAGTGAAATACTGTGGGACGTTATTCAAATTTCAAAATAATATTTTCTACTTTTCTACTTCCAACGTCAGCTTCGTATTAGCAAATTTCCCTGTCTATGTAAAAATTTCTTACATACTGACCATGAAAACATCGTATGTGACACACATCCAAAAAAACCAGGCATAGCTGGCGGTCACTACTCCAGTGACAATCAGAAATTGCCAGTCACAATCAGAAAAATAAAAAGTTTAGAATTTACATGCCTGATAGGAATGACTGTTTCATATTGTAAACAGAGCACCATGTTAATGAGTTTGAACCACTGTCTTCTACTTCATATTTTATAATACACATACATGTGGGTTCTTACACTTCTTACCCCAACTTTACAAAAATGCAAATAGACATACAAGATGTAAAACAAAAATTAACGAGATCCACATTTTGAAAACAAGTTGTGGATATTCTTTTCAAAAGATCAAGCAGTGAACAACTGACTTGGATTTGCTGCTTGAACTATCACCAGATGATATAACTTGATATCCAGAACAAAACTGACTTACATAAGTGATATTAATTTAATTATGCAATACCCCAAACTAAACCAGGCATTTTTGTCTTGCTAAGTACATTTCAGAAATAACCAGCCTGAACATAAGATCTCTGCAGGGCCAAGCATACCCAAGAATTCACACCATCAGCTAGAAACAAATAGAGTTCTACTTAAAATGCTGTGATTTACACTAGGGATTTTGAGTAAATTTAATTAGTTTCCTGCATTTCAGCACAGTATATTAAGAGCAAATGAATTCTCTCAGCATAAAACAGTGAAACAATGAAAAACAAATGAGTTAAACCATCTTCATAAATCAATTCATGCTAAAATATGTGCTAATCCCAACCTGCATGCCAGTTAGATATTACCATATGACTACATTCAGCAATTTTAATTTAAACTGCCTGCAGTTAAACAGAAAAGGGCAGCAAATCAAGACCACTGTCATAATTCACATTTGCTATTGCAGCATCACATCTGTAAAGAAGAAATGGCAGAGCTGCCCCAAACAACATTCACTGGGTCTTCTAAAATGCTACTCAATCCTTTTACACAATCCACTTATTGTGTGGCATTGACTGAATATATGCAGCCCTCATGTGTGTGAAGAAAAATAGGAAAGGAAAATCTTCTTTCCAGATTTACAGAGTCTAACAGCTTTATAAGCTTTCCATTTACCTTTAAAATAAAATAGAATCATGTGGAATTACTAATAGGTGGTTCTCTAAAGGGTAGGAAGTTAGTCTGAATATGCCTGAGGCATTCACTCCAAAGTTCACTCTATGTTTTGAAATTCAGATCTCTCACTAGATTGGACTGGAAGTGCTGTGAAAATAGCTTATTCTCTTGTTATTTCATTACTTCCACAACTCTTTCCAAGACAATCTTCTAATTATTTGAAAGCAAGACATGGATTATTTCAATTTCTTCAGTTACATAAGGATTCAAACGGGCTAAAAAGCTTATGTTCTGCAAAGAGCGTATTTCTGCACAGAAAAATATTTCTGTTGTTGATAATGGATATTTAACTTATTAGCTGGTAAGCTCATTTAACAAACCATTTTTACTAACAAATTAATAAAGTGGTTTTTAATGGAACTTTATCCCATTAAGATTTTTTGAAACCACGGCGGAACATTCAACAGAAAGGATGTTCTGAGGCTGAGTTTAGACCCTCAGGACAATTCAATAGCTTGACACCAGAAACCTTAACTTTTCAATCTGAAAGCAGAAATCTTGATGATTTCCCTAGGTAGAAGCAAAATTCAATAAGGAAACTCTAAAGCTGCCCGCCAAACAAAACTATCCACCTCCAGTTAGCTCTACAATTAATTGACTATCTCAGAAAATTACTTGGATGGGCTTATCTCATTCAGGGATACATCCCTCTAAAAATGTCACTAAATCTGTTATTATTCTGAGCACACACATTTTAACCCAAATCAAGAGCTAAAGGGATATTTTACAGAAGAAGGTAGAAGTATCATCCCCATCTTACAGACAAATGCATACAGGTGCATTAATCAACATTTTCATGTTTTCAGTTCAGCAAGTTTGTGACAGATCTGTATCTACAGCCATGTTTCAACATGTGTGCTGTAGTCTGTCAATTCCACTTCTTCACTACATCTTCTCTGAAAGAAATTCTGTTTCCAGAAAAGCAAAACCTGAGAAATCTGTCTTACCTGGCAAAAAATGATGCTGCCACCGAGGTGCCTGTGGATACTTCACTGGCAACATATGTGCTCTGGGAAGCAGGGAAGCTGTACAAGGAGGGTTTATCTGCATTGTAGCGGTTCAATGCTGCTTCAGTCAGGCCCTCTCGACTAGTTTCTGTCATAAGCTGAGATATCTGAAGACAGAAAAAAACAAAAGTGTCATCAGCTCAAACTCACTATCTGACTCCTCCTCATTCAGAAGTGCTTCTGGGTTGCAGACAGAGTAAGCATTCACTACATCTTTGCTTCTCTGTGAACAAGTTTATTGCTTCTGTTGTGCTAATCTAGGGTACTTTGGCTCAGCTCTAACCTTGTCTGCATTAAAACTAATGGGATAAATTCAACCCATCACTAGAAATATCTATAATGTCTATGGCTTTTCATCCATATGGAAAAGAAAGAGTAAACTATAATCCTTGCTCAGTTTTACTTCAGGGTACAAGAGAGACAGCTCAGATATGTGTAAGATACTTACATTTTACTTCATAAAAAGAAAAACAAAACCCCGCACATTTGTTTGCCTTTGTAAAATAACACAGCACTAGTATATGAAGAATTTTTGTTGATCTTTCTCCAGAAAAGCCAGCATGCAGCACAGGAAGGAGTCCCCTGGGATCCCAGACTATTTATTATCTCTCTGGAAAATTGGGATCATTACCATTCACTTTCATTGGCTTTCTTAAAAGGTTTTAAACATCCCGTGATTTCATTCTTCTGACGGCCCATTTAACATTTTTTCCCCTTATTAGGAAGCCTCATCTCAGCCTTTCATTCTCTGGAAGAAGAAATGGAGTTCAATCATATTTGACCCAGCTCTCCTCAATTTAACTGAAAGAACTTTATTGACTTCAGAGAAAGCTGGGTCAAAACTGTTGAAGCACCTCCTGAAAACTTTTATTTCAGTTTCTCGATTACTACTTCTGCATGAATTTACAATGGTGTGACGTTATCTATTGTACTTCGTGTAATTCCTAACAACTTCCTTTTCCTCTTTCTCTCATTTCAACCACAAATAGCTTTTGTTCACCTATACATGTCACAAAATTGCATTGTATACTTAAAAAGAATTATCCCAAATTATTGCTAGCAATCATCGCAGTCTCTCACCTGTTCAACTTCAGTTTTCCTGCCTATCCTTATCACCACAATAACAACAGAACATCTCTGTGAGGCACATCAAGAAAAGTACTTGAAATCATCCTGTAGTTCTTTTTCCACTTAGGTTTGTTTTATTTCCACTGTTAAGCATTTCAGTTATTAAAGGCAATGTTGAAGAACTCCGATTTGTATTTGGGAGGGGAAAAGACATGTGATATGGCAACATTTTTTCTGCTCCATAGAAGATTATTTCACAGTCATAGACCAACTATCAAGCCACCCCTCTTTCTTTTATAAAGTGTCACACACTATACTATGGCTAAGAAGGTAATCTAAGAGTTTATCCTTATTTTACATATTTTTAGGCCAATGAGCTGTAATACTTCAAGAATAGGAGTGCTAAATTAGCCACTCTATTTTATGAGGAACCAGTAAAATTGCTGAAAGTGCCCCTGTCATGCTAGTCAGACACTGAGCCTTTTTAATTTACTGATTCACTACACTGAATAAGCAGTGTTCTCAAAAGGCCATAGCTGAAATCCTGGACTTAAATCATCACATACTACTGTTAAAATGCAGAAATTTAGGCTGGGTGCCAGGATTCCTCCCTACATTTCCAGCATGCAGGCAAGCAGACATTTATTCTTCAGTGTTATGCTAACCCCTGTATTTCCACTTGCAGCATCTAATACACTTGAACTCACTAAACAATAATTTCCTCAAACTTTCCGTAATTTTTGATAGCTCAGCTATTTATATTTTCTATGAACTAGCACAATGTTCTGCCCTATCACCTCAAATTATCTTGAATCCAATTTAATCGTATACCATGTTAGAAACTGCTAAGCAGACAGATTTAAAAAGTTCTCCCTTCAGAGCACAGGAGACACATAAACCTAACCTCATCTTAGTTAATCCAGTTTATATACCTGAAATCAGGGATGAACCACCATTAATCAATTGCCACTGCTGACAGCATCACCAGGAAGTGCCACTCACTTCCATGACAACCTGACAGTAGTTAAGAAGTTCTATGAGTTGACTTAGCTCAACTGCAATCTCATTTACAATCATAACCTCCCCATCTTTTGCTAAATAAAGATTTGTAGCTCCAAATATGAATTTCCACAGCCAGTGCAGCACATTTGTATTGATGTCAGCAGATCCCCTGAAGTTGCAAGATGGTGAGGCTTGAGAGGGGCATTTCAGTCAATTGTAAAATAGGAAAGGATTTGTGTGTCTTGATGGTTGGGACACCCACAAAACTTCCATCATGACGTGGGCATAACAGCACTAACTAAATGGTTTCTGTGATTATAGAGACTTTCAGGTGATCCATGCCCGTATCCATAAGCCCTGTTAAAAGTGAACAGCACAGAGCAAATAGAGCAATAAAAAGCAACAAACTGATTGTGGACATTTCCTGGAAGGTATTACTCCCAAGTTTCCTCAAAAACTGATCAGATGCTGTGCTGGGTTTGGGGGAAGGGTGGCGGCGGGTATTGGTAGTGGAGGAAGGGACTATAATGATTGCCCCTGTGTGAAGCTTCAAGACGGTCCCCTGGCTCCAAAGGAGACCCACCTCCAGCCAAGGCTGAGCCAATTAGAAATAGGGAAATGCCTCTTCAAATCCATATTTATGAAGGGAAGAACCAGTTTGGTTAGGAGGGAGAAAACCATTAGGGGACCACCAACATGAACAAAAGACCACCCTGAGAGAGGAGGAAGAGGAGGGGAGGAGACAGAGAACTACAGACACCCAGGTCAGCAAGGAGAAGAGTAGGGGAAGTTAAATGGAATCCTCTGCAGCCCATGGAGGTTCAATGGCAGAACAGATACCCATGTGTAGGCCATGGAGAACTCCACACCAGAGCAGGATACTGTATCCAATGGCACCTGTGTCTACATCGAGAGCTTGTGACAGAGCAAGAAGACCCCAAAGACACTCAATGACAGAGCCAGGGGGGAAGGAGCGCCAGAACAGAGACCTATCTCCAGCCCATGGAGATACCCATGATGGAGCCAGAAGCTGTGCCTGAAGAGGTCCATGACTCCATGGGAAGCTCATTGGGACACGTTGTTCCTGAACTCTTAGCCCATGGGAGGGACCTCATGCCGAAAAGAGTGACAGAGATGAACTGACTGCAACCCCCATTCCCTGTCCCGCTGGTGGGGAGAAGGTAGAGAAATTGGGAGCAAAGTAATTTGAACCTGGGAAGAAGGGACCGGTGGCGGGAAAGTGTTTTAAGATATGTTTTTTATGTCTCGCTATCCTACTCTGATTGGTCATGAATTAAATTGATTTTCTTCTCCAAGTCAAGTCTATTTTGCCCATGACCATAATTGGTGAGTCCTCCCAGTCCTCATTTCAACCCTCAACCCCTTTGTTGTGTTTCTCTCCCCATTTCACCAGGGGTGGGGAGGGGGGTGGGGGGAATAAAGGACTGTGTGGCCTTAGCTGCGGCTGAAACCACCTCAGATGTTTGGTTCATGAGCTTTTGAGAATAACTAGTTCTCAAATACAATCACTCCAAAATAATCAAATACTCACTTACGAGAGACATGGGGTTCTTTTAGAAAGATATAAACATAACACATTCTCCCTTACCTCTGCACTCAGAGAGAAATAGATATTTATCAGCAAATGAAATGTTAATGTTTTTTAAGAAGTGGGGATTAAGATCTTAAAGTCTGTATTTAGATCATATTTTCTTATGGTAAAATGGAAAGGAACTGAAGAAGAAGCTGGAAATAATCAAACATACTTACAAATGATGTATTTGTGAAGTACCACACTATCCATAGGACAGAGAGAGAGAGAGAAACAATATTTTAGGAATTGCATATATTATGGACAAATGCAGAATGGGGTTGTTTCTATATAAATGTAGGATTTTCAGTAGTACTGATATTGTATTGTATCCCCTAAAGGATGGTCAGCTGCTCAGACTGCAAGCAGTCAAGCATCTGTATGTATTGACCATGAGAGCTTGCTGGAGAGGCAGCAGCTCTCCTTCCTGTTCATTTACACAGCTTGCTTTGTTGCAGAAAACAGGAAGCTACTGTTGACATTGATATTGATGTATTATCCATGAAAAGCAGCATTCCAGTGTAAATAGTCACATTGGAGAGCCTTCCCAGAGCTGCCCTGGATGGGGCATGTTGGGCTTGTTAAGCACCTTCTCAGTCCTAAGGATCCAGCACCACCACCCAGTTTCCTCACCCACACTGGCACTTCCTGGGCAAAAATCCATTACTCAGCATGAACTCTTTCAGAAGCAAACTCCCAAATGCACACACGGTCTGTCCTTGAGCTCCATTGATTTTTTATTTGCCTCAGCAGGGACACTTCATTGACAGTGTATTACAAGGATATCAAAATAGGAACATACTTTATTTTACCTAACACAAGACATACACAAATTAAGACAAAATAAGAACTGGCTTAAGCCACCGTCCAGGGTGTCCTAATCTAGGAATAATTTCTAGTTTTCGCACTTGCTTACTTTGTCTGCCAAAGTGGGATTTTTCAACATTGAAATGTCTCCAGAAGCACTGAAAGCTGAAATATTTCCCTTAATTTCCAACATTCTACTGTTCCTTATTTGGGCAGCCTGCAACACCATTTGATGTTATACAGGTAAAAGCCCACAGAAGTACCTACTGATACTGTATCACTCATAACCTCAAGTAGAACATCAGATTTTCCTTGGAGAAGTTCCTTAAGACACTCTGTTGCTATCTTTTCCTTGTATCAAAGCAAGAACAGGATACCAAACTAGAGCTTGATATTTATTGTCCTTTTGGTCATGCAGTCAGTGGAGATGAAGGGTGAAGACTGTCCTATGCCAAATTCCGGGCCAGGGTGGGAACCATTTTTGTGTCCAGTACTTATCAGAGTATTGTTTATACTGCACAAATTTGTACATCTGGGTCAATCCACAAGTTGATTACCTCACTAGACACATGCCCACAATACTTGATTAATAAATCCTCATTTATTCACAGAGTTCAATACATATACATGAAGTAGTGGGCAGAAGAAAGTCCAGATAATTAATATATCCAGAGACTACTGACATGAAGTCATTTCTACCATATTTCTTTCTTTTGGAGAGCGTAGAAATCATTTAAACTATCATACCAAATTGAAAAGTGAGCTTTGGAGGCAATCTTACAATCTCATTTACTTTGCCCTTCGATTACAGTATCAAATTATCCCTTTTTCCTCTGACATTACTCACTGAAGCTCACAGATACACAAACTTGAGTAAATGCACCCAGGACACACCAAGCATTTGAGGAAAAATACTCATAGAGCAGACATTTCCAAAGCTATTAGAGAATTTCCTTTTTTTACTCATCCCAGTTCAAAAGATATAGTTGTAAATCACACTTTGAACATTAAAAAACTTTTTTTTTTTCTTTTTTTCCCCCCTCAATAAGGTACGCCTGGCAACTACAGCTCACATAAATCTGCTTCTTCAGTGTCACTGTCTCTCTCACTAGATACTGTTTCTGGATTTAAGGGGGAAAAGAAGAATAGATTCCTCAATTTGTTTTCCCTTCCCTTCTGCAAGTACCCACATACCATATACATAAGGTTTAAGATTGGTTAATAGGATATATTTTGAGAAATTCCTTTATTGAATTGTTGGCAGCACATCACTGCCTGGATAAGCAACAAAAAGACAAAGCAGGGAACAATGCAACTTTTCATGCCTCAATAAAAACCTTATAAGTACACATGGAACAAGACAGAAGTCCCTCCCAGAGTCTCATATTTTTTCTCCTGTCTCATAAAAGCAAGGCATCCATTAACCTCCTCTTTCACTGTTTTCTGACAGTATACAGCAAGACCTGGAGATAAGTCATGATTTAAATTCTCTACTTCATAGGAAAAAGATGGCTCTGCAGTTAAACCACAGGTGTCAGAGAACCTAGATTCTCCTCCTATTCCAGTTAAAGTCGCTCTGTCATCATGCACTATGAGGTTCATCATATTTACATAAGGGCATTTTACAGCCAGGCTTACTTATGTTTCTAAAGCTCCTAACTGAGGAATTCCAACCAACATTACTGTAAAAATGGAAGTTAGCGTTTCTGAAAGATGTGGAACATCTTATGCTCTGGAGGTAGTGAAGCATTCAGTAACATCCCCAAAATCTAGTTAATGTCAAAAACTGACAAATAAACTGGATGCACAGAAATGTATTCATGTCTGAAGGCAAATGTAAAATATAAATCTGAGTCCAAATTCACTATAAAGCAATCTTCACTGTTCAGAGATCCTAGTATCAGGAGAGAAGCTCACTAGCAAGAAGTAACTGAAGGTAGAAAGCTCTCTTTCATAAACACACACACAGTCATGAATGACTTCTTTGGCAGTCCACTCTTGATTCAGAGCAGCACTGAATTTTCCGCCCAATAAATACTGACGAAATTACTTCCTGGCTTATATTAGACAGCAAATGTCTGTATTAACCAAGAAAAAAGTTCTTCTGAAAGACTTCCCCTTTAAAAGAGGAGTTGAAGGAAGCTCTAAAGGATACCTCTCTCAAAGCTTTAGCACACCAAAAATGTCATAAACTTTTTTAAACTTGCTTAGAAAACAGGCTTAGTAGTTTAGTTTCAAGTTTTCCATTGTGCACAATCAGGTGTACTGGCTCTTCTAAAATACTAATCTTTTACCTTCTGTCCATCTCCTTTGCCTCGCCCCAGTTTACTCTCAGTCATAACAAGATAAAGTTATTTTTCCTGTTTGGCTCAAAGAGGACAATGGGAGAGTTTCTGGTCTATGGGAGTGATGAAACAAGCACTGGGAAAGGCATCTCACAGTACATCATTCACATGTGTCTGTGCTCTGACACTTGTGTGAAATATAAATCCTTCCCGAGAATTAAGAGACCCTATTTTTCCTGGGCTTGACCTACTCCTACCAATTCTTCAAGGCTGAGGCACAAACTCTAATTTACAAACTAATTTTGAAAACTCAAATAATTCTTCCACTTTCTTTAGTGTATAATGAGTGTATTAGTTTCTAGTGTATTAATTTGACATGATGGTGCGGTACATTGCAGAAGATAAAAACCTTAAGTCTTCAGCAAGCCCCTGGTTTCCCAGTCACTACAAATTTCAGAGTCATTGCAGCAACTTGCTTATAGGAAGCAGCCTCAGAAAAAAAACAGAGCAGGAGTTGACACTTCTGGAATCTCTTCAGCAGAAGGGAGTTTAATGAAGGGAATATTGGAATCCTACTTCACCTAGAGAAGGTATGTCTCAACAAGAAAATGTATCAGTAAGTACTAGGTCATCTTCCTGCACTTTGTCTATAGTATCTGAGCCCCTCCTGAAATAATGACTTCATCTCTTTTGCCTAACATGCAAGTTATGGACTAAGTTCTGTGCAGTAATGAGAAAGTGCAGCAGAGTTTAGCTATGGTAGCATTCAAAGGACAAGGTGACAGCTGGGATCCACTGTGCTCAGTGCCAAAAACAAAAAAGAGAAATGTGGATAATTTTACATTTACTGTATTTCATTTTCATAATTTTAGAGTGTTGTTGGGAGAGATCAGCAGGTGAAAATAGGAAAGGGAAATATTTAAGAGTCAGTTTCAAATATTTTTGTTAAATACAGCTTCAAATACTTTGAGGTAAACCTGGTAGAGAGTTTCCTGAATCTTCTGTAAACTGAAATGGGGTTTCAGTGGTGGAGTGGCAGAGGGAAAGAGGAACCTTGTGCTGCCCACACAACTATCAAATTAATTTTAACACATCCTTCACAGGGCAAAAAGGAACAATTGCACCATTCAATCAGAGCAACTTGAAAGTGGCAGGGATTTGCTAAGTCAGCCATTTTTAATATACCATGGAGTACAAAGTACATACTCCACATCTGTCACAAATCACTCGCTACAACAGAGGCGATGTTTAAGGAATTATTCAGGATAAAATCCACCTTTAGATAAAATACTTTTGGGACAGTAGCAAGTTTCTGTAGCTAAGGGCACTGGCATAGTCTTACAGAATCTTGCCATTTGATTATGACCTTTTTCTCTCATAGCAGAATACTAAGCTGCTATAGCTCAAGATCACTACAACTGCAGATACAGACACTGTGTGAGCAAGAGCAAGACAGCAATCCCTGATAGTCCTTTCCTGTCAAAATAACGTGTTCTATGAGGAACAGGCTGAAAAAGGGCATGCATAATGTCTGCTGCATTCGGTCACTTTTTTTGATGTAGACATACCAAATACTGCTTAGAAAAGGCAACTCACTATTCATTGTGAATACTGAAATTCTAGGGAGGGTCCTTGGGCATGTGTTGTTCCTGCTTTATTCAAATTTGCACACAAAATCTGAAATACTGATCTAGCAGAAGGGGCTACTGTAATGGCACAGATTTTGTACCACAGGAGACTTTACAAGGAGTGAGGTTTTTCAAATGGAGGTTCACTGGGGTGGCGAAAATGCTGATAATGTTTTGCATTTAACAAGGAAGAGTCAGACTGTATTTAACACAAACTACTTTTACTTTAATATTACTTAGTTACCATGACACCTAGAGCTTAACTGCAACCTCCAGCTTCCTGCTGTCCAAAAAAAAAAGATGACCTTTGGCTGTTGCAGCCACATCCCATGTCCCTCTATAAACAAGATAGCTATTTAACACAGATCCAGTGCACTCCTCAGCACAGATGAAATCCCAATTTGCATGACATGGGCACATCCTCCCATCAAAACTCCTATGATACAGTTAGTTCAATCTTATACTTAAGAGCCCATACCATTAAATGATATATTTTACAACAAATCATTGAATGTCTTAAGATCAGCTACTTAGAGCTTGATCCAACAGCTCATCAGACATGCAAATAATTATAGATTTCTCTACTGTAAGACTTTTTGCTCTGATTCTTCCTCCTAAGAGTTCTGCCTTATAAACCAGTATTTTTTTTTTATTATTTATTACGTATTTTCCATTGTAAGTACTACACTACATGCTTGGCCATCCAGTATTCTCCCTCTTTAACTCAGTGTACATTCTTGCCCTAGCTTTTGAACTGAAAAGTAAAGCAAAACAAACAAACAGAACCAAAACCATACAGAGCAACTTTACTGCCTGAAAATCTGAGAGTTACTTCTTGAGCGCAATCTCCTCAAAAACAATACCAAATAAGAACTGTATTGGTAACACTGAGAGCTTTATTATGAAACAGGAAATCTGCCCTATTAAGCCCGTGACAATGGTTCATTCGCTTCATCAGCAAATTCCCATACAGACCTTAACTTGGTAAATGTAAGTTGATGCACATTCCAAGCAAACTCCACCACCAAGACATGAGAGACAGAGGCTTATTTTGATCTGGCTTAGCAATCAGCTTTTCTCAGTTTGCCAATGCCCTCCTGGATGAAGTAATCCATGGAAGGAATAGTTAGTACTCTATCTACATCAAAAGTAATCAGCATATTGAGTCTGAAATAGTATTGACCAAGCCGGCTTCTTGCTCATCTACTTTGTACTGATGTATTTTTTAAGCAGAAAAGCAAACAGAGGAAAAAAATATTACAGGAGGAGAAATTATATGATCAGAAGCATTCAGGATACCAAATATCTACCTTGAGTGATCTTAACCCTTGAACAATAGTTGCGGATTCTAGTCTGCAGTGCTCCTTTAGTATGAGTGGCATAGCCTGCAAATTTAATTTACTGGCTACTACTTCATCATCAAACTTTTTTCCAAAAGGTAAGGCCTCTACCTTGTTACAAAAACACAAAAGCTATCATAACTCACCTACCTCAATACCCTCAATGTTTTCTGATGGCCATTCAAGATCATGCCTTCTCTCTTATTCCTTCCCAAGGAAGCTACAGGCAGGATAGCCATCCTAGGATGTAAGTCTGCTCATCCTCCATACCCCAGAGCTCCTCCAGTGAAGCAGACTCCCCATGGGAAGACCCCTGCAAGGCTGTGAGCTCTCTCTTGTGAGTATGGCAGCAAAGCACCACCAGCTAGACCCAAATACACCTCTTATTCATGAAGCTCCATCAGCTAAGTCTCTGAAGACAGAAGAGCAGAGTAAGGTTTCTCAGCTGGCATATTCCCATACTTATTTTGCAAATGAAAAATAGGAACAGCCTCTAGCAAAGAGAGGTTCTGCTCTCAATTTTGTGTCCCTAGGCATTTCAGCAATGGAAGAAGATACTGAGTAGCAACATAATAAAACTGCTTCTTTTCTCATCAAGGAGACGACAACAACATGGCAATCTGTGGGAAAGTTGAGGCTGCCTCTAGCTTTCAGAAGTTTTTTTAAATCTACTTTAATAAGATTATTAATTCTCTTAATTACCTGTATATCCTGCTTCTGCATTATAAAGCTGTGCAGATGGAAATTAACTGGGATTTTTCCTACTGTGACTTTTATTTGCTATCAGATTAGTACCATTTTATAAAAGTTCTTTTGAATTTTCTTTTGTGTGGCTCAGTTAAAGTTGATTTCATATATTCAGATTCAGCTAATTCAGATTCTACACTTAAATCCCTTGTTGCATCACCCACCTTTTAAGAACTCAGTGGCCAGGCTAATTGTGCTCAAATAACTAGTGCAGCAATGAAGTGTGTGGGGACTATGAAAGATGAGCACATCCGACTTCTGTCTGTCCATACACATGGAGCAGCAGCTAAACGAGGTGAGTGAACTTTTGAAGCCAAGGCACAAGTCTTTCTAGTTCGCTGTGTGCAGGAGTAATACATTTGTTATGAAAGCAAACTTTCATTTCTTTGATCAGTTACTAACCTGCCAGTGATATCAAGACATCATATGAAGTTCAAATCTTACTGTAGTTGTTTCCCTATCACAAACAGCAATCTGTAAGCCATTGACCTTTCCCTTGTCAGTTGACAAGAACAGCTCTAGAAGCTACCAGAGTGTGTCAGCACATAGGCTTAACTTAAATAGCATTATTGACCCAGAAAGCAACCTCTTTCTATAGCTAGTAAGAGAATAAGCAATAAAAAACCACCATCAGTTTTTCCACACATAGGTGTATGAACCAGATCATCAGTCTTTATTTAAAAGAAGTATGATCAATTGGGGAAAGATAACTACCTTATTTCCAGTACAAAAAAGATTGACAGGCTTAGAGATTCCTGCAATGATTACATAAGAATGTGGCATAACACAAATTCAGCCCACACACACAGTCACCTCAAGATCTGACTTTGAGGGGCAAAATCAGTACATGTTTGACATGTGTTCCAGCTGCTCATGGAAAAGTGCATGGGTTTGACTCCCAGGGATCTACTCAATATCTTGAATACATTTAGAAAGTGGTATGATTCTAGTGGCTTTCCCATCAGAAACAAATTATTAAAATCAGCTTTTCTATAAACTGCTGCCAAAGATTAAATTATAGTATGCTAGCAGACACCACAATAATACAAACTGTTTCCTCTGTGTGTTAGGTGACAAGACTATCAGTAATGTATCTTATAAAGGAGGGAAACAGAGGACTTGAATCTTGTATCTGAGGCATGAACTTTCAAACAGACAGAAAAGAGTTGCTTGCATAGAAGACTCAACTCATTTAGAAGCCAGGCTTAATTTGGACCAAGCAATACATAAGTCCGTGAAATTTAAGATTTCTCAGTCTCTCCCAACTTTCTCAATTCATCAAATATTCTAAGTTCAAAGATTTATTCTGTAGTATCCTTTTCCATTTGCTTTCCTAAATCATCTCCACAGAGAAGTACATTTTAAAAAACTGATTAAATAAAAGTTAACCTCTGACACCAATGATCATTAACACTGCTTAAGCAGCTTTATCTTTTGCTGCCTCTATGAAATATTAACCAGTCATCATCTGAAAGGATTCTGAGGAGAGTTTTGTATATCCTGATCCATCCTGTAGTGGAATAAAACTTAAAGTGCATATTTGAATGCTTTGTTAAATTTGCACCTCTCAAGACAGATCTAAAGTTCCAAGTGCTCTCAGCGCTTCTGAAAATGCACTGAAACCTACAGGAAGCAAAGAAAACTTTAAAAAAGGAACACTGTGTTCAGATCTTCCTGTATAGCCATTATATTGATGTGTCCCTTCCTTGTATTTCACTTCAGCTTTACCAATGCTACAACACATCTTCTGGTACATTACCTGCATTCCAGTGAGATCTCTCATCTTAAAAGGACCAGTTTGTCTCACTCCTGAAGAAGGAGGCATCTTTTCTGCTTGGGCTAAATTCCACAAGAAGTGTTTAGAACTGCAAAGTACCTAGTCCTCTGCATGAAATTTAGTTCTGAAAATGTTGCTATCAGCAGCTTAAATGCTCACAATGAAATTAATATCACTGCAAGTTGCACATATTCAGGTGAACCATTCAACTTATCATTTGTAATGCTGTCTAGGAGCCTGTTTGCTTTCCCAATGCTGACAAACTGACATTGTATGAGGTTATTAGGGCTCAGGCACAGAAATGAGTTGCTGTGCTGCATCATAACAGCTGACCACATTCAGTCTGTGGCAAACATAAGGTAATATGATTTATGTTACAATCACTTTTCTAGAGCTAAATCAAAGAAACCAAACCAAATTACCTTGAATTTGCTGTAATCTAAAAACACACACTCACAGTTACCATGTTATTAGTAAACTTGCTAAAAACTTATCAAGCTGATCATATGCCTGAGTCCTAAAACTAGATTAGGCCAGGATAGCCAAAATAGGAGCCGTCACGCAAAGTTGAAAGCAGAGCTGCTCAAAAGTTACCCTGTATCTTCAGAAGCATTCAGTGAGGGGCTAAATGTAAACGAGGGGGATTGGCTATTACTCGGTCCAAAAATGCACTGAAGATGCGCAGAGGTAAAAACAAGAGAAGCACCAACACTGTAATGTTGCAAGAAAGGCATTTTTAGGGGGCTTAATTCCAGCTGGAAAAGGCTCAGAACTGTGAGCTTTGCACTTGCCTAGGAAACGCTCTTCTTTCATTCCCACACGCTGAGATATTGATACATTCTTCAGAAGTCAGCAGCGTATCCTTTCAATGCAAATACCTTGCAAGACCTCAACACTAGCCAACCTCTCAAGTTAAAAGCATAACCATATCATGTTCCTCTTTTCCCACAGGGAAACAGCCTTTAGCCTCAAATTCCATGCTGAAAACTTCACCTTTGCAGTGAATTGCACAAACCATGGCCTAATCCACCACCTCACAATGTAACAGTCATGCTGAATTGCACTGCCCTTTGGCTTTGTGTAGCTGCCTTCCCCTTTCCTGTGCCTACTATTAATAGTCCCTTCCAGGTGTTCCTTCTTTCATGGTACCAACATGGAGATGTAGCAATAGCTAATTTCACAGTTACCAGTGCTAATGGGAGATGCCATTAAATTATCTCAATTCCAGAGGAGTCAGTATGCAGTTGCTAAAGAAAAAAAATACAAAAAAACCCCCAGGCAGTTCTGCAGAAGCTATGCATCAGCAGGAGTGACCTCTCTATAATTTAACAAGGTTGGTCTTTCTAATCTCAGTCACAATACATGAACACCTGTCTTACTTTCATGTTAATAATAAAAATGTCCTGCTGAGGTTTTAAAATTATTTTATGACAGCAACAGTCACCATTTTTAACTGGAATACATGAAAAGAATTCAAAAGGTGTCAGAAGAGTCTTCAAATGAGACCACTAACTGGACAGAAAGGGTTCCTTCCTGGCCCTGAATGTCAATGCCTTAAGGCATAGGTTGATTGCCTTATTACCTTAGTTTGCATAGCTACAGCTGTTATTAGCAGTCATAAAACTCACTCAACTATAAGCTTCTGACTTGGAGGCTACTTCCTGCAATGAATTCTATAGGCTGACAGGGTGCCAAGTTATGCTATGTTGTCTTTTGTCTGCTCTAGATTTACTGCCCTCTCACCTAATGAAACCAAAAATAGGAGCAGAACCCTCAACTGAACACCAAATTGAGCTCTGTTGATGTACACTGTAAACTGTTAGCAACTGAGTCTCTGTGTTCTGGTCCCCTTCCAATGGCACAGCAAAGAGGTCAGCTTGTGAGCAGCAGGGTAGGCACTTGCTACGGCGGCTATGTCTTGCACAGCACTAAACGTATTCTCAGCTTTTTATATATACTCCTAGTTTACTTCTATTTTCCGAGCTAAATGTGGTTTTTGCATCCTCTCATTTTCTGCAACTTCTATCATATTTCCAATCCAAATTGTTTGTTTCAGTTGGCCATTTTCAATCTGCAAGTCTTGAAGGGATCCAAGCACTGTTTTCCAGGAGCTAGATGAACATCACATTAACTGAAGCTAACCTAGCATTAAATTCAAGTACACACAATTATCTTTCCCCACTATATGTAATCTGCATTTTGATCTGCAGGAAGCATCATAATCCATCTTAACTATGACAGCTTTACAGTATGAAAATCATACTCCCACTTTTCACCTCAGGGCCCTTGTACACTGAGAACTTCAAGCACGCTGACTGTCCATTCTCAACTGGAATTTATTGCACATTCACTTGCAGACTGCGTAATTAATATCAATCTTCATGTCTTCTGACCAGCTAAATAAGGTCAAACGAAGAACAAGATTTCCTCCTCACCACTGATTTTAGATGACTCTTCTTTTTAGACAACACTGAGACATAAAACTCCTTTATTTTTTCCAGATAGTGTTTAAAAGAAATCGGTGATTAGTTTGGAAGATATGAACTGCAGACATGCATATTTTCATAATGCACAGTTCTAAAATAGAGTGGAAGAAGCACTGGCTCTAGTCTGGCTGTGCCGCACAGCCCTTTCTGAAAATGCAGGAGAGAAAACAATCAAACATCCATAACCTGCAGCACTAACAAATGGCAGTCATTCCTCAAAAGAGAAAACTCTTTCATATTCCATCAGTATAAACTATCATGAGAACTTTGGGTGGACAATAATCCCTGATGAATCAAGTGGTTATTTTGCCAGTAAAACAGAACTTACATCAAACCAAGGGTAGACTCCATAGAGCTTTAACCATCTTGTATCATCTATTTCTTGTCTAGGAGAAGGGCTGTTAGAGACAGTCATATGCAAAGCCTTACACATCTTACTACCTAATGTGTTTGACTTTGGAACACAGTCCACACAGTAAATACTGACAATTCTTTACTCATAGGTACACTTTGTGTATATTTTCAATGCAAAATGTGTTCAAAGCATGTTCTTCCAGTTTTTGTTATAAATTATTGTCTGTCTCTGTAGCACATTAATCTCAGGTAGACCTGTACTTCGTGAATCATCTAAGGCCCTTGTCATTTTCTTAATTTCTGCCTCCTTGTAGGTTTATTATTTCCTAATTTTTACCACTAACATTTGCTATTTTTTATTCTTGTTCCTTTACCTACCCTGTTGGCAACTTAAAGAGACTGGAGAGAGCAACAAAACTCCTTGGAAAAGTTAAAAGAACTTAACAGGTAAAAGCCATAAGGTTAAGAGAGAATATCAGCTTAAGAAAATTGTCTGAAAGTATACAGTCAAGCCTTCTAGCTATATTTTTTTCTTCCTCATAAAAGTCAGCATAAATAACCTTCAAACGGCACTTGTTTACTTAGTTTTGGAGGGTTTATTGGGGTTTTTCTGAGGGGTTGTTTTTGTTGTTTGGGAGTTTTTTTGGAAACACAGGAACAATGGATACACACTTTCTCCTACACAGGATACAATGACAAAAATGACAAAAAGTTATTGCCTCAAGGAGTTTGTACAATAAACTAAACTGTCAAAATGAACTTCCACTAGGGTCTAAAAATGAACAGTGATTAAAATTAGTGCAGGAACTGTTAGTTGATATTTTTTATAAGCAAAAAGCAAGATTACATTAACTGGCCCCTTGGGAATAAAAGAGATTTACAATAGACTTAATTAAATTCATCTAATGAAGTTCAAATATAAGAACAACAAACAGGCTCATCATCTGAAGTGGTGCCTAAACCCTAGTAAAGCATTATGAACTGTAATAAATGCCTCATGCTCCTCTGGAAAAGCAGCAGAGGAATCTTTCCTAGAGGAAATAAAGTAAAAGAAAAAGATATTTTTGTGCATATACATGTAAATACATGCACATATAAATAATGAAACCAGACGAAGTATGCAAAAAAAATCAGAAGTGGAATTATTTTTTAATTTTACTGAAATTAATTTAATGAACTATTAAATTTCCATATTATTTACGCATTAAACAAAAAATTCAGGGATAATTCTCCAAATACTTCCCACCACTAAGTTGCTCTGCTCATAACGGCCACAGTGGCATTGAAACCATGTAAAATGGGTGCATTTTACCCTGTGACACATCCAGAGGACTAGAACTCTGAAATACCTGTTCCCGCCTAGTGTCCCCCAGAGACAATGGGTTTCATGCACACAAGGTTCAGTTTTATCCAGCAGAAATAGATTATTATGAAAGTTCAAGGAAAAAAGCTTACAGTTTCAAGGCTCGATTTTCCAGCAGAATAGCATTACAGAAGGTTCCCTAAGAGAAAACAGCATTGTACAAGGATGACAGGATTTTAGTATTTACTGGAACTACTTTTATTAGGAATTAAGGCAGAGTAAAGGAAAGAGATATATCCTGGACTCAGAAGTTTTTTGAAAAAATAAGTTTAAATGATGCTAAAACCTAAAAAACTTTCAGAGGTCAATTTAAAACCTCTGTAGTCTTGTTCTTTCCCAAGGACATGCTTCCCAGTGAGTCTCTCTAAACCAAAGCTCTTGTTTTTAAGTATTTTCTTCTCAGAAAGAACAGTAACAGCTTGTGTAAATGGTGAAGTGTATGAACTCTGAACAGTTGATAAAAATTCCAGTTCAAGCCATATTTGAAGATAAAAAACAATCAACCAGCAAGGTATTTTCAGTCAGATTCTTCTGTTTCCAAAGTTTTTCCAAACTGTTGTGAACCCTTATAATTTCTCTGTTTCGTAATCTACTCTGGTATTGATTTTTCTGGGCAGGCACAGAAAAATCTAACTTCCAAATATGAAATGCAAGATGGCCCTTTTTGTCCTGAGTATAACAGAACAGAAGGTTATTTTCTCAATTCTTTGCAAACTGCATAGCACCCATCTCAGCCATATCCTTCTACTTGCCTCTACATCTGCTTCTTAATACATAAAGCATGGGACAATAAAGTTTGTTTCCTTCAAATGCATTGCCAGGGTTTAGTTTTGATGCTGAAACTGTTTGGGGCCCTTTTACAGAAATGGACTTTAACTTCTGCAAAATATTATACAGTTACCACTCCAGCTCTCCTTCAGCTGAGTTTACATTGTATGTTTCCTGGGACAATTTAATTTGTCCCTACTCCATGTCCATGCAACATTTAAAAAGTCTTGGGAGCAAATTCTCTAATACCTAAGCACAAACCATTCTCTTGCTAAAGCAGAAGTTCTTTGGATTTCTATGGTACCATCTATGGATTCTCCAAAAAACTGTGAAGAGGCACCTCTACTCAATGTATTCAAATTTGGCACAAGAATACTAGCAGTAATAGCATTAACAAAAAGTCTTTTTTTCTCATGAATTACATGAAATTGTCCAGCAGATAAAATGGGATACTGAGGAACAATCGTTTGTTTTCCAGTATTTCTGTTAAGCAATTGTAACTAATAGGTGCCCTCCCACTCTCCCACAGCCAAAAGGAAGCCAATCCATAATAAGCCTCCACTGCAACACTTGAAGTCATCTTTACTGTAGAACATACGAGAAATAAAGTGTATATTCTTCATATTAATTATACCATGAAATGCCTAGAGGCCACAGAACTAACAGTCCCTTGCACTAGCGACAACTGTCCCTGCTTCAGAGGCAAAGCACTGAGGGGACAGAGAGAAGAGGCAAATACTCACAATACATGATTAAAACAGTGAATGGAAAAGGAAGCATAGAAACCCACATCACTGAGCTTGGAAAAATATCATAACCTTCTGTCCTGGTTTTGCTAGGATAGAGTTAATTTTCTTCTTAGTAATTAGAATAGTTGTGTTTTAGTTTCAGTGTAAGACTTATTATGAGAGGAACATTGATAAAAGTACTGATGCTATTAGTTGTTGCTGGAGTTCAAGACCATCATGTTTGGCTGCTTCACAGCTGCATTAGGACAGGGAGGGAGAAGCGCAGTGAATAGCAAAGCCCAGAACTGGCATTTGGATGTGCCAATGAAATATTCCACATCATATCACGTCATGTTTAGTGTATTATCTGGGGCTGACCTGAAAGGGGGGGATTCTCTTGGGAATCGCTCAGGCTCGCTTTTCTGGGATTGCGATTTCAGTTTTGGGGTTCCTTTTCTCTCCTCCAGGATCGTTATCAGTGGGTGGTGAGCAATTGCACTGTGTATCACTCATAGATATATAGATAGATAGATATAATTATTACTCTTATTATTCTTATCTTAATTTTATTTTTACTCTAATTATCAAATTGTTCTTATCTCAACCTACAAGTTTCCTGACCTTTACCCCTCCAATTCTCTCCCCAATTCCCTGGGTGGGGGGGAAGGGGGCAGGAGGGGCTGCAAGTGGGTGTGTCTTGTTTGGCTGCCAGCTAAATTAAACTATCACACTTACATAACTGCACATATATAACATCTGTCCCAAGCCCCTTTCCAGAAACCTTAATCTAGCCCTAGCTATCATCACACCAGGTATCTGCATTTCACCTACTGATATAAAAGTGGGAATAAATCTTCTCTGGCAATGTTTAAAAGGATCTTTACAAAGGCCCTGAAGTGCAAGACAACATTCAGGAGAGAGTCAGCATCACTACTAAATCCTGACTGCAAATGGCACTTCCAGGCATTTAGGATGACAGAAGCAAAGACTCTTGTAATGACTGACTATGGCATAGAATAATGAAAAGTTAGTAACATGAGAACTAGATTTTTCTGTCTAAAGCACTTATTTACATTAAAGCAACTTGTTTATTTATAGAATCACGGAATAATTTAGGTTGAAAAGGACCTTTAGGATCATCAAGTCCCAACCATCTAGCATTTATATCTAAAAATAAAATAAAATAGATAAACTTTAGGACACCCTCTGATCTTATAATTTGTCAAGGAGGCCTGGTGGCCAGGAACCCTTAGCTATGTCACCTGAAAAGTAGCTGGTTATATTATTTGCAGAACAGGACAAAAAATGACAGCTTTGGTTTACATTACTTCAAAGCAAAAAAAAAAAAAAATTAAAAAAATCAGAAATCTTTCACTAGTTTGCAAACTAAGCTTCAGTTAAACCTGCCTAACATTGCAAGATTCTGCAATTGCAAGACCTTATTGAGGCCTTTCAATACCTAAAGGGGGCCTACAAGAAAGAAAAAGACAGACTTTTTAGCAGGGCCTGTTGCAATAGGACATGGGGAAGTGTCATTAAACTAAAAGAGGATAGATTTAGACTAGATATAAAGAAGAAATTTTTTACAGTGAGGGTGGCAAAACACTGGAACAGGTTGCCCAGAGAGGTGGTAGAAGCCCCATCCCTGGAAACATTCAGAGTCAGGCTGAACAGGGCTCTGAGCCACCCGATCTAGTTGAAGATGTCCCTGCTCACTGCAGGGGGATTGGACTAGATGACCCTATAAAGGTTCCTTCCAACCCAAACCATTCTATGATTCTTCACAATGACTTTCACAGAAGCTGGTTCAAATGTAGACAAAGCTTTCTGAGCACATTTTCCCTGCCAGTCCAGTCTGTGATCATCGCCATGATATACCTGTACGGTACAATTGAGAATTGTGTCACATCCATTTTTCCCTGCTTCACATTGGCAGTGAACTTCACACAAAATCTTCAGGTATCAGAGAGACTGACCAATTAAGAACTGATGATAACTTATTACTATACATTTTCTTCTGATATGTTCTCTATAATTTCTTTATCAACGCTTGAGTTAATTTCCCATCTCCTGTGTTTCACTGCAGTAACTGAGAAAATAAACAAGAATAAAACAGAGGTGATCATGCTTATGGTTTGTCTTAACATCCAGCAACACTGCCTAGCTCCAACAGCCTAAAACCTGTCAGGAAGAAAAGCAATAACAAACCTATCAGCTGTCTCTTACAGGAAGAAAAAATATCACTCTATATGCTTAAAAATGGAAATATTTTTCAAAACTAGGCTTAAACTCTGCTTTTAGCAATAGCCTTGACTTCCTTGCAAAGTAACAGGTAGTGCAGTAAAAGGTGTATAGAAATTGCAGAACTCACATTGCAAGTGTGTTTTATAATTATCCAGTGACACCAAGCTGCACTCAGTGTAGATCAATGCAGCCACAATAAAGTTAGGGAAGCAGAAGTTATTTCATTGAGCATAGTTCCAACCTTTAATTCTTTTTCTGTCTTTCCCATTAGCCAAAAGCCCCTGCATAAACTTAGCCAGCTATTTAATAAACACATACATATTTCACTTTCACAAATTCAAAAACAATTGAACAATTTGAAGTAAAGCATAACAGACACATGTATTTGGTTCCAAGAGCTGTCACAACAGAAACACTTCACTTGCACTCCCACCCACACAACTGTTAGATTGCACTGGTTGCTCCTTAGTCACCTGACATTCACATCTCTCAGTCAGACGAGACTTCTTTGGCATATAAAACCAAAGTCCTCAGATACCTTAATGGCATAAGCGATGGTGTCTCTTGTGCTACCATAAAAGCAAGAGCTACAGATGCTCCTGTTGAGATTTACTAGTGACATTAAGCACAATGAGCACCAACCAACCCCTTGGAATATGAGAGCTCATTACCTTCCCTTCCACTTCAACCTTTGGAGCAGTTCTGAATTCAGCCAGAGAGGTTAGGTGGGATTGAAAGGTGAAGTGCAATTTCATTTCTCCTCAGAGCAGTTTGTAGATTTAAAAGATGGTTTCATTAGCTGGGAGGGGCTTTTTCTCCCCCTTGCACAGATGTCATTCTTCCTCATTCTTCATAAAATATAGCTAGGCACACTCAAAGTTCAAAAACTGCTGGACAATCAGCCTTCTGCTTTCATTTGTCAAGAGGAGTAGTTTCAACAAACTTTTCAGTGTGGGGTCAGACCAGAGGTGTTTGGAAAAAGAAAGCTTCCCCATCCACCAGCCCAAAGGGAAGTTGAGCCCACTTGGAGTGCAAGACATCATATTCACTCCAACCACAGCTATTCTCACACTCTGTCTGATCAGATCTTATAGGGTTGATATCGGTCTCATTCTTATCTGTATTACACTTATGTAGCCATGTCAACCTCAAAGCAATTATCCTAGAGTGAGACAGAAGATACTCTGGCCTCAAGTGTATTTTATCTGACAACACCCACCTCTCAAGTTCTCAATGCTTTGGAATATAAGGGAACCACCAAACACTTTAAATCAAATCCCCTGAATTAAAGAGACCTGTCCCAACAGAGAACTTGATGCTCCATTTCTAATGCCATTTCAGAAATGCTTTAGAGAAAAGAAAACAATGGTTTTACACGATAGCTGTATGGAATCAGCTTCTAGCTATTTATTCCTTACTTCCCAGATGCACAACATAGCTTCAGAGAAAAAGGCTTTGTCAATTTTTTTTTTTGCACAATAATACAATTCTACATATTTAAAAGCCCAAATCTTTTTCTAAGAAAAATCAAAGGTTAGAACAGGATTTTGCAAAAAGCTAACAAAGAAAAAAAATTATTATGTTCCTAAATCTGATCTTATTTCTATGTCCCATCTATGTAAAACAATGTGAGAAACAAATGTCTCAGTCAAGGAGACAATATATTGTTTTGCATCTTCTTTGAGTGGTACACTTTGGGTATCTAAAGGGAAATTCCTAAAAATTTGCTTTCTAACTCTTTTGTCATCCCCTCCTTCCCTTCCATATCTCAGTTAGAATGAGTTACTCTTGGTTTTGTACATGTCTGTTTTCTCTCTTCTTGCAACAAATCTTGAACAACAGCGAGATACAGGAGAAATATCAGCCACAAAACTGAATCTTTATACAGCTTTAAAGACCAATGTGTTTCTTATACGAATGGTTTGACCCAAGAGAGTTTTTAGAAGCCATTAATCTTCACATGTTTAAGTGAAAAATTAAAAAAAAAAAAACCCAAAACGTAAGTGTATAACATTTACATTCAACTGTGGCATGTTGTTGAAACTGTTGGAAAAGAACTCTTCACTAATCTCTTTATCACAGGCCTCCATCCAAAGCACAGCACCAGTCATCTGGTGTTTATCCTTCACCAGGTTCAGGCTCTAACCTAGGCTGTCTCTCCACCTGCCACTCAAGAGCCACTTTCAGAATAGAGGGACAAAGAGTCTAAGAGCTGACTAATTACATCAGTACCCTTCTCCTAGTCATCCCAGTTACACCTGTGTGCTTCAGTGGTAGTTTCAGGAATTCTAGTCCTTACCTATATATCTTCTCCATAGAACATAAGACACCAATTGCCTTATATCATATGAAAATTTATCTTTTTCTTTTTTTAAATCCAAGTATCAGAAAGATTTTTTTTTATTGCCCAGATAAACACATAATCCTTTTATGAATTTTCCTAAGCTCTTGGCCTCAATACTATTTCCATGGTAATAAGTTCCACAGAACTGTACATTGCATGAGAAGCATATTTCCTCTTCTCACTTCCAAACTGGCTGTCTTTTAACTTAACTCTATGTTCTTGAACTATGAAACAAAACAGCATCTGAGCATTTTTCTCTCTCTGTGCCACCTTATTTACAGCATGGGAAACAAAGTGGTAATTTTGTGTTGATGTAGCAGTCTGTCTTCTCTCTCTTATTTTTCCCACTGTTAAAACATCTCTCCTCCTCTCAGTTTATGCTTTTATTCAATGATGCAAGCTATCAGCACAGCTATTACTTCAGAATAGAAACTAGTCTCTCATGTGGACAAAATCCTTAAACTACAGAGCAGGGGAAGAAACCAAGACTCCAAATCCTCACTAATTGTGATCTTCTGGCTTTCGCTAATTTACAGGATTAACTCACTCCTCTAATAGTGCACAGATTTCTTCCTCACATCACAGCTGAGTCATGGGGTTTTCATACTCATAGGATAAGCCTACTTAGCTCTTTTCAGTCCACGGGATACCTTTTACTTCTTTCTTCCCTCAGTCACCCCAGTATCATGAAGAGGAAAAGTAATGATTCTAAGGTCATTAAGCCATGCATAAAAACGCTGTAAGAGATCAAATCACACCAGAGTAATGCAAAAAAGAAACCCCTCCTACAGTTCACATAGACTTCAGTTTCCCCTCTTGATGATATAAGAGAAGCAGTATACAATTAGGCTGTTAGTTGAGGGGGTGGACAGGAGGACTGAAATACAAATAGCCAACTCCTGTAATATACAAATTGAATGATCAAACAATCATGGCAAAATGTCAGCTGATGACATAAATTGACTTTAGTAGGGTCATATCTAACTATTAGTGATGTGGTTTAAAAAGGCTTTTAGTCAGAGGAAAGCTACTTCAGAGATAACTAATGCATGAGGGATGAGGGCAACAGAGATAATTAAGCAGGGATATAATTTCAGTGCCAATGAATTTGTTTGACAGTCTGCTTCTTGGCCCAGTCAAATAAACTTTGGAAATAAAATTCCTGCACTTTCAGTCTACAGTCTCACTACAGAATTACTTCATTGCTAGAGTCCAGGTCACAGAATGGGGGGGAAAAAAAAAGAAAAAAAAAATCAGTGCAAGAGTTTGCACACATTTGTTCAGCATCATCATTCATGAGCTCACAGTAATAGGAACAAAGTTTTATGCTATGTTCAGGGTGCAATCATACTCAAGCATGGATTTCATACATTCAGTGACTGAACTGCTATTGAAACATAAGCCATCCAAAAAATTCTGGACTGAAACCTAACCGCACAAAGGCAAAATGCCTCCCGCATTAGGTATCACGTACCAAATCATGTATGGTTGCACAAGAACACAGTACAGACAGTATACAAATCTCCTTTTCTTTTGTTGCTAAGATGTTTTGGCAAAATAAGTCTGCCTCTAGGAAGCATGGAATAATTATAGAAGACACTTGTTAGTCTACAGATGGAGCAAGTAACTCAATTTCTGTATCTTGTATTATATCCTTTAGAAGCTACTTAAATTACCCTGGCATTGTTGTAGCAATCATTAACATTTTAGCTTTATCCTGCTGAACACTTTAAGAAGCAACAGAAACAGCAGCAAGTGGAAGAGATACACAGCAGAGACTTGGGAAAAAAGCTTGGAATCAAAATCCTGGATGGGAATGCCTCACACACAAACATTGGCTCTGTATCTGAACTCTCCATCTTGTGCCCAACTCTAATCATTACCAGTTTCTTTTTAAAAGTCTTTTCCTGAAAGAACTGATGTGTTATGAGACAGCTGTGACCTAAGTAAACTCCAAACAAATCATTCATCTTTGCAAAACTCCAGAACAAGCTGGTACTTTCTCAGAGAACAGTTTTCTTCTAAACACACATCATATATAAAGAGGAAACAGAAAGCACATACTGTAGGCTTTCATCAATTGTACACAAACAAAGCCTTTGATAACTCTCTGAATAGGCTTGAGATCATTACGCCTGGGGCCAAGAGGCTCTCAGTAGTTTAAGATGTAATTTTCCAAATTTTTGGTCAAAAGGGTCTTTTTAAGTGCAGGGGAGAAAGGAACACTTTTTCCTTTAATATTGTTATGTTGACAATAGCCCCACTCAAATCTTTACAGGCATTACCTTTTTCCTTACCAAATTCAAACGTTACAACCTCAAGGTCTGGAGCAGGAGGCGCTCACCCTATCCGCATCAACAGCCACTTTTTTTGTTACCCATCCTTCCCTTTCATGGCCCACACTGTTCCTGGAGCAGTTGGCCTTTTCCAGTTCTCTGGTTCTTTCTTACCTTTCTGTCACTCAAATCTAGCACTGTACTATTTTTTTTTTGTTTTGCTTTTTTAAACCATCTACTTAAAAACATGAAAAGATTCTTATGCAGACCCAGGAAGGTAACCAGTGGGCCAAGGAAATGCCCATCATTTCCGCAGCTCACACCACAATGCAGTTAACGCCATGCTTTTGGCATGGCACACCATGAGGCATGCCAACATACCAGAACCATGCAGTTAAGTTAGGTTAAAAGAGGGTGCTCATTCTAAAGAGGAAGAACTACTTCTAAATAATGGAGCATTTTTACTCCAGAAAAAGTGGTTTAGTATAACCAGTTTAATCTAGTCACTATTTTCAACTCCTTTCCCTTTGAAAGCAAACCTTAAATCAGTCTGAACTACTAAGGACTCAAAACTATCTCATTCTTTAATGTGGTGGTTTTGTTTCAGCTACTTTAGCAGCTTTGGATAATAAAACAATAATAAAATTATGCATTAGTACCACATTCTCTATAAAAATTATGAGAAGTAATAATTTCATCAAGGTATTTGGACTTTTGGCTCCTATATTATTACCGTAGGCCTAAAGGTTTCTTTTTCTTTAGAAGTGTTATGTAATAACTAGTAAGCAACATAAATGTACTTAAGACTATGCTATCCTGTATTTCACATTAGCAGCTGCACAAATAATTACAGCCCTTCTCAGGTATAACCTCGCCAATTTAAATGAGTTTTATCTGAGAAGGGAAGGATTGAAATCCCTGAGTGAAAGGGAGATCAACAGAAGCCTTTACAAGTGTTAAAACACAGCTTGGTCTCTGGGGTATACAAATGCCACCTGCTGATGACTGAAAGAGCACGATTTTCAGACTCTGGATCAGATTCTATTGAATTTTGGCTGGTATTTTCCTACACGTATTCACCAGAAAGAGGTCACTGTTACCCTGACCAGGTAACCATTTCAGCACTGCAGTGTTTGTAGGAGGGTTTAACAGGCCATGCTTTTTGTTTGAGATCAATCAATTCCCTTTCCTTGCCTCTGATTCACAGTTTTGTAAGAGGACCACTTACCAGCAAAATTAGATTCAGCCCCTTAAAGAAAACAGCGTCAGGCTGTTCATTTGTGAATCAGGCCTAGGAGATGTCACAGGTTTTTGGAACCAGATTTTGTTTCTGTCTTGTCAAGGGGCAGCTAAACATGGAATCATATAAAACAGGGCTGGTGGGGACTGATGAGGTCATCTATGCCACCTTCTAATCTTCAGGTGGGATCAGTTTTGACTAAACAATTCTCAGCAGCTATTTCTATGATTTATTCTTAGGAAACTCCACTGATGAGTTCCCATAATGCCTCTATGAAATTAATAGAAAGGTTCTTTTAAACCTGACATGCATCTCCAGTTAAAGATATTACTACTTCTATTTTTCAGGCTGTAAACATATAGTAATTACTAAATCTGGTAGTGTATCAATTCACATTTATTTTACTTACTCCTATTAGCAATTACTCTTTCTGCAAAAGTAGTTATATAGTGGTATGTAATTTAAGACTTGCTCTATACTACTGCAGTAGCTGAGCCCTACAATATCAAAACACTCATTTTATTTTTTAGTATTTTTTCCTACTAGAGTTGAAACAAAAGTTGTCATTCATTCCCCTTAACAAGGTTCTAGTTTTGGGCAGTCTTGGGGGGAAGATCCTAGGAAGGGAACAACACGCTTGAACTTACAACTGTAAGTCAATTCTGAAACACAGAGTGTCACTTCCAAAGTAATGTTTTCTCATTTTGGTGATACTTCAAGGAAGAAAATACAGTCAGTTTTCTAGGTACTTAACCATTTCTGTCAAGTTATCTAGACTGTCTAACAAAAGCTAATTTACAATGGGCAGTGTCTACAACAGGCACCATTAAGTCTAGAGCCATGGGATTGACTTCTCCCTGGACATCAGTTTAACAAGATCATGATGTAGAAGGGTACAGTACTTCTGTGGGAAATGCAAGGCTTTTTATCCCAGGAAATATTTTCTATTCCTCTCAGCTAATGCACAGTGAGGTTTTTATCATCACTGTTCTTACAGGAAGGTAAGAAAATTTAATTAATATACAGACATCCAGAATTAAGTAGCTAGTGCCTCTTTTTGAATTCACCTTCAAATCAAAAAGGGTTCTAATTAAGATGTGATAACAGATTCATCTTCCTAGTGCTCTTCCCTAGCAGAGTTTTGTAACTGTAACAGTAAGGGCATAACAAAAAAATGTACTTATGTGGGAAAGAGATCTAAGATGTTCTGAAAACATGGAGCAAAAAAGATTGGCTTCTGTAAACAAAAGCAGAAATCTTGCCCCTCTCTACTACTTCAAATTACAAATAAATTACTTTTCAAAGTTTTTCTTCTTATCTGACTAATTCCCAGTCTGATACAGATACCACATAACCAAACACTAAAATGCTTTCAACGTGTTTAAAGACAAAAGCTATAATTATTATTCCTTGACTGGACAATTAAATGTGACACAAGCAAAGTGAGAATTTCAACATTTCATTTGGGGGGGCGGGGGTTGGTGTTTTTGTTTTGGTTTGTTTTTTGAGGGTTTTATTTTTGGTTTTTTTGGTTGAGTTCATTTGGGGTGGGGATTTTTTGTGGATTGGGTACTTTGGTTTTGTCTGGGGGGAGCGGGGAGAATGGTAAGGGGCAGAGTAGAGTATGCTACCAGATTCCAGGTGCTATCTTTTCTCTTTTCTATTTCAAGATTATTGAAAGGAGAAGGAAACGGTAGGGAACAGTCCTCAATCTGGATATAATCATGAATATTTTTAAGACAAAATAAACCATCTAGGAACCAAGAATATTATTAAAAAGTAAACAAAACACATTTACATAGAAAATAAACCTAAAAGATTGTGAATAAATTAAAACTGAACTGATTTTCTTAATACAAATAACAATTATTCACTTTTCTTAATGTGCATTCTTTGTTTAGTTGTTTTTGTGGTTTTTTTTTTCTTAGATCAAACTGTGATCACATACTGACCTGGTCAAATGCGATTCAGGTTCACTAGAGCATAGATCCACAAAACTATAAAGTCACATTATTTTCTAGATAAAATGAGTGTAGTTCACTTCTGGTTTTACCAAGACTTCTTTGGTGCCTGACAATATCTCAAAGCTTATGAATAACATTGCTTTTTTCTGGCTGCCATGTCAGTTGCTCTCATGCCAATAAATGTTAAATATTAATTTAGGGATCTATCTTGCAATCTGTTAATAACTTAGTAGAAAGAGCAACTTACAAATATAGTTAGATGCCTAAGGAAGCCAACAGGGATGGCTGGGAGAACTCGAAACAACATTCTTGTGTTGCAATCTGACAGCATTTGGGCACTCTGAACATCGCACGACCTGCAGCTAAGTGCCTCAGAAAGCCTACCTCCTGTCATAAAAGCCCCCTTCTGTGTGAGCTGGCGTGGATGGGTTTTACAGGTACTTATGGGTGCGGAGTACCAGAAAACAGCAGGTCAAACAGGGGGAAACGAACGTGCCGAGAAATACATGAAAAAACTCTCCAGAACTTCTAAGCTCTGGACACTAGTGGAGCGGCTGAATCCGTAAGAAATGATAAAAATCAAAACACCAAGAATCACTTGAATCTGCAGAAGGCCACCAGCACACACTAGAATAAGAATAACGTAACTTAGAGAACACATCAACAAAGGTAGTGCCTGCTATATGTAGACAAAGACTATAGGATCATATGCATACATGATGAAGCAAAGGACCTCCTGGGTACTTCCTGAATGCCCACCCAGAAGTTGCTGGTGCATCAGTAATACTTTCCACTTATGAGTAAACAAGTGTGGTTGGCCTCCCAGCTGTTGCTCCAACCAAGTATTTCAAGCAAGAGTAGTTGCATATACTGTGGGAAGAGTTACCTGCTATTAATAACAACAGTTTGGTTCTATTATTAATGAAAGAGCTGAATTAATAAAACGTGTTCTAATTAATACTGGTTGTGATCTGTGTCTTCCCCAACTCAATCCCCTATGAGGGAAAAGGGAACTTATAGCACTCCTTGTTCTGGTGCTCATTGTGTGAACGGGTCTACTTCTCCCCAAGAGGAGCAAGTAGTGTTAGCATACCCACACAAGCTTTGATGGGAAGAAAACAAATGCGTTTTGTTGTTTTAAAATACTTACTTGGTAGGGATACAGAGTGACACCATTCGTTCTTGACAAAGACCAGGTGCCATCAAGGTACTGATGAGCCTGGATAGCCACAGAGTTGAGAACATTACCGTTGCTGGGGCTGGTGGCCATTTGAAAGCTGACCTTTGCTTGGTGTCCAGGAGAGCCATTTTTCTTCTCCACCCCATTGACAATTCCTAGACTGTTGGGTTTCCCGCTGTGTTTGTTGGCAACAAAGCCTGCATAATTAGATGTAGCATAAGGGGCAGGTATGTATGCCCAGTCCCTGGGCTGCAGGCTGCCCATGTGCCGGGGACTCACTAATGTGGGGATATTGGAAAGAGGCGGAGGAGAGCCTGGCGAGGCATCATAATGTTCTGAGTTGGCAGCTTGCTCTAAGGTCAGCACCATCTGGATGGCCTCTTGCTTCAACTGGTTCAGGTGTGTGGCACAAACATCACATCTGTTGTCCTTTTCATTCCATGCCTTACGAATGGTGTTAGGAACTTGGAGCTTGTCATGAATCACCGAAGAGAAACCTGGGTCCTAAAAATCAAACAGAGAAGGGGAGGGGGAGACAGGAGAGAAATGCTTAACCATGGTCACCACAGTGAAACATTATTACTGTTGATTGTGCATTTCAAAAGCCAATTTATGAGATAAGCTTAGATTGCAAACAAAAGACATTAGATACAGTTAACATATGCCAGAAGCAGAGCTGATCAAAAATGAAAAACTAGATTGTGTTGGAAGAAAAATTCTTTTACTTTCACTGATAAGTGGCAAATATTATAATTCCACTGCAAGCTTCAACACGTGGCAGAGAAAACGAATTAACCTGCTTCACACCACTGCACCTAATTTCTGGCTTGAATGAAATCTACTCTTAGTTACACAAGTGAGATCAAGAGCAACTCCACTAAAACTAGTGGGCTTGTAGCAAGGTTCACAAATCCATCTACTCATCAATACCAGCTTTTGGTACTCAGAAAATCCAGGAAACACTTTGCAACAAAAATTTAAAATTTCAAAACCTGCCTATAAAAAAAAAAAAAAAGGAAATAACAGAAGTATCATCAATCTCCCAAAATCCTTTTCAGAATTCAGAACAGATGGATATTTTATAAAGTTTTCAAGAGCTTTTCAGCATTTCTTTTACCCAGAATACACTTTTCAGCCAGAAAGAAACCAAACTTTTCTGTTAATGAAATGTTCTACCACTATTTGGGGTATCTACTGGTAGTGTAAAATTAAACAATAATTTTACCTAGAAAATAGAACATGTATAGGGTCAATAATTTGTAAAGAATCATTTTCTTCTTGGAAAGCTTAGTTTTGGTGCAAAACCACACAATGAGGTATAAAACTTCTTGCCTTATATCCTTATCTCATGGATAGATCTTTGAATGTCAGTGGTGCTCTCCACAGAGCAACATGCCACCCTGATCCGACTACTGTCATTGAATTGGCCTAAATTGCACAGTGCTTCAGTAAGCTGTAAAGCCAAACAGCAGTCTTAGCAGTGGCTCACCACCAGACTTGCCTAGTTCTTACAGCATTGTGCAGTTTTAGAAACACACAGCTATGATGTGTGTTACGCGTGGCAAACAATGACAGTTATGTGCTGGAAATATTTCTTGCGCAGTTATGTGATGGAAATATTTCTTGGAAATTTTTGTGGTTTTACAGACCAGGCAGGCCAGACTTCACCTTCCCCTCCTTAAGTTTTGGAGACTAATTGGTGGATTTTCTTATGAGATTTATATTCAGTAGTATCAATTTTTTATTATTATTATTTTTTCTTCTTTGTCTTTGTGGCTTGGTCAGCTTTAGCAGCAAACTGAAATCAGACTGGAAGAGTGTGTGTGGGAGGGGGAAAATCACACAAGTAGACACCACCTTTGTCAAGTAATTTGATGAGCCCCATGCCATCCAAAATAGAAAAATTTCCTGGCTTCATGATTTGGCTGTGCTGGGAAAGAATGGGTAGGGGGTATAATATAGCAAGGGAGAGAATTCATTGGTAGAGGGTCATATTCATTATGATTCGTCTTTATTATATACTCAAGCATTTTATTTTCACTGTTTAACTACCGTGAAGAGCTCCTCAGCATGCAGTGATTAATTGATTCATAAATCATGGTGCCTCTTTATGTACAGCAGCAAAAGAGCAGCTCTAACCCCAGCAGCCCAAGAGAGATCATATAAGCTGATGGGAAACAACAGGAGGCTGAGATCTGATCAAGCCTCAAGCTGGTCATTTCTACTCTATGCACAAAGCAGGTCAGAGCATCAAAGTGTGTCAGGAAGGCAGGAACTGGATTCTGCGCTAACACTCCCCCCTTAATCTTCGGGAAAGGAACTGGTGGAAATCAAGAGGGGGAAAAAAGAGGATGCAAAAGATGTCAAATCTTATTTTCCATCCCAGACCATAACTAGGTCAACAGATCATATCAGATATAAGCACACCATCCATGATGCCGGGTACGCAGGGAAAGGACACTCTACTTTTACCGTAATGAGGTAGACAAAGCTACCTATACAGCTGAATTGAGGTGCGAGTCTTCTTTCCAGGCTGCTCCACATCAGTCCAGGAAGAATCCTTGCTAGCTCTTCCTTCAGCTAGCTAATGCCACAGAGCTTGCTGTTTTTCTTTGAAAGTTAACTTCCCTTAGGCAACTGGGCTTGAACCCAGGTAATTATACACAACATTCAGATCCAGCAGCAGTTCAACATGGAAATTCCTGGATACTATGATAAATATTCCAAGGAAATAAAGCCTTCTCTAAAGTAAGCAAATGTCAGCGTGATATAAATATTCAAGTAGCACACTAACTTTAAAGAGTGCTGGACAGCAGTGAATTCAGCTTCATCTCAGTCTTAAAACAAACATCAGATCATTCTCTGATACAACAATAAACATAGAGAGAGGGGGAGGCAGGGAAGAAGGAAGACCATTCCTCCTCAGGAGCAGAAAGGAGGAAGACAGGCACAACCCTGAACTGATTACTCCTAAGATTTGCCCTACTAATCCATCAGACTCTACTAGATAGATAGCTTAACACTGGATCCAAGTCTGGAATATGAAACAGAAAAGCTACGGGACAGCAAATAAATTTACAGAAACTCAGGTTCCAGAAACACATTAGTCACATTTTGTTCTCAAAACAAAACTGATAGAGCATAAAATACATGGCATATTCTGTTTCAGTATTTCATCTGCAAGCAATCATCTGCACACATTCCCCTAGAAATGCTTTTAGTTCAATAAACAGTGTCTTGTCCCATAGGTGTATGACAGTATCTTGTCCCATATGAAATAGTGATGGGCAAACCTCACTGGATAAGTACTTTGAGCTATCTACACTAAGCAGCAGGAGCTGGAAAGGTTGTACTCACTACTGAAACTTGTGAGGTCTAATAAACTTCACACTCCCTGGCACAAGAGCAGATTTGCTTGTGAAATCTGAGGTTGACATGGGAAATACCATTTATATTTTGGTACTCATTTACAGTTCTGACAGAACAAAGTACAGTGACACTGAAAACTGAAACAGAACTTTAAAAAACACAAAAGAGTTTGGTTAGAGTTCAGGGCAAAGGTTCATGATAGTTTCTCTTATTGCTGTAATGGTTCACCCATCTTTAGTATAAACAGCATTACTATAAACTCCTATTCCTATAATAAACAAATGAAGGTGTGCAAGAGGTCTGAAAGCTTCAGATCAGTCACAACACAGAACATAGCATAAATGCACAAGGCAAGCAATGAACTAAACAGACTGCACACTGAGCTTTGTTGCAAGGAGCCTTTTCACATTACCTTTGAGTTTTCAAGCTCAACTAAACACCAATTCCAGCTATCTTTGGTTGTTCATCTTCTCCAGTGTAATCAGCTAGTAATTAATCTTTGGTCCTGAACTAAAAATCCACATGGGAAAGACAGAAGAGGGAAGGAAATTTTGTTTTTTAGAGACCCATCATAGACAGGTATGCTGAGGAATTCTTGCTTTACCCCAAAGTGTACACAGAGAGCAGACACTAGTAAGGAAACACTGAAATACACAGACAGCTGTACCAGGATAAATGCAGTCCTGACCTCAAGGAGGAGGTGAAATGGCACTACTAAATTATCATGTAAGCTAATGCAGAAGCATTCTCCTCTCTTTCGTCTCCCTTCATAAATCTGTACCTCACTGTATAGTTTTCATGACATTTAACTCCATCGCTAAGAAAGCAGACTACAAATAGAATAATCCTTTCCTTCCTGCTGCCCAGCTTGGTGCCCATCTTCCTCAACTGAGGAAGCAAACAACCACTTTCAGCATGAAGCACAGTCTGTTTCACACATACGTTTACACAAAGCTCACAAAAAGACATGATACAGGCAGGCAGAGCTCAACTGGTAGACAGAGATGTGGGCAAGAAATAGGATGAGCCATTTGCACTTTTACATGCTACATGGAACCTAGCTGATCATAGATTCTTACACAAGTACCTCATACAGGTGCTACTTTTTTGCAAACATATTGCAGACAGATGCTAATACAGGACATACTCTCTAAGATTTTGTGTTCAACTGTATTTGATTTGGTCAGCTATAGCCTATGCAAGTCAGACGTTGTAACCCTATGTCATTACTCAGCCTCAGAGAAAATTCAACCATTCAATGAATCTCAAGACCTTCTTATCAAATTTTGTTCTTCAATACCAATATTATTCATTGCTCTTCAGGGAAAAACAAAGCAATAAATACTAACCAAAATCACAGACATCAGCTTCTGCTTGGAGATGCTGACAGACAACTCATGGAGTTCCTTTGTTTATGAAAGAGTCCAGGCAGCATGACTGCTGGTATGTAATCCGTCACACAAGGTGAGGGGAGAAGCAGGGGAAAGCAACGATCAAAGTTCTGCCCAGGAGGAAGTGTGTTTTCCAGACTCGCTCTCCGCAGGCAGGGAGTAAAAGAACTAATTAAGAAACGTTAGTAAGAGGGAAGCCCTAACCCTGATAAAAAACACATGTTTTTCCATGACTGTGCAAACATCTCCGCTCTAAACACAATCCTGTTAGTCCATGGTTGGTCTCTATTTAGGAAAGAAAAATAAATAAATAAATACATAGCCTCCTCTGTTTCCTTTCTCTCTTGAGGGTGTACTTTCCAGCCAAATTAAGAGATTATACTTGTAAATTTACTTTCCAGAGGCACTTGGGCTATTTTCCAAGTGACTCTGCACCTTACCTTCAACATATTCTATCATCTTCTAGGCTACATTTCAGAGATTTGCTGTTTTCAGCATTCCAGAGCCCCAACAGTTGAAAAACAGCTCCCCACTGTTACAATGGCAACACTTCTGTTAAAGCAAAAGTATGTTCAAATAAACCGAAGTCAATGGGAGTTCCTCCTCAAATGAGCATGACAGGATACACACTGTAACTATAAATTAGTAGCACTGTACCACCAAACCGAGCCGGGAACTCTTGGACAAAAATCGGTTAGCTTTGCTAAGTAAAGACTGAATCATCTGAATTATCTAAGGCAGCAGGATCTCTGCTAGCATAAACAGTGTTTTGCTACGTAAAAGCCAAAGCTGCACATGAGCAAGACCAAGGGGGCAGCGAGGTGGCCTCCCTTTCTCCATTGTTCTGTACGTAGCAGCTGATACCTTCTCTGGACAAGACCACACTACCTTACCCTCTCTGTCACAGAAGACCTCTCTCTCGCCCAACATATCTTCTTCACATAAGCCATCCCTTATCACACCCAGCTGAGCAAATGAAACTCTCTCATCTCCTTTGCTAGAGAAGAACATATTTCCCTCTTGTCCTTCTGAAACTTTCTCCTTTCCCCAGCAGGCATGTCCCCCTCAGTAAGCACTGTCACCACATGTTGGCGAGAGGAGAGAGGAGGCAATGCTGAACTGGAGAGCTGTAAGTAGGGAACTTGGGGAAAAAAAGACAAAATGGTCATGAAGAAAGCATAGTGGCGTAAGAAAGAGGCTTTTTACATCAGCCTGTTTCCAGCAAGCCCTTGTAAAGAGACTGTCTTGCTGCCTGCAGTAAAAACTTCTGCAGTGTTACCATATCCCACCTCTTTAACTATTACCACTTTTGTCACTCAAACTTGAATAACTGCTTTCTGCTGATGACTTGAGCCTTTACTTTCAAAAAAGGCCACGAGAGCGCTTCCTGTCTTACAGTCAGTATCTCCACAACACATTTGGGGAACCAGTTCTATTCTGGGAAAGGCAAGAAAAAACATAAAATCTTAATCCTGTCTGGTGTGGCCCTTACAACTTTACTATTTTCAAGGTGTTTTTCTTGAGCTGGCACATACTACTGACATTTGACTTTTATAATTTAACATTTGTCACTATAAACCAGCCACTCTGCAGCTAGAAAAATGTGTTCCTTTGGTTTAGGCTCTCTGTTTTCTTATCTGAAAGAGACAGAAAGTCTGAGCAAGGCTCACCTTACAAACTTGCAGCAGCAGGAAGCAGAAGAGAGAAAACTCTGGAAAAATAGGAAGATTAAAAATGGGGAGGAGAGACAGAAGAAGAGGAAAAACAAAAAGTGTTTTCTAATTGTTCCATGGATTGGCTTATGGCTCTGATAATGGATCAGCACTGATGGACTTACAGCTGTACACATCTGGCACACAGGTGTTTGTGTCAGCATTTGATAGCCAGACAGCAGCCAGATTTTTAATTGGGTTGGGAAGAAGAGATGGAATAGCAGCAGGAAAATCTAAATATGAATGTGATGGTGGAAATCCAAGCCTTGCCCAATGAGCACTGCTATACAGCTGTCTAAAGCTCTGCAGCCCAGACTGAATCTGTGGCCACAGCATGCACAGGGTATCCTAGAGGGAAGCTTCTTCTACAGCTACATGGTTGACAAACTCACCTGTTGCCAAAGGGGCAGAATTTGTCAGCACTCTTTTTATAGCACAAAGAACAGAAACAAACACAGAATAGCAGAAGCCTCGTCAGTTGTGCTGGAAAAAGCAGCAGCTCTGTTTTCTCCTCCTTGCTTTGTATTTTCCTGCCTGAACATTGAAGGATTGCATTTGCTTTCTTAGCCACCAGAGCACACTATGAGCTTGTGTTCAACTTATTATTCACCTTGATGATCTAGTACTTTTCTGTATCATTGCTATAAGCAGTCTGGTGTCATGCATGCAACACAGATGTATCACAGTTGCATTTTTGCTTAAGTTTCCAGTCACCACATAGAACCGAGTTGCTATTGCTGCCTCTTCGTTCAACTGGGGGCCGGCTACAAATTTGACCCGACTATTGTTAGAATGAGATGCTTTCAAGAGTTTACAGTTAGCTTTATCAACCAAACATTTAGTCTCACTCCTCACACGTGGCAAATGTGTTGATACCTTTTTTTCTTCATAAAATCCTTCTGATTGCCATTGACAAAATGTTTGTTATTGTTGATAACCTTTTATCCACCTGTTCAAATCCATCTGGGATAAGCATGAAGCATGACTGACCTACGACTACATGGGCCAGACCTGTTAAAATACTGGAATAACACTAGTTTTTCTTTGATCCTTTCAAACTTCCCTATTACTCCAAGCTTTGATAAGCATCAAATCAACAAATCACTTGAACCTCTAAGAGTAACCAGGCTACAGTAGCAATTATTGTTCTGACACACCCCCACATTTTCAAAAGTTAGCTTTCTTTTCCTGTGAGAAGAGCATTACAGTTCTTTGATGAATGCCAGCACTGAGCTACTATTGACACTGTAACCAATGATTTCTCAAACAACTGTCATCCCTGAAGAACGGTAACTAAACATCACAAGTGTGAAGGTCAGGACAGTATTTGTGACACTTATAAACTTACTGTTTTCCTGATGTATAAAGGGGTTTGTAGCAGCTTGTAACTGCCTTTCAAACGTGAGAATCATATGACTTTATTTTAGGCAAACAATCATTAGAAAAATTATTTGTTTGGTTTTTGTTAACTCAGCTTTTGGAAACAACTTTACCAGTTTCTCCACTTCACACTGAGGTTCCAACCTGTTTCAGCAGAGCTACCTTTTGTTCATCTTGGATATACTCTCCTCAAGCAACACTCATTCAGTCTCTTCTCTAGTTTTTTTGTCACTATCAGTTTTCCATCCTTCTCAAGTTGACTGGAGAGGAGTTGGGAAGGTCAAGGATATAGATAGACTAGCATCAAAGCATTGCAAGCCTTGTACATCACCAATTACGCTCAGTTAAAACCTGAAGAGTTTTACTTCAGTTTTACAAAGCCATTTGAAATTGACACTTTTAAGTTGACTTTCTTGCATGTCCTTGAGTATGAAAACAACAGATAACCCAAGTAATCTTAGCAAAACTGAAAGTAGAAGTAAAATCCTGCCCACTTTATTCAAATTAGATGGAGTTTATCTGTGTGCCATCGAGGAAACAGAATTAATTTTGTTCCTAACTACTGGGAAAGTATATCACAAAGACAACAGTCACTTCACAGTAATAATGAAGTCTCTCTCATGCATATTCACAGTCAGAGGCACATGAAAAATTGAAATACATTTGCCTCTTCTCTGTGTTTCCATTTTGAATTAGGTAATATTGTTAAAAACATGTAAATTGGAAATAGGAGTGGGTCTCCCCTCTGCACCAATTCTCAAATCTTTGTACATGTGGAGCATTCCGAGCTGCACACAAACCTGCTTTTATCACTCAGCAGCAGTCATATCTAACACTAGTTTTGACTGGGGATTTCCACCAGCTTTTTATCCCCACTGAACTAAAGAACATGCACATCAACATCTGCAGAGCTGTTATATGCCTTCTTTAGGAGCTATTTCCTTCATGTGAATGCACCCAGGAGCAAGCAAGTGGACAGTGTGACAGCTGAAGGGTTAGTTAAGACTGTGGAGAACAGTCTCAGATCACTGTGCAACCCTTGACGTTGCAGGGGGAGAAGATCAGGCACCTACTTGAAGCTGATCATGCAGATTGAGGCAGGGAACAAAGGACTGGGAGAGGAGACATCAAGGCAATGATCTACAAAAGGAATTTTTTTTTTCCCCCCTAGCTGATTTCTGATACAAATAATTTGAAGGCCTACTGATGGGGACAGCAAAGATACAGAACTGCTGACCTAGAAGGAAGATCATAACATCTCTATTAGTGTATTGTATGTCACCCTGCTTTGCCAAAAGACTTTATGCTGAGTTTTAGGTGGACAGAAGTTGCATAAGAGCATCCTGTAAGAAGCTCTGAGGTTTGACAGCACCTGTCTGAAACATCTTCCTTGACACATACCAGGCCTGCAGCAGGCTGCTGCTTTAAATAGTAGACACATACCAGGTGCTGAGAGCCACTTGCTCCACAGACAGCTAATGTCCCCTGCTGTCTAGCCATACAGGCTCTCATAGTCTCACTTCAATCTGCTAAATCTTACCCCCTCAATAACATTTGGCCTGTTATCATTTACCACCTTCTCCTCACCCAAAGCCATTCACCCACAAAAGGGCTGTCCTGCTTGCTCCTGCCACAGGATTTTTCAAACTTCCATTGTATCCAAGATCAAACCACATTCTGGTGACTCAGTTTCTTGGAAATCCCTTTTTTTTTCTCTCAGAGAAAGAAAAACAGCACCATCTTATTCCTTTCCTGCCAGCAATACAAGGCCCATGCTCCCTCCCCCAGTTTGTGCAGCCCTTCACAGCCCAGCCTCAGGCTCACCAGGCTTATCAGTGCGTCTCAAACCCAGCAGATACCCTTTGACCCTTCTCCTGCCCCTCAGCTCTGACACTCCACCTCATTCTGTGCACTAATCCCAGGTTAACTGATACTATACTTACCACTTTGGATGTGCATGACATTATTCATTATTTTTACTAGCACTTGGGGGTTTTTTTTATTAATAATGTGAACTGAGAAAAGAAAAATCCCAGCACAACCCACTGAAATTTTACTCTAACAATTCTAGATTATTGCAGGGTGCATTACATCTGTTTGTGAAAGCTCCTCAACTTTGATGTAATATCAGACTGTGACCAGATAGAGTTTTGTATTTATAGCTGTTTCCATTAACACAGTTCTATTAAAAGCTTGTTAATGATCTAATTATCAAATTGTCTAATTACGGTTTTGTTTAATTTCTTTTGTGCACATGGAATCACTTGAATTTATTGTCTGTAATCCCTGGAACCCTAAAATGAAATGTAACATATCAAAGACTTTTCTTTGGAAGTGAAATTTGTATATGTCAATACACTTCTCTCTCCAGAACTTTATCACTCCTGATACCCTCATATTCTACACATTTCTCATGTATGATAGTTTTGATATATTGATACCATTTTTATGCTTGTACAAAAATATTACAGACATAAGAAAACAAATGAAAATGCACCACAAAAGTTAAAATCTTTATCTTAGAGGGTGCTGAGTGCTCACAACCTCCATGCAGTGAAAGAAATCTAAGAGCATTAGAGCAGCCATGAAAGAACATTTACTCCACCTAGTATACAGGGCAGGAAGCAGGAGCACACCTCAGCTTTTCATCTGGGAATAATTTCAGGAGCAAAGTTGTTTGCAGATTTCCATTCCAGCTGCAAGATCAGTTTACATTTGGTTAGTCTTTGGGGTGGGCAAAGGGGAGTAGGAAGAAAAAACAAGATTGCAAAAGAGTTAATGAAAGTAACAAGAATCTGCCAGCTCTCAGCAGGAACAGAATTACACTGTCCACCATCTCACATACAATATTAGGATAAACTGCAGTGCGTAGGATACCTTTTCACCAGGCAAGGCTCTGTTCTCCAGCCTTGGGGCTGTTGCACAGTTTAACTACCCCAACACAGCTCCTCAAGTAGTGGAATGTGTGTTATGACAAGCCAGTAACACATAGCCTTTTTCAAAGTCTGCTGTAAACATACCTGCTAAATTTAATTAAACTGTGTGTGAAATTTCTACACAAACTATAAATTAATCTGTATATTTCTGCATATGCTTTAGCGCCAATTCAACAGATACTGTTGCATCAGCTGAGGCAGGGATACCACAGGATTTGGTATTTGCACCAAGGATAGGTGACTGAGACCGGATTTGAGGGGCTGGTGAGTGCAGGAAGGTGCACAGGGAAGATAAGAAGCTGTGGTCAGGATGGAAGCTGTCAGGCTGCTGAGTGTAGCTTTATATGAGAAGAGCTCAAACTCCACTCACTGTGGCTTTTGCAGATACCAAAGGACCTGCTTTTAGCTGCTCCCTCACAAAGTGACCCAGAAGGCACCTACCACACCAGCAATGATCCAAGCTGACAGAGCTGAGGCTGTTCTGAGGGAAGGTACTGGCTTGGGTCCAGAGGCTGATGGGTCACTTGGCTATCAGGGAACTGGTGATGTGGGTATGGCAGAAACCATCATGGATCTGGTATATAGCACAATACAAATCTGTGGGCCTTGATCAGACCCCTGGAAACACTGCTGCTTCTGAACACTCACAGCCAGGAGCAAGCAACATGGTCAAATATTTACCACAACACTTTTCCAGGCTGGTAAATACTCTGTTTCGAGGGAGCTTTGGAATATAGCTACTAACCTCTTCTGTTGTCACCTATTGGAAAAGAACATGACAAACCGAAAAAAGTAGGCATCATTTCAGTTCAGGATTATTGGGTTTGTTCAGAAGTACTCACACTGTGCAACCCTAGGCTGTCACAGCCTCCACAGCCTGTATCCCATCCTCCACACTCACAAAATCCCAAGCAATTCAAGTGGTGGAAGATGCAACAGGGCTCAGTAGGAAAGCGTTCTCACCAAGGTCTCAATGAAAGCATTCAGAGCTCAAGGAGGCCAACCGCCCCCCTCCCCGCATGCATTCACCACAAACAGAAGCCTCAAGCCCTTTGCTGTGGGACCACAGGGGACAGGCACATAATGAGCCCTCACTGCCAAACAGCCTAGTGTTGCTGGCCCCCCATGACACCAATCTACAAGTGTGGGCTAAAAACATGCCTCCCCCACTCTCACCTCAGCTCACGTTCTCTCCTGAATAAGCTGGCTGCTGGCAAACCCAAGAGGGGATCAGCCTCATGACTTGTGTGGTCTGATGAGGGCTAAGATTACAAATCTTTTTCCAAATAGTCCCCAAGTGAGCCATGCAAAAGAAAAAAATAAGAAAGAGGAAAAAAAAAAAAATGTGGGAGAGTGGAGAAAAATCTTCCAGTAGAGCCTGGTAACATTAGCCAGCCTAAAACCAAAATACAATGTTCCTCAGGTTACAGTATCAGCTGAAAAGCACTCTAACCAGGGGGGAGGAGAACAGACTTCCAACCTCTGCAAAGATTAAAGACACTGATCGCCACTTCAGACTAATACAGGCCTCCTTGTGTACCCAGTCACTGCATGATCAATAAGGAAACGGGAAAAACGGGAATAGCATCTGAAAGGATGAAGCTGTTGGTTCTAGAGGTAGCCACTGCCACTGTGGCACTGCTCTTCAAATACACCTAATAAGGCCACCCACCCTCTCCTCCTAACCAAGGGCACCTCCTGTAATTAATCTACGGAGCAACTCTCTGTAAACTCAGGCTCCAGGTTCTGCACTACCATAGATCAGAAATCAAACCTGATTTTAAGAATACTTGGACTTACCTCCTTAAATAATAGTTACTTTTGATCAGTAGAGTAACCCAGTGGACTCCTAAAACACCTTGTAAGAATTTTAGCAACCACTAAACCACTTAAGGATTTTAATTATTATGTAAACATGTTATAAACTCTACATGCATGCATAATTCATGCAACCTGGGGAAAAAAAAAAAAAATCTACTTTTTGTTATTTAGTGATGAATAAGATGACATCTGTATTTAGATCCGGGGGAGAGGGCAGAGGGAGAAGACAAGTAGTGCCAACATCACCTTGGAAAGATGCTTCAAGGAAAAACAGTGCAGGGAAAGGGGGAAACAATGAGTTGTTATTAGTTGTTACTGTACTGGCTTAAATTTATTTTTGTCTGAATAGCTGAAAGCTACATACCCAAAGGAAAACAAACAAACAAAAAAAGGTAAAGAAATCCAACTTCAGTTGTGAGATAGAAAGCTCTCCTACCTCTGCATTACCTTATTTTCCTTAGTTTCACTTCCAGAGTCTGGGTCTCATTAATTTAAATTCAATATTAGTCTCTATTTACCCCTCATGCATATCTCTACTCCTGACTCACACAGACCTGGGCAGTTCCTTCAGAGGTGTCTTTGTTCTTCTCTGAAGCAGACAGGGCACAGGCTAAGGAGCACAGTGTCTTGGAATTAACATCAAGCCTTATTATTTCCAATGCAGTAGCAGAAGAGCAGCACTGAGATGAAGATAGAGTGGAAGTGGGAAGGCAGAAGGAGTCTGAGCACATCAGCAGTGACTAAAGGTGTCACTATGGCTTTAGGCTAGATTCACAAAGCACTGCAATCTGAAGCATCTTGCTTGTCCTTTGCAGCCAGCTCCCATAGCAGTATCTGGAACCTGCAGCGTGGTGCCTGCAGCCCTTAGATAAGCCATGAGGAACAGTGTGGACACTTCAGTGGTGACACCTGGCAGAGGAACCATGTAACCTCACAAAGAAACTACCGCACATGAGGTTGTATCTTTTAATTATAAACCTCCAGAGCTGTGTTCCACCAAGATTCACTCATCAGATCCTCCCTAACTGCCAAGGCAGCTGCACCATTCTCCCCACACAACAGTAAGGCTGCACCCCTTTAGGCCAACAGCACTTGGCAGAGCAGCCTTCCAGGGTTTTAAAACCTCCATCTCCCCACATCCTGGCTTCACTAGGATAGAGTTAATTTTCTTCTTAGTAGCTAAAATAGCTGTGTTTTGGTTTCAGTATGGGATTTGTTATGAGAAGAATGTTGACAAGGTACTAATGTTATTAGTTGTTGCTCATTCAAGGTCATAATGCTTTTTTGCTAGTTTGCAAGTGCAAAGGACTGGGAGGGAGAAAGCACAGTAATTAGCAAAACGTGAAACTGGCATTTGGATGTGCCAATGAGATATTCCACATCATACCATGTCGTGGCCAGAAAGCAGGGGTATTCTCTTGGGGATCGCTCGGGCTTGCTCTCCCAGGATTGCGGCTTTGGTTTCAGGGCTGTGGGATCACTGGCTGGGGACAGGCTGACCATCAGTTGGCAGGTGGTGAGCAACTGCACTGTGCATCACTCATTTGCATATTCTGTTATTACTACTATTATTATTATTTTAACTCAATTAGTAAATTGGTTTTATCTCAATCCATGAGTTTTCTTACTTCTCCCCTTCTGTTTCTCTCCCCTACTCCCTGGCAGGGGGTGAGTGACACAACCAAAGTCCCTGAATTCAACTGACCTAATTTAATACATCTAAGACCACACTTCCAGATTAGAAATTGCCACCTTATACAGCTTCTGGAAATTCACTGCCACTACCTCTAAATCTGAAGCTTAGTTTTAGATATTCCACGTGTTAAGTTAGAAGTGACAAATTATCCTCAAAGATCACATGGGCTTTGCTACATTGGGATAGAGGGGAGGAAGAAATAAAAAACAATAATAATAAGAAAAAGAAGCAGCCACCAAGTAATCAAAATACTAAAAAAATGGAACAGAATCTCAATTATCAGCCCCTCTACTCAGGACCTTGGCAAAGGATAGAGATTGCCCTACGATTACTTTGTATTTACTTTCTTATGAGCAGAGTAACACAGGCACAAGAGCCCTAGGACATTGTATTACTCAAGCTAGCAAGAATACTGTAGGACAAACAAACTGCACTTGCAAACTGGGAGCTGTATGTAAGGACTCGATTCCTATATGTCATCAGACCATTTTGGAAGCATACAGTGGTCCCACTTCACATGTTTAAAGTGGAAGGGTTTTTTTTCTTACCCATACTTCAAGCTACAGGTGGAAATACATTTGCATTGCACAATCAAGTTGCTCACTATATTTTCATTACAAGCATTTTAGCTATTTTTGTAGCCATTTGTACAGTTTAATATTAATAACCACAACTGTGGCTCCAGCTCACAGTCTCTGTCTGAAGTTATTTCATCAACACAACACAAGCTGCATGTAAGTCCTTCAAGGCTTTTCCAGAAGTGATACTAGAACACTAGGATCTTTTTGTTCTGTTTGTGTTTACAGAGTCTGCATTGAGGACTCCAGTGATTACCATAGGGACTGGCTGTCTGGAGCTACTGGGAAGTCCAACTCCCCCTCCTGCCCCTTCTCCCACAATTTTAAATGCTTTTGGTGTTCTCATCTAAACCCTGCATTTAGTATTGTAATTCAACTCACTCTCCCATGTTACTATCCATAGAATGTTTTCTGGCTTGCTCACAAAACTCCACCAGAGACCGTTTTTGGCATTTACTTCTACAGCATTTTGTGAATTTATTACGCGAAACTTAAGGGACACAGAAAAAGAAGGATTATAAAGACCTCATTTGGTATCCAGTGCAAACATAAATGTAACAAAATTTGATGTATGTATATACACTCAGAGTTTTTATGGCTTCTTTTTTTAAATTAAACATTGAATACACTACTGCATATTAGGGTCATTTTGTTTCTAGGGAGAGTTATACCTGCACAGCTAGAACATTTTACACCATCTTCCAGAACAGATGTGAACTTCTGTTTTCCCACCCCACCTCCTGCCAACCAGGCTTTGTACGCAATTATTTTCACATTTATTCTTGGCAGCAATGCCAGCCATGTCAGATGTAAGGTGTTACCAGTGTTCTTAAACACAAATAAGCACTGAAATGTCTCTCTTCTGAGCTCTGTTATGGCTAGTTTCCTCATGTTCATATTAAAAAATTGACACAGAACCTCTCCTTTGCTACTTAATAACATATAAATCAGCTTTCAGAGGACAATGCAAAAATAAATCTCAAAGGTTTGAAGACAGTAGGAGTCATTTCCTCTTAATCACATTTAGAAATGTGTTTAACTTCAAGAAGGGAATTTGCAGTTCAACTAATAAATAACTCTGACTCCTTCCTGACAACATCAGACACAAACAGAAAACACAAAAACATGTACTTCCTATACTCTTCTTGCCCAGGTCCCCAGTTCTGGCTGAGCCGAGAGTGCTTGGTAGAATCTGGGTGATGAAAGCAAAGCAACAGAATCATAGAATGGTTGAAGTTAGAAGTGACCTCTGGAGGTCATCTGGTCCTGCTCAAGCAGGGCCACCTAGAACAGGCTGCGAAGAAACACATCTAGACAGCCTTTGAGTATCTCCAAGATGGGAGACCCTACAACTTCTCTGGGCAGCGTGTGCCAGTGTTCAGTCATCCTCACTGAAAGTGTTTCCTGAAGTTGAGATGGAACCTCCTAACACTTTTCCCTCATTTCTTTTGGAGCCATCCAGGTCTCTGTGGGTGCTATGGTACGTGGCAGAATAGACGCAGCAGATTGAGCAGGGTGCAAACCCCAGCCAGAGTTCAAACCACCATTCTAAAGACTCCTCACCTTTAGGCATTCTTGCTATGCTGGCACCTGAGAGGCTAATGTGAAGACTCATCACAGCAACCAATATTACTAAAAGTCATTCACCCTTCCTTCTCCAGAAGAGAAAATCCTTAGGCTTCCTTTACAGTGACAGAGCAGAGATCACCTACTGTACCTGTACAAACTGGGCCCAGAACACATATGATCATGCCAATTGTCAAATAAATCGTGGCACACTCCAGAACAGGAGCAAATACGCACACTGGTGCAGTGCAGCCCTTTGGTAAATACTCTGTTTGGGTAAGAAGCAGCCATTGTTCTGCTGACTGATCCCACTAGATTTAAAGGCTTAAGCCTGTTCTTGATTCAACACATTAAAATGCCTTTCATGTCCCAGAAAGTAATTCCTATGTCATGTTTCATTTGCAGCTTTTAGCACATTACTCATGAGATGAATCCAAGAAACAGGTTGCCTAGGCCACTAGGTGCAATGTTCTAAAACAGAAAGGATTTTTTTTAGGGTAAAGCAAGTAGTTTGCAATCTGGTGATTCCTCATGCAGCCATAGAAGACTGCAGAGCACTTCCACAGGTATTTTAGCTGCTATGGTTCACAATATGCAGTAACCTATAGAAATTTAGTCCTTTTGTCTTCTGCAAAGACCTATTCATTTCATATTAAACAAGTCTGTGAAAACAGAAGTAAATAGTATAAGAAACTGCCAAGATTATAATTTTAAGTGGTGTCACAGTACTCCTGTGTGCAGAAAGTCCCAGGGGAGGGAAATGGATGCCATACCTACCACTGAGCTGTGGAAAGGCTTGGCCAACAAACATGGAGCCCAGGTACCCACACTGCAGACCCACAGCACCCTGTTCACAGCTGTGAAGCTCCCTGACTTGAACCACTGAGCCCTGACACTAGAACAAAATTCCATTTTCAGAAGATATTTGCTTATACCATTCTCTCAATTCTGCTCTCACAGAGCACAGAGGCAGCATGCACACAAACAGCAGTGGGTGCTCCCTCTCCCTTCGCTTGCTCCCCAGCACTTTCCTGCCCCTCTGAGCTCCCCAGGGTTTCCAGCTACCAGAAACTTTTCAGAAGTCAAGAAACCACTGCAATATCTAAGTGGCTAAAAAAATTAAAATAAAATAGAAACCTTATAAAGCTAAAAATAATTGTAGACTATTCTCATATTGGTTAGGTGGGGGAGACAGGGAAGAAAAGCACAGTAACAAATCCAGACATAAATTATGTGATTTACTCCATGGAACATCTTTTCTTGATTATGTTTATTAGAAAGCTCCTATCCAAAACCTCAAATTAACCTAATTTGAAACACATTAGGATTTTTGTAATGTAAAATACTAACCAAAAGCAACTAAATCTTGCAAGAGCTAAAAAGAATCCAATTTTTTGCTCTAACTGTAAACAACTTTCAATGGAGTCGGGCAACAAAAGTAGGTCTTTAGGTCTTTAAAGTGCTCTATATCCTTTTAAACACTCGGGTCCTGGTCTTACTCACGCTAACTCCATTAGGACCAAATTCCATGGCTGCATCTCTTTCCATCTCCCTCTCAAAGTCCCCAAGTTTTTCTTTAGTCTTCCACTCTTTTGTAAGTACTGAACATAGATGCAACAACTTTACTTTTTGCCAGCCTTTTGTGAATTTAAAAAATAGGATTAATTGTATATGGCACTTCAAACTATTATCAGTCAATGTAGCACACAACAGTTACCACTAAGGAAATGCTAGAAGATCATTGCTGAGATCTTCTAGCTGAAATTTAACTCCCTTTCCACTTTCTCTGCAAAACACAGAAAATCATGTTGTCATTTAAAATTAGAGAAGATTAAATCTGGAAAAAATAGGTTCTTAGAGCATTTTATTTTCCCTTTACAAAAGGAAAAAAAAACAAAACAAAACAAAAACAAAAAAAAAAAGAAAAGCTAATTCCTGGGGCCCGCTCTCTTCTACCAGGTTGTCCTTACATAAGTGAATTTTGATCATGTATCTGAGATCAAAATTAATACCATCCAGTTTGTTATTCGTTTCCTTGGTGTCCACACCTTCAAAACAGCTCATTAATATCAACCTTTCAGCTGGGGCATAGCTTGAAAAGCTCTATAACTTTGGAAGTGCTGCTGCTCAAGAATTTAGTTTTTACTAACAGAGCTTCTAACCAACCTCCTGCCAGCTCAGTTGTGAGCACAATGAAGATTTTAACAGATAACTTATGCTTTTAGGTATGGAGCAGAAACAATACCATTAATAGATGAAGAGTGTTGATCCAAGTGAAATCCAAACACTAGTGAGCACACATTATGAAGGTGGGTATTTGGATATCTTGCTCTGCCTAAGTTCTACTACACTCACCACAGAAGTACACAAGCATCTTTCACTGTAAATTGAACTTTGTTTCCATCTTCTCCCTAGATGGAGAAGCATATGAAATACAGTATGAACAGTTCTTTTGACATACGAAGTATTTATACCAACAGAAGTCACCTACACAAATCACAATATACTCATTAGACAAAACCAAGTCAAATAAATTACTTTGTATGTGGAACAGGCTGCAGAGAAACTTGCAATGAATTTTACTGAGATTCATTCTCAAGTTGGATGCACAAGGTCTATGTTTTCATCATAGGAGTTTTATTCTGAAAAGCAGTCTTGGATCTTCAGTTTTTATTTCAGGGTTTTAAGTAATGTTTTAGTTATGCTAAGCCCATGCTGTGAACACTCCCGGTTTGGCACTGTACTTCATCAGAAGTCATTGCAAAGATGGGAGGAGAGGTTGCATCACATAGGGAGCTGTGCTTCAGCAGTAGCAGAAATGCTTCTGCAGTAGGAAAAATACATCAGACTGAAGGCTTTGTGCAACATGCATTTCTCTAAGCATACCCACTTCACCTTTTAACCGGAAGAAAAATAAGCCTAACTTAAATCTTTAAGATTTATACAAAAGCTGAAAGATACAAATTTATGCCTCCCAAGCTATGTTCCATGTAGTACAGACTAGCTAACAGATACTCCTCAAATTCTGGTATTTTCTCTACTGGATATCATTCATAATTTAAAAAAAAAAAAAAAAGATTTAGTTCTCTGCTTTGATCGCACATAAAGTATCTCACAAATCCACAGACTAGCAAGGGTACACTGCAAGTTCTTCTTTCTCACGTTATCATACAGATCATCACTGCTTTTGGTAGGTGACCAAAGCCCAGACATCAGGAAATATAGGGACACCATACTAAACACAAAACTGGAAGCTAGAAGCAGTTGTACCTCACTTGAAAGCCAGATCTTGCCCAGCTGGCAAATTAAGCAGCATTTATGTGTGTGGAGTGAGTACGTTTTTTTCCCTGCCAAGTCTCCCTCAATGAACTCATGAGATACCCACTTTTCTCCATCCAAAGAAAGATTTATGGTGTCTTATAAATCAGGCTGTTAATATAAGACCAGAAACTCAACATGGCAAGTGGAAAACAACAGGCAAGAGTGAATGGAATTGATGCAGGAAGTTGAAATAAATGGAAAAGAAAATCAAAACAGTCAGCAAGGTGAAACTTCTATTGACCAAGGAGAGGCTCATTCATTACATAAAAAGTTCAGCATAGAGAGCGTTAGTCTTCCTGATCTAGAATCTGTGATAAGCTCCTTTACTTCAGGACCCCTCAGTGACAACTACTGAGTACTGACAAAACAGTATTTCCAATACTTTGGAAATACTGTTTTATTAGTGCTACTAAAAGACAAATACCTGGGGCTGGTTTCTACTGGTGTTAGCATACTTCTCATCTAAGGAATCAAAGCTGAGTCTGAGAACCATATCTTTAAATTAGAGCAGTCCACACACTTACCAGGCTTTGAGGCACAGACACAAGTCAAGGTGAATGATTTTGTGACTTTCATTGTTCTATTACCACAGTTTTCACCTCTCCTGAAAGGCCAACAACTACACATATCCTCAAAAAGACAAAATTAATAGTATTAGCAGTTCCTTAGTGACACAGCAGTATAACCAAGAACATGCAGAAATAACATTAGGCATTAAGAGTCAATACAACTCAAAAGCTTTCAATTCAGTTTATATCTGAACAGCATTTGGACAGCATCATAAAGCTATAAAAAGAGGGGATATACAAGAACAGGACACTTAATGGCTAGACTCACTTATCTAGTTCCTAAATCACCAGAAGGCTATTCTAAAAAACTATACCCAAAGCATTCAGAATAACAGTAGTGGTGCTGGACACTAGGTAAGTTGGTACAGCTTGAATTAAAACTCAGTTTTAACTAACCTGCTCCATAGAGATATAAAGCAAACCAGCCTTCCTCTATCCCAAAGCAATTCTGAGGACCCACTCAGCCCTCCACTACAAAAACATGCACCTGCATTCTGCGGGACTAAGATTCCTTCAATCAGCACATAGAGCTCCCACCCAATACATTTCTGACTAGGCACCTTCTGAACAGACAGCGTTACGCTGGCAACAATCCCCTAATATGAGGTTGATATTAACTGAAAGGAAGAGTCACTCAGTCTCTTTATAGTGACACAATATCCTCACATTAAAAATGCTGTACTACTGAAGTTTGCCCTACATCTCTTATATGTTTTGTTTCTACAGTCTGGGTGTCATTTCTCAGACTATATGCAGCTCTTCAATAATGCTACAAGTGGAATACATTTGGAAATTGAAAAAGTGGCATTTAACAAGTATCTTTATATAGAGCCCACAAGCCAGTGCTGTCTTCAGCTGGGCAAATCACACCAACTTACCTGATTTTAGAAACAGAGCAGACCAAGCTAATGCTCAGATGGGAAATAACCTGGGAATCCAAGGCACTCAAAAAAAAAAACCAAAACAAACAAAAAAAAAGAAAAACTCCACTTAAGACTCGATGAATAGGAATTACAGCTGAAATTGTCTGTGTGTAATGGCATATTTACCTATAGGAAGATAAGCATTGCTCTGTTACAACCTAAGCCCATAATCTTTGCCACACAAGAGCAGGAAGAGCAGTATTAAGGAGCAGGAGGGTGACTCACAGCAACATTAAGAATCAAGATTCTACTCATCTTTACGGACAGATGGCATGATGATACAAGACAGGAAGTTAAAACTGCTGTCCCCCATATTTCTTCAAATGGGGCACCAGGACAACCTGAATGGTGCTGAGAAGGGTAAGGAAGAGGTACTACAAGTCAGAAAGAAGCAACCTGCACCATTTTCCTAAGGGATAGTTTTACTGCCAGCTCAGCAGCCCAAGGTTTTAGATCCCTCATGCTTACTTGCAGAGCTCCCCCCTATTACTGAGCAGCATGATACCTGTAACCCTGGGCACTTTCCCAGAAGAGCTCAGCTACCCTCAAAACAGAGGATGGAGGTCAGGAGGCACACCACATCTACAGCTGACTATAATGAACCCTCCAACTCAGCTTGAAAAGTTAGCTTAGTTTATTTGGCCATAATTGTAGCTCTGCTAGTTGAGTGCTTGATACACAGCCCTACACACTCAAAAACAAGAAGTTAAAATTAAATAATAAAAATATATTATTTCAACCAGCCTATGTGTCCACCCTGTCTGTGAACTTATCCACATATTCTCATCAAGTTGCTCCACTGCCCCTCTTTCTTAGCAGTACCACATAGCTATTGCTAGCTAAAATGCAGCATCCAGTAGTACACAGGGTAATAAGACATGCCTGTTTTAAGGGATTTGAAGGGTTAGGTTGCAGTTTAAATAAAACATGGAAAGTGTTTTCTTCTTATTAAATGAAGATAGACTGGCTTTGGTGTATAAGAGGATGAAGGAAAATCGTTGCCATTAGGCCACTACCTCTACACCCAGCTGCAGCTCAACTGAAATTCTGAAATGGAAAATTAATCAAGGAGGTTTATCTACAGAATTGTAAAAAGCACTATGAAGAGAGCTCTGATTAATTGCTACTGGAGCAGAGTGGCTGTCCATGTTTGTACGTGGCTTTTAAAACATAGGTCTCTAGGTGCCAAAAATAAGAGAAAAATATGGAAGTGGGCACAAGAAAGAAGCAGAAGAGAAATAGTTCCCACTGGAAAAATACCTCTATGCACATCAGCTTCTCCTCTTATTGCACCTCTTCTCAAGTCATTCCTCTTGGCTTCAGCAATACCTACCACAGTGGGCTGACAGCCAGCCAAATTGTTCACAAATCCCAGCTGGATGCAGCGATAATGACAGCAAAAATTTGGGGAAAGGGTGGGCGGGAAGTAGGGATAAAAATGGAAACTCACCAGCATGGTCTACATCATTCATCAGCAAAAAACTATTTGTTTCTAAGTTTTCTTCTCCCACAGTGGTGGAGACTTAGCACCTGACTTTGGAATCATGAAGCAATTTCTGCAGAGCAATCAGGCTCCCTCTCAGCAGGATGCCCCTTTACAGGAGGTCACAAGAGAGGTGTCAGGAATTAGATCTGGGAAGGGTCCACGGAGCCTAGTAGATGTCCTTTAATTTGTCCTCCCTGAGTGGGCAGAGAAGCAGGCTAAAAAGAGTGTTTTCAGGCACAAAAAAGGAAGCATTCTTACTCCTTATAATCCTGTTAAAAGGAGCCACTGTGTCAATATCCCTTTGTTAAAAAAGAAACAAAATAAAAAAGTTAGCACAGTAATTATCTTACAGAGTACAAAAGACATTATAGTAAAGAAACCTCAAAATGCACAAGTCGGGGAGGACAGAAAAAGCCCTCAGTCCACGGTGCCAAGCAGCTTTCATGCCTGGTTGTTATGCCTGGCATATGGCCAAAGAGGGGAGTTTCTTGGTGGTGGTTTTTTGGTTTGTTTGGATTTTTTTTCTATGAAAGCTGAGCAAGTGGCACAGCCAAGTGACACATTGCCTCCTGCAGTTAAATAGAACATTTACACTGAACATCATATACCCAGGCAGACAAATTATAGCTGTAAATCTCACCTAAAGTCTAGGTGCGTTATCTGTGGCAGGTCACATCCCTCTGAGGTTGCCCTGTCCTATATCCCAACTGGATGGTTGCAATGCTCATGATTCCCCTGTTGGCCTTCAGGTGGGGTTTATCCTCCTCTCTCTCTTACAGCTACACTAAACCATCTGTGCTGGAGTGAAATGGCTCCCTGCCTCCCATTGATAGCATTTATGGCTGCCCCTGGAACGCACTAGTTGCACCAAAGGGATGCCATTTCAGCATCTCCACTCCTCACAGTTTTATTAGCATCTGGCAGCTACAGCTACTGACTGTCTCTTGAGAGAGAGAAAAAATGGGTACAGACACATGCCTCTGAAGCAGAAAGATAAGCTGTAAAGTGGTGGGGTTTTGTGGGGGATTCAACTAAAAGCCAGTTTTCAAGGTATCTTCTTACAAACTTAACTGGTAAAAGACTTCTACTTTAATAAACACCAATGAATTACCATCTACTTTGAGTTAAAGTAGCTACTTTGCAAGAAGCACAGAGTTCACACAATCTATCTTCTACCACATGCAGAACCCAGCCAAGCCACCTGTGGACCTGCCTCTGCAGGCAGGGGGTCTTGCTCTGGGACAGCAGGCAGTTATCAAATCATTGTGAAAAGTCAACAAGATTCCCACAGTTTGTTAAGCTGAAATTTCATCCCCACCACGGTCACTCTGCATATATCTCAGCATTCATCCATAGCTCCTTTAAAGTTGTGCCTACATTTCTACTTTACATGTTCTGGTCTGGCCCTTTAATTTCTCTCAAAACCATAAATATCTGGGAATCACTGTTGTCCCAATGCAGAACCACTGTAACAACCAGCTTATGACGTGCAGGCCAGGACACAACTGGCTATCAGCCCTGTTCTTCCTGGGACACATTCACCAGATCAACATTTAAAAATAAATTCTCAACAATGAGGAGCAAAATTCTAATTCACAAAATATTAGGATAGATCAGAGAAATAGATCAGGGGAGCAAAAGGGAGAGTTTTGAAGGAAAGAGGTACAGCACTACTTTGTTATGTGTCTTCTCGTTCTTCTTTGAATATTTCTCAAAAGCTGTCTCTGAACAGGCTGTAGAAGAAAAGGAAAGAGTTTGACTATATTTTAGGCATCCTTGCTAGCACATCACCCACTCAACAACACAGCTGTAAACTCAATTTTGCTAGCTGTGAGACAAGTTCAATCGACTATGTATCACAAAAACAGTACAAAAGGGATCAGAGACAGAGACAAACAGAGGCTGCTGTGCTTCCCTCAAGAATGGGACTTTCAAGAGAACACAGCAAATCCAAGCCAGTGATAAAATTCACATTGATGCCGATGAGCAAAGAGTTCAGTCAACACTGACATTATCACCTAACTTTTCTTCAGAGGCAACACATAGCCTTTCTGAAATCTCTTCTTCCATGGCTTCCTCCCAATAGTGAGCTTCTGCAATCAGTATCTATAATGCACCCAGCAAAAAAGCCTACCTAACACTTCTCCACACAAAACATGCAGGAGGACAAATGCAGAAGAGCAAAGCTGGCAACCCCAGTTACTGAGTGTCATTGCCAACACTACAAAGTTTCAGGCATGAAAATCTGGCCTGCTAGTCTAGAGAATGTCTTTGTGCCGCTGCTAATCAGATGAAATGAGAATTTCTCTGCAAAATTTGACAAGAATGTCAGGTTATTCTTTTTTAAATGACATCCATATGAAAGCCAGTATTTTGCTTCTGTCTTCTGTGCACCCCACCTCCCAGTAGTCTGGGTGTTTGCATAAGGAGCAGGTAAGAGAGATGGTGTTTCCTACCATCATACTCTAATGCAGAGTACCACTGTCTGAACCACCAAGCAATAAACTGTTGAACACTTGCTCAGGGAGAAGAAAAGTTCTGTCTCCTCATACAAAATGTCTCTAAAAGGGAAATCTGGTGCTTTGCTCAGGCTAGGTGACTTGAACCTATGTTTGTTATGAACATACTTACTAAAATACCCTGACAACACGTTTCATTCTCTAGGATCTCTTCTCATTTTCCCTAGATGTTGCACCTCAGACTCCAGGAAAACATTTTCCTTGTGAAGGGGAAATTTCCACAGCAAGTTTACTCTGATGATAGCACTACTGCACAAAAAGTTTGCTCACAAAAAAAAAAAAAAAAAAAAAAATCACTTGTCACTCCTAACTATACAGGGAAGGAGGGGAAGAATTCAGCAGTCCTAAGCAGTTTGCCCTCTCATGGCTACAGAAACAATAATTTCTTCTATAATGGACAATTTAAAGGCTACAGTGATGACCTACACAGGCAAGTTCTTTGCTTGAGCCCATTAACATCAATGTTCATACGGACTTAACTGTGGGATGTCTTTTGTACCTTCTCTAAGATTTCTCTTCTTATTTCATCATAGAAAGATACAATTTTATGGCATCTTGTGTGGTGAGATACTGGCCCAGGTTGCCCAGAGAAGCTGTGGATGCCCCCTCCCTGGAAGTGTTCAAGGCCAGGCTGGATGAGGCTTTGAGCAACCTGGTCTAGTAGAAGGTGTCCCTGCTCATGGCAGAGGGCTTGGAACTAGATGATCTTTAAGGTCCTTTCCAACTCAAACCATTCTATGATTCTACAATTTAAGATGAAAACAATTGCTGACTGGGTATCACTTTTTTTTTTTCCCCATCCCCCTGTAAGTTCATTCTAAAATGAGAAAACTCAGCTAACATGATGGAAAAGAACACCATAACAGGATTTGATATCACTTCCTTTGATATGTGAAACAAAACAGTTACTCCAGGAGACTTTGAGAAACACTTGTGGAAAATTACAGGTGATAAATAACCCACAGGAAGACTCATTTTGTTCCCTGAATGCAATATTGAGAATTAAAATAATAATAGAAAAGAAAGGCTACACAATCAAATCACATTGTGGTTCCTACCAAAACTATATCCATTCCAGTTCCCAAAATACTTTCCATCTGTTTACTCCAAGCTTTGCTTCATCAAGAAAAAACAAGACAAAACAAAAAAAACCCCACCCTGATTAATCCAAAAGCAGATCAGATATTGGTTTTGCTCAAGCTGTAAGTATTTCTGTTACAAATTCAAAGAACAAAACCCATTTGTATGGCTCACAAACACTCTCCTGCTGTTTTCCCTTGGACTAGCCACATGAACTAAGAAAACAACACTTTTCTAAGAGGAATACAAAACTGTTATTTCTTTATTGTTTTGTCATATTTTTAGAATGAAACAAAGAACTAAAGCAGTGCTCACTCCAACACACCAGCTCCCTTCACTGAGAAATGCAAGACAAGCCACCCCTGCAAAATCAGAGAGCAAGGAACCCTGGCCCATTCCGTTCCTATTCTTTGGAAGAAAGGGATCAATCATCCCAATGGGACAGCAAGGCTTTACTAAAAGCATTATAAAATGCACAACAAGTCTTTTTCCATCTCCCAGTCAAGAACTTCTCTGTTAATGTATTTAAATAAAAATCTAGATTTAAATTTAAAAAATTAAGCCATTAATGTTTGTTGCACACTAGTGGATGTGTTGCACATACTCCCAGTGTATCTGTCCTTATTAAATAATCAAGTGAAGGACTGTGCAACAAAATTTCCACAACAAGAGAACAAAAATCCAAGACAAATCCAATCTGTTCAGGTCATATATCATTTGCTTGTAACAGATCCAATATACCATCCTGACAAAGTCATCTGTTACCAGGCTTGTGCTCAAGTCTTCAGGGATCACCTTCATCACAGCAGCTAACTGCTCAAATAAATCTTGCGGTGAAACTCACAGGAATATTTTTTTTCTTTTTTTTTTTTTTTTTTTAAACTCTATACTATAAGACACAAAATACAGCAATTCAAGGCTTCCAAAAAGCTTTCACTGGACAGATCATGGCTTACTGGAAGGATCTTGAAGACAGAGTCCCTACCAGTTCCTACTGCACAAAGTCTATAACTCTCCAATCCATAATTTTGCAACATCCCAGAGGATGAGAACCCCAGATTGGCATTAGGCAAGCACATCATGTGTGGCTTTCTCTTAATGTGAATGGCAGCTGGAGACAGTCAGTGCCACAGAACCATAACGCTCCCCTCTAACCACTAACAAGTACCCTGTGAGCAACAGCTCAGGAACCACTGACACATTTAAACCTAACAAAAGCAAAAGTTAACTCTACCCTGTCATACTAAGCATGCTCCATATGTTTAAGATCTCCTGTGATCTTAAGACAATGGACTAATACATTGCATAGACCTGCATAAAAGTAATAAACTCAGCTGAGCAGAACCACTTTGTGTGTGTATATATTTGACAAAAGTCTAGCCACAGATATATAACAACACAAAAATCAGGCAACCAGCTCAACATTTCTTTGGCTACCTTAGATTACATTGTGCCCACATCTACTGACACTACTTATGCCTCTATTCCCATTATCCCCAGTGAAGTTCTTAACTAGCATTGTGCAAAACTACTACAGCAAAACCCAAAGCAAAAGGAAACCATAAGGTGCAGAGGCAAGTTTAAACTATAGAGCTAAACTAGCTTTGCTCAAGACACTGTGATTCCATTAAGAGCCTAAAGTAAAAGCCATTCTCTTTGAGTAAATGTACTTTTAAGACAGAATTTTGGTGTCATTTTAGTTTTATCACAAAACCAAACAAACTGCATTTGTGAGCACCAGACAGATGGATGTGTTACCATTCCTCTATGTCTCCTTGTTTGAAGTTCTGGTCACAGTAATCAGAACACAGAATCATTTTCTTAAAGCAAAACACAAGCAGAATGCTACTAAAAGAACAAAAGAGTAGGAGCCCTAGATCTACTCTCCATTCAGAGAAAAAAAAAAATATTTCCCAGTTTCACAGGCTCTCCTGCCTGACACCCTAGTGCCAAGTTACAGAAGTAGAGCATACACTTCTACATCCAGTCTCCATTTCAGAGAAAGCCACAAAACCTCACAGACAAACACACATGAACATAAGGGCTATCTAGTTTTACATTAGTCTTGGTTTTATTCTGTGGGTTCATACACAATAAGTAAAATCCCACAAAAAAATAAACTTAAGAAAAGGCACACTATCCATTGCTATGCAGTTTTAAAGCTATAGGCAGCAGCCTGAAGAAATCAAGAGACATATCCCTTTAAGGAAAGTTATTTATAAGGTTTGCCTTGTAAAGCTATTTTAATTTTAAAAACTAAAACCACAGCAATCTAATTTTCAAACTACTGTGGGCAAGTTCTCCAACAAACAAAATGGCAAACCTCCAAACTGGCATTCTTTAACAAAGCACAGTTAATCTCATTCTTCTTATTAATGATTTAAGATCTAAACTGGTTACAACCATCTTCTTTAGTAGCCCTAAGTCAGACCTAAAATGAGTGTCAGTAGAGCAAAAATCTCCAGTTACCACTATAATTGAAGGGTATTCTGATAGTGTATCTCACTTTAGAACTTCATTCTCTTAAGAGGAGTACTGAAGTGTTACTCCTGAATTGCAGTGCTAATAATCATTTGCTGTCTGTGGCTATGCTCAGTCCCCTCGGAGAACTCACAGCTTATAGAATACTCCTAGAGAAAAATGCTATGAGCCAGAAATAAGGATGCAGAAAGTTGCATGCTTGGCTGCATGATTTACTCAAAACTTTTTCACACCACCTCCTACAAATTTGTAGCTTCAATGACGACTTTTTGCTTCCCATTCAAGCTGTCTGTTGGGGGCCTGAGTATCAGCCACCTATCTAAACATTGGGATCTCCAAGTTCAGCAGACACTTACTTTGAGAAAGGTGAGCCATGTCAGCTGGTTGACAACTTAATATGAAAAGTAAGAAATCTTAAAGATGGGGCATGGAAACAGCAGTTAAATCAATGCTAGTCCAAACAGCCGCAGGATACACTGGATGGCATCTTCTTCTCTGACTTGCCCACAGGCAAAATGATTTGTGACTAAGGCTATGGTGCCTTGGTTTCATGACAAGTAAGAGCAGTGGATATAAACAAGCAGTTAAGAAAAATTTCAGAACATCTTTAAAGGAAATACAGACTTAGTCACAGCCCTGTTCAATGTGCTGCAAAACAGAGCTATCTTGATTTGTCCGTCCACACACGAACTCACTCCCCTCCCTCAGTACGGGGTCAGGATTTGTCACACAGCAACATCTTTCCCAACACTAGTGCTCTTAGTCAGATGCCAGTTAAGCAAAATCTGATAACCAACCACAAGGGTATACATAGGCAGCAGACTTACTCTCTCATTTATGCAACATTTACTTTACTACAGTGAGAAGCAGAAGTTTGGCCCTTGAAGTTTCAGAGAATTTTTTTTTTAAGGCCAGAATAATAAGAAACATCTAACTAGTGCTGACTAGCAATAGGTGCAGTGTTATGAAAAAGATATTTAATAGATTAAATATGACATTGCATCAACAATTTTCATCCAGATAATAGTCTCTAGATAATTTTCTCTTATTAGTTCAAGCCAAGACACTAATTCACAACAGATATAACTTGACAAATCTACTTCATGTTTTTCTAGGGTATATCAACTATGACTTTCTTTTTATTCCATAGTGCTTTGTCAAGATTCTTACTCCACAGAATAATCAGTGTGTTGACTGTATTTGATGTGCAGAGACTCTAATTCTGACCCATGCTGGGTAACAAAGATTGGCTAGAAAACTCACTTGAAATAGCTTCTGGTGTCTGACTGGACTGATTTTTAAAGCATTTCCAGCATGAGCAATCATGCTTAGTAATTTCAAATAGGATTTCTGAAAACTGCTATGCATGTGATTTTCAAATTAAAGTCGCACTTAAACACAGAGCACATTTACTGGATTACTTCAGTGTCCAGAGACAATGCAACATCAATATCATGAGAACAGTTAACGGCAAGTTCATTTTGAGTTTTGGCTGCGTGTGTGGGAAGAAATACAACTAAGGAAGAAGGGAGATGGAGATTCTCTAATTTATCTGCCTCTATTTTTAACTGATACCTATTTTTTTTTCAGAGCTTTGGGGAAAAGATATATTTCTCAGACAGAGAGAGAAAGAATTCAAATTCTTTCTGTTTTCTTTCAAACTATTTACATAAAGAAATATCCAGTGAAACTACAAACTTGTTCAACTGTACTGAAATAAGACTGTTAAAGAAGCAGAATCCCTAATATTGCCTGCTGAAACACCAAGTTTCAGGGTCAAACGTTAAGTGAACTGAAGTGGCAAAACACTGTTAGAATCAACAGGTCTAGCACTAGTCTACTCCCCAGTGGGACCTGCTTCAGGCCCCCTGGTACCACATAACCTCTACAAAGCCTTCATGTAGGAATGGGTCAGAAGCTTCATTAGCTGATATGCTTTCTGTTGTCCTCCTCTGGAGTCAAATTCTCAAATAAGTTTTCCAAGTAGTATTCCAGTTCTTGGTTAGGTTTCCCTCTCAAACTTTGATCATGACCTCTGCTAATAACACAGGCAACCAGTACTATAAACTGCACTAACTGCTTAGTCATAATTTTAGATCTAAAGAGACTTGAGTTCAGCTGACTGATTTTATTACTTTGCATGGCTGCTCACTTATACATAAGTATTCACCTGAAGGGAATGAAGGAATAAGTCCAAAGAAGATCATCTTTACCTAACAAGGCTGCTTTGCTCTCCAAGAAAGGTACAATTGGAGACAACAGCAGGAAGAAACATACCCTAACAGAAAACAGAAGGATCCCCATTAAAAGCTTAACATCAAAATGTATCACAGCAAAGACACACATACTGACTGGAGACTACAATCTTTAATTCTAGAGAGAATAGCTCCTGGAAGCCCTAATCCTACTAAAAAATTCCCCACGGAAAACTGATTTTATCAAATTACCAGAAACTGCTGTTGCTCAGATTTGGATTATAGCAAACAGAATAGCATACAGCCTGGTGGGGAGATATCCAAAATAGGGAGAAATAGTGAAACAAAATGAAAATTAACAGTTTGACAAACATTTTGAAGAGGTAAACATTTGTCAATAAAGTAAAAGAAGGGAGAATTCTGGTGACTGAATCAGAATGTTACTCCAAGGTGCTGAGAAGAAAAAAGGAATAATCCTCTCATTCAAGGACACCTACCTAGACTTATCCGTTGGAGTGGAAAAACACTGTCGAAGTCTAAAACCACAGAGCTAGAAACTTTGCTGCTTTAAAACAAACAAACAAACCTTTATTTTTTAACCACTGCATTAAACGATTCCTGAGAAGCCCAGTCAGAGTGAGGAATCTCTCACAAAAGACTCGTTGAAATGACTGGGCCACACTGCCCTTCCCAAGACAGAGGTTTATAACAAGTCTCCTTTGCTACTTATCTCCTCATTAGTCTTCCACCTTCTAAAGCTGACACTATCCCGCTCCCTTCTGGTGTGACTGACAGGCACACTAGTGTGTCAGTGCTGGAGAGCAAAACCAAATGAAAAGGTATAAAAGCAGTAACAGCAGCTCCACTCCCTGACCCTCCCTCCCACTGAAGTCACTCCAAAAAACAGCAATTTGCTTCCCTGAGGACATGTCTGAACACAAAAAGCTTTCCTATTTTTTCCAAGTTTCCAGTATCTCCATTTGGGCATCATTCACGCCCAGGTCAAAAGCACAGTGTAGTTCTATTGCCTGTAGTTCATCAAATCATAACATTTTTAGCAGGACCTTTACACTCACAATCCAACAGTTGCTCTCTGTGCTGCAGCAGCCTTTAGCACAACAGTTATATGACAACAGAAATATTCTTGGGTGTTTCTATAGCTGAATGCAGCAGACTGACACTGAGAACCATCCCAGGCAATGATGCATTACTCTGCAAGAAGCCCCAAAAGGCACAAACGAAGTAGAAGGAATAAAATAAACAAGATTTTCTATGACCCTAAGGATGGGATTATAACTTTTTTTTTTTAAGCCTGAGCAGGAAGCCTTTCTAAATTACATTTCTTGGATTTTATTGCATTATCTTCATGGCACAGTTATTACACATTAAAGGTAATGACTCTCTTCTGCAAGTAACCTAATATTGAACATGATTGATAACCCTTATCTGAGCTTTAGAGAACACTGAATTTCCTAAATGGAAGGAGGGAACAGAGTTGGATGAGGTGAATAGGGAATAGCTTGAGTGGATTATGTGTATGTATATGGAAAAAAAAAAAAAAAACCCAACAAAAAACAGCTAGATTTTTCACTAGAACCCAGTATTTTCTTGAAAACATTTACTAACAACAAACAGGAAAAAAATTCCCAGATCTTCCATTTGTAGGTAATTCTGCTCAGACTACAAATATACGTATTTTTGTTGTAGTTGTTCTTATCCATTTGATAATTCTATCAACACACACATAAACCAACACACCCACAGTACGTACACATACGCACACGAGTCCTTAGGGTTTGATCGGAAATTCAAGTGTAGAATTTATATCCTAGGGGAAATGTGGCTATTTTGATTTCTCTTATTCCTTAAATTATCTGTATGGGCTGGACTCGCTGAACAGACTACTGATGCCTAATTGTCTTGAGACACTCTGAAGCACCAGGTTTATTCAGGCACTAAAGAAACCATGGGGGCAATGGAGAAGACGGTCCGACCAGAGAGTGTGCAGTGGAGACTTCCACTAGTTCCCAGAAGGTGAGAACAAAGTGCCCACACTCACATTATTTAGGATTTTTAGGTATTCAAAAGGAATGTGTCCAATAGGGAAAAATATTCCAGCAGTTTTCCACTGGAATAAACACCATTTTTGAGAACATCTACTTTTCAGAACATCTATTAGAAAATTTCCCTGGCTAGCTTCAGCACATGCCAGCTCATAACTCATTTTAAAATATTCTGGCCTTAGAAATTGCAGTTGCAGGGAAATCCGTAAGTATCCTGCAAACAATCATTTCTTGATGCTTCATAAGATCCTGTGTTTACTGCTTGTGAACTGACAAGGGCAAAGAGACACCCATTTCTCTGCTAGATCTGATGACTTCTGTCCTTTTAAGACCGGGTTAGTTATCCTCTCCAGGGAGTAAGAGGCAAAAACAAACCTTGAGCCTAAGAAGGAGCTGCTTCTTCAGAAACTGATTTCTCTTTCTCTCACCTGATACTAATAAACAAAGATTTGTCTTGGTATTCTTCAAGTCCTTCATGCAGGCACTCACAGTGTTAACTCTCCACTCAAAAAAAAAAAAGGTCCCCTAAACACACTAAGTCAATAGAGACACTTTGATCCAGCAGAACTTGACTGTTGTCAAGGTTTTGGGAAGTGCATTTTTCCCTTCTTGCAGGAAGGGAGAACACACTCTCTTCTCTGACCAGCAGAGCAGGCCGGGGTAAGCAGGACAAGGAAAATCGCCTGGAGACGATTCCCTTCAGCCCCATCATTTGCCAGAGTCGGAACCATCCCTGGCTGCTCACCCCTCTTGAGGCCTCAACAAGCTCTGGGAAGGTAGCAGGGAGGCTGAAGGGGAGAACAGCATTTTTTAGAGCTTGTGTGGGGCTAACATGGTGACACTATGAGGAGGTGGTAAGAGCTATTTTAGAGTCATTGTACCAAATTTCCAGAAGAGTTAAAAAGTATCCCCACTCCTCCCCTTCACACACACAGACACCGATAGAAAGCATATTTTTTGAAGATATTTTTTTAAATTAAAGTGTTATATTATGAATTCAGGTATTCATGGTGTCAGCCTTTTGTACTTGTCATAATTACATCAAGCTCTGGAAAGATTTTGTCTACTTTAAAAATTCTTCCAGTATCAATTTATTGGTACAAGCTTCCACCAATAACAGCCCAGAATATTCCTCTTACTGCAAAACTGAAGAATTATTTCTCCTTTATTCTTAAATTTCTGTCAGCTACAAGTTCATTTGGACACAGGATATTTTAAAAATTCAATATTTTATAAACAGAAAAAGCTCATGGATTCAAATACTAAAGAAGGGAAAAAAAATAAAAATAAAAACAAATCCAAAACAACCACTTGGAACTATGGAGAAGGAAATAAGTCATCAGTGCAGCAGCCCTTGACATTATTTGTTCTCTCATTCATGTTACAAGGTAGGACACTGTGCAAGATTGGTTAAACAACAACCTATGACCTTCAATAACAAAGTCAGGGAAGATATTTGTCCCATGCGAGCTCCGCAGATTGTCCATTTTCACAGAAATTGTCTCCTGTCTATCTTCTAACGCTGGAGTTTGAGCTGTGCATCTTTACTGTGTCAATAGCTTCTGAGAAGACATCATCCCCTCTAGGGCAGTTCAGGGTTTTTTTCTAAAATGTTCTCACTATTAAGAGCAGGAGTCCTTTTATTTATTTTATTTTTTAATACAAAACCCCTCTATATCCAGAATGCTTATTAATTTCAAAAATTCATATTCATGTCCAAATAAGCACATCAGGAAGTCTGAAATGCTGAATGCTCTGCTTTTACTTACAGCAGCTCCTAAACAGACAAGCACTTATCTGTGCAAGCAGATTCAATGAAATCAGTACAGCATGAAGCGTGCCAGCGATATCATGAAACATGCAGTTTGCTCTTTACCTGTAAGGCTAAGTGGAACATTAAAAAGGAATATTTGGGAGTGAGTGGAATGAACCGAGAATGTTATCCTACGATAATGAAATCAACTTGGGTGACTGAAAAGCTGTCTGCACAAATGATATGAAGAGTGCTGCACTCAAATTTATGCACAGAGTCAAATGTAGTCTGCGGTAGTAGGTTAAAAAAAATGACAGTATTATAATTCAGTAATATTTCATTCTTTAGTTGTTTTTTTTTTTCCTTGAACTGCTCTTAGAATAATTTTTCCTGACACTACCTTTCTTTTCAACCTTGAATAATTTCACTTTTCTTCTAAACTGTCTTTCTGAGTTTCTGTTCAGCCAATGCATGAAAAGAGCGATGCAAGAGCATAGCAAGTAATTTGCCCAAACCAAACTCTCGCCACTCAAATTAGAAACAAATATATTCACGTGCTAAGTTTCCGAGATTCTATTTTCTTTTTACACTGGTTTTAATGTGGTAAAACTCTCCACATACTTAAACTTTGTTGCTTCCAGCTTTCCTGTCTATTAGCTCAGAAATAGCCAAAGACTACAGCAAAGAACAAAGCAAGTCCCAGCTCGCCTTCTTACCAGAGGGGCAAGGAAGTAGAACTACACTTTCATATACACTATTAAAATGTAAAAAGACCAAGAAGCAGCCAACAGTAACAGGGAGATCTCAAATAACATCTAATACTCTGCGAGAAATTAATCTGAAATTGTAAACTTATGCAGTACTAAAAAAGGTCTCATAGTTAAAAAAAAAACAAAAAAAATCAAAACAACAAAACAAAAAACCCACCTCTACCTGTTTCTGCTCCATGAGAAACCTAAGCAGTATGCAGTCCACAAATAAGAACTGTTTTTGAATGCAGCTCATTCCCAATAAGGGAGAAACAGAGGAAGTGGGAAAAGTTGCACACAATGGAATTATTTTTCCCCACTTTAGACACAAACAGCTAACCAACAAGCGCCTGTAGCGACCGATGCTGGACACTCAACCAGCTATGGAACTTTGCAAGTTATTTCTATGCCTAGATCTATTATTAGACTTAGGTTCCAAAGGAATAGGTATGGGCTTACAATCTTCAAAGAGTAAATTTAATTTAGTTTGGTATATATTACACTCAGATTAAGAACTACTGTAACTTTTTAAGTAAACTGGTATATTGTAAGTGACTTGTCAGGGAGGACGGGACAGACACTTGATTGTAAAACTAACCAAAACGCTAGCAAAATTAACTTATCTCTCTAGCTTTCATTTCCCAAAATGATTTAGCAAATGCCTCCTTATCATACACAGCCAGTATGTTTGTAGGCAACTGAAAGTGAGTCGTTGAGCTCTCAGACTAAACCAGAAGTGATGAATGATAAGAAAGATTTTGGAAAGCGGTAAATTTGTCTTTTTGACAGTTGAGTTAAGATAGGGGTCATTGAAGTCTCTCTCAATCCTACAAATTAGCCTTACATTTTCAGATACAAAATTTCAAGGTTAAATCTACCAAAGCCATTGTAATAACAACTCAGTAGAATCCTTTGCTGAGGTTTTAGTATTTTTTCTACGATGCACACAGAACACATCTACAGGCACCTTCTGCCAAGAACAATTTTGACTGGATTCTCATGGTAGATTCCCCTCCCCAGGCTTGCTATCCCAACCACGGGACTTCAGACACGTCCTAGTCAGCCCAAGAGATTTCCTGTGGAATTCTGCTTGCAAAAATCAGTTTGGAAGCCCAGTCAAGCTGCCCACATGAATGTCGAGTGAAACACTAAGATTCAGACTAATGCTCAGAACAGATCTTGCCTGGTACATGCAAAACAGGGATTCAGAGCTTGGAAGTAGAAGTCACAGCAACCTGGGAAAGCACAAGCCAGGGGACACTGTGGGTCCCTGCAATAAATAGTCACTTGTGGACCATCCTTTTTGGGACAAGAAACCACCAATAAATAGTGCAAAGGCTTTGAACCACTAAAACAGGAATGACAGAAATCCAATCTTGCCAATTGTTTCCAAATATGATCAGAAAACTCCAAGAGTGACCCTGAAACCACCAGTTAAATAATGTTTTTTCCAGGTTTAATATTTTGTTGTATCCAGATTTTTACCCACCCACAAGACACTGTATTATCACAAATTACTGGAAAAGGGGGGAACTGCTAAAGGGTAGGCATAAAGTGACCACAAGTCAGCTCTCCTGTGATCTTTCTTCATGAGAGTTCTTCACACTGCTCAGCTTAACTCATCCCTTGTCTGCACTTCTCACAAGACAGATGCATGGGTAAGAACATGTGCAAAAATCACTACAGAGCAGATGACATAACTTATTACTGTGCCAAAGGCTTTGGGATCAACTGGGATCACTAATATTAAGATAGGAACTGAAAGAACTGAAGGCTTTCTACAAGAAAAAAAAACAGGGAATCTTAACTTGTACATTTGAGGTTTCACTTAGGGGACAGTTTTCTTCTGTTCAAGTGTTCTATTACGTGGGCCAGGAGCTAGATCAACTGAATTATAAAGCAGAAGAAATCTTATTTCTAAGCAGAAAATATCTTACTAGTTTGGAGGTTTCTGTTTTGTCTCCTGAAACAAAGGTTTTACTACACTAAGACTTCAAAGCAAAGATCTAGAACAGTTTTCTTAGTGATAACTACTACAAGATGCAGTTTCTTGTACATGATCTTTAGAGGACCTACACCTCCCACTCTCACTACGCTGGTGCTGGCAGCTCCTTGCTGGTTACCTCCGATGAAAAGAGGACAAGCCACAAGGGTGGGTTTCAAACCCAAAATCTCCTCGGTCCTCTAATACAGATTCCACACTAAAACTGCCAACATACTGACACCCAAGATCCACCAGTTTTCAGATAATTATATGCCTAAATACTGTTCTGAATACCTTATAACAAGCTTGAGCAGATTTATTACTTCAGCTAGAGGAGACTCTTCCTTGCAAATGCTCAATTCATTGCAAACGAGTTTCTCACTTAGTAGAGACAACATGCTCCATCAGAATTCCTCTCTTTCTATGAGTAACAGGATGCTGCTTCTTCTGAAGAGGTAAAAGTATCTTCAAAGAAACATCCAGCAGAAATACATCCTTTTACACTTTGTGACCAGAACTTCTCAAAAATGTCTTTTGAATATTTAAATGATGTTTTCCATGCTACTTGCTATCTCTTCTTCTGCTCCAGCTCATTACTTACAATAATTGATATAGCATTGTACAATGTATCTTACTTGTACAATGCTGTACAGTTGTCCAGCACATTTATGTGCAATCTATCTTACTTGTATTACACTTATCTTAAGAATGCTCTTAACTCCTTATGGAAAGAAACAGAATGTAGTTTCAAATAATTGACTTAAAAACAACTTTTCATTACCCTATTTCTCACATCCCAGCAGTTCTATTGAAAAGTCAGCACTGAAAAGCACTAAACTGTACGTAACTGTGCGTAATTATCAAACAGTTTAACAGAAAGTTCCATGCAAGCGGACATTTGTGTTGTCTATAAACAACATAAGTTCAGTGTGCTCTCTGATTTTAAAAAACATACACAAAACTCACAGATGAAACATCAGACCTCCAGCATACTTTCTTTTATTTCCTTCTCACTATCTCTTCTTTGAAAGGTTATAAACAGTAACAGCTAAAAAATATTAATATCTTATGGATTGCCATGAGTCACATTTTTAATTGGCTAGATCTTTTCCATGTAAGACATTGCCACCACCTGGTAGGTATCTCTGAACAACTGTGAGTACACTTAAAACCCCTCAAGCTCAAGTATTTTATGGCTGCCCTGTAAATCGGCCCTTAGATCTTTACATTTCCCTTCAGGAAGCCAAATTTATCTTCAGGATTTGTTCCAAACATAGAGTATGCGTGTAAGGAAAGAGATCAGTCAGTGGCATTTCCCACCAAATTACAACCTGGTAGTTACAGCTGACTTATAGCATTCCTCTTCTCTCTTTTCTAAAGACCTATATAGAACTGTTTCAGTGAAAGAAAATCCATTAAAAAACATCCCTTTATCACTTCCATTATGACCTTTCCCTGTATCTGCTAATGAAAGCCAAACCATCTTATTTTATAAAAAGGGGATCTAGATGTATGATAACTGCTACAGAGTGGTTTGCTTTTTCAAATGCCAGCAGGCAAGCCTTCAGGATACTAGCTAGTTCCTGATGCTCCCCAGTGATGTATCTAGTAACAGAGGATGGCTTAAGGACAGAGGCTGGTTTGGTTCTACTTTTTTTTGTTTGGTTGCATTTTGTTTGTTTGTTTAAAAAAATAAATATCATCACATCAAAATAATATTTCTGCTTAGCAATCAATGCCTATGTTCCTAATGCAGGAGGGACTAAATCTTGTCCTGTATAATGAACGACCAACTGATCATTAGGATTTATATTTACCACCAACATGTTACAATACTACAGTAAATCTTGCTGATAAAATTAAAATCTATAATCTAGACTTCTGCAGAACATGTGGATTTCTCAAAGACAAAACACATGCCAAGTTTGCTTCAGAAAAAGGGCCAAACCCAACTGTTGTCTGCTTTTATTTTTTCTTGTTGTTTGGCATAGTTTGTTGGGTTTTTTTTCTTTTTTTTGTAAGTTTAAGAAAGGAAAAGCTGAGGAAAAAAAATGTTAAAATAGATCTGTGAATTGGTGCTATGGTAGTTCTGACATTTGACTGAATGAGAGCAATCTCTCTCTGAAGGGGGAAACAATGCCAGAATGATTTAAGAAGTAGAAAGCCCAGGTAAAGCCAATGTTTAGTCTAAATGCAAATCTATACTGGAGTTACTGTGTGCAGTTTAACACATCACATGTCTCACTTCCATTCCTTGTTAACAGGGAAACAAAAGTCAGTGCACAAAGCTTTACCTTGGGGACCACTGCAGGTTTCACACATTACCCCAAGTTCTAGTCCCAGTTTTGATGCCAACTCTGCGTGGCACGATCCACAGGTGAGCCATAGGTGCTGACTTTCACAGCTTCCATTCTACTGAAAGACTCATCCTGAGCCTCAGCAAAGGGAGGCTGTACCACACATCTGCCCCACACAAATACCTCAAATCAAGGCAGATAAACATGGGAATACCTTCTGCTAGCAGCCTCAGATGTGGAGATCTCCACTCACACAGGAAAACATTTCTCACTAGTTTGATAGACCCAAGTGTGTACAATTACCATTTATTCTGTAGCAAGAGGAAGACTACAGGAAATGCCACGGAGCATAACATGCTAATCAATACAGACCATGCAAGGCCTACTCTTGTCATCTCTTCAAGTTCCTCAGCATGTAAATAGTGAATGAATTGCAAGCAGTTTCTCATTTATTTCTATTTCTAAAAACACTGTCAGGAAAGTTCCCCAGCAAAGGTTGTTAAATAAACTAAATTATTGAGTAAGTAGTAAAATATCTTGGATCAGCAATAATCCAAGGGACCAAAAGAAGGCAAAAAATAAGGAGCCAGTTCTTCAGTACAGCAAAAGATCAGCTGCAAGTTTTGAAGAAATACTTTGGTTTATTTTAAAGTATATTTTCCTGCAAATGAATACCTAGAGTCATGTTTGCTGAATACTGTCTTCTGCTACCCTGAAAACTCTGTTGCAGAACCTGCAGGCCTTGCAGTTTGGTAACCCCACATGGAACAGGTAAAGGCTGGAAAGAGGCCCACTGCTAATCAGGCAGACCTGAAATGAGTAAAATAAATGTTAATCTCTAGTCACTAACCTGTTCATTCTTTAGCCATTTAAAAGACGAGAAAAAGAAAGCTTTGATCCAGCTCCAACACAAATACTGTTGTTTGCATACGGTGTTCAATATGTTCAGCCTTGATCTGGAATTATTTCAGAGATTGGGTGCATATTTCACAATTCTTGCTATTAACACCCAAGACTCTACTGGCTCAGAAATGCTGGACTGACTTTCTTGCAGGTAAACATTCATTTACCTGTAAGAAAAATGTACTTCAACAGCTGCTGCCATGTCTACTGAAAAGACTTTTAATAATAACCTCTCTAGAGCTAAGGAGTGCAAAGACATGACTGGCACCAATGACTTGTAGAAGGTAATTCAGTATTACAGATAAAAGAAGGAGTGGGTTTGGTGCCTACTGTTTGGAAAGCTGTATTGAAACAGCTTTTTCTTTTATTTATTTTTTTAAATTCTATGAAACATTCAATACACTGTGATGGAAACAGATTCTGAAGGCAAAAGTAGACACTTTAAAAAAACACAGCTGGAAGGAGGTAAATATTTTACTATATGGCTGGTGCTTTGGTGTGGCAGTGTTGAACATACCTGCACATTGTACAGGAACCAGTGGAAGGCTTGATACCTGTCTATTACCAACAGCTGTTAGCATTTAGTAGGAACATAACATTCGCTGCATGGCGAACAAAATGAAGGACTACAAGAGGAAGCCATTGGCCTCATGTATCTGATCTAGAGTAAAAGAGATTTCACACAGTATTCACTGAAGCAGGAGTAGTACTTTCCAAAGATTTGGGTCAATGTAACTCTTACCAGCACCAGGTGACACAGACTCTGCTGCAGACATGGTCCCAGAAATTAGGGTACCCCTCTGGGCAGGGACTTGCAGTTTTTCACGACCTGCCAGCCAGTTCCCACAGCAAAACAGAAACCTGCCTTCTTGAGTCAGGAGATGTCAGCCTCTCTTTCCTCACTTACAACATACACAAGTCCTGGCAGCTGCACAGCTGGAACACCTCCTTGCACGGGGGCAACTACTCTGCAGAAATAGGTCTCTCTGCTTCCCAGAAACTCAGCCCTTTGCCCCTCTCCAGTCCCTAAACACCAGTCTTACAGCTAAAGAATCTGTTGTGCCCACAGCCAACCAAAGGAAAGTCTAGGAACACAGTTTGAAACTCCCCATTTGAGCACAGGTGATGTATGGTGGGCTGACCACTATTCTTTCCCTTGTACAGCTTGCTTACACCAGGAAGGAGCCCATAAGATGTAGCAGGACAAAACAAACCTGCAAAAATTTAATTACTATTGTTTATCTCTTAAAAGGTACAGTGCTAGATGCAATTAAGGTTCTTAGAGAGCTCTTCCTGTTACTCTGAGTCTCTGAACTTATCTGTCAACCATCTTTGGGAATGTGCAATTATACAGCACCTTACCAACTCATTTCATCACTAAATACTTTATAAAACCCACTACATCTCTCCTGGCTCCCAAATACACATCTTGCAACCACCTATCCTGATAGCTATAGACATTTGTCAAGAAAGGAAAATGTTTCAGGCAGACTACTTTGGAAGACATTGTATTTTATTTACATTTATTTAACACAACTGTACAACTAAAATTTTACATAAAACACCTTTGGCTAAAATTTAATACCTTCAGTTAATGTATCCTGTTGCCACCTCAGATCATATATATTCCCAAGCTTGGTTTTGATAAGACAGCTCATAAGGTCAATATACATCCCAAGAGTACAGACACAGAAGAGAATAAGGCAAATGTAAAAGTTCATACTTGAAAACAGCAATAAATGCATAAATAATAATAATGAAAAGGCACAAGTTCCAATTATTTAAAGGCCACTTTAAAAACCTATTCTATGTTTAGAAGTTTGTTCAAATAAGAAGTTGTGTATACTGGCTGGCATTCAGGCATGATAAGGACACACTGATGCCCTCTTTCTCAATGTCTGTGTCAGTGAACCACTTAAGGTTTTAAGAAAAGCTGCTGAATTTGTGGGTACAAATTTTCAGTTATTTCATAAGTGGATGGAGGTCAACAAGAATTTAAACTACATTATTAAAAAACAAAAAGGCCATGCTGACCTCTTATACTTCTCCAACCAAACACAGGATGTCTGTTAGATTAGCTCAGAGGCATGCTGCTTGTTAAGTACACACAGTTTTAACACAACATGCTTTCATTCTGCTATAAACACTTAATAGTAAGCACGCATCACAAGACACAGTGGAAGAGCTCCCCTACTGGGCTGATTGCTCACCATTCAAAAGCTTACAAACCACTCGAATTAACTGCTAAATAAATCTGTATACCTATCCCCTTTTCTCCTCCCACAAAATTGTAGCCCCCAGTGGCTGGCAGTAATCCAAGCCAGAGCCTGAATTACTGCAAAGCTCAAGAACCTCTTCAGTTCATACCCACTCCCCTCCCTTCCATCACGCCAACTTATATCTGGTCTTTTTACTGGGAATGTGAAGTGTTGTTAATAAATGGGGTAACTTTCTGCTTCTCTAGTCAAGAAGAAGGAAGAGGGTATCTAGAACTGTAAAGTAACAAGCACAAAGTGTATTTGGAAAGCCACAGTTAGGGAGAAATGCCCCCCCCCCTTCGTACTTCCTCAGCTTCCAAGTCCTCTTTGAATTTCAGTTCAAACACAAAGTGATCAGCACTGTGTGAGAGGTGGAGAAGGTAGAAAATGTTCTTGCAAAGTAGATGCCATTTAAGAGATCAAAATCATACTACAGATGGAACCTATGTAGTGTCTCTCCCTTGCACTACATCAAGGTCTCTGGAGTTCTGCCTGCTTTTCTTACAATTAGTCACAGTGCATTAAATAAAGCACATGCTTAAGCACTTCCAGGATTGAGGCTAAAATTTCTAATGATTTTGTCATTATCTGATGCCTACTCAAATCTTCTTCTAGCCTTTCTTACGCTTTTACAGTAATCTTTGGTAGCTTTACCCAAGATATGCCTGGTAGAAATTGAAGCCAAGCTTTTAGAGGAATACAGAGGAAAGAAAACCTCCCACGCCATCATTCAGCTTCCAGGTGCCTCTGCTGGAAAACTGCAGTGTATGAAAGAGACAGAAAAAGCAACAAGGTGTGCCTCTAGTCTTAGCCTCAACTCTCCAAAGGCAGGAGTTTCCTGCAGTTACAGTGATGTTTACAGAATAATATGGCAGCATGGGAATTCAAGACTAAAAAAATATCACTTTCTAAGCAGATCTCATTGATAGCTTCCTCAATAAGCATGCTCCTTGAGTATAGTTTGTTATTAAAACATCACCATACTCCCCATTTCTTTGAAATCCTTCTCACACCCCATTTGCTAGCATACATCTATTTTAAATATTTCAGTGGACATTCCTTTGCTTCCTGTATGTTCTATACCCATTCAGCCACTGAAAAGGAGTTAAAGTATAGCATTAGAAATAGCACATTAGAAATGTTACATGGCCCAGCTAGAACTTCTACTCTAACCAACTGACTTTTCTTGAGGAAGATGCAAAATCCTTAAAAGGCAGCTTGATGTGCAATATGCCCACAAGTTACTTTTTTGCCTCCCCTCATGACCAGCCTGTCCTAAAAAGTGAGAACTGGCATCACATAGCTGATTTGAGATCTTTTCCATCCTGACTACTGCAGCCACAGAAATAGTTTATTTTATTTAAAAAATAATAATATAAAAACTAAAAAAGAAAAAAAGGAGGTGTATCTTCAGAGAGTGTTTCAGTATTGCATCTTTGTAACATGTGCCGTAAGTCATCTACTGCAGGCTCATTCTAGGTTTGTCCCCTTCATGATTCAATGGTTTGGGAGAGACTGGCGCATGAGGTGGGTTTTGGTGCTGGGGTACATTCAGAAAAGCACTGGGAACCCAGGGCATGGTAAGGACTAAGAATGCAGATACAAACCAACAGCTGGATACAGTTCCACTCTGTTCTTTACTTTTTCCCACAAAAATACAAGGCCTCCTCACCAGATGATCAGCACACAAATAATAAGTTGCTAAAATTTCAGCTGTATCCAAACTGCAATAGAAGCAAGTTGAGTATGTCCTGAGACCAAAACAGGAAAGGTTTAACCCCCTTACAAATTAATCCCCTCTTACTGCCTACATTCACCAGCATTTGAAGACATTCAGATTCAAAACACTGTCCAGTTTCCAATTTTTGCAATCAGCGGTAATTAAGAGATTTATATGACATAGTTAATAAAGCTGCAACAGGAATGCATACAATTCTTGCCTGTGAATCCTGATTCAGAACATGAAGAATAATTCTAGCAGCACAAAAATCATTGTTTTATCAAAATCCAGGTCACATTTTGTCTCTCTACCTATAGCACAGGCTGTATCCTACTAAATCCAAATCAGTTGAGGACATCAGCCACATATCACAAGCATAGTGGCAAGCCAGAAGGGATCATCAGCAGATGGCAGAATTGACTACAATCTATTTTGTAGTTAGACCACATGGGTGTGTCTGCATATATTGGGGAAATAAGACTTCTGAAGAGGGGAGGAGAGAGGGAAGAAGACAAAAAAAAAAAAAAGGATTCAGAAGGCTCTTTGGATTATTGTAGCTAACTTTCTCCTCCCAAAGGAACACACAAGAAAGATAAATTACACGTGGGCTACAGAGAAATGTCTTCGATGGGAAACTAAGCTGTAGTCTACTAGTATTCACTAACAAGGGTATTCCTGATTTCTACACAATTGCTGTGGAAATACTCCTGGTCAGCCAGATGATCCAGGCTTTATCTCTGTTTGCTCAGGTGTCTGGGGGGATTACATAGCAAGATACTCAGCACATACAGGTCAGAATTAACAGGCTCCACATACAGCACACAGCACAGCTGGAGTGTCAACTTTGGTCCAAGTTTTAGAAAGATACTACAACAATATTTGAGGTGGCTGTATTAGCTATTTGCAAACAGGGACTTCTAAATCTCATCCCTCCCTGGATAATCGCTGTTGCTAGACTAGAACCAAGGTATACAAACTATCATCATCTGTTGTATTAGGGTTTTGAGAAATCAGATGAAGTCAGAGGCACATATGCTAACCACTGTTCAAGTCCTCAGCTAAAAACTACCCTTTCCTTGGGCATCTTGCAATCCCTGTAAAGCAAGACAGGTAATACTTCATTCCACCCTTTTTCAGCTTTTCACAGATGGAGAAAATGAGGCTCAGCATCACTGTGGCTTTCTCAGCTTCACAGCCTATCAGCGAAGGTTTTACTGCCAAATCTCTGTGGTGTAGCTCAGTCACAAAGCCATGCCCAAACCACACTCGAAGAATCTGGAGTCCAAGTCCACAGATGGAATGAAAACCCATGAGCAGTTCCAGTGTGCCAAGAGATACAGCACGTGTAAAAGTGAGCATAACGGAGGAGAATTAAGGGAAAGAGAGAAAAAGGAAGATTGGTGGGATCTGGGGTGGGGAAGAGAAATCATTAGCAATGTTACTGCTGGCTTTCCTTAAACCCTTTCCCAAAAGCTTTAGACTTGATTGTCTGAGTTGACGTTTTTCAGATGAGGTAACAAAATCTTGCAAAGCTAGGGATCATAAACAGTCTACCCCTAGCCAGCTAATTTATATCATTATTTGCAGTTTTAAGCTTAATCAGCACCATGTGTCCCCATGAGATGACTGAGTAGCACTGCACAAGGTTAGACCATCTGGTGCTGGTTTTTCACTTTCTTTTGATTTTAACTGCTACCACTAATTCTTGTGTGCCCCCTGCCTTCCTGAGCTTCAGTCCCTTCTTCCGCCAGACCAAAATCCCATATATAAATGTAAACGCAGACTCAGAGAACATTTTTGCCTCCCACCTCCACAATCATTCACAAGCACATAATTTCTCAAGCACTTCCATGCATTACAGAGAATTCCTTTATTTACCTTCTTCAGTTCACCCTTTACCACTCTCATCTCTTCTGTCCTCTCAGTGGAATAATTAATAATCAGTCCAATAAAAGTAATGTCATGTCTTCTAATAACAGTCATATTGACCAGATGACCTCTACTGAGAGTACATGACCGGAGTTCAGCATGACCACGTCTGTCTTCATTCCTCAAAAGAAGATCCAGTGTCTGTGTAAAAACACCAAGTTTTTTCCTTACCCAGTGGAAGTGCTCTGATGAAGACAGGTATGCACATGCTGCTCATGTGTGTGCTCACTCCTGCAAGCATCCATTGTCAGAATCTCTCGTCAGTCACCACTACAATTTTTTAAGTGAGAGAGTTTCAAAACAACACATTGCATATTCTAGAGCAGGATTTGATACTTCATCCAACTGTTCCTATCAAAATACTCTCCTTAATCTAAAACCAAAGATAATTCCACTAAATATAAAATATCCAATACCTAAGAGCTGTGATAAATCAATTTTCCTTGCCTGCAGTACAATCTGGATTTAGCCACTTAGTACATCTTAATAAACAAGTTACGCATTCAAAGGAAAATAAATTAAATGCTTTGCCTTGAGGGACAGTTTTACTTAATAGTTTGGTGTTACAATGACAGAACATATGATCTGTCAGTATGAACGTCTTTTGTTCTATGGAACATTTTGAAAATGGGTGCTCTGTCTGCCTCATAGTAGACCAGGCTTAAGAAGCATAACAACTTTGCATCCATTGCAATGCCCTTAAAAACATGGGAAAACCATTTTGATAATTGGTAAGGAAATAAAATAGAAATTTATTTTAAAAAGTGCTCCTGTGAAAATCCATTTCCTAGTTTCCAAACAGAAATGGCCTGCATGTATCTGTGCCATGTATATCATTGAATAGACAATAAGTGTGAAGCCAGTCCTGCTAGCAAACACAGAAAGAATGTGCCACAGTCTCATTGCAACAGCAAAATTACTGCATCTTCAGTTATCTGTCCCTGCACATATGTATTTTCTAGATATAGCTGCATATAGTTCATTTTTAAGCCAAATGAATAGTTACAAGGGTAGATTTAAAATACCTCCATGGGCCTTGAAAGAAATTCCTCTCTACAGACACCACCACTAGAGACACTGGCATCTGATCCTATATGCAGCTCACACATACCCAAACGAAATAATTCCCTATCACAGCCAGTAGCAACACTGATGTTTATTATGATTATTTAATCCTTATCCCAAAAATACACACATATTGACAGACAGTGGTAGAAGCAATTGTTTCCTCCTGTCTCTCTGACAGACCATACACCAATCTGCCATCCTTCAGGTTATCAGCAAAGCACAGAAATAGCTGTATCTGATCACAGCAACAGTCCATCTCTCTCTTCTATACCAATTCATTTAGGGGTTTGTTTGTGCCCTGATGCATGAGAGTTTCTCCCCTTCTAGATATTCAATCTAATTTTGAGTAACGCAAGCCCTTCCGGGCTCAAGTTTCCCTCAGCCTCTAGTCACCCTGGTTTGTCAATTATATCAAAATTAGTGATCACGTTTGTAACCCCCTTTGCAACAAATGCCTCTAGCTGCCAGACTCTAAGCACAAAAGGCATTTTAGATTGAAGTGATCCTGCAACAATGAGTACGAAAAGGGGGGAAAAAAAGGGGCGAGGGAGTTTGTGATCCCATAGGAAGCAACTCAGAAGGGAAAAAAATGAAAAGCTGCTCTTTTCTGTAGGAGGGTAGCATTAAAAGGCCCAACAGCAACATGTTATATATCTTGACTTTCATCCCCAGAAGAACAAGAGCTCAATAAAGCTTCATCAAGAGCTCTTTCAGGATCTTAAAAGTCCTGAAAGTCCTTAAAAGGAGTGGTACAAAAATGCAAACAAAGATACATTGATAAGGGTGACTATAAAGAGACTAGTACAAGCAGAGAGAGACAAAAGTCAGAAAGGCTAAGGCACAGGCACACTCTGAGTCACAACTACCAAGGGAAATAAAAAAATTACAATAAGGAAGTTAGATTAATAATGAGAAGTGAAAGGATGCAGAACAGACAGATCCATTACTCTAGGAAAGTCTTTTGTTAAACAACAGAGAATGCGGAGAAATATCCAGTGGCACAGCACAGACTGAATTCCCTTACCTTAGGCTTCACACTATTTTAAATCAGTATTAAGAACCATGAATTGTAAAATAGGAAAAAATAGAAAAAAAATAAAATAATATACATGGGTACACAGTATATATTTAGGTTGGCACGGTTTAATGAGATGTACCAAGAACACTTAAGAGAATAAAGTGGTTTAAAAATTCATACAGGATAGACAGAATTCCAAAAGGACAAACCGAGTTACAAGCTGCAGAAAGGAAGCGATGGGAAGGCATGGTCAGTATAGTTTTGGTACCTATAAAAATATTGAAATGAAAGAAAACTGTATTTAGAATCATGTAGGGAATAACAACAGTCAGCAGAGAGCATTTCATGTCAAGGCAATATACGATTTAAAAGATGGCAGAAAAGTAGTAGATGTGCAACTTAACTGCCTGAATATAATTAAGCTATAGCTATACCACATGATATATCACTAGCAGACTAAGGAAGTATGGTTTATATCAAGTTACAGCTAAAGAAGCACACAGCTTGCTGAAAAGACATTCTTGAACAATTGTTCTTGGCAATTCACTGTCAAGCTAGGAAAATGTGAAGCATGGCACAACAAGGGTTTACTCAGGGTCCAGTATGACACAGTATTTTTAACAGTGACTTGATGAAAGACTGAGTGCACTTGCAGCTTTTATGGAACTTATTAGCCCAGAAGAAGCATTACAGGCACCTTAAAGGACAGGGCTAACATGCAACACTATTTCTCCATTTCCAAATAAAGACATTTCATTATTTCTCCAACTAAAAGTAATTGACCTAGCAAATTGAAAAAGAAAGCCCTGAGATTCAAGAAGGGATACAAGTGCTTGAGCAGTAGCCTTGCAGTGTTGAGAATAGAAAGCCTAACACTTTCTAGCACTCTCATCCTGCTGGTTTGATGCTGTTCTTCAAGCTGCTGTCTCTAAGAAACAGAGTGATAGACTCAAGTTTGTTAATTGTTCTGTTGGGCAACTGTAACAATAACCTGACAAGTAATGAGTCATGGTTTATTATGAAAGCTGGAGTATATAAGTTTCAGAATGTTAATAATAGCTGATCCTTGTATTGACAAATAGATTAACTGCCTAGGCCCAAATATGTTAAGAGAGCTGATATCAGCCCAAACAGAAATGCTCAGACATAAATAGTTCCATCACACTTTTGAAACCATGAGGGCTTCAAGCCTTCAGAGACATCTAGACATTATATGCCATGAAGTGGTTGAAACCAGCATCAAAACAGTTCTGAAAGGCACATAAAAGCATGCCTGCAAAACCATCTTTCACGTGCTCATTTTCACATAAATAATGATGAGCTGGGGCAAAGAGGATTACCTCACAGAGATTAACGACCACTTGGAATCAATGTCACAAAGTTTCATTTCAAGCATCAACTACGTCTAGATAACAGCTAGCGCCCCGGAAATGTCTCACTTGTCAGCCATTAGCAGCAACTGCATGCACTCCTATACCTCAAGGAACACATCCCTAGCTAGAGGAGATGAGTTAGAATGGGTTTTGGAAAGAAGGTTGCTGCAACACCCAGAGCTCAAGATTACAAGCTGGCAAACCAGCTGCTACCAGATGAAAAAGCCCAGCATGAAATGTCAGCTTCTGGAAAGGTTTTATAAGGATTTCTTTCCTATTACTCTGTCTGCCACATCAGTTACTGTTCTTGAAATGAAACAGCAGGGACAAAACCATCCAGCTTCTTTCAGGTAAAACAGTAATTGAGCACAAGAGTTTTGCCTCCCTAACCAAGATTTGCACATCTCTCTTCCCTCAAGTATATGCTTAAACCATTACCCCCTCCTCCCCAGTTACAGATGGTACAACATCTGAAGGTCAGGTTCTCCTTCACTCATGTAATCAAATCCTCTTTTTCAAGGTCCCATGTCTCCCTTGGGACAGCAAATAAAGCAGAGGAAGAAGGGAGGAAAGCACACTCTGTATGCAACCTCATGACTATAAGACAAATACGTAACATCATTTCAATAAGTAAAGGGAGAACTGATTTACAAACTGTCAGTCCCACTACAGATTTAGGCTCTTGAAGATTTGCGATCCAAGGGACACATTACTTCATGACATTAATCCCAAGCCTTCACAGAACCTGCAATTTGAGGAAAACCACACATCAAATCTCAGTAGTTTAATCTATAAAATAAGAGGGAAAAATAGTCTATATAGAAAAAAAAAGTGAATAAAGGTTTTGAAATTACAGTTTACAAATCCGAGCACCCAAGGAACTGTTTTAATCACCCCACATGCAGACATGAAAAAGGTAAGGTGCACACCACAGAGTGAATTGTGCATACCTGCCCAAAAGGAATAAAATCCCTCCTTATTTCTGATTTGTCTCACTTTCACATTCACCCACAAGTACAGCTGAAATCATCTTCCAAGTAAAAAGATGTTTCTATTTTTAATAGTGAAACACTTTCAACTTTGACAAGGAGACATTACACCGGATGACCAAGAATGTTATTCTTGGAAAGAGAAAAACTAAGATTTTCTATGAAAAGGCATAGACTCATGTTTTACATATTAGTTAACTTCTGTTTGACACAAGCCATTTTGGCATCTGCAGTCCTCCTGAGGATACTCATAATAAAGACTTAGAGGAAAACAGAAAATAGGAAAAAAGAAAAAGGGAGGGTGGGGGGCAAGCATACACACGTCTGTTTATGAGTCAAAAGCAGTCCACAGATTGAAAGGCTCCAACCTAAGGTCAGTGCACCAAAGAGGTCCCTTGTGCAAGAGACTACCGTTTTCCACTGCAAGTACACAAATAATTGTGTGTTTACTATGTATAGCCTTTAATGTCTATTAACAAAAATAATTCAAGGCTTGCTTGATAGACAGATATTTATGCTGTGAATGTTAGCATCTGGGTCTGATCCACCCCTCAAAAACTGACAGACAGACCTTTACAAAAGAAAAAAGGATGAGAATTCCACAGTAAACTTGTAAAAAAGGAAATACTATGGTTTTCATTGTTTGGTGTGGGGGTCTTTTGTTTGTTTGTTTGAGGTTTATTTTGTTGTTTTGTTTGGGTTTTTTTTTAATTAGAGGATTAATCCCCTTGCTCTCCTGCTGCCTTACACCTAAGGTGTCATCTTCCAGATATCACAGCAGGTGTGTTCTAGCCCACCCATAGCTTCAGGGATTAATTAGATACTCTCTATGCCTGAAAGAGACCATAATTTCTTACCTAGTGATTACCATTTGCAGGTCTGTTTGATTACAAGGCCTGTTTAATAGCATTGTTTCTTCAAAGCTGACCCAATGAACTAAAGTGTTTCCAGCATTGCTACCCGCAAAGTTGAAAGAAAATGTTCATTTTTATGATTACTGCAGCCTTCTGGAAAAGCTGAAGGAAACCATGATTAAATTAATAAGTTCTAAGTTTAATCACCTGATCCTTACTGTCAGACTTTCAAGCTTTTTGTGCTTCAGTCCATTCTTTCCACCAGTTCAGCCCCCTGCAAGAGCTGCATTTTTGCTTATTCAAGATCTACTTGCTCTTGAAGTCCTGTTTAAAGGAGAGGGAAAGAGCCAAGAGCTGTTAAACTCACTGTAAGGATACATTATATGCAAGAATTCATTAGCAAATTTACTCATACATTGAGAAGAAAAAAAAAAATTCACAGCAAGTCTTTTATCATCAGCTTCAAAGGTGTAACAACTATGTGGAACACTTTCATTTTGAGTAATGTGTTTCTGAACCCCACATTTATGCTCCTCCTGAGCAAGTCAGCACAAAGGCAAAGCTAGCAGCAGCAAATGGAGAGTGGAAAGAAAGGGGAGAGAGAGATGTACCTTCCATATTTAATTGCATTGGGTAGCATCTGTGGAAACATTCCTGTAGTTCATCTGATAAGCAAGAAATTCAACTGTCTGCATAGCTTTTCACCAGAACTGCACAGTGACACATCCTATTTGCACTCCATTGAAGAAAGTGAGAAAGATGCTCTTATTTCTTTTTCCTCAGCCTATACTACCCAGTTTATGAATTCCACGGCAACTAAGATATTGGCTCCTTCTGCAGATGCCGGGAAATCAGAAGATTACAGCATTTCCTCTGAAAAGAATCTTTGAATATCATCACTTACTTGATTAAGCAAATAGTTGGGTTATTCCATAGACTAGTCCTTATGGTACTATTTAGACACATATGATTTGTAGAAGTACACACAATTCCAGTTACTGAGAGATCAGAAATCTGAAGAAAGCTTAGTAATTAAGAGATGTAGATGGAGACCCTCCAGCTCTGGATAAGTCTGTTAGCATTAGGATTTCACAAAAAAAAGAAAAAAATTGCTTAATTGAAATTTCTCTGCATCCTCCCCTGCAGTCAGATAAATCATCATTATACAACACTTAACACCACCTACAGGAAATGGGCAGAAATATCCCCCCAAGTATGTAAGCTATTAGATGGAAAGAGGGACAAAACCAAACTAGAAATCTCTCAACCATATGCATTTCTATTAAATCTGTAACAACTGGACAAGAGGTTAGCCAAAACAGTCAGTTTACCTTAATGCTTCCTCTGTCCTAAAACTGTGTTGATGATCAAAGAAAAAAAAAAAAGGGAAAAAAAAAAAAAGGGAAACGTTCATCTTCCTTTCATTTTTCTGCACTAGACTGTATTTCCTTACACCTATAATATTTTGAAATATTTATGGGAAGAAATGATGCACATAAAAGCCTTCTCTATTGATCTGCTGGAGGATAACTGCTTTTCCTAGCATTTTGATCCCAGATGACTACTAGGACTTCAACCAAAAATAAACTTCCTAAAGCAATGACACAAAAAAGGGAAGCATTACATACAACCTAGTAGACTAATTCCTATTCCTCAGACTGGATTCAGCGTCACTAGAACACAGAGGTAACACATGCATTAATCACAGAACAGCATCACAAAACCCCTTAGACTGAAAGAGACCTCAAGCATCCTTGGACCCAACCTTCTTCCCAAAGCAGGGCCAGCTGATAGAAGTACACTCAGTTGAGCTGATTTCATTATCACCAATGAGCACTTCTAATACCAATTTGGACCAAGCCCCTCTGAGGATAGTATTACCTATATATTATGTGTGTATATATATACTATATGTATACTATATATACACATATCTTTACTTAAAGGAAGATAGAAGGGAAGAAAAAAAAAGAGACATAAGGGGTGCTGCTGAGCTCTACTACCTGAAATCAGGACACAAGTGAAGAATCAGCAGCAGTTATCCCTCTGCTCCACTCTGAAAGTGAATTGTAAAATCATTACAAGTTGGGGGAGAAATTGTTTGCCATATCCAGGACATGCAACTAATTTTTTTAATCCTTGACAGATTTGTGACAATTAGATATTCTTGACTTTACCTTATATGCAAGCAACCAGATTAGGAACTCCCACAACAGCCTCATTGTAACCGTCACTAACACTCACTTGTCCTTCCTGCGAGTCCCTGCTTGAGCAGGGCGGTTGGACCAGATGACCTTCAAAGGTCTCTTCCAATCTCAACCATCCTGTGATTGTGTGAGTAGATCCAAGCCATAGCCTAAATCCATGCGACAACTTAGGATTTTCCTCTCTGTTAAGATTTGTTCCCTTCATTTTCCTTACTGCACATTCTTTACTCATTTTTCTTTACCCTGACTAGCCCCAATGATAGTACAATATAGAAATTTAAATGTGTAAATCTTTGTTGGATAGATCCCTACCACCACTTCATGCTATTAAAAAAAACTTCACTGTGATCAGCCCTAGAGGTTTTTTAATCTTTATTAGAATTATTCTCGATGCCTGCAGCTATTCTTCCCAAAATGTAGGGAAACAGATGCATAGTAAAAACTCTACTTATACCCTGGATGAGACTAATCAATACAACTCCAAATTGTGTGTTTATTTCCACTTCTTTTAAGGGAAACAGCAACTAAAAATCAACAACTTGTATCTGGAGGATGGGTAATTATGGACAGCAAGTGTCATTTCAATATAAATAGGGGAAATAAATGCAAATTACACAACACTTAACTCTTACGAATTTGCTGTTAACTGAGACAATAGTCTACAAGATGTTGTTTGGAGTATCTCATTAATAAAATTCAAAATTGTTTTCAGCAATTATGTGCAATCATTGTCATTTTATCTCTGGCCAAAAATAGTCCCTCACTGCATGCTTCAACATATAATTGTATCTCAGATTGCCAAGAAAATCATCCTGTCTATGAGGGAATCGGAACTGTATCACACTAACACAGAAATGTCACACACTCGCAAAAGGAAACGTTAGTTCAGAGACGAACTTGCTGCTAGAGAAGACAAGTAAATGTTCTTGAAAGACCAAGGACGGCACTAAGAGTGATGAGCCACTTTCCTACATGATTTTGGCAGGTCTAGAAAAAAACACCTTCCAGGCCTTGTTTTCATTTAAGAGGTTTGTTGGGTTTTAGTCTCAAGACTACCTGTACCTAAATTTTAATCTTCTGGTTTGGTTCATCATCTTAAGCACTGCACACCCATTTGTGAACTACTCTGACAAGCAGCTCTGCAACAGGCAAGTAGAACTCTAGTTCTGCAGCAGCACGAGGGAGTGACTAGCCCAAACTGCTGAGTCTCTGTAACAGCGTGTTTGGGGGGACAGTGCTTCAGCTCATAACAACAATCAGCTCTTCTGCAACCTAGTACATCTAGTTACCCAAGATCCATCACTGTTTCCTTTATTACTACAGAGATTGTGCCACGAGCACTGCTTGTCTACTTTTACCTACAGCAAACAGAGCCAGAGCTTCATCTGGGACACAGCAATCTGGGCACAGGCCAGCACATAAATCCGCAGCTGAAAATTCTCTATAGCAGTTGGTGTCCTTATCGCCTCTCCCCATACCCTGAATCCAAACCCAATGTTTTTACCACACATATCCTAGCTCTGCGCTTCACTTCATGCTTCCAGGCAACCTGCAGCATAACCACATCAGTCCCTTCATCCTCCCTGAAGATTCCCACAGCCTATCCTTCCCCTTAACCTTACACACACCCTCACATCCTACCTCCTTGTCTGTTGCTGGCACGCGTCTGTCTTACAGGCAGAGTCAGTGACAGCCCAATTATTTCTGTAATTTTAATATACTGCAATGTCAGAATCTCCTCAGTTGAAACATACTTCCAATCCTTTTTTTGCAGGGATTTATGCCCACCTAGGCAGAAATAGCAACAGCATAAGCTCAGATGAGAGCAGCTGGCTCCTTCATCTCCTGCACATACATGGGCACACAGAGGCTTGCCCGCAGCAGTAACAAGAGCTATTCCCAAGTGCCTGTGACATTGTAGGCCACCTAAAGCCTGTCAGAGTGGAAATATGGAGGCAAATTTGATGAACATTTATTTGGGACCTAGTTTTGCCTATAACTGTGTGTGTTTGTGTCTTGCTGTATCTTTTATTATTTACAATACAATCTGCTCATCTCTGTGCAGTTCAGAACTGCAGCTTCAGGCCACTTCTGATTAAACAGATGCATTTTACTTCTGCAGAAAGTAAAAATATTTTGCTTTTTAGATGGTAAGCGTAACTTCTAGGGGAATAGATGCATGAAATATATTTGCAACTGAACACTCAAGTTTATAAGTGAGGTCCTAGAAAAAGAATGTGGGGAGTTTTCCTCAACTGTCACATGCTAATTGTGAGAGATAAAAATCTGGTCTTATAAATTTAAACAGTGATGAAAATGCATCTTTGCAAGCACAAGTTTAAATACTTTTTAAATACCCAAATATATTCAACAGGATTTCCTAATAAGACAACTAAAAGCATAAAACGTACATGTTTTTAAACAAAAGTGTACAGTACTTTTATAAGAGAACTGAAAAAACTTAAAGATATAAAAATAAACAACAAAATTAAAAGGGCCATACAAAATCAAGGGAGAGATTCACCTCTCCTGTCAGCACTCAGTTAACTCAATGAAGTTAACAACAGACTCATTCAAGTGAAGAAGAAAACACAATCAGAGGTTCTCTCACTGATCCAAAAGCACCTAAGTGTTGGCTTATCGATCTACCTCCAGCTTTACAAATTATACTCCCACCAAAAGTTAATCAATGCTTTTCAGAAGGGACAATTTTAAACAGCAGTTGAAACTGAAATCCAAGTCAACTGTGCTGCATCTCCCTAGGGGAAGAGTGTAGACCAAAGCAGGAGCAGACAGAGTAACTGCTTTACAAGTGGGATAATGACAGGTAGTTTGACAAGCACCATACTGACTTTATCAAATGTTTCACACACACAAATTATGCAACGCAGCTAATAACGCAACGGGGGTGGAAGGAGGCTAGAAAAGCAGAACACTGTTCATTCATTCTGATACCATGTTGTTCATACATTACAGAAGCATCTGTCTGTGTTTTGACAACCTGCCAGTCCATCACTACCTAAAGCACAAGACTTGCTGTAGGCAAATGTGACCCTTTTCTTCCTTTCCTACGCCCTCTTGCTTATTCTAAAGAATACAGGATCTCCAGTAATAGCTTTTGATGTTTTTAAAGGCAGGGTTCAGTTTAGGATTATTTTGCATGTTGGGAAAGCCCAGAGGCACACTCAGTATTTCCTGTGCAATTGCAGCTAGTTCTCCCTTATCAAGAAGAATGGTAATTACAGTTTCATTATTCAGACATTTTTCATACTCAGGACTAAAGTGAGGGTGGGTCTAGAACTTCATGCTTCTAGATGCTTTAAGCAGCTCGGGATAAGTTGGTTTAACCAAGTGTGGTCTTTGGCCTTGTCTTTTTTACTTCTATTTTTTCCATGCATAGTTTTGGTGATAAAAATAAAATTGTGACTCCAAATATGGGTGTTCATATGCCTTATTTTTTTGCCACAAGCAGTGGTAGCTGAGCAGATAGACAGATCAAGATCCCTGTCTGTACCAAGTTTTTCAGTTGCAATTCGACAGTGAGGATTAGAAATGTGATTTGAGCTACTTGAACTACAAGACTTAAAATAAGGAGAAGTAACAGATAAGTCAAATTAATATTTGAAAGGGGAGATGAGAAAGATGGGAAATGTGCTTTCTGCTTCTACATTCTGTACAAACCATATATCTACAATCTGTACCCACAAGCAACCTCCAATCAAACACACTACAAAAACACCCAAAAAACCCCCTGTAAAACATATAGAGCCTTGCATCCTTCCCTCTCCATCTCCTACATCTGTTTAGACATTTGGTACATAATTTCCTCTCTATTTTTCTAACTTAAATGGAAAAACAAACAAAAAAAACCCAAACAAACTAACCCCTCCCTCCCCAAACAGTCATGCAAGAAGAAAAGGGAGAGTTGGGTTCTTTGGGCAGCTTTGGGAAGGCTGGCAGTCTTGACTGTTTAAGTTTTTTCCTCCTTCCCAAGTTAGGTTTCAGCTAAACATCAGGTTACTGCACTCTGAAATCCAGTCTTCAACCTGATAACTGGGAGTCTGTACTGGATTTAGCTGGAACGGGGATAATTTTCTTCACAGCAGCTTACGTGTGTTGTAGATGGCTGACCAAAACAGTGTTGGTAGAACACCAACATTTTAGCTATTGCTGTGCAGCCCCAAGGCTTTCTCTGTTTCTCACTCAGCCATCCCAGTAAGCAGGCTGGGGATGGACAAGAGGTTAGGAGGTGACACAGCCCCATGACAGCTGACTCCAACTGACTAAAGGGATGTTCCAGACCATATAACATCATGCTCAGCAGCAAAATTGGGGGAGAAAGTTTTCCTAAAGTAGCTGTTGCTGAGGCTGGCTGGGCACTGGTCTGCTAGTGGTGAGTGATTGCTATTGCACCGCTCATTTTTCAGGGTGGAGGTGAGAGGTGTCCTTTTTTTCTTCACTGAAACTGTCTTTATTTCAATCCATAAGGGTTTTCCCCTTGCTTTTGCCCTTCAATCCTCATTCCCACTCCACTAGAGGGTGGGGCAAGCAAGTGGTTGGTGGCTTACCTTTCAGACGGGGTCAGCCTACCACCGAGGGGCTTGCTAGCTGGCAGTTCTACTGGTCAGCAAGGATTGGAAGTGGAGTGCATGTACAGTTTGATCACCTACTCCTTTCAGACATCCAGAAAACAGCATTTGTTCAGTATTACTGACATACAGTTACATTTGAACTAGAAATTTAGCTCACTATTAGGCATGATTAAGAATTGCCTCTCAAATCAGCAAACCCTTTTCAAACACGTGCCTCCCCTGATAAGAAATTGCTTCTGCCTTCTCCATGTCAAGTACATTTACAGGGATTTAAGGCAGAGCTTATAAGCACTTAGTGTCCTGAAAGGTGTTAATATTTAGTCCCACACTCAACACCTGATTAGTGATCCACAGCAAGTCAAGTCAAAGCTCACTTCTAGCAGTTTGCGTAATTCCTTTCTACTAACTGCCCACACCATAACAGCAATAAAGCACTTAAAGCTGTTTTCAACACAGATAAAGTATTGCATCTGAAATAGGCTTTTAAACAGCATAGGCAAAGGCAACTCATCCCCTGCTCACGTGACCATTCCTCCAAAGTATTTCTTTTATAGCTATATCCACCAGACTAAATGCCAATATCCTCATCCAAGCAAAACTTATTTTGAAACCCTAAGAATTTATCCAGACGTTATTTGAACAGCAGACTAGGTGTTAAGCTCAGCACAGTGCTGATTTCAGGCAAAAACGCTCTATTAAGTAAGTATTTAAAAAAAAAAAAAAACCACAGAAAATCCAGCAGGTCTGAATATTAAAATCTTGTGTGATTACATGACACCATTGATGACAGAATCAGCTCAAGTTGAGAGCATCCTGTGCTCCCTGCTGCCTCACACATTACACATTTTAATGAGGACCAGGCTGTGTTTAACAAAACATTTGCAATCATTTTGCTGTAGCCCAGGTGACCACAGAGAATTAAGAACCAAGCTGTGCTTGAGGCTAGACAAACTGTTGTGATTCACAAGTCAAGGCTTTCCTCACACAGTCATCCTACCATGGATTTTAAAAGACTGACAAGAGTCATGGTCCTATGACCACAGAATTTAGCTGAAATACCGTGCACTAGTCCACACAAAAGTGAGAAGCAGAATAGGTGGCTTGTGCATTAGCATCGTATGAATATCATGTGCGCCACGTACCTCACTGATGTGCCAAACGACAAAACAGATGCCACAACACTATGCTGCCTCTGAACACAGAATACCAGGTTGGCATACATATGTGGTTACAGACCAGCCCCCCAGTGCCCCATCAGGCAGCCCATACATTACAGCTGGCCCAGAGTCAGCAAGAGTGGTAGAATTGCTACAAGAGAAGCAAGCACACTGCACTGATCACCTAACCTCCAGGCACCATAGCAAGGAAGGGGAAGGCCAGATGAAGTGCTTGCTGCCACGTCAAGCTGGCAGTCACAGTTACAGCATTAGAACCACTTACCTACACCCAGGAACCATCACTGACCTTTGGCACAGAGCCAGTCTGCCAGTTCCATCGCTTGCAGGATCAGAACTACAGCCATATACCCTGAATATTTATTGAAGAACCATCCCCAGAAAAATGCTGTCACAACATAAACACAAGTGTTTGATTGTGTTGCCACTTCTACCTAATCTGAAATAAAGGTTACAACCTGGGAGGGTATTTCATCACTTTTGATTTCTCAGTCCAATGGCTTCTCCCCAACCATGACTACAGAGGAGAGTACTAAACACAGGGCACGGTGAAAGATGCAAGACCTAGAATTATAGGCCATTTACCAAAGTTAACTCCTCTTGCCTTTGGGTAGAAACAACCTAAAAGTTACAGTATTATAATGATCCAGGTGGTGAATAACCCTTGCACAGTAAAATTTCCCTACAGTCATAAAAACAGCTGCCTAGAGGAAGAGCAAAAGGAGTGGAGATGTTTGAGGAAACATATCCTTTCCCTCCAATACCTTATCCATTGAAAGTTCAGGGACTTCGGGAAGTTTATATCAATATCATGGCATTTTCTCTCATTTGCTTCTACAATAAAAGCAGCATAAGCAGCTGTGTTTACAGTTTGCAACTCAGAATTTTTTTTATTACCATGTCGAATTATTCATGGTGACTTAATCATCAAATCCATTTACACTATTACAATTATGGTGATAAGTTAGAGTGATAACATTGTTTAACCACAGCACATTGAAGTTTTACAACACCTTTCACCTGAAGATTTCTGTAGAAAATATAAAACTGCTAAGGTTTCCTGTGACCCTTGTGTAATGGGTACTCTGCATGCAGTACCTCAGACAGTGAAACTCAGGACTGGAATTCACAGAGAGTTACATGGTAAGTCTGTGGAATTTCCATCTCCATCTCATGGCCTCAGTCCTAAAATCCTTCTACAGGTCTTCTTGCATGCTATGGAAACATAGGGAGGCACCATATCCTGGGTTTGGTAACCCCTTTTCTGGGGCTGCACAGCATCTAGAAGTGTTAGAAATATAATCCTAATCTTTCAGGACAGAAAGCTGTCTAGATGAATGATTATTATGTAACATGATTAATCAGTATTCCCATGCCACAAGCAAGAGAATAAATACTCAGAGTGACACTCTCAAACATTCTGCTTAGTTTAAATGTTGTTGCTATTGTTTAAGAGCACAGAGCAGTTCTTTTTGTACATGGTGCACACTGTAATAGGACCCTGCTTTCCACAGATTCTTAGCATTTAGTGCAAGATGCAAATAATGAAATACAACAGCCATGATGGAGTCTGAGAGGCGTAAAAAGCTAAAACAAAGCAGGAGACAACTCAACCAGTACTAATGAAGCAAGAAAGAACATGACATTGTGTACAAACTTTTGTAAACAATTTCAATGAGCTCTATTTTTTCTACTCCTAACCTGGCCTATTATGAATGTGACATAATCTCATGTAATACACTAGATAACATTAAACTTGGCCTTGAAAATATAACAACATTGCTAAGGAGTCTGCTATTTCCCTTTAATTAATGCCCTACTGTATCTAACAAACAGCAAATGCTCATAGCTCACACCAGTGAACTTCAGCTTGAATACTGGGTCGGTGTCCACAAATACTAATTTTTAATGGCAAACAAAAAAGAAAGGAGAAACGCATTATTGGAATCAGATGAGCTTGAAAGTTCAGCAGTGGCTATGGGTTAGGAGGCACGTAGCAAACATCTGAATACACATGAGAAAGGAGATACCAACTTTGTCAGTTATGCCAGTTCAAAACGATTTCAGAAGAAGGTAGGCATAATTAATAGCCCTGTATGAATGTCATTCTAATATGTGAGTCCAGCATGAGGTCAAGTGCTGGCATGCAAAGGCCTCAGTCCTGTGCTGCATTTCACCTGACGTTCTGCCACTGAAAGCTTCTTGCTTGCCCACTTTCACTCAGGGACAGAAAGCTGGTAAACAGCAACTAGCACCTGGAAAATTCAGTTACAACCCAAACTTTTAATGTAAATAGTAGATCCAAAAAAACTGCATCTCAACTCTTAAGAACTGGCTGGTTGGGTAGATCTGTTTATTCAAACTTTTTTACTCATGAAAAATGATAAAAATCCTGGACCTCTAGACTGACTTAAACAGTAGAGGCTCAACAGAAAGCAGTTGCTGTTCTTTTTTCAAAGTACTTATCACACTGAAATGTGGGTCCATCTCTCCCCCTCTGCACGCTTCTGATCCTTCTGGTTAGAGGTGTAGGCAATACCAGAGTGCTGAAAGATTATAAACAGATTTGGGCTGTGCTACAGGCCAGTCCACTGGAATTAATAATGCTTCTCTGCAAGGTACATAATTTGCAGGAGGCCAGGCAGCTTAGGAGACAGGCAAGTCTGTGGAAAGTTTTCCACACCTCTTCTAACAGGCAACCAAGACATTTCCAAGTTTTTAAAGTAACATACAAAGAAACACTGGTTTTAATATATACAGAACTCATTAGCTGTGTTTATTAGTTATTCTTTAAATGGTTTGAAGTTCAAACTTGGATTAACTTTAATTATTGTGATTAGATACTAGAGAACAACTCTGCTCAAATATGTTAGAATAGGTAAGAACTGCTCTGTTGCTTTAAGATTTGCATAATTTAAAAGTGTTCAGAAATATCATCAACACTAGTTGTTACTGGGGGAGTTGGGGGGGAATACCACATTATTCAGTGCTTCCTTCAATACCCTTTCATCTACAGAGCTCATTCTGCAGTCAGGTGTGGTGGACATGGCAAAAGGACTAGAGACCTGGCGTCATTTGTGTGCAGAGACTATGTAGTTCCCTCAGATCTGTTTCACCTATGTACAAAATTAAATTCCTCTTGAAATGTTTATATGGCTCTGGGATGAAAGAAGTGCTGTTAACACAGTGTAGCTTGCATTTCTCTGTATTTTAAATACTGTTTTATAATGGCCTTTCCACTTCACAGTGAAGAATCCCTTTACTCAGTGACATCCAACTCTCAATTAAAAAATACCTGGGAATAAGAGTCATAGGGGTAGCTCAATTAACTATGCCAGTGAGTAACTGGATAGATGTGGTTATATTCCTGCAATTTCTCTGAGAAGAAAACAAAACTATTTCAACTCACTATGTTTACAGGGAAACATCTCTGTCTCCTCTACACATGGCATTCACATTACTAAGCAAACTGAATGGGCATATGTTTCACTGATACTGATGGGCAGCTGGCACACAGGGAGGCTTCTGTCTCACCACCCTACTGCCATGCACACAGTAATGCCATAGCCTAGCCTACAGGCCCAGCCCTTCAAAACTATGTTAGTATATGTTACACGGGCAACATTCCATTGAAATCCATGAGATTACTTACAGTTGACTAGCTTGTACTATATCTTACTATATCGGTGAGGAGGGAGTGACAAAAGTGATAGAGTTGCAAAAATTCAGAATGAAATCCTGCTATCAACTATATATCAACTCTTTGTTGAGCTGAAATTTACCACCCACAATCTTCTCTTCAACCTGTGCCCAGCTGTAGATCTTCATGTGAAGGAAAAAAACAAAACAAGAACAAAAACCACTAGACCTTGACATTCTTTTTCCAGACACTCATTCCATTTCATTCCCAGTTTTTTCTCAACATGAAATTCAGAAAGAATTAACTATTTCTCACTATTGTACAGAAACCTCCAATAGACAGGAAAATATCAAGTGTGGGGGAGGAAATTTCCACAGAAGTACAACAAATTAGTCTGACGCTCAAAACACATTTCTCTGCAAAGCTAGTGAAGACTACATCAGAGTTTAGTTAAATGTTATTTAAATAGAACATATTGCACAGCTCAAGCTAATAGATATTTACTGTACTTACACTTAGAGAACTCCTACCTATTCTGTAGGATTTTTCTCAGATTCCTGCAGCAACTGATACACTTTATCATACAATTAAAGGATGCATAAAGCAATTTTGGTTTTTGGTCACAATTATTTGCTGTTCAAGCTCCTCTTCTGGCCTGAAGTTCTTCAGAGGGAGTTTATTTTAATCTCGTGGAGAAGTAGAAACCACAATACTTCAAATGAAATTGTTAATGAACCAAAGCCATCCTCTCCATCCAAAAGTACCATTTCCCTTATTTGCTCTCTCATTTGAAGAATGTGAGAGCAGCAGCAATCTCAGCATGTTCCTCTTAGCTATACCATCTCCTTTACAAGAGTATCAACTATGACAATGTATCAACTTGTTTATAATCATCATTCAGCAACTGAACTCTTACCAAAAAAAAAAAGTGAATTGAAAAAGTATAAAGCTACAGGAATCACTGCTAATGGATCCCTGCATCCATCTCTGCCTTGAACTCAGGAGCAAAGCAGAACACTAAACACAGAGTGAGATACTGCTATCATAGCTGGGGCAATATGGAGGGGGGCACAGGGCAGTTATAAAGAACACTAGTCCAATTAGGGAAGTTTGAGTGTCAGGCTGTTGAATTCCCTATCATTTCCTGGCACCACTACCTTTAATTAGGCCTTGGATTGATTACCGCCTTTGTTCTCCATTGACCCACCACTGACTCCGACAAGGGTTGTATTTTTCCCTGCTACAATTAGAAGACAAAGTTCTGAGTGTCAGCAAGCATTACACAGGCAACCAGCCTGCTTAAGAACTACAAAGCCTTTAGAGGGAAGCTGTGTTTGACTTTAACACACATTTCTTTCTTTAAAGGATACAGTAGGATGGAGTCAGTCCTGGTCCAACAGTAAATTACAGTGAAGGTTAATTTACATTTGCCAGTGTATTTATAAGCAGTGTATTAAAAAAAAAAAGAAGGGGGAAAACAAAGAAACAAACACAGAGCAGGACTAGCAAAACAGAATCTACCTCATCCTTCTGTGATCCAAAATAAGAGCAAGGTAAGAGAAAGAGAAAGAGAGGGTGGAAGAGATTGCTGTTTCAGCATTTACTTTGTAAAATAGCAGCAACTAGTCTGGAGAAAGTAATTTTGTATGCAGGTATTAGAATATACAGTTTTATGGCAATCTGGAGTGCTATGGATATCCACAGAGCTAAAGTAGCAAAAATACATTAAAGAAAGTAAAACCTGAAAGAATGTAATACATAGAAAAACTGTTTAGACATGTATTGTTTTATCTTTCATATTTTGGTAGCACTTACAGGAAACAGATAAAAAAATAACTGAAAAAAATCTAGATCCCTTATGCCATGCACTGTACAAAGACAGACAGCTTTTTCCCCAATGAGAATTTACAGTCATGAGAGAAAGGAGACAGGGCAAAGAAACCAAGTAAAGAGAAATTGTAAGTAGCACAGTTTTTTCAAGGCCATACGATTTGTCTATGCTACTGCAAGAAAGAGAATTCCAGTTTCCACACAGAAGGTTAGCAACTGTTCACTGTGCCATGTTGCTTTTGTCATTAAAGCACAGGCCCTGGGAACTGAACTATCAGGCTCCCTGTGACTGTGACAAGTCATTCCACTCCTCCATACCTTTGATCTCTAGTCACATATCCCCCAGGGCAGACAAAAGACTGAAGGATATTTCATTAATTCTTGTGAATTATTTGAATATATTTTCAAAACTGAACTAATGTATTTATTACTAGAACTAAGTTCAGATATTTAAAAAGTCTTAATTCATTTTGAATAACTAAACTTAACATGGGAAGGTTCCCATTAAGCATGTTTCTCATTAGCATAAGTAGGCAGCTCAGAGGATATTAGAAACTGACAGCAATTTAAAAAAAAATTGGTTTCTCCCCCTTTCCTGGCCCTTTCCCTTCCCATCCCTCCTGTATGGCAAGCTTCCACAGTGCAGGACAGCAGCCACCTGTGGAACCAGAACAACACTAGTCAGCAAACCCAGGTGACCAGCCTCTAGATTATTTGCTCAGGTCGAAAATGGGTATCTAGCACCCATATTCCTCTACCACATCAGTGCTCCCACCCCTGCAGGCACATCCACTGCCACTCAGAGAGGGAAAGCCACAGTTAGGGCTCATTTTTCTATCTTGCCAGTCCATAGTTATTATTTTGGCCCAAGAGACAGTTGCAATAAGTGAGCTCCTGGATTTTCTCCTTCGAATGGACAGAGGTAGAGTAATCTCAGAATCATATGGATTCAAAAGCACATTTTCTTGGTGCCTGGCACCCAGGTCTGAAATTGGTCCCACTGTCTCTTTAAAATTTGACAATTAGAGGTATGGGTTTATTTTTACCAAGAAGCTTCTGCAGAGGAAGTTGGGGGTTTTTTTGTAAGCTTGTCAAAATAGCTACAATTCCAAAAGGACTGAGACAGAGTTACTAAGTATACGAGGCAGAAGTGTTAACAGAAGGGCAGTGGATAATACAAGAGAAATACAGCAATGTTTACTCTACTCCTAGGATTCCTTGGGCTTGTTGAAATACCTCTAACAGGTAGAAGCAGCCCTTTATTATTTGTACTAAACCCCAAAGTATGACCAGCAGTCACAGCCAGGGGACTTGAAATTAGTTAATTTTTTTCCCACCACAGCTGAATGAAGAGAAAGTGAATTAACAGCACAACAGCCACAAAAAGATGGAAATCCAATTTCTCTTCCTATCTACTCCCTGCATCAGTGGAACACCACGAGCTTCAGCAGAGAAATCTCAGCCTCCAGGAGCACAAGATCAGCTTTAAGGTCTGTGGCTACTGGAGAGCTATAATAAAATTAAATTCTGAAGGACAGTAAAGTGCCGAGGATATAATTTAGAAGTGCAGTGGTATCCCACAATAAACTCACAACCCAGCGAGAAACTAGTATTACCAGGATGTTATTTTGTGGCTAATAAGTTGTTTTTTCAATAACTCCCTCATAATTAAAATGCAGACAATTCAAATAAATTTCATGGTGCTTTAGCAGAAGTCCTCGTCTTTCACAATGCATGTCCATCCGTATTTAGAACATAAATTGCTGAGCCATTGATACTTTCCATTTAGCAACCCAGACCCCACAGACTGCAGCCTTGCTGCACATCAAAGGGATAAGGCAGAAACTTTCAGTGACTGCAGATTAAGAAGTGATGCTGACTTTCTGTTATAATTGCAAGCACTCAGTCAGATATTAATTAATCCTGTTGCAATGCAGATGTAGTATTTGATTCATTAAGTAGATATTCCTCTTTGCTCACAGGCACAGCATGGCAGGGGCTAGGGAGAATACTGAACACCTAAGGCACAAGTCTTAGGGAAATGCCTGTGCTGACCAGAAACACAGAACCCAGAAGAGGCCCATGCACTCGGTGTCACGCTCCCTCCCAGAGGCAGTAGACTGTTTTGCCACTTAGGAAAAGCAGCTCAAGGTAGAAGGTCTCCATGTTGCACAGCTGCAGAAAAGAAACCTTCTGCATGGGACTGACTGTTAAGGAGACAGGCACCTGGACAGCCCAGCACAAAAACCTTCAGTCTCCACAGAGGGAACACAGATGTGTCTATAAGATACATTTACAGTTTTCAAGGACCTTTCCCCTTTTTATACACCTTCTTCAGTTAGACAGTATTTAATCCACTATTTGTCACTGCAAGTGATCACCCATGGGCACACATAAGTAGAGAGGGCATGAAACACTATATTTAGACTGTTACTATTGTCAATACTGTACTTGTCCAGCTACTTGCCTTGCCATATTAAATTCACTGCCTTCAGACCAATTCTAAGGGTAGGCATTCTCTTAATTAAATTGGCACCTCTGCCCATTTCCTACCATGTACTGAAAAAAAAAAAAAATGAGGAATGCTAGCAGAAGTGTAATAACTAAGGCTGCAGTATATTAAAAGGCTAGCTTTTCCCCTTCTAGTTACAAGTACATTTTTTCATCATGCAGTCATAAACTGTGGGGAAAAAATAATTTGCCTGCAGCTATATGTAGTTATAGTGTTTACAAATATTCTGATGTCAGATGAGCAGTTCATGTCTTAATCACTCAGCTGGGTGTAGAAATTTGGCTCTAGACAACACAAATACCTCCAGACTGAAGGAGAACATAGATGAAAACAAGGTCTGATTTACTGAGTAACATTTCATGCACTGAGTCCCCTTTTTGCTGGTACCAGAGGCTTGTGGAAGAGGTTGGTTTTGCCAGGCTAACTCCCTAACAAGCTCCCCACAAGGTCAGAAAAGTAAGTGCTGGCACAAGAGACAGCAAGAATGTGCACTTGAAAGGACGGGACTGTAGGAGCAAGGCAACAGAAACCCAGAGAGACTGTACAATCTCTGGCCTTTGAGATGCTCATAATTTCCCTGCACGAGCCCCAGAACAAGCTCATCTAACGCTGAAGTCTGCCCTGCTTTGAAGAGGAGGCTTGACTAGGTAACTTCCAGGAGTCTTTTCCAAACTAAAACATCTGCCATCCAGCCTGGCAGCACTCCAGCCCAGGGGAGCTGCACATGTGTACTGCACATCTTTCCAACTCCATAGAATTGGATTGGTGAGCTTGGTTTGAATATTCCATCTGTGCTGACATTTGATAAAAGAATGATTGAAAGGGGTGATGGGGGTACAAAAAACAAATTGTAGCTTTATTAGCCCTGTGTTTGTTTGTAGGCAGATCTACCTTTCATGCAGCCAACTCAGCAGTCTGTGGTTAGCCCTATAAAGATTTAATTATGCCATGTCACCCCAGTTCAGATGGCTTGTTCACATTATCACCTCTGACGTTAGCTGAGAGGTGCTCTTTGATAACACCTGGTACCTAGAGTGAGGCCTTTTTTGAGACACCTGCGTACACACTGCTCACTCCCACTTTGTTCAACATTCAGAACTCTTGCTTACCCATCTGCTTTTAGTTATTAATGTGCAAGAAAACATGCTGAAGATAATTATGTATTCCCAAGGCCCTAACTTCACTTAAAATTGTGTTTTTATTATTCTCTACCACCAAATGAAAGACAATACTAAGGCTTGGCTAAACACCACTATAAAATCAAATATGAGTAAAAAAAAAAAAAAAAAAAAGAGAGAGATGTTATGACAGTGGTTCCAGTTGTAGTTCTTAATTCCTTTAAACTAGGCTTAAGAAGCCTGTTTAGAGAACCACTAAGGCCTTTGCAATTTGCTAAAAGTTGCAAGGAATTCACAGCAACTCTGAAAAAACAAGTCAACAGATTTTGGAATAACTTAGCCAACCTGAAAATTTACAAGATCTTTCAGAGTAAGTTGCTTTCCTTACTAATCAGTAGCAAGATTAAAATGAAGGAAAAGTCTGATCCATTATGTTTTACCAGCTCCTGTAGACCCTGGCTGCAAGGCAACACAGCAAGCGGTTTCCTTAGGGTTAGAGTTAATTGCTGTAATCACAGAGCCAGTGGCAATCCTATCCAGGTGACTCATTAGTTAGGGAAAATAAAATTATCAAAAGAGAACAGAAAATGGGGTAGAGAGGTTAAAACAGCACAGACAGAGGTCTGCAGTATGTTTGCTGGTTACAGGAAGAGAAAGTACATAAAGAAAGCACAGGACTGTAGCCAATTAGCAACTCCATATTTTGGGTGCCATAATAAACATCAGACTGCCTGACAGGATCCTTCAATAGACAATGATGAAGGGAAGCACAAACTCCTATATTGCTTCACCCACCACAGGGGATGCCTCTAACAAATGCTAGAACACCTACAGATACATTTCACCCTCGTTTTACACCCTGTAATTTCACCAGAGTCACTACAGTTGCTGGAATAAAACCAAAGATGGAGTCTGGTGCAGGATGTACAGTTTACAATGAATATAGTTATTTTATGGTTAATTGTACGTGCATTGCAATATGCTTCCAGCAGATTTTCTACCTTAATACTCATGCTGATCTCCAGCTCACTCACAGCATGCCGGTGGAGGTCTGACATAAAAACAGTATTATTATAACAGAATGTGCAGGTTGCCACAGATGGTTCAAATTAAAGGCAGTCTAACAAGCCATTCCACAGACAAAGAGGCAGCACATCCAGCACTGCTCACAGTGAGAACGGTGTCTCCAAACATGCCTACCTCAAGAGACCTTGCAGTGCTCATGCCCAGTCTCAGAACCCTCAGCTACTTGGCTCACATCCAGGAACAAGAGCTACAGGACTGGACTTTCAAGGCATTGGCCAAGCAAAGCAAGCAAGTACCTGCAACCCAGCCATCCAGCAACCATGGGGTCCGCTTTGTAGAACGTTATTCCTCTGTATTAGGTGCACCCAGCACCAAAAGCACTTTTGAAGTGTAGCTAGCATATGAAGCCTAGCAACATGCAGTGTCCTCTGGTAGGCACCACAAGAAATAAGAAGATAAACAGCTTTGAGGAACTTTGCAGAACTTGGCCAAAGTATCTACAAAAGCGGAGGCTGCTAGACCAGCAGCGTACATTCACACACTCTTTAACTGTGGGTGATGAAAAATTTCAATATTACCTTAAAAGGCTACTCTTAATGTAACAGCCAGCTGGAAAGCAGGCATTAAGTGTAGTATTTCTTGTTCTTCACATGTTTTATCCAAAAGATGAAGCTTTCTCAGAAAGGATATTCATCCCTGCGACCACTCTACAGAATTGCAGTAAAGGACTAGCCTGGTTCCCCATTCACCTGGCAAAACTGCCGACACCACAGCAGCTTGGGGTGTGCTTTCTGCTTACTGTTCTCAAGGTCTCAACCTGAGGCTCATGAGGATTACAGACAGGATCTAAATAAGTGTTTAGAATACTAATAAAGATGCTTATGTTTGGATGAGAAAGGATGTAAACAGAAAAAAGTTACAGCTCCTTTTCCTTGTTTGACAAGTGTCATGACAAGAGCAGTTAAAGCAACACAATCCTCAATGAAGAAGAATAGAATTAAAATTTGAAAACTGGTATTTCTGCAGTTTAAACCTTCTGCATAATGACAGTAACAAAGAATGTCTAGGAACAGGAAACAGAGGCAACACATTTGAGATATCATGTAAGCCAATATGAATTGTTATTTATAAATTCTTGACATATTCTCAAGACAAACAGTTCAAAAAGTAGAAAAATGCTTTCATGTAAACAGTTACTTCTCCACTGGTGAGAAAAACACTGAACAATCCATTCTAATTAATGTTCTAGCTAATGAAATGACAAAGGCCCCCTTTCTGTTCTTTCAGATACAGTTTAATAGCATTTATATGTTGTCAAGCCTTGCATCATCCATTTGATCTCTGGAAAGGCAGAGAGGCAGACAGAATACAAAACAAACATTAACAAATACCACATGAATACAAAATACCTAACAGCATGCCATTCACAACATCAGACAGCCAAGGACAATTAAATTATTCATAGCTATGAACTGTCCAAGGTAGGAGAAAAAAGAAAGAGAATTAGTAAACACTCTCTTGAAAACTCACAAAAACAAAACCCAACCTCATTGGCAATTTCTTTCTTTTCTCTTTTTTTTTTTTTTTTTGGTTAAACTAACAGCTAGCTTCTGGTACTAATCAAAGAATCAGAAGTCAAGGTCTTTCTAAAAGACTTTTTGTCATAACTGGGTAATTAGTTACCATATATTCAACTGCCATATTCCAGTTCCTTTAAGGCCGACAGCTTTGAAATGCAAACCACAACTCCTTTCTTCCTCTCTGTATAGAGTCAGAAGAGCCAGTGCTGAGCCAGCATACAACAGCTGCTGCAGAATTAGATGGGCAACACTATCAAGAAAGGAAAAAGACCATTAGTCAAGAGCACAAGCATGTAAGGAACCTAGACTTAATTTTATGCAACTAATTAGTTCACCAATATGCTCTGTATCTCCCCTTCTCAGCTGTAAAAACAGAAGCAGACATTTTACCAATACAAGATCTACACCTGTACTCTAATAATGGGCACACTGATGTGAATATTTGCAACTGTGTGAAGTCCCGTGACTCCCATGAGCATCTAAGTGTTACAAACCACTTGACTCTACATCTAGGTGCATCCATCCTCTTCCACTGAGCAATTAAAAAAGGTCTTTTCCTATGGAAACTTTTGTGGGGAAAGCCCCATTCCACATCACGAGCAAAAATCAGAGCTTTTTACAAAAAGCCAGCAAGACAGACAGCAATAGTCTAGGGGCAAAGGCTAAGAAAGCAAGAAGCTGAGGGCTCCAAGAGGCAAGCAACACTTTGCGAGCTGCAGCAGCAGGGTGGAACAGACAGCTGCAGACAGCCATCAACACCACAGCAGGGTAGCGGGACAGGACATATATCCTCACCTCAGCTGCACCCCAACTCACTGTCGGATTTATTTATGTTCCCAGTGAAGGAAAACTTCAGCTAAGGTGCTTGTTAGCATAATCTGGTAGCTAAATTACATATGCATGATAAGTCCTTCTGCTCTGACACACAGCGCTGCCTTTCTGCTGCTCTGTCATTTTGTATCCTTGCAGCTAAACTCACAGAAGTTCATTTCTCAGAACCCTGAGGTTTGACATATTGGCTGGAATTAAGAGGAGCCAGGGACTTATCTGGATCTTTATGTACTGGGAGTATAGGCTACCTATCAAACATTGGGTTTTTACCTAGGTTGCCCAGAAATTCTATCCCAATCTCAAGAGACCTTTCTATCAAAGCTTAAATTACTAGAGTTTCAGTGACAAGTTATTCTAGAAAAATCACATCAAAGAAGTAAAAAAATACATATTGAAGAAAGGCAAAGAGCAAGTCTGATTCTTTTCATGCATCAGTGATGCCCAGTGGTAACAAGGAAAAGATGAGAGGCTTTACTTCAGTGCAAAATAGATTTGCAGACTGTCTCACTGCCTTTTGAAGACAGTAATCATGATTCTTCAAAAAGGAAAAGAAAGAACCCAAGGCCTTTCCTGTTTCTTTCCTAGCTACCACAACCTCTATTAAAACAACAAAATAAAACAACAAAAAACAATCCAAGCTTATTGCTTACCTTAATTATACATATGTCTGTCCAGAGAATAGAATACATAGAATATATTTCATTTTAGATTTCCTTAAGTAAAAGACCTGTCATTTACCCTGAAAGCCATTTTGTCCCATTTCAAAAAGCTGTATGGCTAATCAGTGAGAGGGCACTGGCCAGTGCTGCAAAAAGCAATGCAGAAAAAGAAATATGTATACAGACATACACATATGTACATAACAAGAGCAAACTCATATAAAAGCTGCACTGAAGCAATGAATCCTTTCCTCTCATTTAATATGGAGGTGGGTAAATAATATCGCAACAGAGATTTCATTCATGCAGAGGTCTGGGGTATGCTGGGAAGTCTCAGTCTGACAATTTGCTGCAGATGCTTGCTTAGAGGAGCCATTTATCAGTGTCACCCATGTGCATTACTACACACTGCTTCCTCAGCAGCTTGACTCCACACCAGCTTCCCACATAGCACACTCAAGTCCTTGATATTTCAGGCACAGAAACAGCTCTTATCTAGGCCTTAGCAGTGTATGCTTATTGAAATGATTCCTGTTACCCAAAGTGCACGCATTTGGAGTAGGAAAGGGACAGAATTTATTCCCTTTGCTGATAAAAAGAACAGTAAATTAAGAGAAGTCACAACAATTTTCCTTCCCCTTTTCCCCCTCTGTATTATACCTTCTTTACTCATTGCTTATAAACAGCTAACACAAGTATTCACATCAGTAGAGCTGGCTCCTGGAGGATACAGGCATGTTGGATGTTTCATCTCTTGTTATATTTAAATGGAATATTAAACAGGCAAGACAGTGGCAGACAAAGCTAGAAAGAACTAAAGTAACTGGGACTGACAAATAAGGCTGGCAATTTAAAGCACTTCAGTCTATAAAGTGCTTCATTTAGAGCCATCAGTGACACTACATTCAGCCCTCATGTACAGCCCCCCCACACCTTTAGCTCTCTCACACCTTAAGTCTTTCCTATTCTGCTTTTAAAGTATTTTGAACAAGTACTACTACTTAATAGTGCACCCTTAGAGGGTCCAGGGTAATACTACTATAGAATTAGTAAGCTTAACACTACAAAAATTAAAATTAATCTGAAAATTAAACATTTTTTTTTTTCCTTCAGGCACAGGGAACGGAGAAGCCAGGCTGAATTCATAACTACTGCTGATGCACTAAAACATGTCATTTATTTGCTATGTTGGGTGAAACTTAGTGCAATAGGTTGAGTCCCTGTTTTATAGCGAGTGTCAAACTGACAATATGGAATTTATAGGTCTTTGTGACTGGTAAACAAACAAAAAAAAAACCCACAAGTGAATTGGATATAAGGAAACAAAAACAAACAAAAAAAACCAACAAACAAACCACCAAAACTAGTTACATCCTTAGATCACAGGATCCACCAGTACCTTAGTCTTTGGAAAATCTAATTTCAGAACGAAAATACTGAAGTACATTAAACCAAAGGCAACTTTGTTTTAACCACCTGGTTTCTGTTTTGAGAGAGAGAGAGAGAGAGAGAGATTAAAAGTTATAGGGATGGATTTAAAAACAAAAACAAAACAAAAACCCACACAACCTTCATATGAATTATTTCTGTAAAGCTTTAAAGACACCAGCAGTGACCTCAGCCTTTTAAAGAACTCTGTTTTATCACCCATTTCTCCCTGCTTCCCCAGTGTGCCACCTTTCCCATGGAAGCACTGTTCCTTTGCTGCCTGGACCAGTCAAGGCACACTTCATTCCCCACTTCATTTCTGTCTCCATAGCCTGCCTTCTTCTCAAAGCCCTGTACATCTCCCTGCAGTGACCCTTTTCTGTTCTCACAGTAGCCTATGTCTTTTAGGACACCGAAACATATTGGCTCATTTGCTGTAAAATGGTTAACAATTATGTTGAAGCCAAACACCCAACAGTTCACCAGTCAAGAAAAGAATAAAGGAGAAATGTAATCAAATACCTCTGACAATTAAAGGCTATTGCACTGGGGGAAGCAATCCTGAAAAGATTTTCCTTTTTTTAACTGTCTAGAACTTCTCATCAAGAACTTACCAGAACCAGATCGCAACTGTTCACTTAAATTACAAGGTATTTCAATGAGCTGCCTGTCCCATCTCAGATTCCTCACCAAACAGCCTCTTTGCAGGAACACTGCAAATGACTTTACAAAAACATCAATGACTTCACAAAAAACTACTCTGCAAAATCTTGCAGAGCCTTGTTTTCATGGTGATGGGAGAGTGTACCCAAAAGCTCCCTTAAGCCAGTTTCTTCTCTTACCTACTCCATTCACCATAATTTTTCTCTCACACCTCTAAATCTAAACCAAAAGCCACAGATTTTTTGTAAAATCCATTATTCAAAAACAGAGGGAAAAAAAAGGAAGTCTTATTAGGCATGCTAAAAGAGCAGCTCTGGATTTAGGCTTACCACCCATGCTGCAGAACTGCTTACAAAGCCATCACTAATGGCCTTCCAGCTACCCATCATTTCCCCACGTTCAGTCTGCCCAGACAGCTAGCTATTCCTTTCTAACAAATACCATTTTAATTGCATCTCCCACTCTGTTAGCCTTCTCGACCTCCAGTAAAAGCCATCTACGGTCTAACAATCTCTTAAATCTGACACTCACACCGACTAACACACTAGCACACTTGTATGCCTTCCTGCTAGGTTCACATGTATGCAGGCTTATTGTCAAGAATTTCCATTAGAAATCTAACAAGTATGAGCTGAAATGACAGCTTTAGGACTAGTGGGGAGAGAAAAGGGGGGAGGGAGTGAAAAGGGAGAGGTGAATAGAAAAGAATATGTATGTGTATTGCAAATGCCCCCTGTCACCAAAGACTTCATTGTGCCTTTCTGGTGCCAGGGCTTCTCCAGTCCCAACACCTCCCTCCAAACAACAAATGCCAGCCGCCCAGCCTCAGCCACGGCTAACTCTTCCTGTGGGAATGCTGCCAGCAATTTCAGCAATATTAACCCTGGGAATACTAACATGATTTAGAGGACTTGTTAAATTTTAATGATACCATTAGAAAAGAGGAAAACACACGAGTCACAACTCCCAGTTTGGTGCATTTGGCTGCTGAATAGGATATTAATGTTTTTCTTTGCCCAGCACTATTAAATGAGCAGTGAAACTAATAGAGAAATGAAGAGTAATGACTTCTATTCTTGCTGTTCAGCGCCTGCTTAAAGCCAAGACTGCCTTATTGCCCACTAGGCTTTCTGCTGGAGTCCATCAGGTGGATGGAGTAAACAGGTAATTCTTCCAGCATTTGGCACTTAGCAGGTCAGAGGTTCATTTAGCCAAGAGGCACAAAAAAATAAAACTGTTCAATTGAAATAGTACAATACAATCATTCAGGCTATTGGTCAGAAGCCCACTCTCCTGAATAACTTCAGCACAATCAGGTCTGAGTTTGGCTTTGGTAAGACAGAGTTTGCCCAAGCAACTCTTCCAGGAGCCAGGAGAGAAACATGCAGAGACCAAGTGCTGCTTTACTTTTAGCAAAGGGCTCCAGAGTGGCCATCATCTTCAACATTGCTGGAATCTCTTCCATATCTTCAAGTACACCTGGATAAAAGGAATGGGCAATTCCCAACAGAAGCAGACAGCAGCCCACAGAAATTGAGGAGTTGTACTCCTGAATCCTCATTTATGTTCAGTTAATTATGAGGGTGGGAGAGAAAGAGGGAAGGCAACACACACAACTTGAGGAAAATTAATTGCACTGCCAAGATGGGTCTTCTCAGACATTTCCGAACAAAGTTGAGACCCTCAAACCACTGTGAATTTTTCTTCAGAAAAAGAAAGTATGTACTGTGATGGATGTCAAAGTCTCCTTTCATTTGCTTTTCCCCAAACATTCATGTGAGTAGAAATTTGTTCCCATGCAAGCCCATGGAATAGAGAAACTGTTGTGAATACTCAGGTGCAAATAAACGATCACGTCAAAGTATTTATGATTTAGGGGGTATGGTGAAACATAAATTAGAGTAGAGGTTTGTTACTAATAGATCACAGAAATCTGCAGGTCGAAACACATTTGTAAAAAAACCAAATACATATAAAGAAAGTTCCACTTGAAGGTAATTTGGGTGCCAAAACACTTAGACTGTATTCCCAATTTAAGATTTTCCTACAGACACTAAAGCTAGATGGATGCTTTACCTGAGTCATATTGCACTGGATACAGATACCCTATCTCCAGCATACACACCACCAACAAGAAATTTAAAATGTTTTCCAGAGCTACATTCACATTGTCTTGCAGTATTTTTTTACTAGAATAAAATAATTTTTAAAGGCATTTGACACTCTTTTTCGGACTCACCAAATCCATTGAACAATCCATTGGCCAGCCACTAACAAAGCAGATACCATAGGGCTTGTAAGTTGTTCTTCTACTTGTAGGGCAACAAAGTGAGCAGACTCAGCCCTACTTTGTTTTATAGGAAGGCACAAGTTTAAATATGCAATACAAAAATCTTATACCAACACAGGATTTACATATGTGGATCTAGAAGTGCCCAGTTCCGTCTGAGGAAGTGTTGTTTTCATCATGAATTGTAAACCAAGTCCAATTTAATACCCCACCAGTTCCCTCAAGTCCCTCAAACAGAACTTCCCTGGCAACCTTTTTTTATTTTTTGTTTTTCCCCTACAAAGACTACTACTAAATTCAGTTTCAGAGGAAAGCTGAGAAGAGGAAACCAGTTTGAAGGTTTCTTCAAACTGAAATCTTTCTTCTTCCCTCCCAGAAAACACAGAACATTTTATAATATATAAGAAATGCAAGATTAACCATAGACTATATGATTTAATAGTGCAGACTGAAAAGAATAGCGCCTTAGTGACAACTAAAAGTAAACACAGTAGAAGATTAAAACAAATTTTAAGAAGCACACCAGTGCTGGAATGGTAAGTAGCTTTTAACAGCCTTACTACACTGTGTTATTTCAAATAAAATAAATTGAATTCTGATACCACAACAATAAATCTGAGCTGCAATTGAACACAACAGATCCTTAAAACTGATTATTTTGTACAGCTGGTATCATATTTTCCTTTACTTTCTCTTTCATAAAGTATTTAAAAAGTAATCCCTATATAGTTACAGCCGAGGTTACAGTTGGATGCATTGTGCTGCTCTCATCAGTACCTTTCTCATCAGAGATCACTGCCTCCTCGCATCTGCTGTTGTAATAGCACATCTAGTCACTCCCTGACCTTTCAATCAAAAGGATCTGGGTTTAGAAAGCAGCACTATTGAAAGTGTTTGAACTGTCTATCATTTTGATAAGAACTAAGGCAGGGAGCAACCACCACGTATTCACACAGGAGACCTGCATAGATGCTAACTTACAACCTTCAAATGGAGTGGAGAACGAAAAGGCACGTTGGGAGGCTCGCAAGGGGTCAGGATGTCTTAACCCTCCTCAGCCCTAGCAGCATGTCTGACTGCTGCTTTAAATGCATCTCAGTATTCCCTGGTTAGAGATACATGATAGGTAGAGTGTGCCCTAAGTGAAATCCTGCTTGTCTCACTGAAGTCAGAATCCCATCACTAGGACAAATTTTGTGTGAATCAATAGACTGATAAGGTCTCTTCTCTCTCTTCTCTCTCCTTCCCCACTTCTTTGCTGTTTTTATAAGTAACCAGCAATAGGTCACGTTATATAAGGAAATGAGTTTTCAGTATTTGACATTTCTCACAGGATATTTTGAACAGCCTCCATCCCAAGCTCAGAACGGTCCAGTCAACATTCCCCTGCCCTATTAAGTGTCTTATGTTGGTCTGTGCTTTTACTTGGAGAAACCTCAAAAACACTCTCAACAAAACAGTACTAAGTTATACTGGAATATCATCTAAAGAGGTGAGTGGAGGGACAAGAAGCATAAGCAAATGCCTATTCTGGTTGTAGATGCTACAAGATATTACAACTGTACCAAGAAGGTGCCTGATTATATATTTCAGGTTTCAGAATCAGAGATCTTAGCAATTCTTAGCAGCTTAACTATGTTCACAGTTGTTGTTTCGTTGGTTTTGCCCCTGAAATCCTGGTTCAATGTAGGAAGGTTGCATAGAGGGCAACTGAAAATAAAGCTGGGCAACATAAGTCACTGGGGATTTGAGTTCCATAAAACTATGAATAAGGATGCAGCCATGGTATGATCATGTATAACAACCTTGCTCCAGTGACCACCTCATGTTAACTGAAGCTGTTTGATGAAACATTGCTATGGCTTTCAAACGTGCAAGCTGAAGCTTACAAAGCAGCATTTCAGCGTGTGACCACAGCAAACTGCTTGCAGTTATTACTGTAGCACTGCTTTCTAGAAGAGCAATACCTTAATTGTTGTCACTTCCATTGTGTCACAGTGCGAGCAAAATTTGGTCCAATAATGGGAAAGACTGTGGAAGACACCTCTAGAACTCTCCCCTCTTGCAATACTACTTTGTTTATTGGGGGTTGTTACACACCACAGCTTATTTAATTCAAAATAAGTGTGCAATCCTTTTCTGCAATCCGGGATAGTTTTGAATATCAGCTTCAGAAACAAGTAGTGTGGACTAGGAATTATTTATCCAGTTGTGGGAGGAAGCCTACATGCTTATATTCCTCACATTTTATTAACATACATGTCTCTCCAGTTACAGCATGACACATTGCTAAGACCTAAGCTAGCAATTTAACTTGGAACATCTCTCACGCTTTTGGCATGCGGACTACATGTCACAAAATGCTGCAGTTTCTACTACCTTATTATGTAGAGCATGACAGTCCAGTTTATTGCAGTGGCAGGCTGCAAGTTCAGTGCTTGGAAGCACCCCAATTATATGATGTCAAAGGCTATGAGCTGCTGATGTGGCAAAACTGCAAGTGTCTTTCAACCCTACCCACACAGCACCGTAACATTCCAGTAATCTGCAGGTGTGAGTCCCATTACATCCCGATGGCCCATCCGGGTAATGCGTGACATTTTTTCCTAACACTGTCTGGGGAATTCCGCCCAGATTACCTTTCCTCCTCCTCCACCCCTTCCAAAATTACAAGTCAAAATCCTACATTTGATATACAAGATTGCTACAGATGTTGCAACATTTGCTTCTAGGACAATAATAGAACTATCTAAAGATACAGGATGATTGTAGAGATCAGTGCAGCATTCATGGCATGTATAAAGCACCTTGTAGGAACTTTGTCACTTAATAATAGCATGAAGAGGCCAGCTGCAGACTAAGCATTGACTGTGTGTTTCTGAGCACAATGTTCTCAGATGCACAGCCAAGTCTCTGTAAAAAAAAAAACCAATTTGATCAAAATTTTGCTCCTCCCTAAAGATTTACTTCAGATAAAATAGCAATACTTTACCTGGCCCCCCACAACCATAGCTCTGTCTATGGTCTCCTGAAAGTGTTTTACTTTCCCATAGGAAAAACACCATAGTCTCAATTCACTAAATATAATCATAGGCCTGTTCCTAATTTCCAGGGCACTCAATAACAGCAAGTCTTTTTGATCTCATGGAGAAAGCTGCAGAGCTAACAGTTTTGACAGCTTCCCAGAAAGCAGTCTTTAATATACAGTATCTTCACCCTTACCTTGAAGACATTTGCAAGCTTGAAAGAAATATTTATGTCATTTCACATGTTGACACTGTGGATTGCGGCAGCAAGACTTGCAGCTGCTCCAAGAAAAGGGTTTACATTAATTTGTCAGAGGTGAAAGCATATCCATTTTGTCTCCTCTGGACCTCTGTAAGCAGCTGTAATTCCAGTGCAAATGAAGTAGCTTGTGGTTTTCCAACTTGCCAGGAAACATACAGTTGTAAGAAGATTCGCAGATGAGTTATGCTAAATGTTTGGTATTGTGACCTGTGATGCAACACAAAAGAATGGTTGTTGTTGCCTAAACTTTAATGGAGTTAATCCTTCCAAATGCTGACAAATTACTGCCTCAGGCCATTTAAAATCACATTTCTAATACAATAATCCTATCTGCATTACAATGAGTTGGGTTGAAATGATTAGGTGCCTGAGATTTTTGCACAGTGAATTAAGTCACCATACAGACTGGCTGTGCTTGTTCACAAATTAAAGGTCTGGACGGAAATGAAATTCCGTTACTGTGCCACTTGCTAAGCTTTGAGGAAGGGTTCATTACTGTCCTGTCTCTACTGGGAATGTTTCTAAAGTAGCTACAAGCTAACAGGAACCTATTTTTCATTAGATCAGCTTCAGGGCTTTCTTCATTATTAATAATTATTAGTCAAGTCTTTGACTACTGAACACCTCTGAAACAGAAAAGGCTAATCCAAGAATACGCAAGCAAAAAGTGAGACAGAGTGCCAGTAAATCTGTGAAAAAGGAAAACAAAAGTGTACTCTGAATGCAAGTCCTTTCCTTCCCCCTTCACCCTGTGAGAAACCCAAATTTACCCAATTCTTATACTCAGAACCACAGACTTTTTAGTTAGGGGATAGCCCGGAATATAAACCACCTAACAACATCAGTGCTATCCATCTCTAGCATTTAAATTAGTATCCTTACTTCCTGATCCAAACACAACGTGCCCGAGCAGACATTCATAGCTACACATTCAAATTACAGCTTGGTTTAAATGCTGTATTCGGGATTTTTGGAATTCCGTACTAACAAATCTATAATTGCGGTCTTTAGACTATTCTTATTAGCATTCAACTGATTATTCACACACAATATAATTTGGTATGGTGACACATAAATATGGCAATTCTTCAATTAAACTTTGTGATCTTCTTTTTTGTTAGATGCCTGCAAGGTCAGTGTTCCATTGAAGCAAGAGGCTATCACAGGTTTGAACTCAAGGCAACTAGATTTCACACAAATTCTGATAAATAGGGAGTGTGAAGTCATAAACTTCTATGATCTTCTAGACTAAGAAAAAGCTTTAAATTAAAAAAAAAATAGTAATAATAATTATCATAATGCAAATGTTTGACACTAACAAAAACCCCACAAACAAGGTCCACCAAACACTCCAAGATCCTTTCAAACTGCCATGTGCAACTATAGCCATCACTTAGGCTAGTCATTTCCCACAGGCGTGCTTCACGTGGAGGTTACAATAAGATTTCATTCTCGTAAAACGTAACCCCTTGTATGAAGATAATTGCTGTACATCATTAAGTCACATCTGTATCACAAGAGGGGAAAAAGAAACAAGCTTCTAGCATTTTTCCTTCTGTAATTGACAGGGAACCTGGCATTTTGAACGAGTAAATTAAAGTAGTGCAACTATAATTATATATTGCTCACCTTTGTGCCTCACAAGAAAAAAATCAAAACAAAAAAACCCCACACAAAAAAACCCCACCAAATCCCAAGTTTTCATCCTGTTGACATATTAGGAGAGACTGCTTCTATTTAAAACTGAAAGCTCAACACTAACAATGAGCTAGTCAGAAGCAGTTTGCTCTAGGTTAAGTGTGGCTTTTTCTGTATCAAATGAAAAGCCTCAGTACATAGCTTAATGCATAAAGCCTCGCCTGTTCACGCAGCAATGAAGTACACTAATACACTTTGCAGTTATACACAAACCTTTGCATGATTACACATGGTAGAAAACAACAATGTAGGTTCACGTTCAGATAAGTTATTGCATATTTCAGTATCTGCTACTAGATATGTGTCAAAACACAGATAGCCTAGCAATTCCATTAGTATTATAGTCTGTGGCACCTGTTTCACATTTATACTGTAATTAGAAATACATATAACCCTGAGTATTGTGTATTACAGAACAAGCAGAATATGAGGCTATCTTGAACATCATCAACAAAAATCATTGTGCTAATCAGCTGGATCTAGCTGACTAGAAGATGACTGATACATTTTAAATACTCCATTTAATTGTTCTAATAAAGGTCTTTTGCCAGTTAGCTGTGTCATACAGGGCACCACAGCCTTGAATTGTAAGATGCTTTGCAAGTTCTGAGGGAATACCCAGAAACAGGAACGTGATCTGCTCTTTCTTCCACTGAACTCAGTGGTGGGATCAATTCTAGCACCCCAAAAACCTATTCCCATAGCAGCAATCAAGGGCAGACCTCACAGGACCCTGAAAAACACAAGCTACATTAACACAGCATGGTAGACACCAGCCTCAATCAAAACTGAAGTTTTCCCCAGATGAATGACAGGTTTCCACATTCTTGCAAGAGACCACGTACTTCTCGCTCTCAGAACACAACCCCAGAGCACTACTGTGGCATGCACCCTCCAAAGGCAGCTCACAGGCCCTGGCTAAACTGGCAGAGCCCACGCCAACACCCGGCTTTTGCCTAAGCAGACACTGGTCAGGCTACCCAGTGGATACCAGCAACAACCAACTTGCACAGCACACCAAATCCAAAGAAGTCAGTGGCACTAGCCATGATATTTGTATCCTGTAACACCTAGAGCAAAGCTTCACTGTGCTGGGCAGCATCTGCTGACGGCAGAAATCACAAGCCCAGAAAGTTCTTAACAGTTGTAAATAAGACAGAAAGGATGAGAGAAAGGGATGCTTCTGCAAATAGCCAGGTAGCACGCAGCCACAGAAGGGAACTGTGTGCAAAAGGCTGGGGTACCTCAGCCATATTGAGCCTGCAAGTACTGTTAAGCACAGCAAATAGGGCAGAGGGTCACCACAGCCCACAAAGCCCACCTCACTCATGCCTCCTTCCTTTCCCCTAAATGCATGCACTGGATAGCCATGGTTTTGTAGGTAGGATTCCTACAGACCTGGAAGGTTTGGAAAGGATGTGCAAGAAGAAAAGAAAGAACACAGGTAAGAGGTCTAAAAACAGAGAAGTAAAGCTTAGTACTGACGTGAATGAAGATTGGCCTGTACAACACCATTGGCTAAACTATGTGAACAACAGAACAGACCAAATAACAATAGTAACACAAGGGTAACAACTCAAGAAGGCTAGGATAGGCAACAACTACCACTAATACAATAGAGAAGCCTGTACAAACCTTTACATGACCACAAAATCTGTCAATTTCTGTTTAAACCCCTGCCAGGCATACAAAGCCTTGGTGCCTATGTTTTATCCTCTCTCCACCCCTGATCTCAGTGATTCTGATGGCTCCCATATCTGTATCAGTAATTTCCCACCCATACGCACAGCTGGTAATCACTGTCGAATCACACAGCCTAAAATTCATGAAGAATTTGCTACAGGGCCACTTCCCAGGGAACCAGCCATGTATTAATATGGTGAAATTGACTATTAATTCTGATGGTTTCACCTTTCCCTTTTCATGAATAATTCAGTCAAGCCAGCTCTTGAGACAAGGTAACAACCAGCCCTTGAGTCTTTTGTTCAAGGGAGCACCAGCTCCCTCTCAAACGGCACATTAATAAATAATAGAGAGTACAACACATCAGCAACACCAGGGACCCCTTCTCAGCAGTCGGCTCTATTCCATGATACCTCTTTATCGTAACCACTAATGAAAACTCTTTGAAGTGGAAGAGTAAATATTATCATTTGATAGTACCTGGACCCAACAGGGCAAACAAAATTGCATTGTATTACATTCTGGGAGCTGTAGACTCATTCACAATACAATGCTCACAGGGTTGCTATGGAGGAACCCAGTGCTTACTATTTTGGTAGCATGGGGTCAGCCAAGGGCTGCTGGTCACACTTTTAGGGCTGTTAGCCTTAATCTTTATCTGCACAACAAACTGGGAAAACAAAACACAGTGCCAAACAAAACAAAACCAAGGAATTTTAGAGTATTCCCTTGGAGGCACCAGATTCCCCAAGAGGCAGAAACCTGACTTCCAACTCTATCCATGATCAGATGGATAAGCTCTTAAAACCTGAGGCCAGATTTCAGAAATGCTTGCATGCTTTTTAGGCATGGGATTATCCAATCCAATACTGAGGGTCCAGCAGCTTTGAGCATTTTTAAGTCTTCTTATTAAAAATAAATAAATAGAAAATCTAGCGCTTCTCTGTAAGAGAGAAGCATCACCAAGTTGTTCTCATGTTAACGACACTCTGGAGAGCTGGGTTCAATGCCACAGTCTGCCACAGCCTCCCTGGGTGACCTTTGGGCTCACACAGTGTTTCAATGCCTCATCTGAACATGGGGCTACAGTAGGGTCTCTGCTGCACCTGGCCCCACAATGGAAGTACAAACCATGTGCATCAGACCGCACACACCTTACTGCTAAGTTGGCTGCCAAGTCTCAGGATATTTTGTAAATCCATACTGCACAGATCAAAGACAGCAAAAGAGGAAGAGACCAATGACTCCCATGTGGCATTCCCACCCTTGCTTGCCCCTCACCAGGAATCTGAACAAGTACATGGGAAATAACAACACAAAACCACTGTCAATGCAAAGAAAGAGGGAGGCAGGGCGCAAGCTTGAGTGACTGCCACAGAGTGCCCCGGCAAACCTGGCAGCTCCCCGGAGACGGAGGTGCCCTGCTCCACAGAAAGCAAGAGGTGGGAATGGGAAAGGGGAACAAGATCAAGAAGGGTAGAACCCAAATAAACTCTAAGCCCTCAGTAGTGACAGCGGCAGAGGGGAGCCCAGGTGGCCGGCAGCCCCAGCGGGGAGCCGGCCCGCAGCCCCACCGGCTGTGGGGTGCCGCTCCCAGGCGGTAGCGGCCCCGCAACGCGGGCAGCGCCCGCGCCGGGCGGCACACGGATTCCCCCGCCCAGCCTGGCCCCGGCCCCTGGCTCACCTTGCTGCTGACAGGCCCGGGGATGAGGAGCTTCAGCGCCTGCCTCTTCAGCTCCGCCAGGCGGGCGTTGCAGTGTTCGCACCAGACGCCGCGGTCGGAGCCCGGCGAGGAGCCGCCGCCGCTGCCGGAGCCCGGCGAGCCGGTGCCGAAGCCCGGCGAGCCGCCCAGCGAGCCGGGGGAGCTGGTGCCGATGCCCGGCGAGGCCGGTCCCGGCGAGCCGGTGAAGGAGCCCGGCGAGGAGGTGCCGGAGCCGGGGGACGGGGTGCCGGAGGAGCCCAGGGCAGAGCCGGCTCCCTCGGGGGTCGGGCGGCTCCCCGCCCGGGACTCCTCGTACGCCTTCCGGTACCAGCTCTCGGGGGAGAAGGGGGCGGCGGGCTTGGTGGGGGAGCAGGGGTCGGTCACCTGGAGCAGGAGAAGAAGCAGCGGGTCAGGCAGAGAGCCCCAGCGGCGCCGGCAAGTTTCGCTCGGACGCTCCGCGCCCGCGGCGGCCCCCGTGCCTCGCCCGCCCCCGCAGGGCGCCCAGCGCCGCCGCTCCGCACCGCACGGCACCGCGGAAGTTGAGCGGGGTTGGGCGGCCGAGAAACCGGCGGCGTCGGTAACCGCCGGGCGAGGGGCGCGGGAGCCCCGGCACGGCGGCGGGCACCGCTCCGAGCCGCCCCTCCGCCAACAACTTACCCCGTATTTTCTGCTCCGCGCCGTGACCGTGATCCTCTCCTTATTTCCAGCCACGGAATTCATGGTGGCTTCGCAGCGCGGCGGGAGAATTTCCTACAGGTTTCCCAGTCCGCATCCGAAGGGAATAGCCGGTCCCGGGCAGTGCCCCCGCCGAGCGGGCAGGCTGCTCCCTCCGCCGGGCGCAGCCTCCGCTGGGATCGCTCAGCCCCGCGACACCGTCAGTTCTCGGGAAAACGCTTGGGGCTGGGGGTTTCTCCCGGTCGGTTTTTCCTCATTGTCTTCCCTCGCATTCCCTTACAACCCTCCTTTTCACAGAAAGAGCCACATCCAGAGTAGGAGCACTCCCCCCAGCAGGCAGCACAGCTCTCCTCCCCAAGCCAGGCGAAGCATCCGAGGGAGCTTTCGGAAGGTGAAAGAGGGAGCGGGAGCCGCTCTCGCCCCAGCAGAGGCGCCTCCTGCCTCCGCTACAGCCGCAACTTGTTTCCTTCACCAAGGTTTGTCACTGAGTTAAAAGAAATCCTCCAAAAATATCGGGATCCAGGCTCTGGGAGGAGCCTCGGCGTCCCTTGCAGCCAATATCCTGACAGTTTTGCAAGGGAAGGGAAGACCCGGGCTCCCTGTGCGCTCCCCGGTCAGCGGCGGAGCTGCAGGGCCGACGGCTGCGAGCAGGCTGCCAGAGCCCCGCCGCAGGTCTGCGCGATGCCTCGGCTGCCAGGAGGGTCCATTTTATTTTGCAGTATTTCTTGATTGACATCTGTGATTTCCCCCCTCTTCTTGAAAAGGGCGGGCGGGGGGGAACCTTGTTGCTTCTACCGCAGTTATTGGTTAGTTGCCTCTATTCAAGGCTTTAATGAACATGAATTCACAAGAGTTCCCAATCCTCCCTAAATAACTAGGAAAGAAAAGCAAGCTGTATTTATGACAGTCATTGGCATCTCTTTTCCGTGTTGTAATTTTACGTGTATTAATTTAATTTGCAGTCAAGGGCATAATAAATTGATCTCTTTAACAATAAAATTCGACAGACTTGTGTCCCTATTAATCTTTCCTTTCCAATTACGATTTCTTTTTGCGGGTTATGTGTATGTGGTTACAGATCCTTTTCAGTTCAAATCCAGCAGATAACACAATCATCTCTAATAAATCTTTCTCCTCAAAACAAGTTTCTGATTTTCTCAGAAATGGATGCAATAAAAAGCTAAATGCTAGATTCTCCCGATAGGGTCATAACACGGATGGCTTGATGCAATTGAGAGGGCAGAACACACAGGGGACTTGCATCCACCTTTCCACCGTCCTATTGTTACTTCCATCTAAAAGCATGCTTCCAGCATCCCTAATGTACCTGGGCTGTAACAGCTGTGAGGAAACAAAACCAGCCCACTGTATCACTCAGCAAGGAATCTCCCAGTGTCTTTCTGGTTTCACAGATACTTTGCCAGTAGTAAAGGTGTGTAAGATGCTCTGCTGTGTTTTCTCTTGACTAGCTTATCACCCTTAGAGCAAAGCAGCCATTTCTGATCTGATTCAGAAAGCCTTAATCTAAAGCTGACACAAGGGATGCCGCCCAAGGTACCAGAGTTTTTTTTACATTTACACTTATGTAAATGACAGAAGTGCCTCCAAAAAGCTGATCAAACAGGAAAACAAGGGAGGTGTACCCTAGCTTCTACTGCCTGTGAATGGTTTCACATAAATCCGCATGCAGGGATCCCATGGTTTGCTCTGTAGACAGACGCGATAGGGATGACAAGGTAAGGCAAGGAGACGCCGCGCAGCAGCGCGGAGCAGGTGTGCTCCATAGGCCCCGAGACACCGCAGGCAGCCACGGCCCCTTTACATCACAGTGCGTAAATTCTCGTTTTCTGGGCTCAGCGATTCTGGTGACGAACTGGCAAATTTGCTTTGGTTTTCTGCAGATCTTTAATTACCAAGCTGCTAGCTACGCCTGCCTAACCACATCTGCTCCGTCAGCGATCGTCCTCCTGTGCGCGATGGCATGCCTACCCCAGGAGGCGATGGCTATCCTGTGGGCAAGGGGCAGCAGCTCCATGAGCGTGATGGCAACTTCCAAACCGCACAGCAGGACACGGTCGGGACAGGGAGGCTGAGCTCTGCCCGCACCTCGGCCACTGCCTCCTCCGCGGGCCCGGGGCAGGACGCGGGGCCCCTGACGGCTCAGGCAGGGCCAGCGACGCAGCGCCTGACGGTTCAGGCTGGTGGAGGATGGGGAACAAACTGGCGTTTAAGGCTGTGTGGCTCCCGCTGTGTGGTTCCCAGTAGCCGGGCAGGGGCAGTGCGGGGGGAAGGCACCGGCCCGCGGTAGGTGAGGAGAGCTGCGGGTGACTGCGTTCCTCCGCAGCTCCGGCGGCAGGCTCGGGGCGGGTGCCGCCCGCCGAGTCCGCAGAAACAACCCCACCGCAGGGCGAGTAGCAGGGCTGGCAATCAACCGCCTATGTACCGGGCCACCTGGGCGGGAGGGGGCGAGGCCGCGGCACCCGCGGGCGAGCGGCGCCGCCGGCTCTGAGGGGCGGTGCTGGGTGCTGGGCGCGGCCGGGCGGGGCGGGGCGCGCGGCCTCGCGGTGTTGGTGGGCGGCGGGTGCCCTCTGCCGGCGGCACGCGGCAGCTGCCGCTGGGCTGGTTGGGCGGTGGCGGCCGTTGGTGCCCGTCGGCTGGGCGGGGCGGGCCTGCCCGTGCAGTGCGGGGAGGGGCGGGAAGGGGGCGGACACCGATCACCTGGCACCGCCCTGGTGCCATCGGGGGAGCGGTCAACTCCACCGGGCACGGGATCCCTAACGGGGTGCCGGTGGCGAGCAGCGCTGTCCCTCCCTCAGAGACATCACAGAATCGTTACGGTTGGAAAAGACCTCTCCGATCATCCAGTCCAACCGTCAACTCATCACCACCCGTGCCCACTAAACCATGTCCTGAGTGCCACAGCTACGCGTTTATTGAACACCTCCAGGGCTGGTGACTCCACCCTTCCCTGGGCAGCCTGTTCCAATGTCTGACCTCTCTTTCGGAGAATAAAGAGCCACCAAGATGATTAAGGGAGTGGAGCATCTCCCTTACGAGGAACGGCTGAGGGAGCTGGGCCTCTTTAGCTTGGAGAAGAGGAGACTGAGGGGGGACCTTATTAATGTTTATAAATATGTAAAGGGCAAATGTCAGGAGGATGGAGCCAGGCTCTTCTTGGTGATGTCCAATGATAGGACAAGGGGCAATGGGTGTAAGCTGGAACACAGGAGGTTCCACCTAAACTTGAGAAGAAACTTCTTTACTGTGAGGGCAACAGAGCACTGGAACAGGCTGCCCAGGGAGCTTGTGGAGTCTCCTTTTCTGCAGACATTCAAGACTCGCCTGGACACCTTCCTGTGTGATCTCATCTAGGTGTTCCTGCTCCGGCAGGGGAGATGGACTAGATGATCTTTCAAGGTCCCTTCCAATCCCCAGCATTCTGTGATTCTGTGATTCTGTAAATTTTTCCTAATATCCAACCTGAACCTCCCCTGGCACAACTTGTCATTACCTTCGAGGACTGGGCTTCTCCGGGCATGGCTGCAAAGGGTTGTCAGAGTGTGCCTTTTTCTTCATTTGCACTCCTCCTGGGGTTTTTAGGTCAGGAGGTGTTGCCTCCCCGGCAGAGGACAGTAACTCCCTTCCTCTGCCCCACTGCTCTTGGGGGGTCAGATCCTGCCACTGTGCTCCCCCAGAGAGCAGGGCCTGTGGTGAGGTGCCTGTTCTCAGCCAGCTCCTGCCCGCCTGCCCTCACTGCCCTTTGTCCCTGCCTGCTGTCCACCTGGGTCAGGGCTCCCGCAGTAGCCCAAAGGACCTGGGTTCATACCCAGGGCTTTGGGAGGCACTGGCAGCCCAGGTGCCTGCCGAGTGGCTGGTCAGGAGGAGACCTCTGGCAAAGGGGCAGTGGAGCAGATGGAGTAGCCCAGCCCAGCAGGAAAAAAACAGATCCCATCCACAGGATTTTGAGGAGGATGTCCACAGCTTTCTCAGTCCTTAGCTGATGGCTAAGTTTGGTTTGATGTGGAGAAGTAGGGTCATGAGTGGTGAGGAGGAAGAACACCTCCAGTCAAGAAATTAGGACTTTAGGACAAGGTGAAATTGTAGTTTGAGCCTGAAGAGTCTCAGTAGCAAATTCAATTTTCTCACCTCTCAGATTTGGGGGACCCGATGAGAAATAGGCATTGAGAGAGCTCCTCTTGCAACATACAGTCTTGCATGACTTGATTGGCCAAGCCTGGGCAATGGCTCTGTTGCTGTTGGATCAGCTCTCCCTTCTGACAGGTGTCAATATTTGCTGACATTTTAGGTCATTCAAGAAAGGCTTTACTGAATTGTGAGAATTTTTGGAAGCAGAAATATTCAAAATTCTCCAGTTGGAGGTATTTGCTGCTAAAATCTTTCCAGCTCTTGTTACTCTTTGCTGGCCAAAGTATAGGACACTATGGTATCACTCCAGCAAGAAGCTCTGCTAGGAACCCTGTCTCTGGGTTAACACCTTCCTCTCTGAGAAGCACTGAGGTATAGCTCTCTCCATCTTTAGGCTCCCCTGTGTGGAAAGTGTCAAGGTTTCCTCTAATAACCCCTCCTGCTGTGAGTATCCCTAAGGAAAGCCAATGACAAGGAGCTCCACAGCTACCTCTTGATTTGAGTTTTACACATTACTTCTGTTATCGTAACTGGTAGTCATGGGAATCTGCCTTAACCTTAGTCCTGGCAAATCATTTATGCTAGCAGTTCAGAAGTTAGACTCAGTGCTGTTCTTAATTCCAGACAGAGCTGAAAAAATTAGGTTGTTCAGACATTTATAAGTAAGTGGTCAGGAGCCAAAGCCTTGGATGCAGGGATAAGTATCAGAGGTTCAAGCAAAAGCTGTTCTCAAAGCATTGAGGGTGGACTTTGATCTTGATCTACATATTGCACCTCTATGGACTGTTGTGACCTCTCTTTTAGCTAGTATACAAACTTCCAGTTTCTCCATCACACTGCAGTGCATTTGCAGTGGTCTGCTATCACTCTGCTTTCAGTGGATATCTCAGTGTGGGTGCAATTAAATCTGACCTAGAAGTTCAGCTTCATCACTAAAACCTCAGATGCTGGCGCAAGCCCAGTTCTATCAATAAACAGCAGTTTATGAGAGCCGGAAATGTTGGTTGCATCAAATAAATCCTTTGAGGTACTCACATTTATAATAAATCTCGGGATAAAAAAGGTGACAGCAACTGTAACTTGAAGAGTCATCACTGCCTGCACAGAAGCTTTGTTACCCAAGTTTGGTGCTAATAAGTCTCAATATCGGGTCTTACTTACAATTTTAAAAGGCTTCCTGGGGGAGATTTGAAATGCATGACAGCTCCGATACTTGCTTAAAGCTGCATATTAATGAGCTGGAGTCCGTTGGGGGACAGGGAGGAAATTGAAGGCATTTGTAGTAATAGTGACACAAGGAATTAATTGTACAGATAGAAACAGCTAATTATTAAGAGCCACAAGTAAAATCACCAGAACTTTTCCAGGTTGATGTATTTCTTCTCTAAAACCTTTCCAGTTCTTGTTCTTATCCCCTTGCCAAAGGATTGTTTCAGCAAAAAGCTCTGGTAAGAGCACATTTAATCCCTTATTCTTTTGTATAGCACACACATCAGCAGACACATGCACATCCGCTGCCTGAGAATTCTGCAGGATCCAAGAGTTCATGCAGTACAGGAGGAAATCAGCTGTATAAACCACATTTGTACTTGTGATGTTGTAGGTAATGCTCTTTCTACAGTATCTGGGATATACTATGCTTCTGGAGTGTGTTTTTGTTCTTGCTCTTGACAATTGTTGAGTATGGTATCATGGATAACTGAGACCGGGCATTTCCTCTGTATGAGAGGGCTTCTGAGGTATTTCCGGTAGCATGATTTCTAAATCAGTCTCAAGATTTACCTTGTGTGTCAGCATGAAAAAAGACTGACACTGGAAAATGTGTGCTTCTCGTGCACTGCTACAGTCCCTAGTTCTGGGTGGTGTGACATGGACAGGGAACTGTCTAAGTGGTCTTTGTTACAGCTTCTACTCCTTGCTGTTACCAGTAGGTCTGCATCAGCACACTTTTTCCTACTCCAAGCAACAGCAGAGTTTTACTGTCAGCCTGACAGGGGTACGTCTCCCTGTTTGCTTAGCTTGGCCCTTTTGCCCCAGGGCCATTGCACAGGTGTTTAGCCTGTGCTTTCCTCGCTTCACCGAGAGCCTCCTTGAATCTCCTCATAATATAAAAGGAAGCCAATTGTGTTCAAATTTGGACAGAGTCTCATTCTGTCGCAAAGCAGTTGCCTTTAAATCGTGCCCTTGCTCAATACAAAAGGTGATCTGTTTTTCATGAAGGGCTGTCTATTTGGATTTCTTTTGAACGGAAAATTTTTCTATGTCTCAAATGTAAAATATTTCATAGGTTTTCTAGAAACTGCTTTCATAGTTCTGCCACACAACACTACCTACTTTCATAAATCTTTATGTACTCGGTAAAAATCAATGCCTACTTATTAATACAATATTGATATGTGCTTCCTAAGTAATAAAGGATGCGGTGTCATGCACATACATATACTCAAAGAGCAGGGTTGCATGGAGAAGTTTACAGTCATTTTATGCAATGGGATGCACTGCAATGACAAGTCTGCAGCCAATTTTGGTTAAGTTCATAAATTCAAATACTGAATTTTGACAGAATCCCATTTTCTGTTACTCAGGCACAATAAGCATTCATTTTCGCTCCAGACCTAAATACAAGCCTGAAAAATGGAACAAAGTTGGCGTACCTGTGAATCCCAAAGCGCCAAGCCTGAGCAATGCAGATTCTACACAGAACAGCAACAGAGCAAGAAAATACTGGAGTAACAACAGCCAGAGCCACTGGCTCTGAAAGAGAATGATGGGAGCTGCTTCTTATTTAGAAACCCTGGTTGCCTGTGTGGGCACGTGGAAAAGCCATCGACTGCTGTGCTGGGCTTGGTGGAACCACATCCAGGGTAATGCTACAGCAGCACCCCAGCATCTGTGGGGTTGTGTGCTCTGGCACGATGCTAGCAATTCTCCACGAGCACAGGGACATCAACTGGAGATATTGGAGGGCAAAGGATTTAAACATTCTTCAAGGAGTCTTCTACCTAGTCCAGGGGCCGAGGAAAAAACATGTCTTCCAAAATAATTATTCTCAATAATCTTCTTTGGATAGAAGAGAGGAGAAGATGGTATTATTGGTATTAATAACAGCATTAACAGGAGGAATATAGGCCAGCATGTGCCAAAGTTAGAAAACAGGCAAAGCAGCTGCTGGAGGGTAGGAAGCACAAAGCCAGCGTGCGTGCCTGCTGCACCACTGGGAGCCGGGGACACAGGCAAAAAGTGCAGGTGGCGTGGAAGGGGGTAAACAGAGATAACATAGCAAAGTGCAGCAGGGAAGAAACAAACAGGGAGCCCAGAGAAACAAACAATGAAGTATTTACATGATCACATTTTTGTGCTGAATCCTATCTTGTTGGAGGAGTAATTTATAGCAGTGCAGATGAACAACAGAGCTGGCATGACAGGCACTAGTCTATCATAGCCTTAAATGTGTAAATGCCTTAAATGAAATGCTATATGAAAGGCAGCAGGCATTTCTTTTCTGCCCCTCAGCTCACCTGAGGTGAACTAATTCAACTTAGTGCTCAAACAACAGAGAATTACATTCATGTCAGAGGTCTCACCCCAGTATATTCCTGAGGTTTTTGTAACAGTGGGCACTCCAGCTCTGTGAGCATCTGTTTAATCTCTTTTTTTCAACTCCCTTTCAAACATTTATTTTATCACGAAGTTTAGGATTAAAAGTGAATCTTACAGCATGCAGATTTCAAAAAATTGTAGTGCTCCCTTTTTCTCTTTGCTATATGTCATACCATGCAGATTGTATTCTTTATAAAGCGACTGCAGAGGGCTGGTGACTGGCTTATCTGCCTGCCATTTCCCTCATACGTCTTTTTTACCTGCCTCTAGTTTGTCATTGACTTGAAAGTCACAGTTTGGTGCCTGTATCCCTCTCTTCATCAGCTCGCTGGCAGCTGGGGAGGCAGAGCCATGACTAGACCTGGCACCTCCCATGGACGCAGGTCAGTGGCCAGGAAAGGACAGAGACTCTCCTACAGCTGTGAGTATGCCTGCCCTGAAACTGTGCAGCAGCACCTTATCCAAGCCTGCCTGGGCACACAGACAGGCTGTTGGAGTCATCTCCCCCATGCTGACTTCTGTGCTCACTGACAAGGCTGCTCATTCTCTGCCCTTCCCTGTCTACCACAATGAGTTTTCCTGCAGCTTATTAGTGCTCTCCTGCTCTGACTATGTGAATAACACACTGGGGGCGTCAGGGAGGATTCATGACTCGACCCAGATGACTTCAGTGTTTGTGTCTGTCCATCAAGGGAGGGTCAGACTTGGTAGCACAGCTCTGGAGTGCTCAGAGCAGGGGGCAATAAGGCATACCTGTTCCTCAGAGGGATACTGTGAGGCCAGTGCTCCAAACGAGCATGGTTTACAGGAACTTCTTTCAGGTTTAAACAACTGAGCAGTCTTGTCAGTGAGCAAAGAAGTCAGCGTGGAGGAGATGACTCCAACAGCCTATCTGGGTGCCCAGGCAGGCTTGGGTAAAGCATTGCTGCACAGTGTCAGGACAGGCGTGCTCACAGGTGTAGGAGAGTCTCCGCCTGTCCCCTCAAGCTGTGCTCTGTCCCTGGAAACAACACAAGCAAGGGGAAGCTGTGCTCAGCAGCATGTTCCCACCCACTGCCTTACTGATGTGGCTCTTTTCTGAACCATAACTATTCTGTCAAATGCCATGACAGAGGGAAAACAATCCCATACCTTGGCAGCTAGAACACAAACACAGTTTCAGAGGTGGGCTGGCAGCAATTGATGGGCATTTCTTCCTACTCCTGGAAAGCTTTGGCAGAAAGGAGTGCATTACTCTGTGTTACCAAGTTCAGCAGAGCTGGATTCTTCTATTCTTTAGAGAGATCTTGTCTGCTTGTGAAAGATTTATAAATAAGATATTCCATGTCATATTACATCATGTTTAGTATATTAACCGGGGCTGACCGGAAATGGGGAGATTCTCTTGGGAATTGCTCAGGCTCGCTTTCCTGGGATTGTGATTTTGGTTCAGGGTTCCTTTTCGCTCCTCTGGGATCATTATCAGTGAGTGGTGAGCAATTGTACTCTGTATCACTCGTGTGTATTTATATATATATATATTTATATATATATATATATTTGTTATCATTATTACTCTTATTATTTTAATTTTATTATTAGTTTTTAATAATTTTAATGTGTACTGGGAAACCTTGAGTACCAATATGTTTGCACTGGTCCTTCTCTAATGAGACTGCCAACTTTGCAGGCCTTGGTCCAAAAGCACTGGAATCTGTGCCCTGGAGCTGGCAAATCTCTGTGTTTGTGAACGTGTGTGGGATGCCATCCCGCACTGCCGGGAGCAGCTGGGGCTTCATTATTCGCTAACAGGCACAAAGCGGGGCTGAGGAGCAGATGCCTTTTGGATCCCAAACGCTCGTGATATGGTACTGATCTGTGTTTCTGCTGGCAGTGGGAGTCTGGTGTTTGCTCCAATGTTATTTACATTTCAGTCTGTATGAGGATGGTGTCTTTGCTAGGTGGAGGAGATACTGCAAGCCTGGCAGGTGTGTTCTTTTATGGTTGTTTACATACAAACAAACCAACCAGTACCAGTGAGTGGAAGATCTCAAGAGAAATAGAGTGTTTCTGTAGCATATGAGGCCTGATTAAAACAGAAGAGTGTAGTGACTCTGACTTTTTTTTTTTCTAGAAAAAGCTGCATTCTGCTGCAGAGTGGTGACAAGAGTTGATGTAAGGATCACTCTGGAGAGGAATGTATGTAAGGTTGTATCATTCAGAGAATCTTCATCTTATTTGGGCTTCAAGCTGATGTATTTATCACAGACAATTCATTTTAATTGCTAAAAAGTATGGAGAAAGCTCCAGAGGGACCGGAAAGAGTATTGCCACAATTCCTAAAGTTGAAACTGTCCTATTACATGCCACACATCTGTGAAGTCACATTCAGAAAACCTGTATGTAGACACAGCCTACCCTGCCAGACAGCCACCCCAGTCCCACTTGCAAGGGTTGATGTCTCGGGAAGGTGGTTCTCAGAATTACCTGGAAAGCAAACATCTTTGGCTGACAAATATAGATGACTGAGTGACCTTTTTTTCTGTGTATGTCAGTTATGTCCAATTGGTCACATTCTTTCACATGCTTGACTGGAACAAATTTTCTTAGACTTCAAAAGGAAGGTTGTAACATTTTAAGGAAGTGTTTTAGGAAGCTTCTCAGATGCTAACTAATCAGTGGAGGGTCCATGTGGGTTGAATAGGCTTTGTTGAATGAGTTTCCAACAAACCAGGAAGGAAAAATTGATACATATAATTCAAGTCAGTCTGGAAAAGAATGGGCAGCTAGGGCCATATGGCAACTTCAGGATTAATAAGTGCCATGCAAATAACAATAATACGAAAGCTGCAAGCTTATAGGTTTCTTCAGGGGAGGGTCCTGATGACATTCAGGAATCTGGCAAAGGATGAGTGTGCGTTTTTTTTGTGTGACTCTGTGTTCACCATTTTTCCTGTGTTGAAAAAAAAACCATGTATGTTTCCTCCTAAGATGAACTGTTTACTATAAAGGCTACCTACCTGCCTAGATACCTGTTGCTCTTTTTGTTTATAGCATACTAATTAAACTAAACCAGGGTTAATTAGGCATTAAAGTTTTACTCTGACTTACTAAGGAGATATTAAAACATTAAGAAGTGAAAGAAGAAATCATTATAGATACTTAGAGTACTTAATTTACACGTGTCTTAATTATAAGCATTACCAGTAATAGTTCTGCAAACCAGTCTTGAATAATGGCCAATTTACATTCCTTTGAGCAAACAGGCCAAGGAGGTGTTTTATAATGGTTTACATAAATGAAGTTAGTTTGCTAACTAAACCAAACATACTGAATGTGTGTGTGTGTGTATATATATATATATATATATATATACACATCTTGAATGTATATTCAAGATTGCCCTCCAAGCTTTAGCCACATGAAATACTGATAAGAACCCTTAAAACTCAAGAACCTTACAGCTCTAGTCTTCACAAATGAGGATAACTTGCATACATCGCATCCACAGACTGTTTATTTCATGGAGCACAAGACTAATCCTGAAATTCTTCTGCATGCCTTCTTCAAGCAAGGTAAGAAGTTCCTTACTTTAAAACAGGATCTGCATTTTCTTACTCATTATACCTGCCAAGTGGTTGGCACCGGATGTGGTATCTTAATGAGACTTGTTTGCTGGAGCACTTTGAAATCACGTCTGTTGCAAGAAAAGGCCCAGGCTACCTCTCTTCCTTCTCAGGCCCAACTTCTTTTTAGGGCCTTGAAGATGTTAGAAAGGGGAATAAATATGAAGAATCTGTCTTAACAGACTCTGCTTATAAGAAAATAACTTCCTTTGTCCCATGGACTGATTGGCAAGCACAGACCATGCAGGCAAGTGGAACATGAAGCCCAAATTAATGAGTAATCAAAGGACTGTTCTGCAAAAATGGAAATAATTTCTAATCGGTGAATGTAGTGGTGCGTGGCGGATCTACAGATTTCTGTAATTATCAGGCATCCAAAATATGCTGTTGCTGCCTGCAGAACGAGGCATTCTCTCCAGGAGGAGGAAGATGGCAGCCAAAGTATGCTCTTGTGTATGAACTTTTGACCCACCCAAGTGCCACGGAAGAGGCACAGCTTGCACCCTGAACTTTCAGTGTAGGAAATAATGATGTCCTTTGGGTGCACTGGTGTGCGGACAGGTGGGAGAAGATCAGAGCAGTTTGGCACTGTTGGTTCTGTGACAGCATGCGTCTGGCATATTGCAGGAATCAAGATAGGCAAAGACAAAGGAGGTACCAAGGGGTGCAGTTTTCAGAAATGTGAGAGAGAATGAGAGATACCTACATAATACCATGAAACTGGGTAGGTTAAACATATTCCCCTAGTTTGCCTCTGGTACAGCTTTTGTCTTCTGTAAACTCCTCTAGCAAAGCACAGACCTTACAACAACCCATTAGATTAGACTCCAAGCTGAGCACCTTGTGGTTCCCTTAATTTGCACTTGTGCCCATAGACATTTGTTGGATACAACAATCAAAATGGTGTAGGTACCGTAATATACAGGTCCCTTCAGCAACAGACCACTTTGCATTCAACAATGCAGGTATTAATGGGCCAGGAAGTACTACTTGTACAAACTGTACCCTGTACATGTAGCTCACTTATTAATAGTTTCAAAGAGACCAATTTCCTATCAACATGACTGCTGAGGAGGCCACTATATGGGGACATAACCAGCTGATTTCATATTTATATGAAAATGGAGTCTGTGATGAGAACACAGCTTGCTGAATATGATCATGTTAATCGTGAGCCCCTCTGACAAAGACCTGGGAGATGGGAACTTTGCGACCCCTTCCTGGCAACTCCAGAGGTACCTGTGTACATCTGTTTGAATCTTGGTATGAGGGTCAAGGGTGACAAAAAACACAGTACCGTCTCTATGAGATGGACACTTAATGAACAGTAAAGCTGGTCCCTTATGGAGTGTTGCAGTAGATTAATTACGTTATTGGTAACACGAAGGTAGTAATGAATGTGGAGAGTTTATCTTGTTTTTACAATCCTGAGTGAGAGGAGTGTGACTTTCTGCAACCTGGCCTGTCATTAACGTCATTACTTTGACATAGTTCACGTTTCTACTGGCAGTGAAGCAGCAGTGGCAGTGTGAAAGCTGGGGACTGCTTTCACCAGCGGGTGTCTGCTGGGGCAGCTGTAGTGGGGCTGCAAGGGGGACAGGACATGGCTTTCGCCCCAGGTGAGGAACAGTGATGATCTGTAAACTCTGCTGTTCAGATGAACTCTCATTGATCAGCAGAGACTGAGGATGGCCGCTTCTGAACAGGTTTATTTCATCCACTTACTATCTAAAAAATGCCCTGCAAACAGAATCTTATCTGTAGTTCTTAAACAAATATTGTAAGGCTTAAAGATTTCACTGGCAGAGCAGAAGTTTAGTGCAAGAGTTTCACCCTACATTTTATATCTGGTTCAGAGCATAACAAAAGGAAAGTGAACTTGCTGGTCTCGGCTGGGTGCGCATAAGTGCTGGACAAACAGCAGGTAATTCCAGTACAGAAACGGGAAGAATGTTCCTCTGTTGCCCTTTTTATTATCTTTGTTATGAATTTTCATTGCCGAAAGCTAAGTTACAAAGTTAAATTTTAGCAGTGATGAATGCATTGTTTCTTCTCTTGCTTCTTGAGATACATTCATTAGCTGATGCATAGATCTGGTTCTCAGCCAGCTGTTTGAAAGGCCAGGCAAGCTTTCTCTGTGTGTGTGAGAACACTCTTGTCTTTTCCCCACCACTCTTTACCTCTAGTTTCTGACGGTGTACCTCATAGACCACATTGATCACGGAAATTAGAATCATATTTGAACAGCACTAATCAAAATCTGACTTCCAACAAAGGATAGTACAACACACATTAAATACAAGTTAGAAAGGCATGTTGTAGTCTTCCAGAGCTACTTACTTTCTGATTATTTTTATTATTTTTTAAGCTATTGCCAGAAGTGGGGAAGGCAGATTATTTCCTATTTCTTGTTTAAATGAAAACTGAGAGTGAGTTTGACCATAAGCTTCTAAAACCACATTTCTACAAATGCAGATATGTGACAACTCTATAAAAGAGATAGTACAAAACCTTTGTGCCAAATAGATGTTGGTGAGAACATATTTTGTTTAAAAATAAAAACTGTACTACAAGCAACTCCGAAGAGGGGAATATGTGTATTTTTGCCTTTGAAGGGGTCCCCAGTTATGATTTCTTCTTTTCTTCTGAAATTCCTTGAAGATGTTTTCCTTTTACTGAGGTTTCCATGGTTATTGATCTCTTGAAGTTGTCATATTAACCTAGGCAGCCACAGTTTCTCTGTATATTTCAGTCTTTGAATACAGGTGTCGGTTCTTCCCATTTTGTAGGGACCCTATTTGGCAAGTCAACATCACTGAATTGGACTTTACTTGCCATCTTGATTTGTGCAAGAAGAATTTGTTCTCTGAATTCAAATGGCTTTTTCTGAGCTCACCTTTTTGTAAGCATGACTGACATTAGCTACTTGGGTGTGAACAATTCAACACATCTACTTGCAGATCATTTTTTCTAATTTCTATGTTGTCCCAAATGTCTGCAGTTTATCATTCGTCATTTCTCCTTGTGACTGTATGACTGTAAAGCCTTTGCTTCCCCAGTGAGAATGGGCAGGGAGTGAGCAATTTTGTCCAACTTCTGTGTTCTCCTAAGAAAACAGAAGAGTCTTTCTCTTCATTTTTTAGTTGTTCACTTCCAGCTGACGTTGCCTCCTATGGGAGCAATGGTTTCTGGCTATCAAAGGCTAGCTGGCATGGCTTCCACAGTGGCTATGTTCTTCCACAACCAGGGACTAATGTCTGTGGGTATAGACCATTCTCCAAACATTTCATTGGTCCTCCTCTCCCAACACCAATTGGCCAGGTTCTGAAATAAACATGCTACAGAGAGAGCTTATGGGGCTTGTTACAATTCTGCCACCCCATCCAAAAGAAGAGTTAACATTATTCCCCTTTGCTGCTGGAGCTCATCCTCTCAGTGGGTATTGCTAAATCATCTCTGCCAGACAGGATGTGCCCTTGGCAATTAGAAGTCCATATGACTTTTTTTTCCAGCTACTGTCCCTGGTCTTCATTTGCCTGTTATAAAGAGTAAGTTCCTGGGAAAGGCCCCCTACCCCAACTAATCCACAGTGCTATGCTGGAGAGGTGGCACATTTTCAAAGAGAAAAGCAGAAATCTCACTAACAAGCACATCCTGTATTATACTATTTTGCCAAAAGACATTGCATCCCTTTGTGGTTTGGAAGATGAAAAAAAAAAAGTTTTAGTTGTTTATATGTTTATATGAGAAAATCCAAAGGACACATTTCGACATGCCCCCTTTCTTCAAGGCTGCTCAGTTCTACCTCATGGAGCCACAAGAATTCTGTAAGAACATCTTGAAAGCCCAACAGCATATTGCCAACAGGAAATGAAGAGGAAGAACCTCCTTCTTCACATCAGTGTAAAACCAATGGTTACACGCTTTCAACAGTTCCTTTTACCTCTGTTTCCAGTGCATTTTTACAGATCCTTTCAGGATATGTACTTTGGTGTGACATCAAAAAGAAACCTGTCTTGGCAAAGCAGCAACAGCAGCAACTCATGGCAAAGCAGCAACTCATGGCTTATTTATATAAATTGGAAAACATTGTAATTAAAAAAAATATATAAATAGTATGTAACTGGTTTTAGTGTGTGTGTCCCCTGCTTTTCATCATAGCTGTTCTTAGATTAGATAGCTGGGTATTTTTAGAGCACACGCTATTCACCATTTGAGCTTCGTAAGGCTACTGCAATAAAAAGGTGAGTGACAGCAGCTCCGCATTGCGCCTCCAGAGGAGGAGGTGCCAGAGGAAACTGGCACAAACAAACTACATTCAAAGAGCTACACTTCAGAGAGAAGCCAGCCTCTGTAAGCTGAATAATAGCTACCTTGAGCAAATAGGCATGTCCTATATTCTGAAGGCCAACAAACTCTGGCCCTAGTGGCACAATGGAGCTTTCTTTTCCTCTTTCTTTCTTTCTAGGAATGGGTTGAGCCAAGGGCTCTGTATTTAGAGTGGTCTTCTTCCCATTCCTTGTCATACAACTTCTTCAGAAAGTTCTCCCCCACTGATTTCAACAGCTGATGGTGAAGCATCATATTTAGCTTAACAAACTATCTCTGCAACTTGGATGAAGCCCAAAGAACTAGAGACAGGTTCTCAGTTTTCAATCAAAGTTAAGTATAACTCAAAAGCACCGCTGTGATTGGGGGAGCTCTGAAGAATGGCATTACTTCTCAAGGCTACAACACCATATGAAAAGTGGCTAGTGCTGGCTTTTTTAGTTTTATCTCTGCAATATTGAGTGAAACTTCACTATATAAACAGGTATTTAAACAAAGATGTCCTTAAAGTTGAACTATTGAGTTTTTCCTGGCTGTGTTACTATAAGCTATTGCTCTCTACAACTACCTGAAAGGAGGGTGTAGAGAGGTGGGTGTCAGTCTCTTCTGCCAAGTAACAGGACAAGAGGAAATGGCCTCAAGTTGTACCAAGGGAAGTTTAGACTAGATATTAGGAAGAATTTCTTTACTGAAAGGGTTATCAGGCATTGGAATGGGTTACCCAGGGCAGTGGTGGAGTCCCTATCCCTGGAGGTATTTAAAAGTCATCTAGACATAGGGCTTAGGGACATGGTTTAGTCGGGAACTTGTCAGTGTTAGGTTAACAATTGAACTTGTTGATCCTGAAGGTCTCTTCCAATCGAGCCAATTCTGTGAAACTAAAATTAAGAATTTCAGCCTTTGCAACTAGTTTCCATGAAGACTGTACCACATCTTTAGTATTCCACCATTGTAAAAGCTAAACTATTGTAAAGCATAAAACTTGGACTACTTGCACATGTGGAAGACCTCAGCCTGAAATTCTTGCATTATCAGCTCAAAAATCACACCTCTAGAAAACCTGAGAACTCCGCTCTGGTTATTTTAATGACTAGGCTGGTGTCTAGGGGAAGACATGGCGGTGTACCACAACACAAAGCCTAGGACTCATTCTGCATTGAAAGATGCTGTCATCTTGGCAGGAAAGACACTACTTTTGGCAGGAAATATTCAAAGGCTTTCTTCTGCATGAAACATTTTATTGTTTCCTTTTACGCTATCATTAAGGCAGGTATTTGGAACAGGGAAGTCTGTTCTAAAAGGGCTTCTAAAAGGAATAGTTAGAGTTCAGGATAAAAGCAATTGTTCTCGTATAGGAAATCACAGAAGCAACACGTGTGTTTTTAAGGCTGAGGTGATTCCAGACTAATGGCAGGAAGAGGTAATTTTAAGCCTCCACGCAGTAGCATCCCTAGATTTTACTTTTTGTACTCTGAACAATATGGAAAAGTTCTGTCTGCTGCCTCTTGTTGAATCTTGCTTGCTTGCATTACTGCAGACAAGAATTAACTACCTACTCCCCTGGTTTTATGGTTTTGGTCATTTCAATGACACAACTTGCATGCTGGTTGTACATCTCCATTAGATCTTCCACAGATAAGGCTTCAGTTAAAGAGACTAAAAGGTTTTTACAATGCCTTGTGAGCCAGTACATCACTATTTCTGAAGCTCTTCTGCAGACAGAACTGTTTTTGAAGTCGATGGGAGTTCTGTCTGAATAAGGACTTCAGGATTTGGGCCTCAGGGTATAAATGCAGCAATCAATCTTTTGAGCATAATGAATAACATTTTCTTGGCTTTCAGAACTATACTAAGCCAAATAATAGCCCTAGGGATTCAAAATGGGTTAAACAGGAGAATCTGCTTTGTTTCAAGCCACATCTTTATTTAGCTTTTAAACCAGCATAGTCACCATGCCCAGTACTGACGTACTTGAAAAACCCCTCCAATAATAAGACCAGATGTTTCAATAGTTAGTTTTACAATCAAAACTACCATGGCATGAGAACACTACGAAACAGAGTTGTGTTCAATGAAAAACAAACATACTTGCTATAGACTGACCTGTTTAGAAGTTGCAACCTGAACATACAGTCTGAAACAAAAGACTTAAAGGCTGAGAACTTTACTAATTATGTGACAGGGAGGTCTGCAGGCACTGATTTTGATCAGAACATCTTAGTACCAGACACTGTGCAAACATCAGAGTTAGTGATACAAAAAGTCACTAGTCTGGGTAGGCAAGACACATACTCCCTTGCCTCCTGTTCCTTATAATTTCTCTGACTTTATAGACGGAAAGTTCAGCTAGGGAGAGGTTATATAACTTACCCAAAACCTCTCACAAAGTCTAGAATGAAGCCTGACTGCCTAGCTGGTGCCTTACTGTCGAGACTACACTCCCCCTTTTACATAAAGATAGGAGTATATTACAGGACTTAAAAAAATATCATAGCTTCCCATTCCAGACCAAGCCTCGTCTGGACTCCAGCATCCCCCATCACCTCTCCCAACAAAAGCAAAGGCCTAGGTCCTTCCTGTCACCTGTGAGGAGAGTTTTGCCAGTGCTGATTTCAGTGGCAGCAAGTCTAGATCTGGTGATAAATGACACCCTGATACAACCAGCTGATACTGCCTTAGTAATTGTTATCAGAGCAAGCAGCAGGGCATCAGCAGTATGGGGCAGAGCAAAACTGTCTGGTGTTTTCAACCCTCACAGGTTACCATGCAGCTGGATTAATGAAACAAGGTATAAGAGAACCAAGAGAAAAAATAGACTGCAACAAGAGAAAGAAGGAAAAATAATGCAATTTCTTGTTGCTTGAGAAAGGCCCTGAAGAGTGTTAGGCTCCTTTGCTCTCCTGTGTGACACAGGTAGGTTGAATGAGCCAACAGTGGGGTTTCCACCCAGCCATGCAGGCAGAATGCCCCATTCATAGGATGGTGAAATGTGCAACAGGTGGGGAGGATCTCTGGTCCTGGAATGCTGTGATTAATGGAAACTGTCCTGGTGGTGGCCTCAGTATTTTGTGGTGTAGAAACAGAAATTATAGGAGGTGCTAGTTAGGCATTTTTGTGAGGGAAACATTACAGGAATCATTCCATCAGGGAAAAGTCATGATTTTTTCTTAGCAGTGGACTGGAAAAGAGAAATAAAACCAGAATAAACTGAGTTCTTAAAAATGTCTATTTACTCAACTGTATTGACTATACCCTCCACATAGTAACTAGGGGGCTGCTGTTAGGCAGCCTGCTGACTGAGCCCAGCTCCTCCAGCTTTTCCTTGCAGGGTGAGTGCTTTGGCCCTGACCACCTTGGTGGTCCCTGCTGAGCTCCATCCATCTTGTCCAGGTCTCTTGCACTGGGAGGCCCCAAGCTGGACACGGTGTCTAGACAAGCAGTCTAACAAGTGCTGATCCAAGGGGGATAATCACTTCCCTTGACCTGCAGCTCTGCTCCTGTCAGTAGAGCCCGGGATGCTGGTGCGGGACATGCCCGCTCGCTGCCCAGCAGGACCCCAAGTCCTCCTCTGCAGAGCTGCTCCCCAGGCGGCCAGGGCCTGGCCTGCTGTCACACAAGGGCTTCACCCTGCCCAGGGGCAGGGCTCTGCATCTGCCCTTTCTGAATTTTCTAAGGTTCCCATTGGGCCATTCCTCCAGCCTGTGTAGGTCTCTCCAGATGGCAGCGCTGCTCTTGAATCAAGCACTGAAACTGCTGGGGAACAGGACTTCTCCCCAAATTGTCCATATTTATAATACCAAAGGCAGAAAGCTTTCTGCCTTTCAGAGGCAGCTGCCACAAGGAGCAGGCAGAGGGAGGAAGCAGGAGCACAGTGCTCTCCACTGGGATGATAAGCAATGTCAGCCTCTCTCCAGCAGTGGGGAGAAAAGAGGTGATGAGTTTCAGACAAGAGGCAGGACCACAGGAGCTGGGAGCTGACTGTGCAGGCTAGCAGAGCTTTACACCCAAGAGTCAGTGGAGGTCTCCAAAATAACCATCGCTATACATTGCCTTTTCTACAGTCTCTTCTAATTTAACAGCATATATTATCATCTTTATCTTCTGAGACCGTTGTCTCCTGCTGTTCTTCTCCAGAAACACCCTTAATCTCATTTCCTCTCCCCTATGGATGTCCAGAGACAAGCATACCCTTCACAAAAGCTACTTGCTGTGCCTCCCAGCCCCTAAATGGTCCTATCCAGACCCTATAGTACAGGGACCTTCAGCCTTTATTTAATGTGTTACCTGCAGACATGGCTGCCACCGACAATCCTTGCCCTACTGCTGCAGCACCAAAGGCACCTGGGAAGGGCACAGGTATACTGAGCACACCTACCTTGAGCTAAAATTTGCAAGGAACTGCAAGGCCACAAGAAGACCTGGGCTAGTTAAGTTCAAGCTTCTTAACACAGCAGTAACTTGGGGAACATTTTGCAAGCTCTTACCCCTGTGAAAACGTGGGTGGACATGCATAGGTGAACAGCCCAGTTCCTTTCCTGAAATCCCAGGTCTGATGCTAGCCCTTTAGTGTCTTGATGCACCTTCTGCTTCTGTCCAAAGTCAGTGGAGAGTCTAAAAGAACTGTAAATACCAAGTTGGTACGCACTGCAATGGGAAAATGTTGAAGCCTTCAGGTGTGAACATATATGGGACTATCACTAGCAGACAGAAAAATGTTTTCAAGAAGCAGCTCCAAAGGTGATGAGGGAAACATAAAAAGCAATGTATTACCTGGAACACGAGCAACAGAACTCCCAAGTTCAGCAGCTAGAATTTCTCCACAGTCTCAATAAGACTGAGGAGAAGGTCTCCCCCATATACTAGATATGCCCTGACACGGCTGAACCTACTTAAAGTTTTAAACAAGTAAAGTCTTGCCCAGCCTACACCTTGCAGCAGTGATGTAAACAGCCTGCTGATTCAGTTGTATTTGTAGATGGCTTCCAGGGTTTGCTTCTTTGATTTCTTCTTTTCTGTTTTCTTTTTTATGCCTGGGTAATGAGTTCCCTTCCCTTCCTTCAACTAGGTCAAAAACCCTCTGACTTCTTCAAAGCTTTGGCTCTGCTTCCCTGTGTGGATTTAGTCCAGGTGCTAGGCTGGTTCCTCCCTAGAGGCTTCCCAATGCAATCAGCTCCCTTATCTTGGTTCCTGATCTTGAGGGAAGAGGCAAAACAGCCAGCAAGGAGAGGCATGTAGCAAGAGACAGCTCAAGACCACTCAGCAGCATAGACAAAGTTCAATTTGTCCACCTCAAGGATAAGGACAAAGTAATGTATTTTTCCTTTCAAATTTAGAAACAAAGAGGGGTTTTAAGTTATAGTAAAACAGTTCCCTGAATCTCCTCTCCTCCTCCTAAGGGTATAGGACCACGCTCTCCAGGCAGCACAGAGATGCAGGTTGCTCAGAGAGTCCATCCTGGGGAGCTTTGAAGAGTCCCCTTATGCAGCCCACCAGCACAGGGAACTGGGTGGGCACCACATGGGCTGGCAAGTCATGAAAGACAAGGGCAATGGAACAGTTGTGTGCAGCACTTCTTGGCTGCTTCCTGAAGGACCTGCTCCTTCACAAGCCGGTCAGATCACTGCTATGTGATCCTAGCTGGCCGGGAGCACTCATCTTTTAGGATCCTACAGAATCTGAGATCAGTTCATCATACTTCCTTCACCCCCAATTTGGAAACTCTCTAGAAAGTGGAATTTGGTTGCTTATGTCCCAAGTGAAGACTGCAACTTGCTTTTATCTGTCCCCACGTATCTTTATTGGGAACGGGTACAAGAAGATGGGTCTGGAGGAGTTACTGTCTGATAAATTCAGACAAAATCTCATTTTCTACTTGCCAGAATACCCTCTTGCCTTGCATTTGAGGACTGTAGGATAAAAAATTATGCATATCATCAAAGGATATGTATTAAGATCCTATCTGCACTATGAATTGTAACTGTGTTGTGCATCAGTGTCCTGATTTGATACAGCAGCAGCTGAGGCGGCCTCCAGGGTAGCACCACTAGAAACAAATTGTGGTCTCTCTGGAGCACTGTGAGCTATGAAATGATTTCCTGAAATAAGCATCTTCCTGCTGACATCCAAGATGAGGCTGACAGTGGCTCCCAGACTGCACAGTATGAATGAAACTTGTATTCGTGCCAGCTGTGTTAGAGATCCAGTACAACACACTATATCAAACAAAAGAAGGATTCACCTAGGGAAAATAATTTCAGCTTCCAAAGAGAGACTAAAGAAAACTAATAAAAAATTTATTTTCTTAATGGGCCTTTGTTGCTCTTGCTTTAATTTTCAAAAACCTGTATCTTCACACATTATAATACTAATGATTACCTTTGTTTTTCATTCTTACTGACAAAGAAATGAAATACACAGTAAATGTGTTAACAAGAGCACATTGCAGTCTTAGGACCAGTGCAACAGTGGTTTCGAGACAGAAACACAGCTTAGAACTAGGCAAATTATGTTTACCTGTGTTAAGTCTTTATTGCCTGACTATTTAAGAAAATATCAGTGAAAGAAAACTTGGGTTAGAGAAGTAAAAGGAGAATTAAAAAATAGTCTCTTTCAGATTGCTTCCATCACCACATTTAGATCTTGGTAATCTCTTCTTTGTGCAGCATAGCAGCTCTGTTGCAGCTGCATATGAAAGCAGCTCCTATGAGCTTCCAGCTGAAGTGACAGAAATGGGTAGAGCAAAAGGATCAACATGAGGAGCCCTGTGCCCTGTTTTCAGCTCTGCCTAGAAGGGCGTGACAGGGGGCAAGGCATTCAATGCCTCTGTGTGTCAGTCTTCCCCAGATGTCATCAGCTGATGGAGTTTGCTGATGACAGAGAGCTGGGATATGCAATTAAGACAGGGGAGTGGTAGGACCCCAAGCTTGACAGAGAGCAGAAAAACAGAAATGGGGTCAAAGGTGTGGAGCAAGATGGTGCCCTTGGGGACCAGACCACAGAATCTTCTCCTACAAGCTGAGACCTCCTCAGTTGAGGGCAACAGCTGATCACTTGTTAGAAGATGATGTACAAGGCAAGAACTTGAGGGCAAAGAGCTCGAACTCAAGTTAAAGGTCAACAGTACAGTAATAGTCAAGAAAATGATTAAGCTAGAAATGAGAAGGGCAGTGAGGTCTGTGCACTGGTCTTCTAGCAAGGGTAGCTGAGACACATATTCTATACTAATATCTTTCAAAAAGTGATGCTTCATCTGTTTATGAAAATCAAATTCCAATCCTACGATCCTAAGTTTTGAACAGTTTTAGCTCCTGACTTTCAAACTGGTTGTGAAAGAGAAACTATTCATTGCCTTTAGTAACAGAAATTTTCTCAAGGACTACTTTCTTTGTAAATTTGACTGTGGCAATGGTTTTAGTGTTACCTGTGTGTTTAAAATGGAAGCAAAATACCACGTGCTAATGGATAAGCAACATAAAATGGAACTAACTGATCCAATTCAATTGCCTACAGTAAACAAAGCACAAATATCTGATAAAAACTAGAAATCATAGAAAGTTTATTTGAACTATTATATTATTTCAAAAGTAGTTACCTACCTGGTGCCTTATTAGTTAAACACAAACAGGGATTACATTTAAATATAAAAGGTTTATCTCAGTAGCATGCCTTCAGAACTTTAGTCATCTTAAGGTACTCACTGACCTACTTACTGCCCACTTTCACAGGTCTCATTTTCCATTAGTTTTTTAGAAGCAATTGTAAAGTCATTTCTTGACTCCATTAACATTATTTTTCCTGTTATTTTTCAAACCAAATTCCATGATTTCTTTTCCAGACCTTACACAGTATTTCTGTCAAGAGCTCTTTTTCCAGGTGTGAATATATTTCAGTACATACACAGACCTCAAGGAAATATAGCTACATAGATTTTATTTTAATTATAAGCACAAGGTCACAAGCTGAGCTTTGTTATACTTTAAAAATACATATTTCAACTAGCTGCGAAGCTACACTGCTGGTACTAAACAGCATTCTAAACACTAAAGGGGAAGATCTTCACTTTCATCTACTACCATCTTTGAAATGTGGTCTCTGTAGCGAACAGTGTTTGTTTTTGGATCTAGAGCAGTGGAGAGCATGTCCTCCATTTCTTCTTGAGTAAAGGGCTCACCTGAAAAACAGCAGAGAATAACATTTTATCTTGATAAGAATTCTTTTCAGGGCTGGCAAATTACATTACTTTTCCCTTGCAAGTATCTCCTTTTGTTCCTCGTGCAGAGGAGAAATGGAGCAATACTAAGGATCCAATTCCTTCACTTTTGCAATGTAAGTTCTGCACACCAAGCCAGGTGGTCTAAAAGAAAGAAGACAGGGCCTGGATCTTCTGGTCTCCTTCTGCTTCACAGACGTCAAAACAGCTTTTTCCTCTCTGTCACAGAGATTTCAAAACAACTATTTTTGTCAGAATTAATTCTTCTAATGTGTACATTAAAATTATTATCTGTCATTTGGCTATCTTTTCACTTGTATTTACATCATGACAGGCTTCTGGTTTTTCTCTTTTAGGAACTTCAAAGCTGCTGATGGCCTACTGCATCCCTCTTTGAGAACAAGGTCTCCAGTTGAGGATAGCTCTTGCACAAAGCCTGCACATCGTTTTGCACTTGAGGCAGGCAGGCATGAGTCAGCCATGCAAGAAAAGCAGGCTCTTCAAGGGATACTGAGGATTAGGTGATATACAGCTTAAATCTGGTCTTTGAATCTCTTTGTTTGCATACAGCACTAGAATTAAGATCAAGATAATGCAGGAATGAATAAGCACTGAAACTACCTGAAACATCTGGAAATCTAAACTACAATTCTCCAGCAGGACAGAAAAAGAGTCACATCCTTAGGAAGCACAGAGATGTACATAGAACCATGAAATATCCACATAAGATTGCATTATGACTCTTAATAATAATAATCTCCATCTTATAATGTCTGAAAGTAGGCAGATAAACATTCTTTCCCTGCATTATTCACCAGTGAAACGTTCTAGTCTGCAGCCACTCATCATGGCAACAGCATTGTTTGAAGACAATGTATCTACAGCAAGTTTTGACATGTAGAATGAGGACATCAAGGTGCCATATACACATGTAATGTTGTTTATTTACTTAAATACTGATATCACAAAAGTCATGTTACCTTCTTCAGTCAAGTATTTGACCAGTTCCTCTTTAGTAATATATCCACATTTATTCTCATCCAAAGCCTTTAAAGAAAAAAGAATAAAACTTGTGGTTTTAAGCATATTAAATCAAGAATCAGCAACTTCTTTCCAGCAATTAAGTACTTGAATATTTAGTTACAGACCTCAAATGCATGTAGAAGAACATCTTCTGGAATAGGCCGGTAGCTGAAACCATTGAATAAGAAAAGTTAAGTTACTGTTTGCCAGGCTGCTGTACTATTCTGAAAGAAGAAAATATGAGTACTAAAGGAAAGGGAAAACTTATTTTCTAAGAGAATTTAGAAAGTTTGTCTAGCAAACATTTAATTCCAGCTTGCCTTTTTGGAACTGTCCATATCATTACTTTTTATGTCTTTTATTGTACTCCTTTTTAATTTTCCTTGTGTAAGGAGCCAGATTAATGGTTTCTGCTTGTCTGGGCTGGCTGAGTAGGAATCAATAATAGCTGAATCATTCCACACAGCCAATGCACTGAACAGAAGATAGCCAAACCAAGAAAGGAAAGTTTTGTCCAGGTACACTGGTAGCTAGACAACAGATCACCTAGTGCGACTCTAATAGTCTAGTGAGCTGATGATGCACAAAGGAGACTGGTAGATATAAAAGGTCTGTCACTAACAATTTCAAAGAGACAGAGGAACTGGGCACGTGTGAATGTCCATATATGTGCCTGATTTCAGAGCTGGAAAGGAAACCCTGTGCAGCAATGGAGACCTTCTATATCCCAGCAGACTCCCACCAACCCCCAAGAATACTTAAGAGAAGACACTGAAGCCCAGGAGGTTCTAACTGCTTGGTTGTTTCGTCCAGACCCGCCTCACTCCTCCACTATCTAAAAATCAGCCGTGCTAAGAAGCAGCCTTGTTTTTTGTGATCCAAATCTCATGTGCCCTCGGATAAGTGAACTATGGACATAGTGCCCCGAAAGATAAAGTGGGCCTTGACAAGCCTGCACTAGCCTGGGGAAAGTGCGTGGGTTTGGTTTTTTTTGTGTGTGTATGTTTGTGTGGAGGGGGTGTGGAAGAGGAGGAGCGAGCCCAGAGCAGCAAGGTATCATTTTGTGAAAAGGTGAACATCAGTGTGGAGCCAGGAACGTGCCATGAAGGCCAGAGAAGGCAAAGGTGCAGAAACCTGGGAAGTCAATACACCGGTGACACCGGGACCCAAACACTGTTGGCTGGTCCGTGTCCAGGCACAGGCACGAAGAGTGTCAAACACAGCCCCAGGGTGCAGCCTGATGCCTCTGGATGCTGTAAGATAGTTTTGGGAAATCCTATGGCTATTCCATGTGTAGAACACCCTCTGTGTGCAAAGTAGCTTCCCAGTATTGGGCGAGACTGAGTCTCCCAAAACCCTTGGCTGCTATCTTTAAAAAGAAAGATAAATTCCCTATAAATAATCTTGCTTTGAGTGCACAATATCAAAATAGCACAAGTTCCTGTGTACATGCAAAGATTTCAATGTACCTTTGAATAATGAGCAGTGTTATTGTTCTAGACTTTTAGATCAGTCATCTTTTAAGAGTGCTAGTTGTGTACATTCAACTGTACCTGGCAGTCATTTTGAGAAATTAAGTTGATTTATACAACTTATTAAAAATACACTGTAACACACTGCTTCTCAGTAACTGTAACTCATATGTTCAGAGAAAGTAATGGTTATGACCTTAAATTGCATACAAAATATTTCACAGATGCACAAAACATGTTGAATAGCAAGTTAATTCTGATTCACACTAAAAATAAAAAAGCTACATATTATCACAATTCATTATTATAAGCTGTTATTATTTATATTATCTGTACAACAACATTTTATGTGGACAAAGTAACTTTGAAACAAAATCTATCAAGCAAATCTAAACTGAGTTTAAATAACAAAAAAATCTGTACTCCTTCCAGTCACATAAAATTACTGTAGATATATTTAATCAGAGTCAACCCTACCAGTCTGGAACAAACTACTGTGGTAGTTCACAGAAGCCACCCCTATGCACGCCCCACTACCAAACCTGGCTGTGCAAACCCAATACAACTGCAGCCACAGAAAAGCCACTTTCCATTACCTTCTGTCGAGTAGTACTTTTGTCATCACTGGGAGAAATTTTTCCAGATGAACGTGTCCGGTTGGTTCTTCTTCTTCTACCTAAAAATAAAACTTAAGTATGGCAGGTTATATGACTCATTAGCAAACTAATATGAAAACCAGAAAATTAGGGTGTTTCCTGCATTAAAACTACAGAGTTAGACTATGAATATTTATATCAGGGTTTTAATATCACATGGCACCATAGCATCTGAGTGAAATACCTGTGATCAAATAGAAAGAAACTTGAGGAAGGAATAATATCCCAGTCAAAATACAGACTTGGTAGTATGGATGCTTTCAACAACTCAATATTGCCCTCTTGTGCTTAGAAACCCTTCATGCAAAGGAACTGGGCGCCTAGTTACTGATCTTATCTTCCACAATAACTCAGCAGATGTTTAAACATTCAGACTAATGAAGTAGTAAAGTCTAGCAGGACCTGGAATATCCCCAAGCAGTGCAGCATGACCATCCATAAAAGCAAACCACGGCCCCTGGCATGATTTTGGCCTGTGCCACCTAACGCTCCCCCAGCAGTCAGGCCTGGCTGGGACCTGAGGGACTGCTCTCCAGCGGGCTGTTTTGTGCAGCCACTCCGCATAAAACATTCACCAGGGTAGACATGAGCTGCTCAGTGCCAGCTGGCTTCAACACCCAAGGATGCTTCTGGGCACATTTAATGTGCTAGTCTGGACATCGCCCCAGTCTACTACACCTCAAGGATTGAATTTGTTGCCTCCACATGTTTCAAAGCCAGGGAGAGTTGTCAGGGGAAGGACCAGAGAGGCAGGCAGACTGAGTCAGGGCAGTCTGAAACAGTCATAAGGCACCCCATAAAATGCTACACAAAGAAAAGCTTCCCTTTCCCTCCCCCAAAAATTAACAGATTAGTCCCAAAACACCAGGGACTTCTAGCAGCATTCTCACTGCATTCCTATACTTTCACAGGAGATGAGCAATGTGGTAAAAACTGCTCCCCACCATTGGGGTGCATTCCTTCCCTGAAAATTTCAAGTTTTACTCCCAAAGGAACATTCTTAATGGAGCTAGCCTGCTCCTGTCTTTGTTGAAACTGGATGCATGCCTTGTGGTCTCACATGGCAGCAGCAACACCTTGTTAGGCTCTCCCAAGACACAGCTCTGATTGAAAGAAGACTCAAATAGGCACTGATTTGAAATCTCCTAACTGAGACAGGAAAAGACAAAGTAAGAAATCTTCCCCCTGGGAGCTGGGTCAGAGTTGGGGTGATGCCCGACACATCCAATTGCTTAAGTGGAGAGCTGCAACTGCTGCTGCATCCTCTTTTCCAGTGCTCCTGAAGGGTTTTGGTTGCTAAAAGCAGACAGCCATCACTTCTTGCTGCTTCAGAGTGGAAATTGGCTTGAAAAAGCACTTTTTCCTTTCTGTTTGGTGAGCCTAGCGGAAAGGATCTTTAGCAAGGAAATGAAGCTGTTGCATGCTTCATGCTAAAGCAAATGGTACCTTTTACCATTAGAGAATCATCTGTTTTACTCCTTGCTTGATTGAGAAGATGTAACAAAATACCTGGCAAAACTTAACTTCTTTCCAGTGACACAACAGTTAGCAAATACACTGAACTATTCCATGTGTCACAAATACTGAGGTGCGTAAGTACACAGGATGTTTCAGGGAATATCTGTGCTTCAACTAGTATTAGATCAGAAGTCCACAGAGGCAGAAAAAGAAATATGGTAGCTATTCATCAGAAATAGATAGATGTGTCATATATTAAGCAGAACAACCAAAAGCAAGGACTCAAAGCATCCATGAAGATGGTAAATTGAATAAACCACATTTGAGAGCCAAAAAACATTGGATCTGCTCATCCAAACAGTTGAAGGTCACCCTAATTTTCACACCAGAAGAACTCGCCAGCAATAACAACTTCAGAGCTCAATGTAACAAATACCTGTGAAAATGTCAGTCCTCACTGACAAATATCACCTGGATTTGCCCCTTTTTTTGTTGGTGTGCTATTTGTATTTTGCCTTCAGAAAGCATTCTGTAGAAGAACTATGTCCTGCCTGACAATGGACCTAGTCCTGGAAGGTGATAAGCAAACTCAGCTTCTTCTGACCTGGAAAGAACAGCTTCCATCTCAGTGGCTCTACAGGCCTAGCAATATCTTGAACTGCTAAAATTAATCCTATTTCTAACACTGGGTAGATATGTGAGTTAATCAAATATATTAACCTAGCCTAAGTCAGTTAAGTATTCATATTTACAGATATATCTATCCTCCTACTCTTCCTCATGCTCAATTCTATTCTATATCTTATTTCCTATTGATGTTTTCCTTTTTCTCCCCTTTTCACAGTGGCTGTGACAATACCAGTATTTCCTTGTTCAAATGAGTTTTGCTCTCTCTCTTTCCTTTGGGTACAGCCACAGCTCCCATAACAACTGTACTGTAGCACTCATTATGTTTCGTACTTCCTCTCTTACAGCCATACTATTATTGTCCACATAACATTTGGGGACTTGACTCACAAAGAAACAAAACAATCTTCCAGAGTTGTCTGGGTGATATGTAGCAGAGCAGTGCGCTGAACCTGGGATTTCAAACTCCAGGCATTGTAGTAAACCTCAGACTAGCTTTCACCATCTCTAGGCTCACCATTTCATCTTAACTTTGTAAGTAGGCCTAAAGATATGATATTAAATACAGCATTTAGCTTAAGGTAATATTGGAAAAAGTGCATTATAATTTTTAGAGATAAAATAATTATATGAATGATGATTTGGCAGATAGGAATAATTTGAAGGCAACATATGCTAGTTGAGCTACAATAAGGCTAATAGGAACAGAGATGACTGAGAGACACAAGGAGTGAGAAACAGAAATGAATCACAGCTTACAATGGGCAAAAATACTAGGGAAATAGCTTGGTTACAAATGAGCCAACAGAGACAATTTTTACTTTATCTAGATTAAGATAAAATGGCATTAACACAGTCAACAGTAATGGTATCTTATACAAATTAGGATATATTCCTGATTAACATAATACATTAAGGGTTCTGCAAGGAGATGATGTTCTTCTGGTACTAACTCTATGCCAAGGTTTCATTTACAGACATCATGAAACCTTCTTTGAGATTTAACTTCCAGTTAAGGTTAACTATTACTCTTGAATGAATTCTTTCTTCTTGTAGTATTTGTACTTTAATTTAATATTCTTACAATCAACAATTGCATAAATGTTATACTATTGTATCTCAAGAATCTTCTGCCTTGTAGCTGCATTGCATTGTACTTTGTTATGTATGACATGTCAAATTTACAATAATGCTGAAAATTGAAGAAAAAAAAAAAAAAGAAAGAAAAACCATCTCTTTGGGAGGCAGAGGCAGGCTTTAAACTCTCCTGGTGCCCCTGGACTCAGGGCAGATGTCAAAGCATCCCCTTCCTTTTCTCAATTCTGTATCTTGAGTCAGTTGCACTGATCATTTGCTGCAATCAAAAATCTCCATGGGCCGCTAAAAATATAATCTATATTAAGCACCATAATTTCTCTTTCAATTTTTTCTTGTTTGTCAGTGGGAGCTGGGACAATCTGGTACTGAGAGTACAGAACCAGTGCAGACAGATTGCAGTATTATGTTAAAAGATCCTTCTCCTCTGGTGGTTCTTTGCACTTCCTCATCTGAAGCAGCTGCATCATTTTCACAAGGCTTAGCACAAGATTTCTCACACCAAATTCTGATCTACAGGAGACCAAACAAAGCTCCTGAGGAGAGACTACTACTGCAACCATGCAAATTTTTTGGGGGGGACAGGAAGAAATGAGAGATCAATACTCAGTATCATGACCTATACACGAAAAAGAGAAAAATCTTTCCCCCACTTTGCAACCCCAGCATCTTCCATTCCTTAAGGCAGCATATCCATTTGCAGAAAGAATGTAAAGTCTTTTTCCCACTTCTTTGTCCCATATATTAATCCTACCCTGCCAAGGCACCAGCACATCATCCTTTCTATTACATGCATCAGGTAAGGAGACAAAAATTAATGAGGGAAGAAACTGTGGAAAAACGTGATTGAAGCTCCTTATCTCTGAATATCACTGGGAAAAACAGAGGACTGCTAGGTCTTGCAAGGTTTTTTCTCTGAATTCTGACTTACAAACTTAAGTAATCAAGTAAGAAAGATTACTTATCCATAACTAAGAAATCTCAAGACCAGAAGAGACCTCAGGAAGGACAGAAAGTTGAGAGGTATAAGATAGCAATAACAGGACGCAGTGCAAACACATAGCAGGTCTTCCCTCTCTGTATTTTTGGAATTTGATGTATAATTTTAACACCTGCTCAAGAACTAATTTTTATTACTTAATCATCAGTGTGTGCCCATGACATGTCAGAAAAGTGAAAGGGTTAGGGTTTGGATACCCTAATTCGACTGAGGTTTAGGACATTCTTTTTCATCAGCCAAAACCAATTTTTCCTCCTTTTTCTATAACCACCCCTCCACCTTGGCACAGTGTCACAGTGACCTTCTGGGGTAAAAGAGAGCCAAAACCTCCTCAGTTTAACCCATCAGCTATTGTTATCTCATCAGCCTAAAGGCTTGCTTCAGGTCAACCTGCGAGACTGCGGGTCTGAATCACTACCATGACACTTCCAACGCCTGGGAAAAGAGCTTAGGTTTCCCACCCAGCAAGGCAGAAGGGCCAAACTTGGACAAGTTAAAGATTGAAAAAAAATACAAAAGATCTAAACAGTTACCTTTGAGAGCAGTTCCTGTACTTCTGCCTCAGTTGGGAAGCAACCCAGTGACCTGACAATTGAACCAATCTCTCTAAAAGAAAAAAAGAACATCTTTGTCAGTAAATCTGCAATATAAGACTGTCTGTGGAGAATCCAGATACCAATTCAGAGCTTGCATACAGCTGTGTGCACGTACATACACATCAAGCACATGTGTGTGGATTTTTAAGATGATATCTTAGTAAACAATGCCTATTTTTTACAGACATTAAATATTCTGGAGCCTTTTGCAAGAGTATAATTGTTCTTGTGACTTTCCCCAAAAATTCTTAACTATTGTGTTGTAGTGTACTGAGTGCAGGTCACTTTTCAGCTGCTGTCCTCTAATTGTTAAGCTTAATTTCAGCAAAGTCTACATTTATATAGTTAATAAAACACTTTGAAACCTATATGTTTACATTAAATGCTACTAAGAAACAAATTCTAACTACCTGCAGTAAAGAACAATTACAAAAGGTCAGGAAGGAGGCAACCCTGCTGTGCTCTGAGAGAGTCGAACAGACCAACACGCCAGCTTATCACCACCCTGTTTACACTGCAAAATATATTCATAGCTTGCACTTACTGCTGAACCTGGTGCAGTTGTTCTGAGGCTATAAATAAAATTCTGACCAAAGTGGTAACACCTCAAAAAAGTTAAAGATGAGCAAGATCACAGACGAGATGCTAAAGTGGAGTCTCCTTCTCTGGAGACATTCAAGACCCGCCTGGACGCCTTCCTGTGTGAACTCATCTAGGTGTTCCTGCTCTGGCAGGGGGATTGGACTAGATGATCTTTCGAGGTCCCTCCCAATCCCTAATATTCTGTGATTCTGTGAAAAGCTGCAAAAAAGAGTACTAATGAGATTTATGGTATGATTGAAAACAAAATAACAGAAGCATCAACATCGCTTGTGATTTTTAGTCAAATTCTACAACACAGAAATTCAAGCACATTTGAATAAGCATCCACGGTGCTGTTGGTTCCCATGATTCAGACCTCTGTGGTTTCCTTACCTTCACTAGTACATTTGGTGGAAAAAATAGATCACCTAACACAAATGGTAGATACAAGAAGCAATGACCTTTGTAAAATCATCTCACAACAGTAAGGCCTCAAATGTGGCACACAAAGTATGCCACAAAATTATATGGGTCAGTCTTCGGCCCCCTCAAACAGATCCCAAGGAGCTCCCATTCTGTTTGAAAACATGTGAGAAGCACTACAACAGACAAAAGATAGGAAAAGGCTGGCTGCACAAAAATAGTTACAAAACAAAACCCAGTCCTGCACAGAGCTGTTATGAAATGAAGCCACCGGCTCAAATGCCTCAGTGAAACCTCGCCCCTTGTGGATGTGAATGGAAGTCTGGCCATTTGCCTCAATGAGGTCAAACTTAGTCCTAGTTTTATAATCTTTGTCCATACATCCTATTTCTAGTATGGATAGACTGTGTTTGATGTTCTTATTCCTGCACTCCCTCATCTTATCCAGCTAAAAGACACTTGTAAATATTTTCTGCCTCCCCCAGTAACATACTCAACCCAAATCGTGCCTCCGTGCTGTCCCACACTATTCCTACTCTCACAGACTGACAGAGATGGGAAGGCTGCCATCAACCTCCTGCTTCACCTCCCACATCAGCAAAACTGTGATGTGGCTAAGGTAAGGCAGGGTCTGAAAGAATTTGCAAAACCTGGCATTGCTGGCTGCTGTTTCTGGCAGTCTGTGTGTGTGCCAGGGATATTGTCTGAAGTGTCTGTGGTCAAAAAATCCATGTCACATTTGGTAGTAACATAGAGTTTAAAGGGCCAAGACAGGAAATTGTATTTTCCTCCCAGTCACTTCCTCTCACTTAGTTCAGCAGCTGCAGCTTCTGCTGTTAAGTTTCTAGCAGACAAAAATGATGGTTAAAATGAATTTACGTCCATACAGGTTTTCTAACACAGACACAATAAGATTTTGGGTCATGGTTTTCACCCTAGATATAACACTTTAAAGGACAAGATTTGCAAAATCCTAAAAGCCCTCGACTCGGAGTGTGTTGTAAGCAGCATGAAACAATACTCTCTCCACGCTTAGTTTCTGAGTAACTTGCGTTTGCATTAGGAGTCATACAATACTGGTGTTGGCCTGTCAGGCCAGGGTAATTTTCCATGTTCTCCACAGATATTCAGTATTTCAGGCAATAATATTCGTATGTCTACAATTGTGGTCAAGAATAGTGCTGTACTGCCACCTTCTGATACAAGATAATCAGCCATTAATAACCCCATTATTGTGAAACAGCCCTGCAACATGAACCTAGGAATAATTAGACAATAAATTATTGCTCATTGTCCGTAACTGTACTATGATAAAAAAATAATGTGAAATTGTGCATATACTATGTTAAATAGTCTTTTAAATGCCCCCTCTCACATGTTATGACTTACTGTCTAAATTAACAAATTTTTAAACAAGTCTATCTGTATCATTTCATTGTTGTAACATTTTATCAAGCTCTATATCCATTATACAGTAGAGCGAGGAGCATAGCAACTTCTATAGCTATTTACCCAGGACTGCAGATGTAAATGACAAATAAACAACCCACATGCCATGGTGCAGTGAGGGCTAGGGGCTCCCCTGTCCTGGGGTGGTGGCAGTAGAAGGGGCTCCCCATGGAGTGTGGCAGGTCAGAACCCCACAGCCAGGGCGCATCCCACTGCCCAGCCAGGAGCAGAGCAGCCAGGGGCACTGGGCAGCCCCAGCCATTCGGCACCTCCTTGGAGATGGGCTGAGAGATTTAGGGGAGCACCCTTCCCAAAGAGCCCTGTCAGTGAGGGAACAGCAATAGTGCTGAGTGTGGAGACATACCCTGAAATTCTCCCTGTCTAGTATCACTGAAAAATTATTTCACTTCTATGAAGTACCCATAATTACTTAAATTTAGAGGCACTAGTAAGCATGCATTGCTAAAACCACCACATAAATATTTTGTACCTCTCTAGCCTCTGTTTTTTAATGCAGAAAAGATGTTTGGAATATTTACAGATGTTTTCCAATTTGTCTATGTGAGGAATGTCCAATGACAACAATTTCGGCAGTTCTCACACTCCTTTGTAGTGTTTATACTCAGTAATTGATTTATTATTAAAAGCTCTGGTGATATACCTGTGAAAATCGTAACTAGAAATATGAAAAATTACTTCAGTAAACCTTAATGATAACAGCTTGTAACAAAATCAGAAGCTGTTCAGTGAGACATAAGCATGTGCTTTCTGTATATTATAACAAAAGCCATATTGCTAAATGTATGGATGTTTATGTTAAAATTAAGTTAAAATAACACTGTCAAAGAGCTTGTGGTGGGTTGACCCTGGCTAGAGACCGGATGCCCACCAAAGCCCACTCTATCACTCCCCCTCCTCAAATGGGCAGGGGGAGAAAATTATAACGAAAAGCTCGTGGGTGGAGATAAGGACAGAGAGAGATCACTCACCAGTTACTGGCACGGGCAAAACAGACTCGACTTGGGGGAAAAAACAAATTTACTTTATTACAAATCAAAATTAGAGGAGAATGAGAAGTAAAACCAAATCTTAAAACACCTCCCCCATCCCTCCCTTCTTCCCGGGCTTAATCTCTTTCCCGATTTTCCACCTCCTCCCCCCAGCAGCACAGGGGAACAGGGAATGGGGTTAGGGTCAGTTCATCACACGGTGTTTCTGCCGCTGCTTCCTCCTCAGGGGGAGGTCTCCTTCCCCCGCACCAGCGTGGGGTCCCTCTCACGGGAGACAGTCCTCCACCAACTGCTCCAACGTGAGTCCTTCCCATGACCAACAGTTCCTCACGAACTGCTTTGGCATGGGTCCATTCCATGGGGTGCAGTCCTTCAGGAAGGGACTGCTCCAGCGCGGGTCCCCCACGGGGTCACAAGTCCTGCCAGCAAACCTGCTCCGGCGTGGGCTCCTCTCTCCACGGGCTACAGGTCCTGACAGGAACCTGCTCCAGCGCGGGCTTCCTGCGGGGTCACAGCCTCCTTCGGCATCCACCTGCTCCGGCGTGGGGTCCTCCACGGGCTACAGGTGGTCATCTGCACCACCATGGACCTCCAGGGGCTGCAGGGGGACAGCCCGCTTCACCCTGGTCTTTCACCAACAGGCTGCAGGGGAATCGCTGCTCCGGCGCCTGGAGCCCATCCTCCCCCCTCCTTCTTCACTGACCTTGGTGTCTGCGGAGTTGTTTCTCTTACATCTTCTCACTCCTCTCTCCAGCTGCAAAGTGTGCAGCTTTTTTTTTCTCCCTTCCTTTTTTTTTCTTAATTATGTTATCACAGAGGCGTTACTGATTGGCTCGGCCTTGGCCAGCGGCGGGTCCCTTCTTGTAGCCGGCTGGCATTGGCTGTGTCGGGTCGGACATGGGGGAAGCTTCTGGCAGCTTCTCTCACAGAAGCCACCCCATGTCCCCTCCCCCACTGCTACCAAAAACCTTGCCATGCAAACCCAATACATTCCACCCCTCGCCTCTGTGAATCACATATTTAAGAATCATCACTAAAATCCACATTCATCACACAATCTTCACAAACTTCTACTCACATCAACAAAAAAAAGAATTCCCCACACCAAAATCAAAATAACTTCATCACAACACCAGACAAAGTGGACAATTTACACACATAATCCACCCCTTGTCTCTTCACCACAATTAAATCGATAAAATCCCCCATAATTGTCCTACTCATCACTCTTTAGCCATGTTCGGTCTGTTTTGCCCGTTAGCTCTCCTCTCTCCGTTAATAACCTTATCTCCAATCTCTCATGCCCCACGTTGGGCGCCAAAAAAAGACTGTGGTGGGTTGACCCTGGCTAGAGACCGGATGCCCACCAAAGCCCACTCTATCACTCCCCCTCCTCAAATGGGCAGGGGGAGAAAATTATAACGAAAAGCTCGTGGGTGGAGATAAGGACAGAGAGAGATCACTCACCAGTTACTGGCACGGGCAAAACAGACTCGACTTGGGGGAAAAAACAAATTTACTTTATTACAAATCAAAATTAGAGGAGAATGAGAAGTAAAACCAAATCTTAAAACACCTCCCCCATCCCTCCCTTCTTCCCGGGCTTAATCTCTTTCCCGATTTTCCACCTCCTCCCCCCAGCAGCACAGGGGAACAGGGAATGGGGTTAGGGTCAGTTCATCACACGGTGTTTCTGCCGCTGCTTCCTCCTCAGGGGGAGGTCTCCTTCCCCCGCACCAGCGTGGGGTCCCTCTCACGGGAGACAGTCCTCCACCAACTGCTCCAACGTGAGTCCTTCCCATGACCAACAGTTCCTCACGAACTGCTTTGGCATGGGTCCATTCCATGGGGTGCAGTCCTTCAGGAAGGGACTGCTCCAGCGCGGGTCCCCCACGGGGTCACAGGTCCTGCCAGCAAACCTGCTCCGGCGTGGGCTCCTCTCTCCACGGGCTACAGGTCCTGACAGGAACCTGCTCCAGCGCGGGCTTCCTGCGGGGTCACAGCCTCCTTCGGCATCCACCTGCTCCGGCGTGGGGTCCTCCACGGGCTACAGGTGGTCATCTGCACCACCATGGACCTCCAGGGGCTGCAGGGGGACAGCCCGCTTCACCCTGGTCTTTCACCAACAGGCTGCAGGGGAATCGCTGCTCCGGCGCCTGGAGCCCATCCTCCCCCCTCCTTCTTCACTGACCTTGGTGTCTGCGGAGTTGTTTCTCTTACATCTTCTCACTCCTCTCTCCAGCTGCAAAGTGTGCAGCTTTTTTTTTCTCCCTTCCTTTTTTTTTCTTAATTATGTTATCACAGAGGCGTTACTGATTGGCTCGGCCTTGGCCAGCGGCGGGTCCCTTCTTGTAGCCGGCTGGCATTGGCTGTGTCGGGTCGGACATGGGGGAAGCTTCTGGCAGCTTCTCTCACAGAAGCCACCCCATGTCCCCTCCCCCACTGCTACCAAAAACCTTGCCATGCAAACCCAATACATTCCACCCCTCGCCTCTGTGAATCACATATTTAAGAATCATCACTAAAATCCACATTCATCACACAATCTTCACAAACTTCTACTCACATCAACAAAAAAAAGAATTCCCCACACCAAAATCAAAATAACTTCATCACAACACCAGACAAAGTGGACAATTTACACACATAATCCACCCCTTGTCTCTTCACCACAATTAAATCGATAAAATCCCCCATAATTGTCCTACTCATCACTCTTTAGCCATGTTCGGTCTGTTTTGCCCGTTAGCTCTCCTCTCTCCGTTAATAACCTTATCTCCAATCTCTCATGCCCCACGTTGGGCGCCAAAAAAAGACTGTGGTGGGTTGACCCTGGCTAGAGACCGGATGCCCACCAAAGCCCACTCTATCACTCCCCCTCCTCAAATGGGCAGGGGGAGAAAATTATAACGAAAAGCTCGTGGGTGGAGATAAGGACAGAGAGAGATCACTCACCAGTTACTGGCACGGGCAAAACAGACTCGACTTGGGGGAAAAAACAAATTTACTTTATTACAAATCAAAATTAGAGGAGAATGAGAAGTAAAACCAAATCTTAAAACACCTCCCCCATCCCTCCCTTCTTCCCGGGCTTAATCTCTTTCCCGATTTTCCACCTCCTCCCCCCAGCAGCACAGGGGAACAGGGAATGGGGTTAGGGTCAGTTCATCACACGGTGTTTCTGCCGCTGCTTCCTCCTCAGGGGGAGGTCTCCTTCCCCCGCACCAGCGTGGGGTCCCTCTCACGGGAGACAGTCCTCCACCAACTGCTCCAACGTGAGTCCTTCCCATGACCAACAGTTCCTCACGAACTGCTTTGGCATGGGTCCATTCCATGGGGTGCAGTCCTTCAGGAAGGGACTGCTCCAGCGCGGGTCCCCCACGGGGTCACAAGTCCTGCCAGCAAACCTGCTCCGGCGTGGGCTCCTCTCTCCACGGGCTACAGGTCCTGACAGGAACCTGCTCCAGCGCGGGCTTCCTGCGGGGTCACAGCCTCCTTCGGCATCCACCTGCTCCGGCGTGGGGTCCTCCACGGGCTACAGGTGGTCATCTGCACCACCATGGACCTCCAGGGGCTGCAGGGGGACAGCCCGCTTCACCCTGGTCTTTCACCAACAGGCTGCAGGGGAATCGCTGCTCCGGCGCCTGGAGCCCATCCTCCCCCCTCCTTCTTCACTGACCTTGGTGTCTGCGGAGTTGTTTCTCTTACATCTTCTCACTCCTCTCTCCAGCTGCAAAGTGTGCAGCTTTTTTTTTCTCCCTTCCTTTTTTTTTCTTAATTATGTTATCACAGAGGCGTTACTGATTGGCTCGGCCTTGGCCAGCGGCGGGTCCCTTCTTGTAGCCGGCTGGCATTGGCTGTGTCGGGTCGGACATGGGGGAAGCTTCTGGCAGCTTCTCTCACAGAAGCCACCCCATGTCCCCTCCCCCACTGCTACCAAAAACCTTGCCATGCAAACCCAATACATTCCACCCCTCGCCTCTGTGAATCACATATTTAAGAATCATCACTAAAATCCACATTCATCACACAATCTTCACAAACTTCTACTCACATCAACAAAAAAAAGAATTCCCCACACCAAAATCAAAATAACTTCATCACAACACCAGACAAAGTGGACAATTTACACACATAATCCACCCCTTGTCTCTTCACCACAATTAAATCGATAAAATCCCCCATAATTGTCCTACTCATCACTCTTTAGCCATGTTCGGTCTGTTTTGCCCGTTAGCTCTCCTCTCTCCGTTAATAACCTTATCTCCAATCTCTCATGCCCCACGTTGGGCGCCAAAAAAAGACTGTGGTGGGTTGACCCTGGCTAGAGACCGGATGCCCACCAAAGCCCACTCTATCACTCCCCCTCCTCAAATGGGCAGGGGGAGAAAATTATAACGAAAAGCTCGTGGGTGGAGATAAGGACAGAGAGAGATCACTCACCAGTTACTGGCACGGGCAAAACAGACTCGACTTGGGGGAAAAAACAAATTTACTTTATTACAAATCAAAATTAGAGGAGAATGAGAAGTAAAACCAAATCTTAAAACACCTCCCCCATCCCTCCCTTCTTCCCGGGCTTAATCTCTTTCCCGATTTTCCACCTCCTCCCCCCAGCAGCACAGGGGAACAGGGAATGGGGTTAGGGTCAGTTCATCACACGGTGTTTCTGCCGCTGCTTCCTCCTCAGGGGGAGGTCTCCTTCCCCCGCACCAGCGTGGGGTCCCTCTCACGGGAGACAGTCCTCCACCAACTGCTCCAACGTGAGTCCTTCCCATGACCAACAGTTCCTCACGAACTGCTTTGGCATGGGTCCATTCCATGGGGTGCAGTCCTTCAGGAAGGGACTGCTCCAGCGCGGGTCCCCCACGGGGTCACAAGTCCTGCCAGCAAACCTGCTCCGGCGTGGGCTCCTCTCTCCACGGGCTACAGGTCCTGACAGGAACCTGCTCCAGCGCGGGCTTCCTGCGGGGTCACAGCCTCCTTCGGCATCCACCTGCTCCGGCGTGGGGTCCTCCACGGGCTACAGGTGGTCATCTGCACCACCATGGACCTCCAGGGGCTGCAGGGGGACAGCCCGCTTCACCCTGGTCTTTCACCAACAGGCTGCAGGGGAATCGCTGCTCCGGCGCCTGGAGCCCATCCTCCCCCCTCCTTCTTCACTGACCTTGGTGTCTGCGGAGTTGTTTCTCTTACATCTTCTCACTCCTCTCTCCAGCTGCAAAGTGTGCAGCTTTTTTTTTCTCCCTTCCTTTTTTTTTTCTTAATTATGTTATCACAGAGGCGTTACTGATTGGCTCGGCCTTGGCCAGCGGCGGGTCCCTTCTTGTAGCCGGCTGGCATTGGCTGTGTCGGGTCGGACATGGGGGAAGCTTCTGGCAGCTTCTCTCACAGAAGCCACCCCATGTCCCCTCCCCCACTGCTACCAAAAACCTTGCCATGCAAACCCAATACAGAGCTGAACTTAAAAAATACCAGAATTAAAAAACCACCAGAACTAAGATTATTTGGGGAATTTTAAAATTTTACTTCCTTTAGCTCTGTATCCTGTAGCCAGTTATGCCCTGATCAGTCTATCAGTCCATGTTTTTTCCTTCCACTGAACTTTTTCTTACTCCTTCAGACATATATGTTGTTTGTATTTCCACAACATTGCATGCTATTGGTATAGAACATGCAGCTCTCCCTCCTGACTCCCATCTGTGCATCCCTTTCACCCAGTTCTGATCATCTTATTTCAAAAAGGAGACAGCTGAACAAGAACAAGCACAATAAAAGAATGACCAGCACTACGGAATGGCACCTCCGAAGAGATTAAACACACCCAGACTCTTCAGCCTTAAACTCCTGTGATGGAGGAGGGATGTGACAGGCAGCTATGAGATCATTAATGGTGTCGAGAACATTAATAGAGAACAATTGTTCACTGTTTATCATAAGCCAAAAAAACACAGGCGTCACTCAAATCATAATGTGGCAGATGTACAAAAACCAACAAGAAATACTGAGCATTTGCTCAATTCCTTATATTCCTCCCCCAAGTAGCTACTAGTAGCTCAGATGAGGGTACTGGGATAAATGGACTTTCAGTGCAATCAAGTATGATCATCTTTATGTTTGGTTTATTTTTATTATTATTATGCTATATAATCAAATTATACACAGTTTTCTTCCAAGTCTCCTAAAAACAATCTCCACCTCCCACATTACCCCAGAGGAATAGAGATGTGCAGGATGCACTGTGGCTGGGGACACCTACTGAGAGCAGGTAACTGTAACACACACTGTCAGGGACACTCCTTGATGTGCTGGGACTAATATGAAAGCAAGGGGAAACATATGGGATCCAGGACCTATAGCACCAAATGAGCTAGCAGAGCAGAGATCTGCTAGTAAGAACTGTAGCCTTAGACTTCTTGTCTAGCTGCAGTTTCCTCTTTCCTCTTGACTCCACCAGTCCCAGCATCCCTCTCTCAATCCAGTCTCAGTCTTCAACCATGGAACAATACAAAATGTCTAATAGGCAAAGACATACTTGTCCAATCAGGGCCAAAAGGACTGTTTCAGTTACATTTTCTGACAAAGCAGATGAAGGCTTAGAGAGTTATTTCTCTCTATATTAGACCCTGTAATATTTCTGTGTAAAGATATTTACAAACCTGATGTCCACAGTGTTATTGCATTCATGGTCAAACACCTCAAAGGCCTCTGTAATCTTTTTCTCAACCTCAGCGAGTGTGCAATCTGCAGAAAGAAACATAAAAAAAAAAATTAAAAGGTTTATTGAGCTGTTGCAATTGATTTATTTCCAATTTGAGAATTGCGACCACAGAAGCACCAAAAACAGATAGACTGGCAGACAGGAAAGGTACTTCAAAAAAGCAGAAGTTACTCTGTAAAAAGAAAAAAAAACAAAACAAACCAAACACAAAAATCAAAACCACTCTCAATACAGAATCTGTAATTTCTATTAGTAATATGGACTTGCTATGGCTCTGAACCTCCAACAAGTCTGGTGGTAATGGTGTGTCACAGCTGCATGATCACCTAAGTGTCCAAGTGTGGACTCTGTCCAGAGTGTGCCACAGCTCCTTCTGGACCACGAGCCTGAGCCACTCCTGGACACCGTGGTGCCAGTGGTATGAGCAAGGTCAACGTGGGCCCAGATGTGCCCTGAGGTAGGGCTGAGTCTCTTCACCCTGCATCCAAAGAAACCTAAGTGCTCTCATGTCCACTAAGTTAGTCATAATGACTAAAAAGCTGACAACCAGCAATAAAGAAGTGGCTAAGATATGTGCACAGTGAATATATCTCATGGTAAATAATTTATTTTAACAGTTTGGAAAGGAAGACGATCTCAGTGAAGGGGAAGGAGTAATTTGCTTCATTTCCTTTTTATATCTCCATCTCAAAGAATGGGGAAAGAAGAACCACAAGTTACCACAGTTATATCTCACCTAAAGCCAGAAATTGCATTCTGGGGGTAAGGGAAGTACCAGGAAATAAATTCCAAAAAGAAAAATGTAAAGAGAGGAAAGGGTCTTTCTCAAAAAAAAGCTTCCTGGCAAGGAAGCCAAGGTAAATAAGAGTGAACTAGTTAGCCCATTTATTCACGTCGTAGTTTGACTCCAGAAGACCGAATATAGGAAGCAAAGTGATATGATCTTGACCTTTTGGTTCCTGTGGCTATACACTGCCCCAGCTGGCAAACCACTTTCGGGAGGCAGCATTTTGTGAGCTAGCCCCATGGCCTCCACAGAGACACCACAGGGAAAAACTGAATGACAGACAGAACATGAGATTGGTATCAAGCATATTTACTTTCTCATTTGCACACTTCTCTGCTGTATTTTCAACATAATAATTACAATGTACCCCTCCTCTATTAGAACTGATTTATTTTCTTCTTTAGGCTCATCTGGTGTTAAGTGTTGTTGAGCAGCTCTGACCAGCACTAAGCCACTGGACCTTGTTTCCACAGGTATAACAATTTCATATGTAGTTTTCCACAATCCCAATAGTGTGGGAATCTCTGGGGCTGCAGTCTACAGCCATTTTTTTTTTCATTTGCTCTCTTACCCTCATGACAGAAATGTCTGTTTTCTGGCAAAAGATATCCAAACTAAACATAGCTAAATGGTACACTGGCTTTGTAATCTCCCTGTCTGTATCTCAACCCATGAGCTTTTTCATTGTATTTTCTCTGCCAGTACTGTGGAGGAGGGCAGAGTGCAGCTGGCTGGGTGCCTGACAGAGGGCCAAGGTCAACCCACCACAGGCTGCCAGCACTTCAATATAGGAGTGGATTGGCCCAGATATAAAGAAGCTCTTTTTCATATAGAAGAGAGGCACATCCCCTTATAAAGGTACAAGTGCCTGCTGCTTCCCATCTGTGTTTGGTACTGAACTCCCCCAGAGGATATGTGAAGAGAGATAGGAATATATCTTATATTCCTCTCTCTGACTTTATTCCCTTGATGGAAGCAAGGGCAGGTACATGTACGATGGATTGGAGACTGGAGCTCACTGAGGAAGAGCCCTGTCAGTCCCCAGATAGAGGACAAGCTGTATTTTTTTCATAGCTTGACAATAATGCCCACCTTTTATGTGCCTAAGCAGTAAAATCCACATTTAATTCCTTTCCAAACAACTCAGTTAAATGTAAGTGGACCTGATTCCTTGTAGAAGAGGCCTTAAAGACTCTCTAATTACTAAATTTGATGGGAGTTTTTTCAGGACTTCAGAGAGTCCTGGATCTATTCTCCAATGTAGACTGCTAGGGTTTAGCTCCTGAGATCAGACACTTCAATTGTACACCGTGTCTTGCAGTAGAGAAATGCTGAAGGGATATTTATAGCTGTATATTCTTGGCTTGATGAGTGAGCCTTCTATAGAAATAAAAATTAACCAGGAGGAGTCAGGGAGAGATTTCCACTACGGGAACTATGTAGCCATCCAGCCTTTTCAAGCTTTGCCTTCCGTGAAAACAGTATACATTCATCTTACCTGTTTCAAGAGGCCTGACAAAGGTTCTGAAATGAAATGAAGTTGATGATTTAATCTAGGTACCAGATAATCTATATTACTTCCAAGAACTGAGAGGAAGTTGTGATGAAGAGCCATATCCACAGAAGAAAACCTAATATACTGTAGTCCTCTCAAAGACTCTCTGTGAGATGAATGAACACCTAATAAGCTATTGCCTAAATCTCTTGTCATCTCTTTAGGAATGAAAGCCAAAGATGTTCAACACAGTTCAGGATGGCAAAGCTAGTTATATGAAGACTTTTATGACTCACTCTAAATCTCTCTTTGGGAGGGAGAAAAAGCTGGATTCTAGCTCTAGGATAAGTAATGGACAAAGGTTTAAAATTATACCTTCAAGAAGGGCAACAAGAGATCAGACATGCAGTTAACTCAGCAGATGGGATGCTCTAATGTACTGAAATCTTTCTGTACAAGGAGACTCTGCTCCATGGGTAGATCAATTAAAGTTTCATGTTGCCTTGTGGAGCAATTTTTTACCAGTTTTCAAGACAGAAATGCCTACACTCTGATTGAATAAAACATTTCACTCACTTATTCTACTAACTAGAAAAACAATACATAATAACAAAGATAAAATTATCTGATTACTTCTAATGGCTTAACTAAATAAATATTTAAACATACCATGTCAAAAAAAAAAGATTCCAACACCTGCAACTACTTATTCCCTCAAACATGTCCTGTAGGGATGATATACTATTTCCTTTTACATGCTGCTAAAATGCTTCAGATACTTGCCATTTTTTCTCATTTTCTCATTTATTTTCCTACCACATATGCAATAAGAAGACAAAATTTCTTAAAATCCACTATCCAGGTGCATTAACTGAAAAGTGCATTCACTATCAGTTTGCTTTCCTGTACTATCCTTTGCCATTTTCCCAGTTTGTTTAGCATGAACTAGATAAAGCTCTAGGCACTGCCAGCTAAGTAAGACTGGCAGGGAGCTGGGACTCCTGAGTTAATTCTGCTGGTTCTTTCAGACTGAGTTCTTCCTCTTCAGCTTGTCTAGACTGTTCCCCAGCACTCCAAAGCCCATTTGAAGTCAGCTCTTAAGCAGCACACCTGCCTCAGTTGTGACACTTCCTCTTCAAAGACCACAGCTTCAGTTTTTGTAGGGATCAGAAGCAATTAAAGAAAAAGATGTGGCTCTGCCAGACTCTTGAGTAATGGACATTTTTAAAAGTGATTTCTAGTTGATACAATTTGATAGATTCTACCATTCATTTAACTGTATGAGCTTGCTTTCTTTTCTTCCTCAGGGCTAGTTCCTCTGATGGTTCAAAAAGCCAACCCTTCCTTTCACCAAAGAGAAACTATGTGCAGAAAAAAGCAGTATCAAAGGAATAGGTAGGCCAACATTAAACAATCACCTCAAATGCTGGGCAGCAGCATCTGTCGGCTGCTCACAGGAAAAGCTTTAGTCCCAATACAGCCCGATGAACCTTCTTACACAATGTGATACTCTGAAACTCTTTTCATGCTATGTAAAGAGTAAAATTAAGGGCTGATTTGTAGAAGCACCAGTGGACTTCAATTTATTACTTAGTGTTACTACTTAACACACCTGAAACATTAATCTTTATAAATATTAATCTAGGTATATTTTAATAAATACAGTCAACTTTACATTTAAACTCCTATATGTAGGTGGACACCTCAGTAGTTACTCCATCCTGTCTTCATGGTACTATGTTATGGTTACAAGTAGGTGTGAAGAAACTCCTGAGGTCTCTGGTGACAGGACCACGTTCTCATACAGGGCTGCCTTGCTGAGCTAGTCACTCTGAAATGACAAAGGACACAACTGGGTAACCCCAACTCAGTGACAGACAGTTTTAGAGTCATGTACATGTTGTTGTTCTGATTTTATTTAAAAGTGGGGTTCCCAACAGCTCTTTTGTAGTTTTCCCCATCCACTAATCAGGGCTTATCAATACAAAGAACAGAACTGTAGCAGTGGCTACATACTCCAGGACCATTTCTTCTCTTTCTCACTAGTCATTATTTCAACCAAAAAAGTAGGCAGCAACCTTGGTCCTGTCAGCTGAAAAACTGGGAAGGGGATGCAAAGACTGTCATGAAGAAAACTGAACATTTTTAAGAAGGCAATGGACACAAGAGAGGACATGATTGTGCAGGCAGCCAAATAAGAAAATGTGAATCTTAAAGCCTCCTGCAATCCCCACTCAGCTTCAGTGAGCCTTCTCTTCCTGCTCACAGATCCAAGCTACAGTATTCAACTAACCTCCTCACACTGCTCCAACACTGCAACACTCCAACGCTCCTTATGCTGCCTCCATAAAGCCCTGCTGGCCATCATCCTTTGCAAATCCTAGCTCTTCCTATCACAGGCTTTAAACTGAAGGACTTGAGAGGTGGGGCCCAAAATGGCAATGCTCATGCCACTGTATCCAGCTGGGGAATAAGCCAGGCCAACCAGAGCAGCGACAAATGTTCCTTAGCTGCCTTTCACTATGAGAACCAGAAGGCAAATCATCTCAAGGGTGTGTACAGATGCGGTGAATCTTCCTGCACCCCTCCAAGGAAACCTACATGCCTGAATACCTCTCTGAAATGCCCATACAGCAATGCACTCAGCATGGGGAATAAACAGGAAGAGCTAGAGATCAGTGTGTGGTCACAAGGCTATGACCTCACTGCAATTCCAGAGACATGGTGGGATGGCTCACAGGACTGGAATGCTGTCATGGATGGCTGTGTACGTTTTAGAAAAGCCAGGTGAGCAAGTCAAGGTGGTGGAGTTGCTCTTTATGTGAAAGAGAAACTGGATTCTACTGAGCTATGCCTTGGGGTAGATAAAGAACAAGTCAAGAGCTTAAGGGTGAGAATCAAGGGGCAGGCTAATATAAAACACCTCCACTGTTGTAGGTGTTTGCTATCTGATCAGGCAGAGGAAGTTGATGAGGCCTTCTACAGACCCAGCTGGAAATACCCTCACAGGCACTGGTTCTCCTGGGGGACTTCAACCACCCTGATATTTGCTGGAAAGACAACACAGCTAGGCACACACGGTCCAGGAGATTCCTGCAGAGCATTGATAATAACTTTTTGACACAGGTGGTGGAGGAGCCAACAAGGAGTGCTGCTGGACCTTGTACTAACAAATAAAGAAGGACTGGTTGGGAATGTGAAAGTCAGGGGCAGCCTTGGCTGCAGTGACCACGAGATGGTGGAGTTCAGGGTCCTGCATAGAAGAAGCAGGGCAATAAGTAGGATTGCAACCCTGGACTTCAGGAGAGCTAACTTTAGCGTCTTCAAAGACCCACTTGGAGGAATCCCATGGGTTAGGGCTCTAGAAGGTAGGGGGACCCAAGAGAACTGGTTAATATTAAGGACCACTTCTTCCAAGCTCAAGATTGGTGCATTTAATGAGTAAAAAATTGAGCAAAGGAATCAGGACACCTGCACAGATGAGCAGGGAGCTTCTGGAAAAACTCCAATGGAAGAAGGAAGTTTACACAATGTGGAAGAAGGGACTGGCCACTTGGGAGGAATACAGGAACGCTGTCAGAGTACGCAGGGGTGCAGCGAGGGAGGCTAACGCCCACTTAGAATTCAATCTGGTGAGGAATGTCAAGAACAGGAAAGGCTTCTTCAACATTAGCAAAAGGAAGACTAGGGAAAATGTGGGCCTGCTTCTGAATGAGGTGGGTGCCCTGGTGACAGAGGATAGAGAAGGGGGAGCTACTGAACATCTTCTTTGCTTCAGTCTCTACTGCCAGGGCCGGCCCTCAGGAATCCCAGGCCTGGAGGTAGGAGAGAAAGTCTGGAGAAAGGAAGACTTTCCCTTGGTTGACGAGGACTGGGTTAGAGATCATTTAGGCAAACCTGACACCCACAAATCCATGGGCTGCAATGGGAGGCATCCACAAGTGCTGAGAGAGCTGGCAAATGTTATTGCTAAACCACTCTCCATTATCTTTGATCCTGGAGAACAGTAGAGGTGCCCGACGACTGGAGAAAAGCCAGTGTCACTCCAGTCTTCAAAAAGGGAAAGAAGGACAACCCAGGAAACCTGCTCTAGACGTACCTGCTTTGGCAGGGGGGTTGGACTAGATGATCTCCGGAGGTCTCTTTCAACCCCTACCATTCTGTGATCCCCAAAATCATAAGTTACACTCTCTGTCTTGCCACACAATGCCAAGCAAAAAGGAGAGGTGAGAAGGTGGTTGAGCTACGGGGAGTATCTGAGACAGCTGGAGGTGGAAAAGGTACAAAAAAGTAAGTTTGAAGTCCCTGCTTGAAAACTGAGCCTACTGTATGGTCAAAAAAAGGTTTGCCAACAAGCAGAAATAGCTAAACAGATCTTACTTCTTACAGCTTTAATATGGAGTTAAAATCTTCGAAATGCGTCAAGATGCAGGAACAGTTCCCCAGTACGAAAGGAGACTGGTGCTGTTCCTGAAGATGTGAAACCAGTACTATGTGCCCTTTAAGGGCAATTCTCAATTTATTATCTAGGTGTACACAGCAAAAGGATGAAAGAGATGAACTAAACAGTAAAAGAAATTTGTCTTTGATCTTTGCAGTCACTGTTTCATCTTACCTATTCCAAAATCCTTCACAAAACCACTAATGGAAATAAGGGCATAAGAATTGAGAAAAAAACAAACAAACAAACAAAAAAAACCACCCACCACACCAAATCTGACTCAAGATCTAATGAGAAGAAATGTACAATATGTATTTGTTTAAATATGAAGGAAAAAAACAAACAAGACTTCAAAATCTTGCTCTGAGGAGGTTATCAATTAGCTCTTATGAGATCTAACCAAGCTTTTAAGCAGATGTTAACTGGACCATCACCTAGGTCAAGATATTAAAAAGCAATCACAACACTCAGCATCACCACCACAGATGAAATCTCAAACACTCTCAAATAAGCTCATCAGTTTTATCAAGACATTGTGTTTCCAGAACAAAACAGGAAAGGCAGTCTGGTGTCATAAGATGAATTCTTGGTGATGATATCAGCATAAGGTGTTCCCATGCTGCTGCTTCTCTTTCCTAACTCCAAAGCAAAGTATACAGCCCCCTCAATTATTCTGCCAAAAATGTTTGTGTTGCCTTCATGTTAAGTGTGGGGAGCTTGACTGATTTAGAAATAATTCAGAAACCTTGCCCCACCCTAAGGAAGAAAACTTTACAGCATTTAACTAATTCTGTTTTAAGGAAATCACTGAGGAAAAGGAACACAGAGAGAAAACAATCTTGAGGCCATTTGAATCTGACTTATTGGCAAGACTTTATGCTCTGTAGAAGAAAAGGCATGCATTAGATTTCTCCTGAAGACCCTCTTAATTCCAGAGGAAGCTTCATGTACAGTCAGTCTAATATGCTGAAACAGTAACTGTATGCCGTGCTCTAAAAATACTGAGGCAAGAGAAATATTTTCTTCTCTACTTGGTGCCTCCTATAGCATGCATGATATTAATATATTAGATACCAGGAAAGAAAGGAACAATAATTAAGCTGTAAGCTTGTGAAATATGCAATGTTATTTGTGTCTTGTGATGCAAAATGAAATAATTTAAGATACATGCTTACTGAAGAGTTTTCATTCTGGAAAGACAAATCAAACAGATTTTGAAGAAAAATAAAAGGCTTATAAAGCAGTTTGATTCCTCCAAAGGTGGGATAAACCCACCCCTGAACTGCAATCTGAAGAAAACAGATTGACACAAACTACTGATGGCAACAATGGAAAATGTGACACCTGAGTTTAGCCATTCAGACTGAATGAAGAGATAAAAGATTAATGAAATTGGGTACATGCCAGTTCCCAAGAAATGACCAGGCCGAGTTCTTCACTTACTGTGGTAGGGACTCCAATTTGGGGATCCAAGCTATGGCCTGCAGACTCAGGAAAGGGATAATGCTTCCTCTCCTGGATGAAAAGCATCCTATGTTATCACAGATGATACTTAGGCAATCTGAACTTTAGTCTGTTTCCTGCAGAAGAATAAAAAAGTTTAACTTGTTTCTGCAGAGGTCACTTTCAAGCTTTCTCAAAGAAGCAAAAATGAAGTCTCAAGAACAGCAAAAGCTTTTTCTTTCATGTTTTTCAGAACTGTTGAGAACTAGCCATATCATTGCTCCTTATTGTTTATGTTTGTCACAGCATGCACCATGCGTTATCTAGACAAACGAGCAAACTCCAGGGACAGTGTCAATCAACAAAACCAAAACCCTACACTCATCATCATGTGTACAATTAACCTTGGCTAAGAGCACGAGCTCACCCTATTGTCACACCTCTTTTCCTAATGGTAGTACATGTGAGAGCTGAAAAATTACCTGGTTGTTTCCATCACTGTAACTGCGTTATGGAAAACTAATAGAGAATAAAGGGACTGTATTTAAAAACAGATACACAGAATGGAGCTCTCAGAGTGGAGCAATCAGAACAATTTTTGCGCAGCCCCATGGCACGTGTTGCGAATAACCACGAGAACAAAATCACCAGCAGCAAATAGGGTCTCAGAAAAATCAGGTAATTAATTTGATGTCTGATAGTAAAATACAGGCTGTCAGTTTGATGAAGGCTGTGGCAAAGTTAACTGCAAAAGCTACTTCAAATTCTGACATAAAAATATTAAACACAAATTTTCCTTTTTGTCTTCTTTACATAAGACAATTGTAACATGGGAAAAATTAATAATAAAATTATATAAAAAATTAAGCACTAACTTGACTCCAGCTTTGGCTATGGAAATGAGATTATTTTATAGAATGATGCTAGTAATAAAAAAAAATAAATAAAAGAGTTCAGATCAACCACAATGGAAATATTTTAGTTATTGCAGTTAGAAGTGGACAAATCCATGGAAGACTTTTAAAAACCTATGTAACAACTGCACATTTCAACCTCAAAGTTGAAAAATGCAAGAATATATCAATATGCAAAATATAACCAGTTTGTGATAGTGAGCTGGCACCAACTAATGGAGCTACAAGTTGGCAGTGACTTTATCTGATGAAACAAGATATCCTGAATATTACCCTAGGTTCTGATTGTTCAGCAGATAGTATTTTAAATGCCATGGCATTCTAAGCTACCATAGATTCAGATGTTTTAATACAAGTGGGAACCAAACGTAACAAAACTAATTAACAAACTAATTCAACTGCTGAGAAACAAAGTAAGTACAGAAACTATTGCTGCCTTGATAAGCAGTCAAGCTTTTAGCTGCTCATAAAATTCTTAGAGGAACTGACACTACAACACAGAACAAAACAGGCCATGGAGGATGCCATGTCAAGCTGGAAAAGAAGCCATGAACAGTCAATGCCTTTCATCACCTAGTATATCCAAAGGTATTTAAATCCATAGTTCACACTCCCTACAAAACACAGTTGGTATTAAAGTGATGATTTGAAAGGGAATGTCCACCATTTCCAAAGTTCTCGTTCCAGTTAACTCTCCCCAGAGGTGGTGGAGTCATGGTCAGCCTTGTCTACTGCCCTCCCTTCTGGATCAAATATGGTTCTCCATCAATGGAAAAAATATTTCTTCCCCTCATTACACATTCTTGTAAGTCATCAAACCTATTTTAATGCTGTTGCTTCTGGCTGCTCTTGCAAGCTGCCATTATTTTGCCTGGGCTGGGCTGGGCAAAGAGCTCCCACAACAGTCCACAGAAATCAGTCTGTATCCTCAGTACTTGGTAACTCAGACCTATCTGCCCTGATTCATAGTAACAGCCTGAACAGCTGCTGCATAAACCCGACTCCCACATCCTTACCAGGATCCTGTTTGCTTGCCCTGGTCAGGGCTTGCACTGTATTTCTTAAAGCCAGAGGATGCAGATGGCAAAGTGTGTCAGCATGAAGCCCCAGTGGAACTACAACCACTGCCTGGGCTTGCTGCAGATAATGCATTTGCCTATGGGAACAGAGAAGGGCAAATTATGAGATACTCTTGCTACCTCTGCTAAATCCTTGACAGATGCTTGCTGTAACACAAAATTGTCCATATGTCCAATAAAACACTATTTTCTGCATCACTTCCTAGACTACAGAGCTGACAGCCTCCCTGTGCCCAGGCTTCCAGAACAGAGACATTAATTTCCCTGTTTCCATCCTATTGTTTCTGGGGATCCCCTGAAAGGCGGGTTGCAATTGTTTCTCAAAGAAATAAAAGGCATAAGGACTTCCTACACATAAAATGCAAAGCAAACTTACTCTAAACTTACTGAAACTACTTATAACCAAGCAGAAAATGCAAGGGAAGGAAAGAGAGGCAGGGAATGTTGAATGTTATGAGGGACTGAGTGGGACTGGGTCCCAGCAGGAATCCTGCTAATGTTGTACAGTGCTTCTTAGAGTCTGTAAAACTCCACTAAGTGCTCCTGAGGGCTGGACATGTGGCAGGTTTGCTGGTGGGGAAGGCAGACAGAAGTTTGGTGCCATTGAAAAAAAAGCAGCACATGCTGAGGGTGTACTAAGAGACATGACTCTGCCTTCCTTATTACTTGGCTGAGCTCCTATGTACAAAAAAGCACACAGGCAGAGGTGGCTGACACGCTTTGCCCTGGAGCACTGTTCCCCCCAGGAGAGCACCCCTTTGCTCTGCAGAACCTCCTTTCCCAGCTTTGCGCCTTTGTCATCATAATCTTTGCATCTCTTCGGGTGCCGTGTGTGCCCGTGTCCTTGGCAGTCTAGATCCAGCTCCAGGTGATGAGACTTATTTTTCATTAAAAGGAAGGGGGTAATTAGTCTCTCCCCTGCCCTACAGGCAAGAAAATCCTTCCTCCTTGCTGTTCAAAATGTTTCTGAGCAGTTTGTTGGTGAGACCAAGCTAAGTATACTCAGTCCTGGGATATACAGGGGAAGGATGCTACAATCATATAGTTTGCTAGGGAAAACTCCATTCCCTGTGGGCAGTTAGTCTGAGTGATGCAACACAGGTATGTATCAATCCATGTCAGTGACAGTACTTCATGCACCTCAGGAAAGGCTCAACAAAATATGCCCTGATGTTTTTACTGTACACAACCCGTGCTATATCTCCATATATATCTATATACATATACTGAAGCACCAGTCTTCATAAGCATCAGGAGAGAAGCCTACAATCCTGGGAGATGATGAAGGAATACTACCTAGCTATACTCAGCTAGACTTCAATTTTCTCAAACCTCTGCACTACTGAGTCTTGATGAGTGATCAATTTTTTAATTATTTTTTTTTGTGGGATACTGTGGAAGGAGTCCTTCCTATTTTCACTGCACAAAACACATTTGTGATTTACTCTGCATTTGCCAAAGAGGAGAAATGGAGGTGCAGTGGCTGGCTGGGTGGTATGACCATGCATCTGGGATGTAGCATGCATCGTATTCCAGGTCAAAGCAATTAAGAGGAGATAGATTCTGGTAGGGATTCCTGAGCCCTAGCCCTCCTGTCACAAGCCCAGGCAGTGGCCCATAGCAGCACCTAGCCAAGACAGGCTAGGCCAGGCCTTGGAAATGGAAGCGTGCAGGCTGGGGCCAGGGCTTGGCTACAGCATTAGATTCTCCTGCTGATGAAGCATTCTGGCCCTAGCAGCATGCCCAGAAAAGAAAACCAGCAGAAAAGAAAACCACAAGTTGGCCTAATTTAGATTAAAACTGCAAGACACTCTTGACACATTTTCTAGAGAGTAATTTGTAAGCTATGCTACAGCATTCCTTTTACATCTTCAAAGAAAATGGTCCAGTGGAGGCCGTCATCTACTGTCCTGCTGGTGGTAGTAGGCAGAAGCTCTTCCATCAGGAAAAGGCAATGTAAGTTTGATTCCCACATACAGAGAAGCACAGGCAGGTTTTCCACTCTGTTTTGACCAGCCAGGATGATACTGTGCAGGAGGATTACTACCTGTAAGTAGCAGAGAAGAGCACAGGCAAATACTTGGCACCCAGCCCTCCTCCAGCTCCAACTCACTGTTCTGCCGCTGGTGCTCTAAGGGCGGCGTGCAGCTCCATCCAGCCACAGCCCTGAGCTCCTCCTGCCACGTCCCACTGCCCCCCTGGCTGTTGGGGGCACTGCAGTCAGCGCCCAGTGACAGGCACCTTGCTGTGCGAGGGCATAGCTCTGTCTTGCACCTTTCCCTATGGCTACAGCTTACAGATTTTTATCACCCTGAGTACAAAGTCTCCCTGAGCTCTGAAACAATCAATAGTGAGAGCTAATGCCCTGACCTGACCTTGTTAAGCACCTTACTCCTTGTATCCTAACCCACTGCCACCTCGTATTAAATAGTGCTGGGTCATGCTGTGAACAGTAACACACAGCTTATTGCCTCTATCCTCTGAAGAGTACACAGCACTGGGAAATAGAAGGAATACGTACAGGGTATGGTCTGTATATGCCCAGAGCTCAGTAAAAAGTAGGGATAATCTCTTAGAGCTTGAAAGAATCTGGAGACATCGTTACTTACAGCAGAAACGCTTGGCAGTCCCCCTGAGCATCTTTCAAAGTACAACAGCACCGACCCTGGCCATAGTGGTCTCCCTCTCCCCAGCTTTCATACAGCTCCATTTGCCCACACTTTGTGCATTTGTTGTTGCAGAGTCCTTCCAGAAAAGCCAGGTGTTTTTCCCTAATATTTGGTCACGTGTTGAAACATGGTATTTTCCTCAAGCCCGTTTTGCCTTTGTGCACTTCTTGGAGGAAAGGGTTGCATGAGATGGGCCTCAGCACTCTAGGATGGGACAGTTACGGTGGCCTTACAGGACAGAAAAGCTATTGAGTCCTGGATCATAACAACATGCCTTTTCATTTGATAAGATGTCAAACATTTTATGCTAGGAATAGCTGTAACACTTTTAGAGCAACCATCAGGACATAGCATGAAACATTCAACTACGGCTCTCAGGATTTGGCTCTGCCTGTCTTCCCAAGCAGTTGGCCACAGCCCTGCTGCTTTAGTTCCACAGGCCTCTCAACTGTGGCAGAAAAAACATGTATCCAAATTGGACCTAATAGGTCTCAATTATGACCTACATTTCAGCCAGCCAAGCACATCATGATTTTGCAGCTACTCAAATGGTGGCTGAGTATGACTTCAGGAAGCCTGTAGCTTCATGAGCCAAAGCAGCAAGCTCTGAGCAATATCACTCACCCTAATCAAATGCACAGGTCCACCTCTGACAGCAAAGCTCTCCTTCTACTAGCTGGCATCTACAGACAAGCTGCCAAATACTTGCCACTGTGTGGAACTGACACTGAGGGCAGTGAAACAACATGCTTTGTCATACCAACTTGAAGAATCATGGGGCAAAATCCTTTTCTTTTGAGATAAAGAACTTCTCTTCTGAACAGAGGATGTGGAGATATGACTCCAGTCATCCAAGTGTCCTGGTTTCACTGGGGTAGAATCATAGGATCAATTCTCTGTCAGAAAAGCTGCATTTTTAAGAAGACTGCAACACCCGATTTGGTGAGAACAAAGTTGATAAGACACTTTTAGTTTGTGGCCAGCCATGGTATACAGGTTTCTCTACTGATCAACATCTTTAGCAGTTTAGAGTTACCCTGGCTAGGAGAAGTGAAAGCCAGGGCAACTGGCCCAAGCTGTACAACAGAAGCATTCCATACCACAAATGCCACGCTCACTATGAACTGGAAAGTTTGCTGGGGACGGCCCTCTTCCTCAAGGGCTGTCATCCTTGGAGGGTCTCGCCCATCGTTCCGCTCCCGAGGCTCACTCTCCCGCTTGTTGTGACCATTGTGCTTTCACTGGCTGAGTATAACTTTGTGTATTTTATATTAGTGTTAGTATCAATATTAGTTCTTACTATTATTTAATTAAATCTGTTTCCATTTCAACCCATGGGTCTTCTTTCCTTTTCCCAATTCCTCTTTCCAGGTGGGGAGGAGTCAGATTCCTATTCTGAACAGCTGACTGAACCAAGACAGCAAGGAAGTCCCATCTATGCATAGATCTGGAGTGACTCCTGTACACTTGCAATTCACAGATAATATACAATTAGTATCTTATTCTTATCCTATTTCTCTTGAGGAAAATCATGATGTTATCCTTCCCACAGTGAAATGAAAGAAATGCCAGCGCTTGATGTTTGTTAGCCTGCAAAAAATAACTGTGACACTTTTTTTAAAGTCAGTATCAGCTGCATGCAGTCTCCCTTTTCATAAGGCAGAGATAAGCTCAGCATAAATCTCCCTTAGGCATGTCTTGTGCATCCCTGAAATCCCAACTCTGTCAGTTGCACCAGTCAGCACTCCTGTTGCAGCTCAGAGCTGGCAAAAACAGTAATCTCCACTGTTGCAATTCATTTCATATCTTTCATCTCAGCCATACCTGGGATATAATGAGTTATGTCTAGCTTATACTTATATTCTCTTATATCACCAACATCAAACTGCCCTGCGAGGATATATAGCTCTCCTGGTGGTGCTGAGAGTCTCGCTACACCTCCAGGTGCTGCTGAAAAGGACAAGTTTCCACAGGCTGCGACAGTGGCAGAACAGAACCCATGCTGCTATGCTGTGTGGTCGCAGAAGGCATTTGTCTCCATTTTTCCTGGATTCTCCACAGTGCTGGCTCTGGAAGTGGATGGTAGAGCCACAAAGGACAACTCCGACACCCACAGCCTACCCCAGGTGCACCACACCAAGCTCCACCAAAACACAGTAATGCACATGGTGCTGTGTGCCCCACGACAGCAGCTCGCTCTGCCAGTGACGTGGGATGGCCCCAACAGGGCACTGTGTAACTTGTCACCAACGACGTGCATGTACATCTGACTGCAAGTGTGGCAGCACCAAGCATCTCAGAAATTAAATATGCCTGATGAACTGCTTCTGCACACTGATTGCTCAAGAGGTCAGGAACCAGGGATCAGAATCAAGTGGGTATTAATGCTCTGAGAATTAATTTCTTCAAAACATAAGCCTTTATAAAGTTTAACTACAGCACCACAGTAGCACTGCGAGAATACAGCACTTTGTAAACTTTCTTCATTTGAAAGACCTATTGTCTAAAATATGAGAGAATACAGGGTTTTAAGTATGATTTTTAATACACACTGTTATTATGTAATGTATCGTAAGCCCTTCAATTTGCCTGACAGGGTCTCAAATAAGTTAAAAAAATACAGTTTCTAGACTGGTTGCAATTCCATCTGCACTACTCTGGCATGAGGGCTTTGACCCAGCAAAGGCAGACTGACAGTGAAACAAAATGGCAAGGGATCATCACAGGGGTTTGCTGCAGCCGCTTGTTTTTTAAGGAGCTGCCTTTAAAGCATCACTTACAGTGCCAAATCACTCTCTTTACATATTGTGAATGAATACCAACCTCCGAGATTCTTTTTGTTTGCCTAAGAGTAATATTCTGAATTTGAACAGCATTTCAGCTAACAAATTTAAGACATTTACATTTATCATCAGTGGGAAATAAGACTTATTTCTGTAACCATCTGAGGCAGGCTAAGCTAAAGGAGAAAGTTGGCAAACAGGGAAAAAAAGGATGCAAGCTGTTCATTGATAAATTTCAGAATTCATGTCTAATTTTCAACCTGACCATCAGCAGTAACAGTCCAGAAACTCCTGTGACCTTACACCAGCAACAGAACAATCCTTACCATTTTGAAGATGGAGCTTGGTGAGCTTTTGGAAGTTAGGGTTGTTTACAGCGCCAGGCTGGACTCAAGGAAATCTCTTCCCATCTGAGGTTCATGGGGCTTTCACATACTACTCACAGCCACACAACGCTGAACAGTAAGGGTGAACAGCACTTCCAAAAAGCTGAGAGTCTGTATTGTCTTAAAGATGGACACTTACAGTTGAAGACAATTTATAAAATTATCTCCTGAGACCTGTCAGGTAGCATGTAATCCAACCTCAAAAGCTGTGGGTGCTAGAGGTAGGTTTTGGGACCTCCTGCCCCTTACTGTGCCAACAGCTTTTATCCCCACACTGGGAACCTGCGAGCTCCACGCAGGGATCTCCCCTCTTCTCTGGACACCTTCTGCAGCACCCTTAGCCCCATCTCCGACCATCCCATGCCCTTCATAATGTCGCTGCCACGCCAGGCATGAGGCCCACCCCTGCACAGGCTGGGCTGGGGACACTGCTGCTGCAGCTACTTCACCCCTCAGGACACCTCACAGGATGCGTAGGAGCTATTTTCAGCTTCTGCCCCTCACCTTAAGCACACCCCCAAGGCAGGGGCAGCAGCAGCGGCAGCCAGAGCCCATGGCATGATTTGGCCAGGGCAGAGCAGGGCTATGACCAGCACCCCAATCTGCATGGCCACCCTCCACCTGGGGGCTAAAGCCCACGGGCTCCCTTTTGAGCACAAGCGACAACAGGTCCATGTCAGACCTCTGTTACCCAAAAGACCATTTCCCTCCCACAATCTTTAGCCCAACACATCTTATTGCCAATAGCAACGCCGCGGTATCCGTTCACACAAAACAAAGGTACTCCAAAATTGCAAAAAACTCCAACCCCTCAAATCTCAGAATAATTGGTATGTAGACATGGAAATTCTTAATAACACATTAACTATTGTTGGAAAGATAATTAGTGGGAGTTCTCGAGCTCCCTGCCAGCACTGTATCTGCTAGTTGGCATTGTTTAAAAGATAAAGAAGTTTAAAGCCTTTCTGCACACCAGCCAATTTTTTATTCCATAAGTCAGCTAGAGGTAGAGCCAAACTGAAAAATTTCTGCCATTTTATGCACCATGGTAACAAGAAACCTGTCAATCTGCAATTACCTATTCTACATCCATTTGATAGCAACTTTTACTGCAAGAGTATAGCCAAGAGGATCGGATCTACAGCCTGTGTTTGTCCATGGGAGATGGACGTAATTTATTTTTTGTTTTGCTCTCAAGTATGTACAAATATTAAAACATAACTCAGATTGATGTCAAGGTGCATGTTAAACTGCATTACAGTCTAATAAAAGCTATAAACTTTTATTCTCATGTAATTTCTCACAGCAATGTCAACAAGAGGATATAAAAATATTCATAATGTTCATCTGTAAATTCCACTGTGATAAAACTGGAAACTGATTTCCTAAATGATCTCATATATTCAGATTTTCTTCTAAAGCTGAAATAATGTTTGCTGGAGCCCTCTGAAAGCCACTTTTTTTTAACAACTCATTCTAATTTTGTATTTTTTTCCATAAATGAAACACTGCCACTTTTAAAATTGGACATAATTTGTCTGATGGACTACTTTAGCCTTAAGTGCTTAATCCATAGCTTTTGTGCCTTTCAAATGCCGATGCTTATTTGTGAAATCCTCAAAAATATATTTAAAAGTCCTCAGTATAGCAAGACACTTAAATGTACTCATGTGCTCAAGTGCCATGTGCATCATATTAACCCACTCAGCGAGACTCCCCAAAGCTGTACACAGCTTAGGCACTTTTCTGTCAGGTCTGAAACTCTCGTGTTAATTAAGTGTGCTCCGAGCAGAATTAGCGGTTATGACTGCCTACAGTGCTCCTGGCAGCTACTAGGCTCCCTAAGCTTGGACTTGCAACCTTATTAAAACAGAATGAGCACTGAAAGCACATTTTCAGTACCTCTGGTGATACAGAATCCAAGCAGAGCCAGGTGACACAGAGCAGGAAGGTTCAGATCCTACCTCCAGTGGCGGGAGGATTTGGCAGAGCAACTTTGCTTCCCTGCGAGAAGGCAGTAGTTGAACGGGACATGTAGCTAGTTGTTACCAAATGTAAACTCCAGTAAATCTCTGATTTCACCAGGGCACCAGGTGGCAAACTGGGGCAGCTAAAGAGCAGATATATATGTACAATTGAACACACTGTTACTGTATTTACATAAGGCACTAAAATTGGGGTGAAAACTCTTTGCCATCTCCACTAACAACCTCCGCATGCCGGTCTCCTAAGCGGGGAAGAGGATCTATGAGACCTGATTACATATTGCAGCTGCAACTCAAACCACCCACAAAAACTACTAATCATTTCCCAAGAAAGCCATCATTGCAGAATGGTTATTCTCCATCTCTGTAGGTCTTTGCATCAGAATTAGGTATCGTTCTGGAGGACATCTGTCACCCAGAACTAGTTATTCAGTTTCATATGGGCGTAAGTGGGTGAAACAGGAGCTCAGGCTATTTAATGTACTTCCTTTAGGATTAGAATTCATTACTTTTTAATTGCATTTTAAATATGAGCTAACTGGCACAAAGAATATGGTCTTAGAAAAACTCAAATACTGATCAATTACATAACATTACCATAATGATATAGGAACACTGAGCATTCTCTCCTTTATGTACTTTCATGTGATTTCTTAAATCCCAGCTGGAGAAAAACATGTCTTTTCTTCTATTTAGTTCTACTTCAGGCACTACCGGTCTAACATTTTGCTTTCAGGTTCTAGTAACATCAGTATTGAGATCAGAGGTATTAAAACTTAGAAAATCTGACATGTTATGTCAAATTACAAAGAGAGTATCTGAGAGCAAATGGAAGAACAGACAGACTTTTAATTAAGTAGCAGAAAAAGAGAAAGAAACAGAATGATAGGAGGGAAGATGCAGACAAATATACAGAAGGGAAAGATTAAGCAAACAGTCTAGCGTAATCAGATGGGTATGAAGAAAAAACATTAAACAATGTTGAAATGTAGGGATACAAATTCATACATAAACATATAGCTACAGATAGTATGGGCATGAGCTCATTAACACTTATGGAAATACAAAATTTTATTCACAAGAATTGTATAAGTTAGAGGGTAATACTCATGTGAGTAACATGATGCACAAGAGGTTGCAGGATTTAGCCTTTCATAATTTTTCCTCGTGTATGTTGTGCACATCTGCAAAATGTTTAAGCAGGCATTTTAACTTTGAAGAAGACAAAACTTAAAAATAATAGGACCTAAGGGAAACCTTTACCATGAAAGCTGGTGGAACTGCAGTTCTACAAAGAACTGAGAAGAATACCCTAAAGACTAATTATCTGACAATACAACTAACATTATCGTTCTGTTTGAAAAATAATAAAGTAAAAGTTGCAGTTTGCAAAGATGTGGAATGCTTGCCCGAAGAAAGCATGATCGATGCATGAATCCTGAATCAGAGAATCCTAATTAATCCTCTAACTGCTATCTGCAAGAAGTCTAATAGCAACTCTGAAATGGGTGTAAGCAACGTATTCTTATGGGATTGCTTCTGCAGTTTAATGAGACACTGACTGTTAGCTTACCTCAACCATGTTTATAATAATGAGACACCTTTTATAGGGCAATAAGCAACTGGTTTGCCTAATAACAGACTATGATTCTGATGAGTGATGGAAGGTAAGTCAGATGACTTTGTCCGTGTGATACAGGTTTCTCTTTCTACAGAGAGGAAAGCAAAGCCCAGTACGTCACTTTCCATAATCCATCGAGGAGCCTGGTAGGGTCAGGAACAGAGTTTATGGGTCAAGGTCGTCTAGGATGACAGCAAAATTTTCCTCTAGAAGATGACATCTGACATTGTATTTGGAACAGTGTTTTACAGGATATTAAAAACCATGAAGTGTAAAAAAAAACCCAAGAGAGTCCGCCTTCAGCAATACAGTAATTAAACTTCTTACAAAGTATTCACACTTTGAAACTACAAAAACGGCATTAAGAGCCATTAATCAAGCAATCAAAAACCCATGACCTTCCTTCTCTTTGTGGTTTGACAAAGTGGCGCAAAATCTCAATATCATACATATGGATGCCCAAAATATATGGAGCCAGAACTTCCCAATGTTACTGTTATCCTGCCAGAACACCATACTCCTTCTTCTCAGATGGTGCAGCAGACTTCTAAGTTGTTATCCTACCACCTCTATCCACCTCTGCCAGCACTGTGCCTCAGATGCATTTGCAAAACTGGAAAGAGGAGAAAAATACGCTTTCACAAGACTAAACAAAAATTAAAAACAATATAAAAATAATACTTTTAGAACAGTCCTCATTGAAGCTACATTTCTTAATTTCTGCAAGATATCTATACTGCAAAGTGCACACTAGAAATACTTTTACCAAAATCAAATTACTCATTCAGCGCCATTCACAGCAACTACTTACACAGGACTTTTCTACAGAATATATTAGGTTTTTCCTAAGTAATACAAAATAATCCATTATTTAGATTATTTCAAATACAGTGTTCAGAATTTGCAAACTATTACAACACACACAAGTTTACTTATGGAAATGATGGATTTTAGAAGTCACAATATCATGAGTTTTATCGAAAGTACATTTTCCTTGAAACGATACTTGAATATCCTTGCAGGAGGAATTACCTTTAGCCTGTAAAATAGAATTGCTGGCAACAACCTCTAAAGTAGAACAGGCTTGCCTCTAAAAATAAGGCAGGGTGCTCTCAGCAGCACAGATGACTTTTTGCTGGCAGAGAGAGCCGGACGCATCCAGAAATGGCTGCGCGGCCGATGGCCAACTGGCTCCAGACGCCGGCCAGGCCCTCCCGGCTGCCCTGGAAGTCACCGCACGCCGTGACGAGGCGGTGGGCTCTGCCACCATCAGCACACCTGGCGTGGTGGTAACACACCCATAAGGCTGCCAGCAGCCGTGGCCATCACCCGCGGGTGGCATTGGCCACGAGTGGCACAGCAGCGGGCGGCCGGCGGCATGGCCGGTGACAGGGAGCGCTGGGGAGAAGCCCCTCGCCTCGAGGAGGGCGCAGCCGGAGGAGGGGGCAGTGGGGCGGCCACCTTGATGGATGGGGCCGGGGCTGTGCTTACACCCGTGTGTAAGGATGTTCGTGTGCACGCAGCCATACCCGCATACACGCACACGCAGGTCTACGTCTCTCACTGCCTGCCCGTGTGCCTCGGGCACACTGCGCCGGCCACCGCCTCTCCCGCCGCCGGAGGCTGCCACGGGGCGTGCCCCACTCGGCCGGTGCCCGGCGGCGGCCCGTTCTCCCGCCAGCCCTCCTGCACACGCCGCAGGGCGGAAGGTGCCGGCCCCGGCCCGGCCTTACCCTCGCCGCTCCCCTCCTTCTCCGCCATGGCAGCAGCCCCGCGCCGTCGCCATGGCGACCCGAGCCTGGCCGGGCCCAGCCGGGCCGTTCTCCTCCCGTCGCCGCCGCGGCGTCCCGCGACCGGGCGCGGCGGGGCTGACTGCCGGCGGCCTGGGCCGGGCTGACAGACGCAGCCACCTCCCCTTCGCCCTGCACAGCTCTTCACTTGCGGCCTTGGCGGCCCGCTAACACAGAAAGCAAACGGAAGCAGATGGCAGTCGGCTGCTGGAGACTCTGCGCGCCGGGCCTCCAGTACTGCGCCGGGCAGGGACCCACGGCCGCAGGCGCCCCAAAACGTCGATCGAGCCCAAAATGTGGATTTCCGTGCGGAGGCCCAGCCCCGGCCGGCTCCCCAGGCCGCGGGGCCCTGCGCCACCCCGCGCCGGGGTTCAGGGTGTCGATCCCGGCTGTGCTAAGGAGGGGAAGGGTGACCAAAGCCCACACCTGGCCCGGGGGACGCGGTGCTGCTGGGCGCTGCGCACCCCTGTCCTGGCAGCCTGGCCCCCAGTGGGCCCCATAATCCTGCCACTTCACAGCACTCCCGGAGTTTTCCCAGCAATTGCAGACATTTTTGTGTGTCTGAGCTTTACAAAGTGAAAGAACATTTTATTCTAAATACCATCGCTCTGAAACAGCTAAAATATTCAGTTTTAGCAATATTAAATACAACTGTGCAGTTTAAATTTAGCTTGCATTTAGATGTGCTTGCGATACATGGTTCTTCAGACTCTAAAATAACTGTGAAAGTAGAGAAAATATAAATATTCCAGCAAGATGAAACTGTTTATTCATAGAAAATAAATATTTATGAAATTCCTAGAACTAAAACCTTGTCCTCGCCACAGCAGGTGCTTGTTTGTCAGATGTTCAATTTTTGCAAAGCCTGTGTGGATGACAACGACTCACGCTTACCTCCACCTCTCAAACAAACAGTTACAATGAGTTCAGTATTCATGGAAGCCTGCAACTTCAAGAAACACATTGAAGTTAAATAGGACTTCTTTGCTTTAAAAAAAAAAAAATGCTTACTTGTTAAATAACATAACATTTGCTATTTGCCTTTCAGCCACTTATTTCTGCATTTTTATTGAATGTGGCTCAGACTAAAGAGGGTATAATAGATGCCCAAGAGATCACACACCATTATTCTGTTGGGAAACAGCTGATTATACTCTAATGAATCTGGTTCCTTTGAAAGGTTATCTACAGACTTGAACAGTTTATTAAAGTAACTAAGTGTTTTAAATTACATGTTTGACTACAGGAGTAGCACGAATTTGTTTCCTCTCACACTGATAACAGCAGTTTTGGTGAGAACAGCACGGCAGCTAAAGTTAGAGGATGCAGCAGCAGCAGAAGGAAAGGCCTTCATCTTCCAGTCTTACAGGGGTCCCATTTGGTATTCCCTCAACCCTTCCACAAGGGCTTGGCTTTCCTGGTTTTGATCTATGGTGGTGGATCCGCTACATGTTTGGAACTGAAGTGAAAAATACGTTGTTTTGTCAAGGACAGAGCTTTCTTAGCTTTTCCCTCCCCTACCCTAAATGTGGAATTTAATCTTCTTGAATATTGTGCCCAGCATTAGATTTCCTGTTAGTTTCCAAATCACTTGATTCATCATAGGACATTTACAGCTCTTGTACAAATACTACACTAATTCAAAGTGTTTACCACATTTCCCTAATGAAAGCTTTAAAAAAATCCTGTTCTAGTCATTCAGGTTTTCATGCCAAATCCATACCCAAAATATGAACAACATTCAGCTTTAAAATAGATACAAATATTGCCTATTATGATAATTTATTGAGATTCTTGTGTTTTTACCGTAGCCTTTGAATTGCAGTGAGTCACTGCAAATGTGACATGATAAGGCAGTAACTCCACTCAGGCCACTACCTTTAACATCTTCCCAGCAATTTCAGCAGGGCTTGCGCTTGGCTTTCTTCACCACCCTTTCCTATTTGACACACACTTGTCTCTGTTTCCTCCCAGAGGGATGGTAGCAAAAGCAGTGTGTAAAAGCTGATCAAGAAAGGGGAATTCATGAAGTATGCAACAGCTAGGACATATTGTGTATGCCACAATGTCTCTACGTCCCATTGTGGCAGCTGACTCCAGCCCTCACAGGCTGCTACAATAGCTCCTTGGGGAGAGCATTGTTCTGAGTATACAGAGGTGTTGGTCAGATCCTGGATGTTTGCACTTGTTAAATTTGATGCCTTTAGCCTAGCTGCAGAATTTTTTGTGACCTACAGCTAATACTAATTTCAGCAAAATAGTATTTTGCATTGTCCCATCCCTGTTGTTGAGATTCCACTCAGGACAACTACTGTAAATCAAAGTGCTTCATTTGCATCACCTGCTCCAGCCTGGAGTTCCCTTTTGCTTTGAATAGCTTTCAGCCAGGTGTCAGCACCTGTTTCTGCTTCTTCCCCCAATTCCTGACACACGAGGGTTTGGTGTATTTTCTATCTCCAGGAACAGAACAAAACATGTAATGAGAAAGCACTTCAAAATGAGAACTTGCTGCTTTAAAATTTCATGGTGATATATCTTGAAAAATCTATGTAGGAAAAAGATGTTAATAATTATAACGCAAATAAAATATTGGACCTGAACCACATGACGGTTTCCCTTCTAACTTAATGCACAGACATCTCAAACCAAGGGTATGAGTGGGCTGAAACAACTAATCGTGTTTTGGCACAGACAAGTACAAAAGGAAACCCAGGACTACTAATTCAACAGCTTGAAATATCAGCTGCTGCGTGCAAGATCTTTAAAGAGCTCCTCTGAAGAGAACATACCCTTTTAAACTTATAATTCTTCATTTTAAAAATGTCAAAAAATATCTCAGGGAAAAATATGGAAGGCATTGTTGACATAAAGCCTGAATCCGCTGAAGTCTAATAGATGTAAGGTACCCTTGCCTCTGCATCTAATTTCGTCACATACATTCCTCTCAGCTATCAGGGTCCTATCACACATTTGGTATATTTTCCATGCATATGTTCAGAAATTTTGTTCAGCAATAAAAAACAGATCTAAAATGGGAGAAGTGATGTAAAAGATAAAGTAGTTCAAGGAGGTATAATAATGCCCTGCAAAGTGGTCTCCTCCCGTGGTTTTGGGATTTCAGCACTGGGACACATCTTTGCTCTGAACACCTGCTGAAGACCTTCACTATGGAAGGCTCCTTGGTGGCCATATAACTGAAAGCACAAAGAAGCATATTCATTTGCCCTTCACAGAGAAAGTAAATTAATAGCTATGATTCTGTGACAGGAGTCTGTCTATAACTCTTCTGTAGCTGAATGGGTACAGCCCTGCCACTCAGGAAATGTTTCAGTGCTGCACTAACGTTTCGCACCAATACGACACAAATGACCCGAGTGCATTTGGCATCTCTGTTCTACTCTACCTCTGGGATCAGCAGCTGATTTGAGTGACTCAGAAACAGCTTCTTCAAAACAGGTATTATCTAAACATTATCTGTTCACCCAAATGATACACAACAACCAGATAAAAATGGGAAGAAGACTCCATCGTTCCTTGCCCATTCTATATCTTTCCCTTCAGACAGTGGGTGAATTACACTGAGAGCAACTATCCAGTTGACGCATGGGAGAGAAGACAACTTTTATTCTGCCTTGTTCTCTTTGTTACTGCAGACTTGGATCCTATGCTTGATCAGATGAAGAGAACCCTAGCAGAGTGGGTACAGACAGAAAAACAGGCATGCGTACCATTATTGGCTCTACCATTGACCTCTTCCAGACTGCTGGTATTTTCATATTAACCTTATCTGTCATCATTGTGTTTTCTTTTTGAAAACTAAAAGTCTTCCTGCTCTGACCTGCAGAGCAGCCACAACCATGTAAATTGGCAAGGGAGTTCCTTTATTTTTTATACAGGTAATAAATCAAAAAGCCCAAAATCTGATCTCTTAAATAAAATGTCAGAGGGCATGATTACACGAGACACGGGGAGTTCACCCATGCTGAAATAGCAAGATCCCTCTCTTTCTTCAAGTCTTATCCTTCCTTCTCTAGTGCTGGCTGCACATCCTTCTTCTGCCTTGTGCTGGCTCCACCATTCATTGAGAACAGGTATGAGTCACTGACCTAGCAGAAAAACAATCCATCAAAAAATGAATAGTTTTCTGCCATTTTAAGAAATTCAGTAAAGGGTCTGACAAGCATCTGAATCAGCACAGCCAGGAAGATGGACCATGCAATTAGAACTGAGGGAGAAACAGGGAGGAAGGCAGGAAGGGTGAGATGTTGTTTTAGAGGGAGAAAGCTCAGTGGTTATCTGAGCCTGTAAGTAAAACTCAGAAAAAGGGAAGGAAGGGGAAAGGAATAGGTTCAAAGGCTGCTTATAATAGCAGTATCTCAGATCCTTCTTGGTCCACAGGATGATACTGGAGCTCTCCTGGCAAGTATCTCTTGCTGCTTATATACGGCTCTGATCCTATGGATCTTTAGCTGCTCCTGTCCAGCTTCAGAAAAGTTGCACTTGAGGAAAAGTGGCTGAACATGCATTAAAAATTAGTTACTAGGAAAAAGGAAGCATTTCTTTCCCTCAGCAATATTCCTCAATGTCAAGGAGCTACTGGCAGTGCTTAGCCTCTGGGACTACGCCTAAAGAGCTGCAGCAGAAAAAAGCTCTCGCTTTTATATGTAAGTGCGAGGTTGCTGTTCCCCATCCCATCCAGGCACAGAAATGGCCCTAGAGATCCACATATTTTAACCTTCAGACTTTATTACCATTAATTATATCTAAAAGTGAAGCCAGGATCCCTGAGAACACGGTGGCAGGAACAAAACACAATCATCCATCTGCCTAGCAACACGGGTTGCCATGAGCACTTTTCCCTGTGCTCCACAGGCAGCAGGGGCTCACCACTGAACACTGAGCCAAGTTCCAGGGCGCTGTACTTGTGAAGAAAGCCTACTTTCTTGAATGAAAACCTTGGTTTCCATATCCACGACACCTGTGTTTCCCTGGAGCCTACAAGGTGTCAGCCAGCAGCCTGAAATTCAGGAATGAGGGACTTCTGGAGCAGCAAGACATCATCAGTGGAACTGCTCTTGCAAGAGACAAAAGTGATGATGTTGGCAACATGAATGCAAACTCCATTCTTTCCTTCTCTCTTTCTTTTGAAAAAAATTCTTTGCACATGTTTCAATACCATGGCAAAAAAATCCCCAAATAACAAACTCTCAAATCACTGAATTTCCGTACTTAGGAAGAAAAGAAGAAAAACCCATGAGTGGTACTGAATACCTGGAAATACTCTTTAATGCCCCTAGCTCAGAAAGTCCTTGAATCACAAACCATTTGTAAGAGCCTGAGAGAGACAGTATTCAAGATACCCATTTGCCTGGTTCTCCACTAAGCTCCTGCTTTAGGCCTCACTAGGAGAAAGGATGCTCAAAGATACAGACCTCTGATATGACCCAGAAGGCTCATTTTGGTTTTCTTAAAAAAGTGAAAGACTCTTTTGTCATTGTGTAATTTTTAAGATAGGCCACCTAATCATGTAGTTATCTAGAAGCTGTGTAAAAAATAGAGATATATGAGAAAAACACAAAATCATAGGTTTTAGACTGACACTTGGACATCACAAATTAATGGGAATGTTGAACACTGGAATTATATTTATGTTACCAATATTGTGAATCGAGCCTTTAAAAAAAGCTCTTATTTGGTTGTTTATTTTATGATAGTATGCAATTTAAGAGTATAAAGGCCATAGTGTGGGTCAGTTGGCCCAAAGTACATTTTACAAAGCCATCAGCCATGACAATTAGCTTTGGGATGAGAGGAGGAACTAAGGCTACACATCTGAATGATCATATATGGCACTTAATCACTTTACGTGAGGCATGATATAGTACTTTTTAATACTCAGGAAAACCCTCCTAGCATATGAGTAGCAGAACTACATTATTTTACATTATCTGTCAAGATTATTTGGGTGTGGAGATATTTCTGCACTCACTAGGTTACTAATAATCAAAAGAAAATGCACCTGGTTATGAGAAAACTCATTAATTTAAGCACTTAACATTTTTCTGTTTTCTTCAAAATGCAAATTTTCATTTATTAAAAAAAAATCTAGACCATCTGCTTGTGAAGATAATGTTTGGAGAATTTATGTGGTATTATCCTTTTAAATCTACAATAGGACAGTAAAGAGGAAAATCATATTCTACAACAAGTCCCATTAACTTATTGTGTTCAGGATTTCACTTTACAAGTCTGGCCCCACTACTTGCTCATGTTAACTTCAGAATTTCAGTGGGAGTAAGGTTAAAGCCTGTGGGACTGATCTTAATTTGATTCACAATTTATTCATCTCCACTGACACAAATGGCACAGGATTAAGACTAGTGTTACAGCATAAGCATCACCTCAGTGTTCATTCATCTCAGTGTTTTTTTATTCAAAGGGCTAATTGCATGGCTAACTTGTTTTTCCAAGTTCATGACATTTTCTTATTACTTCAAAATAAACTCTAACTTTGCAGAGATTAAATTCATTTCCATATTTAAGTAATGTTAACTCTGATCTAACTAGAGATACTGTAAAGAATATGTTTTGTAAACTTTCCTGTATAGACTTATTATTGTAAAATGAAAGTTGATTTGAAATAATATACTTTGTTGCAGTAAGAGAGAAAAAAAATTAAAAAGGAACAGAACTAAGACACTTCTCAGGAATATTTTCTCTACCTTTAGAATAAGAAAGAAAGTTAACTCCTTTTTGATTCCCTCGTGAGGGATAGGGAACTTCAATGCACTGTGTCTACAAGATAGACAACTGTATTAATGAAAATCTAATTTGTGCTCAGGGACTTTGCATATTGGCTATGAATGTAAAATATTCATACCACAATAGACTGTTGCACTATCAAAAGCTGAACTTCAGCCAATTTTACCAGGAAGAGTTGACATTTTGCTGTATTCTGCACTCTAGGGAACAGGAAAAATAAGCTATCAAAATGTTCCTCCACTTGTAAATTTTTCCAATCTAACTATTTAAGTATGTCATAAATCTAGAAATAGGAAGTGTTTGTCTACTGAGCCATTTAGACACAGTAACTCAAGCTGAGAGAGGTAACAAATACTTGGGATTGGTCGAGTTCTCAGTGGCACTGTGCCAGGGCAAGCAGAGGCACCACCTGCTTTTGTATCACCTTCTCTGCCATGCCCCAGGGCACGGCCAGGAAAGGATCTGAGCAGGAAACTGATTCAACTGAAAAATACTTTTTTGTTGTTGTGGTTGCCAGGCTGTGAGCTGGGCTGGCACAGCAGAAGGGACATCATAAGAACTGACCAGGCTGAGGAGACACAGACCTGCCACCAAGCACCAGCCAGAGACTTTCAGCACAGTCCTCCATCCGTGGGTGAAAGGGGCTTCTGGTCGATCATTGGCTTGCCTCCTGAGCTAGCTTCAGTCATGCTCCATTCATGTGGAGGCCCACCACGGAAGCAAAAGTAAGGCTTGAAAAGAGAAGCAACATCATTTATTAAACTAGGTGACAGAGCTGGCAAAAAAAAAAAAAAAGACTGTTTTTGGACGTATGATGCCTTTTTCAGCTCTGAAACAGAAGTTGCATCCCTTTAACAGAGTACAGTGGCCATAATTTTCAAATAAATTTGCCTTTATTATGTTAAATCATTTGGACTATTGGAGTGAAATGGCTAGTTGGTACCTGCAAGGTAGAGGTAAGTGTTTGCAAAGACATGATAAGGATATTAGCCTTGCAGGACAGAAGGACAAGCACTTATCACATGCTGAGCCCTAAGGAGTGGGAAAAACTGCACCATGCTGAACTGATTCTAATAGATACTGTAGATAGATGCAGATAAAGGAGAGTAAACAGGAAAAGGCACTTAAATATCCTGATAAAACCATTTAAATTGCCTTAAGGTTGGACATTCAGAGCTTTATCACTTAAGCATTTATAAAGCTGTGCAATGAACCGTGCCAGGGAAATGACAAACAACCTGAAATATAAACTAGGAAAAAAAAAATAGGCACCAAAGTACTAATGGGATATTCCTCCATGAGATGAGTTCTCATTTGCTGGATAGACACATAAATACTTGCACAGCATGACGTAGGGAGCTACAGTTGCTGATCAGACACACTGAACATACACAGATCAGTGTGTAAGATTACTCTAACATGTAAAGATTTGTAGCATTAGGAAAGTTGTGATCAATTACCTGATATGTTGCATTTGTGTGTCTGTGGGGGCCGTTTTTGGTAGTGCGGGAAGGGGCCACCTTGTGAGAGTGAAAAGCTCCCCTGGCTCCAAGGCGGAGACGCCCCAGCCCAGGCTGAGCCAATGAGCACTAGAGAAATGCCTCTGCAAATCCATAGTTGTGAGGGGAAGGACTGTCCTGAAAAGAAGAAGGTGGAGAGAACCTGCAGGAGAGGCGATTGACATGAACAAAAGATGACCATCAGCCTAAACAGAGAGCTTTGTGGACAAGAGGAAGGAGGAAGAAGGGAAGGACAGAGAACCTCAGACACCCAGTTCAACCAAACAGAGTAGGAGAAGGCAAAGGAGGTCCCCTGCAGCCCATGGAGATTCAATTGTGGAGCAGATATCCACATGTAGGCTATGGAGGACTCCACACTGGAGCAGAAAAGCTGAGCCTGAGGGCAAGTGTGACTGAATTGAGACCCCAGAGTCGCTCAACGCCAGAGCCGGGGGGTGAGGAGGTGCACTGGACCAGAGGCCTGTCTGTAGCCCATGGAGATCCCCATGCTGGAGCCAGGAGGGGTGCCCAAAGAGGTCTGTGACTCCATGGGAAGCTCTCTTTGGAACACTTTGTTCCTGGACTTCCATGCTGGGAAGAGTGGCAGAGGTGAACTGACTGAAACCCCCATTCCCTGTCCCCTGTGCCGCTGGAGAGGGGAAGGTAGAGAAATCGGGAGCAAAGTGATTTGAGGAGGGAGGGGTAGAAGGGAGGGGTGGTGGGAAGGTGTTGTAAAATGTGGTTGTTATGTCTCACTGTGCTACTCAGATGAATGGCGATGAATTAAATTGATTTTTCTTCCCCAAGTTGAGTCTGTTTTGCCTGTGACCATAACTGGTGAGTGAGCTGTCCCTGTCCTCAGCCTAATCCATGCCCCTTTGTTGTGAGTCCCATCCCATCTCACCGGCTGGGGAAAGGGAGTGCAGGCAGGACCGCGTGGTTTTCCTGTGGTTAAACCACCACACCTGCTCACTTAAGAAAGTTATGACTAAGATTATGCAGGACACTGAAAATGGGCTACCTAATATATGCAGGAGTTTTAAGCTGCTAACTGAATTTTACAAAGTGGAAATACAAGTTTACTGAAACTGAGGATCAGTAAACCCTAGATAGGTAACATCTTCCCAGTTCTATGTCATCAGCATCTTGATTTTCCAGCTGGAATTGGACAGGTATCTAAATAAACTTAGAAGTGGTATCATTTACACTGCGAGTTAGTTATTTTTTATAATTGCTTATTGAAGTATATAATTAAAACAGAACACAGATTTTATCTGTTTATATATACTTTCATGAAACAGCAGTATTTATTGGCATTGCTATATACATCATGGCCACCTTACAGCTATAGTTACTTACTGGCAGTTTAGGTTAACTCAGCCAAATACAGAGTCTAAAAGGGACAGTAGTTTTTAACTAAACCACAACACCTGGAAGCCTGAAGACCAAACCTTGTTGCAGTGATTTGAGGTAATACTGTTGTCTCCTGGTGACCTTACCTTCCAATGCCAGCTGGCATCTCCCCCTCTGTAACAGAAGAATCAGATAGCAATGGGTCTGGATGCCCTGGAATATTTCCTTCCATCTTCTTTCACCTCACCCTGGCTGTTCAGCACAGCATATTTAATACTTTAAATTGATAAACAAAGCTGTGACCCAAGGAGTGATCACACATCCCATTTTGTCACTTCTCAACCAGTACAGCTGCTGGAACAGTATGATCTTAAACTATTATAGCTTAACTAGACAGAATCTGCCAGTGAAACGATTAAGTGTTGTTCCTCTGTTACCAGACCTCAGATGGATAAGTCTTCTAACCCCCATTTTTCAAACACTAACACGTGTAAGTGATTTTCCATCTCTATTTCTTTACAGGATTAACAACAAACTTCCAAAAGCTTAGAATGCCTTACCGGAAAAGTGATATTGTATCATAAATCTGTTGCATGTGGGCTGAGTGTTAGTGTTATATATTTTAGGATATCTTTAAGATAGTTTATATTATTTAAGATTACTTTAAGATAGTATTTTGTCTCTTAGGTGTAGTGTAGAGCATCCAAGACGTATTGAAGATACATGGTTGAAGAGAGAACTAAAATTTAGTATTAAAGATGTGAAGCTGAGGTTAATTTGCAGAAATAAGAAAATGTAGAATAAGAAAATGTAGAGCATGTAGCAAGAGGGGAAGAATGTGGGACCTAGGGCAGATGGCATACCCAAGTGATGAGCCTTTTGAAAAGGTTATCCTTTTCTGTCCTGTGTGCCTCTGTAAATATCCAAAGATGCTCCTGGAAGCAGACAAATCCTTGAAGCCCTACCTCCAGTGGCACCACCACTTCTCCTCTTCCCATACTGAAATATTTGCACACTAGGAGATTAGATTTCACAGAGATGTAGACAGGCCCATGATCACCAGGTCACAAGACACTAAATGGGACACTTTGCTGATCTCTAGCCCTGACACCAGCAAGTTTAACAAGGTCAGAAAGCAAGGTGGTGCAGTAACATATCCTCCCTTCTGATGGTCAAATATATACCGCCTTGATCTAACCAGCAAGACTGGATGGCTACAGCAGTCTTTCCACTTAACAATTTATCTACAAAAGCTTCCAAATGCCTACCAAAAGTCTGCCAGGATGCTCATGAACTGCTCTGGTAGCCATGGAGATACACATGATTCTTCTGATTGAAAATTTCAGAAGTCTAAGAATCTCTTGTTCTCCTAAACAATTATAGCAGCCAAAATTTTCATCATATTTTCAGAAGTCCAGTTTCCAGCATGACTGAAGACCTCCTCAGTAAATATGACATAGTCCCAGAAAGGAATAAAAGAGGTTTTCTGTCTTTGTGAGATTACTTTGATTCAATAGTAGAAGGAAGAAGATGATTTTTAGAGCTCTGTTTTTGTCACTTTCAAACCTATATTCACTGGCATAAAATATGAATGCATAAAGTTATGAGCCTAGAGCGATTGGCTTCCCTATAGATTTGAGAAATGAGAAACACAGAGAATATCTGATTTGAGACTTTGAAAGAAGTAAATACCCATCTCTCTTTCTCAGTAGAAACAATCTTCAGTAATATCAGAGTTACTAAGGCAGGGGGGTGGAAAGGCTTCACTGACCATTCAAAGCTCCAGGCCTGGCATTTGGAACTGCATAAGGTATGGTTGGATATGAAGGAGCGAGTGCCATTAGCAGCATCACAATGGTTGAGGTTGGGAAGATGTCTTCTGCTTTTATAAGAGCCATCACCAAATTCTTTTGTCCATCCTCCCAACATCATTCAACAGCCTGGTGGACTGCAGCAGATGACAGTTGATTTTATATTAAGCATAAAGTTTCACAGACAAGAGCTCTTTTTTGTTAACTTTCTGATCACAAATAATTGCATGGAATTAATCACTTATATTGTCACTTGGAAATCAAGAATAAAACTGCTAATATTTGGAAGCTGGAGAGAGAGAGAGAGAGAGAGCATATGTGTTATCTACTGAGAAAGACAGATAACACGCACTGGGAAGATAAAAGATCTGTGAGGTATTAGTGTTAGGAGAAGAATTAGAATGAAACCTAAATGAGAGGATTTCAAAATAGAACAAAAATGAAGAACAGGTGTGAGAAAATATAGTCAAATACTTGAAACAGAAGCATCGGAAAACAAAAGGATTAAAGAAAAACTGGATATAGATATTCAGATGGAAAAGTTGTATTTGTTGGAATGATATATAAAGGATATTTTAAGTTTTGAAAAAAAAAAATTAAAAAGATAGGAGGATCTAGTGATCCAAAATATCAGCAGATCTAAACAGCTAATGGAAAAATCCCAGTCTTGAGGCATATACTCATACTCAATCCCAATCATGAGGCATATATGTATGCTTAGCTTTACCTCACACAAGTAACACCAGTGAGTTCAGCAGCAAGCTCCACGAGTGTAAATCACACTTCTCTCTCTCTTACACCTCCAGTTTCAGCAGATGCAGACAGAGTTAAAGACTGGAAAAAAAGAAGACAGAAATCAAATGCAATTTCCAATTCATATGAAACAGCAGACTGATAAAAGTACTGAAAGAAAATACTTCTCCTTTATCCTTAAAACTGTGGTTCCAAATATGCCTAAAGGGCAGAAAGGGGGAAATTAGCATACTGTTACCCAGTTTTAAATGCTTTTATTTTAAATTATAAGCTGTTAGGATTTTAAGTGATCTTGGTGCCCTGCAACAAGCAACTTTATTGCTAATTAAAATACTGTGTTTCATAAGTTTCCTTTTCTTAGTTCTAAGGATTTTTCTCATTTTTGTTATTCTCTAGAATTAACAGAATCTGTGAAGCGATTCCAGGAGAAGTAGTAATAAATTAGTGCAATAAACTTGACCAAAGAAGCAAAGTAAACTTTAAATTTCAACAAAACTGCTTAAAATCCAGAACACACTCTGGAAGAGCACAGTGTTTACCACTAGTATTTATTCAATGTTTCTTTAAACTTTGCTTTATTCAAACCCATTCTGCATATCACCCAAGAAAGCACCCTGTAGCATCCCAGCATGAGGCTGCTGACAGCCCGCCCTTGGCCAGGAAGGCAGGCAAGCTCCTTGCTGCTGCACCAGCCCTCCTGCTTTGGCCAGCACGAGGTGGGCTGCTCCATCTCTTCCACTTCACCCTCTTTCTTCCTGCCCTCTGCCTGCAAGCCACCTAAGCCCTAGCACTGATCCCAGCCAAATCCCTCCCTTTCTTGCATCAGGCTGCAGACTTTTTTCAACCAGGGTTCAGAGATATCCTTGGTCTCCAGGTGCTTGCTCCCGAGCACATTGGGTCCAAGGCGCTGCTAGCTGTAGGTGATGAGTGTGTACCAGCCCTTAGCTCCTGAAGGGTTTCAGTTAGCTGTCTTGCAAAGGGAAGTGCTCTGGCTCTGGCTCTGGCTCTGGCTCTACAAGTGCAAGTTTCCAATGTGGTCCCCATCACACCAGGAACAGTTTGCATGACATGGAGGAGGAAGGCACGAGAAAAGGAGGAGTATTTTCACCCTTATAAAAGTTTCACTGCTGGGTGTCCAAATTGGCTTCTGTGGATTTGTTACCTGTTCACAGCAATGAAAGTGAAAAGTGACTCAGCAGCCATGTCGATTCACCTCCCTCCCAGGCTGTCAGTTTGAGGGTTGTCTGAGGTAGTGTTCTCTGAAGCAGACTTTGTTCACTTGGAAGCTGACAGAGATCTTCAACTTACTCCATGTGGGCTGCCGCACACTACGATCTAGTGCAGGTCAGGTTCAAGCCAGACATTTCCATGTTCCAGAAAAGTGAAGTTCTACATCATTATAATGAAATATTTCAAGTATATGAAAGCATTTTAAATACATACAAATAGGGAAAGAGAATATAGGGAAAGCTAGAAACCAGTGAGGGAGAAGTACAAAGGAACAAAAGGAAATATTACCACAAATATTTCATCATAAGGGTGCTTCAAATAAACAGTGGACCTAAAGCTTGCTTCTGATTTATTGCTGGTTGCAAAAGCATGGCGTTAGATACAAACTCTCATAGTGTAAAGCCTAAGAACTTGGACAAGGATTGCTAGTTAGTTACTATGGAGTTAAAAACTCTTGGTTTTTGTGATGAGATGAGCTTCAGAGAAGAAACAGAGGATAAAGGAAAAACGCTGGGTTTAAGCATTCATTTAAATATTTGCCATCTGAATGCTCTCCATTCATTTTCTTTAAAGCTGACCATTTATAACATTATTTTCCATGTATTCATTTTATTTAAAGCTGATCAGTTATAACATTTCCTTACATAATTGCTTCTTTTTCAAGTGTTTTGTGGTTTGGTTTTTTTTTTCTTTTACTTTTAATTGCGTTTTGTACATCGGTATATTAGAATTTCACAGTGCCATCCATAACTAGAGTATCTGAGCCTTTCCCATATAGAATAACTGGCAATAAAAAAAACCTTCCTAGATATTGTGGACAATCTGACTCTTCTTTTTTGAAGCTGTGAGATTTATGCTTGGAGTGTATGTCTTCTTTCATTCCTTTTTAACAATACTTTTGGTTTTAAGTTCTTGAGTTTGTAAATGATAGACAAGCACGCTATTATCACTTAGCAACCAGCTTTTATTTTATTTCAGAAGCACTGTCCTGTATATGACAATAGGATTGTTAAAACAGTTCCTTGTTATGACTGGCATGCTGTGCTCACCTTGCTTCTTACTTGTTTTAATTTTTGCTACTGGGGATCTCTCAGTTTGCTGGTAAGTAGAGCAGGAGGGACAAGTGCAGATGCCTCATCTCACAGAGGCCAGGCAGTTCTGTTTTCTTTTGTACGAAAAAGAACTCATAAAATCTAGAATCTCATTTAGGCCCTGACCCTGTAATGAACTCAGCAGAGTCACAGGGGTCCGGAGACACAGGAAAAGAGAAAAGAGAGCCTTGGATTGCAAATACTGGTAATTCAGGGTGCTGCACAAAACATACTGGCCTGATGTTATTTAAAAGGATGGCTTGCTTTATGTTTTCTATCAGAAAACAAAAAATTAGCTGGCTAGTTTAGGAGCTTGTTGACTCTTGAATTAGCTACTTTAGAGCAGAAAGCCCCTAGAAAACTTGTGACCCTCCTCCCACCCCTGATTTTGCTGTCACTGTTCCTTTAAAGCAGCGTGACCTGCTGGGATACCTGGCTGTGGTTTATAACACCTGCTGGAAGGACTCCTTGCCTTCTGTCAAGAGTGTGCTCCTGGGAGTATCCTTAAGACTATGGATGTGCAACAGCAAGGTTAAGTGACAGTGCTTTTCTTCTGATGCTTATTGTCAAGTAATTGTTTTCAGAGAGTTAGCAAGGGGCTTACTGAGTTTTTGGATACTTTCCTAGGAAATTACCTGTAACCTTTTGCTAGCAGTTACTTTATTGTCTTGCCAGAAGAGCTTCTATTGCTACTAAGTCTGTCATATGAAATGATGCTGGTTTTCCTCATCCTGCAAATAAAGAAAGGCTGAGCAGAGTTGTTCCAGCAGAGTGTGTTAAAGAGCAGTCTATGATAAAATGGCTTTCTTTCCAGGGAGTGGTCTACAGTGAGGTAAACTTCACTGGATAAAATGCAGTTTCCTAAAGAAAAAACAACCAACCAAACCTCTGACCTCATTTCTTTATCCTGCTTTTCCGTATTTCTTGATTTAAAGATGACATAGTGTACAGTCTTAAAGTTAGTTCTTGCTTCTTCTGTGGTTTGTTGGTGCACAGTTAAGGTTTGTGGAGCTTTCTGAGCCCAGGCATGTGTGATGGGAGGTGAGAGGGCAGAAAGGAAAAGGCTCTGTTTCCTTCTCTCACCAACTGTGTGGAGGGGTTTTCCTTTTCTTTTCTGTGCTGACTTACTCCAAGGCCTAACAGAAAAGTAGCTAGATTTTGGGATGCTCCTTCCAAAGGTAAGAGTGAAGAGATCTCAGATCAAGACTGTGGGGAAAGGCAATTTTGCTCTTTCCAAGTTGCTTTCTGATGCTTTGGTGTATCCTGGAGCTATCTTCGCAGACCTTAGAACTCTGTAGCAACAGCCTTCTCGGACTGCCAGAGCAGTGCCTAGAGAGGGAAAACTCCCTGGCATCTGGCTATTTTTTTTTCTCTTTCTTTCTTTTTAATGTACTGGACATTTTTCCTATGTAGAAAGTAGTGCTGGAGAGAAGTCTGAGGTACTGCCTCTGTCTGCTTGTAGTTCTGAGGCTGTAGAACTTAAATAAACCAACAGCCTCAGGAAGGGAAATATTGCTGGGACATGTACATTTGTGAATGCTCCGGGCTTCAGCTGTGTGGCGTGCCCTCATTACAAAAACGGCCACCTTGAAAGCATGCTAACACGGGTTAATCAAAAATAGTTTGCTTACTCAGCTTTGCCTATCACAGATTTAAGGTATGTGGTTGGACCATGGAGGTACCTTTTGTTAGCATACAATATTTTTCAAGTTTTACGGGTTTTATGTGAGTTTGTGTAGCAAGGGCTTTCCTATCTGTAGAAGCCATTCTGTGTGAACTGAGGAGAAAGGACAGAGGAGGAGGCCTAAGAGCTGGTGGCACTCTGTTGCAACAAAAGGAGTGTGGCTGCATCCTTTTTTGACCAGAGCATCTCAAGAGGGGAAGGAGAAAGGAGTATTGAAGAGGCTTAGAGCAGAAGAATGAGAGGAGCGTGCACTCTATGTTCTATAGAGGGTGCAGAGCATCAGAACAGGAGGGAAAAATAACACAAGAAGGTGGTCATCTGGACATTAAGAATGTGTGTGTGGAGGGAGGGGTGTTGTTTGGGTTCCTTTGCAGTTTTTGTTTGGGTTTTGGGGTTGGTTGTTGTGTTTTGGTTTTTTAGGGTTTTTTTTTTTTTAAGTCAGGCTGAACAGAAAAGTTACATTAGGCAAGAGCTGATCTGTTGGCCGCTGATTGTGAACTGTCCTGCCCTGCACACTTCTTGCATCTCGCTTCTGAGCTCAGTTGGTTTTGGTTACATGTATTGACCATATGTTTCTTTGGGTCTATGAGCAGGAAGGTACACTGGAGCTGATGCTCAACTTTATAATGTACTTATGATTGTCTTAATAGTCCCCTAGAGAGATTAATTTATACTTTCTGGAAATGGTTGTTTCATACTGTCTTCTTGCAGGAAAACTATTTTTTGGAAGTTGATTCACAATGCTGCCTCCTCTTTCACAGACTGACTGGTATTGAGAGGGGTTTAGTTGATAAAACTTTCCTGAGTTCACAGCCCCACTCTGGTAAATGTGTGTATGTGGCAGGTTACAAGAAAAATCTCAAAAAATTGCAGATGTCTGATTTCTGGAACTGAGTATCTTCTTACAGACTACTTAATATGTAATACTTGGTGAATGTATGGTCAGTAAACTTCTGGGTGACTCTGAATAATAAATCCTGGTTTAATGTTGGAGGATGCAGCCTTTTCTCCAATGCCAGGCTTGGAAGCTGTTTGAGTCTTTGAATGCTCTGAACCAAGAAAGTGTTTCTCAGAAACTCACTGTTTTGGTTTTTTGCTTTTTTTTAAGCAAGAAAAGCTACTTCTTGAAAATGGGGAAGGGGGAATGTCGCTATGAGGTCAGTGGGTGTTTACTCTTTAAAGGGTGACAAACATGGATTGTGTCTGATTTATGATGTCCCAGTGTAGCTTTGCAACCTTCCCTTCTGCTTGGTGGGATGGCTGGAGTACTTAAATCTTCATCCAGCACAGGAAAAACAAAATAGCATTAGGATCTTAAAAGGGAATTCTGTACTGACCCTTGAGTGACAACCCACCTGGAGACCCCAAGGGTACTGTGGCAGAAAGGGGAATGCTATGCAGAAGTGTAATAAGACAAGGATGCTACTGAGGAGGAACTGGCTAACAAAACTGGTGCCAGAAGCCAGAATTTCAGTCCCTTGAATGCTCTTAGCTCTACTTGTAATCAGGCACTATAACCATCCTTAGGACCTAACTGTCTAGTTCCTGTGCAAATAATAGGCCTTGTTATGGCAAATGACTGTCTCATTTCCAAGATAAATTGGACCTCATTTGATATTAAAATATCATGGAGAGATTATAGATAGTACAAGGCAAGGTCAATCTGGTTCAGCATCCTGACTCTGACAGTGAGCAGTAGTGAATGTCAGGGAAAGAGAGGAGCACAGGGCAAGCGTGGTGGTATTTCTCCAAAACAAACTCCTGGCAGTTTGTTTATAGAGCCCATCTATAGAGATATATAGATAGGGGGTTCTTTGGGCTAAGAAATTGTCAGAACTGACCCTTTGTCATGCAACCTCACTTGTAACAAATTAGCACTTTAAAAATGTCTGAAAATTTCTGACAGGCTCTCATAATGATTAATGAGGATTTCATGAGGAGAGATGAAAGGGAAAAAAAAGACGTTCTCCACAGGCCCCTGCTATCATAAAAGGCAGGACAGTACTTCAGGAATTATAATCTCTTTTAATGTAATGGTGTGTTGAAAGTGGAACTCTGAAGGTGATATTAATTGAAAGTAGTGGGGTAAGCACATACTGAAAAGACGAGAAGCATATTGTGATGGTCAGACGTAGGGTAAAGCATGAGAAGAACAGCCAGAACAGGATAGACAAGGCTGTAAGAGAACAGAACTAGGAGAAGAGAAATGCCTGGGTCCTCCTGCAACACTGAAGGTGTACAGAAAGGTTCAAAGAAGGTTCAAAGCCCAGGTGGAATGGGACCCTTGAGACTATCCAGTCCCCTCCTGAAAGCCTGCTCTTCTTTTTGTCACCCCTTTGTCACTGCTCTTGGCAAACAGCAGGAGGAGGGATTTGGAAGGACTAAGGGTGAATAATGGAATGAACATTAGGGGTGAGGAGAGCAACTAATCAAAGTCTAAAGGAGCACAAGAAAAAGTGAGGGAAATGAGAGTAACTGATCTGTTGAAGGGCCAAGTCCCGGGGGGGATCCCAAATGACTTTTGACAGGGGAGATTGATTTGGAGAGAAAACTTTCTCTTAACTTATAAAGTAACACAGTTAGGAGAAAAATATTCCATGATGGATAAATAAAGCGCATAGAATTGCATCTATTATGTATGAGTAGATGTCACTTTCCATTTAAATGGAAAGGAAGATTTCCTTAATAAATTTGGAGACCAAAGAAAGGGTAATTTTAATGGAAGAGTGCTTGTGGTTATCAGCAATGATGTTTTGTTTTTCACATGGCTGTCATTATCATGCAAGTAGCAGCTTTGCAAATGAAAGCTGAAGTGCTTTCCTCTAGCACATTCTTGTTTCAGAAGTTCATGTTACCAAACACTCATTTTTAGGATATGGCTCATATCCATCTGCATGACCTAGGAAAAGCTGAGTTGAAGGATCTATTATCTGAATTAAGGGGGGGACAGAGTACAGCAATGAGGAGAAAGTATTCCCTTAACTTATTTTTCCTCTTCAAAGTATGAATAAGGAAGAGGCAAACTCCTGAAATACAGGACTCAAAGAGGACAGGGGAGCTATCTCAAAAGAGTTTTTTTCCAGAGGCTAATGTGTAAAAAATCTTAAATTTGGGGTTTTTTTTGCACTGAGAGGCTGTCATTAAGGTTACATATCTGTATCAGTTATGTATGTATTTTATGCACTTAGCTTTATAAGAAATACTGGGTTTACCAAAATTAAATCTCCTGACATCTGAAAACTGTGATTTCTCACTTATAATAATGGCTAACAGCATACTGTAGTTTGAAAGCACAGTCCTACCACACTTGCAAATATTTGTTTGGTAGTGTAATTGAGTGGTGAAATAGTACCCTTACTACTATGGGTACTAATCTTTAGTACTTTAGTACTATAAATTAATCTTTCAAAAAATAAAAAAAGTTCATCCATCTAAGTGGTTTATTAAAGAGTTAGCCTTAGCAACTTTTATATATATGTGTGTATGTATATATATATATATATATATATATATATATATATATATAAAAATCAGCTTGCTGATGTTACATTTCCAAGGGTGGGGGGAAGATTCTTTATGTACTTGTGCCTTTATATACAGGCTTGAATGCTTTGGGGTAAAGTAAGTAATCCCTTGATGTGCCTCAAAGCTGTTAGCTGTTTTGTTTCGCCATGGTAACAGGAGTATAAAGCAATATGAGCATGTTACTGAAGTAGGCAGACATGACATTGTTTAGGAATGGGATTACATGTGAGGACTGCAGCTCTAGAGTGATTCTGAATGAGGGCATTTTCCAACACAGAGGTACTGTGAATGTTAAAAGTTAAGGTAAGGCTTAGGGATCCCAAACTGGCCTAAAAGAATCTATCACTCTATAAAGTTTGTGGTGGTGAGGGTGGTTAGGTTGATGAAGCTCTCCCAGAAACATGGCTCAACATGTGATGGGGCTTGTGCCAGATCAAGGTCTAAATGTAGCACTTTGTCTGAGGTTGAGATATGAAGACTTAATGATGTATCTTCTCTTTAAAATTTTTACATTCAAAATTCAAAACATGAACCTTTGTCAGGCAGATGACATCTAGATTAATGCAGACTTGTCTGTAAGCTTCAGTCATCTTGCAGCATTAACTAGGTGAACCCTGTTTATTTTGTTCCCACCTTAGCAGAACTGTATCTATGTCCAGAGTACCTCAGCAGACTAGCTAAGCTAGGTCTTTCATGATGAAATGGACAAATTATTTATATTTGTGCAGCTTGATTACACACAGGCATCTCTCTAGCACTGATGCACTCTTATCCTTTTCCTCCCCTATTGAGATGGCTCTGACCTACTAGACTGAGATAAAATATACTAACTTGCATTTATAGTAAGGGAGAGGTTCTGGCAACCTTTTTCTGATCTGTACATATTGCATGAGGAACCTATACCTGTCTCTGCTCCAGCAAGCTGTTGTGTAGTGATGGGTTGAGCTAACCTTGCTGACTGTGTCATGTTTCCTCCAAATGGATCCAGCCTGACTGAGGACAGAGCAGTGTGTGTGAACGTGCTTGCAAGAGCCCTTTCCTTGTGCAGTTAAAACAGGGTGGCTTCCTCATTTCTCCTCCCTTCCTCTAGGTGCAGGTAAACATGATTTGTTCTGGTTCAGAAGGCCACGCAACCTGTACCAGCACAAGGCAACTTCATGCCAAACACACTTTCCCTTCAGCAAGACTTCGTCCTGGATCTTCTAGCTGTTTGAATTGCCTTTTTTTTTTTTTTTTTTTTTGCTCTGCAAGTGAAAATTAGCTTTTTATCTGGGCTCCCTAAGGAAGCAGACTTGTAGATCAGTGCTGCCTTTCTGTTCATATGAAACCCTCTCTGCTGTTTGTTTTCAAGTAACTTTTCACCAAACTGGAAAAATTCAACCACTGTACAACTCAGTAGCTGAGGAGAGGCCCAAATTCATGCTCTGCAGAGAGAAAGATGAGGAAGATGGAGCAGTTTTGGTTAGCTGGTCGGCTCTGCACAGAGCTCCAGACGAGCAGGCCTTGTCGGGTGCGGGGTTGGCCCTTGCAGAAGGGTTGTTAGCCCCGGCCTGGTGTCGTTCAGCATGTGTCTGTACATGCCTCCGACTGCTGCAGCCGCAGGAGAAACGAGTGTAGAGCTCTGCCTTTGTCCTTATGTAACTGTGCTCACAGGGTTCGAGCAGGGGGAACTCTTTTGAGGAGTGTGGGCTCGGCCCGAGCGAGGGGTAGAAAGGAGGCGGCCTGCCTGCGGGGCTGCGGCCTCCGGGGGGACTATGCAGTTGGGCTGGGAGCTCATTCGGGTTGACTCCACGGCAGAAAGCGGGTGGCTGGCTCGAGTGGCGGCTGGCTCGAGTGGCACGGTGACCGACTTCCCGGTGGATTATTTTCTCGAAGGGGTGTATCAGAAAGGGGGCCACAGCGGTGCGTGCAGCCGCGCTTCCTGCTGCCGCCTGCCCAACATGGCGCAGGTACAGCTGGCGACGCCGAGCGGGGCGTCCCGGCAGGGACAGCTGCTCCTTCCCTCGCACCCCGCTCTGCGGCCCAGCGGGGCGGGGGCGGCGGCGCCCAGTACCCCGGGCCTCAGTGAGGTGGGGGCCACGCGAAGCCGCTGCGCTCGGGCGGGTATTTACGGTACGGAGGCGCGCGAGCGGCCGTTACGGTAGCGGGGAGGAGGGGGAGGAGGGACTACGTGCGCGGGGGCGGGGCGGGCAGTGCTGCGTGCTCGGCCCCGCGAGGCGCGTCTCCCTCGCGAGCTCGGTGAAAGGATTTGGCGCCAGGCGGGTCCGCTCTGCAGCTGCCGCAGCCGCACGCACCAGCCGCGCCAACCACCCACCCACCGTCTCCCGCCGGGGCCTCGACCCAGAGCCGCCGCCGTCCGCCCCAGCCCCGAGTCGCCTGCGCGCCGCCCAGGGATCGAGCCGCCGCCGCCATGAGCTGCTCGCCCGTGAACGTGAAGAAGCTGAAGGTGTCGGAGCTGAAGGAGGAGCTGAAAAAGCGGCGCCTCTCCGACAAGGGCCTCAAGGCCGAGCTCATGGAGCGGCTCCAGGCCGCGCTAGACCAGGAGGAGGCCGGCGGGGGAGGCCCCGCCAGCAGCGCAATTGAGCCTGGCAACGGCAGCATGGAGGGGGAGGCAGCCGAGAGCGGCGGGGGCGCCTCGCAGCTCCACCAAGGGGGAGGCCTCGACCAGGCCGCGGCCTCCACCGCGGAGGACGACGACGAGGAAGGGCTGGAGGCCGCCGATGGCGACGCCATGGAGCTGGGCGAGGAGAACGGCGAGCGGGCGGGGGCCGGGGGCGGCCCCATGGAAGAGGAGGCGGGCGGCGAGGAGGAGGAAGAGGAGGAGGAGGAGGATGAGAACGGAGATGACCAGGGATTCCAAGAGGGGGAGGACGAACTCGCCGACGAGGAGGAGGCCGCGGCCGGGGACGCCAACGGCCACGGGGAGCAGCAGCCGTCGCAGCCCCAGCAGCAGCAACAGCAGCCCCCGCCGCTCCTCCAGCCGCGCGGCGCCGCCAAGGAAGCCCCCGGCAAAAGCGCCGGCGGCGCCTCGGGGCCCCAGGCGGCGGCCCCCTCCGGCCCGGCGGGTCCCGCCAAGCAGCAGCAGCAGCAGAAGAAAGCGGAAGGTGGCGGTGGCGGCGGCCGCCCCGGGGCTCAGGCCACCGGGGGTGAGTGTGCGCGGCGGCGGGAAGGGGGGGAGAAGGCCCTTAATCACCCTCCGGGAACCCCCGTCGCGGGGGATGGGGGGGGGGGGGTGGGCAACGGCCAGGAGGGCGGTTTCCGGGGCGCGCGCGGGAGTGCGCGACGGCGGTGCCTCCCCCGCGGGGGGGGGGGGGGGGGGGGGGGGGGTGGTGGGGGTGGTTCTACCGCCCCCCGCGCGGCACCGCGTGCTCCCCTCCAGGCGCTGCGCCGGCCCCGCGCCGCGGGGCGGTGGGGAGGCGGGGGTCCCGTGAGGGGCCGCTGTGCGGGGCCTCCGCCGGCGGAGGGGAAGGAGGGGCCGTCGTGCGGGGGAGGGGGGAGGCGCGGGGAAGGGGCCACGGGGGGAGGGGCGGTGGCGGCGGAGGGGCCGCTGGGGCGCGCTGTATTGTGCTGAGGAGCGCTGGGCGGCGTGACGTCACTTCCGGGCTGGGCGCCGCTCGGGATGGCGTTGGGAAGGCCTGGTACAATGGAGGCGGGCGGAGGCGGAATCCCTTCCCTGCAGGCAGCCGGGCGGCCCCACGCGGGGCTCCCGCCCGGGCCGCGGCGCAGGGCCCGCCGAGAGGAGGCGCAGTCGTGCGGAGCGCGCGGTGTCCTTGCGAGCGGCCGGGAACGTCCTGCTGGGGGGGAGGGGAGGGGAAGGGGGGGGGGCGGGTCTGGCCTCGCGGGAGGATTTTTTTTTTGTCCGATAGGGTTTTTTTTGTTTCACCGCTTGGGAGCGGCCTGGATTTTCCGGGGGGATCTTAAACATCGAGGGCTGTACCAGCTGCTGCGGGGTGTGCTGGCCACTCCTGCTGCGGATCAGAAATGATTTAGCAGACAAGTTTTGAGTCTTAAAAAATTTGAGAAGCGGGTTTTTATCCTGGTAGAAGGCAGAATTCCTCTTCAGGGTACTACTGCTTTTCTCTTCCTGTAGATTCTTACAGTTTCCAGAGTTGGAACCATTGTATAGGATTCTCCTCCCAATTAAAGAGTTACTTTGTGTAATTAAGTCATTAATTCTCTTGCAGGAGATGCTAAAACGGAACAAAAACCTGGTGAGAAAAAGAGGGGAGTGAAGAGACCACGTGAAGACCATGGCCGTGGATATTTTGAATACATTGAAGAAAATAAGTACAGCAGGTAAATAAACATTTGGTGCTAGGTAGCATTTTATGAATGAGAGATAAGGTACAGAAATGCTCATTTTAACACTGAAAATACACCTAGCCTTAATCTTTTTGTTTGATTTTTGTTTTGTTCAGGGCCAAGTCCCCTCAGCCACCTGTTGAAGAAGAAGATGAACATTTTGATGACACAGTGGTTTGTCTTGATACTTGTGAGTAAACATGCTTTCCTTTGTTTGGGAAAGATGTGGTGTTATGCTTTTAACCTAAAAACCACACTTGCTGAAGTGTGGGGTGAATACATTTATTGACTTTCACTACCAAGTAATTAAAAAAATAGAAATGGTGTTTCCACCCATTTTCAGAATGCAAAAGAACAGAAATATGTATGAATCTTTATATTAGCAGTAATAAGCTTGGTTTTCCCATGAAATCTGTGATACATAATTTTCACTGTGGAAATTAAGTTGGTCAAGGGTAGAGTAAGCATAGAACACCCCAGAAACATAGTGAAAAACTTAATTATGTAGCACATGAGCTTTTAACTTTATAATAAAATTCTAAGAGTGAATAGTGTAGATAGTTACAGCAGTACAATTGATGAAGTGAGCTTCTTTCATAACTTGCTGAGGTCTTATTTATGTACCAACCAGTAGAGTATTATTTTAATGTTTCCTGATAAATCTAACAAAAGTCAGGTAAGGCCTTCTGAAAAATTACCTGTTCATGCAGCCTGGGAGTTTGCAGGGCAGAGGGGTGATTTGTGCAAATGGGATGGCAGACAGAAGTGGTCAGAAGGGCATAGAAATTGACAGGTACCTACAAACAGTCGGTTTTTGAGGCAGATTATACATGTTAAATGACTGATGTATTATGACTGGTCAAACTTAACATTTGTATTCTTGAGGGTAAGTATAAGGACTTAGTATTTAAAAGCTTCAGTAAGTGATGTTTGAACTTGCTGCATTCTTAAAGTGCCATGGAAGGAAAGCTTAAATTTTCGCATTATCTGGCATATTTGCTAGTAGTTGCAGGTGTTTTTTTCCCAATAAATGTTTTGAAATGGAAGGAGATATTAATTTACAGCCACATAAATTGCTGAATACGCCATCCTTGACATTTTGGTAACTGAATCTCAAGTTTGTAGCTGCTAACCTGGTGAGTAGCCACCTTTGTGGGAGCTTCTGATTTTCCCAGTAACTCAGCAGTAGCTGCTTTTCATTGTTATTCTTTGTAGTAGAAAGTGTGGACCAACTTTGGGATTTAAAGTGTCAACAGACTGCTTGGAGATCAGAATCAAACATAGCTTTAAGACTGAATTGTGTAACAACTTCGTGCTCTCTTTCTGGACCATGATGATCCAGACATACAAGAGGTTTAGCATTCTTCAAGTGCTTTTTATTACCCGTGTCTTACAAAGAAGCTGTAACTTGAAATTCGGTTCTCATTTGTTGGTCTAAAAGTAATTTATACAGATGGGTTTCTTCTGTATTATTTTACCTGGTTTTTGTGCAACAAATAAAAGTTAGAAGCGCTAACAAGAAAACACTTGGAACACAAATACTGTAGTTGCAACTGAGGGTGGCCTTATACAAACAAAACAGGATCTCCTGCATGAAAGTTAACGGTAATACAGGGAGGACTGCATTTTAGTGTAGTTGGGCAGCATGTAGATTTTACACCAGGGCAGAATAGTTCACTGCTCCTTTCTTGTAACTGTCAATTAGGTTTGGACTTCTGTGGATTCCTTGCTCTGGGGAATTCAAGTGCTGTATCCTGCACCGTGTGTTACCAGTTTGCATTTTCTTTGTGAAACATACTGGGAGATTAATTTGAAACTTCATGGTGCTGAAGATGTCCATAAAACAAAGGTTCTGTCTAAGTTCTTAGACTGATAGGTGAATTCATAGTGCAGATCATGTTACTTAGGTGAAATAGGTTCTCTTAGCACCTTCTGTGTGCTTAACCTATTTGCATCTGACTTAACTGACTTTATTTTAATTGGATTAATCTAAATGGACTTACTAAATAACTGTATTAACCAAAGACAGTACTACTTTCAGTACTTAAAAATACTCATGTTCCTATTTTACTTCTCAGCTGCCCTTAGGTTTGGACATGAGGGGTAAGAAGACTTTAAAAAAGGTATCTAGCAGATAATGCAAAGAGCACAAAGCAGATTCCTTTGCTCTGTACTAATGGAAGTATCTTGGGTAACTGACCAAAAAGGTTTGCATTGATGAGATGAAATTAAAAGTTTTTAAGCAGGTGAAAAAAACAGAAAGTGACAGAAGTGAAGATGGCACCTTGAAAATTATTCTTGTTAGCTACCTTTTCTTTAGATTTTTGGCTGAGTTTCAGCCTGCAGCTCTGTCTAGGCATGTGTTCAGTTACTTTCCTGGAAAGTGCTGGGCACTTGCTGGCAAGTTGTGTTGAAAATCACCTTTGAAAGCTGAAATCACCTTTAATGCATAAAATTGGACAGCTGTATTTTGTTTTGTAATAAGAGTAAACAAAATGATTTTTATGTTAACAGATAACTGTGACCTGCATTTTAAAATCTCAAGAGACCGGTTTAGTGCTTCCTCTTTGACCATGGAAAGCTTTGCTTTTCTTTGGGCTGGAGGGAGAGCCTCCTATGGAGTTTCTAAAGGCAAAGTCTGCTTTGAGATGAAGGTGAGTTAAACTGCTATTTTATGGGAGACTGTTTTGCATGTTTAAATAAAATATTGTTTCTACTTGTCAGGGTTTTTTTGTGCTTAACTGAAAGTAACTCAGGTGCATAGAACTTTCAGAAGGCCTTCTCTTACGAGCCTATGAAATGGTTCTTGCTAAAAGGTGGCTCAGTTTGCAAAACGGCTTCCTCTTTTATGAGAACTTCCATTTAAGAAAAAAAAAAAGAAAAGGAAGGAAAAAAGGTTTGTGTTTGCCTTGAATGTGGAACTTCTGGTCTCAGTTTTGAAACAAGAGTTTTATTTGGCACGTCATGCATCAGCACTTGAAGAATTTTGATACTCGCTAGTCAGAAGTTTGTACTTTCTAAAGATTACGTTAAGTTTGGCTTTTTAAAAAATTACCTCAGCAGCCCTTTTTTTCTGTTCCTACTTAGTCTTTGAGTTTGACCTGCTCTAAGCAGGGATTTGGGCTAGATGACCTCCAGAGGTCCCTTCCAACCTGAATAATTCTGATTTGTGTATGCAGTGAATGTGAGTATTCAGCAGTTATTTGAATTTTGAGAGCAAGAGTTCTAAAGGGTAAGAATGGCAAAGAGCAATCAGCCTTGTAATAAGACTTCTCCAGCTTGTTGATGAAATAATTAACTGGAGGCACAAAGCTTGATTTTTATTTTTTAAAAAAACTTGGTGATGTTGAAGGCTTCTTTGCATATGATGTGCCTATGTATATAATTGCTTACTCTATTCTCTTTCTCTAGTACTTCCAAATCTAACCACTACCATGAAGAGTGGGTAGTGATCCCATTTTCCATGCTCTTGCATTGAGTGATTTCTGTGCCCGTTGGTACCTCTAAATTTGGAAGGCCAAGGAAGTGAAGTTGATGTCAGTATTTAGTGCCGTGTTCACTTTCAAATCAGTTTCACCTTGGTTGCCTGACTTCAGTAGTTATGGAAACTGATAGGAGGCTGATTTTCCACTTTACTTTGTTGAAGTTTGTGAAGTCAGTTAGAAAATAGCTGGTTGCCTACAGATTCCAGTGCTTTTAGGTGGATTTTTTGAATCTGGTTATATTTGGTTTGGAAGCTGGCAACTTGCCCAGGAAGTCTGCTTACTGTGAAAAGGGATGAATGTAATATTTTCCCCAGTCTGTGTAAAGCAATTTTTTTTATCCATTACCACATTTTATTGGCAAATGTACTGTTAATCCCAACTTTATGGCATTTTTTTTTAAATAGATTTATATCTTGTTTGTGACTTCAATACAGTATCAAAAGGACTAAGGCTTTTGGCCATTGAGAGGGACTGCTATGACTGAGTGCTTTGAAGGTATATCGTGTCTTGCATCTTCATTGCTCAGTCAGTGTAACTATCTAGTGATTGGCTTGTGATTTCACTCAAGCATGTTCTTATTATTGCAGAAGGTGATTATTCAGACTTAGCAAAGACTTAACCAAAGTGTAAAGGTTCCAGATGTCACCTTTGTGCTTCCATCTTTTTAGTGTTTAATAAGTATTACATACCTTTTAATGAATAATTTGAAAATAGGTTACAGAAAAGATTCCTGTTAAACACCTGTATACAAAAGACATTGACATACATGAAGTGCGAGTTGGCTGGTCACTGAACACAAGTGGGATGTTGCTTGGTAAGACTTAAACATTTGATTACTTTTGTCTTCTTTATTGTGTACATTGAAGTTTTAAGTAATTTTTTTCATAAACGGGAAAAACTTAGTGATTGTACTCCATGTGTTCTGAAAAGTGATCTTGAATCATTCACTGGACATGGTGTGAGAAAGTTTATTACTAGACAAAATAAAGTCACTAAGTATTCAAGCCTGTAGTAAGGATTACATGATCTGAGAGTTAATTCTTCCAGTGGTCAGGTATGGGTTGTGGAGAACATTCCTGAAGATCTGAAAAGATTAAGGATTTCTCCATTTCTCCTTTTCATGTAGTGTGACTAATAGGAAGAGGGTTTTTTTTTGTGTTTTTTAAGGGTGGGACAGGGTATAAGATTTAACCAGTAAATAAAAATTTGTAGGTGACTACATTATCATTATTTTGGCTTGGGAGGGGGATCCTCATTTCTGAAAAGAGCTGGGAAGAAAGAAGTACAACTTCATTAGATAAATCAGGACTGATCATATATACTGATACGTGCTGCTGAGATACATCTTTGTGGGAAATGTATGTGAATTGATATGTTCTGACACCAGCAGCAGCTTTCTAGTTAAGTACTTAAGTTCCACCTGAGTCCTTGTGTTTAACACTTCTGTTAGATTGTTCCTTGCAGCTTCATCTTCAGCTGTCACATGGGCTGAATGAATATCTGCTAAACTCCCCTTTAATATGGGGAGGGGTAAGTGCTACTGGAAACTAAATTCAGAAAGCCTTTCTGACTAACTACGTTGCAGGTATACTGGTACATAATCAGGTCTTCAGGGTTTAAAAGTACTTGGGCATGTCTTTATCTGGCAGTTTAGCTTTATGTCAACATGAATCTGGAACCAGCAGCATAAGGCTCTTAAAACTGGGATGAGGGGAAACACTGCTGTTCTATCTCAAGTTATTTTTGAATTCAAGAACAAGCTGTAGCTGTTTGGGGATCATCATTTGTTTTGGTGTTAATAAAAACATTCTGAACAGCAGCTTACTTAAGGAGCTGTAAAGTGTATTTCTGAAAGGTTAGGTGAAAATGTGTATTTTTAATAAGTTTAAATTATTTCTTCAGGTGAAGAAGAATTTTCTTACGGGTATTCTCTAAAAGGAATAAAGACATGCAATTGTGAGACTGAAGACTTTGGTGAGAAGTTTGATGAAAATGATGTGATTGGATGTTTTGCTGTAAGTTTTCAGTTGTATTTTCTTTTAAGGAAAAACATCCTTGAATTTTTAGATCGCTTTGATGTGAGAACAGTAAACCGAATACAGAATAATTTGGAACTAAGGCTTTTAACCAAGGGAAGAGGTAGAAATAGCAGGTATTATAAAGAGTGACTGCTGTCAGCATGTTAAAATTTCATATTCATAGGCTGATGTCTTTAAAGCCTTTAAAAAAAACCAACCCAGATCTTAAATTATATGATCATTGACAGTAACTCATTTTAAGAAAACTTCCAAGTACTTTCTTTATGATACAACAGCGTTACAGAAGTTAATATAGCAAAGACAGTGAAATGACTGATGTATAACTTTATAGAGCAAGGTGAGTAGTTTTATGCAAACTAATGTTTTGTCTGAAAACCAGAATTTTGATGGTGATGAAGTGGAACTCTCATATTCCAAGAATGGACAAGAGCTTGGTGTTGCATTCAAAATAAGTAAGGAAGTTCTTGATGGGCGGCCACTCTTCCCACATGTTCTCTGCCATAACTGTGCAGTTGAGTTCAACTTTGGTCAGAAGGAGGAACCCTACTTTCCTGTACCTGAGGAATATACCTTCATCCAGAAGGTCCCCCTGGAAGATAGGGTCCGAGGACCAAAGGGACCTGAGCAAAAGAAAGATTGTGAGGTAAGTTTCTTGTTGATAATATCAGTTGTTGAGATAGATGAACAGAAGTGAAGTTCAAGCAGACTATTACACAACTCAGACTTTTTTGTTTGAGGGCTTGGTATCCTGTGACTTCACCCCCCACCCTGACACCCCTACACCCCCCACTCCGTTTCCATTAGGCTTGCATCTAAGTTGTGTATTAAAGAAAATCTTTGAATGAGTATCTCAAGTGTAGAACCTGTCATCATAGGTGGTGATGATGATTGGCTTGCCTGGAGCTGGCAAGACTACATGGGTTACCAAGCATGCAGCAGCAAATCCTGGGAAATACAACATTCTTGGGACAAATACTATTATGGACAAAATGATGGTAAGTGATAATATGATATTTTATTTGTTCATATGTTAAAGGTTTCTTGTAAATTCAAGGTCTTTGGCTGCCATGGGTTTCTTTTGTATCAAAGAAATCTAAGAAACTGGCTACTGGTTAGCTAGTGACCATTAAAAGATTTTTATCTTGCTGAGCTGCTACTCATGGAACAGCAGGATTCTGAAGCTTTTTGTGGTGCTATATATAAGAAATAGTCAACTGTTGTTGACTAATTTAAGTATTTCTATGTCTCTTTATATCACTGTCCTTAGAATAGAACGTTTAGGTTTGAATGAGTTATGTGATGAGTATACCTTAGATTCAGCTGTACTGATTCACCTAAATTTTTTGCTGATCAAGCTCTGTGTCTTGTGGAGGCTTTGGGAATTGCAGTTACGAGTTTATAGCTGTGGTTTTGAATTGAACAATCCTTGAAGCAAGGTGAAAAGCATTTAGCAAAGAAAAACAGCCACGTGTATGAGGGCTACTTTAACTTTGGGAAATCTTTCTGTAGGTTGCAGGTTTTAAGCGGCAGATGGCAGACACTGGAAAACTTAACACGCTGTTGCAGAGAGCTCCGCAGTGTCTTGGAAAGTTTATTGAGATTGCAGCTCGTAAGAAGCGGAATTTCATTTTGGATCAGGTAGAACCTTCACTGAAAAATGGTCAAGGAAATTTGTTATAGGCTGTAGTGCAGTAATTAAATGGGATTAAAGTTACATTGTAATAGTGGTTGTTTCACTTACTGATTTGCTACTCATTCACGGGACACAAAGTTGAGATATTACTACAAATGATTGTCTGAACTTCTGGATTTATGGGATGTGGGAGGAATAGTGTTTTAACACGTGGATATGAGCTCGTAACTTTGCATTATTCAGCATCTTTATGTCCAGTTATTTGTAAACTTCATTGCAAGCTCTTGTAGAGGTGAAGTCTATACACCATAAGTTGACTTCCTTAACTCTTACAATGACAGCTACGTGTAGTAAGTTACTGCATTTTTTTCAGACAAATGTGTCTGCAGCTGCGCAGAGGAGAAAAATGTGCCTGTTTGCAGGCTTCCAGCGCAAAGCAGTTGTTGTTTGCCCAAAAGATGAAGACTACAAGCAAAGAACACAAAAGAAGGCAGAGGTGGAGGGAAAAGATCTTCCAGAGCATGCAGTTCTCAAAATGAAAGGCATGGAACATAATCCTATACTGTGTTTTAGGATGCTGAGTATCTGTTTAAAGGATTAAGTAAACGTGAAGTCTAAAAAAATCACTTTATCTTAAACAGTTGTATTTAAACAAAACTGGAAGACTATTGTAACTTGTAGGACAACACTATATTGTGTTCCCTCTGCTGCAGTCCTTAACACTACTCAGTTATGCTGATACGCTTCATGCAGATGCACAAAGCTGTCTTGGCATAAAGTGCCCTATATAAGTGACATATTTGGCAGAAACTGGTATTCTGAGTGGAGGCTTATAAAAGAAAAAAGATATAGGCAGAATGTTTTCAAGGTTTGGAACAGTGCTGGCAACTCCATGAAGACCTCTTTATTTCTTTTGTCACTCTTACATTTCTTAAATGCTCAAATTATGTAATTTTGTCCCTATACTGAGGGGAATGCAGGGGGTGGGAGGAAGAATGGGAGAAAGGTGGTAAAATGGTGGCTTTGCTCTCAGCTGAATGTAGATGCTGAATACTCAGTGTTTTTGCAATTGTAGGGAACTTCACACTGCCAGAGGTAGCAGAATGTTTTGATGAAATAATCTATGTAGAGTTGCAAAAAGAAGAAGCTCAAAAGCTTTTGGAACAATATAAAGAAGAAAGTAAGAAATCTCTTCCACCGGAAAAGAAACAGAACACTGGTTCGAAGAAGAACAAGAAGAGCAATAAAAATCAATTTAATAGGGGTCAGAGAGGCCGTGGAGGATTCAATATGAGGGGCAACTTCAGAGGAGGAGGTGAGCCTAGAAATAAGCCTCTAAATTCTGGAGGTTGCTTTTGCTGGGGATGGAAAAGTTTGTAGTACTTGGATTGCAATTAGTATTTAGTGGGAACCTTGATTTTAGCTTCGTTAAGTTTAATGGATTAGTGCAAAGTTAGTTGTCCAGCTTGAAAAGTTAGGCTTGCCAAAATGCTGAATTAAACCATTCTTACGGTTTGAGGCGCAGCTTTTGACTTTGTGTTAGGTTTGGTGTTTGTATACCAGACCGTACTGGGAGGGGGTGGGTAGTGCATGGTTAAATTGCCACTTCTTGCTGTGGCCAGATGACTTAATCTTTACATTGAAATTTTTGCACTGAATTCAGACATCTTATGTCTGTACCATTGTTATTTTGAACAATAATCTTCATGTAAGAGATGAGTACTTGAGACAAAGCAATTACTTGATTGAAGTAACTCTCTCCCTGCAGTCCCTGGCAATCGTGGTGGATACAACAGGAGGGGAGGCAACATGCCTCAGCGAGGTGGTGGAGGTGGTGGTGGTGGCGGTGGCAGCAGCGGTGCAATTGGCTACCCGTATCCTCGTGGCCCTGTCTTTCCAAGCAGAGGTGGCTACTCAAACAGAGGAAACTATAACAGAGGTGGAATGCCCAACAGGGGAAACTACAACCAGGTGATGCTTTTGGGGGGATTTATTAGTTAAACTACAGTACTTTGGATGACGTTTGAAAGGTTGGTGGCTGTCAGTAGCCACAAACTTGGTTGTGGTACTACACTAATCCTACACTGAAAGGCCTAGCTTTCTAGTTCAGTGTAAGTGCCCCAGGCTCTGGTACATAAGAACTTCTGATGTTGATGTGGGGCTTCCAAGGTGAGACTGTACCTCTGTCCTGTTAGAGATGAAGATGTTCAGGGCATGTGTGTGTGAAGGCTTGTGTTTGATTTTTCTTTTAATTTTTTTCTTACAAATAGTTGTAATTGTTGTTTGGCCTTTGGTTCAGGGTGTATCTTTATCAAGTATTTGGGCAACTTTCTGCAAATAGCTCTGGAGAGAGTCTTTAGTTCAATGTCTGGTATTAAGCACAACTAGTAAAGACATACTAGTGTAACTTTTAACTGATGGAGTACCAGTGGAAGTATTTGAAAACATAATTTGGGTTACTGAAGAGCCAGCAGATGGAGCTCAAGCTAGTAAACATGGCTCAGGTTTGTCTAATATGGACAAATAGGGGAAATGCAGTGTTTTATCTACTGGTATGAGTGTCACTTTTTTGTACCATAACTTTTATTTTAAGTTTTGTGGACCAGCTCTTCTATTTTCAGTTGTATGACCCATATCCTTTTGTCAGATCAGATAACACATCCTTGTAGCAACTACAGCCTTTCCTAACTAAAAATAGGCAAGCTCTTGTATTTTTAGTTGTCCTGGTGCAGTTTAGCAGCTGGAAATTGGGTGAGTCAAAACTGGATTATCCAGCTTTCCAGACCACTGGCAACAACAGTTTGAGCTGCTTTATTAATTCCGAGGTTCTTGCCCCATGTTTAAGAAGCGTTTGCTTGGAAGGGGAGGCTTTTGGTATTCTATTGTTTTTCAGGGAGGTTTTTTGTTTGATTGGGTTTTTTTAACCTAGGTCTGATAGCTTGTATTTGAAAGATTCTGTATGGTATGTGATGTTTTGGTGGTAATAGAAGGATTGGTATTGGTACACTTGTGCAAAATCCATTTAGGTGAAGTAGTTGAAAACTGTTCTTCTCTTGCAGAACTTCAGAGGAAGGGGAAATAATCGTGGCTACAAAAACCAATCTCAGGGCTACAACCAGTGGCAGCAGGGTGTAAGTAGTAATAACTTTATCTTTTCACTGATTGTTAACTTGAATGCTTCAAAATGCTGTCTGAAATAATTAGTTGTGTAGTCAAAACTGGATAGCAAAATCTTTTAATGGTGGGTAATATCGCTATAAATAGTTTTCTGTGCAAAACTTAATCTGGCTTGATGGTCTTCGTATATCGTGTGTCAGCTATGGCTTATTGGTCTTAATGGTATGTAGTATTTGGTTTCACATTACTACTGTGAAGTGAACTTAACTGCCTACAGTTGTTAAGGAACTTGGTGCTATTTGAGAGGACTTTAATCTTCTCAATTCTGGGAGACCTAGATGCTTGTTAAACATTTTTTTTTTTCTGTGAGAAATTGAAGCATTATGTGATTACAGCTTAAAATTAACTATTTATGCATTTTTTTGCAGCAATTCTGGGGTCAGAAGCCATGGAGTCAGCATTATCACCAAGGATATTATTGAATACCCAAATAAATGAACTGATACATATTTCTCCAAAACCTTCACAAGAAGTCGACTGTTTTCTTTAGTAGGCTAACTTTTTAAACATTCCACAAGAGGAAGTGCCTGCGGGTTCCTTTTTTAGAAGCTTTGTGGGTTGATTTTTTTTCTTTTCTTTTTTTGTACATTTTTAATTGCAGTTTTAAAGTGATTCGTAAGAGAACCTCAGCATTGTGCACGATAAGAGAATGTGTCAGTATTTCAGGGTTCTACATTTTATCTGTAAAATGTGACTTTTTTTTTACCACAACAAAAGTAAAACGTTGCTTTGTACCTGGTGTCTTTTTATTAAAGAATTTTCTCCTTTTTTCCCCATCCCCCAATTTCTAAGAAACAGTCGTGAGTCGTGTCACAATATGATAGAAATGTTAGCAACCAGATTTGTACGGAGGCGCCTCAGTAGCCCTCATGAATACCATGAGATCATGTAAAGCTCCGTATTACACTCCATCCTCTCTATGAAGCTTCTGGGTGGGGAGGGGTGGAGGGGGAGGTAAAAGTTTCTGGCAATAACTAGGACTTTTTGTAACATTTGGAACTCAATAAGATGTTGGGGGCAAAGAGGAAACCTGGGGCTAAATAGTGAAGGTGGAGTGTATGTAGAAGCTCTTAAAGTTGTAAAACTTGGTTGCATTATTTGTGGAGGCTCAAACTTGTGAAGGTACAACACCATAATTTCTTTTCCATTTGTTCTGCATTTTGATTCTGAAAAGAAGCTGGCTTTGCCCATTTCTTATTAAACAAAACTTGTTGTAAATCCAGTTGTCTAATGGGATCTATATGAAGTTAGCTGTGTGTCTGTATAACTTTTTCCCCACAAAATACTGTATACCTAGTGTGCTTGTAGTAGTTACTCCACCATTTTGTAAGCTAATGAAACTGTGAGTCACCCATTTTATATCTAATTTTTAATCATGTCAATTCTCAAATGGGTGTATCTCCTTAGCCTGCTGATTCCTTTTCTCTTTAAAGAAAGTGGGTGGAGAAATCTAACTCTAGACATTTGTTTGCAATAAAATAAACTCATTTTACTCTTGTTTTGGGATTGTTGCCGTCAAGGTCTAAAATCCCTTTAAGGCTATAAAGAGGAAGAGAATGTACGAAAGCGGTGATGTTGGACAGTTTTAAACTCATTACTGTGTACATGCTGAAATACTTGTGTTTCTTTAAAAATCTGAACTGGTGGTTGCTCTGTTAGAGGTATATCACGTGTGTAATCTCACAGTTTAACATGGTTATATGTACAGGGCAAAAGTTGGCTTGCATCATGTAAATCCACATAACCTATTTATTGTAAACTAGATGTGAGGGAAGGAGCTGGGGAAGAAACTGGGCAGGGAGTAAGACAGAAGGAGGGTTGTCATGGAGAATGAATCCTGGAGTTGAACAGAGCGCCTCAATTTGGTTTAACCTCTATTTTGTTTAGATTTATGCTTTTGTAAAATGGTAGTGGCAATGTTAGCTAATAATTTTCTTGCATTTTAATGCTGTGAGACAGGGGAGAGACGTAATGTTGTAAGTGGGACTTGTGGTACACATGTGAGAACACATGTCCCTGCCAGCACCTGGGTGCTGGGTTTGCCTGCCAGATTCCTCGTGGCAGTGTACGGACTCGCAGAGGCTTTACTGGCGGCGGCCTAGCGCTGGAGTCGGTGTAGAGCGCTTGAGGCTTTTCTCAGATGTTAGTTGACTACCGATAGTCTTCACAAGTTTAAAGTTGTGTTGCTCTTCTAGCCTTTATAGCAGATGACATTGCATATTGACATTAAACATTAACAGCACCACCTCCTTGTTAATATTGCTTTAAATCATCCCTTTACTTTGAATGAGAAAAATGTAAAGTGTCTTTAAAGAAACACTATTTAATGAACTAGAAATATGGGGAATCAAAACCCAAAATCTGTTTTGCTGAAATGGAATTTTCTTTAGACTTGCAAGAAAAGTTTAGTGTAATTAAAGTCCATCTCCTTTCTACCCTCCTCACCAGAACTAATGCTTTGTATGGAGTGCTGACCCTTTGCTTATTTTGGTACTCTATAAAATTATATAGTCCTAAACTGAAATATAAGAACCTACACTTACTATGTGGTTGTAAAGCTTGTATTTTAATTCAAAAGTCTGGGATGTTAATTTTCAGTTCTTTCATGTATAGTGGGTTTTTTTTAAAAAAAAAAAAAAAGGTACACACAAGAGGAGTGCTTCAACTATCTTAACACTTGAAAGAGGAGTATGTTTCTACTAAAACTACTCTTACGTGGAAAAAGCTGTTCCATGAGTTCAGCAATACATGTGCTTCCTGTGTTCTGAGGTGTAGAATTCAAAAAAGCTTTGCCCTAAGGCCCCCAAGGCATGGGTGGTGGTTCAGAAAGGGGATGAAGTCTGACCCACACAGCAGAGCTGAGACCAGCACTTGCGAGAGGCTTTGTTCAGCCAGGGTCTGCCTGCACCCAAAGGAGAGATGCTCCCTCAATTTATCTTGGCTCAGATTGCTGTTAGAGAAGGGGTTTATTTTGCCATGTGAAAATGGCTTGTGTAGAAAAGCCATTACCTAGAAAATCAATAATATTAACACACATTTGTAGTTTGTGTTTAAAAAGGGCATTACGAAACTGAGCTGATAGCTACAGAAACGTGAGGAAGGCGCAGCTGTATGTACCAGTGAGGGCCGAGCCGTCTGTCATGCTGAGTAACTTCTCACCACTTGCAGACTTGTTTACGTGAGGAAAAGCACCTGTATGACAGCAGCCCCACTGCTAGCAGTGGTGGTGCAGCTGCTAGTGACAGAACGTGGGGTTTGGGTTGGTTCGGCTTTTTCTCAAAGTGGGCTTGCTTTTTTTCTAATTGAGGGGCTGTTTGGGGGGGGTTGGGGCTTTGGTTTTGTTTTTTTTTCCTGAGCACAAACCTGGAGAGCCTTGGACCTGGCTCAGTAGCAGCAGGAACGTGGCACGTTCTGTCTGTGCAGCTACAAGCAGCAGTAGCAGTAATGTTGCTGCTGGTGGCACTCCTTGCAGCTGTCTGCAGAAGCTGCTTACATCTCATCTTGCAACAGGTTGTAGCCACCCTGCTTGGCTGAAGATGGGTCTGTGCTGGATAGCACAGGAGGAAGTTCCCACTTAAAAACCCTCCAGTTCTGTTTCTGCATTTGCTAGTAGCAGTTGCTGGGATACACACAGAGTAAATGGAGGTGCCTCCCTGATGCACCATGGTATTGGCCAGGGGCTGTCCTGGGTGCTCTGAGGGTAAGTGGGCTCTTACCTGTGGGACATCAAGGCCTGGCTTTTGTTCTGGGACACTTTATAAAATGCTTCTCCCCAAACCCCAGCCCTGCTGTCATGAGCTGGCCCTTGAGTGTGCTGCACTACTTGTGTGCTGCATGGGGAGTACTCAGCAATGCTGTCCTCTGTGTGTGTAGGAGCTCAACCTAAGCGGCACCTGCCTGCAGGTTCCTTTCAGTGCCTACTGCAGAATAATTCTTGATCAGCAAAGATATTTTTGGAAATTCTGCCCAACTTCTCTGATAGCAGCATGAATTAAGCCAGTGTTCTGGCAATGCCATGTGCAGTCCCTGCCACTTGCATAAAAAACCCATTTCTTCATGGTGTAAGTTTTTAATCTCTTAAAACACTCAAGCAATATTTTTAGTAGAAATAGGTGATGAAATAATCTTTCTAAGATTTGGAGGTTTCTTTGTTCATGACCTTTTTGTAAAACTAGGCCAGTGCTTTCTAAAAGTGCAGCCTCAGACTAAGCCATAAGAAATCAAAGTGAGTTACGGGGAGACATGAGTGACTTTAATACTTCTGCAGATGTTTAACTGCTAGAGGTTGGGCTCTCCCAGGCAAAGCGTGCATATACTGTGGTTGTGAACTAGTAAGGTAGTAGTAAGTATGGCTGAGGCCATGGCCACAGGCCTCCCTCAGCGCTGTGGAGGATGGGAATTGCTCCAGGATGTCAGAAAAAGCTGCTGAGAGGAAATTTAGAAGAGCAGCTTTGTAACTGCGGTGTTAACAAACCGGCTGTGGTGAGGTGAGAGCAGAGCCTCTCTCTGACGCGCACAGCTCACCTCGTCTTAGACAAAGCCACCCGCGTAGCTGGAGGAGGAAGGAGGCCTCTCTGTATTTTAATAGCAGATTAGCGATTAGTTTAGTGCAGCTTCTCTCCTTGGCTCGGTGGCAGAGGCACGAGCTGTCTCCTGCAGTGCAGCAGGCTGCTCTAGAGCCTAGCCATGGCAGGGAATCAGCTGACAGCGGGGCTCGGCCAGTAACTCATCTGGATGTGACCCTTGCCTTAGCTTGTCTTTCTGCCAGTACTGGGGGCGGCAGGAAGATTCCGCAGTGAATCAGCTGCTATGTAAACTCAGCTGTAGCTTAACAAAAAGATGCTTAGTGCTTAACATCGTCAACATTAAAAGAGAAAAAACAAAAGCAAGTGTAAAAAAACCTCAGTAAAATATAACTACTCGTGCAGGTGACTGGATATACAAGTGTTACCTTAGAGCAAGGTTTTTGTTGTCTTTTCTGGTTTAGTAGATAAATGTTTGATCTGCAGAGTAATTTTGGTCCTAAAAATTACTGAAATCAAATTTCAGCTCAGACAATTTTTCCCTCAAACTTTTTCATGCTCAGAAAATTTTTATGACTTGGTAGTCAAGGGCGGATGCAATTTACACTGAGGATCTGGGGATATGCTGCCTGGTTAGCACGCAAGGATTGAAAAGATAGTCATTTTTCTCAGTGTTAATTCTCCCTTCGCTTGGATCAGGTGGCTGCTTATTAGGACACCTCTGATAACTAAAGTAGCAGAAAAATGCAAGTATGTGTTTTCCGATCTGAGTGTGGCCGTTGTTTATGTCAGACTTGCCTGCGTTAATTCTTCTGCCACTCTGTGCTCTGGAGGATTTCCCCTCAAGTTCTAACAAAAACTTGTTTGCCTTAGACAAGGAGAGTCTGTGCTGGCAAGAAGCACGAGTGATAAAGCACAAGTTCTGAAATAGTGCTCATGCCCAGGAGAGTTGCGAAATAAAAAGTCCAGAATAGTACTGAAGATCTCCCTGGACGTAAACGCATGCTTAAAATACCAGTGGTTGTTTACAAGGTGAGAGACAGGCAAAAGGCTTGATTCTCTTTTCTTAGTGTCTGTGTCACCTATTCAGACGCAGGCTAGAGCTATGTTTGGGCGCTGCTGAACTTTCAACTTTGTGGGGCTGTTGAACAAGTACGTAAGATAAGCCCTTGTATTATAAAAGGACTTTTGTCTTTGTGGTAAGAAGGTAGTAAGAGATGGGAGAGAGGAAATGAGTAAGCCTTGGAGGGATTTACTGTAATATTTTTTTAATGAAAGAAATGATGCTTGGGGTTTGCTCACATCATGCTGCGAAACAAGATTCAGAAACAGTTGAGCTGGCAGAGGCGAGTCCACGTGCAGCATCGCACGCCGGTTTTGACCAGCAGAGCTACATACCCAAAGCCTGGCACCTCTGCACTGTGCACACTTTGTCTCATCTGCCTGGGGCTCCCTGCTGCTCTTGGAGCATCTGAGGTGCTGTGGGGCCTCCAGCCCAGCCTGGGAGCACTGCATCGAGGGAATGAATTCCTGAAAGCAAAACCGAATGTTGTTGTGTGGGTGGCCCTCTGCCACACACTGGGCTTTATCTGCCTTGGGTTTTGCAGATTCTCTGTCTCTTCGTAGGTCACAGAATCACAGAAATGCTGTTTGCAAGGCCCTCTGGAAATGTAGTCCAGGACTGGCACTAGCACTCAGGTCAGCCAGCACTTTGTCTAGCTGAAGCTTGAAGACCTGCAAGGGTGGAAATTACATGACCTCTCTGGGCAACCTATTCCAGCGCTGCACTGCCCTCGCAGTAAAACAGTTTGTCCTGCTGCCTGGCTGGAAGCTCCCAAGCTAGAGTTTGTGACCATTGCCCCTGCTGCATCATCTGCAACTGCCAACAGGCATTTGGCTCCATCTTCATAACTGTCCTGCAGATAATATCAGGCAGTTATGAGGTCACCCCACAGTCTGTTCCTCCTCAGACTACGTCCAGCTCCTTCCACTGTTTTTCCAGAGCACATGCGCTTGAGCTCCCTGAACACCTTAGGAGCCCTTCACTGGAGCCTCTACATTTTTTAGATGTCCTTGGTGACCAAGAGGCCTAAAGCTGGACAGCAATATTGGATGTGCTACCTCAGCAGTGTCACGTACCAGGGGATAAGTGCATCCCTTGGTTTGTTGGCCACATTCTTCCTGATGGAGCCCAGACTGTGGTTTGCCTTATTTGCAGTGAGAACACTTTCTTGGCCCATGTTCAACTTGGCGTCCACTCTAAGTTCTATCCTTTTCAGCAGGGCGGCTATTCAGCTAGCTGCTTCCCAGCTTCTAGTGAACGCTCTATTATGCAAGCAGCTACCTAATAATAATAATAATAATAATAATAATAATAATAATAATAATAATAATTTTAAATAGTAAGCTGAGCACCTCAAAAAGAAACATTACATGCAAATTACTTTTACAAATAAAATGTCTTGTGCATTCTCCCTGTTTGCTCTGAGAGACTTCAGGGAAAGTGGGTTGTGATAGTGCAGTAAGAATTATTTCAGTACTTACATATCAGAAAATGCAACACTTTTAAATGTTTCAAAAGCACATTTGGTTTCCAGACCTAGGACATTTCTTCAGTGGCACCTTTTGTATGAACTTGCCTGCCCCTTTTTGACAAAGAGAAATAGCTCCTGCGTGGAGCAGGGGCCACTGAATACCAGGTTGCCTGCTGGAGCTGGAGCCGCCCGGCTGGCTCCCATCCGTGGCTGCGGTAGAAGCTGCTGTCTCTGAAAGAGAGGAGGAGGTGGAAGGATCTGCTGTCATCCAGTGCTCCAGGCCACAGGGCAGCACGCTGAGCCCAGCACTGCTCGGAGTTGAGGAAACTCTGTAGTCTGCTCAGCGGTGGAGAAGAAGGGGGAGGCCGAGAGACACTTCCAAAAAAACAACATCTCCCCAGTGGCGGATGTTCTCGGGAGGGGGCTGCTGCTACTGCTCCAGCAGCCGCCTTGGCACAGCCCTGGGATATTTATGTGCTTCCACAGCTTGGCAGCCAGCCAGTCCTTTTTTATTTTTTCCTTTAAGGAAGCACTTGCGGAAGGGAAACAAGACTCCAACGGTTTCTGTCAGCAGATCCTAGCACAGAAAATGAAAAGGAAAGAAATTTTCAGGAATGATCATGCTTTTATAGGAACTTACTACTTTGAAAGGTGTATTATCCAGCAGGTACCAAGTGTAAGTGACCTTCTCTAGTTCCAGAACAAACCAGTGAAAATTACATTGCTAAAAGCAACCAAAAGGCTGGTGGGGGAAGGGAGGGAGGGAGTGCATGCGTTCCTCTTTGAATGGTGGCTGTATCTTGAGCCTTCCAATTCATGTGGATCCCACTGGAGGTCACCAGTAGATGGACAATGTTGTTGATGAACTCATCTGAATTTTGTCAGGTTTGCTGCCACACCAGGAATATGCTCCTGAAGTGTGGGGAGGGTGGCTGCACACGTGTCCACATACACGTGTGTCCATGGCAGCATCCTTTGCTCTGCTTGAACTGGACACTAGTCTGAGGGAGTGGCTTGCTGGCCATCTGGTAAGTGGTCACTCTCTGACCCACTTAGATGCTCTTGAGGTGCATCTCTTAGCTGATCTGAAGGGTGCACATGTGGGTGGCAGGCATCCAAACTGAGGTATGGTGTCCCTGATAGAAGGATGAATGGTGATACAGAAAAGGGTGAGAAGAAATGAATGGTGACTGTATTTTGGGATGGAGAGGACCATCATGCTTGTTAGCAGGGGCAAGAAGCCCTCTGCAATAGTGGCTTTCAAGGGGACTTTGTGAGGTTTAGGAAGAAATGGCTGAGCTTTTTTTATCCATCTGGGACTCCAGGTAGGCGGTTACAGAAGAATGTGGCACTTGGATACTATCAGAGCTAAGAAACTGAGTCAAACAAGTTCTGTCCAAGCCTCACAACGTTGCCTCAGGGTGACCCTCGAGGGCTTTAAATGTTGGATGAAAGCATTATAAGCACCACCTGTGATAATCACTGGTAGTCCCAGTGATTTCTTTGGGAGGCCTGAACAGAGTATCATCCCCTCTGTTTTGAGGAACAGGCCATTGGAATTTTTTTTGGCTCTTTATTTGCTCTGTGAAAGACTCCTGCAACAGCTGTATGGGATAATGTATCTGCCCAATAATAGACGTTATTGGCTTTTCATCTTCAGTGATGCTGCTACTATCTCAGCCAGAGCCTGAATATTTCCTGCCAGGGAAAGAGGATGTTCGCTCCCCTTTACTCGCTTAAGTAACATATCCTCAGTGTTATGTTCGTGGAGATTGTGGGCACCCTGACTGCGAATTTGCTCAGAAGAAGGAGCCATGGGCAAATGGGCTGGATCATCTCTCACCCTGTTTCCACAGCATCTGTGCAGTGTCAGAGTGATGTGGTGGCGGAGAAAGACCTTTCTCACTGGGTTTGCCCACCTGGCAAAGCTAAATGGGGTAAGAACTCTCGACCCGCATGATGGAAAGCATCAATATCAGCCAGAGCTGTAAAGCTTGTAAGTGAATTCCAAAAACCTGTCACGCAAGTCTAGGCACGCTTCAAGGCCAAGATAGCTCATGGATAAATGCACACTGTGATCACCAGAGCTGATCACAAACCATTTGCTATCAATAGGAGAGATGAGGATCTGCTGTCTGGGGAGAGAAGCCACATTGGCTGAGAGTGTACCTGCTGCTCTTCGTAACAGTGTTTGACAAAATAAACAAGGTGTTTGAAAAACAAGTAAAGCATGTCTTTCCTTCTCTCCAGAGCACGAAGACAGACAGGGGGAATCTTTGGTTCTGTTAAACAGATCACCACAGCATACAGGCTGGGTATTTTTGGAGCTATGGCCAGTCTAAAGAGAATGAGCCCTACAGTGGTAATTGTCTGCTCCCACAGTACATTTCAGGTACTGTCAGTGGGCTCCTGGCATGTTCAGGAAAGCTGAGGGCCCTGACGCAGTCTGGCTCATGACAAATGACAGAAGCTGGAAGGATTAAAATATCCTCCTCAGAATGATTGCTCTTAATCTCTAAAAGAAGTGGATACAGGTATGCTGTGACCTCTTCCCACAGGAACAGGCCAACCCACTGCTGGATGGCTCGCAGGCAAGCTGTGAGCCCACACAGGAAACAACAGTGTGTGAAAACATGGGGGCCTACCAACAGTCTCAGTCAGGGTACTGCTGGCCATGAATAAGTCTGCATTTTCCTCCCATCGTCTCATCCAAGGCTCTACCTTCTCCCCATCAGCCTGCTCCCCCGCCTCTATTTGAAGGTTTAGCAGCCATACTTGCTTAGTGTAGTATTTTCATTTTAAGCATAAGAAGGATGTATGTTCCAAGGCCTTGAGTTACATTAACTAAAACTCAGCTCCACTTCTGACATTTAATTAATTCTTGGTTCTTCAATTTAAAAAAAATAAAATAATAATCACAGGATCACCTCCTTGATCCTCTGAACGTACTGTAAAACCTTTGTTTTGATCAGTTTTCCGAGGCAGTAACAAGACACTTGTTTCAAACTTTAAATGGAGTAAACAAAACAACATTCACTGGTAACCACTGAGCTCTTGAGCTAAATGGCTGGATATGGGAATGAAAGAAGTATGGGAATTAGTCTCCTAAGCTGGGGAAAATCTTTCACTTGGGAACTCATTACAGCTGAGTTCACACAGTACTTCATTGTTACCTGGGTTGCCTATGCCAGAAATAACAAATGTACTCCCCTCCCCCCTCCACAAAATCATCCTCCCAAAAGCCAGACTCATTTCTTAGTGACAGGAGGTGACCCTTCCCTTGCAGCACTGGAGCACTGGGGCTGGGTGGTGACACAGAGAACAGCCTGGAAGCCTGCAAAATTCAGCAACAGCCAAAAATTCCTGCTTGGGCAAAGATGTAAACCATGTGTTTGGGATGGCAGTTGTAATTGCCTCTGCTGTCAACTACAAAAAAATTACTGGGTTTTGAGCCCGTGGCGTCTGTCGGTGGCTGAAGCATGACATTTGCTGTAGTGAAAGGCGCCGATGAGCAGAGGCGATCTGATCACACACACCTCCCGCTACGGAGCTGGCAATTACCCTCAGATTGCCGCCCTGCAGCCCGTTGCCTTGACAGTGACCTCCTTTCCCCAAAGGCCTGGGGGATGCACGCCCAGCACGGTGTGCTCCCGTGGCTGCCAGGAGCCCCGAGTGCCTGCTCCGGCGGGGGGGCTGCAGGAGAGCTCCTCCTCCCAGGAGTATCGCTGCTGCTGCTGGGGGGAGCGGGAAGAGTGAGGCGTGGGGGACAACATGGGGCCACCAACCCAGCTGTTTATTTTGGTGCTGTTTTAGATACTTTAAGGGAGCAGTTTACTAACTTCAGGGATAAAAACTAAGTGTGCTTGTCAGTCACCCTTCAGCGACCAAGTAACATAACTGTCAGTGAAATAAACGACTTTAGCAACTTTATAGCTTAAAGCTGGTACACTTCATTCTCTCCTTGAAAAGGCTCATTCAGAGGGCTGAAAAACAAACATCTTCAGAATTACTATTTCTCTTCCTTTCTAGTAACTGTCCAGCAAGTTTTGAGGAATATTTTGAACCTCGATAAAGCAAGATCACATCTGTCATTAGCAGCAATACTTAAAGATACCGAGTCCAACAGTCAAACACAGATGCATGCTATGTGTTTCCAACAATGACTTTGATTAAAAGAAAATGCCATTATTAGGGATACAGCTCACTAATTTACAAAGTAGTTCGGTAACTGTTTTCAAACGATAAGATTACTTCTATCAAGTTATTACCATTTTTATTTTCTTGTGAACACACACTCTAATTTATGATGACTAATAGCTTTGGGATTTTTTGGATTTTGTCCTGTCCCTCACCCTTTCAACGGGTTTGTAACCCATCAGTCACTCTCAATCCACTTTCCACAGCTGTAGCCAGCACTTGGAGGAATTATGTCAGACCTTTGATTCCCCCTGCACCTTTAACCACATGCATTCTCCCTTCTACTATTGCAGACCCTCCCCTGTCACACGAACTGAGTCCCACTCACTGCTTCCTTGGTCTTATCCCCCTGCCCCCTCCAGTAAAAGCTCTGACTCTTGGGTAGCTCAATTCCACCTCAACTTTTAGTAAATAATGAAGCTCGAAGGTGTCAGCCAGACTGCCAGCATATTGCCTCTTTCCTCATTTTCCTGTTAATACCTGGCATACTCATTTTACATTTTGCACAGTGAGGCAGAAGTATTAGATCAGTTACCTACACAATGCAGATACATCTATAATTTCATAGTTACTGGTCAGAATTGCTACTAGTGTAGTTAAGCTGCTACTCAGCTAATATCCTGAAGTGCAGTAGCTTAAACCAACACCAATTAACACCAAAGAGGATCTAATGCTGCAGTTTTCCCCAGATTTTTTAATTCACACAGGCTCATGATGCTTCTTTTTTCTCAACCTAGTCACAGTACTCATGCATTTTGACAGATGCCATTATGTGCATGCTAACTAACTTCTTCCCTATCAGTACAAAGTGGCGTTCTCTTCTTTCTCTAGAACTGCTTTGCCAAAGAGTAAGTTTTCACCAGCATGTTTTTGTTTCCTAACTCCCCAGCTGAACTATGACCTTGCAGCCAAAAGTCCACCTGCTTAGGTTGCAGTTCCTTTCTTAGGTCAGATAGGAAAGAACTCAACCATGTATTAAAATAGGAGCTCGCTAAGTCCCTGCACGGGAGCCCTGCTCCCAGGGCTTTAGCAGGCAACACCTCCTACTCCATCCAAAGGGAAGGAGCCTTCCTCCCCTTCCCGAGCCTCAGCACAGGACCAGGGGAAACATTTTTCTGAGTTACAGTTAGCTATCAGTCACATTCCGAGTTTAAATTTTGCATGGAGGACAGAAAGTGCTTCATTGCGCTAATTCAAGTTTTCTAGACTTTTTATAAAAAAATATTGACCTGAACACCCTCCCTAAAATTTATCTTTATTGTTTCCTCCAGAAGAAACAGAAGGAATAGAGGGAAAAAAGAAAATAAGAGTATACAGGTTTGTTTTCTTCTTGTAAGCAGCTAATCCACAGAGGGCAAAAGTTTAATTACCTCAGTGTAAATAGCATGTTTGCTTAGTGCTTTCACGTGTATTTCCAAATTAAATAAGCAGAGCAACACTGCTGTTTACATCTGGATTCCAAAACCTCCTCACACCTACCTGAGTTAATAACAGATGGCAAACTCTCTCAGACTAAGCACAGGGTGGGGGGAAAGGACTATTTTTGCTCAGTGAATGCCTTTCGACCAAAAAGTGCTTACAGCATAATATACCATAAATCATTTTGTGAAAAAAGTAAATACATTGTGTCACTTGTGTAGACAAAAGCAAGAAAGGAATATTATGCCACCACTCATCTTCTTACCAATATGCAATTAGATCTAACACTGTATTCCCAAGTAAGATGGTTTCCTTGAAATTATATAGGGATATTTCTCTTAACTGAAAATGCACAGTGAAATATACAAGTAGAATATGCCTTTCAAAAAAACAAACAAAATACTTCTGACCATTCCTACCTACAAATAATGTAAATTATTATTATTACATCAATTGTAAGGAAATGTCTTAAATATAAGAGCAAGAGTTTTAATCAAGTAAAAAAACGAGTTACTTGCATAGCTCAGACTGCTTCTGAAATGTGATTTTATTCTGTTTCACACAGAAGAATGGAAATCCTTCATCTTCACAGTGTATATAAATTATCGGAATTTATTCTGCAGCTCAAATCCTACAAAAGCTGCTCATGACACCCACCTTGCACAAGTAAAGCCTTCACCCACTGTTTAAATATTCCTGTTCTACAAACAGCACAATTAACAGCAGCACTGAAGGATACATTTACTCAGAGAACAGCTGATGAAAGTATTTTCCTGTATTTAAAGGAGATAAAATTACAACTTTGCTAAAACAAACCACTCTGCTTATAATGGAAGTTAAAACAGCCCCAAAACACCGTCATCAATCCTCTGAGACCCTGTAATAGAACACACATCAGTTCCCAGGTGTTTGACAGGAGGTCATTCCTAACTGCATACACAGTCACATACATACATGGAACAAAGAAAGGCTTGTATACTGACTTAATAAATTAATTCTATTAATTTCTTGCTCGGATTTGCTAGGAAAACCAGCATGATTTATCAGTTCTAGGCACCTCACACATGCACAGGGAAGACTGCCATCTTTGGACCACCTTCTCGCAAAGTTGTACTAGACCACAGCTTCCTCTCCAGCAGGCTATGAATCGCTTCTTTCACTGCCCATTTGTTTTCTTTCTGGATCCAAAGAACTGCCTTCAAATAAAATTTTGTTCCTCATTCCTTCTTTAAGCATTCTTTGCCGGATCCTTTGTTGGGCCAGGTTGTACCTGCAGTAAAACCTAGAGGAGGGGATGAAAAAAACCCCATGACTCCTTGCTTTCTGTGAGGGACAGTATCAAATCAGTTACTCAGCCAGCTGAGAAGTTGACATCACATATAATAACGCTAGTAAAATTCATTATGAGATGATGCATAATTAAAATGCTAGGGTAACTACTATTTCTTTAAGGCAAACATTGTGCAGCCACTGAGGAGCAGGATATACAAGTCCAATGGAAAAAACTAATTTCTATAATTTGGATCTTAATCTCATGACCATTTAGTATGCTGCCTTTATAATTAGGACAGAAGGACGGCGTATGTGAAGGAAAAAAGAAAGAATTAAGAAAGACAGAAATAACTGGGTGGTTTGATCTCTTAGGATTCAAGAAACAATACTAAGTTTTAAAAAAATATATTAACACATGCAAAGGCATTGAACTCTTTTCATGTAAAAAGATAACTATTCCGAGGAGGGGGAAGAGGACGCTTTGCTGGGCAAGTTTTTTTATGGAGTTTCAAAACCAGCATGAAGGGTCACACAGGGATCACGTTGTACAAAGCAGCCAGCACAGGTCTGTCAAAATTCAAGAAGCGTTTACATACCAGTAACCTAACATTGTGCAAATAAAGCCACCAACTGCAAAGTCACAAGATCTTCTAACTCTACCTGAAAGAAAAACAAAAATCCTCCAAAAAATTAAGAGAAAAAAACCTTAGATGACTTTCCATTATTAATAAAATCTAACAGCAAATAGGAATTAATTTTTCTTTGCAAATTAATATATAAAAACCAGAAGGAGTAAGTACTTACTAGTTGCTAAAAAATGTCCAAGACCCACAACTAAAGATCCCACGGAGCCATAGAGCACTGATTCTCGTGCACATGGGACACTTTTAACATCAAGAAATCCTAGGAGTTTAAAGGACTGTAAGAAAAAAAAAAACCACCATAAATTTATAATATTACTTTTTCAGAAGTCTATGATGCCAACTCCACTGTAAAACTGACTTATCTAGTAGTTAAAAACAATGACTTGAGGATTTCCTACTTCCAGGGGTATATTTGAGCAAAAATGAACATGCACAGCTGTATCAGGAATGGTTTTCAGAAGAGCTAACTATTGATTTAGGCAACATTATTTTGTTCAAAACTGTTGATCTAGCCATTCTACTGAGTATTACAAAAGAACTATTTCATTTTTTCCTTTACATTCCCCAAAAAAGGAAGGGAGAAAACCCTTAAAAATCCAGGGTCTTTGTTCAACATATATCACAAAAAACAGGTATGGTTACAATCAGTTATGCAGTTAGTTAAGCCACGTAATTTTAATATCTGAAAAGGCAAATGTGCTTAAAAAAAAAAAAAGGTGAAATTACCGGGGAATGCAAATGTAGTAGAGAACCTTACACTGAACACTGAACAAAAACATTTATAAACTGGTAATTTTAACCTAATCCTATCTATAGGCAGGGGCCCTGCATAGAAAATCTTCTACATACAGGTCTTTAAATGAAGCTACTGGTAAAAATTATTCAAACTATTTTATACGCTGTCTCACATCTATAACCTACCCTAGCTTATCAGTCTTCTACTTAATTTTCAAATGCTAATTACATGTGGCATTCATAAACCCAACTGTGAACAGACAACTAGGTTTTTCATTTCAGAGACGCCTACACTGGCTTCTGTACAATCTAGGTCGTCTAACTTGAATACAACTCCTAATCCCCACCTGACAAACATCCTTGCAAATGCACCTTGGTACCACAAGCAGGAGTGGGAAGCTACACTCTCAAGATGACATGGGTCAGGGTTAAGGTGGCATCTACACTCCTTTCTGCTATTAATTATTTTGTTAGGGATGGTGTGAGAATTCATTGTCCTTTTATGTGTTTAAATCCCTAGACCACTAAATACCATGTGTGCAAGTGTATCAGCTAAAATCTTGAAAGATTATTTTAAAATTATTTTATTTTTTAAAGCTATTCTACTTGGACAAAGTAGATTTTGAAGATGGAGTAGTACAGTCAACTATTTGTGGAGGGCTGACAACTCTTGAGACAAGTCTTGTGAACCACGTGTGACTGTGGTAACAGGGATGGCAAGCATCTGACAACAGCTGGATGTATGCAAGCATGGAAATCCCCCTCAATAATTTCATCCATGGTCCCTATGGACAATCATCAGCTGCTTTCACATAAACCCTGCGAACAAATGAGACAAAAAGGATTTGGTCTATGTTGGTCTAATCTCCTAATGAGTAATTTCAAGTACTGTCATATGGAAGAAGTCACTTGATATATTGCTGTTGTTGGTTGAAGGTATCCCAGCTACATCCATGCAGCATGATGCATCCTTCTAAAATAGTGTTTCACCTGTTGCTAAACTTGAAATCAGTTGTTATGACTCCAGCCATTGCTAAATACCGACGTTATAAAGGCTCACGCCAGTGTTTCACCCGCAGAGAGAAAGCCCCGTAGAGGGGTCCGTGGAACAACAAAGACAAAAAGCCCACCCCACCCACCTGGCCCTACGGAGCCTCACTTCTGCCAGCGCTTTCCGTCCATTGTTCCCTAATTATTCCCTCTGGAGCAGCCCTGCGGGGCCCGCAGCTGCCCTGCGGTCACCGCTCGCGTCCCCAGCGCGGGGGTCCCGCTCTGCTTCCGCGGGCACTGGCGCTCGGGAGCCGGCGGGCCGCGCAGCTCCTCCTCGGGCTCCTCCTCCCCCTCCTCACCCACCCGGCTGCGCCTCGGCGGGGCGGGCGGCGAAACTCCGGACGCGGCAAGGCCCCGCGCACCGCCGGCCTCTGTGCAGATCACAGACCCGGCCTGGCCCCGTCACCCACCGGGGACGCCTCTCAGCCTCCGCTCCGGGGGCTTCCCCGGCGCCGAGGCGAGGCGGACCCCCCAGCCGCCCACCTCAAGCCGAGCCGCGGGCTGTGTGTGTGTGTGTGCGCCGGGGGGCAGCGCTCCGGTGAGGGGGGGGGGGGTGGGTGGCTACAGCCGCGTGCGGGGCGGGCAGGGCCCTTCGCCACCTCCCACCCCCCCCTCCCCTATCCTCCATTACCTTCCCCGGCTCAGAGTCGCCCTCGCCCGCCATGATGTGACAGGGCTCTCCCGCGCTGCACACCAGCGAGGCCGGACTACAGCCGCCTAGACAAGGCGCAAGGAGAAGCCGCTCTATCCGCCCCGGCCCGCCCCATCTCTATGGTGCCTGCGGGGGGGCGGGGGCGGGCGAGCACGCCGGCGCCATTTTAGGTCTAGCGCCGAGATTCCAGCAAAATCCTTTGTTCGGTGAAATGGGTCACGGAGCAGGGCGCGCGCACGCACGCACGCACGCGGCGGGGGGCGGGGAGAGAGAGCGCGCGGCGCTGGCGCTCTGCTCGCCCCACCCACCCATCCACCCCGCTCCGGGTTCGCGCCTCCGCCGGGCGCGGGCGGCTGTCCCCGCGGTGCTCAGGGACGGCGGGTGGCGGCGTTTGGCCCTCGGTTCTCTGCGCGCCCGGCCCGGCCCGGCCCGGCCCGGCCCGGCGACGCCGCCCGGGCTCGCCGCCGCCCGCGACAGTGATTGTCGGCAGCGCTCTGAGGGCCGAGCGCCACGCGCGCTGTGGGCCAAGGGCGTGCCGGCCCTTCCCCGCTCCGGCTGGGGCTCGGTGTGGCGTTGTGAGAGGGGCAGCTCTGGCACCCGCACCGGTCCGTGCCGTGTCACTCCTGTCGTCGGGCCGCTGTGCCTGGGGACAGCGACACAAGTCCTCTGTGTCCCTCCCTGTAGCTTTTTGGGTGGCGGCGCTGCTGGCCACAGAGCAACATGAGGAGCGCGGGTTTGACGGCAGCTCCTGCCCGGTCCCTGCCGTAAACCCTCGAAGAGAGGCCCTGCCGCACGCCAGCGGCCTGCTGGCCTTCGCCCCGGCCTGTCTCAGCCGGGTTATTAAAAGCTAAGAGAGTAACAACATGGCTAGGAGATGTAAACACGCGCAGTGAGTAGCACCTAGTGGGAGGCGGAGGTTATGGGAGCCCTCACGGAGCGCACTTAGCCTGAGTGGTACCGACATCGCCGGTCAGGGGAGAGGTTATTGCCAGTGTCCGCAGGATACATCCCACAGTGCTGGGACAGGGTGAGGAAAAGATGATGTGCGGCTGAGAGAAAAGTACCCTGGTGGCAGCGGGAAGGAGGTGGGGGAAGAATTGTTTCAAAATAAATGCTCTGGAAAAAAATTATCTCATGTGGGACATTTACAGCTAAATTAGACAAAACACGAGTGGGTTCAGTCTTGTTCTAAATCAGGTAGGAATACTGGAAATGATCCGTCAAATACTTAATTGTACCTGTAGTAGTATCTGAAGAGCTAAATAGTGCTCAGTAACATAGAAGAGTTTTCTAGTTCTGCAGGATTACTGTAAAAATACATTTTGCTGCAAGAAAACAAGTCTCTACCTGCTAAGTAGTGATGTACAGGCTAGGTTCAATTTAGGACCTTTTCCATCTTAGAAATAAAGTATAACAGAAAGATGAGAGATGTGTAGTATTGCTCTTTGATTTAAAAAATTTGTGTAGAAACATGTTAGTTTCCTAGGAGGAATGAGGTCTATTCAGAACCTGTTAAATATTGTTGTATGTGGGGTTTTTTTAATCCTATACTAAATGAAGTGGTCTTTTGCACACTGAAATTTAAGCCAATTTGAGTTTTCTGTTATGTGTTTTCAGGATTTTGGAAACTACTTTTACAATAAATTTTCATGTATCACTAGTTGAAAAGTGCTACTGTACATTTGCATAAGCTATTTTAAATCTGATGGATTAGAAACAAGTCTCAATCCTTTCCAGCAGTCCCAGTCTATCACTATTTTACCCTCTTTGTGGACTTTGCAGGCGATGCTCTGAATTCATGGAACGCACTGGTTTGATACAATTACTATCCATTTTAAGACAATCAGTAAACATCGGTTGAATTGTGAGTAGTTTAGCTTGTTTAAAGCTAATGTATATTATGTATGTAGTGCTGCAGACATAGGACACTTGCTATAATATTTGAAAAAAATTATTGGCATAATCTCTCCTTGCAAAAGTTTGTAATGTTTGTTTTTATCTTAATTGATTTAAAGAATGTAATTGCATTTTATTAAGCAGTGACAAACATCAAGGAGTACAGTAAGAAATCCCAAGACCATGCTAATATTTCTTACAATTAACAGGGCCACAATGGTGAAAACAGACACTGCTTTTACTGATGATGAGGTGGCCTGGCCTGCAGAAGGGAGAAGGATGGAAAGATCTTTTTGGCTTTGAAACAGGAAATTGGTTGTAGAATTAAGGTGCTGGAGTGCAGAGTACACAAACAGAGCATCTTCTGTGTGATAGTCAAGGACAGACTAAGGAGAAGGACATGGTTTTCCCTATGTGGCATTTATCCCTTTTCTAAATATCCAGATCACACCAATTACACTGAAATATCCATTAGCAATAAATGTAACATTGCAGGGGTTTTTTTCCCCTCTTTTTTGTACTCAGTCATTAACCTGCACCTTGCAGTTCTTCATGTCTTTTAGAAGTTGCTTGAAAATTAATAACTGTTACCTTTTGTGGAATCAGAAGCACACAGAAGGCCGCTTGCCAGTGCTTGTGATCAGTGAAGACACTTGAGCTGGAGCCTCCTTAGCTTGCAAGCGGAGAGGTCACTGGCAGCACACGTTGGGAAAGCCTGGAGTGTGCAGTGTTGGGACAGCCTGGAGGGTGCAGCGTTGGGACAGCCTGGAGTGTGCAGCTGGCCCACAGGGACCTGGGACGTTGAGGTGTGCAGGGACACGGGGCAATGTCTTCTGGCTCTTGAGGAGGGCAGGGCTTTTGAAGCTTGGGCCTCATACTTCTGCTGCTCTTCTCCTGATGTGTCTTTGAAGGCTCTGGAAGTAAGATGTTATTTTTCACATCCTGCATTCAGATAAAAATGCAGATAACTAGTTCTAACTAGCTAAAATGCAGGTTTTAGCCTGTTCATTGATAAAGCATGGGGAGGCTGTGCAGGCCTGCAGTACTGCTTGTTTTAGGAGGGGGATAGTATAGGGAGTGTGATAGCTGAGACGTGTGCCTGCTGCCTTGCCGACTTGATACATAAATCTCTTAATGTCTTCAGTTTCAGAAAACAAGTTCTACATCTTACAAAGCTGCAACTTAAAAAATGGACCAAAAAATGACAGAAATAAATATTACCATCATCTGCTTGAAGTGGATTACAGTGATGTACAAGAAAGCTTAGTGTCTGTCAATATTTGCCATTAATACATTTAAGACATGCTTTATAGACAGAAGTAATTTACATTATATGAAAAATTCTGGTTGATTAAGAAAAACTCTGTTCTATTTTTAGTCAGAAGCATCCTTAAGCCCAATTGCTACTAATAAGTCATATGTTATGTTGATACAAGTGCTGGACTGACCTCTGATTTAACCCTTGTTAGAGCCAGCCCAGCAGAGGTACATCCCAGAGCACCTTCCGCTGTGCCCTGCCAGTGTGTACTACAGGAGAGGTGGCTGAGCAAGAGCCCTGCCCTATGTGCCTTCCTCCGTTGACAGGGATGCTGTGCTGTTTCTGGAAGCCAGGCACCCCACAGTTGGAATTGCTGCCTTGGGTTTTTGACTCTAAAAGACACGACTGGTATAGAAAGATACTTCTTTCCTTAATGACATTTATCTGGAGCAGGAGACCCTCCACGGAAGTCGCCAGTGTGTGCTCAATTTTATCCATCATAGCATGCTGACTGGCACTCGCTCTCAGCAGTTTGAACTTTTCCTTTATTTACACAGTCCTTGTTTATATTAGTGTTGATCAATAAGGTGTATCATCCTTTGCTGTGAAGCTGTATGCCTGTCCACTCCATCCTGAAATTGCCAGCTTGGGAATGGTTTGGATTAGTCTTTGGCAGCAATCCTTGTTCTGTCCCATCACCCTTCACCTCCATGTTTAAAGGTTAGGCCAGGCAAAACTCTTGTCGGTCCAGCAGCAGGGAAGAGACCACCATGTATGGGACACGGGGCAGCAGACAAAAGGGGCTCATGTCACAACAGTGCAGACAGGAACCTGGCTCGCTGACTCATCACAGAGAGCACCGTCTGAACCTAAATACAAGGATCTTGTGACTTCTGAAGCAATTTGGGCTGTACTCCCTAGGAGGAGGAAGCCGTCACACAAACGTGGAATTTCCTACCTTTAGCGCTTCTTGGTCATGTGAGTTATTCCTGTAGCATAAGTTGTCTGTGTAGCCTTCTGGAGAAGCAAGCACCTGCAAAAGATGTGACGGCCTGTCCCAAGAAATACATTTAATGGACAGTATGGATGATAACCACTTTAGGTTGGTGGCTACCATGGACCTTTCAGATACCTAACCTTCTGTGAGATGAATTCAGCGTCTCCGTAAGGGCACACGCTCTGCCCAGGCAGTTTGCGGGGCTCTCCTCCTGGTCTGTCCGTAGCAGTTGTTACTGGCAAGCGAGGGCTGCTCTGTCTGTTGGAATCAAACCACTCTTGGCTTTGCCTTTCAGCTCCACATGTAGCTTAGACTGTTACAAAGTGGGCTGTTGACACCAGAGGTGATCCAGGGCCTCCTCTTCTTTCCTGTGCAACCCTGCCTTCTCCTTTGTACCACTGGCTCTGCCAGCTGATGCAGCTGAAAATTAACACTGCACAAAAAGCTGTTCCCTGGCCATTGTGAGGGAAGAAACACGCTGATGTTTTGAGAGCAGTGTGGATTTAGATCAAGTGCCTCGAGAAGTTGCTCTGCTGCAGATGTTGTTTCATAGGTAGCAGTCCAGCAGGTTCCTGGGCTGGTATTTGAGGTGTGCCTCAAGGTAAATTTTTAAGCTGTCCAGTGGGACTTTTTATCCGTCTTCATGGTCACTCTGAAGCTACTTAACGGCAGTCAGGCGATTGCTTGTGGTGACTGTGCGCCGTTTCGTGAGCTGTGAAAGCAAAGGGTACTTAGAATTGCCAGAGGTCGGGAAGAGAATGGTTATTCCACTCATGTCCCCATGTGTTATGAGGGTGTTTGTCCTTCAGGAGGAGGACGTTATGCTACTGGATGCAAGTGTGTAGGAGTTAGTTGTTCTGATAGTTTTGTTGTGGTGAATGGTTATTGTGACGGCTGTGGAGATAATGTGCAATAGGTTATGTCAGAGTAACCACCCTCGCGGGGACGGGGCAGGCACGAGGAGTGTGTGCGGGCTGCTGTTGCCAGGGCAGTCAGCAACACTCATGCAAGTTAATAAAAAAAAGACTTTTTTTTCCCCCCAAGCATTAATACTGATGCAAATTAAATTTCAACTGCAAGGCAGTTTTATTCTGGGTTGGCTTGGCTGATCGTTTCTGTAGGTTGACTTTGCCTAACTTATTCCTAACTGCCTGTACAAGTGATCTTTTCAGCTGCAGCACCTAGGTGATGTTAATTCAACATGCTCCTCTAAAAGCCAAGGAAAAAAGGGCAGGCTTCTGCTGGCTTTATATCTTCTGCCAGGTCTTTTAATCTGTTTGTCTTATTCAGGCATTTGATTCAAAAATAAAGAGGGATTTATATTTTAAAATAAGGCTTATATTATAGAATCACAGAATGGTTTGGGTTGGAAGGGACCTTACAGATCATCTAGCTCCAACCCCCCTGCCATGAGCAGGGACACCTTTCCACTAGACCAGGTTGCTCAAAGCCTCATCAAGCCTGGCCTTGAACACTTCCAGGGAGGGGGCATCCACAGCTTCTCTGGGCAACCTGTTCCAGTGTCTCACCACCCTCACAGTGAAGAATTTCTTCCTAATATCTAATCTAAACCTACCCTCTTTCAGCTTAAAGCCATTTCCCCTTGTTCTGTCATTAACTTAAAACCTAATGGTTCTAATTGCAGCTATACTGTTAGATGTAGAGCTACATTTACAATTTCCTGACTTATTAGTAGCAATTGGGCTTAAGGATGCTTCTGACTAAAAATAGAACAGAGTTTTTCTTAATCAACCAGAATTTTTCATATAATGTAAATTACTTCTCTTTTGTCTATAAAGCATGTCTTAAATGTATTAATGGCAAATATTGACAGACACTAGGCTTTCTTGTACATCACTGTAATCCACTTCAAGCAGATGATGGTAATATTTATTTCTGTCATTTTTTGGTCCATTTTTTAAGTTGCAGCTTTGTGAGATGTAGAATTTGTTTTCTGAAACTGAAGATATTAGGAGATTTATGTTATTTCTGAAGCAAATCTGAATAATAAAGACATAGTAACCATAGGGTTACAGAAAGAGGAGTGTGGAAAGCAATCCTTGCCTCAGAGCTACTTCACTTCAGCCTGTTTTATTTCTAGCATGTTTATCTATAAACTTTATTTTAAAACTTCCCCTTCCATTTCACATCTTAATTTTTCAAAATAGAGTAGCTGTCCTGAGGTTTCTGTCACGAACAGTGTGGAGGGGGGTTATTATGAACTCCGAGCCTCATGTTCCACGTATGTCATGTGAATGTGTGAGGCTTAATTTTTATTAATTCCTGAGGGAAAACTGGAGACTAGAACTAATAAGATATTTGTATGGTAATTGTTTCTTCTGGGATGTGTTTTCTGAGAATTCATAACAAACCAAAGAGGGTTGTGCCAGTAAGGAATTTATTTAGAAATAAGCTGTTTAAACAGCACAACAGAACTAGAAAATTTAGCAGGGAAAAAAATATAAAATCTACTGAAGGCTATTAAATGCCCAGGCACCCTCTCAGGCATAAGAATTCACTCAGCACAGGTCACTTAAGGCTGTGAGGGTATTCTGAGGAAGTGTCATGGTGTGCTTCTCCTGCCCTTACACTTTCCCCTGTGTATCCAGCACTGGCTAAATGAACTTTTTGCATTACTCACTCTGGCTCTTGCAGTTTTGCCACAATGAGGCTAAAGCCCAGAGAAAGGAAAGAACCTTCTTACTGCTTAAATGTACTATGGTCTGGACAACTGGTTCGTTTTTAACACAGACAGTGATGTAATGCAATGATATCACTGAACTGAAGGGTAAGGGAGGAGAGCACTGGTGTGCCAGGAGCCACTTCGACAATGTGTTTTCCAATCGCTGTGCCCTAAAGTAGACGTGTAATTAACAGCATACAGGGAAAGACGAGTTACACTCAAGGGGCAGAGTGTATCAAAACAGACACTCAAATCAGACAGCTGTGAAGGATGTCCAGTAACTATGCTGTGTATCAACTAGAGAAAAAAAATACGGTGCATGAGGTAGATCTCATTATATCTTGGGATTTTTTTCTTTTTTTGGGTGGAAGGGCAAAGGGTTTTGTTTTTTGATTTTAATTTCGTAATCAAGTACCAGATACTTCAGAGTAGGTTTCACTGACTTATGCCCACCCCATCTTGTCTGGTGACACGACTGTCCGCTAGTGCCCTGCCAGAGGCAAGGTAGTTTGTTGCACTGGAAGTAACCGTACTCCTGAGACAGCCGCCATCCAAAATACATGGAAAGATTCAGGGAAGCCGGGGTGTGTTTTTTCATCATGCTGCAGAGGCTGGTCTCAGTGTGCTGGGGCAGGACCTCTTGTACAAAACAGCACACCTTTGGCAAGAGGCAAAGGAAAGAAAGCTCATGGCTTCAGAAGGATCGCATAAGAAACAGCCAGTCTGCAAGGCTGAGATTCGAGAGATCAAAGTCAAACACAACGTATTATTTCCAAACAGTTGTTCCAGATTTGCAGGCACCTCAGGTGTCTCACTGTGGTGTCCAGATTCCCTGGCAAGAATTCAAGGGTTTTCTCGTTTGTGACAGGAATGACTTCATGTCTTGCACACTGAGAGTGTTAATTTAGCATATAAATATTTCTGTACCTGGTGTGGTCTCTGCTGTTTTCTGAGAAGGATCAGAGATTAAAAATACTTCATACCTTGTTGCTAGTGTTTTCAGATCCAGTATTTTTTGCTTTTTTCCTGATGCCACACTGTGACCTGGCCTGAAGGCTGAGTCAGTCTGTTGGTGACTGGCTACCAAGGGCTACGACCTTCTGTCAGATTTGGATTTTGGAGAATCCTAGTTTCCTGCCTAAAACATTGGGTGCTGGGCTGAAGTCACATCTATGAATTAACTCTACAGAGCACCTGATGCAAGACAGCGAGCAGCATTTGGTGAGGGCCAAAAGCTGTGCTCTGAGGTTTTGGAAAGTAGTAGGGCAACTGGAGCTCTCTGAGTTGCTGGGCTAATTGTTCCTGGGTGGAGCAGGAGGATTTGTCTGCACCCTCTGCACTAAACTGTTCGCTGTCGTTTCCCTCTGTGTGCACAGTGGTGCTGCTGGGGAAGCTCCAGGAGTCTCCCTTAGGGTAGGGCCCAGTGCTATTACCCTCACCAGTGAGACAGCTGACTGCTCCCTGAGTTTCAGACCTCCTGAGTGTGGCCATCTACTCGGTGGCTGCTGATCTGTGCAGAAAAGTTCATTTATTTATGCTGGTAGTCTTATTTTCCCATACGTTTTCCCATGCTGTTAGTTTTATTTTCCCAGCATGTCAGACTTGTGCCTTCTCAGTACCTCTGCAGGAACAAGAGCAGAAGCTAAACATGTGCTTAATTGCTCACTTATAAACTGTTTAAAATTCTTAGAGAGATGGATATAATTGATGTCTAATTAGTTTTTCTGGTCCACTAAAGCTAAAATAGCCTAATGCCAGCCAGAGGTAGCTGGTGAGTTACTTGGGGAAGTCTATGTTGACAGGAAGCTTCAACAACAAACTTCACCAAACCCAGTGCTTCAGAGAGGGGTTTCTAAGGTGAGGAAGGGAAAGGAGTGCTTATTTTAATGAATGGTCCTTCAGGGTGATAACTTGGTCTTACAGTAGTATAATTCTGAATAATAGTGTTGGTTCCATCCAGTTCCTACCTCATCGTCACGCTTGGGAGCGATACATACATCCCCGTGTTTTATGGTTTCCTTTTTACATTCATTTACCTCCTGTGAGGGTACTTTAAACTAGTTGATCAAGATGATCATTGTGATACAGCAGTTTGGCTTAAATCCCCCATCTTCTTCAAAATGTTTGTAATGAATATTAAAAGACTAATGCTGTTCCAAGTTTGGGTTTTGGGGGTTTTTTGGTTTGGTTTTTTTTTGGGGGGGGGGGATTTTTTCTCAGCCTAACTACAGGCAAGCCTCAGATTTATTTGGAACATACTAGAGTTCTCTTTAAAATCTTATCCATAATTATCTGCTCAGACAAGCTGTGGCAAAAGACCAATCCCTAAGAAAAACTTGAGGCATTATGCTGTTGTTTTTAAGTCAAATCATGGAACAGTCCCCAGACCCTTACCGTTTCATTTATTAGCTCTTTCTCCAAAAATGCAGAGCTGCTACACAGTCAGAGGAGTAGAATTTTAGCGTTTTGGTTTTATTTAAACCTCAGTAACCATCAGCTCCTTAGTTACTAGGGGTGTGTCTGCTAAGAACAATCTGTCACCTGTCACTGGGCTTTTAAGTGACTGTGATTTCAGATCCAGAGCTAAGACAGGTAATTAATGAAATTGTCCAGACTTCCGTTGAGAAAAGTGCTATTTTTTTATATTATCGTTATCCACAATAGTGCTGCTTTTTCAGTTAATTTCACGTTTTTACACAATTTCAGTCTGTAGGTGTGAAGAATGACTGATTTTAGCTCATTTGTAAAGATGTATCGGGTACAAACTGTCCAGAATCTGCTAATTTATATAAATGCTGGTTAAGCCTATTTTTTTCATAATTAATACAGCTCACTTTTAGAATCCATTTTAACACACATACACTGATATTTCACCAGAACCGTAAGCTCCCCAAATTCTTAAAGCTCACTGATAACTTCAAACTTATTGAGGTTATTATTACTATGATTCTGGGGGAAAAAAAGAGGTCAGAGTACAGACACTGTGAATTTTGACAATTTCTAAAATATCATATAATCAGTGCAGAATAGCATCATGAAATGGAACAATAAACCCTATTTTCTTGTCCAGAAAGATAGGAAATTGTCGTTGGACCTCTATCCCAATAACTATGAAGTTACTGTATTTAATGGCACCATAAACTCAGGGGAAATAGGGCTGGAAGGGATCCCAGGATGTCATGTTGTCCAAAATTGTGTGGGAAGTATGGGCCAGACAAAAGCCACGCACCAATCCTTTCTGCCCCTAGCATCCTCCTTGCGTGTGCACACCTTTAGGTCAGCATTACAAATGAGAGCTTCCACAAAGTCCTGATGTGAAGGGAACATTGAATTTCATGTGTTTAATTTTCAGTACCGATGTGTTCTCCTGCTGGCGCAGCCTGCTTTCGCATCCAGCTAATGTGTCTGGTCAGAGCGCGTCCCACACCTGTGGAAGCTGTGGTTGGGAGAGACAGGAACCATACCTGGTCCGTCCTCTGTGGCGAGTCAGGCTGGTTGGGGCTGGCTGCACAGAGCAGGAACCCGAGCAGCCCGAGCAACATGGCTGGAGGAGCCCCAAGAAGTGAGGTCTCCTTTGGTCCTTAGATCCACAGAAGAGCAGCTGAAACCGTGTTCCCTTCTGGCACGGGGAGCTGCTGCTGGCGGCTTTGTTGGTCTCCCTTCCACCTTCCAAGCCCAGTATTTGCTACAGCTTTGCTTGTTCCTGGGGGATCTTTGTGCTGGTGGAGCTATGTCTGCCTGTGCTGTGTTTAGCTCTGGCCTTACCACATGCAGTGTGGGAGCTGAACGTGGATTTAGCTGTTTCCCTGCAAAAGGGTGGTCCCTGGACACCAAGCAGAGTGCCGGTCTTCCCAACGGCCTCTCAGTTGCTGATGATAGCTGTGCCCAGCGTGACCTTGGCAAGGAAGCAAGATACTTCCCTGGTTGGGCTGCAACCCACCACCCCATCCTCACTGTCAGTGTTTGACTTGTGTCAGCACCTGGCTGGGGGCTCTGACAACCGTCTTGAGAGTCCTGAGGAACCATCCCACATTTCTCCAGATCTCTGGCTAACCTGCCCTCACTAGCCTTGAGCGTACTAGCCTGTTAGAGCAAGGTAACACACTTAGTCCAGTCTTGGTTGATTACTTCAGAAATACTCAGTTTTGCTGCCTTTTTGAAGATCCCTTCCTGCTTCAGAAACTATTTTAAAACTGTATTCGAAATTCCCCAGGCTGCTTGCCAGGAGTTACTGACCAAGGAAGTTCCATCTAGAGGAAAATTCTTCCAGTTCTTGGAAGCAAAGTTGTTCTCACCTACGTGTTGCCTCCAGACAGAGGAAGTGAATGCATGAGTCAGATTTTAAAAAATACAACGCCCCTGATGTTTTATCACTCATCAGGATACCAGGGATTTCATATGTGTCATTTGCTCGACTCGCCTGCAGCAATACTGGGTGTGTATCTGACAGCCCCAGTCTCTTCCCACATTGCTGAGGGTGCTCAAGTCTGACTGCTGTAGGACAGAAGCTGCATGGCAGCATCAGTGAACTGAAAGAACCTCGGTGTCGCACGAGAAAACTGCAGAGAAAATGTTCAGTGTGATTCAGGGTAGAGTTCAGTTATCACTGTGGGATCAAATTGGATTTTCAATGCCTCAGACAATTTTCAGTTAACAAGTTGTACAGGATGCTTTTCACAAGGCTGATGGGTACTGTGTGCTGTACTTTGTGTGCTGCTGTTGGAAAGGAACACTGGGAACCAGTTTTGAAACTCATTGTTTCCACTCCCATAGCAACTGTGGGTCAAGTGAATTCTAGACTGAAAATCCATTTGAAGGTCGGTGTGTTTGGCTGAACAGAGGTAAGGAAGGCCAGCTGAAGAGTCTGGGAGTCCGACATTAGCATTCATGTCCTGATCTGAGGGTTTGGCTGTCTCAGAGGCAACTGGAGGCTTTGACAGCAAAGAACATAAGGACTCACATCCCTGAGCAGCCAGTATTGCTGCTGGTACTGGGATGAGTCAGCCAGCACGCTGAGCTGACCTTACCCTCCTGTTCCCCACTTTTTTTCACGTGTCTATCCAAGGCTGTTTCATTAGAATAGAAAAGCAAATAAATCTGACAACATAGGTCTGTAAACTACATTGTAAGACAGAATAAAGATTTTATGCTTTACATAGCGGGTCCTTACAAGGCAGACAGACAGCCTTTCCTCTAGGGTTTCCTTGAGTCCCTCTCATCTTCTGTCCAGGCTTCTGCCTTGTCTTCTCAACATCAGCTTAACTTCCAACCAATATTCCTCCCTAAATCCTTAGTTTGAAACTCAGAACGCTGAAACCTGGCCTCTCTCATTGCTAAGACCTTTATTTACTATGGGACCCATCTCCTGGCTCTTGTAAGGTCCTAACCATGTAGACAGCACCCTGGCGCTATGTTCCTCCTCACAGCTCCTAAGTGCTAGGCCGTGGCTGGACAGGCTGGAGCACAAAGGACACACTTTGCAAGCTCATCAGGAGAGTGACTGAGCTGTCCTCTCAGGGAATGCCATCCATGTGGGTGAGAGTTTCAGAGGAGGTGGAGTACTTTGAGACAAATTGCTCATCCAGGAAGAAAGGTAGCAGGCTGGAAAGCTAATTCCTTTCCATCAGCCTCTGCTTTCCCTGGCAGGGCTCCAAAGAGCGTCTGAGCCTTCTCTGACATGAGCTAGGAGGAAGAAAACTCAGAAGGAAATCTGGGAAAGGCTACGTGATGGAGAGTTTACTCAATCCTGCAAATACTGGCCATGCCAGACAAGTTCCTTTCAAGTACTTGTGAGTTTTGTTGCTCTTATGATTACTCTTACACCCTTATGTTTGGTTGGCTGAACTAAGAGGGACCCAGTGCCAGTGTGTAGGCAACTGAGTCGTGCCCCCAACTGTCTGGCAGCTTCAGTCTGAAGAACCCAAGCCACAGTTCCCCTCTGTGTACATTTAATCACTGCCTTATACATCGTATAATGCACTCTTCTTTTGCTGTCCTCATCTATGGAGTGACCATCATGTTCTTTCCAGGTAATTAACCACTTTATTGATAGGCTCAGCATAAGTGTGAAATCCAGTCACTGGCAGCACCATGTGTCTGTTCTCACTGTGGATCTTCAAATGCCACAGTTAGACTTCTGAGCTACACGTTTCTTCCATAAAATACCACATCTGTCTTCCAAGGGGCTTTGTTCCTCCTTTGATGGACTATAGACCATCATGTTCTGCTTCTTAATTTATCATCTAATTGCTTATTAGTTGTGCTGTAAAGTTCTTTGACTTCAGTTACATGAGTACAGTAATTAGTGTTTATATTGCCAAGGCCTGTGTAGCAGCGCTTTAACACTGCCTAAGGAGATGAAACACTCCACAACAGAGCACGAATTGAGCTCTCAGGATTTCTAATTTTACATCCTCAAGTTTTGTAGAGCCTTGCTGTGGGAGTCTCTCCAGAAACGGGGTCATGAGTAATCCGGTATAGTCATTTTGAGTGGATTTCGCAGCAGAGGTGCAGAAAAATATTCACAGGAAGCTTCCAAGGTCACGTTGCTTCCCCTGCATGGAAGAACAGGAGGACTTTTCAGTAACAAACAGTTGTTTGTTAAGGTTATGGTCAGCTTGAACAGGACTTGAACAAAAATATTTGGTGTTTGATTTTGCTGCCTTCAGCATTTCTGTATTCTTGTCTACATTTTTGTGAAATGTTGGATCAGTTTCTAGAAACATATCAGAAATCATGCTGAAAATGGATTCCACCTTGCTAATGCCTGTTTCCAGATGTTTTCTCTGATTTGCCTGATTATTACCCACTGAGAAGGCTGTTCTTCCACTGAAATGATTACCTGCAGGTGCTAGCACTGCATTAAGTTGAACACACGCAGGGTGCCGTCCCCATGGCCACTGCCACCTTTTAGAGATGTGAGTCGCTGGCTGTCGTGGTGGGCACAGCTTGTCTTCACACCACCAGTTCTGAGCATTCACCACAGGCCTCCACTGTGCTACCTAACCCGGGCTGTGGCTTTTCTCTTGTTAGGCTAAATATGTCTTTACACTTTCATGGACTCTTTCCAAACGAAACACGATTGAGTAATTAATGATATGTAGGGAGAGTTAAGCTTTTTAAGTTTTGCACATTTTCCTGCTAATTATGTCATCAAAGACTGGCTTGCTTTGTTGCTATGGAGCTTCTCTGTGAGGCATGACTTTGGTTTAGTCGGTAATACCTGTATTTCTGAGAGCAACTTCCATAAGATTTGGCCTACCCAAACTTCATCTTCATACAAGACTGATTTCTGGCCGCTCGATAGCCTTGTCAGATATCAAAGCAGACAGTGAGTAAGTTCTCCCCAGATCCATATTTGTGTAAGAGGGACGGGCAGCCTCTCAATAACTGCACTGTCTCTAACCTGCCATTGCTGCCTTTTCTCCTTCCACTCAAGGTGCTGCAGTGTAGTCTCCTTGCAGCTGCTTGGAGAGCTCACCACCTGATCATACATTGCTTCTGCTTCTTCTGGCCAGGCTTTTCCAGGGCAGACAAGAGATTTCAGGCCTCAGAGATGGCAACAGTGCTGCCTCCAGTACTGGTGTGAGCTGTGCTCACCTGTGCCTGCGAGGAGCTAATGGGACCTGGAAGTACCTGCTCCTTCCTCCTCCTCCTCTCCCCTGCCTGGGGTTTGTGGCTGTGCCGGCTCTCAGCGACACGGGGCAGGCAGCGTCGTGCTCACTGCCAGCAGGATGTCTCAGGGGCGGCGGTGACTCCTCTGAAACTGTTTTTACACCACACACAGGGCAACGGAGTGACAAGTCATCTCCTCTTATTACAGCAAAGCAGATCTGTTAGCTTGAATCTTGGAAGTCTTTTTCATAACATCATTTCTGCAGCAGCTGGTTTCCATGGAAACCAAGAAGCGACTCACACTGCGTACAGGAAAGAAGACCGCTGACCTGCTTGTCCTTCCCCGGCCCGTGCCGCTGGGCTTCCCTCCATTTGCACATGCACAGGCATTGCTCGTTGCCGTGAGGTGGACAAGCCCAGGCCCAAAGGCTTCAGGTTGTTCCTCCAGCAGCAACCCAAGTGCAGTGCCTCTCCTGCTGCTGCCATCCTCTTCATCCTCCCTCATTCTGCCTCTCCAGGCAGCTTGTCCTGCAGCCAGGGGAGAAGGGCAGAGGCAGGAAGAGTCTCCAGGCATCTTCACCTGCACTCCCACCACTGTCGTGTTCCCAGGCCCCAGCAGGGGTGGGAAGATTTGTGGTTAAGGTTATGGTACCTACTTCTCTTTAAATGGCCAGAGGGCACTAGGAGCAAACACACTGCTGTGCCTTCTGAGGCCAGCTTTGAAGGGCGAAGCTGTACGAGGAGCCTGAGCATCACTGTGCCTGTGCTGTGTCCTCACTGAATTGTCCTGCCTGGAGATTGCTCTTTTCCAGACACAGACCATGAAGGGGTCAGCAAGAAAAGGGAGCAGAGAGCTGCCATCTCATGGGGGTGATGCCTGAGGTGTCCTGGCACTGTTACTCCAGCACAAAATGGGGCAGTGCTGGGTGGATGCTTGCCTGGGACTGGCCATGGGATGGCTTGTAGCATTTCCATAATCGAGACTATGACTTACATCAGGAGAATCAGCTCCTGGCACCAGATGATATTTTTTAATTGGATTGTGGACTCGAGATTTCAGCAAGTGGGTGTTGATGTGATGCTTTCTGTGGGTGGTTTTTTGGACTTAACTAGCCCTGAAGGTAAGCTTTTCCAGGCTGCAAAGAGCAGCGACTGCTTTGGATGGCCTCGGTGGCTGAGCCCTCTCTGTGCCTCAGGGCAGAGCAGCCACCCCCCCTGCCTCAGCCTGTCTGCCTGTCCAGCTAAGTGTGCCTTGGTGTGCCTGCATTCCCCTGGCAGAGCAGCCACCCCCACTGCCTCAGCCTGTCTGCCTGTCCAGCTAAGTGTGCCTTGGTGTGCCTGCATTCCCCACATCCCCATCCCTGTGCCTGCAGGAGGGAGGAGTGACTCAAGACTCTCCTTTAGCCCCATGGTGGCTGAGCTGTCCCATCTCCACAGCCAAGAGTTCACCACGGAAAAAACAGTTTCCACCTTTACACCTTATATAATCATGGTGAGACAAGCAGAACCCTGACTTCTTGTTTCAATGGGAATATTGTGTACTGCAAACACTGGAAAAGCCCTTACTTTCCTCACAAAGAATAAAAGCCAGGCTACTTGTTTCTTCATTGCTTGTCCAAGAGAACCAGGTTATTGACTGAGTGGCTTAAGCATGTCCCTGTAATAAAACCTGCAGTAGAGCCTTACCCATCCCATCCCATCCCACCCCACCCCATCCCCTGTGTGGGACTGTTACAGGAGCCAGGCTTGCTGTGCAGTTTCGTGGGACAACATTTCATTCCCTTTTCAGTTTTAGAGCCCACCTTTCTTATTTTTGGGCTTGCATGTCAGAATCTGGCAGCATGGAATGGAGAGGAGCTCCCCTGAAGGCAGGCAGCTCCCACGCCTGCTGCCAGGGAGGTGGGAGAGAGTGGGATGGTCGCCCCCATGCCCACTGCCTGGGCAGTAAGGGCAGTGCCAGGATGGACCCTTCCCTGCCATGGCCTTACCCCCACAGGGAGGGACAGGGATGCTGGAGAAGACTCCAGGAGTGCTTGTGCCTCATGTTTCTGTCACGACATGGCCCTGTGGGTGGGATGCTGGCAGCAGGGCTTGCAGAGGGGAGTGATGGCTGGGCTTTCTCAAGCCTCCCCACATCTGTCTCCCTCCCAAGGCAGGTGGTGTTTCTTCAGGAGCCACAAACCCACATCATGCTCTTCCAGAACCTGAGGTTTTGTCTGTGTTTGGGTAGAGAGAAGAGACTTGTCTGGCCCACACTCAGCTGCAGCTATTGGATGCATTTCTTCAAACACTGCAAGCGCCAGCGTGGAGTGTGTTACTTGAAAACACAGTTCTAAACTTAAAGGCAGCTTTAGCCCTTGGTCTGAGTGGCAGGTCTCCCTCATGCTGAAAGGTCACTTAATGCTTGAACAACTGAGTCGGGAGCTTCTTCTGAAGTGAAAGTAAGGTGATGCTGTGGGAGAGGGGAACTGAGATGGAGCCCTTGAAATCTCTTTCTGGGTCTCTGAGAGTCCATCCTGCTCATCTGAGTGGCTCAGTGCTGTGTGACACTGGCTCAGGTCCCCTTGCAGGGCACGCTCCGCATCTGCTGCAGCACCCCAACAGCAGAGATTTAACCTTGCAAACAGTCTGTCCCTGTAGCTCTTATCCCAAAATCAAGTTGCTGTTGGGAAAGGAGCACCAAGAGAACTTTTGTGGGCTGCTCAGACAGGAGGGCAAAGGTTTCCCTCTTCTGAGGTCATCGTGAAAGGATGATGTCATCAGCACAGGCTTCCACAGTTGATAAACTAGGAGAGCTGTTAATTGAGTACTTTGGCCTCTCCACCTGCCTATGGACATGGGTTTTGTAAAGTTTCTCAAAGACTAGCTTCTCAAAATCAAGCTGACAGTCACTAGAAGTGTGCTTTTAGGACATTTTTTTTCCCATAAAACTGAAAAATTAAAATTTACGAAGGTCATCATCTGAAAACTAACCTCCTTCACTTTTCTTTGGCTTACAGACGTGGCTTAAAGGCAACTCCTGGCTTGCAAAGATGGCAGAAAGTCACCTTGGAGTCTGCAAGGAGGGACAGAATTGAGCTTTTCCAGGCTACCGGGTATATGCTGCAAAGGCCACCACTGGTGGACATGAAACAAGGAGTTGCTGCTACTTCAAGACACTGTCAGTAAACCTCCCCAGAAGATAAGGAAGAAGAAGCATAGATTAACTGATGACACAGTCAGGGAAGAGTGACATGACCTATAGGGTTACCTGGTCTGCAGGTGAAAGGCAGGTAGGTCCTCAGTGACCATTTAGGAAGTTGAACATCTGTGAAGGACAGAGTGATGACAAAAAGACTCTGAGGAGCCGGTTGTGCTATGTATGGGTTATGGCACAGGCTAGGACTAGGAAGGTGTGTAGTCTAGCTTTGATCAGATTCCTGTTTGTACTTGGTTTAATTTTGCAGTATTAGTGTATTATCAATACTTTCATGTTGGTACATTTAGCATAAAAGCCTTTTTTTTTTTCTCACCTGAAGACAATCTCAGCAATACTAGCACCAGCCGTTACACCTTTGCAGTTCAGTGCCGCCTGGGGAGCTGCTAGGGGCTGCCTGTCTCTGAAGGGTGCGTTGCAGGCTCCCACGCCACGCTCGTCCCTACTCCCCGAGAGCACAGGGCCAGCGCGGCGTCCCTGCGCGTGTGCCCGGCGCGGCTGCTTCACTGGAGGGGCCGTGAGGCTGAGCAGCCACCTGGGCCATGGGGACTGTCCTGCCTTTAAACCTCTTAACGCACACAGAAGCTGTAAGGCTCCTGGAAGTGCAAAGCAGCTTAAAGAAAGCAATTCCAGGGTGAGAGCATCCTCAGGAGCTGGGGAACTCCCTGCAGCGTTTCTCTGCCCTGGACTCCGGAGAGCTGGAGGTAAGAGCCAGCCCGAGCAGCCTCCGCTCAGCCGGTCACCCTGACTGTTGTCAGTTCTCATTCAGTGCTTTTGCTAAACTTTCCAAGTCTCTCTGACATGAAAATAATTGACCTTTACAGTTACATTTGAGGTGGCTATATTGCTATCAGCTCTTGCTAGTCTTCACTGCTCCCATCATATTTGCTTAATGGCATGTGAATTAATTTCTTGGAAGCTGACACTTCCCCGCAGGATTAGTTAGTGACTCTAACGTGGGGCTGGTGCACAAAATGTAAGATGCAGAGCCTATTTGGGGGGAAAAAATAGGAGAGAAATTCCAGTGGTCTTGGAAATCTTCACTTTTAGAATGCTATGACTGCAGTAATGAATGAGCTGAAGAAAAATAAACTCAATTCCAGCTATTTAAAGGTTCAGCAATTCTTTCCAGGAGAAAAACAAGCAACTATTGTGTGCCTGGGCTGGGAGGGCTGGCGGGGAGGCAGCATTTCCCACAGGCAAATTAGGAATGGGAAAACCAGAACAAAACCCGCAAGCCCCAGAAGCCCGAGTAGGGAACACAGGCCATTTTGTTTGACGTGATTTGTGTTGTCATTAGGTGGGTTTAATGGGGCTTTATTCTTATTCTGAGAGGAAAGCTGGGCTTTGCTTGAGATAACAGTAATGACTGTTCAGACCTGGGAAACGTGAGGGAGCCGGACAAAAGCGCATTTGCCGTGTCACTCAGGCACCCATTGGGAACAGAGGGTCTCCTCCTCCCCGCTGTCCCTCCCTGGCAGTGGAGGCTGGTCACGTTTTGCTACAGCCTGACAAAAACTTCCCTGTGCTGTTTGGCCAGGGCAGGGTCTGTCTCACGTCATTTCTCTGACTGTAAAGGAAGACCCGTTTCGGCTGCCACCAGCCACGCTGGCACCAGGCCTGAACCCCACAAAAGGTGTGTTTGAACCCCGCGTGCTGCGGCCCCACAGTCGCCTGGGGCAGAAGATGAGGCTGGCATCATGGCTGCAGGAAAGGCTTTTCTCATCTGAGATGTCTTGAACCCAGTATCATGGCTGCAGGAAAGGCTTTTCTCATCTGAGATGTCTTGAACCCCTTCCTAAGCCTCTCCTCCCAAGCCCTGGTGAGCTCTCTCAGGAATGGTTCAGCAACACAGTCACGGCTTTTTGAAATCCCAGTATTTGGGCACCTTGTTTCAGGCTGTGTAAAAGTGAAAGAGGATGAAGAAGTAAAAAAGGCTCCCTGAAAGGAAATCTTGAGTTGAAACCCATTAACTTAGTTTGAACAGTCCCCGTGGGGCACAGGTGAAGCCCTTCTCTTTCAGCTTTGTTGGCTTCATTCAGAAGACACTAAGAGGGCTTTCTCTCACGCAGCTGCACGGGGTAGAAGCAGCACTGCAGGTACTCGGCAAGTGCAGCAGGCCTTCTGCTTTGAGGGTTGCAGGATACGAGAACCACCAGCCACCCATCTTCCACCTGTGGAAGGAGCAGTGTTACCTTAGCTCTGCTTGTCCCGAACTGCTGCTCAGAGGTGGGCAGAGATGGAGACCCAGAGATATGCGTAGCCCTTTACCATCCCCAAAGCAAGCTAAAACTGTGCCAGTGCAGGAATCTTGCATTTCTTTATGGCTAGATCCTGGTTTAGTTTGAGATGGGCTAATGTTAATGGACCAGGTCATGTGAGAAATACAGGATTCCTACTCTAGACCAGTAGGAATCAGAGTCACTGGTGGAGTAGAGCTGCTTTCTCAAAGCAATGCCATGGGCTTTCCTAACAAGTTGTTACATTGAAAAGTTTGCTGAAGTATTTTTATGATCTAATTTAGATCAAACCAAAGGGTATCAGAGAAAGCCAGAACTGTCCAATAGCCATTTTCATGGTATTTTATGAAGCACTGTGGAAGAAAATATTTATGTAGCGGCAGCGATACGACTGCGGTGCCTTTAGCCATAAAAAAGCTTTGCCTATTGGAAAGCTGTTCTGATGAAATTTCAACATAAACCCTGCACACCTGAAAAAACTGTTTAAGAAATTAAATTTGAAACATTTCTGTTTTCAAGAACAGCTCAGTTAAACTCAGCTATTCACCCATTAACAAACAATGTGATATATATTTTTTGTGTATTGATTGCCTTCCTAGAAGCAGATAGGCACTCCTGGCCATCAGATGCCACAAGTAAATTTATCTGGAATTCACAGAGTTTTAACTGATGAATTCTGTCAAAGTTACTGAGTTTCCTTTCAATTGGATACGAGTTCCTCAAACTCTCTTGCAGCTTTGCTAGTGATTAGGGTCCGGCAGCAGTCAGAAGAGGGAACACATCTCTATCTTGGCAACTTCTCCAGCAAGTCACATCCCATCCAATCTTCATTAGCAGAGCACACGGAGATGCCAGGCTCAGCATGCAAAGCATGGAAAAGCACATCCCCTTCCCAGCTGTGGGACGAGAGGGGCAGGGCAGCACCAGCTCTGACAGCCACAGAGAGTGCTCCAACTTACCAGTGCCCTGAATGTGCGGAGAAGTATCAATCCCGTTACAACACATGCACTCATCTGCGTTTTGCAAAGTCCAGAGGCAACACCACTGGGTGCTGGCAGAGCCCATCCTCAAGGGCTGCTGCCAGCTCCACGCCCGAGCTTGTGATGTTTGGGGAACTGGCTCTGCGGGCTGGCTCACTGCACTGCTGCCCCACAGCACCCCACAGCCAGTACGGCCGTGAGGAGCTGCCCAGAGCAACCACAGCTTCAGGCAGAGGTACCACCACCACCCCACAGAACTGTGCAGGGGGTCAGGCTGCCGCCCAACTGCTGAACTGCCCCGTCCAGGAAACAGCTCAGCAGCTTTTTAATTAAACAGCCAGGGGAGTTTCTCCTGTCTGGGTCAGCACTGGGCCGTGCCACCAGCAGCACTGCCACTGGTAGCATGGCCACAGCACAGGTGGCAGTGGCTTAGGCTGGTGTTGCCCTTGGTACTTTACCACAGTCTGAGTACTAATGCTGTGCTCAAAGGAACTGGCAAGGTGCAGACAGGACAGGCCCCACGCACCTCGAGGCTGCTTAGTCTGGTGTAAATCCAGGCTACAGCTAGAATCACAGAATGGTCGGGGTTGGAAGGGACCTCAGGAGATCATCTAGTCCACCTCCCCTGCCAAAGCAGATTCCCTATACCAGGTTGCATAGGAAAGCATCCAGGTGGGTTTTGAACATCTCCAGAGCTGGCGACTCCATAACCTCTCTGGGCAGCCTGTTCCAGTGCTCCAACACCCTCACAGTAAAGGAGTTTTTCCTTAGGTTTGTCTGGAACTTTTGGTGTTCCAGTTTTTGCTCATTGCCCCTTGTCCTGTCACTGGGCACCATCGAAAAGAGCCCGGCCCCATCCATTTGGCCCCCACATTTCAGGTATTTATAGACACTGATAAGGTCCCCCCTCAGTCTTCTCTTCTCCAGGCTGAAGAGTCCCAGCCCTCTCAGCCTCTCCTCATACAGAGATGTTCCAGGCCCCTCATCACCTTTGTGGCCCTAAGAGGCAATCTGTAGAATATGGCAGGCAGTATCTGCAGTGTATCCCAAGCATATCCTAAGTGTTTGACACCCCAGTACCTGCAGTTAGCACACCAAATCCGAAAACGTTTTTAATTTATTCTATTGAAAACTAGTGGCTCTTAACAATAATGCCTTGGACAAACCAACCTGCAGCTCCTGATGCTCATGCCAGAGTACAGCCTATAGCTTAACCATAGGAAACCCTCGGACAGTTTTACCGTCCTTTGAAAGCATCTTTCAAAGCCAGTGGCACCGACAAAACAAGCTGTAGGCACCAGGGGAATAACACACAGAGCCAACTGCCTTTTTTTTAATAAAAGTATTTTTAATAAACTGATGGATTTAAGTTTCAGATGCTAGACAACTTGTTGCCGTGTACAGGTAACAAAAGTCAAAATTCTTTGAATTTTATACAAATACTATGTAGTACAGTAAACTTGAATACAAGTTTACAAAAAATGCATCAGTGAATATTCAGCTTGTAACCAACTTCCAACAGTGAAAATTATCATGTATCAATAGTGATCAGAATTGCATTGCAAATTTTAGAAGTAATGCAACTATGTTTTTACCAAGCCACTCTGAAGTTACCGGTGCACACTGACAGTACATTGGATTTTTTTTTTTTTTTTGGCTTGCTGAACAGAAAATGGCATTTAAATAAAATGACTTTGAGTTAAAGAATATAATACGTATCAAAAGTACTATCTTACAGAAAATTAAACAAGAATGAGAAAGTAAACAGAGCAGAACCCTGAAGTAGTGATATTTTTCTACCCGTTTTGATGGAAAAGACTCCACAGGTGTCCAGCTTTCTCACAGCATTTTGGAGTGTCTAGTCCTAGCACAGTGTGGTCGTTAGTAGACTAAAGTAATCCCTGCTTGGCAGTAATGCTGGTGAAAGGTAACTTGCTCTATTGCTAACAAATCTGAGTAACCACTGGCAGGGCGACTTCTTGGAGGCACCCAGTGGAGGCTGAGTGGACAGCACGCGATTGCAGTTGCTCTGATACAATACCCAACCGCCTTCAGGGTTCAGGTGTCAGTTTCCTCATAGGATTTACAAATGGATGGCTTTGAAACAACAACAACAACAAAAAGGGAGCATAGGACAGTATTTTCACCTGTACAGCTACCAACAAAATGAATGTTTTTGTTACAAACTTTCCAGTCTGCTTTATAAAAAATAGTCTTAGTTTTACTTCTAAATAAAAACTGTGCTGTGATCTGTCATGTTCTTGCATTGTACATGCTGTCGTTGTGTGTGTTAATGAAGGTGTAGAGAGTGGTGACCTAGCGCTCTGGAGATGTCAGAAGCCTAAAAAGCCGATTTTGGTACATAAAAGTTAGGTAGCAATGAAAATTCATTCTATTTATTTTTCCTAAAACCTAGGAAAAGCTACAGTACATTGCTAGATCAGTGGCCTCAACCCTGAGCTGAAATAAAGGACCTGCCTTGGCCAAGAGACTTAACTACCACAGCTGCACAGCAGAGACAAAATAGCCTGTCTGTGGCCTGTTGTCATAGATGTAAGTAGTGTGAGATCCAGTTCTGTAACGCTTGAGAGTTGACTGGAGACCACCATATTCATTTTCACTACAGGAAAAAAAGGAGAACTCAATTCAGAGATTCAAGTGAAAAAGCACTCGATGGGGAGAGTCAGCATGTCCAGCTTCTGGAGACCAAAGACAGAATGTAGTTCGTGGTAGACCCGTCAGTCTGAAGTGTTTTCCACTTGGTAGAAGAGATTATTAAAACACGTACCAAACTACCGTTAGAGACTTCTACTATTATCCCACTCTTTCTAGAAAGTGTCTCACTTGATTTTTTTCCCGCAAAACTGAGCGTCTCTCTCTCTCTCTCTCTGTACCTGCACTGCAGCACAGAGGATGAGTGAAAAATCAGAGACTGTCTGACAAAGGATTCAACCCAGCTGCTAGCAAAAAAACTTCTGCTTGTTTCCAACGTGAGTCGGAGTTGGCGATGATAAGAGTTCTTACTGCGACAGAGCCAGAGCCTACTGCACCTTCCTGTGGGGTTCAATGGCACCGCCTACCCGTGGCTAGGAGCATTCATAACGTCTTCGCATTCTCGCCTCCTAAGAGGAATTTCTTTTTCCTTTTAACCAGCAGAAACTGTAGAGTCAGTATTTCACTTAATGGAAAAACTAAACCCAGCAACAGACTGAAAAGAAAGCTTATAAGGATCATTTATACTTTAGTAATGCACACTGTGTGAGCTGATCAGTTTACGGGTGGTATGTTTTTCGTCAGTTTAAGGCAGCAAGTCTTACAACACACACAAGCTCACCTCCCTCGCCTTTGTGCTACTGTATCCTTATGTGCACAATAGAACCTCACTAATTTACACTAATGACTGGAAGAACCATTAATTCTCTTGGTAAGCGAACAAGAATAAGGCATTCCATTATATATTCTGATCACTAATTATAATTTATCTCTAATTATAATCTACCAGCAAACATACTTCTGTGTTTTAGAAAATAGTATCTCTTACCTTCAGATATAATTATGTGTGCAGATTAGTGGGTTCTGCTGTGTAAACACGCAGGTGCCTAAGCAATTTTCAGGTTTTTCTTCATTACATCTGACAAGGAAGTTAATGCCACAGATAGACACTGTGGGAAAATAAATTAGGATTTCTCTCTAATTTGTGCGGATATGCACAACTGGGCAGTAATTTATAGCTAAAAAACCATGAATGTTTACGAATGCAAATGAAGCAAAATCAGCAGCAGAAAGCAAGGCCATTCCCCAACCATAAATGGCTTGTATTACAAACTATATGAAACAAACAGAAAAGAATACAAGTACTAACTCTTATATACAAATTTGATATCGAGTAAAGCAAATAGTGAAAAAATTGTTGATGCTTCTAACAGATGATGTTCGCATGTGTAAATCCTGGCTGAAGTGGACTGTAAGTACAGACAGAAGATAGGACGCAAACTACGTGGCTGAGTTAAAAAAAAGGGGGGTGGGGAATCAATGTGCATTGCAATGAGATAGAAATTTCCCTTCACATGTGCAAAAGTCCACAGTTTCATTAATGTAGAGGTCATACTTCTAGTAACAGATCTTGGACAAAACCAGTCAGCCTACATCCTGGAATCTACCTGTTCACATCAGCCACTTTAAGTGCACAGTACCCTGTTCACACATGTACTAGTCAGCAGTTTCTGGCATTTCTCAGAAATTTAACGTTCACCTGCCTTAAATCTTGAAAACAAAGGGGAGAGTTCATCCAGGGCATCACACCACTGCTTTTGAGCTATATCAACACTTAAATCAAACTCAAATGCTCTCTTCTTCCATGGTGGCAGGAGTCCTTACAGGACTTGTAAACAGCAGTACACAATACTGTAAACAAATAATTTAAGTTCTGCTTTATACAAGATGTTAAGTTAACCCAGGTCTACCAAACAGGTGAAAATGAAAAGGGTGGCTTCACACAAAATCCTTCCCTTTTCTCCCAGCAATTCTTTTCACTACATAAATAACCCTGAGCTGAAACAGGGGTTGTTGACAAGAGCCTTTTTTGCATATAAAAACAATGTTCTAGAGTCAGCTCTCATGTTCTGTCAGGAAGTCAATTGCTGGAGAGATTAAACTGAAGTATTTCAAACCGTTGGTTACTTTGGAGGAGGACTTAGAATTTGGTGTGGCGACCAGTTCTAGACCCAGATGCTGAGCTTGCCAAGGAAGCTGATGCTGCTGCATCCTCAGCTTCCTCCAGCTCCTCGTGTAGCTCCTGGCTAACGCTGGACTGGAGGGCTGCAGGAGTTAGCCACTCCTTTGGCAGACAGCTCTGGAGAAATGGAATACAAGAGCTGAAGTAAGCAAGGCGATTCACCCATCGTGGAATCTCTTTTCCACACAGAATCTAGGGAGGAAGGGAAAAGAAAGGATTAACTTGTCTTCTGGGTTCAGCGGTAACAACACTACAGTACTGTAAGTAAAAAGCAAAGGCTGCAGCAGCCTTCTGAATTATGTATCACAAACGCTGGTCAAGAAGCACTCCAGTTAGTTGCACTGAGAGATCTTTATCAGTAAAAGCAGCATCTCAAGTCACACTAGGAGACTTGTTTTCCCCTGTGAGAGTCTGACACATGGTTCTACACTTTCTTTTTTAGAAGTCCTGAAAAGCTTAACCACCTCATTCTGTTTGAATAACTTCTATAAAAGGCAGAGAAATGCGGTAAGGTATGCTTTCTAGTCACTGCTAATTCCTCAGAAACAGAAACTGCAAGAGAAATCTCCCTATTATCATAAAAAAGCACCCTGAAATCAAGCAGTCAAGAAGACAGTGCCAATGCTACAGTTACGTGGAGCCATGCAAACAGCTGTGGCTATTTACTGTGTCGGCCTCTGATGACCTTGCACAAGGCATCACTGTCTTACAGCACACAGGCAAGCACACACACATACTTAGGTTCACCAGAACAAGAGAAGCTATAGGAGGCAAACCTGGTTCCAACTTCTCAAAACTATATAAAGCTGCATTAAATACTTGTTTTTACTGTGCATGAGTCATTAAGTGGTTTCATTGTCACTGTTCAAGGAGTGAGCTGTTTTACCTAACAACCTCCGTATTTGCTTCTGGTATTGCTTACACCAGTGCCAAGCTGGAGAAAGGGACAGCTGATGGGAGCGCTGCTCTGTGGTAAGCGAGCAGCATTTAACTTGTAATTATATCCCCGTGTTTATAGTCAATTTGAACACTAAATAGGACAAGACAGAAAATGGGAACATGGCCATGCAGTTGAAGAGTATAGTAAAAACTTGGCCATATAGGCCAGATTTCAGGACAACTGCAGCTTTGTCAGTGTCTCACCCTACTTACTTGTACCAGCCTTGCACATGAATCATCTCAAAAAAATTTTCCAGTACCACTGGAAGATCAAAGAGTCTACACAAAACACAGGACATACAATCAGTATGCCATTCACTGTTTTGAAAAAAAGAACTATTTAATTTTATGGAAGTTCACCATGGGAAAAATAGCCACCCCTTTTTTGGAGCACTTCAATGAAGCATCAGAACAAATTCTGACAAGCACAAATTGCCAACTACCGATAAAAATCACAGTTGCCACTCCCCTCTTTGTCCTGGGTTAGTTGTTCCTGACCCTCTCCCTTGTGTTGATACACATGTGAGTGATCAGGCATTCAATCATATTGGCAACCCAATCATGTTAAAATAAAGCTGCAGAAGCAAAGCCCATTCAACTCCACAGTCAGATACTTTGCATGACCACTCGGGTATCTACGTGACCAGGACACAGGTGCTGGCAGAGCAATAACTTGACAAAAGCCTCTCAAGCAGAAGATTGACATTGTCTGTGGAACTTCAATCCCTTCGTTATTCTTTAACAGTAGGTTAAAAATTATTTTCAGTGTGATGGCTCTGTGGTGAAATACTGATAAAAATAACACGTTGTTCAATCTTTACTAGTGATCTCTGAAGCATCTGAAATGATTTTGAAATCCTGCTAATACTTTATTTACTAGGTCTCTCAGTGAGGAATGCACCCCTGCTCAGACACAAGCCACGTGTGAAAACAGTGTTTAGTATTTTGGCAGCAAAGTCTTGTGCTTTGGACGTAAGCACAAATGAAACCTGAGAAACGGTGACATTTGCCCAAGGTAACAGAGACAGGAAGTTGGAAATTAGGCCAAACATTTCAAAGAACAGGAAGGAGATGATGCTCTGTAGCCACTTGGGAAGCACCTATAGACCTCCATGTTCGTTTACCTCAGATAAAGCTGAAGAAAAGTGATTGCAGTTTTTGTGCATTAGATGATAAGCATTTCCTTTGAATTCTTTTCCAAGCTCTTCTACTATTTTTTCTACGTCATCTTCCATAAAGTCAGTACTGCCTAGAACCACAGCCTCTCTAGAAGGGAAACAGAGAGAGTAGAAAGTGATCAGCCTTCCATGATACAGGTGGATTACTGTTCACACATTGCTCAAAAATCACCCCACTGTGGGTGGTGAGATCATTCTGCCCTCCCAGAATAACATAAGATTCTTTCTGTTCCGTTTTACAGCACCACTTTCATCTTTATCGTAAGAGATTATTTCCTTGCTGATTATCCACCTGTAGCTCACTTAAATTCTTTGCAATTTAACTCTGACAAACACTGGATGCATTCTTCCCCTCCTCTCCAAAGGATATTGTTTCTAAGAGACAGCTGAGAACAGGTAAGAGCTTGTAATGCAGGGAAGGGTCAAGGCAATCACACTGACAAAGTGGAAAAGAGACACAGGGAAACTTTCAAGAGCAACATTTTTCAGCTTTTTCTTTGAATAAAAATTTCCCTACCTTGAAAAAGTTAGCCCATTGTGTACACTGCATGAATAACAAAAGCTAGCCACGAGTCCAGACAATTTGAACACATTTAAGGAACTTAATGGTATGCTAAAAATAATGTTCTTTGCTGTAGACACTTCACTGTCACATCACCTCTGCCCACCTTTCATTTTTAAGTACAGAAAACACACTAATTTCTCAGAAAGTCAGAAATCCTGTAGTATCTTCCAACACATCCATCTTCAAAAATAAATGCAACAAGTTGTCTTTTTAATACGCCTTCTCCAAAGCAAGAAAATAGGTATCTTTCTTACTTAAATTTAAATGTTTCTCCTAGCTCAGAAGCATTTCCTGGTGAAATTTCAAATATTCCAGAAAAAGGGTATGGATGACCACCATAGGCAAATTCTGAAAGAGAAAGCTCAGATTTAACACAAATAGCACACAACAACAGTAAAGAACAACAAACCTCACTGACCAGAAGATCGCTCCACAGGGATCTAAAGCTAGAAATCAGACATCTTATTCACATGGGTAACAAATGGAAGGAGCTGGAAATTAGTAGTTTTGTTAGTTATTAGTCAATCTACGTAAAAACTGATGGGAAATTTTCTATATCAGTGTACAGGTTGAACTTGAATAGCTTCACAGTAAGTATATATTCTCTGCATTGCATAATTGAGGATTTACAAGTTAAATTGTAAGTCCTAACAATGTTCTTTGTACATGCTTGTCTTTAAAAGTCCACTTACATATTTATAAATTAGGGATTCAAAGCACTGCATCCTCCAAGGTCTGATGGCGCTTCTATTCAGTGCACACTACAGCTGTAAGTAGGTTTTTTAAAATTTTTGGATTTGCAAGAGTTCAACTGCCCCGAGTTCTTTACTACAACAAAAAAGTAAACCAGTGCATACATCTGAAGCCTGCACAGAACATCTGCTAGCATAAGCACTTACAGTACATGAAAATACCATGGTGTGCTTCAGCTTCCTTCTGTGTCTGTAAGATAACACAGCATGCCACACCCAGAGCACAGTAAAAAGCTTTAAGCATGACTTCAAGCTTCCTTACTGCAAAACTCATAACACATTGTCCAAGTCTAGCATTCAGTTTTATGGATAATCTTTTTTACACCAGGTTAACAAATGAAGTTTGAGGTACTATAAAAAATGGAAGTCATTGTTCTAGCAGGGGTATGAGCTGCTATATGAGAAAGCTGTTATAATCTGAACAGGAAGGGAGGCACATGTATTTGGCACAGCTCAAGGACCGGGTTTCAGGCGCAGCACTACTAAGAGGCAGGTCTTTCTGGTTTGGATTAAAAGAAATAAACAAAAAATTTGTTAGTTTGTTGCTTTGATAACACTTGCAAATCCAGTTACAATGTCACCATTATAGTAGCTGACACATCTGCAGTTCAAGGTAACTTTGCACAACTGCTCTTTGGCCTGCGTGCCACAGCTGTTACGGCTTTTGCTTGCCTTCAAACACATTCCAAAAAACAAACAAAAAAAAGAACTGAAGTAGGTTTTTCTGCTTTAAATGCACGACTTTTACTGACACCATCATCTCAGAGCATCATTATACTGCTGGGCAGGAACAGCTCAGACCTGAGCCTGTGTTGCAGCATGCTCAGAAACACCTTCTGGCAGTGACGGGGATTCAAAGTGGCCTGAACAGACCAGGAAGCTGCACCCCCAAAGTACAACCTATTTAGCAACACTGGAATGTACTGCTGTATTTATCACAAGTGTATCTTTTGTAAGTAGTATGCATGAGATGCCTTTTAAAGAAACTGCACCTTTGACAGTTTCTTTAAACCTGTTTAAAACCTGTCTTAAACCAACCCACCAATAAGCAATAGACAGTTGTTTGTTTGTTTTTTCTGAGCATCATGCACCTTTAGGTGTCTACCAGCACCATACCATTGTTTCTGTAGTTAAAAATTAACTCCTTGCATTTAGTGCTGGCAGAATACTGAGGAAACATGACTCAACCATGCTTACATGAAGCATGCACATGCTTTAACAATAGGCATTTCAAAACTTAAAATAAAGATTTATATGCCTAGCTGAATAAATTGCACACTTCTACACAAGAGTGCAAGATGACTACTGGATTATTCATACACAAGGTTTTTTGCAGAGGCAGAAGAGATGAGAACTTAAGAGAAAACTAGGTTTCAGGAGATAGACTACCCTCACTACCTGAAAAGTGGCTTTCAAGTAACAGCATCACCAAAAACAGGAGTAAATTATGTTTTGCTTGTACGTACCTCGGCCATACACCTCTATACCTGAATGGAACACTCCAATTCCAAGGGAAGAAGTATATTCATTCATCCAATACTAAAAGGAAAGAAGAAAACAAAAAAAAAAAACTTTAGTTAGTTTCCAATACAGATTTGTCTTCTGATAGCAGGCTGACATGTATTTGACCCCCACATCAAAAGCACAAAACCCTACCACAAAGTGAAACTGCACCACCCATTTCATGGGAACAGAACATGCCATTAAAAATTCCCCAGCTGTACACCCTGAATTAATTCCATCAGGTTCTACTCCAGTGTTTTAGTGCTGTCAATATCTGTCAGCCAAGGAGAAATCCAGATCACCTTTTGATTTGTCAACAAGTTACAGGTTGTAAGGTTTTCCATTAGGTGGAACACATTCTGGAACCAGTGGCAGTAATTTCACAGGAGTGCTTTTTTTTTTTTAAAGTAACATCAGAATTGAGGACTGTAATGTCCACACATCAACTGTCATTTATAGCAGTGACCACACCCCCCAGAGGAGCACAAGACACACTCAGAGATAGACAAGATGGACTGAAACTACCCTAGTATATTTTCTCTTTGTATACTCAGTCGATGGTCACCACAGAAGAGACTAAGCTCTCTCCAGGCTCCTGATGTGTGTGTCTCCATACACCAGGTGTAAGTCTTTTGCACAGGTCTAACACCTGTTTCCAATATATCACCTCCATCATAGCCAACAGATAATAGCTGCATTTCAAAAGGGAGCTAGGGAGTGATAATCAAAAAAAAAAACAAACCAAACAACAAAAGGGAAAAAGAAAAGAAAAAGACCTTCCTTTAGTGCTTTCTCTTGTCTTTTTCAAAAGCAGCAGCGAGTATCTATCAGGAGCTAACTATTATCCTCAAGACCTTAAAGATGCACAGAGCTTTGGAAAGGGAAACCCTCAAAATTACTGTCTTTCCTTAGCTGTATCACCACCCTCAAAATGTCAGTTTCCAAGCAGTAAAAATTTTCAAGTGACACATAGTTTAAATAGGAATCACAGAAAAAGGCTAAAAAAAAAAAAAAAAAAAAGAAAGAAAAAGAAAATAAAAAGCCTCAGTTGTGTCCTTAAAACTGAAATTGGTTAGCAAGAAAAACCTCTCAAAAATACAAGGAAAGCATTTTTTTGTCAATTATGCCAGTGGTGGGATATTTCCTCCCAGGTCACCTGGACCCAAAGAGCACTGTTGTGAATTTCTGCAAAGCAGATTTCAAAAAGTCAAAAAGTCCTGCTGGCAGGCAGGATACAGACTGAGGTAGCACCCCCAGCAAATCAGCATTTGTTTAGCAGACAGGAAGCAAAAGAAGCTATCTCCTTTACAGAACCTGTTGACATAATAAGTGCTTTCTGGTGTGAAGTCACTATTAAAACAGCAAAACTGATGATAAAAATGTAAAAGGTTACAGGTGTCACACTTTGTTAAGGTCTGCTAGCTGGAGTTAGTGCATAATTTACAGGGCCATTACAAACATATTGGTGTATAATGTGCATTTCTGAGAGCTAGTTTTCTCCTAATAAAAATGATACACTAAAATTTGGACTGAGAAGCTATTAATGAAAACCAAGACAAGTTAAATGGCAAAAAGAGCAAGTTAGGCCAAAAGTTACAAATTTTCATGTGTAAGATATGGATGTATTTGTCTTTTACAGTCATCCTTATTCTAAGTATCACCAAACCTAAAATAAATGGTCCCCCAAATTCAGTTACCAGCAGTTGCCAAACACCAGTACATGATTTTTGCAGCCTAAAATTCACAGTTGTGGAAGCAGGCACATGACACAAATGACTATCTGGATAACAAGATGCTGATGCTCTCTTCTATAGATAAGCCAGTTGTGGGAAATTTTGTCAACATTAATTAACAGAAGACAGATTTTGCTCCTTATATTTATTTAAGGTTAAGGCTCATTGAGATCTGTGGATAAATTTTGCTTAAGACTAAACCTTACCCTTGGCTTTAGTTTCTGGCTTTGTCAACACACTGCTACGTTAGCTAGTGGGGTACGGACAACTATACTAAACCACCACCTCAGCCTATTTAAAGGGCTTAGCAGTTCTTTCCCTCCCCACTCCCAAAAAGAGCAGAGCACTAGTCTGTATGATCAAGCCACATCCAGAAATACACTGGGTTACATTTACTCTGTATAGAAAGACCAGGGGCATAACAAGAAGAGAGCAAGGAACGAGAATGATGTTAAGACTACCCAAATAACTAAAGGGGTTTCTGAGCATAAAAAAAAGGGGGATTTTGTTCATTGAAGTGAAATCATTGTCCCCAGGAAAATGGAAGAGCTACTTCAACATACACCTGTTTCAGTTCTGAAGCCAGTTCTAGCCCACATTTTACCATTTCAAAATAGCTTTAGGTTTATATTTATAGTCAAAACCATAGGCACATTCAACATACACTTGGTCAGCACAGGATGAAAGTATGTTTGCCTAATGAGAAGGTGTATCCAAATGAACCTAATCTAGAACTGAGCCAGACAGGGTCCCTCAGCATCTTTCCTCTCTTGGACGCTCATTCAGCCAGAAAACTCTGGGCCCGGCCTCTGAATTCCAAATAATCTACACAGCACACATGCATCAGATCTGTTAATGCCAAGCAAGGTTATTGCTGCTCTCTGAAAATGGAACAAAAGTTACAACAGATACCCCTTAAGCAGCAGAAGTAATAAAGCCTACTTTGTTACCAGGCAGGAAAAAAGAAAAAATTATCCACTTTCCTCCCCTCCCACAGCCCCATGGAACATAATGCAAGGTAGAGGGAGAGGACAGAGAAGTGGGTCACTAACCCCCACATCAATCCGTACAGAGGCAGAGGAAAGGGACAGAAAGCTGCTCCAACAAGGTGCTCAGCAAGCCCAGTGCTGTACAAGCGCGCGCTCCTCCTCACTGGTGCCACCTAAACGCACGGGCTCGCTGGACAGCAAAGACCGAGCACTGGCGGCAAATCAAACAAGCGCTCACAGCTCTGCAAGAGGCGCCTAAAGCAAGGTGGCACCTCACTCAGTATTTCCAGTAAGAACAGAGGAGGTTAATTGAAGATAAAAGAATTTCAACAAAGCAGAATTACTTTCCCCCTAGGAATAGTAATTATATCTAATTATTACTTAATCTGGATCAGCTATTGGAAGGTTGGTCACATTTTCTCATTGAACAGAACGCCTTATCTCACTGAAGGAAAAAATGCAGAACAAATGCAACAAAGTGTGCTGAATTTGGCTACAGTGGAAAAGATCATATATGACTTACAAAACAAAGATTGTAAATTAAATGACATCTATATAGCTCGATGGTTCAGTAACATGCCATAAGCTCTGGAATCCCAAACTGATCCCAACAGCTATATCCTTGCTTCCATTGCACAAACTGAATTCCCTTCAGTTAGTCTTGACAGGAGTTTTGCCACAGTAGAATGCACAGAGGCAGCACAATCCCGTGTCGTCAGTATTTTGCAGTAAGTCAGTCTTGTAAAACAGGAATTCATGCAAATATTAGAGAAGTATTTTTCTATGTGCACAAGGAAGTTATGTCATTGAAATAAAAGAAAAACACTAATCCCAGTGCTTCAAAAATATCTTTTGTTGCTTTCTTCAGAGCTTTCATTTATGTTAATACTTTAGATTGTTATAGCCTTATTTGACAAGGGAAAAAAATAGGATGCTACTTTGGACACAAAAAAAGCTAGACTCCTAAAAATAGCAGTTAGTTAAAATGAAACTATAAAGTACTCTGCTTCTCAAAACACAATATATCAAAGTCTTCACCCTACCCTTTTAATGATCATAAAAGATGTTCAAAGGCATGAACTGCAGCACGTAAATATGCCCTTAAGCTTCTCTCTCCCTGTAAACTTACCCGTACTTCAAAGTCTGCTTTCTTGTTCAACACACAGACCCCTCCTTGCCCTTTAGTTTTATCACAGATTTTAGCTTTTTCAAGCGCTAAGGACAATGGAAGGGCACATGCTCCAAAATCAACCGACTCGGTCCTGTAAGGAGTTTCAACAGCAGCAAGGTCACCTAGTACTCCCCTGCATACCTAAGCAGCTGTCTGAGAAACGAGGCTACAGTTAGCACTTGGGTTAAAATAAAGCTGTTTGTGCAACTGTTACAATTATAGTAGTGTTGATTCTGTCAGCCAGGTGACTAACAGTGGTTTCTTGTCCACAAAAAAACCCAACCCCAAACCCAAACTACAAAAAACCCCAAACCCACCTCCAAGTGATGCAAAATGTCAGAAGCAAACAGTAAACCTGCCAGTGCCTCAATACATGTTTGGCAGGATTTGAGGAACAAAAGGAACTTCAAAAGAGCCATCAGGAATGCCTCTTCCCTTCTCCCCGCCCCACAACGCCGTACCATTGATTTCAGCAGGCTGTCTACATGCCGCAATGGAACTGCTGTGCAACATGAAAGTAAGGCTTTAGCTTAAGCTCCAGCTTCAACCAGGTTTCAAATGGACTGAGACATCGTTCAGCAAAAGAGTTCAAGGTATATTGACAGCGTCTTTCACACGCTGTGGGAACCTCAGTTCTTCTTTCCAGTCTAAAGGAAAATCTGTTTCTCTACTGGTCAAATAATGTAGACATTGTTGTAAAACAACAAACACAGCTGAAGCAGGATATAGAAATATTCGGCTTAGTGGTCTCAGCTTACACTATGTATAATTTGTGGTGATGTACAGCTTCGAGAAATACCACAACTGCAGATCAACGTACCAGAAAGCCACTCCTATCTATGATCAAACATCTGCAAATAAATGTGCTTGCTCGCTTCTTTTGGAGAACAAGTTCCTTCCACAGATGGTGGCTTTAGAGACTATGCTACTTCTTGATGTAGGCAGAGCCCCACTAATCACAACAGGACAACTATCAGTCCCCGACACGTCCTAAGGAAAAGTATGACACTAGTTTTTATAAGCACAACCTTCCTGTTGCCTTTTTTTCCCCTCTCTTCCCTCCTGTCAACTGTCAGCCTTCCTAGGATGGCTGGAGTAAAACTGGTAACAGTATTTCAACTCTGGAAGAAAAAGGAAGGAGGATATGGGTTGCAGCAAAGAAATCTAAGGTGTAAGAGATAAAGGAGAACGATGTGAATGAAAGAGCAGACTAATACAACAGGATAAGAAAAGACATGCTGAAGTCACACCCCACCAATGCTATCATCATAGTGAGAATGAAGGTTCTCACAGCGGCCATGGCCTTACTTTCCAGGCAGGTACTCACAAGGGAGACAGGCAGTCTATTCTGTTAGTTCTCACAGCCTACCTGTGAACTGGGCCCTGGCGACACTTTGCACAGCTAAGCAAGTCTTTGTGAGAACACTGGGTCTTCCATCTTAGTGAGTCAAAAGTGTGTCAAGTCTTGACTTCAAAGATACCATCTTATGTAAGAGTCCCGAAACTGAAGTCCTACTTCTTTCTCTGTACAAATATTTATAGCTAATATATGTAAAACCATCTCTTTTCATGCTCAAAGAGCTTCTCCAATGTGTATTTTTTAAACTGTAGTCCAGAGAAGGCATACATATGCATATAACAGAGCATCCCTCCCTCCTTAAGTCTAGCATAAATAAGGCACACCGACTTTTTGTCATATCAGCATCACGTATGAGCTCAACCACGTGAGCAAAGAGCAAATTTTTTTTTTTCCTCTCAGAAAAATCACAGTAAGCAGACTGCTCATATCTCTGTCCTCCCTTCATTTGCTACAGTGAAAAACAAAGTAGAAGTAACAGGTTATATTTGCAGAAGACAGAACTTGGACACAGGAGGAGGGGAAAAAAAAAATATTTGACAGGGACATTGATTTCTTTAACTATTATGGTGAAAAAAAATAATCATATAATCTCATATATAATTTTAGTTACAAGCCAGACAGCTCTTTATTGATTGTTATTAAATATTCTGGCGTTAGAGCTTGAGTATTCCCTGCATTTTCTCTCTGCTGACAGTCACTAACTCTACACTATACACCTCCACCCGTTATAAAACACCAACAGTTCATTTTAAAATGGTGGTGGTAGGAAAGCCCATCCAAAATAAGCCAAGTAACGCAAACAATGTTACCTGAAGCTAGTTGACAATCTTACTGTACCTCAAAACATGGTCCAAGAACTAGTGCTACGGGCTCAAAACATGGTCCAAGAACTAGTGCTACTTGCTCTAATCTCCAGTGACTGAAACGCATTAACGGATAATATTTTCTTAATATTACTTATCCACACCTCCTGTTCCATGCAGGTACTTACACCTCATTTGTTACCATGGCACTTGAGCAGCTTCCAGCTGAACATACGACAATACAGCAGTTGCTGTAGGTGTCACAGAAAGATTACCCAGAAGAGAATGAAGGTGAGCTCATAGGGCTGCAAATCGAGCTGGGGCAATTCCCTTATTCCTACCGAGATGTGGCCATACTGAAGCTCTTAAAAAAAATCTGGTCTAGAAAAAAATAATCATTACTGACACAGCGCTAAAAAACTCTTATCCCTACACAGACAGCGGTCACCCCTAACTCCTGTCCTGCTGGAAAACCAGCCACTTCCATGGTTTCCAGGAGGAGGAGAGGCTGGGCCTCCCCTGCGGAGCCCCGGGGGCAGGGCCAGAGGAGGAAGCACAGCCCGGGGACGATCCCTCACAGCGGGGACAGGGGAAGAGCTTCCCCGGCGACAGGGAGCGGACCTACCTGTCACTGTAAGACCCGGCCCGCAGCACCGCAAACTTTTGCTGGGGATCACACGAGACCTGTAAAACCTGACAGAGCTCCGCACACCATCGCCCCCGCCCCCGCTTCGCTCCTTCTCCCGCTCCACCGCCCCGCGGCCGAGAGCCCCCGGGGCCAGCTCGGGCGGGGAGCGGCTGGGGAAGGAAGAGCAGGAAAACTTTCCCGCCGCCCTCGCCCCCGCCGCCCCCGCAGGACGCTCCGCGCCGCAGCCCCCACGGACCTCCCGGGAGGGGGCCAGCACCTCCGCCCGCGGCCGCCGCCACAGGTGGGGTCCGCGCCACCCCCAACGGCCCCAGGCCGGGCCTGGCCGCCGCGGCGAGCCCCTGGCGCCGGGCCGGGCGCTCACCATGTCGTAGACGTTGAGGATCACCAGCTGGTTCGCCATCGCCGGCGGCCCGCGGGCGCCCCCCGCCCGCTCGGTCGCTCCGGCTCCGGCGGCGGCGCTGCTCAGGCCGGCGGCGGGGCGGTGGGGACCCCCGGGGGCCGCTTCCTCCTCGTCCTGCCTGTTGCTGCGGGGCGGGGGGGGGCGGCGGGCACCATGGAGCCGCCGCCGCGGAGGGACGGGGCCTCGCCCCCGGGAGACGCGCTCAGCCCGCGGCTGGCGGCGGGGGCCGGGCGGCGCGGGGGGGGAGCGGGTGCGGGCCCCACCCCGCTGGCGATGGCGGTGCCGGTGGCGGCGGGAGGAGAGGGGGAGGCGCGGCGGTCAGGGCGCGGGCGGGGGAGAGGCGCAGGCAGCGCTCGCGCCCTGCCTGGCGCTGGCGCCGGGGCCGCGGGACGGCCGGGCCGCCCCGCCAATGGGCGCAAAATGGAGCCGCTCGAGCCCGCCCCCATCTTCCGAGGGGAGCCGGCCGGCGGAGACTACAGCTCCCGGCGCACAGCGCGGCGGGAAGGACTACGGCTCCCGGCCTGCCAAGCGCCGCTCCGCCGCCGGGGGCGCGGCCCGGGGGTGGGGGTAGCTGTAGGGGCTTCCTCCGCCCCGGGTTCACGGCGGAGGGGCAAAGGCTGCGTGGGCGGGACGAGGCTCCCCTGTCCGTGTTCTGTGCGCTGCCTTTCCCGTCTCCGTCCTGGGGAGGTGTCTGGGGGCGTGAGCTGGACGGAGAGCCCCGGTGCGAGCTGCTGAGCCGGCGGCTGCTGCCCGCCGGGCGGGCACTGCGCACCCCTCGCGGGGACCGGGCCGGGCAGCCCCGCGCTTTGGCAGCTGCTGTGCTCTGCCGGGCCGCCGTGTGCCCTGTGCCGTGTGGGACGTGACACACGTAGGCTGAGGGGCTCGGTGTTCGGCGGCAGGAAGGTCTGTTGGGACCGTGTGGGAAGCATCCCCCGGCACCGCCATTTTGTGCTGCTGTGCAGTGAAGAGTGTGGATTTGAGCTGGCGTCACGTTTGAGCTTTTTGGGTCTGCAGATAACCCACGTGTGGGTACTGGTGGGCGCAGGGCCGCTTCTGAGGCTATAAACACCTTCCAGGTGTGGTATAGTAACCTTGTCATGTAACCTTGTGGTAAGGTAACCTCATGTATAAACTTCTCAAGCAGTAGGAAAAACAAAATTCCAGTTGGTAAAAGCGTCAGCAGGAGAAACGATGCTTTCTCTCCTCCAGCAGCCACCCGGAGGGGCAGATGTGATTTTGTAAAGACAACTGCTGCCCCTTTACAGCACGTTAAAAAGGTGCGTTGCCTTTGAGAGTGCTGCGGGAAGGATGTACCCCTCTCAGGGGTGTTCTGGCTTCCGCTGTTATTTTTGGCTGCAGATGTTTAGATGTTAGATGTTTAGCCCCTCTTTCTCAGCTAAACCCCCTTTTGGCTGCTGAGCTCTGCGCCCTGGGCAGAACCGCTCTGTCCCCGCATTGCTACAGCACGGCTGATGCAGACAGTTAAAAAAGCATCAGTTTATTTCCTACTTTGGGGAGTGATCTTTGGGTAGAGGAAACTGCTATTGTTGCAAAAACTTACCAGAGGTTTGGCTACTGTTCAGGCACCTAAGAGACTGGTGTATGAACCTGTGGCTCGTCCTGGCCATATGAGGACTGTTGGCAGTAATGCCTTACTTTGCCAGTGGAAACAGTAACCCCGTGGACAGGATGTCTGTGACTCCTTTGGGTCACGTCCTTCCCCTGCTCCTTTGGCTGGCAGCTAGGAAACAAGCTGGTAGCTATTAAACCAAAAAGTTTTGTGGGGAAAAGCTACTTCTATATTGAGGAATGCTGAGGAAAATATGATCCTGTCTTAAAAACTGCGGGAGTCAAAAACCTTACCTGAAAAGGCAGGGGCTCCATTTCCAACCAGCAGTATGCACTAACTGGGAGAGCATACAAATGCTGCAATGGCTGCTAGTGAATCACTTAGTCTTCATTCTGTCCTGTTTGTTGCCCGTCTGCAAGATGTATCGTGAAGAAAAAGGAGAAGAAGATGTAACTTCTAGACTGTATGACAGGAGAGAGATAAAATTCATATTATATGAATGAAGCTGAAGCGTGAAGCCCTAAAGCGTTATTTTTTTGACTTAAAAGTTGAATTTTGGTATTTAAATATTAGACTTACTACATAGAGGGCAACACAATACTACAGCTTTGACTTCTTCAGTAATGGAGTTTTATCTTTTCATGCAGTTATCTGCAAAAGACAAGAAAATCCTGTTGAGCAAAAAGACTGTGATTAGGTAGGTGTCAGAAGTAATGTTAAGTGTGTGTGAGTACTGCAGAAAGTTATGCCTTATATGGTATACTTTATAGCAGTTTACGTTTATCTGAGTAGTTTGGAGAGTGAGAAAGTTTGGTGTGGGGATACTCCAAGATACTAAGTTTAGTTTAGCAGTTTGGTAAAGGGAAAGGGGTCAGTAGTGGGAACTGTTACCACAAAGGAAGTATAATGTGTGAACCCAGGGACTTCAGCCTTGTGAAACTGAAAGCCAAGCTGCTTGAGCCCTTAGCAGGAACACAGAAAATCTCCTCAGAGAAGAACACAAGCCATAGTTGTCTGCTAGTCTATACTTTATTTTTTTGTGCCATGACATTTTGCTGTCCTTGTATAGACAAAACATGCTTAAAGAGCAGTCTAGTTTCCTTATGGAAAATGCTATTGTCTGTTCAGTTTTCAAAGGATTAGAAATAGTGAAGATCAAAGGAGCACTGATTTTCAGCCATGAAAGAGAACTGAGAAAGCTAAGGCACCTTAGATTCACAGAGGGATGCAGAGCACCATGCACAGATATTGCTACAAACCTCCCGTGTGTCTCATGCATTTGGCGTATGCACAGCTAAGGTGGAACACAGAAGTGCAAATGCTCCAGAAGGAATTGGAGGGCTCTCACCTAGGCTTCAGCCCATGGGAACATCCCATCTTAAGGGAGAACCAACTTCACGTTCAGTAGGAACAGACTGTTTTCACTGGAGGTGAAATTTTAGAATTAGTTTCTGATTTTTTCTGATTTCTGTCTTGGTACAGACTGTACTGAAATAGATGGGATATGAATCATGCCAAATGAATCAGTAACAAATTATTAAAAATGCTCATGTATTCTTTGTGCCAGATTTATACAGCTTTTATAATCTTTATGAAATTTTTACTAAACTGTGAATATTAAATAAAGTGATTATGAGAAGTTAAACCATTTCTTTATCTATGGAGCTTTATTAAACTTATTTTAGAACAAACAGAACAATTGCCACTGACAGTGCAAGCTTTACAAGGTATCTTAACTTGCCAGTAAGAAAATTCTGTATAGAAGTGCAAAAATGTCTTCAGCTGGAATTAAAAAATAGATTTAAATAAGACACAACTATTATAACAAGTATTGTAATGCTTAATTTTATATATTGAAGGAGAGAATAAGCTTGAGAGGATGTATAATCCAAATATGTACTTCAAAGAGAGAATTAGCATTCTTTAAACAAGAAGAAAAACATACTATCAAAAAAATGTCTCTGCCTTGGAAAAAGGACTTTCTACAAGAGTCATCCCAGCAATATCAGCAGGGTTTGTGAAGGTTTACACAGGAGGTAACGTGCCTCTGCAAAGATCAGGATACAATGGAACATTTACAGCTTGAAAAGAGGCTGGAAAAAGTTTGGAAACTGTGTTTTCTTTACTGTAGATTTAGTATAAGCAGGCAATATTGCAGGTACTGCAGTGCATTAACCAGTCCTTGCTGGTTTCTGTTTGACCTCTGTGCTGGTGGTTGAAGCAAGAAGATTTTAAATAGGAGGAGGAGAAAAGCCTCTTTGCTGGGCCAGAACCTTTTTTCAGGTTGTGAAACCTTACACTTGTTGGTTCAAGGGTAAAGTTGGCTAGTAGAAGTAAGCCTCCAGGAAATGGCAACATACCAGTTTATTTTATTGACTTTTTACTGGAATTTATCTATGTTCCCAAAATATATGGGATGTGGGGTAGTACACTGAGTATTATACAGGTTAATTTATTTTAAAAAAATTGGAGTGTATAAAAAAGTTGAAACATTAAATTGTTAATTTGAAGCAAAGAGAAGACAAATATTCTTAAATAGAAGCAATATTCTTCTAAGTTCTTGTGAAAGATAAGATAGGACATTTTATATTTTTTTCAGATAACCTATGTTTACTTACAAATAGTATGGGTTTTTTTTGTAAATGCCTCATTGTTTTCAGATTATTTACTCAGTATATATGCTGTGGATTAGTCTGAAATATGGAAAAGTCAAAGATTCTGATAAAAGACACCCTCATTTCTAAGTCAGAGCTAGGCAAAAGTGAAAATATTGGTAGCACTTAAAGCCAAAGGAAATCCCGAGCAAACATATTTTAAAAATATCAACGTTAGGCATTTCATCCATTTTCACCTCACATCGTTACATTTTATCACATTATAAAACAGACAATAACCTGTAGTTTTGATCTAATATCCTCATCCTCACTGGACACATAAATGGCACAATGACTAGTAGCCCAAATAATGTAATTGTTCAAAGTGCTGTTTAAAATCTGATACTGCTCATGCAGTCCTTCATTTGCCCTGTTCTGATGAAACACAAAACAGGATCTGTAGTTCTGAACAGAAACAATAAGAGAGTTACTTATTTTTGAACTAGCTTTGAAAAGCAATTAAACACAAACAGTTTTAGTGTGGTGGTTTTTTAATGTGCAAGTAGTGGCTGAAAATTATTAATAGATTCTGCTATGTAAATGTTTAATTGAGCATAAATTAAATGTCTATATGAACATAAATTATATAATTCAGTCCCTTGACAGAGCTATTAAGAAACTGCCAATAATTCACCAAACACATATATCAGTCCTTAGAGTAACTGTATTTCTCCTAAAGACATAATTTTAGAGAACTTTCTGGTTTTACAATTTTAATTCTGTCTTTACTCAGTTTATTATATTCAGTCTCTATTATATAGATCTCAAGGCTACCACAGAACAGAAGAGACCGAATATAAAATAGAGAACTGGGAAGATGCCTCAGAATTTATTTCTGAAAATCTTCAGAAAGTATTTTCCTCAGTCTGAAAGGGGCATGAAGATGCTTCATAACTGTGGCTAAAGTCCTGGACAAGAAAGCCCTGGACAGGACAAAGCATTAGTTCTGTGGATATTATAGAACATATTCCATTTTTCCCCATCCAGCTTGGCTGCTTGAAGGTAAAAACCCCAGATGTCATGGTTCCTGCATTCTCTTTACCTTCTTTCTACCTCGTAACACTTGTGGGTTCCTGGCATGGCTTCCAATGGGAATGTGAACAATCAAACAGCCAAAAAAAAAGAGGTTACTTCCTTGCATTTCTCAACATATATGTGCTTGGCTAAATAAAGTCAAGAAAGAGTCTTGGGTAGGAGTTTTATGTGTGTTCTAAAAGTTATGTTATTGTCATAGAAAGCTAGAAAAAAGGTCAGCCATAAGGAACTGACTCTCACCTACACTAATGGGCCAAAGTAATGGTGACTGAAGAGGTTATCTTAGTGGACAGGTTTAGCAGAGGTTTGTAATCCCATACTCCAAGGATTTTCTTATTAAAAGATGCAGAAATTTAGTTAAGGTTCCATTAAGATAACAGTTTGCTGGCAGGAGAGTTGAGTCTGCTTTGCTTCTTCAGAAGTCTACCATGAAGAAAGTGGGAAAAGCAGATTAATCTTCACATAGAATAATCTTTAACTTAATTGTGCAAGGCTAAAAATGGCATGAAATGAGATGTCAGAGCTAGCAGAGCTCTAGGAGAGCTAACTGAGAGATCAAAACTCTTTGGTTTGAACAGGTAGCAAAGAATTGCTGCTTGGAGGAGAGCTCATAATGGAGAGCATGATCTTCATGAATAGTGAGCTGAAAGCCTTCTCAACTTGCCTGTCTCAATAGATCTTCTGTATTCCTTTCTCCTGTTTACAAGAATGTTTCTAACTGGTAAGAGCAAGGTTATATTAACCCCAGTAGCATCCACATCCAAACAGATGGAAAGTATGTGGAAAAACATATTGCAAGTTGATATAATAGTAATAGAAGTGTCCTGGTATTCTGGACTGAAAGTCTCAGAAGATCCTGAAGACAAAGTTGCTGAGGGAAAGTTGGGCAGCTGAAGTCCAGCAAAACCACTTGGTCTTCATCCTTCCTTACCTTGACAATGTCCTGTGAAAGGCAGGAAACAGAGGAAAATGGGTACATCAGCTCTTTTAAGCATATGATTGTGAGTAAGTCTGATGCTGACCTGAAAGCCAAGCGTCCCCTAAAGCATAATATCAATAATACTATTGATACATAGGGCAAAAAGAGCAATACTGAGCAAAAAGAGCTCTCTTCACAAGGAGCCACATGGAGAAGACATGGGGCAATGGCTACGAGTTGCACCAGGAGAGGTTTAATCTTGATAAATTAATTGTTTTACAGTGAGAACAATTATTCACTGGAGCTACCTCTCCACTGATGTTGTAGAATCCCCATCACTGGAGTTTTCCAAGATGAGACTGGACACAGAACCAGATAATCTCATCTGGGCTCCCTTTCTGACAAAAGGTTGGGCCAGATGATGTTTCCATCCCAACCTGACCTCGTGAAGCCCAGGTTCCTTCCAATCTGGGCTTCACGAGAAATCTATGATTCAATGATTCAAAACTGTTTTACAAAGGTACTTAAATTTATCCAGAGTTATATTTGTGATTAAGATTAGATTCTAGCAATAAGAAGAGTACAAATAGGTCAGGCTTCTTAAATATGAATTGAGGCATGAAAGCAGCATTGTTTTCATTCAAAGTATATTCTAATGTTAAAGGATTTTAAGCAGACGTGTAACTGTAATGATTAAATAGATTTCACCCTAAATTTAACTATAGCTGCATTTCTAGTATCAAAACCACAGGTAGATGACAAAAAATGCTTACTGAATTGCAATGATATTATTGTCCCTTTGAACAAATGCCCAATTCTGTGAAACAATTTTTTTTTAGATGAGAAATAAATGCTATGAAGTTGACCTAAATGCCAAGGAAACTACTGATAAATAGGATATCCAAGTGGAATCCTTTCCAAACTGCCATTGGTAACAAAACTGTCTCTGGCTTTGATGTGGAGAGGATTTCAGACAAATTTTTGTCTCTCTGAACAACACAGTGAAAACAAGATTTTGCAGAAATTTCAAGCCAGATACTCCAATCTTGTGCTCAAGAAATAGCTCATTCTTTGCCTTTACTTTTTAGGAAGGACAAACACTTTTTTTTTGCTTATTCTATTTCCACTGACTTGAACCCACTCTTCTTCTGACAGCTTCCTGCTGTGTGTTTGCATCTGAGGATTTTTTTTTTAGTTCTATAATCCCCCTCTGGCTTCCTATCTAGCGCTCTTCTTGGTGTTCCACTCTTCTGTTATTACAAGAGTTTCAATTATTCCTGTTGTTGACCACAAAGAATGCTTTACTGAGTATTAAGTGATACTTTTGCCTTTCTTGTAATATAATAACTAACAATGCTGATAATAGATTTTCAGAACAAAATTATCCTTTTAGATCATTTTATGGTTACACCAATGCAGTATTGTCATATCAGCTTTATTCCACCTTGCAATATTTCACCATGCCCCCTCCTCCAAGGATATTGGTAATGCCAGAATATGAAGTAAGATAACTATAGATTTATTCACACTATCACCAGCTATTTCTAAACATACATTTTTATAGCTGTGGTCCTCATATTTTATCCAGTGTAGAGTTTTTACTTTGTTTAAGAATCATGGGTCAAGACTGTGCTTTATACAGACAACCTGATTGTTAAAAATACAAACTAAAAAAAAAAAAGATTAAAAATGTGAATTTTAGATGTGTATCATTTGAGTATAATACATTAAAAGGTGGCATCATGTTTCAATATATATGATTTACTTATCCTTAAGAGATAATTTTGTTTGTCAAGGTTGCAAATGAATAAGTAAGATCGTGTCCAAACTCACAGCATATCTGTATATTTATACCTAGAAGAGTGTCAAAGAGCTCTTTCATAAATTGAGCTGTCAGAGGAGGATACCAAAGCTCCCATAACACTACATGTAGATAAGGAGTCAGCTTAGATATCCTTTGTCATCCTACTGACAAAGGAAGCAATGTACTATTTTAGGCAGAATTTGTTTTGATGAACATGTGGACTAGTGTGCATCATTTTTTTCTCTTTGGAGAGAAGGCAGTCTAAAATTTCAAAGTGATTTTTGAAGTTTCATTTCCCAACCATATTTTATTGGGCACATTTTTCTTCTGTTTACCGTATCATTTTGATACCTCCTACATGCATAATTTGGAATAGTCTGTGATGTTAAGTCCAGTATACAAAATGTTAAAATGTTATGCAGCTATATACATCCATTCAGACTAAAGAGGTCTCAACATGTGTAAAAACAGTCATATACTTTGCATGTAGACCACTATGCATAAGACATTTAAATTACATTCTCAATGGATGGATTACTTCTTTCATGAATAAAGTGTACCCATAGTCAGTTCTGCCTTTCACCTCCCATAATATTAAGTTTGTTTCAGCATTTCTACCATATGACTCGCCATCATATCTGTAAAACATGTGGAATGTGACATCTCAATGAAACAGCACAGTCACACAAGCAGCCTTTGTATGCAGACCTGTGCGTGGATCAGTGAGCACGTAGAGCTGCTGCTGCTGTGGAGGGTAAGACAGGTAGGCAGCATGCTGGCAAGACATTTTGCTCTAAGGCACCTTACAGCATCATGCAATTACAGCACTGATGTGGTCCAGCAATACCCACTGAAATCAAACATCTCGTACTGTGTGTGAAAAGGAACATAAAAGATTTGATAACATTACCCTTGCTGTTGGACTTGGATGCTTTCTGCAGCTTCACATCCCTACGTGACCTTGGTAGAAGAAGTCTTCCTCATGCCTCACAGCTTATCAGCTTATTTTACTTACAAGGAAATAACAGGTTGGAAATACTCTTCATAATGAAGTTCCATTAGGCAACTGTATTATTTGTCCCAATCATAATAGGTTATCTAAAAAAGGAGAAGTTTTATTCAGATATTTAATGTCACACTCTGTTTCTCTTTTTCATAGTCAGCCCAACTAGAATGAACCTGTAACTCTTACCTGGTCCTCAGCTGTTGGATTCCACAGAAATTTCCTAATAAAATGAAGAATCAACAATCATTTTATTAAACCTCTTATTTTTATTTATCATGATATAACATAGTGTCAACTGTTTAGACAGAAAGATTTCAAACTGCCACTCTTCTCCATGAATTAAAAACATAATCAGCAAGTCTTTATTTCTACTATACAGCTTAAGCTTCCTTATGTTATTAAAAATCAACTTTAAAATGATACTAATTTCTAAAGATTTGTAGTCAGCTACTGCTATCAGCATTACCCAGAACTACTAACTAAAAATTTAGATAACAGAAACAATACAGTTCCTAGTTGCTTTACACTGTTCATTTAACAGCACAATGAGTGGAACTCTGAACTACAGTAAATGCCCATTTACCTGTTGGGATCAGGTTCAGATAATGCTTTTGCAGATATTTCAGAGAGTAATCTGAGAAAATAAAAAATATTTCAATAGTTTTCTGCATTGATTCTATTCTGGTAGAGAATACTTGGAATACTAGTTAACTTTAAGTTAATAAATACTGTGTCTGTACTGTAACAAAAGAAAAAGATTGTGGGAACTAATTTTATTAAGTGATGTATATTCAAATATAGCACTTCATTTTCATATGACACTATGTCCAAAATGCCTAGTCTTCTTTGGGCTGTTAATACAGTGCCTTACCAGGTATTCTGTGGGTAGTAAAATTAGGTTTTTCACAGACTACATCTACAGGCCTAAAAGACAACAACAAAAAAAATCTGTATAAATTAACTTCATTTAATACTTCAGCAGTGCACAAAAATGTATATTATTTTTCATTATTCTGTGCTTTAAGAATAATAATTATTTGTACAACAATTTTTCATCTATTATTTTGGTATTCTGAACTCTATTCACAAATAACTTTCCCAATCATTTCAGATGCTGCTGAATTTTCTAAGGATATTAATTTTTAAAAGAAAATACAAAGAAGCTGGTTTTGGGTATGAATTCTGGCACAAGAGTTCCAATGCCAGTGATTTTAAAGTGGGTTGCCAGTACTGCTGATTCAAAGATGAAGTCAAAGAAGAATGACCATTTGGGGTATTTAGCCTTTCTCATGGGTCATTTGCCAGAATTTTTGGGTGGGTACGTCAGCTAACTGATAATGTAGAAATCTTGTCTTGGATTGAAAGCAAGAGAAGCTATTCAAAACAAAACACAATACAGAGTCTGAGCTCATTATCAATTGTCAGACCAATTTAAGGGGACACAAGAGACTGGCAAAAGAACTTTTAAAAATATAATGAGTATAATTATGGGAACAAATAAAAGAAAGCTGTTAGTAAAGCAGACAAATCACAGTAGTTAGGACTGTTAGGCATCTACTCTTGTTTTCTGATTCTCTCAGGACATTTTAATTACATCTGGATTCTTCTAAATAAAGCACAGTAAATTTAGTGAACTAAAGCATTTCGGTTCTTAGGTGATTACTTTGTGACATATGAAGGTCGGAAGCCTCTGAAATAACAGGGAATTGTAATTAATTTAAAACATAAGAATAAGGTCCAAGAACACATGCATCTATGGAATAACACTCTCCCAACTACATCAATGCAGTGGTTTAGTCTATATGATATCGTATTCATCTGCGCTGAAACTCTGATGCTTCAAAGGAGAGTGAAAACAAACACACCTTCACCTCACAGAGGGTAATTTGGCCATGGTGTACTGGGAAAACCATACCTTTCTAATTCCTACAGCATACCTGATGGAACACTTAAGCCTGTCATTAAATTGCATTCATTTTCTTGTGTAGAATTGCAAGTATGAAAAAAATCTTGAGGGCAATGGCCACTTTCTTTTATGAAACATGAAACAAATTGATTTCTTAGGTGTCACATTGTAAGACTTCCTTCATTTTCTAGATAATTTTTGTGATCCTAAAGCCTTCTTAGTATTTTTGCATTCCTTTTGTACAGGAGATATTAGAACTGGACACAAATATATTAGTGTCAGCTTTATCAATGCTATGCACCAAAGCAAATTGATCTTCTTAATTCTTATTCATGTGCTTTTTCTTACACATACAAAAATCCCATTTGGTCCTTTGCCAGAGCACTGTACTAAGGCTAAGTGTTGAGGTGCTTATTTTAACAGTAGCTGAAGTCATCTTCTTCAAAGAATGAGGTGGCTCAATCATGTGCCACACTCAGTAATCTCTTGTATATCTTTCTAGGAAGAATAGCTCTTGATTTGTATGTGGAATATAAAGTTTAGAGTCTGGCAAGAATCTACAATGATAAAATGCCAAATGAGAGAAGACATTTTTTAGCCTGCAGTAGACTATCAATTTGTTATTAATTTACTCATGTACAAAAGACAACAGCACCTTGATTGTCAAAGGGACATCTGCATTTCTGAAAAAAAGCTGGTTAATAGTATGGAAGAAGGTCAGAACTGTCTCCTGAGTAACTTGAGTACCAATAACACTTTCAGACATGGAGAGAAGATTTGAATACACCTGTATGCAAATGTAAAGCAAAAGTGAGGATAAGAGAGTTAGGACTGATCTCCAATCCCAGATCCTCATCAGTGAATATAACCTGGGGATGTAGGTTTGTTCAACAGCTGTATCTTTGCCCAGGAATATTTAAATGTTGAAAAGCCTGTGAGCTAGAACATAAAGAGTGAAAAGAAACTGTGGAATAAATCTATGTATTAGGTAAAATATGCATGGTTTTTCTGTCAATAGGACCCTTATACAGCCCTCGGAACAGTATTCTCTATTTTGTATTTTATAAATATTTATTTGCTTTCCCTAATGTGACTCAAGTCCATTGTGGGCTGCATATGATCCTTCTTGAAGTATTACAGCAGTAAGCAGTTATTTTCCTGGTAGTAATATTAACTGTATTATATATGTAAATAACTGTCAGGGCAGTTAACAGAGTACTGAAGAAACTTTTAATTCCTACTTATCGGAACTCCATTATCAACTTAACATCTACTGTATACATTTTCTGATACTCACAATGCCTTTGTATAATTGGATTCTAAAGTATAGTCAGTTTGATGGTAAAATGTAAATGTCTAAAAGAGAATAACAAATAACAATAATTAATAAAAATCTTTAAACCACAATGGTGCTTTTAGTGAGATAAAGAATAACTTCATGATATCTTTGGAATCTGAAAAAGCACAGAGAAGAGGACTAGAATTCCCTGAGAGAGGGCGGGAGCTGGAAAGAGAAAATGAAGGAAGGAAAAGGAAAAGCAAGGAGCCAAGGTCACTGGACAGCAGAATTATATAGCTACCTAAATCCTCAACTCTCTTTTCTTCATAGGCACAACACAGAGAAGGAAATAGCATCTCAGACCAGTACAAGAATTTTCCTTCAACAACATTCCCCCCCCCAAGAAGAACAAACAATACTCTAAGACCAGGAATTCTCACATATATTAGAGGAAAACAGGGATGTCTTTGATGTGATTGGAAATGAATCTGTCTCAAGGAAGGCTGCAAAGATACATCATGACATTGTGATAGAGGTGGAAACACTCTAACCACTCCATCTCATCAGTGAGAACCACAATGCTGCATCTAGAAGGGGGATGAGGTGTGTGCCATATGAACAGCAAGCAACAACAGCTCATCTCTCATCAGATCCTTTTCCTTTACACCATTTACTTTTGGTATTTCCTAGCTCTTTAGCCCAGGACCTGTCCTAAGCCTTGCCAAACCAATCAAGCTTAAGTCAGTATTTTTATACTAGCAGTTTGGGCTCATTTGTGGGCTTGATAAAGGAGCCTTGTTTCTGAGATATCTAGGAATGGGTGAACTTGTAGAGAGTGACGGGACTTAAGCTATTCAGAAATAGTAGTTGCTTCACAACATGCTATGATTATGGTACAGACACCTATATTAGCAGGTTGTTCAAGCACAAGAGAGACACTTTTTATATGTATGGATCATTAGACATCCAAGTGTTGACATCCATGAAGCATAGCAGCAACAGAATGGAAATGAGCAGATAAACTAGACAAAATGCTGACAAACACTTAAAAGATACTAAAACATGTTCCATATGCCTAAATCAGGGCAGATTATTTCCATCTTATGTAACTAATTGTTCATGTTTATTTACAGATTTAAAGTACTGACCTGGTATGATAAAACTTAGTTACTGTGCTATTTTATTTTATAGTTATAAGTAATGGTTTATCTTATTGAATTTTAAATCCAAGAAATACACTTAAATAGTAGCTGTATTAGTAGAAAAGTAATCTGCATGGACCTGTGTGAACATATACTCCACTGTGAAGTCTCAATAGCAGTGGGTGCATGTGGAAAGAAGCCCTTCTCCACTCCTCCATACACATGACTATCCCAAATGTTGCTCAAATAGAGAAGAAAATGTAGAGCAAAATCTAGTAGGAGGAAACTAATATTTTAAAGAAACTTTAAAAAAAACTTACCTCATTTTTAACACAGGTTCCATGAGCAACCTCATAACTGCTGCTTTTTTCTAGTTGTAGTAGGTCTGGCCTGTAGACTTCCAGAGATGTACCTACAGCCACCTTCTCCTCAAAAGCTGTCAGAGACCAAAATGTCACTTCATCTCCCGTGTCCAGATAGTAGTCATTCAAATCCATGCTGTGCTGAAAAGCTACAATTGAGAAAGAATCTTCAGAGCTAAATGTAGAGCTAAATATTTCAATTTCCAAAGGATAGATCTGTCAGTATATTCTAGATCCATCGATTAATAACATGTGTACACTAGCAGATGGATTCAAATAAAGGACAATATTTTTGTTTCCACTTATGCACACAGGAAGCTCTACCAATTCTTTCAAGCCTGCCCTTGCAGCAAATAAAATGTTATTTTTCATTTTTTATCAATATATTCCCAAAGCAGGCTATAAGAAAAGCAGACAGAATACACACTTGTGTAACTTAAATTTAGAAAAGACTATGGCTTTATTTATTTCAAATTAACTTTTCTTAGAGTGGTTCATGTTTGTGCTTCATACTTTTGCACATAGGGACATAAAGGAGACCCCACCATATATCTGTAGTCCCCTCAACCCTATAATTCTAGATCTAAACAGCTCTATGAGAACATCTTCCAGAGACAGAAGGTGACTAGGCATATGGCATACATATCTCAAAGAACTTTGACTAATGTTAAGTAGTCCTTCCATTTTTCTTTGACAGTATAGATAAAAAAACATGCTAATGGTGATAACAAGAAGCATCCCCTTCATATCCAGAGCTAATCTGGAGTTAACATATGTTATGAAAAAGATTGCTTTAAGAAACACTGTCATTCATAGATGCTTTTACAATGGCATTGTAGGTGGAACTCCAGGTTGCTGCTTGTGGATGTCTGATATTTTTCAGTTCTGATTAGTATACCTTAATCTCTGAAAGCACTTTCACTTAATCCTGTAGAGGAGCTATTCAGCTGAGTAGTCTTTGTAAAAAGTTTGTTGTGCTTTTCATTCCTCGGGATACAGAAAGAATGAAAGAGATGTTTGTCTAAATAATTTGGTACCATTCAGATTAAGATTTGTCTGCTGTCCAACTCAGGCCTGAAACTACAGGGAGTTTAGGAAAGAGCACAGATTAATTAATTTCCTAACAGTAATGAAATTCAGCTATGACTGAAATTTTGAATGAGTTCCAAACCACTCCACATGGAAGAAGAGCAACCTTTAGTGCCTTGATCTTTTTTTTTTTTTTTTTTTTTTTTTACCCTGGTTGAAGTGACCACCTTTATACAGAGGTGAATGAACAAACCAAATCACCATAAACTCAGATGTCCAGTTTACCAAAGTCATGAACAGCAAGTGTAACTCCTACTGGAGAACAGACTGTTCTGACAGAGGGAAGCTCTTAGCCCACCTTTGAATGAACATTGGAGCTGTGAAGCTGAGCAAGCTTTCCCCAACTTGGGTATTGAAGACTGCACTACTGTCAGTCAAAATCCTGAGACAATATTGCTCCAATATATACTCTGGAGCAACAGTTCCTGGTATTAATTCTTCACAAGAATCAGATGCTTGCTATATCTTTCCTTGAATACTGCAAAACTCTGTTGAGAGTATCTGTCAGATCATCTTTTCTTGGAGAGACACTTCTGGTGAAACCAATGACTGAGTAGGCAAAATAAAAAATGTAGCAGAAAATAATAGTGACAATCCATTATTATTATTTTGATTCATGGTTGACTACAGTCTTTTATCTTCTTGTCCCTAACCACATGGCTGAAACACTACTTCTCATATCTGATAATGGTGTATTTATTTTCATTGACTGTGTTTTTAGTACAGACATAGATGCATTTTACATGCCCTGTATTGGGTACTGTTTTTCATATTACGGTCTATTCCCTTCTGAAAACTAGCTCTGGCTCTCTTAAACTAGTATAATCTGAAAGAGATGGTGAAAATAGACCAGCTTATTTCAAAGTCATGAGGAGATATTTCCACTTCTGCAGCTTATCAGCTGCTGCCCCTAATTTTGTAACGTTAATGAATTTGCATTTTGTCCCACTGATGAAGATATTAAACATATCAGTGCACCTCTGACAGTTAGACTTTGAGCTGTTGATCCTCTGGGATCAGTTTTCCACCTACCTCACACATATCATTACATTGTATATCAAATGCATTGCTAAGGTCAAGGTAAATGATATCTACTGTTACACTCTTGTCCACCAAGTCAGTCATCTTTTCACTGAAAATGATCAGGTTGGTCAAACATGATTTTTTCTTGGTAAGACCATACTGACTGTTTCCAGTTTCTCATTCTTTCTGTGACTGGAAATGCCTTCCAGGATTATTTGATCAATAATATTACCAAGGACTGAGGTTAGGCTGATTGGCCCATAGTCTTCCTTGTCTTCCTTCTCTCCTTCTTCAGATGGCTAAGATGTTTGTCTTTTTCCCCTGATCACCACAACTGTTCAAAGATGATGACATGCAATGACATCTGCCAGCTCTCTTAGTGGTCTTAAGGGTATCCTGTCTGATCCTGTGGCCTCAAATGTCCAGCTTATCTAAGTAGTCTCTAATTAGGTCCATTGATAATATAGGTGGTAACTCTCTCCCACAAAATTTACTAATGTGAATGGAGACCTGGTAAGACTGAAAACAGAGTTTGTCAATAGAGACTGAGGGAGGAAGGCACTGAATACTTCAGCCTTCTCTTTATCCTTAGTCAGGAGATCTCCAGCCTGATCCACCAGTGCGCTCAGCTTTTCCTTTTTTTTCCTTGTGCTGTTGATGCACCTACAGAAGCCTTTCTTTGTTCCCCTTAATATCTCTTGCTAGTTTCAATTCCAGACAAGTTTAGGTTATCCCAATTCTGTCCCTGCATGCCTGCTACCATCTCCTGTACACTTTGGTTTTGCATTTGAGCTCAATCATTACCTCATGTAGGATATGTTACTGGACCTGATTTTGGTCATATAGATCTGTTTATAGCTACAGTACATTAAAGTGCACTTCTATTTTAAACATCCCACATTCTCCAAGAGAAAGGCCTGAGGCTCAGCCTGTCTTCCCATTTGGACAGAGCTGTCTCTTGCCTATGCCAGGGGTAGTAAGACAAGACTTTTGTTGCAGTGGCCATGAGGCAGAAACTTTCTCTCAACAAAGAGCACTGGAAGATTGATTAATGGGTTTCCTTATGCTTCTCCTTGCTGAGTCAGTATGGAAATGGTACTCAGGTATAGGCTTCTATGAGCCATCATAAGCCTGAATTTTCTCTAAAAAGGACCACCAAGAAAATGGCTTCAGTACTATGACTTGACCTCTTCTCATGCCACTGTCAGTCTGCCTTTCTATGGTATCTTGAGGTTATTATTTTTAGCAGAAATATTTATCAAGACCTCTTTGGAAATCTTCTTGCCAATACCCTTGGCCTGGCCACCAGCGCTGTGCAGTAGTTGAGCTGGCAGTTCTGCCATACTCTGCCTAATTGCTTCTTGTTCTTTGTAAGTAGTCTGTCAGCTGCTGCTGTATTTGAAATAATAAGCTTGACTCTCAAGCCATCACCAGGCTAGCTTGTTTGGATCCACCCTCTATGTCATATAAGATGCATCAGTAGGTAAGACTGAGTGCCCAGTAAGCCTGATAGCTTCATCTTGCAAGCCTTGTCCCAATTAATATTTATGGTGGCCTTTGGAGCCAGCTAATTTTGCCTGAGAGAGCTTTTCCATATGATCCTGCACTCTCAGAAGGGTTTTTGATTGGAACAACAATTCAAAATGGTAGAATCTCTTAAGTTTCATGAACAATTTTGTAGAAGATGGATGTGGAAGCAGCAGTCCAGCACTGCTGCACTGAACTCTGAACTTCATAGAGATGGACTCAGACTGGATTTTTGTACAGTTACCAGTAGTCAAAAAGACATGCCATTGTCTGTAGAGTGAATGGCACCTGCTTAGTTGAATTCTCCTTCAATAGCCAACTAGAGATGAGCATCTACCTTGGGAAAAGACTTGATGGGCTTTCCTGAGGCTGGAATAATGAATAAAAGGACTTTTCTTAATAACAGCTATATTCTACTTGGGAATTCCAGGTATTTTCAGTAGGATGCTATGATTATAATCTGAAAGTGAGTGCCTTAAAAAGTCAGAAAGTTGCAAAATAATCTCTCTTTGATGTACTGAAAAAGTTGTCATGCTATTTCAGTCACCTTCTCTTGAGAAAAATCAGAGTCACCATGCCATTAAACATCTAGTCAAACAGAACTGAGCAAAAATAATCAAGTTATCTTCTTGTAACAAATGCTAAGGCTGAAAGCCGGGGTTTTCTTATTAGAATCATACTGAATAGGAGGTGTATGTTAGAATCATACTGATATAGTTGCAGGTTAACAATACCTGAAGAATAAATAACTGTAGTTTGTTAACTCTCTTCTTGGTATGTCTATCCATCTAAAAATAATAATTTTCAGTCTTAACAGACCAATTAAATGAATAAGTATTACACTAATACTGTCAGTTATAAAATGTTAGCTTCAGTGATCACTTACTTGAAATTTCTTTTACTGTACTACTTAATTAAAAAAATAATAAATACTTAAAATATAAGAATAAATAAAATAAGAATAATCTGGTGAATAGTGCTCTCATGAGACATTTCTGACAGAGAAAGTTTTGATCCAGATACTTTGAAATGTCTGGTAGCTGTGTTGTTTTTTTAAGTGTAGTAAATGCTCACAGCAGCCCAGATGATAATGATGCATTTATGTGTATCATCCTCATAACAGAACTGCGGGGAACAGGTAAGTCAAAATTTCTCAAGCCCCAAAATTGTCTGTCTTCATTATACACTGCCTGAAAAAAAGTCTGGAGGAGCTGCAGCCACTGCAGACCAGCAACAACATAATTTCAGATGGGACCAAGTCATAGCTAACAGCATCTATAGATAAAGCAGCAATGTTTGGAAAATTTAAAAACTTCACGAAGTTTGCTGTATCTCCTATTTTATTAAATGTTTCATTATATCCAAGATAAACCTCAGAAGATGTCCATGCTGCCAAAGTACTGAATTGTTTTCCATTCTGTTAAAAAAAATCCCCTGACACAGTAATTAGGTAAATAGTAACTTCTCTTAAAGTTTATATCAAGAATGTACATTAAGAAATAAAGATGTTTGGGATACATTTTCAGTTAATGTAATTAGGAGAGCTTCACTGAAATACATTTACAAATTTAAGCTGTGATCCTAAAAATGATTTCATTCTAAAAATGAGCTCATGCAGAGAGAGCCACAGACAGTGTGCAGACCTTATTTCAAAATGTTCTTTAAATAAACTTGTTGCTGTCTGGTCATTTCTAACTCCAAGCCCAGCATTACATCAATGAAAAGTAGATCTAAAATAGATTCATCCAGACATTTAATGAAGGCCATCCATATCTTAAATGTCAAATGAGAACTACAGATAACCTACCTGCACTGGATAGAACAGATGAACACCAATATCTTGAATGTATTCCAGTTATTTAACTTTCAGGAAGCTCATGTTCCACTCCAAGTTTAAAAAACATTATTAGCTTCTCATTTATAAAAAGTACCATTTATTAAAGATATTATTCCATTATCTCTTAGAGCCACATCAGTTACATTGCTATTTAGGCCTTGGGTCAAAGTATCTGAGGAAACTTTTATTTGTAGGTGAGTTTTGAATCCATCATTTGTATAGAAAGTTCCAAAATTTGATAATAAAACTGCTGATGTTGGAAAACATGCAGACCATTTATTTACCAGAGAAGTCACTACTTTGGGGGGAACAGAGTGAGATGTAATTTTCCTTGCTAGGAAATGATTGTTTGGGCCTTGGAATTACAAAAGGAGTATCTAGAACAAAGCATTCCTGAAACACTGTTGTCTTTTCATGTATTTTTGCTACAATGTCATCAGATATTGCAGGTCCACTGACTGTCTGTAATCTGGAAATGGAAGAAACAACCAAAAAACAGAGAAACTTGAAAGACGAGAACTTCAGACAGCTGAAATTCAGCTACATGATTAATGTCACATTCTTAGAAGAATTGCACCCATAGTGGTACCAAATTATTCCCAGATTCTGTTCCAGTTCTAGAAGGCAGATGATGAAATGAAATCAGGGAGAAAAAGATCACAATTTGCCTGCAGTTGGACTTCAACTTCTAAATTTACCAAGACAGGTATATTCCCATCTCAGTGCTAAGAACTGTACATGGCTGAAAAATCTGGCTGAGAAGATAGTATCTGAAAATAAAAATTAATGAGTTTACATTTTAACTCCGTGGAACAATACAGCTTTCACTATTACTGAGGACACCTTCTCCCCACCTTTCCCATAGCCTCCTTTGAGCTACTTGGAATGTGTAGAAGAAAACAAATTAAAAAGAACTAATACCAAGCCATGTTGCGGATGATGATCAAGGCCACTGATAATTCAGCAAGAGTTGCGTTGATAAGCAATAAAGAAAATGGGACTTAAAAAGAGAGAACCTACATGTAGGAATAGGCTTATTGTAAATCATGCAGATTAGCAAGCCTGGCAACAGAAATGGTCATGAGTCTTGGGAATTTCTAAGTCTTCTAAGGAAGAAGATTTCTTAGCTTCTTACACACTCATTGTGTGTGGGGGTATATATGCTTCACATTGACAGTTACACATGCATCCCTAACGCAGATATTCTAGGCACTGAAAGCACAAAATGTTAGTATGCTTGGTAAGCAACTAAGAGAATCCTATAAAAAAATTTAAAAATCACATTATGTCATTCTATATCCTAATGGTTATATGCGTTGCTGGCCCATCCTCAGTGTGTTCCATAGAATTATTAATGAATTCTAATTATTCATTAATTGGGGGGTTCCTTACAGAGATCGACAATCTGTGTGGTCCTCTCAGTTATAAGTACACAGTATACTGTCACTTTATTAGGATATACATTGATATGAACACAGCTCTAATAGCTCCAATACATCAAGTCCAAAGTGAATTTGAAACTTAAGAGGTTTCTTTGACAAACTTTCCCAGGAAACAGAGAGTGTGGATAATGCAAGTTAATTAAGACAGATAAATTTTTTTGTAGCTGCACAGCTTTCCAGTATTACTTCCCTAACTTCAGTTGGCATACTACAACTCATTCATTAAATACATAGGATAATAATGCATCTGATGGAGTGCAAAAGGCCAGCATCTCTGAAGGTGACCTGTTCAAAGATCAAGGCCCAAACAGTTCTGTTTCACTACAACAGGATACAGCAGGGCTGACAGAAACTTAAGCATCCAAAACTTCAGCTCAGTATAAAGCAGACCTGGGAGGAGCACAAGCTTTCTAGTTTTGGTTTCTGGAGAAAACATGATGCAGGATAGAACCTATTCCTATTCTTACAAACTGTTCGGAGTTTCCTGAGAAGCTGCTGCTGAGTTTCAGAGGAGACTTAGGAAGCCTAAGAGCCTCCCACTGTTAACCAAATAATGAGCAAAACTCTTGACTCTGGTAGCTCAGTTAGGATTGGTCTTGTTTCTTTTTCTCTCATTTCACTGGAAAATATGTCTCCTGAGAAACTGAGTTTGAAATTTCAGTTTTCATACCTCATCTAGTGATAATCATCCTGTCCAGTCTGACTAGAATTTGAATTAGTCTATGGGCTCAGTGCTCTCAAGAGGGATGCTAAGGAGACGCTTGCATATGATTATTGGATACAAGTTGTTTCACCTCAAACTTACTTCAGTGCTTTTCTATCAACAGATGTATTAACTTCCAGACTTATCTCAGTAAATAAAATATTTGGAAAGGCAAAAATCATGCAAATTCTGTTCTTGCAGATGTGAATGAAAGTGCCACTGGCTTCAATGCAAGGTGTTTCCGCAAAATAACCAAGCATATGTGAGATGATTCACATTAATCAATAGACTCTTTGCCTTATTTGGAAGACAAAAGACTTTATTTCTAAAGCAATTTTATTTTCTCTTACTTGATGATTCTGCATTTAAGTTGTCTAAAAAAAGCAGCAGTTAATAAGATACAAAAAAGTAATACCAGAACTCACACCATTAAGAAACAATTTACTGAAATTGCTAGAATGCATATTTCCCATTTCGGGGGTGGGGTGAATTATTGAAGCTCCGCTGTGACAAATGCGATTGAAAAAGCCCAGCTTTGGTTATAGCAACTTTTGACATGGAGTGTTGCTATGTTGCCATCTAGTGATAAAATAGAAAGGTACAACAGATAACATCGGAGGAAGAGCAAACCAAACCTACACAAACAGTACTACCTACCACATTCAAAGTCATACTCGTTTCTTGCAGTATAATACATAGCATGAATTACATGCTGAGAGTAAACTCTTTATAAAAGAAGGTAAAGTCACAAAATAGTAGTGAACTGTTTCTAATTGGCATTAAGAGATTGTGTAAAATGGGTAAGGGTCAGACGGTGAATATGCTGCAGCAAACGTCTGCAGTTGAGAACCCCTTGTGAAATGTAAACCCAGAGTCATTCTCACTGCCCCATAACAAAAGTTAGCTCTGATGCATTTGGATTAGCTTCACTGAAGGCCTATGTGGGATAGAATTTTACAGATCACTAAACTTTTGAGAAATACCTTTGCTACATATAATTTCTGGTATGGTCACATAACTTATTTACTAGTTTGTTCTATTTTCTCATGAACTAACTTACAATCAAATAATACCTGTCAATTTTTGTCATTGCTGATCTGTTGTGTTTTCACGGCACACTGCAAAATATGGTGAATACTACATACTCTTAGGAAAGAAGTAATTGCCCTAAAATGCAGTAAGCAGTGGTAAAACTAGAGCAACTGACAGTATGGGAGCCCTTATATTAATTTAAATATTTATTGGTTCAAAATACTAGAAATAACAGCGCAGAAGAGTTTAATCAGGGGCTGCAGCCCAGAAAAAAAAAAAAAATTGAAGGGGATGGCAGTGCCACTCTTTAAATGTCAGGTTTATCTTGGTACATGAATTGCCTTGTTGTGATTGTTCAGACTCACCAAAATCTTATCATAATCCCTTTATTTATTTCTAAGAAAATTGACAATAGTTGATTGTGAAAGAAACTCATTCATCCTTTGGAATTCTATGACGTTCCTAAGAAAAAAAGCTCCTATGAATGTTACCTGATGGTGGATGCTATAGTACGAGGAGGCTCCGGGATCCCTCTTGCTTTTCCCTCACCTTCCAACCACTTCCTGGCTATCCTGTTTCCTGTACAGAACATACAAACCCCGAGTCAAAGCATGACTGTAATATAAGCATTAAAAGAAGGATTAATACTTGGAGTATTATTTTATCACATATATTTAGAATCATATTACTATTGCCATTGCCCTACTACTGCTCATCAAGGTTATAGTTAGTTGATTTACAGAAAATTCAGCATTTACAGAATTCTTCAGCAGCAGTAAAAGAAAATGCTTCAGATGTGGCAGTTTTTGCACAAATACCTGAACTTTATCCTAAACAAGCTAGCAGAGACACTGGAAGCAGTTTAATTGAACCTGAATGATATTCTGCTTGAGCTACCTTACTTATTTTTTTGAAATTCAGCACATAAAGTAAAAATGTGCAACCCCTACTTAGAAGTCTAGAGAGGGTGAAGAAGAGTATCTGTCCAAGACTTTTTTCTAAATGAGGATGAGGTCTTTGACATAACACCTTACACAGGTCCTGAACTTCTAGGAACGGCACACCTGAATGGGGGGATACACTGAACTTTGAGCTGATTACTACAACCTGATAATTAAGACATTAAGACCATTCACTATGGTAAAAATTTTAGGTGATTTTTGATCTTGCTTTCTACCCCATGAGCTTCTATACATATGAAGCAGAACAATTACATGCAGTGAGTTTTTTAGGACTGACAAAAAGGCCAACATAAGTTTTAAGTACTATGGTAAATGAAACAAAGGGCAGCTAAATGTGTAGAAGACAAGCTGTCTTCAAAGAAGAGGAAACATGGCAAAATTATTAGTGAAGCACAAAGTTACCTCAAAGTAGAAAAAAGAGACCTAGACATGGGCCTCTTATCAACAGCTCTCGTAATGGCCCTGCTTATCAATAGCTGTTTGTTAAGTCGCAAGGGTAACGATCTTAAATAGCATTCCACAAAACAAAACAAAATAAAACATACCCTAATTTTGGATGCTCCTGAGAATAGCACTTTTCTTTTTTCAAATAGGTATGAACTCCAAAACAGCCTGCTGAGTATTTGAGAACTCCTATTTAAATAAAATAAACGTTACTATTAATTATATTTTTGTCCAGCTAATGTAAGGCTGTTTATTACATTCCTCTTTTGAGATTCTGAAGTTGGAATCAGCTTGGATATTATAAAATAATTTTTCAAATAATGACATACCATTAAAATAATATTTACTCAATTTTTCATTTCAGAACACAACACAGACACAAGTTCAATTTTCTCTACCTTTTTCAGACAGAAAACAAAACCACTTTCCTAATATCTAGTTCTCTAACAATAAAAGTGCCTTCACAATACAATTAATATTGCTACCTTTTTCTTCTTTCATTTCAATCTTGACAATAGTAACAAATGTTAAAAAATTAAAAGATATAATTTAAAAAAATTCAAATAAATTGTAGTGCCATGCATGCGTACCTTGTGTCAGATACTGTACCAGAGACTAATTACTTTCTGCCATTTGTTTAGATCAGAAACTTATTCCTAACAAAATTTATTGTACATATTAATCCTTACAACTAATCCATGTGGGATAATCTCCTAAATGAATCTCCATTCAGTCCAGAGATCTATTTGTATAGATCAGCTTGTACAATAGGTTGTCACATTTTAGGTCTAAATTAAACCAGTGAATTGACATCTCTGTCTATCGCATATGATGACTTCCACAATGCTTTTGCTTAAACCTTTTTTTGCAACAGTTTGCTATGCGGGTGTATAAGGAAATCTGAAAAGAGACTTCTGTTTAACTGTCACACCTTACTGCCTACAGTTACAGTTTCTGAATAAAAATTTCACAAATACTAAAATATAACTGAATCACTAAAACTTGCTAATTATTCTATTTCTATGAAATAGACAATAAGTTTCACCTCACTCATTATACCTGCCTTACTGCTGCAGTATAACAGGAGAGAAAACCTTGCAAATTTATTTTTCCTAACACAGTAAAAGGAAATAAGTAAAGATGTATGCAGGCAGTATATTTCAATAAGACATTTCCAGTTTGAACTGGTAAATTTTCACAAGACATGCATTTTAACTTCTTTCTTAAGTGGCATAATTTCCATGTACTTGTGATGGAATAATTGCAGCGTGGTTCAGTTTGGAAGTATCTGCACTTCCAGGATCATATATCCACAAAATAAAAAGGAGACACAAGTAAATAGTTTTTTAACAAACACTAATATTGTATCACTATGGCAGTATTTCTTCTTGTGACAACATATAAGATAACAATATTAACTTAGGTAATGCATATTGCAAACTACTCTTTTACTCTTTGGGGGTTTTTTTATGTGAACAGACAACAACTGAAGTAAGCAGCACCTCCTTTCTCAGAAATAAAAGAGGAAAGAGTAAGAATTTATGCAGAAGAATTTTTTGTCCTTTGATGCTGTTATACTTACTTCCCTCAGAAGCCCTTCCTCAATCTCTCTCCATTCTTGAGGGCTATGCAGCTATATACAGCCCGTTCTGCGGCAGCAAAGGAAGAGGGGTTAGTCACTGGTGAAACAAAACAGAACTTGTTTCTTGTTGAGGAAATGTTACAAAGCTGTTATTTAAATGTGCATCATGTACGCTTCCACGACTGGCACATCACTGACATACTGCTCTTTCAGTCAGGAAGAAGGCAAACAGCTGGTATTTCCATCCCATGGCACATGCAAGGGGAGTAGCCACTCAGTGAGGCAGACTCACCACCTTCCCCACGAAGTAGAGTGCTGTAAGGACGTGCACAGAGGCAGTTACCACAAAAGAGCTGATGTGCTGCAAGTTTACATCCTACAGTTGGCATCCTGCAGTTTCCTATTCATCTACTCAAACCAAAATGCCAAGTCTTGCAATCCACCCTTAAAACAGGGCAAGCTGAGTAATGGCACAGCTGCTTGCTCAGGGGTGGCTGAGGAGAAGAACTTGCACGGGGAGAACATAAGCTTGCTTCCACAGCTGTGAAGTTCAACCATATTCAGCAGACTGCAAACTACTCAGGAATTCAGTTTGTTAGCAAGGACACTTTCACTATTATTTAAAGCTTTTGTATTTCCCCACATGATCACAATCTCTCTTACAGTCAAAGAAGGGGTGAGATAGGAAATAATTTATCTTATCTCTTTATATTAAATTTGGCAGATGCTATGAAATACGGAATTTTTAAAACAAGATTGTATTAGTTTACTGTACCAATGGAATGTTTAATCAGATTCACTGTATGCCACACACATTTTAAATATCTCAAACAAGGATACAATTTCAAATAAATGAGTAATAGGTTGGTCTGCCAAAGTCTGCCATTAACCAGCCTAAATCTGTGTCAAAATTATTTTCCATAAAAATAAGAAAAAAACGGAGAAGAGCTAAATCAAAATATAAGGCCAAAAAACACACTCAAATTTATCTGTCTTTCACTTACGGAGCGTGGATCTGTTCTACAAAAACAATACATTACATATTACTTTAAATTATCATTAAAATCTTGCTATTGAATAAAACTATTTTATATTATTTATTTGTATGAGAGACATACACAGTGTCTAAAATACTGTTTTTAACACACTGGCTTTGGTTGTTCAACTGCACAAATATTTTAACATCTAAAGAGAGATCCATATCTGTTGATGTTTCTCATTTTAAAAAAAATATTCTAAGCATCTTTCATGGGCTTTTTTATAACAAAGCTTCTCTCTTACCAAAAATATGTACTATTTAAAGAGAGCATGTCTTCTGAAGATTTCACCTTATCTAAAGTTATCAGATTAAAAAGATCAGTTTTCAAGGAAGTATACCTGCTATATTAGAGTGCACAATGGACACTGTGTTGTGCCCTATCTAAGGAGAAGATTCCCCTCTCCAGTAAGGGAGACATGCTCTCTCTGTAATGACATGACAAGGAGCAAACTGCTGCTTGTGTTAGAGTTGGGGCCTCTGAATCTTCTGCCCTCTTGCTGCAGCTGGAATGGGTAAGGTCCAAGGGTGAGGGAAAGGCAGGGAAACTGCTGCATCTTGGATAACAGAAATACTACAGAATTAGGCTTGCATGAAATCACACCCCAATAAACATCCTAGATGAAATGTTAATTTTGATTAAGCCAATGCTAAAACATCCACTGCCTTCAAAAGAGGTCAAGAATTCGTCCATCAGTTTAAGCAGAAAAAAGAAGCTGTAGACATCGATCAGAGTTGATAATACAGAAGCATGTTTCAATCACTACCCAAGTAATACATTAAAAGTCTACTGATTATCTTCAAATTTGCTGAAAAAAATTCCGCATGACTACAAAACTAAATTTGCAGTTTTCAAGCAAAGACACAAGTAATTCTAACTAGTGTGACTGAGGCAGAAAAAAAGTCTGATCTATGGTTCTTCTAGGATGAGAGAGATTGCTGCTATTAAGGCCATCTTTGGCTTCTTGTCAATCACACTTTGTTTAAGTTTGGTAACTGTACTCACTGCATTCCTTCCAGCAAAACAAACAAACAAACAAACAAACAAACAAACCCAATTAAGTGCCCCTTTCTGCAGTAGTATCTGGGAAATGTAAGAAGACATTCTCAGGCAATATATCATAGAATCATAGAATGGTTTGGGTTGGAAGGGACCTTAAAGATCATCTAGTTCCAACCCCACTGCCATGAGCAGGGACACCTTCCACTAGACCAGGTTGCTCAAAGCCTCATCCAACCTGGCCTTGAACACTTCCAGGGAGGGGGCACCCACAGCTTCTCTGGGCAACCTGTTCCTATATAAACACTAATCAAAACAGAAAACATGCAAGAAAGTTTACCTTGAGTTTAACAGAAAAAAGTCTGAGTAAGGAGCTTAATAGCCAACTTTACAAATAAATGGATAGAACAGTTGCATGGCTTTGAGGGCAAACACTTGATGTTTTGCATTACAAGAGTTATCAGACAGGTTAAAAAACTGTAAAAAATAAAGCTACTGCTATTTATTTCTGCTAAGTTTAGAGAAACAGGACTTTGTATACATATTTCATAAGCAAAACTATGCCATTAAAAATGTTCCTGGCTAGTATTATAGATGTTTTCCTCCTAAATAAATAAAGCAAGTAAAATACTGGCAAACTCCAGGGATGATAGGAACAGAATACAAGTTACTATTTTCACCTAAAACCTACTGTTTTTATTCAGGAAATCTACAGAACTTTTTCAGTAGTCTCACAACCATTAGGCTTTTTCTTTCCCTTTTCCAGGTGCTTCCAGGTGTAAGGTGATAATAACTCTGGTAGGGATTCCTAGACTGACAACCACCAAAGTTCCTGTTTGGTCTTACTGCTTTAAAATATGTGCTCTTACACTTCACTGTTCATTTTTTCTTGGCCTGTCTAGCACCCTTCAAGAGCATGCTCTCTCCCTCCACACAAGCAGCACCTTCTGTACAATTATTTTTAATTCCTATTCATTTGAGCAGATGTTTTCTTAGCTGCAATTTCACTCTGACATAGTCTTCTTCAGAGACGTTAAGAGTGCACAGGGAGATGCATACATTCTAATATTTAAAAATTATTACTTTAGTGAACAGGATAAATATACATACCTAGACAAAAGAATAAAGCTTGTGCCTCATTTTTCTCCCTTCTCATGAGCATTCTTTGGAATCCTGCAACAGTATCCAAGATATTCTTATTTCTACAATTGACTCCTTTCAAGAAACACTTACTTCTGACCCCTGCAATCAAAATTCCCCTGTGTTCTACAGTAAATTGGAGGCTCTTCAATCACCTCAGACCTGTTAGACATATGTCCTCCCAAGTTTGATTCTTTTCTTTGTAATCTCTTGCTCATGAGCTGCCTTCTGCAATTCCGTCTTGAAACAATTATTTACCTTGGACAAATGGCTGGCTGTTTTTTTTCAGTGCTACATTTGAATCCACATGTCAATATCCTTCATTTTTAGACCTGTACTAAGTACAAAAGCTCCTCTTTTCAACTTCTATGGATTTTAATTAAATATGTAAAGAAAGGAGTTCTCAATTTGACCCACACATGTATATACACACAATATCAAAAAACCATAAATTCTAAACTGTCAGGTTTTTCATCTATTCAAATAGACCATATTATCTTAAAATTAAAATCTTAATATTAAAAATATTATACCTGTTAGAAAATTTTACTATTATATACTTCCAAAAATATTTACATAGAAAAAAAACCTTACCTGTCTGTTTGTGAAGCTGCTGTCACATACCACATGAAACAATTAGAATGATCATAAGCAGGCAAATACCGCTTTTTATCCTCAAATGTCTAGGAGACAGAAACATATTTTGCTTTGATAGACTGTTCTTCCTAGTGCTATTGATTTACGCTTTACTCATATCAACATAAAATTCTATATAATGCTTTATTACTTTCAGAAAAAGCTTTGATTTATGAATATTCCAGCTGAATTCAGTGAAACTACAAACACAGAAGCACGCTTGGAAACTCAAGGTCCTAAAGCCTGGGTCAGTAATCACATTTGTAGGTTAGGACTCACCACAGTACTTGCTACCTCTTGTTCAACCAGTAGTTGAAAACTTGAACAGCTGAAGCTATTCCAGAATGGCTCGAGAGGTACTGGTAGGAAATCGAAATATTAAAGGTGAAGAGAGCTTGAACACAGGTAGGATTTAGGATTATTTAGATAGAAAGGCTGAAGTGAAACATAAATGGGAGAGAACTAAGGTTTGGCACTCAGAAGGGGTTGTAGAAGGGGAGAGTTAGAGAACAAGAACAAATAGGCAACAATTAGTTTTGATGTTCATGAAATAAATTGCAGCAATTCTATCGGCCAAGAGAAAATATGAAATTAAGAGAAGTTTCTTACATGAAATGTGTTTGGTTTTTATTTAAATGCCTGTATATTAGATCCTTTCTGAATAGCAGTTTACATCTGTGTCTGTGCCACCTTAAACAGAGGTGTAAATGCAGACGTAAACCCAATAGTATTAACTTCTTTATAACAGTCTTATCTAATGAACAGGGATTCAACATGATATTGCAAATTTCCTTAATTCCTTTAAAAGAGATTATAGTTCCTTTTGGTCAGTGATCACCATAAGGGTTCAGCATGAGCTTCTTCAGATCTAAACACAGTTATAATCCAGAAACAAAAACACCAATTACATTCTTTACAAAATACTGAAAAAAAAATCCTAATTGGTCAAATCCCATTTTTTTTTGTGGTAAACATGGTGGAAATCTGTGATAAGTTCCACATAATATGTGTTGTTCCAGTGTAACAGGCAGGAAACATGATTATAAACCCATTTAAGAATCAAGAGTTCAGATGAACTTAATAAGAAAATCAATAATGTCTGCACAAATTTCTTATCTCTCATTTAATGTAAGACTAAAATCCATTAACATTGTCCCATACTTTTTTTTAAGCTTCATTTATACTACAGAATTTGGTATAAAAACACTCAGTGGTCATTACAAAAACTACTGTGAGAAAGCTGAGGTTTTTTGCAGTTATATATGGTAAGTGGCTGCCTTTTGTCCCCAGAGAAGATATGAGATGCAGATAGGCCTGTAGAGCAAGCAGAGTAACTGGATATTAAAGGGCTAAGTGTAAAATATTTAATATTGCAATAAAAAAGAGGCTATCAGAAATCTCAGAATTCATGGATTCATCTTGCAAGAAAATGAACCATCTCTACACTACTTAAACTCTGTTCTGCCTTGGAAGTTTTCCTTCACAACCTTTAGAGATAAAAACGGGTTATTTTGTAAATAGCATATTAAATTGTGGAGCTCCATTTCATAACAGACTATGGATGCTATGAGAGACACCTGCATCCAAACCATCACCAAGTACACAATGATCAGACCACAATTAATTTTCCTCACAATTTATTTTCACAGCTTACCTCAGTCTTTACTTTTGGTTTTACACTGTAAGTCCCAGCAAACAGAGAGTTCAGTGTCGGTTTTGGTGAACTATAATTACTTAAATACAAATACACATAATACAAATGTTTAGCGCTAGTTAACATGAGATATGTGCAGCTTAGAATCTATTTACATTAAATCTTGAAAATTTAGGATTTCAGGGTCCTCTTCATAAGTTTGTGCAAGAGAAAAACCTCACATTTCTATTAAACAGAGAATACAATCTAGCAGTTCAGCACTCCAATGACAGACAATCTACAGCTTTAAGACCAAATGATTATCATTTTAGGGCATTATTTATAAGCACATTGGACAAAATTAAAAAAAAAAACAAACAACAAACCAAAACCAAACAACCCAACAAACTAAGAATGTGAGAGAAACGTGAGCCTAAAAGCATGTAAAATATTAATTAAGTTTTTGGTTCAAGTTTTTCTTACATGTGTGTGAGACAACCTAGCTACCTGTGACACCAGGGAACTACAAGACTGTCTCTCAACAGCTACATAAACAAGCCCCCTAATGACAGACAGAAGGCAGGGCACATCTCCCAGCCCCTGAGCTCTCTAAGCATGTGGTATGGGTCATTCTAGAGGCCTGCACATCCTGATCATCTGCCTTTAAGGTCACACTTCACCTGTTCACCAGTTTAGTTTCATCCTATTTAGTTCCAAAACATCAGATAAGATTAGTAGCAAAAGAAATTAAGCATTTATCAGGACTTGTGTATTATGGGTTACAGGTTAATACAGACAAAAGTCTTTATTCTAACCTGTAACAACCAAATACAGTCTTGGCTGATGCAGTAGCTCTCACCCACAGCCCTGATGACTCTTCTAAGAGATGGTGAACTCGGGGTGCTGTTTTCAAACAGATAAAGCTGATGTAGGGGCTTCTGAGCTCCCCTCCCTTGAGCTGACACTTTTGTAGTGACCCAGATAAGGGAACTATTCTAACCAAAAAACAGAAAAAGGAAAAGCTTTCAGCCAATTCAAGATTTTTCTTAGTCAATTATTTTGAGATATTTGGCATCCTGTTTTAGTGAATAAAAATTACAAAAAGGATTCATACATTCATCAGGGTTTTTTGTTTGTTTCCCTTATGTAGTGCTTCATTCTCCCTGACTGAGAGAGGCATATTCTGAGAAATTTCTAAATCCATAAAGTCTTGCAAAAAATTAATCACCCAATATCTATCACACATGCATCCTGTTGAACTTTTAGTGCCTGATGCTGTCAAAGGCTAAGACAGAGACAGAACACAGTATCTTTGTACACGCTTAACATGTAACACTAAGGAACAGGAAACTTATTTACAGCTGCCTTGGAGGGTAAGCTGCCGGTTGGATCACAAAAAACAATGAAATTTTAGGGGGAACACTGTAATAAAAGCTAAATTGTATATGCCAATTTTTATATTTAACATATCATAGGTAAATATTTAAATTACAGTATCAAAGATACAGAAAACTGTTTCATTTCTGTTCTGTAGACAGCAATCCATTTTCTGTTCTTTCAGAGGAAATTTTTTACTTTTTTTTTTAGTATTATTCTAGAAAATAGTTGTCCTTGCAGATCATAATTTACAAATCTCATTTCCAAGCAAAGGATTTAGCTTTACAGCTTTTCAGTGACAGTATTTTACTTTCCTGTATATCTCCACTCTCGTCAGCTGCTACCTTATTTACACTTGCATGTGAAAAATTAACTTCTGTAAACTGACAATGAAATTTCAAGTGCCTTGTACTGTTTTAACTATTCTCCCACTGAATTAAAAATCTTGCTATTGTGAAGAAGTTTGTGATTTTTTAAGTTCTTACCTTTTATCTTCTGCAGTACATCCATCAGGAAATTCCCACTCAATAAATGAAGTTCCTTCATATTCTCATTTAACCAAGGAGTTAAAAACACTTGCTAGTGCTTGCAAATATATCAATCGTGACAACATGCACAAATACTACTTTAGAATGTTCTTAATCTCATTTTTATCATCATTAAAAGATTAATGAATGTAACAAAAATAATTAAGGGAAATTTTAACTGGAAAGACTAATTTTAAAACAGTAATAACAAGCAACAAGCAGGGATCAATTACATTAGCACACTGTTCAAATAAAATTATGCATGTCCTAACTGTATAATGATTTCTCTTCCTCCTAAGCTAAGCTGACAGCATTCTGGAGAGTTTGAAGTGCTACAGATGCCAACCATGTCTGGCACAGTGATTCTTAGACTTAGGGTTTTTTTTTTACTATGGCACTATCAACACCCAATGTTTTGTGAGTCACTGTACATCTTAGCACCAAATAAGCAGGCAAATGCTCTAAAGATGCTGTAAATAATCAGGAAGCAAAATTAACAATTTTATTGAATGTTTTAATGACATTAATGTGACAAATTTCAACATTTTATTGCTTAACACAGCTCTGTAGGACACCTGTAGATTAGTTAACCATGGCCCACAGGCCACTTTTGTGCAAACACTGTGCTAGTGCAGGTAAGACCTCAGTGTGAAATATCCGAGTATTACATCACTGTCACACGCAGAACCAATTTCAACAGAAAACTCGTACCATGGACCATGTGCCCTGACATTTGCATTGTCAAGGGAAATTTCTTTGATCTACACTTTTCCTGAAACTCAGAAATTGCTTATAATAGGAAGAACAGTATCAGAAAAGTATTAACATTGTACAGTAGTCCTTCAACACAATTAAGAAGTATTAATAAGGAGAAAGAAATAGCACTCTATGACCCACTGGCCATGCTAAGCATTAGCTAATAGTCCAGTTGGCCTTCTTGCTTGTTACTCATGCTCACCTTTGATTTTCTGAATTACTAAAGTTCTTACCTAAATTCTCCTCTAAACTACTTTGTGTGACAATTTAAAAAAAAAAAAATCAGAATATGTGGCATGCTTCATTAGAATAATTGAAAACATACAGATGTAACAATTCCACATATCTCTTCAACACATCTGAATGAAATGCAGATCTCACACTGCTTCCATTTGGTGATTATCTATTAAAAATTCCTTTCCGAGTCTCTCGCAATTCATTGGGAGGCAGGAAATGCAGTTGTATGAAAAGCTTGAATGTACTCAAATTAGAGTAAAATTTGTGATAAATGTAACTGCCTCAGTTCTTCAAGTCCAGTCAATACCATTGAACAAATGCCTGGCAAAGTTATGGAGAAGATTATTCTAAGAGCTACTGAAAAACACCTAGAAGACAACGCAGTCATTGGTTCCAGCCAGCATGGGGTCATGAGAGGAAAGTCCTGCTTAACAAACCTGATCTCTTTCTATGATAAGGTTACCCGCCCAGCTGACCAAGAGAAGCCAGTCAATGTAGTCTTTTTGGGCTTCAGTAAAGCCTTTGATACCATCTCTCACAGTGTCCTCCTGGACAAAATGTCCAGCATACAGCTGAATAAACACACACTGCTATGGGTGAACAATTGGCTGATGGGTCGGGCTCAAAGGGTTCTAGTCAATGGGGTGACATCGGGCTGGTGATCAGTCACTAGTGGGGTCCTGCAGGGATCCATCCTGGGGCTGCTGCTCTATAATGTCTTCATTAATGACTTGGATATAGGACTTGAAGGACTGCTAACTAAGTTTGCTGATGACACCAAATTGGGAGGAGCTGTGGACACTCTTGGGGACAGAGAGGCCCTGCAGAGAGATCTGGGTAAATTAGAGAGCTGGCCAATCACCAACCGTATGAATTCTAACATGGGCAAGTGCCAGATTTTGTACCTGGGACACAGCAACCCAGTTCAAGAGAAACAGGGAACTTCTGGGGAGAGTCCAGTGGAGGGCTACGAAGATGATTAAGGGGCTGGAGCATCTTTCTTATGAGGAAAGACAGAGAGTTGCATCTGTTTAGCCTGGAGAAGAGAAGACTGAGAGAGGACCTTATTAATGTTTATAAATATCTAAAGGCAGGTGTCAAGAGGATGGGGCCAGACTCTTTTCAGTGGTGGCCAGCAATAGGACAAGGGGCAATGGGCACAAGCTAGTACACGGGAGGTTCTGCTTAAACATGAGGAAAAACTTTACAGTGAGGGTGTCAGAGCACTGGAACAGGCTGCCCAGAGAGGCTGTGGAGTCTCCTTCTCTGGAGATGTTCGAACCTCACCTGGATGCCGCCCTGTGCAACCTCCTCTACGTGAACCTGCTTTGGCAGGGTGGTTGGACTAGATGGTCTCCAGAGGTCCCTTCCAGTCCCTACTGTTCTGTGAGCCCGTGATTCTGTGATACACACGTAGACTGGGGAATGAGAGGCTGGAGAGCAGGCCTGCGGAGAGGGACCTGGGGGTTCTGGAAGATGGCAAGTTGAACGTGAGCCAACAGTGTGTCCTGGCTGCCAAGAGGGACAACCGTGTCCTGGGGTGCATCCAGCACGGCATTGCAAGCCGGTCAAGGGAGATGATCATTTCACTCTACTCTGCACTGGTGAGGCCTCACCTCGAGTTACTGTGTGCCGTTTTGGGCACCACAGTATAAAAAGGACATAAAGCTACTGGAGAGTGTCCAGAGGAGGGCCACAAAATTGGTGGAGGGCTTAGAGGGGAAGCTGTATGAGGAGAAGCTGAAGTCACTTGGTTTGTTCAGCCTGGAGAAGAGGAGACTGAGAGGAGACCTCATCACAGTCTATAACTTCCTCACAAGGGGAAGGGGAGGGGCAGGTGCTGATCTCTTCTCTCTGGTGACCAATGATAGGAGCAGGGGAAATGGCAGGAAGATGTGCCAGGGCAAGTTTAGGTTGGACATGGGGAAAAGGTTCTTCAGGCAGAGGGTGGTGGAACATGGGAAGAGGCTCCCCAGGGAGGTGGTCATGGCACCAAGCCTGACAATACTCAAGAAGCATTTGGCCAACATGTGCCCTCAGACACATGGTCTGAATCTTGGGATTGTCCTATGCTAGGACAGGAATTGGACTCGATGATCCTTGTGGGTCCCTGCCAACTCACAACATCCTATGATTCTATGAATTCAGAAGTCAATACAACCTAAACTTTATCAATGTTCACTTCTACCATGGGTTCAGTTTTACAGAGTCAATCCCATATATCAGTTTGCAAATGCCAGAAAAGGCAGTCACATTCCTTCATTCCTTGAACATAAACTCTTGCCACTTTGTGCCACCTCTAAATGCCCACCTGACCTCTCACAGAGCAGATGCAGCTTCCCCAAATAGGAAAAAAAGTTAATATAGTCCATACATGTTAGAGGAAAAAACCAGTGCTGTAACATTGCGTGCTCTTGCAGGTTTTCTTGCTTGTAGTAAAAGAACCAAAATAAGTGCAATTAAGAGTTTCTGCAGTTTTATTCTAAGCTCTTAGTTATACTGCAGTAAATGCCTGTTTTTCACAAGGGGCATTAGACACCAGTTGTGACTTTGGTCAAGAGTTACCAAGTTTTAGAACTAGACTATCAACACAGTTAGTGAATCATGTCAATAAAGAGCATTTAATATCTTTTACAATATTAGAATGAAAGCCTCCATTTAATTTGCAAAGAAAAGGGGGTGAAGGAACAATGGATCCTTAATACCATATACTGAATAAAAATTCTACACCTTGCAGTGCTAATCAGTATTGATTAGCTGAGTCTTCATTAAACACTTACAGATTTTCTGAAAGTGAAGAGTTCGTGATTTTCTTTACTGGTTCTATACCCACCAAAAAAACATACCAAAATAGAAATCTCGAAACTCTACTCTTCTACACCAAATAAAAACAGCAAAACAATGGATTCATGTACCTGAGACCTCTTGGGAAAGTGCCATTACACTAATACCTCATTGCTAGGACACTACCACAAGAGGCTCAAATTTATTTTGAGATTCAAAGGAGTATATGTGTTGGCAATGGTGAGGTGTTATTATGGCTCAGCTACAGTGGAAAATCATATCCTGAAGCATTAATCTAGACCATTGTTTAGTCACAAGATGATCTATGGCCTCAGAAGTGAGTGCACTAAAACAAAGTTTGTCATTGTGTCAGCAAGACTGGAGAAATCCACTTCGGCAGCTCCTTGTGGCTTTAGTGACTTCCCACAAGCTCTGTACAGCAATACAGAAATCATCGCCATGGAGGTTTGTTTGTTTGTTTTTAGCACAAGCAGACAAAAATATTAATACTATGGACTATACTGAATGTTTAAGGAACTGTTTTGCTCTTTGAAGTATATACACACAATTGCCTCCTATCATTTGCAAGTGCTCAACATCTCTGTACTGAAGTGACTACTTTGTGATAGCATCTCTTCGCAGTGACATACAGGATTTAGATATTTTCAGTTGTTTTTTAAGAAAATATTTTCTCTCAACTTGGTATTTAATTTTCTGTTACATATCTTCCTGGCATCACGAGATTAGAGTTAAACTTTTATCCAGTGGCTTTTATAGATCCTGAAATTATTGGTTAGAGTAAACCTGAAGGAGTGCCGAAGCAACTAAAACTCCACAACCTGGGAGACAGCTGCAGATTGTGACTGCTCAGTGACTCAGGTTTTTTAATAGTTGTCTTAGCAATAATTACATCATTCAGAGTTATGTCTTTTTAATAGCTACTTTACAAAAAAATTTCTTCCCCCAGGGGTGTTGTTTCTGCGAAGCAGGAAAGAATGAAAGCAGCCACTGAGACATCAGTTCCACTTCTAAACCCTCAAGTATGCACGATGAAGGCATTTCTCTCCTATGGGTTTTTTCCATTATTTTTTTTTTCCTTATGAATAAGCCTGGGGCCATGTTCCGGTGTCTCTGGAGAAAATGGCCTCGTACACTCAGCCTCTGGTTCTACAAACACCAATTCACATTCTTATCATTAAGTTAGCAAAACTAATCACGCGGGCAAAGCTGTGACATACTGCAAACACACGTCTGCAGGTCTGACATCTGTGACAGATGTAACGGGAGGGGGAAGCGGGAGCCCCACCAGCACCGAGACCCCCGGGCTGGCGGGGACCAGAGACACTCGCGCCGGTTCAGAGCGGTGCGGGGACACCTGTAGCCCGTCAGGGCGCGCGCTGCCGCGTCCCAGAGCGCTGGGGAACCGATACAGGACCTGCGGCCGCCAAGGCCTCCAGCTCGAGGCTATACGGAGCCGAGGCCAGACCCGACGCACAAAGGCCTCTCCTCACGGCTCCCCTCAGCGCCCCTCGCCCCTTCCTTCCACCTCCACAAGGCACAGCCGCCACCCAGCCACCGCCGGGCCAGCAGCGCCCGGTGCAGCGCCAGGGCCTCTCCTCCGCGGCCGCCCCCGACCGCCACGGCCTCGCAGGGCGCATGGGGCAACCGGGAAGGGACCGTCCTGCCACAGGTGCGGGCCCCGAGGACTACGCGTCCCAGCATGCACCGCGCCCGCCTCCGCGCCGAGCCCTGCGCGGGGGGGCCGCGCGGCGCGCTGGGTAATGCAGTCCGGGCCGCGAGGCGCGGGGGAGCGGCGCGAGGGAGGGGGAAAGCCTCCGGGAGCGGCGGCGGCGGTTTCCCCGCGGGGGAGCGGGGCGAGGCTCTGCCGGAGGGCAGGGGTCTGCCTGGCGGGGAGCGGCAGGGGGAGGCCGCGCTGGCGGGGCCGGTAGGCGGCGGCACCTGGACGCGGGAGCACCGCCCGCCCGGCTGGGAGGAGGAGGAGGCGGGGGAAGCGGAGCTGCCGCGCGCTGCCGCATGTGCCTGGAGCGGAGCCGGAGCGGGCAGCGCGAGCTATGGCGGAGCATGGCGCCCCGGCGCCCGCCATCCCCAACGGCGAGTGCGCCGCCCGCCTCCCCGGCAACAAGGTGACCGTCGTGCTGGGGGCCCAGTGGGGCGACGAGGGCAAAGGCAAGGTGGTGGACCTGCTGGCGCAGGACGCCGACATCGTCTGCAGGTGCCAGGTGAGGCGGCAGCCGGGGCGGGGGGGAGGCCGCGGGTGTCACCTTGAGGCGGGCGGACGCGCCGCCCGGCTCCGCGCGGGCATTCGGTCTCGCCCCTCTGCTCTCCCGCGCGCCCGCCTCAGCGCAGGGCCGGGCGGCGGCATCCGGTGAGGCGGCCGGGCTCCCGCCGCGCGGGCGGGCTGCGGGGCAGCGGAGCCTTCCCCGGCGGGGCGGGAGCCCCTGGCGAGCGAGAGCCCGGCCGCCGGGCTCTGCAGCCCTCCCCGCTCCTCCTTTGTCCCCGTCCCGGCGTCGGGGGAAGGCGGCGGGACGGCGCCGGAGGAGGAAGGCGCCCTCCTCGCCGCCGAGCGCGGGCCTCCAGCAGCAGGAATGCGCCCGGGGTCGCGTCCTCCGCGCCGCTGCCGCGCTCTTTGTCTGGGGGCTCCGGGAAGGGGCCGCGCTCGGCGGTTCCCGCAGCATCGGTGCCGGGAGCGGGGCGAGGAGCCCTGCCCGGCGGCGGCGTGGCCCCGCCCGGGGTAACGCTGGGCCTCGGCGGGAAACCCGCGGTTACTTACAGGATGCACGTGAGGCTGTGCGGGCAGTCCGCAGCAACTCAGTCATCCTCAGGCACAACCCGCTTTTAAAAGACTCGCCTGCCCTTGCGTCAGGATCACTCTTGTGTCAATGAAATTCCATCTGTTTCTGTTGGTTTTTAAACAAATTTTCTTCTGTGTATGGAGGCCTTATTCCAGCAAGAGAGCAAAACAGTGAATGTAGCCTGCAAGCACAGTACTCTTAAATGTCTGCGTTAAAACAACACCGATCTGAGGAGATGTTTTTCTTAACATTTCTAGTGTAGCAGTTCTGTAGAGCGCAACGTAGTGAACTAAAGCTGCGTTTTTTTCCCTTGAAGTTTAGAGATACAGCAGCTTAAAATGCCTCCAGCATCTGCAGATGTCTTGTAAGTGTTGTTATCTGTATGCCTTTGTTGAATGCAGAAATTAAACTTGCTCTTAAATAAATATGCTTTGGAAGAGCGAACCATTTCCCAAAGAGTGCAAATACTGAAGCATTGTCTTACCTAATGAGAACTGCACGTAAAACTGGTGTTTTCAAAACCAAGTCAGTTGCAAAGCTAACAAATAAAAAACTTGAACTTCAGAAAGTTTCATTTTGAAGTAAACAAACATATTCTTAAGTAACTGTTTTCGCAAATGAATTACTTTTGCCCATGTATCTTGTTTTTTTTTTTAAATAATAAAATGTGATGCTGTGCTGTGGTGTGGTTGCCTGGCTTTGTGGGCTGTAGAACATGGTGACTCATTATGTCCTTTACAACTTTGTTCTTGAAGGGCATCTAGGTGAGCATGCGTGTTTAATGCTAAGAAGTTTTGGTGGAGAGAGGGGCAGACAGTGAATTTTTGTGTGCACATCTTTTAATGTATTTGTTACTTCTTTTGAATCACCTGGGTAGAGGATCAAGAAAAGGGGAAAAATCATGACGCTGTCTCAGACTTTAATTTCGTGGCCAGTTCTGCCATTTCTAACAGCTTGTTGCTCCTGTTAAAGGAAGGAGTTTTTCTTCCTTCTTTCTTCCCTTTCCTGTTGATGGCTGTGCTTTCTGGGTCTCCTCCTATGCACTGACTCTGGCACTTGAACGCTTCTGTGAGTTGATTTAACTCACCAAAATGGCAGGAAACTGTTTTCGTTTGATTTACTTTCTACCGTTTTAGTAAATAAAACTGAATTTAATTAGCTCAGAGGACCATGAGGAAAAGAGGAGCCCAGGACAGAGTAAGCACAAAGAACCGTTTCTCAGAACAAGACTATAAAATGGAAATATTCTCTTTCAATGGTATTGAGCTATTAAAACATTTTGCTATGTAAGCAAGCATATTCTAGATGTTTTTGTTACTGCTGGTAAATTAGAGTATGACTCTAGTGCTGTTTGTAGTGGTCCAAGTCCCGAAAGAAAAACTCTTAACGCAGTCTGCCTGTTGTTAATATTGGCTTTCTGTAATTGGGGCTCCTGATTCTTATTTTGCTGTTACACTCTTATTCATTCTAGGGTGGCTCTTTCTATTTATCATGTCACAGACTTGCTAGAATGCCTGTGGATGAGATCAAATAGTTCTATCGTGTTCTTGTGAAAAATTTATGAGTACAACTATTTTCTTGGAAGAGTTGGGAAGTTGTTGTAGCAGGTCTAAGATGTCTTGGAAACCTGTGTTATATTTGCAGTGAAACCGCGAGCTCTCGTGTGTCTTTCCTAACACTGTCCCTGGTTCTGGGATAAAAATGGTTATAAAAATGGTCAAGTCTCAGAAGCAAGAACTATCACTTGTTTTTACATGCCTGTAAAAGCATTGCAAGAAGCTGTACTCTGACATCAGTTAGGTACGTGAATAAGTGTGTCAGGAAATGAGCTGTATTATGGCTCTACTTATTCTAAATACCACCCTCCAAAGTATTTTATCTTAGAAGTTGTTGAAAGGACTCTTGTGCTCAGTGCAAGAGTATGGGATTTTCTTTCTAGGAGACAAATTCACATTTATCAGAAGTAGTAGTATTATGGTTTCAAAAACAACTGTTTGAAGAGACTCAACTAAAATTAACATGCATCCAGGGGCTGCAAGTATGTAGTTGCTAATGCAGCTGCACTGGCAACTGTGGTAATTTCATGAGGGCACTGCTAGTACGGAGAGTTCAGATGCAGTTAATACAAACATGTTTACATGACAGGCAAAGTATGTACTTGTTCTTCCACTGTTAAATTTGAATTGGCCTTCATTTACCTTCAGGAGGTATCTGGTAAAATGATACTTTGATAAAACAAATGTATTGGTGAGACTATTGCACTTAAACCTACATCTAGTCTTGAGTGGCTTGTGGCTTACAGAGCAAAGTCTGTTTACCTGCTATCACATAAATCATAGTCCAAACAGTAAAATAGAGCAAGAATTGGTTTGAGATTCAGGACATAAAACAGCTTTTATGTTTTTTGATTGACATAGTTTCCTCTTAGGAAGCAGCTAGCCTTGCTGCCATTTAAAATTATACATTATATTTTTCTCTGTTCTACAGGTAATGGAAAATTAAAGGGAAACATTAACTACCAGAATTTAGTTTGTTGTTGGCTATGGGAATGGCAAATGAATGCAAGCAAATTATTTTAGAAAATAATTTTATCAAAACAAATACAGTACCAAAATCAGCTGTGTATCTCTTCTATTAATACCACCTCCTCCACTCAATCTACTGATGTAGGCAGCACAGCAAAAAAAAGTAACATCTGCATTGCATGATTCTGTTCGCATTTATTCGTTTAATCGGCAAATATTTGGTCTTCTGTTCTTACTTTTGGAGGTAGCTGATTTATTCAGTGTATAATTCACACAGGTGAATAAGATTTTTAAATCTTCAAATTACTTTAAAACCATGCTCCCTATGCTAAATAATCTCATTTTCCTGCTTCTTCAGTTCTATTGTACATCTAGTTACTACTTTAAAATAGAATTGCAGCTTCTTACCAAGTAATCTCAGCTGATTTCAGTATGGTCTGCCTGTGACTTAACATTACTGCTCTGCGTGCTGTGGGGCCACAGGATTCCTATTCCTGAACTGCTAATGTTTGGTAACTGCAACGTGTGGATTCTTTGTACTCCCTTTTCCTCTTCATCCCCCCAAACAACAGTGTGTATAGTGACACCACTGCTGATCGTTTGATATGTGGCAATTACAGTAAAACAATTAGTAGAGAGGTTTTCAGTGTGCAGATTGCTGGGGTTGAGCAGTTGTTGTTCAGCTGACTGAAGTCCTCAGACCAGTGCTGCCTAATACCTCCATATCACGAGTCTGTATATAGTCACTTTATAAAAAGGTAAAAATTGTATTATCTTTCATTATCTTCCATTCACCAAGCCCACTTTTTTCTTTTTCTAAATATTCTCATTTGAAAAGGAGCTTTAGTCTAGAGCCTTTGCAGGCCACGCAGATGTGGGAATAGCAGAATTGGTAGCTATAGCAGTTGGTGCTTTTTTAGCTGCTCAGGCGTTCGATACATCATGTCTAGCTACAACACTCATTTTTTTCAAGTGCTGGGTGCACTTTTGGACCTTGTAGTGGTTGTCAGCATGCCAATAATGTGCTCTGGTGAGGAAAGAGAGGTCAGTAAAATGACTTCTTTGGTCTGCCCTATCAGTGAGTCATAGGCTTTACAGACCAGCTTTAGAGCATCACTGACAGGTGATCTCTTGTTATTGTGAACAGTCACGGGTGGGGACTAAATTATTTCAAACAGAAGAACAGTTGAAATCTGATTTTCCAGTTCATAACGTTTGTACCATTAACAAAGGAGATCTTAATAGAACTAAGGAGCAAATTACACCTTGATCTACTGGTTTCTTACTGTTCTTTCAGTCTTACTATAAAAGTTTGCTGTGTTTGATTGGTTAAGATGCAGTACTCCACAGCAGCTTATTACCATTTCAAATATATTTTTTTATTTCTGCTGTACTACCTCACACATTTAGAAGATGTTCTCTGTAAATATTCCCAAAGTTACTTTTTGTTTTTCATATCCTTTCTTAAATATTCTTGTGAAATGTAGCAAAGATCAGTGTGGTTTTGTGCACTGAAGCAACGTAGTGCTGGACCGATCTGTGCTTTCAACATTTTTCTTGTTCCTTATATGCCTGAGATTACTCAATCTCCTTAATCTCTTAGGGATAGATTGGTCTTTATTCTAGACTTGGATAATGAATTCTGTTCCCTACCTAACATATGTAGGCATTGCAACTATAAGGTTTTGCAGATCAGGTGAAACTAAAACAAAACCAGCTCTGAAGAGTCTTTCTGAATATTGTATTTCAGTAACAGTTTCTCAGACCAAGTTCCATCAGTACAGAGAAATGCATTGTGGCAGGAAGGGGCCTTTCTTATGTTTCTTGGAAGTAATGGTAGTATCCAGCTTTCTTGATGTATTTTTGACTTTTCATCTAAGAGTTAAATGAAAATGTTTACAACCATATGATGCCAAAGCAACATCGACTTGCTTCTTGCCCAACTTGGCAGTCACTTCTATAGCTAGCTCAGAAACAACAGTGGTTGCCCTGAGCTAAAAATGAATGCTGGAATGTGGTAGCAATAAAAGTAAACTGTAGAAAAAATTATGCACACACACATCTGATGGGGAGGGTTGAAAGGAGTGTATGGCTTGTTCCTTAACGTAGCATGAGATAACATCTCTTTAAACTAGACAACTAATTTCTATTCTAGAGGATATAACTTGAAAGACTTCTTTGCTCTACCCTGAGGCATCATATTTTTGAGATAGACAACTTGGCATGATCACGTCATAAGAAAAGGCAATGATTGTCATCATAGTCTTTTTGGGTAGATTAGTTCTCTTAAATGCATATGTCAGTATTTCAGACTTGCTTTAAATACTTTTGTATTTAGTATCAGTATATAGAGCCATTCACAATATGCTTTTAATAGTAATTCCAGTCTGCTTTTCTAATATTTCTTTTTTTCCCTATACACCTCCGCTGTTAGGTAAAGTTGCAGTAGTGTAGACCACCCAGCAGTTATGGGAGTACTGCTGTAGGTGAGTCTTCAAGAGTTTGAACTGCTCTCTTGTTTTGAGGTGTTCAAGATAGATTTAACTGTTCTGGTGGTTATACTAATGTCTACTGTGCCCTTGATTAATGAAGATATGCTATGAAAATAAAATGCATATTTTCAATTAATGTAGATCTAAAATGGAGAAGTGTGTGCTGTTGTTCCTCCATTTTAGTTTCAAGTGCATTGTGTTTTATGTGTTCCTGCAGTGATTTCTTACTTGCTGTTCTACTTTGTATGTACACATGCCTCATACTTAAACGTATGCTTCTTTGCCTAGCACACATGGCACGTATTTATTCTTACTCTTTGTGCTCTACACAAAGGTTTTAAAAAGCAGAGAATATCTTATTGTATGTTTGGTGGGGCTTGGGGTTTTTTTGTGGATTTTTTTGTTTTGTTTTGTTTTGTTTTACAAGGAGTAGTATTTTTACTTTCAGTTTATGAACAAGCAATTCTGCTTTCCTTTTTGGTTTTGCTGATTATCCAAGTTGGTACATTAATGTTTCCTATTAGACAGTTTGCACTTTTTTTCCAGAAAAAGGAAAGGGAAGAACCCAAAGTTTGAAGCTAGAATGAATTTAAGATTGAGTGAGGGTCTTTCAGTGAATGATGGATATATTAAGTGTGGACATTTTTCCTGGAAGAGTCCCATGTGCCAGGAAAATAGAAGAACTGAAAATCCTTCTCCCTGAAACTAGAAGAACGAGTGATCAAATTGTTTGTATGCTTTTCAGGTAAATCAGTGAGACTGGCTGCAAACGCAGGAGCACGGAACTTTTCTGAACAAACTCACCAGAGGAAAAAGTTGTGGTTCAGGATTTCTCTATAAGCATTTGAGTATGGCGTTGTGTGATTTTCAGAGTCATTTTGGAAAATGAGATTCCATGGTTCTTCGGTCATTGGCTTCACTTAGCATTAGATGAGCTCTGAAGTTAGCAGGCATTGCATATAAAACACACTGGAGTTTGTAGCTCCCAGGTGTTGGTGGTTTTTTTTGTTTGGTTGTTTTTTTAACTTAAGATTTTTATGTCCTTGGTAAACATTAATATTGTTGAAATATATTTATGGAAAGCCAAATAAGTTATTCCTGAATAAATGACTTCTTAGGAAATGTTCTGGTTGTACCTTGATATTTAGCAACCCAAAACAAAACCCCAGGCAGTGGTTATTTCAGTGTTCTGTTAGCTCAGTTTCTGTAGTGGCTTACCGGATAAAACGTTCTAGCACTGATTTAATTCATCAAGAAAATAATATTTTTGTTTAAAAAGAGCATCTCCCTCTAATCCTGACAATAAAGGTCATGATGAAAAAAGTTTGGTGAAGTAGTCATCAATTATACTTTCTGAAGATAGGCATAAGTCATTACTATTTTGTCAAATTACTTCATTAAATTGTCAAAACTCTGCTGTAAGTCCCAAAAAAGATTAGCTCTTATTTGTCCAGTGAATCAGCTCAATAATGTTCCTTGGGGGCTTTTGACTAGTACAGCAATGCAATTCTGGAAGAGGAATTGCTGTTAAATATTATTATAAATGCCTTTTCTCCGTGCTTTGTACGTGTTTTGGAAGCTGTTCTGCATGGACAGGATGTAACAAGCTAAAGAGCTTATGGGAAGGTTCAAGGTGAGAAAACTTGTCTTGCTTGGAGATTGTTGTACATTCTTTTGAGTTTACTGGCTTGGCTCCAGAATACACCTTTCTAAGAGTTATGCTTCTAAAAATTGCTTATCATCTTCAGAGCTATAAGGGAAAACAAATCATAAACCTGTAGTCAGATACTTGCATGAATACTTTTGCTAGTTGTATTCAGTTCTTTACCCAAAGTACTTTAGCTGGCAGTTAAGATATTTAAAAGCTATAGGTTGCCATTTTGCATAGGCAGAAGAAGTGCTGAAATGATTTACCTTAAAATTACCATAGATGTCATTTAGAAATACAGTTCAGTCAATATGTTTAAAATCTTTAATACTGTTGGTTAGTCTTCAGTGTATTTTCCAGTGTTACTGTCTGGACCATGAATACAGTATGGTGGTAACTGACATGTTTGGGTCGTATGCATGAGTGTATTGGTTGTGGGAACTATTGCCTTCCAGTGCTTTCATAGTGGTTTTTGGGTAGCAGGAATCACTTGCTTGATTTATTGAAATTTCAAGCTTGTTTCCATTAAAGTGTCAACTAGCAGATAATGACTTCTTTTCCTTCCAAATTAGTATTTTCAGGCACTCAAAACTATTGCAAAAAGGGTGTTTCCTAAGAGTGTTTATCAAATGGCCCCCAGATATGCAATACTTGCAGCTGCCTTTGCTATCTTATGCCCCCTCTGTGTATTTGTAACTGGTTCTGTTCACGTTTGCCAGGATAGGTATATTTTGGAGTAGTGTCTGGTTTTGTGTGTAGTACTGACTAGCCTATCTAAATTGGATATACAGATGCAGATTCTTGGGTGTGGTGCTTACACTGAGAAAGATTTGTAGACTACTTAATCTTCTTGAGCAAGCTGAAGAAAAAACTTTTTTGTTCGCTTTAAAAAAAATACTAATATCTCTGAGCAGTTTACCACTGTAAAAGGGGTATTTCAAATGTGGTATTTCCTAGGGAATGTTTTTGGGAATGAGGCTGCTAGAAAGCAGGTAAATACGGGGTTGTGTTACTGGGGTTGCTGTCATTCTAACAGTACTGTGTGATAATTTGTCCATTAGTACGACCCTTTCTGTCAGAGTCCTGTGTACTTAGCTGTTCTACATGTTGAATAGCTTGGATATTTCAGGATTACCAGCTAGTGGTCAGGGATCATATGCTTTTTCAATGAAGTGATTTAAGCATACCACACCAGTGAAACTAGAATAATGCCTTTTTAAAAAGCTTATGCATTTAGTTATCTTACAACAGGCTTTGCTTAAAATATTACAGATCGAGTAATGATCTCGTGCCTGATCTTTCACTATTCCACTTAATGACTTAAAAGACTCTAAAATAATAGTGTGATTTAATAGTGTCAGGGTCATAAAAGGAGAAAAAAAGGCTGCTATGTCTTAATAGGATTTTAAATTGTTCATCCATGCCAACTTCATAATTCCATGACTTGTTTGAACCAATATTGTTGGGGGGAAAAAAAAACCAGGTGTTTGGTTCTCCCTTCATCTGAAGCAGACTTGTTTTTCCCTGTTATCAGCGCAAATGTTCAGTGTCACCTGGCGGCAGTGACTCCTTCAGCATTGCTGGCAGCAGTGTAGGCAGAAACTGGTAATCTGAAAACTGGAGACTGGTTCCAGCCATGAAACCAACCACCCTAACTTTGGTGTGTTGTTTCAAAGTCTTGAGCAGCAACAGTGGGCCTAGGTATTGACTACAACACAAAATAAAAAATTAAGGAAGGACAACATTATGTTTGTTATTACTTTGTATTACAAAGATCATGCTCCTGGCAGTTCAAAAGCTGGGGAAATTAAATTAGAGACACAATTTAACATTGTAATTTGGTAAAGCTGTGGGCCACTGAAAGGGCTGATCCCTTGGTCACCAAAGAATCCTTAGGGACGTGAGAGAGAACTGTTCCAAGTACTGTGTGGAAAGGTACGAGGAGAAAAAGTAGTGCAAGGAAAGGAGGAAGGACAAACAAACTGAATGCTTTAACTTTTTTTTAATGTACCTCAAAATACAGTGCTAAGAAGATTGCTGACTTCTAAAAATCTAATTTTGGAAACTTCAGTGTGTGCTAAAACGACAATGCTGTACCTTGGTAGAGATGCACAGTTAAATGGTGCTGTAGCTAACCAAAGTATGCTTGGGACTTCAGGGGTAGTAAGCCTGTGTTAGGCTCTGGATAGGAGTATAGTTTGTTGTTTCTGGTTCTTACTGCTCTTCATGTTGGGTAGCTGCTTTGTTGCTAGATGGAGAATCTGTTTTATCTTCTGTTCTTTAGCAAGGCATGCACTTATTTTTCCTCTATACTCTATTTCCTTTGATGAAATGAGCCCAAGTGCAGAGGCTCTTTTCTAATGTAAAGAAAACCTAAAGAGAAATGGTTTGCCTTTTTTTTTTAATAGCGTTCTCTCTCCTAAGTGAGCTTTATTAGAACTTAAGGGAGAAGACAGTTTATGTTCTTACTTAAATAGCCTAGTAATAGTAATAACCTAATCTAGAGAGCTAGTTCTGTGTTAAATAAGCAAATGTTAAGTATTATACATATTAATTGTATGAAGTTTTTAGCTTCTGGTGTAATATTAACAAGAACTGTGTTTTTTTCCTAATAATTTCCAACAATATCCTTCCAGCTCACAGTATTGAATGCTAGGTGATGCAGCTTTTTGGGCAATAAACACCTGTTTTTCTGTTGTGTTTGTTGTCTGACTTTGTGTCCTTGGTATGTTTCAAGGATGATGCACTGTACAAAGAAAATTCTCAGGTAGCTAGCAGATAACTTTTGGCATGACTTCCAGAATGAAAAGATTTAAAATAAAAAATGCTGGGATATTCTAAATTGTGTTTATTGAAATGAGAAGCTCACGGCCTGTAAGGATTCTGCTGTGTGTATCCAAACTTGAAGGATGTGCTCAGGGGTATACTTAAGTATGCAAAAAACAATTTATCTCCTCTGTGGTTTAAGGAAATAAATATACACAGTTGTTTTTAGGATAAAAATCAGAATTAATCTTCAGTGATTAATGTTTAGAGTATTATGAATTTTTTATTATTTTAAAATTACAATTTTTTTCTTAATAGCTGTTTAAACTGATAGAGACCTAAGGTTTGAGGACAAGAGAGGAAAAAGGTTCTTAAATTACTTTTAAGAGACACAGTCTTGTTTAGGTTCAAAATTTTGATTATGCTGTTCTGGCAGTTGATCTGAGGGTTCACAATATTGTATCTGATATTGTAACATCCTGTGAGATGCTGCAGTGAAAGAAGAAGGATTTTCACAAAAATGTTTTTAGGAAGCACTGAAAGAAACAAGTGGGGTTTTTTGTGTGTGTGGTTGGTTTGTTTTGGTTTTCTTGCCCTTATTCTTAATAATGTTAGATGGGTGAGATGAGCCGACTCTCATAACAGCGGTATCAGAACATGGAAACCATGGAAGCAGAGGGAGAGAAAACTTTGAACAAGGTTCTGTGGGTTTGTGTGTAGCAGGTGCTTGCCTTGAAAGCTCTCTTCCGGTCCCACCTCTTGTGTCTATTATGAACTGTTTGTTTTTATTTTCTGCAAGTTTAACTTACCTAAAAATTGCTAGAAGGAGCTTTTTTTTTCTTAAAAGGGCTTTCTTGCTGTCTTTTGCATTAGCTGTTTGTCTTTGCTGTCTTTCAGAAAGCCTCTTTTGCATAATTTTGGAATAAAATATTGCATTTTGATCCTAAGCAAGTAAAGTCTTGAGTCTTTTAGACATTCCTGATTATGTCATGCTATTTTGCATTATTGATTAGCCTTCTTAATTTTTTGGGGTTTTTTTTGTTTTTTTAAATCTGTGTGATACTGTTTCAGTTACTTTGGCAAAACCAGCTCTGCCTTGGCTGCCTGACCTCCTCCACAGCCTGCATTCTGACTTCTGGAAGGGCTTCCTATGCTACTGTTTTCTGCAGAATGGGAAGAAAGATCCCAGTAAAGAAGCCCTTTGTTCAGAGTGCCACTGGTGTCTTCTTGTACCTGTCATGTATAAGAAGTCATCTTCCCTTCCCCTGCTCAGTACTTTTGTGCAATCCATCTGTTTGTAGCTGAATCCAGAGCTGCACTGCCCATGAGCGAGTGTGTTGGCTTTTGCTGTACACTTCTTGACTCAGCTGAAGGAAGTCTTGCTGTTGTTCAGGGAGAGGGAGAAAAGGAGCCACTGCTGCGTGCACGTAGTGTGTTCCAGACTGAGCAAAAGCATCTTTTGGTCTTGCCATGCATTTGGCCTCTTTGTCTGTTTTGAAAAACTAAGGTAGGTTTTTCAGTTTTCACACGGCTGGGAGAGAACTCCTGCAGTTTGGGTACCTGGAAGGTTACAGAGGTATGGTAGACTGATTACTATATTTAGTTAACTAGGAAGTATTGCCAGCCTCAAGAAATGACTTGTATATCTTAATTTCCCTCTGGCAAAAGCTTTATACAACGTATTGAAGATCATTTGAGCATGAACTTTGTTTAACTAATAGTGAAAATAAATTCCACAGTTAGCTCTCCATTAATAATGTTTAAACATTTGAATCAAAGGAGTGTTAGCTTGAATGACCTAACTGGTCCCGTTTGGTTTAGAGTGATGAGGGAGGAGGAGTGAGAAATCCAGATGGAAAGCACTGAAGCCAGGAGTGACTTCGTCAGTTTATACCTTGATTTATGCCCAGAGGCAGCAGTTGCCTACCTTAGGAAGGTGTTGGCATTATCGTCAGTTGCTGGAGGAGGTAAAAAACCCCAAACCAAACCCCATAACCTAACAACAGCCCACCCCTTCACCACACCACCACTAGAACTCTGAGTTCAGGTTTTTGTAATTAGAATTGTTTACCAAACCTGTGTTGTGCAATGCCTGAGCACACAACATGTGTACACTTTACTGGTAGTTCACTGTAAGTGTACAACGTGAACTGTTCTTTTAATATATTACAATTATGAACTCTTGTAACTGTACAGTTGCACTTCTGCAGTTAGGGTAGTGCTTACTTGTAAATCAACAGCAGAATATTGAAAACTGAATTCATGAAATGCTGGTTTTTTAATGCTTTTCTAAAATATGATTTGCGATTGAAACTATTTTTCAAAACTATACATTTTGACAGAATAACATCCAAAGCAGGGTGGGGACTGACTTTATGTTGCTACCAGACAGTTGCTGTCAATAGTACTTTGGGTATTGAATCTTTTCATGTCGTAGACATTATAATATAAAAAAAAATAGATTCAAGTTGGAGTCTAATGTGAAAACAAGCATTTGGAAACACTGAGGTATGGCCTAAGAGTGTATTCAGATGGCAGTTCATCATACACATCAAGTTTTCTACTTTAGTCTCTAGCAAAATCCCTTAAAGTGTAACTGCTCACAGTAAACATGCAGAAGCAACAAAGCCAAATGCAAGGTGCTGTACCTGGGTCAGGGCAATCCCAAACATAAATACAGGCTGGGCGATGAGTGGATTGAGACCAGCAATGAAGAGAAGGACATGGGGGTGGTGGACAAGAAGCTCAACACAAGCCAGCAATGTGCACTTGCAGCCCAGAAGGCCAACTGTATCCTGGGCTGCATCAAGAGAAGTGTGGCCAGCAGGTCGAGGGAGGTGATTCTGCCCCTCTGCTCTGCTCTGCTCTGGTGAGACCCCACCTGGAGTAGGTGGAGTCTCACCAGCATCCAGCTCTGGAGTCCTCAGCAGAAGAAAGACATGGACATGTTGGAGCAGGTTGAGAGGAGGGCCACAAAAATAATCAGAGGACTGGAGCACCTCTCCTGTGAGGACAGGCTGAGAGAGTTGGGGCTGTTCAGCCTGGAGAAAAGAAGGCTTCAGGAAGACCTTATGGCAGCCTTCCAGTACCTGAAGTGGCCCACAAGAAAGATGGGGAGGGACTTTTTACAAAGGCAGGTAGTAATAGAACAAGGAGAAATGGCTTTGAACTGGAAGAGGGCAGGTTTAGGTTAAATATTAGGAAGAAATTCTTTCCTATGAGGGTGGTCAGACACTGGAACAGGTTGCCCAGAGAAGCTGTGGATGCCCCCTCCCTGGAAGTGTTCAAGGCCAGGCTTTGAGCAACCTGGTCTAGTGGAAAGGTGTCCCTGCTCATGGCAGGGGGTTGGAACTCGATGATCTTTAATCGTAACCATTTTATGCTTCTATAACTAGCTTGCTTCTAGGTGAACTATGAGCCATGCTGTGCACGTAGTCCGAGGTTTAAAAAATAAAATACCATTGTTATTCTGTCAGCCATGGAGTATTTTTCAACGAGCACAGAACCAACACACCTTGGCAACACTCAGCAGTGCAAGGGAGAAATCTTGACACCACCAAAACCCAGCAGCTGTGTTCCCATGATTAACAGTCTCAGTCTGCATGCTGTACACCTTAGTCAGGCAGACGTGGCCACTGAACTTTAAGTTACCGCGTCTGAGTGGCACCAGTAGCTTGGCAAACTTCAAGACACAAAGAATTTATTGTTAATCATGAGCTAATCTCTACAATGGTGCATTTTTCTTTCTCTTTGTTTGCCATTCATGATGCTGGGAAACCTTTCTTTTTTAAATAAATTGAGAAGCAAACCATGAAATTAAATAATCCGTTTAGCAGGGTATTTAAAATGAGTAGTCATTCACTAATCTTAGTGTTGCTTATGGGTTAGTCCAGTTTATTTATGGTGCAGTGGGAGAGTTTGGACTCGTCTTCCCATTTGTAAGTTACTACTACCTCAGTATTTCAGTGTTGTACTTAGACCTGTTTATTGAATTTCCATTTAAAGCACTTCAGTGCTCATGTTAAATGTGTCTAGACTGGTATTACCCGTGGATCTAATAGAAGGGAATAATTTGAAAGAATCTGATGAGGAAGGAGATAACTACCATTTCAGCAGACGTACTTGACTGTAAATGCTACTTTAGTACATAAAAAAGCTGGTATATTTTATGTATGCATATAACTTAATAGTTCTTAGAATATTATCTAGTTTTGGAGTAACTTGCAGTAGCTCAGGATTGCATTTCAAAAATAGTTGTAAATGATCTACCTGCTAATGTAGCTAGTTAACATCCTGTTAAGTCAAAGAGACAACTGTAGAGTTGGTAGACCACTAAATAATCTTTAACAGCTACTGTGAGTAGAAAGGATAGGAGGATGAAGGTTATTCCTGAAAATTTATTATTTTATTGAAAGAATAAACTTGAAGGGCTTTATTTATTTATGCATTCAGTGTGTTTCACATGTTGTGAATCGAAAATTTGGTATTCTGATTAAGTCAGATAATTTGCAGTGAAAACCATCTGCATCCAGAAATCTTTACAACTCCTTCAAGGTACTGTTCACTGTATGGAAAAACTCTACATTATATTACTAAATCACTTGAACTTTTCTTAAATTCAGACATTTCCTTTGTTGGATGAAGGTTTGTAAGTCTTCCCTCTGTTTCTGAAGGAGGTGGAATAGCTGATTGAATCGATTGCTTAGAAAAGATGTTCTGTGATACATTATTCTGAAATATTTCAGATTTATAATTCCATAGATTAACATGTCATATAATTTATTTTTTCTTCTTTTTTTCATATAATGCCTTTCTTCAGTTTGTCTTGTGCTGAAAGAAGGCTTAGATTAAAAGTGTTTCCTTTAAGGCTTTCCCTCTATGAAGCACTTCGTTTATTTCTGGTGCAAGGTGTCTATAAAGGATGTTCCTGTAGTTATGACAAACAGGACCATTTTGTATGTAACCTTGTCTTCCACAAATGACTTGGTCACAAGAGAGTGTAAGCTTATTTTCAAAAGTACAACAAACAAGAACTGGGGATATTTGGTAACTAATTTGTAATCTTTTTAGTTTCATAAGCCTGTCTTGACCTTCTTTAAGACTTGGTCACAGTTGTCTTTTTGTATTTTAGACATATTTCACAGTTTAACAAATCTCTTAATACCCTCTTTGTGGTAATGAAAAAAACCAACCTAGAAATGTTAAGTGTTAGTTTAATGTAAATGGTTTCCAGTAACTTGCAAAACCACAGTTGTCTTAGTTGCCTCTAGATTCACTCCTTACCAGCACATTTCAGATGTAAATAATATGTACTATTACAGATCTCTCTTATCACTGAGGAGGTATAGAATGAATAAGTTAACTTTGCTGGCTACTATTCATAGAAAAACACTCAAAAGACTGAACCTACAATTGAAAACAAGAAGCCTGCGTGTTGCCAAACAGCTAGACTTATCTTTCCCAACAGCTATATGGTTTTATATACTCAGTTTAACTGGTGATTTTTTTTTTCTTTGCTAAGGTTGCAGTTTCACTTTTAATACTTATTCTCCCTAACTGTAATAGGAACTTAGTGAAACTGGTGATGGCTTTTAGAAATGTTTGCATGTTCTGCAAAATATTTTTGCTTCTGTCCAATAATTTTTAGAGACATTTTAATCTTATTCCAAGATTTTGTACCTTTCATGAACCAAAATACTGTCCAAAGTCTGTATGTCAGATAATGCTGATGTTGAAATTGTCCAGTTTAACAAAACAAGTTTGACTGATTTCCTGGGTGAGGGAGATCTCTGAAAGTTCTTTTGTCAGTAACAGAAATGAAAGCTGCAGAATTGGAGCTGGAACCAATTTATTCCATCTCCATACTTTATGATCATTTGTCTTTAGTATCAAAAACTATTAACACTTTTTTTTTTCTTTCCCCCTCCCCAGGGAGGCAATAATGCAGGGCATACAGTTGTTGTGGATTCTGTGGAGTATGACTTTCATCTTCTGCCAAGTGGGATCATCAATCCAAAAGTCACTGCATTCATTGGTAAGTGGGACATCTCTAAAAAATAGAGAATGCTGTAGTTACAGACTTCTGACATATTAAAATAACAGAATATATCTGAGGACATACAGGATCAGGATTTTTCTTCCTCAAATTCTCATAGGCCTGGACTGCTCTACTATCTTCTTAATACTGTCTTAACTAATTGGGAAGTTTGGATTACGGAGGTTTCTTTTATTGTCTTGGATAGCTCATCTTTGTTCTTATCTGTCCTATCAATGCAAACAGCTAGTTGCCCAGCATATCTTCATTCTCCCATTCCCTCTTATTTTCTCTACCAATTATTTCTTTTACTCTCAGAATTCCTCTTCTCTGTTTTAATCTTCAGCCCTGCCAATTAACTATGAGTACCTTTTGAAACTTAGATCTTTCCTTCCTTTTCCATTGGATTGTGAAATGAATGCTAACTCCAAAAGACTTCTGCAGTATATAGTTCTTACCAAGAAGTCCTCTCAGGAGAGTACATTAGAAGGTTTAGGGCAGTGGCAGTACTATGTGATGTCAGGATCTATGACCTGTTTGCATCCTGAACGGCAGTTTAGATTCCTCTGTTGTCCCTACAAGCCTACCCCCAAGCCTACCCCCGCGCTGCCTCTCTTGGAATTCTGTTTCCCATCCCATGTGGTTTGTTTTGTTTTTTTTTTTTTTTCCTTTGAATTGCTTGTATGACCAACATACTTAGTAATGTGTGTAGCCCTTAGAATTTCCTTCTAAACAGCAATAGCAACTAAAGAGCCTCTGTCACCAGTTACTTGATTCATAAACAGTACTTGCTCAATTCTTGGGTCCAGCTTGTCACTGTATATGTGCAGTCGGCATTAACTCTTTACTTGATGGGAATTGGTGGTTAATTACCTCTTTTCAAGCTGTTATATTGTGTCTAGATAGTGGGATAGTTTTGGGTCAACTTGCCCTGCCTAATATACAGAAATAGAGCCAATGGAAATAGATTCCCTCTGATGAAGGGGAGGTTGGGACATTAACTGCCTTTAGTTTTGAGGGCTGTAGCAGATGATGCTACTTTTATTCTCTTTTGATGCGTTACTGTATTATGTTTCTTTAAAAGGTTAATGCTTGAAAACAATAAAAAAGGATGCTCATTTGCCATGTTTTGTTTGGTGGACTTGGGATTTAGTAGGAAAAACCCCATCCTTTAAGAAAACAGTTGGCAGGAGAGAGCTTTTTACAAATCCTCTTGTCTGTATCTGCTATCTTTTGATCTTATCTGTTCTGAAGTTTGTTGTTCTAGCTTCTTTTAGATTTGCCTTGTGTTTAAAATCTCTTTTGGAAAAAAAAAATCTAGTTTAGGATTCCACTGAAAGGTGGAAAGGTTAAAAAATAAAAGGGGGGGGCAAGGGCAAAATGATTTGTATATTATAATAGGTTATTACTATTGATTAGGACTGTCCCAGAAAGATTATAGTGAAGTAGTCTTAAATACTTTGTGTTTTGGTATTTAGAATGCTTTTGCCTAAGTAAAATTAGGGTGATACGCAAATAGTTTCAAATGGCAGATCCCTTCATTCTTTAGCCAGATGTTATCATAATGATAGCTTCGGATCTACTGAGTTTGGTATGACCTTAAGATGGTTCAGTTTAACTATATGGAAATGCTTCTTCTTAGGCACTCGGTGATGCTGGTTACTTGAATGAGCAATGGGACAGCTGTAGGAAAGTGAGCTTGCTTCTGCTAGAGCTTTTTCCTCTTATTTTTGCTAGTCTGTTAACAACTCCAACTCTATATACGGAATATTCTGTGTATTTACAGCAGAAGAGTGCCTGAGGGGATGCTAGTGTTTATAATGATGATGGAAATGTGCTAAGCTTTCACAAAACAATAGGGTTATTAAAATGAAGTACAAAGAAGGAAGTTAACTTTAGATATGAGGAAGAGGAAGTTGCATTCTTGATTGTCCCACGATGCTATTACTGTTTGTCATGATCTAAATTGAAAGTTTTTTGAGTTTATTAAAAAGATTCAATGCATGTAGTTAGAAACACATGCTTTAGGTGTAAATCAGTCTTTTACAGCCAAATTCCTAAGAATAAAAATTGCGGTGTTTAAAAACTTAAATAAAATACTCTGCATACAAAACATGAAGTATCTTTTAATTGCTTGGAATATTTTTTTCCATGCTTAACATAATTCATTAAATCTTGTGTAATGGTTTTCTTCAGGAAATGGTGTTGTAATTCATTTGCCAGGACTCTTTGAAGAAGCTGAAAAAAACTTAAAGAAAGGAAAAGGTGAGAAAATTTTGAGAGACTACCTTAAAATAGTTCATGGGGCCGTCCTTGAAAGATTTAGGTAGAGGATGCCTTTGTAGAGATCAGGTACGATGTGTTTTTCCAGAACTCCGTTTAGCTGCTGGTTTCTGACAGGAGTCTTGCTAGAAGTCCCAGGACCCTTGTGGGAAGACAGACAAAAGGAGTCTCTGTACAGTTTCAGAAGAGATCATGTTCTAAGTATGAATTATTTGCAGACATTTTTCTTTGCTTAAAGAATTAAGTGAATTTAAGAAGTGAAACAACTTTTTAAAGTGTTACCTGTTCATAGTTGTTTTACCTCTTAGAATATTGGCGTACGGTTTGATGATATGTGTTAATATTAAAAAATGCTGTGGTAATCACTTCTGGATTCATAGCTCAGTTTTTGGATACTTTATGTTATATCTATGGCCATGCTTGGCAGCAGTCTACTATGGTAATTCAATGGTCTAGATTATTCAAAAACAAAAAGCTATTGATTGCTAAAATTGAACTAATAAAACAGCTAGATTTCTTCCTCAGAATAAGCCTGGCTCTCTCAGCTTTATAGGCTAATGCCAAGTTTTAATTATTGAAATCTTTTTTTTTTTCCTCTGGAACATGATTGCTTAATCTTTAAATAGATTGACTGAAGACTAAGCATGAAAAGTATTTATCCTTTATACATCAGAAGTCAAAAACGCTATACAAAACATAATTTGAACTATTTCATTTTGTCTTTTAAGGACTAGAAGGCTGGGAAAAAAGACTAATAATTTCTGACAGAGCTCATATTGGTAAGTTCCTGTTTGTGGTTTGTTTTTTTTCTTGATTTTTTTTTAATCTTTATTTTCTTTGAACTTTCCATGGCAGTAAAAGCATGGCAATTTTTAATCATCTCTTTATATAGGTATGTACTTTTCTTTGGATTAACTCTCCATATGATTTGGTTTATTGAAGATCCTAGGAAAAAATTATTCATCACCTAGGACCCTCCCAGGTTTATATTCGAGTGACTCTTTAATCTGTTCCTTAAGCATAACCTAGTCAGGAAAGCAGGTTCACTTTCCAAGCCAAAGATGAAAGGTGCAAAGCAGTCAAAAAGCAGTTCAGAACTTAATTGACTGAAAGATTCATTCCCCCCTTTGGTGAAAAAGCAGTATTGCTGGTAGCAACTTTTCTGCTGGGAAACCACATGACTGGGTGTGACTTTCAAACTAGCTGGGCTCCCTACCAAGTAAATTGTCACGTACTTCAGGAAGGAGTCTTTATGAGAAGGACTCGATAGGGATGGAGAGAATGGCTGCCCTCCTCAGTCAGGCGTTGACTCCAGCCTATGTCCTAGACAACTATGCAGTTCAGAGCCTGGGGTAAAATAGCGATTGGAGTCCAAACCACCAACATGGAGCTTAGGAGGCTCTTCCTGTAGGGCATCTTTATTGCATAAATTCATCCTTTAAATTACATCTCCAGCTATTGTAACATAATAGTTGTGCAACTGCATCTGTTAGGAAATGGGCTTGTCGCTGCTTTGGTAGTCATGTTTCATCTTCTTAATATGCAAACTTTTTAGGTCTTTATCAGATAAAAGCTTATAACATCAGAAAAAAAGGTTTTGCTTTTGGGTTTGTGTTTTGTTTATTTGTTTGGTTTTTTAACCAATCTGGAATAGCTTAGTGAGTGAACATGTTATTTCAAAATAAATATGTTACTAGTTTGGAGTAACTACTGAGTTTGAAATAGTTGAGTAACTGTTTCCGAGTTACTAAAATCCTTTCTGAGAATAGAATCACTGTAGGTGAATTACTTGGAAATGACTAGACTATTAGAAAAACTGTTCTCAATGATTACATTGCAATGGCAACACTGAAGTTTCCATAGCTAAACAGGTCCTGGTTAAAAGGGACCAGTTATTGACTGTCATTCATAATCATTCAACCTCTTAACATAAATGACCTTTCAGAATGCTTCTGTTTAAGAAAGTTTGGATGACAATCTGGAGATCTGTTGCTGTGATAAATATACCTTCTCTAAAATGGGTATTGGCAATCTGTGAATGATTAGTCTGTAACAAAAGATCAACCAAAATCAGGTTCTAGCTGATGGGGATAATCTCATCCTTTAAATTATGGGGATGTGTGGAAATAAACACAAAAATAAATTGGTAAAGCAACCAGGGAAAAGCACTCTTGTTCTAAAGAGACTAAAGTACTTACTAAATTAGACTGGTTTTTGTAAGCTTTCAGTCTTTCCTGTGTACTATGTAGATTAGTCATTTAACTTTTGTGAGATAGTACTTAAGAGAAATAAGCTGTTAACCTGCAAACTGTTGTACCACTGTTTGTATTTGGCATGAGTCTTGGCAGATTTTTGGGGGGGTTTGGTTTTTTTGCTTTTATGGTAGACAAAGAATTGATGCAAGAAGTACTTTGCATAATCTTTGTCACAAATAATATGTAATGCTTTAAAAAAAATAATTGGGGCTTGTGAAGATTACTTCTGTTTACATAACAGACATTGGTGGGAGCTTTTGTATTTCCAAATGTATTTTAATTGATGTCTAAAATGTAAAAATAGAGTGGTTTAAGAAATCTTTAAAATGAGTGTTTACTTAAAGTTCCCACCTTAAATTTAATCAGTATGATGTTTTTTACTATAACCCGTTTTATACTTTTGTTTTTTCAATGCCATATTTTCTTTCTTTGTCCATACATTCTTTTGAGCCACTGCAAAGGTGAAATGCCATAGTTATTCTGCAGGATGTATATATACACAGTCTGCAAGTATTCTACAAGATAAACACTTCAAAAAAAAAAATCTGTAAAAACTTCAGAACTGTTCCCTGTGAAAAAATATTACTTGTAAAAGGGGAGGAAAAAACTCTTCTTGTTTTATTTGCCTCTCTTCAGTGTGTATATTTTTTTTTCCACATTGATAAACAGAGCTAGAGCTGCTTTGAAGAAATCATTACTGATATGGTAATTTGTTTCACACAAGTTTTCTACTCAAGTTATTTTTATTTTCTTAGTGTTTGATTTCCACCAAGCTGCTGATGGCATCCAAGAACAACAGAGGGAAGAACAAGCAGGAAAGAAGTAGGTAGTTTTATTTTGTCAGACATAGGATGACTTAGTACATTGGATTTCTGTTACTGTTTTTCATAGAGTTTTAAAAAAGTGTTAATTATCCTTTTAACTGTTCAGTGTGGGTTATGCAGGAATCATTTCTTGCACTTTAGTCCTCCAGTGGCTAGCAAAACAGTTTCTTAATGAAACAGTTGAATCTTGATGTTTTGCCTAATGAAAAACTTCCTAGTTCTTAATTTGCTTTATAAAAAGGGTTCTTGCTTTACTGGAGGTACTTGTTTCTGTAAAAATGTATTTCTGTCTATGAAGATTGAAAGGCCTCCCTTTGTCATCTCCAAATAGCCGAAAGGTCTGATACAGCTAATTTGGTACCTCATGATGCTTCATTGTCAGAAGTACATGTAAATGTTCACATTGTCTACTACATGCTGCCACTGACTTTCTGAGGCTTTTGCACTTTTTAGAAACTAGCTGATATGTTTCTAACTTGTGATTTCCAAGTAGCCTGCTAGGTCTTGGGGATGGGGAAAAAGCTGACAGAATTAACTGTGACATGTCTACAGGTGGAAAGTAGCACAGCACTGTAGACTTCTGAGATACCAGTACACTTAATCTCTCTTCTTGGAAGTCTGTGTATGTGGATGAACAGTAATTCAGTCTTCCTTACTGAGACCTGTAAAAGATATCATCCATAACAATAACCTCTAAGACAGTGTGTAATTTGGACATATCTTCCTTCACACAGGTTGCTATTGAGTGAAAATTTGTCAGTTATTCTTACACTGGGTCATTTTCACACTTGACTGTGCTGTACCAGCTGTCTTGTTACCTTTTATTTTAGGAATTAAAAAGTAAATAGGAAGAACATACATACATACATATATATATATGTATATATAATATAGATGGAAGAATATACATGTGGGTTTTTGATTTTGTTTTTTTTTATGAGCCAGTATATGAGTATGTGTATATCAGCTATTCTTGAAGCTAAAATTGCTATATGACAACTTTTGGAATTAAAACCACTGGCAGTCACTCAGCTACTTCTGAGAAGGAACCACTTTATTAAAGATTGTAAGGGAAAGCCCAATGAAGAAGTAATAACTTTTTTCCAATTAATTTGTCTTAAAGAAACCCAGAAAAAAAAGTTACATTCAAAGCTAAAAAACTTAAGTCACTCTTAAAAGTGCTGTATTCTTTCTGTGGGGTTCTTGAAATTCTGCAAGAGTCATGCAGTTTTCAGGCTTGTTAAAACTGCTGATGGATTGAAAGTACTAGGCTATCTATTTCCTCCTAAATTTTAAGGCCAAGTGACTATAGTGAGGGAAGTACTGCTGGAAGCTGGATAAGAACAGGCTATCATAAAGTGATTATCAAAAGACTGTCTCCTGTTTGTTGGGACTGGGGTGGGGAATTGAAATAGCCTGCTAGCACGTCTAACTGTAGACTTGGCTGCATAGCGTATTTGGTATTAAAATTCTTTTGTGTCTAACACTTCAAAGTTGATCATTATAAATAGTAAGTTTATTTTTTATTTTAATGGAATGCTTTTATCTGTTCAAATGTAGCTCAAAAACAGTCACAAGTAAGGCTCATGTAGCTTCCCTTGCAGAAAGGTTATAGAAAAGGTAATCTAATAAGGCTTTATGTGCCTACTCAGGGGAAAAAAAAAATTAAACCATTTAAAACCAAGTGCAAAACTAAGCTTAGCAATGTGCAGCACACTTCTGAAAATGCTGCACTCCTGTTCACTTCTCCTTAAAAAGTTAATCTTTTGAGAGCGGTGGGGAAGATGTTTGATAATCTGCTTCTGAGTGCAGTTTGGCCCCATTTTGATAGCTATTTAGCAAGACTGGCAGAAGACACTTTCTGAACTAGCTATCCTTCTCTGACAGTAAGTCAGTGCAAGCAAGTTGTATCTTATGATACCACTGATTTAAGCTGAAAAAGGCTTTTCAGGCAGAGTGGGTAGGTACAGAAAAACAGTTCAGGTTTTCAGAATCAGATACAGTGGAAACCCTGTTCGTGAACCCTTTCTTACAGCATTTTGAGTATCATTGTCACTCTTAGATGCTCAGCAATGTTTTCTGTTTTCCTGGCTCCAACTGAGGCATTTAGAATTAAGTTAAATATTTATTCCATACAAACTTGAAATCCATACTATTTGTGCTGTTGCTTTACGGAGGACTTCCTTTAGGTCTTCAAGACAGTTTTTTAGGAAGGTGTTTAGTAAGTTTCAGTTGGTAGTACTGAAGATGTTGTCTTGGTGTTTGGTTCCTTAAGTATAAAAGTTGGGAATTGTGTACATACATGTAAGAGTTTACTAAATAACGAAAAGTTACGGGTTTAAAAGCAGAAGCATGTAGAAGATTAATGTGTTTATGTCTCTAAACATTCTGGAACTAACTTGCATACTGAAAGTATCTGCTGTTTTAAATGCTTACAACAAGGTTCTAAGTGCTCGCAATTAACAGCATTTCATTTTATGCTAGCTTTAAAAGAAAACACCTTTGTTTTATATCAAGAATAACTGCTGTTATTATCTTTTGAAAGTTTGGGAACTACCAAAAAAGGAATTGGTCCAGTATATTCTTCAAAAGCAGCTCGAAGTGGACTCAGAATGTGTGACCTTGTTTCTGATTTTGATGAATTTTCTGAGAGGTAATTTTTGTATTTTGATGCATGGTTTTAAGCATAGTTTTCAGTTTCTGGGTAGTACCCTGTGTAAGCAATTACATCTGGTTGCTGTTACCTTTTTAATTAAAAATAATTTTAAATAGGAAAACAATTGCATTTGTAATTTTATTATATTATCTATTTATCATTATTGAAATATTTTATTCTTTAAGATTGTTTAATCACCAAATAATTGCAACCATGTAACCAGTGAAACCTAAGGTTGGTGGGGATGGAAGGAGGAAAACAAACAAAAACCTTAGTGAAGCATTTTTGCCTTCCAGGTTCAAAGTGTTAGCCAATCAGTACAAAGCGATATATCCTACCTTAGAGATAGATATTGAAGGGGAATTGAAGAAGCTCAAGGTAAGCCTGCTTCCGTCAGATAAACAGTATAATCACTGCATGCAGTTACTGATATGTAAATCTCCTGGTGACTGACACTTGTGCTTATGTGAGGAGTTAAAACATAATACATATCATGGGAAATTGGTGTGTGTCAATTTTAAAGAGTTTGCTTGCATCCTTAAAGACACTTTTGACCCCGCTTTATGCAGCGTTTCAAAACTTGGTTTCAAGAGAAATATTGTAAACTTTAAGAAAAAAGCTTGTATAGGGAGAATTATTTTTGACTTCTACTTGCTCAAAAATACTGGCTAGGACAGAAAAATCCAAGATTGTAGTTGGGGAAGGTATGTTTTGTTGTAAAGCAGAATATTAATTCCTTCTGTCAGAAACTTAAACTGAAGTAAATTATTATTGTAAGTAATAAGCCTTAAGGAAAAAAAAATACTATCTAACAACATAGAAAAAATGTACGTTGGTAGCAGCAGTAAACTAGTTTTATGGTTAATTATGAATTCTGATTAGATATTTTCTCTCCAATTGGGACAGTTGTGAGGTTTTTCACTAGTATTAATTCTTTTATGCCTAATAGTGTGATCTTCTGCGTTGCACCCAAGTTCTTATTTGAAAAAAAATTGTCAGGTGTCTTACCCTTACCCAACCTTTTTGCTCATGCATTTTATAGAAACTTAACTGTATGAGATTTTTTTTTTTTTTTTTACCCTGTAGAAAACTTCAAACAAATTTGACAAATTGTTCAAAACCCTTGTGGTATGCGTGGAACAGGAGAGGGCATGCAGTTATATGTTTAATTCTTTCAGAAAATCAGGCCAAAGAAATCATCCTTCTTGTGTCTTTAGTTGCCACTAAACTCAATTTAACAGCTGATAATACGGAGTATATGTGAGTTCTTAGCCCTTCTGTGTGTCTTTAATATCTGTTACACAGATTTTTGCCAATATGTAGACCTAAAAATCAGTTACAGCTGAGTGTTTTATAATGCTTTGTAGTTTGCTTAATACACATTCGGATTACAGAATACCAGAAACTCAGGTTAGGATGGGAAACAGAATATGTGTTTGTAGCTTGAGGAAAATGACTTGCACTTAATGTTTTTATTATAATAATAAGTTATATATAATGAAGTTATGCTATACAATAGTCTTTTGTATTATTCAGGGCTACATGGAAAAAATAAAACCAATGGTAAAGGATGGTGTTTACTTCATGTATGAGGCTTTACATGGACCACCAAAGAAGATCTTAGTAGAAGGTGCAAATGCAGCACTGCTGGACATAGATTTTGGTAGGTATAACTTTTTTGAGACACATGTTGCTATGTACTTATGTTGTGAAAGAGGAGCACTAAATATAAAATCTTCTGTTCTTAGCTGTTCTCATGGCAGAAGTGTTTCATACTTTGGAATAACAGTATTCTCTATGACTGGTAAATAATTAGAGGGAGGAAAAAGTTTTAAATTAAATTCTTTCTTTCAAAAAACTTTAGACTCTCCCAAGATTAATTATTTAAATAGCAGTAAAGATCAGGTGACTTTTCTTAAATAGAGTGTATCTATTACTTCATTGTCTAGCAATTTCATATGAAATAACTCAGTTGTATACATCTATGGAAAACACTTAAGAAGAAAAATTGAGAGCTTTGAAAGGCAAAGTATATATGCAAAATGCTTGTTGACAGCCTGTAAGGACTACTGTTAAACAAATGCAAAATTGGCATGCAGTCTGCTTTCAGCTGACACAAGTTCTCATTTTGGGCACTTTCAAACATACTGAGGTTGACAGCCACTTCTTTTAAGAGGAAGATAGGTCTAAGACTACTCACTATAAGGGTAAGCACCGACTTTTCTCATGATAATCTGAATATTGGAAGCAACTTCCTTTTTTAACAAGTAAAAAAAAAAAAAGAGAAAAGAAGTCCTTTTTCTAAGTAGTGAGGATTTTAGATTTCTTATAAGTATAGGAAATGCAAATGGTCTGACACTCACCAGGTGTGTCGATAGTACATACAGAGTTGTTTGAGTCGCTTAGATTTTTCTCTTGCCTGTGCTGTGAGACCCACCCACAGAGCAAGTATCTGCTATCCTTAGGTAGATACCGGTAGTGGACTGGACACGTGAGTTGTCAATAGACAAGTCCTAGTCAAAAAGTTTACAACTCCAAATTTGATTATTGGGCATTCTGCATGAGGCCATTTTCTGTGCCTTGGTACACAGAAGTCTTAATACTGAAGTGAGTTTTGTGAATTTGTGTCTCTTGGCAGTGAAGATGGTAAGTCCCCAGCCTGACAGTACATCCTGCTTTCTGGAGAGTGTAACAAAGCTCGAGTGTGTCTGTGTCTGGGGTGGGGGTGTAGATGTGGGAGGCTGTGCTCTTCTGTGTGTTTAGACACTGAGTTAGGATAAACCAATGTCAATATACCAGGTTGGGAGCTGAAAATGAGTAAGAATTGGCTCGTTGACTCCGTTTGTGACATCCACTGGCTATATTTACCTGTCAGTAAAGAAAAGCTCAACTACTGTGCCCTAAGAAAGATAAAGACTAATCAGTGCTTGCAAAGTGCTGTTACGTATCACCTGTAAGCCTGTGTCTTTCTCTTGAGAGATCTGAGTTATGCAAAAGACGCTAGAGATACATGAAGCTAGTCTGCAAAACCTCGCTGACAGTATCTGAAGGATTTTGACTTTTGAAAGTTGTCTGTATTGCTTTTGGTTCCTTTTGTTTCGGCTGTTCGTCTCTTACCCATCTCCGACTCTTACACCAAAAAGTCTGAAACATGAGGTAGAAGTCTCCCTCAGTTATTGTGTGGCTGAAGCATTTGTTCACAATTCAAATCAAATAAGGCTGGCATGCTGTTTCATATTCCATTGCTTTAAAAAAAAAAAAAAAAGTGTGAACCTGAGGATTTTGAGGTGTTTAACTCTTTTATCTTTGTTGTCCAGGCTGCTCTTTAAATGAGGGCTGAATATTTAACTAGGGACAAACTCATCTCTGATGAACTAGACTATATTCCAGGAATCTTTTTCTTTATTAAATTTTCTTTAATTGTGGAAATAATTTTTTTCATTTGATTATGTAAGCAAAATTGTCCTTTCCAGAATTCTACATTTCTTTGCAATTTCTTATCCTTATAATGTGCTGACCACTTTGTAGAGCTTGTATTTCATTTTTCCTCCCAAAATGAAAAATGGTAAACCTGTATTTTCTAACCTTTTGATACCATTTTCTGAAGAGTTTCCCTTCAAATTGTTCTATTAGTGAGTAAATTTTATATAATATATGAAGGCACGTTTTTTTGATGTCTTTTTCCAATTTTTGACTTGTATGATCATTCAGAATTGTTACGTAGTCAACTTTGCCTCTGAACCAGTTGGAGTAATTGGTAAGATTTTCTACCTTTTTCCAGTAAAGAAGGATCAGATAATGTGCATAAAAAGCTAAGAGCTCATTAAATATGTTCTTGACTGCAAATTACATTTATTGTGTGTTTTTGTTTTGTTTGTTCATGTTGTAAGATCCAGGTAAGTGCAGTGTAAGTACCATTCCTCGCAAGGATAGATTTTTTTTTTATATATATATATATATATGTATATATATATATATAGTGTTAAACCAGTGTTTTAACAAATGATTTTTAAAACAAATTTTGTTTTAATAGGCACATATCCTTTTGTGACTTCATCAAACTGCACAGTTGGAGGTGTATGTACAGGTCTGGGCATGCCACCGCAGAACGTTGGGGAAGTGTTTGGAGTTGTGAAAGCATATACAACGAGAGTTGGAATTGGTGCCTTTCCTACAGAACAAAATAATGTGAGTATTATCAGCCCCCAGATGTGACCTGTAACTGGGTGAAACAACTTGGTGTGTCTCTCTTAAATCAGTGTTACTGGTTAAATGCAAGTAGATGACAGTGTGTTTGGAGGTCTCATTCTTCTGATTCTAGACTAAGCTTACAGGACTGCCAAATCTGACTGTCAATTTCTCAGACCTTCTTATGGAAGAGAAGGCTAGAGCAGGAACAGATTTTGAGGGATTTGCTCAGATAGCGTTCTCTTGAGTTAGAAATAGCATTTTGTATTTCTGTTTTCATCCCAATGGACAACTTTGTGAAAAATCAGGGGAAGGACTTTTAAGTTAATTTACAGTATTATGAAATGCTGTTAAGTATACATCTGCATCATATATTTATTGCAAATAATAATTTTTAAAAGGCTCATGTAATGGTATTACTCTTCATTAGGAAATTGGAGAATTGCTGCAAATGAGAGGTAAAGAGTTTGGTGTTACCACTGGTAGAAAGAGAAGATGTGGCTGGCTGGACCTGGTGTTACTCCGATATGCCTACATGATTAATGGATTTACTGCGTGAGTTATTTTGACAGCTTTGCTGGCAACTTGACATAAAATCACGATATGCTACAGATTACTGAAAATAGTAGATACACTAGTTAGTAACATTCAGACTGTTACTATTGATTTTTCAGTTGGTTTGGTATTTTGATAAATGAACTGTCCCTCATTTTTCCTAGATAAGATGTTTTTATATTTGACATTTTTGTACTTGTATGTTCTGCTTTCCTTTACTTATAGCACATTGTTATTTTTCATTTAAAAAGATCCAAGAAGCACTTATGTATCTTAGTACTTGGGCTTCAGGCTACCCCAACCCCTGCCATCCCACCAGACCAAAACCAAATCAAATGCATTACAAAGGCCTTAAAACCTGATACAGTTTATGGGGTTTTGTTTTGTTTCTTTTCAATATAAGATAGATGAGAACTCATCGGTGTCTCCAGCAGTATGTGTAAGTGTAGAAAATTTGGATATGGCTTTAGGATTTTAATTAAAATGAAAAATAGGTGTCTGAAATGAAACTGATACTAAATTTCTAGTAGATCAACCTGTGTAAATACGTGCTTTACTTAAATTTTCACATTTTTCTTGTCCTTTGTGTTTTTTATTTAAAATAGGATACAGACGGGTATTTACAGAGCCAGTGTTTGATTATTTTGCTGCCTTCACTGTAGGACAGGAGCATTTGACCGAGGACAGGAACAGACAGCAACAGGCATCATGCTATGAGACCATCTCAGATGAATGGTCATAAAGTATCTTGGTAGCACCCTGACCAGTTAAAATTCTAACAGAGCTATAGAGCAGTCACTTTAATCAGAAAATACCTGTTATTTGAATTTTGCTATTTGCTTACAGTACTAAATCTAAGGACGGAATGAAACGGCTGGTTTAGTTTTTGAGGCTTTTTTGTTTGCTTGGTTTGTTTTGGTTTTTTTTAAAAGACAGATTAGTGTCATACAAGTTGTTTTTCTAAGGAAAGCAAATTAACTGTAATGTGCAGGAAGCCATTTTTCTTTTGGTATTTTTAAAATGTGATGGCAGTTGGGAGTTGTTAAACGTGTTTAACCAGAGTAATGTTTCTTTATAGATTGGCTCTTACCAAATTGGATATCTTGGATGTATTTCCAGAAATCAAAGTTGGTGTTGCATACAAACTAGATGGTGAAATCATACCTCATTTTCCTGGTAAGAATGCTTGCTCAGCAATTTTAGGTTTTGGTGATGTGTAATCTGATACTTAAATGCAGCTGATTTTCACTTGTAAAATTTATGGCACGAATGTGTTACTTCAACATCAAGCCATTAATGTCTTCCCAGATACACCAGAGACACCCTGTACCTGCACCCTGAAGATACCTTACCAAATAATGTCATTTTTCTACTAGAAACATGCAGAGTGCTATATAAAGCTTCTTAAACTTTCATGATTTTACTGCTTTATCCCTTTCTTTTAATACAGCCTGCATTATTTTCAAGCTAAACCGGAAGCTTTTTTCACACACACTTTTTTCACTGTCTTATTCCCACTACTGTATTCATTCCCTCTTCTAGCAGGACAAGCCTTCATTTAGGCCTGCAATGAACCACATGAGAGAACCGATTGGGTTGAAAAGCCAGGTTTTTCTCTCCTTGTGTCATTTTTCTAACAGTTCCGTTCCCTTTAATAGTTCACAGAGCCAAAAACCATCACACCCACACAATGGAAAAGAGTAAAAAGGGTTGGAGGAGGAAAAGAGCAATTAGTTAGGTGAAAGCAAGACTATTTTCTAATACAAGACCAAAATACAACATGAGTTTAGCATGATAGACACTATAGCTCCTGAGGAGGACAGTGATCCTTTTAGTAATCATTTTTAGCTGAAAAAATGTATGTGCATGTTAAAGTACTCAAATATCACAAAACATTGTTTTCATGGATAATGCATCTTGTTCAGTTTGCTATAGTAGAGATACTCCAGAAAAAAGGAAGAAACTTAACCAGTACTGAAGAAAGGGCTTTCTGATTTTTCTAATGTGTGCATAGATGCCCCTTTCCATTCTGATTTCTACTTCAGGGTTTGAGGCTGGTCACAGGTTATAATTTTCCATATGATACCATCAGCAGAGAACTTTTTGTGAGTGAGGAGATCAACTGTACTAATAAAATACAATTCACAGCAGGATTTGTATAGTATAAAGATATGATTATCATAGCATCATAGAATAGTTTGGGTTGGAAGGGACCTTAAAGATCATCTAGTTCCAACCCCCTTGCCATGAGCAGGGACACCTTCCACTAGACCAGGTTGCTCAAAGCCTCATCCAACGTGGCCTTGAACACTTCCAGGGAGGAGCAGCCACAACTCCCTTGGGCAACCTGTTCCAGTGTCTCACCACCCTCACTGGAAAGAATTTCTTCCTAATATCTAATCTAAACCTGCCCTCTTTCAGCTTAAAGCCATTTCCCCTTGTTTTATCACTACCTGCCTTTGTAAAAAGTCCCTCCCCATCTTGTAGGCCACTTCAGGTACTGGAAGGCCGCTGTAAGATCTCCCCAGAACCTTCTCTTCTCCAGGCTGAACAGCCCCAACTCTCTCAGCCTGTCCTCATAGCAGAGGTGCTCCAGCCCTCGGATCATCCTCGTGGCCTCCTCTGGACTCGTTCTAGCTGGTCCATGTCCTTCTTTGTGTGGGGGCTCCAGAACTGGACACAGTACTCCAGGTGGGGCCTTACGAGAGCGGAGTAGAGGGGAGAATCACCTCCCTCAACCTGCTGGCCACGCTTCTCTTGATACAGGCCAGGATATGGTTGGCCTTCTGGGCTGCAAGCGCGCATTTATAAAGGAATAAGTGATAAGCTAGTAGTCCTTGAAAATAGCACAGATCTGTTGGGGAAATTAATAAGAAATTAACAAAAAAATCTTCTGTTTCTCCATGTGCTTGGGGAGTTCTTTAATTGATATGCCCTCCAGTATTTTCAAACAGAAGTGCCAGTTACAATCTGAATGCATATGGAATGACATGATGTGCACTTTTATTCAGGAAATTTAAGACTCATCTTGCACTAAACCAGGGAATGCTTTTCTTTTTTTTAAGACTCAAATATTCCCTGATTGATACCCTTATCAAAATATTAAGGAAATTTGTGTGTACTTTAGATGGCCTTTGAACATAATGGAGACTGCACATTTGAATTGAGAGCTACTCAGTAAATGTTTGATCTGTAGCCCTGTCATCTAACCTGCGGGCTATTTGGACTGTCTTGTGCTCAAGCCAGGAGGACCTTCTCTGGCAGCCTGTCATTAAAGATGAGATAAACAGGTGGCCCTGCTTTCCAGTATGGAAAGCAGAGAGTACTTTCCACCCTCCCCACTCCCCATTTGTTATGTATCTCAGATGGGACCAGAATCTTATTACAATTCCTGAGGGCAGACTTGACTCCTTGTATATGCCCAGGTAGCAGGTAGTTTGGGTTGTAGCAGCACAATGTGTCTCACCTGCCTAACTGTATTTTTCATTACTGTATGAACAATTAAGAATTCTGGTAAAAATTTAGTAGAAGCTGTTGTCTTCGTTGTTGGCATGCTGTCTTAAGTGTCAGGAAGGAGTTTCAGCTGAGCTTCTGGTAAGCTGGAAGATGCTGTCTCTCACAGCGCCTCTGTGTTCCACACCTCTTTTTGCTGTACTTCTCAACATTTGGCAGCATTTTCAGCACGTATGCTGCAGCTTACTTATTACCCCTGCCCTGGCATAAAAAGCAAAAGGTAACTTTCTTCCCACTTTGAGTTTTGCAGACCCTTAGGTTATTTCTGTTGTCTACATGTCTGCATGCTGGTTTTTTGTTTTGATTTGGTTTTATTTAAGTTGCCACTTAGACATTTTGAATTTAATTTAGAAGAGATCTAGTCTGGGAATCTCTTGCTGGCAGGGTATTTCTTTCTCTCTCCCCTCCCTACCCTCCCACTCTCTTGGAGATGGTTAGTGATTTACCCTTCTTGTGAAATTACTGTCTCTAAATTAGAAGCACACACAGTGCCCACCATCTCAGGAAAAACATGCCATATTTCATATATTGTTCCTTTTTCCAGCTGGATCAGAGAATCATACGAGCTCACTCAGTTTTTTTAGCTTGGATTTCTGTGGGTATTTCATAATCTTCTGTTAAAGAACTGAAAATGTCTTGTAAATTTACTGCTGACTTCATATCATTGAGGCTGTGGTCTTTTTGCTATGGACCTGGTCAGTAACTTCATTTTTGTTCACTCCCTGCTAGCTCTGACCTGATCACTTTAAAAGGAATGTGCAAGCCATGGTCTGGCCCTGCTAATGCCTCCTGTCCAAATTCAGGAGTTGGTTGATCTCAGCATAGACAGACACAACCTCTAGCTCAGGGCAAGTTGAAAACACAGATTCTTAGGAAATTGGGAGATTATATTGGAGAATATACATGCTTTGTAAATTTTTTTCCTCTTGTGCTCTTTCCGTGGGCATCTACTATAGATTCATGAGCTGGGACACTCTGCTAGATGCACCTTTTGTCTGACCTATGTGACTGTTTTTAAGTTCAGTTTCTGGAAATGGCTGGAGGATCTTTTAAGATGAGATCTTTTACAGTGGTGCCAAGATCCCACATTTCAGCTATTTTCTTTTGAGTTGGAAGTAACATCACATCATTCCCTCTCTTTATTATAGTACCAGACTACCAGATATCACTGTATCTCTGCTCTCTGTTATCTAATTCAGCTGTTAATAAGGAATATTCCAGAAAGCCGAGAAGGTAAATCCCTTTAGGGAAGAGCTGAGAGAAATCTGGATGGCAACTACATCTCTTATACACTGAGCTCAGTTTATGGCTTATCTTTACCACACATCTTTTATCGCACCTGCTGGAGAAAAATCAGAGAATCACTTGAAACATAAGGAAATTTATCCCTTCTTTTCCGTCCTTCTATTTTGGGGAAGGAAGGAATTGAACAGAGTAATGGAAGACTGTAGACAAGACTAGACTGTTCAGTTCTAAGTGCTTTCAGCTTTCTCACATCTAGCCTCATCAGAGAGGCTTCAAAGTAAAACTGAATTGCTTGTGGACCACCAGGATTAGGTGTTCAGTCACTTTTCCTTTTCAGAAAGAAGGAGGCTAGTGTTGTATTCCAGACCATCTGCGATGCCTGGAGATTAGTTTGTGGTTTTGCACTTTGAATATAGCTATGCTATCTTACACATCACCTGGACAGCAGACAGCAGCTCAGATGTTAATGCTGATGACGTTAAAGAAAGTGCTTATCCTTGGCCTTTGCAACCCAGTATCCTTGATGTGCCCGTTTGTCAAGGCTGTCCTCATTATAACAAGGATTGATTCAGGATCCTTTGCCTTAACCTGTGAACACAGGCAAAAAATTGTGCATTTCTTCACTGTTGTAGGCTTTGTAGTCAGTAGAGCATAGTCCTCTCTCACCCTTACGCAAAATGCCTAGTCCATAAAGGTTGTCATTGCAACGTTGCTTCTGTTGAACTCTTACCTGCACGAGGACAAACTGTTCAGTACGCTGAGCCTGGGTTGTTGGCTACACAGGCGCTGGTTTTGTGTTTGTACCTCCACTGTGCCTCTGGCGCCCAAGATGCTTTCCCAGGTTGATTAGCTGTCTTTGCAAGAGTAACTTGGTCTGGGACATGGAGCCTACATAACATTGATTACAGTGCCTTTGCAGAACACTGTCTGCTTCAGGAAGGCAAGAATGCCTGACACCTCCCAGTTTAAAAAAGAATGTATTTTGACTACTTTCAGTCTTAAGGCTTTTGTTTTGCTGCCCAGTGTCATTCCAAGACTAATGTTCAGATAATTACTGGAATGATTCAATTCCAGAACAGTGTGCTTTGCATCTTTTCCAGTACTTGAAATCTTCATAGGATTCAGAGGTAACGGACAACATTGTAGCATGTTACTAAATGAAGAGCAAAATGGAATATACTCATTACTGCTATTCTGAGAAATATTTGGAACAGTTACTGGTCATACGTCATGTGGGACTCCACACTGCTTGATGAATTCATTATAGAGTTTTGGGACAGAGGGTCTGTGGGCATCCAAAGTCTTTTATGTATAAACTACAGCTGTGTTTAGTAAAAACTACACTGCAATGCCATTTAAAAAAACATTCTAGCTGTCTGGTGCTTACAAACTGGTGCCTAATTTTTCTTTCATACCACCAAATTCCCTCATGAAGGGGGAATTGGATCTTGATATGTTCAGAAAAAATAAATAAATTAAAAAATCAACATTTTAGGGAATAACTTTCCTGAAAAATTGTTTACTGAACTGAAAAGATTGTGATTTAAGCAAAACATATGCATGTGACTGTGAGTACAGGAATTCCTAAAGTCCAAGTCCTGATAGTTACTGGATACTTTTTTCACTGCTTATATTAACAAAAAAGGACACTTCAGCACCTTCAGTGCTGGTATTATCTTATGAGTAAACCTCTTTGTATAAGAAAACAATAAAAAGCTTTAGAGTTATGTGTTAAGTGGTGGAGAACGTATAATCTCTGTAGACATAATATTTTTGTTCCTGTTTGCTTCTCAGCCAACCAGGAAGTCTTAAATAAAGTAGAGGTTCAGTATGAGACACTCCCAGGATGGGATACGGACATATCAAATGCAAGGACGTTTGATGAGCTGCCTGTAAATGCACAAAATTACGTTCGCTTTATAGAAATGGAGTTGGGTGTTCCTGGTAAGTAAAACAGATTTTTTATGTTGGTGGTGGTGTTTTGGTTTTTTCCTACTCCATGAAACCTATCTTGTACTTGGCTTTAATGAACAAATATTGAGAATTAGTTTGTAGCTGTACTTATTCTGATGTACCTGGTGATACTTTTAATTATTATTTTACTTCTTTATGTCTTTAGCTGTTGAACTGAATTTTTTCAGGAGTTTTAATATATATTCCTTGGCTTATACTATAGCTCTTGTTCAACTGAGATCTTTATAACTTGCTTAAGTGTTTTTCTATAATAGGGCTTTAGTTCTGCTGCTATTAAAAAGTCAGTGGGACTACTGGTATGTTAATGTGATTAAATATATGTAACAGTAAGAGGTCCTAAACTAACAAATTTCTCTTATGCTCCCTAACAAAGATGATCTAAAGATGGGAATTAGGAGACAATGCAAATCTTTATTTTTATGGTAGTTTCTATGTATCTTTTTTTCCTATGATCTGGAAAACTGAGTTATTTATTATGGCAGCGTCAAGACTGTTCCTGCTTTTCTCAGTTACCAATGCATTCTTACCTTGAGAACAATAGACATCGTTATCATCTTTTAATGTACTAATAGTATATGCTGTGCTTTTCTTCAGACGATGGTACTTAAGATCTTAAGCACTTAAGAAGATAAGTTTGCACCTTATCTTAAGATATAATCTGATCTTGCTTTGTATTATTACTTGTAATAAAAGTTTGCTTTTCTCTCCTGCAGTTAAGTGGATTGGAGTAGGGAAATCCAGGGAATCAATGATCCAGCTGTTTTAAAGATTTCAGATGCATGGAAGAAAGCACACTCCTCAAAAGACTGCTCATTCTTAAATGCATTAGTAGCCCGCAAAGCAAAGATGGTGGAAAGATAGATTTTTGCATGGAAAGAAATGCTAGAGTTGGTACCCCCAGATGAATCGCTACTCCTGAAAGAGACTTTAACATGAACCTGTATCAATTCTTGTTCAACTGCAATTTCCAGGACACTTGTCATTGTTGTTCAATGTGCCATCAGATTTTTTTTTTCTTTACCTAATATTTACTTCATAATGTAATTCCTGTTTGAAAATCTAAGGTAGCATTACTTTTCACGACTGTTTGTCTTTGTTATCCTCTCTCTGCTTTTGGCGGTGTTACTTCCCTGAAATTTTAGACAGTAAAAATAATGCAGTTTTGCACAGATAGTTTTACATCCTCATTGTTTGTATTCCTAAAGCTGTTGTATTCTTAATGGCTGCTCTCGTGAGTGATTAAAGAGGGGGGTTCTGATTTTATAATGCTATAAATGCTGTCTAAATTATTGTGTGATCTGTTTTTTAAAAAAAGACGTGATGCCAAGTTGTTAAGAATGTCCAGGTTTTTTTAGCTGTATAACATGGAAAACTTACTCTTTGTAACTCACAGAGGACACTCAAGTGTTTATCAGGAAGTGCGCCCAGAAAGTTAGAAAACTGATATTGTAAAAAAAGTTCATTTGCGATTATTAAAGAACTGTTTTGATTTTGAGTTAAATGTTTGATGATGTTACTAATTTTCTTTTCTGGTATTTATAAACTCTTCAGTTCTCTACTTCCAAGGTGCATATCTCAAACTGTTTCCCTAATTAAATGAGGTTCTATTCATATTTGGTAAGAAGTCTAACATTCTGATGCCCTTTTAAATTCCTTTCTACATAGCCAATAGCAGATGTTTCTCTGGAGAACTAGCAAAGTACAGGCACTTTTGTAATTATAAACTGAAGATGCTTTAGAAATCACATTTAAAGTATTCAATGTATTTGCTTTAGATGTAGGGAAAATAACAAGTATTCACCTCGTGACATCTGACATATTTTGGCTTATTCATGCTGGGAAATGTTCTAGAATTATTTTAATTTATAACCATTATTATATATTCCAAAGAATCTGATTTCTTTTGGCAACAACCCAATAGTTATATATTCCCTTTCCAGATTTTTTGAGAATGACTTTGTTTTTACACACTGTAGTATTCATGTGCTTCCTTTTCACTTCAAGTAAAACTTACTTTTTCATAAAAACAAGTTTGTGTTGGGGTGGGGCAGTAGTTTTAGATTTAGTTTAGTAGATTTTGGCTATGCAGGCGATAAGAAACTTTCTGTGCAAAATAAAAGATAAAGAGGCTTTCCAGATCAGGTCTTAGGTAACCAGATGTTGCTTGAAACAGAATAGATTTGTTGGATTGATGCTGCTTTGAGGCATTCAGCACAATGTTTGTGTTCTCAGTTAACTTAAAATAAAATTACTTTCCATAAGGGCAGGAACAGGATGGTTGAAGGATAAAACTACTGATACTTAAGGAGTATTTTCTATTTAATTGTTTGCATGTGACAGAACAGTTAGCAGGGTGTGTATTTTACTTGTGTAGTATGTAGAATGAGGGGATACCACAGAATGCTGGAAAACTGGCACATACATTGAAAAGCCTTTGTACCAGCATTGCATGTAAAGATTACTCTCCTTGGCATTAAAACCAAATAACTTCTTACTATTTTTTTTTCTGGAAGGGGATGAGGGTCTAGTTTTGCTGTCAGCCTCGCAGTCCAGGAGAGAACCATACCATCCTGCCCTAGCTAAGGGACACCTTGTCTTGAAAATCTCTTCCTAATTCCCTGATGAAGGGAAGGAGGGATATACCCATGTGAAACATAAAATCCAGTGTCCATTTAGAGGAAGAAACAAGGTTACTATTTTCTAGGCGATGGAGTGAATTGACTGGGATGTGAACAGTAGGTTAAACCATGACTAAGCATTCTTGTCTTCCTGTAGCTGGAGGAGGCACCAAGAGGATTTGCGCTGTCAGTGAAACAACCAGCCGAGGACTGGGGGCCTTGCTGCTTGAAGGAGTGAGTAAATACATAAGGACACGTTTTCCTTTACAGTGTGTGAATAAAGGAGGGCTTACAGTGTTCCACTTCTGCCAAGCAGAGACCTTCAAGGCTGTTTCAATTCTTTCTCTGTTGTAACTCCACAATACAAACTAACCTTTTTTTTTTTCAGTTGAGGAATTCAGGTTCCCAGATGCAGCAGGATTTCTAAGCAATATAGCCATGGCCTAAAATGATACAAAGCATTTGTGCAGTTAAAGAAACAAAACAGAATTGTCTTACATGCAAGAGTGATTAATCTTCTTTTGCTTTCTCTTAAGTTGGGCTGAGATTTTTCTTTTATTCTTTCACTCAAGTGCAGGCCTGGAAAGTTGAAAACATCCTCCTACCAGTACTTGTCCAGATAATATGTGGTCCAGGAACTGTTGGTGTGTATTTATTCTCATGACCTGGAACAAATAATTGTTCTTTAAATTTCAGATGGTTAAACTTGGCATCTGTAAAGCTTATTATGTGGTCCCTGAATGCCAGTTTCATGTAAGTTTTCCTGGAGTGAGTCTTGGACTGGTGCACAAACACTTTCCTGGTGTCAAAGAATGGCTACAGAATGGTTATATCCTACCAAATTCTCCCCTCCAGTGCTACTTTTTCTGCCCTTACTTCATTTGTATGTATGGGGAAATAGGCTGAGATGTGTTATCACCAAACTGAACGCTGTGGAAACAAATGTTGAAAGTTACAGGGATAGTTTGAGGTGCTGTTGAAACCATGCTGTGTCCAACTATGGAAGAGAAGAACAGCCTAAAACTCTTAACACCACCAGTGTGTTTAGCAGGGGCAAAGTTAAATGGCTTTGAAGGCACTTGTTTTTTCTCCAGCCAAAATTCACTCTTCTGCTTCTCTCTGCCTTCTTTGGCCTCAAAGGAATTGCCAGGCTCATTGGCACAACAGTAAGCTGTAATAAAAGGAAAAACTTTTGTATTTCAATGACAAGCATGTATTTCTTAGGCCCTTGCTGTATACTCCCTTCCTCTCTGAAGTCTCTTCTGTTGCAACCATGTAAGGGGATAGGATGGCAGCACAGGATGGTAGTTGAAATTGATTCTTCTCCAACTGCCCCCTCTCACTAATGGGATGTTTTCAGGAGGCATGGATACCTTTTAGACCTGACAAGGCTGATGACAGCCAAGGTATTTTGATCTGCCATTCTTACTGCCACTGAAATATTCATGAGGTTGATTCTCCTAGGCTTGTGCTGTACTGCAGCATTTAATAGCCCTTGCGTCCCTGCGGTTTAGTGACTCCTCTCCTTGACTAATAGGACAGAGAGTCAAGGATACTTCTGCTGTTTAGCTTTTCCATTTGTATTCCATAGGTAGTTGGGTTTTGACATGCAGCTAATGGACAAAACCTTCAGATAAAATGGTTGAGAGATGGTGTTGATGTACTACATGACAGCTGCTTTCATCTGCCATCATCCTGGAAATCTACTTGCTAATCGAAGATTATAGTCACCTTTTGCTGTCACAGCCAGCTCCCTTAGTACAACAATGAAAGGTTTGGCCGGTTTAGAAAAAGTAAAAGGCACAGGAGCTGGTAATGAAGATAAGGGAAAACATAATCTGGTGAGTTTTCTCCCACCCTTACTGCTCCTGGTCTCTGAAAGAGTGAAAGAGTGAAACTTACACTCTGAAAGAGTGAAACTTACTAAACCTAGTGGTATAGTAATTAAGCACATTTGATACACGACAGCTATACCTGCTTAAGGCAGACTGATGTGTATACATGCATACACACACAGGTGATGCATTATTTGCAGAGACTTAAAATTTTATACTCTTTGTTGGTTACAATTCAGTTGACAGGTCATCTTTAAAATACCTTGCAATAAATACACATTCAAATGTCTTCCATTTAATTTTAAACAGATAATGTTGAGTTAAATCCTAATGTTCTTTACTGCCACTTTAGAACTGTTAAATCAAGTGTATCAAAGTCATGTATTTTCTTACACTATGTTAGTTTTTTTGGTGATGAGTCAATTCTTTCATATATCCAGGTAATCACTCTCTAGTGCTCTCTGTATCCACTACTGGCATTATATACAATGTGTTTCAGTAACTATTTTTTAGATAACAAGCTGCACAAATACAAATAGATTGCCTTATTCTTGTTTGTTGGTTGCCTTACGTATATTGCAGAAAGAACTGGGATACCTGAGTGTTGGTAGTGGAGAGATGGTATAGTTTTGGGGGACAGATGGCAGCTCTTGTTTTTTAAACAGACAGTGAAATGACTATTCACCTTTTTCTCCATATGGTTTAAGACTAGTTCATTTATAACAGAGCAGACCTCCCTAGTTCATCTTCCATGCTCCTCTCACCAGGGAAAACAGGATGGGTTACTTGTGTTGAGATACGGCAAGTCGAATGCTGCTTTGTATGAAGTTTGATAGTACCAGTCACTGCTGGTCTTTTTCATTATTTTTTGTACTTCTTGAGAGCTTAATTGTCAAAGTCAGGTTGGAACGGAGTTTCAGCTTCATAGTTCACTGAGCCAGTAGCAGTTTACTGAAAGGTCTAGGCAAAAAGCATAAATCATTCAGTAATCTCATGCTGACATATGGTATGTAAATACCATGATCCACCCAAAGGGTAGCCAGCATTATAAACGTACTTTCTAATCTCCTGCTGAAATGAGCACTCACTATAATGCAGATGTAATCTAATAGATATTAACAGCTTGAGAATGTACAGTAAAACCTTAATAACTCAGTTTTGTGTGATTGGCTCCATCTGACTTGTAATTAGCATGATAAGGGTTGTGGCTCTTGTATTTGAAAAACTAACTGTATTAGTTTAATGTTATTAGAATTTTTAAAGCTTTGATGTCCCAACAGAAATAGCCTATGACATTTTTTTTTTTCTTTTTAAATTAAAAGTATTTTGAAGTTGACGTGCAATACAACAAACTTGCTTAGGAGGAAAAAAGACAGCATTTTTTACAACAATTTCCAGTCTAGATTCTCATATACATAATAAATTCAGGTCATGGAGCACTCCTGGTATGGCCAAAAACTTTTGGATGTAGTTTTGTTTTACTCTGCATGGATCCTCTTGTTCCTCTTTTAGGCCAAATTAATAAAAAACCATGAGGAGTTTTTGCGGTGTTGCCCTCAACAGGCATAAAAGGAAAAGGCTTATTCCATAGTTTTCATGGGTCTACTTTGACGCACAAGCTTACCCTGGAGCTCCTCTGGATGTGTGTGTCTCCTGGACCCATCCTGGTTGCCCAGGATAGAATCTACAGACATCCTTTCCAGGACAAACACTGAGCTGATGAAGCAAGCAAGTAGGAGATAGTGAAGGAAGGTACAAGCAGAAGACTAGAGAGCAGGGATCCCAGCTGTGCTGTGGAATAGCAATTTTCTTAACATGGCAGTTCTGAAAAATAAGTATTTTTATCCCTTTACTGACCTTACTAACAAATAAGGGAATGACGTTGAAAAGATGGCAAAATCTTGCATCTTTTGAAAAAAATTGAGTTTGTGCAGATGAATAGACTTTTTTTTTTTACTTTAAGAAATAAAAGCTGGGCAAGCTTCTATGCAAAAAAAGAAAAGAAGAAAGTACTCTTCTGAAATGCTGAGAGTCTTGAGCAGATTTCTTGTACAACTGACTGGTATCCTGGCCTGTGTGCATAATGTGTGCTGTGTGGTTCAAGAGGTTTGCCCCGGTGGGCCAATCCCTTAGTTTCTTTGTGGAGTATAACATGGCAAATTCCTACAAACAATGACATAATCTTTGTTTGGTTGGTTTTTGTTTGTTTTTGTTAAGGAGCTGTTGATGGACCTAAAATAACTTGCTTACATGGTGTGAATATATTAATCTCCATTTTGGTAGCAAAATCCTCTATGGAATAGCAGACCAATTCAGAATTCCCCAGAAAGAAAAGAACCAGTGTATGCGTGTAAAAGTAAAGGTTCTACAAAACATCAAGTTTTGCAGAGCTATGGGAGTTTCTAGAGTGAGCTGCACAATATTAGTAGCAAACAAATGAAGGAACCAGTTAATTTATTTTAACAGTATTTTATAATTCAGGACAACAGAGTGCTGTTCTGTGACTCAAAGCACAATTTCTTTGCAGACTGATTCATTATACCAGTGGGTCTGATGGTCTGCTCATTTGTCACAATTAAGTAATAATTTATTCTACCTCCCGAGGAACGAAATTTGGCTGCTGTGTATAAAACACTGACTCACCAGTATTTGGAAAACAAAGTAAATGTTTTCTGTATTTTGTTGCCCATCAGAGTGGGTGAATTATGTTTTGGCCACTCCATGGCATCTACTTCACTGCAGTGTGAATTAATATTGCAGCTCCAGGAGTTTGATATTGAAATCGGTTCTCACCCGAGATCTTACTCAGACTATTGTTTTGAATGGTATCGTGACACAGCCATCTTAGAAACTCCTTGAATACATCCACAGTTTGATTCTTTTTTTTTTCCCCTAAAACTGAGACCATTGCATCTTCTACTGAGTTGTAGAGCACGATGTAAAAACTCCTTATCCAATTCAGTCTACAAAAGAATGTATTTTCATGCTTTAGATAATTTCAGTCAATCTTGGAAAATGTAGCTATACAACATACAAAAGTGACAACTCCAACACTCACACACAATATGAGCTGTTGAGAATCACTGTTATATTTACCAACATTTCCATATCCCTGTCAGCCAGTTCTGCACAACTGTTGTCCTCATCATAGTCAGCAGCACCAACAGAGATTCCTCTCCTCTACCCAACTCCTCCCAGGGGTGATTCTTTTCCAGTTTTACCCTTAGCTTGGCTTCAGTGAGAAACATTCCTCATCCCTCATCTTTGGGATATGGGGGACTTTGCGTCTTCCTTCCTCCAGCAGGAATGATGTATTCATGTTGCCAACCCAGCTACCACAGATAGTGCCAGTAGCCCCTGTGCCTACCACAGAGCTGACAAGCTTCCTTCTAAACCTTGGGTTGCTTACCTGTATACTGGTGTACGCTTCAAAGGCCCTCATCTGCAGGAATATCTTTAAAATTTGCTGTTTGAATGTATTGTAACTTTGCACGTAACACTTCAGTTACAAGTCTCGTCAGCTTTTGAGACCTGATGTATTAAAAACTCCGCATAGTGTGAACTGAAGTGGCTTTGGTCTTAAGACATCAAGCCTGGTCAGAAGGAGAGAGCCTGAGGTGGAGGTTAAATGGTTCATGTAGGAACCTGAAGGAAGCCTGTGACACACAAGGGAAAGCAGTACATCCAAATGCTACAGTTAAAATTGCAGGGCCATCTGTAATCCTACCTGCTTGCACTAAATAACAGTAATGGGTTAAAAATTATCCTGATCTTGTTTTTGAAGTTTATCAAACTCAACGCACTTCTTTTTCCAGGATGAAATCCATTCTGCTTTCTAAAACCGAGCAAGCCCATACCAATAACATTTACTTATCTAAGTGCTATTTCTGTTTACAGTTGGGCAAAGTCTGAGGCTGCAATGTGAGTTTACCTTTCCCAGTTCCCATGCAGTGGGGTTACGGACTTAAGTAACTCATGGAAGGAAGATCAGGAAAGGCAAGGCTTGCAGGCACAGTGGTGGGGTATGTCTGCCTGAGCTCCCTCTGCCTTGCAAGCAAGTCCCTCTAAGCTTGGCTTTGTGGTGGAAAGGGGGAACTGCCACTGGCATTGAACAAGGTGTGCCCCTCCGCCTTGCAGGTGCATTTTTGAGTACTGTTGGAGCCGGTTTACCAGCAGTGTTGCAGTTGACTATATATACAATAAAATGAAGGAGTGGTGTCGTACTGAAGATGAGAGCCTAAGGAGACTAAGAGCTAGACAGAGGAGGGGAAAAGATTATCTACCAGCAAATCACTTGGAAACTTGTGCCCCTGCACACCCAAGCCACCATCCTGAGTGCTGCTGCACTTTAGTAAATTAGACTGTAGTGTCTGCTAGTCCTCAGGTTGCACAGTCCTCAAGTTACTCATAGGCCTGAGTGTAGGAGCATCTCCTGACAGTGGTGAAGATTAAAGGAGAAAGTCAAAGGGTGAGGAAAGAAAAAAATCTGACACAGGAGCAAGGAGTGCAGGGTTATATCTTTAAGGGTAAACCTTTTTCTAATGTTTCATTGGACGTGTTCTCCAGTGCATCTTACTTGCTGTAGACAGAAGGTAAAGCTTTCTTTAACCTTTCTGGAATTAGAAATGTAGGTGTAATTTGAGTCTGGATTTTTTTATGCACCCTTCTGTCATATGAGCTATGACCTACATCTCAGCACTGAAATAGGGAGACCTAGGGAAAGACGAGGTGGGGCAGGGAAGAAGGAAGAGCTTGCTTTGCTTCTGAGACACACACCCCTGGAACCAGGAAGGACCATGAGGGACCTCTAGTCAGTGGGGCCTGGGATGGGAGAAGAGTCTCTGCCTTTGCTGACCCAAACAGACACTTGCCTATCTCTTACTCTGAGACTTCTCAGCCTCCCTGATGATCTGCTCTGGTGTTTCACCCTTAAAAAGTTTCTCCTACCATCTATTCAGATCCTTACTGCTGCTATTTAAGCTTGCTGTTTGCTGGACAGGGAAGACACATTATTGCCTTTTTCTCTGCACTGATGTTTTAGGTATTTGCAATGTCCCAGTTGTTTTTCCCTCAGGCTGATTAATTCTCTAAAGCTCTGCTTGGAGGTCACTTTTAGAGATCTCCAAGGCTGTTTGGGTTTTTTTCTTTGTCACTGGAGAGTTGGGACCTTTAATAGGTCACAATTCATTCACTGACGTTTGCAGACTGAGTGGAAGGGATGGAAGACATCATGTAGCTTGCATCAGGAAATCTAATTATGGATTCTAGTATGATATTTCCCATCTTTCCAATGGCATAGCTTTGCTGATTCATATTTCAGTACATTTAGCCTTTGTGATATTGTTATTTTTTCTGCTTACACGTAGAAACTTGCCCATAGCCTTACTGCATTGCAGCCTGTTTTTCTCAGACCATTTCTCCAATTTGTTAAAATAATTTTGAACTCTTATCCCATTTTCTAATGTACTTTCAGTTCCTCTCAGCTTTGCATTACCTGCACATTTACTAAGTACACTCTCTATCTTTGATTAAAAATTTGAATTGTGCAGAAGCAGGACCTGTTCACTGAATACATCACTTTCCAGGATGTGATTTTTTTTTTTTTTTCCCCTGCCCAAATCTGCACATACCCCAGAGCAGTTTTATCTAGACCACATGCCTTCGTTTGCTTATGAAAACATCCTGCAAATCTGAACATGCCATCGTTTGAGCTGATACCAGCAGCTTGCTAATGCTGTCAAGAAAATGTCCTGATCTTCACCTTGTGATTGCTGAGCCTCCTGCCAAACCAGTTTGCTTTGCTAAATAGGCAGAAAAAGAACCAGTGAAAAATAAGCAAAGATGTGCCTGTGGGTTCGTTCAGCAGGTTGGCTTGGCCCAGCAAAGGGTCTGCAGAGCCATGGAGGTGCCACCAGGGACGGGGCAACACTCCACCACAACATGTAACTGTACACTGAGCCAGCATCAGGGCCTTGACGAAGCCAGGAGGTGGTGATTGCTACTTCCCATGAGGAGAAAGGTTGAGTTTGCCTGTTGGATAAAGAATTGAGAGGCAAATGCAGACAATGTTTTCATTAATTTCTAGCTAATCATAACTTAATCATAACTAATGATTAAGTCTAAGGTGATTTTAGGTAATCCTCTTTAATCAGATGATTTTTATGCCACTTTTTTGTGTGAGAACACCATGAACATACTTGTTCAGTCAACTGCAATTCATTAATTAATATGGATGACAGCTCTGCTGAAAAGCAATTCCAAAAAGGACATGCATGTCTCACATGTGTTCTGTGTTGCTCACTTCGGTATGAAGTTGCCTCCACATCAGGATGGAAAGGTGGGTTTTCTTCATGTCAACCACCCCGCTCGCTCCAGGCTCTGGCCATCCCTGCCGGACCCCAGTTCAGCTCTCACCTGGAAACAGGTGACGACAGTCAATTCAGTCTGGTGTTTTGCAACCCTTCTGTCTCCACATTTTCTCCCCTCAGACAAAATTGTGTCAACCCAGTAATCTTGGCACAGGTGGAGAATTGTCCCTGGAAGAGCAGGCAGCAAGCATGAGACAAGAGGCAGGAAGTGACAGTGGCAGAGGGCTGGTGCAGCCCTGGGCTTCATGGGGTTGGCGGTTTAGAAGAGAAAGAGCAATTTACGAGTTCAGCACAGTCAGTAAGGGAGAATTAAACACAGCAAACAGAGAAACCTGCAAAATTATCTTTGTAGTCATTCTTGAGGACAGAGCTAGATTTAAAAGCCCCTGGCTGTGACACTGGTTCCAATTATGGCCATGGTCTGTCCCTGGTAGCAGATGAGTGGGAGATTTAATTCATTATTGTAAGAAATCCAACTCATTCCCATTATCTTTTGTTGTTGGTGGTTTTGATTTTTTTAATAAAGAAAATGAAAGGATTGAGATTTGCCTCTTTCCTATTGATTTATCATAGAACCATATAGAATCACAGAATCATTACAGTTGGAAAAGGCCTCTAATATCAAGCCCAACCATCAACCGAACACTGCCATGGCCACTAAACCATGTCCTGAAGTGCCATGTCGACACATTTTTTTAACAACTCCAGGATGGTGACTCCACCACTTCCCTGGGCAGCCTGTTCCAATGCCTGACCACTCTTTTGGTAAATTAATTTTTCCTAATATCCAGTCTAAACCTGCCCTGGTGCAACTTGAGGCCGTTTCCTCTCATCCTATCACTAGTTACTTGAGAGAAGAGAGCATTCTCCCAGCAGTTTCCCAAAGGTGCACTTGCATCCAAGCTCACACTAAGTATTTCCCTTGAGATGCTGCCCTCTGCAAAGGCCTTTTGGACAGAGGCAGCTGGAGAGCTGAAGCTTGCCGAAAGCGAGCACCTTTGCCACCTGAGAGCTGCTGTCCCGGTCCAGTGCCAGACGGCTCGCCCTTTGCTGGGAGACAAAGGGAGCCGTGTCTGAGCCGCACTGAGGCTGCACTTGCCGGAAGAAACCTAACAATTCTTATTTACCAAATTGACAAAATCCTATCATTGCAATTAAGGGGATATGTAATTAACTGTGTCTTAATTACAGCAGCTGCCACTTCATCTGAATGCAGCAATTTGCGGAGAAACCGGGGGAGATGCTTTCAATTCGTGTGTGTAAACAGCGCAGGCACAAACAGCGTGACGTGTGTGGCTCCGGGGCTGTGACGCCCTGCCCCAGGGTGCGTGGGGTGAAGGCTCAGGCTCGCTGGCTGCTGCCCTGCCTGGCTGTGGTGGTCTCTGAAAATCCCTTTGGGAGGCAGAGAGCTTTTGAAAACCCCGCTACAAACCTATGGCCCAGGAGTTTTTAAGCATTTTGTTCCACCTCGGCTTGCTGAGCTGCAAGGCTGAGTGTGCCCAACACCACAAAGACCTCCTGGCACAGAAATGTTTGTGAAGAGCTTCTTACCCCTGACTTCAGGCCTCTGTAGGAGTGTGAGCCCTTGCTGCATGTGCCGAGATGTACTGGGCAAGATTCATTTTGCTTGGTCTCTCGCTGTGCGCTTCCATGGCTTCCTCAGCCCTGGCTGGCAGGAGCAGACCGTGCAAAGGGACAGTGGTCGTGCAGGCTCTGCCAGCCTGATTCCTTTCTGTCCCTTACTGGCTCTGCTGCTGGGGAGCAGGCTGAGCCCCTCCAGCCGCTGCAGGGCTGCATGGTGTTCTCAAAGCGCTTGCATCCTTTGCTGCTGCAGCCTTCTGTGACTTATTAGTGATTTATGTGACTCATTTCCCAAGAGCTTATGTGGGTTTCCAGGATGGCCAAGTTTTCCCTCCCAAGGTACCCAGAAAGTGGTGGTGGTGGTGGTGGTGGTGGATCCACCTGGGTTTTGCCTCTGCTCCTGCCTGCCTCAGTGGCTGTCTGCTCCCACTTCCTGCCTGTACCCAGGACTTGGTGACTGGCTGTGCTGGTTTAGGGTAGAGAGTTGTGACAGGATGGACATGGTTTTCCATATCTGGAGAGACAACATGAGGTTCCCTGTTCTTCTAAGGCAAGAGCCATGGGTGCTTAGTAGATAGGAAGAGAGTACTGATCTGCCTGAGACTTCCTTCCAGCCCTGCTCGCCAACAGCAACTCCTCCTGGAGATCATGCCGAGGAGACATTATCGATCCCTCTGTGCCTCAGCTTACCCACTGGTAACGGCCTCAGTGAATTTGCTTGTATCTGTGCCTCAGGTACAGCTCACAAATGCTGAGCTAAGCCCAGAAGGCACTTACTGCTGGGCTGTAGCTTGGAAGGAGCCGTGGACTCCCCTCACCACTGCTAATAAAGATGATTGATGTTACAAAGGCTAAGGACTGTGCCTGCTAACGGTAGACGTAATTTGGGCCCCATAAGTCAGCTGCATTGATTTGTTCTGTATGTTTCACATACAGAAATAAAGTTTTTCTCTATCAAGCCAGCACAGGAAGGATATCCTGCTTGGTTCCTCCAGTTTCCTAACTGAAACATAAACTATTTTCTGAATATTTCAGTACTGTGCAGCATCAAAAAAGACTAGCTTATTAATATGCACATCTAGAATCTGAAAAGATGGGATGACATCCTGTCACTATTTAAATGATGGCACGAGCTCCCATGGACACTGGTGCAGCCAGAATTTCACCAACCACTGCTACTCAGCTGCAACAAGCTATCTTCACATCACGCTGCAGGACTCTGAATTGCAGTTAATGGCACTTTGAGGAAAAGAAAAAGACAGTTAAAACTAGTAAAAACTTGTTCATGCTAATCTCTCAAAAAGCACTTATTCACTGTAGATTTACATGCTGAATGAGGTTTCATGGAAAACTTTTGAAATACGTTTCTCTTTCTGCCTCCTTTGGGATGCAGCACTACCTGCATGGTGTTTCTAATAGCAGTTACATTTGCATGGATACATGTGCTTTTTTTCATTGACCCTGTGTTTGCTGCCCACATTTTGAAAGCTAAAGTAACAGAATATTCTGACCCAGTTATTCCCACAGCACTTGTCTGTGGTGTTACTGGCTGCACTTTGGATATAGCGTTAGCAGGAGAAATCAATTTAAAAAAATAGAAGAAAACAAAGCAGCCTTTCAATTTGTTTTACCGAAGTGGAGTGTCTAGGCAGGAGTGATATAATTTTCATAGCCACCGAGCACTTTGGCTTCACTGACATAATTTGTGGTCATATGGGTGCCAGGCATCTACCTTTTGGTAACACAATTTGGAAAAGCCACTCAAAGGTTCCCATTGCCACCCAAGTGTCCTTAGCAACAAGCACAAGAGAATTCAGAAAATATGAGACACCGGAAGGATGTTTTTTCTCCGAGTTCCCTGTTTGATACGTGCAGGGTTTGCCATGCCCTACTTACACTACTGTCTTCAGAGGATGCATAAAGTGCTGTCAACACAACCTCCCTCAACCCCGCCATAGGCTAAGGGAATTATGTTTGTGCTCCCACTCATAAACCTGGAGAGACAAATCTACAGTTGGTCACACTTAGGGAATTTATATTCAAGCATCTGTTACACAGTTTAAAATGTTTTTCTTGACATCAAGGTGTTTGACAGCAGCAAATGTCCGACACCCAGGAGGTGGTGTGGCAACGCTGTCGGTCTGTAAAAGCCCTCCCTACCCTACTGCTGTTGTTTCAGTGGCTGAGACCCCTGGATTAGAGGGACTTGCTGGTTCTTGCTAACACCTCCCCACTGACCCACGCCATCTCCCTTACCCAAATGCTGGCCCCTCTCTGCAGGAGGCAGGGGGGCTGCCGGCTCTGGGGTGTGAACAAAAGACTGTGAGGAACTGGAATGAGATCACTAAATCCATTTGATTTATTTGGGATTTGAGCCTAGGTCTTCTGGGTGAAAGTGAGTGCATTAACCCACTGTGGGAGTTAATTCCTTGCCTAGTCATTATTCAGGCATCATTAAAGTATGCATTGTGCTGGAGGTCAAATCAGATTACTCTAAAGAATTTGGAATGGGAAAAATGCTGGGGGTTTTTCATCAGCCTAAGTGTTTGATTATCTCAGTGTTTAGCTATTTATATTGTGCCTGTCACTGTGGCATGTCACTGTATAAACAAAGAGATGCTCTAAATCTCTTATTATTTTAATGGCATTAATGTTCTTCAGCTGGGGAAAAAAGAAAATAATTTCCCTCTGGAAGATAACAGAGTGAGTGGTTTAACCTGAACAGCGGCTCTGGGAAAACTGCTCTTACAGGCTCACCCAGGCAGAACGGTCCTGCAGCTCCCCAACAACCGCCCAGATGCACCTGGAGATGCTGCTGCCCACACCTTCTCCTAACGCCAGGGACAAGCCCCCACCTCTGCATGAAGGGCTACCCTGCAGCAGCAAAAACGTGCAGGAGGATGACAGCCCAGATCTATTTAACGCTTAAAGAGAGAAAGAGGAGCAGCACTGCGTGACTCTCAGCTCTCATCCACCAGTGTAACTTTGAGCAGAGCTCTCCTCTGCAGAGGTAAGCTGGGTGCCTTCTCCAAATCATATGGTCTGGCACCAGGGGGGAGAAGCAACACATGGGCTGGATCAAGGAGTATTCATTTCTTGGCGATTCACAAAGACACAACTTGTAATTGCAGATCCAGACATATGCTGTCCTTATCACAGAAAAGAGAAATGCTATGATAATAGCTCTGTGGCGAGGCAGAAGCAGGAGAAAATGAGGGGTGCAAGAAATCAGCTCCCACCCTGGAGAAACCTGTCTGGCTTTCTGCTTGTGGCAGCAAGGGCAAAAGACCCAGAAACTGGAAGCAACTTGGAAACGAGATTGAATTAGTCTGTAACTGTAAAATAAGATGATGTTCCCCCTTGGGGACATGTGATGGCTGGGGAGGAAGTAAATACTGAGACTATTTTAGTGCTGAGGGATGGTGCTCAGGCTCTTGGAGTCTGACACAACTGGGTGAGGAAGAGAGGAAGGGCAAGAGCGCCAACTGGCTGTACTGGGGATGACTGGCAAAAGGATCCTCCCGAGGCTGAAAAAAACTCCATAAATTTTAACCTGTGGGGTTTTCTTTTGTCTTGTTTCATATGGAAATTAGGCCTGGACATCATTCTCTTTAGCTCCCTCCAGATGACTCCCAGACTTTCCGACCAGCTTGTTGAAGGTGATGTTCTCAAAGACGTGCAGTCCCTGCAGGTCAGTTCCTTTGGGTAAACAGGCACCTGAGATGAAAACACAAACCCAGACCTGCAGGAGCTCAGGTGCAGTGTTAGCCAGATGCCATGAAGAAAAGGAGTTTTTTGAGCACCACAGATGCAGATCTGTGCTTTCTGCAGTGCAAAATGGAGATGCTGATAAAGGGAGCACATTAGACAAGGGGTAATCCAGGAGCAGGATACACAGCTGTAGGGACCCAAGCTTCATACACTCATCGGTCCAGCAGTACTTATTTGTAATTAATTCCACATTGAACCTGAAATCTCCATGAGTTTTTCCATCCAGGGACTGAAACATATTTGTGTACTTTGAGACTCACAAGAGGATGTGTGTCCTGAGCACAGGACTCAAGGCAAGCCCCATATTCCAGGAGTACAGGGGACACTGGAGATGTGCTGAGTTGAACTGAGATGCACTGAGATGTACCGAGCTGTACTGAGCTGCAGTGCTCGGTCATCATGGGAGAACAGGACTGAGAGGTACACAAACCTGAAAGCAGGAGCTGCTCCCTCCTGCCATCTTTGCCACTTTTCATGTGCGAGAGGCTGAGATGAGTCCTCTCAAGGCACTTCCAGCCCCACTGGCTATGAATCTGATACAGAGCTGAAACACTATATATCCAAAATGTCCTTGTTCCTGGCCTGTAATGTAGGGAGCAGAGACCACTAAACACCAGACAAGGATCCAAGACATGTCATTCCTGTTTCAACCTAGCATATGAGGCCTGGCTCTGTACGTTGCAAGAGGGAGACAAGATGCTGCCTCTGTTTCTAAATACCCCGGTTCAGGCCTTATCCTCACCTTGCAGCAAGGGATCCGGGAAACACAGCTTCCTGAGAAGGAAGGAACACTCCATGTTTGGTGCATGGAGTGCCAGTGGTGAAAAATACTTTGTCCTGTGTTGGGGATGGTCCTGCTCTTGCACGCACCTGGATTTCACCCAAGGCAGATCTGTGGCCTCATCAGGAACAAGAACCATCTAGCAACCACGTGTGCTTCTATACACTAAAACATGCGAAGTTGGGGTCCATCACGTGCCAGGTGTTCAGGTACTGGTGCAGCCTGGAAAACTGTCCTTTGTGTCTGCTTTTGCCTTCTCCCCAGATTCCCCTGGACCAGCTCCTTGTTGCCTATCCCTTCCTTGACCTAGTGACCTTATACCTCCAGTACAATGCTTTCACAGGATACCAGCAGGAGTCTCCTAGTCTAGCAACTTCTTCCCGTGGTATGTGATGGCATTCGGAGCTAACCTCCCACAGGTGGTGAGCCAACACATCTCTTTGTGGCAGGACCCCTAAAATGCAAATACCTGCTGCTCAGCACGGCTTTGTTTTTCCAGCAGCATGGACTCAATTTACAAGGCGAACTGGGATGATTGCACTCCTGTGGTGTTGCACCTGTCTGCTCAGCCTTCTTGCTCCAGCCTGGCAAGTTGACAGGATCCCAGATGCAGCAATAGTTGACCTGTAGCCACTGTGGGAGGGTAGGAATGGGAGATGCTGCCCCGTTCTCCCACTGGGGTGAAGCTGACTGAGAGGGACCTAAATGCACTTGATGCTGGCTGGTTGTACCCGTGGGTGTGTGGAAGCCAGGATCCTACTGAAAGTCTGCCCTGCACAACTGTTGGACCATTCAATTTTGGTTTCAATGTTAAATAAATATTACAAAAGAATTACACCAGAACTTGCTAATTTAACCACTGATGGTGCCCTTTTAACACCTCAGTAGAAGACTGTGGTGCTTACCTCTTGTTCTCCAGTGGTAGCAGTATCCTGTGATATCTTTTAAAAGACAGCTGGGGCAGAAGTGATGCTTATGCTGTGAAATAGGTCAAATGTGATGAGACACCTTATCTGTTTAGCTGTGAACTCCACCATTGCTACTCGGCCTCCGTATTGATTATTTGACCCTTTTAAAACACTCCTGAAACCTTTGCCTGTCACCTCACATAACTGCATTAAGGAGTAAGCACTGGACCTATGTCCTTTCAGCTCGGAGGATCTAATTATTGTTTCTCATTTCTGTAGCCCAGGAAAAGAGAGAGGGCCATCTTAACGCACAGATGGCCTGTGATTTACATCAGGAGCCATGGGGTTAGGGACCCTCCCAGCAGAGAAAGCTCACTAGCCTTTCTTTTATTGAACTGTCTGCAAATGATGTGTAGTCAAAATCCTGGCCACCTGAGGGAGGAGGTGCTTTTTGCAGGACTAACATCCATGTCCTGAGCACATTTGATGGGTGGGTGGTGGAGGGGGAGGGGGGGGCATGGAAATACACTCCAGCTCCCTAAATCCTACTTCCTGGCTAAATTGCAAGAAAGAGGCATTATTATCTCCTTCCTGCCCTGAGTTTTCATGTAACGTTATTAAACCGTAGGCAATCAGTTACTTCATATTGCCCCAGAGCTGGGAGCATTTCTGCTGTGAATTCAGGAGATCCAAATGTGTTGTTTCAGTTTGTGAAGTGCCTGGGAACTGCAATTACTGCGTTGAGAAGAGCCCTTCAGTCCTGCAGGCAATTTTACGAGGCTGTGAAATGTCCCCAAGTCTGCTAAAGATTGAAATATTAACCAAAAACCCCCAAACCCCAAAGAATTAATTTTTAAGCTTCACCTTAAATAATTGGATTCATATGAAAGATTAAAACATCCATGTAGGAGCTGAACTGTTGGGGAGGAGGCTCGGCTCTAACAACAGCGATGGTGCAGCCGTGTCATGAGTAGGTGCTTCATGGCATAGGGTGGAAATGTCTGGAAGAGACACCAACTACACTCAGGCTTGTTCTTTCCCTAATTGCATGACTTTTATTGAGGAATACACAAAGTGAGCACTTAAAATTAGACTCTGAGAGCTCTTGCTTAAATGAAGAGACTGTCAATATTTGCAGAGAGATGCTTGGGCTCGCCCAGACGGTATCCAAGTACATCGCACTTGAATGGCTGAGTACGTGGAAAACACTCTTCCCTTTCTCTGCCTACTGAAAAACAAAAAGGGGGAAACCTGATTTTGCTTTTTGGATTCATTATGTTCATGTTTTTTCCAGATGCTCCCAAACTTGGTTTTGACTTTTCAGCAACTACTTCAAACAGCAGACTCAGCACAATGGCACGCACTGGCCTAGGACTATATGAAACGCAAAACAAAGGGTAGGAAAAAAAAGAAAAGACTTTTTTTTTCCCCAAATGTTGTAGATTTCTGCTTCTCTAATCTCCCTTTCTCTCTGGGTTGTTAGATGAAAGACCCAGAGCAGACACTGACTGGTTCCGGAAGCAGAGCAGGAGTTGCCTGAAGGCTGAATTGAATTGTAACACGGCGTGATCTTGCCAGGATGGCTAAGTAAAGCATCGCGTACAACACCCTCATTTCTTACACTTTTTATCACTAAGAAATCATAATTTTGAAGCTGATGGGCATTACCGTCCCAGGTGGCTTGCATCTCTTTTTGAATTTTTTATTTTACTTTGCTGGAATAGCAGGACATGAGAGCCTGGTCCGAGGCAATTTCATGTTTCTCAGGTAGGGCCAAACTCTGGTGGATCTGTAGAGCTGCAAGCTCAAAGTATCCCCAGTGAAGGCTTTTGCCTTCTCATCTTTCTGTGCTCAAGGCCTTTCTTATCCATCCCTGACCTCTGATCCCTTTGGTATCTCTGGCTTTTGCAGGCAGTTAGCTGCCCTCCCTTGCAAAACCTTCCCTGTCTGTGTCTCCCAGATGCCAGGGAGGCTGATTCCCACCGCAGGGAACAGGAAGTCTTGCACTCCACAGCAAGCAGAGCCGCTTCCCTGCCCCATTGTGTCCATCACCCTGCAGGCACCTTGTTGGGTACCTCCGCTGGAAATGGCAAGAGGATGGGCGCAGTTCTCATAACAGCACTTCCCACCACTTCCATCTAGATCTCCATTTAATTAAAGTCTTGTAAGCATCCAAGCACTTTATAAAGCACGCTGAATATCATTACCTTCCCCATGCAGCTGGGGAAACTTCAGCTTGCCATAAAGTTGTATCACATGAGGACCTCAGTTTCCATTTTCCTGAACTGATATCCTGCCCATGGCACCACGATGCATTCAGCAGTTCCCCCATTTCTTCACACAGCAGGTCCCCGAATGTGAGGAGACGTTCCCCACCCTGGCAGCGCTTGCTGGCCCATCCCTGAGGTCAGGGGATACAATTTGCAACCTGGACTTCCTGGAACAAACCAGCCATAAAAGCAGAAGTATCTGACAAATTTGGTCTGGCACAGACTGTTCAGTGCAAATCTTAATGCAAATAAGAGAAATGTCAGTGCTAAAAGAAAAAGAGTATTTAGGAAAAAAAAAAAAAAAATCTTGTGCTGTTTTGTGGCATTTGTGCATAAAATAATGAGACCAAATATATCACCATTGGATTTGAGCCAGATAAGTTCATAACGTCTAATCCAGCTGGTGGATCATGACTCCCTTCATTATTTAAAGCAATGCTGTGGGAAAAGACACACAGCAAAGCTAACAAGATGGTGCTTGAGCTGCCGTACTCCTGGCAGCCGAACAAATGCAGCGTGCGTTTTCTCACACCAGCAGGGAGAGGAAAGGAAAACGTGGAGCTAACGAGGAGCCCAGCATCCCCTCCCAACACAGGCTGAGCCTCACCGGCTGCCATCTCCCCTGCAGTCTGGCTCTGTTCCTCTCAAGCGGCAGTGTTTCCCTGCTCCTCCTGACCATGGTCCTGGGGTTTGTAAGGTGGTGTGATGCCCAGCCAGGAGAAGGCTGTGCTGGAGTAGAGCGGTCCATCCGGCTCTCCAGACTGTCCCTCCGATGACAGGAGACAGGCAGCAAGCACAGACCTTGCAACGCTCCCCCTCAGCACGCTCCTCAGCAGCTCAGGGATGGACCAGAGGTGGTAACTTTGCATGGATCAGCCCTTCAGCAACTTATTTTCTTCTCCCAATTCGCTCAGTCTCCCATGCAAACTTTTTGGGTCATGGCTACAGTGTGGAGATCATGTCTTGATTGCATCCTCTTGCAACACCCTCAGCCATCTCCTGGTGTCTGTACCCCTCCCGCACTTCTGCCTCCTTGCCTGTAGCTCCTCCACAACTCAGCTGGTGGGACCTTCCAGTTTTTGGCACTGCTGATTTGGGGACAGTATATAGGTCCTGCCACAAGCTTGTCCCTGCACACAGTCTCACAGCTGGTCCCCACAAGATCCCCTCACAGGAGCTGGTGGACATTGCTCCAGGAGTGCCAGCCCCTCCCCATCCCCAAAGAACCTCCAGCAGCTTTCAGCTCTGGAAGGCATCATGCTGCCCTGCATTTATGATGTTTTTCAGGCCCTGAGCACCGTTGGTCCAGCATGGCAGCCACAGCAGGGAGAACATGAGGGCTGTGCAGAACTCGGTCTGTTTGGCTTGGCTCAGAGGTGGCCATGTGTGCGTGTCTGTATCTTTTTGTAACATAGTGGGGAGATTGACCAGGGTGCGATGGCATTGGCACACACAACTCTCTACTTGGGTCTGTCAACTCTTCTTTGCCTGTTTTGCAAGTGGCTTCTGTGGGAAAATAAAGGGACAGCTTTGCTTCATTGCTCATGCTATGTAGCTGCTAGGACAAAGCACTTTTTTATTTTTCTAGGTGAAATTTAAAAATATATCCTGGTCATGACATTTGTTTTCCCTCTGAAGTTCATTTTCCAGGAACGTGGATTCTTGTCTCGGAGAGCTCGTCAGGCACCTTGGAGAGCTTGGCTCTTGTCGGCATGGTCCTTAATTGATGCATCAACAGGGCTGGTGTGTCTCTCAAGGATCTTCCAAATATATGAGATAGAGAGATGTAAACAAAAGCTCGAGGCACAACCAAATATACAAAAATATACTTAAGTAACTTCCTTGCAAATCAATTTTCACCTGCTTTTTTACTCCTCTGTCTCAATTTGACAAGTTCCTCTGTCATCCATCCAGGCTTCCAAGAAAAAAAGCAGGGCAAGACAAACATTACCTTCCACAGTAGGAAAACAAATTGATCCCTCTTTGTATTGTAGGTGAATTTTTCCAGTTCTCCTTCACACAAAACTAAGAATATAATGTTATTTGTACATCAACATCTGAATCTTGGAGCTCAAACAAGAGGAGACAAAGAGCAGGAACTAGAAATAGCTTTATTGAAGTGCTGGGTGTTTCAGCAGATGGGTGTAGAATGAGGAAGGACAAGAGATGTTAAAGAGCCCATAAACACCCAGAAATGGGTGTGGTGCTTTCAGTGTGTGCCCAGCTGCTGCCTCTGGATGGTTTCCTTGGAAGGCAAACATTGGCTGCCTGCAGGCTGAGCGCAGGAGGCAGTAATTTTGGGCAACAATTTTGGGTAGAGGGGGCAGAGGTTGGGTCTGGACTGTGGGGAGAGCAGGAGAGGCAGTGGGATGGTGCCTGCTCAGAGCTGTGGGGCTCAGGAAGCCAAGCATCTGGCTAGGCACTGGCTCTGGCACTGCAGTTGCTGCTGGCTCTGCAGTTCCGCTGGCTGTTTTGCCAAGGCAATTTTGGGGTCCCACCAGGCTGCTGCTTTCCTCAAGCTCACAAATCTCAAAACACACACACTTTAAGGTCCACTAAGATAACCACCAAACCCCTTGCTTGCTTGCTCGCTCAGGACATGCATCTCATAGCTGCTGCCCAGAGGTGAGCGGGTGCACAAACAGTGCTGCTGACCCATGTGTAAGGCGGGGAAACCCTCACGAAGAGCACTGGCATGTTTTCTGCCCAATAGGTCTTGTTTAAAAGCCTTTTCCCAGGAGAAGGGTGGGCTCAGCAAATGCCTGCTTGCTGAGCCGAGAAGCGACGCCTCTCCTGGCTTCACCGTCCCTTGCTGCTGTCTGCATGTGCCGCTTCCCTCTCTGCTTCCAGCCAGCATGGAAAACTGCCTCTTTCTTTCCTCTTTACCATGTCCTTCCTCTGTCTGCTCATTTCTAGAGCAAACAAACAAGATGCCATTGACCATTCCCTGAAAACACGTGTTTTCAGTAAGGGTGGCCTTCCTGGCAGTTCGGCAGCAGCCGCTTGCTGGTGGAGGCTCTGTGTGAAGTGGTCTCAATGCCCCATGCCGGGGGCTGCCGTGACCGAGCCTTGGGCTGAGCTTTGGGAAAAGCGAGGTGCTTGCACTTGTCCTGTGGTGGAGGCACGTGTCCTGTGGGGGAGGCACCTGTCCTGTGGGGGAGGCACCTGCCGGAGAGGCAGCAGGATGGCTGCTGCAGCATCTGCTCTGCAGTCCGTGTCTGGAGTTACACAAATACAGCCTTTCTACCCTTGAAGCCCACTTTTGGGTTTTCCTAAAAGGAAACCCCTCAGCTTTTGCTCTCCTGCTCCTTTGCAAGCAGCCCCAGGGGCATGGAGACAGGCTGAGGCAGAGGATGCATCAGGGAGCAGGGGCAAGGACAGGGATGGGGACAGGGAAGCCCATCAGCACATGCCACAGGGGAAGTAGTCGAGAGGCCTCCAGAGCTCCTCACAGTAGCCGCCTGGAGCAAGCGTTAGCCTGTGGTTTAGTTCTGGACGTTGGCTGAGTGTTCAAAGTTTTGCAAAGTGAGGGTGGCTGCCCAAGCACAAACTCTCCCGCCGTCGCTGCCGAGAAACGCGAGGTGCTGCACAGGCCCGGGCACCCCGCGCACCCCCCGCCCCGAGGAAGACGCTGGACGCGGAGTCTCAGCCCGGCTGTTCAGGGGCCCGGCCTGCCAAGGACCCCACCCGCCACTGGTTTGATTTTGCAAGGCAGGGAGGGCCCCCCGGGGCTCCGCCTGACCAGTTGTGCCGGGCCCCCGCGGTGCCCCGTCGCGGGGACAGGGAAGGGCTCCCGCCCATCTCCCAGAACCAGCACCGCCTGGTCACCGCACCCCCTTCCGCCGACTCCCGCAGGGGCAGCTGTCACCGCCGCCTCCCGCGGAGCAGCCAGCGGCCGCACGCCCTCAGCTGCCGGGCGCCCGCAGCGACGCGGGCCGGGCAGCGGAGCGGGCGGAGGGCAGGCCCCGGGCCGGCAGCGGGAGGGCGGCGGGGCGGCGGGCGGAGCCGCGGCGGCGGGCCGGGCTGGCGGACGCTAGAGGTCTCTCGCCGCTCACGGTTGGGCGGCACCGGGCGCTGGAGCCGGCGGGTGCCGAGGGCCGGCGCCTCGAGGGAGCCGGCGCCGCCGCCGCTTTCCCGCCGCCCGCGGAGCAGCGCCTCCGGCCCGCCGCCGGCCCCTGGCCCCGGAGGGCGGCTGGGTGTCGCAGCGCCCGGCTGCCCGCTCGCCGTCATCGCGGCTGCCGCCAGAGCGGGGTCAGCGGGCAGCGGAGCGAGGGAATGGGGAGTGAGCGAGGGCTCTTCAAGCAAGTTACACCGGGGGCATCAACGTGCCTCTGGTTTTTCTTTCTTTTTGTATTTCTGCCATATTATACAAGGTGAATTTTCAGCCGGCCTCCCCTGAGGGAGGTGCCCTCCCCGCGGCGGGGGCAGACGTCCTGTGCCTGAGGAGTGAGGCGGTGTGGGGAAACGCGGGGTGGGTGGGGAGCGGCGGCACATCGCCCCGTGTCCCGGCCCTCCCCTCCCGGTTCGTTCTTTGTTGGCGACCTGCGGGGCACACGCCGCCCCAGCGCCTCCGGGTGCTGGCACCTTCACTGGGGACGAAGGATGAAAGCAACGACCTGTTTAAAAGGAGATTTCACTGCCTGGTTTTAGGGCCGTGATGAGTCCAAACTATAAAACCTGACTGGGAACTGAACGACAATCGAGAGTGCAGGAGGTGGTTGGTTGTTATTTTTTTTTCCCCCCAGAGACTCTGGGTTTTGTTTCAGAAACTTCATAGGCGTAGGAGCTGGCTGCAAAGGTTGAACCAGATCTATTCCAAGTTTTATCTGCCTCACAAAAGTCATTTTGGCAGCCAGGGAACCGACAAGACCTGAATCCAAAACCCAGCAGAAGTTCCCTGTTAGAAACTTTAGAGCAGGAAAATGTCTAGCACTTCAAAACAATGTAGGCTTTCATGTGAAGCTCTTTGCAAACTTACAACACAGTAAAAAGTTCTTGGATTAAACCCTGTTTACTTGCATCGCACGCTGACACCAAGTTTGGGTTCCTGCACCCGAGGCGAAGGGTCTGCAGGGATGCAAAAATCGGCTCTAAGTGCACGTTTGTGTGTGGCACCAACACAAAAAAGCTGTGACAAGCAACTGAATGAAGTAAATGCTTTTCCTACCAGAGTAGTTCAGCGAGTGCATCTGAGGCCATTCCTCTTCTTTCTAGTTTGACATTTTCCTGGCCCCGTATGCTAATGGAAACCGTCCTAAACTAGCAGGTATCACCTGCCCCTGCAGGGAAGCAGCATCTCCCTCTCCTAGTACTTGCCACCAGTGAAAATTTCTGGAAACAAGTGAGAAAGCTGGCTTAAAAGGCTTTATCTTGCACTTGTAACACTGCTGCTGAATGTGATACAGACCGGTGAGAGTCTGAACCTGTTACAAAACTGCCATTCAGCATGGAAGCAAGCTTCTCCAGCATCACGACTGTCCCCACTTTGCCCCTCTGAGGTCCCTGGCATGAGCCTTTCCTCATGCCAAAGACGTCTCAGATGGGGCAGCGGTTGCCAGGGAAGGAAATATTAGCCAAGGAAAGTGGAATTAGCCACAGTGCAGACAGGGCTTGTGGGTCACTGATTCCCCTTGAAAAGTATGTTCATTTTACTTGTGATTTGAATTGCAGCTGCAGTTTGAATTGCAGGACCCTCTGTGCTGTGCCGTGCACAACTGCATAATAACAGACGGTGTGTTCTCCACTTGATTGCAATCCGAGCGGGGTGCTTCCTTGCATCCCGCCGAAATGGCCCCAAGCCAGGGCCCATCAGCCTGGCTGCGGGGAGGGAAACTGGCTCCAACGGGAGCTGAGGGCACTATAATTTACAGGAAGAAGAGTAGGAAGAAGTACTCCCAGTTTGTGGAATACTTGAGGGTGTCACAGAAGGTGCAAAGGCTTCAAAAGGAGAAGGCTGCAAAACCAAAAAGTCTGTTGGGTAAAGGATAAAGCTGCAAAGAAGAGGACTGGAGGATATTTGCTGTATATGAGGCTGCTTGAAGCCTCACGGGACTGAGGGTGTGTGGTAGCCACCAGTAAGAAGGCTGCGGCTCTGTGGGGACATCAGGACTTTGGGAGTGACCCCTGGAAGCTATCAGGCTCCATACAAACCGTTCTTTGAGCTGCTTCAGGAAAACCGATGATTAAAACCAACTTCAGCATAAGTATTCCCTGCCTGTCTGGACATGGCAGCTCTTAAAAGAGCACTCTTGATCTTAGTAACATCCTCTACCTTGGGAATCAGAACACCCTAACACATGACCTCATGGTCTAGGGAATGGCAGAGGAGGTAGCGCATGCAGGGTTCCCAGCTCTGAGGCTTGGGAAGTCTCATTACAGTACCTTTTCTAATGCTATATTTACCTGCTTGTGTGTGCCAGGTAAAGTGTGCTGAGACATTTTAATCAGCATTTTCAGATGTTTCAGAAGCCTTTCCTGTATCCTATTTCACCTGTCCATCTCTTCCTATCTAATAGTTGTTGTGCTACAGAATTTACATTTGAAAGCAGGAAAACTGCATGGACAGATGACCCAGAAACTTTCTGGAAGCACAATTGAGGCAGACACATAACTTCTTTGATGACTTGGGTGACAGAGCACTGGAACAGGCTGCCCAGGGAGGTTGTGGAGTCTCCTTCTCCGGAGACATTCAAGACCCGCCTGGACGCCTTCCTGTGTGAACTCATCTAGGTGTTCCTGCTCCGGCGGGAGGATTGGACTAGATGATCTTTCGAGGTCCCTTCCAATCCCTAACATTATGTGATTCTGTGATTCTGTGATTCTGCGATTCTGCGATTCTGTGACTTTTTATATTTAACTGCTTTCCTCCTCTGCTTTATTTCTGGGTTCACATCAACAGAGCTTTCTTATTTACCTGCTTCAACCATGATGTCTCCTTCCAGGGCTGCTATTTAATTATTTTCCTGTAATATGCATCTGAAAGCATTGTCATTTCTTTCCTCTGTATTACAGTGCATGTGATTTGTTTTCTTGCTATCCAGCTGGATCATGCTTTTTTATAGATGGAGATGTACTGAAGTGAGAATCCTTTCTCCAATTAAATGCTCTCAGTTTAAGAAATCATTCTCATTTTACATGCAAAAGGATCTTGAAGCCAATCCAGGAAATAGAAAGTAATCAATGTTTCCTCCTTGACGAGGTGGGTTTTTTTCAAGTTGTTCGTGTTCTATCAGGGAGAGCACTGTACTCAAAAGGTTATTCATAAGTAATGAGCATTCAGAAGTCTTGGCCATCGGCTGAAGTGAAAATGGAGGCAGAACAAGCCCACAGTTCCTCCTGTGGCCAAGTGTCACTGTCAACATCTGCCCCAAAGTGTTGGCACTCATGATGGATTTGTGCTTTCCAGGGAGGGTGCTCCTGGGCATGGGGAGTCCGGAGCATCTGCCCACCCTGAAAGGCAGAGTTCAATTTTAAGGCAAGAAAAGCCTTTAGTACAGTCATTTGGGGAGATGTCACAAATTTGTGGATGCTGGAGCTACTCTTTATCATTTGTAGCTGTTCTTTGAGACCTGTACCTGGACAGCATGCGCTGGAGATGAAATGTCAGCTCAATCATTCTTCAGTGAAATGTTGTTGCATTTTTTTTCCCCCTAAAGATACATTTAAAGGGCAACGCGTTTGCATAGTATTTTCATATCCTCAGTCTTGAAAAGGCTTAAGGAGCCAGGACTATGATTTGAAATCTAATATTCTTACTTTTTGCAGTGGCAGAGGACAGGGAGAAATGTCATTTAAAAATGTCTCAATTCTCTTTGTAAAAGAGCATTGTGTAAACTGGGAAAGACAGTCCATGAAGGGTTAAAATAGTAAATAGTGTTACAGTTTGGGGTTTTTTTTATTGCCTTACCTCAGGCATTTACTGTGGGTTCTCGATGTGAAACGTGGTGGAATTATTGTGAAGACATGTTGTTTAAATATTAAACATTAATGTTCTTCTTTTGATGGTGAAGCCAGTATTAAACCCGTTAATTTTTCATTAAAGCACCTAAAGCCAAATTTGTTTAAACTCTCAGTTTGCTGTCAGCTTCATAATAAAAAACACCAAGTAAAAGCTGTGAAGACCTGAGAGTAAATAGAAGCGAAATGTGGGAGCCAGCTCCAGGCTTCCTTGCAGGGCAGAGGGGAGATGAAGGGGAAGAGTGGAGCAGCAGGAGAGGAAGGAAGAAGAAAGGCAACTCTGGGAAGAGAGGATGAGGGAGGAAAAGATGAGCATGTACAGAGCAACAGGAAAGGGTTTGTGAGCATTAAACACACCAGTACGACGACGGGGCTGGTGCAACTTCTGCTCAGCAAAACGCGTAAGCTTGCGTCGGGCTGGAGACAGGTCAGTGCTGGGGGATGCTGCGCACTTATGTGGGTGAGCCACTGCAGGCAGGTGAGGGATGTGGGGTTTCTGAGCTAGAGCCAGTGTCCTCGCAGCATTGCCAGGGGGAACTGAGGGCAGTGATACTTCACGGCCGAGTTTGGCTGCAGGTGCATTATTTTATCTCAGCATGATGGTGAGATGTGTTAAGTCAGCTCCTGGTCGCTGTTCCTAACATCAAGGGCTGCACCTGTAAAATCACATCCAGGTGGGAGCCCGTACCTTCACTGTTGTTTTGTGATTGCTGGCGAGAAAAAATAACTCACAGGAGGTGTTTGTGTGTGATCCTTTGGAGCATAAATGATTTTATGCTGTGGTTTGTGGATACGGTAGTGGCTGGGCAGGAAGATGGAGTAGGAAGCGCTGGATGAAGCTGCATTTGCCAAGCAAGAAGGATTTTACAGTATTGAGATGTGAAATGCTGAGAGTCTTGACAAGAGTTTTAGCTGTACAGATGGGTAAGGAAGGCCATATCTCAGAGATGTTATGCAGAAAGAATCTGCAAGCAGCAGAGAGCGAGCTTGGATGTGAGCCCGGGGAGGCACCCGCGGGAGCTGCTGCCCAGGTGACTCCGCAGAGAGACACCGTGGAGCGACGGATGGAGGGATGTGTGGAGGGATGAGTGAAGGGAAAAGTGGAGGGATGAAGGGATGGAGGGATGGGTGGAGGGATGGAGCGACAGATGGAGGGGTGGAGGGATGGTTGGAGGGATGGAGGCATGGAAACATGGAGTCATGGAGGGATGGAGTGATGGATGGAGGGAAGGATGGAGGGATGGATGGAGGAATGGGTGGGCTCCTGGTGAAGGGATGGAGTTGTGCAGAGCTATCAGAAACAGGGACCCACAAGTGGGAGAGGCAAAAAATGGGCAGCTGTGTTTTAACCTCGCTGTGTGCAAGCTGATGGCTTGTCCATGCAAAGCTGAGAGACTTCGGATTTTGATATGGGTAGGAGACAGTAAAGCACTAGATCTAGGAGACAAAATAACATGTCCTCTTGGCTAACGAAGGACTAGCAGCATGCCCATCATCCAGTGAGATTTCCAGCTACACAGAAGACCAAAAAGCAATACATTAATATTTAATATAAGCTATTTTATTAGAAATAATAGGGAAAACAGACCCATATTTAACTTTGGTTATTGGACTATATTTTTTAAAACACCACTTTTATGTTGTTTTAACCAATCCAATTAACCCTGAGGGAAAAGTTCCATTCAATTTGATAAGGATGACATTGATGAGGACATGTTACAGAATGACTACAAAATCTGGGGGGTCCTAATACATGGGTGGCCTAAACTGAGCTGTAAGCACGTGAGCACTGGAATAAACAGGGTGATCAGGGATGCTGCAGCAGTGGGATATGGTCCAGCCAACTGACAGGGCAGTGGGCAAGCAGCATGATTTTCTGTTAGATTGTGCAGGACAGCCCAAAAAACTACATCTCTGCCTCTGGTCATATTTTTCACCTGAATTATTTAAGCCCTTTCCTGGAAGTGCCATCTCTGTATATTCCTCTCCTTTGCTCTCTCCTTTTCTTCCCTGTTTTCCTTCCCTCTCTCCTTTATGTGACCAGCTCATTTGCAACATTTCTGTTGCAATCCCACCGAGATTCATTTTCACTTATTTACTGAAAAATCAAAATCTTTGGATTTAAAAGATCCCAATATTGAATTTTCAATAACAGGTGAAAATTACACTCTGCATGACGATGAGGAGAAGGATGCACTGAGCTGGCAGCGTGATGACGTGGGCGCCAGCCAGCTCACATTTGATCCACACGAGACAACTGGGGCAAGTATGTAAAGAAAAGAAGAAAGCAAAGGTCTTTTGGGAAGCACAGCGGAGAACACAGAGGAAGTAAGTTTTCCATTGGGGGCCGGGGTGCTAGGAGGAGGAATTTTCCTGCCATTTGATTGCAAAGCAGAAGCAGGGTGCAGTGGTTTTGGGTGATGGATACACTTGTGGAAGAGTATTGCGGACTTGAGGGTTCCCTTTAGGGGAGAAACAGCTTCACAGGTGCTGCTCGGACTGCTCCCAGTCATCCTTCCCAGGGACCTCGCGCCTGCAGACACCTTGCTGTACCCCGGTGGGACGGTGGGTCGTGGCAGCGATGGGTGAACCCCTCTCTGCAGCAATTGCAGTGAAGCAGCCAAGGCCACTTTCTTTATGAAATCTTCTGCCACTGAACTAATGGGGATGCAGCAGCAGTGACATCGCCAGCTTCACTGGCACCCGGTGCTCCTTTCACTGCCCTCCAGCCTGGCTCTGAGCGGGGTTAAGCAAGGCCACGGCGACACTGCCAGTACTCGCTGTGACTGCCTGCCTGGGCTCCCACCAAGGTATTTGCATCTTTTCTGGGAGCGTCCTCCTTTCTCCACGGGGCCCTTTGTGGCTGCCTGGACTGTGGGTTGGGGACCCACAAGTGCAGGGGAGTTGTCCGCCTTCACCAGAGGTTGGATCACACTCTGGGCATGCAATGGCTCACGCTAACCAAGGTTAACCCCTTCCCTGGTTAGTATTTAGGTTTATTTTTTAAGTTTCTTTTTCAGTTGAGTCTTTCAAACCCTTGCCTTGTTTCTCATCTGACGTGGCAGGGCACGCAGAAGTGGAGCTGGACAGTCTGGGGTGGCATGCTCACCGCTGCTGAGGAGCCGCCGGGGCAATGGTTAGGGGCTGGAGAAGGGCAGATGAGGCAGTTCTCTTATGCCTTCAGCGACGTCACAAAAAGTTTTTCCACCAGCTCCCCAAGAGCACACTCCTGCTCAAACGCTGTTTCATTTCCTGCTAAGCTGTTGTGATGGATGGAGACTTTGAAGATGAGGAAAATCACGTAGATCTCAGCTTCCAGCTAGTGATATACTCCAAAATTAATTCAGAAGAGCCACGGTCTGTTTCCCCCCTGCTGCCTGCCCAGAGCCCAGCCCCGTTCCCTGTGAGGCCAGGGGGGAGTTTTGCTGCTTGTATCAACTGTCCTGGGTGTAAAGCAGGGCAGGGCAGGGCAGGGACAATAAAACACGCGGCAAATCCCTCGACTGCTTGTGCCACACAGCGCGGCGGGTAGCCAGCACTGAGGGTCTTGGCCATATTATCCGTGTGGGAAGCCCTCACCAGCCTGGAAGGAGCTACCAGGGATCCACCGGCACTGTGGCACAGCCCCGGGCCCTGGGACGAGCAGCCGAGCACTGCCTGGCCCATCAGGATGGGCACCCTCGGGTCCATGAGCTATGAGCCCTGCCTCATGTGAGGAAGCCACAGGAGGAAATTGATTAGAAGGCAAAGTGTTTGAAAATGTCACCATGGCTCCCTCCCTGCCAGCGGCCCCGGCTCCTTTCCCAGCTGGCCCTGGAGAAAGCAACTGGCAGCAGCACGTGAGAAGTGCCGCAGATGGACGGTGTGTCATGGGCACAGCTGGACAGATCTGGCACACAGGTGCCGCTCCGGTGCCTGCCAGCTGCCCAGCCGCCCCCAGGTATCTGTGGCTGCGGGATGAAAGGGGAGAGGAGTCTCCCTCCTTGCTTGGAGCACAGTGAAGGAGGCAGCCGTGCCAGGGAGACTGGGAGGAAGGCAGCGAACCCTTCCCACAAAAATCCTTGGGGCAGCATTGCTCCACCTGTGAGGGCACAGAGGGTCCTGGGGCTGGGCACAGTGGCTGCTGCCCTGCAAACCAGGTGACCTCTGGCAGCCCCACAGGCACAGCCAAACCCACCTGGCAGGGCCACAGCTCATGAGCACAAGCATGAGCACGAGCACAGGGAAGCCTCCACGGGAGGTCCTCTCCTGCCATGCCCATGGTGGTGGTGGGTGGTCTCAGCATTGGAAAATCCTAACTCAGGCAGCCCTGCTGCTGTCCCAGAGGGGTCCTGCATCAGATGCCGTCTTGAGAGACAGAGAAATTAAGCATGGAAATAAAAGTTGGTGGTTCCTTAGGTAGAAAATGATCATGACCTCATTTTTGTGTGTGTGTGTGTGTGTATGTAAAAAGAAAACTTAAAATTCAATGCTAAATGTGACATTTAGTTCTTAGGTTGCTAGAGATTATGGGCTGAATAACCTGGGAGAAAGAACAAGAAAAATATTAATTGTTATTGCTGGAAGATATTTTCTTAAATGCCCCAGTCCCTAAACTCAAAGGCTTGAGAGGTTATACCTAACCTGATCAGAAGGGAATAAAACTGAAGTTATATGTATATATTTCTAAAGAAGTGTGCATACATATGTATTTCTGTGGAGTGTGCATATATACATATGTTTGCATACGCATTTAAATGGAGATGGAAAGCCACTAGTAGGGGGCAAGATGCTGCAGAGTCTTCCCTGGACACTGGATGTGCACACTGGGGGCCTTCAGGAATAGCCAACAGGAGAGGTGGGCTTCGTCGATTCCTTCCAACCTCTGGCACTTCCACCTTGATTATGATGTGTCTGGGATGTGTTTGTGGTATGTGGACACACATACACCAGTGGAAGAAGGGGAAGTGGGTTGCTATGAATATTGCCTAGAAGCAAGGAGCAGCATAGCATTGGTAAAATAAAAAATAATGGCTTACGAATATACAAAGTTATAGATAAACACAATTAATGTGGGTTTTTTTTTAAAGCATATTAGTAGCACAGGAAATCTGAATAACAGTGTGTCACTAAATGGAAATTATAAACTGTCAGTCAAACATTACACAAAAAAGGCTTTGCAATCAGTAAATATTCCTCTTGTGCATTTGGGAATGAACGTGCGTTGTATTTGCATCCCAAGAAGATGACAATGACGAGGATGCCCAGCTTTCCAGCCCCACCTCGGCTCCAGCTCTGCAGGGCTCGGGGTGACGCAGAGCCCTGGAGCACAGTGAGGGCTTTGGCCAAGGGCTTCCCTGGCAGCTGCTGCTGTGATTGCAAAGTCTCCAGGCCTTTTCCCTGTGATGGGCTACCACAAAAACTCACTCCGCCCTGCCCAGGATGAGTCCTGCCCCCCATCCCTCTTTGTGGATTTTGTCAAGCCAGGCTTGCACAGACCTGCTGGGGGGGTTCCCTGGTGACAGCAAGGGCTGTCTGTCCTGCTCCCCTACATCTTGCCTGGACAAAACCCACCACACCTCCTGCAATGGGACAAATTTCCCTAGGCCAGCTGACCCTGCATAAGGTGAGGCTGCCCTCACCAAACCGGGGCAGCACACCTTTTAAAGGCTGCCCTTTGGAAGCGGTTTCCCTCTCTGTGCACACTAACTGTTTTTACCATTAGTCAATATATTAATCGGACGCTCAGTGCAGTTTTATTTCTGAAGTGCAGATTGTATAATAAACAATTACGACAGAGATTTCAGTAGCTCCCATTACAGACTCAACTTTAGCCAACATTTGAGAGAAACTCTCAAGATGATGTTTATTATCCATTTTCCACATAAGAAGATGCTCAGTTGGCTTCCATTGAGTCAGCAAGGAAAGGCATATTTCTCTAGACTGGTCTCATTTGTAATTTTATTGGTTATTCCTTCTCTCTTTAAAGAGGCTGTCAGAGCTTTTTGATTTCTCATAAGCTCTTAACAGAAATTACAAAGATACTTCAGTTTGGTTGGTTAGCTCCTAACCATTAGATGAAATTAGCTTGTCTTAGCCACGAACCCACTGTGTCTCCTGCAGGACCGCCTCGCTCTACTGACATCCCACGCGCTACTGCCTCTCAGCCTGGATACACAGAAATATTCCGGTGCTGAGCCGAGCACTTACACATCACCATCTTTCCACCACTCTGCCCAGCCTGTGATGTTTGTGTGTTGTCTATTCCCATCACACTGCCTCCCTGCACTTCAGAAAGTTTGGAGATGCGTGGTACCTGACAGCCTGCAATTAAGGGTTCAGCTGGGCTGTATGGTGATAGCGCTTTGTCCTCCCTGAAGAATACAGACTGCCATCCTTCAAGACGGCTGCTTGATAAGTTCAGTTTGCTTTTCTTTATGGAGACGGGTTTTTCTAATTGCTAAGCCCCCTTTTCTGTCCCGCTGGAAGCTGGAGTAAAGCAAGTTACTTACAGAGTTAAGCATCAGAGGCACAGCTCTGCTTATTTCATAGCTTTACTTCTGATCATCAAAGTGATGTAAGACAAGAAAGAATAATTTCCTTGCCTTGCCTTGCCTCCCCAGTGAGGATAGGACAGATGTGTGCAGTCTGGAAACACTGACTCCCCAGTAAGTGCAGCCTGGGAACATGAAGGTGAAATCTTTGAAGCGACTCAGCAGAAACCCAAGGGAAGGCTTTCTGAGTGGCCTGGTGAGAGCAGGAAGGCTGGAGGGGGGCCCTGCATGCGAAGCGCTCAGGGTGTGGGGTCCCCTGCCCTCCTTGGCACCATGTGCAGGGGAGTCAGCCTGACATGGCCAGGGGACAGGGCACAGGGTGCCAGCACCATGGCAGGGATGGAGGCATCGGTGTGCAGCTCAGGCCATGTGCAGAGGTGAAGGCGTGCAGCACAGCATCCTTTGCAGAACAGCTCCCCATGAGTTGTCTAACACACCCAGGCATGCACTGGCAGGCTGTCCTGGTTTTTCTAGGGTAGAGTTAATTTTCTTCTCAGTAGTTAGAAGAGTTTTGATTTCAGTTCAGACTGGCTTTGAGAACATCATTGATAAAAAGTACTGATGCTATTAGTTACTGCTGGAGCTCAAGGCCACCGTGTTTGGCTGTTCACAGCTGCATTAGGACTGGGAGGGGGAAGCACAGTGAATAGCAAAGCCCAAAATGGCATTTGGATGTGCCAGTGAGATATTCCATATCATATCCCATCATGTTTAGTGTATTATCCGGGGCTGACTGGAAAGGGGGGGTGGATTTGTACAGGTTTTCTCTTGGGCTGGGGTTCTTCCAGGATCGCAGTTTCGGTTCAGGATTGTTGCTCCTCCAGGATCGTTATCCGGGAACAGGCCAGGCTTATCAGTGGGTGGTAAGCAGTTTGCACTGGGTTATCACTCTTTTGCATTTCTTATTACTGTTATCATTATCATTACTATTTTAATATTAGTTGTTTAGGGTTTTGTTGTTGTTGTTGTTTTTTAAGTTTTCCTTTATTTCTATTATTAAACTGTTTTTATCTCAACCTACAAGCCTCCTAATTCTTGCCCCCAATCCTCTCCTCTATCCCTGGGGGGTGGGGGGGAAAGTGGGTGAACGGCTGCATTGGCTGCTAGCCAAGGGCTAGCCCAATGAAACTATTACACAGGCAGACCCATGGAACACAACTGTGTCCAGGGCCACCCCTTCACACCTAGCAGGGGAAACCTTTGTGGTGGTTGAAAAACAGATGCTTTCCTGAGGGGAGGCAGTGATCACATCGGATGGAAAAGGCAGTTTTAACCCCTACTAGGGGAGGGAAGGTGAGCTGCTCCCTTGCCCCTCCAGGAGGGAAGCCAGCAAAAGCTCGGAGCAGCCTGGAGCAAACACCAGCCCCCAGGCTGGACCAGTGGTAGTTTGGTCTTATCATTTCAAGCTTCTATGGATGCAGGTTGGCACAGCATGCTCTGAGCTAACACTCCTTTTGCAAGAGGAGCGTTTTTCTCTGAAAATCATTCACATGGGCAGTTTCCATGAGCCACTTGAGCTCAAGGGCTTTGATAGTGCAGAGGGGGCACCTCCGTGGGGGCTCCCCACCAGCTCCCGAAACTGCTCAAATGTAGGCAGACGTGGGTTGTCCTCACAAAGGGTTGGAGCCACTGCAGCAGCATGGCACCCATGATCGGCCCCTTGTCTCTCTGTATTGGGGTGCCGGGAAGCCCACACTTGCCTGCACCACAGGCAAGACCCTGTTGTGGCTTGCGAAGAGGGCCAAGCTCAGGGTCCCTCTACAGGAGTGAGCAGAAAGCTGGGCAGGAGGACCAAGTGTCTCGGACCCAACTTTGCTCCTGGATGGAGTTGTGACACATCTGGGGGCCAGCTTGGTTGTTGCATCCCCTCCTCAGGGATTTCCTTGGGATGGCAGCCAGGGTGCAGGGACAGCCTCCAGAGCTTTATGCTTGCTTTTAAAAATTCATGTTTTGCAAAATTCACGTTTTGCCAAATCCAGTTCAACCCCAGTATTGAATGGGGTTAAAAAAGAAAACCCACATAACTAACTACAGCAATGCACGACTGTGGCGTCCCATGCCTATGATGGGTGGGCCCAGGGGGGCCAACCTCAGCCATGGGTTGGGGGCTGCAGGGCGGTCCCTCTGTGGGTGCCTGGGGGCTGCAGCCTTCCTCGCTCCTGCCCTGTGTGAGGGCTCCAAGGGCCCCGAGTGCCCCCGCCGAGGGGAAGCGGCAGCTGGCTGCTGTGCTGACCCCATGGGCAGTGCCAAAGGGGAGAGGGGCTGAAGTGCTGCAGGGCTGCCTGGTAGCACAGCGCTGCTGACCCACTCTTACTGGTGATGCTGGGACCAACATGCCTCACCAGCCACATCCACAGTGCTGCTTCGACCCTCTGTCTGAGGGATGGTGGGGCAGAGCAAGCGACCTATGTCTGCTATGAGCTTTCAGCACACAGGCAGGCTAATAGGGGAGAAACCACGAGCTTCAAAAATAGTGCAAGAAGGTCAGCTTTGCTGTGCCACTCTTCACTTTCCTGCGTGAGACAGCTGGTGCCGAGCCACCACGCTCTGGTGCACGGGGAGAGCAGACCCTGCCAGAGCCAGCAGCATCCCTCCCCAGGGCCTTGGCAGCCGTGGGACAACAACCAGGGCTTTGAGCATCACTGTCTGCTTTGGAAAGGCCCCTTGGGTTAGTCCGGTGAGGAAGATCAGGAACAACATTTCATACTTTCCCCCGCTTATTTGTAATGTTTCTGCTATGTCAACAGCAGCGATTTGTGATGGCAAACAAACAGGGCTCCACGAAGCTTGTCGGGAGAGGGGTCTCTGTGGCGAGGACTCTCCCCTCTCCCTGCCCAGCTCCGGAGGGTGCCCCCTCCAGATCTGGGAGAGGCAGATACCGGGGGATTAGCGCGCAGCGCGGGAAGGGCTGCAGCCGCAGGGGAGGCTTGGCACTGCCGCCTGGGTGAGAGCTTGCAACAATGGCGAGCTGCAGCCTGCCAAATCTCAACACAGCAGGCAGGGCTAGGCTCAGCTCTAGCTAAATGGGAGCCGTGTAGGACCCTCCATTTTGGAAGAGCGCTAGCAAGGTCTGGCACTTGGAATTCTTGGCATCCACAAGTGTCTTCACTCTTTCTTATCCCCTCCTGTTCCCAGTAGATTTTGCATCCTTTACAATGGATAAATTATACATGCAGAGTTTACTCTCCTACCCGAGCTTCGAGAATACCCCAGTGCCAGCCAAGGGAGCTGGTGCATGGGGGAATAGCCAGGAATGTTTAAAATAGTCTGGCCATGTGACTTGGGGGATTGGGAAAGGAAAAAAAAAAATTAAAAAAAAAATCCTTTCCCCCAGCACTTTAAATGCAAGCAAACTTTTTTTTTTTGGGGGGGAGAGACTCATGAACTGGTGACTGGTGCCCCAGTCACGCGCCGGCAGCTCTGCTCTCCCTCCTCGCTGCAGAGCCTGGGCCCCGACGCGAGGCACGCGGAGCGGGAGCCTGCACGGAGGACGGCTGGATCCAGCCTGGGCCCCGGCAGAGGCACACGGAGCGGGAGCCTGCACGGAGGACGGCTGGATCCAGCCTGGGCCCCAGTGGATGCAGCGCCACAGGGGAAGCGGGAAAGTGGCGGAGCGCGCCTGTCCCTCCCTCTTTGGCTGGTGCTGAATGGTTAGAACTGAGGGCCGCTGTACCTGCGCTTGTACGTACAGCTTGTCCTGTGTCAGCTCTTTGTAGGGAGATAAACCAGCTGTGAAAAGGGCGATGCAGGCCATGCAGATCCCAGTTTAGGCAGGGAACCAGCTGGGAGAAACACGGTGCTTGGTCTCATGTACTCCTCCATACCTGGCTGCCCATGCACCCCTGTTCGCCTGTCCCCGCATCCCCCTGCCCGCAGTGGCACCCACCAGACCCTTCCCTCCGTGCCTGGCCATGGGAAAGCCCCGTCTACCTGAGGATGGGGACAGGGATGGCGGTCCCCAATCCCACGCCCAGGAGCGACTGCTGCTACCCACGCTGTTGCTGGCGGGCAGAGGGGCAGCAGTGTGGACGAAACTTTTAATGACGGCTACCGGCTTGTACTACAAGCATCTGAGTCTCATTTGAATTCAGGCAACTTTAAGTTCTTTTGGCAGTATAAAAGGACCTGAAAGTGGATTCCAGTCACATGTACGCTTGCTTTTAGATGCCAGCACGGTGCCAGCGTGATGTAAAGGGGCCTCCGCGAGCCGGAGAATCAGGCCCTGCATATTTTACACTCTTTTGTAGCTTACTGTGACTCTGCTTATCTCTAACAGTTAAAAACCGAGTGCCAATGGTCTACACGCTGGATACGTATCATGCAAAACCAAATATAGCACGGCTCAAGAACACTCTTTGCATAATGTACATATGTATTTCATTTATTTTTGTAAAAATTCTGCTTAAACATATGGAAGGGAAGGAGTGATAACACTGCCTAGAGGCAGATATAATGTGGTCAGGCAATGTGCAAGCTTCCTCACACAGCTCGAGGAATGTGCCTGAGTTTGAAGTTGTTACATGAGTCCTGGACAATTCCTTAGCAGGGAGAAGCAAGTAGGTCATACAGATGATTTTGTGACGGGGGTCTTCCTTTACATCAGATGCCAGAGAGCTTACAAATGCGTTTCACCTGGGGCTTGTGTTTTCTAACCCAGAACTATGGATGTGCAAGACTCTGGCTGAAAATAACCATGTAGATCCATATTTAGGAGCCTGCATGCATGAATTTTTCTTCAAACTTTTGGCTTGCCACATCGTCGCTGTCCTACCAGTAATTCTACCAACCCTCTGTCTTACATTGCATAGCACAACCACTACAGCCAACTGGAAAAAAAAAAAAAAAAAAAAAAAAAAGGTAAAAGGCAAAGGGCAGGCCACTAACAGAAAAAATAACCACATTTAATAAAATTTAAAGCTCCTTGTCCTCCCTGAGCAGGGGCAGCCAGACAGGACTGACCCCAGTGCCTGGCCCTGAGAGATGCTGGGCTCCTGCCAGTGCTTCAAACAAGAGCTGTGCTTTATTCATCTCAAAGTCTGCCTCTGTCTGTGCTGCCTTTGCCTACTTTCCTTGTATGTAGATGAAATTGTATTTTTAAAAACCAGAGTGGCTGCTGCTAGAGATTGGGGTAAACCACATGTCAGCTTTGACTTGTGCATTCATCCCCTCTCAGTGGTGGTGGGAGCCGCCGGGATCTGTTTGACATTGCATCACACGTACCCGCTTCTGGATGCTTGGCCAAAGCCATCCCCAAGCCCACTGGGGCCCTTGGCCAAACCTCGCAGCCTCGCTGTGCCGAGGGGCTCTTCCCCTCCTGCCGCGGCTCCCGGCAAGGAGGAAAGCTGAGAGCACTGTACTGGCCGGCCTCTCGCTGCCCCTTACTGATCTCTGCTGGATTTACCCCTGATTTTCACAGGTGCAAATGACAGGCACACCAAATGCATTACCATTACCCCATGTTCACAGACCCAGCGGCGTGTGAGGCATTTTGAAGCCGGCGTGCAGAAGGCAGCTGCCTGTACTCAGGTACACACAATTTAAGGGCTGACCTTCCAAGCTGGTTGCACCTTGGGTGGGGAAGATGCTCAGACATAATACTGCTCAGGAAGACACCAAAGCACATATTTAGCTGTAAGTGAATAATTTAGTGCAATTCTGGACAGTTACGTATAATTTATCTAAAAGGGGTGCTTCCCTAAACAGGAACCATGAGAACACACCTAAGCTAAGCTGAAGTCAATGGGCTTTACTTCTGAGTAACAATAGCTGGTGCCTGAAGCACCAGGACCAGGGTCTAAATGGCCTGATGGAGAAGGGAAAGATGAAGAAACAGAGATTACAGCAACACCGACATTTAGTTACTCATGGAAACAGGCACAGGTTTAATTCACAGGCATGCATTTTACCTATGGGTTTACGTGGATTTTGGCTAACAGGCTTTGTTTTAGGAATGGAGGGATCCTTGGGCACAGTGCTATCTTACTGACATACAAGTACTTTCTGCTGAGAGGCTGTTTTGCAGAAGGAACTAGAAGGACTGGTCTGACTGAGAAGAGGTTGGAGCAGTGAGGTTTTAAGAAGTCAAAGAGCTGTCAGGGTATGAACATATGTACCAGAGGCAGCAGCATCCAACAACAAGATACCTTTTTCTGTGTCGTGCTCTCCCTTGCTATCCTGAGCCAAATCTTAATCTAATTTTTTTTTTTACTGGTACAAAGTGATTTGCTTAATATAGTCTTACACAGCTATAACTGAGAATAAAATTAGATCTTGGTGTGCTAATTGGGGCCCCGACCCAGAGGAGCAGTTAAGCATACGCTTAGCGTGAAGTACAAGAGCTGCTCCACCCAAGTCAGTGATGGTATGCCTAAGCTTTAGGTTAAGCATCATTTAAAGTACTCGGAGCACACAGTTCACAAGAGCTGGTATCTAACCTTCTCCTGTTTCTGCTTAAATACCTCAAACCTCCAAACATTTTCACATTAAAATAGTGAGTGTTTCGCAGGGAACTATTATAATTTTCCTACCTTCCTTGGAGGAAAATTGCCCTCCAAATTAAGGGGTGAATTTTATTTTAAGGGAGCTGCAAGACTAGAGACAAAGGCATCTCTCCTTTACTGACCTTCATCCCCGTAGCACTGGGTGTTCTTGGTTGTTCCTGCAATGGAGGAATTAGAGAGAAGTGTTTGTAGGAAGGTCTGTGGTTCTCTGGCTTGCAGATTGTGCAAGACAGGAGGACAGTATTTTAATTTAAACTACTAATTCGGAGGGACGCAATAAAACAAAAAAGCATGTAAAGATTTACTTGCCCAAAAACCTCTGAAATGTCTCCTATTTTTAGAATGCTCTGCAAGTGCTTTTCATGCAAATGTACACGCACGTATACATACGTATGTATATCTCTGTTATGTAAATCAACTCTGGCTTCTTATTCACTGTGCTAACGAGCTTTGAAAAGGGTTTGGCATTTCTTTTTCAGTGCAGGGATTTTTGTTTTTAAAGAAATAATTAAAGTTGCATACCATAAAGGTAATTTTAAAGCAGCCAGGCTCCAATAACTGTATTCAAGCTAAATATGATCTAGTTGTGCAAGCAGTCCATTGAAGTACTTCCCTGAATACTTTTAATCACTTGCTTAAAGTTGATGCTAAAGTACCTGGCTGCAATGAGGCCTTACCCAGTGATCTAAGGTGCTTGGTTAGCACCCAGGGAGCCAGGCACTTGAGAGGGTGAGAGGGGGCAAGCTGGCTCAATCTCCCTGCCAAAAAGCACAGATCTGTCTGGTGGAGCCATGGGGCAGCTTTCACCTGCGCTGCGTGGTCACACCGAGTCTTGTGTCCCTGGAGTGCCTGATTCTGCAGCCACACCTCCAGTGATGGCACGGGGCAGGCAGCTCTGGGTGCGCGGGGAGCGCAGCACATGCCTCGCGGGGTGCGTCTTCTGGAATAAAAATTCTGTTCTTCAAGTCTCCATATGAGTCTCCATCCTGCTGGCAGTGAGTCAGGAGATGACTACTGTGGACCCCTTCAGTGCAACACCACCTCTTATAAAGTCATCAAAACCAAGAGGGAAGCCAAGAATTCCTGAGGCTGGATTGCATCCCAGAGTGTCCAGTAAGCATAGATGTACATTACATGTATGCCTAAAATGGAAACACGAGCTGGTGCTTGCTTCTACAGCTTCAAAGGCAGCAGCCAGCAAATTCTCTCTGGAGCCCAAATGCTAGTCCCAGCAGACAGCCGAACATACTGGCTGAGAACAAAGGTGTGCAGCAGGTCCCAGCCCACAGGTGCTGGAGCATCTGCAGAGCAGCAGCCAGATCAGGCTGTACATCGGAGGATATCTGAAAATAAAGTAGTTGGGGTCCACCACATCTGAGAGGACTAAAATGTGCAGCAGTCAGAAAACATCTTGACAAATCAGGGGTTTTTTTTCTGTAAGGAGGAGGATATTTCTTAGTAGCAGCTTCTGCCCATGTCCGTCATTGGCTGCTTTGTGTAACTTCCCTTTTCACTTTAAGCTATCTGTACTGAACACGAAAGGAAATGAAGCAGGATTATTTTACACCCAAGTTGTATATCCCATCAGAAAGGGAGCAGCACCCTGCTGTGCCAACTAGTGGTTTCCATACAGTGGCAATGCATAGAAAACAGACACTGACTTCAAAAAGTAAAACCTTCCAGGGAGCCACTGCTCTCCCTGAGGAAATACCATTTACTGTGCACCAGCTCCATTTGTTCCAGGGACACTTATAACCTCTTGGCTGGATTTTAATGCAGTTCGGGTTGTCACATCACACCAAGCTATGAGCTGCCTTTAGTGGGTAAGAGCAACGGGGTGGGAGGATTGGGTTTTGTTGGTTATAATATTGTTTATTGATGAAGATTAATGAAGGAGCAGCTGGTGTGGAGCAGTCAGGTATTGGAGGCAGAGCATTGATGTCCCTTCCCCACAGAATGCCCTCCTGGCACACCAGGGATGGGAGGACTGGGTACCCCCGCTTGTGGTTTCCACTGGAGTCTCAGCTCTGAGCTCCAGCCAGAGAGGTGAAACGGAGCAGTTTCCATGTTGCCTGCATTCCCTGAATAGTCAACTCTCCTACTCAAAAAGGAAAAGAAAAAAAAAACAAAAAAGGAAAGAAGAAGAAAGCAAGCCCCACAATTTTCTGTGGCATCTCAAGCTGGGGGGAAAGGCCGAGATAAATGGATACTTTCAAGGTCATTAGCTTGTGGAGCTCACAGTTTGTATCGCCCTGCCAGAGCTCCACTTGGAGAGGTTATAAATGCTTTTCGTCTGGAGCGGGGAGCTCATTGTTGGAGTTTGGATCCTCTGCTTGGCTGACAGTGAAAAATCCAAATTCTGGTGGAGCAGGGCCCCCCTCCCTGCCTGGGAGGTCTTTTGTCTATTCATCTGTAGCAGAAAACACAGGGAATTAGATGTGCAGTCAAAGATACCGCAATGCCTTGCCGCTATGGTTGCCACCACCAAAAGCGCCGCTGGGCAGCTGACCTTCCTGGCGTCCCACCAAAGGAGACACAAGGTCAAGTGTTGTTTGCTCTCCAAGAAAATTACCTCAAAATGATGTCCAGTCCCCTCCAGCCTCACCAGCCGGCAGCCCCACAGCCTGTGGAGCAGAGACAGGGGGAGGGACAGAGTCAGAAACCCAGGGTGTGGGGCAGGCACCATCTCTCAATCCTGGCAGACAGCAGATTTTGGGGGCACCCTAAGCCAAGGCAGTGGTGGGCATTTTGCAGCTGCGGCAAGTGCAGCATGGCAGCAGCTGAGCCCACCTGCCGACATGCAGGTGTCTTCTCCTTGCCCCCTGTTCCCAGGCCTGCCAAAAGCACTGCTTTTGGCCACGTGTTTGAGTTAATAACCCCTGCAGCTGGCTCTTTTCTGTGCTGCTCAGGGCCCCTGAGGGGTTTGGAGGTGCAGGGGCCCAGCCACAGTGGTGGTGAAACCCAGCCTCTGCGGGGGAACTGGTGTCACCCTGCCTGGCTCTCTATGTCTCTTCTGCCTTTTGCCATTGCTTTGCTGCCCCAGCGATGCTGAGCATGGGGAGGGTGTGTGCAAGGGCAAGTATCCTTCAATTTCATCACCCTGTCTTGAAGTCTGCTGTATGACACTAGGTAAGACCAGAGTTCTTCCTTCAAAATCAGGTCTTTGCCATTCACACAGGTGTGGGCTGGGTTTGCTCAGTGAATCAACACTGCTCCTGGCACCTCGGGCCACACGGGTCCCTGGGGACTCAGAAATGGTGCAGATGAATTGTCATCTGGGGTCAATGCCACAGATTGAAATGGAAATAAAATTCCAGCTATTTGGTGCTCAGTCAGGCCAGATGTTTTATAGCCTCTGGTGGAACATCAGTAGATGTATTTCACAGTGGTAGAGGTCAAAGATGGACTCTAAAATAAGTGGAGCCAGCATTTTTGATGGCTCTCAGATTAGAGGAATATTTACTAGCAGATAATATCTGCAGAACAAAAACTTCTCCCTCAGGAATGGAGGAAGAGTTTTAGCAGTGTCCGGGACCTTCAGGAACCATCAGGTCTCCCAGACCTCAGTCTGGCACAGAGGGTCTACAGGGCTTTTGTTCTCTTCTTTCAGGGCACCCCGATAAACGAAACCAAGCCCCTCTGCCTCCTGACTGCACACCACTGGGGGGGACTCCCTTGGTGACTAACCACAGGGATTTCTGTTCATCATTTCCTGGTCATGACACTGAAGCACGAGGAACCTAGGAGCTGCAACCTCTGGGATCTCCATCTCCTCTCTTTCCCTTACGCCACCAAGGCCACGGGTCTAGCTCACCCACTGCCTGCACCATCTGGGTAGCTGTGGGGAAATGTCTTTCCAAGCACTTTCTACCCAAGCACCTCCAGAAGCAAACTCCCAAGAGCCTCCAAAAAGTTGCTGCATCTGTAGGGATGCCTCAGCACAGAGCAACTAAGATTTATTCCCACTTATTTGCAGCAGGCTCTACAGGACAGCTGGGCCAACCTGAGATTTAACTGCCAGGTACAGGTCCATTTTGCTACTGAATTTATCCCCAAGATAATCTTCTGTGGAAGTTTTACTTTGTATAAAGATCCATCCCCAAGCATATATAAACTAGAGGCTGCAGTGATACATTTTGAAAGTGGACAGGGCGTGAATTAGCCGCGCTCTTCCAGAGATATTTCTGAAATGGCACACAGAAATACTGAGAGCAGATGTTATATTGCTTTTAGAGGACAAAAATGGGTCATACCTTATAGCAGAGTTTCTAACCACTACATAGTCTCTGCTGTCCTATATTTCTCAGGATCAGAGCAGGGAACAGTAACTCTCCTGCTCCAGGTGTCCTGAACCCCTGGAACAGTTTGTCTCCTAAAAGGCTACTGAGGCAGCACTGGTGTGCGTGAGAGGAAGGTCTGCCTTCTCATCTGTTGTCTTCAGAAAAATAAGCAATCTCCACATCTGAATGAGGGAAAAGTAAAATGATCAGCCCAGATGTCGCCATCCTGAGAATGAGAGTTTGGGGGGCAAACAGATCCCAGGAAGCATGGGACAGAGCCCAGGCAGCTGCGAGTGCTCTGTATGTGGTGTTACACCATGGCCAAGGGCTGGAGGGGAGAAAGAAGACCCGTGAGACCCATTTGACACCAGACATGTAGCACAGGACTGGCAGCTGGGGCAGGAGCCGTGCTGGGGCTGTAAACCGCAGACCGAGTAGCAGGTTGTGCCTGTAGCCTGGGCAAGGCTGACCTTGGCTGAGGTGGACGGATGGACGGCCACGAGGCACTGGCAGGACCTCCCTGGATAGACAGACCAGCCTGAAATGTGAGGCCTCCGGATGGGAGCCAGATCATTTGCCATCGCCTTGTCAGTGTCCTGGGATGACCTGGACACTGAATCACCTCAGGCTGACTCGATGGCTGGAGAGCCTGTAGCTCCTCAGACAAATAGCTTACCTTCTTCACCTCTAAATCCCTTCAGTTTGGCTAGCAGAAAGCTACCGTTGTGTGGGTTTTTTTTAAAAAAAAGGTCTGATCTTTTTTTCATGTAGTAATTTCCCATTATGGAAGGTCTTCCTGAAGAATTGCCTTCAAGTAATCTGATGCTTGTTGGAAAGTGAAGTTTCCCTGGGTAGCAGTGGTTAAAAGACACACTCCTGTTCTCTGCATGTGGCCAAGGTCTGTATTGCTCTGTGCTGACTGCAGGCAGTAACGAGCCAGCCTGCGGCTATAGTGGCAGGAGGATTATAGGAAATGGAAAAAGTACACAGGGGCAGCATATCTGTGATTCCTGCTAGCAGCCCCCAGGACAGCAGAAAGCAGGTAGTGACACTAAAGACATCAGCGAAAGCCCCCCTGCCTCCTCACACAGCCGAGGCTTCAGCTCCAGTGGCCCTGTCACAAAAGCAACTGGGACAGGAGGGATGTGCTCCACAGGCATGGCAAAAATCCCAGATAAGGTCTGAGAGAGAGGCCACCTATCTCCCCAAGTGCCTGCAATGCTGGGACAGGGCTGCAGAGCCTGGCAGGGCTCCCCCCAGCACTGGGGGTCACAGCCTGATGGCTCCTGACCATGTTGTGTGCTAACGAGGGCGAGCCTCAGGACCAGCATCTCCACAGCAACGGGGGAGACAATGGGGGGAACGCACATCAGCCCTGACCAAGTAGGCCATAAGTCAAAACAGGCTATCACACCCAAAATCATGTCAGGGGATTTGCTAGCACCAGTGGAAACCTTACCAGGTTTCATGCTTTAAATAAACAGACCTAAAATAGCCTCACAAGCTACCCAGTCAGAAAAATGCCAAAAACTGGCCAAAAGCTTACCAAGGCAGTCAAAATAATGCAAAAGAATTCAGCCATTCTAAACCGTTTGTTTTTCATGTCAGTCCTTGATTAATAGGCACTTAAATTAATTTTTGTTTGTTTGTTTGTTTGTTTGATCTTCTGGGATTAGCTATTTGAAAGAACACAAGGCCCTCAAAAGATAAATGGAAGCGACACACAGCAAACGTCCACCTGCCCTCTGCTTTTTTTGAAAGACTTAGATGAATTCTGACTCTCCTTTTGGGTTTCCACCTGCCCAAGACATGAAACAGGAGCTCTGTGGGTGTGCAAGGTGGCAACAGGCTCACTGCTATGCTGGACCTCTTTGGTGACTTATAATGAAGCAGGCAGGAGATTTTGGGTCTTCTCCTTATCCTAGAACACCATCCTAGGGAGGTGATGCCAGGCTCTGAGGGCTCTGGTGGAACAAATGTTGGATGCGCTGCCCATTTCGGTGAGGGGAACAGAAATTAAACTTCATGAACTTGAACAAAAGACTAATCTCTGAGAGGGGAGAGGGGAGGGAAAGAGAGAGGAACCACAGACAATTAGTACTCTACAGGCTCTGACAGGGTCATTAATGAGGGATAATATCCAATTAAGGAGGAAGATGGGAAATCTGGGGAATGCCTGTATATATTCCTGTAAATTGCTGGTGGCTCCTCCCTATTCCCCTCCCCAACTTCGATAATCATCTAAACAGGAAAGAAACATTAAAGTGAAATATAGTTGATGGAAAAATTTGGAGCCCACAGGTAGGTGGCTTGCTGCCCAGATGTCCTGGGAGCGCGTCCCCGCTCACACGCTTCATCAGAGATGCATGCATTGAAGGGTGCGTGAGAGGGAGCCTAAAAGGTTCTGGCAATGATTTAACTGAGTTAAAGTCTGTGGGAGGGTTCAGCTTCACATCATGAAGCAAACACAGGATGAGTAACTGATATAAAACTGAAAGGCACTTTACTTGTGTCTTTTGTCTTTAGGATGGCAGGAGGTGGATAATATTCCTGTGCTGACAGGGTAAGGCTGGAGCTGGGCAGACTCTTGTAAAGCATTACAGATTTTTTGTTGTCAAAAAGGTCATAGGCAGCATGGAAATGCAGATTTCCTTCCAGCAGGAAGTCTTTTTTTTTTTTTTTTTTTTTTTTTTAAATAATTCTACCCATCTCAGCATTTCTTTAAATGGAACTGTTAGTCCTGTTGATGTGACCTAAATCAGCAATGTCCTGCATAAGAAAGAGAAATAACTCACAGTCCCCAGTGTCTCAGAAACACTTGTCTGGATTGACAGAGTGAGAGTCTGTTTTGAAAGAGTGTCCTATAAAAATAGCTGGTAGCAGTTTTCAGAAGGTTTGAATTGTCTGGGTTTGGGGTTTTGGGTTTGGGGGTTTTTGGGGGGTATGGTTTTTTGGGTGTTTTTATTTTTAAGGCAAAACCACCAAAACATTAATTATGTCAGCAGTATTGTTTTTAATTTAGTACCTCCCTTAAAAGTGATTCCCAAAGTAGTTTTGAGAGTAAAGCTTAATTTATTTAAGTCTTTGCACATGCTATATAGGGGGAGAGCCAGAAGTACTCCTAAGACTTTTCCAGACCTTTAGGGCTTTTCTGAAAACCAGCAAGTCCCTTTTCTCCTCAAGCTTTATGACTAAATTATATCTTCAGCATTGCTGTAAGGAACAGACACGTATGCATTTACAGATGGGCTCTAAACAGTGTAATCACCAAGTTCTCAACGCTCTGAAGAATGGGACTTCACTTGCTCTTGCCGTCACTCCTTTTCCCCATAAATATATATATATACTTAGTCCCTCTCAGCCACAGTGAGTTACCAGTGGTTATTGCAGCAGTGAACATTATAGATCCCATTTTTCCCAGGGCAGGGCCCTTAGAGTGCACAAAGGCACAGTGCAGGGAAGATTAATATCAGCTTCTGCTTTGCCATTCCAAGCCCCTGCTAACTGTAAATAATATTTTAGCAAAGATCTTGATGCATCATGATCTATTGTGTTGCAGTGATGATGCTGCTTGTTATGTCTTTAGCAGTGATTTATCATCCTCTGCAATGACACAAATCACGGATGGCTCATGACACTCCAGGATGTATGATCTCTTAGTGGTGGCAGTGATGAATTCTGTGCTTAGATCATAACATTTTGAAACCTGGGATGTGGAGCTGATCCTTTGCTTTTTACTTCTAAAAGGTACCTAAAGCAATAAAATCCTCTCTTTGTTAACAATACGTCAAGTAGCACATCTCCCCCTTTCATGACAGCTTGATACGGTTAATTTTGGCTAAGCCTCGAAGGGTTATCAGGCAACACCAGATTACTCATTCCTTTTGCTTTTCCCCTACTACCTCCTAACCTTTAATGTCCTCCTCCTGCATTCTGGTCCCAGGGACATATTTTGAAATTCTGCTGCATGTATAATGAGTATAAAATGTTCCTCTAGGAGCTGGAGAAAGCTCAGATGTTTGGGTACAGTAGGCCCATTCCGACACAACAAGCCTACGCTCAAGCTGTGATCCCAACAGAGAAGAAAGCGTTTCAGGTCTGAGCTGCTCTGATCCAGTGAGCTACTGCCATATCAGCTCTGCTCTGAGGAAGTGGAAGTACTTGCTTTTATTTATTTTTATCCTGTGGCATCGAAACGCCCCAGGTAAGAGAGGACAGAAAGGGGAGGGAGGTGTTGAAGGTTCTCACTCTTCGCTGCTGGGTCCCTGCTGCCGAGGCAATGTGCATTTCTTCTAGGCAACGTGTAACTTATTGTGAGAACGCAGGTTTTCTGGTTTAGTGCTGACAAAATAGACGTGAACGTCAAAGGCAAAAAAAAAAAAAAGAAGAAGAAGAAGAAAGAAAATCCCAATTTTCATCCCTTGGCGATAAGCACCCGAGGAGCTGCTCTGGCTGAGGTCAGGCTCTTCCAGGGCTGCGAGAACCCCAGGCCGGGCAGCTGGGACGCCCTGTGCCCCTCGGCCTCCAAGCCTGGAAGCTCCAAGGTGGCTCCTCACCGCTGGATGGAGCGCAAGAGGTGGCCGAAGAGAGCCGAGGAAGCCTCCTGGGATGCAGGGCTGGCTGCCTGCCTGCCCTGGCCCCGGCCCCGGCTCCGGCTCGGCTTCCAGGGAAGCCGTTGATAACCCGGAGCTGCTTTCCCCTCCGCTAGCGGGGCCGGGCCCCTCGGGGTGCCCCCCGCCGCTCCCTGCCCAGCCTGCCGGCCCGCCAGACCCCGCCCCCGCCACAGCTGCTGCCGCGGCCGCCCGCTCCCCGGGTGCTCCCCCGGCTGGGGACGCCCCGGCGGCCAAGGAGCCCTCGGCAGAGGGACCTGCCGCGGCGTCCCGTACACCTGCTCTGCCGAAGCAGCACGCCGGCTCAGGGAGGGCTGGGGATGGGGTCGGTATCTGCCCTACCCCCTGGCAGCCCCTTCCCGGCCACTGGAGCCGGAGAGGCTGTTCCCCGGGCCGTGATGGAGGCAGCTGGAGGAGCCCAAGCGACCACGTCGTGAAAGCCGCTGTGCGACGGTGCAGCCCCAACCCGCCCGAAGGGCGATTTCCTGTTATTTCCGTGAAGTGCTGGAGCCCGGGGAGGCAGCTCCCGCTCCCCAAAGCAGGGAAAGGTGGGGGGTGTGCAGGCAGCAGCAGCCCCCGGGGGCTGGAAGGGTGAGGGAGCGGGAGGAAGGCAGGCCACCCCGGGGGCACATGGGCTCGGGGCTGCCCGGAGCATTCCGGTGCTTGCCTCCAGCCCGCCGCTGCCGGACGCAGCCAGCCTGGTTTCTTCAACGCTGTAACATGGTCAGGCTCGGCGGCACTTTGCTGATACACCGTGTTACCGAATCTCAGCGAGCTGACGTTTTCTCCTGTTCCTTCCCTCAAAAGCCACAAGCCCTAAGCCAGACAGTTAGTGTAAGAACTCATTTCACACGAGAAAACGGCCCTATTTAAGGAAGGAGCTTTTTTTCCTAAAACTTAGCAAAACAAGAACCGTAATTATCAGCCTGAGACAGCCAAGCATCATGGAAAATTTTACCTCAAGTGGTGAATGTTCAGCCAAGTTAGGATATAACAAAGCAAGATTTTAGAATAGGAAGTCTTGGGCAATCCTGCTTATGGTCTTCAGTGCTCATTCGTGCCTGGGTTTTCTGTAATACTGCAATTCATGATATAATATGATATTACAATATGATACTGCTGCAGTAGGCAATGTTGTCCCCTAAGAAGAGAGTTACATTGACCAAGAAACAAATGTACCATAATACATACTTTTTGGGCTGCATACTCTGGAGTGGTCAGCTATAAAAACACATAGCAGCCTTTCAACCTGGAGTGTGTCTCATTACTGGTCTTGAATGTCCAGGTGCAGAAAGGGAAACATCACCCGGTGGTTTGTGAAGGTGAGAGAAGCTGTTTGAGATACACCTTCTCATGGTATCACAGTTCTCCGGTTCCCAGTGCATAAATGTGGTTATCAGTGAAATTCTTAACAGTGGGATTTTACACATACAATAAATTTATCACAGATAGTGCTCTAGAAATATAAATACGTATTTGAAACTTACAGAGATGCACCAAGAACCTTGTATCTGTTAGTATGTAACCCTTCAAATTTGCTTCTCACTGTTTTATATTCTTGCTTTACAATGAACATGTTTCTGTACCTCATATTTCACCAAGTATTTTCTACTTAACCTGCTGAAAATGTTTTAAGGGCTGTGCAACTAATTGGATTATTGAATGTTTGTATTGAAAGTATGAATAATTGGATTAGATAAAGAATTAAAATGTGTTAGACTGACTAAATCCAGACAAGAATTAAAAATGAAAATCTAAAAGTAATTTAATTCAGGTAAAGAAAATGAAACATCTTCCCAAGCCAAAACAATGACAATACAATAATTACAATAAAAAATACTAATGAAAGCCAAGGGATGTAAAAACTGGGATGACAGAGTGAGTGAGAAGTGCTCCTGTGAGCCAGTATTGCAGCAGCCAGAGCAGCTTTGTTAATGAGGAGGGCTCAGGTTTAACAGTCAGTGTTCTCCTGTGCCCAGAGGAGACGTGAAGGTGCACCACAGCCCTGTTCAGACAACACCCTGGACACCGGACTCCAGGCTTAGTTGAAGCTGAGTCTCCTTGCCCTCAACAACCACTGTTCTATTGCATAAAAGGGGATCCCTCATTCTTGGTTTTATAGGAAGCCTCTCATTTTTTAATGGGTGCCTGAATCTTTTGACTGTGCTAAAACAGCTAGCAATGGAAATTAAGGGATTGGTTTGTCTACCATGTTCTGATGTATTTCTTTCAGCTGAAAGTCTCTGGCAAAATTGACTTGAATTTGCAAATATGTTTGAGCTGCCCTGAAATATCATTTATGGAAGCACCTGGTATTTTCCAAAATATGATATGATGATCACGATTATAAAAGTAATGATAACAGCTGTTATTGGTCAGGTAACTCTACCAGTATTTTCTTATTTCTTCTTTTACATCACTTTTTTACTGCTGCTTATTTCTTTCTTTACCTACCTGCAGCATATTATTTTACATATAGTTTCCTATCTATTTTGCTTGTGCTTTCCACTGCTGTACATGATGGTGCCCTCATGGCTTTATACGCCCTCAGGTGCACAGTCCCATGACTTTTTTTTTATTGCCTGGGCCAAATCCTTCACAGCATTACTCTCATTTCCCTCAGGTATGATGCCAATGAAATCAAGTTACGTCAACACAGAGTTGTGGAACTGTGGAAAAGCACAGCCCTTATCTGTATAATGCCTTGATATATTTTTTCTTTTGTAATGTCTTTCTCAGCACATATCTTTATTTACAGTTCCCTTTTTTTATTTCTCTGCACCTCGTTTTACAAACTTGGCTTCTTTACATTCGGTAGCCATCACCGTGATCTATCTGATCCAGACAGCTGTGCCGAGACAGGGGATTTTGAAATATTACTGTAAAAAACTGGAAGCTTTTTGCCACACTTGTATTCATTTTAGTGGTTATCACTGTAACAGTTAACAAAAGACACAAAGACATCCATACCCAAAACACAGCATATGAAGATTTAATTTTTTTTTTAAATGGCACATACATTTAAAGAGCTCCTACTTTTCCCATTTGGCAAGGCCATTGTTGTGGCTAATGTATGTATTTCTGAAAACAATGATACATTTCCAATAGTATCTTCCACAATTTTTTTTTCAATGAGCAATAAAGGAGGTTGAGGTGGGATGTGTTTTATCCCACCACATTATATCATTCCTCTTTTTCCTCTTTGTTGGATGGCAATCAGGAACCCTCATGCCAAGCTTGGGAAGCAACAGCATCTGGCTCCTTGGCAGATTCTGCAGGCGGTCTTGTTGCCAGCCTTTAAGCTGTGTCTGGGTCTGCTGCATGGTTTGGCTGCAGATGGGCTCTCTGGGTTGCCTTGTGCTTATGGGTGCCAGTTTTGGCTTACCTTTGATTCTGAGGACTTAACTCATTTTTATTCATTTGTGAATAAGGACCCATCCAAATGCTTCATGAAACCAATATCAGAGTGTACCGATATTTAAAATGAAAAGGGAAGGAGGCTGTTTCCCTTCCCCCTTCCCTCCCCAGGATGAAACATTATAATAGCATCTGCAAATGGATCTGGATCTATCAGTATTTCCATTATAAATCAGAGGCTTAGAGCTTAGCCATGAATATTCCTCCCAGAATGAAATGAAACGCTGCTGCTGGTATCAAAACAGTGCTGAAGGTTTTTTCAGACCACCTAGACATTCCCACACTCGCCTTCCCTTCCTTCAAAGGGGATAATTTTGAAGATGTGGTAGTCTAACATTAAGCATATGTCGGAAAACATCTGCACAACAAAACTGCTTCTTATGCTTCTTGCTGATGTTTCTGGACACTGAGGTTCAATACAGTTTTGGACTCACTTACAAAAACAGTGTCTAGGCCTGGAAGAAAAGCTTTGAAATTGGAGACTCGGTGGACCTACAGACCCTCAAAGGGTCTTCTGGGAGGGTGCAGCAGGGAAATGCTGTACCCATCTCCTGCTTTGGCACCTGCTATCAGCTCCTGCCACTCTAGAGATGTTGCTGGTGAGACCCAGTTCGACCACCCTTCTGCCCAGATTTCGACACCCAAACAGCCCCCTGGTAGGAGCAGAGAGGTTGCAGGGAGAGCGGGGTGTGGGGAGGCTGCGTGCCCTAATCGGAGGTGTCAGGCTGTTGTCAGGGGGGAGCCAAGTGCCTCTGCCCAGCCAGCAAGTGCAGATACCGCTCGGCACAGATGGCTGGGGGGGCTGCCCAATGACCAAATTAAGCCTTCAAAACACAATATGACTCCTAGATTTTGGAAGGAACCTTTCTGAACACCGGACCCCAGTACCTGCAGTGCTGCATACCTGGCTGGACCAAGATTGGCTGCTTTCAGTCATCTTGGGACAGGTGCCTTTGGGGCAGCTTGATTTCTTGGGAAGCCATGTTCCTGCTGAGCCAGGGGAGGTGCGAGGACCTGGTGTCCAAGAGAAGTGGGTGGGATGGGGCTGGAGGGAGCAGGGGAGCGTGAGGAGCTTGTTGGCATCCTGTTAGAGTGTACATACGGTAATATAGGCAACGGTGCTTGGGGACCAGGACACTTCCCCTGCCTACAACTGGGCCCTCTTGGTAATGCTGGATGCTGGGCAACCCTGGGTCACAGCTGTCCATGCTGATTCCCAACCTGACCCTGTTTCCCTGCTGAGTCCCTTTAAGTGAGCAGAGCAGCCCTCCAAGCAGCCAGCCAGGCACTGAGGACAATGCACAGCAAAACCTCTCCCAATTATAAGGGGACTACAGGCAGAAGTTCTAGTACCATTAATGACAAAAGAAAATTAAAGTAAAAAAAATAACAACACTTTTTTGAAAGGGTATTTCTATTTTCTCCTTGATATACACAGTGTAAAATATCACTGCATGAAATTTTATCCCTATGTGTGTGCTGCAGGAGTCACGTCAGTGACACATACTGTTACACGAAATCCAGCTAAACATAATGCAACATTCAAAGCAGCAGTGTTCTGGTGTCCCTTGCTTCCTTTTTTAAACCTGCCTTTTCTGTATTTAGGGAAAAGGTTTCTTTCCTTTCCACATTTCCCTGCAGTCTATAGGCAGTCTCTGCACATGATTTATAACAATCTTCCTTGTGCAATTTCTTTTGAGATTCATCTTTTTGCAATCCTTTGTAACAAACTTTCTTACAGTCCTAGGTTGTTGCAGTCTTTCTTAAATGAATCAAGGCAGGATGTCAAATATGTTGGTCTAATGGCTGGCACCTTTCTAACCCCCACCCTTTTCTTGTTAGCAACGTGAGGAAAAAAAGTTAAATCACAACAAAATTGTTATAGATTCTCTTTTGCAAGTTATTTGGGGAGGGGAAGTTATTCACCTTTAAAATGAGTGATGCTCCCAGTTTGGTGAAAGACCTGAGCACCTGTGCAGTTCCAAGTATGGAAGGAAGCTACATGCATTTGATGAAATTACTTGCCTTTTAAAGTCCTTAATAATTTTCAAATGTCAGGTCTCATTTTCACTTGTAGGTCAGTACCTTGTCTAAAGTTCATTTCTTTTTTTTTTTTTTAGCTGGTAAGAGCACACATTACAGATCAAAATAATAACCAAATAACTAGTAGGGCTCCTTAATGTGAACCTTTCCCTTCTGCATGAGTAGTAAGAGAATTCATCAGGAAATCACACACTAGCATTAAAACTACAAGCTAACATTATCTCCAAGAAAGACGGCAACCTGACCAAAAACTGAGTGTCCAGACAACAGAGCAGGTTAAGTGCTGAAAAATAGGACTGGTGAATATTTATTTAAATTGTATTTGAATTTTCATTCCATGCTGTGTCTTCTGGATATTTCCTTAGGGAAGTGAGAGTTCACTATTGCTGGAGTGGTTGGTTGCTCTTTTTAATGTCCTTATTCACATAAAACCCACAAATGTTTATGTGTTTGTGTTTGTATTTCTTTTTTTACTGTTCTCTTTGACAAGTTTCACCTGCCCAGGGGGAAACAGAAGGGGTACTGTGTGGTTTAGGTGATCAACTCAATACCATGAAGGGTGAATGGCAAATAGGAAACTGTCAACTCAAACAGCTCATAAATAAGGCACCAGAACCATTGACAGCCAAAAGCAAAAATATACCAAAAACTTAACGAATATGCTCAATGCAGTTCCAGCTGGTCCATCAATCATTCACCAACAGAAATGCTACAACCATGGCAAATAATAAACAAATAGTATTACTTTTGCTAGCTCTTTTGTGCATGACTCCTGTCTCACAGAGGAGGGTTATGCAGGGATCTCCTGCCTTGAGTTTAGAGCATGTCAGAGATGCTCTACAGAGATGTGTACTGGCCCCCCACTGCATGTCCAGAGCTACCTCTTCCATGTCAGGTCGTTGCTATATAAGCATAATTGTATGGGATTAAGTTATTGCTATTGATAGTTTGCTGTGGATCTAGGCACAATGGTTGAGAAAGGCACCTTTATTGCTGTCTCACCGTCCAGTTTCTGGTGGGCCAAGGTGCACAACACAAAAGCTGCCATCCCACTTGGCTCTCATCGCTCTTGTTTTTGGCACCAACAGTTGAGGCCAAGGACTGAATGAGCACCAGAGATTAATCCTGCTCTGAAAGCTTGCACATCAGGACTGAGGCATGTTGGAAGAGGAATATGAAATGCCTGCACACCTCCTTCTTGCATGGTCCTGTTCTCTGGGTAAAGAAGGGTACTATGATCCTGTGGGGCTAAGGGCTCTTCTAACGATTTTAGCATTCTCATTAATGGTTTGAGAAGGTGGCCAGGTTTAAAAGCTGTACTCCAAGAAGGGGCACTTCTGGAGCAGATTTGCCTTTGGGATGAAAGCAGCCCCTTTACTTCTTGTCCATAGGTAATTTTTTTAATAAAAGATTGGAGGAAGTCCATGTCACATTTTATATTCATTCTTTAGTTTGATTTGCTAGCAGTGCTTTGCCCTGCTTTGAACAGTCATCCCTCAGATGTTTAAACAAACACCTTTTTACATTTTCAGTTGGGCCTGTCTTTTAATTTCCCTTCCGTGGCATTTTACCTGCAAACTTAAGGCTCTTGCCACTTGCCAAGACACATACGCAGCTCCTCACTGGGTAACAACACATGCACACATGAGCAGCAGCTGCTCCTTTATGTGCCTGGAACAAGCAAAACTTGGGAAGTTGGAAGAGCCGTGTAGTGCAGCCCGATGTATGCAGAACTGGGGTATTTGCCACACAGCGAGCCAGCTATGTACATGGTGGCCCTGCAAAATGGCAGCAGCCCTGTCTGCCTCCTGTGCCTGCCCACTTTATTCTGCTTTCCAGCCAGGGCAAGGCAGCCCAGCATGCATCAAGTCTCCACTGTGCCCCCCCGGCCGTCCCGCCTGAGGAACAGAGGGAGGGGACAAATCCTCTGCTCTGGCCGCAGTTCCTGAAGCAGAGGAGACATCAGCCAAGACTGCAAGTAAAACAATTGAAGTAAATCTTCAGGTTTCAATAGTGGTGGGTTTGGTTTTTTTCTTTCCTTTTCTACTGTGTAAGCTGTCTCTTGTTTTTATTTTCCACAGGTTTGGCAAACATTTGGCTTTTATAGCTCAAGCTCTGCCCAGACACTGAGCTGGATATAGGCTTTGCTTAGCTTTTGACTTGCATGTTAAACAAGAATTAGGAAATAAAAGAGATACTATTAGGGTTTGGACTTTCTGGTTTTAGAGTCAACAGGAGCTTTGTTGTCCACTTCTGGAGGAGGATGACGGAGAGCAGACGGTCTCCTGTTAATATTGTAACCTGGTAAGTTTGCTCTTGAATCCCAAACCAGGTATGTGCTGCCCATCTGACCTCTTCTGCAGTATTGCTCTCAGTCCCTGGCAAGAAAGACCCTTCCGTTAGGTTCTGCAGCAGCAGGATAGGGTCCAGGATATTTAAATCCTCAATACTTTCTGTTATTTCCTGACAATACCCAATTCATTGGGCCAAGATCTGAATACACATCTTCCTCGCACCATTTCACAAAAGGCTTGGATCCCAAGAATAGGAGAAACCACTGCAATACAACGAGGACATATAAATATGAATGTCAAACTGCCCCATCAATGAAATGCTTTAAAATGCAGGGAGTGCCATGGTGCAGTGGGCCACAGAAACACAATGAAATGATAATGAGGACAAGCGGAGATGAAGACCACCCACCAGTAGTTTTATGACTGTGACTTGGAACGACAGTTCTCAGCGGGGCCATTGCGACTGGATGCCATTGTCATTTTTAGCACATGCTAAAGTAGCAATTGTGCATGGACATTTCAACTGTTGCCTTTGACAAACAGCAGCCAGACTATTTATGAACAACCCCCCCAACCCCATTCTTGTATGTTTGGCTGCATCTGTAGGTAGGAGAGAATGGAAGACTGCTACTTTGTTCTGGCAGGTTTTCCCATTGTCACTGTCTGCTACTCCTTGCATATGCTTAATTTTCTGAGGAAGAGAAATTATTTACTCTGGCCCCTTCCTAGCCAGCTCTCCAGCACTAATCTTCTCTTACGCAAGCTTCTGCCCCACTTAAGCTGAAGTGTCCTCCATGGTCCATTGCATTTGCCCTCCTTTCCTTGAAAAAAACCCAAATTCAGAATTAAGAGTATCAGAGTAAACTTTTTCAGGGCTTGGTTGCACCCTTAAGACAAAACTTGGGGTTTGGAGCAATGAAGAAGAGGAGAGAAAGGTGAGGTGCAAGTATGTTCCTGCTACATTGGTTCACCCTGCCAGGGAGGTGCGCATGCTGGAACAGAGCATCTCCCAGGTGTCCTGGCTTAGGTTTCTGCCTCTCCATCCCCAAACATTGCCACTCAGTTTCTTGGCAACTTTCACCAACACCTCAACTCTAGCACAGGGCAGAAGGGGTGCAAAAGGGTGTAGGAGAATGTTCTCCCACCCAAATTCCACATCAGAAATAGCGTGACTCAAGATTTAGGTAAGCAACAAGTCTTCAAATCAATAATCCAAATGCAGATCTTTTCTGTTTTGCAACTCTACTAGAAAATTACCAAGTCACATTCAAAAAATGCAGCCTTTTAGGTTTGCTCACTGTATCATAAATACCTATAGATTTCACAGCACCCTACCAGCTTGCTTTTAAGTCCTAATGTATTAAGAAACTCATCCAAAAAGAAGTTGATAGCTATTATTAATCCTTCACTCTTCAGATCGTGTCATAAAATGTGTAGCTGTGTACATTAATGTGCCACCATACCAGGTCATCTCTCCTAAAGCTTTCATCATGGGATGTCACTGAAAGGTGCCACCTTCACAGCCAAGAAATGCCTAATTTCTCTATTAGCCATTCATTCAGTAGTTATTTAAAGTGAGCATTATTTTTTTTTTCTTTAACTTTCTGTGTTTTGCCCAGGAGACAGCTGTAACATATCTCAGAATATAAGCACTCATGCTATTCTCAATGGCCTCTGCAGAAAGATATGTTTAATTTGCATGCACGTGATGATAAAGGAAGCTGGCTCAGAGCGAGCTGTTGGTAACAGGTGCTTCTGGATGGTCAGATTTAAGGGACTGCAGGAGCACTGAGAGGCCTCCAGCATGGACCAGAGCTGTATGCTATTCTAAGTGTTGTACAACCCCTTTATAAAAAGATGGGGAGCTGTGTATTCATTCCTGAAGGAAAAAAAAAAAAAAGAAATAGAGAGGGTGAAGGAGGGGAGGAAGGATACGTGGCAAACAGAAATGCACAGCTGAAGGCACAAGGAGATAGGCACAGCACACCCAGCTGTGGAGATCATCACACATTCAGGCCGGTTTTTATCCTATCTAAGTTTTGGGAGAAAACCTGAGACATCTCCCTAAGACATGTCTTAGGTATCCTAAGACAGTTAGTGAAGAGATGGACTGGAGAGCAGCAATTTAATAAGATAATTCAATGAACCTCAGATAGGAGTGTCTTATGGAGCTATCTATCACTTTCTGGAGACTACGGCAGAAGTCTAGTGTCCAGCCTTGAAATGTGGGGTCCTACACTGTCACAACAACATAAGTATGGAGCAGGCAGACAATTTCTCTGGCTCAGGAAGCTTCTTATCAAAATCTCCATGAGACTGACAATCACAAAACATGTGGCCTGAAGCTAAGTGGAGCAGAAGGTTCTGGAGCAGTTCACAGGGAGGTGGTGACCATGGCTCTGCAGGAGATGTGTGTCGTGACTCTGTAACTCCCCCATACAGCTCCTGTGGTGGTTCCAATAGCTCAGAACTGGCAGCAGAGCTCTTGAGCCAGAGGACTGTCTGTGGAGGCAAAAGAGCAAGGAAGGTCTGCCCCATGAAGTTGTGGAGACCAGTTGCATGGCCAACTCAATCCCATCCCACTACAGAGTACAGGGGCACCTGAGCAGCAGGTGTCATCTCCTGCCTGAGCACTTCCTCCTCATCTGAGCTTTCCATGGCACAAGATAGGGAGGGAGAGTCCGGTGACTCTCTGCCATGAATAAGATTCTGGTTGGGAAACTCAGCCTTTCTGTGCAACACAACTTTCCAGCTCTAAAACCACCTACAATGGCTGTAGAAATGATTGAGAATAGTTCAGGAAACTGAAATTTCCTCTTGCTCTTGGTCCTTGAACTCACCACTCCTTGCACCATCCCCAAATAATCAATGAGTACTTTGATTTGCAGTCGAAACACGATGCAGGTGTGTGGCAGTGGTCTTTCATGGGATATTTGCTGTTTTGTAGAAACAAGAAGAATCACCTCACAGAAAGTTCAGCAGAATACGCTTGGCAATAGTATTGACATTCTTTGCCAGGCGTGAATCCTCAAACTGATGTTTCCAGATCTCAGTGCCTCCGCTTCCTTTTCTGCCTGGTTAGATAAAAGCTTCTATACGGTGCTAGCCTAAGTGGGATCTCAGAAACTCACAAACATGCATCAAGAACACCCAGGAAGACCTCACGTTGTGGGTTGTCTGGCGTCCCTATTTGACAGATTTCCCGCTCAAGGCATATGTTGGTGAAGAGGCATGTCCAATACCGTGCAGGAAAATTGCTGGTGGAACTGAGAAAGGAACTCGGTGACTTTGACTCAAAGTTCTCAAAGTGAGGGTGACAGAGCACTGGAACAGGCTGCCCAGGGAGGTTGTGGAGTCTCCTTCTCTGGAGACATTCAAGACCTGCCTGGATGCCTTCCTGTGTGAACTCATCTAGGTGTTCCTGCTCCGGCAGGGGGATTGGACTGGATGATCTTTCGAGGTCCCTTCCAATCCCTGACATTCTGTGATTCTGTGATTCTGTGATTCTGTGATTCTGTGATTCTCTGCCTTAGCCCCCACTCCTCCTGCCCCTTTGTCCTTCCTGCTCCCTGAATCTTCATTCTTCTTAATGCCTCAATGTATAGATTCAATAGGCCTTATCATATGAAAAAGAGGACACTTGTGGCTTGAAAACACTGTATGTTTAAATTCAGCATAGCTGTGAGAACAGGCAACAAGAAATGGGATTACAAACAGTCAAGCAAGTTCACACGTTAGTTATGTCCGAAGAGAGTTGCTCTCCTTTGTTACAGTGTGCTCCACTCATCTGTGCAGCTGTGCATCTGGCCTTTTGTTTCTCTACCTATTCTCATAGGTGACTGTTGTAATGAGCAATGACAGAGCTGAGAGGCTGATGAGCAGAAACCTCCCGGATGGGGTGCAGCATGGGACTCACGTGAATAAGGCACTTGAAGCAAGGGAATCTGGAAAGATATTAAAATATATAGGAAGACATAACCATTGTGAGCAACACTGTGGTATGTCAGCCCCACTTTCCTGCAGACCTCTGTATGCATTCAGCCTCGCATTGGACCCTCAATCAAATCTCTCCTGTTTATTCTGAGTGTTTCCACCTACTGTGGTGGAGACTACACAGGAGCTCTCTTCAAGCACCTGATCACCAGTGTATAGCTGGTCCCTCCTCTGGACTGTGCTGAGCTTCTCAGTGTTTGGTACAGCTTGTTCTCCGTGCCAAGCTCAGACCAAGTGACCTAGCGCAGTATTTTTCAAACTCTGTGTCTGATCTCTAAATGGTGGGTTTGATACTTTGTAAGGGAGATTGGAGCCTGGCTGCCAAGGAATGTTTATTTTTGTGTTCTTGCCTAATCATTGTCACAGATGATTCAGCAAGAGCAGAACCACCACTCTGTCTGAAAAAAATTCTGCCGGGGCTTGCTCTCATTCAATTTGGAGTGGAAATGAACAAAAATATATTAAAAGCTGTCCCTGTGCTCCCAAAGGGTACTTTTCTGCATTTTGAGGAAGGAACATTGAGCTAAAATTGGAGAAACTTCACAGGTAGAAACATTATTAACATAATTAATGGCTTATGTAAACCAGGAATAATGTTGTCTGGAGGATGTTTTGCTGTCTGCAAAAACTCAGAGACCTAACAGGTACCTGCAGTTCCACGTCTTGATGTTATTTAACCAATTTTCTCCTGCCATGAGGAGGTCAACAGTCATGTACCTTCTGTGTTGGACACTGTCAAGCCTTGTTTACTGTCATTAGAAGGTCCCAGGAGAAAGCTGGTGAGTTTTTGGCAGTTTGTGGCAGAGAAGAGAGCTACAGCTGCAGAGCAGTTGTTGTCATAACACCTATTCATCATTATCCCTCCCATCATGAATCACCTCCCGATAACCAACCCCTCTTTGTTTACATCCATCACATCTAGAAAACCCGCACTTGCCTCCAGGAATCGCATCTCTACCTGGGAAATCTCTGTCCAGCTTTGTGCCAGCATTTCTTCCCCAAACACAGAAAATTCTCGAAGTCTCCCTGCTGAGAGAACAGGGACAGCTTTTCAAATGTTTTGTTCACTTCCACTTAAAATTCAACCAGAGTATCTAAATTAGGAATGCTGCTACATTCCAGCTCAGAAAGCTGCAGTGCTGTTACAAAGAGGGGTTTCGTCTCCTCCTCGTCATCCAGAACCCCATCTTTCTGGATTGTCTGGTCCATTCGCCTAGGTGGAAAGCTCGGTAGGGGATCTGTGTTGTACCCTTCCTTCTGTGTCTGGTGCAGCGTGGAGCACCATGTCAGCGACGCACTAATACACAAGAATAATCAGCTCATCAAATCAGCTTCATTAGTTGGAGCTTGAGAGCACAGCTCCGCTGCCCAGCCCCGCAGACATGCAGCCTGCCTCACCGCTCCATCTGCTGCCGCCGAGCAGGAGGGGTCTGCCCATTCGGCTGTTCACGCAGAAGTGCAAAACCCCGGGACACTGAGGGTACTTCGAGCATGTGCCATGTTCCGGCCTGACACAGGTCACCAGGGGACTGCTGCTTCTCCCCTGTCTCTCCTATGTAAGACCAAATCCAACTCCAGAACGCCAGCGATGAAGCTGCTAGAGTGAGGTGTTAGGCCATTAATGATTTCCTTGGGTTTTGGGGGGAGGGGAGTGGGGTCTGGTCCAAAAAGTCTGCCTTGCATCCCTATTGCAATGTGGACTCCCAGAAGCTGCCCTGCGCTGCTGGTGGGTGGCCCCACAGCAGTGACCTTTGCTGGGAGGAGGCTGACAGGGCTCTGCGGTCCCCGTATTTCCATAGCAGAGGAGTGGGACACCAGCAGGTCACGAGTTTCACAGATTTGTTCTCTGCTCGGAATTTCTGAGTGAGAGTATTTATGGATAGCACTGGAGTTATTTTTAAGGGAATGGCTCTGTAACTAAGCACTTTAGGAAAAAAAAAAATGAGGCCACCATGTAGATGAAAAGGCAGGTGGAGAGGGCTTTGCTTGAGCATATCTGGCGTGGAAATGGATGGGTGCAAGCACCTAGTGGGTGCTTGCTATGAAAACCCCTAGGACTGGTTATCTTCACAAATGCTCTTCTTCAAACAATGATGAATAATAAACATATGTATAAATCTCTCAGTCTTTGGTATTGCCAAGGGTCTGTGCAGAAGTATCTGTTGCTTACACTCAAGTTCTCTCTCTCTCTTTCTCTCTGTGTATTTTTAGCATGGATGGAGATATAGTCTCAGAAAATGTAATGACATGTGACATGCAGGATTCATATGTATCTAGGCAGTATGGGAATGTACCATGTAGGAGGAGATGTAACATACTGCTTGGCTTCTAATACCCATTACTTAAGCATAATAAGGCGCATTATGGAAGCAGATAAGGGGGCTCCCCATTGCGCCTAGGCATTAGAAGACATATGTTTATCCCATAGCTGTGTTTTGCCTTTGCTTTATGTCATTACATTAAAGTCAATTCATGCAATATTGACTGATGTTTTATACTGGCTTGTCAAAAATGCTCTAGGGGTTTGTTTTTAGAAGATGATTGGTTTTCACAAGAAAACAATGGTCAACTTGATTGCACCTCTTCCATGCCACTAACAAATATCTGCTAGCAAGTCCAATCAGGTACCAGTGCAATGGTATCTGGCAAATGGTATATGGCAAATCATCTAATGCTCAGGAGAATTTCTCTGCTGATTTTTAAGAGAGTCAAAAGGCAATGTTCTGTCCTGGAGTTACCTTTGTAAGTCTAACAAGATGAGACAGAGAAGTTTTGCCTTGTAAGTGTTTCTAACTAAATGTTTTTCAAAAATATAGCATGTTTAAAGAAGCATTGAATGTCCACAGTATCTCTGTCACTGGGAGGAAGTGTTTCAAATGGAAGGATCAGCCTCTTCCCTCCCTTGTTTTCACATTGCAGCCTAATTTTAATGAGAGCTGTAGCCTGCAAATGGATACAGAAAAGGGCTGGCAAGGGATCTTAATATCACAGTTCAAGCAAAAATGCCTATTTTCCTAACCAAGGTTTGAATTGCATTGTAAAGATAGACACTTGAATGGTTGACAGCTTTAACAAGAAAACTGTGACTTCAATCCTAGTGCAAACCATACATCTTGTGAGATCAAGTGGAATGCTCTGTACAGATGCCAAAAAGAGCTGAATTTTTAAAGCCTGTTTTTTTATTAGTAGTTAATGGTATATATTTAGCAATGAAAAAGATCATTTGACAGCACATCAGTCTTGCCAGATATATGAGCAAAAGGAGACTCAAAAAAACCCATTTGTGTGGGGTCTTTTTTGTCTGAAATTTTAGGAGGAACCAACCTACCGGATGCAAACTCTGCTGAACTAGATGGAAAGACTGCCATTGATTTCCATGGACTTTAGATCAACCATAAGGAGAGGAAGCAAAATGCATGCTAGGATGTTTCCTTGGTTATTTGCCTGTCCTTTTAAATGCTATATGTGACATTTTAAAGTTCAGGTGTTAAAAAAGGAATGATAGCTTCATGAAGGGTTTGTCAGTGAACTGCAGAGTTTAGAAGGCTGTTAAAAATATGAATATAAATGTCTCTGTGCATACACACTACAGGGACAGAATTTAATTTAGCTGGAGATGGTGGTACCTGACACTTTCTGCTATGAGAGCCTGTTTTCAGTTTTCTATAACTTTGCCAAGTTTTAACCATTCGGTGTCTACCTCACGCTGAATATTTTGCATCTCTTGATTCTACCAGCAAGGTGATGAAAAGCTACCCAGTATTGCAGAATGGAGAAGGCAATCAGGGGATCTGGCCACATGGCAAAGGGAGTAAGTGACAGCGAGAGAAGCATGAGGGTGGACAAAGGAGGGGACAAAGTGGAATGGAAGGTAAATCAGATGGGGGCAGCCAGACATGAGAGTGATGGGGTGGGGTGGAGGACTAGGCCAGCAGGAAAGGCAGCCTGAGAGAGAAACAAAGGAAAGGGTGAGGAATAAAAGACCCCCAAAGCAATCTGAGCAGTAAATCCTTGAATCACGTATTCATCTTCTTTAGCGTTTTTTTTTTTTTTTTCTTTTTTCCCCAGGCTAAAGAAAATGATTTATGCAGCACCAAGCATAAAGGGGCCCCATTCTCCACTAGCTGGTAAGCATTGCTGTGAGAAACACAACAGCAGCAACAGCAAAGACAGGAGAAGATGCCTGTTGTAATTTCAAAAACCCTGGGAATGACTCATTGATCAGACTGCTCCCAAGAAGAGTTGCTTGTCGCAACTGTTTGCTTTCTTTTCCCATTGAGATCACAGTTTTTATATTAATTTTCTAAGCACTGGGAAGTGGCTATGGGACCTCAGAAGAAGGCAGAAGAGCTGAAAGGCGAAATGGAGACTGAGGGTAGGGGGGAATGAGCAAAGACACAGTGAGGAGGGAGACAAAGCACAGATGAGGAAAGAAAGCGAGTGAGGAGATACAGAGAGGGGAGGAACCACCAGATGGGGAACAAAATGCCAGATAACAAAATCTCTCAGCATTTGCAACTCTATTCCAATGTATGTGTATGTTCCCTGTGCAAACATTTCTTCCCAGAGGAGCTTCATCTCCTGGGTATGGGTGCAGCACCAATAGAAAGGACAGCTGGAGAGATAGCTTGATGTTAGTATGTCAGAGGATGTATCCCTATACACCACGCTGCTAGAAATGCTAAAGTCCCAATTCCTGTGTGCTCTCACACTCTAGCTGCTAGGTTTAAAGCCTAATTTCCAGGAAAGCAGCATACATTCTCTTGTGCATTGACCATGGGACCAGATGCCAACCCCTCCTAGGGAAAGGTGAAAGTTTCCCATGTTTAGGTACACCAGCATGTTGCATATCACATCTGTTTTGCGGAGCTGTTTATGGGAGGTCCCTCTAACATGCACCTTCCTTCTCTAGCAGTCTGTGTCTGTATGTGCCCCTGATCCACAGATTAATTATAAGATTATGCTTGTGGTAGCTGCCTTGTTGCAGTGCTGCTGGGAAACAGCATGTAGGCGAGGAGGTGCCCCTCACAGTCTAACAGCATGGACCCATCACAGGCATTTGTGTAAAGGAGGTTATTTTGGAAGTGCAAGGAATCACACAATTCCGGCACAAATGTTTCCAGGAGATGTTGCTCTTCCTGCATGTGTTCCAAAGGGGAAAAGGGGAAAGGTACAGGGAGGCTTCCAGCCAGCCCCATTAACTTTTGCAAATGAATTCTCTAACAAACGCAGCTTCTCCTTGCAGCATGAGTTTTGCATACAGGGTGCACCAGATTCATGGGCATGCCCCTGTTCATAGCTGCCTGGCAAGGAGTTAGGGCAGAAAAGAAACAAACATGCTGGCCCAGACTTATTGGTAAATGGGTTATTTGGAGTGCTGGCTAATAATATTATCTGATGGATCTGTCACCCAACTTTAATTGCATTGTCTCTGTACACGGCCACCACAGGAAAAAAATTGTTTTGTTCTGGTTTTGCCTGTTCAGAAATTATCCACACACATTCCCTAAATGTTTAATGGGTCTTTGAGTGTGAGGTTTTTCCAAATGGCTGCAGAAGCCCTTCTGCGACTAATTTATCCATGTGAATATTTGCTAGCAATGACACCATTCCCCTGTTGGATGCAAGCATCTGTGGCTGTTAGGCTGCTTTGTGTGACAGGACCCTAAGTGATGACCAAGAGAAGAGGAGAAGATACAGATGTATGGGTGGAGCAGAGGAAGAAGGCCAGTCAGAGTGACTGCTGTGGTTTAAAGACCCGTCAGTTGTTAAGAGGTCATGGCTTCTCTTGCTTGTCTCACTTTTCCTTTCACAGGTAGTTTGGTGACTAGAGCCACCACCTTGGCAAGTAAATAAGGTCTATAGCACCAGCAGAGGGAATCAGTAGTTTTTATTCACTAAAATATGAGTTGCTTTTTTTTTTTTTAAAGCTGTAGTCACACAGCTGTAGTCTGGACTCCCACGTTTCAGCTGTTCCCTCTGTCCACAGGCAGAAGTAATGCGTCACTTTCTGAATAGTTTTTTTTAAAAAAAAACCCCCAACCAAACCAACCCAAATCAGTTAATCAACAGCAGCAGTTAAGCCAAGTGGAAATGGTCCATTTAGCTTCAGCCAGGAGAGGCAGCGCTGACTGTGGCAGGTACTAGGTGCAAAGCTCAGCGTTGTTCTCGGCAGGTGCTGTCCCCACTCAGCCCCAGAGGGAGCCTGCCCCGTCTGACCAGCACTCAGCCCTGTGGTTCACAGTGCCCAGGTCCAGCTGGGCAGCGAATAGAGCCAGTTCTCTTACAATTTAAGAGGCTCAAAGCACGGCATGTTCAAGCAGGCTGCCGCGGGCCCCCGGAGCCGCAGCACAGCCGCAGACAGGGCAGGAAAATGCTGCGTTCCCCGGCAAGACGCACAGGATTTCCTGCAGCAGGTCAAGAAAACATACCTTCCCATTGTCCCTGCTGTGTCACGGGGAGTCCTTGTGCTCCGCTGGGGACAATGTCAATTCCTACCGTGGCAACCAAGGAAAACAAGGAAGGTTGTTTGGCATTTTACGCGATGCTGCTGCCTGCCTCCCTCACCAGAAAGGGCCAGCACTGGGAGAGACGGTGTTCCTCGTGGCTGCTAACGAACGTCCCTCGTCGGCTGTTGGTTGGCCGCTGAGGTGGAAAATCTGTGGCAGCCCAAGAAAGAAAAGCTGGATTTAAGACAAACAAATGTTTGGGGGGGGAGGTGGGAAAAAGCGGACCCCAGCCAGCTCTGCACAGCGCCGTGCTGGCTCCTGCCCTCTGAGTGTCGGGAGCAGCGGGCAGCCCCAGCATGGTGGGCAGCGGAGGGGTGTGGGGTCCGGCTGGGCGGCCAGGCAAGGCCCCTGAGGGCATTTTGGGCCAGGGCTGGGCCCAGCTGCGGTGAGGGGGATGTCTGGCACTCAGGGCCTGGCCCAGAGGCAAGGGTTCAGCATGGGAGGCTGGCCACCCTGCAGCATGCCCAGGGCCAGGCTTGGCGACCACTCCTCCACCAACCCCAGGTGAACTGTAGAGTGGGCTTCATTTTGCCCTGTCCTGATGTTCTGTGTATTTACTGTTATTGTCATATTTCCCCACTCTGTAATTACTTTAACATTAGAAATAAACAGTCATAGTGAGGAAACTGCAGTTTTATATTCTTGCAAAGCCTGGGGACTGAGCCTTTCAGTGGGTGTTGAACAGACAGAAATGCTACACACCATGCTGGACCTCAGAGACATGGCACAGACCTGACCAGCACACGTCTCCGAAGCGCTCTGAGTCCAGGCCACATTGGCGCAGGTTGTATCCTGACCCGCTTTGGAGCCCCATGATGGAGGTCAGGAAAGGCTCAGCTTTGATACTGCTGGGCTGGCACACCTCCAGGATCAAAGGCACTGTTTGCTTCCTGTCATGCTTTTGTGAACCTGCATTTGCTTTTTGTCATAGCACCAAGCCAGCAAGTGCAGGATGAGAGAGAGCACCTGGAAGGCAGTGGCAAAGATTATAAGAAACCATGCATTTTACTACAACTGAAAGCGAAGAAATTCTCACTCCAACCCTTTAAAATAAGGTCATCTCAAAATACACATGGAAAAAGTGTAAATCAACTTATTGTTAACAGTGACACACGGATATGTTTTTGTTTTTGTACTGTTAGTAAGAAAATCTCTGAAAAGTTGACTTGAATAAAAGAGTATCAAACTGTAAGCTGAAAAAACACACAGTCAGTGAATAGGACATCACCTCTGGGCTCAAGAAACGACTTTTCAATTTCTGGCTAAAATACAGATTTTCCCTCCAGTCTTGAAAAGTCAGTCTATTCTACATTTCAGTGCGCCCTAGAATTCTTGTTTGAATAATGCTGATTATTTGCTTGGTTAAGGATTGTTAATAAACCCCACCACAACACAAACCTTAAAATACAGCCCTAGAGACAGAAGTGTATATGGGCCATGCTTCTAGGCTTCAGAAGTGTCCCCGCCACTAAATCGAGTGCAGACCCAAACTGTCATGAAACAGAGCTGTGTCCAGAGCCAGTGTTATTGTTTGGCAAGGTCCACGGAGGGTATTGTGTACAAGGCTGCCTATTCAAAGAAAGGGAAAAAGGATCGGTATAAAGAGATTTAAAATGTATTTTACTATTAGATTAAAAAACAAAAAAAACCCAAAAAAACCCCAGAGTTGAAGACTGTTTGTCCAGGAAGAGTGAAACATGTGTCTTTAAACTTACCATAGATAAATGGGCAGAGGGAACAGCAGCCAAGATTTCCTTGTCTGAGAGGCTGAAGCTAATACTGTCATCTGTGGTTAAGACCCATTTGTCAAACAGAGTATGCTGAGAATAAAGAAAATCAACTCTCCCTTCCCTTTTTAATTTGACTTAATTAGCCATAATTCCCCTTACTGGAATAAAGGCATTTCCAATTGCAGGACACATTTCTGTGCCCTTACTTTTGCTAACGCAAATACATAGCTCCGCATGCAGAGAAAGCAAAAGCCGAACAAATGTGCTGCGAAAACAAGATGCTCCACTACACTCACCTCCTTCCTTGGGAGAGGAGGACAGAACAAACAACACGTGGCAGATGTTAGCCACACAGTTCAGTGCCCTACTGGGAGGCATGCAAATAGTATCGTGATAAGAAGGCTGGGAGAAGCTACATAGGAGAAAACAGCGCACTTGTTGTATGCATGTCAGATTTGCCCCTCCATAGCTAGGAGGAGGCATGCACTCGTGGCACGACACGGAGTACATAACGCAATTATAATTGGGTGCAATATGTTCACAGCCTTTAAAAAAACGTTGTCTTAAAAAACTGAGTGCCACGTTCAGATGGCTTAAATTCCCCATGAGCCCCTGTGCCTACTGCTTCCTACTGGCTGCTTCTGGTCCTTCAGCGGTGCCCAGCCAAGAGGAAACTTCAGGGCACAGATGGAGTTCAGGCTAGACAGTCCATAACCTTCACTGGATCCCGCTGGCATCCTGTGGTGCGAAACCTGCATCCCAGAATTACTTGGAGCAGTTGTCCTCCCGAACCCGATGAGCACACTTGCCTAAAATAGTCGCTCGCAAAGGTGTGTCGAGGCCAGCCTCAGGGCTCGCAGAATTGCTGAGGGGGACTGTGAGCCTCAGAATATCCTTGTAATTTGTCTGTGATGTTAAACCTTAAATAACTGCCTTCCTCTTTCACTCTTTTCTACCTCAGCTAAGAAATGTGACATGCACTGTGTAAAGGGACTGTCACCAGCTGTTAATAAGAAAGCAGCTTTAGCTTCTCTCCGCTTCTCTTGTTCACACGTAGACAGTGTTGGAAATCAGTGAAAACGGGTGTAGCCCCTCTGCTACCGCCACCGCCACCTCCCACAAAGAGAGCAAGTGAGAAAGGGAAGAGGAAAGGTTGAAGAAACGGGCTGACCTACTTAGGTGCTGCGAAGGACGAGCATGCGGGCTCTGAGTGCTGGGATGGCTGCGCGCGTTTGTTCTGGGCACCTACTGTTACCCTGGCATCCCTCCAAACAAATGGCTTTACACCCAATTCCAAAACAGCTCCTTCCTCCTCCTCTTCAAAATATGCCCTCCCCACCGTGCACGCTCTCCCTGTGATCCTTGCCGCCTTGGTTTTAAAACGGCCGCTTCCCCGAGCAGGCAGCCAGCCCCTGTCTTCTCACCCACCTGTTAATACCTGGCCTCCTGTTTGTCACATGGCGGCTCTGGGCTCTCGACCAGGATCCCCCCCTGCTCCTGTGCCGCAGCCACTGCTTCCGGCATGGGCCACCTGTCCCTCCTGTCTCAGCTGAGAAAGGACAGGACCTAACTGCAGGGAAGGTGGCTGTCAGCAAGCGGACCCGGCTTGCAAGGAGTGGTTTCCAGAAGCAGGAAGGAGAGAGGAGGCAGGTCTCCTTGCTTTTGGGAGCCCTGACTCAGACCCCTTCCCGTGTGTCGCACGCCACCCCCTCCCCTCTGCTGGCTCCAAGCCCCCGAGTGGCATCACTCGAACCCTGTGAGTTAGCCAGCCTGAAAATTATACCCACTGGGATCTGGCCAGTTTGCAAAGCCTAATATCAGCGATTGCAAGGTGGGATCAACGCATTCAGGCGACACAAAGATTGCATTATAAACCCTTTTGTAGTTAGGTGGCAAATGATCCTTTTGCTCTTCAGACAGTATTTCTGGCAATTCAGAGCAGTTACAATTGCTCGTCAGAACAACCAAAAGTGCTTCCCTGGCAGCACGGCATATCTTACTGAGAGGCTGGAAGAACCTTCTTTGGTTTCTATATAAAACCCACTGATGACTCATATAGGACTCAGAAATTGTCCTAGTTAGAGATAAATGGGAAGACACACTGCAGATCTGGAGAGCGAAGCCTGAGTCACAGAGCTGGAACTCAGAAGGCAAACTTCCCCGAAGTTTGGGGTCTTAGGGAAACAAAGAGGGGTTTGTTTGCATTTTTCACTCAAGCATCACATTCAGCATTTTTTCTTTCTCTTTTCCTTCCCGTTTCCTCGCTGGCTGTGTTCTGGTAGTTCCTTTCATGTACAACCTCTACCACCTTTTGCTTTGCTTCACACCAGTGCTGTCTCAGAGGCAGTTAAAAGGGGTTCCACTGAGTTCCACAATGCCAAGTCTGCCTCAGTCCCTTACCAAAGACTACGCAATGATGTTACACACACAAACCGCAGTGAAAGAACATTACTAAGGGTGGCAAAATCAAGTGCTGAGAAGCTGGCGGAGCTTCAGTTTGGCCACTCTATGTGTATGCACATTGCAGCGGTCTTTAATTACATGAGCATAATCTTGCACTGTTTGTCCCACAGAACCCCTGCCTCATCCAGCTCATGGGGCAGGTGGTGCTCACTTAATGAGCAACTATTTATATTGGGTCTGTGCTCAGCAGAAGACCCTCATGCCTTGTTCACTGAGCACTGTTCAGACCCCCAGAGCAATTACCTTTCCTGCAGGCTCTACTAGTGTACTTACCCCTGTTGTACTGATGGACTTCATTTTCACTACATCTTTCAGAGATGAGGAGGTGGAATTATTCCTGTTTATAGATGGTGGATTACACAGGGAGATGAGAAGGGTCTAGACTTTGGGGTGACCTCTGTGGGGCTCCTGGGCTTTCTGTGCTCCACATACGTGCTCCCCACTGCATATGGGAGTTCAGAAATTCTACATAAAAGACTGTAGTAGGCAATCTTATTATCTACTGTGGAAAATCTGCTTTCAATAATTTGCCTTATATCATATAAGATCCTCTGAAGACTTCCGGGGTTTCCTTCGCATACAAATATTTGCCAAAAATAATAGTGGGAAATAGATTCTCTCAGCAAAACTTTTACAACTCTTGTATGCTAGTATCCAAAACAGCTAATTTTAAAATATTAATCTCTCTAGGAGCAATTTTATGTACCCTTCAGTTATTTGTAGACTGGAAAGGACTTTCACATCTTCATTTGATACTGATATGTTGCCCAATTCTTTCCAAGTAGAAAAAAAAAAATGCACTGAATATTTCCACATCATTAACCATGTTGGCACCCCCCCTACCAATAATAGGCTGATGCCAATTCCTTTTTCTTCTACTATGTTTAATAAATTGTTCTTGACCTTCTCAGTCTGCTGTTTCCCCTGCTCTTTGAACCTACTTTGCTTTCATTAAAACTTGGTAAGTTTAAATGCCTCTTGTTTGGTCTTTCTTGCCCTTCCATTTGCACTTTTTCCCCCCAAAGAGAGACATGGCTCCTTTTTGCCTCAAAACCAGAATGAGTTGTCAGACAAATCTGCTCTTTTTCTTAATTGTGAAAGCTTGACCTCTTGACCATATAATGACCTGAATATTCTTACACACACTTCTTGGTGTCTTTGCAAATTTTTACTCACAGTTTTCCTCACATTTCTTACCACCCTAAGGTATCAGCCCTTCTCAAGTGTCAAGTGTACATACTACTGGGAATACCATCTTTGGTGTAGTGACTGCAGTCAGGTCACGATAGAGGTCCCTAAGTAGCCACTAACTTGCAATACGTTGATTATTTGATATTCACACACCATAAGGAAGTCCAAACTGGAATTCCTTCACACTGGCTCACAGGTCTCTTTTGTCAAAGCAGTCTCATCCACAGTGCTCTCTTGTGAACACATTTCTCCAAATTGGAAATCCATTGGGATCCCCCATAACAGTACAGTTGTTCTTTCCAGATGCTGTGAAAGTCACTGAGAAATGTACTGTACTTGTCACAATTGGTCTGTCCATTCCTCTTTGTCTCTGCTCCCTGTTCTTGCCTTCCTGTTTCTCTTGGCTTCTAGACCTCAAACTTATTTAGCGTGGGCTCCTTACATCACTAGAATCAGTCTCTCCCTGACAGCTTACTCTCTGACTTATGGTCTACACCTTTTTCCTCACACTGGCTAACAGGCCTGCTTCAGCTTTCCTGAGCTTTCTGTCCAGTTCTGTCAGACACGTGGACAGAGACTCTGCCCACCCCTCTGGAAGCCAGCTGAGTGGCAACCTGATGAATACCTACCTACAAGAGTTTGGATGTGTTTGCAGGTATGCTAGCATAAGTATAACGTGAGGGTATCATAGGGACATAGTCCTGTACACTACAGATATGGCCTTTCTTCTCAGTGTTGGCTCTAACTCAGCCTAGAGCAGCTATTACAGGGAGAGGCTGGCTTCTCTCCTGTGACGCTGGCCTCAGGCGTGCTCTTCACAGAGAGGTACATGTTCTGTCTCTATTGTCTTTTGGAGATAATGACAGTGCCTCCGTGCTCCATGACAGTGGCATTCTTGGGGGCTTTATCTGTTAACATCTATAAAGTCTCCACTGAGCAGCTATGAAGTGAGATTTTTTTCCCCCAAAAGAACATGTTGGCCAAAGTAGCTGGATTTTCAGAAAGACGGTATAAGGCACAACCCTGAAATCAAGGCCAGTCTCCTGCCAGATTTCAAGCCCTGATTCAAAGCATGGGAATGCTACAGTGGTTCCAAGAAGAAGTTGCCAGAACATTTAAATTTGGGCAAACCAACATATTTTTCCCAAACCCCATTCTTGGAAAGACCAAAGCTGAAGGATCAGAAATTAAAAAAAAAAAAATAAATCCATCCACCTGAACAGTATGGTAAATTTATCTTCAAAATATTAATGTTTGGCACAGTTGTAAGCTGCCAAAACCATGGTCTTGTAATACAAAGCTGTGGGCAGTTTTTATAATAAACAGAGGCCCCAAATCACTTGCAATCACTATTATCCCCACTTTAATTTTTGGTATATTTCTGTCTTTCCTTCTTATTTACAAGTGGATTTTCATGCATCCTGAATACGTGATGGAAATAGACACCATGCTCTTACTTTCAAAAAACAAAATCAAAATTACAAAACAAAAAATAAGACTGGGAATTTGCTGTTTTTCATTCCACAAGCACGCCTCACACATGTCAAATTTCTTAGCTGTACAATCAATAAGTGAGGTGTAGAAAATCACTAAATATTTTTCATCCCATTCTGAGTAAACATGCAAACAGTGACTTATTTTCATGGAAATGCACGGGAGTGTCTCCTTGGCTCCAAAATTAATTGCCACATCCAAGACAGCTAAAAATGAAAAATTTGTAAAATGAAAAAGTTTAATGGCAACCAGTTTTGTGCAGATACCTGAGGGCCTGTTATCATTTGGTAGTCACTAACTGAAAGCGTCTAGCTCTTAAAATAAGTGTCACCCCTGACAGCATTACAACTGTGTCGCTATATCTTCCCTTTAATGATATAGGGTGTTATCACTTGGCGTCTTGCTGCAGATACTGTAGATTCAAAACTTCTTTGACTTGGAAGTGGCTTTTCCTATGCAGAGAATTTAATATCTGATTTACTAGCTACATTTTTTTGCCCTTGTCTCGGTGACTTTTCTTCTCCAACATAAAGTGTGCATTCAGATACCTTTTAGAGAGTTGTCTCCTCTGGCTTCCTCCAGGCAGCAGAACCACTTATTTTCCTTCATGAGATGGCTGAGCTCTGTGGAAACCCTATTAAATGGTTTTAGAATCAACATGAAATAACGTAGAAATAATCTGTGGAAAATTGCAAAGGGTGGAAGCGATGTCGTCATATATTAGTAATGCTCAAAAATAAAATAGAATAGCTCCACAGGGCTTTTCCAATATTTGTGGAGTGGCACACCTCCAAAGCACACTCAGTAAGGACAAGGTGCTTTTGGAAAGCTTGTTTGCATGCACCCAGGCATGCAAGCACACACACACACACACACGCATGGGCTGCGAGCACAGAGCTATTTTGCTGGCTTGGAAGAAGTCAAGTGTTGGAGGACACTAGTCAATGAGCTGCTGCCAGGCTGAATAGTGTTTCCCAGTTTTTCTGTACCAGTGGTGGGTCACAGCTGGGAAGAGCAGTCCTGCCCTTTCCTCAGCTCCTCTGACTCCCCAGGAGGGCAGGCAGGACAAGGATGGCCAGGACCGGCGTCCCCCACGGGAGACATTGGACAAGAATGTGCCAGCAATGTGCTGGGGGTGTGCTGGCCTCTGGGAGAGAAGAGTGGCAGCTGGAACAAGGTTGTGTCCCAAGCCAAAACCAGTTGTGAGAGCTTTAATCAAAGGATAATATTCACAAAAATTCAGGAAACTCTGTATCATACCTAGCAGAGCCATCCTGACATTTCCAAGCACAGTGCTTGCTGATGAAAATCTCCATAAACAAATCTGGTGTGCCCTGCTTGCCTCTCATTATGTTTGTATTAGACTTTCACTGAGGAAAGTTGCAGTTGTAACCAGCTTAGTTACCCATTTTTTCCCTGGCCCCCATAGCACAAGTAATGAGCATGCTGAGGCTCTGAAACGGGTAGACAAAAGATGACAGCATTTCCTGAGATCTATATGGCACATAAATATTTAGTGTTTGATTTATGCCGTGTTTATGCTATTTGTCAATTGCCTTATTAAAACCCAGAAACTTTGAGAGAATGTCATAGATGGGAGAAAGAAAAGGAAAGTCTTCCCTCTGATGCTGAAAATGAGGAAGAGCCAGAGATCTACCTGTTGTGGGAAGAAGGAACCACATTGTCTTTTCTGTGATCACTGTGGAAGCTGCTGCTCTGCCTTTGGTTCACAGCACAAGGAATCAGAAAGGATCTGCTTCTTTTAATAGGTAGCTATAGCTGTACAAAAACCCCCTCCAGATAAAACCTGGTGGATCTTGAGTTGTGCTTCTTTTCCCTCCCTTGTCCCTAACTTAGAGACAACAGAGCTGCGAGGACGTTGGTGTGCCAGCGAAGGCCAGGGTGAGCTCAGTTGCACATCGCTTGCCAAGCGGGTGAGCGTGTGTGTGTTCACGGAGCTGAGTCAGGGCGAGGGCATCTTTTGTCGTGGTCTGGGGGAGCAGAGCAGAGGGACAGGCAAGATCGCAGCCCCAGAAAGTTTGTGGTGGTTTTGTAGTCAGTAGCCACTGTACCAGTCATCTCTGCATATTTTAAAATGACAGGCAGTTTGGGCATCTGCTTACATCAATATTCTGTAAATACAAGGATAAATTGGTAGCCCAAAACAGTGAGAAAGCTTTGCATAGGTTCTGTTTTGAATGCTATTTATTACACAGCATGATATACACAGAACTCTTATTCATGTCAGTGGGAGTTTTATGCAAACATGGAAAGCAGAATGTGGCTCAAAATTGTAACTTGATTTGCTGTAGACAGGCCTTTCTGCATGCAAGGCTGTGAAGGCAAGTTCTCCACACAAAAAAAGGTGCAAACCTGTTACCTAAACCCAGTGTACTAAGGAGGCTGTTTTAAAGTGTGGAAAGGTCCTGCTGGCTGGCGTGATTTTGCACCAATTCACCCATTACCAACAGGAATGAAGACAAAGAGAGGAGGGAGCAATACTGGAAAATATGCATAGCTAAAATGTTCCCCTGCAGAATTTGGTTATATTCAAATTTGCAACTGATTGTTTTTAAGGGATAAGTGTATTTCTAGAGATGGGATATTATTATGGGGAGATGGTAAATTCTCTGTAGATAATGATGTACTTGGATTGCTTTTAAAAAAGCAATTTCTATCCCCCTGGCATCATCTAAAATGACTGACCTGAATAATTATGGGTTCATAGGTTTATAGATTTACTCTTTTGCTAGTTGTTTTGCTTTGTTTTTAAAAGTCGTGTTGAGAAGACCTGCCTTCCTGACAACATAGAAGTTTAAAAAGTAAGGATAAGTAAGTTTGGGGTTTTTTTTTCTGATACCTTATCTAAATTCTTTCTTGTCCTGAGAGTTAGAACTCTTCTTTAGTCTGGAGAAACAGAGGCTGAGGGGAGACCTTATTGCTCTCTACGACTTCCTGAAAGGAGGTTGTAGTGAGGTGGATGTCAGTCTCCTCTCCCAAGCAATAGAAAAAGAGGAAATGGCCTCAAGTTGCACCAGGGGAGGTTTAAATTGGATATTAGGAAAAATTTCTTTACCAAAAGGATTGTCAGGCATTGGAACAGGCTGCCCAGGGAAGGGGTGGAGTCACCATCCCTGTAGATATTTAGAAGACGTGAAGATGTGGTGCTTAGGGACATGATTTAGTGGGGGACTTTGCAGTGTTAGGTTAACAGTTGGACTTGATGATTTTAAAGGTCTTTTCCAACCAAAACGATTCTATGATTCTTATTTATACTGGCCTTCTTGCCCACTAGCACTCTGACTTTTGGGTGGTACTATATTGACATGTAAATTGGAAATTTCAGAAAAGTATATACCTTAAGTATACCTTAAAGCAGACAAATTTTATTACATATTGAAACAAGTGGCCACAGGCTTTGTGTAATTTGGAGTTCACAGATGAAGAAACACCGTCCATTGGAAAACCCAGATGCTTTGACAATACAGCATTAGTACCGTATAGTATTACAGCACTGATAAAGATCTGCCACTGAACACTTGGACATATTTATCACCCAGAACTCCTTCTGTGATTGTAACTGCCACAAATAAACTCCTGCAGAGCACATAAGCTTTGCACAGAACAGATTTTTTTATCCAATTTTTTTGCTTAGAATAATGATGGTCTCCTTTCACAAGCAAGATTTACCTAAGACATTTGTGAAGAAAATGTAGAGGAAGGAATCCCTAAAAAATTGTATATCAAATGCTTAATTAACACACTCGAGCTGTAAATGCAGATATGTACTATAAGGAAAAAATAGTCTCCTATGTTGAATCTATTTTATATTCACTTTGGAAATTTTAAGCTAAGAGAAAGTTATTTCAAGATATACTTGAAAGATTCAGCCTTAGAGCTCTATGAACCTTAACACAGCCCACTACTCATGACAGTATGACCTATATATCGCTACAGAGATCAAGATCAGTGTACTCTGTATACCTACTGCTGAGGGGATCATCTATTCAAGGTATCTTGGTACATTATGACTGAGAAAACCCTTCTGATTACAGCAAACTGCCTCCTGGATTCGCGCTCTACAACATGCCATGTGTATCATACATGGGACGACTGGCTGGAAGGTAGCTTTGCTGAAAAGGACCTGGGGGACCTGGTGGACACCAAACTGAACATGAGCCAGCAGTGTGCTCCTGCAGCCAAGGCGGCTGACACTGTCCTGGGCTGCATGAGGAGGAGTGTTGCCAGCAGGTCAAGGGAGGTGATCCTTCCTCTAATCAGCACTGGAGAGGCCACACCTGGAGTGCTGTGTCCAGATCTGGACAGCTCCCAACTACAAGAGAGATAGGGAGCTACTGGAAAGAGTCCAGAAAAGGGCCGAAAAGATGGTTAGAAGGGATTGGAGTGTCTCTCCTATGAGGAAAGGCTGAGAGAGGCAGGACTGTTCATCCTGGAGAAAAGAAGGCTCAGGGGGGAGCTCATCAGTGTGTACAAATATCTGAAGAGAAAGTATAACAGAGATGGATCCAGGCAGGATCCATTGACAGGAACAGAGTCAATGGGCACAAACTGAAACACAGGAGGCTCCATCTGAACAGCAGGAAACACTTTTCTACTCTGCAGGTGACTAAGCACTGGTACAGGGTACTCAGAAAGGTGATGACATCTCCATCCTTGGAAATACTCAAAAGCCACCTAGGGATGGTCCTGGGCAGCCTGCTCTAGGTGACCCTACTTGAGCAGGGGAGTTGGACAAGATGACTTCCAGAAGTCCCTTCCAAGCTCAACTGTTCTTTGATTCTGTGATACATGCTGAGCAGTAAATGTAAGCCTACTGACTAGAGGTTTCCTTTCTATAGATCCCATTCTCAGGCCTATTCAGATACTACTGGGTTTTTTTGTACCTGGCTGAAAACTCTGGTCAAATACACAACCTTGCAAATAAACTATGGTCCTGATTTTACCTTTTAAACAAACAATTACCAAGCAGTCCCACATTTATAAGCCTCCAAAGCAATTAGAAAGATTTTGATCTTTCATGTTGTAAAGAGTGCATGCACCCTATAAGGACATCTGCCATAACACTCCTGATGGAATCAGCTTTGTTCATAGAGTTGTCTTTTATTGTGGTAGAATATAGGGGGAAAATTCGTGTGTGTGGGCTCACTCATTTTTTAAAACATCTACTGCTTGCTTTTTTTAAAACCTGTAGTTTCCATTTCCAAATCCTGACTTGAAAAAAGGTCTTAATCTAAAATATTGTCAGGTTTTTTTTCAGTATTTTATCTGTTTTTGCTAATTAATCTTCATTTTCTGACCAGAAATAACCAATTTAACTAGTACTGCTATTTATTTTAGTAACTGATTTAGAGCTAGTGCAACCTGGTGGAGCTGCTTGTGCCAACGGCATGATGGTTACGTCTGCAGCAGAAAACCTGGCATCACTGCTTGTCCTGAGGAGTAAGGCATCCAGTTTGGAAAATCATAGTTTTTCTAACCTCTACCCACAAATCCAGCCTCATGCACACATTAAATGTCATTTGTTTTAGATATGATCTGGAAACATGCCAGTTCTGTCCCTGCAGCACCATGTATACCAGCAGGCGGGACCCACAGAAGAATTTGCTGGGGAAGTGTCACATGGCTGCTGAGAAGGGGGAAATGGAGAAAGCACGATAGGACAAGTATCCCAGGGATGGGGAAAAGTGGCATGTGGGGAGCACCGTGAGGAGAGGAAGCTCCCTCCCTGCACCAACCAAGCTTTCACCTCTGTGTGCATATGTCCTGTGAGTGATTTTTGGTGTATGTAGCATTCCTCATTCAAACCTCTCACTGAGGCAAGTCATTGCCAAAAAGACCCCCCCCCTCAAGGAGGCTTCAGTCCTTCCTCACATCATATATTAGCACCTCAGATCTCCTGCATTACTGCTCAGACTAAATGTGCATTTAAAAAGAAAGAAAAAAAAAATCCCACACATTGCAATCTTCCTGTGAAAAAGAATCACAAACATGAGGATAACACCCCAGCCCCGGCTGTCGGGAAACAGTCTCTCTTTGGGGGGGTTTGCTAACTTGTCCTCTCCGTGGTGGCCAAGGCACCTCAGTGCACAGGCAGTGGAGCGTGTGGAGCCCACTGAGGAGAGTGGCCCTTCTCCTGGTGTCGCCACTACAATAGCTGGCTCATTAAATAACTGCAGCACTTGGAGATACATGGAGTGCTCAGTGACCCTCGTAATTTCTCATTTCTTCCCTCAGATGGAGTGGTCGGCAAGTTGTGCTTATGGTGGTAGTCTGAAAGATGTAGAAGCTCTTGGATGATCTCTGCAAGATGTGCTTTCGCTTACCCATGTGTATCTCTTTTGTTTCTGAATTTGAAATGTGGTACATCTGAGAGAGGAAAACTAGGTTTCTATGCAGGCTGCTTCTTTTTCAGCTCAGAAGTGAAAGATGTCAAAATATGCTTCTTGAACAAACCTGCTCAGGGGCAGGAGGCTTTCTCCGGTGATCAGAAAAGCTCAGAATGACCAAATTGAAGTAAAAATCCCAGAATGGTGGGGAGGAGGGTGTAATTATTTCTTACAGATGGCATGTCTGAGCGGCATTTGGCTTTGGCTCCTGGACCAATGTAGCATGTTCTTGCTGCTGGTAGTGGCAAATCCAGCCTACTAGAGATGGGGCTGCTGCAAGACACTCCTAAAGGCTCCCTGGGATTATTGCAGCCCTGTCTCATTTGGGGCCATGTAGCCCCTTCTCCAGCCTCAAATCTGCAAGTTTCAGAGTTAATAGAAAGCAGTGACAGGGGTATTGAGGAAAATCTGAAAGGTTTTCTGTGGGAATGCTGAGCAGGAATCCCTGAAGTACATGAAAGAGTTTTTAGTGTGAGCACTTGTGTCACTTAGGCATCTCTGAAAGCTTTATCTTCAACTTTCTGCTCTAGGGCTGGTCCTTGGCAATGCAGTTTCTAACTGGAATTACTTTTTGCCTTCATCTCCGAGGATTTCCCATTGCAAGTACCTAGAGGTGTGTGTAGCCCAGGACATGTGATGAGAAGAAGCTCTGTGTATTTTGTGGTTTTGTGGAGCAGTAGTGCAACCCAGGTGATACAATAGTGCTTCTGATTTCCAACTCTGGTACTTCTTGGAAAAATCACTAACCCTCTTAGTGCTGTGGTTTCTTGGTCTGCACACTGAGAATGGTGGTACATGCTTGCTCTCTTCTGTAAAGTGACCCCAGCAGAGTTGGTGAAGATTTCAAAAGCAACAGACTTGGAGCTGCACAAATAGGAGCAGAGAGTTTGTGGGTGCTGAAGAGGCTCAGTATGTCTGTCACAGTTTGCTTGTGTCCCCAGATAGCAGCTTTAGAGTTCTGGAAGCTGAAATGACTCAGGGGTGGAAGGGGAAACCTGTGAAGTCAATGCTACCAAACCTCAGCACCTAGGTGGTTCGGGGGAGACTTCCTTGCTTTTGTGTCTAAGGCACTCCTGGTGCCAGCCTGGTGCTCAGTAACCCACAGCAAGCTGTCCTGTGGGCAGCACCAGCACCTCTCCAGCCTCCGTGAGGAGAGGGCCGGCCAGCTAACTTACTCACTGCAGCCAGGTAAAGGGCCACATGTGCTCCTCCGCACAGCCAGACTGCTCATTTGGTTGCCGTCTAGACGGCAATGGCCCAGCACCTCCTACTGCTGTGCCTTCCTGCCTTTCTTGCACACTTTACTCACTTCTTACTTCACAGTGACTTCCCCATTGTGGGGGGCTGCGGCACCGCTCGCTCCTCGCTGGCAGCCAGGCTCTGCTTGCCCCCGAGGACACCAGCTCAAGCGTCAGCCAGAGAGAGGAACTTGACTGCAGGAGAGAACATGAGCGGTTTCTCCAGACTGCTGCTTAAAGACAGTTATAACAATTTTTATGTGCTGCCTGATGAAACGTGAGTTAGCCATCACATTGGCAAAGCAAACTTTTATGGACTGTTCATGCCCTTTGGGCACAACCCTGCCCCATGTCTGACTTCCCTCACACACATGCGAAGCTCAAGTGCTTTGTGGCAGGCAGCACAGTCACACACGCATTAATGAGACCAGAACTAGATTTACCTTCTCTGTAGCCTTGAAATGCCGCTGTATCCAAATGAACCTTTTCACAAGAGGGGCAAACAGCACGAGTCTGGGAGGAAAAACCACAAATTTACATCATAAGGCAGAGGTCTAGCCATCACAGGAAAGAAATGATAATATAGGTGTAGGCAGTATGCACCCCAAATCTCCACTGGCAAAATTATCCAGAAAACTTAAGTGAGTCCTAAAATTCCAAATCAATGTCTTATGGAAGGGCCCCCCTCCCTCCCCAGTGGTTTCCAGTTCATTCTTTGAATTATTAAAAGATCAAATGTTGGAATGCTGGATAGCCTGAATTCATTTGTCAGATCACGAAGTACTCATAACATTTCTCAGCCTTAATAACACATCTGCTCTTAAAATGTGGTCTCTTGATAATAGCTGGCTGAAAGTGTCTGAATTTAGGGATTATTTGAGACAACAGATTTCCTTCTATTCGGAATTGAATGAGGCATCTGCTCCCTCACCGTCAGCTTTGTGGGATATTCTCAAGGCAATCATAAAAGGGCAGATCATTTTGTACATTATGAGAAGGAAAAAAGACCTCTGTTGGCAATTATGAGACTTGGAAGGGTGAATTAGGGACCCACAAAGGTACCACTTCATGTCCAAAAAATCTAGCTACTCCATCCATTTTCCCCTCTGGGTAGAGTGGGATGCAGATTTATCCGATGAACAAAGAGGGAGGGGACAATCCTCCTGTCAAAACCAATGTTAGCAAAAAGGGAAAGAGCAAGAAAACGAGTCAGGAAAGAATGCACGTGCTCCATCTTAGGTAGCTGACCCAACAACATATTAGAGAGATTAGGGCTTGAGATGGAGAGTGAAGCATGGATCCCTTGGAGGATTAAAGGAAATTCTGCCAATATTTATGCCAGTTTGATACACTGGAAAACCAGGACAAAAAAATTAATGCTTGCAAATTATTTAACACATATTAATCATCAGAATCTACTCCCACATATCAGCGGGAGTTGGTTAATAAAGAAGTAAAAACAAAAGCAATCAGAGCAGAGAGGCAGCACTACTTTGCAGTTTGCAGGTATATCATTCATTTCTAGATATGAAACATTGCAGGCAGCACCCAGATGATGACATTTACCAAGGCAGGACAGGATGTGTGCTCTGAACCGCCTGCCCTGCCGAACACACAGGTGGATGCACACTAATGCATGTGTACATAAATATACCCAAAGACATACATATAGATCTATATGCATCCATATATGTATATACTCACATACATGCACACATCTATACATATATAGATGTATAGATACGTATATATAGCTTCTTAGTCAAGTGATGCAAACTGCTGCAGCTGGAAATAACACTGTCTGCTCATGAAAAGACAGACGTGTACTTAGACTTATTTATGTGGTAAAAAATGTGTTCAAGGGATGTGAGCTGCCCCAAAGCCTTTGTCAGAGGAGAGGAGAGCAACCTGCAAGACACCTTGGCTACAGCTGGGTCTGGGAATAATTATTTACCATAAGACCGATTCTTTAATGAAATCCCCAGAGGGGAACCTCTGGCTGCAGGATGGGATTCAGGCAGGTGGGAATGTGTGCCCCATGGCCTCGCTGTGCTGCACAGGAGTCCTCAGCTTGTGCCAGAGAAGACCTTTTGAGTTGGAAAGAGGTGAGCTGCCCTGTCTGTTTTACCTGAGATGGGCAGAAGAAGGCGCCTGATGCTGGGCTCTGGCATGCAGACATATTTATGAAAATATGTAGCCTGAGTTTGGAAAGGCCACTGAGCCTTAAGAGAGCTGCCAATTATTTTGTACTTTCTGATACCTGTCTAGTTACCCCAAGACTGACATAGGAACCTTGTGTGAGGATCCTTTTTTTGAAACTCTTGGCTCTTCATTTTGAATGACTGAAATCCTGGAATAAGACATTAGGACCTCCCAAGCCCCTGCCTCGACTGCAGCACCAGTGCCATAGGCATCACGACTGCCTCTGTAAAAGGAGGTGAGGCAGAAGATCTCGTCTGCTTTCCCACCAGAGAGAGTGTTTGGCACCTTTGCACAGTCCGATGTACACAGGACCCTCCCAGAGATGGAGAGGTGGTGGCTGGGCTTTCTCCCTGGGCAGGTAGCACTGCCGTTGGGTCAGGGCAGGCTTTCGGCTCACAGCTGGCTGGGGGAGAGGGAGCAAATGCAAATGCACTGCATAATACATAATATACCCACAGGTCAGTGAGCATTGCGCATCCCGCTCTACGGCTGCGCCGCAGAGTAGGAGTCTGCTCTTGTTCTTAACCCAGGAGACGTGCTCTTTAGTGAAAGCTGTAGAGGCTTATGCCATGAAGGTCTGCAGTGCAATCCCTGGCCTTGGCAAGGACGCTTGGCAGCACCAATGCCACTCCGAGCCGCCCAGCACGCTCCCCAGCTGCGGGCGGGAGTGTGGCCAGGAGCCGGCGAAACATCCCGGCGCAGGGCTGAGCGCAGCTCCCACCAGGAGCTGGGCTTTAGCACGCTAATCCTCGGGGTGAGAGCAGGGTCTTTAGCTACAGCCTTTTCATTTGGGGATGCCTCGGTTTCAAAGGCAGCTTTTCATCACTTTGATTGAGGCCCGCATCAGTTCTCCATGTTTTATATTAAATATTACCATTTATACTAGGAGAGGTGTTTGAAGTTTCTGATTTTCCCCTTGCTCACCTTTAAATCTCATTTCTAATCCCTTAGCCCCTTTAATGAAGTTCTCGGTAGTTTACATTGTTATTAAACCTGTTTGGGGAATATAATTTTAATCCTCATTATATGCTAAATATAGGTATCAAATATTCATTGTGTAATTGCTATTAAAAAATATAGCCCCCCAAAGGATCTTTTATATTAATTTAAATTATCCTGCACTTATATTATGGTCGGAAAGAACCTGTACTGCTGAAAATGTCTTCATTGAAGTAATGTCTGTGGTTAGAACACCTCTGTGTTTTGGTTAAATCTTGTCCTGTGACACTGTAGCCATGCAGATATAGAATTACAGCAGCATTATATTTGAACCCTTTTTTCTCCCTCTTCATACTTTAAAGAAACAGTTGAAATCACTGATTTTACTTTCAATGTTAGCAAAAGTAGAGCAATTAATCCAGGCAGCTTTTTTATGCATTTGACAAAGCTTCATGTCATATGAACTCTTTTCTCTTTACAATCAGAGAGACAGATTCTTTACTCCTGAAAAGCCCCTGAGAATATCAAGAGAGTAATCAAGAAAAATCCCCATAAAACAAATTGAATGACTTAAAAATATGGAATTTACCGTTTCCAACTTAAACATGGAAAAACCAATTTATCATCTTTTGTGTATAGATATCATGGGTTGGAGCACATTTTGCAGTGGATTTCAATAAAGTAAACTGGTAGCAGCTTACAAGATGATTCATTTAAACTAGTGTTTGTAGATAATAATACCAAATTATCTTTAATGTAGCTCTTTTCATTCTTATACTGCACAATCTTTGCAAGAAATAAAAAGGTTTTTTGAAGTCTTTAGATGGCAAATATTATATTTACAGATGATGATCTCTGTATTTGAAAGCTGCATTAACTAGCATCATCTTCAAGCAGAGATGTTTAGGCATGGCCAAGCTTAGTGTTAGGTAGCAGGTCGATTACAAAGAAGGGACTCCAGCCCTGACCTCTGGAGTCAAGACTCCAAGCAGCCAGTGCAGCTGAGTGGATTAGCCACAGCAACACTCATCACTAGCTTGCAGTTTGCATTGACAGGATTGCATACTTTTATTTAAACATTGTGGAATAAAGCATAAAAGGGTGACATTTCTACCTGTTACCTAGACCTTTTTTTTCTTTATTTTTTTTTCTTTCTTTATTTTTTTTTTTACAGCAGTAGTAAATATTAAATGGAGAAACTGTCAGGCTAAAAAAGAATTAAGATCAAAATAAATTCTAAAATCCAAATCCCACTACACATGAAGAAAATTTATACGTGATTTTTGCAGTCAGCCCTCTGTTTCTTCACAGTGACAAACCCAAATGGGAGGGCCAGGTGCAAATTTTCAAACTCAGGCCCATCATTGTTTGAAGCAGGATCTCCAAGTGTGAGTGGTGGGAAAGGGGACAAGAATGGGAAGGATATTTGGCACAGCAGAGGAACTGGAGTGTTCCCCACTCTTTTCATCTAAGAGCCTGCTCAGGAGAGCAAGTTGCCCCAGCAGTGTCTCCAGAATGCAGCACCACTCAGGCCGCCTGGATGTTGTGAGCAAATGGCTTTTGAAGGCTGAACACTCTTCCCAATAAGATATAACAGAGTACTCTTTGGAGTGCCAGATGCTATCAAAACCATAGTGGGAGTATTTAAATAGCAGTGGGAGAGACTTTCTTCTGTTGCAGCAGAAGGGGAACGAGGGAAAGTTAAATGAAGCCCAGGCATGAACACCATGCCCATGATTCCTTGTGCCCTATAAAGACTGATGGCACCAGTCCAGCTAAAAAAGAGTTCGAAGCCCCATGTGATCCCTGGCGCCAATTTTGGTTGCTCCTCAGGCATCTCTGGCTCTGAACTTCCTGGGCATTGCCCATGTTAGAATGTGGCCTTCCCAGTCCTGTCATTGGATCTGGTGCAGGGCATGGGTGGCAGGGACTCCCTTCCAACACTTTGTGCCCAGGAAGTCTTACTGCCTTCACATGCCATCTCCCCTCTTTCTATTGCACACAGTCTGTGTGTCACTGGTCCTCAGCACACAGCTCGCTGCCCTGGCCCCCCACAAGGCACCTGGGGCCAGGGGACTTCTCCTTTTCCTGCTGTCTTGGTAAGCAAAGCCAGGTGCTGCAGAGGACTGAAACTCAGCTGTTGCGGGCAGGGCGAGGTATATCAAGCTCACTGCCTATGTGGTAATCCTCCTCAAGTCTACCAGGTAGGAAAGTCATCTTTAGGTCAATGCTGGATGCTCTTGGCCCAGCCCGTTACTGCCAAACTATCCAAGGTACCCTGCAGGTACCAGCAGTGCTGCTCATTGAGGAAAGAGAGGAGGCTGGGGCCTCTCTACTCTTCATGTAGATCAAGACTCTAAGTGGCAATTCACCCATCACTGGGGTTGTCTGCAACGGGGTGAGTCAAAGCTGTCTCCTACAGCATCCTCACTGCCAAATTGAGGAAGTGTGGATTAGATGATCAGGTAGTGAGATGGAGTGTTAACTGGCTGGTGGGAAGAAGCCAGAGAGTGGTGGTCAATGGGGCAGAGTCTAGTTGGAGACCTGTGTCTAGTGGAGTCCCTCAGGGGTCGGTACTAGGACCAGTACTATTCAATATATTCATCAACGACCTGGATGAGGGAATTGAGTGCACTGTCAGCAAGTTTGCTGATGACACAAAGCTGGGAGGAGTGGCTGACACTCCAGAAGGCTGTGCTGCCATCCAGAGAGACCTGGACAGGCTGGAGAGCTGGGCAGGGAAAAGCTTAATGAAATATAATAAGGGCAAGTGTAGGGTGTTGCACCTGGGCAGGAACAACCCCAGGTTCCAGTATAGGTTAGGAAATGATCTCCTAGAGAGCAGTGTCGGGGAAAGGGATCTGGGAGTCCTGGTGGACAGCAGGATGACCATGAGCCAGCACTGTGCCCTTGTGGCCAGGAAGGCCAATGGCATCCTGGGGTGCATTAGAAGGGGTGTAGTCAGTAGGTCAAGAGAGGTTCTTCTTCCCCTCTACTCTGCCCTAGTGAGGCCACATCTGGAATATTGTGTCCAGTTCTGGGCCCCACAGTCCAAGAAGGACAGGGAGCTGCTTGAGAGAGTCCAGCGAAGAGCCACCAAGATGGTTAAGGGAGTGGAGCATCTTATTAATGTTTATAAATATATGAAGGGTGAGTGTCAGGAGGATGGGACCAGGCTCTTCTCAATGGTGTCCAATGATAGGACAAGGGGCAATGGGTGTAAGCTGGAACACAGGAGGTTCTGCTTAAACTTGAGAAGGAACTTCTTTACTGTGAGAGTAACAGAGCACTGGAACAGGCTGCCCAGGGAGGTTGTGGAGTCTCCTTCTCTGGAGACATTCAAGACCCCCCTGGACGCCTTCCTGTGTGAACTCATCTAGGTGTTCCTGCTCCGGCAGGGGGATTGGACTGGATGATCTTTTTAGGTCCCTTCCAATCCCTGACATTCTGTGATTATGTGATTCTGTGAAAGCTCTTGACAAAGTGGGACCTCACCTTTCTCCCACAGCCCCATCTGAAGCTGGGACTATGGCAGTTGTAGTGGCAATGACCACATTTGACTTTCAGTTTAGCAGTAAGGATGTCTTCCTTGCCAAACCCATGTCAGGCTGGTTTCTTTAGGCTCCCCACCTGCAGGAGTCACCCAATGGAGGTCTAACAGAGCTGGATTTATGGTGATGGTCCTGGGGAGCATTTTGCTAGGGAGTTCAGGGGTGTGGGAAGCTTCCTTAACTGGCAAGACTCAACAGCCCTTTCTCAGAGGGGTGGGTCTCTGCTTTTAAACAAGGAGCATTGCAGGTTCACTGTCCAAAATTGCACCCACATTTCTTTTACCTGCAGGTATCTTCTCTCCATCCCCATCACTAATTCCACGCACAGGCAAGCATTGTTAGTGCTTTAAGAATTAATCACATACTGTTTGAAAAAAATTGACATTTGCATTTCAAAACTCTTACCAATTCTAAACATTTATTCTACAAAACTTGGAAAGATTGTAGTTCTGTTTCAAATTATTCCAGCACCGTGGGCATTGCCACAGAATGTAAAATTACAGAACATATGAGACTGAAACCTGACACCCGTTCTTCCCTGTTGTGAAGTGTCGTTGATGAAAAATATACTAGTTTGAAGAAAAAAAAATTACGTAGAAGCATGACCTATTCCCAAAGCAGCTAGCCAAATTCACTCATTTCAAAGGGAGCTGGGTATGTAAATAAGAGTAGGGGACCCCTCTCCAAATACAATTAATTCAATTTAAAATAGTAGAAAAACATGAAATAGCTGCTACAGAATAATCTCCTGATGCTCCTGTGAGAACAGAGTGTTAGTAGAAAAGAAAAAGGGCAGGATACTTTCTGCAAATGTATATCTTCTGTAACAGTGATTTTGTAATCAGAACGACACAGAATTTAGTAAAATCAGTCTTTATTGCTATTCTATAATCTTTCTTCCTTTAAACATTTTCCAGCTAGGCATTTTAAAGTTTTATAATCAATGACTTTTGAACGTAATGAATAATCTATTCAGACATTTCAGTCCTTTAAAATGATCTAGAAAAGATGGTGAGATATAGGAGTATTTGTATGGAGATGACATGAGTAAAACTGGAATTGGAATATAAATACAATTGTATTAAAGGTAACGATAAAGAATGTAATGCATGTTCTCATTCAGAAAAAAAAGCTCATGTTTGCATTTGTGCATATACCTGTGTGTGTTTTGATGCACACACACTGTTGTAGCTCTACAACATTTTCATCTGAAGACCCCAAAAACGCTTCAGAAAGCTGAGTACAGCATTTTGCTACTCTTATTTTACAGATGGGGAAGTTAAAGTGCAGAGAGGTTACATGTGCAAAGCACATTGCTTTTCTGAATGTAATAAGCAGCAAAGGAGCTCCCAGCCAGCCTCTGCCACCTTCAGCAAACCACCTGTTGCTTTGAATGAGGAATTAGCCATTTTGGTCCAAGCATTTCATCTTCCCATTCCAGCTGTTAGTTTTCACTCTACCTAAAGAAATCATGGAAAGCCACAAAGTTTTGACATATTTCAAACAGAGCAGCCTGTTCTTTAAAAAAACAAGCCCAACCTCATGTGGTACATGCCATTAATTTTCCTAGATCTGGACCTAAGTCCTGCTTCTCACCCATGCAGTGTTTAATTAACTTTCTAAAACTCTTCTTTATCCACAAGTAGGTAGGAGTGTTATTTGAGTAAGGAATGAGCAAGAGCTGTAGAATTTAGCCTTTGAGTTACAGAGATGGAATAGCTTGTGCTCACAATATGTTGTATTATTCAAAACAGGGAAATAATTTTTCTTTGTGAAAATTAAATTTAAAACATATGACTACGATTGTCCACATCTTTCACAAAACACTTGCATGTTCCTGAGGGCTCTGATTTCACAAAGATCGGACAATTTTAGTTTGATTCCCTGGACTGTTAATTTACTCTTCTCCCTCTGATCTCTTTTGCCTCTTACTCTGTTTTATCAAATTACCCAGACAGATGAAAATGAGCTGTCCCACATAGATGGTCTGTTCTGTAGTGTGTATGTAGCAAAAAGCCCTCCAAAATCCCAGGACTTCAGAGCTGCCATCCCCCCAACCAACATTTTATGCACTGAAATCTGTACATTTTCATATGACTGATCTGCCCAGTGGTCTGCTGAGGAGTCTGAATTTAAGACATGAGTTTGCACATTCTCTGCCAGTAATGGCCTGGAAACAGCGAGAGAGGAAAATCTCTCCATTCCCCGGACAGACTGCCTTTGCTTTAGAGTGTAAAACCCTGGCAGCCCCCCATCCTGTCTCCTTCTTCCTTCCCTCTCTTTCACACCAAAAATGCTCTCGGAGAAATTTAATTTTAAGTGTTTCTTCATCACACTGTAAAGCCTGTGCTGCTGCAGATTTCTGTGCTGGAAGAGCTACTGCTCGCAGCCAGTGCCAGCAGCAGCCCAGCTCCTGGAGCTGAGAAGTCATTGCCCTGGGCTCCAGGAACATCTGGAGCTTCGCTTCCTTCCCATTTGGGGTGACTGGAGAAGGTCACTGGGGCACACGCTAAGGTCCACTGCAGACTCCTGCCCTGGCTGCCCTGAGCCCAACACCTTCAGCTCTCCAGCCTCTCCCTCTCTCTGCTGTTTGCTCCTAGGGGCGTCCACCTGGGCTGCTCACTCCTGTAGTCCCAGCCTCTCCTGGTAACCGCAATCCTCCACCACTTTTTCTTCACTGCTACCCACTCTTGCTTTCCAGGCTCTTTCTACCAGTCAGCTCCATTTCCTCCCAGCCACCTCTCCTAAGTCATCTCCACATCTGGCATGAACATGGTTGGAGCCTTGGAAAGACAGAGCAGCTAAAGGGGCCAGCAGGACCTGCCATATAGGTGTACAGGAAGAAAGATCTTCCAAAGGCTGGGCGGTAGCATGATCAGGAAGAGCAGAAAAGAGGCATGACCCTCACCTTGAGTCTTGTGGCAGTCAGAAGCACCTCAGTACTAAAGGTCATGAATCAAACCATGGTAAGATTAAAGTTTTAATATAAGCAAACTAAAAAGTGTTGCTCAGCCTCATTATTTAAAATGGGATCTGCTGCAAACTGCTGGATTAACTCCAAACATTTCCAAGACACTTTTTGTTTCACCCTCTTTACAATAGTTACATTGGGATTTTGCAAAATACTATGCTCCTCAATGGTGCATGTTTCAGAAACAAATTTATAAAGCCATTTACTTGCTCCTTCCCACTGATTAAGGAAGTAAATGCCTAAATTGGTTTAAAAATCTGCCCTCGGGATCTGCCATGTGTGTCTGGGAACCAGAAACACTTGAAGATTTACTGCATCTAAAGTGTAGATCAGAGAATCCTTTGCCAAACACAAATGGCAATGAGACATATTTTGAACCATCGGAAGTACTACCTTTAATTTTCTTTTCTGAAGATCAGTGTCAATGAAGAATATACTGAGTCTGGATTTGGGGACCAGTGCTGCAAATTGTGTCTGATTCTCCTGCCACTAGACCGAATGTCATCTCCAGCAGAAGCCAGACCAGATCTAAATGACTTACTCAGTGGTGCATTGCAGTGATGCTTCTCCTGTTGAATGGAACCTTATTTGACACATCTTCCCTGGTTTCCATGGGCTCAGGGGAGAGGTAAGCTGCTGTGCCACTGGGCAGCAGAGTGCTGGACCCCAGCTAACCTGCAGGGACTGTGTGCAAGTCAGGGTGCACACCAGCACTTTTTCTTCAGCCTTTGACTTTAGCCATGAACTTGGGCTTTTCACGCCTTGCTGGTAATGTCAGGCTCTGTAAGATACACACACTGGTTTCTAATGGGAAGTTGGAAACAGAAGATGCTTCAAGATCCTTGTGTGATTTTTTCTGTTTAATCTGATTAAACTGATTAGAAGATGTCACAGAATCAACAAGCAAAAAATGACCTTTTCAAACACATTCAATTTGTTTGAGTCATGAGGCTTATGAGAATAAATAAAACCTCTCTTAGTGCTTCATAATATCAATAATACCCCAGAAATAATTCTGCACTTAATGACCAATTTAAGAGCATTAAATGTGTTAACAATCAATTTACTAGGTATTATTGGGCTTCTCTTTATAAATGTCTAATTATATAGGTCAGATTTGCTTGTAGTGTGTTATCTTTGGTAGCCAACTGCAGCCCTCCAACTCAGCGCAGTAAAAAACAATTGCTTTATAAACCTCTCCTAAAACAACAGCAGCTCCAGCATTCCCACGCAGCTCTCTAGGTATCTGCTTTACCATCAGCATGTGTCACTCGTTGTTCCCCGCTCCGGCCCCGTCCCTGGACACGGTCATCCCTCCGAGAGCAGGTACTGAGGAGGGCAGGGCTGTGGCGGAGCGGGGAGCACCACAAGCCTTGGCAGAGGCTTCCCATAAAGTTCTGTCCTCTAGCTGCAGATACAAACTCAAGCTGGTCGTGCGCACAACTCCAGCACGCTGAGCCCGCTACCCCTCGGCACAGCCAAATGTTTCGGCAGCTGCCCTTTTGTCCTGTTTCTTAAATAAACAAAGAACAGATACAAATTAATGACCTAAATTTATGGCAAAACACGCTGCCTTCCCAGAGCAAATAGCCTTAAAAGAACAGATGTTAAAATAGCATTTTGTACTCACAGAGAGAGAGAACAGCTACTGTGCAAATATAAAAGCTCGGGACGTATAGAAGAGAGTATCTAAAGCATCTAATTGTGCCACGCCGCCTCCCGCTACACCACAAACCCCGTAACCTTCTGATGGTGCCTTGTACAGAATAATTATCCTCCCCGGGGCATTCCCCAGCCCTTCTTGCTTCCTTGTACAATCCCAGTCAACTTTCTCCTTTCATTCCTTTATATTCCTTTTGGAGATGAAAAGAGCAAAATGATCATTTTGCCAGCACGTTAAATAGTGACTGGCAATCCGGTGCTGTAACTCTCGATGTAATTTAGCCTGGAAGAATTGTGCTCCCGCAACGCATCATCTCAACAAACCATTCCTTTGAATTACCTCTTTGTCTTACCCTGAAGGATGTATTTATTATGCGGGAGACATTATTTCTTGTTAATTTTTTTTTTGCTGGGACTTATCTTGCCAATGCCTATATTTAAGCAATTGTTAATTATACCCATGTGCAAAAAAAAAAAAAAAAAGAAAGAAAGAAAGAAAAAATAATTAAGAGGGGGGTATTTATTTATTTATTTTGGCACAAAAGCAGAGGGAAATGCTATCGTGTGCAGGAGGTGAATTGGTCTTTCAGTCAGCGAGTCATCCCCACCATCCAGCATCGGCAAAGGCAGGAGTGAGCGGCACCAGGTCACGGTGAGAGGAATTAAAAGGCATCTCTGCTTTCCCACCCAGTGAGTGCATTCTGTTTATACTACACCACATTGTATTTCCAGTCTTACTCAACGTTTTAATATACATTTTCTTGTCAGGCATCTTGGCAATCGGGTACACGACTTGCAAGATGGACTGAGAATTCCACAGGTGGACTGATTAGTGGGTGGCATTTCTGAGCTCCAGCAAGCTGTTAGCATTATGTCTGTTTGCTTTAGGTACAGATGTGAAATGATTTGACAGTCAGTCTCAAAGTGTGTGTGAGTACTTGAGCTTTTTTTTTTTTTTCCTTTTTTTTTTCCCTTCTTGGTATGTCAAACTCCTCTTATATTACAATTTTATCCGTCTGGTTGTCCATTGAAAAAGCATCCCCCCAGCCCCCCCCCTCCTGTAGCCAATCTGGATGCGTCATGCATTATTCAGGAGATATAATTTGTAAGTGTCAGAAGTGGCTTTGGTTTTTTTTCCTCTTTGCTCATTTGAGGACCACAGCTGTCGTGACCAAGAGCCCTTGCCTGGCACAGGGGTTATCCTGCTGCAAAGGCGAATTGTTTCCTTCGGGCAACTTGTCCGAACGCAAGTTTCCTTAACAAAGCCATAGTCGTAAGCAAATGGTGTTTGACAAGTGGAATTTTCTGTTGACTTGCTCATTTCATTTCCTTCTTTTGGCAGAAACACTTGGAACTTGATTTTCTTGCAGTTACTATGAGCCCAGAATAATAACTCCTAAATCAACACTGAGGAGGTGGAAAGGTACAACAACACAAACACTCAGTAACAGTCAGGACAGCGACATGGAAATATGAGTTGACATGCAGAATAACCACAAGTGGTGCATGATTTATTGATTGCACCTTGTCATGGGAATGATGAGCTCTCAGCTAGAGGAATTATATTTTATATATTTCACAACTTTGGGGGAAAATATAAATATTATATATACAAACTGCATATACAGTAACTAATGGATAGAGCAAGATTCCTATTTCCAGTTAGTGAAAAAGTTGTGTGAATCACAAGGCAACATTGTGTGGAGCTGGGCAAGCCTGGGAGAGGGGAGGCAGGAGGGCGGCAAGGGAGGATGAGGTTCTGCAGCACTGCTTAGGTGTTCGAGCAGACATGGTTAGGTTAGAGCCACTCCACTGTTAAAATTCCCTGAATGCTGGAAGGCAGATGTATTATATTGTAGACACTGAGCTTTAAATGTGCCCTAAGTTACAATATAATATTGCAGTTGTGAAATGTGAATATATGTGAACATGCAGAAAACTACAGCATGAAGCAGCATGTGAATAGCAGCAAATTACTCTGGAAAAGTAGGGTAAGAGGTCTGAGAAGTGTCTGTTTCTTAACTCCTTTAAAGCTTTCAATCAGGCAGACTCTCAATCCTCTCCGTGGCCAGGCACAACCCAACAGCTTCCTTCTCCTCTCCTCATCCTATTTGTTTTCAGCACCAGGAGTGCTGCTTGCTCCCAGGCTGGGGCTGCCCCCCTTTCCCAGCCGTTGCTGTTTTCTCCCTGTTTTAATCACTGGGTAAGCAGGGCATCGACTGAAGTGGACTGTTTCATTACTTGGGCCATCACACAGAAGAGGAGCCACAGCCACAGCATGGTTTGCTGAAGGATGGTGGCTAAATCTCAGGGTGGGTGGTCGGCAGGAGAAACACGAGCAGGAGGACCATCAGCATCTCCACCGACAGTCCTGACTCAACTGGATAGTTGAAACCCACAAAATAAATGCAGAAGAAATCCAAGCATTTGCCATACCTAGGTTTCATCCTATAGGAACAGGCTAACAGGTTAGCCAACTGACAAATCAGTTTCCACTACTTTAAATAAATTGATCTTTCCTCTTTCTGCATTGGAAAAACACGTAAGCTCTTTGATTTCCACTGATTAGTTATTACAGTGCTCGATTTACAACCCTGAAGTCAAAGCTTTCTCCGAGTAGAAAAGCTGTTTCTCCAAGTGCCTCTTTTTTGGTGCTATGAAGAAACATGTCAGAGGAGACACAGCAATGCACTCCAAATAAGAACCCAGGGCTCAGCTCAGTACTTACTGGTATCAGCAACAGATTTGTCTATATCACCTTCTGCAGCTAGGAAAGTTACTGCCGTACATTTGCCATTTAAGTTGTGAGCTGGTCTCATGCTGCTTAAGGATCAGCTTAAGTTGGAATAAAAGCAGCTTCATTGGAAGAAACCAGTAGCAAAGTGTTGGGTACCTTGAAATCACAGCAGAAAAGTGCCCCTCAGTATTGCTAGGAAGAAAGAGCCTTCAGCAGAAAACTGTAGAGAACGGCAACCGCTGCCTGGGCTGAACTGCAGTTTGGTTTAAATGTGCTCAGGGCTCATCCTGGTTACGACACACACTTTGCTTTATTTTCTCCCTCCAGACCCAGGAATATGTTTACCACCCTGCTCTAGGCGATATATATCTCACCATTTCCCGTGATTTACAATTAAATCTTATCTCACAAGTGGAAATAATTTCTGAGCTGTTTATAATGTGAATGTGATGGAGACCTATGACTAAATATCTAATTTATTATTTTGCATTAGGCTTCTGACTTTTTATGAGGTTTCTCTATGTTAAAAATAGAGAGCGCTTCTGTTAAACACATATTTCGGGTGACCTTCTCAGAAAAAGAAATTACCAGGCTGAGTACACCCAGATGTGAATCATGTAAGGGGTATGTGGAGGGCTGGGAGAAGAGGCGAAGGCCCCTGTGCGGATCCTGCTGAGGGCTGCAGCGAGGGAGGCCGGGAAGGAGGATGCTGCCTCTCCCCCTCCCCAGCCACCGCAGAGGCACCTGCTGAGCAGCCAGCAGCAGCTGACCCACCTGGGTGACAGCACTGGGGTGCTGGGGGTCTCTCCAACAGAGGTAAGTTCCTCATAAGAATGGGATCTGCCTTCCTTAAAGCAGAATTACTGACCACAGCAACCAGGGACTTGCTGGGTAGGGAGGTGCATTGAGCGGGTCGCCAGGAAGGAGAGGGGCTGTGGGTGGCAGAGCTTTGCCAAACGCTCAGGCTTTGTCCCACTCAGCCCCTGGCCTCCCAGCCATGTGGCTGGAGCCCAGCTCCCTCCGCTCAGTGCAGTCGTCTCTTGCTGTGCTGCTTATTCACACATCCCAGCTCACTCTGTCTCGCTGCCTGGGTATCGATGCCAGGGAAGCTGAAACACCGCAGGCTCTGCGAGCCCACCCAGACCATAGGCTCCAAAGTGCATGCTGCTGCCTCTTCCTCCAAAATTAATATCTCAGCTAGCTAAATTAAAGCAAGCAGGGTTTCACCCAGGCATGTTGTGATCACACCTCCGACTTGCAATATAGACTTACCATGTAAACTGCTAAGCAAGGTACAGTGCTCTCCCAGCAGGAGAAGACAATGTCTGCCTGCAAGAGAAGGCTTGGGGCTGAAGAGTGGGGCATGGAGCCCTTCTCCAAATGGCTCACAGGCACCTGTCTGCGCTGGCACAGGAGACCTGGCACACGGAGAAGGGGCTGCATTAAGGGTCACATTGCTCACACGGAGAACATTAAAGTCAGAGGCACAAAACTCGTTTTACAGAGGAGGCAGAAACCACCACAGCTAGGTAAGGTGAGGCAGAGAGGTGGAGCCGCAGAGCAGGGCTGAGCCCCCACCAGCAAGCCCACCACAGCAGAGGAGGCTGTCCCCACATCCCAGCCAACCAGTGTATTTTATTCCTTTTGCATACCTGTGCAGGGCTCGGTGTTTGCAGGTGGGTCATTTCCGCTGCCCAGCCGCTCCCTGCACCTCTGTGGAGTGCTCTCCAGCACAGCTTCATCTGCACCCAACGTGCTGGGGAAGCTGTTGGGTTTTTATCCTTTGCTTCTAAATCAGTAGACTTGTTACCATTTTTTAAAAGTGTGAATAGCTGCAACAGAAGCCATCAATTAGCACAAGCAAACAGGGCCAAAGTCCTTCCTTCCTCCTCCCCCACAGCATATTGTGAGGAGAGCTGTGCTCTTCTACTTTCAAGGCTGCTGGAAAGGCTCTGAAGTTGAGCGGTCCCGCTGCCGCCTTTGCATCTGCTCTAGGACGGACAGTACGCTCGACGCAAGAGAAGCAGGATGGGCTTTCAGCGCTGGCACCGGGACAGCGGGAGCGAGACCAGCTCAACAGCAGCAGCAAAGGAAGGCAATTTTTTTCCCTTTTCTGTTCCAGAGAGCCTTCCAGGGCTAAGGGAGGTTGCCAGAGGTTGCCTGGTTTTTTCAAGTGCCGTTCCCCCTTCCCAGTGTTCGAGAAGCTACAGAGAGAAGCCCCTCCAGCAGCTTTGCTTAATTACCCTGATCTGTGAAGAGGCTAGAAAAACCTCTCTGCTGAATAGTTTGCAAACTGGACCGTGCGTGCCAGAAGATTTCTTATGATTAGACGATGCAGAGTATTAATTAGAATATAGATTATATGCAAGGGCTTTACCATAAGTTTGCTGCCATTTGGTCTGGGCACATCCATTTCTTGCCACATTGCTTTTTCTCCCAGCAAACCAGTCTCATGGAGCCAGACCAACTCCTAACACAGTTCCCATCCAGCAAGGAGGAGGCCAATTGTGTTCCCACTTTTTAGTCCTTACCAGCCTTGTGGAAGATGCTAAGAATTAGAGCAATGTTGAACAAAACCCACCAAAACATGTAGCTTGTGGGTGAGATCCACCCGGCCTGCCCAGCTCCTTGGCAGGTGCCGCCATGCTGCAGTCGGACCCCAGCCACCAGCCAAAGCAGACATGCGAAACACAGTCGGGTGGCCACTGATTTAAGTGCCAGCATGCACTTGGCACGGGCATTCCCTGGTCCCTTTTTGAGCCACATCAAATGCAACCTCCAGGGTAGGAGGGTTGTTCCAGCCACTGGTCACCCTGTGTTTGCTGGAGCCCTGGGAGTTGCGTGTCCAGTCCCCTTGGGTCATGCTCTGAGTGACTCTTTCCAAGTGCAGAAGGACATCTGACATGCAGTTAATACTGAAAAAAGCATAATAATTTTTCAGTCCATGGGGCAAATGAATAACCTATCATCTCACCTGCTACTCTTTCCAACAGCCACAAGTCCTCGAGAGCAAGGTACAAGAATTCTGTACTAGGTAGTTTGGGAAACATGTGGCCCATGAGGGACATTTCTTTACAACCTTTGGTTGGCTTACTTCCTAAAGCATGATTTATAGCTCATTATCCATATAAATACTTATTTTTTTCTATCTGTAACCTTTTTAGGCTCTTTCAAAGACACGTATCTTGTGGCATAGAGTTTCAATGGTATATTACCCATGCTTGAAGAATATTCCCTAGTGCTGATCATGTGTAAGTAAATAGAAATTACAGTCTTGTAGAGAGTGAACAGCACAGGGTTCTCTCTGCTGTGCTATTCACTGCCTTATATACCTCTAATGTGCCTCTTCCTTATCCTATTTCTAAATTAAACAGTCATCCTGTTTTTCACATCTCTCATTATATAGAGGTCTTTCCATATGTCTAACATTTGTTTGAGTCTCAATACATCAGACCATGTAACATGCTGATTCACAGAAATCTCACGTTCTGTAATGACCCAGCCTTTGAAATCTGCCTGCATTTTTAAAATTCTGGCTCAGATTTTGACTTATCAAATGTTATCTGACCACCTCTCTTAATCAGGGGTTGCTAGCGTTGCTTTCAAGTCAGGTATGACCTCAAGCATTCACTCCTGGTTCACACTCAAGTTTATTGAAAACAGCAACTTTATTCAGCTCTTTAAAAGGCAGATAAACATTCCCCTGCCATGTTTGCAACTTGGAAATGTCTTGCAATTACCCTGGATCACAGCTCATTTAAAAGCAGGCAAACGAGCTGCTGCCCCTTCTGAAATACCACCTTCATCTTCAAGAGCTGTGGTGCCTTCAGATGTTTCCAAAACCACTTCAGACCCGCAGATGTCATGCTCCTGCAGCACAAAACCGTTGCCTCGTAGCGTTAGAAGAGGCATCGACACCCGGTCACTTGGCAGTGTGGAGGATGCCGTGGTGGGGAGGTGGGCAGCTGGGTGTCTCTGCTGGCACCAGGCTGCACTAACTGGGTGTTCTGTGCAGGCAGAGGTGAGCCATTGCAGGTCCTCACAAAAACTCAATTTCCTGTAGAAAACTGGCCAAGCTAAACAGCATCTGTCTTGCTTAGTGTTTGCAACTGGAGATATTCAAAAGTGGCCTGGCCATGGTCCTGGGCAGACCGCTCTAGGTTGCCCTGCTTGAGCATGGGGTTGGAACAGAAGACCTCCAGAGGTCCCTGCCAGCCACAGCCTTACTGTGATCTGTGAGTTTCTGATAACACACCTGCTCCTACAGCTTGACCGGTCACAGCAGCTTAATTAATGGCCAATGCTTTGGAGCCACGGGGGCTGCAGAGCCATCGTGGGTCTGCAGCTCAGGTTCACCCCAGGTAGGAGACCTGTGGGCTGGGTCCTGCTGCGGACTTGGGCTCTGCCCCAGTTGCAGCCCTGTGGGACTGATGTGACAGCAGGTCACCCTGGGGCCAGGGAGGACACCTCCTGCCCAACAGGTCTTACTGCAGGTCAGCACACCTGGGCCAGAAAGAAACAATTCATCTGTCACATCCTCTACTGAAAAGCAGCTATTGCTGAACCTGATGCATTTCAGTGTTACACCCAGGTAAAAAGAAGAGCTGTTGTGAGCAGAGCTTTGCTCGGGTCCACACATACTGTGGTGCCATGGTCAGACATCTGGGACTGCAGAGGCGTTTCACTGACCCATCCCTGCTTGTGGTACTGAGTCTCCCCGGCTCAGTCTGGACATTGGAGATGTGCAGGGCCCTGGCCCAGAGGCCCCTGCATCCATATTTTCCACTGTGCAATTCCCTGAAAAATTTCACATCTCACCCCCTTAACTTCTAATGTCAACCATGAGGTGTTGTGCCCCACCTGCGCTGAGGATACACGTTCATCACCTTCTGGTTGATCCTTGCGACCCCAATGTTCAGACTGGCATCTGACCAAACTGGTCCAAACCCAGAAGCTTTCCTACGTGTCAGTCCTCCAGGTACTCTGCAGCGAACCCTCCCTGCCTTTCATGTATCACTTCATCTCCTTGAGAGCCTCTACCTGTTGGCTTTTTTTACATTTCACACATCAGCGGATTTATTTATCTCTTGTCTTAGCCCTGCACCCTGCTCAACCTGAGCACCTCCACCTTCCTCAGACAGCAGTGCTCCAGCCCCATCTTAGAAACCCATTTACTCTTTTAGAAAAAAAGACTTCTCTATTAATTAAAATAAATTGCACTCACTTTTACTGGCCACAAATTGCCCCAGTCACTGGCTTAGGTTCATCTTTATGTTCAGGCAACTGATTTGTATTGTGCTGAAAGGTTTTGATCTCTTTTCTGGGGGCTGATCATTGAGCTCTAATAGAAAGCTCTGGTTGAACGCCATCCCTTTGTTGTTTTGAAACAGAGTTGGGACTAGAGAGGGGACGGTTCAGTGCTTGGGACACTGAGCGGCAACACAAGGGACTGTGCTGCAATTTCTTTTCTGGCACCGGCTTCCTGCAAGGCTTGGAATGGTCACTTGGTCTCTTTGGCTCTGAGCGCCCCGGAAAGGGCTCGCCAGCACAGCTCCACCACCCAAACACAATTACAGCCCATTGCAGCAGGCGACAGCTTTTCCTCGGACACCCTTAAAAAAACCCACTCCCTGAACATAATGATCTAAGCCAGGAAAAGAATGTTTTGCCCCTCTAAATGCATCCCCATTAGGCTGTGATTAGCACAGGTACAGGGACGAGGGAGGTGAACAATGTCAATCCTTTTTTACCGCTGCCGCTTGGCAGGTTTGCATGGAGAAGTTTTGCTGGTGTAGCCTTGGCCAATGCATCCCCGAACCTTATGTACGAGGGACAATAGGCAATCCAGGCCTCACAGACTATTTAAGAATAAACTCCAGACTGTGAGCTGCTCAGACATCTTGGTTGTCGACTGCATATAGGTGCCATCCTAAAACTGTGAAACTGAATACCCTTAATTTAAAAATTCATGCCCAGATCTGTGCTTTGCCCTTCATCCTTGCATTTACAGAAGGCTAAATTGAGATCCCAGATTTTACATCCAAACTCTGAAATGTTCACAATTCAGACTCCTGTGAAGGCTTACAGACAAGCACATTTTGAAACTGCATCGTGTAAACTGTTTATGTGCTGAAGGAAAGCCAGGGATTTTGCTAATGACAAAGAAATTGTTCCCTCCTCTGATAGCTGAAAGAATTCCTCTAGTAACAATAAAGACCCCTCCTTTGCAAATTTGCTTTCTGTGGATGGCAAGATTAAAGAACATCCAGCCCAGCTATGATTTTTCAGATCGCATAAGTACCTTAAAAGGATGCTCATTATCTAAAGTGACGCCTCTTCCCTAATTGCAGTGCCACTATTATGCCAGATTAATTTTTTTTCCCAAACCCTTGTAGATGGTAAAACAACATTTTAGACTCGGGAGCGAGCCCCAGTCGGAGCAGTTGTGTTTGCTAAGGGAGATGGGGGCAGGTGTGTGTCCCCCCTGATGGCTGCCATTGCCGTGCAGCAAGGACCGCTCTGCTCCTGTCCTCGCCTCACCTCGCCACATCCAATCTGCTGCCCCAAATCGCAAATGGGAATAAAAAGGAGCGCAAAACCCTCGGCTGGGAGGCGGTTACAGAAGACGCTGAGGCTGACGCTGAAGACCACAACAGCCCGGACCAACAACTTGCACGCACGGAGGGATGTTTCTTTGCTTGCTTGGCCTCCTGCTCCCTCAGCCCCTGGTGCTGTGCCGGGGCTCAGCCAGACATCCCGGTGGGACGGGGCATGGTGCCGGAGGGGGACCGCCTGCAGCCCCCAGTCGCCGGCAGCCAGCCGGCATGGTAGCTCATCAGCTGGGGAAAACCGTGAGGTTTGCTGTCGCTGCCAGAAGTTTGGTGCAAGGGAGGCTGAAAGCATCCTGGTCCAGCTGCTGCTGCGGGCAGGGGAGCAGCCTGCCTGTGCCGGAGGCTTTGCTTTCTGTAGGGGTAGAGGTGGAAACAAAGTGTCTTTCTTGCTCGGGTGCATCAGGTGTGATTAGTCCCAGGGCCAAAAGGGCACCCATGGCCGTGCTGCCAGCAGGGTGGCCGCAGCACCCCGGGGCCTCTCCCATCACCTCAGGGCAACCTGCTGCCAAGGCAAAGTTTGCGCTGAGCCCCCCAAAATCACGTGTGTCTCCTGCCCTTACCCAGGTTCCCGGCTCCCACCAGCATCAGAAACGGAGCTATCAGGGACCCACAGCCACCAAAATTTGTAGGTGGTCATCAGCATACAAAAGGGGCTCTGGAAAGAGATTTTAATATCCTTCTATTAGTTTTTCACAGCATCAGTGTCATTACTGCAATAATTTATTGGGGTTTCCTATTTCTTTTTGCCATACTGAAGGATAACATATGCATCCATATATACGCTCGAAATTTCTGGGAACTCAGTAAACCTTGTAATTTTAATCCAATTATACAGTTTACATTTAATTGATTGCTAGTCAGAGATAAAAATTTCACAGATCTCCTGAAAGAATGAATATTTTTAATCAGCTCACTTAGCCAGGGAAAAGGATATGCGTCCTCTCTCTAAACCAGCATTTCACAGCGCCACGCAGGTTCCAGCTACTGCGGGAGTCGGTTACCCCTCAAAAAAAAAAAAAAAATTGAAAATTAGTCCAAAGCTAAATCAGTGACATGATTGTATTCCCATTACATTCCACTTAAATGCATATGTTTACAATATCCTTTAATAATAATTATTATTAAACATAGTAAAATACTTCCAAACTTGGCTCATGGTATCATTGTACTTCTAGTGGAAAAAAAATTATCTGAAGCCTTGTCAATATGCCACTTCCTCCTCCCCCATCTTTTAACAGAAGCAGCCTCCAGTGAAATAATCCAAGCTGTGTTCAAGAAGTTGGCAAGTGGGTCCAATTAAATGTGGTTTTAGTGTATTCTGGCATTTGCATATCTAGTTTGCCAAGAAGTAATGTTTTAGAAAAAAAAAAAACACATAACCACTATCCAAAAAAAAAAACCAACCACCCTGCAAAAAAAACCTGCATCGGTCCAGACAGAGAGTGGATGGTGTGATGCATCGCTGAACTTTGTCCCATGAATCAGAGAGATTAAAATAAATAAATAAATAATTTTTCTTCTCAACTATTGCCCCTTTTTGGTTGACAGGCTTTACAATAATCTGTATGTCCTATAAAAGAAAACATACAGAGGGAATATTAGAAAATTAATGCAGCAAACTGAAAAATTAGCTTTAATATTTAGTGAATCATTTAAAAACTTAAATCACAATGACCTTTATTTCATGGAAATATTTAATGCCTTAGCAGAGCCGTTCTCCAGCTAAACAGTGATTAAATAAAGCAGTCCACCAAAACAGCGCCTGTTCTCCAGGACGCAGAACTGAGAAGTCAATCGTCGTCAGCGAACGATCGTTTACCGCTGCTGAGAGCTGTGCCTTCTTTTTGCGGCTCCTTCCCCTCCCCTGGCTGTAATAGCCGTCACCGTCTCTCCGGTAGCCCAGCCTGCATCTCCCCAGTGCCGCTGGCTTACCTGCCCAACCGTGGGTGCAGGGGCTCCAACATCCCAGTGCCATTCGGCCACCATTTGTGGGACACCACTGAAGGACCGCGGATGCATTCCCTAACCTCTTTCCCCCCTCTAACCCCGCGCAACATGGACAAAAACATCAGCAGAGGAAGGAGGTGTGGAAAAAAATAACCCACCCCAAAACCCCCACAAGCCCTAATCCTCCACAAGGCTGAGCCTAAAATGATGTTTAATGTATACTGGCCAGCCCTTTCACTCATTTATTCCATAGCTGGGACAACCTTGCTACAAAGCAAGGAGAGTTAATTAATAAAACGAGGCAGCGTGGGGTTATATGGAATCTTTAAAGCCTTTATCAGTTTGCCAGTCCATTAGCGGGGCTGCATTCTCCGCAAACTCCCTGCTCCAATATGTGCAGCAGAGCAGTTAATTTCTTTTGGACTCAGTCTATGGCACCAAGCTGGTTTTTTTTTTTCCCCCATCTTTATCCAAACAAACTATTAAATAATCAACAAATAAGAATATTTAACCCAAAATAATGAGAAGAACGATCGCTTGCCTAAAAACTATAAATTAAAGCTATCCAGTCACAAAAGAAAGTTGAGTCATCCATTAAGCAACAAAGGAGAAGGAAAAAATAGATCGTGCTCGGATGTTTTTGTGGCATTGGTTGCCTTGCAAATGTGCCTAAGCCGAGGCCCCAGGAGGATGGACTGCTGGAGCCTGAAATCACTCTGAGACCATCATCAGGAAGGAGCTTCCAAGGTACGAGAGTAAGCCCCAAAAGCCAAGCAAACACAAAGGCCAAGGCCACTGTGGCCCTCTCTCTGGCCGAGGTGTAGGTAGGGACCTGGTGCTGGAGCTGGCTGTGGAGGGGGAGCCACCTCCCAGGAGCACGTGTGGCTCGGAGAGGTGCACCAGGCACCCATAGCACGGGAAGCCCGGTGGCACTCGGGGCCAAACCCCCAGTACCGCTGCTGCTGCGTCCCCATCCCTCCACAAAGGGGGTGGTGAAGGGACCTCCCTGAGCTACTGCCAGCCCGTTGGGCTGGGAGCACTTCCCCTCTCCCTGCCCCTGGGGAGAGCGACAGGGCCATGAGGGTGCCCCCAGCCTCCCTCCTGCCCTGCAGCAAGGCCTCCCACAAGGCTGCAAAGGAAAGCAAACCCCACTTTTAGGAGGCTCTGCTCCTCTCTCTGTTCTTTCCTTCTCCTCATCCCCCTGCTAGCCACACAGAAGAGCTGTGTTTAAAAACAGGGGGGGTGGTTGTGGTGATTTCCACCCCCCCGGCTGTACTTCTCAGAGTAGTTGTCTTGGGGATGCTGTGCTAGCAAAGCAAGATGCCTGACAGGCACCAGGCTGCATGCTTGCAGCCACGCTGTCGACTGCCGAAATTCACAGCCCGCTTCCAAGCAAAGCCTCGTTCACGGCATGTGTCCAGGAGGGCAAAATGGTCTCCCAGGGAAAATGGATCTGGGGAGGTGGGAATGAAACACGGCAGTTGCAGAAGCATCCATATAACCTGGCAAAATACTACAGTTGAAGCCATTAACCCCCTTCTTATTTTTTCTAAATAAACCAGAGGTTCCAGCAAGTGCCAACTGAAGGCCACCAAGTATCTCAGGAGGGTTTGTGAAGAGATGAACATTTCCATAATTAGCTTAATTTCTGCCCAGAACCTAGGGATGAACTTTTATTTAAGCATACACCTCCAATGGTCTCCAGAGGACTTGAACATTATTTTCTCTCACCAACAAAGAACTCTGGGAGAATGCGTTCAGCTCAGATCAGCCGGCAGTAGAAAGATGTGGAGCCAAGCTTAACATCAGGCATCAAAGAAGGTGCACAGAGGGGCTGGAGAGGTAGAACAGAAGAAGTGGTGAAAACACTCAAAAATATCAAACCTTGCATCCAGCCCCAGGATAAACATGACTTTCCTTTTTTTTTTTCTAAAATCATCCTTCCTCGGTAAGTTCAGTGGCTTTGAATGAGCCAAAATCATTTTACCAAGCAGCGCTGGCAATGGACTTCTCATCCTCAATGCCTCATTTGGTAGGAGGGCAGGAGAAAGCCAGGTACCTCTGCTCCATAGATGGAGTCTCAAGATTTCAAGTGTGGGCTTCAAAACCAGGATTCTGCCATCTGTAAAGCCATGAGGAGACTTTCCTTTCTTTGTTAAAAAAAAAAAAAAAAAAAAAAAAAGCCTTTGAGATGAATTAAAAATGCTTCATCCTCCAGGACTGCACCAGGAGCAAGGCTCACAACCTTGCCGTGGTATATTGCTTCCTTCCTAAGAGCCAGCAAAAAAAAGGAAAAAAACTCATAATGCTTTTTGTCCTTAATAAGAATCAAAGTGGTGTAGAAAAGAGGCTTTATACCTCCCATTCCCAAAGCTTGATTAATGTGCTCTGTCTTTCAACATGTGCTTTCCCTTAAACCTCATTTTTCTGTAATTTCCTTCATTCTTTTAACAATGTGCTTATCCCTCTCCTAAAAAAAAAAGCCATTATTTACAGATGTTCCCTCTCTTCTCACCACATTTGAGTCCAAAGCGCAGGCTCCTCCTCCTTTTTCTAAATAAAAGGAGATAAGATCGGAGATAAGATCGTTTCAAAAGGTGAGCACTGATATTAAATTTTAGCAATACATAATAAGCTGATGTCTTTGTAAATCTTTTTTTTCTGCTCCAGACATATTTCTACACTGTTCTGGAAGCAACAACAGCTTCCCAAAGGAGCTGGGTATTCCCAAAAGTAAAATTTTGCCTGTCATTAATACAGGCAGTTTTAGACTGAAGCAATCTGGCTCTGAAGGGCCTGTCAAAGACTCTTGTTAAAAAAACTCTGCATTAAATGGTCACACTTTCAAGTGGGGGAGCCCTGCGTCTGAAGACCATCAACCTAAAATAGAAGGCTAACACTGGGACTAGTGCTAGTCATCTACTCGCTGCCTTGAGAGTGACTCACATGTAGTTCATCTCAGGTAGGTCCCAAACATTAACATCTCCGCTTGCCCTCGGGCTCATATTCCAATGAAGAAGGGTTGAGAGATCAGATCCATACATTTAGCATATTTTTTAAAGCAGCATTGCATTACAGCACCCGGATATCCAGCTCCAGACCATTCAGCAGCATTGTTAGTTCACAGCATAACACTTTAAGCTCAGCTTATACCATCGGGTGCTTCTGTGGCTTGCACATCCCTTGGCCGGGTGCGGGCAGCAAGTGCTCCCACCTCCAGGGCCTGCTGAGAAAGGGTGAGCGCGGTTATTTAATGCCTTGTTTGAATCACTCCGCGTTATCCAACGTCTTCGCAGAAGCAGCACTTCAATCATTTTCAATCCCTCCAGCAGAAGCATGCCTACAAACCTGCTGTTGTTTGGGGATGAAAGTACTGTTTGCTGCAAGATGCTCACCTCCAGCAGGATGGCTGGCCAAAGAGTGGGGACCTGTCCCACTCGGCCCTGCGGATGGCCCCGAGCTTTGCCTCCTGCCCTCACCCCAACACAACAACCTCCATCTGGAAGGTGACTATGGCTCTGCTGTATTGTCTCGTCTCAGCAGTAACCCCACCTTTTCCTCCGAGCCACAAACTTCATGTTATATATTAGAGAGAATAAAAGAGCACATTAAAACTAGCACTCAGGTTTTTTTGGTTTGTTTTTCTTTTGGTTTGTTTTTTTTTTTTAAAAAAGCTTGATCTACTCTCATTTTTAAGTACTGGTTAGGGGCTTCAAAAGGTCCCCTCTTGGGGATTTAAAAATGCATAGGTTTCTTGATGCAAATTTAGGCTAAGAAATTTTCTAAGTGAAGTACTGCTTTATGCCATCCATTTTTTGTCTTTACTTTTAGGGAAGTTTTCTGTTTGTGAGACTTTTCCAATCGATATGAAGAAGAAATACATTTCTGTTTATCACACTGAATTGGGCAAAACAAAAGTTGGTGTTCACCTTCTGTTTTGGGAGTCTTTTCTTTCAAGCATAGGGTACCGGTGTAGAGAAATCCTTGGAAGTAAGCTGCAATGAATTATCCAACACTTGCAGAGGTACATTGGTCTGTTTGTCAACAGGGAACCCAGTCCTCTTGTTCATTAAATTATATCCTCATAATTAATCCAGAGATGTATGACTTCCCATTTCTCCCAAAATCAGGAGTTGCCTAGTTAGTCTTAGCTCGTTCCAGACACAGTTCTTTCTTAAAAGTCACTCGGTCATTCGAAAATAATGAAATATTGGTATTTATAGTATTTTGAAGCTGTCATATATATATAAGCCTGAAAAGTATCTGCGAACAGAAATCAGATTCTGGATAGATGGTGCCAGTCAAACTACTTTAAAATGAGAGAATAAGCTACAGAAAATGTAGAGCCGGTAGCTGTAGCCTATGAAGATACGATATGTTTCATTAAGATCTTAACTATATTTTAACTCAGTATGAATTTCCAAAATTATCTCAACATCAATCCTTACTAAGTGCGAATACGTGGCAAATGTAGTTGAAAATAAATCGTATCTTGTATGATAAACCTCTATCAGTTTCAAAGGGTTTTATTTATAGATAAAGTACATTTTTAAAATTGTAAAATGTATATTGGGAACACATCCAAAAGTTTATAAAAGTAGCTTTGATGCTAAAATTGAAGACAGTTTGACAAAAGCCTAAAATGTAGCATCGAGGGTAGTTTTTATTTTCTTAATAGCTGTAAATAAGACTTAACCAAAATGTATTTCAGGAAGGTTGTGAAATAAATATTTAAATCCCTATCTAGATTTACATCCAGATACAGCATATACCGTGCCATAGAGATGTTTTGAGATAGTTAAGCCTTTTAATATACCTCCTGTAGCACTGAGGCAGTAACATATTGCTTTACCAGTTAAATCCTTTCAGAAGTCATGATGTACATGCAACTTGCTCTCTAAATATTTTACTAATTTAAAGCTGGGTTTCATGCACTGGGTTGTCATGCCTGGGGATGTGCTGTGTAAATCTCTATCTGGCATGTTCCGGACGTGGCATAAAAAATCCTTCTTGGTGCTCAGATTAGCGCTGATAACAGCAGGAATCACAAGCAATAGGATGCACAGGACCACGTCATGCTGACTGCTATGCACGAGCACTAAACACATCTTCTAAAGATCTTTAAGGAATAACTGAGGCTGTGATTTCAATGCACACCTAAAGAAAAATTAGCAAGTTATTTTTAAAGTACTTCCTCACACGCACACACATATACTCATACACAATATACACTTTAAAAAAGCAATGCTGAGGTTAAAAAATACCAAACCACTGCACGTTAAAACATCCTAAAAAATAATCACCAGCTGTATTTCACAATTAATCATTCATTTATTTCCTGCAATCCCAAAAATCCCCGATCAAATGGAAATTTCAGCTCCGAGGCTAGACTGCATATGCTCCCTCTTAGCCCCAAGCAGAAGCTTGTTGGAGCCAGGCTGTAAAATCTCAAAAAAAGAAAAGCAAATTTGGCCCCGCAGTAAGAGCCGTGGGACAGGAGAGGCACAGAGTCTCTCCCAGCCAGGGGAGTGTTTTCACACAGTGGGGAGCACTTGTGGCCCCTTGCCACAAAGGGTTAATGCTAAGGCATTATCAAGAATGAAAATGCTCTATGTTCTGCATGATCTATTAGCGGAGTGACTGTCTTCTAAGGAAAAACAACTGAAAGCAAGAAACTAAATTAAAGCTGAATGAACCTGAAGATGATAAGCGTACATCCTAGGCAGGTCTGTTAGTCTGAGAAATTAACTGACCCAGGAATTTCCAATGTAGGAGAAATACTCCAGGTCAAACATGGAGTATTTTTGAAACATAACCTTTTTTTTTTTTTTTTTGGCAAACATCTCTATCCCTCGAAATCTCTGCAGCGTTTGCCGTCACTGTCACAGTTAAGCCTGTTCCACCTTTGGCTTTGCTGCTGCCCGGCTGTGCAGAAGACTCACCCCTCTCCTGCTCTGGCAGAGCTGGGTAAGCTGTGTGTTATGCACACCGAGCATTTCGATTTGACAATCGGTTAAAAGTAATGCTTCTTTTTCAGCCTGCAAGACTAAAATGGATAATCTTTCCCAAAAGGATGTAATCTCTCATCGGTAAGACCTTTTAACAGGTTTAGCTGAATTTTATCACACTAGCAAGAGCTGTTGGCTTTAGGTTTTAACAAGCAGGGCTCTTCTTCCTGTGACTATCTTACTTTGCCGGCAAGAGAGAACATTTCCACCTTCTTCCCAAAAGCATTCCCAAAATGAAGAAAGAACTTCTTCCTTACCATCTAGAAAATAAATTGTATTACCAAACTCACTATATTTAACAACATAATTAAAATACTGAGTGAAGCGCAACAAAAATTAAACAAGGACTCCTGAACTAGAGTATTTTGAAAGCCCAGAAGATTTGTGCATCACTTTTTCCTCCCTTTAAAAATACTGGACGGCTCTGCTAAAATTCACATTTGCTATCCCAGTAAAAAAAATTTAATGCTTTGGTTAGATTCCTTTAATAAAAGACCACACTCTCTGGAAACATTTGAGTTTGGAAATGACATGGACAAATAGTGTTAATAAGGCATAAGTTGGAGAATTCTGCTTTGGAGGACTACATGACAATATTTTTGAATCAGTTTTCTAATTTTGGGGTATTTTGTCAGACTTGAAGCATAATTCACCTTCATTCCGAAGGAATTTGCATTGCTTCCAGGTGAGGGGAGGAGCAGGTAGAAATTTTCTCCCTTTCCAAGCTCTTTTCAGCTACAAATTGCTGCAGTATCATTTATCTTATAAAAGGAGGCTCAGGGTTTCATTTTTGAAAGTAGGCTGGAAAAATGTATCTTAAAAGTTATATATTAGGAGCCCATTAAAAAGTTTGAACATTTGATTATTGTAGAATTAATTGAGGGGCAGGGGGGAAGTCAGTCCACCACCGACAAATCACTTGATCCATTATGTGGAAAAGGAAAGGAGAGGGTACGCTGCGGCAGGGAAAGGAAACGGTGGTGTCCTTCCCGAGTGGGTGAGCCAGTCTGGCTGCAGGGGTGAGGTAGCACAGGGAGAAAAGGGAATCTGTCTCTTTCCAGATTAATTTTAAAATTTTATTTAGACTTCCAACAAGGCGATGCAAGTTTTGAAGGGGTATGCTGGTTTCAGTTAGGCTCAGCAGAAGTAGATGGGATTGCCAGGTATTCGCTTTTCAACCCTAATGCCAGAGAGCAGGAGAAGCAGTGAGGGTCCCTTCCCTTCCTTGGCCAAAAAGTTTTGTTTTATTAAACTCCTATCAAGTTCTTCTTCAAACTGCGCCTAAAGCACGCACAGGTCTTGGTGAGTAGATGGTCTGTAGAACACTATACCTGATTCAAAAGTCTCTGTTATACCAAACCCCTAAGCTTGAGTTTAGAGAAATCATTCATAACTAGATAATATTAAGCTATCACAGGCAGTGGTTAAAAAAAACAAAAAAGATGAATTGTATATTCAGTATGTTCCCTGTGAGTCTCGGGTTAGAAGTACTCACAGTTAAAAAGTGATGACTGTCACCGGTCAGAGAAAGTTCTGAATCTACGAAGTTCAGAGCATGCAGTTTCCATTCCTGCAATTTGCCTTTGACCATCATGGCAACATGAACAGTGAGAATTTTGTTATCACATATCCTCAAGCCAAATAAAATGCTCTCTCATACTTCACTACCTAGGGACTGTATTAAAAAAAAAAAAAAAAGAAAAAAAGAAAAAAAAGCTACTGCTATTTAGGTATGTCAGTACATTAAACCTTATGGAGAGAAGTAACATACAGAAGTATGCTTCATCTTTTCACTGAAGAAACATTTTGATAGCCACAAGCAAGTGTGCGCTGCACATGTATATCCCATCAAGATAAAACCCGTAAGTATAAAGGATATTTTGAATTATTTTGTCATTAATAGCAAAGTTATGTTTTCTGTTACCCTTCTGAAGAAGGGCTCCTTCTACATCTAGTTTTATTTAGGAATCTACAGCCCTTGAATATCTTACTGTTGGAGAACAGTGAATCTGCTTAGAGCCACATCCAAAGTTTATCAGCTGCATGGATTTCAGAACTGCAGTATTAACCGTTTTTCAGTCCTGACGATACTTTAAACTGTCCTAACTACACATAATATTCCACCGTATGAAAGCCTACAGAAAAGGTTTGCTGCTAAAAAAAAGAGAAATCTATGCAGCCAAAGACACTAACATTGACAGAAATACCTGTAATAACCCCCCAAAAACCCAAACCCCAAAACAAACACAACAAATTATGACTGAAAACAGTGAAAAGGATCATTTTGGCTAAGTACAAATTACTGTAGATATGGACAATAAGCAGAATAGCATTAGGCACTGAGATTCACTTGGTCAAGGCACAACTGAAGTTGCACCTAGGCAGATGACAAATGTAAGGAAGTGTTCAAATTAAATTATTTTTTTTCCTTCAAATTGGTCCTGCTGTCTCTGTTCCAGACTTCTAATTTAGCTCTACTTTCATATTCCCACTGGGCTCTGCAGTGCTGGTCTTGTTCCTAGGATGGAGCGGCCTCAAACAAGAATTCTGGGTATATCCTGCAACAAGCATCTAAACCAGGTCTTTGTCAAAGGTTTCGCTAAGCTTCATGTTATATTTTTTTTTAAAGGCGGCTTTAGTCCGTAAGAGAAATCCCCAAACAGACCAAGGATTATTTTAATTTTCCTTTGTAATCCCGACAGTTTTGATGTATTACTGGTATTCTGGACATTTTGAATGCCTACTGTAACACTGACTGCCAGTCTTCAGATTAAGTTGTTGCCTTCTGCTCCAATGTTCTGATAGAGACTGAATACAAAAGAGCAAGCTTGAGAGAGCTCCTTGGGGTGAAATTAAGCCCAGAAAAGGAACTGTGTGTCTGCATAGATATTTGCACGGTAGCAAAATTTCTGGAATTTAATAGACTGTTTCAGCAAAAGTATTTGGGGAAGAAAATAATAATAATAAAAAATCCCTCTACAGAATGAGCGAGAGCTACACACACAGAAATGCTTTCAAAACACAAGCATTTAATTTTTTTTAAATGTTAAGTGAGATGTAAATATGTACGTTAGCAACAAAGTGCTCAAAAGCATACTGAAAACATATTCCATACACAGTTAGCAATAGAAGTCTGTACAAAAGTAATAAAGTTACACATTATAAAAAATACTCCGTAACTATAATTTAAAAGAGGGAAAAAAGACAAGGGAATTGATTTCTCAGTTCATATAATTTATTGCAGTTAGCACACAGTTTAAAAATTCACCAACACACCAATAGTACAAAACTAAACAGCATTATAAGTTATTCCCCCCTCAGGAAAATAAAACATACTATGATTGTCAAAGCTAGATGTCAGTCTAAGTTTTAGAACAAAAGAAGAATGTGAAACTAAGGAAAGGAAAAAAGCAATCACTCACGAGGACCACAAAAAAATCCAAGAGAAAGTCCATTTTCCTCAGACACTGATTGTCTTCTCTAACTTAAGAAAAGAATGTAGATTTAAAACCTAGAAACTATTCAAGTAACTAAAGATAACGCTCCAAGGCCATTTTCACAGCTTTTTTTTTTGTTTTAAATGCCATTACAGCCAAATTAACACACATTTGACCAAATATTTCCAAAACAGTCCAGCAATACACAATGGAGTTTTCCATTCAGTATCTTAAGCACAAAAATAGGCTATGTTTACAGTAGTTAAGGCGATCAAATTTTAAACAAAAGCAGAGGGAAAAAAAAAAAACAAGGGAAAAAAAAAGGAAAAAAAACAGCAAACGTTTTCCATGCTACTCCCATAGACCTTATTTGTAAGTGCAAGACAGGAAAACAAACACTGTGCAAAATGCTTTTGACCTGTGTGTTGGTCATTAAAACCACACGTCAGGCTGCAGTCTCTGCTGCTTGGATACACATAGTCCTTCCCCTGCCCTCCCCCGGCCCCCCTGTCACTCAGCCCTGCCCAGGCCTTTCAGCCCGGGGCTTTTTCTTTTTTTTTTCTTTTTTTTTTTTTTTTTTCAGTCCACAGCCTCTTTTCAAAACGGGGGGGAAAAAAAAGAACGATCTATTGTGGTGGAGCGGTGCAGCAGGAATCCTACAAATGCTCATCTGGGGAAATGGACGCACCTCGGTTGGAGCTGGCGTGGGGTCTGTGCAATTAGAAGGGGTCTGGGGTTAGTAAATGCACACCGCACATGCAAATCTCGAAGCCTGGTTGTAAACATTCATTTTTTTTTGTTTTTTTGTTTTTTTTTTCCTTGTTAACGTAGCTAGATCGGCGACTCGTAGCTTAAGTTCTTCTCAACTTAAAGACAGTGGGAAAGTAAATTTAAATTAGATAAAATAAAAACAGTGCATTTCTCTTCTTCCTAACACCAGCATTTTCAACGGTGTCGGGTTTTTTTCCTAAGGAAATTAAATAATTTTCAACTCACTCGTTAAAGTTATACAATGCAAACAAAGACAAAAATATACTGAAACTCATGCATTTCTGTAGCGTTAATATTTACTTTTCAAGACTCAACTAAGAGCATCAACACAACCTGCCAAGTTCTTTGATACCTCCCCCCGGCCCATGTAATCAATTACAGTATACAATAACAGTAATTCACATTTTTTAAACACACAGTTCATCACTGCTGAAGCTGCAATATCCTTTTTCATCCCAAGCAAACCTTCACGTAAGACAGAGTCCCAGTGATCCCAGTGTACTCTCAGGGTTTTTGTTTTATGTTTTTTTGTGTTGTTTTGTTTCGTTTTTTTTTTCCAGTGGGAACTGTCAGAAATCCAGAAGTTGCCATAATAAGTTTTAAGTCAACTGCTTGTTTAAAAATAGATAATCCAGCATTTCAGAAATTTTCCATTTGGGTCTAAAAGCATTCAGGTTTCCAACAGCTAAAAAGGACTCATGCAATTATAGAAATGTAAAGGAACTGACAAAATTGGGAGAGGATTTCTACATTCAGATTTTAAGAGGAAAAAGATCGAGAGCTTAAAAGAACGCAGTGTTTTGGGGAGAATAAAGCCACGTCCAAATTTTTTGGAGATTCCTTAGAAGTCAAGTATCCGCTGGCTTCTATTCCGAAAAGGGAGAAAAATCTGCTCCGTAATTTGTTACTTTGTCGGATTACCTCTACAGTTCTTTTTTATCGGAGTGCTAAATTAGTGAAATATTCATGCTGCCTTAAAGTGCAAAAAACAAGCTAATAGCCAAACTTTCAGTTCAAGGAAACAAGATTGCTTTTAGACTGTACCACAACTATATAGATTTATATATATATTATTTATATATATAAAAATTTTATTTCCAAAGTTCTTGTGAGCTATCTTCTAAGGTCCAGTCTCTGACAGTAGGTAAGCTCAGTGCTTCGCTTTTGACAGACAATGAGTTCACCAACTCACAGTGAAACTTCCGAATGTGTCTGTAAAGGTCTCCAGACTGCGTGAACCTGCGTTCACACCACTTACAAGCATGAGGCTTCTCCCGCGTGTGAACCACTGCGTGGCGGCTCAGGTTGTGGGAGTACTGGAAGCTCTTCCCACACTGGGTGCAAGTGTAGGGCTTTTCACCTGAATGAGTCCTCTCATGACGTTTCAAGGTGTACATGCAAGAAAAAGTCTTACCACACAATGAGCAGGTCGGGACATTGACATCGGTAGCAGGCTTGCTGCGGATCCCGTCCTGCTCTCGAAAGTGCGTGCTTAAATGGATCTGCAGGATATGGGGGCTAGGAAAGACCTTGTTGCAGAGAGGACACATGAAAATTTGGCCAGCAGGGCTAAGTATGTTTGACACGTAAGGGAGCAAGCTGCTGTCCATGTTTCCTTCTACTTGGACTCTCTCGTTCTCTGGAGTTATCATTTCATCATCGCTTGCCTTGTCCTCTCTATCTAGCTCCCTCAAGACCGAATCTTCCCTCATCGGAGCCAGGTGGGCCGGCTCGTACTGTACCCTGTTATTAGTGCTCACACTTTCTTTCACAGTGCTATGTTCCATATCATAGTCATTAGTGCCAACATCACTCTCATCACAGGAAGCCTCTTTCTCCACCTTCACCTGAACCAGGCTGCTTCTAAGCATGTCCTGCGAAGAGAAATAAGAACTGTTCAAATTTTCAACTCCTGAAAGGCTGGACTTGACAGACAGGTCCAGCACGCAGTCAACATCTGCTGAATCCCTCACGGAGGTGACAGACCTCTGGGACAAAGACTCTGTTGAGCTGCAGGGGCTGGCTACTGTTTTTCCAGCTGCTGCCGCGTGCGTCTCTGCCTCTCCGCCAGTCTGGGGAATGCCTGCTGAGTCTGAGGGCAATCTCATCCACATGTTCCCAGGCTCAGCCGCCAAGTCCCTTTTGCTAGGCAGGATGTTCAATTTTTCATCTTCTCCGTCGTCTTCATCACTGGGCAAGTCTCCTGGCATGTGGCTGCTGCCGTCGGAGAGGCTCTCCACTTTGTCTGAACAACTTGAGGCGTCTTCCTCCTTTTTTGTGCTGTCTGCCTCTGTGGTTGCTTTCTCTTTCAGCTTCTTTTTGCAGACTTTGACAATGTCATACATGTGGAGATAACTGGCAGCTGCTAGCACGTCTTCAATGGGCAAGTCTTTGAACTGGAGCTTTCCTTCGTACATGAATTCAAGCAGGAGAGCGAAAGCTGGGGCTGTAACAATGTCGCTGTTCAGATGAACAATGTCCCTTTTGTCCAGCTGGTCCTTGTAAAAGAGGTGGAAATACATGCTGCATGAAGCCAGTACAGCTCTGTGCGCTCGGAACTGGGCATCTCCTACCAGAACAGTGCAATCACAAAGAAAACCCTGATGTCTCTGCTCACTCAGACACTGTAGCAAATGTCTACTGTGGTCAGGAAACTCCATACTGTCTTCATAACCTATAAGCAACGAGATTTTTAAAAATTAAACGTAGGTCGGAATCACAGAATTTATGAATCCAAGTTATTCTACTCCAAAAACCTTGTATTTATATTGCCAGAATTCTGGTACTGACACCATGCAAAGATTATTTAACACACATGTACAATGGCAACTCTTTCCCTGATCAACCACTGCAGTTATGATTTCCTTTCTGTGGTAAATAAGCCGCTCTAATAAGCGCATAGGTACATCTGTAATTTTTTTTAAAGTATCACTGCTGTTCATAAAATCTGTTCAACAGTTTTCTTTCTTTTTTTTTTTTTTCCGGGAACTTCCTCCAGATTGTGTCCCTAGGAGGGCAGACTCTCCAAAAAAATTTTTTTTTTTTAACGTGAAGTTTGAGACATCACAGAAGGGAAAGGAAAAAAAATAAAAATCAGATCATCAACCTTATTTTTAAAGTTAAAATGTAGTAAGAGGAGAGGTTCGCGCATAAAGAAATGCTAATATACCCAAATCTGAACATTCATAAAGTATAAGAATGATTTATGGGTGTCAATTTATATCAACAGCAAAATCAAGGTTTTTAGAAATTTAGTTTGCCTGGTTTTCTTCTTGTAGTAAGTACAGGTTCAGGTTTTAAACCTTCTCCACACTGTACAATAGAACACGAACATTTTTTGCCAACATGCAGGATTTACAAAAGAAAACTAACAACCAAAGCACCAACGAGCACCACTTCCCCTATGCAAGAGGACAGAAATTTCCCTCCCCTCCCACACCAGCCAGAGCTTGCACTACCAAACTTAAAAAAAAAAAAAAGTAATTCAACGTGAGCATGTGTGCATATTTAAAATCAGTATCCCAAGTACTGTTCTTACCCAAGTATTGTTCTATTCACCTTCCTTGATGATAAAGAAAAAATAAACTTCAGAGAAGTACAGAAGTCAAAACTCAAACAGAAAGTAAAATCTCTTAAAAATCTGTCTTAATCTATTCTTCTGTGATTGATTGCAATGCTCTCCCAAACCATCTAAGCAGACCGTGGCTCTCTAAGCTGGCAGATACTACTGAAAAATCCTCACCCCTCACAAACCAAGATGTACTAGAACTTACAACACAACCCCTACTATATTCTGTAAAATACCATTGCTAGAGTAAAGCGCGAAGATTTACAATACAATCACTTTAAGTGCCCCACAGCCAACATCAATCCTAATCCTTAAGAGGGCTAAAAATAAAGATTGGAGGGCAGCTCACAAGGTAGCTGTGATCAAATTAGGAGGCTGAAAGGACAGAGAGGGACGAAGAAGGAAGCTTATAAACATCTGATCCAGCTGACTGTGGCCATATGGCAGCTGCTGCCCAGATAAAGAGATTAAGAATAGAGGAGTGCGATTACAGCTGTCTGGCCAATTCAGGCAGCTCAAATCTACAAGTTCTAAATTAGTCGCAAATACAAAAACTCCTTCAAATAATTATTGTTATGCTGAAATAAAAGATTTCAAATGCTACATGCAAAAAAGAAAAGAGGAAACCAGTCAAGTCATTTTCCCGGGTACAAAAGTTTTTAAACGCATAACTGATTTCTATCTTTCAGAAGCACTACAGCTGTATGCTACTATGGTTCTGAGCTGCTGGATATTTAGCAGTGAAGTTTAATGAAAGACGTCCCCACAAACACATTTTAGTCAGAACAGTCCTTTTTTTTTTTCTTTTTTTTTTTTTTTAAAAAGGCACACTTTTGTGTATTTCACTAAAAGCCCCGTAAAGTCATTTAAAAGGTGCAAGGCAAGAAGATAAAGCAGAACTCTCTCTAGGCTTGCCACTAAATCCATTGCAGTTTTGGTCTCAGAAATGAAGAACGAACTTGCTCTCTCCTTCTTCCAAACCAAGACATTCTCACAATATGCATTAAAGTTAATGCTAACAACATGCCCAAGAACTGATACTCTCCAACTGTAGCCCAAGCCTTTTGACTAAGTCCACTTATCTACTTAATACTCAATTTCATATATTACCTCTAAACTTGGTTAGAAAAGTAATGTGATTTTTTTTTTTCTGAAATTCAATAAACAACACACCAAAACAGAAATATGCTGTATCTAATCTATTGCTACTCCTACCTTTAGTACACATAAACCTGATTAAGTCCTTTCCTCTGAGTCTTGCTGGCTCCAGGTCTGTTAGATCGGTGGAAAAAAAGCAGACTAGGAGAGACAGATGCAAAGTGGAGATGATGTTAGAGAGGAATGAGATACCTTCTCCACACACAGATCTGCACACACTAACTCCCTGTCTGTGTGTTAGAATAAAAGGCTGAGGGATGGCAGGCTGTCAGCTGCTCTGACATCATGTTCAGATGGAAATGCTACCTCCAGCTGTGCTCCTTTTAATGCCATATGCTACTCCTCTACACTCCTGCCACCAGCTTTTTCTTAGGAGAACTTTTCTCTTCTGTTAGTATAAACAAAATACTTCAAAGTCTCTTTTTTTCAAACTTTCTAACAGGGAGGGAAAAAAAAAAAAAAGAAAATCCTAAACATATGGGGCTCTACTGTATCTGCAGCATAGCAACACTTCTGCCTGAAGTTGGAGGACCGCTTTCTACACTGACAGCACACCCCAGCCACGGGGTTACCCGAGCCATCTACACCGATTCGGCTTTATTGAGCCCAGAGGTTCAGTTAAAAGAAAGAATTAACCGAACCTCTTCACTCAACTCTCCGCTCCCTGCTCCGCCGCCGCTCCTTTCAGTCTCAAGGTTTACCAGCGCCGAGTGATGCCGAACAGCACTCGCACTCGAGCTCATTTCGCACGGCGGGGCAGTTAACTGGGCCGGGGCACGGCTGCAAGCGTCCGGCTTTACTCACAAACCGCTTTTCCCCGGCGGGGGCTCGGGCTGTCATTTACTCGACCGCTGTGGCACCGGGACGTCGGCCCCCGCCCCGCGGGTGCACGCAGCCCCCCTGCCCCTCGCACCGCCGCCGGGATCGCCCCCCCACCCCCGGCCCCTCCGCTGACGCTCACGCCCCGCTCGCCTCTGCACGGCCGCTGGGCACCTGCCCGCCGCCCACCGGGCCGGGCCGGATCGGGCCGTGCGGGGACGCGCGGTGCCGCGGGCAGGCGGCAACGGCGCGCAGCAAGTTCCCGGCGGGCCCGGCCCCCCCATCCCCGCCGGGCAGCGGCAACTTTTCGCCGGGGCTGCCACCCCCCGCCTGACAGCCCAGGCCGGGGCCGGCGCCCCCCGCCGCGCGGGAGCCTGCGCCCGCCGGGCAGCGCCGCCCCCACCCCGCGCGGGGCCGGGGCCGGGGCCGTGGCCGGGCGCGCCGGCGGCCGCCCCGCGGGGAAGGAAGCAGCTGCCCGGCGCGCAGGAAAAGCCGCCCTCGGGTCACGGCGGCAACAAAAGAAAAGTAACCGGGAGCGGCGCCGGGGCGGCCGGTCCCGCCGCCCGGGGAGGGCTGCCCCCGCCCCCCGCCTCTCCGCCCGGCTGCGCCCAGCCCCCGCCGGACCCGCCGCCAACTCCGCCCGCCCCGCGGGGCCACACCGGCCCCGGCCCCGGCCCGGCGGGTGTGTGGGGATGGGGGCAGCGGGACTCACACTCCGCGGCGGCCCGAAGTCCCCGCGCTCCCGCCGCCGCCGCCCGCCGGCTCCTCTTCGCTCACTTGCCGCTCCGGGATCGCGTCTTGCCCCCCTCCCGCCCTCCCCCCGCCCGCCCCCCGCGCCCGCTGGCCGCCGCCCCCCCGGCCTCCCCCCTGCCGGCAGCTGAGGAGCGAGCGGGGCAGCCGGCGGAGCGAAGCGGCCCCCGCGCTCAGCGGCTCCCCATGGCACCGACGGCCGGAGACGGCGCGGAGCCCGGGGCCGGGGGAGGGGCGGGGGCGGGGGGGGGGGGGGGCGGGGGCGCCGGGCGCACGCAGCACGGGCGCACGCACGGCGGCGGCGGCGGCACAGCCGGGCCCGGGCTGCGGCAGACAGATGTTCGCCCCCTCCCCGCTCCCCACTTCGGACTCCGCTCCCTGACTGACAGCCCGGCCCGCCCGCGCCGCCGCCGCTGCCAACCGGCGCGGCGCCCCGCCAGTGACTGACGGGCCGCGGCGGGCGCTGAGTGGAGGAAAGCGGCCCGGGAAGGCCGGCGGCGCCGCCAATCGCGGCGCGCGGCGACGCAGAGGGCGTGACCCGGCGAGGAGCCGAGGCGGAAGGGGGCGGGGCCCGCCGAGCCCGGGGAGGGGGCGGGGCAGCGGGTGGGGCGAGAGCGGAGGGGGCGGGGCCAACGGGGGCGGAGCTTTACCCCTGAGGGCGCACGCGGGCCGCAGCCTCGCGCTGGTTGCCTGGGGTGTTTAGCGCGGTGCATGGCGGGACGGCGGAGGGGCGGCAGGTGCGGCCGTGCCCCGGGGGTCGGGCCGGGCCGGACCGGGCCGCGCCGCACCGCCGTCCCGAGGGTGAGGCCGGCTGCCTCTAGCGTGCCCCTGCGCTCGTCTGGCTACGCAGGTGGTGGGGCTACTTGTGCCGGGCCCGGCCGCGCAGGCTGGGTGTGTGCGGAGGGGTGCCCAGCCCGGCTGGGGAAGCCTTGGCGGCCGCCGGTACCGGCCAGGCCGGCCTGTCCGCCCGCAGGAAACTGCCTAGCCCCATCCCCGCTTGCCTCTTGAGGAGTTTGCCCGCAGTCGCGGCCCACCCGGTGCGGGCTGCCCGCGCAGCAGGGACAGCAGGCCGGCCCGCCGCCTGGCCTGCACTGTGCAACCTCAGGGCTGCTGGGGATGGTGGGCGTGATGTAAATACGGAGACCACGCAGCCATTAGGAACCCGGAGCATTATTAGCATATAGTTGCAGTGTTACTGTCTCAAGACCCAAGACCCATAACCTGCCCCTACTGAGAAGAACAAGCAATTGACTAAGATAAGGAAACTCTTCGCAAAATTTACTGAGGGGTCCATATCTAAGAGAAACACAGGTTCCTGATGCCTGGTAGCTTTGCAGAAGTTGATAACAGAAGCATCTGGATTGACAGATACGCCATAAGGATGCTGATAGATGCTGCTACTGCAAGACGTACAAAAATACTGTTGCTTTGCTCTACCACATTTATAATTGGATAATTAGAAATGTGCATTAGTGAGTAAATAGGTGATTCATGTCATACCCTTGAATAAAACACCTAAAGAAAAATCCCCAGTTTGGCTGGGGCACCTCACGCTCCTGAATAAATATTTACTTCTGTGATTCGCTAGTTCATATCCTGGCCTCTCTCCTTGGTTGGCACAGACCAGTTGGGAATTTGTAACAAGAGTATGTTTGGAGTATGCTTTGGCTCCTCTCTCTTCCAATGGATTGCCCTGCCCTGGGCTAGAGTTTCCACCTCTAGCGTTGCGTTTCTGTAGGTAATCTTTGAGCTTTCTGCTGCGGCAGGGCAGGTTGCGAGGAGCAGTGCCAGCAGGTTGGCGTTGTTGGTGATGGGGATGCGCCCAGGCCTGCCTGTTCCCGGGCAGCAGTGGGAAGGACAGTGCCTGAGGGGAAAAAGAGCTCTTTGGACCTCATGGTGGTTCACAGGTAGGTTGAAGCCAGCAGCTTTGGAGAATACCACAGCTTGATGGTGGGTTACAGTAGGACAGCGGAGGTCAGGTTTGAAGAGCTAAGGACTTCTTTAGGAAATGACTGATCCAAGGAGTTGGGTATTTCCCCACCTCCCCTTCAGTTTCAGGTAAATGGTGAACACAGGGAAGTAATTTGAAGAAAACAAGGCTCCCCAGAAGAGACCCAGAGTTTAAAGAAAACTCAGTTATGTATAAATAACCAAAACTGATTGAGCAGATATAAAAGCTGAAGGCATCTACTTAGTCTCCTTCAGTAATACGAAATCGTTATAAAGAAACATACTGAATTCTAGCTGTGCCTAATTTATTTGACAGCACTGCTATGTATATCACACAGCAGCTAGCATCTAGGTGTCCATATGCTTCAAGCATTACATACATATATATAAAAAAAATATAAAATATACATATGTACAAAAGAAAACACTCTTCTCTCTATCCTTTGGTGAACTGATTGCTCATGCAGACCCAGTGTGGGATTTTTAAATTATTAACCTTATAGTGTTTCACTGCTTCTTAGACACTGATACGATTCCATCTTTAAGGTGTAGAGTTTTTTGTTTTGTTTTGTTTTGTTTTCCTTTGGCATCATGTTCCATTTCCATTATATCTAGAACTCGATGGGGTTTTGTCCTTGTCTTCAAGACACAGCAGCTAAGATGCTGACTCTTCATATTTCCTGATTGTCTCCTCAGCACTAATAATCACTTCATTTGAGAAAAATCAGTACTCTGTTCCCTGCTGCCCATCCTTTCTTGAACATCTTCCCTATAACTACTAAACTACTTCTTCTTTCTATTGCAAAAATAAATGTTGAAAGTATTTTAATAAGAAATACTGTTGAAAATAGTTCTGAAGTTGGGGGGTTTTTTAATCTAAAGCATACAAATAACTTATGCAGTTATATATATGTTTGAAGTGTCAGTGATTGTTCCTGAAATGATTACATTAACTATCTTGTCCTAGATCTGTAAACTGCCTCCTGCCTCATGCTTCCTAGCATAAGGCATCTCACCAGCTGCTCGGGGTCGGTGAGTAAAACCTGAGTTTATGAATACTTTTACAAGTGCAGTTTTACTGAGGGAGGCCGTTTAGTCACTCATGATACAAAGCTCTGAGAAAAAATGAGGCTGCCTGATACGAAGATATTAAAATAATTTACTTACTAAAGAGGACATTTAGCAAATGGACTTTCTCATGTCCTTACAGACTTTTACAGGACCCGGAATTTAACAATAATCTTAAAATAAAATTTCATGGGCCATTACTGTTTATACATTCTGTTCATTTACTCTTTCCTCCTCATACACATGGAACTTACGTCCTTATGTTTTAAGATGTACTGAGAAAAATCTTGCTGGCTGTCACCTAGTTTTCACAGTGCTGACTCGTAATTAAATCAGGTTGTATTTTCTTTTCCATTCTATCACTTGACTGTGTGACCTTGGGCAAAATCACTTTGTCCTTTTCGCCTCTTCAGACTGGCTCACCCTTGGGGCTACAGATTATTTCGTACTACAGTTATATTTAAGAGAATGATCTGCAATTACGGTTTATGCAAGTATTATAATAAAATAGTATTTTACTGTTTCTAAGTAGGACATGGAGTGAAACAGAAAAAAAGTGAGCGTAGATAACACTTTTAAGATTAAAAATCTTTTTGGCAGTGAGTCAAACTTAATTGATTTAAACCTGGAACTGTTGACGTTTGTGATTTTTCTTTTTTTTAATGTGAAAGGAACTCTTAATTTTTTTAAAGAGTACTTAGAGAGGTTTAAAGACTTAGCATTCTTTTAAATATAGAAACAAGATTATAGAAAAGTGAATTAAGAAAAAATCCTACACAGGAAAAATTCACAAATACCTTGTGGTCCAGTTGATCCTCTATTAGAAAAAGTAATATAAGAGGGGTGTTCCATTGGAAGCGATGGCAAAGCCTTGTTGTAAAGGGACATAAACATCTGGCAATACACCTGGTCTTTACACATATTTATAAATCACCTCAGGCATCCCAAGGTACTATAGAGAACACACAGAAATTGAACTAAGAACATTCTTAAGCCAAAGAAAATAAAAACGGTCTCAATTTAGCATGGCAAGAAATGAGTCTCATTTGCTGCACAAACACAGTTTGGAAAGACATGATGCGATTTTGCACTTCTTGCACCTTTGCACCTGCTGACTTTCATTTATATCCTCCAGGCAACAAGCAAGCCTGAAGGCCTTTGGCTCATAACCAGTGCTGACATTGCAATGTGGTGCTACAGGAGTGCCTGCAGCTCTGGTAGAGCCTCCTTGCTGGCCTCTGATCTGGGGATGTCAAGGTTTCTCGGTGTATTTTCTGAGATGGTTTGTGTGGTGAATCTCCCTGTATTGTTTGTTGCTGCTCAAGACTGATTAATACTTAGCAAGCTGCTTTGCAGATGCCGGCTTTGCCTGCAAGCCTCAAAATGTGTTCATCACATTTGTTTCTGAAGCTTCAATGATGCTATATGCTCTTGGAAACTCAAAGACAGTCCAGCAGAAGAGCCTGAGCTGACAAAGGCCAAAGGTGCCTGTGTGATATTTGAGTCCAGAGCCATAGATTTAGATGTTAACACTACACAGCTGTACTGTGAAACCAGCTGCAAATTTCGCCCTTAATGCTTCTTTCTTATACCTGCTGTTACACAATTTTCTACATTTTCTTCAAACCACAGAGCAGTGCTGTGATCGTTACTGTATGTACTATCCATTTTATTGTCCATGAAAAAGAAGAAATAAACAATGAAAACTGCTCATCTGCAGCCAAATACCCTGGGTTTATGCACTACAGGTTATTTTGGACCAGAAACCATCACCCATACATATTACTACTGTTTTCATTGATAGGACAATGAAAAGTAGGTACCCTCTTGGTAAATTAAAACTCTCTCAGAATGCTTTGACCAGTAGGGCCGGAGGTACAGCTGCAAATATCCTCAGGGTTATGAATCCCAGAGAGGTGAAAATTAGAGAGTTGTGATCATGGCACTCTTGATTTTTTTTTTTAATTTATTTTTAACTTTTTATTATTTTTTTTAACTGTAGTGAAACTTAATTAATGGTAGTCTGGTTTTCAGAAAAATTAGAAGTAGTTTCTGGAGCTGCCATCACACTTGAGGTTCAGCTGATGTCACCATGGAACTGAGTTTTCTCTCTGGGGAACCAGCGCTGGGGACATGCCAAGATAATATAATACAGCCTTTGCATGAATTGGCTAAAAGAGCATCTTACTGTGCCAGAGTCTGACTGGATCAGTAATTCTTATGAGCCCTAGCTATGCTGGGTAAGCCACCATGATGTGCTCAGCTAAGAGCTTTTCTTAGCACGTGGGCCAAACATTTCTCTCTCCTCTGAAATACTGTCACGTAAAGGAGAAGGAGCACCGCACACTGAAGTTTGTCACCAAGGTGGCTGCTAGCATTCACCCTGCGAGCTGAGGACAGGCTTCACTGATGTGCTTTCTTTAGGTGCAGCATGGGTTTGCCTAGCTTTAAGCTGCAGCTTCTGCTTTACACGAGGAAAATTACTGAGATCAGTGACTTTTTTGTTATGTTCCCAAACAATTTCAAGGCTCTACGTAAAAATTTGATCATAAAGAACAGAATTGGCCTTGTGGGTGGAGAAGTGAGCTGGAATTCAGTTGGATTCTTTGTTGAGTATTAATGATATACACACTATCACTGGAGCCAGAATAGAAAAGTTTTCTCTCAAAAGGTGGCTGGTTTTGGATACAAAGGAATTGGCTTCAAATTTCTAGCCTAGGAACACCTGGCTGCTGGAGTTCAGTGCAGTCTACCACAACCCTGGCCAACCACAAACAGATGCTTAGTTCAGGACGGACAGACCTATGCTATGTGCAACTGCAGCCTCGCAAGAACACGCAAGTATTTCCCCAAACATATATAACAAATGCAAAACCTAGAGTTCAAAAAGACAAGAGATGCAAATCATGATGCCCCGAAAGGAAGAGGGTGGGAGTGGTTGTTCATTTGTGCCCTGGGCCCCTGCAGTGGCAGAGGTGTACTGGGTGGGACTGCTCGGAAGGTACCTAGATATCTTCCACCAAATCTTCTGCAGTTCCTGCTGAGGTCACATAGGTGCGACCGGGTATTGTAGTCAGAGTAATTCTGTGGAAGCTTGAAGGTGTGAAGCCTTTTCAACTAGTGTGGTGGCCAAAACCAAGTTCTGTAGGATTGCCTCGTTCAGAATTCAATAAATAAAATGCCAACTTAGTCTTACAAAACTGTTTGCTTCATTTCTCTCTCTTTGTTTGTTGTTTGTGGGTGTACACAACTGTGTACATGAGGGGGATGCCCCTTCTACAAGGGCATACTGCAGAAATAAAATAAGTAGTTGCCACTATACTATTATTTTACTGTATTTAAAGCAGACCTGAAAAATACAATATTTAACCAAAACCCAATTAAATTGTCTTATGCTTTTTCTGTAATTTCTTTCCTATCATTACAGATTACAAAGACATTTATGCCTAAACAGAAGCTGTCTTCTTCCAATCAGCCTGCTCTTTCTGCTCAGTTCATTCACTAAATCATTTAATCACCCAAGGCCATATGTTACCATCTTGTGTAAAATGGGTGGAAGAGAAAAAAAAAATATGCAAAAATCTCTGCACAAGAGTGGGTGTCAGAATCCAGCATAGCTCCCAGTAGGAAGCACAAAATATAAAATGTTATCACCAGCAAATGTGACTACGAAAATAAACTGAGACAGACAAAAGAAAGAGACAAGGCATTGCAAAGGTGAAGGAGAGTGTCTTTGAATCTCAATTCCGGGTGGAAGAGTTATGGACTAAATCTTACGTGTTAGTCCATGTGCTCGTATTCTCAATATTCTGCTGTTAATTCTCTGCTCTACTGTAATTAGCTGGAAAGCACATTAATTTACAGTCCCTTTTTTTACATTGCATAAATAAGAACCTGTCCCTTGACTTAGTTCCCTCTTGGCTTTTCTTTTTTTCTCTCTCCATATCCTGATGCATGTTTTGTCCCAGGTATTTCTGTGCAGTCATATGCTTTTACCACTCAGCTTCAGCTGCTGTTCCCTGTCACAATTACTTTGTGTGGTTTTCTCTCTTGGCACATTTGCTGGGTGACAGACCCTTGGGAAACACATGGCTCAGAGCAAATTGTGGGGGGTGTGCTCCCGTCAGGGAACGAGGAGGCTTCAGGGAAGTTAGAAGTGGGAAATTTATTATTTTTAAAGCAAGGGACTTTCCAGTTTTACAAAAGGACCCGTAATCCACTCTTTCTTCATACCTTTGGGAAGCTATTGTGTGCTTTCTTGCCAGTGAATTTGTGACAGTGCTGAAGCTGGAGGTGGGAGAGCAGCTGACCGAGGGGTCTTCACTCAGAAGCTGCTGGTGCTCTCCACTTGTAGAGGCTTCCAGGACAGGGACATAACATTACAGGCTGCAAAAAACCCACTCCTCTAAAACTGCACATGGCGGTTTATCCTAAGACTATGAAAGCATAAAAGATTATATTTTTCTTTGCATGGTTTGCTGGTTTTTATTTGGCAGCTACAATAACAACAGGCTACAGTGAGCCCATAAAACAAAGTGAGAACAGCAGCTCATTTTTGTGGCAGGATGTAATGGCTATGGCTAAAGGGCTTACATAATTCATCTTAAACCCTTATGCCTCTATTTATTGATGTTTAAATGAAAATTAAACTCTTAGAGCCATAGGGAGGCTTCTGGTATCTGAAACGGGATTTTGATGCCGATATTTTTATCCGGCACTACCAGCTGAAACCTCCCGTCCGTGGCGCTGGGAGAGGAGAGGAGAAGTGTTTCACTGGGCAGGGCTGGGTCTCCTCTCCCACCCGCTCCCCTGCCTGCTGCTCAGGGTGGCACCACAGCCCTCGGACACCCATCAGTGGAAGGGTGTCTGACCTGAGAGGTTGCAGCTGTAAGCTCTGTTTCCCTGACGGGAGGGTGGTCACTGAGGTGACTGGCAAGAGAGTATTTACCACTTTGGCAAACAAAAAAGGTGAAGTAAAACTGAGGCATCCGGTTTCCTCAAAGACAGCTTATGGTAAGAACAGCATCTCTGTGATCACTCTTCCTAATACACAGGAAGACAAAAGATTCAGATAATCATACTGTTAGGGTGGAGAAAGGATTTTTATTTCCCAGAGGCTTTTAGAAGGTTATTTTGTTTGTTTCTCAGATTTTTCTCTGATGTATCATTTTTTTCCTCCCCCTCTATTCTCCAGAAGATAGAGCAGACTCAGGAAGTGAATTGCTGCTTAGGGAAGTGTCCTGCCTCCAAGCTGACTTATATAGTAGGACATATGGCATAAGTTATATTTGGACAGATGTGAACAAGTAGTCAGTGGATTTGATAAGATTCTTTATTTAAACTAACTTGCACAGTGTCACTGTTCTACCATCTTTCTCTCTCAATCTGATCTTTTGCTGGTTTCAAGAATTTTAAATATACATTGTGTCTAACTAGTCTGTAAAGCTTTAAATGCATTTAAGAGCATTCAGTCATGACAACGATATCTGATTTTCTCCACACTGTGATTGGCAAATATCTGCTTTTGGTGATAAAGCAGGCACAGATGATGAATTGTATGAGTTGCAAACTCCAAGTCATTAACCAGTTTGAGACAGCCAAGCTCAATGTGAGTCATTTTCATTGATTTGTTTGATTTGGCCCCTGATACTTCTGTTTCAGTGGTGTGGAGTTGAGGCACGAAGTAGTTCTGTAGCTCCCATGAGTAACATAGAAATAAAAATTAAAAAAAAAAAAAGGATTGAATGAATTTCAAGAGATCACTTATTTCATCTTCCTGCCTGGATTGCTTTCAGTATCGTCTGTATCTGGGCTGTTTCTGGGAAATGCTTGTCTGTCCTGTTCTCAGAATTCTGCAGTGAAGGAGACCCCACCATCCATCCAGGCAATCTTTCCCACTGCTCCATTAGCCTTTCCAGAGATACATTTTTCCTGCTTCTTCTTGCAAGTAGTCTTGTAAGAAGCTTGTTACTTCTTGTCCTACCCAGAGTAGCCATGCAGAAGAGTTTATTTCTTACGTACCCTAATAGCTCCTTTACTGGAGGTCAGCCATTGTACCTTGTCCAGCCTTGTCTTCTTTAGATTAAACAGCCCTACATGTTCCTCATAGGTCATGTTTCTCATGTTTTGTTTCACTGTTTTAATCTTCTAGTTGGTCCACGTCCTTCTTGGCCATGCCCTGCCTGTGGATCCTGCACTTACAAGGTTTATTATTCCTACCGAAGCAGAAAATTTTGCTTTCATCCTATCTGTAATGCACCCAGCTTTTTTGGGCCATTTTCCAATCTGACAGAACCATTTTGAATTATAAGATTTCCTCCGGTGTGCTTGCAGCTCATTCCAAGCTGGTGTAATCTGCAAATTTAAGAGTTGTACTTTTAATCTGTTTATCTGTTGAGTTGTATCAAATCTAGGACAGCTACCTAGGGAACTAGACTCAATATAGCCCTTCAGTTTGGCAGTGAGTTTTTGGTAATGATCCCTTGCGTATGGCTTTTCAGCCAGTCCTGCCACCACTGGTTAGTTTTGGCTTATCCGTGTTCCCTGGTTTAATCACAGGAGCATCGGGTAGGACAAGTTAAACAGCCCTGCTGAAGGCAAGACGTAGTGTTGATTGCCTCCTCTTTGCTCAAGGCCTCTTAACCTGTCTCAGAGAGGAACTGGATTTGTTTAACATACTTCATTTGTGATAAATCAGTGTGGACTGATGCTTATCTACTTGTTGTCTTCTAGGTGGTTTTAAAATATTTAATTATTTGTTCCCATATTTGCCTGAGAAATTAAGGTTGATAACTGGCCCATAATTATCTTCTCATCGTCTTTGAAGGATAAAATAGCTGCCTTGTCCTCCATGAGTTCTCAAAAATGACTGCTACTGATGAGGAGGTTGCTTCAACTGGCCTTTTGCTGTCCAGATGCTGAAGGTGAGTACAATACAGGTTAGGAAATACCGAGCACCTTATCAATGACTTAACAGAAACTGGCGGTGCAAAGGAGGAGTCACGGTGCAGCCTTTCATCCTAGCATGCCACTATTTCACCGGCCTCAATGGAGCCCACTCCCTCACATTAGCTGCTAAAAATTGGACTTTTCTAACATGTTATAACTCTCAAAAGACAGCAGGGGTGAAAAAATACATTCCTCAAGGCTTGAAAATAGCTGTAAGTGGATATTTGGCATCAAGCTAACAAAAAGAAAAGCCGTGGAAATGTATTAACTGCCACAAAGATGGGTTTTAACTGCCAGTGGTGGTTCAGCATACAGGTTGATAACTTGACCTAATGCTCACCTTTTTGGTACAGACATTTGCTACATAAGCATATGTGCCATTTTCATTTCCAGCCCCATTTTTTTTAATGGTTAAAAGCTAATTAAAACATACAGTGGCATTTTGAATCAATATAGCGTATGGACTGCTGCAGATTCTCTCATCAGGCATGTTGCCCTCAGGAAGCAGCATTAACTTCAACAGCAAAATAGGGCTGCGAGTTCATTAATCATCATGCTCAGAGACAGTCGGGGTGGCGGTGGCAGCAGCTCCGCGTTTTTCTGGTGGTGAAGATCGGATACAATAGTTAGATATGTGAAGTGTTGCACAAACATTAACTATTATGACCAACTGTCTTTGCAACTGGCATTTATCATCTCAGCTCTTCAGATTAAAAAGCAGAGAAGGACCATGAGGTGTATTTTTTGGGGGCAATAAATAGATGTCAGACTGCTATAAGAACTCAGCATCCTGGCTTTCTAACTCTGAAGTCCCCTTATATCCCTGTAAAAAAGAAACAAAACACACAAAACAACACCCCTCACCCAACTGGGAATGTATGGGGAAATAAAAAATGGAAGGGAGGGAGAAAAAGATAAGGGAGGGAGGTGGAAAGAAGAGTTGAGGAGAAAGAAAAGGAGAATGGGAGTCAGAAATAAAGCTAAGGTTAGAAGAAATTAAGCAGTAAAGGGAAGGAAATTGTTTTATGTGTATAAACATAGTCTTCAGTGCCTGTGAAAACCTTTGAAAGCACCTTCTGAACTCTCTGCTTTGGTACAAGGTGCTCACTGAAATAGAAGACATGTGCCCTTGCAGCCCCTGTCCCTCTTCTCCCCAGTCACATCAACCCTGGTGAAGGAGGTAGGGCTCGCTGGAACAAAGCTGAAAGGGCTCCTCACAGACTCCTCTGTCCTAAGCTTGCCGGTCACCCAATGTAGCACCATGCCCGCTGAAGCAAAGCTTCACAGACTCTCTTTTGTGCTAAAACCTCCTAAGCGGTGGCAGTTTTGCATTCCTTGCTGCAGGCAAGAGCCTTTCCTACCTTTTGTGTGGACTCTAAGGAGCAACCTCCAAGACATACAGCTAATGCTCATAGCGTGACCCTGCAATCCATTTGTATCTAATTTTCTGGTACATATTGAAGAGCAGAAAGAAAACCTGACTGCTGCCTCTTAGTTTTGTGTAGGATTCAGATGCATGAGTTCCAGTAGACTCTTTTTTGGGGGACTTTGTGTTCAGAAGAATTCAAATTTTTCTTTCCATCAAGTCTTTAGAGCTTTTAGCTGTGCATGTATGCTATAGAAGAAGGTAGAGTCACCTCCTGAGTCTGTATCGAGAGGGTGAGCAGTCAAGTTGGGGATGTAGTGTTGCTCTTCATCTTCCTCCCGCACTTGCTTTCTCCAGTTGGTCTGACCGCTCTTTGGACCTGTGAGGAGAGCACTTGGAGGCACGTGCTGGCTCCTCACTGCATCAGCTCGCCTGTACATGTAGTTTCTTCTGAGGGCACGGTGGTGGGATTGTGGACCTGTCGTCATAAAATCTAGAGACAGCATGCAGGAACAGTAGTGATTGATGAGGACTGAAAAAGTGCCAGGGAAGAGAGAAGCTTCCAAAGAAAATTAAGTGGTATAGGAGCACAGGCTGCATGTGTATGACACTGCTGCTGCCTCACCGAGCAGGGGCTAAACTTCCCTTCAGTCGCCCAGGAGGAAATATCTGCGTCCACACCATGGTACAACTTCTACTCACCAGCTGCTGGCATCACACTGACTGTGTACTCCTTCATCTCTGTCCCATAGAAATCCATCGGTCCCACTTCCCTGCACAGTGGAGTTGATTTTTATGCCAGGCAGCAATTTTCGTACCTCTTCCTTTCACCTCTGGAGCCATACAGCTTCTAAGAGCCCCTGCTAGGTTTCTCCTCCTTGAGGTGCTAGGGCCCTTGCTTTTGTTCTCTTTTTATTTTTAAGCAATTTTTGAACAGAAGATGGAAGGAAGATCTAGGGGGAGATGTAGGCACAGAACTAGGAGAGGGAGATGGTTGCCTGTAGGACCTGGCGCAGTGAATCAAAGGCACCTTTCCTCAGACTCTTTCAACAGGCTGTTTGTGTGCCGGGGCCAGGTACAACCTGAAGGCAGCTGCTCAAAGAGTTCTGTCCTGCAATGAGGAGGCTTCAATGTTAACCCTAAATTAAACAGACTCAGCGTTCACAGGGTCTTCTGGGCAGAAGAAGAAAATAAGATAGCGTAACATAAGAGGGCACAAGCGAAGGAATTTGCTCTGTAATGGCAAATTACCCACTCAAAAATAACATAAAGGAGGGAGGCAAAAATTAACGAATAAAGTCTGCACATTATTTTAAATCACAGAAGTGTCAAAAATGGTAATGCCTATATCAAGGCTGCCCTAATGTAGCTTTAATTTGCATGCCATTGGCATTGATTTGATGTGAATATTTACTCTCCTATTCAATTAAGAAAATCCATAACTGCCACCATATTTTAATGTTAATGTATTTTTACACAGCTCTCTGTTTACCTTATTTTCTCTTCTATAACATTAACACTTTTTTTTTGTTAAAAAATGTGTGAAAGATTAATTTGTAGAATGACGGGATATGTGGGTGTGTAGCACAGGCCAGATGGAAGGGGTGTAACATGACAGTTTTCTGCTGTGGCTTCGTTTTGTTTTTATTGTTGCAAGCGAGCAAAGTATAACTAAAATTATCATTTCTTCTCTGGGCAAAAAGAACTAAGTGGTAAGTTCCTCTTTTACTCCCTGTGGCTCTCCGTGCTCACCGTGCAGCTGCAGCCCCGTTCAGCATAGCTGACAGGTTGATAAACATTTGTCTAAAACTTCAGCTTATGTATTTGAAGGCCACTGTTATTTAAATAAGGGAATTTGTACCTGGGGATCCACAATTCTGTATCGTGGAATAGATTTGAATGCAGATTTATTAATAAACAGGAGCAATTCAGGGAGACTTATTAATCTTCTCTTGGCTGATAAGAGTACATAAGGGTGAAAACAGCCACTAATGCTGCAAAAAGAAAGAAAAAAGGGGAAAAAAATCTATTCAAGACAAAGCCTTTTTAATCTACACAGCTATCCATTCAAGAAAGCTTTTTAATTGTTGAAAGAGGGCTGTTCCAAGGCCAAATTCTAATTTACACATAAGTATTGTAGGAGTTTGGTATAGTAAATGTCCTTATTGAAGAATAAAGCAATTAGCACAGTAACTCGCTGTCATCTGGCACGCAAAGGCATTCCAAGAAAAAGTTAAGTGTTGAGGAAAGGAGAGAAATTCAGGACAGCATGTGGGAGAGGAATATGGAGGCTCCTTTTTATGCCACTCAGGAGAAAGGAGGGGAGAGAAAACCCACTGCAAACTTAATCTGTTCCCTTACCTCATCACAAATTGACCCAAGTTTTTTCTCTTCTCTAGGAAGGGGGAAAAAAACCTACCCAAGTCCTTACTTAGAGGCTAAAATCCTGAAACTATGACACCATAAGCAATAGCTGTACACTTTGCATCCTCGTCCACAAATGCTTCTTCTGCTCTGGGAACGTGGCTGTGACCATGCACATGTTTCGTGAGCTTCACTGATCCTCGAGTCTTCTGTGTCGGTGCTACCCACTCCCCTCTATATGGGAAATCATCCGTAACAATGGTTGCCTTGTTTTCTGCAATACAGCTACATACATCTCTTGCCTATGTTTTAGTGCCCTGCAAGTACACTTGCTGCAACACCTGGGATCTTTAAACAGGCACACAGGACTTCCTTCTGTCTATAGACACACGTATGAAAATGCTGTTCAAAGTTTGCACATCAGGATATGTTTTCATTTCAACCACTTTCAGTATGGGTGCAGGCGTACTAGCAAGAGTATCTATTTTACTTCATTCTCCTGGCTGAAAAAAGAGGCTTTGCTCAAGTTTTCAAATAAACAAATTGTCTTTTTGTTTAATGCTCAGCTCAGGAAGTTTCAATCCAGAGAGGAAAGTTCTGAAAAGACAAAAGCTAATGGAAGTGAAATATTGCAAGTCAAAAAACTACTTAAGCAATAACTTAATTTGATTTTCTACTATTAGAATAATAAAATAGAATGAGAAACATATGTTAAATCATCTCATCCCTGTCCATCCATTCTACTGCAGATAGAGGATTATTCCATTTTGAGTGTTTTGCCCAATCTAGGTTGCTGGGTCTTTGTTGGGTGGTTTCTTAAGTAAAAATAACAATTTTTTACCATTTTCTCTGGGGCAACACTGCTTTCTGGTAGTGTCATGTCATTAGCCTGGAGCTTGCTGAGTCAAGAGTCCTTTTTCCTTTTTCTCTTACCCATATATTTTTCAAATATTAGCAGGTTTATGCCCTAAATTTAATTGACGCATAGCAGTTTTCCACTTTTCTCCTTAGTATTTTCCTCAAAATTTATCCTTCCAAACCAGTGAGCAGTTGCAGATTCTTCTCTGGCTTATCAACACTTTGATGTCTAGCCTTGGTTACACACCTGGAGTTAGCGGAGGGCACTCAGGAGCCACCAGCAGTTTATCTGGTTTGTCTTGGGCTTGGTGTCACTGGGGATGCTTGTATGTCACATTGTGAACTCATATCTAAGACTGAGGAAGTGATGCAACTACAAGAAATGAGGAGAACACTTCCAGTGCAATTGAGTGAATGTGAGAGTAGACCGCAGTTGTTAGGGTTGCACATCATCCTTTTACATAATGCCACTTGAAGGGTCGGGCTCTAGATGTGTGGAAGCTTTCAGACACCATCTTCACAGCTCCTTCCCAGAACTAAGGGGTACAGCGCAAGGTGCTGTAGTCACCAGACCCCCACCGCGGAGGCACGATTCAACCCCAGGTGGCTTATACGGCCACACGTGCCAGCCCTGTGCCTAGTGAGCCCAGTCCATGCCTGGGTAGGTTTCATTTTCTAGTCCAGTGAGAAACAATGGAAGAAGTGAGCTTAGCGAATGCCATCAGAGAGGGGCAAGTGAAGCCTCACGTTGGAGGTGGAGTAAAAATAGATAATGAGAACAGGTGCCAACTCATTACAGATAGACCATGCTGCTTTGGGTGACTGTCGGCAGCTAGCTAGCATTATTTAAATCCACACAGTAAAGAGCTGTAGCAAGACTAACTATCAGAAAGCAAGGACTGCCCATTTCCAGGTAGCTGTGTGCGTCCTGGCTCCCAGGAGGGTGCTGGAGCTGCTTTGTCCGTGCCCAGCAGCTTCCACCAATGTTGGATGAAGAGATAACCGAGCAGGAACAAACCACATCAGTAGGCAGGAAGGTATTTTTGCCTGGCGAGACCCTTTGCAAATCAAACTGGGAAAAGCAAGCAAAAAAGAATCACAAACAAAAGCTTCCTCAGCCCAGGGGGGTCAGCGTTGTTCCTGAGTCCAGGCAGGGGGCTGACCTGCCCCACAGACATGCTTCCCCTGTCCCCCAGTTGCCTTTACTACGCCCTGCCTCTCGCTTCCTTCAAGGAAGGAAGAAAGCTGGAGTTCACTCCCTGCTGAATAAAGCCACCTTATAGCACGCTATGCAGCATTTGCTCTTCGGGGACACCTTCTTCTTTCAGCAGCACTTGTCTGTTTTGGGGTAATATTTCTTCTCCCTTTCCATCACAACCCCTGCACCCACTTCTTTGGAGATAATGTAGTTTGGTTCCTGTGTAAAGGGCAGTGAGAGCTAGCTGGTGGGACACAGGTTTAATAACTGGCCCTTGTCAACACTATTTATGTCAGTCATTGGCTGCATGTTTGTTTGTCTTGATATGGACAAGTAGGTTTTAGTTTCCCACTAGTAATACCAACAAAAAGGACCTGCTTTTTCCTTCTTAAAAAATCCCAATAAACCCCAAGTTTTCATTGTTAAAAACTCATTGCCGGTATCTCTTTTAAAAAATAAAAATGCTAACAACCAAAACTAAGAAATCTATCTTCAGAACTGTTAAGACAGTCACAGTGAGGCTTTGAGGATGAACAGGTAAAAGTGACCTTCAGAAAAAAAAAAAAAATCATTTCATCACTGTAAAAAAATAAACAAACTCTGCCAAAAATCGAAGTACTGGGGGAAAACAAGCAGACTGTCAAGCTGTATAACCTTGCCTTGTCCACTGTCATCTTCATACCTGATGTACAGGATTCAAATCAGTATTGAAAGTACTGATTGCATACCACATTTTCTCTCTAGTTTTGAGAAATTAATTTGTTTTATTTTTGCTTTTTGTCTTGTATATTTACCACACTGCCACCGTACTTGCTCTATAGGTGCAGCTGAGGATGCAGAGGGGTGGCTGCATGCCAGCCTGCTCTAAGTCCTGGGGATGATGGAAGTGGGCAGATGCCAAATCAACCCACAGCCTCACCTGGACCATCCTCAAAGGTTGGTTGCCAGCTGCATCCCCCGAGTGTGGGGGTCCCCAGCAGCCCAGGTGGGAGAAACCTCTGGAGATGTCCTGTCTTCTCTCTCTGCTTACGCTGCTCAGTCTCCAGTGCTGTTCTGGACTTATGCACCTGCTATCATGGCAAGTCAAGGAAATCTTCTAGGCCCCCTGTGGGACACAGAGGGCCCATGTCCGTAGAGACAACTCTTAGTGGAAGAGAAGCTGGACTGTGGGCTGGAGCCAGGACAAAATGCTTGGATTTAGGTGTTTTTGTGCTGATTTCTGTGGTTGCTTTTCATCATTAGGTTGCATTTTCTTGCTTACAAAAATTATTTCCAGACTTCTTTCCACTAATTGGAAAAAAGTCTCTATTTGTCATAAAATGCTAGAAGTACAATGATGCAAAAGTTTCTTGTGTATCAATTACTACTAGTAGCCAACTCAACATAGAGTCACATGCTTTTTCCAAGCACAAAAGTCAGTTTGACCAATTTTAGTAAGAGGCTGAAAACCATTATTGTACATCTCTAGAAAATATTCCTTGCCCCAGCCAAATGAACAAACATTTTGCAAGGCTGAGCAGTAGTGTTGTGCTTTCAAGATATTCTCTGCCAAAGATTTTGTTCTCCTGATGATACTTAAGCCTTCTACGGATGGGACAAACACATCCAGCCACAGCCAGAGCTTTCCCACTTCACCAGGAGCACGAGGCTAGCAATAATTTCAGGGAAAGGAATGAACAGAGAGACTCCACTGAAATCAGCTTCAAAGAAATACATAATTTGCCTCTGTTCCTTTATTTCAGAAACATTAGATACTGGAACATTGCTGTTGCTTTCTTTGAGACTTTGCTCAGCCTCAGGGTGGGCTGCACCCTTGACCTACCACCCACCACCCCTCAGTGGGGTGGGAGCCAGAAAGCAAGATCCAACCTGGATGCCTCGTTTCTGGAGAAGCACTGACTCCTGTCCTGCTGGATGGAGCTTGTGTGGAGTGTGCTTATTTGTTGATGTGCTCCATAAAAAAATGACACTCTCAGACTGCATCCTCTGTGTTCCGACTGGGTTTTGCAAGAATGGCAAGATGAACTTCAAGGAAGTAATCTGGAAGGTTCTTGGTTTCAACTGTAGTTTCCAGAGGAAGGACATGGTAGAAAGCACTCAAACTACATTGCCTGCCACCAGCTCACTGGCAAACCTACGTTTTCTTCAGTGACATGGGTGCTTCCGTGTAGGAACCTCAAGAAGAGAAATCAAGCAGTTAAGGTCACTGGGCTAGGGCTCGGGAGATGATCTAGGCTCTGCTCTCAGCCTTGTAGTGGACTCCCTGCAGCGTCCCATGCCTCAGTGAAGGAGGTTCATGTTATCAGTGCTGTGCTCTGCAGAGCTACTTGGGAGGTTCTCAGATCAGAAGGCAATGAGCTCCACAAAAAAGCTTATAAATATATTAAATTTATGAACATTTACTGTACGCTGCACACTGAAATCTGCCAACACTAATCCAAAAGAATTACACATTTTAGGCCTGAACATAACATACTGTATGCAGTAACTCACATCAGAGCAACCCATATGCTACTGCTAATGTGCCAACTGACACATGTTAAGCCACAAACATAAGAAAGGATTGGATTTCAACTGCATTTTTGTATTCCAGTTATTCCCCGGGTCCATTATTTTTATTCACCATCATCTTCTCTCATCTCTCTAGACAGCCTGCTCTCCCTAATACATCTTCCATTCCCCCTACCAGATTTCCTGCTGGGTAGAGGCTGCCCCAGAGACAAAGTGACTAGCATAAGCACATAGGCCGAGAAGGACAGAAATAGAAACCCCCCCTGCAATAATCTAGGTCACTTAATAGCCTACTTTCAGGGTTCTCAGTGAACCCTGTACCCACTCCTGCTAGGCAAAGAGAAACCCTGAGAAGAAGTGGGTGGATGAGTAGACAGCCAGCCATCCCAAGTGTCAGATCTGACTCCTCGGGAGAGATGCATCGAGGATGCTCTGACAGAATGTGTCTGAGCTGGAGGCAAATGTTTCTGTATTACATTCATGACACAAGAGTTCTGCCACCTCGCAATATGTGCGTTCTGTCGCTGCTTGATGGTAATAACTGGATTTTTCCAGGGAGCCAGTGAAAGCACCCCAATGTTGTTACAATAATTAGGTCTCAAGAAGATATATTGAGCTAGGGTAATCCTCCAGAAATTGGTATGTTTTACATAAGGCAAGTGAGGAACAACAGCAGGAGACTCCAAGCACAAATGTGCCCCACAGAACAGGAAGGAATCTGCTCTTACCTTTCAGGTTTGTCATGGTGTGACACCAACAATGGAAACATGAAACAAAGGACCAAACTGTAACCGGCTTCAGTTCTCCTCAACGAACCAAACTCATAGATTGGATGGGGTTAGTGGCAAAAATTGTGCGAAGGATGCTGTTCATTATGTAAGCAGGAGGGTTTAAAAAAGGAAAATCGGAAAGAAGACGAGCACATGTCATCATGCAGATTTAAACCACAAACTTTCAGTTACCTCATCAGATAAATACTACTTAGGGAAGCAATTGATGTATTTTATGTAGACCAGGTACTGAAGAGGATCTGATAGAGATTTAAGTGATAGACTCCGCAAGTATTTGGCAACGCATCAATAACGTACTGAAGAACCAGACTCCTGAGTCTCTTCTTGATTAAAGGAAAGCAGCTGCTGGAGTCTCAGAGCTAGAAAAAGTGACTAAATGTGCCATGTGAGAAACCAGGATTCAGCTCCCACCTCTGCTAGAGCTGACCTGGTGTAAATTGTGAAATGAAGAACAGAATAGCTGGCTTGTTTTTAAAGTAGGATATGAGACTGCACAGTAAAAAGGTCCTCTAGTGCCAGTGGATGGGTAGAGAGAGACCACAATGTGCATGCCCCCCAGCCTTTACTTCAGTTTATTCCTGTGGATTATTTGGATCCTCTCTCTTTCTCTGTCCTTTTGGCCTGCGTGGGCATTGCAATGTAACCCACGGTGGCACGTGCTGCAAAAACTAATAAAACCCTGTAGATGATGGAAACGGCATCCTTGAGGTAAGAGCTGGCACTTTAATTTCAGTGCAGAGAAATCTTGTGGGATTCCCTTATTCAGAGTTATATACTTCATTCTTTTCTAGAAACTTCAAAGACTTTTATGCTAAAGAACCCTTTCATCATGTCCTCAGACTGGATTAATTAAATTTAGGAGTCTACTGCACTTTTATAAAATAAGCAGAAAAGTGCCTACTGTTTAAGCATACTACTATATTTAATTCTATTTTTAATATTCCAACTTCCTTCTTTATTTCAAACACACGAATAAGATTTGCATGTGATTGACTGCAGAGCCTAAATCCAAAGAAATTAGGCATGTTGATAGCCCTGCTCATGAAAGTCTGCAGGATCTAGGCATTTAAGACAGCTCTGAATATAAGACAGAGGGCTATTAATTAATAATAACTTTAATTTTATAAGGACAGGCTCCCAAGACTCTATTTCTATTCAAGGAAGATGAAAGTACTCCCCTGAAGTCTCCACTAGACCTGCACTCCAGAGCCCTGCCCAACTCAGGGTCCAGGACAAGACCTCCCCTTCCATTGCCATAAGGGAAATGTAGCAGTGAAGAACCACTGAGCAATATATCTAACAAACAGAAGTATTTGGAATAGGATAGCCTGAATCCTCTCCATAGTGTGTTCAAAACAATGCCTGCTTTTTATGCCTAAAGCATTTGTCCATAGAGGTGAGACTGTTACTAAGTGCAGTCAGTGTTTGAAGTTCGGTCACTGAAGTTCAATAGTGGAAGTTCAATAGTTGACAGAGGGTATGAAGGACATGAGAAGAGCCATGCAGTGCCAGATCAAGTGTCCATCTAGTAAAATATTCTGTACTGAGCAGTGACCAAAATATGTTGTGGGAAGAGTATAAGAGCAAGAGAGGCATGTAGTGAAACATCCCCCCATAACAGTCCCCCAGCCTCCAGCGATTTGCAGTGCAGTGACCTTCTGAGACAGAGGTGGTACCTTGGTGTTCAACTGTCCTCAGTGGATTTTCTTTTCTTCTCTGAATTTGTCCACTTGCTTCTTAAACCTATGTAAGTGTTCAGCCTCTGGTGGCAGACCATCTCTAGCTAAACCACATGCTGTAGGTCAAGGTGTTGAGTCTTCTTTCATGTATTTTGGACCTGCCATATGACAATGTAGTTCTTGTATCACAAGAGGCAATTAACAATCTATCCCTATTCACCCTCTTTACACCACTGGTTTTTATAATTTAGAGATTCTTGTCATCTCCCCTTCTTTTCCAGGCAAAAGAGTCCTGGTCTGATTTGTCATTCCTGATATGATGTACATGAATCTACAAGTTAGATGAAAATTAAATCATTTTGTTCAAGAAGAGCTAGAGAGGATAGATGAACAGAAGTGCTTAAGCACAAGCAAACAGGGAACCAGGAAAATGACTAGGCTTTAGCAGACGTGGTGCTTCTAGCCTGTGGCTTTCCCAGGGAAAGGCATCTGGAACTCCTATCTCAGTCCCTGCTGGTGGTTCTCTTGGGCTGACAACATTCCTGCAGTATTCACCAGAAAAAGCAAAACCTTGTACTTCCCATTTACCCTGTTTTCTCATCACAGCTGCAGAAAGCCTGGTGAGAAGAGACATCCTTCATGCTCTAGTAGCTGTGCTGGGAAACCCTTTCTTTCCCTAAAAGATGGTTTCCTCCTGGTTTCTTCAGTAAGGGAGCTAAAATGAAAAATTTCATGCAGATTACCCTGCCCCTCCCAGAGGTTGCAACTGATGAGGGAAGAATGGTTGCTCTCCCTTAAATTGATGATTAAGACTATGGTGCTCTTGTGTTCATGCACATGCACTGACCTCATGGCATGGCTTTCACCCACGAGGGAGGCTGGGGGAGACACTCATACTGGGACGCTGCTGGCATGTCTGTGTCCTTGGTTAGTATCCTGAGTGAAGGTGTAGCTGGTATCATTATAGATGACTACTCCTGAAAGTCAGTTTGGGCTGATGGTGCCATTCATTGCATACACAAATATTGTCATGACATCTTGGACCCCATCCTATCGTAACGCTTTTTCAGCTTGCACTACGATTAATAAGGAGAACAGCACAATGACTGAATTGAAAACTTTGTCTTTAAAGTGGCTTTAAAGCTTAATGCTGTCTTATCACACCTGGGGGCATTGCAGGTGGAGTGGGGACCAAGATACTGAAGTACTAGTGTTTCCTTAAAAATAGATTACATTCCCAGTAACCTTCTACCGCCACATGTTATCTGGAACTGAAGCTGAATAAGTGAGTCAATGATTTCATTTCCATGGTTTGAAGCAATAGATTTGAGATGCTTGCTCTCCTCCTTCCCCCATTCAAGCGAGAATGCAATCTTTGCAAAGTGCTGCTTTCATTTAGCTATACCCAGTTGGTACTTGTTGCCAAATGGAATGTGGATGTGCCTCAGAGAAGATCACTCTTGACTAATGAAATGGCAATTAGTTTATGCAACTTATTAGCATTAGTATTTATTTTACTTTACAATATTACCTAAAAGCAGCCCCGAGAAATTTAAGCTGCAGCATTATCTGTTCAATGTTCTCTTTTAAATAAATCGTCCTACTAAATGTGAAAAGCTGGCATTTGTACTGCATGCACCTATGTTATCAGCGTCGCAAAGCAGATGCAGAATGTAAGGCGACTTGAACAATCAGCACTGTAATTTGCACAGTAACATTGTTTTAGATCTAATTAGTGCTTATGCAGATCCCTTACAAAAATGTGAAAACCGCACCAGGATGTAATTGTTAATGAATTTAGTGCAAAGCACATCTGCATAAATTCCATTTCAGCAAGAAAAAAAACCCCAACCTCTAAGTTCAACTGCTATTTGCTCAAGAGCCAAAACACTGTGAATTGTGCCCACTATGTTTTAGCCTTGCTCTGCTGGCTTTGATATTTCAAATAAATACTACAAAGTTAAAGCCTCCAGCTGCAGACCAACCCATCTGTAGATGTTTGTTATATTTGGCAGTATTCAAAGATGATTTGCCTTCCTGCTGAAAAATAAAATAAAAAAGAGGTTCTCTCAGCAAAAAACCCCAAAATTGAAATACTTATCAGCCAAAAAATAAAGTTTAAAAATATTCTGCGTGGGTCAAGTGGCGGAACTTTTGGAACAGCAGGCATGCATGTATACTGCACCTATAGCTTGAACTCTATACCTCCCTCCGAGTGTGTGCATAAGTCCATCTGGCGTTGTCTCTCTCTCATCTGCAGAACATAGCCATGGGTAAAAAGGAGTGCCACTAACGAATGCAGTTAACAGACCTTACACTTCATGCAACAGCTACCTTAGAAACTGCTCATCTGCCCTTTGAGAATAGCATCAAGACCTACTCCACATACCTTTTTTTTCTTCAGAGTCATTTTCTGGGTTTTAGACAGTTGGTCTTCCAACAAAGAACTGGGCTCAGAGGTTTTTGTATGAGCATCGGAAATCTCACTCAAGAGTCTGAAGTTTGTCATGAGTGGGTTTCAAGACAAGAGCACCTGTTTTCTGGATCTTGGCTTTATTTATGGCCTTTATATGCAAATGTAACTCAGGTGAACCCTGCAGTTACCAAGCCTTCAGTAAACTCTTTTGTAGGCTTCTTTATGGAAGATCCATAGTTTTCCTCCCTGGAAATAGAGTGGAGATGGTTTTCACAAGGCCAGGTAGTATTAATGATCATTCTGACCGGCATTAGCCCATAACAGGGTTAGGGGAACATCAGAGCATGAGTCAGGAACATCCAAAACAGTGACTGTGCCTGTCTCTCTACCCTGGTCTACCTCAAAAACATCTTCTGACAAATTCAGGTCACTCAGAACAAGTGAGTGTCCCAAAATCAGAATCATAGAATGTTGTGAGTTGGAAGGGATCCACAAAGATCATCAAGTACAACTCTTGCCCTAGCATAGGACAATCCCAAGATTCAGACCATGTGTCTGATGGCATTGTCCAAATGCTTCTTGAATATTGTCAGGCTTGGTGCCATGGCTGCCTCCCTGGGGAGCCTGTTCATGTGCTCCACCACTTTCTGGGTGAAGAACCTTTTCCTAATGTCCAACCTAAATTTGCTCTGGCACCTCTTCCTGCCATTTCCCCTGCTCCTATCATTGGTCACCAGAGAGAAGAGATCAGGACCCACCCCTCCCCTTCCCCTTGTGAGGAAGTTATAGAGGTCTATAAGTCTATAGAGGACCTGAGATGAGGTCTCCTCTCAGTCTCCTCTTCTCCAGGCTGAACAAACCAAGTGACTTCAGCTTCTCCTCCTTTGTCTTCCCCAATAAGCCCCTCACCAATTTTGTGGCCCTCCTCTGGACACTCTCCAGTAGCTTTATATCCTTTTTATACTGTGGTGCCCAAAACTGCACCCAGTAACTCGAGGTGAGGCTGCCCCATTGCAGAGTAGAGCAGGACGATCATCTCCCTCGACCGGCTCGCAGTGCCGTGCTGGATGCACCCCAGCACATGGTTGGCCCTCTTGGCAGCCAGGGCACTGCTGGCTCATGTTCAACTTGCCATCGACCAGAACCCCCAGATCCCTCTCTGCAGGGCTGCTCTCCAGCCTCTCATTCCCCAGTCTGTACATGTGTGTCCAGGGTTGCTGTGTCCCAGGTACAAAATCTGGCACTTGCCCGTGTTAGAATTCATACGGTTGGTGATTGGCCAGCTCTCTAATTTATCCAGATCTCTCTGCAGGGCCTCTCTGTCCCCAAGAGTGTCCACAGCTCCTCCCAATTTGGTGTCATTGGCAAACTTAGTTAGCAGTCCTTCAAGTCCTATAACCAGGTCATTGATGAAGACATTACAGAGCACCGGCCCCAGGATGGATCCCTGCAGGACCCCACTAGTGACTGGTCACCAGCCCGATGTCACCCCATTGACTACAACTTTTTGAACCCAACCTGTCAGCCAATTGCTCACCCATAGCAGTGTGTGTTTATTCAGCTGTATGCTGGACATACATACTCTCCAGATTCCCAAGATCATTGAAAGATCATTGAGAGAGGTCTCTCTATGACATCTGCCAGCTCTTTAAGAACCCTTAGATGGATCCTCTCAGGGATCTTGACTTACAGGGATTCATGTGGAACCTGTAGCCTTTGCCTCAGGGATGGGAGGGCCTGAGCCCACCAGTCTGTCTCCTTCTCACACTCCCTTATAGTCCTCAGCCTTTTGGCCTCCTCTTTCCGCTCAGCCACCATGCTGAGCAGATCATTCACCCGGTCACAGCGAATACAGGTGCTGTCCCTGCAGTCTTCCCTTCCACGTGAGAGGCTCTGGCACTCCCTGCAGCCAGGGCCTGGACAGCTGCATCTTTATGTGGGACCTCTGTCTGGGTCACCACGTTTTTTTACCTATGGCTGTTCCTGCCTGTGTGACTAACGGCTCAAACTGCTGCGACCCCCAGAGGACTCAGCATGTCCCCTTTGTTCTACCTTGATGGGCTATTTACGCTCCTGAGGGCTAAAAAACCTGTGTTTTTTCCTAGTTACATACTGAAGTTACATAGTGAGTGATATTGGAGAGATCTTGTACACCAGCTCATTGATAGCTGTGGACACAAGAGACAAATACTTTAAATAGATTAGTCTTGGTCTTTTTTTTTAAAAAATTTCTGGTAGTTTTTCCTCACAAATCTGGCATTCACAGTCAGGCTTGGACCCTTGCCCTTGGTTATCGTTATCTGAAGCATTTTTCGTATCTCTAATTTTTTAAAAAGCATCACTTGAGTTTTGCATCCACAAGACCTGCCTGTGTCTTTTGTCTAAGAAATCTGAATGGATTCATGGAAGAGGTGGGGACAGTGGTGCAATTCAGAGAGCTCTCTTAACTTCAAGCTCTGTCATAGTCTTCCTATGGGTTATTAAATCAGGAAAGCAATTTAACCTTCCATGCCTTCATTCTCCATTTCTGAAAATGAGAAACGATAGTGCTGGTTTACCTCACTGAGACATTCATGATGAATGGCTACGTTAAAGGTGCTGAGACATTCAGATATCATCTGATGAACCTATATAAAAAATTTAATATAATCTAGATTCTTGTATTGAAATGGATAGCTTCACAAGTTAATAGATGAGTCTACTGAAAACCTTCATGAGATTGCTATCCATAAATTTGTTGAAGCACGTTAGTAATACATCCTGGCCAGCAGGCTTCACGTTTCCTTTGGCCAGTAAAAGCATGTGATAGATGCCTGAGGCCCACAGCTCTTAAAATTTCAGGTGATCCTCTGCCAGTGACAGTTGCTCTGTCAGCCCTATAGAGACTTCAACCTGCTGCTTCAACCAGCCTTCCCAAGCTGCTAGCCATGAGTGGGTGTTCATGCTGCAAACTTGACAGCCCAAGGGAGTACTAGGAGAGGAACAAGAGGGAACCATAGTAGACCTACATATGATGGAACTAGAGGGAGACACACCCAATGAGACCACAACAGCATTGTGTCTTGGTTGTACATATGCATTTCTTCATATAGGTGTGCATCTTTTCATACAGAAAATTCCCCTGCCGCTCAGAGTTCTCCACTCAGCTGGTATATGTTTTCCAGTTTGAACCAAGAAGAAACCAATTTAAACTAGGTTTTTCATCTCCCCCTTTTCTTCTGTATTCTTTAGTAGAACTCAATGTTTCTAGGACCAAAATGTCCCTTTCTATCAAAAAGTTACTACTGAGGTTTTAATCATAGAGTCGTAGAATGGTTTGGGCTGGAAGGGACCTTACAGATCATCTAGCTCCAACCCCCCTGCCATCAGCAGGGACACCTTCCACTAGACCAGATTGCTCAAAGCCTCATCCAGCCTGGCCTTGAACACTTCCAGGGAGGGGGCATCCACAACTTCCTTGGGCAACCTGTTCCAGTGTCTCACCACCCTCACAGTGAAGAACTTCTTTCTAATATCTAATCTAAACTCCTCTTCCCCTCTTCCCCTCTTCCAGCTTACAGCCATTCCTCCTTGTCCTGGCATTAACTGCCCTTGTGAGAAGTCCTTCCCCAGCTTTCCTGTAGGCCCCCTTCAGGTATTGGAAGACCTCTATAAGGTCTCCCCGGAGCCGTCTCTTCTCCAGGCTGAACAGCCCCAACTCTCTCAGCCTGTCCTCATAGGAGAGGTGCTCCAGCCCTTGGATCATCCTCGTGGCCCTTCTCTGGACTCATTCCAACTGGTCGACATCTCTCTTGTGTTGGGGGCTCCAGAACTGGACACAGTACTCCAGGTAGGGCCTTACAAGAGCGGAGTAGAGGGGAAGAATCACCTCCCTCAACCTGCTGGCCACACTTCTCTTGATGCAGCCCAGGATATGGTTATTGGCCTTCTGGGCTGCAAGTGCGCATTGCCGGCTCATGTTGAACTTCTCGTCCACCACCACTCCCAAGTCCTTCTCTTCGGAGCTGGCCTCAAGCCACTCATTGCCCAGCCTGTACTTGTGCTTCGGGTTGCCCCGACCCAGATGCAGGACCTTGCATTTGGCCTTGTTGAACTTCATGAGGTTAGCACAGACCCACCTCTCAAGCCTGTCAAGGTCCCTCTGGCTGCCATCCTGTCCCTCCAGCGTGTCAACCACACCACTCAGCTTGGTGTCATCGACAAACTTGCTGAGGGTGCACTCAATCCCCTTGTCCATGTCACTGACAAAGATGTTAAAGAGCACCGGTCCCAATACTGAACCTTGAGGGACACCACTCGTCACCGGTTTCCACTCAGAATTTCAGCTGTTGACCAGAACTCTTTGAGTGTGACCATCCAGCCAGTTCCTTATCCACCAAGTGGTCCATCCATCAAACCCACATACTTCCAATTTGGAGATAAGAATGCCATGTGGGACAGTGTCAAACGCCTTGCACAAGTCCAGGTAGATGACATCAGTTTTCAAGTTACAAGTTTCATGGGGTATTTTAATGTGATACTCACAAAGGTTGAGGACTAAAGGGATTGACAGAAAGAAAAAGATTCTAGTAGACAGTAGAACAGTGGAATATGATGGCAGGAAAAGTGGAGATAAGAACGTCAACCGAAGAAATGGAAGGAGGTGAGAGGAAGGTGAGGAGGACAGAGAGAATGTATGTGAACTGTACAGGAAGTTTTCTTTCCAAGAGCCTTAGATCTTAGCTGTTATCTTAGTTTTCTGTTTTGGGAGGAAAACTAAACACTGCACAAAGATGAAGGGACAGAATTTCATTAAATCCAACTGGTTTGCGCGCATTTATGGTGGCAGTGAGTTTTGACTGGTATGCTGGGGCAGTAAGAAATTATCTTCATTCATAAGGTGGAAATTAGAAGTTGTGGGCACCCAATATCACTTTTGTTCCCTCAGGGTTGATAAAATAAAAATCTCCTAATTTTTCTGAATACATTTTCAAGTACTTCACAGTTTCCAGCATTCAAGTCCTCATTTTATACACTTGGAAGTGAGGAGGTACATGAGCTACCCAAGGTGATAACAGCTAGTGATGGATCCAGTCTCTTATCTCCTGACCTTCTCCCACATCACTAGCCTGGTCCTTGGACCTACCACCAGAAAGATTTTCCCACTTGAGTAGCAATTAATGCTTCTTTAAATTTTTTGTTTGTTTTGTTTGGATTTTTTCCCCTCCTACATTTCAGTCACTTCTCCGTGCTCATCATCTGCTGACAGAGATGACCGTGTGTATGGGCTTCTTTTGAAAACTATCATCTCCTCCAAGCTGTTGCCTGTGTGACTTGAGCAGCCGTGGGAGGTGAGGCGTGCCACTGGCCTGGACCTAGGAGGAGGCAAAATGGGAATCCTGAGGAACCCCAGCAGGGGGAAAGCCTCTACTCCATCAGCATGTTGGCTGAAACCTAATGTCCAGGGAGGACAAGCAGACATTTTCTTCCTTGCTCTGAGAGCCCTTTTCACGTAAACTGTGCAGTACAGAAAATTCATCTCGTCCCTGTTCCCGCAGGTTAGCATGGATAATAAAGGCGCTTCACTCTTTGCATTCAGATATTTTTCTGAACAGTTTTGATCCTTGAAACATTTATGCTAACAAAGAAATTCCACTGCCTCCTCGTCTCCCTCCCTCCTGCCCCCACCCCAATAACTTGCTCTGTCTTGTATCTCCAACTTGATTTTTGGCATATATTTGCATACATTAGAAACGGAGAGAGGATTAAAGTTTAAGAGGAAATTGTGGCTAGTGTGAAAGGGGAACAAAAGGACATCTGTGAAGTAGCCCACAACTGGCAAGGAAAGCTATTCCACCTCCAGCACCAGCTGCAGGGGAAGTGGTGCCCACTACCCCAACAAGACCTTCTTTGTTTTGCTGCAAAAACTGGGAGTGGTGGCTTTTAAAGCGACACAATTTGAGGTGAGGAGCTTCCCTTTTTGCTCTGCTATTCCAATATTATGTAGCAACAGATGTTTCCTAAGGAATTAATTCCTCCCACTATTACCCGAAAAAATCTTCCAAATGTAAAGGGAATACAGATTAGTGGTGCTGGGTGTCTCTGCACACGCAGGCAGGCGTGCAAGAGTCACCGCTGCAAATCCCTCCAGGGCCCACCAGCCCTCCTAAACCTGCCACCTTCTCCACCGCAGAGAAGGATGTTTTCCAGCACTGCTTGGCCCAGCAGCAGCAGAAGGAGCTGCGTGGAGGATGTGGGAAGGTGATGCGGGACAGAAAGCAAGCTGGGGTTGAAGGGGAAGCTTGAGAGTAAAAGGAGGACAAAAAGATGCAAACTGGAAGAAGAAATGTGTGCGAAGTTGGCTGTGAGAGAGGTAAGAAGGAATTGAGCCCACTCTGAGGACAGAAAGGAAAGATGGGGAAACAGGAACACAAACCTTATCCTGTCCAGTTGCAGGACTCATTTTTTAATTCAGAAATGGTGGAAGCTCTCTGACTGCATTGTAAGTGTCGTCCTAATACTCAGTGAAAACAATACTCCAAAGCCTCAAAGCCTTGCCTACCTCTGCTTGCAGATCACCTAGAAGGCGTAACATGTTTGTCTTCTTAGTGGGGACCCTAAAAAAAAGCAGTGTCTGGATGCAGACTGGTCAAATCTCTCTCCTAATGTTTGCTTTTCTCAAGAGTTCAAAGTGCTGCAGCCAGTCCGCCGTCAATATTCCCTGAAAATATGGGTTTGTGCCATGAATCTGTAAGGCATGAGATCTAAAGCTTATGTCTTTTCTTCCTGGGTGTATGAACTTGGACTGCGTGAACCAATTCCCTGCTCTGTCTTGGCCACTTTGCTGTTCTCCCCTGGTTAAATTCCTGCTTAGAGACTGTTGGAGACTGTGAGGTCAAAATCAGTCCTGGAGATGTTCCCCATGTGAGATTAATGGCACTATAATGGTGACAGCTACCGAATGTGTGCCGCAGACCGCCCAGTGCATGCAGCATGTGTGTTGTGATGAGTATCTTCCAGAAAGACTCATCCATACTACTTTTATGAGGCTGGCAGAGTCCTCCCTGCCTTCCACCATCATTAAGTTTAATTAAAAAATAAAAGTAACTCCAACCATCATCTTTAAATTACTTTAATGGAAAAAACAATCATCCAAACAAAAAAAAACCCTGCATGGGCTTTCATTTGAACATATGCAGCTAAATGTTTTTAAAAGTTTTTAGAAACTCTCATATGTCAATTTAATTTTCTGTAAATCACTCGGTAACTGCCAGGCTCCCTTCTTTCCTTGCATGCACTTGGAAGAGGAAGAGAGGAGGATATCTCAGTTTAGAGCATACCCAGGAGGGGCAGAGCTGAGCTTTTTCAGGGGTTTATTTGTTATTTGGGTTTTTCAAGTTTTTCCCATTAATATAGGATGGAATTTCTTCTTAAAAATGAGAATTATAGTCGGAAGTACTGACTAATATAAGTACCAACTGTTCAGCTCAAGGTCGTGTCATGTAGCTTTCAAGGACATGTGAAGCAAGGACACATAGGGAAGTTTAAGGGAAAAATCTTGCTTCTACAAAAGATTTTGTAGGAAAACTATTTTATTTCTTGAAATTGTAACTTGATTTTTGCTGGTTTTCACCAATTTATGTTTAAACTGGTACATTTCTAGCTGAGAAAGTCATGAATAGAATAGAATAGAATAGAATAGAATAGAATAGAATAGAATAGAATAGAATAGAATAGTTTGACTAGACTAGACTAGACTAGTTCAGTTGGAAGGGGCATACATAGTCCAACTGCCTGACCACTTCAGGGCAAGTGGACTAGACGATCATATATTTTTAATGCATTTATTTTTTTGCAACACACCTGTCTAGCTGTTGAATATTAGCGTGTATTCTTTGTCGACATGTGGGAAGATTTTGCATTTATGCTTACTGATTGATTGAAAAAGGAAACAATCAAAACAAATATATACATTTCAAAGTCCTGGAAATATTGTAAGTTTTTCTCTATTTTCACAAGAGCGAGGCCTACAGTGAGCACATTTCCAAGCGGCTGTTCACTGTTCTAGCACTATTCTGTGACCTTTTTTGAAAGTATACAATCCAGTGCTGATTCAGGACAATGTTTTGTGCCATGTCAGCCCATCATTGGCAGGAGAAAGAAAAGAAAGGATCCAACCCAGATGTTTCTCAGAATGTTCCGATAAACTCAAGATTTTAATGGCATTTGCTACAATAGAAAAATAATGAAAAAAAGGAGGAGAAAAAGGCAAGTGGGAATGCTGGGCAGTCATGCAGAGGTGATCACTAAATGTCCTTTATGTACCCAATTTGTTCTTGATACTTAAGGACACTGTGGTGCTTGTACATGAACTGGAGCCACTTGTCGCTAGAAAGGCTGCCAGGATTAAATCAGTAAGAAATTGTTTATTCAGCCTGTTCAAACAAAAAATGAATTGTTTTGATGAATGAGATTTTTTAAAATGAATTAGCACATGCCATGCCAGTAGTTTTTAAATGTAAAGCACTGAGAGGTTTTTTTTTTCCTTTCATTCTGACATAACTACCCTCAAATAACTGAAGTATCTGGGCTCCTGCAGCAGCATATTACACTATATATTCTAAAGGATGTAGCTACAACTGTAGGTAGAAAAACATCACTTTAAAAAACAATCTCAAAAAGCCAACAACCAACCAGTCAAACAAACCCCCTTCATACATTGTATATATTATGTAGTGGCCTTGGTAACATCATCCTTATTTTTTGCCACAGAAGTCCGGTATTTCCGTTACGTGCACTTGCAGTGATAATGGACATTTTTAAGTCCCTCTATTAGGTTTGTTACCTAACTATAAGTTGCATGTATCAAACTAAGCCCTAATGTTCCCTACTGGTTTTGTGCAAGAAATATCATTAATTTGAGATTTGAGACAGGAAACTAACCTTCCACTTGCGGAAGGCGATGTGCCTGCTTGAGCTGAGGTTGCAAACAGAAGGGAGACAACAGCCACACGTTTACCTTGCAAAAAGTCAAAAGTATCACCAGTCCCCACCAGTTGCTTCCACCTTTCTTCTACAAGGGGTGGGAAAGCTGGTATTCCTCCTTCTCACATGGGAGTAAATGAGCACAAATCAGGGATGAAGGCGATTTCAGATAATGTGACTAGTTCTGCATTGAAACAGTTTGGGATAATCCCAAGGCCATGAGTGGTGGCAAGTGTCCAAAAGGTAGTAATGGCTTCAGGGGCACAGTGTTTGCAAAATTAAGGTCTGTGGCCTTAATTTTGCTAACTCTTAAAATGCTACCTGGATCCAAAAGGAAATATCAGTCTGTGTATTACTCTGTGTCATAACCCTGGTTTGTGCAGAGCACAAAATAGCTGTACAGAACAACTGGCAGCTGGGGTTTGGTAGAGAACTGGAACCAGACCGAGGTCTTGCAAGTAAGGATGGCAAGATTTGGGCTGTGGAGGAGTGTAATAGGTACATTCATGAGGAGTAAGTTAAATTAATTTTTTTATGTGAAAAAAACCAAAACAAACACCACAACCCAAAATCATACATAGATTCACTTTGTCTATGTGAGTACTTTCAAATTTTCAACTTCAGTTATTATTAATAGGAATGAGATGACTCATAATTATTAAATCTGATACATTTCCTCTCTTGTTAGAGCATCCATGGCATTTGCATAAACTAGTTTACACACTGCTCATGTCCAGGAATGTGAAGATTGGTTCACCTTGGAAGAAACATGTAGCATCAGGCAAGATGAGGCTATGCCCATAGAAACTCCAGCATTGTACCCATTCTGTCTGGAAGGGGCATGGCGTCTGGAAAAGCCTCCAGTTACAATTAGCAAACTAAGCTTGCTCCAGGCTCAAGGCAGGGTGTCTGGCATGGAATACCTCCAAAAGCTTTTCCACCCCATTCCAAATTGGCTACCATAGTGACATAATTAAGACAATAGGGATATTATATTTGGAAACATGGTGCTAATAGTAGATTACCTTATTTCTGGAGCATCTCTCCCCCCAGTAAGTTTGGAGATGCCCCTAGCTGAAAGAACAGAGTGTGAAGAGAGAATTCACTGGTATACTTGGAAAACAAGTAGACAAAATCTAGATTATGGTTCAGAAACCACACCACCAAGTCCATTTTATTTTAAAGGCTTTCTCAACCCTTTGCTCTCAAAAATAAACATGAAAGAAATAACAAATATAAAAAAAGAAATAACAAATACAGAATTCTATACTGGTTGTCTCTCCTGCTGTGTTGATTGCTTTCTGCTGAAGCTATCATTTGATGAAACAGAACATTTACAACCTGCTTTGATCGAATGCCATGACATGCAGGAGCACTTCTAGGGCACCCAACTTCTTCATCTGATTCTCTGAAATAACATGCCCTTCAGTAACTGGTGGTTAGTCCTGGCAAGATATTCCTGCATTTTATTGCTCAATAGACTAGTTAATTAAGAGAGCAAACTGGTAACAAAACTCCACATTTTGTCCATATTTAGAAAATCTTAGGAAACTTCGCATAATCTCCATGCCTAGATAGATTTACCCCTGTTAGCACTTGGATTCTATTTCTTTGGTTAATCTTTTTAGACCATAATAGCTAACATTTACAGAGCTTTCACGTGAGGACTTGGATTTGTGTTACAGTTTTTATGTTTTTACTCTTTCTTGTGCCTCTTGATACAGCAGATGGACAAGTATTGGTGGTTTGACTTTACCGATGGTGGAATGAGCATGCAAAAGGCTTAGGAAATGTAACCAAACTCATGGTGCAAATCAGTGACAACGCTGGTACAGGAACAATTCTCCAAGCAGCAGCCCTGAAAGATGAACAGTACTCTTGTAAAGTTGTACTCATGCTTTCTTACAATGTTGAGGGAAAGAAAGCTTTTTGGCAAAGGCATGGATAGATGCTAATACTGACCTCCTGATGGATTGGTTTCTGGTACCCTGAATCACTCAGAATAACAGCTTGCCGGTGAATTGGTCTCAGTGGAGTTGCTCATGGGGGGAGCAGTAACTAGAGTGAGGGAGGGGATCTGAAGGTCACTGTGTAGAGCAATGTGTCTTTGCCACCTAGATTACACAGGCTTGGCCATTCTTCTTAATCTGTCCACACACCCCATCCCCTATCCTCATCTCTGTGAGTTTCAAACTCTGCTGGCAGTTGCAGCTCATGGATCTTGCAAGTAATTAAGTCTGCTCTCTAGCACCTTGTTGACCACCATCTGCTTCCCTTGCCTGCAGGTGATGCTGCCTTTGGGTCCATTTTATACTGTTTAGCCCACTTTTTTAACAGACAAGTACCTGTGCTCTTGTCATGGGGACAGTTGGTCCCTCCCCATCAGAACTTCACAGCCTTTCACAAAATGTTTCTGAGATTTGTTTCCCTTATGCATGAAGTGCAGATGTTGTCCCTGCTAGAGCCAGGCCCATCATGGTGACCCACCAGGTGAGGTTGTATACCCTGGCAGAGGAGGCACAGGCTGCCTGCATAGTAACGCTCAATGGGGGTTTCCCTGACTGTCCCTGAGCTCACAGACTGGGCAAGCCTGGAAAGGGGCAGGCAGAAGAAAGTTACAAGATCCTTTACAAAATAATGCCCACTTTTTCTATTTTCCATCATATGACAACTAAATGTTCTCACTTTGATAGTTTTATATTGATAGTGAATACTGTGGACTGCTCTTGTTTTTTATGGCATTGCTCTCTGAAACCTTTGGTAGTGTATGTGCACACATACACACTCAGACAGACATCCCCAAGTCTATTACAAAGTTTTCTGCTGAGATTCCCCACTAGCTAAAAAGCATTAGAGAGGATCCAATACATCAGAAGGTACAATGGGTTTTCTACAGTTTGGAGCACTCTTCTACGAGTGATGGGAATGATAGAATGATAGTGTTAGGGGCAAGGTAGGAATAACTAAAAAAAAAGATCTTTTCAAGGATCAGAGGAAGGTTAAAAACCCATGTAAGTTTAGAGAAAGACAAGCAACTACAGAAAATTTAAAGGACAAAGGAAAACAATTGAGCAAAGTTGAGGAGCAGATGGGGTAGAGGAAAGAAGAAGGAGAGGGGTATAATGCTGGATTGCCTTCTGCACTGTGATTTAGTTTTTCTTCCCCAGAGGAGCACACCTGGTATTGTCTCTGTGAGCTGAAGTGCTTGAGCTTCACCTAAAAATGCGACCCATTCTCCTATCCCTCCTCTGTGGTGGAGAATCCACCATTTAAAAAAAACAAAACTAGAATATCTTCACTAACAGTTCCACTTGTGTTTGACCTTAAAAGGCTACAATATTCCAAAGAGTAATCCCTGGAGGAGTATTTACAGCTGGCAGCAACTTGGGGCATTCTCCAAGAAGGAAGCTCAGCCTTCCCAGCAAGCAGCTTCCTCACCTCCTCACGGTTGTCCATAGTGGCCCTTTCTGGGTTTCACGCTGTGAGAACTGGTTTCAGAACACTTCCATCCCCAGATAGTCAGTGTCAACTTAACTTTGTATAGACCAAGCTTGTATAGACTGACCTATCTGCTACTTTGGGCTGCTTTACTTAGTTTGATCCCTGAATTTAAGGTTCTCCTAATGACCTTGGCTAGGATGGTTTAATATGAATACTGGCAACACACTGTGCTGACATGGTGTTGGGCAACAATTCTACTTTCACAGCCTTATCAAAGTGGAATGACTAGATAAAACGAATAGTCTTACACTGGAACAAGCCCCTGTTTGAGACAGTGGGGTTCAGCTCCCTCATTCCTTCCCATCTGCCCAATCACAGACAAAATACCTAATAATACCTAAAATAAATGATATTTAAGCAGTAAAATTCCATGTAGGCAGGGGACATCTCCCCACTCAGAAAAGGCTGGGCTGAAACTGAGAGGATGCCCATTTCCCCTCTCCTCTTCTCCTTCAGCAGTGTATGCTGAAGCCAGTGAGATTCCTCCAGCTTTGAACCAGTGTATCTAAGAACCAAATCTGGTTCTGCACTTGGCAGAAGCACAGATACAGAAACATTATGCACAGCCAGATCTCCAAATAAAGATCTGCTAGATTAAAGGGCAGATATACAGTACATGTTTTGCTTTCCTGGTAGCCTGGAGAGAACCACCCAGACTTCTAACTTATGTACGTACACTTTCAAAAGGGCAAAAATGTTGCTTTCATAAATTAATTTCACACACTTTACAGAGATAAAAATAATCACTGTGACATTTTGTTTGTCTTCTTTTTTTCCTGTGTGCAAGCAGCCAACTCTCAATTACTTACAGCCCTAAATTTGTTCCGCTCAATTGTGAAAAGCCCCCACAATATTCAACAGGAGGGGAAGAATTCTGATTTGTGGAAAGTCATCTTGTTTGCAAAGAAAGCAAATTTCCTCCTCTCTCAATATGCTGTATATATCAGCCAAAACAAGACTCTTATACCAAGTGCCAACTGGTATGAATTCCAACCATTTTATGTATTATATATTAATGTTATAAAAATATGCACCCCGATTTTTTATAACAAGAGAATTTGTTGTGGCAATATCTGACACCACTTCTGAACTGACATAGACGTGACAGCCTAACAAAAAAATGCCTGCCAGCATGATGGCATTGGTTATGGATACAGAATTGCCTTGAGAATTCATGGGGTTCTCTACTGGCTTTTCTTTAGTAACAACCATATCAGACTTACTGAGCTTTTCTCTAGCTACTAATTATACTCTAAGCTCAACCAGGTCTAAAAAAAATGTCAAGTTTTGATTATTTTGCTTCTTAAACATTAAAAGTAACAGAAACTGTACAGACACTAGTTTCTTGTTAATTTTTTTGCTGGTGGGTGTACTGCCCTGGATACTTTGTTTGGATTCAGAGAAGACCCTTTCTTTTTCCTACAAAATCTTATCTCCATTATCCTCCATGAGGACAGATGTCTCATAGGAATATGTTCCTTGTTCAGATGCTTCTTTGTGGTTTCACCATGCAGTGAAGGAAAGCATTATATAAATTCCATGGGGGGCTCTGGACACCTCATGTGTGTGCATGTGCACAGACTGCAATGAAAGTCTGGGATCAGCACACAGGTTTTTGAAATATATTTTGTCAAGTTTCCTTAGCACAGAGTCAGGGTAAGGCATTGGATGTCACACATGGAAGCTGGGAAGAAAGCTCCTGTTCTGTGAAAACAGGCAGGGACAATAGGAGAGAACAAGTGTTAATTAACACCAAAAGCCTCTTCAGTGCAATCCTTGTCTCCTGGTGTTTAAGTATCTAGCAGCTTAGAAACATTGGCTGATAAGGAATTTTAAGATATAAAATCACATAATTATGTATTTTCTCATGCAAATTCAGTGGATCCTGACTTATGGCAGTGCAAATCAAGACTGTTGCCATGGTGGTGGGTGTAAGTGAATGTCCTGCACCACAAGCAAATAACACACAACAGAAGTGAGCAGAAGCATGAGATACTTGCATGGTGAGTGCAGCCTTGTCCTTTCATTTGTCCTCCAGTCTCACGCATTGTCTCTCCAAGACTGGCACACATACTGATTAGTGGGTGGTTATGACAGAAGTAAATTAGATGGTCTATTTACATAATTACCAAAAGGTATGACAAAGCTGAATGCTGCAATCTCTGCCCATAGTGAAAGCTGGTGGGAATAGCTTGCCTGGATAGGGAAAGTTTGCAGGGCTTCAGGGTGCAGGGGCAAGTGTTATCATGGGCCCATTGGGAGGGTCACAAGCACCTTTTACATTTCCCAGTCGGCAGTGCCAGGAAGCCCTGATGGCCCCAGGGCTCCCCGGAGGATGGGGCGATGTGCAGGGCCAGCTGCTGGTGGGGATTAGGAGGATCTGCCCCTGCCAGGTGCTGGTGCTGTGCTCCTTCACTAAACATTTTTATGTGCTGATCACCTCCCACGTTGGAGACAGCTGTTCCTTCTTTTTATCAAAATGCTTGTTTCCCTTTAACCTTCGGTTTCTTAAACTGCAAGCTTCTGGGTCATGGTCCTGTGAAATAGATAGCCATCTCCTTGATAATGATCAGTTGCTCTTTGATTTCAAAGGGCAACCCCACAAAAGTTGGTTTAAAACACTGTCTGTCCTGAGCCTTTGATGGTATCCTGCACAAGGTTTTTTGTTTGCAAGCAGTTTTTCCTTTTTTCCCTTTCAGTTTCTGTTCCATTTTCCCTTTTCTCTCCTCCTCCTTTTTCTCCACCCTCTCCATTTCCCTCAAACCAGAAGTGATTTCCAGCTATTTTCTGTCAGACTGGGAAAGGCTTCCCCACAGACTCTCCTGTTAAATTCTGCTAGAGCCTATCAGTGCCCCACTGATTTTTCTTACCTTTCCCTTCTAGGTAACCTGTTTGTTGGGTTTTGGGGGGTGTTTTGGGGGTTTTTTTTGTGCTGGTTATAGTTACTAAATCATCACAGCTACAGGAAATGTGTGGTTCCATTTTCTAATGCCAATGGTGTGTGTAACTAATTTCTCCTTCAGCAGCATGCTATTAGTATTGCTATTAGTATTGTTAACAGTAATTGTGTAACAGGCATTGTGGAAGTATTGGGCCCAGCATCAGGACCTCACTTCAGGATAGAATTGCTTAAAAATACATGAACACTTGAAAACACAAGTAAGAAGCAACTCCACTGTAGGGATGGCTACCAAAACACTGAAGGTGAATAGCCCCAGAGATTATTGTAATAATTTCCACAATGTCTGAACATCAGCTGCTTTTAAGAGTTGCAGATGAAAAGACCAAAGAATATAGAAACCTACTGTAACACAGCAAAGCCTGATGTGTTGCTCAAACTCAAGATTTGTGGCTGTGAATTAAACATAATTCAGCAACATTGGTGCCAGAAATCTCAATAAACTGTGCTTCATCCAAGATCCTGGTGTGCTGGGCATCAGAAAGTGAAGAAAATAATATCCCAGTGAGACAAAATGAGCATCATCGGTTTTTATCATGCTCTGCACTGCCATTTATAACAGTGAGTGCACTTTCTCATTGGAGAAGGTTCCTCTGCAGGGTCTGGTAAGGAGATACTGTGCAAACCCTGCCCAAGATCATAATCTGAAATGAAATACAGAACTGTGCCTAATATCTGAAAAGAGTGAGAGAATGATGGAGCTGGCTTTGCACTTTGCAAGCTTGTATTCTTGGGTTGCAAGTGAAAAGGGCCACCTAGAATGAAAGTGGAGGCTGGTTGCACAGGCTTAAGATGACAAAGAAAACCCAATGCTGAGGCAAAAATGAGGCTACCTTTCCCAGAGTGATTACAGCTACTGTGAGACAGAATTAGACCTCTGAAGAACCAGGACATGCAGCTTTTCTGGGTACATGGGTAGAACCAATAGTGGAATTTCATGTTTGGATGTGAAAGGAAGGTCCAGTCTAGACTGGGAAAAATACTGTACAGTTCATGAGTGTGCAAAGCCCAATAAACCCAACAGACAGAACCTGCAGAGACATTTGTCCTCTCTCAGCCACAAGCCACATCAGAAAACCTGCAGTAGCCAAGAAAAAGCAGATGACATAATGAGATGACTCTTACCCAGCCCAATATATCATTGCTTATTTTATCTTCCAAGGCGAATGTTCAAGTATTGGGCGCCAGTCCAGGAAAGCACTTAGGACCATATTCTGATAGCATGCAGAACAGTTCTTTGCTCAGCAAACAGCACCACTGAAGTCTTTGAGGCAGTTTATGGAGGTAAATTTGTGCAGTGTAAAGGCACCAGCGTATGCTTCCTGAGCATTTGCGTAGTGCTAACTCCAGTGATGCAACTCACCGCTGGAGGTTATTCACATGTGCACATGCTCTGCTAACAGACCTGAGTGACTACTCAAGACAAGGAAGGAGAAGCAGACCTGCCTCTCTGACTCGCGGTCAAGCCTTGTGGGGAAAAAGGTTGGCAAGGGACCTCCAGAGTTTGTGAGTTTGCTGCAAAAGCACACCTGCCCTGTGGGCCAGGACAGCGTGTCTTAGGGCACAGGCTATTAATTCCTGATTATTTAACTCCATAAAGTGTTCAGAGAGGAAGCCAGAGGTACCACTGGATGAAAGTGCAAATACTCTGGATTAATGTTGGACTTAAAAGTGAGGCATCTTCCTCTCTCCAGGGACCCAAGAAGATCCCCGGCACGCAGCCTGAACACCAGTGCAGGGGAAATTATTTGGGGAGCGAGTAATCTTGAAAGTACCCTGATTCAGAGTCCAAGGAGAGACTTCCATCGACCTAAATGAGTTTTGGATCAGAGCCTGCAACAGCCTTGTCCAGATTCGTATTTAAGATCTAGCTGAAACACTGGGGGAAAACACGAGATGATTTTCTGATATAGCAAAGAAGTTACACTGCTAGGTGAAATAATGCTCATAATTTCAGTGAACAGAAATCAGGTTAAAAATTCATTTAGGAAGTTGGATTAATTGCATCAGTATAGGAATTCAAAGTAAGGTATGGAATTACAGCAAAAACTACTGCCACTCTGTCCATAAATTATTAATTAGTGACTGTTACACTTGTTGCAACTGCAGTGACTCTAAGGCTCTGGGCATTTCACGGGAGGTAAATGCAGATACTACTCCTTTTATTCTGGGTGTTAGACTTCATGTAGCAAAGGTATGAGGAAGAGACAAAAGTAGTAAGATGACACTGTTACCCAGTGGGAGTACAGGGCTATTTCAATGGTTTAATAAAAGCAATGTATGGGGTTTTTTTGGAAATTGGAAAGCTGGTCTCCCTGGCTGTTGAGGCAGGCAGGGTCAGCCACCCCATGGCTCCTTGCAGCTGCTACATTTGGGTTTCTATTTTGCAGAAGTGCAACAAAGGCAAGAGGATGAGTGGGTACTGGCATCCTGTCCCAGTGGCTTGGGGTTCCCAGCCAGACCCAGGAATTTGGAAGTTTTCCCATCTTCACACACCAACAATAACAGGGAGATGAAAGACTTGCTCCAGGTGACACAAGAAGTCTGTGGTGGAGCAGGCTTCTTGATCCTAAACCAGGACTCAGGACAGTACCCAGACAACCAGACTTACATGGTACTGGGAGAGCATGCCATGCACAATGGGCAGCATGTGGACTGGGAAAAGGAGGAGTTCATCAGGGCTGGTGCCTGAGCGTAGAAAGGGCCATTATTCATTATTTACTAACTCAATGTCCAACCTGTACCTGCTGTCGCAACAGCGTGTGCTTTAATCATATTAGAATAATTGCACTTCTGCTTCCAAAATCAATTTCATGGAGATGTTGCCTCCATAATAGACAGGGCCAGATCCTCAATAAGTCAATCAGTAGAGTTGTGTTGACTTTGGAGAAGATGCAATGATTCACATCCGCTGGGGAACTGATCCTCGGTCACAGAGTGTTGAGATAAGAGAAAATGTTGAGCTGTGATAGAATAAAAATTGTGTGTAGGAGTTAGTTTTATGAGTAGGCTTTGCTCTCTTTAGAACATGGTGGACTCAAGTCAGAAATTTGGAAATACTAAATAAAAATGCAGTACCTAATAGAAAGTAAAAGGTTGTTGGGCATCATGAAGGGACACCCACTGCATATACAAAGCAGCAGAAGAAAAAGATGTCCATAATTCCTTTTTCTCCATTAAAAAATGGCCACATTTTACTATAGGACATGCCAGGAGCAGAAAGCTCACTCCAAGGTCAATAGAAATCTTTTTTGGGGTGTGTCTGCCGGCACACAAGGGGGGATTAACTGCCGCTCCCCCAGTTGCCACCCCAGCTGGAATATCACACCTCGGCGGTAGCTCTCCAGGGACAGCAGCAAGTCAGCATGTGCAGCAACTGTTTGAAGGGGGGATTAAAGCACATTGTAAAAGCTTGCAGCCAGAAGCAAAAGAAGAATGTTTTCATGAGACATCCATAGATTATGAAGTGCTGGGTGTGCAGACAGATATTAAATAAAAGGCAGAGAGCAAAGCACTCACAAAACACAGGAAACCACATGTTTATTTCTTCTCAAGAGGCCCAGCCAGCAGTAAGGCAGCAGCCTAGGCAAAGTCTTTGTCTCCTCCCCTCATGCCGAGCGTTCAGGTTGGCTCCTGCTGTGCATCTGCTGTTCATACGTGGCAGGTAGTGACCAGCCAGTGGTGGCTGACAGCTAGGAAGGGGTGGCTGTGTGACCAGCTGTAGGGTGGCACCAGCAGAGGTGCTGACTGTGTGGCCATGTCCAGGAAACCACAATAGCGATAGCTGTTACCTGAACTTGGCTTGAAGGAAACAGACCTGTTTTAAATTGCTAGAGTCAGCTCATTAGCTGGGCAACCTGGAAAAGAAGTTACTTCAGCTACATCGATATAGAGGACCTACTTCTAATTTTATGGACATTCATAGACTGGGTTTTGAATATCACTATTTCTTGTGGCATAGCTGGGACTACAGCTGAGCAACACATCTTTGACTTCCTCTACTCCAAACTAGTCCCTTATTGTTTTATGAGGGTTTAAATTGCAGTTATCGCTTGATGTAAAGTGCAACTGACTAGTGGTTTTGCACTGTACAGTGCAAGGTAGGGGAGCATATAACTAAACAGAGGACAAAGAATTGCTTAAAATGGCTGAGTACTAAAAACCTCCCCAGCTGCGGCAGTACGTACTCATTTGAGGTTTTTCAAGCTGTTAAATATTTTTCAATTCAGTATTTTTATTAGTTTGTCCTGAGTCTTGTCCTTTTTTTTTTAGATCCTTTTTCTTGTCAATTCACTTTACTAAAAATACCAACCAATGGTCTCTTTGTGCAGTGAAATCAGGTTGGTGAAAACTGGTTTTGTGCAAGGAGCATGATAAAAGGTGCATTCAGAAATATATCCAACAAGTAAGCTCTCTGCAGGGTATAAGCCTTCTGAAAAGGGAAGCCGAATCCTGCAAGCCCTTCCATTGCAGGCTTGTGCTGCTATTGAAGCCAACCATGAATAAGGTTTTGCAGGATCAGGCTCCAGAGTTCAGCAAAATTTACCTCCTGGCTGCTCTCCACAACATTTAACAGCTGAAATAAAAGAAGGAATTAATTTCTGTTTTAAAACCTTGGCAAGAAACTTCACCTTGTTGCTTATCTTTTCATGGAAATCAAAGGATCCTGCCTCGTTACAGCTACTCATGGAGTAGGGGCTCAAGGGAGAGCAAGGTATTTGCTTTCTCAGATGAAAATCAGATTCTGACCGGTGGTATTTCCAGTAATGTTTAACAAAGACACATTGCTAAAGAAAAGGCAATATCGTGGCTTCTCTATTTTTCCATCCTTGCCCTAAGTACAGTTCATTTTTCAGCCAAAGAGTTAACCATTTGTGCCATGCTCACCCAGCACTCTGCTCTTAGTGGTGGCTTCTATCAAACTCCATTTTATTGTGAAGCATTGCACTTTTGGAAAATATAGCCCACCAATTTGATGGTAAACAAGCCTTGGCTTTAAGACAAAGCTTGTTTTAATCTCCATGATCAGGCTACAGATCTGACCATGTTTTTTAACAAACCTCTTATGAAGAAATCCTATTCATGATTATTATCTATATGAGAATAAAAATGTCTAATTACCTTATATTAAATCTGTATTTATCAATTGTGGCTTTCTCTGGGAAATTGTAATTTGCAGAAATGCTCCACATTCCAGGCTGTAACAGTTGGAGGTGGATGTCCTTAAGGATGGGAAAAAAAGTTCTTTTTTAAATGGCACATTTACTAATTATAAAATGCTCTTATCTCTCTGCAGCCAAAGCCAAAATGAACATGTGCCTTGCACTAAGAAATCCCAGGATTGTCACAACTTGTGCCAGCTGTTGAGGTTATGACACCTGTGCCAGCATCGCCAGCTCTGCCCACTGTCATCTGTTCCAACTGTTCCATCTGCACTGTTTGTACCAATTCTCCCATTTCTGCATCTGTACCTTCTGCAGAAACGGGTCCAACAATGCCAGCTGTGTCATCGGTGCCAAATATGCCAGATGTTCTATTTGTCCACCCTGGGCCAAATCAATGTAGTTTTGTGCTCATTAGTTTTAGCTGGTAGATTCTATTTCACAATTTTTTGAGATGCACTTAGATCGAATCAATTTTAAATCACCACTACAACTGCTTTACATCTATCTCGCCATAAACAGAACTTTGTCATCCCATGTTCACTCAAAATTATTTGGATGTTATTAAATCACATGTGATGATACAAGTTCCACCCTAATGACAAGATTTTTTTTTTTGGTAGAGGATGTAGCTGTGGAGACATGAACAGAAAAAGATGAGGGTCATGCTATCCAGGCTGTAAATAATCCCCATGGTTACAGTAAAAAATTGCCCACACATTGACATACTGACTGAGAGCCCTGGTCTCAATCCCTTATTCCACCACTGCAGATCAGGAGAAGCCCATCTGATGTCAGTTTAGTTGCTCCATGTACATTAAGCTGCAAGGGATAGAGGAGAGTGAAGCTCTGGATGTGCACTGACCATGGGCGTGTTTACCAGGGCTGTGCTAAAGGTCTGTTCTCCGCACGACTGTCCTGCTCATCAGAGATGGAGCTGCTGTGCTGCCACTGGCCTTCAACGACCACCCTGCGGCTGCACCCAGTCTCAACAGCTTTTCTATTGGAAAGTTCAACCTGTATTGATTTGGGTGACACGTGGTCTGCGTTTCCTGTGCTTCACTAAGGACACAATATTGGAAAGACAAATCCATGAGTCACTATTTATTTGGATTCATCGCTTACTCACAGGACTGTCCCAGTTTGTGTCCTTGGCCACATCCTGGAAGATCACCAAAGACGATGGGACATCTAGGTGCGTCATATCCTCTGGGTTTTGGCACTCTGGGTCAGTAAGGAAAGTAAAAATTTGCCACTGCCAGGTGTCTCAAAATAAAGTTCATTCTCGCATAAGAGAACAAGCCCAGGTTTTGCATCCCCGTCTAATACCACTCAAAATAGCTTTCATGATAAAACGTAAGTACGATGTAGATAACATACCGTGCTGGCCCCAGGTCTGCAGGTCCCATCCATGTCCTCCAGCCACGGCAGAATTGCTCATCCCCACTGCAGACAGCAGTATGGCACCAGAGGGACGCGGCTCTGCCATGTGAGGAGCCAGAAAACAAGTTTGCATAAACTCAGTCTGCCACTCCGAGCAACTGAAATGAGCAGAGCTGACGGCTCCTCGTCAGAGGAAGGTATAGATTAAAAAATAGCAAGCCAGTTGATTTAGGAAAGGGAACTTAGAGGCAGAGAAAAAAGAGGTATTTAATGGTAGGGAAGGCAGTCAGCACAGAAGGAGGCTGGAGGTCCAGCAGCACCCTAGAGATGTGCGTGCCAGGGCTATCTCCCACTCAGCAGCAGGGACCCATGCTCCTGTGAGGGAGAGGATCCAAGTGACGCTGCAGACCACTTCGGTCTTGTCCTGCAGATGTCACAACAAATCTGTCATGACGAATTTCAGCTCCTTGAGCTCTAGGAGGTTACTATGTGCAAAGGCTCCAAAGCACAATCACATCTAATGTACTTGTCCCTTTCTTCAATGAGATTAAGAAATAGGGAGAAAACAGAGAGAAAATAAGAGAGAAATGTTTTATTTATCTGTTTTGGTTAACTTAATTGGCAGCCAATGAGAAGGATAGATTTCTTAGTAAGAAATTATTCCTGCAGCTTCTCAGGCACAACTCTGGCTGAAATCTGTGAGTTGTTACTTTATAAATTCCTTAGATTTCCAAATTGTGCAACTAGAGGACACTCCACCCTCCAACTCGATGAGCTCTGCCATCGTGGTCAGCAGCCGCCTGCCAGACATTGTCTTTACTCATACGGCAAATGCCTTGACATGGGAACTATTTATTTCAATGGTGTTTACAACAGGAGTCTCTGGTCTTCACTCTGACTGCTGCAAAACACTGTCTGATAGTAATAACCAAATAATACTTTCTCTGCTCCACAGTCACGTGCGCAGGCTGTCCCGTCACTGCACTGCTGTGACACATTGCAAGGGCTTCAGTCCATCCCTGCCTCTTAACAGGGCTTATGCCTCCGAAGACTCCTTGGAGAGCATTTCTGAGGCTGTCTTCCTCAGCAGCTGAGCTGAAAAGATTTTGTCTTGGGTGTAAAAAGGAGCTTTTTTTCTCCAAGTCAGGTTGGCTAGGACCTTTGGGGCATTTTTTACCTCTTTCTGTCCCACTCTACTTCCTGCAATCATCCAGGAGATTTGCTTGTGGCCCAGAAGGTAGGAATGGCTTCTGTTCCCTTCTCTGTTGGCCTTCTGGCTGCTCCACTGGCTTTTGAGTGTTTACTGCAGGTCCCAGGTTTGCTATAGGGCACTGGGCTGTGTTCAGTGACCGCTGCTGGGTGGTGGCAGGAGAAGTAGGGTCTTTTGGAACTGGTTATCTCCTATGGTTGGCCTCAACGGCGCAGGTAGTCCCTGCCCATAGTGCCATCCCACCGGGTGTCTCAGGCATCTTCACTGTTTCATAAGGGAGGAGCAATGAAGAAAGACTTGTCACCCCCGTCATTTCCTGCTGCCCTTGGTGATGGGTCACACATGGGATTCTTTCCATATTTTACTTCAGAAAATAAAGACACATTTTGGAGGCCAAGGAGCTGGAGAACCAGCCTTTCCTTCAGGAGGAGGTGTTGTGGCAGAGCTCTGGGGATATTATCAGCTTTCAGTTGTGTCCTGAAGAGATTTATTCCCTTTTCTCCTAAAGGCCATTGCTTTCTCCCCTTTCAAGTCTTCTTGAATTACATGGATCTCCCCCTCCTTGTCCCAGACAGCACAGCTGACCCTTTAATCACTCTGTTTGCCACCTAGCTAGCAAATGTAGGTCACTTTTATTTATTTTTTAAAAAAAACAAAACAAAGCAAAACCAAGACTGGGAATATAGAGCAGCTCCCAATTTAGCTTGAGTTTATCTTGCATGCTTAAAGAGGAAAGAGAATGTGGATGAGAGGGCTACATGTTAAAACCTGGCATTGGGGAGCACTAGCTATTTAAACATACTCACTTTGCTCCTTGCCACCACTACCAATAACACTAATATGACTGTGCACATATGCACACACCCCCAGATGATTGCCTCTTTACTACTATATTTGTAGGCAGCACAGGTCAGTTCCCATTAAAGTCCAACTCTTGAGTTCACTGGGCATAAATCATGTTCAGAGTATCTTTTTTTTTCTTAAATGGTATTTTGTAAATAAAGGAAAGAATTTAAAGTATGGAGAGTTACAAATATTTTATTTCCTATTCTTTTAACAGATTGACTTAGAGGGTTTGCATGCTGAGCAAAAGCAATGTGCTCCATCCCAATTAGCTTCTCTGCCTGGCCTGATCTTGGGACTGGACAAAGGTCAAAAAAGGTTCTCATCTCACATCCACCCTTGCCAGCCCTCCCTGTGCAGAGGGCTACTTCATCAAGAGACTTTCCTGCTCTGGTTGCCCCCACAGGGGAAATTTTCAGTTAGCAGAGCTCAACAGAGGAACAGAAAAGGGACATAATCAAAACTGAAATTGTGTTGAAGAATTTTATGGGGCTCTTGTTCTTTCTCAGCTTTTTTGCACCTTTCTGGTTTCATCTGGGTGATGGTAACAAAGATGGAAGCATCTGCTTTAAAATCCTCCAGAAGAATTCCCCCAAAAAGGAATTTTTACAGCAAACTGCACATGAAGAGCCCAATGGGTGTGACAGGAAAGGATTTTTTTCTTGCAGCAGAAAACACCCAGGCTTTCAAAAAGAAAGAACCCACTTCAGTATTTTTAGTTTTTATTGCATTCATTTAATGAAAGTCATTACTTGCAGCTTTAAAAATGACAGTGAGTTTGTGTGAGCTCTCATGACACTTTTTTCATTATTCTGGTGGGCAACAGAAATAGGCAGGAGAGAGAGGAGGAAAGCAGCTGAAGGGTGCCAAAACCCAGCAAATATCTATGCAGCAAAAAACATTTAGGTGGTACCGAAAAATTTGCAGCATTGAGTAGTGGTATTGGATTGCCTGTAGAAACTTTTTTTGAAATATGAGAATAGCTCGTTTGTTGGGTTTTCAAAAAATATCAGATTTCACACTGGGCTGCTATGAAGGGTGGAAATTTTCTTGAAAAATTGTCATTTTATACAACTCTAATTAGCAAACTGTTCATATAAACCCGCAAGCTGTGCAGCAGATTTCACTTCCAACATCTCTACAGACAAGACAGAATTTTACCTACTTATTTACTGATCATGTCGCAGCATCCTTTTCCTACTTGCTGATGACTGTTCAGTGGCTTATGTAAAATGTGCTGGTGATTTCACGGCATTTCCATTGGACAAGTGTCCATGTGCTAAAGCAAATCACCATCACCGGCACACTCCTGTTGGCAGTCTTGTTAGGCAGGAACCAAGGAGCAAAAGACTGAATTCTCTTTTCAACCTAAGAGATGGTACAACCATAAGCAGTTGAAAGACATGGATGGGGCGGTTTGGGGTCTCATGCACTACTCTTTCCCTCTTGGTATACCTTTCAACAGCACAAATATTTATGGCTGTGCTTTGTCCCATTACAGACAAAATAAGAGAAGCTCAAGGGGATTCAGTCAATGCAAATAAAAGCAATGTTTGCAAGCATGAGTAAATCTCAGTCACGGTACTTGGCATTTTATGTCAAATACAGTTAACGCGCAAAATTGCAAGAGATAGAAAAGATTTCAGGACAGAACTGTTGTAGGAAGGTCACTGGAAAGAAGTGGAGCCTTGAGCAATGAGTCCTCTCCCTTTCAGGCCACAGGTCAGGCAGGGTTGCCTGGGTTTCGTAAGTAGCCACTTGGGGATCATTAATCCTCACCGAATCCCCTGTTTCTTTGAGGTGGCAAACTCATGGATACTGGTTGGATGTCTCATTCCTCCTATGGCCAACTTGTAGCTTCCACTGGTTTCTTATATGTTTCAAAATGCACATTTATCCATGAAAAGTTTTTCACGCTGATAAATATTCTTCAAAACTACAGTGGTTGGACACCATGTCAGAGGCTGACAAGGTAAGATTACAACTGATTAAAATAAAGTTAATTTATTTATGAAGAAATTCTTGACTGTGAGGGTGGTGAGATACTGGAACAGGTTGCCCAGAGAAGTTGTGGATGCCCCTTCCCTGGAAGTTTTCAAAGCCAGGTTGGATGAGGCTTTGAGCAACCTGGTCTAGTGTCCCTGCTGATGGCAGGGGGGTTGGAACTAGATGATCTTTAAGGTCCTTTCCAACCCAAACCATTCTATGATTCTTTGATTCTGTTATTTCATTCTTACTTTATTCATAGCCCATCTGTATTTAAAAAAAAAAAAAAAAAACAACAGTGCAAGAAGGCTCATACTCTGCAAGCATCTCAGTATTTCTAACAAAAAGTTTGCCTTCCGCCTCTAACTGTCTTCTGTGATGTCATGGGGAACAGAAAACTCCCTCTAAATCTATTCACTTAATTCCACTGCTTTTGCCAATATTTAGAGATACTGTTGTTGCATTAATGTTGCCTAAACTAGATGCATTTCATTAAAACTGCTACTGATAATACTTATTTTGCTCTTCCCTTGTATGCCAGTAAAATGAGACTTCTCCCCGTAGAAACAAGCCAAGTGAAAGTTGCCCTGCGCTCTTCACTTAAAGCATTTTCAGGTAGAATGTCTTAGATTTCAAGAACTAGAAAGTAAACAACACTATGATTTTTTGTTCATTTTTCCTATAGTCACTGTGAATTCCAGTTTAAGCTACACAGAACAATGAAGTTAAACTTATTTCTGTTCTATTTTATATATTTCATGTTGTATTTATCTGTGCATATTTATCTTAGTTATCTGTTCATGTGCTTATAGATTTACTTACAGATAGTGACCACCTCAAAGTATGCTTTATCAGGTGCTCTGATTTTAGATTTTGTTATTTGCAATTTGGAGAAGTTTTAAAAATGGTTTTAAAGCTTTTCATTCTGTATAGTTATAATTTGTCTTAAATATAGAACTCAGATAAATCTGGTTTTGTTTATCTTAGTGCTCAATAAATGCTAATCCAATAGCTCATTTGTGTTTAATGTATACTTATTACGGCTTGAATTTTCCAATATGTGCAAAATATAGTCCCTCCCAAGACCCACCAGCTCCCTTTGGACTTTCAATTTATTTTAAATCTCAAGCTTCTTTTAAATACCAGCATAACTCAATTTATGAGCATAACTCTATTCATGGGCATGAAATGTGTTTAAATTTGTGTTCATTTACTTATTTTTCTATACTTTTCTTGAAGCCACTATAAACTGAAATGAAAAAAATAACAAGTAAGTGTAAAAGCAATGAATCTCTTTGAAATGTAATAGCTGCAGGTTTTTATTCTTTAGAGCTCTGTGGGTCATGATCACACGCGTATTGAACTCACAGTCAGGTATTTTCTGATGGGGCTTTGAGTCTGTACCTTTATAAATTGTTGATAAAGCTTTTACTGCCTTTGCCAAATTATTAATCTGTCTTGCCTGATTATTCCTCTTCCTTGCAATGTACTACAGTTGTTTTGTGTGAAAATAAGGACTGGTATCCTGACTGCTTGTCTTTTCTTTCTGTTTGACTTTACAATAAAGTCATAGTGTTGAACCAGTGACTCTTCAATTTTATCATCTCAGCAAGTCACGTAAAAACAGAAGTACAGCTTCACTGCAGGATGAAATAGAAAGAAAAAGTAGTTTGGAGAATTCTCTTCTCAAAGTCCATTATTTAAAAAGGTATATCATAGGCCAGAAGTAGGCATAAAAATGCCTGTATTTGTTTTCACCCTGTTGCTTTTTACTCACATTTGGTTCAGAATAGAACCTGTCAGTGCTAAGTGAGTCATTAGAAGCTCCTGTGCAATTTGAATTACATTGATCATTGTGTTTTGCCCTTGATAACTTATTGTCTGATACAATGTAGGGCTCTGGTAGGATCCCTGGTGTTTGGTCAAGACCCTTCCCTCTCGCCATTGCTCATGGGCTGTGGGGCCGCTGCCTGGGTGGAAGCCCAAAGTGTCTTTTCTTTGGGAGGAGAAACTTCTGCAGTGAGAGCACTACCAGACTGGTAGTACCCATTTATCTGCTCTGTTTCCAGTTATTCAGGGCCAAATGCCTAGGCCTGTGTTCATGGCGAGCAATGATTTACTGGCTTGATGGGACTTAAATGGAAGGATGGTGCAGCACTTGGTGTGAGTTGCAGAATACAGTCAACAGAGAAGAAAGAAAGTATTTACACAGTCAATTTGCCATCCTATTTGAGACTCCTAGTATTTCTAGACTTTTGCTCTCACTGATGCGGTGACATTGTTTAGACAGGCACTGAAGTCAAACCATGAGAGAAGGTGGTAATAGAAGAGCAAGTGTGGTGGTGAGAGGAGACACCTGTCAACATTTAAAGCACAAATCTGCAACCACACCTAAATCCTTCCTTCTAATGTATTTTAATTATAGTGATGAGTAACACTAATGGTGCAAATGTGAAATGAGTTTAAGTTCTTCACTTACATGTAAATAAGATAAGGTACATGGCAACACACACTCAGTGCTAGTATTGGGTCTTCTCCATTTAAGCAGAGAATCAAAGGTGCGATTGCCTAATAAGGGCACAACCAGGGACGGTTATTGAATTCTTTAATCCATTCAAATACATGCTTTCATACAGATCTAGAGAAGAGACTTTATCTCCTGAATTAAATGTTGGCTTTCTGATAACAAAGCTTGTGAAAGATCAATAAAGATTCTGACATGAAAACTATTAAACACCAAAGGCATTTCTGAAGGCTGAAACACTGAAGCTATGTATAATTATGCACTTTCAAAGAAAGCTATCCCCATGCAGAAGACCAGCACAAGTCAAATGGAGTTTGAAGTCCTTGATAACTTTATCAGTGGGGTTGTCATGGTACATAGGTCTCATGGTACGTAGGTATGATTTTTTTCCTAAACGAAAGTAAGTTTGGGTCTGAAGTGTGTATTTATTACTATATTTAATATGCCAGGTTTTTTAAAATACACCAATTTTGTTCAAATTTTGTCATATGTATTTGAAGTATTACATTTTGTCCTTCAGTTTTCCACTATTTAAAAAAAAAAAAAGATTTTAATATGCAAGCACCAGCTTCAGTAAAACTTGTAACATGAACAGCAATTAAAGGGAAATATTTGCAGGAACTATGTCTGGAAGCCAGGCTGTGTAACCTGGGTTTTACAAATAGGAGTTTCCTTGAAATGTTGCTTGACATACACCAGGCTGCTTTCTATGAAATGACAATTGTGTTGTCATTTACCAATAATCACAGCCCTCTTGGAAGCTGAACATAAACGATACTGTTCTCTAACATAGGAAATATCCTGTAATTAATGCTGAACATTTATTCTTCCCCCAGTAGAGACCACTGGATGGTACTCTGCATTGTTCAAAAAGTTCAGGTCAGGACTGATATCTAACCAAATTGTCTTTAAGAAAAGGAGAGTCTGAGTGGAGTAGGAAGGTAAGAAGGAAGACAGAGAGCTATGGAGAAATGCTAGCAGAACCTTAGTTCTTTAGAGCCTCAGAGTTTGACCAGGAAAGCTCGCAGTTTGTCATCTGATTAGAAGTAAAGAGAGCACAGAAGAGTCAAGGAGGGAACATGAGAAAACAGATTTCACAGGACTGACTGTATCCATGAATGGAAGAGAGATCCTCATTTCTCCACAGGGAAATTACAAGGGTCTTACATTAAAATACTTGATCACAGGTATCATTTTGTATTTAGAAACAGGATTGCTGGTTTATCATTTGACTTTCATTTGCTGAAATACTGGTCCCACATGGTGGAGATGATGTGTATTTTCTTCCTTTGGTTCTGCACGCTTCTCTGATGCAAGGGACCTGCTGGCTGTAGCAGGAGATGTTATTCTAGTGCAGGTGCAAGGGAAGGGGTAATAATGCAAACCCTTCTTTTAGTAGCTCTAAGTTCAGAATCAATTTGCTAGAAATTTAGCAGATGCCAAACAAATAAAATCTGTCTTTGTATAGCTCCATTAGAGGAAAAAATACTATCACAATTAACTCCTTGGAAACAATAGTTTTTTGGAAAGTGCAGCAATTTCTTAATCTTGGATCATCTCCCTTATCAGTGCTGTACAGCTTTGAAGAAACTTTGCAGTCAGGCAGACTAGACTTTTCTGTCCAGTTTCTGTGCTTCTCCCTGGAGGCGAGTAGGACACCTGCAAAACTGAAATGCCTGGCACATAACAGGCTGCACCAGTCTTACGCTGAGGAAAACCTCACGAGTCCTGCTTTGCTCTGTGGTGGGACCAACTAACCTGGGAGGCAGACGAGATCTGTCAGAGACTAAAGAGGGATCAAAAGGCCTTAAGGCCACTCCACAGCAGTGCCAGGTGCTGGTTTTCTTTACCTTTGAGAAGGTCCTTAGTCACAGCACTTCAGGCACTGTGTAGACACAGCCAGTATTTTGGATGCAGTGCAAATGATAGGTCCTACATCCTGCAAATCCATGACCTGGGTTACATTTTGGTGGCTCATGCAACCTCTGAGTGCTGGATGGCATTGCACTTGTCAGCAGGGCTTTCCTCAGGGTACAGGGTGTTCAGGTGCTTCAGGGTCAACCAGCTTTCCATGTATCAGCTTGCGGTCTGGGCAGCTCCTCCTTGGAACGTATAGCAAGGATGGCAAAAACCTGGTACTCCAAGAAGGCTGTGTATCTTGGAGAACCAGAGTTGAATGTTTTAAACTAGGAGCCCTAAACAAATGGATAGTAAAAGTTGTTGGCCTGAATTGCCTTGTGCCAAATCCCTCTCCATGAGTACAATCAAGCTGCTTGTGGTGGTAGGAGTGTTGCAAAGGACAATGATCAGGATCTGTGTTTAGAGCCCTGCAGGGAAAGTTGTGGGATTAACAATTAGGTATTCAGTATAGAGTCTGATTCACACAACAATGGGGGCAAATTAAAGTTTCATGGGCAATAGTACAGTTCCTCCTTCCTAACTGTAATTATTTGACTTTGCAGCTATAACTGCAAAAAAAAAAAAGATATTTTAATATCTTAAAATGCCACTGTTGATTTCAGCAGAGTTGCACTGACCTGTATCTGCTGAAAGTTTGCCCCATTAAAATTCTGTTGGACAGATACGATATCTAATCATGGGGGCTTGATTATCAAGGTCTCCAAAACTCAGTTTCCTTTTTTTTTTCTTACTAGGAACTTATGTAGAAATCCTAAAGGGAAAACAAATATCCAGGATGAATCACAGGGAGTTTTGTGTGAGTAAAAAGAGCTGTAAATAGAACTCAGGGTGGTGGCAAGTTACGGTACTGAGACATCTATTATTTGTAAGGTCAAAGAATAATTTATCAAAGAAATGTGAACACCGTGACTTCTGTATATTTAAAAGCGTTTCTTTTAACTTCAGAGATATAGCTTCTCTCCCTTAATGAAGGAAACCATTTACCACTTTGGCCTAAGTGTTACAGACAGAAAAATCAGAGTAGAGCCCTCAGCACATCAGTACGCTGAAGACACTGCCTCAAGTGACAGAATGATCTTCAGGGCTAAAATGCAGGGAGAGATTTGGTGAACTTCCAGAAGACAGTTGAGCCAGGAAAGGGATTGTCTGAGCCTTTGCTTGTAAGGGCCACTCCACGCTGCTGCTCGGCGAAAGGCTTAGCAGGCAGCAGGTGTGGGATGCCTGTGGCTGCTATAGTCGATGGCGCTGGCAGGGGTTGTGATGGTGTGTGATCATATTTTGAGCTTCTTCAAAGGAATGAAAGGAATGAACAGAGGTTACTGTAGTGCGTTATCAACAGAATAACCCCCATTCTCCACTTAAAGTAATAATCCTCTCTTTGTGAGCGCCAGTAATCTGCAGCCAGCATGCACAAAGTAATTTGTAATTTTCTTTCACTTCTGCACAACTTGCAACAGAAAAGCAAGACAATACCCAAAATAACTTGGCAAGCCGTTGCTTACGTGTATAACAAGCAGAAATGAGCAGAACTGCACTAAAAAGAACATTGTAAAGCCTGAACTGCACTTGGTGAGCTCATGGCAGTCTCATGGTATCGCCTAAGTTTCTATTTGTTAATAGATCACTCATTTTTTCTTTCTTCCTCAAACTTCATTTTAGCATATATTAAATTGGTTTCCATGAGCTGACATTGGAAGCCAGAGTAAGCATGTTGCTTTTTCTCAGGCCAAATGTAAACTATTAGAATTTGCTGAGCACTTCTTATTGATGCTGAAGAACAGATTGAACAGAGTGAGGCTCATTGTCTTCAGCTACTTGTGCAGAAGTGTTTTTGGAGCTTGTCAAAATTACTAACAACTATGCACAATTTTGAAAGATTGCTTTACAAATTAAAGAAGCAGCAATTTCTTTTGTCTTTTGATGAAAAGATGGAAATAAAAGACAACAATGGTTTATGAATATTTTAACAAGTAACCTGGCATAAAAAAGAAATAAATTATTTTTTAAAACTTGAGAATAGTAGTTAAAGATCTACTGGTAACCCTCTAGTCTTATAAAAACTATTTCAGAAGTATCATGTTTTGTTGAAAAGACAGTATTCTTGATTTTTCATCTTAATAAAGTCTGATGATATGTAGTGCCTTCTTTATTACTTTTCATAGGCTAAACCAAGAACATTTACAATTATGCTTTGCATTATACCTTATATTCCTAAACTCAGTACCTTATTATAAATTGTCGCCTATAAAAAGACAGGAGAAACACAGTTGATACCTGAAGTTAGAATTACTTCAAATACACTAACATTAGCAGCTGAAGACCAGAAGTATGAGTCTTCTTACTAACATGGTGAACAGTGGCCATTGGTCTTCACAAAGGATTCCTGGACAAAAATTTTTACTTCAGTCCAGTAAAGTCTTGAACTTTTCTGCATAGCAATAGGGGGTTTAACGAAGGAGATCCAGTGCGAAGGCCCAGACTCTCCAAGGTCTATTTAGGTGTTTAACCCTTGTAGACACTCTCTCTTCCATGAAAACCTGTACTCCAAAATACTTGAAATGGTATACATCTTCTGATAGGAAGATACAGAACAACAACAACAAAAATTGTTAGTGGAAAAATTTTTGGTAAATACTCAGAGAATCTGGTTCAACTTCTCTCACCTGAACTCTGAAATCTGAGTTATTCTACTAATAATTAGTTAGAGTAGGTTCAGGAAAAGGAAAACAAGCAAAAAAATTTGAACAAATAGACTTTTTGAATTTTGAATGGATAACATTAAGTTGTATCATAGCTAACTTGCTACTGGAATGCCTGCTCATAATGCTGTGCCAATGCCTGGTGTCAAGCATCTCTTGACTGATATAATGGGAAAAAAACCCCACAGCCCCAGAACTAGAAAAGTATCTGTCAGTAAAAACTACAAAATCAGTCTTTTATTATAGTGGCATGCAAACACCTGTCTCCTCAATGTACCAGCACAAAATGAAATGTATATATAGTCTGTACAGAATTACAGTACTTAACCATAAAACCAGAGTATTAGTGTGCATCAAGATCAATAATTGCAGCCAGATTAAGGCAAACATCTGCAGATGGAAACACATGTGTGGATATTTGCATCTACACAATCCAAAAGAAATCAAAAAGCCTTGCCCAGGAAAATGTATCCTTCCACATGGATCCATTTCCTTGACAAAATCCATAAATTGTTAGAACTAAGTGGGATATAATCTGAACAAGGCTAAAAGAGTCATTGCATTTCCAAAGGGAAGAGGATGGACTCCACTATCATAGAGAGCAAAAAATATCACAAATTGGCATGAGTTGTAAATCAGTACTGACAGGGACAGAAAGCAGGCTGACTTCAAATAGGTGAAATTGAAAAAAACCCCAACAACAACAAAATACTACTGTTTGGGACATATATAGCACTTTTTCATTCATAGATCCCAAAACATTTGATAAGAATGGATAAAACTCCTTCCTCTTGAGTTTGTAGCTACAGTAAGTAGGGCACAGAGGAACCGCAGTGACCTTGCTAACATTTGTCTCATGGTGCTTCCATAGCTACCAGCATGGGGGAAAAAAGATCCTAAGGGCTGTTTTTTATAAAGGTAATAGGTATTGAACTTATAAAGGAAAAAAATCTCAGAAGGAGAAAATGAAGAAAATAATATGAATTGGAAATAAATAGGAATGAGGAGTGAATGGAAAAGAAAATGTACAAGAGAATAAAAGGAGAGAGTTTGTACAAGCATGTTAATACGCACACACTGACTGCAGATATGTACACGTAGAGTTACACAGCACTTGTGAATTTTTGACAGGGGTACCTGGGCGTCGGGCTCCTGCCATGCACACAGATTCTGAATGCACCTGAGCTCCACATGCAGGGCCGTGGCAGGGGGCCCCTCTGAGACCAGGCTGGAAGTCTCTCCCATTAGCATCACCTTGAAAAGTGTCATCCTGAACCGTGAGTCAGGCCTTTCTGCTGACAAAGATGCAATCAGCTGAACGACTAAATAGTCTGGCTTCCCGCCGAAAAGCTTGTAAGTTTGTGCTGTATTAGGACAATTTTCTCCCCTTTAAAAAAAAAAAAAAAAAAATCCGTGAACTCAGAAGTTTCTTATAAGGAAAAACTGCATATTTTAAAGTCAGTGAAAAAAAAAAAAAAAGCATTCCTCATGAGATTTGAAGCCAATGCAGACAGTCTAGGAAAAATTTCCTTCTAAGTGTGACACTACAGTGCAAATCAATGATGGAAAATGGTGGCTTTTTGCTCAGCAGTTCTTGGACACATCTGTTTGCTTTAAAGACAACAACTTCAATGCTGTTTGCTTGTGTACAGACCACAGCAACGCGGTGTCCCATCAATAGATCAGTTTCCTCAGTTTTGATTGATTATATTTGTGCCAAATTTTCAGAACTCTTCCTTTTGTGGCCAGATCTGAATCCTGCTGAAATACTTTATTTTCATTCACTTTGTGCAATTTGGCTCAGATTTGTGAAGATTGTAGGTGCATAGGTATTATTTAAAGCCCGAATTTCACATTCTGAACCTTGTGTTGAGTGTAGAAAGAGCTCATGCCTAACCCCAAGATGCTATATTGATTTTTTAAAGTTAGATTATATACAGTATATTTTTTTAACTTCTAAAGGAAGCAAGGTCAATATAAAAGGGAAAAATGCAGTGCTCTACTAAATAATTTTTCTGAGATCCATCTTCAGATATTTATAATTGATTTCCCATAGCAAGCTTTCTTTTATGACTTTTATTTCTTTGTTACTATTTTTGTCTCTATCTAACTGTAGTACTTCTTTAATGATTTTCTGTTTATAATTCTTTTCTTTAGCTATAGTGGAAAGTAACAGTAGAAGAGTATTAAATATTCAGATAGTGAAAAATATGGAAATAATCTAATTCCCATACAGATTAAAAAGTCAACAAAGGACTCAAAAGAAGCAAAATAAAATAATAGTGTTTAAACTAGGCATCATCAAAGCATAACAAAAACCTTTCTCATTTAAATACTTAAGGTGTATTTCCAAGTGGGACTACTTATACTAGAAATGCGATAGTGAGGACCAAATTGCTAAATATGCTGAGGTCCATATTTGAGTACCTGCACATTTTACATTGCCATAAGTTAGCTCCCAAAAGCCCCAGGAACTGACCAGGCTCAGTTCAAAAGAGCAGTCCTTTTTTCCAAAAATGCTGATTGCCTACTATCATGTGTGCTGGCTATGGCAGCTCAGGCTCCGCTGCCTGTGCATTTGTAATATAAACACGAAGGATGACAATGGCCGTGGGTCTCACAAGACTGGAATGGTCCCAGAATAGGATTTGGGTAACATGTCCTGAGCAGTCCTCCTCCTAGATGACAAATGTCCAAGATGTAAAGATTTCTTTGGTAGCTCATGGGAAAGCATAGCTGGCTTATGAGCATAAGTACCAACTCCATTCACTTCACACAGAGTGTACGCTGTGACTAGCATCCCAATTTTTACCTGCTGCAACACAGTTCTGTTGTCATTGCATAACTTTTACAAGATAAGATTTCTCTAGATTTTCAGTTTGATGGAGAATTAATATCATAGTGAACAGATTAGAAGGCATTCTATACATCAATATTTCCAGGCTTTGTTAATTCAAGGACAGCATGCTCTTTTGTTTACCATTTATGACAGTTGCTTACAACTTGGCAGTGTTATTTTGAAGGAATATTCCAGGTGTATTTCTCATACCAGCAAGGATGGTGTCAAAGTTCTTACTTTGCCCAAGGCCATAGAACTGTTAAAGGTAACGTGGAGAGAATTCTAAGCAATATAAAGCATGTATGGCTAGATAGACTCTCCTGAAATATATGATGCTTTGTGGAAATACGCCCTCAGGGTTAAGGATTCAAATGGACTGTAAATGAAAGAAGGGGTAGTTCCCTAAATAAAAACATTCTGAAAATTGCTATGCTCTACTGATATTTTGAGCTTCATACACATTCATACACTCACTGGTCCTGGCTCAAGAGTCTCACTGGAAATGCAATAATGAATAAGTCATTATATTCAGGAAAAAATAAGTCAGGCTCTCTGATCTGATGAATTCTACAAGAAAAAGACACCAAAAAGATTAGCCCATGGGCTTTCTAGACCATGTGGTGACTACCACATGATATGTGTGACTCCAAAAGTTACACCAGGACCACTGAGTAAACGAGGCACATCGCACTCTTGATAGAAGCTGGAGAAAGGTCTGGAAACACATTATTGTTATTGCTTCAACCCCATTCGGCTGAGTTCCTTCTGCTGAAGGGGTGGATATTTGAGAGGAAAGTAATCTGGATGTATTAGGTAAATCAGAAGCATTCAAATTATTTTCTAAAATATAATGATTTACACATGTCTGGATAGGAAAGGGCTGATATGATTCAGAGGGTAACGAATAACAGCAGGAGGGTCATTTAGGGCAAAGGGAGGAGGATAAGGATGGTGAGTGGGAGGAGAGCACTTGAGGTGGTCTTCTAGGGAGACTGCACCCCTCACCAACCTGCTTGTGCTGGTTGGGCAAGTCCTAACCAAAATCAGCCAGGGGCCAGGGATGGCCAGGCAAGCCCCAGGTGATGGGGCAGGCTGGATACAATCAGAGGAGAGTCAGCCTGTGGCTCTGGGTTTCTCAGGATCGGGGTGGGTGGGCAGCTGGGGGACAACCCCCATCTCAGTGGTGAAGTAAACAGCAGTAGTAATCCTTCACAGGGTTGTGACTTTGCCTCTACTGACAGATAAAGATTTTATGGATACATTTGTGAATAAAGGAGGGTACTCAATACTAGCACATCTGTAAGCTGTATCTGCAAGATACTTGGAAAGGTGGAGTTTTATTTTAATAATAGCAAGATCTGAGAGTCTGTCTTTTTTCAGGCATACAAAAAGTAGTGAAAATGAGGGGTTTTCACCAACGTGATATTCATGTAGAGAAGTTTAAAGAAACTTTAAATAGCTGAGTTACAGAATTCATTTGAAATTCACAATTTTTCACAGAGGAGTTTATACTGAAATTCAGTTACATAAAGGATGTTGGCTAAAAGGCAAGGTGTACTTGATAAAATTAAAGGGTGGCTTTTCCAGTTTAACTATAAAGGCATGCTGCATTTCTCCCTTACCCTAATTTCACATTGGCTAAGTCCAAATGTGTCAGTTCCTCCTCAGTTTTCTGCTGTAGCTCTGTGATAGGACTTATCATAAAACATACTTTCATTTTTGCCAACAGCTGTAAGTGTTGGACTTTATGAAGATGTTAGCTGCTCTGTTCTACTCCCTGCTAACCTAAATGAATAAATGTATACAAAGTATATACATGCACATCACTTTACACACTGCTTTACACACTGCCTGATATTTGCATAAGATTTTAAGGGTATTTGTAAATACACACATACCCATACAAATGCATAAAGTATGTACTAGTTGTGAAGCTGTTTGTAGTAATACATGTTTTTCATGGTTCCAGAGATGTATGTGCAGTAAAAGATAATGTGTGAAAATAACTAGTACACATTGAACTAACCTAAAAGTCTGAAGAAAAGAAATACATAGGAGAAAGGCCACAAGAGAAATCAAGAGATATTACCCTGCTTACAAAGGAAAGACTGACATCTAAACACTAACCGAAACATGAAACAAAATCTGTCTACTTGCTTTTGACTATGTTCCCTTTTGTTACAGGGAAATGGGAAAGGTGGCATTCAAAATCAGTGGCTACTGAGTAAGAGACCCATGTCATTACTTTGGATTGCTAGATAATGAGGCAGAAGAACAATAATTAACGTATAGACACAGCAGTTTGTTCAGATGTCTTTGCTCGTTATTTCCAGTACACGTTTAAATGAAAAATTATCACACAAGATCAAACTCCAAGTGTAGCTTCAGAGAATCAAAAAGCCCTTAAAGCCTATAGGTATGATGAATTTTGGACTCCAACAAATACATTTTTATTTCTTTTTCATGGGATGTAACTGACTTGAGTTCTATGCTTTGTGAAGAACAAGAACAGTACTCTTGTACTTATGTTGTTTCATCAGCGTACCAGTCCAAGCTTAGTATTATGTAATTTTAATTTCAAGTGGAAATAGTTGTGAAAATCCTTTAAGTTTGGGAAAAAGCAAGCAGAACTTTATTTACTTTTTTTTTTTCTTCCTGATTTGCAATAATTCTTTCACTATAGTTCTGCAGTTCCACTTCTTTCCATAACACCCTTCTCTGGATTCAAGTCAAGGAAAATTGCCTGGGAATTTTTACATTTCATACCCATTTATTATCTTTCAGAGAATTTTCTTACACATAGTATCAATATGTGATGTCAAACATCTATGTATACATGTTTAAGGGCTGGAGTCAAACCAGTGCAGAAAGTTGTAGTGAGTCATTGCCCAACTGAGGGTGAATCATCCCCTCAGCACCTGGGACTGAATCATCCCTCAAACAGGCAGCCGTTGGCTGCTGCCTTTACAGACACAAACACTGTCTCATAGATAGCAGTTGTCTACATTAGAATTTTGCTTGGCTTGTTACAGCAACCATTAATTGAACAGAAAATAAATGGCTAAAATATCAGTTTTCAGTCTGAAAGTCTTCCAGCCCACTTTCTTCATCCTTTGGATGCTTTCTTATGTCCTTGGAGGATAGTTTCCAAAGATCCAAGAAAAATGCCTAAAAATGTGTTCACTGATTCCGTGTGAGAGGTACAAATATTGCTCACAGTGTCTACTCTGTGCAAGATCTCCCTCGATTATAGACTATCCAGAGCCATCTTTCAGATTGTCAGCTTTCTTGCTTAGCCCTGCTTTGGGTTTTGATATCATTTTCTTTCTGACTATACTAAGGCATGACCTACATTTTCCCTGTTGTAGCTTACTGATCTGTGCTTCATGAACTTGATATGATCTCAGGCTTTCTACTTTAGCTGTCTGAACCTGTCTTGATCTCTGATTCTGGTCTGCCCATGACCATGAATTTGGTATCCAGTTTCGTAGACAAAAACACAGGACAATGTTTTCCACTGTTCCAGGAAAAAACAAAAATCTAAAAATTTCTGTACAGGGGTGAGTTTCATCAGTTAAGGCAATATAGTTAAGCTACTCCTTACCTCAGTACAGAAAAGAAAAGAAAAGAAAAGAAAAGAAAAGAAAAGAAAAGAAAAGAAAAGAAAAGAAAAGAAAAGAAAAGAAAAGAAAAGAAAAGAAAGAAAAGAAAAGAAAAGAAAAGAAAAGAAAAGAAAAGAAAAGAAAAGAAAAGAAAAGAAAAGAAAAGAAAAGAAAAGAAAAGAAAAGAAAAGAAAAGAAAAGAAAAGAAAAGAAAAGAAAAGAAAAGAAAAGAAAAGAAAAGAAAAGAAAAGAAAAGAAAAGAAAAGAAAAGAAAAGAAAAGAAAAGAAAAATGCTTAAATGTTTGTTTGGGACTAGAGTCTTCTAATGTGTCAGAAACTGAGAAAAAAAAAAGCCACTCATTCCAAGATATAGGTTAATTATGCTATATCTCTTATAGCTGCAGTGATTTCAATAAACTCATTGGCTTATTACAACATATAATGTTTACTAGCCCTAAATAAATTGTAAATGGCACATCTTCAAAGTAGCACATATTTCTGATCACCTACAAATATATTTTTCTCCTTAATTTTGATAAAGAGTATCTATTTGACATGAAGCTTCAAGTATGGTATTCAGATACTGTAGGTACCTGTGTTGTTTTAGATGCCCTTGGTATGCTGCCACTCTAGAAAAGTAGAGATCTTCTGCAGGTTCCACATCTACCTCAAAAATCTTATGAATCTTAAATGTGCTAGACACCTAGACTACAGCAGAGACATCCCTCACTTGACCTAGATAGTATCAAAACAAGCTGCTTCACCTCTCTGCTGTTACGTGAATGCTGCTGCTTTCCCCCCTCTGCCAGCCTATTTTCAATCTGAAACAAGCTTTACAATAGTGAAAACAAACAGAAAAGTCTAGACTGCAGCTAGTGTTTTCTGAAAATTCTCCTGTTGTTCTTTTAGAAAAGTGGTTGTTGTATGAGAATGAAAAGACAGACTGCTATGGATGTAAAATAGTGTGCATATATAAATATAGATGTCTTCTTGGCCATTTGTGAAATGAAGGCCAAATTAGCCCAGATCTGCCTCAATAGGCAGGGCTGTTGCTTCATTTCTGCTGGTTCTATTTCCACTATTGAAACAGAATCTTCCTGTGAAGTCTATGCTGTGATTTTATCAAAATAAGGCTTGTTCTATATTTCTTTTACAATCAGACCAAGTCACAGCCAGGGGTTTTCACACCAAACTGGGAAATGTTAATAAATTCTTATTATGAGAAAATTATTTCCGATTTCTTTCAACTGACCAAACAGGCAAAGTCTCCAGCTTATGCAGAATGTGCAAAATGTGATTTCATGTACGATATTCTCAAAGTAACTTAACAATTTTTCTTTCAAGAGATGGTTCCCAAAATCTTTAAAGACTCCAGAGATTATTAACAATCTCATTTTTTTTAAAAAAAAAATCACTTTTCTGTGATTATTCTTGGGTTTTTTGTTTGTTTGATTGGTTGGTTTTCTTTGGTGTGATGTACGAGGAGTGTGTGGTAGAACCACGGGTGCTCTCCAAGGTTCTGAAACATGGGGCTGGACTTTGCAACATATTATTACTAATTAAAAGTATGAGTGTTTTATATTAACATCTTAAATTAACTGTAGTTGAAAAATATTTATTTAAAATATAAGGTTTAAACTGCAAATTAATAGGATCAGTCTTGGAAAAGAGAACTTTGATTGAAATATTTACCTATATTTAGATGACATTTAGATTCTGTAAAGTGTAAGAAAGCAAGCAAGTTGAAGCTAAGCAACCCCAGGAATTTTAAATATCAACCTTGTGATTTTAAATATTTGAGAAGGATTTTTCATGGATTTTGAATTCCTGGAAAACAAGGTGGCTGAGATTTGCCAGACAAGCTGAATAATATAAAGTTCTTGCTGAGCCCTGAGCTGTCAGTATGTTCATTATTAATAAACATTGTTGTTATTTCTTTACGTATATCCCCTAGTATTTTTTTTAACTTGGCAGTGGCTTTTGTACTCAGAAGAAATGTAACAGAAGAAATGTCATGAGCATTTGTCCTGAAAATAGAAGCATTACTTTTATTTTCCATTCCCCTTTAGTACTAACATTTTATATGAAAGGATGATGTGGTTAGTTGTTGTGGTTTTTTTTTTCATACTTATTGTCCAAAGTTGTAGCATGGCATAAGTTTAGGATAGCAGGCGTTACATATACATTTTAATATAACAGTTCTGAGCTTCAGGAGCTGATACTGTGAAACACCAGTTCAAGCTTTGAACAGACTGGTAGTAGTTCAAGTTGCTCAACACATAATGCATACTTCCTATAAGTTATGGTGGTGTTACTGCAGAAATATGTATCTAAATACCTAGCCAGCTGGCAATCTTTTGGCCTTAATCAGAGTCTAAAGAGCCTTAATGAAGAATCTAAGGACTGAATGTAAATGTTGACTGAGCTATCAGTCTGCACTTTCATTCTCTGTATCAGAGCTTGGGAAGAATGGTCAAGTTGCTCAAAAAAGCTTGCTCTGCTGGGCAATTGATGTCTTTTTCATGGGCAGCTAAATGGCATTTTATTTTACCTAATGTTTATTTGATTTTTCTTTTCCACTAACCCAATTAAAATGAATAACATGCTATAAATTAAACTTGTACTACTCCACTACCTCAAATTTCATATACCATTTGTTAGCAAAGTCTCCCTACCATAGCCCCTGAGAGGTAATTTATTTAGACTGCCTTCTTCACTACTTACTGTGTTTTCTGAATCATATTAAGATCACATACAAACAGACAAGGCATGGTTCTTGAAACAGTGAAAATCAGGAATACTGAAGATGATTCAGTATGTCAACATTAAAATGTCAGGAAATACTTTAAATTAAAAAGTAATATGAAGATACCTTCACCAGAAGTATTGTTTAAGAGAAAACATGTACACATTATCACAGAATCACAGAATGCTAGGGATTGGAAGGGACCTTGAAAGATCATTTAGTCCAATCCCCTGCAGGAGCAGGGACACCTAAATTGGATCACAGGAAGGCATCCAGGTGGGTCTTGAATGTCTCCAGAGAAGGAGACTCCACAACCTCCCTGGGCAGCCTGTTCCAGTGCTCTGTTACTCTCACAGTAAAGAAGTTTCTTCTCAAGTTTAAGCGGAACCTCCTGTGTTCCAGTTTACACCCATTACCCCTTGTCCTATCATTGGACACCACTGAGAAGAGCCTGGCTCCATCCACCTGACACTCACCCTTTACATATTTATAAACATTAATAAGGTCACCCCTCAGTCTCCTTTTCTCCAAGCTAAAGAGACCCAGCTCCCTCAGCTTTTCCTCATAAGGGAGATGCTCCACTCCTTTAATCATCTTGGTGGCTCTGTGGTGGACTCTCTCAAGGAGTTCAAGCAGTTCTAATTAAAAATTAGTGATAGAGTTGTCACCAAAAGGAATTATTTTACAGGAAAAAAAAATCACTAAAAATATTTCTTCAGAAGTTCTTTCTCACTTAATTACTATTTTGGACACCTGATTCAAGAGACTGTACAAAGGAAGAATGAATTTAATCAACAAGCAATTCTCTAGGTACTTCATCAAGAAGAGCAGTTAACAAAGTGGAAAGACGTTCCTGGACTGGAAGACACAAGACTTCATTATGAGAGTAAGCATAATCAGTCCAAAGTGCAATTAAAAGAACGTTCATTATAAATGGAAACACAGAAAACAAGAACAAAAAGATTTTCAGAAGGCAATGAAACAGACTTATGTGGTCTATTTGAAGAATGTCTTCTTAAATACAGAATTTAAACTAAAATACTAATAAAGACTACACCAAAGACTTCTCACAAGCAAGCCTAAACCAAACATATGATCTTGAAACTGAATTTTAAGAATATTCTTCTTGTTGATTTTAGAAGATGTTAACAGGTGTTCCACGTGGTGCTGTGTGCTGAAGCTGGGGAAACTTATGCCTACACGTCATTTACCATTCATGAAGCAAGATGCAGAGAAGAAAATGGTGCTTACAAGTATGAAGTGGCACTTTGAAGAGCTCTGCTGCTCCACTACCCTCTAAACTTGAGAACATAAAAATTTCCTAAGGTAATCAAGTTGTCTTATCTTGTCACTTTCTGTTCATCTTCCAGTTCTTCCTAATAACTTCTGAATCCGTTATTCAATTCCAGTCAAATTTACAGGGCTTTAGAAATCTCAAAGGTATTATGCTTCTACAAACATTGTGAAAATTCATAGCCAGGCAGGGAGGAGAAACAGAAATAAATGCTTCTTCACTCCCTCCAAGGGAAAAAACCTATAGTATCGAATGCAATATTTATCTGTCACATTCTGTTTCTGAGTTGAAATTATTTTCGTATCAACTTTACAGTTTGCACAAACTCATCTAAAGGTCCATTTATTTCAAATTTAATTGTTATGAAAAACTGACTTCTGCCTTGTGGACCTGTACAAACATTGTTTACTATCATTCCTAGTTTTCTGACTTCTTTCCATTCAATTGTTGTAAGATTTTAATTTCTTTGGAGCACATATTTATTAAATATTTGGGAAGCATCTTACATACACACAATGAGAAATACTGAAAAGGGTTAAGAATAAAAGGCTTATAACTTCTAATCTGGAGTGACAATTGTTTGTAGTCAGGATAGGGCTCTTCTCTAAGAATCAACTTTTTTCTTTTGCATCACAAGAAACAAAGGACATTTATTTTGGTGCAATATAATCTAAGAACTAAATCAAGATGGTAACTAGCACAGCACTAAAACATTCCTTTCTTCTATATCAGCAGTCAAATTAAAAAATGAAGAAATTGCTGTGGAATTGACAAGTATAAGCAAGACAATATTCACCTTGTGTAGCTTTAGACACACAAATTAATTTTTTGAATTAAAGAGCAAATCTGTTGAGACAACCCACAAAGCAAATGGAGACAAGCAGGTTCCTCTAGAAGGTGAATCAGGACAAGACTCCATTAACAACACAGAAACCCTCAGGGAATTCACCTTCTAACTACTGTCATAACTTAGACTTCTGAATGTGCAGTTGGGAAGTTTAATCAAAAGTGGAGATCTGAAATCCATTTTCATCTTATTCCCATGATTATCTGTAACCCTGTAGACAGGCTCAAGCTTTATTATAGTAATTCTTAATTACAATCCTTTTGAAACAAATAAACCTACCAATGGTTGCAAGGACTGGGACAGTGGAAAAAACTATTTGAATTTTCACCTATACATTTTGCAGAACTAAGCCCAAGCCTTTGGTATGATTTGGAAAGTTTTTCTAGATTTGTTCACCACTGGAAAGTGGGAAATAAAAAGCTGTGGTAGTGGCAGGCTTATTTGCATAGAATTTATTTGCACAAATGAAGGATAGTGAGGAATAAATAACCTGAAAACAAGAGAAATTATAAAAATTCTGTGAAACAACAGCCCAGGTGAGGTCTATTAGTAGTGCTATGTTTCATAGATTACTCAAAGGAATCATTTTATAACTTGCTTCAGGAAGATGAGAACAACAGTGTTAAGTGCATTTACTCTTTTGTTTTAAAATGAGCATAATATTTTAAAATACTGCTATGCAGTAAGAACTATGAGATATTTAAACATTTCTGTAGGGTTTTAAACATTCTGATGAATCATTCATAAGTAGCTATGATTAAAAAGTCGCTGTCAACTAGATAACCCCAATGAAAAATATGGTACAAGGTGCTTTCTTAACTCACAATACCTTCCTTTTTTGTGTGTTAAGATGTAAAAAGATTTTACTATAATTACAATTCCATACTAATGATTCATAAGGAGATATTACAGTTAGAGCGCCTACTGATAGCCAGGCCCCGCTGGCTAGTGAAGGGAGTTAAATGTTTCACGTTCATTTGAAATTTCAGCTTAAGGCTGCGCCAAAATTGTTTTTCAGATCAAAAAGGGACAAAAGTGAAAAGACTTCCAAAAATAAATGCTATGTAATAGAAAAATATCAACCATATGTGCATTTCAGATTTGTAAATCAAGTTACAAGGTTGGCAATCAGATTTTGACTCCCTAAATATTCTGAGTTCTAAATATAACCTTCTTCTATTCTCCCCCCCCAAACTGTTGTGTGGCACTGCGATGTGCAATAAAGTGAGCTGTCTTGCTCAACCCAGAAAAAACTGTATTTGATTTGTGAGTAAAACGACATTTAATACTCTGGTACTGTCATGTACTAGTGTAAAGCACAGGGTGGAAGCACAGGATCTTTCCTAGAATTGATATTTATCTAAGCAATCTCAGCCTCGGTAAGTCAAGTAGATATATGAGGACAACTTTTCTGATCATTTTCAACCTGGTAACTAAGGAAATTCTTGCACTGTCTATCTTTATCCCCATCTGCCTCCCTGCCTGTCCTTTCTCTTCCATAACTTTTAATCTATGTTCCCTCTTCCAAACAGGTTTCAAAGAGAGGAGAAGGTCTCAGAGAAAGTAAATTCCTAAAATTCTCATGAAAACTGGCCGCTAAGTGGAGGCGCTCTCTACTGTTAGTGTCTATATGGCAAAGTCTGAAATATTAACTGGAGGAATCACAGTGGTCTTGAGCACACAGGGAGGACTTAATGTATTGTTGAAGAGGTAAGATTCTAGGGATCTGCAAGGTAGTCAAGTGTAACAATCTGGGAAATAGAACAGGATTAACCTATAAAGAATCCCAGCCTCTTCAGCTCCACTACTTATGGGACATCTTATTTTTTATTTGTATTCATCTATGTTTAACAGCCAATATTTGTTTCCAGATCACCATACCGGGGTTCAAGGGAAAAAAACCCAAACTCTTCACAAGCTCAGGTTTTAGGACCAGAAAATATTACTGTGTTCATTGATCTGGACTGCCAAGTTAATGCAAACCTCAGTGTTTTTCCAATTTCTTGATCAAGACTAATTTCAGGTGAGCAGAAAAAGGGTATTTAATTGTGATCTAAAGTAACAGATAATCTAGCACACATTGCTTAAATTGTTCCAATTTAATATTGTTCCAAAATGTAATACTCCTCACTGCTAAAGCTATAACTCTGTTTTGAGTGTCTGCTCTTGGTTTTCATTCACCAGAGCTTCCCAAAGACCCATAAAAAAGACGTTTGCCTTTATATGTTGAATTATAGAGTACTACATAGAGCACTCTAATTACTCTGCCATAATTTATTACACAGAAAAACATTTCACATGGCACAAAATCTTAATTCTTCCTTTCTTAAAGAGATAAGACTGTAATTTTTCACTATAAAGTAAGATTTCAACATTACATCATTTATTTTTAAATTCTTTTTAATTCTCTCAGCAGCTTTTAAAATGTAAACACTGGCTGGACATAGTATTCTAGTACTGCTTTAATTAATATGGCAATAACCTAGCAATCTAAAATTATTAAAAATAATACTTCAAGTTTACTAGCATTACTTTACCCTGAGCAGCTTACTGTGTTACTTTCATTTCAGTCCAGATGTCACGTAAATAAATATGTGGTATTCTCGATGGCCTCAGTGTAGATTCCCTGCTAAGGTTATATTAAAATTATTTCAAAATTCCTTGCATTTATTTTGGATAAGAAAATTACTTTTTGAAAGGAGCTGAAGACTGGTTCTATGAAGATGACATACTGACAGCTTACTAAAGAGTTCACCCTTGAATCATCTATAATAATAGCTTTTTATTGGTTTACAAGATGGATAGATTATAGAATGATGCAAGTTATGAATTCCTTACAATAGTAATAAGAATTCTTGTCTGTTGTTCTGAAAGCGGAATTGCCGAGAGTTTTTAACATAACAAACAACCAATAGTGTTTTTGATAGAAGGAACAGTTACAGAGATAACATAAACCTCTGAATTCTAACTAATAAATCCAAACCTCTACCTGAAGGAAATGGGACAAAATGCATACAGCCCACGTGTAGTGAAACAGGACACAAAAATCAAATGCAGAATTTCACAGTGCCTCCTGTGGCAAAGCAAGACCATGAAAGATGACTTTCTTTTAGGCTGCTATGAGATGACTGGAGAGACATTCTCAGAGTCCACTCACAATTTTCAAAGTCCACTAATATCAACGCGAACCACCCCTTTGCAAGCAACAGATGGGGCTTCAAAATTTATGCTTTCAGTTTAGTAAGTGAAGGTCTTGTTTTCCTCATGTTATTTTGTTTTCATCCTACTTCCTACTTTGTAAAATGTTATTTTATCATAATATTTTTTCCTTGATTCTTTTGTCCATTTCTGTGGTATAAATTCCACAATTTATTTTGGGTGGAGTTCTGCTGTCTTCAGATTGGCAGCCAGTTTTTAAAACCACTATAGAAATGAACTGTAAAATAAATTAATTATTTGCCCGCTGTCTAAATTGAATAGGCAGCAAACTACTCTACAATACCACATTTTAATACATTTAATGAGAATTCATCATTTTAATGTTAACCTGAAACAAATTACTACATGAAATCCTAACTGTTTAGAATGACAATGACTTTAAAAATGATAAAGACAGTATTTCAGTTTTTATATTTTGCATGATAATGGATTTAAAACAATTCAGGAGGTGGGGAAAATTTTGTTACAAATGGTTGTGTATATAGCATTCTTAGGAGGTCAAGGACATAATCTTGACCCAAGAGTGTGAACAGGAAGTCAGATGATTAATTAGCTAGGAAAACAAAAGCAAATTCTTTTAAGAAGAAAATTTCAGAGACAGAATTGTTAAGGATAGTACTTACGACATTAAAATAATGAATGTCTTTTCTAGAAAATACACAACATTTTTGTTGCAGATATTATAATCGCAATCACCATTTTATAACATTTACCTAAAGTTTATTTTAAGAGAAGCCTTGTTTTTAACAATCATCTTAAATCCTAGTAAACTGAAGAATTAATTAGCAAGCATGGAGGATCAGCAAACTAATGCTTTAGTCTGTTAAACCATCTGCTCAGGAGCACCCTGTTCAAATCTTGGCATTAGGAGAGGATGGGTGAATACTTTTGTCTCTTGCACTTAGTTACAACTTGCCATTTTTTGCTAATACACTCTTTTTTTTTTTCCTTCAGCTCATGGTAAATAAAGTTACAAAGAGGTCAATAATTGATCAGATTTCTTTTATCATGAAGTTTTACTAAACAGATTGCTAACAACTTTGGCAGAAAAATCTTAGTGTAGCCATTCCTCTTATTCAAACCAGATTTCTGTGGATAATAGGTATGTATGATGAGAAAGATTCAGCATTATCTTTTGTTAACTTTGCCTTGTACAAAGGCAGATCTATATCCAGTTAAACCAGCCAAACTAGTGTAAGATAACTAAAGTCTTCAAGGCAATCTGTCCTTCAGTTTTGAAGACTATTAATGAATGCACTGTTAATATTTTAGTACTTCATTATATTTCATTATTAACAAGAACATACATATCAGATCTGAGGAGGTCCTTGTTATCACAACCCCAATCTGTCTTTGTTTTCTAAACTTTCATGCTAATACTTTGATTTCATGTCACAGCTTAGTTTCCACAAAATGCAGGTATTTTCTGACACATAATGGATCAAGGGTAGCATTTGGCAATGAGAGCAGCCAACAGTCTAGTCCAGTGGAATACTTTTATTGTTGACGCTAAAACAATTTCTTCGTACTTCAGCCACTCTCTTGTAGATGGAAAAGACAGAGGGCTATCTCTGCTACAAAGCGGGTGATTGATATGGTAGGGAAACAGTCCAGCAAATCACACTGTGAAATCTTCATTGTGGTGAGGTGCACAGGAAGGTACTCCAAGTAACACACTTGAAGGATAAGGTGCATTGTACCACCGATAAACTAATTATTTGCCAAACACAGAGGAATGTTCTAAATAAAGGCAAAGATCTGGACTAAATCGAGCAATAGATGGCATCCCCTCCCTCCATCAGCAGCCAGCTTTCTCTGTTTCTAACTCTTCAGGCAGCTGTGACCTTCTCAGGACCATGTGGGAAAAACTTCCCTAGTCATAAAACCTCCAAAAGGAAGACATTTGTTTAAAATTCTGTCCCTCTCTCCATTAAGCTTTATACTCCTTGATTTTGCTCATGCATTACAGACTTGATCCTCCTAACCAGCCTCAACTGGCATTTTCTCATTGACTTCAATTAACTGAGACCAGGACACAGGTAAGGTTCTGTGTGAGAAATCGCTGTATGCTGGTAATTGCAGAATTTTATTCAAAGACATATTTTATCTGTGTTGATGAAATTGCAATTAAAATAGGATAGGAAAGAAAGGGAGAAAAAAGCTCAGGCAGAAAGACTGGCATATTTTTTTCCAGGTTGCTTCTCTTGTAGATTGACCTCCCTGAGATAAATCTGTGCGCCATGGAAACTATTTTCTCACTGAGGAAAAATTTCCAAGTTCAGCTGAAGGCCTATACATCAAGCTAAGCATATAGCTAAACTGTGCAACTGTGTAATCTTACTGCCCTCTTCCCATCCTTCCCTCCCGTTGTTTGTCATCCTAACTGTCATATCTGGTTTCAAAGCAGGGTAAGGTCACTGGGGTAGGGCACGTGCCTTCCTCTGTTGTTGCAGAGCTCTGGTGTGTGGGAGTATGGGAAAGAAGGGGAAAGAAAAAACTTTTTTAGATCTTCAGAGGATAAATAATAAAGCAATAATAACATACTGTAAAATAAATGCTATCAACTGATATTTACACAGTCTTTTATCTAAAGTCTCTACTCTTCTCAGCATAATTATAGTGCTGCTCAGCAAAACACAGGTGGACAGAATAATAATTCCTTTATTGCTATCTTGCTCTACTACCTATTCACAGATAGCCCACATCCTGCAAATCTAAATAATAATAATAATAATATAAGTCTCTATAGTAGTACCCTCTGTAAGCTCTGCTGAACTGTGAGCATCTGCAGGAAGGATAACTTCTGTGTGTCTTTACAATTTATGTAAGAGCCACCCAGCAACGTGGGTCAGCTCAGCCAGCCACATGACAGCTGATGTTCAAGCAGTTTCATGGATTTGCTGGCATGTATAGCAAAACACAGCCCACGGAGGCAAAATCTAGAGTCCAGGTTGTTTTTTTCCTCAACTTTTTGTATATCAGAAATAAATGAATGAATAATGTTTTTCACCTATCACAGATATCTGGGGACATGGAGTGCAATATAGACCTCTGAGACATCCTCAGAGGCAGAAATGATGAAAAGAAATTAACTGGGACTCAAAGAGAGTAAAGATGAAGGAGAAAGAGGTTAAAGCACTAGAGTTATTTAGAAGTGAATGTGGCAGAAAGGAAAACAAATGCACTGTAAAATCCAACTGACCATGAGTAAGTTCTGTTTCTTTCCAGTGTCCAGTGGATTGCAACATCCCTGCCCACAGTTTTCCTACATGTCTTATCTGAATTCTGCAGCTTCACAATGAGCTCTTTCTTGTGAGGAATCCAATTGCCAGGAGAGACAGAAACTACAGTTTGGATGGCAATGGTTAAAGTCCTGACCTATCTGTGTGCCTACTACAGTACAGAGAACCGGGAGTCATGGCTCAACATAAGCTGAACACATTCACCCCTTGTAGTAGCTGAACTTACACTAACAGGTATGTTTTATTTTTTTAAGAACTATACATATATGTAACACTTAAGCCACAACTTTTGCAGGCAACACCTTAACTTCATGAAGGGTGTAATATATATTTTAAGCATCACTTCATGTAGAGCAAATTTCGTTGCTCCCCTGTCAGTCAGTTTCTGCTGACATTTGTGTGTGCTTTTCAAAGAATAACAAGGCAGACGGTAACAGGGAGTTTAAAGCCAGAGATTGCTGTCTGACCTACTGTCCTTTTTTTTAAAAAAAAAAAAAATTCTACACTCCAAGTAAATTTTTTAAAATGCATTCTTACATGGAAACAAGCTTATTAGCTGACACGAGGAACAAGGAATGAAATGAAACTGAAGGTGATATAATCCACAGAGGCAGAGAAAGCTGGTGTTCTGCAGGCGGAATCTTCTCCTCTCCTATTTAACTATTTATTTTCAGGATGCATATCTCTGTGGTCTTAGACCCCATCACTCTGGTAGCGATAATAATTTACATAAACATGTTAAGTTAAACAAGGGGTACATCCTTTTCTGCCTTAGAATTGACAGAATTTATAGAGATTATCTATGGGTTTTCACTTTGGTTTCCTTTGAAATCATGATCACAAATGATCATATAAAAGTTTATCAACCTTCCTGGCAGTGCCGGTATAGATGACAATAAATGGGTTTTATTTGCTTTGTTTCATGATTCTGTATTTGGAACATGTAAAGTCAGAGGTTCTAATTTTCTCCTTAATTTACATGCAGTCCTATTGTCCCTCTCATGTGAACTGCAATACTTTCTTCATTAGCATATGTTGTTAATATGTTCATTAAATTCATGTCACATTGTAATTAATCTGAAAATTATGTCATTTCTGCAGAACCTACAACCTCATTATGTTCACAGTATGTACATCACAGACATGTTATTTCTGAAAGGGGTATGCCACTATTTGGTTATTAATCAAAGGGTCATTTCTGTCCAATTTACAGTGATTAACTCTTTACAAGAAATCATTCTGAAGTCCTGGAGTAAGATGCTAAGCAGTAAAATTATTATATGCTTTAAGAGAAAAGAAAAATGTTGCATAGTAGTATTTATTTATATAGCACAATTAACAATCCATACAAAAAATGACAGGTTGGATTCAGCACACTGAGGTCAATATATAAGGCTGAGCAGCATCCAAAACTTAGCAGTAGCTAGTAACTATGAATTTCCAAAATAAGGAGTAAGATGATGGTGAATCTGATTTTAAAGTCATACTGAGCAAAAAAAATTATTTGCCTGTGAATAGTTGTCTGTATTATATAGATAAATCAAAATTATTCTAATTGAGTACTGCTAAAAAATATGTGTTCAGTCTCCAGACCAGTATGACAGATTTCAGCCCACTGTTTGATTGTCAGTAGAAAACTATCTGTCCTTGTAGGTAAATTTCATCCTCTCCAATAAAAATATTTTTACCACAGTGCAAGTTTTTTTTTTCTTTTTAGATGTAAACAAATGGGCTTTTATGTCAGACTTTCCAGGGTGATTTACATCAAGTATCTATCTATAAGTGCAAGGAAACTTACTGTTATCATAAAAGAAGTCTCTTATTGTTTTTTTTTTTTAAAGTTAGGAGAAATAAACTAAGATGATCAACTATATAAATATACCAATGAGGAATTTGCAATTGTTAGCAGCAGGGATTAACGTATAGCAGAAATGCAACATAAATTCCTGAGCCGACTGATAAAAAATAACGCAACTTTCTGTGGGCCCAGATTTCACACTCAACATTTGGCATCTGAGCAGTTGATCACCAGTCTATCAGCTACTGCCCATGCAGATTTCATGCTGCCTCAGGTCTTGGGTCTTTCGTAGAAATTGCAGTGAACAGAAGGCACGTTCCAAGAACTACACCTTTAGTTTTTCAGGAGCGGCACAGCAACAGCAATCAAAGGAGATGTTAGTGAACAAACGTAGCTTAATAATTGCTAGTATGGCTCTATGTAAATATTGATAGTTGATAAGATACTCACTTTAGTAAAGTATTTCTGAGAAAGAGGAAGACCGAATGGTAAACTCTGGGAAAGGAAGTAATGTTGGCAAGGTACTTTTTAACTTCTCTTTCAAAAAGATGCATTAATCAAATACGTAATAATTTTCCATTTTCTTCAGATTTAAAGGGACAGAGAGCTTAGGCTGCAGCCTGCTAGTAAGAACAGTGCGGCAAACAGACTTCATAGTTCTGAGAGGATACTCAGCAGATTTATGAATGGGATTATTGGTGTGGTTGCCTGCCGCAGCAGGGAAAGGATTCGCTGCCCCCGGAGGCAACTTTCCAGTCCTGTGCCAACTCATATGATTATTTAGGTCCTCGAAAAAGACTCTTTCAAGCCCTGTAGTGGCACAGGGAAAAGGAGGACTGACATTTCGAGTGGTTATAGAGAAAGATAGGATGTGAAAGGAAGGAAAACTTGAAAAACAAATACGGGCACATTATAAATAAATATTTTTTTGTTTTGTTTTGTTTATAATGTATTTTTATTAATGTCTTCATGTCCATTTTAAGAATAAATCCTGCACTGATGAAACGGTACAAATAGTTGTATTTCAAGCAATCAGAAATATCCCTTTCCCCTTTGCAGTAACGGGTTCTGACACAAGTCTGTCAACTGCAAGCATGATAAATGCATTTACGCAGAAAATTAATCATTATTATTTAAACCGTGAATGATAGAAAGCATACTTCGGTACATTAAACTCACGTACGCGCACACACATGGCCACGTAGCCAGAAAATAACGCGTCCGGGGCACCCCAACCATGCACCTCACCCTCTCGTTAGGAGAGCTGCAGGACGGGGCTGGGCTGCAGCCGCAGCGCAGGCCCGGGGCTCCCCCGCTCGGCGCCCCGCAACCTGCCCCAGTGGCACCCGCAACCTGCCCCCCTGGCACCCGTCACGTCTGTGTGCGGCGTGTGGCAACAGGACGCGTCAGTGCGTGAGGAGCCGAGGAGCGGCGGTGCGGGGCTGGTCTGGGTGTTTGTGTACCCGCTGGGATAACTCGAAGTGCGCAGACAATTTAGCGGCGTCGAGGCTGGTGCATCCAGCAGCCACTTCAAGAAGGGATGAATTACGGCTTCCTGCTGTGTAACTGGTGGTTTGATTCTTGGAAGAGTTTGCAGAGCTAAGTGGAGAGCTCCGGGTACCCAGGGAAGATAAGGGAGTGTGTACAGGCGTGAGTGCGAGAACAAAGGAAATAAAACCCGGGCTGTGTGCACGGCTCTGGCAGGGAGCCGCGCTGCTGCCAGCAACTCCCGCCGCAGCGGGCAGAGGGGCAGCGACAGCGTGGCGGAATTTCTGTTCCCGAGAGGGACCGAGGTGGCTCCGTCCCCGCGGCCCCTGCCCTGCCCAGGGCAGGACCCCGCGGCTGCTCCCCGGCCGCGGGAGGGCGGACGCCCGGCCTGGCAGGCACCACCCGCCGGCACCGGCCTCAACCCAAGGGAAGGAGCCAGGCGCGGCGCAGCGCCCGGTGCCGGCGGACGCCGCTGCCTGCATCCGTCCTCCCGCTCCCACCCGGGCCCGGCGGCGGGACCCGAGAAAAAAGAACGGACACGCCGCCCCGCTGGGCTGCCGCCCCTGCCTGCTTGCCGGGCGGGCTGCCTGGCCTCGCCCGCTCCCCCCATCCCTGCCGCCGCCGCCGGCCCCCGCCTCCCCCGCCCTCACCTCAGCCGCCCCCCTCTGTCTGGCTCCCCCCGCGCTGTCTGGCGGCCCCCCCGTCCCCGCCGCGCTTCTCGCGAGAGCTGGGGATGCCGCCGCCGCCGCCGCTGCCGCGGAGGGGGAGACACTCGGGGGGAGCCAGTGACGTCGGGAGTTTTCCTGAAAGTCAATAACGAGCCCGGCGGAGGCGGCGGGAGGAGCCGAGAGCGGGGCCCGGGCGGCTCCGGGGTGAGTGCGCCGGGGGGAGCCGCCGCCGCCGCCCTCCTGACCCCGCGCATCGATGCTGCGGCCGCGCTGCCCGCCCGGGCGCCTCCCTGCGTAGCGGGGCGCGCAGCTCCATGTAGCCGCCGCCGCCGCCAGCGCCCTGGGGCCGGAGCCGCCTCCTCCCGCCCCCGCGGAGACACCGGCCGCCAGGGACCGCCGAGCCCGGCGGGGGGACAGGGGAGGAGGCAGCGGCGCCCTCCCTCCCCTTCTCCCCCCGGAGGTGCCGCCGCCCTCCGGCTCCGCAGAAGCGCCCGCGGCGCCGCCGCCTCTGCAGGTACGGGGCGGGAGGGGCCGGGTGGTGGCGGGGCGCTTGGGCGGCGGCGCGGCGCGGCCGGGGGGCGGTGGGGAGCGTGGGGCGGGGGCGCCCGCGGCCTAGTGCTGCCGCTGGCGGGGGCGGGAGCGGAGGGGTGGTGGGGGTGGGGGTCGCCCTCCCGGCTGCACGGGGCTGAGGTGGGGAAGGGCGGGGCGGGGGGAGGGGGCGTTTCGGCGGTGAGAGGTTATGTAACGGGGCGGGGGGGCAGGGGAAGGGCAGGGCGCGCGCCCGGGGGCGCTGCCTGCGCGGGACCGGCGGTTCCCACGCGGCGGCCCCTCCCCGCCGGGCGCGCGCGCCAACCCGCACCCATCCTCCCCCTCTTCCCGGGGCCGTGCGTGCGCGGGGGGTGTCTGGCGGGCGGGATGCCTGTGCGGAGCGGGGGGAAGGCGTTATCCGCGGGTAACTCCGGTGTGTGCGTGCCCCGCGCTGCGCTGGGCTGGGCGGGGCAGGGCGGGCGGCGGGCCGCTGGTGGCGGCGCCTCCCGCAAGGGATGCTGCCGCCGCAAGTAAACAAACCGGCCCCCCCACCCTCCCGCCCGCACCGGCCATCATGGAGGCCGCGGCCCGCAGGCAGAAGTTGATGCGCAGGCGGCTGTGAGGGGTTACCGGCCGCTCTACCGCGCGGAGCTGGGGCCGGGCTGGGCCTGCGGTGGGGTCTGCCCGGAGGCTGGGCCTGGCGGTGGAGCGGGGTCCCGGCAGGTGTTGCTGCGGGGCGGGAACGGCCAAGGCTCCTGTGGGGTGCGCCGGGGCAGCGCATGTGTATGCTCACACCCCATACGTAGATGGGTGCCCCGGGGGTGAGCGTGCACGGACACTCCCGGGAGTAGCGGGGGTGCGGGTCGGTCTCGGCAGGTCGGTGCAGCCGCCGAACACAAGTTACCGGTTGGCAGCGTTCTGCGTGGCGGTGTAAATGCCAACGGTCGTGGTGGAAGGGGCAGGATCAGGCTGGCAGGCTGTTGGGGTGCCATGTACACTGTGAGCTGTGCTGCGGGGTTCCCTTTGGGACGGGAACCTGAGGGGTGTGAAATGGACAGTGATGTTTGTTTCACCTTCCCCCACAATGTTATTTGAAGAATGTATGTAAAAAACAAAACAAAACAATCCCCGTTATTTTCTTACACTTGGAATAAACAATTTCATCTTTCTTGACCTTTATTCTACATTTTTTCTTTAATGTAGTTATTAGTTAGACTGGCTACTTGCATATATCTACATAATGTCATTGTTTTTCTCAAAACATGTCTCAGGTTTGATTAATTTACCCTCTGCTTAAGAGTTTTATTGTGAAAATTATGATACACCTGCTACCTGCGTTGCCAGCTTTTTTCAGTACTGAGGAAACTGAACAGCAGTCTCCTCTGCTAATGTTTGTTTAGGTTTTACCAAAACTTTGCTAACAGGCAAATGTGGTTCCCCACATTTTGTGTATAGAGGTCTTTATTTCTCAAGGCAAGAAGCATCAAATAAGTAGATATAAACTCCTGAGAAGTAATATGTTAAGCATGATCTCTTGTTTCTGCTGGCTTCTGTGTAGGCCAGTTCTGGCTGTTCTGCACTGGAATATGGAAAGAGTGTACTAGGGATAGGCAAGGAAGCTTATTTTGACTTTTAAAGTAAGTGTACTACTTAAGAAGATTCTATTTGTAGGACTGTTTGGTTTTTTTGATAGGAGCCTTTAAGTTGACCCCAATATCTTTAATTGGATTGGATTGCTAATTATAGTCCATGTGGATATATTTTGGTTGGATGCAACCAGTAAGTCAAGTTCAAATAAGGGCTAAAGAAAAACTACAGAGATGAGATAAAATCTGTTTCCTAGAAGGCTGCATGTAATATTTGAATAACTTTTTTTTTTTTTTTCCTCTAATGTATGTGTGTGGTGTGTGCAGATACACAGGTAATATTAACAAGACTGTCTTGCTTTAGGCAGTTTATTCTATGGTATGTTCCTACTTACTCTATCTAGGTTTGAAATAATTCAGTAGCTGCCTTAGTTTAATAAATAGGTTCATAGAAAGCAGTATTTCAGTATCTTACTCCCTCGTTTGTTTTGCATTTTGGAGGAAGAAGATGTGCTGTTAAACAAAATGCTGCTGTTCTACAGGAAGTTGATGAGAATTCTGACAGGGACCAGTTTTTATTTTGCCCCGGTTGAAGTAGCTATAGTTTTAACAATTGGATGGCATTAATTTGCACTAGAAAATGTTGACACTGGAACAAATACTTTGTGAAAGGGTGGGGTTTTTTTAAGCCTAACCCAAAACCACTACATCTCTACTTTTGTTTGTAACCCAAGCTTCTGGTTGCAAGATGTTACCAGAAACCGTATCTTCACTTTCAACTACAATTTGAAACATCATGTGTCTGAAGTTTGTATAATAACTAAAAAGTCTTTCAGACTACTTGAAGTTTGTCTAGCACTGATTGTTTTATTGTTTTTTCACTTTCTGGGGGGACATTTTCCCAATTTAAGGTGACCTATTGAATAATCATTTCTATACCTGAGAAGCGTTATTTGTTAAATAACTTTTGAAATACTCAATTGTTTTAGAAGGTATGACACTGTTACTAGAGTGGTTTTTGTTAAAATACGTTGGAAATCTTTGTGTGGTTCTTGGTATAAAGAAGATACGGTTTCTTATAACTATGTTTGGTTACACTTTAATTTTGTGCTGTTAAGTGCAAGGGGAGTGATGGGCTTGGTGACATGGTAGCCTAGCATTCCTTCAGTTTGCAACAGAGACACGATATTCTCTGGCATCTTTCATGGTTTGGGCTTACTACTGATTTTAATGAACACTGGAGAGGGAAAGGACATTGAAATACACCTGGTGAAAACTTTGTGCTACCATACTTCCATTTTGATATAGATACTGCATAAATGGATTTATTTGCTTTAAAAGTATTTCATCATACTGTAACTGCATGTTTTGGAGGTGTGTTAGGTGTCTATATACCAAAAGCCCTCTGTTCTCTTTTGTCACAACTAATAAACGTTCTACTCAGAATGTGCAGTACTGCCTTTGTGAACAGCAGTAACAGTTCAGAAAGAGGGGAATAGTTAAATGTGTGTGTCCAGGAGTTTCGTTTAGCATTAAAATGTTGCTTTTATTTTTAGTGTTTGTATGAAATTTACAATTCATTTATTGTTTTAAGTACTGTCTTTTATAAGATTGCCAATTTAAGTGCTCTTTAAAATTACTCTAGAATATAAGATTAATTTGTGTCATCTCGGATTCTCATCCTGTTAGGATGTGCCTAATAAGAATTCTGTAAGGGAGAGGGCGGGGGATACTTTCTAGCACAGCATGTACTTCAGGGAGTTGTGCAGTGCTGGAGAGGAAAGGTGTGTTTTCGAGAGAAATCTCCCTTGGCAGCCAGTACATTTCCTCTTGGTTGTACAGAAGAGGCTTTCCCAGTACCGCAGGGTCTCCTTGGTAGATGTGTTGCATTAGTTACTCTTCTTTGCAACAAGTTGGCATGCTACAGAAAAAGATCATTTTCTACAGAAAAGATACATAGTAAATGGAAAAGCTGATTCAAAGTGTTTAAAAAAATATTTTAAGCCAGAGGAACAAAAAAGTACTGGCAAGTAGTAAAACATTGAATGTGAAAGTTAACTTTTTAGTGTTTTACATAGTGTAAAAAGTAAACTTTAAAGTTTTGGTTTATATATTCATCTTGACTTATTGTACAAAAAACTTTTCAGACTATCTATATGGGGAGAAGAATTTATAAATGAAGCTTATTTTGAGAAATCACTAATATATACTGATAAAAAGACTGCAGAAAATGCAAGTTGTCCTTGCTCCATAGCTCTAGATAGAGGTTAAGTACGAGCATTCAGGTAGTTTTGATGCATGCCATGGATTTCAAACAGATTATTCGTTGTGTAAAGGTGTTGTTCAGGTGCAGTGGGAAGCTGCAGCAAAGTTAATTCTTCCAAAAAAATTCCCCTGGGATTGAATGTCATTCAGTGTTACTGTCCAGGAAAGTAAGCATCTTTGTCTTGTGAATATGAAGATGCTTACTTTTAGTCACTTTAAATGTTTCTTTGATTTTTGATGCTATTTGTATCAACACCTATTATGTTTAGATTAAATAACTGAATATATGTTGAGTCCATCTTGACCAGTCCTCTTTTTCTGTGTATATCTATGTGAGTGTCTAGGTGTGAGTCATACTGATCAAATATAGCATTAAGTACAAGTTGTTGCCCTGTGATTTTTTTTTTTCCCCTCTATAATATTCTGACTAAAGAACAGTAGTAATTTTTAAATTCCCTTAAGAATGCACCTGGGACCTGAATATTTCATATGCATGTCTGAATGACTTGACAACATGGTTTATCAGACCTTTCTGCGTTGTCCATGTGATAAAGTTGTTTGAGTGCTTGCTCTAGCAGGAGCAGAGATGAAGAGCCTGCTTCAGCTTCACTGAGATCAGTGATGGTCTTACCACTGCCTTTTTGTAGGTGTGGAATGGCAGTGCCCAACAGTCAAAAATTTCTTGTACAGATGATGTAGCACCACATAATTAATACAGTATTTCTCAGTTGAGTCCTGGCAATCTTGCAAAACAGTATTTACTAACACATGGTTTTTTTTTTCCCCTAAGCATTTAGTGTGCTTCTCGAGAGAGGTGATCGGTGCAGCTTGTTTTGTGAGATTTTTCTTAAAATTATTATACCTTTTTCTAAATGCTTTGATGTACATTGAGGAAGAGAGTTAAGGTTGTGTGTGTGAGTTTCAAATAGTCTGGCTTTTCGTATAACATTTGTTAAAGACTTAGTGAGCTCTAGTGAGCTCTGCATCTAGCCTGAAGTGTGTGTAAGCAATAGTATACCTCTGAAAGATACACAATCTTCATTTAAGATTGTAGATAATTCCTTCTGTCCCTAGGAAGTTCAGATCTCAAGTTGATGAGCATAATGCTTTTTGAAAGTGAACAAGAAGATCCAAGGGTTTAGCTTAGAAGTTGCTTACATTCTAGTCATATTGCAGTGTCAGAATTTGACAGTTAATAGGTTCAGCAATGTTTGATCGCTTTGTAGGTAGGAACCACAAAGTTCATCCCCATTGTTGCAAGGCAGTCCAGAATTTAATTTGTTCAATATCCAGATAATAAATAAATCTTACTATAAGAGTTTAAAAGAAAGCTACTTGGTAGACATAGCATTCAATGGCATGTCCATCTTTTTATTAACAGTTTGAGAACACATTTTTATCTCAGTGCAGAACACATTTTTATCTCAGTGCTTTTCTTTTCTTGTTACTCATGGCACTTCACATATTTCTGGTGTTTATTATCTTCAACAGTGTGCTTGGTGTTTTATACGCAGTACGATGTGCTGCAGCAAAGTCACTATCGTACAAAATAATTAAATATATGAGCTTAACAAAACTTTATATCTCTTGAAGATATATTTTAAAATATCTCTGAATGAATAATGATTTCTAGGTTCTTTGAACTTTTGAAATTTAGATTACCTTTTTTTCTGAGTATTCTAGACAATTTTAGTTTACTTTCAAAATATGGAACTTTTATAAAAGGTAAAGGAACTTTGTCTTAAAAAGGCAAGAATTAGCATTCCTACATTAATCCTCAACAAGTTAAATTTATTACTTGTATTTTGAAGTGTTGAGTGGAATAACATCATAGTAGTGATGCTCAGCTAATCCTTGATTTGACTTCCTTTAAGTTTCAAAACTCCCGATTTTGTTGTATCAGTAACTTTTTTTAATGTGTAACTTTAGCCCTCCCTTCACCTTTTCTAATTTAAATGTATTATTTGGTTAAATTTCAGACCTAATATGTTTTGTCACTCTGCTTCTGTCTGTTTTTCAGTTATTGTTTTATGTGACTGGAGGGGGATGAAAAGGATTTAAAGCATTTTTGTCAATAAACACAATGCAGAACAATGGGTTGTTAATGTTTCACGTGGAATTCTAAAGAAACAATTTAGTTACTTTTAGAAACTTCCTTTATACCTTGGTAAACAAAGGCAAGGGTGGCTTTGTTCACCTTACTTTAATTATACCTTTGTCCCTTAAAATAACTTGCTTTGTCATTATAATAGGAAAAGAAATAGAGAATGGTGGCTTCTTTTCTGATGAACTTATTCAGTAGCAGAATCTGAAAAAAAAAAAAAATCTAACTTGTATATTAATAGTTCAGTGTGCCTGTAGTCTCCTAACTAGGCTTACCTGAGCATATATTAGTTATGTGCAGCTTTTTGACATACTGAAAGTGCAAATAGAACACTGAAAATATTAAGACACAAAGCATACGCATAAGCATGTTTTAACAAGAGCTATTTATCTTTTCCAAAGTACGTTGTTTTTCCCTGCCACAAGGTGTAGGCACTGCTGTTTCCCTGTTACCCCCTCCTAATTCTGAGTCAAGGGTTATATGATAAAGTTGTTAGGAGTAAATTTTTTATACCGGTATTCTTAAAGACATTGAGACTTTTAGTAAGAAATAATAGTTTAACAAAATATTTGCAATGCCTATCATGGAGGTATTGTGGAATTTTTTGCATTTGTTTTAAAATTTGCAAAGTATGAACATTTACTTAGAAAGTATTTAGGTGTATCTTAAGTGTTTTAATTATGCATACATAAAGATTACGATTTTATAAATTTAGAATCTATTGTTTTTTAATAATCCTGTTTTTGATTCATTTATCTTGTCAAACCAGTTCATGTTTTGTTTTGTGTTGTTTTGTTTTTTGTTGTTAGTTTTTGTTCAACTTTAATGTCAGTTAAAAAAAAAAAAATTCCTGCCTGCAGGTTCCTTTTTCTCAGTCAAAGCAGTGATAGTATTTAAATCAGTCAGTCCTCCTGAGACTGTAAAAAGGGACATAATCCCTTCTGCTGTGTTGAAAGTATAACCAAAATTCCAGAATAGGGAGTTTGTAAAGGCCTGTATAAATACTTTATACTTTTTAGATAAAGCACTCAACTAAATGTGTTTCTTCCATTAGCAATGTGGTCTAATTTGATTTAGTAGGCTTTGTAGCAATCTCTGTTCTGCAACGTAGTCTTCTGTGTAATTTTTGATGGTATGCAATATATCCTCTAATTGTTTGACCAGACTTATAGTTAATAGCTCTGGTAGGGGAAGAGGATATGCATGCGTTTTTCATATAAATAAAACTTGGATCTCAACTTCCAATCCTAAAGACAAATCTGTTTTTAGATTAGAGCCTTATCTTTTGGATTCTTTGCTCTGTGATTGCGACTGGCACTGGAGACAGTTGCAGTCTGTTTGGTTGTCTTGGAGGATTCAAACTCAGATTTGAAAAAAACCCTCTTAAGAGCTTGATCTGCTACAAAAAAAGCCCCCAAAGCAGGGAAACAAACGTGTGTGTGATGAAAGACACTTGAAGATGACTGAGAGCTGCTTTTTTTGGTAGTGTGTGTTTTGTGTTTGCATGCGCAAAATTTTTCAGTTACCTTTCTGAGAAATCAGGAGATGGGGATGATGAGATTTGGCTCTGCTGACGTTGAGGGCTGAAGAATCTCAGTGAGTCAGGCAAAGTGAATCAGAAAGATTCACTTGCTGTTTTTCCCCCCAAACATTTAATTGAACAAATGATTACTTGTAAAAAGGGAAAATGGTAGTTCCCTTAAATATTAAGAGAGTAAAATTGGATGAATCACTAAGTTGATAATGCTACAAGAAGTTACAGGGATCATCTCTGGAAGTGCTGAAACTGATCCTGTTGATATTCTCTCTGGTAACTTGAGTTGGTAAATGTGAGAGTATCTGTTTTTTCTCAGCTCCAAAATTGTTGAAAGTAGGAGCCTGTGTTTATGAAAGTTCTTAAAACAGAGACCTGAATCATACAATTTACACTGAATTTATGGGCACTGCCTTCTTTACTCAGCTGTCTCCTGTCATGGGGGAAATGGGAGGATGCCCAGATTCCAAGGGAGTGTTGTCTGTTCTTACGAATCTCGATGATTATTCACTTTCACATAGTGGCTGTTAAGTGTAGACCTGAACCACTGTTTTCAGTCCTTCTGCTTGGAAGGGATTTCTTTCCTTTTCCCCATCCACCAGGTCTATGGAGGCACCTGACTGCTGTGATGGGTACGAGAGCCTCCTTTAATTTAAAAATACTGGTTGAGGAAAAGGTGACTTGCTACTGAATGGTCCATTGCTCATTTTAATGATTGGTCTTATAGTTCTCATATAGTAGCATCATGAAATGAGCTGATTCTTCTCTATATTGCCCTTATTCTTAAAGTTCAAAATAAAAACTGAAAGGCTGTTGTGTGGTTTTCACCATGGCTTGGGAAAACTGTGAGCCTGTTGCATGTTTCTCCTTAATCTTTGTTCTAGAAAGATGCTTCCCCAACCTCTACAGCTAGAAACTTAGAAGTGTAATGCTAACCCTTTAGAAGTGTGCTGAATTGTGTATAAGTGGCTTAATAGTTTTCCAAAGAAAGGAAAAGTTTTACTATTTTTTACCAGATAACAAAAAATACAGGTGGTTTCTTCACATGACTGACTGTGATGAAGTAAGTTTTTACACCTGCACCATAGAGCATGCAGACAACAGGTTCTTGTATGCATTATGCATATACAAGACTATCTTGATACTGTCTGCAGAATACTCACAATATACTGTTGGAAAAGTATCTTCTGAGTTCTATTTGAAAATGGGGAGGAGGGCTGGGGGAAAGGCAATCCAACCTCTTCTCCAGTTTCTGGAGCATATATAAAAGCAGGTCAAGTTTTTCCCTGTAGGAGGCAGCTGGGATGCAAAAGGTCTTCAACTGCAGTTCTTACACATTTTTTCCCTATTTCCACAGGTTCATCCTATAGCAATAAGGGAAACTGTAAAGGTTACTATATACCAGCCGCTGAAACTTGAAGTGCATTGGGAGAGCAGAGTTGATTGCTAACAAGTAGCTATGCCAGCTGTGTAGAATAAACATGTCTGTAGCTTTTCTTGAAATAGTTGAATTGTAGATGAAATTATATTTTCGTGTGAGAGTTCTTGTTCTATGTGTTTCAGGCAACTCTTTTACATCTATAGAAACCCTTTATTACATCTTCAGGGAAAAAGGTTTCTGTATGACTTTTTCATTAAGGTCAGTTTTTGTCATGATAAGAAGTAATTATCAAAAGTCTGCTCTTTTGGAGCTTTACTGAGTGACTTTCAGAGTAAAGGAATACAGCTTTTAGAAAGCCTCAAAGGAATTTAATAAGGGATAATACTACAGATGCTTACACATGGCTTCTTGAAAGTGTGGTTTAGATGTATAACCTTTATTTTAATTAGTTGTTTAATGCTTTGATTTATCTCCTTGAGTTTCCTATGTAATTCAGCTTGACTTTTAATTACCCATTAAGGGAGTGATCACTGTAACCATACAACAGTTGATAATTCTATTTAAGTTGTTCCTAGTAATATTGTGAAGCTAAATTTGAGATAATTAAGTTGATTTTATCACCATATTTATCTGATTTTTGTATTTTCGGGGTTTTGTTCAAAATTCAGTAAAATAGTAAGGGGTGGGATGCAATCCTACAGATGTACACTTGAGGTTGTTAGGTCACTGGCTGACATGAAAATCAGTCATAGATCAGATTTAGATTGAGTAATACTAACTTAATTGTAATTAGTGGATAAATAGGGAGCTATAAGCATAAATTCATTCATTAAAACTGTGTGTCTGCTGACATCATGGACTTAATGATCAGTATGTGGGCAGACAAGATTATTGCTGCTTAGTACAGAAGTTCATTTCTTAAAGCTTAGTCTCTACCAATAAAAATAAATTATTGCACTTTTCATAAGCACACACCAAAATTGGAAAGTACATTCCATTTGCCAAAAGGGTAAAACATATTGCAGCATATGCCAGCCCAAGCTAAGTACTGTGCATTACGTTGCTTATTTTGTCTTTATATTTAAAAAAAAAAAAAAAAAAAAAAATCACTTGTGATCACTTCTTAAATAATGCAATGAAAGTCTTATGGGGAAATTAAACTTAAGCCAGCTATTGGGATACTGATGTGCTTACACTTCCTTCACAGTACAGCTGCTTTTAGGTCACAGTTGTTTGACACTCACCCCTGGCTTTGTAAAGATTTGTGTGTTTGTAACAAGAGCTGATAGAGCGCTGCGGTGATCCAGGAGGGCAGAACTGCAGCCTGCTTTCAGGCGCGTGGCTTAATCTGTCAGGATCTCTTTCCCCGCGCAGCTGGGAGACTTGCTTATCTCTGGTTTGAAGCACGCAAACAGAAGTTCTGAAAATAACTCTCACACTAGTAAGGTAATGGATGTGGAAATGCATATTCTCGTTATTTCTGCTGTACTGACTTAGGAAGTCAAAACAGCTAAAGCTAGTGAGATTAATTAACAGTAGTGAAGCTGTCTAATGTCCTCACAAAACATTGTATGTAACAGTTTCTTTTAATTCTTCTGAAATCTTAAACAATATTTAAGTCTGAAGGCAGCGTGCAGTTGCATAAACACGAGTGTCCGGTGTTCTTTTAGACACAACAGGGTGCGATGCCAATGCAAAGAGCTGTGCATCGCCTGTGTAGGTCTTACTGTCATATCTCCTAGTGCACTGTGGAGGTGTCTCAGAGGCACTGTACTCGATATTACTTAAACTTTGCAGTATTAATGAATTTAGCCTTGTGGTTTCACTTTTATGCAGCTGAAATGCTGCATGCTATTGGAAAAAAAAAAAACTTCAGTGAAAGCAAAACTGTAAAATGGACATACTTCAGTGTTTCTGTAAAATTAGGTTGTACTGCATTTTTTGTTGCATACCACTTGAAAAAAATACTCATACCAAGTTTTATTCTGCACAGCACAGCATCTGTACAGAAGTAGCCTTCCATCTAGCTGCTGTGTGGTGCAAATACACATTTTTTAAAAGTGATAAATAAGAAATAACCTGCATGTGTATAAATGGTTCAGTTTTTAGCCTGTACTTGTTTGGAATAAAAGAGCTTATTCCTAATCCTTTCTCCATACTTCCATTGCACAGATTGCTTCTAGTGCAGTTGTGTTTGTGTCTGTGGTATGTTTGCATTAGTTGGTCAGTCTGCTGAATGGGTACGTTTGTGCTGCGTTTGATACTACTGAACTGGTGTGCAGGTTCCTGTTCCATGCTAGCGCTGTATGCACACGGGCTCCTGTCTGTACAGCTTTAGAAGGGTATTCCTCCACCATCAGAGAAATCCCTCTTCTTGGCTTCCCAGCCTTTTCTAGATGAGCATTATTTCAGTGCTTCTCTTTATTTTGAAGGATGGAGGGGAAAGGCAGTCTGCTGGCAAAAGGAAACCTCTTCTGCCCTCTGGCTTCTCTTCCTACTTGATTGTGGTGGTATTTCTCTCTTCTTCACAGCTCTTGGGTACTCTGGGAGTGAGGTGGTCAGAAGAGAGGGTAGTGGCTTCTGAGACTGGCATGTCCTGTTCCAGGACTAACTTCCTTTCTGTCCCCTGCAAGCTGAGCTTTGCAGGGGAAAGAGCACTCTTGTCACTGCCTGGCTTAAAGCCTTGAGAGAATGTGCGCTGCTTCTTTTCATAAAGTAAACATTGGCCTTTTTTTTGGTTATTTTGTACTCCTGATAAGTTGTTTTTCTGTTTGTGTACTTGCAGATGATGCTGTTTTTTAAAAAACTTCTGTAAGTTAAGGATTTGGATTGGCTATAATGAAGTTATAGTGGAAGTAGGAAGAATATTTCTGTAGCTGTTACTATTTTACTTAAAAAAAAATCAGACATTAAAAAAATGTAATTTCATGGCTGGTAAACTAGTTACTATAGATTTTAACAGCTCTGAAGATAACTATATCCATAATACTTAAGGCTTTAGTTTTAGCTCTATTACAGAACTTTTCCTCCCATTTTCTTACACCCTTGATCAATGTAACCATAACAGAGGAACCACTTGTCCATTCCATGGATTCTGACATATGTAGGAATGGTTGAAGGTCCTGTGGGTTCAGAGTCGTAAGAGTGAAGTAGTACCAGCACTTTTTCATTTAACAGCATCATGTTCATTAGTATGAGAGAATTCTGTTGTGTGCATTTTATTAAAGTGCCATACGATTTAAAATTTAACACATTCTACTTTTTTAAGTATTACAGTATTCATAGAAAAATGTTCTGTAAGACTAGAAATGTGATTCTATTATACGGTTAATAAAAAAAAGGCAGATTCTTAATATGAGCTCAGTCAGTGGAAGACATCAACAAAGACTTTTTTGTTGGCTGTCAAGTGAGAAAAACTGAAAAGATTTAAATTCTTTCTCTAATATTTCCTTCCAGGCTGACTCATCAGTAGAAATTGGGAAGAGCTGCAGAAGAGAAGCCAAACTGACAAGCTGGTAACTCAAAGAAATACTCTTTTGAGTTGGGGGTTCAGAGTGGAGCCATCATGAGCGATGTTACCATTGTGAAGGAAGGCTGGGTTCAGAAGAGGGGTAAGTTCTACCTTTTAATGGGAATTTCTTCTGGCGTATTGTATGCTGTGTGCAGTGGCATTCCATGGTTACACATAAGAGCATTTTTGATTTATCTTGTAGTCTGCAGCGAGCTAAGTATGACCATATGGAATTAATGGCCATTAAGGCCTTGGTCTTGTTAATACTTAACCCTCAGCACTGCCCCTGTTTATAAGGGTAACTGACAGTGAAGAGGAAGTTGGACTCAGTGATTCCTACTTAACCTTGCTGCTGCAGCTGCTGTCACCTATGTGTGAGCCTAAGTAGACTGTGGTGGCAGCTGGAAGAGGTAGCAATAGAGGTGCACAGTAGAAGGTTGCCTGGAAGCTGTCGCGGATGCAATACTTTGTGAAACTTCCTAGGTGCCAAAATAGTTCACTGTGGCTCAGTTTGGATTGCAAATGCAAGCAATCCCCACAAAATCAACATAATACTTGCATAAAGCTCAGCATACACCTAATTACTTTGCAGACCTGGAATCCCTATGATTGAAGAATATGTTCCTAATTATAAGTCAGTCTAAAGTACAGTTTTCTGTTACATATGAATTCCTGTAAATTCTTGAGGTGTCACTTTATAATGTGTCACCATGTGATTTGCAAATTTGGTAAGGTTGCTGTATGTTAAGTTTTGAATGGGAAACCTCCAGAAATATCTGGCATTTGTATCATGTAATGATCTTCAGATGAAATCTTTCATGCTTTGTGCAGCTTTGCTTTGGGTTGTAGTTGCACACATGATTATTTCCAAAAGAACATCTCTTTCACAGAGAAGGTGATCTGTATTATAGGGTGATTTATGCTGCGAGCTTCTGTGATTCTAGCCCAGAAAGATTTAGACTGGAATAGTGGGAACAAAATTACCCTTTAATTTACAAAGAAATGCTTTGTTTCAATAGCAGTGTGTGAAGACAAAGATCATTATTAGCTTTGTTATTGCAGATTGACATTAAATGTCAAAGAAGCCAAGAGAATGAGAGAAAAAGTTTATTATTCTGTTATTATTCCTGCATAAATTGTATTTCAAGATGCATTATGGGTATTGTAGATGAAAATGGGCTAAAATATGTGAATATAAGTAAATAAATACTTATAACAAATACAATTTTACATGACAGAAACTATTTAAAATTTTAAATTATTTTTCCTTCCCATCTTGTTGTTGTTTGCTTGCTTTGGGTATCTGATTATTTTTTTTTAATTATTTCATATAATTTCTTTCAAACATATTAGAAAATGATTAGGATGATCCAAATAATTATCTTTTACACAACATCAGTTCCTTTGTGTAATATCTCTCATTCTTATTACACCCTGACAACAACTCTGAACACTGGATATGCACATATTAATCGCCGGGGTCCAGAAAAGGACAACATACAATGAAATTCAATATCTCACTGAATATTTGAAATTCTGAAATCTAAAATAAATATTTTTATCCTCATGCTCTTTTGTGATCTTTTAATTAAAGAAAAGCCTACTGAGCTGACATTTTGATGTCAATTTTGTTTGTAATTGTGTTCTTTGCTAAGTAGAGACATCTCGTGGCATGCATTTTAACTTATTTTAATGAACTTTGGGTGAATGTATAGTTGTTTTTTTCCTTCTTGCTGTAGGTTACTGTGTAGGTTTAAGTGGGGATTTTTTTTTTATTAGATCTAATATTGTCCTTAATTTTCTGTGTCTGACGTATTCTGGTTGTTGATGGCTTAAAGCATTTGTTTTGTTTGTTTCTGAAAACAAAATGCAGTGGTGTTTTCCACTGTGGAGAATTTGTAAGCATTTAATGCAATGTTTGTACATTTCATGTAATGCCAGCTTCTACCCTGACCTTGCTCTGGAGTAAGAGAATTGCAGTTGTTAAGCACTTTTTTTTGTTGTTGTTGCCAAGAAAAGGTATCCAACCTTAATCTAAATACTGAAAGTTGGAATATGCTTGGTAGAAGCTTCTTATTTTGCCAGCTTAATATTCTCTCTCTGTACTAAGAAATATTGTGGTACTGGGTAAAGCTACCCTGCTTCTGCAAGCTGTCATGTTGTTACTGTTTTAAAGTGAATTCTCTCATCATCCACACTGGACACTCATTGACTCAGTTCACAGGGTAGTTTTGGTGTGTACAAACCAAGTGCTTCCTGGAAGAAGCTGAGCGTGGAATCTCTTCTCCAGGTGGACAGTAAGTGAACTCCAGCCCCAGTGATCGATCCTTTGGACAGCCCTGAACCATGTGTGTGATGCAACCTTCAATTTGGGGCTTCAGACTGAATTTTACTTGAAATAAAACTTGTAAACTCTCTATGCTGGAAACTTAGGGGCCTGGGCACCAACTTCTTTGGTTGACTGATCTGTTTATATTGTGCCAGATTACTTGGTCTTGTGGATATAGCCTGGGACCTTTTAAAATTGTTCCCTTCAGCAGTCAGGAAGGTTTGTGATATAAGGAAAAGAAAAGAGCAATCTCTCTAATTCATAGCCCAGTCAAGAATCGTAAGGATGACTTCAAAGTACTGGGATGAATGGTTTTGAGGAGCCAGGTAATGAAGCAGGCCATTGCAAAGGCGGGTTAAGTCAACTGAATGTAGGAATGGAAAGGGAGGACTCACAGGTTTAGCTGGGGTTCTCTCTCAGAGTAAAATCTTGGATAGAGAGAGGCTGGGGGAGACAAGGTCTGTTAGGACTCAGTGTTACAAATCTTAATGGCTGTGAAATGTACTGAGAAAACATTTGCTTTATCATCTTTAGTGCTGTATCCATGTCAATAATAGAGGGCTGAGGGCTGTATGTTTGTAAGCTTTTAACCCTGTTGTTGAGCACTGAAGAGTTGATGTGATGCTATACAGTTGGCTTCAGTGGCCTGTTTTCCTGTGTGTGCTTCAATGATCAACCTATTAAAGTATTACTATTTTAAAATCAGCCAGTGTTCAAAATTAAGAAATGCCAGAATTAAGTTTATTTAAGGGTGGCCACACTCATGTTTTGAGTAGTCTATGGGAAGACGTTTCAGTGTGGTGAGAGTAGATGATACTGAGGAACAGCAAGCTGTGAATGGTCAAATGGGCAGAAGGTACAGGCTGTAGGTGAGAACTGTGGACAGTAGAAGACATGAAACCCAAGAGGAAACAAAGGCTGAGAAGCTCAGCGAACATCAGATGCAGTCAGAGCCCATCTCATATGTGAAAGGAGACCCTGAAGCACTGCAGCGGGGCCTGCTGGAGCACGTAATGCGGTCTCGTGAGAGGAGAATCAGAGAATTAAATAATTGGCGGTGAGGACCTGATAACTATTGACACTCAGTGCATTTGCAAAGTGAAGTGGATATTACTTTGGACTGGCTCCTGTCTGTTCCTGTGCCCCATTAGCAGTGGTAGTGCTCCTGGAGTACATCTTGCAGTTTTTAGTTTCATCTGAAAGGAACCAGCTTTGTGCACTCCAGGACTGCTTCATACAGCAAGCAAAAGTGCATTAACTAGGGTGGTAGGAAGATGTGTTGCAAAAGTGCTCTCCGTATCTGAACTAAAGTACTTATGCAGGTGTACCCTGTGAGGCATCAGAGACAGCTGAGCAGTCTTCTAGAGCAGAGTCTCTCCTCAGGCAAGAGAGTAGTGGGAATGTATTTTGTATGAACAGTCTTATGGTTGTCTGTGTCTTGCTGTCTCAGATCTACTGATAAGGACCAAGCATCTTATGTCCTTGTGTCTCTGTGCTGCTAGAAAGATATTCTTGCAATTCACTGGCTCAGTGTGTTTTCTTTCAGAGAGGATAATAATTTTCCTGTCTTCTTTCTGTTCTCCAGTTATTCCTGTAACCATATTAGACGACAGATAAGTTGTCTTGTGTTAGTAGTTTTCTTTTTAGATGACACCAACATTTTTCCTTCTAGTGGATATAGGTGAAAGAGAAGTGATCTTGACTAAAAATCTGAAATACACTGATCTGAACCTTGCTGCTGATATCCATAAGTCAAAACACATATTTGACACTTAAGCAGTTAGTGTAATGACTCTACAGTAATTGCTGAAATGACTTTCACATTTTGGATTTGCTTATAAGCACATTTTGCAGAGTTTTTTTTTTTTTAATTTAAATTATTGTAAGAATAGTTTTAATTTTACTTAATGTGTTCTTACTGTGTTTACTAAATATAATTTAATGTTTTACAGTGGGGGGATGTGTTTTTAATTTATCAGTTTGGAAACATCTCTTTTTTTAAATGGATGAACATACTTAGTGTGATCAGAGCTACATTATTACAAAAATGGGTTTTATGCATATAATTCAGGTGAAATTCTTTTCTTTAAAGCTAAAGTTTCTTGCGTTGCAGAGTTGACCTCGTCTGTGGTCTATAATAGTCACAACAATTAGATTTAAGAATCATTAATAACTATCCTTAATTGCAACCTAATTTCTTTATATATAACCTGTGCACAAGATTTCAATTAGTTTAAACATATGAAAAGGTTTAAGAGTCTTTGTTACCATGTTACTAAAAGATCATTTGGGACAAAGTTAAAAATGACACAGATGCTAACTTTTTAAAGGACCCAGTTTTAAATTTAACATGTCAATTAACTTTAATTGAAAGAGTAATTTTATTTTTTTTTTAATTGATGGAGAATATACCTAATGTGTATTGCATAACAAGATGGCTCAATCATGATTTAAAGACAAAACAAAATGTTGTCAGTTTAAGTCAGTGCTTCTATTGTCATACTTAAATTACCACACTTCTGTTTGGGCTTCTGCATTCAAGTGTGTTAGAGAATGTTTGTCATGGCAATGTTTACATGATGTATTTTTACACAAATTATACTGGATAGATAATTTGATGTACTTATAGTGGTCACATTAGTAAAATCTCAACAGTTTTTGATGTCCTCATTTTGTACCACAATGCTTACCTGAAGTACAGAAGTACTAGTATACCAATTTTATAAAGAGAGAACTGAAGTACAAAATTACTGTGACTTAACCATGGTAACTTAAAAAGTTTGATGTAATGAGATGGTGGTAAAAAACAGGTGTCACTAAGCTTTCCTGTAATGAGATTGTCCTGTAAACAGTGTATTCATTTTTCACTCAATATATATATATATTTTTAAATACAGCCTTTCATAACTTCTTAAGTATCCAGAATTGAATTATCTGAAGTAGTGTTAGTATTTCTAAACTCATAGAGTTTATGGAATAAAATGTGTTTGATCTACTGTGTTGAAATTCACTCAGCCGCTGGTCTGTTTTCATTTTTGCAATTCAGGACATGATGCAGGTATTGTGGGATTTTAAGAAATAAACATGTGGAAAATATTTATTGTTGTTATATCTACTATCAAGAAGAATAAATAGTGTAGTGGAATAAATCTGTTTTTCCAAATAGGAGTACAATTGTTGTTTAAAGTACAAATTATTTATAGTCTTAGGGTAAGATGTCTTCCCCTCCCCTCCTCCCCTCTCCAAACACAGAAGAACAACTAAGTAATTTAATGTAATGGACATTGGGTTTTACAGTTGAACCAAGACCAAACAGATGTTGATTTTGGAAATGCACACTGGAGATTGGGTTCATGTGGTATGTTTAGGGTGGGGTTTTTTTGTTGTTGTTTTGTTTTGGGTTTTTTTTGGGTAGGGGCAGGAATACCTGGATTGAAAAATTAATCTCGAAAGTTATGGTACTAATTGAGTGTTATTCACAACCTGTCAGAAATCTTGTTTGCAGATTGTCTGAATTATTTGAGTAGTTTAACACACCTCTAACAAAGACAAATTTAAATAGACCATCTTGAACATCTGCTACACAAAGTAGAAGAAATTTAAACTATTTTTTTTCTAATTGTCCTAGTGAATAGTAGTTTAAGTTAAAGTCTTAATTGATGAACCACTTGAAACTAAATAAGCCTTTCTTATAATCTTTCTACTTGAATACTGTCTAATTAATAGAAAATGTGAATTACTGTAAAGTTCCAAAAAAATCCTGTACAAATGTAAAAGAGGCATCTCTATGAGGACCAAAGAGAGAAGAAATGACAGTTCAAGCTTTCTTCCGTAAATGTTTATACATCTGTATATCTAAAACATTTTTTTTTAAGCTCTCAAATAGCTAGATATTTCTATATCATGCACTCAGTGTAGAAATGGATTTGTGTAAATCTATAAAGTTGCTTGCAGTTGGGGAAGCCTCACATACTGTGTTTTTTGCTTCTACGTATACTCCAAGTGGAGATCTGCACATGTGGAGGCTGTTTTCCTCCAGCTACCCTACTGGGAGAGGAGAAGGGACTTCCGTGCCCATCTTCTCTCCTGTTCACTTGGTGAGTGTTATTTTTGCATTTCTCCACCTTGGATTATTACCAGTTTTGGCAGGTAAGGGTAGTTTGCTATAGTCATTAAAGCACCTTGAAATGCAAGGTATTTTAAACACTCTCAAGATTTTTCTCTGCAATGTCCTTGCTGAATGCTAGTTTAAGTAATTGTGCGTGATTGATTAATTTTTTTTTTTTTTTTCAATGTAGTTGTACTACATCCTGTCCCTAGTCTTTAAATGGATCTACAGCTGTAATACTGATTGGTAAAAATGACACTCTTCTAGATGGAGCTGTATTGTACATGGTAGTAGCTAAAATTCTGTGCATGTTCTTTGGTTAAATATATTGGTTCCTACCAGTAATACCTCAGATAAAAGATGCAGTAATATGTTCAAAGGGAGGAAGGTATTATCCTATGTCTGTATTAGTAGGGTATTATTAATGTGGAACATCCATGGGAGTATCAACATGTTTGACCTTGTTGTTCTTGAGTTTCATATTTTTGAAAAGCAGTTGAACAAATTCAATACTTAAAAAGAATCCCTGTTTATTACCGTCCTTTCAGTGGCTTTTAAGGCATGTGTCTGATGCTTATCACCTTGGATTTTGGGGTTTCACGTGTTTCACAGTTTTAGGGTAGAGAGGTGCTATTACTATTCCTGACAACAAGAAGTTGCTTGTTACCCAGGAAAGCACCTAGTCAGTGGGGTTTTTTGAGTATTCTGGACAAATGTGTAACTGGCGTTACACATTCTTGTATGCCTGTTGCAATTCCTATGTAATGAATGCTGCCTTACTGATCATGTTCTGAAGATTTTCTCTGTTCATACCAGTTTAGCTTAGTCATACCAGTTTGCTACCCATGAGGGCAATACTTTTTTAAGAAGCAAGGTTAACATTCTCTGCCGAGATTGGTGAAGCAAGATATTAACAGTTTGTTGTCCTTTTCCTGCTCACAACCTGTTTGGCCTGGCATGACCAGCAGATGTTGAATGTATGCTGTCAGGGAAGACTTTGACGAACTTTTTCCCAAATACATGTTTTCTGTTTAATAAAACTCCTACTTTTTATTTTTACTTAAAGCTTAAATAGTCACATGGTGTAATACTTTTGCCATACTGTAATCTGATGACTAAATTTAAATCTGTTTATGTTTACGGCACTTTCACATTGAAGTTGTTGTTATTGTAAGGATAACTTGCAATACCAGGGACTTTAATACCTCATTATATATATATATGTAAAAAAAATCTTACATCAATATACCTATGTGCCAGTCCAGCAAATCTCCCAAGTCTTTGTGCTTTCTTTTATTTCAAAGGCAATTCATGTATCTGTTCTTCCCACCTCGGCCCATCTATCTGTATCTGAAGATGGGAAGGTCAGATACATGGAAGGTCAATCAGCTTGTGCCTCTGTGGGACCCACTTCTTTTATGCTACCCCTGCTGTAATAATCAAAAACATGAATAAGGTCAACAGCTGTGACTTCAAACTAGGCCCTGAAGGAGTTTTAGGACTGAATGGAAAAGTCAGAGTTTTAGGGCATGAATATCAAAGAGGTGATTGAGACTACAAATTGACGTATTGAAAAAATAAACTTCGAAAGAGATCAGGCTAGTGATGTTTTAGAGAATGAATAGAAGATGGAGAACAAGGGAAGAAGGTTTTGTAACCCCTTGATTGCTGTCTTGGTTGCTTTCTGTTTTCTTGGAGGAACTGTTGACCTTTCTTGAGCATCTCTACAATCTATTGACAAAATGAGAGTTTTTTGCCCACCAAAACATGGAAGGAAGATGGTGGTAGTGCCTGGGATTTATTCAACCTCCAGTTTATTGAGAGCAGTTTGAACTTTCTTAAATTGCAGACAAAACAGTGTTGCTCAGTTTCAGCAGCACAGACCTTGATTTGCACTGGGACAGTTTCCTGGGTCTCAGAGTAGGTCTAAGTTAGCCCCTAATATAGCACAATAGGAGCGAGTCTGTTAAGAGATGCTTATATTTTTATGTCCATACTATCTATGCATGTTTCCAGATCTTTGCTTTGGACTCACTGTCATATCTGCTCTTATGGAGTGAGTGCCTTTTCGTGGTGGGAATGTATGAGGTGTGGTCACAGTGTAAACTACTACTACAAACTTCTTGTAGTAGTTGATGATTGGAAGATTTACTTCAGATGTATGCTTCTTATCTGTAATGTAGATGTACCTTGAGTCTCTTTTTTTTTTTTTTCCAGTCCTCTTCAGTACCATCTAATTGTGTCCCAACTAGTCTGTTATTATTAATTACTTCCCTTGCAAATCACAGCAGCATTAGCTTACATTTTATAAATCTACATTTCTTTGTAATCAGATCATTGCAACTGACATCTTGTTTACCGTAAATTCTGAATTTATAGTTTGCTTTCTTACACAGAGTGTTTTCCTAAAACTGCTCGAAAGACAGGAAATTAATGTGTCACATGCCAGCACACTAGTAAAAATCATGTTCCCTTTTTCAAGATAAATTCAGAAGTTCACTTTCAAAATGCTGGCTATCTTGTCTTTGGGGCTAGTATTCCCAAAAATACTTAATTACAATATGGTAGCATATAAATTAGAAAGTTCTCAGTTTCATTAATTGTTGTTACCATTTATACATTGAAATTCCAAACCGCGTAATCCTCAGTTATTCACGGTTGAGTAGTTGAAGTGTAAAAATTTTACTGAGGATAGCTTCCTGCTTGTCTTCTATCAACACTGTCATGCTAAGAAAGTTACTGAGACCAGAAGTCTTCACAGATAGCTGCTAACTAGGCCTAGATGATGAGAACCACACCACCAGAGAGGGATTGGATTGCTGCTTTATACAAGTGCTCTGTGCTTCTCGTTGTGATAAACTTGTGGACAGCTATGTTTGTAATGAAGAAAGATGTGTAGGATGGTAAATAATGTAAAACATTGGAGCAATAGTATCTTAAATTTGGCACTCAGTATTGTGGATTTTAACCTGAATTTGTCCAAATCACAGTTTTCCTCAGATAAAATGGAAATAGTATTGCTTCTTCATCTTCCTGAATGTGAGTTTGTTCATCCTTGTGAAACTTCAGAGTGTCTTATGTTTCAATATTCATGTTTTTAAAATGTAATTGTTTGTATAGGAAGTAGATTTGAGTCTGACAGTAGTTGAAGTTCAGCCTAATGGAGAAGCAGTGGATTTTTGGGGTTTTGTTTATCCTCCTTCAATATTGCTGAGAAAGAGGTGAAATCTGTGAAGGTGTACAAAGGGAGGAGTTGTTAATAAAACACAAAAACCCAATTGTCCTTTATCAGTTCTTAAGGTTAGGTTTTTTGCTATATGTTTTCCAGAGAGGCTGGAGGAAACCCCTGAACAGCAGTCACTGGGAGTGTAATCTATAGGAACATGACAACATCTCTGCCTATGCTTACACTCTTTTAACCTGATGAAACTGTGCAGATGGATTAGTGGTATAACTTTTACACATGTGAAATGCTTACAAAATAATGTGCTTTCATACAGCATTGATAGCTTTACTTTAAAGCTAGTATTCACTGGCTGTGTACTGTGCTGGCTTTTAAAATACCATGCCTGTTTATGTATGCTGACTAACACATCGGAAACTTCTCTGAAAATTTTATTCTTATCTTGAGAAACAGCAGCAACTACTGTATTTTAATTAGGAGCTTGTGAACTTGCCCCTGATAGATACAGTTCCATGTTTACTTGAAACTTGTGTTAATTGGAAGCTGTTGCTGAAATGGGGGAAGTGTCGTGTCCTCTTCTTGCTCGGTTGTGTTGGCACTTGTGCTGGCAGTGGTGAATCATACCAGGAAATTTATCTAGCTGAAAATGAATCTATTTTTATTTTCCTAGCTAACTTTCAGATGGATCATTTCCCTGACCTGACTCACCCCACAAACAGTAGTGCTGGCACACGTGGGAATGCACTAGCGGCAGTGTGGAGGGGCAGCACAGCTCCCTCCTAGTGACAGCCCCCATCTTTGCAAGAGTAAATTGGTTATAGAACTGCACCTAAAACTTAGGTTGTCACTACAACCAGGCTGCAGCACAAATAGTCTGTATTTCAAGATGTTTTCTTTGAAGTTCATGTTTAGAAAAGGTCTATTGATTTACTCTTTATGCTAGCCCTAAACATGATTGAGTTAAAAAGTGATACCAGGAGGTTAGCTAGTTCTTATTCCTGTGTATTTATAGTTTTTAAACTGTCATTTTTAACAAAATAGTGAATTTGGCTAATGTCTGAAACACAAATTGGTTCCTTAATGCAAATGATAAACTAGCTTTGTAACCCTCTTGGGTTTAGAGTTTGAAAGCTGTTTAAAAAGAGTATTTTAACCAAAAAAACACCCGAAGCTTATGATAGACAAATATCCTTCTGAGACTAGTGAGTTGTTGGCTTCTGGGTATTACTCAAAATCATACTTATATTTTTCAGAATTCAGAAGATGCATACTGTGTTGGTGGACAATAAGTGGAACTTGAGAGGATGTTATTTTTTAAGCCTCTTGAATTTTCCATAGAGTTTCTGCAGTAGAGTTTCAATAGAGTTTCTGCTACATTTGGTAGAATTCCTGTAAAAGTAAATTTTGGCTGAAATTCATTCTTTGCAAGCCTACTTTGGGTTTGTTTGGTTATATACCAAAATTTGGAGAAGAATCAAGCTCTTTATGATTTCAACTTGCTCAATGAATATTTGAAATGAATTTTTGTTGTAAACATTTGTATTTGGGATCCCTTTGGGTGGTTTTGAATCAGTCAAGATCCTACACATTTAATTTATACAATATGCATAGGATTTTATGTGTAACTGCTGTTGGCGCAAGGAGGCTTATGTAGAGCTAATGAACTTATTCTTTCACTTGATCCATCTGTCCTTGCTCCAAAGCAGACAGGGAATTGCTGTTATGTGCGGCAGTGTGGGCAACCATGCTGATATTAGACCAAATAGATAAATTTCATGGTGAACGCATATCATATTCTCCAGACACATACAAACACCTTTTAGTTTTCCATTTGCTACAACCATAATGCTAGCTCTCTTTTATAATAAAACTAAAAATAACAAACAAAACCAAAACTCACAAAAAATAAAAAACCAGCTTTTTAAAGGGATCCTTTCTAACACTTTGTGTTCCCCTCCACTCTCTCCAACAAAATAGCTGTAGGTATTATTTAGCCTACAAAAAGAGAGTTGGGGAAGCAGTTATGGTCTTAGTACATCTTTAGTACATTATTTGTGGTATATAATAGCTGTGTAGTACATACTTATATGTAGGTCTGAGTGAGGTTTTTGTTTTTTTTCTTTGTACCAGCCTCCCGAGTATCAGTATAGTCATTAAAAGATAATGCCACAAATATTGAGTGTATTTGTAGTGAGGGTTTAAATAATCTGCTGTAGATAAGCAAATAATAATAGATATTACCTTTGAAAATAAAAGCTTGACCCACTCAAACAAGGTGACATTCTAAAAATTTCTAATATTAATGAATATTTTCACACACAGAATCGTAGGGGTTGGAAAGGACCTCAGGAGACCATCTAGTCCAACCCTCCTGTTAAAGCAGGTTCCCTACAGCAAGTTGCACAGGAAAGCGTCCTGGCAGGTTTTGAATATCTCCAGAGGTGGAGACAAAGTGATGGAGACATTTTGAGTGTTTTTGAGCCGCTGGGGGGAGGAGGTGGAAATCAGGAGAGAAGTTAAGCCTGGGAAGCAGGGAGGGGTGGGGGGAGGTGTTTTAAGATTTGGTTTTACTTTTTATTATTCTCTTGTCTGATTGGTAATAAATTAAATTTGTTTTTCCCCCCCCCAAAGTCGAGTCTGTTTTGCCTGTGCCAGTAACTGGTGAGTGATCTCTTTCTGTCCTTATCTTGACTCATGAACCTTTCGTTATATTTTTCTCCTCCTGCCCAGTTGAGGAGGGGAAGTGATAGAGTGGGCTTTGGTGGGCATCTGGCATCCAGCCAGGGTCAACCCACCACAGACGTTTGTATTTTTGTAGTAAATATGATCCTGCATTAGAGCTTTAGTGTATTAATAGCCTTTACTTTCTTGCAATCCACTTTATTCCCTAAAAGCCATCTGTGGTTGATAGACTATTGATGTCAATATATTTGTAGCTGTAATGTAGAGGAAAGTTTTATACCGATTAGATGGCACAGTTTATAAAAAGGGTGGCTTACCGCAATCTCTCTCTTTTACCAATCAACATATTTAAAAATGCTCCAAATATCTTGTCTTCTTTGGAGTTCCTTGAAAATCTGTTTGTATTTCTCACTTAGAGTGTGCATAATTTATTTTTTAATACACAGAGCAAGTATGAATCCATGTATTAACATTCTAATCTTTCCTCGAATAGATAAATATTAACAATTACTCTCTACCAAGAAAGGCAATGCATTGTGATTTAACCAATGCTTGAAAAACGTATTATTAAATGCTATTTTGGACATACCATATAGGAAGAGAATAATGTTTAAAAATGCACCATAAATACAGATACTTTTATTGTACATAAAGCCTTAAAGAGGCTTAAAATCAGAAAGACAGGTCTGAGCAAAGTACGTAAAGATGGCAGTTTCCTTAAGTCCTCATTGTGAGAGAAGAGGTGGGTCTTTTTTTCAATTTCAACTGCATTGTTATGCCTTTTTAACTATGGAGTGGTGTGAGCTGCTGTGGAGCCTGGGATGCAGACCAGATACTGAGAGCAGTAAAGATCAGGAGAACTTTCTCAGAGTCTGTTGTAAGGATAGTCTCCGAGGAAATAGGCTTTTATGCTCATGCTGTGCTGAAGGGTACTTTTGTTTCTGGAGGAGAAATAGGCAGTGAGGGTTTCAGCTTCTACTGTAGTTAGAGATTCTGTTCCTGGTTTGAAATGATAAAAATAGAAGAATTAGAATGCTTTACAGATATTTTCCTTTTGGTTCATACTATAACTCTGCTGGTTGTTCCCAGCATAAAAGTCGGTCATTAGTTTTGGTACAGCTTGCTGGCAGTTATTCTCTGGTCTTGTTTGAAAGGGTCACTGGTAAATGCTACTATTTTTGCATGATTCTAAGTAGCTGGTGGGCCAGTAGAGAGTAATTGATAAAATGGGAAGGATACAGAGAGTGGAGACATTTGAAAGATGGGTTGGATTGGCTGGGAATGTGGGTAACCTTTTAGTATAAAAATGAAGTAACTATAGCTAGATACAGTATCACCAAAGAAGAAAAAACTAGCAAAAGTTTAATGTGAGGATAAGATTTCAGAAAAAAAAAAAATACTGAAAGCTTACATTGGAGAGACTGGTGATTTTTAATTACTTAAGAAATCACGAGACGTTTCTGTAACAAAGAAAAAATCCTTGGTAATTGCAGTAGCTTCCGAGATGCTGCAACATGTCCTTGTCCTTCAGTGATCGGAAGATGAAGTCAAATGAAAAACATTATATTTTTGTTTGTTTCTTTCTTTCTTTTGTTTACGATGCTATTATGTAATTATAAGGAAAAAAAATATCTAGGCAAATACAATTAATCCCTGGAAACTCCCAGCTCAAAAGTTAAGGAATACAAGAAGGGAATAAATTTATGTATCGTGGTAGTAAGGTGCTGTCACTTGGAGATTTCAGTTAGGAGCTAGTATTACAAACTGGCAAGGCAGTGGTTTCATTTACCAACTAAATAGATATGGTCATAAAAATCCGTGTTTTAAAGACCAGGGTGTGAAACTTCAACTCAGATATTTCTTTCCATCTCAACATATGGATGTGAAAGCTGGAAATCCAACAAAGGTACAGACATCTAAATGCCTTTGAAAGCAAATGCCTTAGAAAAAAGACTATGTATTAAATGGAATGAATTTATAACAGATGCCAAGATTCATTAGACAGCTCAAAAACCCCTTGGCTCTAAAGTTATCCAGAAAAGAAGATGGAATTATCATCTGGAACATATGTTAAGAATGAAGCCAGAGCATCTGTCATGGAAAGCATGCCACTGGGCAGCTGGAGGAACATGCAGAAGGCACCAACTGAAAGAGTCTCTCCATTGAACAAAGATTAAGGTAAAAAGAAAATAATTGTGGGACATCACACCGGATGTGCAAGGAGTGGCTCAGAGTAGATAAAAAGGGCTTTTTGGCTTTTTCTTTTTTATCAGTGTGTGTAATCTAAAGGTTTTGGGTTGTTTTCTGTTAAGACTACAAGCAGTAAAGGATGGTTAAAAATTTAAGGTCAGAATTAAAAAGTACTGATTAAGTACAGTATTTAATTGTTGTATATTTTCATTTATTTTAGAATTAGTATATGATTTCTTTAGACATGAAAAGAGAAAGAAGGTTCTATAAATAAATGTTCAGATGCATTCCCATTGATTGGCTTAATCTATAGAAGAGCATTCAGTATTACTTGAATAAAATCTGGATTTTTATCCAAGTAATCCTGAATGCTCTACTATAGATATATATATATATTTTTTTAAATTCAAGTAACTTACAGTTAATGACAGTACTATGGATCTCCTTTTCTCTGGGAACTCTTGCTCTTATCTTTTTGTACTTTTTGTCACTTCACAGGAGTTCTGGGGCTTCTGAACTAGCAGCTCTCTGCCCCATACTGTTTTTTAACCTGCCTTACTGCTAGCCTCATATTACAAAAGTTTGTATTGGAAACACCTTAGCAGAATTTAAATTTCATAAAAGACTTCTAGTTGGAATTTAAGTTTTGAAATCTGTTGTCTCAATCTGTCTCTTTATCTTGTGTTATGCAAAACATTTTATTAAAATATAACAATCTGAACTACGTCTGTCCAAAGTAAGTATTCAGTAACATTTTAGACTTGGTAAATAGCATTGGTTTGTGTCCTTTTTCCCTTGTGATTTTCAGTGCCTTCTCTCAGTAACATGAAGGCACTCCCAAGCAAGTGTGTGATATGGCTTTTTTAAAAAAATTGCGTTGCTTTACTTTTTTCCCCTCGTTGAATCATATCACTGACACCCAACCTTACACGTGGGAATGAATGCTTCCTGTGAGAAGTTAGAGCAACCCTTTCACCTTCTAGATGTGTTTTGTGAGTCTAAATAGTGAACCAAGACTGTTAGTTTCACTTAGCAGGGTAACAAGTTTAGGCAAAGTAAATAGCTCCTCAAACATTTTCAAAGGTGTATTGATAACTGCAGCTTTTCTGTTTCCTCCACTTAGAGTATGATGAATGTCATAGTGATTATTTCTTAATGCCTCGTAAAGGTAAGAAAAGCTTGCAAATGCAATTTAGCCGCACTTAAATGCTCAACATTCAGGAAACATAATTTGCTTTTACTTTTCTTTTAAAATATTTACAGATATTTTTATCTCCTTTACACATTTGGTGTTGATGGAACTCAGTTTAGATGCCTTCCTCCCATGCATTGGAGGTAAGACGTGTAGCTATTGTCCATCCTTCAGAGTTTACGTGGTCACGATTTTCTACTTCGACAGATTCTACTTCTGATTTATTGTGTCATTAGATCCAGTTAGGACTGCAGGTAAAACTTTGTTCAACATATTCTACCAGATGTTGTCCATTCTGCCAAATTCAGAGCAGTCTTTGGGTATGTTATGTGGAAAAATAAACTCAGCACACCCTTGAACAGCTTTTCTCCTTTCGTTTCCATGCCTGTTTACTCTTTTGTGTGCTTGGCAACTGAAATTTCTGTGTATTCAGTTTTTAATAAAATACTTCCAGTAGTACTGAAGGCAGGCTTAGAAGTTATATCTCTGGAAATAAAAGAAGTGAAAAGATATTCTATTTAAAGTTATGTGTTGACTAGTGTTTTGAAATACAGTTGTCCTGTGCTCACTGCTAAAGATTTTTTGCTGAACAATACATAACAATTAAAAATATTCAAGAGCTAAAAATATAGGATTACTACATGCTTTGACCTGTGGTCAGTGAGTTGGCAGGAGTAGCCTTGTATTGTTTGTTCAAGGTTTGTTTGAAGAGAACAATTATAGGATGATCATTAAAAATATTGACATGCTATTTTTCAGGAGCAGAGGATTGAAAACACACCTTGAAGAAAGAGAGTTTTTAAGTATTCAGTTAGATTGCATTAAAAAAAGTAGGAACAAAAAGAAAATGTGTATAAACCTTCCTTTGAACAATATTGAATTCCAGTTATTGAGGAAGTGGTTTATGGAAATTGTGTATTTTTCTGCCCATTTGCTGTGCAGTATTTTGAAACAAGATACTACAAAATCTTAATTTAACAAAACCTTGATCTCTAAGAGAGAGAGAGAGAGGGGGAGAGGCAACCCCTCCACATAGAGGATCTCCAGTAAGACGAAGGAGGACTCTCAGTGGATTTTTGCCAAAGACTGAGGGAAAACTTCATCCCCCCATTTTGATGCAGAGTCAAAATCAAACCAGATGTACAGGGTAGTAGGTAGGACTAAGAGGAGTTGCCAGGTTGGTGATCTGAATGAGTGACTCTCTGGTGTAGAGATCTTGTTTGTGTGGATGAGAGTGTGTAGGTTGCCAGAGTATAGCTTTCCTGAGTTTATGCCAGACTTTTTACTAAATTAGTTCTGTAATAAAATATGAATGTTTTAGTCTTTGTTTTTCTGCTCTGTAGGGTTAGCATGCCTGCATTATTTTGTCCTCATCCCCGACTTAACTTTTTTACTTTCATGGCTGGTTTGAGATGTTGTTTTGGGAGCTGCCCATGAAAGAAGTCTGGCATTTCCTTCCACTTTCCCTTTGGGTATCCTGCTGAATGTAGTCACTCTCCTCTCCCAGAAGCTGTTGACTGTAGTTAAGGTTAACATGAATAACAGCGTTGGGCAACAAAAAGCAGATAGGAGAGAGCCGAGTTCTTCCCGAGTTGGGAAGCTAGAGCACTGTCTTGTAATATGAGAGGAGAGATATGGATAAAGTCACCTTTTTATTTTAATTCAGTTCAGTCTGGTTAAATTCTTCTGGTTAAAGTTCAGACAGAGCTTACTGTTTCCCATAGCTGTTTCTGTTGCCAGGCTGGGGAAGATGTGACTCGGACTCTTCCTTTGTGAATGAGTCTGCTTGTTCTAGTTGAAGATCCAGGTGGAATGAGAGGTACTTCATGCTTTGCCCAGTAAAGCTGAGTGGAATAAGGAGTGAACTCATGTCCAATTAAAAACAAAATAAAAATTCCTCTCCAAACACACTTTTGTTAAAATTTAGGTAATCTTTAATTTTATAATGTTTGAATCCATAACAGTTATCAGAACAGAGTTGTACTTATGATGATGAAGAGTGTTTCCTGTGTATAAAAAATGTTTATTGAACAAATGGACTGTTGCAGTTCAGTTGCAGTGTGGTTATGTGAGTCTTGATAAGAAAATGGAGAAGTGTATAACTTCCTCATTAACCTCACTAAGCTAGGTGAACTAGTACAGCTGTCCTTATGTTGCAAATTACCTACCAAAAAACTAGTTAACTTCAAAAATATTGGCCTGTGTTTCCAATGAGGCTGCCAATTTAGATTATGTGTTGATACATTTTTATTGGATTTAGAAATGTAGCGTTGGAAGAGATTTTGGGTGTTAGTTGTCTGTCCCCCATTTTAATTTAGAGTCAAAACCAAAAGAAGTCCTTACACGACGTTTGTTGAGGGTATTCTTGAGAGCTCCAGTGACCTTCTGACACGAAGTTGTTCTGCAACTTAACAAACTTTATTTGGACCAACTTTCTAACAGTATGTAATCTAAATTTCCCTGCTGATCAGGTTTTGTACTGCCATCTGTAGATGTGAAGCACAATTAATCACTGTCCTCCTTATGAGACTCGCATATTTTAAGATTATTATATTCCGCTTCCCTCTTATTCCCTAACATATTCTCTGTTCTACTCTAAGCCTAGCAAGCTATTTTAACTGTACTTCAAATTTGATATTTTCTTACAAACAAAGAAAAAACTTTATAGTAATCTTGTTCTCTCAGGACTTTTCTCAATTTAGCTTTTTTTTTCCCCCCTTCATTTGGTAGTACTCAAAATTTGTAAATGGTGGTATTTTGGAGCTTTTATCTTTGCCTCATAGGAGTAATTTCTTGCTTTAGTTATTTCCCTTGATTTACTTACAAAATCTTTGTTAATATGTAGCATAATGATATTTGTCTCATATGGTATTTGCCTCTTTTGTAACATCATTGCATTGTTTATTCTTCACGGATTTTTTCAAAGATAATAACATTTCTAAATCTGAACTACTTTTCTAAAGAACTTTTGCTGTCTGGGTATTTCATACATGACTGTTTTGTAACCAGATAATTTTAATTTTTTGAACCTTTTTGAATATTTGAATAATAAATACTTTTTTGAATCCGATTTCTGTCAACTCTGGTAGTGTTATTATAATCTTATATTTTATTAATAAGTCCTATTGCATTAAATTTTCCACTTTTTTTTGCTAAGTGTTTTTTGTTTGTTTTAATGTTACAAAGAGTTGGAAATAGTGTTTAACTATTTTTTAATCTTTTGTATGTATTTGGGTTGTTTTAGTAATCTTTAGTCTTTTCTAAGGAAAGAGATGACCTTTTAAAATAAAAATAATATATTTTTGTTATGTTTTACTCTCTGGAAAAAAAAAATCAGTTTCTGTTTGCCTGTATAAAGCATGCTGATTTCACCCAAGGAAAATAAATATAGTGATATTCTGAATTGCCAGAGGTGGTGTGGGTACCCTGAGCAATGTTGTGTGTAATGTTTGACTGGTGATCTCCATAGGGCTCTTGTTTTGAGGAAAGATTATTTAGTCTGTGCTTTTGACCCCTACTGTCAGGTATTTTTAATAGATTCATATATCGTATGAGGCTTACAAAATCTCTTTGGAAGTGGAGCTGTGCTTAGGTGGGGAGTTATTTCAGTGCATTTACTTCCCATTAGAGAGATATCCTTTCAAGTTTGTGCTAGTGCTATTTTTAAAGAGAAAACAGCAATTTATCTTCCAGGTTCTTTTGGTGGGGGTGTGTGTCTGTTTGGGTTTTTTTTTTTTTGGGGGGGTTGGGGGGGCAGAGGCAGGGATTGCCCCCTACCCCCAAGGTTGTTTGCAGAAAAGGGCTCTGTGCTGTGATGCTGCAATAGGCTTGGGAAAGGACCTGATGATCTAGGAGAGCCGTTCCGATGCTGCGATGTCCTTGGCTGTTCCTTTTGTATCAGCAGCTTGTAAATGTGTTTGAACAAGAAATAAGCTTCTGAAGAGTTTTCCCTCCTTCCCCTTCTTTTGCCTCTAACAAAATGTAGTAGGGAGCACCCAGTATATCCATGTTCCTGAATGTTAGTGTGATACAAGTTTCCCCCACCTATCTGGAACATTTAGCAGATACACCGCCCTTTTTTGAGGAACTTGCAGGCAGTCTTCTCACTGACATCTCCCTGTCAGACGCCTCGTATTTTAGAGCTCAAGCAAGGTAGTTCCTAGGAGAGCAGAGTCATGTGTGACTGTTTGCCGTAGCACAGTAGTTCACCTTGCTCCATTTAGCAGTCAGTGATGGACCAACTCTAGTACCCGAGGCCACTGAAGAGGAGATAATCTTCTTACAACCCAGAACGAATCCCTCAGTGACAGAGAATTCCTCTGTCCTAGTAGAAGGTGGGAGTTTCCTGCAGTGGGTAGGCATTTCTCCAGCGAGGTGGCTACATTGCAGGAACTTGAACAGCAAATGAAATCTTAATGTAGAGGTTTAGTATATTTTGTTTGTTTGTTTTTAAAAAAGAAGTGGTATTTCCCATAAAGTGGTTACTTTTGCTTTTAAGTTCACAGCTTCAGCTGCTGGATAAATACAGAAATGTTTGGGATTCCAGCGCACAGCAGGGAGGGCCTGTCACACTAACACTCCTTTTCCTTTTCTAACCTGCCAGCTGGTGACAGAGAAACTCCAAAACCTGCAGATGGGCCACGCCAGTCGTGTTTCTTGGTCATGCCCCTCCTCAACTGGACAGAGGGAGAAAAATGTGACAAAAGGCTCGTGGGTCAAGATAAGGACAGGGAGAGGTCACTCACCTATTGCTGTCATGGGCAAAACAGACTTGACTCAGGGAAATTAATTTAATTTATTACCAATCAAATCGGAGTAGGGTAATGAGAAATAAAACAAAACTTAAAATACCTCCCCTTCACCCCTCCCTTCTTCCTGGGCTTAACTTCACTCCTGAATTCTCATTCTCCCCACCAGTGGTGTAGGGGGGCAGGAAATTCAGTGCACTCTGTCCTCTTCTGATACAGTTTTTGTTGTAGCATGGCATTTCACACTCCTTTTGTAGTTTTAGACTCACATTCCCTACTTATTAAGCAAATTGAGTGTTTTAATGTCGTGCTACAAGTGCTAATTAAAGCTATTTTTCCAACAGCTGATCATTATCCCTTTTTTGATTTTTTTTTTAATTTCCTTTTTTTAAAATTTGAGAAAGCCAGCCAGCAGAGATTTTTATTTCATTTGTTCTATGTAAAATAGTAAATTCCTTTTCCATTCTTTGTTCCTATAGCTCTTAAATGCTTTAGAAATCTGTTTTCAGTTGCTGCAAGTAGCTTAAAAATGTTTGTCTGCTTTATTCTTACCTGTGGATGTAGATGAATGCTGGCTTTGGGGTGCCAAACACAATAAGGACTCCGTAATCTGCTAAATTGTACTTTTCCAAATGGGTCAAATGTTTTGCAAGTGTGAATCAGCTTTCTGAAACCTACTTCTGAATTTTGAAGTGCCTCTTCCCAGAAGCATGAAACATGAGAATGGAAGAAGTGAGGCTGCAAACTTTGGTCATACTGCATTTTTAAATTTTCATAAATTTACCTCAAAATCAAATTGGTTTTATTGGATATGGATGTCCAGTGACCCAGCTGGCATTGTTTTCAACAATCTAGATGATGATATGAATACTTCTTTGTAATGTGTAGTTTAGGTATATATTGCATAAATAACTTTTTTGGATGAAAAAAACCCCCTAACCTGAATATTACTTAAATAGTCTTTTATTACAGTTTAACATTATAGTTTTTTTCAGCAGTAGGTAAGTGGATATGTAAAGGATACCTAAAACACCACTGAAGTAATGTAAGGTGGTGGTACTGAAGCAATTTTGAATCCTGTCCTAATTCACTTTAACTTTGCAATAGCAAATTTTGCCTTTTCTACTTCTAGAACTCCTTTTGATAGGTGTTTTCTTCAGAAAATGTACCTGTGGGAAGAGCTGCACTTTGTCCTTCCCTTCTATAAATGTGTGCTTAATGGAATATGAGGAATGTGTTTGTGGATTAGTACACTTGCACAAATTACAAATTAGAAAGTAAATTGTATTTTCAAATGTCCCAAAGATCCTTTGTGGTTTGGTACAAATGTCTGGACTATGAATGTGGTCATTGTGCAGAGAAATATTTTCATAGATATGCTGTAGTACTTTGATTCGTTGTTTCATTGCCATTAGATTTGGAAGACTTACATGAAACTCGACAGATGTGTGGTGATAGACACAGAGAGGAGGTAATGCTTACAATTCCAGCCATCGATGTCCAGGGTGGGCTGGAAGGACCTTAATAAAGACCTGTGAGTAAAATCATTTTGGTTCACGTCAGAAATGCAAATTGTGACTTGCACTGCGTTAAAAAGAGTGTAAAGGAAACTGAATATAACTATTAAATATTTAAAATATCAGTAATAATAAAAACTTGCCAGTGAATGCATTTAAGCAGTTCATTATCAAGCTTCAGACATTGAAATGAGGCTTCTAAGACCAGACAGGAATAATGTTTAAATACCTGAGAGCTTCTTTAGAAATCTGTAGTATTGTTATAAGTGAAACTGTGGGCAAACCTTAATGTTTTACACATATAGCAAAAAAATGTATAGATAAAAATGTGAAAGCCTGTAGTAGTTAAATCAAACTCTGTAATGTTACTGTATCATGTAATTGAATGCTTATGTTCTGCAGGAGGTTTTGCCTTTATGGGTCTTTGATGTCAGTGCTGAGCCCTGTTGAGATGAATTTGAATCACTGCCAGTGCATTGCTCTGGTCTCTTACAGCCTGGGTTCTTACAGTGGTAATTTCTCCTTAAAATTATACATTCCAAGCTAGTATGGCGCTGCATTTTAAATATACGTATTTTAAGATTGGTTTTAGGGTGAAACGTAGTAATAGAAGAATGAACAAATGCCTTGACTTTGCAAATGAGTGTGGACTCTGCCTTCAGGTTGTTACTGACTTCTTTGGGACTTCTTACAGATGGATCACATCTGTGGCTGGTGCTCCTTGTGGATTCCCACATCTCGGCAGAGTTTTGCTTGAACTCTGATTAGGTGACCTATGCTGGTGGCTGGTCAGAGAACTCTAAAATGACATGTGTGATGGATCGGGCCTATTATTGTTTTTACCATGCTCCTGTTGTTACTCTGCCTGATTTAGTAAAATCTTAGTTCAGTAATGCATTTTGTGTTCTCTCTTTCTCTTTCTCCCCACCCTGCCTCTCTTGTTGTCAGGATGCTGAAGCACCAATACCAGAATTTTGCATCCCTAAGAGTAGAGCTCCCTGTTTTTCTGAGGATACTGCTCCCCTGCTGGGTGTATTAACTTTGGTGGAGCCTGTGATGTTTACACCTTGAAATGTCTCTAGATATTGAGGTGCTGATATACAAAGGCTTAAATTATAAGCCTTAAATTAAAGTTGACTTCGGAGTGAACTTCCCCACCTGTACTATAGTAGCATGAAATGTGATTGGGAGATTCTTTCCCCAACCTGTTTCACATCAGCATGAAATAGGATTGTGAGACTTTTACTCCTACAATCCAAAGCCAGGTGCAGAATACCAAAATAGTAGCTTCTTGGACATATCTCGGATCCTGGCCAAATCCGGGATGTGCCCATGTGAAGTGAAACTTACCCACCAGATGTTCCCGTGCCTTTCTGGCTGCGTACTTTGTTTGTTAGATTGTATAAAAGCAGGATCCTCTCACAGCAAAGATGGAAACCTCACCTACGAGTGGACTCACTCCGTAGGACTTCCCAATTGCTGAGGAAAAGCTCTCCAAATCCTTCACTGTGATGAGGCCCCCCAGCTGATGTACAGGATGTGGATGATGATAGTATTTTATGCAACTGGTAATGTTCCTTTCTTAATTACTATGCTTTTTCTTATGTAGTAACTAATAATTAGGTGCTTTACCGTGTTTAACTCTGTACCTTGCTGCTGCTTCTTTTTTTCCCCCTGTTTTAAACTCGAGTAAAACAAGTTTGTTTTTAGTATTCTGTTGGTGTCTGTGTCCTTTTTGCCAGCCCCATCAATTGGCAAAACAGGTCCCTACATAAGGAATTAGGGTCTGCCTTCAAAAAGTATGTAGCTTACTCACAAAAATCAGCTGTGCTCTAGCCATTACAAAGTTATGTGAATATTTATATGCATAATTTCTTTAATGTTAAAAATGGAAAAGTATTTTTAAGTCTGCTTTTCACATAATTGCAAACTCATGGAATACAGACAAAATAATAAAATATTCTTTAAAAAGTGAAGATGACATTTTATTGCTTACTTATATCCGCAAAGGAATCTCACAGTATATTGGTGGTCTGTTTTCCAGAAATACTGTTACTCTAAGTCAGCCCACATTGAGAGCTGGTGATAAAAATCTTGATGTGAAACACACTTTCACAGCAGAAGAGTGCAGGTGCAAAATAGAAAAGCAAGCATTTTTTTCAAGTGGCATCAATTGTTTTCTCTGCAATATGTAGGAACACCAGAATATTTTTAGATTAAAAAGATTAAAAAATTATCCATTGCATTTGTGATAGCTTATATGTTTGGGTTAGTTATTTGTCGTTTGCAATATCCATAATGCTATCTTAAGCATCCTAATTAGGTTTGAGCTTTTCATAGGGAGGCTGGAAGGCTCTCGTGCAGTTGTGGTGCTGTGGCAGAGCGTGTGCAGCACAGCTGCTTTCTGATGTCAGTCGCTATTTCAATGCAGCGAAAGTGGGAGAGGAAGAGCATTAAAAAGACAGTTTTTAAGAAAAAAAGTGTCGTCAGTAAGCAAATTATTTTTGTCTGTGTTGTTTTGATTAGGATATGAAATAACAAGTGAAGTCTGATTGCTACAAAAGAAATTACATCTGGAGAGTTTGACTGGGGCAGTTTCGGAAACTTTTTGGTGAAATGTGTCATTTTGCCCCTGCACTTGGGAGAACTCTGGGTTGTTTTTAGGAAAAACTACTGTTAATACCCACATTCACCTGGCCTTCAAGGAAAGCAAGATCCTCTCTTCTCAGTGCTCTGTATTTGTAAGGAGTTACAGTGCTGTGATCAGAGACAGTAGAAGAATGGTGGACTCCTGGCTTCCCGGTTGAGCAGGATAAGCATTCCTGGGTTTGTTTCCTCCCTTTGTAGGCATCCTTTCAGTATACTGATAATATCGGGCGGGGTTTTTCTTGGGGTTTTCTTGGATTTTGTAGATTAGGGTTGAAGGATAATTTCTACTGACATTGTACTCAAGGATCTTGGCTTCCAAAGTGAGGTGAAAAATGTTTCGTGAAACTGTTTCTTGTGATGGACTGGCATTTTCCTTTCAGATACATCCATGCTGGCACATGGATCGTGTGGGAGGGCAAGAAAGGTGAATTCATAGGCATTTGTAGTAAAGGAACTAATTTTTTATTTTGTTTTTAAATAAAATCAGAGAACATGTGAAGGCTTTGAAGGGGTTGCATATAGTATGTCAATATAAAATATATTTTTAACATGTATTTATTAGACATTAAAAAGGTTAGTTAAAATTACTAGTATGGAAAAGGTCTTTGGCCACTAAAAAGCTGGACAGTATTTACTAATACTTGTCGTAAGGTCACTGATGCAGAAGTACAAGGATTGTTGCTAGAGAATACCAAACAAAATTTTGTGCTACCACTTAAAACACATGGCTTGCATACCAACTTTGTTCTGCATGTTCATACACTTACAGCAGTGTGAATCACAATTTATTTTCTTTGTGTTTTGTTGCACCTTTGTGTGGGTGACCTCAAATAAAGGGCACTAGGTGATGATGGTAAACATTAACATTTACTTTTAAAAAATACATAGATATTACTAGCACACACAATTTTAGCTTAAAAATAAGTTTATTGAAAGGATATCTTCTCTCTTTTTTTATTTAATGTAACACAGCTATTTCTGTGTTACCTTCAAAGCACTTTAAGAACATAAAACATGCTTATGTAAGGATTTCTTTTGAAGGTAGGTATGATTTCTATCAGTGAGGTGTAATCTGCTTTTTTAGAACATTCCTAAGGAGATGTGAAACAATACCTGTCCACTGAGGACAGGGAAGCAACCTTCCCGTCTTTATACCTTTACTGAAGTGTTTGGAGACTGGTTATTAGAAAAATATTGTGAACTCACTTTTATATTTCAAGTAGAAATGTGCATAGGTGCATGATTTTCATCCCAGTCTTTTTTTAGATTAGAAAGACTTTTTTTTTAAGCCCAACACATAGGATGAACACTTACAAAAATTAGTAGTCTGCTTATGCTGAAGCACAGCCTGCACATGGTCCAGTTAGTTTAGCTTTTGGTGTTCAGGACAGTTACCCACATATAATTATGAGCTCTAAGTGTCTTCAGCCATTGGAGTGTTCTGCAGAGCCCCATGAGGCTGCAGTGGACAGGGCTCAGCTCCTTGCAGATTGTGCCCCACCATCAGCTTTTGTGCCAGGTTTGACCTCCTGTGCAGAGTCTCCTGTTGTCTGATAATATATCATCTTGTGCTGGGGATTTTCCTCCTCCCCAACTGGTTACACATCTCTCCCTCCCTTTGACATAGGTGTCCACAAATTTTAGGGGGATGCATCAGAGATGCCTGCTTTTTGTCACACTTAGATGCTATCAGCTGCTGGTTTTGAAAGGTCTAGGAGAAGGAACCAGAGTTGTTATTTGAGCACCTAATTTCCTTGGTCTCTGTTGGCTGGGCTTTCTGGCAAAACTGTTTCCTGTAATTCACGTCATTCACCCCGTTTACTCCTCCATTGTGCTGCCTTATGAAAAATGTAGTTCTATTGCAGAAGCTATCTCAAAGCTTCTTTTCCAAAGAAAACTGGGGCATGTTGGCTGAACTGTGGTTTCCCTGAGACACCACAGCAACATTTCTAAATTTAGTATTTTCTAGATTTCTTTTAGACAAAGATAAAAGTTGCATTTTGTTTTAGTTTCAATGCAGACCACCTGTAGAAAACCTACATGGAATTATTATGTAGGATTGACTGAGTTGTGAGTAGATGATAGTAATGATGTGCTGGTTTTAGAGAGCTTGTGTGGATACTATTGGTTTGGGTTTTTTTTTTTTTTTCATTTTTAATGTATGATTTTTTCATATTTTATTTGTAGTACAGCTGTACTCATGAATTTTCACTCATGAATTTTTTGTTTTGTGTTGTAAATATTTTGAATATTTATTTTGAAGTTAATTTTGTAGTTTTGTATTGTCCCTGTATGTTTGACACTATAGAAATTATATTTGGATACAAGCATGTTTTACTATAATTGGCCCATTATATTTTGTATACTCAGCTATATAGTAGCAGATTTAATTAGAAATACTGCATAGTGGTACCTATAATAAGAATAAGAATAAATTCTAAATAAGAATATAGACATTTCTAGAGAAAAATAGAGGAAGATAGAATTGATAGTATCCACATCAATATTTTATGTTTCCAGCAATTCTAGCACACAGAAAATCTAGTGGAAAGTTAGAATGCAATAAACATAAAGGTATACAAAGGCACTTGAATGAATGCTTTCAAATAGCTGTAGCTGCTGGATTAAAATATTTTAAAATATGTAGACCCAAGTGAGCTTTCAAATTTCTTTTTTTCATTTCTTCTCTTCTTTAATTCATTTATTATATCATTGCACACAGAGGTAGTGTTTGTTAAATGTGACTTTTTTAAAAAAAAATTCCCTCTGTAATTTAAAAAGACTGAGTTTATCTTAAGTTTTAGCTTAACTGTGATAGCTTGGGTTTATAACACTTGTAGACAATCACAGGAATAGCATAGCTATCTTCAGACCTGATAATAAATGTATTCCATGTTAGTGTTTACATATGTGTGCTCATGCATGTACGTGGATGGTTAAATTTACATTCTTGTAATAAGGGGTGGTTTTGACTGCGGATAAAGTGATAGGAACCTTCCTCTGAGCTTGGAGAAGATAGTCAGGTGTTGAATTACTTGTTTTACTTTTTATGGTGACATGTTACATCATGCTACCTTAAGGAAAAGTTGGTCAAACCATCATTGTTTCACCCTTTTTATTGAAAGCCTTGATTATTCATTGACCCTTTAGTTGTTAATTCTGTGCAGGGTTAATAGCTTTATAGAGTTCCTGAAGAAACTCTAAATATAAGACTTCAACAGTGATGTAACCTCTTTATTCTCATATGTCTGATCATTTTACAATGAAGTACTCATTTTCTTCAGAGCACTCTATAATGATGTACCAAATACTTCGTAAGAATGAGGAAATACAGATTGTAAAAGTAATTTGTTTTTTATTAATTTTTGTTGATATCAGGACTGAAACTTCAGAGTGTTTTGTGGTAAAAACATGTAGCATTTGTCTGTATGCCTGTATGAAAATAACTTTATATTAGTGTTTCTTCTATAGGTAGTGATTTCTTGAATACTTTTTGGACTTTAAAAGTTGTTAGAATAATTTTTGCAGATCTTCTGTAATTATCACAACGAAATAAATCAGATTGGTGATGACATCTACCAAGACTGTGTGTTAAGGTTTGTTGTGAGATAGGCTTAAACACCCACTGCTGGGATAGTAGTTTAGTGTGTACTGTTAGATTAGGTTATATGCCATTGCTTTTTGGCAATGTGTCCTTGTGACTTTTCCCCTTTTATTATGTTTGGTTCCAAAACATGGAATGAATCAATCCTCATCATATCTGTGTTAATCTCGGATGTAATTCTCTCCAGTTTTTGTGAACTGAGGTAGCAGCTGAAAGTTGAGCTCTTCTGTATTGCTTCAGTATATTCGGATCAGCTGGGAGTCCTAGTCTGCTCCCAGTCTTTTGTGTAAATGAAGCACACTGTGTGTTTTATTGGAATTCATTCTCTTTAGGTTTCTCCATGTCCGGTTAAGGTAACTGGTGTTTTAACATTGCTGATGTATCCATTCTTGGCTGCATAAAATTATGACTGTCCTTGTAGCATTTTTGTAGTTGAAAAAGTAATATTCATTTAAAATAAATGGTATTTTTTATTATTAACTACATATACAAAAAAAGGAACATCTGCCTTCCAAATGTTATTCAATGATTGTAATTAAAAGGTTAAATAAAAGCTGTGGCAAGCTTTGAATTTTGAGGCATTTGCAACAGCTAGTAATCTGACTTACTGCAGACATTTTTGTCAAAGTTGAAAAAGTTAGAGCTAATTAATTTCTTGGGAGACATATGATAAAATTGTAGGTGTGATAACATATTTGAGTAACATATGGTCGTTATGGGGCACCTTTCTAATGACTGAGCACCAAGTTAAATATAGACTTCCCAGTTTTTCACTTCTTCTATTAGTGGTTCTTTGTTACTACGTTTTAAACTCCTCTTATTTTCTGCTGTGCGTGAAATAGGATTCTTTATATGTTTGTAAGAAATTTTAAAAAAATATTACTACCACAGTGCTGTGCCTTGGTGAAATTTACTGAGGCAGACAATCTCTCTTTGTCATAACCTTTTGATTTTAGTTGCATTAATTTAGCTTATGTACATTTTGACATGTATTTTGTAAAACCTGAAACTTGCTGCTGAACGTTTAGGTGTGTGTCCTCAAAAGTAGGACCGAAAACATTTTTGAAAGATTTGTAGAAAATGCTTGTTGCTCTCCCTATATGTAATATATTGAAACTTACTTCAATAAACTATTGTAATTTATTATGTCATAAAAAGGGGGACAGAGGTATCAATTTCTCATTCAGTTTACAAAGTCATAATAAAATATATCATGTTTCATGAGAGGCGGTTCTACCATTCCTTAGGAGGCTGTATGTAAAGATGGTATTAGAACAAATAAATGTTTTCTTTTGTAATAAAAGTAATCAGAAGCTTTACCTAGTTTTAAATTTAATTTATCTATTATTATAATTTAGAGCAAATTTCAAACTTTATTATTTCAGTGTCAACAAGTGGAGTGAGCAACCCAATATATAATTTGGTGATAGTGGCACACACATGAGGAAGGAAATAAAAATGTTTCGGGTGAAAATGCAGAACAAAATGGAAGGAGGAAGGTTTTATTTTGGAGGGCAGGGATTGGAGAAAGTAAATGATGCATGAGAAAGCTGCTGTTTGTAGGGAGAGGAAGGTAAAGGCTGCATGTTGATGGGGGGTCTAAGTATTTGTGTGAATTGTATTCTCAGTTGAATAAGAATTTTTTTGCAAGTTATGCTTTTTTCTGTATTTCAGTATCAAATGAAATGGAAAATGTGGGGGTTTTATTGCTATAAAAATTAAAATGAATTAATCTAGTTCTAATGGAATTGCTCATCAGTTTTGCATTGCTGGAGATGATGCTGGATTATCACAGAATCTGAATTCATCGTAGCTGCAGCTTCACTTTTGAAGCCTTGTCACACAGCCTGCAACTGTGGCTACGGAATGAAGAAGGTGTTTTAACTACTGCAAGAAGAGTGGTAATGATTATTACTTGAATGTGGCCATCCTTTTCTTACAGGAGGGTGAAAAATCTGTGCTGATACTTAGAGAGACAGAGAAAATCTCATATTGCTTGGAAGGATCAAATAGAGAATTGTGTCTTGGTAGCTGTGGAACTAGTGGAGAGAAAAATATCCTGAGAAAGATATGACAAGGAGTGCCATTTTCATGCAGCTGAGGTGCCTGGCACTATGTACAATGTTGTTTGGACTTTCTTTCTTACATTGGTTAGATTTCTTTTTCTTTTTCCTTTTAGGTATTTTTTGTAAAAAAGGGAGCTTTAATATGTTTCTTGCTTTTTTGTTTGCTTAGATGGTATTTCCTAGCAAGCTTGTTGGCTAGAGAAGAGAACAAATTATTTCTACCAATGAAATAGTGTTTTGCTGTTTGCGTTCCCTTGGTTACACCTGTCACTGAAAACATGTACTAAGAATTACTAATGAAAATATTTTTAATGGATATAGTAAGTTTCAGATAGAGTTAGGTTTCTCACAACCTAACTCCTCCCAAAACTGTCCAGCTGATCAGACTATTTATTTACTTATATATTTATTTCTGCATATCCCTGAAGCGTTAAGAGCATGATCACAGATAGAAATGAGTGGAATCAGTTTAAAGTCTAGAAGTCTTACTTGATTTAATACTCGATGATTCTGCTTTTTGTTAAATTAGAAATATTTCTGTAATCTTTAATTGATGATTTTGTCTAAATAAAATTAACTTGGTGAATAAGTTACTCTTTCAGAAGCAAAAAGTGATTGAGTACCTGTTGGCGATACAGGTAGAGGGATGTGGGTGAGGAGGAAGACTTAAGGCAGGAATGTTCAGTCCTGATATGCCTGATATGCTGTATACACGAGACATTTGGATATTTTTACTTTAGTCTATTTGCCTACAAGTGACATTTGTATGTTTTTATTTTAGCCTGTTTGACTGTAAGTAAGTGTGTTTAATTCTGGGGTATTCACATCTGAAATTATCAATAGTGTACTTACTATGCATAAATTGTTGTGCCAGATGTGATGAGGTCAGGACTCCAGCTATTCACATGTTTAGTTAGTTACTGTTGAAAATTGTTGAAGCCCTGAAGGGACTAGCGATTGGGGAGGAGGATGTGTGTTAAAAATCTAATTAAGAAAAAAAAAAAAAAAAAAAAAGCAAGCATCTTGTGGCACATGATGAACTCTCACATCTAAGCATTTTTGGATGCTTTCATAGCCATCTGTAGAGGGAGGATCATTGATTATGCATCAGCCAGATAAAAGAAATCATCCTGATACATTTCTTTCTTCACCAGATACTATTTTATTGCAAAATACTGTGGTATCTTGATCAAATGATGAACCAAATTTTTTTTAAGGTGTGGTAATAAAAGTACGCTGTATAGAGAACACAAAGTATATACTACAATGAAAGGCTGAGTTTCTCTTAGTGGTTTCTGTTAGCTGTATAAATCATAGGAGGGAGGAAAATCTTGGTGAATCACATTTAAAATGAGTCACCACCAGACCCCTCCCATCCCACTACTGGTGTGCTTTTCCTGCAGCTTCTCTTCTGAGTTGAAACATTGTAAAAATAATTTTGAAAAAACACTGTTTTCTGCTTAAAACTTTAATGTTCAGTTTAGCATTATTTAGTCTTCATAAGTTATGAAACTAAGGAAAAAAAGGGGTTGTTATGCAAAGTCGGTTGTTACGAGAAACAAATTTGCCATCTGCATTTATTTAAGAAGATAAAGGGTAGTGTATTAAGAATGTACACCAGACCAGTTAGGTTCTGTAATGTACAGAGCAAGACAGCAAGATCTTCATAGTTTCATAGGAGACTGACATAATTTAGAATAAATTCCTGTTCTGTTGCTGATCACTTTGTTAGAGGTGTTAGATCACAGCATAAACTTCATTTTCCTGATATGAGTCCCATAATGTTTGCTTTTTTTTTTTAAGGAATTCAGAATAGCAGAAAGCAAGAAAGCATGTTTTTTTTTATTCATTTGTTTGTTTTCTCTTTAAGGCAGTCTTTCAGCTTTCTGTATTGAAATAATTCCAAACATTCAAATGTTAAAATACCACATTTGGCATATGACATTTCTCATTGAGGAACAGATCTGTGTTTGTCATTTTTCTGTGGTTTCGGGTTTTTCTTGGGGCTGGAGGGTGGAATGTGATAACCATTTGCAAGTTTTGTACTTATTTAAAAAAAAAAAAAAAGGAATTTTTATATTCCAGCTTTTTGCTACTTGTTGACAAAATATGCAATTGCTGAATATAAATAAGGGCAATTGCCCATTTTCTTTGTAGGTTTACCTCAGCAGTTCAACACTGAAAGGTACACTAGTGTATTTTAGATGATGCATGAGCTGGAGCACTTTCTATTGTTTTACAGTTCTGTTTTTGGTGCTGTGAGTGAATACTGTTGCAGTTGCCACCGAGTTTGGGTTGTTTGGGGGTTTTTTGTTTGTTTGTTTGTTTTTTTAAAGGAGGGGTGTGTGGTTTTTTGTTATTTGTTTTCTGGGGGGTGGTTTTTTGAGGGAAGAGATCTCTAGATACAGAAATGAAATAAAAAAATGTGGTGTGCCAACAGTTACTCTTTGAAATAAAAACATGAATTAAAATGCAGGTAAATAATGTAACATGGAAAATTCACTGTCAAATATATACACATAAAATTAAGACTATATTTAATATGCATACAAGGTAGACTTTCTAATAAGTAACTCTATGTAAGAGTTCTTAAGTTCACTGTATCTGCTGGAAAATTTGAACATAAAATATGAAATGGAGTTGAGGTCAGCTCCTAAATAAAGAATAAAGGAAATATGGAGTAGCTTCTTGCTCAGAGTTCCTGTGCTTATGTGTATGTACCTGAAATTAAGCCTGTGTAGTCAGCTTTAGTTCTGGCCTTTTAAAAACTTTTTGAATGCTTCACTTAGTAAATAACTAGTTAGCCTTTTAAAGGAGTTTGCTTTGGATGTGATTTCCTGTTTAAAAGCCAAGAAAAAAGTAATTCTATCACGTGGAGTTGTATCATCTCCCAGTTTGGGTAAGAACAGACATTTGCACTTTAAATATGTAATTGGTGGCTGTAACAAGCTTTTACCTGTAATGAGAACTAGTTACTAGAAGGGAATGAAACACTACTTCCAGTGGTTTTCACAGCTGTGTGCTGCCAGAAGAATGCAACAACCCCAGACCCCTGATTTCAGATCTTTTTTTGACCTTGATACTCACTTGTCTTTCCCCTTCTACTTAATCCCATGTTCCTTTTCCTTCTGTATTTGTATTCTCCTCTTTAATTGATGTGCTGCTCTTGATTTACACTTAAACCTTCTAGATCTGGCCCTCTTCTGTCTCTTTGTCTTCTCAGGCCATCATGAGTCCCAGCTCTCTCTCTGTGCTCCTTTCTATGACTGTTTTGAATTTCTCTCAACTCCTAAACTTTCTAGCCATCCACTTGCCTGCTCTGGCCATCTTGTGCTTTTTATCTCCTGCTGCCCTTTTGCCCCATTCAGAATTCTGCAATGAGTTTGTCCCAACCTGAATTATTCCATGTGGACTGCTTCCTTAGTCTCTATGCTACCTGGATATCATTAAAGGTAATATTTGGAGTGCAAGAAAGAGCTTCTCTACTGTCATTCAGTTCTCTGGCAGTGTTGCAGAAAATTGATTGTCAGAAGGAGCAATTGCAGGAAATGACCTGGTCAGTCCCTGCATCAGAGGGGAGAAAATGGTCTGCATAACAAGCCTTTGGAGAGTTGGGCTGCCAGCCTCAACAAGTCTTATTTTAGCAGGTATGAAGTGGGTTTTTTATTTTTTTAAATATTCATCACATTTGGGTGGCTTTTCCTATAGACATCTCTGACATCAGGTGAATCCCCTGCCAAACTGCCAGTTCCAAGTAAAATTTCAAAGCCTAGTTACTAGAGCTTTTCAATAGGTTTACTGTAATGGTTTTACAGAACAGCATGACAATGTAGCTTCCCCTAATTCCCTGAGAAATAACTGACTTGGTTCAACTTGTTTCAATTTGAATTTAAATTCAGCTAAATCAATGGAAAGACTACCTGTAGGTAACGTGGGAATTGTTTCAGGCTACTGAGATGACTCCTCTTCAAGAAGGTGGAGACAGCCATGCTTGTGTCTGCTCTTTCATGCTTCGAATATAGTGACATTGCCCTTTAGCATTCTCAGATTTTCTTCCAGGGATTGATGGTTGTTACACTGCAAAGGAGGGAGGTTAAGAGGTTGAACTATCTTGATGTCTTTTTCTCTGAAAAGCCCAAGGTAACTTAAAGGGATTGATTTGCATTATGAGAGAAAAAAAAAAAAAAGGTTTCAATATGCAGATATGAGACTTACAATTTAAATGTATATAAACTAAGTATGCATATTCCATTTATTTGACAAAAAATATAATAGGTAAACCAATACAGAGCTCATAAGCTTTTAAAATATAAATGTGTTTAAGAGGATGCATAAAGTATATACGTATATGTAACTATATATTATAATTTCCCATTTGAATTAAAATTGCCTGAATTTTGATAAATTGGAGTCTTAAAACTGTTTACCAGGGGCTGGTTTTTCTCAGTCACATGCTGCATTTGACTTGTGATAACCCCCAAGAGGGTTCGTTCCATAACTTTCTTTGCACAAAGAAATTGGGTAGTGATTACTTGTTTGCCCAAGAAGTCCAGACTTGTTGGTTTGTCAAAATAAAATGTGTAAGGTATGACAGTTAGTGTAGGTAATCAGCACACAAGGGAGGAGTATGTCCAAGATCTTGCTTAGCACCCTTGAAGTCTGCAGTCCAGATGACTGCAGAATGAGGTTTATGGTAGACGTCACTTGGCATTTTTCTTTGCATAAGTGTTAGAAGAGAGTTTGTGCTGTTGGTGTTTGATGTCTGGCAAGACTCTCTAGGTATGTGGGCACAGAGTTGTTACTTCCTTTTCTCAACTGGTTCTATTAATGAAAAAAGGCTGTAAGAGTGTAAAGTTAAAAAAAAAATCAGGCTAATGGGTTTGGAAGGAGACGGCTTGAAATGCTTGTATATACTTGCTGAATGTGCTTGGTAAGGGGTTATTTAAGCACTTTGCTCACAGTAGAACTGTATTTCTGTTCAAAAGTGTTTTTGTTACCTGAGCTTCCAAACCTGCTTCTCCCTTTTTACAATTTTTTAATTCATTAAAACTGTTTTGACCCCCTATTCTCACTCTTCCACCATAAATACTTGTTTAGATGTAAAATGTGACTAAATAGTATATTAATGTGAGAGAGACTGAGTTGTATAATATCTGTTTAAATGCTCAGTTCTCTTTATGTTACTCTCATGGTCCTGTACTCTTTCAAAGTTAAGATTATCAATGTCCTGCTTTCCTGGGGTTAGCCTTTGATTACTGGGGAGTTTCTCAAATAATTATGCACCTTCTTAGGAAGATGAAGTCGAGAATGATGAAAATGGAACAAGGCCAAAAAATGTAGGAGGAGGATTATATTACTAGTTATAACTGTGGTCCTATTTTTTTTTATACTGGTGATTATATTTATACTGGAACTCTCTAGATAAAGAATTGCTTATCAGTAAAATGAAACTGTAGAGGTTCTTTTTCAACATTAAAAGTACCAGTGGCTTTCTTCCACCACCCAATATGTATTTTTTGCATGGATATTCTTGTATTGGTCAGATACTGAAATCTGTAGGTTATGCTTTCTCCTGTGTACCAGAATTATGAACTGTGCTCATGGTTACAGCACTTGTGTCCAAAAGTTAAAGCACTCTTAATTTTTTGAGAAACTTGCCCTCTGTGTCCAAGGGTTTAGAGATCTTCTTATAGGTAGAGATCACAATTTGAGAAAGAATCTCTAAAAATGTTTTGATATTGAGTAGAGGACTCCTGCCTAGAAGTATCACTCAGGAGAAGCCACATAGAAGGAAACACAAACCATTTAACAGCATCCATCTCCAAACTAGATCTTGTGACAGAGGAAGTCCTGGAACGTGTGTGCATGAATGAACTCAGTCAGGAGCTGACTATTGACTCAGTTTGGTTATATCTGCAGAAGTGACCCGTTCTCCTGCAAATTAATGAGGAAGTAAGAATATAGCACCAATGGTCACTCTAATGCATATCCTGTCTCTGATAGTAGCTAACATTTGATGCTAGGGAAGAGTATAAAGAACAAGGAAAGATGTTAAGTCTTTCTGCAGTTCTTCACAGTTGGCTTTCCTCTTTACTAGCCTGAACAGCAATGTAGAATCAGCAGCTTTGGTTCGCTGCCGCTTACCTTCTTTACTGGTCATTTATGACTGTGTTGGACCCAAGGGTGGATCACTGCAGCTCTCTACTGGTGACCCTGCTTTTCATTATGAAAACTGACCATTTACTCTGCCTGTTTTCTGGTTGGTTTTATTTATTTTATTTATTTGTATTGCAAGGATCATCTCTTTTGTCCTGTGAAAGCTTAGGTTTTTTAGGTTAAGGATATTGTTCAGTGTTGTTGGGGAGTTGATACAGTCTGTATCAATTAGATTTTTTTTTCCTGATCTAAATGCTTATTAGCTCTTTAAAAAGACCCCTGAGATTTCTGAGATATAATTTCTTTTTACAGAGGCTGTTTTGACAGTTTTTCCATACTAGTCTGCCCACTAATTCTGTTCTCCAGAATATCTTATAGTAATTTGCTCAGTTCAGGTGTCAAGATTTTTGGTTTGCAGTTTGTTTGGATCTCTCTTGGAACTCAACTTGGAATTACTTTAAGCTATATTACAATTGCAAGAGTATAGAGAAAATTAGAATTGCTTAAGAAGATCTGCCTAGGCAGCACTTCTTGAATTATCAACATTCGTAAACAAATGCAAAAATCAGAGGTTTGAAAGGTTAGCCAAGACACCCAAGAGTATTTGTTTTGAAGAAGAGCTGTTACCATTTACATTGCTTAACTAATTCACCTTTTAGCAGGAAGAGTCTTGATAAAGCACTTGATCTGATTTCCTGTATTAACGTATAAACCTGAGAAGTTTATAGCTATACTTTTCTGGCACAGCTGCTTGGGTCACAATCCTCAAAAATGTGATCAAACTTGTAAATCTATAGTAATTAAAATCCTTTAAAAGTCAGAATTGTCTGAGGAAGAGACAGTGAGCATACACACATGGGCTGCTGTAAAAAGGTCAGAAGTTAACAGAAAGGAGCAGTGATGATCAGTAGTGGACAGCTATGGAATTTGCTTGCCAAGACATTTAAGACTATCTCAGCTGGTCTCAAAACCTTGCACTGGTCCAAGATACTGAAGCACATCTTTGGACAATCTGTTTTTCTTGGTATTTTCCTTTTTTTTCCTTGTCATATCCAAACTTTTTAGCAAAAGATAAGGAATGTAATTCAGTTGTGAAACCAAAATCTGAGGGATCATTGTGCTCATACGTACAGCATACATTGTGTCAAGGATTTTCTCTTTCTCTGCAATTGTGTTTTAAAGATTAATGAAGTGGACTTCTTCACATTGGAAGAAACTGTTGAACATTGTCTTTTAATGTTCCAGAAATTTGTTCTACAACGTTTCTTAAGTTTGTAGGCTTGGATGAGTTTGAGGGTCTGTTCTAGAGGTAGTTTTCAAGAGTGGTTGAAAGTACAGTAGATTTGCACTTATGTGAAGTGAGTAAAAGGAGATTGAAGTATAAAAGCAAGTCTTGAAACAAAATTATAGGATGACACAGACTGGAAAACTGAGGAATTAAAAAGGAGTTTGAGGAAACATATTTTGTTAAACATATTAAACATATTTAAAGAGTGAATCCAGATGAAGTTGCCTAGAAAAGGTGGTTTACTTAAATAATTTCTATTTCACAGAGCAAGCTGCTACTCTACTGTGCTCAATGTATAAATATTTATCGCAGTAGGTATCTCAAAATATGTAAAAATCATTTTGGGGTTTTTTTTTGGTTTGTTTGTTGGTTTTTTTTGACTAAAATATACTGTAACTGTGAGATTTTGTCAAACCTGCATGGCCTCTTTGTATTTCAGACATCAGCTGATATTTTGCTGGTTGGCATCCTTTTGAAATTGTTATGTGTTCCAACTGCTGCTTCATAGTGCAGAGTACAATGATGTTGTCTGTTAGCAGATATGGAGGTTGTGGCCATGTATTGAGAGTGTTGTAAGTGATATCAATATGTAAAATTGTTTTCCCTATGACCTCTGTGATGCTGCGTGGATATTGGGAGAGAAGACAAAAGAGAGAAATCAAAATGAGCAGTTAATTTTATAACGGTATTTTTCTTAATAGATTTCACTTAATATATGGCTATTCCTGATGCCAGCTAGCAATCAAGTGACTGATAAGATAAATTAGTAGTGCAGCCCTGGTCTAACACAGAAACTGCAAGACTTGGAGAATTCACTTCTCTGAAAATCATGGGGAATTCACCCCAAGACAAGAGCACCGGGGAACTGAAGTGGTTGCCTCAGACTGTGGAGGAAGCTTTGAGTTTCTTCTTCTGGGAATTTGTCTGCTAGTGCCATTAGTCAGTGATTCATCAGCCGACTGTGAGCTGGAGGTGCGTGTTGCTATGGAAGAGGTGTCAGGCATGTGCCTTTCAGCAGACTGAAAGCATGGCTGAAGACTTTGAATATTTGCGGTCACAAATTGGTGCCAGGTTTTTTGATTATTTTTTTTTATTTCCCCATTAACTTATTACCGCTCTTTACGAGGTAGTGAAATTCATCAGATAAAGGATTATTTTTCCATGGTCACACAAAGCCTTCTTGGTCACTTTGGAAGGTCATAATACTTATTTGGTGTAGAAAATGCCTCAGTTTTATGTAATGGAAATTTGATATTTTGGCCTCAAGCCACTGTTGACGTTAATGATGATTTAATTTCAGTTGCTGTTCTCTGAGATCTAAAGTTTCTAGTGCAACACTGACTTAAGAAGCATTTTGCTCGGCACTTTATTAAGAGGGAAGATTTCCACAAGACCTCAACAACCTGTGAACCTGGAAGAGTGAACAGAAGTTGGAGATGTGTCATATCAAAGCTAGAGGCTTCAGAGAGGAGCTCAGTGATGTGAGACTTACATACCATGTTTTGTAGACGTCTGTGGCAGGAGGACTGGGGCCTGACTTAAGAGTTGGGAAGAAGATTTGGGAATATTTTCAGTAAGTTTTGTATAAGTTTTGTCTGGGGATTTATCAGTGAAATACCCTTTCTGGCCAGGAATTAGTATAAACGCTTTGAGATATGAAGAAAATTAAGGTTTTGAATGAGGTGGTGTATTGAAAAAAATACAAGATATGCTTTATTAAATTCTTTCCTTAAAAAGATACAGCTCTATAACCTAGTTCTCATTTCAGTATTTTTAATGCAGCTTTAAATATACATCGATATATTTATAAATATCACACGGAATTTTGTTTTATCAGTTACGGAACTGTGACTCTGTACTGGTTTTTCTTCTTACTCACAGTAACATTCAGAATGAATGAATTGATGTAGGTAAAATAATATAAAAATGCAACCTTGTATGCCACAAATGTATCACTGAAAGTTCTTTTCATAATGTAGCTGTACCAGGAATAGTTTGCAAGTTCAAAAACATACTAGCGGCCTTTCTCAGTGGGAGATATAACCTTGGTTTCAGCAAAGCTGTTCTCTTAACTCTTCAGTTCGTGGTTTTATCTGACAAGTTAATGACCAACTTCACATTTTTTTCATTAATTTTTGAACTGTGTTGTCTAAAATTGAAATACCTTCTAAAAGTCAGTAGATACTACAATTTTTCTTCATCTCGTCTCTTGGAAGTCTGTATACTCAATAACATATGTTCTCACTGAGCCTTCATGAAAGAGTAGAGTAATATCTCATGCAAAATTTAGTTATCTTCAGTCTTCATCATCCTGGAAAGCAAGGTATTCTTTCCTTTTGGGGTTAATGAAAGATCCTCGTGTATAAGAATTCAGAGTGTTTAAACTGAGGTTTCCCATGAAAAGAACTGAAGCTTAAATAGCCAATTACAAGGGGAAGGTGGTAAAACAGGGAATGTAAATGATGCAACTGTATCATTTACATTAGATTAGAAGATTGTCTCAGCTCATACTTTTAGCTAAATATTTACAAAAAAATTGGCGTGTGTTGTGGAGCTCATAAAACAAAGTAAGATTTTACTGTTTATATAAAAAGCAATAATAAGAAAGAAAATAAGTTAACATTTTTTCTGTAGCTGGCACGTAATTATTTCTCTGCCTCCAAAAGTAGAAATGATGTGAAAGAATGGAAAGGAAGTTACTGCTTCCTCATAACTACTGATGTTGATGGATTATGTATCCATTGCCATCTTAAAAGATGTCTTTTAAGTGTCCAAAAAAAAAAAAAAAAGATAATTTCAAAGTATTTATAACAAGCCTGAGGAACCAGCATTTTTGAGCACTTTTTGGCCTGCTGCACTATTTCTCATGATTTCCAACAATAAATAGAAATTTTAACTATACAATATAGGGCTTGTTTGAATGGGGACTTGAAGGAAAGCTGGAGAGTCAAATAGTGTAAAGCCAGTACACCAGAGTTAGAGTGCATATGCCAACTAGACACATTAGGTATTTCACGATTAATTTTTGGTAATGTTGTTAATTGAATTTTGGATATGTATGTTTATTTGATTGTTTTTAAAGTAAAAGCAGTTTAACCTTCATCCCTGCCTGTCTACTAGGAGGCTGAATTTCATTAGTGATGCAGGGAATGAAAGTAAGACTTGGAAGCAAACAGAAGCAAAACATGAAGAATATATTTCTTTTTGCTTTAAATAAAATTCAATGACAATTGTACATGAAACGCTCTTTGCCCAGTGTGACACTTAAAGGAAAGAACCATGTTGTTGGCTGGGTTTCTCAGTCTCTTAAGCTTACAAAAGTAGCCCAGACAGTTTGCTGACCTCAGATAGACCTTTAAGTCTCTGACTTGTCAGAGGAGAGGGGCAGCACTCTTCATTGGCATTCAGATCACAGGCAGCCACTGGGCTGAGCGCATAGCCAAGTACCGCTTTAGGATTTAGACAAAGCCACTCTGGCAAAACATCCCAGTTGTCAGGGTAGCTGGCGGTTTCCTAAAGAACTGTTACATAATGGAGAGACTGAGAAAAGCTTTAGGATGCAAATTTTTTTAAAGTAAAAATTAAAAAAAAAAAAAAAGTAAGTGGCCATAATTTGTGAAAAGAAACATTCCCCCCCACCCCCCGGATGATCTCATTCATTGTTTCCTCCCTCTGTTTAACTTCTCAGGGTCATAAATGTAGTTTGCTGTTTAAAACTGTAATGATGTCACTCCGAAGTTATTTTGTGGAAGAGGGGAAGGGAATTATCTGAAAGTATTTGGGAATCAACACTTAGAGATTTATTAGCTTTACTAGAGGTCAGCTGTTTGCATTTCTTCTTCTTTGTGCTTAGTGTAATGTAAACTGGGAATTCAGCTATAGAGTTGATGTTTACATTTGAAACATCCCGTAGAACAGAAGCGAATGTTGTGTTTATTGCTACAGCTGCCTCCTCGGGTGAAATCGTGATCTAAAGTCTCGCTGGTCCCCAGCCAGATTTACAACCTGCCCCCATGTGCCGATCCCTTTGCACAATGTGAGGGATTGAGGCTCCCTGGTGCTGTTCCTCCCCTGCGGTACCAGCGTGACATCATCCCGGGCACTGCTCCGAAAGCCGATTACAGCCCCTGCCCGCTCTGGGAACAGCGTATAAGGAGCAACTGCTTTACCACTGTATTGGGGTTGGGAAAGTGAGCGCCACAAAGGCTACTTAACGGGAGTTGCTGTACTGGGGTTAGAGTGGCCTGGGGGACTCTAATCTCCATCACAATGCGCTAGCTCCGCCATGGATATTTTGGTGTAAGCAAATTTCATTTAGTCTGCCTTAGTTGTAAATGCATTATAGTGTTTTATTTGTTATATGATCCTGTTTAACAAACTACTTTTGAAAGTGTACTTATTTTAAATATTTGTACAAATGCTGCTATCTCACCCCTTTTAAATACCATTCCAACTACTAGACTTAGACTACAACAAACAAGCAGAGTACTTTCACCCAGTCTGCTGAAGAAGGATTTTAGACAGTATGTACATTTTCTGTAACCATATGATCTTGTTAGTTTGGGTGGGTTTTTTGGGGTTCTTTTGTTTTTGTTTTTTTTTTGTTTTCAGTTAATAAGGAGGAACAGATTATGGAGGCAGACAGAGAACACAACTTGCAGCACACGCTTTTGTAGGGAGAGTGTACTCATTCCAGAAGCTTGGACTTTTGCCAGAAACCTGTTGTTAGGTGTTTGAGGAGCTCTTATGGAAACACTTAGTACTTCACCAGCTTTTTTACCTAAAAAACCAGGACACTAAGTTATGCTTTCTAGTTGGTCTATAAGCAGCAAATCATTAAAAGGAGTAAAAGACAATGAAAGAACAGTTTGGGAAGTCGGAACCATTGATAATAGAATTGTAACGGTACCAGTAATTATATGTAAAACATGTTGGCAGTAGTCGTGACCCAAATCTCCTACAGCTAGGAGGCCTTGGCAAAGTAGCCTGCCACTAATCTGTTCTTCTAGTTGTTTTTCATTTGGTTTGTTGATAGAGTAGTCCTACCTCATGGACAGGTTAGTTCATTTTTCCCAGTTGCCAGGGCTGTATGTGCAGTTACGGTCGGTGTTAGGTGGTCACTAGTGTGTAGGCTTTAGTGCTTTGGAAGGCTTGATTTGAAGACTGCATGGTCCATGCCAGGTTGTTTCTGACAGCCTTTTTAATTGCTCCTGCTACCTTTGTTCACTGCTAGTTTTTTCTGAAACTTGGATGGTGTCTAACTGTTCACATTAGCTAAATCTCTTAGCTTGCTCTGTCACCCAGTCTGTTAGCTGCAACTCCTCTGCTGCTTTGGACCTCCTCTCACTGAAGTCCTGATTGTTTCATTTTTGCAGTAGATAGTCATGTACACAACCTGTATGGAGTCCTTGTCACAAAAGGGAAACTTTCTGAGAGGAGATTTTTCCTGACTAACAGGTAAACAAACTCTCGCCTCATTAAAACCTTTGACTAAAGTTCAGTCACCACAGCTTACAGGCTGTAACCATGGACTATGTTACTTTGTTTGGAGAATATTGAACAAAAATTACTCACGCTTTCTTCAACATTTTAATAAATATAATAATTTCTCTGGCATTGCATGTTAGTTCTCTGTAACAGGAAGGCTTCCAAATAGTATGAGAAGTCTATGCAAGACTTGTGTAGACGTGATGCTTGGGCCCATGCTAATCACATACCTTTTCATTCCTGATGGGTGCTAGCTAAGTAGGTCCTCTTTAAAGTCCTGAAAGGAAGGACTGATCATTCCCTTCAAACTTTGCCCTTCTTGTTTACCTGAACAGCTTTTTGGAGGAGCAGCTGGTCCATCCTAAAGATCCCCAGTCTTCCTGAGGAAACCCAGCTGGCAGGTCTGACCTACTCAGATATAATGCTCTTGTAACCACTATATAGTGTTTTGCAGGAAAAATAGGGTCTTAAAACAATATTCTAATATGAGACTTGCTAAGTGCGTTATCTTAAGAATATTAGCTTGATACAAAAATTTCTGTCCTTTTAATCTGCCCAGCTCTGTTTTTAGGAAGATCTCACCTTTTATCAGAATGTATGGAAAAAATGAAAATCTGGTTGCAGCATTAATGGAAAAGGGGTTCTTAAGACTGTAATGAAACTCAGGAGATCAGAGGTAGATGTAATGCTGTAAAAATCAAAAAGGTCACATGTTAAAATTATGTTTCTTTCTTTCTTCTCTGAAACCCGTGGCTGATTAGGGTTGGTGGGGTTTTTTGGGTTTTTTTTGGTTGGTTTTGTTTTTTTCCTGAGTGATTCACTTGAAGACTTGCAATTTCAAAGCATTTCTTTAGGATTTTTTCCTGTTGATCTCATATGGATGCTTAAATATATACCCTGTAATAAAGTGCATAGATTTTTCAGGGTGCTGCTAGTTTATAAAGCTTTAATACTTTTATCAAATACTGTGTATTTCTTTTCAAATGCTGATAGTGACCTCTGTTATGTACTATTCTCTTTCTGCCTCTCATAGCTTTTACTTGAAACACAGAAGCAGTACATGCTTGTGTGTGTAAATGGGATACCAGACTCTAAACTCCTCCTTATGTTGCAATTCAGTGCAGTATTTTTCTTGATCAGTTGCCTTTGAGTCTCGCAGAGAGTCTTAAATAAACAGACAGAAAGTGGATGTGTCTGCCTGTAACTTTGTGTGGTGATGGTATGAATGAGCAGTAAACACCCTTATAGTTATATATTCTGTTTAGCATATAGCTGTTTTTTTGACACTAAAATAACCAAACCATATTTGTATATCTACTTGGAGCTGTTTGAGCATTTCACAGCTGTTTGTTCCCTCCCTTCCAGCCTCTTCATGCGGTGACAGTAGGACTTTCCGTTCCCATCAGAAGTTCTATAACAAATTACTCTTAGTCTATTTTACTACAGAATCAGAAGGGTTAGCTTACACCAGTACATATCTGTTCATGTGCTAAGACTGAGAGATTATGATGTACTTAGACGAGCTAAACTAATGTCTGTCTCTAGAACAGGGAAGAAAGGGCTGCTAACTGTGACCATTGCATATGCATTTCAGCTACTTCTTTTGGTGTAGCAGCAGTATTCATCTAAGTGAGCAGTGTTGGTTCACGGAATTAAACTGACATAAAAAAATACCCTATACCAAAAATAAAAGTCTAGCTTCTTGAATTACCTTACTGCAGGTCAAACAAATGGTAGTGTTGATGCTATGCAGTGCTTGCATTTTTTCAGTGGGTTTACAACGTAAGACCTAGGAATACAAATCACAAACATGACTTTAATACAAGACAGCATTCACTAACTTACAGCGGTTAGTGTACATTAAAAGCTTAGAGAAACTCTGAATCTGGTGCTTCATATTTGAATATATAAACTGTAGATATAATCGTCTTTATTTTTTTTGATAATTTAACAGATTTTTCTGTTTGCCGAGAAAGAAACAGCAGAGAAAAAGAAATGTTTATGTCGTTGTAGGGTTTACTTGTACAATTGAAATTGCTGGGTTCACTATATACATGTTTGCCATTAGAGTTAATGGAGAAAGTGAGAACAACTGTTGGTTTGTCATCCTCTATTTGGGCTTCTCAAAGGTTGGTATCTCTCTGGAAGAAGCCCCAAAATTATCTTTGCCTGGAATTTTCTAGACGTATGATGCTTCCTGCATATCTTTGGGAAATCTTATAATATTACATTTTATTAATACTTTTGGTATTCTTTTGTTCTCTTAGAGAATAACTGCTATGAATACAATGTGTATTGCTTGGCTGGCCCAACAAAAAGAAAGCTTTCATGTAATTTTCAGCTGAGCAGAAGCTGGTAGGAAGAAAGTAGTGGACGTTGTTAAAAATTCACCTGATGTGGACATCCACAATGTTACAAATTGAAAAAGCATTAGAGGGACCTCAGGTACATTTTGGTATTGGTAGAGGATGTCAAATTAACCTGTCAACAGTAGGCTGTGTCCCAGTCTTGGAAAGGTGCTGTATCATAGATTTTCTTGCCTGTTGCACCCTAGATGAAAGAGTCTGCCTCTTTCCATTGCCTGTAGACTGTCCTTCTTGTGGCACTGTGCATTTATAATCTTTAGCCCTTCCTTCCAGCTGTGTTCTTGCTCCCTGGGCAGTCCCAGTCTTTGCATGTTAAGCTTTTCATTTGTGGGGAAAAAAAAAAATCTTCTCTCAGCAGGTGATGAATATGAAATTATTCAGTTCAGTGGTTAAAATCTGGCAAATCATAAGGTAGGAGAGTCAGATTTTAGCTATCTATAGGTGGCACTGCCAGGCTTATGAAATTAGCACATTAGGGTTTGACTTTGGAGAAAAGGCCACTACACTTATTCATTGTTCATGTTGAACTCGGCTATAGAAATGCATCACTGGTGGAGCATTTGGAACTACGGAAAACCAATAGCTGTGTAGATGCCATGAAAGGCTGAGTGAGAGGCAGGAATAGAAAGAATTGAATACATCATTTTAATAAGAATAAAAAATAATCTAGAAGTGCTTTGTATGTATTTTGTATTAATAAACAGAAGGAAGCGTGTGCATTCTGACCAAATATTTTTAAAAAACATTTACTTGGAGCATATTAGAAGAAGTAGCTGTCTACAAGCAAGAATTTTCACCACCCATTGTCTGATAAAACTACAAGTAAAGTTCTTGTTATTAAAAATAAATCTTGTTAGTTCCTTTGAACATTTTTGTAAAAAAGGGAAATCCTGAACATTGAAGCCTTACTATTTTTATGGTGCTATTTTGGCAGTTGACCTTGTTTTCCTATTCACGATGAGTGTTAGATGAGTGACCTGACATTTGTAGGACTGTTAAGTTATTTAATGCAAATGGTATCTTGTAACTGGTGGCACTTTAATGATAAATTCATAGTGTATATTGAACTGAAAGGTTAGTAATCTTAGGAGGCTAGAACCTTAGTTTAACTTGAATTTACAGATTGCAACCAACACAATACTGAACAGGTACAGGGGAAAAAAAAACTCCAAAGTGTAGGAAAACAGCTAATTATAGTAATTGCAGCTGGTTTCAAAGTACTTCTAACAGTTTGTGCATAATGCTTACTTGAAAGCATCAAATGGGCGCTAGTTGTGAAATAGAACACCTGTTTGTTGTTGAGCATGTGTTTATGCAGATGATTTTTGTTGTCAAAGCACCTTGATGTAGAGTAGTCCTGTTTACATTTACATTCTCCCCAAAGGATTAACAGTGTTCTCTCAATAAATTTGCAGTCTATTCTCCTCTCAAAGGCTGCTGTTTGGAGGGTGGTGTGAACGAGGCAACAAGTGCTTGCTAATCACTTGAATATACATAATTAGCGACAGTCTGGTGCACTGGAGTCTTTGTACAGCCATAACAATACTGATTGGCAGTAGCAGATAACAATAGTCGTGGCAAGGTGCTATTTGTTGAATATTTGAAGGTGTTTTTCTTTTATATTTGCAATGGGCATTTTGAGTTAATTGTACCATTATTCTGGAACACTCTTACTACTGTTGTCAGAGTTAAAGGTCGGTCATGTGGCCTGTTGTACACAAGCCTTCGCTTCTTTGGAGACTAAGCTGGATTTTTTTTTTCTTCCTTCATAATTTTATGATACCAATCTGGATTCCATTTTTTTTCCTTCCTGTTTCTATATAACTCAAAGTCAAACTGGAAGGTGTGTCTAAAAATTTGGGAGATTAATGTATTTTATGATATTCTTGTATTCTGCAGTGATCAGTTTTATGACTGGCTCTATTTGACAGGTTCAGTACTTTAGAAAACAAGTACAAAATAATTGATGGTAAAATTTATAGATAACATAGACTGTAATGTAAAATAACACAGAAAATTATCTGGATTGCTTTTCAAGTTTCTTATGTTCAAACTTAATGTGTTTTAATGTAGCAAAACGCTTAACATAAATTTAACTTAAGGGAAAATAGTAGAACAAGTAGACTATTTGTGAACGTCTAGAAAATAATGAGTCACTGTGAATTTGGGAAGGTTAAACTGTATCAAACCAGTAAAATTTCCTTTTATTGACAAGGTAGCAGTCTGTGTAACACATAGTAGAGAAGTTTTGAATGTCTTATCTTGGATTTAGTCAGACTTCTGATATTCCATTTCCATAAGGAAATACGAGACATATATTAGATGAAACAACTGTGAAGTTTGTTTCTAAGAGCCAAACTCTTAGAAAACTGTCCTGAGTTTAAAGGTTTGGTATCAAATGTAAGTAAATATGGAGCAGAATTTTGTTAGGCTGTTTTCTGACTTCTGCCCAGGTGGTACTTTAATTGATGAAGTGAGTAATGAAAAAGAAAATGGTTATTAATGTTTTGAGGTGTCTCCAAGATGAAAAGAACTGCAGGCAAGCTGGAGGATGGGATTAGAATTCAGAATGGTATCATTAATGTGGAGATGTGGTGTGTGAGGAGCTGAAAGCTATTCAGGGGGAGCAAGCTTGATGTGTACTCTAGAATATTCTGTTGTACAAAGAAATGGATGGAGAATGGGTGGCTAGGTAAGTAGCTTTTCAGAAAAAAGTGCAGTAGGTACTGTGGATCACAAGCTGGATATTAATTACATCTCACAATTGTGAAGAAGGCAAACACAAGCATGTATCAACAGTAGTAGAGCCTGTATGATGCATCTTTCTGCTCCATTGAACTCTTAGGGTCTTAGCTGGACAACAGCATCTGTTTTTGGATGCTGCAGTTCAAGATTATGAAGACTATAAACAGAGACCATCAATGAGTGATCAGCAATTTAGGGAGTGTGACCTATGAGTATAGATTGAATGACTTACAATTACTGAGGCTAAATAAGAAAAGAGAAGTGATAGTATAATCTGTTCTTTGTATGTACAGCAGAGAGGAGAAGAAATTATGGTTTTAAATTATTGCAAGGCAGTTGGCTTACAAACTGGCCAAAGCTTTTTTAAGTAATCATAACATAAGAAGAAGCCTGTGGAGTTGTACCAGTGGCCCATCTAGCCCAGTATTCTGTCTGCAGCAGTGGCAGAGGAGATGCTGTTTAGAAAGAGCTTGCAAAATTGGCCATTTTCTTGTCTTTCGTTGCCCTTGCACTTTCCCAGTGTCCGGAACTGTTGTATTAGTAAAATTAGATGGTATATCTGTGTGGTCCTTCTAGTATCCATTTATGGACATTTCACCCGATGCCCTAACTGTTTGTCCTGTGATGTTCTCTATATTTTCTTATAATTCCACTGCGTTTTTCCAGAGATATGAAGACAGGACTGTGCAGGGTAATGAAGATGTGGGCACAGCAGTGTTTTCTGTATCAGCAAAATGACGTCCTTTCTCTTGTTCTCAGTATCCTTTCTGACATGCCCAAGATTTCGTCAGATTTTTTTGGCTGCTGCTGTACATGAACTTACGATTTCATAGAGCTGTCAGGACTCAGCTAAATCCAGGACTCAACTAAACTATAATTTATGGTTCTAAAGTAAACATCATGAGGCATAGTTCAGATTATTTTTTTCCTAGATACATTACCTCACATTTATGTACCTGATGTTTATTTGTCACTTTAATTTCATGAGATCCTTCTGTTTTTCCATGCCATAGACATGGCATGTGGCTATCCACTAGAGCGTAATATCATCTGTAAGCTTTAAGATTTCAGGAATCACCACTGTCCAAGTCATTGATGAAGGTGTCATATAAAAATGATCCCAGCATGCATCCTTGGGGAATCTCCTGACTGTCTGTCTTATGCTGAAAACTGAAGTGACCATTAAGCATTATCTTTTGTTTCCTCCTCACTCAACTTTCAGACTGTATAAAAACCTCTTCTCCAATCCTGTGGCAACTTAATTTCTTTACTTGTATTTGAGGAGGATCCTTGACAAACTCATTATGCTTACTGGATGGCCTTTGTCCTCATGTTTATTGCCCCCCTTGTAGAACTCCATCGGGTTAGTGAGGCAGGCTTTCCCTTCACAGCAGTGATGGCTCTTTCCCAACAGATCCACGTCTTCTCATGCGCTCTGTGATCTTACTTATTATAGACTCTAGTGATATACTAGAAGCAGGAGTCAGACTCTCAGGTAGTTTCAGGGATCCTTTCTAGAGTCTCTTTTTTGTTGGAAGTTGTGTTGGCAATCCCTCAGTCTTCTGGGCGTATGGCCATTTGTAGTGATGGATTGTAATCCCTGGCCAGCACCTCTGTGCTTTCACCTTTCTCTTCCTTCAGCACTCCTGGCTGACTGTCATCCGGTCGTTGTGACTTACTGACATCTAATAATTCCTACATGTCTACATTAAATCATCTAGCTTTCACTTGTCTCCTACAGGGAATGGCTGGGTTTGGGTATCTTGCCAGTGTGTTTAGCGATAAAGACCAGGGAGAGGAGTTTGTAGTGCTTCTCTGCTGTGGCCTTATTATCCTTGAGTTCCCTTTCAGTGCTTTTGTTATCAAGCAGTCCCACTGATTTCTTGTCTGGTTTCCTGGTTTTGATTATCGGCATCATTTGCAAGAAGCTCTTCAAATTATTTTCTAATGCTCTTAAATTTATGTTTACATTGCCCTGATGTATTTTATGATCTTTCCTCTTCCTCCTTATTTGGACAAGCTTTTCATTCTTAATACTGACCTTTTACCGAAATTACCTTTTTAACTTTTTCCATTAAGACATCCAGGTAGGTTTTGGAGGGGAAGAGGGAGAGGAAGGGAGAACTACTTTATTTTCTTTTTGAATTGTGGCAGCCATTTTTTCTGCTCTTACAGTATATTCAGTGGTCTTCTGCCTGTTTGTAAGGTCTTTTAAGCTGGTCCTTGCTCCACCGCCCCCTCCCCCACTCCCCCCCTTTTTTTTTTTTACTATTTTCCTTGATTTTACCTATATTTTTCTGTTGATGTTGAATATTTCCGTATCAGATTTACTTGAGCAGCTTTACTCCACTCCGGTGCTGTACCTACTCATGAAGCATTCAGATAGATTCTTGGGAGATGGAGAAATTTTCCACTAGAAGAGAAGTAGTGTTATTTTAAATAACAAGTTAATACTAGTTAAAAATAATAATAGTGGTTTCCATCCTGTTTGCAGATCCAGGAGGATCTGTGAACTACTTTGAAAGAGTCTGCAAAAGCTTACTGAAAAAAAACCCGTCAACTTATCCAGGGTATAGGACGCAGCTCTTGGTGTTTAGGAATCCATGTTTCTACTGGAAAATGTTAAGTTTTCATGAACTGAAAAATTTTGAAACCCCTTGAGTGAAATAAAATCTTTGGGTTCTTTAATGCTTGTAGTTCTTGAGAGTTCCTGGTCAAATTCTGCAGAAAACAGTTTCCTTGCTGCCTCTCAAGATTCATAAGAATACAGAGAAGTAAATTAGCATAGAGAGATGAGAATTGTGACTTCCATTGCAGTTTCTCTTCTAATATTTAATATTTAAATGAATATTTACATCCTGGAGAAATAGTAGAGAAAAAAATTGATAATATTTTCAGCTTGGATAGAATGACTTTAGAACATGAGCTTCTGAGAACCTGTGTGGATACTGAGGGGTATGGGATTGCCTTGCCATGAGAAAGAAGAACCTCAATGGGGGAATGTAAAGAGCTCTTTAATGTAGCAATGTAAGGAATAATGGAGCTCTGTGGCTGAATGTTGAATCCATATATATACAGAACCCAGATGAAGGTGGGTCAGATCTGGAAAATACTAAGGAGGATCATCTTGATACCCTCACAACAATGCAGAGTGCATTTTGGAAGATAAACATTTAAGAAAAAAATAGTTTTTTACCAGTATACGCATAATGGGGGAAAATTCTGTGGGCTGTTTCCTTGAAGAGGTCACACTGAAATGATGAGATATTCCTTTTTATCTTAAAGTACATGATACCATGAATAAAAATCACAAAATGTCCTGCACAGATTTGTACATGCGATACTTAAATTAGCAATGAAATGTGAACTTGTTGAGAATTTGTCCAAGACTTGCTCAGAGTGTTATTCAAATGAAACAGGAAAAATCTGATTGCTCTTTACTGAGGTCCCTGCTGACATGCTGTTTGAGATAAACTGTTTCAATACTAAAAGATAAAATCACAATAATTCCTAGTAAGTTTCATAATCTTTCTTAGCTGGGTACTGCTGTTGCCACCAGTTTGTCACTTTTGTGCTCAATATCATGAGCTCTCTTATTGTCTGTGGAGTGTCCACATACTTCCTTTGCTGTGTATTTTTGTTTTCTCCTTATGCTAAGTTAAGCCTATTAGTCCTTTATACTTTTCTGTGTCAAGGTACTGATTCATGGTAGCAAAGTAATTTCTTAATACTGTTTTGCATGTTAAATAAAGAGTTGTTTAAAGGCACTGTAAAGGCACTTTCTTGAGCGTGTAGAGCATTGCTGGGTTAAGAATAAAAATGCTGTATTTGTGGTAGCAGAAATACAGACCTAGGGAGAGAGAGCTAAAAGTATTGTGTGAATCACTGTTAATTTTCCTTCTTAATTGGAGGCAGGGACGTTACTATTTCTTCACTTTTACCTAAGTAGCAAATGCACATGAAGGAGGCAATGGGGCAGCACGACCATCCTTTTACAGAGACCACAGCAAGAAGTGGTACGTTGCCTGCTTTGGTGCTTGTACAAACAGCAGTAGATACACGTGCAGTCCTTCCGCATAACCAGATCATTTAAACAGATGCCCAATGTGTCAGGGAGAGAGAAGTCTTGAAAACCGTATCCAGAGGATGTTTCCTAATCAGATCTAATGGTGTACTGCTAATGAAGGAGGAGGTTCAGATAGACCCTGCCTGGAACATATCCCTCTTGTCACCTTGTGATGAATTTAGCAAGACTAGCCAGCTGATGGGGTCCGTTATCTGGTCTTGCAGGAAACTATCCTATTCCTGCCTTTTCCCCTTTTCCACTTCCCCCTTTTTTTTTTGGTGTGTTGGGATAGTGAGCTGCACAAGTGACATATCAGGCAAGGAAGACCACTGGTCTTCCTTGACCAGCTGGATCAGCTGAGGTACGATGAAAAATTGCACATGGAATTCTCTGAGGGGTTTTGTTGGAAATGGAGGAGTCTGAAAACAGACTTATTTCAGGAGAATGAGAAACTTCTAGAGGTCTAGAGTGTTTCTGTAGCTTACTGATCATTGATCCCTTGACCATGCCTTATTCTGCCCTATATGGAGGTAAAAAGTACATTAGAGATTGCCTAGATCTGTGTGAAACATTGCTCCGGTTACTCATCTCAGATTGTCTGAAGGCTTGCTGTCTGTAACCAGTAATCATGTCACTGAATTTCAGTCATTCCCTATCAAACTGTGATCTGTTGGTAGAAGATCAAGCTGTCACTGAAAACTAAATAGTCTTGGTATAAAAATTAACTGAATTAAATTTTAGACATCCAGAGGAAAAGCTTTTGTTAAAACTGTTTCAGCTGTGCTGCTGATGCTTGCTATTCTTATGTGCACATTTGGTAAACAAAAATATAGAAGAGACTTAGACGAGACAAAAAATTTGTGTCAGTTCTCCCTGATGGGGAAGTCAAATTCCCTGGGGAACGTTAGCATGGAAAAATGCATCAGCATCATAACGGGCACTCATTTGCAGCACGCCCCCCAGAAGACAAAGCAGCGTTTTACCTCTTGGGATTAACAAACATGTGTCAGCTTTAGTACTGTTGTTTGGTAGTCAGGTGATAGACTGCCCATATGTCCTCGTACCTCATTCTGGCATGAGATTTTTTTTTCCCCCTCCTCTTTGGAATTTGAAATAAAAACCATAGCTTTATTCTGTTGCCATTTGTTCCAGTTCTTATGTCACAGATATGAAATTTTAAAAGATGTTTTAAGAAGTTCTGTACCTGAATTTATTTTTCTCCCTGTAAGTCTTTATTGGAAAGGCTTCTTTCTTTGTTTGGTTGTCTTTACTGGGCACATACAGAAATGAGTATAGAACATAGATGACTTACATCAAAAGAAACTTAAGTATATAAATAGTTATGCTATAAATACTCTAAATAGGAAGATGAATGTTTAAGAGTTCTTCGGGCACCTACGCAGCTCAAATCCCATCCCATAGTGCAGCATGATCCTTTTGGTGGTGCCGTGCTCCCAGATTGCATGGGGGAAAAGGAGAGAAGGAAAAGGGTTTTTTTCAGATACTTCCAACTTGCATCTAAGTGAACAAGTGGTCCCACCTCTTTTAAGTCTCTATCTCTGGGATTTGGACCAGTGATGTGAGGATTTCTTGACATAAGAAAAGTAATTGTTTATTAGTTAGTGTTTTGCAGTGGGGAGAAATGGAAAAAAATACGTGGCTTCAAAGTATCATGAAGTTAAAAAGTTTAATTTAAAAATAACTACAAGCTTGGGGAAACTGTGTTTCCTGTCTTGTAGTACTCTATCACTGGCATTTCAGTATTCTGAGGAAATAATTTGTAGATAGTTTTAAGCAAATTAGAAAATGTGAGTGTTACATCACTGTTTGCAAACATTATTAAAGGCTAATGGAAGCATAAAGTATGGATTTCCCCTCACTCTTATATAGGTTTCCATATCCATTATATATCAGATCCTTATATTTGAGATATTTAGATTGTACAAAATTTATTATTTTTAAAGGGAGTTGCAGTCATAATTCTTAAGGAATTATGTTATTCATTAAAATAAAAACAGAATACACAACTAAACTACCTCTAATAAATGTTTTCATTAAAATGGACATTTCTGAACCTTCTACAGACAATACCTGCTCAGATGTGACAGCATTTGTGACATCACCAGTACAGACTTTCACAAGGATTTTGAAGTCAGTGTTGTAAGTCAGTTTCCATTTTGTTTTTATTAATTAGAAAATTGTGCTGTTTACTTTCTAGAGGAAAAAAACTTCCACTAAAACCATATCAGATTTGTTTAGTCAATTCAATAGTAATGCAAATACATTTTTTGAAAATTACAGTTCCATACTGCTCCCTATTATTTTGGTGTCACAAATGTTAAATATTTGGTGCCAGTTAATTATTGTATGTATAATCACAATTTCCGAAAGGCTAGATGTAGGAGGAGATTTTCAGTGTTTTCTCTTTTATGAAATTTGAAATCTGCATTGAATAGAATAATTGTAGAGTTGCTGAGATCTGCTTAAGGTCATCCTATAAGTTACTAGGCTGCCTTTTACATCAAAACTAGTTTGGAGGCTAAGTCATTAAAAACTTTTCAGATTAGGAAAAAAATATATGCTGATAATGGAGAAACCACAAAATATGTGTCTGTCATCCTGAGATTGGCTAGATAAATTTATACGTTATCCAGGTCAGTCATCTTTCAGTTCTATCTTGTGGCTGGAATTTTGGAGTTTATAGTTTATAGCTCTGTTTTAAAAGTTTTTAAAGTGAATGAAAATGAGGTGAAAAAATTGTGCTAGTAAAATTGCAGGGTCCAGAATTTCACATTTCTGATTATGGCTCAAGCTTTCTTTTATTTCAGAGGTCTGGGAAAACTTGAAGCAAAAGACTTTTTAACACCTCACTTGCTTGCATATTTATTGCAATTGTAAAATATTAAAATAATGCAAAATAAAATGCTGTAAAATATGTATGTTAAAATTGAATTGTATTATGATTCTTATGTGGGTGTTATAAGCAATTTTATTCATTTTAAGGCAGTGAAATATTTTAGAAATATGTAGAATCCTAGGATTAAAAACTCGAGTTGGGCTTTTTTATTTTTAGTTTCTATTATTTTAATTATAGTCTGCAAATTTAAGAAAATAATGACCAAATTATTTTGATCTTCATGGCACTGTTTCTAGTATGGGAAGAATTGCATGTCTAACTCAAAATATCAATTTATATTGGGATCTCTTATGTTGCTAAAATTTTGTTAATATAATGAAATTGTAATAACTACTTCACAAATACATGTCAAAGTATTATTTTTCTAGCTTTTTTCAAATTGCAAGTTTCAAGTGATTTTTCAATTATTTGCCAGAGTACAGAGATTTGTACATATTCCTTACAGCTTGCATATTTTTTATCTATAATTTCGGTGTGCACATGTGAAAAAACGTTGTCAGAATACGTTCTGGCACACGTATCAGAATATACTTTGCTTGTATAGAACGTGAAATTGTATTAGAGGAATTCTTGGTTTAATATTGCATTGGAATTACCATGGCATCGTTGCTTAGAGATGCAGTTGATCGTAGAAATTTGAATCACTTGAACCTGATTTTCTAGCTTAACTGGAAAACAAGAATTGCAATTGCATAGTAGACCAGCAGCCTGATTAATCCATAGTTAATCTTGCATAATTTCATACTGATGCCCCTTCTTCTTGCACCTTTCTTGCCCCCAGCCAATTATTCCCCATCTCTCCTTTGTCCTGATATCAGCTGTACAGTGAGCTGAAATTGTTTTGATCTGATCAAAACCTATTTTCTTGGGGTGTGTTTTGGGTTAGATCATTTTGTAGACCTGCCCTAGCTGTGTGGACACCAGTGCTGACACAGTGGAGCAGGACCTGGGATGCTCTGCACACTTCCTTTGCAAGTGTTCCTCACCTTCCCACGTGCACTGTGCTGGTAGTAGGTTGTATTTAAGGTGAACTAAAGTGGCCAAGGGCTGGGACTTTAAGTCGCCATCAGTACTCCCTGGCTAGTACCAGATTTGTGTTCAGACAAAAATGCATAGTGATTAAAGGAAGAACCTTCCTGTGTTGAATGTTTACTCCAATTTCCTGAATGGGAGATTTTAATTTTTTAAGAAAAACTGCTCACACAAATTTGGAGATGCCCCACGGTGTTCAAGGAGAGGCTGGCTTTTTCTAGAGGTGCTAGCAGGTGTTGGGACCTGCATTGATGGGTGAGTGGCTGGCATTGCCATGGTGCAAACTGCTGGTTAATGTGGTGTTGTTACAGAGTCCAGCTAGAACTGTAGATGCTGAATGCTTGAAAATCTGTTCCTGAACTCTTCTGAAAATGTGTTCCTGTGAGATGACTGATATTCTACTCTTGGCCATTTGTGTCATTAAATCCTTTTGTCTGAGTCCTTCCTTTGAAATGAAAACCTAATCCAGTCTTTCCTCACTCTGCTTCTAACTCTGTTGGTTTTTGTTTTCCTCCCCTGTGTTTTGTCTCTGACGCCCTTCTGTTCTCTTGTAATTTTTTTTTTTTAAATATAGTTAGCAAAACTGTAATTTATTTGTTTATCATGGAATAATAATATTTTCAGTGTTCCTAAAGTTGTGCAACTTTAAAAATGATAATATTTTACTTTCTTTCTTAGTACTGCATACTTAAGCAAAGGTTACATTAATTGCTCTTTAGTGGTTAATTTAAAACTAAATACAGTGTATGAGTATTTCAGGTTATTCCTGTAACTGTTTATTACTTCAAGTAATTTTTCACTGTATTTCATCTGGTGTTTCTCAGCTCACTGGCATAGCTTTGCCACTATGAAATTCTTCACATTTTTAAGAATAGCTTTACTGTCTTTCAGTATATGCAGTGATGATCCCAGATAATTGTTGGGTATTTTAACTAAAAATGTTCCTAACAGAGAACTATAGAGCATCATGGATTGAGATTTGACAATGTAATCCTATTTTGCTCTCTTCATTTTATCCAGTTTCCTATTTCTGTTCTGTTCTACCACACAGCTTTTTTCTTCCACACAACTACTGTTTCCTTAAATTTGGTAGAAGCTTTTTAAAAGTTGAAATGAGTTGTGTCATATAGTCTTTATCCATTTCATTGTCTTGACATTCTTAAAGAAATCCCATATGTATGATGGGCATGATCTTTCTATTCAAAGACAATGCCACCTTGTTTTTCTTAGGTCCATTTGTGTTATGTGTTTGATTAAAAACAGAATTATAAACAGTTTTCTTTGATTACCATCCATCCAATTGACTTGAAATATTCAAGGTTTTTTTTCTTTTTTAACCTTTTTTGGTTCTTCTTGGGGGTATGGAGTGTGTTTCTCCATTTTATAGTCCTTTAGTTTAACTGTCATCATTGTAAGGTAGATGGTTTTTGACCATAATTTTCACCTCACTTACAATTTCTTAGGAATTGTGTATGTATTCTGCCTAGTTCTGGGACTCCTGAGTACCTAGTATTCTGCTCCAATATCTCCTTTTTGATCCAGAGACAGTTGAAAGTATTTGTTTGTTACCTGAAGCAGCTTTCTGTTGTTGTCTTCTGAGGTAAAGACTGATGGAAAGAAACCGTTCTGGTTCTTTGCAAATACCGTTATCCTCAGTTGCAGACTTCATTTTATGTCTGGTTAATTTTTCACTAAATTTAATCTTTTATTTTGCCTGAGTTTTTTACTTCCCTTGCTTGGAAGTTCACTACATCTTGTTTTCTGTTAGTAGTACTTCTAAGATATATTGATTTTGCCATTTAACTAGTGTTTCTTTTATTTAAAGAAGCCTACATTTTCTCAGCTCCACTCAACTGGTTCCTTATCTTCTCTGATTCCAGGATGATATGGTGGCATGAACAGAGTGAAAAGCTGAAATTATATGGTAAAGAGGAAGCAGAACCTGAGGGTTGGATGGCATATTTTCCAAATTTTGAAGGTCTTTATGAATGAACCGTTTGGATTGCTAACAAAAATACTGAAAAATGTGATCCAGGAAGAGAATGGGGGTGGAGATGGGTGGGGGTGTGGATTTGAAGTCTTTGTCTCCCTCCCGTGCCCTGTGCTGAAGTTCACTTTCACCTTTAAGTTTACGGAGCCGTTCCTTTCCCAAGTACGATGGAATGGAAATATTGTATGGTTTCTGTTAAATGGTTCTTGAATGAATTCCTCTGTACTGCACTGGATGTAAAGGAAAATACCTCCTGCTCGTGTTTTAGAGCCAACAGTATCAAGGAGTATTAGTGTCAATAAATTACTTCTCTGAACTTTATTATGTGTGATATTTAGCCAGTTTGAGAGAAATAAAAAATCCTTGAAGTGGACACTATTTAAATTTGAGGGCATGGGATTTTCTGCAATTAACTAGATTGCTATGGTAGGCCAATATATTAAGCTGAGGCAGTTTTGCTGCTAATTACACACAACTTCTCTGGAGTATCGGATATTCAGATCCATTTTATGAATATGGTAGAGAGAATAACAACTGTAAAACAAAGCACTGTGCATGTAAGTGACTGTTAGCGTGTATTTCAGAAGGGATAAATGCTCACCATATGGTACAATTACTGTGTCCAAGTTTTCAAATTAGCTTCTCTCATCCTCCTTATTACTGTCTTTAAAAAGAGAGGAAAAAAACCCAACATGATTTATCTACTCTGCAGCAGAACTCTTGACGCAAAACAGCAGCCCAGTTCTGTCCAGTTTTTTTTTCCTAGCATAATAGAGGCTGTCGGACTTTTTTATACTAATTACTGTGTGAGCCTCAGATGAACCCCCTTCAATTCACAGGGCTTTGTTAAGGGAGGAGCTGTCAATGTGTCTGCCCGTTTGCAGCTGTGCTGTGGCTTTAGCTTGCTTAACATTATGCTGCTTTTTAGACTTGACAGAAGGGATTTTTTTTTTTTTTTTTTATTAAGGCAAAGCAGCCTTGTAGCGAAATGGTTTAAGCAGCTGCATTGTGGGGAAGCACAAAGAAGTTATTATTGTGTCTGTTTAGGGGGGTCGGATGGAGGGGGGAGATATTCGGCTGCTGTTGATGCCGATTGTTGACTTGCCATCTGCCAGATAGGGAGAAGAAAAAAATGACAGCTCCAGCAGGGTGTTCAAGAGGTTGTTTGGAGAGACGCATAAACATGTGCAGATGTCGAACTGAATAATGGCAAGAACTTGAGACGGTTTATGATGCTGCTGTTGTGTGTGCATATACAGAATGAATGTATGTGGAGATTTGGTTAGGAGGAGGGTACATATTAATTATCATTGTCCCCCACTGCCTCCTTTACTTCTGTTAATTAGTTCAGGAGTTTAATATCTTCCCTCCCTCTGTTGTTTATTCCTAAAAAGAGCCTTTTCTTGTAGGGAAGAAAACTTTTGATTTCTCCATGTGGTGGTTTAGGAAAAAAAGAACCCAACCCCAAACAAAAACCCAACAACTTAATAAATTTGAGACTTGTGGAAGTAGAAAAAGTAAAAAGAGTAATGCTGTTATTTCTGTCTCAGATGTTTGGTGGATAGGTGCTATAACGTAGCTTTGTCTATCTACCTCAAGACTGATACGTTGCATACCCCTCCTATTGCATCCTGAGCTTCTCTTATGCCGAAAGTGCCAACTGATGATTGTCTAGTATTATATAGTAGACAACTAAATGCTAGGGGTTAAAATGAGATTAGCAGTTAATTTTCACTTGATGTTATTTTCAGTTCTTTCTCCAAAGGCAAGGAGCTGGTTAGGCATAACTTACATTTTCCTGTTTGACAGTTGCACATAAAATAAATTTGGGTTGCTCTATAGGCATACGGTTTTCCTTCTTCCACTAAAATCCTTTCTTATTTCTTGGTCACTGACTTCTGCTGCTGCTGTTTCCAGGATAATGTGAAAGAAATGTGGAAAAAGGATACAAGCATGGAGGGAAATTAAGTTTGTCCAGAAAGGCTAAACGGAAGCATTGTCTTATCCAGGTGATCTTTTAGTTTAAAGATAAAAATGGAAACTTTAAAGTAATGAATTTTCTTCTCTAATGTTACTTGAAATTGAACATTCTGATAATCTGTATTGAGCTGAAAAGTGGAAAATGAAAGAGTGATTGAGGTGCACCGTGGCTGTGGATTGCAGACATGTCTTCCAGTTATCAGTATATATCAGGGTTTTTTGGTCAGTCACAACATGACTTAAATAGTATCCGAATGAACCTAACCACCCCTTCCCACCAAGCCCTCACCAAAAGTGAAGGAACCCCTTTTTATTGTGTCTTCTGTCTTAGGTCTAATAAGCATCAGGTCTGCAGGTCATTGATAGCAATAACTACTGATGGAAGCATCTGATGTCCCCTTTTATCATCACTGTGGCAGAGTGGAAGAAGTCTATTTTGAATTATCTTAATTTTAACTGAAGATTTGGGTGTGGCTGCCTCCTACTCGAGTACTGATTTCTGCATCTGAGCCTAGGCAGAGGTGAACAACACTGCAAACAGAGAATTGCTTTTTGCCTTTTAGTTGGGTTGTCAGTTCTTCTCCACAGAATTGTGCCATTTTCTGTCTTATGTCGTTGCTGGTGTGAAGCCCACGTTACTCTAAGTAGTGCTGCATTGCTGCTTGTTGTGAAGCATTCCGTGCAGCCAGAGTGATCCTGGTGTTTGCAGCAGTAGCAGAGCTGTTCTTTCAGCTCAAACAGTTTGAGGGATGCTTCTGTGTATCTTGGACTGATTCTTTGCAAGTGGTATGGGCTAAATGATAAAGCAAAAATGTTGACTTTAGCAATGTGCTTGAGGAAGAAACATAGATGAATGATGCTGGTGCTAGCTTTTTGGCACCTCCAAGATCTGAGCTAGGAGCACACCTAGTGACAAGGAGAAAGTTCAGAGGAGCTATTTTAAAATTACTGCAATGTACCAATTTTTAAAGTGAGACAGTTTGCTTTGTGAAAACATGCTAGCAAGCACACCGGGTTTAAGAGGGGAAAGTCACATAATTTTTGACAACATATTAATCTGTCAGAGGAACTCAGCTGAATGATAATGCTATTGTCAAACTTATCATATTCTTTTGCAAACAATAGAAAGTTTGAGATTTCTTGTGTAAACTAGAGTTGGCTGTTTTACAAAATGTTGTAAGTAGAGAATATTAAGCTGTTTAATTCAACTTAGCTACATGTAAAAAGCATTTACATTTTAATTGTCTGATTTAACATATACATTTGTACCAAGTACACGAATTTCAATTGTTGTTGCTGTAGCTGACTGTTTTATTCAGTGTAATTTATAGATGAATATTTGTATACTTGTCCTACTCTTAAAATATTTTCTAAATCTGAAAAAGATCCTTTGGTCTGCTAGCACTTGATGAAAACAAGAAATAAGAAAGGAAAGTCATATTTTTTCTATTATATAAAGTACCACTTGATGCTAATAGTCCTATATAAAAAATTATAAATAAAAGTACTGAGAACATGAAGGATTTTAGTTATATATAGAGAGAGATATAAAAGTGAGACAATATTCTAAAATATTTTGGGTTTGGATTTTTTTTAGCATTTACCACAAATACATCTCAGCACTGTTAAATACTATAAAACTGTTTTGAGAAGCAAATAAATAGTGTAGGATTTTGAGTTTTGATCCTATAAAGCCTTATGCAAAAGAGAAACTTAGAAAATGTGAGCAGTTTCCCTAAATGTTTCCAGGATGTAGACCTTGGTTTTCCATTCCCGAATAGCGGGCATACTTAGAAAATATTGATCTCCTTTGTTGTTCAGGAATGCTGATGCAATATAGGACTCTATTATTCCAGACAGTATGTGCTAATATCAACTTCTGTGTAATTTATTTATTGTTCTAATTCTTACCCTTCAAGAATGAAGGGGAAGTGAGAGTGATGTTGAAACTGGCAAGTTTTTCTTCCTATTGGCTCAAAATGGACATGGTAAAGGTCAATTCTCAACTTGTCAGGATGTCAGCTAACTCAGTATTTCTGGTACGATTTTTTAAAAGGACAAAATTTTGTGCATTTGAAAATTGAGTATGTGCTGTGCACATTTATTTTCCATGAGATGCCAGAACACACCAGCAATTTAATGTGGATATTGTAGATGCCCAATTGGAATACTGCATTGACGTTTGAATAGTGGTGTGTCTCTGTTACTGAATATTTTCCTCTAGGTTTTTAGATATTTTATTAGTGCAACAGGGTTGAATAAACAGCAGGAGCTGCAGTACTGTTGCATTTATACAAGATAGGTCACTGACTCACTCCAGTAGTTGTAATAAAAAAATCTGGGTGGGTGGTGATTTGAACCTTAGTGAGCCTCTAGCTGGAACGCGTTTTTAGGTTGCATTTAGAACCCGAGGGGAAGAAAACCCCACAGTAAGAGCAGGGAAAAACTTTCCCTCGAGGAGACTGGTCCTGCCTGTCGTTTTAGCTGCACAGACGATGGAGGGCAGCTTGGTGGCTTTGCCCTGCCTGGTGACTGCACCTCTTGACTTGGGAGTACTCTGATTTACTTGTAGGAGCCCTTGTCTTTGTCACTGCCTACTTCGGGAAAAAACGTCCTACCCTTTGCCTTCTCTTCAGTGCATCTTGGCTGGCATGGAGAAGACAAGGTTGTTCCTGCTTCCCTCTCCCCTTGCTCAGCTGAGAAACATCTAGAGCTTGTTCCCAAGGCTGCTTGCTGCCTTCTGCAAGATTTTAATATCTGTGTGGTTTTCACTGGTTTCTGGCCACACAGCTGTAAACAGCTGAACATAAACTGACCAGTCTTGATAGCTGCACTGGATTGTTGCGAAGTCATGGACAGTGAAGGGCACTTGGACTTTGTCACCTTAATTCCCCAGTTTTCAGGAAACTTAGTGGAAGCTTAGCTGTGGTATAAGCCGAGCCCACACATTGCATGAAATGTTTCCTATTTCCCAGTCATGACTGGAAAAATTCATTTGTCTAATCTTAAGTACAGATGTGCTCAAAATGTCATTTAGCGTTATTGGGAACTGTGGGAAAACAGTTAGTATAAATAAATAATCACTGTGCCACAGTATAAAAGGCAGGATCAAAAAGTGTTAGTTCCAAATTCTGCTTTTCTTGAACTGCTGGCAAATACTTGAGAGGGGTTATATAATAAAAATAGCTTTTAAAATGCTAAGGCACGTTAGGAAGAATCACAGTTTTATTTAATTTTTTGGTATGCACTAAGATTTTGTCAAATCTTTTGCATTATGTATAATTACAGATTTACATTAGATTGAAGGATATGAATCATGAGGACAGGTATACTTTATAGTTATTTTAAACATTTTTACAGTAGCTTTGAACTGTATTGCAAATTTGTGATCATGAAATCAGAAGTAAATATTTAACAGAAGAGCCTTACATTTACTAGTGTCTACTGACTTAATCAAATAGTCTGCTGATGCTTCTAATCGTGTGTTAGGTAACACTGCCCTCAGAGGGCCAAGGTAAGTAAATTCAATCTCAAAACTGCTGGCATTACTTCTGATATTTTAATTGACCTGACAGTAATTACAGTTGTTTCTTTTAAAAAAAAATTGCATGTGGTTAAGTTGTTTTATTTACTTTTATATGTTTTTGTTTAATGCTCTTAGATAAATTCAATTTTCCCCCCTTCTGTTTATTAAATGTTAGTGGAGGGAAACTGGAGTTCGATTTAACAAAAAAGTGCATTTAAAAAAAGAAAGGAAAAAAAAAAGAAGGGAGAATTATATTTGTGTGTTGTTTGTATTAACTTAATTTCAGTAAATTGATGACACAGAAAAGAGGCAGTTTTTTAGTGTTCGCTGCTTGGAGTGGGTTTGGTGGTTTTTGTTTTGTGTTGTGGGTTCCCCCCCCCGCCCTTAAATCTCGCTTGTGTCTGTGTGGCAGCTGTTGCTTCTTTTAAGGAAGCAAGTTTTTGAACTCAGATTTCTGTTGCTTATCAGCACTGTACATTAAAGACATTTCCTTCACACCTCTAAAAACATTTACATACTGAAAAACGTAGATGTTTTGCAAAGGTGATTTTTTTTTAATAGTTTTGAAAATAAGATTAATTTTAAATTGCTGAATAATTTTTCAGGAATTGCTAAATTTCCATATGCTTAAGGATTATAAGTGGTGAGACTAACAATAGCAATCATTGACTCTGAGGTGAATTATGTATTTGAAGAGAGTTTGAGTTCTGAGGTGAAGTAAAAAAATTACAAACTTTGAGGGATACATTTTTTCTAACATGGATTTATTGACTACTCATAGGGTTTCTTAGAAAGCTCTTCTTTGTGACGCTGCTCAGCAGTATCAAAACTAAAAATGCTGCATCACTAGAATAAACATATTTTGGAAATGTCCTAAAGGCAGGATTCTTGTTACAAGCTGTCAAAGGCAAAAAAGAAAAATAATTAAGGTTGCAGTACAGAGGCGAATACAGAGGCAGCCTCGAGGGTCATGTTCTAAACAAACCTTCATTAAACATTCTTTGTTACTGTTGTTAGCGCGTGTATTATTAAACACAACATTAATTAAAGAGTTGCGTATTGTGAGGGTGCTTTTTGTATGAAGATCAGATGGCATTTTCATGTGCTTCAAGAATGTATTGCTGTCTTGTTTAATCTTTTGGGTGTATGCTCTCAATCATTATTAAAAAAGCAGACCCCAACAATGAAAAACTGATTCTAAATCTGTATTTTGTGTGTGTGTATGTGTTTGTTGCCTGTATACATCTGTGAGATATATATTCTAGTGCCACTTTTCTCAAGTAGCTTTAAAACCTTTGACTAGAATTGAAATGACGTAGGAATTACTTGGCTTTCTTCGCTGCAGTGGTTGAAATTAGAGACCTCTTCTTACTGTCTAATAAACAGATCCTAAAAGAACATGTTTTTCAACTTAGAAGGGTGTAAATTTAAGCAAAATAATAATTTAGCTTACATTAACTCAGCAGGAAGCAGGGTACAAACCTGATTAACTCTCTATGGCAGATCCACTGCTTTTTTAAGTGCTGCAGCTCCATTTCATTAAATTGTCAGGATATATTGTGGTTTGGTTAGCCTGCCTGGACTTCCCTTTCTTGTGGAATTTCTTTTCACTTGAATGAATGAATTTCAGATGTATGTTTCCTATTGTTTGCTTGTTTTGAGATATTTGATAAACATAAACTCCAAATATCTTTAAAGTAATTTAATGTTGCTCATACTGTAAAATAGACTTTTTAATTTTTTTTTTTTTTTAATGTGGGGCTGGTAAGTTAGAAGTCGTGGAAGTGTTTTTTCTTTTCAAATACTCTGATGTGTTTTAGTATTTTTTGTATGGAAGATTTATCTTTCAAAGGAGTTCAGTAAGCATATGTCTATTAAGAAGTATGAACTAAAATGTTTTTCTGTGTTTAAGCAGATTATGTAGAAGGAATGCAGTTGCAAGAGAGCACCTAGAGTGCATCTTGAGAGCCATTAAACCACTTGAGGAGCTAAGTGAACTGTTCACTGATACCACTGTTTACTTTAGTCTTCAAAAGTGATCACCCATTTGTTAATTAAATTATAAAATAAATAAAGGACAGATGATAAATATTTGTGTGCAGGCCTTGAAGAGGATTTGAGATATTGATCATTTCAAGACAAAGCTAGGGGTTTTTATATGTGTGTGTTTATATAGCCATCTTGATAAAGTGGTCTGACTGTGGTTTGTGTTGGGGAACCATTTAGCAGGAACATTCTTCAAAGAAATATGTCTGTGAAAGAAATACATAGATCCTTATGAAGCCATAGTGTTTTGCAATTGCTTTTAGATTACCATGTCATGTGTCTGACTATAGTTTACAGGTTGAAGACAGAGGTACAACTGTAGTCATGGATAAGCTGGTATTCATACATTATTCAGTATTTGTGTCTTCGTGTTGTTAGCTTTTGCCCAAAGTTCTCCTCTCTTCAGAGGAGCTTGGAAGTGCTAGTCATGCTCTTTTAATGGCTTTTCTCCAGGCAGAACATCAGCTGCATAACTCAGTAGATGATAAAAAATCTGTTTGATTTTCTGATTAAGAGACTCTGAGTACCTGGTAGAAGCCAAATGCAATCTAAAATGTTGTCCTAAGAGGAGAAGAGGGAGTAAGTGATAAGTGAAGTGTGCACTGCGTCTCTAAGGGCACCTGCTAGAATGGTCTCCTTTACTACAGGTTTAGTTCTGGAAAGTGTGTATGTAAGTAAGCGAAGGCTTCTGTTCTTTCCTGAAGTGACTGATGAATATACTTATCCTATCAGCTCTGATTCTTAGAGCAGAGTCTGCTTCTCTCCCTGTCCAGTTTATTCCTTACAGAAAGGAGGACTCTTTGAAAGCTGAACCACTGGATGGCTGACCTCTTTCAGGCATGTTAGTATTCTCTCCATGCTGTTCTTGAACTCTTCAGTCGTTTTAGGTGCCTGCCTTCCAGTTAACGCACCTTCTAGATAAGACTAAAAGATCTTGACACATTTTAAATGTAGTAACAGGCACTTTCTCTCATAACAATCACTTACTGTTACAACTAAATAAGATATAATGTATTAGAATTGTACAGAAGATTCTTTTTATGGTCTTTTTAACTTCAAGAAAGCAACTAGGAAGTAAAGATTTTTAAAATTTTTACTGGATGATCTGATACGTAAAGTTTCGTTTTGCCTTCCACTTTTGAGTCCATTCAGATTTCAGCAAATTTGTCCCAAGGCATATTTTAAACATTCTTAAAATATGAGTCATAGCTTTATTTAGGCCTATAATTATTTTGTTTTCAAGTATCCAGCAAACTTAATTAATGAAATGTCTTTACCTTTTCATGTAATGATGATATAGTTTTTCACTGTCATTGCTATTTAAGTTAAGCATTTATTTTGCCATACTGCACTTGTATTTCTTCTCCAGTTTACAAATATCTTACACTTGGTTTGTGTGGGGTTTTTTTTATTGTTTGCTTTTATATTAGTTGGTATTTTCCATTGAGAAATCAGTTCAGACTGGCAGTGTCAGTAGGGATGTTCGCAGCTGAACTAGCACCAGAGGTCTGAGGTGGAAAGCTCTGAGTTAATACAAATGTAACTAGTGCTATATCTGCTCTGTTAATTTTGTGGTCAAATTAAGTAACAATTTTACTTTTTCAATTTTCCTTCTACTTACATGAAAATGTCTAGACAACAAAATCAAGCAGGTACCCTGCTATCTAGAAGCAGGACTAAACTATGCTATGGAGGGCCAGGAAACATAAGTCAACACAAATAGCCTGGTATTAATTTTTCTCACTTTTTCCTCTTCTCCATCTCCTTCTCTGTACCCTGCTTCTCTGCTTAAATACATGTTGAAAATAGGAAATGTTAATGGCTGCAGTTAGATTCTTAAGCCATGGGCATCATCAAAATCCTTGCAAGTTGTGATCAAGTTCAGCAAGGCCGTATTAACAATTCCCATGTTGAACTTCAGTGGCAATTAGTTGATTGCTGTGATGGAAAGGTGGAGATGTGATTAATGAATTTTCAGATTAGCCTTTAATGGAGTAATCTCTGTGTCAGATGGATGTAAACTTCTTGACCTTTGAGTTGTCTAAAAGCTGTGTAGCTACAGTTAACAGGATGCTCAGGTGGGGAACGTCAGTAAAGGGCTGGGCTTTGCCCAGGACCAGTGCAGCCCCTGGACTGATCAGTTCTGAGCATTTTGCAAACAGTAAATGGTGAGAAGTCCTAGGCAGGGTTGGAAATTCTTTGTTGTTACATACGCTTTTTTTTCTTAAAATGCTCACGTGTATAATGATGAAACAGTGACTTATTTAAAGTCTTAGTAAGTACTTGTACATACGTTATTTACTTTGCAGAGTTGATAGAAATCAAAGACGAGGAAGTGTGGCCAGATCTAAACTCACTTCTACCTCGCTGAGTAATTGCACGTTAAAAATGAAACTGTTGCTGAGATTTTGGTGTGGCATTGTAAAGTATAATGCTATTAAAGAGACTTTTCACGCTTAAATAGCAAAAAAGTGGCATTAATTAAGCTATCGTGTCTTTGCTGACATGTTCTGTATGTTTCTGGTTCTGAATAATTCTTAGCTAGCAGAATCTTCTACTCAGACTGGGGTAGGGGGAAGGTGGAGGTGGTGGATTTATTGGTGGACTTACCTCTTAAAAGGTAATTGGCTTCTACTTTTTCTTTTTTTATTCCTTTTGCTTTCAGATATATTTGTTAAGTATGTTTTGTGTTGGTTCTCCCATTACGCATACCTTCCTCTGTTTGCTTAGTATATGTTTTGAGGAAATCAATGGATTTTGCTTTGGCTCAGCGAGATAAATGTTCTACCTTGTTGCAGTTTAGGTTTCATTTTGTTATTAAAAGTCAAACTGTAGTGCCTATTTTTGCCTGCAGCAAATTTCAAACTGTTTATAGGTGTAAAGATGTAGGATTTTGAAGAGGATACTGTGAAAAAATTTAGAATTATAGAACATTACTGTACAGTACTTACAGTTTTTCATTCCAGAGGCATCATTGTATAGTCCAGGCTTACCGTTGCAATTCCTTTTTTTTTTTTTTTTTTTTTTTTTTTTTTTTTTTTTGAAGTGAGTTAAGGCTTTCTCTGTAAAGAAAATGTCTGACAAGATTTTGGTATAGTTAATGTTAGACTCTGATAATATGTTTTTTTTAATTTTGAAGGCTGTTTTCTACAGTACTAATGAACATTTTTTTTTTCCTTTAGGAGAATATATAAAAAACTGGCGGCCAAGATATTTCCTGCTAAAGACAGATGGCTCTTTCATAGGCTATAAGGAGAAGCCCCAGGATGTGGATCTGCCATATCCACTCAACAACTTTTCAGTGGCAAGTACGTATTTCCAGTATTTATTATTCTCTCAGCATATTGACAAAATATCTGCTACATATTGCTTCATGTGTAGTTCAGAATTTATTGATCACAATAAAAGTTTGGTCAGACTAGTGCTCCACTAATCTTACGTCCAGTTCTACAAGACATTTTTACAAGAACATTGAAGATCTTACCATCGGTTCTTTTTTTGAATATTTTTTGAAGTCTTTAAGTTCTCATTTTTGTGTCTGTGTGTTTGAAGTGTATGTAACTAACAATAACATTTGACAAATGATTGTTGTAAGAAGTTTTCTGGAAAGCTTACCTTTATTCAGGTCATTGACCTCTTTTCTCTGTTTCAGTAGTATCTCTGAAGTCACTTGAAAACTCAAATTAATTAGAAAATTACCTAGATTGTCAAGTGACACAAAATCATGCTAAATTCTTTTTCTCTTGGATAATCAGGTAATCAGCTTTTCAGCCTGGTTAATCAGTAATTTCAGGCAATCAGACAATTTGCATGTATTAGCAAAGCTACAAAGTGGGTATCTGTTGGATAAAGTGAAGACATTTTGATTTCTTGTTTTCCAAGAATGTTTCTAAAAGACAAATCTGCATTTATTTTTATTATCTGGCAAAGTAAGATTGGTAGAAGAGTATTTCTGAACAGTATTTGAGGAGCAAAACTAAGATATCTCCCTGAGTATGAGTTGTGGATATCGTAGGTAGAAAGTTTCAAAGGAACACTAGAAAAATGCTTTCCAAATTGTATTGGTGTACTGCAATACAATAAATGACAGTTTAGTTTTAAAGAGGAGTAAAGGGTTCCCTTCAGCTGCATTGTTGAAGATGGAACAAATGCTACTGAGACTGAATTTGCCTATTTTCTTCATAAAAGTGTTCTTGAGATTGACTCAGCCTTTGTATATGAAGTAATTTGGGTATTTTATTTGGTAAGAAAAAAATTCTTGTGCTCCAAGCCCTTGTCTTGTCCCACAACTAGAGGAGGAAAACTTTGCATATTCTGATTGTGACAGAAGTCTTACAAATGATACTGAGCGTGCAGGGCTTCTAATAATATTAGAGGCTCATTTCGCCTTGTTGCTCTATGGCATAAAAAGCAGTGGTGTCTTTAAGTTGTTCATATGAGTAGGAATTGACTAGATCAAAGGCTGTTATTCCCTAGTTATTGCTCTGAATGTCCTATCCTACTCATTTATAGCAGTTAGTAGTTTCCTAGATACTTTTTCTCCAATGTGCAGCAGAAAGAACATTTGTGGAACTATAGTAGCGTTTTTTGTCCCTATTGCATATGTAGTCTTCCTTTGCTGCAGCAACTAGAAGGATGATCCAAACCATAGTTCTGCTAAGTGAAGAAATGCATAATTAGCAATTAATTCCAGTGTGTTGATACTAGTGGGGGGGTTGGTTTTTTTTTTTTTTTCTTTGTTTGTTTTAATGTTCAGAAGTCATCTTAGTAATTTGGATATTAGAATGCTGCCCCTGAACTTTGCCTTGATGGAAACTGGAGGATTTCATATTGTTTTCCAAAATGGAACCATCACCACCACTACCCCGCTCTTCACCCACCTCCCCCAGCCCTGCTGCTGCCCCACCCCCCCCCCCCGCCCCACTGCTGCCCCACCCCCCCCCCCCCCCCAAAAAAAAAACCAAACCAAACAACTCAAACCCAAACCCACCCACAAAAAATGCACACAACCAAAAAAATCTTCTGCAACTAGCAAGCCTCATAGATTTGAATCTTAGGCAATTTAAGCTAAAGGAAAGCATGCAATATTAGAAGAAATAGAGTTTCAGTAAGCAAGATGAGTTTTTCTGCTTTCTGTCAGGAAAAGGAGTAATTTAATAAGAAATGATTGCTGATCAGTGCAAGAATAGAGAGATTTTTCACTCATAAAAAGAACCCCATAAAATTAAGTGAAGTACCTATGTAGAATTCACAGAATGAAAAGCAAAACAGTATGATATTACATTCTAAATTGCGAGTTTTTCATCAGCTATTTTATCTGTCTGAATAAGAGATTGTCAGTAGGGCAAACAAACAAAATCGCTCTATGAATGAATCAGATCTCATGGGCGGTACCTGGTAAATGTCAAGAACTGGTCTCATGGCCTCTGATCCAAGAGTTCTTGAGCTGCTGCAGTAGGTTTGTGGCCACAAGCACTGCAACATATTTTTCCTGTAATAGTGAAGTACGTTTCTCATAAATTACTAGCCAGGCAGATGGAGTGTGAGATCACTGTTAATACCATCTTGATTAGGTTGGCAGGGACTTAAAGATATGTCTTTACAGTCCTATCTTCATGTAATCTTTGTAGCTATCTGTAAAGTGAGAGTGTGGTCTCAGTCTACTTTTTGCTCTCCAAATGATAGACATCTTTGGCTCTTGCTTACAGCTTGTTATTTAAGCAGAAAAGGCCAAGGCTGTGGTGTTATTTTCATAGAACTGATGGAGTTGAACACTGGAAAGTTTGCACAGTTCTGCTGTGTATGATACTTGCTCTGCATTTGAAAAGTTTCATACCCAGCTCTGTCAAACTAGTTACTTCCATCATATGGATATTTTCCTACCAGTCTTCTGCCTTCCACCCCTGTGACACCAGCTTTACTTTTGCAAAAGGGTCTTGCCCAAGCATAGTATAATTTTCCCTAAAGTGGCTCCCTGATTTCTTCCAAGATAACTTTGAAGTCCCACACCTGATCATCACTCTCTCCCTGGTCTTGTGTCGTCCACATACTCTGTTGGGAATAGCAGAAAGGCCAGAGAGAATACATAATGCTAACAGTGCTTCCAGTGCTAAATATGTCTTTGTTAATAAAGCCTTTCTCATCGGATGGTGTTTTGTCATAAGAAGGAGTGTTCAGAGATTGTCTCTTTTCCTTGGGGTGATCTGGGAGGAAATGTGGGGGGAAGGCATTGGGAAGCAGGTGTGTAAACAGGTTTCTGGAGAGAGAGAGAGTCTGGGGCAGCACAGGCATGCTTCAGCAAAATGCAGGGGAGCCACGTGGGCCTGAGACAGAGGCAAGTGATCTCTCTTCCTTGGAGCATAAGTGTGTTCCTCAAGGCGAAACACAGTTGACTGAAGGGTACAACAGAGCGGGGCTGGGTGGAGCTGAGCCCCAGGGAAGGATACAGGACTGGCCTCTCGGTGACCGTGGCCGCTGCTCTCCCACCACATGTGAAAGGCGGCGATGAGCACCCTGCTCTGCATCTGCGAGACTGCTGCAAGGTTGCAGGGGTGAACAGGTCAGCCAGACCTGGTGACACTGGGTAGTGTGTAGGAATCACTCTGGTTTCTCTCCTGTGGAGCCAGCTCATTTTACACCAAATAGAGCCTTCTTTTTTTAACATGGGAGTTGAGAGAGCTGTGTATTTGAAGTATGCTTTTAGTTCCTTCATGCTCATGCCATGACACTTACATGCAAAAAAAGCTGTGCTGTGGTATCTAACCATACGCTTAAATGAAGGCAATGTAATTGCACTGGTGGGAAATTCATTGTGGAAACTTAAAAATTCTTGATACTGATTTTCAGAGGTAAATTCAGAAATGTGAGCTTACTTGAATTGGCTGGTTCAAAATCAGTTCAGCTCTTTTCAGGTAGAGACAAGCAGTGGCAAGTAATCAAGCTATTGTAGCTTAAAGAGATACTCTTGATTGACTGACTCATGGTAACTGAGTGGGTGTGCATTCCTAGCCCACTTCAACTGCAGAATAAAATATGTTAATGTAAATTGCTTTTGCTCAGGCATTTATGCAGTCAGAACCAGTTTAAAAATAATTTGGATTTGATTGGTATAACTTCTTTGTATGGACAGAGCTCTGGAAAAAAATGTCCTGGCTTTTAAAACTCCATTGTGCTTCTTTGTAACAAAACTAGTACTCTGGGTGACAGGGTCTTGTACAGTTCAGGTACACTGAGTGTACCTCAGTGGCCCCCCCAAAAAACAACATGGCCTCACAATGCTGTTTTTAACTGGTCCAGTGTTGTGTAAGTACAATCAACACTACTTTGTGTAAATCACTTTGGTCTTTGATCATCATCATCATTATTAAGGAAAGCAGAATGGGAAAGAATTCTTCAGTTTTACTCAAGGAGCATTTGTGGTTTTACTGATAAAAAAATACTTCTCACAGATGCAATGAGTATGTAGGTAATCACATAGCACATTTGGGATGAGGTATCTCTAAGAATTGGCCTTTTGCCTTCATTTTGATCTTTACATGGGGAATAATTGGGAAGAGCTGTATCCCTTCACAACAGCCTTTGAACTTTGGCCAAAAATGATGTCACCTTGAATTTCTTTCCTATCTTGAAAGATAGCGCTTTCTAAGCACTCTGTGGTACAGCTACCCCTTTTCTTGTCTTTGAAATGAAAAAGCAAATTTTAGTTCTTGTGAGAAGGTAACCTTTTATTTTTTTTCTCTGCAAAAATGATTATAGATGAATCTTGGCTATTCTAAATGGAGAAACTATGCTACTTTTTCCTAGTCTTAATCTTTCATTGGGCCAGAGATAAAGTTTTGTTATTTTGGGGATTTTAAAATCTTCAAAACATGAAAATTTAAAGGTTTCAGGGGAATGATGTTAGAGCTATAACAAATTCTGAAGACACTCTCTAAAGTAATGGGTAGGAAAATATATATGTATGTTTTAAATGAAATTAAATTATGCATCAAAATACTTTGGCATTAAACATGACCTTGTGTGCAACTCCACAATTAACTTTTCAATGAGATTTAAATTTAAAATCCCAGGTTTTTTAAATTGTCACAATACTGGATCGCATGAACCCAGAGATAAGCATGTAACTGGAGATATGTATAATTACAGTATAGATTTCATTCCAAAATAATAATGGTGCAATTGAATAAATAATGTTCATTCAACACTGAAAATACTTGTGGGGAGAAAAAGGCAATGTATGTGTAATGTACTGCACATGCAAATACATCTATAGAAATTCAAACTCAAATCTAATGTGTATAGCCAATATGACTGTGTTGGATGGGGAGATGTTTAGCTTTCTGGAAAACTGGACCAGTAATTTTCTTGGGGAGGCTTTCATATTACTTTATGAATGGTTTCTAGTTGGTATAGCTGATATTCTATCATTTGACTGAGAAGTTTGAATTCAGTTGCTGTCTTGGGTCATGAATGAAAATGAGTTCCTTGGTCTCATCCCTCTAGTTTAGTAGGCGGTGCTTTCTTGGACACCAGTATAGCATACTGTAATTTCCAGTTATCTCTAAATAGAGCCTAGTATGAGCCTGGCAGCTCAAAATTTATAGCTAAATCTGAGTGTTTTTATGCTGTTGTGATACACCCAGTTGCATAAATAAAATTGGAGTGTTTGCATCGGAGACAGAGAAGGATGTATGATTTTACTGTCTTCTGTGAAAGCAAACTAGACCCCAGGCAAAACCCAGCAATAACATGCAGAATTCTCCTATTTTAATTCATACTCCCTCTTTCCATGAAGGGGCAAATGGCAGACTAGTTGTAATGGCAGAAAGACATGGATGCTACTTCAGTGCTTTTTGGAGTATTGGAAATAAAGGACTTTACAGTATGAAGTGCCTCAAAGATGATCTTTTTCTGCCTCAAGGAATATAATTAAGTTATTGTGTTTGTTATGCAGTCGTATATATTGTTGTGTCATTAAAGCACATATAAGTACATGTCATGAGCCAAGCCCCACAGAAGTGGGATTTCTACCCATACAGAACAAAAAGTCAGTCCTTGCTCCAAAATACTAAAATTCCAAATATAAAACAAGGGACAGCAGATGGATGCAAACAGATGGGGGGAGCATGAGAAAACAATGAGACAGTATTAGCCTGTAGTACAGGCAGTGGTCTCAGCACATCAACAACTAATCCATTGTCAAGGTTAGATTTTTACTCTCTTCTCTCTTCTTTTCTCTCATTCTCCTTCCCTCCTTCCTGTTTTTTAAGGCATGGTGAAGGAGAGTTTTAAGGAGGATTTAAAAGAGAAACAATATGGCAAACAGAGGGAAATTAAAAATGTTTTTGAGAAATGGTGCTGAAATTGGAACAGTAGAAAGATGATTGGCATTTTGATATTGAATAAAGAGTGATACCGATGATGAGGGTAGGCTGTGGAGACAGACTGTGTTGAAAAGCTACCTATATTTGATGGGATAGAGCTGGGTAAGAAATGAGGAATGCAAGGAGACGAGCGATATGATCAAAGGGACAGTGGAGAAAAACTATTCAGCAGCTTGGGGGATGACATTTTTAGGGGAAAATTGCATCTGTTTAGACCAAAGAAGGGATACTAAATGGTTCACATAAATCTCAATGTGACCCAATTTATTTTTAGGGTCACTCTACCCATAGATAAAATACAGTGAGAAAGGACAGAACCTTTTGGAAAGGCTCAGAAAAGTAAGTAAAAAGTGGGACAGTCGAGAGAGGACCAAACTAAGGGAGTGTGTGTGAGTGTGTGTATATACATAGATTTGTATATATATGTGGAAGCCATGGTTTTTTCCAATGTATGTAAGCAAAAGCATGTATATCTGTCTTGATATTATGAAAATGGTGTATTAGTTCTACTATTTGTCTAAAAAAAAAAGTCATCAAAGGTAAGTGTGGATTTGGAGTGCAGAGTAGCAGTAATGGAAAAAGGCATTTGTGAGCAGTGTGTTCATTAAATTTTGACATGAGAAATTAAAAATGTGAGTTGCAACTGAATAGGCAAAGGTTGGGACAAAAGTGTTTATCTTGTGAAAAAAAGACCAAGAGAAGAATAAGAAATCAAGATTAAATTGGAATGCAAATATATAGCTATAGATATCTGTGTATAGATAGCACACTGTATATATTTAAAAGTGTATATATTCTAAACAATGCAAGCAGTGGTTCTATACTATTTCTTTAATATCGTATGATAATCACAGGAAGTTGTCTTTTGTGCTAAAACTCAGCCTGTATTAGAAATAATTTCTCAAATATGCAACCTTCTGTTCACTTTTTGGTGCAGTTTTTTATGGCTGCTTTTATGTTTAGTATTCTTGTCTAGCCATATCAACAAATTCTGCTGAAGCTGAAAGCTTCCATATATGAAATAATAAAATGGTGTTAGCATTCTTTCTTTTTTATGCTGAGTAGTATTTAGGAAAAGAACACTGGTGGTTATATGGTTAAAGTTATAGAATTCAAACTTTAAACTTTTTAATAAAATCTGAACAGATGATCTGTGCTTTTTTTTTTTTTTTTTTTTTTTTTTTTGGAACTGGCAGGTTTCAGGCCCTCTAATTGGCTTCCCAGCTTTGCAGAGTAATTACAGCTTCAAGCAAACTTTGTCATCTGTGGTTCAGAATGGTGTAAAGTAAACAGAACGTTTTGAAATACAGTTTGTAGTCAGAGTTGCTCAGGAGAGTTTAACTAGCATAACTACTTAAATTTTAGATAGTAGCAGTTATTTGGAAGAGATAGTCTAGCATTTCAGAATTGTCAGATTGTTTGTGGATATGGAGACGAAAGTTAACCTCTAGTATGTACCTGACTTTTTTTTGCTGTTGTTTTTAAAAGAGAAGTTCAATGCTTGAGAAACATCCGTTGCGTTTCTTTGTACTGGTTTTATTTCATTTTTTCCATTTTCGTATAGATCCAAAAATGGCCAAACAAGTGCTACAGACTTGTTGGAACAGAGTTGCCAGTTTCTGTTACTGATTTTGTGTTTTTTGCTACTTCTATCAAGTGATCTCCCCCAAGGTTTTTCATCCTCTCTAATATTAAAAAGGAACTAATATTAAAGGGGAAAATTCTCATGACCAATGTTTAATCCCAGCAAGACAGAAAGATTTAGGATTAAAGTGTGTAATTCCAAGTTGTAGATGGCTAGCATACAAGAACACAAAGTTGAGTCTGTCTGTTTACTGGCTTACTCATCTCTTTGAATGATAATTTAGACTTCCAACTGTTTTAAGTTGAGATGCAGCTCTTTAATTACATATGTTTATGTATAGTAGCAAACTTGAAGACATTATGGTAGATTGTTCTCTAGTCTTGGTAATGACCCAACTATCACTCCAGCTTTTGGAGCCAGCTCTCAGTAGCCAGTTTCACTCGTTCTTCTGTGCTTTTGTAGTTTCCAAACTCTTATCTCTGCCTAAAACTACTACAGTTTTTCCAGTAATTAGTAGAAAAATATTTTGGTAATTAGCAGTAACTGTGTATTAGAGTACTTATTAATCTTAGTAGATTTTTTTTTTTCCCTAGCTATAGGTGAAAGACATTCACAAACAAGTTTTTATTCATGTTGCAATCATGACAGGAATGTTGTTTATCCCATACATTTGTATACAGCAGCACATGAAGCATGTGGGTGTACTAAATATCAGCAGACTTCAGTTACTTTTATGTACTTGAGAAGGATGGGTAGCATCCCATCCACTTCTAGAAATACACTGGTCCTCCACTTCTTTCTGAAGCTCTTTTTGCTTCAGAGGGGAAGGATATGAACATACTCAATTTTGATCTTCCGTGAGGAAATTAGATCTTTAGCTACTTTTAACAGAATATTAAAAAAGCTCATTAAGTTTTGCTAGATTTTATTTTTCAATACCGTCCTTCAGTGATAGTGAAATGGCATTTTTGGTTTTTTTTGTATTTTCAGTGCCATTTTCAATTGCTAAGGTATTTTTTATTACCTTTAATTAATTTAGTTAATAATCTGTAATGAAAACTCAGAGAGTAAATGCAGTAGTTACAGAGTTTAGTGTGTGCATCTGTATGTTTTATTCTTGTTAATAATGCGCATCATCACTTTGAGGACTGGCTGAAAATATTAACATAGACAGTACCAATAATACATCTACATACTAGATACCTATTTACATGATGTACATACTAATATATATAATTTTATTTATTTTACTATATATAGTATACTATATATATAAGTAAAGACTGTATTATAGATAGCATTTGGACATAGGCAGGCTTAATTCTTTTCATTCCAATTTTTGCGTGCCTAAGTTGGCAAACATAATGCCATTTTAATGTATGCATTTCTGTGTGTATTTGCAATCAGAAAATGAATGGAGAAATTAAAAATCTTCATCTCTGTTACAGGCACTGGGAGAGGATGTGCTTTTTAATTGGTACATACTTTTCTGCAGCTTTGACTCTGTACCTTTTTGCCTTCAGATTGTCCGAACACTGTCACCTCACTTCTCTGTCCCTGGCAGCTTCTTTTACCTTTCTTCTCCTTAAGTAGCTACTCTAGTTTAGCTATACTCCAGCTATCCCCCAAGTTTTTCTTTCTCACACAGGTTCCAGCCTTTTTACTGTCCCATTTCCACTCTTCTCCTTTATTCCCTGGTCTTTTGTTCCGGACATCTCTTCTGTAAATAGCTTGCTGTATGCCATCTTTCCGTACTCATTTTTGATTTTGCCTCAGTGAGGTAGTTTCTTTTTCATATTGCCTGAGGAATAGGATGAGGCATTATGAATATAGGAGAAAGAGCTTTCCATTTAGGAGGTGTAGAGGCAGGAGTTAGCTGTAGCCTCTGGATTATACTCAATGCATAGATTTTCAATAATTTTATGCTTTAGTAATTGTTATTGTAATTTTTTACCCTCCTCTCACTGCGCTCTTATCCCTCCCACATGTAGTGTGGCCAGATGCCTTACATTTTTCACAGGAATACTAAAAGGATATCAAAGGTCTTGGTTTGCCAAGTTTTAAGTCTCATCTCCAAAAAGTAGTATTTTCCAGCAGTGTGCAGCTTTAGGCAGACACCCAACAAAGAAAATTTCAGCCTACATGATTGAAGTGTGATAGGATTAAAGATGAGAGGATGGTTTTGTCAGGAGTAAGATGAGATAATCTTAGAGCAGACAATGCTTCTGGTTTCTTCTGTTATGAGGGTAGCCTGACACATTCCTTCAAGCTACAGCTGAGGAAGTTAAGAAAACAAGTAACTTGTTAACCCTAACCACACTGTCATCATGATCATAGCTTGCAATTCAACCATATCTGAAGACAGGGGTTTCTTTGACCTCCTGAATAATATTTGCACCCAGCTACAAGCCTGGTTAAGTATCCTAAGCATCTCTACTTCATTATGCTTCCCAAGTTCCCATCATCTGCTACTGTCCTTGTTTCTCTTCCAGCTTTTGTGTTAAATTCCCACTTCCTGTGTCCATCCTGCCATAGCTCTTTCCTCTAAATGTTGAGGATGGCTCTCATCCCATTCAAGACCTAGCTGAGTTTATAAAAGCAGTGAGGTTGGGTTGCTGTTTCTCTTTTGAATCTCCACAGTGTATGCAGGTTTGTTAAATGTAATATCATCTTCTTGACCAGTGAGTAGTCTGACTTAAGTAATAATTTATAGATGTATGGTGAATATATAGGTTTGTGCATCAAGGAATACACACCTGTGTAATGCAATATTTACATTCTTCTTCTTCTGTTTTTTTTATATGTAAGTCTGTCAAGCTTCTGAAATATTCTGCTAAGATGCAAAAAGAATCCTATCAACAGACATACCCACTTCCACTCTTTTTTGCTTTTTCAAATAAAAAAATGCAGTATGCATAAAAATTCTTAAATCAAGGTGTCCTCAGAAAGACCCCCCCTAATATCAGTTCTTTCATGACTGTGTTAAGGACGGTACAGTATAAGTAAGTCTGCTGATACTTTCTATGGCTTTATATCATGGAGGCAGAGGCCATTTGTTAGGTAATTGTGTCCCAAATTGTTTAGATGTTCAGGCATGCAAATGAATGCCTTGAACTAAGGCTTCACACTCGATATTAGCTAGTAATATTAAAGAGAATTGCTTTAATACATTTTCAGTATGCAGCTGCATTTCAGAAGGTCAGCTATGAGTATGCATCTTGTACAATTAACACTGGCAGCAAAACCGTAAGGGAGGAAGCAAAAGCAGGGTAGAGGGTACCTACATGTGTTGGATGTTTAGAAATTTGCTGGGTCTGATGCAGTTCCTTGGAGAATATTTAAAATGCATTCCTGTGAAATAGTGAATGATAGTTGAGGTCTCAAGGCCCTGAATTTGTAGAGAAAAAATATGTCAAGCCAATACAATTTATTTCTGTGAAAGAATAGCATGCCTTGTGAAGTAGTACATGTCATATAACATGACTTTTGTAAAGGATTGACATTAACTGGAATAAATGAAATGTAATTCACCAAGAATAAATGCAAGTTTTTATGCCAAAGAATAGTCAGCTACATCGGTAAAAGGTGTGGGTCAGCTGCTATATGGTAGCTCTAATGCTCTACCAAAAGGAAGTTACAGTGAATCATAAGTGAGCAGGAATTCTGTTGCTATATTCGTTATTGATTGATCCGTGAACCCAATAAATAATTTTAGATCACACATTTGATCCGGATGAGCCTTGAACAAGTGATAGCATTCCAGAACCTGAGATTTGATGTTTGTGTCTATTTTGTGGTAGCTGCAAGAAAACAAATTATACTTTTGATGGAGTAACCTTAACTTCACAAAAACATTTAAATGTATTTGCATGAATAAAGAGTTCTAGTTGGTCAATTTTTTGCAGATGTAATGTTTAGTGCAGTATGCTCCATCGTAAAAATCTAATACACAGTCTCACTGAACCATTGCCAGAATTGCCAGTGTTGTGATCTTGTGACAAAGGAGTAATAAATAGTCAGTCAACTGTATGTCTAGAATTGTGTGACAAGGAGGATCTTGGATCTGAAAGCACAACCTGTGAAGACAGATTGGTTGGACTGATTTAGGCCAGAGAAGACTGAAGAGAGACAAAATAGTGTTCAAATGTCTAAAAGGGATAGCTGCTGAAAAGATAAATTAGTCAATAGGGCAAGAAGCAATACATTTAAATTATACAGTTTAATGGAACAGTTGCTTTAAATACTAGGAAAAATCTTCCAAATTTAAAAATAATTAACTTCTTATAATTGGATTGAATAGTTTGCTTACAGAGGTTTTAAAATTACTGCTTTTCAGGGATTGTAGAAAGAGTTCAGAGAAATACTTATGAGAAATGGAATAGGTAGACATGAATCTGCCCTGGGGCACAAAGAGAACTAGATGATTTCCTGGGGCAGCCCCACTTGGGGTGTGTGGGGGGTTATTCTATATTTAATAATCAGACTAGTGTCAACATCTGAGTTTTCTCAGAGGGGGTATTTTACAATAAATCTAATCCTGAAGTGACAGTGGCATGGGTAGTTGTGGCATGGTTACCATTGAAGGGAAAATGTCATATTCTTCCTACCAGCTACAAATGGGAAAATGTGCCTGTGAGTACTGCTGTTACCTTGGCATACTAGACCAATCCAGGATCTAATACTCTTCTTAACCTCATAACACGGACCTAGTTTGCAAATGGAGATCACATTCTTTATAAGGACAACAATAAAAGTTCCGTCAGTTCCTCTGACTACCTTCTTCACCTTATGATTATTACCTGCTACCTTTTGTTCAAGCCCATGGTTATATTGCCATTCCTTATTTCCTTCTATGTGCTGAATACTTGCTGGATATGTATAGATAAGCTGTACGTATTTTATATAAGTAATTTTATTTGCTCTTCACCTGTTTAACTGGCAATGTATAAAAGATGCAATGTCATGTATTTCTCTAGAATGTCAACTAATGAAAACAGAGCGACCAAAGCCAAACACATTCATTATCAGATGTCTTCAGTGGACCACTGTCATAGAGAGGACGTTCCATGTAGACACTCCGGAGGAAAGGTAAGGGTTTTATTTTTGTTTTACTTTCTGTGTTCTTTACACAGAAGCCTCAGCACAGTCTCTGCTGGGACTGCACAGTGATCAGCACTTGGAATTGTGACATTCTGAGCACATCTGAACAGTTATTTGAAGAATTTATAAGTTAGCTTCTGCAAAATATTATCTGAGCTCATAGCTAGTGTAAGAGTTGCCTGCGAGTAGGTGGGATGAGTGTATTCAAGTGAGCCAAAACTATGTCATGATATGTCTCTGAAGTGTTAAATTTTGAACAATAGAAGCCTGCACTGAAGCGTTTTCCAGCCTCACTGTCTTAAATTTTCCTTTTACTTCTCCTAATATGCTCCTGTTTTTGGCACAGAAAACAATATGTTTGTTATAATTTATTTTATGTTTGCTTATTAGTTTTTCTTGTTTCAGTAAACATACAGGAACTCTTAAGAATTATTTTTTTAATGCACCAGAAAAACATAGGACATATATGATGGTATACCTTCCTAAAATGTTCTATACTGTGTCTCTGGCCAGGTGCATTGAGTCTTCCCACTGTGGGCATCTGTCCTGTTGAAACTAATACTGTGATTTGTCTTTATTCATGTTGTTTGTATCAATAAATAACCAAGTGCTTTGCTTCAGCTGTTGTTTCTCCTGCATTCACTCACATATTCACTTAGAATTGTTTTTAATTCTGCCTTGGAACTGTCTCTCCACCCTCTCTTTATTCTTGTGTATGCAGTGTAGTACTCAGCATTCACTAGTTACTGCATTTGCTAACACCACCAGACTCCTCCTGTATCCCTTGCTGGCTGAGCAAAAGGCAGCAGGTACTGCACTTGCTGTGGGGCTGTGGCGTGCTGATGGGCTGGCTGGTGTATCTGTGCTGGTGTATCTGTGCTGGTGTATCTATCTGTGCTGGTGTATCTGTGCTGGTTAGCCAGCTCGCAGAATAGCCATGGGCTCTGCTGCCCCTCCTTGCCCCTCCATGGAAACCCTTGTCTGGGCCTGCCCCCTTTGTGCAGCCACTGGTTTTTATGATGCTTGTAGGCATTTAATTATCTTTGAGGGCCTCTTTCTCAGGGGAATTTGAAATTAGCCAACAAGTTGAGTTTTAACAGGACACAGACAAAGAGTTGAACACACAGTGTGGTTTAATAAATCTTATTTATTTTCTATAAAAATGTCTCGCAGGGAGAGGGAATACCAAAAAGTCTCTTAAAATAGCAAGTTATTATCAGACTGTATTTGATAGGAGGTGGTGTTCTGTGCTCTGAGCTGTGTTAAACCTGGAGCAAGTGTTTTCAAGATTTTACTGTTAAAATATTTACAAAATCAGACACTGGTAATTCTTGAAATTGACCATGCATTGATCCTTTTTGATGCTGGTCAACTTCACCACCTTTAACACAGTGCAGAATTTGAAAGGAAATTGAAGGGATTAATTTATGAGTCTTCTGTTGTATGACATGAGAATTGAACATCGAAGCAATGTAGCATGTGAAAAACATTATGAACCATTTATTTGGATGCATTTTATGAGTTTCTAATAGGGAATGTTGGCTTGTTCTTGATAGGGAAGAATGGACAGAAGCAATCCAGGCTGTAGCAGACAGACTTCAGAGGCAAGAAGAGGAGAGGATGAACTGTAGTCCAACTTCACAGATAGACAATATAGGGGAAGAGGAGATGGATGCTTCAACAACCCATCATAAAAGAAAGGTAATGTCATCAAAAAGTAACTGACAAGACTAATATTTAAATAACTTTTGTTGAATGATCTAGTTGGGTAAAACAATATACAAGGAATAGTATTTCAACATAAATTTAATTGTATTACAAGTGTAAAAGTACTTATTCGTTTTATAGCAATAATGCTGTACTGCTCTAGTTTTATTTATTTGTTATGCTATCTGAAATGCAATTCTGAAAAACAAAGTTCAGCCATTCAGCCACATGATAACATTCTGCTATTGTTTGAATATTATTTTTGTTTTTTCCTTTTTTTGTTTACTCTTTTAAAAGTATAGTAATAAAATATTTTCTTCAGACAAGTAGATTTGTTCCCTTTCTCATGCAAATAATGCGCAGTATAAATTAGATAATTTGCATGAGAAAGGCTAGCAGGATTTGGCTTTTAATGACCTTATTTTTTGCTATCTGGGAAAATAATTCTGCCTTAGTTTTCAATGAAATAAGAGAAAACAAGGTTTTATTTTTTTGCAATCCTTCACAGCTTTTGCTCTAAGTAGGAATACGTACATTGTTGGCTATAACATACTTGTAGTTGTATCTCCAGAGTCAACAGGATAAACACACAACTAAGAGCATGTTTTAAAGATTCAGTGCCACACAAAAATTTGCTTATTATTTTGTGTTTCCATTTTGTCTGGTGTTTCTGTACATACAGACTACTCTTGAAGAATGGATCATTCAAATGTATGTCTTTCATTTGCTATACAGGATTGACATGAGTCAAGAAATGCATTGAAATTGCGTGAAAAATAATAACCTATTTTTATAGGGCTGGATTCATTCTTTATAGCTAGAAGCGAAACCTGTAGAAAACTAAGTGGAAGTCGGCTGGCAGAGCAAAATAGTCTTATAGCTAATGTAACTGGATGCTTTTGAATGATGAACAATGAAAAGAAATAGTGAATGTGTGCCTTTACTCATAGAGTGTGTTTTGTTTGTTGCACTGTATGAAGCAAGAATCATAGAGAAATCAGTGGCTGAAAACTATACCCTTATAAATATAACAAAGGTGTCGTAGGAAATCTTAGTTCTATTGTGTCCTAACTTTTGAGAACCTGAGTTTGCAGTGCAAACATAGTTCTTCCATGTTGTTTCATTGTATGCAATTTTCTAACCTTTTTCTGCTATAGAAAAAAGTAAAAACTAATTATATACAACTGTAACAATACCCTCATCGCACATTGTCGCGTTGACATTGAACTTTTAGCCTTGTGGCGTAGATGTTTGATGATTGTGCTCCAGGGTAAAATATGATAAGTGACAGCAAGACAGAGGCAGTGTTTGAGATGTGTCAGTCTTTCTGAGAGGCAGTGCGATTATGTGGAGGGGATTTGGGTTTGCTCTGTTAAAGATCTGAGCACTATTCCAAGCTTGTGTATCCTCTTAGTGGAGTACAAAACCACTGAATAACAACAGGCATTTTCAAGGTGTCAAAATTAATGCTGTCTAATATAAGTAGTTTATCTGGAATGTATGCTTCCTTGTTGAAGTGCAGTGCATTTTCCCATACAACAAAAGGGGTTGTGGGAACAGGAGGAGGAGGAGGAAGATCAGTTTTGTTTCTGTCTGCTGCTTACGCTTTAAGAAATGCTGAAATAAGATGCTGGGACAATGCATGTGTAGTGCTGCAGAATATTTAATGGCTTTGGCAACAAGCCAAAAGCAAACTCTACAAAACAAAGGTGAAATGAAAAATGGTGATATTCAACACCTAATAATAGAGTAGAATGGAGGTTTTGTAGCCAGTGAAGAGCATACTGATGACTGCATGGATTTTTTTTTTTTGCCAAAACTCAAAATCCCACTCTGGATTTCTGACTGTTGGAAAGCTTTAGTGAAAGGTTCTCAGAAGTTTTTGGAATCAAAAATACTAAGTGACCATAATGACGGGGAGTTGTCACTCCTTCTGTGTTAATTGAAATTGGGGGGAAAAAAAGTATTTTAGAACTGTTTGTTTTGTAGGAATGTTTCTGAAAAGCTTACATTTAAGCTTTTGTAGTTGTTAATATAATCAGAACCATTACAAATATAATGACTTAATTCATTTTTATTGCATTTTTTTGGTATTATATTTCTTTTTGTTTCAGGGATTTTTTGTACAATGTGTCCTACAAGCTTGTTTTGTCACCTGATTTTACATCTAAGCCCAGTGAATTTTGCTTGTGCGTGCACCAGATGGTATACATATGAGTAGAAGAGCATAATCAGATTAAGAAACAAGACAGAGAGGAGTGGGCCTGTTCTTCTCTAAAAAGGTAGCAAAAGGTTTATGAAGAAAACAGTCTTTAGGATGTGGAACTTGATTTGAACAGACATGACAGCAATGTCCCTGGCCAGATTAGCTGGAAGAACCAAAAGCACTTTTTTTTTTTTTTCCATTTTTTTTTAATGGTGTCAGTGTGACACATTTTACAGTAATAGCAGCACTAAAATTCAGAGTACTATAAATTTTTAGCAAACTACTTTTTTTTCTTGCTCTACTATTCCTTGTAAGTAAGTTTTCTTCCTGATGAAGTGAGATGAAAATTCCAAGTGGTATAATCGTTATGCAAATAGTAATTTTTAAAAAAATTGTTCCTTGGTAGGAATTTTCAGCACCTGTAGTAAGGGCTGTATTCTCTTGAACAGGTCACCCATAAAGGAGTAAATAGGCTTTACAGAAGGCTGAACGTCGTACAGTTCTTTGGTTAGTGCAGTTTCCTGTAGCTTCATTGCTTTTCCTTGGTTTACAAAATTGTTTTGCAGGATGCAGAATGAGTAAAGAATAGATTTTTCCAGAGGAAACAAAAAAGTAATGTAATGAGGAAAAAGATACAATCCTCAGAGTTTGGTAGGAATGAGAAAGGTGAGAAAATCAACAAGGAGAAAGAATTCTTATGGAAGCCTCCTAACTTGCTTACCAACATCCTTCAGGTTTAGGAAGTATTTCCATTTTTCCTCCAGTTTTCGGTACACCCTTAGCGATGGCATCTGTGTTTTTATCTCCCAAGGTCTTGTGTTCTTTGGGAGACTTTTTGAGTTACCCTGCACTGTGTATCATCTCTAAGCCTTCTGCTGAGCTTCTAAAGAATGAGAGCATCGGGAGATTTTATTCTTAGAAGTAGCACTACCACCCTAACCTGCTGTTAAGCTATGGCTCAAAATCTTGCAAAACTATTACCTTCCTCTTATACATATATTTTTTAAAATTTGCTTTTACTGAGCTTGCAGCTAGATTAATGACTGCTTTGATGAATATTTTGTAAACAAATTTTGGGCAAATGAGTCTTTTGATTTGACTGGCTTGCTGCCCTTAGCATCAGACCCACGTCTATGATCAGCTGAGCCAAGATCCTCCTTCTGGATCAGCCCTGGGCAAAGGGCTGCTCTTCTAAGCTGGTTTTATTCAGAGTATTGATAGTCCCTCTCTAAATCCAGCCTCTCAAAGATCAGATGTATATGAAAATGTTCCCCCTTTGAGGCTGCTTATGTTCTCATAAATTTTTGACTGTTAGAAATGATAAGTTGTTAAAGTAACTAATTCAGGATTCTTTATCCATATAGCTGCTGGCCATTCTTTGTTGGGGAATGCAGTAGCTTATGTCTGAAGATACAGAGGATTCTGCCCCAAATTACTCATCTACCTGAATTGTGTTTTGAATACATTTTGGATTTTTCATGTGATTTTGTCAATTTTCACTGCTTTAGCACAAAGGCAGTTGTTTTTGCTTGATGGTTATCATAGAACTACTGAAGTAGATAACCTGACTTTCCAAAGTATTGACTGTGATATTTGAGAAGTCTTACCTTTAGTTGAGTAAGTATTAGTAGCCATGTAGTATTTGGATTGCAACTTTACATACTACATCATGCTTCACTAGTTGTAACACATTATACTCATTTTTGGAAAAGTTGACCTTTTAAGACTTTGTCTAGTGGTCATAAACTTTAACTTTACACTCATTTGTGTGGATCCGCTTTAGGTAAAAAGTATACTGAGCCTTTGAAATCTCTGTTGCTTTTATTTCTTACTGGGATAAATGCAGCTTTGATCTTCCTAATGTGAGGTGGTTTTGGCATCAAAATAAGATCTGTCAGGGCAAAATGTTTTAAGTATGTTTATATATGAGCAAAGAATGAAATTCACCAAGGCTAGGTTGCTTAGAAGTTACCAATGAAACATTATGTGGGAAACATTTAATTCCTGCTGATATAGCTAGAAAATTGATGCATGGAAAACATCTTCTATTTAATCAAGCTTTGAGATATCCAGCTAGTCAGGTGTTACTGTAAGGAGTCTGTTGGAGACCTTTTACAACTTTTAAGTTGGATGTTGAACACTTAAAAGCTAAGGAACTACAACATTAATGTGGTTGATGGAATTTATGAGCAGATTTCAAACTGACTCTGAGTGAGCAATTGCATAAATTATTTTCACAGTTTGTTGACAGCAACTTCAGATACACAGTAACAGTATCATGCACTTGATGTTAACAGAATAAATAATTTCAGAAGGAAATTTTATTCTTTTTCACAGGAGAGGATATATTTTGCTGCCACTATTTGTGATTGCACACCTGAGGATGTGCCCAATAGCTCTACACTTGGAAGGTGCTTCTGGTAGGGATAAAGAACAAGTAGAAGTTTATCTGGAATGCCAGTACTGAAGGAAACTGCCTGAAACTGCAACTAGTGATAGAAAGAGACATTAGGAACATGAAAAACAGCATGATCTTTTCTTCTCCTCGTACATAACAGGATTAAGTATATTTAACTTGGGAAAACTGAGACTTGGAGTGTAATTCCTCTTAATAAACATTTTGAGGTGCATTATTCACTAAGAAAGCAAGGTTGTTGGTAGTTCAGGACAGTACTATAAGAAGAATAGATGAGTGCATTGTCTTTCAGGGCTTTTAACTGCTTTCTGCAAGGGTCTTGGGTGCCTTAATGATCTGCATATGGTTATGTGGTGCTGCACCCAAGGCAGTAATGCAGGGCACTGAAAGATGTGCTGTGGAAACACACAGTGGAAGCCAGTGATTGGCCCTGAGTTGGCCACAGAAACCTCACTGTCAATCCCAGGTGACACTGTGCAGTCACTGCATTCTCAGTATTGTGCTTGTTTTTTCTACATCCTCACCTTTTCATCTAACGCATAGACCATAGTGTTGAAGCTTCTGAACTGGCTGTGAAATGAACTTGCAGAACAAGGATGATTAATGACTCAAGCTTTGTGCTTGTGAAAGTGGCTAAACTGCTTTGGATCTGAGATTGTCTGATCTTATCAAAAGAGTAAGTGTGGCACTCCAGTTGAGCTGATAAACCTACTGAACTCAGATTGCTGGTGGAACCAGCTCTTGAATGTACTACATTTAACCTGCAAAACTAGGGCAGTACTAGATGCTTGATCGGTCACTGTAATGGAGTCAATGTGAAAGAGGAAAACTTGCCACCTCTTCCTTTTCAGAGCAATATAAAAAACATATAATTGTAATCTGTATTCAAATTTTTAAAAGCCCACCTCTAATGCAGATGATTTCTAGAGTCTTACTGGTATAATATTGCAGTGAGGATCATGTATGCATCAAAAAAGCCATCAGTTCAATGGTTGCCGTTCGCAAAACCTACTGATGTGCCGTGCTCTTGTGTCCCTAGTAATACGGGAGTTGAGGAGCTTTCTTAGATGGGGAGCATTCATGAACTGCTGGTATAGGCTAAGACTTGGTTTTATATTTGCTTTGTAAAATAAGAGTGAGTGTGTGTGTGTGTGTGTGTGTAGTACACTATGCAGTACTTGACTTCAAAGAACTCTAATAATAGTATCGAACAACATATCTTAGTGGTTTAAGGATACAGTTAACTATTATGTTAAGTGCATCTATTTTTGTAAACGATTCTTGTTATATTGTTAACGGTGTTTGTTTATATGTGGACACACTCATGTACATATTGGAACTGGATAGAAAATCTTGCTAATCATTGTTCTTTGCTTCTTATAGACAATGAATGATTTTGACTATTTAAAACTACTGGGCAAAGGCACATTTGGCAAAGTTATCCTGGTCCGAGAGAAGGCTAGTGGGAAATACTACGCTATGAAGATTTTGAAAAAAGAAGTCATTATTGCGAAGGTAAGGAAGGTTATAGTTTTAATATTGGGTCTTTTTTTAATGGAAAAAACAATATCTTGTATATAAGGTGTATTTGATTTTTGATGGTAACTGAGTTTCATAGAAATATGTGTGTATCTTCAGAAACCAAGAGTACAAAAAAAGTATATATATCCATTTTGTGTGCTTTTTTCCAGTGTCTTATAATCTAGAGTATGGTAAAGCATTGAGAGAGTTCACTGGGCAGGAAGGTAGTGCAATCCAGGTTTAAAACAAGAAAAAGTGCATTTTAAGTGTATATTACATACTTCAAAAATTTTCTTAAGTCAACTGCAGGTTTGTTCAGATAAATGCAATTAATTTAATTGGCCTGTGCTCTGTTCCTGCTATGTTAGATAAGGTGGTTCTTCATGAGACTAACAATGTTTTATTTTCAATTTTTGAGGAACAAGAAAAGTCTGAAGCTGATGTCTGAAGACGTGGTTTAAACTGGCACTGTTCAGTCATTTAAATTTGACTAGCTTAGTGTTACTAGCTCTTTTACTTGGTCATAATTTTGTTAAGTTTAAACTTGAAGATCATCTCCTCTGAGCTTTGTTTCTAGCAATTCTGAAGTGTTGAATCCCACTTGCATAGGAGAAGTTGAGAGTAAGAAACCTACATGCTGTTATCACCATAAGCTACAATTAAAAGTAATCCAGGTTATTAAGTAAGGAGGTTTTTGAGGGGTGTGGATCTGACTGACTCAGTTTTTGAATGCTTGAGGCTAACAGTACCAGTATTCATCAAAACTGAATGTGGATGAGAACTAGTATGGTTTATATATGTTTTATTTTGAAGTATCCTTCAGATTTTTCTGATTTACCTATTGGCCTATGAAAACAGGGCTTACAGAGTTTTGCAGTCGGTGTTCATTTGTCTATCTGTCACTCACTTTCTAATAACTTTTGAATGTATTGATCAGTTTTTATTAAATTTGATAGAGGAGTGGAAACTTCAAAGAAAATTATATTTTATTGAGTTTCATTAAAACCAGCCTTGGTGTAGGGGGAGAGACTGAAATGTGACTTCAGCAGAGAAGAAACTGACCTGTGAGTTCTGCGTACCCTTAGCAGCTGTCTTGCACACTGATCGGCATGTCTACAATTTGGACTAACAGCAGCAGGGAGTGCCCTTTTCTTCTTCAGAATTGGGAAATACAGAAAGAAAAGAGGGTATTGCTGCTGGATTCTCCTGATGCTGCATTAGAAGGAGTATCTCAGTGGCCCTCCTTGTAAGACTTTGTAAATGGCAGCAGTCTCTGTGGGTTGTCCTGTGGGTCTCAGAGCCTTATCTAGTTGCTGCATGCTCTGGCCCAGCCTCCAGCTGACATCCTTCCCCAGTGCTTTGCTCACTCATGGCACCCAGGAAGGCCTCCGGGGAGTCTTACCTCTGACTGCTGTGAGCTTCTGTTCTGCTACTGCTCCTTTATACCCTTTCAGCCTTCAAAGCATTTCTGCTTGTTTCTTTGTATCAATAAAGTAAAAACCATGTTTTTTGAATTTTATGGTTTTTCCTTTTACTTTGCTGGCTGCTACAGTATCACTGAATTTTTAGAAGGGTTAAAACTGATTCTCAGATAACGTTGTCGGTCTCTACTGGGTTAAAATTCTTGTTCATAGAAGTATGTATAAAGCCAGAGAAATTTTGAAGAGAACAGAGATGCAACTGTTCATTGATCTGTTTATGTGAAAACAGAAAGCTAGCTCAGTGATAGCAGAACCAAGCACTCCCTGAAGCAGACCAGGGTCTGTTTTTCTGCCTATTTGTAGACTATCAAGAAGATTAAGTGTGTGAGGAAACGTGCCTTTCATCCTGTGATGAAAATGGGAGCACCTCTCTCTCTGACTTCCTCAGAACTGGTATTTTGTTTTGAAGGTTCTTTCTAGGTTTTCCATAGTATGGTTGTATATTGATAAGAAACTGATGAATGAATAAAAAAAATGGACTATGCTTAGATCTTCACAAGTGAAGTGATTGTGTTTTTTTCCCTACAGTCACCAAATACTGTTTTTTTCACTCCGCCCCAAACTAAAAACAAAAGCAGACTTGGGTCTCAACTTAGCCATCTAGCCCAGTCAGTGTGCAAGTATGCCATGGAGATTGATCAGTAACATTTAACTCTGAAGGTCAGTGCTAAGGATACAGTCACTGGGTAGAGTAGATCTGCAGTCCCAAGTCAGCCTATAATGTGATGTAATATATACTATAGGAGGTCATACCTGTAACAATTAGCATAATATGCTGTAAGCAGAAAAGTGGTGCATTGACAGCTGTATCTAGAAGACTGTATAGCGTCTGCCCAGTTCAGACTAAATATGTTGATCCTAAATTTTCATGACAGATTAATATTACACTTTCCAGGGAATTGCTACCTGTATTACAAACTTCTGAGGCAATGCCAGAAAAACTGGCCATGGCCAGCTTTTTATGCTTAATATCCAAAGAACCACTGAGGTTTAAAAAGAAAGAAAGAAAGAAAACTTTAGGCTTGCTTTTCTCTCCAAAGTGTTTTTGTTTTTCCCCCAGTATGTGGTTGTAGTGTATACACTCAGTGTTGCACTGCTATTCAGCTAAATGGCATCATAATTTATTGCCAGTAACTCTGTTGTTGTTGTTTAACTTCCTATTTTGACAATTTAAGTCTAATTTAAAACTCCTGATGCCTGTGTTTACTTTCTAGTTTAATAATACCTTGTCTTCAGAGCATAGTCTGATAAGCATGTGCAGTACAATAATGTTACATGGGTATTATTTGTAGCAATACTGAAGTATACTGTGTCTAAGTACATTTACTTCTGCAGGGTTACGGTTGAGGTTTGAGTCGCTCTAGGTTAGTCTTCCTTTCTGTATGGTAGAATACTCGGCAGCAGCTTAGTGTCACAGAGAATGGCTAAACCAGCCCCGTGGCGCTCAGGCTTTTAGATCCCATCTCTTGCATCCTGGGGAGGGGAGATTCCTGGCATGTATTACACATAGAATTGCATAAAGTGGACATGTGTACATAACACGAACCTCCTAAATGCTCTGCTTTTCTCCCTGCTCCTCAGCAGCTGCTCGTCATTGCAGCGCAGTGGCCATCCTTGCCACCATCCTCTCCCCGCTGCCCTTCCACAGCCCCACTCTTTGCAGACCTGGTGGCATGAGGGGCCATATCCCAGCCTGTGGGGCCTCGCTGCCACCCCTCCGGGCTTCTCCTCGCCTCTGCCGTGACCCCGCCTGGCAGCTGCCCAGGGGTGGCGAGAGGGCCCGAGCAGGGGATGAGTGCGGGTGACCTTCCCGGGGCACCAACACCCGCGGGGCCGGCTTAGCTTCTTTCTCTCCCTCTGGCACGGGGCTGGGTTCAGCCCTCCCTGCTCAGGATGGCTCTGTCTCCTGCGCCCTCAGGGAAGGAGGTCGGGCCCGGGCGGGGAGCGCGGCTCTCCCGGCTGCTTGGGGCAGCCCGGGGGTTTCCTACAGCTGCAGGGTTTTAAGGAAAAACGAGACAAACGCCAAACCGAACGAATATTTAAAACCAGAAAAACTGGCTTTACTTAAGTTAACCTAAATTAGATGAGGTTTTGGTTGTTGCCTGTCAGCTACTGCCTGCGTATGTTCCTTGCCAATTGATTCAGTCTCTCTGAAGGTACCTTGTTCGGATCATTCATACCAGAGCTGTGAATGACTATATTTTTGAACTATCAAATCCAATATTATAATTTCTTCCTTCCTTGTGCTGGATATAAAGTTTAAGACTTCATTTTAAAGCAAGAAAATAAGAAAAATAATTTAAAAATACATTAAATTGTATTTTGCCAAACTTAAATTTACTTTAAAATATTTTCTTAAGAAATATGACATTTTTTCATGTTTCTTTCAGGCTTGTTCATTTTCCAAAACTGTACAGTAGCTTTCTCTTTTTGGACGTGCTGACCTTTCCCCCATAATTAGTTAAATAACAGTTTTATCTCTGGATTCAGACCTACTTCTTCTACTCTTTATTTCTCAGGATGAAGTGGCTCATACGCTTACAGAAAGCAGGGTATTGAAAAACACCAGACACCCTTTTTTAACAGTAAGTATTAGGAATTATTTGTAAGTACATTAACAGGTAATTTTCAGCATGATGAGTATTTAAGTATGAAAATAATTTACAAATTAGTTTCTAATAATTTTGTGAAACTTAACTGCACTGAAAACAAATTTAAGGGTAGAATGTAACTTGTGCAATTTTTGTTATTTTTTGTATATGAACGATTTTAAAATAAAAGTTGTTGATTTCATATAGTGTCAAGTGATTTTTACCAAGAAAACTTAGTCAAAAATTAAATAAAATGATAAAAATAACAATTTGTTCAATATAAGTAGCTCATGGAGCAACAAAACTCAAAACACCACTGCTTCAATATCTTTATCTTCATATTGTTAATATTTAATAGAAGTAAAGTATTGAAAAGATGACGAAAATTTCGAGATTCATGGCAAGTTATGATTAATAGTTTTAATTTTACAACTGACTTTATTCTGTAGAAGTCATTCTGATTCCTCTTCTTTGAGAATATATTAGAAAATCTTTCATTGATTTCAGAAGATAATTAATGTATTTTAAGATAGGGAAAAAATATTTTCTTTTTTGCATTAAAACATCAAATTATAACATAGAAGCTTTCCTGTTTGGAAAATCATAAACAAACCCTTTAGAAAGCAGAGGATGATATTTATGTTGCTTGGCCAAAATAATCTTTGATATTCATTTAAGAGAAATGAGATCTCCAAAAGTTGCTTAAATTAGAGTGTAAAGGTAAGCAGGAGTAGGTGTAATTCCAATCAGATCATGCAACAGTGTCACTGTAGTTGTACTGCATTTTGGTTCTTTTAGGCCAAACCTGCATCTCTAGATTTTCTTTGATATAACTTTTCCAAGCAAAATCAAATCAACATTGATAAGTGAAAAATTGTAATTAACAACTTTTTTTGCAATTTAAAAATTATACATAATAAATAAATAAATCATTTGGAACTCTGTTTTTAACGTTGCATAGTATGTGAAAACAGCGAAATGAAAGCAAGCAGGAGGTTCAGTTAACTTTTAAATTTTATTTGGAAGAAATTAAAAAAAAAAATATGGTAATCTCTCTTCATGGGCATTGTGGAAGTGGACATCATAAAATATGATGAGTGAGAATAGCTGGTACCATGTATGACCGTAAGAAATGCAGTAGAAAATTGTGTGTTTTACTAGCTATTTACTCTTTGATTAAAATAAGCATGATGTTTTCCCATCAATAGCCATGTGGCAGAGATGAGGGAAGAGATGAAAGTTTTTGTTTTAATTTATCTCAAGCTCCAGATAAGAAGTTACACTTTTAATTACTCTGAAAGTTCTCACCGAGTCAGAATTGTCTGCTTAAGAGGATAAAATTAAATTTTGTTACAGTTTAAGTGCAAGAAAGTGGGTTAATACAAGATGATAATTGGCGTGGTTTTGCTGTTTTCTTTGCAAGTCCTTGAAATATTCCTTCCAGACAAAGGATCGTTTGTGTTTTGTGATGGAGTATGTTAACGGAGGAGAGGTAAGTTTAAAAAAGATGTTCTGCACTTGTAATGGTAATGCTGTTACTGGATAACACTTTAAAGGATATAATTTTTCTTACCTTTTTTGCTTTTTAGTATCTTTGAAGGTTTTTTTTTAATTAAAATTGTTCTTTTTAAAAAAATGCAGATGTATTTTAATAACTATACTGTCAAAAGTAGTTCTTTTTCTTGAAAAACTAAAGTGTTGTATCTTGAAAGATAGCTTAATTGTAGAGAAATAATTACAATTAGCTTGCTTATTGTTTTTTCTTCAAGAATATTAGAGCATGTTCTGGCGTGAAACTGTCATAATCTAGTGCAAAAAAGCAAAAATAGTGTTTAATAGTCTTGCTTTTGTCCTAATGTGAAATATGTGCTCTCTTCTTTGCTATAGCCATTGCAAATACCTGTGAGAAAAGAGTGGAGTATTCATATTTTTCATTACTTCTGTCCCTTCACTTGCTGTGTACTCAGGAAATTTCAGCTTAAGTGCTAAACTTGTTACAGTGTCATTAGCCTTTGCTGTCCTCCAGCTGTTTACTGAGGAATATCAAAAACTATACCCATCAAATGGAATTAAAAGAGAATTGCAGTCTAAGAAGAGGGCTTTTATCTACCTTTTAGGTGCTGTTTGCTACTCAGACTGTATCTCACTGCAGCGTGAACTAGGGAGTTTTCCTTATTTTGTCTACTGTATGCCACATAATAGCATTAAAGGACTAAGTGTTGCCACTGGCTTTTTTTATCAGAAAACTGTTTCTTCATTCAGGAATTGTAGCAGCATGATACCATGTTTTGCATTATCCTTTTACTATGTTCTCTTACAATAAATCTATCTTCAACTCTGATCCTAATGCTTGAGATCCCCCGGAGTGCCTGTCTTGCTTTCATTGCTCAGGCGATTTCTGGGCCCAGTCTGAGGCAGATTTACATCCAAACTCATCCATGGCCATCCTCTACCAGCCATGGCTTAACATGGTGCTATAGGGTTCTCATATGGAAGAATGGCTTTTTTAACACAGTATATGTATAAACCAGTTCTGGACATCACAGGTGGTGAACAATTTTGGCTAGTTAAACTAGACACAAAAATCTGCCTCAGCAGAAATGGGATAACAGCCTTCTCTTGGACACTCAGCTGGCTTATATGACATTGAACTTATGTCATCAGTACTAAGTCAGTGCTATCTACAATGAGTTTTAAAAGTGATGCCTTATAAACTAGCTAAAACTAGTTTTCTCTGTGTAAGACCTTACTGCATTTCTGTAATGTCAGAGGATGCATTTTGAATATATGTTTTTAAAATCAGCCTATCATTTAGATACTCCTCTTTTTGAAAAATACCCTCTGTCCTATTTCAGTGTAGAGCAGAGACCACAGAGAATGTTTCTGACTCCTTTCTTATGACTGAGGATACTCTGACACTTTTGATTAGGCTTGTATTTTGCATTCCTCTGCACTGGGAGGTGCACCTTAGTGGCAGCTGCTGCAAACATCTTGTGTCATGGGTTTCTTGATGGCAGCCTGCTGTTGCTTAGTGAGATTTGAATGATTGCAATGTACTTTGTCAAGAGTGGGTCACTTTTTTGCAGGTATTATGCTCTTGTTTGTCATTGTTGCTCATGTTTTTTGCTGATGGTTTCCTAACTCAGTGAAGCTAACCATAAATTTTTGCCACAGTGGGAAATCATGGCCTTTCAGAGTAGGCAATTTTCTTTGAAAAAACTCTCTTGATTTGCTTATGTGCTTTTCTTTGACTAGGGGTCTGGAATAGCAAGTTGGACAAACTGTCCTTTTTAATAGGAAAATCTTTGATCTTACCAAACCTTCCTGTGAACTTCAGACTTTAGTCATTGTCTGCTAAGTAATACACAGGACTTCATATATGTAAAAATAGCCTTATTATTAACTCAGAACTAATGAAAGTAAGTTGCACAAAGTTTAGGCAGTATTTTAGCCATTTGTAAGCATATCTCCTGTATGGTACACAGACTGTTTTCTCTTGCTGCTTCCCTCTACTTTTCTCTCTGTGTTCCAAGCAAGTTTAATTTCCTTACAATGGTTTCTCACTGTTGAAGGTGTTGAAAACTCATCTTTTAATTATATCCTTCCAGTGGAAAATTGTCATGTTGCTTTTGATTCTCTCCAGAGCTGTACTACTTTCAGTGTGTTTCTGTTTAAAATTCCTTTAGATTAAAGAAATTTCTATCTGTATTCTTGACTCTCACCCAGGTGAAAGCAAGAAAATGCCACAATTTAGGCTTCTGGCCTGCTACAGTAATAGAAAGTGTAGTCAGTAGTAGGAATCTTCAGTTCTTCTTCCCATGGTTAGGAAGGAAAACAGTCATGGAAAGGGTCAGTGAATTTCATTCTGGAGAAGAGGAAATAGTGTTAAAATTATTCTAAACAGGAATCTTCTATGCCTGTTAAAAATCTAGATCCATGTTTAATTTAATATCCCCCCACAACAATAGCAGTTTATCTTTGCCTTAATCTTGCCTATGTAACTTCAATTTAGTTAGGCTTAGTTAATTATGGAACACATTATAATGAAAATGTAACTGCATCAGTTTTACTGGTCTGTGTGTGTGCTTTTTTACGATGTATGAAGTATTACCATATCAAATTTTCTTTTGACTTCCTTAAAAAAAACCCAAACAAAAAACAACCCTCAACATATTCTGTAGCTAAATGTATTAGAGCAAAACTTCAGAGGATTTTTTCAAGCAAGTTATTCAGATAGAAATATTGGATACATTTTTTTTATACTGACAACTTTTACAGGTAATTTTCTGCTGCTTAAGGGCCCAATCTTGAAACCTTTGTTGTGGGCTGAAAGCTTGATTTTTTTTCTTTTTTTTAATGTTACTGTTGGACTCAGTGGATGAAATGTTTAGCAGTGGCTATTGATCATGAACTATGTTGCAGTATAGAGCTAGAAGGATGCATTATGATTACTTCTCAGTACCTTTCTGATATTGAAGGAATTACATTAAAGTAGCAGTAAGACATTTAAATTTGATTTTAGAAAAAAAAAATAAATTCATCTGGCTTAGTTGAGATGACCAAATTCCACTATCAAGACTTTGAAATGGCATATTGTATGAGTGTGTGATTAAAAAAAGTACAATATTGTATGATAAATGGTGTTCTTTATTTTGGTTCAATATATAGAATATTCATGTAGCTATTTTTTTGAATAAGTAAAACTATCAGTACTTACAGACAAATACAGGCCTACTTTAAAGAAAGGAAAACCCCTTAATTTTTGTACATTTTTTGCTGTCCTTGTCCTGTGAACATTTTGAAAAAAAGGTTTAAGTCTGTATTGATAGTTTTCCTTCAAGTATTGATTTACCTACTCTTCCTTTTATAACCCATATAATTTTGAGTACTGTGTGATTGCAGTGTTTTAGTGGTACATTACAGTGTTCCCCCAACTCCCAGGCCAAACAGAATGGTGTAAACTGTGATATAAAAAAATGATATTCTAAGAATGGCTTTTTATTTTTGGGGAATACTTTTGGAGTGTGTTTCCCTTTTTTTATTTCCAGTATTTTGCTTTAAAGGTTAAAAAGCTTCAGGAGTGAAATCTATTACATATATTACTCTGCAGAGTACACAGCTGAATCAATCTGACTAATAAGTTGATTAACTTCCTTGCTTTGCACTTTCAGGATAATTCCAAATTCTGTACTGTGTAACAAACTTAATTGGCAATTATCTGTATAATAAAATTAGACTCTAAAATTTGTTCAGATGGTTTCTCCAAACCAGAATTCTGAACCTCTTTTCTGCTTGGCATTTTTTTTTACAGCTCTTACTCCAGTTCATTACACGAGATAGAACTAAATGGTTTGTTGTAATTGAACAAGTGCTATTACTATCTAGAAAAAAAAGACAGAGGATTTACAGCCTACCTAATGAAAAATAACTGAATATTGTTGTAAGCTTTGTCATTTTTATCTTGATTGTGTCCTGTTCTGTTTTCCTAAACTCTAAGTAAATGAGAAAATGTTCCTTAGCCTAAAATTATGATAGTCCAAAATAAGGGTTCTATATTTCTTTGGGTATAGAATGTGCCTAGAAGTGGTATAAAGTCTGAAACAATAAACATATAATTCAAAATTTCAAGGCTGCTACTGCAAATGCTTTACAAAAGAGTCAAATCAGCTGTCAAAGATAAAATGTGTTTAACTGTAGAGCTAAGCAAACCCAGTACACAACAGCAAGAGAGAGTCATGCAGCTTTTGACATGCCAAATAGGTCACTACCATGTGTAGAAATTTAACGTATGGATCGATACAAGTTTGTGTCTTTTATATATTTGGCATGCTTGGATCTGCAGTTGAATATACTTATATGTTTGATCTTTCTTTTTATTTGTTAAAATTTTTCCATTAAAATTTTTTATTAGGAAAAAACCCCATGGCAACATTGTTGTTCAGTTTTTAAATAAAGACATACCAGGAAATTTATAGCTCAAATCCTCACTGTAACTATAGCACCCTCATGTATGCCATCAAAAATGTTATGTGCAAAATGACTTTCTTTGTGCCAAAGCTATTTCTATTGCAATTTGAATGGCTTTATAGCACTTATTTAATAACTGTAAATCAATAAATAGTGCAAATGTTGGAAGCTTTTTTCATAACCTTCCATCAGTTTTCTTCTTTTCCTTCTCTGACTTAATAAGTCTAATCTTCATGTTCTGACAATTGTAAATAGAGCCTGGTGGCATAATTATTCCAAAATAGTGAACCAACTAAATAATTAGCTGAAAATAATGCTGTAATCTTGCTGAATTAGATTTTTCTACTGTAATTTTTAAGTTTGCTTTAGTATCTTTAGCATATATCTGAGTGTATGTATTCACTTTTAATATACATTTGTATATCTAAATGTACATTCTTCATTCAAAACTAGCATGTATGGTTTGATGACAGCTCTGCTAGGTGCTATAATAGTATGAAGACTGCTTATGAAGAGTGACTGTAGTGTCATATATAACTGACTTGTGAACTTGCAGTCTCTTTGGCAAACACAGAACTGTTGCTAGTTGTTTCTAGCTGGTCATTTTACTTTGAAGTTAATATTTTGAATAAATATAAAAAATATTTTGTTGGAAATAAACACACAAAAAATAATTTTTTGTTATGTTAACTTGTCAGGTTATTAACTCTCAGATTCAAATTGGGACACTTTTAAAATGGAAACAAATACATCTGTTGCTGACAAGTATCTTCAGGTTTTAGAATTTTCCAAGACTTTGCTGCTCAGCTACTGGATTAGTCTCTTTCACATAGAAAATTGCAGTAGTCCTTTTGCATAGAAATGAATGTAGGGGTAACTGGAGCTTGTATTATAAGTTTTTGGAATGTGTTTACTATGTCTACACATTTGTAATAGTTTCACTGGGCTAGCCCTTGGCTAGCAGCCAACACAGCCATTCACCCACTTTCCCCCCCACCCCCAGGGGACAGGGGAGAGGATTGGGGGCAAGAATTAGGAGGCTTGTAGGTTGAGATAAAAACAATTTAATAATAGAAATAAAAGAAAACTTAAGAAACAACAACAACAAAAAACAACTAAACAACTAATATTAAAATAGTAATGATAATGATAACAGTAATAAGAAATGCAAATGAGTGATAACCCAGTGCAAACTGCTTACCACCCACTGATAAGCCTGGCCTGTTCCCGGATAACGATCCTGGAGGAGCAACAATCCTGAACCAAAACTGCTATCCTGGAAGAACCCGAGCCCGAGAGAAAACCTGTGCAAATCCACCCCCCCTTTCCGGTCAGCCCCGGATAATACACTAAACATGACGGGATATGATATGGAATATCTCACTGGCACATCCAAATGCCAGTTCTGGGCTTTGCTATTCACTGTGCTTCCCCCTCCCAGTCCTAATGCAGCTGTGAAGCAGCCAAACACAGTGGCCTTGAGCTCCAGCAGTAACTTACAACATCAGTACTTTTATCAGTGATGTTCTCAAAGCCAGTCTGAACTGAAATCAAAACATGGCTCTTCTAACTACTGAGAAGAAAATTAACTCTATCCTAGCAAAACCAGGACATTAAAAATTTATCTGGAAGTTGGTCTTTATGTTGAATTACTGCAAATCCATCAAAACAAATAAAAATCTTAAAAATGAGTGACATTAGCTCATTATTTATAACAGAGACTGCAAAACAGACATAAACGCATAAATTACATAATTTTTTTATTTTCCTTTATTTGGATGAAGATCTACTTAATGTTGTTTGTTTCCTATTTAAATCTTACAAAAATGTGTGGAAAAGACCAAACAAATTGAGAAACAACTTTATTCTTTTCCCAATTTTTTAATATGTGAGGCACTTCGTAAGGGCAGACTTAGTTGCTCAGTCTGTATGGATCTTGTGTTTACGTTGGTGATTAAGCAGTCATCAGTACAGAGTCCAGGTTACTCCAGGGACAGCTGGTGTCACCACCAGGGATTGGTGTGTAAATGGGGAAACAGCAGCAGGAGCAATTGAAACACCTACGAAATAATGATCCTCCTTGTTGTGCAGGTATTCCATTTTTATACAAGATGTCTTGAGAATTCAAAAAGAAATTGAAAGGGGAATGCAGATACAGTGAACATAAATGAAATACTCTCTTTAAATCATACTGCAGTTTCTGTTTCCTGTGAAGTCTCCTGTACAAATATATGCCACCAAAAGGCTCAGTTTAGTGGGAAGTTTGTTTAGGTTCAGAAGAAAATAATAAACATTTTTTGGAGCACAACTGTCTGGAAAGAAATTGACTTCTAGTTCTTCATACGATTGACATTTTAATTACATTTTGAAAAGTCCATCCACTGAAAATAGCTGCAGTAATTCTTACACTGCTCTGTGCCATTTGCATTTCCTGCAGGTGTAAAGTAGGATGTGGCAACGACACATTAAACACATTATTGATTTTTTTGGTTGGTTGGTTTTGTGGGTTTTTTTTGTACCAGCCCTGCCATTTTGGAATTCTCATCTACTTAATATGTTTAGCAGTGAAAATAAAAAAAACCCCTACATTGTTGTGGACTTCCTTGTCTAGAATTAATTTGTAAATGATCACATTTTCTGTATTTCTGTTTTGTTGATTGTTGGCTCTTCTGGTAAAACCAAAAACATCGTAACTTGAAGGCGTGAGGCAGGCGGACAATTTGGTCCTAAGCAGAATACAGAAACATAGTCACTAAACTTTCTTTAAGGACTTTACCACACTTTCTTAGCATAGTAAATAAAATAGCCGTTTTGAAGAGCATTTGAGTTAAATAGCCAAATTCTGCTTTTTTGAGGTTTTGTTCCAGGTTCTGAGGGTGATGTTTTATCCAGTAAGATGCTGACAGCCTTACAGAACATCACCATATGCTTTTTCATTGCAGCTGAAGTTACTGGCAATACGTAATGACTAGTATTTTTCACTGAAAGACTTCAGCTGAAAACCTGTCTGCAAAGTGCTGGTACTTATAAAGTATTAAAGAAGAGACAAAACCCCCAAATTAATGTTTTTGTTGTAGCAACGAAATACACTAAATGCATAGATTCATTTTTATAAGCCCTAAGCTGTTGTTGGTTTGCTTTTTCTAGTAATATTGCTAGCAGTATGTGTGCTGTTTTTGTAAAATGCCAGTTTATCTGTTCAGTCAAAATCTACTGAAGAACTAGACTTTTTCAGTTCAAAGAAAACTTACTAAATTACTGAAAAAGTTAAGGCAGAACCAGAATCTGGGTATTTTAATGGTATTTCTCAGTGACTTAAAATAGAAATCTGACGAAGTGGTGGAAGGAGAAGTGCAGAATTATGCTGCATACTTTTTTTTTTTCCTCTGGTAACTGAAGGTTAAATGAGTAGCAAGCAGAATGCCTTAAACAAGATTGGTATATTGATTAAAACGCTGATTTAACAGCTCGCTTTCTCCCTTTGGAAACCTGGAAAAGATAAGCCAGCTGCTGTCTAAGAGTGCTGAGTGTCCACTGAGAGTACACTATCTATCATCACAATATGGTGATGAGAGGTGTTTTATGTTTGTGTTAATTTCCCCCACTAAATCAGTAATTATTACAATCCTGTCCCTGCTGTTTACCCTGCAGCTGTTTTTCCATTTGTCGAGAGAGCGGGTGTTCTCAGAGGACCGCACACGCTTCTATGGTGCAGAAATTGTCTCTGCCCTGGACTATCTGCATTCTGGGAAGATTGTGTATCGTGATCTCAAGGTAAAAAAAAAAAAAGAAAAAAAAGTAATCAAATTTTTGTTTTTGCAGAGACTACTGGGACAAACACAAAGTAATTATAAAGTTGCACTATTCAGAGTTAATGGAGAAAAAAAAAATCAGTGTTCAGTTTAAAGCTCTGTGTGTGCTGAAGGAGGCTGTATGATACAGTAACCTATAGATGGATACTTTAACTTGATTCAAAAAGAAACAGCGTATTTTAGTAATAGCACTTGAAGAAGAGTTAAACTTCTGTTCTTTTTTTTTCTCTATTACTTATAACTTAACTTGGGTTTCAACACAAATCTCAAATATAATTCTCAATGTCCCCAAACAAGGGAAATGGGGAATTGGGACAATGTGACTGCATTCTGTTTATCTCACCAAAGAGTTATGTTCTTGTATGATTTGAAAGCATTTAAAACAATTCAGAATGCTTCACTAGAAAAAGAATTTCAGCCTTAATTTAAAAATTATTTTGTCTTTTGTATCTTGAGAAAAATTCATAATACTGGAATGTAGTTTGTCTTAGATTTGCCTGTGTATACAGTTGTGTATCCTCTGTTGCCTGAAGGCTCCACATACTCTGTGACACAGTGTAACTATGTTCAATGGAAAATAACCTCGACTTTCAACAGGAGCATTTTCTAACTTATGTAGGAGGAACCTCTAAATTCCACGATGAGACTATTTTATTTCTGTGACAAGCCTTTAATTTCTTGTATAGGAAACTATGCTTTCTCATTCTGCATGCATACTAGTGAGTTACCTGTTTGTAGCAGAATCTGCTGTAATAACATGAAAAGCTGTGACGTCTTGGAAAAAATTGAATTTTCTGGTCAAGGAATGATAGGTCATGATTTTTTATTTACATTCTGAATAATAGAGAAAGAGGAATTTGTTGTCGTTAATCTATTGATGGTGTCATCTACTTTGCATCTTCTTTGTATAACACTTAAGACTCAACAGGAAATATCTATACCTTTGAATTGTATTTCAGGCTTTATGCAGGTGCAGGAAGACAAGGCTGTGTTTGTTCTTTGTTGGTATTTCCACTACACACCTTATAATTAGAAAATACATCCTTTTTCTGTTGAGAAAAGTTGTTCAGAAGTATGTTTTACTTGGTTTTTGTTTTATCTGTATTTAAAGGATTGTAAGAAAAAGCTTTTGGGAAAGTGCTGTTAGCTATGCTTTTGAGATAGTCCACAGTAAATGTTGCAGTAGTTTTTATTCCTGTTCTTTAAATACTTTGTAATAGGCCATGTTCTGTTTTCATATCTCAAAGCAAGAGTCATGTGTTTAAAAAGCAATGCACAGCATGCAGAGGTACACATACACAATTCAAGAACAGTGTCCTTTGCAAGTCTACAAGGAGGAGCTTACCTCAGAGTTTTGTTTTTAGCAGTAGCCTGTCTACCTACTTTTGTCCGTTACTGAAAAGGTTGTGGAAGATGCAGGCATTTTAAAGATTTACAGATATATACTGTTTTATGATGGTACAGTAAGTAAAATGCATCTTGATAAATGAGGGCCAGGAAACCTATGAAGCCTTACCAAATGACAGGCAAGACCTTGAATTACTTGGTTATATCTTGAGAATATTTAGAAAAGTGTTTTGCTTTCATTCTCCAGAAGGTGCACCAGACTTGTAAAACTTACAGTCACGCTTTGATTGACCTGGGATTTACTATTGTAAACTATATTAAAGTATTAGTAATTATTTAAATTGCATAACAGTAAATACTGGTAAATGCTGTAATATAATAGATGCTGAAATTTTTCTTTTAAATTGCAAACAAATTATTCTATTGCAAGCAATAACTCTGTATCTTTTTTACAAAATTGATGTAATACATCAGCCTGTTAAGAAATACTAAGGGAACATTTTTTTCCCCAACACACAGTTAGAAAATCTAATGTTGGATAAAGATGGACACATAAAAATTACAGATTTTGGACTTTGCAAAGAAGGAATCACAGACGCAGCAACTATGAAAACATTCTGTGGTACTCCAGAATACCTGGCACCTGAGGTATGATTTAGAATATATTCTCGTAATAAAGTATAAATTATAAAATGATTATTTTAAATTTAATTTTAGGCTGTGATGTTTGTATGCTGACAACTGTTCATTGTAGTAAAGAACTGATAGTCTGCCTGATTAATACTATGCAGTTGTTACTCAGAATTGCACGTGCTAGTATTCTTTGTGGTGATTGTATGTATATTGATGCTGTGCTACTTAGTGTTTTAAAAGGCCTCTAATGTGCATTTTTCTTCTCATGTTTGCCTTTCTCTGTTAAGTTTTTATCTTTTGACAATTTCTTCAAAAATAATCTTCCATCTGTCTGTCACTTGGAACTGCTTAGCTGAACTGTATAACTAGGATTTATATAGCCTCAGTGGAGGCGAGGGGGAATAGGAATGGACTGAGTTTGCTGAGTTTTATCTGAACTCCTGTTACAGGGAGAGGAAGTTGAAATTTTTCATATTTCTGCTAAAAAAAGTTGAGTGTATCAACCTCAGAACTGGTTGAGGTGGACACCAAAACTTAGCTGTTTCCTAGTATGTAGGCAGAATTGGCATCACAGAGTATGCCACCCCATGTTTACCATTAGCTAGCACTCAGAGTGCCAAACATCACACTTCTTGAGGACTGATGAAAAGATGGACACGAGGACATTGTTTTGGTTCCCTTCACGGCTCTGGTGTGACCACTTGAGAGTCTGTTGTGGAAGTTCAAGTCACTCAAATGAACTGTTCCACTAGTAGTGCTGACAGCTCTGACACTGATGCCTACTGAAAAGAAAGCAAGGGAAGCACTCTCAAAATTGTGGTTCTGACCTGTCTGGCCTCAGTGAACAGTACTGATTGTGGGTTCTGCCTCTCCCCTGGGTTGCTGAACACAAATCCAGTGGGGATATAAAAGACAGCATTATTTTTTAACTTAACACCAAGGTTTCTGTGGGTGCTGGGTTAGCTCTTATTTCCATTCTTGTCAGCATTCAAGTTTGCTAATGGGCATAGTACACACCTGATACTGAGGCAACTTTCTAGTCAACCACAGGGCTTTACAAGGCCCTTCAGTCCCACCATTTGTTTTAAGAATGATTCTTTAAGGGATTCTGCACCTCTTGCAGCAACTCAGCACCACCAGAAAGTCTCTATTATGTATTGTCTTTGAAGGAGAATGTGCCTTAATTTAAAGGAAGGAGATAAGGAGGCACTGATTCAGCATAGCTCTTTACCCTCTTATTTTCAGGAGTATTGAATCCTGAATAGCAGCAACCAGTCCTGGAGCCTATTTCAACAAGCAAGTTTAGATTGGCTTTCATTTTTTATTCTGAACCTTACGATTCAGGGTTGTCAAGGAAAGTGTTACACACCACCTTCTGGTTACTGCTGTCTGGAAAGGGAGATATTAGAATGGTCAGGTTTGCAGGTTCAAGTCTTTCTAAATCTCTTAAAGCAAATTTGAAGTCTCCTCCAATTTGCACTCATGGAGGAAAATGAAACTGCTAATAGTTGGTTATAAGTTGATATGGTATGTAGAGTTAATGAAAATATTTGGATCACAGCAAGATATTTTGATACATTATTTTTCTTCAACTGTAAAGGAAACATCAGTATTCTTAGGAGCCACTAACTTTCTCTTCATTCACCTGGTTCCATCTTCCTTGATCTTTCAGCAGTGAAGAGAAATCTGAGCAGTCATGCTCTCACACTGCAGGTTTGAAGTACCTGAAAAATGTTGGTTGGCTAAGTATTTTCATTTCAGCTGTTTGCTGAGTCACCAGCTGCTCTAGCTATGAAGACAAACTCACTGATAGCTGATCTGCTTTGTAGAATCCCATCCCATAGATTCTGAGGAAGATTTGGATTCAGGTTGTTGCTCTCCTGCTTGGCAATTTCTGACATCTCCTTTGTGCTTAGTGCAAGGACACTCAGCAGTTATCTACATTTAAGGATGCCAGACTTATTCTTAGCCTACTTTGAATCTTTTATGGCTACTTGAAAGAAGTTGTAGATCCACCTGTTTGGCTTGATACAGTGGCCACTTTTCTAGTGTTCTACACCCAGAATCTGTTCCACCAACAAGACAAACAGAAGGGATGATCACTGGCATAGACTACAGGTGTCGTTTCCAGCTCTTACCCCCTCACTGTCTTCTTGTCAGCAGTCTTGAAAACATTCTCAAAGAGTGCAAATATCCCATTCAGTTGCCTTCGTCTACTTCTTCATCTCTCGCTTTCAGAAACTTGTTAGCTCTCTTCCATTGAACTTCACAAGTGATCATTATGGGTTTTAGACACTTAGCACAAATTATTTGATCCAGTTTGCCTTTGGGTTCTCTAGCAGTTCCACTCCTCTTCCCTACCTCTCATTATGAGTATTTTTGGAAACCTACCCTTCACAAATCTATCTTGAAGGAAACTGACTCTTCATTAACCCTGGAAACCACAGAACTCGTTGCCTTTTACCTCAGAGATAAAAGGTTTAGAGCAAGCAACCTAGACAGGTAACTGCTATGGCGTAAGAAGACCCAACACCTTTATCCACACATTCTTATTTAAAAGGGTGAAGTTAGCAGTATATGGGTCCTGCATCCCCCTGGTTCATTTTCCCCCGTACTTGTTGGCTGGTGGTGGCGGACACTAGGACAGTGTACTGTGTAACACTCAGGGGTAGCCTGAGATTGCTGTCTACCCGCCAGGAAGTAGTTGACCCAGGAACCTTGCACTGGCAGGAGTCTATACCTAGCCTGGGAACTGATGTTTTCTTTTGTATGAATTCAGTGTTGTGGATTCAGTTTCCAAACTAGAATTTGAGCTCAGTTCTCCAAATGCTTTTTGAACCATTCTTTGAGGCATAGAGTCCTGATTGCTATTCCATCTTTTTGCAAAAACTAGATTGTGGTTGCTTCCAACAGGAAAACAGGGAAGTAGCTAAGTAAGGGTAAGGTGGATTTCCTCCTTGCATGACCGTCTCTCAGATGGAGGTGTCCTTATGGATCCATGCAGAATGATTTCTCAAAGTGATTTCAGGATTACCCTTAATCAGAAAACAAGCATACCTGTTGCTGTGTTTTCCCCTCAAACCTTATGTTTCTGAGATTGAAGTAGTCCTTCCCACCCTCTGTTGAAGAGGCTCTTTCATCTCACATTGATAGGGTCTGACCTTTCATATAGGACCTAAGACTGACTGTGCTGTTATCTGGCTGATCCAGAAAAGTTCCCCGCTCCCTGTGAAGATCAAATGGATTGTGAGCCACAGGAAGAAAATGTAATGAGGTTGCTAGGTTGGAGCCAGTTTTAATCTTTGGAGCTAGAATTGCTTTTCTGGACCATCACTAATTTATCGTTCATGACACTTATTGGGAGGTTTATTCATACCTTCACCAAGCACTGTGCTGTTACAGGAGTGTGCAGAGCTTCCAGCTCGGTGATCTGCAGGTACATACCCTCCCTGTTGTCCTCTCCTAGTCCTTCCCTCTTATCAAATGCCAGTATTTTACAGTTTAAAGGAAACTAAAATAGCATTGACTGTGGTTTGTCTTGCATACCTATGTGCCAAGCATAAAAGATGATAGGGTGGGAATATGTCCTCTGGGAAGAAAATAGTTGCCACTGTCAAATGCCAGGGCTTATATATGTTTACAGTACAGATATACCAATTATTGAAGAATGAGTAAGTAACTTTATTTGTGAAATTATGTAGTCTTTTGAGAATAGTTTAGTTATTTAATAAATAATGAAATTATATTATCATCTGCAGTAGAACTAATGCAAGGGGCTTTTTTTGGTGTATATGTAGGTGTAGTGGTAGTATTTCGCTCTGCTCTAAGAATCTATAGTATTCTCCATTTGAAAGCTATAAAATACTTTATAATTTCTCATTTCTTAGTATTTTTTCAGGAAGAACAGACTGTTTCTTAGGAGTCTGTTTCCATTGTTATCCTTCAAAGTAAGCTGTCACATTAGAGATCATTGTGGTGTCAGAGAACAAACATAGATCCAATGAGAAAAAGATGAATTGTGATCCCGTTTAGGAAACACAGATGTACTCTTGATTTTATTCAGAAAAAATCCACAGAATTTTTCTTTTGCAGTTTTGCAGTAGCAAAGGCAGAACAGGACCATGTGTCTTTTCCAGACAGTATTGCTTGCTTAATAAAGAAAGAATAAAACTGAGAAAGTACTTGTGCTTGTAAATATACCTCTGAGACATTTAAAAACAGTTTGGATTTTGATAGTTTTCAGTTGATCGTCAAGGATCAAAGACCTGCTAATAAAGATACAGACCTCTACAGACTTTTTAAAGTAGAGCATTCAGGAAATGAAGCTACTTGGACAGAGCAATAAAAGTTTTTGCAACTCTGATTATATATAAGGGTAATTTGTTATATGAGGTTGCAGTTTCTGAGACTTTGCATTTCAGTTCTAGTTCTTAGGCCTAAGTGCACAGTCTTAGTTGTAGTAGAGCAGTATTAAGTTTTGGTGTAATGAGAGAGATAAGTTTAAATACCCAAAATTCATTTTGAAGCCTTTAATCTTTTTAGTAACAGGAGAGAAGATGTTTTGGCTATGAACAAGTCTGTAAGGGACTTCATGGATGATCATTCAAATGGCTCTTCATGGATGTAGGTGATCAGTGATACTAAGGTGTATCCTAATAACAGGGAAAAGGGTAGGACCTCGTGAAGTTTTGTTAGTGTAAAAGTACAGACTAGATGGATGAATGCATTGATATAAGAACAGTAGTCTTTTATTAAAAAAAATACATTTCAATATTGTTTATGCAGTTACTATCACTTAAAGGTATGTGACAATAAATAAGGCCACAGTAGATTCATAGCTTTTGTCCATAGGCATGAGAAGATCTGCATGTCTTATAACTTACTTTAAGATTAGTCTAGTGGAGATGAAGGAAGTATTAAGATAAGTTATACAATTCTTGTTAGTGGTATTTTTTCTTGTGATCTCTCTTTTAGAAATGGAAGTGAGAGAGATCATATGTAATCAATTATTTCCCTGAGTTTTATCTCAGAGAAATGAAAGGTAAAACTCTTTTATCAAGAAGCAACTGCTGTCTTTCCTCACTTTTCACTTAATTCCTTATTTATGGCTTTTCTTTTTGTGAATAGTATGGCTTTGATGTAGGGGTGACCCAAAATCTTGGCCATCAAAGTTCAATGAATTTCATCAAGGAGAAGCACGAAGTACCCTGTACTGCGGGCACAATTATAACAAGAGAAAACACTTTTGCCATGTTTACAGGAATTGAAGTTGAATTTTCTAAGAATGTTGTGGTATATGCAGATGATAAAATGTTGTGGTAGAAGCAGAAGAAGCATTTTGTCACTGGTGCAGCTGTAAATCTGTTTCATTCTTTTAATGCTTGCTTGCATTGGATTAGGATATTTACCAAAGGTAGTCTGGTAAATTTTTGGACTACGAATATGATGATCTACCACATAGCTTGTCTGATATGAGTTGAAACTAATTGATGTAGGCAGAGAGGGAACCACCAAAATACATGAGCTAGGCCAGCGTCGAAAGTGATGTTTGCAGTTTTTGCAGGCATCATAGCAAAGCAGTGTTTTAAAAAAGGATTTTAATGCAGATAGAAGTTGCAATGTGAATGTTATGGAAGAGCTCCTTCAGATGTGGTGAAAAGCATGGAGATGCTTGTTTGCAAAGAACTTGGTGAAAGTAGCCAACATCATGGATAAACTGAGGCAGGCCAATTGAGAGAGATAGCTAAGGTGAGGGTATGAAAAGACCAGCATGTTATGCTACAGAGAAAATGAAGTTGCATGGGTAATACCGGTTCTTTTCTTTTTTTGTTTGTTTTTGTTTTGGTGTGGGAGAGAAAAGAATTTGAGTAAAATAAGAAGGGGGATAGCAAGGGAGGTTAACAGGAGTTAAAAGGAATTCAGGAAATGAATCTAATGATTTCACAGGTAGATTGATAGACCAGAAAACACAGCTTACAGATGAGAAGGTTTTTCTTACAGGTGAAAATGCAGTTTTGGGCAGGAAAGAGAGTTTGGACTGGAGACAATTATGTTATTTTGTTAATTTTCTCTTAATAGAAAGCAATAGAATGTTCTGCAGAGAGACACGAAAGGCAGGAGAAATTTATGAGCAACTTAAAATGAAGAAGAGCTTGCTGGAGGGTTGTTCAGTTAGGAATACAGAGGAACTGAAGGACAGAATGGCAAGGTAGGGTGTTGCATCTGGGCAGGAACAACCCCAGGTTCCAGTATAGGCTGGGAGATGATCTACTAGAGACCAGTGTAGGGGAAAGGGATCTGGGAGTCCTGGTGGACAGCAGGATGACCATGAGCCAGCACTGTGCCCTTGTGGCCAGGAAGGCCAATGGCATCCTGGGGTGCATTAGAAGGGGTGTGGTTAGTAGGTCGAGAGAGGTTCTCCTCCCCCTCTACTCTGCCCTGGTGAGGCCACATCTGGAATATTGTGTCCAGTTCTGGGCCCCACAGTCCAAGAAGGACAGGGGGCTGCTTGAGAAAGTCCAGTGCAGAGCCACCAAGATGATTAAGGGAGTGGAGCATCTCCCTTATGAGGAAAGGCTGAGGGAGCTGGGCCTCTTTAGCTTGGAGGAGACTGAGGGGTGACCTCATTAACGTTTATAAATATGTAAAGGGCGAACATCAGGAGGATGGAGCCAGGCTCTTCGCAGTGGTGTCCAATGATAGGACAAGGGGCAATGGGTGTAAGCTGGAACACAGGAGGTTCCGCTTAAACTGCAGAAGGAACTTTATTGTGAGAGTAACAGAGCACTGGAACAGGCTGCCCGGAGAGGTTGTGGAGTCTCCTTCTCTGGAGACGTTCAAGACCTGCCTGGACACCTTCCTGTATGATCTCATCTAGGTGTTCCTGCTCTGGCAGGAGGGATTGGACTGGATGATCTTTCAAGGTCCCTTCCAATCCCCAGCATTCTGTGATTCTGTGAGAATGATTTTTACCATGGCTTATTGGGGAGGTTTACACAGCACCAAGGCTACAGACAAAAGATGGGACACACCTGTCTCAGGAGGGGAAAGGGATCCTGGGGCAAGAATTAGTGGGGCTCATTGACAGAGCTTTAAACTAGATTGGAAGGGGATATAACGGCCTGCTGGTAATAACTCCCGGAGGTACATGCCTGAAGAGCACTGCACTGGGATTCCAGCTGCTCCAGCCAACAGGGCAAAGTCAGCTTCACTGGGGGCCCAACGGAAATGCCTCTGTGCCAATGCCCGTAGCATGGGGATAAACAAGAGGAGTTGGAGATGTGTGTGTGCCTGCAGGGATACGACCTGATCGGCATCACAGAGACATGGTGGGATGGCTCCCATGACTGGAGTGTTGGAATGGAGGGATACAGGCTCTTCAGGAAGGACAGGCAGGGGAGACGAGGAGGGGATGTTGCCCTCTATGTCACCAACCAGCTGGAGTGTATGGAGCTCCACCTGGAGATGGATGAGGAGCTAACTGAGAGTCTATGGGTCAGGATTAAAGGGAAGGCAGGGAAAGGGGATGTTACAGTGGGGGTCTACTACAGGCTGATAGACCAGGGAGACCGAGCAGATGAGGGACTCTGTAGGCAGACAGGAGCAGCCTCATGTTCACAAGCCCTGGTCCTCATGGGGGACTTCAACCACCCCAATATCTGTTGGAAGGACAACACAGCAGGGCACAGACAATCCAGGTGGTTCCTGGAATGTGTGGAGGACAACTTCCCTCTCCAAGTGATCAAGGAACCAATGAGGAAAGGTGCCATGCTGGACCTTGTTCTCCCCAACAAGGAGGGGTTGGTGGGGAGTGTGAAGCTCTCGGGCAGTCTTGGCTGCAGTAACCATGAAATGGTGGAATTCGAGTTCCTTAGGGCAGTGAGGAAGGTACAATGTAAGCTCACCACCCTGGATTATCAGGAGAGCAGACTTTGACCTTTTCAGGGATCTGCTTGGTCAGGTACTGTGGGATGAATTCCTGGAGGGAAGAGGGGCTCAGGAGAGCTGGCTTGTACTCAAAGATCTCCTCCTCCAAGCCCAGGAGTGGTGCATCCCACCAAAGAGGAAGGCAGGCAAAAGTAGCAGGAGGCCTGCATGGATGGACAGAAAGCTTCCCAACAAATTTATGATCAAAAGGAGGCCTACAGAGGGTGGAAGGAAGGACGAGTAGCCTGGGAGGAATGCAGAGAAATTGCCCAAGTGGCCAGGGGTCAGGTTAGGAAAGCCAAGGCCCTGACAGAATTAAATTTGGCCAGAGATGTCAAGGCCAACAAAAAAAGCTTCTACAGGTATGTTGGGGAGAAAAGGAAAACTAGGGGAATGTGGGCCCTCTCCGGAAGGCAATGAGAGATCTGGTCACCTGGGACATTGAGAAGGCTGAGGTGCTCAATGACATTTTTGCCTCAGTCTTCACCAGCAAGGGCTCGTGTTGCACTGCCCAAGTCCTAGAAATCCAAAGAAGGCTCAGGGAGAACTAAAAGCCATCCACTGTAGGAGAAGATCAGGTCCAGGACCTGAAGGTGGGACCTGATGTGATGCATTTGCGAGTCCTGAGGGAACTGGAGATGAAGTTTTCAAAACCACAGTCTATCATATTTGAGAAGTCCTGGCAGTCTGGTGAAGTTCCTGAAGACTGGAAAAAGGGGAACATCACCCCCATTGTTAAAAAGGGAAACGAGGAAGACCCGGGGAACTACAGGCTGGTCAGTCTCACCTCAGTGCCAGGCAAGATCATGGAGCAGATCCTCCTAGAAACTATGCTAAGGCACATTGAGAGCGAGAAGGTGATTGGTGACAACCAACATTGCTTCACCGAGGGCAAATCGTGCCTGACCAATCTGGTGGCCTTTTATGATGAGGTTACAACGTTGGTGGACAAGGCTAAAGCAACTGATGTCATCTACCTGGACTTGTGCAAGGCGTTTGACACCGTCCCACATGGCATTCTTGTCTCCAAATTGGAAACGTGGGTTTGATGGATGGACGACTCGGTGGACAAGGAACTGGCTGGATGGTCGCACTCAAAGAGTTGTGGCCAACAGCTCAATGTCTGAGTGGAAACCACTGATGAGCGGTGTCCCTCAGGGGTCAGTATTGGGGCTGGTGCTGTTCAACATCTTTGTCGGAGACATGGACAAGGAGATTGAGTGCATCCTCAGCAAGGTTGCTGATGATACCAAGCTGTGTGGTGTGGTTGACACGCTGGAGGGACGGGACACCATCCAGAGGGACCTTGACAGGCTTGAGAGGTGGGCCTGTGCTAACCTCATGAAGTTCAACAAGGACAAAGGCAAGGTCCTATACCTGGGTCAGAGCAATCCCAAGCATAAATACAGGCTGGGCAATGAGTGGCTTGAGGCCAGCTCTGAAGAGAAGGACTTGGGAGTGGTGGTAGACGAGAAGCTGAACATGAGCCAGCACGGTGCACTTGCAGCCCAGAAGGCCAATAACCGTATCCTGGACTGCATCAAGAGAAGCGTGGCCAGCAGGTTGAGGGATGCGATTCTCCCCCTCTACTCTGCTCTTGTAAGCCCCTCTCTGGAGTACTCTGTCCATTTCTGGAGCCCCCAACACAAGAGAGACATGGACCAATTAGAACGAGTCCAGAAGAGGCCACAAGGATGATCCAAGGGCTGAAGCACCTCTCCTATGAGGACAGGCTGAGAGAGTTGGGGCTGTTCAGCCTGGAGAAGAGAAGGCTCCAGGGAGATCTTATAGCGGCCTCCCAGTACCTGAAGGGGCCTACAAGAAAGCTGGGAAAGGACTTTTCACAAGGGCAGGTAGTGATAGGACAAGGGGAAGTGGCTTTAAGCTGGAAGAGGGTAGGTTTAGATTAGATATTAGGAAGAAATTCTTTCCTGTGAGGGTGGTGAGACACTGGAACAGGTTGCCCAGAGAAGCTGTGGATGCCCCCTCCCTGGAAGTGTTCAAGGCCAGGCTGGATGAGGCTTTGAGCAACCTGGTCTAGTGGAAGGTGTCCCTGCTGATGGCAGGGGGTTGGAACTGGATGATCTTTAAGGTCCCTTCCAACCCAAACCATTCTATGATCCTATTTCACAGTTTCCTTTTTATCTCCTTTTCCTTTAATTAAATTTAATTTGAATTTTAAAATAATTAAGGCATTGAAGTAATGTGCTTTTTGAAATTCTATGCAATTTTTATATAAATGATAGATTTGTGCTATTACTCTCTGCCTCTAGAACTACTGGATAGAAAAGGTAAATAGGGGAAAAGGGTATTTGTGGAAAATGGGTCGAATTAAGGGAAAGCAGCTGTTAAGATGTTGCTAGATGGCATCTGCACTCCCAAAGCTTTAAGACCAGTATGAACTTCTGAGAGTTGGAACAATACTGTAAAGAGAGACAGTGGAAAAAAACCTTTGTTAGGCTTGGTCTTCCATCATGCTCTAGAGAGCAAGTTCTCGCTGGTATTTGGTTACTTCTGGTGAGCATTGATAGAGTTGGATTGTTGGTGGCTTTTGGGGATTATCTGGGGGAAGGGGTAGTTCCTGTTGTTGTTGGGCTTCTTTTTGTTTTCTTCACTTCTGTTAATTCCTTTTTCAGTGAAAGGATAATGAGACACTCCACCAAATTGTGTTGATAGAAATATATTTGGTATTCTGGTCTGTAGGGGTTTTGCTCAAGACCTGAGAGGCTTGTAGTGGTATTCTTAACAGGACAGAAAGAAGTTTGTATATTAAATTCTTTTAGAGTGAGGTTAATGTGTTTTTGGAGGGTGGGAGGTAAGTTTGTTTCTCCAGCTTTAGACCTGTTTTGTTCTTTTCACATTAAGACTGTATGAATAAGTGCATTTACAAGCAGAAGTGCTGTGCTGAAGCATGATGAATTTCTGGAAACAGATACCTTGACCATTCAGCTTTGGTGCCTCAGTGGCAATTTCCTGTCACTTTGCACCTAGAAGCAGTATCTGCTGCATTGATAAGAAATTTAATTGCATTTCTATGCATCTCTACCCTTGGTTTAGTGTCTTTGCTTCTCCAGAATTTCCATGAGATTTAATACACCCTTGTAATTGTGAGAGTCCTTTATTCCTTGTCCTGTGGCAGCTTGGAGAGGAGACACGGGCTGTGACTGTCCAGAAGTAGGCTCCTTGTACTTTCTTATCCTGTGCCTCAGGCAACATTGTGCAGACAGACTCATTCAAGATGGATGTGTGAACTCGTGTGGATGTATTTCTGGGTTTTGTTCCTCTCTTTGAATATAATCTTTTTAGTGCTGAGCTAATTATGTAGTCTCAGTTTTACTGTTGAGTTAGAGTACCTGATCAACTTTCCAACTGTAAAACAGTTTGAAAATCAAATGTAGCTTACATGCAAGACCCAACAAAATTAGAAGTGTTAAGTACGTTTTGGCAGTTCACTTTTATTATGCCCAGTCCTCAAATGTACCAGCAGACAATCATCTGAATGTTAGTTATTTTTCACATGCTTATGTGATCACACAAAAAGTACATGCTAAAAAGAAGCAGATGGTGACAGATGGGGAAGGTTGAATAAGGTGGTTTTGGAAACCTAGAAAAATGCACTTCTGTAATAGTGTAAAAATAAAAATTCTTTGATCGCCAAGTTATAATGAACAAAATCGAGTGCTCCCCACCCCCCACCCCACCCAAAAAAAAAAAAGGCTCACCCAAAAAAACTTTACCAATAAAAAGAAATGGTACCTACGAATGTTCAATGTATATTTAGGAAAGTATGTTATATAGTGTTGTTTTATCCAAGGATAGAACATTAGTTTTTACCAGCCAAAGACTTGGAAAGGTGGTAATTGTATTCTTTCTTCATTTTAAAGTGATGCATTCAAATCAATTGTGTTCTGTGCTCAAAGAATGCTGTCAGAAGGGTCATTCTTTAATGTCGCATATTGGTAGTGTTGCAGGTTGCGGGAATATTTTTCTCTCTGATGTCTCAAGGTAGATTTTAACCCTCTTATTTCAATGGTAAATAAATTATGTATGTAGCAGGGATACCCATATGACTAGAGCTAATCTGTAGCAGGCAGCATCACCTCTTTGTCATATAGGCAAATGTAAAGCTAGAGAAGGTATGATCAACAAAAAATACTGTCTTCTGTGTGTGGACCACCACATCCAAGAACCTACCCTGCTATGAGGACTGAAGATTTGCTTATTAATTTGAATTAGTTTAGTGGAGTCTTAACATTCACATCTATTGAGCTATATTAAAAAAAAAATCCTTTAAAAAAAATTTAAATGATGAGATGTATTTTATTCCTTAAAATAATCCAATCTGATTAAGCAATTTAATTGCTAAGAGCTCTACCAACACTGATGCTGTAATTATTTTTTCTTTTTATATTTGAGTAGGTGTTTGTCTTAACCTCTAGCATGAGACATTAGTGCTTCCTGGTGAGGCAGAATGCTTTGCGTTTGGTTGTTGGCTTTTGCTGAAAACCAAAAAAACAAAACTTCTGATAACTGCTACTTGCAGAAAGTATAGTTAGTTTGCTCAGTACCCAAACAGTGTAGTTAGTTTGTGCTTTGCTTAACTACTTTTTTTTTGGCTTCAAAAGGATGGTTCAAGTTTATTTACTCTCTGTTTACCTAGATGCTTCATGCATAATCTGATTCTTAGCAGAGGCACAATAGAATTTATTTTACCTGTGGAAATGTGGTTTAGTGTTGGCATGTGTTCTTGAACAGCTGTCTTGGATCTTTGGCTACATTTTATTTCTGGGTGAGGACCAGTGGGGGGTGTCAGAAGGAATAGCACCTATGCCTGAAAATATTTTCCCTTCTGATTTATGAGATTCACAATATGGAATTTTCTCTTTACACTAGAATTCCAAGTACCATTTTTCTTTCATTTTTACATTAAAAGGAAATGAAAATGCAAAAAGTTTTTATATCTTGAAATACTAGCACCTCATGAAAATTAAAATGTGATCTTCTTTCTGTTTTCTTATAACTTATTATATTTTAGTGTACCACACTGTGTCATCTTATGCTCCCAAGTCATTAAAAATGCTAGTGATTTGTATTTGTGAATTTTTGTCAGCTTGTCATTGGCAGTGGGGCCCTGAGATGAACACAGTGGAATGTGGACAAGGCAGAACGTGATTTATTGGCAGTAATCAGTATCAAGACCAAAAGATGGGGAGCATTTAAATGGGAGTATGAAAGCATTGCTCAGTTACACATACAGAAGAGTTGCTGCAATGAGAGATAAATTAGCACAAGAGTTAGACTTTCTCCAAAGCCAGACAACCAACCATGTAACAAGAATTTGAATTTTCGTGCAATCTGGTTAATCTTACCAGACACAAAAACTAATTGTCCACATGCAGTATCAAACTTCTCAAGGGGAAAGATGTAACAAATATGCAAAAATAATAAACCAAACAAAAGACGAGAAAACAGATTAGCTCCACTCTGCCCATAAATAAACTGTTGTATTAAAACCAGAAGTTTAAAGCAGAGAACAATTCTCTAATAAAAACCACATTTTTTGTAAAACAAATAAGTATGACAAATCGTACAAAGACTGTCTCAATAATATGCTTGAAGCTTTTTTTCATTAGTTTTCATTTAATCAGTGCAAACATTATTTCCATCTCAGCAAAAGCCTTTAGTTTTTCCGAGAGTAATAAAGCATAAACAAAAGCTGAACAAATGCTATTTAACATCGGTAAAAATTCAAAATAATTTCAGGAAGAATGAGCAACCAGAAAGAATTATCACAGTATTATAATTATTTATTACTTCTTCCACATCTTTCATCTCATGGCAGTGTATGTTATGGAGACTACTGCTAGTGCAGTGATAATGAATAGAGATATGAACAGGTCTGCAGTTTTTGTTCCAACGGCAGAGTTGGTCAAGTTATGAGAGAAGTGCCGTCATTCTCTTGACTGAAATAATATTTTGCTTTTACTTGCCACCTTCTATGAATGTGTCTGTTAATTCTGTATGAAAAGTGTCTGTTAATTCTAGAACAGAGTTATTTTAGCTTTCTAGTTTGTTTTATTTTCTTTTTTTCTTTCACCTCTGTCCATTGAATGGATTTTACTTTTGAGGGGTCTTTTTAATGTGATGAGATTGTTTTCTTTGGGTTTTTTTTTGTTTTTTTTGGGGGGGTTTTGTTTGGCTAGGTTTGGTTTTTTGGTGGGTTTTTGGTTTTGGTTGGGTTTTTTTTGGTTGCTGAGGTTGCCATTGTCTTCTCACAGTCCTTTGTCAGAATACTTTTTCATGTGCAGTAGCTTCACTTTTTTTTTTTTTAAAGATTTTTAATTTTACTGAAATCAGAGTTCGTTGTAAGAGGTTAAATGCATTAATTAGTATTGCATATTCTCTACTCTAGGAGGCTTTGCTTAACTCACACTTATACCAGAATGTACCATTTCTGATGCAGCACAATGTGTGCCAGCAATTTTGCCTTTTTTTTGTTTTAAGGTTACAATGCAAAAAGCTGGGTAAGATGGGGGAAATCTCTAGTACAAAAACGTACTAGGAAGATAGTCTGCATTGGGACCAGAAGTAAAACAGCAGTACAAGCCAGATACAAAATGGAAAAAAACTACCTGCAAAAATCAGAGCAGTAAAAAATTAGAGCACTAATAGAAAACTTTCTCCCTTGACTTAATTCTCAGGTATTCATTTCCCAGGGTATCTATAGCCTGACATTTTGTCTTTTCAGCTCTGTGTAATAAAAGCACTGAGTATTCATTCAGGTGTTTTTTTTTTTACTATTGATGCAGCAATACTTGCACTGTTCATAGCAAGGTACAGTTACAGTAACTAAATTTGTATAATACTTGGCAAACATGCCTTTCTGCAGGGAAGATTTTCATACATTTGGATAAAAGTTTGTTTCTATAAAGAAATGTGTATTACCTTTGTTCATTAGTGTTAGATTATAAACTTTCTCATTGTTGCAGTTGTTACCACAATTGACAGGAAGTTCTAGCAAATAATAGTTTTTAACTTTTGTTGAATAATATGTGGGTGAATATTTGTTAGCAGACCAACAACTGCAGCGTTAAAAATGTGTGAAGGGTTACCAGGAATGCTTAAGGAATATACACGCCACCTCAACTGTAAGGTTAATTGAAAACAGTTTTTTCCCCTTAAATTAACAGTACATTGGTGTATCCAAGTTCTCAGTTTTCTTTCACAACATAGGTGTGCAGACTGTTTGTTTAGATGTTTAAATATTTTCCCATCTGTTCTGTCAAAATTATTGATTGAGCAACAAGCTATTTGTAAGGTCCTATCAGAAAGTCTCTATTTAATGTATTAAGAGAAACCAACTAGGTCAAAAATATATTGTTTTTCCAATAAGTTGCCTTGGTTATCTAGCTCAAAGTACAAAACCTGTCTTTTGATATTGTTCTTTTAAATATAAAAACCAGTGCTGATAACCCTTTGTATACATTGACAATGAATTGTATGAAGCCTTTCATGCTCAGAGTTATTGGTAAATTTTTCTGTGTCTGTAGAGTCCAAAAGTTACAGCAACTACTATTTAGAGGTCTGTGGGAAGGCAATTCCTTGCTTGTGTGAATTTCTGAACTGTAACCAAAAATCTTCCAGAGGTTGCTCCTCAGGGATGTTTTGTTTTAAGAAAATGCAGTAAAAACAGAATTAAGGGATTTTCTACATTCAGCTCAGTTTGTGTTTGAGGCAGTCACACCTTGTCCACTATTCTGATTAGTGAGGTATCAGAGAGTCTGAGTTTCACTGAAGGCAAGAGGAAATACATGATTGACTTACGATGGTCACAGACTTCACCTGTTACACTGCTGGCTAACCTCCTAAAAAGTTTATTTTTACAGAATCTTGTAAAAGCATTGCATGGATTTGTATTGACTTCTCTTTGGCTGACTCCTTTAATTGCCTGCTTCCTAAGTCTCTGCCTCAAGCCCTTGTAAATAAGAGTTTTCAGATGTGTCTCAAGCTGCCACCTCCCAGAAAACTTTCAACTCTAGCTACTGAAGAAATAAAGAGCCTATATAATAAAAGGTATCTTTTCACTGGTTTTCACCATAAAAATTAAATAGGCATCAAATTCTGTGGACTGTGTGTTAGGCTCTTAAAGGAGTGACAGACCTAAAGTGAAGGACACCTGGAGATATGATGGCCTAAAGATTAAAATCTGCGACCACTGTTGAAGTAGAGGAGGAAGTCTTTTTAATGGGTTTTGTTTGCTGGGAAAGAGGAAGCTTCTGGTGGTACCAGTGAGTTTTATTAATGTTTTTGAGTCCAAGACACTGGATTTTTCAGGAGTGGAGAGTAGTATTAGAAGATTGCTTTTTTGTCAATAAATGCAAATACAGTATTTTTTTTTTCTGATCTGTAGTTACATGTCAGCAAAATGAATTATTATCTGTGAGGGTAAACCACAACTGAATTACCATGATGTTAGCAGCACTGCAGTGTGTTTGTGTTGTCTTAGTCATCAAAAAGGCAAAGCTAAGGCTATGAACTGAATTTTTTATTTCATATATAGGGCTTGCTGGTCTTTACTGTGTGTATGAAACACTGTCCTATTGTGTACTCCGTCCCTGTTGATAATACTCTCCAGAAACCCTTATAGGGGGGGACAGGAATTGTCTGCAGATGATGGAGGCAGCTTTTAAGGGCAGCATCCAAAGTCAAAGAGATCAAACATTCCACTGTGCCTGTGCCTGGTCAGATGCTTGGGCTGGTACCCCACATATACAAGGATGCCCCACAAATACTGGAGGGACAGCACTGTGGGTGCTCGCAGCCAAAGGAAGTGTTTCTAAAAGCGGGTATTCACCTCATGGTAGGCAAAAGGTTGAACTATCGATAGGTACAAAGCCTGCAGCTGTGTGCATGTTCATTTTAGCACTGAGTTGAAGCTTTCTTCACCTATGTTCAGTGTAATTGAAAACAAATCCCTCAAATCCAAGAATTGTTTGGAAAGGATTCTGTAATGCTGGGGCAGTGTGTGTAGACATGTTCTCATGCTTGCCCTAATTATATAGATTTGGTGGTGGGAGCTGCTGGACTCCAGCACTTCCATTGATTTGTCACAGTCTACAAATCCTGGAGTTTCTTAACACCATGAGGAGTAGAAATGACTTAAAGAAAATAAATGTGGGTATTTACTGTGAGTGCATTATGCACAATTTTATTACATTTATATTAAAATAAGTTGAGATGCATTTTGCTTTATTTACACTATTTTCAGGCTGCTTTCCTTTTGCCTAAATGAAACCCTTTTGATGCACTTGCTTGTCTGGCTGGCTGTAAACCAGGTATTTAAACAAAAATAAAGAGTTGCCAGTTTTGCCAGCTGGGGATGAGAACCCGGCTGGTGATATGTGGGTTCGGGAGGCAGTTAATCCAGCTTTTATGCTTTTTTATGATTTTATGTAAAAAGAGGTTAAAAATCACATTTGGCTCTTTCTTTGTACCACTGTTTTGTTGCTGTTGTGGGAATGCAGCAAAAGGTTGCTCATACTTTTTATTATTATTAGGTAAAGTCCTGCATAAATTAGGTAAAGCCCCAGATACAGTTCGCTTTAGCTATTGGCCATGCGATTTGCCTTGTTCAGAGAACGACATGTTTTATCTTCCTGTTGCCTTTTATAAATCACACATACAAACCACACCTCAATTTACTTATAAAAATAATCTCCCACTGTCTCGCAATTTTGTATATTTTACTAGCTTCAAAAGGAAAGAATAGCTCACTGTACAAACAGGAGAAATGGTAACGATGCTGATAGCTATAGTAGAAAAATATATAATGCTTTTATTCCGTGGCAGAAGAAAGGGTGATTTAAAGATGAGTGTCCCAGATTTCATACACAGTTTTTCAGCAAATAGCTTGCAATATGCTCCAATTCATAAAACATTTAATTAATTTTAAAATGCAGGAGTTATTTTAGTTAGTTTTGTCATATGTACTTATTCGGATAATTTGTTGTATTTTACACTTTCCAAAATTTCACCCTCTATTTGGAAATACCAATGATGTAACGAGTCTGTGTGTTTTGGCACGGTTGTAAATAGTATGTGTTAATGTGTTAATATTTATGATTTTTTATTCTTATATACACAAGAGGGATTTGTAATACACTTATTTTCTCCGTGTTTCTACTACTAATCCTTAAGGACAGCGAAAACTAGGAATATGAATGCATTAGTTACTGTGGGATTGTCAAAATTGCCATACTGGATCAGATCACATTTTGTTTCTGCTGATAGCATGTACCAGATACTTCAGAGCAGGGCTGGATTTACCGAGGGATGTGGAGGGGGGGAAGGAGGGGCAAATAAATGAGCTTGACACCTCTCGTTAGGACTGGCAAGGGTGATGCATGTCCCCTGTGATGGTGTCCCCACATGGGTGAGGACTGTGTCTCCCTTGCTTCAGAGGAAAGCGTTGGCAGTCATCATACACTCTTTAGACAATCACAAGATAATATACTCATGAAAAAAGGTTTTTTTCTGATCTGTTAGAGGTTGCCTTATTCATTAAAGCCTGAAGGCTTAACTACACATCACCAGACTTTCACTACTATATATCTAAATTACTGCTCTGTGTGTCTACCTACAGTTTGAATCTGGGTGAGCTCTTGGTAGTGGTGATTGCATGTGTCTGTGTGTTGTAAAAAGTATCTGGTTTTCTGATTTGGGTTTTTAAAATCTTTAATCAGTCATATGTGCTGCCTTTCAGAATCTGCCTTTTAATGATACAGAAACAATTCTTTATAAAGAATTACTTAATTCTTTATATAGTCCAACTGTATTAGTTGTTTCTTTGATCTTTATAACTGTTTATTATTTATGTCTAATTTATTGTTTTAAGGGTTTTGCCTTCTTAATAGATCATTCTGCAGCAAATATTGGCAATTTGGCACATGCAGTTGTAGTGCCTTCTGTATTGCCATTAACTTGTAACTTCTAACTGTTCTGTCTTTTTGGAGTGAAAGGGTATGATCATCTAGGAATTCACAGAAATTGGAATTTTTTTATGTACATATTCAGTAGCCTTCAGTTTCCTTATTGCTTATGCTTTCATTATAGATGTATGCTGCTGTTGTGTTGTCTCCATTTGTGCAGTTTAATATTAAGGTCAAGATACACTGCTTAGATTCCTTATTCCAGTTCTCTGAGGCTGCTGGGAGAAGGGCTGTGAAGTGGGTTGTTTTTAGGCACACAACAGTGGAGGCATTATGTTAACAAATGAAATGAACATTACTGTATTTCTGTGATCATATAATATCATATAAACAGTGTCATAGTAAACATAGTATCATGTAAACATTGTCATATTTCTTTGCATTAGCACAGTTTAGCTGTTTGGATTACTAATGAAACTGTCAGGAGAAATGCATTCAGAACTTTTAATAGAAACAAAGATCATAAAGAAGCTAAGCTTATCTTAGTAAAATTAAGGTGTTTCTAAATTTGAGGCTTTATTCTTACAGGTGGGGTAAGGGAAGAGGAAGTGACTGAGAAAGGAGATACTTCAATTTTTTTCCCAAGAGAATGCTAACAGAGGCAGTAGTGCCTGTAGATGAAATATCTCTTCCTAAAACTGTGTACACTAGAAATGGTATGGTAGAGGACATAGGAAGGGGGAAAAGGCAGTCATGATAATCTTGAGCAGGTTTTTCACAATTTTAGATTTTGCTTTTAGCAAAAGCAATCCCTGGTGTGCCTGGAATTTCAGTGATGGGTCAGTACTGCAGTTGCTTACTCGATAGAGCCAGGTTCTGGGAGTCCTTGTGGCACACTGAAAATAAAGTCTTGGAAACACATTCATGTAGAGGTGTATCAAATAGACTGAAATGATTGTGTCTGAAATAGTGCGTGTCTTACAGCTGGTTTTGGTTTCTGTCTTAGGTGTTGGAAGACAATGACTATGGTCGTGCAGTGGACTGGTGGGGATTAGGAGTTGTCATGTATGAAATGATGTGTGGAAGATTACCATTCTACAACCAAGACCATGAGAAACTATTTGAACTGATACTAATGGAGGACATAAAATTTCCTCGAACTCTGTCTGCAGATGCAAAATCATTACTATCAGGTCTACTGATAAAGGATCCAAATAAGCGGTAAGTGACATTACTTGGGAATACAGGTATATGTAATAAATACTTGAATTATACTGGGTAATGTAAAAATAGGCCAGTGGTGCCAGGTCTTCCTGTATGAAGCACCTGTTAGTCACAGGAAAGGGCCATATGCAGCCATACTGCCTCAGATTTCCACTTTTTCAATATGGCAGCGATACACAGAGAGTGTTTAACAAGCAAAAGGGAAAAAAGCATGTGGAAGAGAACACTTTTTAAATCAGTCACAGCAAACACGGGGATCTTTTCAGGTTTAGGTTGTGTACTGGAACAAAGGGAAAGCTCTAAATAGTTTTTCAGAGTATGACTTAAACCTGAGTTGGCTGTAATGTCTCATGGGGACTGCACCATTTTTTCTTCAAAGTCATTATGCCAGAAGACAGGTATAGACAGCTACAGATACATTTTATTTGGGCATTTAAATAGATCACATATTAGACCATGCAAAGTAAAAACTTGTTAAAGAATAAATTTTCTGAGTGAAATTTAAATACAGTGGTCTGAAAGCAAATATCACCTAGATGCTGCCTGTGCCCTTTTGTGGTGGGCCTTTCCCTCTGGGATTATTGCCTAGGAGAACCATTTTCCAGTGTCTCCTGCACTGGACTAGCAGTGTCCAGTCTCCTCTGGTTCTAAAACAAATCTCTGTCTTTGTAAATCAGTGAGATTTGTCTGTAGGTCCTCTCTTTTCCTCAGTCCCTCTGTTCTTGCGAGTCTCTTGGCATGTTGTAAGGCTGTAGGCATTTTTCTGTCTGTCTCTCTTCTCTAGTCCTCCTTCACCCTCAGTTTGTTCTGAAGAAGTTTTCAGTAGTGGGCATTGCTTGCTGGCACTCAGGGCAGGACTGGTTGCTGTGTCACTGAGGGATTTGCCTGCTCGCAGCCTAGTGCGGCAGTCAGGGCAGCACAAGCCGTCAGCCTTTCTGCTGCTGCCCAGCAGTGCCAATTTAACTGAATTCACTGCATGTGGTAAAAGCAAACTGTGACTGACCAGCCAAATACATGGAGAGTAAAGTAAAAATGTGTTCCTTGAGCTACTCCTAATGCATTTTAACCTCCAAGTAGTCTGAACCATCAAATATATTAACCTTTAGAATTGAAAAAAGAGACTTCCTTCTAATTAATCTTTGCAGACAGTAGTGTTCATTACAGACTTAGATTTACAAGCTTATTTGTATTCAAGTTCTGGTGCTAGCCAATGCTAAATAGGGTGGGAGCACAGAGGTTAACTGCAATTCAGCTTTTCTCTGAGCAGCTGGATGGGAAGATATTGAAAGAAGTCTGAAGACTGCAGGCTAACCGGGATGCTTAGCAGAGCCATACAGAATTTTACAATGAGTAGTTGAGAAAAAAAGAGGAATACAGCTTGGAAATAAGAATGACTTTATACTCAGTTACTGCAGACGGAAGTAGTAGTCCAGAATGTCTTTGTAATTTGACAGCGGGGTAATACCAATACAGGTTTTTTCCCTTGGTTGTGGAAATTATTGCTCCTTGCAATAAATGCTTTAGACAGGAATTTATCTTACTTAAAAGATTGCTTTTAAATTTTTTCTTTATACCTTTAGCAGTTCCCTTTAATGAAACATGAACTACTTGTGTTACTCCTCAATGTTTAACATGTATGGGCTGCTTGTTCAGTTAAGATTAGCTCTTTTCTTTTGCAACTTCTTTCTGTTAGACCATTAGGATAGCCAGTTTCAGGAAGAACTTAGATGAGAGCTGAGGAGTCCTGGAAGTCCATGTGCTGTTGAAAGGTGCAGAGGTTCCTTTCACTGGATGTGTGGTTCTTTCTCCACCAACAGCAGCAGCTCAAGGGAGCTCACTAAAGTTGTTGAGTCAAATTTTACTTGCTAATACAACCAAAAACAACTAATGTTTTCTCATTGCGGGGTTAGCTTTCTAACAGGTTAGTGTTAGACTCGGCTCACAGTCGTCAGTGGGAATGATGCTGTTGATGCAAGTAAGAGGGAAGAGGTATGGGCAGGGGTGGGACCTTCCTCTTTTGGCAGCAGTGACCACTTCCATGAGCTCAAATCACCTTGGGCAAGTTCACCCAAAGTAGGTGGAATTCACTTCCTAAGATGATTTGCCAGAGTCTGGCTTTGGCAAGCTATGGGCCACAGTGAATAGTGTGGTTATTTACAATGGCCCTTAAATAACCTTCTCAGCAGGCCTACAATTTATTAATTTATACTAATTGACTCAGATTGAGACTATTTTATGGTAATTGGTTAATTGTTACAGCACCCAGATGCAACAGCAGTGAACACTGTATAAAAATGATGTGCGAGTCATTACTGATTCAGTGCTTGGCACCTCCTTGGCAAAATTTTATGTCAGCATTGTTGGGTTGGTTTGGGTTTTTAGTAGTGCCAGAACGTTAGTTGGTCTTTCAAGAAAACTAAACTTAAGTATGTTTTTAAAATGAATGACTTATTTAAAAAGCTCATCGTGGACAGTAATGAACACTGTAGTTGGATTCATCAAATAGAATAGATCATGGCATGGATAATGCTGCTATCACATTTTCTCTCAGGACCACCTGAATTCATATTAAATGGGTGAAAATTCCATATGAAATGGGTGAGAATTGTTGCCAGATAGTCAAAACCATTTTTCCATTCATTACAATAACTAATCTTCCTTTAAGAGTAACAGTTGTTTAATATGATTTTTTTCCCCATTCTCTTTAGACTTGGTGGAGGCCCAGATGATGCAAAAGAAATAATGCGTCATAGTTTCTTTGCTGGAGTAAACTGGCAAGATGTATATGATAAAAAGGTATGTCTTTATATGACATTGAATAATCTGGCTTCTGCAAGGTGGTTTCAACTGATAGTCATGGGACTGCTGCTCCCTGAAGCTAGTCGTGTTTTTCTTTGCAACTTGTGTTAATACAAATGAATAAATTTTGCAAACCAACCTAAACTCAGCAAAGCTTTGGGGTTTTTGGGGGGTTTTTTTGTTTTGTTTTTAATTATGTAAATGTCCGAATCTTTTCCTTTCCTTTTTTCTTCCTGGACCTTCAAGAGGAAAATAGGTGTATGACTCAATATAATTTGAGAATATATAATGGAAGATTATCCTGAATTGTCTTTTTATTTCTGCCTTTTATTGAAAAGTTATTTTATGGAAATAGGAAAATTAAGTGATTGGAAGGGACTCAGCAAAAATCTACTTTCTGATTGTGTTTAAGTAGAAATCTTTTTCAAACTTATTTTTAAAGAGATATGTAAGAAAATTGAAATAGCATTAGAACACTGAGCCAAAACAGCTTGCGGAGAAAGTGAGTACTGGGAATTCAGTTGGAACAGTTTTCTCTAAACCCAGTCCTGTTCCTGTAATGATCAACACTTTGGTGATGATTTTAGAAAATGGATTTATCTTACTCAGTAGTGAAACTCAATTTGACTTACGTTGTTTTATATACAGAAGCTGATTTTATCTCAGTACTTGTGTAAGAATTTACTTGTTGCTATAAACCTCTTCTATTTTGATAAAGTAGGTTTTTTTCCCCAAACTGTTTTACGCTGTTAATGTGCCAGTTGAGCTGCGTAATTTTAAAAGATAGATTTTTCTCTGTTGTTTGCTTTGTTCAAATAAAAGGAAAATGGCAGACATACGAATGAGCAGAATATGTTTATGCTACAATGTCAATGATACAAACTGTTTTTTCAGTTGTTGTTGAACTGGAATTTTGAAAATGTGTGGTTGTTGGTGTGGTACTTCTTTGACAAATACCGGAATTGAAATAAGAGCCTGTATATGATGATACAAAATATGGTACTCTGAAGTTACCACAGTGATACATACCAAGTGTGGTTTTTTCCTTGGCAGTATCATGAGGTTTCAAGAAACTCTAGAATAAATATTCTGAGCAAGTATCAGGTTCCTTTATGAGTTCAACCACTGGTTGGTTACGTAAGGACATTGTAGAGAAGCACTTTAAGGATAAAATCTAAAAATACAAGTTGAGGACCTTTCTGGAGTTTAAAATAACCAACTGAAATTGATTGGATTGCAATGTGCTAGGAGTGGGTGAGAAAGAAAAAGCTGTTGAAAAAGATTTCTTAATTATTTTACATTAGAAATAGAGCTCTCAATTCTACACCATGTTCAATTTCATATTTAGTTAAGAAAATATACTCTTAATTTTTAAACATACGCTTTGAGTCTTTCCAAATCAATAAGGCAAATGCCTTTCAGTCAAGATCTTATTCTGAGGTATTAAAATAAAAGGATATATTTTGCAGGTATAAATATTTATCTAAAATTTATATAAATATATAAAAATGTATATAAATGCAGATATTTTGCTTTTATGCTTATGGAAGTGAGCTTATTGCAGTATTATAACTAGAGAAATTGTAGCCATTCATTGTTTACTCTGTCCACTGTTGCTTTGAGAAACTAAATTTGCCAGTAAAAAATCAATTGAATTTCCTCAGTTGAACAGTTAACTTCAAGGATCATAGGAATTGCTTTTGTGCAGTATTGGCACACAATGTGTTCTTTATGGAAAAATAACTCGTGAAAATGACTTCTGACAGTATGTTTTTTTGTTTAATTTAAAAATAGTTTTGTTCCTATTACAAAACCATTTGTTTGGTTGGTTAAAATATCCAGTTGTTCCTTCTACAGACACAGTCTATCAGTTCTGAAGTATGCACAGTAAGACTGGGCTCTGCAGTATAAACTTCAAACATAATAATAAGGTTAATGAACTTTCACTGAGTAAGTTTATTAGAATGCTTATATGAATATTTTTGAGATTTTAATATTCTAAAATAACTGAGGAGGAATGTGCATCAAACAAATTTGATTTTCAAAGAGATTTATTCTTTGCTTGCTTCTGTTGCTGTTTATTATTAGTAGTATAGTCTTCAGCAGTAGGGTCACTTGATGAAATTGATAGTTGATATAATTATTTGCATAGTAAAAATATTTCACAGTATTCTTGCCTAAGGTTTATGCACCATGAAACTGTAATTTTCTGGCTACGTTTCAGGGGTGTGTTTCTGTTAGCAGTGAAAGAACTGAAGCTCACATTCAGACTAATGGAAACCAAAAAATCGTGTGTATTTTAAGTAGTTGCTTGGGGATAATTTTGTACATGTGCACACTATACTCCTGTGACACTAATTTTATCATTTTTACTAGAGATTAAGTACATCTGTGTACTTACTAGGTTATCACTTTACTGGTGTGATTAGAGACAGAATGATGTATTTGTAAACTTAGAGTATTTAATGGAACAAGAGTAGCTCTGTCAGGTCAAATGGATCCAAATGGTCAAATGGAATTATTAGCTTTCTGATCCTGCTAACTAATTAAACTAACTTGGTACTGAACAATGATAATAAAATGTTGCACACTGGAGCAGAGAAGGTCGTTGCCTTTAAATGAAAAATGTATAGTAGTTGGCATTTGTGATCAGATGTGTTTATTTTTGGCAGAAAAACCATGAGGGCATATGAAAGAGAGCAGCCTGTGCCAGGTTCTTCCTGTGATCATCTCGGCCCTGATGAGTTTTTATCTCTGTGCCTGAGTATGAGAAATTGAATAGTTTGGCAAACTCTGAAGATTTCAAAAGCCCATATATTTCTAAATAAAATATTTGGTTTATTTTTAGCTGGAATCAGGAAGCTTTTTGAAATTTCTGTTACTCATTTAAGAATAGTTTTGGCGTATTTTTATTTGGATTGCAGAAATATTCTTAAGTTGTTGGATGTTCTGGCTAGGGTCTTTCACCGAACAAAAACCACATGGGCATTAATTTAAAGGTAGGAATTTGGGTATGTCTTCAGGCTTGCAGCTTGAAGCGCTCAGGTAGCCTCACGTCAAAGGAGATCCAGACCTTTTAGCAGGGCCTGAGTTTCCTCCTGCATGCAATATGGATGAAAGAAGAAGAAAGAAACTGTACAGGAATTTGGGCTGAGATACTTACATCTCCTTCTGATCTCTGATAATCCCTTTGATTGTTCCTGAAGAATGTCAGGAAATGCTAACAAATCTGTTAGTACTGGGAAGGGAGCAGAGGCAAGTGGCAGTAATGGTTAAGGCTGGGGTGTCTGATTTGGCTGCAGGTGCAGCACTTGCGGAGGCATCTATCTCGGTGTGGAGGCAGCAGCTTTCAGCATGAGGGCTTGGCAGCTGCAAGAAGCTGTTCCTTACCCTTCAGCTGTCACTACCTTTGCTTTACTTAAGACTCAACAACAGCAGATGATGAAATCCTGTGGTTGAAGCCCTGGGTTCAGGCCTGGCAAAATCTGCTATATAGATATAATGTTAAATGCACGTTTAAGTACTTTCATGTATCAGATTTTAAGGGAAATAGGAAAATACCAACATCTGGTTTTGGGCCGTTGCTATTTGAGTCATACTATTTTTGTACAATTATCTGCAGTGCAACAGAGCCTGTAGGAATGACCCTCGTTACTTGCTTTTGTGCTGTTGCCATGAGGAGTAGTAAAAAGATCAGAAAACTGCTAACCAGTCTGATGTTTTCATTGTGTTCCCAGTGATACTTCAAAGTATCTGGGCAGACCTAGTGGTTGATTACCACCCCTTCCCCCAGCTGCTTGAATTTGCAGCGAGGAAAATGTACATAAGGGTGTCTGATTCTTAAGCTTGTTGCTGTCGTCTTGGGAGTTGTGGTTTCTCTCGGTCTGTTGTATCACTTGGAGAACAGTTTGTCCATGGGCAAAACCCCCTGCTGAAGCCTGCCTTCCTGTGGATTTGTGCTGTGTGTCCTTCCGCCACTGACAGCTCAGCTCTTCCTCTTCGCCCTCCCTGGGGCCACCACATGCAGTGTCCTACCATGGTCCATGGGGTGTTTCCAGCTCCTGGCTGTGCTGTGACTGCTGGCGGGGCAGCAGGCTGCCTGCTTCTGGGCCAGCTGTGGGGGTGAACCAGTCCTTACATGAAAGCATACTGACTGGCTTGAGGCTCGACTCAAATTGTCTTTCCTTCAATAAAGCTCTTGGTTTTGGGGATGGACAAGGATGCCTTGCTTCTGTTCAGTAAACTAGATTCAGCAATTCCATGGGACGGGTGCATGTGCCTAGTCTTTTCTCTGTCACAGTGTGTTTGCCCAGCCATTTGGGATTCGTTAGGGAAGGACGTACAGACTGACACTCTGTAATCTCATCAGCTTCTGTTTCCTTTGGTAACTGAGCTAGGATCAGGAAAAGGACAAAAATTTGTTGTTAGGAAGGGGAAAAACAGTATTTTAAAGGACTTAAGTATTTTTAATTAAAATATTGTTGCTGAGAATCTAATGTTGAAGGACTGAATGAACTAAGGTTTTCTGTTGTTAGAATCTCTGTGTTATTTTCATGGCCACCAAGCATTTGCTTTGACAGGAACTTAAAAGATGTATGAATGAGGGAACATGTATTAACAGATATACCTCAGAAAAATGTAGAATTTTGAGACAAGTTTTGCTAGCGTGCTTTTAAAACGTTTTATTGTGGTATTTTGTAGATTAATGAATTTCAGTTTGTGTTAAAATAGACTGTTTACTTGGAATGTCATTTAGTAAGTTAGCTAGTTTGTTAATACAAATACATTATTTTTGGAGTTGAGAAGTCTATTTGTGAATTGTGACATGTTTTCAACACTTCCAGCTGAGCATGCTTATGATAAAATACAAAGGCGTATTTCAGTGATGTGAATCCATTCTCTTCTCACAGTATAATTTAGTTTTTCCACCATTCTGATTTGGCTAATCTGTTTCTTTTGTTTGGTTCTTGAAAAAAATAATTTTGCAGTTTTGGTCCTCCAGGAAAGTTTAAGGTAGATGAAAGTTTGATTTCTGGACATCAAATTATGAACACTTAATTACCAATACTTGTTTTATTTTCATAGTCAGAAAGAACTGTAGCATTTGGCACAGTTTCTGACATATGTCAGACTTAAATAATAAAGTAGATGGAAATTGTTGAAATACAGCGTATGATGACAATATAGGACATTACTGAAATATCTGTTTTGTAGTTATTTTTATAACAAATTTTCAAAATAAGTAAGCTGTGAGAAAAGCAAAATTCATCTCATACATTGTAACTTATTAATAAAGAAGAGGCATACATGGTGGGATGCAGCAGTGATTTTCTTTAATTGGACAACTTGGAATGTCATACCAAAGCTGAACCATGTGCAAGATTCAAATAATTATTCCTCATGAATAAAACCTGAAATTGAACAACAGTGCTCACTCTTTAGTATTTATATGTTAGGTAAAGGATTAGTGTGTTTGTGAGTTTTGAGATTATAATCTAGTTATCTAGTTTATTTAAATGAATAATTCAGTGGGGGTGGGGTATAGCTGCTCATCTCATTCCTTTCACACTTTATCTCGGATTACTATTCAGCTGCAGTCTGTTGGTGGATCAGATTCTTACAATAGTGTTAATTTGGAGTTCATTGGAAGGAAAATTCCCTTTAAATTAAAAGAAGAAGGAGGATCAGACTGATGTTCATATTTTTCATTTGGCATATTGAGTGCATCTCAGTTACTTTGAAGTAGCTTCAGCCACTTCCTATACAACACCAAGACAAATGATTCCTGTCAGATGATCTCTGAGCAAATAATGTTACATATTTTCTCTCACACTGAAAGTATTTGTGCAGTTGTTCAGTAAGCGTGAGAAAGCTGCAGGTGTGGGATAGAGCCTGTCTGTTCACCTCTGTGGGACTCTTTAACAGTCAGGTACTGTACCTGCCCCTTTCCTTCCCCTGAGAGATGGGTGGCAAGTTTCCCAGGTCTTGAACTGTGGAAAAACAGTAGTGTTTCCCACACACTGCTCTCGATGGATGCCAAATGGAAAAGCTATTCACTGGAGATAATAAAGACACTAAGACTTTGATACTGCTTTTGCTGTCATTTCTAACACCAAGCCTTGGAAATGGCTGGGGTAGATTCAGCTTGACAGATGGGTGTGAAATTGGATTTTTGTCTTGAACATCAACTCTTATAGTCAGGGAACTCACACTGAGTTTAGACTTTTATTTCTTTCTCCGTACACACACACGCGTATGTGTGTGTGTGTGTGTGTGTATGTGTGTAATGCATGAACACAGAAAATCTGTATTTCTGGTGCTCAGAGTAAATTGCTGGGTGCTGAAGGTGCAGTCTCCTGTCTGGTTTGAGTGTGTTCCTCCTGGATTTGCACAGACCACTAGAGGAGGAAAACCATCCCACACTAAAAGCTTGGCAGCTGGGACTGAGCAGCACAATTTTCACGCAGACTGACAAAGCCTGTGCTTAACAAAATCTCATCTTACTCCTTTGGGATGAGGGTTACTGAGTGTAACCTTGTAGTGCTCACATTACTCTTGGATGTTCTGACTTCTCAGGTCAGAAGTGGAGAAAAGCTGTGGAAATAGCAGCTGGATACCATTTCCTTGTGGCACCAAACATGAAATGCTGCTGAGTGTAGAGAGGTATCTTCATGTTGTGATCATCAGAGCTGTAGTTAATGTTGGGTGTTTTGTTCTTTGTCATCGAGCCTCAGTTTCAAGTCTCCCTTGGGATGTATGGAGAAGCTTCTGAGTTGTTATTCAGGCTCTGTGTCAATCTAAGTGGTTATCTCTGCAGCAGTTGCACCTTATTTGTCTTTCAAATGGTTTTGTTACCGCTGAAATTTGCATAAATTTTGCTTTCTGTTTTGAAATAAAATCTGACAATTAATGAACAAAGGTGGCACCCCTCCAGAAAGATGATTGCCAAGAATTTACTTGGGAAAGGAGGAGGTGTGCCTTTGGTGACAGATCACAAATCTGGAGTGGGACGTCCACAAGCCTTGAGCCGCAGTTGGTTTGGTGTAGGTGGGATAGAGCAGATCGAAAGGAGTGGTCCCCAGTTCTGGCTGTCCTCACAGTTGTGCTGGTGGAAATGATACTGTGAGGGAAGGAGGCAAAGTGTATGGAAAGAATTAAGAAACCTTCCTGCTGCCCTCTGTTGAGTTGTATCTGTGTGTCTTGATCTCAGCTACTCCTTGCTCTATTCCATAGGCTGCAGGGGATGGCTGGTGTGTGTGAGCAAGCTATGTATAGCTTGCATGAATACCAGGGTAAACTGCTGTGGAGAGCCACATGGCTGCATGCTTTGTTTTTGCAGTCACTGAAGTTTCCAGCTGCTTTTAATGTCCAGGATATGAAAGGTACAACTGTAAGACAAACGAATCCTAAAACACCACTGATACAAATTTACATGGGGTTCCTCCCTAGTTACAGCCTGGAGTTCTGAGTGCTTTACTTGTTTCACTTCCCCAGGCTGCTAAACTTACGCTGAAACTGGAAGTTTCATCAGCTGACTTACTGGATAATATTGCTAAACAGTTTTCTGTTAAGCCTAGCTCCTGAACATCGAATTGGAGCACCAGTTTCCTCCCATCACCCAGGACTGGTGAATTTTGTTTTAATGGTGCTTTTCATACCTGATTGAAATTATTATTGTAATTATTTGTTCCTTAAGAGTCATTTAGTACCATACTCTTCCTAAAATAAAGTTTTGGAAGTATTTTCATAAACATTAGTATTTCAGATAGATGGAGAGAACAAGGGGATGATCTAAAGTCATAATGAGGCCTGCTCATTTCGTGGAGAGGAAGGAAAAAAACCCTGAATAAACCAGTAATTAGCTGGTAAGTTTTTAGGGAAGAAAGTTGTCAGCTCTTGCATTATCTTTTTCCTCTCCAGCTGCAGATCCATACATTGCTATATACTACTATCTCACCCTGCCATTCCTTTTCACCTTTAGGTGACTTTGACCTAAATCACAGTTGTTAAAGACTGCAGAGTGAGTGTTTTCTCCTTCTCTTCACATAGTGGTTGTAGTATGAAAGGTCTCTGGTTTACTTTATAGCAAGAGTGGTTTGTTCTACTGGAGATGTGTATTGCCCAATATTGTTATTTCTTGTCCTCGACTTGACAAACAAGAAGATTTTTCTTAAGCTTGTATTTTCATGTGTAAAGTTTTAATTCGTGTGAAATGGCATTTTCTGTTTCTGATCTGGAAAAATGATCCAAATTGGGGAAGTAGTCAAGTTGTTGTAATAAATAACCTGTTACCTAATGGATTTTTTTCATACTGAAGTTATCAAATGTTTACTGAGAACTGTGAAGGTGTCTTTTAAAAGGATGTGCAGTGGTGGTCACTTGACCTTGAGTTGTTACTTGGCTTCATATAATATTATCTTTTTTTTTTTCTTTTTTTTTTTTTTTAACTTTTTGAGTGTTCTTCTCTGAGACAGAAAAATGGCAGTCTGGGATGTTCAACTGCAGTTACTCTGTGCTTAGGAGTTGTGTGGCTGCTGTGCACAATTTTGGAGATCTGTTTTAATAGTGCAGAATTGATTGGAATGGCCAGGACGCCTACAAAAAAAAAATAATCATAGAAGTGCAAGAATTTGCACAATAGAACAGAATACTTTGTTTTTAAAGATTGTATGTAACTGGATTTATACCTGGAAGATTTTTTTGATGTTGAGTTTCTGTATGCTAGCTCCTTAAGCATTTATCCTACAATGCCCAAAACCTTTACCTTAAGCACCGCTCTGTTGTTGTATGTTTTCCATTCAGGAAAATGCAAGGGAACACTGAATATAGTTTTGTAAAAGTATTGATCAGACTTATTGTACCATTTAAGTATATGCAAGGGATAGATTTATTTTTGCTTAATAATTGCTTGGACTATATTGAAGATTTGGATCAAATAAAATAGAGCTCTTAGCATACACTCAAAAGGACAAATAAACTGTTGCAGGGAGAAAAGAGACAATTTGTTGAACGAAGGGTAATGCTGAAGGACTTGTAGGCGTATCCTGGGAGGGATGGTGACAGAATCTGGTCCCATGTCCTAAGAACCACCCAGTGTTCTGATGGGTTCTCATATTGCGAGGTACAGTGAAGGTACCTTCTCCAGCTGCCACTGCTTGCATGGTACCAGCTGTCAGTGTCGTGTCCTATGTGAGAAGGAAAATGTGAAGAGACCTGGGTGGCAGTTTTCAACCTGGATTTGGAAACAATGGGAATGTGTGTGTGTGTTTGTAATGGTGATAAAAAATGGAGAGAGGTTTTGTGTGAGTGTATGCACCTACACATGCTTTTGATTAGGTTCTTTTTGCTGTTGCCTTGCTGTTTAAGTACCCCATTTATGCACTGTATCACATTTTAATCTTTTATGCCTCATCCCAAACTGTAAAATATTAGGAATTAATATTAATGATTTTCTGTATGGAGATCTACTGTGAGGAGCATCTTGTTGAAAGCCTTCTTTCTTTGGCTGGTTGTGCAGCACTATGTACTTACACAGTCTACTCCTCATAGGGCAGGCTAGCTTTTTTGGTTTTTGGATGGTTCTGTTTGTGGATTGTGTAGTCTCTTTTGGTTAGCACCGAGATCCAGAGCTGCTTCTAACAGTCACCAGTTCACACAGATCTCTCCAAGCCATTGAAAAAAAAGTCTTGTGCATAGAACATAGTAAAATAATGGAGACTCTTATTATTGTAAAATACTATCATCAAAAATAAGAGTTTCTGCAATGCGCGTCGTGTATTGCAAATTATGTCTAGTGCATTGAACTTGCTGAGGGGAGGGTGTTTGACAGCAGTTCTGCTTCCTTTGCTGTGGGGTGAATCAAATTAATTGCTTAGTGTTGGTGCTCTGGAGTTGAGAAGAGAAATAACATGAAACTAGTGAAAACCACTTGCAAGCTCTGATAATATTAGTGAGCCAACATGTGACCTCTTACACAGGATGGGAAATTGATTCAGGGTGTGTATTTTAAATTGCTTGTGAGGAGATAACACCAAAGGGCTCCAAGGTTCAGGCTTTGGCCCTCCCCTCCTTTTGTAAGATCATAACATACTAAACTGCCGTTTCGTTTTGGACTGGCACCATGCAGTGTAACATTCCATGCCAATATGCTTCCAGTTAACATTTTTGGGCTGTGAGCTGCTGTTCTGGAGGAGCAGGTAGATAGCAAGGCTGCTTCAGAGCGGGGCAAGGAAATCCTGCCTGTGAGCTGTGAGCAAGTACTAGTGTTTTGCTGTTGGGAAATACTGCACTGTAAGGCTCTAGACAGGATTAGATCCAGCAACTCACTTAAGCATGAACTGGCCTTTTTTCAAACACAACATGTATTTTCACATTCACATAATTTATTCTAAAGGTGTGTTCAGATGTGAGCCTTAACCGTGAAGGGGAAAGAAAAAAGCATTGTGCTTACTGCGCTCTCTGCGTGGTCCTTTTTGTCTCAACTGTTTGCGGCACCCAGTTGCGGTGAAGTTCCTAAAGGTGCCTTTGCCTGACATCTGTGTGGGTGATTAGAATGACCTGGAGAGTTTCTACATAATTATCTTTATGCAGCTCCATTTATCTGCAAGTCATGTGAGAGTGATACTTGGAATCTAGCTGTGTTGTGCTGTTAGCTAGATTCTGAATTAGTATTTTTGGAATTTACTCAACAGCTTCTGTCTCTTAGTGAAAGTTAGAAAGTCAACTGCCTCTCCATGGACCTACTTGTTTAATTGGGGGTGCAGAGAAAAAGAAGAACTTATTTGTTTTCCTGGTAGTAATTTGACTGGTTTCAGATATAGTAATTTCTTTTTTTTTTTTTTTCTTGGTCCCTTTCAGCTTGTACCTCCTTTTAAACCTCAAGTGACATCTGAGACAGACACCAGGTATTTTGATGAAGAATTTACAGCTCAGACTATTACAATAACGCCGCCTGAAAAATGTAAGTCAGAAATTATCCATAAGCACAATGTAAAAATAATCAGCTTATAATAAAGCACTGTGCAAGGTTTTTTCTGTTTTAATGGAAAAGCTATTCTCACTCTTACTAATAAAAAATCTTCATCTGGAAGTGTGTAAAAGTAACTCTCAATGAAGGTGTCCTTTTAGAGAAGGAGTCATTACAAAGCTTAGAATATTAGATTGCTCTGGGTTGTGGGGATTTTTTTTTCCTTTTTAAATAGGGGAAAACAGCAGCTTCAAAAGTTTTTTGGTTGGCAGTTAAGGTCCCAGTTCAGCAGAGTACTTGGAACATGGACCCTGCTTTAAGCATGTAGGTGCTGCTAGTGGCTTCAGTGGGTTGTCTAGGTTTAGTGAGGTAGGCCTATTTTGAAGATTAAAAGGAAAAAAAAAAACAAAACAAAAAACCTGCCAGAGACAAGTGGATGTCTCTTATGTAGATATCAGTTACTTGAAAATGAAGTTTCCTATCAAGTCCTGTGCTTCAGCAGAGCTCTTAAAGAGGTTATTAATATAGATATAACCACTACACTGGGCTTTGCACAGACTTTCTTTGTTGGAATTAATGTAATTTTACCACAGTTTGTATTTTTGTCATCTTCTGCTACACACACAAGAATCATGATCTGATTGGCCAATCTGGGGCTTAACAGAGTTGCTTACCAAGCCAGAGCAGTTAAAACCTTGCTGCTGAGCTCTTGAATGAATTTCCTTTCTAAGTGAGATTTTTATTTTTTTTTAAATGAGAGATGGGACAGGAGGATCACAAAGGTAGGCAATAAAGGCTGTAGTTAAGGTTGATCACCTGTTCATAGACCTAGCTTATTTTTTTGTGGTTTAGGGTTCCCAGGTTTAGCTGCAGTTTTCTGTTGGTATACGAATCTGGAGTATTTTCTGAATTTTGCGTTTGTAGTGTTTGAACAGAGTCATTTAAGTGATTTTAAGTCTTCCTACTGTGAAAAAAATAACCATTGAAGGTTTAAGCAATACAAAATATGTGGATGCTACCAAGGCTTCAGCTTTAAATTTATTGAATTCAGAGTAGGTGACCAGGACCAAGGCAGGGAAATGACCTACCTACCGAAGGGACTTGTCTCAGCCTCTGCTAATGGTCTGGCTGCTGCAGCGTGAAACTTTTAGCACAGGCTGCAACCCCACCCCAGTCATAAGAACAATAAAATAGGGAGTGATGACCAGCAGCAGCAGTGCAGAGATCAGCTGTGGTGTAACTGATGTGGGAAGCCCTCCCAGAGAGCTGGCGGGGCTGCATCACCTGCGCCTTGGGTAAGTAGCACATCATCACATCACTGCAGCACAAAGGCAAATTTTCTCTTGTGCCAGGTAGATCTGAAAAACTGCTGCCATTTCTAGTGAGGGCACCACATGGGGTTTCCCTTTTCTTGGTATTGCAACAGGAAATGATTTTTAATTATTTTTCTTTTAAAATCTATAAGTAATTGCATGATCTACAATATGTTATCAACTCTGCCTGATGTGAGATGCAAAAGGTTAAAATGTGTTTTAGGGATGGAGGGTTGGTAACTGTGTATCAGAAAGGTATAGAACTAAAAGATGTCTTACAGTTAGAAACAATTTTCATAACATTTAGGCTTGTTATTTAGATATCAAAGTTTTAGAAATCATGCTAAGTGAATATTGAAACTATACCTTGTATCTACAGTAATCAATCTGTTAGCAAACCAAACAAGCTCTGTACATTAACCTAATTGCCAGTGTAAAAGGGAGATTGTATTTGAAGTTACGGGAGCTGAGAGGCACTGTTGAAGCCAAGCAGCCTCATCGTAGCAATTGCTCAAACCTGCATTAACTCTAGTTTTAATGTGTAGAATATATGAAGATACAAAATCTATATAATTCTGAAAGGTTGCATATAAATACATCGTTAGAATAACAGTTTCAATAGGATTCTTTAAGGATAAGCACTGTTAAAAATCCATGTGAGAATGTAGATCCAAATTCTCAGAGTTAGGCAACATCTGGTACCTGGTTTGCCTTGGCACTGCAGGAAATATGTAAATAAAAATATTTATGAATTTGGCTTAGTCCGTGTTTCCTCTGATCCCAGTAAATACTGTAAAAATAAATAGCTTACTAAAAAATAATATGTAAGAATTGAAACACAGAGCCTGCATGAATTGTTCATTTTGTAGCTGTTTTTCCTTTTACCCCCCTGTGAAACAGAGGAATATTTAAATATTTCTACAGTAAGATTATAATTTCCTGAACTCAGCTTAAGGAAAACTGGCTGCTTCAGTCAGCAATCCGCTTCTGTGCTACCAGAAGCTAGATGTGCTGGCATGTTTCGATTAGCCTAGAATGGGTAGTAATGATCAACCTTCTCAGGTGATAGTCATAATAAACCAAACCAACCCACCCTGAAAGAAATGGTGAGTTTCTGAAAGGATGTCCTTGCAGTGAGCATCATTCCATTGTACGAGCATAAGCTTGCATGAATAAAGTCTTATTTTAACTTGAGCCTTTAACTTCAGCATTGAACCCTGAAAGATGTACTGCGTGTCAGGTGAAGAATAACATTTTGTTGCAAATATAATGACATTTGAACTCCTCCCTTGATACAGATGACGAGGATGGTATGGACTGCATGGACAATGAGAGGCGGCCGCATTTCCCCCAGTTTTCCTACTCTGCAAGTGGACGAGAATAACTTTTTTGTTCTGCTGCTTCACTGTCATCTTAGGTTTATCACTGAAAATGATTCCTGAACATCACCACCAGTACTAGATACTATTTAAGATAGCAGGGGCACTTTCAGACACCATTCCAAATTGAACAAGTTTCTTTCCCAAACCTACCTAAAATCCATTTTGGTTTTGCATGAAATACGAGATTTTCTCTACCGCGCTCTCCTGCTGTTGCTGCTGCCCACAGTCTCGGTATAATAGCAACGTCAAGAAGTTACTAACGGTTTCTCTGAAGGTAGATGACTTGACTTTGTGCACAAGTAGTCATCTATTTTTCCTCACAGTGGAGGCTAAACGAAAAATGTGCTGGTCCAGCTTATCTTCTTCCAGAAGATGAATCAAAATTGTAGTAAGTCTAAAAAGACTATAACATTTTCTTGTATCTGTTTGTGCTGGTTAGAACAAGGAAACATAGGGGTGGTGATGTACATATGCAAGGTTTTTGTTAGGCATATCATTACTTGAAGCAGGTCTCTGTCATTAACATCTGGCTAGAATTTGTTTGGGAAACATTTGAGAGAAGGACTGTTGATATATATAAATATATATATATATTATTTTTTAATTACTGTTGGATACTACAGAAGAAGCAGAAGGGCTGGGCTCACCCAGCCCGCCACTTAGAACTTCCAGGTTCACGTGCAATCATGGAGAATCAAACATTATACATGCAAGAAATGAAGGCATAAAAGCAGCAGTTGAAGTTGTTTAAGGAGTCTTATAATTTGCACCAGATAACATCTTTCTCATGCTTTTCTTTTTCTTTCATGATATGCATCACCTCTGATGGCTGAAGAATGTAGACAGGCATAATGGTATTGCTTTTCACCAAAATGTGTGCACCAAGGTAAACAGGTGTTTGCCTTACTCATTTTTATTTTGAGTTTGTGAATTAGCTTTTTCTCCAGGTGTTTAACTCTGAATTATTTTTTTTTTTTTGGTTATACTGCGGTAGTATTTATTTTTAGAGATAAGGATTGTATGTGTCATGTTTGCAAATGCTGCTACATCTTAGATAGAACAGGCTTATAGCAGTTAATTGTGTAATATATGGAAGGACTGTACAAGCTGAAGGGAATAATGCACTTTTCTCCCATGTGGAAATTTTAACAAGGCTCTGAAATTGTACATACTGCTTAGAATCAGATTTTTGTGAATGAAATACTGTCTTTTAATTGTTTGGCAATGGAGGTGAGGAATTCCAGCTTCATGTGCCAAAGGGTTAAAAACAAACAGACAAAAAAGCTACATCTTGTGCTCCATTGAGGATAAACATAATGTAAGAGCCTGACAGCACAACAGAAAATTTCTGTTCTAGATGAAGGAGTTGCATTTGAACAACGAGACCACAGTGATTACAAGAAAAGCACTTTATTTTGAGAATTAAAATAGTGAATTCTGGGATCAGCCATTCTCCAGGAAGGGTTGCCCTCAACCAAAAGAGTCCCCAAGCCCAGCATGTTACATGGAACCGTGGTACCCGATTGACTGTATTTTAAACGCTCCACTGATAGCAAAATGTCTTTCCATTTCCAGAGATCTGTATCTAAGAGAACGTGTGCATAGACTTTAGCTTTGATCTTCAGCAATGATAATCTTAATAATAAACCCTTTGGTGCTAGGAGTCGGGACGTTGCGCAGTGCAGTGGTAGCGTGCACGTGCCCGTGCTAGCGACCTCTGAGAGCCCTGACTCCATGGGATTATCATTCGAAGTATCTTTGCGTTCGGATCTTGTTAGCTCCCACGAAGACTGTGATATCACAGAGCATTGCTGGTTGTGTTGTGTGAATGAGTAGATGAGTCTGAAAGGAGAGGTGTTCCTACGCAGATGCCTTCGCCTCTTGATGTGGAAAGTTGAGTGCCCGAGCATGAAGCCCACTGCTGGCAGTGCATGTGCTGGGACGGTCAAGGGGCAGATGGGCATTTTAGCAAGGCAGCTAAAGACGCAGACTAATTTAGACAATTTTTCATGTTTCGTGTTTTATCTTTAGTAATGGATGGATAATCAGTCAGAAGTATATCATGATGTATAGTCTAACTACATAGGACCTCATTCTGTCACCTTGTAACACTAAACACACGTAGAGATTATCCCTCTACAGAGGGAGAGGAGCACAGCAAATGCGTTGCAGGTCTGTTCTGCACCAGGAGTGTAGAGGTGTCTACACTGACACAGCGAGTGAGTGACTGAAATAACCAAGTACTTATGGAAGGGCATTAAATAGTTCTCTGCAAAGGCCTCGTACTTACAGACTAAAACTATGGTGATTCAACATCTGTATTATATGCCTCTTGTTTTTTCCCCTATGTTTTCAGCTTGTAATAGCAATAAGTTTCTTGACACAGGGCACCTCTAGCTGATGACCAACTGGCGCCGTGCCTCTGGCCAGCCGTTCCTCGTGTGCAGGAGGAACCCTGTGGTTAGCTCGCTGTCGTGTAGCTAGTTAGGATGCGGTTTGCAGTAAATATCTGTCAGTGAACTGTTTGAAAACCTTTGAAGGCTTCACTTTGCATTGTATTGTCTGCCTTCCAAAATGTCATTGATCAAGTTTATGCTACAGAGAGAGTCAGCGGCCGCTGCGTGCTGCCTGGGGTTGGGGGATTCTCTCTCTTACCAGTGTTAGAAACGGAAGAAAGACAAACAGGCAAGCGGTGCCGAGAGAAATTGTTGAGGCTGCTCTTTTGCTGCTCGCAGTTGTGGTTGGATTTGGACAGGAGGTGGTGGCTGGCTACCTTGGCGAGCCGTTGGAGCACAGTACGTTTCAGACTTTGACTCCAGCTTGTACTGACTTCCATGACACACAGTGTGCCCTCTGGTACTGCGGCCATCTCGGAGGAAATAGGTCATTTTGGTTTGGGTTTTGGCAGTTTTGCGCACAGCTTCGCTTTCCACACTAATCCATCTTCCAGTACATTCCTGTTGCTTAAAGAACATTTATTCCAGTGTTGTTTTACCTTTTTTCCATCTTTACTCGCGGCTTCTTAAAGCTGACTGTTCTTGCAGGGGCCATGTGCTTCTCCTAGAGTACAAAAGTAAGGTCTTTCCTTACTAACTGCAGGGTCTATATATTACACCTCAATGTACACACTTTGCTGCTACTGTTTGTACTGTCTACAGTAGAATTTCCTTATCTTGCTCCTGGTAGTGCATTACAGGCAAGCATGAAATGTAAAGTATTTATTTAAATAAAAACCTCTAAATTGGTAATTGAATTACCTCCCTGTAGCTTTAGAGTTTGTGACATTTCTTGACCTTGCTAGTTCTTTCATTAGATCCATGCAAGATCTAGTCATATGGTTAAGGATATTAAGCAGACACGACTATGAACCCAAGAAACCGTATTACTGTTGGTCATACTTAAACTGTTTTATTTCCTTAAGTATATGACCCACAAGGATGTGAAATAACTACAAGAAACTGTTTTTGTACACTGTACATCCTTAGTATTTTTACACGTATATGATAGGGATGCACATTATTTTCCTTCGTACAGACAGCTTAAATAAAGCACTATGTCAATCTGCTACTTCTGTGTTTTTTAATGCTAATTTGTTCTGGAGGTTTGTAAATATATATATATATGTTCAAGCTTGCCACAAAGGACGTATTTTTTTATATCTACACATTACTATTAAATATCTTAGAGGATAAAATTCCTAATGTGTTCTGTGTCAGAGAAAGAAAGACTGAAATGAGAAGGCTATATTGCAGATTACGAAAGATTTCTGAAGTTTTGGGTTAAATATTTACTTCATATTTTAAAGTAATTTTATATAGGTTAGATGTTTCAATCCTGAAATGCACAAAGAATTTACTTAATTTCTTCTTACAAGAAAATGTACATGGTTATTTTTTTATCACTGTATATATAATTATCTGTGCATGTTTAGTTACGAGTTTTATTTGCTGTGAAGTCCTAGTGATAACTGTAACTCGCTGTGACCTATTTCAAATACTGGGTGATCAGTTTCAGCTTGTAAATTATTAAGTTACAGTATTGTCAAAAAAAAAAAGTTTTTATGCCTAAGCAAGATGTATCTGTGCTTTGGACCAAGGCTATTTCCATACAGACGGGTCATGTTAACTCTGCAAGGTGTATGTCACTTGTAAACTTGGCTTACGCTTTTGAAGTAGCGATTACAGAGGGCTATGTTCCTGTCAGAACACCCATGATCTCAGTGATTTGTCATCTACTGAATTTCATAGCCTGACATCCCAGAGCTAGGTCATGTGCCAGAGGAAGGAGAGGGGAAAATGGGAAGGTGGGATTTGCAGGGAACCTCAGGGTGGGACTCTTTGAAGCCTGCAAGCTGGTCCAGGCCTGTTTGAACCAGCTGTCAGGAGGGCTGAGTGTCCCTGAAGCAGGCAGTCACCTGGGTTTCAGCTCAGGTCTCAGACACGAACACTTCCCTGGGACTGATGTGCTTCACCCACGTCTCAGGTTTTTTTTCCCTTTTTTTTTCCCCCCTCTCCCATGTGGTAGTAGGAGAGAGCATGAGCCAGCCGCCCTTAGGTCAGTAATAGTCAGATCATGACCAGTTCCCAGCGGTGGGAGTGGCAGGACTGTCCAGTCAGGCTGCATCCTGCCTTACAGGCTCAGGCTCTGCGGACCTGGGGTGCCTGGATTTGCTTACCTCGTCTGACACTTGTAACTTTGCAAAGCTAAAACATTTTGTCCCTAAGGAGAAGGTGGATGGGAGCCAGGGGAACAGGGGCCCAGCAGACCTGCTGCTGTCTGTGCTTAACGGCTGACTTGTTGCTACACAATAGAGTAGGTGCTGCAGAGAAACTGATTCCTTCTGGACTCCCAGCAACGTAATGAATTGAGCCTATGCCTGGGATGAGTATGAAAAAAAAAACTCCTTCCAGTTGCATATACTCTTAGCCCAGGATGCGCTGTGGAAATCAAACAGGTGCACATGCACACAGGTGGCTGGCAGTGATGCTCTGCATGCAGCCACCAGAAGCCACCTGGTAGGTCAGGTAGGTCCAGAAAGGTTGAGAGTCCAGCTGTGCCTTGGGCTGGGGCAGGGCAGCTCCAGGATCTCAGTGAAGCCTGAGTGTTGGGACCGAGTTCCAGTGTGTGTGTTTCCTATTTAAACACAGATTTATGCTGTGGGATAAAAAAAATAAATAAATAAAAAGAACCACAAAGCACTTTGCATATTCCTACATTTATAAATGTATGGTCTTACCTGTGTAACTGTCTGTAAAGTAGTGAGACTTAAAAATATTGTCAATCTTGATTACTGTGGAGAATCCAGAGTTGGTCTAGAGAGAACTTTCCTTCATCAGGCTTCCTCAGCCCTAAAGACTTGAGGCCATGTTAAGCATTTGTCATCATATTGGTGAAGCGGCTCTGGGAGGAGATCAGATGTGTTTGGCAGTTTAATATGGCAGGAAATTGAAATAGGGAGGAAAAACCACTTTGATGTTAGGGCTGTACCGCTGAGAATTCTTAAAATACAAGGGAAGGAGAGATTGTGTCCCACAGCAAATGGTAACTTACTGCATGTGTTGTTACTCCCATTTCGGTTACATTTGATTTCCCCAAATTTAGCTTTATTAATGGAGAACTGCTTGCCCTTCCCCCCCCACTAGTACAATTCTGCAACTACACTAAAGATGTAGCAACTTTTTTCTTAAACACTTAAGTTTTTCCTACAGTAGTTCAGCAAAAGATTAAGATTCTTTCTGAAACAGCCTGGTATTTGGAAAACAACTTTTAAAAGCACAGATGTGTGGTTAAGCAGAAAAAAAGCCCTCCAAATGTTTTGAGTTCAATAATTTGAAGCCAAGGTCAGCTGATGCCCATCCCTGAGGCTGCTAAATATTTGCTGGTGGAGAAGTTTAGCATTGCTGCTTCGAGGTGAGAGCTGGACACCTCACTTAAAGGCTGATCTGCTCTCACTAAAGGTTCCTTTCTCCTATAGGCTTTGCCCAGTGAATGTTCTGAAACCTGCCCTGTGGAAATTCTTCTGCATTATATGGAATTTCCCTCAATCATTCTTAGGTTTTTCTGGTACATAAGTAGCTCCTTCCTTTTGTATAAAAAGTGATAAATACCTTGTGAAAAATAAAGTTCCCAGGTAGACTCCAGTAACGAGTTTAGAAGCAGGGGCACAGTGTGTTTGTGGAGGCCGTAATAGTCCCCTCCTCCCCCTGCACACACTTTCCCTTGAATTCAAAAAGACAGAACCAGGAAAAAAGGAATTCAGTTAAGTTTATTGGTATTTCAGTCTGTAAATGAGACACCTATGTTCAGTTATAAAAATAGATAAAAACATTTTACAAAAGAATGGTACAAATTCGGAATTAAGTCCACACTACCCAACAGCTGTTTGTGCTGGCTTGCAAGCCCGGCCTCCTCAGAAAGTCTCAGCTGTCTTCCCAGGGAGTTTGGTAGGCTGGTAATGCTTCCAAATATTTATGATTTTGAAGTTAAAACCAAACTGACATGAGCCAGCAAGTGAGCCTGTTTTCTGCAAAGGTCCCGTGGGGGAACCCCAGCACAGGGTGCAGAGCAGACCTGAAAGATAAAAGAAAGAGACGGGCGTGTAAGTCAGGAGGCTGCCGGGTGCTGCCCGCGTTTCTCACGTGTGTCACTGCAGCCTGCGGGCGAGTTCTTAGAAGAGAGCGACGGAAACGGTTAAGGCTGTGGTGATGGGAGGTAAACAAGCGCTGCTGCAGAGCCTGCGCTTCCCGCGGGCTCTGTCCTCGCCTCGGCCTGAGATCAGCAGCCTCACGGGCAGGAGGAACAAGAGCTATTGGATTTCTGAAAAACAGCATCTCCATGCGCTCCAGACATGGCTCGTGTTTAGCAGTAAATAACTGAGCTCTTGTTTTGGGGCACGTCTAAGAGATCTGCCCCTTCTCCTTTCCAGGAAGGAGGCGGCAGGTTTGTGCCACAGAGTGTTTACTGTGAATTGCAGAGCGTGCGGAGGGGTGGGCAGCTGCAGGAAAACAGGAAGCTGCTGCCTGGGTGCTGGAGGAAACCTCTGGTGGGAAGGCTAATTCACAGGCTCAGAGCTCTCAGAGCTACTGTTTGTGCTTCTGTAGCGCCTCAGGGCTGAATTAGGAGGGACACATGGAACTCTGTTGAAGCTGGGGGAGCCATCTATCTAGAATTAAGCCACTGGAGTTCTAACATTTGAATTTAAGAGATGTACATGACCTCAGAAAGAAAAATAAACTTTCTACTTTGGCTGCTTCTGCATTAGAGGACTAAAGGGTTTGATTTATTTTTTTCCCCCCTTAGTTGGTAAGGCAATTAGGGCCAAGTTAAAAAAGGAGAATTTATGAAGTTACAGCTTATTAAAGAATGAATGAAAAACAGTAACATGGTACATTTTTCCAAAACTACAATGCACCAATGCCAACTGCTACAATTGTTTCTGCCACCAGTGCAAGGAAAAATGAGCTACAGCCACACAAAGTGCTGGGCCTTGACTTCTATGTGCCTGACTGGTTACTGACAGCCAGGGGAACCTGCTCCCAGCTGCAGTGAGCCCCAACATTACAGCCGGCATGAGAGTACAGGTAGCGATTAAAAAGGCAGAAACCTCCCCAAACAATCAGCTCCTGAAGTTTCCTGGGAATTGCTGCTGTTGTGGGTGGCTCACAACGTTCCCAGCCAGCCCATTCCTCTGCCATGCAGCTGGCCTTGGTGGCCCAGGTGGTAGCCCGGTATGTTCCCTCTCTGCTCTCCTGCCTTGCTACTGAAGTGAGCGTGCCTCGCTGTATCCCAAGGGAGAGGCTCTCCTCCTTTTTAGGCACCCCTTTTCAGACCAGATTGTACCACCAAACTTCAGAACATTTCTCTTCTGGGTTTGTCATACTGTCTACATGCCTCTAACTCAAAAGCTGCCATTTTCCTCTTCATGTCACCTACAGCCACAGAAAGCATTTCATTAGCCCTGCCTGTACGCGTGTAAACCTGTTAGGTACCAATGCTCCCACCCAAAGCTTCAGGGGGTCTATGTGGCCGTGGTTACCACAGTTGCCCAATGTTCATGCGTTGTGAGGTGGTGAACCTCAGCGTGACTGGGGAAATGGGCAGTTCTCCACCTGACTACACCCAGGCCTCAACTGCTTTCAAAACACAGCACAAGTACTGGCAAAGCCCCGGTGTGCCTGTAGCACGCAGGAGGCACCGGTCACCTACAGTTCCGAATTCACAAACTCTGAAGAGCTAATTGCTAGGTGATGCAGCAGTGGAAGTGTCACAGGTCAGGGCAGTCAGACATCAAGCAGAGGTCTACCTGCATCCACTCCTGTCGTAGTTTAACTCTCACCACCTCTGACTAAACTCCAAGGAGCAATGAAGACTTTCCTTTCGCTTGCTTAAAAAACAAAGAGCAAACAGCCCCTGGCTGTGGAGTGCCACTGGCTGTTCCAAACACCTGGCAGCGGCACTATTTTTGTGCATTTAGACCACACTAAAAAAAAAGCTCTCCCCCAATAACCTAAGTAATCTTCAGGTCTCCTGAAGATGAGCTGAGGGCCATGTAAGGATCAGCCTGAATCACTTCTGACATCAGAGATGGACAAACTACTTGTTTTCTGGACAGAAAGCTGCCCTGCTGTAACACATAATGAAAAAAAAAAAAAAAAGAGCAAATAGGGCACCTGGGAGCACTTCAAGCACAGCATTCGCTGCTGGGACCTCACGGAAAATGCATGCTGATGGAAGAAAACAAAGAAAAGCACCGCTCAGGAACAGCTGTAATTGTGAGAGCACCTCCCGCTGAGCAGCTGGAGAGGCGAGGATGGGAGCACAGTCACAGGTGAGTATATTTTAACTTCTGTTTAGAGGAAAGGTGGTCTGTTCACAGACATGCTCACTGAGAAAAAGACAGCTGTAATGAGGGAGGAGATGGTTTTGGTGGCTCAGCCATAGGGAGAGCAGGGAGGGCTTCAGGGGGAAGGCAGAGCAGCAGGACACGAGGACATCCCTGCTGGAGGTAATCCCCAAGGTCCGAATCCTGTCAGTCTGCTCTCGCTGGCTCAGCTGGCTGGCAACCCCTTCCAGCGGCTGAGGTCTGCCAGGGGACTATCAACCAGGGCAAACACTTACTTCTGTCAAACTGAGGGACCACAAGGCAGATCCTGCAAGTGAGGAGCATCCCAGCTTTCAGAAACTTACTTGTGGTGGGGGGGGCAGTGCTGAGCTCTCTAGTAATCTCAGTTGTGATGTTTGCTTGCTACATCATTCACATTTGTATTTAGTACCTGTATAGGAGGGGAGCTAAATCTCTCTTATCCTCCTGTCTTGGAGCCAGTTGCACTGTAAGAGACTTTCAGAACTAAAAACTCAGAACTTTAATCTTTTGAAAACTTTCAAAATGAGATGTAAACCCCATAATTAAACTTTTGACTACCTTTACATGAACCTGAATATGTTATGCTGTATACCATTATTAAATATTAGTGCCGTCTATTAAATATTACTGCAATGGCCTGAGACACAGCCCATGCTGGTCCTCTTTAGCTCTATGAAAATGAAAATTACAGTGTGAGCATCTTCATCATGTTGTAGGCAGGTGGTTATTCTGAAATAATACTGAGTTTCCTTCAGTAATAGGAGAGTTAATATTATTATTTTAAAAGTGTGTAATTCACTGCTGAGAACAAGAAATATGTTTTTGAAAACTAGTACTTCTCTAGGTTACTCCTTCAACATGGACACTAAAAGCCTTTTAACTCCTGTTGCCTGTCAGGGAATTCAGCATGGAGCAGGATCAGGTATTTCTTTTATGATGACTTTTTTTTCATTAATTTCAAAACCCAGAATTCTCCTTATGGTGTCAAATGGGTTTTCCATGAAAAACAGACTCTCAACACACCAGAATGTAGCTGGATTTAAAGACAACTCTTTCCCACCTGCCCACCCCCCCCACGCCCTCCTTTCTTTCTTCTTTCCTTATCCCACATATAGCAAACACTAACACTAGAAATAAAAATTGCAGTGGAAGTAACCTGAGTTTTGAAAGCAAATCCTATAAAGACTATAGGTTTGTTAGTGTTTTGGTTTTTTTTCTCTAGGTCAGATAGATTACAATAAATTATGCAATTTTAAAATCTGTGACTTTTAAATTAAAATTAACTGCTCCAAAAGTAACTCTTAAAGGGCAACAGGAACAGCTATAACTATGTAGCAGTACTGGAACTCAACAGCACTGCTCCCAATACAATTATTTATGTAATGTTTCCTTCAACATGACACTAAGTTTTATGATTTATAACAGAACAAATTGCAGCCTTTTTGAAGAAACAGAGAGGATTCTGCTTCCTCAGAAGGAAAATACTTCTGGAAGTGACAAAACTAACCAATTCCAAATCAAAAGACAAACACTCGGTGATTATCCAGACCAGAAAGTATCTATGATAAAAACCTCAGTTCTTCTAGAAGTTCTCACCTTGCTGAGAGTTTTATGTCTCCTTTTCCCGCCAAATTAAATCTTTAAGATTTTTTTTTTAATTCTGTCAGGTAAACCTGTCTTTGCTGTGGAGTGCTTGGCCTAAATTTTTAAGGGCTTTAAAAAAAACAAACACAAAAAGCTCCAACAATTTCAGACCCAAAAACGTTTCACACACTTTCTTCTCCCTTTTGTCTTGAAGTGTTTGCCAGATTCAACCCACATCTGCAAATAGTTTTAGTCCTCCTTTCCTCTCCCTCCCCTCTCTCTATATATAGGATATAGAAAAAAGACTTACTTCTGCTCGTTTCTCTTTATCCATCCAGGTTTTTACTTGATTCCATCTGTGTCCTGTTTGAGATCTGCATCCCATTTTTTTTCCTGCAATATGCAACTGCAGTTACTAGTGGCTTATGTTCCAAGATACAACAGCACATTTAGGTTAGTGTTTTTTACATAATTTTTAAAAGATTAGGTATGATTGTTCTCTCCCCCTTCCCACACATTAAAAAAAAAATATAAAGAAGAACTGTTGAACAATACAGTAAAATGTGAATTATGATGACACTTTCACTGATTCTGCAATTGATTTTTTTTTTTAATATGTATTTCTACACTAACTACATACAGCTTTTTCTGTACTTAAAAATCTCCCATTTATGGTGAACTGTTCATAGTTTCATTAAACCTGATATTCCAGGCAGCTCTTTTGGGCTCAATTCCAATTCCTGGAGAACCACTGTTGCTTTAAATAGCTGCAAATAGTTTTTTAGGGCTCATTTTGTAATTTTTTTTTTATATCATTCTTCTCTTCTGAGATTCTAAAGTTAAAAGAATCCTCTAGAGCACAATTAACTTGTAATGAACATAAGGAAGCTTTTGCCAGTCAATTCTTGATAGCAGTATAATATCTGAATGATTTTTCCTCTTTTGTATCATTTTTGTACTTCTGACCAACTTCATAAAAGCACGCTCATTTCAGGTAAAATAGATTATCAATAACAAAATCCCTTTGGACCATGTAAAGTCTGTTTACCTTACCAAGAATGCTTCCCTTAAAACCAGATTTTTAATTTTCTGTTCTGAACAATCACCTTCTTAATCTACCTTACAGAGAGAGCACAATGGTTGCCCTGAAATTTGCCAGTAGTTACTACATGCTGATAACCTTACACTATCTTGAGCTACCACATCTGTCTACTACAACTGGAAATCCTGTAAAACCAAACACACCAACATGATTAAAGGCATAACAAAGCATGGATTTTATTCTCCTAGGTTAAACATTTGCTAAATTCTACAGCTAAAAAAGCCTGTGAAAATTAGTAAGATTTAAATATTTTAAAGTTCTCAAGACAGCTTATGCTCTGTTTACTGCGAGGTGTGCAACTGGACGAAATTTCCTGCTCTGAATGTCTTGTGTTACCTTGTTAACAGAACTCCAGTTATCCTGGGCAAACTCAACAGTCTGCAAGTTAGAAAGCATCATGCTATCATTGAAATAGTTCATTTACTTAGTCACAAAACAAAAGTTTGATTATTTGATAGCTTTACTGAAAACCTCATTCTCTGCTTGTTAGTTCTCCTCCTTTTTCTGAAAAAAGTAAAAGAAAGGCAAAGAAAAAAAACCAAACCACGCAGCCCTCTCCCTTGTTTCCAAAGCACTGACTGACTGAAGAACAGTGGCTAAAGAAAAAAGCAACAACAACCCATGAGAAACCACAGCTTCCTTGAGACCACTGGAAGCAAGAGTCAGTCCTGCGAGAGACGCAGGGCAGCAATTAGTGCTCAGGCAGACTGATTTCACGTTCACCATCTCACACTTGGGTGAGTGGTCATGGAGAAGCAGGAAAGATAAATGACTTAAAAATAAGGGGGGAGGGGAGGAAATCACAAAGCAGTAGGGGGACTTAAGTCTGACAAATGTCAGCAAAAAGCTCCAAAGAAATTTTCAACATCAAGCTACTGTTTAAACATTAATGCTGTTAAAGAACAGATTTCCCTTTTCTCCGAAAAAGGAACACCAAATCTTCTGATAAGAAAGCTAGGAACTGTCTCCAAGAATAACTTCTGCTGTTTTATTGTTACTTCAAAACACTTTCTTCATTTAGTTTAGGTTTAAGTGAGACTCAAGTCCAGCTACCAGTCTCTTCCCAATTGCATGGATTTTTATTTTATTTTTTTCAGAAGCTAATGCCTTATTTAAAACAGCAACAGCTACAAAACCCAGCAGCTGAAATGAGACTGCTGGAGGATTTCTCTGCTAAAGCTGCAGAATATTCCCCTCAGACTTTCTTTTCTTTTGGCACAGTACCTGTGTTCGCAGAAACTGCACCTCTTCTGTAAGCAGCTGCTTCTCTTTGAAGAGCTGATTCTGTTTGTTGAGCAACTCCACTAACTGCTGGGCAGTGGCCTGGCAGTGCTTGTCAAGCTGCTGTAACCTGGAAAAAATAGATAAAAGGGTTGCAGAGCATCTGAAGCCGGAGTTCACAGTAGAGGCTTTGAAGTTTGCACTGGCGGGCGCAGCTCCCAGATGACAGAGCTGGGTCTGGTGGTTGGGCTGAGACTAAAGTACTACTCCTAGGATGGGCATTCGATACATTTTATCTTCACACTTTTAACGAGCACTTTCAAAGGTCTGCACTTCTAATTTAGAAGCCTGATCATGACATGACAGTGAATTTGCTTTGCCATTAAGTGACATCAGTAAAGACGGCAGGACTGCATCCTGGTATCTGTAGCTAAGCAAGCTGCACGCTCTGCAGCTGCTTCAATAGCTGTCTTCCAGAAACACACCCGCTAGCCCTGATTATAAATCCAAATATCCCAAACCCCTGACATACTGGACCTAAAGTGACAAAAACTTTTGTTTTCTGTCAGCTGCTCTTTACAACCTGGTCAAGTGTCCAAAACTTGCTACAGAACGCAACATTTATTTCCAGTAAGCTTAGTGTTCATTAAGCACATCAGTGTAGTAACAGGGAATCCTGGGGAAGGATGTAAAGAGCCCGTCACTCCAAAGGTCTTCCTTGTCCGGGTTGGGGTTAATCTGCCAAACAGAGGGAAGAAGCTGGCAGGTATCAGAGGGAGCACACAGAGAGGCCTTTGGCTTACACTTGCAAATAAGTGCCTGAGCTGGGACCACACTGCTGGAGACAGGGCAACAGCTCCTTCACTTCTTTAACCACAAAACCTGGTACGGCTTGTTTTGTCCCCAGTGACTGTTTGTTACTCCTGCCATGAAAAACTGAAAACGTTGGCTTGGGACCTGTAGCAAGAGTTGTCAACACAAATAAGCTGAAAATTGTGGTTTTACATTGAATGCATTTCACTTTTTAAATGCAAGTATCTTTAATTATAAGTCCTTTTGGATATCTTAGAAGCTTATTGTCTTTAAATAACAATAGTCTAGAGAAAAACCTACACATCTAAACACTATACATTTAGGGAACAGGAACTGACTTTTTTGTCAAGGTTAGTTCTGGATCTTTGCAACTTTGCACTTGCTTTTGTAAAGGACTTCTCGCTCAACATATTGAAATACAGCGTTAGCTGAACAAGGTGTTCAGGTTGTATCTCTCGTACAGGCTGTGTTTTTAATGGAATTACTTCTATGCTTACCACTGGGCATGTGATTTTCTAAATCTTTCTACTTTCAGCTCCACATAGTAGTTTTGACTGGTACATCTGTCATAACCCAGCTAAGCTGATCACTCTGAATAGTCACATCCTTTATCAGGATTGTTCAAATAACTACATTAGTAAACACCCCCAAATTTATTGAGAAAAAGCGAGTAAAATCTAGGTGAAACAAAATTCCCTAAATCTATGTGAAAGCCAGTATTTACTAATCTGTATCTGCCAGACAACTTCCTGGAAATCAAATTGGAACAATCATGTAGCAAACACTGAATGCCCATATTCATCGTCACCTGTTACCCTGCTAACGCATCCTTGCAAAAGGGACTGGAGGAGCTGCAGGACCTTCTCCTGGGGAGCAGAACAAAACTAAATGCAGCGAGCTGCAAACAGCCACAGCTGCTTGTAAACATCCAATGAAGCAAACAAACCCAGGGCTTTGATAGCACAGGGTATTCTGCTAAATATGCACTTAGACACTCTGTGTCTAATTTCACACTCTCTATACCTTCCAAACTATACTGTGTTGGTACAGGAACTGTTTATGATTCATTTCTTTACTAAAGGTGATTTCAGGGGCGTTGAACTTCAAAAAACAAAACAAAACTCCTGCACACAAATAGCGCCCCCCCCCCCCCCCCTTTGTACTGCTCTTTGTTTTGTTTTTAAAGAAAGTAGTTTTTCCTTTAGCATCTTGCTCCCAGGGAGTGCAAGAACAACAGTATCGTTTGCTGGAGGCAACGTCGTAGTTTCAGACTGGAGAGCTGAGTTGTGCTCACTACTTTGACATTGATTTCCTTTAACTTGAGGAGGATACGTGACCTTACTGCACTTCTTGACTCGTAATAAAGACATCTGCCAGTCCTTTATTTCTAGAGTGCTTATTACTTTATAGCAGTACTAGTGGGGAGTACTAGAAAGTGCTGTCTTCACACAGCCCAGGGAAGAACTCCAGTGCTGCCGTACCTATTTAGAGCCTTGAGGCTACGAAATCCTCTGCATGCACAAGAGCTCAACTCAACAACTACAAACTACGGTCTGGATTCAGGCCCTTAGAATTTAAGTTTCTGCCGATTTCTACGTTCAATTAATAATTTTCCTATTCTGCTAGTGTCTCATATGGTCTTTGAGAGATTCTCTTGCACAAAATTATTACTACTAGCAGCTAAAGACATGGGTAAGTAGGTGGCTAAACTCCTTGACCCATATCCTGCAACAACACAATGAGCATGGCCCATCGCGGCAGCAGGGCCCATTCTGGCTGCAAGAGCAACCGCGGCCGATGCAGCCCCAAGGAAAGGCCCTTCTCGGCGTCCCTCTCCCTCTCCTCTCGCGGGGAGAAGGCTCCCGCTGAAGAGCCACCAGTTCAGTGCAAGAAACTTCCTCCAGTTCTGGCACCCAGAGAGAAGTCATTTCCAGCTCATGTGAATTTTACATCAAAACAACGCTTTCTACTAAATACTCACAGGCAGCTCATGCAAATTTCAAAGCCATGACTGGCTACAAGCCTTAGTGCACTCTCTTGTAAAGCTCTAGATCCTTTCAGATCATGCAAAGGGTCATTCAGATAAACTACTGTAAATAGAAAAGTCTTTAATTATGGCAATAATACTCAGTTATGCTTTTCTATTTTGTAACTTTATTATCCACCATACTGCATTTAGACTGCCCCCTTGAGCAGAGGGAGAAAGAGGACACAGGCACTGAGCTGGGTTTGACTAGCAGGCCACAACTCTACTTTTATCATCTGTATCTATTTCCAGTGCTTGAGTATGGGGTTAATAACATTCCCTTCTACAGTTCTGGGTCATGACAGATAAAGAGGCAGTACTTCCAGTCAGTGCAGATCTTGGTCCGTGAATTCCCAAATTCTGTCTACCAGTCTGCTCTCCCAAAACTGCTGCCAAGCTGGCCCTTGGTCCACACGCTGGGACTACCAGCCTGCTCCAGTGCGTTTCGCTCCCGAGGACAGGCTCTGGGCCCTCTCACAGTATCTGCTATTACGTGTGACATGTGCAGCACAGCCACACATTCCCATATGCATTGTATCTGGCCTGCCTGCTGATCTCGTAAATGATTCAAGATGAGAAATGAACAGCTCCACCCACATTCACTGTACTTCCCATATGTTACAACTGCACATCGATGCCTGCCATCATTTTTACAACTGGGTGACAGAACCTTCTGCACATTTTGCTAATACAAGTGAGCGAGGTTGCACGGTCGCCACATTCACTTTGGCAACACCACCTACCAGGCAAACGTGTACTGCGTCCTCAGCAACTCAAGTGACCACCATATCCTCACCCCCCATTCCAAATGAGATATTTTTCCACCAAAGTGGCAAGATCTGTCCAGTTGGGATGTCGGGCGGCTGCTCCTCCTTGGCCTGGGGGTGCTGAAGGGCAGGAACTGACTCCACGCTCTGTCATGTTACTTCAAGGCACAAGGTGAGACGTGTAGCTCTTGAACCACATTACATTTGGACTACTTACAGGGCAACCTGGCACTAAGGAGTAAGCTCCCATTTAGTAATAATGCTACCCTTAACATAATTTTCTATTAACCACTCTAAACCCAAAGTCCTATTTCTATAAGGAGGCAGGTAAAGGCAGCTGTGTGAGAAAAGTGGTTCCACAGAAGCAGAACAAAACTGAGGCATCATAACCTGTAATGAATGCTCTAAGGTAAACGTTTTGCTCTGATCCTCAGTACTTGGAGCTTGTACGTAGCTTTACACTAGAACAGCTCCAAGCTACCTTGCTACTTTGTGCAGCTACAACCTGCAGAACACTACATCTCTCACTCCTTACAGCAGTAAAATTTGGAGCTGAGACTAGGCTGTGCTTAGCCTGTCCAGAAATGAAATGGAAAAGGATAAATAGCTTTTGTTACATTTTGACAATTATGGGTAGATAATGGCTGCAAGACACTGCAGAAACTATGTGAAACATCAAACATAAAGCAACAGCTTTGGCACCAAGTTGAATTCCACCCAGCAGAACTTCCATTGCATTCAACACCACAAAGCTGGACTAGCACCCACTGTGTTACATTAGATTGTCCCTTTTCCTTCCGCCTACAGACAAAAACAAAAGCTTCCCTCTTTTCTACAAAGACCCGTTGCTAACACAAGGGCACTCACAAGGCTCCCGCAGCAGCAAACTCCCTGCCCTGGGGGACTCTCAGGTCCATTAATCCGCAGGCAACTGCCAGCAGCGAAGGAAAAAGCTGGTACAACCCGTCAGCCTTCCTCAGGGTTTTAAAGTTGATTTGAAAGAAATTAATATGCAAGGATCTGTGGGCAGTGTCCATCCACCCAGCAGTGGGGATCAGTCCTTGACACAGCAGAGGCATTAGAAGGTTATTTACACTTTCAGCACAGTCAGGTTACTGATGTAAAACGTTTTCTCTCTACTCCATGGAGCTGAATTTGCTGAAATGGCGTGATTGGATTGCAGCAACCTGCAGCAGCTAAATCACCAAATCCAATAACCATGCCGCATTTACTGGCACACATCTTAATTAGGTTTTAATACAAATAATCTGATAACTACCTCTGGCCAGCCCAGGCAGAGCTGTCAGAGCTGAAGGGGCTGTTATTGAGCGGCTCGGCCGACGAGCCGCTGCGGCCGCCTCCTGCCGACCTCGCCGGAGCCCCCATCTGCCGGTGTCCACGGTAAGGAGGTCAGCCCACCACGCCCACCAGTGCCAGCGGCCACCGGGCACCCTGCGGGGAGGCCTGGGGTGCTGGCCACCCACCAGGGCCACCAGCACTGGGGCTGTGGCTCCGTGGGCAAGCGGTGTGCCGGGGAATGGCTCCTGCTGCCCCCAAAACTACCAAACCCCAAAGTCACAGGAACACATTACTGTGCAGCAACCTGCCTTTGGAGAACACCTCCCTGTCAGGATGAGGTCTGAGTGCCGGGCTGCCAGCGTCTGACATCACTCTCGGCTCACTCCTTTGTCTGTAGGTGGACGCAGGGATCGGGGGTGGCTGCTGCTGCTGCTGCTGACAAGGGGGAGAACTGGGGCAATGTCACAGCCCCGCCGCACGCAGAGGCACAACTGAAGGGGACTCTGCCCCAACACGGAGGCACTGCCAGATTTGGTAACTGGCCATTTGGGAATCTCGAATGTTTTTAACACTCTATGAACTTTAAAAGCAAGTACAGGTTTGAAACCAAAAAAGCCAGAGCAAGCCAATTGGAAAACAAAACAAAACCCAGCAAAGTTTCCACCAGCAAACTTCTACTTGCTTTCATAATTTTTTTTTCAGGACATCCCATAAATTTGCTATTATGTATTAAAGTGATAGGAAGCATTTAAGTTGTGGTACTTAACAGCCAGTTGTACTACAACCCATTAAAGGATGTTAAATTTGAATAGTCAAATAGTCAAGAGTTAGGAAATGCCAGGGTGAAGGCTGGCTGTGCAACTCCTTCCCACCCCATTTCTCACCTCCACCATTGTTCCCCTGCCCGGCCCCACTGATCCCTTCCCAAGGCAATTACCCACCACGACCCTGCTGAACAGTTTCAGCCTAAACCACAATTTTTGGAAAGCAAAAAGAACTTCAGTGTCTTATAACAGGATCACACCACCTTAAATACAAACAGACAGAGCAGGCACCGCCTAAGTTAAGTTCCTGCTACATACAAATCAACGATCAGGCTCACTTTGCCTATGTGAGGGTCTTGGAAAGCCAGACCTGCTACCATGTAAGGAGTTAAAGTGTGCGGCTGGTGCTCAGGGTGGGCTTGTTTTGGCAGCCACATCTGCCCCAGCTGCTGTGGCTCCCACCCCTCGTGCAGGGACAGCAGCACAGGTGCCCTCTGCTTTCCACCTCAACTCTGCTACTTTTTTGCCTTCCCTTTTATAGCAGAAGTGATGTTGTATTTTTCATTAAGGCAGCAAAATTTATATTCATCACCTCTTCATATCTTGAATCAGCTCTGTGGACAACTAGGACATTTAAACCTGTAGTAAAATTAGTTCTTGTATGAACAACCTGCATCTTCATTGTGGTTTGCAGCACTGACAAATTCACACAGTAAATTTTGAGGCAACTAAATAAGAGTCTATAAATTTAGAAATGCAGACAAACAGCAAATTACCCCCTGAAGTTTCACCAGTGTCCTAAATTGCTATTTACTTAAGATCTTGAGCCATAGATCAGGACCTTGAGACAACCTTGAGTGATGAGCATCTCAGACAAGTCCCCATATACACCTTTCTCATGTTAATGAAAGGAACGAAGCATCAGAGAAACTCCCCCTCCTCTTCCCCCCCCCCCCCCCCCCCACTTTAACAGTGAGTAGGAACTAAGGACAGTAATTGAGCTCCCTCATGCCTGTCACCCTGTAAGTCCTGACTTCTAACAGGACACAGGGAGACAATTTAGAGCACACTAAAACAAGTTTTTGTGGCATTTGCCACCCTCTGAAATCCCTATCAAAATTCTATTGCCACATAAAAGGCTCAGATTGTCATTTGTTCAGGCAGAGAAGGAATGCAATCCATACCACTTCTAGCTTAGTAAGGTAAGCACTTGCTCACAGTACAGGCAGAACAAACTCATCCACCTTATGTTAACAGGTGGTAACTAGAGTTTAATATCCCTCACACAGTTTGGAATTGGATGCCTAAGAAGAAAATGTCCACATTTCACTATTAAACCCTTGACACAGGTGGCTCTTTATCTTTTTTTTTTTTTTTTAAAATGTGTACTGGGTAACTTCTAAATTCCCTTTTACTAAAGGCACACTTAATTTTTCCACACACTTTTAAAGAAGTGCCTATAGTGCATCATCTCCAATAAGATAACAATCTTTGCATGCCATAACAACAATTGCAAATAGGGTTTAATTTAAAGTGTACACAGGAACACCAGCGTCCCCTTTCTCTCAGATGTCATCACTGACTCTTAGAATACATCTTCACTTTCACAGCTGGCCCAACAGGTTAAACAAATAGATCACACAGGAAACCTGAGCTTGGGTCTATTCTATTCTGGGCTTCTAAGAGCTCCTGTCTAACGTGCTGAAGAGAACATTATCAGCCTGCTCTGTAGTAGGGGGGTGTAGCAGCTGGGCTTAGCTGGTCTGATGGCCACTTTTAGCCCTCCTGGGTTTTGACAGGAAGGAAACAATGAAAGAGAATGGATGGAGGCCGGAAAAGACAGAGGTGAAAGCTTCACTAATGTCTATTTGTGTTTGAATCTCTAGGCTGAAGAGAGGTGTTTCCTTCTTTAAAGGATTCCAAAATAATATAATCTATGCTAAGAAGATGAACTCTGGATCAAGTTTGCTCTAGAGTAAAATAATTCTGATTACTGTTTTCTGCCTATTGCTGAAAAGTGTTTAATAAAACAATTCTCCAAACCACTTAGGCTGAGTATTAATTTAGAGTGCTGTAAAATACCTTAGGGAAAAAGAAGGCAGGGCTTGCAGCAGATATATAATCCATACAATCCTCTCACATTATAGTCAGACTGCAATTTTTTTTTCTTTTTTTAAAAAATATGTTCACCTCTGATTTTGTTATGTGCTGAACAGAACAGATTTTGCCCAATTTCTCAGTCACAAAGCAGTCTTGATAATTTTAAGAGATGCATATCCTACCAAGGTTTCAAAAGTGGCCCCTCATGTTTATAAGTACCGTTCCACAAGGTACATATGTGCATTACTAAAATATTTTTTCCTCCACTTGTTTTACTAATTACAATTTTTGCCATTGGTTTCCTTTTTATAAATGTATGCTCCATTCTCCCCTCTGCTTACTCTGATTCCTATTATTTCTTTTGTTGCCAGACAAACTTGAACCTTTACAGACTGGTAGTTAGTGTCCACACAAAACAATCACTATATTTGAGTTGGAGACACTGAGATTTTTTTAATGTAATCTGCCCAATCTGAACTCTTTCCTTCAGAAACACTTTGCCTTTAAAAAGAAATTCCCAGCATGAAGCTCATCAGAAGCGACATGTAACAGACAGTACATGTGGTGTTTGGGCAGGCAGCAGAGAATTGAAAAAAAGGTTTCACTTTTTCCATCCCATGGCATGTGCAGAATGTACATGTGGCCCAAGCTGACATCAGGCATTTGAAGCAAAAAAAACTGCAAAAAGCATCAGCTTCTGTTAATTTACTTTGTCAGACATTGTCTTAATTAAAAAAATACTACCGCTAGAAAGGGCAGTGCAGCTGAGATACAACTGCTTCAGTGGTTCCTGACAGCCGCAATTGCAGACGGACAGACCAGCTTTGGGTTCGGTCCCGCTGTCCCCACTGAGCCCCGGCTCTCGCTGCTACCAGCAAGGACTGCAGGCTCTGCAGTACAGAGAGCATGAAGCTCCTGTTTGTCTTTATAGCCATTAGTACCTGCGTTTGAAAGGTAAATGGTTTCTCCTTCATGACCTTGCCAATGAGAGCTCAATAGTGCCAAGTACGGTCCTTCTGATTCGGTTATCTGCAAGGGAGTCTTCCCAGTTTAATAACTATAAATTATAGTCCTTCAAAAATGTTCTTCAGCATAAAAAACAAAGCCGGTAGACTGTATCCTTTGACCAGTATGAAAATAAGCTATAAAAAAAATCAAAGTGTTAAACATCTCTGTAGGCATCACTCATTAGTTCCTTCACTTAAACCCCACCACCCTTATTTTCCACACCAGAGATGTAAATATGCCCCTCTTTCAAGCAAGTGATTTTGCCTGTAAGCTCTGGCAGGCGATGCACATTTGCTTATTTTTCAGGGTTCACACAGGGTTATTGTGGTTTTCACAAATGACAGTGAAAGTAATGATAGATGTAGGATTTGTATGGAGTGCAGTTTTATGTTTGTGACATACAAGAGGAGGAATAGGACTTTAAATTGGTGACAGAGATAATCTTTCTGTGCAACATATTCAGATAGATGTTTTCCATACAAGGCCCCGTTGCTCTCTCCACACAGACCAGATTGCTTCCATTTGTGAACTTATCCCAAGCCTGGCCTACTCCCCTTCAAATACAGCTCTAACACATGTCTATTTTCCAAACTTACTCTGCCTAGGAAACAAAAAATGAGACTAGGGTGCACACAGTGAGTGAGGATCTAGAGAAATGGCTGGGAAGCAGGTCAAGGTGGGCAGAGGAGCCTAGGCTGTGCGTGAGAGGTAGGAAGGATCTGTGCTCAGATATTCATGGATATACCCAGGGGACCTGAGGAGGCTTCAGCCCATTTCTCCGTTAGCGCTGGTTGGCCAAGCAAGCGTGCTCCCACCTCACAGGGAGCTGCTGCTGTCACGCAACACAGCACTTTGGACCAGGGCTGCATCCGCTTGGGACCAGCCCCGATCTCCCCGGGACTCTCGGTACACCATAAACCAGTTCCGTGGAGACTGAAGAGAGAGTCACAGTGTCAAGGAAACACCAGCTGGGGAGAATATAACATAGAAGACCAAATGTAGGGGAGATGGTGCGGGTTACAAAGAAAGATTTTTTCCTCTCAGGGCTGAGAGGAAAGGAGTTTCATCCTGAGAAACCACAGGTTTTCCAGAAAGTGAGAAAAGCTGGAGGATCTAAGCAGTATTGTCAGCCCACCTTCATGGAGCTCAGGTCTTGTGAATAGAGTCCACTTGGTGTTTTGTTTTGGACTACCTTAAAAACACTGTGAATCTGCATGTGAAGTTAGTGAAATCTGCAATTGCTTAGAAACACCAAAGGAAAGCAGGGAAGCATTTCACAGAAAATACATCTTAAAAATGTATTAGTACCTTACAGACACTCTCTGTAAGAGAGCAGCTATTTCATGATGTATATATTAGTCCAGTTGTGCTCTGAATTTACTGCATCAAGCCTAAAGGCTAAACTCAATCATTGCTATGAAATAAAGGAATTTTATTCCTGCTTTAGAGACAAATATCATTACAGTTATCTTCAGAATAACCATTAACCCCTTCACTTATTGTATATGACTGCAATCAGGGAGTTTGGAGGTGAGTACCAACACACCAGTGCAAAGGGTCAGTTATGCCTTTCTGGTGGCAGCAGCTTAGCTTGTGGGTGCGAATAGCAGCTCCAGTATCTCTGCAATAGCAGCACGGGGCTGTGGGAAGCACCACGCAAAATGAGCACAAAGGTGGCTCCAGCCCAGCTCTCTCATGTCACAGCTCAGCACATCAGCTGGCAGTTGCCAGACCCAGCACACCCACCATGGTAAGACTATTCTCACCTTCCAGCAGAAGAATTCATTCTGTCCACAACTGTGCATGTACATGCACAGTCTTCCATTTCCACTGTATTTTAATTATTGTCAAAAATTCTAGAAAAACTATTTCTCTTTTCTTTGCTACAAGTGGAAAAAAATAAGTTAACTTTCTGACACATCTTCAATGTAATTATGAATACTTTCTCCCTTAGAATACATCAAAAGGCCTTGCCTTGTTTTGTCAGGTAAATTATGCTTTTCTCATGTTCTAGTCTTTCAGTGGTAAATAACAGTAACAAATTTGTTTATGAAACAAATGTTTAAATGGAAAGCTCAGAAGTCGTGGTATGCTTTTGGGAGCTGAACATTCTCACACACCTAAGTAGTTGGACAATTAAAATTAAGTGCCTGAAATCACTAGTAGTAAATTAAGAAAACAAAGCTGTGTTTCTGTTTAAAAACACAACCATGGCTTTTGTTCTTCTAAGTAGGGATACAGAAGACATATGCAAAATGAGAACCAAGAGATCTTCCTACTATTAATCAATTACTTGTCTCTCTAGATCTGGTAACCCCCGATACTGCCGCTGCAGCACAAACATACTATTACTCTTAATTCATTACTGAGAAACCTACACAGAGAAACTCACATTTCTGAATGAAATGTACACTTTTGATTATGTGCACCATGGTGTGATGTTGGTAAACTCGCACACTAGCACGGCGCAGAAAGTGGCTTGGGTTTCTGAAAGACTGTGGAAGCTCAGCAGGTGCCCTGGGAGAGCCCAAGGTCCCCACTGGGGCTCACTGCTCCGACTCCACTCCTCCTGAGCAGCCACTGCAAGAGCCTTCCAGAGAGATGCTGGTGGTCTTGGCACTGCTCCTGGTGGACAACTGTCCACCTCACACCTGGCTCAGCCTGGGCTGAGGCGAGGCAATGAACAGGCCGACAAAAGGAGCCCAAGCCTCCTTCCCGAGGGAGGCTACTTTTGATCAGTGTTGAGCAACATATGCAGGCTTGAGCAGGGGGGCACGCAGGCAGCTCAGGAAAAAGCGAGCGCTGCTGTAACTAAACTGCAGATTAAGCTGAGGACTGCTGTTTCCTAAGCTCCAGATAAGGACCCTTCTGGAGAGTAAGAAAAAAATTAAAGAGAAAAAAGAGCAGTAATTGTACTTCTAAATTCTTTTGAATTTAGGCTATATTAGAGCAGCATTTGTCTCAGTTTAAGACAGTACATTTTTCAGCAAAAATCCTCAGTAGGGAAGATGCTTCTGTAGTTAATGGTTTGTTTCTAATGTCTCTGAAACCATAATGTTACCTGCTCAGCAAGTGTTTACCTATGAATGAATATTTGGGCATCCCTCATGTTATCTCCTTACATAAAAACTGTGATACAGGATCATAATGTACTTAAAGTCTCTTCAATAAAACAATCCTAATTTTATTCAACTCCTTTACTGTAACATCAGATTTTTAATTTCCTTTGAACCAAATAGTATTGGGGAGATAAAACTGCATTTAGAGGAGTACTAAGAGGCCTTTTTCTCAATTTCATTGAGACATACAGAGGAATTTAGAGTTCTATTGTATGACAGTAAAGAAATGACTAAAACCTATTTATGTTACAGATCTGGACACAGAAGCTTTCATCCTGATCCAGAATAACTCCCATGAGCTGTAATGTGGACTACAGAGACTCCTGTAAAGCACACAAAACCCCATCAAGAGCCCAATCCAGTGTTGCTAAAAACAAAAGGAATTCTGCCGTTAATAGGAGCAGGGCCCTTGTTTGCATAAAGAACAACTTGTCAAACAGAATACAAATGCCAAGCTGGTACGTTATAGCCACAAGCACAATAGCCCCAATCTTGTTTTTAACTAAGCAAATCCCAGAGAGAGCAGTTTTCCCCCAAAATCTGGGCACTGGTTACAAATTCAATGAATTGGTGTCTCAAAGTGTTCACGAAGGCTGCAGGAAATTTGCAGAAGGGCACGAGCTTCTTATTTCAGAGAGGGCAACTCTATGTTTTCATTATAAAAAATGGGAGTGTGAAAAAATCCTAACCACACAATAGCTCTCTTTCAAGCACAAAGTTCAGAATTAGATGTCCCAAGTTTCCCGTACGTTAAAAGAAGAACACAAAATAACGATATAAAAATCCTTCACAAAAAACCAACAAGCAAGGATGAAGCAGTACCCGCCTGGGGGCCAATTGCCTCTCCAGCAGCGGTAAGGCTGTTACTAGGCTTGCAGTACCATTTGTTCCATTACACAATCTCCTGAAGCCTTTTACAGAGAGCTAAAACAACTGCCTGTACCAACACGACACATGGCTTTCCATCCCGACTCTTTGCTAATCCAGACGCTCCAACCATCTTTCTTTAAGATGCCATATGGTTGGCAGAAGCCTGTAGATCTAGCAGCACATCTGCTTGTATGTTACTTCTCCCCTCCAACTCCCCCCTCCACACCACAAAAGAGAGAGCAAATAATTATTTAACATGTAACCAGTTAAACTGCATTTAAAGAGGACGGGGATTATTTAGCTCTAGATATTTTAAAAAATATAGATGATTGCAGAAGATCGTTTGTCTGTCAGTGATTGGAGAAATACAGAGAAACAAAACAAAGAAATGAAAGGCACATGGGCAAAATGATCGCTGCATTTGAATTATTTAAATGACTGCCATTTCAGACCTTATGCCCCAAGATTTATTTCCCACATTAGTGTGCCACTGAAGAAGGGACTGAATTTTCTCCCTGCTTTTGTCAGAGGTGAATCAGATAAGCAGACTAGGAAACTATAATAGACCAAACCATGCTTTGTTAAGCAAGCAGAGTGAGTCTGTATGCTAATGACTCTGCAGGAATACACTGACACACTGATTTTTTTGGTGTGATGAGCAAAGATTACTGACACTGTTGAAATCCTGGTTGCACTGGCATGCAGGCATCCAGGTTGTCTCTTTAGAATCCAGACGCTAGGAAGACAGGCTGCAAAAATAATTTTGTTTGTGATGAGTTATCATTTGACCATTTATGACATAATTGACTATAACAGAAAAGAAAATATACACTTTGGAGCCTGAAATTTAAAAAAAAGCCTAGAACATAGAAATTATAAATAAATGCTCCTATATAACTCTCGTCAACCACTCTGTGATGAATAAGCATCTTAGTTAACGAGGACAGGCAGAGATGGAAATGTGCAAGGACAGACGGCACAATTTTGCAGTTCTGTCTGCTAAGGATTTGCAGCACCTTTTCTTCAGAAACACTGTTTCTTTGTTCAACTTTTCATGCATCAGTAAAATAAGACATCAAAGAGATAAAAGGTAACCGCCCTACCTCGAATGCTGCTCACATGTACTGTTTGTGTGATTCTCTGCGCAGAGAGAAGCGGTACGTAGCATAAGGACCACGAAGCACATGTGTATGCTCTCGCATTTTTCAAGAAGGAACTAAACGTGTACTTGCTCCAAAGAGTCTCCTCACATCAACTCTCCATTGCAATGAGCAGAGAACATTCCTCTGCCTTCACAAAACCAGCTTTCCTTACACTATGGGAATGCTTCTGTTCGACTAGATAATGTCCAAATTCATTTTTCCCCTCAGCTATTTAGGAGTTAAGAGTTCCTACACAAATGATGTGGAGACTCTGTCCTATCCTTACAGAAACGGCAGAACAATGTTGAGGCTTTGGTTCAAACCAGCACTTTTGAGGACACAACACTTGGTTTCTAAGCTGTTTATTTATGGCTAGAACTTTCCTTTTCCCTTCTCTCTGTCTTAAGGCTATTTTAAATGTATTCAAAATTGCTTTGGATGGTTTTATATAAAAACAAAATTAAAAAGCAACTTTCTCCTCCCATAATTCCACTTTTTCCCCCACTTTCCTTAAGAAAAGGTATGACAGAAAAGTTCAAAACACACTTGAATTTCAAAATGTAAAATGCAGCAACGCATTCAATGATGTAGCAATTTCTCTCAGTTTAAATTTGATAGGGCTTGACTTGCCAGCTGTAATAAAGAACTGTATAAAGGATGTTTACAATAACAAGAAATGCTTATAAACAACTACAGATTAAGACTGCAGTTAGTTCTATGCACAATGCTCAAAACTTACAAATTATGAATTAATATTAAAAAAAAAAAACCACTCCCTAACCTCTTGGATGAATCTCTTTCAGACCCTCTGTGCTTTGCACACATTTCTGATCATTTATCAACTTTCATTTCAGGTGTTAATGACTAGGCTTGGCCCACCTGCCCCAATCATCTTAGAGGACTCCAGGAGATGAGAGAATTTTTTCCTGTCATTTGATTGTATACGTTAACTTCTTTTATTTTCCTAGATAGAGGGGTCTTTGCATTTTCCTGAAAGGTTCTCAGTAAACTCGGTAGCAGTTAATGGGCCTAAAAATGCCTGTTGTGTTCATTGGGTTGCTTTGGACAGCAAAGCAATAATCAACCAGCAGGATGTCTTCCGAACTGATCAGGTCAAAAACAATTGTCTATGACCATGTTTAGCATGTCTCTGAACATCAGCTGTGCTTGGAGAGCTGTCACACAGGTTCTCTTGCCTCACCCCAGTCCCTCACCAGCAAGTTCCAGTACCGCGCTCCCTTCAATAAAAGCCCATACAAACATAATTTCAGAAACAGAGGAGCTGGCCAACTGAGGTCCTTTGCATATGTAAACCATGCATTGGATTAAGCATTTCAGAATTTAAATTTACTATTTAGGCAAAAAGTATGGTTCCAGATTTAGGTATGAGAGAGAAAAGGAATGTTATGTATGTGCTATATCATCTTGTCCCAGAATAGCTGAATGAAAAGAAACCATGGGTGAAGTCTTGGCCAAGACTTACTGCAAACTGACTACTGGAAAAATAATGTAAATGCTGCATGCTTCTTATCACTTGCAGGCTAAGAAAAAATAACATACCTTATTGTCTTGATAAGCAACAGAAAATTATGAAGGTGCAGTGTATGTCTAGAGCTTCTCCCTTGACTGCAGAATGTAACTGCTCTGCTTCTTAAAGATGCTCACCCTTAATGCTTTCTGATAGAAAGTGCCAGTGAGTTCACTGGACCACTTAAGAAAAAGATTGGGTCTCATGAAGAATCTACTATTATATCTTGGTCATAGCTACAAAGGCAAAACAAGTGGGTTTTGTGTTTGTTTGTTTGTTTGGGCTTTATTGGGGGGGGTGAAGTTTTTAAAGAAAAGACAGTTGTTATTATATGAAATAATCAAGATTAAAAAAATTTAAAAGTTTAGAATTTGTGGTATTCATATTCTAAGTATACCTGAAATGCGCAATATCAATAAATAGTAACTGTAAACCATCTACCCGTTTTATTGGGCACTTCATTTGTAACTTGTAGAAATAACAGAATATTTTTCCTCTTTTTTGACAAAGAGAAACGGAGAACGGAAAGCAAACCCCATTCAATTTGAAAAGAACTACATGGGGAAGTGGAGATATTAGGAAGGGAATTAATTTCTTCCTTCATAACCACATGAATGCCCTTAGACATCCATTATCAAAACAGAAAGCACAGAACTGCTACACTGAAAAATGACTACACTTCATGCTGGCATTTTCAATTTTGCAGCTCTTGTTTTAGTATCATTTCTAGTTCTGGATGGTGACTTCATGTACTTAATTTTAAAGATATAACAAAAAAAAAAACCCAAAACCCTTACACAGAAATTAATAAGGTATCTGAAAGATTTCAACTAACATTTCTACAAGTTTCATAGTATTCAAAGTATTCCAATGTAGCAATTTTTTATTATTCTAACTCCTAGGTATTACTTGATAATAACTTAATATTCAGAGTGATTCTTCCGAATTGTCTAGGAGCTTACTTTGCTTATGTGCATTAAACAACCCCAAACAGTAAGCTTTTTGCTTTTTTTTTTTAAGAAGCCCAATAAGTTTGCCTTTTTTGTCTATATATTCTAAAGTTTGTCATTAAATTGAAAATAATGTTTACAGATTAAATATGAGATAACAGAAGTTGCAAAAATGTCCAAGATGTTCTGCAGTACTGAAAGTCCAAATTTCTACACGTGTCAGCTCTGGAACCGTTATTTGGGCATTAAACTTTGCCTTCCTCATCCAACACAGACAGATCGTGGAAGCATTCAGCCTCCACATGAACAATACACTCCCAAATAAATTATTACTTATTCAACAATGACATATATTTTACACATACATAATTTACCATATACAAGTATTGTGTCCTATTACTGCAAGTTGCACTTGCATTTATTTCTACAGCTTTGTAACATTCTGACTTCTGAAATGTTACTTGCAGTCTGATGTCTCCTCCATCACAGCACTCTTATATTCAAAATTGATAGGCCAACTATAGTCTTCCAAAATTAAACTCTGATCTGAAAGGTGCATTTGAACATTTGGGGATCTCTCTTCAGATGCTGACAGGGAGACATGTGAGCGGATGTAGAGAGAATCTGGATATATGGTTCACATATGGGCCTAACAAGAGCAATCTCTTCATATAAAGATACTATTTCTCATGCTAAGTCTACCTTGTTTTCTAGTGTCAGCTGAAAGGAATGCTGGAATCTGGGACAGTTTTCTGCATCACAGTCTGTTATTTAACTGCCTGATGTCAGAATTATTGTCTCTTTTCTTAGGACCGCTGTAGTCCAGGATTTTTTTTTAATTATTATTTTTTATTTTTTTGTGGGGTGTGTTGTTTGTTTAAGACTATCAGTGCTGCACCCTCTTAGGCAATTTTATTCTTCTTGCTTATTCTTCCATCCAAAGCATCTTGAAATTATTAAGGTACCCCAAATGATATAGGATTTTTTTTTTTTTTTGCAGTGTTGCATTAGAATTGTGAGATAACCGCTGATTCAACTCTTACAAAAGAAATTTGGTATTTGGAATTGCCAAGCACAGAATGTTTCTGAGCACAAGTCCTTCATCTGAGTCTAGATCCAAATTCATAGGTCCCAAGCACAATGCTACACTAGTTGTCATTGAGGGCTTCCTTTTGTACAGCACAAAATCCAATGTCAGCACAAGAAAAAAGCAATGAGTAGGAAGAAGTGGAAAACAAATCTTAGTTAAGTTAGCCTGTCATGTACTAAAAGTCTGTGTGAAGTCACATACCATATAAACCAAAGAAAGGTTCATTCTCCTCAGAAAGCTTCAGTTTAGTTAAAAGAAGAAGTAAAGTAGAAATAAAATCCAGTTGCAAACATGCAGAAGGTAGGACTTGTATTATTGCTCATTGTGAGAAAATCTATTACTTTATTGTGATTAGTGCATAGCCTAATGCACCTGAAGCACAAAAATTTTGCTCAGAGAGGTCTGGAAGAGAAGCACCAAAATTCATGAATGCCTACCACTCGTAACACGTAACCATTCACAGCTTTATCTTAGAAACTGTTAGAAAAAGTTCAGTACAGCTTTATTTCCACACAGCACACAGAGGACCACAAACCAGCAATGTCAGGATCTGTACCACAGTACGAGTTAAACTGAAACACAACACTTGGAGAAGAACTGCCATACTTCAAAACAAAATGCTCAGAAGTCTGTGATAGCTGCCAGAACTCAAAGCATCCAGAGGATCAGGAAATGACCAGAACTCAGTTTTAAACAACTGAGGAAAACCAAACACAGTAGCACCTCTGAGCTGTGCAATCCCAAGCAGCAGCATTGACTGAGGAAAAAAAGCACTGGAATAAGGAACAAAACATGTGAACATGTGAGGTGCTGTCCAAGCTTACCTTAACTTAGGGAAAATGTTCAGGCAAGGAGGTTGAAGGCAGAAGTTGCCTCTTAGAGCTGCTAAATTATTTTGCAGCTAAGTCATTACAGCAACAAAGGGGCTTAATGGTTTGCAACTACCTCTATGTCACACAGGGTTCAGAGACAGGTCTTCATTTAGCTCCCCATGCCCAAAAGAAATGAAACATTCTTTTTAATGCAGGGTCCTAATTAGGATGATAATTGGAAGAAATCCCAAACCATCACACTTGATAATAAAAACCTATGTGTTTATACCCGCACCCTTCTGTAGAAAATCTTGGGAGAAAACAAAGACCTAAAGTACACTAAATAAAGTACACTACCTTACCTAGCTGGGGGCTGAACTTGGTTCCAAGTTTTGAAGGAGGCCAGAGCTTTTAAGGGAACTCAGCCAGCAATTCAGGCAGATTTCTTCAAAGGATAGAGGGGCTTGATTTTTTTCTTTTTTTTTTGTCCTTCTTTTTTCTTTTTAAGTAAAAGCAACATCTCTGATTTGTAAGCACAGAGTTTTGAAAGGAAGGGAGAAAACACCATTATAAAGAGCAAGCAAAGCTTTCAGTTTATGAACCTACTATTTCATCCATGAAATATCCAGGTTGCCTTCATCATCATTTCCAAAACACCACATTATATAAGGCAACAATGGAATACTAGGCTGGTCTGTTTCCCATATTTTTAGTTGGCTCAGCTGGAAAGTGAATACAGGCTATTGCCCCGGGATGAGCGAATAATTTAATTCAAACGCAATTTTGCACAAAATTACTTTCACAACTGGAAAAAAACTCAAACCAAAACCAATCCATGGCCAGTCAGACTCCTTCTTAAAGATAAGAATTCCCCCCCCCCAACCCCCCACCCCCACCAGTAAACTAGTATCATCCACAAAGTTTAGTTCACAATGTTATTGTTAAATAAGCAAGGTATAAATCCTGACATCAAAACACCAGGCTTTTCTGAGCTAAGAGTTAACTGTCCCTGCATAAAATGTCAAGTAGAACACTTGGGCATTACATCTCAAACAGTACTGCACTGGCCTGAGTGAAATCTCTGCTCAAGAGTAAAATTTATGCTGAAGTAAATTCAAGACAAAATCCTCAAATTGTACACTAATATTTAGAAGAGGTCTGTTGCATGTGGAACTGGTTTTGATCTTTAGATCATAAACTCCTGGAGGCACAGATCTTCTTTAATTACATGACTACAAAGCACCATGTGTTTCCATTATGCTATTTAAATAATAGATTTAATTTGAATTTACATTTGTTGATGTAAACATTACTGACTGTAACATTACCCTCCAATCTGATGCAGAAAGTCACTGAAGTATTAGGAGAAAATTCTTTCCCATAAAGATTACAAAGGAAAGAATCCCCAAATGTGCTACTTGAAAATCTGAGTAGAAATTAGCTTAATAGGAGAGAATACATTTTAGTGGAACAGAATTTTTAAGACGATATTTTCACACAAACAACACTAATATCTCAAGTAACCCTCATTTTCAATTCTGCTGTACAGATATCTGTTGCATTTAAGCGAATGAACGAATTCAGATGTTTCCAGCAACCAAAGTTCCACTGATTATTAAAAGGAAAGAAAGGTGCATGGGAAGGATCACTCACTTATCTTGCAACACTGCTTTAACAGAAATGGAACTGGGGGCTCTGCTAATGATTTTAACTACCAGGATTCTAATCAGTTCTGCTTTTCAACAAAATTAATTTTACCTCTGCTTTTGCATAAATAATCCCTGCTGTTTAAAACTTCGTTTGGGGTAGCTTCTGTACATCAGGTGGGGCTCAAATGGAACAGGGCAGTGCTAGGTCCAAAGACAATTCAGAGAAGAATAGTTTAGAGCAAAACATTTTAACACAACAATATAAGGTAAACTTTGCACATGCACTGTTGATAGAAAAAAAAAAAATCTGTACTGCTGCTGAATAAAAGAGATTTAAATTTTGTTCTATGGACTACCTACAAGCACTCAAAGTATTGCTATAATTTCTCTGTTTGGAAGAACCAAGGCAAAATGATGAAAAACATTTATGTACCACATAGGTGGAAGTTCAGTTTATGTTATGTTGCTATTTAAAAAAAAAGAAAGAAAGAAAAAAAAGTACTTTCAAATAGTGAAGCTTGCAAGTTATATCTAATCAGAATATCTAAGCATAAATAACATCAATAATGATGTCTAAATTTTGTTAAGATAGAGGCAGTTGAATGTGGGAGCAGACAGCTAAAATAGAATGAAAAGTAATAATATTCTGTAAAGATTATATTGGCTTTTGGTTTTGATTATTTGATCAAACAAGTAAGTTGCATGAAAATTTTTGAGCAAGCAGTGACTTTTGTTCAATGTACATTAAAAAAAAAAAAAAAAGAATTTTTTTTTTCTAGAAGATCCCAAAATCTTTAGAACATTTTTATCAGGAAACACTCCTTCCACATGTAGAGATACGTCCTGGTTTTTAGCTGTTTTTTAGTGAAACTACTACAGGATGGAATACCTAAAATTACCTTAAACCAAGAAAAGCATGAAAAGGTAAAGGGAAAAGAACAAAAAAGAACACCATAAGAAGTCCGTTTCTTCTTTTGTCTTTAAAGAAGTGTTTTTATTCTTCCATATTACTTAGTGGGGTTTTTTTGTCTGGTAGTATGTGATCACCTCTGACCCATTCCTTCTTTTCCTTTTGTCCTTACACTAACCTGCAGAAGGAAAGAGTGGAAATACAGGGCCTTCTGTCTGATCTAAAAACATAGGCAGAAAAAAGAAAACCTGGATGTAAGTAAAAAGATGATGGCCAGACAAAAACAAATGAGTATTTGAAGTGCTAGATTTGACAAAAGGAAGTCTCCTTATTAGATCCAGACCACCACAAACAGTTCCAAGAGTAAAGTCATACTCAACACTGTAGGTGAAGGATCACCTGGAATTCACATAATCTTGGATTTTTGATCACATCATCAACAAATGCACGTACTTATGGTAAAACATTTTGGACTACAAAATAAAGTGTAATAAATATGTGACAAGTATAAGATTGACAGCTTTCTTAATACTTTGCACATGGAAAAGACAACCACTATAACCTGTTTTGCTCTTGATCTTGCCCACTTCTCCATCCCCAATTCTCATTTGTGCAAACCCTGTAAAAGGGTAAAAACCATTGTAAAAATTGAGTTATCCTTAGATATTTGCAGCTTTGGAATCATGTTTGGAAAAAATGCAGTGAATCTATCAAATCTGTTACACGTGAAGGTACGGGCCTCCCATGTGAACTTACATCAGCTACCTAATGATTCTAACAGAGGCTAATCATTTCCAATACCTAAGGCAGCACAAAAGTAAATCGCCTATTGAAGCTTATTAAGTTTCTTGAAACATTAAGTTGGTACATGCACATGTTCCATCTGATGTTAAACATTCTCCTTTTACTGCAAGCGATTTACACAGCTGCATACAAAACTGGATGACCAAGCCATAGGCGCTATTTTTAAAAGGTAAGCTCAGACCTTGGTAGGACTTTCAACAGTATCACAATGTACTTACCATAAAAGCAATTGTACTAAGATGGCCCAAGTACCTGGATATTTACTGCAACATTTTAGTGACCTAGTAGGTGTTCAGACATGTCTATACAACTGCTCTTTCAGTCAAGCCTGAAAGGAGCAGGCAGGGAGATGCCTTTACATACACTGGAGTTCTTGAAGAATTTGGCTTCCTCTAAAAACAGTGGAGTCTTTCTTCATTGAAACTGAAACACAAGGGCACGAGTTCTGGTGCAGTAGCTGTGTTACCACCTCCTGGATTAGTTACAGGAGGACTAAACACCAACATTCAGTCTCTTGGTTTCTAACATCCCTATTTCTATTCATATTACTGAACAAAACTAAAAATAATATTTCACAACCTTTGAATATATTTCAACTTAGTATTCATAAAGAGAGAGAAATTCTAACATTCCTGTAAATGTGAAGGATTAAGCAGCCTTGGTTTTTGCCAGAGTACTGATTTTACATATATTTACATGAAAATCAGAGTGTAAGCTTTTCATATAGAAGTACCTTTCTTAGTAATATTATGTAAGGCTTTGTTTCTTTTTGATACAGCTTGAAAACAATTCTGTAAATACTAAAGAAGCTAATGACCTAATATACTTTTTTCCCCTTCTCTACCTCATCACAGAACACCAAAATCAGTATAGCACTAGTAGTGAACTCTACAAAGTGCTTTTCCTGAAAGGAACTTTCTGCTTGTAACATCTAGATTAATTTTATATTGAGATCATTTCATTGTCCACTAATGTTAACTTCTTCATCTATCTCTTTTATCTGTCAATAAGAGTATCTTCTAGGTTAAGACAAACATGGCTTTGTTCACCTTTACCTAACACAACATGAATTTGGAAGCACTCGCCTTCAAGAATTAACATGGAACCATCCCAAATACACATCAGGGTTAACCTAGAAAGAGATTCCAAGGTTCTCCTACAAAAGACTCGTGAGCATTTACCAGCCATACAGAAACAATGATGATGAAATATAGTGTTCTCCAAGATGGGCCACAGAGAACATAATTAACACAGTAAAAGGAATATATATCCAAGATGTAGAGGTTAAAACACTTCTCTTACTAGAGCTGCCATAGGATTTCTAATGCTTCAGCACAACAGAGGACTTTTTAAACAGTTTTTTTCTGAAAGACTCTCCAATATTATATATTACGCAGTACTCAGTTCATTCAAGTCACAAAGGTGAACTCTCAAGCAGCCCCTACCGGGATTTGGATCTTTTGTTCCAGAAAGTCTGGAATTTCAAATGCAAGCCTTGGGTAACTAACCACCAATCCAATTTAGAACAACAAACTCGATAATGATGCTGTATTCAGCTTTAATATATTTTTTTTCCATGTCAACAAAACTTCAAAGAGTAAAGGAGAATGTAGCTGCCCGTTGCCCCACAGTGATCACTGTGGTGTCCTTCTGTTTTCATAGACAAAGTGTCACATATAGAAATGTTGGTTTTAATTCCCAAGCTGTATTATCTTACACAATTATATACTCCTTATAAAACCAGCAAAGAACTACAGCTTGGTCAGATATCTCATCAGGGCACTATCACAAATAATTGTGTGCTACAATTAACCTTTTTGGCATGAAATCTAGAATTCTTCATGCTACATTCCAGTTCAGTGGTTTCTACATTTCTTACTCAGTACCAATTTCTTTGAACCTAGCAATGTCAAGAGGTCAACAATTACACTGTTCAGAATACACCATGAAAGTGACCCTATATTATATCTTCATTTTTCCCCTCTGATCATCCTTTTATTTGACTGTATTTCAGTAAATTATCCATGTAGTTTTTATTTTGACAGCTCTCTTTACAGCAGTAAAACAAAATGTGTGCATTGCAAATGGCAAAGATTCAAATTTCAGCTATGTTTATCCAAAATAGCACTGAACTGCTTCTGTACTTATGCTATACTGCCTACAGCCTTACGGAAGGGGAGACAGATGGGATGAATTTAGCAGGGAAACAGCTGTGGCTTGAAGAAGAGACAAGCAAAAGTTTTGCTATCAGGCTTCATTATGTATCAAGGTACCAGTAAAATGTGTATCCGTAAGGCAGCCAAAAAAGTGTTTTTCATTTGACTAGTGATAATTACCTTTTCTCAACAGCTGACAATGTTCTAAGCAGCATTAAATAGGTATAATAATTAAGCAATGAGATAAGACAGGCAGTGCCTTGCTGGGGATTATTGCTCGCCTCGGGTGTGGTGCGAGGCACAAGGCTGAAGGGTGAGTGACTTCAGCCATCCGAGAAATGCAATAATCCCTCCGAAATGCACTGCCTGGAGTGTCTTCTTGCTATTAAAAATGGAAATTTAAAAAGGACAAAATTTTAGACACATTTCCTGTGGCTTTATTGATGTGGGTTAACATTACAGAAAGTCAATGAAGAAATACCATTTCTGCCCAGACTATGAAAGCCCTTTCCCAAGGATACATACGCCTCTGCTCAGCTTGTTTGTGCATTTTATTCATAAAACTGATTTGGGAAGCACAAGTATTTGCATCATCTAATGCAGGTGCGATAAGGCACAGCAGATTATAACAGCCTTCATCATGGCAGAAGATAAAGTGCTTTTAAGTCACATGCTTCCAAACATTTATTCTTTGCAATTGCCCATACTTGGTGTCACTTTACAGATGAGGTTATCTTAGTTCTGAAACTATATATATATATATATATATATATATATGCATATATACACCCAGACACAAATATTTATATACATATGTATATAAAAGGTCAGCCACTCAAGTGATCCAAGCAGAAGGGAAAAAAGAATAAACACCCCAAACCCTAAAAGTTGTTTTTGACTACATGCAAGTCACCTAGCTAAAACTAAGGCTAAATCCTTGGTAGTGTGGGAAGTGCTAGTGTAGCACTCAAAAGGATTACACCACTTTACATAAGCAGAGAAAAAACTACTATAATTTCAGCCATGCCACTGAGACAGCCTTTTGAAACTGGAGACCTGGAAGTATTTGGCAACCTTGACTTGAATCAAACCAGCATTCTAAAGACCATTCAGGATCAAGTCCTAAGTAATGAGATATCATATTTGGGACCAGGATGTATTTCCATATGTATGACTAAAGGTGGAATCTATCTCTCTGAGGTTCAAAAGGATTTAAAAAAAAAAAAATTCTCACTTCCCCTTTCTTTCCCTGCATATATGAATTTATTGTTCGCAAAGAACACGTTAAACAAAGACAGAATAATCACGGGCTCACAGAACAGTAGGAGTTGGAAGGGACCTCTGGAGATCATCTAGTCCAACCCCCCTGCCAAAGCAGGTTCACGTAGAGCAAGTTGCACAGAATCACATCCAGGCGGGTTTTGAACATCTCCAGAGATGGAGACTCCACAACCTCTCTGGGCAGCCTGTTCCAGTGCTCCAACATCCTCACTGTAAAGAAGTTTTTCCTGATGTTTAAGCGGAACCTCCTGTGCTCCAGCTTGTGCCCGTTGCCCCTTGTCCTATCGCTGGCCACCACTGGAAAGAATCTGGCCCCATCCTCTTGACATCTGCCCTTTAGATATTTGTAAACATTGATAAGGCCCCCTCTCAGTCTTCTCCAGGCTAAACAGACCCAGCTCATTCAGCCTTTCCTCATAAGAAAGATGCTCCAGCCCCTTAATCATCTTTGTGGCCCTCCACTGGACTCTCTCCAGAAGTTCCCTGTTTCTCTTGAACTGGGGAGCCCAGAACTGGACGCAGTAACCCAGATGCAGCCTCACCAGGGCAGAGTACAGGTGGAGGAGAACCTCCCTTGACCTGCTGGTCACACTCTTCTTAATGCACCCCAGGATGCTATTTGCCTTCTTGGCCACAAGGGCACATTGTTGGCTCATGGTCAACTGGTCATCTACCAGTACTCCCAGGTCCTTCTCTGCAGGACTGCTTTCCAGCAGGTTAACTCCCAACCTGTACTGGTGCCTGAGGTTATTCCTCCCCAGGGATCTATTGCCCTTTTCAATTTCTTTCATATTTTCCATCACCATTACTTCATTTCAGAACCAAACTGAGAAGACCTGAGCATACATAATGCTGTCTTGAGTAGCAATGTAGATGTTAAGTAGGTCTTATCACACTGTCCTTTAGAGCCACTTCCATAATCTCTACTTCACTACAACTTCTGAGATAAGCAGTTGAGAGATAAAACATTTAAGACAGGATTTCCAGAAACTAGTACGATGCCTGTTACTATTAGACTACTATTGCAAGACACAATAATACAACTACTTTTGTAGTATTTAATTTTTCAATTAAATACTACAAAATTTAATTTTGTAGTATTTAATTGAATACTACACTACTTTTCAGTATTTAATTTTTTAGGATGGCAATTTTTTTAGAGTGCATTCAGAAACTGATAAGGAATATGACTGGAGCTCCAGAAAAGAATGATAGTTTAAGTTACACAAGAACCAGGCAAAAGAAGATTCTATTTATGTTTTAGATAACAAAACCAGTGGAAAAGTAAGCCTTCAGTCTCATCATGCATAAGCAACAGCACTTCCAACTAGTTTCAAAGATGCAGAACAAAAATCCTGAAGGGAAAACCCCCTACCTTTAAGTGGAACACTAGTTATGGAACTACTGGCACAAGACACATCAAGGCTAAACACTCAAAGAAGATTAGATATATATGGAATATGAGAGCATCCACAGTTATATCTACTTCCATAGGAGCAGGACTGGACCCTGTGGAACCAATCAAAACACTGAAGTTATCAGGGAAAAGGAGCCTTCTAACAGCCTTGCAAAAATTTACCCACTTATTGTATTAAAAACATAAATCGTCATTATTTTTGGGTCTCCTTCTCTTACAACAGTAACCTTGAAAACAGGCAGGTGCACAGATTTTGTTATGGAGCTGGTAAATTTTCATTACACACTTGCAAAGCTGCTTAAATGTTATTAATCTGTCTTCATTTCAGTTGCCCAGTATATGGGAATGGAGGGTTTTAAACAGCCTTTGTCTGAAAATCTGAATTACACACAGAGATCAAAACCGGAAGGAAATCTGCTACTTCTTAAAGCAGCTTGCCAAATGAGTTAACAGTCGGATTTTACTAGTATTGCGAGTTCACTTAAGGCCCAATAGGAAGATCCCAATTACTGTTAAATATCCCAACCAGATATTTGCTGCTGAACTACTGCACAGTGTTAGTCTCACAGTGGCTATTTGAAAACTTTTTTCTTTTTTTAATGTTCTGACATATCACAAGGCTATCGCAGAAATATAGTACAGAAAAATGAACTTTAAAAACGCAGATGCAACACAATATGGAAGAAAGAAAACAAATCAGTATAACAGTCAGGGACTTCAACTATTTAATTTTTTAGATGGTCTAAACAATCAAGACTTGCTAAAATTGCCAAATGGTATATACTTCTAGGAGGAACATGGGGAAGGGTGTCCTCTAGAGTTTATGCTACATTGGAAAGGCTACTGCCCTCGGTAGAAACCTTTGTTCTGTAGTTCTGGATACCTTTTAGCAGATAACTTAAATGAACTGTGACATGCTTTTTGGTGCTATTTCTTGCCATTAAATAACTATGTTTTTATGATCCTGTCAGCAAAGGCGCACTTTGATCCAGCCTGCTCACTTTTTATTTCACATCTCTGGGGAAAGAGGTGAGGAAGACTGGTCCATAATCACTACCATGGACCAGAGGTGCTGGTACCAGGCACTTAAGGCAAAGTGTTTCAAAGTAGAAGATACGGTAGTGGTTAAGAGGTATTTGGTGGATTAACACAAGAAAGATCACGTATCGCCACCAGAAGCAAGCCACAACCAAAATTAAAACAGCTGCTGGTTTGTAGCAAATGTGGGAGAAAACTATGGGTACACTTCTCACCAACGATGCACATCTTTTTCAGCATCACTGTGATGATCTGCATAAGGCCAAGCATCTCTAGATCTTGTCATATCAAGGAGAGTCTGGGCTGAGCTGTCAAAGATATCACCTTTATCCACCTCCATTTTTGCAGAGAGAATCAAGAATTCTTCGTTAATGCTAAATTAACATTTAAATTTGAAAACCAACAACTGTGCTGCCAACAGAAAGTAACAAGAACAGCCTGGAACCTTATGTTGTGCTGTTTTATGTCACACATATTTAAGGGCTTTTTACATTCCCGGTAGACAAGAACACAAGCTCACTATTAGTGAGCTGAAGGCTTTGAGTCCCAGAAGCTGATGGCATGAATAAGAACTATTACTGTGTCTGTTTTGGAGAAGACAAGAGTACATCAAAGCAGTGAGTAGAAGATATTCTCAGGAGTGGACAATTACCAGACTCTTGGCAGAGGGGGTGTTAGTCAGAGTGTTGATAGCTGTTCAACACAGAAGCAAGCAAACCTGGCTATTTTTCCACCTAGCTTTTCTTTAAGGCCTCTATTATCCCCCAAGTTTATGGTATCCCTTTCCCAGATATTATTCTCCAGTTTCTAAAACACTGAAATTGTGTTGACCAGCTGTCTTGTTGTGCAAAGTGAACACATTTTCCCCTCTATACCTTCTTCCCCACACTGACTACATTGTTAAGCAATAAAAACAGATGCAGCATTAACTAATCCTTAAAGAAGGTAATTCAGATAATTATCAGCCCACTAACATGGCTTGAAATGCATGAAAGCCTACAACAAATTTTGAATGAAAAATAATATATAAGGACATGAAGGTAAGTGGAAAACATGAGAAACTGAAACGTAAGTTAGACCAAGCAGATTCTATCTTGTCAGTCCTAAATGATTTGATGGCTGATTTGTTGATAAAAGAAATGCAATAAATCTTACCTACGCTAACTTAACTGAAACATTAAATATCAGCAATTGTTAACTAAGCTGTTGTTGATACTCAGCTGACTAAAATAAAGAGCATAGCCAACAGGAACAACTGAAGGTGAGGAAGAATTATAAGTGTATTTCTTCGAGTTTAAATAGATTTTTGAATATTTTGAATTATGACTCAGCACAAAAAGTAGGAGTGGGCCGATAAATTTAAGAGATGTCATCAGCTTAGAGAAGGCCTAGGATTCTGCACAGAAAGAAACAGATGACTCAGAAGATTGGAACATCAGAAACAGGATGAAATTTTATATTACAAAGTCTTACACAAGGGACTTAACACATTCTCAGTTCATGGCAAAAGTCTCTGCTAACAACTTGAATTTACTTGGGAGGAAGAGGTCCTGGATGCACTTCTTGGACAGAGAAGGATTATCAGCCACCAATATTATGCAGCTATCAAAAAGGCAAATATGATTATAGGATCCATCAGTTAAGGAATTTTGAGTCAATATATTAATTTCACCACCTGAGATATTCAAATACCCTCATCCAACACCCTGTAGACGGTTCTGATTGCCCACATTCAAAAAAAGATCAACAATCAGAAAACTGACAGTGATGGAGAGCTTATTGCAAAAAGAAGAAAAGAGGAAGGCTTCACTTATTAATCAGAAGTAGGACTGAATAGATACAACCATTGTCTGCAATTATCTGCATTATCAACACAGATAAAATAAACGCAGAACAAAAGAACTGCTTATCCCAATTTTGGCTCAAGGACAAGTAGCTACAAGCTGAACACAAATAAATTCAGACCAAAAATAAGAAGAACTCCAATTAAAAGAGTCGTGGTGCTGGAAACAGTTATCCAAATTTGAACAGTGAGGACTAATGACTTTTACAAAGGAGCTCAATACATTCTCAAAGGAATATATATATATATATATATAAACTTTATATATAAGTATATATATTTTATATACACACACACATTTACTAATAGCTGTAGTAGAGGAACAGTACTCTGACCTCAAATACATCTTACAGAACATTATTAAGTTCCCTAAACATCTATCTGAAAATTTGGTGTGGTATTTCCCTCTGCTTGTCATCTGCTTCTCAAGAAGGTTAACAACTTATTCACATACTATTTTGCAGCATTGTTGGAAGACCCTGTACTTCACTCTTGGTACACATTTTCAGGTTTTCTAACAACTAAGATAATTTTTGCTTTATGTGTCTACTGTTCAAGTAGTTGGGGAATAAATCTTTTAAAACAGTATTTGGTGGCTTATATAACTTTATATTACTTATTAACGATTTAGAATGAAACTATTACACATACAAAAGCATAAATAATAGGTGCCTTTAAATACACAGTATATACAGACATCTATTTAAAGTGTGGGGAGGGAATAGACAAACATACACAGTACATAGACAAATAGTGAACAGGATAGGAAGAACGAGGTAGAGATTCTGAACATCCAGTTTCTACTCCAGACCACGTGAGCTGTGTGCAAACACCCAAACATTAAGCAAAAGCCAGATACACTTTCAGACTTTCAATCCTTGTGACAGGATTTGAAACACACGCATTTGTGTGTGTGTGTGTGTGTGTGTGTATATGTGTACACACATAGTCCGTTGATTATTTCCTATTAGTACTTCTCTGGAGTATACATTTCTCAACCTAAAATGTGAGTCCACTAAATAGCAATAAAAAAAATAAGTAATAGTGATAACCCCAAATTCTGGACAGAGGTGAGAGTTTTGTCTGGCTGCACCGCTATGCTGGACACAGTGACCACAAAGCTCTTAACAAAGTCCTTGCATGAAAGGCTACACAAACAAGTCTGTCTCCAAGTGTTACAGCAACATCATTACAGTGAAACCACACCAAAGATATGTGGGTATGAATAAAGATACTCAGGAAAAAGTGGACCATATTGCTCTTTAAACATTGAGGCAACTTTAATCTCAAACACAACCTATGGTAATCTCTATTTTCAATATAAAATTTAATACATTTTAAACTAAAAAGCCACAATACAATGCATTTTTATTCTATAATTGTATTTCAAAACACATGATTGGTCTAGTAAAAAGATAGTAATAATTGCCTCACTATTACTTAAAAAAATACTAACCTAAAAGTAAAATAGAAATAAGACAACATATTCAACAAAGAACGAGCTGGACTGAAAAAAATAAAAAGGTCTTTTAGACAATGATCAAAACTGAGCTCTTCCACTCATTACTATTTCTTAAAAACACACACACACACACACATAAAAGAGCTTTAGGTAGAAAATGCAAAATTTTAAATGCAACTTGATTGCTCCAGTTACAAAATAAAAAAATAATCAATTGTTGTACTGGAGATTTGACAAAGAAATTAAAAATCTCTATTCAGAAGCGTAATAGTGACAGCAAACCAGCTACTGTGATTTTATGTGTCAGTTACTTGAAACTGCTGGTATATTCTCGGTATATGTGTATATATATATATATATATATTTATATATATATATATATATATATACACGTCTCAATTATCATATATATGCGTTCTCTCATGATGTCTCATACACTATCACTTAGTAACATGAACAAAAAATAAACTTTATGGTGGGAAAAACCTTTAAAATCATTGTCCAACTGAACATCATGTTTTCTCTCTACGTCCCTGAGTGGTCCATTTAAGAATCCATTTTACCTACTCTTCCAGATAAGCTTATCCATAAGAATCATACATTTCCCCATAGGTAGAAAGCAAATATCGTTTGTCACATGTTGTGTTTTACAGACATTTCTGCACAGTTGCTGCACTACACTAGAATGTCTGAAGGGGAAGACACCCCAGGTAGTTGGCTGCAGACACATCTCGGCAACATGGCATGTAGCTACAATTTGACACGTATAGTCTTTATAAATCCAATGTCTATGAAGTCAAACAAATCTCCTTCTTATTTATAGTAACAGGCAAGAGCAGATCTCTGCCGTCTTGTTACACAGATGGTTGTAACATTTTTATAGTTAACTTACAACCACGGATGCCTGAGGAATAGACACACATCTGCCCCAAACTGCCAGTCCTGTAGGCTCTTCTTTTTAACTTCAGCGACCAAAAATGCAGTCAAAATACATGCAACACCACCACTTCCAAAAAGCTACCACAACAAAAAGCTCCATGCAAATTTGCATAAATTTATTATTATTGCTAATGTTACAGTGATTGGACAGTGATCACACACATTACAGCAAAAACAACAGTAATACCAACTCTAATTACCAAAACTGAAGTTTTAGAAGAAATTCATAGCCCCAGACACCACACAATGAACTTAGTTTGGAAAAACACATTAGAAGCTTCTAAATTTATGTTTTATTAAAAAGATTTCAAAAGAGCCTCATAATTCATACAAACTACCATCCATATGTTTTGGGTTGGTTTTTTTTGCTGCTTGATAAAGAGCAAAGGCATGGCTGGCTCATCTTGAAAAAAGACAAGCAACTGCCTAGAATTTTCTTCTACTCTTTCCACAGATTATCTGGATCGTTAATGGGAAATGAACACAGAGAAGAGCTAGCTATATTAAATTAAATGCTTCCCATTTGAGACACTGGCTGTCCACAGAAGAAATTCTCTAAATAGATGACTTGCAATCAAATGCTTGCTTTACGAGAAGAATAGATGCAGAAAAGCAAAGCTGTAATCGAAGCTTGTACCTACAAGAGTTATTAACTAAGTTCAATGAAAGCTTAAATAGCCTGAGTAAATCCTGACTCATGACAGCTTGGGAAAATATTACTTATTCATAAATATGTTCCATCAATGATAGATCTAGGCAGGTTCTTGTCTTTTTCTTCTTGCTCCCCAAGAAGACAAAGGAGCTTGATCTGGATTTACAGAACTGGTCTAACGACAGAGGTGAAAACACATGCCTTGGAACTTAGTTTGAAAACAGATAAAGGAGAAAATGAACCCATACTATGTGTACAGTTACCCAATTAATTTAATTTTGGATTTTCCTTCCTCTGGAACCTATTTATTTTTTGTGTAATGGAGCACTGAAAGAAAACAGGAAGGTAGTTTAACCTTTTATTTTTGCTATGTCTTCTTTTTGCTCTTGGCTAGTTTTCTATCTTTATAGCTGCCTTATAAAAAATTCTGTACTTTCTGCTGCCTGGTAATTTCTACTATGAACACACATGTACAGAATGAGAATTTGAGGAATTTAATAATAAAATTTGCTTTGAGGTTGAAAATCTCTTCCAATATGCTCTTTGCCACATAACAGACAGGAATATTTCTCCAAGAAACAGATCCACAAAGTCACATGTGCTGACCAGCTCACTCCCAGTGACAGTGGCACATCAGTGACTCTATGCCATGTTAATGAATTAATACTTTTGAGATAATCTACTTGGCTAAACAAATCACTGTGTAAAAAGAAAAGTACACAGCTGCAAAAAATAGTAAAGCAAGAACAAACTAATGTAAAAAGAAAAATCATACACGTATCTAAAGCAAAGATCCTCAGGACTGCTAGATTAACAGCATTAAACAAACATTTCTTCATAAACTCCACCGTAATCCTAACGTGTCACCCTAGTCCTGCAAACTGTATCTCTTTCAATTCAAGTTTGCCCCAATAGCATATGACAACTGTGTCATTTAGATGGACACCTACTTGTTTTAACGTGGTATTTCACTGAGCAAAAACACACCGAAAGGGATGGATATTTGCATTACATTGAAAAGGCTGATTCAACTTCATATTTAATGACTGCAATGCAAAGTAATCTCTTCCTTTAAAACTTGCTTATATAATTTTGGACTATATTTATTTGCAGCACATATTCAGATAGAAAGATAGGAGTGGCAGAGAAAGAGTTATCTTGTTCACTTTCAGGGATGCAGCTATCACAATTGTCAAAACATGGTTGCTCCAAAAGAAATGCCAATTGATCAACTAGATCTTACTCCTTCGACAAAATAGTTGTATCGGGATCCATCATATTCTCCGAGGAGAACACAAGTAGTTACAAGAGACGACTTCTTACACAAATACCACAATTCCTTATTATTCAAATGCAAATGTTAGGTCCCAGGTTAAGTCAAAATCATTTTGATACAAGAAACTTTCTAAAGAGCCAGAATAACAACAGCTAGAAAGTTAGGCAGGAACCTACTCTGCAGGAACGTGTTGCAAAAAGAACAGTGCTATTTGTAGCTGCATACAAAGGGGAAACATATTGTGTTAAGAAGTAATCATCCTTAATATTACTTTGCTGTGATTATTAGTATCTGAGTGATAGATGAAAATCTGAGGCAAAATACGTTATTATTATTTGTTCTTCTCACTTTACTAAATAGCATAGTCAGATCTCTATTTTCAAAATCAGAAGAGAAAAATCACTATATTTACTTGGTGGAAGTCCTTCAACATAAACATAAGAAAAGGGAAATTTATTTGTTGTAGTAGTTATGCTTTCTGCTTTTCTTTGCCTAGATCTGAATACTTCATAGCCAATTTAGAGCATCTGGGAACTGATACTGCAAATCTATTAGTTTTTACACGGAAACTAAAACTAGATTACAGTGAATTTTTAAAGCACTTTATTATATCAGCCTTGTCACTTACTACCTGGATTTTAAATGAATATAGTGCAGGATCATAACTAAAAATATATTAAAAGAATTCCCTCTTAAAATCCTGGTAAAATATACTACTGTTCATTATTCAAATACCTGATAATTTCTGCCATATTTACATATTCTAAAATATTAAATAAAACAAACGCTATCACTGTCTTGTTTTCTCTCTTTGTTGTCAGCAAAACAGCAGCAGAAGGTAAGGCACTGCCTGCAGCATGACCACTCTGCTTTCAAACCCCTTTTCTGTTCTGGATTAATGCTTTCAATCTTTTCTAGTGTATAATCATTGCTGCTGCAGCAGAGAATGAGCAACATTTTCCAGTAGATCCATTTGATTCTGAAGGAGGAAAGGTTGTCCTAAAAACTTACAAAGCAGTTTTAAATTCAAATAGATACTAATATTTCTACAGGAGAACAGCTAGGAGAGAAAAAAAAAATTCTCCCCAAAAGTACCACTGAGTCCTTAGTGCATGTTCCCCATATGTTAAGAATCCACCACAAGTAAAGAAATCAAAAGGGAGGTGAGATGAGCAGAAAGATTATGTGGTCACATAGACTAGGGACACAGTCACAGTATTTTGAATTTCTTTGTTCTCTGAGCTATAAAAGATGATGACAATCCTGCGTTACAGTAAAACAGGATGAGGTATAGACAGAAATCTGAAAAGGAAGAGGAAAGAAGGGGGTCTGGAAGACTGAAAAGAATGCACAGAGAGCTTGTAAGAAACAAGCTGATATGGACAGACAGAGAATGAAGAGATGGAAGAAAAAAAAAATTAAAATGAATGCTTGGTAAAAAAGAGCATAGAAGACTGGCTGCTTCAATACAGGCAAACCCTGTTCCTATCAGGTGGTCAATGGTCAAAAAAAGTAAACAGAAATTTGCTCGGCCAGGACCACCTAGTCCAAATGAAGTTAAGCCGCATTTTGCCTTCCACTACTCACAAGAGGTAGCCTGGCTGATTGAGTTTGCAGAGCTGCCTCTCAGCCATCTCCCTACTTTATCTACTACCTCCTTAACCACACCTAAACTCTTTCCTATGCCTGTTACACTGAATTATGGAGTGGAAAACAGAACAAGAGAGCACAGATGAACTTTCTGGTACCAAAAGGAAAGTCTGTACAGTGATTTTAAGGCCACCTAATACAAATTGCAGCATAAGGCATTAGCGGTCTAGATGCTCTGGCCAGAACAGTCAACTGGTATCAGTAGAAATATTTCATACTAGTCTTGCTGTAGCTGCTCCCAGCTCTTTCTGAGGAAGTCACTGCTTTGAAAAGGCTAGTGGTGCCTGGAAACTGTTAATAGTTCTCTGGTTACTAAGATCTTCAGTAAGATGTGTCTGTTTATACAAGTTAAGCATTACTGAGAAAGGTAAGATAGTAAAACTAAAACACACACCTATTACATGGCATAACAGAATCCACATCTGTACTCTACATTCATATTACTGAATAACCTCCTTTTTCCTTCCACCCCCCTCCCACTTTTTTTTTTTTTAATATGATAAGACAATTCATCCAAGTTATAGCAGAGAACAGCCGAAGCAGCCCACACACATATGTACTAAGCTTAAATTCTTTGGAAGACTATGTTGTTCAAGCTTTCCTTTTATTTATCCAAAATGGCACAAGCAAAAGATGTTATAAAAAAAACTTGACAGAATGCTTGGGGAGGGGGAAAAGATGGTCATTTTCATAAGGAAAGAGTATTACTTTCAAACAACCCAGTGTCATTATTATGTTTACCCAACACAACAGGTACAGTAGAGCATACCACATACTGATAGATTAACAGGACCTCCTACCTTGACTTCATCCTCTCATGCATTCTCCCATGCTGGATACATTGTTGGTCCAATTCATCATTCCGTTTCTGCATCTTCTCCAATCTGCCATGAAGATACTCTTTTTCCTGACTAAGCTGGTTGACTTCAGATCTACAGAAGTAAAACACAGTGATGATGGATGTTGTCAGATTTCATCCTGCAGCGTGCCATCAATATGTGGCTTCAGCATTTATAAAATTTCATACATGTAATGCATAAACAGGCTATTACCAGAATTTACAGAAACAAAACACTGTTTCAAATAATCTTAAGACAAAAGAACATGATACCGAAGGGTATCTGGTAAATATGCCAATGGCAATCACTCAGTCATAGGCTGGCTATGCTAATTTCAGCCTAATTTAAACAGGCATGTCATTTGGCATTATGTGTTGATGTTAAATAAGATCAATACATGTAAATTCATACTTGCTAAGCAAGAAGTGGGACAGCATTTTGAAAATACATTTCAAGTTCTTTATTACTAAAAGCTAACATCTAATTTAAAAAAATAGCTACCAAAAACTTGTTCAACCTTTATTGTACTGTACAGGTTGAACTCTCAATAGTGGTACTGTTTTAGAAACTTTATTAACCTAATATGCTCAAAATACCATTATACACATTAAAAAAAAAAAAAAAAAGACAGACATATTAAGAGACAAATGAATAAAACCAAAAGAAATGAGGGAGAAGTCATACAGGCACACCCCAATCTACATAAAATTTGGCACAGCCTTTAAGAAAATTAATCACTTCATATTCTTCATGGATGAGCAGAGACATCAGATCCATGAATGACCTGGGACTGCTACTTGCTACATCTCTAGCCATCAGCCCAAAGAGAAACAGGCATGAGCTGTTTCTAAGTATCAGGAAAAGATCTCAGATTAAATTGTGATAAAATATACATTATGCACTTGTACAGTTTAACTCTTTGGAAAAGGTTAATGAGAACATGTCAGAATCTGCTATACCATCAGAAAGTAAGAATCAAAACCAAGCAAATTTGTTTTATGGCATCTGCCACTCCAGATCTTGAGGTTAAAAAGCTTCAGAGATATCTTTAAATCATAAACTTAAATATGCTGCAGTTACAGCAGAAAGATACTTTACCTTCCTGGCTGTTACAGAATGCAACAACAACTGACATTCTGAAAAATACAACAAAGTGCAGGGGGGGAAGGAATACTCCTCCCTCAAAAACATGTTGTTACACTGACAAGTCAAATCTGGAAATGACAACATAATCTTTTCATGTTTAAATAGAGAACAATACATGATATCATCTGTGAATCTAAAAGAACTTAGCATGGGAAACTTTGGAAGAAGACTGTATGTAATTGAATTTGGATAGGGAGTTAAAGCTCTATTAAGGAACATCACTGTCAAATACATCAGAATTGTGCTGATGTATTTGTACATCAAATTTAAATGCACAAGAGTTTCCTGGATGGGCATGTAACAGTGCGCAGGATATTATAGGAGGGTAACTGCAGTTGAATTTTAACACTGATCATTTAACAGAAATACTAGTAACTTAAATGTCAGCACTAACAAAGCATTGTCAGTCAGACCAATTGTCATCACACAGTCTGAACGCAGTCTGTACTCAATACTGATACTGTAAGAAAGACAATCAGTGGATAAAAGCAAAGGTTCAGTGCAGAGCAGCTCAACAGAGACCTGGCGTAACAAAGCCCAACCAAGTGGTAGCAGGGACTAAACTCAAGATTGTGTTCCTTTTGTGCCAGTAAAATGCAACAACAGCATTTGCCATGCAGGAATACTGTAAATTATAATGTTTGTAGGGTTTCCCAACTGGGGAATCCTGCTTCTTTTTCTGTATTTATGTATGGCTGTCTCATTCATGGAAACAGCATAAGCGGTTTTCAAGGTGGTAAAAATCTCAAAGTTTTAAAGAGACTTATTGATCTCCAGCACATTTGAAGATGTCCAAAGTCTTTCTGGAAAGGTCAGGGTATTCAAATCAACCAAAATCAAAATGCTACTGAAAGTTACAATTAATGAAACAAAAAGTACTGAAAAGAGAATAGCATGATCTCTAATTTCTAAAGTACAGCTCTAAGTGCCTGATGCTTTGAACCATGTTACTCGTGTTCTCTTCTCCGAAAATCACAGTTGAACTGAGAAAAAAAAAATCATTGCAGTTAGAATATTATTTATACAATGTCCCTTCTAAGTAAACATCTAAGAGTCTGACCACCCAGATTCAAGTATTTTATTACACTGAAATTTTGGAGGACAGCACATATGAAGGGCAGCATGCCTATTAAGCTCAATGTTAAAAGGTTCACATGTGTCAGCATTAGAGAGAACACCGATCCCAATACAAGTCTGCACACCAAGAGTCTTCATTATCACCTGACAAAGATCACCTGTAATCACACTTTTGCAGACTCAGGCTGGCCCCACAAGTCATACAGTCATGTTAACGCATCTGTGTCTGCTTCTGAGATCTGACAGACTCAAAAGACCTGTATGAAATCAATATCATTTTGAAATTGCACAGAGCAAAGCTACGTCACGTGAAAATAAAAATGTAAAATGTATGTTTGCAAGTAGATGGGTAATAGGTTTTGCTAAATCTCATTCACTTGTCACTATATTAAAAATAATTGATGATTACTGGGGGGAGGACAGGGACAACAACAAAAAACCCCTCTATACTTCTGGATCCATTCAACTACCAAGAAAGCCTCAACTTTTATTAAAAAAAAAAAAAAAAGTTTTTATCCCCATCCTTGCTGGAAGAGTCTTGGGGGGAAAAAAAAAAAAAAAAAATCCCAGGTTCCTCTAAAACATTCAAATACTGGAGGCAAAGAACCAGCAAATATTAAAGAGTCACAGTTGACAGTCAGTCCTAGGATATTTTTAGGATGAGCTGATTTTTGAACACTAAGGTAGCAATGCTGCCTTTACTCCTCTGAACTACCTTTTGCACTGCAGTGCTTTTTAAGCGCTGTCTTTTCTTACTCTTAAAACCAATTGTTTACATGTACAACAATTAAATACATGCTCTAAAATATTTTCTGCTGACACAGTATTGTAGCATATAATTTTAATGACTGATCCTTCAGACAGACTGTTTCACATCTTCATATGGCTACCTTCAACAAACATTTCACCCCTGGTATTGAGCGCAATGACTGCAGTCAACCAAACATGCAGAAAAATAGTTCAGCCGGGTGTGTGTTCTTTACTTCAATTAAACTCACACAGTTGGATGCCTAGCATTGCCAAACCAGTAATATAATTTATACATTATAGTCCAAACAGTAAAACTACACTAAAAGTCATTTAACAATATTTATAACACCATAAAATACAGTGTTAAAATATATGAACTGCAATATGTACCAAAATTATAAAATTTGTTTCTCATCATCAGTGATTAAAACCAGGATCATTGCTCTAGCTTCAATACTCACAACCCTGGTGACAGATTAGAATTCAAATCTTAATGATCAATTTACAATTAACAAGATAGAAGTGAAACAAATTAAACCAACCATTATATATAACGAGACCCAATGGACTCCCATTGTTCCCCTTAATTACAAAACGCAAATCACAAATACACAGTGGGTAGTGTTAAGCATTAATCTACAACCTAGAAACTCAGACAGTGACAATCAGAGGAAAAAAAACCAAAACACCAACAAAAAAATAACAGAGAAGGAATCAACAAAGGACTGTATTTCTAAACATGCCTATGCATACAAAAACCTTCGCAGACACTACTTTCTTTCTGCACAGCTTGAGGGGTTGATAATTTGTCTGACATTGTCTTTCTGGGGCTTTTCTAATCCTGTGTAGGGGCTAGCTCACAAAAATTGTTCCAGTTTACATACAAACAAGAAAATGTCAGTTCAGATTTCTCAAAAAACCTGTATTAAATGCAGAGATATATGTGCAATTCAGAGGCATGCCACTGAAATTGTGCAAATATGTAGCTGTCACAGATAAATTTGAAAAGCCTCTTAGTACAAATGGGCCCTTTACTTCTATCAATACTCAAAGATTTTATATAAACTTACTCTTGCATCTGTTATTAAGAAAGCTCGAGTGTTTTACCAATTAAATAATGGTACTGCTAGTATACAGTTACTTCTGAACCCCATGGAAGCTAAGTCACAAAGATTCTAGAAGTATAGCAAGAAAATACACATCCAGGTCCAAAATTCAGTTTATGATAAGGCAAAAACCATGGAATAAAACATGGAAAAAACCTCTTTTCCATGCAAATAGGGCACACTGCTGCTTCATGATCTGCTTTTATTAATGTACATGAGAACTAAGTTATAAAATCTTCTAGAAGTTATTACTTCTTTTCCCCCAAAACAAAGCTACAGCATTCTGTCCCAGAATTGTGGTGACTGACCACTCATTTAAAACTTTGCCCAAATATTTTGCTGCATCTGATATCCTTACCACTTGACTTTTTGAAGCCATCTATTAGCTTTTACCATGTTCCACCATCTCCAGTTCCATCTTTCTGTTCTCATTTTCACATGCTTTCTTTGTCCCTACCTACTTCTCCATCCTTGTTACTGACTACTGCAGCAGCTCCCACTCCAATGAAAGCAATTTTAGGGCCACTTCTCAGAACTGCTTTCATACATTCTTCCATACTGTTTCTTATGCAAAATATACCACTTTCTGGAGATCCAAGAGGGCTCCTTTTCCCTTTTTCAGGTTCTTGACACAGTCAGCTAATGCTGCTAGGTGGAAAAACATTTGGCAATCTCTGGTATTTATTTTCAGAGAATAATGTGTTTTCACAGTATGTTTTCCTGTCTTTCCTTCATCCTTTTACAGTTACTAGTCTGTGATTGTGAGCTCTAGCAACAAAGTCTGTGTGCATTTTTATTGCTGGAATAATAATATGATTTGAATCTATTTAGATTTTGTATTACTTTAGCAGAGGAGCTCTGCTTTTTCAGGAGAAAAATTCTGTTTGCTTCTCTCTCAAGTACTCATCATAACATTTTCAAAGGACAATTGCTTACATTTCCTCAAGTTTCTCATTTCTTCCCCAAACATTCTGGATAGGTTTCATCTCCCAACTTCAGCCACTTAACAGCTAGTCAACACTTTATATTCAGTGGAAAGTAGGAAGGGCGGTGGAGACAGTACCTGTGGGAAGCATCATGTATTTTTTTACATATACTACTTTCATCTACTTATATCATTCACCTTTGACCATTCCTGGAAACAGGATACTGGGATAAATGAGCTCCCTCCCTGAGTGAGTCTTGTCCCTGTTATGTTACCTCAACAGGATGATTAAACCTGCCCAGCAGAAGAATCCTGTCTTGAAAGCCAATTTTAACTTTGCTAAGTGTTTTCCTTACTTCACAGAAGCCATGGGAGATGATTCCTACCCTTATTTACCAATTTCTCTTAGCATGAAACTTAAAGAAGTTGTAGAAAGCCTACTCACCACTTAAGTCCTGTTTACTACTCTAAATATGAACCCTGCAGAAAGTTTCAAACACTATTTTCACACTTAAAAATGTAAAATCAAATGATTTACTAGTAGAGAACTACAAAATTCATAATTATTTTTTTTTTACAGATAGTCTTATCCTATAGAACTGTTAAATAGATACCTTCATACTTTTGTATTTATTTAAATGAGTTATTGCTTTCAGGTCTTGTACTATTCCTGAAATTTAATGGCTTTGTATTTAGACCTGCTATTGATTTTAACAACAGCACCACATAACACGTGGCAGCAGAATTAGAACTTCTAATTAGAACTTAGAATGACAAGCAATTTTGATGACAATTATTTCAGAGATAATTATTCAGTGTGTAGTATTGTGAAAGGAGCTTTAAGTAAATAATTAAACCAACAGACTACAGTTTTGAGAACTTTAAATATTTAGTATTTCTCATATAATTTCAGATAAACTCAAATTGTAGCTATGTTAACAATTTTCCACATTTCATATTAAGAATATGAACATCTGGAAGAAAATAGAATGCAATTTTTACATTAGAATTGTCTAAGAAATTTGAAGTAATAGCCAGAAACATAATCTGAAAAGCAGAAAATTGAAATTACCCTGGATAAAAATTCTTCCATTTTTCTTAAGTAGCATATTTTACATTGAGATGATGTGTAATACCTGGGACAAAGTGAATAACAATAAATATTAAAATACAAAAAAAAAAAAAAGAAGCACGTCCTAATAATAAAAGGGACAGGATAAGAAAAATATACTAACCTGTATTTTTCTGACATTTGTTCCAACTTCCTTGCCAATGTACAACATTCTTCCTTTAATTTTGCTATGAATGTATTTTGGGAGGTCAGCAGTGAATCCAGTTCATTTACTAGAAATTATAAAATTATAAAACTAGAAATTTATTTTACAATTATATAAATTTATAGATAATTTAGAAACAATTTTATATCTTCTTAATTTCTTTTCTCTAAATTCTTCTGGTTTTGGTATGGTTTTTAAACTTCAGCTACTTGGACATGGAATTATGACATCATTATTCATCAAACAAAAGCTCTATGTCAGAATACAGTAATCTAAATTCTTAAAGCAATGTCGCCACTGAATCCCCATAAAGACTACATATCTAATCTGGTGGTTTTGCTTTTTAGCTGGAAGTTTACTGACATTTCTGGGAGGAAAAAAATTGGCAAGCCATGCCTTAGCAGCCTTTTGCTTGCTCAACTGGTGCAGAGGATACACTGGCAACCCAAACACACTGCAGACTCATTCTCTCCTTAAAAAAGCAGTTCTTTTATTTACTGGGTCCTGTGCTTACTATGATTAATGTATTTTTTCCTTTTTAACAATGAGATATCAAATTATTGCCCAGTGACAGTTGCAGTGAAACCATTTTATAAATCAATTTTCAGTTACTATCAGTTTGGGCTGCACCAAAACTTGTGACCTAGAAATCAAGCATCTCTATTCTTTCAAAAGGAAGATATTGCAAAATTATGCTTCTTGATTTCTGCTTTTACAATCAGAGAAAGAGAGACCACTGTTGCACACAGACAAGGAATTTGAGTAAGGTCATAATACACAAGGGTTTCTTTATATACATAATAAAAGACTAGCATTTTCAACTCCTTCTAATCCTACTACAGATATATAAAAACAAACTCAGCCTTAATATTGTTTCAGTTTTGTATGCTGGGACAATTTATGCACCAGGAGGGTAAATTACGCATCTCTTGTTCAAAATTACACTTGGTCATGTACAGATGTGCTGGCTAGAGAAAAATGATTCTGAGAGCTTCTTTCCTTTTCCTACTGTGTAGACAACAGCCATAACATAGCTGCTTCCATTCCCTGACCACACAGAAAGGTCCTCTAGTACTGTCATCATGCTGCAAAAAAAGCAGAAAATCAGCTGGCAGATGTAAATGTGCCTGCTACCTCAGGTATCATCTGATACTGCTTAGGATTTATCCAGGCTACATCATTTTTCTAAAGGTAGTACAGTACTGGTGGGTAAAAATGGTATTTTATAAAACATATGAATATAACATTCTATAAGAGCTGAAATTCCTCCTCCTTTTCATGCTCAGAGGTTAGAGATTTCCTTTCAAAAAAATTCTTTTTTTTTGTTTATAATATGCACCTTTATTAATGTTGTTGGCATAGTCGTTCACAATAACAAAAGGCTTTTTCTATTTGTTTGGAATACCCATTTTACTTCTAGATTAAAGGTTAGAAGTTATTGATCAGCTAAGTCAATGCAATGAAGTCTGCTATTATAAGAACCTGAAGTATGCAAGGGATTAAACATCTTTCTTCTAGATTGAGGGTGTGCGTGTGGGGGGCACATGGTAATGCTAAAAATGTTTGAGGCTGCAAAGATTAAATAAAGGAACATATCAATTTGGAGCCAGTGAATTACATCCAGCTGCGACAGTGAATTAAGAACCGATTAATGGCTAAAGCTTTTCTCCAGTTTGGATGCCGAAGCAAACTCATTAAGCTTTTAGAGTAGCTATAATGTGTGTACTGTGGGAACTGTTCAATGCTATTCAGGAGACTTTAACTGTAAGCTCAGAGCATTTCCCGCAGAGCTTCTGATGCTATTTTCTTTATATAACATGTGTGCCTGAAAATCCAGCCAAAAACAAGCCCTTTGTTTTTCTACTTTGTTGTGGTCTCTCTCAGCTTTACGTTTCTTGAACACAGGTAAATAAACTCATAATCCAGATGGTGCAACAGATGTGAGAGCAGCACTCTGAAATCAACAGACAGTGGGCAATACTTTCCATTTTCTCTTTTAAACGCTAACTAATATGTAATTCGGAATCTCCGGTGTAGTTAGCATCTGCTCCCTTCGGCCAGCCAAAGGTTACAGGTGTTCCTGATGTCATTTCACAGTAAGGCGTGGGCCTGGCTTGTGAGTGAGTGCCCAGGCTCTAATCTTTCCCTACCACCTACCAGCTTTCTCATGCTGGGCCTCCATTTGCTGCATCTTCTGTGTCAGCTCCTGCTCTCTTTGCTGGGCCTGAAGGGCTCGGGCCTTTGCTTCATTGCTAATGCTCTGCTGAATGCTCTCTTTCTCCAATCTATTAAAAAAACAAATAGGAAATAAAGAAAAATTAAAATCACATACTGAAGATGATAAATTAAAAAGGCAAAGCAGAACACTCAATTAATAATAACACCAACAAAAAAATCTGGCCAAGTTTTTAACATGAAACATTCCCCTCCCACTTCAGGTTATACAAACTGACCTTTCTCTTCCAATGTCAAACACTCTCCGGTGACTAGCAGAGAATGGATAAAACATCTGACCTATTTCCTAAGCAAAAATTAGCCTTTCAGACAAAAATACCATTTTATTTTTTAAAATTTTAAACACAACTTATTTTTCATAAGGAAGTTCCCCAACATTCACTTTGTATTGAACAGATTATTTGCATTTTCTTTTAAATGCTATTTATTTAATTCTGCAGTGAAGCTTAGGGACCTGACCCTGAGATGGACTGGTTCCCAGTGAACCAGCAGGAGCTAAGTCAATGGGAGCGATTGCCACAGTGCTCATAATACAGCTACTCTGAAAGCTTAATGAGTTTTCTTAAGCAACTAAACAAGTTTTAACTATTAATTTATGTAAATAGGAGATGAATGCATCCATTACAATAGAGAAGACTGTTAGTACAACAGAGGCCCAGCCCCTTGTGGTTCTGCTCACTGGGGGGGGTGTATATGAAGGTCTAAAGCCCAGTACTATTATGGAAGTACGCAGGCAAGAGAGCAATTTACTTGACCAGATATGCAAGATGGGGCAATCTACTCCTGAGGCAAAACAAATGCTAGACTACCACACTCCATTGAAGCATTTTATTTAATGCAAGCCAAGCAAAAACAGCATGGAAAATAAAAACCCAAAAAGATATATGCATGTAAATTAGAAAAGGTCCTAACCTGCAAATTCATATCTAGACTTTCCCAAAGGTTGTGAATATTTATCTGGTGCACACTAAGATCCAGATTCAAAACCTCAGTGAGTTCACACATACAAGGATTGGTTATCTAGATTTCAATTGATATATATGCACACACTTTTTTACTGAAACTACATTTAATAGCTTAGGATAGGTTACAATAAAGTCTTATAAATGTGCTGTTTTATTCTAGGGATAATACCTATTTCAGAGGACTACAAAACAGAACGCGGGCATAGATCATGTAAGGATAAAGCCACATCTCATGTGGTTGCGGCACTTAACCTTTGGATTGGTGCCTAATAACCCATCCGAGATATTGCAATATCTCAGCATGACACACACAATGTTAAATCTTCTCTCTTAAATTTACCCCAAAGCAATACAAATGGTGGGTCACATTACACTAATTCCTGGTCGTTGCAAGCCCTACCTTAGGCAAAACTCCCTTTGAAATCACAGGCAGTTTTTTCTGAGGTTGAGACTGAGAATGATTTGACACAGAGAATATATTTAGATAGCAAGAATATTATAGTGTCAAGAAAACAAAGCACATTTTTCAAGGAAATTTCATATATCGAACTGCACTTTATCACATCATTCTCAGAATTACTTCGTAACCATACTGGGACTATCCTAAGGAGTGATGCTTGCATCATTTCCTAAGTGTAAGCTCCAAATATGGAAAGCATTACTAGGAAAAATTTTTCCATATTTGCTGAGAACCAGTCTACTTAAACCCCTTCCCCCTTTCCAAACACCTTTTACCCTCAGACAGTTGTCATGAGCACTGGACTGCTCAAAAAACCACATCAACACCTAATGCATTCCCCAGACATTTTCAGCTAAAGGAAGTGGAAGTAGCACAGTATTTTATTTAATAGTGTCTCACATGACATGGCTGTGTGCAGTTGTGTGCTGTGCTGTCATCTGGCACACAGCTGGCTGGCCAGCATTCTGCTGGGGGTAGCCTTCAGCACGTCTCAAGCTGCACAGCTCAAACTGCCAAGGCAAGTCTGTAAAGGTCCATTCCTCATTGCTAGGGTCTCTCCTGTCAAACACATGCTAACAGGTAAGTTTAAAATAAATGGAGAATCTACCACCACCAGAAAGACTCTCTTGCTAAGGGGACCCATCCAAAAAAGTCTCTCACCTGTGCTACTTACTGCATAGAGCAAACTAACAGGAGCTCAGAAACCATGTATGCATGGTGAGTTCCCTATGGCTGAAGCATATATGGGGTGGGTGAAAATAGATGAGTTTATACAGTGGATAAAAGCTCAACTATAAGACTAGGAAAACACACGTAAGCTTTACACAGAAGGGTAGTTGACTAGTCTCAATCTTAGCACTTAGAAAATTTTGGGATTGAGACACACCCAGTACCACATAAAGAGCTGTATCCAAGGTGTGTAGAGCTGCTGAGAAACGAAAAAATTTCCTGGAGCCAAAGCTGTCTAAACTGAGTGGCAAGTCTTCCACCCACACCTTTAGTTGACACCTTCCCTGCTCTCTAAGTTCAATCTCTCTGCCCTCCCATGGAAAATTTCTCCAACATATTTTACATACACAGAGAAAAAAACAAACAAAGACAAAAAAAATCATGGATAAAACATGCAGAAGGTGGCCCAAGAAATTTCAGGATCTACTGGTAACATTCCTGCTAAAACTAGCAAATGCTGCTGGAGCTTTAGAAGGTTTGACACTGGCTGCTTATTTGCAATTAGTCTGAATTGTGAAAGAAGGGGAGTTTGATTTAAGAAGAAGAAAAGCTATGGACTGTTGATCAGTTTTACTAAAGCAGAAGCATTGAATTCATGGTGGCTTTCATTTTTGTGCTGTAAAGTCAGAAATAACTGAAGACTCATTCACTGAGAGGCAAGCTTAAGCTCTCCTGGAGCCCTGTTCTGAAGGGCAAGTTTTCCACAGTGATTTTAGTTCTAAATTAAAATTGTTTTGACCCTGAGTTGCAGCTCTCAAGAGCAGCCTCCTTAGTTAACTTGTTCACATATCTCAATGAACTGGATATTGGTTTGCAGTGACTGAAAGCTATGCTTTCTAAATATTCTTGATAAAACAAAGAGCAGAGTAAACCGTAGCCTATAGCACAGGAAAAAGAACAAAATTGCCGTCACTTGCAAACCTTAACAAAAATCCTTGCTGAAAAAGAAGTGAAGATTCATTTTGATCTCGAAGCTAACATAAAAGTATAGTGGTTGAATTTGAGCCACTAAATTTAATAAAAAACCCCTTTCCTGACACTAACAAACAAAACCTGGATCACAGATCCATTTTCAATAGAAGACTGCTCTCGCAGTAAAAAAAAAGGAAGGATGTAAAGACTAGTGATGTGAAAGTCATATTTGACATAAATAATAGCTCATTGACTTTTGACTACAAAAGAACAGAACTTCAATTGATAAAATTTTGAATTTCACAACACAGATCAATGGTAGATATTTGTGCAAGAGTCTTTTTGCTTTGGTAACAGTAAAAAATACGAAATGTAAAAATAGAGGATGAGTCTCAATGTAGAAATCGGCCCCCGACCGGAGGTTGCCAGGAAGTCTCCTGACAAAGCAACTATGATGTTAAGTGACCATGCTTCCTATATTGACTGTTTGATTTTTCCATGAGATGAACATGTGGTATTTTTGTGATAAGCTAATGGATAAATTAGTAAGGACTATGTATTTAATTGGACAAATTAAAATACTCTAGCAATTATTCAGTTAGGTGGTTATGATAACCTTATTTTTGACATCTTCGTTTCTTATTAATTCTGTAATTATAAAATATTTTAGGCTTTCACATAAACTTTAAACTGGACTTCATAAATCATCAAGACAATTAGTGTTCCAAAAGTTTGAGGTAGCTAAACTAACAATACTGTTGGTCTAAATAATGACCAGTCCTGGAAATCAGCATCAACACTCATACTTGGGCAGCAAGAGGACCAGTAGAGCCTAACACTGAAGCTTTTATTACATGTCTTGGTCACTGAGCACAGGCCTCTTCCCAGATAACAGGTGGCCAAGTGGGCCAGCACTGTGAACTACTGCACAACGAATCCTGTCAGAAGAAGGAAAGCACTCAGCTGAGAGTTCTCTCAGCAATTTGAGAGGAAATGGACTTCCTCTCCTAGTACTTTTGAAAATAAATGTGTAGCACAAACTTCTATATAGCTTATACAGAAACAGCTTTGAGAAAGTACTCAAACACTTAATTCCCAGTATCTTTAACAAAATCTGGCCTGTGGGCACTCAAATCAATTTGAACACTTCTGAAATTAGGACTTGAAAGCCTACGTGTATGAGGAGTTTTAAAGATCTTGGTCAACAGCTTTGAGTACAAAGGCCTAGCAATGCTTTATGCAGTCTACTTTGCAAGCCTTCCACGACACAGGTCTAGTAGACTGTCTATTCCAATCAGCTTTCTGAAATATCTTACCATAAGTTATTTCACATTATTATTTCACAGAATCACAGAATGGTCGGGGTTGGAAGGGACCTCAGGAGATCATCTAGTCCAACACCTCTGCCAAGGCAGGTTGCCTACAATGGGTTGCACAGGAAAGTGTCCAGGCTGGTTTTGAACATCTCCAGAGATGGAGACTCCACAACCTCTCTGGGCAGCCTGTTCCAGTGCTCCAACACCCTCATAGTAAAGAAGTTTTTCCTTAGGTTTGTGTGGAACTTTCAGTGTTCCAGTTTTTGCTCATTGCCCCTTGTCCTATCACTGGGTACTACTGAAAAGATCCTGGCCCCATCCATTTGGCCCCCACATTTCATATATTTATAGACATTGATAAGATCATGCCTCAGTCTTTTCTTCTCCAGGCTGAAGAGTCCCAGCCCTCTCAGCCTTTCCTCATACATGAGATGCTCCAGGCCCCTCATCATCCTTGTGGACCTTTTCAGTTACAAGTGTCAAGGGAAGAATAGAAAATCAAGATTATATCTTTGTTCTTTTCTCAGGCTACAGGGGAAAAAGACCACAACTCCCCACCCCCCCACCCCCCAAAAAAAACAAACCCAAAACCCAACCCCCCCAACCACACAGCAATATCCACATTAAAAAGAAAAAAAAAGTTTCTACGTGAACTTCTTCAAGGCATTTGACACTGTCCCACAAGACATCCTTGTCTCTAAGTTGGAGACACACGGACTGGATGGATAGGCCACCCAGTGGATAAGGAATTGGCTAGATGGTGGCACTCAAAGAGTTGCGGTCAATGGCTTGATGTCCAAGTGGAGAGCAGTGAACGAGTGGCATCTCTCAGGGGTCAGTACTGGGACTGGCGCTGTTTGACATCTTTGTCGGCAACATGGACAGCGGGATCGAGTGCACCCTCAGCAGGTTTGCCGATGACACGAAGCTGTGTGGTTCAGCCAATATGCTGGAGGGAAGGGATGCCATCCAGAGGGACCTTGACAGGTGAGCCCATGCAAACCTCACGAAGTTCAACAAGGCCAAATGCAAGGTCCTTCACCTAGATTGGGGCTACTCCAAGCACAAATACAGGCTGGCCAGAGAATGGATCAAGAGCAGCCCTGAGGAGAACGACTTGGGGGCGTTGGTGTATGAGAAGCTCAACATGAGCCGGCAATGTGCGCTCACAGACCAGAAGGCCAACCATATCCTGGGCTGCATCAAGAGAAGCGTGGCCAGCAGGTCGAGGGAGGTGATTCTCCCCTCTACTCTGCTCTTGTGAGACCTCACCTGGAGTACTGCATTTAGTTCTGAGGCCCCCAACATAAGAAGGACATGGACCTACTGGAGCAAGTCCAGAGGAGGGCCACGAGGATGATCCGAGGGCTGGAGCACCTCTCCTATGAGGACAGGCTGAGAGAGTTGGGGCTGTTCAGCCTGGAGAAGAGAAGGCTCCAGGGAGACCTTATAGTGCTCTTCCAGAACCTGAAGGGGCTACAGGAAGACTGAGGAGGGACTTTTGACAAGGGCAGGTAGTGATAGAACAAGAAAAATGTTTGCAGTGTCTTACTTTACTACCAAAAGGCATTCAAACACCGCAATTACAAAGGTCATAAAAGAATGTATATAGAATAAGATCATATGTTGGGTTAGAATATTTCACAAATTTCTTCCCTCTGTTCTCCATATGTATCTTCATTAGTATGTCATACTCAGAAGGATAAGGAATTGTTTTTTTTCAGGTCAGCAGACAAGCCTAAAGGTTGGTTTGCAAATATGAAAAAAAAGACAATTTACCTGCTGCTTTCAGATCTGCCTCTTAATTTAATAGCACTGCAGCATCCCATTCAGCTGTTTATAATGGAGAATGTGTTTACAGATTTTTATCTTATGCTACCTGAAGTCTTACTATTGTCAAACGTTCAGGTAAGAAAATACACCACAGTCAGACCCCAAATTGTGCAGGTAAATAAGTAAACACTGGCTTTAAGTGTAGCTATGATTCAGAACTACTATTTTGCACATCTTCTAAATTAACAGAGCTCTAGAGCACATACCTAGCTCATATGTTTGCATCAAGTCAATAATAAGACTCAGAGTCACAAGATTTTTCCCCTTCCCTTAAGTCAGGCATCTAGGTACTTTTTGTTTAGCACTGAACGTTTTGGTTATCTTCCTTTGTAAGGTCTATGTATTTTCAACTAATAGGTCCTTGTTAATATCTAGGATTGCTATAACTGAGGATGTAGCTGGACAGAGTCTCCTGGTTTCCTCTTATAAAACACTGTATATTTTTGTACCGTCCAATTTTTTTTTTGTAATGAAGGTTTTGATTTTTTTTCATGCATCTGCCACCACATGCTTGGACTGGCTGGATTTTACAGCTCTTGGTGCTTTTACAGGGCAGAAGGAGAGGCATGAACTGAATGTTCTTATGTCAAAAAAAAAAAAAAAATAGATGCACACATGCATGCTTGTTCAAGAATTGTGTAGAAATAACTTTTAAAAGCATCATGATCAGGTCATTTCTTTAAACCTCTCCAAGAAGCTGAAAAATTGCCCTTCCTGTATCCCATTGTGGGAATTACCTACTGAGTTGCTCTTTATGTCTGTTTCTGGGAGCTGACCGGATGCTGATTCTGGAGACGGCTGCCAGGTCTTCTCAGCGGAAAGCTCAAGTTTCTGGAAACTGCCCCAGCCAGCACACTGTGTTTGGTGAGCTTCAGTACAATCTACATTTGCATGGTCAAATTTTGCAAAGATTTCATAATTTTATTCATAGAATTGGAGGACTGCATCATTGTTAAGCATGCATGTGGTCCTGTTCATGAGAATTGAGGCTTAAAAAACCCCCAAAACTTAATTTTTGTTTTTACAGTGTAAGGCACCTAGTTACATTAGCTGAGAGATACAGAGATTCCTAAAATAATGAAATGTCAAAGTTTTATTCTCATAACCATGTGAAGCAGAAGCTACAAGAAACAATTAGAAAAGTTATGTAAAGGTCAAGGGTTTAAAAGTGGTAAAAAATTAGGCATTAAAATTGATTCAGCTCTTTAAATATCGATCTGGAAAATTAGAAGATGTTATAGAAATAACTTTAAAGTAAAAATACCTTTAAAGTAAGTTAATGAACCAACCAAATAGAACTTTTTACTACCCTACCCTGACATAAAAGACCGAAAAAGACAGCTTTGCCGGGCTACTACTTCACTAAAACACCTCAAAAACCAAAAAACACTTTTGGGGGAGAAAACATGAAAAGATTAAGCTCTGTACACCTTTCCTAGCTTACAACTATTTTCCCCACAATGTAAATAATTACCCAATTATATCCCCATTCCCAGAATCCAAATAATGTCAACTTGTTATACTACATTCTATTTTATTCTAAGATTTCAATTTTGCTGAAGTGGAAATCAGTGCATATTACTTTCTTATTCCCACTGAATTTTTTTTTTTTTTTCCCCAGCTTTCCCTATTTAGAATGCAGCTACACCAGTGGAATAATCTATAATTTTATCTATATTTGCAATTTATATAATATTAGGAGGTCTACAGAAACAATAAAACACTAATTTTAAAACTTCCACTTCACCCTTTACACCCTACCTGAGGCATTAGAAGATATTATACACTAATAGCTGCGCATAAAAGATTCCCACTTATTTTTTAGCATTTCCTGTACTTGAAAACTACTTCAAAATTACCACTAACTAGAGATATTGATAGGTAGCAGAAAGATGAAAAGTTGTAAGGGCACAGGAACTGAGAGACAGAGTGTTACTCCTGTGAAAATTCAGACGATACAAAGAAGCTTGAATCTAGTTAACTTCAGTATGTACGTAACATGGTACATTCCATCTCAACTTCCATCTACTAGGTCTATTAACAAAACTGAAGTATTGGATTTCTTACTTTAAATTCAGCATAAGAGAAAAAATTTGCAAACACCTAGCCTAATAACATGATTTTATTCTTTTGGTGTCATGCCTTCAAAGTATACACAGAAAACTACCAATTCCTCAATAACTACTTTTTAATCTGGATAGTTCTCTGTATACCAGGTCACAGCTAAATATGCTCATTAACTGTCTTCTATTTTGATGATAGAGAAGGAAAAAAAAAAACTGTCTCTAACAGTAATTAACATCTCATATTAGGTCAAATATACCGAACCAAAATCTGATTTTTTTGGCACATCTATAAGCCTTGCCAGCAACATATGTACCTTGCAAGTAAATGCCCATCCCACAGTGGTTATGACCATTAGATTGTGAATTATTTGGCTGATAAGACACTATAGAAATAGACAGTTAAATACAGAAGTTGCATGGGAAGATGAAACATGAGAAGTGTCTTTTTTGAAGTCTTAGTACATAGCCCTAAGCACTTCACAGTATTTCTCCCCTTGCTTTTGAATATTCTTTCTGTCTTTGTTCCACAAGCCACCTTTACAAGCAGCTGAACACTGAAATGAAGATTTTTCACAGGCATTTACTCTGTGCACACAAAGTTATTTAAATTATTTTCACTATATTTAAAAGAAAGGAGGAATTTTCTTGACTTATGGTGATTCCTGAATTTGGCACCACCAGTCTCTTAGGATGCAGCTTCAGGACAGATTTAAGCCAGACTAGGGCAACACTGCCTGTATAAGGTGCGGTCTCTCTTTTCATCCTCTTATAATTAGCACTCATGCAACTTATGCTGCAAGAACAAATGATTCTTTTCCAATCTGATTATCTCCCTGAACCACCTGATCATACAGATGCCTGTCTTCCACAGACAGGCAAGGGCCTGGCAATATGTGGCCAGACACAGCCACATACTACCACTCTAGGGATTTGCCTTTTCAGCAGCAGTGTAGACTTAGATCAGCTTCAAACAATTGCAACTCTGTACTCCAAGACTCAGCTTGCTAATACAGTAAATCCAACTGTCAAGCTCCTACTATTGAATCAAAAAATGATGCAGCTAAATGATGCAGAGATCTGATCTGCTACAAACTCACTCTGCCAATTTAAATTTGTTCAAAAACCCAATGTTTTTGGTACGTTAACTTTGTACCAGCAAGCTTTATGCTGAATCAGGTATCATCTGTCCTACTGCAGCTGGCATAAAGTCAGCATAAACACTGCATTGCATGCTCTAGCTAATTCAAAAGGAAAGGGACTGTGTGCTCACACCTGACCCGGATCAGATCAGCACAGCTGAATGATCTAGTAGATCACAGATGCACCATGAATGACGGCTGAACAGCCACCTACATTTTTCACAGACATTAGGTTTGGACACACAATCTGCAGTTAAGCTGCCATAGGCTGGATACTTTGAAGTTGTTAACTATCTCCAACTATTGCTAAAGTTGAGAAGAACTTAGGAATGGTTCTCTCTGCCTCCAAAGGACCAAGCCTCACATGAACAGCTTAGGAAGAAGCAGAACAATTCAACAGAAAAAAAAGCGTTCTTCAGGATGACAAAAGACAATATTTGATTTTGAGGGAATTTGATCTAGGTTAAGCTAGATTTCTCCCCCATCCTACAGCAAGGTAACACATATTCCAGCGAACTAACAAACTTGTGACCAAAAGCAAGAAAGAAGGGAAATACTGTGCTGTTAACATTACATTGTACTTGACTGGACATTACAGAAATATCCCAATAAAAGATATGTTTATCTACCCACATATCACAGGAACTAGATATGAACAGGTGAGTTAAAAAATAAAAATCTAGTCTTATGTGACTGTTATTGTTTTGGTCAACTGTAGCATAATTTTCATATTAACCTGATCATAACTGTGTGGACATTAGAATTAGAAATAATGGACAGGCAGTAAAACAGTGGAGGGTTTTGGGGTTGGTTTTTTGTTTGTTTGGTTGGTTTTTTTGGGGGGTTTTTCGGTCAGGTTATAAATCTCTCTTCCTTATGCTGTCAGACTAAGAGAGAAAGGTATTTCAATAGCAACTTTAAAATGAAACTCACAAATTACTACCATTATGTTAAGTGCTAGATATCCCACTGTGCAGTTTTGCTTTGTGAATTTTTACCTTCTTCCATGCACACTTTTAGCCACTGATCGCACAGCCTTTCAGTGTTTTCTGCCTTTTCCTTTAAATAAACTGGCTCTGGCTCCTTCCATCTGGTTCCCCTTCCGTCAGCAACCCTGCACCTGTTCACACCTCCTCTCCTGTTGGATTCCACTGAACATTTCCTCCTCTGCCAGGGCTATTCTGGCACTCGCAACCTTTCTGTCATTCAATCCATCTGTCAGAAGTGAACTTTGTTTACCGCAAGCTTCTGCTTTCTTCTTCAAGAAGCAAAGCCCCTCAAGGTCATTGTCAAATGAACTGTCGGTGTGGATTTAAATCCACTTCTGCTAACCAGCAGAAGATGAAGTTCTTTACAGTCCTGTATTTGTGAAGATCGGTTTGGGTTATAGGAGAAATAATACAGAAGCAAATGAATAGATTTTAATAATCATTTGTTAACTCCAGCAGCTCATGTGGTTTTTTTTCATGTACTTATATCTGTGCCTTCTTGCAAAAACTAGCATAATCTGAGAAAGACTTGCACTGCTATGCAAAGAAGTGTAAAAACCTAATAAAAATAATACAAATAAAATAAAAAAATGAAAGCTTTTGACTCTCATTTTAACAGTAACAAAGATATTGACTGAGAATGCAAAGAGAAAATGGGGACAGCTGAATGAGTAAGTTTTCAGCAAAACCTTAAAGCGGCCAACAGCATTCACTGTAAATTATTTCATCTGCATCTTTTTTTTTTTTTAACTTACCTACTGATGTTTCAAATGCAACACTGTATAAGGAAAAAAAAATCCTGAATATTTTTCCCTGCTTTCAAGCCTTGCAAAACACACATATGCAACTTTTTGTTAAAATACTGCCTTCTACAATGAGGCAAATTGTAAAGATTCTTTGTCAGGGCTGAGACTAAATTCATATTGTGAACAGGATACACTATTTTTAGCAATTCCTGTACCCATATTTCTTTTCAGGAATACATTCTGATAACCACAAGCTCCTCAATTATTAACTAACCTCCTTGACAGTCTCAGTCTTCTAAAATAAGAAATACTTTTCAATTTCACTGCATACATTGAGTATCATTTAAATAATAATTTTTAAAAGTATTTTACCAAGATTAAATACAGTATCAAAAATAAAATACATATCTCGAGTTTTGTAAGCAATTATAACAAACCACTCATTTGATTACCCTTTTAACAAAAATGAATTTAAAGTAAAGCTTTCTGGGAGCAAATCCAGGAGGTAATCCAATCTCATTAGGAATAATGCAGTTATAGTTATGTTAGATCTGAATTTGACTCTAATAAAAATTGCATTGACAAATACTGCACAAGTTTAGCTGAATAATAACTTAATACCGATATATCCCTTATACAAGGATTAGTCCCTGCATTTGCAAGGGAATGTTTTCTGATGCTATGATCTCTTCCATAGGAAGTGACATGCAGGTGAACAAAAGAACTGGCAATGGAAGAGGAACTCTGGAACAAAAAGAATATGTAGCATTTCCCACCTAACTACAAAGAAACTTCGCTGGTTTGATATAAGCCTTGTAGAAGGCAACTGGACAATAAGGAGAAGCTAATCAAGAACAGTTGTGCTTCCACTTCTACAAAAACGTAGTTTGATACTCAAACCACCAGGAAACACAGGAGCAACCAACAGTGGCAAGCTATGAAGCTTGCCATGCTGCCAGCACAGCCAGGGGAAGGAGGTCAGCCCTGTCAAGTAGCCGACAGCAGAGGCTGCGCTCATCTGCTCGCTCAGGACAGGCGTCTCCCAGCTCCTTCTTTCCCCTCGACCAATCACTGGCACAAGGGCACTGAGCGAGGGGGTGAGGAGTGCAGCCAGGCAGCTAAAGCTGGCATGCTCAGTGATTTTTCTTCCTCCCTCCATCCACCAGCTACCTTCTCCAGAGATGACAACCTACAGGCTGATGCTCTTCAATGTCAAGTTTGATCAAGTCACCAGCTGAGAACCCTTTGGGTTCTCTGTTGAATTTTTTTTTCTAGGCAAGAATTTCAGGACTAGAATCTTACACAGAAGAAAAAAACAAAAACAAAACCAAAATGACTGTTTATTTTGATTGCACAAAATAAACAACTTCGAATACACTTTTGAAAACAAAAGGCAGCTTTTAAAATTGTTTAAGTTCTCAAATACCAAGTGCTGATAGAAAAAGTACATTTTAGCTTATTGTAAAAACAAGCTTTCAGATGTACTTGAAAGAAAATCCCTAGGACAAGTCAAAAATACAGATAAAAATCAGAACCATTTTTCCACTAGCAAATTCAGCAAAAAATCCAGCAACCTTGAATACACGTGTCTGAAAGATTTTTATGGTTCAGAAAAATAAATCATTATCCTGTTGTCATTAGTCACAGAAATAGAAAACATAATTTGAATGAGATCAAAGTAAATATTTGATACACACGTATAAACTTATTACTGTTAGTGCTGAATAATAACTGCTCAAAACAAAGACCTTATAAAGATGTTTGATTTCTACAGCAGTTAGTCTCTTCTGTATTTCATCTGAATTCACTTCTCACTCCAAAGTGCTTTAAGTATTGTCACTGCTCCTGAACCACACTCTACATGCAGTAGCAATTTGGCTGCCTCAGTAACCTGATGTGATGTATAAAAGATGAAATCATTAGAGAAATTTTATGTGACCAGTTGTAGTTTAAATGCCATGGAGAAAAAGTTAGATTAATCTGAGACTAAAATCTGAAAATGTATTATTGCCTTTTTCTTTAGAAATTTGTATTGCAAGACAGTAAACTCTCAAGCATGTTTAAACTCTTTAAAAATGAAAAAAGGTGATTTATAAAGAATTTCATATTCAAAATTAATACACAATTTTGGATTTATTCTTTACTCCTTCACGTATATTTTCTTTCTTTCTTTCCCTTCTTTCCCTTTTAAACTTCATCAATGGCCTTTACATGTTTGTACAATCACCTTAAATATATTTAAATGATTGAATAGAAAGATATTTAAATAATTGTCTATTATCTTGACACAAAGTATATCAGCTTCAAAATTTCTATAAGGCACTGCCAGAAGAAGACAGAGCCGAATTATTTCAAATCATTCAGTATCAGTCTTCGTAAAGCAGCATATGGTCTTATCATGGCAGGTAAAATATTTTACCTTCTATAATAACGCAGAGCAGCTAATTTATCCACATGCTGTATAATCAGATAAACAATTTCAGCTGCACTATGAAAACCTGTAGGCAAGGGAGAAATTTATCCCCCCCACTTTATTGATTTTTCTGCTTATACATTCATATAATTGCTAACAATAGAGGTCATGCTTTCTTCCATCCTCTTCTTTAATTACCTGAAAGCAAGACTCTCTTTTCAGTTGTGGAAATATTAGCGGTTTTTACAGTTGTAGGACAAAGAACTGAGACATTTTCAAAGAGTTGCTTGGGGGAATAGGAAAGGGGAAAAAAAAAAAAAAAAAAAAAAGCTTTGTAAGATTCTATTGCAAGTAAAGCGGAGTGAATGACAACTTTCAAAGCTACCACAATCATTTACTAATGTGCTGCTATACCAAATAAGTCTAATTTTTTTTGACAGCACCAAATTAGATTTATTGCAGAAACTGCTGCATAAATAGCATATGGCTATGTTATACCACCTATTTCAAATCCCTGTAATGTTTCCTCCCCTCCCTGCTCACAATGAATAATTGAGCCAAGCTATAAACCTTCTGCAGACGAGAGATACAGAAGTTCAAAAAGCAGGTGCAGATGTAGATTTCTTTGTTGGAATTGTCTAAAAAAGTATCACATATCCTGATCAAACTGGGCAGTAATGGGTCAGGTCTCCCTTGCTACACTTCAGGATTTTATTTCCCTCTCTCCTTGATAAAATTTTGTTGTCATTTCTCTTTCAAGCTGACAGTCATCAACACAGGGCATAACCTCGTAATCCTCTCGCACATGACTACCTCTTACTTGCACAAGAAATCCTATTGATCTTTGCTTCCTACATGAGTACAATTATTCATGTGACTTGAGATCAGAAGGCTCGGACCTCCATTCATTCCTCACAAGCTCTCATTTATGAAAAGGGATGTGCCTCCCCTGAACAAAAATAAAACATGAGAAAACTGGTTTCATTCATCGCAGGGGCCCAGCCCTGTGGGAAGGTGCCGACCTGCAGATCTCTCCCCTTTCAACAGGGCAAAGTTTCCTTATCGCTCTGCTGGATCGGCCCCCAGACCCACGTGCTTTTGTACTTCTGTCAGTCGCCACATTCTGTGTTCCCTGCGCTGGATGACAACAGACGGACACACGCACCCTTACCACGCGGCAGGAGCGAGAGCAAAGACAGGTATTTTCGAGGTAGCAGGGGGCAGGACACACCTGGGCAGGGCGTGCTCAGAGCCCGGCGGCCGCGCTCCCCTCAGCCGGGGCCAGGCCCACCGCACGCCCCCCAAGTTTGTGCGGCTGCCACACGGAGAAAGACATTGCAAGGTCCTTTCTCCGGCCGACGGGCACACCACTGCACACATCATGGAAGGCTGCGGCTACCCCGCCGCTTGCCTCTCGGTGGTCAGTCCTCCCAGCTGCCCTATCCGTTACTGTCTGATTAGCTCTGCGAAGGAGCCCCTCCCCGGCCAGCTTTCCCCGCCATCTGTTCCACACGCGATGGCTGCCGCCCAGCAGCCTCGCGCTGCCCTCCTACCTGGCACCCGGCTCCCGGCCTTACCCCAAAGTGCTAACACAGGTTCTCGCTGCTGGCAGAGTCAGGATTTCATTACTACTACTTTGACAAGTGCAGGGTTGTTTGTAATTTCTCTTTTATCCTGATTTTGATTGTACAACCACCTCCCACTGATTCAGTTTGCTTCAGTTTTGTTGCTCACAGATTTTACTCTCCACATTAATCTCCCTCTGGCATGTTACTGCATCTGTTCCCTTTTTTATTATTAATTTTCAAATTCCCACCATTTTTGACAAAAAGGAGGTAATCTACACTCTGCTTCTGCCCATTTCATTTTCTTTAATTTGGAAGATAAGTATGAAAGCGTGCCAAAGAAGTTAATTCTCCGTTAACAGTTTATTTTCTGGCATCCCGATGCCTTTGTATATGAAAAAAGATAGAAATAAATGTTGACTGAAGCACAACAACATAGTTGCAAACATCCCTAAATGTAATGAAAAGTAAACACATGAAGCAGAATGTAAAAAGTTTATTAGTTATCAGAGTTGTTTCATGTTATCACTCCTCTCTGCACTTTAAAATAATAGTTTTGTACAAGATTAACAGAATATAAAAAAATTTTAAATACATCACTGCTTTCACCTCATTTCTTCTTTTCCCTCTTCTCTCCCCAATTTAAGTGCTATTGGTCTTTTCATCAGTCAGTCTATCTGGGAACATAAAACATATCTCAGGCATTTAATATTAGTAACAGATTTTCTTCAAATGTTACCTCCTTTCCAGCATAGACTTTTTCTGACATCCTAAAATTGCTGGAAAAAGCATGACAATAAGTATGCTGCTAACTAACAGATACTACTAGGAAAAAAAAAAAAAAGATAATACTAAATACTGTGCTATTCCCTAGAAGGCTAAGTATAACCATCTTCTACAAATTAAGAAGTTAGTTTATGTTTTGTAACTTAGTAGTATAGCTTAAATAGGGAAATCAATGTATGAAGCATGCTGCAATTCTAATGAGGAATGCTGGTGATGATATACAGCTCAACACTAAAGCTTCAGTGACTAAATAATGCCACAGGAACTCGGAGGTGGAATGATAGGATTGTGCACTTTATTTATTACCCATGTAATACAATTTAGCAGTAATGGAGTTGTTGAAACTAGCAAGGACTGATGCACACTAGGAAGGCTATAGCACTGCTAAAACTCACTCCCCAAATGCCACTTTGATTTGCTGCTTTCTAGAGATCATATATTTTTCAAAATCAAGGGAGAAAAGGAATGTCACATAATGGCAAAAAAAATAATAAAGAACTACAATATTCACTGTCCTGACTGTAATATAAACTTTTATCCTTCAAGAGAGTGACACACGGGTTCAGGGAAGCTTGGTGGGTCACCTAAACCTGGGAGCACGGGTTCTTTTCACTGTTTAGTATTTTTTCCCCATCTACAAGTTGACACTCAGTACTGCTTGTAATATTTAATATAAGGAAAAAGCATAGTAAAAAAAACTAAATTAAATTGAATCTGCTTCAATTCCATTCAATTACACCTAGCAAATTTTAGATGTCATTTCAGCTGAACATATCTCGAGCCACCTACTTATGTCCATGCCTGAGAAAATGCAAGATGCCATAGAAAAAGTTCAGTTTTGAAATTCAGTTATTCCCGCACTTCTATACATTTATTTAACTGTTTTGGCATATGCAAACAGGAACTACATCCAACTGCAACTGAAACAAATAATAGCTTCAGATTTGTTTTGTAGCAAAAAGAAGAAATATTTTTAATGACAATTCCATTACGCAAGAATAGTAAAAAAAAAATATTAAATTAGATGACAGGATAAAATTGGGCAAGTTGTTAACATCTTGCATCTCTTATGGGATCTTTTCCACTAGCATACTGACACAGTTATTCTCTCATGAACTAAGAACATTGATCTGTATGTTTTCCACTCTCAAAAAGTGGATGCAGATAAGCTTCATAAGCAAGACCCAACCTTGCTAAAAGTAATGGCAGTTTAACTTTGACTTCAAAAGGAATTTAATAAGTTTCTCCTACTACAGTAACTCTAATAGAAAGAACCACAAAGCTGAAACTAAGGTAAAAAAAGAAATAATTGAAACAAACATGGTCAGCATCATAGCATGGTGACATCTGCAAAGTTACATGACTGACAATCAAACCTACACAGCAAAAGTTCTGTATTTTCCCAGTCATTTGAAGACATATGAATTAGAATTACTAACTAGATTCAATAGCAGGAAATGCATGTTAATAGCAAGGATTTCTAAGCAACATATTGCTCCAGGAAGAAAGGTGACAGGAAAAGGCAAATTTAATCTCTGTGGCAATGGTTTAGAATAGCTAATTGTAACCTTTTTCTTGCTTTTTAACAAGTACATTTTGTTAACTTTGAAGCTGTTTAGCTGGTAATCAATCAACGCCGTCTGAAAACTAGGATGCAGCAAAAGAATTGGGACTCCTGGAGAAGAGTGCAGTTCTGCAGAGCACTTTCTTTTTCTCATTAGGACATAGACTGCGTGCTCTTTCTTATGGAATCCATTAATGTAATATTTATAAACTCATTTTCATACATTAAAATCCAAAGTTTTCGTATTCATTTTATTATTCTATTTATTTACAATATCCAAACTTATAATCAGTGGACTAGTAACTTTTCTCCTTAGTAATATACTAATTCATTTAAAACAAATAATTCTTTCTGTAGCTCCTCAGCTGCCTCTATTTTTTGCCAGAACAACCCAGACAGGTCATGTAAGGCAACAGAAAGACTATCCACAACCGTGTAACAGCAGTACAGGCTGCCCTCAAGTCCAGCGTTGTGAGAAGACTTGGAGTGGACCAGCTGGCCCTCTCCTGAAAAGAGGAAAATCAGCAAGATGAGGCCAAGGCCAGAATACCCGAGAGATGCACTAAATCAGTGCAATTTCTGCAGCAACCTCCCACAGGCAGGACTCTAGAGCTTAAAAATCTGTTTTCCTTGGCAAGTGCCACAGTGAATGATTCTATAACCCCCATAGGATTGCTATGACCACTACCCTTCATGTGAGTATTTTTTCACTGGCACAGCTGCCATTTGAGGTGAAGGGAAAAAAGGATGAAAGAAAGCAGACCGTAAGCCAATAAAGTTCACGTGCAACAACTATGGATGTACCAATCCATTAAAAACACACCGAGTTCAAAATGCAAAACTAATGCCACTAGAGAAATGTAACTTTTATCCCTTCTTTAACACAGAAAACCTGTTCTGGCACAAAGTGATCTGAGAGGAAGAAAAAGAGTACAGGCTAAGGAAAAGTTTCATTTCAGTAGGAGATCTCTTCCTCTGCGACTCAGGGAAAACAGACAACTATGTGAGAACATCTCTAACCCTGCCCTATCAGTCTAAGTACATGGGGACAACAGATAACAGTTCAGGAGCAACGAATCTCTCATCTCTTTTTTTTTTCCCCTCTTCTTCACCCATGACAGCAACATCACCTAATGTATTTCTAGAAAGCAGACAGATGCTCAAAGATAAGGAGGACACAAAAACCTACACAGAACAAAGTATGACAGAATTTGGGGAATATCAAGGAGAAAGATTTGAACCTATTTCCCATGCTTCAATGTATAACTTTTTCTGACAATTACATGTCAGCACAGAAAATATTTCACTACTTATAAGCAAATACTTATAAACAGAGGCCATAACATGAACACAATATAAAAAAATAAAATAAAGATTAAGACACTGCAGAAGAGCGGCTGCACTAGATCAGACAAAGAAGCCGCAGCAGTTCAGCATCTGTCCCAAAAAGCAGATGTCTGTGAAACTCTTTGCAAACAGGGCCAGCACAGAGTATTACTTGCCCAAAATACTGTTCCCAGCCTCCAGTGATTTGCATCTCACAAAATTCCCAAGCCAGAGGCCATTGATTGAAAAGCTGCCCAAGTCATCTGTACATTAGGTATCCAGCCTCAAGTACTCTGCCATCTAAAAGTAGGCAAGAGTTCCCATTTTAACAAGTTGAGTATTTTTATTAAAAAAAAAAAAAAAAAAATTGGCTAGTCAGATTTCCTCCAAGGTATCCAGAGCTTTATTGCATATAATCAGCTTTTTGCTAAAAGGAGCGTGGTAAGCCATTTGGTTAACTATCACAACAAATCATTATTAATAAAGTTCTGCTAAATCCAAACTTTAGATATCTTAACAACTCACCCAAAACTTTTTTCAAGTTCATTAACCTCTAGCATATTTTTTCTCTAAATACAGGCTGTTGGAGTGGTACTTTCTTCCATCTGTTAAACAACCGTGCTCTGAATTACACAGAAATGTAGTTGAATAAAAAAGCAATTCATTGAATTTAATAGTTGAGGCGAGGCTCTACTTTATTTCCAGTTACTCAATGGCAGAATTCTCACAAACTCCAAAGAGCAAAAGACTTGAATAAACCTGGAGACTTCCCTTAAGTGATAAAAATCTGTGAGTTTTCCCCCCTGACATGTAAAATTTGAACCAGCTTAACTTTTTTTCCTTAACAACTGAGTAAAAGCTTCCAGATTTGTTTCTGGATGTTCACTCTTGGGGGAAGCAGGTAGATGGAACAAAACAAAACTCACACAGACAACCAAAACCCTGTAGTCAGACAATAGCATTTTCCGTGGAAAAAAGGAAAAATTGCTGCAGTTACCAAAACTCAATCTGCAATGAATAACTGTCTTGTTATTGTGTTTTCTAGAAATATGTAATGAATAGTACAGCAAGTGGCTTTGGGAGCTATATCCAAGGATGGAATAAGCTCAGTCACTTCTCACATCATGTTTGCATTGTACCACATCTCCACTGAGCAAGTGACTTAAACACTCTCCTCACATACTTGAGCTTACCTTCTATTCACAGACACTATTATCTTTTGATTGTTTAATCTTCAGCGAAGCTTAACAGGATTATGCTCATTTATATGTTCCTGGTCATTCTGCTCTAGAAACTTCAGGTTATTAATCTGAGAACTCCTATGCTTGAAGGTGCTACTGTACACCACAGTCTCAAACAGCATTTAAAATGTCTTTGTTCTACAAAACACAGCAACAACTAAACAAAGGTAGCTGCACTCTCTGCTGCTCTTCTTCCTGCCCAAGAGCTGGAGCTGAACATTGCCTTTTATTCACACTAGTAATTCACTTCCATTTATTACAGATCATAACTCACTTTGTAGTTCATAATTCACTTATTTAAATCTCCACTTTTAACATGACTGAGGGCTGTCCATGCAGTTGATGACTGCAAGTATCTATAACAACTGTGGGGAAGCCTGTGGCAAAAAATTAGCAGAATGAAATTGGTACTACAGCATGTAATAGGATAAGGGGTACCTGGTGAGGTGCAGTTGGTGCTCAGATTTACTCAGCAGCTCTGTCAGTTTTAGGCACTCCTCTCTGGCTCCTGTCACATCCTGCTGGGCTTGTTCCAAACGCTGTTTGTTTCCATTCAGCTCTAATCCCAGTTTTTCTATTGTCTTAGAAAATTGTAGAACCAAAGAAAGCGTATTTAAGAAATGCACAGAGATATATTTTAAGACAATAAATCTTACTGTGATTAAAGCGCCTGAAAAATAATGCACACAAAAGTACTTTGTTGATAAAAACTGCAAAACAGGCAAATTAAAATACTTGAAATTACATTTTTATGAAAAGCCAAAATGCATATAATATTTAAATAAACAATCAAATTGCCTTCATATGGCTTAAGAGATCTATGCATTCAATCATTTTCTGATTTCCTCATGTGAAGGCTTTTATATTTGTGTCCCAAAGTCACTGTGTTAGAAAGCCAGAAGGCAGCAGAACAGGGGCAACCTTGAGAAGCTGCTGAGCATAGGATAGCTCTTGTGGTCATTTACTTTTCTTATCTATTACACAATGACATGTGGGAATTTAGCTTTGTCATATTCACACAACATTATGCAAGAGAATAAAGGTAATTTTGTGATTTTACCGTTCTTGAAAACAATTTATAACTGAATTCGAAACATACCAGCTGCTGTTAAACCTGTCAGTTTTTTATCATTAGTCCTTACTTGTCAACCAAACCAAGTAAGTAAATCTAACTTACTTGATGAGTCTATTAATTTATTTTACAAATAATGATAAGCAAACTTGCATGACCAGCATCTTTGATTCCAGTGAAGCATAACTGATGTACTACTTCTAACTGAACCATATTGTCAACAATTTAAACATTTTTCACCAATATTCTCAGGAGGAGTACATTTTGCTCTAAGTCCATATACAACATACAAGTACCTGTAAAACACATCTATATCGTAATACTATACTTTGTCCTAAGGATGCTTTGAAGGAGGCCAGTGGAGTACAGAATAAGCTAAGAAAGTAATTTTATCATGCAGTAACTATTCTGCAGTAACTCCTCTACATAAATATTTATTCATCGTTGAGGCTGGAGGGAACTTGCATGTTTTTCACTCAACTAAACTGTGAAAGGTCATTTGTAGCACAGAATAAAATTGTCCAGATAAGGAGTTAGTGCTGAATAGTTATTACACTTTAAATTCATACTATAAATTATTTTGTGATCTCTTCCTCATGTAGACAAGCCTCAATACCTTCTTCAGTTAATGAAATTATTCACTCAAATATCCTACAAGAACAAATGAATGTAATTCAGTCTCAATATTTGCACTTGAAACACCTTCATAATAATGTTGTCTCCTTTCCTCCCGTGAAAACGTTAATCAAACCACTGACAGTACGTCATGATGTCACAAACACAATCTCTTAATCCAGAAAAAGGTTACATAATGTTGTTTTTTAAATTTATTTTTAATTTTCCTAAAAACTGTACACTTTTTTCCCCCCAAGAGCACTCAACAAAGGTTCATGAAGGAAATTTTGATTAGATTTTGAATGTTACCTTGCTTTATCAAATAGACCACCTATCAAATAAAATCAGTAATTCCAAGTTTGAATACAAAGGTAGTGAAACTATCCCCAAAATCATTAGTATCCTTCCCCTCTAAAGAATGTAACAACCTATTACACTGACAGAATATTTAAAACCAGGTGTGCAAAGGTATTCAGTTACACATGTTTTACATTTTCACTTATTTCCAGAGAGCTTTACTTATTTTAAATAGAACAACTGAAGTCTTGGTGGGTTCTCTACACTCTGTTCTTCTTAACACCAGCAGTTCATTATGTTATTTCTCCATTCATAGTAAACAGGGACATGAGTTCTTCATTGTCTTTACAAGTTAAAGATAGGGAAGTCCTTAAACATTCTTAAAATTTGCTTTAAGAATACATCCATTCAGCATATCTTTAAAAAAAATCAAACCACACATTCATTGAAAAGCATCCACTAAGTATTTGAAAAAGCACAACCACAGCTGAGAACATAAAAACACTCTAGATCACTCCTTCAGGGTAAAGTTTCAAGGAGCAGATGGACTTTACACCATTGCCTTGAGTTAAAAAGGCTCAGTCAGGTTTTGACACAGACCCACAGAAGGAAGCAAATTCCAAGTGCAAGAACCTCTGGTGAAAATACTCTGCTTCCATCAGCCAGATGTTGAACCTGCAGGGTTGAATCCAAGAATACATCCATAGATTTCAGTTGCCAGGAAAATGCAGAGGGAAGTTCTTAGACAATGACTCCATGAAAAGATTTTAAAGATTCACAACAGTTATGATTTCTATAAAAAGTATCAAGAAAGCAAACATAGGTTTTGAAGAACAATTTTACTTCTGCTACTTTCATCAGTAATTAAAAAATTCAGAATCAGCTCCTTTACACACACACATGTGTGTGTTTGTGCACGTGTGTAGGTGTATATAGGTATATACAAATATATCTTAAAATATCAATATTTAAAGGTATTCAGCATGAGCTATATGAAGAGTACGAATTCTACACAAGAATTCTGACAACGACCATGGCAGAAACACCAGATGACCTCACAAGAAAGGGGTGTCAGAAAAGTGCCTCCCAAGAGAACATGCTAACAGCAACTCAGAAACCAGAAGCATCTGCTCCAGGTATATTTAGGGATAACAATTTTTCTTTTTGAAATGTCAGAAAACATTCATTGAAAATAATTTGGTAGGAGCCACACATCATAGTGCTGAAAACAGACAGCCATACTCTGAATGTTACGTGTTAATTTGTTTAAAAACTCAGATAATAGTTTGAAACCTATGAAGCCTCAGAACTGGAGGCTTATTCATACAATAAAAACCAACATGCTTCTCTCTCCTGTAAACAATAAGAGTCTCACAAATGTACACACTCTATCCTGAAACACGTCAAGTCTGGTCCATCACTAGGTCATCACAATATAATCAGAATTTAAAATATGGAGAAATTAGAGACCAATGAATCATATTCACTGTTCCTGTGGGGAACCTTATCAAGCAGCATCTTTCCAAAACTACTCAGACTCAAACTAGTTTTCATGTCACTTCAGTTGCCATTTCTTCTACTGGGAAATTACAAGCAGTTCTGTAGCTGCTATCTGGGTCCCAGCGTAATTGTAGGGAGAGAAACGGAAACAAACCACTAACTAAAGCATTTTGCTGACAACTCTGCTTCTCATGCAGTGATAATTTGAACCCTCAGTGCCTATCACTTGTGATACAGCTTTTTACAACACGATCATAGAGTATTTCTTCAAGGTACTTAACTTTTCAATGTATGTGAGAGACAAGAGATGGAGCACAGAACTGCAAAAAGACAGATGACAATCTTGCATTTAAGAAAATCTGAAACAGATTTTCAGTATAACAAGGAACAGAATTATCATAATGTATATGTACAACAAGACTACATTAAGGTTGGAACAGGCAACTTCTGGTGCTTAACTCTGCAACTTTAATATTCTTATTACTTCTGCACATAATTTGAAAAGTACTATTTAATCTGTCTTGCATTGCAGTTGCCTAAACTCCCAGGAATATCAACAGGCACTTTGCCATTGAAAGATGGCAGGCTAAACCTCAGTAAGAGAAACGTCACTATTAGAAAGTTGAAACACATTAATACCATTCCACATGAATATCCAATTCAGTTACAAGAAAGAAATTTCATGAAACAAATATTAAAGCATTGGTGAAATATCACTGCAGTAAAATTTTGTTCTCTACCAATTATTCATTTTTGAGTATTACCACCAACCACCTTTTATATTTTAATTTTTCCACTTTGAAGCACGAAGGACCCTTCTATATTTTTTTTTTTTAAACACTTAAAATAAGTGTTTCACTCCTCATTCATTAGTTTATGATGAGCTTACAAATTATCTTCTAATTCTCACAATGCATTTTTAGGGTAACACACTGAAGATGCTCATTCAGTGTCATAAATGCAACTTACTGGAGAACATAAAAGATGATTTATCAAACACTGGATCAATCTTCAAATACCCTCTTCATAAATTATCTGAAATTACCTCCACCGAACAATACTTATGTATGTTGTAAAAACGTGCTGTTTAATTAACTAGACATCTCTTTACTCTACAAATTCTGATAAAATGAAATAATACTTTCATTGAAAACAAGCCAAATTAAAGATTAAAATAATTGTTTAATTCTTTTCATACTGATGCTGATTCTATTGTATGCAAAAAAATGCAACTTTAAATTCTGAACTAACAGATGTTTTTCACAGAATTTTAAATAGCAGCAAACTGACAGAAGACAAACGCTTTTTTTAAAAAAAAAAACAAATGAGAATGATTAAGCAGTGATAAAAGAACTCATACTCTGAAGTAAATGAAAAAAAACACTTTAGAAGACTTAACAAAATCAGAATTACACTAAAAGCAAATGAATTCAGAAGTGATTTACGACATTCACTGTTGTACCAGTATGCTCACACATTAGGTAAGAAAATACACAATATAACCTGAAAAAGAAATTCTGCACTGACTATATCATTGCACAAATTCTGCAGGGGAAAATATTTTTGTGAATTTACAGCACTTTCTTTTTGTTTCGTACTTTATTCTCCACCATTATTAGAAAATTAAAGTGGCATAATATAGAACCAAAAATAGAAGAAATATAAAGTAATAAAAAGTGAAATAAAATTACGATGGTTAGTATTTGCAGGTACATCCCCAAGAGACAATCAACATCTATAAAAGCACATACACTTAAAAATTCATACACAGGAAAATTTTACAGGCCCTGATGCTCACATTGTGAGTTTTATTTACTAACCTAGTGCTTTAAACCAATTAAATCAGTAGTAGTGCACAGGACAGAGGATATAATTAAGATCTTTCTAAAAGGTGCCACCACAATATGGACATTCATAGACACTTAAATATTAATTATAACAGTGACAGGAAATTTTTGCTCTGTTTAACACTCATCTCAATCCATTTTGCCTTCTTTGTTTATTATCTACCAATTAATCAGGGACAGAACAATCATACCCTACTATAATGCTATTTTAAAATTATTTTTACAATACTTTAATTTAAAACCTCTGACGAAACAAGATAGTTTTTGTAGCAAGATTTTGAGGTATTTTACTTGAAGGAAAGACGACTATCAGTCCATGTGCAGCAGGGGTCACTTGCAGTCATTTCTATCCTAATCCTGGTATCAATCAAGCAACTCTAGGTTGAGTGGTCTCTAAACCTCAGACCTCCCAGGCATGGCCATCTGACACAGCATATTGCACCTGAAGAACTATCCAACTTTGTAAAGAGAGTTAGGGCCATCACGAGGTTAACCCCCACCACGTCCCAACAATGTTTTTCTCCCTTCTGCATTCCATGCGAATTACTGCTGCTTCCCATTCAAATCTGAACAAGGACATGAAGCAGTTACGAAAATTAAATTTGGTTTTAAAGGAGAAATCTCCTTTCTGGAAGTAGAAGTATTATAAAGATGTGGGAATATACGAATATATATTAAGAAATACAATGTACACAAGGCTTAAAAGAGTCCACAAAGACCACCTCTTTCAAAGACATCAATTAAAAAAAAATAGGACAACTGCAAATTCTACATTTACGCCAAAACAAAAATGTGAAAAACTTTCATGACATGAAAGGCAACTAATGTGTGTGGAAACATAAGAGAAATAACCCAAATAAACACCTATGGTTCCTTTGAAGGGTTTTCCCTATGGCTGGCTGACAAATCAATTGCCCTCTAAAGACCAAAAAGACAAGCAAAGATACAACCTAGATTAGCAACGTAGGCTGTAATTTGTTGTATGGCTATTATTCTAGCCTGACCTGGTGGGACTCTAGAATTCCTCAAAGAGAAGTAGTTTCATGACCACTTTGTCACTTGTACTGCAAAGAAATGGCACCTGGCAGTACTGTAGCACACCACATGCACCACTAAAAGGCAGAGTCTCAAGATGAGAGCCATTACCTAAGCAAAGATCAGCAACCACAAAACCTCTGCTTCCAAAAAGATTGAGAATTAAGACAGGATGCTGCAGTTTGCTAGGAAGAACAGGGCTGCTGGAAGAAATTCCTGGGAATAGCATGGAAGGGGGCTGCCCTTAAAAGTACACATTTTAAATCCAGTGGAAGCAAACTTTCTACCTGTTAGCCAGGTGTCCTAGTTTTTAGCTGCAACAGAACTGGGTTTCTTTTTAGTAGCTGGAATAGTGCTGCATTTTGCTCTCAGCTTGGGATTTGTTATGACAGAAACACTGATAACATACCAGTGTTTGCATTTTTGTCGCTGAAGTGAAGGACTTCACATTTTGTCTACACGCACAAGATCTAAGGGGGCGAGGAATATTTCAATCAATAAGTTAAACTGGCATTTGGATATGCCAGTGGGATATTCCATATTATATCACGTCATGTCCAGTGTATTAGTGAGGGTCTCTTCCTCTTTGTCTCTCTCTGGCTTTCGCTCGGGCTCTCGCTCTTCTGGGATTGCAGTTTCAGTTCGGGATTGTCGCTCCTCTGGGATCGGGCCGGGCTTGGTCAGTGGGTGGTGAGCAGTTGCACTGGGTATCACTCATTTGCATATTTTCTTACTGTTATCACTGTCACTGCTATTTTAATATTAGTGTTATTTTAAGTTTTTTTTAATTTCTATTATTAAATTGTTCTTATCTCAACCTACGAGTCTCCTCATCCTTACCTCCCAGTCCTCCCCTCTAACTGCTGGGGGTGGGGGGAAAGTGGGTGACCTGCTGTGTTGGCTGCTAGCCAAAGGCTAGCCAAGTGAAACTATCACACCAGGACAAAAACTTTAAAAAAGTGTTGCTAAGTATATATTTATGAATACATATAAACACACTATTTTTTAAATTAAGCAATTATCTTGGGTGCTTGTCCTTCTACAAACTCTCAAAATGCAAAACGGGCCCTGGATACTGTGGATAAATACCCTGGGAAACAGACAAGAGTGAATGGCTGAAACATGCTATACAAGGATTATACCTCATTATTTCCCTGAAAATGTTTGCTTTCAATTTGCCAAAATATTTGAACAGTAATACTATTTCAGGAACAAAACTTCCAAACCCATAGAGATTACTACAGCTACATTGCTGTACTAGAGAACAGCTCAGCAGCCACCAGCAGAGATTAGAAAGTGATTTTGTTCCACATTTGAACAAGTTGGGGTTTTTTTCGGTTTATTTTTTTTTTTAAATGGGTTGCACTGAGAGGGGATGGGGGGAAGGGAGAATGGGGTTGGTGCAAAAAGATGGCTTGCTTGCTTATAAAGGAATTTCAGAAAAGGAGGAGATGCATATAGAAAAAAGGAAGGGGAAGATTACTCCTGCTTCATTACTGAAAAACAGGAGAGAACAAAACTTATTCCTTTTATCCTTTCAAACACATATTTGAGATTACTGATGTGGGATTGGTTCTTTTTTTTCTGGCCAGCATTAAGGAATAGCCAGGAAGAGAATCTATGCAGTATCAACTGACAAGTGATAGTTAGGGACTTTTACACTCTTTCTTCTGATAGTTGGCACATTGACTATTGATAAAGCAACCATTTCCCTAATCTAAGAAGAAAAACAAGAGAAAATAAGCATTTCTTTACATATATAGCTTTAAATATACGCACTATATCAAGAGCTATGCAATTCTTTTTGTACTTTCAATAATGTTTCATGCACATAAATTATTTTCTCTTTCGATATTCTAACAGGGTGACATCACACTGGATGACAAAACATGGATCAAAGTTACATGGGCCAACTACACCTATGAACAATAAAATCCTGGTTACCAACTGGGTTGTTCCTCTTAGCAGGCCAGTTGCTTAGGGGAAGTAGACCAGTACAGAAAATGCAGACCAGGCAGTACGGAAAATTCTACTACTGGGAATCCTAGTCCCAGGGATTTTTCATAAGGGAACATGACAAAGAATTTAATGAAGGTTGCTCATACCACCGATTCTTGAGGAATGGATGGCTGACAGAGGCAAGCAGTGCCATAGCAAAGCAGCAGCAGCCACATCATAACCGTAATTAAACATTTATTTTGTTATATATTGCAGGGTTGTAGATCAATGTTTTTCCTCAAAAATCTGTGATGAGCTAGGAAGTTCAGTTATAAAAATGATACTCCTCCTAAAGAGATCAGAAAATTCATACCAAAGCAAGACAAAGTACTATCATTTTATTCCCTCTGTATTTACCCATTTTCAAATTAGTTCACTGAATGCCCAAAACTGAAAATGCTACATTAAAAAGAGTTCATTCACTGCAAAGGTTATCACATTTTCTTAAAGCTTTCTTGTCCAAAAGCAATTTGGTTTTGCTACTTTTAAGGTCATTATACTTGAGGTCAGACCAGGTTAAAAAATTTAGTGCTACGAGTTTCACTCTGTCTGCTAGGTTTTGGGTCTTTCCTCCTTGACAAATAGTATTCAAGTATGTTTACTGATTTAACAGAATTTGTTTTCAACGCAGAACTTCCCAGAGCATCTTTTTAACTAATCATGTCACAAAAATCTTAGGTATAGGACTGTTAGAAGAATACACGACATACTATCCTAACCCACCTTCACCAGTGTTATTAAAACTTGCAGTTTTATTAAGTTTCAAAATATACTGTGATATCCTGAATGTCTCAGCTTGTGAAAAATCTTGTATTTTAAAGCCTGACTCATGGAAGCCCAAAACCTATTTATAAAAAGACATTTCAGTGAATTAGTGTCTTTAGAAGGTTGCATCCATCTTGCATCGGACACTCTGCAGCATTTCCAGAATATATACCCAAATTCTTGGCCTGCATTCTTTCTGATGAAGACAGAGTCAGTAATCTCTACACTTACAATGTCTAAATTAGGTTACTATAAATCACAGATATATGACAAATGATATACACATTCCCAAAATACCTTTTGGCAAAACACTTTTGGACTGCAATATTGCCAGATTTTTATTTGTCTGCAAAATTGTCAGTCTATAGTGTACAGAGACATCATTTAGGTTCTGTCATACTACAAAAAAATGCTTTGATGGGTAGCTCTTTCCATTTGTATAGGTTGTGCATATCAGTGACTCTCCAACTCCTTTTTATTATTTGGGCTTATAAACTCCCATACAGGCAACTCTTAAAAATCTGTGGGTTTAGGTATAATGTTTCTGGAGCTTTTCATTCTGTCACCTACAAAGCAGGCAACAGAATTCTGTAATCCCCTGCTTCAAACTACGTTTGTCCACTTTTTGCAGGTTAAGATTACTGACTTGTATTTATTTCTACACAAAGTATTTATCTGATTCCTCAAAACATTATAAAATTAAATTTAAAAGCTTCAGTTAATTTCTAAAGTAGGATTTAACATGTCCTATTACCTTATTACCTTATTACAAGGAGACCACAACTCCCAGTGGTGTAATGCTACTGGTAAGAACTATCTAGTAAGGATGACGCCCAAATTGGCTGGGACTGCATAAACCGATACAAAACTGTTTTGACTTCTATGTTCCGAAGCTTGCAAGATTTTATAAACCAAATAAAAATGATTTACAGACAAACAGAAAGCAAATGATTAACAGTGTACTTTATAAAGCAGAGCAGAAAAGAGCAAGTGATGTTAATCTAAGGAAACTATTTCATAGTGTGCCCTAAGTATGATTTCTATTAGAAACGCACAAATTATGCACGCAGTGCTTCCAAATTCACAGAAAAAGTATTATAAAAGTGAAGTCCTGCTGTGTCAAATATGTCACACAATTTTTTTTCTGATAACAGCTATTTAGGCTAGGGCGTGACTTTTCTCCAGTATAGCTGTGCTAGTACAACCCCTAGTGTGGACACAGTTTACTGCCACAAAGGCATTATACCCGTATAACTTAAAAAGCTTGTTCCTAAGAAAGAAAAGTATTAAGTAAGGTACCGTTATTTCAGCACAGCTTCATCCACAATGGGAGGGCTGGGAGAGAAGAAGAGAGGCCAGTAGGTTATGCTGCTTTACAGTATACTGGGCCAGATGAACAGATGCAGTTTTTGTGCAGAGAAACTGTGCGGTATATGTCTTTTCCTCCCCTCCCTCCATAATCCTAATGTTAATCAGGATCATGATGGATGATATTACAAAACACTTATTCAATTTAAATGGTAGCATTGCTCATTGTTTCTTCATTTTTATTTTAAGAAATATGTCAAATATTAATAACAGATAGTCATACCAAGGTGCTAATATTTGTCATTAGTCCTAACCGAGTAATAAAGATAGGAAGAGAGATATTAGAATAAAAGAGAATAAGACCAGAGACACATACTCCCTTTAATTTTCTTAAATTATAAAAATTCAGTTTTGAAGAACTTTATAAATATCAGTGCATGATAAATACATATCTGTATTTATTGACATATAAATGTGCGTATCTGATGATCCTAAGTTGTACATATGGGGATTTCTGCCTATTCTGACACACTTGAATAACTTTAATCCCTTTTTAAAAGACACTACATATGAAATAAAATACATCTTCAGAACTAAATTTTCTCCACAGCACAATTAAAAATACAATAACAGTATCAAGAAACAGTAAACTTGCTTTCAATGTATCAAAAGACAATCTGAAACATGTTTCTTCACTTTTAAAGCAGAAAAATGCATCATTTAATATAGAATAGCATGAAAATCTTCATACATTATTGTCTCTTTACTTTTAAAAAATAAATATGTATTTATTATGAACAGATGGTGGCCAAGGAAGGTATAAACTCTCTTAGCCAGAAGGTCAGGTCATGGCTGAGAGACCAAAGAACAATTACTGTTTGCTATTCGGTGCCATATAAGATGACACATTTCAGGTTTTTCTTTAAATACAAAGCTAGATGCAATTGAGCTGTTTTCATTTTATTTCAATGATATAATTTGCAATGGCTTATTAATATCTTTTTAAAAATGATTTTAAAAAACAAAACAAAACCAAAATCCCACAGTGTACACGTACTCTTTTTGGTTACCTTTTAATATGCTAAACAATATTAGGACCTATACAGAACTTTGTTGGTTACTAGAGCCATAGCTATAAAGCAGCTGATAGATGCTGAGCCTGAGAATTTCACAACAATTTGTTTTCCTTTTTTTAAGGAACTAACAATCATTTTTGAACAATATAGTTACTTTATGTAATTACTGAATTACTCTAATAATCTTTGCTGATAGGAACTCCCCTTCCCACTTCACTTTAACTATATCAAATTATAAATCACCACATTTTGCTGTATTCATTCCCACACTGAATAAAACCCCAGTATGTCGATAAATGAGGTTAAAATACTTTGTTAAATTCTGCAATTTGTTCAAAAGACAATCCTGAAGCAAGTTGGAGAACAAGATTTAAAATCCAAGATACTTCTTCAAATATCTTATTAAACACATCCTGTTTTATTTGTATGCCAAGATTATGCCAACTCTCTTATCTGTGATATCTGTCAAGACACAGACGACAAGCCTGTTTTTTGTTTTTTAAAGTGTCCTTAGGCCTAAAGGATGCAGGAGTAAGGAAAAAAAAAAAGCAGCAGCCAACCCTGAAAACAAAATGCTTTAAGGCCTCTGTTTTTCTACGCTGTATGATTTTTTATACATATTGAATAATCATTTTATCTAATAAACTTATCGCTTGTATTTTCCACATTTTTGTTATAATTTGAATTAATATAGCTTCCAGTCTAAGATCATACTTTATTAAGTTAATAAACTTATTGTCCTACATGAAGATTTAGGGGAACTGGTAAATAAAAATACAATTTTAGAAATAGTACATTTTGCCCTACATATATTCTTACACAGGGACTGATTTGTTCACTTTTTTACGAGAAAAAGAATTATTTAAAACCTGTTGGACAGGCTGGTCTAATAACAAAATAGATATAAAAAAAATTATCCTCATGTGCATCTTATACATTTGTATATTCAAAGGACATTGACTCTCATGTGCAAATCACAGCTTATGAAGGAATAACTGAAAGTTTGAATACCTAGAGAAAAACAGATAAAACCTCAACAAAAAGGGCACTTTAAAAGATGCAGATTACACCTGTTCAAGCTGTTTGCCAAATACGTTGCAGGTTACTATAATAATCTTTCTTACTGCATGGGATGTTTTCTCACAGACTATATGTAAGGCATATACTGGGTTTTGTATTATTATAAAACAAGTTTTAGATAATCAACAATGAATTTTTATAGTTATTTTTTCTAGAAGGTTATTTTTGTTTTGTTTTGGTTTTTTTTAAGTCTTCTATGAATCCCAGTATTTATTAACCTTGAATATTTAAAGAAACTGGAAGATAAATGATTCTCATTTTGGTATAGTTAGGTTATGCTCAGAGTCTGTAATGTTTTGTCAGGCTGCATATATGGATTTTGGGATTTATTTGTGAAAAATAGTGTATAAACATATGTACATAGTACATAAAATTTAAGTATGTTGTATGAATACATAAGAGAGTAATTCTATATGAAAGCATGGGATGAGTATTATGTAAAACTGAACATATTAGGGCTGAAAACAAGAATAAGATAACCAAGAGGTATTTATTTAACAGTAATAGCTGGCTTGTTGCCATTAATTTAGAAACCATTTAACAGTAATAAATGACCACTATTAGAAAAATGAATCATTCCAGCTTTCGAAATAACCCTACTTAGGCTTCTAGTAACTGCAAAGTTATAGCAGTATTATCTCTTACCTGGTCCTTAATTTCAAGCTCCCTTATAGTTTTTGTTCTGTACTCTCTGAGCTCCTTTTCTGCCTCATCCTTCTTCATTTTGGTTTGATTCAAGTGATAGCGCATTTCTCCACACACCTGTTAGATTATACAGACAACATGATCTGTAGCTTGAAAGATCCATAGCCCAGGGTTTGCAATTAAATCTTTTGGTGCCCTCTAGAGGTAATTTAAATGCAACATATTTTAATTTACAGCTATTTTAAGACTACATATGGTAAATGTTTTTATATAAAAAGGTGGATCTGAATTCTCTATATAGTCATTAACTTTGAAATATGCAGTGCCTTCTAGATTCAATTATATTTGGATCAAGATTTTGCTAAGTATAAATATTTATGTTGTAAATATATGTGCTACTAAATACAGTTAAACTACAGTTGCTGGTTTTATATTCTTCTCCCATCCTCTCTAAAATCCCAAGAAAGCCTATGTCAACACTTTGAAAACTTAGAAGTACAGGATCCTAGTGTACTATTAGGATAGTAGACTCCTATATAAGGATGTAGTTTCTTAACTTGATAGTTTTCCACTGTTGAGAAAGAAAATGTTTAGGTATTAATATGGTAATTTTCAAAGTTAGACCAGAGCATTATAAAATTAACTACAAACTGAAGATAAATTCTTTAAGAACAATGCCTAATTAAAATATATGCATAGACAAGAAGAAAGGGATCAAAGGAACATTTAAAGAAATCTAGTATCACTTCCACAAAGTCAACAATTATTCGCTGCTGTTGGGATGTTCATTATGTTACCTCCTCATTCCTTTCCACCTCAAGGCAGCTCAGCTTCAGAGGGTCTGGGGAGGGCTTAGAAGAAAGAGAGAAAGAAAAAAAAAAACAAAACAAACAACCCACACCAATCCCTCCCACATAACTTTCATTACTGCTATGCAGGGGTGTTAGTCTCCCATTTTCCAGTCTAAGACTTTTAAAGGATTTTATTTGATCCTACCTGTTGAGAATGGAGAAGGATGGTGGACAAGCTGTCCCCTTTTTGTCTTTATCCTGTACAATCACCTCCAATTTGTTCCTGTTCATTTCACCTTAATTAATCAAACATAAATGCGTGCACATTCCCTAATAAGAACACAGATGTGTTTACTCACACCTACTCTCAGAGAACTTTCTTTCCAACTCACTCTGCTTCCCTGCCCCACTTATAGTCACCGAACTTCCACCAGACTTACTTCCTAGATGTGCACTTTTAATTTGCTGTTACAATCCTCCGTGCTTCTCAACAGTCTCCTCACACACATTCAACGACCCAACTCGATTTCTATTTTTCAGTCTCACACCTCTTCTCATTTTCACTACTTTTAATTTTCATTAAAAAAAAAAAGTAGCGTAAAAGTAAATATACGTACTTCAATCAAATCACCTTAGGAAAAAACAAAACCAACTGTCATAACTTTAAGAAACAGCATCACTCATAAATTCAAAGGACAGCTTCTGAATTTAGCCCTGTTGCAAATAATGCAAGGCAGCAAATGCTCTGAAGAATGGCAAAGGTCTAAAGCATTATTTTTTCTAATATAATCTATGAATTACATATATGCATATGAAATACCATTTGCAACTAAAAAAAATTCTAAAATGCCACTCCATAGATTGACAACCCTGTCTTTCTACCTCCTCTTTCCTTTATATGAAGGATGTAACAAAATACAATATGTCACTTCCTCCAAGCAAAATTAAAAAAAAAAATAAATTACAGCCATCCTCGCCTTCAGCTCCCCCATACATCATATAACATGAATAACGCAGAAGAATCAGCAGATGGTGCTGTCCTAATAATGGATTTTTCAGTCTCCTCGTAGTTCAGAAGGAAGAAAAAGGATTCTCACTCCAAACGTTTTCCCTGACTTCTGTTGCATGCTGAAAAAAGCATTGCAGATAAAACTCAAAAGGAAAAATGCTGCTATTTGCTGTTTTTAGTAAGGGCAAACCTAGTTTGGAATCAAGGAGTTACATTCACAAGCCAACATGAATGTCACTTTATAGCCAATGAAAAAGGTCAGCGTGATGCACATAGTCCTGACAGCTCAATGGTCAGGACCTTCCTCCAGGATGTTTGAGACTCCTCAGTTCAGAGCAAGGACACAAATGCAGTTTTCTAATCTCTCAGAACAGTGCAATAAAAACACAGCATAGACTGCTGCAAGGTGGCCACCTATTCAACTTTGTATTGATTAACATTAACTGAAGCAGAGACTGGAACCATAGTGTCACTCTCCTGAGAGATGGCTTCAAATCAGTAGGCTATAAAATTGTTCCTTCCAGACCAATTGATATTGATACCTACTGCCTCTTTCCCCCCCTCCCCACCCGTGTAAGTGATGCTAGTCACCTGTGAACCCAGTCTGAAAAATTGAAGGTGTGTTTCAGAAAAGGTAAATCAAACCATTTTGACAGTCTTAAAATGCTCCCTCATTTGCCTTTCAGCTGAAACTGAATTAAATTTTCTAATAAGACTTTTTACTGTAAATTTTCTGCAATACTTTCACCTATTTCTACCAGCAGGGGCAGCAGAGGAAGACAGGAACTGACAAAAACCTCTCCAAAAGTTTCTAGAGGCCTAAAGAGTTAATTGCTCCCCTAAACCTTGCAATTAACAACTGAGGAGGTCGGACTGGCCCCAGGATTACTGGTAAGTTACACAGACATTTCAAGAGGCTGTAAAAAGTTTGAATTATCAGACTGTCTATTCTATAGAAATTTAGCACCCTCTCATCTTCATGAAGTTACTTCTGTAACACATGAATGATGAAACTAAGCTAATAAAAATAACCACTTTAACAATGTGTCATCTCCCAGCATAAACTCTGGATAACAACTCTTTTTTCTTTCTCATACTGTGACCCTCATTAAGGCTTTAAGAGACTGAGAAGCCTGTGCAAAATAAAGCACCTAGAAGTGATACACATACATAGATAGATGTTAAGCTGTAATTTTTAACTAGAAGATCTCTTTGTAAAAGGTACATCATCAATATTAATGAATAAAGCTGTACACCACATACAAACGCTACAGGAAAGTACTTGAAAAAACAGTGATTTGATACAGCTCCCTTTATATTAGTACTGCACATCCCAGGGGTAGCAATTACAGGAAAGGTTTGAATACTACATTGCCTCATTCATACCAAATACAGTTTTTAATGAAACACTGGATTGCAGTTTTAAATAGTGATTTACACCGTCTGCAAGGTAGATAAGTTAGCTGTTGCATCACAAGGTGACTTGGCAGGCTGAAAAAGTTCTCTTTTTACTCCTAAAACTGTGCCTCTGGGATATTCAGATGAAGTTTATATTTATCACACATTCTCTACCAATACAGAGGAAAATGCAGAAAGAAAAATATTCTCATCTTCCAGGTCACAATGATAAGGAAAACCAAGCTCAATACTCATTTATAAATGTGCGTACCTTATTCATCTCCATTTCTTGAGATGCAAGCTGCTGTTGTGATTCTTCTAACTGGTTAACTAGAGAGTTCTTCTCCCTTGTAATTCTCTCCACCTGAGCCTCCAACATGGCCACATTCTCAGACATAGCTGTCACCTGCAAAAAGCCCAAGAACACTGTAAATGACACAATTTGACCAGCCATAGGTCTAAATCTTGTGTGACTTTTTCCTTGAAAGTAACTGTATGTAGTCAAAATACATAGCATACATTACAAAAATGTAATAAATAAATACATACAATAAAAATATATATTAAAATATAACAGAATATGGCTAAATTATATTAACAATAGATTAATTATTTTGAATTAATTTATCATACACTAGTTTAAAACTTTTAATCAACTGGACTAGTCTCCAGGACTTGTTAACATAGACAAAGTATAAGAAGCAGCTGGTTGCACTAGTCTTGCAGCTGTAAGAGTACTATTTAACACCTTACCCATACTTACGTGATTTAAACCAAATTATGTTCCCCCAGCTAAAGAAAACTGTCATTTCAACCACAGATCTTAAATTAATTTTCAAGTTTAGAAAACATTTCAGCACTATAGATCAAAGCATGATGTACAAAAACCATACAGAAATAGTACATAAAAAAATGTAACTCAGATCAAATTTTGCTGAATGGCAAAAAAATGTAACAATAAAACAGAGACAGTGACCCTTCAGCTATTTAGCCCTGAAGCTTACTAATATAAGTGGAAATAATGGTGTCTGACAGTTCTAGGTTAACTTACAGGAATTCAAAGCTAAACCTAGAGGATTCTATATTCATAACTATTTTGCACTCATTATACATCCACCTGATTTACGTATCATGCCAATTCCCCCCTTCAAACAAATAACTTCATAAGGTAAGCGATAAAATATTCATATGGAGGTTGACTTGGTGCACAGTATACCATTTCTAACATCTCATTATCCTGAAACATAAAAGTAGTTAATCATATGTAGGTGTAAATCATGCATATAAATCAGTTCTCTACAAAGTCGTCCCATATCTTTAATTACCAAGCATGACATCATCATAGTGTCACTATATGTTGTCTAGTGTGTATACAGGATTTAGTAAAACAACTACAACTGCTCAATGTGAGAATCAGCGCCAGTAAAACACATCTCAGTGGGTGATGAAATAAAGTAATGTGGTAACACGAAGGAGTGAATTATTCTACGAAAAAAGGCATGAAATACTTGTCTTAGTCTGTCTTTTGAAGTGCATACTCTGCTCTAAAGCAGATCTGTAACTAAAGAACAAAATGCCTAAGAGAGATAACTTCCAATAGATAGCAAGGACTCAAACAAGGAATTGTATAATAAGGTCTCATTGTCTCCAGTGTAAGGCTAATTTTTTCATTTCAGTTTGGCCTGGCAACAGATTTCTGATGATCACTTACAACAATTCACTTTCTTAAATATCACTTAACCTCCATCTCTGTGCTCAACTCCTATTTTAATACCTGGAGCTGGAGTCAAAGGCTTTGACTTCCTGTGGCAGCTTCAGAACATTATTCCACCATCTTATAATACCAGAAACACCACCACATCACCATGGTTCCCCATCTACGTTAGTAGCTTTCCAGCCATTTCACAAGCAACAATACTACTAAAGAACCTCCTCTTTTTTAAACACTTACTAGTTTATCCTGTTCAGTTTGTGCTCTCCAGATCTTATCAACTGTACAGCTTATTTTTGAAAGGAGCCCAAAAATAAGGAAAAAGCCTACAATCAGAAGAGAAATTCACTATATTGATTCCAAACCACCACCAGAAAATGGTTGAAGAGGTTGCACATCAAACAAGTATGAAAATTCATGGAGCATTTCTCTTTCTACTCTTCTTTCCATTTCTTTCTCCAATCACCTTAGAAATGCCTCCTCCATCATGTCTTACAGGCTTACTGCTGTTTGCATGTTTCCTCTGTAGATTCCACTGGACAGAAAAGCCTTATGTCTTATACTCAAGATTACACTGATGTCTAGAGTCTAAAACAAGGTGACCAAGCCTCTATTGTAATGGTAACAGTATAAATGATGAGACAGATTCTGGTCTCAAAGAGTTTATAAATATCAGTAAAAGTGAGAAAAGAAATTCCAAGACATTTCTGCAGGTGAGCAAACTAAGCATACAGTCAGATCATTCTGAAAAATACCATATTAGAATGCAATTACAATATTGTAACATTAATATGTAACAATACGGAAGCTCAAAGTAGTGAAGAATCCTAAATTTGACATGTGCTAACTTCTGAACACTTGACTTGGCAACTTAAATAATCTTTACAAGAAGCTAGGTACCAACTTGCATCATGTATGACTTAATTCTTTCCTACTTTGACAAAGTACATTAGAAAATATTATGCAAACTAGAATAAGTGCATAACATCAACAACTTAGTATGTATTTCGTGATATAGCATAAAGCCTAGTTATCCAGACTCAAGGGATCACTTGTCTACCACTGCTTTAAAGCAATGGTAGAATTGATTTACTGAGCTCTCAAATCCAAAACTGAAGCAAAGTGAAAAACAAGCAAACAAAGTTTAAAGAGGATGATATGGGCATTTTAATACACAAATAGAAAAAAATCAACTCATACCATTGCTGTCAAGTCCTCCCTTTCCTTCTTCATTTCCTCTCGCAGTGCTTCTTTTTCACCAGTCCTCTTATTTAGCTGGGCAGCTAACTCCCTTTCAAGACGATTCTTCTGCCGTTCCATCTCACTTTTCAGCTGCTCACAATAGACTAGAGCCTAGAAAAAACTATTTTTTTAAGTGGAAGAAATCTAAAATTTTAAACAGACACAATATTTATCCAATGCCTTCAGAGAAACCAATTTGCTATTAGAAAGGACGTCTTATTTTTCCTACATAGCTATTGTGATGTTTTTACTTACCCTACTGTGTTAACATCTAGACTAGTTCTAACAAATTGAAAACAGATGCACATGTTTGTACATACACACATGCCCTACTCCAATTTATAAATCTATTAGATTTTAAAAGTCATGGCAAAGTTGGAAGCATTTTTCAGAGTATATTTTCCAAATATATTGTTCATCTAAAACTAAGATGAATATTTGCCTTGCATTTAAAATTCATAAATATACATCACTAGAACTAAGCCTCAGTATTTGACTCCTTGCAAACACTGTGGTTACTTCCTAACTGCACAGCTGAAGGAAAAATAAACAAATAAATAACGTATGCACTTCTACTTGTTTTTCCCCTGAAGTGAATTACTGAGTGCAGAAGGCTAAGAAGAAACCTGGAAGATGTAAGTAAAGATACAAAACCAATTCTATTTATTTATTTATTCTAGTTTCAGGTTTGTCAAATAAAGATTAATTCTACCAAAACCTCATTAAGTGTCCTTTTTAATTTGAAGTGCCAAAACACAGGTTATAGATGTGTTTTCTATCAAAACATAAGAAATATAAGTTCATATGCAAGAAGCACAGTTGACACTATCTTTTAAAAAAGCTAGGGGAGGAAAAAAAAAATAAAATCTATCAATTATGCTGATGTATCCCTGCCAAAGGGATAGGAGTTGAGTGTTATGTCAATTTCAATCAGAAATACATTACTCCATTAAGTAAATCTAAGTATTCAAAGGACCCTAAAGGCAGCTTGCTAGCCCATGAGTAAACTAGATTTCATTTCATCATTTCACTGATAGTCAGTATACCCTATTTCAAAGAAGCTAAAGTAACCTTTTAGGAATCCTACCTTATTACCTTTTATTTTCAAATTATTTTTTTAAGTGTTTATTTTTATTTTACTCAAAGCCAATCTCCTACATGTAATTTCCTTGTTGCTGAGCTGTTCATGAGGGCAGCAAATTAAACCATAATTTTTAGAGAATAATTTAACAGTCTCTATTAGTTTATATCAATTCTGCAGGACACTCCTCAGGATCTCTTTCCTATCACAAGTCTATCTTGGTGAAGGAAACACTCTGTTGTTGCCTTGCATCCTTTTCTGAAGGAATTTATCATCAGCATTAGCAAACAATTGTCTGCATAAGACTGGTGTAGTTTGGTAGATGTGTAAAACAATGCAACTCTAGAAGAATAAGTTGCAAGAATAAATGTGTATTTTGTTAGATGCACTGCTTTGACTATGCAAAGAGCAGCTCAAGCAACATCGTTCTATGACATTTATGTTGAAAATAATTCCTGGATTTGCTTCAGCTATGGAAGTTTAACCTTAACAGATCTCTTCCTTGCTCTATAATAGGCAAAAGGCCACAAATGACAGACACAACCAAAAGACAAGAAAAAATAGTGGTTTTTAAACAATAAGTACCTGAGGTTACACTTCGTGTAAACGGAATGATGAAATTGCAATTATAACACATTACACTACCAAATGCTAACTCCTCACTTTTCTTATTTGGACTGTTTTATTGGATTCCATGATAATCAGAAAGGAAAACAGCACTTCAATTTAAGACTAGAATAGGACTGAAAAAATAAAAGATGGTTTGTACTTACCAAGAGAAATACCATTACAAGTTAAAATGCTAAATCAGTGTAGCATAAGTGAAAGATTTCTTTCTGTTCCTTCATATTACATGAAAAAAAACAGGCTACTATTCAGTCTTGTATACAGATAGCACTTCACATTCTCTTGCTGTGGTGAAGAGGGTGGCCAGTAGAGACCCTATGGAGCTGCTTTATGTCACAGAAATAGTTCAGGTACAAAGACCCATTTTATTAAAGGTTCCACTAATTTGTCTTATTAAGTTTTATTCTTAGACCACATCTCTAACATGTGCTACACTGACTAAGAATTTATAGGGATTTTTTCTTTAAATAATAAAATAAAGATTTCCAACACTGAATGAAGAAAAGAGGAAGATCAGAAAAGTACTTTGTGTGTTCTCAAATAGCAGTAGGTGGCTAACATTTCTATCGGACAACTGTAGAACCCACTCCAAAAAAGTAATTAAGTAAGCAATTTAAAAATTTAACCCCTCAGTGACAGGATGTGACAGGTGAACAGTGGGCTCAGAAGGATTTTTTCCTCTTGTAAAAACCAAGAGCTGTACATAGGATTTCCAGCTCTCAATATTTTTTACCCGCAGAGTTTATAGTTAAAAACCCTACACACACACACACTCTTACAGCATTGGAGGAATAATACCAATTTGATCAATAGAACAATTGTATCAGTCTTGTCCACTATTAAAAACAACAGCATTTCATTTAAAAAAAAAAACAACCAACCTCTCAATTTCATAGTAATTCACTAATAATACAGTAGATGTCACTAAATATCAAGGAAATAATTTAGTTCAATATTGCTTGATTCTATATAGTAACTAGGGCTAACACAAGCATTAGATCAAAACTGGTTTTATTATTATTATTTACATGGCATCAAAAGCTTCCTGTAGGTAGCATCAGACAGGATTTCTCATCTTCAGAGTTCTGTTAGCTAATCAGTTCTCACACTGAGCTCATCTGAGGCAAGAATTGGTTGTAAGCATTTTAAGTATTCTTTACAGAGTAGCTCTGAAATGTGATATTAGAATTATCCACCTACATGTCATTAATGCCTTTGAAAATGCTGTCATTCAATTTCTATCACCTAGCTGTGAAACTACATCAGAATTTAAATGATGGCCTAAGAATGGAACAAACCTTACAGCCTTTATGAGAATTTAAGAACTCAAATATTTTTGAGTTCACGTTACTGCTCAGAAACAGTTACACAGCACAATCTTTTCAAATCTACTACATCATATCAACATGTATGATAAAGGTCTTACACGTGTATTCTCTCATTAGCATGAAAACTCATTAATATTTGCAGTAGATCTGAATACTGAAAAGCTCTCGTTTCTTATGAATTTACCTTTGTTTTTTCTAAATTGGCCTCTTCTGCCATTTGCATAGCTTGTTTAACTTGCTCACAAGCATTAGATTCTCTTTGCTGCATCTCCTTCATGCTTCGTCTCACTGAAACAAGTGCTTCCATCAAGTCATCCCTTTCTCTGCATATAAAGAAAAAACAGGTATTTTTTCTATATCTTTTGTCAAGAGGAAAAAAAGCCAAAAGGTACATAAAATATAAAATGTTAACAAATAAAAGACATAAAGGTGGTAAGTGAAGCAAGACTAAAACCAGCATGGGTTGAGCGAAAGATTGCATACTGCTAGCTTGGCAGGTATTAAAAATATCATTTACTTGACGACTAGTCCTTCACTTCAGAAGGATGGACCATTAGTGAAACTGCCAGCAATGACAGCAGAGCTCAAGTCAAATACATTGAAGCTGAGCAACATTCTGTGGGCATTACAAAATGGGGATCCACGGGAAAAGAAAAAGAAAAAAAAAAAAAGGGCAAGTTTCTGAAAAATGAAGTAATATGAAATTACATTGTCATTAAATGTAAAACAGGAAGAAAAAAATAAAAGGAAGGGTTAGGTTCAACAAGTAATTCAGATCACTGAGTATATCAAATAAAAATCAATAGCCCTTTGCTGCTAACTGGAACAAAACTAAACAATAGACTTCTGGATTCTATTTCTCTTCTGAACTTTTGTTAAACAAGAAAACGATCTATACTAAATGGTGAAGCACAGTTAGTAAAACTGTAATATTTCACCTTCTCCTTATTTTGATATGTTGAAAGCTTTTAAAGAGTGCAATTGTCTCTGTTTTAGGTACAACTAGAGATTTTTGGTTGCGAACTATTTGGGTTTTTTTTCTTCTTCCTGTTGTGTGGAATGGTAACACAGTTGTATTTGACAGAGAACTAACAGTCATATTTTGAAATTTCATTTCAACAAGACTGGACAAAGTCCCTTTGAAAATCCCTACCAAAACATCTTTCCTTTTAATAAGTTACATCACAAGAGATGTAGTTTTCAGATTTTGTTAAATCTCAGACTGAAATAATAGTGTAAAAAAGAAAAATAGTTCAGTTCAAATCTTTTATTTCAAACTGCACTGTAAGACAAGATGAAAAGAATATACTGATTTATAGTTTGATCACATTTTCCCATGTCTGACCAATAATTACTTTTCCTACAAAAGTAGATTTTGAAACATGACTTTTTGTCAATAGAGATCTTCCTAGAAAATCACTGGACCTGACAATAGAAAAATACATAAATCCGGGCAATAGCCATCCAATGCAGAGATAATATCCATTTGACAGACTATATGTACTATGACCCTTCAGTCTTGCTTCTAACTGATCCACTACCTCATCTCCAGCAGGCTCATTCTAAAACTTCAGAAATCCTGAAAAGCTTCAGATATCTGACAATAAATAGTTGTCAGTTAATAAACTTTGAGAAAATTGCAGTATCCTATCATCACTAGCAAGTAGAAAAGGAAAGATTTTTGAAGATGATTGACTAGCAGAATTTAAGAAAAAAATATTTTAATGCTACTGGTCTGAATTAAATATATTATAGTCAGTCTGTATAGCTGTTTTTTTAGATCAGTTATATAAAAGCTACAATTAAAAAAAGGCTACAGCAAATAATTTCATTTATTTTTATCCAAAGGATTATTTTTCTCTGACTTACAGTAGTTAGAGAGGTGAAATGCATCCTATCTCAAAATGACCTACTAAACAAAGTCAAGGGGAGGAAAAAAAAGGATTGCACTGCTGAAGTATTCTAAAAGTTCCCCAAATGTAAGGAGAATAAAGTGGATCCAGAAAAACTTCCAACTACAAAAAGATAAGGAACTTCTGCAGGAAATAATCAGTTAAAATATGTGGACTTCCATATTTGTTCTGATAAAGGGTTGGTTTGTACAAAAAGTGCAGGAAACAGACTATCAGCAGTCTGATTATCTGGACAGGCCAAGGTATCATAATTACAAGATAATGACTAAAGTTCTTTCCCAGTTAAATAAGTAGCAAAACTAACACGGATTTCAAAGTGGTTGAGACCTACACTCATATTCTGCCATTGATTTTAGCATTACAACTTCAGCTTGGGAGTCCATTTTTCTGTAAGCACAAATCTCTCTATGAATGCAACTGAAGATATTGAGACTTTTATGGTTTAATGTAAGCAACTGTACTTTCAATGAGACAGTACATACCCCCCAAACCTACTTTGTTATCCTCTCAATGGTCTGCATGTGAACATTAGAATGAGTCTGTGCAAGAACTGCCTCCTGTTGTGCACAGTTCAGACACAGACCACCAACTCGGCTAGAATTTGTGGCTGAAACAAGCAGCTTCTGGCATTTGAGCCTTCCTTCTAAATCTATACATGTCTTCTGAGATTCTGAAAGGTCTTTTCTAGAAAGAAGAAATAAAAAAGATGATTTGAGCAATCAAATATTTCTACAAGTTATATTCATATGCAATATATAATTACAGATGCAACCTAAAAAGAACGGTTTGAATTCCTCTAACAAACATTATTTAACATATTTCAATAGGCTACGGAAATCTTTAACAGAGAAATAACAGTTGAAATGCTCAATCAAAATTATTAATAGACAAAACAAAACTATATTAATTTGTTTATTCCCTCTTTATTCTCTCTGTAGTACCAGAAAACAGTGAAGCTACACAGAAAATTATTAGATAAAACTTGTAGGCTAACACTGTGTCTAAATAGAGTAAAGGATTCATTATCAAGAAACACTATCAGCTGTATAAATATTTCAATACTCTCGCTAACATTTTTTTCTGTTGTTCTTACTAATAATATCACTAACTTCACTTTTCTTCTGAAATTAACTGTAAAGTTACAATATGAAGTAAAAGTCCCCTATGTTCCCTAGGCAAAATAGATGCAGCACATTCGCTTTGGGCCAGCGATGCACACAAACTTGAGGTTGACCACATCTCTGGAGAAACAGGGTAAGTTTTTCACTTGTCCCTGAAATTTTTTTACCAGGTGCTCTGAAGCATTTTCTCCAGAATTTCCAAGCATCTGTCAGGCCGGGGAGAGTACGAGTGGTGGGAATGCTGACATCAGGAAGTTCCAGACAAACGCACACTGTGCACACATAGATCAATGTGACAAATTGTGCAACGAATCCAAAGTTTCTGGTTTGTTATGCAGGCCATCTGGGCAGCAGACACATAGTAAGTCTGACACATTCTAGTTGCATTGCATTTACTGTGCACATGATATATACAATGTATGCATGCTTATTTCCATCTGGGAAGTCTTCTGTGCACTTTTTCCAATTTTAGGAGTTGGTCTATTAAATATAATCCACCATAACCTGAATGGAATTTGCTCTGCATATATCCTTCAACAGTCATGGTACAACAGACCTATTGTTGAGAAATCTGGGACAGAAATTAGTGAGTCCTACTTAAATTCATCCTTAAAGTTAAAAACAAGAATAGTCCCACTGAAGCAATATGATTTCTCACTTTAATTAAAATTTAGCAAATGCTCAAGTGCTTTGCAGAATTTTGCAGTCTAAAAGATCATACCCCTTAGGAGAAATCAAGAGGCTGAATAATGTACTTGTAGATATTTGCAGACTATTTTAGTCTCCAATATTTATTTCCGAGTATATAATACTTCAAGCCACGGCAGGGGAAAAGAAAAAAAACAACTGGATTACAGAGCTGAAATGTAACATCCTCCTCTACTTTCACCAGCACAACTGGCTTTGCATGTTTAAGATTTCACCACTGCAGAGGGCATATTTAAATTTGTCTTCCTACCAATAATTCTTTTTACACAAACACAAAAGTCTGGAATTTTCAGATGTATGAAGCCACAATTTATTTAGAGAAAAACATAATTAAACAGATTCAGCAGGAGTATCATGAATGCAGGTGCACAGGGGGAAGTTTACTCCAGAACACCAAATTGTAAAGTGCTTACCTATATCTCTGTTTTTCCACGGTTTGCTACCTATTTAAGTCTTTAACACTTTGAGAAGTACACGAGGACTTCTTTTCAAATATTTTTGTATTTAAAGTTATGTAGGTTACATGACTGGAAACGCTGTCTGCATGCTTCAAAACTGTTTTCTTGCTCCAAAAACATTCTGTGGCCTAAATTGGTTTGATGCTTAAGATTTCTAAAACTTGCAATATAAAATAGTAGTAGAAGAAAGCCGATTATGGAAAAGCTCACACAAGTAAAAATTTTAACTTTTCTTTTTTCATTTGATTAGTCTACCTTAACAGACATTATTTTTCTATAAATAAAAGGGGTAAAATAGATAAACACATTTTGTATCAAGTTGTAATTTCTATAAATACAATAATTCAATTGAATTTATAAAATTTTTATATTGCTAATGTTGATATATAGTAGCAGCACATTCAATTTTGCTACATTCTTGTTTGAAAAAACTTCACATAAAACCAGCTGTCAGGGACACTATCAGAAAATACAACATTCAGATATTCATGCACTCTCTTACTTAAATTCAAATTAAGAGTGGTTCATGTTTTTACAAAGTGATAATTTCTTAACAATAATTTTAAGAAAAAAATAAGCATTTCACTTTACCTTAGAGACTGTATTTGAGCATCAAGGATATCGACTTTCTCTTGATAAAGACGTTTTAGCTTCTCCTTTAGAAAAAATGGAAGAAGTGTGTTTTTCTTTCTTCATAATACTATCTTTACAAATAAATCTAGACATTATCCAAAATAATTCTTTTTCCCTAAAAACATAAACTTATTGAAACACTAGTGTCTGATAAATCTAAATATTTCACATTTGTGAAAGTCTACAAAAATGAACAACCCTCCCATTTTCTAATTTCTATACATCTTGTCAGATCCTCATATCATAAGTTTCTTCAGCTCCAACTGCAGCCCTCTACAATGATTTACACAAATTGATAATCTTGTCTTGAGTTTGCTCTTACTCTTCCACAAGTCAGCAAAAAGAAAAGAGGAATTCAGAAGAACTTCAAGTATACAGACTATTTATTTATAACACAATGAGTTACTCTTATTACCTGGTGAAGAACTAGGTACATAAGTGAACCACATAAATGTTAAATACAGTGGTGATAAAGCAGGTAAAGCACCATAAATTTATCTAACTGTCACACTTAGAAAGAAGTCACAATCAATATGATCTTTTTGCTTTAAATACGGCAGATGAAGTAAAAGTGCAATTACTGTAAAAAATAGCTTTCAAACAACTGCAGGCATTGGGGATCACTGAAGAGGTTTTTAGCTCTAGATGATTCACAAAAACATCAAAAAATTATTTTACTGGGAAAAAATAATAAATACATAATTACCTTGAAGAATTAAAGTATTCCTTAAATTCTACAGTATACATATGTACATGGATAAAAACCATAAAAACTTCCAGGTAACCATGTTTTTCCCAAAAAGTAGCAATGCTACCCCATTAATTTGCAGAAAAAAATCATAAGAATATCTTCCCAAACTGAAAAGACAGGATAAAGACAACATAATCTCCGAATCACTAGGGCTCCTCTGTATCACTAAAAGCACAAAATGTGTAATTCAGCTTAGCAAAAGCAGACTGTGTAAAGCTACTTTTGTATGCTACTGATCCTCCGCTGCTCCAGGAGCAGACTCATTGCAAAAGAGCTTGCCTGGAGGGCTACCTAAATTACACCAGCTCGTTTCCACCTGCTTGAGAACTGTGTTACTTCTAAGAATTTCCAAAGTACAGTAGAGCCATCACTGACAGGACATTCTGAAAACAAGACTTATCTCTGGGAAGTCAACATCTGCAGATAACACCTGCCATCTGTTTCTAACTGGATAATAATATTAATTAGGGTATAATAAGAAAATGAGGTTTAAGAGAATAAAATTTGACCTCAAGTTAAGGTTCATTCAATCAAAATTCCTCCTGTATGTCTGTTACAAAAATAATGATTAGAATTGCAGCAACAACAAAGCACAGAAAGGTTTTGCAAAGGTATGACTCTGCAAAGACATTTAATACCAACCAGTTCTTCATGCCATTCTATTTCTCCAACAGCTGCCTTAACAAAAGCCTGATCTTTGTTATGTGCTGGTGATGAGGTGACAGGCTGATGCATGCTACAGTTATTACCATCTACAGGCCAGGATTTCTGAGTATTTGCCTAAAATAAAAATGTTTATGATCCAGTTATAATTACGTAGGGATTTTTTAAAAAACAAATGTTAATTATATAAGTATTGAATCTTATAATTTCATTACAGTAGAATATAAAAACCAATAAACAAGTTAATTAGGTTGGTAACCTATGATAATTATGTTATCCAGAGGAATCCATGTTTACAAACTCTCATTAAATTTTAGTTTTAGACTATGTTGCATCTGGTTATACAGTTACGTATTTCCAAACTGCTTTGTCACCAGGCAGGAAAGAGAAAGGAGGCATTTTGGTAGTAATACTTATTCTTTCATATCAGGTTCTTAATGCACTTTACAGAAGAGACTACTACTACCTCGTTTTCACAGGTGCATAAGAAGAGTCACTCTCACAGGTGAGGAAAAAAAAAATCTGTCTCGTATTTTGCCCAAGATTACTCACCAAGTCCCTCCTAGAAAACCCAGATCTCCCAACTCTCATACTTTGTCTTTACAAGGTGATGTTTCCACACATAAGGCATGTCACTATAAAATTTGTTAATACAAATCTAGTGTCATGGATAGTGTTTGTGTAATTACACTGAAAGGAGAGACCACAGTGGCTGTGTCTCTAGGGAAGAGATCTGCCTTAACACTAACTTGTGGGTGACTTTACCACTGTCTTGATACATAGCCTTGGACAACTTTTAAATTTTAGTCAATTCATTTTGAGAAAAACCATTTATATAGCCTTCTTTAAAAAGAATCAGGTCCCCAAACACTGATTAAAACAACAACAGAAAAATAAAAACTTACCGAGGCATCTAGAAGAGTTTGTTCTCTCAACGTATGTTCCGCAGTTAAGAATTTCAGTTTCTGATGGAGTTCCTCATTTTCAAATACAACTACTTGTACTCGATCTTTCATCCCAGCCAGTTCCTCCTACAGGATACAGGAACTGCATGTAAAAGGCTCCTTGAGAAGGCTATCAACATTTAAATACATCTTGAGACCAAAAGTCTAGATTAACATTCTCCACTATTTTAACCCTTTGAGAGAGAGTAAGAATACTGAAAAGACAGATTTTGTCTTTTTGTATCTTGAATTTCCATATAACTTTAATAAAAATTGCTAATTTGTATTTGTAACAGGACATAAATTGTCTTTGAAGACCCATAAACACCACACAGGCACCAAGACGCATGGTAAGGCTCACTCCACTCTGAACTGCGTTTGGCTCAGTTTTCATCATTGCAACAATAAATCTCAAGACTAAGTGTACGCTGTTTTTAAAGCAATTCTTCAAATTTAGGAAGCCAGGGTTTTAGTAGGTGAAATATGTTGTCTAATACCTTGCAAAGCTTCACTTCTGCTTCTAAATGGTTAATGTACTGTGACTGATCATTGATTATAGGAACGAGATCAGAAAGGGCTGGTAAGTCTCCAGGTGTGGCTTCTGGGTGTTTCTGAAGGAAGTAAAGAATAGCACATGTTATTTTCCAGTTTTCTATTCATTGCAATAAGATGTTGCTTGCACACAGAATACTACTTACACTTAATAAAAAGTCACCATGAGGAAGGGAGACACAGTAAGAATCTACATTCTTCAACACAAAGTAAATACATCACTTCTGACAAAAGGTACACCTGCTTGATTAAGCACATCTATAAATCAGGATTAAATCATATCCACAAACCAATTTGTAGATGAAATTCATACTGCCATTTATCACCCATTTTAGACAAGCATAAGGGATTACTTTCTTCTTTGTGAAATTAATATAAAAATCCTTTGATTTTTACGAGTTGTGGATGTGCAAAGGGAACTCCTCTAAACGTTCATTAACAATTGCTACAGAAACACAACTATGTCTGCAATTTTAACACCTCCACAGACCCACAGGAAAATGTGTAAAAGACACCACTTTTATCAAAGAACTTGATTATTGGTATTTTAAAAGACAATTCTAAAAAAACCTTTATGAAGACCCTGTAAGTAAAATTTTTGATAGCCGCACAAATAACTAGTTAAAGGTAGTAATGAAGAAAATCTTTGTCCATTCAAGAGAAACAATTACATCTCTGCCCTGCTCAGCAAGATTTAAACAGGGATTAAACTTTTCACAAAATGTAAAAAAAATCTCAATTGCTATAACTTTACAGTATTTACTCCAAAGAATACTGTACAGAAAGAATGCAAGTAAATATTATTAAAACACACTTAAAATCATAAATTAAGTAGTTTTCTGAAAACTGCAGCCTCTCTTTGATCCTATTACCAACAAACAGTCTCTGTCAGTCTAATAAAAACTACTTTAGAGCCGATACAACAAATATTTTTATATTACAATAATACACTTAGTTCTAATGAAGAATAACACACTTCAAAATAACTTTAATGGAGTAACAGTATTAAGCAGAAATGTCAGTCTGCAATGAAACTGCCTTTCAATAATCACAAAAATATTTTAATAGTCTCTACTTTTATATGTAAACACAAACAACAAGCAGCTACTACCAGATCCTCACTTGTCCTCTTCATGTATTTCAGTATTGTTTCACTACCTTAGTTTGATATTCCACTGTTGCAAATTCCATCCATTGAAAGAACTAAGTACAGTCAAATGCTAGTTGACATATATGTATTATTTTAATTCCTGAAGCTAAAAAAGTATACCAATGCAAGCCACAATGCTTTGGCTTGTTTTGTCTTGGTTTTGTTTTGTTGGTTTTTTAAAAATAATTAAAATTAAGACAGTCAAACTGTGACAAGTATCTCAGTGAAACATATATCCTCATAAAAAAGATGTCTGCGTTTTTCACTACATTACTGAACACTTTTACCCACATTTGTAAAAGGGTAAATCTCCCTCCTTTGTATTCTTTTCTGGTGAGGATGCAAAATTCACACAGAGTTGTTAATGGGGTCCTCTCAGAGGAACAGCAGGTACATTTCTAGCATTAGTTTGCTATTCTAGATGAAAACAAGCACCTTAATGCCTATGTAAGCTAGTTTGGAAACAGACACAATTCTAACATCTGTTACTTCGGGTCAGAAACACACCTTCTTGTGCAAAAATATTCCATTATATGCTTCTCAAATATAATTAAAGGCTTAAAGATTCCAGAACTCATTTTCCGGAACTAACTGAATAGTTGGATCCATAGATCTCCTAAAAGATTAAGAAGCCTACATTTTTGGTTTTAAATATTATTTTTGAAACATTCACCATTCAAAAAAAAAAAAAAAAAACCAACCCAAAACTGCAAACCAAGATACTAATGGCTAGCTTTTACATCTACTAGTTATCTTATGCACAGGTTCTGCCAACAATTGATGTTTTTTTTCCTCAAAAGTATTAAGATTCCCTAACCAACCTTTAAAGATAAAGGTAAAATCCACTAACCAGGGTGACAGAAAGGTTTCTAGCAACAAAAGCCTTCCTGTCAAATTACACTCAATACAAGTATTTGCCATATTAAAGGCGTGACTCTTGAGAGATCTGAAACTATGACTCCAAAGACAAATGGAGGGTTTTCCAGAAAAACATTTAGGGAATGGACTTCGAATTTGCAATGTATTCCACTTGGCTCAGTGCACTTAAATTCCATGTTCTACTGACTCAGAATTCACCTTGCTTTAAAGTCTGTTAATCTCAACTACTTTAAAAAGTTTTAAAAAATGAATCACACCTGCTAAAGTACATATAATATAGCACCAATAATATTTGTAACTCATTGTTCTGTTCATCTGGCTCCTATCCATCCCTCCCCCTTTTCTGATAGTGCAATAGACACCTTGCAGCTGAGACCTCCAGCTGCCTCCCTGAAAAAATTACACCACCGCAGTGTTTGAAAATGTGAAAAACTCAATTTCTATTCAAATTATTTTTCATTGAAAAACAGTGCTAATGTTTAACCTGAGAAACTTGAAAAACCTTGGTATAATGGATACAAGAATGCTAAAGAATAGTCTCATTAAAAGTAAGACAATATATTTTCCCAACAGAAAAAGAACAGAGGGCTTCTTAACACAACTTATTAACTCAAAGCACTGTAACTGTGATATTTCTTTATTTAGAAGCCTCTACCTGCTCTTTCATAAGACAAATGCTTGGTAGATCATTCGTGATTTATTTCTTTTTACCTTTTTTACTACCCAATTGTAATCAAGTAATTATAAATTAATTTGGGAATTTTTCATTAATATTCTGATAAAATAACATTTGTTACAGGGTGAAAGAACAGAGGTCAGGGGAGGCATATACTCACAATAGGCCTAGGTCAAATATTAAAATGTGAATGGAAAGACACATCTGATCAGTATGAATTACAAAACATTTATGCCTAAGCCTCAGAAATGCTGTTCACATTTGCATACTTAATACTGGAAAAATTAACACAGAAATATAAGGGCTTATAAAATATAAGTGCTTGGTAGCTTTAGAGGCCAGTGTTCTACATGGTGACAAATAGTTTTTCTAATAATTTGGCCCACCTTGTACTTTTCCAGAATGCCTCAAATTTCAAAGCTCTAAACCTCAGAATTAAGAGACACTCCTGCTGGAAGCATTAAATCTGCTCTCCTGGAAGCTGGCAAGAAACAAGGGGAATCAGTGACAGGAACTCCGCCTACAACAACAGGGTCAGGAAGCCAGGCCAGGTGCAATTAGCTTAGCTAAGACCTGGCTTGTACAACCACAGTTGTTGTCTAAAGCAATCTTGCTGGGCCTCGACCTCTGGTGATGAGGTAGAGAGCAAAAGGAAAATCAGCCCAACCATCTGGGTGTAATCAAAGACAAGACATACTCATTTGATGTCTATTACAACTTTTATCAATGGGCAAGAGAAGGGAATTTTGTTAAGATAATGTTATTTATGAAATGTTGTGAAGTTTACTAGACAGTATACTTTCTGTGAAATACTGTATTTAGCTACAGACACAAGCAGTCATCTACTACTCAGCAGTCATCAGGTATTTCATCATAATTCAAAGCAAAAGTTTAAGGTTACTCATAATCTGACTTCCTTGACCTTTGGGGAATTTGATTCTTCTTCTACAAGAAGCATTTTTGCAGTGTCCACCAAACAAGCTCGTACTTTACAAGGATTTGGGTTTTTTTTTTGGTGTGTGTGCAGTTTTGTACTTCCACATATTTTTAGTTTTACACTTGGTCTGCCTTCAAAACACTTTCACATCCTGCTTAGCAAACAGATGGAGGACAGCTGAAAAGGAGAATAAAGCCACCACTTCACAAAATCCCTCTCACTGGAAACTTCAAGAGGAAGAAATGGGACACTGCCCTACCAATACAGTAAATCCCCATCTTTTCTCTGTCTACTCCTCCATCCTTTAACCCACTCCCTCAAAGCACCATCACATGCTTCTTAGAAAAAGTACCCTGTTTTCTGAATTTTTCCACTCTACTAAAATTTCCCAATATCAGTAGAAAACACTGACAAAGATGGATTAAAAGATGCTTTCCCTCCCACCCAAAGGCTAATTACAAATTGATATTAATTAATTTCATGTTAAGATTAACCAATGATGCATCCTTCCCCTTGAGCTACAAAACACTAATTCTATCCTGCACCACTATGAGGCAAAAGTATCTGTCAGGACAATCAGACTAAACTCACGTATTTTAGAATATACAGAAAAGTTGAACTTTAAATAAAATTTCTCAATGTCAGAACAGTAGAGGTAGGCGCATTCCACAGGCTCAAAGCAACACAGCAGGAATATAGACCTAAGATTGTTCTGCTGCTACCTGAACTTTGCTGTTTGTCTTGCTTAGTGTAAACCAAAGTAGTTAGTGGAGGCCACCAAAAGATAAAAATAGAACAATGCCTTTGAATTATTTTCATATAGGGATATTAGTATCTTGTAGTTACTCTGTAACTGAACTGTCTATTGTACACGCTTTGGTGCAGTTCTGCTGCAAGAAGGCTACATCTGTGAAGCCCATGTAAGGGCGTGAACTAACTTTGAAAGTGTGTGCTGCATTTTGGCAGAGAGCTACAAAATCTGTTGTTACATGAACATCTCTAATCCTCTAAAGAAAAAGCACAGCTAGAGCATAAGAAGGCTTTCGAGAATCCTTAAAGCACAGCCAAAGGAAAACAGAGGCTGCTTTTACAGAAATTTGTCCTTGTAATCTATGTCAACTGTTTCCAAAACAGAAAAGATGATCTTCTGGTAGAAAGAAAAAGATGAGAAAGCTGAAAGCAATGTGGACTGTGACCCACACTGTATGATTAACTAAAGAGGAGAAAAGTCTAAATTCTTTATTAGAGACTTCTTTTTCTTCTGCTATGGTCAGAAGCATACCAATTTCTGGCCATAGCCTCAACAGTCTCTTGTATTTCAGAATATAAACATGATTCAGTGCTTCCTTTTCTTCCTGGATACTAGAAAATTTATTTCATCATGTATGCTGTTCATTCTAACAACACAAAAGAAACAAGAAGAAACATACACAGACGGACACCTTCCTCCTTGATGGAGAGACTTCACTTCCCATTCTTTCTTGATGTTGCAACAAAATTTTAAGTTGATTAACTAGGAAGAGGAAAAAAAAACATTGTAACCAAAAATTATTTACTTTTTTCATTTAAATTAGTATAATTTCTAACATTTTTTAAACTATTTGCTTTCAGAGCAATCTTACCTGCCTGACTGTGCTGCAGTTCCTGTGAGGCTGCATGCCCGCTGTCATCATTGCCCCTGTCCACATCATCACTGCCCTTGTCCACAGCGCACTGGTCAAATCCAGCTTCACCTTCACCTTCTGCAAACTGACTTTCCTCTAAGGCATATTTCAGTTGATGGATGCTTTTGCTAGCGCGCTCTGCAAACAATCACATCATTAGCCACAATAAATAACATGAAAGTAATAACTGACTGATATTTCAATTTGCACAAAAATGGGAGAACTAAAAGCATTCAGCACCCATCTAGCTTGATTACTTTATCTAAACTCAGCCACTGGAAGTAATCAACAGGTGCAAATAGCAAAACAACTACTGTATGTCAGAATTTGCAGAAGAAATATTTACTACATTTTGAAAGAAGAAGCTATAAGTAGCATTTTAGCCTGTCAATACACTGGGACTCTACAGCAGCATAAGTAGTTACTATTAGAAATCCCCAGCAGAGACAAAGTTTCAACTACTAATCATATACTAAAATATTTCCTAGCATATGTAGCCTCGATGCTTTTCAGTAAACCTGAAGCTCATACTATATTTCATATAATGTGCAGAACTGGGCACCAAGAACAGCTTTTTTGAATTCCAATGATGACACCACATATGACAAAGTAATGTATAGCACAACTTAAAAATATCTGAATAAATTAAATAAAAAAACAGCAAATTGAGTCAATACAAACTAGTCATTAAATAAAGACTGTTAACCCTTGAAAAAGTCTGAAAAATAAATAACACCACTCATCATTCTGGGAAAAAAAAACCAAAACCAAAATACCTCCTTCCAGATCACTCTAAGAACTAACCAACCTACTGGGAGGTGATACAGCAGTGTTCTCATTCTCAGCATACTTTTTCTTATATTCTTTTTATTATTATTATTTATTTCATTCAGTTAACTTCACAAAAATCAAAAACTTTCTAACCATAAATGTCATATCACTCCAATATAGCTGAATCTTTCTGATATGCCAGAAAAGAAACTCGAGAGATTTGCAGCTGAGAGATAATGATTGGGTTGGGAATCAGAAAATCTGGGCTTGATGTGGGACCTCAGGCAATTCACTTACTACTTCTTTCTTTAAACTGCCTATGTACAGCTTATGGAGATGAGTATTTCATCATATTTATGTATGGAGATGAGTATTTCATTTCTCCTTCCTTTAGGCAGCATATATACTAACTAGAAAAGACAGAGCAATAAGCTAAGCAGTATGGCTTTATGCAATACTCGGCAAAGCAGGATCTCTAAGTTCTACTGGAATACCAAATTAATCCAGAAAACAACCATACATCAGTCAGAGTGTACACGCTCGGTAAGACAGTCCTCCATCACAATTCACAGCCACTTTGTCAGGAATATAAAATGACATGTTTCTTCCATGTTTCACCAAAATAATGTCACTGTCATTTGTGACTACCAGTCAAAAGTACCTTGGATGAGAAAAGCTGCACGAATAGTTGTCAATAATTTAAAAAACAAAAACAAAAGCCCCCCACGAACACCAAACTCTTGAAAACCATACTTCACTTTCAGAAACATAAAATCATAGCTCTTTTCTTAATTTAGCTCTGAATTCTCCAGAGGATTATTCTTCCTTAGGACTACTGCATATGAAACATTTAGGCATAGCTGCCCACAAAACAGGAATTTCACTCTTGTGAGATACAGCTTACACCTTTTATTGAAGCAACTGCTACAACTAGAAAAATTGCAAGCTTTCCAGTATATATATTCTTTCTTTATTCTTAAGTGTCCGTGAGCTGTAAATTTATATGATGCATAAATAGCTAACCAAAAATATTTTTCTCATAGGCAAAAAAAGTTTAAAAAATCATTAAAAATATCCACAGTTAAGCATTTGCTAGGTAGAATTCAGAAGACATGTCTCAAAGTATAACATATGCTGCTGGTTACAAATGTTAGTAGCTCCTTTCTTCCAAATGGAAAAGTGAACAGCAGTTCAAGTAAGAGAACAAAAGCTAGAGATGTATTTCTGCTTTCACTTTATCTGTTGTTTTCAAGTTCAGATCATCTTGACTATAGTTAGAAAATCAATTCCCCCACCGTAATGCTTTCCACAGTCCTTTTCAGTCTTTTTATCTTCTTGGTTGTAACATACCAATAGCTTATAAAATACAAATACCTCCATCTAAGAACATGGTATTTAAGAACATGGTTCTCAGTCCAGTACACCAGCTACCGCCCACTTTTTAGCAACAGTTGATTTAATATAAAACTGACCCACTTCTGACATATTAATCATCTCTCAGCACTCATTCTTAAATCCCAGTAATTTTATGACTAGCATCACCTCTTTTGATTTTCAGGTACCCCATCATTAGTTAATATAAGATAGGATACTAAAATTACATTTTAAATGTTATAGTAAACCCAAATACATTTCACAAGGCACTGACTCAAAGAGGGGTTTAGGTCAAATATTTATCTATTCACATACTTAGGGTGGTCAGTCATTGCAACAGGCTCCCTAGGGAAGCGGTCATGGCAGCAAGTCTGTCAGAGTTCAGTGACCATCTGGACAACACTCCCAGTCATATGGTTTAGTTTTAGGTAGTCCTGCAAGGAGCAGGGCGTTGGACTCAATGATCCTTACAGCTCCTTTCCAACTCAAGATATTCTATGATTCTGTGACTCTGCTTAAGTTATTCACTCATTCTTGAGTGTTCCAGGATGCTATGAGAGTGGGAGAGTTAATTGCTAAATATTTAAGCCATTGCATCAGTGAGACATGTTTACCATTTCTCAAACTATGCTGCACCTAGTTGTTGCCAAGAAGTGTTCAATGTCAGTTAAGGTATTATGTGGTGTGTCATCCGATAGCAATAAAATTCCTTCATTTCCCCATTCACTGTCAGAGAACCCTGAAGTCTCAATATTTGTTTTTACAGCCAGTGAAGAACAACAAAAAGGGAACTCAAACAGGCCCATGCACAATTTTCTCCAGAATCTCTCTCCCTCTCTCATATTACAGCTTCTAAACTCCAAGCTAGGACTTTAGCCTCAAAAATTATATAGATCTTCTTACGTTATGTCCTCTTTTTCCATAAATATACTGGGCAGTAGTAGTTAAACACATTAAAATCATCAATGGCACACTGATGTCTTCTTCTCTTGACTACACTTTCCTGCTTCACGACACATGTGACAAAGTTTCTTAAAAGCTTGCTGATTTCCAAATTACAAAAGTTGCTGCTATAAGCAAAACACTCATCACTAGGAAACTGAGAGTCAAGAGCTTCTGATGGTCTGTCTTTACCCTCACCAGACACCAAAGAGCTAACATTTACTTCAATAAGAGTTGAACTGCACGTGTTAAAGGGAATAAAGACATTATACATTTTTTTTTCTTAAGTAAGGAATATAATTTAGGGCATTAGGATAAAGACACATTACCAAGCAGAAAGATATACATTTGTTGTTACTGCCAAAGGATTTTTTTTTTAAATATGAAAGAATTAGAAAGAACCTCTGTGGATGCAAACTATTGGACACCAAAGAACCTTTGCTTAAGACAACCTGATGATTTTGTGACGAATATAGATGTTTTTAAACTTATTTTTAAGTGCTCACACATTCAACCCAACTTTTTCAGTTAGGTTATTCCTGCAACAGCACATTTTATGGAAACAAGGCCTCAGTAAAAACATACTGCAGAAAACTGCCCTCATGCAGTACTGTAATTTGCATATCTAAAATTTAATCAGCATTTTTCTTTTCTACATCTTAACAAGACTTTATGAATAAAATCTGAACATATATTTCTGTTGTATGACAAAACCTCATTGATGTGTTACTTCCTATAGGAACAGAGGAAGATAAAAATGAAACTGGATTTATATGCATTAAAACTAAAAAAAGTAAGTTTTATTTACCATAAAGTTCTTTGGTTTTCAGTGTTTAAAGGATCTGAGATGATTATGAAAAATGACAAGCTAGAACAAAACCTGATGGATCAAACCTGATACATCAAGAAAAAGATGCACCTGCTCCAAAAAAATGCTGTCAAGTTGTCATCTATCAAGTATAAACCACACACGGTACTTGCCACAAGGGATAGGCAGAAAACTTATTAGTGCCTTAGCAATAACATGGCTGACCAAACACCTGACAGAAATAAATACATTACTGCTTATTATTTCAGAGACAGAAGCAATCAGCGATCTTAACTTCGGATCACAATCATACTGTTCTAGGTACAAAGATATTCCAACCCTTCAAGTCATCTAAATGTGAATTCAGCTTCGGACTACATTAAGTTCAGGTCAGCATAATGCTTTAGACAAAACCAACAGGGTCCTGACTGAAACATTAATTAATGTTCAAAAAGCACATCATATATGCTACATGCTGAATAAAGATACTTCTCTGTCCTGAAAGAAGCACTGATAACTCTGATTATTTTCTGTGCTCACTGTAACTACAAAATCTTAAGTATTATTCCCTGGAAATATAGTACAGGTATCCTTTTTCTAGAGAAGTATCTTTGTATAAACATAATTGCTAGAAGTTTTCAGGGTCTTTTATATGGGAATGTCAGTACTACTGCTGAACAACAACATATTTTTTCATGTTGGAGACACATTACAGATCCATTCAACTTGTCCATAAATAAATAAATAAATAAATAAATACAAAGGTTAGAGTCAGGACACTCTGAAGCAACATACAACATGGAAGAGGTAGCTGTATTTCCAAAGCAATAATTAGCTTTGAGGGGAAAGAGGAAAAAAAAAAACTTAAAAAATAAAAAAAATTGTAAGAACAATTTGCCACTGAAGTGAAAACAGAAAACAGGGAACGCATTGAACCATGTTTGCATTGCCTAAACAAAAGATGTTTTTTCAGACACTGACCAAGACTGTCGATAAAGAGCACTCCTTTAAAGGAAAGCACCAAAGCTACCTCATTCATGAACTCAGAAATGCCACAGAAAATACTCTGGAAGCTAACTGAGAGTTTAGCAAAGGAACCAACCATCCAAAACAACAGAATTGACTGAAAGACATGGAAAATAACTCCAGCTGGTAGAAGTGTTAAGCAACATAAATTGAAGAAAAACTACAACTGTACGAGAAGTTGACCTAAGTCTCTAATCTAAAGCTAATGGTCAGTTGTAATATTGTTCACAGGAAGATGACCAGAAGTTACTGGCTACAAATTCAGCAAATAGGTCACCTTCTGATATCCCATGGTTCTCAATAAGAAAACAGCCCTAGAAAATTAGAGAAGGAATTACACAGACTCTTTTTTTAGGTCTTAAAAAAATATGACATGGTAGAATTTATGTGAAACAATAACCAACAAAATAGAAAGAAAGATGATGCCTATTTAAAGAAAACTTTACTGTCCAAAAATGTATCAACTTTGACTTTGTTTCTATTGACACTTAGAAATCTACAATAGCACACCATGGACCACTTCCAGGGTAGCATTTCAGACCAATTGCTTAAATATACCAAAACTGAGAATTTGCTTGTAAGCTTTGGCCAGTCTTTTGAATTTATTTTACTTACCATTCTGGTACACAGTTATTTTTCTTTACTGGCTGCCAAACACAGGCATGCTACCATACTGGCAGCCCATCACGTGGCAGCCGTGGAACTGAAAGTATCGTATCTGATTACCTATGCTGCTAGGATTTTACATGTGAACATCCAGCAGTAACAACAAGTGATACCAGGCTGTTCATAAGCCAGGCCTCAAAAAGTCATAAGATTTGTTCAACACTCAGATGTTTCAAAATAACTCTAAATAAACTCTAAGCATTTCCCAGTTCCTCCAACAGATTTACCATCCTTAAATGAATGTTAGGTGCTCTGTTCAGCAGAACACTTAAAAAACAATTGCCAAATAAAAAGCCTAAGCCAAAAATCCACAGTTATAGATCACCATTTACAATTTAATCCTTATCTGCTTCAGCGTCCCAGCTAAATTGGAGAGCTAGTAACTGAGCCACATACTTATTTTTCCTAGGATAGCACTGACTTCACGTTTCTCCTACTTTATTTTTGGAGTCACATAAAGCAGTCACAAAATGAAACTTTTTTTGAAGAAGTCTTACATTTTTATTTGTTCCTCTATAGCTTGCACCTTCATTCTCTGTAATTACATAGGACACTGCACTCAGTAATGCAGTGGAATACAGAACATAATTTCCATGTTTTCTCGGGGCAGACTCACAAGATGCCTATATCAGCCACTCTACCTAAAAAGGATGGTCTGCTCCTCCTTTTATATTGACTGGCTCAAAAGCAAGGCAGTGCTGTTTACTAAACTGGCATAAAACTGAATATGAAAAAAATTAGTTAACAGTTTTCTGACCAAGGAACCAGGGGAATGCCAGAAACAAAGTAGCAGGCTCTAAATAGTCTTCTCCACATATTTACTTCTCTTGGGAGAAAAAGGGAAAGTAGCAGGAAGCCATCACGCTCTGTTCTTGGCACTGGTGTAGTAGAGGGCCCACTGGATATTCACACTATGCCTGCCAACTTTCAGTTATTAACACGAATACAATAGCAGAGCACTTACTCTCCTTTACAAAAATACTTCTATTCCCCTGGGAATAACATTTTAATGTAAATGTTATTATCTCCTAAAGACTTTGAGGTTGATTTGAGATGGTCTCAGTTGTGTGAAAGTTTACACAGTAACCTAATAACCTCAACTGTACAAATACCACCCTCTTAACTCTGTATTACACACAACATTAAGGACTTTAATTTTACAAGGTCTAGACTATTCAGGAAATAGGACCTTTGTTATTTCATCAGAACCTCTCTGTTGGGCTCTAAGACCAGTTATGTCTTAGCCAAGTTTTTTGGTCCAGCTTTTTGTCCTCTGGCCACAAGAGTCAGTTTACTGAACACAGGGAGTCCCAGTCTTCAGAGGGATCTCCCTTTACAATATAAGGAACGCTGCAGTGGAATTGTTCTCTGACAACTACTCTGCCAGAAGCAGTCTTGAGGAGCTCTGTACCCTGGAGACCCCAGATGGAGACAGGACAATGGAGAAGATTGCCTCAGTTGATGAGGATTGGGTCAGGGACCAATTAAGCAATCTGGACATCCATAAATCTATGGGTCCAGATGGGATGCACCCACGAGTGTTGAGGGAGCTGGCTGAAGTCATTGCTAGACCGCTCTCCATCATCTTTGCTAAGTCGTGGGGAACGGGAGAGGTGCCTGAGGGCTGGAAGAAGGCAAATGTCACTCCAATCTTCAAAAAGGGCAAGAAGGAGGACCTGGGTAACTACAGACCGGTCAGCCTCACCTCCATCCCTGGGAAGGTGATGGAACGACTTATCCTTGGTGCCATCTCTAGGCATATCAAGGATAAGAGGGTCATTAGGGGCAGTCAGCACGGCTTCACCAAGGGGAAGTCGTGCTTGACCAACCTTCTAGACTTTTATGAAAACACGACCAGGTGGCTGGATGATGGTAGAGCAGTGGATGTGGTCTATCTTGATTTCAGTAAAGCATTTGACACGGTCGCCCACAGCATCCTCGCTGATAAATTGAGGAAGTGTGGATTAGATGATCAGGTAGTGAGATGGATTATTAACTGGCTGGTGGGAGGAAGCCAGAGAGTAGTGGTCAATGGGGCGGAGTCTAGTTGGAGACCTGTGTCTAGTGGAGTCCCTCAGGGGTCAGTACTAGGACCAGTATTATTCAATATATTCATAAATGACCTGGATGTGGGAATTGAATGCACTGTCAGCAAGTTTGCTGATGATACAAAGCTGGGAGGAGTGGCTGACACTCCAGAAGGCTGTGCTGCCATCCAGAGAGACCTGGACAGGCTGGAGAACTGGGCAGGGAAACACTTGATGAAATATAATAAGGGCAAGTGTAGGGTGTTGCACCTGGGCAGGAACAACCCCAGGTTCCTGTATAGGTTGGGAAATGATCTCCTAGAGAGCAGTGAAGGGGAAAGGGATCTGGGAGTCCTGGTGGACAGCAGGATGACCATGAGCCAGCACTGTGCCCTTGTGGCCAGGAAGGCCAATGGCATCCTGGGGTGCATTAGAAGGGGTGTAGTCAGTAGGTCAAGAGAGGTTCTTCTTCCCCTTTACTCTGCCCTGGTGAGGCCACATCTGGAATATTGTGTCCAGTTCTGGGCCCCACAGTTCAAGAAGGACAGGGAGCTGCTTGAGAGAGTCCAGCGAAGAGCCACCAAAATGATTAAGGGAGTGGAACATCTCCCTTATGAGGAAAGGCTGAGGGAGCTGGGGCTCTTTAGCTTGGAGAAGAGGAGACTGAGGGGGGACCTGATTAATGTTTATAAATATTTGAAGGGTGAATGTGAGGAGGATGGGGCCAGGCTCTTCACAGTAACGACCGATGATAGGACAAGGGGTAATGGGTGTAAGCTGGAACACAGGAGGTTCCGCTTAAATTTGAGAAAGAACTTCTTTACAGTAAGGGTGACAGAGCACTGGAACAGGCTGCCCAGGGAGGTTGTGGAGTCTCCTTCTCTGGAGACATTCAAGACCTGCCTGGACGCCTTCCTGTGTGAACTCATCTAGGTGTTCCTGCTCCGGCAGGGGGATTGGACTAGATGATCTTTCGAGGTCCCTTCCAATCCCTAATATTCTGTGATTCTGTAACTTATTCACCTTCCCATCAAACTGAATAAGGCTGTAAAATTATTCTTCTCATCTCCAGCATGGGTGCTGATAACCTGTTGCCACGTATCAGCGTGGGTCCAGATAATGTCAAGCATTACAGGCAGTTAAGAACACTGTATTTCAAAAACCTGAAATAAAGCCCAACACATGCCACCAGAAATTTCAGAATCCAGGTGACAGGAATGATCTGAATTAGGAAAAAACGTCAAGCTGTATAACTATATAAGAAAACAGGTAAAGAATTAGATTTGACAGTTTAGGGAGTAACAATGATCTATTTGTCCTACAGTAAATTACTAACAGCAGTGGTAATGATGTGAGAAATGTTGTACAGGTCGAAGGACTTAAAAATTGTACAACACTGAGAAATAAAGAGGTTCATTGAGAAACATAATGGAACTTATGTTATATTGCTCTGTATTGGGATTATGTTTGTGATAATACCCTACTGATACCTACTCACTGAGAGGCACCCCTTGATGTACAAAATTGAACCTGTCTTGGCATTGTATGGAGAAAGTCCATCTTTCCCACAATGGAAAGGGAAACAGCCAACAGAATGTCACGTTCTGAAATGGAATCCAGTCAGAAACAGATAAAATGAAAATAAGTTGTATGAACAGAATATATACAGCCAATCATTTGATATGGTGAGCTCTAATATTAGTCTTATACACAGTTAAACAGCCCAAGATGCAAAATTCTTAAGAAAGGCCTTTTGAAAATAGGAGACAGTTAAAGAGGTCACTTACAATGTCCACATGACTTGGTACAAAGGCATGCTTCAAAACATAACAAAAGCCTAAAAGCTCAAAACAACTATGAAGATATCATATATATGACAGTCCCCAAGCACTGCAACAGATTTTCTAGTTGAAAGAGAAATTCAATTGGAACATTTAAAATCCACAATCTGAATCAAGAAATGAACTATGAAGTCCTTACCAAGCTTACCAAACTACACACACACAAGAACATTTACATAAAGAAGTATTGAGCACCCTAAAGTTACGGGAATACATAGCAGGCTTGAAGACCAAAGGTCTTGGGCTTCACCTGCTGTTGCCACCTAAGGAAGCTGAGAACATCACATTCTGCAGTGAATCCAGGCAGCTCAACACAGCCACTCTATCTAAGGGTGGATGGATGCCCCAGCAGGATGGACGTTGAGCACATCGTGCTGCTTGCACACTCCAGAACTTAAAGTCACCAACACATCTCCACAACTCTTTAGAAATCTGCCTTCTCCGCTGCCTGCATGTCACCTTTTAGACTTGCCAGTAATGCAAAACGCCAGCACTGACTGGCCTTCATTGCTTAAAATGAAAAGGCAGCTCAACCACTAAGCTATCACAGGAGGAGAACATCCATTTCTAAAATGTTTCAGTAACAGTACAGCCCCTTCCCAGATCTTCATAAAAGCAAACAAGGCTGGAAAAGTATTTAAGGTAAAAGATAATCATAAGCACTCTAAAAATAAAGGTATTTTGAAATACGCCAGATTTCCAACCTATTGGCTGAGCTTGTACTCATGTCTATACTAGTGCGACAGAAATGATCAAAGACCCTTAAAGTGTGGACTTTCTAAACAAAGCTACGTCTCTATGAGTGACAATACTGTCATGAAGCAGAAACATATTGCCATTAGAAGATTTATTAAGCAGTAAAATTGTATGTGTTCAACTAAGGTTTTAAAATCCTAATATATCACTCCTCCTTTGTCAATAAAAAGTCATACCAGAAACACTTTGCCTCCATAAGAACTCAAATCCAGTACAGGAAAATTATCTAGTGGTTTTCCTTACTCATTCACAGAAAAAGGAAATGCGATACACTAGTAAGATTACCAGTGCCTATGTATGGCAACTTAGAGGGTTTTTATAAATTATTTTTATATATTACAATATTAACTCTATGTGTATCAAGAGATGCTCTGATATTTGTCATTTTAACTGTTCTACCTGCAAGTGCCAAGCAGCATCTACCTGCTCACTTAATTTACAGAAGAATAAAGATGATTCTTCAAAATTTTGTCTTCTAGAACAAACAAAATCCATTCTCAATGCAAAAAAATGGTGCTCTTTTGAGAGGGAAACATAAAATACTTCCTAAGAACCAAGTAGCTATTTAAAGATTATTTCCATCTTTTTCTCTTTTTGCAATGACTTTTTCTATATTGCAACTATAGATTTAATTCACTAGTGTCACAACACATGATGTGCAAGCACTGTGTCTGGAACACAACATTTTGCACCAAATGGGGTGACATACTGACAAACTATCTACTGTTTTCCTTCTGAATTTGGACACTTTGACTAGTCACAGACAGTCCGAAAGCTGGTAAAGCACAGGCGTCATAGCCAAGAGATTAAGGTGCTTTCTGTCAGGCTATACACCATACTTCTTGGACACGAAGGCAGGTATGAAAACAGTTTAGGATATGGGAAATAATCACTCCCATAAGAAAAAGTTTGCACCCTCTTCTTTACCACCTGCCTAGAATTTGATGTTTCAATGACAACTACAACTCTGACATGAACAAAAAAACTCCCACCAGAAGAGGCAGCGGCCCTATCAAATGCAAGTTACGACCGGACAACCAGGTGCGCCAGGACTAACTCCACCAGCGATCCGGCTTAGGGAGAACCAGAAGCAGCTTCGCTCTTGCCCCCAGCTGCGCCGAGAGCGGCGCGGGCAGCGCTGCCCGAGCCCCGTGGCCCCGGAGAGCGGCGGGACGGCCCGGCCCGGCGGCCCCCGGCTCCGCACCGCTAATGCGGCGCACACGGACGCCGCAAGGCTCCCCGCCGGCACCCGGCCTCCCGCCAGCCGCAGGCGCTCAGCGGGGGAGGGACAGCCGGGTACGGCGCAGCCCTCCGGCAGAACCGGGCAGCGGCTGAGGCGGGAGCCAGTGGCGGGAGAAGCAGCCCGCCCCTCTGCCGCGGCGGCGCCCGCTCACCTCGGAGGCGCCTCTGGTACCGCTCCAGGGACTCTTCCAGGGCGGGCTCCCCGCGGGGCTCCCGCATGAGGACGCTGCCGAGGAAGCAGCGGGCGGGTACTAGTAGGTCGACCCGCTCTGCCTCCCCGCGCTCCGCAACCGCCGTGGGCTCCCGGAGGAACCACAACTCCCACAGTGCGCGCAGGGAGCCCCTCCGGCTCCTCAGCGTCGGCCGTTGCTACCGGCCACCGGCCTCCGCCCGCCACAGCTGAGCCTGGCGGCGCTCGGTCCCGGCCCGCCCCCAGCCAGGCGGCGTGAGGGAGCGCGGCCAAAAAAACTACAGCTCCCAGCATGCCGCGCGCCGCGCGGTGAGCCCTGGGAGGTGGAGTCCCCGCGGGCCGCCCATCGCCCACCGCCGGCGGCGGGCGTAGGGTGTCGGCAGCCCCTCCGTTCCCCTTTGTTGTGGATTGCGGCTGCACTCGCGCCTGCGCACACACAGCACGGCGCTTCCGCCTACGTCCCCGGGCCCGCAGTGGCGGGGTACAGCGCAGGCCCAGTCATGGCCAAGGGGTCAGCAGCGGGAAGCGGTGTTCGCCTCCCGCCACCGCGGACTCCAGCGCGCGCGCAGTGGGCGGCCGGAGCGGAGTGAGCTATTGTCTGCAGCTGGCGCAGGCGCAGCTCAGCTCCTGCGCCGCTCGGCCCTTGACGCATGCGCACTGCTCTCCCCCACCCCCCCCATTGTGTGAGCTCGGGCGGCGCCTGCGCAGTGCCGTGCCCGCTCTGCCCGTTAGCCGCTATGTGCAGGGAATAACGTTGGAGCCGTTGCCAGAGGGACACCGACCGGAGCGCCCCGCCCCCGCTCCGCGGGGATGCCGGCTCAGTGAGCACCGGCGGCACCACCACTAGGGACGGCCCCTCCCCGGCGCGGCGAGACTCCTCGAAGGGGTGAGTGAGGATGCTGCCGCCCTAGCCGCGGGTCGGGCGGGAGCCGTCACGGGGAGAGGGGCTGGGGTCGCGCTGTTTGTCCGCCCCGACATCCGTCCGGTGCCTATTGTGTCAGGCGACCCTCGCTTGCCGGGCCCCGGCGGAGGGGGCGGTAGCGCGGTCCGGCCACAGCTCGCTCCCCCCTCCCTCATGCCCGCTGGGTCCGGAGGCTGCTCCGCGCCCCCGCCTTCCTTTCCCCTCGTTAGCGCGGCGGGGCCGGTGGTGGGGAGCTGTCGCTGGCCCAGCGGCATCGGAGCAGACTGGACGCGGACGGCGCTGTCAGATCCCGCTGCCCGCGCCTTCCTGCCCCTTTCCACCCCGCGCCCGATGAGCGCCCGGCCGGGGACGCAGCCGCCGGCACACCCACCCGGCCGCCCGCGGCGCGGGCACAGGGGCTTCGCAGCCCGCCTGCCCCTCCCGCCGGCAGATTTCCGTGATTCGAGCGGACGTTTACAGAGGTTTATTTATTTTTTTCGGTTGCCCCTATGTCAGGAACTGCCCCGGGGCTGGAGGTGACGTGTTTGTCCAGGTTTAAAAATCCGAGATGCCGTTCATTTGGGATGTGCTGTTTCCCCCCGTCCCCTTAAAATAGCGTCTTCTGAGAAGGATGATGGAGAAGATCCGTTGGTTTTGCCTTTTCCCTTATTGCGCATTTTCATCCAACGGATATTCGTGTCTTTGGCATTCAAGACACGCTGCTGACTTGGTGATCTTTTCTTTCTTGAGGCTCTTCCCGGGAAAAACATACGATAACCTTTTTTTGTTCCCGGTGACGAGAAGCAGCGCCGGGGCCCGCTTCGCCTTTCCGGTGGCGTGGAAGCGAACGGGTTACAGAGCTAACAAAAACCCGATGGCGATGTTCGAGCAGCGAGCGCGTTGCAGCAGAGGAAGGTGGCGTCGAGCGAGGCGGGCGGCGGAGCCCTCCTCCGCCCTCAGCTCCTGCGCGCGCCGCCGGCGGGAGGGGCGGGGGCGCGCTCCTGAGGCTCCCTTCCCGCTGCCTTCCCGCTGCCTTCCCGCTGCATCCCGCAGGCGGGCGGCGGCGCTTGGGCGAAGCGCGCGCGATGGCTGTTGGGCGCCATCGCTGTGGGTACCAGCCTAGGGGAGCCGCTGGTGAGGGGAGGGGGGATGGTGCGCGCTGGCTGCCAGCCTTTGGGGCCTTGTTGTAGGCGCTTTTAAGATGAGCTGACAATTAGTCCATCTATTCTTACAGTTTTGTGGAAAAAACAAGATGTAGATGCTATGCTGATAAGTTGAAGATAGATAAGAATTGCATTCTTATGACAGGAGATCACATCCACTGATCTGTGCTTTGAAGCAATTACTTTCTTCCCTGTGAAAGCAAAGTTACTCATAAAATATTTAACCACTTTGAAAGAATAAAGCCTGTTCTAGCACTGCAATGTCCATCTTTTCTGCTTTGCAGTGCCATTCAAGACATTGTGACAGTGTTCTTGGCCCTGGGTTTGCCTGTGTAAAATGATACATGGGATGGGATAGGTTGTGTAAACTGAACTAAGACATGATTAAATATGCTCTGATTTCCTATGATTAATTTCCTCTGGGAATTGCTTTATGTCCAGATGCTGAGAAGTCTGTCTTACTGGAACTGAACTCCTAGTATGGAAGTTCCTCTAAAAACCTTATATTTTATTAATGGCGAAAAAAGTTAGACATAAAAACCACAAAAAGATTCCCTTCACTCTTTGATTTTTATTTTTTTAAACACTTTGTCACTTTCACGTAAATGTTTTGTTGTTGCTGTTTGCTTTTTTTTTTGTTTAAAGGAGGTCAGGAAGGCTGGCTGAAAGAGAGAATAGTATATCTGAGAATACAAAGAATTTTGTCAGAATCTCAATAATCTAAAATTTATTTGTAATGGATCAGATGAAAATGTTTTAATTCTTTTAAAGAGAAACATTCTGACATAAAAATTGTTACAAAACTTACTTAATCATAGTACTGCATTTATTTTTTTTTTGTCAAGTGGCTGTTTCTATGTTTTCTAACTGACTTTTGCAAAGAAGAATGGGTTCTTGCTATATTGTGCTTCATCAGCTGTAACGGACTTGGCAAGCACAATTTTATTTAACAATTCTGTTGATAAAATACAGGCCAGAAAAGAACTAGGTTATGAAAGTGAATTGGGAAAGTCTATGTTCACTTGTAGGTGGAAGCTAGGAAGCTTCCTTGAGTGACTGGAATGAAACCTGAGGCAGTCAGAAGTCTGAGCAGCTGCAGAAATTGATTTTGAAGTATCATTTCCAGTTCTTGCAAATGCAGGCAAAAGGTGTTTAATGTATATTGATACCATAGCAGCATCTCCTTGAGTCTCCTAAAAAGACAATTTCCTTGTCAGTGCTGCATTTCTTAGCTTTGCAGGCAGAATGGAACTGGGGTAAAACCGATTGGTTTTACTTTATCTAGAAAGCAAATAAAATCTAGGAAATTCTGTTTTTCCTTTAGAAAATTTTGAAGAGGGAAGTTGGACATTGAATCTGTGCAGATAGTGGAATTTACTTGCAGAAATTCTCTTATCTCTTTCTAGCACTTGTGAAGTTGTAAAAGGACACAATGGCATGCACTTCCCCCTCTTTGAGGAACATGCTCCATATGTAGTAAAAATTGACGTGGTTGTGACCAGGACACTGTTAGAAATTTGAGAAAATAAAGTTCTTTGTTTCTGGGGGTGGAGCTTCAAATTTGCTACCTGGGAGCTAGCCATAGATAAGTGTATTTTTTCTGAGATACACATCTTCACTGTGCTGAGTGAGCCTGTGGGGGTCTTTTGTTGTCTGTTAGGTTTATAATGCTCCTCCTGAATGCCTGCATTTCTTCCATCCTAGTATTGATCATTGTGTATCTACGCATTTTCAATGGAGTGCATCTACAGAGAGCAGCTTCCTTCAGTGCACAATGCTAATGCTTTCCTGGATCAGAGTCCATCCAGTGTGTTGAATGAAGCAGCTGTCCTGGGGGAAAAATAGTATGTGATCATGTGACTTAAAACTGTAACATAACGCATGCAAATTAGGGTGGGAAGAGAGTACACACTACTTGTTTAAACAACTTTGTGTATCTGTCTGTTGTGTAGTTATACATGCATACAAATATTGAAGTAATTTGTAAATACTTGGGTCACTCTTGTAGTTTATTTCTCCCACTCTACCCCCAAAAAGCTGACAGGATGCTTTTATTTTATAGGTGCATTTGTAGTTAGAATGACCTTTTTAATGAAAGTTTTGTTTTACCTTCAGAAAAATGTATCTTTTAAATGCATATACGTATTTTTTTTATCATGTATTATGTCAAGAGCAGCTTGTCCTAATAGTTCCAGACAAAACCCACAAATATGTTTTAGTGGACTGGTGAGAGAGATTTCAGAGAGGGAGACCTGTGTTTGAGGAAATGCTCAATGCTGCTTCACTGAAGTTGAAGTGTATCATGCAGGCTGTTAGATGGTTGATAAGAAGTAAGTCTGGGAGTAGGTGGATGTTAAAGAGACTGACTAGCAGTTCTCATGTCTTAATGCTTCTGCATGGATTATTCCCTGTTACTCGCTCTCCTCTGTTTTTGGTACAGCATGGCTGTACTGCTCTGTCTCAATGGCTCTGTTACTTTTCCGAGTACATGAGAAGTTGATTGACTCGACTCACCCAGCAGAAAACTATTTTTTCTTTTTGTTTTGCTTATTTATTTTTTTTTTTTCCACTCGTCCCTTCGGTTAGCAAATTGAATTATCTTATTGTGTGGTCAGATGAGTGCCAGAGCAAGTACACAGAATAGGGACAGCAGCAGTGTGAAGACTGGAAGAAGGGTTCCCTACTCCCTTTTCCAGTAGCAGAGATACATTTGGTGTGCTCAGCTGTCCTATCTGTCTGTCCTCTGTGCCACTGTAGACTACTGCGGTCAGAAAAGGGGTGGGCTATGTATAAAATCAGGAAAGTAAAATAATTAAGATACTGGGTTTGTTCTTATTGTTAGCCTTTGCTTACCGTCCACAGCTAGAGACTAAACGTTCAGAACATATCACTGGATTAAAAAAAAAGTTTATCTGCAAAGTAGATATGAAAAGAGGGAGGAGATGTGGTTCTGTTAAGTAGTGTGGCCTTTATACAAAGAAAAGTAGGATATTTATGCCAGGCTAATATTGGTATTTTCTCTCTCACAGAGTTTAAGACTGTAAGTCTTCAAATATTTTCATAGTTTTTTCTTGCCTACTTACAACTTTCGAAGTGTGTGCTTTTTGTGAATAGTATAAAAATGCTATTTGGTATACATTTAGAGGAATTGTTTTTATTCATTCAAAACAGAGTTATGAAGCATCTTCTCTTTTCCTCCCCAGAGTAGAATACTCGATTAAAAGGTTTTTGCCCTGTGAGCCTGACAATATTTGTCAACTTTGTTCCTCCTTCTCTTTCTATCCTCTTATAAATTGTTATTGAAAAATAGACTGTTCTGTAGCTAGGTGCTTTTTAGAGCTCAACATCATGCACTGGTGAGCTGATTCATGTCCAACACCTGCAGCCCTCTTACAGTCTATCTTCTTCAGTTTGTTCTGCTGCATTTGTTGCAGGGATTGGTGTTTTTGTAATAGGGTCCTCTGTTTACTTGCTTCCATTCTTCTGAAGTAAAATGTTTCATATTCTGATCTTTTCCATGAAACTAAGAGGGTATCTTCCTTGACAAACAGCTGAATCTTGTAAAGTCTCTGTGGTGGGTTTTCCAAATGTCACCTCATTTTGTACCAAATGAGATTCTGGTTCTGCTTATCTTGTTTCTTTCCAGGAAGAACTGCAATTATTGAGCTTTTCAGAGCAATAATAACAGAAGTGGTGCCACTCCCTGGCATTTCCAAGATGTTTCGTAGTGCATAGGGTACTTTGTTAGTCTTCATCTGTGGTATTGCATGAAGAACTTGTAATCAATCCATTAGCTAACCATTATGGGCTGAAAGTAGCAATACACTGAATGCATTAAATCAGATGTACTTACGACTTTTCCCTCAAAATGGCATGCTTAAATAATTTTGTTGAAGATCTTTCTATTGAATTGCAAATATTTAGCTATCTAAATATGCATTCTGTTCTGTGTTCAAAACCAAAGCCTTTTCAGTTATCTCTTATTTATCTTCTCATTGTGGATTACATTTCAAGATTAGGAAGAAAAATGCAGGAAGTTGGAATGTAATGATATCTTTTCTATTTTCTCATGAACGTACGTTTTTCCGGCTTTCATTAGTCTCACCTTGTCCCTCCTGCCCCCCATGACTTAGCTGATTATTTAGTCCTTTGGAATCCTATATCAATGCAGGAACCTTGATGTCAGGAATTATTCTACTTAATTTTATAATTTAATTTATTCAATAGAGGACACTTAATGGGTAATAGTGTGGCTTTATGTATTTTTTTTTTTCCTTTGGAATTTTCCTAAGAATGTAAGAATAGACATATAGATGGAACTGTGGTCTGACTCAAACCCAGTATCTTTTCTCCAAGAATAAGTATAACCTGGTGCCAAGGGAGAGATAAGGAAGGTGGAAGCATATATGGTATTTTCTGCTAAGGCATTGCTAGACTGCATCTATTTTCTGCTTGGAACTGTTGAGTCAGGTGTAGTTTCTATTAATGATTATTCCTTCCACTTGATCTGTGTTTCTTCAGCTATGTCTTGAAAAGGCAATTCAATAAAAATGGCCTTTTATATTTTTCAGACCTTCATTTCTTACACATGTTTAGCTGTATACCACTTAATTTGATTATTAAAATCTTTATTTCCTACATATTTTTGTTATTACAAAAAAACTACCTTAGTTTTGTGAGGCTAATGAACATTACACTTCTGCTCATCCACCTCTCCTTTCTTCAAATGATGATATTTTCTTTTTATTTTACTTGGTTTCCAAAGGGGATCATCATGTAATGTAAGGGTCAAACCCTTCCTGTATGAACTTCTTTTTGAGGTGATTCATAAGTCCAAAACACAGCTTGATTTTTAGCTTTGACTGTGAAACTGGCCATTAGAAATCTTTTCTGAATTGTAAGCAGAAATTATTCAGGAAGCCATTGAGGAACTACTGAGAACCCACAACTTCTTTTTGTTTAGCTTTTGGATTAGCAAAGAGTTTTGAAGAATGATCACAACTGGTTGATATAAAGATTATGGAACCACTACAGTATTTTCATGCTACAGATGATATTGCCCTCTGTGGTCATTTTGTGTTTGTTTTACTATTACAGTTCTTGCTGATAAACATAATAAAAAGCCTTGTTCAAAAACTATTTTTCTTCTAAATGCTGCTCAGTCATCATGCTCTGGTAGTCCTTTAAATATCATGCTGATTATTTTACTGGGCCGTATTGGAGATAATTGGGTAGTGCCTTTATTTTGGTTATGTCTGTCTGCCCCAGGGCTTGTGGAGTCAGTGAATCTTCAGGTACTGCAGATGACTTCTATGTACAGTGGGATCTGTTTTTACACAACAGTGTAAGGCCCAATATAATGCTATTGCATTATATTCTTTAGCTCGGCATTTTTCAATAGTGTCTTTTTCTTTTTTCTAGAATAAATATTTCTTTCTTCAATATTTGCAACTTCTCAATCACATATAATTGTCTTGCATCCTGCATGTGTATTTTTTCTAGCTTTCCTTAAACAAACATACCCCCTTGCTTTTTTCCATTTTTGTAAATTGATCGCATTTTCTTTAGCATACTGTATTGGCAACTTCAACTATCAGCTTACCCCTTTAGGACAGAACTGATATTCCAGAATCTGTTTTGCACTCATGTCTTGCAGGATTGTCGTTGCAAGTGCATAATTTCAAAATGCTGCCTGGTTACTTGCTTTGAGGAAGTCAAGTGTTCATAACAGAACTAGGAACTAAATTAACCAACAACCTGTTCCTGATGTCTGAACCACATTTCAGTACCTGCATATACTAGAAATGTTTTAAAGTTTTTTTTCATCATGCCTTCAGCTCTAGTTTGTTAAGAAGCAAGACTTTTTTCTCTGCTGTAGATTCTGACGTTGCTTTCATGGTCTTTAATTCTGTTTACCCAGTTAATGTAACTTAAACAACAACCATTTTCAGTTGGGCCAGTTAATATTACTAGCTATTTACTTAAATGTCTGATAAGGTGAATTCTTTTTTATTTTTGTACTGTCTGGATAGCCTGTAGCACATAGTAAAGTCCTTTGTATGGTGTCAGTTAAAAAAAAAAAAAAAGCTGAAACATGTATATCAAGACATGACAGTGAACCAGGAAGTCCTGAGTCATTCCTTGCCCAGCTGAGCCAAATTGAAACCTTTGATTTAGTAAAAAAAAAAATCCAAACAAACAAAAAAACCCAAACACCCTGTTACTTGAATGCGATTCATAAAATTACTTCAAACAGCACTTTGGGAGAAGACTAGATTTAGCAGATTAACATCCTTGAGTTTCCATATTTTGTGGGTGTTTCCCTTGGTGCTGTTTCATTCCAAAACCAAGAAAAGCATTATGCCTTGTTTGTATCTATTGTGCTTTTGGAGGACAATGCCATCGTGTTAAACAAAAAAAACCCAGCCAAAACCAACCAAACAAAAATCCTATTCAGAGATTTCTGTGTATTGTTTTATTTGTATAGTTATTTTCATAGGAATTCTTCCTTTCTTTCTTTTCAAGATATTTATTCACAAAGATTGCATTAGTGTATCATGAGGTGAGAGACTATAAAGATTTCATAACTGGATTGTGATGTGTTATGGAAAAAATGGTTGAGGCAAGTGAAAAACAAAAATACGCACTGAAGCTTTTTAAGAAGTATATAATTTTAGTCTGTAATGGGTGAACGTGAATATTGAATATTTGAATAATAATGATTACATTAATATTTCTTTTATTATTTTTTCATGGAGTGGAGAAGAGCACACGAGTTAGTCTGTCAGTAGTTGAACATGCTAAAATAGCTCAGCTCAGCCTCACAGCCATGTGAGTCTTGTAGCCAAGGCAAAAGGAGCAGTCAGGGCTTGGTGGCTGGGGCAGGGCAAGAAGGTTAGGAACCTGACAGCAGCGGGACTGACTTTGGCTGATGTGGAACCACAGCTTCTTCAGTTTAGCATTTGTATGATGAGGGTTAAAACTCCTCATTTGCCTGTCTGTTGAGTCTTCAACACTGAAGTTGAAAATAAGTGAATACAGTGAATTTCTGGTCATGCAAACAGCTTATGACAAGGTAATGTACGTATTAGCTTTGTATATATTAATATTCCATAGTAACTCCTCCTATGTGGCACATGCAAGGAACACACGGTAGCTCATACAAAGTAGGTTACTTGACATTTGCTGCAGTGGAAGTGCGGATGCAGGAAGTGCTAATAAGAAGAGGTGCCACACTGTAAATTCACGTCCCATATTGCTTTCCAGTAAACTGTTCCTATAGTTAGATCTTTAATTAAGCTATCAACTTCTCCATTTCAGCCAGTAAAACTTTGGGCACAGGCTGCTCCAATCTCATGATAATTTCTGAATACAATGTATACACTGGAGTTTTATCACCTTTTAAGACAGTAAATGTTTGAAAATAAAACGTGATTTCTTTCTCTCTGAACCAAACTTGCAAAAACATCTGAAAAGCACTTTGAACTTGAGTAGAAAGTGGGAATAAAAGTCATTTTTTGGAGCTCTATTGTTCATAGAGGTTTTTCTTGCTAATTACAGTTAAAATAAAATAATAAAGGTTAATTGTTTTATCATGATTATTCAGTATTCTTTTAAATGTCAACTGCCTTTCTGTCGGCAGAAGGTTGCAGATTGGTGGTTACTGATATGTTCTAGAGCAACGGTTCCTAACTGCAGAGCTTTACTTTTATGGATATATTGGCTGATATGGTTGGACCTTTATTATTTGAAACACCTTCTGTTTAATCCATTACAGTGCTTGTGTGTTTATGTTTGCAGTACCATGAGAATGCACTCATTCTGTTAATAAACCCTTGTGTGCCTGGATGGGATGGCTCTCAACCTGTTCATCTTGGTGACCAAGTACAGGGAACATGTTTCTATTTTCTCTCTTCCCTCCCTCTAACTTTTAATAGTACACTGCACATACATCCAAGGCTAAAGGAAAAAAAAAGCACTTCTAAATTTCTGGCAACGTTGGGAAGGCACTTTGCTTTTGATTCAAAGTAAAGCAATCCTGTTAAGATAAAATGGAGATAAAAACATATGCATGAGAAAGAGTAAAGTATGGTTTCCTAGGAGTATGTCCTGTATCCCAAATTGTGCTGAACCTCAAAGTGCACATGTACTCTTTCTTGCCCCCTTGGTTGGGAATCAGCAATATTCCATGGGGAAAAGAACCTGCAAAGGGAGAGCACAGAGGAGCCATGTGAGCGCAGGCTGGCCAGCAGGCTGTGAGGGTCCAGTGGGGCGAGGGACTTGTTCTGCTCAGCTTTCCGTTCCCCCAAAACTTTTAGGAACTTTGTATCTTTGAAATCTCCAGCTCTCTGAAACTGGCTGTTAGGAGGAGCAGAGGGTGGAAAGAGTTGGCTGTTTAAGCCCCACTTCCTATGGTAACTAAAAAATGTTTTCAGTAGGAGTTTTAATTACTAACTGTATGGCAAAAGCAGAACACAGTTTAAAAAATGTAGAGTTTGTTTAGAAAATACACACTCTTGCTTGAAGTAAGAAATATGTCTTTTAAAAACATATCTGGGGAAATAAAATGAAGGCTACCACTGGGCTATTTTAGATTAAGCATGAGATAATATTAGTCTTGTATGTGACAGATGTACTAAATAAGTAATTACCATCTTTTCAATAGGAAGTATACAAGAAATAAAGTCCAAGAAGAGCCAAGGCAAAATAAACAAAAATAGAAATGCAGCCCTAATTTGCTCTTAAGATGTTCGGTGTTATTTATTGAACTATCAGAAGGGTTGCTCAGTGGATACCAATGGTGATAATAACTTTTATACCATGAAAACTTAATTTAAAGAACAGAGGATATTAATTGTTCCAGCCTTTAAAAAGGGAATTGATGACGATCTGTCTTAATCAACTTCTTATGCTTTTGTCCATATTTAGTTCCACATTAAAATGATTTAAAATATTTTTGGTAAACCAGAAGACATTTCTTATTGCAGCAGCATAGTCAGTGTTGCTTAATATACCTTTTACTTTTTATGCAGCTGAGCATAACAAATCTTTTTGTTTGAGACATAAAATGAGTAACTTTGGCAGTAAATGTAAGTAGTTCTTAAAAAAAAAAACCCCAAAACAGAAGCCAAACTCCTAAACTTGTTCACTGAAGTGCCAATGAAAGGGATGACTCAGTCCCTTTTTGTGGATGGGGTTATAGTACCACTTCCTCTTGTTTGGTTCAGTGCCCGGAGCAGTGTATGTGGAGTTCAGAGCTCTTCCCATTTAGCCTCCCTTTCACACTCTTCCTTTTATTTATTTTTTTTTTTTTTTTAAGACAACAAAATTATTGACCTTACAAAGGAAAATCTATATAGCTTTCCTCCCATAGGACCACTTGAATTATAGATTTCTGCCTTTTGAAAGACATGCTTGCCTCTAATAGCCTTTAAGAATATTTATAGAATGACACAGTGAAAGCATTTTCCAGCGATCTCCAAGTGTTCCGAAGTTAACCAGATTTTCATTGTTGTATTCCACAGAACATATGCTAATGTTGTACCAAATCAAGTTTAAATCACCAGTCATTCTTAAACCAGTTTATAAAGGTCCACCTGAAAATATTCTGCTTACATTACAGTGAGGGCTTCTGATTTTGATGTAGTTGAGGGGTAGTAATATATCTGCTCAACTCTTAATACTGTGTTTTTGGCAGCTGTTTTCACGTGATCATACCTTGAGAAAGTGTTTGTGTTTTATTTGTTACCTTTCAGTTTTATGTCTTGGGAAGCAGAGGGATGGGAAGGACCCGGACATTAAAGAAATGCTGTACTCCAAACTGCAAGACTAGGTTTCTATTGAATCATTTGTGATGCGAGTAAAGAAATTAACAAATAATTAAAATATAAGGCATTTTAAGCCTTGTTTTACTCTATTTTTATATGAAACTCCAGAATGAGGACTTCCTACCAGGAAAAGATCTTAAAAATCAAGTCCCCCGTTTTTGTCTGATTGGAAAATGCTGAACATGAAGAAAACTACTCTCTTGACATCACAGCTACCATGCTAATTTTTAAAGAATTTTGGTTTTAAGCTTGTTGTGATGTTAAATACTTTGTAGAATACCCATTGTAGCACAAAAAAATTATGACACCGAAACAATGAGCTTTTATTATGCTTGTGCTCACACACACACTCTCCTTGTCTTCAGACAACGAAGATTGCCTAGAGCAAACATCACTTAAAACTTTAAGGCAAATTTTATAACTTTAGTTGTTTTGTAAAATAAGTACATCCTTTTTTTTTTTAAATCATGTAGGGGCTGTGTTACTGATCTTGGAACAAACAACTTAGTGCATTTCCAAGAAAAATACATCTGTGGACTTGGCTGTTGAGAATAATTGTAAAAAGCTCCAAAGCATTCCATAAGGGAGAGAGTAGAGTGTATCAAATATTTTGTATGGAGTCCACCTTGGACTGATAAATAGGTTTTTTATGTTACAGTAGAGACATAGCAAAGAATAATAATTGAATACCTTTTTCAAGTTATATGTCTGCAATACCATTAATAGATGTGGCAATCAGCAGCACTGATTTTGGTAGTTGTCCTCTTTCACTTCTGCTTCTATGTTCTGTGTACTTATGCATTGTGTCAAGAAGTAAAATGGAATTGAAAACTGAAAGGTAGATGTTAAAATTACTTAAATGCATGCTTTTCTTTGGAGAATATGCTTATCTTCATACCCACAAAGTAAACAATTCTTTATATTAAAGAAGAAAAAATTTTCATTGCCTTTAATGTAATTTAATCTTGCCAAATACTTGGGATATGGAATAAACCCCATATATTTCACAATTTTGGGGAAAGTGAAATCACCACCCTTGGGAGGTTAAGAGGTCCAATTTTATTTGCAAAGTGGTGTTTGTCTTTTCAGTAGTGCTGAGAGCTGTGGTCAGTAGTTGGCCAATGCAAATAAAACCTCTTCATACACAGTCTACAAAATAACTTGAAATATGCCATGATGGTGGCTGTGAGAAAGGAAGTGGGGAATGAAGACTTGACTGCTTCTTTAAAATTACATTCTACCTGAATGCAACGCCTGATTTGTAATTATTTATTATATTTTCCTGTTTGCTTATCTTGGCAATAGTGTAGTCCAATAATATAGTCTGATACGGGGCGGGGAGAGTATTTCTGTAGCTGTCATTAAAGGAGCCTTTTCCCAAAGACAATTTGCTAACGGTTTCTTTGGCCTGCTCGTCGCGGTAATTTCCAAAAGCTCTTTATCAAATGTACTATTTTATTAGCATACTGGGTATGCTAATCTCTCTGTACGTGACCTTGCTTGATCATCGTGAAACAAGAAAACTTCAAAATATTTTTTTTTTATGCAGTTTCTTAATCTGAATAAGAATGATGGACACAATATGAACACTTGATCATAAATTAGTGTGTACATAATTTGTATAGCATTTACACAATTTATACAGCTCTTGTAAGCAGTCATCACCCTTTATTTTAACCGTTAATTGAAAACAGCTTTTGAAAACTGTTGCCTTTCAGTGCAGGAATGCTACAAAGAAGAATGGATTTTTTGCTTATGAATGTAAAGATCAGGAATGCAAAATGAGCTGTCCGTTTTCTTAAATAAATGTGAAATATCCTTATTGTTTGTTATCAAAAGATAATAGAGGATCACTTTTTTGAAGTCTCAATGGCTTTATCCAAGTGGCTGATAACTGAGTATGCTTTTAACAATTTGAAGTCTAATGTTTAGACTGAGAATACCTTAAAACAAATTTTTAACCTTCAGGTACCCCTGATTATTACAACAATACATGCAAGAAAATGCTTATGTTTGTTCTGTAAGACTATTTCCATGTACCAGTCTTGTGCAAAGTTTTATAATCAGTCTTTTAGGAATTTGCAGTATTCTCCATAAAGATAACCCAGTTTGATCTCCTAGCTTCTACAAGGAATTGTGGTGTTCGTTTTTGGTTTTTTTTTCCTTGATAGCTTCTGTATTCTTTTTTTTTTTTTTTTTTTTTGGAAAAGGGACTTCTGTGGTAGAGAAAGACGTGACTATCTTCACAGTTCCTATAACGTTTATTTTTCCTTTCTCAGGTCTTTTAAGTGAGAGATTAGTTTCAATTGTGTGAGTTGATAGAAAGTCTTCTTTCCATCAACAAGTCTTCTTTCTGTCTTCTGAAGTTGGACTTCATATTTGTTGTGGACATCCTGATTGTTTATTCATGCAAATAATATCTTTTTGCATACTGTGACACTCAAATGGTTGCTAGCCATTAGGTAGACCTTACTTTTGTATGTTTGTTTGCAGTATTTGTATGTTGATAAAATAGCAAAGGAAAAGATCTCAAGCTTTTTTTTTTTAGTCATTACATCAAAACTGGAGTACGATATGTTCTTTTAAGTCATTGTTCCCTGTCCCTCAAAGTCAACTTACAGTGCAGCTGCACTGTTGGCAGAAGGCGACGTTTATGTCAGTTGCTGTTCTGACAGCTATTCCTGTGTGTCACAGCAATAAAATAGACATAGATCTAATTCTGACCTGGACCAGAGGGAGAGGATGCTGGTGCAGCCCCACAGCTGTAGCAACTTGACAGAACAGATTGACTGACTGACAGAAGGCAACAGCATCCTGAGTGGTTTTCTTGTCCTTACTCCATCAGACTCAGGGTGACGTGTAGGACAAGAAGAGTATCTGGGTCCCTTCTGCAGAGATCGCAAACTCTTTGAATGCAGGAGGAAAGTCTCTCTATCCTTAGTAGCATTACCAGCTAGAAGGCTTTTATGCCTTTATGTGATTAAAATATGAGGAAGAAGTGCTGCTCCCTACAAATGGTGCTGAAGAGTCTGCTGTGATAATCTGACGCTAGGGCCAGATTGACAGGGTGCCAGACTGTACCCTCCAGCTTCATCACTGTAAAACAGAGGTATGGCTGTATGTCTTTCCCCCAACACTTTTTTTTGTTTGATTTCTCTTCCTTTCTCTCCTCACCAGAGACCCCCTGAGAAATGCATTGCTTTTTCTTTATTGATTTGGTAGAACTCTAACTCTTGTTGTTTTAGTTTATCTTTTATGATAGGTAATATAGTTAATGTGCATATCTATCTGTGTTGGATGTGTACTAAGGAGAAAAAAAAAAAAAGCAGGGGACATGGCTTGGCTTTAACCTTTAGAGATATTGTAATGACACTAATGTAAGTCTCAAAGTGAAAAGTATTGTCACTTGGGAACTTGATCCAGCTTGACTTGACCAAAGTGTTACTTGGGTAGTGTCTTTTCGCTGTGCTAAACTTTTACAGCTGTATCCCATGTTGCTTGGCAAGCAATGACCAACACTGAGCTTTTCTTGCTTCCCCTAGTGAAGGACACTGTGAATTCAGAATGTTTATAAATTGTTCAAGAAATATTTTTATTGATCATTAGCCTAAACGGCTTTAATGTAGGTGGGTATTTATTTATTTAAGAGTTTTGTGAAGCAACATTGAATACTACTGTGGCATGAAGGATGGCTTACATAGATTGAATTCCAGTTCCCAGTGAAAGATAGTGGGTGGGGTTTTTTCTTTGGTGATATTTGGTTTTGGTTTTTTTAGTTTTGTTTGTTTTTCCTACTCAAGCTACCCACTTTATTAACAAATTCACTTGATGGACTAGCCTTAGGAATTGGTGAGAATAGTTTCAGCCAGGAGACTGTTGCCCATGGAGCCCTCTGTCTCCCTTTCTGGGATGACAGCAATGTGAGCAGTGGAAGAAGCAGAGGATTATGAAAGCACCAAGGATAGATCTGTGACAAACATTTAGAAGCTACCCCTGAGTATGATTATATTCTTGTGTTTATAGTCCCTATGCTGGCAGATGAGCCATCTACCCATACTTTGGAAAGATGGTCTTAATTTTCTAGCCAGCCTACATGTGGCTTTGACCTTATTTGCAAAAGAATTGGGCATTCAGTGTTGTAACAGAAATAAATGAGATCATTTGAACACCTGTAGTGTTGTGTAAAACTAGGTACTTTAAGATGAAATGCTGATGGTTTTAGAACTTAAATACTCAAGACTAAGATACTTTAGTATTAAAAAGTGTTTTCTACAGTTCCCCATTTATAATAAATTTATAGAGATTTTGTGGAGATTTTATGGTGTTAATGAATTTCTCATGCTGTGGTGATAAGCATGGCAGATACAGCCAGTAGGAAGTTGATAATTCACAAAAGGTTTTTAGTGGTGTCCAATAAATAAGGTATAGGCTAATCAAGTGTTGAGGAGAGGAGAAAATTACTGATTAAATGACTGTTAAGCTTTTTTGTTTTAACCTGAATAAGGTAGACTCCTGTTTAAAATATTATGTGGTGATGTAGTTAAGGGTTATTTTCTAATGCATGTGTCTAAGTAGGTTAATTTTGATTGCACATGGAACACTTCCTGTGATACTGCCCAACTTCAGAATGTTTTAAAGAGTAGACAGTGTTATTGTGGTGTTTTCCACTTATAAATTCCTAGGTTTAAATCACTTATCTTTATAGATTACTTTTTAATATCTTGATTCAGTTATATTGATTCAGTAATCTTCTCAAGGTTGGAATTACCTTCACTTTGCTCTTTTGTTTCTGTAGCATAAACTACCCTGTTTCAGTCAAAAATAGAACTACTGGGGACTAGTATCCTTAATTACACTGGGCAGTCAATAAAGCAGTCATGGTAGGCACTTTTTCAGTGGGCATTGTTTGCTGACAGCATTTCTTTGTGACTTGGGAATGAGCTTCAACTTCAGGTCTTCTCTGGTCATTACTGGCTCCATTAGTACTCTCCTAATTCTGATTTCTCCCGTGTCATGGCTTACACCTGATGTTTGCCTTTCTTGATTCCTCATTACAGAATCTGCCTACCTCCAGGTAAAGTGTCTTGTCCAAGTGTCCAAGTCCTTCTCAAGTCTTCTACCCTCATGTTTGTTCTCCACCAGCAACAGTGCATGAATTCAGAGTACTGGGGAAAGACACCTTACTTTTTATTTTAACTAGCACTATAACATTAAAAATAGGCAGTTAAAGCAAATTGTGGAACATGTTCTGTGTAGACAGATGTGTTGAGAGTAATTATCTGTGTACGTGTTGAACTAATAAACACACAAAGTTTTAAAACGCCTGTTGCTTGTCTGCATTTGGATAGATTTGAACAGGAACAATAGTAAAAGGTACAAACTGATACTAAGGCCTCCTGTCACATTTCAGTTTCCAATTTGTATATATGAGGTTCTATTTATATTTTTTTTAAAGGTAGCAATATAGAATGTTTTCTTCTAACTTAGTTTCAGAAGTATTTGAGTCATTTATTCTGAAGGTTCTGCAAATATACTAGACAACTATATGAGAAGGTAAACAATTTTACCAAAATTTTTAGCAGCTTGGAAACAGGAACTTATAAGGACAAATAATGGGCAACATATTATCATCAAGTTGTGTCTCAGATTGATGCAGGGGGTTTTTAATGTTGTTTTAAAATATTCTTAAATAAAATTTGTTGTACGTTAATAAAATTTGTTGTACTTGCTAACAGTTTATTTGGAGAAAACAGTTGGCTCTTTTCAGTTACAGGCAAATACAGAAATGTAGACTGTAGATTGCTGAAATGTGAGATTATTAAGTATTTTTGCTTACAATAACATTACTGTATCAAAACTATAATCTTGGCAGTGTTTCTCTGGACATACTTGAAATTGGTTACACCCATCTTTTGGCTACATAATGCAGGGCTTTAGTTCTTAGGAGTGAATTATATTTACAGAGATGATGCAGCCAATTTCCCTGTTGGTGCATCGTCTGTTTCAAATGACTTATTACCCATGTGGTCATTCTTAGACACTGGTTACTGCCTTTTGAAATTCACAGTCCTTAAATGCTGCTTCTTCTGCAGGCAATGAAACCTTTTGCAGTTGCAGTAGATACCTGGAAGTCGGTTCCCAAGGTATCTAGAATAAACTATTGCTTTAAATGATCAAATCTTAATGATTAAATGTTTACTAGTTTGTTTAAAGATTACAACATGATACTGCCATATTAGGGAAGCCTAATAAAACAAAATGTTTCAATAAAGCATTTAAAAATTAATTATTTCAATGGAAGAAATAATAATATTTTTGGTAAAGACTTCATCTAGAAAGTGTAGTGTGTACAGGAGTAAGACAGGTCCACCTAGGCCAGTTTCCTGTTGCCCATAAACAAAGACTAGGTAATGAAGAGAGCTTATTAACTAGGACAATACCAAGTGAAGCCTCACTAGAACACGTTCTCAGCCTCTCAAAATGCACAGTGCGTGCAGTTCCTGAGTGGGCTCATTGCATTTAATAGACATGATATTTTTTCCTTACATGAATGCTTATTGCTTTTTGAACCCACTGTAGCCTTTTAGTATCTGTAACACTTCATTGCAAGAATTATCATGACCTAAATTTACAGTGTGCAAGGAGCTGCTTCTGATGAAGATTTTGCACCTGTCAGATAGTAATTTAATTTGTACCTCCTAGATGGTGAACAGTCTTGCATCCTTGTATTGTTCAGAATACTACAGCCAGAGTTCTTAATACAAGTGTATTAAAAATACTGTTCACTTTCATGAAGTTTTTGCAGTGCAGTTTGTCTATATACTGTCTATATAACTAACTGCAGTTTTATATAAAATTTTTAATACACTTTTTTGTTCTGATGTTAAGTGACTGTTGCTACTGTATCCTGTCTTCAGCTGATTTTGCTATGCAGAATTTCAGCATAGCTTTGATCAAAGGCATTGGTTTCTTCTAAAGAATACCTTAAAATAAAATATGTATCTGGGTTGATGATTTGTCACGGTTGAGACTGCACTGTTTGAAAACAACAACATTATTATCTTAGATATAAATGGTGATGGGCTTTTAACTACAAATGTGCTGCCAAGCTGTGTCGCAATGATTGCTCTGTATAATACATTTTATAAAATTGTTTCAGATAGCTTAATTTAATATTTGTTGTCAGACTTTATAATTCATGGGAGTTTGGGGTTGGTTTTTTTTCTAGCTCAGTAGTTGTTGACCCACTTGTCTGTTTTATAAATAAAAATAGTTTTTCTCCTTTATTGGCAATCTATTTATGTAAACTAAAACTTAGTATTTCACAAAGAACTTTTTCAAATACTTTATGCCCTCTTGGAGGTTTTCATACGAATTTTCAATTACAGCGGGAGGGCCAAATGGTGTAAGTGTTGTTATGATAAGCAGATTGGAGATTTAAAAAGCAGTAAAATATAAAAGCAATGGAGAGCTTTTATTTTGAATGCATGCTTGCTGTAAAAAAACATTTAATTTACTTGTTAAAAGCTGGAACTTAGGCTACCCATATTCGATGCTTCCTTTTCCTTTCTTAAAAGGAATGTAAAAATGTAATTTGATTGACCTAGTTTATCTTCTAGTTTTAAAGTAGGTTAAATTAAAATACAAATGTTAACTTCCTTCAAAGGTGCTGAATAAACTGTTTTAATTATTAAAACACTTATTTGGTAACTAGATGTCTTTACATTTTATTGCAGCAAGTTATTATTGTAGATTTAATTTATAATTTTCATATTTTCTATGAATAAAATATAAAGTATAATAAAGATGCTGTATCACTTCTTCCATTGAGTTGGAGGACATTAAGTGGACAGAACTTTAATTTGTTCAAAAATAATTCAGTTTCAAGAATATGTTGTGATACAGCTGTGGAAAGATAATCCTATTGTAGGTATCACTTTGTGAGAGAACACTTTGTTGCAATACTTAGTTTTTTATTAAGTAAATCCTTAGCACATTAAATCTTTCTTGTTTCTTCCATTTGAATTGCATTATTGTTTTTTAACTGAGTTGACAGCTGTGGTGGTTCATTTTAGCATCTGCCTTTTGACTTACTCTTTTTAAAATGTCTGTTTTGTCGTTTTCATATGTTTTTACCTAACAGTCCTCTTTATAAGTTTTCATAATTTGTGGTGCCTTTCCTTGATTGTAGTTTGCCTGATGGGGCAGTACTAGCATTACTGTCTTACTCAGTGCTTACATGTTAGTCTTGATTTTGAGAACCTCACTGCATTCTTGTTATTATGCAGATTATGCTTGAGTCTGCTACAGGCTTATGTCTACTTATAGTATGTTTGCTACCCTTGCATAATTTCATTAAATGACATATAAGTAAAAGAAAAGAGAAATGCCAGCTATTTGGTACTGAGAGGAATGCAGACCAGTTGCTTTTTATTTTCTTTAGCTTCTCTTTTAGTGAATACAGAGCAGTAATGAATGAATGGAATTATTGCTTTGTCTTGCTTTTTATTAGAGGCATTTGGAATACTTATTAAAGGCTTTTCCAAGTATCAACCATTGAATTACTCTGGCAAGTGCTTTTAATCATGTCTTTGTCCAGTGTCAAGCAGGTCATATTATTTGAAGAAGTTTTCCATAAAAGATTTTATTCAGTTCTCTGGTTTTGTTTTCTTTTTAACTTTATGACATCTTAAATAGCTGTAGGTTTTTTTCTGTGTAAGTGTGTCATGTTGTTTATTGGAAAATTAAGGTAAAGTTTGGGGGAACACTGCTTTTAATTTTATTACTTATAAATAACTTCTAAATTGTTCATTTTGCTCTGCTTTGTTTACACTTCTAAATGTACACTGTTAAATTTCCAAGATAAAAGTCTTATTAGAAAATCTAACTTTAAAGAAGCAAAACCTCCTTTAATTTAGACTTTCATTTTGTGCTATACAGAGTTCCTGAGCTTAAAACCAAATGAGATAGTTCTTTTTCGCAGGAAAATGTAATGACACACATGGAAGTTACTTGCTGTATTTTGTAAATATCTGCATTGTTTATTGGTGTGGTAGTGAAGCATTAATGTAGCAATTATCTTGATAAGAGGCGGTCAAATGTTAAAAGCTTTCTGTCAGCTTGACATGTGACTTTGGCATTAACTAGCTGCTTGTTCATTTTGAAGAAGCTTACTTCTGATTAAGTTTGCCTAGTTGTGTGAAGCCTCAGACTATGTAAATCTGGAGCCTGTGACTTCCTGTGACTGCTGGATTCAGTACACGCTATTGAGAATGCCGTATTTTCAGAGGCTTTTTGTATTCTGCTCACGGTGTTTGCTGAGCAGGAACTGTAGCTAAAAATAACTAAAATGAATTTCTCTGTCTTTCTTTCTCACTGCAGGATGACGTAGCTTTGCCAAGGATTTATCAGCTAAGCAGAAAATGAGCTTAACATCCTGGTTTTTGGTGAGCAGTGGAGGCACCCGCCATAGGCTGCCACGAGAAATGATTTTTGTTGGAAGAGATGACTGTGAACTGATGTTACAGGTAATTGCATCTGCCTTCCACGTGCAACTGCTCACATCGTGAACAGCAGTTTTATGTTCCTTTTAAAAATTAAATTCTCAAGGTGTTGGGAGAGCGATTGTTTTGATTAATCTTTTGTGTTCATAGAAAAAGCTGGTTTGAATATATTGCAATCAATCATACAGTTACTGTCAAAGTGCAGAGGATCACATATTCTTCATATAAATCACATACAGAGTGCAAGAATTGAAGATGAAATAAATTTTGCAGTATGATCTGTAGAGTAAGTAGACTGTGTACTCCGTAAAATGTGATAATGCTAAGTGCACGGGATGTTTTGGAAAAGAGCTTTCTTTTTTTCCGCAACCTGTAATCTAATTTAGTCACATGATCTTGTTGTACAAAGGCATATTAAATTAGTAGAGAAGAATATTTATCTCTAAGGAAGCTGAATGACTCAGTCTCAGTAATGGTTTCAGTGGAATTGTAAAAATACCAGTCTTAGTATAGTCTGATACTTCAGTAACTTCCTCAACTTTCAGGATCACTATGCAGAACTCTTAGAGGTAAGTAACTGTATTGTTACGTAGCCATATTGAATGCACTTTGCCCTATCAAAGCTGTAGTCCTTTCAGCTGTGTCTTTCTAGTATATATTTTTGAGTGATTAATTTTTTGAGAGTTTCTTCTTGGTTTCTTGTCTTTGGTTACCATAGAACACTTCAGAGGATTTAACTTCAAAACTAATATTCTTAACCCTTCATACCATTCAATAAACTATTTTCTTTTGGTTTTTTGTTGGGTTTTTTTTTTGTTGTTCCCAAGAGTTGTGTATGTAGCCATTAATGACCAAACTAGAATGAAAATGAAATACCTAGACTTGCAAATGAAATACCTAGAAACCTGTTTCTATGTGTATTACTCAGAAGATGGTATCTCTAGTAAACTGCATTTGGCTCTTAACCTCAGAAGGCATCCAAAGGTTTTATTGGTGATAGAAATACTTTTTCCTGTTAGAAAGTAGTTGCAAATACTTGTAATTTCTCTTTAAAGACAGGCAGTATGATGTCTTAGTGATTTATGAGGGAAGTATTAAGAAAAAAACCCAATAAACACACACAAAAACCCCCAACACCCAAAGCAACCAAAAAACCCTACCCTGTTGGTTTCTGCCCAGAAGATTACAATCAAAAAATCTTTTTCTTTTACCACTAGCTTGTTGTAATGGGTTGTTGTCCTTGAGTGAGGGAGTCTTTTCTTCCTTCGCTCTCCTCTATAACATCTTCTATCCATGGTTGATCAGTCCTTAAAGTGAAGCTGAATGCTTAAGCATTTATTATTTTGTGTTACAAAACTTCAGCCATCATCACCTTCAAAAGTAGCTGCCTCTGATTAATATTGTGAATAGATTCCAGTCAAATACAAATGTTATTTGTTTTGTATTGACTTCAGAGGTAGTAAAAAGAATCAAGGGGCCTGGTGATTTTCAAGAATACTCTCTTTAGCCTGCTGTTATGTTAGGTCTACTTGCCAGCATGACTGTAACACCACATACTGCTGAAGGGGGAGGAACCCACCAGAAGAGAAGAGCTAATAATGTGTTCTTGTTCTGTATGTATAGCTCTTTGTGTAGGACCTTCTTTTCCACTCTTGACAACTTGGTTGTTCTCTTACTGCAAAGCGTGTGGACAATGCATGATAGAGAGAGCAGAGTGTAATGCTTTTATTCATAATCTCTTGACAGAAAATATGTTATAAAAGCCTTATTAAAAAGCATTTCAGCTCTGTTGCATGCTTGATAGAATTAGACCTCAGATCTGTACCTAACCACTGTTCTTCTAACAGAGGTTTTGTTCGTGTCTAGGAATACAGATTTGCTTTAACTGCATTATTTTGTAAATCTGCTCAAACATAGTGTGTAGTATTTGTATTTTGCTAGCTACTCCAATGTGTCACCCTGCTTCTTGATAAATACCACATTTTCCCCTTCTTTCACCATTATGTTTAGAAAACTTTTTGAATCTTGACGGGGGAATCATTTCCAAGGTGAAAAATTCAACATTATTCATAATATCAAAATTATTTCCAAAGAATAATACTCTTATTTTCTTTATTCTGAACATTTTCTTAATAGTCTGGATTGGATTGAAGAGTCTGTCTAAAATAATGCTAATTACAAATTTATTATAACTGAGGATGGAGTTTTCCTCTTTATATTCGTACAGCCCTTAGCACACTTATTCTGTGATTTGTATCATTTCTGCAGTCATATATAAATCTTTGTACTGGGTCTGGTTGGAATGCAGTTAATTCTCTTTATAGAAGCCCTTATGTTGCTGTGTTCTGGATTTGTCACTAATATTTTAGCTGTTGCTGAAGAGTGTGCAGTTTTGAGACAATCTCTTTCTCACTCCTACACACATATGACTATGTTGGGGGTGCCTGGGAAGTTTAGAGGGAACCCAGCCAGGTCTGTTGACCCAAACTGACCAAAGGGGTTTTCTGTGCCCTATAGCGTCATGCTTAGCAATGAACAACGAGTGAGAGGGCATCAGGTAATTTAACCACTGCTCAACTGGCTGGGCTTTGGTCTGCTCATGAGAAGTAGTGGGTGATTGTATTTGCATCCCTTGAGTTCTTCTTTCTTCTTCCTCTTTCTTTTGTTGCTTAAGCTATCTTTAGCTCAACCTCTGAGTTTTCTTGCTTTTCTTCCCCATCACACTGGAGCAGGGGGGAGAGAGTGGGCGGCTGTGTGGTGCTTAGCTGCCAGCCACGGCACCACAGTCTTATAAAAAGTAAATTGAAATTGAGGCTGCAACAACAGATCAGAAGGAAAAATGGTATTTGAAAGATTTGCACAATCTTTGCACCTGCAAAGATAATTTGCAATAAGTAAAGGTATGTCCAGTTAAATGCAAGTAATCTGAGCCTGAGGAGAACCATAATGTTCTGTAGAATTTTGGGTGTTTTCTAAAAGCCACAGACTTGAGTAATCATTCATACAATTTCAGGAAACATGACAAAATATCATGAAGCTTTAAGGATATTTTTGTGTCCTTTCCATTTTAACTTATTTTTAATAAATAGCATATAAAGATAATAAAATACTTTATCACTAATACAATATGTATTTCAATAACATAATTGAAAGAAGTTCAGAATTTTTTTCCCATAACCTAGATAAAGATAGGGTAATTCTTGTGCTTGCATTACTGCATCACTTGAGTGTAGAAAAGCTTAATCTCTGCTTGACATTATAGGCTTAGCAGAACACTCACATCGGTGAATTTGATTTTACTGAGATAGCTTGTTTTCACTCGAAGAAAGGTTATTAAGTTAGTAGAAAATTAACTATACTGGTATATATTCATCTACCACTGAGAACACTTAACTAATGTAGTATACTAGTACAGCTTTTATTGGTGTGGACTTTGTTGTTCATTTTTCTGTCTCTTCCTTAATTCTCCCCTCACCATTTATATCCTGGTATAGAACACTCCCCTTCTATACCCCCCCAAGACTACAGAGCAAATTGGCTCAAATGAAAAGTGTAAAAATAACATAGTAAATGTAAACAGAAGAAGACTGATTTCACTTCTTTGGGAAAAAAGTGAAGCAATCAAAAGTTGGCATGTAAAGGAAGAATAAGGAAGTAAATTGAAAAGAAGGAAAAAAAAAATTGGCACATCTCAAGAAATCAAGGAATAAGATGTTAAATGTGGGATGCTGAGAAGAGAAAGCATTTCCTTAGGAGTCACAATTGTGTGTTCTGATGCCTTGAACTGGCTAATATACTGATAAGCTGGGACTCCTAGAACTGTCAGACTGCAGGTGCTGGTACAGAAATATGCACAGAAGTCTTGGCCAGAAATCTACCTCTCTTGGTGCTATGTAGTCCTGAACAATGAGCTAAGTAGCAAGGGTAGAAGATGCAAACCTGAAACTAGAAAGAATGCTGTGGAAGAGTTTTGCTGCTATGCAGTCATGTCAGGACACTGCACTAGCAGAATTACCAGCAGACAGACAGAGATCAAGTGTGCACAGGGGAGGATGAGCTATGAGCTCTGTCTGGTTGGGAACTCCACTGGACATCAAGGTGCCGACCACATGCATGCGTAAAGAAAGCATACATCCAGCTTCACCTCTTCCTCACTTGAAGTCAGCACCTCAGGCTGCAAACACTTGGCCACAGGCAAGTGCTAAAAGAGGGACTTAGCTGTCAGGGAGGTGATGTTCTTGGATGAAATAATAACAAGGATTGTTCCTGATCTATGGGTTGACGTGGATGTTAATTAATTAATTAAATGCTGAAGTGCATAAGGAAGGACTGATAAAAGAGAGTCAGAACTGATGGGAATAGTAATTCAGGAACTGCTCAGATATTTAGTGAGGAGAATATAGCTAATTTGTTTAGGAAATTGAGACCAAGGAGAAACAATTTCCATGCGTGTATACTATAGTAAGTATCCCAGGCAACACAATGGAAGATTTACTGATGCATGAGAGGAAATGGTGTGTTTCAGAGAGAGCAGCAGTACCACAGAATCTTATTCATGTTTTGAAAGATGCATGTAGTTAAGGAGAGAGAGAGAGAGGAAAAAAAAAAAGATGAAGTTCATGATGTCAGAATGATACTATGCTGAACTGAAAAAAAAATAATTTTTGTATATGTCTGGATCTGACTTATAATCACATTTGGAGAAACATTAAGACAATAATTCTTCTGAATTAATTTTGGGATTCTGCATTTGACACCCAGAGCCAGTGTTGGGTATGATTAGAAGTTTACTTTTTTCATATGTGGAACTAATTTTTTTAATACAATTTGAATAAATGTGCTATGTAGAAAGAAAATTATCATGCTACTTTAAAAAATAGCCATTAATGCCATGTCAATCTGGTTTTGAAATACCTTATTTTACATAATTTTTTAAATATATTTTAGTCACGAAGTGTGGACAAGCAACATGCTGTGCTTAACTATGATGCTTCTACGGATGAACACTTGGTGAAGGATTTGGGCAGCTTGAATGGGGTAAGTTAACATAAGAAATGGATAGCTCCCCATAGGCTTTTGTATGTTTGTTTTGAAGTTTTTTTGAGCAAGGAGAGTATGACTTAAGAAGTGTACATTAATATCTTTTTAATGTGGGATTGGAGATGGAGGAATATTCAAAAGGAAAATTTATTTTTTGTGGAAGTTTTCCACTTCACATTATATGAAGGGATGCAGTAAATCCCATTAATAAGAGGGCCTTGTCAGTAGGAAAAAATCAAAAGAATAAAAAGGAATATGTTAGTCTTCTGTGTTTCAGAAATGTAGAGAAAAAAAAGATCTTCATTATATTGTTTGAAAAAATAAGAGATTTCCAACTCTAAAATGTCTGGTTAAGAAATGGATTCTTACTTCATATGCTATTCCTTTTTACCCCTTTTTTCCTGCAGAAAAGAATGTTAAACTGTACTTCCTATGTGGAAAAAAGAGTTAAGTTTGCAATAACCATGTTGTGTGTAAACCTGTTTAACTAATTCTGTATTTGCATTTAGTTTCTCAGTGTACATTTTGTCAAAATACCTATGAATAATGTGTAATAATCAAGTTATTACAAACTAATATAGGAAAAATGCAAAGTTAAGAGCAAAATAAAGTTTCATATGACAATTTACATTTAAGGCTTTTCTAGGAATTGTGTATACAATATCCTAGGTAAGCTTCACCTTTTTCAAATGTTTTGAATACTATAACAGATTATTAAAAACTTTGTCATATTTTTATAGCCCTTTAGATACTTCTTTATGAGCTGTTCATACGCATGAGCTATGGTTGTTATTTTAGATAATTTTAAATGTTTGGCTGTGTCATGAATGTGTACAGAATAAAATAATGAGTTCATCTGTGATTACTTATTTGAGTTAATATTTAGAAAGCTACTGGTGGTGAATAGCTTTGTCAAATGCTTAAAAAAAACGGAAGATGATGAAGAAACCTCAAGTTACTGCCTGTTAGCATTGAATTAGGTTTTGGTGTTTGATCTTGGAGTGCATTTCAAAATAAAAACCCTGATAGTCTGTCTCTATTAGCTTTTCTGTATTTTAAGGTAACTAACTCAGCCTACCAGTTAAGGTGACGAACTCAGTCTTGACTCCATGTGAAACCACTGTAACCTGGAGGGATATATTCTTTGAACAGTTGTAGACATATAAGAACTTTGCTCCTTAAATATTTAATATACCTCTGTATTTTGAAAGTCAGTGCACTGTTTCAAGGCAGTGATAAAAAATGAAGTCAGTGCATAGTAATTTTTTGCTGAACCATTTGATTTTATTCTCTAGTTCTATGTCACTCCTGTAGTCAATAGGCATACCTTCAGATTTTCATTGCCTTGTCACAAAACTTGAATTTAATAAAAATATGTGTTAAAAGGCCTTAATCTGACTCCTTTCTTTGCTTCTGGTAAAGAGCTTTCAGTTACTGACTTCAATTGATCTGATTCATTCTCAGGTTTAAGCTGTCAGTTGCTCTATAGCATTCACCCAGAGACATCAAAGGAACTCTTTCTGCCCACAGTTTTGAGACAGGGAATACTAAGTCTCAGGAGTTCAGTCCTTGCTCTTTATCTTAGCAGTGCTTCCCTTGCTATCTCCTTCCAACTGTGCTTTTCCTACATACGTGTGCCTGCCTGGTTTCTGGTCGAAACAGGAAACGTGTAATTTTGTAACACTGTACTTAGTTGTATTGTCAGAACAACACATGCAGTGCCTCTGTACTATGTGGTAAACTGCTGACTAGGCAGTAATTCTTTTAGTCTAGCTACTATTTCCACTGAGAACACCACCTTCCTAACAGCCAAATCCCTCTTTTAGTGCTTCATCAGCTTCTACTGATTCTTACTTTGCTTGCTTCATCAAGAGCAAACATTTATTTTGGGTCTCCCCACTTAGTCCCATTTCTTTGGAGAACAGATGTGTACTTTCTTAGTGTATAGGACCACTCCATTCATAGTGGAATGCACTTTAACCACTCAAGATAATTCAGAGTTTAAGGGGAGATGATTACTACTGATACATAGCGCTTGTCTTTTTGAATTTTATGAATCCCGAATACTTTAATGAGATGAACTGTAATTGCACGTAATGCCCTAATGCCTGAATATTCTGTATGATTGATTCACACTCAGTTCAGTGAAAAGGTTACAGCAGTCTTCATCTTGGACTTCATATATCTAGATTTAAAAATAAAGCAAAAGTAAATTTTAATCAGATTTACATGATGTAAAGTTTTATTTCTGATAATGTCATGACTCCTTGTCATTCCTGCTTTTCTTTTATTTCATACAAAAAAAATTAAGGAATTTCTCTTTTCTGAAGAAAATGTGTACAGTTGCTAAGATATGATCTGTTATTCCACCGGTATCAACAGAATTCAACTGTATTTTCTCCTTTGACTTGTGACCTCAAAAAGATACCAGAAAAATTATCAAATATCCATGGTTCTGTTGAACCCATCTATCCTTCTCAGGGATATTTACAGGATAGTGAAGTCCTTTTGCACCGATGTATTTGAAGAATAAAGCTTTGGAAGTCATGTGAATATATAAAAATGTGTGTAGAGTAATTTAAAGGGGGAAAAGGATTCCTTATTTACATAGTAACTAGCTTTTCAAGCTTTGTCTTGCATCCCAAAGCCTGTGGTATGATTTTAAAACTCCAATGGCAAAGCAAGTGAGCCTTGGTTGTTGTATGCCATCAGTTCAGCCATGAGGAGGTCTGTAGACAGCACACACTGCCTTCATAGTCCTCTGGGTTAAGTATACTGCATGCACTTGAATTTCAGAACACTGACCTGGGCAGAAAAATGCATACATACATAATACATGCATGTCCACAAGGTGGCCTAAAGTTTGGCGATTCACTAAAATTCAAGCCTTGGCGATATTCTTCACTGGGATTTTTGCTCTGAACTTTCACAATATTAAAGAGAAATAAATATGCATTAAACAACACTCAAAGTTTCATGCTTACAAACTAGTAAATAGTTGTACCTTTAATTTTTATTTCTTATGGAATATATTTTCTATGAAGGAGGTAAGCAATTTTTTAAATAATAAAGTAAACATTATTTTCATTTAGAAAAAGAAAATAAAACAGAAGACCCCTTTACTGTTTTGAGAAAGGCCATTGTTTCTGTCTTTCTAGACTTCATCTAATACTACATTTAGATGAACAACACAAGTGTTCAAAGATTCAGATTTTTGGCTTACAAAATGATTCAAGTCTCTTTTTTTGTGTGTGTGTGTCCCTAACTTCAAAATGCTTAAAAAATGGCACATTTCAGCTGCTGCATTCCTTAGAAACACTGATGATCCTTCGGGGTTGTGATATTCCGAGTCCTCAAAACTAGCACGAACCACTAGTAAATGTGATTCAGAAAGGTACTCTGAGTATTTAATCTATCTGTAGTATTAACATGTAGTTATTAGATAAAGTGAAAATGGGAAAGAAGCTGTAAATTTTTTTGAAATATGGGAACAGATGCACCTGATAAATAATTCATAAAATAATGCAACAGTCTCATACCAGTTAATCCATAAATATTATATGTGGCTTGAATTTGCCCTAAATTAAGGCTTGGTTTTGGATTTTAAAAGAAGGTGAAGGAAGTAGCACTTCACATATAGCTGATGATTCATATTTCTTACAAGGAAGATGCTACATTCTTTTCAGGTAGAAGGAGAGGGAAGATTTGAAGAAAGCCAGGGGAGAACGTAGAGGAGAGGAGTTTAAGAATATAAATTGTAGCTTCGTAATGCAGATTTGAATTGAGCCTTGAGGAATAGTTTAAGGCAAGATGCTGTGCAGAAGTTTATTGTCAGCTCACACTGTATAAAGATTCTTCAAAGATCTGTGACTTTGAAAGTGTCTTAAATATTATGCAGAGTTACATTTACAGTTTTCTTTTTTCTTTGTAGCCTGATATATAGTTTTTGTAATCAAAAGCTTAGTATTCTATTCTACTAGACAATACATGTCTTCACCCTTTTATATTTCTCTATCACTGAGTGAATTTAGAAGATACTGACACAATACAGAGTTTTCTCTGAGGATAACAAATTCAGTTTAAGAAACAATTCACTTTCACAGTTAAGAGATTCAGCCTAATTTGGAAAGTTCTAAGAGCAGTGGTATGACTTGTGATGATGTGATAGTTTCACTGGGCTAGCCCTTGGCTAGCAGCCAACACAGCCGTTCACCCACGACCCTGGGATTAAGAGTCTCAACAGAGTCGCAACAGAAGGGTCAAAATGGGAGATGGCAGGTTCTAGGAGAAGACAGGGCAATTTGTGAGAACGCTGCTCTCAGTTCTGGACACTCACTCTTACCTTAGCATGTTAGCATCCTTGATTTCTGTTATCAGAAATCATCACATACAACTTCTGGTCGTACTGATGTTAGTAACCTGGGCAGTTTGCTTGATGCTGACAGCTTGCCTTCCTAAGGCTGTAACTCAGTCTAGAATTTTCTTTAGGACTTGAATAATCTAACTTCAAGCCCTATTTATGTTCAATTATTTTTTTTTTTCCTACAGAGATTAAATTATTTTCCAACTCTTCTAAATTACATTTCTGTGACCCATTTTGACTTGAACATGTATTATTATTCCTCTTTGCTTCCTTTGTAATTAGTCATTGTACGTACCTCAGGTGTTCTTGAAATTATACTAGCATGCTTTTGCAAAGTCCTTGCTACTTTTCACTGTTAGGTTTAATCTGGACCTCGGAATCGGAGTGATTGGTAATTGTACTGCCTCTAACAGCCGACTGATAGCGCTGGTGAATTGGGCAAACTTTCAGCTACACAAATCTTTCTCCAAATCACTGAAAGCTTGGCTGATTTTTCCAATTATGTTTCCAGCAGTCATATCATGAAAGAGAGGATTACTTATTGTACAGTAACTGAATTTTCAAAAGGCATTGTCAAGGCTACAGGATTTGCTCTGCTTTGCTGCTGCTAGCTGGTATAATACTGTTATTTCTGCTTACAAATGTTGTTATACCTGTTCTTTCAAGAGTCACAATATACTGGATTCTTTATCAATGCTGTTTGAGTTACTTGGATGCACTAACTTGGTCCGATTTTCTTTTAAATTCTTTGATAAAGTTTAGAAATTATAAGCTACCTCAGAACTCTCATATCCAGTGTTAAATACTGTACAAATGTGATGATAAATCAATTCTGACAGCTAACTGGGTTTTTAAAAGCAAGCTACAAGAAAAATAATGAGTGGAGGTGCTAATCTGACAGAACATTACTCAGCCATTCAGTATCTGCTACTACAAGTTTAAACTTGTAAGAAACTTTTCAAGGCCAGTGTGGTGTCAGCAGCCTGGTTAGTGACTGGTGTTTAACTTTTATTTTGAAGTATTTTGTGAAGCTGGTGGCAGTTTGAGCTTATACTTTAATTCCCTAGTGAATCACCAGTAGAAAATTTGCAGTGCTGAAAACTTTTCTTATAAAACTAGTTAAGTGATTTGTCATTTTATTATTTAGGAATTTAACACTATCTCTTTCTATCTTCCTAATTTATTTCTGTAGACATTTGTGAATGACGTGAGGATTCCAGAACAGACATACATCACTCTGAAGTTAGAAGATAAATTGAGATTCGGATATGATATCCTTGTCATAAAAATGCACAATGCCCTGACACAGTTTTCTTGCTAAAAGTATGGTTGTGTTAAATGAAAGTTTCTCACACTCTTTGAGAAGCAACTTTGAAATATTTATTTCTCTCATTAATACAAAAATGCCAATTTTAGAGAAAATTGCTGGGTTTAGAATACTGTTCCTTGATCAGAACTGTTGGATAAAGTACATTTCATTGTTTCTCATCACAAGAAACCTCAACTTGAAGTTACGATTTAAAACTTAATGTGTTGCTAAGAAACATTACTTTTCTTGGTGTCATGTAGACAAATATTTGTATCATATGAGATTTTTATACAGGTAGAGAAGTAATTACTCAGCAAAAAATGAATGAAAATAAAGATACCTTAATGTTGTAATACAAGTTATCTACGCAGTGTTCCATTTACAAGTAGTAAATAATTCTACTGTGTATTTGCTTTGATGAGTATGATAGCGCATATTAGTCCTGATAGTGACATATTTGTACAAGTGTCACCACTCCAATGGCAGAATAGGCTGCAGAACTATTGCTTTTCTGTAAAATCCATTTGTGAATTGAGAAATCTTCCCAGTATTTTCCTTAGCATTTCCTACATACCAACCTTTTTACTGTCGTAAGGGGAGAGATGAGAGTCCCTGAAGAAGCACTTAAGGTAAAACAATGTGCAGTTCCTAGATGATGTTCTGTCACTGTGTAGTTGTTGGTAACATAGGAGGCTTTTTCCCTCTTTGAGTGTGGTTTGCTTTTTTTTTTCTCTAATGTTATGTAGCATGAAAAATTCACAAGTCAGCTCCAGTTATCCCAAAAATCTTCAGAGGCAGAAGGGCCGAAGCAAACCAGCTCCAAAAGCTCAGAGTCCAAGGTAACAGACTCCACAGCAGAAGTGCAGCACAAAACTCCAGAAGCACTGAAATCTGAAGAGAAATCAATGGGTAAGGTTCATTTGCTTTGTTAGGCTGCTTGTGAAATTATATAGATAGTAAAAACTCCACATATGTGAGATTTTAAACATACTTGAAGTGTAATTAATAACTTTCAGAATTTAATTTCTGCCTTTTTTACTGTAGTAGCCGCATGTTAAGAAAACTCTAAAAGGGACATTCAATCAGCATTTATCAGATTTTTGCATTTCTCTTTCCCAAAATCACAAAATTTCAGTATTTGTGGCAGGAAAGTGTGATATTTTTTGCAGTTTAACTGAAAATATTAGTTCAGGAACAGTTTGTACTTTTTACCACCACCGTTGTCAAGTGTGCCCTTTTTTTCCCCCTTTTAATCAGGTGGGAGTTTGTTTGTTTGTTTTATAGATATTAACATTCATTGTTAGATATATCAGGGTAGAATGTAAGTGTTCTGTTGAGGTTTAGAAACTAGCATTGATCTTGTTTCTACATCATTTCATATTTATGTGATGTGCCATGGTGGCTCTGCTGTAAACGTCTTAACGTCAGTGTGAGATTTGTTACAGCTTATTGTTTGTCTTAACACTTGCTGTGTTACCTGTAACTACAGGAGATAACAACAAGAATGAGAAAGGAATCAGGTATTGTTACTTCCTTAATATGGAGCTGACTACATCTGACTCCTTAGGTCAAGGCTATACAGTTTTCTTTAGGTTTAATCCATTCTTCTGGAAGACACTTGAAAGAGTTCTCTTCCCTACATATGGGATTCTGTGGTGTAACGAATCTGTTTGTTTTGTTGGGTGAGTGGCATCTTATTAAGGATACATAAAGCCTATTCAGTACTTCACGGTTCCTACTCAATATGGCTTTTTGGCATTGAGGTCCTTTTAAATTTTCATAAAGTGCCACCGTGGGATTTTTTTTATCCTCATCTTCCATTTTTCTCTTTACTCTTCCAAAAATAACAGTCAAAGTTAATGATAGGGATTTATATTTGAGTGCAACTCTTGGCAGCTTTTTTAGGGATTGAGTCTCTGATTGTTGCTGTATATATGCATAGCTGTTCACTATTGCTAGTTACACAAGCATCAGCCATCAAGTTTTTTAAAACAATTCATTGTTGACTAAAGTGTAATGCTGTTTAAAAAAAGAAATACTTAATATCTTCAAATCATATTGAAACTTTTGCCAAGGCTATGAAATTATGTATCATCATTGGAATAGTAGTGAATAAAACATTGAATAAAAGTGATGAAATTCATGATAGGCAAAGTAACAGTCAAGCTAAGCTGAATTTGAACAGATCGTGTTATTTTATATAAAAATTGTTTAAAGTATCTTCAAAATGTCTGTGTGATACTAGAATAGCAAAATCTCAGTAAGGTGAAGTATTCTTCCAATAGATCAGGTCAAAACTAATCCACTCAATTTATCATCAAGGTAGAAGTCTTAATTATAGCAGTGTGTTTTTTCTAATTGAATCTTTATGTTTAAATGTGTTTAATCATGTGTATACATCCTATATAAAAAATAGCGGTTTTATTTGTACTGTAATTTAACTATTGCCTTTTTTTAAAAAAAAAAAAAAGGTTGCGCTCATTATTGTTTTACCCAAGGTAACTTTCATCACTCTGGTAGCTGTCAGCAATTTGGAACCTTGGTAACATTGCAAAATTTGATCAGTTTTTCATGCTGTGAGTTCAGATTTCACTGAAAGGTCAATGTGGGTAAAAGTGAGAATCTTCTCACAGAAATAGCACTGAACAGCTTTTAGGAATGCACTGCTGTGCTGATGATTTCAAACCGAAAGCAGAAAGTAATCTTTACAGATATATCAGGGTAACAATAAGAGATGTCAGCTGCCTTTGCCTGAACATTTGTGCCAAAAGTTTTGATCAGGTCATTAGTAAGCTTTTATATTTAGAACTCGGATCAGTTATCCAGCCTCCAAGTTTGTTTTGCATTTCAGCAAATGCACGCAACCAGTTCACTTCAGCTTCCTGGAGAAATGATCCAAGCAAATGATTCTCTCTTCATGTTATTTCAACCTAAATATCACAACAAAACAGAAAAGTAATTTCCTTTGCTTTGGGCTGACTTTATAGATCTTTCTGCCATGCCTCGTGGGACACCTTTGTATGGGCAGCCAGCCTGGTGGGGTGATGATGAAGCTGATGAAAAAAGTGGTTGTAAGCCAGATAGCAAGAATGAAGAAAAAATGCATGAGACAGGGGCTTCAGGTAAGTTTGTTGTCTTATTCTCCTGGAAGTTGTGCTCTTTAGTAAAGTACACATGTTCTTACCTAGGGAACTAAACTGATATTAATGTTTGGAAGTGTCACAGACAGTTTACATAGATTAAAGCCTATTAAAATTAAATTAGTTTTAAAAAAAAAAAATCTCTGAGAAACTGCATTTCCAAAGATCGATTTTGCATACATTGTAGCAGTTCTCTAGTATATAATAGAATTTGTTATCAGTAAATATAGAAAAAAATGTTACCTGACCCAATGTGACTCATCAAATTAATCCGTATCTGTCATTTTATATGCTGAAAATTAGAGATTGCATGGGGATATTTTATCAAAATAATTTCTGAAAATGCATGATGCGATATTATTTTTGTATTCAACTTTTAGCTATATAAGGTGACCCATGCTAACATTCTCTGCTGTAATTCAGTAGTTCTTGCAGTAAAGATTTATGTAGTCTAAAGCCAGACTGGTAATGTTTATTTCCCCATAATACAGTTGGAGTTTTTTGTTGTTTGGGTTTTTTTTTTTTGTTGTTAGCTTGTCTATACACAGTATGTATTGCCAAAACTTAAATCTCAATTTCTATTATTAGGCTTCTAAATCTATCATCAGGCATATAAATAAAGTGACTTCTATTCTAATAAAGCGAACACCCTTAAAACTTAGTTAGGACAAAAAACAAACATGTTTGTTTAGCTGTTTAGACATGCATTGAAGGCCCAACGATTTTAAATCTGCATTTTTTTAAAGTGCTTTAACTGAGGTGGGAATTTCTCTCTTCCTGTAGTAGTAGTTGCCTTGTTACCAGGAATGCTGTTTGCAGGAGTTGGAGTAAACTCTAAAAACATGTAAAAACAAACTTAACTAACTTCAACTTCATGAAGTTAACTTTTTGTCATAGCCTGTATTGACCTTTTTCACATTAGTCTAAAGTTGTCACAACTCAGACATTAAAGTAAATCCCTTAAGATTTGGACTAGTAGAAAAAAAACAAGTGAAAACAAGTAAAAAAAATTAGTAACAGCTTTTATGCAACTTAACTTTGCATGTAAAAGAACTGCATCATAATGCAGTACAATTATAGAACACTTTCTTGGTTGTTTTTCTGACGAAAAATTTCTCTACTGTATGCAGCATGAATAGAATATGCTATTGTGTGCTCGTATGGAGGCTTTTTAAGTACAGGTTTACTATCCTACATTAATAATCTCTAATTCTACAGTTCAAATCTTGTCTAGAAATATGTTCTTCAAACAAGTTTAGGCATTCCTAAGGAATGGAAATTTTGTTCCTGATGGAAATAATGAGAGACAATGACTATTAGATGTTGTTCCACTTCCATTTTTCTTAACGAAAAGGAAAAGTGCATATATCATCAGTTACAAGGAAAAAGCACTAAGTCCTTGTCTTCAAGTCATGCCGTTGATAGACTTGCTACCCACATGATTCTCTTTGCTTTCCAAATTACAGGAGGCATTAATTATTGACTATGAAACCTGTGACTCTCTATCTTGCTGTATATGCCAAACAGGGATGGTAAAGTCTCTAGTATCTGTGGTTTTATTGCTCAGATGCCAATGTTTGTAGCAAACTAATAAAACAAAAATACAAATTCATCAAGCTTTTTATACTCGCGTGTATCTATCTACATTGTTTTAATTTAAAAAACATGTATGTGATTTGCTCTCATTAAGTATAAGGTTATTAAAAAGTAATATCCTGATGTCTGTAGTTTTGATGTCATGCCATTACCAAGGTATGACACAAGGTTCCAGCTTCTACCTAGTAGCATGCCAGTTCTTTTTTTTCATAATTTTAAATTGCCTTTTCAGAAGCATTATTGCCTCAAATGGTTTACATGCTCATGTATATGTTTTACCAAGAGATTTTTCAGAAGGTGATCAGTGTTTCTGTCTTAGTTCCTTAGTTCAAAGAAAAATAGGATTCCAACTTCCTCTCAAACTAATCAAGGAAGTGCAGTCTTTTTCATTAGTAGACAAAAATAAGTTTGTTCTAGACAGAACTTTAGTAGTGGGGATATTTTTTACATGCTTTGCCTTTGTGAAGTCATCAGTAGGTGAATGATGAATAGAGAAAATGGACTAATATTTTCTACAGTGTTTAACTGATTTTGTTTACTTTCCAAATGTATATATATAAAAATTTGGACCCAGAGCCTTCTTGGCAAATACAGCATTTATTTTTTTCAAAATGTACAACATATGTTAGAAATCCCTTTTGTTTGTGGTGTTGTTTAATCATTAATTTATCTCCTACGAATAGAACTAATCTAAGTAGAGTGTAGGAATAGCTTCTCTTTCCTCAAACTGACAGATTAATAAATCTGCTAGAATGGAATTTAGTTTCAATAAGAACATACTAAACAAAAGCTTATGTGAAACGTTATAGAAAGACACTGCTGGGGAAAAAAACAAAAGCTGACATTTTTGCAACACAATTTAATTTGGGAGGATGTGGAACTAAAATCCCTTGTATAGACAAGTGATTTATTTATCTTGATCACTTAATCTCTGAGTAGGCATTAGTTGTATGTTTTACTAGTCTGGTTTTTGACTGTTAATATTTTTAGTAGTGCTAGCAGAGAGCCTGAGAAGACAGAGCAGATAAGAGTTGACATTTGCCTCTATGGATACTTTTCCTCTGTCCCAGAACACTAAATATGTCTACCTAGAAGTGTGCAAAAAAATATCCTGAATGTTTTCATAGAATTATAAAATAAAGACGTAAGCTTTTTGGGCCCTTTTGGCCTACAATTATGTTCCATGAAAACATTAGGTTAATTTTCAACAAGTTTGTGTGTATTTTCTTCTTTAATAAAAAATGTTCAAAAGAGATGCAGTTATTTCATCTTTCATGGGCTAAATAGCATTAAGTATTTAAACTAATTTGGAGCACACTTCTTAATGTAAACTGCCTAAAAGTAACTACATTGCAGGTGGATTCAGGTACATAAGTTCTTAAACTTTTTGTTCAGTAACTCAAATTGCTAAAGCATGATAACATTTTAACAAACTAATCTTATGAAGAATCTACGTCATGCATTAATGATTTGGTACATGATTATTCACTGAATAGAAAAGAAGGCATGAATTATAACAGATGGAGCAAGGTTTAATGAGGAGATTGAAATGGGAGATTTGTTTCTGCTAAGCCAACTATACACAATTAGTCTTTACAGTCTCAAGTTAATAAGATTATTTCAGTGTTACTGTGTTTGTATCTTACTGGAAACTCACTAATAGAAATTATTTGCAAACAGAGCAGAATAGTCTGGAAAACCTTAAAAAGAAAAAAGCCTTTCTGCTTTTTTCAGACTTGTGTATTACTCTGACTTAATGATCTGTAGATCTGCTGGTCTGTATTAAAACGAACAGTTGCATATGCACCTATGATGTGACTTTGTATCTATGCTGCAATTGTTCAATTTACCTGTTGTTAGCAAATTTACCAGGTGTGTAATTATTATTATTGCCATGCAGTACGCACTCACTTCCTGGAAAAGCAAAAACTGCATTCTCTGCTGATCTCAGTAGTGGTTGTAGAGTTTTACATCATTAATGCCTTTACCAGAAATCTAAGAAAATATAGCAGTCAACTTTTAAACAGGCTTTTAGAATCTGAAATGACTTTTTTCCATTTGTCTTGAAGTAATTTTTAATTCCTGCATTGTATTACAATATATCAGATTACATGTTCCTTATATTTAAGACATTGTGTCCCTTTAAGGTAAAGCAGGCCATTATTTTAGAAATTCAAATATAATCAGTGCATGTAGGAGATTACACACATTTAGAGAGAGCAATTTTGATATTATTCTATGACATGTTATGGCATTAAAAGACAAAGAGAGCAAAGATCTTATTTAATACTTTTACAAGTTTTATTCTTACGATTGTATTTTGAAGGCAGAAAAAAAGAACATTTCTAAAAAAAGAGGCTTCATTCTATCTTTGTAGATGGTAATATGTTCATATACACAGGCAATTTCTTGCGTATCTGAAAGGTTGTGTTGAATAGCACAGAACACCTGTGACATTTCTTGTCCAGTTTGGCAAGTAAAACTTTAAGATTCTGACTATTTGTGTGTGTGTGTGTAAGTTAAGAAATAAAACTTTAAAAACCAAAAAATCCTAGAAAATTTAATCGAATCTGCTGATGTCAAAGTGAGTGTTACTTTTCTAATTATCATCTCTGAAATTACTCTGGTAAAGAATCTCCCTGAATCTCCATTTGGTTAAGCCTATGATTTCCCAAGTATTACATAGTTTCCCTCTTAGTGTCTCCTAGACTCATTATTTCATTAATAGTCTCACTACACCTGTGTAGCAGCTAGTTATTGCTTGCCTTGTAGAAGCTGTGGCACAGTTGTCTTTTGTAGCTCTAGGCTTTTGTAGAATAAGGGCTCCTTTTGGTTCTTTTTCAGCCCCTTTCCTTTCACTCTTGCTAGTTCAGAAACCTCTTCAGTTTCTGAAGATTGCAGTTCACAACCCATCCATCCCCTAATTTTCCCCAAATACACTTTTGATTCCACACAATTACCTTTTTTGCTGTACAGATACTATGCTTGTTCTATTTAAAAATTGTAGAGCTGTGATGACCACTATCTTCACTATTAGCTTGAAGATTTTCTCTTAAATCTATCTATATTTAGTCTGATACATAATTTCCTTCATCTTGGCAGATGACTTTTTATAATAGGATTTCAAAGGTAAGGCTGTTTTATAGATCACTCTTTGTAAAATTTAGAAAGCTGTAAGGACTTGCAGTTAGCATTTGGGTGAAAAATTCCAAAAGGTGGTTCAGATCAGGATCTAGGTTAACTCTTCTAAAAATGCAAGTACTTCAGGCTTGAAAACAGGATTTTTGAGTAATTAATATTAACTTGTACTTCATATATTTTCCATTACATGATTTCTCTGTATTTTTCTAGTTTAGAAAAATTTGCAGCTTAGTTGTAGTCTCACTTCTTTTGATTATACTCACTCTGTCATAATTTAGATTCAAATGATGTTATAGCATCTGGTTAATAAAAACTATTCAAATCAAATACTGTGCATATCACTGTAGAATAATCGGTTGATATCAGATGTTAAATTTGATGCAGACAGGTTTCACAGGGAAAATTTTTTTTATTAAATTGGCCACCAACGCGGATAAGCTGTTATAGATCCCCCTCATCCTAAGCCTACCAGACAATCTTACACTTTTCAAAAGATGGTGATGAACCAGTTGTTTCATATTTACTGAGAAATACTGCTTATTGTGTGGCCAGTAGATTGTTCTTGTCTGGCCCTAAAGTAGAAATATTTCTGTATTAGCCAGTTATCTTTTGAAGGAACATAGAATACTGTATTTTGTAACTTAGTTATTGGTTATGGGAATCGCATGGAATTGTAGACTTGAAGCTCTGAATAGAACCATAGGGGAAAAATAAAGGTACATATGAACTGACTCCAAAGTGGACTACTCTCCTGTTTAATGAGTGTTACGTACTGTAAAGATCCTGGTTCTAGATTTGATCATACTAGAGCTTGATCCATTCCAGCTTGTTAGCTGAATGAAACAGAATAATGATAATTTACCTGAAATCTACTAGCTGCAAAGTGTGACTTTTGTTTATTTCTATGTATTTTTTGGCTAAACACAGAAACTTTTAAAGATTACCTTTGCATCAGTAAAAGAGGTGAATTCTATATCGTTTGTCTACTGGCATAAATTTTTTCAGAAAGAGAACTTTTCAGAATGCACATTTCTGTTGACAAATCCTAAGTGAGATTTTTGCCACTTACAGCCAAAGCTCATGCTGTCTTTTCAGTAATACTTTTTATATGTAACTCTGGAATTCTTTTTCCAGAACTAGGTTGCTCAGTCTTCTTCACAGTCTTACTGTTTATTCCAGAAATTACTCAAGTGGCCTTTACAGGAGTTCAGAAACTTCTTGAAGAACCTGAAGTGCTGTGAAATCTGTTTCTTATTTTTCTTAATAGGATGCAGCACAGATGCCAAGCAAGCTGAGGAGCAATCTGCAACTGCAAGTGAAGAACTTTATCCTTTCTGTAGGGAGCCGAGTTATTTTGAAATCCCTACAAAAGAGTTCCAGCAAACTTCACAGGTAGCAGAGAGCACTATTCATGAAATTCCAACAAAAGACACCCAAAGCTCCCATGCAGCAGGTGCAGGACATGCTTCCTTTACCATTGAATTTGATGACAACACTCCAGGAAAAGTAACAATCAAAGATCACGTGACAAAATTCGCATCGGAGCAGCGTCACAAGTCAAAAAAACCTTCTTCCTCCAATGGTCAGGACCTGCCTGGGCTTCAGACAGTTATGATGGCTGCAGAGAGCAAAGTAGCAGATTGGCTAGCACAGAACAATCCTCCTAGAATGATATGGGAACCAACAGAGGAGGATTCCAAAAGCATTAAGAGTGACGTTCCAGTGTACTTGAAGAGACTGAAAGGTAAAGTGGATAATTCCAGCTATGATTATTTCTGAAAGCAGTGATCCCTCACCAGCATCCAGTGAGTGGATCCCTGCGCCCTTGTGGAGTTCATTTGAAACCTCAAATACTCCACACACGTGCAAGGATCTGTGTTGGGAAATTTTATTTGAGTGTGAAGTCTTAAAAAGAGGGTAGAAAACCAAATCCTAAATCATCATTTACTTCAGACAGTGATACTGCAAATAAAATTAAATCAAATGTTAAGTGTGAGAAGTGTAATTTCTTTTGTATGCCACTGAGCAGAATAGAGAAGAAAGTAGCTTTGATGTTCAGATGAAGCTTCCACTGACGTTCAAACTTTCAGAATGAAAACTTCTGAAGAACTTTTTCCAGCTCTCTCTCCTGTTTTTAATTTCAGCACGTTAACTTCTATTCCTGTTTCCTTGATTCTCCAACATTGTCATGTCTAGCTCTTAAACCAGCTGGGACTGGGTACAATGTGCTTTGTCTTACTGATCAAAGGTCTGCCTTTTAAGGCTGACTCTTCCATATTAAGGTAAAATTAAAATTCTGAAAACAGAATTATATCAATGTGCTAGCATTAAGTACGTAACATACTCTTTCTTCTAGAGTGTATCACAAAGCATTCTTTGGTCTTCATGATACTGTTTTATATTCATGAAAATTCTTTAACGTATTAGCCATGTAACTTTGATAAATAGGAAAGGCTTTGTTTACAGGGCTTTAGCCTTTTTCTGGCAGAAGCTGCTCAAAGTTTGATAAATCTTCATCTGAGAGGTGAAAGTTACGAGGTGCATATGGTGATAATAAATATCTAAATTTTCTCATCTTCTGTGATGCGTTTGTCTTCGTACTTTTTCAAATCATAGGGAATATGCCTAGCCACTTTGAAAGTTTGATTTAAAAAAAAAATTCTTTTTTCTGCTCAGCTTTTTCTTACAATATCCTGTACTGAAGTCACACTGCTGAAATTATGTGACTTTCACTGTGATGTTGATGTTTATTTTAATTATTTACAAGTATATGAACCATCACATTGTTTTCTTAAGCACTGTACAAATAAGTAGCAAACAGGAATGTAAGTTGAGATTTCAGCTGTATATTCAGTGCTATTAGTATAAGTAATGTTTTGAAATGTGTGTTTACTACTCAACTGAAGAGTAGCTGCATAAGCTAACTATGTAGGTGGGAAAAGCTCAAAAAAGCTATCCTCTTGAGAATAAAAAAGAATAAAGTCTACATTCTATGTATACAGCAGTAAGACTTGAAAAGAGTTCAAAGAAGGTAAAACTATTCCTTCTCAGGAACTGAGCTAAAACTTAGAAATGCAGACACTTTCATTGTACGTACAGTTGCTCTGTGTTAAATGTGACTTACCGTGTATGAGCATCCAGCCATCTATGCATTTTCAAGTATCATTGCAGAGTACATTTATAGGCATATATACGATTTATTAATTACGTGATCCTTATTCATAGATCTCAAAGTAGCTTGTGGAATTAATAAGTAATAACAACTATTTTATGTGCATATATCAGATGCTGAGGGGAGTAAATGATGGAAAAATTCATTGTACGTCTTGGAAAGAATAATAAATAATTAATTCCCATTTTCAATAGACATTTCTCACGATAAAATGTTGTAAATGTGTGAGGAATCCAACAGTATGAACTGTGGCTCTCAGTAGGTATTTTCAGCTACCAGAAGACCTATTAAGGTTTTTCTTTTTCCTCTTAACTCTGCCTACAGTGTTTCAGTAGTCAGTTGCAATCAACTTTCTGTGTAACAAAATGAATGTAATTGGGAAACATACTGTAGTACAGCTGGCAAAATACTGGTAAGTATTCACAGATGAGAATATTGGTGGAAAGGGTAATTCAAATGCACTGCTGTTACTGATCCGCTTATGAAGTGTTTCATTGTTTCACTCCTAGGAAGTTGATTGCGTTGCAAGAAGCTGTACAAAATTTGCGGAGCCACGTACTGTAGCTGTTGGAGTCTAAACAGAAAACCAATCCGAAATTCTTTCTTTCTTAGTTTGCCCGTCTCTTTTGTATTTGTTAGGTTGTTGGATTTTTTTGTTTGTTTCATTGTGCTATGTATTCTTTTGCTTTCCTTGTAGGGAATAAGCATGATGATGGTACGCAAAGTGATTCAGAAAATGCTGGTGCACACCGGCATTACAGTAAGCGGGCAGCACTTGAAGAACACTTACGGCATCATCATACAGAGCTGAAAAAGTCACACCAGAAAGTCCATTCCACAGAAAAGCAGCCAGAGCAAGCTGGTTTGAGTCAAACTGCCTTTATGATTGAGTTTTTTGATGAAGACCATCCTCGAAAGAGACGTTCTTACTCTTTTTCTCAGAATGCAGGAGCTCTGTGCCCAGAATCTCCAACACCTCACGCACGAGCTGAAAGGGTGAAACCTACATCAGGAGAGAAAGCAGTCCCTTCATCTGTGCAAGCTAGCTCATTGCATCACAGAGCAGTACATGGTGTTCATGCAAAACTTCTAAAACAAAAATCAGAAGAACCCTCTGCTGCATTACCTGTCTTACAATCTGCATTGTTAAGGAGTTCAGGAAGCCTTGGCCATAGGCCTAATCAGAACCAGGAAATGGACAAAAAGTTGAAAAGCCAACATATTTCTGCTGCTACTGAAAAGGACAATGAGGATGACCAGAGTGACAAAGGTACTTACACTATTGAGTTGGAAAATCCCAATTCTGAAGAAATGGAGGCCCGTAAAATGATTGACAAGGTGAGAAACCTAAAATATATACTGATGTTAAATTAATATGTGATGTGTGGGCAACAGTCTACCACTTCAGTTCTACTTACTAAAGCTACTGCAATAATACAGATTTTTAAGCCAGTATGTAATGATGAAATAGGCAATGTCATAAAAACAGCATTAGGCATTTTGCTAAAAATTACTTCCGTTTGATACTGCTGTTCTTTTAGTTTGGTAGTTTTAATGTGTTTTCAAAGTATTTAAGTACTGTAAGAATACTAGTCAACAGAATTCAATTAAATGGTATTTTTGAGAGTTGTTAGATTCAAATTTATTATGTCCCTATGGAAATACTCACCTGTTCTTAAAGTCCTATAGTCTCTGTAGTTTTCAGTATATAAATTGGTTCCATCCAAATCATCATATATAAATAGATTGTAAATGTTTTCTATACCTATAAAAAAGTATATTCAATAACAGTAACTTAAATTTCAGCATTCATTATAAAGAGTAAGTATAAGAACGCTTTCATTTTCCAAAAGTGTGTATATGATAGCAATGTCATTTTTGTAGTTTGTTTATAGGCATATGCTTCATTAGCCTTAGAAAACTTATGATGACCAAGTAACTTTTGCTTCTTGGTAACAATATAAATAACAATACAAATCATATTTACAGTTAAATAACTGCAGCTGACTCTTTCTTTGGATTCAACAGGAAGATATGGGTGGGAGAAGCTATGTGTAATCATTTTACTTAACTGACCTTTGAAGAGGATTTTTTTTTTTTTGTTATTGTTGCGTTTTCCTAACCAATCTGTTGTGGTAGAATTCTGGCATTGAAATCTAGGCAATGTTTTGGCCAATTTAACAAGAAATTTGTTGCTTACTTCTTATAGATTTTGTGTGTCTGAAATTTTTACAGAGCGAAACAAATATATTAGTACATTGAGAATGAATTTTGGCTAAATGCTGAAAAATATTTTTTGAAAGACAAGCTATCTTTACTGTTTTGATTTTGTAGAAAAATGCTGACATAGTGGGGAAATGGGAAATTTTATTTTAGATTGTTTTATGTTGTAAAAGGTGTTTATGGAGCATTTGGGAGGGGAGGGTTAAAATAAAGAGAATTGCGTTCAATAAAATCATAAAGATAACGGTTCCACTTCTTACGGATTCTGAAAAGGAGACTTGACTTTAAGTCAGTATTCAAAGAACTTCTGAGAACTTACAGGCATTCCAAATGAAGCAAGTGAACATTAAAGGACATCATTGCTTTGACTTAGTAAATAAATATCTACATTTAATTCTTAAGTTATAATTCTTAAATTAAATTACATCAGAAAATGTGTGAGTTTTGGTTTTGCTAAGTATAGTTGTGCAATAGGGTTTATTTGAAAACCAGAAAAAATAAAACATTTGGAAAGAGACGATTTATATACTTTGTAAGAATGTTAATACCGTCTAATTCTTAATAAGATTTCAAATTATTTGTCGTCTTTAATATCTGATCAGGATATCTGCGGTCAGTTTTTTGTTTGAAACAAATCTCTTTTGTTACAGGAAAGATTCAGGAATAGGAAGTGAGTGTAAGTGTTAGGGATGGTAGTAAAGTATTGGTTAATATTCTTAGTGTTGTATAAAAATCTTTTGGATATCATAAATACCTCTTACTGCTAACCTAAAAAGTGTCACTGCTAGAAATTAAAGATTTAGTATGAAGTAAAGCAGAGATGCTTTTTCTTTGAGGTCTTCTGATACGTTTTCCCTTAGTAACTGTACTGAAGTATTATGATCAGTGTATTTTACACCCAGTTCAAAGAGTCCTGGCTAGCAATTCTTACTTGATTCGGTAATATGAAAGAAGTATGATATCATTTTTATGAAGTGCAGAAAAATAGACAATGAAAAAAATCAAAACCAAATGAAAGCCAAAATTTCTTCCTCCAACTGAGCTTGGCTTTGATTCTCTCCTGTTTTAAATTGCTAATGCTGTGGATTCTATTCCTTTGCTGAAGGTGGATAAGTGAGGAATAAGGCAAGGACTTTTGTTAGTCTGTTGATTGCTCTGCTGCTTTATTGAGGATTTAAGAGAATTATTGGTATACATTTTATCAATAATTCCAGTATAGCGTCTCTTTCTTTGTTGGCAACTCAGTCCTTTTTCTGAGCAGTTACAATGCCTGCTCAATTGAGTCTCCTTTAAGGTGTCTGGTGGGTCAAAAGATTAACTGAAAGTCAAGAGTTGCACTTGCTAGGAAACACTACAAATAGCAAGGATAGCTTTCTAAAACATTTGCACCAATAATGCAGGCTTGTCAGTAATGATTTACATTAGAATGATGCTAAGATCTGTGTCTGGTTTACCTGAAAAATTTCCTGTGGAATAAAGTACTTCTGCTTTGGATGTTTTTTCCCTTTTATTGGAAGAAAGTGTGAGAATGACCGTAATGTTAAAAGATTACACTCAGTGCAACTCATTCACTTGAGCCTTAACCTTACTCCTGATAGGCACAGTCTATTCTTTTCTCTGGAAAGGAGCATAAGAGCAAACCACAACTGCAAGAGCAGCGTTAACTTGTCAAAGATTAAAGTGTGATTAATAATGCTTCTTTGAGCTAAAGAATCCAAGAGAGCTATGCAGGAAATCAAAATTAGAATTCTCAGAAAAAATGGAAAAAAATATATATCTGTATAATTTTTTAAAAAGAGGGGAAAGACCTATAAGTTCAGCTATATTGTTTCCTTCAGAAGTACCACTTTGCTTAATACAGCCTTTTATTAAAGATTCTAGGAAATAAACTCAAGGAAAAGAGATGTGTGTGTGGAATGATTTAAAAATCAAAAAAGGATGCTGTCCTGCTCATTCAACATCCTGATTTCATTTAGATTGCCAAGGATCCATTTCTTCCTCTGCTACTCTCTAAAATTCTACAGCAGAAAAGGAGTAGAATAACAAACAACATATTCTTTTTTTCTTGAATATTTTACATTCTGGCTTTTGAAAAGAGAATGGGAGAAAGATACAAAAATAATCAGAAGAAAAAAGGAAGACATTTTCTATGTAACAGAGAAAAGCTTTTTAGTGAGACACTTTTACCTAAGAGAGAGGTGTAATAATTTATCTGCAGTAATTACTGTCTTTAAGCTGAATGTCTGTCACTCACCTAAAAAGAAAGATTCTAAAAACATTGAGGTTTGTGATTTACACAACTTTGAACATCTAGATAATTTGCTGAGCTAATGAAATTAAAATCAGACAAGATACCAAGATCTGACATGCAACGTCACTGGAATAAAATCAATTTATATAAATGCCCACAGAGACAGAACTGAGCAGGAAAAGAGATATTGGTTAAATTGTTTGCGAATTTGCAAGATTTAAAAAAACAGATTTGATTTGGTGGCAAAAAAAAAAGAGTAAATAATAAAAATAGTAAGCAGATAGTTTTCAGTTGTAAATATGATAAAAATGCAAGATGTGTACAATCATCTAGGCTTAGATCAGTCGTGATAGGAACTGATTCAGGAATACTAAGAATTATTTCTTCTGTGCTGTTGTTTGAATTTTATTCATAAATCTTAAATATATTGTCAGAGGAAGTGAATATCACTGCATTGTGGCCAGCTTTGAACAATTATGTTCTAAGCAGTTATGTTTAGAATTGGTGTGTCATGTCTCTTACAACAAAGCAAACATCTTGGAGAATAACTAAAAAAAAAAATTTTAAAAATTAAGTAAGTAGAAAAAATAAAAAACAATATAAAATTTTGCAGAGGTTAGAAAAAATGTCCAGCTTTGTTATTAGGCAGAGAGAGAGAAGCATTCATCATAAGATTTCATTTTTAAATATAATACATGTACATGTACATGTCCTGGACAAATATCAAAACACGAAACTATAACAGAAGGAGAATGGGTATGGTTTAGGGGATTTTGTTTGGTTTTTGCTTAAGTGAATTTAATTTCCTGGTATTTCTGAATGGAAAGATTTCTCAGAGTTCCCACTGTACAGAGACAGTGGTTCTAATCTGCAAACAGTTGTAATCTTCCCCTGGCTCCCACCGTAGCTGCCTTCTCTCCTTAGCCAATCAGCAGGTGAGGATGCTGTCTCCACAGTATTCCTGTGCTTACACAGGATCCAGTGGTGCTTTTCACAAGTAGCACAAGCCCATGCACACAAACTCCATCTTCTATTATTGACATTTTCTCCAAAACAAATACTACTAGGACTTCTGACTCATTTTTTAGTAACTTGACATTATTACTATTTCTTTAAATCCTGTTGGTTTTTTGATATGTAGACTGAGTGAATATGGCTAGTATTGCTGGTATGGAAATGTGTTGTACATTGCCCTCTTCTGTCACTATTTATCTGCATTTTTATTCTAATAGCCCTCTGTCACTTCTAGTTTACAAAATATAAATTCTAAGCAAGATCAGTGCTGTTCCTCAGAAATGTATGTGTTCTTTTCACTTGTTCTCTACAGTATAAATGTATGGTTGTGTCTTAATGTTCTCTGTAAATAGAGAACACTTGAAAAATAGCAATAAACCTTGCTTCCTGAAAGTCCTTTCATTAGCCAATGATATTTCTGCATCCAGGTGTTCAAATGTAACTTAAATTCATAAACAAGTATGAATTAGTAGGCAAACAGGTTTAGAAAATAAATACATTAACAACATGGAAGTAAATTATGATTGAATAATAGATGCTGGCTCTCTTTTTATACTTGTAGAGCTCTTTTTAAAATTACCATTGAGAGCAATTTCATCAATGTGAAAAAAGTAAAGCTGTTTCTATGTACTGCAGAGACCACCTTGAACATACCAAGCTTACAATATTCACTACTCAAATAGCTTCAGAAAGCCACAACTCTTTCTATCAGGATAATACTCATATTGTTGCAGCTGACAGCTAAGTACAAAATAAAACAATTTCAGGGGTTTGATTTGATTTAGGACATATTTTCATTGTTACTTTTAACACGTAAAATACACAAGTAAATGGGGCAGAGTCATAGACTTTGTTTTCCATTGCATCCAGCCATTCCACCCTTGAGATAGGTTCAGTGCTTTCTTCTGTTAACACTTAGCAATTGCTCTCTGTTTTGCACTGAGTTATAAATTTTTTAATTTGTTTTACATTTTTTAAATAACCAAATTTGTTCTGTGAGAACGAAGTTGTTCTCAGCAGTCATATCAGGTTGAAAAAGAATCCTTGACCACAGGAAACGTAAGTCTGTCAGTGGATGAAAGAATTAAAAATTATGTTTCTGCAGTTCATCTTCCTTTTTGTTGATATAAAAAGACTGCAAATTATCAGGCTAATGAGTTTTCTTTTTTCAATAAAGCAAAATACTACAAGTAATAAATTTTAATAAATGAATGTGCAAATAATTCTGGATGTGTTTGGAATATTAAATACTTTGAAGCTATTGCAATAAATAAAAAGCAACTCGATCAGTTTTTTGCAAGCTCTTCAGGGGTTTTCTTAGGGAAGTCCTTTTTTGGTTTTGTGTAGGGTTTTCTTCTTCTGCCAATTTAATTCCAGGGTATTTCTGAATGGAAATACTTTGTAGAACTTACTATAGCAGAGTTAAACCCTTCTACGCATTTGTGAGAAGGGAAGGAACAGAATAGAGGCTTTATGTGTGTTTCGATTCTCATCAGCCTAGCTCACCAGGGAATCTAGGATATTATAGCAGCTCGTATGCATATGGAAACACCTGGATTACATAAAGTTTTCTTTAGTCCCAAAATTGTTTTCTTCAATTATGTTATATTAATTTAAACTTCCTGATAAATAATTTATTTAGATCTCAAATTCAACATTCTGATTCCCAACCAGAAGTAAAACTTGGAAAACAGTACCAAAATTGAACCTGAATCCATCCTTCTGCCATCTTCAAAAAGAATTATTGTGAACGTTTGATGATTTTGTTTTCAATGCAAATTGAAAGTTCGTATTTTAAATCTCTTTTTTTCCAATTTATTTTTAATTGGAAAATTAAAATTCTATAATATTTAATTTTATTTAATTATATACTATGCAAAGAGTATACATAAAATACTATTCTATTAACACAGCCTTGAGGGAGATTCTTTTTTCCTCTTTAAAAATTTGGAATCACTAATAATTTTGGAGGGAAAGCTGTTCATATGGACACCAGGTTTTCCATTTTCATTTTCTACATAATTCTGCTCACAATGATACTTGTATTTCAGTTTAGTTTTATTCTATTGGGGTTTTTTTAGTGTATATAAATGGGAACCTATTCTGAAATGTAATTATAATAAAATGGAATCTCCATATTCTTTTTGCTCCCAGAATATGTCTGCTCATACAGTATTATGTTACTGGCCAATGTGTTCTTCAAGGGCTGCATACTTTTGAATGATTTGTTGCTTTAAGTGTTCATAAAGCTTGTTTACCAGATCTTGTCTTCTCTGTTGCAAACCTTCCAGTGATCTTGCAGATAGCATGAAGCATTGTATTAAGCTAAGGAACAGCTAAATGAAGAATTGTGGAGTGACAGTTTAAGATTGCTGTTATTCTAAATATTTTTAAAGTAAGAGTGACAAAATCATTAGTAAGTATTTTATTAAATTGTTACATTTGTATCTATCAGTATTTCTGTGAGAAGTACAGACTAATTCAGATGTTTTCCATCATTTGTAAATAGTGTGCAATGCACAGCAGGGATTGATTTTAAAACATGGAGCCATATACCAAATTAAAACATTAAGATCTGCAAGGTTAGTAGAAAATGTATATTCTGAACTCTTTTTACTGAAACTGTCTTCTTTCAAAGCCTTATATTTACAGTGGAGGGGAGAGAGGGAGATGTTTTGATTGCAATATATGTTATTGGAACTCCTCTAGTTATGGAGTTAGCATACATATGGAACTCCTCTTGGCAGACTTCTGCAGTGTTACAAATTACAAACTACCTGAAAAGAATCAATGGCCAATGAGTAAGTTAGGAGGAAAAAAAAATAAATCTCAGCATGTTTCAGTGATTTTTTTACAGACCAAGACATCTACCTATTTTCAAAAAATGACTTTCAGGTCTTCTGTCTTTTCACACCCTCTGAGTTTAATTGTTTTTACCATTGCTTCAGCAATTTCTTCTAGAAATAATTCCTTTCAGCCTCACAAAGTTTCTTGGTTGCAGAATGACCGTATGAATACAATGCTAAAAAACCAGTAGAACAGTTGAAACCTATCAAGTCATCTGAGCATATAAATTTTTTCAAGTGTTCAGAAGATGTTTGTAACCTTTTTTCTTTTAAGGGGAGGAGGAGGAGTCTTACAGTCTCTAAATTTATTGTTTGCTTTTGAATTTGGAATTCTAAAGAAAATTAATTCTTCACAATAGCAGGCAGGCACAAAATATGTATGCATGTAAATATGTAATGGACATCTGGTAAGAGGAAGTTATTAGACTTGGCAGATTGATCCTTTTCATTCACTTATATAGCTTTTTGATACCAGAGCATCTTACATCTGATTCTATATCTTCAATATATAGTTAAAATGACATAAACAGCTTCTGTGAAAATCCATGGCTATTCATGAGATATGCCCTGCACAGAACACAGTCTGTTCGCCTGGGATCTCTAAGATAACTGCCAAGAACAAGCAAATTCTATTAAAATCAGACTTCTCAGAAGCAACTTGGTTAAACAGTTCATGCAGCAGCTAAACGCAAAGTGAAGTTGGGCATTGCACTCTGGGTCATCACAGTTTCTCAAAGGTGGGAAGAAAATGTTTGCCTTTTGTCTTTTCTATCTGATCGGTAACTGACTTAACAACCAATTTACTGTATATTATGAATGTCTGGACTCCTTTCTTTGGAAGAGGAAGAGCTCAGTCTGAATACTAAGTGCAGCATTGCCAAGATGATCTGCGATATGGATCTGAAGCCTTTCCTGTTTCCTTGCTCTCTAGAATCCTCTTTTCCTGTCAATCAAGGATTCTCTGACTGTGGCTTATTTACACTTTCTTCATCTTGCTTAGTACATCCAAACTGTGTCCAGATCCTACTTGTTTCCAAATTGATGTCTCTCTCCTCTTTTTTTCTTTTTTCTTTCTTTTCTTTTTTCTTTTTTTTAAGGATTTTTCTTTTTCTTCTTCTTGCTGCCTTGACTGTATCAGTTCACAGCTCAGTTTCTGAAATCTACTTTTATTTTACTTCCCTAACAAATATACTTATCATCTTCCTTCCCCCAAAAATTTATGAAACGTAATTGCTATTATAATTTACATTCCCATCAGTTTAAAATGGCAAATACCTTATTTCATATTTCCTCCTTGTTTTATTTTCCATGATCCTGTCTTTAGTGCACTCTGCAGAACAGCCTCTTGTCCCTTAACTGTGCTTCACTTTGATTTAATTTACTTTTTTATTCGTTCATCTTTGAATTCCCTTTTACATCCTTTTTGTCTTTGGGTTTTGTTCTGCTCCTTGTATACAGATTATCTGTACTGGAATTAATAGCATTTAAATCATCATCCTTTTCAAACACATCTTGTGGCTGTAACTGTTGGTAGGATCTGAGAATACAAGGGGAATTATTCAAATACTTTTACTTTACAAATACCATAATTAATTGATAGGTTCCTAGTTATAGCTCTCTGAATTGCAACTAGAATCCTTATTATTTATTTGTTGGTTTTCTGTTCAGCTTGTTAATACTATTAGTGATTACTGCATATCCTTTATGTTAAGACGACTGTGGTGAGACTATTGGGGAAACTTTAGAAACTCAAAATTTTAGAACTTGATAGAATTCTTCAGATTTGTATTTTGAATAAAAATTATGCTCCCAGTTTGCATTAATGCTTTCAGAAATGCTTTCTAATGCTTTGTATAGTATATATGCAGAACAACAGAATCCCTGTTCTAATACACATAATTTTCTATAAAACTGAGTGAACTTATTGATTAGGAGTCTCAAATAAGAACTTTTTTTTCCATTGTTATCAGTATCTTCAGTAATAATTTGGATGAGGAACTAGATCTTTGGACATTAAGTACTGAGTAATTATAATATTGTAAAACTGCAGTGTGATCTTCATAAACCATTAAATAGTTTAAAATTAGAGTCCTGAAATTAAATAACAGTAAGTATAAAGTCCCAACATTAGGAACTCTGAAAGGCATGTAAATGAGATACAACTGGAAAGTTTTTTCTTACTCAAGAACTTTGAAGTTTATAAAAAGCACACAAGGAAAGCATCAAGCGGGATGTGGGGGCTTTTTTTAGATAAGGTGTTTTCTTCCTTTTGATTCAGAAAAATTGTTCCTGTTGCTGTTATTTTTTCTGACCATTTTTTATTTTAATTTTTATAAGGTCTCACATATACATCAGTAACTTTCATATTTTGAAAGAATCATTGCTTCTGATAATTAACCCTAAAGTCATTACACTGACCTCTAGTATCATTAATCTGTGGTACAAAAGAGAGTAATTCATCTGTTGGGGGGCAGGGGAAGGGGGAAAAGGAGTTTGAACAAGACCAATTCCAGATCACTAAAGCTAGCTTGTGTTCAAGCTGTGTTTCAGCTATTGTGACAAGCAGGTGTGCCCTGAGTCATGAGCTGTTTTCATAGGGAAATGCGTATGATCTGCCAAAACAGATTACTCTGCTTTCTACAAAATTAGCCCTTGTGGAAGAGGACAAGGCACGTGCTCAGACTCGGTCCTGTAACTCATACTGTCTCCAAAAATACACCAGCACTTCTTGCAGGGATTGCATCGTGCTTGTATTGTCTTACATAGATTTTGTTGATTCTTGTTTGTTATTGGATAAAGAATTTTTAAACATACTGGTTTGTGTAGACAAAGTTATATTCTCAGTTACAATATTGGAAAAACTGTTGCTGAGATAAAGTGATGGAATCTGTTAATATGTGCATCAAGGTGCAATTGTTTTGCAATCAGTTATTTTGTACTTTGCCTCTGTACTTTTCTGGCTGAGTTTGCGATCCACCAAGTAACAGCATGATGCTTTGGAACTTGCTGTATTTTTAGCCTTCTGTTTTGTCTCTTTGTTTTACTGGTAACTTCATGACATTGAAGCATTTTGGATGAAATTATCTAGTCTTTCTGCTAAAATATAATTTCATAAAAATAAACAACAACAGGACAGGGCAGGACAGAAAACTTTAACTTTTCAGAATGATTGCTTACAGGAACCTGTTAGATTGGAAATATTTTTCTCTGGTAGTTTCATTTTTAAATGGTATCTGTTTAAAAACCAGTTTTAATATCTGAGGTTTTGTGGGTTTTTTAAAAGATTTCTAGGAATTGTTTTCTGCATGGTACATGCAGAAGGCACCTAAGTTAACATACTAAGTTAAAAAATAAACATATTATTCTCCATCCCCCAGATTCTCTCCAAAAATGCAAGATCACGATTTTGTGAAAGTCCTTAATGTTTACAGTGATATGAAGAAGTGTAAAAGATTTAGGAAACTTCTTTTTTCATTGACAGCTGTGTGCTGGATACATGTGATTTGAGATGGTCAGGAAAGTTCTTGAAGTCATAAATGAATGCATAGACTCCCCTTACCTCATTTATATTAAAAAACAAAACAAAACAAACAAAACAAAAAAAACAACAATAAAAGGCATTCTACTCATTTTTCAAACAACTCACCATGTCCAAACCTGTATCTTGGAATCTGGCTTCATCTTTATCTTCCCCAGTACACAATTATCAAAATACAGATAGTAGGTAGTTCTGTTTAAAGCTGTAGCTGCTGCTTCTGCCAAATACAAGCTTTACAGAAAGAAACTTCAGTCTTTTTGTATAAATAGAAAAGAGATGCATCAGCATCTCCTCGGGATTTTTTTTGTTTGGTTAAGTTACCTCGTAGACTTCCCTTAAATGACTTTGAAATCGTGAAGATATTTAAAAAACAGAAGTGTCTGAAGAATTGGAAGCCTTGAAGAATGTCAGTCAGTCTTTGTAGGAAGATACAGGTCTGTATCTGTTCAGGCTTTGGTCACAACAGCCCACTGTTTGCACACATACTTTTATCATAGCAACCCATAAAGTACCAATTGAATTTTTCTAAATGATAGAGAAATTATTTCCATCAGAAGCCTTCAGGTTATTCCATGGCTGTTTCTGTTGAGGGTATATTCTGATTATTTAGTGAATAGTGTAAGTGGATCAGTTAATCCTGAAATTATGATAGTATTCATTTTCTACAGGTATTTAACAGGTGTGAAAGTGGTGTTCTAATTTTCGTCAAATGCTAAACATGCCTTGTTTTATCTTTTATCTTTATCTTATAGTTTTTGTATTTAAAGTCTTAACTATATATTAATGGCATTGTTTTCAAAGGGTTTTTATATATCACAGTTCTGAAACTTAGTCTTTGGGTTGATCACACTTACATGAATCTCTTCTTTCTTGCTGAGAAGAGGAGCTTTACAGTTGTGTAGCAGTGGAATTTCCACAGGGCAGGTGCATGCACATACGAGTGCTCATAGCTGTAGAACCAGTATGTAGTGCAAAAATATACATTTATTGAAGAAGATGCTTTCCCTTTCTTTCTAATAATGTCCCCAGACATTTTTCTTATCTTTTCTTGTCCTTGATATCCCCACTCTATATACAGAGGAAGCATTAGAAGTAGTATTAAGAGGTAAATCTATTACTTGGGTCTTATTGCTACCCATATGGCCTTCCACAGGAAAAATAGGCAATATTCTAATTTAGTTTTGCAGTTATTTCAGTAATAAAGAAAAATAAGAAAATTTGCTTAAAAACTTTCCTCATTACTAGAAAAGGTAAGGCTGAAAGAAAGAAGCCTTAGGTGCTGTTACTAGTGATACAGGTAAATAAATTTGACATGGTAAATGAATGTGCCACTAGATAATGTGAAGCAATTTACGGGCAGCAGTTTACTCCTGACAGTTTAGTCCTGACAAAATATGGAAGTGCTAAATTCATATTTTCCTTCATGTGCTTATGTGATAAAATAATAATTACCTTTCTTTTAAAATAACTTTCTAATCAATGGAACTACATGAAACAAAGAAAAAAGTGGCTGCAGAATAGTGATATATTCAAAGAAAGGGGACAGTGGATGATAACTGGTTTGTATCTTCAAAAATTGCTAGAACTGTACAAATCAAAAGTATGTCATTAAAGAGAAAAGTTACATCATGCTTTTTAAAGAAAATAAATATTTTGGGAATACACTTAAGCAACAGGTGTATCTAAGCATGATTTATGTATTAATTTAAAATTGGAAGGCATTACCTAATTTTAGAATCACAGAAAGCAGGCTTTTCACAAGAGAAAAATACAAATCCCATGTATCTGAAAAAGCTTCCTCAGTTATAAATTTATAAATGCTATAGCAACATCTTTCTGGCCAGTAGAAGAGCGTAAGCAGGAGTTGAATGACAGGGTGCCCAGTTTTTTTTTCCATACATCTTCTTCACGAACACTAAAAAACATTATGGTTTGTGGCCATCTAGTGGTGAATCCATTTTAAATACATTAACCTTCAGAATTTTTATAAACCCTGTAGCCTTGCTGTGCAAAACTTAATTACAAAGTAGTTTTGGGGGAAAAAGCATTCTTTATATCTTTTTCTCTTTTGCACTAATAGTATTTTTTACAAGAGGATACATCTGTGAAAGTAATTTCCTTCTTTTCTTTGTCTTTCTCTTAAGACAAAACAATTTTTGATGTTAACAGTTTCTTTTTAGCAGCCTATTTTAATATGTGTGGGATTTTTCCATTTCTATTGTGTATTTTTTTTAATGCCCAAGTCCTTGCTCGTAAAGTAATGAATTTGTTTCTTAGGCGGAAATTTATAAATTTTATAAATTGTCTGTTTCCAAGATACAAAATGCTCTCTAAAATATCTTTGAGGTATTCATCAATTGTGAAAGCAATTCATATTCTTTAACATCTGACTCATGAGAAATTTGACAGACAGTGTGCTGCTTAAGTCTTCATTAGTAAATGGCCTTGGTAATCACATTTTTCTAGTATTTTTCCTCTGAGCAATGTTTTTAAAATGTCATGGGGAAATTATTCTGTCACAAGTGGAAGGGATTAATATAAGCATCGTTAGGAAACAGTGTAGTAGGAGAGCCATGGCAAGAGACCTGGTGGACTTCTAACATCTGCTAAGACCCTCACAAATGAAAAAGTGAAATTTTGTTTGTATTAGATAAATAATTCAATAACCATACTAGTAGCAGATGGAAGCATTTGTATTTCTTGTTTTCACTAGATAATAGAAAAGATCTGACAATTTGGTGGTTCCAGTTTGGTGGTTTTTTTCTTAATTGTAAAATTATTTTTGTAATAATTTTGTCTTTATCTTTTGTTTCTTTCATCAAAGTGTCATTTTTTCATACCTGACCATTCCAACTAGCAGTTTCTTGAATTTTCAGTGTTGACACAGACATCTGCTCTTTTTCTAAGCGCTGTCAGTATTTCTTCCATTTAATTTGTAGATTTCACCAAGATGACAGATAAGCATAATACAACAAAACAAAACGTATTTAAAGTCACTATCCAGCATGCCACCATCCATCCATTAACATTGAACATTGTATCAGGATGGTATTGGGTTAATGTATGTAATGGTTTGTTTCATTTTCAGGTATTTGGAGTGGATGACAGCCAGGATTATAATAGGCCTGTTATCAACGAGAACCAGAAAGATTTAGTAAAAGATTGGGCTATAAATTCTGCTACAGTAGTACTGGAAGAAAAAAGACCACTGAGTACAACTGGATTTCTTGACACAGAGGTAGAATTTAATTTTTGATGGTCTTCTTTTTTCTTCCAATAAGAGAGAGCACTAATAACTGACCAGTAAGTGTTAAACAACAAACAAAACCTTACCTAGAAAACATTAGCTCAGATCTATAAGTATTTTATTTTTCTTAGGCCTTTATTGCAGTATCAAAAATTCTCTGTCAGAAATAGGCACATTACATTTTGGAGGTGTTTTAAGCTTTGCTGCCTTTCTGTGTGCAGTAACACCAGTATTGGAAGTGTAGCAAGAGCTTCCTTGCAACATTATATTTGCAACACGCATTTGCACAGTATACACTTCTTGTAAGTTATGCATCAGAACTGAGCAATAGCTGGTTATGTTTTATAGCCCAAAGCAAGTAACTATACTGATATCAAGAAATAAGGTGTATATGTTTAATGTGTGATACAAAGTCAGCTACAAAAAAAAATGGTGGCTAATAAATTTCAGATTTTTTTACAAAGCCAGAGGACTTCATGAGGTTTCTACAGTCACAGTTTGAGTTCTCAGGTAAGATGTGACTCATAGCAAGTCACTTATGTTGAGTTGCCTCAGAAGCCGTGTAATTTAATCAGCTGGTGAAAGATTGGGCAAAGGAAAATGCCTGTTCTTTATAGATGACTCAGAATATGCACACAAGCTAGATGTTAATGATATTAAAATCTTGAGACACATTCTGATATAGTTGTGATGGATGAGCTATAATGTGAAATGTGTTGGGAACAGAATGGGCTCACACTGGAGCAGAATTAATCTGGTAACAGGAATGAAGCATGCCACTTACTGCTACTTGCCATGGCAAACTATTTCTCAAGTATGATCCTGTATATTAACAAACTTTATAAGTAAGCATATTTTCTGGAATATATCAAGAGCTTGAAGTATGACTTTATGTGCCTACCATGGAAATATATATATATATATATTTAGTATTTAGGAATCTGTTTCTCCTAGAGGTGTGCTTTATCACAGTTGTATTTTAGCTACTGTGCAGTCTTGATACACTAAGTATGTTACTGTATCTAGATGAGTATCTCTGCATAGTTTTCTCTAAGGTTACTGCTTCAAGTAAAGTATTGCCATAGAGCATGTCATATCGTCTGGAAGAATTTTGCTGTTCACCTTGCTTCTTTGCAGGAACCTATAACCACAGTCTTTCTCTCTCTTTTTCATGCCTTTTGCAGCATTCAGGTCTTTTGTGCTGTATCGGTTTTCATGATTATTAAAAGTATTGCTATTTTTCTTTGTCTGTAAGTTTATAAGCAGAAGAAGAATATATTATTTATCTTATGAACATAATTGAGCTTTCCAGGTGTCATATTTTCCAAATAACAGGTTTTGATTTTAGAAGACTGAGACTTGTTCTGCAATAATGGGGCAGGTTTAAGAATCCTTCTGGCAATGGCATACTAAAACTTGATTTGATTTAGGTTGAAATCACAAGGAATATGCCTTTTTATTAATGTGGATCCTTTGCTGAATAAAAAGATATTAGTGAATTGGGAAGCCAATGGGTTATTTGGCATAGTCTTAATTTACTTTATTATTGCGAGGCATGATAGGGAAAAAACTAAAATTGTTCAGTAGGCAAAGGAGCAAAACTGACATAAGCAATGTGGATAAAGCAAAAATTGTGTAAGAAGACATGAGGACAGGTTAAGATGGAAAAAATCTTGCTAGATAAAGTTAAAAATAGAAATTGGTTGCTTCAAATGTAAAAGTAAAAGGAAAGCTAATTCGGAAAAATAGAGGTGTGGTTTGTAGTATCATAATAGGAAATCAATCATGAGGTTAACTATTGAGAGAAGACTGTAATATTTAAAGTCTTGTTACTAAAACTTAGACTGTTTGTTTTATCATTAGGAAAGAGAGAGGCAAATGTGTTTGATTTGCAAAGATGATGAGGGGCCTGGAGCATCTCTGTATGAGGAAAGGCTGAGAGAGCTGGGACTCTTCAGCCTGGAGAAGAGAAGACTGAGAGGGGATCTTATCAATGTCTATAAATATCTGAAGTGCGGGGGCCACATGGATGGGGCCGGGCTCTTTTTAGTGGTGCCCAGTGACAGGACAAGGGGCAATGGGCAAAAACTGGAACACCAAAAGTTCCATACAAACCTAAGGAAAAACTTCTTTACTGTGAGGGTGTTGGAGCACTGGAACAGGCTGCCCAGAGAGGTTGTGGAGTCTCCATCTCTGGAGATGTTCAAAACCCACCTGGATGCTTTCCTGTGCAACGTGGTGCAGGGAACCTGCTTTGGCAGGGGGGTTGGACTAGATGATTTCCTGAGGTCCCTTCCAACACCTGCCATTCTGTGATTATATAGAAACTTTTCTGCTTGTGTTTTTTTTAAAGACTTACTGTGTTTCTGAGCTGCAGATCATAAGTTAATAAACCTTATTGAAGATCTTGGCTAAATAGTCAGCTAACCTCAGGGCAGCTAAGGATTCCGGGTTTGCAGTTGCTCAGATTGTCAGTGAACCTTGTTCCAGCTGCCCATCACAATTGTACCTGTAGATGATATAGCAAAATGAGATTAATTCAGAACATGATTGACATAGAAAAAGCAGAGAGTAAAAAATTAAGGAATTTCAATTCAGGAAGATTGAAAAGATGGCTTGGGAAATTATGAAGATTTTATAAAAACAATTTCAAGGTTGAAAGATTATTCTGAACTTTAATAACTTTACAGGGCTTGTGAAATATCATTAATAACATGCTCAGAAAGTACCTAAAAAATTGCTTTTCTTATAAAGAAATTCTCATCTTTTCCTTTGATATGATAAACTTTGGAGTAGTGTATGTCCTGAGACTAAATCAAATGCAGAATTAATGTCTGACACAGTTGGATTGAGCCTGCATGCACTGATTCTTGTCTTTTCAATGATTACAGATTAGGCAGTAAAAATCCATCTATTTTAAATATTTAAATATTTTTATTTTCTATATTATAAGCTGCCACTTGCCAACCAAGGTAAGTGTGATTTAAGAACAAAAATTTAAAAAGATAGAGAACAAAGAGAATATTTTTGTTGTTGTTACTATTTATTGTTACTATGTAAACTTGATTAATAAAAATACTGCACACATTTGGATTATGATTTATCCATCCAGCTTCCATTTAAATTTTCAGTGGCCAGTTATCATATCCTAACCACAGTTCTTAAATCATGTACATAGTTTAGCAACATTGTCATTTATGTGCTTCTTAAAGACATACCTGGTTTTTGTTTGGTTTGTGGTTTTCTTCAAAATTTTTTGTTAATACTGCAGCACAACTAGAAACCTGGTTCTGCATCTGCAGGGTCATCAGTGCCATTGACTGCAATGTTCCTTTTCATGTTTTGAATGCCCGTTTCATGTCTTTCCCACTGAAGATGAAATAAATAATACTGCTGACATTCTGAATAGTGAATGACTTCATTCCTGTAAATATTTGCTGTGTTGCTTCTTAGAAGTGGAGAACGATGTGTATTTAGAGGCTGTATTTCCTTTTATTTGTCTGTTCTAATTACATTAATTTCCTATCCTCCTGTAGAGCTAACCATTCAGCCTGAAGTTGATACTTGCTTTTTGTTTGAACTTAGATGCTATAATGAAGCATAGGGTGATTGTGTCACCAATGTCATATGTCTGTGAAAAGGCAAATATGACCCTTGGATACCCTGGAAAATGTATCATCAGTAGAAAAAGACAGTGTTGCCGTGGTAGACAATGCTGGTGAAACTTCCTCTGAAATAGTGGCACTAATTCTTACAGTTCTTGGCTAAGAAGAGTGAATACAAGACTAGAGGAGATACAAAGGTCTACTCAATTTATTAAGGGAATAGAGATTTATCTTACAAGAACAGATTGATACAATTCATTTCGTATAGCAAAGTAGTCGCTGAGATGGGTACAATTGCAGGGTTTTGCTGTATTAAGTGGAGTAAGTGCAACAGAAGGAAAAAGAACTATTTGAGGTTGATGTCAATATTGTTTCAGGAACTAATGTGAAGATATTGGCTGTAAATAGTGTATGGAAATTTGAAAAAAGATCATTGCACCTAGAGGAATATGGTTCTGAAACAGGTAGAGGGGGGAGGGAGTAAAACTGCTTTCAAGACAGCACTTTAGTTTATGAAAGGATGGCATAGTATTCTTACAACATGAGATGACTGGAGTGCGTGTCTGAAAAAAGATCTTTTTTTTATATTTAGCTTGTTGAAATTAATTTTTTAAAAATATTCTTCTGCTCTGAAATGCGAAGTATTGGACATGCTTCCAGGTGTCACTGTGTGTGCTGTGGCATTTTTTCAGGTGTAGAGCCTGAAGCCCTGTACCTTCAGGCTGAATAATAAGTCCACAGAAATCCATTAGGCGTACATTTTGTGAAGATCTGTTACTCCAGTTTAGTCTGAATATGTGATAAGCGTAAGGGAAAGCAGATTTAACACAAAGGTAAAAGGCTGGCGTCTCTTACGTAAACCCATCTTTTCTGAAAGACTGCAAAATTCCTTTTGGTATTCAGAAGATTTGGAGGATTGCTTACTTTCCCTGTAAGATGCCAATTGATATGGATTATAGGAAGAACATTAGGATAACTGAATGTGACTTTTTTAATGTTTGTTTTATAAACCTTTCACTTTTTGGATGCGTTTAAACTGCTATCAAAAGAACCTGCTTTTCATAGCTTTGTTGTTTGTGCTTTTATATACAGTGAGTTTTATATACAGAGGCAAAACACATTTACATCCACTGCTATGTAGAAAAAGTTTTTGGCAGTGTAATTACTTTCAGAGAAAAGTAATTTATCATGTTGCTTTACTGCAGTTAATCTGCTAAGTCTTAATATATTTCTCTGTTGTGAAGTGGAATTCAGATTTCTGATATGTATCATACCTGTATCTCTGGAATTGGTTAGGTGGTACACAAGAAACTAGTTGGAGTTTTCTGTAGCAAAGGTAATTGGGATGTCTATCTCATTTAGTTTTGGCTGTAATCAACTGTTTTATTAAAGATGGAAATTCACTCATACACCCATGAAATAGAGAAAAGAAAGTTTAGAGATAGGAAAGAAAAATGAGGCTTCAGGAGTAGTTGTCTATACATAAATGCTGCACATTTTTGCATGAGGTTTTTGTTATTCTTTCTGGCACACTTCCTTGCATTGTGTTCAGAAATGCCCATAAATTACAAAAACTTTTAATTAACATTTTGATTCTAAGAAATTAATTTACAGTGTGTAAATTTGTATAATAGTTTAAACAAATGATCTGGTGCATTTCTGATTGACTACATTCATAATATTCTGCAAGAGATTCATGATTTTGCACTTGTTTGCATTAATTAGTCATTCATTTTATCAGGAGAAATTCAAGGTCACAAATTGAAGTCTTCTCAAGTGTTGAAATAACTTCTAATTTTTAGGAAGTCGTCATACACTAGATGACATTGTTCACCGTTCCATTTCTGCTAAATACTTTGTATAAAATTTATAGATTTGGTTCCTGGTCAAAGACCAGAATCCCAGAGTGGCCAAGGCATTAGGTAAAAATTGGCATTTTGAATAGAAGTGCCAATATTTGAACAGGCAGCAGAGCTTCAGCTAACCTTTGAAATAGCTCCTACAGATTTCCTTATTAAATGAGTTTCTGCTGTTTCCATGTCCTTCCCATCACTTTTGTTGATCTTGAATTGTGATTTCTCATTTGACTTGCCTATGGTTATGTAACTCCTTTGGCGCTGTACTCAATGACTTCTGTCTTTTGCAGTGCTTTGTCTTTTGAGTCCAATAAATTAGACTAGGTAGGCTTCTAGAAAACCTTTCATAGTGTGCAGTCCATGTGTGTGCATGCATATGCACATAGGTATGCATTGACAGTTGCCTGTCGTCCTTTTTTCGGGGATGTGAGCAAGAGAGACTAGAATATATTGGATAAAACAGTAATACTGCATTATACTTAGAAATCAGTTCATTTAAAAAAACAAACAAACAAACAACTAAAGATACTGTAAGAACACAACACAGGAAGATGGTTTACCTTTATATTTACTGATTTTACATTTTAAAAATTTTCAAGGTTCCAGAAGGCTTGCTATCAGGAAAGTAAATTAATTTCTTTTCTAGGTCAGCTGCAAAAAATGATTAAATACTGGTTGCACTGACTTCACTGTTACCTGATAGGATGGTTTAAAACTAATCTTTGCTTCTTTTTTTGTTTAGGCCAAACAAATGATCTGATCTTCCTTTCCTTTCCATTATAAGTTATCTTACTCTTTCAGTCCTTTAAGGTAGTCTTTCTGTAATGAAGTAAATACAGTATTTCATGTGGACAAGAGTCTTCTAAACTGGTAAAATGTCACTTTCTTGTCTTCCTGAAACACGTTTTTAATTTTTGAAAACACATACCCTCACACTTCATGGTTTTTTCCTGCTCTTCTGAACTGAGGACTGAAATAACTCGGTTTGAAAACTAGCATATGTTCTAATATATTTTATATGAGTTCTGATGTGTAAAAGTTCACTGCAGAAGGAAATGCTGTTTATTCTGTACTGATTCTCCAACCACATAGATCTTGTTTGTTTGCCATTTTAGAGCTAGTAACTCTAAAATTTATTGATGTAAACTCCTTTTTCAACTTCCTCAAGGAAAATAGTATCTGACATGTCTGTTCAGGAAAAACCTGGAAAGAGGACAAGGTTTTTTTATCAAACAGCTGTAATTTTTCTTCTGCTTTTCTTCCTTAGGAAGGTTCTGCTCCCCCTGGAACTAAGCGTTGGGTATCACAGTGGGCCAGTTTGGCTGCTAATCACACACGTCATGACCAAGATGACATCAGATTGGAGTCATCTGTGCCTGCTCCCTTAGAAAACGGTATTAAAAGCTGTTCTTGTTGTCTTAATTTCTGCTGAAGAAACCTATGAAAGGGAGAAAAGAGTGATTATGTACCTACATGAGCAGCTTTCTTACTCTTAGTATCCCATCTTCACCTGAAATTATTTTGTGTCGTTGAGAAGAAACAGCATAAAAACAAGCTGAACGGTAGTGTTTGTCATGGCAGAAGAGTGCCAATATTAAACTGAAAATTACTAAAACAAAAAATATTAAAAGTGTTAAATATTAAAGAAACTTTCACTTGAATACAGTTTGGGTTGGTCTGCATAGTGTGTTTCTTTCCTTAAATCTTTCTCAATAGTGGCCTCAAATTGGACTTTTAGTGGATTGATTGTTAAACATTCCAACCTGAGACTTCATTATTCAGTCATTACTCAGTTGAAGCACAGCATACTTCCTTATCTTGGCAACAGAAAGCCTTCCATGTTTCTGGAAAACCATAGAAACCTTCTCAGCAATTAGCAACTTCATCTCCCTTTCTTGTAAGCGCCAAATATTCAGGCTATGTCTCTTCTTAGTTAAACTATTCGCATTTCTTATTTTAAATTGTTTGTTATTTCAGATCTACACTTTTGACTATAAAGGAGTTGTTTACCTTTACTTCTCCTCTGCTGTTTTCTTCCTCTCAATTTCACGTTAGAGATGATGATGTAATACAGAATTCTACTGCAATTTTTATGCTGATACTTGTGTATTGAGGTGGAGTTAACATAGCTCTTCATTACACAATTGACTGGTAACTACAAAGGGATGTCATGTTTATAAGTGCTTCATATTCTGAAAGTGATAAAGTTCAGTGATCAAGAAGTAACTAATTATCAGTCTGCTACTTGAGATATATTTTTGTTCTGCAATTCAGCATTTCCTCTTATACCAGCTGACTCAAATTTTCAGCATCAAAACAAAGTTTAAATGATTAGGGGGAAAAATATGTTTTAGCAGTAGAAATACTTTTCTGTGTACACCACTTCTGAAGATTTACTACCATCTACAGAATATGTCCAATAACCTCTTGTTAGACATTGGTGAGTAAGATACCTCATTTTTTCCTATAGTTTTGAGCATCTGTATTTGGTTTACCTGGCAAGGTTTTGGTAGCCAGGGGGATAAGGCACAGGGCTGGGTTCTGTGAGAAGCTGCCAGAAGCTTCCCCCATGTCTGACACAGCCAATGCCAGCCAGATGCCCACCACAGCATCTTTTTAGGTTTTTTGGTGTGGTTTTTTTTTTCCTTTTTCCCCATAAATTTACATTCACAAGCATAATGTATATTTTTGTTATAGCTGCTGGCTTTCTTCACATTTTTAAGAATCCGTGTCTTTTACAATTTCAGACCAAGCTACGTCTTTGACCTATAAGTTTGTTTCCCAGAAGACTGCGTTTTCAACTGATTAAATTAAATTTTTACTGCTTTCAGAGCGGAACACTGTGATTCTCTCCCTGCTTAGACTGTGAACCTGGTCCCAGCACGCTGCCCAGTAGTCAGGCCTTCTTCAGAAAAAAAAAAATTGCCTATTGCTAAGTTCTTTGGGTTTTTGCTGTTTTTTCCCTCTGCTACCACCTTGAGTCCTCAGACCAGCGTAAAAGTATGGTGACTGAGATTTCTCTAAAGTGTTTATCTATTCCATGTGACATATTTATTTTTTTAAAAAAGGAGAGGACCAAAAAAGCAATAATGATATTATCTGTATTTTTCTGCCCAAATTTTAGGTTTCTTGGTAAGTTTAGATAACTCCCTTTGTTCCTGGCCCAGATTAGATTAACTGAACCCATTGTCTGAACTACTGAAATTTGAATCCCATAGGTGATAATTATATTTTTCTTCTTTTAAATTCCCTTTATTTCTCCTACAGCACCTAACTTAGTAGTAACTAATATATGCATTTCCTAAGTGGATTTGTGATAGATATATTTTACTGCCCTCAGATTTTAGATAACACTAATAAATTAATTCAGATATTTTCTATGTTCTTACTTGTGCAATTTATTCTTTAGTGGAAAAAAGCCAGTTAGCTTCTTCACAAAACAGTTTTTAATTCTGTGTATTATTCTAGCACAATGAAAGGAAGAGAAAGAACATAACTTTTAATTCTAAAATTGCATAAATAACTACTTAAAAAAAAAAAAAAAGTGAAACTGAAATATTGTTGGGAATTCCTTCCAAAATGAAGCTGCTGATATATATTGATTAGTAACTGTATTTCTATTCAGGTTTGTATTCAGCAGATGAAAGTATATGTAAACATGTTTAATTAGCTGGTTCATCCAATACAGCTATTTTTGTGATAATTTGCTTTTTGAAGTATGTTCACATGGTTTTAAAATCATAGAAGGTGAAGCCATTTATTAACACAAGCAGTAAAATACATTCCAACTTCATAGTCTCATTTTACTTTTTGGGGAAATTTACAAATAAATTTTGCTTTTGATATTGCATAATGCAAACTTCCATATCAATGCATGGAAGGATTCTTACCAGTAATTGCTGCTTCTGTAGTAGCTTTTCCACCCCTCATAGCATTTGAACTTTGCATAGGATACTAAAAGTCAAAGGAGGTGGAAAGGGGAAAATTTAAATTAACTTATAAAGCTTGTGCATAGAATAATGGAAATCAGTGGCAAATTTTGCACTGCTTGGAAGGATCAGGTATGCATACAGGGCTCTTAAAATCATAGCTGGTTCATCAGGGGGTTTTGTGGTCTTTTGTTTTTTGTATTGTTCTAAGTTGTCACTTTCAGATAAGACACTAACTGGGATCTTCTTCGGAGAGATTCTTTTATCATTATCATAACTTCGTGATTTAAATGAGCAGGTACTGCGTAGTGCCCACCCAAACTGCAAGAATTCTAAAATACTTAAGGAGAATTTCAGAAGTCATTCAAACACCAAAGATGTAATGAAAATACAATTTGATATGTGTATCCAAAGACCAATTCACAAAATCTGTCTTATTGGCTTAGATGCCTGTATTTTATTTACAAATCTTAGTAGTTAAACTTCACATAACATGTATGTAGCCAAAGACAGTGCTGAACAACTCCAGGCCTTTCTTCTACTAAAGACTGTTTGAAATTCACCAAGAAGCGAGTTACATGCCTAAATATAAAAGATTTGATCTGGTAGACATGTCTGAGAGAAGTCAGTCTTTGCAGGTAGCAATCATACTGATTTTCATCAAACCTCCATTTTTTTTAATAGTTTCCAAGAAAAAAAGTCCAGGAAATAACAAAACTTGCTTAGGTCTCCGAGATACCTCCTGCTTCTCAAGTGACTGTCCTAACACGGATTACACAAAAAAAGGGTGTGAGTCATTTTGCATTCTTTGTCAAAGGTGTGACACTGTGCAGAGAAAAAAGAAAGATTGAAGACCTTGGATAGAAAGTAGCAGATTATGTACAATGTGTAAAGTTGTATACATACAAAGTGTGACTGTTGATATTCAATTAAGTGCTTGGAGAATTCTTGCAGAGAGGGAAGCCCTGTACTCCAGTTCATATTCCTGGAACAACCAATGTTGGTGGTAAGCCTTGACAGAAAGATCCCAACAGGGTGTGCAGAGCAGTTGTTTATAGATCTCTCCTGGTGAAAAGGGAATTGATGGATGTGTGTTAGTAAGTATGTCACATTATATTGCAACAACTGGCAAATGAGCTTGCAGAAAGAATTATTTTGTATCTAAACATTCAAAGTCAAAGCAATTCGTATAGTGATTTGTATTATCTCTGAGTAATAAAGGCTTGTTTCTGACAGCCCAACTGCTATGTTTGTTAAATGGGCAAGGAGGGCACAGCCATCACTGTGGAAAAATAAATTTTGGTTTCTGAAATGAGGGTATTCAGCATCAATTATTCCTTGCAGCAGTTCATGGGATGGCCATATTTTTCTGCCTAAAGAGCATTCTATATCCAGTAAGAATTCAGTGAAAGTGCTTTAGCAGTAGTACTGCATTCTTTTAATGCTTTCTATACATTTTCTGTATGTCTATACTACAGCGTCTTTTTTGGGGTTAAAAGCATTCTTTTTGCTCTCTCGACCATAGTAAGTTCTTTCTTCATGACTATAGCTTTTCAATACTGCTGAAAGAGTGTCTCCCAGCACTTAAGCTTCTTCCTTGAGAGTAGGTCTTGCAGGGAAAGACTGTAGCCCCTCGGTGAGACAAGACCTTGAGCTGTGGAACAGGCAGGTCAGGAGGAAGGAGGGGGGTCTTGCTCTCTTCAGTAGCTTTGAAATCTGGTGCTGAATGTGTTTAGGATGTAAGACTTGTTTTCCACTCCCTGTTGTGATGGTGTGCTGGTACAGTAATGATTTGTTGTGTACCTATTTTAAGCTACTGTGAGAGCACAAAATCTTCTAGTTCATATATATGGTCCCGGTGTACATGACTGACTGAGAGTTTGATTTCACGGAGAGCATATCCTATGTAGCTCTAATTCTTGTATCTGTGAAAACTATCCTTTTTATGAGAGCAATCCTAGCCCATATTATGGAACGTATATACTGAAATGACAGTGAAGCAGGAAAAAATTCCATAGTCCCTCTGCAAGAATGACAGAAATGTTCATTAAGTGTTGCCTTTCCCAGTGTCCAGTCACAGAGTGTCAGCAAGGTAGTAATTAGCCCAAGATGCCAGACAAACAGACAATTGTTTAATCACAACCAAAATTATCAATGTTTGGGAAGAAATTCTGCCGGTTTGTAGCAGAACAGGAGGAAAGGATGTTGTTCTGTCTTTGCACTCTTACTCTGCTTCTGAAATTACTCTTTTCATTTTCCTGCAATATGCTAGTTTTAGGAGGTACATTTTTGGAAAATGGCTTTTTCTGTTCTGGTCATGTCTCTGTGATAAACCAGAAATGGTTCATTGCAGTAATTGCATTGCAACCTTTTAGACATTGCTTTCATAGGTACATGCTCTGTATCAGCACTTTGGATTGTGTAGAATGAACTGTTCTCTTGCATGAAGCTCTTAACTTTCTACTTCTAGTAATGCAGAATTTTTTTTTTTAATACATGTAATCTCTTTAATCAGGAGATACCCCTTCTAAATTATGTTAGCACATGATTTTGGGTTTTACTATAAAATGTATTGCAACAATGAAATGAAATATAGCTAGTTATGTACAACTTACTATATTTTGGAGGTAGTTGATGTGATTCACTCCCACAAAAGGAGTGTTTACACTCTCTCCTGTAAAGAGGAGATGATGCCTAATGAGAATAGGACAAGCAGTAATGCGCTACCTTGGAGAAAGTCCAGCTCATGTTAAAGAATAAGAAAATTATTTTTAAGAGTTACATCCCCAAATAGCTTACAGGGATAGTCAAATCTCCATCAACTGAGATTTTTAAGAACTTATAAAACGTTTTTAAACATGTATTTGTCTAAGTGTAAATGATCCTGCAGTAGAACAGAGGAATGGACTAATGATTTTTTTTCAGTTCTATTTTATGTTGTTTTATTAGTGTTAGGCAGTCTTAAGAATTTATTGTTTCTATATACCTTGCTATTGAATGACTTCTCAGATAGGTTTTTATTTTTCATTTTAAGACACAGACATCAGTGAATCTGGTATTTCCGTTAGAAGCACTGGTTCAGCTGCTTCTATGACCAGCCAAGGTGAGCGAAAGAGGAGGACACTTCCACAGCTTCCCAAAGAGGAGAAAGTGAATGAAAGCTCAAAAGCAAAAACTACATCTCATCAGAGATCAGAAATAGGTGAAAAGCAAGACACTGAACTTCAGGAGAAAGAAACTCCATCTCGTGCCTCAGATGCTGACAGCAGAAGTATAGCTAAGTCAGGCAGAACAATGAATGGTCTTTCACCCAAAACTACTGGAGACAAAGTTTTCTCTTTCCCCAGCTCTTCCAGTAAAGACAGAGTTGAAACTGGGAGAGAAGCTTCTGTCGTGAAACAAGCTTTAGCAAAAATTCAACAACAAGAAAGAAAGGAGCAAGGACACTGGACACCCACAAAATTATCCTCTACAAAGCCCGCTGCAAGCCAGGTTGAGAGAGGTAGAGAGGAGATTGCCATGTCACCCAAAACTTTGGATAATCAAGACAAGGCTCCTGGACATGTTACAGATAAAGCAGAAATGAAGTTGGTGCAGAGTGAGGGAAAAAGAAGAAAAAACGAGGAAACTACTAAAGGACAAAGTCCCAAAGCATCTGGAGGAGAAAAAAAAGAATCTTCAAAACCACTAGTGAGGCAAGGTAGCTTTACTATAGATAAGCCTAGCACAAATATACCTATAGAACTTATTCCTCACATTAATAAGCAAAGTGGATCTGCTGCCCCTTTAGCATCTGCAAACAGGATACGTGACAGAAGTGATTCAATGGACACTGATTCCAGTCTAGATACAACACTCATTTTAAAAGACACAGAAGCTGTAATGGCTTTCCTTGAAGCTAAATTGCGTGAAGAAAGTAAAACTGATGAAGGTCCTGAGACTCCTAGCTATAACAGAGATAATTCCATATCGCCAGAGTCAGATGTAGATACAGCCAGCACAATCAGTCTCGTTACTGGTGACACTGAAAGAAAATCCACGCAGAAGCGGAAGAGCTTTACAACCTTATATAAAGACAGATGTTCCTCTGGTTCCCCATCAAAGGATGTTTTAAAATCTTCTGCAACAAGTGCCAGAGAAAAGATGGAAAAGAAAACTAAGAGTCGATCTTCAGATGGTGGGTCTAGAGCTGATGCTCGCAAAACGGTGCAATCCACTGGAAGAATGAGACAACCATCAGTAGATTTGACAGATGATGACCAAACATCTAGCGTACCTCATTCTGCCATTTCTGATATCTTATCATCTGACCAGGAAACCTACTCTGGCAAATCACATGGAAGAGTTCCTTTTGCCTCAGCAGATGAACTTTTACATTCTAAAATGGAAGGAAAGTCAGCAAAATCAAAAACCTCTCCTGTTGCATTTGGGCAATCTAGTAAATCTACCACTCTTCCAAGACCTCGTCCTACAAGGACTTCTCTCTTGCGCAGAGCACGGCTTGGTGAAGCCTCAGATAGCGAGCTTGCTGATGCTGATAAGGCTTCAGTGGCTTCTGAAGTGTCCACTACAAGTTCTACGTCAAAACCTCCATCAGGGAGGAGAAATATTTCCAGAATAGACTTACTTGCACAACCTCGCAGAACTCGACTTGGCTCTTTATCAGCACGTAGTGATTCTGAAGCAACAATAACTAGAAGCACTGCCTCATCTCGTACCCCAGAAGCTATTATCAAAAGTGGTGCAAGGTTAACATCAGCAGGAGACAGTAGTAAAGTTTCTGCTAGAACTCGAGCCAATAGCATTTCTCGACTTTCAGATTCGAAATCCAAATCTTTGGCTTCAGCTCATAATTCTCCCTCAGGTATGTGAGATTATCTGAATTAGTCTTATACAACACTAGATGTTTTTCATATGTGGAATTTTTTTTAATTTTTAATATTTTTTTTAAGGTCTTGTGAAACATTTGTTGAGTTTTAGTTGATGCAGTCTTTCTCTTTGGAGCAAAAGGCTGCTTTGGCAGGACTTGTGAATGTTTTTCACTTAAAATCATAAAGACAATAAATTGTAATCCTTTAACTCTTTGGATATTTTTTTGAACTTGAAACCAGTAACAAAGAATTGCATTGAGGCATTCAGATGTGCAGCACTGATTTGCATTAGTACAAAAACAGAGCAGAGATTTCTGCTCAAGTCATAGTAGTAGAAGGTCAGCAGCACTTTTTAATACATAGAAGATATATTTATTTTTAGGTCCTCAGGGGCTTACTTGTCCCTGAGGTATAACCTGAGCATCTATAGGATAATTATATTTAAAATTTAAGATTAGCTTCCAGAACTACAAATGTGAGATTTGTTTGACAAGAATAATAACAATGAAGTAACAAATGGAAAATTGCACACAAACACTACCTAACTAAATATAATAAATTTAAGTACTTTATATTAAAATGTTTACCTTGGCTTGGAGTAGTTTCTGTTCATCATGATTTCCGAATTATATTGATCTTCTTCGTGTGGTAGTTCCTTTATTATAATATTATCTTATGTATGGAAGGATGGAAGGAAAAATCTGTACAATTATTTTTAACCTACTATTCTGTTAGAAGTTAACATAACACTTTAAGTGCAAACAGTGTGAAAGGCTGCTAGTTTTTTTCCAACAGCAATACTAAATCAAATTTGAAATGTGGTAATTCTAAATAAGTCAACTTTAATGTGGAAGGAATATCTAAAATTGATATCCTCTTACTTTTTGAATTGTCATTCTACCAGGTTGACCTTATTTGAAGCCAACCCACAGTTTAAGAAAAAATAAGTAGAATACCTTCCAGCGTTTCATGGGGGTACTGAGATTATGTATTCTCCTTTACTGCTTCCCATTCAGACTTGATATGAACATCAGTAATTCTTAAATTTCCCCCAGTCCTACTGCCCTTTTGTTGCTTGTATATCATAAATGTACCCTCCTAGGATTCTTAGCAGCGTTTATTCCCCAGACAGGTATCTTCTGGCTGTGTCATTTATTAGCTGAATAGAAATTACTAGAAAGATACAAATGAGGTGTTCACTGAACTGTAAAATTGAATCTGTTTAATATTATGACAGATGTCTACAAAGATTTTTAAAAAGGGTAAAACTTCAGAGAAAAACTCAGTCTTTCCTTGTAGGATACCATTGGGAAAGTTTCCTTTTTCATCAAAGTTTTAAATTGATGTGTGCAGCCTGAAAGGTGGCAACATTAGGTCAGGGAAGAGTGTCAGTTAAGACTGCTTCTGTATGTTTACTTTACTAATTAACACTAATTCACATCGTGATACGGCTGATTTTTGAACAAGTAAACCCCAGATGTTACTTGTCATTTCACTGCTTCTTTTGTTTTTTGCAAAACTATGTATGGATTTTGAGTGTCGTGTCAGTGTGAAGCATATAGCATGCTTCCTAAACTTCTGCCAGGGTGCTGCACTGGAGTGGTTTGCTGATTGTGTACAGCGGAGTGAGCGTGTCTTTCTCCTCCCAGTCAACTATTCTGTCGTGGTCCTCTATGTTTAATGTTCATTAAGTTTACCTGCATTACACAAAGTTTACTGTAGCTTATATGAAATACTCTGTTTTCAAGAGAGAAAAGATGCCATCTTCTCATGAGCACTTCCCCAACATAGTAAGCCAGGTATTTTTAAAAGACTTTAGTTAGAAAAATCTACAGTAGAAATAGCTTCCATCATAAAAAGTTTTATCAGTTTCTATATCAAAATCAAGGAGAAGCCTGTATTAATGTAAAGGCAATATTCTGAAAGCAATTAATAAAGCAGTCATATACTTAAAAAAAAATTCATGGCTTAACAAATAGAGTCTTGTAACTATGTAAGTAAAGAATCTACTGCCATTTAGGATTTGGAGTTCTGTATTTTGTCTGTATCAGCAAGCTTATTGTATAATTTTTTTACTGGACAATTTAGAGTATACGATAGGAAAATCTGAATTGCTTTAAAAGTGCAAATAATCTCTCTTATTATATATAGGCTACTACTCAGTACATCCCCATTTTCCTATTAGCACCTTATAAAATGTTGCTAATAACTACCCAACACATCAAGTTATTAAAAATATTTATTATTTTATCAATAGATAAACATATTTAAACCATCTTTGAATAAAATGTGTTACTTCTATGCAATATATAAAAATGTAATGTAACAAAAGCTTTTAGATCCAAAGCATGTAATTCTTGAATTTAGTTTTGTTTCTAGAAAAGTCAACAATTCACTTAATTTCAGCACTTTTGGAAATTACTAATGAAGTGCCTGACAAAAGTACCTCGGCTGTCTGAAAGTGTTTTACTTTGGGCATGTTTAATCAAGACTTAATAGTCATGTACTTTCTTATCTCCCTGGACCTAGAAAGACTGGAAAATGAATGATCATTACCAATATTGGGTTTGTTTGTTTTTTTCTTTTATCAGAAGACAGTTTGCTATTGAAGTCTTAAAAAATACTCTGTGGGTCTTCTCATCAGAGTTCAGTGTTACCACATTGTAGATCAGTAAACACTGGCAGCAGAATCCTGCTTCTTAAATCCAGTCTGCCAAAGAGAAAATTTCCACATTTCCCAAATCTTTTTGAGTGTTCACATATATATGCTTGTAGAAAGGGAGCAAAAAAAGCTGTAGTCACTGGTTTCTTTATTGTTTTGTACTTCATGTGGATGAATTGCAGTGTAATGGTATTAAAATTGTCAGAGCTGTCAGCAAGTCCATAATTTCAAGGATCTTCTTTAAGCCTTGATACAGTTAAGTATTGCTTACTTTTAAATGAAAGAGCAAGCAGATAAATGGAACATCTTGGATGAGAATTACCAGCTCTAGAGTAATTACCAGGGTGTTTCTGCCGTAGGAGCCTTGATAACTGACAACACTGTAAAGACATGTGAAGCAGAATTAGTAATTTTATAGCACAAGCAATGAAAGATTTAATCAAGGCACTGAATCATCAAGCAGTGGAGTGTGATCAATAAAAACAGAAGACCAAAGACCTTTTTTTCACAATTGCAGAGGAAAATTGAAGCTGATGTTATAGAAGGGGATGTGCTTTTGGAAAAGGAACAGCAGGATCAGACCTAGTGCAGAAGTGCTAGGCTGCAGCTGTTAAAATTAAGCACTGAGTCAGAACAAAGATACCTTGAGCAGCTACTTGTGTTTGGCGGCTCTGCTGGGTTGCTGACCTAGCTGTCGTTGCAAATAACTAGCAGATAGGTTGATCAAAGCTGTTGAGGTATATCTGGAAAAAAAAAAAAAAAAAAAAGCTTGAGCATGGAAGGAAAACAACCCTTATTAACCACACTTGAGCATTTTTGCACTACTGAGCACCAAATTTGAGGATCTTTGAAATGGATGAACCTTGAGAAGTCAGTGCATCGATGAGAGTAGAGTGTTTTGTAAGGGATATGCCTAATAAAGTCTGTCCTCAGATCTTAAAAGTAAGATTATGCTCTCCCAGTCTTTAAACTTGCCCGCTTAAGGTGTTGTCAACACATTGTACTTCTCGCAGAGTAGTCACCAAATTAGTAGTCTTTTGTTTTGGAGATAACTAATTGCACAATAGATTTCAGAAATCTACATAAACTACAATGACATTTGGGGTTTACATAATTTATAAATAGTATTAAAAGCATATATGAGCAAATGTATAGCTAGCTTAATGGGAAACATGCTTGGATATTGCTTGTCTTGAATGATCCAACTTTAACATTTTTATCATTAAGACTACAAAAACTTTTTCCTCGTATTAATGAGAAACCTGTCAATAAAATATAAATAAACAACATTGTAATGCCTTCAAATTTAATGGTCCTAAAAATGTAGAGGATTTTTATGGTACTATGTAGACAATTGTTATTGACATCATTTCAGTTACTATCTATGAAATGTGTAAGCTTTTACAAAATTAATTATTTCTATTGAATGTATAATTTCAGAATCTTTTCCTAAAAAGTGTGGGTAGAAGAGAGAACCTAAGACTAATCTCATCATATATTTTATTTAAACAAATGCTTCTAATCTGAATGTTTTAATACAAATTAACATGATAAAACACTATTTTGTACACAGAGAAATCCAAGCTTCTCCCAGACCCAGATCCTGATGTTGAAACTTACAGTGGTAGAGTACTAGAAATCAAATCTGTTTCTGATATTTCACTTCTCATTCAGTTTTTAGTTCTTAAATATACGGTTACATATGCTCATTGTACAGTGCTGAGTTGCTGGACTAGCTCACTTGACAAATCTTAAGATGAATTTTATATTTATTTGAATGCATATAATTTGAACCAAGACAAAGAATTTAAACAAAAATTGATGCTAAAATGTGGGCCCAACTCATAAAGGTCTTTGGACTTCGGTTACGCATTGCTTGCATGCTGTTGGTGAGAAATGTGCTTTTTCTGCTTATGTTCTACTTCCCTAAGATCAAAATAAGTTTGAAACCTCTAAAAAGAGAACAGTATGTGACTGGAGAGACATTTTATTTTCTTCAATAAAGTTACAATATTAAAAAAAAAAAAAATAGTAGAACTGGACATGATTTGAAGCCCACATTTAAACTTGAAAAAAATTATGCAAGCATATTTTTGTTTTCAACTATTAAAAATGCATTATTTGTATGAAGGAAGGGATGTAAGTTTATATTCTACATATGGAATCTTTGAGAGCATTTCACAAGTCTTTTCTCAACTAAAAATTACTTTTATTATTTGTTGCTTAAATTCATACTAATGTATACTTCAGTTGTATATGTTTTTTTTAATGTATTTTTTTATACTAAAACCAATATACATTATTTGACTCTATTATTTTTAAATTACCAAGAGGTGATCACACACTTTTTAAAATTTCTAGAGTAATGATAGAGCCTCATGAACGTCAGTGAGTTTAGGGGACTAAATCCCCTGCTAGAATTTAGCACGTTGTTGTGATGAGCATCCCTTTCCACTTAGTGATATCTCTTCATGCTGGGAATGTTTGGGGACAGCATATCTGAAATGCATTTCCTAGACTTCAGTAATTCATAGGGGGACAGGAGCCTCCTACTTAGTTTCAGTTCTCATATACATCAGGCTGTCTTCAGCAACACGGCTGCATATGCTTTATGCGCTACATGTGAGAATATATGCTTTTTGCTCCGAGGCTGCTGTTTTTGTAGATGTGCTGCCAATTTTTATAACACAGTATTAATTTTCACATATTTTTTCTGTACTAAATACATAATGCATCATCTAGGATTTTATGCTTTCCTTATGTAAGCATGCATTCCCGGCTTGGTGCCAGCTCGATCCTTCCTTCACGTCTCTTCATTTTTTTGTTTGTCACATAAACTTTGAATGAAACTTGGGAAAAAAATCTGCAGAAAAAGTGCAACCTGACTATATACTTTAATGTTAATGAATTGGGCCCTTGTTTTGTAGTACAGTTCGCCTGAGCTCATATATGATTACTGGCTTTTACATCTTATTTCACTCATCATTATACAAAGAGCATCAGTTTTATGTTTCTATTAATCAATATTTAATAATTAACACGAATTTTGTAGCTTTCTTTTTAAGATGTAGTAAATAAACCTTGTGTGAGGTATCTGGGGATTGATAATAAATAGTTGTGTATTTTTGTGATGTTACTGAAATAATACTGTTTTTTCTTATTAAAGATGCAATAATAATTCTTTTTTAATAATTAAACTAATTTAGTAAGTGCAAGATGGAGGCGCTTTCCTACAGATTATGCTTCCACCTCAGAAGATGAATTTGGATCAAACCGTAATTCCCCTAAACATACCCGTCTACGTACCTCTCCAGCCCTGAAAACCACACGACTGCAGAGCACTGGGACAGCAGCTCAAAGTAGCAATACATTCAAGCACAGAATAAAGGAACAGGAAGACTACATTCGTGACTGGACTGCTCACCGAGAAGAAATAGCAAGGTGGGTTTTAAAAGAGTGCTTCTAAAATAATAAAGATTTGTACCCAACCAGTTATACATATATATACATATACAGGTCCATATATAGGAGAAAGAGAGCTAATGGATTTTCTGTATCACTCTACTTACCATTTTCATTCACTCACCGAATGGGTGGTTTAAAATTCTTCTAATAAGAGACTGGCAGACAGAACACTCATGTTACCAGCAGATCTCTTTCTAATGGAAAATGATAGTCATTTCTGACTTACGGTAGCCAGATCCCAGAATATGAACTTCTGGTTGCATTAGTGGAACTAGCAGAGATACTTTGTGTATAACTCTTAGTTGCTAATGGTGTATTTTGCAAGGTTGAAGTACATCTGATTTTGTACTACCTTTATGTTCATATTGAGGTGAAATTTCAGAGCAATACATAGGTGACAGAGAGGGAAGAGTGACTTTGGCAATGTGAGAGACTGTGTTCTCATTTTAATTTTTTGGTTTATGTAGACATTATTCCATGTTAGATATTTTCTGAATTAAATCATATGTATTCATCAAAAACTAATTTCTTTTGTTGAGAGTCCCTGAGATCAGTATAGCAATCCCTCCATTACTGCTGATGGCATCGTGCTTCAAGTGAGCCAAGGAAAAGGTAGTCATTTCTATGTTCTAGTAACCAGTTATTGCTATGTCGTGCTATACCCAGGCAGTGAAACTTCAAATAGCTCACACTAAATAAGTAAAACTATGTAAGTGTTGAATAAAGGTTAATTAAAACTTAGATGCTTGGTTCAGGTTCTGAGCCTTTTCACAGAACTTAATTTATAAGCCTGAACAAGAAAGGTGTTTTCCTTTTGAAATTAATCTTAACACTGGCCTCACAGATGTGAAGCATTGTGTTTTGCTTATTATGATTAATTATTTTTTGTTTCCTCTACTTGGTAATATTTTTCAACATTTGTTTTTTTAGTGTGGTCTATGGAAAGGGAAGATACTTAAGGGAGTCTGATAGCATCTTGATAAATCCTGAAATAAACAGCTTCAAAGGCGTCTTCCTAATGCATCTCTTTCTTTCCAAGACACTAAAATTGGAAATGCATATAGGGAGGAATGTGTGTATACAGGGAAAAAAAATTGAGGATAGCCTTAGCTATTACTTCGTCTTTATAAAAAGTGCTGCTGAACCTCCATTTCAGTGAAACTTCTTGGTACATTTTACTCATCTAGGAGAGATTGACACTGGATGTAATTAACAATTCAGTCTAAACTTATTTGATGGTTAAGCTTGCAGGTTTTTTCTTCCCTTGAGTTTCATTTAGATTTTCTTCCATTTTCTTCATTTAGATACTAGTTTTAAATTTGTTTTGAAAGCTATGTGTTTACCCTTTTTCAGCTTCTTTACTTTTAGTGGAAGTGGTGAGAGGCTCAAATCAGTATTGCCAAATTTGTGATTGTGTATAGAAATTTCACACAAACTTAATTAAGTGAGAATATTTAAGATTAAGAAAGCTAGCACTGAGCAGTTGTGAAATACCAGACTACTGTCATCAATTGTCACTGCTTCCAACCAGTTTTCTTGGTTAGCCTCTCCTGAGCCCCCCTTCTCTAGGTCACCAGTTCATCCTTTCTGTGCCTTCATGTCTCTTTGTACTGATTCATAGTAGTGCTCCCCTGACTTCAACTGCTGTCCTTTATAAGGTAATTTTTATCTTTGCTCCCTCTGTCATTGTTTACCCTGATATTTTTTCCCCCCTTCTAAGCCCTCAGTCCAGCCTCTATGAAGAGAGTCCCTTCAACTCTGTTTAGTTTTTAACAAAGGAGAAGTTAGTTACATGTTCTTATTCAAATTGGTTGTGAAATCAACAAATTGAATTTTTTTTGTTGAATGGCTGATTAGATTAGGCAGGTATAACAATAAGTATTTCATAAATGTGTAGCTGAAAGTAATGTAGAGATTGTATGACAAATATTTCATTGCATCCATTTTACCATCATGCTGTATTTTAAGTCGTCTTCCAAGATTGACCCAATTTGCTCTTTTCACAGACTCCGCAATTTACGGATGTTCATAAAATTGAAAATTGGAAAGAGGTGTTTAAAAAAACTTCATGGAATAACTAAATTTAATCTAAAACTGCTTTGACCTGGAGGGACTATACACCCTCAGAATAACAGGACCTTCACATATATTTTATTTAAGGACTTTAAAGTATCATTACAAAATAAACTGACTCAGTGTAGTAAGTGTGACATAGTAGATTAAGCCTAAAAATGCTTTTGGTAATCCAAGGGCTCAGAACTATTATGGATATCTCAGCAGTATTCTTATTTCGTAGTTTCTTTTCTAATGCTATGGATGTTCTTTCACTCCAGCTAAATAAGAGCTAGAGTTCCAGGCTGTTGAAAAAGTTGGTCATGCTCTCCCCATCCCAAGCCCCATGTTCTCACCTTTTCCCTTGCATTGTCCCTTGTGTAACTACGTAGCTGTGGGAGTCTGCTCACTGAGCAAATCCAATAGCAACATTTCCTGGAGCAGGTTGAGGGGGTTAGGGAATATGAGGTTTATTTTTGCCTCCCTGAATTGATTTGCCTTGTATGATCGCGAAGTCTGATGCAGGAAGCGGAAATCTGCAAGGCAGCCTGCAGCTGCAACAGTAAATAGTGTGTACCTAGAGCCCAAGTCTCTTGTCCTGGGCTATACAAAATATACTCCTTAAATTTAAGCAATATTTCCTGTTTCTAAAATGTAGAATGACTTCAGAACTTCATTTATGAAGAGTCAGATTCAACTCTCAGCTGGTTATACAGAAACATTATGGAGTACTGACTGTGGTTTACTATCACATTAAAACTAATTCCAGATTTTGTTCACTTGTCTAGTGTTTGACTGTGATGATTGTCTAACAAGTTGCTTACCATCCACGTTAGAGTTGTTTATTATGGTATTTTCAGGATTCATTTGAATTCATTTTTATGTAGCTATCTGAAATTTTGTGTCATTTTGATGGCCTGGTAAGAGCTCAGTTAAAGTGGCTGTGGCATGTTGAAGCATTGCTGATTTATATGGAGAGTTTAGTCCTAGTTGATTGGTACTACTTTAGATTATGGTGTTTAGTGACATTGTCTTCTGGAGTGTTTACTCTTAATTGAAATTTCCTGGTTTTTAGTTTCTTCACAACTATTCATTTTATACCAAAGTTTGTTGCAGAAATTCAAATGTGATTAGCAACTTCTCTGAAACAAAGGAAGTAGATGCTCTGGTATCTCTACTACTTAGAATATTAGCTCAAACCTTGGAGTTTTAATGGTATGTATATATAAGAACACAAAATATAAATTAAAATTGATGCAATATATGTAGTAATTAGGTTAAATTACTAAGGTAGTAGTAGGTACTTACCATATTTTAATTAGTTACAATGAGCAATTGACTTTGTTTCTGCTTCACTGTCCCAGTCTTTGATAGTTTGAAATCAGAAATACTGTCTTGAGTGGTCACAGGTAATTGCCACATATTCTTCTACAGCCTGATCCCAATTCCATGTGTATCTGTGCTGCACAAGGTTGCACTTTATTGCGGGTCGCAAATAGTCACAAAATCCAGTGTTGGAATTTGACTGGAAATTTCTCTAGTTATGTTTGCCTTTCTAGTTGAATTCTGCTCACTCAGTCTTAAACTCTTTAGGTCAATGGTGTCCATTCTTTTTGACTTGAAGACGGAAGTGATAATAAAGAGCAGAAAGGAGGTCACCTTTAACAAGCACTGGCCAGCACAGCGTGCGTCACTGTCACATGGCTGTGCAGCTCCTTACACTTCAGTGGTGGGTGCTGCGGTTCACAGCATCCTTGGTGGTGCAGAGTTGTCACTCTTGACTTCTGTGCCTTCACTCAGACAGAAGGATGAAAGTGGATTACTTACTTGGTGGGCTGCTCTGAATTCTAGGTCTTCTGAACTGCTTGATCCAAGCTGGAGATTCAGGGCGCCATAGTTAGCAGGGTGCTTTTAGCTTTTACTTGTTTTTTTTTTCACCCTCCTTCTTTTTGGGTATCCTGGGAAGGAATAGCAGAAGCAGAACTAAGCAAGCTTCCTCCCTGTGGTGAGCAGAATACAGAGCAGATGTGATGTGATGTGATGTGGTGGATCAGAAGAAAGGAAAAGGAATCTTCAAAGGAGAAGTCAGATATATTTGTGTAGTGCTGTCATATCCAGGTTTTTACAGGGATGTTCTGTTTTTCCAACTAGAAAGATTGTCTAGATTAAATTTGAAGATTTAGGGTACTGGTCTGGAATTTCAGACACATTAGCAGCTTCCTCTGAGTAAGCTGCAGGACTACTGGATAATCAAAGGTCCTGAAGAAGTTATTTGCAAGTAGTTAAACAGGTGTAAATTAAATGTGTTCTGGATCTTTCAGATTTACTGCATGTACGCAAGTCATCTGTGTGGTATTTTCAGTGTATTTCCAGTGCATCCCATGTGTGCATGTTCTACACATCTCTGCCTCGGAATCCTAGAAAGAAAACAAGGGTACACTGTCTTTTGAGATTGCCTTCTACTTTCTTTCTCTAGGAGGACATGCTGTTAAAAATGTACTTTTATGGTTCTGCAAATAAACTTTCAGTTTAGAAGGGCACACGCATTTTCATAGCACAGTAATCGGGAACTAGAATTCAGAAGCTCAAATGCTGCAGGTTGGGCTCTGCTGGTGTAGATGTGTTTGTAGGGGAGAATGTAACACTGTCTTTATTACTAGGATCAGTCAAGATCTGGCTCTCATCGCACGGGAAATCAACGATGTAGCAGGAGAGATAGATTCAGTGACTTCATCAGGCACTGCCCCCAGTACCACAGTAAGCACTGCTGCCACCACCCCTGGCTCTGCCATAGACACTAGAGAAGAGGTAGGAGATCTTCATGGAGAAATGCATAAGGTTCTTCCTTTTCTTTATTTCTTTTGCTTTTAGCATTTTGCATAGCCTTTTTTAGTTATTTCCACTCAACCCGTATGCATGATCTCTACATTGTTTTTTGATTTAAAGTTCCGTTGTGTTTCAGCAAACCCAGAAATTATTCTCTGAACACAGCTTGTCAAAAGGATGCATACTATCTGTCTGTCTCTTTTTTTCCACGAAACACAGGACAAGAGTTGTTTCTTTCTTGTCTGTAGCCTTAGATACCAGTGTAGTATCTAAGTGCCTTTAAAGATACTACTGTGTATGCACAAATACATATATAAATATACATTTAATGCTTTCAATAGCTATTTTAAAAGTCCCTTTTTTCACAGGTGACATAAAAGTTTCATCTTCTGAACACTGAAATGCTTAGGTACCATCAGATAACAATAAATTTATATTTTCTTTCATAATAACATTGTCAAAAACTGCCTTGAAAGAAGTTTGGCTTTTGCTGCTAATAATTCTTATTTTCTTTTACTATCTCCGGTGTGCTGTTCTATGAATATAATGACTAACTTGTTCTAGTAACCATCACAGGTCTAATGCTGGTAAACATGTTAATTTGAATTTAAACCATCAATTTCTACCATATTACAATTCACCCTAATATGTTGTAAATGTTTACTGCATTTTTTTTTCTTCATAGTATTCCTTTCAAAATGTGTTTATTCATTTTTGTGTGCATAAAGCTTGGTTAGTACATTAGTTTACTGTGTTTAGTATAATACTGTCTTCTTCTGTGGAAAAAAAGACATAAACAGTGATAATAAATCTATGATTTGGGTACTCAGAAAATTATAACTGCAATCACATAGATTTTGTTTTTATTTCTCACAGACATATGGCTAAACTTTAACAAAGTGAAGTGCACATTTTCTCAGATCCAGTTAGATCACTCTGATTTTTATATTACTAAATAATTATTTTTTTCTTTAAAAATATTGTACAATGTGTACATACTGCAGGTGGCAGTATCTCCTTTAAGTAGGTATAGATGTTTCTGTAACACTATGACTAATCTGGAAAAAAAAAAATGTATAGTACTGTACTTAATTCCACAGATATATTCCATTAGTCGAAGGAATAAATTATTTAAGAACCAGTTTAGAGGTAACTATTATGTTACCTGCCTGTAAGGAAAATTTCTGTGGGGTAGTTTAATTTTGCCATGTCTGTCTGATGTTTGAAAAAAAATGTTCATTTTTGCAGAATGTTTATTGTTATTTGATAGGCTTCTTGTAAGCTGTTTCAGAAGAAAAAAAAAGTACTAATCTAATTTTTGCATGTATCCAGTAGGTTTAATAAACTGCATTTTTCTTTTACCCCCTAGTTGGTTGACCGAGTATTTGATGAAAGTCTCAATTTTAGAAAAATCCCTCCACTAGTGCACGCCAAACCACCAGAGGGGAATGGGAGGCCTAATGATGCGAGACCTCAGCTAACAGATGCCCTTGATCCCCCAACAATTACCCGGAGAAGGACTTGGAGCAGAGATGAAGTGAGTATACAACCAAATTCTCTCTAGTAATGTGTCTATTTTAAGCTTTTACAATTGTCTCCCCACTTAATATTCTAGACATTATCCTTTCTTTCCTTCCTGTAGCAGGTGGCATTAATACTGGGAAAAATTATTTGTGTATTTAATTTTCAAATTAAATGTTCAAATATGATTGTTTATATGTTATACTAATTGGAACACAAGTATGATTTTTTAAAGTTAAAAAAAGATTTTAAAACAGATTGAATTGTTTTTATTTAATTCCCATTAAATTAATAATATCCTTTTCTATTAAAAACTTATTGCAGGTTATGGGGGACAGCTTGCTGTTGTCCTCAGTCTTCCAATTTTCTCGCAAGATAAGACAATCCATAGACAAAACAGCTGGAAAAATCAGGTGGGATTTTAAAAACTGTTGAAACATTACTGAAAATACTCTTCTCTCATCAACATTCCTACTAGTAGAAGAGATGTGTATAATACAGATAGAGCAAGTGTATTTAGTAGCAACTTGTGTTTTAAGAAAGCAATATTACCTATGGCTTTTTTAGCGTTCAGAAAGATTTGGGATGAGTAATTTTTCCATTATTGCTTGTGTGTATTTCACATTATATGAAGATAAATATCAACAACTTTTACATGGACAGAACAATATACATAATACTTCCAGCAGAGGAGCTGTTCCAACACATGCAAATACTGTGCAAAATCTGCATAATGTCTATGCAAGTCTTCTAAAACTCCCTTCCTTAAAAGATAAGGTTAAAATGAAGGTTAAAAGGGTCTGAACTGTAAAACCAGGCCCTTCACATTTGCCAAGTTGTAGGGATCACCTCTTTTAAGAAATAAAACAAATGGGACAGAGGAGAGTAGTTTCAGTAAATCCATCTGAAAAGGAACTTGCTCTGGAGACTGTGTGGGCACTATTGAGTTCTAAATCTAAAATGACTGATGTAGCTATCTGTTATTTTTAATTGAAAATTCATTAGATTCCTGCATAAATGTCATAGTAGCTAGCAGGACGTATAGACATCAAAAATGATAACATGTTGCTCCATTTAACAGCTCCATTTAACCTGAATGAGTGAGTGTACAACCACTTGGTGACCACTTTGGTTGACAAGTATAGATGAAAATTCTAAATACAAAGTCCAGGATTGTATAATTCACATGTTCTTCTTCCTGTCTTTGTGCAGTTAATAATTTAAAAACAGAGTACCTGAAAAATAAGAAAGTAATTTGACTGTACTTCATGTATAATTTTCTGAGTGTGATAAAATGTAATTGATCAGTTTATCTAGGAAGTGTCAGATATTGAAATCTTAAAGGGATGACAGATTAATCACTGAATGAAAAATTTATTTTAGCATGGGGTGATGTAACTAGTAAAAGCAGCAATATACTAACATACCTGAAGGTTATATTCTTGTGCCAGTACCAAAAAAGATGACCACAGAAATCAAGAAGAAAAAAAATAATCTCTATAAATTGGTGAAAATTGTGGGTCATCTGCCATGTCTAGTCCTGCAATTTCTAGTAGGAAGAGTATCAATGAGTGAAGAATCAAGTCTTTACAAGCCTGCAGCCCATTCTTATTATTCCTGTTTTCAGGGGTTTTGTGCATGTTTTTATTGGTGGGTACAGGTAACATTTGTGAGTACCTTATTTCCACTGTCGTGGAACATACTCCTGGACTGAGTCATCTGAACTCTCTTTTTCCAACTCACCATTTGGGGCTGCAGGAATATGGCAAATATGCCATTTGCTACCTTTCCTTCTTTGGTTTCCCAATACATTCTTTTCTGTATCATACGATTTATTTAAATATCATTAAACAAAAGAGATAAATGTCTTGCTATGTAAATTTCAGATACAAATGAGTTAAATGCAGGTGTGCAATACTGTTACTATCAAAAGCTGTGCCAGATGAACAGAGTTCAAATTCATTATGCAGAATTTATGACAAATTATGTAAAAGTTCACAACTTGTTCAAGTTTAATCAACCTCTGATGCACGCTGTCATTTACTTTAATAGCTGACCTCAAAAAAACGAGCAAATAAATACAAGCAAAGAGGTACTTAAGCGTGACCATTCTTTGAAAATCATTGTAAAAACATTTGAAATTCAGAAATAGAAACAAAATATTATGTTAAGGGGTTTTTTGAGCATAATTCTCTGGGAAAACAGTGGCATCTATAAGGAACTCTGCTTACCAATGTAACTTTTTTTCCTTTTAAAGCTGCATCATTGGAACAAGAATCTTGCTTATTGACTGACTTATTTCTGGTAGGCGTCTAGGATGATATGTATCTTAAAATGCCTCAGAAGCAGTAGATAGTAGATACCCTACTTTTTTCATCGTGCAGATTTTTCTTGGTGGTTGACAGTTTCTAATCTGTAAATATGTTGCTAGCACAGCTGTAGTTTACTTAACATAAAAACTGAGTTCAGTACAGTGAGTTAAAACAAAATTATGTATGCAAATTCATCCTGAGAAAAGCAGGTAATTATAAAATTAAGTCTTACACTTTTCTGATTAATTTTCCGAGCTTAAGAAGTAAGTCAGCTACATTGTAATGGATGTAATAATTCTGTGAACATGTATGATATTATAAATAAATGCATAGCTATAAATATTTTATATACATTTAAAGAAAGTGGCATTGTTTATTTCTATAAAAATAAAGTGGAGAAACTTTCATTAATAAGTAATTATTTAGCATATTCCCCAGAGCTGTGATCAAAACTTCCTTTTCCTGCTACTCAGAAGGGATTTGAATATTAAAGATGTTATTATGTCTTTCATATTTTGAATCAGAAAAACAACAATAGTTTTAGAATTGTTTTTAGAGAACATATAAGGCAGCTAAGACATACTACAGAGTTTACCTTAGCTTTGTTTACATGTCCATGAGTTCAACCGACTGTGTTCTTCTATTCCTTTTACTGGAGTTAAGTCAGTTAAAATTTCTGCCTACACAGATACAGTGAGAATCAGTCAGGATTTGTCAAGCTAGCAGTTGTATATTTTTTCCAGAGTACTTGAACCTGAAAGGAGAGGAGAAGTTCTTAGAGGCATCAATAAGAGTAAGCCAGTAAGCCTGAATGCGTTTTAAATTTTCTTGTGCTCCAGTGTAAACCTCTCCCAGACAGTATAGGGCAATTATGGTCCTTTCAGATTGCATCATATATATTTAAAAAATGACATCCTTCCTGTCTGGGCCTAAATAAAGATGTGCTTCCTGTGAATGTGAACACTCGTCTTTCTGTAATATTTTAGTTGCAAGAGCTAGCTTTACAAAAAGACCCATTTCATTTTGACTAAAGTATTAAGAACATAAATATTTTCAGTCATTCTTGACAAGCAGATCTATCACAAATTAAAATGAGCTAAAATCAATCATGAAAATAAATTAGTATGCGGAGAAAAGGAAATTTATATATTTTTGCTTCAGTAGTTTCTTCCCCATTTCATTAGAGCTGCCATTTCTGTTTTCTAATTTATAGATAATGTTCTCAGTTCCACTGAGTTCTGTTACTGTTCCTACCTTATATTAAGAAATAGAGGATTGAGAGAAGCTTTTGACACTGCATTCTTCAAATAGATTCTCCCAGTGCTGGCAAAACTGTTGTTTTCTTTTTTTCTCAGGTCCTAGCATGATGTTCAGATTGAACCAGATTCAAGTGTCTGATTCTTTCCTTTCATCAAATCCTCTGTATATTTGTAATTTTCTTCAGGATAAGGTCATAGCTTGGGTATTGCCAAGTTATTTTTTTATAATTTATTTTTATTCAGTACTTTGTATAATCAGTTAGATTCTTACCTGCTTGTGTCATCAAGCATAATTACATTTAAAAATTCTGCAGCATTCTTGCCATGAATCTTATAACCCATTCTTTGCTAAAAAATTATTGTGGTGGTTTCTCAGGAAACAGATACACATTTTGTTTGCTTTTCTGTCTCTTATATGTTATAACGATGCAGGAATTTTGGAGGGAAGAGGTAAGTAGCTTTTGCAGTGGGAAGACCTACATGGTTTCATCCGTGCCCTACAACCTGAAGGTGTTGTCATTGGCTTGCTTGTAGCAGGCAGGTACCTCTTCAGTCAGGCAAAATCTAGGCAAAGCATTCAGGTTGGTGCAGGTGCTTCTTGTCTGTCTCTGCAGTTTGCTGTACATCCTGCAAAGTGCAATGAAAGAAAAAAAGGGGACTGAGCTCGGCCAAAAGAAAGTTCAGGCAGATTTGTCTCAGAAAGTAGGACTGGGAAAGGCAAGAGCAGGAGGTGGCAGGCATTTATAAGTATGTTATTTTAATACAAAGAATATGGTTAGAAGGAGGAACAGCAAAGGAGGCAGAGATTAAGACCCCTGGGAGGTTAAAATGAAGAATTGAGAAAAAACATTGTTAAAAAGGAAATAGGCTTCCTAAAATAGCAAAAACAAATTGGCCTGACCACTTTATAATGGAAATAATAAAATTTTTAAAGTTACTGTTTTCCTTTTTTTCCTCTGTTCTTTTTTAAATAAAAGGACCTGTGAAATTGAAAGCATTCAAACTGTAAGAGAGAAGTAAGAACATTATCTCTGAAAGAGAGTAATACTGAAAACACCACATATAAAAACAAAGGCATTAATCACATACATCTAGAAGTATTTTAATATAACAAGAGCAAAAAACTAGATGAAAATGACAAGCAGTGTCACAATAACTCCTATATTTTTCCTACTATTTCTGTTTATTGCTAAAAAAAGCTTTATTTTCTATGTTCCTCCTGATTTCCAGAGTGATAAAATGCTGTTAAAGTACAGAAAGTATAGCTGTGTAAGAGTCTCTGTATACTGAATCAAAATATTTCCACAAGTTCCCTGGTTTTTAGTGTAACACCCTATAAAGGATTTAATTGGCTTTGCTTTTTATTTATTTAAACTCATCAGTGTTAGACAAGTCCTAAATTTTTCATGGTAATTGGAGTTTCTGGTATCCACATTTGCAGCTGTATGGCTTTGCAAGCTTTTGCATTCCCTTCCAGAACATGTAAGTAATCTTGTCGGATTTCTGATTTTCAACTTTTTAATGAGAACATGGCACTACCTGAGGCCATAAAGTGTTTCATGTTTTTTTCACTGTAATTTTGATTACTTTTTTTTTTCCCTTCCTCAAGAAGTATGTATTAATATTTAGGCTTTGTATGCTTTGTACATAAATACACTAAAGTCACTCGCAGAAGTGGTCATTTACCTCTATCCCATGCCATTGTGGCATGAGAGTAGCACTTCCTTGCAGTGCAACATCTGATAAAAACATGTTCTGAAGCAGCAGCAAGTGAAGACCTCAAAGACAGAAGAAGAGTTAAAGCAGCTTCTGCATAGGCTGTCTGTGGGCATCTGTATACTGATAAGATGAAGAAAGATTAACAGAAATGCAGTACCTAAGTCTCCCAGTTTTCTTTCAAATTCTTAGTGTTTATGAGATGCAAGGAGTCTTGAATTTTCACCTTAAAAATTATTTCCTTAGAGACTAACCTACACTAATAACTTCTTTAAAGTGTACTACTTTTCAGTCATTTTTAAAAATTATTTTACAAATAATAAAAGTGACTTCTTTACACATGTATTATAAGTGATACTTATATTACTAAATCGTGTATATACAGTTTGTGTGTTGAGACTTTTCAGTTAAAATTTCTTCTATGAAATGCATTTTTCATTTAATTTCCTGAAGTGTTTTACTTTTCATTAAATTAATACAAAATACAAATGTAAAAGAGTTGCATTTATTTACCATTGGTAATCTTTCTCTTCTGTTTTGTAATTGTTGTATAATGCAGTGTTAATAGGGAATTCTTTGACTACTCTAAAGTAGATGGATTTTTTTAAAAATGTCAGTGCTGGAGGAAAGAATCAGCTGTGTCTTTTCAAAACCAGCTACAGAACTGTCATTTTGATGTTGATAATAATGATACTGCTGAAACCCGTATGCTTCTCTGAAAATTTAAACTGTGTGGTTGGATTCTGTCAGTTTTCAATATTTCAGATTTTAGTTTTATTCAGTGTTTCCTATGCCACTTTCTCGTGTATTGTGTATCTAATACTTCTGTTATAGCTTGATTATTTTTGTCTATTTTGAACATATTGTTCTTGAATTTCTTTCTTTTAGAATATTATTTAAGGACAAAGACAGAAATTGGGAAGAAATCGAAAACAAGTTGCGAGCTGAAAGTGAAGTTCCTATTGTGAAAACATCAAGCATGGTATGCATAGTTACCTTTTCTGGTACTGAATGAGCCTCTTACCTGATAAAGAACGCAGTAAAAGGGGTACAAACTGTATACAGACCACCAGTACTTTTATTTAACAAAACATAACAACCATTAGTTTGAACGTTGGATTACTTTCAAATTAACTTCTTTTACAGTCTAAAGACTACTTTACCTACTGATTATTAATACTTAATATATAATACTTAATACTATTAATACTGATTATTAATATTTAGATAAATAGTTGTATTTTGCTATACATGAATGAAAATAATTTGTGGACACATTGCAATAAAAGCATTCTTCAACAAAAAATAATCATGTTGATTTTGTGTGGAAGTGATAACTGTAGGGTACCAACTGCAACTCTGGTTGATTCATGTAGTCTTCTACCCTTCCTGATTGGGGCCATTTCATGAGCAGACTGTGTGACAGTGTGAGGGAGCGGAGCACACATGTTGTTTTCTAGTATGCTTCTCCTCTGCTTCTAAACACAGAGTAGGGTTTGAAAAACATCTCTGCATGTGAGAGCAGGCGGAGAGTCTAGCTACATTGTCCCATCTGGAGTATCATGCTGTTAAGAATGTCAACCCACAGAGACAGTTTTCTGAGGGAAAGGTGGGAGAGGAAACTCATTCTCACATATTTCATGCTGGACTGCTCAGAAGCAAAATGTGAACACATGTCCTCTGGCACTGAACTGGCTAGCACTTCTCTGTTAGCTCATCACTCATCTAGATTGATTTTTCCTGGAAGTGTTAGACACTTGGCCCATAATTTCTGCAGAACGGTATATTTTTTAGGAGCAAACATTAGTGACTCAGTGTTATAATTTATTAGATGCACTGACAGTTTGGGGTTTTTTTTGAAAGTTTAATTAAGCAAGTCACTCATGGAAGTTTCTAATTATAGAAATATGGTAATATGAGGAGTTTCTCTTATCCTATCCATTTCCAGAATAAGGTCGGAGTTCAGTGTTTTATATTCTAAATGCCCTCAATGTCAGGTTTTAAGGCATTCATTAAAAAGGAAAAGATTAGTTGTATATTTATTCCTAAGGTCAGCATTTTCCAAAAAAATTTTTTAGTGCATCAAAGCATCTCACATTGTTTGAAAGTGCATGGGGGTTTTTTTTGTCTATGCACTGATTTTCAAGTTTCTGCCCAGTTTTCAGAGCAATACATTGTTCAAATCCAGTACTAAAGCAGTGCCTATTTCTACTACAGAATGTCATTAAAATTAACAGAGGACAGTTGTAACTGATGTTTATTTTGTCCTTGCGACGTTTATGTTCAGCTCAGATGTGGAATCTGCTTAAAGATAATGACTTTATAAAATACAAGGTAATCAATCTCTTTGCTACCCACAAGACTCACATTACTTGGTGCGGAATGGGTTTCTGAAACAGGTTAAATCGGTTCCTGAAATAAATGCCTTTGAAAATTCTCAGCTTTTGAAGACCACTGATAGCTCTTCTCAGCAGTTGGATTAACAGTGTTCTTCAGGGTAGGATACTTCAATTGTAGCATTTACATATTTGTAATTTAAGATGTGGTACATTTAATGATTATTGCGTTTCTGAGTGCGTTGCTGTGGCTACATCTGTGTTAGCAAGCAGTACAGCACAGAGGAGAAAAATCTATAAGGCAAACGAGTGCTGAGGACCCAATACTGGTGTGGTGTGCAGGGTCTCGTGGGCACAGGGCCCAGTGGTTGCAGACAAAGTGCTGACACCGTCATCTTGCTGTTCTGATTCACATCTGAACAAGGTTATAAATCCTCCTGTTCCATTAATACTGGGTTTATACTGAAACTTTCCTTTAAACATTTGCTGTTACTTTGCCCCATTTCTACAGAACCGTGGTGTCTGTAAGCCTGTGCTTGAGAAAATGTAGTGCAGGCAGATGAGCGAGGGACAGAATGAGGTTTTGTTGACCCTGGGAATCCCCAGTGCAGAAGAGCTCTTGATTTCTGAGTGGGCCACGGCTGTCCAGCATCAAGCACTGCCACCCACGGCCCATGGTGGACATGGCTGAGCCAACACCAGCAAGGGTGTCCTTGGTGCCAGGAGGGGCAACCCAAATAGCATGTTGCAAAAGTAGGGGAGGGGAGATTGTTTACTATCAATAGGTATTTTGAGTCTCTTTTACCTTAATGAAACACATTTCTTTCTTTCCTAGGAAATATCATCAATCTTACAGGAACTAAAACGGGTTGAGAAACAGCTGCAAGGTACAAATCCTTTTAAACTTTTCTCATTTGTTGTTGCTTGCTTTAATTTTTTTAATAAATATCTATATGTATATTTATATCATTAAAAAGTTATCACATTTTATTAAAATGTATTCACAAGATCAGTTACATAGATTAATATCATATAATTGCTGGCACATTTGATAAAGAAACATCACTGAAATATTTTAAAACATGAGAATTATTATATCTTTTTATATGGGTGAGAAAAGGCTCAACTAAAAGTGAAATAGTCCAGAGAATCCCCAAAGGAGTTTTTTGTGAAACATTCTTAATAGAAATATTTCTGTGGGTAAATATTGATGTGTAAGTGATAGAGAATCCTGAGATTAGGCTTTATAAAATAGTCTTTGCATATCAGTGGTACCCTTATGTGTAGCACAGTTAAGTATAAGGAATGCACTGGAACCATGATCTATAGGAAATCTTAAAAAAACCCCAGACTACCAGATACAATAAAATGAAAATTTAAGATTAGCTCTTGACATCTTCACACTACTGAATGTACTCTTTGTAATTGTGGCACCCACAGACTACAATATAGAAATTTACTTTGCTTTTCACATGCAACAATTTATCTGTGTATAAAATGGAAAGAAGTATGTTTTATTTCAAAGTCTGGTATTTATACATACATTCAGTTTTTTCAAAATCAACTTAAAAACTGAGCATACTTTAAAAAGAAGTTGCAGTCTTATTTTTTTATCATTTATACTTAGTTTATTGTTTAATTTGGAGTGGTCAGATGGATTACTGGTCCATGCTTATAAGTAATAACTATTGTATTTGTTGTAGATCTCCTATATTTGTTATTTTTAGTATTGAGATTTAATACTACAATAAAACATATTTTAAAACAGAGTATTTCAGGAGGAATCATTAGCCACCTTTACAGACAAATCAGTATTTGTTTCATGCTCAACAATAGTTAAAAAAATGTTAATTTATTGCAAATTATATTGTGTTTAGAGAACATAACAAAGAAATAGGGCCTAGAGAAAGAGGCCAAGTCATTTCCTTGTGTCTGCATTGGTGTTCAAATAGATGTTAGTACAGTTTTGTAAATAAAAAAGAGTAAGGTACTGTTAGATGCGATAAATGTATTAATAGTACAGTAAAATTAAATTGTACTAGGTGCTTCAGTTTACCTTCACTATGTGCAGGGAGAGGGTCAGTAAGTCCGTTGTTTATGCATTGAACAGGATAAATGTTCTTCTGTACAAATTTTATTTAATAATGAAATTAGCAGCTATGGATAATTAGGGAGGGGGGCATGAATGAAGCATAATATAATGGTAATATTGGAGAATAAGTCGCTTAGACATGACTAAAAATCCTGTCTTTCAGTCCCTGTAAGTTAATCATAGACAGTTTGTCGTCTCTCTTCCCTGTCCATGCATCAGGCAGTGTTTAGTCTGTGCAGTTTCCTTTCATCTAAAGTTTTAATATATGTAAGTGCTTTTAAATAAGTGTCAACTACATATAGGTTGGACACACCACTCCTTTGCAGTGAGCACCATACATAAAAGCTCATGTCTGTCATCATAAAAGTGTTAGAACGGGATTTTCTTTTTTTTTACGGTAACAGAAAATTGTATGTTTTATGGTTTCTTCCCTATCCCTTTCATCCTTTCTTGACTGCTTAGCAATTAATGCTATGATCGACCCTGATGGTACCCTGGATGCTCTGAGCAACTTGGGATTCACCAGCCCCGTCCTACCAGCTCAGCCGAAGCCGAAGTCCAGTCCAGTTTCCCAAAGTACCCGCCCTCAAATACAGCCAAACTGCCAGCCCGAAGCTCGGGCTCTCCGACCCGCCGCCGTCCCCGTCGCAGCTGAATTTGAGAATGCTGAATCTGAGTCCAGTTTCAGCATACATTTCAATAGGTTTAACCCAGATGGGGAAGAGGAAAATGCCACCCTGCGTGAGTGACATCTCAGTGTTAATACAAATATCTTTCATGTGGAATGTTTAGGAATAAAGGAAAAATTGTAATATTGGTTTTATAATTAAAAAAAAAAAAAAAAGCTTGGTCAAACAGCAGTTGTTTTCTTAAACCAGTTTTCTTTAACTATGATTCTTTGATTGACACACAAATCCTTTTCAAATCATAAAGATATGCATAGATACCAGTGTAGGAAAGCAGATTGTGGCAGGTTTGCCCTTTGTGGTTGTGTGCTTTGCAAAAGAATTACTGTATCAGCAGTTCTCCCTTCCTAGATTTACTTCTTTTTAAAAGCCATGCAAGCAGTCTAACGTTTAATGTTACTGAAACCCCAAATCTCTTTGCCAAGCTGCTCTAATTAAGGGACTTCCTCCACTAAAGTTTGTCCAGAACTGTTGAACAGCTGAATTAGATGATTTATATAGGAAACATTATCTTTGACTACAATGACACATTACTGCAAAAGGTAAGACAGATATCAGAAAGCATTCATTCTTGTGTTCTGAAAATCTCAAACAGTTCTGTGATTTATATAACTTTGTTGCTGCGTAAATTGTCTTGGGGTTTACAGAGTTCATATATTATGTTTGCACTAAGATTTGCTGGGAGTGGTAGGTGAACATATCAATATCATTAAACAGCAAGCAGTGTTTTGGTGTACATAGAAAACTGATTAATACTGCACTTGTATTATCATTGCAGTGTTTTAATCCACTTTCTCAAAGGACTGTTTGGCACTTTTTGACCTTCTTCAACTGTCTTTTTGATGTTAATGAAAGTAGAAGTATTTAATATCTCATTTCTGTCCCAATGTTTGTTGAAACTAGAAAATTACTTTAAACATACAGCAATGTAGGAGATTTTAAAGCATATTGAGGCAAATGGGCTCTTACCAATTCAAATGCAACGTAAGCTTGTGGAAGAAATTCCTGTTCCTTGGAATGATCATTAGATGTAAAATTTTCTTTAGGGGATTTGGAAATAGAGTTGTCATAATTTGCTTGATCGATAGATTCACTCCCAAGCAAATTATTTTATTTGCTTCTGTATATTTTCCTGTAATCTTGCTAGAAAAGCTGTCTCTGTCTTACATATTTAAAAGGATTCTGGAAGACAACTGCTAACACAGACGTTTTGCTTATACCACTGAAAAGCAAGTTTGTTTAAAGTTTCCTATATAAGCCTATTTTCCTTATAAGTTGTCCCAGTAACTTAACATTTGGAAAAAATAATAAAAATAAAAGTAAATTACTTTGTATTTCCAGAACACTGTAATTTGGAGGAATGTTATTTCTGTTAAATGTAACTAATAGACTGGAATTTTCCTATGTTTGCATCAGTCTCTATATATTAAGGTTAAAGATACAGTTTTGCAGCTTTTATGAAATGGTCTTTAATATTTCAGCAATAATCCTATATGACATTTGTTTAAAAAACTTTCTGTACGCTTTTAAATTGTACAGGCTTTCAGAAGTCAGTAAAAGTTGGACCAGTTAATAAAAATGCAAAAACTTTTTTTGTAGAGATGTAAAAACAAAACCACTAATCTGTTGTATAATGGATTTCATATTTTCTTTAAAAAAATTAAAAGCAAAAAGACTTCATGTATAACTCAATATGCTCTACTCCAGCTAACTGTGGAAGCCTGAACCTCACGAGTTTACAGAGGCTACAAGAAAAGTTTTACAAGGTGCAGAAGGGCAAAAATAAATTGAAAATAGAGCTAGGTGTTGAAAACTGAGTGTACCAAACCATCACCATAATTCCTTTTTTTGTTTAACACTTGAGAACATAATTTTTCTGCAGACTCGAGTGGAAAGTAGGAAATGGCTAGGAAGGATTAGGGGTGCAGGCTCTTCCTGCAAGATTCTGTTTGTGTTCTTTCAGGCAATTATATCTTTGCGTTCTGTAATAAGCATTTTGCATTACGATGTTCTTATTTTGTATGAACATGTTCTCCTTATTTATTTTTGTTACATTTATTATGTATGTTATTTTGTTATATGCATTTACAACTCCATTTTTAAATAAAGTGTTTCTGGAACTTTACAAATGTGTGACTGTAATTGAGAGCTGGGAAGTTCACGCAGTCTTCCTGTAGCCTAACTTACCTTTACTTCTGAAATAGGAAATGACATTTTTTCATAAACATCTTTTCTCTGGAAAAAGTTGTGTTACTGCTGCTGCGGCATCATTTGTTCTCTGCTGACAGTATTGGCTCACTTTCCCGTGCTCAGGTTCAGTTCCATACTTGAATTGATTTTTATGTGCAAAGCTGGAGGCAAAAATAATCCAGTGTGCCAGCCACCAAACAGTGACTCGGTTTCCTTTTGTAGACTGAAAGCAAGTGATTTTTAGTGGACCTCTCAGGTATAACAGTAGATGGTTTCAGACTGCTTTCCTTCCACTTCAGATATTGGACATTCTGATTTGGCTCCAGACTGGTGCCTTTTTTTCTTCTGTGCCAGCTTCAGCTCCATACGTACTTTCCTGCAAGACACTTGAATTTCCTCTACTTAGCTTCAAGCAAGAACAAAACTGAGACTTTAGTGTAAAGCTCCAAGAATTTCTTCCTAGCATAGGCATTTCAGTGTTGCTGAGCTTTGCTGTGACTAGGCAGCAGCCAGCTCTCATCTTACTTCTGATTTTTCCTTTTTACCCCCAGGCTGATGGCATTAAGACTGCAGTAATGGCACACAGGAACACTCAATAGCACTCAACTCTAGAAGGGCAGGAGATTTTTACTTATGTTCAGAGATGCCAGTTTGGTATAGTGAAAAGACATGAAAAAGTTAGAAGGGCTTCCAGGTGCTCAGGACTTTTTCATATCCCCCTTCAGCTGCTATTATTTCCTCACTTGTTGCCAGTATCACAGAATCACAGAATGGCAGGGGTTGGAAGGGACCTCTGGAGATCATCTAGTCCAACCCCCCTGCCAAAGCAGGTTCACGTAGAGCAGGCTGCACAGGGCGGCATCCAGGCGGGTTTTGAACACCTCCAGAGATGGAGATTCCACAACCTCTCCAGGCAGCTTATTCCAGTGCTCTGTCACCCTCACAGTAAAGAAGTTTTTCCTTAAGTTTGTGTGGAAACAATGTTCCAGTTTTTGCCCATTGCCCCTTGTCCTGTCACTGGGCACCACCTATCCCCCTATCTTTGCCACACTGAGGGGAATGTACTTCTGGGTTAATATTCTTAGGTGCAGAACCCCATTTGTGTAAACTGTACTGTAGCATTTTGTTATTTCTTCCCACATAATATTTTCATCTCTCCGCTATACTTCGAGCCAAGGTGATGCAGAGATGTTTTTCAGAAGTACTGAGGAAATGCAGCCAGATTGCATCAGTCCCCTGCTTCCTTTTGACATCCACAAGTGGGGCTGACATGCAGCGGCATAGAGAAAGCAGAGTTTAAGCCTTTTCTGATCACCGCTGTTGGTTCCTCCCTTAGCTACCAGCACTGTTCTAATTATACACCTAATAAGTACTTCTAATGACACTCACGTCTGGTTGTAGCATACAGAAATAAAGCTAGGAGTAGTCTGTGTCCCTGACCTGATAACAGCACGTACATTATACCGAAAGGAACTGGTACTTCAGTCTCAGAAGGGAATGCTGCTTCATACCAAAGACTGAATTTCAGTCAATGCCTGCTGGGAGGCCTTTGTAATTTTAACTGGAAAGATTTCAGGCATAGAAAAGATGTACAATTACTGCTTTGACACGCAGCCATGAAAAGAAGGTTATGCAGGAATGCGTGAAGCACTCTGTGAAATAGTGTGTACAGTAAAAAGAGGCCACTCGCTACACACCAAGGAGACTTTATACCTCCAAGTCTTTTGTATCTGAAGAGAATGACAAGGAAGAAACTTAGCCACCCACCTACAATGAATAATCAGATTTTTAAAAGCACAAGAATATCATCCTTGACTTTGAGTAGAGCACATCTGTAAATGCCAGCAGGGTTACAGTCCTGGTAGCTCAGCCATGCTTGCCAGATACTAAATACATCCAGCAGTATCAGTCTTGGCCATATTGCCCAAGGACAGTTGTCCAATGATAACAAACAGCATTTCCAGCTGCACTAGGTCAATAATCTTGTAAAAGCAATTTTTGTTTTCCACTTGGTAAGCCTTACCCAGTGCTGTTCCTGCAATGACAGCCAACAGAGAAGTGGTTGGGGAGCAAGGCATTTCCTTTTCAGATTCTTTTCTCACTATTCACACATTTCTGGAGGAAAATACATAGTTAGCAAACAAGTGAGATTATGTAGCCCTGGAAGTAGTTTAAAGCAGGATAGGATAAGTGGAAGCCTGTTGTCAAAGATCATGATCTTCCCTTGTTCCAACAAATTAATAGTGAAAAAATAAACCCAGTGCTCACTTTGTCTTGCACTAACAACTTCATGAGCAGTTTCTGCTTTGTGAGATGTTAACAGCCAAACCTCGCATCTGAGGAGAGCTTTACAATGGCAGTGTTACAGAATGCCCTCTTCGGGGAGGCTGTATTTAAACAGGAGTTTGTAGTTACTGAGAATCCTCACAGGAACACAGGGCAACGTCTTCCAGTTATACTTGCAAAGATTATTCAAGCACTGAGGCCTTAGGGGTAGAGTGAGAGGATAGAGATTTGTTCATTTCAGGCATACACCCTACACTTCCACTTACCAATTAATGTGTGTCCTTGCTAAGTTCTGTTGCTCTTTTCCATCAGTTCCTTAGCACTAGCATTTTTAGACCTGTTTTAAAAATTAATACACAAGTTTATAATTTATAAGGCTTTCTACTTCTATGGAGTAGGTAAGAGCACTCTCAGGGCTCTAGAGGTCTTTAGATTATATTAAAAAATAACAGCATGACTTATCTTTCATACAAACTGTAGTCTTTCTTAACAGAAAAAGGTGAATTATTAAGATTTTTTTTAAATGTGCAACATTAGGTGTCTTAGTTTCTGTATGTCTGCTCATGCACACATGCACCTCTGTGAAGCTGGACACGATGAACAAGGCTTATATATAAAATTCTAAAAAGTTAATAGGTGACAACTTTTCATTGACAGCATCACCTCTGAAATAATTTTATTTGTAAGTTAAGAAAAATTTATTTAGGAAGTAAAACAGACGTGGATGTGAGTTGTGGTTCAGGTTATCCGTGACTGATTTTGCTGAGAGATGAGAGATGACTGCAGGTAATTCAGGAGGCTTTAAAAGTACTAAGAAATTAAATGTCTTAATAAAGTTATTGGAGAAAATGGCATAAATTATATTTCTCACTATGACAACTGATTAATAAATGAGTAGGCAAAACAGCGTGTTCTCAACAGACGCTATTAGATTAGGAGACTCAGTAAAGTGGAAAAGGCTAAGCAAACTTCTGTAAAAACTCTAGAAAGGAGTCAAATGAAAGATGAACAGAAGTAAATGGGGATGGGGAGGGAATACCAATGCCAGGCCAGGGCAGTACGTGTTAGTGAGCAGTGCAGTTAATTTGAGGCAATTTTAGTGCAGAGGAGAGCTGGGAGATGCAAATGGCACATAAGAATTTGGCCACAAGAATGGTGCTTTCAGAGCTGGTCAGAAGCTGTGCAGGGATACACACTTGCTCATCCAAGATGTGCCTCAGGTGTGAGAGAAACTGCAGCCTCTCTGCTCCCTGGCAGCAGATGGCAGCTGGAAATACTTAGGAGTTATTATGTGTGTTAGTAATCACATCATTTTTCACTCTGCAGAGTAGCTGGAGTTTCTCAAATAAACTGACTGAAACAATAGAAGGTTCTTCCCTTACAGCAGAATAAAAACCCCCAAACAAATTCCTATCCCCCAGTGCAGTTTATTTTATGCTGTTTTCCTAAAATAATTTTTGCACTTCACAGATGAAATTTATTTAACTGGCTAAAGATACAGGTGTATAATATTGTGATCTTACTACCTGCACACTTGGGAACTCAAATGCTATCAAAAATTGGCTGCACAGCCCTGTTCATTCTTTCTTTGTTTCCAAACATGCACAGCTATGTGCAAACCAAGCTCCTCGTGTCATTGCTGCTGTCAGTATGATGGACAGCTGATAAAATGATCATTTACAAAAATCATTTTTTTTAATGCAATTTATGCAACGTTCTTAACACCTCACAAGTTGCTTTCTTCCCATTGCAAGTCTCAGGTTAAAATGTTGTTTTAGTGATTGCTTGAGTTGATTTCCTAAATATACAACTTCCTCAAAGACAGCTCCTCTTTAACGCCTTTACTCATTTAAAAATGCTGATTTTTATTGAAAATCACATCCGTGGCTTCACTGAAGTTACTGTTCCAAGGGCAGCAGAAATTCAAACACAAATCTGAAAACACAGCTTACTGGCTTATCTCCGCGCTGACAGCACCAGGCAAACTGACCTTGGGAGAGATGCTGTGTTTCCATCTACATGAGGAGGAGTTTGCTCTTTGGTGGAAGCAGCATTTGCCTCTTGGAGTTTTTAAGATTTCCAAGCTGTTTGAGTGTCTATATTTTTCTAACTTTGGCCAGTTTAAGTATTTTTCAGAGTTCAAAGTGACATTTACATAGAAAGCCATCACCTCCTTTTTAGCGATGAAGTGATTTTATTTGAAAAATATGTGGATTTTATGCAACTGGAAGAAAAATGTTCAAGAGAATCACGCATTTGTCCCCTAATGCTCCAGCAGTGAAATACAAGTGGAGCAGAGCTGGTCTCCATAAAGTCAATGGCAAGGTTCATGTAACTGTAGTTAAGGACTTGCTTAACTGAGTGCAATAAGAGTGCAATACCAGATCTCTGCATTTTGATTTTTGCTTATATGCAGTTCTGTAAAGTTCAGAGAAGCTGCCCCCCCAGCACAGGCAGTTTTAAAAGCATTTTTAAGTGAGTTGATGATAAATTTTAACCTGACATTGCAAAAGCAACGATTTTAAAATGAGTACGAAGAAATTCATCCTGGCTGACATCAATGGTTTCTTTTAACTGATATTTAAATTTCTCCAGATGAGGAAACATGCTGGAACTTGTCTTACTGCTTAAGATGCAGTGAGCCAAAAAATGGAAGACATAGGAGAGTGGGAAAAAAAAAATCTATAAAGGAATAGGTATGATTAAAAAGCATTGCTGAAGGAAATCTCTAATTAAGGATTTTCCCCAGGGAGACATAGTGAAAAGCTTGAAGCTAAATGAGTTTTGGAGAATCACTGCAGATCAATGAACCGGTCTTGCTGCTTGCTGGAGCCTCCCAGACAGCAGCACCGAGGACTGGCCCAGATAATTTTACAAACATCAATATTGCTTGTAGGCTCACACTGCAGTATTGAAGCCAAAGAAATAGTTACAAGATTTTACCCTCCAGTGGTGCTTTCTTTCTGAAATCTTTCAGGCACTTCACAAGCATTCATTCTGTTATGAAATTTCTATGAGGAAATGGCTTCATCCTGGTCTTACAGATGGGAAAATAGACTAAGAAAAATCTTACTCTATTTGCTCTCTAAAAAGTGCTGAGGCAAGGCTGTGCCGTGACTGAAATCTCAGGAAGTGACAACATACAACCTGATGGTGGTAATAATGCACCACTGGATCTGCCAGTGCCCATGTTTTAATATCACAGTTACCCCTGACTCCCAAGTGGCAGTGACAGAGCTAACGACCTGTGTCTTTCCAGCCAGATCAGTTTTGCTCACTTCTCTCTTTCTTTCCCCTGTCTGGATTTCTAGCAATGCTCCTTCCTGGCATGTTTGGAGCTGCTGAGATGTAGGTGTCTCTGCCAGCCAGCTGCGTTAGCTAGCTGGTCTTGGCAGCCTCCCCGGTGGTCAGCTGGAGCAGGAGGCTAGCGGTGTTTTGGGATAGTTTCTACTTGCTTTTAAACATGTAGTCACCACACGCTTAATCCTCAGTGCTGTGCATGCATCAGAATTTTTGTAGGTCTCCTGAAAATTTATTTTTCAGGTTTACCCCTATTTCTGTCCCTTGGACAACGCTGAATGCAGTGATGTGCATCAGTTTTATTTGAAGTAATATGGTCTGCCTGTGCTTGAAGTGCTCTTATTCTCCACGCAAATTATCTTGGTCTATATTGCATATATTTTAAAGTGTCCATTTTTTAAAAAAATCTTAATATTTAATGGACTAACAGCGATCATATCAATAGAAGTTTTCAACCACTTATATATGGGGCTTTATATTTTCTGCCAGTTTTGCAGCACTGCAGAAGCACTGATGGAGCCATTTATTTTAGTTTTCTAATGTCAGGATTCCATTTCTAAACGTATGCAGAAGGCCAGACTGGAAGGCATCTGCGCAAGTGTATTTTGCTCATTTCTCCAGAAATTATCAGCAATATGTCACAGAATCACAGAATGTCAGCGACTGGAAGGGACCTGGAAAGATCATCTAGTCCATCTCCCCTGCCGGAGCAGGAACACCTACATGAGATCACACAGGAAGGCGTCCAGGCGGGTCTTGAATGTCTCCAGAGAAGGAGACTCCACAACCTCCCTGGGCAGCCTGTTCCAGTGCTGTGTTACCCTCACAGTAAAGAAGTTCCACCTCAAATCCAAGCAGAACCTCCTGTGTTCCAGCTTACAAAATATCATCATCATATATGAAAGATTATATTTTGTACCTCCATATAGTTAGTCACAAAGCAGCTTCCCTGTAGGACAAAACGCAGCTGTAGACCCCAGGGGTTTCTGGAGGGTTCTGTGGTCTAGAGCCTCAGTTACTGATTGCATGTGTATTGTTCATGTATGGTAAATGTCCACAAGTTCGTGATACCAAAAAATAATATTGGTATTTAGAGTATACACAGGCCAGAAAATATCTAAAGCCTGTCAACTTTTCAGGGAAAAGGAAAAATATGTTGATGTACCTTGTTGGGCACATGGTTACATCTGGAAGATAAAAGAAATCTGCAGCCTCTAAAATTGTCTAGTTAAGCTGCTGTTTTACCAAGAATTCAAGTGTTAAAAGTTGTTATCTTGAGAAAGTCCACATGGCCCATTAAATCTGACTTCCTTTGAAAAATGGTTAAGTTTTGGAATTTCTTTGTCACAGCTACCACTGAATTATACACAGTTAATGACAAACCAGAAAAGATTGCAGACCAAGCATTCATTTTGCTCAGGGATCTGGGAGGACAGAGCTAAATGGATAATCCCACATTCTATATGAGTTTTTTGGCATCACTCAAAGGAGAAACCAGAGGCAGGAGAGACAGTGATCATTTTAGGACACTGAAGTTCTCCCTGGCCCCTCCTGGCTCTGTCTGTGCCTGCACTCTGGCTTTCCTGTAAGGCAATTTCACCATGGAATACACTAGATTTGTCTCACTGATTTTCTCCCTGATAGAAACCAGTGCGCTGAAGTCCGACAAGTGGATAATAAAGACAAAGCAGTGCTGCTATTTGTAGCAGCAGAGCTTCTAAGGAAAGAAATAGTGACCTGGTACTCCTGCTAAACCAAGCTACAACAAATAATGCATGGTCTCACTGGCATCAAAGCTTTTCAAAGTACATTACTGTCAGGACTAGAAATTCCTCAAATAAAAGGGAGTGAGGGGTGGGGGAAATTCCCAGAAAACATTTTTTTAAAGGATTTAAGTTTCCCAGAAAGAACTGAGGAAAATAAAGCTTTGATTAAACCAAGCTCTATCAAATTTGCAGGTCAGCCTGCCAACCCAGCTACAACTTTCCCAGTCTGGATTTCAACAACGAATAGGTCATGCTGCAAAGAAATTCAAAGTGTCAGAAATTTCTGTGGAAGTTGATTGCCTGGATAGAAAATCAGACTATACAGAGGAGGCTCTCTCCTCACCCAGAAGGAGCTGGGTAAGAGGGCATGCTGTGCTTTTCTAACTCATTAATTTTCTAACTCAGGAACAGCGAGGACTGCAGGAGCTAGCAGCTGGCAGCGCAGCTTCTGCAGTTCAGCAGACCTTGGGCTCGGGGACAGCAGAGGCAGAGAGAGCAGCTGTGGGCTGAGTTGGACAGGGACAACCCTTCCAGCCCTTCCAGCAGACACAGAAGAAGAGGGAAATGCCAGCAAAGGATATGGAAAGCAAGACTTGCTCTATGTCTAACTTGCAGGATAAAAAGAGGGTGCTGATCTCATTCATTACATTTTGAACACTTTTGAAATCCTGAGTAAATGCTTACATCAGTTTCCGAGAATGAGTGAAACTCTTGGTAATGCAAAAACGAGGGCAGACACACAGTTAAACGACAGATCTGTGAAACGGTGGTTCTTACATGGGGTTGCTTCAAGCAACTAAAGAAAATGCCTCAGGGGCTTTATGACCCTTAAACAGGGTAAAAAAAAACAGGAAAGAGGGGAGGAAACGGCCAATGCTACACTGAAATACCAGAACCAGTCAGGTGGTGTTGCTAAATCTGCGGTGTTAAAAAATAAAAGGCATTTGACAAGTGAATAGGATCCATGGAATCCAGAAAAGCCAGAAAATCCAGAAGACTGGCTCAAACACAGGAGTTTTATGCCCAGATGTACAAATAATATTGACAAATGGAGAAGCCAAGAATACTATTGCTTGGGGTCAAACAGGGAAAGTGACTGGGAAGTCAAGATACTAAAATCAGAAAGCTGAACCCTGGACTTTGGGCAAGAAATCTTGTTAACTGATCTGGTAGAGAGCTAACTACTCAGGATTTAATTATGGGAGGTAATTGGAGAAAAAATAATGGAAATTTCATCTGTTTACAGTTTTTTTCTATATGTGACACATTTGCCAGCAGCTCAGGTTCTGTGGTTTTTTTGCAATTTACCATCCTTATTTCTTGCTGCCTCTTTGGTTGCTGGCAGCTTCTCTAGTCAGTCACTTCGAAGAAAGCCCACAACAAAGCCTCTCAGGATAACTGCTTCTCCCACAAGTTCAGACTCTGTCACTGCATCCATTACACAGGTACAGTCAGAGAGACTCCATCCCACTGACACCACACAAGAAACAAAAGCAGTATTTCAGCTTGATATTTTTGTGCCTGTACTTATTCCCTAATTCTTTATGTTTCCCAGGGGAACATCAATAAGAATTAATACATGTCAGCTGTGCTGAGCAATGGAATTAAATGCTCATGTTGAGAAGCTAACCCTTTGCTGCAAAATGCCATGTGGTACTTATGCTGGTCTCCAGATTTGTCATGCTCTCAGCAACACATATTATTATTTACATCAAAAGGTGAATCAGTGGCCTATAACGGAGCTTTCAAAAATTATGTAAATGAAAAGGGTAGGCTACCACATTTGAGTGTTTCCAGGAGTGTGAGTTACCTGAGCAGTGATGAACAATAGCAATTAGATGAGAAATTGCCAAGTAGAATTAATTTAAATTAGCTTGAGATAGCTTTAATAAACTGCTAGAAATAAGCAATTTGTGCAGTGTAATCTCAGCAGTGGCACGCACGAAGAGGTTGTGCATTAAGTACTTAAATAGTGACATTGCTATTGCTGCAGCCAGATGCTTACAAGGGCTGAACAACAACAACAACTCTTCCTGATTTCAGTGCATCTGTGGAGTGCCAGCTCCTGTACGCTGCCACCTGGTAAGGACTGAAACAAGTCTGGCTCACTTAGGGAAGAATAGCTGTAGCAAAGACCAGGCTTTGCCATGGCCAGGAGCAAGGCTGGCCATCACCAGCCAGGTCACATAACAAAACTCCCGGCACTGTGGGTTGCTGTGCTTTTGTGCACTTTGGAGAGGTGGAGGAGGGAGGAATTTGAACTGGAAAGTCTTGAAAGAAGTCTGCTGGAGTCAGGCAGGATACGTACTGTCCATGAAATGAAAAGGTAAATGTAAAACAAACAATGTCTTCAACCTTGAGACAGAAAGAAGCACCAGCTTTTCCTGCTGTTTTCCTTGCTCTGCCTCCACCATTTTCTTTTTAGATGCAATTGAACCTTAAGCCCTGGTTTTTCTTTCACATTTCACCTAGAATGGTCCTAGATGTGTTGTGGTTTGTGTGGTCTTAATGGTCTCAGAGTGAGAGATATCATTTTGTATGAGAAGATGACAGTACTGGGTCAGTCTCCTAGTCTGGCTTTCCTTCACCTAGAAGGGGCTCCTTTGCTGTCAGAGAAATGAAACCAAGACAGTTACATCTATCTCCTGTTTGATCCTAAATGTTCTAATCTTGATAGCAGGGGCCTTTGATTCCTGCTATTCACATTTCTAGTTCAGAACAATGTGACACAAGTAAGGACACTATCTGATTTGGGGTGCTGTGCTCTCATCATCTGCATGGTACTTTATTCTTTGTCTCATCTATCTCATGTCACTTTACTGAACTTGGAGAGAAGAATCTGATAAAGTGGTTTGTAAGAAAGCTATGGGGCTTTTTTGGTTATAACTTCTTAGACATTTTCCATCACACAACAGAAGGATTGAATCTGCCTTTTGTAACATTTACATTTCCCAGGCACATATGAGAAACGTCAGACCGAGAGGATAACGTGATAATTGACGATTAGGGAATTAAGCTTGAGGCCATGGGAAACAACCCTTAGGATTTCAATTTGTCATGGAGTACAGTTAATGATATCAAGTTAAAGTTCAAACTACAGCATGGCTTTTCTCAAATGGCATTAAAATCACCTCCTGATCCATAGTGCAATATGCAATAGCTCCTGCTAAATTTCAACTCTCCTGTCTCAACTGCACAACCAAATATAGCAATTCAGACAAAGATAATGAATGGTGAGGCTACGTGAATGGCTGACACAAACAATAGCTGGTGTCTGTGGCTGCAAATTTTGGCCATGGTGTTCCTTCGGGCATGCAAGGTAAACTGACAGAAACAGAAACATTAATTTATTTTGCTTTGTATTCAGTTCTGCTTCCCATACACCCTGTGAATTTCTGCCAGCTTCTTCAGATTTGTGCAAATAGGAATCAGTCTCTTGAGGAACAGGGAACCTTTCATCTCTCATCCTGTTTCTTTTCTATGTTATGTATAGCTATTTGCCTTAGCTTTATGAAGTTGTTTCATTAATAGGAGGAATTTGTAGTGAAACACTTAAAAGAACTAGATAACATTTTGCAAGCAACTTCTTGCAAGCAACTCCCTGCAGCTTTGCCAATGAACTTTGATGATAATTTGTAATGTGAGCTAGGATTGCAAATCATATATACATATAAATTTCTGGTGCTAAGGAAGGAACCAAGACTTCTGCTAGCTGTGAAAAGGAATTGAACATATCAAGCTTGTTTCACACATGACTGGCATCTGGAGATGAAATGAGTTCACTGCACTTCTGAGTTAGTGATTTAAAGCTTTAGATTTTTATTCTGTGGACATTTGGAATATGGCATTTGTGGTTAAGAGAAAATGTGTGAAATCATGTCAAAATCATGATTTCAGATATGATCTTAAATCAACATTTTAGATTTTTCATATCCAAAGAACTTGCAATTTTTCCGTTTCCTTTCTTCATATTTTTATTTCTCTAACACCTGCTCATCTCTGGAGACTATGTTGAGACACAAAGCTGAAGTACAAAGTGATTAGAAAGATTTGTATTATATCGATTTGCCTTCTAGTACTTAAACCAAGGATTCCCACTGCCCCGTTTCAGCTGTTTACCCTTCACTGACACTCACTCCATTATAAGGCGTATGGGTAATTAGGACTGCTGAAAATCAGGTCGATTATTCTAGACTGAGTGCCTGCACTACACTCTATCAACTCAAAATGTTATCCATGTCAACCCACATTCATACTGAGCTTTTTCTAAACATTTGTGAAGTTATCCTGGTTGTTTGCCATGTACAGACTTTGAGACCATTGCTGTTGTGATTTCTAGCACAGATACTTGGCTGTCTCTTGCTTCTTGATCATTCCCAGCCCAGCAAGAGGGGAAGCCTTAGAAAAGGAGAACAGATGCTCAGGTGTTCTCTTTTCCTTGCCATCCACTGCAGCTGTTCAGCAGCTTTTTGTTCTAGAAGCTTTTCTGTCTCAACTCTACACAAGTAAGTCTTCTGCTCACCTTCTACATGTCACCAGATGGCAAACTAAGGTGCTATTGTCTTGGGAAAGAATAAAGAGATGAGACCAGATTCTTTAATACATATATATTGATGGAAGTGTTTCTACACTTACTTTCTTTGCAATGCAAACATTTCCATAACTCAAATTTTCATTGTAACTAAAATGAGGGAGTCAGCAGATTGTGGTGGTAGCTGGCAGGTCTCTGTCTTCTCCACTACATGCATCTTACTGGCACAGGCTCTTGTTTTTCACCAAAGAGCTCAAAAAAGCCAGCACAAGTCTTGCACACGAGACACACTAGCTGTGCCACTGAATGAGTATCTGGGAGGTGCTGAAATAGTGCATTGTTGAGGGAAATAGAAGAGTAAACTGGAAAAGACTGTGGAGATTTTTTGCCTCTGCACTAATACTCATTCCCTTCTTCCTGTCTCTCTTTCTTTCTCTTTCTTTCAGGAAATCTACACCTGTCAACCTTCAAAACAGCCAGTGTGTGACACAAGCCATCCAGCTGTGTGGCAGATGGCAGAGCTGTGCTTTGTCCTCTATACATCCACACAGAATTATTTATAAATATCAGAGCTGCTATACTGAGTGACTCAGCCCAGTTTTGCAATTGGTAGCTGGACGGTTCTGGGCTTTTAGAAACTGCAAAATTGCCTTGCTTGACTCAAACAGGCATCACCGTCCTTAAAAACAGGTCTTGGATTTAAAAGCCCTTGAAACTGCTGTTTGTGCAGCAGTGTGCAGTAAATCTCAAGTGTTGTTTCCTTCAACCACTTGAGGCTCTAGTAGGGTGATGTCCTACCTGCAGCAGTCATGAGGGAAAGGGTCAGAAACATCATTTGGGCTTTTAGTTGCTATATAGCAGTATGGAGGGGACTGAAGGAGAAGCAGCACTGCCATATATACAGTGTAGAAATCTCCTTCCACTACCATTCCTACTTAATGGAAGGAGGAGAGTGAAGCTATACAAGAAAGGAAGTAAAAGCAGCGTGAAGGATGGTGTGGGGCTGGAGCTGCTTCTCTCCCACAGCTGGCATACAAGCTTGTGAGAGAGCAGTTTTACTTCTGATCTACTGCTTACCTAACTGTAGGCTTGGAACTGGTACCACTTGTCATCCCAAACAACACCTTTTTTCTAAGTTTGAGAGTAACAACTGAAAAATTATAGCAAAAGGCAGCAGACAAACTAGGCTAGTCTGGCCCATGAAGTTTATCAGAGAGACACATGAATTCATTTGGTCCGTTTTTAGAGGCTATATACAATTTTTTTCAAATGACTTAGAGATTTGAAAATTCTCTTGTTGGTTGCACTGGATACGTGACTAAAAGGATCATGTATTTACAAAGATGGGATTGTTTAGCAAACACAAAGCTAAATTTTGGTTGTGGGGAAAAATGGCATTTTAAATGGAACTGATCAGTACACTACCCCCTGGAATCAACAATATTAACCTGTGAGCTCTTCAGGATTTGCACCTTACCTAATTCTCATTTCTGAAATCAATAACCAAGACTGAGTGGGAACAGGAGTAATTGCAGGGTTTAGCTGGTTTGTGGGTTGTTTTATTTTGCTTTGTTTTGTTTTTTTAAAAGTAGCTATATAGTTCTATGGTAAAATTTTCAAAAATTACAAGGCTAAGGTACATTCAGGAGTCAGCTGTGCAGTGTATCCTGTAAAATGAAGTCTTTGGATGCCAAAATTAGAGGTAACCAAACTCACTAGTCACTTTAAAACCTTTATGCCAGTAGAAACAGTTATAATGGTGCCTGCCATACATGTCCTGGCTCTAGAATGTGACTGGCATTAGCCGAGATGAATGAATTATTCTTTAGGCAAAAGAGCATCTAGAACGACAACTGCATTGCTATTGCTCTAGGTCTTCTGTCAGCTTCCTGGTATCTTTTCACTGCTTTCAGGTATGTTTGCAGTGCAGATGATGATATTGCTCTGCTGAATGATCATCTCTTGCTAATATTTAAATTAAGGACATTTTTCAGAATAAAATGTTAATCTCTTTTCCCTCATCTGCTTTTCCTACACCAATTTCCTGGCAATTTGACATTTTCAAATATAAATGAATCTCATTATAAACTAATCAAGCTGTTCTAACTGCAGACAGGAAAAGGAGAAAAATAGGAAAGGACTGTAATGTCCAGTACAGTGCCTTGAATACCTGGCAGGTTTTCGGACCACTACAAAGGAGGATTTTATAAGAAGGTGGGTAGTAAAACTGACTTCAGATGCTGGGAAAAGCAACTACAAAGTTGTCCATTGCAGGCTAAGCATTGTTTCAAAACAGACACATAGGTTTGTATGGAAACTCATTATTTCAGAGTCTGAAGCTTCTCCTGCTGCGCAAAGGGAAAACCTGAAAACACAAATACCTTCCAAACTGAAGTGGGCTGGTGTGGCAAGAGTCGGTGATTTCTCTCTCAAGTAAAATGGTAGAAGGAGTCGGAGTTTGGCTGTCAGGATCATCTGCGTTGTCACTAGATGGCACATCGGCCTAAACTTTCAGAGCCATCACTGCGGCGTCGCTCACAGTGACGGCAGCTGGACGGAAAACCCGGCAGCTTCAGACCTCCGCGGCGGTCCCGGGCCGAGGGGAGGTCCCGGGCCGAGGGGAGGTCCCGGGCCGAGGGGAGGTCCCGGGCCGAGGGGAGGTCCCGGGCCGAGGGGAGGCCGAGGACGTGAGGCCGAGTCCCCTTAGGAGCGGCCCATCTTGCCAGCGGGGCTGGCGGCGCCGGGGCTTTGCCAGGGGCAATCTCAGGCGATTTAAGCGGCCCCGGGGAGAGCGAGCGGCCAGGGCGGGCAAACAGGGCGTGGGGCGGCCGTTCGCGCAGTGAGGGCTCTGCTGCCATCGGGCACTGCGAGCACCCTCCACAGCCGAACCGTCCCACGCAGTTCTGTGCAGCAGCAAAAACTCGGGTGTCGCAGCAGTTTGAGCCGTTAGTCACACAGGCAGGAACAGCCATGGTTGTTACCCAGCCAAAAGCTGTAGGCAAGAGAAACGTGGTGACCCAGACAGAGGTCCCATGTAAAGCTGCAGCTGTCCAGACCCCTGGCTGCAGGGAGTGCCGGAGCCTCTCACGTGGAAGGGAGGACTGCAGGGACAGCACCTGTATTCGCTGTGACCGGGTGAATGATCTGCTCAGCATGGTGGCTGAGCTGAAAGAGGAGGCCAAAAGGCTGAGGACTATAAGGGACTGTGAGAGGGAGACAGACTGGTGGGCTCAGGCCCTCCCATCCCTGAGGCAAAGGCAGGAGGTTTCACATGAATCACAGGTTCCCCTCTCTTCTTGCCACCAGGTAAGAGGAGCAGACCTAAAAGACAGTGGGGAATGGAAACAGGTCCCTCCTCAGAGAGGCCGAGGAGGCAGGTGAATCTCCTGCTGGCCTCCCTTTCCCCCCCAGTTACCCCTGCACAACAGGTACTGGGCTTTGGAAATTGAGAGCCAGGCAAGTGAGGATGGAAAGACAGATCCACCTGGGAAGACATCCAGGGTGAGCCAGTCACCCCCACACCTCAGGACCAGTTTAACCAAGAAAAAAAAAAAAAAGATAATTGTGGTAGGTTTCCCTCCTGAGGTGAACTGAGGCCCCGTATGTCGGCCAGATCCCTCCCACAGGGAAGTCTGCTGCCTCCCTGGGGCCCAGGTCAGAGATATTGGTAAGAACCTCCCTGGCCTGGTGCGGCCCTCAGACTGCTCTCTGCTTTTGGTCATCCAAGCCGGTAGTGATGAGATTACAGAGAAAAGTCCACAAGCCATTAAGAAGGGCTTCAGGTCACCAAGGAGACTGGTTATAGGATCGGGAGCACAGGTAGGGTTTTCCTCAATCCCTTCAGTGGCAGGTTCACTGAAGGGAACAGGAAGATACACCTGACCAACACATGGCTCAGAGGCTGGTGCCACAGGCAGAGTTTTGGTTTCTTTGACCATGGGGAGGTTTACATGGCACCAGGGATACAGACAAAAGATGGGACACACCTGTCTCAGGAGGGGAAAGGGATCCTGGGGCAAGAATTAGCGGGGCTCATTGACAGAGCTTTAAACTGGATTGGAAGGGGGAAGGGGATATAACTGGGGCTGCTGGCAGTAACTCCCAGAGGTACATGCCTGAAGAGCACTGCACTGGGATTCCAGCTGCTCCAGCCAGCAAGTCAAAGTCAACTTCACTGGGGGCCCAACGGAAATGGCTCTGTGCCAATGCCTGTAGCATGGGGATAAACAAGAGGAGTTGGAGATGTGTGCGTGCCTGCAGGGATACGACCTGATCGGCATCACAGAGACAGGGTGGGATGGCTCCCATGACTGGAGTGTTGGAATGGAGGGATACAGACTCTTCAGGAAGGACAGGCAGGGGAGACGAGGAGGGGATGTTGCCCTCTATGTCACCAACCAGCTGGAGTGTATGGAGCTCAGACTGGAGATGGATGAGGAGCTAACTGAGAGTCTATGGGTCAGGATTAAAGGGAAGGCAGGGAAAGGGGATATTACAGTGGGGGTCTGCTACAGGCTGCCAGACCAGGGAGACTGAGTAGATGAGGCCCGCTATAGGCAGATAGGAGCAGCCTCACGTTCATAAGCCCTGGTCATCATGGGAGACTTCAACCACCCCAATATCTGTTGGAGGGACAACACAGCAGGGCACAAACAATCCAGGTGGTTCCTGGAATGTGTGGAGGACAACTTCCCTCTCCAAGTGATCAAGGAACCAATGAGGAAAGGTGCCATGCTGGACCTTGTTCTCCCCAACAAGGAGGGGTTGGTGGGGAATGTGAAGCTCTCGGGCAGTCTTGGCTGCAGTAACCATGAAAAGGTGGAATTTGAGATCCTTAGGGCAGTGAAGAAGGTGCACTGTAAGCTCACCACCCTGTATTTCAGGAGAGCAGATTCTGACCTCTTCAGGGATCTGCTTGGTCAGGTACCGTGGGATGAATTCCTGGAGGGAAGAGGGGCTCAGGAGAGCTGGCTTGTACTCAAAGATCTCCTCCTCCAAGCCCAGAAGCAGTGCATCCCAACAAAGAGGAAGGCTGGCAAAAACAGCAGGAGGCCTGCATGGATGGACAGAAAGCTTCCCAACAAACTTATGATCAAAAAGAGGCCTACAGAGGATGGAAGGAAGGACGGGTAGCCTGGGAGGAATACAGAGAAATTGCCTGAATGGTCAGGGATCAGGTTAGGAAAGCCAAGGCCAGAGATGTCAAGACCAACAAAAAAAGCTTCTACAGGTATGTTGGGGAGAAAGGGAAAACTAGGGGAATGTGGGCTCTCTCTGAAAGGCAACGAGAGATCTGGTCACCTGGGACATTGAGACGGCTGAGGTGCTCAATGACATTTTTGCCTCCACAGCAATACAATTGTGTGGATGCTTTTTCTGAGACTGTTACTCCATTTGTAATACAGTTACATTCGATACAGCTACTTGATGTTTAGGTCCTGGTATCCAAGACAGGGGTGGGGAGAGAAAACACCCAAGATGCTGCCCAGCTGCCATCTCTACACACTGGTCTGTTTTGTGCTTGAAGCATGAGAAGGTCAGGTCAGAGTGTACACATCAGTGCGTCCTTGAAGCAGCTTTTGTTGTCTAGGATCTCATATGCAGTAGAACATGCAAAGGACCTTAGGAACTCTACTTGTAAATGGCTAAAATAAGTGGCCTGTGGAGGAGAGATAACAAGGATTTTTATATTAGCTTGCAGAAAGTGCAGGAAGTGTAGACTCCCTCTGGTATCTCAGTAAAGTGCTTTCACATGCTACTGCAGATGTCTGTTCCTGAAATCTGAAAAAGGGCAATACATCAGAGCCCAGCATGCTGCATTGTGTGTTGCCTTTATTTTAAGTCACAAATAAGTACCTCATATCTTCAACTACTGCCCCTTCCGCCTGTCCCTCCCACACACCCCAACCTCTGTTCTTTACAAAGAAATCACTTGCCAGCTTTGGGAAGCACTCTGCAGCTTTGTGGAATGGGTAACTGGAACGTGAATTTCTGCAATACACTGTGACTAGCAGCACATTTCAGGGATTTGTTTTCTCATTTGTGGGAAGCACCTTCTTTTCCAACAGTTTTATGCCTTTTTGAGGAAGATACAAACAGAGATTTCCTTGCATGCTGTCTTTTGCTCATGACTATCTTTCTCCTTATCTGTTTTCTGCTGTAATTCACCCCAGGAGACTGGTGTTCATATAGTGATAAAATGTTTGGATTTGGGATTTCAGGCTGCTGAGAGTTGTCATTCTCAGAAATAATTTCAAGTTCTGTATTCTCAATAGAAGGCAGCAGGCTAATAAATAGTAAAAACACAGGACTGAGGTCTATCTGTGGAGAAGGCGCTGCATGTCTTTAATTAATTGCATAAGCATTCAATTTACCCTAACTCTTCTCAGCTCACTAGAAAAAGCCAGGCAGGTTTGGAAGCTCACTAAAGTATAGCAATAATTGTCAGTCTTGGTAAGACTATTCTGTAATAAAGCAGGAAATCCATGGGAGAATCAGCACATCAGGTTCATTTTTAATTCTACTGTGCAGTAAAACTGATCCTGAACTTGGATGAATTAAGTGGCTTTCTATTCCCCACCCCCCCTTTGCCCCCCATTATTTTTTTTCCTTTATATATAATGCATTGTTCTGCATTAAGTATTTTTGTCCTGAGATGTGGGACTGGCCATTTATAATAGCATTTACTAAATGGAAATTCAGATACAGTTAAAATCCAGGAAAAAGGCTATTAATTCAACTATTGGTTTTTTATTTTCTTTCATATTATAGAAATTGATTTTGGTAAAAGACCTTTACAACTGGTGCAATTTGAAAAATAGTTGTGCATCTTTGTAATTAGATTCTTCTCTTAGGGTTCAATCCCAATTCTGAAATATGATTAGATTTTACCAAGTTTGGGAAAGTCTTGAATTTTTTATCTTCAGGAATGAGCTAATACTTCTGCTGTGATCCTTGGTAGGAATTAAAGGACTGTCCCAGTTCTTGAGGCAGAGGAAAGCTGTAGGGACAGCCACCATTGGTAGTGTCTTTTTGCCATTTTTTTTTAAGATGGGCTGTATCTTGCTGAGGATGATTCACTCCATTAATATACTCAGAAGAAAACTTAAATAAGATAATTTGATCACATGGAGCAGGTTGGGGAAAACAGAGAGCTGTGTCAATATCCCTTTTTTAGATCACTGGAGAGTTTATCCTTTGTCTTGTGGAAGAGAAACCAAAGATAAATTTTCCTTGTCATCTGTACCTGGGCATGTGAAAGTGTTAAGATTTGTTGGTTTGTGTTTTACAGGCTGCTTCTACATGGGATGGAAAACTTGTATGTCTTGGATAAGTGAGACTTCTTGTTCTGTTTGGTGGAACAAAATTAGCAGGTAGAAAGAAGAGGAAAGTCTTTCATGAATGAACCACTAGGAGCCCTGAGGACATGAAGGTAATCTGTCTTTTTAGTGCTGTTCATATATTTTTTCTTATAGTCCTCAAACTCTCAGTGGAATCAGTGGAAGATTTGGATAAAGAATCCAGGATTAAGTCTTAGATTTCTTCTAAGAGGCATTCATCTGATCCCTTTTCAGGAATCTGAGAAATGGCACACTTACACTTTTGCTCTGATTACTTGTAACTATTAGCTATTTTTACTTTGGTCCACACATAATCAAAATTTACACCTTCACCAGTGAGGAAAATCAGAAAAGATAAAAAGAACACCCAGGCAGATGAGAAGCATAGTGAAGAAAAGACTCAGTGCCAGTACAGAAACTGGTATGGCTGAATACTCACTAAAGGTTAAGGGACTTGTTTTGTTTTGTAACTTCCATAGGCAACTTAAAATATTGGAAACATAAATCTTTCTCATAGATGATAAATAATGCCGACCCAAAACCTTTCCAAACTATTATTTGGGAATTAGATATTGAATATATCAATAGTTTCACTCCAGTAACTTTCATTACTGAAAAGTTAATGGAAAAATTATTGATCGGTAGTTCAAGCCGTACAAATTAACTTTGCTGAATGGGAGCATACAGAGTTTAACCACCCGTGAGGAAGCGCTCCACTGCTATAGACAGTCATGTTTTAGGTAACACAGCCACAGCAATGTCTTTCACACTACCTGTCATACTACAACGTAGGCTTTGTTGACAACATGCCTTATTTAATTTGCAGCCCATGGAATTATGTTACCAGTATGGACTACACCTATTATAACATGAGGAAAACGTTTGCCATCTCTGTGCTTGTGGAAATCATTCTGAAAATTATTTAAATTATTTTAACTCAAATACCTCCAAAAAAGTTGAAACTGGTGGGCAAAAAGCTGCTTATTTGGAATGCCAAACTTTACTCTGTGTAACACCTTTTCTCCTATTCTTCAGTATGAATAACTTGCACAAGCACTGTGTGGCTTAGGCAGTATCTTGTAACAAGGTGCTGCTGGAACTCATTTCTAAGCAGTAGCTCAGCTTAGCACACGTGTGATTTATTATTTGCATTCCTTGATGGTGGCATTCTTATAAACCAGGAGCTCTGGCAAAAAACCTTACATTTCTTAGATTTTGAAGAAAATTTTCCTAACATCTTAGTATCAATCACATCAGGAAAATTATGAGCAGCTTCCCTTCTGTACCAAAGAAAATGACCTTCTATGATCTGTGCTCACAGAAATTAACTCAAATATATCAGTTAAGGTTTAGAGAAGGAAGAGTGAAATAATATCAAAAGCAGGATTTCAGAAATTTTGCAAGTTCTTCAGTTGCATCAGCCTCTTTCCCTCTAGTGTGCTTCTTGGGGAAACTATGACAGTTCAATCATGTGAAATTTACTTTCATGTTCCCTGTTTCCTTAGGAAAAACATGGCAGGATTCTGTATCAAAACACTTACTCAGTTTAAACTGTCGTCTAAACAAATAAGGTAAAACAATGAGGGCTTTGCATCCTAGGTTCCTTCTGTCTTTCAGGAATGCCCACTGCCTGAACTGTCATCCACAGGAAAAAGGAAACACTTCAGGATAGGTTCACCAGCAGACCAGCTACTTGTCAGCATAAGAAAAAAGTCCTCATAGGTGAAGCCCAGTTCCAGTTTAACAATAGCACACTCATTAGTCGATCCTCTTTTGAGCAAAACATCTACTTCATAATATGACATGGATTATGTGACATTTTAGGTGACAGTTGATTTAGAAACACAGCTGCTCAGCCAAATTTTATCTGCTGGTGTTTGGCTACAACATTAATTTTATCTTTGCTTTGAACTGTTTATTACCAGTTGGTCATTAATCACAGCTAATGACTGATACCCTGAAGGTTAATGCTTGAATGCATTCTTATAAAATTGAAAATATTTCTGTGTTCAAGCATATTCCACTGCAATGCAAGACAGAATCAAACAAGTGCTGCACTCCTGTTAGAAGGCTACTGCTGATATATGTCTAACAGACTCCTGATTTCAGCACTATTAGAATCTGTCACTCGTCTACATAACCGGTAATTATGTACGAGCCAAATACCTGGTTTTCAGATAGCAAGTTTTTTACAAAACACAACAGTTACATTTTCATCCCAGAGCATACAGAATACCAGCAGAAGAATTGTGCTGTCAGTAAGATTCATTCCATCAAGGAAAGTTAGTGTTATCCTATCTATTTACGTCAAGAAATACCTGATTTGTGTTTCAACACTACAGAGTCTGGCATTAACTCTCCCCTTGCTACCCCAAATATCCCAAATACACATTTATTAACAAATATCACTACCCATAAAATATTCATGCTTCACAGCAGCAATAATTCATTACTCCTCACCAAATAAATGCAGTTAAACTGTCAGCTGAAGGCCTTCTTGCCCCCAGTGTAAGCTTTATTAAAATGTCTTGGTATACATACAATGCTATTTGGTGACATCATAGCTATGTTTCAAGCTCCTAACAAGGCAATTATATCAGGAGAGCGAGGTGGAAGAATTATCATGCTGCCTCATGAAGCTCCTATTTATAGAATGTCATGGTGAAGCCCATGTGCAGACTCTGCACGCTCTGGGATGCAGCAGTACTCCATCTTCTTTCTACTGACAGCACTACAACCTCCAGAGCTTCTGGAAGAGTCTAACTGGTTCTCTCTCAGCTATGCGAATATAAAAATATAATGAAAAATAACTTTAAGATCTGTTCTCATGCCACAGACTTGAAAAACAAAATTAAATTAGCATAGTATGTCAAAACTCGTCACACACTCAACAAGAGGTAAACAAGGAACTTCAAAGATAAGCAAGCAGAATATCTTTAAATAGCTGAAAGGTGAATGAAGTAAACAGCTGCTGATTAAATATCTAGGTCATTAATAAAAGCAGGTTCTTGAATTAGTCATCCTCTTTCTGTCTGTGGGTTATTAAAACAGTTGCAATGCCATGCTAAATATGGAGGCACTGCAACAGAGGATCAACTCTGATTTGAGGCCCTCAACAGTGTGCGATACAAAGCAATACTTGCACTGATTCTGCTCATGCTCACAGTAGTTTTATAGTGGTGCAGCTCTACTGAAGATTTACCTTGCTTTGGCTCTGAACCATTAAATTACTCTCACAAATACAAATTAGAGGTCTCCATCACTACAAAGTACCTTGCTCCAGTGAGGCTCTTGCTGTATGTAGTTGACTACTGACAGCAGACTGGGGTGTAGGATGGAGAGATGCCCTTACCTTAACTAAAGTCAACTTGATTCCAATTGTACTTCACAGAACTGTAGATAAAATAACATTCGCCAAATCAGAAGGGGATTAATTTTTTTTACCACTAAGAGAGTAATAAATATTTCAAATATCATATGGGTTACTGTTCTTCTATTTATAATGTATAATCTTTTCACAGCATGCATCTCTTCACCTCCATTAAACTAAGACAGCCAAAGACCTGGGAGCTGCTATTCTTGCTTCTTTACAGAATTTATCTGTAAGTCTTTATGAGGTTATTTTCCTCCTCACAGTCAGTTCTTACAGGAACTGCCTGGATTCCACTTAAAGTATGCCAACAGCATACGCTGTTTCAGGCTCTCTCCTGAGGCTTTTTCCTCAAGCCTCATGTACATGCCAGTCTCTTTCTTCTGGCCTCTCTACATGTTCCACTTGCAATAACATTGTCACGAAGATGCAAGTGACAGCCTTGAGTACAGATGACCCCTGCCTCAGCCCCTGTTGATTCTGTGTCTTCTGACCATTCTGTCCATCCACTTACTGGAAGATGGATGGCATTTTAGAAAGCCTTATTCAGCATTAATGCCCTCATTTTCCCTACATTTTCCTACAGAGGCCTGCTGATTCCTGGTGGCCAGCTAACACTTGTTACCAGAAGCTAAGGATGTGTTCCTATGCAGATAATTGCACAGAGAGGGATACTTATTGATGAACAGATGAAGAGAATAGGCCAAGCACCATAATTCTGGCTTCAGTAACAGGACAATTAATCTTCATAATGCAATCTCACTAAGCTGGGCATTTGTAGGTCTGGTCTGGGTAGCAGTGCCAAATGAACAATCACCAAAGACAAAAGACACTAATCAGAACTCCAGAAAAGCCTCCTGTTTGTGCAATTTTAAGATGTGATTAACAGTGCTGCCAGCATCTATCTTGGGCAACAACTCTCAACTGGCCTATGATGCATTAAGGTTGTTACATTTATGAAGCAGTACTACATTTAGTGCTTGGATTGTGATTGTGTTTTTTCCAGTTTCTTTTTATGTGGGGAGTGACCACCTTGGGATGGGCAATGCTGAAAATCCAGTGTTGGGAAAGAGATGCAGAATAATTAAGCCAAACACACCTGGCAAAACACAAATTTTCCCTTTCTACTGAATTAAGTACTGATACCAGGAAATCCTCTTCTCTTCCTACCAAAGATGCCTTGCCATCCATTTTTGAATTATGAGTTGAACCTTGTTTAGTGGTTGAAGAACATTTACTCATCAGTATTTTTCTAAGTTACCATGTTCAAGCACATATTCTCAGCGCTTTAAATGCAAGAAAGATGAAGCCACCGATCTGCAAAAATTTTTTATTGAAATCTGCAGACACACACAAAAGCTCAAGCAATTTACATGAACCAATTAAATGGCACCCCATGTCCCTAATGAGCAAGCACAGAGATACAATTAACTGATATTTTATTTGCTAAATGGGTCGACCTTTACCAACACAATCTATAAAACTAATTTGGCATGCTGTAACCCTTGCAGACTGGCAGTCCATTTACACCAGAAGTCTAAAAAAATTCAGTACCCTGTAACATATAATTAAAACATGTCCCAAGGTATTTCACAACCCATAAAACTCTACAAACATTAGCAATCAATTACTCATTACAACCATCACATATGGCATAGATGTTAACTTGTACCGCATCTTAATTTTCCTTGACTCCTGCTCCACGTTGCTTGGAGAGGGCACTTGTGTGAACTGGTGAGAGTCCTTCAACAACAGTGAACTTGAGCATGCAAAATATTTATCTTTAGTTCCGTAGATATGGTGTCTTCGTGCCAACTTGCAGTTCTCTGCAGTGGTTGTAATATTTGCATTTTGTTCTTCTGAATCAAGTGCCACTTTTCCTTCAGCCTCTCAAACAGGTGTTCCAGCACCAAATGCTGAATCTGCACTCACGTGGTTTATATGCAGGGTTTTGCCATCAGATGGGAAAGAAAAGACAGAAAGTCCCAAAACAAAGGTGGTCAAAAGCATCCTCATGATTGCTCCATCATTGTCAAAGAATACGAATGCTGGGTATTCTGAGAATCCTGTGCTGTGACTTGCCAGTGCTTTGCAGTGAAGTTCATGTGGTTTCCCAAATCCACAACACAGTACTCCTCTTGGTTAACATGCCTCTTTTTTGTCTATTGTCCTGTTTTTCAGCTGGGACAGAGTGAGGTTTCTTTTTAATAGCTAGAATAGTGCTGTGTTTTGGTTTCAGCATGAGATTTGTTATGAGAGAAACATTGAAAATATACCAGTGTTTTCCTTTGCCATTAGAAGTCAAAGGACTTCATGTTTTGCTAGTCTACAAGTGCCAGTTCTAGGGGGGTGATGAATATTTAAATTAATAAACTAGATTGGCATTTGGATATGCCAATGGGATATTCCATATCATACAACATTATGTTCAGTATATTAATGAGAGTCTCTCTCTCTTGCTCTCTCTGGCTTTCACGTGGGCTCTCGCTCTTCTGGGATTGCAGTTTCAATTTTGGGATTGTTGCTTCTCTGGGATTGTTATCTGGGAATGGGCTGCGCTTGGTTGGTGGGTGCTGAGCAGTTGCACTGTATCACTCATTTGCATATTTTATTACTATTATTATTATCATTATTATTTTAAGTTTTATTTTATTTCAATTATTAAATCGTTCTTATCCCAACCTATGAGTCTCCTTACCCCTCCAGTTCTCTCCCCTATCCCCTGTGGGGGGTGGGGAGTGAGTGAACGGCGGTGTTTTGTTGCTAGCCAAGTGCTAGCCAAGTGAAACCACCACATCTGAGCACAAACTATATGCATCTGAGTTCTTATGCTGCAGCTGGAAACCTACTTTATCTGGAAACCATACTTAATTTCAGGTACATTCTTAAGAGTTGCCAGTTGGCAACAGTACTATTACCCTTCATCACTAGCAACAAAACAGTTGCTTGCCAATTGGTGATTGGTCACATGACTATAGTGGCCTGGGGAAGCTGAATCTTAGATAGGAATAGAAGCCCACATCCATAAGACCATGGCTTTCTTTTTTGTGTGCTGTGGTGCAAAAGGTCTTTTTCAGACCCGGTGGCTTTGTCTATGTTGCAAAACAGATCTGAGTTAAGACATAAGATTGAGTAAGGTATCATTAATCTTTCACACTGCTTAGCTTCTGACACCATTTTGGCCTGTGCCCAGCTAGCAGTCTCTGAGATGATGCCCAGGAACAGTCCAGGGAAAAGCATGTGCCAGGGACCATTTCCAATGCACTGTGAACAACACTGCACTAGGCTCTCTTCCTTTGGCCCTTCACTATCCTTTGGCCCTTCACTATCCTTTGGCCCTTCACTATCCTTCAGCACTGTCCAGCAAGCTTCAGATGCTCCTACCTGGCCTCATGTCACACTCAGAAAGGCAAGAAGAGACACATTTGGTCACAACCTAAAAAAACGCCTCTCTGAGGTATGGCAGCACAGCCTCTGAGAACTGAAAAACAAACTCCATGTAGAACCCAGAGGAGAAGGTAGGTCAGGTGCTCGTCAGTGGGGATATAGCCCATGCCACTTGGCTTCAAGGCCAGTGAACCATCACTGGCTTTGTTTTAAGAGTGTAGAAGATAGACTGCACATCTGTTTTCTTAGAAGAAGGAGCTACTCTTAGCCAAGTAGTGTCTGCAAATGAGCATGATTCCACTGTGCTGCAGTTCTTTACTGAGCAAACAGATTGACAGGACAGGGAGCATTTCTTACCATATTTTTCAGCTCTGTTTTTCAAAGTTCTTTAACAACCTCTCTGTCCATTTTCTTTCTGTCCTGTAATGTTAAAGAATCCTCCTTTATCTGTCTGAATGATTACTCCCACAAACTGCAATTTTAAGAGCCTGCTTAAGCAGAGTATCACCAAAAGACACCTGGTTCTGGCCAGGGAAACACCCTCAGTGTATTAAGCCAAACAAGCTGCACACAATTGATGGTGGACTGCAATAACTTCTGCCCTAGGGGTTGTTAAGGAAAGAGTACACATGGTCATTTCTTGAAAAGCACTGTACTGGTTTTGGCTGTAAGGGAGACAATTTTTTTGCAGCAGCCTGTTTGGTGCTGTGTTTTAGATGGTTGACCAAAACTGTGCCAAGACCTTCTCTGTTTCTTACTCAGCCATCCCAGTGAACAGGCACAGCCTCAGGACAGCTGATCCCAGTTGACCAAAGGGATGTTACAGACCATATAAGATCATGCTCAGCAGCAAAACATGGAATAAGGTTTTCCAAAGTAGTTGGTTTGTGGTGACTGCCTAGGCATGGGTCTGCTGGTGGTGAGTGACTGCTTTTGTATCATTTGGGGTTTTTTTTCTATTCCTCACCCCTTGCCTTTCACTTCTTAAACTATCTTTATCTTGACCTATGAGTTTTTTTCCTCTGATTGTCTCCCCCACCCACTGGGAAAAGTGAGTAACAGGGTAGGGTCTTACCTGCCAGCTCAGGTCAACCAAGCACGTACCTCATCCCCTGTCTGTCTGTCCATGTCTTAGAAATCTTTTAGTTTTGAATCCGAACACCATTCAGAGAATTTCCACAAGCACAGAATGAAACAGGTGAACATGGCTTGAGTACATCAGACAAAACAGTGAGGATGAAAGAACAGTGATTTGCCTCCTCTGAGTTTGCAGACTACACACCTGAGTATGCAGATACTCGTCCCTAAAGCTTGTGATTTCATTTTGTGTCTGAGTTTAGGAAAACCTACCTGGAAAAATAAAATCTAGTTGCAACTAGTGAAAAGAATGCACATACAACAAGGTCATTTAGGGGAAGCCATTGTAAACTTTTCACTTACAGTCTGGAAGAACTGTAGACTCTACAGAGAGCAGCCAACAATCTCAGCAGTCTTACTGACCATCATAGTTGCAACAATGCCGGTGAATGGAATTTTTATAAGATATCCTGTGGCTGTTTTCCAGGCTGGGCAGGCATTACACTTTGAAAAATTACCCATATCTCAGTGGAGGACAGCCAGAGCTATTCTATATTTACCAATATTGGCTTGTGGAATTGAAAGTGATGAATTGATCAAATTTGGTTCCCTTCATTCTTAAGCATACTTAATAGTGCTTTTAATCAAAGAGACTTGTTAGAAAAACTATGTAAATCCAGGACAGAAAAAAGTCTTTAGGTAGTAGGAAAAATCATTTATTAAAGACAATTCCAGGCATAGTGACAAAAGCTATTAAACTAATCAATAACATCTTGGGAGAAGTAACTGGGGATATAATTTTGTCATCCATACAAATTTTGGGAAGGATGCCATCTTGATGACAGTAGAAAACATGAAATTATGTAAGTACTAGAACTCTCCATGTCTCCAGTCTGGTCAATGAAGTTACTCTGACTCACACTTCAAAAATGATATTAGAATTTGGCATGATTTTATAGGAAGTCTATACAGAGAAAATATTTAATTTTCAGAGATACTAAATACTTAAGAGTGTAGAGTTAAATCATCTTCCCCAGACTGAGGGACTCTTGTTCACTGTACAGCCAACCAAGATTTAAAAAAGGGCCTCTAGCTCCACATGGGAGCCATTAAATATTGCCAAATCATAACGAGTTTTCAACATGCAAAATATTCCACTTCCTAATATTTCTTATTTTTCAAAATGATATGGCTTGTAGAGAGACTAAAATACAGTAAATCATTTTAGAGCAGTGACTTAATTTAGAGTGAAATAATTCAGCACTTCATCCCCAGGTTTCCAGATAAGAGCAATTACTCCTGAGTTTCCAAGCTACTGACTTTTCTAAGGCCAGTAACATTTCCCAGTGCCTGAATATGCCATGAATTCATATCTTCCTTCTAAGAACACGAAGGGAAAATGAGAACAACAACACATAACTGTACTGGTCCACAAAAAGCACCATGAATATACTAAGCCAAACTAAACAAAGCCAGACTTTGATTTAGCTTTTATTTTCACCAGAGATCAGATTCACAGAGAGGGCTTTGAAGGAAGGGAAGCAGGTAGTTTTGCCTGTTGACTGGGCAAAGGGTGGATCGGCAGCTCCCTGGCATCCCAGGGAACCAGGGGCTGCCTGGGCCAGCCGGGCAGGGCAGCACCAGCCAGGCCTGTCCCACCACCCAGCCAGAGAGCAGGGAAGGCTGAGGGGCATCGGGCACCTCTCTGGGAAAGGGAGGAGGCCAGGATGGGCCATCTGCTCTCTGGTGATCTGATCTCACCAAGATCAGGCTTGGTGAAGGCAGCCAGGGTTAGACAGTTAGACATGGTGACAGGTCAGGCTGAAGCCAGGCCAGGAAATCAATCTATGGGTCAGAGTCTGGATCAATAGGACTCCTGGCCCTTATCCTTGGGAGCCAGACCTCTTGGAGGGGAGATACTCTCAGGATTCTGAAGATTATGTTTGAAGACCTCTTTACACCCATAATATTGGGGAATGGTAGAACGTGTTCAGCTGCTTGTGTGAAAATTTAACAGATGGACTGGCATTATTGGCAGAGGTCTATATTTCAGTGGTGGAAAGGAGCAGCATGGGGATTCACCCTTCTGCTACTCAAAAGAGAAACTGAGTCCTTTAGTCTGGTGAAGGGGGAAGAACCAGCAGGCAGACAGAGGACTGAGCTTCAGCATTTTGAATGCACAAGAGTGGAATAAAATGTATTTGTGAAAGCCATAAAAGAGGAGGCTGCAGTGGGTAAAAAAGAAGATGAAGAAGGCCTGGGTGGGTGGTGCAGAAGTGGTAAAGACTTTGTCTTATAGATATTATGAAACAAGATTTATTAAAGCTTTAGGTGGGACCCAACTGAAGAGTCTGAGGAACAGCCCAACCATGGCTATATTACAGAGAAAATGCTGAACCAAGTAACAGTAACACAGTTATTGGTGTTTTTTTCATTGCTGCTGAAGAAAGGTGCATCAGCCATTATGAAAAGATACAAACCATGGTGTGGTTTGCTACGAAACATTGAATGGGTGCATACTTTTTAAATAACAATTGCAAATAGTCACACCATTAACAGAATTTAGTGTCACTTAGATGCAGCCTGGCATTTTTCTGCTGTCTGTATATGCAAAGACAACAGAGTTCCAGACATCACTGTTTTAAATTCAAATAATGTGACAGAAAACAACAGCCTGAGATCAATGGCTGTCATCCTATGGCAAGTGATAAATACATTTCCCTTCCAAGATAATGTTTCTAAACAATGCTTTAATATCCCTACAGAAAATAGATGCAACTCATGGCTAATCTGAAAATGCAATTGACTCATATATGAGAGACTGACCATTTGTTGGTGTTTAAAAACTTAGAAGTTGACTCTGATATACTGCAGTGCTGAAAAGAAATCAGATGCATTAACATCTTGAGATACATGCAAATCACACATTTCTCTTTACGATATGGTAACAAACAAACATTTTACTAATTAATTCTCTAAAGTAACTTGATTTTACCAATAAAGCTACAAAAATTTGCATAAGCCTACATGAACATTTATATCTGTGGTAGGCAAGTTTAAAAGGCGCTATTCAATCAGAACATTATAATCTACTTCACTTTGCATTGGGGTAGATAAGTACAATGGATTTAATATGATGAATTAAGTTTGTGCATTTATCATAAGCCTATCTGTCATAACCAGACATGTATGACTGTTTCTGAAGGAAGCCAGTGAGCTGACAAAATGGTAAAAATTTGGAGGAACTGTCAAAACAGTGTCTGATTCTGTTCAAAAACAAACAAACAAAAAAAACATTAGTCAAGGGAGGCTGAAGTTTGGAATTAGAGATTTTTGTCTAGTCACCATGGATTCAAACACTTGGCTTATGTCTTTTGTGGGGTTATAGTTTCAAAATGCTTTGGCTAATCATTTGCTTTAAAAGATCTTATGTGGCTTCATTAAATGATGACAACATTTATACTGAGTTTTTCAGATATGGTGTTGGCCTTTTAACTTCCTCTCTTGCTTCATTCAGTCATATAGCCAAAGGCTACATCAGGAATCTGATTCTTACTGAGGCTCTTGATATCAGGTGGATTTAGCTGCAGAGCTATAAATCAAAGTGATAGTTGCTTCACTTGTCTTTTCTTATTATATACAGATTTTGGCTAATCATTTAATCTCAGTGCTTGTTTCTTAAGTTAACTTCAAAGGTATATTGCTGGATTACAATGGTATTGCTTGTGAGGCTGTTCACTGCTTTCTGCACAAAGCAACTTGCTACTGTTTCTCGTGTCATTTACAGTTTGAATGCCTGATGCTTCAAGGAACATTGTAAAAGACATAAACTAGAGTGGTTCTGCTGCAATACCATTCCATATTATCTGTATCCCCTTCCACATTTGTTATTACTAAAGAAATTTACTGTCTATGTGATCATCTTATTTGCATTCAGCAAATCCTCATGGATATTTCCTGCCTGAAGTCATGACCTGAGCATTGCTACAACAATTGAAAAAGAAATACAGAAAAACAGAGATAAGCAGCAGTTTTAGACAAATTCACCAGAGGTTGGTGAAATTTAAAGTTATGAACAATTTAAAGAGGCTAAATGTCAGGACTTCCATTGTATAATTTGTAATAGTTTCATTTTGAGGGGAAGAAAGTTATAATTCAAAGCATATAGTTTTAAATATGTGCATTGAATTACTAAGATGAGCCAAAGGGGCTCTCTGAGGTAACTGAAAAAGCTATCTGCATATATTATGCTTCTGCTGCACAAAGTTCTTTTACTGTGTGAGTCATCACACAGCCACTGGGAGGTTTTAAGAAGATCTCTAGCAGGTTTTTCTTGAAAGGGTGAGCCGGAGAATTAGAGAAACATAAAACCTAATTAAATGTAGCTGATGCTATACTTAAGTGTGTTCCAGCACTCAACTAGGCTTTACTGGACTGAAGATACTGTTATCTCAGAGATATGATGACATTTTCACCACCATATAATGCAGAGAGATTTATTCATTTTAAATAAGCTAGTCTGTTTTTTTGGAAGCAGCTGGAAGTCCTCCATTGTAAGGAACATTTTCCACATCTTAGTTAGACTTGTGATTTTTTTTTTCCCTCTAAATCTTCTGTATTTTATTTCCTGCTCTTTTTGTGGCTTAGTCATTAAAACTGGACACATGACTCCAGGGGTATTAGCATGGATACAAAAAGTAGTAAAGTTTTAACCTATGCAATCTTGAGTTCCAAGCTGTACACACATCATTTCCTTATTGCTCTTGATCACAGCTTCACAAAGAGCCTGTTCATATGGATCTGACCATACAGTGCAGTGCACAGTCTTTTAAAGACAGAGCATATAGTCTCCTGTCCTATAAGTAAAACATCCCATACTCTCTTGGTTGGTTGTTTTTGTTTTTTTTTTTCCCCCACTTATGAACAGTTTGCCCAGTAACCTGGTTTGCCCTTTGTCAGTAATCTGTCCTTTTAATTACTTTCTAGCTCTCCAATCTCACTTGTAAATCTTATTAGTGATTTTATATCTTCTTTTAGGTTCAGTGTATACTTCAGAGTGAGGGATGAAAATCTGAATAAATTAATTATAAATGTAACTGCTGTATCCTGGCTTAAACGTGATGATTCTATACATGTAATTTTAGTTCTGTCAAAGTTTATTTTATAAAAATGTCACAAAGCAATTTACTAAATCAACTTTTTTTTTTTTTTTTGGGGGGGGGGGGGTGGTGGTGTATTTGCACCCCAAATTGTAATGACATTAAACAATCAAGTTAATGAAAATATCCATTGTTTATACCCATGCTGATTAGTTTTAATTACATTGTCAGCTTTAATTCCTCACTAACAGAGTCCTTTCCAGCCATTCTGGTCTCTTGGCCAAGACTGATGTCAGACTGATAGTCTCTAATAGGTGTTTTTAATATTGTCATAGCAAAAATTTTCTTCCATTATCTAGAATTTGCCAGTGTTCCAAAAGTTATCAAACATCAGCATCAATGATTCAGAGCACTCACAGAATCATGCAACCATTGACGTTGGAAGGGACCTTTGGATGTCATCTTCTCCAACTCCCCTGCTCAAGCAGGACCATGTCCAGACAACTTTTGAATATCTCTAAGGTTGAAGACTCCACCACCCCTCTGGGCACCCTGTGCCAGTGCTCAGTCACCGGCGCAGTGGAAGTCTTTGCTGATGTTCAAACAGAACCGAACCTCCTGTGTTTGAGTTTGTGCCCATTGCCTCTGGTCCTGTCACTGGACACCACTGGCAATAGCCTGGATCCATCTTTTTTACACCCTCCCTTCAGATATTCGTACAAATTGATGAGCTCTCCCATGAACAGTCCCGCCTCTCTCAGCTTTTCCTCAGAGAAGAGATGCTCCAGTCCCTTAACCATCTTCACAGCCCTTTCCTTGACTTTCTCCAAGAGCTCCATATCTCTCTCGTACTGGGGAGCCCAGAACTGGACACGGTACTGCACGTGTGGCCTCACCAATGCAGAATAGAGGGGAAGGATCACCTCCCTTGGCCTGCTGGCAATGCTCCTTCTAATGTAGCCCAAGACACTGTTTGCCTTGTCTGCCATGAGGTCACATTGCTGGGTTATGCTCAGCTTGGTGTTCACCAGGATCTGCAGGTCTTTTTCTATAAAGCAGCTTCCCTCTATTAACCACCCTGGAACACACAGAATTCTTAGCCAGGTCATTAGCCAGGTATGGGAAAAAACATCATTGAAAAGATAAATATATTTAAGCACAAGTGATTTGGACATACTTAGTAATAGCAGTAACCAAAATATGCAGTGCCCATAAATGATTTGCCCATCTTTCCTAGATGGATGCATCTGAAGAATAGTAATGAAAAACTGCTTTTTTACTAACAGACATTTAATTATGAAATCTTACAATGATCACTTGTGCCCTGGTCCTAGGCAATATCTGCATTCTTCCAGTAACTGAAATAGGCGACGTGATCTTGAACATCATCAATAAGCAAATGGTTCACTGCTGTGCTTCCTGTTTTAAACCATATATATACATGCTACAATAACTGGGATGGCTCCGTGCTTAAAAAAGGTCTATCTTTATAGGATAAATACCTTATTGCAAGTCTGAGCAAAAGAGAGGTGATGATGAAACTTGTAGGGATCCATTCTGGAGAAGCCTCAATGTAGTCTGCTTTGGTTAAAGGTTTACACTCACATTTGAACAATTTATCTTTGACTTATGAGAGTTCCTGCAAGCATCCAGAACTCTGAGCAGTGGTGAGTAACGCTTCCTGCGAATTCTTGTGGGCTGGGAGACTTTGTGCACTCTGAAGTAATAACCTGGCTTCACTTATTGATGTCTTTGTTACATCTTCTGAGGTATAATAAGACATAATAAATGAGCAAGAAACCTTAAGTACTCAGGAAAATGCATCTGTTGCTGCATGATGCACTATTTCTCTTCAGCAACACAGCTTACCACAAAGTCTTCAGATGTGTTGTTCATTGCATAGACTTTTCTCCAAGAGTAAAAAGTTCACTCAAAGTCAGATTCTTTTCTCCAAGCACTTGCCAACTAGAGCTCTGGAAATCTGAGAGGTCAACTAGCAATGATGAATAGCGAGACTAAGAATTTTACTCCTATGATGCAATGAAGCAGTCTTGAAAAAAGTTAAAGCTTATTCTCCTTGTGTTGTGTGAGGAGTGATCTCACTGTTTTTAAATGGACATTGCAATAAAGCAAGTCTAAGAAGAGGAGCAGCAGCTAATAACTGACTGCTGGAACTGCAGTATCTCACACAGCCTTAGTTATCAGCTTTCACCCACATAACCCTCTCAGCTTTACTGGGAACTTTCACTTCTGTGAAAGGACAATTAAGTGCATTGATATTCAAATCTCTTTCAAACTTTGTAACGTAATTATCAAAGGGAAAATTGTGACTCTCCATTTAAGAGTAATTGCTACAACAGATTCAATTATGTTTTCCAAGGCAGAACTTGTCTTACAAAAATCCTGAAGTTGCCCTCTAGCTTCATTTTGGTGTCAATAGCAAGAATCAAAACTATGCTGTGTACTTCTACACAGTGTTACATTTAATGCCCAGATAGTGTCAAATCCAAAGAGTCCATTTTCTTTGTTTGATTATGCTGTCATGTACAATCCGATTTGTTGTTTATTCTATTTTGGCTGAACGTACCCATGTTTATTTATCACACCTAGAGACTTTAATTTAAGCCCTGACATTGTTGCCCTGTGTGCAACAATAAAAGCCTTTGTCTCACAGGGACTGCTACCTAACTATGTACAACAGGCAAAATGTTCATAAGGGAATGAAGGGCATGAGATGCAACTTGTCCAAAGCCATATAGAAGATTTATGTGAGAGCTTGGAACAGAATTAAAGTTTGCAATGTCCCTGTCTTTTTCTCTGTCGTCTGGGTCTCTATATGTCTCTCAACATAGGTCAAAAACTAAGAAGAGATTGATTTTTTTCATCATGATCTTGGTGGATGTTGCTTTGTACCAAAGGCATGAGTTTTACAGATTCCATAAGCAGAGACAGAATATCCATTACATTTTATTTCAATGCAACAGTGGAAATGGACTAGAAATCTTCAGTAGGATCAGGATCTTTTTCAAGTCTTGTATTCAAATTAACCATCAGAATCCTGGTTGCTTAGGTTGTTATTGTTATGTGTTGCCCCCCTGTAAAGCGGTTTTATACCTTATATGATTAGTTGTGACACCTTCATTATCACTTTGATGGAACATGTTTTGACTGAACACAATTTTTGAAGACAATCTTCTACATTCATAAACAGTGTGACTTACATTAACCTCTCCTGGTATGCACATCTGATTTTTTTTTTTTTTTTGTCAAATACAATATTCTAAAAGCTAGACAGACTGATTCTTTATCCTTTCAGTTTTGAAATAAAAGAAACCTAATTTAAGTCATTTATTCTGCTAATGGAAGAATAGTATAAACAGATCTAATAAGTTGCTTCTTCCTTTGCAAGATGTTAAGATATAATGGACAGATTTTTACTGTCTGGTGCTGATAAACCATTTTTATATTCATTACTCACATAGCATCACTCACTGACAGGAAACCCATGATCTCTTTATTTCATAATGTTGTTCCTTCTGCTATGTACCCAGTTAAAATATATCTTCACATTCCTTTGATTTAAAACTCTTTATGATCATTATATCAAGTCTCCTATCAAACAAGGCAAAGTTCTAAGCAAATATTGCATCTCATTTCAGTAGATTTACTTCAACTGCTCATTCTCATAAATGAAAAAATACAGGTCATTGTAGAATCAAAGTCTCTGTGTTAATCCTCTGGAAAACCATCAGTGAGAGAAATGCATTTGTGTTCACTCAAAGCTTATACTCGCTATTTTTAACCTGACATCAGGAGCACAATAATTTCTTTTGCTTTTGAATGTCAGTATTAGGAACGTGGGACTTGCCATAATTATTTCAACTAATTCATTGCTAAGACTGGTTGCTGAAAAGTCTAGTTTCCTGAGTTAAATTCTAATCTGCCTTACGTATTTTCCTTTTCTTTGCAGGGTAAGAAACAGAAGTATGAAAATAAATGGCTTTCCCTGACTTTGGTATTGCAGTCATTTTTACACACTGGTCTCTTAAACAGTACAGGAACTACTCAAACAAAATTCCATTGTCTCCAGTATGACTAATGTGCATAAGCCTAAGCCTGAGTATAATGTTCATAGGATCTAGGCCACAAGTTTCAGAGGTGGCATTGATGGACAAGAAATGGAGACATGCAGGCAGTCACTGATTTTCCCTTTTTTTTTTTTCCTTAGTGCTTTCAGTGCTTTGACTAATTTCACTTCTCATTTAAAAAGCAGAGATTATAAATCTGGAAAACACTTGCATATGGTACCTGCTTTTAGCATATGATTGAAACCTATTGACTTCAGTTGTTCCATTAGAATTAACAAGCAGACTCCAAAGTCTGGCATAGTCTCTGGTCTAATCTTGTTTACTTGCATAAACTCACGTTTCCTTAAATGCAGTAGTCAGCTGCTTTATATCAAAATCCACACATCTGTTGTATCCTGACCTCTACAAGTTTTGTCTACACTCTCAATTAGTCATACTTGCAATTGCTCCTGCTGTCTTCTTCAAGCAAGCCACACAGGCTGCAACCAGTGACCCAGAACTCCTGCATTTGCAATCACTACCCCACTACTGACATTGGTGGTTCTTCTCTGCACTGGTCATGCAGCCCAGTGTATGTGGGCTGTAGCCCCCATTTGTTTTTCTTACTGCAGGATGGGACTGGATTGCTCCAGCTGAGCCAGAAAGTGCTCAAGGCATCCACTGGCCTCAGTAAGGCTTATAATTTACTTTGGATCCCAAACCATACCCGTCCTCCTCCTCACTCTTACTAGAATTTTCCAGGATAACTTACATTAATCAACTACTTATGCTTAATGAAAAATCTAACTGTGAACTGGCTTCTGTCTGTGACTGAACACATCATTCAGTTTCACTATATTCTGTATTCCCTATATATAGCATAAGGATATGTTATATACTCTTTCTTTTCTGGGGACTGTTATGAGAGCTAATTAGCCTGTTTAACCAATTCTGCATAGTGGATTTCATTGAAAATCTACCAATATTTGGAGAACTAGTAATATCAATGCTGTTAGTAAAGATGTGCACTGGTTTCTTTTAAGTGTAGAAGGAATTATATTTGTGCATGTCCCTCTAACCTCACATTCTTCTTGATAAGGGGAAAATATAAGTCCTGGTGTTTGTCCCAACAGCTTATACATTAAAAAACTGTAGGATAAAATGCATGAACAGTCTTTAGAGAAGGGACCGGAGCTCAGGTCTCCCTCTTTTGAGCAATTTTAGTCCTAAGCACTCATCTGCAAAGCCATATCCACCGTGTTTTCCAAGGGTTCTTGAATTAATTTTTAAAAACTGAGCACTTTCCCTAGTGGGTCTCGCAGTGCTCTTCACTGCAGAAATTCACATAGCTCGGTAGTTGGTGTACTCATGGGAGAAGATCTGCCAGACAGCCAGAAAAGAATTTAGCTCCTGCTACTAAGCTGTTACAGAATCTGACTTATTTTGCTGCTGTCTTCACGAGACCCATTTCTGCACAAATGATCTGACAGTACTTCAGTCTGGCAGCAAGCTCATGGCTTCACAGTCATGTGCTTAGAAGCACTGTCATGTACCTTAGATTTAGGTACCCAAATAAAGTAGAAATGACTTTTTCATGGCTTGAAGTTTCAGGCTTTAAGACTTTTAATATCACTTCACCCAGAGGTAGCATTTCTGCGTGTTACTGCCTTGAACTGCCCTGTACTCAATATAAATATATTCTAGTTAGGTGCTGTAGTATTCAGGGTGACAGCACTTAAGTCTGATGACAGCACTTTGTTCTACCCTGGATTTTGTCTGTCAGGCAACTTAAAGAGCACATGCTTTTTATGGCATGATTGGAAAAAGGAACTAAAGGTTAAATGTTGTTTGAAAGGATGATGGTTCTCCAGCAGTAGTAATTCTGTGTCTACACAGGACAGGTATACGGAATAGTAGGTTATGTTCAAGTGTAAGGGCTGGCATTTAGAACAGCAGGCACTGAAGAATTTATGATTATGACTGAATACTGCAACACATGAAGATGCTGAAGCCAGCAAGACAGTTGCTTCCCGATTAATTCCGAGGGTAAGGTTAAGGCCAGGCGCTAAATCCTGCAAGATACATAGAGAAACAGTGACAAATGGTGCTGTAACTGCTGTAACCTAGATGGCTAAGTTTCAGATCAGTGACAGAACAGGTAAATTTGCTATTAATAGCATGGTAAGATACAAACCAAATCTATGTTTATTTAGAGTTGAATCTCATGTTAGAGTTCAGTTATGGATGGAAGTAGGAAAGAATAACGTTTTAAGTTGATTGACAGGTCATGCAAAATACTGATCAGTAGGATAAGGATTAGTAAAATACAGCCAATGTTTTTTATGTTTAGGTGAAGGATGAATATAGGTTACTGGATCAGCATATAGACTTAGTTGCAGTGTAGGGTTTGAGTTGGTATTCACAATAGCAGGGACCAAAAGGATTGCTCTTCTGACAGATTCTGCAAAACACTGTGATGAGGGCGAGTAGTTTGTAGAATAAACAAATAATGGTCCTCTCTGTGGGATCATGAGAACTAGGTGATCTTTAAGGTCCCTCCCAACCCAAACCATTCTATGATCATGAGTATATGCACCCATGAAAACTGAGGCCTAAATGAACCCCAACCTAACTATAACAAATAATGTGCCACATCCCCGTACTTCTGCAGTCTACATCTTGCTTCGCAAATACTGTAAGATGCAACAACAGTTTTGCCCTTTGCTGCCTGTTACTGAAATTCTAGCTGCTAACCTACAATGCTAACCTAGCCTGGTATCCCGTATTGACTCCAGAAATATCCATGAAAAGTTGACCAAGTGGGTATCAGCCCTCATTTTTGTTGGCTTTGCTGACTTAATTATAAACTACACTTTAGTTTATGATAATCATAAACTAAACTTTATCATCTTTCTATTAATCCCTAATCTAGTCTAAACTCGACTTGAATGGTGGCTCAGCAGAACTTCAGAAATAGCACAAAGTTATTTGGCCATAGAGGTTGCTGTGTTCATCTGAGCTGTTCTTAGGATGATGGATCCAGACGGGGTTGATTATGGCAAACAGGACCAAACACCTTGTTTCTTCAGGGAATCCTGTGAAGTGAAGACTAGCTGTGACTTACTGCTGCTAGCACGTGATGATGCTAGTACCTTTCCTCATGTTAGCCTTCATCTGTTGTAGGATCTAAATTCAAATCCCATCATTGCCCACTGAGAACTTTCTATTTGGGAACCAACCTTAAATCATTTGATAACAGACACTGTCCTGCTATTGCAGGCCTTTCAGGAACCATAACTAAAGCAAACTCCTTGTTCTGTTCTGAACCCTTAGATATTAGAAAAAAGTTTTTCAATATGAGGGTGGTAGATCATTGGAACAGGTTGCCCAGAGAGGTAGTGGAGGCTCTGTCCCTGAAGATATTCAAGGTCAGGCTTGACGGGGCCCTGAGTAACTTGCTCTAGTAAAGATGTCCCTGCTCACTGCAGGGAAGCTGGACTAGATGACCTTTGAAGGTCTCTTCCAACCCAATGCATTCTATGATTCTATGCCTAGGCATGTATTTAGCCAAAATGCAGTGAATTGCAACAGCCTACGGCTAATCAAAAGCTATTTGTTCATGTCACATCATTTTTCCTCCTGCTCCTGAAGGCCAGCAATAAACCAAACTCCCACTCCTGTGTAGTTTTGAACCTTGGCACCATCTTAGCCATAATCCAGCAATTGGCACCAGTGCAACTGTTAATTTAAAATTGCATGCCAAAGCCATTACCAGCTAGCATCCTAGACTGTGGATCTCACATAATCCAGCAATTCAAGTTATGAATGTGGGTGGCAGTACTGCAAAGGTAGGACAAACTAACACCAAAGTGTTAGGTTCTACTGAGATAAGCCCAGTTGTAGGAATTGGAAAAGACTGAATGACATCTTTCATCATTTACTTAATAACAGAATCCACAGAGCAACAGTAATCTTGGTTCAACTATTCAACTGTCTGTTTCACTCAATAGGATTTCTAAAAAGTGAAAAACCAGCCATTTTTATAATAATGTTAAATATTTTATATAAGTTATTTTTTGGGGAGTTTTTTGGGGTTTTTTTTGTAAACATGCAAAAACTTTATATATGCAGGGAAACTACACAATAAGCAATAACTTCTTGGTTACGGAGTCACAGATAGTAATTTTTAGATTTGTTTTAGCACCTGGTCAAACCTCAGTATTTCCTTCATTCTGTGCACCCAAGTACTGCAAGATTTTTTGGGTTCAAATTCACTGCCGATATACGAGAACCGGAAGAAAACCTTTGGCTTAAAGTGACAATAATTCTAAAGATTATCTGTCTCATTTACTGTACCTGACTCTGCTAAAAAGGGAAGCTGCCACAAAATGGACGGCGTGTGTTGAAACTCATGAGAACAAGGAATTTGACAGCTGCAAAGACTGTAATGAAAAAGGTGCAATGAAGTAGATAGGTTTGGGCCAAATGTATTATAAATTTATTGCAAAAGAAGAAGGAATAAAAGCTAAAATGTGAAAATACTAAGTATTTAATTCATGCAAACTCCCATAATCCTCAGCAAATTTACTAATCCAACTGTTTAAATATTTAAATAAAACCAATTTTAAATCTTGCTTAATATTACAGAAAAGTGATGCAACCTGATCTGGTTTAAGAAGTTTCTGCTCATGGCGGGGGGTTGGACTAGATGAACTTTAAAGGTCTCTTCCAATCCAAACCAATCTATCATTCTATTTATGGAACAAATCTAACCAACAAAATGCAGGTTACAGACAGCTGGGAGTTTACATTTCTATTGCAGTTTGTAATTTGTTTTATTTAGTTTTTTATTGGTCAACTCATCTGCAGCATATTTCCCACACAAGACTATTGAATTGTTGAGCCTTATCTCTTGTAATGTTTCTCACACATGCTCCAGCTTGACAAGCTTGGGGAATCTAGGCCAGGCATTAAAGTGTTTTTATTTGCATTGAAATGCAATGAAAAACTGTAAAAGTTCTGCTTTTATTTTTATACTCTACTGATAATAGGTTTATGCAGTTATAAAAAAATTCCACACTCCAAGTATAAATCCAGTATTTGCTGTTGCATGAGTGAAGTCTCATTTTTTACATGAAATACATACAGGGCACATTTTTTCCTGTAACTACAAATAAAATAGCTCAGTTAGGAAATCAGTATCAGCCAGGGCACTGTGTATCTCTTTTGTGTCAGGAAGAATAGTTAGCTTGGACATAGCACTTCAGTGATGAGGTGTTACTGTATTTGGAATGTAAAACCTAAATCAGCACTTAAGAAGTAAGAGAATATGGCATCACCAGTTTCACTGCTATTTCCGAAATTGCTCAGGGCTCTTATCAATGAAAAGAGCAAATCAAACACTAGGAATTTTTAGTAATGTGTCTCTGACATTGTGTACATCCATGGTACACTTGCATCTTTAATGCTGTGAGGCATTCCCCGCTTTCCCCCATCTCAGAAAGGATATGATAGCAGAGATCTGCAGAAGGGCAACAAGAAAGAAGAGTGTATGAAAGAGCTACATGTTGGAAATGACTAAATAATACAACTGTAAAATTATGAGCAGCATGGAAATAGTATATATGTATCACTTGTGTACAAAAAGTAAGGATGTGAAAAGAAATTTATATGAATCTGTTTCCAGATACAAAGGTGACTTTTTTGTGCAGTGGGTATCTGAGCTGTTGAGTCCGAGGTTATTTTGGTACTAAAAGTCTATGTGGATTTATAGGAGGACTGGACAAGTTCATGGATGAGAAATCCATTAACGGTTGCTACAAATATAAACGTAGTCCCTGAGCTGAAAGCATCTGGAGGGTGGAGAAGCACTGTTGAGAAGTAGCATTTTGGCTTGCCTTGTTCTTCTGCTGCTCCTGAGACACCTGCTCTTGACTTCTGTTGGAGTTAGTTCTGGGTTTGGGCTGCTGACTATACGTAGTTACGCTATTCACAGTACCAGCTCAGAAAATACCTACTAGTAGTACTCAAATCTAAGTAATATTTGTTAGCAAGTCCATAGGACTGTTGAATTTGTGACTTTTTTGAATGCAATTAGAAACCAGAGAAGTGGTTAACTGGACCAAATACAGGAGGGTTCCCCAGGATTGTGTTAATGGTATGTTAATTGCTTGCACTTTCAGAGGAAAATTCATGGAAACAGTGAGGCTAGTCTATAGAAATATGCTTTAACTACCTGAAGTAATTTGAAGGTATCTAAGCTTGTGGCAGATGATGAGTTAGGGACAAGAAATGTTAAATGTTTATTTTTGTTCACTGGGAGGCTTTTATGGAGCACTATCAATTTAGTAAGAGTGTGAGTCGTACAAAAATGAATGAACATAACCTGACAGCTTTCTAAGGCAACCGAGTACTACCGTGTGCCACCTGCGGGCCTGTGAGGTCCAGCTTTGCCCTCCGTCGCCCCCAGCTACAGGCACAGATACGCGTGCAGGTAGAAGCATGGACCCGCTGTCACGTTCACGGAGGAAAGGACACAGGTCACGGCGCTTTGCTTGGTGGACCTTGCGGGGGAGGTTGGCTTCCCTTGGCTGCACACACCTAAACTGCAGAGAAGCGTTCCCAGATTCGAGGTGATCTGTACCAGGGGGCGGCTCAGATACTGCTCCTTTAGTCTTGTGACCCGGCACAGAAAGTTGCAAGGCAGAGGCTTATAGTCAGAAAATGTAATTTTTTAAAAATTATTACTATTTTTTTGCACTGTCCTGTTGCTGGCTTTTATTCAGTTTTTCCCTCTCGGGGCCCTTTACCACGGGAGGCTGGTGGTTTTAAGTCCCCTTACACAGACTCGGAATTAGCCTACGCCTGCGGGCCTACCGGCTAGGCAGGACCGTCCGTAACGCCAGAGCGGTGACGCTGCGGCGCCCGACCGCGGCCCGCCCCTGTAGGACCGCGGGGGTCCGGTGGCGCGGGGCGGCGGCCTCCGCCTCCCTCTTCCACTCGGAGGCGGGACGCGGCGCGTGACGCTGTCATGTCTGTAGCGCGAGGCGGTGGCTGCTCCGCCGAGCCCCTCGCGCCCAACGGCTAACGGCCTTCAGACCTCCGGCCCCAGCGTCCCCCCGCCGCCGCCCTGTTTCCTCCTTTGTGTCCGTCCTTTGCTTGCCTCGTCACTCCCTCTGTTTGTTTGTTTGTCCGTCCTTTGTTTTCCTCGTCACTCGTACTGTGTATTTGTTTGGTGTTAAAGGACGGAGGAAATGAGGGCTAGGGGGACGGATGACTACCGAAGTGTTTCCATTAGCACGGGACAGGGCATGAGGTAAATAGGCAGCCTCAGGGCGGTTTAGCCTTCTTTCACCGTTAATGCACGTAGGAGCCATTGCAAGGAGCGGAGCAGGGTGTAGGTGTGACCTGAATGCGGCGGTGGGAAAGAGGGCTGTGCAGTTGCCTTTGTACTTCGTACTAAACTAAACATCTGTCTCGTTAGAAGCCTTGTATATGACAACCATAATGTAGGTGGGGTGTTAATGTCTGCCTGGTCCAGAGGGGAGGGTTTATGACTGGATACACAAATGTTCATAAAGGTGAAAACTCACTTCAGAGTTTTATTTTAGCATCCAGTGAACTGTGTGGGAAAGGGAAAGTACACATTAAAAATATTGATATATCTTGGTTAAAAATACAAAAGACTAATACATTTGACACAAATTGCTTTGGAAAAGCAGAATGTCAGTATATTTTAAATAAATAGCTACAAACTTTGTTATGCTATTTCAGAGAAAGAAGACTTAATTTTAAAAAATGTCCTTAGCACATGAAGGGAAATGACAGTAAATATAAAGCAAATCTACAGCCTTTGGATGAATAGAAAGACTGACAAGAGTATTGGAATATATAAGTAGATTCTGATATAAGACCTCACTTGTTATTTAATGCTAAAATGTAAAAAGACATGCCTGCCAATTACAGTTTTTTGACAGGAAAGTTTCTTAAAAAGCAACAGCAAACCTAGAGCTGATTTAAATAGAATTATTAACTCATATATCAAAGTGTCCATACATACAAGTGCCCCCAGGACCTGAACAGAGCATAAAAATGGCAGATAAGTATGCATCCTTGAATATTAAAGTATTTTTGGTCTATATATCCAGACCATGCACAAAGTACAAAATCAAACAACAAAATAAAAGTTTAGAAGCAAAATTGTTTGGTAAGTTTAGACATGATTGATATGAAAATGCAGACTCTGACCTGATCATTTTAAACATTTGCACTTGGCAGAGTGAGAAAAGAAAATGCGTGTTTCTACTAGGCATAAATTATGGTATATAGACTTATGGTTCACTGAGTGTACATAAGCCATTTTTTAATTTACTCATTATTTTTGCTGCTCTTTTTGCTTTTTAAGCAAAGTATAAATCAAGTATCAGTGAAGATAGATGCTACAAGTAACTGTTGTCCTGCATAATATATTTAAATATATTGGTAAATTAAGCTGGCTAAAATTTAAAGGGGACTTGATCTTCAAGAATTCACCAGTCAGAAGTTACTTTCTGACTAAGTGCATGTTCATGTTTGTTAAAGAAAGAGGACCCAAATGTGGAGGAGAAATCATCACAGTAATTTTTTCCTAAAAACTCCTTTAACAATGTTAATAATTAATCATTTAAGAAGTGGTACTGTTTTTATGTTACTGTCCCCTTAAGACCTTTTCTAGGCCAGCTAAATAATAAACTTTGCTGGTGTTTGGTAGAGGCAGGTCAAGAAACAAATAGGAGTAGATTTTTAGTTTGCCATCAACTCTTCGGGCTCATCACCATCAGAAAGTGAAATACATCTGCAGAGCATCATAGAAAAGTTTTTATTTTCATTATCTATACTGTACTTTCATGTTAATGTGCCACATTACTCTTAAGGGTTGTTTTATCATTTGAAAGAAGCACACTCCATGGGCCTGAATGATGGTAGCATCTGCTGAAGAAGGGTGTGGCTCCCTGGCTTCACATCTAGACTTTTTTTTAATGGCAATAAAAGTGCACAAGGGAAAAAGGAGGAAACTGAATGTTGCATTTCTTGACCTTAATCTCTTAAGGAATCTGTAGTGACAGACAGTAGCTGTGGATTTCAGGCCCAGTCAGGGTGGTGAAGGTGCTCTGGTTGTGCAGGTGGGCCACAGTGCCAGATGACTAGACAGATCTGAGTATCAGATACTTGGAGAGCACATACTCCTCCACATGCAAATAAATTTACCTGTCATGATCCATTATTTTGATGTGTGAAATAATCTCTCAGCTTTTATCTGCTTTTCTATTCTCTTTCCTCTCTCATTTCTCTTCTTTTGCTGCTTCACCTATTTTTGCCTTCTATTTTCTCTCCTTTTATTTTCTGTCTTTTTTTATTCTGTATGCCTGATGTTCCACATCACCTTGTGCTCAGCATGTGAGGAATGAGAATGACTTCTGTCTGGCATTTACACTCTTCCCTATTTTAGCTTGGACAATCATTGCTATTGCTCATGTTTAATCTAGACCTCCTTATATTAACTGGGAACTTTCATTAATTATTGGAACAATTGTTTCCCCTGTAATGCCTTAAAATAAACTCCCTTCCCTGGTTCCCAAGAAGTCTTCATAATTGTTTCTGTCACTTCTGATATGAGAACCATATATACCTGCAAGAAAAGTGAAACCTTCTGTGTTGTGTGTGGTCTTTAGAACTGGAATAATTTAAAATATATATGCTTTGTTAAGAGATATTGGAGGAAGAATTTGAGTGGGGTGTTGTATGTTTCCTAGGAGGTTATTGCAACTGATAATAGGTGGCCTAAGGAGCAGCATAACCAAGAACGGGTGAAAAATATAAAAGCGGAAGGCTGAAGGGAAGAGGACAGAAGACAAGGTTAACTAGGAAATTATTAATAAGATCTTTTGCCTAAGGAGAAAATGAGAGGAAGGGTAATTTCCTCTGCTTTGTATGTTCAGTGTTTAGGTGCCTAACCTGATCGTCTGTAAATAGGCTTGATACTGAGACAGCTAGACAGTCTGTTAATTATAGAATCATAGAATTATTTAGGTTGGAAAGGACGTTTAAGATCATCAAGTCCAACTGTTAACCTACCACTGCCAAGTCCACCACCAAACCATGTCCCTAAGCACCACATCTTCATGTCTTCTAAATTTCTACAGGGATGGTGACTCAACCAGTTCCCTGGGCAGCCTGTTCCAATGCTTGACAACCGTTTCGGTGAAGAAGTTTATCCTAATATCCAATTTAAACCTCCCTGGTTGCAGCTTGAGGCCATTTTGACTTGTATCATTTGTTACCTGGGAGAATAGACTGACACCCACCTCACTACACCCTCCTTTCAGGTAGTTGTAGAGAGCAATCAGATATCCCCTCAACCTCCTTTTCTCCAGACTAAACAACTCCAGTTCCCTCAGCTGCTCGTCATAAAACTTGTTCTCTAGACCCTTCACCTTCGATTGAGTCACTCCACCACGTTTCTGTGATGGCAAATATGTTGTAGTTTTCCAGCTGCACAATGGCTTTCAGCTCCTTGTGTTTGTTGCCCAAGCTGTGTGCATTGGTGTAGGTGCACTTCAGCTGGACTATTGATCCTGCCACCTTTTTTGGGGGAGAAGCCCCAATTCCTTCATGACCATTCTTGGGTGCTTCCATGGTTTCTAACACATCAATAACCCTTGTGTCTTTGCTGCCACACAGATCTCCATCCTCTACCTCCACAGAGATGGCAGATTGAGGGACCTCTCTAGCATACCATCCTTCAAACATTGATGTGCCACCCCAAGGCTTATCTCTAGTGAGCCTGGTTTTACCCTTTCCCCCTTCAAATCTAGTTTAAAGCTCTTTCAATGAGCCCTACTAACTCCCGTGCAAGGATCCTTTTCTCCCTTTGAGACAGGTGTACCTGTGTCCAGTGGGCCTGGTGCCATGTAAACCAACCCATGATGAAAAAAACCAAATCCCTTTCAGGCGTTTGAATTTGAGTGACAAAAAAGTCAGACAAGAAAAGAAACTAGTAATTTGAAAATACTAGAATCTCTTATTTTGAAACAGCAAAACAGTGCTAGCAGTCCATGGTGATGTTGAACAGTATTGGGCATGCATTTAATTTTTCTCTGACTTAATACATAATGTAACAGGTCCATTAAGAAATGGCCACAGATTTAAACCCAAGTTTGTTTTGTGCCTTTGCTTCTAATCAAACCATACAGCTACAGTTAGACATTCTAATGAATTGAGCACCGATGTCTCTTTTGTGTTAAATAAACTTTGCTATCTTTGACTTAAAATAAGTAGATAAGCGATGACATTAGCAAATAATGATTTCTGTCTCATTCCTATCCTCTATAACCTTCTCCCCCGACATCTGCAGTAACGCCAGGTTGTACGAATACTCCTACCTTCTTTTGTGCATGTACCTGTTCACAGAATCACAGAATGGTCGGGGTTGGAAAGGACCTCAGGAGATCATCTAGTCCAACCCCACTGCCAAAGCAGGTTCCCTACATCAAATTGCATAGAAAAGCATCCAGGTGGGTTTTGAACATCTCCAGAGATGGAGACTCCACAACCTCTCTGGGCAGCCTGGTCCAGTGCTCCAACACCCTCACTGTAAGTTTTTCCTTAGGTTTGTATGGAACATTTGGTGTTCCAGTTTTTGCCCATTGCCCCTTGTCCTGTCACTGGGCACCATCGAAAAGAGCCCGGCCCCATCCATTTGGCCCCCACATTTCAGGTATTTATAGACATTGATAAGATCCCCCCTCAGTCTTCTCTTCTCCAGGCTGAAGCGTCCCAGCTCTCTCAGCCTCTCCTTGTACAGCCAATGCTCCAGGCCCCTCATCATCTTTCTGGCCCTCCTCTGGACTCTCTCCAGAAGATCCCTGTCCCTCTTGAACTGAGGAGCCCAGAACTGGACACAGTATTCCAGATGTGGCCTCACCAGAGCAGAGTAGAGGGGGAGGAGAACCTCCCTTGACCTGCTGGCCACTCTCTTTCTAATGCACCCCGGGACACTGCTGGCCTTCCTAGCCGCAAGGGCTCACTGCTGGCTCATGGCCAGCCTGCTGTCCACCAGGACATCCTTTTCCACAGAGCTTCTCTCCATCAGGTCAGCCCCTAACCTGTACTGATGCATGCGGTTATTCCTCCCCAGGTGAAGGACTCTGCACTTGCTCTTGTTGAACCTCATCAGGTTCCTTTCTGCCCAACTCTCCAGCACATACAGGTCTCGTTGAATGGCAGCACAGCCTTCTGGTGCATCAGCTACTCCTCCTTTCTGTTCACTAGGCAAAAAGAGCAGGTGCAGTGACTCTTAAAATTTGACACATGCCTAAAAGTCAGCTATCGTACAGGCTGCTTTCTCCTGCTAAGGAGTTGAAAAAAAGCTGACTTATCCCCATCTTTCATTCAGAAAATTGCTTTCTAGTAAGTTATTTTTCTTTCAACCAATTATCCATTTTTCTAGAATTTGTCAGAACTTTTCTTCTGAAAATTTTACCCTTCTTTGAAAATTTAGCCCACGGATTTAAAAGTTACCTGGGAGGGAACAACCACCAATGTATTCTATAAATCTCATTTAATGAAGGACCAGACTAAAGCAAGATTCAGAACTGTATTTCAGAAAAAAAAAAAAAAAAATCTTTTCAAATACTGACATCAATAAGTTTGTCTTTAGAGGAAGAAGTGTTTTATAATACCTATGTGTACAGGAAGATCCATCAAAAAGAAAGCATTTCAAGCACCTCTGTAATTTCAAGCACCTCTGTAGTTCCCAAGAGCCCTTTATTTGTATAAAAGGAAGGGTATTAAATGGTAAGAAGTGATGATATATTCTGCTGTTGAGAAGACTCAGTAAATTAAAAAAATATAAATGTATTGTCAAAGATTGATTTGGCAGCGATAGTGTGCTTCGTAAGAATATATATAAACATAGCTGAAGAGAAAAATCCATTGATGACCTCTGTGCAAAACATGGTAAGGCTGTCTGCTTTTTTATACTATGATCTTTCATTAGACCTTTTAAAAATTCTTTTGTTTCATCTTTTATTGAGAAGAGAACATACAGTACTGGTGTGTGCATTACTGTTTCCATTGTCACACTTTATCTTGCCACAAGAGGACAAGCTCCACAAAAATAACACCACATCATATTAATTTGGGACACTTTCAGGAGTGTCTGCGCATGTCTGGTACCTCACGGTATTTAAAGAAATCAATGACATAACCAACCTTGCTTTGACATACCCTGTTTGGTAAAAGGCTGAATTAATGCTTTTGCTACTTTTCTTTCCTTTTGCTCACAGTCATGCAAGTATGGTTTTAAGGAATGAAAAAAATACATATTTTTTTTAAGAGCTTAGTAAGATTCTAATGAGGTACTATTAAACTGCAGTTTAAAGAGTACTGCAGTATAATACTCAGAGAGCTCAGAGGTATGCACACTGCTTATCAATAAATACTTTCAAGTGAGTCATTAAGCCTTCAAATTTGTGCCGACTTTTCTTATAGAATATTTAAAAAGAGTGGTTGAGTAAGACATCCCTTCAGCATAGAGAATCCCTAGACTGCTTAATGCTTTTGAACTTATTTCTCTCCACCCTGCTTTTATGGCACAGTAAAAAAGGCATCTCACTTCTGCGGTTGCTTTCAGGACACTGTTCAGCATAATTTAGGCTGCTGTGAGATTGCTTAAGTTACACTGGGGACAAAAGGAGCACAAACCTATTTGTGAGAGAGAGAGAGAGTAGTTACAGATAGTTCCTTTTTGCTATATCCTTACCCGTGTCTAATGCTCATGGGGTGAAAGAATTTATCACTGTGCCTGTCAACTTCATCCACTACAATCCTGTTTTATTTCCATGTTGTTACAGCAAAGGCTAATTTAGTCCAGGGAGTACATGGCAGAAAAAATAGAGGTCAGAAAAAGAGGTCATTGATAGTGATTTTGTTTCCTTTAGACTCAGGTCTGAACTTGCTCCATCTTCAAAAATGCAATTAGACAGCAATATAAAAATAAATAAAAATTACATTATTAGTATGATGCAAGTATGAAATGTGCATGACCCTCATTTAAAAGAAGAAGTTAATTGCATCTCTGGATAGCTAAACATTTTTAACTGTCCACAGTATAATAGGTTATAAAATTAAGGGGAGAGTGAAGAAGCCTCTAATTGTACAACAATGTAGCACACTAATAGATCAAAGTCTTTCTACCAAGCAGTTCAATATTAATACCATTTGCCTACAGATGAAAATGAAAAATGACTGGAAAATCAATTAGGACATTGATTTTTCACCATTAAAAAACTCTGTAAAGTAGGAATATTGAATGAGATCATCATTCAAAGAATCATTTGATTCCACTTGTTTCTCACGAGCGTGCAGGTTTTTAGCCTAGCTTGGTCCCTCCTTCCCTGGCTCGGTGAGTGATGGATTTTTTTTTCTTTCTTTTTTTTTTTTTTTTTTTTTTTTTTTTTTCTGTAGAGGACCTCTGTAGGTGAAACTCTTTAACATGTGCTGTAACAAATGTTTGTTTTTAAGCATATGACTTGGTGATACCAAGATGTGCCTGAAATTAATCATGTGTTTTCAGTAGTTTGCTGTGTGTATTCTAAACATTTATTCCCTGGTGAAAACATGTATTAAATACAGTGGCTGAGTGTTTGATACAGGAAGACTGAGATAATGACTTCTGAATTCTTCCTCCATCACCGATGAGGATTTTAGTTCTGTAGTGAGTAGAGTCTTAACACAAAAGTGTTGAATTCAGGGTAGTCTTATCAGCTATCTTAAGCCTCAGTGAATGAAAATGGCATGAAATGAGAAGATTAAATGAAAAAATGAGGTATATTGGATTAGTTTACTAGAAGGCAGACAGAGAGTTAGACGAATAGGCCCGAGTTATCCTGCATCTCCTATTCTAAATTTCTGAATCCCTTTCCTAGCTCAACAACGTAAAGGGCGGGAGAGAGAGACCGATAGCTAAATTAGAAGTGGAAAGATGGCTCTTGTATTAACAAGAAATACAAGGCTTTGCCTTCAGACACAAGTTCTTACATTGAAATTGATATTGTATGCTTAATGCAACAGAGGCAAATGCACTTCCTTTCCCTATGTGTTCCTCCCCGCTGTGGTCACAGTGTTGGCAGAACTGACTGCTTATACTGCTGGTGCTTTTTGCTTTTAGAAAGGGCTTGATCCACACTAGTGTAAGCATCTTTACACAGGAGACCTGCATCCTTGCTAAGGTCTGTGCTTCTCTATCTCTATTAACAGACATAACTACAGAAAGTCAAACTAATACTGAAGTATATAGACCTGGCTTTATTAAGTTACTTCTCCATACAGCTACCTATCATAATACTCTCTGATAGGCATGTTAATAAGCATAATAGTATTTGAGATTTCTGCAAACTTTTGAGAAAAACTTTTGTTTGAAATAGTTTATTTGAGATTTATTCTTTTTGCATGGTCGGTGTATTTTAGGGTACTTAAGGTTCATTTGTTGACAGTGGAAGATGACAGGAATATACCATTTCTAATGGAATTTTAATTTTCTTAACTGTAACAGTAAGGTCTTTGGAATGGAAAACTTCTAAAAGGGAGGAGTGCTTTTCTTCATCTAACTTTAAAAACAAATTATATATCAGTATTAACATGGTTTTCCCTTGTCTTTTATCTCCCTGAGATTGTTAACCTTGTCCTTAATTGAGTGAAGTACTGGTTTTTGTCATTCTTTTTTTCAGCTTTTTTATTGAAAATAGAGAGCGGCACAATTGATGAAAAAGCAAAATTCTCCAGTGAGGACAATATTTTCCTAACTTTTACAGAAAAGCATTCAGATGTCTGGCTTTTTTGGAAACTAAGGAAATATTACTTCAAATCTTACTGGAGTGCTTTATGTCTGAAGTGAGCTGAAGTGTTCCCTGTGGTGCTTCGTAAAGCTATTTTAGTTTTATAGTATAAGACTGAATGCTGAATTGCAGTTCAGTGAAGTTCATCTGTATGTTCTTTAAACAAGAAATTAACTTCTCTCTCCGTATTAGTAAAGCTTAGTTCTAAACTGTACTGGTATTAAAATTTCTGTGGCAGGCTAGATCTAAATGATTGGTGAATTTATACCTGTGAAACCTTTATATTGAGAAAGTAGCTGTACTTATAAAAAAATAGTAGTATTATTATTGCCATATGAAAACAAGCATTTTTTAAAACCAGAGCCATTCTTTGCCTAATGTTACACAAGTCACAGAGCAATCATACTGACAAGATCTGACTTCTAGTATCTCTGAGAATTTATTTCTCTATTCTGAATGAATGTGACTTTAATTCTGCAAGTTCCTTTCTAAAAAGAAACACACTTAAATATATCTTTCCACACTTTTAATAGCTTTGTACAGGTGGAATGAGAAGAGATGGCAGCAGATAGAAATTTTTGTGACTCCAATAATAGTCATAAATGCCCATACTTACACATTTATCTTATGAGCCATTTAACATGGGAAAAAAAACCCTGTTTCATAAGCTTACTTTTTCTCTGCAATAGACATGGAGTTTAGTGTTTATATCTGTTTTAATGATAATAAATGGATGGTGTCAGCTTTATTCCATGTGCAGCTCTTTTCAGTTCTTGTTATTGGTATTTGTAATGCACAAGAAAAGAAGAAATATAAACATGCATGCACACAGTCTTTTCTCTTCAGGACCACTGTCTTCACATTCAAATTTCTTAGCTGTTTTTTCCTTTTATGGTACTAGAAAAAGTTATAGTTCTTGTTTGGTTATTTTTCACATGGAAAAAAAAAATCTTTCCTGCTATCTGCTGTTGCGCAATATATTGTAAATTTTTATTCCCAAAAGTGAAGAAAAGAAGACAAACTTTTCGGCACAGCCTTCTATAAGAAATTGCATGTAAAATCTGGCAGTAGATTACAAGCAAAAGAACATAAGAGAGCAGGATACATGAAACAAAGAGCTCTGTCTGAGAGGAATGCTAAAAAGTCGCTAAAATTTGGGAGTGGCACTACAGAAACTGTGATGTCAGAAAATGCATGTACATGGTACATGTCACGTTAAAGAGAATGTGAATTATATTGCAGCTACCATGAACCTGAAGGATATAGTACTGTTTATTTTGTATTCAAGGAATTGAGTCACAGTCTGTCTGAAGCCTAAAGTATATGACTAAATGGAGGTTTCAGCCATAATCTAGGGAGAAGGAAAAAAAGTATTGTGCAGCTGTAGTGTTTCAAACAGGTCTCATAATACAGGAGCATGTGCTGTACTGGGCAGGGCTTTCACTATGAGAGTGAAAGAAGCACCTGTCCCTGCTGGTAAATTAATGCTTAGTCTATATTCAGCGCAAAATAGGAGCGAGATTACAGATGGCAAATGCAGTTTATGTGAAATGAGTTTGGTGTAGCATTGTTGTATCTATAGATGGGAGGAGCCTGATCTGTGTGATGTGCCAATGCAGCACTGACGTGTTTGGAAAACATGTCTCAGCAGGAGACAGCAGCCCAACAGCTGTGCGAGAGTAGTGCAGCTTAATAGGTGGAATTTTTTGAGACCGAATGGAAGTGATTCTGCTGCAGGTTACTTTTGTAGACATATGGTATGCCCTGTGGTGTTTGGTATGGCTATGCCTAACATGGTGTTTGTTTTCTGGGTAAAGATTATTCTTAAAGAGCTATCTCCTCATTCCATAATGATGGCTGAGAGATCAGTATTCTACTGTTGTCAGCTGTAGCTCTTTGTGCCTGAGCTGATGCAGACACTAAACAATACCCAAAAGTCTGCAGTATGCCACAGATAAATGTGAGATGTAGGGCAATATTTAATTTCATTTAGAAATTGTTTGATTTGCCTTGTACCCAGATATAATAGTGCTTCTTAGATGCAACTGTTCAAAGGTATATAGACATCCTCTGTGTCTTTCTCTGCCTTCATTTCCTCCCTCCATTTTGGGTGACACCTACAGTAGCACTTGCTGGCTTGCACAAATGTGCAAGTTACAATTTGGCCTTATTAACTTTCCTCAAATGACTACTTTGACCATGTCTAAATCACACCCAGTGAACTGATCAGAACGTTTTGAGACTCAGAACTCACACAGTAGTCCTCTGCCTCGCTCCTGTGTTGGTGCACTACTACGCGCCAGCTGCAGGGTTAGATCTGCCATCCTTTAAACAGGAAGCTTGAGTATTGTTACAGCAGTCGTTGCTTGGCAAAGCAAAAATCTGAACACTGCAAAAGCTTTTATAAAAGAAATGGAAAATTCCATTATTTTTGTTGTAGACTACTTACTGTAAGGAATATAGTTTTAGAAACTGTTTCCCTTCATGACGATCTAATCCTGTTTCACTAGGTTTTTTCAAGCTGTATCTATCAATGTAGAAATGGCTTTACAGTCATGCTTGGGATATCTGAACATATCAATATTTCTACAACCAAAAAGGGTGCTCCGAATCACTTGTGAGACTCAGAATAATTGTTAGGTTCTTAAACAGTATCTTAACTGACTTTATTTCCCTCTAACATATACTGTAATGCCTTACCCAAATAAGTGTGTGAACTATTGCAAGGTGTGTAATCACTGCTGTAGGTAAATACAGTCTTATTGCATTATAAGTGTTTTCTCATTGCCTTAGGGATATCTGGAGATGGAAAGATGCGATATGGGACATACTGTCTTTCTGTTGGTGCCTGTCTGTGTCAGTACCCTTGGTGCCCTAAGGACACTGCTTGATATCTCTACAAAATTGGTCTTTGTTGCTAAGATAGTCCTACACCACCTCTGCCACTCCCATCTGTCTGCACTTGCAATTTCTTTGGGACTTCCAATGGCTCTTGCCTGACTTTGTGATGAGAGTTCATGCAGCTAAACCAGCAGATAGTCATCCCTGAAATAACTCATTATTTTGCTTGTTGTTTATCTCCTTGAACCAAGTTAATTTATCTGTAATGTTCAGCTAAACTTAAGTCTCCAAGTTTGCTTCCAAATGCATACAACCCAAAATGCTTCAATTGTTAGCTTTCTTCTTTTCTTCTATCATTTACTTTTGTATCACAAGTGGACTTTAAACACCCTGAGATACTGTTTGCTTCATCAGCCAATTCAGCATTATATTATTTGCATATTGAGGTCTTAACATTCTTGTCACTTTCCCTTTTCTTCATTTTTAAATCTCAAATTTATGTTTAATACTTTTCTTGTAACATTTATGACCTGTTGTAAAAACTCATCCCAATTATATGGATGGTGGATGTTCTCTGGATTTATTCTTCTACGTTTTCAAATATATTTGCAGAGAGGAAAACACTTGCATGTCCTTTCTTAGTAAGCTGAGCTGTATTAGTTAAAACATTAAATTCCATGGTCTGGGATAACAGTGTACTGAGTTTATTTCTTCAGTGTTAACTAAAATACTGTACAGCAGTAGATCCAGTTACCATGAAATGAACACAAGGAATGAAATAAATCATTAAGAACAGTTACAGTTATGAGTCATGATAGAGAGAAGGCCTAGCTAAGAGCAACCCTGAAAGTCTAAGCTGTCAAGCTTAGAGTTTATCTTTGCAGAGTTCTGGAGTCTTTGTAAAGTGCTGATGGAAAAATACACAATCTGGCTCCATACATCTCTGGTCTGTGAGAAGATCTTTAGTTTACAATGATTTTATGTGATCCTGATACTTGGCTGAAAGGTTGATGTTATGTTTATTTGTAAAGTGTACCTTGTGGATCATATCTTACCTTTATGAGCTTGGTTTGGGTGTTGGAGACAGAGAGACATTTAATTGTAAATGTTTTCATTGTACTTGCTGTAGGCCCTGTAACCAGAAGTGAAACACATCCTAAGTTGGGCTGCAGAATATTCTTCCATTAAAAGCAATCTTGTGAGTGGAAATGTAGATACATGAAGGTGACCTTGTTTCATGAGTGGTGCAGTTGACATGCCTGAGGGACAGACTGCCATTCAGAGGGACCTGGACAAGTTCAAGAAGTGAGCCCACATGAACCTCATGAGGTTCAACAAGGTCAAGTGCAAGGTCCTGCACCTGGGTCAGGGCAATCCCCTGTACCAATACAGGCTGGGGGATGAAGGAATTGTGAGCAGCCCTGTGGACAAGGACTTGGGAGTCCTGGTGGGTGAAAAGCTGGACATGAGCTGGCAATGTGCACTCACAGCCCAAAAAGCCAACCGTACCCTGGGCTGCATCAAAAGAAGCATGGCCAGCAGGTCAAGGGAGATGATTCTTCCCCTCTACTCTGTTCTGGTGAGACCCCACCTGGAGTACTGTGTCCAGCTCAGCTCTGGAGTCCTCAGTACAGGAAAGACATGGACCTATTTGAGCAGGTCCAGAGGAGGGCCACAAAAATTATCAGGGCACTGGAACACCTCTCCTCTGAAGAAAGGCTGGGAGAGCTGGGGTTGTTCCGCCTGGAGAAGAGAAAGGTCTAGGGAGACCTTATCGCAGGCTTTCAGTACTTACAGGGGGCCTACAAGAAACGTGGGGACAGACCTTTTAACAGGGCCTTTAGTGATAGAACAAGGGGCAATGGTTTTAAACTAGAAGAGGGTACATTTAGACAAGATATAAGGAAGAAACTTTTTGTGATGAGGGTGGTGAAACCCTGGAGCAGGTTTCCCAGAGAGGTGGTAGAAGCCCCATCCCTGGAAACTTTCAAGGTCAGGTTGAACAGGGCTCTGAGTAACCTGATCTAGTTGAAGATGCCCCTGCTCATTGCAGAGGGGTTGGACTAGGTGATCTTTAATGGTTTTTTCCCAACCCAAACCATTCTATGTTTCTCCTCCACTTCGCCCTCTTAGTCTTCTTTCGGGGAATTCAGCATAGTTAACTGTGTGCATTTTCATTCTGCTGTTGAAAATCAGGATGATGTAATTGAAAACAAATAAGTGTTTTTCAAGTCTGTTATCTTTATTAATGTTGTCTGAGCTATCCATACTCAAATCTGCAGGAGATTTACTGTTAAATATCTGTCAGCATTTTCAGTCTGTAAATAAGACAGAATAAGTAAGAAAAAAATTAAGAGGATGAGAAATGTGTTGATCTTGAAAGAATGGGGAGTGTATGTTGAATATCACCCTGGAATTGAATATGAGCACTATAGTTCTATGCATTGTCATTTTAGAAAGACACTTATCCCTGTTCAACATTGAATAAAATTGTAAAGCTCTAGGATTTCTGTTGCTTGTGAAGAATCTGAAGTTTAAACCATGTAAAAGCAGCTGACATTTAACTTGTGTTTCCTTGAAAAACTATTCTAAGAATGACAATGCGATATATATCACATATCGTAGCCATTTTATATAGCATGTATAGAAAGAGAATATGTAAAAAAAAACCAAAAGAGAGATTAAGCTAGGAAGTCCGAGTTCAGTTTCAGTGTTCTCCTCTGAGCCTCTGGTGTTGCTTCATGTGAAAAGATTTTAATAAAAATCAGAGTTTTTCTGTTATTTTCCCTTGTGGATTTACTCTTCATTTCTACCTGACAGATCCTTTGCAGCCCTGTTTGATAGAGCTGAATTCTGAAGCAGGCATCTATAATCCAGATGGAATCTCTGTTTTTTCTTCTGGCCTTGCTGCCTTTCTCTCAGCTGTGCTGTCTGGGGCATTTCTGCAGACAAACCATCTCAACATCAGAACAGGGTTCTGCTCAAAGGCAAAGAGAACAAAAAATGGCAGCTCCATCAAGTTACTGATCTGCTTTCTCCATACAGCCTCCATATAGAAGGAGACTTTTCTTACCAGTTTTAATGTTCTGTGAGGGAAGTATTTACACTGTCTAGCTCTAAGATTCTAGCTTAGTAACTGAATCACTCTTTCAAGGTACATAACTTTTTCCATTATATTTTATCAAACATTTGGGCTTCTGCAGTTGAGTTCTCTTGAATATATCCTAGGTACTTCTAAGAAGACAGAGGTAGGAGTGTGTATTAGCTCCTCTGTCTCATTCTTTTGCTCACATCTGCTGGCCTGATCTTGCATTTGAAAGCTTTTGATGCAGTTTGTATATTATCACCCTTAGCTGTCAAATTATATTGCTATATTTCTGAGTATATCTCTAGAGTGAGCAATTATCAGGGCTTTTCTGAAAGTATCTGGAAATTCATGTTAAAATATTAGTTTATCGTGAGACTTTGGTATGCTGGATGCATTCTTTTCCTGATGAACATTAGGATTAGCTTAATTTTCTGTCATTGCTTCTACATGTCCTTGAAATAGACTTTTCCTACAGTGAGTCCAGGTGTTTTTTAAAACATTGTACACCTCCTCTCACTCAGGCTGGCTTTGAGTCTGCAACTGCACTTCAGTGTTTCCTACACCATGGAGTGAGGGCATATATTAAATAGCAATGACAATAAAAAGAGGCAACTCCCAGAATATAGAAGTGGAACACAGAAGACCTTAGAAATAATAGAAAGTTATGGAAGTTATGCCATTAAATTCCTTTTATGAAATTGAATTTATTTGTCATGAACCTTCTCAATCAAAACCTCAGATGGCTCTTTATTAATCAGTTTATTATTATTTCCATGAATACCATCTGAATATGTCTGAGTGCAAAATATCACAAAGCGAAATTATCTTTGTGGCAAAGTCAAAACCATTTCACAGACAAAAAAGCTTTGCTGAAATAGGTTATTGCTAAATTAATGTCTTCCTTGCTGCAGGAGCCAAGGTGCTTCAGAAAGTAAGTTTAAAAGGAAGTTCTTTAACTGTGGAATGGGATTGAATTCCATGGCGCCAAGTATTTTAAGTTATGAAGAAGCAAAACCGGTAGTTAACACCGGTCCAGATTGAAATTAGTTAAATATACTAAATTGCAGTAAATTTAAGCAAAAAATGGACAGTTTTAATTTTTTTTTTATAATCTACTCCTAATTTTAAAGTATTTTCACACAACTATGATATCTTCTGTGCAAGAATAGGGTTGACAGTACTACACACAACTTCTACTAAATGCAACAAATAAAACTTGATTTAGCAAAACCAATATCACATGACCAAAGCAGCTGCAAGCCAATCACTTTTTATTAGCCAAAACCATCTATATTACTGGTATTTCCAACAGTTTTTCTGTCATCTGGTGAAAAAAAAAGCATATTGAAGAATGTATTCTCAATTTTAATCACTGTCCTTTTTTCTTACTTTAAACATCTAAGGGCAATTCTCAGCCTGTTCAGACTGAGTTCTCATAAACCTTTGTGAACTTTCTGTAGAACTATTAAATATTACTATATGTTTGTTCTAGGAAGTATTGGATAAACTTCTGACTAAGACCAGGTGAAATTATGAGGAAAGACCTTTACATGTCAGTTCTTTTAGCAAAAGCATTAATCTAAATTATTTTCTGCCTTTTTGCTTTTCTGGTTTTGATTTTTACAGATCCTGCAGTATTCTAGAGTTTATTTTTAGAACCAGAACCCTGTCCTGCCATTCTAATCCATTTTAGCCTTCGGTTTTTCCTAGTGGTTATTGCATACCGTTATATTGGGTTTTACATACAGCAGTATCAAGGTGAACTCTTTCAAGACATTGATAAAATAGCCTAAAAATTTACTATGCTGGAAGACAATTCCAAAATATTTAAAAAATGTATAAAAATAAAGACCTAGCTCATCCTACACTTTTATTTTTACATTAGGAATAAAGATTTTTAATTATGTCAAATCATTTTGTTACAAATGCTTGAAAATATTTTGAAGTAGCTATTTTCACTTGAAAAAAAAAATGTTGGGACCTAGAGATATGCAGAATGCAGCCGATTTCACGATGTCATAATTTTTCTGAGATGTGGTGAAATTTTGTATGTTATTCTTAAGTGTAGGGTAGCTTTTGAACCTCATTTGGTTGAACCTCATTTGCCATTAGTTCTAGTTAGTGTAATCTGGAGGAAAGAGGACATTGAGAGAAAGGCTAGTTTTAATTTTGGCTCTGAGTCACTGTGAACTCAGAACCACTTTGTCCCAGTTTTTTCCAGCCATGAACAAGGTTAGTAGTACTATCTGTCTAGTTTGTAAGTGTTCCTTGAGGACTCCTTGGGTAGCACATGTGCAGAGCTGTCATAGTATGCAAAAAGCCTGTGAAGGAACTGAAAGGGGTAGACTGGAACTTACTGCCAGAAAAGCTTGGATGAAATTGGAGAGGCCTTGCCCTCCCCTGTACATCAGGTGACACTCCAGAGGTCCTGAACAGAGCTCTTGCCAGTGCACTTGCTTGATGATTATGATGTTGCTTCACTTCAGTTTTAAAAAGTCAATACTTTACATTAACTTCAGTAAAGTCAGTATTTATGGCAGCCCAAGGAAATCCATCAGCAGGGAAAGAAACATTTTCTAGACGTGCTTCAGTAATTTTATTTCCTTTTACTTGTGCTGTAATTTTACAACATGGAGTTCAAGTATCATTTTATATGGAATAATATTTATAACTGTGCTTTTACTGTAGTACTTAAGGGCTGATCAGGAACATGCTTGTCTGGTATTAGGCATTCAATGCAGCCATAATATAAATGGAAGGGCTGCAGCAGTTACGAGGCAGGAGTACTACTCACCACATCTACCTTTAAGAAACCAAAGCCATGTTAAGGCTCCTTCCTGTTCCACTCAAATTCCTCCAGTACCTGAGGATTTTGCAAAGCAGAGAATAGGTCGGAGTTCCTGTCTTGAAGGAGATAACATCTGCTTAGACTAAAAGGCACAAGGGAACATAGGCAGAATGGATAAAATGATCAGCAAATTGCTTCCACAGCTTTGTGGATGGAAGGATAAGGAGACTGAGGTTGCTGGGGAGCAAAGGTGAGGCTGTTGGGGAGCAAATGTGGGCGACATATAGTGGAGAAGTACAAGCTGGGGGCAGCTAAATGCAGTATGAGGATCCTGCTACGGGTTGGTTCTGTGGGCTTTCTGGTTGACCTGTTTTTGACCTGAACAGAGTTTCATTCACTTCCTAAAATATATTACAGATTGATTCAGCTTATTTACTTTCTGGAGGGAGCCTTGGTTTACAGAATTTAGTACCATTCAAAGCTGATAACTAAAAGTTAAAGCTATTTCTGTTCCTGCCAATGGAAGGAACATGGATACTTCACTACATCGTTTACTCATACCATTGCATGTTTCCTGTATGCTTCTAAGTCTATAGGACAGTTTCTCTACAATCTAACAGAGTTTACTTTCAACAAGCAGAAAAATGTAATACATTTTAAGGACAAATGTTCTTTGGTACATTTATAAACAAAAGAAGTGCTATTTTTATAGCAGCTTCAGTTGTTCAGCTCAGTAAGTACTAAATCAACTTGTTTTTCTCAGCTTTGTTTAATTTTATGTATAGTAGTTGTAATTATTATTTTGCAGTTGGTAATACTTAGTAGTGTTATACTATTGTATTGTCTATCCTGCAGCTATCGCTACACAAAATGTATATGAACTGCAGTGTCCGTGCCATAACTGAAAAGAGGTCATCTCTGACAAAACCAAACCAAAACAATACAAAACCCCCCACAGCCTCCAATCTCAAACCACAGAACTTCAAAACTAGAAATTTTCAACACAGTCAAATGCGGCGGATGAAATGACCGACACCGAGATGTGTTCAGGCATCAGCACTTTATTGAAGCTTTGCGCTACTTATAGATCCTTTTTTCCTCCCCACGCCTCAAGCGCGCGGCATTCTTTCACTTTTGGTTCGTTACCACTTATCGCACACACTGCGAGCATGCGCCTGAACAGTTGGCAGGATTGGATAATTCCACCTGTTCACGAGCCATTCTTTTACTTCTGGTTACTGATTACAGCACACATATCTTGCCTCATACACATTCTTGCTTGTTCTGCTTTGTTGTTTTATTTTATCTTCACTCAAGGTCAGGCATTAATTGCTCAAGGCTGAAGCTGCCTGCACCAACAGTCAGACACAAAGTAGAAGTACATATTTGTAGAAAAATAAACTCCCTAGAATGAGGAATTTCAGTCAGGAGAACATAAACTCTGTGACTAGACTATGACCATGCATTAACCTGTATTTTTGAGATATAGAATACAGTTTTGAATAGCTGAAAACTGTAGTGGAATTTTTTGTCCTTACAAGATATGGCAAATACATTGAATGTATGCACAGTTTCCAAATAAGAAATTAAAATCTTTCTGCTTTTCACTTGAAATAACAGAAATGCTTTATAGTTAGTGTTGGGTTGTCTGAAACAATAGAGGACAATGAATGTTTGGCTTCATCATATTGATAACACAGTGAACATTGTATCTACAACTATGTTTTGATGCTGTTACCTAGCTTAAGAGTATATATTCAAGAGAAAGTTTTAAAAACTACTGTCATTGGTTGAACACAGGACTCTGGTGTATGTCAGCCTCTTTAAGTAAAGTGACTTGTTCTGTGAACACAGAAGTCATTCCCCTGTGGGAAATTTACCAGCTTTAAAAATTTAAATAATTTTTAAAGTCTTTCTTTTTCTTTCAGTGGTAGGCACAGCCACTATTTCTCATAGTAGTTATGGTTTAATTATATACTTATGTTGCTATTTTGTATATGCATCTGATCAATGAGGAAACACTTTCAGGCCATAGATTACATCTTGGCAAGCAGGAGTCCTCACGTTTAAATTTGTACCCTTCTAGCTTCAAACAAAAGATCCGCAGCACTGCAGATTTCGGACCCAGAAATACAAAGCAGAACCTGCAGTTTACGCTGCATACTTGGTCCTTGTCACAAGGGAGCCGTCTGTATTGCTGTATGTGCTCACAGTTCCCTTCAGAGCCTTGGAATAGCAATTTGCTTCCCATTGCTTAGGAGGCTTTCTGCACAGAACCTCGTCAGGCCTTTCCTGTCAGTTTCCATTGCACAAATATTCCTTGCTCACTGCAGGAGATTTACAGAACACATTGTCAGTTAATTGTGAAGTATATTGGTATTTGAGAATTCTAGAATAATGGCACACAGAATAATTAGAACGCTGTAAAGAATCTAAAACTACTTCTGCTTATTTCAGTTTTCCTCTAATTTCGTTTTTCAGTGTTGAATAGATACAATTAGTTTAGGTAATCTCATTCTTTTTTTCTCACAGATCAGCACTATTCCTTTGCATTGAAAGGGTACAGAATACAGAACAGAAAAAAAAATAATCCTGAAACAACAGAGCCTGCACCTTCAGAAGAGTGTGGCTGTGTGGAATTTTACCAGCTGGATTTGCTTCTGGCTGTGAATTGCAGGCTATTTGTTAGCTTCCAGCACAATGTCTTCAGACAGTGAAGAGAAACTGCAATCTTGTCTGGGGATTTCATACCCAAACCAGATCCAGAACACTTGTTCAGTGATGACTGAAGGCATAGATTTGTCTGCTGTCTGCAAGAAGAGGGGAAGACTAGTTCTGCATTGAGTACTCTTTGCATGTCTTATTACTCTAAACTATTTTTTAGAAAAATGTTTATAGAGTAATTTTGCCTAGGAATTCCTCTTTCATTTCTGCCCTTCTCTTAGTCCTTGTGAAATGTCTCTTGTTCAACAGCAGATTTCTACATGGAAAGCCTCTTGGGAGGGTCCCTGCGGAATGTATTCAAGGATCTGTGACTTGTTTGCGGCAGCTGAAAAACAAATACCATTAAGACAGCATAAGCTACCATGCTGAGAAAAAATGGTGAGGGGAAAGTAATCAAAATGTGAAATCTGTTGTGTATTAATTTGGCTCTCAGAGTAGAAAGCTTGTTCTTATTAAGAAATACCAAATGCACTTATTAAGGAATATTGTAGCAGTGAGATAAATTTCCAGAGGGATGGAAGAATCCTGTTGTCCTGTCCTGTGTTCCAGCATGTAAGTAGACTCCTGCTGTGAATTAGGGGGAATTTGAGAGGTCTGTGATATGCTAAACATACAACTTAGTGATGCAATTGAAGGACAGTAAAGACAAAAGAAAATGTGTATCCAATTTATATGAAAAGATACCCACCAACCACCAACTCATAACTAGTAGATTTAACAACAGCAATAAAACTAAAAAGAGCATTAGGCAACCATAAACTGATCATTAGCTGAGTGAGTAGCAATTTCAGTGCATCATCCTTATCTTTTAACAGGTCCAGTGACTCCCTGGTTCCATTTCCTCTCCTAACGGTTCACTTGCAAGAGTAAAATTTGTGTACCTGTTTCTTTAACCACTTACTGCATTCCCCTAAAACTATATAACTTTGTAGACACATTTTAAGGGATTGCAAGCACATTGTTTAATCTATTTGGGAACTGACATGAGATACTGCAGCTAGCATCCTGTGCAGTCACATGGACCAGACTTACTTCACCACTAGTTCTATCCATCTGGCTGCAGGTCACAAAGGTGACCTCTATTCTGTCCCTTAGAGCTGTTGGAATATACTTGGCTTCAACTGACATTGAAAAAATGACAAAAGGCAGCTACTTGATTCCAGAAAACCATTATTTTTTTTCAATTTAACTGAAAAATACCTTAAAATTGCAGTGGAAAATGAGAGGTTACTGCCTCCAGACACCGTTCCATGACTTTTAGCGGTGTTTCAGGACTCAAGCCTGTAACCAGGTGCCTCATTCTTGCTGATTTCCCACCTCACCTGATTCCATTTGATGTGGGTTAGGCTGTAGGAAGAAAAGATATCCAGAAGTACAAGAATTCTTACCTTCAATAGGCTAGAAATATTCTGCCTCATATTCTAGAAATGTTCCTGAAAGTTATTTCTTGTCTCTTTCTGCTACTAAATATGTGATAGAAAAACTCATTCAAATGGAAGAGAAATATATTGTCTCCAAAAATAACATATTAGCCCATAGAAGCTTTGGCAAGCATTAGTGCAAGCAGGAATGGATTGCACACTTTCAGCTTTTAATAAACAGTGTCTGTCTCTGAATTTGTTTACAGCAGGATATAAATAATTGCTTTGACAACTATTGTCCCTGTTCTGATTTGTCAGAGTTTACCCCTTCAGTATAAAGCCTGAGCCACAGCAAAGAATTAATTTGCTTCTCTGTTCTAGGTTTCAAATGTGTATATGACCAAGTGTACTGCTCATATACTATAACAATTATACTGCTTTCTCATGAATAGCTTGGTTTGAATGACTAACTTGAAAAGAAATTTAAAAAACCCAAAACAAAACAAGAAAGGCTTGTTTTGAATGAGAGTCTGGGAGGAGGCTGCCTGCTTATCACCAGTTAGAGTCACTGTTAGACATGTAAATCTACATTTTGACCTGTAGAAGGGTTAAACAGCTGATTGTACTGATTATCAACCAGGTTTGTATTCAGTTCTTGTACACAGTGTTCATGCCAATACTTAATGATATCTTTTTTGAAAACTACATTCTGCATTCTGAAAAAATGAATGGCAAAATTAGTACTCATGGATACTGTAAAGAAAAAGAACAGTTGAGGCAAATGTATTGCAAGCTTTCTTTAAAGTTCCACTAACAATTTCTCATGTCCTAGATTTTCAGGGAAAAGTTAGACTTGGGAAAGTTATCTTGGTGCCTTTGTCCTTCTAAAACTCATGCTTTCTGAAACCTGCAAGTAAGGAGACAAATAAAAAAGAACTGTAGCATTGTTTTTTGCAGTGAGAATGCTAGTCCCTTGGAGTCTGAACTGAGACAAACATTTTCTGTAGGTCATGGAAATCAGGCAGAATCCAGTGGCATGACATCCAGATGTCATGACTAATCCTCTTAGCCATTCTGTCTGAGTTTATCTTCTGATAGCAGCCAGAACAGAAAACAGCTGGAAATAAGAATAAATAAATGTAATAGCTAGAGAAGCATAGGTGTTCTTGCTACAGGTAAGGAAGGGTACTGTGGAAAAATGGTTGGTTAATCATTAGATTTTTCCATAAAGTAAAATCAAACTCTTGGAGTCCTGCTTAAGGTGGGCTTAATGCAAGATGTGTCAGAAATAACAGAATGCCGTGCCTAGAAGTACTTAGGATGACATAAGTATCTAGGGTTCAGAACACCATCAGGTAGTAATGTGAAGCTATGCATGCACCTTGAGTTACACTGATAATTCTCCTTAAGTGTGTTAGCTAAACAAGTAATGGAATAATAGTCTTCCATGGCAAGCTGCCATTCATATCTGCCTTTCCTGTATTATATAATTAAATTAAATCTTACAATAAATATTTCCATTCTGGGTAGCTGCCCATGAGTTGGAAACGGTTTTGTAAAAGGAGCATTTTAGTTAATTAACCTTCTGTAAGTGAATCTGCTATCTCATGACTCTTGAATAATGAAATTTATGAGTAATGGAATACTCAAAATAATACTTCTAATGATTGTTTCTTTCAACAGATGTATTAAATATATGGCAATTAAGGGAGAATTTTAAATAGATCATTATATTAAAATTAATCTCTAATCCTGTGTTGAAGTTGTTATCAGTCTTTCACTACATGAATATGAGGGCACAAGTTTGTCCTTTAATTTAATGATGAGAATGAAATTCACTGGAAAGCTTTCCAAAGGAGTTGATATAGGGCTGTCTATGCCTGGGTAGCCAAAGGTGAATGACATGGGATATGAATGTTCCTGCCACATGGGGAACACAAAAGTGCAGCTACCATAGCAGTGAAAGTCTACTTAGTATTCAAAGAGGTTAAGTAAATAGAATCCTAAATCTCTCAGTTGAATTGAGGTAATACTGTTCTCTGAAACACACTTGCATAAGACTAGAAAAGATGGCCTACAGTGACTCTTTATGCTGTAAGGGAGTGAGAATTTTTCTTACTTTGGGGAGTCATTTAATGAACTCTCAGCCTCACCAAGTAGAGAGATAATTAAAGCAGGTAGCTAATCCACCAATCCAAGATGAGTTGCACACTGAAAAATTTGATGTCATCTCAAAATCTACTGAATTCCTTCTAAAACTGGTGTAATTTGTTTTCATAAAGAGAAATAGGTTTGTCATAGAATGGTAATGAAATGGCAGGAAAGAATACAAGGTTATAGTTAAATAGGGAATGTTACACGATGCACTACCTAGGAAAAGACTATGTAGCTTTCTCATCTTGCTCCACTGATTCATTACGGGTGCTTGCCTTGTGCACAGTATTCACTAAGTATTCCTCTGTAGTGTCTCAGCTAAGTCTCCATGATATAACTGTAGCTCCAGAGCTTAAAGTTGCCGTAAGCCAGTGTTTCAAGCAGTTATTTTATTATCTCTTGTGATAGCATGCAAGCTATATAGCTCATCCACAGAAAGACTGGTGAGCTAGAAACCCACACATGAACATATTTATTAAATGATTATTAAGAAAATGGTGCCATAATTTTTTAAAATATTTGAGTACCTGAAATGCACACTAAAGATGATATAATCTATCTTGTATTTGTTATTTACTTTTTGAGGAACTACTGCACCATCCATTTACAGATTAGAACCAGAAATACGGAGCCAAGCATTCAGCTGGTGTGCACTTACTGCTTTTGTGCTAAAAGCCCACCTGGCAACAGTCTGAATCTTCTTAGTGAAGCTAGAAGCCATAGGGTAGCTGCTGAGAAAGATCTGTCATATTTGCAAGTCTCCATTGCCAAAAACTAATGGTGTTACCACAAGGAGATCCTGCTATCTCCCCGTGGCACCTTAGCATCTAGAAACAGCCATACCAAGGTGCTGTGCCTAAGGTAGAAAATCCTAGTATGACAGGTTTGCTTTTATTTCTCATTCACTATTATTTTGCTGTCTTTCACTGTAAAAGATTGTGCACTTTAGATCTGTAAGTAATTTAATAACCTCATTCAATGAAGGGAAAAAATATTGTTGCTGCATCTACAGGATGCTACTGTAGCATGTGTTACCCTAAGGGGGTAGCAAAAATAGAGTATACTGGGTTACTTTGAAACACCATTTTAAAATTAATTTAATATTCCAGCTAAAAGACTAATGCAGTGAAACTCTACTCCTTCCTTTGGGAGACTTATACTACCTAAGAGGTCTGAACATTAGAAATACGTTTCTGACATGAATACTTTTATATTTTCTAGGAGTAAAAGAATTAAATAAGACAAACATATTTATATGTTTGTCTTATTTAATTCTTTTACTCCTAGACACATTCTTCTTTGTACTACACTGATTATTTTCCTCTTTCATAACGTTTCTAGTGATTTTTATAAACAGTCATCGTGCTTATTTTTAACTAATCGTTTAATGTAAACATTCTTAGTTGTTTTAGTATTTCCTCATGTTAGATTTCAGATTAGTAATCATTCATCTGTGTGTTGCCAAATTCCTTCTATTAAAACAAATGTTATGATCTTTGCTATTCCCAGTCTCCTCTCATTTTTCTACCTGCAGGTGCAGAAGGTCCATAACAACAAAAGACAAGGGCCTTCTTATTGAGATTGGTTTCAGTGTGAAATCAGAGACAATTTGTGTCTCTCATATTCTTGCCTGCTTGTGTCTAATTTGCTGTCAGCTTTGTCTGAAGACTCTTGTTGCTTTACCTGTTTAACTCTTGCTGCATGGTTTTTTCCTTCCCTTTGAATGTTAGAGGCTCAAATTGTTTTCCTTGTGGTTGTACTTGTAAGCATTTCCTTACTGCATCATATTTTAAGAATCCATATAAAGTAGTAGTCTGTGGATGAGGAAATGTGGATTCTATTTCTATATCTACCACTGACCTGCTGTGTGATCTGAGATCTGTGATCCTATTTTCGTCTAAAATAAGAGTACGGACCACCTTTCTTTCGGAGTCATGGATGAAGCCCTCTGGGAAAGTTACAGTGGTAGGACACAAAAAGGAAAACAAGGAGATAACAGAATCAGAGTTGTAATGGAAAATCCAAGAGGCGAAAACTGGGAAAAATCAAACCTTCTCTTTCAAGAGGTTAAAAGAGCAAAATTTAAAAGCTTTTAAACTTATATTTTTCATGAAGATTATTTATAAAGACTGTCCAATCCCTCATTTCTTGAAAGAGTGGTATACATCAGACTGTTGCTTTGAGCCAGGGATGCAGAGATGTTATTGATACTAATTATAATATCTGATCTGTGAGAGACTCTATAACATAGGTTTCCCATAAGGCCAACTAATAACCTTTTAAGAATCCTGTTTATGAGTATGAATTTAACTTTCTTTACATGTGCACAGTGTAAACAGCATTGACCTTTATGCTGCAAACAATCTCAGACTAGTGGGGAGAGCTGGAGGTGCAGACTCATGATAAGCAGGAGAGCATCACAAAGGTGCTGCCATGTGCCTGTGGCCAGTTGGCTGTAGTACTGAAGCACACAATGAGTTATTCACCACTTCCTTCTTTCTTTCACTGCTGCTCACATGCAGATTGCCAGGGGTAGGCAATGCTCTTTGACATGAAGTTTTTCATTAAAGATATGAAATGCTTTACACTACTTTAAGAGCTGATTTGAACTGATGAAACATTTTTAATCTTTCTAGCTTTTCTGTTCATTTATTTTTCTAGTTATTTAGTTGTTTTCATGAGCAAAGAAAAGATGATTCCTTTAGCTAATCTCATCTCTATCAATCATTTTCTCCAGATTTATAATAAGACTGTGTGGAACTGAATAGAGTACACCTTTTATTTTGTACATATCTTCATGGTTCAGAGCTTTTTACAGAAATATAGTTATTACATGCTTCATTAGTTAGTATTATACTAGTGTAATTATGGTTTACATGTTACCTGTTTACCAAATAAAAAGGTCATCTAGTGGAATATTTCAATTTTTTGTGGAAATTTTGAAGCTGAGAATTTGTTTCTAGCTCTTCAGTTTCTTAAAGTGATGATGTAAAAGTGAAAACTGGCCACTTTTGCAGGAAACAAAATGGAAGACTGATTTCAATTGTCAGATTGAAGAGCTTCTGGAATTTTAGAGGCTAAAAAATCTACATGTCAGGATGCTTTTTGTGGTCATGTAGTTTAACAGTAGCTGTGTTACTATATTATTAGAAATCTATACTATTAGAAGTATTTCAAACAGCTACAAAATAATAGGAAATTACATATTATATGATTAATTCTGTGTAGATGTTTAAATACATATAAAATTGTAATTTAAGTGTAGGTATTTGGGTACAATAGATTAGAATTCTAAAGCTAGTAGGTAGCAAAATCAGAAAATATGTAGTTTATTTTTCATTTGTCCGTTGCAATTATCAAATGCCCACTCTAACCACTTGGAGGCTGTTTTAGAATACAAGCACCCTGAGTATTAACAAGTTACAGCAGTATTACACTTAACACCCTCTTACTTATGATAAGTAGAAGATTCCTGTGTAGAAACAGTCACACCCACTTTATATGACTGAGAAACATCCCAGCATGAATCCTTCCTTTTTTGATTATCATTGTTTCTATTTTCCTTCCTTAGCCTACCGTCTTGGAAATCAGAAAGCAAATGGGTGCTGATACCTGAAGCAGAAGCAGTCATAACCACTGAGAATAAAACTTAGTGTTTTTCTAAGCCATGGGAAGCTAGGGAGCTTATATGCATTCTCTGGCTAAAAAGCTGCGACGCACAGCCTCACAGGCTGCTTACCAAGGCCTGGTTGTTCACAGAAACAAGATGGAAAACAGGTAAATGAGTACCACTTTTTGTGGTGCATTTCTCTCTTAATCCTCTAGCAAATATTTACTAATTTAACTCCCAATGGAGAAATTAAGGTAGCAATCTTAGTTGTTTGTTTGCTTTGACACAGAGACTCAAAGGAAAAAAAGTCAGTTTAGAGCAAATGATTGTCCAATATGTGCTTGGGCCTGCTGCTTTGAGTGTTTAAGTTACCAGTTAATTTACACAGATCAAGGCTTGTTCTTACGGAGTTCTGTGTTGTCTGGGAGGGTCTTGGCATGCTACTGCTTACAAGGTCATGTCAGGACACCTAGCCTCTCATCTGGCTGTGTTTTGCTTTGGATTTTCTTTCCTGCTGAGCAATAATTGATTTAAAATTTTCTTTTGATCACATACAGGTTTATCACTGCTAAAGAACAATATTTGCCATTTGAATTAATCACAGTTATAGCTAAGTATCAAACAAATATCAGTGCTTTAGAACACATCTCTGAAACAATGAGTTGTTATTTCTGCAGTACAGATAAGTACTTAAAGCAGAAACAGAAAGCTGCTAATTTTTACCTGTGCTCATGCAACTTGAGAAACTTTAGAGCACCTCCTGCTCCTCTCTCTATAGTTGAAAGTGTCCAGAAGTTTTGAAAATGAGGTCCTTTGTGTTCTGAGTTGAGCAATGTTATACAGAAAGGTTGGGATAAAACATGGCTTTCTGGCTAGTCCATTAGTCGCAAGACCATCCTTTCCTAAGATATAAGGCTGAAAAGGGTCTCAGGTGATCAATGCGTTGTTCTGCAGTAGATTTTCTCATTACGTAACCTGTTTCATAAAATGATTGGCCTCCATCTTCAAATTGTCTTCCCTTTCCCTGCTCCTTTCCTGTTTCCACAGAGGGTCCTGGGCAACAGATGTGTTCTGCTCTAGACCTCCCTTTCCTGATGGTTAGCACTTTACTGTTTTCTGGTTTACATGTTAACTAATGCCTACTTGGATTTTTTTCTTGCACATTTTATCCTAAAAGTTTCCTTAATGATCTCTGTGAGTATACACACATGCTACCACAGCTAACCTCATTCCCAAGTTCTTTCTGTCTTGGAGTACAGAATTTCAATTCCTTTGATTTAAAGTAATGGCTTTCCTCTGTGCCACTTACATTTAGTTTTTTTCTGTTTTGGATAAGGGTAGCCAGAATTATACACAGATATGCTTAAACCTGCACCTTATATTATATGCCATTAATACCTTAGATCTTTACTGGAAAGACCTTGCAAGAGAGAGCCTGTGTTCACATTAAACTGTGTGTCTTCTGTCTGGCTCAGTTCATGCTGTGGTTGACTATCATGGCCAACTTCTCCTTCACTGTCATTGCTGACTAATGAGTTTCTCACTACAAATATACTTATTAATTCCTAGCAACAGCACCCCGTGTGTGTCAAATGCTTACAACTGTATTTGTGGTTACAGCCTCCAGTGCAGTATTTTAATTTGTGAAAGAAACTTTGGGATTTGTTATATTTGATTAATTTTATATTATTTGAAGTTATTGTTTTTAAATTAGATTCATCTTCTAGAAATTTTAGTGTCCTAAATTGCAAGTTTATAAGCCCAATTATAGAGCCTGTATTTGGTTTTCAGAATTTCAGCTCAAACATCTATTTTGTACAGTCATTTCGTGAAGTAAAATGCTCCAGTTCTGGCTGCTTGCAGATCACTAGAGGTAACCACAGTATTTAGACTCCTGGGTTACATATAATCTTTCTAACCTGAATCAGGATTTTTTGATTCAGCTTTTTTTTTTTTCTGGTAAAGAAAATGATATAGAGTAAAAACAAGACTGTTAGAAGTTTTACTCTAAATCTCTCTTAAGACATACATTTATGAGTATTTTGGCAGTTCTCTTTCTTACAGTTGCATGTTAACCACTCAATACTATCAAGAATCTGGACCACTGTGTGTATGCCTTTGTTCCCTATTTTATTGCCTTTTTGAAGTGAACTCATTGAAATAACTCCATTTTATCCATCCCAAACACAGAATTCTGAGATTATCACCCTGGGAGGTAGTTGGGAAAAACTGATAGAATAAAACAATTGTCTGCCATAATAAGAATCTGGGCTCAATTCCCAACTCTACTAGAACTGACCTTGTCCAACTCCCCTGCCCCAAACACTTATTATCTCTGAAGTGAAGGAGCTATGACTTGTCTACATTTCAAATGAAATCAGGCGGTTTTACTCAGTGATGGAAACAGAACCTATTTGACATTAACCATTGGAAGAGATGACAGAGGGCAAAGAAATACATATTCACTGAAGTAGTAAGGAGTATTAAGGATACTTCACTATGTGTCAATACAAAAAAAGCAGAAATCACAAAAGACGTGTGGAAATGATCTTTGTCTCTTTTCACTTATCCTTGGGAATATATTGGTCCTGATTCATTAGGCACTTAGGCACATCATCAAAACATTCTCAATAAGCAGATTCTGAAGTACTTCACCAAACACTGCTTATAAATTTGGTAAATCGTGTTTTCAGCTTTGGCTGGTGTTTAGTGCCACTTTTGAACACGGGAATTTTTTGTCCAAGCCAGAGTAATATCTGAAATGATACATGGAGTGTCATTGTGTGACAGCCAGAATCCCATTAGGATGTAGCAATGCTTCAGTTTTCCTAAAAAAGTGTTTTCAAGAATAGATCTGAAAGAACAAAGGTGGTAAGCATCATTGTCATCCTTTTAAAGACAGACTAAACTGATATATGCAGGAGTTATAGTTTTCTGTTCTACAGAATAAGGTAGAGGCAGGCAGAACAGCCTTTTTAATCATCAGTGCTGTTGGCAATAAACTGGTAGTGTGTAATTTTCCTTTATAATAAAACTGATTTACTGGAAGAATTTTACAGTTAAATTTCCAAGTGGAAATAGCAAATTTCTGCCTTATGATGCTATCTTCTATCACAGGCAGAATAACTGCGTTGGGATGCTCATTTGTATCTTAAATTTTTAAGAACAGTTAGGCAGTAAAACAAAAGCCCAAGGGAAACTGCTGAACTATCCCATTCTAGAATACATATACATTCATTAAAAGTGAGTCAGGTTAGAACAAATCCGTTCTGGCACAATAGAAAGATATGATCTTTCTCAGTAATTCTGTACAAATGGCTGGGTGAGGATCATGGCATCTTTTTTTATGTGGTGTTCTTTCTGTCCTACAATAACATAATGTAACTGATCATGGGTGTTCAGCAGTGATGTGTTTAATCTTTGATCAAGCATCATATGTGATCATAGATGACTCACCAAATCTATCTCTTGCTCAAGTTTCCCCAGTTGCTAATTTTTAGAAGAAGGAAATTATTTACTGTGTACCAGCTTGTAAAGGTATTTACTGGAGTGTGCAGGAGGACTGAGAAAGCTGTAGCCCAATGATCTTTGCTGTTAGCACCGTCTGGAACTGCATGTGTTCTTCATCACATGGTACAAGAGAAAAGCTATGCATCCCTTTGTCAACATCCTGATTGTATCCACTTCTCTTCAGTGGAGCTGTCTTTAATAGGAGCTAAGAAGGCACAAGAAAAACAGTAATGACAGGATTAGGGAAGGCACAGAAAACTTTCTGGTGATCACAAAGAGAGGCAATTATCTTTATGACTTCTTCTATTATACTCTATTTCTTGTTACAAACACTAGTCTGGAGCTTGTCAACCATATCCCACTCAAAGAGCCTTGGTTTTGTAGTATGAAATGATATGATATCTCTCTAAACAGTAAGCACAGGGAAACTGTGACTCTGAAATGATCTGTGAATTCAAAAAGAACAAACAGGTGTTTGAGCTCTCCCACATGCTCTAGTGGCGGAAAGACCTTATAGAACACAGGGGCAGAGAAAATAAAAGAAGGGAAATGATCTTACTTCTGTTTATTGCTTTGATGACAGAAAACTTCAGCTGTTCTTGTTTCCAAATTTTAATACAGATGTTTTAAAAACTGTAGTGAATGTAGAAATAAATCTGATGTGCTCTCAGGATCATAGAAAGTGTTTCACAATGAGCAGTTTGGAGCTTTGTCAGCTTAGTTTGTCAAAAGAAAGATTGAAATTTGTCTGAGTTAAGCTGAGTGAGAACTTGTGCAGAGATAACAAGCGCAAGGAAGGTGGCCCAAAGCCTTGTTAGAGCAAATACGTAGAAGTTAAGGAGATTAATCAGGATATTAACATACATTTCAGCTAGAGATAATGATTTTAATAGTGCAATACAATAATAATAATAGTAAATGATGCTTTTTTGATCTTCTGATGTCTGTAATCCCCAAAGGATATAATAAACGAAGGAGGAAGAAAGTATACTTACAAACTTATGCCCAGTTTATACTGCTTAACTTTTGTATACATATGTTTTATTTATGCCTACCAGCTTGGCTGTTTTTTCTTGTTAGCCAAATATGAGCTCTTCAAAGTCAAGTGGCTGAGCAGGAATAGTAAAATGAAGGATATTCTTCTGCAGCTAGTGTCAATGTCTGTTTCTTCTACTCTGCTCTTCATTGTCTGACTACTTCATTTAGCAAAGAAATCATTACCTTGGGCTTCTTTCTGCAAGATGCTAGACTCTTTCTTTCCATTAACTTTAGAGAGGGCTGACGTTATAAAATATCTTGCAACGACCATCCCTAATTAATCATTTTGAAAACTATCATAAAAAGGTTATGGTGTCATAATATCACTTGTCTGCATGAAGAATATAATGAAATATTGAACTACTAGGTCATAAAAAGTATAATGTGGAAACAAATTATGTGGAATGCGGGAAACAACTGAATAATGGGCTTGCCTTTGGTATAGTGACTGTGAAGTGTTCTACATAAAGCTAGGGAATTCCCTTAATTTCTCTCTTAATTAGATGTTTCTGGTATATTGATTGCACAGTTTTTTCATTTGATCATAGAACTGTATGTATATAATTTTAGAATTGAAATTTATTTTAGTATAGCATATCCTAGAACAAGAAGAATGTTTAAAATACAGTAAAAACTGAAAGGTTTCTTATCCAATAACTCTCTAATTGGTCTGTGGCACAGATATTTTCATTTTTAATGCACATCATCTTAGAGTTATAAAAAATATGATGCACAGTGAAGGTTTTTCAATGGCCTAATTGGTGCCCAACAAGGAAATTATTTCCTATGCCTTCAATAATATTAAATTGAAAGCCCTTATTAAAGGGAAAAGTTGAAATAGGAGTTAGTCCAAACAAGACCACTGGAACTGTGTTCATTATGGCTGCCAAGTGACAGACTATTCCTGCTTACTTTGGGTGGGTTATGAAAATGTTTTTAGGAGGGGTAGAGAAAAAAGGTGTGAGATAATTATGGATCTTTGACTATGATGGAGAGACTTTTGTCTTTATGTGATTAGCTAATGGAATGTCAGAGAAAACTATATCTACAGGAATCAGTTTAAGTCAAAGTTCAAAATTATTATACTGAAGGATATTCCCATCCAGGAAAGCTGTAGGCAAGCATCTGTAAAGGTGGAAACATTCACTATTGCACCAAAGTTTTCCTTGACTCCAGCAAGTGTACTGGCACTTTTGGCACTTCTGGTAATTCTGCTCTGTAACGTACGGTGGACTTGGCAGTGTTAGGTTAATGGCTGGACTCGGTGATCTTTTCCAGCCTCAATGATTCTATGATTCTAGTCTATAAATAAGACTGGTTCTTTGTATTTTTAATGTATTTTTTCCTTCCAATTGCTTTCCTTTTTTTCAAACAATTGATGAAACAATCTTTGCAATTGTTCTTGCACATATTGATTGGTGTCTAGGTAGAAAAAAAGCCCAATGTTTTAAGTTAGTGTAACTGAAATGTAATGGATGTTACTGAGATGCAGCAGCAGTATTTTGAAATCTTCTAGCTTTTGTACGAGTGAAACAGTGTGATAGGGAGTAAGCTCTTTGATTATGCATTCCTGAATGTTCTGCTTTTAACAAAATTAATCCTGATTTTACTTTACAGTGTAAGAGGAGGCAGGGTCCATTTACTTTCAGCTCAGTGTTCAAATGGTGTAATTTGTAAAATTCTTGGCAACAGATCAGTTGTGCAATAGTACTTGGTATACTAAGTATGCTAAGCACAACTACACTACTAGCAACTGCTAGCACTGTTAAAATGTATCTTACCTTTGAACTATATAAAACTGAGCTATAGTTAATTTGCAGTAAAGAATGATGTCAGAGTTCTTACTGTGTGACTGAGACATACGTTTCAAGTATATCTTGTTTATAAATATGCTGTGATAATATGCCATCTGCTTGCAAGTGGGGATTACTGCTTACACTTGGAGCTATGATAGTCATTGCAGCCTGAAGAGAAATTGTTACAGAATATAGGCTTTTAAAAAATTGTTTGATATATTATCACAAAAGCAATTTGGGATGTTTGTCATCCCTCATCCAAAGAGGAATGGGACACAAGGGTAGAATTACAAAAGGTTTATTTCATGATCATGTGATGCCCCTTGCTGCCACCATAAGGAAAGGAAGGTATCCATAGGGATTTTCTAGGAGTTTATATGCATCTTGAAATAAAATGTTAAGTATAATTATCTAATAGTACACAGACACACTTTAGTCCTCTCCAATCACGTTCAGTTACTTTGAAGTGTTCTTAGGCATCCTGTGTTGTGCTGACTGTGCAGTCTGGTTGTTAATGCGTGACCTTCTGAGATCCAGATGTTCCCCTTCGCTTGCCAAATATGAGTAATTGTTTATTCATCTGCTCCTTTGGGTAACCTGCCTATGTCTCTTCTCAGGTTTGTTATCTGTCGGATTTAATACTTTTGTCATACACATTGTCTGAAAATGTCCACAATGTTTCAGATAAGTAGTTTTTTATGGACTTGTAGAGGTCTGTGAACTAATTATGAAGGGTCACAGAAAGTATTTAAGAAAAATAAGTGTATATACCACACTGTACTGTACGGCATATGTGGGAAATTTCTAAAAAATATTTTTCACTTTTTGTGGATAGATAAAATGTACCACTTTGCAAAGAATGAACAAAGAGTGAAATCCACTTTTTGAAGGCATTATTCTCTAGAAAAAGGAAGTGGTTTGCACAAAGACCTCATAGAGCACATTATTTTGCTATCAGAAGGCACTTAATAGTAATTAGGTCCAGCTGTGTGGTTTAGCGTTCACAGCCTCTAAGCTCCCTTTATGCACAGAGATGTCCTTCTGCACTGATCAGCCCAATGAATATCCAGCACACAGATCTGCTCATCTCAGTGACAATTTCACAGACAAGTTTGAAGGCTTTATTTGGTAAGTTTCATTATTACAGAAACAAACTAACGGCACAGCCATGCCATTAGAAGATAAAGAGGAAGCTTTTGTAGGTTTCAATTGGAATTATTCATCGCATTTCAGTGATTTGTATTACTAGGAAATTTCTATTGCCGCTGTAATAGACCTTACTAAAACAGTTATGGAAATACAGACCTACTGACATTCTTTCTAACTATGAAATATTAACTAATCCCCCAATATTGCAACATATGAAAAATAGTGCAACAAATCTGATTCTGTCTCTAGTCTGGATAGACTGACCTGTGTGACCTGGATATATGAAGAGCAAAACTAGACTGAACAACTAGAAACAGTCTGATTATCAGAAGCAAAGAACAGTTGTACTGATTTAACTCACATCAGAACACAGTCATAGCAAATCATTAAATACACGTTTTTTCTTGGACATGCTTACATGGGAGTGTCTTTTTTAAAAAATCTATTTTTAGGGTTCTTTTTTGAAAGTAGTTTCACACAGTAATGGGTTATGAATATCAAACCTTCCATTTCTCAGTCTTCCAGTCCTCACCTTAGATCTTCTGAAATTACTGGACAGTTCGTACCAAATCTAACAGTGATTGATAGTTTCTTTTTATAAGACTTCATTTTCTTAGCATTTTGTTAGTATAGGTGTCTGAATAGTGGAAGCCAGTAAGTGCATGCAAGGTAGGAAGGTATGAGTTGTTTACCTGAGCTTTGTAACAAAGTCTCTACGTGGGGAGAGATTTATGAATTTTCCTACTACAAGGAAAGTTTCATCTGGATCTCACACCTTTCTAAACAGCAGAGAATACTACTGTGAAAGATAAATACATCAGAACTTTGCAATTTGAGATTCAACTGCTCAGGTAACTACCTGCTGTTAAATATAACCTTACATTTCCTTTTTGATATACTGTCATTCTTCTCATTCTATTTAGATTGGATAAAGTACTGTGAAAAAAAGAAGTAGCTTCACTATTTCTGGTAGAACAAGTGGGAAAGTTAAGTACCAGAATCAGCTTGACCAGCATTTACATTGTACTCGTTAGTAAAGCAGCAGAGATACACAGCTTTAAGGAAAATGAATCATAATAGCATGTGACTTTCACAGTACTCAAGGTTTCATGTGAAAAACTTGAGTAGTGGTCAATGGCTCAATGTCCAGATGGAGTTCAGCAATGAGTGGTGTCCCTCAGAGGTCCGTATTGGGACTGATACTATTTAATATTTTCATCAATGTCATAGGCAGTGGGATGAAGTGCACTGTGCACCCTCAGCAAGCTGCAGATGGCACCAAAAAGAGTGGTGTGATTGACATGCCTGAGGGAAAGAGTGCCATTCAGAGGGACCTGGACAAGCTGGAGGAGTGGGCCCACGTGAACCTCATGAGGTTCAACAAGGCCAAGTGCAAGGTCCTGCACCTGGGTCAGGGCAATCCCCAGTATCAATACAGGCTGGGGGATGAAGGAATTGTGAGCAGCCCTGAGGACAAGGACCTGGGAGTCCTGGTGAATGAAAAGCTGGACATGAGCTGGCAATGTGCACTCACAGCCCAAAAAGCCAACCGTACCCTGGGCTGCATAAAAAGAAGCGTGGCCAGCAGGCTGAGGGAGATGATTCTCCCCCTCTACTCTGTTCTGGTGCGACCCCACCTGGAGTGCTGTGTCCAGCTCTGGAGTCCTCAGTACAGGAAAGACATGGACCTATTTGAGCAGGTCCAGAGGAGGGCTGTTGCAGAATGGCTCCGGGACAGGGGTCACAGGTCACTAGAGATGTTGTACAATCAGAGGCTCAGCAGAAGCAGCGAGGGTATGAAATGGCTCAGGCCGCAGTAGCCAGCTTAGGCCCTTGACATAAGTATAACAAGCAAATGCACGGTCAGGGTGAATTAGCAGAAGTCTCCAGGATACTTACTTGTCCTTGAGACTTCAGACAAACAACTTTAGCAAAACTAAGCTGGGAAAAAGAAGGGAGTAGCTTTAGCTGGTAACCGCAAAGTAGGAGTATGCTGTTGACGTCCTGGGGCATGAATAGAGCAAAGCCACCTGTTGTAACAAATTTAGAGCTCATGCTTAAGAGTGTTTAACCAATTGCTGTATGTGTTTAGCTCGCATGTATTGTGATAAAGGGTATAAATCCGGGTGTGTATTAGAATAAAGCGGACTTCTTGAAGCTAACTCATATTGGGTCGTCTCCTGATTTCCCAAATCCCACCTCCACAGAGGGCCACAAAAATGATCAGAGCATTGGAACACCTCTCCTCTGAAGAAAGGCTGAGAGAGTTGGGGTTCAGCCTGGAGAAGAGAGGGCTCCTGGGAGACCTTATTGTGGCCTTTCAGTACTTAAAGGGGGGCTACAAGAAAGGTGGGGACAGACCTTTTAGCAGGGCCTTTAGTGATAGAACAAGGGGTAATGGTTTTAAACTAGAATAGGGTACATTTAGACTAGATATAAGGAAGAAACTTTTTGTGATGAGGATGGTGAAACACAGGTTTCCCAGAGAGGTGGTAGAAGCCCCATCCCTGGAAACTTTCAAGGTCGGGTTGAACAGGGCTCTGAGTAACCTGATCTAGTTGAAGATGTCCCTGCTCATTGCTGAGGGGTTGGACTAGGTGATGTTTAATGGTCCCTTCCAACCCAAACCATTCTATGATTCTATGAAAACCAGGACAGGAGGACAAAAACTTTAACATTTGGAGTAAGCTAAATGTTTTTCTTAATAAGCCAGTGATTTCTTTTCCTTTTCCCTTGTGTGGTCCATCAAAACAGAATGCAGTAGTTGTTTTATTAAACTTTTCTCTTTCAATCTTCTTGGACTTGTAATGCTTTATTCTGGGATATCTAATATCTACCATCCTTTTTATTGTTGTACCACAAATCATATCAAATAATAGATTCTGATATCTTAACATTTTTGAGTCCTTTTGATTAGCATATTTATCTTTTCTTCTTGAAAATACTTCATAAAAGTACTTTGTCACTGCACAAGAATTGTAACAACTTATTTATTATGTTGTGTATTATAATAGACTATTTCTTTCTGGTATGATAATTCACAATGGTGGCTACCAATGGACTCCACATACTGGATTCTTTTGCCTAAGTAGACTTCCATTAGGAAGATTCAGAGAGTATTTTGGTGCCCATTGTCTTACAGACTCAAAATCTGGGGTTTTTTTATTCTTCAGTGAATCTAACTTGAAATTTTGACAGGTAATTGATGGCTACATGTCTTTGTTGTTGGCAGATAGATTCCACTCTTTGGTATATAATAAACCATATTTTGTGCCTCATTGTATTTTGATTGTTTCTTTTCTACTGTCTTTTTTTGAGATTGCCTCGCTTTATTTAGCTGTTCTTTAAAAAAAATCTTAGTATAAATCTGGTATTGATAGAAACATGGCTCACAGAAAGTTTTCCTTTTATCTTTGTCATAATTTTTACTCCTTTTCAATGATTTACTTGCTCTCTTGAGATTAGGAAATTCTGTCTTTATTGTGTAAAAAAAAATAAAAATCAAGTTTTCAGTAGTTTTTTTGTTTTGCATTGGAATAAAAACTACATTATGGGTAGTCATTTATTCCAAAACAAGTCTGATGCATGTGTATGTATTTCTGCAAGGGAGGAAAACTTGTATTAAAGTTTCACCTCTCTTTATGTCAGGCACATTACTTCATGTCATAGCTTTCTGAATCAGAGAAGTGAAGGAGTCAAATCAATACTGTAGATATCCCATATGAATGTTAGGAATACGATGCTAAAAAAGATCATCATGACTCTGGCACATCTCTGTGACTATGCTACTCTCTCTATTCCCCTCTTTTCCTCTCCCTGGCCTTCTCTCTGTGTTTCCTTTAGTGATATTTTGTTTATTCTTTGAATGAATATGCCTACAAGTAACCACATACCCAGAGAAGAGGAGGACAGATAGGCCCCTCTTCCAGCTGAGGAACTGAGTTCAGCTGCAGTGAACTTGCTGTTCAAGCCCTGTGGGGGCACCTTTTGCAAAACCAGCCCAGTGCTGTGGACAGTGGTTTTTTTTCTGCCAATATCTGAGCAATTCCAGAAAAATATGTATTGTACAGAAACTAAAAAGTGTGTATTTTTTGATCACTACTGCATGAAGTATAGTCCAGATTTTGAGGTATATGGTACACTGAAACCTTATTTCCTCAGAATCATATTCATAGACATGCTAGTCTCTTATCATGACCTGGGCAATACTAGAGTAATTTCTTGCAACAAATGCGTGAACAGCATTTATATTTGTTATTTAGCATTTCCAGCTGTAAATACTGGAGACTAGGTCTCAGAGGGCTTGAAGAAAAGGCAGGGAGAACTGAGGAACACTGTGGATGATAGATGGACTTAGCCACAGTAATTTCTCTTTTCCAGACTTGTTTCCTTCTAGAATTTGGTCCCCATTTCACTAACTGTTCTTTCATCTCTTCCCACTTTTGCTCTCTAACTAATTTCTTCTTTGCCATCTTTTAATCAGCTCTCCCTGTGCTGCTTTTAGATTCCTTCTTGAAGTTTTATTCTTAGAGAACTGTTTGTCTGTGGCAGATAGAGAGTCCCTGTCCTATGTAATAGCTTCTCAGTAAGCAAACAGAGAGGTTGGTGTTTCCGCCCACTCTCTGACTGCCAGCAGCGAATATTATGCTGCTACCAAATCTAACAGAGGCAGTTGGTAGAATAGATAACGACCTGCTGGACAAAGAAATACATGTGTAGCATTGTGCAATGATCTCTTTTATTACCTTTAAGAGAATCTGTCTTGGTTGTGTTCTCTCTGGTGGAACCTGAGGGTGAGTTGCACTGAACATAACTTTTCAAGGTTTAAGAGCTGTAAGGACAACTGTGTGGAAAGACATCTGAATGTTTCAGTGTAATGAGATGAAGGTGATATTTTTGCACTCTGATCAGTTTGAATCTACTAATTGGATAGGAGGATTACTTAAGACAAGAATGCCCTACTCTCCCAGGGAATACTGAGAGGCTGTTCGTGGACTTTTTATTTTCTGGGAACATCAGCAAGGTGCTGTGATAATGAGACAAGTGCTAGATTTTGTATTTGCAGCTCATACCATGCAGTCCTTGAGCTTGATGATTTTGTGGAGATCCCTCACACTCTCCTCCTGCTTTGTACTCCTGCTGCTAAAGCTCCAGTCAGCCACACAGAGGCTGCTGCAGATCGTGGTCCTACCCTGTGACCCCCTGCAGCACAGGGCAATGCAGTGCTCACAGCTGGGTCCTAGGTATTTCAATCCTAATTTTAAAAACGGTGGAATCTGCAGTGAGTCACTCTTGTAGGTAGCCTGACTTAGAATCTTATTTTGTTCTGACCTTTCCCTTTATTCTTCTTTGCTGACTGTATCTGTTAATCTTGCTGTCTTTGGAATATATATGTTGCTGTCACCTCATTTTGCCAGGTGATACATTATGAAATTTTATTTTATTGTCCCTTTAACATTGCTATTTTAACCACAAACTTCATTCTCCAAGACCTATCTCTTTCTGTACTATAGTTTTTGTGTGCCTGTGCTTTATCTTTTCTTTTATATCCTGATGTGAATAGATCCTAAATTTGTTGTAAGATCTGAAAGATGGATCTGTTCCAGGTGTCATAAACAGATACCTCTAATAACCTTTGTCTGTTGTTTTGCTAAGAGCATTAATGTCATCTGGGTAGCCATGCTGATGGGACCAATATTCCAGCATCTACTGTCCACCATTATTTGTTTTCTGTTTGTTGTGATTCATTTTACATACTTGCAGATTGCTTGCTCAGTCAAGTGTAGCCTCTGTTGTTGATGATGATTGTCTGGTTTAAGAAATCTGTTATAATTAGCACACACATCTGTCAGGAACATTTCATTTATTATTGTGACAACACCTCATCCTCTGAAAGAATTAAACACATTCATTAGAAGCACTGTGCTTTGAAGTAATAATGCTCAATGATATATTCTATAACAAAGCATAACATTAAAAAATACATAGTTGAAGATACATTTTTCTTGTGAAAATGTACAGCATCCCCAGCCCTACTTATGCATTTCTTGACCTGATTGTTTGAGTGACCTTGACATGGATGATCAGAATTTTTCTTCAGCAACATACCTTGCAATCAAGAAGCAAAATCAATTAAAATGGCTGAATACTCAGTATGATTTTTTTTTTTCCCCATAGGGGAGAATTAAGATTGGTAAGGAAGGCATACAAGCAGTAATTGTCCATCTCTGCTGCTCACCTAGTCAGCCATCAGTGTGAATGAAACAAAAAACTTGATTTGCAGATCTCTGTTACGCAAATTTAATCATAAACCCTTTGGTGGTCAGCTTGTTGTGATTTTCAGTAATTTTAGGGGTATTTTTTGAAAACTACAATTTGCAGATTCTTACCTATGGATTATCCTCTTCCAACACCTTCCCTAATTTTTAACCAGGCATTCTCAGATTTTCATAGAATAGAATTTGAAGGTGCTTAGTATGATTTGCCATGCTGTTTGTTGAGAGATAGACAGCAAATGGAGTAAAGCTTTAGTAGTACATTTTCTTCTTTTTCATTTCAGCCGTTTTCCAAATACAGATCCAAGACTTGCAGATGAATTGTTAAGGGCAGCTTCTTATCCCTATGGGTAGTCTCACTAACCTTGTCAGATGACATCAGGTGAAAATTCATTTCAGATATCTGAAACATCCATAAGATCAGAACAGCAAATTGCAACTCAGGAATTTATTTTTAAAAAAAGTTGTTTGTTTGCCATGAAAGAGTAAGAAGAGAAATCAGCAGCAAAAGGAGTCATGTCTCATCTATTCTTTCTGTTCAATAATTTTTTGTAATGCCTACTAAACAGAGGAAATATTCTGCAAACTCTGAATCCCATTTCCCATGAGATGCTGACCTGATTTATTGCCCTGGGACAGGAACAAGAGGGAGAAACGAGTTGCTTCACCTTGAGAAAAGGTCAGGTGCCTCTGATGTGTGAATATTCCAAGAATGGAGTCAAAGAACCAGTACACTCCCAAAAGGAGAGAGAAACAGGGAAAAGTGTGTCCAGAATAGACAACCTTTATATTTATTTGACAGAGAACCTACCTGCTGCACTGAAAGCATCTTATTAAACTACTCTGGGAGCTTTCTTCTGTGGGGGTATCAGGGTAAGAACAGTCGTGATAATGGAACAGTATTTCTTCTCCCAAGCTGTGCTTTATTTCAGTTTCTGTTTCCATTTCTAGATAATATCTTATTGCCTTTGACAGAACAGGTGGTGATTTCCTAACACTCAGAAGATTAAAAGTAAATAATATGATGTACAAAGCAGTCCTTTATTCTGTTCAGTTTTTTGATGCAAACTCCAGGCTAATCATGCCTATACTCATGGTTGAATTGGGATTCACAGTCCTTCTCACTCATTCTCTTTTCACCTTCCTTTTTGTAACAAATACTCTTGCTAAATTATGCAGGGCTACATAGTACATGCCTTTCTCCTTCTGTCTGGCCCTCCATATTAAAAATTTTCAGGAAAAGTCTACTTCTGTTGATTCCTACAGAATCCTGCAGTGATGAGTGTGAAGAAACACATTTTAACAATTATTTTCATGGCAACGCCAACAATTTGACACTACTGTTCATCTGATTGTATTATTCTGCCCTAATGATTCCACAGCATCTCTTAGGCAAATAGCTCTAGGCACATCACCAGAAATCAATATTATAAAGAGTTATAAGGGAACAATATAAACAAGTGAAGAGATACTACTTGCCAATGTTGTGCATAGCTGACAGCATGTACTCTTTAAGCTCCAATTCTGCCTTTTAGAATTGGTCATCTCCAAAACCTATTCAAAGCAATGGGGTTTTTTGCACTGCATATAATATCCTGTGACAATAATAGGATTTTTTCTATTATGGCACTTTCAGTACCACTTTAGTTAGAAAATAGTATATTTGATTTTCAACTCTGAAGTGATATTTTGTTATTTAATCCCCAAAATGCAACAAACAAAAAACCAAAACAACTAAATGACATCTTGCTTATTTTTTAATGCAGTTGTGTAAAAGTAGGGCATAATGGAACATTAATATTAGTGATTCGCAGTACAAATGGTACAAGAACCAGCAGGTTCTGAGTTTTGTCAGTTTTTCTCTTGATGATGATATCACCATCATAAGGTGCAGTCAGGACTTCTGGAAATTCCCTTGCTGTCCAGGGCTATTTTGGATCCAGACTGTATGCTAATAGTATTCTTGCATAACTCTGTCATATATTTCTTTATTTTCTCTTGCTATTTTGGTGACTGAGCAAGCTTTTCTCCCTGTGCTAGTTGCATATTTGCAGGAATAATGAAACAGATGGAATAAACCAAAAGTCAGTGCAGCAGAAAATCACTGTTTCATGTTATGGTAATAAGTAAATAGGTTTGTGGTTTATGGTTGTCCCTTTTTTGTGTGTTTCATACTAGCAAGGTTGTAGAAAACATTCTGTAACCTGCACAAGTTCTTGAGGCAGATCTCATGGAAGTCGAGAAGAATCTTCCCACTGATTTAAATAGCTTTGTATGAAGTGTCACGTTTAAGTTAGTCATGATGTAAATGTTTTACAACATTTAATCTATCTTATTTAATTGAACATCCTTCTATTCCTAATTATTCTTTTTATGTCCACCTTTCACGATCTTTCACGATAAGGAACTGTTACGTGCATACACACTCTGTTTCAAGAAACCTTTCTATTATGCTCAACTACTTTTTAGAGTTGTACTAAGTACTAGTGTATTAGCCACAGAGAGAATACTGTGGTCCTTTTAATTCAGTCACCACCAAAATTTTTAGTGGAGGGTCTAACTTTTTTTGCCCAAGCATATATTTTATTTATAATGTTTTTACCCAAGTATGCATTTTGTTTAGATTATTAATCTAGGTCTGAATGAACAGCTCAGCACAGCTCAATTACTCTCGTTTGCATATAAAGGTAATCACAGAAGTTTTCATTAGGTTCCATCAAGTCAATTAGTATCAGAGTCTAAGCTATCAATTCAAATTATGTCTATGTGTCTACAGAAGAAGGGGATGAGGAGTTCCATAAATTTCTAAAATGCATTGTGCTTATTAGTATTCCAATATATAATTAATTAATAACTGATTAGAGCTCTACTGAACCTTGACAGCAGCTAGTCAGCATACTTCTTGCATTCTTACACTTTCCATAGCTCTTAGAAAACATACTTAGCTAATCATAAAGATACCAGTTGTGTGCTGCTGCAGATATGAGCATCAAGGGAAGAACCAATGCAACATATTCCAGTTCTGTAACACTGAGCAGAATGACTGATTTGATTAATCAGTTCACTTGATTTCCTGAATTCATGTGTCTTCTGGTTTTGTTTTTGGAGCAAAGAAATAATGAAAAATTTTCCTCAAGATGTTACATTAGTATGTTTTATAGGAGACTGAAACAAATCCAAATTTATGTAGTGTTCCATGCTTAAAAGATAATTGTGACATCAGCTAGCTCTGTGAAGTACTTTGCCATTTATAACCGAAGATGGTATATCAGGTTCAGGTATCTTATGTTAACAGAAGCAGTTTTTTCCAGCTTTTTACTTTTACTGAACTTGCCAACTTGTAAAGATTTAGTTGTTTTCCCCTGTTCTCCAGAATGAAAAAAGTTCTTTACAATCTCTTGTGTTCTTTGCAATTCAGGACCAGCAAGTCTGGAACAAGATTTTGCTGCTGCTCCAAAATGTTTGACCTGAGTCTCTGTTCTGCACTTTGCAATCATTTACATCAAAACCACTATGAACTCAGAATGATAGTGATAGCATCTAATTTTTTTTGCAGTGAAAAACTGTTCAACTCACATGTTTTAAACAAGGACTGAAGCGGTTTATTGATTTATTAGCAACACATAGTTACTAAACAGTTGGTGAACTATACTTTTAGGATCAGTATGAATAATGCAGTAGATAAACCACAATACTAGATACTTAAAAATATTAAGATACAGGTACAATTTTCTAAACACCCTTCTATATTGAATCCTGTGAAGTACTAATCCCTGCCCCATTCACCATGATGTGAATTTAGCCTGACTGAAGTGCAGGTTCCCCTATTTACATACGCCTCTTGTTGGAGATGAGATGGAGCATCAGGGGCCTGGAGCGTCTGTCTTACGAGGAGAGGCTGAGAGCTGGGACTCTTCAGCCTGGAGAAGAGAAGGCTGAGAGGGGACCTTTTCAATGTCTATAAATACCTGAAATGTGGGGGCCAAATGGATGGGGCTGGGCTCTTTTTGGTGGTGCTCAGTGACAGGACAAGGGGCAATGGGCAAAAACTGGAACACCAAAAGTTCCATACAAACTTAAGGAAAAACTTCTTTACTGTGAGGGTGTTGGAGCCCTGGAACAGGCTGCCCAGAGAGGCTGTGGAGTCTCCATCTCTGGAGATGTTCAAAGCCCACCTGGATGCTTTCCTGTGCAACCTGTTGTAGGGAACCTGCTTTGGCAGGGGGATTGGACTAGATGATCTCCTGAGGTCCCTTCCAACCCCCACCATTCTGTGATTCTGAGATATGGGTACTCCAGCTTTATGTTAACCTGTGCCACTTCCTACAATCCCTTAACAGACACGCTGGCGAAAGAGCACACCGCAGACGCACATACGCACACCTGAGGTGTGGGTCTCTACTAATTGCACCCTGTATTGTCTGTCCACCACCTGAGTGCAGTCTGCTCAGAGCATCCAGTGGGAATGATTGGATTCTGTCAGATCTACATGGAGAATTCAATGCAGGTGTGATGACTTCTGATGCAAAACCCAGTGTTGACTGCTACTGTGTTCACATGTCTCTCTCCCCACTGTTATAAATATTCATACATCTTTTGTAACTGTTTATGCTCTTACCTTGCCAGCCATTGTTATCCAGGGCATGTTACTAAAAATACTAAGAAGGGGCTGTACAGATTCACCCACAAACTGCTTTGGAATATGTGTCAGGGACCAAATGTGTTGGCAGCTATAGTCAGAGAAGAACTCACTGCTTAATTGTTTTTATCAGAGTCCAATTGTTGGACCAAGGACCCTGTATTTAGTTGAGAATAAGGCAATATACCTGTTGGTCCCTAACTTCTAAACAGCTCCAGTTACAGTATTTTGAGCCCATTTCCACTGGCACATTCAGGTTCCCTTCTGGGCTTATTGCCTCCTTCATTTTACCCTTCCTTTTGCTAACTGTATTGAGTAGCATTTCTGATCTTGCAAAACCAGGAATCGAGTTATTGTACTATACAGAGGTGTCATCTTTAACAGTATACTATATTTAGCACCATGCTGAATTGCTAATCCTGCTGCTTCCATGTAGTCAGTGGTAATAGTATCACATAACAAATAATTAGCATGAAACATTCTTGGAATTTTTCATCCAGATTTCAGCTATTTTTAAAGTAGATTAACCTTTTCCAGTCCAGTTATTTTCTCAATACCCTTATCAGGTATGAAATTTTTTTTCTTGATGTGATACTCTGTGTTTGCATTTATCTTGTTAGTAGCATATGTATACAAGCATTAGTTTAAATTTCTAGCCTTTGTAGTGCCTACAGGCACATATTCATATTTTACTTCCTTCCTGTGAAATATGCATGGTATAAAATGTCAAGGTGCAGCTCCAATGCCTCCAGCTCCTTTCAGTCTTCTGGATAATTTTAAATATTTCCTCTGTGACTTACACAGGCAATGCTCTACTTCTCTACAGCTTTTGTCCTCTTCTTTCTTATTTAAGGAAGTTTTACACCTATTTATATTTATTTTAGGGGAAAGTTGTTCTTGTTTTGCTTCTTTTTTTATTTCTTATTTTCCTTCTGTGTTTTCTGCAGAGCTGGCAAGTTCCAGCTTGTGCTTCTCAATCATCATGAACCATGAGAATTCTTCCTATAATTTATAAAACTCAGTGCATGTTCTAAGGTCAGCAGGTATTGTCGTCTTCTTCTGACCAAAGGGATTTATGAAATATAAATCAAAATATAATATATATCAAATATAAAATATATATCAAATAATAAAGATTTTTCTGTCCCAGGATAAAGGGGGTGTTGTCTCATAGCTCTTTGTTGGATGATTTTAGAGTGCACCCTGACCTTTTCTGGGAGGATAGGTACGTTGCAATTGTCTGTGGAGTTGGCACCCAACCTCCTCCACGTTAAACTGACTGCTTCACTTGTAGCAATCATGTGAACTACAGATTTACTTGGCCACCTAGGAACCAGCCAATTCCAATCATCCGAGATCTGGAAGATCTCTCCTGTGGAATTTTGATCTAATAACAGGTCTGTATCAGGGCTGAACTTCTTTCTTTTACACTTGGGCATGAACAGAGAGAAAAGTCTGAAATTCTGAAGCTCTGCTTAGGGAGGGCGAGAGGTGAACATTGTTAGAAACTGCTCTCCCTTCATCATATATTTGCAGAAGACTGTGAATAACCTGAACCTCACATACAATTTGATAAACTCTAAGCATTCCTGGATACTGTCCTAATTGACAGGACTGGTGATACAGGAATCCATAGAGAGCAAATTTATTCAGAAATTCAAAGGAGACACTTCATTCATTGACTTTATAATCCATGCTGTTAGAAAGAAGCATGTGATTGTTTCTGTAGAGATAAAAGAGTATGGCCTAGTCATCCAGATGCCTTATTTAATTAGAAATAATGAAGTTGGGGAATATAGACCTCCTGTTTAGAAATCTTAGTCAATGATTTGAGGTGTGAGAACCAATTTATAGATGTGGACATAGATACATACACAGGTAGATATATACAAAGATTTTTTCAACTCATTTTTATCAACTAAAGCTTGTCAAAACCAGCAATTAAGGAGTAACCTAAGTTTTTTAAGCAAAGGATACTCTGTGTTTTGTTGTTGTTTTTTTGTTTTGTTTTGTTGCCTTAGGTATGTACTTTAATTGGATGCTTGCAAGTATGGAGCTGCATGTTCATTTGTGGCAGTATTTACTGAGAGGGCAACAGTTCTGTTCCATTCTTAGACTTCTCTATAAGGTTGTTGATGCAATAAAACTGTCTCCACTCTTTTATGTCTGTACATGAAAACTGACAGACGATATATTTGTCTGGAAGACCAGAATGTGCAAAAAATTTGTATTGCCCTAGGGACATACTCATTTTAGAGCAGGAGTGAAAGATTTCTATCCCTGTAAGCCCCAAACTTATCTCTACAAACTCAATTAAAGTTCAGGAGAATGATTGAAAGCCCACAGAAGCTTCCTCTTGACTTTGGTGAGATTTGGTTCACGTTCAAAGGATAAAATGGCCATATATTTCAGTTTTAGTGGAATTTCTGTGTACATCAGGCAAATCAGGACTATCTTTAGGAAACATACATGTGTCTGCATATGTTTAAGTGGAAAAGATTTGTTTGCAAATATTTACTTATGGTTGAATTTTCTATGTATTTATAGGGAATAAATCACACAGTGGATAACATTTTTTGCATGGAAAAGCGTTTTGCATGAATGCTTTGGCATGGAAAATAAACAATTCTCCCTCTTTTTCTCAGATATTGAAGAACTTATGAGGTTATTGTTCAAAGCAAATTTTGGTAGCAGTTGGCTGACGTTTCATGCTTAAACTTAGTGAAGGCACTAAGCTACTGTGAGGAGAAAACAGTCATGCAGATAAGACAGATAAATCTATTACATGGCATTCTGCAATTACTCCAGTTATTTGTTTAGATATAAAAATGACAGAAAGAAAAACACTTCAATTATTGATCTAGCACTGTAATGAGTCTTGTGCCCAAAGCAGTGCTAAGCATTGGAAAGTTAAACTTGAAAGGAACTGTATGGACATTAATAGAGAAATCTGCCTGTAGACAATTCTTTAGCATTAAGTGAACCAAAACCAGGCTGACAGGCTGAATAAACAAATGCAAACTGAATGCACATTATTCTATGCTTCATTCATTACATTAGACAGTTCAATTACAATCTGAAAGAATTATGGAGCAGTTAACATGCTTGTTGTCCACTGAATTTGTGGATATATGCAACATGCCTCTTTTCTTGGTAAACTTTGTTGGTGGCAGAATCTTGAATATGTTAAGAAGCATTTCAGGTCCAAGTAGTTTCACCAACTCCACAAGAGTGACACCATACATGTGTCTGAACTTTCTTTTGGTTCTATGTGTAATTATTCTTTAAGAACTCTTGAATGCAAAATGAAATTTCCCTTCAGGAAGATTAATGATTTTACACTGTGGAAATATTATTTTTAAAGCTTATGTGCAAACAGAGAATGGGTTTTTTAATCACAAATATTATCCTATTCTGTCCTTAGTCCCTGTTTTCAAAATGCTTGTAATTTACTCCTAAAAAAGTTATAATTTGTTCAGGAAATAATTGATGTGTCAACATTGACTGATGTGCAAATGCACATCTGTTACATTTCATGCGTTTTGCACGAAATTCACTCGTTGACACTTGTCATGCATTCCTGGTGTGGTGTTGTCAACCTCTCTCATTGGCAGGGCAGGTCTGTGCATCCATTCTCTGGGAACCCAGCTGCCTGATGCAGCTTACTGTCTCACTCAGGTTGGAGTGTCTGTTTCTTTAGGAGGACTGCATATTAAAAGCAACATTAAACTCTTCCCATTTCACCTTTGAGCCATGACCCTATCCCACTACTTGGCCTGCTCCCTAGAAACACCCTAAACCCCTAATCAGAAATGAACTATTTTTCCCCGCCTTCTTCCTTCTCCACCCACGACCGTGAGTCTTTGTGCACTGAATAAAAAGTAATTCAGTGTTCTGTAGATAACTGCAATCATTGAAATTCCTCCTTTACCAATAAGGGCAGGTCACATGTCAACAACTGTCAAGTTCAGTTGCAAAAGTTATTTCCTCTGGGCATTGTGGAACAGCTCTGAATTTTGTAAGTCTGTAAAAGAGATACACAAACTTTATTTTCATTAAATCCTCTGCCCTGAATGGTAAATACATTCTATCAGTACAGCAGCTAAAAAAATTAGCAACAAATATTTATATTAGTGCTATAATTATTTATTTTAGTAACATTGTAATAACTATTTTTTTTGGAATATAAGTACAAAAAGATTGCATGTATATGTTGATAGAAATAATACCTTTCATTTGACCAACTCATATGGTTAAAAACAACAGATAACGTTTGGGACAAATGATCCAATTCTAAATTTATATGACATTTAATATTACTAATGTGAGTGAAATGTCATTATAAAATCTTCTTGACTTGTATAGCAAATGGGAAAACTATTGATGATATATTAAAAAATGTCAAAAGGCAGTTATTGCATTTCATTGCATTTGTATGAAGATCTCTGCTGTTGCAATTCAGTGACACTGAATAGGCCACAGAAGTCATGCATAAGACAGCCAAAATTTAGCTCTAGAAATAGCACTTTTACTATCTAGCTTTGCTAAGACTGTCTTAAGAGTTCTGTGAAATAGCTACTTATGAAGCCTAATCTTACTACACTTTCAATTTATGCTTCCAGCATTGTGGAGATAGATACCAGGCTGGTAAGAGTGGGTGCAGCTCTGGTTGAAGTCCTGCCATTTTTAATTATTCACAGGTTGTTAAGTAGAACAAAATGCATATGAGCATTTCTGGCTGTAAAGTAATGTCATTTTCACCCTGAACTCCAGAGACCCTCCATAATTTCCATCATTGACAGTTGCTATGAATACATTTGAGTGAGATAATAAACTCAGAAACACTGATTTAATTTTTAAGATTTTTCCTGACAGCATTATTTTGCTAGAATTTTAATTTTTACTATTTTATATAAGGACAAAATAAAACAGGATAAAAGTTTTTTAAAGTTTCTTGACCTCATGGTGAGGCATTAATTCTATTTCTGATAAAGTCTGAAATTCTGAGAAAGCTAAAATGACTGAAGCTTGAATGATGCTTTTAAATACAGAAAATCTAAGAGACATCTGATATATAAAAAACACTTATGGTTAATAAGTGCATTTAATATTTAATATATTTAGTATTTAATATTTGGTATAAGAAGTCAGTTCTCAAAGTGAATTCATCTAAAAATGATGAAGATGATGAAACAGTCTTCTCATGTAACTATACTATTTTTACAACAGCCTTAATTCCTTATTTAGCAGTAACTAGCCACAGAATTAAATACCCACCTCGCTCTTGGAAAATAATGCATTAGCCTTTGGAATTAAACTTGGATTAATTTAATGCTGGAGAGTTGTAATTTTACTATACTGTATGCATTACCTTCTTGGTAGCTGCATTAGAGTGATCAGTTTTCAGTCTGTGAGATAGTTTCTCGGGTGCCTGTTTCTGTTAGAAAAGGTCTTAGTGTAGCTATGAAGTTACCCAGTTATTCACACGAGGCTTCAATGCCTGAAAAAGAGCAATCTGAAGAAAAATATTACAGACCTGTCTGTGTCGGGCTATGAAAATCAACAAATTGTTTTCTTTTTCCTTTCTTTTTAGTTTTGCCAGGACGTTTTCATTATTTTTCTACCGGAGCTTGTGAAAACCAGGCCAGTTTATTTAAATAAAAGTTTGAATTTAATAGCTTAATTTTTAGCAATATTTCAACTCTGTTTTCAAAGTGACTGAGAGCCAGCTTATTAAAGAGTTTCTGGAATTTGGAGATACCAGCAAGCACCTCACAGAGTTCATATCTGATAGGACATCTGCAGCTCGAGTCACCTACCTGCCATTCCACTGTTTCATGATTTTCTAAATCAGTTAAGGATAATTGACAGCTTTGCCTTCAGAGTTAGAAATTCTGTCTTCTTTATGTACAGATTCTATTAATATTCTCCACAGAATTTAATCTTGACCAGTTAATGTGATGGAAATCCCTAAAGTTAGTGGCCCTACGTCTGCTAATAATTTTTGTGGGGTATTCAAGGACCATGAGTGGCTGACTGAAATCCTCAGTAAAGTAGTTGCATAATCATTTTATTATGTTTGGAATAATGGGAAGCTACTACCATTGTTAGCTTGATTTCAAAGAACAAATCTCCTCCCTTGAGGTGACTAGACAATTTCTTTTTATCTCAGCAGCAGGATTCAGCTTTTCTATCAAAGTGTTATGCTAATTCCAGTAGGTAAAAAATTTAATCTGCAAAGCAGCTACTTAGAACATCTCTTTGTTTGAGTTCTTTGCCCTAATGGGCCTTAGTTCCCATAGATGACCTTTTTAAAAAGGGAGACAATCTATTTTTAAAAAAGTATTTTTCACAGCACAGATCCTCTAGCTGTATGTCTTTGTGTACAGTATAAGCAAACAAAACAAAGTTTTCCTTATTTAGTTTAATTTATGATAGCTATTATCTGTTAGTCCTCTAAGGTATGGCTTGTCTTAAACTGCATTCATGACAGGTGCTCATTTTCCATGGATGATGTTTTGTCTGTTTCAGGAAAATGTAAGAAAGAGAGGTTAGCTTAAATCCCAGACAGGAAGAAGTTTATACAAACAGAAATAGAAAACCAAGTAACTCTTGGCTTTGCTGTAATGTGTTTCTGTCCTAATTCAGAATTTGAAATGAGATTGATAATGCATCAATCGTAGGCCTACATCATCGTAGGCAGGCAAATGTTGACAATAAACAGAAAAAAGCAGTGATCTCTGATTGCAGGTAACATTAATATTTCTGGGAATTTGAGAAAAGCATTTATTCCATAGGAAATAGAAGATATTTACAATAAAACTTTTAAGCCTGTGGAGTTACTTTTAGCAGGAGGGTTTTCCCAGTATGAAGTCAAGCATCAACCTGTCCAAGAGCTTTATGATTCTTTGGAGGTGTTTTATTGTGGTTTTTGTTTTGTTTTTAATATTTTTTTAATCAGAGATGTGCTGTGAATTCTGTACTGCTATATTGCAAAATACCTTCAACCAGTATAGATTTTTCACACACACAATTACAACAGTGGCCATTTTTTTTTCTATTTTAATATATTGATTGTGTTTCTGCTCAGATCCTGGGCTGAACTCTCATAAATTTGTGTGAAGAATTTAAAAATAAGCCAGGATGTGGAAGTTAGTGGCACTGGTGAATTATTTCTTCCTTTCGATACTCTGTAGGCATATATTTGCACTCATAAATCCTGAGGACCACTGCACGTTCAGCACTGACCATGAAATACTGCTCTCACATTTGAGAGAGATGGAAGGAGTCTAGGAGTGTGTAGTAAAGTCCTGTGACTCATTCTTCGAAGGGGGTTAGCCAGGAAGCAGTGATGGGAAACAAGACCCCTAACTTGTAGAAAAATCCTGGTTGCTCTAATCTTTTAATTAAGCACTTCAATTCCTTAGGTAAACTGTGGAGATGTTCAAGGCTCAGGTGCCAGAAATGCACAGATGATGCTCATTTCTACTACCTTTCCTTTGTGAATGGTTCAGTATTGGAGCAGATATTCAGAAAGATCTGCTTCCTGGTGAAGGACAGTAGGATGAAGTACTGAAAAATCTGAAGCCACAGCATAGTCATCTTTTTACCTACAAATCAGTTCATTTTTGAAGAGGACTTTTGGGTGCCTTCCTGATATGATCTCTTACAGAGGCACAATTTCCTGTGGGGAATTTCTGGTCATGCTCCTTTACAGGTTGCTTTCTGTTGATCAACAACTGATACATGCAGCCATTGAAGAGTTCTCTCCTACCTGCTGACTAAGGATTGTGGTGGAAGGCTTCTTGTGCTCTGCTGCTTTCCTCTGGTTCCTACCACTGACTTGTATTCTGGTTCTGACGCCAGAACCCTAATCCCTGTCATCTCTGGCTTCCCATGGAACTTCAAATTAAACTCTCTCACTCTTTATCTTCAAATTAGTACCTGACTTTGACATGGCAACTGCCAGTGATAATTTCTTTTTGTCTATGTACCCTTGACTATCTTTACAGCAAGGGTAGAGCTGCAGGTGTAAAAAATCACCTCTTGGAGAGACAGAATTCAACTAGGAGCTGGCCTGTGACTGTAAAATGAAGTCCCTCCTGGGAACTCAGATTATAAAAAATCTCATTAACTTCTGCCTCAGGTGTAAAGATGTTTGATATTGTCTTCTCTAAAGCAAAAAAAACCAGCAAGTGGTATCTCTGGGGAAAACTTAACACCCCCACCAAAGAATTCCATTGCAAAACATTGAAAAAACCTACCACAACATTGCAGTGTTTAAATTTTCACTAGAAAAGAACTGCCAGTCATGTTGCAAGGCACACAGACTTAGAATGCACCCTAAATATGTACATTAACAGAAGTTGTATGGATTAATATCCCTCTTTCCACCTTCCTCTTTTCTTTCTTCTGAAATTCTCCCTGTCAGCAGAAGAATGTGTCATGAAACCAGACCAGACATTATGTTCCTTCATCTGGACTTAGTGTTTCCAAGAATTAAATCACTCTTGTTCATTTTTTGTTTTTCTTACCACAGCCTCCACAGAAGTTTTGGAAACGAAATAAAGAAATCAATACTATAGGCGAAGGCAAGACTGAAATGGAAAAGTCTTGCCTTCAAAGGGAGCCTGAGAGACATTATTTTGCTTGTGATAGTGTGTTTTGCATTTGGACATAAACATTTTTGTCATCTGTAGGTGCAAATACTTGTTTTTGCAAAGTTACCGTGTTGGCTTAGTAAGCTTGTCTGGAAGGGATAGGCAGTACAACTACTGTGAATGGTGCTTAGGATTTGACAGCAAGAAGTTCCTCCAGAAAGAATCAGATTTGTTCTTTTTTTCAGAAGTGCAGTGCCAGTTATACATCTAGCTGTATAAAGCAGGTTTTGTGAACCCCTTTGCAATATTCTAGTTTGCTGTTAGTATTTTCACACAGTTATACTGCCAGTTACCTCATGCATTGCTGCTAATTTTGTCAAATAGATGCACAGATAAAGTTTAAAGAGAAAGTAAGAGCATTTCAGTTGTTACATTTGACAGTCAGTTCCAAGAATTACTTCAATTTTTTGTGTTTGACTGTCCTGTTGGTTGTAGGTGTTTTTTATAAGCTTCCTCAAGTTCTATTTGTTGTGAAAACTGTCCTTTCCCCCACTTTCCCACTATAATACTTTCTATATGAGGCTTGTGTGTTTGTATGTCCCTTGATTTTCTGTCAAACTTCATTTAGCCTGATATGTTTGGCTCATGAAGACTGGGAATACTATAAAATATATTTTATATAATATTCTGTGTCGGTATACTGTCACTAAAGAATATTGGCATCTTTACAGCTCAGAATGAAATACTGGAACAGATGCTATAAGGTTAACTTCAGTTCATGAACAAAAACGAGGGAAAATCACTTGGTCTGAGGACAAGAAGATGCTTAAGAATGGAGCTGTCTGACTTGATTCACCAAAAGCATCAGTGAAAATTATTAGTGGTGTACTCATTTTCAAAACTGACATAAGCATTATTCATTTTCTCGATAGGAGTCTTATTAAATTTGAAATAACCAGTCAATGGAATTTAAAATCAATATAAGTAGAAGCAGAAGATATAACTGTACATTTTTGCCATCCTCAACTCAGAAATTTGTCCTGCTTATATAATGATAATTCAGTATTTCTATTAATATAGACTTTTTTAGCCTTTTCCATTTTATTTGTAGTTATATTAGGATTATGATGGAGTTTAAAATGGGTGATAAGCGATTATATCCAGAGAGCAAAATAACTTCTGAATAACAACTTTATTGGTGGAATTTTTAGGCTATGAGTGAGTGTATTGAATTTTGGCATAGGTAGGCTACACAAATTAGAAAGCAGGATTGTGCTAGATTTCCACAATTTATGGCTGACAATGTCTGAACCTAACGGTGTCTTAAGGTAGACTGAATCCAGTCATTTTAAAATTAAAAATTCCCTGCATGGAAGAGCTTGCAGGGAAGCAAAAGTGAGGCCATGATATTGGTCCATCCCAGAGAGGGGAAACTGTACTGTGCGGTTCTAAACCGCTCTGCTCTCAAGTTGAAGCCCGTAATAGAGCTGAGACAGGTTTTGAGCTTCGTTTTGGTGCAGTTACTCCACATGGCCATGATTTTATGTCAGTATTCAAAGGGAGAGTATATTTTTAGCATTCCAAAAAACTTCATCTGGAGGATATGGGGCAGAGCAACCTTCATCTCATTAATTTAGGAACCTGTAGTGTGTACAAATGTCAGCCATAGAGATCACAAGGAAGAGATTAACACGCAATGTTCAGCACATGATAAAAGGTAACATTCATCAACATTTATGCCATTTGAAACAATATTTTATTCTATTTGGACTGGGAAATTATTAGAGGGGAGTTTATGATTGGGTTAATTGTTAAAAAATATATTTTAAAATGTTATCTCTTTTTCATTATTTTTAATGCAAATTCATGAGGTTTTTTTGTTGTGTTTTCCTGTTTCAACTCATTGTCTGATAGTCTGTTAATCACTAAATGAAATTTCTTTTATATAGATTTTGCTTGGAGAAGGATGATGAAGCCACTTTTGATTCAAAATATGGAAACATCATGTCATTTAGACAGACAATTATATAGCTTGATTTTCAAGTACCACACATTTATGGGAATATACAGAACACCCTGTGTATTGCAACCCATAGGCTGAAATTCATTTGCAAAAGCAAATAAATCAGTTGGCTGAAATTGTTTCATTACAGAAAATCTTAAATAGGACAAAGTAACATTTTCTAATGATCTTGTTTGAAAATTGCTTGTCCAGCTCTGGAAGGAGCTATTTTATCTCAGCTGTGGCATGAAGGAATCTTGACATTTTGCTGGCAATATTAGTTCATCACTTTCTATGACTTGGAGCTTTTGCTATCATGTATTTCATAAAAAATGAAGAAGATTTTTTTTCTTCTGGGAACCTTGACCCTTTGGATAGCTGGGACCTGTCACTTTTTTTCTTGCATCTGAAGCTATAAAGAGCTTGTGGTACAGTACTTCCTTTTGATTACATGGCTGATAATATGTTAGCTATACATTTTATTCTAGTATGGTGTGGTGGAAGACATAGTATAGGTTTTTCTTGGACTTCATCCAGGAATTATTATAAAGGCTTTGGTCACTATGATAATAGTGGAAAATATATAATGTCTTGTGTATGCTATATTTTTAAAAATACAGATAATATTTTATTTGTCTCATGTCCTGCAGAATTCATAGATTTAACTGCTAAATAGTATGAACTGCAGGGATTATTATTCTTTTTGTTCTCTTATAGAAAAGCACTCCACATATTACATTTCTGATTTATCTAAGGGGCTGTTTAAGTGAGGCGTGTGAAAACAAAAACCCAGCAGCCACATAAAGACATATTTGACCAATATAGCCATCTAATTGGGCTCTCTGCTGTTCTCAAATATGTAATTTTTATTCTTTGCTTCTGCTCCACTTTATCGGCACCAGGGAAAACATTTAGTCTCTCTAGGCACCTATTCAAACTCGGATTGCAACTGTTGAACATAAGAGATAAAATTATAGTTGCATTCTGGGCAGCTGTGGATGTATATTCTGTCCTTAACAATGTACACATCCTAGGACCAAATTATTTTCTTCTTTATAGAACAGGTATTACTGCAGATGCTTATCTGTAACAGGCTTTCTGAAGAAAAATAGAAAACAAAGAGTCTTAGTTCATAGGATTCTCTTTGTAGGATTTATAACTCGTGTTTGCTTTTTTTTAATTTGTGGGGAAAACCAAATTGATTTGTTGAGCAACAGCAGTGTTATATATGGCCCCTGTTATAGAAAAAATTATACTGTGTTTGATATATCAATCTATGTCTGGACATTTGAGGCATTATATCACAATCTCAGTAATGTTTGTGTCTTGTGGTCAATATTTTATTGCTGGAACAAGACATTACACATACACAGTAATATTATTTATTGTTCATTGAGCCACAGAGGTTAGGAATAGAAAATGACCTATTAGATCATCCAGTCCACAAAGGAAATAACATCTTTGCAAGTGCAACTTGATGACAGCTAGATATATAATCATGACAAGAGTGCTATGACTCTAGAAAAGGCAAATGTGTGGTCTTAATTCATTGTCCCAAATCATGCAACTTTTTTACAAGTTGATACACTGTTCTGACCAATAGAATTTTATATAGAGAAACTCCCAAATATTACATAATGTTGAATTTACCTTATTTTTTGTATCATGTCAAAATATACAACTCATTTTCCTATTTAAATGATAACCAACTGGAGAAAAATTGTCAAATCCATTATCTAGAATTTACTTTTCTGGGAAAACCTTGGAGCACATAAGCAACAATTTTTCTGTAAGGTCTAAACAAAAATCTATCTCCTTTCCCTTACTAATGAGCTTTATTCTCAACTATGAGGACTGTAAACAGTGTTAAGCTATAGTTTCAGTTTAAGATGCAACCAGTATTTAGTGCCTGATAATTCTGTGTTTCTGCTAAATTTTCTTTTAATGACTCTTCTGCAGTAGGCAAAATTAAAATGTTAATACAGCTCCTGTTAGAACAGGACAAATTTGCACTTATGGTGTAAGGAGGATGGATGCCAGTCTTCAGAATATCTGAAAAGTCTCTCTCCACAGTCATCAACAGAATGGTAATAGTAAACAAAAAAGAGTTTTCAAATATGAGAATAGGTGCTTGCCCATCCTTCAGATGTATCTGTCCTTCCCTGCTCCAAGCTGTAGACACAACAAGTCAGAGAAGAAAGGAAGCATTTGCCCTGCTTTCAACAAGCAACAGTCAAGATGAAAAATTACTAATTATAGTGTGCTTGAGGGAGATTGTCATTAAAAAAAAAAGCAAAGAAAACCTAAAAGAGTGAGAACTCCCAAGTATTCCTGGAGTAATGACACATGTCACTGTAAGTGGGTGAAAATGCTCTGTTGTTTGTAACTGCAAGAATTTGTGGGTTCCTATTAGTAAGTGAATTCTGATATAAATAATAAACTTGGTCTGAACAGACAAACTCTATTAGGAAGATGAAGTCTTTCATGGTTTCTGTTATTTATAGTGAGTTCTGTTTGTTTAAGGAATGATTCAAGAATTTCACTCACTTTGAATAGTATCTTAATCTGAAAGATGACGTGTTTGTATTACTCGGACAGTACACAGAGCAAGGTATTTCTCGATGTGCGTGAAGTTGACAGATTCATGGCCTTCTTAAGCACAATGGATAACTGTTGCAGCACTTCTCATGCTATTACTTTATTATTGGAGACTGATGAGAAGTAAGTAGCTACTAATAACCTGTTGTGATTTCAAAAATAGGGTTTTCAGATAATTACTTTTGATAACATAATTATCTGCATTTTTTCTCTTTATTTCTGCCTGATATTAAAATAAAAGTTCACATAATTATTACTGATGCTGTGGATGAGGATGGAATTTTTCATTGATTTCATACCAAAACTTGTTAGGGGATGAAATCCCCATTTTTATCTTTTTATTTAAATATTTTGTTTTCTGTCAAATCCATTTTTGCAGATGATTTTTCATTTCCAATGGTATCACCTGTAGAGAAAGATACTTCTTTGAATCTATGTCTTCAATAACAGCTCTGAATGCCTGAGTTTTATACTTTGCAATTGCTAATATGCAAAGGTGTTTGTGCGAACACCTCATGGAGAATCTGAGGTGGCAAAGAAAGCACAATTTAGATTGTACAGGCTCAGCTGTTATGTGTAGCTTCATCATCTACAACTGTCAGCTATAGTGCCAAGAATGTGTCTCATTCATTGTGAGCTTAGGAAAACTATTAGCAATTCTAAGATGGAGGATAAATCAGAGTTAAAAAAACCCAAAACCAAACAGAAAATAGCCTTAGCTCCCCAGATTCAGAAACTGACAGAGTGGTCCTGTGGCTTGTCCCTCTTTTCTCACCCTTTCTGCATCTGGCAATTTTATCTTATTTTTATTTTAGAATAAAATGTGCACCTTATTAGAAATTACTGTTACGAAAAAACAATCAAATGAAGCCTGTGATTTCAGCTATGTCTTCTGCTTATTCATTTCTATGTCTTCTGCTTACTTGTTTCTAAAGAAAGCTCCTAGCACAAGAGCAAATGAGAATGTAATTGTAGTTTTGTATGCATGACGTCTGGAAGCTCATACGTTAGCTTGAGGTTCTTCCATTAAGCTTAATGAATTGAATCTGAACAGCAGTTTTAAGAGTCTCCCTGCTCCTCATCTATTAGCTTGAAAAATATTTGTCAACTCATTATGGGAGCTTGCCAGCCTTCTTGTCTATTGCCATTGTTTTTGAGCAGTTTCATACCTTTATTGAGGAAATCTGCGCAAATAATGCAAAATAAGTGCTCTAAATTTTACTTGAAAAATTTTTTAGCTAGTCTCTCTCTCTTTCTTTCTCACCTATAAGCGTCTATAATTGAAATTTGAGGAAAAGTATTAAGTGTTTGTTAAATCATTTATGCAAAGGATTTTAATTTTTTAGAAAAGTTGAACCATTTCTAATTAGACTCATGCATTTCTTTACAATGTAATGTTAAAAGTTCATCTGTGTGTATAAATCTTATTTAAGTTAGCAGCTGCAGAAACAATCTCACTCAATGAAATTATTCTCCAGCAGAACTTGCAGAATGTATCTTTTGTGAAAAGCGAATGTGATTTTTCTGTTTTACTTTGGTAGAAAATGAACTACAGCTCATTAGTATTTATAGGTCAATCACTCACAAAAACTGACAAGGAACAAGATAAGGAGTCTAAAGGTACCCAACTGACAGCAGTAGCTGGTCTGATATTCCTGAATTTGTACCTAGGAGAGCTTGTAGTATCTGGTATTTATGCATGAGATACTGTAGGGGAAAAAGGAAAGGTTACTTGATATTTACTGTCAAGATCCTGTTTTCTCAGAAGGTTTTTCCACAGTTCTGCTGGAGCAATCAGTGACTTGTACAGTCTGTGTCATGGAGCCTAATATAATCTGGACCTATTGATGCTATTTAACTGCACTTAAAATAAAAAAAAAACAAAACTGCACTTACTAAAAAGATGTAAGGGCATATCCCATCTATACAAGGTTCTTGTCATTATCTTAGCCAGTTCCTGAATGTATGCATCCCTTGTTTGCAGACTGAGGGGGTAAATCTCTCACTTCTGATTTGATTTGTGCTTTCATGTGTGCGCCGTAGGGAGAGAAAGCACAAAAACAGTTCTAGTATGGATATATGAGGTTGCTTATTAGTGCAGCTGTCCTTGGCAGATAACCTGAAACAGCTTATGTGCTTTTCCTCATCTTTTATCCAAGTAATTGGTAATCTGCTAATGGAGTGTGAGTATGACCCTCTACTGGAAGAGAGCATATACTGCGCTTCCAGAAAAAGTATAAAAACTGCTTCTGTCCATTTCACCAACTGTTTGAAGAATCAGAGGCCCAGCTACACAGATGGACATGAGCACCTAAATTAGATTTGTGACTCTAGCAAGGTGCTTCACAAAAATCCTGTCTAATGTTTAGGAAAACTCCTAGGCAACAGGCACCTGAATCTTCACCAGGAACCTGTAGTTCTGTTCTTGCATGTGATCAGTTGGACTGCCGTCCTGGCTGAATTGCTCCGCAGAAAAGTTCTGTGTAACTCTGGTATTAGTCTCCTAGAGAATTGCACTTTTCAATCTTAATCTTTTTGTTTTAATGTCAGCTTTCAGACTTGTAATTCTCAGGCCAAGCAAACAAACATGAAAAAGAACTGAGTTTGGCACAGCATCCATCTGCAGGGCTGAAACTTTTTCAGGCTGACAGCTGCTACTTTAGTTAATGAAGTATTTAGAGCAGCAGTTGGGTGTCATCTTTCATGCAGACCAGAAAGTTGTGTAGGACATGTGCTTTGGCATGGTATCTAACAGATCTTTGCAGGTCAGAGTTAGAAATCTTGGTTTCATGCAGTTAATGTACTGCAGTTGCACTTCTCATAATTTGTTTAGGTTTTATATATTTTAGCTTGTTTCTTTCCTAATTTTTGAGCCCAAATTTGCTATTACAAACCCAATATTCCACCTGCTTGGAGAATACAATGTTCTCTTCTCAGGCATCTCATGCCAGTCCCAGTCTTTTTGTCCAGTTGTCATCCTCCCAGCATGGTGAATATTTCTTAGATGGAATACATCCAGGCCCACCTTTAGGTGTGTGTGGTGGTTTCAGCCACAGCTAAGACCATGAGGTCCTGCACTCACTCCCCTCTACCCAGTGAGATGGGGAGAGAAAAGCAACAAAGGGCTTGTGGGCTGAAACAAGGACAGGGATGGCTCACTCACCAATTATGGTCAGAAGCAGAACAGACTCAACCTGAGGAAGAAAAAAATCAATTTAATTAATTACCAATCAATCAGAGTAGGATGGTGAGACATAGCAGCCACATTTTAAGACACCTTCCCCTCACCCCTCCCATCTTCCTGGGCTCAAATTACTTTCCTCCCAATTTCTCTGCCCAGTGGCCCAGGGGGACAGGGAGTGGGGGTTGCAGTCAGTTCACCTCTGCCTCTCTTTCCAGCATGAGATCGATCCCACAGGCTAAAAGAGTTCAAGAACAAAGTGTTCCAACGCAAGCTTCCCATGGAGTCACAGACCTCTTCAGGCACAGCTCCTGGCTCTGGCATGGGGACATCCATGGGCTGCAGACAGGTCCAGCACACCCTCCTCCCTCTTCATGCTCTGGCATTGAGTGTTTCTGGTGGGGAGGTCTCCTTGCTTACCATGAGCACTCAGAGTCAGAACTGCTCTCGGACACACCTTTCTGCTCCATGGCCTAAACGTCAGTATCTGCTCCCCCATTGAACTTCCATGGGTTGCAGGGAACCTCGTTTACCTCCTCCTACTCTTCTACATGCTGATCTGGGTGTCTGAAGTTCTCTGTTTCCCCACCTCCTCCTTCCTCATGGCAACAGATGCTCTCTCTTTTGCAGACCAGTGGTCTTTTGTTCAAGTCAATGGTGTCTCCTGGTGATTCTCTCCTCCTTTTTCTTTTCTAACCAGTTCTTCCGCCCATAAATATTGGTTCAAAGAGGCTTTTCCCTATTGCTAACTGGCTCAGCCTGGGCTGGAGGTGGGTACGCCTTGGAGCCAGGGGAGCTTCACGAAGCTTCTTACAGCTGCCATCAGTGTAGCCCCTTCCCCCACTACCAAAACCATTCCCCTGCCTCCTCCAAACCCAACGTGGTGTGTAATACAGGCACCAGACTTAAGAGTGTAATCAGCTTGAACTCTCCTTCGTTTAGTCACTAGAGAGAGAGACGTCCAGAAGATAATTAAGATAATCTGAGGATACCTGCAGATCTTTGATTGTGTAAGGAGCCTGCAGCAATCATGCTTCTAAATGGACAAGTATCTGTGATTAGGAGGCTCAAGTTCTGGCTATAGGCTCTAGTTACTCTATTGCTTTCCCAGTACACTGTTCTCTCATTCTTCTGTCACTCACCGTTCTTTATATTGTTTGAAGTCCTGAAGAGAATTAATTGAAAAAACATACAGAATAAATGTCCTTTTTTCTGCCAGTTCAAGAACCTGCCCTGGAGTGAACAGTCATCACAACAAAAATCCTTCTATGTTCTTACAGGCTTGATTCCAAAACCAGTTCTGTTATAAAAACAAAGCTTCCAAGTACAGGAAGGAAAAAAGCCAGTGGAAAACAGTAGGCTTGTCTATAAATTGAACAATGATCTTCACTTCTCTGGGATCAGTGGAAGACAGTAAACCTAATTAATGCTAGCTAGAACTCCTGGCAGCAGGCTTTTAACTTTAGATTAAAAACTATCAAGACAGCACCCACTGTTTGGTAGATAAGGTTTCCATTACAACACAAATAAAAATATAGTGAACATTCAGCTTAATAAAACAACGACAAAAGGAAAATGAACTCTTAAAAAATTCATTGAAAATTCTGTGCTAAAATCACCTCAGCATATATGCTGAACATTATGTAAATCTAGTTGCCCAATTGCACCATTTTTATGTGACTGAAAACTTGCAGGAGGCCTTATTTGCACATCAATTTTTATTACCTTTATAAGTGACAAGAGAGTATGCAAAGCCATAGGAGGTGATAAATACAGTACTGTATTACATCTCCCAGAGTGTATACACATATATCACCCAGGGGTAGAACCATGGCATGTCCTTCATGGTTTTACTTCTAGCTGCTGTCATAAATATTCCTGCTGAGTGCTAGCAGCAGAGAAGTCTGAGCACGATTCATTGCATCTTCCCAGTCATACAGGAATTTCCAAATTGCAGCAGATCCAATTAGTGTCTTAAAACCTCTGATGTATTTATGGCAGATACTGTAATCTCTGCACAGCTTTGAATACCAGCTGTGTACTGTCAGCAGTGTAGCCTGTTGCCTGCAGGCTCCAAATTTACAATAATATTTTGAGGAATAGTGAAATGTTGCAACCACTTTCTGAAAGTTTCTATTGGTCCATAGGCCCAAGACTTCACTGGATGACAAGCAATGCTCTAATACTGTTGAAATCATGGAGGAAAACAATTTGGCTTCTTGATCAGTGTTCTGTAAGGAGGAATCTTCTTGCATCATTCTGTGTCTGTTTAAACAGGAAATGGCAGGATCAAATCCTAAAAGCCTGAGCTCCTTGGGCTGTCTAAATTACCTAGCTTAATGTGACTGACTTTGAGATTTATGACTTCTACTGTTATACAAATTAAAATGAAGTAGCTTTTATTAATCTATAAGAAGAATGTTGGCATGGAACATTAGAGACAAAGACTTATCTGAAAATATGAACCTTACAGTAGCTTTGTAGATCAAAGTCCCAAGGTGTCAAATTCCAAAAATGAAGATTGCACACTGAAATAATCTAGTCACAGAACCTGCACACAAACAGTATCAGAAGGACTCTCCTACCTGATGCCAGCCATTGCATCAAGACAGGTTATGCTTTCTAATGTCACATAGAAAAAACCTCACTTAGCTAAAACTGGTTACTGGTTTATGTGGAAAATAAATGCTCTTTAACTTATAGGAGGATGCATCAAACCAGGGGATAAAGATGTTCCACCTGATATCTTTTAGTCTGCAACAGTGGTGCATTCTGCGTAATTAATTCATCCTAGTTATCTCTGAAGGAGAATCTGCCAAACCCCATACTTAATTAAATCATCTGTAGTTCCTATGCAATACTTCTACAGGAATGGAATTTTAAATCACATTTTTTGTTTCCTTATATTCTATGGTGGAATCGAAAATGAACAGGCTTGTACCCTCATAGCTAAATGTGCATTGTGTGCCTGTAGATGTTGGTCAACAAAATGGCTGAGTAACTCTTTCAGCTAAAGTATCTATAAACTGTGGCTGCTGCCTTACTGGGAATGACTTCATACCAGCATAGGACAGAAATTTGGAAGTTGGGCAGGATTTCACATTTACCTGTTTTTTAGTTCTTGGAGATCTGTATGATTTTAATATTGAGGAGAAAGAAACAATAACATTGAGACCTTTCTTTCTATACATGAGAAATTAGTGTAATCTGTGATGATGAACCAAGCATTTCAAATTTTAGCAGAGACCAAGGGGTATGACAGCTAAGAATTTTTTTAAAATGTCGTTGACAAGAGAGCAAGCTGCCTCCTGTGTCACCAAACATGGGAATTTCTCAGTCAACCTCTTCTTTCCCTTATATAAGCAAAGATTCCATTAACTTCAAGACTGGGATTTTGTTTATAGGGGACAGAAGGAGCTAAGCCTTATTGGGCAATGTTACCATAATTTATGTAATGGAAAATAGCATTAATTTTGAGCAAACAGAAATTTCATACAATATGAAAAATAATGAGAAAAAAATTCTTAACATCTTTACAGATTGATGCTGACAGTAGGTTTCAAGAATTTAGTTGTTATGATAATTCTCCCTTAGAAAGTGTAGCAAACTTACTTGAAGGTCTCCAAGAAATTGCATTTCTATTCACAGATTTGTGGTGTCAGTTGGAAAAGTATACAATAAATTCTTCACACCAAAATTATGATGTATTCTTCTTTTAAGTAAAAAACAAAATCCATTTTAATAGAGGAATTTCTACTGCATCTGTCTAATTATAATGAAGGTTACATGGTGGGAAAACACACACATCAAAGCTGATTCTTCCTGTGTCACTTTTAATTTGAATATCTGCATTAAAATCAATATCAATAAGAATACTTGGCCTTAGGAACCCAAGTAAACTTTATTGTTATTGTTCATTAAGTAAGGCAGAAATTAGGTAAAAAAATTGGATCCTAACTTTCAGGTTTTTCCTTGTGTTGCAAGTTTGTTGCAAGGGGAGAGACACAGTTAAGCAGTATCAGGAGAAAGGAGGGCAACTTGGAACAAGCAAGCTATAAAATAATAGAAGCTCTGCTCAGGGAAAAAAATAACTGCTTACATATTAAATGTGCTCTTTCTCTGTGTCACAAACTAAACTATTTAGGTCACTTAGGAGATATTTATTTGCCTACAGTTGCAATTTCATTAGAATTCTAGAATCTCCAATTGAAGGTTATGAAGTTAATTTATTATGGCAATTTGTTCTGAAGATAGAAAAAGACCTTAAAAAATAATAGTTTACATTTTACTTATCAGATTGCCCTGTTCCACCTCTTGAGAAAGCCTTTATTTTAGCCTTTTAGTTAACACAAATGAGAGAATGAAAATGATGGTACATAAATGAAACGACAAGGAAAATCAACCAATGGTTCCTTTGTGGCTATATCAAGTGGAGGATCCATTACTCTAGAGCTGTTATTAGGTGACCATATTTCCTCAGCCTCCTGATAACATTGAAGCAATCAATTAAAAGCCTTAGCTGTATTTTCTTCTCTTTCCAACACCTAGAAGTGTACTTGAGCTTTGAATGCTTTTTCCATATTTCATTGTGACAGGTCTCTGATCTGCATAACAATATCAGAGACAAGGATTTGTACACACATTATGACACTTATGAACTTAGAACAAAACTTTTTAACTGTTTTTGAAGATTTGTACAAATATCTTAAAAAACAATGTAATGCAGGTACCTTCAAAGAGTAAAGCATCAATAGATCTCTAGATGTATAAGTAGCTGCTATCTTGAGAAATTTAGTCAATTTGAATATGACAAGGGTGCATTGTTTTCACTACAGTGGTTAGCAGGATTGCCCAAGAATTTCTGGTGGTTGCTTCTTTCTTTCACTGTCTGAACAAAACTAGTGACACTAAAATGGAAGGTATTTATTTGAAAGGTAACAACTTCCAGTTTAGGATATAAAGAATTTATGTCTCAGATAGGAAAATAAGTTTCAATGCTCCTGTAAAAATGAAAATCTTTTAATTGCAATGGAATGTCTTGGGTGGCAGGAGTATCTCTCACTTTAAAAGTATGGCCAGAAGAGAGCCATTTTCTATTCAGTGATTCTTTCCCTGTGCGTTTCTGGTACTGCAAATCATTGCCAAAGCAGCTGTACTTCTCAAAATGATAAATTTTGCTTTTGGGATCTTTCCACACAGAAACAAAGCAGAGTAGCTATTTCTTACAGTACTCCTCTCCATAACCTTATGACTGGAAATATTTTGAGACTGAACTGCTATAGCTTCATCGATCTTTCAGCGGGGTGATGTCATAGTCTGTCACTGTCCCACAACTGCTCTAACTAGAGCTAGAAATCTACCAGGGCTTTGGCCAGTATAAAAGCTGCCCCATAGTCAGAAGCAGCCTACTCCTTTGCTGTTCACTCAAGTAAACACAGAGATTTTTTTCAAGAAGAAAATTTAGGCAGTTGGAGCAAATGCTATGAGATATTTATACACTAATTGTGGGTGATCTCTTTCTCATGTTTGTGGATGTAAATGAGCAATGAACCACATGAAGATCTGGTTATGTACATAGCTGGGCAAAACTGAGAATTAAAAAAAATTATTGTATACACACTGTTAAGGAGTTAGACAGATCTCTCCCATTATGCAAAGATCCTCTCAAAACCATGAAATCCTTTGAGAGAAAAAGTGGTTTCATTGACTTTGGTGTCATACTTACCAGAAAGATAGAATAAATGTAAATGAAAACATGAGATTTCTTTTCTTAAAAAAGCAAAAAAGTTCATCAAAGAAGTAGCAAATTGTCGGAATGCTTTCTCATCAAGTTGCTGGGACTCCCCTTAAGAGGAAACTTTGGACAGATAGCAGCCTGGGTAGCTCTTACCAAGCAGATGAATATTAAAAAATAATTATTTCTCACTAAGGTGCCTCCTGACTATCTGATCCAACCTACATCAGGCTGCTTACAGACAGCCACCAATGCCAGACTGATTCCTGTCAGACCTGACCTTCCAATGGAGCGTCTGACATTGGTGCACATTACCTCTACCTCTGCACTGAGCTACAATGATTTTACAGGTGTTTCTATCCTTGGTGTAGAGTGATTCTTTATATTTGACAAGGTATCAGAGTCTGTTTTCCCCTGTAATCCATATCATTTTATGTAACTTGCTGGGAAGCAACACATCATCTGGTTTTATACATCTCAAACTGGGTGTTCTGGGGACATAGGTATCCTGAAAGACAAAACCATGTCCTCATGATCAAAGGCTGTAATTCTCTGCAAGGGTACTGTGTATAAGAACTGAGAGTGCAGATGGATGAGCATGCAGCTGCAGCAAGGGTGAATATTATCTTTGTTCCTGCTACCTGCTATGCCAATTTAGAAATAATTCTGTAAACATACCTACAGAGTATAGGAGATGTAATTGAATATCTGAATGTAACACATTGCTGATGCTTTACTTATTCTTGAAGGATACAAAAGGTCACATTATATTTGAAGGTCTAGCAGCTGAGTTGATGTAAGAAAGCATGTAAATTTGTGATGTACGGGAACCACAAAGTTAGATTCTGTTCTCACAGAAACTTCTAAATTGTGAAACCACTGTTTTTATTAGGGCTGCCTCTGATTGACAACTGTATAACTGAAAGAGCAACCTCATTCTCTGATTCTATAGCTCAGGCCCAATACTATATCCGGCAGGCAGGCTTCCTTCTTAGCTGATCTTAAGGTTTTATGGAAACAGACAACCTCTGCTACTGTGTGCAATAAATATAGAAATTACTCAATCATCTCTTTATTATCATGCACACAAATAAATTACAGAGACTCAAAAAGCCTTAAAAATACCACTGCTAATGACAGCATCAATGCAGTGTTTTCTCCTACACATGTACAGTAACGTTGCGGGGAAGTCTGGGAGGTCAAATGCTCTGGATGTTCTGAGTTCTGCTGATATGAATACCAGTGATGTGGATGTGCTCTTGGCCCAGGGACAGGGTATCTGTTGTGCAAGAAAAGCGTTGCCAAAAGCAATTCTGTTCTAAAACGCAGAAGACTGATGCTACGAAGACCTTTGGTAGAAGTGGCAGAGGGGGCATGGGGGTTCCTCCACAGCTCCACTGGTGCTATTCCAGTCACATCCATTCCACAATGGGTGGACTGGAAATGCTGTACCAGATACAGCAAAGGGCTCAGAGTGATAACTCAGTGTAATACAGGAGTTAGAAAAGTTGATAGATTGTAAAGCTTCTATTAAAAATGTTTTACCTATGTTCATAACTCTTCCCTTAAATATTTACTAGGGTCTGAAAAGTGTCAGGCTAAATGTCAGATCAAGAACATTTGGTGCTCATTTATACATTGTTTATGTCTCCCTTCATTTTTCTTTTGTTCTTATGTCCTTTATACAACTGCACTTTTGGATTCATAATCTCTTTTTCTCTTAAAGATAGCTGCCATTAATTTAAGTTGAACTTTTGCAAAGTATTAGGTATAAAGAAGCTTATTTTTCTATATTGCAACTGCATTGATGTAATAAACTGCTAGTTTGCATAAAAGTGTTTTTTTAAAATTAGGTTTTTCCAGGAATTACTATAGAATACAGCAACATTTACTTGAGAAATATTAATAAATATAACAAACCCAACAGCTATAGGCCTTTAATAAGAGAAGTGTTTTAGGTTCGTTTCATTGCTGCTTGGATACTATTTAATAGAGAATTATAAACCCTATTTATAACTGAACAGTACATAGATGGTATCATGGGACTATATTGCATAAGCTGGGAACATTCCATAAGCTGTATCTCTTTTAAACTATACTAGATTTTTGCTAAAAAGCATTTACGTTAGGACTGCACTACTGCCTTGTTAATTCAGGAAAGTTGTATCTCCAGTCAGACAGCATGTATCGGAGGGCTAGTTGAATATTACCCTGTCATAAGAAATCTTGTTTCACACAGTACTTGGATCTAGGTAGGTGACTTGATTCTGTGGTTGAAAACCACTGGAAAGGAAAATTATTTTGGATTTTAAAGTAATGTGACTAACTGGTGTTATTCTAAGTCATCAACAATATTTTAACTATCATGATTTACAGTTAGTATCCTTTTTGTGTCAAGAGGCCCCGGACTGAAACTGGAGCCTTTTGTGTAGATGTTATATACTGTCAAAAATTTGTTCCCTTCCTCTCTGAAAGCAATGTGGATGATATGTTTTTTTTTTCCTGAAAGCAATGTGGATGATATGTTTTTTTCCCTTAGGATTAAATTCACGCTGCATGAAAAACAATGGTAAGTCTCAGGTACTATTTGTCTTATACAGTTCTACAAACAAGGTTTACCTGTGGTATGTAGATTCAGATCTATGTACTATATCTCCTCAAAACCAGAATTTCACACCTAAAGAGTGAATTTCAGAAAAGGCAAAGAATTTATATAAGCAGGCATCCAGTCAGTTAGGTAGCTGATAAACCGTGACATGACTTCTGCTTGGAGCAAAGGAGTGAAAAAAAAGCTTCTGCATATTGTCAGAAATGGAGGACCTGGTCTTTGCCTTTGTCACATTTGAGCACTTACCTATTTTAATATGGGCTGGCTTAGCCTTTGCTTACATGTGACCTGTATTATAGAATGTGATGTCACAGAAACAGTTATTGCATCACAGTAAGACTGTCTTGGATGGGGAGAGCAGACGAGAGTGGATCAGTGGCTTTAGGTTAGTATAAACACATGCTTTTGAAATAAAGTAACTAATAATTTACTCTTTAAGATCCTGCAAATTGGTGTGTTTTATTAACCAAAATACCCAGGAACAGATAAATGCTAATTCTGCTCTATAGACCAATATCCTCTCTGCACATATAACTTGCCTGGAGAGAGATGTGCCCTGCAGAGGAGAGTGGTAGCGTGGTTAACATGAATGGACAAAATTCTAGTTTATGTGGGCAGTTATACTAATATCCAGAGTTTTTAACTTCACAGAAAGGGGATTCCTGTGATAAGCTAACACTAAACATTTTGTTAAGAAAACATAAATGGCTACTTCAAAATGTCTACCATAATATTAGAGGGAATGGGGAGAATTTATTCAAAGTGCAGTTCCAGGGAGGAAAATGAGATACTGAAATTACAATTCATTCATGGTACTAGAAAACTAAACATAAGATAGCCATGAGTACACTTCACCACTGTAACACTTAAAGTAGTGAGAGTTGTAAACAGCTTCCGAATAATAATTAGAGGAGTGGTGGAAAGCCCTAACTACTTTAAAGTGGTATGTCATCGCCTCATGAAAAAATATTGCATTATGTAATTGCCTGTGAAAGCAGACTATGAACTTGGCAGTCCTCTCTAGTCTCAAGGCTATTTTGTTCTTTCATTTAGCATTTGATTTCTGCTTTTAAGTGGATGCAGATTTTTAGGAAAGGTACAATATGTCACCATACACTGCACTGTACTGTGGGCTAAGCGAAAGCAAAGGGAGCAGAGTACTATATATTGCCTCAGCTTGTGCTAGACCATGTGAAAATGCCCCATATTTTATTTATCAGACATGTTTTGTCAAGGTTTCTGTAGGAATGGAAGAACAAGGCTGTTATAATTAAACTTAATTTCATGGTACAGTCGCTGCTGAGTAATGATAATTCTGCACATACACATTCAGGTGAACAGAATACATCTTATTACCTATGCTTGTTTCAGACTTTATACTCTGGGCTGGCTTTGGTAAGAAGATTCAGTTCCTGTCTTGGGTAGGAATTCTTTTACCATATTTGCTGGCCAGAAATCAGTCTAAGACTGCCCAACCATCATTTTGATAAAAACTGCCAACTTCAGTTGCATTTGAGTGTTGTCACAGAAGAGATCTATGTCCTTTAGTAATCCTTGGATTTACCTGGTCTCCTGGAAAATATCTCTTGAAAACTAATTAGAATTGGTTATTGTCTTCCAAGTACTGGTGGTGTCCGAAAGGTTTATCATACATGCTTGAACTGCTGTAAATCCACTCTCAAAGAGCACGATGCCTTTCTTAAAAGAGACAGAATGCTGGCAACATTTTTTTCCTGAGGAGTCCTATAGACCCATATGCTGAGAACAAGTTATTGCCTCTCTTTGGACAGAACAGTTTCTGGAGGGTATTGGCACTTCTCTCCTGAAAGAACAAGGCCTATATGGATGCTCAAGCAAAGACACAATATTTTTTTTCTTTTAAAAACTGAGCAATTACCTGTGGAGGATTCAGACTGACTAAAAAAAAAAATAAAAATCTAAGAGAAAGACATTTTCAGTGAATCAAACTAAGACAGTAAAAATACAGGACTGAGTGTAAGGAAGAGACTTCTGCTCCTGATCTTAATTGTTTCATCTGATCTAGGAACAGCATTTAAATAGTCATTGCTGTGGATTCACAGTCTACAGAATAGGATTAGTACTTTACTTGAGAAGGATGTACGTCTTTTATTTCAACTTACCAAAACACTTTTGGTATTTTGGATGGAATAAAATCTAAAAATGAGAAATCTGCTTTCCTTGCATCATGTATTTGCTGTTCAACATACAATCAGTTTTATCATACATACTCTCTTGCTTTGATCAGCAGTGGCAAATACATTATTTCTATTTGACATCTTCCTTATTCTTATTGAAAAAGTGTTGTTTCCATGTATTACATATCCTGAGGTACATTCTTCTGTTGGCATATATGTTTACATCTCACTGCCAGTATAAAAAGCTATACTAACCAGACAGAGTTGAAACATTTTTAAATTACATACTCTGTAGATCTCATTAGAGCGTTTACGGCAAGTTAGTTTAAGCTGAGCTTGCACTTTATTTGCATTTGCTTTATACTGGCATTTGAAGAATAGGGTTTTGCTGGCAGAAACATTCAAAGTGAATGTTAATGCTGTGTTGAGGAATATTTGCAGAATGTTTCAACTTGAAAAAGCTGATGTTTTAGCTGCTTCAAATATTCATTCAGTTGAGAAACAGGGACATATAATTTTTATGCAATATATTATAAGTAAGTTTTGAATATTTGTAACCAGTTCCCTATGGAAAGTTTATTCAAATACACAGTAAACATGAAAAAAATGTGATCAGTTCTGAAGATTCTGGAAATAAGAGAAAAAAAGAATATATTGCAAATTAGTTTTTCAACTCACAAACTAAAAGAAGTGGATCTCCTCTCCAAAGACCATTTTATTTTGTAAATCTCTGTGGATCACTAGGATTAACAAAAGGATAGATTGGAATTTTCTGTCAGAACAAAGACTGAATATGAACTGATCAGCGAGGTGCTGCAGTACAGCAGAGCTCCTTGCTATTCTCCTCTTGCTTCAGTCTTCTGTTGTGCTACTCTCTTCAACATTGCACTGCAAAATTGTTTGGCAGTTTGACTAAGAATGAGAAATAAACCACTTTGCATAATCATTAGTTTCACTTAAACTACAACTTACCCCAGAAGTGATCTCTTCTAGAAGGCAAATTTTCCTTCATTTTCTCAATGTATACTCAAGCTTCATAGTAGAGAATCTGCAGCATTGACAATAAGAAGGTGCTATGTAAGTACAGATGATGATGATGACTATTTAAAGAGTGTGCTTACTGTTTTATCATACAAAGCTCTAGCAAGGCTTTTGATCAGTTTATCCAGCACTATCTTACCTGTTTTTGTGACAAAAATAGTATTTTTTCACTAGTTCATCCAAATTGGGGTGACATTTATCACTTTATTCTGTTCTTTTTGTGTTGCAAAGAGCTGGAATAATGACAAAATTTCTGCCTGTCAAATACTTTTCTTCTGTTCTTTATTCACAAAACTCCCAGTAATGTCAGTGAGATTTACAGTGATGATGGTAACTAATATGAGTTTTTAATTAATATTTCTCAGTATTTAGTAAAGTATGACTTAGAGGTCCTCTTCTGCCTTCAGCCATGCTAACTTAAGAAATTGGGATTTGTATGCACATATTTATGGGTGAATTTGGTAAAAATTAAATAGATCCTTACTGAAATGCTTTTCAGAAACATAAATCTTATCGTTGTGTAAAAGTTGCTACCCTCTTACTGGAGTGCCTGATAAATGTGTCAATAAGCCATCTGTGCTCCTTTCTCTGTGTGAATGGCTCACTGAGCCCAATTTTGCCTTCTAAATAAAACAGACTGGTCTCCCACTGTTGCCACAATATCATCCATTTTACTGTTCCACCTTTCTCTGCTCTCTGAGTCTGCAAACTCTTAAGAGTAGCCCCATCCTCTCCTGCAGGTAGCGTTCATTATCCCACTCAGTCGACCTTTATGTTTCCTGTTGAGCCCTGGAGCTAAGCATCAACTAGCTTGTTTTTCCCCACCAAGTAAAAAGCATTAATGCCAGATAAGTCACCCATCAGACACCTATTCTGTGCTCACTTTCATTTAGTTTCCAGATACCTTGAAAAGATAGATAACACTCATCTGAAACAGGCTGGTGGGTAGAAAGGATGACATAGTTTTACTACTGCTTTTTCATCTTTTGGAGTATTATAGTAGTGGATTACTTGATATCAATCATCCAGAGTTGTGTACAATATATGATGTTTTCTATTTTATGCTTGCAAGTGGATAAAACAGAAGGTTTGTTGTATAAACTCAGTGTATAGTTTTACATGCGGTACATTGTAGGAGTAGCTGTTAGCAGTTTAGAGTTTTAATTAACTATAACTTAATAGCTTGAAAACAGCTATTCTGGAAGCTACTGATTTTGTCTGAACTACACAATTTAGTTTTTAAAAGGTACATAGATTTCTACAGCTGCACTGATTACATTTTTCATTTACATAACAAGGTCAGGTATTTCTTTGTAAAATAGCATTTTATAATATGCAAGTAGCAAAAGGAAACATCTCTTTCTCTGCAGGTTTTTATTATTAGATTCTTAAAGTCCTTCTTAGAAGCAAATAATTATATTGTAAACTGAACTGTATTAGAAGTCCACTAAAATACTCACACTCTCACAATGCTATTTTGGTGTGGCCTACATTCATCAAATTCTAGTGTCTTTAGATATCAGTAATGAATTTTGTTTCCCCAGTGAACCAGCTGGAGAGCAATCATTGTCTTCACATGTAGCAGATATTTTACTGGAAGACCCACTGTCTACTTTGCACATTTTCTTGCACAGTTACTGTCTCTGCATAAATGTGAAAGCCTACAAAAGAAGATGATGTGATCTAGGAAAGTGATTTCTGCTGGGTAGACCCTTCCCCTGAGGCACTCCAGACAACAAGCTGCATGAATCTGTGCTGGGTCTGTGCAGGGCTGGTATCAGGGCCTCTGCACTGTTCCCCTGCTCCAGTCCAAGGTATCAAAATGACCCTGGACACAACCAGACACATCTCAATGAGCTCCTGATTCCGGTTTCAGCACCAGTGTGGCCACAATTGTGAGCAAAAAGAAGGAAGAGGCAGCAGCCATGCAGTGGCTAGAGGAGGGCAGAAGCACAGTTGAGGAAATGATAACAGAAATCCTGATGCTCAAGCAGACTCAGGAAGGATTGGCAGATGTCATAGGAGGGCTTGGGGACTAGGCAGACCTGGATTCACCTGGCAGTTTTTTCAGCTGAGACTTGGCTACCAAAAGGATGAGAACTCCTGAATTAGCAGATCTAGGAGTGTGAAAAGATAGACCATGTACAGGCTAACTTGCCCCTTTCAATTTCCCCAGGTAAAATGAGGGCAATAATTTTTACTGACTTTATAAGCACATTGAAAAGCGTACATCAAATGTTTGCATGTCAGATTTTTCCTTAGATTATGCTTCCAAATGGAGATCTTTGCTTAATTTCCTCAGTGTCTTTGCTTGCTTATGTGGAAACAGAACTGAATACCAAAATACTTACAGATAGTTCAGAATGTAGACATCTTAGTTGCCTAATAAAGATGCTAATATAAAACCAGATTTGCCACACCTCAGCTTTTGGAAGTTGCCTCTCTCCTGCATTATTGAGATTTTCTTTAAATTATGCAGTGGCATGAGATTTATGGGGCATTGATAATTATGAGGAGAATCAGCTATAAAAGGATTGCTCTAAAGTACATATTACAGAATATATTTCTGTGCATCTCTGTGTGTCAGGACCTTCACCTGAGAAAAAACAAAATTAATCCGTATTTGCACTGGATACTGAAGAAATTGCTTTCAGGTCAAATTAATTTGGGTTTATCAGGACTCACTATGATCACCTCAGACAAATTCAGAGAGCTTCACAAGAGTTGCTCCCCTATTCTTGCATGGTTCTTACGAGGAGAAATCCTGGAGAATGGATAGCCACAGAAACAGCAAAACAGTGTGTGAGGAGAGCTATGAGAAGCAGCGGCCATCAGAGCTTCTGGGTCCTTCCAGTGAAGAGTTCACATTTAGAGCCCAGGACTCCAGATGGTATTTCTCAAAGCCTAACACATGGGTGACCCGCATTCCTTAAAACTTCTTTAGTTAACCTGCAATGTTCCAACGTATTTTTATGCAAACTAAGAAACAGCAAACTAGGAGAAAACACAAATAACGCAATATTCAAAGTTTAACAGTTTTTCTGGTAAATGGAAATTATTGTAGCAGTTCAAGATAACCCATAGAGTTTTTTCTGATTCAACTTTAGTGACAGTGTTACACAGTGAAGCTATAAATGCTCAAGGAAACATGAAAGAAGAGGCAGCACCAGTGCAGTGGCAAGGGGAGGGCAGAAGCATAATCAAGGAAATTTTAACAGAAATCCTGAGGCTTGTATAGAGTCAGAAAGGATTGGTAGATGCAGGAAGAGGCAGACCTGGATTCACTGGATCACGGGACACTGGTGTTTTTTTCAGCCTTTTATCTGAGCTGAAACAGATACTGTAAAGCTTTGGGGGCTGGGGGTTGGTTGTCTTTTTTTTCCAATTTGCTTTCCTGCTGCTTCCTTCTCTTATTTTTTTCAAAGCTCTTAACCAAGGAGATAAAGCTAATCAACTCACAGAATTAATATGGAATTGCTTTAAGAAGAATCCAAATAGTAGTATGAATTTGATTAGTCTTATTTTTTTCTTTGTATATGCTTGGTAACTAGCTAATATAATGTAATAAGAATATAAAGAAATGAAGGCAGAGCGTATTAACAAACTTGGCAATGAGGAGTGTCACACTATTCAACAAAGTGTGGTCAGTTTGTATGATTTTAATACTCTTTAAAGATTTCTAAACCACATAATGTGTTGGGAACACTGTTTCTTTTGACTTCCTCTGTGATGTTCTCCTGTTCCTTTCAGGTCTAACTTAGAGATATTCTAGTGAGCTTTTTCAAAGTGTGTAGCGCCTGCTATCAGTTAATTGTGGTGCTGCTTCATTTGCAATGAATTTTGCAGCTACTAGCTGTCCTCCTTATCATTGCTTAGCTAAACAGCATGGGATTCTGGAAATGAGGAACAAAAAATATGTGAAAATCAAAACAATAATGTCTAGATATCTGCAACCTCATTGTTAAGATTTTTAAGGAGACCAAAATCTTTCCTTTGAATGAATGTGTGTGTATGCATGCCATGGAGCACCAATTTTAGCTCTGTAGTTAAGCCTGAACTATGCTTTATTTGGAGATTAAGGTTTCCATCTCCTGATTATATGTGAAGAAAATGATGTATTACTGCATAAAACTGCTGCAAACGTCACCTCTCCTTTGAAGAAGTGATGAATTTACAAAAAATACTGTTTATTATGTTTACATTTGTTTTTAATTAGATTTTTGAAGAAAATTAACATATTTTGCCCAGCTTTTTATCATTCCAGTTGATTTCATTAGAAACATTCAGGCATCTTGAATTTTCTAAATAATTTAAACTCAGTGCAGAGTCACTGTCTGGGTTGATAAAGACTGTTTGGGTTTTTTTTTTCCTAATTGTTGATCCTTTTTTGCTATTGCTCCTAACTGAAAATATCTTCTCTAATAAAATAGATAACAATCTTTTTCACAGTTCCATTTTTCTTTCAAGATCTAGTTCTCTGTTCTCTTCTTTAGCCATTGCAGTATTTTTCCCCTCAATTGAAGAACTGCTTGAAATATATTATATGTGTATCCATTCAACTAAAGTACTAAGGAGTACAAAAATTACTCAACCTGTGAGTCTCCCTTTGAGCCATGAGGTCATTATGAGATATGATGCAAAAAATGGTGTTTGCAGTGTGCACCAGTAGATTGACCCAATTACCATGTATTTTGAATTTGATCCATCTGGTAAAAATCTATATTTATTTGTAGTAGCTCATGCAGAAGGATCTGGAACTGCTTATATTGAGATGACATTTACTGTAATATAGATATTTACACAGTGGAAATGAACAGAGACTGGCATTGCCAATGCTAAAGGCAACAGAGCTAGGTGAAATATAGCAGCTATTTTGGAGAGCCATTAAATATTTGAAAGAAAGCAAAGGAGTAGCTACTGAAGCAGAAATTACTACAAGGTGGATTTAAGCAGGCAGACGGTAAATGATCCAATCAAGGCAAGTTCTTCCAAAAAAAGGCCACACATGATTGGAGCTTAACTTGCAGTAAACTGTCAGGGCACAGGGGATATAGTTATAGAGTTATGACATAGAATTAGATGATACTGGACATGTGAGATCATCTCAGGTCATCCTAGTCTTGATCAAGCAGAGCATAGACATGAAGTGATGATGGAGAAGCCTAAGGTAAAAATTGCACAACAGAGTCTAGTCGTGTCAAAAGGATGTGGTCCCGAACAGCTGCTGTCTGCTGGTAGGGGAACACCTAGCTAGCTCTTTCCTAGCATGGTGAGGATTACTAAAGCCACTCTTTAGGAGTTTCATCTGTTTTTCATATCTTTGTAGTACCAGTTTATGGTACCAGACACTCCCTCAAATTATGTACCATTGACCCTGTTGAAAAGCTTTGCAGAAGTTTAAGGATGAAATACTAAACCTAGGAACTTTGATGTAAGTTGATTGCCATTTATGTTCTTATATAGAATTTTTCTTACTATTCAGAAAACTTATAGCGACCTTATTTGTTGCTCAGTAAGAGTAAATACCTGTTAATTTAGAGCATTTTTATGGTTGTGAAAACTCTGTATAGATACCGATGAAGAAGTTAATAATAATAAATAAAACGATAATAAACCCGTTGTAAGTTTATTGAAAATTATTTGCAAATCCATTTTAATGCATTAGTTGATAAGGTTCAGAACTGCTTACAGCTGTGTATGCACTGTAGAGCAAATAAAACATAAAAGGCACGTCAGTGTGCTTTGCTCTGTGCGAAATTTCTTTACAAAATACCATGTTCTACAAAACTAGTAAAAGGGACAGGTATTAATTAGGCCTTACAAATATATTCTTTTCTTCTAAAAATGTTCTTTATGAGACAATTTTTGACTGGACCTTCTGACTGCAGTGTATTAAATGATTAGAAATAAAATCAAACCAGCTCTTCTTGCAGTAGCCTTTAAATGTCAAGAAAGGGGAAGATACATATTTTAGTATGTACCAGTAAGAAGACACTGACTCTGTCTTCTCTGCAACACACCTTTAAGTAGATGAAAACAGCAATTAAAGCCTTCCCTTCATCTATTCTGGACTCAATAAATCCAGTTTTCTCAGTCTCCTTTTGCAAGTCATGTGCCCCAACTGCCTAATCACCTTAAAAGACCATTACACTGAATGCTACTTTGTGTGAGAGAATTGGTGAAATTGATTTTTTACATTACCAAATATCACTTGCAAGAGTTTTCTACATGTTTCAGAAGATCTTAAGTAAACCAGATGCATTGCCAATCAAACAAGAGAACAAGGTTTCATGATCATACACTCATGCATTTCTAACTTATGCATAAGCATACTTATGAAAAGAAAAAGAAAAAGAAGAAAAAGGAGAAAAGAAATTCAGTTCTTAGTACCTTGTATAGTTGCCTTCATAAAATCCATTATGACAAACTACATAATCTACATCCAAACTGGAACTCATTCTATACCAAACCTCCTTTAGAGCCAGCTAATAGAAAAGGTCTTGAGGATTTCTTTTTGCCATATCTACTTACTGTGACCATCACTATGCAAAAGAGACTTCAAACAATGTAAATCGTGATGCAGAAGCTCTCTCTCACATAGTTTGAGCAAAAAATTGAATGGTAGCTGTGTTTTTCTTTGCCAGTGTTGTATTTCTAGTGGAATTCATGTTAGAAGAACTGATGATGAGGCAGTGACTTGTCATTACTATAATGATCTGTAGGTCTGTTGCTATCTCACAAGCATACAGAAAGAATTTAAATATTTTATGAATGTTAAAATATTTGTATTTTAAAATTTAAAATGAATCATAGAATCATAGAATGATTTGGGTTGGAAGGGATTTTTAAAGGTCATCTAGTCTAACTCCCCTGCAGTGAGCAGAGACATCTTCAACTAGATCAGGTTCCTCACAGCCCCGTCCAACCTGACCTTACATGTTTCCAGGGATGGGCATTTAGCACCTCTTTGGGCAACCTATTCTGGTGTTTCACTACCCTCATCATGAAAAACCTCTTCCTTATATCTATACTGAATCTACTCTCTTTTAATTTAAAACCATTACCCCTTGTTCTATTGTTACAGGCCCTGCTAAAAAGTCTGTCTGCATCTTTTTTATAAGCTCCCTTTAACTAATGAAAGGCCATAGTGAGAACTCCCCGGAGATATATATATATACATATGTACACCAACATATAGAGCAGTAACCTATGGCAATTATTCGTCTCTGCCCTCAACATTTTCACTAAGAAGAATACCGGCATTCTTTCTGAACCCTTGAGAATCCATGAAATGTGGTACTATGAGCTGCTACTTCTTCACAAGTAGGAAGTGGCTTAGAAGTCTTATTTGCATAAAGATGTGTTGCCATTGCCTAATTGCAATATATGCAAAGTTGAATTTGTGATAGATTGTCCTACCCTGTGATTTCAGGAGTAAGCAAAGGACAGATACACTAGCACATCAATTGGATGTGTTATGATGGAGTGTCTGTCTTCAGCTGATGAAGTGTCCATCTTCAGTTGCTACTATAGTGAAGGATGGTGAGACCTTGTTTGACATTACCAGTCTCCCCTACTCTCACCAGTAACCAGAGAAGACTATTCAGTATAGACAGGAGTATGAGCTCTCTTTTTCCTGGGCTTATCCTTCTGGGTATTTTTAGTTTCTTCTTCCCCCACCACACACTCTGTTTTGGATAGGAAGTCAAGGAAGCAAGAAAATAAAAGCATTGGTCAAAGTTTACTGATGCAAAGAAAGTATTGGGATGAGCAGGTGGGGAGCAGTACAGGAAGATGGTCTTAGAATCCATCTCTTTCAGACTGTGGAAGGAAAATTTTAATTTGGAATTGTGTTTCAGTCTCTGAAGTGATAGATCATCTAAAGCTCTCCATATATAATGGCTTTTGAAAAGTAAAAGACTTTAATTCTTTCTGACTGTTACCTTACAGGCAGGTATAGAAATCTTTCTGAATATATCTTTGTCAGAAGGTCATTTTCAGAACAGTGCTTTTTTGGGTAGCTCTTCTTCAAGGGATGAAAAAAATTTCACTTCAGAGATTTGTGGCCTCACAATAACCTCAGGGTGATTCAGGAACTTTAACAGAGGTTTCTACTTTTTTGACTTAGAGAAGAATAACAGTAAAGAGATTGTTCTTAGAATCAGTTAGTGTTTTAATGTATCTAATTTCATAACTGTTGATTATTTATCTGTTGTTGCAAAAGCTATAGATACTAAATATGGCACTTCTTACTTGACATTTTTCTATGGCTTCTGGAATATTTATTAAAAAAAATGAAAGGCACAAAGGACAAAATAGTATTCTCGATATGCATAATTCTCACCAACCTCTTTATTTAGATTGTCTTATGTCTGGAGGGGTTTGTTACATTCACAGTCTCTTCTCATCTTGAGTCATGAAACAGATATGCACCTTTGGATTAAATTCAATTACAACAGTCATCTTTTCTCTGAAAAGCCAGATGAGCTTTTCTAAGATGATAATGGCATTACAATGAGAGGTACCAGCGTTTGCTAGAGAGAACATTAGTACCCACATCCTGGATAGCAACTTAGTAAGTCAAATTGTTGCAACTTCTTTGTTAGCTAGAAATCTGATTACATGAAAGAAAATACATTCTAGAAGAAAAATTACAAAAAATCTAGAGAGAAAATATTAGCACGACTTGTTATATCTTGATGCCTAACTGAAGGCACCAAAATCCATGTTTAGGAGATGAAATATATGACGTAAATGTCAGATGTGTGGTCCTATATGTGAGTAAATATGAATGCAAGTGTTTGATTCCCATCTTAATTACATACATTTGTAAATTTTGTCCAAGATTTGCAGTCAACTATTCAACCAGTCCTGTATCTGACACTGGGTATTCTACAGCACTGCCAATTAAATCATGAAGGTCAGCCAAAATACAGCTTGAGAAGTATCCTCACAATTAATCATGGTGATTTACTTAATTCAGTTCTACCTTACACATTTAGGCACTTTGGGAAATTAATAGCTTTGCTGATTAGTGTAATAGAAACTGAAAAAAATAGGTGTCTATTTTATCTTTGATATGTCTCTGTTAACACTCATTATATGCCTATAGATATTTAAACACTACATTAATAAATAGTATTTTCTCACAAGCACACTATTTGGCTTATGGTGTCTGCAAAGGTTTATTGACAATAAATTATGGAAGTTGGGTGGATTTCTATCAGATCATGTAATCATATGAAGGAAATATATTTCTTTTAGTGTATGCTCATATGAGATCTTGTCGAAGACAATCCTTTACAGATGTACTGCTCTAAAAGACAGGATGTTTGCATGCTTCAGAAAACGCATGTTAACAATATAAGATACCTAGTTTCTCAATTAGGTGACTTCAGGGTGCTTACTCTTTCAGTACTGCAAAGCAGAGTGCTATCAGGAAGGCATTAGATAAAACAAGAGCTGGGACTATTACCTCATAACACTCAGCAAAAAGCTGACATGCACTTGTATTTAACTGCCAGTCAGGTTGCACATTTCAGGACAACCATCCCTCTTGGTCCATTACTCATTTTGTGCTCCACCTGTGCTCAGTTAGGCCTGGCTGTCCTTGAAGATTCCTAGTGCTATAAGCCTCTAGACTTGCAGGGATAAATCAACTCTTAAAAACATTCGTTGTCTGTGCTGAGTAGTGCTTGGCTATTAGGAACAAAAGCAGCCAGAGAACTGAAGAATCACAGTAATGGCTATCAGAAGAGCAGTGTTTGCCAATAAATATAAGCACTGCAACTCAAGTTTAAAGTCATGTCTACTTCTATTGTTCGAAACAGTAATTGATCAAAGTTGGTTATTTGTTGTTAGAAGAATTTTAAGTATACATGCTTCCAGGTTGAATTTCCCTGTGAGTGAGAATTCCCTTTCTAAAGGTACATACAATTTCCTTATTCTTTTTGTATATTTTACCTGGAAAAATATTTCTTTAAAAGTAGGTTTAGGAGAGTGTGGGCCTTGTTCCATAAAGGATGTGATTGGCTGTGTGGGATAAATTATCATCCACATAAAGACCAATTGATTGCTGAATAATATTGAAAGAGTGGTTGATTTCTACATTCATTTAAGCTTTTAGATTTTCTGAGATTTCAGAAGCAATGACTTAGTATTCCCTCGTTGTTAAAAATTTGCATCTTAATGGTAGTGTGAATGTCTCAATTATTTGCTTGTAGATGTTGGTTGTTGTTTTGCCTTTGTCCCTCTTTTAGAGAATTCTAGTTTTAAAAGTTTTACTCCCTATGTAGATTTGTATAGACTCTGGTTATATCACCTCTTACTAGCAACTTTATACAAGTTAAATGGAAGTTTTTATAGTTGTAAGTCTGAAGCAGATTTCCATTCAGTTTTTCATTGGTGCAAATGAAAGTGTAAGATACAAAGCAACAGAATTCAAGCCCTGTGAAGTGTAAAAATGTCTAGGTATAGTGAGATACTGACCTTTCAATGTTTTTCACTGTTAACTTCCTTTGAAATTTTATCCACAGTTTGGTAGCTCCGTCTATGTCTTGGATATTACTGTACCCATGGTTGATTTTGAACACCAATGTCTAAGTATGAAGTAGGGTACAGTCCCAGCTGCTTCTGTGCTCCTGGTATCTACAGAAAGGAAAGGCAGGCACACAGGCCACATGGGAGTGTCAACATACTCCAAATAGGTGACAGATATGGATGATCACAGTGCACACCATGTTTGCTTCCCAAGGGCAAATAGCAGATCCAGCTTGTTTTATTGTTTTCTTGACAGATGGTACAAATACCATTAACTGACAACCGTTGGCCAGTGTTGTATTTTGAAATTGGAGATGACCTTTTATTTTACTACACAGCCATGGCTCCATTTTTCAGTCAAGCCAGATCCAACTACTAATCTGAAGTTAATAAAACTCAGAAACTTCAGTAGATATTGTGATGAACTGAAGCCAATTATGGGCAATCTTGGGTCAAAACCTAAACAGTCATAGGCTTTCTTGTGACTACAGGATTGAAATAATGAGTTTTGCAAGGTTTGCAAAATTAGAGCACAAACCCATGAGGATCATATATTGTGGACAATATAGTGCATTTTCATAAAAGTGAATGTCCTGAAACAAGTAAGTTTTTGCCCGGTTTAAGTTGTGATAATTAGTGTCTTCCAAGGATATTAGAGGGTAGATAGGATATAGTATCTATTTTCAAATTTATATTTATGTGACTGAAGTGTTCCATTTATATTCCATACTCCTTTTTACATAGCTCTACAATCTGTTTTATGACCAGTTAAAACATTTTATGTGATTCTTCTCTTTTAGCCACATTGAAATAAAGCAGCATGACAAAATCTATGATTTTTATAGTTCTCTATGCTTATCTTCCTTCTTAAAATGTATGCACATGTCATTTAATATCAGTAGACCATATTGTGTCACCAGACTTTAAGTAGAACTTCTGATTGAAATCAATAGGGAGCATACTTAAATGTGGATGACATCACTCGGTGAAACAAGCAAAAAGTTAGACTAGCACATCATATGGGAGCTTGATTAGTTTTACATTAGTATTGCAGTTGTTAAATGTACTGTGGCATGAATGTTAATAGTGCAACTGAATTTTATACCTATATTTTGAAAGGCAATTATGAAATTACTATCTCACATAATGATTGTAAAACTTATAAAGTGCATTAACCAGATAAAGTCAGGAACTGAGACTCTAGGGTTTTGCGCAGTGATCGCTATATTAATGCTTTTGCTGGTTTGTTCTTCAAATAAGAAAAGTTTCTCATTAAAATGTGAATAAGCAATATGTAGTTGTACATATGTGCACATGTATATTCATTGCATAATAAAAATATGGCTGGAAGAGTATCAAGATATTATCTCATTGATCCTCCCCATCTTGACATAATTCCTGAATGATTATACAACCATTTTCAAAATGATAGGCCTTCTTCAGCCAGGCAATTGTTTAGACCCTGATTCTCCTATTAGAAGGTGTCTTCTAGCACCTATTCTGAATATTTCTATCTATAATTTGAACCTATTTCTTTAAGTGATATTCAGAGTAAACTTGCAGAATGTTTGTTCCAATTTTTTCTGAAATATTAATATTTTATAAATATATTTATGCTTACTCTTTTTTCTCTCTATAGACCAGACTCACTTCTTTCCACTATAGCCTGTAGACCACTTTGGGACCCCAGATGATGTTTTCTTCTCTGCAGTCTTTTCAGTTGTTCTGCATCTTCTGAGCATTACAATGCTCAACAGTCAGCCTCATAATCCAGGGGGAGCTTTATCAGTGTTGAGTAGAGTGAAAGAAGTGATTTTTGAGTGTTATAGACAATAACTGGGAATAATTGTATGCTATTTTTTTTTTTCAGCAACTTGTTGCTATTGACATATGTTCAGTTTCTGAACTATGTTATGTCCCACGCCCTTTTTCAAGGAATGTTGTTTATGTGTTTTCCCTTCTTCAGAACTTGTGGAATAACATTCAGCTAAACTCTAAAGGTGGAAATTGGTGGACTCTCTTACCTCAGTTTCACTATGTGCTTTAATTTCTGCATTGATAATGTATTGCAGAATTACTTTGTTCAAGGTCAGGATGTCTGTGTCTTTGGATGTCTTCTGAGTATTGGCTTCTCACTTTTTCTTCCTATCTTTCTTTCTCTCCTCTTACTAATGCTGGGTATTTACTTTAAAGAATTTTATAGCAGTGTAGTTTTGACCTCAATAGAACTTTTTATTGTTGAAATTTTACCTCAAGGCCTCAGTCAGAACTTTAATAAGGAAGGCTTTAAACTGATAGAAAAGTTATTAAATTTGTTTTAATTGTTTTCCCTAGGCAAAGTTTCTAAATGGAAAGATTAGCTCCTGGCTGATACAGAAAATTAAGTGTCCTGAAAAGAAAGTAAAGGACTGTCTATCTCAGGAAAGTGTTTGGATCAGAATAATCTATGCTGATTTACCTGATATGAACTCATGCAACTGAAAATAATAATCAATTAATCTATGTATAGATTAATGTGAAACTGTGCACCTATTTAAAGTAGCCTTGTATTTTCTACCACTGCAGGTGCTGATAGTTCCTAACATACAACAGCTTTGGAGCAATAGGTAGCTCTTAATTGCATTGATGATGTATGTAGGGAAGCAATAATTTATCTGAAAAGTATCATAGGCAATATATTGATCTAATCTGCTGAAGAAAATAGGCACATCTTTGAAATAAACCCAGTTATATCATGCTAGAATGAAGCAATTATTTTATCTTCTGTTGTTGCACAACTTGGTGTTCCCAACTTGGTAACAAGTAAACGTGTTTCATTTAGATTTTAAGAAGGAAAATAAATCACTTGCTATTTGGCAAAATAACATAGTTAATATTATAAACACAAACCATCCAAAAATAGATGCAAAAAGAAGCCTTCATGAGTCCAGAATATTAGAATACAGATTGCCCGGCCTTGTGCACAGAGATTTTGATTTCCAAGCTCCATTTCAGCAATTAATACCATGGCACTTTCACCTGCCTGACCTTGACACTTGTCTGACATTGCTAATAGTGATACAGTGGATATACCTTAATATTTAGCTTCAACAGAAAGTAGCAGGTCTTTCTAATTCCTGACTTGCTTATTTTCTTCCTTATCATGGGATTTCATAAGTCAGCTTATAGCACCTGAAATGAAGGCAGTAAGAATGCTGATAACATTGCATATCACTCTCTCCTGTAGCGACAACACCTGTTTACTTTTCCATCCCTGCTGGCATTGTACTTTCCACTTTTAGATGCTATTAAGTCAGCACTCCGTACCAAACCATTTTGTGAGACTGAACTGGCTCCTCTGCTGTATCTGGCAGATCTTCCCTGGTGTAAAGTTTAGACCGTGTTTTCCTACTGGGCAGACAGTGAGTTGAGAAGTCTTTTTCTTCCCCTACTTAGTATGCTGCGTATCTATTCACAACAAAGTGATGAGCTCTATGTAATTGAAGTGTGCTAGGTGAAGATGATGTTGTAGGCCTGCTGAAAAGATTTTAGGGAACTCAGAATTGGAATAAATTCACAAGGAATGTATAAAGAAGTGCAGAAGGAAAAAGAATTGTCAGAGCTTCAAAAAGCAGAAGTAAATTTTCTTTAAGATTCATATTGAAAATGGTTAATGATTTCTTTTTTAACTTATGCCCTTCTAAAGTGCAAAATATATTTGCAAATAGTAGGAAACATGTTTTTAATTAATCTTTTTTCTTGATTGCCCCCTCTTTGAGGACATATTTATCTGTGCTCATGAGCCCTACGTGAAATTGTTCATAGTAGTCTCTACATGTGTGGATGAGCCACTGTGCCTGCAGATATACATGTGCAGTGTAGAAGATGCTTTATGTTTTGCTTGGGTGTCTAAAGAAAAACAGTTTTGAAATTCTTATTGTACCAGAGTCTACATTAAATTCCTTACTGCTGCTGTCACCAAAGTACTGTCACCTGCACAGCAGGTATAAAACAATATCTGGCAGCATCAAAAAGAAGCGGAGGAATTAGTAGATACAGAAATTTAATTTTCTTATCACTGGAACTGATGATGTCACAGGTACATCCATGGTAAGGAGCAGGGAGTTGGTGCTTTCAAATTGAGTTGTGCCACCCTGGACAGAACTTCTGTTTCCAAGAGTATCCATTTCATTTGTACTCCTTGACTTGCAGATTTATTTGATATTATGCCATCTGCCTGATATGATTTCTGCTTGAAACTGCACAGGCAAAACCATGCTCCTGGCATCCATCCTAGAAACGTTATCCCCTGGAATTAATGCATCAGAAGTGCACTTTCATGATCTGAACAGTACCATGAGTCAAATAAACTTAAAATATAAAGTTCTATTGAGTTATGAAACATAAAGTGTTATTCTGAATAGAAATTATGTATATCCGTCCTTACTTTGTTAACTATCCTTACTTTATTAAATGTTCTGTTTCATGTTTTTACAATTATTATGGACTTGACTTCAGTTACAGTCTTTGCAGTGAACTCGGGGCTACACTGAGTGATGTAGTTATTGCATAGTTATTTGATCAGATTCCAGACATCTTTCACTAGGACAAAGAGAGCTTTTGTACCATATGACTGAGCAAGCATAGAATGACTGATTTGTCCATGTACCTCCAATTCATAAAACTTCCATTCACATTGGTGTACATCTGTGGTGGAGCTCAGATGTATGAAAAATGTATCACTTTTCAGTTACTAAGTTCAAACATTTTCATTACTGTGAATATGATATTGCTGATATAACAGTATAAGTATGCTGGCAAAATAAAATAACTTCAAGTGATAAATAATTAAAATATAAGACAATTTTTTAAAGAAACACATTTAGAATTATGTTAGTACATCAGTTAAAATTTTCCACTTATACTACAGATATTTTCTTCCAGTCATAAGGATATTGCAAATGTTTTGAAATGAAATTTTGATTGAGCTCAGTTCTCATTGTTTTCTACATGTTATCTTTTCTGTTCCCTAAGAATTTATCTTTTAGAAATCTCATACTTTTTTAGTGCTTTTGGCCCCATGGCTAACACTTCCAGCAGTGACCCTTTCCCAAACACATGTTATTGAAATCCTGTCTTCTCTGAAGACCTTGGGAAATTTTATCATAGATTTTGATTGGGATAGATTATTACCTCTTAATCTATGAAATGGATAAAAAATGACATGAAATTCAATATTACTAAATACTACATAAATATTAGATTTTGGAACATAAGGGTTATACACTGTTGCAATATTAATCTATTTTTAGAAGAATATGAGTATCTCATGGATATTCTTTGTCTAATTTAACTATCCATTAATTCTTGTATTGGCTAATTTAGCTGCCTAACATTGTCTGCTCTCAACTATGCCAGGGAAATTGATGAATATTATTTTAAGTGATTTTTTTTCTGCAATTTTCATGTATATGTGGAATATTGTTTGTGCTAAGATGCTGTTGTATATGAGTGGACTGACTAAGATGATTTTGAAAGTATACTTTCTTTCAAACCTGCAGTTACCAACATCTTGTCACCATACCATCAGACTAAATATTTTCAGAAACTTGGTTACAAAGAGTTGCTATGTTACCTTTTTCACTTTGCAAATAGTTGCAAGTGTGAGAAATAATAGCTGAAGTCTATGTGGGTTTTGACATTTTTTTACAGTGGGGCAAGAGTAGTAAGCTTTTCACAGGAGAACTACGAGCTGAAATGCTTACTCCTTCTCCAACCTTTTCTCTACAGTATGTGGTATTTCTTCTGTAAATACCAACTTGAATGAAATATATCCTGCCATTTGGAGAACACACCAGAGTGAGAATAACAATCATGATATGTTTACTATAATAAATGAGCTGCTTGAAACAAGTGTAAGGTTTTACATTATCATATTGACTCTGGTTCAATTTCTTATCCTCAGAAAGCTAAAAGTCATTGAAAGGAGGATTATTTTTTAAATTAAGTGGATTAGTGACAATCTCATTAATATTTAGGTGTGTAAGCTTTTACTTGCCAATGAGATAATCTACAAATTCTAATGCACAGCATTTAAAATTTCCAGGCTATATAGATTGAGGCTGGCAGTCTTGGTCCTTAAAGCTGATTAAGTTAGATGGGGCAATACAACTTTAAAGGATATAGAATTAATTGATGCTGAGAACAGGAAGGCCAAGGAATATAATGTTTCTCTCAACACCAAAACTGTTCTTGGGACTTACGACATAAGGCATTTATGTGATTTAATTCATTACAGTGAAAAGTGTGTTCATCACATAGAATGAAAAATATTTTTTTTCTACTTTTCAGAAATCTTTTTGGATGATGCACTTGTTTCTGCTTTTCCCAGCTTCTGTCTGTAGGCTGACTATAGGTTTTGCTTGAGTGCTTTTGTGCTGTCTAGGGAGGACTCTCTTATTCCTCCTGTACAAAATTTTATTTTCTTTAAGTTTAAAACAAATTTTAAATATTAAAAATCTGAAATACTTTAAGGCTAAATGCCAACTCTATGTCACTGAGCTATTTACAAGATGATGGTCTGTGATTTCCTTCTAGTTTACACTGTTGCAAGTGTGTCATGTTCTTGTAATATGAAGTAAAAACTACTTAGCAAGAAGTTTTTACCTACTTACTGTTGATGTTTTAAGTAAATCTTTCTCCTTAAAATACACTTCTTTTTGAGGTTAATGTAGTGGTTTGGAAAGTCATTGATCAACAATACAAACAACGACAGCTCCTCTGAGTATTTCTGTGACTATCTTTGAGGTGTTGTTTTCTGCTGTTGTAATGTACTGTTGAGTTAGTAAGAGAGGACCTTAATACACAGAAAGCATAAGTCTTGGGTAAGACTAACTCATTTTTCATTCTGCTCAAACTACATCTCTTTTCTTCTTGATCTCAGAAAAAGTAACCTGTGGAAAAATTAGATGCAAAAGAAGGGTTAGGTAAAATGTTAAATGCAGCTGCTATGGGGGATTCACATTGAAGAATCGTAGTGACTGAAATGAACCCTCTTTCAGAGTTTTCTGTAGTGCAAAGTGTAAGTTGAAGCCATTTGGCTATTCTTAATTCAGCAGTGCATTAAATCAAGGCATAAATAATTAATGTGTTTTTCTCTTTAGCGTGAAATGTGGTGATTACAAAGGGCAAAGGAACTCTAAGATGTAGTAAGATGATTTTGAATGATAATGAATGTTGCAGAAAGGATTTCTCAGGAATAGGAGCTGTGGTACAGTACATACAAAGAGCTTTGCAGAAAAATGTAAGGTTCTCAGTGAAATGATCTTAAAAGGGACACAGGCAGAAGTGGCACAGTAATGCTGTACAATGCTGTGTTTCTGTTTCTAGAGTTCCTAGAGAGAAAGGCACAGATGATCCAGAGAAAATGAACCATATGACTCAGATAGTTTTCAGAAACTAATAGGCCCAGATTCTATTGCCACAATAATCAGTGGCAAACATAATGTAACAGACTAACACAGAATTTTGCTTGGTCACAGAATAGGATATTAAAAAAATTTTCTGTGAGACAGAAGTTGGTTATGTGATTATGCTCATGTTACCTTAAATGATGGTGCACTAAGGTAACTGTATAAGACAAATACCTTAAACATCTTTAGGCCATATATATCTCTGTATATCTCATTCTATATATATATGTGCATGTGTGGTGGTTTAAACCACAGTAGGACCATGCTGTCCTGCACTCACTCCCCACACCCAGTGAGATGGGAAGGGACTCACAACAAAGGGGCACGGATTAGGCTGAGGACAGGGACAGCTCACTCACCAGTTATGGTCACGGGCAAAACAGACTCAACGTGGGAAAGAAAAATCAATTTAATTCGTTGCCATTCATCCGAGTAGCACAGTGAGACATAGCAACCACATCTTAAGACACCTTCCCACCACCCCTCCCTTCTTCCTGGGCTCAAATCACTTTGCTCCTGATGTCACTACCTTCTCCCCTTCAGCGGCACAGGGGACGGGGAATGGGGGTTCAGTCAGTTCATCATTGCTGCCCTTCCCAGCATGAAAGTCCAGGAACAAGATGCTCCAAAGAGAGCTTCTCTTGGAGGCATGGACCTTTTCGGGCTCAGCTCCTGGCTCCAGCATGAGGACATCCACAGGCTACAGACAGGCCTCTGATCCAGTGCACCTCCTCACCCCCTTAGCTCTGGGGGTCCACCCCTGCTCTGGCACTGAGTGACTCTAAGGTCTCAATTTCAGTCACACTTGCTCCTGGACTTGGCTTTTCTGCTTCAGCGTGGAGTCCTCCATAGCCTGCATGTGGGTATCTGCTCCGCTGTTGAACCTCCATGGGCTGCAGGGGACCTCCTTTGCCTTCTCCTACTCCATGCAGTTGAACAGGGTGCCTGAGGTTCTCTGTCCTCCCCCCTTTCCTTCCTTCCCCCTGGCAACCAAGCTCTCCCTTTGTTTAGGCCGATGGTCGTCTTTTGTTCAGGTCAATGACCTCTCCTCCAGGTTCTCTCCACCTTCTTTTCAACACAGTCCTTCCCCTCAGAAATATGGATTCACAGAGACGTTTCTCTAGTGCTCATTGGCTCAGCCTGGGCTGGGGGGGTACGCCTTGGAGCCAGGGGAGCTTTTGTGAAGCTTGTCACAAGGTGGCCCCTTCCCCCACTACCCAAAAATGCTCCCCCTCCCACAAACCCAACACAATAGTCTATATATGTACACCTGTATACATCTGTCTATCTATCTATATAAATATTGTCTACAGTGTTTCTTCAGTGAGCCAGTTCTGTAGTAAATGCTATGGTTTAACAAGCAAAAATTGAATTAAATTAAATTCTATTGATACTATTGCTCATATCTGTTATTTTTTGTTAAAACCTTGGTTGGGCAAATCATGTACATTCAGGTCATTAAGTGGTAATTTTTCATTATTGTTGTTATTTTAATTGCAAGTCCTCAGTGTAAACAGTGCTAAAACATTCGTAAATTAGTATGATCTGATTTAAATACCTTTAAATGAGAGTATTATCCTGTGAAAATTACTGTTTTGAATCCTGTTTACTTCAGAGTAAAATGACATTTCTGATTTCCTCAGTAGAGTGGCATCAGTGCACTTATTATTACATGGACTATATTTCTTTTCTTTTTAAATTTATGGTGAATGTAAGTATATGTAAGTGCAATACAAATGAACAGTAATATTAGAAATGTTTTGTGTGGTTCTAGTAAACAGTGATTGCATTGCAGCAAATACAAAATTTTGAGTTTCAAGTTGTTTGCCTCTTTGCTATCCATTCTTAAGAGCTGATCAAGTCTTCATCCTTCAGGTTTTTTAGACTTACCCAATAGCCTTCACATCTTTGAAGCAGAGCATATGAAGCTGAGCACCGTGAAAGTTGTAGGCTGAATCAATATTTTATCAGTTGAGTGTGGGTTTTTTATGTATAAGTACATGTCAGAGAATGTATTTGTTTTCTAGAACACCAAGCTTTATTCATTGTGGTGTTTGCACAAAAATATTTTTCCCCCGAACTATTTTTAGATGAACTGAGCTTCTTATTTTGATGTGGTAAAGAATAAATTAGGCCTTATTCATGAAGCAATTTGTCTCTGACCCAGTTTTCAAAGTAAATTCAATTAATTTTTCATGCTGAAATGACAGAGACTTTGTGATTCCATAGCTCTGTGCATTTCTGGTACCTTTTGACCTTGCTTTTCATTAATGCAGCCATTTCACCTATACTTAGTATGACATTCAGCTGCTACGAAGTTATTCTAAATACATTTAGAGACTTTCTTGGAAGGGACTTTTTGAGGGCATTATAAACCTTTTCACAGCACAGCTAACAGCTCTTGGCCTTGTGCACATGAGTTTTGAGTCCATTGACAGGGATTCCACAATCTTTCTGGGCAGCCGTGTCCAGTGTTTAAGCACACTCCTTGTGGGGAATTTTTCTGAGAAGAGAAGAGAAGAGAAGAGAAGAGAAGAGAAGAGAAGAGAAGAGAAGAGAAGAGAAGAGAAGAGAAGAGAAGAGAAGAGAAGAGAAGAGAAGAGAAGAGAAGAGAAGAGAAGAGAAGAGAAGAGAAGAGAGAAGAGGAGAGAAGAGGAGAGAAGAGGAGAGAAGAGGAGAGAAGAGGAGAGAAGAGAAGAGAAGAGAAGAGAAGAGAAGAGAAGAGAAGAGAAGAGAAGAGAAGAGAAGAGAAGAGAAGAGAAGAGAAGAGAAGAGAAGAGAAGAGAAGAGAAGAGAAGAGAAGAGAAGAGAAGAGAAGAGAAGAGAAGAGAAGAGAAGAGAAGAGAAGAGAGAAGAGGAGAGAAGAGGAGAGAAGAGGAGAGAAGAGGAGAGAAGAGAAGAGAAGAGAAGAGAAGAGAAGAGAAGAGAAGAGAAGAGAAGAGAAGAGAAGAGAAGAGAAGAGAAGAGAAGAGAAGAGAAGAGAAGAGAAGAGAAGAGAAGAGAAGAGAAGAGAAGAGAAGAGAAGAGAAGAGAAGAGAAGAGAAGAGAAGAGAAAGAAGAGAAGAGAGGAGAATATTTCAGTTGGAAGGAACCCCATATAAGGGCAAGTGTAGGGTGTTGCACCTGGGCAGGAACAACCCCAGGTTCCAGTATAGGTTAGGAAATGATCTCCTAGAGAGCAGTGAAGGGGAAAGGGATCTGGGAGTCCTGGTGGACAGCAGGATGACCATGAGCCAGCACTGTGCCCTTGTGGCCAGGAAGGCCAATGGCATCCTGGGGTGCATTAGAAGGGGTGTAGTCAGTAGGTCAAGAGAGGTTCTTCTTCCCCTTTACTCCGCCCTGGTGAGGCCACATCTGGAATATTGTGTCCAGTTCTGGGCCCCACAGTTCAAGAAGGACAGGGAGCTGCTTGAGAGAGTCCAGTGAAGAGCCACCAAAATGATTAAGGGAGTGGAACATCTCCCTTATGAGGAAAGGCTGAGGGAGCTGGGCCTCTTTAGCTTGGAGAAGAGGAGACTGAGGGGGGACCTGATTAATGTTTATAAATATTTGAAGGGTGAGTGTGAGGAGGATAGGGCCAGGCTCTTCACAGTAACGACCGATGATAGGACAAGGGGTAATGGGTGTAAGCTGGAACACAGGAGGTTCCGCTTAAATTTGAGAAAGAACTTCTTTACAGTAAGGGTGACAGAGCACTGGAACAGGCTGCCCAGGGGGGTTGTGGAGTCTCCTTCTCTGGAGACATTCAAGACCCGCCTGGACGCCTTCCTGGGTGAACTCATCTAGGTGTTCCTGCTCCGGCAGGGGGATTGGACTGGATGATCTTTCGAGGTCCCTTCCAATCCCTAATATTCTGTGATGATTCTGTGATTCATATCTAGTTCAACTGCCTGTCCAATTCAGGACTGACCAAGTTAAAACATGTTATTAAGGGGGTTATCCAAATGCCTTTCAAACACTGACAGGCTTGGGGCATCGACCACCTCTCTAGGAAGCCTGTTCCAGTGTTTGACCACTCTCTCAGTAAAGAAATGCTTCCTTATGTCCATTCTGAATATGTATAATGCTGTAGTGCTTTGAATTCATTTGTAGGAGATGAGAGTTGTGGGAAGGATGAGAAATACTGTTGAGTCTGAATTTTACTGAAGCTTATCCATTTTGGCAGAGGTGTATAGGAATCTCTGATTCTGCATGCGCTTGTGCTAGACAGAGAAATACACAAAATTCTTACATAATAACACAGCAGTTCTATAATTCATATAATCTTAAGTTGTAATAAAAATACATGTTCCTTCTGTGTATATTTTTTTTAATTGCTTCAGATTTTACATACAGTATTTTATTGCAGGGAAACAAAAGTTGTATTCTGCAACCCCTAAGATAAAATAGAAAGGGGAGGAGCATTCAGATAAAGAGTAGAAACTCAGATTTCAAGAGGACTGAAGTGAAATGCTGTGAATATTTAGAAAAAATTGCCAAGGATAAGGAAGAAATAATCGAACAAGTTACAGATACCACTATTTAGATTTTTAAAGATGGAGACTAGAATGCTGAGAAAAGGTTTCTCTTCAAAGACCTGAAGGTACTTGTAGAGAAAAGAGTACCACAATGAGAGAACGCTTGAAGGAAAGAGGTATAAAAGAGAAGGAAATAAATTTGGTTAGGGCTAACCAGAAAAGACAAAAAAAAAAGATTAAACAAAAGTCCTGGTTTTAGCTGCAACAGAGTTATTTTTCGTCTCAGTAGCTAGAATGGCCCTGTGCTTTGGATTTAGTATGGGGTTTGGTATAAGAATTTTTGTAGTTTGATGTTTTTAGTTGTTACTAAGAAGTCAAGGACTTTTCAACTTCCCATTCTTTGCTAGTGTGCAGGTGCACACTAAGTTGGTAGGAAGGAGCATAGCCAGAGCACTGGATCCAAACTGGCCAGTGGGATATTCTATGTCATGCAACGTCATGATCAGTATATAGATGAGAGTTGTCTGGGAAACTCTTTTCCTTCCAGGACTGTGGTTTCAGGATTTCTCTCCTCCAGGATTGCTAGCCAGACACAGTCTGAGTGTTGGTCAGTGGGTGAGAAGCATTACTTGTGCATTACTTGTTTGTATATTCTTTATTATTATTATTATTATTATTATTATTATTATTATTATTATTATTATTATTATTATTATTATTATTATTATTATTATTATTATTATTATATTTCAATTATTAAATTGTTCTCATCTCAACCCACAAGTCTCCTTACTTTTACTCCTCCAATTCTCTTCCTCATGGAAGAGGTGAGGGAGGGTGAGCTAGCAGCTGTGTGATATTTGTCTGCCAGCTGGGATTAAACCATGAAAACCAGAATCAGTATTAAAAATATAATAAAGGAAAGGTGCAACTAAAATTATGAAATACATATTGCCATAGGAAATTGACATTTGCCACTTAAATGTAGTGCAAAAAAGTTTCATGAGGTCATACTCAAAAAAATACCCAAAATTGTATACCTGTTACAACTGTTGTGGGAAACTGGTACAATTCCTATTGCTGAAAAAATATGTGTGCTAATATATTCTGATTTCTGCAGCTATTGCCACTCAGGTTTTCCTCCCAAACAGAATAGTGGAACATGAATTTCTCATAGAAAAAGTTAAGTTCACTAAGAAAAAGACCTCTCATCACTGTCCTACAAGCAGGAAAATATTTCCAGCTCTTCTTTTATTGTTAGCTTCTGCCAGAAATACATTTTGTCTCTGCAGGATTATGAATTATAATTATCATTTTTCATTGCTTTTGCATTTTTATTCCCTTTGTGACATAAAGATGTGGTGTCTTTCCTAATTTCAGTTCATTAGCAATGTTGAAAAGTCCCATGGAAACAAGGTTTTTGAGCTAAAGCAATGTGAAACTGTACTGTGACAAAAGTTGGTATTGCAAACACTGACTTGCTGATAAGCCACTCTGAATTTGTACCTGGCTGAATCAGGCCTGTTAGCAAATGAAACTCTGTGTCTGGCACTATGTATTTGCTATACTAATTTCACTTTAAATTTGATTTTTATCCAATACTGAAACAAATTTCTGTGCCTTTTATTTTTTCCTATTAGAAGCTGTTATTGAAAAACTTAGCCTAGTAAAGAGACCTTGTTTCACCTTGCCCCAAAGCCCAATGCTGCAATTAACAGTACATAAATAGGTGTATAAGACATGGGCAATGAAATAAAAAAAATGTGTATTCATCAGCAGATTTGGTCATAGGCCTTCCTTGTTCAAGGTCCAACTTCTAGGCATGAGACAATTAATATCAAGAAGGCCATAACCTGTCTTTTGTGTATCTGCTTTTAAATTCCTTCTACTATTTTATTTATCCCAGAGGATACTTGGGAGAATTCTCCCTTTTGTGGGTAGAAAAAGGTTACCACTTTCACACATCTTTCTTTGTCTTTTTTTCAGGAGGTCTGAGGATCTATAAGTAGCAAGAAAAAGCGACAGTCTAGTCTTTGACAGTTTCTCTCTCCAAACCTGTGGGTGAAGCCAGTGTGAGTTATTGCAGAGACTCTCTGTGGTATTGTCAAGCATTGCCCTGGCCAAGCTGAATTCACACATTCCACATATCTGAAGAGATTTCTCAAAGACACTTCACAAGCTTAGCTGTTGTAGTGGCTGTTCCACTGGAAGGCTGCAGCTGTCACCAGAAGATGGATTCCCAGTAGGATGGATCCCAGCAGGTTAAACGAATTTCTTTCCTCGGAGGTGGGGTTGATGTGGGAATATTCAATCAGCATAGCTGCATAGTTTGCTGGGGTAATATTGGACTGTATGAAATGATGTTTACCTGTCTGTTTCTAGTTTCTAGAGGATAGGTTATCCTCTCACCTCTAGTATTAATTGGCAAGCTTGTTGGCAGCCTCAGCAAAGGACCAAGTAGTGCTTAGGTATGAAGCTTGAAATACCATCTCATTCCTGCACTGAGCCCTCAAGCACAGGATTTACAGGAGAAATTTATGTGGCTGCTGTGTTTTCTCTCTTGCATGGATAAACACAGCTTCGGGTCAAACCTGGTAGTTTTTGAAAGCAGTGATTCTCTGAAAATCACATGATTAAAGAAGCAGAATATTGATAGTCAGCTGTTAGCTTCCTGCTGAGAAGTGAGGAGGATATTTTGGAAAAATCAGGCGTGGCATTAGCTGAGGAAGTCTCTAAAATCTTTATGATGAAGAAAGAGAACAAAAGGAAACAAACACTGAAAAGCATAAAGGTAGTCCCCAGCCTGCAAACTGCATATAATTAAAGATAAATTTAGTCTTTTGGGTATTTTTAATTTTGCTACTCATTCATGTTTCCACAAACAAATAGCATATATGAAAAATTTTTGGATTATGAATGGTCAGTGAACTATTTGGTTTAGACAGTAAGTGCTAATTTTTTATTTTCTTTCTTTTTTTTTTGTAATATCTAACAGGTCTGCTAAATGTATTGTTTTTACTAGCTACATAGATTTTTTAAATCAATAGTTAATTAGCAATGCTAGTAATAAAAAATTTTGGTAAATTCCTCAGGCTGCAGTGGATATTTTCAGTAGATTTTTAAAATGTCATTGATTGCTACTTCTTTTTTCTATGTTTTAAATTTTATCATCTGGAGTGAAACACACATCATTATTACTTTTGCCCAGACATCATCTTGATAATTGTCGAGAATCTTCCTCTCAACATGATAGCTAGTGAGAATGAATTCTTCACTCCCTAAACCAAACTCATATCATGACAGACAGGAGATAACATCACATTTCCGTGTCAGAGCAAGACCCACAACTCTACAACCTCCAGCCTGTACAAGTCTCCTTTACTATGCAGGTAACAGCATTGAACATGTGTATTGGCTTCCTGTTCTCTTATTGTTCTATCCTTGGGTCTGTCCTGATGAGGCACTTAAAAAATGACGCATGATTGTATTGTGGACAAAATGTTCAGGAGATTAGCTACCAACTGCTCAGTTGTGATAAAAGCAGAAACTGCCTTGAACCTGACTTCTACTTCTCCTAAAAAACATTTCTTGCTTATCACATTAAATTAAAATGGGATGAAATGGATCTAAATGTGGGGTTGACAAGCACACCTCAGATAAGAAGCAGGCAGTTATCAAAACTTCCAGATCTGTTTGGCAGTACTGGTTCAGCTCATTTTTATTTTGTGGGATAAGAGATTGCTATGCTCTTTTTCTTTGAACGCAGATACCAAGCGTCATATTTATATCCCCTGCTGAATCAAATTAAGCAGAAACAAAGCAAATGTGTTCTACTTCATCAAACCTCTTTATCTGAGCTTTCTCTTCAAAACTTATCACTGTCATGTCCCCTGACAGCATACCTCACACTAGCAGCATTCTATCTATCATTTTTGCTATCTTTTAAAGGAAAGCTGGAATCACTTAAAGGGACATTGCCAATTTAAAAATCAATGTATTTTCTCAATTTGTAAAATTACCCTTAGTTCCAAATAATGTCTAATATTGTTGAAAAGAACATAACCAAAAGAAAGAATCTATCATTCATATGCAGTATGTTTGACTTTGAGTTTGCCAGATTCTTTGCATCTTCCAGATGTTACTGGAGGCCACAGAACAACAAAGGAGTGATACACTCTTTAAAGGAACGATAGGGAAATAAACCTTTTTTTAGAAAATTAAGTAGAGGATGCATGCAAATATTCTCTTGTTGAACTGAGAAAAAAGAGGATGTAGGCAGGGATACAAATGCTGAGACAAAGAAGTAAAGGAAGATACTGGCAGTAAATGGGTAGGGATTGGGGAGCTTATTCTCGAAGGAAAAGGTGAAGAATAGAAGAGAAAAAGAGTAGCAAGGGTGAGGCCCTAAAGCTGATCCCTCTCCTGCATCTGTGGTGGGAACTGTGAGGATGGACTTTTGTCCTTATGTGAATATTTGAACCTTTCTGATGGCCATGTGGAACCTGGGATCTGGGGATGTGTGGCCTTTAGGATATTCTGAGCCCTTCACCCTGCAGGATACCCATTGCAGATTTACCTTTGCCATAATTAGGAGACTGAGCAGGCAAAAGAAGTACTCAGCCTCAACTCTATCTGCACAGGGAGATGGTCAAACTGTAATGTCACTGTCATGTCAAACCACTACAATTTTCACATGTTTTGATTTTAGGTCATGGAACAGTAAGGATCTCTGATGTTACTGTACTTTTTGTAGCTAGTTGGTTGATGTTTCTAGTGTGAATCATCATGATTATGAATTCTAAATTACTACTTTCTGTGAATATGGCATAATCTTCCTTTTGAGTATGTGCCAGAACATAGCTTAAATACAAAACAAAAAATATAAGAGTGCAGAATTTCAAGGAAAGGATACCAAAGTTTCCTGCTACCCAGCTTCATTGTACTTTACCATTTCAGTGGTCCTGGTTTTCTCAGATGACCAAGTTGTTCTCAGCTTTGAAGGACAAAAGAGTAACTGCATTAGTAAGGTCTAAAGATCAGTTGAGAATAAAAGGTAGATAAATTGTCAATATGACAAAAGATGAAATTAATTGCTGACAAATCAATAGTAATGTACATTAGATGCTATTTATAGACATTGTTGCATTCTAAATGACAATATACTGAAGCATACACACAGGAATGGTAGTTTCCAAATGAAGAGAAGCCTCTAGTGGTGTGCAGCAGCACTTACTGAGGCAAAGATTAATATTAAGAATGAAACAGAAACGATCCTGTAATTAATGAACTAGGAATTGTGCTTAATAAATTGTGTGTGCTGTCATCTAGAATATTGTATGAAGTTTTCATAAACAGGCAAAATGTAATAGAAGTTTCATTTTTGTATTGGGACATAAGAAAAATTGGAGCTGTTTAATGTAGACAAATAATTAATAAAGGAAATATATTGTAAGAATTTAAAATAATGAACATTATAGAACAGTATTTTGTAGAGGGGAAATGAAATTTTTCTTCATTTTAATGAAACTGAGTAATAATGAAAATTAAACTTATAGCAGAAAACAAGATTCATGATGAGAAATGCATGATACTGCATACAAGTGAGTGAGTAAATGGATATGGAAAGGAGCAGTGGCGTGGATTTTTTAATTCAAGCTGCTGTCAGCTGACATCACAGAACACTGTTTTGGCACTCGCATTTCATGTTATGCTTGGTAATTTCATGAAGGAGCCCGAGACCTAGCTAGTTTGCAACTTCATAGATAAATCTAATGAGGAACAGGGGTCCCCAAGTGGGCAGAGACGCAAACTCTGAGGCAGTCACTGGGAATCCTGACAGGTGGATGGTCAGTCCTGGAACAATCAATGATAAGTCAGGTTTGCTGGTTGTCTAGGAGTAGATAGCAAGAGAGGCAGATTGTCAAAGCATAGGAAAGGGAAAGCAACTGCAACAATCAGCCACAAATTTTTGTACAAAATACAGTGAGGGTCATCTCCTCATCTGTATGTGAGAAAGATCCAATCTAGTGGCACATGATCATGCCTACATTTTTATAATGCCTTTGGTCTATACAGCAGCATCAAGAAGAGAATTCTTTCTTTCTGCCATCCTTCATGAGTGTTCAAAGATTACTCCATAACAGTAAAATTTTCCTCTCCCTGTCTATTTCTGAGTAGCTCTCAGAGAGAATACAATTTCTTTGAATGTGTTGTCATTTGCCAAGGAAGGAAGTGAAGATTAATTATTATACTAAGTACCTGTCCCCGACTTTTCCCTTTCCTATGTCACAGCCCACTTTATGCCTTCCTTCATTTTTCAATCTGTTGTGCTACTTGGCTCTCAGTGAGAGCTGCGCCTTCAGTCTCTTCTGCTTTTAATCTTTTCTATCCGTCCCTGTGCACTGTGGTCACTTCTACAAATCAAAGCAGTTTGGTATGCCGACGAAACAAAAACATAACTATCCATTCTTGCACATGGCATTGTGAAAGCCACAAAGAACTCTTATTATTCTCCCTCCCCCTCCCACCATAGTCCTTAGGAGTGCATTTGATTGCAATTGATATAAAGAGATTCAATTCACATTTAATATCACTCCATGGCCTTTCAAGAGCGTCACACACATCAACTAACTGGACCTCACTGCCCTACTATAGTTTGTTTTGACTATCCCTGTTTTTTAGAGGAACAAAATGAACTTACTCCCATTCACAGTACATCAATAGCATAGATTAGCTCAGAACCAAGGTGTTTTGTCATTTGCTGACTATAACCAGCAGGTTATGTTCTTTCCTATATCCAAACCTAGACTTCAAACAGGAGGTGAGACCACAGTCCCCCAGACTAAGTAGAGACTGTGCAGTATAGAACAAACTCTGTCTCTTTCCACCTATTCAACACACTTTGCAAACATTAACTAATTAGTTAATCTGAGGTCCCACTTAAAACCAAGATTCTTTTTTTAGAATCTGATTTAAAGCTAATTAATTAAGATGAGTTTCTGGCTTATTAAGCTCATCATAATAAGGACGTTATTTTGATTAGGCTAATGCCACTCTCTCTCTCTTTTTTTTCACTCTGAATTCAGTATCATACTCGATGAAAGAGTAAAAATTGCTTGTTGAAAATTTCACGGGGGATAAGAACAGCAGGGATCAAGTTTGCACTCATCAAACCAGTACAGCAATGGGTTTCCCCATGCTCTGTGATATCCAGAGCACTTTTTCTCAGCAGCATTAACAAAGGCCTACTTCTCTCCTTATTTACATCCCATGTTGCATCCAGTTCTAGTAGGCTTTCTAGAGGAGCTCTAACAGTTACCAGTGGCAAAGCATTCACAAAACAACTGTGAAATATTTGACTTCAAGGAAGATTTTCAAAACATCATTAAAAGGCAAGTCTAAGAATTAAAGTTTGCAATTTTTAGACACACAAAATCATATACTTAGATGAAGGTTTTAGAATTTCCTTTGTGCCAAACATCACTCATACCTCATTGCTCCATAGGTGATAATTACTTCTTTTTCTGTATTCTCACAGCAGCTACTGAACTTCTCTCCTCCCCGCTTTGCTAACATATCACTCTGTCTTACGACTACTAACTCCTACCTCTTTTTTTTTTTCAGACCGATGAGCGTAATTAAATTAAAATCAGAACAATTTTTCACAAGCTATTTGAAGTTTGTTGTTTCTGTTTTCTGACCTGAAAAAAAAAAAAAAGTCTGTTCAAAATGCTTGTCTATTTTTTCCATCTGTATCAGCTGGTCTAAAAAAATACAGTTCTCCATTCAAACTCTGACTGCCATATGTTCTTGTTTAACGGAGGGACTGTCACTGATATTGGTAAAAACATGATGACTTTTTTTGCCCTAATCTAGTCATGACCATATAAACCAGGACTATTCAACTGGATGCCAGCAAGACAATTCCATCTGGACCCTCTTCTTCCAGTAGTACTTTTATATAACTTCTAAAGATTTATTTACCATCTGACAATGAATAAACTGTTACAGTACAATCTGGCACCCAGTTTGTAATAAATTGAGCAATCCTGCAATATTTTGTGGATCTTAAAGTAAGACCATGACCTGACAACAACAGAAGAGAGGAATCTTGTGTGCACTAGAAAGAAAAGCAGCAGCATCCAGCTATTACTTTTTTTAGCTGCAGAGGATGCTTAACTGGAAATTGGTCAGCTGGAAAACTCAGCACCCTCCTTCTTTCACCCACATGCTATGCATGCTTGTTTGAGTCTGAATATAGCATGGCCTACCTTAATAGCAAAAGTGTTGAGTAAAAGAAGGAAGTGTCTATCTTGGGTATTAGTTGTAGCCTTCAGATGCCACAAATGTGATGATGGAGAAGATACCATTATGGTGGATTAGATTATGTCTATAAAGCACAGTGAATGATACGTGCCTAGTTCATTCCCTAAGGGGGGAAAAAATAAAAAGGGACAGGAAAAGATCCCTGTCCCTAAAGCCAAATTGCATGGATGAGCCTACATCTACATTGCTTCAGTCTGGTTCCTTCTGGACCACAGCAACATTTTAGCACTTGGCCTACATGGTATTCCTGTAGCCAGCCCTAAAACACAATTACTTTTATGTTCAAAGTGTTTGAAATAATGTGAGGCATATTTTGCATTCCACCAAAATGTTGTTTTTGTCACCTAGTACAGATGTTGTTTATAACAGGTGCTCTGGTTCCTGAGGATGGGGTGGAAGAGAATTGTACAGTGTGGAAAGAGCCCAAGCTGATGCAGTCTTATGCTCACTCTTTTTCAGTATGACCTCTGATATGAATTATTCCCAAATAAAGTGGGAAAGCTTTGGAGAAAACTGGTCTGAACATTCCAGGCAAAGCCAGGGGGGGAAAGAACAGCTGAGGACAGTCAGGTGTCAAGCACCCAGATTTGATGCTTTTCATTTTACCAGTGCAGAAATCCTTGAGGTTTCTCTGCTAAGCAATTTTACAGACCAACTTTGGAAAACAAAAGGTCAGGAACACTGCTGGAGAAATATGGCTTTGCAAAAGAGGTCAGTCAAAGGGCTGTATTAGAAGGAAGAAGAATGCTTGGAGCACAGGAAGGAGAGCCCTATTCCTTTTGAAAGTGAGTAAATGGAAGGCAGGATGTAGAGAGCTGGAGAGGCAAAGGTAAATAGAGGACAAGGCCAAATAGATTGTGTAAGAGAGAAGTATGTGCTAATAAGAGCACAGGAGAGGAAAACCAGACAAAATTAATCAAGCTGGGAGCAAAGTGGAAGCTAGCTATAAAAGGTCACAGCAAGGCAGGCTCATGGGATTAATGCAGTTTTAAAGGAGACAGGTGAGTCTTTCTTCAAAGATATTTTTAGACACCTGGAGGAAGATGGGAATTTAGTCCACAGGAACATGGGGATAGAGGGAAAGTGGTGTGTTTAGGAGCAATAAGATAGGAGAAGCTCTTATGTTATTTTTTAATCATAATTAAAAAATCTTGGGCTTGAAAAGGGCTAAGTGCAACTGTTGTTAGCTGTAACTAGCTATGGGTCTCATTTGGTCTCAGTACTTACCAGACCTCTGATGTACCTGATATATACTTTGGTGGCTTTCTTCCTCTTTTACTGGCTTTACTTTGTCAAATGAATTCAAGCTATCCTTGATGTATGAGCTTAGGCACAGTTTTACATTGATGCTGACAGTATCCCAATACAAAGGCCTCCTCTCAGTGTGACAGAAATGTCTGAAACCTGAGTTGAGGCCACTGAAAGAGCAAGGGTACACACGTTGTCTTTAATCATAAGCATCAAACTTTCAGGCTGTAGATGAGTTCAAGTTGGAGTTCTCTGATTCAACCTGGAGATCTCCACCACATGGATAGCTCTGCTGCTCCTCAGAATCAACCTCTAATCATTCCGGTTGACCCTGCAGCATTTGCTGACATCCTTGAAGTTAGTTCAAAACCACATCTGACTCTTCAGACAAATGAAAAGAAAACAAAGCTTCTACTAAAAACATTTTCCAAGAATGGTGAGGGCATCAAGATGGATGGATGACTCAGTGTAAACACACTGCCTTCTTAGGGAGTAATCTTAGGGAAACACTGTCCAGCACAGGAAATTAATAGCATAAGAAAAATGGCTTAGATTACTTCTAGCCAGATATATGACTTGATGACAATCTCTTCAGTCAGAATTAGCAGTCATATGGTCACTTCATTCTCTTTATTTCAACGTGTCAATCACAGTTGGGAAAGATCCCCATCCTCCACCCCTCTTCCAGATTGGTACTGGGAACAAGCATAGACACTGTGCTGTAGTTGGTGATACAGGAGATGTCTACCCCAATAGTATTACTACTGGTTCAATTTGAAGATTACTGTTAAAAAATACAGTGAAAGGATGGTGAAGGTATGCGAAGGGAGAGGAGAGACATAAGAAAGTATTTCCAGGTATTGATAGGATTCACCCTGCCCTCCCCATCACTGATACAATGCACATCTTGCATGTTTTGCTCCCCATGTTCATTTGTCACCCTGAAATTGATGAAAAATCTGTTACTATCTCACACCATACTCCCAAGCTGCCTCATTTCTGACTCCTGTGTCAAGAGGCTGCACCCTTTATCACATCCTTTTATTACAAAGGATTAAGCTTTGTGTTCAAAGAATTTTAAAACTGAGAGAAACAGATTATTTTGGTAAGCAGGAAATACTTTTGGCCTATTGCTGCTTGTGCACAGCTATGGATATTAGCAAGTAGTTCAATCCAATAGGAGTGAGTGTGTATGGAGAAGTAGTTGGTGCTGAGGACCCAGAGTCCAGTGTGCTGGAGAGACAGTCCTGCTGGGCATCTTTCAGTTCAGTTTCATACAAGTTTCTCATATATAATACAGCTGCTTTGTGATGTGAACCAAAGCATGATACATAGAGCATGAACAGAAGATTTACTTCAAAAGCACACTCGTGGGCCAAACTACAATGCTAATTTAAACACTCCCAGTGTAAGCTGAGGGACTTCACAAATGCCGATGAATTTACATGGTGCAAGAGCAAATGTGAAAATGGGATACAGACAGTTGTTGAAAATAGAAGGAGAGCAAGCATTTGCAATTGAGACAAGGAGGCACAAAAACCTGTAGAAGAGCAGCTATCTGATACATGATAGAAATCTTTGCCAGTGGCAGCAGATATTCCTGTTATCTGATATAACATATCCTGCTGTTATTATTTTCTTATGCATCTTGTGAATATATATTGTAAGCATGAAGGAGGATCTCCCAATCAATAACATATGTTGAGCTACAGTCTAGAATAAAATAATTCATGCAGTGCTAGGATAAAAAATATATATGGAAAGATGCCAGAGAGTTAACAGTATATATTCTCTTTTCAAATAACTTCTGCAGGACTGTGAATCCCTTGGCTCCAGTTGAGTTTCTCCTGGCTTTCATTGTTACATGAGACAGTAGGGCCAGGCCAAAAGTGTCTTTATGTTAATGTCAACATCTCTACCTTCTGTCTGGTTTGGGGTTTTTTTTTTGTTTTTTTTTTTTTTGTTTTTTTGTTTTTTTTTTTTAGTTAGGACATATTCTGAAGGGACATCTTAATCTCTTTACAGTATAAACAAACACCACATGGAATTGTACTTTAATTTTAAAAATAATTTCAATGCATTTCTAGCTCTTCAAATCAGTGTTCTAGATTTCATAATGAACAGACTGTGTGCACAAATAAATTCCTCCAGCGAGCATATTTACAATATCAGGATAGAACTCATGAAAGAGACTGCTATAAAGACCAGAAGTAATTATTGGAAATTAACTAAAATATTAGTTAAAATTCTATATCTGAAATCAGAACCATTCACTGTTTAACTTTTCTTTTGTTTAAGAATTTATTTAATTCCCTTTACCATTTAATTTCACTTGTGCCAAAATCCCATATACTTAGAATTCTGCATATATCTAATAATATCAGGTAAATTTAAAATCCCTTTTTGGTGTATTCTCTTTCTGAGATCATAATGTTTCTTTTATACTTACACACAAGGCATCCCAATCAATCATTGTGAAAAATATATGGACTTTTATATAAATTTTATGATGAGAAGAAACAGTTATATCACTACATTTCAGTAACCGTTTTAAAACAAAGAGCATAACTTAATCATTGCCTTTTCAAATACCAAAGCAAAATTTAGTGTGCTACTGAGCAATATATAGTGAGAACATTAAGAGACAACTTTCCAGACATGTCGTGGAACCTCTTTTATGAAACTGTAACAAGATTTTGCAATTTTAATATTTTTGCTTTGAGAAGTAAGTGTGTGGCTGTACTCCACCTGGAAACTTCAAAGCCTCCTTTTGTGTGAAGCAGCACATAAAAGAGGAAAAACTGTTCTTTCTGACTACATATTTTATTTTTTCATTCCTATTTCTCATCTCCATTAATCTAAGGTCAGAGTTCTTACTGACCAAATATGTTGCTTTTTGATTATGAAACAGCATAGTAACTGCTGTAAATAATGTTAAAATAAAATTTAATTTAAATTTTTTAGGTATGTCAGTTATGAGATTTTTTTGAGCACCTGTCATTTCAATAGTATCAGTGATTTTGAGATTTTTTCCTGAACTGTTCAGCTTGCTTTGGTGAACAAAAACCCCCTTTTAGTCAGTCTATGAAATATGATGGTCCTCTACATGAGATCAATATTATGTTACAAGACTTTTGACAGGACTGCATTGAATTGGCACAAAACCATAATAGTTTGCAGTAACTTTTATTAGCCTTCATTATCTTGTAAGAGTTTTCTAACATCAAAACGCTTGTTCTAGTTGAATGACACGAACAGTTTTCTAATGTTTGTCTGAGGCAAGCAGTCCTTTTGTAAACACTGTCCAGTCTTTCTGTCTGACAAAAAGCACAATGTTTGTCATATGCAGGGCTCAGATTGCCTTTTCTAATCCCTGAACTGCTGATGGTTATCAGTAGTACATTCAGACTGCTAGTAATAACGCTACTGAACTGATACTTGTTTAATGCCCAAGACATAACTCACAAACAGGCTAAAATCAGATTGATCAAATTATCTTTCCCAGGTATTAAGAGAGAGCAGTAAAATCAGCTGATATGATCACTGAATCTTTCACATGTTTATGGAAACCTGCTTGTTTCCAAGTTAACACTTAGCAGTTTGTTGGTATTTGCTTTCAAGCTATTTGTTCATTTTTTCCCCTTTATCTCCCTTAGTACTCAGCGCTGAGAATTATAGATAGGCATTCACTGTTCGTAGGTGATAAGTTCCTCCTAGTTAGGTCAGACTTCTTTCCTTTTTCTCACATATACTCTAGATCTACTGGCAGTAGCTTTCTCAGTTTTCCAGTAGGCAGTTTTGAATTCAACCAAAACACCATTTTGCTTTCCAAAGCAAAGTAAAATAAGTGCACTTTGAGTCTAAAAGGTTAGTTAGATGTGCAGTTGCCATATGGTACTTTGGGAATGACTGCATGTATTGTATATACAACTGAAGAATAATTAGACTAATAGCTGCTTGCATTCATTAACTGTAGCAGCAGAAATGTAATAAAAACAAAAATAGTTTAGTCCTGATTATGAGATGCATAGTTGAATTATAACAAACTCAAATGGTCACTAATTTGTTTTGTTCTTTATGTTAAACATTTGGGCAGGTTAAGATGACTTAATATGGCTGTAAACCAATGTTTATTGGTTTCTGAAACTTGGGATCTTCTTGAATCAACTTTCCAGTCTCAGCCAGTATGATCAGAATACCACTTTCAACAGATAGCATATAACCAGGTTTTCTGAGAGGCAGAAACCTGCTTACAGTTGACTGGAATGAACAATTTAGATTACATAATACTTCTAATATTGATATAGGTACCATCTGACTTAATAAAAGATTGTGCGTAGCAAAAAATGTACCTATTCTGATTAGATGCTATGGTTTCTTCTAGTTCCATCCTTCTGTTTTTGTAAAGCAACTGTCTCTTCTGCTTTTGGAGATAAAAGTTGCATGCATAGTCTCATCTGACACTCTTTTTATTTCTACTAGAAGTTTTTTTCATCAGCTATATTTTTTGCAGCACAGATGCTTTGATATAGTATTATCTGAGATGCTATAAAAACTCTGCTGTCCATGCAGTTCACTGCAATATAAATTTCTAGGATTTCATTAACATGGAGGAATTATTAAAGCAAATTTAAGACCCTTGATCTTGCTACTTATTTCACATATATTTATAAGCAGGTATTGCAAATACAGTGACTATGTTATCTATATCCATGCCTTTGCAGAGTTCAATTTAAAAATACCCCCAAACTACACATACTACTAATTTTAGCATATATCCAGTGACACTGATTCCAGCAATGCTATCTCTCTGCTGAGAAGATATATAATAAATTTTCAGTTTCATTGTGTTCCTCATTATTCTATTGTGAAATAAACCCCTCTCTTGTGTTCCTCATATTCTCTAGAAGTATGGGAAGACCCACTGGTGAATCAGTGAACTGGCTAAAGTATGACTTACACATTAAGATGCGTCTGTCTTTGGCCACATGTGGAGGAGAGCTAGAGAAGTGAGAGGTGGGAATTTCAGTTACTTTCATTTACAGAAACTTCTGCTTTTAAAAAACTGAGAAATGTTGATGTGAAATAAATAGATTATCACAGTTTCAAGTTGTGCCAAGAATTTTCAAATGAGAATAATTTGGGGATATATATTTATAGTAAAAATTTTAAAAAGCCTTGAAACAAACAATGTATTCAATCTTATTATATCATTCAATAAATACGATTGTTTTATATATGCTCACAGTTCAGTATTTAAATACTTAAATATGTAACTGTGAAAGTAACACTTAGTAATTATAGATAGGCTACAATAAAATATGAACAATAAAATTTTTCTGCTAGGGGTTGTGAAAGCAGGGAAATCAAAGACTATTTGCTCAGATTAATTTTGCTACCTGGCAGAGTTTAAATCATGCAGACATGTTTTTGGTTAGCTGTAGGCTTGTTTCTGGACAATGATGTTATGTTTTTACAGATATCCTAAAGGACTGGGCAGCACAAGTTACATCCTTGGTGCAAAATATCTGGAATTCATGTCATTTCTTCTGAAAATATGCCTATTAAAAATTATACTTTATTTTTTCTGAGTGCAGGGAGTGCAATCTAGAAAGTTGAAAGTCTCAATCACATCTCTGTCTCTTCAAATTGCATTTATTATTAGGAATGGATCATCAATTTGCACTGAAATACCACAGCTGTGAGCTTAGCATTTTTCTACTTTCTTCCTTAGCTTTTTCTTGGTCCTTCCCTTTATCTCCCAAACACAGAATTATGTTCTGCTCTGAAGAGAGTGAAGAATTTCCTTAAGTGGGTTTTTTCTTCCTTATATCTTCTAAGTTCAATGGAAAACTCACAGGGTAAAGATTGTTCTGAACTATCTCTCAGACTTCTGATTTGGCCTCAGAGCCTTTACATGCCTTGACATTTGTTTCTCTTCCCTCTCTGTGTTTAATTTGCCCCAAATTCTACAAATTAATTTCTGCATAATAGATCTTGAATCTGAACCCTGAAGTATGACTTCTAAGGGAAAAAGTAAATATTTGTTAAAGTGCTGCAAGCTTTATTTATTTTGACTATTGACAATAAGTTATTTTATGCTTAATGTTGTCCAGAATTATATTTCATCCTTTGAATATTCCTGTGCTTTTATCTACTAGGCTGATGATGTTGTTTTCAAAAATATTTATCAGAAAAATACTTATGCACTGTGTAATCATGTCATCTTTGATTAAGCTGAAAAAATTAAATCCTCACAATCCCTTGGAATCTCTTCATTTTTCCATGGCAGGACTTTTCATCCTGTGCATCAGAGAAGTGGGATTTTAGAACAACCTACCAATTATAATTGTGACAACAAACCCAACTGGCTGTAAGACAGAATTTAAGGAGTTTCTAAGAGGCATCCATGATGTTTAATCTCAAAGACTGTGAGACACTGATCACCCCCTGTTTCCACGCTCCAGAGTTCTTAGTGGGTGGAAACAAGAGGCGGAAACTCTGGAGACAGACATCAGTGATTAGTGGTGTCCCTCAGGGGTCCATATTGGGACCAGTAATGTTTTCATCAATGACATAGACATTTGGATCAAGTGCACCTTCAGCAAATTTGCAGATGACACCAAGCTGAGCAGCAGGGTTGACAAATCTGAGAGACAGGATGCCATTCAGAGGGACCTGGACAAGCTGGAGAAGTGGGCCCATGTGAACCTCATGAGGTTCAACAAGGCCAAGTGCAAGGTCCTGTACCTGGGTCAGGGCAATCCCCAGTATCAATACAGGCTGGGGGATGAAGGAATTGTGAGCAGCCCTGTGGACAAGGACCTGGGGGTACTGGTGAATGAAAAGCTGGACATGAGCTGGCAATGTGCACTCACAGCCCAAAAAGCCAACTAACTGTACCCTGTAATGCATCAAAAGCAGCATGGCCAGCAGGTCGAGGGAGGTGATTCTGCCCCTTTACTGTGCTCTGGTGAGACCCCACATGGAGTACTATGTCCAGCTCTAGAGCCCTCAGCACAAGAAAGACATGGACCTGTTGGAGCAGGTCCAGAGGTGGGCCACAAAAATTAACAGAGGGATGGAGAAGAGAAGGCTCTGGAGAGACCTTATTGCAACCTTTCGGTACTTAAAGAGGGCTTGTAAGAAAGATAGTGTCAGACCTTTTAGCAGGGCCTTTTGTGATAAGACAAAGGGTAATGATTTTACACTCAAAGAGAGTAGATTTAGACTAGATGTAAGTAAAAAAAAATTACCATGAGGGTGGTGAAACACTGGAACGGGTTGCCCAGAGGGATGGTAGATGCCCCACCCCTGGAAACATTCAAGGTCAGGTTGAACAGGACTCTGGGTAACCTGTTCTGATTGAAGATGTTCCTGCTCACTGCAGCGGGGTTGGACTAGATGACCTTTAAAGGTCCCTTCTAAGCCCAACCATTCTATGATTCTATGAAACTATATTCTAACTTCAGCTGCACCAATGTAATCTCTATTCTTATATGTTTCACTTTTATGTGTTTTCCTTTTTCAGAAACTATTGGCACCTATATGAAATCTGAGTAAAACACTACAAGCACATGTTTATCTGATCATGCACTGATTACAGGAAGTTTTTCCAGATACTTCTTCCAAGAATAGAAGTAACTCTCCAGTGTTTCCCTTCACTCTTGTCTCAGACAAAAAATTTGTTATGTAGAGGTAAGGGTTGTGCCCTATTAACCAAATGAGTGTCACTGTACCAGAAGACTACGTTCGTTTTTTACTGCTTTCTTCATCTTCTTGTCATTGGAAAACAGGTCAATAGTAAAAATGTGAAGTAGTCTGGGACCAAGATTTGATTCCTGTAAAGAGGAGCCGAAATCAAATAAATTGATCTGATTCTCATAGCACCTACAGGAATTGTGCCTGATGATCTTTGTATCTAAGTTAGCACTACATTTCAAAGCCTAACACTGGGTTTCAATCTACTTAACGTATGCAGTGTTAATATTGTATTGATTTAGTTTTTTAACTTTACTTTTAGTCAAAAAGGAAATCTGCAACAAATCTTGCCCATACCTCTTTCTGCTAATCTTATGACCTTATCAATAAGCAAGATGTCTACTTAGTTTAACTGAAGTTATTTCTTCTAACCTGCGTAATAAGAATGACTTTTCACCCAGGAAGTGCTTTTATTCTTTATACTGTGTAGGCAATGGGAAATTTAAATTTATTAAGGAATGCCTTACTTTTCTGGTGAGAGCAGGAAATCAAGCTGCCACTTTTTTTCTTTGTGTCCTCTAAAGCTCAAACTAAAGCTCAAATAAGCTTTAGTTCTAAAATGAAATAATTAATGGAGCACTGAATACCCCAATACATTCTCTATGAAGATCAATAAATATACAGCAGAGTGAGAAATTACACTTTTACATAGTTCATGGCTTCTCAGTGATTTGTTTAAGAGATTTTTATTTCCATAAAAAATGAAAACAAAGGAGAAAAAATGTGGTTTCAGGTTTCACACAAGTTCTTCGGATTTTACATGTTCTGAAACAATTAATTTTTCATTGTTTTGCTTACATACATGCAACAGTATCTTTGCTGAGTAAAATGGTTATGGATGATACAAAATTAACATTAAACTAACCAAGATAGCATGTACATGAACTCTGGAGAGCATCATCCATCAGTGTTGTGACATTTTAATGAATTACTTAAGATAATTGATGCAATTAAAACATTTCACACCAAACTTTTCTGTAAGGGTAATCTTCATTTTCAAAATACCTAATGTAATTGGGTCATTTTTGATGAAAGACAAGTGTTGGATTATGCCAGTACTTTGAGGTTAAGTAGAAACTGAGTTTTCCTCAAAAGAGAAACACAGGTCTTAATAATTTTTTAAACCAGAATGTTTCTAGGCATGTTTTTCTACAGATGCTACAAAGGAATCACAACTGAGATTATGCCATGTTTCTATATTTCAGCAGCTGGGTGCAGATAGAGTGACCCTTCACAGGCTTCTGTGAATTATGCTCAAGTCTTTACATAATCAGATCTTTTATTGTAATCAATTAGGCTCAAAGCCTGGTCTAATTTTTGGCTTTTTTGAGGATGCAAATGCAGCCTGATTTACATAAAATACTGCAGCATGTAAAGATGCTGGTATAATGAAGGAGAAGTAGTTTATTTAAACTGCAAAGCTCTGTTGTTTTACGTTTTTTAAAGTATACTTCTCATGTTTTAATTGACAGTGTTGAACAAGAAAAAAGGTCTCATGTTAATTGAAATCTACTGTAAATTCCCATTGATACCAGAAAAAATGTTGTAGTCCAGTGGACTAGATAGCTGTATTATATTCAAAAAGCAAGGAATTAGTATTCTGGTAGGGTTATCCTTTCTTTCACTATTTCTATTAGTTATTTTCCATCATGCAATTATGGATTAATTACTTCTTAACACTTTTTAGTGTATCAGTGCTTTGTAATGGTTTTAATTTAGCAAAGAGGAGGGACAGTCCATTACACATAATTAACATTGCTGCTATTAATACGTTCATGGCCAGTGTCAACCTCTTAAAATATCAGCTACCACACTGCAATGTGTGGTTTTCATCATGAATGTTTAATACAGGAGATGTTCAGCAGTGTGGCTGGTTCATTAGCTCTGGGTTGTGTAATACCCAAGTACAAAGTTGGCCTCATTTTCATAGGTGCTTACAGCTCATAATGAAGTCTCTGTAATCTTGCATTTGCTCTACTGTTCTGTAAATCAGGCCAGCAGCTTTCAATAGGGATAGTAATTAGGAGAAGAGTGGTAATAAAATGTTGAATTTGTGCAATAAATAAATTTGAATGTAAATAGAGTTATATACCTGTTGCTGAATGGTTCTAACAACTATTGACAAATGTAGTCAAAGAAAATAATATTATATAGCAAAATTGAAGAAAAAAAATATACATATGTGATGTGTACATATATATATATCTATATCTATATCTATATATATATATATCCTCTAGTGTGATGTGTACACACATATATATCCTCTAGCCCCAGTGCAGACTCTGCCTGTTAATCCACTTTCCCTATCTTCTATCTCCGTAATAATTTTCCTTCAAGGTCAGTGTTTCCATTCCATAGCCCATAGTCACTGATACTTCTCTTTACTCCTACTATACATCCTTTCTCTCCTTCCCCAAACTAAGACCTGCACCTCAAGTCCTTGAGCTACTTAAGGCACATCGTATCAGCCCTGTGGCATGTACATCACTCTTACCTTCTTCCTATATCTTGAACCATTAAGGCAGTTTCTGAGCTGCTTCTATTATAGCAGAAGCAACCCTTCTATCTCCTTTAAGGAGGTGGTCCGGTGCAACAGCTGCAGTTATCACTGCAGTCATAAACAGTTTTAAAACTTCTAGTCCTGAAAATGACTCTGATTCTCACATCATCCTGGCAGAGTATTTCTTATGCAGTGAAAGAAGCAAACAGTTTGACTTACCCACATCAGTGAGATGTAGGTTATTACTAGGTGGGAGTTTTGTATATGAGTAGCTGCAGTTTTGTGGCCCTTCCTGCTTCTCTGTGGAAGTGGTTTGCTGCTGCTTCTTGGGGAAAGAGGTGGAGTTCGAGCTACTGCTCCATGGAGGTTTCATTGCCAGTACCAGTAGAAGTTACATCCCCAGAAGATACTGCGATACACCCATGTTGGTTGTACTCCCCATAGCTTTGGTATGGTGGCAGTTAAGTAGCAGTAGTAGAATTCACATTTACATTTTCCCCTTTTGCAGACACACAATACAAGTGTGTCTTGCTTCCAAATATGCTGCCAGCTGCTGAAGGAAACATGTCCTTCAGACAGATGGAAAGTTTATATGGAATTGGCATTATTTTAATTGTGTGTCATTTTCTAAAATAAAATTCTAACCAGGCAAAAAGCTTCTGGTATTATTAGAACCATGAATCATTTAAGAGTTGTATGTATATATTTTGAGTCTTGTCTTGTTTTTTAAGAGGTAGTTCTATAAGCAAAAAAAAATTATCAGAATTTGTAGAGCATTATGAATAATTGAAAAAAGAAAAAAAAAAATCAGTGAAGAGATTATTGATACTTGCCAAGCAGGAGCCACCATAAGTTGTATTGACAAACACTGATCTCTTATTTGTCAGAATTCTTTGATAATGTTATAAGGATATTATTATAAGAGTACAACAAAAATATATAATTTGTATTTGTTCAAACTTTGATTTCATTTTGTTCAGTATGCTGGTATCCCAACTGTGCACTGGAAGGAGACTCAGGACAAAATTTTCAGATTCTGAGCTGAGACAGAACTCTAGCAGAAAAGGATGACATTCTCTCCTGATGTCCAGGTCAGAGTCCTCTCTGTGTTTGTTCCTATTTTGTTTGAAACCACTAGTGTCCAGTTTCATAAACTATTGTGAACAACCCTCTGGCAGCCATCTCAGAAGAGTGTATCCATGGATCTTCCTTGTTTCCAGGCAAAGCAATGTATAGTTGTAGCACTTATGCACCTTTTATGCACTAGTGTTTCCCTGATGCATCCAAAAATTTGTTCAGTATCCTAAAGCCGACTATGCAGAAGGAGTGCTAATGGCCCTGCTGAGGGCTGTGGTCATGAGGACCTCACAAGAGGTGCTAGTTCTGCCCACATGACATTGCAAGTGAACTACACAGCCATCAGACCTTGGCACATCTGAGGAATCTGGAGCATTTGTCAAAAGCTGCTAGATCACTGGTTTTTCAGACTTGAGGCTGCAGCCTCTCTACACCACTGTTCTTTCTTGTTCCCTAGGCCTACCCTAACTAATCTTTGCTTGGTCTTCATTTTCCTACCTTGTTCGTCCTTACTTTTGTTTCTATCTTCCCATTAATTTCTCCACTGAGCCCTGCTCATTGTTTCCCTGTTGGTCCCAGTCTAATTACTCCTAACATAACCCAGATGGCTCTTATAACAGAAGGATACACTGTTGGCTTGAGAGCCTCAGTTCCAAACTGTCTGGTTGAGCTGTTCAAACTGAAGGCTTGATAGAATTAAAATGTTTCTGGATGGTATGAAATTAAGATGTCTGGCTATAACCTTTGAACAAAAGCTGTGCATCTATGTTGTCCAGTAGGCCATGAATATTATGCAAGCATTAAACAGAAACTACAGGCTCTTTGATAGTTAAAGACCTTTAGCTGCATTCATCTGGACAACTATCTCGTATGGATATGGAGTAGGAACTACAGGTCTGGAAGGAATAGGTGGGACAAGTTTTGGAGTGAAATGTATCTGTGAAATTAATTTTGGTGTCTGAAAACTAAAGATGAACTAATCTTTGAAGACTGGGAGGTAACAAATAAAATAGTACACTTTTCAACACTTTTAAAAAAAAGATTAATTACTGGATACCCTGGAGCTATGCATGAAGTTACTGGCTAAATTTAATAATCTAAATTAGGAGGTTAGTATGGAATTCATCTCACTCAACTTCACACATTTATAACATACACTGTAGGCATATACACTTACGTCACTTGAGGCTTCTCTTTAAGGTCAGGAGAGGGAGAATGAGGAAGTGATTCATTAGGCCTGTTGTGGACAGGCAGTTTAGAGAGAGGAGATGTACTCCTTATTTCTCCCACTGACCTTGAAGAGAAGCCTCAAGTGACCAGCTCCGCTCTTCGTATCTGCTTTAGATCAGCCAAATCTCACGTTTAGACTCCCTACATAGTTAGACTTCACTAGGTGAATCAAAGGAGAAACTCACTTTAGCCACTTTGAACTGTCCTCTTTCTCACTAGTGACCACAAAACTAAAGAAGACTAGATTAAGCATTTAATTTAGATATTTACAAATTGTACATAGTGAATTCCTCTGCCCTCATTTTCACTGTATAAGTTGGTGACAATCAAGAAGGAGGAATGTGTTGCATACTCATTAAGTTGGCTGAACATGTAGATGCCATTTACATATAGCTAGAAAGGGCTGGATTTAATAAAATTTAAGCTATATAAATTGACAGTGTGACAAGCAGAATTCAAGGAACAGGAACTCTGTATAGTTTGAAGATTAACTTGCCAAAATATAGATTTTATTACAGATATTAGTAACTTTGAAAAGAACAGAGCAATGGCTTAGATTTTTTTTTTTTTAGATATTCTGTTTTCTCTTTAAATAGGTAAAATCAATTCCAGTTCCAGAGTGAAGGATCTGCAATGTATTTAATTTCATGTCTTTAGATGCTCATCATGTTTTTCTTATAAGTGGAAAAAAACTTCAATTGTGTTACCAATAAGAAAATAAATGCAACCTCTTAGGATGTATACAAAAGATATTCTCCCACCCCCCAGTGCTGAAAAGTAGTAAATGAGAGTTCAGTTAAAGAGAAGAAATAAACAGATTATTTGATCATGTATAGCTTTAGAATTGTCAAAACCCAGAGCAGAATAGGAAAAAAAAAATTTATGCTTTATTTGATGTGGTTCATATGTTCTATAAGGTTGAATTGAATTTCAGATAGTTAGATATTGGCTTTAAAGTAAGCACTGTACATTGCTGATTAATAAGCATTTATGGAATACAACGTACCTAAGAAGACAATGGCCAAAAATAAGAAAGAACATTATTTTAAGCATGAAAACTAGCAATGGGGCTGAAATGAATATTTAAAACATAGACATTCCAAATCTAAGGATTGCTCCAGTCCATCAGTTTCAGCTCCCCAGTTCTAATGTGAGTATTTTCCAAGAGAGTCAAAACCAGGGATCAACATCTATTTTGGACTCAGCAGTTGTTCTGGGAAGCTGTCCCACTGCATTATGATAGTTTAGGAAGATGTAACAGTATTCTGATTAAAAAAAAATAAAAATGCATGTATTCAGTCATTGTCAGTCTTGAAAATGAATATATGTGTTTGCTTCTGATGGCATATTCTGCTAGATAGCTACTAAGACATTTTAAATGTAAGAACACTATGTGATACCAGAAATCCCAAGAGTTTCAGAAAATACTTATATTTTGGGAAGGGCTAAGGTTGAAAGTATATTAATGTAAAGGACACCACAAACTCCCTGTGTAGCCAGGAGCATCTTTCTTATCTTTAAGGTCAGCTAAGGCTGTGCACAGCCTTTTTAGTAAGAAAAACACAAGGGGTTTTTTGTTTAGATGTAAGGATTTAAATAGAAATTTACTCATTATTGATATTTTAAGGATTGGTAGATTTTTAGTAGAAAATTTCCAAGATGAGAGAAGTGGTAAATGCCCTACCTGTCTTGAGATTCTAGATGTGAAAAGTTATTTTATAAAGAGTATCATGGAAAAGTAAAATCTAAGCTTATGGTGAATGGAGTAAGAAAACTTCTGTAAGCAGCTCTGCTGGATATACAGAAATAAGTGCCCATGATAAAACCTCCCATTTCTGTGGATTTAGAGGTGCTCTGAGAAGGTCAAATTCATCATCCTGAACTTGAACTTGTCAAGGAAGATAAAAGCTCTCAAGTCGATAATGAGATTGAAACTTGATTGATGTCATTTGGGAATAGCGCATAAGAATCATGATTTTATAATGCTATGGAACAATCTTAGTTGTAGTCAGTTATACAGAGGTGATGAAACTGGAATATATTCATATTTAGTGTATTCCCTTGATACTTTGGATTGTCTTATTCTACTGGCTTCTAGAAAAGAGTCTTCTAGACTAAATTAGTTGCATAAATTGAAATGAATATAAGGAAGGACAGGGTTTTCTCCCTGAAAAAAGGCCTTTGAGCTGAATGAGTCTAAATGTAGGTCAGTGCCTGGAAAGAACCTGTCAGCACTCCACATAGCTTCTAATAGTTATCAGCAATAAGTGTAAAAGCTTGACCTACAAATCCACAGCTCAGCTTCCAGCTGTGACCACAATGAAAGCACTTAGAGGCTGCAGCTGCTTTTTGATGGACCCATTTTGATCACACCCTCCAGATGGAGAATTTTACATAGGTGCTGCCTTTTCCTGAGGCTTGATCCAAAGGGTTATTTAATAAGCCTTCCAGCTCAGAGCAAGTGGCTTCTGTGACCTGGGTCATCTGAATAGTTCACTTGTCCCTCAGCATTTTCCAGTGATAAGGTAGCTTGAACTGATATCATTTGATAAATTTGTTTCAAATTATCTCTCCTGTTCTTTACATATTTTCTAAAACAAGTCATTCAACAGTCTTAACAGACACTGTCCTTTATACTCTCTACAGCATGTTTATTGCAATTATAATTTGTATAGCAATTTTTAGCATATACCTATTTTAGAACTTTAATTACAATTATCCAATATAATTATCCAATTTATTTTCTTTTTAAGGACATGTATAAAAATTAAAATTGGTTTCCTTAGAGTAAAAGTTGATTTCATCTTTTACTAATTCATAATTATCTTATTATATGTATCAAATTTTTCTTCTATGTATATACTAATGATATTCATAGAATTTAAAGTTAGAGAAATATTTTAAATGTTTGACCTCTGAGGCAATTAATATAGAATTCCTGAACAAGATTGCTATATCTGACTTTATAAGCTCCATTTGAGTGCATCTTTTAGAAGGACCTCAATCCTAACTACAGATGGTGAAGAATTTGTCACGTTCCATGACGGTCACCCTCACTGTCTCACTTTTAAATATGGTGTCATTTTTTCCAGTTTGAACTGTGCTAACTTCAGATGTCAGTTGTTGATTCAAATCCTGGTTATCTGTAAAATCTCTTAACCCTCTTGACACTTTTTTAGGTGAGAGAACAGCTGAAGAAAACAAAAGGCCATTGAAACCTAATAGTGTCAAATCACCTAATAGGTGATTTGATTGAAAGTCTTTCTAAACATCCCACTTTTGACAGTTGATCTCAGTCCAAAATGAAGCCTCTTCCTTCCTCCCTAGGAAAAACAAACATGTTTATAGCTCACTGTCTTGGCAAATGCAACTTTTCCTTTCTCAGGTATTTGTGCAGTTTTCAGGCCATGGAAAAGCCATTGCCATTTAATTCTTCTTCTCATGAGGATGGATGCATATAGAGTGAAATTTATTCTCTACTACAAAAGCATTATTTATTGAATTAGACTAACAAAAATAGTGACAACTTCTTACATGGATGTACAACTGTTGAAAATCACATCCTAAAATACAAAATCCAAATGACTATTATTTTTATGCATCTAAACTCCATTTGAAAATAATCTCGAATAAATGGCCATTTATCCTCACATACCCAATGTGTGAGACGTGAAATTTTATTTCAGCATTTTGAAGTATTTGAAGTCTATTTTGTCCATGTAAAAAACCACAAAGCAGAAAGATAGCAATTATGTTCTACTATTGAAAAAGGTGTCAGTTACACCACATGAACATTTTGCCATTTGATAAAGGCCATGGGATTATAGCAACTTTCTGTTACCGTACTAACACAGACAAAGAACTGGTACTTTGTTGATGAGCATTTATCTGACTCCTAAATTATTTTGGAATGAAGTTGAATCTCTACAGAAAGAGTGTCTTGTGACATCATACTGAGTTCTGTGGTGCTTACAGGGAAGCTGAGGGTAAGGTAAGTTATCTACCCTCAATTAAGATATAACTCTTCCAAGGGAAAACTGAATGGGTCTGAATGGGGTTTACTTAAAAAAAAAAAACTAACTACAGAAAGATGTTCCAACTTCAACAAGAGTGATTAAAAAGGACATGATGGGAAATGAGATGTTCACATGTCAGCATTCATATTGCAGTTCTGTGATTTTCAGAGAATCAAAACAGATCCTTTTAAACTAGATTATTTGAAAGCAGTGTATCTTGATTATGTATCTCAGAAGGCCAAAATCTGTGTGGCTCTGGCTTTGGAGCATGTTTAAGCTCATTAGTTGTTTTACACCTGTTTTGCCATTAAAACTGACTCCTTTAGATTGTTACCAGCTTGATATATTGGAGCACTATCTCCATTCATAAGAATTTGGAGAATTTCTATTTTTTTGGTATATCAGCTCCTTTGGTGAAACTGCAGTAAAGCTGTTCCTTAGGGTAGGGAACAACCTCCTATTTTTCATTTCAGATATTTATAATACGTGTGTCAAAATACAAGCTACTGTGCAGTAATGAATGTCTTTATGCAACTGAGCACCACTTACTGTCAGCTTCTTAGCTTAGTTCTTTTCTTCTTTTGCTTGTCCTTTAACTGATAATCCAACCTTGATGGATTCAGCTGTTCTTATTCAGCCACTTCAAGATGAAAGAAGAAACAAAAGAAAAGTTGTTTTGACTTTATATTACCAATATCTAGTGCACATTGGTTTGGATGTCACTTCCCAAATGCTACTTTTGTAAAGCATTGAATCTCATTTGAACATGGATTAGATAATCAAGGCAAGACAGACAAGGTGAGAGCTGAGGTGTGGAGGGAGGAAGTGTCTTACAGAAGGAGAACTCACTGAAAGACTCCTCATGGAAAAGGACTCCATGAAGGGTGAAGTAATTTCAGGGTCAAAAGGTAAGGAAACATGCTGTCTCACCTAAATTACACTATTACTGTATGATTATGTCTTTTTTTTCTTCTTTCTCAATTAGAAAATCCAATGTACCATTTACATACACAGAGAGACTCCTCACTGTCTTATTTTTTTTAACAGTAAGATAAATTCAAAGAGATAGTGATCAATGAAAATAGCATACCAATATGTAAGAACTCCCTTACAGTGTATAACAACTTCATCCATATGTTATCTTTTCACAACTTCCTTCTAGTTTTCTCTTGATAACTTTGGTAAGAGTGAAATGCAACACTGATGCTACAGGATGAACATAGAGAAAGAAAAAATATGGTAGACAACAACCAAGAGGGTATGGTCTCAGGAGACAATGTTTCAGATATTATTCTGATGCTGTATGTGAGCATAACCAGACCAATAAGGCAAAATGCGTAATATTTTTGAGCATGTCCTAATTTAGTAATAAGAGAACATTAATTTCCTACTTTCTCCCTGATAAACCTCTGTTTTTGAAAACTGCTCTCAAATTTGCCTTTGCTCCTGCACTCACTGCAGCACACTTTTATGCTTCAATTTTCCTTGTACTCTCTCAAAGCAATGAGAGGAAGGGAATGAAGGCACTCTTTTTATTACTTGTTTTGGAAACAGCTGCAAAGACATACTTTTTCTCTTCTTTCTGGCCTTCTGGCCATACTCAAATTTACAACTGCAATATTGAATAGATCTGTTTAGAGGATTAAATACCACAACTGAGGTGACTTTTCAGATTAAAGTGCCTCATTTCTCTGATAACTTTGGTCTTTGAAATAAATTGTAACATTTGTTTTTTCTCCAGTCGAAAGTTCATTTGTGGTATAGTATCCCAGATTAACATATATGCTGAAGTTATTGCTATGAGGGACTTGCTGCTGGTAAGAAATGAAACACACTGATTATAAATGCAATGAGTGCCAATAGAAGATTATGTAGTATAAGTTTTTGTAAGTCTCATTTCTGCTTCTGTACAGTACTGCTGGTGGTCATCTCAGATGGGTACACAAAGCAAATTCAGGTTGTTCTCCGCATAATGGAAAGTAAAATACATTGATAAAATCTTTTCTTTGTCAGACAGCAGACTAGATTATGTTGACTCAGACACTTGTATTAATTCTTATGTATGCTTAGAAGATACTGGGCAAACAATCAAAATCCATTACGTATGGGCCATTGTTAATCATAGTAGATAACATTTCTATATTAATGAGTTCTAGGCAGGAAAAAATATATTAAGAATACTCTGTAAGAGATTTATTTATAATAGCAGCTTACTACTTGCAGCTTAAGTAGTGGTGTATATCTTTGTTGCAACCGTGTCAAAGTAAGTGGCATTATACTCTGGATAAAAACGGATGTAATATGTTTTGGCCTTTATTTCTGAAATTAGGGTTAGCATTAACTTTAAGTAGCATCAGTCTATAGGAACTCAGATCAGTTGAACTGATTAATGTAAATTCTTTCAAGCTATTTCTCCTGACCCTAGGGTCATGGTGCAGTCAGTGTAGTGATAGCAAAAATTTTTTACGTGAATTTGGGTTGTGTTACAGGTTTCCTGAGGGTATTTTAAAATAATTATTTTTTTAAAAAAATATTTTGCTGATAATCATGGCAGTTCCAAAACCTGTTTTATGGTAAAATGTAGTAAAAATTTGTTTGGCTGCACAAAGACAAAGAAATACCCAGGAAACTTGCACAGCTTTCCCTAAGTGCCCAAATGCCTCTCTCAGCTCTGAAGCCTGTTGATTTTCCTGACTGTCTTTGATGTAATAGATTGCAGAAAGACAAAGAACAGTCTTGAACTGTTTCTGCACCTGTACACTGAGGGTACCTAGAGTCTAAAATAAGAAATTAATAGAACTGAGAGTTACTAGGCTGCTTATTTCCCTTGTGTAGAGAGCACATGTAGGAATAGTCTTGCATGAATGCAAAATCTAGCCTATTACAGAATCTTACAAACTAGCAACATCCACAGAAACAGCAAGAAACTTCCCACTTAATCCTCAAACTGATCCCATTGTGTATCTCTTTGCTCTGTATGGCATTACCAGATCGATGGGGCTGCTGGCATTAGTACAAACAGCAGCTTCATTTTTTTTTCTGAATTACCTCCAGTATGACTTAGGCCTAATAAAGAATTCATATCCCCTGTGGAGTTTGGAAAGATTACTGGGTTACTAAACAGAGGTGAATTAGTAGTCAAACCTCTGTCAAGAAAACAGGAACATCTCACTGTTAATGCATTGTCAGCACCTTTTTTTATTTTTTTGCTATGTGTCTGCAACTCTTCTGGGTGTATATGACATGAAATTAAGATATGCATGGATATTACTACTATTTGTCCACTTAATATGAAAATACACATATACAATGATGGGTCATCAAAGTGATCCTTCTGACTCATTGTTATAATTTCAACTGATACTTTGGTCATGAATCCTAAAAATTGTAGGGGACATAAATGATGATAAGGTCTCCCCTAAGCGATCTTTTCTCAAGGCTGAACGAACCCAGTTGTCTCAGCCTTTCCTCACATGTCAGGCTTCCCAGTGCTTTGATCATCTTTGTGGCCCTTCTCTGGACCCTCTCCAGACTGTCCGTGTCTTTTTTGCATAACGGGGAGGAAAACTCAACACAATATTCTGGGTGTGGCCTGACAAGTGCTGAGCAGAGTGGGATAATTACTTCTTTATCTCTGCTGGTGATGCCCTTGATGCAACCCAGCATCCAGTTGGCTTTCTTTGCCACTGCAGCACACTGTTCACTCATATTGAGCTTGTTCTCCACTAGGACCCCCAGGTCTCTTTCCACAGAACTCCACAGAGTAGATCCTAACCTCTGCTGCACTCCTGGTTTATGTTTTCCCAAGAGTAAGACCTTGCTTCATAAGATTCTTGTTAGCCCAGCCTAACAAGCCTGTGCAGGTCTTTCTGCAGGGTGTCTCTCCCTTCCAAAGTGTCCATTTCCTCACTCAGTTTGGTATTATCAGCAAACTTAATCAGGGTACACTTGATCCCATCATCCAGATCACTTATGAAGGTATTAAATAGTGTTGGTCCCAATATTGATCCCTGGGGGAAACCCCTTGTGACAGGTTGCCAATTTGAAAAGGAGCTATTTACCACCACCCTCTTAGTGCAGCCTGTCAGCCAAATCTCCACCCACTGCACAGACCATTTGCCTAGACCATAACAACTCACTTTCTCTAGGAGAAGGCTGTGGGAAACTGTATTGAAAGCCTTGGGGGAAAAACAAGTAGACAGTATCCACTGCTCACCCCACATCAACTGATCAGGTTATTTTGTCATAGAAGGTGATCAGGATTTCCAAGCACAACTTGCCCTTGGTGAATCCATGCTGGCGTTTCCCAGCCATTTGCTTCATTTGACTTGTGTTAGCCCCCAGGAAGATTTGTTCCATAGCTTTCCCAGAGACTGAAGTAAGACTGATGGGCCTATAATTTCCTGGATCCTCCTTTAAGCCCTTCTTGTAGATAGGGGTGACATTAGCCTTCTTCCAGTCTTCTGGGATGTAATTCAATTTCCATGACTTCTCAAAGATTATGGAGAGGAGCCTCACAACGATGTCAGCCAGCTCTCTTAGCACCCTTGGGTGGGTAATGTCAGGGCCCATCAATTCGTAGGGGTCAAGCTCCTGTAACAGTTCACATACCAACTCTTCCTTCAGTGATGATGAGTCTGTGTTTGCATCAACCTGGATTTCTATTCCCAAGGCTTGAGGTGCAACAGTCCTGGTAAAGACAGAGGTGAAGGAAGTATTGAGAACCTCTGCCTTTTCAGCATTGTTGGTGACTAATTCACAATATTTTGCTTCTATTTCTGCTTGTTGTTTATCTACTTGAAAAAATCTCTTTCTTGCAGTTTTTGACATCTCTGGCCAATTTCAATTTGAGCTGAGCTTTTGCTTCTCTGACTGCATCTCTGCACACCCTGGCCACGCCCTTGTAGTTCTCAATGGCGATTCATCTGATTTTTTAATCTCTGGTAAGCTTCTCTTTTGGTTTTGAGCAGACTCAGAAGCTTGCAGTTAAGCCAAGGGTGTCTCTTGTTCCACTCCACTCTACTTCCCTTACCTTTAAAGGGGTTGAACTGGTTTTGTGCTTCCAGGAGAGCACTCTTGAAAAACTCCCAGCACTCGATAGCTCCTTTTATAGAAGCTTCCCATGGAATCCCTCCCAGCTAAGCTCTGAGCAAACTGAAGTTTGCTTTTCTAAAATCTAAAACGTTTGTCTTGGTACTAACCTTCAACGTGCTCAGCAGGATCCCAAACTCCACATATTATGATCACTGCAGCCAAGGCAGTGGCTGAGATATTACAAAGCAGGTTTGCTTATATACCATAAGGCTTTGGAAAAAAATAAAGTAACATTGCAATACATACTGAGTTGTTTTATAAAGAAGGATGAGTTTTGGAACAAGAGCACTTCCATAATTGACCAGAGAGGACAGAAGCAGTGAAGAAACTGGCATATTGCTTTGATGTTCTGGAATTGTGTTTGTTTATTTGTATTGCATGCATTTTTATTGCTCCAGAAAAAAAAAAAAAAAGCAATGTCAGAAAAAAACTCAAAGCCCTGCAATTTGTATTCAGTTGTAAACAAATTTGCTTTCCTTTAACTAAAATGTATAAGCTCTGCATACATAATCACCAGAATGTTAGAGAGAAAAAATGTTTCTCACTGACAGAAACTCACTTTACCTCACTGTTGCTGGTTTTGTTCTCAGAAAACCTGTTTCAGCATCGTTTGAAACATGCTCTTTTCTTTTGGTCAAGAGAAACAAGGGATTAATTTTACTGTGCTGATTATGTCTAGGTATGATTGGATATAAGGCCAAGGACTTTAAGAAACAGGGCTATCACTAAATGCATATTTAAATCGTTCAGTTCAGCATTTTGCATAAAATATATATCCAAGAAAAAATGTGCTATAGTTTGAGAATTCCCTTTTTTCTGTGAATCCAAGAATGAACTTCACTGCCAGTGGCATTTCTGAATGCCATGGAAGACTGAGGATCTGGTCTTTGAGGCATCTCTAGTGGTTGGTTTTGAGCTCGTTACATAGCTGCTATGTTCTCAGGTATGCAAAGTTCTGTGGTAAACCTTCACTAGTCAGGAAGAAGTTATGGAAAATACCAAAGAATTATCCATGACCTTTCTAATGTGCTTTTGTATTATAAAACTATCTTGGCATTCTTGAACTACAGTGTAGTGTGACTATTAGTCATTGATCATCAATACCAGCTAACAGACCACCTAGTTAAATGTCATTTTTGTGGAATTTATTAAGCATGAAAAGAATAACATTTGTATCACACAGAATTTCACTGAAGAAAACTGTAAAGAAACATCTGCACCTTTTTTATTTAATTATGATTGTGAATTGTATTTTAATTGCTTGAATAGGATAAACTTATTTTAGTCCAGAAATTGTTGCTTACATCATTATGAGTTCTGTCTATTTAGGAAGTGGACAGAAGCTCAACTTCTGCAGAAAAACCTTTCCCCTTTCTGACTGTAAATTGAATGAAGATGGATGAAAAGAGGAAGGGGAAAGCATTGCCTTGCTTTGTAGGATTGACAGCAATCTATAAGTTTTGCAGAAAATTCTCACTTTGAGCTTTTGCCCTCTTTTGTCCTGTGAAGCTATGTCCTACTTCATCTTTTGAGTCTTCAGGGCACCAAAAGGCACAAAAAATGAGACAGGATCTTGGATGTGCCTGGTAAAGCCAGTGTTAAAATTAATGGGATCCACAGAGAGGAAAGTGCCATAGGCAGCAATGGGAATAAAAGGCCGTTTGCTTTCCTTTTGCAGGAAGAAAAGCTCAGCAGAATAAAAAATGTGCTGTTGCTGCTTTTCTTTATACCCTTTTTTTTTTTCTTTCTTGGTCCCCCTCCTGTGTGGGAGGCCCAGTGGACAATAGGCAGAATGTTGTTCTAAAGCACAGACGACACATCAGGAGTTCAAAGAGAATGCTTAGTCCATGCATAGTTGTAAGCCCATCTGCATGACTATCAGGAATTGTTGAAGATAAGTTTTTTTGATATTTTTTTTCCCACTGCTGAAGAAGACTCAGTCTCTCCATGGACATCTACAAAAATGCCTTCTTTAACTGTGCCACATCTGTTTACTTTGGTCAGGTAAAAAGAAAAAAAAACAACAACACTGAAACATAGCTTGACTCTTAGTAAACACCAGACTATGTGATAAGGTATGATTTACCTCCTGTAAAAACAAAGAAACTAAAACCCAGAGAAAACTGCTTCGGAATTGCTGGGCACCGTGCAGCTGGAGTTATCTGGGGAAATTACCGGCATAGTACTGTCTGAAAATCATCTCACAATTTAACAGAACCCCATGCACCCACAATTATTTCCCATGATCCATGTGTATTTAATGATGTACCAGCACCACTGAGGTAGTCATGTGTACAATGTAATACTGCACGTTCTTGCCCTTCAGCTAAACTATTTGAGAAAGTCAAACACACTCTCACAGACTTTCTCCTTCAACACTATGTAAATAAATCACTTAAGCTCCTTGCATTCGCTCCCTTGTTTCCATGTTTGTATCAGCTTTCTCACTGGGAATATAGAAGGTAGGCAGAACTACAATATATAGTACTATTTTTCTATATATAGGAGAGACAAGCATACAATGCAGTTATTGCACCTATCCTCTGGGATATTAAGAAATCCCCTCTGCTCTTTGTACTTGCCAGAAACATAGAAGAGTACAACATCCATGCTTCTTCCCCTTCCCCTTCCCCTTCCCCTTCCCCTTCCCCTTCCCCTTCCCCTTCCCCTTCCCCTTCCCCTTCCCCTTCCCCTTCCCCTTCCCCTTCCCCTTCCCCTTCCCCTTCCCCTTCCCCTTCCCCTTTCCCTTCCCCTTCCCCTTCCCCTTCCCCTTCCCCTTCCCCTTCCCCTTCCCCTTCCCCTTCCCCTTCCCCTTCCCCTTCCCCTTCCCCTTCCCCTCTGTATTGTACAGAGTGAATTGTACAATATAGAAGCATATGAGATGTACTTAATAAAATTATTTCTGTCCCAGACAGCAGTTTGCTATCAATATCTTTATTCTCAAGCTTTTCTTCTCTATTTTCAGGTTTTTTCTGTTTGCTTTCCAGTGTGTTGTTTTTCCTCTCTGATACCCAATGTCCAGTTAATGCCAAACAGAAGATTGGCAAATGTTAGTGCAGCCACAAATATTGCAGCTGATTTCCAAGCCCCAATGACTAGCATTCCACGAACTACAAAAGTACCAGTATTGTTTCTCAGTCCTAAAACAGACACTCATTGAACTGCTATCAGTAGCTTAATCAGTAAGACAAAAGCAAGTGGCTTAAGAAGTATATATGCTATCCAGAAAAAAAATCTTGTGTAATAATATTAACAAACCAAATAATTTAAAGAGGATGAATCATAATATATTTCAAAATGCCTAAAGTCTTGGTGAAATTGATCTTTTGTATCTGCTTTCTGTTTTTCCAAAACCGTGAAGTGCAACTGGGTCTTATTTTCAGGGTTTCTTCTACAAACCTAGAAGGCTACTCCCCTACCTCCCCCAAAAATGCAAAATAGAAAATTCACACTTGTTTGCAGAAACTGTTTTGGATTGGATTCTTTGCTTGGTTGTTCTTTTTTAGTGAATATTTTGAATGCTATTAGATTGTCTTCCAAATAGTCATGGGATCAACCAGCTATTCAATGATCAACTTCCTTAGAGTGAGTAATAAAGATATGACAGAACATGGCTATGGGATATGCTTGTATGAGATACAGTGCATAGTAGTATGCTCTAGAGATTAAGGAGAAAACATTCCAATTTTTTAAATTTAATTTAGAAGTTTTTATATTTTATTTTCTAAACTACATAGTGAATGATGGTTCTAAAAAAGGGAACTGGGTAAAGCAGCTGTCCTTACGAGGTAAGGAGACAATCTGGCATCCTGCAGGTCAGATCCAGTAGTTATGCATTAGGTCCTGACACTTCTGTGTAATTTGGCTTGAAGGTGATAAAAAATGATCCAGATCTTACTAATTTTTTTCATATGAGGAGTTAGTTGAACTATAAATGAGTAAAGCAAGCAACATCCTGGCAGCAACAGGTATTAATAGATTAGAAAAGGATGTACTTGTATGCAGCATAGCAAATCTCTTTAGGATCCATTTTTTCAATTCTCCTCTTTCAGAAAGACAAACAAATGCATCTTTATTTCTTCAGGGTTTTCTCTGTTCCTGATCTACAGTTAGGACCTGTTACTCAAGGGCACTTCAGATATTTTAAGGTGCAGCCATTTTGCCAGAAGCCTGTGGCAGAATACCAGAGTTTGACTTCTGGGGTAGTGAAATGAAGGACTTCAACTTAATTATTATTTACTGTCTTAACAATCTTTATTCTTTTGATAAAGAAAGCCTGGAAGTTTTTTTAGATGTCGTGTCCAGTCTTACACAGTAATGATTCCAAAACTTACTTCCTCCAAGGATCCCTTTGACATATAAGGAAATTTTCTGCATTCATTTTATTTTCCATATGGTTTTAGATTCCTCTTCCCTCAACTGTGGATACCTTCATCCTTTTTATGTTCTCCAGGATGCCATTTCTCCCACATGCTTTTGTATGTTGCCTGAGCTGACTATTTCTCTCCATTCAACTCTGTTTCCTCTCCGCCTGCCCCGCCCCCCACCCCCCAAACACCTCAACATTTTTTTTCTTCCAAAAAGGAGTAGCTAAGGAAAATAGCATGGAGAATTTATGCTCCTACCAGAATCCTACCATGCCCTACCATATTCTCTTTCTCACCCAGCGTCTTGCAGTAGAGAAGGCATATTAGAAGAAAGATAGTACTCTACTATAGCCATGTGTCAGCTGTTATTTCAGCTGTCGTGAACACTCTCCCTTTAACAGTCAGCTCCTCTGAAAAGTTCATATCGTAAGAATTACTGTCATAATATCTCAGGTTCTGAGGCTTCAAGAGTCAGAAGAATGCTGTCTACAGCACTTTCCTTCAAGGAATGAAACTCATAGGGAATGAGACAGTATCACAAACTTCATTATTTTTGTGTGTGTTTTCATTACAAGCCTATTATTCTAGTATCCTATCCCAAAATAATTTTAAAGGATGCACTGATCATGAGTCTTTTACAGCTAAAATTTAGAGAAAACAAAAACAAAACAACCCAACCTGTTCTTTCCTTGCATTACTTTTTTCATTGTTTGTGGCTAATTCTTTGTTACTGTGTTATTCATTTTATCATGGTGATATTTTAACTTTTATTGTCCAGAACAACAGAAAATGCAAGCTGCAGTAGAGCAGAAGAGAATGATAAAAAAAATGTTCTATATTAGAAGGCTAATTTCCTAATCCATTCAGGCAACTGGTACCTGGATTATTTTATACTGAACGTGAGCTTCCTCTCTACAAAGTCCTCCCCATATCATTGTTTCTCCTTTTTCTTGTGAAAACACCTAGAGGCACATCCCACTGCTCTTTCAAATGAGGGTCACTAGATGTCTTTCTCAGCCAGTGATTTCAGTTCTAAGGAAGACATGTTTGAGAAGAACACTGGAGGGATATAATCTCTCAGTTACTCTGCCTCTTTGCTTATGAGCAGCATGTTAAACTGTTAGAGTTTAAGGTTCACCCACCCTATCAGTTAAGTAAACAAGCAGGTCTTGGCTAAAAAAGTGCTTTTACATCTAAGTCATAGGGTCCTCTGTGTGGAGAAATGACTCCACACAGAAGGTGAAGAAAAGTGACTCATTACAGCTAAAATTAGGCTAACAATATGAACCATGCTAGGAAGACATAGTGAACTGAAAGGGCATTTCACCCTGCTGGAATGGTCTTGAGGGAGAGGACAGGGAGAACATCGGGAAATGTCCAGGTAAAGGTGATAAAACAAAAGAATAACAGAATAACAAGGAGAAGAATTTTAAACAATTGTGTCAAATTTGGAAAATGTGCTGAGTTGCTCACCCAAAATATAAGAACAGATTAGTATAAAAATACTATGATTAGAATTAAAGTAACTGTAATATTGCCATAATTTTTAACTGTTAAGCATGCTTTCTCATCTCCATTTTTAACTGTTTTACAGCTTATGTTATAAGAAGAAATTATATAGGTTGACTGCTTTACTAGATTTGCAAGACATATTAATTATTAATAACCTAGTCTTTGAAGAAATTATTCTGTGAAGAATTGCTCAAAATGGATTCCCTTAACATATTCATAAATATTAAATTTGGGTTCACTACATTACTGGTACAGAAAACTAAATCTAGAATTCTTATAGGATTTTTTTTCTTCTTTCTTTTTAGATTATAAAACTGAAGTATATTAAAGCAGTCTTGAAGGATGCATCTCTACTCTAAAATCAAATGTAAGTAATGACATTCCCATCTTGAATTGTGGATCCCTCACAGCAGACTGAAAAAGATTAATTATAGTTTGAATAGAGAAACTCTACGTAGGAAGATCTTGACACAGCAGGCACACAGCTAAATGCTATATTATTCTCCCCAGCCTCTCTGTTCACTCAAAGTTCTTTTTGCCCTGAGTCCAGTTATCAGGTTCCATCATGTTTCTCAGACCTCATCAAGCTAGTCCATCCTCTTTGTTTGGCATTCTCAGACTATGGCTCCACAGTTATTATTAGGGTATGACTTGATAAAGAATCCATCCTCACTTTAGATAAGACATATCTTCAAGGGAGGCAGCAGAGGCGGAGGTGCTGATCTCCTCTTTCTGGTGATGAGCAATAGAACACAAGGAAATGGAGTGAAGCTGCATCAAGGGGAGTTCAAATTGGACATTAGGAAAAGGTTCTTTACTGAGACAGTGGTTGGTCTTTGGAACAGGCTCCCCAGGGAAGTAGTCATGGCACCAAGCCTGTCGGAGTTCAAGGAACATCTGGACAACACTGGCTTGGTTTTAGGTAGTCCTACAAGGAGCAGGGTATTGGACTCAATGATCCTTATGGGTCCCTTTCAATTTGAGATATTCTATGATTCTGTGATTTTATATAATACAGAGATTAGTTTATTGTTTTTATGATGTTGCTAGCCAAGAAGTATTACATTTACCTAAAGTTAGAAATTCAGGGGAAGCTTTTGAAGAAGTATCCAATTAACCAATAGAAAGAACTTATGTTTGATCAACACTTTGATTGTAAGGATGTAGTATTCCTGGGATAACCTCAGGAGCCTCAAAACAGGGTGTACTGAATTGCGGAAAGACAAGCCTCAGTTTTCTCTAAAAGCAAAAGTCTGTGACTGCCTTGATTCCTAGAAAACCGGTTCTAATTGACTCCCACTTTGCACTTCCCATTCTCAGAGATAGTGCCCCATTTCTAACCTTCCTTTTCCTTAATGTCAGGAATAATTGAGTGTAGATTACCTCCACCAAGCTGTTGAAGATACAAGACTTTTATTTGATGTGGAAGACATCAGATCCGCATTCAAAATGGTCTTGATAAATTGGAGAAGTATTCTGAAGTGAACAAATTGAAATTAATAAGGCTTTGTATTCAGAAAAAAACCCAATCATAAGTCAATGAACAAAATGGAAGTAGTAACTGGTTATGTTATCATATTGCAGAGAATGTCAGGCATTTTATAAGAAACCACGACTGGAATAGAACTGAACAAAGTTATTCTGGTGCAAGCAAAATGAATGTCAGTGTTGGTTATAGAAAAAGCAGCACTGTGTATAAGTAATAAGAGAAAAATATTCTGTTGTAGTTGGCCTCTGCAAGGTCTCAGCTGGAGCATCACATCAGGTCTTTGTCACCATATATTAGGGAAGAAATAGACCAACTGAAATAACTAAAAAAGAAAGCAATAAGAAGAATATAAGGTTTTGAAGACATCTACCTTGAGGGGGAAAAAAAATAAATCAGTTTTGTTTAAAAGAGAGAACTGAGGGCAGTTGCAAGGAGACATGGAAAAGAATGTGAGAAAAAGGACAATGACCAGTTATTCACTGTCACTGTTATGCATTTGCTGAAAATAAGAGAATTAATAGAAAAGCAGATCCAGGCTAGATGCTAATAAACTCTTTCAAAGTATAAGCACCAGCAAAGGCGACTGAGAAAGGCTATGGAATCTCTTTCTACTAAGGGAAGGCCAGAAAACTCTACATTTAAAACAATGTAAGGCAATTGTCTGATGTCATTACTGGGGAAGACGTAGATGATCTTAAGAAGACTTGAGGTCTTCCCTGTCCTGCACTTTAATGATTCTGTAGCAGTTTCACTGAAGCCCCTAATGATTGGTTGCAGCATTGGCATTGTTTCTTTGCTCTTTCCATGATGCCTCTAAAGGAAATGAGATTTTTGTGTCCCAAATGTAAAACTGATATAATTTAATTGCTGTTGTGCAGTTATGTCAGTACACAATTTGGCCTTCTGTGGGGTTTTTTTTTTTAACATTTCAAGAATTTGCATTGGAATTTGTAAATTGAAGGATTTGAGTTTTTATGTAACTGTTTCATGTTTCTCAGCTTCTAATTTCATATAAGCTGAGCATACCTATAGTAATACATTTTCATTACTTGAGGATAATTTAATACTTTATAGAAGGGAAGTAGAATGCTGCAAATTTACTGGAAAACAAACAAAAATAACGCAGAATACCTACTAAATACTAAGATACCATTTACTGCATCAGCCCTGCTTAACATTTCCTCAGGACTATCATGATTGCATTTTTTTTCTGCATGAAATCTTACGATAGAAGAAAGCAAAATATCTAGATCAGTTTTCTATCTCATATATGCTCATCTTTAAAACAAAGCAATGTGTCAGTGAACTACTCACTGCTCATCTCAGGGCTTAATCTAATCCTTCTGGTGCAGTATAAAAAGAGATCATACGCACCACAACCAATTTTCAGGAAAGGGTAATGCAATATATCTTGAACATTCATAGCAATTTTGATGCCTTACAGGTGATCAGTATTTCACTTTGAAAAAAGTTTTTAGAATTTATTTTTCAGTCCCCCAAAGAAAGCTGGAATTTATCCTTTCCTGTCTACAACAGTTCTGGTGATTTAATTTAAGAAATGGAGTTTTCCAATTTCACAGGAGTTTTAATTTTTCATTTCAAGAAAACTTGGTTTAAGCCATTGAGAGTGTTCATAAGGAAAAATAACTCCTCCCTTAGAATATGTTTCCTCTGGATTTTGTAAGAATGAAACACATTTTGTACAAGGAGTCAGGAGACTTCAGCAGAAGCATCTCAGATGTGGCTGTGACAGGGTGGAGCTACAGCAATGCTTCCTGACATTGCATACAAGGGCCTACCCATGTGATACAATGGAAGAAGCACAGCTTGCAGGGGTATATATCCATGCTCCCTCATTTAGCCTTTGCCTACCACTATATCCTCTGACTGAGGATACAGCTAAGTAAGGATGAGCTAAGATTGTTTCTTTAAAGCTGTGGCTCTAAAGGCAAAACGTGTTGTGCTTAATTATGTTAATCTCATCCCAGAAGTTCATGAAAAGTAAGATCATCCTATGTCTTGAAGAGTGCACAGACAGATTCAGTCCTTTGGAATGATAGCCATCAATGATTCATCAATGTATTGGTCACATAACTTTAATACAACTGCACATCAGTAGGCATAAGCACATGCATAAAATTAAGTATGAACCAACTGCTTTTCTGGCTAGCTCCAGCATGTGCTCTTTCGAATATGTTCCCCATTTTTCTGAAATATGAAGTACTATATACATATATGTTTTAATCTTCAAAGCAACTACTGCTGCTTTGGGTGGAAAACAGTCTGTCAGAGATAGAATATTGGCAGCCTTGACTCTTGGCCCCTAATATCTGAGCCAGCTGAGATGACCTACACCAATGAAAAACTTAATTTGTATTTTTTCCCTTCCTTGCACTAGTTTATCATCGCAGAAACCTAGCCTTCTAACTGTAAAACTTTTGCACTAGGAACGTGCTTTGTTGTTTGCGGATTGTTGTCAAGGCAGATGCACCTTCCTGGTGAACCCCATTTTTATTTTTTCCTTGTGTTGTAACAGATCACAAGCTGGTCCATGTTACTTGCTTTTTATTATAAGACATTTTTCCTGTTAGCACTTGGCACCAATAATTATGACTTCCCAGCTCTTCCCCTCCTTACAAATAACGCTTGACACATTCTGGATTATTGTTTTTCTGTAATTTACTGCTCCTTCACTGTTACTTTGTTTTCAGACTTCTTTGTAAAATAGCATCAGAGCTGTAAAGTAATCAAGAGTCTTAGGAAGTCTGCAATGCAACTGTCAAAATTATGTAATAAACATTGCCAAGTCCAGTTGAAGACATACTATGACAGTTTGACAGCATGTCTGTGGTATTTTCAGCACCCTCACTTGTATAGTCTTAAAACCTTAGTAGAGAAACATAGTGAAATCCTTTATTACACCATCAGTGGGTTGAAATTTCAGTGGTAGTGTCTAATTATTAACACAAAACCATGGTGCATCTTCTGGCTAAATGGTGGAATGCATTCCAGGAGATCTTATTTCAATCTTTAGATAATAACTTTTGGCAAGTCACTTACGTTGTTTGTATCTCAAATTATATCTGCTAAATTGGAATAACATTGCTTCATTTTTTTTCCCAGTTTCTGTCTTGTTTATTTAGATAAAGAACATGAGAGGCAGAGAGCATCACTTAGAATACATCTGTGCAAAACCTTGCACAGAGTCCCAAGATCTCCATCACAGCACAACTGAATGTGACAGTGTCTGTAACTTATTTATATTATACCTGTGCTATAATGTATGCTGGTCACTGATGAATAGTAACCTTAAGAAAGCTTATCGTGAAATGTTAATCATGTATGTAATCCGTATAGGTCAGTCAAGCTTTATGTAAAGTATGCATATTTGTAAGAACAGGGTTCCCCATAAATCAAACCACTCTAAATCCAGGCTGCTGCAGCCTGTCCTTTCCTGCACCAGGTGTGAACATTGACTTCCCATTCTGCTCTTCTATATGTACCAGGTCTGATTGAAAGACAATCCCTCTAAATGCTGTTAAATCAGTTGGATCAGAGTGCAAATTATGAAGTTAGAGAACTCGTGATATTGTCTCATAGGTCTTATTTAATCTTATTTTAGGTGGTGTCACATCAATAAACATCTTTCTGGTCACGCAAGTAAGTCTGATGTCTGATATAACGTGACATACCTCTTTTGGGGGGGAAATTATGACTTTTGTGACATTCTGCTTGCTCCCAATGGGAATATTTCAGTAAATAATGACCCTTTCACCTCTATTTCACTGGAAGCCAGAAGTCAAATACTTATAAACACTTTAGTGCAAAATGTTTTAAATTTATTTTATCTATAGTACACAGGATGGCACAAGTAAAGGTGAATCACTTTTACTTCTAAGTTTTATTGCAATTAGAAAACAGTTTATATTAAAGCTTCTGATACTGTAGCTTACAGCTTGGCATTATTGAACAGGAAGATTTGAGCTAATTTCCAAAAGGCAGTTATAATTTAGGGCATTTTTCTTTGGTTCAGAAAAATAGCTTCCAAAAAATTCTGTGCTATAAAATTAGGTAGAATTAGTTGAAGAATAATTTAGAGGCACACCAATTTCTGTGTTAAAAGATTTTGGATGGTTTTAAAGTATACTTTTCTTGTGTGGTAGAAAAAAAATTTTGTAGGGAAAAAAAAAGTCTTACTTGTAAGGGATCTCTTTGGACACTTCTTGATCTAATACATTTTTACTGAAAATTTACCTGACTAACTATAAATCTACACTATAGAGGTACTCTGTTATTTAAAAAAGAAAAAAAAGAAAGTCTCCCTGCTGCTTTATCCTTTTTGGAATGTATTTCTTCCTTTGTCCTACATTAATGCATTGTGAGAATATACTTCAGGGAAGTTTCAGGGTGCTCATCTTATAGCCTGTTCTTTCTCTATATGACTCTACCGATCTAGCCACAAAATAGCATTCCTAAACATTTACTTCTCTTTGTTTTTCTTCCTCCACCATGTAATTGATTTTTTTTACATCCTTTGTTGTTTATGTAGTAACGTTCACAAAAGATTGATCAGTTTTTCTCTCTCCTCCCTCCCTACATTCATATTGTGCAAATGTAGAGAATATATCCCTTATTATCAACCATAATTTATGTATGTGTTGAAAATAAAAGTGAAAAAGCATTCCTCTGTCCCTGGAGCTCCCTCCTTCTGCTGGTACAGATCCCTCACCTGCTGTGCTTTCAGTTCCAGTTCATCAGAAAAAACATTGTCCCTTACAGTATTTTTCCTCTGCTGACTACCACTCCTCTGGAACAATTTTAACCACTCACTTCAGAGCAAGAGCACTTGAGAGCTTAGATCTTGTCAGCACTCTGCCTTTTGCACTTAGCTGCACCAACCAGATAAACCCCAGTGTGAAGAACCCAAGCCATGACAAGTGTGAACCTACCCAGTAAACAAACAAACATACAAAAAAAGCCAGTGCCCTTCACACAAATGTAAAGGGTCTCAATCCCAGGGGAGGTGAACAGGCACTACTTGCTGCAGATCTATTTTAAAGAAATGTAGGCCAGATTTTGCCCCCTGGTTACACCTTCATTATACAATTATTTTTGTCTCGTGACTCTGGAGGGGACATAGAGGTGTAATGGAGGACAGAATTTGGCCCCATTAATATGTGCTACTAGTGAATGTTATTTTAAGATGCAGGATGAAAACTTGTCTGGACAAGATTATGGAGGCCCAGAACCGAAAATGTTTGGCAATGTGTGGATGCCTGTGGAGAGAGAGGTGAAAAAGAGGAGAAAGAGAGAAGGCAGAGTTGGCTTTGAGGTGGAAGATATCGTACATTCTGTCACAACCCCTGGTGAAAGTGAGAGCATCCCAGTCCACACTGGTATGCATTCAGCACATGATGCACCCAAAGGACCAGTTTAGTGCACTGCTAAATTATATGGAGGTGGAAAGGAAGCCATAGGAGAAAAATTCTAGCCCTGGAGTTCTAGGTTAATTAGAAATTGTGATGATATTTGCAGGATAATCTTTTATTTCAAATGGGACAGGGACTAGTTGATCTCAAATATTTTAAATTGGTTTCTAAAGGAAACAAAGCTTATATAATACCACTATTTGTTTGTTAGTCCCAGACCAATATGTTCTGAAACATATGGCTGATTTCAACCAAATCTGACAGAGGGGAGATGTCTCAAGAATATTGATGTTCCCAACAGGTGGTTGTTTTGTGTGTGCGTGGGGTTTTTTTTAGATCAGCAATTATGCAAAGAAGAAAGCATTCAGGGTTAAAATTTGAGGCAAGATATACGGAAGAGTTCGGTTGATAGCTGAATCCAGAAAGATGTGGGGAGGCTGAAGCAGGGAACAGTATTAGTATTGGACAATGTTTCCATGTCATTTCTGAGGTATGTGTCTGATATGTTCATAACAGGAAATGTGAAGCACCTCCAACTCCAAACCTTCACTGTAACCTTAGCTTCAAACCCAGCATTACATATGTGTGACTTCAATTCCTGTCCATAAACTGAAGATACAGATATTCTGTACAAAGGTTGTGTGTTATACTGCATAGGATTTAGGAAAGCAGAAATTATTTACAACTCTCCTTGTAGCACTCTAGCTTTTTTCTTACTGTTTTCCTACTTCTCATCTAGTGAGTTTTACTATTCTGACTTTATGCATGGCACTGTGGGAGATCACACTGTAGGAAAAAGCTTTTTTTTGTTTTTCTTTTTTTTCCTTTCTGGTCCTTCCCTATGGCAAACCCATGTTCCAGGAGGCAGGAGCAATTAGCCTGGCAGACATGCATGGCAAGCCTGTCAGCATAGAGGAAACAGACCACTGCCGTGGGATTTTTCTTTGTAGGCTGCTAGAATTTGGGTGGCCAGGCATGAGCTGGTGGTTTGGTAGTTCTAAAATTGTTTGAAAGACTAGTAATTTAATCTGGGATGTGCCAGAGTTACTGAGAAGTTACAAAGATCTCCCCAGCTGAATTTTCTTGGCAATCCTAGATGAGAAAGCAAGTTCAGCTGAGCTGGGTAAAAAGGTGGCAGTTACCTTCCTGGATGGCTGCCAGGAGCAGTACTGCTATTGAAGCTGGTGTCAGTCACAGCCCTCTGACTGGACACCAGCTGAAGCCTGCAGGCGGTTGCTGCCTGCTGTTTTGGTCAGGTGTAGGAAATTCTACCAAGTGGGCCAGGGCTTGTGTGCAGTCCAGCTCTGCAGCATAAATTAGTACCTTGTAAGGAGGCCTTGAATCTATTACAGGTGCAAGCATGCATATATGTTAGCTATTCAGCCATAATAAAGTTTTGCTGTAGGAGTTTTTATATTTCTAGGTATATGACATTTGTTGGTAAAAGGTCTAACACTCTCATATGTTCTGTATTGCTAGAACCCCTTCATAAAAAAACAACCAACAAAAACCCACAAAAAAACTGTTTAGAAAGCTGGAGCACAGGGAGCAGGTCCTTTAAAACTTACCTGGACAAGATTTTTGGAAGAAAAATAAGTTGTATTTTAATAGAATAAATATACTGTAGCCCTACCTACATGTTTCCACATATATTCTGGGTATTTTCTTCTCATTGGCCTGAGTTAACTCTGCCCTCTACAGCATTCATCCTGTTGGCATAGAAAATGGTAAGTTGTGTAGATTGCCTAGAAGTTTTTCTGAGTCTTGGTGTTAAGGTGGGCAGTGACTTTGAGAAAACTGTAGCATGACCACAGTAAAGTAAAATCATGTTATGATATGCATAACTTTCATCTATTGCTAATGATGTAAATATGATGTTTGTAATTGCAGAGACCCTTGCTGCTGTAGTCATCTGGCTATGGTAGCAAAGGGCCTTGACAGGAGCAGGTGTTTGGATAATTCTGAAAATTGCATGAAAGAGAAAGACAGTGGTTTAATCTAACTTATACAGCCAATTTGAATTGCTGACTTACTACAGATCTGGTTGAATTTTAACAAGTTGAATTATCTCTGAATTAAGCTGGTTGATATGTTTGTGGTTATTGTTTTAACAAACTCTTTTTTATTTTTTTTTTTTTGCACAGGTCCAAACTATAAATAAACTGGAAGAGAAAATCTGGGAAAGAGCTCTTTAACTGTTTTCAAATTATATTAATGGCCATGTATTCACTCGGGACTAATGTTGTATTGTTAGCTTGTTACTTTGCCTGAGTAAAATTTTTATGAAAACACAAAAATTTATAGTCATTAGAATACATTTTTCCACTCAAAATCTTTTTTGCTTGGGATTTGGAAGCAACAAAGGTTTTGTAAGTGTAGCTTGCTCATATGATTTTAATAGCCTTGTTCCAGGCTTCTTTTTTTTCCTTTTCTCTCTCATTCCTAATCAGTACAGGACTGGTGTAATATTAGTGTTGGCAATAGTAGGAAGGCACATGCAGTGTAGGTGCCAAACAAGGTGTTTGGAAAGATCAGCAAACCCACTTTATAGCTCGGGATGAAAAGCAACTTCAGCGCTCTGTTTTGTGACTGTTCTGGACAGGCAGAAAGAAGCAGTTGAGAAAGCTGCTGGTGGTGCAGGTAGGGAAGGTAAAATAAACTAGCTCTAGAAAAAAGCTAAGTCTATATTTAAAAAAAATGCAAACACAACATATGTGGAGGAATGGGACAACATATTGTACTGAAGTATAGTGACATATTGATTCTGGTCTGTCGTAGTAGTAAGGGATGGGGAGGAAAGCAGGTAGCAACTGCAGAGTGGTACTAAAAACTTTTAAAATATTTGCAAGCAGCATAAACAAGACAGTCAGAGGAATAATGCAAAGGTAGAAGTGCTTTATATACTGATATAGAAACAATGTGAAATTTCTTATGCAAAGCCTGCATAAAGCAGGCTCTCTTTACTTAAAGCACATGCAAACTTAGTTTCTAAGAGCATCAGCCTGATGATATATTTGAAGAAACTCATAGGCTTTTTCTTTCTTTTTAATTTTTGACTGGATATTTGTATGTATTCCAGTCCTTTGGTAGCAGGTGCATCTCTAAGTATATACAATTCATAAATGGGGATCTGCAGCTAAAATTCAGTTCAGTTTATCAGGCTTTTAATGAAATTTTTCTGTGTGAGCTTAAAACTACTGCAGCTGTGACATACCATACATTAAACCTCAGTGCCTTCAGGTGTGTCCTGCATGCGGTCGCATCACATGGTCCTAATTTTTGCTCCAGGTGTTATGAGAGTGTATTGATGATCTTGGAAGCACCCGGATTTACTCTACTAACTGAAGAAATTAGGAAGTTGCTAGAAAGAAAGCTGCACGTCCTTTATACTGGTGAGTAAAAATTATTTGTATATAATATTGATGGCTCTAGTTGTTGCTATTTTATTACACTTCTTTTTTTTTTAGCATTTAGGTAAATATTATGAATTTGCCTTTTTAGTTTTAGAGGAAAATGCTACACGTTATGTTCCTACCAAACCCCTGCTACTATTCCCTTTATTTTTCTAACATTTCATGAAGATATTAGTGTTACCTATTAATAATAATCCTCAATTATGAGGTGTGATGTGAGCATTGCCTTTATCCTTAGGACTTTGAAAGCAAAACTTCATTATCTGTCTAGTTTTTGAGTGATATTTGCAGTAATATATCTTGAGCCCAATCATAAGGATATTTTAAATGTACCTTTTGATCAGATGGAAGTAGTGTTCACTCCAGATCAAGTAGTTGCCAGAGAGCTCTTCTACAATGTTCTCACCAACTAGTCTGAGCGAACTGTTTTACCATTCAAACGTTGTTTTCAGTTAACTGGATTTAAGTGTAGAATTTTAGTTCAATATCAGTTTATCTGAATAGTTACATCAGTTTAATTCTCTGGCAAACTATAAATTGTCTGCCAACAAATATTCACCAGAAACTGAAATACTGTTCTGACCTCCAATAATTACTTTTTGGTTCTGTGTGAGAAAGTTTTCTTGTCTGTGCCTAATATAGCTTTGCAGAGTGTGTGGGCACTTAGCGAGGTGGCTTTTCGTAGTGTGAAAAGGAAAGTCCTTTTTTCTGCTGAACCAAGTTTGAGCTAAGTAGCGACACATACCAACTTTTACTAAAAGGGATGTTAGTGGACTATAGCAACTAGCCCCAAACGTCTTTTATCTTATAAGACAAGTACCAAGGTGTCAGGTATCTACAGGTGAGGGCTCTCCAGCGCCACTGTCCAGCTGGGGCCATAGAAGCGATTTGATTTCTGAGGTCTGGTGCTGGCTGAGCCGTTACGGGGGCTGAGTAAGGGCTTCCAGGTACGGGCCGGACCCAGAGCCGGGCCCGGGGCTCCCGCCCGCTCTGTGCTCGGCTTCGGAGCGCCGGGCCGAGGCTTTCGCCTCCCGGCCGGGGAAGATGCACTCCTGGCTGCCCCGGGGAAAGGACCGGGACCTCGGTCAGGTTACGCTTTAGAGCACCTGCCTGGGGAGGGAAGCGACGCGGGGACGGAGAGGTGCTGCGAGAGAGCGGCGCGCTGGCCCCAGCGCCCGCATCCTCGCACTTCCCGCTCACCGCGGCGGGGCCTGGGCGGCGCCCAGGAGAGCATCCCGCCCTGGACAGGGCTGGGATGGGCAGGGCGGCGACGCTCCAAGAGCCCCCGGGCTGGGGAGGTCGGACAAAGGCTTCCAGGAGAGGGAGTGGCAGGCGGCCGCCGAAGCCCGCGGCAGGGTCTGCGGGAGCGGCTCGGTGTCCGCCGGGATGGGGGGAGAGGGCACGACCGGACTTGCCCAGGGGCGCGGGGAGCCTCCTGCCCCCCAGGAGGCGGCAGCTGCTTTCCTGGAGGCGAAAGTGGGGCTCCTCTGCGCTGCTTTCTGCTTCCCCGGAGGTGGCTGCCGTGGAAGGAGAGGCGGGGGAGGAGGAGGAGCTGGCTTCATCCCCGGGCGGGCGGCGGCCCCTCCACTGCGCCAACCTGCAGGCGGGCTGGAGGCAGCAGCCCCGCCTGCCCACCCTCCGTCTGCGCGGGGCCGCGCCGCCCCCCGCCGCCCCTCGCCGCCGTCCCGGGCAGAGCCGCAAGCAGCTGCTCCCGCTGCGCCGGTCCTGGACTGCAGCTTGCTGGCGGCGAGGGCAACAAGCAGCGGCATCTTGGAGCATCTTCTTCCCCGAGTGCCCTTTCATCTCTCCGAGTCCGCTTCTCTCTCGTACCTGCAGCTTTTCCTCCTCCCTCCACTCCTCCTACCTTGTTATTTCTCCCCTTCTCTTCCCATTTTCTGGGTTTTTTGGGGGGGCGTTTTTGTTTTCCTTCTATTTCTTCTACCACTCTCTTGTTCTTTTTTGGACCATCTTCATCTAGTGCCTCTTAATTTCTTGATTTCTTCTGATTTTTCTCCTTGGACTTTGCCTTGTCATGTCAAGATGGAAGTCAGGCATGACTGGCTCTCCTCATCCCCCCATGAGGGCTTCGAGCAGATGAGGCTGAAGAGTAGACCCAGGGAGCCTTCCCCAAGCCTCACCAGAGTAGGTGCGAACTTCTACAGCACTGTCAAGCAGCAGGACTACAGTGCCAGTGTCTGGCTGAGGAGGAAAGACAAACTGGAGCACGTAAGCCAGCTTCTATTTCCTTTTTTTTTTTTTCCCCCCTTTCTTTCCAGACCTCTGTCTAGGTACTCTGTTAGCCCAGTTCTCTACCAGCTTGGACTCCAGAAGAAAAGTGTTGCTCCAGTAATTTGGCATGGCATTTCCCAAGTGGTAGAGAAAGGAGCTACTCAGAGGTCCCAGACTGGTCAAATCTGAGGTAAATAGTATGTCAGTACTATTCCCAAACCACATATAAGTCTCTTCCTAACTGGAAATATTTTTTAATGCTCTTGGCTTATTCATTCTTCTGTTCCTCAAAATTTAGCACTGATGTGGGAGGAGAAAGATTGGGATGGTGCAGATGGAGGTTAGAGCATTTATCTCACCGTGATTGCAATGTAGTTCTAGAATTGCTAAAAGAAAATAGCTTTTTTTACTTCTAGCTGTGATCCGACTCCCCCCGTGCTCTTCTTCATGCCTGGGACTTTACAAATATTCAGTCTATGTGAGATAGAGAAGATTTCCTTCAAGACATCTATTCCTGCAGCAGTAGTACATGACTTAACTGTGTTTGGGACCACAATAGAACTGATACTGTGGATTGCTCTACTGAATATTTTATGACAATTTAAGGTGCTTCTAAGTATTCCTGTCTCAGATGATGTTTGAAAGCATTTTCAATGTTACTTAAAGCAGCAAGGAAATGGGTTGAGATGACCTGCATACTGTGTAAGAGTTTTCTGAATAGCTTATTAGGTGAAACCCATTGTTACAGTGTACCATACAATCAAAACATGGAAGTGGCTGCATTTACAGGAATGCAAAAGAATATGGAAAGGTTTGCATAATGCAAATCTGCCATTCTTTACATTAGTGAGTAATTTGCAATCATAGTCATATTGACTTCAAGGTGCACAGAAAAATATTTCTTATGCTACAGCCACCTGAAGTCTTTTTGGATAGAAATAGTCTCACTAAAAGGATAAATTGCCTTTCTTACATGAAAATCCTAGATGACATAGTAGAATCTTTTAAAGATGAAACCTGAAAAAAGCTTCTCTAACAACTAGTTTGTGGAGTATCACCCTCCCTTCCCACTGACCTGCAGAGTATTTTATCCTTGTTAGTGAAATCTTAAACTTGAGTTGTTTACACTTCCAGGGAAATGACAAGAACTGATGAACTGTTGGAAATATCACATTTCAAAGGTTGAGACAGGTGTGAATCCTGTCTGCCTTCTTACACACCTTTTTGTGATTCTTCACAGTAACAACAAGGTTTCACAGTAGTAATATAAGCTTGTAAGCAGTCTTCTCCCATTGTGAATCAAGAAGAAAGGTGAATGCCTTATCTCAATACAGCTGATGGCTAAAACATAGAAAGCACAGAAATCTGAGCTCTATTTTTTGTTACAGGTTTTTGCTACATGTGCCTACATGTTGATATATGTCATCAAATGAATGATTATTAATTGGGGATGGAATAATCTGCCAACAGTTTGATAGCTAGCTGCTGTTCTGGTAGCTGAGTATTAGCATGTTCAGATAGCTGTATTTTAAATCATACCACAGTGTTAGCATGGACAAGAAATATAGGCATTAACTTGTTGAAGATTACAAGTTCAAAACCTTGTGTGTGGTTTAGGTTTGTTTTTTGTTTGGTTGGCTTTTGGGTTTTTTTGGTTTTGGGGTTTTTTTTGGATGAAGTCAGTATTCAGTGTTTTGTCACAATAGTGGTCATCAATAACCCTGCAGCATTGGTGTGAAAAGCTTTTTCTGTAATCAGTTTGGTATGAATGCATGTTCTTCTGGGGGTTTCCCTCTCATTTAATCCAGTTATTTTTATTCCCAGAGCTTATTTGAATGATGTAAAGAAAAAAAAAATTGGAGCATTGATGTTTGTTGCTTGCCAGGAAGTATTTATTTCATTGACATTTATTGTGAATACCCTGCAGTACATTAGAGTATACTGGGTTTTTTTGTGATTTAAGGTAACTGCATTGCTTATGAGTGTTGTAACAGATAGGCTATTGCATAGCTCCCCTTAATGAATATAAACAAAATATATATTAATTTCTAGATTGTATTTTGCTTATGAAGCTTTGGAACAAGGTTTTGATTTTTCTATTTTCAGATAAATCTTTGAGGGTTTTGAATGTTTTCTTGCCAAAGAAGTTATTTCCTACACTCCACTCTTCCACTCCATAAGACAAACCAATTAATTAGATGCATCATTTTGAATGATATAGTCATTGACGTATGATAGCTTATGGCCAGTATTAGATAATGAAGATATACAAACTTCATGAGGTGGATGGAGGACGTGAATAACATTTCATTGTAGGTCCCTCTGAGAAAATCATGTTACATGATACCTACAAAGAAAATCGAAATACAGTGAGTGAGCGTTCATGTAGGCACTGATTTTGAAAGTATGTTGTCATAAATTTGATGCTACATATTTACAGATATAGGCAGAAGAAGAGTCCATCGTAAGTCTAAGTCAAGATATGCATGAACAGATTTTGAAGTTTCATGTGTACTCTTTAGGCGTTGTGGAAGGGGTTGGGTTTTGTTTCATTGAAATTAGTTCTTGAATTGATTTCATTGTGGTTGTAATAAGGATAAAATTGGGCCAGTATATTTTGTACGCTAGTTCCAATAAATCCTTGTACACCACAGCAGATAGTTTAACGAAAGTCAATATAATATAAGTAGCATGACTTATTCATGTGCGACACTTCTTATTAATACATATATAGTTTGAGGGACTAAACATCTTCTGAAGACAATTTTTATCAGATTGTTTATATAAAAAAATCTCAAATACATGATCAATTTGTTTCTAGATTTCGAAACTGTAGCAAAGTTGTGAGGGTTTGGTGTTGTGTGTTTGTTTTTTTGTCTTTTTTTTTAAAACAGATCTCGATTTGAAGAGTGTGGTAAAGAGGTTCAGAATTCAACTGTTGCCATATTTCTTCTAAAAGCACAGAACAAATTGAGATGTACAAATATGATAGAGTTTCTTTAAATTTTTTTTTTTAATACTTAATTATTGACTGACCATAGAGGAAGTTAAAATCTGGAACGTATTGCTGGCGTCTTGCTAATTGATTGTTCTTCAAATGGATCTTAAATATAGTGTGTCTCCTCATTGGCTAATAGTTTATGTGGATTATATTTTTCCAAGTGACAGTAACAGAATTTGTACCATCGAAGACTTGAATGCAACTTGCCCCTGTTTTCTTTTGTGAACTCACACCCTGTATTTAAGGTAAAATGGATCTGCTTTAACATGTTTAAAGATAGGCTAAGGAGTGGTTTTTGCTGAAGTGAGGCCTCAGTGTATGTGTGTGCTGTAGCTAATGGGTCAAAGAGCTATAATTTTAATGGAGGCGATTACTACACGTGCAAGGAACTCTGACATCACAGATGTGACCACAGTGATGTTGCAAACCTTTGGCTGAAATTCCTGCAGAGCTGAGATTGTTCAGATTCTATATATCTGCTTCATCTGGTTCCTTGTGCCTTTTTGTGAAGTTGTTTGCCTGGTACTGGAAGTGATGAAGTTAAAACAGTTATGTGAAATATTCTTAAAGTCTCTTTTGCATCGTGGTTTTTTGTTTGTTTGTCTTTGTCTAGTGTTGCATTTTTTAATGAAAAAAAATGTTAAAAAGAAGGAGGAGGAGGTAAGGATAGGGAGAAAGAGTAGCTGACTTGATAGTCTTTAGCTGGTGGGAGTTAACTATGTCTGGTTTAATTTACAGCAGCTTGCCACCATGTCTGTGTATCCTTCAATAAGGAGGAATACTGTATAGCTGCTTTCCTAGTACCTCATTCTAGAGAACTTAATTTTAAATAATCAAAACTTAAAACAAAAGCATTTATTTTTAAGCTATAACAAATATGCTTCAAGCATTTTTTTTTTTTTAATGTCAAATACAGGTATTCCTTCTCAAAGATGTAGGGGTAGTCTTTCTCTAAAAACTTTTAAATTTAATTATTTGTGTAATTATGTTACAACAGTTAAAAAATTGTGTTTTAAGAAACTGCTTCAAGAATGTAACTCTTTAGGAGCCCTGGTGTCAGAACAGTTTTATTTCCTGGAGATCCTCAGTCTGTTACCTTTAGTATCATCCTAATTAGAAGTTAAAAAAAAGTTAGAAGACTAAAACACCTTCTCCCCTCCCCACTTCTTTCTAGGCTCAACTTCAGTCCTTCATTCCTGACTCTTCTACCTCCTTCATCCCAACCCCCTGAGTGGCACAGGGTATTGGGGAATGAGGTTACAGTCAGATCATAACACTTCTTCTGACACTCCTTCCTCCTCTCATTGTTCCCCTGCTCTGGTGTGTGGTCCTTCCCATGGGATACAGGCCTTATCAAACTGTTCCCATGTGGGTCCTCCCCACAGGCTGCAGCTGTTCGAGAACTGCTCTGGCATGGGTCCTTTTCATTGTGTACAGTCCTTCAGGAATGGACTGCTCCAGCATGGGTCCCCCATGGCCTGTAGCTTTCTTCAGGGCACATTCATGTGCTTGGGTGTGGGATCCTCCATGGGCTGCAGTGTGAATATGTGCTCTGGTGTGGTCCTCCACGTGCTGCAGGGGGACAACCTATTTCATCATAGTCTTCATGGGTGGCAGGGGAATCTCTGCTCCAGCACCTAGAACACCTCCTACCCCTTCTCCTTCACTGGCCTTGGCATCAGCAGGGCTGTTTATCTCGCATTTTTCTCACTTCTCTCGCACAGCTGCTGCACATTGTTTTTCGCCCTTTTTGTTGTTGACAGAGGCACCAGCAGCACTGTTGAAGGGCCCAGCTTTGCCAAGTGGTGAGTCTGTCTTTGAGCCAGCCAGCACTAGCTATGTCCAACGTGGGAAACAACAGACGACCTCATGCCAATTATTAGTAACCCCCCCCTACCTAGATTAGGCAATAGGTACATGCTAGGATCCATATTCCCTAATCAGCCAAATTGGGCACCTGTGCTACTACTTGCTCATGATGGGGTTTCCAGAATGGGGGAACAATGAAGTGAATGTGTACCTAGGTGTTACCTGTACCTAGGTGTTACCTACTGGGGATGTAGTTGCGGTTGCGAACTGAGGCCTCCCAGATTTACTAGCCTTTAGCATTACAAAGGGAGCAAGTGAGCCCACTGTTTGCTCAAAGTGGCTAAAATACTGGACATCTTCTGTGCCTTAAGTGGGCAAAAGGGCCCTTCAGCTAAAAATGAAGGAATATGTGCAGGAAGTTAGGAGAACCTCAGAAGTGCAGGAGGAGGAAACAAGGGAACAAATGACACATTCACTGCCAATGAAGTGAATTAATTTCATCAGAATTTTTTTTTTTTTAAATCACAAACTTATTCCTATTTTTATGTTTATCCATGAAAACTTAGTCTGATATATTTTTTTGAGTTTTTGAGAATACTTTCACTTTTGTAGAGGCTTTCCAAGTATACCATAGGATTTGCATATTTTTATAGGGATTTGGCTTCTTTCATTTTCTTCAATGCATTGTGTAATTTGACTGTGTAGATAATATCTAGCCCTGGACAGAGAAATATCAAAGTGGTATTTTTAGCAGCATTTCATTGTCTTGCTCTCTGAAGATGTAGACAAATTTACCTATTTCTCCAGTTCTGCACAACCTGTATACCTTCTTCTCTATGTGCAGTATTTGTAGGTGAAAACAATTGCACATTTTATTATTTTTTCTTATTAAAACCAAGAATTTAGAAAAACCTATGTCTATTTCTGACTGCATGTCAACATAACCAGCATTTTGTTTTATAATTTATATAGTTATTGCAGCTCATAAATACTAGTCATTCTATTCTAATTTTTGTTGCTATTTCTATTTCACTATTTACAGTTGTAATGAAATGCTTAATGAAATAAGAAGGCTAATGCATTTGAGAACTGCTACTAATAGGACAAATAGTGATTCAGATAATTCCTGCCATTCTGATACATTAAATAGGCTGGATTTCCCCAAGGCATTTCAAACTGGAGCAGAACCAAATGTGGTTCTGAGATGGTGATTGTGACCAGTTTAACTTTCACGATCCTGCTGTTACTGCGATAAAGGCATATTTACTTGGGGTTATATTCTAACTTGATTCTGGAAAGGCTACTATATGCTATAAAAACCTAGCATAATGGTCAGATGTGGATTTGTTTTGAAACACATGAATGAGTAAAAGTTAGCAATGTCTTCAGCACCTGCAGCCACAGTAAGCATGGCGTGTCTCACTAGTGCTTTTTGTGTTACAGAAACTGTGCTGCTGCCCATTAAGTTCCATGCCTGATCCTTTCTAGGCAGGAATTTTTTGATAAAGGAATATGCATTTGTGCGCTGAACAACTTCAGGCATTACCTCCACTAAGGCTACTTGCTTACTTATGGGAATGGTATTAAAGGTGTCAGTGATTTGAAGCCTACTTCCTCAATGCCGTTTGTCCACTTTTGTTTGATCTTGTTCCAAAGCCATAGTAAAGTCTCCACTGACTTCACTACTATGGATTTAAGTTGTATATGAGCTCCTTGAAAGAAGACTGTGGATCAGCTCAGCTGTCATGAGTTTGGGACAAAAAAGCAAGTTCAATATATTATGCTAAGCAGCTGGAGGAAAAATCTGTTTGAGTCCTCGCCTTCTTTTGCGCTTTAAGCGGATCATCAGGCTAGTTGCTGGATGTCATTATTTGAGAACACTTGGCAGTTAGCAGAGCGAAAAATCCTTGACAAACTTTGAAAAGGACAAAAGGCATCCTAATATAGAAGATGGGATGTAGGAATCTGTAAGGTCTGTGTGAGCATGCAAAAAATGGTATAGACCTAGTTGCCCACCATTTAAGTCTACCTTAAGGTGTTTCAGAATGAAGAATACAGAGGAAAGTAAGTTAGGTGCATTTGGAACTTCAGTTATCTGCCAAGACTAATGAATGGATACTTAAAGAAAACTCGGAGAAGCAAAGCTACCTGTGAAATTGTTTCTTTGCTCCCAATTAGAATACTTCTGTTTCTCATTAGGAAGTGTAGGTGAAAAAAAATGTCCATCATGTTAAAAAACAAATCAAACCTAAACTGGAATATGATCTCTGTATAATGATATCAGACATCATCTGTTTTCATGTTTTCTGCTCATTTAAGTGGAAATGTGCCCCTGCTTTAAACAACAAACTTTTGCCTCTTATGGAAAACAAATTAGGTGGGCAAATAGAAGAATGTGCATGGATGTAGCTGGGGCTAAAATTAAGATGGAGACTCTAGTCAAGTTCTGCTGTTTCCCCGTAGTTGTTTATTGGGGAGGACTCATAAGCATCTAGACAGGCCTCTGTTCCTGGAGCATTAAGAAAAAAAACAAGTGGTTAGAGAACATATAGAAATGCTGAAACAGCATTTTTCCTGTGGCTTTCTGGTAACTGCTGACAGAGGTTGGCCCGTTCAGCCTCTTCATGGGCAGCGATTAAATAGCCAGTATAAATTAGATTGGGAAGATGAGTGGAATGGAATGTGAGGTCTAAAGCTCTGTCAGTTTACTCTAGGACCTGAATAGCTCTAAGAGGCCTATGCAGTATGATGGGTTGGGATTTTCTGTCTTTAGAAACAGAAGTTGATGTGCATTTGTAACCCCGTGCTGCCCATTCACTATTACTTTCTGGAATAATGTGGTTCAAAGGTTTCAAGCCAATGGGTTGACTGAAGTAGCGATCACACTTTTCCCTCCCTTCCCCTAAATCAGTGTATTCAATAACTTCTTCCTGATTATTAAAGAATTGTCTTATGGCCTGCAGCAGTGTGTCTAGTCCTGTAAACTCTAATATTGAAGGTATGCTGTCTACTGACCTTTGTGGTCTTCAATGCTTTATGGAAAAGTAGTTTCCCTAAGTTTTCAACAGGATTCATAATGCTCTCTTCTGGTAGGGTAGTGAGCCTATCCTTCACATCATTCAGACATGGCTTCAGTCACAATTTGAAGTGTTTGCTGTGCTGTTTCTCCAGGTATGTTTTCATGGAAAACCAGTATGTTTTATGAAGAGTTGACTTTGCTAGATGAAAACCCATTTGGAGTTGTGCATACAGTCCTGTGCATAAGTGCTGCTTAAAACAATATGGGTTGAAATATATTCACTGCTGCCTCAGTGGATTGGATCTGTGATTTTTAGATCCCCGAGAAGGTGCATCTTTTGAGTATGTCCTGTTACATAAATAAAGATTACATAGCCACCCTGGTCAGTGCAGCTGATGGGATTGTTCTGACGAAACTCAACTTGAAAATGAATGGCTTAAAACAAGTAAGAACAACACTGATGAATGAAAGCCCAATAATTTTCAAACTATTTGCAATTTGAAACTGTTTTTGGACAGATTTGTTTGTAGAATGTGATTTATACCAAATCTGTGATGCTGAAGACTGGTGCTTATTTGTGTTGCCATGAGCATCAAAAGATCGTCAATGCACCAAATGCTGTTTTAGGCCCTTACAGTAAGCATGATTTATTTAAATAACAACAACAATTACTTTGGGTTTAGCATGATACAAAGTCACTTAAGTATTTTGGAAAATGTTACCCTAATGAACAAAGCAATTTCCTTTGTCAATGTGAGCTACTGTCCCTTCAGACTTTTCTTTCAATTCCCTATTGGGCATGTGGCAGGCAGATAGCAATGAACTCCTTCTGTGTTTTTTTAATTCCGTTTTATGCAGAATTGTTCTCTCTGAGCTTTGTTGTCATGGCTTAGTTGCATCAAACTCCTGCTGTGGAAAGCTGGAATATGCCAGCCTGTATTCTCTGGCTATGTGGTGTGTGGTCTTAATGCCATCAGCCTAAATCAATTTGTTTCTGCAACCATGTGACAGCTGAAACCTTAGACTGCTGGAAATACGAATTTTAAGAAAATGTTTTTTTTCTTCAATTTGTGCACTTTGTTCCCCTAGTCTGTCTGTCCTGTTCTAAGTGATCTGTTTGGCTTTAAAGAACTGTTGCTTCATATCCAGGTGTATTGCACAACTGTTTCCCTTTTTACTTCTCCAAGGTTGGATTTACCTACCCAAACCAAGGCCTTTGGTTTTAGCTTTTTTCTGCAATTTCATCTTATAATTTCTTTCATGATGATTAATTTTTGAATTATTTTTCTTTGTTCCCTTGTTGCCATCCTACTGCCCTGTCCTCCAATCTTCTCTGACAAATCCATAGCTCTGTTTTGGTTTTGCATGCCACCTTCTGTGATGTACCTTGTGTGGAACTCCCAGGTAAAATACGGTCAGTGAAACATATTCAGGATTTGCAAAAAATACAGTTCTCTTACAAGGTTTATACATAATTTTTGTACTGCAGAGGAACACTTGCTGAAGTTCTCAAGTGTTTTAAAGTCATAAGTCCTGAGTATGCACTTTTGAAAACCCTGAAGTTACAATGAAACTGGAAGGTTTCTGAGTTGTGTGACAGTTTGAGTTGGGCAACAGCCTTGCAAGTGCGATGTGTAGATCTCGTAATGTAAATGATTACACGAAGAGCAACCAAAGTTTGTGTCACCAGTGTGATTTTATTGTGTCAGCCAAAAGCATGTTATTTCAGAATCTTCTCTCCTTGTAATTAAATGAGAGCTCAGATGTTTTCAGTGCAGAGAAATACAAGGAACTGTACCACTGTGCCTTGAAAGAGACACAAAAACAATTTCTCAGTATTAAGAAATATTTTCCAAGATGTTGCACATTTATTTTTGTTTTTCAGAAATAGCTAACTGAGAGAGCGCATCTTTTGAAGTTAGTTTGTGCAGGTAGTAAATAGAACTTTCTCTGATCTGGGGAGAAATTTGCAGCAGATATAGAAATACTTATTACAGGAGTACCACTGTTTGGTAATACTTTCTGATTTACAGGCCACAGTACATAAGAAACACATGAAGTATTTGAAATCTGTGTATGTTTTAGCTGACAGGTTAACACTGTACGTTGCATTTGTGTTGTTTTGGTTTGTTAATACATTGCTTAAATAACAGGGGGTGGTATTTTGACTGTAAGATACCTTCCTGTTTGGACTAATCTGGTGACTATATTTGAGCTGTTGCTTTCTCTGATTTCTTTTTTGATAAAATTCTTTCCTCAGCAGCTATTTGTGGTTTTATGTATTTTTCTTTTTAGTGCTTGTTTCTCCAGTGTTTAGAAGATTAATTTATTTTTTTTTTTTTTTTACAAGAACCTTTACAAATACCTGTTGCTTTGTTTGTTCACTTTATGATTCTGTTTGGCATCAGATGTTCTCAGTTCATTTCTGGATGTCATTAATTTTTAATAGCATATAAGGCTAATTTATTCAGGCTCTGAGCATGGAAGTTCTGACTCCAGTAGAAGAGCTTGATGAGGAACCAGCTACTGATGGGCATTTAATTATTACCACCATGATGGAAACATGTTCCCAAAATACCATTCTAGATAAAAATTGCATATCTAATTAGAGACACCATAATGATGTCATCTGAAAACAACAAAACTGCTGGTAGTGTCCTCTCTACTGTGAGTTGTATTGGATTTGTAGCAGCTTGTTTTACCTCTACTTAATTAACTTTATTTACATGTCTATACTTCTAACTATTGAGACAGAAAAGAAGGTTGTCTTATTATATTGTCCTGACTCCTGTGCTTTGCATGAAGGAGAAGATGGGTGATTCTTGAGAGCATCTGAGCCATGAGACCTGGAGAGCTGTAGACTGGAAGATTCCTAAAAGGAGCAGAAACCTTGGTTGTAGTGGGATGATGATAGAAAGACAGAAGCTCTTTTAGGGCTCTGGAGGTGAAAATATGAGGATTGTTCAACTTGGCCTTTGAAAGCTTTTGGATCAAATAGCCAAATCAGAGGAAAAGACCTGCCCTGCAAGGTGATAGGGCCAAAACCTATTTTTCAGATTTTTCCGTGTGGTGGGTTTGAGTTCTGGGTTCTGTATTAGATTAGTATTTTTGTGCTGGTAGTTAGAAATAGAGAGATGGGGGGTTTTTGGTTGGTTTCTGTTGCTGTTTGGTTTTGTCTGTTCTTTTGGTGTGCTCACTTTGGTATACTTGGTGATTTCATCTAGTGGCTCTGGCTGAAATGAAGCTCCATCGTTCAAGTCCACATATGAATTGGCCGAATGTTGTAGCAAGATGAGAACAGAAAAATCAACTTCTGTGCTTGTCTCCTTGGAATAGTGGGCTGTAAATATATACATGAATGTTGATGCAGGGATTTTTTTGTTTTGTTTTTTGTTAGTAGTGTAATAAATGAATGTATATTTGAACCACAGACTCCAATGTCTGCAAGGGACGTGGGGAATCGTTGGCTCATTCAACTAACTTCTGTTACATAGCTGTAAGTGAGGAATGTGGAAGCTACACAGACCACCAAAAAGGGGAATATGAGGTATTGGGACTGAATCGAAGCCACTCTTGCCTTCCAAAAGTTGAAGGTATTCTAATTGTGAGTTAATTTTATCAAAATCCCAATGCAGCTGACAAGTTCTTTGTTAGTTTTTATTCATTTCAATTTTGTATTTATTTGCAATTCACTGTGTATGACTGAACCCAAATAATGCTGTGATAAACTTGCTTTTTTTTTTTTTTAATGTTTACTATCTGCAGAGCAGGCAGAGAGGTAAATTCTGGATGTCCATGCTAACACTTCTGACATAAGCCTTTGCAAATGTACGCTTGCACAACTATTCCTGTGGTGAGCTTTTTTCAACCAAAAAAAGCCCATTCCAAATGCCTGTATGTATGAATGTCACCTGAAAGGAGAAGTAAAATAAAAATGGTGCTTTTTAAAAATTATTTTTTCTCACCTGAAAATATACTTATTCTGACATAGAGGGGTTTTAGTTTCTTTCTGCAATCTTTCAAGTAAATTGACATTGATTTCTGTAAAGATTCAAGCAGGTTTTGTTCTGCTTTGCAATGAAAAACTACATTAAGAGTGAAATATCTTCCTGAGGATTCTAAACCAAAACTATGGAAATGAAACAATGTTTTTTTTCTTAGTTATTGGCTACCATATAATCTCTGAGGTTGTTAGACTACCTGAAGCATGTAGAGAGAACACCACCATCACTTCAGTCATCATTTTTTCCATGTGAATAACCCGTTGCATGCTATCACTAGTCTCCATTTGTCATTTGAGTGACAGCATTTTTCTCCAGACAGTTGGAATTCTTTTCTTTCCATGTTGTTTACTGAACACTTCCACTTGATATGGGAAACCCGAGTTAATGTGGGTATTTCAGATATACAGAAAGCGTTTTTTTTTTTCTTCTTTCCTCTCTTTTATGTTGTGGGACAAGAAAACATAAAGACTATGGATAAGATCATCAGGTCCAATGAGGTGTTTTATGACCTGAGTTGCCTCCGAGTACAGTATTAATACCAGATATAGCAATAGCAACAGTTCAGTTTTTTTAAATGACTTTCACTAAGTTTTCCTTATTGATAAATCTAATTTCCAGTTGCAGATAAAAAGCAGTGGACCGTGGGCACTTGAAATAATACTGGTTCTTTCAGTTTCTCAGTCCTGAGTTCATGGCCATATATAAATCCTAATGGAAAACCCAATATAGACTAACTTCAAGGGGAGGAGAACATGTTACTTAAAGATTAAACTGTCTGCAGGAAGTTCTGTAATACTCTTAAGAAGCTGCTCTTTCCCTACCTGTTCAGTTTTGAGAGGGTGGAGGTGCTTACACTTGCCTTTTCATTTTGTCTTATTTTTGAGATCTCAAACATAGGGCTAGTTTGTTTTCTTTTTTAGAGGCAATGACAGCTACCTTGTTCTCACAGACCTCAAGAGAAGTTATATACTGCTTAGAAAGCCTGTTACTGAGCTGCCTTTTTTTTTCATTTCCCTCTTAGAGGAAAAATAAAACCCCTATATTTTTAGCTAAAGATTTAGCTGAAAAATTGTGAGATTTCTGTTGCCCTGGATTTCTAGATGAGATAACATCATCTTTTGCATGACTGTGTAGCCCTTTATCAATGCTGGCAAATGAATCCATTTGCTTTTGCTGTGGAGTAATTTTGATTACTTATTCAAAGGGAAGCTAATTCTTCAGTAGTTATATTGGTTCACTCCCCAGTGTGGGACTTTTGACCTCCACAGGAGTCCTGTCAGCCCATTTCTTGAGGCTGCTGAAATCTGTCTGAATAGTAACTTGTGTTGCCCATGAATGTGCTGCAAGTCACTCTGTCCAATTGTCCAGGTTGTTAATGAGACATTAAACAAGACTAGGCGTGGTAGCAATCCCCATGATGCTCGTGTAGTGTCTGGCCACTAGCTGTCTCTGTATGCTAACCACAACCCTTTTAGCTCAATGGCTCATCCAGTTTCCAGCCTGTTTTATATGATTATCCAGCACACATGTTGCCAATTTCTCTGTAATTATTATATGAAAGACTGTCAGAAGCTTTGCTAATGTTAAGTTGTGCAATATACTCTGCTTTCTTCTAATCCAGAGTCCACAGTCATCTCACACAGAAGGCATTCAGGTTAGTTGAATACAATTTGCTTTTGGTAAAACCAAGTTATTTCCACATCACCTTCCTCACTTGCTGCCTTCCTCCTTGAAGTATTAGAAGTTTGACCATTTGGCCTCTCAGTGGCTGATTCCTGAGCTTGGTCTCATTTTGAATATAGGAAATGTTTGTAATTTCTAATTTTAAGAAAGAAGTGAATGTAAATTCCTCCCTTGGCCTTTAGCACACCTGGCTATTACCTTCACAGAATGACTCCCAAGACAAGCTGTCTGCAGTTACACTGACTGTTACTCTGATTAAGAGATTTGAGACCATATTTGTAACTTTTTTTTGAATATTAGAGAAAGGAGTAACTGACAGTAGCAGTGCTACTTTGAGACTCAAGATGTTGACTAAATTTCCTCACCTGCCAGAAGGTTCTTCTGTTGCAAAATTAGCTTAGTTTAATTTCCTTGAAGTTTGCCTGGCTCCTGGAAAATGGTTACTCTTTGAAAGAGTGATGGAGCTGAGCTGAGCAGAAGAAATGTTGTTGAATTTTCACTTAATTATGAGTTTATATTCAGTTTCTCAATTGTGTCTCCTAAAGTTGCCCTAGCCTAAATAAATGTTTTGGACATAGCCAGAGAATAAGATCTCAGGACAGTGTTTGACTTACTACTCCTTTTAAAGACAGAGTGACAACAGGCTTTGTGTTTTTCATGTGACCTTGGGCAAGATACGATACTCTCACTGCAACTCATTTCTCTGCATGTATAATGGTCTAATAGCATTACTCAGCTTTTCATAAAGGTTGTGAGGATATATCCAGTGAAGATGATAAAATATACATACAGGCAAGTTGTGAACCATATGAATACTTTAGATAAATGATAATATAACATTTTTCATTTCAGCTCTCCAGAAGAGATGATACACTGGCAATTTTAGATGGAATTCTATGCATGTCTCATCTGATCCAGTGGCAGGTTGATGATGCCCAGCTTCATGAATTGCAGGGTCTGCCATCTTCCTTGTGTTGCTACTAGTGGTCATGTGGCCAGAGGCAAAGTTGATTAACTTGCTGATTTTTACAGAAAATGTACTTACATTTCTTTCCAAATGAAATTGCTAACTTTCTTTCAGATAGGTGAGCTGATCTAGCAATTATGTTGCTGCAGGGTGAGACAAATATGAAGTAGAGGAAGGAGCAGGAATGTAAGAAGAGGAGGAGAGCTGATCAGAAACCTCCTTTTTAATGATTAATAGTCTTAGGGTTGGTTTAAGTGCAAAGCAAAATAGCATCTTTAGGGATGTGTTTGACTTTATCATGGCCTCTTATGGAGAATTCTTTGTGGATCTCTGTCTCTTTCAGAGTAGGAACCTAGATGGCTGCAGGCCAAGGTTGCAGGCTATTGCAACACACAATGATATACAAGGACAGATCCTTTCACTTTCAGTTACCTGTTTGTTCCATGTCAATGTAATTAACTATTTGCCAGGTAGCTTTCAGAAAGTAAAATTCTACTTACTCAATGCCAAAGCATTACAGAGAAAACATTTCCCAAAATGACAAGACTAGGTTTTTTCTGTAGACCTGCCTTCTTGCTTTTGAGGTAGGGCTCCAACTTGCTTGGAAGTTCTTGAATTTAGATGTGTCCTCGCTGCCTTGCAGAACATGGGGCCAAGAGCAAGCTGAAGGATATCGGCGCATTTTTGACAGGTGGAAGGTAAATGCTATCATGCTACATGTTAGCATTTTGCTAGGGCTCCTTCTTAGACTTGTTCGTCTGTACAAGGGCTTTTGTTTGGCTGAAAGGTGAATTTGAGCTCAAGAGCAGTCCGAGTCCTGGTTTTAGAAAGCAATATTAATATGAACAATTAATAAAAAAATATGTTTCAGAGAACCTTAAGATGACGTTATGCAACTTCAGATTTTTTGTCTTCAGTCTTCTAGTGTACTGATTTAGCTATTGTTTCCTCTCAGTAAGGGTGAAACTTTGAGGCATATGTTATTGGACTTCTTTGATTAAACTTGTACTGCTAGTACAAATGCCTAAGGTTACTTACCAGTCACTTAATTTTCCAAATTAAGTGCTTCTAATCTGACTCCTTTAAGGGAGTGCATTTATTAAAAAATAGGCACACGTAATACACAGATTACAATAATTTATAGCATTTGTTACTATTTGCTTACTCTCTGTGGCCATAGCTTCTCATAGCAGTTTAGGAGGCTTATCCTCAAAGATTTGGATAAACAGTGCAAGATGTTATTGGAGACACTGGAATAAAAGACTTATGTCAAGAAATGTGGATGTATAGACAAAATGGATGTTATAAAAATTGCTTCCATGGTGTATGATCTTCATAATATTATACAGAAAAGTTGATATAAAAATTAAAAACTGTAAATTGAGCCAGCCTGATCTACTTGCTCTAAGTATTAAAATAACTTCATGCAACTCCTGTTTCTAAAAGAAGTAGAATCCTCCACAAATGGAAAAGTCTAGAAACATTGTAATTCTTTTTTTCTTATGCTTGAGGGGGAAAAAAGCTAACTTCTGAGATGAACCTAGAAAACTCAGATCAGGGAGGAAAGAAGCTCAAGGCAGATTTGGGAAGAAAGTTCCTGCAGGTAAACTCACCAGTGTATCTTCACAGAATCACAGAATGGTTGAGGTTGGAAGGGACCTCTGGAGGTCATCTTGTCCAACTGTCATGCTCAAGCAGAACCACACCACCTAGGGCAGGCTGTTTAGGATCATGTCCTGGTGGCTTTTGACTATCTCCAAGGATGGAGACTCCACAACCTCCCTGGGCAACCTATGCCAGTGCTCAGTCAACCTCACAGTAAAAAAGTGTTTCCTGATGTTTACGTGGAACCTCCCATGTTGCAGTGTATGCTTATTGCCTCTTGGCCTGTCACTGACACCTATGAGAAGAGTCTGACTCTATTTTCTTTACATTCTCCCTTTGGATATTTGTACACATTGATGAGCTAGCTCCCCCTGAACTTTCTCTTCTTTAGGCAGAACTGTTCCATCTCTCTCTGCCTTTCCTCACAGAAGAGATGCTCCAGTCCTTTCACCATCTTTGTGGTTCTTTGCTTGACTTTCTCCAGTAGCTCCATATCTCTCTTGTACTGGGGAGCCCAAAACCAGACAGTACTTCAGATGTGGCCTCACCAATCCAGAGTAGGGGTGAAGGATCACCTGCCTTGACCTGCTGGCATTGCTCTTTCTAATGTGGCCCAGAATAGTGTTGGCCATCTCTGCCACATGAGCATATTACTGGCTCGTGTTCAAGTTGGTGTCCACCAGGATCCTCAGGGCCTCTTCTGCAAAGCTGCTCTCCATCTGGATGCCCCTGGCATGTACTGGTGCATGCACTGATGGGGTTGTTCCTCTCTAGGTGCAGGGCTTTGCACTTCCCTTTGTCGAACTTCATGAGATTTCTTTCAGTCCATTTCTCCAGCCTATTGAGGTCCCTCTGGATGGCAGCACAACCCTCAGGCATATCATCCACTCCTCACAGTTTTGTATCATCCACAGTCTTGATGAAGGTAAACTCTGCCCCATCATCAAGATAATTAATGAACTGTTGAATAAGACTGGCCCAGTAGCTATCCTTGGGGCACATAACTGGTTACCAGCTTCCAAGTAGACTTTGTGTCACTGATCACCACCCTCTGGGCACGGCCCTTCAGCCAGTTTTCAATCCACTTCACTTTCTGCTCATCCGGCCCATACTTCATCAGGTTCGCTATGAGAATCTTATGGGCGACTGTGCAAGATCAAGTACAAACCCATGTTTATGTTTGAACAAATATATGAAAATAAAACAAATTATCACCTCATTTAATTTTTCTAACATCCCTGCAGTAATTATGTAAACCAACAGGCAGTCTTTGACAGATTGCTATTAACACGTTTGGTTACATTTCTATGTAACTTTATAAAATATATTTTTTCATTAAATTGTAACTTACATATGCAAACAACGTGGCACAGAGACCTATTAACTAATAGCTGTTGTGTTGGTGAAAGGCCACTTAACAAAAATAAGTGTAATAGGTGTATTTTATACAACTTTTTCTCAGAATGTAAATGTTGCTTTGCCAGAAATGTGAAAAAGAAAAATGGTGTAACAAGATAGTGTATACTTGCTATCAGCTCTTACAACAGTGCATGTTTCATTATTGGATCACTGGAAGTGTGTTCGTGAAATATGTCCCTCTTTTAAGTAAATCACAAAAACCAAGACTGAAATTAAGATTGGGTCACATAGTCCTTTCTTATGCCTCTAGATGGCATTAATTGTAACAAAATGTAATAATTGTAGATTAAGTTATATTTTAAGCATTAGGACAAAGCATGAAAATAGTGGCTTCTGGTAAGAAAATATTTAGAACTTACTATTCTTTCATTTTTGTTGTCAGAATTATGACTGATGTATCTAGTCTTTTTCATTATAGTTCATATAAAAATGAGGAAATAATATTATTTGCTTACAAATTTACCAAGTTCCTGTGGGTTATTAAAACATTTTTTTTTTAATGTTTTTAGCTTTACTGTTTTATCTTGAAATAAGCTAAAGAAGTTCAGTTCAAAGAAGGTGCTGCCTCTCATGCAGCACAATTGTATTAGGATTTTGAAATAAAACAGGTGTTCACATTGTTTCTCAGAACATAAAATAAACTCACCCTTACTGTTAATGTGTTTTTCTGCTAACTTATCTTCCTGTCTGCTTGTGCCTATTTATTTTGCTAGGACATAATCCAAAGCCATTGAAAACTCTCTGTTATTTCAAATGAACTTGTGATCAAGATGTTAAAATTCTCAATTTTAAGCCCCACAGGAAGAAATGTTGATGGCTGATGTAGTACTGATTACTGTGAAGCCCTTGTTTTGGGGGCTTTAGGCTGTACTTCATTTTTAAGAGTATATTAAGCACAGATACTGACTTATTTAAAAGTCCTTTAGTTTGACATAGTTTTAAATATAAACCTTTTCTTTATGAGTGTATTGTAGTACAGCTACTTGAGGGGCTGGGGTTTGGAGTGTTTAATGTGTTGGATTTTTTTTTTTTTTTCTGTTTAAACATGAATGGGTAATCCTGTACTTAAAGAATACCTTTTTTCCCCTTTAGTAAAAGGAAAACCTCTGTAATAACAGAAAGCTGTGTTTTACATAGGGCTGTAAACCAGAAACCTTATGTAATTACATGGTGTTTTTACAGAAAATGGACATTATCTATTTTCCATCAAAAAAAAAAAAAGATGCAAGTAGGGCATACAGTTTTAGGTACTTTTACACTTCTGTGAGTCTACATGCTGAAGCAAGCAAGAACTAGCTCATTATTTTAAAAAATAAAATTTAAAAAGTCACAAAGATTAACTGTCCTGCATTCCTTCCTAAAACGTACTTTGAGCTATTTGGGTGATTTAGAACCTGTTCAGGTTCTGCACTGCTTTCCATCTGGAGTCCTGGTGTTTCAGTGCCTGTAGACTTGGAGTGCTTCAGAATAGGCACTTGTGCAGTAGGTGAGGGACAGTATAAATCAGAACCCTTGTGACGATTGCACTCCTGTTTTTCAGCCAGCTAATTCCATTGTTTCTGTTTTCCAGAAGATCAGAGTCATTGAGTCAACATTTTTCAGCAAGACAGATGCTGAAAAGGCAGCTTTGGTAAAAATTTATTGTAATCCATCAGCAATTGTAGTTTTTGTCTAGGGTGAAATGTATGAAGATAGTAAATCATTGGCTGATTGTCTTGGGCGATAGATTGCAACAACTCTGCTTTGCTTACAAAGTATATCAGACAACACCTATTGTGTGGTCCTGCTCATCAAACTTCTATTGCAGAAAGGTTTGTTTTTAACTTCTGTTGCTGTTACATTTTGATTTTTTTTTTTTTTTTTCCCCTTGAAGAATAGCTATTTGATTTTCACCTGTGTGCAGGCACATGCACAAGTTAAAACAAACCCAACCATTCTTTTCTCGTTTAGTAGTGCCTTCAGGCTACTTCAGGTCAGTCTTTCTCTTTTCTCTCCTTGTTTTAATGATGCCATTTTTTTAATTTTTTTTTTTTTTAATTCATGTAAAATATTTGCGTCCATAATATAGAGTTTAACAATCTTTTACATAGTTACAGATTTGGCTATGCTATGACAGATGTCTGAAGGATAATTTTACAAATATATGTCAAAAAGTATGAAAACCATGTCTTTACGCTGGGTAGAAGGAGAATCCAAATAAACAGTTTCTGATGATTCACTTTATCTCAAATCTATGAAAATCCTCTTGGCTCAGGAGACTGTAATATCCACTTCATATAATATTTAATATGTATTTAGTGTTTGGAAAATGTGAAGTATAACACTGGAGCATCTGCTTATAGTGGTGAAGTTGTTTTGGGTTTTTTTAATCCAATTGAAAACGTTGTATTGGTTCAAACTGAGTAGTCAACACGTGGTGAACTCTACCTTTGAAGCCATGTAGGCATCTATCATCACTTCTGCAGTTTTGGTAGCAGTGAAGATGCAGAGACTTGGCTGTGGGGTAACCTCATGAATAAGTATTCAGAGACTTGGACTGGCTTTACAGGTTATAGGGACAAAGTTGGTCAGGCTCCAGACTTGCTGTGGGACACAGGCATACTTTATAAACACAACATAGGTGTATCCTAATTCCACAGAAATTAAATTATTTGTTGACAGCATACAGAGAAAGTTGGAGGTCACCTTTATATTTTTAACAGCATACTGTATGATAATAGGGATTAGTTGTTCCCTACTGAGATTAGGGCTTTTTGTGCAGTGCAGTGTACAAATGCAGTGAGAGACAGGTCTTGTCATGAAGGCGAAGGAGATGAAATAAAGGCACAGAATGGCAAGTTATCTTGCTCAGTTTGTTGATTTTGGATTTAAATTAGTTTTCTGATTCCTAGATTGGTGTCCAAGCTACTATATTTCATTTTCTGGCTTGTCTTTTCTATTGCAAGTAAGGTGAGACACCCTGGCCTCAGTTTTCACCTGTCCCTGGCAGTTGAACAGACTATGTCTGCTACAACAAAGAGTACACAGCAATACAAGCAGATCTTTAAAGCAAGATATTTGGTGCTAAGGATAAGCACCCGTGCTGTGCACATTTGGGAGGTTTAAATAGAACTAGCTTTGGTCTGGTTCCATTGACTGAACACTGATTAGTAGTTTTTGAGTATTAGTTCCACTCCTGAAATGCACATCCCAGTTTAATCCAGGTAAATCCAACTGCAAATTCCTAGATCGCTCTATGAAACAAACTTAAGTGGGAATTATGGTGGCTGGCCCAGAAGACTATTGTAGAAAGAGTTAGTAAACTATATGATAGAAAATCCAGGTGTATACCTCCCTATCATGAATACAGTCTGACTGCTAGCTACTTGAGAGATGTGCATTTAATCAGTGTGCAAATATTACATGTTCTTGTTTCCAGGATTTGGTTTATTAATGAGATAAGAATATTAGGGTCTACCACCAAGGTACTCTTAATAAAGCAGGCTTTTATTTGCATAATATATCTTATTTTTTCTTACTATATCACTTCATGGGGTTGAAGCTTTGGTCCTTGGGTCAGGAAGAGTCTGTTGGTTTTACTCCTACAGAAATATATCAATTTTTTTTTTTTTCCTCAAATCAGGATTGAATTAGCTGGAAATTCTCCAGTGTTCAGAGGGCTCCATAAAGCTTTGAAAATTGCCTGCTGAAAAATGGTTAGAAGAGATTTCCAAGGGGACTATATCCCCCTACTTCCTTTTCTGAGAAACTGTTTTTCATGAAGGAATGAACTTTGTTTTGAGACTAAGAGTGAACCCAGTCTGTAGGGGTGTTTGGTTTTTTTTTAATTACAGAGAAAGGAAATTTAGAGGTAATTTTGAGCAATATTGATATACTGTGGAATGTGGCCCTGGGAAGAGAGATGAAAAGATGTGCTTCTCGTAGTTGTAATCTGTCAACTGGAAAAGCATTAAGTTCCTGAAAGCAAGGATAACGTAGCACTAAAGAAAGATAGAGGCAGAATGTATAAGAGGTGTGAACAGCTACCTGTAAATATTATGAGACCAGAATATAAACAAAATGTAATTTGTTTAACTGTAAATACAATTAAATAATACAGTAATGCAAAAAAAAAAATTCTAGTATTTATATCTGTAGAAAGAAATGTGCAACTCAGTCTAGGCTATTTCATGTTTTTTAACAATTTCTGTAAGCTGTGTCAACTATGTGGACATGCTGTGGCTTTGTCTCCAATTAGTAGTCAAATTATTTATAACAGATTCAGACTGCTATTGTCTTAAGGAAATTTATATATTTAGGAAACTTTATTTTGTTGGCTATGGAAATGGTATGTGTAATCTTTGTAAATCATGGAAATAGTTAAATTTTCACAGTTTGCCCCCCCAAAAAATTATCAAGGTAGAAAGTGTTTTGTATAATATACAAAGGATTTAAATTGATTTAACAATTAAATCTAAGCATTGGATCCTTCAGAGTCTTCATTCAAGAAGAGGCGTGTGTCTGAGGATGCAGTGATGCTTTTTGGAACAAGCTTCTCTGTGCTGTAAAGCATTGAGTGTGCAGGAACCAGCTGCAGTGGGGAGGTGGCTCCAACTATGTTCTCACTATTTGGATGTCTGACTTGTACGTTCTTGAACTCCTCAAGTGAGGTCTGTTCCTACTGAAGCTTATCCAGATGAGGCTGGAAAGAAGATCACAGCGCTCAGCAAATGTAATGTGAGAGCACTGCTGGATACTACTTGTGCTGTTTAGTACACTCCTGTGTTTAGCAGTCATAGTTTTTGCATGTTGTCAGGGCAGAATCTTTCAATGCTTTATCTGGTTTTCATCCCCGATTAGTTTTCTGTTTTAATGGTACTTTGTGACCCCTATTTTATATACAGGTCAAAATTGTTTACTTTTCCTAGATCCAATCAAGATTTCTGAGCTGACAAAGATAAGCATACAACATGGCTGTTAGGCATTTGGCATGTAGTATTTTGCAAGTCACTCTTCTGTGTGTTAAGATGTGGTTTTCCTTTCCCTGCATTTTGAAATCTGGTAATTCTTAACACAGTAGAGTTGAACTGCCTCTTCAGGAACTTGTGAGTCAATAGTGGGAAGCAGTAAGACTGTTATTTAGTTGTAAAATTTCAGAGAGAGAGTTGGCCATTGCTCTCCAGAGTTTTGTGCATCACCTGGGAAAACATGTTCTTACTGCTTTGTGGGTGAGCAAATAGCATCATGGCTTATTTACTGTGGGGGTATCGGGTTTTGTCATCTGAAGAGCTGTTGCCCGAAGGAAGAAAGAGAGAGGCTTAAGACTTCGTTCTGCAATGTGTGGGATTGTCTATATATATTTCTCAGCCCTTAGTTTTTCAAAAGTTTGGGTTTTTTTCTTTCCTGACAGGTCAAGCTGAAGTCACTCCTCAATCTCCTTGAGGCCATACTTTTCAGTTGTGTAAACAAGTGGAATTACAGCAACAAGTGAAATACAGCAGAAACTACTGAGGCTGTACGTGTGCTACAGCAGCAAAGAATTTTGCCAGGAAGGATACCCAGGCCTTAATTACTTCTTGGAACTAACTTGAATCCTTAAAATCATTAGGTGATTAAACCACTAATGAACTTAAGCTGTGTCTTTGGTTCAGTTTGACCGGTAATAAGTTCATTAACTTATTAATTACCTGACATTAAATTTCTGAACAGTAGCTTTCAGCTACACTGCAAAAATGTGGGCATTAATCTAAATTACCATAAATGAATATTATTCCTTTCTTCCTCTGCAGTGCAATGTAATGACTGTATGCACCAGGCACACAGTATATTCTTGTTGTCTCTCATGCTTCAGCCTACAGTGTTTTTAAATTTTCTACTCAACCACTGCTACACAGTCCAGTCACTTCCTGCTGGCCTAAAAACCACGGCCTTACAAGCAGGTAATCATCTTTTGTCTGGAACATATGTTCAGATAAGTCAAGATGCTTTGTTTTTGGTTTGGGATTTTTTGCTACATTATTGATGAGCTCTTTCCTCACTTTGTTTCCTAATTATAGCTAGTAATGCCATTTAACCAGCTGGCTCCAGGCAACCATTAGAAATATTTCATTGCAAAAGCAAGTGATGTATTGGCTGCAAAGAGCAAAACTGAGAAAATTCAGGTGTTAAGTTACATCTGATTTTTAATCATTTACTTCTCCATAGTGTCTTTTGAGTTATCATCAACTCCATGGTGACTTCAGGCAGACAGCAACATTCTCTTCATGTTAAGACCTTGCAAGTATGTGAAGCCACCCGTGTTCTCCAGGTTGTGGCTTGTTTCCCTGTCTCCTGAAGTGATAGTCAACTTTGTTGCAAAATAGTTGTACTGTGTGTGTCTAGCTGGGATGTAGTTAATTTTCTTCATGGCACTCTATGGTACTGTGCTTTGAATGCATGGCTAAAGCCATGTTGATAATAGACTAATGTTTTGGTTATTGCTGAGCAGTGCTCACACAGCACCAAGGCTGCCTCTGTTTCTCCTCACAGTGAGTAGGCCAAGGTGGGAAAGAGGCTGGGAGGGGATACAGCTGGGGCAGCTTGCTCAAATTGACCAGAGGAGTATTTTGTACCATATGGCATTATACTTGGCAATAAACACTGGAGGGACAGGAAGAAGGGAAGTGTTTGTGGGTATGTGTGAGTGGCTTTTGTGGTGGCTGTTGCTCAAAGACTGTCTGGGCATCGATCTGCTTGTGGGAGGTAGTGAACAATTTCCTTTGAGTCATTTGCTGGTCTAGGGGTGAGGTGTTCCTTCTTTCATTCACTTGTTAAGCTGTCTTCATTTAATCCATGAGTTTCCTTGCTTTGTTCTTCCTAGTCTCTCTCATGTCCCACTGAGCGGGGGAAGTGAGTGAGCAGGCTATGTGGCTGTCTTCTGGCCAAGGTCATCCCACCACAATAGTTTATGTAAGTATAAATCATTTGCAGACCTGCGATGAGAAGCAGTGTTGCGTCCAGACACCTGTTTTATGTGTCTGTTAGGTCAAAATTAGTTGTATAATAACAGATTGTCAATGTGATCTGCATATTTCCTTGCTTTGGCCATTGGACTGGCAGTTCTGTCCATCAGTCTCCAGAGGGAGATAATCTGAGCAACTTTTTTATTTTAAAACCATGGATTTCCAGAGTTTATTGTGAGACTCTTGACTTTACTTTTTCATAGGTAGGAGCCTCATACCACTCAAGACAAGTAATACTTTGTTATCCTTTGTTAAATGGACTTTTTTTTAAGCTTAGTGAAATGAATGAAGTACTTTTTCTATTGATCTCACTCCATTTGCCCATAATTATTTTAGGGCAAAACCTCAGCTGCCCTATCCCTATGTCTTTTAAGGAAGTAGCCCATCTCTTAAATTGGTTTTCTCCTTTTTTCCAAAATGGATAGGATTTTATTTAAATAATTTAGTTCAGAAGCTTGTGCAGTTTTTTGAGAAGCGTTTCAAAGACCTTGGACACTAATATCAACTCTTCTGTATTCTTCTTTCTTCTGTGCTTATCTTCAAGCGGGACAGATTATAATCTGCTGCTATCATCAGTTTTCACATGTTCTATCATTTCCAGAGATGGTTTCTGTTCAGCCGTCTGACCACTTGCTGTGTCTCTTCACAAGACGCTGTCAGATCTTGCAATCCATTGTTTTGGTAAAAGTTCTGGTAATCCTCTAACCACTTTTTTGGAAAGTCATTTTCTCAGAACATCAAGAAAGCCTTTGGAGCATGGGAATGTTCGTCCCTGCTGTCTTTGCTATTTTGAGTGTCTTTGTTGATCTCTGCTTTAATACTGGTATTAATCGGGGTTTTTCTTTGAGTTTGTTTGGGGGGGGGGAGGGGTATGGGTTTTTTTTTTTTCATGTAGTTCTTTCTGGGTCTTACCCCCTTTCTTGACTTTTTGCAGTGTCTATAGTATACCTGCATGATAGTATATGGCTACTTGATAGCATTTGTTTGGTGTTGCTCTTTTGTTTTCACTTTGGATGGATGCAGACTGGATGTGGTATCTAGAGCTTCTTTAATAACTCCCTATGCACCTCAGTTGACTGCCCTTTAGGATTCATTCCTGGGCCAAACCCCACAGTGTTTTATTTCCATATTCTAAACTTATCACTGTCTTCATGTTGTATCTGTATAGTTCATTTTTCTCACAGAGATTATAGTGAGGAGAATGGCTCATGGATTGGGAGACCAAGTATGTGTTGGCATTAAGGTATTCCTTGCTGCTGCTGTTCCTGCTTCATGGTAAAGGGAATCCTGATCTTGCATGTGTCTTTCAGCACTGTGCAGGTCCATTTCTTGCTCAGTCTGTGCTGGAGATACATATTGTGTACACCTACACTTCTCAAGTTTTCACAAATCTGTAGCAGTCATTTGTCTGCTAAATTTCTTGTTCATGGCTCTTTTCATTTGGAGGTGGGTTTAATCAGTGCCATATACTGCATTTGGTATTGCAGTGTCTGGTGCCTGAATAAATGCTGGTGGTGTTCAGCTACTTATCAGTTCTTCCTTAGGATCGCTCCCTTTCCTGAGGTGAGGCTCATGTGTTGGTTTTAAAATAGGTTGTGCTTGTCATTGAGCTAATTACACCGGAATAGTTTGGCACTGTCCTGGCCCTGTTGCTTGGGGTTGTGCCACCATGTCTGTAAGGAACTGTGTTATTCAAGAATGTTAGCCTTGGCCATCCAATCCCTTTCTGAGCATTTTCTTCTCTGTATGACCTTGCAATAGTACTCTGTTGTACCTCTCTATTTTGTCTGGAGTTTCCCAGAGCCGTACCTCTCTAGCATGCATCTCTGTACTGGGCACTAGCTTTCTGAGGACATGTTTGGAGGGGCATAATGATCAAGGAAGTCCAACAGATGCAGGTCACCCTTATCTATTGTAGCCCTGAGGTCGCACCAAGCCCTGAAGATCTCCTTGGGTGCTGCCCTATTTCTCCATTTCTATCTCAAACTATTCTCAACTTTGTGGTGGAAGCTTTGATCTTTCTGCCATTTCTTTCCTCTTCTGTCCAAGTTTGAGACTGGCATTAGGCAGACTACTGCAGCAGAATTAAATGTCTTTTATAACCTAGGAAAATTATATTAAGTGTAATTTCACATGGAAACAAAACTGAATTACAACAACACAGCTAACGTTGTTACGTAGGAGGCCAAATACCAATGTATGCAATGATTAGCTATTTTTAAAATTGGCTGGTTGTCAGTGTATACATTACATAGGCTTTTTGTATAAAAATCTGCTTAATTAAGTACTCAATAATATATATTGTGATCATTCTTGCTTAGCTTAATTAAGTTAATTCAAGTGGTTATTATAAGATAATGATACACTTCTGTGTTTTCTATTTATTCCGTTCCTGGAGGATTGGACCCGAGCAATGCTGCACCTCCCTCTCGTGGCGAAAGGGAGAGGAAGAGAGCGCCTGGCAGGCGCCGCCTGGAACGCAACGCGGACACCGAGAGGTGCACTGGCTTATGTCGGCTCTTAGGTGTTTTCTTTCCATTTTAAATATGGTCAGGTGCTTCTTTAGGAATGGAAGTTACTGGGGGAAATACTGTGCTGGTAACTGTACTTCTCAGTGACAGAAACAGTTTCTTTGCTGATGAGGTATTATACTGATAGCAATTTCAGTGTTTAAAGGCTGTGTACCATTTTCAGGAACATATATGAAAAGAGACTTTTTTATTTTAGCTAAAAAGTCAGGATCATACTCTTCATATTTGGCTTTTTAAGAAACATCTCTTGAGTTCCTTTGTGATGGAAGGATGCTTGGCATGGGTGTTCTGTAAACTTGCAAAATAGTTATCTGTGATTAGTGCTTAAAATACACTAGACTAAACTCTAAACTTCTTAAAATGGGACTCCTTAAACATCTGCTTCTTGCTTTAGCATGTGATTACAGTCACGTGCTAATTTCAGTGGTTAGATCAAGAATTATTGTGGTGGCCTGAGTCGTCTGGCTGCAGCATGTGGAGAAACAATGTCATTGTCTCCATCGATATTGATGACAGGAGGTGGAAGCTGCCCACCCTGTCAGTGCAGCTCTGCACCACATTCCTGTGCCTGTACTTCCCAGCCATCTCCCCAGGGCTGTGAAGGGGCTCTTACAGCCCATCTGGTGCAGAGCAGTGGAGCAGTGGTGGGGGACAGGCTCTGTGCAGCTATCTTGGGGCCTGTGGAGACAGGAGGTCTATTAACAATGTTTTCCTTTATGAGGTTGTGTGGGCAGGCGCTCATGTGCATGTGAGAAAGAGAAATGGATTCAGCTCCATTTTGAAGCTGTTACCTGTCTGTGTTCAGGCAACATAGAGGCCTAGGTCTGTGCATTGAGCTGGGGTGGTCCAGGTCGACCTCCTTAGTACAACGGTTGTCAGAAACAGAGAATCTAGTTGTTGTTTCACACACAGCCTTGGAGATTGTTTCCTTGGATGCTGATCAGTGTACCAGAGTAAAATAGAAAAAAATGTTTCCAGGCAGCTGGACTCTGGGAGGCAGCACTCATATGTTTTTTCAGCTGCATCTGATAGATAAGAAGGCTTGATCTCTCTTTTTTTTTTCTACCCCCCCACCCCCCCAAGGAAAGTGGTTTTAATATGATAGCATTTTTTTTTGCAGCTGTTCATACCTTTAACTCAGACTTTCATCTCTTCATAAAATAATGGGAAAATATTTATTTGAAACTTGCAAGCAATGTTAGTCTTGATGGCAGTGAAAACCCATCATCCTCTGTGTGTTGATGCTGTCCATTTAAATACCAGGCACCTGCTGTGGACAGGATCATGCTCCAGTTATGACCTGTGAGCTGGCACATCAGTTCAGGGCTGGGTAATGCATGCAGTCTTTATGAGAGAGCTAAACATTTAGGGCCTTGTTTCATCCTTTGACTACTTCTGAGTCTTAATTGGTAAACAGCTTCTGCTATTCTATAGATGCTGTACTGGTTTAGTAACATCTGGATGTGTTTACACTGATGTCAAATTACATCCCTTCTCGTGTGAGGTCCTAATCTCTAGGTGGTGTTGGTTGGTGGTTTTGGTTTTGTGGGTTTTTTGTTTGTTTTATTTTTTGTTTTTTGTTTGGTTTTTTTGGTGCTAGCTATTGATTTGTAGATTCAGTAAACCTTGAAGAGGAACCAAATTGAGGTACCTTGCTGTTCTTCTCCTTTTTCTTTTTTCTTTTTACATCCTCAACTTTTCTCTTTCCTCCCCTCTTTTTTTTTTTCTTTCTTTCCAATGGCTTCTTTTTTTCCCCTGCAAATTCTATTGCTTTCCTGTGTCACCAATGAAACTGATGAGCAGTGAAAAACTAATATTGACATTTACAGTTGTGTAATTCAGTTTTGGAGTTCCTGTGCTAATTACATTTTTGAAGGAATGGATAATTCTTGTGTGTCTGAGCACGTGTTCATGACTTTTTTAGCATGTAGAAGTACAGCATTTGACCAATTTACACTTAGAGTGCACTTTGGACATATGTCTTCATAGCTATGCTGGATAGGGACTTACTTTTTTGGGAAAAAACAACTTAATTCTTAAAAAATTTTGGATAATGACAGACAAAATATACAAGTTGACAGGATGTTAGAGAGGTTATCTTGAAATAATGTGCCTGGTGAAAAGACCCAAGGAAGTGGAGAAAGTGCTATCTGAGGTGCAGTCTTGATGTTTGTTGTATGAAAATAATGCCACAATAAAATGAAATAGGAATGCAGTTCTTACTGCTCTGTGGCAGCAAGTCTTGTGTCTCTGGTCATCTTACAGGCTTCTATACAGAAAGGTAGAAAGCACAGAGATACTGGCTGCCATATCCATTCTCCTGTCTTGCACAGCTATTTGCCTTTATCACTCTACTGAGAATTTCTGTTTGCTCTAAGCCTTTAACAATGAAATTCAAAATTCTATTGTTCAAGTTCATGTGGCTGAGACAGGCTAAACTCCATACTGAAAGTATTTGGGCTTGGATTTTAAGCCACTTGGGTGCCTTAAGATCTTGAAAAGTCTTACTGTGTTCTGTCCTGGTTTACTGCTTTCTGTGTGAAATGGAATAGCCTTAAAATGAGAAACTGCATGTTATTATTCTGTATGGATCCAAACTATCATGATGGATTTAGACCTTTTCTGAGAGTGAAGATTTTGGAGAGGGAATACGGGGGAAAAAAAAAATTGTGAAATATCAAATTATTAAAAAAATTCAAAGTCTTTTGTTGATAAATTTCCTATTTTGTGCAGGGGTCTGAGGTTTTTAATTTTAGAATTCCTGCAGACATATGTAACCTAGTTTATCTTCATTCTGCAAAGTCAAATAATATTGCATGCTTTTATCTTATTATTCAGTAGAACTGTGATTTATTTTTAACTATTTATAGCAAGCTGTTCATAGTTCTTTTCATTATTTATTACAACCTATGGAGGGAGATGGTGCTTCATAATGCTAGGGACGATTTGGACAGACTTACAGAATGCCCCAAGAAAGCCATAACTGCAAGTCCCTTAGGCTTTGTGGCATCTCAAGAAAATACAAAATGACTCAACAGTTCTGCGTTTAAATTTATTAGGACTTTTCATTTAATGAAAAATGGGAATACTTTGTTTTTCCGTCCTGTATTCAGACAGCAATCAAATATTGAAAGACAATAAATTCTACCAGGGCAAAAATTCAGTTCTTTGATCAGTTGCTTTGTTTTGGTACCTCTTAATACAGCTGTTCAGTTGTTGCAGATTGAGGGCTCTAGTGTGAAGGTTTATGTGCTGCCAAGAACACACATGTGTGAAATAGAGTAGATCTGGCACCGCAAGTTATTTTCACCACAAAAATAGATTACTTCTAATCCAACTTCAGTTTTTCAGCCTCATTGTGCATTCCTTGGTCATATAGAGCCTTTAAGGACTTCCTTATGTTATTGCTTAAGAAACACTGTCTAAATAAGTGTTTAAACTATGTGACCTGGTAGTTAAATTTCTGTGGGTACCTAAAGAATGCGATCAGATGCCTTTGAGAGTTTTCTTTTCAGTTTTGAAATAGCCTCTGAAACATGGGGCTCCTGATGGCAGTTAATCTGCTGAGATTTATAAAGTCTGGCAATATATACCTGCACCTTCATGAGAGGGTTGTAAGCAGTCAGCAAGGATTAAATTAAAGGTTTAAACTCAACCTGGGGATGAAGAGAGTGTCTTCTTATAAAAAGAAGAAATTTAACACCTGTCTAGAAAATTTAAGATCCCTTTGCTTGTGGATCCTTTCAGAATTATGGGGTGGGGGGCTTATGCAGATGTAAAAGTTGAAGTTCACATTTAAACTATTGCAGTTATACCACTACAGAATTCTTTCCCTTGGTGGACACTCCTTTTTCTCTGTGTGTGCGTGTTGGCAGGAGTTTAAAGTAAATGAAAAAGGTGGCCTTCTTTTGAAATCAGAAAGCTAAGTAGGTCCATTAGTTTGATTTTTTTTTTTTTTCTTTTTCCTGTCTTTGTGGTTGTATCAATAGTGCTTCTTCTGTATAGAAGTGTCTTCTAGTTGAATTTAGGAGATGCTATTTGCACTCGAATTTGGGAGATATGTGTTTTAAATATCAGAATACTGTGCCAGAATTCACTCTAAAATTTGTATGCATGTGATTAATTCTTAACTGTTCAGTAAAAATATGGAAACATCCTGGCTTCATTGACTGAAAAGCAGAGTTGAGAATTTTTGCTTGTATGCATAGGGCCGTATCACCTTGTTCCATACATATTTTGTGTAGAAACATACAGGGGCAAGACTTGGTTGCATGTCTTCATATTTAGGATGTGATCACTTTCCCAATAGATATTTTTTGTGAATACAGGGTTTAAGAAATTTCAGGGGTGGTACAGACTAATAAGATGGCTGAAAACATTCTGATGGAAAAGATTTTCTTTCTAAAAAGAGCAAGCCCTCTGTAGCCTGATTCGTTGCAATTGAGTTTTTTCACAGAATGGTCTGTTGTGTCTGTGATAGTACAACTATAGAGAGCTTCTTGTGGCTATTCAGCTAGCTATCAACAGCTCAAAATGGCTAAAACAGACCTGCTGTAGACTCCCCTACTTCTGCTTCCTTGTCACCCTGGAAAACTACCTAATGTTGCCATGAAAGCTTGCCAATTAGTCCAGCATCCTTTCCCTTGCTTTCTTCAGGTCAGTCCTGCACTGTCGTACCCATTCAAACAGATTCAGTGAAAATCATTATTGTATCGTGTTGCAAAGAGAAGAGGAGAAAGCTATGAGCATCTCTTCTGAATTTCTTTCCTTCCTTGCACAGAGCATGGTCTTAACTTTTCTAGACCTTTATTCACTCCATCCTCTTTCATCCATTCATTAAAATTTCAGGCTCAGCCTTGTGCTCTATCAGTACAGTAATAAGCTTTCTCCTTGAGAGTGTCTCCAAAGTGGTCTCCATAGCCTCTTGATGACCTTTTCTTTAAAATTTCTTTATCATGATGCCCAAAAAGCTTGGTAATGGTCAGGTAGCTGGAATATTACTCTTAAGTACCTATCTAACTAGCTGGTATTGTCTGATTTAATTCCTTCTGCCCCCTTCTTTGTCATCTCTTACTGTGTTCTTTGAAGGCTAAGTCCATGGAGTCAGGAATGTCTTTGTTTTTTTTTTTTTATTTTTTTTTTTTAGCACACCCAGCACAGCAACATCCTTGGTTGTCACTGAGAACACTAAGATAGTTATAATATTATGTTAACTAAATAAATAATCAAAGTTATAGCATTGCAGAGAGATTTTCTGTGGTGTATATTCTTGAGAGGTGTGGGGGTAGAAGTGTGTAATGGAAGTGCCAATTGATCATTTCATCCCTTTGGAAGTTATCACCTAGTCTTCACTAGGAGAAAAAGTGTTGGTTTTTTTTTTGTTTGTTTGTTTGGTTGGTTGGTTTTGTTTTTTTTTTTTTTTTAAAAAGCCAACAAAGAACATTGCAAATAAAAGAGACTCTTAGCTGATCTGAAGGGGCGTTTGGCTGCCTCACACAAACACCATGTATTTTGGCAAAGTTAGGACCTTTGACTTAGGAAGATCCATGTTTGGAATAACAGGGTGTGTTGCAAGTCAAAATTTGTGTATCTTGGCAGAGATGTATGCGTAATCTGGCATGATGCCTTTCTGCACTGTGCCTAGCTGTAGCAAGTGCTGAAGTCCCCTGTGAAACAATATATGAATCTCATTTGGAGGAAAGAAAAAAAAAAAAAAGAGGAGGAGGGAAGAGTGAGACAGGATTTATTTTAGCATTTAGTGGTTATAAAAAACAAGTAGCAAGAAGCAAAACATTTCTTTGAAGCATTCACTGTGAAAATTCTGCAACTTCTTCTTGCAAATCTCGTTATCACTTGGATTGGCTGATTTCCAGAGCATCAAGGCTAGGAATTGAGGGACTGAAATATAATCGGTGGTGATACATTTTAACCACATAAAACATTCTCTGCTTCCAAAGCCTCCGGTGTCTCTAGTAAGCAGTGCAACAGCAACAGCTCCTTGCTGCTGGACTCCAGAGACGGGGAAAATACTGGATCAGAATGGTAAGAAGCTCTTTACTTTTCACCAGATCTAGATTATTACTTTGAAAAGAATGTTTAAAAGGTGATGATGAAATTAGTATGGATCAGTATTTAAACCAAGAGAGCAGTGTATAAGATACAGTAAGATATCAGTGTTTTGCTGGAAGAGATCAGCAAAGCAAGTTGGTGACAAATATCTTTGGCACTGAACTTGTGCAGCTTATATAGAATCTTTTAAAACTGGGAAGCACTGCTGACTAGAATTTGATGTAAAAGGCAAGCTTGTCTGCTTGTTTTATTGCAGAAGGACAGCTACAGGGGCTTTTAAAATAATTTTGCATTAATAACCCCTGACATAGACTTTATACATACAAATATGAATAAATCTATGCTGATCACCTATACAGGCTGTATGTTTATATGTTTTCTCTTGCTGGGTTTTTGCTGGGGTTTGGCAATTTTTTTTTTTTTTTTATCTCCTCCTTCCCCCTCCCCTCCCCCTGAAAGAAGCAAAGATTTTCAGTACATAAAAGATGTTCAGTACATACCTTTGACTCTTAGTGAACTATGAAATTTTTATTTTTCTGGGTTTTCAGTCTGTGAAGACCTGTTAGTCATATTGTGTTTCTCTAGTCTAATTGTTTGGTGGGAAAAATAACTAAGGAAAACTTTTTAGGATAGTGATCTTATTCTTTGTAACAACTGAAATATTCTGATCTAAATATTAAAACACTAGAAGTAGAATATAAAACACATAAATATAAAATCTGAAATTATTGTAAATTGATACCAATGCTATTAGTAGTTTAAACAGTGCCTGAAGATACAATAAACATTTTTATTAGCAGTTTTATAGTATTAAAGAATTGGAGGGACGGATGCAAATCTTAGGAGTGTTTACTCCCAAGACTCATTGTCAAGACTGTTTTGATTTTTTTTTTTTTTTTTAATTGAAATATGCATCAAGCTCAGTCTCCTGTATGGGAACTCAGCCATTCATTTTAAGTGCATATGAAGTCTGTGAATACACTGATTATGAAATTACAGTACACCAGAGTGAAAGGAAAACAAATTACTAAATAAGTCTGAAGAGGACTGAAATATGCTTACTTGACAGCCCAGCTGATGTGTGGGAAATTAGTCTCTTTGTGATTCAAATGGAAGAGGAGATTTTTAAAAGAGGAACTATGAGAGTTTTAAAAGTGTACAGCAGATGTGAAACTATGTCTGATTTGGTATTTTCTTATCTTTCTTGTGTGTTTGTTGTTGCTCAGCAGTATGAAAATTAGAATGCAAGAACTAAAACTATCACTGAATGCTTTCTGATCTTTTCCTTTTCTAAGTGGTTTCACTGAGTGGTAAGAAATAAGATACTGAAATACAGTAGATAGTAAATCATGTTATCTAGGTCTGTATATTCCAGGTTATGACTGTAAACACACTTTTTGTTAAAGATTTATGTTTTCCTTTTCAACATTCAGCATAGATTACAAAATACATAATTGAATGACAACTAATCTGTAAGCTTCCTAGAAAGATGTTTAGTATGAATGCAAGCATGGTTCTTGTTATTATTATTGTTGTTGTTACTATTTTTCTTACTATTTTCTTGACAAAAATGCCAACGATGAGTACCAATTAAATACTACTGTGGTTCTGAAGAGACTTCAGTATATTGTTGTTTCTTGTCAGAAAATAATGTGCTCATAGTTAGTATTATCCTGTACCTAAATTTTAATGCAGGAAAACTTTGGAGGCAGGAGATCTGGCTGCTTTTCCCTATTGTAAACACAGAATGTAACTAATAACAAATGAGGTTATATATATTTCCAGGTGTATGATTCCTTGGTTCCTATATAAGTTAAATACAGATATGCTTCAGTAACAGCAAATTAAGGAAAACATTTCCTTCTAGAAACATAACGTTCATGTACTGACACATACTTGCTCTTCATAAAGTTTAAGCCAAAATAAACTTCCATTGTGCCTTACTTGACATGGATTAGGTAGGTAACTAACTGTGCAGGCAGTTCACAAGGGGTCTGTTTCTTTCAGTTTGGATTTCACGGGCAATGGCCTTGCATATGTTGTTGAAGGAACAACAAAAAAATCACCCCCCACCAAAAGATGTAGTGGTAATCAGCTATGTAATAAATGGCACAGCTAGTCCAAAGGGAACAGGCTCTTACTTATAATTTTAAGATTATATTATTTCTTTCAGAGTGTAAATTCTAAATGGTCTTAGAGGTCAGAATTGCAAGCTGTCAAATGCTTTAGATACCCAGGTTTAATTATTCAAAGTGTTTTTTTTCTAATAAGTCTAAGGAACAAAAGTACAATTACAAATACTGTACCAGCCTTACTTGAAAAATTGTAAAGTTGTAAACATGACTGTTGCAGTGCTAAGTTCTAATAAAGTATCATCTCAGATTAGTGCAAGAGATGCTGGGTATGGCAAAGTTTGTTTTAAGTGTCTTTCTGGTGCAAAATTTTAAAAAGCCTACTCAACAAGTGGATGCATGATTAGCTCAAATGAATTTAGGTTAAATACTTTTTATTTTAATTCCAATGAATAAATAGAAGCCTCATAATCTGCCTGAAAATGTAATCCTGTATCTAAAGAGATATACTATAAACATGTAAGCAGTGTAGTTTATATGTAATATAAATTATGTTTAGGGAAAGGAAAAATAGCTTTGTATCTCCTATGAAGCTGATACAAGAATTATTAATAGTCTCAGGTTTTACTGGTTTAGTCTTTTGCTTTGTTCTCCTAACAGTTTTTGGGAAAAAAATTGTTTGTTCAGAAATAGTCATGCTGGTTCTCACGATACTTTTGCTGAAAAAGTATTGAAGGATTTAGTCAGGAGAAGCCTAATGCAGTACAGCTTTGGTGAAATCACGGGTCTATGTATGTGTTTAGTACTAATTTATATGCCTCGACTAACTTTTGGCATGGTTTGGTTCAGGTGATGTGTCATAGCTGTGTGACAGGCTGTTTACCACACCAGTAAGTCTGCACCATTCTAGAATGAAATACACACTTGTGTGCTTCATAAGTATTGTTTATGAAGGACAAAGATAACCATTTTGACCTTTAATTGAAATGTAATACTGAAATACCTCCAGGTATATATTAGAGTTTATTCATAATTAAATAAGCTTGTGTTTTGAAATCCCAGCATCTATGTTTATGGAGCCTGAATACTTTCAGTGAACAAAATATGACAGCAAGCAAGGCTTATGCAAGGTTTCCTAAATTGGGATAGTTTTTTGGTGGTGGTGGATTATGTTTTTTAAGCCATTTTCCTTTTGAATCATTATCAATATGCTCTGCGGATCAGATTTTGCTCACTGAAATCCATCTTTTAAACTATGCCATTACACTGGTAGTATAATTTAAAATGAGTTGCTTTCAGGAAGTTATAAATTATTTGCTGTGGTTTATGTAATATATTTGCATGTCTGCTGCATCTGTGTTTAAGACAGAGTTTTATTCCTTTATGCATGTGATATACAAAGAAACTATTAAAAGGTGATGCTTTTATCCTGTCATGCCATCAAAAATGAAGGTTGGGGAAAAAAGAAGGCAGGGGAAATGGTCAGTCTGGTCTCTAGGTGAAATAACTGATGGGAGCAGCTCCCTGAGAAATAGAGCTAAAGTGAGAAGATGGCTGGATAATGTATATTTTTCTGCTTCTGGCTAACGTTTGTATTGAGCATTTGCAATGTTTTGAAATATTGGGACAAAATTCTGTTGCCTATATATCTTATGACTCTCATAGCAAAGTGATGTTTTGCTGCACATAATTGTTCTGATACTTCGTGACCATATTGAGAATACTGAAAGCAATTAAGGTTGACACTTACTGTGGACATTTTACATAAAAAAGATTTGGAGAAGACGAAAGGGTACTGACAGCTTTATACTCCCTTGATAGTGTGCACATGTAAGATGAGCCAGTTAGGGCGCTGTGCCATGCAGGGTATGTTTCCAGTGCTTGTATAAGGAGCATGCTCCAGTCAGAGCTAAGGCTGCACAATGTTGGATGGATTTCCATGCTTGCTCCACTACATAGCATGGTGATGGGAAGCTACCATATTTAAGGAATTCTCTAGATCTTGCACTTTACAGTAAATCTTCAGTATACATAAATCTATTGCTAAGAATATTTTATTTAAGTTTGTTTTCCAATATTCCTGTGTCACGTGGAGATACAGCTGCATAGTCATCTATAGTGTATCACCTGGTAATGAAGTGGACAACTTGGAGGTGAGTGCTGTCTACTCCCCTGGAGCTGTGCCAGAGGCTCTACTTCTCCTCTGCTCACCAAGCTACACCTTGGGTATATGACTAAAGCTTTTGGATCCATGAAGATTTTGGAATAAGACTTGCAGCACAAGATTGGCAACCTCTGATGTAGATCCTTATTCAGTTGAAGAGGGTAAATAAATCCTGTATTGAAACCCACAGCACTTCTGCCTATGTTGCCGTAGTAGGATAGCTTTCTTAGTAGTCATGGCTTTAACTCAGTAGTGCTAACCTTTCACATGGTTCAGAAACGTTCTGAGGCCATGTGTTGCAGCCTTTTCTTCCCTTATGTGATGGGATGTAGCTTTCATCAAGTGATTTTTATGTGATGATTTTCCCTGTTGCAGGATAGGAGGTGGTACATGTGTGTCAAGCTACCAGGCTAGAGGCTGCTGATGTGTTCTTTCTTATGGCTGTTCGTACACATAGCCAGTAACAGGGTGAACTCTGTTTTGACCATATAATGGATATTTATTTGGCAAGGTGATGACTGAGACTGGACATTCATTTGGAAAAAATGTCAAGAAGTAGGATGCTGTAGGGCTACACCTCTGATTTAACTTTTTCCCCTATCAATAGTTTTAATATTTTTTGTTGTGGTCCTTCCTGTTCAGAAAGGAAAAATATGTGTAATGCAGTATAGATTTTACCAGCATTAGTTCTGGAGAGAAAACTTTGGAAGATTATGTACTTGATTTGGCCCAAAAGTGCTGTCTGAGCCATTGGGTCTTGAGTAACCAAAGAGCTACTACTCTGCAGACTTCTGACTCATTTAGTTAAGAATGAAGGATCTTCCATTGGCTGAAATGGGCCAGCAAAATTTATGTCAGAAAAATAAATATTTCTTTTTTTTTTTTCTTTTCATTGGAGGAATACAAGAGACTAATTGTAGAGTGATGAAAAGGTCATGTAAGTCAATTAAACTTTATTAGATTCTTTTCTGACTCTCTGAAAATTGTTGTATGCACTACTGTTAGTTTTCTTACTTTTCCCTTTGTAGGATTGTCAAAAGTGATAGGTATGTTAAAAAGAAACATTTTTTTTGTCCTACTCTTCATTCCACTAATACAGAGGATCAATCACAAAAGCAGCACTTGCATCTAATAATTCTTACGCTACAGCACAAGCAGAGAGAAAATTAGTTTCCTTGCACATGCAAAGCATGAGAAAATGAGTTCTATGTGAGGGATGAATGCAACACAGTAGGAATGCTATAGGCAGAATATATTAAGGTCTCTGCTAGTGTCTGGTTGCTGCAGAGTTCATCATGAAATCCTCTTTGTGCACTTGGGCTGGTCGTGGACTGTTTCCTCTGTCCCTCAATGCTGGTGTGGCCCTGTAGCCAACAAGCAATGGGGAGTTCCCTTATGTCCGTCTGTGCCTCATGTGTACCTTCTGTTTCAAGGTCATTCATGTATTCATCATCCAAAGCTAATTGCTCAGTCTGGGCTCCTAGGAAGTTGCAGAAGAGCTTGAAAAATTTTGTCCTGAAGGAATCTTTTATTTTAGCAATCCTGGTGGATTCGATGGTTTTGGATTTGGCAGGTAATTGCTGTATTGCTAGGTTCTAAGAAAGGAGGGAGTCACAATTTTGGGCTAAAAGTTTGTTGGAAGGTAAAAAAAAAAAAAATACTGGGAAGCTGTCATTATGGATGTAGTATTGGATAGATTGAGAACATGTGCTTTAAGGGTGATTGCAGTTCATTCCTCTGATGCTGGCAATAACAGCATTTATAGTGTGTGCGTTGCACAAACCCACTGTTTATTCTTTCCTTTGAAGAAAAAAATCAAATTGCCTCCACGGGGTTAATGTTTATAACTTTTACCAAATACGTGTTTAGGTGTTTTACTTCATATAGGGACCAGTACTGCAATCTAATAGGACACATGTATGTATAGTTAAGTGCTTAGAAAAAGTCAACAGATCTGAGTGTGCCAGGATAAACATGAATCTTTCTACTGTATCAATTTCAGAACTCCTTGAAGTCATGGCAAGTGCAGACAGTCTAACTGAAAAAATTATTTTTGATGTCATGCATCATAAGAGCGAACATGCAGTTTCTTAACTGTGTATGGAAGGAGGTTTATTGTACAACACTTTAGAATTTATATGACTGTGTTACATTAATGTCTGTAGTTGGTTTTGGTTTGTTAGTGTATCACAAGTCCCCAGAATGTTATCCTTCTTTCGTAAATTTACTAATGAAGTTGACTTTCCTGTTGCTTAGAGTCCTTTTTAGTAAAAGGAAATGTAAAAATGTTTGTAGAAGAATCTGAATGGTGAATAAAGGCTAAAAGCCTGCTAATATGTGTTGATGTAGAATGACCCTAATAGTCTTACCAGTTGCAGCAGCCTTATGGATTCTCTAGTGCAAGCTTATGGAAGTAGTGTGTTTGCTTTGGATCATTTTAATGGTCCAGACCCAGTGAAATATTCCCTCTGATCTGTATCAGTGGTGGGGGGAAGCACATATAATATATGCTTCCAGTCAGTGGTGGAGAGGGAGTAGGAGGATTTTTCAGGAACAATATAATTAAATGCATGTATGTATAAGATACATGCAAGATGCTGCTTGAGAAACTAATTTATAGAAATAGATAATTATAGGGAAAAAAATAGTTCTCTGGTATGATAGTACATGTTATTAATTTACCAGTGGTGTAAAGGTTTTCCGAGTAGTTTGTTTCCTATTTGTAACAGTACTTTTTCTAATAATCTTTGTGTCTTCAGAAAGGAATTTTAGATCAAAATGTTTTATTGGGCATATTGCACTGTAATTTTAATACAGAACTATTACAGGCTACTATTGTAAAGGTTTGTTTCATAGCTTAGAAATTATTTGCTCTTGCAGAAATGTGGGAGCTATGAAGACTTCCTGACGTCATAGGTTTTCTTGTCTATTTACTACAATTTAAATTGTGTGCATGGTTGGCACCATTGTAGATCATACCTGTGGTTTTTTTAAAAGTGTCCAGAAGAGGTGACAATATTAATTCACCTGCTGCTAAATGCTATCCTACTTAGAGAGTAATTCAGAAGTGACTCAAGCACCAGAATTGAAAAGAGTCAGTTGCTTAGGGCTAAATCTTGCAAGTGCTTACTACTGGGTATGGTGTGTTACAATTTTCCCAGTATTAATTACATCCTAAACAGAGGAAAAAAAAAATCCAGTTCCCACTCCTCCTCCCCAATACTCCTCTATTTTCTGTGTAAGGAAGAAGGCTTCAGTGGATTTTAACTGTCTCCAAACAAAGCTGTAGGTGGTATGTGTGGTAACATTTGTCTGCAAGAATGGAGATCTTAGATGCACCTAGAAACTCTTGGTCAAAAATACAGGTTGTGGGCTATGCTCTTAGTGTTGCCCAAAGAAACCTTCAGCAGGAGGAGCTCAAGTCTCCTGAGGATGCTCTGTGTACTTGCCCTCAGCTAGAAGCTCTGACAGGAGGGCCAGGGATGGTGCTCACCACCTTGCCTCTGCCTGTGCCTGCCTCTGGTGAGTATTTTGCTTTGCTAAGAAGTTGCCCTGGAGCATTTTGCTTCCAGGCCTGATTGAGGAAGTGCAGTGGGAAGTATATGGTGAAAATGAATTGGCACAGCAGTTTACTGGAAGAGTAAACTGGGAGTGTTCACTAAAGCTGTCAAATAGCTTTCCTCAACTATTATTTAAAAAATAAAACCCAATACAATCCATGTCATTGAAAAATGGGAGTTTTTCCCAGTTTGCTTTACTGTAAACTTTCCTACTGAATAAGAACTGTGTTAGGATATTGCAACTGTCTGCTCATACTGAGATGTCATAGTAACTAGAGGTGAGTGTTCTTGCCAGTTCTGCTTTATGTTTTGGTATTAAGTGTGGCACAAAAGAAAGAGCAGAGGTTTTTGACCTGGACTGCATCTTAGCAATTAGGGGAAGGATGGTGCATTCAGTCAGCATTAATTTCAAAGAGAAATCCCAATCCAAATCATGAACTTGAATTTCTGTCAGGTATAAGAGGTTTCATAACCTAAACCTATATAACTGTCTGACTTTTTAAAAAGTAGCTGCTGTTGTTTTTAATGGTCAAAGTGGGAGTGAGACCCACAGCTGAAGTTGGCAAACTTGCAGAATCTAGAAATGGAGATCCTATCCTGAGCTTACATAGGTCTCTAGTATTTTCAGTAGTGGCACATATATTTTCTACTCAGTCTCTGATCTCGGACTACATTGTGTAAACGTGTATGTATTTTTTTATTTTTTTAAATCAGAGGCATAATTTCTGAATGGACAGTGTACTCTAGAGAAATGGATGCAGGACATAGAAGACCGCGCTTAGTTTAAAATTTTTACTGCCTTTAGGGCCTGGCACTCACTATGCTGCAGTGAGAAGCATATCAATTATTCTGTTATAAACACTCTTCTGTCTTAAATTCTAAAATAGTTGCTTCCTGGAGGAGGCTTGGAATATAAACTGGTGTACCTGACAGTTAATTAAAATTCAGTGTTGTTTGTTCTTGTCTAAATTAGTGAAGAAAAGCTTCTAGGAAACACCATAGAGAATAACATTCTGAAGAATGCAAATTATTTTGAAAGATGAGAATTCCCATGACTCAGTTCCTTAAAGAGTTGAAACAAAATTCAGATGCTTCTTTACCACCTGTCATTTTTTTTTTTTTTGCATTTTTAAAGCAAGTATTTTCTCTCTCTCATAAATAAATAAAAGCAGTGAAGTGCAGAGAGAACCTATTTCCTTTTTTTTCGCCCAGCAGGTTGTTTTCTGAATCCTTGTTAGTGAACTACATGCACATACTACTTTTATTGTAATGTTGTAACCCACCTGCACAAATACATACCTAGTGGGAATCCAATTGTTTCATTAAGTTACACCAGGATTTGACTGGTATTGTTGTACAAACTAGAGAAAAACATGTGCAATTGGTTTTGTTGTAACTGATCAGCCGGTTAATACCGTTTGTTTTTCCCCTTGCACACAGCCTCTCACACACAGAAAAATGAAGAAAAAAAAAAGTATAAAAATAAGTTTTAAGCTATGACAATTAGGTCTCCAGATGCCTGATTCCTTGGTTTAGAAACTGCTTATCTATTTCTGAAATAAAAATGATTTAGATAGCCCAAGATCTCTTCCATGGTTGCCCATCTGCCAGGGTGTGCATTTCATTTTTCATGTGGTAAATAAAATTTCTAAGTAATTTTTTAAATCATTTCTGTGCAGCTCATTATAGAGATCTCATGCTTGCTAATACTGGCAGACAGAAGGCAAAAGGGCTGACAAAGCGTGCAGAGCACTAGACTTGCAAGGCAGAAGCCCATCGCGGAGAAGGGGAATAGTTCAGTGGATTTATGCAAGGTATTAACTGCCTGACCTGTGTTATTTCCCTGTTGCCTCTCTCAAGAAATGCAGGTACTTGCTGAAGGGGATGGGAAAGGGTTTGTGCTTTAATTTCCCCTCTAAATCAGGCACTCAAATTTTAAGCTGTCCTTTCATGTTATGTACTTCAGTATAGCAAACTGGGTTCAGAAGTGTGTTTAGGTAGGCAGACATCTTTAGTCTTAATGCTTCGATTTAGACTCTTACCTTGTTTGGATTTTTGAAAGGTCACTTCTGCTTGAGTCTGACAGATTTTGGATGCTGACACATTGACAAATCAAGCCCTTTCTATACTTGATACTGAAGCCACAACTGGAAAAGATGAATCTTACTGCTTTAGTTCCCAACTGTGGACTGACTCTTTCATACTTCTCTAGAGGTGCAGTTAATCAAAACAGCTGCAGCTCAGAACACCTGGAAGTTGTACAACTCTGAAATGTCTAAATGCAAATTTAAGAATCTAATTTTAAGCAGGCAGATTTGATCATTTTGCCCTTGGTTCCCTGGGAAACCAGTTAATTACTATGCATTTGCTTCAGCACTCTGCATGCAGCTTTTAAAGCATTTTATTATAATTTTTCTTTTATTTTGTCTTAAGCTAGTGTTTGTAGAAAGGGCTGACTTGACAGCTCTGGCAAATGAAGTAGTCTGCCTGCCCACGGAATATGTGCTCCCTAGACAGTGGCAGTCCAAACTTCCTCATACTGTTTTGTCAGTGTGCCACAACTTTTCTTGAAGGGAGGAAGAGGGGAAGAGTTGGAGGAGGAGGTAGGGTCTTTGTGCCATCAAGTCTTTGCCACCAAAATGTGTAAGTATTGTCAGGAGAAAAGACCTGTATTTTCCTTACAGCATAGAAAATAGTGCCGCTAAAAACTGGGTGAACTCAAGCTCTGGAAACCCATCCCTGGTCTGCACACCATTGTCAAGATCACAACCTTGATCCTGCTGCTATGTTGCAGTTGGCACTGGTGACAGATGATCTCATGAACTTGTTCAGTGCTGAGGCAAAAGGATTTTCAAAGAGTTCAAGTGCTGAAGCCTTCAGCAAAAAGTCCTGAGATTATATTTGAAAATTAGAGGTGGAAGTGGGAAATGTGGGAATTCACTCACATCCTGATAGTTACAAATCACCTAGCACTCCTAGAAAAATCATCCAGGAATCAGTCAGTCTTTTCAATAAAGAATTGTGTATTTGCTTTCAAAGTGGTTTACAGGTCTTCTAGTTCAGTCAGTAGCCTGAAAATAGTGGAAGATCACTGGCAAAATCATACTGCTGTTTTTTAGTGATCACTGTGTATTTAAAATGTTTCAACAAAAATAACAAGGCAATAAGAATAGAAGCATATACATAACATCTTTTAGTTTCACAAATTTTTGCTCTATTATGACTGAAAATTGAAATATAGAAAGAATGTTCATATCGTCCAACTTCAAGCACCTGGCTTAAATAGCTAGAGTGTTTCATAATCATTTTTGTTCTGTGCAGCTTCTGTATTTATGAGAGTAGTTATCCAGGTAGTTATCAAGACCGTCTCTCTTCAAGCTGTGCTTCCAAGGCAGCTTAAATGATCCAATCCAGGGTGCATAGTGCTGCCCTGCCTCAGGCCACGTGGCCTCATGCTTTTCCTCCAGCAAGTGCCACCACTTGTAATGAACCAATTTCGGGAGTTGCTTGCTTGAAAACTAACTGAGATTTTTGGACTTTTGGAGTGGAAGACATTGTCTACTGCAGGGGAGAGTTTTGCAGACTTTGATTTGGCAATGAATCTGTGATTTGGCTCATAAATGCAAAAGTATTGCTAAGCATAAATGAAAATTGACAGTATGTTAAGACTGTGAGAGCACAAAAGAAAACACTGGAATTTACTCTCTGGTCACAAAAGTCTCTCGGGGGACTCTTGTTCTTCAAATCCTGTTTTGAATTACCAAATAATTTTTCATAGCTTTTTCTATCAGATTATGCTTTCAAGCTAATCACTTAAGTTCCAAGAAAGAGCTGTGAATTCTACTGGTTTTCCTCCTGCAGACTGTATAATACAAAGATACCTACATTACTGGTGCTCTAAACTTATGATCATTTTCAGCAACTAAATTCAAGATTCTTTGCTGCTCTTGATGTTACTCTAAGAAATTCATGGTGCATTAGTGTAACTCTAATTGTGCTATCTGCATTGGTCATACATGTTGCATCTTCTTTAAATGAAGAGAAGCAGGAGGAGTGCATAGGAGAATATGGGAACCATCTAATTTGTCGTCTGAATTAGAATATATTCTTCCTACCTGAAGAATCAGTATTTTAGAAGGCAAAGAGAGTGCTGTTTTCCTGTCTTGATGCCTATTAGTGGTTTTTAAGTTTTAGAAACCAGTAATCGATATAAGAATTCCACAGTAGATTTGCATTTGTAGGTGTAAGGAAAGTGAGTCTGTTACAGAGATGTTAGAATATATCTATAAATTAGGAGTGAGATCTTGCTTCATAACACTATAAACATTTTCATTTTTGAAACCTGGTGAACCTTACTTTACTGGTGTGAACTGGTGAGGTTTTTTTTAATTTGTTTTTTCTTTCTATTTGAATAACTTCATTTTTTACATAGCTGCTTTTGTCATTTTAGGATTGTGGCCTGCTAAACTCTGCGTTATTCACAGAATTGATGTATTATGTATTTTTACTGCTGGTGGTTTGCTCACTGCAGAAAACCCTCAAACCTGAATAGGGACTAGATGTAGAGCATGAGACTGCTGTCAAATTGCAGAAGAGACTAAATTCTTGTTTACTCTGGTGAGATTGGCCAAAGAAACAGCTAGAAATTTTGCAGCTGCAGTGGATTGCCTGTATTTGTTTCTCCTCTGTGTTGGCCAGCCAGACAGGCACATTTTACCTAACTGTAAGATGATGAGTACAGCTACCTTCCTTAAGTGGTTTATTAGTTACTAATTCTGTTTAGTAGAAACCTTTATCAACTATGGCCTTGTCAAGTTTCCAGTGGGACTAGCAGAACTCTTTCATTCACCTTAATGATACCAACATAGTGGGTTTTGTGCCAGTTCCATTAAATTCAATGGAACTTGCTTCACTCACTGACATTGAGTGTATGATTTGTCCTATTTACTGAGAGCCATACATTTTTTTTTTTGTAATTGTACCAACTCAAGGAGCTTGAAAGCTATCCTTTTAATTATTTTTTTTCAATGGTGATGAGTATCTCTACCTTTTGTTAGAATCAGAGTCTTTTCAAAACCAACTTATTAAAATAGACTAGACTTCTTCTCAGGTGACTATGAGATACTGCCAGAATAAGTTTATCTTCCATTTTTATTTGTGAAAGGGGAGCAGGATATATAGCAAAAGTACACAGTACCTTTGTGAACGTAATTATGAAGACTCGTTTGCCTTGCTGCTTGTGTTTCTATGAAATATATACATATGAAATCACATAAATCCGCAGAGAGAAGAGCTGTTCTTAAAGTGGACAAGCATTCTTTTTTCTAGATAAACTTAATTCTTATAATAAAAAACAAGCAGAAAATCAAACTACTGTCTCTGTGAATCTAGTGTACTTGCTATCTGGAAGCTGTGCTTTGACACAGAACACATGGTAGTGTGTGGGACTGGGGAGCTCCAAGGTCCCATTCACTAATAAAGAAAGTATATGCCACTGAAGGCCAGGACTAATATTGATAGCATTACTTTTTTGGTAGATTGAATTGGATGTGGTTTGTGTCATGTCAGATAGTGTTATTACTAGGTTTATCTTTTAACATTGAAGCCAGTTTTCTGAATTCATGGTGGTGCTGTTTATATGAAGCTATTGCTGTTGTTTTTATTTGGATCGTTCATTTTAATAAACCCAAGCAACACAGATAGGTTTTTACTGTCATAAATCCAGCTACAAATGGCCTTAAATTTTTAGAGGTTTATGTAAAGAAGTGCCTTGGTCTCCCTACTCTTTCTATGCCATGAATAAAATTTACTGAACAGCCCAAAGGTTTAAAATTTTTTCAAGTAATATATCTCCTTTTTAAAGGTGTCAGATGAATGTTAATGTTCACTCTACAGTGAAGTGCAAGAAAAAAGAAACCTTGAAAAAGTCCTTCAGAATAGGTACTCCAATGAAAGTCTCCTGAATGATGAGAGTTGAGGCCAGGTTATTGCACGTGCACCCTCTGAAATTATGGTAAATGCAGGTAATTCAACTGAATGTGCAATTTATTGTGATCTAAGGGCATACAAATAGTGTAACTTTGTTGCTCTGTTTTAATTTAAATGGCTACAGAATCAGATTATAGGGTCACTTCGCTTAAAACGTTAGGACAGCTAACATGCAATCACTCAGAAGTGACAATCTAGATCTCTAAGCAGGAGGAGCTGAGACCACTCTGTCACCAGAGACAGCCTGTGTGCCATGCAGTGGCTGCCTTGTGTCGGTGAGGCACGCCCCTGGAAACTGTGGTCAGTGGGGTTGTTCTTTGGTGCAGATTTTGAGGGGCCAACAACTGCAGTAGAATTATTTTCCTCCTCCTCAAGGAAGGTATTTGTCTTCCTGTGGGAGATGTAGGCTGCTTTGTGCAGTGGGCACTGTTGGCCAGGGCACCATGTGGACCAGAGGCTTTGCAGGGGAACAGGGACCACCAGTAGGAGCAGGAGCTCCTCATGGCAGCTGTCAGCGCAGGGCATGGTGGCCTGAACATGTCCCACCACTCCATCCAGGGAGGAGGGCAGAACCATGGGGAGCTGGAGACCATCCCTGCTGCAGCACCACTAGCATCCCCAGGAGCTGACGTGGCATCCTGGGCTATGGGCAGGTGGGAGGAGGTGTGGGGGGCTGGGCAGGACCTGTAAGGCTGGTGGGTGCCTGGGGGCCCTGCTACCACCTGTGCTATGAGTATTCCTTAGCGCTGTGTGTGCCATCATCTGTTATGTCCCTTGAAGCTCTTGAACTCAAAAGAAAATACAAGTGGTGGACATTCAGTATTGGTATTTTGTCTTATAAGTGAATATGTTACTAATGTTGAGCAGACAGTGTGTCTTACAACAGTAATGCCCTGAAATACAGTCCTGGAGTGTTTAGCCGACATTTTTCTCCAGGAAAGGTGTACCAAGAACGCGAGAGCAGCTGTACTGTTCAGGCTGAATATCCAGCCAGCCTGGTGTCCTGTCTCTGGTGGGAGCCTGACAGAGGGGAAAAAAAATAGACCTGATCATCGTAATCTCCAGTTACTGAAGTTGGTATCTTTGTCTTTTCTAGCTTCCAGGGCTTTTTTCCATTCATGAAGAAAATGCAAAGAAATCCATTTTCAAATCTATGTAAGCTTCTAGCATCTATGGTGTCCAATGGCAAGGGGTTCTACAGCTTAACAATGCCTTTTGTGGAAGAGTACCTTTTTCTGTTCATTTTGAACTTGCCAACATAATTAATGCCCTCTAATGTTTTAATTGGATGAGACAGTGAATAACTATTTCTTAGTCATCTTTTCCATGCCGCTTATGAATTTATAGTTCTGTCACATTCCTCCCTTAGATCTTTTTTCTAAGCTGAAGACTACCAGTTTATTTAATCTTTCTTTATACAGAAACATTCTAGGTTCTGATTGTCCTTTTTACCTTTTTCCATACCTCTTCAATTTGTTCTGTGAATTTGGAAGTGAGTGGACCAGAACTGCATGTGGCTTTCAGGTTGTGAGTACACAAATGTATAAAAATTCACAATGTGAAGAATTTTTCCTTGGTGTTCTGTTCCCTTTCTATCAATTAAATTTGCCTCTGACATCCAGACTCTAAGCTGAGGTTTTCATAAGGTTATGTATAATAACTATGATCTTACTTAGAGATGGTAATACTAAGTTTAAAACTATTTTTGAGGCAAATAGAGTCAGAAATGTCATGTGCATTGTGTTATATGCAAATATATAATTTTCTGGTACTATCCAGTCACTTAGTGGGTCCTACTGCTGTTTCTTGCCTTTGGCTGCCTTCTTTACTAATCTGTGACTAATTTTGTGTCATCAGCTGTCTGCCCACTAGGATAAATTTTGTCATGTAACTAAGATAATGAACAATGAAAGCAGTAATTAATGTTTATTCAAAGTGCACTTGCTAATGTTGGGGGAGGAAACCTTAACTTCAGTAAATTGCTGCTATATTAGACTCTTCAATAATGCACTGATGTGATTTTTTCCAGATTATTTCTGATAGATTTTTTAAAATATAAAACAGAGAGAGAGATTGTTTTAGGAGAGTACTACTTTTTTAATGTTCAGCTTAACAGTGCTTTTGTTAGATTGCAATCCTCAGAACTGCCTGAATTAAAACACTTTCTTCTTCCCTTAGCAAAATCCCTAAATCTCCATTTTTGGACAGAGATTAGGAATAGAAATTATAACATTTGGAGAGGCTGGGGCCAGGAGACTAGAATGAAACAGAGAATTCGTCTTTGATCCTAGTATGCAAAGTCTCTACACTTTCTAAGTATATCTACAATGTATTTGTTAAGTAAATAAAGATGAAATATTAATTAGTAGAATTCAAATATGACTGGTGGTTTAAAAAGACTCTTAAAGCGGAGGGAGGACTCTGTAGCATTCAAAGAGGCAAAACTCTCTGTACTCTTATAAACAAAGACAAGGGAAAATACTTCAGGTAGCAAACAGGAGGGAGGTCTTCCTGGCAGTCACCAGGTAGTGTTTTAATATTGGACTGGTATTTTGGAATGATGTGTCACAGTTGCATAGATTTTTATATGGTATTATAGGTGGAATAAGCCATAATAAGAGCCCTAGTAAGCTATTTGCTATGGGCATGGGCTGGGACAAACTGAGACTATGGAAAGTTTACAAGCTCGTATTGAAAATGAAGACAAGCTAAAATGGTAGATGGAAATTACTTCTGCTGCTCCTTCTGTTTTTGGCACCCTCCCATATTCTCAGGGAACTTTGATGTTGTTTCCTGACACTTCTGACAGCAGTCAAAGACTTTTGTAGAACATACTGAAGCCTCCTTGGCTTTTTGAGTGAAGGTGTTGGGGCATGCTACAAAGTCTAAATGCATCCTTGTTCTCCAGTGCAAAGACATCTTTTCAAAGATGAGATGAGAAACTTGCTGAAATTGAAGGAGAATCAGTGAGTGGTAGCGAAAAGATAATGTTACTGCAGAAAAAAAGCAAAATATTCTGCCACCTTTATATGAAAAGATTGGGGTTTATTCCTTGGGTATATCAGACATGTAGATTATAAAAGTGGGGTGGAGGGGAAAAAAAAAAAAAAGGAATTTGAGCATAGCTTTATTATGGAAAGGGTTTCTGAATAGCAGATGCACCATGACAGGATTTTTTTTCTTCATTATGCTCTCTGCTTCAACATCAAGGCCATGGAGGTTGAGCATAAGTACTGTAGTTACTGCAATAGTGCTGGAGCACTCACCTTGTGTGGTGTTCTGGATGAAAACATGACTCTGTTAGGTCTTTTGCTAGATTTGCCTGTGAGTCAATGTATCGTTTTCAGGGCAATTCAGCATTAAATATCAGTGATATTTTTGTGGTATTTGTCTTTTCCCATATCCAAAAGTACTTACTTAAATTACTCGGTCTTATCACTCTGTTCGGTGACCTCCAACTTTAGTCTTCCTTTTCTGTCTTTCCTCATCTCATGGACCTACCTCATTCTATTCCATAGAGCTCTTTTCTGTCAGAGAGGCTGAAAAGGGCAGTTTGGATTCTGTAATGTAATATTACATTACCAGAACCACATTCCTGATTTTTCTGTCTGTGCATATACCTTGGAAAAATAATAAAGATCTTTTAAAATTTTCCTTAGCAGCACTGACTGTTGCAGACAGCCTACTATCTGCCAACTCTGTTTTAATCACCTTGTACAATATGCCAAGATTGCTGTTGAGAAAAGTGGCCTTAAACAACTTCTGCAACCTCATTATCCTCAGCTGCCTTTGGAATGCCTTCATCCAGTGAGCATTAATTCATTTTTATGACATTGGTGTTGCCCTGTAGCCCTTCCAGCTCTTAGAATAATGATGATTCCCTTCCCCTGCCTTGCCACAGCAGCATGGCCTAGTTTGCCGACATGTTAGGTACCCTTCTTGAAGTAGCTCTGCTAGCTTTCTGGCAGCCCACATGAGGGATGACAGCATAGAGGCTAGAAAGAAGAGGTACAGCTTGCTTTTCAAAAAGGATACCATCCAAACCATTAGCTACAACGTTTTAAACAACTGCTAGGGCACAGGCTGTGTTCTGTCCTGTGCTTTGCTAAGGTAAATTAAATAGAAGATGGCAGCAAAAGTTTTCAATATCTTTTTTGCCCCCCCTTTTTTTTTTTTAACCTTCAGATAATGTATTTTTTCTCTCAAGCTTGTAGATCCTAATTTCAGTACAAGAAGTTTGCCTGAGTACTTTCTTTCAGCTTTCTATGGGAAGAGTTGTGATTGTCTAGTAGAGAACAAAGCATTGGAAAGTTCTTGCATTGAGCCAAAAACTTGAGATGCTTTTTGTCAAATCATTTACAGTCTCTGAGCCCATTCTTATATAGTAAAGAGATAAATTGCCAAAGTTGCCATCTACAAAGTAATTTGCACAGCTACAAAACATCAGAAAGGGAATATATTAATTTCTGCAGATATAGCAAATAGATTCAATGTCCTTGGAAGGATCTTTGGATTAAGTGCAAGCATATTTATTGAATTTATAAGTTGCTAGGTAATTTCCTTCAGTTTGAACTACTGTGGCCTAGATGGAAACTAATATTTTTTTTCCTTTCATGCTTAAAAACATAGTTTCTGTGCTTCTCAGGCTAAACTGTTGAGTTTTATAATAATTTGTTGCAAAGTATCTCAGTTTATTACAAAATTATTAGCATGTAGTTGAAATGGCAAGCTCAGTTTTCAGAATACTCACTGGGGTTTTTTTGAGTGCTCACTGGTTGTTTTTTTTTTTTTTTTTAATGTAAGAACAAAGCTGAAAGCCATGCAAGAAACATATATCAGAATGGCATGTATTTAAACATTTTAATCTTTACTAAATAACTTTATAGAAAGTTGTCAGCCATGGAGGAGCTAAGAAGAACAAGGGCCAAATTCTGGTCATGTTTATATTAGTGCAAATTTTAAAGGAAGTCAATGAACTTCGTAAGGTTCTTTTGGCAGTATGCTTGTGATATTAGAACACGGTTGCAAACAGATAAAGTACTGTCATACTTCATTGTTTGGGTTGTTCACTTTTTATCAGTAAAAAGCTCAGCAGCTGAGCACAAAGCTAATTCTTAGAAAAAAACCCAACAGCCTTGCAGTCCTAAAGTCCACAAAGTGACATGTCTTGCCATTTGGTGTGTCCCCTTTGTGTTTGTGTGCGTGGGGGGCCATTTTTGGTAGTGGGGGAAGGGGCCACCTTATGAGAACCTTTGTGAAAGCTCCCCTGGTTCCAAGGTGTAGCCCCCCCAGCCCAGGCTAGGCCAATTAGCACTGGAGAAATGCCTCTGCAAATCCATAGTTGTGAGGGGAAGGACTGTCTTGAAAAGAAGAGGTGGAGTGAACCTGGAGAAGAGGCCATTGACCTGAACAAAAGATGACCATCAGCCTAAACAAAGGGGGAACTTTGTTGCCAGGAGGAAGAAGGAAGAGGGGGAGTCCAGAGAACCTCACACACCCAGTTCAACTGCATGGAGTAAGAAAAGGCAAAGGAGGTCCCCTGTAGCCAATGGAGGCTCAGTGGTGGATCAGAAATCTATGTGTAGGCTATGGAGAACTCCATTCTGGAACAGAAAAGCCAAGCCCAAGGACCAGTGTGACTGAAATTGAGACCCCAGAGTTGCTCAATGCCAGAGCCAGGGAGTGAGGAGGTGAGTTGCACCAGAGACTCATCTGCAGCCCATGGACATCCCCATGCCAGACCCAGGAGCTGAGCTCTAAGAGGTTCATGTCTCCATGGACAGCTTGCTTTGGACCATCTTGCTCCTGGACTTCCATGCTGGGAAGAGCAGCAGTGGAACTGACTGAACCCCCATTCCCTGTCCCCTGTGCCACTGGAGGGGAGAAGGTAGAGGAATCGGGATCAAAGTGATTTGAAGCCCGGGAAGATGGGAGAGGGGGGGGAAGGTGTCCTAAGATGTGGTTGTTATGTCTCACTGTGCTACTCAGATGAATGGCAACAAATTAAATTGATTTTTCTTCCCCAAGTTGAGTCTATTTTGCCCATGACCATAACTGGTGAGTGAGCTGTCCCTGTCCTCAGCCTAATTCGTGCCCCCTTTGTTGTGATTCCCTTCCTATCTCATCAGGTGGGGGGATTGAGTTCAGGACAGAATGGTCTTACTGTGGTTTAAACCACCACACCCCTAGAGGAGCATAATTGTTGTATGAGGGACAAAATCTGGAACTGTTGCATGTTGTGGAAGGGGCTTTAAAGAATGGCACAGAAGAAAAGGGCAAAGAAAAGTATAAATCTGTCAAAATGTCTTAGCAACAAAAGAAAATCAAAATTCCATCTCTTCTTGGTAATATTAAATATTCCCATATTACTCTACTACATAAGGTGCCAGATGCTTTGAATCATCTATTAAAATTTGATCAAGACTTTTGTATTCAAAGTATAAATGAAGCTGATGACTTTACACCATACCTGATGGTGTATGGATATTGTTTCTTTATATATTTAGCGTGCTTGAGCTATGAAGTTGCTACCTGCTTGTACATTCTGAGCATGGCAAGATGAATGGGGTGGGTTATAGCTGCAGTTTTATGGCAAAATCTGAATTTGACCTTAGTGAAGTGGATGAGTTTTGGCTCAAGCACATAGCTTATTATGCCTTTAGGTCCATAGGGAACTGGAGTTTTCAGAGACAGAATGAAGAAAAAGCAAAGACTTTAAACAATGAAGTGCATATTGTCCCTGAAAAAGGTTGTTTTGAACAAGTGAATTTTATGTGATCATAGTCTGCATTTTAATGCCCCTTGGAAGAGACAGGCTACAGTTTTATGATTTGAAAGAAGTTTATCACATTTTTACTCAAAGTGTATTTTGGCTTTTGCAATATATAATATATATATATGCCTTTTGAAGATTTAGTTAAGTCTTGTTCCTTTTAAAGACAGTGGCAAAATTGCTGTTGTATACAGTGGCTTGTTCAAAGCCAATAGCAAATTTAATACAAAAGAAAGGTGGAATCTAGAGAAAGGCAGGAGCAGATGAGAAGTTTGCTATCAGCATCAAGGTGGGGAACATGAGAAATGACTTAGAAGATCATGGCTTATACCATGACTCAAATCTGCATTGGGAGTGTGTTAAGCAAGCTTGATGGCTCTTTAGTGGATAAGATTAGTTTCAGAGCAAGACTCTTTCCAGTAACTCCTTAGTAAACAGTAATGAGTGTGGCTCATTGGGTAAGCTTACTGCAAAGCACTTGTCATTTTTGAGGACACATCATCTTGTTGTGTTCTTGGACGTTTACATCTACAATGCATACATATGCACATCTTTAGCTCAAACCTACTGCAAAATTTTGTCCTTTGCTATGTATTGAGACTACATATTCCAAATATCTCTGCTATCCATTTGGAGAGTTATATTTGAGTGGGGTGTGCGCCTCTTCCCAATATCTCTCTTCTACAGGAAAAGGTAACTTTGACCCCAGATCATTAAACTCTGTCTGTGGAATTTTGTAGGATGTAGTCTGAACAGCACTGATGACCTACAAAAGTTATGGCAGATGATCTGTAGCTGACCCACTGATCTGTATTAAGTATTACTGTATACTTAACTTTGATTGCAAGTGCAATTTGTTGATAAATAAGTGTGGTTTTCTATTGCAGCTCTTGAGGTCTGGCAGTGTTTCAGTGACCCGGAAAGTTTGGGAACTGCTATTCTGTGCTTTTGATATAAAATGGCATTTGCCCAGAAATAAGCTTTATAGAACATATATGTGCATATTTCTTACAAATGCCGGCAAAGATATCTATTCATTTGCTTGGCTACCTGTAATTCATTCAATGCATGCCAGTAAAAAAAATTAAACTTTTTTACTTTGTGAAGCAATACTTCCTGTAACTATTTTTGTGGAAATCTCTTAATAGATTAGTACACGAATAAATACCTGCAATTTAAAAATAAAATTACATAGACATGAACACGGTGTGTCAATCAGCTGATAGTAAAAGCACATACACGACCTTTCACACAGCTTCTGCAGCAAGTCTGTCCTGTCTTGTTCTGATATTTTATCTCAGAAAGAATCAAAGTAATTTGTTTTGAATGTGCTCTGAAAGAAGCCCATATGTAGTGTATCTATACTGCTGGACATTTTATTAATTTTCTTTATAAATAGCTAGGTAACTAAGAAAAGCAAACCTGTTGCCCTTAGGCTTGCATTTCCTATGCAGAGGGAATCTTTCAATTAAGAGTTGTGAGAACCACTGTTCTCTCAACAAGTATGTACAGGGACATATGGTGATGCAGTGTAATCTGAAAATGTTATCGGCCTATATTATTAGTTTGTTATTTATGAGTAGTAGAGTATCCATGTGCATTGCTTAAAATTATACTTGTTAAAATGTTACACATTCAGAAAGCAAGTGTGTACCTGATTTTACTTGACTCTCATTTATTATTTTACCAGAATACACAATAGACACTGCATTGGTTTCTATTCATGTTAAATACAGTTAAGCCTTAAGTAATGCATACAAAAAATATTTAGACCCTAAGCTTGTTTTCATAAGTGCAGTGTGCGTGTGTTTTACAGCTATTGTTTTCAGGAGAAAACTTAAAATGCAGATTAAGATAATATGACAGTGTAAGATCTACATATCTCAAACTACTTCCAAAATGCTAGTAATTATTTAGTATTTTGCTACTTTCTGAGAAATGTGCAAAATTCCATATTTTGAGACCCCTGGAACATTATTATATGAAATTTTTTGACAATGTGGCAGACAAAATGCAGATGTCTCTGAGTTTTATAAACTTAACAAAATGGCTACTTTTTGGAAAGAGCTTTTAATAATTTCTTGTTATTTTTAGATTGGGCATGAGACTCATGCTGAGACTGAGATTTCTCGGGTAAATCTCTCTACCTTTCTATAGATGCTTTTGCTGTGTTAGGCACTTGATGTTTAACTGAAAGCTTAAACTCCACACTATTTTGCATTTTAGAAAGGGCTTGTAAGGTATTGTGAGCACAAACCTGTGCCCAAAACAATTTTCCTCTGTTGGTAGTCTGCCATAAGAGGCTTTTATTAAAAATAATTCAGTTTCTTTTCCTTCTAACAGAGTATACACAATGAAAATTGTTGAAAAAATGATGGGGGAAGAAAAAGGTGAAGGAAAAAAAAAAAAGTCCTCAGAAAAATGTTGGACTTCACAGTAGGATGAAAGGTGATAATGTTTAGTGATGCCCTTTGGTGTACAGTTACTCTTTTCTGGAACATTTTCTGATACATCATCACTTCTGTTGGTGAGGTGCAATACACCTCCTCTCCTTTCAGGAACATTGAAACATCAGTGAGGGATGTGTGCCTCCACCATGTCAAATTGTTCTGTGGCTATTTTATATTCAAGGTTCATCTTCATCTCTCTCAGTTTTTTTACTTTATTGGGATTCTTAGCTACAGAACTGAGAATAAGAAGCCAGAACTTGACAGTAGCTTGATTCTGTGTTTTATTTTAAAGAATGATTAAAATTCCAAGTTGGCAATGATTAAAAATATCTGTGGTTATTACCTAATTTAAAACAATAATAAAATGAGACACAAACTCGGGTGGGCCAGAACACTCTATGTTTTTCATGGGAACAGCTGTGTACCTGTTTTGTTTTTTTTGTTTTTTTTAACCATAACAGTCATATATATTGGATATCACATTTCATCTTTAGGAATGTTTCCCTTTTAAACTGAGACTTTTGTTGTCAAGGCTGTGTGTGTAAATATGTATATTCATGTCCATGCATTTTTTTTTTTCCCCTTCTCAATAACTTCTAAATCCATTAGTAGACCTAAATGATATGTAATAGACAGATGGAGGTCTTCAAGAGATTTTTCAAGTCAGGTGTCATGGAAACTGCTGATGGGTTCAGGGAAAGAGCAGATTCTCTGCCACCTAGTAAAGTAAAATGTTTTACATAACTGGGCTTTGTTTTATACTGGGTTTTCAATTACTTAGGTGCGAAAAAACAATCAATGTCAAAATAGAAAATACAGGAAGCCAAGCTAACATTTTTAATATATGTTCAGTCAGTTGTAATGATAGATTATCCTTATGTATAATGTTATAGAAATTGTTATTTTTAAAAAACTAATTTATTTCTCATATCAACAGAGTAAGAAAACCAAAATAAATATTTTGACTAGATAATAGACCAATAGGCAATGAGCCCAATTCAGTAGAAGAATACTACAATATATTATTAGACTAAGAAAAGAGTAGGACAAACCCTTTTCCACAAAGGTAATACATGAGAAAAACAAGGCAGAGAAACAAAACCTGACAAAAGGATGTAAATCAGGACACCTTCATATCCCAACATAAGGATTCTTACCTTATTAATATGGAAATAAGGCAACACAAGATGGGCTAACAGGAGGAGCATTGCTCCCAGTGGTAGAGTGTGAGGAACGGCACTATTGTCTTGTCTCAAAGATTGTTTGAAGATGCCCTGCCCACTTGTGAAATGCCCTGCCCGCAGGAGGTCTTCTGCCCGGACATGTCCCTGCCCTAGTGCTGGGGGGGCACAAAGATGGTAACCACAGCCCTCGAAGGGGTACTTAAGGAAGACCTGCATGGGCAACAGCAAGCGGGGGAGAAAGAGAGAGAAGAGGGACAGAGAGGACGACCACCTGAGTGCCTGACCGCACCACGCTGCGCTGCACCACGTGAAACAAGCAACTGAGACCTCCTCACCCGCCCCTTCACCGTCGCCTCGCCGCTGGACCCGTGGTGGTGACTATTCTTGCTGCCATATCCCGACTCCTTGCTTCATTTCCATCTTTCTTTCCATTTCTGTTCTATCGCTACCCTCCTTATTACTTTTGGTAATAAATGGTGTTTCGGGAATGCGGCATTTGACCTCGTTTGTGTCTTAATCTCGCTCTTGGGATCATATCAAAACCTTTCCCTGACATCGGATCGGGATATTTGAATGATCCCGACATCGGATCGGGACAAAGAGGTATCTGGAAATTCCAGTGAGAGGTGAAAAATTAATCCCAGTAGAGTAGTTCTGCACTCTGCTGGTGTAGGAACACAGCTGCAGCACTCTCTAGAAAACAAATCACTTTGACCCTACCAAAACTGAATCCCACTGCTGCTGATTTTCTTTGTCCTCTCCTCAAGATATCTGTTATCTTCTACTGTTTGTGAAACTTAAGTGTCCTTTTTGTGGACTTTTCTCTGCACTGTATGAAGAGAGAACCATGTAAGATGGCAGAGTAGAGTGGGAGCTTGTTAGTGGGAGTGAGACCATGACAATGATGAATTATTTTGCTCTTTGGTGGAGCAGGGAAGGAGAAAAGGGTGAATATAGTTGGAACAGTGAAAGAATTGGACATCCAGGAACTATTTACTTTAGCCAGTTTACTCGATTCTCTTCTCTTTATCTCTTCCACGCATAATGGGTGTGTGTCAACTCCACTAGGGCTAGGAAGAATACTCTTAACAATGAGGTATACTGAGAACACTACAACGGATCTCATGCAGAAAGAGATTATGGTAGATGGAAATAGAAGACTGGAGGTCTTAAAGGTCACCTGTTGTTACTGGTTTCTTGACTTTTTTTCTCTTGGCACTATTTTGTTTGTTTGCTTGTTATATGTTCATTTCTGCTTATAAATTTATTCTCATTGGAAATATTCAAATCTTTGTTCTTGTGCTGTGATTCAGGGAAAGCCTTTCTAACTAAATATTTTTAAATCAATAAGAATTATTATTAAAATTATTATAAATAGCTAATACCAAATATTCCAGTCTTTAAAAACTTTGAGGAATTGATGTTTTTTCCTTACCTAAAAAATTCCTGCTTTGCTAGGAAGTGCTTTCATTAAAAGAAAAGAAAACGAACAACACAACAAGACAAAAAAAAACCCAACCAAAAACCAAACCCCACACAAAACCAAACCCCTCCCCTCACAAAACAAAAACCAGAGGAACTGGAATGTTCCTCTTGGTCACAGAAAAGTGAGCAAAGCAGAGCCCCATGGGCCTCTTCCAAGGAGACTCAGCTACCTTTATGGAATGCATGTGAAAATGTAAACTTCCAGCCTTGCTTTCTTCAGGATGGAGCTTTGCTTGCAGAGTAGGGGATAGTGCTGCTCTGAATGACATCCCCCTCTTCAGTCCTCTCTTCACTGTAAAAAGTGTCATTTGGAATCATAGACAAGCATCAGTTGCGAGGTAGAGAGATTTTTGTCTCCTCTTCATTTTCTGCAGAAATTCAGTGATCTTGACCTAGAGAATTTCTTCAAAGCATTGGGCAAGCAAGGAATGATCTGCGCCAGATATCTTTGTTTCCGATTTCCCAAAATGATGGTAGTGATCAGTTTTGTGTGTATAATTTTGAGTTGCCCGAACCCAAAGTCAATATAGCAGTCCCATCTTTATTCATAATGCTAAACATTTTCCAGGCAGTAAAGGAATTATCCATCAAGTAGAATTAGTTAAGATACAAAAGTTACATGCCATTTAATTTAAATACAAAATTTTATTGGATAAAAAACATGGTAACTGAATTACCTCTTAAGTCTGTCATAAGAAAGCATAGATCATATACACCTAATCACTATAATTAACTAGTTTATATCTCTGATTAGCTATGGATCATAAGCCTCTTTATTTTTCCTTTATCTCTGTTCAAAGTAGAATATAATTCCTATTGTGAATGTCACACTGGTTGTGTTCTCTGTGACAATGGAATTAACTTGCTTGACTGAATGGTAAATCTATTATTTCAACATGAGCTAAAAATAATGCTTCCCATATGAGATAATTTAATTTCATGAACTTGTGTCAATTTATAGTAGTGTTAATAAAACTTTTTCTTTAAATGTGTCTCATCAGAATGTGTAAAAGCAAACTCTTTAAAAAACAAAAATGAACTTGAAATGTTCTTAATTCACTTTTTACACTTTATGAAAGGGAAAATGGCAATTTGTGATTCATCTAACTACCTTCGTACCTCCAGGTTCAGTTGCACCACCTGCCTTTGATTGTAGTACGATTGCTTTATTGGGACTTAATGTGATGTTGCTGTAATTGATGGCACATGCACTCTTACCCTGGCCTAGTCATGGGATGAAATGCTTAAAGCTCAGTGGAAAAAGTTTATGGCGATGTATTTAGCCTTGTTAATTTAGTTAAGAAAAAAACATACTCTAGAGTGGTGAGTTTGTCATGCTACAGAACAGCACTTGAACTCAAATTTGTGTCTAACAGCCTCCCCAATGGCATTTATGTGCCAGTAGCCACAGTTTCTTATTTTTAGTCTGTTTCTTTAAATCTTGTCTCTTTTTGAAAGAATCTTGGAAAAACAAGGAAAGTCTGTGTGCAAGAAGCTTGAGCTGACTGTACATATGATCATTTAATGTGCCAAAAATGACATATGCAAACACGGGGGAAAGAATTTCTTTATTACTTTTATATTTAATTTAGTTTATCTTAAAGCCTTATTAGCAACATTATTAGATAAAGCACTTTCTTGAAAGAAATGTGATTTTTGTAGTGGATGCTGTGCTGTCAGCAAGTTTTAGGTTATTTCACTGAGTATGTAACTTGCAATTTTTTCCTACATTTACTAAAGTATTAAAATATATTATACTTTTAAACATGCCAGAGGCATTACTATTTGTAAATTAGAGATCAAAAGTATGAAATCAGTGTATTCATCTGTATATAGTCTGATCCACCTTTGCAAATAAACATATAATTGAATCTAACATACTATTAATTTTTCCTTGTGATTTAAAACCAGATTTGTGCTGGCTGTTTAACAGCCATATATGGGGTGTCTGTGTGTATAAATATGCATATTTAAGAATATATATAATCACCAAAATATTGTACATTTAATGACTGTCCTGGAACCAGAATCTAAATTCCAAACATTCACTGATTTTGGGGATCATGGTGTAGATATGGGTAAGACCCGCAAAGACATTTAGGTGGTTTTTGGATGCCAGAGTGATATGGAATAATCTGTCATGGACATACTTGCAATGATGTTGTTAGGCTTAGTATATTTTCACTGAAAAGGTCCTTTGCATATAAAAGTTTGTTTATTGTGTGCATACAAAATAGCTGCCCAACATTTTGCTGATCCTCTCTGTCGGGCAGCCTCAAATTCTTTGATGTTGCAATGCTAAATACCATAGTGTCCAAAAGTGAACAAATGGAAATAAAGCCTGGAATATGTGTTAGGCCTGTTAAATGTATGACTTCAAGTCCTTGAAATGTGGGATTCCTTTCCTTTCTTGGTGAGATGTTCAAAATGAGTCTGAAATGTCTAAGCAGGAAAGTTTTAGGTATGTTCCACCAGCAACTAAGAAGAAAAGTGTATTTTTCCTCTTTTATAATTCAAAATGTTAAGCTTCACTTTAGTAGAAATCTGATTAATCTTTAGATTAAAAGTTGGAAGCGTACAATGAGCAGTACATTCCAGAAGAGATTTTAAGAAATTCATGGGTCAGGATTAGTAGAAAAGTGGATTATAATGAATGCAAACAAAGTGTGGACAAGGTAGTAATGTAGACTTTTTTTTTTTTCCTGTTGATTATGAAAACAAAAGAATTGCTGGTTAGAGGCAGACAGAATATGGCAAGTTACTGCACTTTCTTGTTCAGTGTCCATGGAAGATTCTGATTTGTAGAGATTCTGGTATTTCAGTCTAGTTTTCTGTTATGCAGTAAGACTACCAACAACAGATTTAAACTAGATGAGAGAAACAAGGCTACTACTTGGAGCTTTCTGACTGCTTGGCACACTATGCTGTAGACTCCAGAGTGATATATAAAGGGTGTAAAACTGCAAAGAGTATTTTCTGCTAGCAGTCATATAACCACAGTGCCTGCTGGTACCTGGACTTGTAGACCATAGGCCAATCTTTGTTTCATCTGCTAGATCCCCCCAGCCAACTGTCCTCTGATCATTATAACTGATTTTAAATGGACTGTTCTGCAATATACTAATAGCATGCATCTTGATGTATTTATTAGTTTAATTCTTTCTCAAAATGCTGCCTTATAGAATTCAGTTTCTGATGGGAAATAATAGACCTTTAAACATTTGTTTGCTCAGTGATTATTTGCTGTGTTTCACCTGATTCCTGAAGAGGGCTGAGTTCAGTTTTTAATTATATTTGTGAACTAAAGCTGTATATAGAAGGCTAAGCACTGTATGTGTATACGTGTTAGTAACACTATTTTTAGCTCCAGTGTTCTAGTTTGTAGGCTCTGGGGTGCTACTCTGATTTACTGTTACCTTTTTTCTTACATATTTTTCTATCTTTCAAATTATTTATTTATTTCCTCAGTTTTTCTTTCTACCCCTTGCTTCTATCTTTTATAATTTCTTTTTCTTTCATTAGAAAGTATGGAAAGTATAGAAGTATGGACTTCTGTTATTTTGGGGTTTTGTCACCCATATTTGGCATAATTTTTTCTCCTCATTATATTTACTTTCTTCTCTCCACCTTTCCCTTCAGTGTGCTTTAAGATCTTTCTTTCTTGGGTCACCTCAGAATGTTAATCCAGTACTGCTGCCATCAGTTCTGGCATTGGGGTTAAAGCTGCTTTGTCTTTTTATATATGGTGAAGTGAAGCTGATACAAAAAGAAATCAATTACAGCTTTCTCTATCCCAGCAATTTTTACTTGCAAAATTCCTGGTAGAGTAATGGGTCTAATGCTAGCTGTGGTAAGAGTCCTTACTTAGAGGGTCCAGGTTTACAGATGCATGAAGAGATAAGAGATATTGGGATATAGAAATCTTATTTATAGTGGGTTTTTACTAATGAGGTATTAATAGCATTCTGAATTGGTTGATCAGGCCAGGTTCAGATTGTTCAAATTTATTTTTTTTAATTTTTTTTATTTTTTTATTTTTAGGATTTAAACAGGCTGTTATTTTTAGGATAGACAGTGGCCTTTTTATGGCATTGCTAAACTATAATACTGTCTTACATTATGCTGAAGACTGAGTCGATGTATCATGTTGAGAAGTCGGGGCCCAGTTTCAGGAAAGTGGCACACGAACACTTAAATATATTCAAGCTTTTCACTCATTCTCTTATGCCACTTCTGGTCAAGCAAATGCATTAAAGGTTAGTTGGTCAGGTGCTGGAAACCCTTTTTTCGTACAGAGCTCATGTTCTGAATGTTAATAGCTTTCTGTAATAAAGTACTTTGTGTGGAAGAGGTTCAGATAAGTAACTGCTAAAGCCTTGGATTTCTTCCAGAGTAGTTTATTGGTTTTCTATTTATAGTAACGTGTCTGTCCATGTTGTTATATGCCTGACTGGTTGGATCAAACATTTGTTCAGTGAGCAGTGAAACCACCACAGCTGCTTCGCTGCTGGTGCGTACTCTGGGCCTGCAACCCCTCACCACAGCGGTGATTCCTCCCACCTCTGTCTTCATGAGGCTGAATGATGCTGAGCTCTGTATGTGTGCTGGAAGGCAAAACTCTGGACCATCTTTCCCTCTCATCCAAGTTTACCTACATGCCACATTTTGTAAAATTTTTGAGATAACTACATTTTTATAAATCTTCCTTTCAAATACAGATTCAAAAGAAGCTGGGCAGACAGTATGACTTCATATGCCTTGTTTGCTTGGAAAACACGAAAATTAAAGAAGGTTGTTTGGAGAACTAACTCTTAGAATCATGGAATAAAAGAATAGTTTGGGTTGGAAGGGATCTTTAAAGGTCATCTATACCAGCCTCCCTGCAGTGAGCAGGGACATTTTCAACTAGATCAGGTGGCTCAGAGCCCTGTCCAAACTGACCTTGAATTTTTGAAGGGATGGAGCTTCTGCCACCTCTCTAGGCAACCTGTGTTCTTCCAGTGTTTCACTACTCATTGTAAAAAAATTTCTTCCTTATATCTAGTCTAAATCTACACTCTTAGTTTAAAACTACTGCCCCTTGTCCTATTGCTACAGGCCCTGCTAAAAAGTCTGTCCCCCGATGTCTTAATTCTCTTCTTTCTGTGGGTAACTATTAGACCTATATATTTATTGTTGATTTTTCTCTAAACTGTCTCCATGCAGTCTTGAAAGGTGAACGAAATATGACACCTTGCAGTAGAGGTTAAGAATTGTTTTTGCCTTGTATGCAGTACAAACATTATATCAGGAAGGATGTAAGTCAACACAACAGTGTGATATGATTGATTAGTGTTCAGGCTGTCCTCTGCTATAACTCATGGGTTCTTCTGTGGAAAAAAGTGTATTTAAGAATGTATGAAAATATATTCTACTGCTCAGACCCATGGCATATCTAGTCCTGTACTGTGTGTCTCACAATGGCAACAGCACGTGCCCCATCATCTCTGTTAGAGGGCACATCCCTGCCTGTTTCTATAGCAGCTGCTCTGGACATGTTTTCGAAGGCTTTGTCTAATCTCTTTTTAAGCCTGCTGCTGCTGTTTGCTTTCACAGCCTCCCGTGGCAGCAAAATCCAGATGCTCAATATCCACTTAATAAAAAAGTACTTTTATCTTTTTGAAACTTAACTCCTACAATTTTCAACATCTCCTATATCTGGTATTGTGGTACTTGGTGAACAGTAATTTTGCTTTCACTATACCTGATGCTCTTGTGATTATTTTTTACCCCTTGGTCATATTTATTCTCTCCAAACTAGATACTCCTACCCTTTTGAGTTGTCTTCCTAAAGCATCTGCTCCAGCCTATTAATCATTTTGATTATCTTTTTTCCTAATGGTTTCTCAGTTCCTGTATCTGTGCAACTGATTGCACCTACCTGCTGGTAGCTCTTTTTCCTTAATTGAATTTTAACTTATTTTTCTCAACATACCCCCTAAATTGTCAAGAACACTTTGAAATTTTAATCAAGTCTTCCAGCAGGCTTTCAATTTGTGCTGCTTTGGTTTTGATTTAAAACTTAATAAGAATATTTCATTTCTAGTCCATAATTTAGATTGTTAATGAAGACATGAACAAAAACAAATACAGAGCAGAATCCCACAAATATCTTCTAAAATGTCCTCCCATTTTTTTCAATGAACATGATATTCCAACCAGCTTTACACCTCTCGTATAATAAGCTGGACATGGTTTCTGTGGTTCGTAAGAACACTTTCGTTAAAAATCAAAGTATACGTTATTTTCAGCTTCTCCAGCAGGATAACAGAGTTTGTGACTAGGAAAGATGGAAATCAAAATTGATCGATGTGACTTTTTCTTGACAAAATTTCTTATCTTATAGGTGTTTATATATAATAGCTTCATTACTTACTTGTTCAAGTATTTTCTAGAGATTTAAGTTAAAATAATTATTTCCCAACTTCTATTGCCTTCCCACCTTTTTTTTTTCTTAAACATTGGTAACATTTTTTCTTTTTCCAGTCTTCTGATATTTTGCTTATGCTTGTGAGTTTTCAGAGGTAACTAAAAGTTCTCTGTTAGCCTCATTAGTACTTCAAATATCCAAAGATAAAGCTCTCTAGGCCCAGCCAATTTGAAAATATTTAGCTTATCTTACCACTCTTGAATCAGTTCCTTCCTTTTTTTGTTTAATAGGAACTTAAATGTTGATTAGTATTAATCATACTAGCCGGGAGATTTAAGGCTGCAATGAAGATTATTACTGTATATGGATTCCAGATTAATGGAAAACAGTCTTTATAGTAATGCTTTTCCCTAATAAACACACATAATGATTTTAAGAACCAAGGTTAATCCAAGAATGATTGCTAACTCTTGAAGTCCAGATATGCTGTCTTTGGAAAATATTCTGTAGCATGCCATAAAACCCCACTTATAAACAGAATTTTAAGAGCTGTTGAACATGAAGATGAGTGCTTTTGCTCTCATACTGGCGTTCAGACATGTTGCAGGAAAGAGCAGACTAGTGATATGACAGAAGATGTGGAAACCTACCTCTTAGAGCCTCTGTGGTTCTGATAAGCAGATATGAGCTACGTATTAGTATGCTGTATAAACATTACCTCCTTTATTCTTTAAATAGTTATAAAAATGAAGCTGTAGTTCAAAGCCATGACATGTTTTGTTATGTGCTCAGTTTTCTCAGTAGATGCAGCACTGCAATTTCATGGCTCCTGTTTGGGGAAAGGGTATTTTTGTACTGTATTAAGGGAAAAGTAAATTCCTGATTAAATTTAGTGTGTTACAGAGATATGTATTGTTTGTGAAGAAACTGAAAGCTTTATGGGCCATTGAAGTGTTCTTAACAGCTTTTGAATAATGGGAGTGCAATAAAGATGGAGGCCTTTTTCTTTCTTGCTCTCATTTTCAATTCTGTTTGGGTATCAGAGGCTCTGATGCAACATGAACTGACATAAACTATCCTTTTTCTTAATAATAAATAGAGTCCTTCTCAGATTAAAATCTAATCTGAGTAGTACTGTGCTATACACCTATTGTATGGCTTTTGCTCTTTTTCTCACTCTCTACTTAGGGCTATAAGAGCATGAAAAATACTGTGCTTTATTTTAGTAAATGCAGTATTTGGTGGATTTATTTTAACATAGGTGTTGCTTAAGCTAGATGAGACAGGTGAAAGAAACACATTTTGCTCATGAAATGGAAAATAGCAGCATTTTTTATAGTCCTTGTTCCTGCAGGAGTTACTTTACCAATCTTCCATAAGCTCTGAAGAATTCTTTCCTTCATGGAACAGAATTTCTGGGCTTACAGTAGAGAGATCTCCTCACTGTTAAGAGTGAAATCTCAGCCATGGTTGTCCTCTGACAGGTCCAGTCAAGCTAGTAAATGCTCTAGCCCCAGACCCTCTAGCATCTCTAATAGTCTTCAAAAATGTAAGAGACTGCAGCAGGAAAGAATGAAATACTCTGTTCTCCATTTTCAGCAAGTATGAGAAGGAAAAAAGTATATTGCAGCATAAGAGAGTCAAGTTAGGCATTAGTAAGGTACTAAAATGTGGGATGGATTGCCTGAAGAGACTGTAGAATCTCTTTCAACTGGAGATTTTTAGGGACAGGTTAGACAAATATCTGTTAGAAGTAATATTTAAATAAATTAACCATGTATAAGGACAGATGGACTATGTAAACTTTAGAGATCCCTCCTGAGCCTGTGTTCTGTAATTAAGTGTTGAAGACTGAAAGCTTAAACACAGAGGGTTTTGAGGCATTTACTGAAGGAAAAGCAGGAGGATAGGTCTGAAGGATCCCAGTTGCCAAGGGGACATGCAACAACATCGCATTAAGCACTCTGCCCAAGCCAACTGACGCGGGTGTCTGAAGAGCAAATATAACATATTCCAATCTAGTCTGTCTATAACTTGAGCTCTTCTATTTCAAATTCTTTCAGGAAGCCTGCTATTGCTTGCACATGCACACATACATACACACATGCCCTCATGAGTGGTATAAAAGAACAGTGACATGGCCTGTTCTGATCTATTTTAATTAGAAAAAGCCTGTTGGAAAATACCCACAGTATGTCATTAGTGCATGAAAATTAAGATTTGTTATCATTTTTTGAATATATATTCTTTTTTTTGTGTGTGTGTGGACTTAAAAACATCCCTTACATTATTTGTAACCATAGTGTTAAGCTGATACTTAAGAAAAAAAGTGAAATAAGTAATCCATTATAATTTTCAAAGACAAATGCATAATATAAAGAATGTAAATAAGAGCAGAAAATTAGATTTGTGCAGTTCTGTCATTATTTTAGTGCTGGTAGAGCAGCAATGTTTTTACTAGTGGTACTAACTTTGTGCTTCTCATAGTGAGAAGCAGTAAGTCAAACTGCAGAGCTTTACAAACTGTACACATGTAGAACTGAAAGAAAGAGGGATTGAAACTTTATACAAATTTCAACCGCACAGAAGTCAAGAAGCCTTGAATATGTTCCCCAAATTTATGTAGCATGGGAATTAAAACTAGATTATGAGGCCTCTCTCCTTTTGGTCTCTATTTTCCATATTCCTTAAACATAACCACCTAGAAATTGCTACTATAAAACTTCCTGGTTTTGAGGGAACTTGAGGGAACTTAAGGGAACTTAAGGGAACTGTTGTACCTGGGGTTTACTTTGAGGCTTTGTTTCCCTCCTTATTGTGATACCGTATATCTTTTGATACACTGAAGATACTATGTAGCTTTTGCTCTTTAAGTTTTAAATTGATTAAAAGGATTATAGAGCTGTTTTATGAATTACGAGGTGGTCAGAGGTGTGGAGGCGGTATTTGGGAAATCAGGAGACGACTCAATATGAGTTAGCTTCAAGAAGTCCACTTTAATCTAATACACACCCGGATTTATACATGCGAGCTAAACACATACAGCAATTGGTTAAACACTCTTAAGCATGAGCTCTAAATTTGACACAATAGGTGGCTTAGCTCTGTTCACGCCCCAAGGACATCAACAGGATACTCCTACTTTGCGGTTACCAGCTAAAGCTACTCCCTTCTTTTTCCCAACTTAGTTTTGCTGAAGTTGTTTGTCTGAAGTCTCAAGGACAAGTAAGTATCCTGGAGACTTCTGCTAATTCACCCTGACCGTGCATTTGCTTGTTATACTTATGTCAAGGGCCTAAGCTGGCTACTGTGGCCTGAGCCATTTCATACCCTCGCTGCTTCTGCTGAGCCTCTGATTGTACAACATCTCCAGTGACCTGTGACCCCTGTCCCGGAGCCATTCTGCAACACAGGGGTACTGTGGATTCCTTTTAACAAAACATCTCTTGCTATCTCCATGTGTGCTGGCCCAGCCTTGAAGGCTACTGTGGTCCCTGCTTGCCCAGTGACTCTGCAACTCTCTGTAGCTGTTCTGCTGCTTGCGTGGCAGAACAGCAAGAACTGGAGCAATAGCATGAAGTCACTTATACTGTGTGGTAGCTAGGATGCTTGTTGCTACAAATTGGCCCAAGATATGGCCTCAGGACTGTTCCCAATGAGTAGGATGGCTGCAGTGATCCTGGTTTGGGAGGAGGAAGAACACTAGTGTTGCGAATCATGCTGGGCTACATCCCCTGCTCTTAAGGGCTAGAGAACGAGCCTGGCTTCGTTTGGCTCGCTGGTATGGGAGTAGCTTTGTGATCTTGCTGCCATGGTGATATGCCCAGTGCTTGGAAGAAGCTGCATCAAATAGTTTCTGTAAATATACTTACAGAACTGTAAAAAACTGCATGAGGCAATCGTCAACCTAGCAAGTGTGTGAGCCATCCTGATAAAGAAATGGCATAAAGCAGTGTCCCAGATCTGAATAACTTCTTATCTTTGTCACTTCTTAGTTTTTGTTGCCAGTAGTATGAGGCAATGTTTTAACATTTTTCTCTCAAGTTCTACTGTGCATCTGACTGCAGCCTTAGTTCTGGACACCCAAATGCAGGAATTTTTAATTCTTTTCATCTGCTGCCATGCTTATACCTAGTAGAAGGAAAAAAAAGTCAAAATTCTATTTATTTTAGGAATAGGTTTTGTAAATGGTTGAAGATTTTCTTGTGCTGCATTCTTGTAAGATTTTGGGTAATATGTTAGTAAACACAGATTTAAACATATATTTGAAATGTATAAAATTGCCTAATATGCATTATATTTAAAAACGTATAAAACCTAAGCAGCATATTCAGTGTTACTGTTAGGTACAAGGATACCTTTGTCACTAAATTTCAGAAAAGCTTTTCCTGTTTCTCTGAAGAAGTTGTTTGCTGTGTTTTAGATTTTCATAGACTGAAATAAAATGCTTACATCTGATTTGTTCTGAAATGCATGAGCTTTTTTATTCTAGGATGTGCACTGGTTTGGAGGTTTTGGAAACTTATTAAAAAAAAAAAAGTCAGGCCTTTTCTTTATGCATAAGGGAAAACATTCTTGTTACTCTGAAGCTTAAAAGCTCTTAAACAAAATGTCAGGAGCAATGGAAATACTATGAAGTTGATTTTCAGCTGCAAGCATGACAGTGCTTCCTTTCCCTTATACTTTTCCTGCTCTCCCATATACTTCTCCATTCCTTTATAAAGCTTTTTTTTTAATGTGACTTTTTAATTACAAGGCAATAATGAAAATTAAGAAAATAACTATGGCAACAGAAGTTAGACTTTTATATTTTTATATATGTGTGTGGTTTTGTGCAAATTTTCTTCAGTGGAAAAATACACATATTTTTTTTTTAATTTAGTTTCAAAATAAAATGTGCTATACATTAATGCAGCTATGTAAATTGCATGTCAGGAGATTGTCTTTAGGAAGTTTCACGTTTATCTAGGGCTGTCCATAGTTGTGTCTGATTTAGTACTGCAGGATTTCATTCTGTAGAATAACGTAGTGCTATGTGATGTTTTAATATTTAATCTGAGACGCTGAGAGCGTTGCCTAGCACACTGAGCAACAGCCTCCCATTGTTGCCTTGAATCCCATCTATTATCTGTGTATTTGTTTTCTTTATAAGTACTGTGGAGCAAGGACTTGCCGAAGTGTCTCAGTCACTGTGACAGTGGTAGAAACAATGTCAGTTACTTTGTGTAGCAATAAAAAAAGGACTTTGCTTTTCAGTCTTCTTGCAATGACATGTTTTATTTCAGCCGAACAAAACAAAACTCTCAAGGCTTTTGAGTGCCATCCTGGGTACTTTACCTGTGAGGCGCAATCAGAAAATTTGTTGATAATGTAAGAATAATTATTTTAATGTGTAATGCTTTCCTTGTGGTACAAACAGAAAACAGTTTAAATTATGAATGTTACTTGTGAAATGAATTATTTAACAATACATCTCAAGGTGATACCTGAAGGACAGTTTTGAATGTGTTTTCAGCCTGAGGTGTGTTTCATGTTGACAGCTATGGCAGTAAAATCTTCAAAGAATTTTATATCTTATGTAAAAGATTTAGTCTCAGGTCACTGACTGGAATGAATTCATGCCATTAAAACTGTTTTAATCTTAATCTCTTTCAGTCCCAGCAAAGATGCATTGTGATCTTTGCACTGGTATGCTGCTTTGCAATTCTGGTTGCACTGATATTTTCGGCAGTGGATATTATGGGAGAAGATGAGGATGGACTCTCAGAAAAGAACTGTCAAAATAACTGTCGGTAAGAGGTAACAAAACAAAACTTCTCTTTTGGGGTGGACAAGAACATGTATGTGTTTTATAATGGCGTGTAGTAATTACCATAGTCCTGTGGTATAATTGGGAAGAGTAGGTAACAGAGGAAGAAATGGTTTATTGTTTTGAGTTCCTGGTTTGGAGGTTGGTTTGACAAAATAAAGTACGCTGCTTGGAGTTATTTTTGGTGGTATGTTTTGAGCAAGACCCTAGTGTTAGTTCAATTATTTTGTAAGACTGGCTCAAAGCCCATTAAATTTCGGTAAATGAGTACTGAGGTGGCTCACATAGCTCCCAATTCTGCCATGTCTTTCTTTCATCAAAAGCTTTTCTTCTTTCTCTAGGTAGGTCACTGATCTCTTTTGACCTAAGACCTGCTGTTCCTTTTATATAGAGGGACCTTTTATATATTCTTGTTTTTTTGCCCTCCCCTAATTGGCAGCGTAGCTTGCCTAGAAACTGTGAAGAAAATCAGTGATATAGTAAGAAAGACTGGACTGTTGACTATGTTGAATTAAGATTTGCCTCAGATACCTGCCACTGTGGTGTGTAACTTTTAACTTTAAATGTAAGTAGGCAATTAGATTGGGTTTTTTTTCACCTTTCATTTTCAGACTGTGAATTTCATTTTGCCCACTCCTCACTGTCAGTCCTCCATGAATCTGTTTATCAGTGATGATCAATGCTTTTCCTGCACGACATTGTCTAAGGTCCTATTCTGTCCACCAGTAAAGGTGATTTAACAGACATTTGTAGACTTCATACACAATTGTATTCTGCTTTTTTTTCAAGGCTTTAACCTGTAGATAGAGCACTTTGACTAATTTTGTGGAAGAACAGTCATCCTTAAATAACTTATCAGAAATCCATTCAGGGAATTTCTGGAGTGGGAAGGGGCCTCTGGGAATCCTCCATTCCCCTGCTCATAGTAGGGTCAGCTATAGCAGGTTGCCCAGAGGTGTGCACAGTTGCACTTTGCATAGCTCCAAGGATGAACTCCACAGCCTTCCCTGGGCAACTTGTTCCACAGCTACCAATGGCTGGGTATACAGTAAGTTGGAAATAATTTATATTTTTTTTAGAATAATCTAGTGAAACATGAATATTTCTTTTAGTCTTTTCTCCTTATTTCTGCTATTCTTTGTTGATTTTGTGTGAAAGCTCTTTGGAGACTGTGCCTTTTTATGTTGCACCTGTCACAGTGCAGTCAGCAGCAATTCACAATCCAGCAAGTTGATTTATGTTTTTGCAATTATACTGGACTTTTACAATATTTTCTACATCCTGCTTGGAAAAATAATAATAATAATAATAATAATAATAATAATAATAATAATAATAATAATAATAATAATAATAATAATAATAATAATAATAATAATAATAATAATAATAAAAAAACGGGAGAGGGGAAAGGAGATTCTTTAAATTTGTAGCACCTTTCAAATAGGACATACCTGCAACATCAGGTAGCTTTGTCCAACCATCCTTCTAGCACTTTTTTCCCAGCATTGTTTTTTTTTGTTGTTGTAAAATGGCTTGCCCTTAATCTGTTCACTTTCTTGTATGCCTACAGTTCTGGGCAGCCTTCTAATATCTTATCTGAATTTTCTAGAGTTCAGCTAGCTTTTCTTTCCCCATCAGGGTCTTAGGTATTCTTCACTGTGAGTGGTTGTCTTCCAAAATGTTTAAAGATACTGCATGTGTCACCTCTACACCCACTATCTCCATGTGTGAATCTTTGACAGAACTGGGTCAGATGAGGGGAAAATTTTTCTGCTCATTGGCTTCAATGTGGTGCACACAACTTCACCACGTGCAACAACTACTGCACCATGTTTTCCTCTTAGTTGTATCAACTAATGGCTCCCATTTTGTTCTGGGTAGCTTCATAGGCCTAGTCAAGGAAGAACCTAATCTTCTTCACTTTGTATTCTTCAAACAAAAAAAAAAAATCAGAGTGAGAATGAAGTACAGTGCTGTGGAAAACCAGGATTTTCTTTTTTCCATGCGTAAAAGATTAATTGTTTTTGTCTCTTTGTATGGGTTACACCAATCTGCCTTTACAAATAATACTCACATTTGCTCAGTTTTTTGTTGGTTGGCGTGTGTCACTCTTGTCTCTCCTGGACTGTGTTAGAGGCACCTGGGAGTAAATCCAGCACATTGACTTTTAACATAAGAGTCAATGAAAGTGTTCTGCATTTACAGTGATAAAAGTGATCTCAGACCTATTTTAAGGTGCTTTTCACAGAGTGATTCAAGTGTTTGATCTGGCTACTAATGTCTGAACCAGAAGCCACATCAGTGCTCTGTGTATAAACTGCCTAAACCATTTCTAATAAGAGTATCCAAGTTCTGGCAGCTGCTACCTATTAACGCTGAATCCTCCTCTACATGATGAAACTGTGCTCCTTTATGTGTTAAATATATTGCAGACTTAACTGAAGTGCTGTAAGATCAGTTGCTGCCTGTGGCATATATTTAGTACTTGGGGTAAGCATTTTTAATAAGACAAGAATGATTGAATTCTTATATTTCTGCTGTGTGAGTACTTTCCATGAAATTCAGGAACAGGCGCTTAGTTTGCAGGATGTGCTGAGACCAAATCATAATAGATGGTGGTTTTTTTTGTTTTGTTTTTTAATGAAATGATTGTCAAATATAAGTTTATATATATGATCCTAGAATTCTTTTTTGGTTTTGATTGATAGAATTTGTGAAGAAGCTTGATAGGAAAGGATGCTATTGATTTGAGAAGAACTTCACTGATGGTTTATTAAAGGCTTTGTCTCCTGAAAATCAATTTCATTTATGTCTTTTTATTTTAAAGGAAAATATATCTGAAATAGAGCTGTGGTGTAGAATAGTTTTTTGACTAGAATTTTTTGGAGCTTGTGCCAAAAAACAGCAAGTGAGAATTTTTTGAAAAGAGAAAGTAAAAGGAATACATTTTTAGAAGTCTAGAGCTTTTTTTTTTTTTTTGTAGCCTGAGAGAGGAATCATTGAGGTATGTTGTAAGCGGTATTTTTGTGTAAAGCCTACAACTTTTTGGTTGTTCTGATTGTATTTTTGCTCATGAATACAAATGCAGCCTTTCTGATCCACTTGTAATAAAACATGAGATTCCTCTTTGTTAATAATTCTTTAAACTCTTACTACATAAGGAATACTTACTGTGTATGTTGCCAGAAAGACTGTCCTCTTTACTGATGTATTTATTTATTTGTGGGGCTTTGTGACAAAAAACAGTCAGGGAAGTGGAAAAGCGGGCTTTTTTGTATGCCTTCACTGTTTCCTGAAGGAATTGTTGCCACCCATCTAAAAAGATGCACAGGAAATAGCAATTTTTGAAGAAATAAAAATATGTTTTTAACTAAAATTATGAATTATAATGTCAACTGATTGGAATAAAAAACTTAAGAAATAAAAAAAAAATAGTAATGACTGAAAATTTGAGGTTTTGCAGTCTGTGCTTGGTATGGGATACAAATAATTCCCTTCAGACATCTACATTAATGTTGTTAGGCAGCCCTGATGGATGAAACTGGTTAAGAGGGTATGCTTAGCAGTCTGGGAATTTTGCCTGTCTTGCTGTGGGTCTATTAGACACTACATCTATAAAATTAGATTATTGTAATTTGAAAATAGTTCTTTTTAATGTCTGATCTATTGTAAATAAATCTTGGCTAGCCTGTGATGTAATGCAAGTCAAGACTGACTTGGCTTTGTTGAAACCAGCTGGTAAACTCTAAAAATGGCAATCTGTAAAAGAAGAAATTGCAACTATTAAGAAATGGTCTCTGCTATCCGAAGTGTTTTGAACCAAGGTAATTTTGATTTGTTACAAGTAACTTCTACTTTTCAATATGCCTCTTCTCCTGCTTGTTGTTGCTGATAGTCATGCTAGGGTTCCTACAGAGCTTGTACATGACCTTAATTATCCTCGTCTCACCGGTGTTTCCAATATACATTGAAGTGATAGTAGCAGCTGGCATAGCTCCTGCCTCTGCCTGTGGGTTTGGCCCTGTCTCTTGAGAGACTCTAAGGAACGGCAAAGTGGAAAAGGAAGCAATGGTAGCTACTTTGCATGATTCCCAAGTATAGGGTGTACTAAAACTGCTGTTTGCTTATTTTGTTTTTCAATTTTTGTCTTTCTCTGATGATAATTGAAGGACTTTCTTGGTTTGTGTGTGTGTTTGCGGTGAATTCTGGTTTGTTTTTTGTTCCAGTGACACAGTTTTGCTATTTTGACAATTTCTTTTGTCCTCAGAGCAATAAGGCACTTGTTCTTTTGTGTTTGGATTTGTGTTGGACGAATTTGCTTTTCTGTATGACATGAGTGGCAAAGCTATTTAGTTCACTTGGTGATTGTAGGGAGGCTTTGACCAATTCCGCTCTGTAGCGAGTTATGTGGTGATACTTAGGCAGAGCTTGTGTTTGCTTTGGAAATTCGATTATTTTGGATAAGGGATATTCTATAATTTTAGTGTCCTGCAGAGGAACTGAGTTTTCCTGTTGAAATGCTAAGCTTTAGATCTCAACAGTAGCCTGCAGCATGATGTTCCAGAGCTTAAATCTAGTTGTATACAATAATTATTTATCTTGGTCAGTTATTGTGTTGCGTGCATTGCTTTCAATCTCATTAGATGTTTCTTTGTTCTCGGGTTGTGAAAGAGGGCCCACAATTGGAGCCCGCAATTGATTTTTTCTATTGCTTTATAAATCTTTCCTTAAACTCCTCTCAGCTGTTTCACCAAGTAGAGTTTTGAAGCACTGTTAAGTAAGCACACTGCAGCACATACTTGCATTGGTTTACCTTGGAAGTGCTTTGCCCCTGACTGAGCGTGGGGGAGATTTTTCTCTGTGCTGTGTGGGTTCTGAACATAACAAGGTTTATATTGACTGATTTCTATTTAATAAACAAACTATGACAGGCATAATAATTAAATGTCTAAACAGAACAAGATGTTCAGATTTTGAAAACCAGCCTGTTAAAAGAGTAACTGAAGATTTCTATTTACAAAACACTTATGCCACTTGGCATAAAAATGCCTTCTTTCAACATGATGGATGAGGGGATTGAGTGTACCCTCAGTAAGCCTGCAGATGACACCAAGTTGGGTGGAAGTGTTGATCTGTTTGAGGGTAGGGATGCTCTACAAAGGGAACTGGACAGGCTAGATCAATGGGCCAAGGCCGTTGTATGACATTCAACAAGGCCAAGTGCCAGGTCCTGCATTTGGGTCACAACAACCCCATGCAATGCTACAGGCTTGGAGAAAAGTGGCTGGAAAGCTGCCCGGCTGAAAAGGCTGAATATGAGCCAGCAGTATACCCGGGTGGCCAAGAAAACCAACAGCATCCTGGCTTGTATCAGAAATAGTGTGGCCAACAGGACTAGGGAAGTGATTGTGGCACTGGGGAGGCCACACCTGGAGTGCTGTGTTCAGTTTTGGGCCCCTCACTACAAGAACAACATCGAGTTGGTGGAGCGTGTGCAAAGAAGGGCAACAAAGCTGGTGAAGGGTCTAGAGAACAAGTCTTATGAGGAGCAGCTGAGGGAACTGGGGTTGTTTAGTCTGGAGAAAAGGAGGCGGAGGGGAGACCTTATTGCTCTCTACAACTACCTGAAGGGAGGATGTAGCGAGGTGGGTGTTGGTCTATTCTCCCAAGTAACAAATGATACAACAAGTCAAAATGGCCTCAAGCTGCACCCAGGGAGGTTTAGATTGATTATTAGGAAAATTCTTTTCACCGGAAGGGTTGTCAAGCATTGGAACAGGCTGCCCAGGGAACTGGTTGAGTCACCATCCCTGCAGGTATTTAAAAGACGTGTACATGTGGTGCTTAGGGACATGGTTTAATGGTGGATTTGGCAGTGTTAGGTTAACAGTTGGACTCGATCTTAAAGGTCGTTTCCAATCAAAATTTTTCTAAGATTGTGTGATGACTGTTGTCCTCTTGTTTTGGGGTGATGGAGAGAATGAGCTATAAAACCACTTAATTTTTAAGATGATCTCTATTTGTAGTGATTTTTATTTTTGCATCAAAAAAAGGACTACTCTTGCAATTGAAGTTTCCATGGCTGGACACTGCAAAGAGCTGGCGCGCCTCCTGCAAAGGTATTCAACATTTTTCATTTTTAAAGATGTATTTAAATGGAAAAGATACCATATTAACAGGTCCTCAGTATCTGTACAAAGTAAGAATTTTTTTTTCTCTGTTCCTGCACTGATACAAAAAGAGGGTCAATTTATTTGTTTTGCATTTACTTTCGGCTGTAAAGAATATCTTCACAAATTAAAAAAAGGAGTACCAAAATTCATGATCAGTTTAGATCTTATTCTGTTTGCATTACTGCCAGTAGATATTTCATCATTAATTACATCATATTGAATAGGTCTGGGCTTCAATTTGTTTTATCCAAATGCACAAACCATTCTTTTTCTCTGACTCTTCATTCAGTTAAATCTAATGGTTTCCTGTGAAGTTTAGGACAGAGTACTTTAGAGTCTCCTTAAGGCAGCTTCTCCTATCCCACTAAGCATTGTTTAGGATGTAATACAGAGATATTTAGTATTCTTGTAAGTTATATATTTAAGTATGTGCTTGTTTTTCCTTTCATGACTTAGGATTTGTGAACTCACATCAGAGAAAATGTTCCAACCTTAACAGAAACCAAATTCCAATTCCTTTAAGGTTTTTAAGTCGTATAGATGTGATAAAGGAACAATTCATGTGCTAGAGTAGCCTTTCTCCTGTGTAGTTTGCTGGGATTTATCTATGATCGTATCCCCCTTCCCTTCTCTTGTTCAGAAAACTGAAATTACTTCATCCCAGCAAGACTCATAAGATTCCCAAGGTCACTCTCCTTACCAGATTGTAAGACTGCTTTAAACAGAGAGTTATTAAATCTAAAATTACTGGTCAATCTTGTGATCTCAATCTGATTTGTGACATTTCAAAGAGATTTTTATTCTGTCTGGTAAGAACAGAGATCCAACTTAATAAAACTCTCTGATAAATTGTTCTTCCTTTCCTCTGTGAGAAAGGCATTAAAAGTGGCTAAAATTTGTAGTAGAAACTGTCTGAATTCATGCTCCATTTCAGGGTGACTTGTTCATTCAGTGAGAGCTGACTGCATCAGATCCTAGTGAGCACCTGTTCCAGTGACACCATTTATTTTTAATTGCTTCTCCACCCTCAAGAGTAGTATGTGAAAAAAGTACTTCTTATCCTGTCAGTTTACAGTAGATGTGTAGAGTTCTGTGTCTAATCCCATGATGGCACTGTGAGTGTCCTCTCAGCTAGCGTGATTTGATACTCCTCAAGAGCACAAGTGCAACATGCTAGACACTGCCTTTGGTGACCTGCTGAATACGTGGCTGGGTCTGCCTCCCTGAGCACCAGGGTAGAGCCACAGTTACGAAAAAGCAGTTGTGTTGCCCGCTGAAGATTACGCCAGGGCTGTTGGTACTGTTTGGCTGGGTGGGCTGGAACTGACTGTCTTTCTCAGCCACATGCAGCACACTTTGCCAGTTTAACACTGAGGTTGTAGTCAGACAAGCAGTTCTTGGTGTTAGTGCCCCACTGTGAGGCATTATTGAAGTCTGTTAGGACTGCTTTTTTCAGATGCTCTGTACTTCATGTTTCAGGATGATATACTTGGGTGAAACATTCTGGATATTCTTTGTTATTCTGAAGATTTTTCTAACCGATTTCTTTTCCCTGTACTGATACGTGGGTTCTGATATAGGTGGAGCCAGAGGCATGTCTCTATAGTCTCTCATATTGTCTCTCTATGTCCAGGTCTCTCTAGTTAGTCAGAACATCAGTGCTAGCGAGTAACGCTTTAGATACGAAGTACTCTTGTGTGTTGGGCAGCTGAACCTCTCTGTTTATGGCCATTTCTAAACAGGAAAATATGAGCTTGCTTCCCTCATTCAACCTACCCACATACAATTGTCTTGAACAAGAGGAAAAAATGCATTGGAAGATTTGATCTATTTTATTACCATTACTGTTTTTTCATGTTACACTTTAGGTTTTTTTCCATATGAATTTACTTCCTGTCAGCCTGACTGGAAAACAGAAAAATAATGCACAAATACCAGCCTTCACATCTGCCAGATGCGATTCCTTATCTGTCCTGGCAGTCTGGTGAAGTTCCCACAGACTGGAAAAAGGGGAACATAACCCCCATTTTTAAAAAGGGAAACAAGGAAGACCCGGGGAACTACAGGCCAGCCAGTCTCACCTCAGTGCCAGGCAAGATCATGGAGCAGATACTCCTAGAAACTATGCTAAGGCACATGGAGAACGAGAAGGTGATTGGTGACAACCAACATTGCTTCACCAGGGGCAAATCGTGCCTGACCAATCTGGTGGCCTTTTATGATGAGGTTAGAACGTTGGTGAATAAGGCCAAAGCAACTGATGTCATCTACCTGGACTTGTGCAAGGCGTTTGACACCGTCCCACATGGCATTCTTGTCTCCAAATTGGAAACATGTGGGTTTGATGGATGGACCACTCGGTGGATAAGGAACTGGCTGGATGGTCGCACTCAAAGAGCTGTGGTCAACAGATCAACGTCTGAGTGGAAACCGGTGATGAGTGGTGTCCCTCAGGGGTCAGTATTGGGACCGATGCTCTTCAACATCATTGTCAGTGACATGGACAGGGGGATTGAGTGCACCCTCAGCAAGTTTGCCGATGACACCAAGCTGAGTAGTGTGGTTGACACACTGGAGGGACGGGATGCCATCCAGAGGGACCTTGACAGGCTTGAGAGTGGGCCTGTGCTAACCTCATGAAGTTCAACAAGGCCAAATGCAAGCTCCTGCATCTGGGTCGGGGCAACCCGAAGCACAAGTACAGGCTGGGCAATGAGTGGCTTGAGGCCAGCTCTGAAGGGAAGGACTTGGGAGTGGTGGTGGACAAGAAGTTCAACATGAGCCAGCAGTGTGCACTTGCAGCCCAGAAGGCCAACTGTATCCTGGGCTGCATCAAGAGAAGCATGGCCAACAGGTCGAGGGAGGTGATTCTCCCCTCTACTCTGCTCTTGTAAGCCCCCCTCTGGAGTACTGTGTCCAGTTCTGGAGCCCCCAACACAAGAGAGATGTCGACCAGTTGGAACGAGTCCAGAGGAGGCCACGAGGATGATCCAAGGGCTGGAGCACCTCTGCTACGAGGACAGGCTGAGAGAGTTGGGGCTGTTCAGCCTGGAAAAGAGAAGGCTCCAGGGAGATCTTATAGCAGCCTTCCAGTACCTAAAGGGGCCTACAAAAATGCTGGGGGGAGGGACTTTTCATAAGGGCAGTTAACGACAGGACAAGGGGAAATGGCTTTAAGCTGAAAGAGGGTAGGTTTGGATTAGATATTAGGAATAAATTCTTCGCTGTGAGGGTGGTGAGACGCTGGCCCAAGTTGCCCAGAGAGGTTGTGGATGCCCCCTCCCTGGAAGTGTTCAAGGCCAGGCTGGATGAAGCTTTGAGCAACCTGGTCTAGTGGAAGGTGTCCCTGCTGATGGCAGGGGGGTTGGAGCTAGATGATCTTTAAGGTCCCTTCCAGCCCAAACCATTCTATGATTTATTTCCTATTTAATGACTAGTTCTTTCCAAATAAGACTATTGATATATTGTCATACAGCCCAAAGGGAATTTTCATGACTGGCAGCATCACAATTTGGTACGTTTAAATCCGGTTTCTTCACATACTAAGGATTCATTTTGCCTCAGACTAAACTTCTGATGGACACTTAATGGCACATTAAAAGTGTTGGCTTTGACTTTTTACTGATGATTATCAGATGATAATCTGATATCTTTTGTCAATTTGGCAGGTATATAACTAATCTTAATTTATCTCCCAAAATATTTCTTAAAAAAACCTTTTGGGAAAATAAAATGAGTTTTTAGTTTTCTTTATTGTAATTTATGATATGCCTCCTCAAGTCAGTTGGACTGGAATCAATCTTTAAAATAATACATTTTAGAGCTCAGCTTCTGCTGACTGAGTATTGGACAAAAATGAAGTATTACTAATAGTTTAGCAAAACATGAGCATAAGCTTTATTATAACTAATCCCAAAACTTTAAAGAAAGGATGAACTTGCCACCAGCATGAGGAGGGCAGCCACCATTTGATTTTTGTTTAAACACTCAAAACTACTAGTCTTTTTTTCATCCACTTTTGGGTCACTTGTATGGGCTTCGTAGTGCATGTTTTGCAGTTAATTACAGATGCTAGTGGAGAGAAGACAGACTTATGGTTTAATAAAGACTAGAGGGTGCTAGGGGTGACATATTTTGTGCAAAGGAGGCTGAAGTGCTGGACTAGAAAAAGTGTCTTCTCAAGTATGCGGCCAGTGCTACTGGGATGGTGGCAGTCTCCAAGAGCTGCCCCATCTGGTGTGTTTTATAGGTGTATGTATCCTAGACACCTTCCAGTTCTGAGCAAAGACCGGCTGCCTCACACTGGAGCAAGTCCATCACTATAGCAACTTTTGAGAATGGTATGGGAAAGCAGAAGAGGTGTAACCTCTGTATGACACCAGACAAACTATCCTTTTTCCTAGCGACTCATCTGTTTACATGTGAAAAGAAATGTCCAGGACTGATTGGACAGGAGTAAACAGTGAAGTGCTCAAAGATGCTCTTGAGAAAAGTCTCACAAACATCTGGGATGAACAGCCAAGTGATTCTGTGTCAGAGGTTCTGCTCTGGGCATGTGCACGTGGTAGTGCTCCAGCTAGAAATGTACTTCTAATTCTCCAGGATATCTTGATGTTTTAAGGTCTTTTTTGAGAGTCAGGATGTTGCTATTAAAATATATATTCCATAGAATTCTCAGTGCAGAGTAAGTACCAGTAACTTGGTTAATGCTTTCTATTAAAATTTGAAAGTGTGTAAAGGTACTTGTTTTATTTTCTTTTGTTGGTTTGGGGTTGTTGTGGTTTTTTTTTTTTCCTTACTCTAAGTGCATCAGATGAAAACATTATTTTAGTAGAAATATACATTTATTTTTTTTTTTTTCTCCCACTCCAGCCCAAGTTTTAACTTGGATGCAACAAGTTTTAACAAATCCAGTTTTAACCAGGTGGAGTTCTACATGGTCTAAACTTAGTTACCTTAGAAAAAAAAAAATCAGAAATAAAAATAAATACATAAAAAAAAGAGACGATAGTCAAACCTATCTTAATGCTCCTAGGGTATCCTTAACATTTCTATAGAATCTTCTCTCTGTACCTTGAGTGCTGGCAATGTCCTCTGTGAATGGATACTTTGAGTACTTTATTCTTCTCATCTGTGGATTTTTATTACCGTTCCTACCTTGACAATATCTGCTGAATTTGCAGTGCTGATTTCAAATAGTTGCTGACTAAAGATTTTACCTTGAATTTTCCTTCATTGTTTTGCAAAGTAGTTTTGTTTGTTCTTGTTGGGCAGGAAGGACATTAATTAAGCTTAAGGGATTGTTGGATTGTGTAAATGTCAACGTTATGGAATATATATTTTTTTTTTCCTATTCTGGGGAAGAGAGCTTATTCAGAAGATTCTCATTAAATTAATGTTAACACCATATAATCATGTGTATTTATGAGGAAAGATAATATTTTGATTCTTGATTGGTTTCTACAACATTGAGCTAACATATTTATCCATCCCAAGTCATACCAAGATAACCAGGGCCTTTTAGAAAGATGCAAAGGCCAAGAGAAAAGAAGGTATCAATCATATTCCCACTTCCTGTGTATTGCTATGTGATTGATCTTATCAATGTCTATAAATACCTGAAGTGTGGGGGCCAAATGGCTGGGGCCGGGCTCTTTTTGGTGGTGCCCAGTGACAGGACAAGGGGCAGTGGGCAAAAACTGGAATGCCAGAAGTTCCATACAAACCTAAGGAAAAACTTCTTTACTGTGAGGGTGTTGGAGCACTGAAACAGGCTGCCCAGAGAGGGTGTGGAGTCTCCATCTCTGGAGATGTTCAAAACCCTCCTGTATGCAGTCCTGTGCAACCTGGTGTAGGGAATCTGTTTTGGCAGGGGGGTTGGACTAGATGATCTCCTGAGGTCCCTTCCAACCCTTACCATTCTGTGATTATTCAGTACAAATTTATGTTGCTGTTTACCGTTACAGAGTGTTAATATAAGAAGATTGGTGGTTGTATGGAAAGAAATAAAAAGAATACATATACTTTATTATTAAAAATAAGTCTAAATGTTCTTATAATATACATTTGCAATATTCAAGCCTTATAAAAAGTTTTGAATGAGCTTACATTGTTACAAGCTGAATATAGAAATAAAATAAAAATATTGTGCCATTTAATTAATGTATATGACAGTGGCTCTTTATACAATATTTGTTGGTCTTCTGAGAGGCTCAGTAAAGTTGGTAGGATGTTTTGCTGTATTTTACAGATAAGTGAATAGTGAATGGGTTGCTACTTGAAAGCGCAGAATAGACGTAACCCAGCTGATGAGGGGCTTGTGTTGCTGCTATGCAGCTTTGTACAGAACTCTTAAGTACCCAGCTGTTAAATTTTAGATAATTTGAAAATTAAGGTAATGGTATTTACCTGAGACTTAAATGTGGTGCAAATGAAGGAAAGAGGCTGGAATTCTTTCCAGTGGCTAAGAGGTACTGAGTCAGTGCATACTATGTTATATTGGGAAGTCTGAGCTCCTGATTCCTGACTGATGGATATTCAGAGTGCTCCCTGCAGTACCATAAAATATAAGAAGAAAAATTGCAGATTTAATTTTAAAATTACAATGTTAACACCAAGAACAGCGCTGCATTTCCTTATGCATGACAGGGGCAAGAACGGCTTCACCTAAGAAGGTCAGTATTGTCTGAGTTGTGTGTGCCTTCAGGTCCTTATCTCTGTTAGAAGGGAAACTGCCCTGGACTGGGGTGCAGAGCTTCTCCAGCTGCTGTTTAGCTATATTGCCTGGAGTAGCTGTCAGGAAACAGGCACTTGATATAAGGCAAACTGCTGTATGTTACTGTATTTGGAAGACTCTTTTTCTAACATTTATAGGCAGAGATTCTTGAAACATTAGCTCAGAATTAAGAATGTACAAGCAAATAAACTCTTAAGAAAACAAACTCAGTAGGGTTTTTTTTTGGTATATAAATTGTGAGTATAGCAGTACTGTGGCATCAAACTGCAATGGAAATATTTCAAAGAGCAGAAATAAAACCAAGCCAAACCTTTGCATCTTCCTGGTGAGGGGGCAGGAATCTAACAGGCAAGAAGTGGATAGATAAAAACCAAATTTCTTGGTCCTTTCTCAAAACTAAGGAGAAAGTGTGAGAGGAAAAATAGTACTTTTGGTAACTAAAACTGAGCTTTAAAAAAAGTTTCTTTTCTGATGGTGTCTTTGTCTTTTAATGTCTAGAGATTAAGCGTGAGCTTTTGAAATACGGAGACAAGGCAATTGTGTGGGTTTTTCGATAAGCATATCCTCTAGATCTTCAATTACAGTGTAGTAGTGAACAGAGAAAACTAAATTACGTAGTGTCTCTTGGTTAATAGTATATATAGCATTCTAGCAAATAAACAGTGATGCCAGATAAATTTCTTATTCTAAATTCAACATAATTGGGTCACACTGTTTCTTTTTTTTGGTAGGAGCTTTGTGTTATGTACCTCATCTTTCTTCATTTCAGTTCACCTCAGATCCTCAGGATTCTCAAGTTTTCATACTTTACCGTTCAACATAGCATCTAGCTGTCTACAATGTGATAATGTGAGCTACAAATCTGCTCTACAGGGTTGAGGTTTTAATTTTTTTAAGGCACTGAATGATGTAACACCTTGATGGTGGGGAAAGGACAAAGGCACTGTGACTGTATTGCATGGGCAAGACACTGGCAGGCACTAATGAGGGGAATACCATTCCTCTTATTAACTCCAAATCTGAGAAGTAAGACATATGTCAAGAAGTTTCAGTGTCAATGTGAATGTTTTGAATAATGAATGGTAGCATGTTAAAATGTTAATACTCTATCTACAAACTCTGACATGGAGTACTTGGTGATGCTGCTCATGTGGGCTTACACTCTGATAAGATTCTGACATGCAGTAGAGATGTTTCCTCATTGCTTTCTTATTTTTACAGCTTTAAAAATTTTCTTTCCTTCCCCTTGATGGACATCTGTAACTCTGTTTTTGTTCTCTCTTTCCTTACCTTGTCATTTAGGTTTGGCTTTGTGAGGTTCTGATATTATGCTTGCAATTCCCTTGAGCTTTTCCTTATGGGCATTTTTGTGGTCTTCCCACATGTCTACCCCAGTAGTTTAGGAAGGGGCATAATCTCCATTCCATGGAACATTTTCAGACTCCCTCCTACATACATGCATGTTCCCTGCCTAGATGAACTATCTCAAGTCTATATTCAGAGGCAGAGAGTGTCTCGAGGATAAATCTGTGCTGCAAATATCAAACAAATCCACAGTTTTCTATATTAATATAACTAAGAGAAGAATTTGGCTAATTATTTAAGAAATGTTTTGGTGTAATTATTAGAAGACTGTGTCATAAGATAGTTAATAAAGTCCATATGCTTATGTGACCTCAGTTTTATTAGACTTGAAATCAAAATACTTAAGCTGTTCTACTCATGTGAAGGATTTTTTTTTTTTTCTGGACCGCAGTTAGTAGACTTTAATAAGGTGTACTGAAACAGCAAAGCAGGCTGTTCTTGGGTTGGCTAGGGGATGTGTTTTGAGGGGAAGTATGTAGGGTTAGTGTTTAATCAAGAGACATGATGGAGAAGGATTGCTATTCTGCTTTCAGCAGAGAGGAAAGTGCATTTAACTCGTTACTTGGACTTGGATTCCTGGACTTAATTCTGAATGCCCAAGTGCTGGATGGGTCCTGTGAGGAATGGCAGCTCATGGTGTTGCAATCTTCTTATACCAGCCACCTCAGCCTGAAGGTCTTACAGAGATTGCATGCGATGACTAGCACCAGCCTTACTACTGCCTCTCACCCCACCCTTACCTTGTACGTTTAGCTAATGTCCTTTGAAGAAGCACCTCTAAGTCAGACACACAGCTGTCCCCATGTCCAAGTAGAAACCTGAGACAGTGGTTCTCTAACTGTGCTCTTGCTTGCTTTCTCGAAGTGCATGCAGTAGGTACAGCATAAAGACCTGTGACTTAAAACCCATATACTAGGTACAGCTGAAGGGGGTTGAGGTTGCAATTAGCTACAGTTTTGCTTTTTCATAAGTTCTTACAGAAAGCTGCTTCTTTTGTTAAGATCAAGCAAAAAAATAAAGATTTTAATGTTCCTTGCTACACAGAGCCCATGGATCATGAAAAGCCTTTGTTTTGGCATGCTCATTGAAGGTGAAAGCTGTTGTTTGAATTTCCTCTGGAGTGTAAAGACTGGTCAGGTCAGCTGGTTTCTCCTGCCTCAGCACCCTCAGGCACTTGTCTCCCAGCAGTCTGCCATAAGAATCCGCTGACCATCTCTCAATTCTCTCTGCACAGCTGCAAACCCATTCGAATGTTATAGTGCTGACAGGCAGAAATGCTGTAAAAATGCAAATTTTCTTCTGCTGAAGGGCAAGATGCCAAGAAATGCTTTTTAAAATGTTTCACTGCTGAATAAGGGTTTAGGGCAGTTGGTACAGCTGGAATGCAGAGTTTTAAGCAATGGGAGAGAAGATTATACCATCAGTAAGACCACTAGTATTTTGGTTCTTTAGTTACTTCAGGACTTTTGCACAGTGTTTGCTCTCTGTACTTCTTTTTTTAACAGAAAATAATGGGCTAAAAGGTGGTGTTCTGCTCTGTTGGTGCACAAAAAGAGGACTGCTTTGTAGGCTCCAAAAGGGCACTGCCTTCACCTGCCTAAATGTTATACCTAGAAGCTCTATAGAAAACCCCAGGATAGAGGGGTCAGCTTTCATTCAGCAGATATTTTAACTTCTTGGCCACATTGATGCTCTGTAGAGCTATGGCCAAGTGAAATGTGCCGAGTCGTGCCCTTGACTGTCAGTGGAGTACTGAGCTGGAGAGATTGTTTTGTTTTTTTCCTTAAACGAAAGATTTAATGAAAATAATTATGTTTTCTGTTTCAAAAGAAATAGATTGTAGGTGATTTTTCCAGATTTTTGAACAGGCTGTGACCTTTGATTAGAAAATTTAAAACTTATTTTTCTTCCATCTCTCAGCTGAAATAACAGTTGATATTCAAGACTGTTTTGAAGGATGTTATTTTCTTCCTGATTAACCAAGGGATGAAAAAAATTGAAGCAATTATATTTCTACTTTTTCCTACTGTAATAATAATACTTTCTATGTCAACAATGCAGTAATTTCCTCCTCAGTCCTCCTTTGCCCTGTATGGGCTGTTCAGGTGTAACATGCATTGATACATTTTCTGAAGTATGGTCACCTATATTGAACTACACTATTTGTGTCAGTGTATTTCTTCTTACCTTTCAGTTTGACATCTGAAAAGTAAGATGAGGACAGGTAGGATTAGCCATTTGCAGTTCAGCAAACTACTTTCTGTGAGGAGTGTCACTAACATCTTCAGAATATTTTAAACAAGTGTAAATTATAAGCCAAAATAACATGTCTTCTCCAGGTACTTTCTTATAACAGTACTGAAGTGCCTCCTGAGTGTTTCATCAGCATTGCTTGATTCAGCAGTTTAGAGGAACAGTAGCTCTTTCCATAGTGATCTCAACAGTACACAAATATGGAATTAATACATATATTTCCATGTTGTCTAATTTCAGTCTGAGCAGCCAGGAAAGGGACATACAAATGTATTTGAAGATTCTCACAATTTATTCTGAGAAAATCCTGGGTCGCACAGAGCTGTCTGCAGTGTTCAGTGCAATATGTGGAAGTTCCATTAATAGGAGCAAACTATAAAGAAGGCAGCAGAAATCATACCCTGTCACAGGGGAATGAAGCCTAAAAATTTCAGTGGGACACTTAACACTGTTTGAGAGGCTCAGCAGCATTGACACAAATGTACCCTGAAGGTGTGCAGAGATTACAAAAGAGTAGGTTCTCATTTTGAGTTCTCGGCAACCACAGACTTTACTTTTTTGTAATCTTATGGCAATCAAAGGTCTGTCATCTGGATAATCTATCACTGTACCAAACTTGTTCATCCTCACACTATATCTGAGAAGCCATACTGCAGAATAAAGGGTTTATCAGTGGAACTAACTAAAGATTAGTTAGCTGTATTATGGTATTAAAGAGGTATGTATTATCTTAATTATTGCCCTGATATATTTGTGGAATATTTGTGTGTTATAATAAAAAATGCATTTTTCTAAGTTTTCCACTTACCCTAATTATATGAACCTAGTATGCTATTAGATAACTAACGAATGTATAGCAATTCTAAGAAAAAGTTAGTTGTTTATTCTTTGTTGAAAACTCAGATTTAGTTGATTACATTTTTCATCTGGAAATAAGCTGTAACTATCATGTCCAGTGTCTTAACTCACAAATTCTGACTTTTTTGTTTCTAGTTTTAGCCAAGATAAGTTTATTTTTAAAATTCTCTAAAGATAATTAAAGCTTTAAATCAAATTCTTAAATTTATCCACAAACAATAAAAGGTTTGCTTTTAATTTATTTGGTAGGTACATAGATGCGCTGTTCAATCAGTAATAATGATCAGAGAATACATACCTATTTATTTTAAACTAATTTATTTCATATTGGAAGTAAGTGGTCTTCATATCAATTGGTTCTTTGTTGCATCTTCTCTCTCCCTCTCCCTTGCTCTACAGCTCCAGCAATCCATCATGATGATAGTATATAACTTTTTTTTTTTTCCTCTTCCAGGTTTCAGGTAATATAAATTCATTGAACTCATACTGTTACTAATAATGTGGCAATGAAGAAGGACATTTGCTTGACATATTATTTCAAGCTTAATGGACTCACTATGTCTCTCACCATCTAGTGAGGCAATAATGTTGATTGACCTTTTATTAATAATGACTGTAGTGTAGAACACTCTTCTAAGACATTAGTGACAGATCAGTAGTAAAAGATAGCTGGAGGTAGAGTGGAAAAACCAACTCCCTTTTGCTTATTGTTCCTCAGTCCTCAGAAAATACTGTTTGTTCAAGGTCAAAAGTAGTACCAAACTGAGCTCCCCTATCTATGACTCTTTTTTTTCTTATGAGTGTGTATTATAAATATTGTCCTGTTGTTCAGTGCCAATGTTTTAGAAAGCTAATGCATGCTAGAAGGGCATAACGTTATATGCCCAGCGGCCAGCCTTGCAATTGTTCGTGCAGAATACCTGATTGCATGAGATGTAGTGGAAATGAAAATTGCCCATCTCTACTCTGGAAAGAGGAAATGATAAAGAAAGAATCTCAGCTTATTTTCTGAGGAGCATATTTCCAGCAGGATTCTATTTATTTATAAATCTATGAAGGCTCTTTTCTGTTGGCTAAACAGCTTCAAGTTAACAGTTTTAAAGGCAAAGCACTGCTCACCCCACTCTGGCTTGCTGTGATGTTGGATCCATATTGGTATTGGATGTAATTAGAAAGGATGGTAATCTGGAAGAGCAGAGCATGGAGATGGAGTAACTGAATTTTCTATCACATTACAAAGTGAAGCAATCATCATTATTTATGTCCCTCTTGGGCCTTTTGATTGTACTGTCAGGCATTTTGCTTACTTGTAAAACTGTGATCATCTCTTTCTTAAAGTGCTTCTCGAATCCCCACATCTCCCTTATGAGGAATGGCTGAGGGAGCTGGGCCTCTTTAGCTTGGAGAAGAGGAGACTGAGGCGTGACCTCATTATTGTTTATAAATATGTAAAGGGTGAGTGTCAGGTGGATGGAGCCAGGCTCTTCTCAGTGACAACCAATGATAGGACAAGGGGCAATGGGTGTAAGCTGGAACACAGGAGGTGCTGCTTAAACTTCAGAAGAAACATTTTTACTGTGAGAGTAACAGAGCACTAGAACAGGCTGCCCAGGGGGGTTGTGGAGTCTCCTTCTCTGGAGACAATCAAAACCCGCCTGGACGCCTTCCTGTGTGATCTCATGTAGGTGTTCCTGCTCCGGCAGGGGGATTGGACTGGATGATCTTTCGAAGTCCCTTCCAATCCCCAGCATTCTGTGATTCTGTGATCCTGTATCCAGGAGAAGAGCGTGGTTGTAGCTGGGCAAATGAGCTGTGATCGCTGTTTGGACCTGCAAAGAGTTGGGGCACCCTGACTCCATCTGCACCCTCTGGGTCCTTATTTCTTGCCTTGAAGTCTCTCTGTTGGAGTATTTCTACCTCTCTGAAGCAGGAGTTGCCATGTTTGAATGAAATTTAGTGCAGTAACTACTGAGTTGAAAGTTGAAAATACTGCTGCAAGACTACTCTGGAACAGAGTTTCTGCTTGCTCACTGCTTGGTCTCTCTCATTTGGAGAGAGTGTTTACGTCACAAGTTACTTCTAAATTAGTTTAATACCCCTACATAACCAATGTTTGAAGTGTTAACATGTCAAATTAACTTATTTTTTTTCCTAAGTTGGCCTAACTTTAAATACTTATCTGTCTTTTTTTTTTTTAATAATGACAGTGAGAAGATTTTTAGAACTCTTGTCTTACGAAGAACAAAGTTCTGCTTAATCTAAAATGTATTTCATATGCAAAGTGTTTGTAATAAATTAAAGACTACTTAGAAGCCTCTATTTTGACATGGCACTAAAGGCATGCGACAGTAACACAAATGATTCAATTTCATTAACCATTCACTGTGTTTTAAAAAAAGTCCCATTTCCTGCAAAAAAGAATCCATTTAAAGCAATAGAAAGCATTTTCAAGCTGGTGAAATTTACTATGAATTTGAAGACAACATTGGAAAAAGTTATTTTCATTACAAATGCCATTATTTTGTGTATGGCTACTGACTAGAAGCAAAACATTTCTGCTAATACTTAGCAATATTTTGCTGAAAAATTACAGTAATTTTTTTTAATGAAGTGGATTCATTCATGGTCTTGTTGCTCCTTGTAGCAAAATAGAAAGCTTAAATTTCAAGTAGTCAATAATTCCATGAGTCAGTTCTTGGTATTTGTACAAGAAGGTGCTTTGTGTATGTGCTTTCTGCATTTGGGATCTTGATGGTTTTGCATAGAACAGTTGATGTCTTCTACCTACAACAATTTGTTTATTAATTTTTTTTTTTCCCTTCTGTAATTCTTGGAAGGGAAGGCACTGAAAAACCTAGATCAGACAGCCAACCAAGTGCAGCCCAATACAGTCTCGACATCTCAACAACTACAAAATTAAACTATGTGAAAAGTGAAAGAAACCCCACATTGCTCAACTTGTACAGAGCTTGTTGTTTCAGGAGGATGGGCAGATGGGGAAGTGCTCAGTATAACAAAGCTTCTTAGTTTTTTGGGGTTTTTCTTTTTAAATTTTAAAATTGAATATGTTATGGGGTTTTTTCAGTTACTTTAGTGTTCTAAACTTCAGTTTAGCTGTTTGTTGTCTTTTAGTTATTTGACTTATAAGAGAAAGCTTGCAGTCACAGAAAGTCTTTGATTTTCATAAACAGCCCCACCCTCATCAGGCAGTCTGTTTATACGCTGAGGAGAAGACAGCAATGCATTATTTTGGCCTTTGTATACTTTAAAGCAGAGGTAATTTCTTTTTCATGAGATCATATTGTTATGGCTCGCTGATGTATTTTATAACTATGCTATAATTATAAGTTATATGGCTATTACTTCTTGTTTTCAGTAACTGGAATGACAGAATATAGTAATGGGTAATTTTTTCATGTTCCCATGTTTTAACAGAGATGGATTTACACTACCAATGTGATTCTTGTGTATTCCAGTATTCCAGTTCACAGACTCTAAAGCTGGAATCTTGACTAGAGCTTACTACTAAATTATAAGATATGAACGATACATTGTTATTTTAAATAACAAATGTATGACTTCTACCAAAGTTCTCAAAATTATAATTGCTATGCAATTATTAAACACTGAATTAAAATTCAGCAGTAATTAATTAGACTGTCTAGAAAAATATGTAGAGTGCATAAATGTCAAATGGTGTTATGAACTTGCAGGTGATACTGAAAACTACTATTTTGTATTGTGAGCAGGGGAAGAATTCATTAAAAAGTAGAAACAAAATAAATTTTTTAAAAAAAGCTTTTTTTTTAAAAAATCATTTTAATTTGCCACCAACACTGCACCTCACTTCTGTTACTTAATTTCTTCTTGACTGAGTGTCATATTAAAAAAAAAATAAAAATCAGATAGTACCCTAAACAATATTTGGAATTAATTTGATTAAATGATATAAAATCCTGTTTTAGTTTTGTGCATGAGGCCTACAGAAAGTCTTGCTAAGCAAATCACATTTTACATCAAAGGATAAAATTATGAGGATTTATTTTAATATTGGCCAAGTAGTAATGAATTACGTACATAGCAAAACTCATTTTAAATTGTCTCTAAACTGTTTTATTCTGTTTATTCTGAGCTTGTGTAGTATTATGTTATACTCTTAAATTTTGTTTGCTGCAAGGCAGATATGCTGTTCTATTTCGGGGTGCTGCTATGGGTTTACTTGTTGAGAATTTGAGCAAATTTAGGGATATTCAGTATCTGGGACAGGCTGTTATGGTCCTGTCCTGTGATTGTCAGGCAGTTGTGTCTAGAAGACACAAGGACTTTCATGTTACTTAGGACTTTCTCTCTCTCTTTTTTTTTTTCTCTTTACTTTTTTCCCTCTGGAGTCTATTTGCTATTGAAAGAGTGCTATTTATTTTTAAAAGCAGTTTTCGGACAAAATGTGCCCCACTGTATCAATCTCTTCATTAGTACTATTACCTTGAGTCTGCATCTCATATTTCTCTACTTTCAGCTTGTTTGCATTGATGCTGCAGAGAATAACAAGAATAAGCTAAATCTGTTTCCAAGTATCAGTACCTAAAAGGTCTGTCCTAAACTTGGAAGCTTGACTGTCCCATGGCAATTGGAAATGCACCTCTGGCTTCTTATGCACTGCTTCCTTACCTTCTGCCTGCTTGCGTTGTGGTTTGCTTGGGGTTTTTTTGGTGGGGTGGAAGGATGCTGGTGATGTTTGTCTTAGGTCTGCTTGCCCTGCTTTTTATTTTGGTAACCTCCATCAGAATTTATCAATCTGGAGTTTTGGTTTTACTGATGCTCTTGAATAGACTACTTGGTAGAACCCTTTTGCATTTCATATTCACTTTCAGTTTGTTCTTCCAGGGATCAAACTATTTTCCCAAAGATTTAGTTATTTTCCAGATGTGTAATTGGTATTTATTTTATTGTGTATGTTTGTAAGGTATAAAAAAAAAAAAGAGAAAACAACAGTGCTGTTATAAAAGGTTTGTTTTAAAAATTGGATTTTTCTGTTTGTATTTGAGCTAGTGGAAAATAAAAGTTATTCATCTAATTAGTACTTGAAACTGAAGTAGGAAAGGTATATCGAGTGTATAAAAAAGAATTATTTAAATTGTTACTACTGTGTGCTCTAAATCACAGCAGTGACTGCATTATTATCCAAGTGCTTTTTTTTTTTTAACCAGGATAATATTTCCAGAATTAACTTATGAAAACCTGGATAATCAGATAGAGCAGTGAGGATGTGCCAGTGTAAACTCCTGGAGTTGGATTGATGACTTAATGTACATTTGGAGGACTGTCAGCCAAGACCTGAAAGATTAAGGAAAACTAGGAAAGGAAGTTTATGCTGCAACATATTTTGGGAGGAAAAGCAAATCCATTAATAGGCAAAGAGATACTAACTTCATACTTTTAGGAATGCACTGTAAGGTAAATAAGGTATTGACAAGTATTCATCAAAAAGAGTATGATTAATTGAGTCAGAAAACAGCTTATTAAGCAGAGTGCTAATAGAATGGAAATTATCCAATCAAAAGAGTATTGTGAATGATTTATTTCTCAGTTGTGCAGTACTAGTAAGAACAGGGAAATCCCTAGCTACCAAAATCTTGATCCTTTAAAAGGATTTAGTAGAATATAAATTTCCCAGGCACAAGAGTAAATCCTGTACTAAACAACTATTTAATTAAATTAGAGGAAATTATTTCAGTCTTTGTTTTGCTCTTGGTTACTCCTGTGGCCAGGTTCTTCACCATGTGATTATTCTAGAAATAGAACAAACCAGACAATTGGCCTGTGTTGTCATATCAGCATCATTGTTTTTAAAATTATTTTGGCAACTCTAAATTGCTTTTGATCTGTCCTTTCACTTTGTTTTATTGTAACTTTTACTGGAAATGGCCTCCTTTGAAAAATCATGTAGATACTCCAAACCACACCTGGGTGGTTTGTCTAATGCAGATTAGGCAGAAATTTGGAGCTCAAGTACAGAAAATAATCTAGGATTTTATTTTTATTTTAAATCTATTAAATCAGAAAATTAAAAAATGACTTCAATAAAAAATCCACCCCAGCCAGGCAAAGTTTCTCCTAATCTGCATTTCTAACGGTGCTACCTTTTCAGCAGATTTTCCAATCTCATCCTTCAGCAAACTTGGGTTTCACAATTAGAATGTTCCTCTGGGTAATTACAGATGTGAGAGATATGCTCAGCCCAAACCAAGCAGAGCTCACACCACTGAGCTTATAACCATGCCAGGTGAGGAGGTTGGTGCCTGCATTTATGGGGCGAGCAGTAGGCAGAAAGCAGAAGAGCTGAGCTATAAGCTTCTTTTTGCATCTTCCCTTTCAGAAGAGTATCTTAATCACCATGTCAGGGACATGGCCAGGCATGTGTTTTGTGCTGTCTGTCAAAACTGTGGGTAGGAAATAATGCAAAGTTCACAGGGCCCATAGAATAAGCCACTACGTAAAGAGAAAGCGTGTGATTTTTTTATTTAAATTGTGTGTGTGCAGACTGATGAGAGTACTCCCAGTGGATCCTGGCCTTTATAGCAGATACGAAACAGCCTTTAATAGCTTTTTTCTACAGCACTTTTGATCATCAATAATCATTTAAACTTGACTGTTAAAAATATTCACTTGCCATTTTCATTCCTTGCAAATTAAAACATTTGTGATTCTTCTACATACTAATGATTTATTCCTTTTTTATATGCATAGACTCATGAGGCACAAAAAAATGCTGGGCCAGAATTAACTAAAATTGAGTATTAATAAGATCAAACACAGCTAATGGGTTTGAGAAGTGAACTACTGTAGAATCCCTTTTGTATAGGCTTTTTTGGACGTTATTTCAAATTATTAAGTTTGAGCCAAGTTCTGTTCCAACTGAACTGTTAGGAATTTTATTATTCACTTTGGGGAGGCCAGATTTTAATTTGTTTTGCTTCACCACAATTCACCATCTGCTTCCTCAAGTTGAGGGATGCTTGGGGATCCATGGAAGTGTACAATTTTCATAAAGAACTGGCTTGCACCTAGGAGGGCAAGAAGAAACCCACCTTTATGAGAAGCCTTTGCTTGCCAGAGAGACAAAGAGCTGGTATTTTGTTCCTGCCTTTCCCTCTTCCATCACCATTAGCATAAACCTTTTAAGAGTGTCTCGTTCTCTGTACCTTTGCCCTTATTTCTATCTTTGGAGCATCAATAATGGCACCTTTGTTTTGAAAATGCTGCTCATCAACTACTTGTTTTATTTATTGAGAACCACTGGAGCCAAGGGACAGAGAGGCATACTTGAAGACTTTTTCCTACCATACCATCTCTATTGATATGCATAGTTTAGTTAAAAATAAATAGGTCATAGGAGTTCCTTCAGGAGAGATTTTTTAAAAAAAATATTTATAATCAGTTATAAATAAATTACCAGTTCACAGAAACAGCCTCCTCCATTCCTTCTCATCCCTGAGGTTTCTGTGTTGTTGAGAACAGGAGATGTGAAATCTTCAGATCCATATCCTCTTTTCATAAAATCTTCCTCCTTCTGTAATGGTAGACTGGAGGAGGGATTTTGAAAGTTTGTTTGATAAGGTGGGAGGGATCTACTCTGAACTGTAGGTTATTTGTTAAGGGTCCAAGTGTTTCTACTAGTAAGGGTTAGGAACAATAAATTCATCCAGTTGTAGCCTGTTGGTTTTATCTGTCCTTGCATCTATCTTTACATAGTCCTGATACGTTCTGTAATATATTATTGTCCGGGATATGTTAGATGTTGCACAAAAACCTGAGATGACAAATCTATACCCTAAAGAACTTAGTCTTGAACTTGTAAGAAAGTTAGATATCATAACCTTTAATTATATCTCTAAAGTAGCCACCAGAGGAATTGTGCTAGAGTGGATGCAACTCCTGAGAAGATAGCATGGAGCAAAGCAATTCCTATCTCAAAGTATTGCTGACTTTTCATCAGATGTTTCTATCCTGCAGTGGGAAAATAAAATTTCAGCAATGTAGACTCTGTCAATCCTTGTTCTTTTAGTAAGTCTGAGTAAATTATTTACTATAAGATGCTACAGGACATAGTTTATGATACGTATTAGCAACAGAATAAGAAAAGAATGAATAGGAGTTTAACATGTATGGGTACTGCAGGCAATCCCAGTGAATTTACCTTTAGTTATCTTAACTGAGAAAGTATAGGTCCAGAAAATACTGGAGATGGGGAAAATGAAATAATTTTGAGTTTTTCATAAGGAAAAGGCATAGCCTGAGTAATGAGTAACCAATTTTTTTTTCCTTTTTTTTGATTAAGATAAAATGGTTTCATATCCGATCAGTTTGTATAAATTAAGATAATAGAGCATTTGGTGTTTCTCTGTCCTTGAACCTATTTTTATACAGAGCCACAAATGCCCAAACCCTTTTATAAGCACAGCTGCTGAACTGGAGTACATTAGGGAATACTTTTGCTTTACTAGTTAGTGTTCCTATTGAAGTTTCTTTGAAACAAGCCTTGCTTTTAGTTTTATGTATCCACCTTTCTTGTCTTACAGTTGGTTTTGTTCTGTAATAATTTAATTAATCATTTCCATGTATCTCACTTACTGTGACAAGTGAGTTTTCGACAAGTGAGTTTTCTACATCCCATTGGTATTGCTTTTTTTTAAAAAAAAAATATTTACTCATTATAATATATAGTTAAGTCAAGTAAAATTCTTTTCATCTGTTGTGATGAAAGCCTGGTCTCTTTGGGATAGGTTACTTGAAGTTTTATACTTTCCCAGGTAGTGTTTACAAGTGTGTAAGTTTGGAAAGAACGATAAAAATTTCCCTTGGTTTTGTAAACTATAGGTTGTACCAGACTAATGTCTTTCCAGTGATAAGGTAACTGACTAACAAGGTAAGGTAGTGGATCTACTTACTCTGTATCAGTCTGAACAAACTATTTAGGGGATGAGAAATTGCCACAAGGGAAGACAACATTGTGGGTACTGTAAAATCGTGAACTGGGAGGGTACAGCAGTGTTTTTCAAGAATCGGTGGTCCTGAGGATCAATACTATTTAATGTTTTAATTAGTGTATCTTTTTGTGCTCAAAAAGTAATTTGAGAAATATTGTCAGTGTTAGGAAGAACTTTGTAATTCAGCCAAGGAATTGGGTAGTATCATAGAAGACAAGAGGTCATCTTATAGTCTGGAGTTACACAAAAGTTACTTAATACTGCAAAGCAGGAAAAATATTTATTTGAAGAGAAAAAGCAAGAATGGGTGCTACAAATGAAGAACTGGAGGAGCCTGGGCACTAGGGCAGGGCATTTTACTTTATTATTAACATAAACTATTTGATTTTTAGTAGACTAAGATTAAATTAAAAGCTTTATCAGATTTCTCAATTTGCTGTTCATTTGAAATTGGTGTCAAATATCACTAGCCTTTATCCTAGGATCTTCATTCCTAAATTTATTTTATTTCTTTTACAACAGTTTTCTTGTTGTCTTTAAAGAACTTCCATGTCGTGTAGCAGTGACTTAAGGATGGCCCTGTGCTTTTGTCACCTTTTCGGAGGTAGTGTGTGCAACTAGCAAATCTCTTCAAGGATTGCATTTTGCAAATCCTGCTGTTGTAAATGGCAAGATAATCTTGAAAAGTTGTTGGGATGGACCATATTTGATGTTAGGTAGCAACAGGTAATCAGAAAATGCTGATGTCCCTTATATAAAGATGTGAAACCTTTTGTATTCATAACTTATTGAGTAGCTGTTTCTTCTGTTTGCTTCAGCTCATACTTCTGTTAGTGTCATTGTTATTTCGTCAGGGAAGAGCATGAACTGTGTGGAATAGCAACTGTTCTGTTGAGCTCAGAAAGCTGTGGTTATCAGTACCAGTTCAATGTGGGAAAATGTGGAATCTTGCACCTGCGTTGGAATAACCCTGTGCAGGTGGATAGGAGGCAGCTGCGCAGAAAAGGATCTGGGGTTCTTGGTAGACAAAAAGCTGGAGTATGAGTCAGAGGAGGGCAATTGCATGCTGGGCTTTATCAGCAAGAGTGTAGCCAGCAGGGTGAGAGAAATTATTCCTCCCATCTGTTCAGCACCTGTGAGACTACCTTTGGAGTACTGCATCCAGTTTTGGGTCCTCCAGTACCAGAAAGATGCTGACACACTAGAGCAGATCTAGTGAATGGTCACTAGAATGGTTAGGGAACTCAAGTGCACAGAGTACAAGCAGAGGCTGGGAGAACTGTTTAGCTTGGAGAAGAGAAGGAGAGATCTTAGTGCTGTCTACAGCTACCTTATGAGTGGTTATAGAGACAACAGAAACTGAGTCTTCTTGAGGGTGAACAGTGATAGGACAAGAGGCAACAGCTACAAATTGCAGCACAGGAGATTCCAATAAAGTACATGGGTTGGGTTTTTCTTTTCCTTCATTGTGAGAATGGTCAAATATCAAAACAGGCACCCAGAGAGAATTATGTAATCTCCATCCTCAGAGATATTCCACATTACCAGACAAAGTGCTGAGCAACTTGATCTAAGTGGGCATGTTCTGAGCAGGAAATCAGACTAGATGACCTCCAGGGGTATCTTCTAACCTGAATTATTTGACAATACTGTCTGCTGTTTTGCTTGCTGGTAATACTAATTGAAGCTCGTTATTCCTTTCTGCAGTGTTGTTTTTCCTTATAGTTATGTGAGCTTTTATATCCATTTCTCAAGGGGGTGTCTGCCTTGCCTGGGGTTCAGTATGACATAGGTGATTCTGGCAATCTCTAATATCTTTGTCAAGGGTCAATTCTGGGTCGTTCAGTAAAATTCTTCAAGTTTCTTTGCTGCAGATCCCGATCATGATACGGTTTCTTATCAAGGACTAGGTTAATGCCTTAAAATGGTTCTTTGCAGATTTTCTGTATTTTCACCTTCTTTATGTCCTCTCTACCTCACAACATTTCTTGTGTTTCATATTTCATGGAGTTTGACTTCTAAGGTTCTGTGGTTAGTCTGTTCTTTGATTCATTGAAAACAATAATAAAATTTCTTCAGAAGCAGCATTCAGAGAAATAAAGCTACCTCAGCTGTTGGCTGTTTTGTTTAACATGTTGCTACAGTTTCAGAAAAGGTTTGTAAAAAGATTTTTCTTATGTGTGTTACACAGCAGTTATCTGTCTTTCAATTGGCCTGTTTCTTTAGTCTTGGTATCTTTTTGATTTGTTTTGCTCTTTGAACTTCACAAATTACAGCAGTCATGCAGAAGCAGGGAATGACAGAGGTCTGCTTAGTCAGTTTTCTGACTTAAATATGTGAATAAAGTAGCAGCTGACTGTAGAGCCTCCTAAAGATATATTTCCCCACAGACTTCATTAGAACTATATCTGAATGAGAAAATATATGATCAGAAGGCATAAAATAAATGTAAGTGATCAAAAATGCCCTTTCCTCAGACTGAGATTGGGAAAAGCATTTTTCAAATTTGTGACGTTATAATGGATCTTAAATACGTCTTTTGGTTTCTCATGGACATACATGTACCATTTTGGTTAATAGTTTGATTTTAGTCACTCCTAGGCAGTAGGCCAACTGTAATTTAACTAGATTTTCCATCTTTATACTGTTTAAGGGAAGCAATTCCTTAGGGAAACTAATAAAAGAAGAAAGAATTTCTTAGAGATAAATGCAATACTATTTTCTTCAGGCAAGATGTAACCAGAAGTGCAAAGGAAGTATTAATACCATTTTGAAAGACTTTGATAAGTTTTAATCTGGAATGCTATGTGTAACTGACCATCAATAATCAAGAAGGTTGGAGTCATGCTGAGTAGGATGACATTCTAGGAATAAAGAGTCTACTTAATAAAAAAGACAGTTGGCCATTTGGGGTGAAGGCTAAGAAAGGAAACTATTGTTGTCCATAAAAATATCACAGGAGAGAGAAATTCCAGAGTGGGATCTGGGTTACTGAGGATAAAGGATAGAGCAGGTAAAAGGATGTCAAGTGAAGCAGGCTTCTGTGTATGAAAGCAGCAAGATAAAAATATTCCAATATGGAAAGTGGTGGTAAGAACTCTTCCTTGTTCTAATATCTTTTCCTCATCTGGATAATTTAAGAATAAAAGCATCTGAAATATTGCCTAAAGTAGCAAGGGCAAGGACTTGATCACCCAGGAGACTTCTACTTAAGTTCACACACATTGTCCATGGCTTACTCTGTTACTGTGTAAGCTTCTTGTAGGTACAGTAGCCACGTTTTTAAATCAATATATCTGTCTTTCTATTTACTGCAGCTAAAGGTAAGCTGCAGTAGCAGACTTTCAAAGAATTTTCATTAGTAATAGTAATTAGAAGTCCTAGTTGTTGCTGCTTCATTCCTTGTTATTGGGAAGCTGGCAAGATATCCATAAATCCCCTTTAAAAAAAAAAAACAAACCAAAACCAAGCCAAAACAACGAAAAATCAACCAAAAAAACCCCACCACACACACAAAAAAAATCCCACCCAAAACAAAAAAACTCCACCAAAAAAGTAAGTCAAATTAGACTTGCCTCATGCCTCTGATGTATGGAGTTTGAATTATGACAATTTAGGCAGTAGTACTTAAAAGTCTGTCCCTGAATGTTGTACACTGTCAGTGGAGATTTTCAGAGGCTCATGCTGCTACTTCCTAATGCAGTAATTCCTAGGAATTTACCAAAGATGCATCCGATTGTGTTTGTCAGTACTGTTAGAGTAAGAAGGAGTTCCATTAATGAAGAGCTTTCAGTTTACCTAGACAAATCAGATATGCTGGAGAAACAGGACAGAATGCACAGAACTGTCTTGCAGATTTAGTGACAATACTATATTTTCTGCCAGTGAAGTAATTTGGAAGAGATTTAATGACTAGAAGACAAACAAGAAGAAGCAAAACAAAAGCAAAAGTAGTCATCTAGGATGTAATACAGTAAAGAGTAAGGCAAGGGGAGGAGGAGCCAGGGGAATGCGAAAGTTCAAATTAGAGAATAACTAGAGCAAAAGATGGTGGAAAAAAACCCCAAGATGGCACACGGTTGGAGCAAGCTGTTCTGATGCATAGAATGCCCAGGAAAAGATACAGGAGTCAGCCTATTGCCTTTAGAAAGCCTAATAATCCCCACAGAAGGACTGTGCTGACTCCACTCTTTGTCTTCTTCCTAGTATTTTTTTTCTCAAGAGCAAGGAGAAAGAAAATCTCCCAAGAGTGAACAGTTCATTCAAATTATTTATTTTAAACCTTTTTCAGCAAAGTTTAAGTTTGATGGCATAAAACATCATCAAAATGAAGAGTAACTATAGGTCAAATTCTTTCTGTTCCCTGTCACAAAGTGGTCCACAATGAGCTGGAATGAATGCCTGAGCATCTGGGAAAAAAATGCGGGAGGAAAATGATAAGAAATAAGGGACATAAAGAATTAAGTTGTAATCATAGAGAAGCTTTGATAGGAGAAACTTGTTATGCTACCTGAAGTTTGGTAGAGCATATGTGAGCTCTTGAAGTGCTGTTGTGACCCCAAATAAATTTCAGCTGTATACAAACGTTGATATGGCATCCTTCTTCATCCGTGTATATTTTTAATAATATCACAATGCAAACTGTTTTCCCTCTGTCTTTAAACACTATTGTGAAACCACAGTCTAAAAGGATGTTATTCTGGCACGTGATGAGGTGCTTAAAAGTTTTGTAACATGTTTTAGACGTGACGAGGACAGAGCTATGCGACAGCGAAATTTTAGAGCTCCTTGTTATGTCTCGTCATACCCTAACAATAGCCTAATGGAAGTGTCTTAAAGAAAGCCCAAATATGTATGAGGAACAGATGGCAATTTCCATTCTTAGTCTGTGTCCATTAAATAGACTTCACACATATCCTCCAATGCTTATATCTGTTGTGCATAAAGAAAGACATGAGCAGAACACTGCAACGTTTATATTCTTGTGCCTTCTTGTGTGTGAAATTCAGCTACAGTGTACTCTGAAATGAGTGATTAGTGTCTAGAGATACTGTCGCTTTTTTTTCCTCTGTTGCTTTCTTATTTCTGTGCCTGTTTCATTTCAGAACAATTTTTGAGTATTTCAAGCAAGTGATTGTTCAGTGAACCTTAAGAAATTTGCTTATGATCAAACTATAGGAATTACCTCATTTAAAAAAGGTGCAAATCAAAGTTCTCACAGCAAGGAAAGAATTGCAAGAATCTAGAAATGTGAAGTATGATGTTATTTCTACTGATTATGAATTTTGAAATGTCAGCTTCCATCAGAACATGGGGAAAATGAGATGACTGCTGTGCTGATTTGGTTCAAATAATGTCTTTTTGACATCTCTAGTGGCCTTATCAAACAATCCAGGCACACTTTTGCATTCTATCGAATAGTAAATGTATTTGAGTGCTGAACTTCTAGGTTAGTATGCCAGTCATGGTATGTTTCAGTTCTGATTACTATTTAGACAACACAGGGAGACTACAAGAGCTGCTGACCCAGGCTGGGTTTAGATATTGAAGATCTGGTGCTCATCGCTTCTTGCAAGATTTCACCTGAAGTGAAATGATTAAATATGTCACTGGAATGTTTCCTGAAAGAAAGCTTTGTTCTGTCTCTTGGAAACTCAGATGTAGGTGTCACCATTGCATACCTTCCCCCTAGCAAATAATTCTTTCCTCATGGAATAAGGCACTAATTTGTCATGGATGAAGATGGGAAAGCTGAAACCATAAACCACAGGATTTTCATTAGGGTAGTGTATTAGTTTTCTAGTCAAACCAGCCTTAATTAAGTCTATGGTTAATCTGCTGTTAATTTCTGATGTTAAGTTGGGTTCTTTTCTATTCATGGGACAAATTCATACACAAAAATGAAATTAGAAGTAGCACAAGACCTCTGTCACATAGATTTTAATTTAATTATTTTTTACACTTTTATTAAATGTAGATATGCTTATTCCTGGTTTGATGGCTTGACTGCTCAGCTTGATACTGTATTTTTTCCCTAGCTATTGTTAATAAATTTCTTGTCCCAATCAGAATCCATGATATATTTATAATTATTCCTATGATTATTCCATAAAACATGTATCTATTCTGACATACCAGAATTTTATATTTGGTCTGTTTGTATATAAATGTTTGCAGAAGGTATGAAAAAGAGGATAAGTTGTTCTGAAAGATTAGGAATTGTGACTATACTGGGCTTTATCATAGGATTGTGAAGGAGAAAGTTCCAGGAAAATGTTTTCATTTGTTTGTACTAGATATTTACATTTAATTCTGGAAGAAATAGACTTCTATGTCCAGGACCTGTGAAATATCTTTGCTGAATTGCTGAGAAATGACAGATTGAAGTCTAGAGGACTAAACTCCACATCCTGTCTGTTCAGTACATTAGCAGTCAATTAAAGTAAATTCAGTAAATTACAGATTTCTTTGGTCCACTGCATTCATATGATGTTAATTTTACCTGGTAGAGAGAGATTTCAGAGTCTCAGATGATGATACCTGCTAGTGATTGCTAATTCTCAGCATTATTTTGCTTACTTATGACTGGCCTTTAATCAGTTACATTAGTTAGCTTTTGAAATTTTTTTTTTTAAATCTAAGTTATTTAGGTATTTTTCAACAGGTGTGCTAATGTTGAGGATTGACATAACAGAGCTGGAAATCTAAACCAATGCACCTGAAGCAAAACAACATACTATTTTTATTCCAGAAGGGTCTTTATTTATATTTTGTCAATTGCATTCTATTTTTTTCTTCTTTTATGAGGAATTTGTTATTGAGTCTTAATGACTTTAAATAGTTTTATACAATGAAATCGCCAACCTTCATTTCAACGTTGCAAGGGGCAGTTGATAAGGATTATTTTGGTATGAGCCTAGATATGTAATAGTGGAGGCAAAAGATGAGTATTGAGCTGGATTGACCTGCATAATTTAAGAAAATGCCTAAGTCTGCATCAAGCATATGAGAAGTCCTAAAAGAATCAATAAGTCTGCTGAAAGGCTCAATGCTAACTTGCAATATATTTACTTTTTTTTTTTTCAACTGAGGCAAATATCAGTCCTGTCAGTACAAGCAAATGAAGATCTTTAATGTTTAGTATTTATTCTTTCATTTTTCTTTCTTCCTTATATCTGTCTTCATTTTCATTTGATCCTTTGTATGACTGCTATGTTAATTCCAGAATTAAAATGGCTGTGGCAGACTAGATTGAATTTCTGATTAAGATTCAGACTTCCTTTGGCACAGGGGAAATACTGTCCCTAGTAGGTTGAAGTGACATTGTAAAACATCTGGTCAGTTCTTTCCCTCTTTTGGATGCAGTTTTGCCTTTGAAAACTGAAAGTTGCCTCTGAAATACAATTGTGTAAATTTCATTTTATCACCTAAAATACATTTAATTAGAAACCATTCACAAGATTAAACCTTTAAACCAACACAAAGTTGACTTGTGTTTTTGTATAGCGGGTCCTTCTTTTAAAACTTATGTGTCTGTGATATGTGTTGCTTGTCACTTGAGGGAAGTTGAAACAGTAGGATTTTATTGTTTGTACATTCTTTCCACAGATGATGGTATGAGTGGGAGGGAATAATCTTTTTCTTACATAATGATCCATAGGGCAGGCCAAAGAAAAGAGGTAGTCCTGGAGTGCTTCTAGTTATTTATTCTGCAGGCCTAAAGAATTTAGTCTGATCTTCAACTGGTAAAAGCCAATATTGTTCCACTGACATAACTGCTGACTGAAATTCTTATTTTTTTTATATTGTACGAGCCAAGAATCTGGTGTGTAAAATCTGACAAGTTTGGTGGATACATTGTGCATATCTGCATGCTATGTTTGGCTTGTAGACATCGTGATGAGTGGGCACAAAAGCAATTATGTGGGAATAGCAATAACATAGTGATCTCCTACTTGATTATGTAAAATATATAAGGTCTAAGTGGTGAGGAGTTAAAATTCGTGTTGGTATATACTTAGCATACTTCAGTTGCTTCTGTGGACTGATAAGAAAAATTGAGAGGAGACTAAGTGCAAAGAAAGGGCAACCATAGAAGGGGAAAGCTGAAAGGCAACTTCTAATTTTAGACATTAGTTGAAGTGCTTAAGGCTGGAGTTCAGTGAACACTTGAAGCTGGTAGGGCTGTTTATTCCCACAGCCACCTCCTGCAGCTGCATGTTAAATAGGATCAAGCCACTCACTTGGCTGAAGAGGCCTGTGTCTTCTCAGTCTGGTCACAGATGGCATTCACAGAACTTAGGCCAGGAGATCTGTCAAAATGCAGTAGGTGCAGGATGGCTTAACTGTCTCTAGCTACATGTTACTTAGCAAATTATCTGTGTGTCTTGCATTTGTAATGTAAAATGCTGTGGCCCTTTCTTGTGTCAGGGTGCCCTGGTGGCATCCACACTGCCCCAAGTGATCAGTGTGACTGAGGAGTCACTGACTAACTGCTGTGATGAAGAGCAGACGCCAAGGAGCAGTATGTGCCTCCTTGGCTTAAGACAGCACCGCTAGAAGGAACGCTGCTTTACTTCACCCTGTAGCCATGGCTCTATTTCATTATATGCTCCAACACAATGGTCTAGTAGTCCCTTTTACATGTACATCATCAACCCTGTTAAACCACTCCCCTTTTATCCCACTAGATTGCAATTCACATGTCCAGGGTCAGGGAAATTAGGAAATCTGCTTTAGACTATCTAGTTGGACCCCATATTCAACAGTTTTTTACCTTTCTACCTTCATGTCTTATGACTGGTTACCATTATCTTCCAGAATGATATCCAGCCAGATTCTGAATACAAAGACAGTCAAAAGATGAAGAATCGTCCTTCAAAACAGAGACTGGTGCTATGTGTCTCTAAAATTCCAGCACAATTTGATTTTTTAGAAAGAATAAGTGTTATTATGCTCATTGCAGCGTTTTATCATTGGAGGCATGGAATCGTATTGAAAATATGTATTCATAAGGGAGGCACTGGGAGCAGCTTTTCTGTTTAAATATCATACTTGTCTGCTCTGTAAAGTACTCAGAAACATTCAGGTAAAGCTCTGTACTTGGAGCCCAGTGCTGCATGTTTGCAGAAAAATATATTTATTGCCATAAATCTGAACATATCTGCATTCACTGCAGATCTAATTCAAAGCATAATCTTAAGCCAAGCACTCAGCATCCCAAGATTTTATCTCTGGAGATGAAAGTCTTCATGAATGAAATTCAAACAGCAGACAAGCAAACGTCAGCAAAGAGCTTTTGTAGTGTGCATATACTCTGGTGTGTGGATGTGTACACACACACACATGACTCACCAGTTAAGATTGTCAGTATTGCAGGATTGTTATAGAGCTTGTGATAGTCTGTTAGATGCTAATAATCTAGGTGCTTTTGAATACTTAGTTTGAGTCCACAGTCCATCTTAAATTCAATCTTGTCTGCCTTCCATTTCACTTTTAACCATTGTGTTCTGTCATTAATTTACTTTAATGGATCAAACATATTGTATTTAACATTGAAATCGACAGCATGAGCATGTGATAACCAGCAGATTTTGTAACTTAACCATACTGCAAGAATTAGATGTAATTAATTACAGAGTAAATATTACATATAATGCACCGTTTAATTTTTCTTTACTGGGTATACCATGTAATTATCCAAATACACCATGTATCATTATGCTGGAGTCTGATCTCAAGTAAAATTGTAGGGCTTGATCTTCCAAATCCTTGCCACTGACTGTAAGGGAAATATCCAAATATATCACTAAGTTGTGCTTATCTTTTTTTAGGACACCACTTCTCTGAACCCAGAAGAGAGTTTGTTCTGCATGTTTTCAAAATAATAATTATACTCTGTCTATAAGGATATTTCTTTATCCCTTTCAGAAACCAGAGCTGGGGCTGTGGTTCTGTTGAGGAGCCATCATGACAGCTAATGAGTACAGTTGAGGGAGCAAAGTGGTAGGAGTGATATGATATGGGAGGAAGCGGAGGGCTTGAAGGTGACATGGTGAAAGCCTCTATTGAAAGCACTGGTCTGAGAAAGATGATTGATTTCTGAATGGATATTAAGACTCTGGGGTTATAACAAAACAGGAGCTGGAACTCTGGTCCTTTAGGAACTGTGGTCCTTTAGGGCAGGGTTTAGTGGTCCCAGGGCTTCTGGGTTAACAAAGAGAAGGGGTCACATGAGTGTATCTTTAAGTAGGATCTTGGTGTAGAACAGGACTCATGCACCTTTCCCAGTCCTCTTCTTTTCTTTTTTTCTCTTTGTTGTCTGAAATATAACAGCCTTTTGACAAAGATGGCCTTTGTTCATCTTTTGTTTCTTTATTGACTCATAGAAAACATTGCAGTGTTTTCTATATACATTTCTTCCCTTTAATGGTGAGTAAATTCAGATGTAGAGACACTCAAGTTCTTATGACCTGGATTTTCTTTAGTGTATGACTCTGGATTGAGAAAAACTGGAGTGAATAATGTTCTACAGCTTATCATTTTAATATGCTGTGACATTTGAACTATTAAAAAAAAATTCCTTTTATACTTGTGTAATCATTACAACTAAAATTTTCAACAGAGCTATACATTTTTGCCAATAACCCCAATTTTATGCAAGGGACAGAGATATAACCTCTGCCTATTTTCACTCCCCTAGCCATCTTTCTATTCTAATTAACCTAGATGTTAAATTAAGAGTACCTCTCTTTCCTTCAGAAGAAAAAACTGGTGTGAGATTAGAAACAAACCTCCTTGCTTTCTGACCAATGAACTGTCAAAGATGGACAAAAATCCTTAGCCTGGGACAAAATTCACTTGGAATTGCTAATTTCAAGTCATGTAGCTGAGCTCAGAAGTGTCTTACTATTGAGGTCAAGATCTATTCTCTCATAGATATTAAATGCCATTATACTGCTTACCACATTTCTGTTAGCTTAGAGAAGCTTCAGTTTCAGCTCTGACCATTGTCTCTCTATAACTTCACTGAAATTGTAGAACATTACTTTCAGGTTTCTCAGTCTGTGTGAAGCAGGTTTAAGAATATTCAGCTATATAACTGAATAGGCTAGCCTATGTTGGCGTTAATCAGATAAAATACTTAGAGCACTAGGAAATCAAAGAAGGGAAAGACCTCTCATCCAACAGGTGTAAGATTATCTGCTAATGATTTTGGGCATAGGAATAGTCCATTTTAATCACAATGTTACATTTGTTCTGTTTTGCTTAGTTAATAAGCCATTTTTGCAGAATAAATTACGTCACAATGTCTGATCTTCCTCAAGGTCTTTGAATGATCTTCTCTCCTGGAAGAGAGAAGCCATATTTTTTCTTAAGCCATATTTTAAAAACCCCTTTGTGGGTCGTATTGGAACAAAAATGAGTGCTAAATTTAGCTGTTATTGATGGAATTGGGGGCTTGCAAACTCAAATTTTTGCACAGAAAGTTTAACAAAACTCTTCTTGACTAAGCAGTGGAACTTTGCTGTTGTGCCAAAGGAAGAGAGAAGATTATGAAGGCAAAATCAGTTAGTTTAGAAACTTGGTGGTTGACTTTTTTTTAACTTCTGAACTTGATGTTGAGCTTTTGAGTGGGTAGGGGAATATATTTTGGCAGAATCAGTTCATTATTAAGAGGAAGTCTAAACTCTGAAATCAAGATTTTAACTAGTGCCCTAGCTAGATGAAAAATCTTTGTCTGCTAAAGAACTTTAAGTACTTACTATTTGGTTAAACAAAGGGCTAGGAAATATATTAATGCATAATATCTGTTCTGAATAACAGTTTCGCTAACTGGAGTGCATTTCTTCTGAAATGCAGTCTGTTACATAAAATCATAGAATAATTTTGGTTGAAAAGACCTTTAAGATCATCAGCTCCAGCTGTAAACTTAACACTGCCGAGTCCAACTCTAAACCATGTCCCTAAGCACCATGTCTACATGTCTTTTAAATATCTCCAGGGATGGTGACTCAACCAGTTCCCTGGGCAGCCTGTTCCAATGCTTGACAACCCTTCTGGTGAATAAATTTTTCCTAATAACCTATCTAAACCTCCCCTGGTGCAACTTGAGGCCATTTCCCCTCATCCTCTCACTTATTACTTGGAAAGGACCAACACCCAACTTGCTACAAGCTCCCTTCAGGTAGTTGTAGAGAGCAATAAGGTTTCCCCTCAGGCTTCTTTTCTCCAAATTAAACCACATTTCCCTCAGCTGCTCCCCATAAGACTTGTTCTCTAGACCCTTCACCAGCTTTGTTTCCCTTTTTTAGATGTGCTGGAGTGCCTCAATGTCTGTCTTGTAGTGGGGGACCCAAAACTGAACACAATTTTCAAGGTGCCGAGTACAGAGGGATGTTCGCTTTCCTAGTCCTGCTGGCCACACTGTTTTTGATACAAGCCAGGATGGTATTTGCCTTCTTGGCACCTGGGCACACTGCTCGCTCATATTCATCTCTCTGTCAACCAACACTCCCAGCTCTTTTTCCACCAGGCAGCTTTCCAGCCACTCTTCCCCAAGCCTGTAGCATTGCATGGGGTTGTTGTGACCCAAGTGCAGGACCTGGCAATGAGCTTTGTTTAAGCTCATTCAACTGATCCTGGTCCATCAATCCAGCCTTTCCAGACCCCTCTGTAGAGCCTTCCTATCCTCAAGTAGATCAACACTCCCGCCCAACTCGGTGTCATCTGCAAACTTATTGAGGGTACACCCACAGAATCCCAGAATGTTAGGGGTTGGTAACACAATTAGATGCAGCAGAAATAAGCCTAAAACACTTAGTGTTAGAGGAAAGTAGTTTATTTTAAAAAGTGTGGCATTGCTAATCAACTAATAAGGGCACTAGTTATTATGAAAAGTTTGTAAACAAGTTAGATAGAATGTTTTGCAATAAAGTATACTTTGAAGACATTAAAAATCAAGTTGTGTTTTTAACCTTTTAGGGTTAATTTGCTGGTGTTATAACTCCTACTGTAATGCAGTTAAGTTCAATGTTAATCAGTAGAATAGTGTGTTCAGTGTTGTGGAGTTTGACAGGTTTTAGGGAATAAGAGAACATACTTGAATGTTTAATGAAGGAGGAGCTGTGCCTGTTCTGGTTTTGGGGGGAGACTTTTTGTCAGGCAAGGAGAGTAACAATGTGATAATTATCACAGGTATACTTAGTCATAATTATTGATGGGTTTTCATTACACTGTTAAAGAGTACTAATCTTCAGTCTTTTAACGGGTTAACTTCACAAACATACTAAATGTTCTGAAATAGCTGTAAAAGTTTCCATGTGGCCCTGTAGGATTAACTGAATTAATAGAAGATACTGCATTAATCTGTTTTTCTAACAGTTATAGTGTACAATTCTCATTTGCACTAGAGGTTTGTATTAGTGGTTTACTTAAAAAAAATCAAAAATTATATTCATATTTCTGGAGTTTATAATTGATGCTATTAATAAGTACAGAAACAGTCTGAAAATACTTGATGTACTTAGATACAATGAAAAGGAATATTCTCCAAGTCTCTGCTACAGCTTTCCTAAATCTGGTTTGTATGATTCATAGTAAAAGTGGCAGAATTTAGGACCATTTATAGAAGTGCTACTTGGATAAGTTGAAAATTTTGTCTATTTAGCTGAAGACAGAACTGGGAAACTCCTTTGACTTGTGTTTATATTTAAGATTCCTCTGTTGAGTGTAGAGAGGAGCTTTACCTGATGCAATTTAAGGAAATCTAGTAGTGAGGCAATATTCTGAATGAAACACATCATTTCCCTGAAGCAGATGAGCAGATTTTCAATTGTCACTTTACTACAGTGTGAATGTAAGTAGTGTAATTTACAAACATTTTGAATAATACAGACAAGATGATCATGGAGCCTTCCAAAAAGAACAGGAAATTAAAAGAGCATAATTCTTCTTTTCTTAACCACTACATCCCAGTTACAGCCTTACACAGGTAAACAAAAGCAGAAAAATTATGTAGCTTAGAGCAGTTGGAAAGGGAGAATTCATACAGTGTAATAAAATGTCACCTGCAAAAGCAGATCTAAGAGGATGCCAGGGAGTATGTGTCTTGCCACATTGCTTAGAGAGAAGAAATTAAGTGCAAATATGAAAGTGGCAAAGCGAGAAGATATAGTTTCATTCTTCCCATCCGCACCTTAAAGACTGATTCCCACTTACTGTATTATAAGAAGTAAGCTCTTCCACGCTTAAGCTAATTTTGTGGAGCTTCAAAAGCTTAATTGGCTTTGCTGCATTAACAGTAGGCCTTTTCCACATTTTATTGTTTTGAGAAGTCCAGAGCATGACAGTCAGCAACTTGAGAGTGAGTTGCAGGGTGGCACGCTGCTGAGAGCCTCTGGGAGCAGATCTTGAACCACAGACCCCAAACCTGACATTCTTTAAAATTTGGAACTTTTTAATAAAGAAAAGTGCTGTTGTTAAGTGGTTATTTTTTTCCTTATCTATTCTCAGGGTTGCTCTTGTGGAAAATATTCCTGAAGGGATCAACTACTCAGACAGTGCACCATCCCATTTGTCTCTTTTCCAAGGTTGGATGAATTTGCTTAATATGGCTGAAAAGTCTGTTGACATAGTATCATCCCAGTGGGACCTCAATCACAGTCATCCATCAGCATGCCAGGTATGTTTTAGCCTAACAAAAGGGTGAGAATTTAACAATCTGTTCTTGGTGTTTCGCTATTAATTTTTTAGAACTACAACCCTTGCCTGTAGCAGACCTATTTGTTTTGAGTAGTCTAAAAAAACATTTCCATACAAAGATTTTCCTGCCAATACAGTAGTTTTCTGAGAATGATGGCATACTTTGACTAGATAACACATCCAATACATATTCATATCACTTCCATCTTAGGAAAGGATGTAATCTTTATAAAAAACCTGCAAAATTGTACCTATATTAATACATCTGTAATTTGAGAATGTCCATACATCTATGCATTTATTTTCTATTTGGTGCAACTGATTAAATGAAAGAGCAAGCACAGGGATTAATTCTGCAGCCAAATAGGTGGATAGAATGACACTTATAAAGAACAATGTAGCATCAGATGATTTCTCACATCTTGTCAAAATTAATCTTGGGTGGGCGGGCAGTGTTACAGATTTCTGCAGTTGATAGGAAAAATCATAAATCATAGTGAATGAGACAGACATGCATTACAATGATATTGTGGCAACAAATGCTTTATTCTTGAGAGTAATCCTCTTAGAAATATGGTAAGGGCAGATATGCACTTAGCATCACTTGTGAAACTAAGATATTGAAGAACTCATAGGCTGAGAGTATCTCCTCTTTTCCACCAAATGGATTCTTTGCTGAAAGAAGTCACTCAGCTGACGTGAAATGGGGTTAAAATGACAACCGGGTAACTGTAAGGAATCAATTCTATTATACTCTGTCACAAGCTCTTCACTTCCCTCTCTAGTTCTGTTGCTGCTTACAGTAAAAAAAAAAAAAAAAGCCTTTTAGTAGACGACCTGTAATCCAAGCAACTAAAGATAGTATTTCAAATAGCCTGTGCTTTCAAGTCATGAAATGGATTCTACTTCTTCTGAAAGAGGCTGTAGTCCATTTGAACAGCACACGTTAAGTTTTCTTCAGAATAAATCTGCTGCATGTACATTTAAAAGAGTGAAAATCTGAGGTGAGTAGCCAAATGGAAAATGTAGTGCAAACCCTTCCTTTTAGAATGCTTATAAACATTGGAATATAGTTTGTGAATAAATTTATTGAGTATCAAAATATTGAGATTTTTCACAATGTAATTATGCAGTTAAGCTTTATTTAAATTTATTTTGTAAGAGATTTCAAACCCATGTGCTGTCATTCAAGCAGATGAATTCAAAGAGATAGTGCCTTAGATGTTTTTAGGATGTGCATGGATTGGTATGTGCATGAATCTTTTAAAAACGTTTTGTCTGAAAAAATTCAACATGTCATTTGCTTCAAAGCAAGCAGAGCCTAACAAATCCCAAACAGAGGACAAAAATAGCAAACTGGAAATTGTGGTTTCAGTAGTTAAGCATCAAATCCATTCACTGTTCCAGATTCTCATGCAAAGTAAAAACTGTAAGATACTGCCGAATGTCAGAGCAGGAAAAGGAAGAAGCTCTTTCATCCTCAAATGCACTGTTAAAGCCATAAAAAATGAAACATTTTTCATGATATTCTATTCTAGTTATCTATTTCTGCCTGCTAGTAGTCTTACAAAAGTGAGTAATTACTTCTGTTTAAAGGCAATTAATATTCCAGTCATTTCCTCATTTGTACAGCAGTGTGGGCTGAACAGCTGATAGATCTTTCTGTCAAGCTTGTCTATTCATCCTAAAACACTATACTGTTATTGGCCACTCTAATTGCTGAAGAAATTGCCAGAAGTAGCGTTTCTTAGCAAATCATTGCCCCAGAGTATGTGTGCAAAGCTTAGTGTGGGAAAGGGAAGCGAGAAAACTTGTATCATTACATCTGCTTTCTCCACTTGTAAATGAAAATGAATTTTCAGAGCAGCTTTGATAACTGTAATTTAGTAATTTTCAGAAATGTAAGTCAAATGTCCTCAAGTCTTTACAAATTTGGGTTCAAGGAAATTTGTCCCAAAATAGCAGAAGCATTATGAAAGGTAAGGGAGTGAGATGCAAGACTTCCAGGCAATATGGTACTTAGTAGGTTCTAGTCGTTCCTTGAATTATTCTTGTTTTATCCGAAACTAAGGACATAAACATTTCCTATATGGACCCACATCCTGCTCTAAAGCTAGCAATTTCCATTTTATGAATATTCACAGCATATTGCAATGCAAGGTTCTCTACAAGAGCACTTCAACAGACATGGATTTGTGAAGAAGAGCTGAGTAGGCTAGATTGCCTTTTCTTAATTAGTTACGAGGTTCTACATCCTCTTTATATGTGTTTGTGTAGTTACGTGCACACGTGCGTACATATATATACACACACACATATGTCCAATATGCATATTGAAGAAAATTACAGCAGGAAATTCTGCAATTTTATATACAGACACATACATATATATATGCGCTCAATATATGTATCACCCATATATATACATATTGTACATTTTGTTCAAATGTATATTGGACATATTTTGTCTAAATGTATAATTGACATACATATATGTATGTATGTGTGTGTATATATAAAATTTCAGAATTCCCTGCTGTATTTTTCTTCATTTTTGTTTGTGGGCATGGTGGCTAGTGTCCTTGACAGTTGCCTGTCCATGTTTTGTTGTTCATAAATCTAAATAGTGATTGCTGACTGAGCTGTTCAGGTCACAACTGCTATGCTTAGCTGTCTTGAGTTCATGAGTCTTGTTAAATTGGAGTCTCCAAATGCTACATGATTTGGAGTACATGATGCTACAGTGTTGTGTGTACTTCCACAGCTTAGGTGGTCAAGTAAACAAATATCTGTTTGTCAAAATACTGAGTGGGCTTTCTACACCTGCTTTTCTCGTTCAGAAGAAACCCAAGTGTTTTGGTGACTTAGTGATATCAACTGTGTGTATTTTCAAAATAGCAGAGTAGTTGTCGTACAGCGGCTTTGAGATTTTTTGTGGAATGTGAACATATGACTCCTCCTGTGGCAATCAGATATTTAGAGATATCAGAGGACAATGGAAACCCAATTTTTAAGGATAGCTTTTAGTCCATTTGTAGTGAAGGGAGGGCATAAGATCATGCCAATTTCATGATTTTCAGAATTCCTTTCCTCCAGCTCACATCATGTTTAGAAACTTTAATTTAGAGTCACCTTTTATAGTTCCAGCAAGTCTTTCCTCACAAATTTAATTTTAAGTTTAGCAAATAAGAATGAATGGAATCATGGCTTATTGTTATTGCCGTAAGTTATGGCACAGTTCTCACTGGATGGCTATTTGGATGATTGAAGGGTAGATCTGCATCTGATTTTTACAGTGATCACACAAAAAATAGATGGTTCTGACTGTCTCTACCTTCCTATTGTTCAGCTCCCAGACTGCTTGATGGGGGAAGACTCTCACTTCACCTGACAGCTGGCTTGCAAGAGACATGTTATCCAGCTTTGTAATGAAATCTCTGACGCTGACTCTTGTGTCAGTCTCAGATATGCATTGCTCAATGTTCTTAAGTGATTTGTTTGGTAGAACAAATGTTAGTGCCAGGGCTTAAGTACACTTCCTTGACAATTATTAAAATACACAAACAAGCACAAAGAAGATAACTTCTCCAAACCTAACAGCTACCACCAGCAATCAGTTGCAATTAGCTGTAGAGATTCCAGTTTATTTTCTTTTCTGTAAGCTCACTTTTACACAAACATCTCTTCTCTTCAGGTGATAGCATTTCCCTGATGCAGCTGGTATAGACTGAGGCATAGAAAAGATATTTTAAAAAGAGAGCTTTTAAAGTGAAAGCATTTTTTTAAACTCTGACTGAAATTCCAGAAATTTACTTTCCCTCCCTTTTCATTAGCTATTTTGCTAGAAGAATTTGAGAAGAGCATTTGAGTTTGTCTGTTCTGTATTAAATGACAAAAGTTAAATTTAGAGTTTTTTGATTTATTTGCTCTAGTGGTTTCTGCCAGTGTGCTACGATATTTGGTGATGTTTGATATACATACCCAAAGGCTTGATCACAGGACAACTTTCAAAAATATTAGTAGAACTGTGTAGAATAAATTCAGAAGAAAATTCTAGAAGTAACCAGTTTTATTTCTGTGGAAAGGGAAAGTTAACATTGTCTAAACAGAAGGAATCTAAGTTACTGAAGAACACAACAATTCAATTTAATTTTAGAGTACTTCAAAACATACAGCATTTTCGTGTTCATATCTCCTTTATTGTATTTTTAATGAGGAATGCATGCTGACAGAAACAACAGCAGGCAAGTGAAATCAGCCAGGCTAAAGTCAGTCTGCCTAGTGACTGCTAAGAAGTTGTTTTAGGGGCAATTTTAGAGCCTTTTGGTAATGATAACTTTTTTGTTTTTTTTTTTTTTTAATTTGCCAGGTGGCTGTGGCAGGTACAGTTAGGATTAACGTTTCAGATCTATGTTAGTTTAAAGCTGCTATGAGAATGTCCATTTGTTCACGTGATAAATACTTTTTACATCCTATTTTGTCACTTTAAGTAGGTTTTTTGAAACAGGCCTGTGAGTAGTGTAAGAGAATATTTTATCAGGCTAGGCAGATTGCTAGTGGTATTGTTTGTTAAAATGCAGATATGGTATAAAGTGGCAATTTCATAGCACTTGGCTGCTACTATTTCTCAGTCTTACAAGCTGGCTTATATAGAAATTATTCTGATCACTGTCACATAGTTGCACAGCAGCCTGGTATTGTCTCACAAAGGAATGTGGTCTGAATGACAGCATGAGGTTTTGTATTCAACAGAAGCATTTCAAATGTGCTGACAGCAGTGACAAAACTCTTCAAAATTTCTGTCCTGTCTTTTTTCCTTTTCATAGAACAAAACAGTAAAATTCCAAGTAAACATGTCAAAGAGTATAGAATCTGAGTTTCAGATTAATATTAATGGAGAAGAAAGCTAGGTTCTTCAACAATGAAGAATGTCTAGTACCCTATTTTACTATACTACATACAGATTTTCAAAAGCAAGTTGTGAATCTTTCATAGTTGTTTAGTGTGTCTAGGCAAAGCCTTGGTGAGCATATGAATGCTGAGGGATGATGCAGCAAGAGATGAGATGGAAAGAATTCTCCCCAGTTCTGGCACTGGGTGGTGTTTCTGTATACCTGTATAAACACATATTTGTCATGAGTACACTCCTGGTCTTAACCATCACTATTTGTGAAGCTTTAAATGTTTTCTCAATTTGAGGTTTCACCATTTATTAACATAATTTGACAAAAAAACTTTATTAGAAATGCATAGCTTGTGATGTCCCTGATGGGAAAAGAGATGTATTTTCAGAGAAGCTGTCTTGATTGGAATGCAGAGCCGCACTTCAAGTGATCTATTCACTCATAGGATGGGCCATTCAGCTGGCAGCATGGCCTGTAAGAGACAGCTGGGTGGTACATCAAGGGTACTGTGTTGGTCACTTCAGGCCATGCTAAGATCAGGTAAAACTTGGGAAATGCTGCCATGCTTTTTTTATCCAAACTAAAATTAATACAGAAGGTTCAGGCTTGTTTATCAAAGCTTTTGTAAATCATATGTAAGTAAAATCTTATGCAGGTAGAAGTGAAGTGGCAATAATGACAAAAAATAATTACCTTGGGGAAAAAAATATAAAGAACCATCTCCTGAAACAATTTATTTCATTAGCTTTAGACATTAACTTTCTAAGCATTTCTTTAGCAGAACAGTTAATGCATTAATTTGTATTGATAATGCAAATCACTTCCCATCAAATTTATCAATGCTTTTTCTATGTTTATTTTTGTATGCTATGGCTTTCTACTCTGCTTCTAGTCAAAATCAATTTTTACAGGTAACCCAAACAAGGGCTTTTGAGTGTGAGTTAAATCATGGTGTTATTTTTTACAAATGGAACTACCTAGTCACTTCAAGAAATGCTGAATCTGAGTATAAGAACCATTTGGAGCTTCATGCAAAGTGTGGTTTTGTTTTTGTCTTCTGTTAGCTATTGTCTAATGCTTTTCTTATGGCTGTATCTTGTTGGCTATTAAGTTCCTGTTTTCCCTGGGATGAGCAAGGAGCTGTGCTGTAGATTTGAGCCAGCAAGCAGGCATATATTACAAAACTAAAACATAAACAGTAGTTCTGTGTTTCCATTGCAACCTCTGGCTACTCTGTAATTTTGAGAAAGCTAGTTTCTAGGAGGCTGGGTGGTTTGTTGTTTTTTTTTTTTCCACATATATTCAAAATAAGTGAATATTAAAAAATAGGTCTGTACTGTATACAGCTGAAGAGATACTTTCTGTGACTGCTTAGTGCTCAAGTCCTTCAAGGCTCGAAGTGTCAACCTGTGCAGGCAATTACAGGGCAAAGGGTGGCTTGCCTGCTGCTTCTGGATGCAATGTGGAGGAGGGCTTCTGTCTGAGGTTTTGTTAGTCCATGCTATGTCAGGTTACATCATTCCAAACTGCTTCTGCATTGGCCATTTTCGTAGAATAGAGAAATCATTTTAAAATTTTTAGAGTAAAAACTTGTACAAAGAATTGTCTCACATGGAAAGTTTTGTCTTAGAATCACAGAATGGTTTGGGTTGGAAGGGACTACCTCTTTGTTTGAAAGTTGACTGTTGCTTTTTTTGTTTCAGCTTTACCTTAGGGGCCAGCATTATATTGAATCTAAAGTGAGCTGTGTCAGTAGGACAGGCACTTTGTCAGCTGATTAAACCCAAAGTATTTGTATATTCGACTGCTACTTGTAACTAGTCTGCACTGTAGTAAGCTACAACAGCAGCAAGAAAACAGGCTCTAAATGTGATTGTAGTAACACAGCTCACTAGTGGTACATTGGATATGTTATTCTTGACATCATATAGTCAGATGCTTCTAACTAAGCATTTTTCTTTAAGTTAAAATACTGAATCTACAAATTAAACCTTGGAATTGGAAGGTCTACTTTTTCTTTCTTTCTTGGATGTAGAAAAATGCAGTGCTTTAAAATTTTATTTTTCATGTGAAACAAATTTCTTTATTTCAGTTTTAACATGTATCTAGTTCAGCATGAGGTTCCCTTTTTTGTTCTGTGTTAGAAGTAGGGCTTAAACAGTAAAGTTATAACAGTGTAAAAAGGAAAATCATATGGAGAATTCATGCAGATTATTGTTATCCTTCCTGATATAGCTTATCTAAAGATGAGCACAGGATCACATGAAAAGGTATATTGTACTATGGTTGGGACTACTTACAAAAATAATTCAACACAGGATGAGTGTAATAGTCTCTTATGTAAATTATTTAGAAGAAAGTTAAAGTAAAATATGTTTATGCAGCATAAAAAAAATGGACACTTGATCCCCTGCATGTCACCTGTCATCAGTAGTATTGCACAGTCTAGGAAAAGGAAGATGCAAGTTTGGCCTTCAAAACAGTATTTCTCTAAGAAAAAGTTGTTTGAGTTGCTAACCTTTAGGGTAGATTTAGCCATATCTAGGAACATATTTACAGCTGTCGTACAATATGTTTGAGTTTTGATGTGCATCTTTAATGTGTTGGTATGCGGTTTGAACAATTCTGTGCCTTACAACTGCTGCTTTCCTTTAATATTCTTTTTTTTTTCCCTTTAATATTCTTCCCAGGGTCAGCGTCTTTTCGAAAAATTACTCGAACTGGCGTCCCGAAATATTGAGATAAAACTAGTGAGTGATATACTGCCCATGGAATCAAAGGTATTAAACGACTTGAAATCAAAGGGTAAGACCAAGGTCTTTATGTTGTTATGCCATGTTGATTGCTATGTAATGTTTCTTTTACTTAAAATATAGACTCAGATAATGTATAAAATTGCACACTATTGGTTTAGCACTACTGCCCTGTAATTCTGAAGCTTTCTCTGGTTCATAGTTGTCAAAAATCTGGGCTTCTGTTTCTGTGATTGATGTTTATAGTTTGCAAATGGTTAAAAAGGTGGTGCAGTGATTAGATAGCCATGCTAATGATAGGCAACATAACCTACGAGATTTCTATCATACCTTGTGGGACAAGATAGTTCCCTCTTGTGAGAAATAGCAAAATAAAATAATGAAACAACATGTCTATGATACTGATGATTCTGAACCACTGGAAAAACAGACCAGCCGTCAGATTTAGCCAACTGACAAGGTTTTCTGCGCTTTTATTTATTTATTAGGTGTCTGCTTTCCTAATCATTGTTTTGAGGCTTAAAAATCCCTATCCAAAGAGGGGTTGCACATGGGCACTACATGACCAAACTTGCTTTATAAAAAACTGTGGAAAAATAGCAAAGACTGTTTAAGAAATGCTGAAAGAAATTAGAATCTCTTAGGAGTTTTATCAATCTCATACACACTTCTGAATAATAATATATTGATTATCTACATAATCCTATAAAAGTATGATTTTAAGGATAATACACATTTTTCAAAGGACAAAAAGAACCTATGTATTTTGATGGTGATAATTTTTGACACAGGTTATGATACAAATCACAAAGGGAATTCTAAAAAAATGAATTAAGCAAAGCAGTTGCTATATGTCATGGCACCCTAACATAGCATGTCTGTTTATGGTAAATAATATAAAGGACTCTCTTTTACAATGAAAATCAATCTTTATTTGTTTAAATTCCTTGTCATCTCCTCACTGGGCAAATAAAAGAACAATACTAATGGAAGTCCTGGTTCCTTAAAGAGATCATCTGTTGATCAAGACTGAAATGTTATTTAAATGTAATAACTACAGAGACTTGTCACTTCATTGCCTATTCCAGGGCTTTGATTATTTCTGTTATGTAACCAAAAGTTATATCAATCTTTTGATAACCAGGAAGAATATATCAGCTTTGAACTGATATATTCTGATATATCATCTGTGAAGAAAGAAATTATCTTTTTCTGATGTGTTGAAAATAAATAGGTATTTTAATACCAATGTCAGTGAAACTGTTTTTGAAAAAATGGTTTATTTTCCCTATGAGTCTAAGGTCCCAAGTTCCCATGAGTCAGAGGAGATGAGAGATAGAGCCTGTATGTTTATATTGATGCACCTGGCAATAGATATTTTAATTATCATTTATATAGAATACCCAATATAAAAAACTATCCTCTTTCAAAAAAGATAAGCAAACATTTCAGCTTGAAAAGGGAGCTATGTTTGTCATTAACACTTCCTTCAGTTATTGGGGGAATTAATCAGACCTGTGAGCTTTTTTAACAAACAGAACATAGGCTTTTACAATTTTACTAGCTTCAGTTTCCCTTATGCCTTGTTCAGGTTTCTAAGACAGGAAATAGAGTATTCAAATGAACTGATCGATATATTTGAGTGCTCTGAGTGACAAAGAATCAGAGAAAGTTGCTTTTATATAGTAATTCTTGTGAGTTTTGCTGTCATCATCTTTGAACCTGTAATTGTAGATATTGTGTACTCTTGGGCTTTTTCAAAGATCAATATCATAATTTCTTTATTTTCTCACTATGAATGTTGGTTTTGTTTTTGTGGTTTTGTTGTGGGTTGTTTTGGGTTTTTTTTTAATCATTCCATGTTTTGGTTAGCTTATTTCTACAAATACTGAAGTTTTTGTTAGAATGTCTCGATTGTGACATGATGATTGCCAGCTCTGTTGCAAGTATTTCACCTGCATTTAGGTTTATTTGGTTTTTATCTCCAGGAAAGCTAGGCAAATCTTTATTTGGTTCTGCATTCCCAAAAAGAGATAAGTTAGTTTTAGCATTCAGTCAGATTTAATTGTCTTAATTTTATGTTGAAATGAGCTGACCTTGTATGAACAGGAGATTCATGGTACAATTTGCTTGTGTCAAATACAAGTTAACTGGTAGGCTAGCTTAAAAAAAAAGACTACCCAACTTCCATTAGTTCAATAATATTAATAGCACAGTAAATGGAAAACATATCTATATTAAACTTTTTTCATGTCTGCTGGAGGAAAAAAAATACTGTTACCTACTACCATTGTCTTAGCTGAGGACAAACATATCATTAAACTTTTCTATGCTATCCTGTCTACTAAAATTATTAATCTGTCTGCTCACAAGGAACTGGCCACCTGCATCCTCAGAAATAATTCAGAATTGGTCCTTGAAAGGGAACTGTGCATCATCATTTGGACACATATTCATGAAGATGACTGATTTTTTTCTCTGCAACTGGTCAGATTTGTCTTAGAAAGTATGCCGTGCACCTTGTTTAATAGAAATGTTCCCCTTGTGGGAAAGCAAACAGTAAATATATCAATAGCTCAGGCACATTTTGAAGCTTCTTGAGATGGAGAACCAGACTACATTTGGCTGAACAGATCCAAACTCCTACTTGCGCTGTCTGTCTGTCTGAATTAGGCAGGAGTGCATCCAAGCACTACTCTATGGTTGACCAGCTAATAAACTGAGCTCATTGTTCCTAAGCAGCAAATATGCTTGGAGCCTGAGCCGTGGGCAGTAGCCTGGAGAAAAAGTGCATACATAGCCTGTAGGGCTCTGGGACTTTCATAAGTTTCTGAGCCTGCCTTCTCCTTGCTAGGTAAGCATAGGCTAACCTCTTCTTTCCAAGGCACATTGTGTGCAAAAGTCAGGCTGTCTTCTGTTAGTGGACTGTCCTACTAAGCACCAGAGACTGTTATTATTGCACAAAGAAGGCAGAAGAGCCTTGCCTTTCTTTTCAACAGACTGGGTCATCACAACCCCTGAGCTGTGCCATCATGCTTTGCAGGCTGGTTCCTGTGGTCAGAATGAGGGATAATTTGGGTGTCAACCCCAGGATGTACTTGTTGATACACTGCCCAGGGACCTTCAGGGATGCTGCAGTTCCTCTGCCCATGATTATCTACCTCATGCTACATCTTCAGGTAGTATGCTCCCTTAAGTAGCCCAGGTAAAAGTCTTAGCCTCGACACAGGGGCATGAGTTAATATGTGGTTGCTTGACAAACTGTACTTGGTCATCCATACTGTCTCATGCAGTGGGATTTTTTGGTACTAGGAACCATTATATGTTACAGCACTGCTGCATCTCAGCACAGATGTTGAGATTACTTCTGCTAGCCAGATTATTCTAGCACATATTTCATTTTTCTAGACAGGCATGCATGGAGCCCCCATTTCTGAAGTAATATAGAAAGCAGCTTTGATAGACCTTTTCCAGCCCAGGGGTGCATCCTAGAGTCCTCCCTACACATCCTTCTTCTCCAGCAGCCATCCCTACTGATTAACAGAGGAGAGAGTTGAAATCTGGCTTCAGATTTGAGCTGATGGGGTAAGACAAAGCGTAATTTATGTGTATGGGAGAGTAGAAGTGAACTGATGTAGACTAAAATAAAATTAGTGATTTGTGGTTGCAATGTTAGTTAGTATCTAGCTCTGAACCTGTGGATTTGTTGCCACCATTAAGACTTTTTTTGTCTTGTCTTTGCTATTGTGACTCTCTTGAGCTAGCTGTAAAACAAAGTAGCTTGATTACAGAAGCAGTCTAGTGGCTGGCAGCATGAAACATGGATTGATTTACTGTGCTAACACATAACGCACGTAGAGCTGTGGTGACAGGAGCCTCTGAGTGCTTAGATAATGCACATTTGCTAGTAATTGCTGCACTGTGGGAGTGTTATTTAGTTGCAAAATTAAGCATGCAGAAATGAGGAAATACTAGTCCCAGAACATATATTTATGATAGACTTTAATTACATTATCAGATTCTATATTTTGCATAGAATACCTAGCTGGTACTTGCTATAATCTTACCACATTAATCACAAGTTTTTCCCTTATATTGAATGAGAATATGTCAAACATTTAATGCCTAAGGCAAATGATGCTCATTCAGGGAATATTATTTCTGCTGGTAATGACTAGAATCTTTTTTTGTCTTCATATTTAATGTATGTCTCCAGGCTTTCTTTATTGCACATCTGCCAGATCCTGCACTGAATGCAGAATGATTAATTTCCTCATAGGCTTTTCCATGCTGCTTCTCACTGTGGTATCTGAGTGCCCCACAAATACAGTATTAATGAATTTCTTTTTACAGCATCACTGTTAGGTGAGGTCACTTGCTGTTTCTGTCTCTCAGGGACAACTAGCAATTATTAACGGCAGCACAGGCAGCAGAAGCCAGATCTGAGCATTTGTTTTCTATAACTGTAATTTTTAAAAAGTGTATTTGTAATTTTAAAAAATCAACCACATGTAAGTTCTCCCTCCCAGCTCATGTTGTCAAAATTATTACTGAACAGGCTATAGATGATGATGTTATTTTTATAGGACCTTTTGCAATATGCAGTCCTAGGGTGTGAAGTCTCGCTTCTCTATAGTTAATGTTAAAGCTATATTTCACTTTCCCATATGTATGCGGATATTATGCATATATGTGTATGACTCTCTTGTAAAAGGTAGGTCTGCTTGTAGGCAAAATTTGGCTCAGTGTGTAAACAAACATGCTCTTTATCCTCCTTGTGCTGTGACAGTAGCTTATTAATGCTTGATTTCAAGGTTATTGTTTTAGCCTTTTCTCAGCTGTGGTTCAGTCTACTAGATTGAAACATTTCTTGTAACCCTCCCACTCCTTGCACATAATCATGTACTAGTCTTTGTTCCTCCGTAACATTTGAATAGTATTGTCTCCAATTAAAAGGTTGTTGTATCATTTCTTACGTGTGCGGAATCTAAATCCCTTACTAATTACAATCTTATTTTAGCTGACAGTGTTAATGCTTTTTAAGACATGCTCATGGATTTCCTTTCTTCAATTTGCATTGCTTCATTCCTTTTCTATTTGCTTATTTCTCCATACTCCCTTTTCATGAATCATTTTTCAGATATTTGCAAGGAATATTTTTTGTCTTGTCAGTGCTGCCTGAGGCAGATATGAAAAGAGGAGTCTGTCCATGTCACAATGTGATTAAAAAAAAATTTAAAAATCAGCTAACTCAACTAATAGCCATTGAATATTAGCAATGAAACTGGAGAATAATAGAAAGTCATTGTACTAGGGCAGGATCTAACCACTAGATCACATGTGCAGCTGTTACTGAGCAGTTTGTGCACGTTTTCTCAGGATTACACTCTCTCTTAACCAGATACAATCAAAACAGAGAAAATAAAAGCTATATTATCACAAGGGGACAAAGAAATTAATAGAAAGTGGAGCGCTAGAAGCTTTTTGTGCTTTTATTTGTGCGCTTTAGGTTGAAAACACTAACAGATAGCATTCCACGACAAATTAAATCAATTTCCATCTGGGCAGCTGCGTGATCCCAGCCTCCTCTTTGTCCTCCCCACCATATGTTGCCCCTGCCTTCTTTCTTGCATCAGTGATCATGTAGTAAGACAGTTCAGGGGGCTGATTTGGCTACAAACTGCTTTTTTTTGGCTGGCTTAATTATTTGCATTAGATTTCTACATTAGTCAATGTATGATCTCAGAAGCATAAATGCTGGGTACAACACAGAGATGGCTGGGCTTGGCAAGAGAGGTAGGACCACTGGAACCTGGTTTAGATAGGCTTAATGTGCCATGGCACCAGAAAGCTCGGAGTTCATGTGATGCATAGGGACTTTTAGTGATTTTGGATTTTCTTGTACTTCTGTTCTAATGAAATTATTGCACGATGGACAGCAGTAATGAACATGGTTTATATATCACATGAAATGCGTTTAGTTCCATATTCTGTCTGCTTAATTTTAGAGCTGTGATGCTTGTGGGACATGAGTAGTTCTTAGCTTTGGCCACACTCATGTTTCCTTTTTCTGCCTAGTTGTGGGGATATGAGAAGATGATGTCATATTTTTAACGTATTATAGAAGGACTAAAAAACTTGTGTTATGTCACAGAAAAGATGGAGGTCACTTAGGGACATCAGTACAGTTTCTCCTTATGAAACAAGCTGTTAGGTAAGCACTTTTTTAACCTAAAGTGTTTGTGTCCTGCAAACTCTAGAAATGTGGGGTTCACCATTTGGGAGAAACTAAAACTTTCCTCCAGAAAAGATAAAGCTATAGGAGTAAGAGAAGGCGTTTCCTGATAAGTTTCTCTAGGCCTAAATCATATTTGGATTGTGAGGGACTTGGGTTTTTGTGAAAGCCATTGGTAGCATAAACCACAATTACATTGATTTACATTCAAGACAGAATATTTGTTTTCAGTAGAAAATGTTCGAGAAAATGTTCCACATATGGGGACAGTGGGCTGTGAGCAGATTATGAAAGACAATTTTATTAAGAAAGTAGATAAGGCCCTATGAGGAATGGCCTCATGAGTATTTGGCTCTGTGCATGGGAAAAGTCTAGATTGGATTCAAAGCTGGTTTTAATAGTTCCATAATAATTTAGAAGGAGAACTTAAACTTATGTGTTTAAGTACATTAATCTCTGAATAAGAAAGAAAGAGGTTTTTTTACAGTAAGAACAGTCATTCACTGGAACAACCTCTACAGGGGTGTGGTGGAGTCCCTGTTGCTGGAAGCTTTCAAGATGCAACTGGACAGGGTGCTAGATAATCTCATATAGTCTCCCTTTCCCATGAAAGGTTGGGCCAGATGATCTGAGGACCCTTCTAAGCTAGGCTAGTTTATGATTCTAAGCAAGCCTTTAATTCCTCTTCCTAATATGTGAAGATAATGTTGAGAATCAATGTAAAAATACTGCAAAGACGAAAAAGAAAATGCACTCCATTCATACAATGGGAAGCTGAAATCCTGAAGCTGAGTCTTGAAGAGATTTCTGTCTGTCCAGATGGCCAGTTTTTGTACAATGTACCATAAAAATAATATTATCTGATGCATGCTTCATAGGAGTGTGAAGAGTGCTCTTGAGAGCTGAAGTTCAGTTGGGGTTTTTATCCAAGGCATTGGATGAAGTTGTAGCTCCATTGCTTTCTTGATCAGTCTTTCCTAGGCTGGATTCTCCAAGACTGCGTGATAAAGGGTATTGAAGATGGGATAAGCTCCTGCTCTTTTAAAATGCAGTAGTACCAAAAAGAGACTAATTTTTCACAGCATCACAGAATGGTAGGGGTTGGAAGGGACCTCAGGAGATCATCTACTCCAACTCCTCTGTCAAAGCAGGTTCACCTAGAGCAGGTTGCACAGGATTGTGTCCAGGCAGATTTTGAATATCTCCAGAGAAAGAGACTCCACAACCTCTGGGCAGTGCTCTGTCACTCTCAAATTAAAGATTTTCCCCATCTTCAGATGGAACTTCCTGTGTTCCAGTTTGTGCACATTGCCCCTTGTTCTGTCGCTGAACACCACTGAAAAGAGTCTGGCCCCATCTTCTTGGCACCTACACTTTAGATATTTATAAGCACTGACAAGGTCCCTTCTCAGTCTTCTCTTCTCCAGGCTAAACAGACCCAGGTGCCCAGAACTGGACACAGTACTCCAGATGTGGCTTCACTAGGGCACAGTTAGAGAAGGAGGATAACTTCCCATGACCTGATGGCCACACTCTTCTTTATGCACCTCAGGATACCATTTGCCTTCTTGGCCACAAGAGCACATTGCTGGATCATGGTTAACTTGCTGTCCACCAGTACTCCCAGGTCCTTCTCTGCAGGGCTGCTTTCCAGCAGGTCAACCCCCAACCTGTCCTAGTGCATCGGGTTATTCTTCACTAGATGCAGAACTCTACACTTGCCTTTGTTGAACTCCATTAGGTTCCTTTCTGCCCAGGTCTCACTGAATGGCAGCACAGCCTTCCAGTGTATCAACCACTCCTCCCAGTTTTGTATCGTCAGCACTTGCTGAGGATACACTCTGATTTGTCCCTATGATTTTTCAGGAACAGGTAAGCAGGATCCTTTGAGAGGACCAGTAAACTAGAGTTGAGTCCTCCTGAAGGAAGCAAGTAATTTGGATCTGAGTTTCACAGAGCTAAGGAAAAGTGGATAAGAACAGAGGAGGAGAAATTTCTTCTTCCATTCCTTTCAAATTTTAAATGTTGACATTTTTCTAAAACTCTGCCGAAGCCATACCTTAAAATACGAGAGTGTTTAAAAGGCAGCTAATGAAAATGATGCTGGCAAGGCCTTTGACATCTGATTTTTAAATTCATTTTTATATTTTGATTTATTATGAATCAAACCTTGTTCCTTTTTTATTATATATTCCTTAGTACCCACAACAGAGTAGATGCATGCTTTGAATCAGATTTTGTTAGTTGCTGCTGGAGAGTGTTTCCTGATATTTTTCTCAACAACCTTCAGCCTGTGACAAGCAATATTAAAGCCAGTTCCCAGATGAAAGATCTCATTATGGTCTTTACCTCTTAGAAGCTGCGTAACAACTTTGACAGAGTTCTGCATAATGAGAAATACTGAGCAGAATTTCCAAAACTAGTTGCATCTCGTCTTAAAAGAAAGAAGCAAGTGCTAGTTTTGCACCAGAGATTCACTTGTTTCAGTTGAGGAGCTAGATCCTGCAATGTAAAGTAAGCCATGTCCAGCCTTCAAAATGTGTCTGAAAAGAGCAGGTGGGTAGCATTTTTGTTACATCTTAGACATGTGTATAGATACACGGAATGTATTTGACACCAAACATCTGCCTGAGCTGCAGAAGATTAGATTAAAAATCCTGCTGTGTCTGAAGATTTCTAAATTGAAGAGCTGCCTACCTTACCAGGCACCTGACAGAAAGCAGATTGTTTAAGCTAGTATTGAAAATCTTAAACTTCATAAAATAGTTTGCATCATAAAGAATTGAGAAGTGCAGAGGGTACTCTCTGGTGGTGCTCCCTTGGTTCCTCCTATTCATGATCTATCAGTTTGCAGAAAATCTTCTAATCTCTGTCTGCATTTAAAGATGAATCTTTAGTACTCACATATTCATTTGGAATTGAAGAAACTTGGTTCCCAGTCCCTGCTCTTCTTCTGCTCCTTCTACTGCCACTTGATATATTTTGAAATAAAGGTTTTGCCCTTTTTTGTTAAAGAATTATTTTCAGCTTCTCATTGTGGGACCAGGATTATGATACTTTGTTGGAGAATCAATCCTTCTGGGCATTTCCAAATGAGGGGCTGAGGTAAACAACATACCTTCCATTGGTGTTGCCTGCTACCTAGTTTAGATGTCTTTTAGCTCAAAAAAAAAAAAAAAGCAAAAAAAAAAAAAAGCTGCTGATAGTAATTTTTATTAAAGGTTCTACAGGAAACCAAATGCCTAATCTGAGAATAAAACTTCCATTGGACATACAAGTATCCCCAAATTAGGCACCATAATGGATCACAATGTGAAACAGCTTGTTTTCTCTTGTAAGCCTGAAGCTCACCAACTTTAAGAAGATTTAGGCATGACCTGCTTTACAGAGTTCTTTATCATGAAAGAATCAGTATGAGGCTGCCACACCCAGAACCAGTGGGGTGGGAGGGCGGAAATCCCTCACCATAATTTAAAATCTGAAGGCAACCAGAGTTGTACTGGTTTGTTTTGCAAGGAGAGGGAAGAGGTTCACTTAAGCCACAAACTCCATGCCCACCAGAGCCAGATATGCAAGTAATAAATTAGAATTCTAAGCTCTACAGTGTCTGTGTCTGCAGACTTTACTTAGAAATGAACACCTTTGCTGAGAGGATTGGCTATGTTCCCAGGGACAGTACCGTCCCATTGGTAATGTGTACTTCTGCATTATAAAACATCAATCACATGCTTTCCAATATCTCTAGCCATTGTTTCAAAGACCCATAGGTAAGTAATATACATTTTTTCTTGATTAATTAAGACTAGATGTACTATAAGGCACTTTTAAGATGCTAGGTGTTCAGTAGAAACAATATCATAATTCTTCTGCTTTGAAATTTGTAATTGAAAAAGTTTCTCACAGTAGATTGATCAGTATTTTGGTATATAATTTCAGTTTGCAAATGTCCTTGCATTTGAGTTTGTTACTAATGCATGTGTATTCATTGATTTCGCAGAAAAGGGCACTTTTGCATTTCATAAGCTCGAGCACAACCGAGTGTTGGTAATCCAGCCATTTTGTGAACAGCCAAATTGCTTTTGTCCGGTAGTGACTAGTCAGGTCTGACATAGCAGGTTTGTACCACAAGGGTAATCTCCAAATCTTGCATGATAGTTTACATGCTGGAATGGATTCTTCCTGTATGGCAGTAGTTGGTTTGAGTCACTGACACTTTTTAGCACAGAGGAACCAATAACGGATGGCATTAGCAGAAATTAGTTGTGACATTTTTAAAACATATGGCTAGCAGGCAAGTTCCTACCTACAGTTACTGGAAGAGCTGGTAAGAGCTGCTAGGGCCATCTGAGCTTAGAAAACACTTGTTTGGTAGCTGTGCTCCCTTCACAGAAATTTTGGCACCCCATGCTTTCTCTTGTATGCAAAAGCACTAACTCTATCTCATCCTGAAAAGAGATGAAAGTTAATGGGTCATACATGGGATTCCAAAGAAAGCAGGTTAATTTATTGTCAGTGAATTTTGTCTTATCCATTTATGTAGTTCCCACATTTCATATCCATCTGAAACCTGACTGTCTTCCTAGAACTGTGCCTTGGTCAGTCATAGCAGTATATTTTTTATTTCTTTGGTTTGCAAGCAGGCTTCAGCCTACCCAGTAGTGGTGAGTCTTTGGTCTCTCGCCTTGCTCAAGTTTTTTATGTCATCTGGACTGAAATGCAACTGCAAACCTGGGCAGCTCTGAAAAGACCATCATCTGAAGTGGCATGGCACAGACACTTGGATGTCTGTTTTTACATTCTTCTAGCTTCTTCACTGCTTAGCTCAATCAATATAACACTTCTGCTTCAAACCTGCAATTAAAGTAGCATGTGCTCAAGGTTATATAAGAAGTTGTCAAAAGCATCTAAGAGCATTAATGAATGTCCAAACCAAGCTGACACTGTTTGACTGACACCATTTATTTTTCACATGGTGAATGTTTTCAGAAGGCTACTCAGCTGTGCCTATCCTTGGATTGTTGAAAACAGCACAGTTGTACCATAAAGTAAACCCATGTGACCATATCTTGCTGATTTATACAGCATTAGTTACCAAGCTTTATCTTTGCAACAAGGAGTTGCCACTGTCATGCTAATACAGGTCTTTCTGGGTTCTACAACACTTTGGTGCATTATGAATTTTTACACAGCCTAATGGATGGAAAGTAAAATACATTAAGCTTGTTCTAAAGTAATTAACCTGGAAAAAGAAAAGTTCCCAGAATTATTTACCTGTTACTCTCCATCATTTCCATCTCTTATTGCACACCCTTATAGAGTGATTGTCTCTAATGCTTATGCTTAAGAACAGAGTGCATTCAGCATATTTTCCTTCTTTGGACAGAATATTAACTATATATAGTGTGCAAATATTAGAAATTATGTAGTGCTGAAACTGACAGTCACTTCAGTGACTCAGAAGCCTGCTCTGATGCTTTTAATCTCAATAGTCATGTTTGCATAAAGTGATGGGGAAAATAACAGCAGAGTTATAGGACCACATAATATCTATACTAAGCTTTAAAATTATGTCAAAAGAACATTATGATGGTTGCAATGTCAAGCTTTCAGAAATAATAGTAAGGAAAGGGTCAGAGAGCAACTTTTTTCAGCCATAGGACAATGGAAACAGACTCAAGGTCAGTCTTCTGCACTGCTGGGGTCAGCAGAACTGCACACTTACAGAAGGAGTATAACAAGTGGAGGATGATATTCCCCTTAGTCTGTATATCCTTTTAGCAATTTGTAGGTTAGGAACTGCCTTGTCATGGAGTTTTGCAATCTGTTGTGCTGTTTGCATTATTTTTTTCCTTTAATTTATGCAATCACTTTTGAATCTGTTTATATTTTTGTCATGCACAAAACACCATGCACAGTAGCAATGTGTTCTGCAGCTTCAGTATCTGTATTTCCTCAAAATCTTTTTGATTGCTTTCTGTAGTTTTACATTTAGCTTGCCTGAGTTTAGTTTTGCTTTTCTTTCTTTTCTTTCCAATCTTTCCTTTTCTTACTTGAAGACAAATCTACTTCTTGAAAGATACCATTTTATCTCTAACATTCTTCTTTAGCTTCTCTTTTAACTGTCCTTGTGTCATCTCTTGAGAGAGGGGTACTTGGTTTTGGTAATCATATACATTTATATTAAGTGTCTATTAAAAAGTTTTCAAGTATTGCCAGAGAAAAGATTTTTCTCTTTGGCCTTTAATTTCTCTTAGCGTACATCCTTATGTTATGAAGGTCTTCTTTCTGAAATTAAATGTTACCAGAATGGGCTAGTGGGATGCAGATGTTGTTACAAAGATAGTGAGCTGGAGTACAGTGTGGTCGTCCTTACAGGGGCTTTTTGATAGTTGCAGCTTGAATCAGTACTATGCATTGCTCAAAATAAATCAAGAGTAGCTTCTTAGCTTGTGTGTTCTCTAACTGGTCCATGGAACAATCGCTTATGCTATGTAAAAATATATTCTCTGTATCAACAGGTTTTTTGTGCCATCAAGCTGTTTACAGTTATGATACAGACTTTAGTTGAATCTGTCATAATCTTCTTCCCACCGGACCCTATCAAATTCAATGCACAGGGATACCTACGTTCATGTAAACATGTGTAGAATATTTTATTTCACTATCATTTTTGTTGTGTTATGTCTTCTTTCGCTTACTAAACACTGTTCAAGGCCTAATCTGGGGACAAACTTGTTTCCTTTTTTCCTGTAATATTAACAGAGTGCTTCATGAATATTCAAGAGTAAATGTTCATGATGCTCACAGAAAATTGAGGAATAGCTTAGTTCCCATTTTATAGATTAAGAAATAAGATACAAGTAAGATCCAAAACATAACTTATTTTTATGTCAGTTTGTGGCACACACAATCTATTGGTTGTTTTTGGTTTTTTTAAAGAGTATTTATCACTGTGTAGCACTCAATATGTATCAGTGCCGCTGTGAGCAAGATTAGATCCCAAGGGCTCAAATTAAGCCCCCAGAAAATGAGATGAACACCAGCCCTGCCCTGCCCTCCCTCATGCAGAGCAGCTTTGTAGAACATCAGTTGTGGCATCCAAATATTAAGGGAAGTCTGAAGCAACTTAAAATATGAAACTATTCTTTTTCTCTTGAATCCTAGCTTTGTTTTGTTCATTTTATCTTTTGTAACACACGACAGAGAAGTCCTACAGCAGCAGTCTTTATTCCAAGGACGTGATCCTCCCCCTCCCCAGTAGAACTGTCTCCTATGCTTCATACGATCCTGTTAACATCTAGTACTGCTTTCAGTTTGCTCTTTCCTTGTTTTGACACAGCAGTTGCCTGCTTGCCTGTGTATTCACCATACTTCACGTCAGCTTTCAGCCGCATTCACCATCAAGTCATCATAATTTCCACTTTACGTGCATTCAATAGTGCAAATCTTTCTGCCTCTTGTCTAGCTACCCCACCCTCTCATCCCTCAGGCTTTCAGGGTGTGCATCCTGCTAGCTACTTCGGGCTTCTGAAGTCATGGCAGCACTTCCTCCTACAGCTTAGAGTAAGTACCTTGAAAGGATTGACCCCAAGTCCATGATGTGATTGTTAGAACTTGAAGTGCACATGTTGCCTTCTGGCCTCGCTTTCATGGGGAACCAAGTGTGCAGCTGCAGGCAGTCCAGTTATGCTTCACAATCAGTTGCTGATACTTACACTGGACAAACGAGACAATACTTGTGGTCTAGCATCCTGTTTTTTGACTGGGATAGAGCTAGTTTTCTTCTCAGTAGTTAGAATAGTGTTGTGTTTTGTTTTCGCTATGGGATTGTCACTGAAGTTAAAAGACTTCGTGTTTTGCTAGTCTGCAGGTATAAAAGGCTGGGGAGTGAAATATTAAAATTAGTAACCCAAACTGGCATTTGGATATGCCTATGGGATATTCCATATCACATAACATCATGTTCAGTGTATTAATGAGGGTCTCTCGGGCTCTCGCTCTTCTGGGATTTTGGTTTTGGGGCTTGTCACTCCTCCGGGATCATTATCTGTGAATGGACCAGGCTTGATCAGTGGATGGTGAGCAATTGCACTGTGTATCACTCAAATGTATATTTTATTATTACTGTTGTTGCCATTATTTTGTTATTACTATTATCATCATCGTTATTGTAATTATTTTTAAGTTTTATTTTATTTCAATTATTAAATTGTTCTTATCTCAACCTACAAGTCTTTTTATCCTTACCCCTCCAATTCTCTCCCGTGTTCCCTGGAGGGAGGAGAGTGAATGGCTGTTCAGTGTTTTGCTGTTAGCCAAGTGAAACCACCACATCTAGTCCCTCTGGGACACTAACATCCCCCGTGATTTCAGTGTGCTGTCACTTTTATTGACTGTATATTGTGTATGTCCTTCACCTAGCTAATAAGATAGAATCTGTGGAGTTGTATCTTCCTTTTATTTAGCTTTCTACATTTCAAATAGGCTGTTTGGATGAAAGTCAATCTATGTTAAAAAGCTGCTAACTGACAGACTATTGATTTGTATCCCCTGTGCATTTCCTCAAAGGCAAAGCATTTTTTTCCTCACCTGGCTTTTATTTTTCCTTGGTGCACTGCATGGATTTTTCTACTTTTGACATTGGAGCATGTCTATTTGTCTCTTTTAAATGTCTCTATTTTAATGTATGAAGTATGTGTGTGACCAAACCAGAATGCTGAAGCGCTCAAACATGCATCTGGGGTGGTCAGAACAATAGTAAATCAAAGGTGGGACTTCAATCTGCTACAGCAGAGCTGCAGTGTCTAATCTACATGTTTATTTTTATAAAAGAAGAAACTGTAAAAGTGCCTTGCTCTTTTAAGAACCTCAGACCCATACTAAGAAAGAAAATCTCAGTTTCAGTTGTAGTTTGGACTAGGAAGGTAAAAAGAAATACCCAGAGTCCCAATCTGCAACAACCACCAGCAATCTTTGTCTACCTTTAGGTTGTGTATCATGAGTTGGTACCTGCAGGAGTTCTAGCACATGCTAAATAAAATATCATCAGGACCAAACTAGGCACCCCAAGACTGTGGTTAGCCTTAAAACTCCTAAGAAATATTTTTTCCTTACCACAAATGTATTTGTAAAGGCTTGGAGAATATATCATGCTGCTTAGGTAGTTAGAGAATAAAATATGTTCCTTAAGAATTGGAGAGTTGGAGAGCAAATGAGTAACTGAATGAATCTATGTGATAAATGAAATAATGAATGAGTGGGCAAAGGCAAGAGTGAAATTGTGAACTGAGGATGAAGAAGGAGAGAGTGAAGGAGAGGGAGAGAGAAAGGGGGAAAAGTAATGGGCAAAATGAACTAAAAGGCAGGAATTAATCAGATGAAAGAGCGGGGCAGAAACAAAAGACTGAGTAATTAATTTAGGAAAAGATAGAAAAGAATACTGAGCAAAAGTCGAAATGTATTCTTGGTGGGCTTGTGACAACATAGATGAAAGGAAAGAAAAGTAATTGGAATTCAGATAAACTGATCTGGAAAAAAAAAGCCAAAGGCAGACCTGGTAGGATAATAGGACGGGATCAAAGGAAATAAACAGGGAAAGATGCAGAGGGACAAGTAAGAAGAAGTAATAAAAGGAAATGGCTGTGCCACTGGCAGACCCAGGTTAGTTCTGGCTGTGCCTCTGCTTTCCCTGTATTGCCATGGTCATGTCGTCTATTGCTCTTGGCTTTTGGTAGCCCGGAGATAATACTCTTGGGTTGCTCAGAGAATCACCTAAGGAAAGTGCAGAAAAAAATGGATTCTGTCATGAAGGTGTTGTAAAAATAAAAAGCAGTAGCTTAGGACCAAATAAAACTGCCCTCTGAGGAGGCATGCTGCCTCCTCACCCCTTTGCCTGCCCTGCAGGATGCTTTCTCACCTTCCAGAATTGAGATTTCTCCGTCATGGGAAGGAAACTGACAAAACCCAAAGCAGAGCCACAGATGTCTGAAGATCATGTTTTGAGATTGATTGTACAAGTGTTGTTATTGCTAGTCAGCACATTTGGAAGTGACTGTTAACAATACCAGTGGTTAAAAATATATAAATATCAGAATGAAATCATGTCGTTAAATTAAAAAGAAAGATAAGGATAAATGCTGCATTTTTGATATGGATTTAGCCTTGTTCATTCATAGAACATTGTGATTCTAATTCCTCATGTGTCAAGATGGGAAAATGTCCCTGAATTCTTGAATGTTTCATCTAGGAAGTATATAAACAAATCTAGTACTTCATAATACTAATCCCAGTAGAGAAAAGAGTCTTTGAAGGTGGGTGGGATAAGCAGTGTGTGAGTTTACTAATCTCTCCATTATATTTAGAATTGCTTCCTTTTACAGTGAAAACCATATGCAATTATAATTAGGCAAAGAAAAAAAGCCACAATGCAGCATTAGTAATGCTTTTACTTATAGTATTACAGTCTTCCTTTAAGCAGTAATATGCTTTGTTGCCTGAATCAACTAAGAAAATTACTTTTCCCAGTCTCTAAAGCAATTACTTTTATAGCTTCATCTAGTAAATGAGCAGCCTACTCTCCAATAATGAAGGGCAAAAAAAGATGTGGGATTTTTTTAAAACCATTCTATCAAACTTTGATGTACACTAGTTATCTTACAGACTCTACTGAATCATCAGACTCACAAAACAGATTTATACTTGGAAAATGCTATTTAGAGGAAAGCTGAGTTCTGCTAAGGGGAAAGAATTGAACTGATCATCAGTGCTCTCATTATTCAAAGTTTTATTCAAAATAATCTATGACTATTGATATGAAATACTTTAAATAGCTTGAAAAGAAATAAGAATTTGATTGAAAAATACTGGTGTCAGAGTCAAGTCAGTGCAAAATGTAAGGATTTCTCTCGTATTTGCTGCATCAGGAAACAAAACTGTTAAAGGAGGCATGAAACTTTTGCTACTTTCAATGGAAGTATTAGAGGGTAAGGAAAAGCTGTTTGGATCTTTTTAAGTTACAATAGATTCTTCTGCTCAGACTCAATTTAATTTTTTTTATTTTTTTTTAAAGATAGTCTTAAATGGGAGTCCTAAAGTTTGTCCCAAAGAGTAAGGATTCCTACAGCAGGTATAGTACAGAAATCACTGACTTCAGAGACCAGATCCAGGTGGGAAAGTGTTAGAAGTTGAAAGATGTCTGCTTTCCTGACTTGTTCCATATAATGAACTATACTGTTGACTGCTTACGTTTGTGGGGTACTTGCTTATCAAGTATCTACTTGGAGGCAGCATGTGTCTTCCAAGGATGTAATGGCATGGATGCATCTTTGTTTAGAATAGAGGTTTTCTGGTGGAAAATGTAAAATGTGAAATTCTCAATAACAATTAAAAATCTTAAATAAAAAGTCAATTACACACCACATATTTTAAGGAAAAGTGAGAAGGAAAAAACTATTACAGTGCAAATAATAAAAACCCATGAAATAACAAAGTTAATTTAATTTTTAAATTAATGTTATATATTCTGTGTTAGAAAAAGACATATCAGGCTTCAAATCCTGTTTCTAAACACTGGAGGTTTTTAACATGAGCTGCATTGCATTTTGTGGTTTTCCTTATGGAATCTCAGTGCTTTATGGATTTATGTAAGGACTGTTATCCTGTGGGTGAAAATGAGAAAGCTGTCTTTGAAAGGACCAGAGGTCTGTAGTCGTGTGAGTTTCTTCCTTGTCTGCAGTCTAAAATTCTGTGCATAGGTTAATTAAACATGCACACATGTGATTAATCAGCTGAGCTACCTGCTATTAGTAGGGAAGCTCAGGTAGATTGTGCCTGTGCTGTATCCATCCTGTGGGTAAAGAGGAGACCTCTTATATCTATGCTGTTGTATTTGTCATGGCTTGACCACCCTGCATTAAGATGGACCTTTGGCTTTTTGTAAGCAAATCAGAAGTTATGTTTAGCTGGGTGGGTAAGTATTACAAAGAAATGTAGTTAGACCTCTCTTTTGTGTCTCCTGTGACATGGGGTGGTTAAATGTGTCTTTTCTGCTGAATAAATCAAAAGGGTCCATCAGGCAGTGCGGAATGCATTCACATAGGTGACAGCCATAACACTCTAACTCTGTGTACAGGAGGATGCTTAGCTGAGAAATCAGTATTTTGATTACTTGGACTAGCAACAAAGGCCAACATTTGACATCTTTGAAGACACTATAAGGGCATATTTAGATAAACATTACCTTGGGAACTAACTAGCTCCCAAGGTGTCATTGAAGTTAAACAAGCAATTGAAATAAATTAATTCTGACCTTTCCTTTGTTCTCAACAATCTGTCACCCTGCATCCAGAGAGCAAACTTTGCACACATGAGGATCCCCTGACGGGTGTTCTCTGGGTTTTCTGTGCCACTGTGGACCCCTGTGTAAGTGTATGAGAAATGTCATCTCAAGCAAATGCCAGCATTGCTCTCCTATCTGGGTTATACAAGATAAAAGGTAAATAAGTACTGGGGATTGCCACCTTGAATTTCTGAGGTGCTGGATTTTGAGAGGAACAGAGGCTGCAATGACATGAATGTACCTTTAAAGGACAGCTCTGGCATAAGCAGTTCTTGCATCTTGTTGCACCCAGCCAGAAGCCACTTGTTCCCACACTCACACTTGTGCCTTCAGTTGTGCCAGAAAAAATGTTTACAGCTACGTGGTGAGCTGGACTAGTGAATTGTTCTTTGGGTTTTGTAATGCTGGTTTCTCACTGTTTCTTTTTCTTCCTGCTCTCTCCGGTCCCCACACTCAGCTCTTGGCTTCCTCAGCTGTGTGGATAGAGCAGTTTCTGGGGCTGTACTGGCTCAGATAAACTATTTTAATTCACTGAATGGCTGAAAAACAAAGCAAAAAAACCACTGGTAAATGTAGAGGATATTTGTTCTCCCTAATTGTGCAGGACAGAGCCTGTCAGCCTGTTACAGTCTGCTGGGGAAGGAAGGGCACCAGGTGAGAAGCTGGCTCAGTGCCTGAGGGGGCTGGGAAGTCAGCCAGCAGTGATGGAGACCTCTCTTCTCACACCTGCAACTCCACGGGGAGATCCTTGACTGCAGCCCATCTGCTCAGGGAAGCTCTCATATCAGCCTTTCCTTCAAGCTCTGGCCAGGCGTGGACATGTGAGCTGACTGGGAAGCGTGCCAGTGGAGATGAGCTGTGGCAGGACACAGAGGGCAGAGAGAGTTTTCTGTGTGTTTTCCGTGAACAACCAATGCCGCAGCCCTGAGTGCATGAGCCTGTCCATTGCAATTGCAGTGGCTGCTGCAGGCACCCACGTGTCTCCAGAGACAGACTAGAGAGGCCCATGGAGTTCAAGTCAGAGATTCCTCTCCTGTGCACTGATTTCCTCAAAATCATCTTTGTATCAGTGACCTCAGATGGGTAAAATAAAGCAGTAAGCATTACAGTAATTTTTCATTAAAATATCTTCATCAGAAACAACCTCATTTTGCTACAGGCAGCATTAACTTTGGGGGCTCGTATTGTTTTGAGAAGCTGCATATGCACATAGTTTCTGGCTGATTGTACATTGGGAGTGAGTGGGAATTTCATTCAGAAAGATTATGTTTGTCGTGCAGGTAGTTTGAGTGCTACAGTGTTAGGCAGGACAAGGTGGTGTGAACAGAAGTTGTATTGGGGTGGCTTTCTGGGGATTGCTTGGGCTCATACTAGAACATAATTTCTTTCTATGATTTCATATTTTATGTGTGTGTGGCAGTTGTATTGTGGAGCTGCTGAAGAAAAGGGAGCAAGATATTTGTTGTACACTTTGGTGGGATTTTTTTTCAATTACTATGGACTTGTACTGATGAATAGCGCAGAATTCAGTCCTGGTAGTTTTTAAAAAGGGGAGGGGCGTGTGTGTGAGGAGCAGAGAGCAATGTAAACAAAACAACTGATTCAAAGTAAGGTATTACTATCGGGGATTTCCCTAAAAGTCCTTGAGTGTTCTCTCTTTAAAATAAGTCTGAATCATTAATCCTTCTGAGGCCTGGCAGACTTTTAAATTGCATTTCAAATCCAATATTCCATACAGAACACAGAAATAGTAAATAGTCTAGTTTGTCTTTTAGTCATTCAGAGATGTAGTAAAAATAACTCTGTTTTCAAGTTGTACATTCCTCTGCTTTTGTACTCGTCCTCCTCTGAGTGCCAGCAGATCATGCTAATGGGGCTTCTGGAACAACTCCAGACTTTTTGCAATTAGTTGAGAAAGAGCATGAAAATTCCTGAGGAGATGATCCTCTGCCTGGGTCACTGGTGCCTGCCCAGTGTGAGACAACTACTCTGCCACTTGTGAGCAGGGTGTGGAAAACTCTGAATTTTTGTCTCAGGGTAATAAAAATTATTCTTATTGATGATTATACTTTGTGCTAAGGCTTGTAATTGAAAGCAAATAAATAAAATTAAAGTGTCTATTGCAAAATGCAGGGAAGGAGACATTCACTTTATGTATCTGTATGTGTGCACATCCACATCCTAGTGAGCAAATTGTATTTTACAAAATAAGTTTGGGACCTAGGGATAATAAAGGATCATTTGTTCATCTTTCTGAGTTAAAACATGGTGATTAACTGTATCTATACTGATCTGAAAACTCAGTTTATCTGAAAGGACACAACAGGTCTATGGCACAGTGGTAAATGCCACATGTGCTGCCTCCCACCCCTGTGGTAGCCTCTTAGAGAGGCCGTGCAAGATGCTGTGCAGGCTGCTTGAGCACCAGCTGTGCTCAAGTGTGCATGTGCTTGTGAGCTCTAGGGTTCATGGTATGGACTAGTTAAGTCTGCTCTTGATTCTGGCTCGAGGCCACCCTGCAAAAGGTATAGATCAAAATGTGTCTGTGTGCCAAGTGACTGTCAGCAGTGGAGTGAAACAACAAGGCCACAGCTCACATTCTCAGACTACTTTTTAAAGGTCTCATTACTCTGAGTATTTGCTTGGGAATGCACAGAGTTAGGAGAGGGAAAAGAACAGTGCTATGAGCAAAGGGTATGGACATGAGAGTGAAGGTACAGCAAGAATGGGGTAAGTAGAGGAGGGCAGCTGTTCACACTGTGGCCAGCTTGGTGGTTACATGGGGAACAGTGGCTGAAAGATGTGCAGTGGACTGGATGTGGTGCAAGATCATTTGTCAGGTTCAGACTGCAAATACATGAGAGATCTGTAAGCAGTGTTGCCTTCACTGGCCAAACCCATTTTATATACTAGTGCTTCCTCGAATCCTGTTGTCCCTTCTCCTTCGCGATCCCTCTACAACCTTCCCACTCCCCCATCCTACCAACATCTCTGTGTAGCTCCCACTGCCCCAATGTGTTCCACCTTCCATCACTTGCTGTGCCTCTGCAGCCTGCACTTGACAAGCTCTATTTTCTCAAAATGGGAAAGAAGAGGCATAGAAAAGCCGCTGTTCATCTCTTCCATCTTTACAACCCTCCCATTCGTAGCAGAGCCCAGCCTGGTTCCATGACCCTTTCTCCTGGTGTTCTGCACAATGCTCAGTCCCAACACATGCCATTAGATCGTGCATCTCCACTTCTCTCCACCCTCTTTTCGGCTGCAGCACTGTTTCCTACTGTCAGGGCTAATGAGGTCTGGGCTCTTGCTGCTTTTCTCATCCTTACTCTGCCTGTTGTTAATCGCCCATCACTGTTGCTGCGACTTCCCATATACCTCTGTATGGCTCTCCTCTCAATCCTTAAGTCCTTCCCATTTCCTTTTTTTTTTTTTTTTTTTCTCTCACTGGTTTTAAAAACATTATCGTGAAAGTAAGAAAGTTGTGAAGACAGAAGGCCAATTTTAGCCGTGATATAAGCAAAGGCAGCTTCTGTTTCTTGGGCGTTATGTTTGCTAACTCCAGAGTGAGTTTAGCCTGTAACTGGTGCTGTTGAAAACTGTTGCAGGCAGAATTTGTATGTTTGCTTTCAAGGCAGCTGTGATAATAGCAGCCTAAACAGTTGCTCTTTCTGAGTCTTCGTTACAAAAAGGGTTTATGTATCTACCAGAGAGGTGATTTGACTCACTGATGTTGTATCTGTACCAGGACAACCTGGTAATACCCTAGACTCCTCTCAGGCATTGGATCCAAAGCCTCCTGGTGCACCTTCTCCAGAGTGTAGCATAAACGTGGATCTGAAGGACGAGTGGCAATCCTGTGAGCCCCGGCCTCCTGCAGTCTTCCATAAAGAAGTCTCCCAGTTTTTGAAGCTGCCTGGGAGCAGCACTAAAATCCACAGCTAGCATATGCTGTAACACAGCTACGCCAAGATGTGCTTCTTGATGACACATGGTTTTTCATAATTGAGTGTGTATGTGTAAAGTCTCCTGCTAACTGCTTAGAGTGTTTTGACTCAAATGTATAGAAAAGATCCTAGCCCGAAGCTCCTGTTCTTCAAGGCAAGCTTGTCCTGTGGCCTTTATGACATTGTTAGCGGAGTACCTAGGAGCAGGCAGTTAGACCAAACAAGAGGCTGTAAGGCTGGAAATGTTAAATGGAACTTGCTTGTGCCATCCTTCTGAGTAACAGAGCACTGGAACAGGCTGCCCAGGGAGGTTGTGCAGTCTCTCTCTCCTAAAACCCGCCTGGAGGCCTTCCTGTGTGAACTCATCTAGATGTCCCTGCTCCGGCAGGGGGATTGGACTAGATGATCTTTCGAGGTCCCTTCCAATCCCTAACATTATGTGATTCTGCTTTGGGATTACTTTGGGAATGGGATTTCTTTTGGTAATGGATGAAAATCAGTCTTTTTGTAATACTACTATGTTTTCTCTTTTCTTTCTCTGTTATGAGACAAAGCAAGAGGCTGAGCATCAGCCTGGTACCTCCCAGGATCTGTGTTCCCATCACACAGACAAAGTCCAGGCTCTCAAGGGCAGGGTCCCATCTGTGTGTCCCAGACTGCATCAGTCATCTCCCTTTTACATAGTGAAAAACCTCCCTGCCTACATGAAAAAGCACTCAGCAAAGTATCTGTTATTTAAAGCTTGCTTTCTTCCCTTCAGTGGTCTTTTTCTTCTTGTGGAAAGAGGGCAATCTAGCCCAACCTTTAGAATGCATGATTTTATGGGACAGGCAAATCCACTTGAGTTTAAGTAACAGCACTGGTTTTCTCTAAGATCTCACCCTGCAGTTTAATCTTCAGTGAAACAAAATTGTTAGATTGCATTTTTTTAAGAATCTGGCATCTATATTGGCAATCAAGCCTACAAATTGTGCCTTCTGATTGAACTCAGTAGACCCATAGCTTTGTGTAATTGAGGCTGCAGCATGATAAAGAGTTCTGTTATGGCTTCACATATTGATCAATCCAGTTTAATTTTCTCATGGGACTGGGACCACACTAGGGATGATGGATTGTGTTGAAGGCCTGATAAGCCTATTTTAACAAAACATCTCAAGGGCTTCTAGAACAGAGGCAATTATCAATACTGATGCATGTTTCCTTTCATCAAAAGTTAAGGGCTCATTAATAGGCTGCACAGCACCTGCTGCTTGCAACACATGACTTTGTTTTAATTAACTTGGAGATACTGTTTCCTCAGCCTTGTGAGTTGGCTTGTTCCAGAAGGAAAAGAAATTGGGTTCCACGTTTTGATTTTAATGGTATGATAGTAGTATCTCCTCCACTGCTTATATTCACTATTTTGGTAATTAAAGCCTAGATTATATTTTAGAGTGATGATAGTCCCATCCCACTGCTTATGCCTATGTCTAAACTGCCAAAAAATCCTTACAAGTTTTTAATTTACTGACTGTGTTATTTTTAATGTTAATATTACTGGTTAAATAGTCTCTTTTTGTAACTTTGGCAATCAGCATTTTTGTTTGGCACTGGATTTTTTAAAAAATTGTTTTAAACTGTGTTTATTTTAGGCTTTCAGTTATGAGAAGGAAGCTCATTGTTGCTTCCAACTGTTTTACCTTTTTTACACAAGAATCGTAACGTTTCGTCTATAACCTATTTGATGTAGGCGTATTGTGGGTGTTAAATTCATACTGCTATTTAATGTTGCAAAATGGATGTATGGAAGGAAAACATGATCAAGGTAAACTGCTATGTTAAACTCGATTTTAAACACAGTTTTCAGATAAGCAGCTAGAATTTTAGAATGTAGAACATATACTATAAAATTGTTTTCCTTAGCTAGTAGGAGGAGTTACTTTTGGTTTTTTTATTAATCAGAAAACAATTTAAACCATTTAACACCTGCTATAGTGTTTCTGATTTCTTTTTCATTTCACACATATTGTCTCATTAATTAGCACAATTCTGCTCATTAATGCATGAACTGAAATCAGCAGCAACATATTCCAAAGAATATTAGAAAATACTTTTTTTTCTAAGCATAGATGAATGTAGAAGAGTGATACCTAGAAAAAAATTGAGAGATAACTGGGTTGTACAATGAATTAAATTCTGTCACTTGCTCAAAATCCTATGTTGCATGTTTGGTGCTTCATGAAATGTGTCACTTTACCTGATTTTTCTTATTTTTTTTGATGTCTGAATCATTTAATAAAGTAAGAATTATAGTTTTCATAATAAAAAAAAATATTTAGCACTGGTAACTTTTGCTTAAAATGGTGAGTAAAGCATTTCTTAGAAGATCACAAAGAGGAAGTTAGTTTAAAAGAAATATATTTTAGTTCTCTAGGTATCCTAGAATTTTTTTGAAGTTGTGACTCAAATCCAACCGTTACTGGGATTCATGGTACTGAAGAGCCCATGAATGTTTAATGGGACATGGCTGGTACCATTACTGCCCTCTAGGCTGCTGTTTACTGTCACTTCTCTTACCCAGTTACTATCATGACTAAAATGTGAAGATAAGTGGGTTAATTCAAATTACCTTCAGCAATGATTAATTCAGATTAATCACCTAATCTTACAAACACTGGAGCACTGAAAGAACAATAATGGCATGAGATTACCCTTAAACTCACCTAATATTAAGTACATTTTGAATTTGGTTCTGCAAATATAGTGATGGGGCCAATTCAGACATTCCTACTGATGCGTTGGAGCCAACGTGCTTTTACCCAACAAGCAGCTCCTTTGATTTCAGTGGCCTATAATCCTTATGAAGACCGTGCAATTCAGAGTGTTAGGTTGTATGTCACAGATTAGCAGCTTTAAGAGTGGTTTCAGCATATTTTTGGCCTTTGCTTACTTCCTCACTCCTTAATTCTCCACCCATGTTCTTTTTGTCAGGGTCTGTTGCATGCAACAACCCACTGTAGGCTACCTGCTCAAACCATTGCACAGGAGCAGAGTCTGCTTTTCAGGAAGGGGTTGTAATTGGGTTCATATTTTAAAGGTCATTACTACAATATGTAGCAGGTTTGAGTTACAAAATAAACTGGTTTTAGGAACATACAGTGCTGAAAAAAAAAAGCAATTATTTGGTTCTAAAATGGAAGAAAATTAAGTAAACAGTATAATGCATGGGAATGTTCCCTATACCTGCTTTTAATTAAGGTCTTAAACAATGGGACAGTAACACTGTTCATCATTGATTTTAAACCTTCATGGTATGTGTAATTACATCTCTCACTAGTTCTGAAAGCTGAGACCTTGAAATGTGAAGTTGTTTCTTTTTTTAATAATCTAAATTATGTTATTTTAAACAACACTATTTATTATTTTATCTTTAAATCTCTAGGTGCTGAAGTGTTGTATATGAACATGTCAGCATATAATGAAGGTCGGCTTCAGTCATCTTTCTGGATTGTTGATAAACAGCACGTGTACATTGGAAGTGCCAGCCTAGACTGGAGATCACTGGGACAGGTAATTGGATTGAAAAAGTAATCCTATACCCTTTGAAGTTATGATGAAGAAAAAAAGTAATGTTTTGAGGCCAGCAAGTTCTTTTTCTGATAGTTTGCTGGCAGAAATAGCAGCATTAAAAACTGTGCTGCCATGGTTTTGATGACTCTTATGTGCTGGCAAAACTATATGACTATAAATTTTACTTCTTTTCATTGGAATCGCTATCCTCAGCAGTTGTGCTTTGGGTTAATTTTTTTAAATGTAGTTGCCTTTATTGATTTCTGTGATTATTTTGTTGTTTGAAGATTTTAAGTTCTGGTTTACTTATTAAAAAAAAAAATAAAAGTGATCAAACCTGTTGGGAAAACAAACCACAATGGAAGCTCCCTGGTAACACTGTATGCATGATTTAGTCCTCATCTGCCATTTAAATAAGGAAAAGCAAAATTTGGAAGTACTTCCAAATGGATGAGTAGGTATTATTCTTAAATACCCACCACCTCTGGGAGGAAGAGATTTATGGGTACAGAAAGTCAAATAGCATAAAGTTATTAAAGGTTGTATATATTAGAGAGAATTCCATATTTTGATTCCTCATAAACAAGAGAGTTGAAGGATGTACAGTAAAGCCTCTGCCAAAAACCAGTGCTGAGGACTTTACAGTCTATGACCATTTTGAAGAAATAATTCAGCAGTAATGCAGTTTATTTGTCTTCTTGTAGGTATTTGTACCTTTTTTTTCTTTCCCCAGCAGTTTAAGGATTATTAAAGGCTGTAATCATCATTTTTGCTACATGTCACTGGCTGTGTGAGGCTGCTGTGGGTCATATTTAGGGAATGCAACCGGTGCTTTTAGATCTCAGTAATTGAAATTCACAACAAAGGGGAAAAAAGAAGCAGTCCTAGGAAGTTAGTAGTTGCAGTAAGAAAATTCACTTTCTAAACATGAGCAGAATCTCAGAAACACATAAATAATTTTGAACATAAGTTCTAATAATTTTATAAAGAAGGTGTGTGTTGTGTTGAAGTTTTGAAGTTTTGTTCTAAGCAAGGAGGCTGAAGATCTGAAAAAAACTCAAAACAACCATTTTAGTAAAGAGAGAGTGAAGTAAATGCATTTTGCTGTTCCTATATGTATTAATTTATTTAAAAGGTAACCTTTCAAATATTTACAAAGGAATCTGGAAAATGTAGAAAAAAGGATTTTTTTAGCAAACCAGAGAAAGTCTTGGCCAAGAGGATGTTGTATTTTTAGTCAGTGTAAGAACATATATTTTGGGGTTTTGGACAGTTTAGAGATTTTAAATATATACATTGTCTGTGCCTCATGAACTAAACTCTTCGTATGTCATAAAAAAGTTCTTCATGGAACTATTTAGCTCATAAATGCCTTATACTTTGAAGCCCTAGTAGTTTTTCATCTAGTAAACAGCATCTACATCTAGGAGCCCTAGATGTGCTGTTTTACATTTATTTTTTTCACTAGTACTCAAAACTCCAATTTTGAGTACTAGTGAAAAAAATAAATGTAAAACAGCACATCTACTATGCAAGTTAGTTGTAAATATTCTAATGATTGTGTTTATGACCTTCATCACAGATGCTAAAATTCCTCCCCTCCCCTCCTCCCAGCCTAAATGAGTAAGGACTGAGTTTAACTGGGAAATAGCAGAGCAGATAGTACCAGAGCTGTCCAGATCTTGCACTTGCACTACCTACAGTAGCCAGGTAGGTCTGCAGTTTTGCAGTGGGAGGCAGGGAACTTGCTGCAGATGCCACTGCACATGGTTTACCTGCAGGGAAAGGTCTATGAAAAGGTAGACTGGGCTGTTGATTACACATATGGTCTCTTTAAAGGCTCATCCAACTTTTAGTGTAACAGAATCGTTACTGAATCAGCAAACCACTTCAGACAGTATTACTAGACCCTGACAGCAAAACATATGGTACTTTGGCCTATCAAGCACAGCAGTTGTCTTCTCACTCAAACAAAACATCCAGTATGAGTCAGTCACCTCGTAGCTAACAATGTCTCGTTATTCAGCAGCACAGTTCCAGTGTAAATTATGTGAGTGCATCCAGTTTTTCATCTAGTGATATCTAAAATGCAATGAAAAGCTTAAGATTTTAACTGTACATGGTTGTCATCTTTTCACATGCCTTCCTCTGTATTTTCTACATGCCTGTTCATTGCTTCCTCTGTACTGAACCTTTGCATACATTCATGCCAGTACGTTGCAGGATTCATATGGGAGCACCTACCTGCTTTGCTGGCATGGGCATGGCAGTTACACTAGAGGTGCAGCAGGTCTCTACAGTATTTTACCTTGGGCTATAGTCCCAGAGCCTTCCTACCTCTTGCTTGCTAGGGGCCTAAAGATGTAGAAACATTTCTGTAATGCAGTAGTACAGAGCATTTAACACAGAGCAGCTCAGCAGACTAGAGAATATTTATGTAAGGTTACTGTGGTAGATATAACTGGATTTTATTGCTATTTTGTCCCTTTATAGGGGGACTGGGAAAAAAAAATAAAGTCTGTTAGTATCATTCTTCTCTTGGGAGCCTGAGTCTAAAGCTGAAGTAGCAATATAACTTTTAACAGCTCCTTAGAAACAGGACTTACGTCTCCAAAGGTGTCAGATCTGTTTTTACAGTCTTTGTGAAGAATTCTTCTCTTTACATTCATAAGCTGGACACTAGAAATCAGTCTCATATGAGGCTTACTGAGTTTTGATGCCATTTTCTTGACTTGCCAGCACTGACAAGAAACAATACTAGTATCTCGTAGATTTTCTGCATCAGGGAGAGATTTTCATATGCTGCATATATTACTTAGGGAATAACCTTTAAAGTTGCATATATCCTTGTGCCTTTGCTGTCAAAGTTTTAATACTTGCTGGAGTCTCACCTTAGGAATTATGGGTAAGGCTGATGGTACAGTCTATTACTAAACCTGATCATTACTTTTCAAGTAAAATTATGTTTCAGGCAGGTTGCAAGTTTTCCAAAACTCTAAGAATTTTGTCTGAAATCATCTATGCCAGCTATCTGCTTCAGTCTGAAATCAGATTCCACAGGCAAATGAAAAGTACTTCTTAGACTCCCTAAAAAAAAAGGATTTTACAAAAATAGATGTTTTCCGTTCATAGTGAAATATTGTGATCTTTTCTTTGAACAGATGTAGATTTTGTGTCAGATGCTCACATCTTCTGTTGTGAGCAATATCTGGCAAATATTGCCTGATTACATAACTCATTGAAAATTATGGGTTATGAACAGCCAGGGGTTTTACCACTTTCTTAGACAGGTACCACTGTCTTAGATATAGTAAGCTGTGTCAAATTTTATCAGTGAAGTAATATTTCTACCAATCTAGTTTCTTTCTGATACATTTTTGTAAACTGATAAAATGGTGCAAAAAAAGTATAAACCAGTCTTTCAGTTTTACCAACTTAATGAAAACTTCAGGAGAGAAGGTCTCTTGTTCGTTGTGGTGCCATTCTGCCTTCAAAATATGATTTGGAAGGTACTAGAAGAGGAAAATTATGAAGATAAAATTTTAAATTACACTTTGAACTTTTTATTTCATATAGGAGATCTATGTGATCAGCTGTACAACTTCCACTCTCTACATCACTGACATGTTAAAGTATTTTCCCAGAGTTCCCAGATTCTTACCTGCTAAGAAGTTTGTCTTGTAACCATTGAACAAGCCAAGCAATATCTTTGGGCCATAGCTGTGCAACCTACTTAAGTATATATTTAAGATAATGAAATGTTGAAATCTGGTTTTATTCAGAAAAATATGTGCAGCTATGTTAAAACAGAAAATAATTTTTTAAAAAGATTCACTCAAACATGACTAAAATTAGGTACATATACTGATTAATTTTTGCCTGTAGTTTGAACTAATAACAATTGAGATGGCCATGGTGCTGTATGCTGTTTTCTAGTTCCTTGACCAAGTAGCTTATTAATGTACTTAAATAAAAGAAACTGGTTATATAAAAATTATTATAAGACGTAATATTAATGCAGAGCAAGAGCTAACAAAAAATCTCATATATTTCTTTTGTTCCATGACTCCCTCCAAAAGTTTCAGCAAAGCTTGAAAATGCATTTAGCTCCTTAATTCTGTTAAGGAATGTGAGGTTTGTAGTACTAGGCAGAACCTTTAATCAGCACAATAAATACTTCTAGTGCTCTTCATGCTAACACCATTTTTGGAAAAGTTTTATTCACACATGAATAACTGAATCCAGTGGGCAAACAACTGTAATGGATTGGTTGAACTACTTCAGAAAAATACATTTATGTGCAACAAATAATCAGCGCTTGGAAAATTCTATTACTAAAAATTATTGAAACAAGTAAAGTTAATCCAATTGTCTTCACTGAAGTGTAATCAGGCTAATATTAAATACTCTTGTAGGCAAAAAAAAATAACTTAAATCATGAACACTAACAGGTAGCAGGTAGTTGGGTGTATGTGTGGGGTTAGCATCCAAATCTGAACATTCAGGGTCTCAAGCAGAAGCCTCCTGCTTGTTTCCTGTAACTGGTGGAGTCTGACTGTAAACACCTGGACTAATGAAAGTGGCATGTCCAGAGTCTTCCACTTACTGAGGAGACATGAGACAGAACCAGCCGTTAGGAGGCTGCTCACACCTTGTGCTTATGCATGGAAACTGTTTAGATTGGGGGAAAAGTGAGTGTAGGCATGCCAAAAAATAAGGGGTTGCCAGAAAGAAGTGGTCTTGGAAAAAGAAGGAGACCTGAGCAGAACAAGGTGAATTTCCTGCCTGGAGGAAAGATCCTGTAAGTAAGGGAGATTCTGGAGATCAGGAAACTGTAAGGAGATGGAAACCAGGGGATGCACCAGGGACACTGGCTGGTGATGCCCAAGACAGGTACTGATGAACAGCCATGCAGCAGGGACAGACCCGACTTTTTGGCCAAGCATCCCGGGCCAGCAGCCACCTCCCTGTAGGGATGGAAGGAAGGTGTGAAAGACAATCAGGTAGTTCCAAAAACTCTCATCTGGTTTCTTAAACAAACCCCAATATCCAGATCCGCTGTGGGTAGTCATTTACTCTATCTTGCCTGTGACATCTTAAAAGCATTATGTCAAAAAGTCCTACTTAAATTTTGTCTCCACTGATGTTGAGGGAAAGTTCCTAAGCAGACCCCCATGATTTTTCTCTCTTAATTAGCTATGTAAAAGCTGTTTGCAGAGGATTTTTCTTTTTAAGATGCCTCTTAGGTCCATATATTTTCTGGATTGTTCATTCTTCTGATTGTTTTAAATTCAGACCATTTTAAGCTGAATGACTGTAAGATGTAATTTTTTAAGGGCAAAAAACAACCAGGCTGTAAAATGTAATTTTTTTTAAGGATGAAAAAACAACTAGGCTGTAAAACACACTTCCTTTAAGGACAAAAAAACAACCATGTGAACTTGCTCTTGTTTTCCTACTTATTTTATGTGTCCGATGGATTATTTGTGTGATTTGTTTCACCAATACAAGTAAGATTTCAGAAAAAGCATTTGGTTCCTCTTCATCTTAAAAATCCATCAGAAGGAGACTGGAAAAAAAAATACCTGATGTCTTAATCTATATATTTACTTATGAGACATAATAATTCTTTGAAAATTAGGCTTGGTCTTATGAGTAGAATCCTTTTGACCTTGCTTCATGCGTGTGGGCAGTATTTTGAATAGCAGAAGTTTATCTAATTATCTCTGTTGCACAGGATCAAGGATTTGTTCTTGCTGACTGTCAGCAGTGCCTTGGAGCCCTTCTAAAGTGTCTCGTGTGACAGTTGGGTATCTGACAAGACTACTAAACAACAGTATTTCCTTTTCAGGCAGTTTCCTCTCCATCCTCCTCTTACTCTCTTGTTAGAAGTTTGAAACTGCTGATTGTATCTACATAATTTAAGGTAATTAGAAAATTATATAAACTGTCCCAACACTGTTTATCGGGTTGGAAACAGTGACCTCTCTTATCTGAGGAGTTAGGTTTTTACTTGATGCACCTAGAATGTTAAACAAGTGCACAAGAGGAACAAAATACTGTAGAAGGTGAGATGTGTGACAGTGCGTGAATGAGAAACTCTCTATGGAATACATTTTCATTATGATTATTATTATTATGTAAAATGTACCTGTCTCTTTAAGATTGACTCCTACAGTACATGAAAGTTGTAGTAATCATGAATTATCAATTACATTTAAAGAATAAGAAATAAGTTGCCCAATGTATTTATTCTATTAATAATTCATTTTAGTCAACAGTCAAATTGGCTGAGGTGTTGAGAGCTAGGAGTAGTAATTATTAATAAAAAGGTTTATTAAGCATCTGTAGATACAGTAGATAAAATTATGCTTTTTATGATAAATATGAATAATCTAGTGCATACTTACAGTGAAAGTATATTGGATTTTGAATTCTCAGAAATTAAGGACTGTATAGTTATTAGGGGGGAAAAAAAAACAACGCAAAAAAAACAACAACAAAAAAACCCCAGTCGGTCAAAAGATATACTTTATGTGTGTATCAGTTCTTAGTAAAAACTGATGAGCCAATATTTTATTTGTTTTAGTATGAATTAGTTTTTTGGACTTAGCTATAGGAAGGCTTGCAGCAGGAAAGCTCCAGGAGCTCTTGGAATGTTACTTCATGTTTTGCCTGTTATCACCAGACAGAGCAGAACTCTCCTCCTTATAACATAGAAAAAAGGAGATAAAAGCAGCAGTTAGAATTCTTTTCTACCACCTTCTCCTCATCTTGTCTTTTGTGACAAAAAGACTGATAAAACCTAATGTCTTTTTCTTCCTACTCTGGGATGTGACAAAAACTGGAAGATGAATAAGGTATCTCGGCTATTGAGAACTGCATCTAAAAGGGCAGTTTTGTGGCAATTTGAGATTGTGGGAGTATTGGAGAAGCAACTCTTTGATTTCTTGTAGCAGGTAAAATCAATTGGAAGCAATTCATGTGGTTCTTTACTCAAAAGTCTCATTCCAATTATATTGAGGAGACTGATGTGGAGGAGTCACAGCTTGAAGGCTGTACTTAAGACAGTGACAAAATTAATCCTGGGATTATTCCTTCTTCTCTTGATATCCATTTCTGGGGATATAGATACAAATAAAAACTTTCCCAAAATTCAGGAAGCTCTAGAATGCTGCCAGGAGCAAATGCAACCTGTGCTTCTTTTTATGTGTCTCTGTCAGGAAAAGGAGAATGATTATTTCTTCAAAGTATATCCTTGAACACTGTAGTTTCTATTTCTTTGTGTGATCAAAATTGTCCTCCCATATAAAACAATATGTAATAAATACTGGACTTCTATATACATCAGACTGCATCATGATGATCTAATTTGTTTCCAATTTCCTGAGCATCTTGCTAGAGTGGAGCCACTTCTCCAAACTGATCACTGAGACAGGATCTGCACATTTGCAGTTTCTGTTAACAACAGTTGCATCCTATCTTAGCAGAACTGCATAGAGCAGAAAGCACACTATAATCATTCAGTCATTTTTTGGAACTTTTATCTAAATGAGTCTCTTGAAGTTATGTAATGGTGTATCTGGTCCTTTTGAGATAAGATGCTTTGTCTGACAGTTAGTGGAATTACATATTTTCACTTGAGCAAAAGTTGTATTGAGAGTTTCTATTTGATCTAATATTGTTCTAGTATGAACTAGTTGTGTCCCTAATGTGCACTTTAGACCACTGACAATCCTTGCTGCTTCTTCTAATAATTTGTTTGATTTTCTTACTGTCCCAGCAGTGTTCAGTATCATATCACTATTAGTAAATTGAGTACAGTCTCAAGTGTCCTATAACATGAAACAAGGCTCTTCCAATTTAGTCATCCAGCAAGGTTCAACCAAGATCAGATGGGTAAATGTTAGGCTGAAAGTACGCGCAACATAATACCAGTATATTCTATATAATTTCATATTTCTGAGTAAAATAATACCTCTTATATATGACAGAGACTATCTGCTTCTGAAAAGTTGTAACATATTGTTAGCCACATGATCCAGTCCTTAAAAATACTTGTGCTGCTAATCTGATTTATTTCAATGGGATTATTTCCAGAACTAGTTAATGTTATACAGATAACATAAAAGTGCAAGCCAGATCTTCAAACATAAGTGAAGATGTGAAGAAAACGGGTCTGAATAAATATTACAGAGCTGTATTGACAGTTAAATACCTTTTTTGTCTTTTTATTTCTTTCTAGTGTAGAAAGCTAGTTGGACTGTCAAAACTCTGCTTTGATGCTCTTACAACTTGTCCTTCAAAAGACATACTGAAAATGTATTTATTATTTTCACTAAGAGCTTTTGGCTAGGGCCTCCATCTTTGACCAAATCTAAAGCAGTTTGATGACTGTTACTTATCTTCAAAATAGCAGCTTTTCTTTTTTCTTTCCTTTTTTTTTTTTTTTGGAGGGGGGGTGGCAGGGGCAGGGAAGGTGGAGGGGGCAAGGAAGATATGTTGCTCTTAGAAATGTGCAGAATTTGCAGTATGGTGTAAATTTTGTATTTTTGGAAGTCTGATATTTTTATTTTATTCTTTAACTGAGACAGGCCACTTTGTTACATCCAGTAAATCAGGACAGTCAGAATTGCCCTTTAGGCTTACACTGCCTGAGATTTACAGTCTGACTGTCCAGTATGTACAAATTAATCTTGGTGAGGTAAATGGGCTGTTTGTCTCTTGCTAGCATTGCTGTGCACTGCCAACAGAGGGCTGGTTACAGCCAGACCAGAACATGGGTGACGTGGCTGCTACGCTTGTGCTCTGTATGTGCTTCTGTTTCTGCCAGGTAGTGTTCTTGGTTCCTCCTTACTCCTGTGGGCTTCTAGTTTTGTGATCTAGTGATTGGAAACAGCATGGGGATGTATATTCACCCTGCACTTGGAGCCAAAAAGGCTTCTCGTGCCTCCCCAGCTTGGCTAACTTTTCTAGGTGCAGAGCTGGTTCCCAGCTCTGAGCTACTAGAAAGCTCTTCTGGTTTATCATACTCCTCCCACTGTTGTGCTCCATTCTCACATGCATCATCCACATTATGTGTTTGTATTTAGTGTAAGGGAGGGCAAAGTACAGCTTGCTGCCTATTTTTATTGACTGTAGGACTATGCTCATTACTTTCTCTGACCTATGCAATTAGAGATCTATTTTCTTCTATTTTTTTTCCCCTCCCAATGGCTGTGAAAGTTCTGTAGAACAGGCTCACCTACTGTTAAAGTAACCAATAAACAATTGTAAATCAATAAATAATAAACCTGCACGGCAAAATGATGGAATGTCCAGTTTGAAGAGAGAAACTCACTTCTTTCCCAAGCAGCATGGGATATTCAGGTAGTTGGATGTCTACAATGCAAAGGAAAAGAGGAAGTTCTTTCTCCACATAAACTAACCTTATAATTGTTTGCCTGCTTTTAATAGATGCCATGTCACCACTCCATCTAAAATAATTATGAGTCATAAAAGACATTGCAAAGGGAGTGTGTCTGATTCTCTTTTATGAGTAGTCCCCCAGATACTTGATAAATAATATCAGTGCACTAGGACTACCTAACTCGAGAGCTTTGGATGGGTTCTAAAAGTGTTTGGGAAACTAAGCATGCAGGCATTTGGTGGCAGGACACACCCTGTGCACCACCTCACTGAGGATAGAAAATCATCTATGCAAGTGTGTGCAAAACTAGAAACAGCTTTAAAGACCCCTCCTGCTATCGTGAAGCAAATAGGCGGGCAGTGTGGTGCACAGACAGCAGTGCTCAGATGTGCTTGTGTGAGTCCATAGCCTAGAGATAAGACTCAGGAGGTTAAGAGTTAAGTTATGGAAATTTGCAAAAACTGTTTGGGAGGATCTCCCAGAAACTGCAGCACAAATAGTGCACTAGGTAATTTTTTTAAGTTAAAAAAAATAAATAAAAATAAAAAAGGCATTGGTCACAGTGATGAGAGTGGTTTCCAGGCACACCTCTCGAAGGCCTGTCTGCAGTGATCAGTAAAGCAGAAAGGGTTGATTTGAATTTATAGATCTTCCAACCAATTGCACTTACAAGTATAAGTCCTGTAGTTTCATTTGTGTTGTGATCATTAAGAAACCCTGCAATAGCAAGACGTGCTGAGACAGCAATGTGTATTAATGTTGTAGATGCTGCACTAGAATAGTTTTATGGTTTCTTTACCAGAGCTGGCTTGCAGACAGCCTGCACAGAGTGGGAGCAGCAGAACTTGACCTGTTTGTACCTATCTGTCCTCAAGTCCAAGCGAGATTGCATGGGTGGCACAAAAGTGTGCTACAGTTTTAGGCCAGAGCTGCCTCATGGGAAGCTACCGCTGGAGTTCAGCAGCTAAGGAGTAGGCAACCCTGGAGAGCCATAACTCTTAAGACCAGTGTGGCCTGTTACAATCATAGAATCATGTATGTTGGAAAAGATCCTTAAGATCATCAAGTCCAACCGTTAATCATTTTGTTTGTCCTAGATAACAATACAGGCCATACACTCTGATCCAGGGGTTCCAGCATCTGGCTCAACAGCTGCTGGTAGAGTCCTAAATAATCAGGTAACTTACATGGATGTAAGAAAGGCAGTAAATCCACCACTTTCCCAAAAATATTATTAATGTTGTGCTGAAAGAGAACTTGTTCATTAAAACCCAGCTGAATCTCTGAGGAGGAGCTAATGCACCACAGTCTATTCTGTCATCTCCCACAAGAACTTGCTGGCAACTCATCTTGGTGAGTGATGTTAATGAATGGAGGCAGGTTCTTCTCAGAGGGATTTAGTTATTAGCATACCCCATCAGAACAGTCTTGTTCAACTAAACAATTAAAATAACGACATTAAAATAATCATGAAAGTGTATTCCCAATATGTGGTTCCACCCACGCACACACACTTTGATATTGCACAGATGATAGTTCCCTTCTAGATAAAGATCTTCATTTAGAAATGCCTCGACTCCAAAAGGTTCCCAAATGCAGCAGCCCAGTCACCTCCCGCTTTAACAGTGGAATCCTTTCATGGAAAACAGTATTTAGTATTGTCCTGTGAAAAAGACACACAGTAAATCAGGCTGAAATACAGTGCCATAAATCTCCATGAGTCAGGGCAAGGAAGGACAATGATTTCAGTCATTCTATGAAAAGAATAATGGTTCTGCAGTTCAGTATAAAATCTCATCTTTCTATATCCATAAGTCATCAAGCAGAACAAAACAGATTCTGACAAAGCATTCCTTCCATATGAATATACAGAATTAATGGCATTGCTAAGTGTTTTCAGATTTTGATTTTGTCATCATAAGCATCAAGGCCTAGTTTGGAAGTCATCGTGCAGTCACCTTTCTTGACTTTGCTAAGTAAACAGCAGTCACCAAAACAGTGAAATCATTGATGTTTGAATGGAACTGCTCAGTGTCAAACCATTAAACATTGCTTGAGGGAAGCGTATTGGGCAGGCAGCACATGCAAAGAGAAATGTGCAGTGTATCTTCAGAAAATTACAGAAGTCAGGAGAATTCCTCTATTGGTCAGTCAGATTTTTGTAATCAATATAATGACTTATTAGGCACTTCTTTCAAATGTGGTGGTATGGCACATTTCTGTGATTGAGTAGCACCTTGTTTTGCACGTAGGTCTGCTGCATAGGTACAGAACCTACGTATACTGTATATATACACCATGAACTACAGTTTGGGGTGTATGTTCTGCTTATTAAGGTAACATCTTTTATCATCTTTGTGACTTACATTTTATTACCTTCAACTCTCTATGTACCATAACAAAGAATGCAGTTTAAACAGAAACCGTGAGAAATTTGATCTTCTAGTTTTAATACTGGAACTTAGTGTTAATGCTGAATTGGAATAACATGTTTTCAGTATCTTTTCAGGCATTTCTTTCCTTTTCCTATGAAGATATTGTTACCCAATATTGCAGATGGAAATGGCATCAAGCCTTAAACTTGTCTCACACTTGTTTTATGTGGTTTTTTTTTTTCCTCTTTGTTCTGTTCAGTGTTAACTGACATAAGAGGTATGCTGACTTTTACTAGCATATTAAATCTCTGACATCTTTGGCACACAATACTTTTGTTTCTTGCACAAGAGGAGTTACATATTATTTAAAATAAGTGGTTTTTTACATCCACAGGGACAGCACCTGCTATGATTTGAGATAGGAGAAAACAGCCAGGTCATGACCTTATGCAATAAGCAGATTAGTATTCCTCTTTCTTATTATGATATAACCATAGCATATATTACTACTGTTTGCTCATGTAGCAGCAGCCAGCTGACACCTCAGCTGAATCCACTACTTCACCAAGTACAAAGGGGCTTTTCAGATGACTCAAATGACCTTTACCTGTATGTGCAACATCGTGCTTTAGCAGAAAGAGGGAATTAAGGAAGCATGAATCAACGTGTTCCCAATTTTACTGTTAGGGTAAGGAGGCACAAATACTATGTATTAATTTAATTCCAACTTTTCTTCCTAGGAGAATATACCAGGACCACATCTTTACAGGAGACATTGCTTCCATGTTGAAGCAACCAGAAACCCTGCAAATATCTAAGGTGGCTTACTCAGAAGAATAGGACAAAGAGCAAGTATGGATTTCTGAAACAGCTTTTCATATAGGCTGGCCGTTATCCTGGGGCTGCCTGTGTACTGTTTCGCTAAATTACCTTATCTATCTAAAATGTTTGGATTCCTAGCTTTCCTCAAGGTCCTGTACACTGAATTTAATCAAGGTTGAGTCAAAAATTAATTAGAGCCTTTGGCCTTCTGCTTACATAAAGAGAAGAGGTTTCTAATTCTGATCAGGTAGTCTGGCAAGGCTCAAAAGTTACAGCAATAATTCATATGCAATGTCATTGTCCCAGTGTGCGTCCACAGCATGCCTGCCACCAATCCCTATCCGGTTTGCAAAAGGAAAACCCACTGTGTGTGTCAGTAATGTTATAAATAATGCATCCAATTAGTCAGCTACGTGCTGTTGCATTTCCCTGAAGCCCACGAATCTGAAAGCCCCAAAGAAATTGTGCCCTTTGAGAGAAATGTTTAGACATAAAAATTTCCTTTATTCTGAGGTCAGCCCTTTGCACTCTCCTCTCTGTGTTGTACAGCAGAAGACGTACAGAGGCTGCCCCTTGCAGCATGACATAGGATGAGAACAAATACTGAGAGCTCTTGCTGTGACTTCCAGCTGCGTGAGGAGGATGCAAGATAAGGGCTGTCAGGGCAGCATCCGATGCAGGAAAAATGGAAAGAGGCAGCGGGATGTATGATGTGTCTGTGCGCGTGGTAAAGGCGAGTCCAGGCCTTTCCAGAAGCGAGCAGCATCTTTCATTTCACCATTTATTTTTTTTATGGTTCTGCTGAGGTAGTGAATTATTTAATGTCATATGAATGACACCAGTACTGAAATGCAATGCAGCTTGCCGGCAGTGAAATGGAGGCCAGCACAACCTGGTCCTTCTCTTCCCAGCCTGAACTTTTCTTTGATATAAGGAACAAAAATTGTGTTTTGAAAGAGAAAGAGAATCAAATTAGAATTCGCATTAATTAGATTTCCTGCAATAAACCAAGAAATAAATCAAACATGATCCTGGAAAAACAGTTTCTTACAGTTGCAAGTTTGCTTTTCCCCTAAAGAGACACTTGTGCTTGCTTTGAGGGGGTAATGAAACTGTAAACTGAAAAGTCATCTGAAAATGATAAATTAGGCTGTGATTATGCCAAGTGATATTAATTATGCTGATAGACTATATAGCAAGGAATTTTTAACTGATTCGGTTCTGCCTTCTGGCTTACTCTGACAAGTAGCAATGTGTCAGGCTTGGTTTGTTAGTGAGCTTCATCAACAGCAGTAAGAAAGCCCAAACTTGCACTTAGTGCTATGTTAGGTTCTACATGAACATCCTCACAGAGTGGTCCACGGTTTAAACACATTGTATTTGTATTGTTTGTAGAAGCAGATTTATTTTTGCCAAGTTTTTTGTATCAATAGAGCAGATGGCTGAAAAAGAAAAATCGTGAGGGAATTGTTTTCTAATGTGACAAGGACACAGAGGATTTCTGTTTTTCTGCTTTGAAGATACATTGATACATCTTCACCACAAAGTTCTTTTTAAACTACACCATTTTAAAGCAAGCCTCTCTTCTGCCTGGATGTCTAGCATGCTTTGTATCTCAGTGGCAGTGCTTACTTTCAGCAGAAATTAAATGCTGAACCTAATTTTGTTTTTTTCCACATTGATTTTCTTAAGGTCAGGGTGCTATGCAAAATAATGGTGGGACTATCTACTGAATGTGAGATAAAGTAGAAATTAGTAGAGCATCACTGTACAGTTTTGTGTTCTTGACCTGTGGACCAGCACAAAAAGGAATGGGACACAAAAATTATCAGCTCCTAAAATATCTCCACTGCCCTATTGTGGCAGCTTTTTGCCATTATGTAATAGAAGTTAAAATAATGTAGGAAGTTGTAACTTCCCTAGGACTTTTGTTCAGCAAGAGCCACAGACTGAAATCTATCCAATGTACTTTCTAAAGGTGAGAATAAAGACCAGTGGAGTGCTAGTGCCTGCCAATTCAAATGTCCTTTATCAGTTGTACCAATGGGGTACAGTCAGTCCACTTATGTCCCTTCCTTTCTTTTCAGGAGAGCTGTCATGGCTTTATACTGACATTCAGTGCTAGCGCTGGGTGCTCTCTCTGTTGACCGCATCACCTCTTCTTGCTCACATTCTCAGGTTTATTTCCAGCACGGTAGCTTTGAATGACAGTTTTCTATTTTCAGTGATGGGATCAAGTTCTCAGGTCAGGTTAAGACTGCATTCTCATGTCAAGTGGAAGGGACTTTTTTTTCTGGATCAGTAGAAATTCTACCTGCTAATTATTTTCAAGTCACTTAAAACCAAGATGATAGAAAATTAACCTTTGGCCTTAGATGACAGCAATATAAAATCCACACAGTTGTGGGACGTAGGCCAGCCACGAGAGATATCCATGTGCAAGACTCACAAAGTGATTCACTGGAGAATAGTTAAGAGTTAAATCTAGAAATTTTGAAATACCATTTATTCAATAAAAGTGTCTATAGAAAATAGGAACAATAGTTTCATTGTAGGAGTTAATCTCAAAATTTAATCTGTTTGAATCTTTCAGTAATCTTCAAAAGCAGTTTGCAGTTTTCCAAATTAACAGGGAATTCAGGTAAGAGCATTCATTGTACCCTGGATGATTTCTGACATCCAAAGGTGCTGTTAATTTTGCATTTATTCACTCTCAGATATTTTAAGATAGACCAAGTTTTACTAACTTCCTGAGAATACAGTGCTTTACCACTTGTATTAATCTTCTCTCTTTAGTATTTCCCAACAGTAGCATAGGTCCCATGTTCTTACCAACATGGAAGGAAAAAGTGGAACTTGGAGCAGAAGCAGGACTGTGCTGGTTTGTGTTTCACTGAATTGCTTTTAACATAACAAGGCTGTGAAGCCTCTGCACTGTATCACTGGCCAAGCACAGAGGGAGGATTTTGACTCAGGATCCACATGGGTAGGTTGCAATCTCTAGTGAAGTGTTCGGTGTTTTGGTGGACTCTAATACCTGCAAAGGTTTTGTGAGAGAAGAGCTAGGCAGTGTTGCAGCCTTCCTGGCCTCCTCAGCATCAGGTGGTGTTTTTGGTTTACATCAAAATGACGGCTATCTGAATGGGGTCTGTTGCACTTACTGAATTTCTGATGAGCACTACTCCTGTAATCCTGTTATAACAAAATCTGCTACAACAGTCACATCAAACAATACGACACAAAGAAACACTTTTACCTTTACCTTTCTCATATCTCTTTGTCTTACTCTCTCTGTTGGTGACGGTCACTCCCATCAGAACACCCTTCGCCTCCTGCACTGCCACCACAGGCCTCTGCTCAGCTGTGACCTGTGCCTGGCATGGAACTGGCACATGTATCGGCAGCTTTTGGTGACAGGTAAAGAATAGCTATGCAGAAGGCAGCATTAAGATGATGCTATGTATGACTGGAAAAAATTCACTGAGCATTAAGTGATAGCAGATGAAAGCATAAGGGAGGTTTGCAGTAAGCGTCAGATAAGACTGATAACCAAGTGAAAAGGAACCGTTACGTTTGGAGTGCAGGCTAACCACATAATTAGAGCATATTTTATTAAAACATAATGAGTTTACCACTGTAAATATCTGTGATCAGCTCTATGGTGGCAATTAATACATTGTATGTTATTTTTTTAGAAGCTATTGAAAAACTGAGGCTGTTTTAGGCTGTGATAATTGATTTATCAGCATAGCATGCTTTTTGTTACTCCATTACTCAACCCTGTTGTGATTCTGGTTTTGCATAGTCATTCACTTGGAAATCAGTCATTAAAAAAAACACAGACTTAAAAGGATAATTACATTTTCAAACACTGGCAAATGGCAGATGCACACACAGTTCTTTGTTGAAAAAGTCTGCTAGTAAATTTAGTGTGCAATAGACTATCTGTAGTTAATCCAGGGTTTCTCTAACACAGGCAATGGATGGCCAGTACCTGCCGGTGGCCAGAGCTCTGGGCAAATGGTAGTTAATGCCTGAGGAGAGCTGCCTGTTGTTTTCAGGATCAGGCTTGAGTGTGAGCAATTACTGAAAACTTTTTCTTTAAAAGAAATTTACAAGGAGTTTTCTAAAGCCTCCCTGCTATGTCTGCCACCATTCAGATACTGCAAGCTGTGAACCAGATTATGCCACTCTTATGTAGGTCAAATAGTACCTTGCCTACACAGTGGGGTTGTCTCTTAAGAGTGTAGCTCAAGGTAAATATCAAACACACTGTCTAGTCTGTGCAGTGCAGGGTAAGGACACATCATACACTCTGTCTAACCCATGATCCAAACAACTAACACTGTTTCTCAGCCTATGGAGCTTACAGTGTTATAGATCCACAACTTTGTATTGTTAAGGTTCTTTTCCCATTTCTGGGAGGGGTTGTTTTTTTGGTTTTGTTTTTAATCAGTACTGATTTTTTCTAGCTACTGAAACCAAAACACAGTGCTTTCTAGCTACTAAGAAGAAAAATAACCCTATCCTAGCAAAAACTGGGACAGCTGTATTTGTTATTTTTTGTAGTTTACCTGATTTCTGTTGTTAGAGCATCATTGTGGGTATAAGCCACCATTTCTTGAGTCTTGTTTAGCTATTCACTTCTCTGGTGCTTTAAGAAAGCCCTTACTGGTAAGAAAGGCAAACGATAATTTGGTAGTCTTTAATAGTTGCTCTTCACAAATGTAAATGGCATGGGGGGATTGAACAAGGAAAACCATCTCCCATGTTTTTCATTCTTTGAGAAGAGCACTCGTGGTGGCTCTTAACAAAGGGGGAAAGAAACCTGCTTGTGAGAGGACACAGAATTCTCTGTCCAGAAAACCATTGCTGTCCCCAGCCCCCAGCACATACACTGAAAATGTCACTCACAAGCAACTGTCTGACTTTAACATCCAAGTATTTCAGTTCCGTTTTGAGGCAATCAAATTTGTGACTATTTTCATTTCAGATTTATCTTCCTTACTTCTGTTAAGGTTTTGATTTCTTGAGATCTTCAATTTTGCAGTGATGTTTTCATTACTGTGTGAGTTGCTTGTAAAACTCGGGATGAAGAAATCCTTCCCTGGCCTTAAGAACTCTTGCCCTGAAAGGTTTTACCTTAACAGATACCTCAGATTATGCTTAGCTGCAGGTTTCAGTCACTGCAAATCAGGAAGCAACACTGAGATTTTAATTCTTTCAATATAAATGGCTTTTTCTGCTTCTTCTCTGAGACTATTAAAAAAAAAGAAGTCTGTAATAACAGCAGCTCTCAAACTGTAGAGAAAGTCTTTTCCCTTATCTAGATGACATACCACTTCATACTAAATCTGTCACTAGCACATCCTTGCTGCCCACTCTGCAATGCCTCCAGGATGACAAGCTTTGTGATTAACTGGAAAAAGAGCAGTCTCTCCTCACCTCAGAGTATGGGAGTGAAAATAGGCTCAGTGTGGAAGGCAATTCTGAAACAGAGTATTTTTTTAGTCTCCAAAACTACTGGGGCTGTTCTACAAGAAAGGCAATAGCTGGGGTTTTACTGCATACACATGGGCACTTTTTTTATTGTTTTCATTTCAAGTGATACATCATATGTAAACCAGGATGGTTGTGAGGTGAGAGGCTGACACTAAACCTGGTTTCCTAAGAAAATGAGGTCTGCACAATAAGCATCAGAGTCTGCCCTCTTCTAGTAACTTTGAATCTATTTTCCTGGTTCAGGCAAATTTGAACTTAAGTTCATAAAAACTTCATGGAAAGAGGCAGCTGGGTAAAGAGGATAACTGTGTTTTCCTGGAGAGGGAAAGGAGAAGCCCAGTCTGTATCGTGTACCAGCGAACACACGTGGGGGACAGCTCTTATCATGGCTTCAGAAGCAGGAGAAGCTTTGATCAGTGCTCGCCTCCAGAGAAACCAACCGCAAGACACAGCGCCGTGGGACGGCAGGGTTCTTACTGTGCCGTACATACATTTCTTGAAGAAGTTTCATTCTAGTCTGTCATTTGAGTGCAACCGCTGCCAGTGGGTGAGTGGCAGGGCCTCAGCCAGGGCATCGCCTTGGCTCCGTCAGACTCCCACTCCCACGGGCGGGTAAAGTTCCTCTGCAAATTGGGCTGGTCCCTGTGCGCCTCTGTTCGTGGGGACAGGCTAGCAGCAAGGCACGGCTAATGCTTTGTTTTACAGTCAGGCTAGGGTGACACTCTGTACAAACTGAACTTAAAAAACCCCATTATAGCCCCCAGCTTCCCCCCTACCTCTGTACTTGAGGAAGCACTTAGGCAGAAGGGCAATCCTTTAATTCACACATAGGGAAAGGACACACTGCAAGCACTCCTGCTCTGAAGAGAGCTGCTCACGTAGATGCAATCCTGGCAGCTTCTGGTGTGCTGTGAGGACACTATTTTATCTTTACTTTTAATGGAAAGGATAAAGTGGAATAGTAATAATGGGACTGATAAATTAAAGGAAAACTGTAACCACATAATTATGTCAGAATCAACTAACAGCCATGAAAAGCCGATTAAGCCACATTATGCAGATACATGTAACAGAATACTATTACTAAGTCCTTTGCAGTGGCATGCCTAGCAATTAAGAGACCACTATTGGCAGCACACAGTGAAAACAATGATAATGTATAGTTAAAAATGTTTGGACAAAAACAGTGCATAGAGTACAGGGACTGCCTAGAACTGAATACAGGAGCATCCGCAAAGACACCAGCACCCAGGGGAAAAACCAAAGATGTTATTCCAAACAGACTGTTTGACTAGGATGCTGGGTATAGTTTGGAGTAATTTATATTTATCATCAAAATGAATTTACTGGCTTATCCATAAATGAAAAGCTGCAGTGCAGTAAGTAGTCTGTATTTTCCAACTTCCCACAAATTTCAGGTTGTGCAGGCTAATGGAGGAATTCCATATTTTTTTCTGAATTAAAGAAGCTTGCAGAAATATTCTGATTTAGGCAGTAAGAATATTAGGTAATGTTCCTGTGGTTGCAACTATTCAGTAAATATTTGGGAATGAGATTGCTCGGTGTTGTGTGCTCTTATGTATGTGCTATTTCCAGATCAGGGACCTGAAGAAGGTGTCACCCATTGACTTTCTTCCTCGTTTGGAGTACTGGGATTTATTGTTTCCTCTTATTCACCATAGAAAGAGAGTTGAAGGTTCAATTCTATCCTTCGCTTCCCTTGCCAGCCTTTGCACACTCTTGCACAGCAGTTCTCATCTGCAGTCAGGGAGAATTGCACAGGAACAGGCTCTGAGATAACGTTAGTGTGGGGTTCAGAGTTCCCACAGGCTTTATAAAAAGATACGCTCCTACCAGGAACTACTCCACGTGACTATCAGAGCTCATCTAAGGGAGCAAAACCAGATGGGATTTTTTGGTGTCAAAGGATGAGCATGCTGAGGAGTTCGTACTCCCCTTATTTTCTTTATCATGCCAGACAGGCTTCTGATTCATGCTACCAAGAGAGTTTGCTTGCAGAAATCCAGCATAGATCCTTTAAATATTTATCCTACATATTGTTTTCCAACATATATATTCAGGTTTTCTTCTCACTTTATTTATGGAGATAGCTGAACTGGTGTGAAATGCAGGTAACGAGAGGTCAATAGCATCTGTGCCCACAGCAGTGCTTTCCTGAGCTATTATAAGGGAAGGGAAAGAGTGTGTGTGCGGTTATGCTTTGATTACAGAAGCCAGGTGATATGTTTATAAATGAAATTCTGTCAACAACTTAAGTACTAAGGATATGCAATTAATGAAATCTATGACAAACCAAGATTTATTATGACCAGAAGACATGCCTTTACTGAAGAAGTGAGACTGTCCACAGAAGGTTAAAGTATTTATTATGATGTCTATAATTACTTGGTCTATTTTTCCTCATCCTTTTTATGTGGGAATGTTGATGCTTACAGAGTATTTTTCATGAGAGAAGAGTATCATTATCTCCACTTTTACATATGAACAAATTGACAACCAGAAATTTGGAGTACCCTAGGTGAGGTACCATGCCATAGCAATGGGGGAATTAAGAACCCAACCTTTCTGTGTCCCAATTTCAAGTACTTGAGGGGAGCTTCTAAACAGGAGGGAGAGTGATCTTTTACATGGGCAAATAGTAATAGGAAAAGGGGAAATGGTTTTAAACTAAGAGAGGGGAGATTTAGGTTAGATATTAGGTAGAAATTTTTCACCCAGAAGGTGGTGAGGCACTGGAACAGGTTGCCCAGAGAAGTTCTGGATGCCCCATCCTTGGAGGCATTCAAGGCCAGGCTGGATGGGGCCCTGGGCAACCCTGTCCACAGCAGGGGGGTTGTAACTAGATGATCTTTAAGTTCCCTTCCAACCCAGGCCATTCTATGGTTCTATGAATTGTACACTCTATACTGGATGCTGGATTTAATAGCATAGTGGTTTTAGCTACTGATAGTATTGAACACTTGATTATTCATCCTTTTATTTGAAGCTGGAGCATCATATTCCTTCTCCAGCAGAGAAATAACTTAAGTCCATCTCTTTCACTTTTTTCAGAACTCGGAGAAAAAAAATTGTTTCTGAAGTAAGAAACTGCCACCAGTAGCAGTGTGTGCTCCTACACCATCTATGAGAAATGATGCTTTTCCTGTAAACTAAATAATATACAAATAGTCAATAAATAAAACCACTGAAAACAACAGTAGTAAACCTTGGGCAACTCTTGTAAGAAAAATGGTGCCTTTGACACAGAGGTATCACTGCCAAATTGTGAGTCTGTCCATAAGGTGTGTTGTATTCTATCAGGATGTGTGGCTCTGACACACACTGAACATACAAACCCCGTTACAGCTTTTGGCTGCTTTTGACTCTGAAGATTTAACTTGCGTGTTTGCCTGTAAAAGAGTATTGTTAGGAATGTTCTTGTAGTTGACAGTACTACTGCTGAGCTCAAGGCACGCTTCTGGAAGATACCCCTGACACTCTTACATTCTTGCTGCATACTTCCACAGATCCATCAGCCAAAATATCACTAATGATACGCACTTTTAATTTCACAGATGAAGGAACTTGGCATCATTGTATACAACTGCAGCTGCCTGGTCCTGGATTTACAAAGGATATTTGCCTTGTATAGCTCATTAAGATACAAGAATAAAATACCTCCAAGTTGGTCTAAGAGACTATATGGAGTGTATGATACTCAAAATAAACTGACGCTGCAGCTGAACGAGACAAAATCAGAAGCTTTTGTGTCGGTAAGTTCTGAAATGAGTTGCAGAAAGGGAGAGGAGGGAGGAAACTTAATTAACTCACCAGATTTTTGGAAGACCTGGAAATTTAAGACCTGCTTCCTTTCCTAATATTGTCCTTTATGAACTACAGAGAAGTGAGACCAAGTTAGGGAGGTGTTAGTAGCAACTGTGAAGAGAATCTCAAGTGTAATTTCACTGATATAGAGATGTTCACAGTTCCCTGAAGTAAGTCCGTCATCATGCTGTGTTGTTGCTGATAGAAACTGTCAGGGAGAAATCACCATGGATGATAATTTCCATGAATAGGAACATATATGTTGTAAATTAAGCTTATACTTAAGTATTTCTCTAAATTGGCCCTAACTGAAGAAGATGCACATCACCACTATGCCCTTAACCATGCCCTTAGTACTGAAACTGGGACTCATGCTAGTGACTGGAAATCCAGCTATAGAGGTAAGACTACTACAGCTGTCACCTACAGAAGACAGAACTTGATTGATAGTCAAATAATGCTGGAAAACCAAATCATTCTGTTCTCTGGGAAAATAGTTATTGCACTAGGTATACTTTTGTGGGGAAGTCTGTAATTGAAAGGTTTTAAAAAGTTATTTGCCTTTTCATATGGTGCAGAAGAGACAAATCACTTGTTTGTTTGTTTTTTTCATTCTGATTTCTGTGACATTGTTCTCACTTGCAATTTGCCAGGACTGAAGATTCTGCAGAATTTAATTTGAGCATTATTCTTTTTCCCTTTCTCTGTAATGTTACTGTTTTTCCTTCTGTGTTCATAAAACGATAGGGAAGCTCCACAAATTTGGTTATTTATTTACACCAGCAGACAGAAGGTGAATGACTTGGGAGTGAAAGGACTGTTAATCAGACATCTAAAATGATACAGAGTAAGCTTGATATCAGAACTTGCATTTTTATCAGTGTAATTTATAAGGATTAATCCTCCTCACCCTGTTCCATTGAAAGCATTCATACTTCTGTAGATCATTACCTACTTTAGCTTTATTTTTAAATGACATTTTAAAACTTTTAAAATTCAAAAGCAATCCTCATGGCAGCACTGTCTGTGTGTGTAATTTTAATGGGAGGAAATGGAGCAGTCCTCCACCTCAGCAGTGATGTAACAAAACTGGAAAAAAGTACCCAAAGCAATAGAGGTGATGAAAGATGCACAGTCTCTTTCATTTTGGAGGTAATTACATGACTAAAACCAAGCTGCTAAGAGTTATTTACCATTCTATATGAAACAAGGGGCAAAACCCCCATTGCTTTATAGCCAGTTATGGCTAAAACAACACATGGGATGTAGGAAATTATTAAGTTGCACAGCCACTAGCCACAGGATGTTGGTGCAGATGACTGCTTATACAGGGCAGGGTTTACCTTCAGCAGCTGGGAACCACAACATGTTCAGGAGTCCAGGATTTTTCACACTCCTACAACCAGTAGAGAGACAGCTGTTTTAGAGTGAAAATCTGGAAGTGCACAAGACAGCCAGAATTAGCAGCCATCTGAAGAAACATATGCTTCCACTGATTCTGGAGAGTCTTACATATGCTTCCACTGATTCTGGAGAGTCGTAAGGACTGGCTTAAATTAGAGACTGACTTTCAAACACATAGGTAAGGAGCTGTGAAATGAACTCATATTCCATTCTAAGCAATCTATAAAAAAATGGAGAAACCCTGATGAAAGCCAGTCCTGGAGGGGCACACAGTAAGGAAAGCTGGGCAAGGCAACCTTTAAGGAATGTGACATCCTAGACAAAGAGAAGTGAAGATATGCTCTCCAAAAACTGCTCTTCTACAGTTTGCAGAACGTTCACTTCCTCCCTGTGATTTGTATTTTCTTTTTGTGTGGGCAACAAAAGCCTCTTCTCTTGAAATTCCACTTCAGAAAACAAAAGGAAGGAGTGGCTGGTACTCCAGAAGCTCAGATCAGCAAAGTCCAACTCCAAGAGCTACTTGAATTTGTAGCCACAGCCATTTGGGCTGGTTCCTCCTTCCTGAGAACAGGTTTTTCAATAAATTTCTCACCTACTAGAAAATTCTCAATGTTCACCAGCATGCCCCTCTGAAGGGCAGTTCTGGAGCTGCACTGGACTGGTTTGGTGGAAACAAGTGTTAACATTGCTGTCTGCTCCTGAAATAGTGGTAAGAAGAAAGTCTCTGTGAGCCAGGCAGTTCACTCATTGCCAGTGCTGTGCTGCTCCCTCCCCAGTCCTACATTGCCTCCCTTTCACTCTGGAACAACACATCCCCCTGAGCAGGGCATGGCAAGGTGCTGTTGCCCAGTGACAGCACAGGCCTGTTTCTGGCAGGTGAAGAGAAGTATCAAACAGGTATTTGATCAGAACAGCAAGTACTGTACAAGCAATGCTGAGAGAAGTACTAAAATATTTTTTTATGGCCACAGAGGGAGTCAGTCGTGCCACAGGGTAGTGAGTGGCATGCTCAAACACAAATTTTACACTGAGGACTTTAGCCAAAGTTTTTATTTTAATTATCTCTAAATATCTTTCACTTTCTAGTCTTTATATTGAACACATTGAAAAAGACAATATATAAGAATTCCATTCTTTAGCTGTTCTGTAACTTAAAACTTCTATTCAAGAAAATAGTAAGAGTGGAAGAATAAAGCCTCTTAAAAGTTTCAGATCATAGATAATTTAAATTATGTTTAACAAAACCACTTTACACTTTTTCTTGAGTCAAAACTCATTCTTTGAAAACGTATTTCAATGTTTGTGGTGCATAAAACATGTATAACATGCAGTCATTGAATATTTTTGTTATAGTCGGGAATCATGGCTATAATGTTGCCTAGCAACAAAATCATCTTCCAGACTGGCTGATAAAACCTAAGAGGTTTTGGTTGTTTTTCTTTGTGTTCAGGAATGGATCTGGAATATTTGTCTTAACATCTTGCTGTTAATTTTCTAGTATTTTCTGACCTTACTTGTAGTAAATCCTTAAGAAAGGATTAAGAAACCTTAAGATTCACTGATTAAGAAACTATTGTGACAGGTATTGTATTGAAAGAAAAAGACTAATCAAACCCCAAGGATCTGTCCCTAAGGAAAACAGTAATCTCGATGTCAGATGCAACCCAGGCAGATAACAAAGGTGAGAAGGTGATACAGCAGCAGGAAGGGAGCAGCCTGGCAGGACCAGCTAGCTGTTAAGAAAAGGGCAAGTGGCACCTGCTGTAGCTCTCAACAACCTCTGCTCCCAGGAACCATGTGGTTGCCTGAGAGCAACTTGGCAGGTGGCTCCTTGTCTCTCTCCCTGCTCGGGAGGAGAAATAGAAAATCCTGGGCCTCTCTGCTGGCTTGGCCTTGCTGGCAGACACGTTCAACAGCCCTAGGTACAAGGCAAAAAAGCTGAAATCTGGGCTTACCACCTACCAGCTTAGTACCAGGTAAAGAGTTTATACCTGAAGCTAGGTTTTAAAAATGTTTCTTGCAAAAGCTCAGCATCTGCCTGCGACAGGGACTGAGCAAACAGTGACTTTGTGTGGAGCTTGAAACAGAACTGACACAATAGACTTAATTCCTGGTAGTAAGTGAGGGATCAGGCTCATGTGGTAAGAACACAGATATTGCTCCAGCTAATAGTAACCAGTCCTGGGACTCTTTGTAACAAAATTCTCTGAAATGTAACTTCAACTAGAGCTTCTTTGATGGCAGTGGATGTTTTGAAGTTTGTTTCTTCTACATTTTACCCACAGTTATGTAGTTTAAATGCCATATTTGACCTTTTGCCTTCACAGAATTCACCTAAACTCTTCTGCCCAAAGGACAGAGTCCTGGATATTGAAGCTATATACAGTGTTATCGATGATGCGAAACAGTTTGTATACATAGCTGTCATGGACTACTTGCCGATCGTCATTGACACCAATGCTAAACGGTGAGTGTCCACGTTATCATCACACCAATAAGATCTGTTGGAGAAAATGAACCCACAGGACAGTAGTTATTACTGTGGACCAATTTCTTGGGGCCCAATTCTGCTCTCATTGAAATCAGTGAGAGTTCTGCCATTGACTTAAATGGGAGCAGAATTGGGACCTAAGAAGACATTTCCAGATCTGGGTCCTAAGCTTTGGATCTGCCTTCCGAAGGAGATCAGAAATTGTCTAGTCTGACCATCTGCAAGTGACTGGGGCCCACAAATACAAGAACCTGCTTATACATGAATCCTATTTCTTACAGTATTGTATTTACTATCTAGATACCACAGCTACTGGCATTTTATGAGTATCATACAGATATTCAACATGAGAGAGAGAGAGAGAGAGAGTGTGTATGTTTGTGTTGAGAGAAATAACATGCTGTGAGTTCTCCTATACAACCTGGGAGATGTTATTATTTTACTGAAATATACATATACATGAAAATTCCAAATTCAGCATGGATTATATTTGAATTGTATCACATTTTGTTTAACTGAGAGTTGCTAAAAACAAACAAAACCAAGTAATTTTTAAACACAGTTTGTACGGACCATTAAAAAGGACTCACAACACAAAACTAGAATCCCAGTGTAATAAAACTATCCAACTCGGAAGGCAAATATCCAGTGGTCCTCCTGCTCTTGGTAATACTCACAATGGATTGAGCATCTAGTAAAACTCACCATTCCATTCATGTGCTTTATTTGAACACAGCCAAACTAAATATGGTTCTGTGTTTTTTTCCAGTTTTGCGTAATTAAAGACAATTTGTTCAAATTTTTCAAAAAATAACTATCATTTGACTGACAGCAATTGCAAGCTGTTTCAAATCTACAAGAGGGTTGTAGATTTACAAATCTACAGCCTCTACCACAGTGAAAGAATCATGGGTAGTGCTGTAGGAACATCAGTTTCACAACAGGCATCCCTGCATTCCTCCTTCAGTTGGAAGGGAACTTGGCATGTAGAACTGTTACAGGGTTGCAGTTGATGCTGCCTTCCATGCTTCTCCTCACTTGGTTCTGGTGCCTGAAGAATGCAGAAATCTATTGAATTAGAGAGATCTAGGGAAGCCATCTGTGTGAATTCTTCAACATTTTCCCTACAGTATGGCTTTGTGTTTGAGGCACTGCCACAACTTCCCTACCTTGTCAGCTCCCAGTTCTCACTTTTAAGTTATTTGCTGTGATTGTAGAGCTCAGACTTCATTAGGCTGAATGCCTTAATGCTGCTGGAATAAAGAAAACTTGCATTTCCTTTGCCTAATTCTCCCTGTCCTGACCCACTCCCACATCAAGTCAGGAACATAAAGCTAACGCAATTGTGAGAATAGCACGATGGAAGCCACCATCCCATTCCTGGCAGAATTTCTGCAATCCTTATCAGGAAAAAAGGTAGCATCCTCCTTAAACGACCCATCATCTGCTGCTGAAGGATACAGGCACCCTGCATAGCAGCAGCTCTCCTTTTCCCAGGCAAGAGATGGCAGAAGGCATTCCAGTCCCCAGCCTGTATTGTCCCACTACAGAGGAAAAAAAGGATGGCAGTCAGGGAGGGACCCAGTGTTTGTGCTCCCTTGCTTGTGTCACCTGCAAAATAGCCTTCTTGTGGCCCGGCCCGGGCTGGGCAAGCAGGACCCTCTGGCTGTAGCTCCTTCTGCTGCTTCTCTGGCACTGCAGGAGCTTCTCTTGTCTCACCACAGGCAGTGACACAGGAGTAACTCCCAGCTATGGGCAGACGTGGTACCTGCATTTTGTGTGAGTGTTTTGGCAGCTCTCTGTGCACCTGCACAGATGGAAGATGTGCTCAACCATCCACAACCTCACTGTCCCTGCAGTTTTGGTGTGGGGCAGAAGGACAGAAAAAAAGGATACTGGCAGATCTGTTTAGTGAAAGCCCCTTTAAATGAGAACAGTATTCCTTCAATGGAAAGAAAATGAAATTCACACGCTTTTAGTTCTCTCTACGATGTCTAGACTTGGCTGCATACAAATCCTTTTTTTTTTTTTAAGTTCTCTGAATATATTGTATTCTTTCTGCACAGGTACTGGCCGTATTTAGACGGGAAGATAAGAGAAGCGCTAGTTTTACGAAGTATTAAAGTACGACTTCTCATAAGTTTCTCAAGAGATACAGATCCCCTTACTTTTAACTTTGTTTCGTCTCTGAAAGCTATTTGCACTGAAGTTCCAAGCTGTAGTTTGAAAGTTGTAAGTATATTCCATATTGCTTTGAAATCTTTGAAGCCCTCACAAAAAAATCAAGAAAACTTCACAACTGAGAAGTGGTTTTGTTAGTATCAAATCCTTTAAATTTCATTAAATAACATAGGAAATGTAATATAATGAACTGAATTTGTTCCTAGTAGTAACAGACCTAGCAATTAAGACAGAAAAATAGAATGATGCCAAAAGCAGTCTGTGTGGCGGACAGCCCATGTAAACCCCTACATCTGGTCTTTCATAGCAAAGCTAACAGAGTGAACCGCAGTCATATGTCTTGTTTATACTGGCTGATGAGAGTAAATGTGACAGCATAAAAATGTGTTTTAGTCTGGATTTGTATAACCTTACTGTTCAGCTGCGTAAGCATCTGCTTTTCCTTTAATCAAGTACAACGTACAAGAAAAAATTTACATTAAATTCAGGCTACAAATTCAGAATTCTGAAGACCACAATAACCATTCTGTGACTTCATTAGATATGCAATACAGGAAAGTGAGACATAGCATGTGTGTTACATTTGTATTAGAGAACAGAGTGCATGGTAAGTATTACTTTCCATTTGATACATTTCATTTTTATGAAATTGAGGAACACTAGAAATCAGTCATCTTGGATCAATTTCTTTTTGTTTGTTTTTCCCAGATAACTGTTTTAAATAATCTGCTATATTATTTTGACTTCTTAATTGATAATCCACTGAATCCATTTCTTTTTAAAATTGACAATTGTAAAAAACAAGCACTGTTTGTGTTATAGGCACACTATGTGGTATTTATGCATATCTTGAAATAGAGATATTTGTTAAAAGGAACATGGTTATTACAAGTTTCCTAGGTAAGAAGCAGCATAAAGTGTGTTTTTATGTCAAAAAGCCCATATATGATTGACACTGCTAAAGCCACTTCCATTTTGAGTAACTACTAGCTTGTTCCTTATTTATCAATATTCTATCTATGAGTTCAAAAGTATTTTTTATTTAAGTGGCACCTAATGCTCTACATACTCGTATCCATTTCCATCTATTTACAGCAGGTAAAATCCTTAGTAGAGAATTTAACTTGTCAAAAACTAAATGCTAAAAGGAAAAAAAATATATTTCTAGACATCTATTCTAGGTAGCTAGTCTAGCTAGAATATCTACACGTAGAAAATACAAATACAACAAATTGCTAAACTGTCCCCAAAATCTCAATATTGTTCTGACAGAAATGGCAACCCCCAATCTGTTCTCTTGGGGATAATATATCCGAGTCCCATGCAGTGTGTTCAGTAACTTTTTTATTTCATTTAAGCTGTGGAGGATAACAATGCCATGTACAGGTAAGTAAGCGTGTGGCGACATAAGAAACTCAGAGACTGGTTAAGGGAACAACTTAGTGACGGTTATCAATCATAAAAGTGCACCACAGTACACCATTCAGTATTTAGGCACTAAAAAAAAAAACCCACAAAGTTTTTGAATTTTATTTCTAATGCACCAAAAACCTGCTTCAGCCCTAATAAACTTTCATCATTGTGGGGAGGAGGGGTGTGTCACACCAAGAACAGACTCTCCTCGGTGCTGGAATGAGCAGGAGCCTCAACTCTCCTTGGTATTTTAGAGTTCTTCCAACAATTCTGTTACAACCTCTGATAACATAAAATTTACCCTAACATATTTTTCCAGTGGGAAGACAGAGATTCTGACAGTTCACAGCATGAAGTGTGAGATAAACAGCAGCCTCTGGGCTCCTTTACCTTTTCTCTGCAATTAAACCATTTTAATTAGATTTGGTAATACTAATGGCAGATAAGCAAGGCTTTGGAATCTGTGTCTAGCTATTAGTTTCCTTGATGCAACAAATGATATTTAAGATTTGTACTGGAAATCTCATTTTTGTCTGGCACTGATGCAGACAAGGACTGCATATAGCTCCAAAACAAAATAAAATAAAATTTTAAAAATCTAACTCAGACTTCACCCTTTAGGGTAAAACAGATGCATTTTCCTCTTGTTGTCTGGTAAATTGGATCTCTCTGTATCAGATTAAATCCCGAGAAATTTCTAAGTTTCTGAAATCATCAAGTTTCCTGTTGGAAACTATGCAATGTGTAATATAAAGGTATCAATTCAGCTGTTCATCCTGCCAATCTGGATCCTGAAGCAGGTTTGAAACCCCAGTGCCCCTTGATGAATGAGGAAATGAGATGAAGAAAAGTTCGTGGCTCTTATCCCACAGAACACAAAGATGCGGGGGTTTTGTTCATTTCAGAGCCTTTACTATGTGGCACTGTGTTGCTTTTGGTATGCGGCAGCCGTATACTTCGTACAGTTCAGAATGCCAAGGCATAGTGAGTATCACAAACTATGAGAATTTAGTAAGAAAAATGATGTGCAGTGTTTTATTAAGATTAATGCTTGGCTATAAAAACCCAAGCTGTTCTGTAGCACTAACTCATTTTCAATAAAGAGTAGAGAACAGACCATATTTTTTCTATCCATTATAGAACGTTTCTCATTAACCTGCACTCCGTTCTATTTTATGGCAGAAATTCTTTGACCTTGAGGAAGAGAGTGCATGCTTTCTTAAAGAACAGAAGAACACTTCCCTTCCCAAATTAAATCGTAACAAATACATGGTGACCGATGGAGCTGCATACATTGGTAAGTAACCACATCTCAAGAAATTATAGTTTGTAGCCAAAAGTCTGGAGTTACACCCATTTGTAAATGAGGAATTACAGCTGTTATGCTTGTTAAGTTAAAATAATAGTCTCTTTTCTTTGGGGACCTGGATGAAGATTGAGCCTTTTATAATTTAAAATTATTTTTTCCTTATGAATCAATTTCTCAAAAGTAACATTCTGCTTTCAGTATTTAAAAACAGACTGAAAACACAAATACAACACACTTTATGAAGAAGGAATAAATTGGATTGTTAACATATTTTCTTGTTTCTGCAATCCAATGAAGATAGACTGTTCTCTATTTCCAGTGTTACTACTAAAGCTATGGTCAATCCTGGTAAATACTGCACAAATGCCTTTCATCCTCATCTTCTGAAGTCTTATTCCATTTACTGTAATAACATTTCAGGCACCCTCCCAACATTAAGCACATACCTAATTGGTATTTTGGGTTGAAGGTGTAGTTAAGTCACTGTACAGCACCTGGCCAATGCTCACTGAATGCAGGTTAAAAACTACCTTTTAAAAAAAAATCTGACTGCTTGAGCTGTGAGTGAGCTGCAGGATCAGAAAACTGCGACTGAATTAAGAAGTAACTCATGAGATTTTATACAGCCAGGAGAGAAATCATGCATTCTAATATGCTGCAGCTCAATGCTTTAGTTACTTCCTCACCCTGACCCACTGCAAAGGGCTTAAAGCCAGCGATTGCAAAGCAGTGAGGAAGGGCAAAGGCTGCAACGCAGAAGCACGCCCACACACACACACATCCCCCCCCCCCACACCTCTCTCTTCACCTATCCAAATCTTATTTTTCACTTCTAATACTGCAGCTTATTCCTCTCTTGTATCCCAAATGTTTTAGGAGCCCACTCCAAATCTTTTTCTTTTTACTCCATCTTAAATTCTTTGCCATAGCCAGATCAAATTTCAGTAACTTATAGCTTGTCTACGCAGCATGGATTCTTAGCTAAGCTGGTTTTTTCCCTTCCCTTTGTCCTACATTCTTAGATAGATAGATATATATTAATAAAAGAAAGAAATAATCAAAGCTGTGTGAAAGTAATACAAATGCATGTGGAGGACCTGACCTATCTTTTACTTGAAATCATAGGAAAAGATGTCCCTTATGATGAGGCTTCAATTTACCATCCTTGACAATTTTAGAATTCTTAACGTTTCCTGCTGAAGTAGCTAAAATGATGCTGAAAGAACTGGTATAAATTTCTCAAATACCTTCATGTTTTATGTATGTTCAGATAGTTTTAAAATATTGCCTCTAGTAACAGCATTTTTTCTCTACAATACTGCATGTGTTATAAATGTATAACTTAAACAGTTATAGTTCTAGTGAAATAAATAACTGAAACATTTGGTCTACCTGTTTTCAATTAATCCAATACTCCTCTTTGTGATGACCAGGATTTGAAATAGACATTCATTACCTTAGATTTCAACAAAGGTGGTACTAACTGGCATAAACCAGTAAAACTTGGTTTTCTTTCCTAAATAGTATCTATCAATGGGTAATCTGTAAAAGACCTATTGGTTTGGCTCAGCATTACGGACCAACCACTCTCCAACTCATCTACTTTAAATTGTTTATATGCAAAAAATTATTTTCATTCTTGGCACTGAAAAGGTTGGTGGTGAAAGTGAATGGAGTAATAATACAATATATGCAAAAGGAAGAGCAAGTCAGTTTTGAATAAATAAAACCCCATGGTTTTATCTGTGAAGGATTAGAGCTGTTAGACTTCCAGAAACGACCTGCACTACACACTGGTACGTAATGGACTTTTTTCTTTCCCACTACTATAGAAAACTTATTTTCGTCACTGGGGCACTGGGGAAAATGACTCTGTATCATGCTGGATTGCCTTGAGAGAGATTGCTTTTTAGTTTTTAATGTTAGAAACTCATTGTATATTCCTGCCTTTACTTGTAGGTAATTTTGATTGGGTAGGAAATGCTTTTACGCAGAACGCTGGAGCTGGCCTTGTTATCAACCAAGCAGACGCGGGGAACAGCACAAGCATCATTAAACAACTCAAGGCTGTTTTTGAAAGGGACTGGTATTCACATTATGCCAAAAGTTTACAACCAACAAAAATCCCAAACTGCTTCAATCACAAACTTAATAAAGCAACATCAAATAAGACTGCCATGAGCAATGCGAATTAGAAAGACTATTTTACTGTTTAGTATGGCAATGAAGAATTACATTGGGGTGTAGCCCTCTTTCATATTTACAGACAAAAGACTTAAAGAAAAAGCAAAAAAAAAGTTTGGTTGGGGGGGTGTTTTTAGGAAAAAGCACACTTATATAAAAACTGTCTAAACTATATTCTCTATATTGAATTATTTAAGACTTTCAAATTTGTTACTTCTGACACTGAATGTCATTTCTGCTTCCATGTTAATTTTAATGTTCTGCATGTGTCAACTTTTCTGTTTCAGTTTTAGGACTTACCTTAATTGCCATCCTGGCTAGAACGAACCTTGAGGCAAAACCAAGATTCAAGCTATGAAATGGCATTCTAAGATCAGTTATTACTGACATAGAAGTTAGATGGTAGGTTCATTGCATTAGAAAACATAAAGGAATAAGCAAATTTTCATCCATATAAACCACTCCCTTTACATGAATACTCAGTCATGCAAATACTTCCCAGTTTTGAGCATTTAGTTTGAGTATCACTCTTTCATGTCTTCTAACTAGCCTTAAAATACATTAAGAGTTACATGACTGGTAATTCATTCATCTCCTAGAAGTATGAGAAGGTTTTGAGGGACTGGGGTTGGCCTCATCAAACTTGTCATAATCCCTAAAGCCTCTCAGATAAATGGATTTTTTTATCAAAGTAATGTGGATTCCTTTCAATGTAATAGTTATTTCCAATTATACTGTGTTTTATCTAACCATGAAAAACCTCTGGATTAATAGCAAAGACCTAGGACTGAATTTTTTTTTTTTTTTTTTTTTTTTTTTTGGTAATCTCAAGAAAATTTATTCCCCAAGTTAAATATTGATCAAGTGCAAGTCTGCAGTTGTGTGATGACTCATTGTCAAACCAATGCATATATAAAAATCAAATACTGCTTTTTAGGAAGATAAATGGTTATGCAAACTCATGCAATAATTGTTGTTAAATGATCATGTAGTAATTCTGTTTGATTTTACACCTAGGAATTTTTTTCTTTCCTTTTACTTAAAAAAAAAAAGAAGTGAAATGGAATTTTTTTATTGAACTGTCATCCATATAGGTGAATAGAGCAGCACAAACAGAAACGTGATGCCTTCATTTAGCCCACAGTTTCAGTTGGTGTTAACAGTGTGCCTCTACAAACAAAAGTCAGCTGCACCAAGAAGCAACTGTTCTGTAAAAGTGTGAATTTGCTCTTTAGAAAAATACATATAAATGTTTGACAACAGGTTTTTCTCCAGTCAGAGTTGTAATAGCTCAGTTTCATAATAAAAATGTTTCATTACTATCCTTCTGCTTCTGTTGAAGAAATAGGGCCAGGAAAGCAAACTGCATTCAGTGTTTTGTTAAATACTCGCAGAACTTTTTCCACAATGTCGGCTCTTCTCACCCGGCCGTACGTTACTGCAGGCACACTTCAAACGCAGCGGGCAAGAAGAGCAAGAAAGCCAACCATGTCCCAGTGTACTATTTTAAAGTTAAAAAGCCACCTTGACTTTCAAAACACAGGTTTCATTGACAAGGTTCAAAATGAAATTTATTTTAAAGTAAGCACAGCTTAGGGAATTCTTATACGGTAATGTATGCACAACTTCAAATTGCCAGCTAGAGACACACCACAAAACTGGTTATGACCACAAAAGGCACACTTTTGACAAAGTATGTTTGTTTCTTTTGCAGTTGCCAAGATTTACATAACCTTACTGAAAATAATGACATCATAACAAAAAAAATTTTAAAGTTGTCAACTTTTACAGAAAAGATTCTGCTCAGCTCTAATGCTCAATATCATTATCTAATATTCTAATACACACATGCCCTTTCTTAGCCTCCTCCCACACACACACACAGAAGCAAGAAACAAGTATCTGAAAAGAAAAAAGTTTCCTGAGTTGCTATGAAGGAAAGATCTTTGTGAAGAGAAACTTCTGTATTTTCTTCTTTCTGTATATAACTTTAGAATATGTATAGCAAGTATGGGAGAGATCCCCAGCACTTAATATACTTTTTGGGGTTTTTTTGTTTCAAGAAATAAATACTAGTCCAGATTAATTTCTGGTGAAAATTTCAGCTGTATTAATTATCACTAATGAATTTAGTCTTACAAGTCAAAGCAAAAAAACCCCACCACCACTGACAAAAAAACACAATGAAAACAAAATACCAATCACATTTTTTTTTTAAAGCTGATTGAGATATTTGTGCAGCTTCTGAGGTCCCCTTGGATGGGTGACCTTAAAGCTTGAGATAAACTTAATACCGAGTCCTTTCATGAGATACAAAAATATCAAGTATCATTACAAGCAAACAAAAAAACCCCACAGTCCAAAGTTGTTAATTGTAGCACCTGATGGCAATAATATACATGAACTAATCAGTGTATTTTTTTCCCTCTTTCATTATGGATCCTAGGAATGTGGTTTTTTTAAAAGACATCTTACAGAAATAATGGAGGATCTGAGTGGAACAGAAATTTGTCAGATGATAAAGCTGAGCTGTCTGTTTACGAAGCAGGATTTAGTGATGAAATCAGACCGTGGAGTTACCACTGGCCTTCCATTTGGCATACCAAATGAATGATTCAGATGTAGGGGTTGGTCTTGCTGGACAGATCCTAGGAAAATCCATCATGAGTATTAGCCAGATCCATTAGCTTACAAATGCATTCCTATTGGCTTGATGAACAAGTTCTGGTGCTTCAGTGACCTCCCCCCGGCCCCCTCCCCCCCAAAAAAAAGAGCTGATACATAAAAGTACATTTTAGATGTGGCAGTATGTTCTGTTTTTATGAATGGAATGGGTTTTTTTTAAAAAAAAATTCTATACAAAATATTGGTCAGCCATCCTACAAACGGACTGGCAAACTCAAGTTTCATTTGGTATAAAGTATGAATTGATATTTTAATAACTGTTTGGAATGGCAGCAGCTCCAAAGTAGTACAGAAGGCTTTGGTCCATTACATCAGCCAAAAGACAAAGTGCATCCTTGGACTTCAGCAAGTAGGAGATTATAAATATCAGCTGTTTAAGGGGATTATACCCAATTATCTGTTTTGGGTTAGCACTTTTCCTGTTTAATTAAGTTTGCCACAGCAGCCTCAATTCTGGCTTCAGAGCCTTCTACCGATGTCAATACATCTGGAGCAAATCAATTACAGTGATTTCACATTGGTTTAGTAGGGATCAGAATCTACACCAGTTTCCTCTTGCTTTAGCTCTCCCAAGCATCACCACTGCACAGGCTATTTTCAAACTTCACAGGAATTTACATTCAGTGGTTTCCCTCAGACCTCACAGGTATAATCCAAAAGATGCACTTTCTCTTACCCCTTCAAACTGGCATTGGTAACGGTCATATTAAAGGCAATTTCCTAAACAGAACAGCTTTAGTCTTAAAGAATATAGACTGTAATTGTTGTTTGCTGCAAACATTTACTAGTGCCTTATTCATACAAGGTTTTGTTCAACTGTTCCTCATGTGAAAGTCCTGCTAAATCCTGTACCTGGTACTGAGGCCTACAGTGAACTTCCTAAGTAAGAAGACTACACATTGTCATGTTTACAGGTTAGTACCTAGAACTAGAGTCACAAAAAGACAAAAATTGAATGTCAAATGTTGGTCCAAATCAGAAGCACATCTAAATCTGAGCATTTTTATCCAAGCCCAGTACTAGAACTAAATTCCACAAATTACTCCTGTCTTCATTATCAGCTAATCCACAACACAGATGAATTATTCTGTCCTGCCAAGGTACAAAAATAAAATCTGAATTCCCCCAACACCTGGCTGATACCAAGACCATAACCACAGGAATTCCTTTAAGCACAGGGTGAAGTAAAAAAAAAAAAACCAACCATGCAGTGGCTACTCTACAAATCTTGCCTGTTAAGCCTCAATGTACTTTGAGCCAGATACCACTTTTTTTCTGCCTGAAGCATGAACTAGTATCCACAACTACTCTCACCTTCTCTTTGATGACCAGAAAAGCATGGGTTACATGCCACAGCACAATGGCCGTAGCTGTACCCCGACAGGAACAGATTTAAGTTTTTGTCTGACTTTTTTCTCCTCAACTTTTTCTACAAAATGCCTCTTTGAACTGAATTTGGGGCTAAGCCACTATGTACAAAGTTTTTACACAACACAGGGAACAGGGTTCCATCTAGTAAATCCAGGCTCTGCAGCTGGTTCAGAGGAGAGCCTGAGAAACAAGTAAAGTCTCAGAATGCTACTTTTAAGACCTACCCATTATTGCTCTTCTACTAGCTACCTAAATTCTACTACTTTGTTGAGTTTTGCATATGGAAAAACTGAACAACTAAGCTGCGTGTGAATGCTACCTGCCATTTAACCCTAAAATAAGGAGAAATCCAGACAAAAAAATTTATAGGATTTTTTTTTGTGACTTTAGTGTGTACTTACTGAAAATAGCGCAGGCTTTCTCCTGAAGATGGTAAAAACATCAGTGGGCTATTCCAGTTCTTCAAACTGAAGTCCTTTATAAATATCCCCATCTTGAATATTACGCACTTGCCTCCTGAGAATGGCCTTATAGAGAGCTCTAAGTTATTTTAAAACCATTTCGGACTTCAACATTAACCCTTCATTTTAATACAAAAATACTGACTACATGCCTACTATGTTTCCAGATGGTTATTTCTGACACTGTGTTTTCCTTCCACTCCTATCCTTTATATATATAAATGTGTTTTTTTAATTACTGTTAATTCAATTCAAGCTATGTAAAAAACAGAATGAATCCTTGGTATACTGAAAATTCACAACGATACCTCCAGAGTTAAACGCACCAGTAAACATACTCCACTTTTAACACCGCACCGTATAGTAGCTCAACTAATACTTAGAGTGATTGCTTTTCTTAGCCCTAATTTTTCACTTTAATTACTGCTGGATATTATTTATTAGTGTCTCAGTGTTGAATCAGGTTGTTCTTGCATCATCACTTTGCACAAATGCCTTAGAAGCTTGCCAAACTAGCATGTAAAAGACCTCGTTCAAAATAGTTTAGACAAGAAAAGAAGAACTCATGTGCTTCACACTGCGCGAATGCTGAAGTCAGTAGATAAACTCCAGTCTTATAATACAGTGGAGCTTCCATTGCGCCTTGTGTTTGGATCAGCCCTGCCTGTGCTTCAAAGAAAAGTCTGTGAGAACTGTGTGTTTCAATTACATTTAGATCAGGAATTTACAGAAAATCTGAATGAAGAATCCAGCTGTATTGAGTGATTCAACACAGTAACTTAAATTGGGTTTTCATGAGAACATGTTTCTATTCCATATCCATATGCTACAACTGCATTAACACACTAAAGTTAGGTTTTCCCTAAGATTCAAAACACACATAGAACAAAAATAAAGCTACTGCAGGCTGTTTCTGAAAACTTTGTTAAAATTAGATTTTAAGAGTGCAATTCAATTCTGTCTGCAAATTATTCTTCTGTAGTCAATGCAGTCAGCTCTATTGTGTTCACAAATTATACACTGCAATTTTACAGGAAGACTCAATAAATCTTTTAATCCTGTAAGATGAACAAGGTAATTTTCCCTTTAAGAACAGAAGTAAGGTTGATGGCTGATTTAGGCAACAGAACATACAATAAACAAAACCAGAAAATATTATAAAATGGCAAACAACTGCCACATTCCAGAGGATTATTTAGTGTTCCTTTATGTTGCAGGACCGCAAACGTGAGCAATACAAAGTATACGTATCTTGATGGCATTGCATGAACGCGTACTGGGCACTGCGTCTCATGCAGCAGTATCTGTTCCTCCTGCAACAGCATCAAATGTAGTCAGGGTAGAGAGGAAGGGGTGGGGGCATTAGCTACAGAGGCACACCCGTGTGAATCAGACTGAGTTAATGGATTGGGTGCTGACCTGAAAGTTCTGGGATATGTTCTCGTTTTGTTCCTTTTCCTGCAAAATCCTGTATTTCTTATGCATCCACCTTGCTCTTCTTATAATAAGAGGAAACTCCCATGATTGTTTTCAGAATGAGGAGGGAACCTCAAACTTATGCTTGACAGAAAGAAATCAGTATAAATAAAAGCCCATCAATTTCTGTGTAGCAGGTGCCAAGAAGTAAAGCGATATTTGAAATGGAGCTCTTGTACATTAGAAGTTCCTAATGCTGTATAAGCATGGATTTAGAATGCAGCACACACCTGCAAATTTCACTTCATATGCAGCACTTGCATATGTTCTCTCAATATACAAGTCTAGTCAAGTCAGGCAGATACCATTCTGAACTAGTAAACTGGTGAAAACTAAGCACAAGTATCAGGACATCAAATTTGACAAATCAATCACACTCAAATGAAAAAGAAAAATCTCCCCCACTATATAAAGTTTATAAATGACTTAGAAGCTGGAATTATTTTCAAATGTACCTTTGAGGAGCTTAATGGACAAGGAATCTTTATGTTAAAGATTAAAGGTATGCAAAATTATATGTAGCATTGTCTAAGCAAGACAGCATTTAACACAAAATGAGAAGCTCTTCAAATGGAAGTGTGTGGAACAGCATTTTATTGACTGACTTGCTAACAAATGTTTGCAAGCGGACCTGCTCAGTAGTCAATTACTCCACACTACTCTTTGTATTTCTTAAAATGACACTGTACCAGCATTCATGTTTTTCTTGAAACTTGACAGAAAAGCAGGATGCCTCTGGACGTGACAGCTGTTTCTTTCGAAAGGTCAGAGGATGTTCTAATCTCACTTGTCCTCTCACTGTCTCCTGCTTCTTCAGCAATCCAGTCCAGGTTGTCACTTGTCATTGCCTGAGGAGCAAAGAAAACAAAATATTTTCAGTTACCTGCTTCTTACAAAAGCTGCTGTCTGCTTAACATGCTTTTGCCCTTTGAGAAATCCCTCACCTAATGTGATACTAGAGAAAGCATAAGAAAGGTCAAACCCATAATTCCAGGTGCCTCACATTATTCTTCACCTGAAGAAAGACAGGCAAATGAAAGAAGAGATGGAGGCAGGTGGGGTAGGGGGAGAAGATCTGGCAAACTTTAAATGGGGTAGAGGTTCTTCTGGTAATATAAATGCCTCTTCTGGTGGCCTCATTTTACTCTAGAGTAAACCATTCTTTACTATATAACCAGATTTGTAATGACTGAAATGTGCAGCTAACTTTAGCATGAAAAGGTGACAGGTCAAACACCCCTTCTCTTTAGAAACTGAATTCATTTCTTCACTTTGTAAGAGGGGTGGAAGAGACAGGTAAAAATGGAAAATGCACTATCTCTTCTTTTCAAGGAATAGGCCAGGCTGCTATTAGAAATAGAGCTGATAAGGTTTCTAAAAAAAAAAAGCAAACAACAAAAACCCAAAAAAAACACCCCCAAAAACCAACACATCCAACTTCTATTAATTCTCAAAAGGTGGTGCATACCTGTAGGAACTTGGGGCTCACAACTTAGTGGCAAACTGTCAGGCTTGTCAGAAGAGCTCCTCTTCCTGCTTCTCACTATACTCAAGACAGCTGTGACATCTGCTTTTAACACTCTCCAGATGCTTCAAAGAAATTTCCAAACTAGATTGTAAGAATTTTCCCTGTGGAAAGAAAAATCAATGCCAGATTTAGTGGAGGAGCCAGTACAAATATTAAAATGCTTAATAAATCAGAATCAAAACTAGAATGCGTTCTCATTTTTCCCAACTTTAAAAAAAAATTAATGAGAATTGGGAAAAGTATGAGAGGCTAGTGCAGTACCTCAGATCAATGAAGCTGATGTTTATAAACCAAAATGCTGTTAAGTTTGTAGACAGTCCCCACATCTAAACTGCTGCTCTTGACAGAGGTGCAGTGAAGAATCTCTAAACCATATGCTTTGACATGTTGTACAAAAGTTTCAGCATTCAAAAGATTATATACAGCTTAAAAAGGCAGGCAAAAAAAAAAAATAGGGTTCTATGTATATCTATACAGACCCTACTGCCAAATAATCATTAAAAAATAGTCGCTTTTCACAGCATTTGTGTCATCAGATGTCAGCACAGAGATCTTAGACAGAACTGGAGAAAGGCAGAAAAGCAATGTCTGTGGCAGTAAGCAAGCCAACTGAGATAAACTGTAAGCCCATTTTCCAAGTGCCAGCTGATACAATAAAAGCACTTAGATGCCCCTGTACCAGATTCTCAATGTCCTTGTATCAGGTTCCAAATACAGAGCTGAGGCTCTTCATACACAAATACACAGAGACACATCCTCAGAGGAAAAATGTGGTTTGTGCCAGAAGAGCTTGGAACATCTCTAGTACAATTACTTCTTCCACTGCTGTCCTACTCTTAAATAAGACTGACAGAACTAGTAAATCTCTTTCTGGAAAGGGCCACACGTCCTTTACTAGAATAGGAATATGCATACAATAAAGAACTGCAAAAGTAAACTCCTGCCACAGCACAGAAGTACATTAATGTAATCGTTTCTGATAGCACATACCAAAGTCATCTACTTCCATTTTCATTCTCACATTACATGTGTGCCAAAGGTCACTTTTTTAGAAAATAAAGGGCAATGTTTCTCTCTGAACTAAACATTCCAGAGAGGATTATACTTTTTTTTTTTTTTAAAAAAAAAAAAAAAGAACAGCAACTACTGCCCCAATTCTCTCACTCCCCTTTTTCATTGGCAGATGTTTCTGGTATCTCCTCTCTGCCTCCTGTCCCTTTTTCCTTTTCAAGCTACTTCCTACATGCTGTTTCTGAATTCCTTGCTTCTTTGTACACAGGGATGAAACCCTGCAACTTTCATCACTGGTGCTGTAACATCCTGCAAGGTTACTTCCACTAGCTTTACCTGAAGTGCTCAGAAAAAGGGAGTATGTGCACGTATTGTTTAAGGACACACAAATTAATATATATGAAGACAAGGAGAGTCAGGGCAAAAGCAGAACGCAGGTACTACTGGAAAAATACCTGCATGGGGAAAGGGTTTTAAGTCATACTCCTCAATACGATTTCGCCTTGGCACACCTGAAACCTGTATCAGGATCTTGAGCCCAATTTTGCAAACCTCGCACAACTAACGCAAGCCTTGCAGCCAGGTATTTTGTTCTCTGTTGTCCTGGAGTCACACACCAGGTTAACCTGCCAAGCTAGGCAATAACAAGCAAGTCAAAACCACAGACAACTGCAAGCCACTTTATCCTCCAAGACATCTTCACCCTCCAGGTGGTATTCAGCCACATAGGGGGTCTAATCTGGGTACCATCATCTTGTGACAGTTACGATGGTCCAAGCTGACCGTCACAGATAACACCGCCACCCTCAAAACAGTAAATGAAGAAAAAAGACCTTTCTGCAAACATATTTTACATCACCAAGGCACTGCATTGTACTGCCCTACACAATCTAAAAGTAGCAGGAGTCCTCTGTCAAGTTTGCCGAGCAAAAGGGATATGTACTATATTAAGTTTACTACTATACCTCTTCTGATGGAATAAAATATCAAATAGAAAAATCTGTCTAAACTTATTTTGAAAACTGCATGGCCAGCTTATGCAGTAGCTAGATACATGGCAAGGTTGCAGTGTTACTCTCTAAGGAGAATACAGTAAATATGCTTATATATTTTGTTCAATTCAAGCATTGCGTAGTCTCCAAGTTCTACTAGGAATGAGTAACTTCTCATTATTCTTTCCTATTTCAAAACACAGTATTTATCACAGATGTGTACAATACAGTGGCATAGCTTAGGCCTGTTATATAGGTCAGTATCTGCAATGCACACAAGAACATGGGTTGCCACAGCACAGGAGAGTGGCTGCAAAAATCTATTTTGAATAATCCAGTTTATATTTGAGGAAATCAATGTGTGGTAATTTCTAGAACTGTCAATATAAGGCAACTGCTGCATGCTTGTATATTTGATGAGTTTTATTATACTATATCCTTATATAAATGCCTATGCAGTGTAAATGCTTTAATATAAGATACTGAATGTTTTGGGGGTTTTTTTGTTGTTGGGTTTTTTTCCTTTTTTTTTTTTTTTACACATTATTTTCTAAATGATGCTACATTTTACTGCATGTTTATCCATATTTTGTGTTGGTACAAAGTGCAAGCAGGAAGACACATGACTAACTTACACAGCAGCCATTCAGATCCATTATAAAAACATGTTCTTATGTAAAGACTTTTGATCTGGCAAGAAATGTGCTTCCTTTAGACAATGGGCTTGGTTCACAGCAATATCTGTGTAATTAATGTTTACTTAATTAAAAAAAAAAAAATCACTTGAGTCAGTAAATGGGGCTATTGACTCTGCTGCAAACCACTATGTCGATATGTTTTGATACCTCTGGAAATGTAACTCATCTACATTTACTAGGAAAACAGATGACCCATCCTGATTCAAGTTGAAAAATTAGTGCTCTAATTGAAAGAGTCCAAAACTGAGCAGCTATTGTGTTTGGTGCTGCAGAATCAGAATGTAGCAATCTTTTTTTCTTTTTTTTTTTTTTAAACAATACTTTCTCACGACCTTAATACAATGAGTTCATGTTGATTGTGAACTGGGCCCACTGTTTACAGTGTTACTATACATAACCAAAGTTCAGTGTAATTAACAGAACTGAGTATTTTTTTGGAAGAGAAAAGGAAAAAGAGGCTGACTTTGGCATTGCTGAGGTTTTGGAGAGGTGACTTGGTACAGAGTGTTGCTGCTGTACCAGTGCATTTTAAAAGTAAGGAAATCACTGGCTGAAAGACTGATGGCTACAACAGCATTGTCAGTGGTAATCTATTATACTGCTGGAAACTAAGTTACCAATGATACAACACTAAATCAAGGAAGTAATGTTTAAAGCTATGTAAATATTTATTTAATGCTGCAGCATCGTAGCCATCATTTTTCACTGCTTTGATATCCAAGGTTTCCTAGTACTACACAAACGTATGTCATCTGCTTAATTTTTTACTTTCAGTACTTTCATTCAAAGCAAAGTAATTCCTATTTCTTTGTACTGCACTGAAATAAATGAAACTTGTTTCAGTACATAATGTTTTTCTTATTCTTTCTGGTCTGTCTCCATCAGTGTTTGTTTCTATGAGGACGTCATCATAGATATTAGCCCCTAGCTCCCAGTCTTCTGTACGTACACATACCTAAGACATGCAACACAGACCACCCGATGCCTCCAGCTACGGCTCGGTGAAGTCTGAGCAGCACTGGCACCGGCTGACTGAAAGCATCTAGGAAACTTCACAGCTATCAGAGAACACAGGTCTTCTGCATCTCTGTCCTAGGTTTCAGACACATTATGCTTAAATCTCATGTATAGCTGCATCAGTCTCTACATCCCTCAGTCTGTATCCATCCTGCATGTTCACATTAAAGAGACTCTCAGGCTATAAAGCAGTCTTGCTGACCGCATTAGTAAATAAAACGGGCATGGTACAAGCTTGAACAGCACCTAGTATCATCCAAATTATTTGCTAGCATAGTCATCTTTCCCTCTGGCTCACAACAACTAGCGCTCTCCCAGACAGTGCACAGATGCAGCATTATGGGGCGAAATGTATTATTAGTCACTGACCTCAATAGTCTGGCCACAGCTACCCCGTGGGAAAGGGGAAAATAAGAGATTAGGCACTTGGATGTCAATCAGGCTGCATCACTCAGCAGTACAGCCAAGGAACCTTCTTTTGTTGTTTAGATGCAACTATCCACAGCCCTAAATTGTCACACTCCAAATATGAACCTTAGCAGCAAATCTTGCTGTCAGACAAAAGTACAACGTTCTCCGGGATACAGTTTACCTGTGAAGACTCAAACCCTGCAGTGAACTCCATCCATTCCAATTCTTCCCTGACTGAACAGGACCAAATTCTATTGGAAACACTATCCTATTATTCAGATGAGTGAGAACAGTATTTGTCAGGGTAGATCTTGTACATACTAGGAAAAAAGCTGGCAGGGGGTGGGGGGAGAAAGAGCTTAGCAGTGTCTCTTAAATTCTAGAAAAAAATAATTAAAAACTGTCTAATCTGAGCTCTGCTGAAATCAAGGCCATAAAGGCTCACTCTGCACTTCAAGCCCCAGCCTTCTTAGGGGTAGTATTTGTATATTTTCCAAATATACATTCTTTCTAGAGAGATATGTTTGGAAATGTTCAGGTACATTCCATGAGAAGAGAAAAAAAAATTAAATTCAAGTAGCTGAAAAGAAACCAACCACAGTGCCCCAGCTGCAGTGGAGACCACTACCACTGGACTGATTTACTTCGCAGGAAAAGATTTTATCCCATTCTCTGCCTTTGATAGCATCCAACAGTGTTTGTGCTCCAGTGATCACTGGTGACATGGATGGGTCCTCTCTCTGCTCAGAATCATATGCAACAGGATATAACACACAACTGCTATTTATAAGACTGCCCAGTCCTAAACACGCCACATTTCAAACGTAACAGGTATTGCTTACCTACAATACTATAATGTTTTTAAAAGGATATATCCTTTTCAGACATGATCTCCATCTCCAAAGCAGCGTATACCTTTTACCAATTAAAGGAGGGCACTGACCCCACAAAAGTGTTGACATCTCCAACCCAAAATTTTGCAGTTCCCTCCAGAAAGAGTTCCCTGCTAACCTCTAAATAATTTTTGCATACCAATACTAATTCTCACCAAGTGCCACATCTATTCAAGCAATACACGCTGCACTGAAAGAACCCAGCAAGTTACGGCACACATAACTGAAGCAGAGTAACAGCAAATCAGCTATGGTATGCTCTTGGATTTTGCTAACACTTTTCACATTAACTAATGCAACAATTAAAAAAACAGGCATTTTACTTCACACAGTGGTTTCTTACTAGTACTCTTTAAAGGAGCTGAAGGGCACAACATGCCAGCCATGTGCTCAGACAGTCTGTGCCCAGTTAAATCACTCCTGAACTGCATATGCCTGTTGCCCCAAAACAAAACTGGTCCACTCAGAGAACTTTGCCAAACGTAGCCCAGGTTTTGAGCTGCTTCTTCAGGCTAAAGTAATCCAGGTCAATGGAACTGCACTATAGATTTCAACAGGAGAGCCCGAAAAATACTCAGAACAGGTGTTTGGTTCATTACAGTACACTTCACTCCTACAGTCTCACAACCAATGGTGATATGCTCCCAATATGATGCACAGGAAGTCTGAAAAAAGGCGAAGAGATCATTGAACAGCAATAACCCACTTCATAGTGCTCCCATGTCTCAGCTTTTTCCTCCGAACAAAGTACTGTTTGGAGACAGAGGAGGGACAGCCTCCTTTGGCCCTTGCATAGCCTTGTTCAGCCTGCAGTTTAAAATGCTTTCGTAATACATAAACTAGGTAAAGAAAGTTACATGCAAAGATGCAATCACAAATGAGAGCTCAGTACCAAGAAGTCATGTTCATGTTACAGTCACTACTCTCTATCCTTTTTATGGCTATAGTCAGTATCAAACCAGCATGGCAATAAGTCCTTAGATTTTCCTGCTGGTTTAATGTAATACTCCCGAAGACTACATTCAGCCTGCCAACAGAATGCTAACACAACACCTCCAAGGGGTTTATGAGTTACCAGAAAGGTCATGTCTTCTGTAGCAGAACTAGCTTAATGAGCTCATTTTAAGGGCTTATAATTGCTTGCAGCATCTCAGCTCACGCAGAACTGTCATAACAGTACAGCCGAAGAACATCTGCAAGGCCATGCTTAAAAGTTACAGACCTGTCCATGCAAGCGCATTTCCAACCCAAAGTGCCTTTTAAACTACTGGGATAACTCCAGGGAACACCAAAGGATCAGTACATTCATTTCCGTTCATACTGAGACAGTACATAGAGCTGGAAATACACAAAACTTTTAGGGACAGCCCCTTCAAAATGGACAGTGGTTATATTAGCAGCACAGCAAGTACTTTACAGACAAGTAAAGCAATAAAGTCTACACCTAGTGATTTTCAGTCTAAGAATACACACCTGAACCCTTTTAGTTTTACAAAAATGTCTTTTGATCTACAAGCACAGAAATCTGAGATGGGTGAGGCTGCAGCAACACCATAAAAAAAAATAATATATATATATATATATGCAATCGAAGTAGCATTCCAAGCTGTGTCTACCATAACACTCTAAAAATAAAGTTGGGGATCAGATTTTAAGTATTAAACTGACAGCAGAATCATATTTTAAAAACATTTTCATCATCATCGACTTGGAGCAAAAGGTTGTTCTAAATCAATACAATGTATTCAGCCACATCATGGGGCCCCCAAAGCAGCCAGATGCTGCAACCTGACATCTTCAGATCTGTATCTCAGTGCTTGCAAGGAAATGGTGCAAGAGTATTCCATCACTGATCTATACTCTGACCTGTGCAGCAGAACTCAGTTTTCACACCGAAGGGCAACATTTATGTCCACATCTCACATTTTTTGCTATTCCAATGCCTTGTCAGAATTAATGCCTGCACAATGTTTTCTACATATTCTATAGAGGGAGCTGTTTGATACGCATCCTTCTTTGTGGTGACCTGATGAAAGTCACTCACATAGAACAAGTGAAAAACCTGTATGTTATAGGGCAACAGACATGTTACACTTCAGTGAGAGCACAAGCCAAGAAAGTAAACTGAATCCTAAGCTGTACCATGAGGGCAAAGGGTTTAGCAGGCTAGCATAAACAGGAAAGTGGAAAAAACAATGAATTCAGAGAGAAGAGTTGAAACATTAAAATTTCTAGCCCCAGTATGTCTGATCTCTTGGCAAGTTTTAGAAGGAAACAGGTTTCTTCAAACCCTCCTCTTGGTGAATTCCCATACTGGGAGTCTGGCAGCAGCACGGGACTAAACACCTCAAGAGTAGGCCCCACAACCACAGAATGGAAGCAGTTAACGTTTTGCCTAATGAACTGACAGCAGCAACTCCAACCCTGGTAATGCTGCTTTGGCAACCTTCGGCAAACGCTTCTAGGTATTCTCTCCGCATTAGGTCTAAGCCCCAACGTGCCTGGAGTCCCAAGCCTTCTCTCAGTTTCCTGAAAGCTCTTTAACTAAAACGTTTAATGGAGTAAGCCAAGTAAGAAAGAGGCTGCAAGAGGAAACTACTTTTCTATTTTGAGTACAACCGTATCTGCAATACAACACAAAATGAAGTAAAGACTTAAAATTTTAATGATGAAACACTTTGAAGATATTGGCTTGTTTACCTTGAAATTAATTTACCGTGAAATTAAAGAATCAGAACAGCCACTAAAAACTATGCTTTACAGGAAAATGTTTTAAAATGGCTGGTTCTTCTTGTGAACCTAAGGTCAAAAATACATTAGAATAATCTAAAAATAAAGCATAACAAGAAACAAAATGGTAAAATTATGATCTTTAGTACTGAGAAGTCCATATTGTCAGGAATACATGTTGCTGCCTTTGGCACACTGTGGCCAGACACATCACATTAATAATAAATGCCAGGATTAGAAGTTCAAACAAGATGGAACTTGTTCCATTGCCATTTTTATAAGGAAGAAACAGAGAAGTAACTTCTCACAAGTTTTATTTATATACCCCATAATACAGCTTATTCACAATTCCATCAAGTTTTGTTAACTTGTTTTGCATTTGGTTAGATGAACGGTGTGGAAGAGGGGTTTACTATCATTATGGCTTTTGGAACATGTACAGCAAATGAACAGGAATGATATTAATAGCAAATAAATTAATGAGAGAATAGGAAGCTCCCATCTGGAAGTGAGAAGCAGTAATATAAAGATACTGCCCAAGTGATCCATCCTGGTCTTCTCCCAACTTGATACTGTGCACTTGTACACAAAAGTCTCCTTCAGAATAAAGCAGACAGATACTCTAACAAAGCCAAGACCTGAGGAAGGAAGTGCTCAGGCTTAGGCCTGACACTAACTAGTGTTTCCACAGGATCCATAAATGTTTACAAGCAATAAAGTACATTCTCTGCAAGGACTAGAAAAGGTTTCACTTGTCAGGGTGACTAGTAATTAATTACCAAAAATAACCATTTTAACAATTTAGCTCAGCTCTGAAGTAAAGCCAAAGATCTTTGGAGTATCAGTCCATCAAAAACATGTTCTGCTTGCCCAAATAAACAAGACAACATGCACAATAACTCTGAGCCCCAGTGAGACTGTATACCATTCTGCTAGATTAGGAATTATTTGCTCTTAAGAGTAACACTTGAGAGACTGACAAAGATCAGTACTGCCATAGCTCAAAGGTGCAACAGCTCACAGCAGGAATTTGTAGGTTGGTATGCCACCCCATTTGAGAAGGATGATGTTACAACTAAGCCTGCACCATGCAACTAAGTCTGCACTATGTATTTTCATATTGCTTCATCTTTCACAATGTCCAAGCTTAAGCAAAGAAAAACATCTACTTGCTAGCAATGTACGGTACTTTTCAGCTGTGACACTGACCAGCTCACCTGCCAGCACACCTCCACAGGCTTGCCATAAGGGCTAGAGCCAATGTCAAAAAAAACAGTCCTTATAAGCGCTCTGAGTTTAGCTCCCAAGACAAGAGGACATAGCAATAAGGCAACAAAGACCTGTTCTGACTCAAGGTGTTTTCTGATTACATTTACCATGCTATGGAAGGGTATCAAGCAGAATGGACCTACAAAAGAGAAGAGGAAAGCAGTCTATGTGGCATCGGTCTCTGGGCTTTTGCTTGTCCCCATGAAAGGGCTTTATCACTTCTTTGATTTCAAATCCATAAAAAAAAAAATCTCTAGAAGAATAGCCACTCTGATAAGATAACACAAAATAATGGCATTATTACCCTGTTTAAATAAAGTTTGATAGTCAGGTCTCTCAGTTCCTCAGCGAGTTCTCTAGACTCCAATACATAACCAATATTCACAACTATTTACTTGCTTTAGATTCAGAGGCACCTGATTCTCCTACACAATTTGCCAAACACCATGTAGGAACTCGGGGTGGAAGGGGAAACTGGATGGGCACACAATTATATTTTGTCTTCAGTTGAAACACACTGCTTCCTGGACATCAGCAACACATTCCCAATTCTTCCAAAACAACCAGAAAGGCAAAAGGCCAGCTGATGTTGCTTCTGGACAGTGACAAAAAATATCAAATCACCTGCAATGTTACCAGGCTAAGACCAAAGTCTACAGTTTAGGCATTAACCAGTACCACTGGATCCCAGTGGTGCCTCTGCAGAGAGCTGCACAAGTTCTCACCTGGGGACACCTCTGACTTGCACATTTTTCAGGACTGCTGCTCCACGCGGTCCATAACCACTGTGAACAGAGGAAATAATCACAAGCACCAAGCTGAAGTTCAGCAATAGAGGGACCTAGACTTATTCTTGTGGAAAGGTCAGTTACTGGTTCAAATACAAAGACCAATCCAGCTTCGTGCCTCTAAAATGGAGATGCCAGTTTGGTTCTATACAGCCAAAAGCTACTGTGTTGGCAAAATGAAGGAAACAGTCATCTTAAGTCAACTTAGCTACAGAATCTTAATATTACAAGCCTGCACAGTCCAGTTCAAGGGATTAAATAATTTTGTTAAAGCAAAGCTCATTTTTTGCACAGATTAGTTTGACTCACAGAAATGCGCAATGCATCTAAAAGTTACCTTCTGCCCTGAATGATCTTCCAGGGCGTCAGTTCCAGTACAACAAAGACAGTCAGAACATAAAACCCACAGCCTTACAAGCCCAGCCACCTCTCTCCTAGGGCACCCCTGATTACCAACAGCTGTGCAAAATGAGCACAAACCGCCCACGCCCCGAGCGATCACTCCAAATCCACAGCCCGAACCCCGCCAGCGCCCCCTCACCTGCACGGAGCACGGCCGAGGCCAGCCAGGAGCCCTCCCGCTCCCCCTGCGAGCCTGCCGGACCAAAACCGCTGATGGAACCCGGGCCCTGCCTGGCTCCACTCCCCATTACCGGCACACGCTGCAGACCAACCCCCTGGTACCCGCCCCACCGCACTCGGGGCTCTGGAAGATTCTGCGGCCGCGCCAGGGTGAAGCGGGGCCGGCAGACAAGCCCTTCCGCCGCACGGCCGGCCCGGCGCGCGGGCTGCTGCCATGTTGCGGGGCCGCGCCCGGCCTCCTCCCACCCCTGGGCAGTGAAATGGTGGCGGCCGCGTGTGGGGCTTGTGTCCTTGTCCCACGGGCGTGCTTCCAGGCACGGTTACAGAGCTCCAGGAGGGAGGGTTGCTTTGTTTGGCTTCTCAGTTCTTTTCTGTTAAAAAATGCAGGTCTTCTGAGAAATAGCTCTCAAGCCAGAGGAAAAAATGGTCTGGTTGCACCCTTCTGCTGGCCTTTTCCTTGCCCTGCCAAGCTGCTGAAAAATGGCTTTTCCAGCAGAAACCTTATGTGGAAGATGAACAGCTCTCTCACAGCACAGTTACTTGCCATGCAGAGGAGTGCCCTGGGCAGTCTACCAGCCTGGGTATACACGCATTGCTGTAATAAATAAATAAATATATGCTATGGAAAAGCCTGGGATCTGCATTAGAAATGTAAAGAAAGGAGAACCTAAATAAATCTGAGCTTCAAAGTGGCAGCAGTGCTTTCTGCTTGATGTCCTGAGGGTAAGGGTAATGGCCACTTGGCTCTGGCACTCCCTGCAGTGCCCAGGAAGGGGAGAGCAAGGCAAGCTCGCTTTGCTTTTCATACGAGGGTCTCGCAGTCTGGAGCAGCGTTCAGTCCTCTTGTTGAGGGACAGCAGCAATGTAATTTCTCTATGGGACAGGTTCCTTTGTTACTGACAAGGATATACTTACATTGTATTTCTCTGGGAAAGAACAAAGGCAATTTCTCTGCAGGGATTTAATTTTAGTTCTCTTTTTCAGTCCCCAGACTTGCTCAGGCTATTGCTCTGGGCAACAGATTAATCTGTGGGAAAGAGTGTAATGAAAAGCTGGTATTGCTGAGGGCTGTTACAAGCAGGAGGCTCTGGAGAAACACAGCAAAAGGTGAACAAAGCACAGCAAAAATACTGAAGGGAAAAAACCCGTGGTGGCCAAGATAGCACCATATGTCATTTGGACTTACAATCTGTGGCCTGCATTCAGTCCCAGAGCCATGGGGGATAACGTGATAGTAAGTGTGGAAGGAAACTCAACAAGTTACTTGGGGCACCCTTCTTCTCCTTTGCAGGATTAAAAGTACATTCCAGTAATTTACACATGCAGGGTATGCTCACTACATCTGCTTTTACAACAGTGGCCGAACTAATCTCTGCTTTTTCACACCCCTCAAGAGTCTTGATTGAGGCAATCTGAGAGATTTAATAGAAACTGGAGTGAATTTGTTTCATTAAGTGATTGCAGAAAGTTCAGCCTGCGTTTGTAAACCCTTTTAATGATGCTAATCAACTCCTTATTGCTGTCTGTGTTGACTTGTAATCCTGGCTTTGCTTATCATTTAAATGCACAAACTGTCTTGCCTCTAGGTGAGGTTAAAGTCTGCAAAGTGCATGCCTCAAACCAAAGAATGGAGGCTACAAGAATGATGAATCCCCACACATCAATACTAACTAGGTACAATCTTTCTGTCACATTCACCCCAGCCATCTGGGGACAGTTACAGGATAAGAGTCTAGATGGCAGCTCTGCCCTATGCGAGAATACACTGAGCTGAATGCCCTCTTTGCTATCCTAAGCAGGAAGCCCAGAAGCCCTGAATGCTTTTCTCTCTATGTATATGCTTTGTTCTGCCTTCAAAATAGCCACATGTTAGGGTACCTCGAGAATTAAACTTGAGATTGTGGCATTTTTAAATTTCAGAGCAAAACTCTCTCCAGCTCACCCAGCAGACTCATATTTCATCCTCCTCAAGCATCTGAAATGGCCCTTCTATTTGAGATGTATGTATGAATGTCCTATAAGGATCAAAACAAAGGCTACAACCATTACACAATTTCGAGTTGGAGTTAACACATCAGAAAGAAGAAAGCCGCTCACAAGAAAAAGGAAGTTGCACTTGTCAGTAAATCTTTTCATTTAACCTTTTGGGTTTTACACAGTGCTTCTGTTCACACAGATGTAGGGAGATACACAGATGGTCATGGGGCTGCTGTGGTACAGACCATTGCCAGCAGAAAACCAGCAGATTTTAGAGAGGGTTCACTTCAAACCTGTGCTGAGTTATATGTAACACTCTGCAAATGATCCTGATAGTCATGGAAATGAGTTCCATTTGGCATGAATCACAAGAGCTGCTAAGTGAGGGCCTCTAAAATGGGCCTGTTAGGAAAGATAGAAATAATGAGCTGTTGTACTTTTTTTTTAAAGCTCATTAAAGTGGACAGCTGTTGTTTAACAGTTAACTGCAGGAAATAAATGCTAAGAGTAACAGATACTGCAGTTAGGTAAGGCTGACTACCTGCCCTTTATCTGAGAAATTTGCATATCATGCCTAAAGTATCACCCAGTCAAAGGTTGGTATATTTTGGAAACTGTCTCCAAAGGACAGGTATGGCTGTTACTAACAAGGCAGCAAATGCATGACAGGACCCTGAAAGATCTCATGGAGAATTTGCAGCATAGGCAGGCTCGGTATAACTAAGTAGCATGCCATGTGCTGTTTCAGACCATATATAATTCCATGGCTGGAACCTCCATGGTGCCATTCGGAAAGAACATACCCTTCTGCTTAAACAATGTGAAATTAAAAGATAGTTACATATCAGCTAGGACTAGTCAATTTTGTAGTCTAAAATAGATAAAGGGGAAATTTGAGATGCCAAATCTTTGCAATAGGGTAGATGAGGTAGTGATGCTAGAATAAACCAGTTTTGTGGAGACAGAAGTGTAAACAGGCCAAAAGATGAACTAAGCATGTGCAGAAGTTCAGCTAAAGGGCAGAGTGAGAAAGGCTCTTGATGACCACAAGAGGACCCCCCAAATACCACAAAGAGACTCAGATGCATGTGCAAAAGGACATTTACATATATTAATGGGTTCCTGGAAATGTAATGAATATGTTAATAATTTATTGGAAAAGTAATGAATATGCATGTTTTGAAAGTATAAAGCTTTCTTAGAAAGACGAGTCGGGATGCACGATAGGTGGAACGATCCCCCATGCATCTGGCGCCACAATAAAGAATGCCTGCTTCTTAAGACTACATTGGTGTTAAGAAGTTCATTCCCAATTTCGGTGACATACAGAGTGACAGTTCCTATACCTCATGCAACCTGCTGCCCATAATCCCTTTCCACGTTTCCCATGGCCACAGGAAGCTTCTGCTGCAGGCAGACAAACATTGCACCTTCTTGCTTTTGTTGCAGGTCAAGTCTATGGGCTGTTGGGGATTGCCTCCTTTCCCTTCTTTGTGAAGAATAATTACAAAGCTGATTTATCTTCATAACATAGGAGCTTGGAAGTCCAGCTATAGCTGGGAGGCAGGAGCTGTGATTTGATTCCTCACAAGCACGGGTGAGAACTGCAGCCAGATCTTCTCTGCTGCTAGCACTCTGTACAGGAGGCTATTGAATTACAGCGTGAGGAGGAAGGCAGCATTACCCTTCTAGCAGTTGTTAACAGAAACAGCAGGAGCTGTGTTCTACATGAAGCCATGTGTGCTTCGTTCGGTCTGAGCATCCTTTCTAGGTCAGACCTCTGAGGAGGAAGAACACCTAGTTTGAGATGTTTGCAGGTGTGCGGTAATGACTAAACTATGCCTCTCTAACAAAACTCAGGCAGCTTGAGGCAAGAAAAAGCATGAATTTATAATCCAAGAAAGCTTCATAGGTGTTTTCAGAGTGAATATGCCAGACATTCTGAGCATCATATTCTTGGAGCAAACTGTTCCTATATCCAAAAAATTCTATCATTTTAGAACTGCCTGCTACACCTTCAGCCCTCAACAGTGCCCTGCTGGCCATGTGCAGACTGTCTCAGGGCATGTAAAACAGCTCACCCTACTTCCTGCAGTAGTTGAGGAACAGTAAGAAATAGCTCAGGGGTATGGCTTACTCCTAAGCTTCTGCAATTACTTCTGGCCACACACAGTTTGTACAAGAAGCCAACTTTTTTGCAACCTATGTTATTTTGGAGATAGTATCCCACCACTTGCTAGTACTGCCTAAATGGAGTGGGGAAGAGGTGCCTTTTATGAGAAGCTAAGGAAAATAATAATGATCCCAAATACTAAAGGAATGTGTCTGTTTGGAGGGCAACACCTTTATATTAGACCCTACTCTTTGCTGCTACCCACTATACTTGACAGTAGGATTAAAACAGCATTGTTTAGAGAAAAATCTTTTAGATTCTTTGCTATGATTCAGAAACCTTACCTAGATCTTGGAAATCTTATACAAATTGGCACTTTAATGAATGCAGTCTCACACACTGTCATATGTTAACATTGACTGTTAGCTGTTAGGCCAAGTAAATGTCATTTATTAATTGCTTTGTCCCTGCATGACTACAAAACAGAAGTAAGCAAGGTATACATTCACCATGCACCTTAAGCAAAAAATTAGGAATATTCCAAATAAATAAACTGCTTTGTGTCTTAGCATACTCAAAACATATTTGTCTGGGCAGGAGAAAGATAGAATCATAGAATGGTTAGGGTGTGTGGTAGATATCAGCATGCTTGGGGAATAAATGCTCCAGAGCAAAAATCTCAGTTTAATTCACTAAAGTATGTTAAGTCTTCACTCATAAGCAAGATGTAGTCATGCCTTCAATAATATTCCTACACTGAATGCTGTCATGTTTTAAACAGTATTTTGGATCAGTTCAACATCAGTTCTCCATAAACAAATTCAGCAAGTGTCTGAAGGAAGAGAGGATGGAGGAATTCAAATGCACACTTGTAGGGACACTGTAATCATGCCGCAGAAATGTAGATGGTCCACACAAGATGCTATAGAAGTATTTTCTTTCTTAATGATTTCAGCCTCAATGAGGCTGTCATCAAGCAACCCATTAGCTATCCTGAAATAACAAATCTAATCAAACTGAAGCATTCAGCATGACAAGTTACTAAAGCTTATGCTTCCCATGGGACTTGCAGGGTACAAAGACATTTCAAAACAAGAAAAATGCACAGTCATCCCGAGTTTCTTTTTGAAGAACTGTCATCTTCACAGTCAATATTAACACATCCATTACAGGACTGAAGCAATTTTTTTCTAGCATATACTGGCTGTAAGTGTTATCTGTATTTCAGTATGGTAGGCATCACATGGCAGGAATAGGATTAAAAGCTCTATTTTTGAAAGAGACTGAACCTCTACAGAACGTATTAGACTATTCAGTCACTCTCTCACAGTCAAGTTAATGCCTCTGAGGCACTCGGCATCACTCAGGTCACCACTGATAGGATTCTCATGGGGCACTCCAACGTGAAAGGATATTCCAAAACAGGAAAAAGAACGTATTTGCACAGGTGTTCAGAGCAAGACAATTCCTTCCCCAAGAACCATTGTCAAAAAACATTTACCTCAGCATGCCTGATTTGTATACCTCACTACAGCAGGTACTGAAGAGAGGAACAGAACTCAAATGTGTATTTGCAAAGGTGCCTGCTACCTCAACACATGAAACAGAATTTAAGTCTGCAGCCAACACACATGCATTGCAAACAAACATGCCTCCAGGATCACGGAGGTAGTCATGGTGAGTAGGAAACCCTATTTGCTAGTCAGAGCAGCAGTTTCATGGGCAAGTCTATCCTTAATGCTCTCTATCCACTGCAGGGATGACACAGGAATGACAAATACACTGTTCAATGTGTCCTTGACTAACAAGCAACACAGCAGTGAACCCAGCATCTAACTCATACTTAAGGTCTCTCAAGTATTGCCGTTTCCTGTTTACATAATCTCATGCAGCCACACTCACAGTATATATTGAATTCCTTTTCTTTAATACTTTGACTATATTTGATCAGGTGCCACATACAAGGAGAAGTGACAGCACAATAAGTGACTAGGCAAATGCCACTCCCAACCTGTGAGGCAAGGATGGAGCTACACTTTTCTCCCAGGTATGCTAATTTGAATGAAACAGTGTAGAGATTTCCTGAGTAACTCAGAATCTTATACTAGTCTCTGCTGTTACAACGTGCATGCTAACCTGAAGATGGCTTGAGCTAGCTCCTGTGCAGTGGGTACTCTCTCTGGTACTCCCTAGCTTTTTTGAGCATCTCAGGTGCTCTGACAAGGTAGACAGCCAGCTCTGAAGGGCCTGTGATGCGCTCCCTACATCAGCAGGAATGTGGCAGAACCAAAGTAATGTGTCAGTGTCCCCATTCTGGGATGGCACCAGCAATGACAAAGCTATGTGCTGCTCATGTCCCTGTGCAACAGGCAGCCTTTGCATTCAAGAAGCAATTTTCATTGCAGGTGCTGTGGTCTCTATTTTTGCTTCTGTTAGTCCTTGGGGAAGTATGTTGTTAGGCAACCTGTAGTACCTCACACAGCATCACCACACAAGTTTTATTTGCCCTGTCATGACACAACAGCTTTGTTTTTTCACCCCAAAGTGAAAAACTTACAGCAGTAATAGCCAGTCTAAACACAGCATAAGATGTATATACACTGTCATACTCCATAGCAATGTATTAGGCAGTAAGGAATGAAAAATCTCTAAAAGCTGCTTCTATTAAACCATACAAACATTGTTGCTAACTGAAATTGTGATTGCATTCAGTCTGTGCTAAGGCAGCTATGAAGCAGCGTGTTTTCTAGCCCTGTTGGACTCATTTATCCCAAGTTCATTTGAGCTACCTCATCTTCTAACAGCAAGTCCCAGCAGATGGAATTACGTTACAAGGAAACATTACCCTGGTGCCAGTTGCCTTTCCCTCAGCTCTGCAAGTTCAGAGGGGAATCTCAAACTTCTTTATGGTTGGGCATAACCTTACCTTCTTGCTCCTGTGGTTTTTCCAAGCCTAGTGTCATTACATTTCAGCTGGGTGGAAGTATGGAGGAACAAAGCCAGAAAGAGATAGCTAATATCGATGTGACTTTTATCTTCATTCTTGTAGCTCTGTTTCAGAATACCTTACCTCCTTGTGCTCCCTGAGGCCAGATTAATCTTGATGTCAGCACTGGCACTGTATACAACAGGCTGATAATAGCTGTTGTCTCTCCTGGTATGCTGCAGCCTGTCTTTTCTAGGAGCCAGATGCCAAGGTAAGAGTTAATTCAGTGCTGAAATACCTCCGAATTCAGATGCCAGTGAGACATAAAATAGATATGTAAATGCTGTTGTCTATAGCTCAGTGAGAAATAACCCAGAATGGCAGACCCAGACCCTGGGGTTTCGAGACCTGTTAAATAATGGGAACTGGGGGTGCAGGTACAGCAGCCCCACGGAACTGTCACAGCTGCTAGAACCAGTACCCAATCCACCCTCAACAGCCCATTCCCTCCCTTTTCCCAATTTCCTGCTATTCCAGCTCTTCTTTGTCTTCAGGACTTCTGCATGGCTGGCTTTGTTCCTGAAATTAGAAATCATATTATGCAGATGGAGCAAAGCCCTGCTGTGTCCTTGGCTGCAGAGGAGGTTACAACAGCAGTCCTTAACTCAGTCCATGCTCTTGTATGATAATGAATCATGCTGTACTGTTGTGCCCAAGCACAAGAAGATGAACTTACTACTATGAAAAGCTGGTGTGACCCACTGGTTCAGGGCCACACACAGACCCCAAGGATCTACCAGCATGAGATGTAATTCCCTAGTCTTTATTATAGACCCGCTGACCATGAAGCATCTAGCTCCCTAGTGACTCTAGCCAGATAAAATCAGTGAGGAGCAGTCATCAACGAAGAACTGGAGAAAGCAGAACCACTTAAAAAGGAAGATATTTGAGTGTAATCAATCCATTCAGTTGTGGAAGATGTATAGAAGCAATGAGATCAAGTTAATTCTGGTTCACTAGACAGAGCTTCTTCAGCCTCTGATTTGCTTGGTACCCTGCTAAGTTGTATGCACAGCTGTATTAATGCATTTATATGCTTAAGAGCCCTTATTTGATATGTCACTAACTGTTCCCTGTTTTAATGCAGGAAGGGTGCCTTTCCTATGCATAAGATCCTGGCTTTTGATAATAACTCTTTCTGGCACAAGCAGGAGTTCCTCTGTCACTCTATTGCTCTCAAAAGAGCTGGCATTTCAATACCTTTTTCTTTGCACCTTTTATTACCCAGACGCAATCTAATCCATATTTAAGTGTGCGTGTAAAGAAGCATTACTGCTGTGCCATAAGAAATCTCGAAAACCTTCGTTCATTATGGAGTATACCCTTGACGGTTATATGAGGAATATGGACTAAGCAGAAGCTTGCCAGACATTTTAAGGAGGAAGTCCATTTTATGCTAGGCAGTACAAACAGACCATTCAGTCTCTTGTGCCACCAGCTGGCAAGCCCCGCAAATTACAGCTTCCCAAGGACAGGGACGGTGTCAGTTCTTAGCTGGGATGTGGAGCTCAGGTGCTGAGGATGATGGAAAAATCCCGACAGCAGGAGTACAGAAGGATGCGCTGACAGACGGAGCTGTGCAGGGCAGCTTGCATCCAGCAGAGCTCAGAGCCCACAGAGCAACTTCACTCCAGTATCTGCACTGCACTCAGCATGCCCTCTGGCAGGATTTCATTGCTCAGATAAAACACTGCAAAACCTGTATTTTTCTTGGGCCACTGCAGACTTTGTCTGGTTCCTTGCAGGCCCACAATTATGGCCATGTAGTGTTCTTTGTTCTGGTGCTGCAAGGGGTCAGAACTTACTCTCTTGGGCTCCAAAGGCTGTGGAGGGGTGCTTGCCTTTTCCCATCTTTCATCCTTGCATCTATCCCATACAGGATTTATCAAAAGCTAAAGGAGGCTACATCTTTGCAAAATCTGTGCAGTATGTCAAATTTATGTTAAAGATCAGCATCCAAAACAGTTAAATAAACAGGCATGTATTATTAGCAAGTGCTTGATATGCTAGGACTCGGTCCAGAACCCACTGAAATGGGAATTTTTCCCTAGGCATTTAAAGAAAACAGTTGTGCAGGGAAAGAAAAAAAATCATCAAGATTAAGTCAAACATCTACTCAGTGTCTGTGACATGTTCTAACAGTGAAACATTTCCTAACTTAGCAAGTTCCCAACTGAATAAGAAAAAGGCAGATAGAGGGTTGCTATTAAAGCCTTCTCCCCTCTTTCCGAGCTGTGAGCAAGTAATGAACACAACCTTCTGGTTTGCAGCCCTCTTACCAGAAGGACAGAGTCATAGGAAGTCATCAAAGAAAACTCTGACTTTTTTTTTTTGCTTCTTCCTTCTTCTTAAAGTAATTTTTTGGAAAAGACATAAGGTCATGAGTGATTACAAGGGTATACATAACAAGTGGTGTGGGTGAGGAAGGAGGATCCATGAGTGTGCTCCTTTTGGCTGAGATAGACAATTTTCTTCACAGTAGCTACTATGGGGCTATGTTTTGGATTTGTACTGAAAATAGTGTTAACAACACAGGGATGTTTTTGTTATTGCTGAGCAGTGTTTACACAGAGTCAAGGCCTCTTCTGCTTCTCACACTGCCCCACCAGCAAGTAGACTGGGGGTGCACAAGAACTTGGGAGGGGATGAGGCTGGGACAGCTGATCTCTGTTGACCAAAGGGATATTACGTACCATGTGATGTCATGCTCAGCATATAAAGCTTGGGGAAGAAGCAGGAAGGGAGGACGTTCATAGTGATGGCATTTGTCTTCCCAAGTTACTGTTACACGTGATGGAGCCTCGTTTTCCTGGAGATGGCTGAGCAGCTGCCTGCTGATGAGAAATAGTGAATGAATTCCTTGTTTTGCTTTGCTTGTGCATGCAGCTTTTGCTTTACCTATTAAACTGTCCTTACCTCAACCCATGAGTTTTCGTACTTTTATCCTTCCAGTTCTCTCCCCCATCCCACCGGGGGGAGCAAGCGAGGAGCTGTGTGGTGCTTAGTTGCTGATTGGGGTTAAACCATGACAATGAGCCAGGTTTGCACCAACTAGCAGTTTCCAAGTTTTATAGCAAAATGGTTTTCAAAAATCCTCAGAAAACCTCTTGCCATGTCTCCTTTTTTGATTTGTGACTGACTGGACTGAGCTTTGAGTAGCATCAGAGGACAAAATTCAGCTTTGTGGGATGTAAGAAAAGGCAATGCCAGAGGAAGGGTACTAGGTTTCTACTTAAAGGGATATTCATCAGCTCAGAGGTGGCAGAAGTTCTGGTACAGTGAAGGGCCAAGCTACTATTTTTTAAAAAAAGGAATCAGGCACAGATAATTTTGCCCCACATTACATTCCTCCCTCCTACATGCACACACACGCGTACATAATTTGAACACCCACTGCCCTTTTGCTCCCAAGTTAGATATCAGTAGCTAGGGCTAACATCTGTGCATCCTTCTCTCCCCTGTCCAGCTGCATCACAACTTCCATCTTCCCTAAAATACTTCTAAGCCTTTGAAAGCTGTAGGTGGGCAAATCACAGTCAGTCAGAGTGTTTCTCCTCCTTTACTTTCACTGTCTCTCAGCTCACACAAAAAAGCTGGTGGCAAAGAGAAGATGAGAGGGAAGTGCAAAAGTGTCAGCAATTCACTTTGTTCTTTACCTTGTCTTTCAGCCCATGCCTTCCTTTCCATCTTGTTTCTCACCCCCATCTGCTGATAGGCACATCAGTGGCTAATGCTGAATGTCCTGTCATGCTCAGAAACAGTGCTGAAGGTCAGGGTCATACCTGGAGTTGCCCACAATAAAGCAGTTATATATGCTAGAGCCATATATGTTGCTTTATGCTCCTTGCCCGTATCACAGCAGGATACCTCTTCAGCAAAACTCTGGAGGTCAGCAGGAACAGGGAAAAAAAGTCTTTATTCTCTCTCTCAAGTTTCTGCTTCATAAGCTCTCTGGGGCAAGGACTATCTTTTTATTATCTGACTGAAAGGAAGTGGCCTTGATTTCTCAGGCATCTTAGACACTAAGAGAGCAGCCCGAGGCAGCAGGTGTTCACCTCACATGACAGGTTGTCCTGGTTTTGCTAGGATAGAGTTAAACCCAAACCACCACACAGGTATGAAGCATGTCCTCTGTTTAAATATAAAGATACTTGCCAGGAGGTGACTGACAGCGAACAATTTAAGGAAATTCATGTTTCAGGTTGAATTTAACCTAATGACTGCTGGAACAATTCAGTGAAGATGGTAAGACTTTCAGACTTGGAGCACCAGGTGGTTATCTTCATGATGCATGTCACCTGCCACAATATATCTGGTTTATATTCCTCTATCTTTATTTCAGTCATTAGAATAAAATAAAATGTCTGATTCTGCTCCGAGCAGTTTTCCAAGAGGAGCTGCCAACTAGATGGGAACAAACAAAGCCGCCTGCTTATTTCCAGTGCTTTCTGAAACTGTAGGCTGTTTCAAAGCCCATTGTGCTAGGAGTGAGCCAGGCCACAACTCATTGCATGAGCTCTTGTGCTGGATGTAGCAGGGTGGGACAAGGTGATGGCAAGAGGCCCCTGTTAACCCAAATGATTCTGTGCTTCTCTGAATACCCAACTAAAGGGTTTCAGGTTAAATTGGCTGCTTACTCCAATGCTTTCTGGCCCTGTTCCCAGCATGCCAGAGCAGCAGAGAGTACAGACCTCTCTTCCTGGTGGACTGGGGGAGTTGCCCCATGGCGATGCCTGTCCAGCTCTTGGGGGAAGCCCTGGTGCAGGCCTGTGGGAGTGGCTTCTTGCCCAGAGCCTGGCAGCTGAGGAGGAATGGCTGTGGCGAGCAGCACCTGTGCCCTTAAGTACTTCCTCAGTGCAGGGAGGGTTGGCACAGGCCAGGGTGGCTGTGGGCTGCAAGCTGCCCCTCTGCAGCCCGGGTATGCCCAGGGTGGTGGGAGGTCAGGGATGTGGTCTGGGCTGGGTCATGTCTCCCCTTTGCAACAGGCAAGGGCCTGGCTGGAGGATGAGGGCCTCTGAAGGGGGCGGTGAGCTGCCCTGGGCCCGAGGGCAACTGCAGCCTGGCTGTGCAGCGGGGTGGGCTGGGGAAGCGCCCTGGGGGCCAGGGGAGCCCTGCTCCCACAGGCAGGGCAGGGACCTGGTATGCGAGTCTGGTGAGCCACAGGGGAAACTGCCAGCCCCGGGCAGTGGGGACACTTACGCTGCGGCCCTGTGGAGGCCAAATGGACCCCTGCACCAGGACACGAGTGTTTGCAGCACAGTACAGACCGCTCAAAAGGCCCTGCCCCACGGCAGGGAGAGATGGTGGGCACCAAAGGAGAGCTGGTCGGGTTAGTGGGGCAGGGACAGCCATGCGGGGCACAGTCCAAGTGCCTGCAGGCAGTGTCAGCGTCCGTTGGGGCCAAGAGGACCCAGCGCTGGAGTGGTCGTTGGTGGCCAGTGGCAGTTGGTGTCTGGTACTGGTGCTACTGGTCCCCTGGTTCCAGAAGACTCTTCACAGCTGGCAGTTGTCACAGCAGTTGGCAGTCACTCCTCCAGCATGGGACCTGTGCTCCAACTGTAATGGTAAGTAAACTGCACACCCTCCTACTATTGCTAGCCTGACCCAGCCTACACCAGCCGTACTGGGAAGGCCAGGGTTTGTCCCCAAAACTGTGGAATTGAGGAATTTTTGTGGCTGTACGTGACCTAGCTGGGCACCGCTGTGGGGTAGAAGCTGCATGGATGTGGGTGGTGGTACACAGCAGGGCATGGTGCTAGCAGGAAATCCACTGAGAAATCATCCCTGGCTCAGAAAGGCCCTGCACCTCCGACGATTGGAGGCTGGGGGTATTCAAGAAAGGATCACCATGTGCATGACCTTTTCTTGAGTTATTGCTGGACTTCCACTTTTGGCCCCCGTCAGAGACAGAGACTGAGCTAGAAGGACCCTTAGCACACATTGTATGTAATTAGTCCTTTGCATGATTGGGGCATGCAGTAGAATTTGATGCATTTGATTAGGTGATTTGATGCATTTGATTAGGTGATTATCCAGCTCTTGTAAACATTCAGATTATCCAGCCATGTAAACATGGCTGAGCTGTAAGTAAATCAAGTTTGATGCCTCACCTCTGCTGCCACACATGTTTTGGCCATGAAGACAAAGGATTCATAGCCATGCTTAAAGAGACAATGAGGGGAACCTCAGGTACAAGAGGGCAGCAGGACTATGGGAGACTTAAAACTATGAAAGAGAGTCCTTGCAGCTTTCAGAGGCAGGGCAGAAGGGCAGTTCAGGCTTTGACTCACCAGGTGTTTTCTATTATGATTTACATACACAGTTCATGTTCAGTTCCTGGAGGAGGGATTAATATCAGCAAACATGGTCCCTTTAGAGGCTGCTAACCTAAATACTAGCACTTGCTTCTCAGAAGACAGCACTTCATGCAAACAGTTTGCTCATGATTTGAGAAACTACATGAGAGAACCGTTACAACAGTGTAAGAACACAAAAAGAACACTACAGCCTTTTAGGTAGCCTAAGAGCAGGACACCTGTTACAAAAAGCAAGGAACAATGCATGTTAAACCATATAACAGATCTAGTGACCTGTGTCATACCTGTATTTTGTAACATACACCACAAAGGCCTAGAGGATTTATAGACCTGTGTAACGCTTCCATATCAAACTAGGGTTGAAATAAGGGTACTTAGCCAAGCAGATGCTGTGTCTTATGGGCCTTCTGATATAACAACTGAAAGGCACTTTGGCTGTACATTAGATCGAGTCAAGGCAAAAAGAGTTGATGTCACACTAACTGCCGTCATGCCTGTATTTCAGGAAGCCCAAGTTTTCTCAGGGATGGCCTTGGAATCTCCCCCTGAATTGTTCCTATATGATAAAGAAACATTATAATCAAACTAAGATGTCAAGCCAAAGTTTTACAAGTGAAAAACCAACTAGAACATAAATGTTCCTATAAATTCATTGTTTCAATATTCGTATGCACATTTTTATCAAAAATAAGGAAAAATATTTTAATTTTAGTATTTTTGTAAGTTCATTTAAGACTCTTTACTGTCTTCACCTTTGATGAAGCTATGGCAGTGGTGAGTCACAATCATAAAAGTTAGATTGTAAGATCACTTCAAATGGAAAAGATTTGTATACATGATCTAGAAGTAATAAGGAAATCTGTGCTACTTATTTCCTAAGTCTGAGGCTCTGCTTTGCAGTCAGTTCATTTTAAGGTGTAAGAAAAAAGGAGAATTTTTTATGGATCTTTTTTGTGTGTAAACAATGGTGTTTAAAGGTATGTGAATCTAGCTCTTCTTAAAATTGTATTGAGGACCTTGAGATCCATGACACAAGTGGTTATCTTTTAAACCTAAGGACTAACAAAATTGCACAACTGCAGTCACTGCTGTACAATAAGATGTGCACTGCCAGAACTGTAAGGTTACAATACATTTTTCAGCACTGTGATTTGCTGCTATTTACCGTCAAAATGCTGGAATTGAGACTCCCTGGTTCTTCCAGTGCTGATAGATAAGGTCAGTCTACTGGTTGCTGTGTATGGGAAAGAGTTAGGACTGAAGTTGTTACTAACTGATGTAATACTTGCATTAACACAGTCATGCATGGGATTGTTAGTCGTCTTGTTTTAGATTCACCACAGTCAAGCACCTAAGCTTTTGCTTTTTTAATTCTGAGGGACAGCATAGAGAGCTGATACCCAAATTTTCTGTCCAAACAAGAAACAGAATGCCTTCCAAAGCCAAAGGAGGAGATGAATGTGCCCAAGATGACTGACAAAGTGGTGCATGCAGACATGCCTGGATCAGTCTTGGGATTAGCAGGCTTAATTCACATGGAGTGTGTGCTCCATGGACACACACATGTCCTGGAGTGCTTCTGAATTGCCTGGGAAAGATGGTGGCTGGGAGTGTGCTGCCACAAATAAATATTTTACTAGACCTGCCACTGGCTTCTTCATGGTTCCCAGAAATGAAGGTACCAGGAGCAGGTTATAGGCCAAAATAATTGTTTCAGTGAGTCATACCAAGCTCACAGGCCAGAAGTTTAGCACCATCAGAACAGTGAAAATTTTTCAGAGATCTGTGTTACATTCCCCGCTCTCCCAGTTCCAGTCCTTAAATGGGTCTTGGCACCTTTATGATGAACATAGCAAAAAATATATCCTCTGCACTATTCAGTGATTGTGGCACAAAGTGTGCTCATCTGTGTCTGCTGGCAAGAGAAACTAAACCACATTAACAGTGCTGATACTCACAAAGCTTTTGGGCGCCTGCAAGAAGAATGGGGCAGCTCTCACCTCTCTGAGCCGCCTTCACAGTCTGTGAACTCACAAAACATGCCTACAACAGTGACACAGTAGTTCAGATTTTTAAAGCAAATTTTGTTTGCTTTTTTGTGCTTTTGGTAGGATTTGTTTGGCAATGACAGCTAGCTAGAAAGTCTTTAAATGGCACATAGGACTCGAGAGAGCAAAATCTGAGACTATGGCAATGAGCCCTATCACTACATCAATCAGTTCAGAGCTTTCCTAGTAGAGAGCTACAGCTTCTGAGAATCAAGGAGTTTTTCTCTTCTGCAGCCACATTTGTCACTTTTTCAGCTAGTTTCACAGTTAACCAGGATTTCTCTGCCTCAAAACTACAAACCTTTCTTCTTCCTTTTTTTATTTCAGTTTAATTGCTGTTTCTGAGGCTTTCTGGTTTTTGAGATATGTCAACAATTCATGTCCTTGGGATTCATTTTTATTTAGGGATATTGTGGAAACTCTTTCATTGCTGGAAAGATAGTAATAAATTCCTTATTATTCAGCAATCACTCTGGACGGACCATTCCTTTGGTTGCACAGCAGAAGATTAATATTTAATGGACTAGTATTAGGGGCTAGGGAAGACAGTACAAAGGCTAATGCAGAGGCCAGTAAGAGACTTTCTAGGGCAGTGAGGGTGGTGAGACTCTGGCAAAGGTTGCCCAGAGAAGTTGTGGCTGCCCCCTCCCTGGAAGTGTTCAAGGCCAGTGTTCAGACCCCTCATGGCAGGGGGGTTGAAACTAGATGATCTTTAATGTCCCTTCCAACCTATACTGTTCTATGATTCTATGACAAGACCTGTCTTAGCTTTATCACACTGCAATGCTGGATGTAGATAGAATCCCTAAAACCAGGAGTGAAAAAAACAAACAAAAAAAAAACTCAGGAGAGAAAGCAAAGGAAAAAATAGGATTTACAATCTGCTTTTACAGGTCTCACTCATCCTATATGTGCAATCAATTATTCAAATAATTTGTTGACAATTGATATAATTATTTCTAATTATTCTTGATTAGACTCCTGGAATTATGTGATTACATCTAGATGCGTGCATCATAAATGCAGGAGGTACAGCCTAGACGAGGAGGAAATGTCATTTTCTTTTTCAATTTATTAATTTTTACTAGTTAAAAGTACTCAGGAAGGTTAATTTATGTGATCCTAAACAGAGGCTCGCTGAACTTGTCTATATTATATTTCTTTCTGTAATTTAAGTTGTAGAACTTCTTCAGTTACGGAGGTGAGAATTCACTGTGACTTTTGGTGTTCAGGAGGGCTAAGAAACACCATAGAATTGTGTGGTTGACATGCAAGTAATGTGAGTCTTTTTGTTTTCTTTCAAAAATCAAGCCTGTAGTGCTAAGTAGGTTATTCCTAGGAGAGCATAACTATTGAAATAGGATCAGTTAGTTCAAAATTAATTTATTTTTAATCAATCTCAGAATCTTTGTCTTTCTTATGATATAAATTGATACTTAAATCACCAATATATTTCTGTTTTAAAATTTATTTATTTTGAGTTATCTGGAAAAAACTCACTTTCTGTGCATTTACAAATATTTAATCACATTTTAATTTATTTCCACTTTTACTTTAAGTGTGTCAGGCTGCTTAAATGAAGTCTTTTGGGAAAGAGATGAGGATAGATGTGACCTACTGAAACTGCATTCTCTTTCCTCTGGAAGCCTTGCCAATGTATACAAGTCCCTGATCACAGTAGCTCATCTGTCTAAACGGAATACATAAGTCAAACCACAATGCCTTTCTGAAGACAGAAGCCAGTACTACACTGCCCTGATGCTAGAGTATTAGCAATTGAACAGCAAAGAAGATTTTTCTACCAGAAGTTTCAACACACTAGAAAACGCTGGTATGACCTCTGCTGAGAAAAGAAAGTTCTCAGCAGTTTTTAATGCTCAGAGTAATGAAACCTCAGTTGAAAAGCACTCTCTGCAAAGATGCCTCCCACTAACTCATGCTGACCAAGAAGACATAGCATCAGTTTCAGGAACCTCTGAACTTCTTAGGGTTACTGAAAAACCTCAAGCAGAGATTTTAAAACATGATCTAGAGATACCACCTGAAGCTGAAATCACGTCAATGCCACTTTCTTCTTTCCCATCTGAAATGCAGCAACTGATGTCAGCCAGAGCTAAAAATGTCTCTGAAGTAAGGCAAGCTACAGAAATACCAACTGTAACTCATATATGGCCAGTAGTAAAGATGGAAGAGGCTTCCAGCCCCTTTTGGGACAATTTCCTGAAGTCTTTAATATCAACTAGCCTAAACATAACAGGATATTATTCTAGTCCGGATGCAGTAGCTGAAGATGTGAAATGTTCCCAGATAACCCCAGTGAAAGAGCTTGCACAAGAGCCAGACAGAATGAGAGGAAGATCATATCGTCTTGTTATAAAGTCATCTAACCATGTTGTTTCAGGAATTTTAAGATCACTGACCAATATCAAGGATAAAGATTATAAGAATATGTTACCACGTTCATCTCTCAGTCCTACTGGAAAGCAACTAGAAATTCCTCTCTTTAAGGGAAATGCTTTAGTGATATATGATGGGCAAGTCTACCTTCTGTATGTAATGAAGCATGAAGCTCTGTCACCAGAAGTGGAAATACATGGCCTTGTTATGTTGCTTGGGAAGACCACATTTTGTCTCATTGCATGTCATTCTATCCGTGAGGTAACAAGCAAAGTTCCACATTCACTGCTGTCAGGACAGTACATTGTAAAAAAGAACAAAACCTATCTTGGAACCCTTGCTAGCCCCACACACCAAGATAAACCATCAAATGCAACAAATTTGTCTTCACTACACTTCTCTATGACTACAGCCTCTCAGCCCGAGCAGTGCTGCTCTTCTACTACTGGGAAAAGACAACAGGTAGTAACCTAAGATGATCAGTTGAATGTCTATGTACAGACAGTAAATTACTTTCCTCTTAGACATAGCTGAATGCAAAGTGCATTATTCAGCATATATATAACGGGACAAGTGTTGTGAAAGATGAGTGACCTGGTTTTGGTTTCACTTTTGTGGGAAAGCCAAACACAGCTCCAGCAGACACAATGACTGTAGTAAATCACAGTAAGGCTTGCAGGTCTTTAAGACTTCACCATTATAATTAAATAAGGCTGAGAAAAATCCATCTTGACATATATCAAGATTTTTTTAGTGTTTGAACACAACAAAAACACTGCACTTAATGAGAGCAGTCTGTTGCTATTTAGAGAATAGCAAGGCTGAATTTTGTATAATGGCAAGATATTTCCCAAGGGAGAAGGTAAGGTTTCTGAAAACATATGACAAGTGCCGTCATGATCACATTTTAAAGTATCAGTGAAAGGAGACAGAAGGGCTGGCTTGCATGGTCGCTCCTGAATTAAATTATTCTTGCAAAGCCACATCCCTGAGGTAGAGGAGACTGTAGAAACAAGCTGTGAAGTTAACCTGGCAGGGGGGAGGCAAGTGGCTCTCCAGCGCTCACTTTCAGATAGTCAAATTCTACTCTTTTTTTGTTTCAGTTCCTCGATGGGAATGTTTCAGCATTCCCATCCACTGAAAGCTTGCAAAAGAGAAATGAGGAAGAAGCACGTTGGGAAGAAGACAATAGACTAAGAAAGAAATTTGGTATTGATAAAGATGTAAGAGTCCATCTCCACAGGATAGAGCTCCCTGGACTTCCAGAGGATCCCAGCAAAGCTCTTGCACTTAAATGGAAGGTAACCACCAGAAATAATAGAAATGTGAAAACGTGCCAGAGGTTATGTCCTGGCTCACCTACCTGTCCATATACAATCATAAAGTCTGCCTCACCTTGAAGTGTTCCTTACACATCCTTAGCTCACTTTCCAAAATTTGTGAATGTTTAAAGCCCTGTCATGAAACATTTTCTATACGAGAACCTTGCAATGTTTATAAGGATTTATAGTGCTGATATTTTTTATATCTGGGCTATTGGTAGAGTCAAGAAACTCTGACTCTGTTGATAGTCCTGTGTTATTAGTGATATTTCTGCACATGACAGCTAAAAGTTGATGAGTGTAGTCACAAAGAAATAAGGACTTGAGTGTGATTTTTCAGCTTTTAAAGTATTCTTTTCACAACTCCAATTTTATTTCCCACAAAACTGCTAGACAAAGGATACGGAGTAAAGGAGGATATCCTGTCAGTGACAAATTTCTCTCCAGTCAAGAGGAGAGTACAAAATGGGAGCCTTGCATTAGATACTCTGAAACCTCTCAGCTCTGTCATTGTGGGCTCACTATGTAGGACAGTGACCCATGCATTTTGAGACCAGTAAAATTTTCCTCACTGCTATTACTTCTAAAATGCCAGGATCTGTCTTTTCATTCAGTTCTGGCAAAAACTGCAGACAGAATGCCAGCTACTGCTGAAGTCTTTTCCAGGTCTGTATTCTGGTTGCCTTTAAACAACTGCAACTGAAAGTAGAAAAAGTGCCTGCTGACCTCTTACTGCTAGGAATGGTTTGCAATCTGTCTGTGCCAATGTCTGTCTCCTAGGCAGAAGAGGGATGCTCTCCATACCTGTGCTAGGCTTTTTTGTGTTTGACCATATTGCCATTCACTTTTAGTTAAGGCACCAGAAGGACAAGCTACACAGTTTTAGTCATTGCTGTACTTTTGAATAAGTCTTGCTCTATGGCCTTGCTTAGAAGTATCATTTGACAGTTTTGCCCGGTGTTATCAGAGGCTCTCAGAAGAGATGTCTGCTTTCTCTGATTCCTGAGATTTTCAAACCCTTGCTTGCAATTGGCCTTTTGTGCCCTATTTGTATTTTTCTATTATAAAGCGCTTAGGATTTTTCAGCAGATGGGACATAGGATTTCCAAAAACCTGTATCATTTCAATATACCTTTGTTCAAGTTCTTATTCTGCAGATAAATTAGTAATGAATAATAAATTAGTATTTCTTCTAGATCTGTCTTTTAACTCTTGTTGAGCCTGTAGAATTAAACTTCCATTTCTGTCAACTGAATTTTAAACCAGCATCACCTGACCTTTCCAAGATCTCTGAGTATTGTCTACCTTTTTTGTACCTGAATGGGAACATCATTGGTGTACCCTCAGCATTCATAAAAATATACTATATCTTTTTGTGAAATGTTTCAAGGCCAGATAAAGCAAAATTTTCCAAAGAATATTTTGAAAGGTATGAACTACTTTTTAATTTTTTTTTCTTTCTGCCAGTACCCAAATGAAACATCCATTGTAAGCAAATTGGCTTAGCATTGGCTGTCGTTTTGCCTAAAAATTCTTTCCTAGCACACAAACCAAGGCAGATTCTCAGGAAAGTCAAATTTTGATGGTGTTTCTCCATCTATCCACCTTACCATTTCTCAACATGTGTCCCAAAAATCAAATATGATATGTTTGGATTTATCCTACAGCTGTTCTACACAGATGCTTCCACTTGCTAGACTGTTATTGAGAACTTCCAGTTACCAACAGTGTTATTAGTAGTTCTCATTAGCCTTAATTGTTACTGTGACTGCCTTTTCAATATTTTTTGGTGCCATGTCTATTTCTTTGCAGATTATATTCACTTTGTTACATTCTGTCATTTTCTGCAGACTTTGTGTTCTTTGCAGTTCTGAGTTATTCAAGTAATAAAAATATGCTATATCTTCTTTACATTGTTGTTCCTTATTTCTATTTTTCTCTGGTTTATGTTCCTTTCATGAAAATGAAGTTTATGTAGAGGTTATGACAGTGCAATTAGCCTACAGTTTCTGAGTCTTGCTGAAGGATCCTTCAAATCCAAGTGCCCCTTACTAAAGGGAACACCTGTGCAAAATGTTTTGTCTTATATGCAAGACAAGATTTACAGGAAGGGTAATAACTGTCATCAGAGTAACTAGAATATCTAGAAAAATAGACAAGCATCACATTCCAAAGTTGAATGCAAAGTAAGAACAATTGGTAAGGATTAGTAAGACCAGGCTGAGCCAATTAGCAATAGAGAAATGCCTCTGCAAATTCATAGTTGTGAGGGGAAGGACTGTCTTGAAAAGAAGAAGGTGGACAGAACCTGGAGGAGAGGTCATTGACCTGAACAAAAGATGACCATCAACCTAAACAAGGAGAGAGCTTTGTTGCCAGGAGGAAGGAGGAGGAGGGGAAGGACAGAGAACCTCAGACACCCAGTTCAACTGCATGGAGTAGGAGAAGGCAAAGGAGGTCCCCTGCAGCCCATGGAGGTTCAATGGCAGATCCCCACATGCAGGCCATGAAGGACTCCATGCTGGAGCAGAAAAGCCAAGCCCAGGGGCAAGTGTGACTGAATTGAGACCCGGGAGCCACTCAATGCCAGAGCAGGGGTGGGCCCCCAGAGCTAGGGGGTGAGGAGAATCAGAATCCTTAGGCTCAGTCCTGTTTCCAAAATACATAGGACCCGATGGCAAATGTAGTCATGTACCTTTGTTGATAGGATCTAACAAGCATCCTGGAGGCAAGAGCCCTTGATTTTCATTCACATGATAATAAAGTTGAAAATACTGACAGAAAATATAATTGAAAGAAATAAGTGGTTTAAGACTGTGAAGTATTTTTCTTCACAGTTATAGAAGTTTGAAACATTGTGCTGATTATCCTGACACCACAAATCTGAGATAATTTGTAGCCAGATAAAAGCTAGGAGCTTGCCAACCTGGGACAACAAGAGAGTTCAAAGCCTAATGAGTAAGATGAAGGGCAGATGGGAAGTGGTACAGAAAAAAAAAATCACATACATGCAGGGGAGGGTGAATCACTGACATCCGATGTACTGCCCTCAGTATTTGGCCTTTTACATTTTCAAAGGAGATGTGTACTCTGCTAAGGACTATTCTCCTGGCTTCCAGGAGTGACAAAACAGTGGCAGGGGGACTGTCACCAGGGTTTTTATTTACTTCCAGTAGGCAAAACATCAACACTCCAGTTAAAGAGCCTTTCCCGCTATGCTGTCTCTGTTGTTAAGCCTCCAGATAAGATGGTGTAACAATCAGTGGAAGACTTTCAAAATAACAGACAGAATTACAGGAGTGGGAGGAACAAAAGGGAAAGGAAGCTTTCTAGAATTTTTATGGTGACAACTTATATTTCCAAGAAAGTGCATAATGAATGAAGCATTTACACTGCGTAAAATCAAGATTAACTTTGTGGGTTTCTTAAATCAAAATGTCATTAAATAAAAAATATGTAATGCACTCCATTAATGTTTTTTGTATCTGCTTTCATTTATTTGCCTGTGTTTATGAATCCAGTCACAAATATCCCCAAGGCAAAAAAGCGTGTGAATCAATCCTAAGACCTCCACATTCTGGGACTTACCAATGGTTCAAAATGAGACATGAAGGAAGTTCTTCCACGTAAACTGTCACCTCTGATTAGCCAGTCAGTTATTAGAGCTAGTGATTACCACCTCTTGGTGCTAACTTGCTTATGTTTTGTTTTGCCACAACAACTCAGTACTCTGCAGCACAGTGCAGGAACTCAACACTGTGCATGTGCCTAGGTGTCCTTCCCACTGTGACTACTTTGCCCAAGGGCAATGGGTGACTTTGGCTGCAGGAGATGAGTTTGGATTTGAAGGACCACATTGTTCTCAGCATCTGTCATGAACAGCGTTGGATGCAAATTGTTCAGATGTGAAGGGACACCATTACTGCCTTCTGCCATTGCTGTTATTACAGTGAGACAGTGGCTCTCACTTCAAAGTGCCTTGTGAAGCCCAACTTGTTACTAACCAGTTTGAAGTGGTCAAATCCTTCATAAGCAGAGTAATATTTTAGGTGTCCATGGCCATTCTCCAAACTGCTTTCATTCAGCATGTGGAAGCCATCCACAAAGTCATCCAAGCCTTTGAGTTCTATGGATACCTAAACTGCAATGGAGTCAAAGCCAAGATCTGCTATCTGACCCATAGAGCATCTTGAAGGAGCCAAGTAGCATCTTTGAATCACAACTTTGTTCATGGGTTTATCTGCATTGAAGGGGGAACTGGGAGGACAGTTTCTGATGCCACTAGCTATTCTGAGGAAGAATTCTCTGCAACTCATAGCTCAAAGGCAGTTCCATTCAAAGCCTCGTCATACCTTGCAGTCAAACTGATGGTATAAAGAATCCTAATTCCACCAGATGGCTCACTCATCCCTCTCAGATCCCCTCCCCCAAAACTAGGTATGAAAATGCAGAATGCTTACCTGAGCTGGGGATAGGGAGTGCTGGCAAGGGGGGCCATTGACACTGGCCACAGTAGATAGTGGGCTTAAGAGGTGTCTGTGGATAGAACCTTGTCTGGGGTCTTCTGCATGGTGCAGGGAGGTTACTGAGGGGACAACTCTTCTCTGGATTTTCCTATGTGATGATCCTGGGACTGAGGGCAAAAAAGTCCAAGTGAGTGAGAATTAGTAGCATCCAGGCAGTTAAAAGCTACATAGCAAATATTATTGATAACAATTTACAAATTTTGTTCTCAGATTTACATGTGCTAAGTGTTAATGGGAAAGTATCCTAAAGACATCACTTCAACACTCATTTAACAGGCCAAACAGAACAGAGTTGTAAGCTACAGTTACAGAAACTTAATTACTCTTTCAAACCAAACTAAGCACAGTACAACAGCTGACAGCCAGTCTGAAGTTCAGAGGTGGAAGAGAAACTCATTTAATACCCTCATTAGCAGTGCTGGAAAGAATGAGTTGTTTCCTTGAAACTTGCACTAACATGATACTGCATTCTCTATGGTGATGACATTTGAAACATGCAGAGTGTATAATAAACAAGAAGACCTGAAAGTTTGGCAAAGGAGAAGACAGACCTGAAGAGCTACCTGATAATGTGGTAGAATCTGCTGTCATGGATGAAGAGGTTTAAAAGAGGAGAAATCAGGTGAAAATCTATTGCCTGTTTTAGATATGATGTGAGAGTGAAAGACCCAACCTTTGCTTCTGGCCTACACATTGTATAAATCTCTGAAATTGCTACATATATTTTGTTGATTAAAAACCTATCTAGGCTTTGACAGAGTAAATTCCCTTGCAACCACACTAGTCAGATTATTTGTTTCTGGAGCTATAGAACACCATCTGTTAAAATCTAATCTGACTTTCCCAGTGATTTAGAGAGAAACAGTGTTAGGAGACACATTAGTAATTTAAATGCAGATAATTCCCTTCTGCACTTGCTATTAACATAAATCATTATAATCAACTGTCTTTATACATCTCCTTTGTGTACTGAAACTACAGAAGTCAAGAAACACAGGCATCCAGAGTTCAGTTGAGAGGATCCAAGGATCCGAGTTAGAACTGAGGACAGCCAGGAAAGGGGGTTTCCTGCTAACAGGAAACTTTATCTTTTTCAGAATTGGGTTTCAGTTTGAATCAGATGAAATCTTTTTTTCTTCCCAGTTCTCCAGTCAGCAGGAAGCTGCTCAGACGCTGGAACAGCTCAGCTAAGCTGCCTCTGTCCTAATACCAGCAGCAAAGCCAGGTATCAGTGTCACTGAAGGCTGGGGCTTCCCAGACTCCCTGACTCCCTGGCCAGTCTCCCAGGGGATGGCTGTAGGCAGACATCTGCAGAGATGGAGATGGGGTTACCTCGGGACTCTGGACCTTCAGCAAACATTCACTGAGTGCAAGAAATTTTAGTCTCTAAAACGTGGAATCTATCAAATTAAATTTGTTCTGTCAGAAAACTTTAAACCTAATCTCTTCATCTGGAAGCTCTAAGGCAGCAGAGTTTCACAACACGAAGGAGAAAGACTGTGGATACAGGACAATGTCGTGCAGCCGCAATAGCGCTAACAACAGTGGGAACTGAAGTTCCAGTTTATGGAAACTCCCATAACATCCCTGAGTATCAGGAATCTTCTTCTGGTCTCTCTTCAAGTGTGATGTCTAGAGAGAGTGGCTGAGCTTCAGTTGGCTGAACTCCAAAACCCCTGTCCCTCATACTGCCCAGAGACATCTTACTGTTTCTTTTGCCCCGTTACAAACACAAATGTCTTCACTGCTCAAGCTGGAAACTCTTTATGGCAAGATGCTCCTTCTGCACAGCGTATGTAGAGCACCCAGCACAAGAGGACTCTCTAGCACTCAGCTGATGCAAACAAGAAGAAAATACAAATACCCTCCCATTATAATCATTATCAAAATATAGAATTCTCTGTTCAGCTATATTATTTTTGGAGATGTGAAGGAATTTTTTTGTTTGATTAGCAGTCCAGCTGCTCTGTGATATGAATATTACCTGTTAGTATGAGAAAGGTCCTGCAGATTGCTGATTTCTCCCAACACAAAAATGAAGCCAAGGAAAATTGAAGGTATTCATTATCTTGATAGAGGTACTCAGAGATGTTGCAAGATGATACTTCTAGTGCTTTTGGACTTTCCAGTGTGCTCTGGAAAGGGACAACTACCCTGCTGGGCAACTATCCTAAACAAACCATGGCTGCAGCACATTCATCCTGGATTGTTTCAACTTGCATCTGATATGCTGTATTGTGCAAAAATTGGTTGGTGCTATGTCTCTTAAAGACCTTCATGTAATCCTCTGCTAGGCAGATCTTTTACAGCCCTACTTTCTACTGTCAGCCGGGAGAAAGAAAACTATTACTGATTGCATGTTTGGAGCCCACCGCATTTTGTTCATATCTTTCTGGAGGTGCAAGGACCACAGTGAATAAACTCCTGGCCTCTAAATGGTCTTCTGCCTATCAGTCAAACAAACAAATGTCCCCTGTAGGTTTGACAGGGCAAGACTTTCTGCACAGATCCAGAGGCTGGCTGAAGTTTTTCAAGTTTTCATTCTAGTCTGTTACAGTGTGGTTATAGTGAGAAAACAAATTATGTGAAAAACTACACCTTTTCCCTCTGCAGACACGCTCCCCGTGTGTCTGAGTCAGGGCTGTTAATGTTATGGAGACCGCAACCCCCACCTTTTTTTTTTTTTTAATACCCTGAAAGGCCAATGAAGGAGTGCACAAAAATCTTTTAAGTTGGGCACTCAAATTTAGAAAATAGAGACAATATCTTGTACTTAAATTAAGTCTTATCTGGAAGCTGCAGAATAGCAGGGCATACTGTGAAAAGGCAGGTCACTTCTTGTTGCTTATCTTGATCCTCCAAGGCAGAAAATATTGTTTTTCATCTATTATACCTAAAGATAAAATCAGTATTTTGTTTCCACACTGCAGGAGCATTTATAAAGATGAGTGGTATGTCAGACTAGGTGAACAGGGGATAATTGTCCTTTCCTTCAGTACCAGAATGGAGGATCCCTGGATGAAACTACTAACAGTCAGAAAGTTCAGGATAAACAAATGGAGGTGGCTCCTCACACCACATGTGGCTAAGATGTAGGAATCATTGCTAGCATGTTGTGGCAGATACTTAACTTTATCCCAGCATGAATCCAAAAGGCTGCTGGACAGATTCATGGAAGAAAGTACATCTGAGTGTATTAAGTACTATCACCATCTTGGGAAATTATTGCACTTCAAATGACAGAGGACAGACAAGTAACTTTTCATGTTCTCATATTCTTCCTTAGATATTTTAGTAATTTTAGGAGCAAAAAAAAAGTGTTGAGTTAGGCCCAAGATCCGTTTAGCCACATCGACTGTTCTCAACTTTGGTCAGCAGTGGATGCGTAGTTTAAATGTGGTGCATTTATACCTGCAACATGTGGCCATTTATTATTGGCCACAACTAGAAACAGAACAGGGAGGCTGGGCTGAGACTTGGGCTTTGCTGCATGAAGGCTGCTGCCACCACTGGCAACACACCTGAGGGAGTGGAGAGAGACACGAACCTGCCATCTGCACTGAATTGATTGCAGGTCAGCCAGGAGCATCACTGGTGCGTGCAATTCACACAGTTCTTGTATCAGAGTGCTAGACCCTCTGACCTCCAAGGATGTAAATTAAACATTAGGTTGAAACACAAAAGGCAATGCATTGTAAACCTTTACCTTGATAAATTTTGCTATTGCGTCTTTACTAGGTGTCTGAAAAGATTTCAGTCTCCTTGAATTTATTCATCATTTAAAGCAATCTGAAAAAATTGCCTAGCCCATAATGTAAAAGTGCATGCACATATTATAGTGTGCAGTTCTGTTTTTTAATGGAGAAATTGCCTTCTCAAAATCAGTTTTCTGTAGACAATATGTGCTTTTGTCAAGAAAAGTTGGATCAGATGATCCTTGAGGTCCCTTCCAACTTGTTATTCTATGATTCTATGGATATTCATAGGATATCCCAAATTCTAAGCATAGTATGTAATAGTACCTACTTTTTCTGGATTTCAAGATATCAAGCATATTCCAAATGAGGACAAAGTAGTACTGTGCTAATAACTGCACAAAGTACAAATGAAGAATTTGGTGCCTCTCTCCTGTAGATAGGTTGAAAATCCCACCAGCACAGTAAGAGGCTCCGAAGGCACTCGGGAAGGCTGCAGCACAGCTAGGAAATTAATCTGGAGTCTCAGAGTTGAGTCTTCACACAAGACAAACCTTTCTGGGAGTAATTCTCCACTGGTATAAAAAGTATGCTTGTATAATGATCACTGCTGGGCGCCAGAACACTATAGCCAGCTCACAGACAGCTGGGACCGGGCCGGGACCAGCCCAGGTTAGTTCCCTGTACTTTCAGGTACTGGGAAACTGAAAGAAAAAGAGCCACACAAAAGTGGCAAGATGCCCAGCTCCATGGGGTTTAATGCTAAGAATCTTTTCACCAGGAGTTACCAAACTGCACTGCATTGGAGATCATGTTGGTGTGAGAGAGGAGAGGAGGTTTCACATATCTGTGTCTTGGTGAGTGGGACTTAACTACGCACACGATGCTGAAGCTCTGAAAAAAGACACTGAAAATAATAAAGGATTAAAACCTTATGCATTTGTTCCTCTGGGCAGAGGCTTGCTCCAGCACCTTCTACATCCTAGACCAAGTGTCTCACCACCACACTGATGATCTATCTCACTCTGATCTACATTGACATTTTGATTTTCCCAACACACATCTGTTTTCATCAAAGCTTTCGACACATTTTGGTTCTGCTCCTGTTGAGGAAAAAAAAAAAAAAATCTCAAAGGTTGTTCTACTTGATCAAGATCTCTTCTGAGAAGACACTTAAGGCTTCATGGAAGAAGAGGGTCCAGGCTGGCAGCTGGGTCCCTAGCACTTCTTTGATTAGTGACTCTGTCACCCCACTTCCTTTGCTTTCTGACATTAACATGGTGCCAGACACTAACTCACCACTCTGGAGACATATTTTAGAGAGACAAAATATCTAGTCATCTTCAGGCAGTTTGCCACCATCCATCACCAAGCCCATTTCAGAGACAACTGCAGAGAGTTGGATCAGAAAGAAGATTTCAAACCACATACACATGGGAAACAAATGCTATCCAGGAAACCTTTTTACGGGTCTAAATTATAAATCATTCCTCGGAAGAATTTTTATTTTGGAGAAGCCTTTGGTGAAATGCTGCATTTGACCACAGACAGCTGGGCTGTTTAATCATTTAGTATCATTTACATCCATAGCAACTTATTTAATCCACTGTGTATGTCTGACTACAAATTTTCAGTGAAAAAGAGGAAATAACATACATATATACATGTCTCTGTGTGTATAAGTATATACTTAGAACTATATATACTAATATATATTTGTATATAGTTGTATACACAAAAACTGCAGTGTGTGATGTGATTACAGCATCTCATCTTACAATGAGGAAAATATAGGAACAGAATTTTTTCACTGAGGACACTGAAATTTTAAAGGCAAGAAGAGTTCTTATGTGAATAAAACAGTTCTTTTCAGCTTTTATACTTAACAGTTGCATGGAGCTAACGCTACATAAGGGACAGGGACAATTAGCAAGAGTGAGTCTGACTCATTTGTTTTGATTTTCCACAGTAAAAAGATGATGCAAAAGAATGCCTCAGATGTTACAGAGCTAACCTGGTTTCCCAATAAGCTTCTTAGTCATACATGTAAATACACTTCAGTATTTGTATTTCAGGAATATAATATTCAATCTAATTCACACTGCTCACACAAAGAAGTGTAAATAAGCCAGTATATGAAGAACTAAAGGAAAAAGTAAAGCTATTTGCAGGAGAGAATGCTATAATATAGAAAAGCACCTGGGGAAATATTTAAGAATATATTGAAACAGAATAAGGAGGACAACTCTTGCTTTTTCTTTCTAAAAGTTCAATGTGTCCTTCTAGAGTCTGATCACAGCCTTCTTGGAGCTGTTTGGTTTGAAGGAAAAATCACAGCCTGCAAGCAGAGCCAGTTTTAAAGATGAACACCTCTGGCTAGTGAGCCCTAGAGACTGTGTGGCTGCACAAAACATCCATCATACTGCTGCAGATAGCCAGGTGTGCATGTGAGGGGAGAGGATTTACATTTGCCAGAAGGCTCCAAGAATCTAATGCTTGTCCACAACCACTAGCAGGCAGCTCCAGCAGTCCCCTCTAGAACTTTAGGATAATGTTGTTCCTTCTGAAGGTCTATTTTATAAGTGTGGTTCAACCTTATGTATGAGAGATCCTCTTTAAAACTGGAAGAAAATTTACACTTGGTACTTACCCTCTATCGAAAATGATGCTACTCAGAGGAAACTGCACAGTAGAAGCTAAAGTAGCACTACCCTATGCATTAGTTCCAATATTCTTCATCACAGACAAATTGATACAATACATCGACAATAACCAAGATCCATATCAGGAACCTAGTACTGAACAGCCCACATACCAATTCTGGGAGTCATTTGATCCTTAAGTATGTGCTCCCTGAGGTTCCAACAGGAGCCATTCATTACTCCACAATTGCCATCCATCACATCTATCCCTTTTATTTATGCTTTTATATAGGGTGGGACTTTCACCAGGTCTCAGATCTGCTTTACTTCATCTTTCATTTAAAACATGGAAAAAAATCCTCTTGATTGGTACTTCCTATGCAAGATTCTTATTCTTCTGAGAGTCTCACCTTACAATCACAGAGGTGTCCGGGCGAAGGCCATTCTCTGTCACTGGTGACTGCTGTATGGCCACAGTCACCAACAGTAACAATTGCAGATCTATTCCTGCCTTCATATCATTGCATTGCTTTTCAAGGTCCTGTTTGAAAGAGGATAGGGAACTTGAAAGCAAATAGGTGACAAAAACCTTTGGCTTTCCAAAGCAGCTAGGTCTGCTCAAGAAGACAAAAGGCAAGACAGTGGTACATTGTGCATAATCAACAGCCTCCTCATGTGCAATATATTCCATTTGTGGTTTAAGAACAATTCATCCCTTTGTAAAGATTGCCCACTGCAACCACAGTACTGCAAAGGTCAGGAAGAATTGGCTTATCTGCTGCACAGGGGTTAGTCACACAAAATAAAGCCTATGGATTGTGCAACAAGCCTGTGTTTTGCACTTTCGGGTTCACCAGTCTGACCTCTGTTAAGTGTCTCCCATCCCACCTGTACCTTACACACACTTTTTATTACTCGGTGCTTCATCATAAATCCAATTCCCATAGATAGGTACAAGGCTATTTTTTTTTTCTTCTAAGTTATACAGTCACACTCTGCATGACAGTTTTAAACAAAACTCAGGTTAAAAATGCAAAATGGATAGGTTGGATTACATTGGTGCAATCTACTGTGACAATTTTGCTTGATAGGACTAAAGAACTGAGCAAACCTACTGTTATTAGGCAAAGGAAATTTGGCTGAAAGAGAACTAGAGCAGAACTCCAGCCCACTCCTAAGAGGCTGAGCTCTTTGGACAGTATTCACAATACCTACTTCAGGTACTCAAACCAAGCACTCAGTGTAGCCAATGTAAAGGGAAGGATTCATGCAGATGACAGTTCAGAGCACTGACACTGAATGGACCCTCTGCAAGAGTCTCTCTCTTTTCTCCATTGACCATGTATAGCACATGAGAAGACTGGACTCTGCACTTAAGTCATCTCCAGTAAGATTCCTGAAATAGGTGATTTTTAATATCTGCTAATGTACATGTTTGGGCTATGATTTGCAGTAATCCCATATCAGGCCAAAGCACTTGTCAGCAGTTTAATATTCAATAGATTGTTGGCAATTTTACAGAACTTTATTCATGGTACATAAGTACTCATGGAGTTATGCAACCTATTTGTTATGCAACTAAGTATATGATATGGCTCAGGGGCTTGGCCATGATTCTAGGATGTGTTTAAGGTCACACAATTCATTAGAGACACTGGGAATAGTCATCTAGGGATCCCCCTTCTAAAATAGCTAAGCAACACCCCTCTCTCTTATATCCATTAATTTGGGCATTTTTCCTAGCAGCTTACAAAATTTCCTTAAAGGGATTTCTAAGGCAAGGCAACAATCTTGAATTTGTAGAGCAGGAACTCAGTCTTTCCTTTATACTTAGACTCTATTTTTTGCTACCTGTTTTGAACCTGTTCTAAGCTTTAGACATTTCTGCTGAAAGCATTTAAAGGGAGTTCAAATCCTGAGAGCTACAGTTTCTAAGTACCTAATGTGGAGACCTTAAGAGTCCAGGTTTTCATTAAGTCCAGAGCAATTTCCCAGGAGGGAGCAGGCCTCTTTAACATGCACCTGAAAAGGGAGGTATCCAAGGGTCCCAGCTATTCTTGGAAACTCTGTGCATTGTTCTCCTGGTGAGACATGCTTTTGACCCTGAAAAAGAGCCTGACTCTCCTGACCCTTCTGTCAGGCATTCCAGCAGGATGAAACAAAGCTGCCAGCTTCATATGGACATGCTAAAGCTATTTTAAAAATCCTCTGCTCTCTGTCAGTTATAACACCCTTTCTGAAGGTTAAAATAGATACCAGTTTCCAGCATCTACAAACCAAAACCCAATAGTTACTTTTGGCACCATCTGACACATTCTTGGCAGTCTCAACAGGGAGGCCAGGAACAGGCTGGACATAAAGCCACTGACATCCTGTCTGAAAACAACTGAGCCGTACTGGAGAAAATGCTTTAAAACCCTATATGAAAGGAAAACCTCTTCAAACAAGATTATTGTCACATATAGACAAAGTGTAACTTTAAAATCCATTTTTGCAGAGAACAGGACACTGTTCCCTCTCACCAAGGCACAAGTGCTGGGATCTGAACTCATAATAAGAGCACTACTAAAACCAGCAAGATAGAATGCAAATGTCCTACCAAGTCAAACAGTAGACACATTAAAAGAAGAGGGAAATTGTGTTCCCAGAATTCCAGCCCATCATAGACATCCAAAAAATCAGATTTATTCAAACAGACTCTTAGTAAATTCTAATCAAATTTGGAGCTTCTCCCTTTCTATCATGCTTTTGCTTTAACTGTTGCTGATATGCATGTGAAGTACCAGCATTCCCTTATAACGAGCAAATAAATATGCACTCTCCTAAAAATGCCAATGATTCAGCAACAGCACTCATTAACCAGGCCCAGGCCCATAGAAGGGCCTTGTTATCAAGAAACTCTGAACAGCATTATTCAATTATTGCTAGCTGTAAAGCAGCCATGACTAGGGAAGGTTATGGTATTTTACAAAAGGAATCCATTAACTGAAGCACTATACCTCAAGGAAAAACTAAATGTCTTGTCCATGCAGAGGAGCTTTTCTTTAGTTTCTCAGAAGGTGACCGAGGAAATTGGCTAGAACATCAATTCTGTTTCATCTATAGATAGAAAAGATAATACATTGCATCTTAGCAATGATAACGAGAGCAGATGATGGGAAAGAAGGATTCAAGGATGTTTTTCCCTTTTTAGCATCTTTCCAGACTTTGAGCTCAGCCTCTGTGAGAGAGAAAGCCAGTGAACTGCTGTTATAGTAGGAAACAGAAAACCAAAGATGTACTTTCAGGGACCTAGACCATTAGGTTGCCAGCTTATGCCAGCTTTCTTCAAAAGAAAGCAATTGGTTGGTTTTTGGATTTTTTTTTTTAATGTCTAGTTAAAATCTCCAATTCGAGCAACACTTGCAGAAAATTACTGAGAATCTAGGTCTCAAGCTCTTCTCAAATTTAAAATGCTAAAACAGAAGCACTTACCTTGTGGAACAACTTAAAAACTACTGAGGATGCCTCACTATACCTCAGCCTACTCAGCGCTCTCAATATGAGTCTAACTGAAGTTTCTTTTGTAGAAAAGACATTTTAAGCTCAGAATCTCAAGCTCTGGTGCACAACAGTCATGTATTCTCTTGTTTAAAAGTAACAGAACTAATTTCTAATCCTCGTGGCTACACTAAAAAACCATCAGAGATATGATCTAGCTCAATAAAAGGGTTAAAAAATCAGGAGCCAAAGAAAAAGAAGCAAAAGTACATATAAAGCCAGTCAACCCAGAAATACCACTGGTGACTTTTAAACTTATCTCAGCATCTTGAGAGGGGCTCGGTTTGTGGTCCAAGTCTTATTAGCAGATGAGTTTGGACCATAAATCTGAGATGCAGGACTAAGCATCCCCTAAAACATAGGAATACTTGAGCTAGCTTTTTGGTATAAAGGCTTAATGAATTCAGAAAGTTAGTTACTGGCACACAATCACTTTCAGCTTACCCATGAGTGTGGGTTTGCTTCTGTGTCACAGAGGGAGAAATAGGCAGGTACAGAGATGCGGAAGTGAAGAACAAGGCAAAGGATTTCCCATCTGTAACTCGCCATGTTCAGGGAGCATGCAAATACTCAGGATAGCTCTTTTAAAACCCATTAACTTGGCTGGGTGAGTCTGGCTGCTTGAGAGCTTTTCAAACCCCTCTTGACTCAACTATTTTATTTTCACTTATAGACAACCCTCATGAAAGCACATATTTAACATAACTACACATAATACTGTAGAACTTCATAGGCTTTCTCAGTGCAACAAATAAACCTTCATTTTGCCAAGTCACATTCTTTCCCTAGAACATCATGCTGCAGTTTCTCTTCCTCTTCAGTTAGGCTGCTTAAATAAGTAAGTCTCAGTCCCTCTAGCACTGTATCATTCGTATTTAAATTGTTAGTCTACACATAACTGTTTTGTGCCCGCTGCACTTAATCCCTCAGTGTCTGTTGTTTACATGTCTGCTTGTGCTCAGGATTATTAAGTGCTGGATGGAACTTATAGCCAAAGCAAAGCCTTGTTTGTCATTCACGTTTTGCTTCACTGGAATTAACTCAGTAGCACCTGCATACTGATTTACAAAGAAAAGCTAATCTCAGTTTATGGCATACCAGAGTGCTTTTCACGACGTAACAGGGGAGCAAATCCCTTCCACTGGAACACGAATCACTTCTAATGCTGTCCACATTTTTAGATTTATTGAGGTTTTCTCTTGACTAATTCTGACCCTTCATTATGTGTTGCACTGTTCAGCTAGCCTGGCAGAACAGACTAATGCACTTCAGTCCAGCTTCAAGCTGAGAGCTCTTCCTCCTGAGCTCCAGCAGACAAAGCCTTGGCAATTTACAATGTCACAGCCCTCACCATACCGCTGTGCTGTGTCAGTGCCCTGGTGTCAGGAGTGGCAGGTGTGGACGGAAGCTGAAGGCTCACCTGCCCTTGGCCACTGTAGCACACATTGACCAAGCTGGGGATCAGCTCTGGGCGCTGGCACAGCGGGGCAGCCTCCAGCTGCGAGGAGGGGCAGGCAGCCAAGCGGTTAGTTTTAAACTAGCATGGCTTAAATTCCCCAGGCTCAGGAGTCGGAGCCCTCTGGTCACTCCTGTTCCTTAAACCTGACAGGGCTCTTACCCATGAGGGTACAGGAGCAGCAGAGAGCACCGGGGAGGCTTCTGAAGGCAGAATGCAGTGCGGTTACCAGATTTTAGCTGTGTCCTTCTGACCACAGGCAAAATCTTGTCTAGAGCCTCAGCACTCACACATGCTACTGGAGCAGTCTGATCAGAGCATGTCAGTCCTCTGGTTAATGTAGGCAGCTGTTGATCCCTAGCTCCAGGATAGCTCACAGATGCACCTGAAAGCATCGCTGTTCATCTCACAGCACTTGGAGAAAAGTAGGTGCCTGCTTTTGAGTATGTCATTGTGCCTCTGCAGCACATCTGAGTATTCAAAAGCACTTGTGGAGGGGAGGAAGAGACTCCAATATGTTGATGCAAAAACCTTAGCATCTTTTACACCTTTTTGTTGTTGTTGTTACAGAGCTTATTATAACCAACCCAAGCCATAGCAGATCACAGATAGTATCATTCAAACTTTCATACCTGCTACAGTAACGTAATTAAAAAGTTCTGCTTCAAAGCAGGAAAGAACAGAGAAGAATTCACAAAGCTCAAGGAGAATTCACCATTCAAAGAGGTGTTTAGCATTCCTCTCTAAGGAAATATTAAGTTACAGATCCACTAGAAGGCAACTGGACATACACACTCAGCCACACCTGCCAGGTTAACATTACAGTCTTATCCTGTCTTTGTGATGTGTCAGGTCTAGACCCTTTCAGAAGCAACTTGTCCCTCTCTCATCAAGCACTCTGGACTTTCTATTTTTCTTCTTGCAGCAGTTACTGGAAAGCTTTGGAAGCGTGATTTTGGCATGCAGCATTCAGCTGTGTAAAAGCAGCTGGTCAGGGATTCTAATTGATGTTTATTTGTCTGCTTTAAAAAAAAAAATTCTGTAAGAGGCAAGGTGGTCCTGTGATCAGCTCAGTGCATTTGTGCTCCAAAAATGTGGAACCAGTTATTTGTGCCACAGCCTTCCTCATGAAGTTGTGTTCAAAATGCTGCAGACATTCTTTGCATCTTGAATTTTTACAGCTGTTGTAATAATTTCTACCTCATTTTGTCTTGTCTGGGAAATTAAGATTTCAAGTTCTTCAGAGCAGGCTTGTTTTTTCCTGAGCTGCTTATATTTTGCTTAGCACGGGGAGACTTGCATATCCACAGACTTACATGATTTGAATTATGAATAACCACCAAACAAGAACAATTTGAGGAAATTTCCTTTTTCTAACTCTTCAGCCTTTTCCCTAGAACTGATAAAGACCTTTTTCTGAGCAACATGAGTATGAATGAAACAGAACAGTCTCAGAAAAAAGCCTTACACTAGAGCCCATTCATCAGCCTCCCCCTCTTCCCTACCCAGCTTCCAAGAAATGCAGGAATTTGGGATGAAAAAGTTCAGGAAAGAAGGTAAGCACTGAAAACTGAAAGCGTAAAATTAATTGGCAGGCAAAGCAGCCAGATTTTAGGGTGGACAACTCACATATGCTAGAAAGTCAATGAAAGAAGCACCCTCTCACTTGGTCAGGAAGCAAAGCCCTCAGTCATTTATTCAGTCATTAGCTGACTCACTTCTCCCCTGCGGCATTATCGCGTATTCAGGCTTCAGCCATACTTCTGGGACAAACCAAATTGTTTGTCCTTTCCCAAAATGTTCTTACCAGCTAATTCCAGACTCCTTTCATATACTGGAATTCTGTCTTTCACAGGAGCTCCCTCATTTCTGCTGAAAGTAAAACTCTACAGAATCCTCAAATTTTGGATACCCTATACCCTTTTGCACAGGGAAAATAATTCCCTTGCTAAAACACCTTGAGGCTATGAGACAAGTTTTTTAATGTCTTCGGGTGGAATGGGACAATGTGAAGGACATACCGTTTCTTTGCTGCTTTTATGCTAACTTTGTTTGAGCCAGAATCTATATGATTAATTCCATGAAGCTGGGATCGCTTCAGTATAGACACAATGGATAAATGATAATTCAGTTACACAGCTGCAAACCTGGGACTTTGGAAAAGGCTATGAACGTGGCAATGAAACTGGACTAGGTAAGATATGCAACTCCAAGTTTATGCTTTAATGTTCAGGGTCTTACAGGACTCCTATGAATGTAGTCTTTGGACAACCAAGCAGGTAAAAATAGAATAACAATTCCCTTTGTTCTGTCCATTTCTGTTTCAGTAGAGTCCTCTGAGTACTTCGTTCTCTACGCAAAATTGCTCATTGTTCATTAATTATGTGCATGAGAGAAAAACTTCCAAGGGAAAGGGGAGAAGAAGGAATAAATTCCACATTCAGGTTTGAAACTGGGTATTTCAATGCAAGAGTGAGTGTGGGTGCCATGCAAAAACACATTAGATATCCCATTCTCTCTGCCTCCAGAAAATGTAACACTTAATTAGTTAGCACATGCTAACTAAAGCCTGGGTTTGTGCTCACTCAGCTCTCACAGACATTAGAGCTGTAACTGATGACCAGGTTTGCTGGGAATTCTTCTTTGGCTCACCCTCTTATCAGGTATTAGTTTTTCTCTCTAGCAGCTGCTGTAGGAGCTTATGGTTATGAACAGAAACCACCTCTCTCTCGAAGCAGGGCTGCTGATGTATGTATGGAGCCATGCTTTGGTACTTTGTGTGCAGTAAGAGGTGGCACAGATAGCAGAGCACTGGTGTGGCAGATTCCCTCTAAACACCCTTGGTTCACAGATCTTTCTATGGGATCTACTGGGCAGAAACCAGCAGGAGTGTGCAGAACATGGCCCACTTCTGAACAGCTTTGGGAAGCCCCATACTGTTAAGGCTTTGTGTCAGTTCTGTGGCACACATCCTCCTCCACTCACGCTTCCCCAGTCTGTCACCCCACCTCTGCTCAAAAGAACCAAAATTAGACCTGGGTCTGTAAGCAAACCCCTGGGCTTACCTGCCCTGATGCAGAGATCTGCTCATGAGGAGGAACTGTATCCAAACTATTCCAGCATAGGCTCAAGTCCTTTCTCCAAGTTCAGGGTGCTTCTTCATGAACCCCTCAGAGCAAACATCTTGTCATCTCCATGCAATTAAATTCATAGTGCCACGTGGGGGAGCTTGTGTTGTGACTGAAGCTCATCACTTCCAGATCAAGAGAAAACCACAGCTCAGCAGCACTAACGACTTCAGCCACTGGAAACTCTGTTCTGGAAAGGCTGGTTGAAAATCATGACATATGCATATATAGTGCATACACACTACAATAAAAGTTTTCATTTTCAAGATGATCTTAGGTGACAGTCATTGATTTTACCTTGAAAAAGCAGCCAAACCCATAATTCAAACCGTAACTGATAAACTAGACACTTCCAGCTGTCCTTAGCCTGGCAGATCAAGTAAAATTAAAATGACAATATTTTAAAGGCATGAGCAAAGGAAATGAGCAATGGGGATCAATTCCAGCCACCCACTAGGATGACTTATATACATAACAACCAGCCTTGAGTTAACTTTACTCTTTGCTGAGCCATGTCTGGCTGCAAAGCCATCTTGACCACTGAAGCAAAAGCAGGTGAACAAGCAATCCAAAGGCAGAGAATCCATTGCATCATATTTGACAAATAGATAGACCTGAAGTCTGCTTGGAAACCCTCAAATTCACAACCATTCCTTAGAGACAAAAATAGAGTTAAAGCTCACCTCCTAAGTCATTCAGAAAATAAACAATCTGGTAATTGTTCAGGCGTTTTGAGGGGGTTTGGGGTTTTTTTGGTTGGTTGGTTGGTTTTGGGTTTGGGTTGTTTGTTTTTTTTTTTCCTTCCCTAAACACAAAGAAATAGTTTGAAAGCCTTTCGTAAGTATGAAGAAGGTAACTGGCCACATGGAAAAGGAAGACAGTTGAAGACAGTCCAGCCTTGAGCTGCACCCTTCAACCAAGAGAGGACTCTGAGAGTCACAGACCGCTCACAGAGCACTGTGTCGTCTTGTACGCGCCACCTCCGCATTTCGGACAGGTCACATCAAGGAGGCAAAGCACAGAGGGGGTGCCGCGGGACGGACTGTGGGGGCAGGGTCAGCAGCACCGCAGCCCACCTTCCCTTTGCGGGGGGAGGGAAACGTGCAGGGTGGTGGGGGCCGCCCCTCACCGCGGGCTGCGGGCGGGGCCTGCGCCGGGCCCCGTAAGAGGCGCGGGAGGCAGCAGCAGCGGGAGCAGCACCGAGGGAGGGAGGAAGGATGCAGGCGATGCCCGGGGCGCAGGCGATCAGGCCGTTCAAGCTGCGGAAGAGTTTCGGTAGGGGCTGCGCTGCGGCAGGGCCGGGCCGGGGCTGTGCTGCGCTGCGCTCACAGGTAACGCTTCTCCTCTCTCCCGCTTAGCCACTCGGCTGGAAGAAGTCGCAGGAATCCGGGCGAAGTTCCCCACAAAGATCCCGGTAAATCCCTGTTTTGTTTTATTTTTATCGGTTAAAAAGTGTTGGGAACCCCTCCCTAAAGTGCAGGAGGGGAGGGGGAAAGGACAGGAATGTTGTAAGTTTTGCCTAAGTGTGGCTCTAATTAAAACAGGTAATTGTTGAGAGATATCATAAAGAGAAATACCTTCCTCTCTTGGACAAAACCAAGTTTCTCGTTCCTGAGGAGCTGACCATGACACAGTTCATAACCATCATCAGGTGGGTAGTGAGCACCTGTGGGCCGGTGCCACAGCTGGGGCTTGCAGCTTTTCTCCAAGCAGGTATCTTCTAGTGCTGTGCTGGAACATCTTGTTTTCCTTGGTGGGGAGGAGGATGAAGGTAATAGTAACGCTTTCCTCTCTTGCAAGTGTTTGAAGAAAATCAACAGATCTCTTCTCGGGTGCATTTGAGGGGAGGGGAAAAAATGTGGTCTCTGCTTTTTTGGATTCACAAAGTTGTCTCTCTGTTCCCTAACTGTAGTGAGTAAAGACTGTATCGAACTACTGTTCTGCTATCTTCTTGCTTGATAAACTTGGTAATGGGGCTCTGTGGTTCTGTTCTGCTTATAGCTGTTACAGTTTGCTGTCTGACTGCACCTTGCTGAATTTGCTCAAGTTCAAAGCAACTGTTATGTGTGAGTGGCATGAAATGTGCTTTTAAGTTATTATCTATAAAACACTATAGGGAAGAAGTCTCCCAAAATATTTTGTGATGCTGTCTGACGAAGTATGACAGTGATGTGATTCCCAGCATACTTTTTAAAGCATGGAAAAGATCTCTCTAGATGTTAACTTCTGTAAAAGATGCTTTTGGCTCTTAAGTAACTTAGGTCCTGATCTTCATATGTAATGTCTATGAGAAAGACTCTTCTTGTGAAGGTAGACTTTAAAATAAGTGTAACAGACCATGCTGGAATCCTTTACTACAGCTGTATTCAAAAGCTTTTGGTTTCTTCTCATCAATTCTCTCTGGTAGTTGAGAACTCAAAGCCCAGACTCAGTAGCACTCATGGTCTAACAATGTAAGCCTTTCCTCAGAGCACAAGCCTTTCAGCTTCCAAGCACATAGTTAACTTCCTGCTGGTGAAGATGTTAAACCACTGAATGACTTTGTACAGCACTTCTTGTACATAGTTCATGCAGCTGCTCTGTTTAATGTATTTCATGGCTGAAACCTCCTGAAATTTGCTAATGCTTAATCCTCTATTTCTTCTCCCTTCTTCAATTAGAAGCAGGATGGCTCTAACAGCTACACAAGCTTTCTACCTGCTGGTGAACAACAAAAGCCTAGCCAGTATGTCCTTGACAATGGCAGAAGTGTACAAGGACTACAAGGATGAAGATGGCTTTGTGTATATGACCTATGCTTCCCAGGAGATGTTTGGATGCTTTTTACCTACTGCTCAAGGGAAAACTATGGAATGCCTTCAGAAAACTTAAGGTTGGGTCCATGTGCTACAGCAAAGCAGTATGCTGTGAATCATGCATGTGACACGAATCTCAGAGATGCTCCTTCCAATATGAGCTCTTGAGCTCTGTAGTGGGGAGTCATGACCCAAAAGCTGGCAGGACCAGCTTAAGGCAGAAATGGTGGTACACTTTTCCTAAATAATAATTTGGAAATATATTTTTATATTTGAAGACACTATGGGGTATTTTTTTGGAACTGCACATCCACTTTTTTGCAATATTAATCTTGGTTACGTAACTGATTTTTAAAGTGTCCTTAAAGCCTAAGTGCAAGAATAAAATAAAGAAGCTTTTAAGTATTGAGTTGAATGTTAGTTTTGATCTGGGGGGGGGGGGGGGGGGGGGGGAAGTCTGTTTAGGGGAAGGTACCAGAATAATTCTGGGAATTTTAGCTCAGTGCCTCTTAAAGTGTTGATTGTACAGCCTCTCTGAATTTTTGAATGGAATAACAAAGCTAAAGTCAGGTCACATAGGGGCAAAAATATACCTATAAATGGTTCATTAAGCTAGATAGCTGAGCTGCAAGATCAAGTAGAATGTTCTAGCGTTAGAGCAGGGTTTAAATGCAGTGTGAAGTTTAACACCTGGATAAACTACTGTCAGCTATTTCAGAAAACACTGTATCTGTGATATAGATAACTACTTGTTTAAATAAGTAAAACTGATTACTAGTCAACATAACCTAAATTAATATAGCATGCCTCAAACTGCAGTTTAATCAAGTGTTCAAGAGTCTGTTCTTGCTACTGGATTCTGCTAGTCTGGTCTTTGTAGATAGACAGTCGTATCCATCCCCTCCGGGTACCTGCTTGTCAGTTTCCCCTGAAGTACTTGAATGAGCCTTCTTTCAAGGATGGATAGAGCTATGTGATGTACCTTGCGATTAAGAGGTATCCCGATGTCTCCAGAAAATGTTAAAGCTGTCATTTAGTGAGATCTTGATTCATCTAACACACAGCCTTGGTTCCTAAACATGTGCATTAAAGGAATACTTGACATGGGACTTAGTCTGAAGTATAGCTCAAGCTAGCTTTCACGCTCTCCTCATATGTGAGGAATGTATTGGCAAGTTGTAAATGTTCTGATTGTGCATAATCAACTTAAAACACCAGGTCACCTAAAAATCTGTTGCAGTGTGCAGTTAATTAATCAGTCTCTGGCAGCCTCAGTTTAGGATGGTCAAATTGTTATGATATGACGCAATTCCTCTGTTTGGTACCAAACTGATTTGCAGAATGATTAATGTAGGAATTGCTAGACTGCAAAGAAAGAAGTGGTGACCTTATTTAAATTATACATAAGGAAGGAATGTGTGTATAAGCTTTTTGCAGTGGTTTTCTTGCACTAATAATCTCTTGAATTTGAAACTCTCAGCAGAACTGGGCTCAAGCCTCTAAACCAGGGGGTTTAGAGGGGTGCCTGCATTATTGAAGGTGGTATTTGCCAAATCTTGTTTCATGAGTTAAGGAACAAAGAAATCATTGACCTGACTGACTCAGTGGAAAGGCTAAGGCTATGTCAGTATAGGTTATGAAAACATACAGGCTTTGGGATCCCAGAATCTGTTGCTTGGATGGATTTCACTTACACTTGTAATGGAAACAGTTTCCATTGCACAAATTGAACTCAAATAGTCATTTGTTACCAGCCCTCGGGGAGGCAGAGCCACCTGTTTGGCAGGAGCACCACACAGCAATGTTGAACAGCTGGGGGAACTTTGGGGTGGGGGGAGTAAGGGCAGGACTTGCTATGTTCAAGTTCTCTTGCCAGGATAAGAGCTGGGCTGGTATTCTGCTTCACTGGCTCCTCTCTTTGTCTTCCTGTCTTGTGTGATACTTTCTACATGAAGAGAAAAGCACTACAGATTCTTGGCTGGAGCAATTTTATGTCTGAGAGTCAACTTTCTTTGGTTTGTAATGTAGTGGGTGATCCCTCCAGCATTTATTGATATTAGGCTATGGTGTGTAACAGGCTGAGTCACAGACCCAGCCAAAAAAGTTACACAAGGAGAAGGTCAGTTGCAGGTAAAGAGCATAATTATAAACAAGTTTAAACTGGCCTGCTGAGCCTAGAGAGAAGTCCTGTGACCTGGGAAAGCTTCATCACTGCTCTTCTACCAGGTGTTAAAACAGGTAGGATCAACCATCAAAGACAGTTTTAAAGTCTTAAAATAATAAACTAGAAGTTAGATGCCCAAATAAATTAGTTATCCTGCTCCTGGAGTTGCTTTGGTGTGTGATTAGAAGCTTTGGATTCAACCTACTGTCTCTTGAAATGCAAAGAACAAGGATTAGTAAAGAAGCAAACAGAAAAAACTTTGCTCTGAGTACCATAAGCAACTGAGATAGCTGTTGTTTGAAGAGCTAATATTTGCTTGAGTAAATACCTATTGATCAGACAGGTACTTTTTTTACTTCAATGAAGAATACTGTGCTGTGTTAGTTGAATTTTATAGTTCTTTCTACAGTATCTCCAATGTAAAAAGGGAAGGGAGAGATGCCACTTTTCTGTAAAAGTACCTTCACCTCTGAATTATAATATGAACTTGTGTTCTTTAATATATGTGGTGATTTTAGTTGGCTAGCAGACAAACATTGCTACTTGCTCACTTCCCTGCCCCCCCCAGGTGAAAGGGGAGGGAATGGGGGGGTAAGGGTAAGGATACTAGTAGGTTGAGATAAGAACAATTTAATAATTTAAATAAAACTTCAAATAATAATGATATTAAAGTAGTAATTATAATAGTAATAAAATATGCAAATGAGTGATACACTGTACAATTGCTCACCACCTGGCCTGTTCCCAGATAACAATCCTGGGGGAGCAATAATCCCACAACTGCAATCCCAGAAGAGCAAGACTCTGAGCAAAAGAGAAAGAAAGGGAGAGACTGTCATTAATACACTGAACATGATGTTATATGATATGGAATATCCCGTTGGCATATCCAAATGCCAATTTAGCTTATTAATTTAAATATTTCTCACCCTCCCTTAAACCGTGCACTTGTAGACCTACAAAACATGAAGTTCTTCAACTTTCAGTGACAAATAAAAAAATTGGTATATTATCAGTGTTTCTCTCATAACAAATCCCATGCTGAAACCAAAACACAGCACTATTCTAGCTGATAAGAAGAAACCTCACTCTGTCCCAGCTGAAAACTGAAACAATATCCAAAATATCCACCAGAGAAAGAAAACATACTGAGGCTACTTCTCTTTCTGCCATAGACTACCAGCTAAATCCTGGAAGGTGCTTGGTGCTCTGGCTTCAAAGTGCTTACATATGTACATGCTTTGCTGAAGTAAATTGAAGTAAATTGGGTCCACGGCACTTGGCCGCTTTTAAGATCAAGCACTGTGTCCCATCTTCAAATATAAAGTCAATCAAATTGAAAGGACACTGAGCATAAGTGTGGGTTGAAATTGTGCTTATTGTTGAGGTCTGTTTTGTGACAAAAAGTATTGAGTGAAATAAAGTACTGGGGAAGCTGTGACTTTAACGTAGCCCAGTGGAATCACACGGAGGGGGAAAAACCCATTAAGCTCTGGTTTTTATAACTTCAATAAAGGACTAAAAAGCTCTAATGTTAATAACCACAGATACTGCTGGAGTTATTAAAAGGGAAATACAAAAGCAGCTAAAATCTGAGGCTGCAACCTTGCTGCACAAAAATTATATTTTAATGAAACATGCCATTAATTTCTCTAATGTATGCCTGCACAGCGACTGCTCTGGGAACAGGGTACTTTTCTTGTTTTCAAAAGACCTGAGCAAACTTCAGTGCTGAGGTGCATGCTGTGGGCTGCATGCACTCTGGATGCTCATAAGTGGAACTGGTGAAGAACACAGTAGCAATTTAAAAAAAAACCCCCATAAGCTCTTGGATTTGGGTGAAAAAAAAAAAAAAAGCCTTATGACTGCATTTGAATTGCAAGTGGGTAGTAATAAATTTTTCTGTTCCTGCTAAGACTAGAGATTAAGCTGTCTGTACTTTCCTTGCCACAGCTGGCATCCTACAGCCATCTACAAACATAGCTACAAACTGTGTGCACAAAACTTTATGGAGTGGAAATTGTCATTTATTGCTTCAAGGCAAATGTGATAACCTCAGCTTGGGCTTTAGCACATAAGCAACCGCAGGAGCTTTCCAAACTGCTTGGATTTAAAAGTTATTTACCATTGCATGTGGGTATAATAAATAAATGGAGATACTAATCTTCTTGCTCAAATACTGCAGGCAACTATTCTTGTGAACTCAGATGGGCTTTTTATTGTTTTCCTGTGCTGACTACTTCCAGGTGGTGGTAACTTCAGGGTAAAAATATTAAAGATAGATACACTATAAATGACAGACTGTATCCCCCTCTTCAAATGAAGTTTGTTTTTTTTTTATGTGGGATACAGTAAATTAAGACAGCTAAATTATTTAATAGGACAAAATATAACCTTCAGCATCAACTAGCACTGCTGTATTCCTCTTTCAAGAAAGACCCTGTAAAAACTATGGGAAGAAAACCAAAAGACCTAACTAGGAGAGAAACAATTTTTAGAACACTGTTTTTTAACTTACAGACTATGAAGTGGAGGAGGAGAGAGGGAGGGTTTCTGTGGAAAACTTCCAAGGGATCCCTGAAAGGTGACTGAGAAATGCAATTTCATAGATGTTATGGTACAACCTATGTACGAACCCTCTCATGGCACACACTTCTGTTAAGGATCAATGTTACAGAAGGATTTCTAGACAACTCTCCTGAATTTTAAAATATCCTATTCTTCAGATAGTTTTGAATCACCTTGTCAAATTTTAGAAAGAAAGAAAGAGTTCTGCCTATAGATATGTGCTTAGTTTCTTTAGCTTTCCTAAGATGTTTTATAATGGTAGCTGTAGCCACTTTTTCCCCTGATGTTTTTAGGTTGCTTCTTAAGAGCACAAGTTTCTTAGGTACCTGCTACTTGTTCCTATACAATCCATAACATGCAAATGCACTTAGGTCCTCTAATAAATAACAGTCTGACCCTAGTTTAGAGGAACATGAATATAATTTTAATGAAGGTGGTTAATGCCCTTAAGGTTTGTCTCCAGAAAGATATAATCATATCACTCTCTGCCTATTGTTTTCCACCTGATGCCTCTCTTTGTGACTGTGATGTTCCTATGGCACACAACTGTAGCAGCGTAGTCCAGGTGGGCTTTGAGAACACCTAGCAAGTATTGATGCCAGAGTTTGAAAAGCAGCACTGTCCCTTCCGCCCCAGCAACAGACCCTGAAGAGAGAGGAAAGGACTGTACCTGACTGTGTCACCAAAATCTGCAATAAACTTCATATGGATACCTTTCCAAGGGAACATACCCTTCTGCTTAAACAATGTGACACTGAAAAGTAGTTACATATCTGCTCAGCCTAGTCAAGTTTGTAGTAGATTTGAGGTGCTGAGTCCTAGCAATAGGGTAGATAAGAATAGAATAAACTAGTTTTGTGGAGATAGAAGCCTTGCAAGCAGTCCAAGAGATGAACTATGCATGTGCAAAAGAAAAGTTCAACTAAAGGGCACAGTAAGAAGTTTCAACGACCACCAGAGGACTCTGGAAGACCAACAAGACACTCCAGTATGCATGTGAAAAGGACATTTACATTTATTAATGGGTTCTTGAAAATGTAATTAATATGTTAATTTTTTTGAGAAGTAATGAATACACATATTTCAAAAGTATAAAGCTTTTGTAGAAAGACGAGTCAGTATGCACTATAGGTGGAACGATCCCCTGTGCATCTGGCACCACAATAAAGAATGCCTGCTTCTTAAGGCTCCATTGGTGTGAAGAAGTTTATTCCCAATTTCAGTGACAACTGGGTGCACATGGAGTTTCCAGAGGACTGAGGAGGGGCTGCTCAGGCCACTCAACACTTACATCATGTCCAGCAGGGATTGTAAAGGGCCTTTATGAGGCTGCTTATGATTTGTTGCAGGGTGGGCTTGGCCAGTGGTATTTATTTTTGCAAATACTCCAAGATCCTGACTTCACTTTCTTTCTGTGTGTAGCAGCATGGTCTGGATCCTAATAAGAACTTCAGCCCAAGCCTGTTATATGTCAGAAAGGTGAGAACACTGTAAATTGCACTGTCCTTGAGATGACGCAAAAATAACCAAGTTAATCTGCCATTGATCAGTAGACCCAAAGCTTATTTCCCACTCTCAAGAACAGAGCCAAGACTTTACAGCCTGACAGATGTATTTGCAGGGAAATCTTTAGGTCAGCCAAGTAGTGGGTGAGGAGAGGGGATGGTGTGGGGCAGGGAGTTAAGCATGCATATCGGTGCTTCCACCCAAAGCAGCTGCAGCCACGTATTCTTCACAAGCCTGCCTGTGACTGACTGGAAAGCCTGAGCCTCAGTATGACCTCACTAGGGCAACTATTAAACCCATTAGCTCACAAAGAGAAGTTATGAGAAAGAAAACACGCACACACATGCTCACAGATGGAGGGTGGATGTATCCATTTCCTAAATAAAAAGCAAACTCTGTCAATGGAAAAAAACACACAGGAGGGTGCTGAAAGGAAGACATGGCAAGTAAAGAAATTCTATTCTTGGTGTTGGCACTACTTCACAAGGCAACTTGGCCCTTACTCTGAGAACTTAAAAAATTGATGTCAAGTGATAGATATGAGTACAGTCTCTGTCTGAGCCTCCTCCCCTAAAATGCTGCATCTGTGGTCAAAAATTATAAGTCAGATAGTGATATGAGCTGCATACTTGAATGCTGACTGGCTGAGGAATAGTAACTCATTTTCCAGCAGCTTGATGCATTAGTCACCAACAAAATAAAAGAGCCATCAATAGGAAAAACAGCTGCTGTACTACAGGTGAGGGCAGGATCACCAACTTAGTGCAGATACATCTGTGCTGTCTAGACTGTCAGGGTAACCCAAGCATTGAAGAGGCTATGAAGATAATTTTCAAAACTATACTGACTCTGTTATAAACCTGTCAAAACTACCAAGGGAGGTCACAGGAGAAATACTCCATTTTCCTGGGAGGCAGCTGGATGTGGTTTAACCCTCAGCTCTTCCCAGCCATTCTCATGCTCACTGACTTTTGTTCCCATTCTTTTTTTGGAAAGGGACCAGGCCTTCTGTGTTTGCAGAACCTGGGTACAGATTCCACGATTGCTGAAAACTATAAATAATAAGCCCTTAGTTGCCATGTAACAAACTTGTATGAGAATTCACAGCTGTTCTGTTATTGTAATTCAGCTTATGTTGGAGCCACAAAATTTGGCTATGCTTCAGTCTCTCTCAGCCTTCTAAGCCTCTGTCGGGTTTGGAGTGGCTGTTTAAATGGGATGGCTGAGGCTGTTACTGCTATTTAGGTAGCTTTGCCCGTTCCAGTGAATTTGGTTGGGACAGAAAAGGTGTCACATCCCTTCTTGAATCAGCTGGAGAGCAGAACAGCTTTGTGTTTTAGCCTTGCTCATCAACGTGAAGTATTTTTGCTACAGGCGCAACAAGGTTAATGTAACAGCTTAATTTTGTGCCCCAGCTCATCCAACTGATTTTGCCACTGAAGGAGGAGGGTGCCTCACATGAGCTCATCCCGTGGCAGGCTGGTGAGAGGTGATGGTCTCCAGGAAGGGGTTGGTGCAGATGGGGGATGTTACGAGAAACTGAGGGGGAAACTGCTACTGGTATAGGTAGATCTTAAAGATGATATGAGTCTGCAGGCTAGGCCATGTCAGGACCTTAAAGGAAGGTTTCCTTTGGCTCTAACATCCAGGGCAGCTGGCCCATTAGGCAAGTGTTGAGCCAGATTATTGTCATGTGCTCCACAGAGGAGCATCCTTTATAATTCAGTGGATAAAGAGTAGGGAAGACCCTGCTGTGATTCTGTTTTCTCCCTGAAGGGACTGAGCCACATTCCGCACTGTGCACCCCCAGTAGCTCCTGTCTCCCTGGACCTAGCACAGAAAATTAACTGTCTGTAGCTAGAAGCTAGGGCCTTTGTAGGTAACAGAATGACAGCAGAGGTGTGTGGCTAAGGGGCTTGAACCCACCTCCCAAACTAGACCCCAGCCTACCTTTCCTTTCTGAAAAAAACTATGCAGCTGCAAGATCTGTGAGAGGCTCCAGTTTTATGAGTGGAAAATTTAGGCAAAACCCTATAAAGTAAATGAAGCAGTTCCAGTAGAAGCTGAAGCATGCACTGAAGTTACTGCCTGGAGCCATAAAGCCTGTAGAGCTAAAGCTACCATGTTACAGTTCATGGAAGGAAGCACTTATCCACAGGAGGTGGAGAGAAGACAGAAGGGTCAAGCACTGTAACAGACATGAAAGGTTTTATGTTTAATTTTCTTTAAAATTTTTCTTCAAAATATGGTTTTGCCAAGTATCTTATTTCCCTATTCAAACTGCTGTATTTTTTTCCCATCAGATTAATTTTACTTGTGCTGGTTTGTCAGGAGGGAAATCCAAATCTCAACTTATTTTTATATGAGGGAAAAGATGAATTAAAGAAAATGTTTGTTGATTATAGAGTTATACCTCTGTGACTGCCATAAAAATTTGCAATATGTATGGGAACAGGCACTTGGGTAACACTGAGAAGCCCTAACAGTTGTTATTCTATTACAGACATCTCTTCATTTCAAAATGAGTTGGAACTTTCTGCTAATTCTCAGCATAGGAAGTTTTGTGTTTTATGGGGTTTTTTGGACGTGTTTTGGTTACCTATAAATGAGATCCATACAGTTTTGGTCAGGCTATGTTTTATGTTCTCTTACTAGCAAATGATTTCTTAACTGCAGTACTGCATAACAAGCTGTAGTGAAGTACCTTTATGTCATATTACAAAAAAACAGCGCATGGAGGTGCAGCAGGGAGCAGTCTGCCAGCACAGGGAGAAAATAAATCTATAATAATTCGTAATATTTTGCATGCATAAGATCCAGAGCTGGCCAACAGTAATTTGCAGAGTGGATACCCTACATCTATTTTCATCAGAGAACAAGAAATGAGAAATTGAAGAAGGTGAGCAGTTAGAAAATATGTACTTTATCAAAATGTCTCTCCAGAAGTGCTGTAAACAAGTCAGCTGAGTTCCTGCAGGCTGAGGCTGTGATGCCTTTTTCAGAGCTTTCTCTACTCATAAGGCATGTAAAGTGGCTTTAGCATTGTGGCTTAGTACTCACACAAAGATGAAGAATTATGTTTGGGTTCTCATTTGGAAGAATAAGCCCATCTTATAGTTAGTCTTGACTCCCTACGTTTCCTGTCTAACTTGTCTATTGCGTGGTTAGATGACTACCTGAATCACTTGGTGATTCAGAAAAAAAGTCTGGAAGGAGATTCTAGTGGTAAGCTTCCCTGCCCGGCTCCTTCCACAACTGTTTCCAAAGCACTTCATTTATAAACACACAAAACCTCCACACGCGCACACTATATACTGCTGAAACACAGCCACAGGTGAGGAAGGGAAGGGGAATAGACAAAAGCACACAGTTTCTAAAAGAAAAACAGAAAGAAGGAAGACAGTTATTCCTAGCAATGGAGTGAGGCTTTTATTATTCAAAGTGCCAAGAGACTGTGCTTCAGGGTATCCTGCAACACTTCTTATCAGGAGGTGAGACAGAGGAAAATGAGGACGAACGGCTGAAACACGGTTTCAGAAATAATCCATTCCAACGTGTGTGTGCAGCAGAAACCATACATCCTGACTGCTTGTTGACAATTATTTTCTAGATGCAGCAGTCCACTCTGTGGTAGCTAAATCAAATACTTCTTTAATAACTAATTATTTCTTAATTCTCCTTGTACTTACATAGAGATACAGAAACTGTGTCCTGTTCTATCTTTTCTATGTAAGTAGAGCCAAAGCTCAAATTGCAGTATTGGGGAAGGTTTGAATAGTTTCTTTGAAAGCACTCAGGCAACTAGGGAAAGCCACAGCACCAAGCAATTAGCCAGTTTTGTAGAGTCACAAAAAACAGTTTTGAGAATTACTTTGTGTGGTGGTTTCACTTGGCTAGCAACCAAACACAGCCACTCGCTCACTTCCCCTGCCAGGGGACAGGGGAGAGAACTGGAGACAAGGGTAAGGAGGCTCGTGGGTTGATATAAGAACCATTTAAAAATTGAAATAAAATAAAACTTAAAATAATGATGATATTAAAATAATAAGAATGAAAAAATAATAGTAATAAAATATGCAAATGAGTGATACACAGCGCAGTTGCTCACCACCGGCTGACCAAGCCCAGCCTGTTCTCAGAGAACAATCCTGGAGGAGTTACAATCCCGAAAACAAAACTGCAGTCCTGGAAGAGTGAGATCCTGAGCAAAAGCCAGAGAGAGGAAGAGAGAGACCCTCATTAATATACTGAACATGACATTATATGATATGGAATATCCCATTGGCATATCCAAATGCCAATCTAACTTATTAATTTAAATATTCCTCACACGCCCCTAGACCTTGCACTTGTAGACTAGCAAAACATTAAGTCCTTTGACTTCCAGTGACAATTGAAAACATTGGTATGTTATTGATGTTTCTCTCATAACAAATCCCATGCTGAAACCAAAATACAGCACTATTCTAGCTACTAAAAAGAAACCTCTCTCTGTCCCAGCTGAAACCCAGGACACTTTGCCCATCAGCAGATTTATCTGTGAATCTCAGCAGAATTCTACTGAAGTAAGAAAATACTAAATCAAAGTTGCCTTCAGTATGTGTGTAAACAGAAGAGCAAGAATACAACATAACTTGTCTATGCACGGACTGTGAAGTTCAGTGGGTTATTGTTGGTGAACTCTTTGAAGGATGTGACAGTGCAATTGAAGTTGAGAAAGACGGTCATACTGCAAACTGAATCTGGGCTGTGTGTATTTATGTAGAGCCTACCCTTCTGGAAATCTGTGAACAAACCTTAGGTTTTTGTGAGATTAATACTATAAGGAGTACAGATAGCAGGGACAGCACCTACGTTCAGGATATTTGACAATAAAATCCTTCGGACAGGCCAGGACTTTTTTCTACACTTGTATTTTCTGACCTTCGACCAGGCCCATGGGTATTGTTTGTTGTATTTACGTAGTTATCAAAGTTAATGCCACACTTAAATCTGCAACACAACCTTAATCAATAACAGAGATTTTTTGAGCAATGCTACATTATGAGAACAATAAAAAAGTGCTTCAAAGTTATTCTTGATCAAGTTCTGAGACACTAGAAGATATAAATCAGATGATTAACAAAGAAACATCTACAGCAGACCACAACTGAAGGCTCAGACAGATCTCAGTGCTCAAAATACAATTGTCCTTCCAATTAATGAATCTGGCACAGTTTCAGTTTTACTAATTTTAAACAGAGACTAGTTGAACAGTGATTCCAAAACCTGGTGCTTTGTGAGGTCTGAAGTGAACATGCTAAATCTAACCAGCCTAGCATCTTATGTCATAGTTGCTATTACACCTGAATGCTTATGTCTACCAGTAAAAGAATTAATAATATTAAAAATGTGCTCAGAATCACACTTAATGATACTTTTATTTACACATATTTTCATGTTTCTGTCATATTCTTAGGAGTGTTCAGCACCAGTTTTGACTCCAGAATAAATTTCTGAAGATCTATTTATTAAATTTTGATTATTAAATGTGAGCTAAGCACTTTATAAAGTCCTATTTTTACAACATATTGGAAACATATGTTTTCTTCATAACTAACTCCTTGATTACTTTGCACCAGAAGTCATGATTGCACTGCAAGAGAACACAAAGGAAATCTATACACGCTGGAGATCTTCCTCCTGACTAAAATTTTAATCATCTGCTTGACGTCATGGAACTTTACAAAGGTTTAATCAATGTCAGCTCCTGCCTTTTTCTTCTTAATGCTGTTTGCTTCACATCTGGGTTTAATCTCTGGTTAAACAAATCAGAATTTATGGAGTTTACCACACAAACTGAGAAGTTTCTTCTCTTATCTCCTTGCCTGCATACGAAGTATTTGCTAATAGATTCGGTGCTCATCTAACACCCTTATTATCTATGCCTTCTAAATAAATAAAGGCATAAATCCAAAGGCAAAAAAAATTATGTGCAATAGCTACTCCTATGTATATTGTGGGTTTTGCAATAGAAAACATAACAAATGCTGGCAAAGATTTTACAGGGAGGGCGAAGAGAGGTCTCATCACTGCCTGGGTGCTATTCAAGAGGGATAAATGCAGCGTACTTCATTTGGACAGGAATAATCAGCTGTGCAAATACAGAATGAAAAACAACTGTCTACTGGCATTTCTTCTTTAAAAAATCCGTGGGATATACTGAATCACAATCTAAGCATAAGTCAACACTTTCTTGCTGTTGTGAAAAAAGCAAACAGCACTCTGGGATTTCTGAACAGGAGTAGAGCCTGCAAGATGTGTGAAATACACCTTCTGCTGTACTCAACAACGGCAGGGCTTTAGCTGAAATATTGTGTGTAGTTTAGGTGCTGCACTCCAAGAAGAGCATGAACTAGCTGAGAATTCAGAGAGTAATGATGAACAGAGATTTAAACTGTGTCCTATGACAGAAGGCGCAAGAACTGAGGTGGTTTAGCCTCAGGAAGAAAATCCTGGAAAAGGGACATGATACTCCTCACAAATGAAAGGCTTTTTGAAAAGAAGGGGGAAGAATCTTTTTCTCTTGTTTACATTAGCTATTACGAGAGGTAATGGGCTTAAACTGCAGCAAGAAAAAAGATAGGAAAGCTTCCTAATGAAAAAGGTGGTGAAATGCTGCAATGACTTGCCTGGAAAGTTGTGGAGTGTCCATCTCTGGAAGACAAGTATAAATTAATCCTGCCACGAGGCAAGGGGAAGATTTCTGGAGGCCTTTTCCATGTCCTTGTTTCCTTTGATTCTATGTTTTCTATTAAAACACCTTTCTTCCTTAGACACAAAAACATTTTTCTTGGTAGTGAAAGTTGTTAGATTACACTGCTGAAATGCACACCTTTGTGTAATCACAATGAAGGGGATGCAGAACTGTGAAGGGCATATGAGATCTTATATGAATTTTTTTTCTCTGAAAAAAAAGATAAGCTCAACAGATCAGCGTAGCACAAGGGAAAATTTGTTCTAGGAAAGCTTCCTGAATACTCACAGGCACCAATCAAGCCCCACCACAACTGAGACTTCAGCACTGGGGACAGAGGGGCTTAGCTGCTCTAGTCCCACTGCTCCTCCCGTCCTGCCTTTGTTAGGTTTTCTATTTCACAGGCCCTAGCAGGTGCAATTATATTTTTCATTTGCAACAGTGCCCCAATCAAGGTTGCCACTCAAACACTTCTGCATGAGTGTATTAGTGGAACAAAAGTTGAGAGGAGAGCCTGAGGAAAGGTTTGAGACACCATGAACTCAACTCTTACTGTCATGTCCAGCACCTCTATGCCAAACTGACAAACCTCTTTAAAACAGAATGTTAATGCCAGTGTGCCAGATTACTTAGGTATCAGAAGGGAGCTTTCTAGACCCTGCCTACCAGCCATACTGTGCTTCACCTGAAATACAGAACCTCTTTATCTGGATTCTAAAAATATTTATAAAGAAACACAACAACACAACTGCGATCATAGTAATAAAGGCCGAGATGTGCCAGGCTGTTAATATCTTACAGGGCAAGAGACAGAGAGTGAGTTAATGAGCAGTGCAGATTATCTATCTAAAAGGTTTCAGCAGTTCCATCAAAAAATCAATCTCCTTCATTGTCCCCTCAGACCTTCAGAACTCTGGTTGCTGGCTTGATATCTGCCTAGTACATCAAATACATTATATATCATAACATTTTTTTGCCACTTTTCAATTTTTATTTTTAAGAGGAGTTTTTCCTCTATTACTTGTCATAAAATAGAGACACTGTGGGTCAAGTTTTACTGCTCATGTGTGTTTGCTGGTGTGTGCAAGGCTGAAAACACGTGTTAAGCAAAACCAGTTTTTCTTTACGTGTCACTTACTTACCACACACAAAAGATATACAGGCTACCTAACTTTCATGTAGTTACTTTTACAGATCTGCTTTCAAAATGTTTATACTGACGCAAGCATATGGGTGTGGTTTCCAAACAGCATGAGGTGATTTAAATCCATGCTGCAGCTGAAAGTGTTAATGCTTGAAACTAACCTGACAAACTCTAGGTCCATGATCCAGCTGTCCTGTGAGGTCAACAGAGGCTCAACAACTGGGGAAACATCTTTCATCACTTGGCCACTCGTGCAAGTGAATCCTATAACTAAGGCAAGTATTATATCCCTATTAAAGAAGTAAAGTTGAAGAATGAATTTACTCTCTGACTTTCCAGGAGTCATATGGCAATTACCATTGTTGAACCATAAAAGAGTCATTGTTGGTATCACTTAAGACACTTGAAAACTCAGAAAGGGTTATCTGAAAGCTAATATTGTGACAGTATTTTGAAAGAGTAAATGAATTAGCAAAGGTAAACAGACACCTTTCAGCCTGACATCAGTAATGGTATGCCATATCAAGGACTTGATTAACCAAGAGTTTAAAAGATGAATATTGATGCTAACATGTGCTTACTGAAAATACATCTTGTCTATTAGAGTGTTCAACAAGACCACAGCTTACAATTAAACAGGCATTGGTATTAACATGTTAAGTCTTCCACTTAATCTGTCAGATGTCTGACTTGGTATTACACAGCATTTTGACTAAAGGAGCTAGAAAAATGTAGTATCTTATAAGCAGACCTCAAAAAACTTTTGAAAATTGAGAAATCACCACCAAGTAATTGTACTTCTAATTCATTTTTCTATAGCCATGTTTCTAGGCCTATGCTATTTTTAGCACAGCATTTTAACCAATAATCTAGAAGAAAACCAAATCAATCTTCCCTGCCACAAATTTACCACTGATAAACCCTGCAGATATCTCAAAGAACAGTGATAAAAAAGTGAAGGGCAGGTCACTGCTACTAGGTCACGTGAAGGTGAGCACAAAAAGTGGTAACAGAACAGTCACATATAAAGTCTGACTAGAGCATGTCTTCCAGTCATGGCCCCAGAGGGAGACTGTGACTCTTCTACTGCACAGATACACCCACATCTGAAAGCTAAGAGAGGAAACAAAGAATGGTTTGCCCTCATGTTTTATGTTGACCTTGTGGTCATCCAGATCTGGGCATATGTCATTTGACATTTCTGTTTTCCCATGACAGCACCAGAGACCAGGATTGACATTGCAGGGAAAAATACATGGGTTGGACAGACAAATTGATGGGAGATGTTGTATCTTTTTCCTACTTCACAGCCTGTGGCTGCTCAAACGTGAAAGATGGTATGAGTGTCGATTTCATACAAAGGGCAAAACATGTAACTTTTGTGTGAGAGATTTTTCTTTCAGACAAAACTAGCAAATATAAATGTCAGAGGGAAAATGTAGTCTTTTTCCATTCATGACAATCCTGTTTCCATGGTCTTATCACTGTCATGTTCTCTAACACCTTCTAAACATACAAGTCCACACATAGCCACAGCTCTGTTCCTTTTTCTCTGACAGTTTCAGTGTGGTTGAGTCTTACAGTTGCATTGCTTGAACTCCTCACAAGCCACAGCACCATCAGCTGAAACAGAGAACCAGTAACCTCATCCTTTCACAGAAGGAAGACTAAGGAAGGGATTAAAAGACAGTTACTATGCTTTGATGCTCATGATGCAAGTATCTCTTGCATCCCTAGAAATGATGACTTAACTAGTCTGGTTATCTCTGACATACTGTCATTTAAAGGATACACAAAATGGAATACTGTAAGGAGACTTTCACCTTGAAAAAGTAAAACCATTTAAAAAAAAAAGGGCTTTTGAAACAGCTTCTCCCTTTAAGTTCTGGTCCATCACTCTCATAACTATAAACTCACTTCAATTACAACTGTAATTTGTCACATATTCACTTTAACATCTGTTTTGTTCCTACCTACAGATTTATCTTTATAATATTCTTGTTAATTCCAAACACATAACCCTCCCTAACGGCACTGATTCCCCAAAGTGGAGTGAGGGGCACGAGTAGCAAGAATAGAACAAACACAAGTCTCACCTGCTCTGATTTCCACCTAACTCCCAGCAATGAATTGTCAGAATACCGCCCCCCCCAGCCCCTCTGAGTCCTGAAACTGATCTGCTATCACACACCTTAGCTCCTCTCTGCCACCTTTCCTCTTTTCTGAATATTCTGGATAACTCCTGGCTGTCTCTGTGTGCCTACACATGGAAACTTTGCCATACTTACAGAGCAAAATGTTTTAATGGAGCCATGGTAGAAAAGACAAGTCAGTTTTAACCTAGAAGTAGTTTATACTTTGTAGCCCTGTATTTTTTTACTAGTCTGTAATCTCAAAGGTTCTTGGAGACTAAAGTTTGCATTGGTTTGCCCTCTATAAAACATCAAATCTCAATATGCTGTATTAGCGACAGCTGCTATTCCTGGCCTTATTCCACTCTAAAAATGTTTTCTGTCTTGAACCATATGTTTCACATATAGTTAGTTATTTGAAGAGTTTCACTAGCTAAGCCTGTTGAGATGAATCATTCCTCCTGCAAAGGTGTCGTGGGATATGCAGCAGACTAATAAGAACATTTACTTGGTTACATAGCATAAATAAAATCATACACATCAGTTGTGTGTTGCTGTGACAAAAAAAGTGACTCAAAAGAAATCCTAACTGATGTGGAATGAGCTTTCCCAGCCTAGATTACTGAAGAGGCAGGGAAGAGTTATCTTTAAACTATAATAGAATTAGGCTGGGTTTATGCATATTAATTACAGGGGCAGTGTCAAACACATCTCTGGATTTAACTGCTGATGTCTACAAGATTTGGACCTGTTGTTTCTCTTCCTACTCCAATGCCAATTTTGCTAGTGGTAGAAGGGAATCATAAAAGCTTTATCTCAGTCCCTCATTCAAGATGGCTGTTAGGTTTTCCTTAAGACATCTTACTGAATTTAAATGTTTAAATTATTTTAGAACATCTCAGGTGCAGTTTGCAGTAAGGAAGCTTTTATGCACACTTGGCCTTTGTATGAACTTAAATAGGTTTCTATTATTTTCTTCACATCAACTGTTTATTCTTGCCCTCACCATATCCTATTTACTATGAAACATGTAAACTTAATGCCAGAGCAGAACACCAGCCTCTCTTCCCAAAGAAGCATCCAAATCAGCTGACAAGAGCATTGTGCTCCCTCTCACACCCAGCTCTGTCCCATGCAATCTGGAATGCCTTCCTTCATGGGGTTATTGCACCTTCAGCTACAGTGGAAGGACTTCCCTACATTAGTTTCAGGACGTCTCTGAACTGGTGGCAAAGCAGTTTCAACAAAGGTGGCAGATATGTATCCTGGGGTTTTTTGTGGGTTCTGATTACTATTGTACCATATATGATAGGTATCTATCTTCACCGTTAACCAAGAAATGTTGAAAGAGCGATTGTAAGTGATCTTCATGCAGAACTTGGGATTTATGATAGCTCCTCTCATTTCCTGATAAGCTGGTCTCAGAGCATGGTTATGTGGTCACTTCAGTTCAGTATAAATCTACAATGCTACATAAAGGGCCAGTGCTACCCACCTTTGCACCCTTGGACATCCCTGCTTTCTTGCAAGAGCACAGGTTTTTTTGTGATTGTTGTTTCCTTGATACTAGTTTTCAGACAGATAATGTTCTTTGGCCTGATTCAAAGGGTTGCTAGGTGCATACTAGAGGTAGGACATGGAAAGCAGCAGGGAAAAGGCATTGGGTTCCTGGAAACGAGGAGAAAAGACAAGATTAGTGTTTTCTGGCAACAGTGCAGACATCTACTTGATTAAAGTAAAAACCTAACGACAGCCTAGGATACCTTCTTATGCAGTGTAGGGAGTTTAGAATAAAGGCTAACCTAGTGTTTTGGATTAGTAAGGCCAGACATAGTCTGTTCAAGTTGAGGCACAAGGTCTTTTTCTAGATCTGACTTTCATATGTCACAAGTGCTAGATAAGATGGCTAGAATGCATTAATTTGAGCATTTACCTACCTTGCTATCCAAGAGGTGTCACCTTTCCTAAACATTTTTCAGATGTCCAGCTTCAATGGTACTTGTTCAAAGCAAAATTTCTTGTGAATTTCAAATGTAGAGCAACTAAAAATAGTAAGGTTAATAATAAAAATAATAATACTTTTTCTCTGAGAAAAAACAAAAGATATATTTCTGATTGAAAACAAATTTGTTGTATTTCACCATTTTCCAACAGAATGGGTCCACTTTCAGCGGGCTACATGCATGTAAACAAAAAAAGACCCCCCCTCAATAATCTGTCATTCTTACCATGCTTTTCAGGGGTCATTTTGCTGCAACAGACTTTGTGAGACAGAGCCTCTGGTCCAGTCAAGCCAGGTTCTAGGCAAGCCTGGTGGGTAGAGCTAAGGTGGGTTTGAATGACATTCAAAGTCCCCAGGTGCTGCAGCTGCTCAGGATACAGGCCAATCCCTGTAGTAAAGAACAGCGAGCCGCTCCAGCTGATGCCTGGTTTTCTCACAGTCCAAACATTTAATCTGTCCTGAAAAAAAAAAAAAAAAGCAAAAAAAAAAATGGGTTTTTTTTCAGAAGAGAAGAGATCTATGGTAAAAAATGGATTCTCCTGCAGCACAAGTGGAATAGACCTCTCAATGCACAATGTCACTTCTATTTTGTAAAAGCACAAACGGAACTAATTGAATGATCTCACTGGCTAGTAATTTCTTTGAAATAGTTTATCACATATATGAAAATATACTGCATTACATCACTTCAACAGTCATCTTTGTTTTCTTTTTAATTAACTTACAGCATTTTTCTTGATGCTTAAACTTCAGTATGTGTCTTCAGTGGCATTATTAAAACCATTGAAAATCAACTCTTTCTGTACCTACATACCCATGTAGCTATCCAGGAATGCAGCATATTATACATATGCAATATTTAGAGGTTGACCTAGAGGTATTTAAGAATGATATAAGACTCCTAAGGCTATTTCAGCCTCTTCATCTCCAATGCACATACAGATATATACACATTCACAGCTGAAATCCATATCACACATGGGAGACCAAAGTTTCCCAAACTTAAGTTAATGACATTTAAATAAGAAACCCACAAAACCAAATCAGCTACCAATGCTGATTGCTAGAGCATGCCAGCATTTCATGACAGTATAAATGTGGGAGATTTAACATTTTTGTGGTCATTGTCCTGCAGGCACAGCTGAGGAATGTTCAGATGATCTCAACCACAGCCATATTAGGATAGCACTTTAGGTACGCCTCTCAAGCATAGCAGCAGTTTTGTAAGTTATACTCCAGGCAATGGAGGCTTAGACATATAACTCACTGGGCTGATGCATTCCTGTGTGTCGTCCATTCATTTAGTATTTTACAGAATAAACACGTGTCGTTGCTTTCCTTCTGAAGTGCAATTGTTTTCCAAGAATATTGTTTTATCACCCAAAGTTATATGCAAGCAGAATTTCAGGGACAGGAGAGTTGGGTAGTGAGATGAATGTCTGTTCCTGGAATTAGGGCTAGGGTGAATTCTAATTGATTGGACATCCCTCCTGCTTCCTTTTACACATCTCTATTATTTAATCCCCCCCTTTTAGCTTTTTTGGTGCACAACCTAAAATACATCAAGAGAGGCAATGGTGTTCCTAGGTGAGTAATGGGATATTTATAGCAATCCTTATGAATTGAAGTTTTTGGGTTTATATGTTTATACCATTCCTTTCTCACCATCTGTGACCCATGAATAGTCCTATAGCCAGCTTTCATTGCTGATATAATTTTCAAGGTGCTTTCAGTTGATTTCAGGAATGCTGTCTTCTTGTGACAGTGCAGGATTGGAATTCAAGGTACCCAAGTGCTGTTTTCGATTCTGTTGCTGATTAACAGGAGAACAGTGGCTCATCCTCCCAGCCTCAATCTTAATTTGTTTGGGTTTTTTTTTTTAAAAAGTAACGATAATAATGCTGATCTCTGTTACTTTGAGTTCTGCTACTGAAAACTCTAAAAGCTAGAACTGACTGCAACTCACAAGTTACTCTCGCTACAATTGTACGTGCCTCAGTTATCGCATTCTGTCAAGTTGGTAAACACTCCAGAAAATTTGCATCCTGAAGGAGATAAGAAGGTATGGCACAATATAACACATCAGGTGAAAGATTATTGTGATGGGGCAACTTAATCTACCTGCCTTGTCAGATGATTCCTAGTAGCACTCTGAGTAGGGAAGCCCAGCTTGTTACTCTTCTCTGACCAAGTGTATTTGTGAATCACCAGTAAATTATCTTCTTCTAGGTATCATGTCTCTAGAAGCACAAAGTAAATGTAAGTACCACAAATACTATGAACTCCTCTCTGCATAGGGAATGTAAAGTTCCAAGTTTCAGTTCAGAAGGATATAAATCTAAAATGCCCTTTAATCTTTATGCACTTTTAATGTTCATATCTACACATAACCTCCTGGATTTCTTATAGTTTGTTCATAGCTACAGTGAGTACTCTTCAGTGAATTTATTATTTAGATTTCTAGAAAAGAGTAGGAATGGAGCAGGAAGACAGGGCTAAAAATGCATCTTCAAACATTCAGAATTACTTAAAGAAGATTGAAAACTCAGTTTCCTTGTTAAGCATAGAAAGATTCAGCACAACTACCTTGAAAGCCTCTAAAGCCACATTTCAATACTGGAAATATTCACAGACTAGGAATAGAAAGAGGCCTGGATCTTACATGGAATTAACAACTATGACTCTGAGGAAAAGTCATGCTTCTGTTCAATGGCCCATACAAATAGAAAATTAAATTAAATATTCAGATTGAACCATTACCACTCTATAAGATTTTTTTGTCAGTCTGAAAAATTAAATGAAAACCCAAATGAAAATAGAGCGTTGCTACTTATAATGTTGGTGCTAACTATGTTCAACTTCAAGCCAGTTGCATTCAGCAACTAGCAGCCTGTAATCCCAAGTGGGTAAGACCTACTGCAGACATTTAATACAAATCTGCAAGAGATCCTAGAGAGTTTATTGTTTTCATAATGGGTCTAGAAGTTACAACTTACAAACAGAGTTTACTTGTGCTTCACATCTTTGCCAGATATTGGCATTTTATTTTTAAACAGAAAACAAAATTTCACCATAAAACTTTACTAAGCCCCTAACAAATCTATTAAAGGAAAGTTACTTTTAACAATGATATTGAATCTCCCCAGCTGCAGTTTTTACGTTACTCCTTTTCTCATCTGTAGCTTATATTTTCTTCTTTGCAGAAACATTGTTTGTGGTTATGGGCTGACATCTCATCTTTCCTTAGTCTTCTCTTTAGACTAAACAATGCCAATTCCTTCTACCTTCCCTCATGCTCCCTCTAGACTGTTGCTCATTCTTTTTGCTTATTTCTGGATTTTATCCAGCATGTCTACATTTTTCTTGAAGTATGGTGCCCAAAACAGTACTCCTGGATGCTGGAGAATGTCAAGGTACATAAAGTAATTCTCCCAGTGTCGAGGAGAGTGGAACAATTACTTTATATACCTTGTGTACCCCAGGATCACTTTATTTTGCTTAAATTTGATAATACTTCTTAAGTGCAGGGAGCTTCTTTATTTATTAAACTGAAAATGTATGTTTGGAGAGAATCTTTCCTTGTGAAAGCTGGGCACAGGTACAGTTTTGCGACCAGGATCTTAAGGCCAGAAAGTTGTTAACATTTGTTTTACTTGATTACAGGGCATGTCAGGAAACCAGGAGTTAGCCCTGATTTACTGTACGAAGCCGTCCCTACTTACAGATCCTCTATCAGGCACACATGGTTTTCAGAGATGGATGGCAACTGTCCTATTTTGTGTTTCATTAAAATAGCAATAAATATTACTTAGCTTCCTAGACACAGGTAGTGAGTTGAATTTGAGAAGAGCTTTGTGCACAAGGAATATCAGAGCACTGATACCTTCCGAGATACGCACAGCATTACAACATTATGAAGCCTTGTTACCTTTATGCATCTTTAAACTGCAACACTCTTTCATTAAAGTCAGTTGCATTATTGTTAACTTGAATTTCACTTAACAGCTGATGCTCTAACACTTTATTATAAACAACAAATGGCTACCTATAATTGGTCTACCAAATTAGGCTTAGTTAATGTTCTATAGAGACTAATGTAGTGTAAATATTTATTTAATAATTGATTTAAAAAAACCCAAATCTTTCATTGTGTTGCCTTAAATTGCATAATATTTCACAAAGAGCATTTGGGACAGATCTCAATGGCATTTGCTATCAAAACTGGAGGATTATTTCCTGGTGTGAAAGAAGGTAGGAAAGATGTAGAACAGCAATAAAAATGTCCTAACCATAAATAACTTACTCCTTATTCTTCCACAGAGATCTTGCATGGCATGAGCAAGTGACTCAGCTATTATGTGTCTCCTTATCTTTCATGAGCTGAATCTCAGAAAAACATTCTTCTATTCCTTCCAAAACAAACTTCTTTTTTCCCCATTTATTATTGGACAAATTTCTGTCTGAAAATAAAGACCAACAGATGTTGTCAGTTATCTCCTTATTAAAGTGGATTATATCCCCTTTGATTGCAAGATATTATTAGCTTTAGGGGTGCAATAACTTTATGTTCCTATGTTCTGGTCAGTATTTTTAAGCCAAACTTCAATTAGCTTTGAAGAGAAAAAAAAAAAGCGCATAGCCATTGGCAGTGCTTAGCTGAATCAATAAAAACCGCAGATAAATATCACCATATTTGTACCAGTGCAACTTTTGCACACTGTCAGTTTCTTTTTTTAAACAATGGTTTAAAACACTTAAAAGCTTTGGGCAACAGATAAGTTATGGCGGTCAAAGCTTTAAGACAAGCATAGATAATTTTAAAAAATTATTATTTGGCTGTCATTCTGGTATTTCCTCAGCAAAAATAGCATGGAAGGCTTCCCTTCTTTGTCCTAGCCCCCATTTTAATTTATTTATATATTAAACCATCAAAAATTCTTTTGCTTTTTACCTGCTTTATAAGGCAGCGGTGACAAGTAGACAGAAGAAATTCTGTGAGTTTTCTGGAAGAGTTACAATAGTCTGTGGTAGCAACTTCCCTGAAGTGAATGATTCTTTGGTATGTCTTCAATATAGTCCAATGAAGATTTCTGTAATTTCCTAGGGTATTGATTATTATTCTAACCTTATTTACCCAACCTTGAAGTTAGCTCAGTTCACTGACATCATTATTTCTCTCCAAGGCAAAAACATGCTACCTATTGAACTTTGCAGCTATTAGTTTCTGTTCTCATTCACTATTTTCTTTCAAGTTGTAGACTTGCTTAACAGTGCTGGTATAAAAGTGGAATAATAATTTCAAATAAATTTATTCTAGCTTTCCTCTGCTATAGCAAAGAACAAGATTTGACCTGCAGTCATACTTTTATTTCCCATGCAGAGTCATACATCTATATTAAGCACCAAGATATTGTAAGACTAGATGCCTGAGAAAGTTCTCTTTAATTCAAGACTCACTGATTTCTGTGAATAGACATAGGTGTTTAAAAACACCAGCCCAACATGTTGAATTTGTTTCATATTTGCCCAGTACCAAGTGTAATAGATCTTTGACCTCTAGATAATGTTGGAGCAACAGCAATAAATATTCTTAACTATTCTGTGTTAAGTGTTACACACAGCATTTCAAGAACAGAAAATTTAACTATAAAAGCTTTTTTTGACATCTGTTTCCTTATTTGTCATTGAAATACTTCAGACTTGCACAGCTGAATACCACAGAACTAGAGGTAATTACTGGAAGTCACTCAGAATATGTCACAGATACAGAACTATATCTGCTAACAATTTCTGGATATTCACTGAGGAAGCTTGTGGATTCTCAAACGTCTTCTTCTATTGCCAATGCAAGTTGTTCTTTCTGCAGCTTAAAATCATTGCTTTTTATTTTATGCCAATGGATATAAGCAATAGTTTATTCCCTACGTTGTAGTTATCCTTTATGCACCTGAATAAGATGAGGGATAAGAGGCCTTAGTCCTCAACAGACATGGCTGGCCACACAGGGTTGCCATTAAACTGGCCTCCTCTGTCCTGAAAAATCCATTTGCAGGTATGGAGTTTTAATGCGGACTTAGGGGTTGTTTGTTTTTTTTTCTTTTCTTTTTTTTCACTCCAACTAATTTCCGTTATTATTGCCGAAATTATACATGCAATGTTGTGCATTCAGTAACGCAACATCAGCAAATTCAGACCAAAGCTGTGAATGAACAAATGTATACCAAAGCTTAGCTCTAGTCACTCCTCGATATGCATTCTGTACCTCTCAGCCAGATATGATTGCACCCTCTCCCCAAACCTGAGCACGAGTTTTTAAACACTAGTTTATCTATGTAACGAATTAATTATCTCTAGACATTACACATTTGTGTAATTCAGATTCCATATGGTTTAAATCTCCTCCTAGAAGACAGCTGGTTGTGGCAGAGCACATGTTAGGAGCAGCCACACAGCAGAGGCCCCTGTCTAGTCATGCAGCATTGGCAGGGAGAATTGCAATGATCCTTAACTTAAGAGTTTGTTAATCTGGAGTCACATTCATTTCCCTTGAAATTCCAGCAGTAGTACCTGCCTGCAAACATGTTAAGTCTCCTGGCCACTCGCCTTCCCCATGGAAGAAAGGCCACACATGCTCTGTTCCATTCAAATACTTTTGTCATCCCAGTGTGGCTCTACACTAAATTTAAAGGGATGGAAAAGGCAGAGACTGCAGCTCATTTATCCTGGAACACAGAAAATAAAGACACTAGCAGAGCATTAGAATGGGTAAATTGAATTAGCAATCAACATCCAACACCATGCATTCTGAAACACAATAAATTTTCTCAAAATACAATTAATTGTAATTTGAACCTGAAACTGCTTAGACCTAATGCCAAAAAATACCATCTTTCAGGAACAGAAACCCTGGTTGTTCCATTTATAGCTTTGTATAATTTAACCCTTGCTGCCTTTGACAAGGGATGCTCCTTGGCTATAACAGCAGATTTCCAAGAGAAGATTCGAAGGGTGGGAGGTGGTGTGGTGTGTCAAGCCACAAGATAGTACTGGGCTGCTGCAAAAAATATTGTAGTTTTAGGCAAACTGAGATCATCTGTCATTACTGTACACAAAAAATGAGACTAAACCTCAAGAAACTCAATGTAATAAACATTATCCAATGTGATGAATTTGAAATGCTGTGAAGGTCTGACACAATCTTTGTGAAGAACCCTATTCATTTGCAGGAGAAAAATTAGCTTACTGAACTGCATTAAAAATTAGCATACTTAACTGCAATCCAAGAATCCATTAACCTGGAACATTCCCTTACTGGCATATTTTTTAAAAAGACTGAAAATATCCTCTGCTCTTTACAATCCAGTTTAATATAAGACTCTTTCCATATTAAAAAGAATATTCTATATTCTTGTCCTCTAAGACCAAGACCTGCAAGAAGTCTGTCAGAAAGTGGCAACAGAAGAGGCAACAGAGTTCAGCCTCCTGTGAGCACACATCTTCCAGTGGTAAGTTTGGGTGATATCATTTCAGGACTCTGGCATTGGCAAAATGTGCATGCCAGACACAGGAAACCAAGAAAAATAAGACAAACCATGGAAGCGTCCAAAATTGTATCATTTTTATAGTTTAGTGAGAAGATGGATGTTCTCACTGTGACTGACCTCCAAGAACGAGATTTTTTAAGACAATACAAACATGAGCTTATTTTTTTAAGTCTCTGAGCATCCATATAATACTAGACACAGGACAATCTAGCTTAGTTTTGATCTGCTTTTTGAATCATTAATTAAACTCTACTTTGCTTAGCAATTCCAGATCAGGAGAACAGTTTAAATTTATTTTTTGTATTGATTACCTTGTAAAAATAAACCAAAAAAATGTTTAGTGGCTTCTTATACTTAACAACTATAGTCTCAGAAGTCAGTGTTCTCTATATTTACTCTAGAAACAATTTATAAATCAATATATACATTATTTAGTTTTAGCTAAAAAGTATTTTAAAATGTTGTCCTGTATTTTAAAATGTTATCCACCACCACAAATGTCTATTGTAATTCAGGTGAAGATTGCATTTGCTAAAAAAAGTTAGCATTAACTAATTTTAAATGGTCTTGACTGGAGAAAAAAGTTGAGAGGTGAACTAACTAAAATTGTATTTAGTTTATCCAAATTATCCAATTGTTAAAAAAATGATGCTAATGACATAAACATGGATGCTAACTGACCTCAAAACATCCACTGAATGCCTTGAATAAACAATTATCTGCTGAAAGCATATCTGCCAGCTATTCTACTTAAAGCTGTTTTTACTTGTGTCATGAATGGTTTCCAGGATAGGCATTTTTCCCAGTTTGGTCACAAACCGTAAACAAGAAAATAATGAACAAGACAGCTATGGCCCGGATTTTCAGTAACATTACCTTCTGTACTAAAATGTACTATTATTTCTAGCCAGTGTTACTAGCCCCTATTTAGCAACAACTATTTCAGCAGTTCCAAGTGTGACAACAATGCCAATTAACCAAAATAAGAAGTTGGCACTGTATCATTGATTCCCAGATTCTTCCCAAATGAAGGCACTAAAACCGTACACACGGCAAGTGTATTTATTCAGGCTGAGAAGAACTCTCTCTTTGTCTGATGGGTATAAATATTTTTTTTTTTCCTTGACTATAAAGAATCACAATCACTAATTAAATGAATATTACACAATTAACGTATGTGCAATCTCCAACTGAAAGAACTGTAAGGAATCAATACTAGAAGATGCTGAACCTCCCTTAGATGCCAGTTCTTGGCTTTCTGAGTAGCAGTACTCCGAGTGCCTTATGTTGGAGCACTTGCATGCAGAAGTGAACAGGATAATTAAGTGTCAATCCAAGTACAATAGAACAGAATCTCTCCTGTCTACCACTTGGCTTTGCACCAACATCATACTGGTTATGTAGATAATACTGTCATTAATCTAAACAAGAATTTAAGGAAGTCCTTAACTATTGTAAAAGATACAATGGCACCAAGAGGCTCCATCTATCAGCCTTTTTTCTTAAAAAAAAAGAAAAAGAAAAAGAAAAGAATAATCAGTTTACTACAAGTAGGCTTTCAACTCATGAGTTGACAGGAATGAAAAAAATAGTGAGAGAAGTGAATCATGCTTGTCCTGAGATTTGTGGTGCACCAAAACAGGACCTCCTGAAACGTGGGCCTCTCCATTAAGTGACCACAATGAGTTCCCTTGTGTGTTCCATTGTATCCTATATGAATTTAGATAAGTGAATTCTCTTAGTTTAACATAACTCATAGCAGCATATAACCATGTCACTATAATTTTAATTTTATTTTTTACTTATAATTTTAACTTTTTCTTTGCCTTAGTCTTGAACAGGTACTCTCCCAGTTGCATGATTGTATTTTAGTAAATTTCATACGTATTTATCCTATGTATTCATATGCATTCTTGCAGCTTCTCTTTGAGCTAGATGCAGCAGAAAAATCACGTGGACAAGGACAATTTTAATTTTGTTTTTGCATCCTTTCGATGGCTTGTAGTATCAACAGGGATAAGTTACCTGCCAGAATAACATTTCATTGCAGTTCAAAACTGTCACTTTTGGATAACAAATTTAGGCTCCATATTATAAAGAGTTACAAACAAGTAACTAAGTATTCAGGCTGGGATTTGGAATATGCCTCAAATCTTTTGTCTCTGTCTCTAGACACAAACACTCTTCATATCTCTGCAGACTTATTCTTGAGAGCAGGACTGGAACATTTCTTGCTTGCATTACAGAAACTGCAAAGCAAAGCATGGGAAATTAAATAGTTTGCCCAAGGTGACTTAGGTGATGGCAGCAAAGCAGGAATTCCAACGGACTTCTACAGACACATCAGCAACTTAAATATTTTGGTATACAAAACTGTTCCAGTTTACCTGGCTTGAAAAGAAGCAGTAAACATCAGGAATAAACATTTGAAAAATGCCCTAGCCTATGCTACTCTTGATAACTTGGTTAACTAACTATTCAATATTACTAAGATGTAATTTATTTTCTGTTTACTACTTGTAATTATCTCACTTTATAGTTTAAGAAAAAAAAGCTTTTTCATAGCTCCTCCAAATTAAGATTAAACTAGAAGGCTTTTCAAATACAGGGAACAGGAAGGGTAACTGTTTCTTAAAAAAAAAAACCCCAAAACCTACCATAATACTGTAATAGTTAACTGCAAGCTATGCAGCAGTTTAATATTTATCAACTGGATTTTTAAGTTTCTAGGAAGCAGTCTTATTAGCCTTAAATTAAAAAGCTCTGTTAAAATAGCACATTACGTGCATTTCCAAGTGCAATCCAACCCTTTATTTTCCCCTCACTTGACAGCATTTTCAAATTATTGTTTGGAGAGTGCTAATTGGTAAGAATGTGCCAACATTTTTTTTTTTTTATGTTGAAAAGTTTAGTTTAAAAATGAGAAAGTAAGAAACTTCTTTTCTGTTGACAGCCCAAAAGTTTAGTGGTCTGTGTAAAATTAATTGATTAATTAATCTCCTTCATAATGAGCTACTGAATCACCATAAATATGTTTACAGTGGAAGCAACGGGCAAGCTGCACAGGTTTTTTTTTGTTACTACCAAAATAATTAGTTTATTTTAAATAAACAAATACCAACCAGTTAAAGCAAACAAATCCCACCCCCTGAAATACTGTAAGATGTAAGCCATGTTTCTTTCCTTTGCTACTACGAAGGTACTGACACCTTCTGGCAGTGAGTGAGGTGGCCAGACCCACTGCTTTCTGATCCACTTGAAACTGCAAAGAACTGCCAAAAATAAAAATAATTTGGCTTTAAAGTGGTAAACCCTACTATATTTCCAGAAGATATCGCACTCAGAGTTTTAATTCTGCTGAGTACTAACATGAATGGTTAATGAGGAAAGATAATAATCATTTCAGAGAAATCAATAACTTAATTAAATCCAATTAGTATGAGCTTACAATAAATATTTAGTGACTCCCTTGATTTGTTTTTCTAAAATGAGGTAAATAATGGATAAATATTGAACTGGTGCTCTAGGATAGCAAACAAAAATAATACAAGCCAATGGATGAAAGACAAGGTAGACTTAAAAAACTAAAAAGCAAATCTATCATTTGAGTGTTTGTGCTGTTACAAGTGTTGCAATTTCCCCTTCACTGCAAGTACTTAAACTGGACATTTTCTGAAAAAAAACAACCCCCCCCCAAAAACCTAACAAGCAACAACAACGAAAAAATCCCCACCAAACCCTGGTACTTCCTGAGATATTAGACAAACTAAATGAAATCCTAAATTGCTGTCTGACACCGGCTGTAGCTAGTTCATATTAACTCCTATTGTTTTTAAAGTAATGCAAAGAATAAAACTTATAATCTTCTCAAGCTCAGTCTTGTCTGTATTGATGGTACACTCTCTGTGTACCTCAAACATTTAGAATGCCTGTCTCCTGGTCACACATACATTTGTAACACTAAACACAGTTACTTTGAAGCCATTAAAGAATCCGTGCCAAAACAAGACTTCACACAGATGTATGCCATGTTCAAAATCCAGAATTTTATACCTGTTAAAAGTCAGATTTCACCCGGAGCACAGGATTCTGGGGACAATGAGAGCTATTGGAACAGAAACTAATCCTGCACAGAAAGGATGTCTCCTTGAAAAGCTTTTTTATCCTATTGACCTAACATTTCCTACATTCTCCTATATGAAGGAAGCGTGTAGTTCCCCTTTCCACAGAGAAGAGCTGGAGATAACAGTACTCTCGGTGCATTTTGGGATGCACAAGCTGAACTCAGCAATGGAAACAAGGAAGAAGGTTCTGCTCCACATGGGGCTGAAACTCATGTAATTCACCACATATGTGCAGAATTCATTCTATTTGTGGCACAGTGCAGATACATAGTCTCTGTAGAGTCAGAGTCTATCTCTGTCTTGTATTCTCTGCCCGCTCTATTCTATGAATTAAAAAGGCTCTGTGCCATGTGGGCTATCATGCAGATATGGAAGCTGGTGTGACTTATCCAATACCACCAAGATAGATAACTAGTGCCTCATCATCCAGAGTCCTTTCTTATATTCTCAATGTGATTTGGTTTTGCTGTCCAAAATTCCTAAGACATGTCTTCATTATTTTACAACAGAGAGGCTTGAAGCCTGTATTTATGATGGTTGTTCTTTAAGGGTTCTTAAATCACAGCAAGACAGGATTAATGTACTCCAGGAAGAAATAGCAATTCAACAGTAGCTCATCCTATAACTGTATAACACTTTTGAGCTAACAGATTCAAGAATTGCTTTTAGTCTTTAGCCTTCTCCTCCCCACACCTTCTCTGTTCTGTTCTCTTGCTATCAGCTTAAAGCTCTTCCTGATTCTGCTCTTGAAACTACATTGCCTGGTGTCTGCATTATCTACCCAGGTGGCATAAATATTCAGGCACCTTGTCATTTCACTGACACTCAAAGGTGTGTAATAGCATAAGCAAGCCACAGGAGTAACAAGTACATTCATTTCTAGACTGTTACAACCAAACCCTGGGTTGCTGCAGCCAGCTTCAGGCCTGTTATGAGGGAAAACTGACCTCTACTGTTCAGAAAGGAATTCCCTCCTTTTTCTTCCCTCCTGTGTTGATAATTTTAATTTGGTACCATATCATTCCTAGACCAAGACGTTGTTGAAACAATCAGCTGGTAGTTATTCTTTCATGCAACTAGTAAGAGCAAAGAATTGTCTCTTAGCTTCCCCACCTCAGAACTGTAACCTTTTTTGTTACCAACAAAATTAACAGACTAATTGGCACGTAAATCTCAAGTACTATGAGCTTCTAGTACTTCATAAAGCAACAGTATGTCAATAACATATGAAAACTGCCACAGTATTGAAAATTCTATTAAAATACTATAATTTAAATGTAACAACTGTTTTTACAGTCAGTTTGCAAAGCCCTATGGTCTTTCAATATTCTTCAGTCCTATAAAAGTTACTAACTGCTTTGTGTGAGAGGGAACATGTGGTTAACATCAATTGTCGTAATTATAACAAAAAGATTTAGGCAGAAAGACACAGATAAATTTGGACAAGTCACTTACCTGGTTTTATAACCAGTACTTGATTTGGACGATCACAGACTCTCATATTAATTCTCTGTGATACTGAATATTTGCAGTTCACGTGACAATTCTGCTGAAGGAATAGTTAGTCAGCACTTTCAAAAGTGAAGCTTGATTAGACCACCATTAGTAAATTTAGTTTTTCCAGGCCAGATTCATCCTTTTAATAGGATATAGCAATGCCATCCACTTTGTAAGACTACTATGAAGTCTTGCTGATAACATTTGAGAATATTACTTACACAAACTAAAAAAGTAAAAAGTATATTAAAAAGCCAACAACACATGTAAATACATATGCCTTCAAGTTGACATCTGCTTTCATTTCCTCCTACTCGTTTCTCATTTTCCAACCACCCTCATATCCTCCAACTTTCAAATGCCTGCTTTTTAAAACGACCAAACTCTCCCTCCTTCTCTATAAGATTTTTCTTTCTTATTCTTTTCATTGGGGCATGTTTAATTTTATCTTCCCCTCCCACTCCATGACGAACTGTAACAATTTCTTCTATTTTGATGCCAAATAATTTTTGCTATGGAATATTACCCTACCCAGAGTCAATTTTAACAAAGGAATACAGTTTTGCACAAATTCATTTGCATATATTGTCTTTCATAAAACAAACACTAACCCGGGAATCTACACTTAACTATAAAACTTCCATGCTATATATGATTACATGTATTATTAACTTACATAAAATGTAAGAGGCCTTTACTCTAATAGCTGCTTTCTGAAATCCTCTATAATGTCAAGTCAGAACCCAAGACCTCCAAAGCACAAACCAGAAGTTATACAGAAGTATATAAGAAATCTACTTTAAGACCACCCAATGTAATACAATCAAAAAGCACTTTTGCATTCATAATTCCCCTAATACCTACCATTGAAATAGCACTCCAGCAAGTTATTATATTTCCCATGCCTTTTAAGGCACTGTCAATTGTATTTGTACTCTCCTGTCTATACAGGAGAAAAAAACAGGGCACCCATTTGTGTCAAAATTTTGTCAATATGGATGTATACATAACATTTGCTTTATTTCCTCTGATTTTCTCTTCAAAGAAGCTAGAGTAAAACAAGTGATAGTATTTTCATTAAAAGAACTACAAGGACAGGTAAGGCAGTATTTGCAGGCAACAGAACTAAGAGGAAGTACTGCTTTCACACACGTAGCTTGCATGTAAGATGTCCTATACTCCCTTAAAATTACCTGTCCTTGAAAATACAAACACAAGTAGTTTGTCTCTTCTGATGAGCCACTAAAGCAGGAACAAGTGGGTTTTTGATTGAAGAGGCAGGTAACAGGCAAGGACAGACCATACAAAGTAACCTTGCAACTCTCACACCAATAACTAACGGAGGAAAACAAATTATTTTTGTTTTCCCTTAAAAAAAAAAATCATTCTGTCATTATTAACATATTTGTAGCAACACAAAAATTCATTCTAGGGAATAGTTTTAGGACTGGAAACACCAAAACATTTATCCCTGGCCTTTATTGTCACATCATACCAGAGATAAAAAATCCTCATTGAAGATCAATGTTAAAAACTTATGCTTTTCTGGAGTAGAGTTTCTGTGGCGCACATACAAGAGGAAGCCTGTCCTAGGTCATCATAGCTTCAGTTTCTTATAGCCCATACCTTCAACACAAATGTAGAAATAAGAGGACTGCTCCCACAAACGTGCACATAATTACTCTTGTAAGCAGCTTCCTTGTAATTTAAAGCAACCAGTCACCTTAGTTTCACAGATGCAAATTCTTAGAGAAAAAAAAATACACTGTAATTAAAAAACCAAAAAACCCCACAAACCAAAACAAAAAAACCCAACAAAAACAAGCCCTGCCTCTTATAGATCATTTTCAAACTTTAAATTTTAGTGAAATGCTTAAAGATGGAAGAAAGTATTAATCTCAGGAATGGAAAAGGATATATTTCACACAGGTTAAGATATCCTTTTGTACCTTCATCTGTTGCAGAAAAAAATATTATCCTTTCCTAAAAAAAGAAAAAAAAATAATTAGGCATATCTGTACGTTTACTCAAATCCTGATTTTAAAAGTAGAAATCTGAAATTTATTTCTTGATAATTCAGGCCCCAAAGCAAGGGCCCTAGTCTCCTGGATTCTTTCCTTTTAGTTGATTGGATGTGGAGAACTGAAGCTTGATTTGTTGTGAGGACAATGCTTTTCTGTAACCCTTAGCTCTGAGAACTGATTTTTCGCATGTCTGTTGTTGGATAAAACTACAAATGTGGAAAGAGCAAACAGAGGTAAAACAGAGGAACATACTATACCTTTTTTTTGAGATCATTCTATTAATGTAAGAATTTGGGGGCAAAATATTTGTGATATTGTGACTGACTTACTGCAGTTCCCAAGTTATTTCCATCAATAACATGACTGTATCAAGCAAAGCTAACTGTTGAGAGAGCAGATCTTAACTTACAGGGAAAATAAATAGTTATCAGAGTGCTGGAAGTATAACGAAGGCTGTTATGAACAGCAAACAGCAGTTTTACTCCTGTCTTGGAGCCAGATTAGGTTCAAAAGGAAAGAAGGAAGAGGCAAAAAAATGATCATCTATTCAAAGTTAAGACACAAGTTTGTTCTGCTGCTGTTATACAAAGGCAAAGCCATAGCTGTTGTAGAAACTTGAATTGCATATGTGACCTATATAAAATGCCCAGGGGCAGCTGAAAGAGGTTTGGACAAAAGTTTAGCATGAGACTTTGAATAAGAGAACACAGGTATCTGAAGGATTTTATTCCAGGCAGTATAGAACTCTACCTTTCAATTCATGCTTTTATAAAAAAAGATGACAAATCACTAGTCAGACTAAAATATATAGTTGGTTTTCAAAGCATCATTTCTATATTGAGGAAATATCCAGAAGGTAAATTTTGACAGTGATCAAAACCGGATCCTATTGTGCATAGCATACAGTTCATTGGAATATAGCTCTCTGAACATGGCTACATTCCAGATGATTAAAGATTTCTTCTTCTGTTTCTGGAGTGAGTTGTATATTATCTTTGATTGGAGACAATGGATCTGACTTTTTACAAGAAGGAAGTCTTTCATACTCTCTGCACAAAAAAATAGACAAAACAAAACCCAAGAATGTTACGATGTATGTTTCTAACCACAGGCCTGTAACAACATATGGGTTAAAACAAAGCAAGAGCCCTCACCTAACTACCCCTTCTCACCTGGGTAAAAGCCTAAAAGAAAAATTTGGATGGAAAGTTTTAATTTCGATTTCACTACCACTGAACAACTTCACTGAAAGTTATTTCAACTGTTCCAGTTATGCTGTGACAGAATGACAGATATTAGCTTTATAACTGAAAGACTGTATGCACCCCATCCTACTCTGGTGTACATGCTTCTTTAACATCTTCTGAATAACTGTAGTTTCATATATATCCCGTGAGTCTTGACATCAGGAGAGAATAGATTAGTGTCCCCCATGATTTATTGGCCCACAGACAATATAATTCTTAATATATAAGACTAATTCAGAAAAAATTTAAAATCTGGGGAAAAAAAAACCCCAAAACCAAACCAATAAACAGAATATTCAGAACTAAGTCCATCCTGGCAGTGAGAAAAACCTTTTTCTGAAATAAATTAAGAAAAGAATTCACTAAAAGCTATCAAACAAGTACTTCATTTACACGGAAGTAAGTAATATATACAAATATATATATATATATATATTGCCAGTACACGCCCAGAAGCTACAGACCTACCAGAACTGGATGGATAAAATGTGGATGTTGGGAACTAAATCTTGCAACCATCAGCAAAGAAAAAGAACAGAGTGCCACCTAGGCTCACTCTGTTCTGTCTGCCTATATTCTGATCAATTAAAACACATTAATTTTCTTCCCTGTGAACAACCCTAGTCAGACATTCCCAATTTGAGGTCTAGCAATACATATACAAAGAGTTTCACTTTCTCTTTGAAACTCTCATTCTTAACTCACATCAAGAGGATAAAAAAAAGTAAGATTTCTAAAAATGTTAAGACAGCAAATAATATTTTTTTAAACAGAAATCAGTTGTATGTTTATAATAGCCTACTGTAAGCACCAAACTTACTAAAATATATTTATCTAACTTAATATATGCTCTCAGTTTCATATTTACTACTCACTGCAAAGACAACACTTTTGTCCTGCTCACAAGAATAATAATTTTATTTAAATAAGGCTTATTTATTCAAAGTTGAGATTTCTGGTTGGAGCTGGGAAAGCTTTGCCACCAGTTTTTGCCTGAGCTCATGGCAGTAGCGTAAGTTAAAATAACTACATGTGAGGTTTTTTGTTTGTTTTATTTTTTTTTTTAAAAGTAATTATTGTCCTTCAAGTTCAAACCTTGAAGATATCTGCAGAAACTTCAAGTTAGGCAAGTCATCTGCACAAGGGAAAACAATAGCATTTTATGATGCATAAAAAGGTCTGTCATAACCAAAGACTTCAGCTAACAGATGTGTTCCATCAGTTTATCATCATATTGAAAGCAGAACTGTTCTGACAATCAGCCATCTCAAAACGTGAGAAGCATGTAAAGTTAAATAGAGACAACCTTCCATTCAGGCAAGTCTGACAATTTTTATGCAGCTTTTGCATTCAAATTAAGAAATGCCTTTTGGTATTTGATGTCAAACAATGGTAATGATTTTCATATAAATTATGTTAAACTAAATGTACTACTTCAATAAATTAATTTTAGCTGAGAGTTTCTCCTGGTTAGAAAGAAAAAAGCAATTAGAAGAGCATATTTACCACAAATCATACTTCATGGTTATATCAAGCTTGGGAAATTAAAAATTCTATGTAGAAAGTATCTATCTTAAGCTATTATATTTATTAAATGTTGTGGAGGAGATGTGTAGAGTCTGCTTTGAAAACTGTTTCTTTGGAAAAAAGTATACAGGATGCTAAGTAAAGGGTTAAAGCAACTCACCTTTTAAATTGGAAGTTTTTCCGGAGTTCACTAATGGCAGCTTGCAGTCCCAGCTTATTTTCAGCATCACAGTGATTTCTCTTCTGCACAGGTGACAGTTTCCTGCTTAAGCCGCTCACTTTAGCTGGTATCAATGGCTTGAGCTTTGTTACAATACGCGACCCTACACAACTGGATTTATGTAAACCAGGAACCTGGGAGATTTTAATATTAAAGCACAAATGGTTAAAATGACAACTTGTAAGCAACAGATACTATGCTGCAAAGCTTACAATAGAAAAAATAAAGTGCTTTATATTGTGCTGAGATAATGCAATCTGAATTGCCACAACAAAGTATATTTAGATAGCTTCTGTAATCTAAAAAGTGGCATCTCAAACTCATTAGACATAATGCAGCTGTACAAACTGGCAAACCAGTTTCCATAGGTGTGTGTATTCTAAGAGGTTGCAATTACATATTTCTTTCGAATGCAGTTTTTAGAGTGTATTAAATATGTATTTTCTTATCTGTTTACGTGAAAGCGCAACAAAAGGCCTTCCAAGAGAAGCTGTTCCCTGATATCACTCTCCGTGATACCTGTGACTCCATTTTCCACGAAATCTAAGCAGAGCACACGTATCAGTATGATTATCCCAAGGATCATTAGACTTCTAGGTGGACCTTCTTATCCAGTTTCTGTACCTGGAACTCAAAGCAGCCATGCTTGGCCAGAATATCTCTTTCAAATGTGACCAGCCTTAAGTATGAAAACAACCAACCAAAACAAAAATGCATGGTTTCATTACAAAATTTATTCTAGCTATTCACCACCCCTATTATTAAAAAGGGTGTGCCTCATTCTCAATTCATTTATCAATTTCCCAAGCAGTTAGGCGACTAACCATAACCACAAGATGTCACTATTACACAAAACACACACAATATTCTTTGGCAGGGACACTTGTGCTTTCAGTCTGTCCTTAAGAAAGAAGTTAGTAGGGGTGTATACAAAAGGAGGCAAGAGTCTTTCTTCCTTTGACTTATGAATCTTTTGGCCAATTCTAATGACAGTGCCTCAAAGAATTAGAGCACTTTTAGGTGTTCAGGTGTTAGAAGCTTTGTAAGACAAGACAAATGGGTAAAGCTCTTAGAAATGCCACAAAGACAAAGCACAAAAGTTTCTTCTTAGACATCTAAGAAACCACATAGAAGTTAAGTGCCAGGGTGCCCGGCTAATAGGGAAAAAACTGCATGCTCTGAAGGAAAATTGACTGTCCTTTCCATATTGATGTGTTAATGTCTAACCAGGCTTTTAACTAATGCAATTAAACAATAAGGTTGACTAAAACCTTTCCAGATTTTTAAATTTAAACACACTTTTTGTTACCAAAAAGGAAGGAGACTGCTAAAGTAGCAGATTAATCGAGACAAGCAATAAGATGAGGTTGTATCTTGTGACTGTATCTGGACTATGAACATGACTACAAATGGAATCTTAAAACCTGTGTATTTAGCACGCCTCAGGAAAATTAAGAAGTGTTTTTTTGCCTTCGTTTGGCTTCTTATTTTATAAAAAAGTGTTTAAAATCCCCAAGCAATTTGTAACTGTGATATCAATCACAAGTGGCCTGGTTATAGTTCATCTCATCTCTGATATAGATGAACAAGAATATAGTTCTCTTTTGCCAACATATGTGTTGCTTAAGGTTCTTTCATTGAGAGATGAAGAGTTCTAGAATGAACTAGTACACAGCAAAAACTGATTTTCAGAGTTTAGTAGAGCCCACAGTAAAGTAAAAAAATTCTTACCTTGGTCTTTATGTTTGTATTTTTTCTGTCAGTTTGAGCAGCAGAAAATACTGGAAACCAAGTACATTGATCATCTGGCAGTTTTGAATTGAAGTCAGATTCCTTCATCAAGAGAAAATTAATTTGGTTTTAAAAGATTGGTGGGGGGGTGTTTTCGGGGGGTTTTTTTGGTGGTTTTTTGTTTTTGTTTTTTTTTTTTATCTGGGGTTGTGAGGTTTTTTGTTTGGTTTTTTTTGTTTGTTTGGGGGTTTTTTGGTTTTTGTTTTTGGGGTTTTTTTTGTTTGTTTTGTTTTGTTTTACACAATGTGTATATTTATATCTACTGGGTTTCATCAACTCTAAGAATATGTAGAAAAAACTGGGCTTATTTTCAGCAAGCAACACTACAATGACACACAAATGCTTTCTGAAAGGACTTCAGGGACTAACAAAAGCAGAGAACAAAACTAGCCTACCAGGTTTTTGGTTTGGGGTTTTTTTGTTTGGTTGGTTTTTTATGACCCACTGTAGTGATAGCAGTGGAAAGACTGAAAACAAATTAAACCAGAGAACAGACTTGATTTAAGCTAGTAAATCAATTTACCCTACACAACTATGTTAAAAAAAAACAAAACCAAAAACAACATTGACAAGTTTTGTTAGCACAAACTACATAATCTGCAGAGTATATCATTTAAAGTGACAGTAAATGCTGAATCAACATCTAGTTTTCTTACTTCTGCATCTGAACTCTTCGTAGACACTTGAGGTATTTCTGAAGAATCCAAACTGCATTTTGACGGCTCACAAGACCTTTGAGACTGTGATGACTGTTCCAGTTCTATTAAGGGGGTGGATTCCTCCTCTGATTCGTCACACACTGCCCCACTCCCTGTTTGTACCTCGTTAACCTGATCTCCCTGGGATACCCCACAGTTGCGTCTCTGTTGGTGAAACTGCTGTGAAGATGCAGTAGGAGACGGACCAGGATTTCCTGAATTATTTACGAGGCTGCTAAACCACCGGAAGCAACTTTTTTGCTTTTCTCCAGAAGGTGCAAAGATAGTCCTTGTTGTTTTTTCAGTTTCTGAAAATTTTGAAACATCTTCTGCTACAGGTTTTACTTGCTGTTGCTGGCAATCTTGCTCAGCATCTTGAGTTAGATCACGGTCATCCTCCTTTGCTCTACCAAACATAATTGCATCACTGCAGAAAAACCTAAAGAAGTGAAAAAAGGTGAGGGCAAAGGAGAAGAAAGTTACTGCAAAGGAGTATTTCATCTTCAAAATCCAATATTTGTCTCTATCCATCAATTTGGTTTTTGAAGTGCACTTGCAGACACAAATTATCTTGACAATGGGCAAAGCCTTAGTCCCTCAAGAAGGCATTTAACAGATAACAGTAAAAAAAGGGGGAGGAAAAAAAGCACCTGTAAATGTGTCATTCATTGACTGGAATACTAATAAGTTCTTCATCTGAAAAAGAGAAACATGTAGGAATCCTACAAAGTTTAAGAATATTTGCATTAAATACCATAAAGCTGAAACGTAGTGAACACTTCACCTGTTCTTATCAAGGAAAGTAGAACCTATCTAGTTCTTTTCCACCCTATAGCAGAAACTCCTAAGATATTCAATAAACAGAGTATTGCTTTAGAGAAGCTACCATCACTGACAACTCTTAATTTTTAATGCAACATAACAGAACTCTCAGCTCAGGAAGGTGTGCATTAAACCTAAAGAACATCAGTATTAACACTGTTCTGTAAAATTACACTGCTCAAAAACACTAAAATTATTTAAGATTAAAATTACACAATAAGACACGATTGTAATAATGCTTTGTAAAACCAATTCAGGTAAATGTGGCCAAATGCAACCAAAAAACCCAGGCAATTAAAAAACCTAACAAACCCAAAGTCCCTCCTCTCAAAATGGTAGCACAGAGATAAGAACAGTATGATCACGTTTGGCTTTACTGAAACAAACACGAAAACGCCTATCAATATAAGTCACTGTATGAGCAACTGCTTATGTATTTAGCACAAAACAGCTTTTTGCTCCTCCCTCTTTTTTTTTTTTTTTTCTTCAAAGAGAGATGCAATATGGCCTTTACCTGGAATAGAACTATGGTCAATTCCTATTTAATTTTGATATGCATAGGCTAGACTGTATCTAATAGTCCCACAGTCTTTATTTCTGCAGTAACAAATTGACATTATTTATCCATATTTATCTCATACATAGATGGCATGCCTAGCACAAAGGGTTCTCCATCTCAGCTCCGGTCTACAAGTTTATGCCATCGCATAAAAGAGTCCAAGGTAGTATTTTTCTTATTTTCAGTATTCAGGTTATTAGAGCAACCGGGACAGCAAATAGTACCACTTACTAAAACATGTTATGCAAGCATACCTGCTTCTTGTTCCTGGAACAATTACAGCATCCTTCTCCTTGTTTTTCCTTTGTAGAAAAGAAGCAAATTTATTCCTAACTCTAGGCAGGGAGCTAGAGCTTTCTTGAGTGACAGAATTCCCTGAAGAATCAAGGCTTTGTATTGCTGAGACACTCTTTTGTGCTTGACCATCAACATGTTCTCTCTTGAATTTCTTTGTTTTTGAAAATGAGTATTGGTCCAACAGATCTCCATCTGAGATATCTTCTAAATCTAAAGACAATTTAAGCATCACTGCAGAAGCACGTTCTAGAATTAATCAGTTATGAGAGAACTGAGCATTACACGTTTACTCTCACAGGCTTAATAGTATTAGTAAGATCTGGTAGGAACATTTTTGACATTACAGTTCAGAAGTCTTACACAGTTGTTTTCTAGTACATAGCCTTAAAAGTAACTTTCTGTGGAAAGGTAGTAGAAAGAGTGAAAGAACAGCTGAAATGAAACATGACATTGTTTGGGTGTTTGGGGGTTTTTTGTTGTTATTTGTTTGGTTTTTTAAACATTTCAAAAACAAAACTAGATTTTACTTAGTGACAGGTTTCTAAACTAACTACAAATTTTGATAAAACAGGGAGTAGGAAGATATCAGGAGTAACAAAGGCAAAAAAGGGGCCCTAGAAGCATAATCAGAAAGCAAAGGAAGCAGAGGAAGTGAAAATACCTGTCAAATAAAGCACAAGGAGAACAAAGAAGTGCTCCTTCTATTACAAGCCCACAGTCTATTTCAGCACATATAAGTTAGGTGGCATAAAAGACAAGACAGCACAGATTTACTAGAGAGAGTGAGCAAGTTGGAATAAAGAATACCTACACAGAGGATACAGGCAGCACAGTGTTAGAAGAGTACAGAAAACATTCTTTATATTTTATGTTTGGTCAAATATCAACTCCAGGAAAAACAGGCTATTTCTATTTTTTCACAAGCCACTATAAAATGGAAATTAAACCAAAAAATATCTAAAAATAGAACAGATGGTATTAAACATGACAACTTAAAATTGAAAACACCAAAGTTTTATAGCAAAATAAAGGAAGTTAAAATCAAATGCTGCTGAAAGTTTGCTGCCACCCTTAATTGTTACGTAGGCTTTTATGTTATGGCTCATTAGTCTTTCATCTTGTTGAAAACAGAATACAGACAATAAAAGAGTTAGGCCTTTAAAATCTCATGCCATCAAGTCCAAGACAAAATCCTTTCTTTCCCCACAGTCTTCTACTGTTATTTATATACTTATTTTAATAAAAACATACCACTCCTTGGCCTTTTTGCCAAGAGCTCTTTGCCTGGAAGCTTTAGCCCTTTAACACTAATTATCTTCTCCATGCCTTTGGTTGATGGTTTCTCTGGTAAATGCATTTTATGAGGTACAGTGTCTGCATGAGGGCCAATCTTGTAATCTCTGCTCCAAATGCTATTTACATGATTAGCATGTCTGTCATTCCAGCCACAAGTTCTCTGCTGTACAGGCTAAAAAAAAAAAATTCAAAAACAAGACATAGGTTTATAATTTTGCCCTCTATATATGATTTCCTGATTTAACATATAAGAACATTTTAATATTTGCACAACAACTAGGGACATACTCTACACACGTTTTTTGTTCCCATATTTCTTATGCTTTTCATACAAATTCTTTTTCTTTTGTGCTGCCATGACTTCATTCCAATATGATGCAAGTGACCAACTACTCATTTCAGATAAAATTAAAAGCTCAAATTTTATTTTTATTTAGAAAATCTAATTTCAGAAAATACTTTCATCAGAGTAGTATATTTGGAAGAAATCTAAATCTCTCAGAATTTTTTTTAAATCAGTTACTTCTGTTAATAGTATTGAGGACTTACCAAAACAGCCTGAAAGTAAAACAAACATTAAAGTCAAATGCTACGAGAAGTAAGATTTTTACCTGTACAAAGAATGAGAAATATGCATGTGGGAACATAGTTTCTGTAATAGCAGAATAGCTTTCACTGCCAAGTCTGTTGTGAATAACATTCAATCAAATTTTTCCATGAATGTTCAGACCCATATTAAAATCTTAATATATAACTTGAGTACAAAGATATTACCTGTGCAGTGTCAGGGTTATAGTTATCAATTTGCTCCATTGTATCAATATCAATGTTGCCAACAGCAATTTGAAAGGCAGTATCATCACCAAAATATCTGTTCCCATCATATTAAAGGAAAATATCTGAATATTACATTAAATTTCAAGAACCATAGCATGAAAGTTAGACTAAATGTTTCCCACTTTTGTGCTAAAAAGCACTGCTAGAATATTAACCAAAAGCATTAATACTACTACTCGTGGTTTAATCAGATACAATAACAATTGTAATAGATCTGCAGTGCTTGGCAAATCACGAATGTCAAAGAAAAACAATCAGCAGCAGGAAAGTTACCATATTTTTCCTTCCTAATTTTTGGAAATGCCAGAGATCAGGTGGCTCGAAGAACATACAAAGCTAGTAACTACTTCAACACTCCCCTCTATTTTCCTAATCTTCCACGCTGAAATTTATGCTGCACAAATGTGGAAAAGTGTTACTTGTTCCATAGGAAGAGACATCTGATAAAATAGGAAATGCTTAGATTAGGGAATGAGTTGAACAGAGATTGCAAGAACTATAGTACACTTAAAAGGCAGAAATCAAAGACAGTAATAAAATGACTCTGAAAATAAGCTTGGAGAAGAGAACAGGAGATACCTCACTGCATCCTTACAGTATTTGAAGGGAGCTTATAAACAGGAGGGAGAGAGACTTTTTACATGGGCAGGTAGTGATAGGACAAGGAGAAATTGTTTTAAACTAAGAGAGGGGAGATTTGGGTTAGATATTAGAAAAATTTTTCACCCAGAGGGTGGTGAGGCACTGGAACAGATTGCCCAGAGAAGTTGTGGATGCCCCAACCCTGGAGGCATTCAAACCCAGGCTGAATGGGGCCCTGGGCAGCCTGATTTAGTGGTTGGCAACCCTGTCCCACAGCAGGGGCGTTGGAATGAGATGATCTTTAAGGTCCCTTCCAATCCAGGCCATTCTATGACTCAAACACCTTAAATATAATCTGTATTTAATGGGATGTCTAAAAAGAAAAAAAAGGATCACTAACTTCTGCCTAAACTGATATGTCAATGATAGGTCACTCAGTTACTCCTGCATTTTTTTAATTAACTAAAATCAGAGTAAAAGAGAAAAGAAGAAAAATAAATTCTAAGATTGCAGAAATGCAAGGATTTAGTCAATAGGAGAGACACAGTGAAAAATATAGGCACACCAAAGATGCAATGAAAAGTGTAAGACACTACATCTTCTCACTTTTATTTCTCTACTCTGCTGTTTCAACAAAAAGGATACCGCCCTGCATAAATTAGTGTTTCTGGATCAATATCATCCATGTATGCATTCAGAGGAACTAATTTTCTGTTGACAGGATCAAAAACTAACTGATAAAGGAATGTATTATTGGCTCGTGTAAAACCCTGTATGTATTCTTCTGGTACGGTTATATTCATCTTCAAGTACTGCCCCATTTTCTTAATTACCTGTCAAAAAAAACCCCAAACTTAATTGTTTCATTTAAACAGGTTACACAAAAGGTTAAATACATATAAATTATTAAGTATCTTTGCTTGTAAGTAAGTGTAGAAAGCATGCCCTGTTATAACAAGCAGAATCAACTTAAACAGCAGAAGGAAAAAGTTTTGTACATTATTTTCTCACTCTCAAGTTGTTTACAATCACATAAATATCACAATTCAATACTTCTTGTCCAATAAATGGATACAAAATCTGAATAGAAATACAGAGCATCTCCTTGAGATGTAGTAGTTGAAACTAATGCATATAAAAATTTTTAATTGGTATTATCAGAACACATAAGCAATGTGTGGGTGTTTTTAGGATAGAGAAAAGCAAAACTAATCAGATTTCTCCACACCTCCATTACACATCACAAAAGACTATATATTGATCTGGTAGCTCCTCCTATATATTTGTATTGCAGCACTCTAAACCAAGTTCCTAATAACTCATTGACCTCTGCATTTTCCAGTTTTACAGAAGGCAGATTATGTTATTTTGAAGATCAAGTTTGTTATAGTACTAGAGGCAAGAGTTTCTTCTCCTCTCCAAATAAAACATCAGCTGTGTTTTGGCCATGCACCCTAAATTCAGGCAAATTTACTCATGTTATTAAGAAGTAAGAGTTTCAACAGGCACTGTTGAACTACTTTGTATCTTTTGACTTCCTCATGACTTTCCAACACTGTTGGAAAATAGCAGTGATGAATCACATGACAAATTACTAAATTAAAAGCTTTGCAAATTATTAAATTCTCACATTTTGCTTAAAAAGATATACATTAATGGAAATCATCATTCATATGGGAAAAGTTCAAAGTTCCCTTTTTACTACAAAAAACAACCAAATCTGTTTCTTTGATGGCTGCTTTACATAATACAAAACATTTTAAAACTAAAAATCATAGCTCTTTGTGTACAGCCTGTGAGACAAAAAACAAACTACTAAAGCATCCAAGCAACTTAAGAAAGAAGATAATACAGTAAGTTAATTAGACTACATATTTTAATGCTTTTCTGAACTAGATCTACCTGCCTCCAGGACTGCCACAGAAGGTATTTTTCTTAGTTCTTTTAAATCTCTCTTCTACCTTATTATCTACACAGAAGTTACTCCCACTCTGTTAGCCTCTGTATTTCCTAATACTAGATTTGTTTTCATTTCATACAGAAGAAAAAAACCCCACCTACCTTATTTTTTGTTTTGCACCATACCAAACTTTTCTTCCATGTTTTTACTATAGAAATACCTGTATCCATATGTATGTAATTACATGCAAAATGGGAATCAAATAAGGTTCCCAGTCCCTGCCCCTCCCACACACAAAGTGTATTTATGCAAAAGTGGCAGAGTTCAATTAGCAGTTCTAATAACTAATCTGCAAAAACAGGAAAAAGAGCTGATAATGACTGGAAAAAAAAAAATCCTGAGCCTTACAAAACGTTAAGTCTCTCCTCAAATAGAATATGCCCTTTAAGGATTAGAGCAACTATTTAAGCTTACTTTGGTGTACTTCATTAAATATATAATAACTTCAACACTTGAATAAGTTTAGTTCAGCATCTTTCTAGAGCACAGGTAAAAAATACTTCTTTTAGTATTACCCTTAAAATGGAAGAAGTCAAGAACCCCTCATATTTTCAATTCAGTGTTAATTTCATATATAATGATTTAGGCTCCCAAAAAGCCAACACACAAAGTGAAAACAAGTTTACCTTTATAATATCTGGATTGTTGGCTAATTTCAGTAACTTGCATGCTTTAGCTAACCCAATTCCATGAATTGAGGAGAGGTAGTCACAACCAGAAAGAATACACATGTAGCGGAATTTCTCCTCTGTAAATACATTTCCAAGCTGCTTGCAGTTTCCTAGTCGAGCTTGATCTATCTCTAGTCCATTTCCAAACTTGTCAATTTTCAGAAACACCTGGAAATTAAGAGGAAGTGAAAACAGTAATTTTCACCCATGTAAGATAGTTTGCTGTACTCGGTGGAATGAACAGAGGCTGAGTGATATTCTCATCTCTTCTGTTTCCTCCCTTCACTGTAGAAGAGTAAAACCACACATCAAACGCGTTTGGTAACTTCAAATTCTGCTTTCAAAATATCAGCGAGAGGTAAAGGTTATTGATATTTTGTTCCATACCTTTTTACATCCAAAAGCTAAAAGATCAGAGTCTTCAGTAATTATAGCTTGAACCATGCCGGTCTTATTAAGATAAGCCAACTGAGCATCAGCTTCATAAGGAGCAACAATACAGTCAACTCCACGGGCTCGTGCAGCCTGTACATAAACAAGACGCATACAAGTACTTTGCATCAATTTTCAGCAATTACCTTAAGACAGCTGAAAGCATAAGAACCTCTACCTTAAAAAAATTGAAACGATGTTCTTTTAATCACACACCCATCCCCTGATTGGAGCCTGATATTTCATATTCAAAACTCACATTTCAAGCAGTTTAGACTTATACAGACTAGTTTACAAAAATCAGCCTTTCCAGTGTTGGGCTGTAACGCTATGATCACTGCATCAGACCACAGGTATCAGCTTCAAACTCATGCAAGTTATAATCCAGACAAAGGAATAGAGCCCTAGAATAAATGTAATACGATTTTGATATGACTGCAGTGGAAGGATAGCAGAAAGCTACTAGAAATGGCTTTAAGCAGCCAAAGTTCTTTTTGTAGTCTATCCTCAGGAACTAGCCAATGAGATAAAAAACAATAAAAAATAAGTGTGTTTAGTTTTTGTGCATCAAAAGTCAAATTGTTGGTGTTATCAAAGTCAGTTCATAGCAGTATAGAGAGATGTATTTCAATCGACACATCAGCATTATTTATACAACTGGACATAATAAACTTAAAGTGAAAGTTTGTTACCTGTGCCTGACATAATCCCATGTGTGTGGGACAATTCAAGGCTAAGAAGGGAGGAATATTTTTTTGCCTACCTAGAAGAGGTAGTGATGCAGCCATACAAAAGTAGAGTAATACATGCTACCTCCTGCATGTTTTTTGGGGGTTTTTTTGTTTGTTTGTTTTGTTTTGTTTTTTAAACTGTATCAACAGCAACAACTTACTTTAATAACTTCATGAGCCATAACGTGGGTAACATTTACACTGCGCCCAAAACATTCCCTAGCTTCTGACAGTCTCCCTTCCTGCAACAATTGTTTCCCCTTCAGAAGATTGGCTTGACGCTTCCTGAAAAATAAACAAAAATATCCACCAATCTCAGATTATTTGTCAATTAGATGAACAAGCAGTGGAAAGGACTAACAGATAGGTAGGAAGGTGGGGCAGGGGGGATATTGTTTTGCAAATGAACAGTTCCAAAATCTGTTCTACTGTGTAATTTTTTAAAACATAAGAATAACTAAGTCATTGTATTGACAAGGAAGATTAGATTGGCATGTTGAAATTTATGTTTCCTCAGAAAACAATGAAAACTCAAGAACTGAAATTAGCAGTGCAAAAGAAGGGATGCACCCACTCTCAGGTTTCAGTAAAACAGATTTAATGGAATTTTGGAGTATTTGACATTAGATACTTATTGGTTTTGAGGACAGAAGGCATCATTTACTTCATTTCAAATATCGGAAACAGTTCGCTCCACTCTGAAGGAAGCATATGTCCCACGAGAATTTATAAATGAAAACCACTAGTGAAAATTTCTCACCGCTTCAGTGAGGAGTGCCATTTTACAGGGACCTGAATCCAAACCTGAAACAAGTTTATCTTATTATTTGTAGAGAAAGATGAGGAAGGTGGTGTTATTTTTAAATAAAATTATATTGGGGGGAAAAAAAAAAAATAATGTCCAGAGATCATGAGGGCGGGTAAACTAGAAGCCTTTAATGACAGGAACTAATGCTCAGAGGTTTACTTCCTTCCTCTATAAAAGTGCTTTCATTTATGAAATGCATTTCTATTTTTGGAACAAAACCTCTAAGAAGAGGTTTATATGATTTTTAAATGTAAAGCAAATGAAATAGCACTACATTGCAGGAAAGTTTACCAGAGTTTACCATTACTACCTAGCTGAAGTTTGAAGTTTTTCAACTTTGCAAATGAACTGTAGTGTTAAACACACAGCTTTGCTTGCAAATCAATACAGTTCAGTACTTACTCTCGACGGGCCTTTTCCACTTCCTTCTTAGAAGGTAAGGTGCATCCATCAAACACCAAAATTGGTTTGATTCCAAATGAAAGCAGCATATCAACAAGTTTCATACAGAAAGCCACATAACTGTATCAACAATAACAGAAGAAAAGAAAGACAAAATGTGTTGTTAAGTCTATTGCATATTTACTGTTTGCAGGAAAGAAGAACTGCAAGTTTAGGACTATTGCTCAAAGACATTTTCTCATCACCACAAAAAGAGTAAGGACACTTGAATGCTCTTTTTCACAAGAGAAGTGCTCCACTCCCAACAGAACTAGATTGACTGCTCTCTACTGCTACACAAAATGAAAGAAACACTTGATTGAAATTCAGTTTGATTTTGCTATATTAGGATACAACACTGCCAAAAACTTCACAATTTAAAACATGGGTCATCTTTTTCGTTTCAGCAACTCAATACATAATGGCCAGGGAAACAGGAGACAGATGAGCACCGTACACTACCTTTCCCCGAAGGGTTGTGAAAGGCAGACTGAATACACTTTTGTAGAGTTGGAGAAGCGACGGGGTATTAAACCTCTCTTTGTGGAACTATCCACTCCTCTCTCCAGACGGTGGATACGTGCTACAGACAGACATGCTAACATACCTTCCCATGCTAATAGTACAGACACAGTACTCAAAATATTCCAAAAGACAGAGGAGTTCCCCAAACTGTACTAACAGTGAGGATGGTACATGGACCAGAAGCGATTATCCACTGCCTTCCAAGCCCATGCCTTAGTAAAATATTTATAGGGGATTCCAGACTTCATTTATTTCCTCACACCTCTGATCTCCTTACCTGTTACTTCTACAGATCTATAGGAGATACTTTCATCAGCAGCACACAACTAAAATTTAACAGCTACTGTAACCACTAAGTACATTATACACTATGACACTAAATGAAAAAAAAACAAACAAAACCCTAACACTTTTTCAAATATGTTTTTTCTTTTTCCTTTAAACAAAATGTTTAAAATGGCAAGAGCAACCTTTCAAGCAGGGGGCAGGGAGGGGTGGGAGACTGAGACACAGGAGCACTTAGAATCTAAGGACAAGAGCACTGAACAAACTGGATTTAGAGCTACAAAACATAAACCAAAAAACAACTATGATCTTTGACAGATGCAAGCGAATAGGATTTTAGCTATATAATGCCTCAATTCACATCAATTTTAAAGTGTGAAAGGGCTCTCTCCACTATAAGTGCCAGTCTAAGATCAGTGACCATATGTTTATGGAATCAAGATTTGGTCATAAAATAATCACATAGTTAAATTCAACCATTCCAAACTTTCCTATGTTTACTAATGTTTCTCCTGTCAGTCAATTTCTTTCTCAGCTGAAGTGTAGCCTATTCTCAGGACTCTGAGGGACCTCTACTACCTTCAAAGGTAGGTACCAGGGGTGGATGAAACTCTACAGTTCTTCACATCAATAGAAGCAGGAGTTAAAGATTTTAATCCATTTGCAAAGCATCAACTATTTCTTGCCTCCAATCAAATATTTAATCAAAATTTCCAAAGTGAAGTTTGATCTAGACTAATTAGTGTAGCCTTATTTTTGAAAAGATAAAGATTAATCTTCTGTTAAAACTATATCCAACCTAAAACAAGAGTTCAACCCAGTTTTCCAGAGGTGGGCAATAACTTAAGCAAATCTGATCTAAGCTCCAAAGCTGAACTTGAAATATGACCACAATTTCTGTTTGTTTCCTTCCTTAGAAATCAAACTGTATAAGTAAAAAATCTGTTACATTAGAAAAAGCTACTTTTACTAAAACTGCAGTAAGTTAAGCAAAAGAAATTACACCTTATTCAGACCACAACACATTTATTGTAATTCCTCAGTGTCTTTACCACTTTTGTGACAGCAGTATTTACAAAATATCACTTTGTACAAATAAGGTGCCTGAAAATAAAACTAAATTTGAAACTTAGGGATTGCATCTACAGAAACTCATCAGAGAGACTAGATTACAACTAAGTGAGACGTGCTGGAAAAAAAGTAACTCATCTAACTGTTGGTGTTTTAATAGAAAATATTTAAGAGATGTTTCCCCCTCAATACATACTTCAACATTTTGCACAGGTGGAAAGCTATTTATTTAGAGACAACATTTCCAAAAAGTACAACAGTGACTGAGAATTCAGAAGCAATAAAGTAAGAAGTGGAACTGCTTAAACTTTGATTTTAGCTCAAGAACTGTCAAGCTAACAAAACTAATTTGTAAGACGGCTGGGACCAAAATGTAACAAAGACTTACAGATCTGTTGGCTCCCCTCGGGCCAGCTTTTCAGCACAAGCATAAGCGCCTTTGTGCAGCCAACAGTAGGTGTCCACAGCTACCGTCTGCCCCTTGTATTTCTTCACGTGGGTAGGCTCAGCAGCTTCCTTGATAAACTGGAGCAGGCCCTGAATCCCCATGATAGTTGCTCAAACTGCAACCGGGAAAATGAAAAGCGTGAGCAAGCGGTTGAGCGTCGATGCTCGCACAAGGAACGTCAGATCGGGCTGCAGACAGGGCGCCAGGCTGAACCAGACACACGAGAAGCGCCTGCGAGTGCCCCCGCGCCGCCGAAGCTCCTTTCCGCCGTCAGAAGATGCCGAGCCTTTCGGGCAGCGGCGCCTGCAGACCGCGGGGACAGGGCCCCCCGCCGCCGGCGGGCCCGCAGGAGGCGCGGGGGCGGCAGCAGGCCAGGTCCCGCGCACGGTCCCCGACAGGCAGCGGGGTCGGGAGAGGGCAGAGGGGCGCCGGGCACAGCCCCTTCCCCACATCTCAGTCAGGGGCTCAGGGGCAGCGACGCCGCCCGCCCCGCCCCATCCCTCACGCTTCCCCCGCGAGCGGCAGGCACATACCGACACCGGGGACTGTACCTGCCCGCGGGTGGGGGGGTCTAAGGCAGCTCTGGCGGCTCGGGGCAGCCGCCGCCGCCGCCGCCGCCGCCTCCTCCAGGACGCCGCCGCCGCCTCTACCTCAGCGCGGGCCGCCACAGCCCGGGACGGGAGAGAGAGACCGGGGCTGGGGGGACACGATCGCCAACCGCCACGGAGCGGAGCGCGCCGCGCGCCAGTACCTCGGAAGGGAGGAAGGGAAAGCCCGCGCGCCAGCTGCCGGCCCGCGCCCGCTCCGCTCGGTTCGACTCGGCCCTGGCGCGCGGCAGCCGCTCAGGACTTTCAAGCAGCGCGCGCTCAGGGAACTGGCCACGCCCCGTAGAGAGACTCCAAGTCCCAGCATGCCCCGCGCGGGCGGGGATGCAGTTTGGGCGCGAGCTCCGCCCCCGTGAGGCGGCCCGGCCCGGCCTCTGGGGGGGCCGTGACGCTGGGGGCCGGGGGGTTGGCTACCCGGGCAGGGTCAGCCTGTGCTCCTGGCCATTTCGAAATGGCTCTCGTGGTGGGGACCTGGGATTTTCCGGAACCTTCGCTGTCGTTTGAAACGAGCTTGAAAGATAAGGATGTAAGGACAGAGTGTCTGTAGGACGGCCCTGCACCCTCGCTGGGCACAGGCGTTCTGAGGGGACGTGACGTTACAGGGCAAACCACGAGATTTGCTGCTTGCGAAGGAAGTGCAGCTAATTCAAGCATCTGGAAAAATACATTTAATACACTGAAACAGATACAGCCCTGTAGCATTGAGTCAGCCCGTGCCGTGCCAAATGCAGTTCTCAGTAAACTGTCAAAAAATGGGAAAATACCACTTCCTTACATTGGGACTAACACGTGTGTGTGTGAAAGCTCAGTGTTGGCAATACTTCCTAATGCAAATTTTCTATAACCACTAAGGTGTGAGTGGAGAAAATTATGGTCAATACCCCAGAAAGATTCTGTCATCATAGTATTTAGCATTTATTTTCAGTTCTTTCTTTCTGTCCTTGCTGTCTGGTCACATCTGTACCCTGGTATATCGAAAAGTTTTTTAGTTATCAACTAAAAAAACCAACCAAACAAACAAAAAACCCCAAACAACAAAACCAGCAGAGAAACCACCACAGGAGTAAGAACATATTTTTGTCTGTTGCTTTCTTACAATATTTATATGTAAAGAAGCTAAATGCCAGTAAGTAAAAGTTACTGGTCTAAGTAGAGATATCAATAAGGAACTTAAATACAGTAACCATCAGTTTTGTACTATTGCTGTAACCAGTATTCTGAATGAGTCATTTTGAGATGATAGTCAAACTGAACGATCCATTTCTGTCAATATTCTTCACAGTGATTGCTCCAGACTGGTTGTATTGCAGCAAAGGATCCAAGACATGCAGTTGAAGACAGCACATGCATAACAACCATGCACATGAAAATTATAAATATTAAGTATACTGGATTCAAAAGGCATCACTGAATTTGAGCAGGACAATGGGCTGAGTCCTGCAGCTAACCCCATGAGTGGGGAGGGAGAGAGTGGAAGCAGGTCAGTGACTGCAAAGGAAGAGACTTGTGGGACAGATGTGACAGCAGTGAAACTCTGGCCTTAATATAAGAATTGATCATCAAAGTTAGAATTATAAATCTGTATTTACATACTTCTGCAACTCCTTTTGTTTAAAAAAGCCCTGAATGTCCCATTATCACATACTGAAATTTGAAGTGGTGCACAAGGGAGTTTTATAAGAATAGTCCAACTACACAGAAAAAAGCATTAAAATAACATTTTTGTTTCACAGATCTAGTTAATGTTTTGGGACATCTCATGCATGGGATTGAGTTAATATTTAAGAATCTGTTGCAATATCTCATTCTGCCTATTTGACACATTAAACACAGTAAACCATAGTTTGATAGCCAACATGTGGTCTGCACATAGCACAGGCTAGGACGGCGGGACTACTGTGGCACTACAGTGGCAACCTTAATTTCTTCCTCTGGCAGTGGGCTGGTCAGAGCACACAGTTACATTTCCCACATCAGGGCCGGCATCACTCACATTAGCCACAACACAACCCATCTGAGATGTTAGTACTGCAGTTCCCCTGCAAAGATTTCAAGTTAAAAGTGAAAAATAGATTGTCTGGAGTAAAATGATCAACAATTAATGAGTTTTGAGTTTGAAATATGTAATAAAGCTTTTCCTGTTAGTTAATGTAAAGTATGCTTGCTTAAATTAAAATTTGAGGTGAGAAATATATCTAGTCTGATATCTACCAGGTAACGGTTTGTTTTTCTGCTTGCCATTTTGATGTCTCTAGTTCTTTTGATATTTTATCTCTGTTACACGCATGACTTAGTCAGCAGGACAGAAAAGCAATGTTTCCAGTCAGTGGACAGCAAGGTTTGAATTCAGTGCATTTTGAAAAGAGCATATCTGAATTATAACTTCTTAAGAATATTGTGTGTGCACTGAGAAATGCATAGAAATAATCTGACTACGGTGACAGCATAAGAAGTTTTAAAGCTGAAAATATGGATTAAATTCCTCTTTACTGTGTGGAGAGTGTATACCAGGAATGATAGTGCGGGATAAGGGACATGAGAAAATACCACTAGGTAAACTGTAAAAGAGTATACGTGACAGAGACAAAGACACAGAGACAAAGACACCCTGTCTCTAAACTGACTACGAAGCAGTCATAAGGAAGTTAGCTAGCTGAAGCATGAGAAAGATTAGAATATCTGTGTTCGGATGCAGGATGCAGAAGAAACATTGTAGCTAACAGTCAGCAAGGATAGTATGCCTTTGTTTGTAGAAGCAAATACGCCTTTGTTCAAGGGTTCTTGTAGTTGTAAGCATAAAATAAGTAGGTCATGAAAAACTAAGCATAGGTAGTTTCTAATCACTAACCAATAAAGGGTCACGCTTCACAATATGTAATCATAAGCCAATAAGGAGCTAAGTTTTGCAATATGTATGAGCTCATTAACGACTGTATAAATGTGATGCTATGATATCTAATAAACGAGACTTGTTGACCATGATAGCATGAGGCTTGTCTCCCGCGGTCTTTTCCGACATTACTGATTCTTTTTTCACTCCATGATTCTGTCTGTGTTTGACATGCTCCAGAAGTTTTAAATTCAATTGCGATTACATTGTGATTGCTTCTCTTAAGAATACATTTTTATAACAGTCCTGCCATTTCTTTTTCCCTCAAACTGCTGTGTTCATGGGAAGATCAATAATCAAGGTAGACAATGTAATATATCTGTATCACTCAAAATGTCATGTGCCATCTAATTAAATCTATTTTTGACTATTTTTTGTAGATTACATTAAAAATAGTCGTAAGATGAACCTCAGAGTCAGAAGCATGGGAGCCAAGGAACTTGCATTGAAGGAAGCCAGAGCCACAGAGTTCTTGCCTAGCTCAGATTTTCCTCTTTGATTCCTGAGTCTGAAAGGGTGAATACCTTGGAGCTGAAGAGCTGGCATGATCTGCATCAACATTCAGTTTGTTACAAATGTCTTCAGCCTGATTATCCATGACCCACCTTCATTATACCTCATAACTTCTGTAAAATAATGGCAGTTTTATACACTGAGCCAAAGGCTTTATTGGTTTCAGTAGAGCTATCTTGACTTAAACAGGCTAAAGATCCTGCTCTTAAAACTCAATAGTGTCTCTTGGAAGGAAGAAGTCAGATGATAATAATTTGGTGAGTTATGCCTTTAAAGAATACTGTAGTATTGCAGTTTTATTTCCCACAGATACCACATGAAAGTGGGAAGTAGCACTGTGATGTGGTTAGGTACAAGACTTATAATAATATATACAAGCTTTTCACAAGTAGCTCATGTATCTGGAGAATTTGCTAAGACTAGAAATTACTATGCCAAATCCCTGTTGTATGCTTTTCATTTCCTTGGGCAGTTTTATAATAGTGACTGACAGAATACATTACAAATAGGCCTGGATACAGAAAGTGTAGCAGAAAAAATCTGTTTCCTTTACAATTATTTTGTAACATATAATAAAAAAGAAGAGCTCTATAGAGTATAGCCCTCTCGACACCTAATGGAAATTTAAGATAGGTGCCCAAGATAAGTGCACTGCAGTACCTCTAGAACTGCTTCTTTCTCAACACCAAATATAGAGAGGAAATGGGATATCTAGGTCTGATGTTGACAACTAACCTTTACAAAGCCAAGGTAGAGCAAGAGTAATTTTATCCTCACTATGCACTACAATGGACAAGGACATTGTACATATTTTTAGTAAACTTCCTTCCCTACATTGTCTGACACTGCTGGAATTATCTTCACAGGGCACATTAAAATTAAAAATACTCAATGAAAACTGGCACTTTGCTGAAGCTCACAGTCAGAGCATCAGCTATGGTGACATTAGTAGATCAGGTATCAGGATTATACTACTTTTTCCAAAATTTCAGATAATTCCTTATTATCACTACTATATTGTCTTCATTGCTCAAGAATTTGATCACTTTTATTTCAGAAAGTCTGTCTGGCAGTTAGTTGGACCATTTAATCAATTTGTTAGAAAATAAATTTTATTTCTCTTTGATAGATGACAGTATTACATTTACTGCAGTCTTTATCTGTCTTTTATTGAAATTTCCATTTTGGACAGCATTTTTTTTAGCTTAGTGGAGAAGCCAGGCCTTAGTAGCACAAGCAAACTCATGTTCACACTTGTACACACTTGAGAAAAGTCTAGAAGAAGATATCCTTAAAACTATATTTAGTATCAGAAGAAATGTATTTAAAAGCTCGTGATTTATGAGGAAAATATTGTATCAGTAATATTAGTAAAGTAATTAAAAACGTGGATTATGTAGTAATATTACAACTGCAATCTGCTTCAGTCAGGCCAGGCCAAGAGCACGGTTTACGTGACCAGTATCTCACTTATCAAGTAATTCTGTTAAACTGCTATTGCTGTTTGCAGGCTTCAAGCCCCTGACAGGTACAAAAGGGAACAGAAGAAAACTTGTATTAATTTCCTGCATCAGAATACCAGGTACCCTCATTAGCTGCTCACTGCTGGGTGAACACAGCTCTTGGATCCATTTTCTAGGGAGGAGATCTGTGAGGGTGGTAAGGCATTCCCTTCCTCTGCAAACCTTACTGCTTCAGTAAGGTGTGTGCCCATCAGCTTCTTCATGAGAACATGGTAGTGAAGTAAACACAGCTCTGCCAAATAATACCTTGTGCAGCTCACTGAGCTGAACCCCAGATAAGTGATATTTGAAAAGGATGTCTGTCAAAGCATGCTTGGCTGGAGGTGCCAAGATCATCTGACATTCTCTTTGTGTCCTGGATTTTTCTAGTGAAGGCCAAGGATCACTAATCCACGTACTGCCAGTGACTAGCAAAAACAAGCCGCTCATGAGTAATCCTGTGGAAATAGGTGGAGGCATAATTTTTGTGATCCCCTCCCATCTTACTGCCAGTGGAAACCTGCTCTCTGTCATCACAATGTGTTGACAACATTTTGATTTGGTCATCTGCTCCTTTGCTATGAGTTCTCAGAGTTTGCTTTGAGTGCTCAAGCAGTTAATTAGGTAGAAGAAGGAGCACCCATGGCCAGTCTCCTACTGGTGTTCATCATGAAAATAAAGTATGTATCAGTGTCTAGGAGGAAGACACTTGTTCATATTTCAAAAATTCTGAAAAAGTGTATAATTTAAAGAAAAATGTTTAAATTGCTATAGTGCCAGTCACAGACTCATGATGGAGTTCTTAGTAAGAAGTGACAATCCTCTTTAGTTGCTAGTCATTGAGAAATAGCATAGCAGTAATGCAGTCCTAGAAGGTGCTCATCTGTGCCTCTAACACCCCTCTGTGTTGCCAGAAAGGGAGAAGAAAGACAGAATTAATTGCTGTCAGTTATTGAAAGTCTTTGTGAGGCTGAGCTTTATAAGCTGTATTTATCTGACAGTGTATACTGTGTTCCTCCAAATGTGTAGTTTACCAAAACTCAAGTAGTCTAAACAGGGATCATCGATTATGTCAAAGAAGTTAAAGCAGACAACCAACTGCAACAGAATGAAACAAGCCATGGAAGCTCCAAATCAATAGTATGGATCACCACAATTATTCAGTAACCAGTCTACCTTCCAGAGTGCTAAGGGGTATATAACACACCTATTTTAGTTCTCGTTATTAACTAGCAGCTGATTCACCAGCCACCTTGTTCTCCTTCAGAGAAGAACAATTTCCATGAAGGCAGAAAACCAAATGCCTGAGGCAGTCACTGCTTCAGCCATTTCAGTCTAATCTATTCCTACATTTGTCAGCAGCCTCAGATCCTTACACAAGCCCACTACAGTCTTACTAGCTTGTGCTCTGTTATGGAGGTGCTGAAAACAGGGGAAAATGCAGTCTTCCTTGGTCTGTACAATACAGAAGAGGCAAAAAAGAGTTATGTTTCAAATTACCATTTACCTTCACAGAAAACTTTTCTAGTACACATTGTCGATACGAGGATGTAACACCCAGTCACTGACTCTCTCTGAAACTTTAAATGTTTCTCTAATCATGTAGTGCTGACTGCATTCATTTTGAATGCCCAGAAGAAACAATATATTCCTATGGTTAAGAGTATATGGACACAACATTTATATAATGTTTCACTATATAATTCACTAATACTGTGAAATCTCCCTTGACAGTCTTGTTACTCATCGGAGGTTTGTCAGTGCTAAGGTAGGGATGTAAAGGCAAGGAGGAGAGTTATTTGTTGTACAATCCCAAATCCAAGCAAAGCCCCACTGATATTCATGAGACTATTGTCAAAGCAAGAGCAAGTAGCTCAGGGCCTAGTGGTAATTTTTGTTGCTTCTTGTCAAAATTGACCACATATGTATCATCAAAAGCATTTTCCTGAGTTCCTATGCAAAGATCCTGGGTTTGCCGCTCAGCTACAGCAACTGCATGTTGACAAGCAGGAATATTACCTGTAACACTCATAAAATCCTGCAGGTTCAATATGTTTCTGGAGGTACCAGAATCCTAACCCTGGTGTCTGCATGTAAGGTGTGCAAATGTTTTAATTTTTAGAAGGAATTTCCATTATAAAAAACACATAGAAATAATTATGTTTAATATTTTGCATAACTGTCTGTGGAAGCTTGAATAGGAACCTGGTTCATTATTTACAATGAGAAACATGAAAGAAGATGTGGAAAAGAGATGCATTTTTTAAAATCAGCTGTATCAGTTTACAGTGATTAATATACCCATGCATTGCCTATTTGTTCTTTAAGAAAATATTGAGAAGGACAGACAGTACATCCAATTATCACAGCCAATAGACAATGAGCTAGGTACCTGTTTTTAACTCAGAGGTCTTTTCAGTCTGCCATCTCCAGTAGTTTCAGTCCTTTTCTCTGTCAGGCGTACCTTGGAGTGATTCTAAGTGTAGAGAATGTATTTTCTCAGTCAGAAAGAGATGATGGATGGCTTCAAATGCATAGATGAGTGTCCATGCAAACAGATGTATCTTATTACCTTTCTTACAATGAAGTCTCAGAAAAATTCCTAGACTTCCCACAGAAGACCCAAAAAACCAAAACTAGAATTAGAGCATCATTTTTGCCTTTAAACCTTAAACCCCTCTGCACTACCAGTTTTGCTGCCTTTACTGATGACATTACCTATTCTGAGTTTACCTTTGGTCTGGCTGTGCTGCTTGTGGCAAGTTTTTTTGATTTCTAGAAACATATGTCAGTATAGAGAACAAAATCATGCTAACCTTCTAGTATACCAGTGCATTATTTTTTCCTTTTTTGTGATCCTTCGTTGTGAAATCCAGGTGCAGATGAAGCCTGTGCCACATAGCTGCATGGCTCAGTCTGGCCCCTAGGGACCTCTGGGGCAGAGGGAGCCCCAGCTGAAGCCAAGTGCTATGGTCCGTTCAGTTTCACTTCAGAACGTGCAGAGGCAGGAGCAATTCTTTCTCCCTTTCTTTATAGGTAAATCTTCAAACGAGTCCTGCAGTGATGACTACCAGTTTAAAATATTGTGGATTTTTTTTTTAACTTCATGATAACGTAAGTTTACCAACAATCAACAGAGAATTTGGAGCCTGTTACAGTTATTTTGTTCCTCATGCACATGGGCCTCACTTTTGTGGTGAAGAAGACGAACAGGTAAATTTTCTAGCATATTCCTCCCTAGCTGCATGTGCTTCTGTGCTTCTCTGAACACCATCCCTTTGAGTTAAAATCCTATGGAAAAGTGAGTGCTTTGCTATGATGAAGTCCAAAATAGCAGTTCTAGCCTGTATTAACATTTTCCCTCCACATCCCCTATATATTGTTCAGAAAACTCTTTAATCCAGCCTGGGGTCATCAAGTTCCTCTGGACTCTCCAAGTCTGCCCAGAGGTTGAGCTGTGCTAAGGCAACTTTCTTCCAGTTTGGGAATCGTACAAAGCTCTCCTTCCAGATAACTTCAAGGCATGATCTAGCAGTGTTAACAGCTTGAGTCAGTCATTAACAACAAATTGCAAGACAACAAGCAAACTGCTGCAGATGCAAACAAACAGTTTGTCAGGCAGTGGGAAAGGAGCAGCTGTGTCATTGTTTTTAAGGTGAGAGCCTGACGCAAAGGAAATCTGCGGCCCTCTGAGGCAGGTGAGCAGCACCTGGGAGTTGTTGCTGTTGATTTATTTAACTTGGTGCTGGGCCCCACTGCACCTGAGGTAAGCTATTCTTAGGCTTACATGTTCTGCATATGCAGTCTACTTTTCTGAGAAAAAGGATTTTTAATAATGCTTGAAAATATTCCTTTCCCTAACATTTCTGGTAATACAAACAGGTCTGTGTCTCAGGGAAATCTGGGGAAGTGTGACCTATACCAGGACTTGGATAAAAGCTTGTTTTAAGACAGTAGCTCAAGTAACAGGACCTTTTAACTGAAAGGTTAGAAAGAAACTAAAAAAGCTGTTAAATCATGATCTGCAGGAAATGTGTAGATTAGATTCTTAGGGATCTGATTCCATATCACAGACTTTTATGGGACTTTCAGCCCAGAAAGAAGAGAAGACGGATGTTTGCTTTTTGTGTACAGGCTCCTCAGTGTGGACCAGCTCAGTGGGCAGTGGGGGCTGTCTCTTAAAAAATCAGCAGGATTCCCTCATAGCAGGAAAATAATATTTTGCTGCATTATTTGGGTGAAATTGCCCTCTCCTTTTCTTAGAGTAGTGGCTGATTGGGGGGGTGCTTCCATACTGCACCCTTCCCTCTCAGTATTACTGGCTGCTCTCATACACACTCTCAGGCCAGGTGTTGTGGACAGATTCTTGCAGATCTTTCTTACTCTCTCCCTTGTCTGCTCCTCTTATCCTCTGCATTTCAGCAGGTGATATAATGATACGGACAGCACCATCTGGCCTATATTGAGGCTTTTTGTATTCATGGAAATGAAAAGTACCTTTTTTTTTCTGCTCTTCATTGACTTTACTCACTCATATTACATCTGCCCAATGCAGTCCAACATGAGACTGATCTTTCTAGAGACGTAATACCTTCAAGCCAGAAAGCACTGTCAGCATCTTGCTGAATTCCAGCTTTCCAAAAAATGGCAGAGTTAGAGGGCTTAAAAGTATCTTCGCTCCCTTGAAGAGAACGGAAACTTGAAAACTAAAGGGAATAGAGTCAATTCTTAACACAGACACTGGTAATTGTCTATAATGTTATCAATTTAACTCAGCCTGGAGCATAGTTAGAGATAGAGCTTCGTAGCACTCAATTTTTATCAGTCTGCTTATTATAGACAAGCCCAGTGCTGGTCTGAGGTGACATAGCTGCTAGTTTCTATAACCATGTGGATAACAGAAAGATATTTCACACAGGACAATGAGATACAGATGTTCTATCAATTTTTGTTAGAATTTTCTTACATTTCAGAAGTGGAAAAAAAAGGAAGCTCTGGTGGGAAAAAATATTTAAAATATTTTGCTGGGAGGTAGTGATTCTCTGGGATCAGACAGGATGATCACACAGCGTTTGTGCTTTCTGGGGAAATGAAGGAGACCCAGTAACCATGTCCTTTGCCCTGTTATTCTGCTCTATTATTCTGGGAGAATCCTCTTTTTTGGAAACACTGCATAAGTTACATCTAGCCATGCTAAGTGCCCTGTTCATTTTTGTTTCTCATATAAGTACTCTTCTTCTTTGTGCTACATGGAATAAAATTAAAATAGATTAACCAGTAACTACTTATTCCAGCAGCAGCTGAACAGTCTGTCACGAGTTCCCAGCTGTACGTAATCTAAAATCTGTCTTTTGCTTTTATGTTGGTACTGATATACTCCGTATTGCTGAGTCTTCCAGCAGCAAGTGAAGAATACGTGTTGGTTCCTCTTTTCCATTTTAAATTTGCTTTTGAAAGCCACTGGCACCAAAGAGGTTATATTTGGCCATAATAATTTCACAGAATATCAAGTGGGCAACATGAACCTGATTCTCTCTGTCCCACATGGTGGGTCAGTGGAGCCCAAAGACATCCCTGATTGAGAGACTGGCTGTTGGGATGCAAAGACATCCTCTTGTATTTTCTCTCATGAGTGTCCTCCTGCAAGTATTATAAATTATAAGAAATGCTAAATGTCTACCAACCAAGATGGGTATACATATAGAGGTGGCTCAGGCTCTTGCTGAAGAAATCAACAAAATTACTGATGGCCTCTTCCCACATATCATTATAAATCACCTACAGAGGTTCAAGATGGATGCTAACAGGGAAAAGGAAGAAGCCTCCTTTGGAATTTCCCAAGCAGAACAGGCCTGGGAGGAGTATATGGAATTTTTGACCAATGCAAAATCACAGATGACAGGAGACCTGATTCTGGATATCCATGGACAAGCACATCCTGAACAGTGGATAGAACTAGGTTATACACTTTCAAAAACTTCCCTTAACTCTGGCGTCTTTTCTGCGTCATGTGCCTCAGTTAGCCATCTGGCCAGTCAGCTAATCAATGTGTCATCTGAGACTCTGGTTGCAGGGAACAGAAGTTTGGGTAAATATACTGAAGAACAAAATAACAGTTATGTTTGTGTGCCTTCTCCATTCAATCCTAGCCCAAATAATGGGAGCTGTTATAGTGGTGGATACATAACAAAGACATTTGGTTCCTGTAGTTCTGCCACCATTGATGCCATTCAGCTTGAACTACCCCAGTGGGTGAGGGCAGCTGAAGAACATCCCAGATTTTGTAAAGCACTAGCAAGGGCTGTAATGAAATTTTGGCAAACTAACTACTGTAGCCAGTGCAACCATGAACTTCTGCCATGCTGAAAGAGGCTGTTTTGTTAAGCTACCTTTCCATAATACAGTAATGATCTGGAACAACAGAACAACTGATGCACCTGGAACATTTAAGCCTGCAATATAATTGCAGACACTGGTGGAAATAAACCAACCTGCAGAGGAATACAGAGACATCAACACAGAGGAAATTCACAGCTCATACCAACAAGTCTGTTAACACACAGCTTTGTACCAGACCCAGCATTGAAAATGCTGCTTGAAGATGAGTGGGTATATTTGGAATATATCAGTTGCCTGGTATGCTTTTTTGTGCTTAATTGCTTTCCAGTAGCCTTGTCTGTTCTCTAGCATACAATAAACAACTATTCCTCTTCTAATGAATGCTGTGCAGTGCAATGCCTTAGTAGATTATCTCTTCAAAGAGATGAAGTGCCTCTGCTTTTCTTGTGACATTTAAGACAATTGGATAATATAATTATGTAAAATATTTGGGGCCTGGACTAGTTGCCTTTTGGTGTTTATAAAGCCTTAGGAGCTGGAACTCTTCAAGTAAACAGTAATACTGAGCAATGACACACAGTCTGAACTACTTCAGGTTTTGTTAATTAAATGAATTATGAAAAAAAGTCTGAGAGCATTACAGCACTGTAATTTTGTCAGAGTTTAAATAGCACAACAGTAAGATAGTAACTGGATCGCAGGCTGCTAAGATAACACATACTCATCATGCATTTTTGACAGTTTTACTTACAGCACGGTTCCCTCCTGAGAGCTGGTCCATTGATTTCATTCAGCATAGGATTAAACACTTGATTGTTACTGGGAATAGTGTTACATTATGGATGGGGTCTTCTGCACAGTGGAGAATATAGTGGCATGAATATACATGAGGACAAATTAACTCTTGGAAAACACAGGCGATTAAAAAGCAAAACGAAAGGGAGCAGGCAGCAAGAGTGAAAAGAGTAAAAATTAAAAACTAAGAACCTATTAAATCCTAGCAGTGCTAAAAGTTTGGTAAAAAGAATGAGTAAATAGTCAATTCTGAGGAAGTAAATAGTAAGTTAATGAACTGAAGTGGGATATCTGCATGTTACAACCACAGTAAATACTTTAGTTCTATGAATAGGGACAATAACAAAGAAAAAATCTTACACAATTATAAAACATAACACATAAGAGCATCAAAAGAAATGGATAAGCAGAGCTCTGAACCTGAACTGTTCATTTTTATTAATCTTTGAAGATTAGGCAATTTTCAGGTAACTGGGAGAGAGCTAATGTAGCTGTCTTTCAAAGGCAAATAGGACACAGGGAACTGCAGGGATGTTACCTTTCAAACACTAACTGCTAAATCATGGGGCAGATGAAGGGAACACAAATAGCAAATTGCAGATTACACTTTATCTGCTTCCACTTTGTTTGTCATACAAGCTTGATTTTAGTTTTAATCACAAGGTTGGTTAATATGGTGGGTTGACCCTGGCAGACACTGAGTGCCCACCCAGTTGCTTGCTTACTTCTCCCAGTGGGATGAAGGTGAGATTTGAAGGAGAAAATGTGAGAAAACTCGTGGGTTGAGATAAAGACTGTTTAATAGGTGAAGCAAAGCTGCATGTGCAAGAAAAGCAAAATAAGGAATTCATCTACTACTCCACATCAGCAGGCAGATGTTGAGCCACTTCCTGGGAAGCAGGGCCTTAGCATGGATAATGGTTATTTGGGAAGACAAACACCATAACCATGAACACTTTGCTTTCCTCCTTCATTCCACGAGCTCTTATTGCTGAGCAGGACATTATATGGTATGGAATGTCTCTAGTCAGTTGGGGTCAGCTGTCCCGGCTGTGTCCCCTCCCAGCTTCTTGTGTACCCTCAGCCTCCCCACTGGGAGTGGGAAAAAACACCTTGATATTGTGCAGGCATTGCTCAGCAATAGCCAAAACACTGTTTTAGTCACAAAACCAGAATACAGCACTATACTGGCTTCTATGAAGAAAATTAGGTACATCCCAGCCAGATCCAGTACAGTTGATCATAATATTTTTAAATATACTCTCACAGCATGTTTTGCTAAAAAACCCCTATTATTACCCCAAAATTCATCACAGCCCTATAACAAGTTGAAGACAGATTTATCATTGCAAATTATTGTATATTCAGCTCATCAGAAGACAGTCTTTCTAAGAAGGCCAGCAGATCAAACACTGTTCACTACCAGTAATATAGAAACCCCACTATTTTCCCAAACATAGTAGGTAACAATGGCACCAGTTACATGAATTATCCTAAATACTCACTAAGGTGACACACTTGGTAAGGATTTGTAACTTTAGCCAGATGCAGGATGATAGAATATGTATTCTGTGACCTGTGTCATGTCGTGCATTCCTGTCCTGGAATGCTGAAATGCCAGGAAGAATTCAGGGAATCATGTCAGATAATTAATTGAATATGAGCTGAGCATGCACTCTTCTGGCTTAAAGGATGAACATGCTCTTTGCAAGCATAAGCAAGAAACTAATGGGCAGAAACAGCAAAGCATTTTACTCCTTATTGCGTATCTGATGCTCATAAGATTGTGAGTATAAAATAGAGTTCTGAGGCAGATACATGAAAAAAGATAACCAATGTGTGATTGAAAGAGATAAATATGCTACAGAAATCTGCCTTGTAATGAGAGTCTCACAAACCTCAAATTGCAGTTAACTTTGCTATCAAGAGTAATTGGGAAGCTGTGAGAACCTGGGTAAAGGACAACACTGTGTTTTGCTTCTGCCATGTTCCTGTAACACACTGCTTCCAGACCTGAGCTGGCTCCTGAAGATGCAGTGCACTGCCCCTCAGCTAAAATGCCAAGCCTTGTCCTTTCAGCTCAGACAAGTTGACTGAATTATGGAGAGCAGACGTTAACTTCTTTGATTAAGAAGAATAATCTCTGGGATGGATTTTTGATGGCTGACAAAGCTTCATCTTGCAGAAAAAAGGCAGCATAATATCCAAAGTATGAAAGTCCAAATTTGGACAAATTTGGAGCAGAGAGGAAACCTGTGGTTTTGACATGAAGAGTAACTGGCAGCAAATGTAAATTAAGAACCTTAGGATGCTCCCTTTGACTGGAAACCAAAATAGCAACACAAACAGACATTTGGCCACAGAAGATATTCATGATGGGTTCTCTGCCTTGTGACACCCAGAAGGTTAGACTGGATGAACAACCAATCTCCTTTGGCACTAAAATTCATACATCTTTCTGTCAGAGTGTAAAACCAATTTTATCAACTCCTGATTACTGAAGTTCCTGCAGCATCTTCCCTAAGGAAGCAGATGTCTCATCTGGTATCTCAGGCAAAAGTGTTTTCTTTTACATGATATATATTACACTGGTCCTGGTTAAGATCTCTGTCCTTGGGGCCATAATTAATTCTTAGATGTTGAATGGGCTATCCACTGATTTTAACTTGAATGATTTTTGCGTAAACACAAGTCCCTTCCTCTTTTGCTCTGTTCTTTCCCAAGCTGAAAGGCAGCTCATTATGCAGCACAGGATGAAAGGTGCTGCACAATATCTTACTATTATTACCTGTGCTAGTTAAAGATTTGGTTTTCCTATTTAGATGAAAATAAGGAATAAAGCATAAGAAGAGCAAAGCTTCTGCCACAGGAGAAGGGACAAACCTGTGTATGGGTTTCTTAAACGTTGATGAGGAGATCAGTTTCCAACATATTCCAGTGCTATCTGAAGGTTCAGTTTTTGGTTAAGGGTTCAGGGTCCAATCATAAAAATAGGGAAGACGTTAAGTAGGTTTTAGCACACCCTAGAGGGGAATAGTTTGGGATTTTCAATTAACACAAAATCCACCAGAATGACATTGTTACTAGCCTCTCATTAAGCAAAGAGCCACTGGCAACTGCTGAAAAGGAATACGATTTCTGATCTCCCTAAAATATGCCAAGTAACTTTTACAAATTTTGGTCTTGTTTACAACAGTTCAGTGTAAGGAGTTCATATTGAATCACAATAATGATAAAATAATGTTATTATACTTTCATCTTCATTACACCCTGAATCATACATTGACCTTCCTTTAAACACATCTACCATGCCCTAGGCTTGGTTTGTGCTATATAATAAATATGATGAAAATAATTGGTCAATTGAGTTGACCTATAATGGTTTTTTTACTGTTTTAAATCTGCATCACTAAGATTTAAATTGACGCAACAAGGGATCAGGATTTTGCCCATAAACCTGAACTGACAGGCAGTAAATTGATCAGAAAAACTAATTAAAAAAATCTTATCAAAACAGATTTTCCCTACTGTGACATGTTAGTGCATTTCTAAAACAAAGTAGAATAAACCAGAAGGAATCTGGAAATGCTGAAAATGTTTTTTTTGGGTAATATGGCCATTTAATTCTGTTGATAGTTCTGGTCAAGGTATCTTCTGAACAAACAAAAATATTGGTGCTAAAAATTATCAGGATAATAGTTCTGATGATTTGTTCACATAGCATTAACAAAACAATTGCAAGGAGCTTTGCTTGGTTTTTGCTTTTTCTGTTTCTGTAATTATGTTTAATCAGTATAAAGTTAGCTCATCTGAAAATAGTGCAGTTAAAGATGGCATGTTCTAAGATGCTGTGACCTAAATCCAAGCATGTTAAATTAGGGCTGTATCTCAGTATTTGAGACTAGTTCTCCATCTTCCTTCTGTCTTATCTCCACATAATTAACAGGGAAATCTAATGTTTCTGGAAGACATTTGAGTAGGATACTGTGGCATATGTGTACATATGGAACATCTCATCAACTTTTTGCCTATCCAAGGACACAAAAGCTCCTGAAACACAAGAGGAAGGTTAGAGCAGTACCTCTGGAATAACATTTCTTGTTCTTCAGAGAAGTCTGTACGGCTAGCAAAAGAAGAATTTTTGCAGATTTATGGCTCTCAGTCTTTAAGCAGTTAATAATAGTAAGGTGCTTTTCCTTCTTAACCATCAAAAAGTGAAGTGAGATAGACTTTTCTGTTAGTATCTTGTTATACGCTACCTTCATTATATTTTTTTCTCTGCATGAAGGACTGTATTAGAAGTAAAGATTTGATTTCTCTATGTTCTACTTAATAATGAAATGGATTGAACTATAACAGAAAAAATAGAGAAAAAAAATTAAATAAGGAACCTGCTAATCTGCTTTCTTGAAGATGGATGTTATGTTTATTTGTCTTGACTTTATTCTCCACTGAAACCTGTCTCCATTGTCTGTCCAGTGGGACTGGATGTCTCAGCTTTGTTCCACTTAAGACCTTTAAAAAATAAATTGCAAAATTTAAAGAACTAATTAATTTATTCAGGTGAACAGACCACTTTGATAGTGTTTTGTGACAGCACAGACAAAAAATTATTTCTTGTGCATGTAGCTCACAGAAAAAGTCTGATCTAATTTTATTGTAAATCCATTGCAGTGCCATTGGCTTCAGCTCCGAACTTGCCAAGGCACAAGAGCCCCTGTACTTTATTTTCTTCTTCTGGAAGAAAACGGAACATAGATTTCCAAGGCAGGTTAATGGTCAGAAGAATAGCATATGTGCCAATTAGTTGAACATTGTGCTCCTGAGTTTTCTGTCTTCTGAGATACTCTGTAATGCTGCATGCACAAGCATTAAGTCATATAGATTTGAATGCAGAGTACCCTATTCATCCCACTTAATTAGCTATTTAGATGTTAGGAATCTCATCCAAGCTAGTTCTCTAGGTACCCTCTATAGAAAGAGATCAGCACCACTGCTAGGAGTGATTCTTTCCATCCCATGACAGGTGGCATAGACAAGGCTGTGGACATTCTGGTCTTGTTCCATGGAAGGGACAACCTAGGAAGCCTCCTAAACAGCTTGCAATAAATTAAATCAATAGTGCCCATAAACCAGTATTAACTTACAACAGGCAAAGCTTTGTGCAGATAAGAATCAATAGTTTGCAAGCTGGCTAAAAGAGTCGAGTCTGAGCAAAAAGTTAATGACATGAAGTTGAACAGAAGAAGTAAATGTCTGGAATACTCACTTTGCAGCACGCTCTCGTCAACTGTCTTCTCAAGCTTCCGCCAAATGGAGAATGGAGTTGGATAGGTAGTAATGCAAACCATGTTAGAAAATTAAATTGAGAAGCAGAGAGTTAACAGTAGAACATCAGGGTACATGATTATAATAATTTACTAGTGCTAATGACTTCCACTGTATGAATGCTACTGGAAATGTAGAAAAGAAAACACTTGTGCTTACCCCATATATAGGAAGAGACCCAAATACTGCACCAGCCTCTCTGTTTCCAGACTTAAAACTTTCCAAAGGTTGTCTATGGATCTGAGCAAGGGAAGCCAAAGTCAGTGCATTACTAGCTGAAGACAAAACGTAATTAAAACATTACTTCTGTTACTGCATTGCATGGTAACACTTATATTATCTGAAGAAATGTGTATCATTACTATGTAGGGAGATTATGGTTTATGCACAAGTTTTCTTCGTACCATATAAAGGATGCCTTGATTTTTTTTTTAATTAGGAGGGGCTCATTCTTCTGCTATAGAAAATGCATAACCAGCAAAATCCTAGCTTCTCAAGGGACACAAAACCAAGACAGTTAATAGGAAAATGGTTTTTATTACCTAAGTTAAAGCTAGTTTTAAACACTTAGTTCTTTCACCTATTAACACCTTGGATAAGCTCAATAAAGGAATCATTTTCAGGGTACTTGTCAGGTTTAGTGGATGAATGCTATCAGAGGACAGTGAAAGTCTAACCAAGGAGTAATGGAGTAAGAACTTCTTCCCAGATTATCGATTCATCACAGGGCTGTCAGTCTGGCTATTCTTCTGTTGGGTTTTGCAAATCACAAACACTTCAGCAGCCAGTTGGGAAAGATGCAGATAAACAAGACATTTGTGCTGTTAACTGTTGAAAGCTTCGAAGTGAAAATACTTCGGGTACCTTGACAGTTCATCCACACTCACATGAATCCTGAGACTTGTTATAGTCATGATTTCACCCTAGGAGGCCAATTTATTGTCCTCCAAAAAGGAAAAAAAATGCACCTACAGCTTTAAAGATTGCAAAGAATTCTTGTTTCCATCAAATTTGAAAACATGAGTTTAATTTGAAATGGGACATTATACAGAGATTTTATACTTAACGTTTTTTCATGGTCTTACTAATACATTACTGAGTGTGTTGCAGTAGTAACAGTTTAAGAGATACCACATCTTCAACAATGTAAAACATTCCTAAAGGAATCTGTTCCAGTGTCTGTCAACTCTAAGCATTACTCATGTGCATTAATTACTAGGCATCACCCATTGCAGAAAGACAGGACAACTGAATTATGGTGAGCTAGTCATGTACTTTAGGTGTTTGCACAGCCCCTGAATAGCACACCTGTAGTCTGAAGTGCAAACAGAAGTCCACTGACTTGTTTTGCTCTAATGCAAATGATAGGAAATCAAATATTTTTCTTAGCAAAAGCTTAATCGGAAGAGGACTCCAGTGCTAATGTGTATCGTGTATCTTCTGCTATGACACCTACAGTAAGTCCTCTTTTCAAATGACTAGGTAAAAACCCAAAGCAGAGCCCAACTCTACTGACTTGTCCCACAATGTACTCTGCTACAGTAAATTTCATGTTTTATACCCAGCATCAACAGATTTGTCTCACTAACACTGTTCTCTATTACACAGTGCTGTATCTAACAGCTGTTGAACAGCAGGGGACCCATGATCAACCGCCATTCCTTTGTAGTGCATGCTCCAACAGCACAAAAGCAGCTACATCAGTTGCCCTGTGATTTAAACACAGGCCACTTGAGATTGTGCAGCATCTGTGGCTGGTATAACGGACTTCAGGGAGTTTGTTAACTTTTTGCTGCCTTGGGGTCAAATGACAGGATGCCTTAAAACTGCATGTTTGACTACCTTTGCTTAGTGGCAAGTAATCCACTAGCTTCAAATAGTCAAGTACCCAGACAGGATAAGAGCTGATCTTGTATCATTGGTGTTCCAGTCAGCAAGAACAAGTGAGAAAGGAAGAACGTTGAGAGCAGCCCTGTGGAGAAGGGCTTGGGGGTACTGGTGAATGAAAAGCTGCACATGAGCTGGCAAGGTGCGCTTACAGCCCAGAAGGCCAGATGTATCCTGGTCTGCATCAAAAGAAGAGTGGCCAGCAGGTTGAGAGAGGTGATTCTCCCCCTCTACTCCACTCTGGTGAGACTCCACCTGGAGTACTTCACCCAGCTCTGGAGTCCTCAACACAAGACAGACATGGACCTGTTGGAGCAGATCCAGAGGAGGGCCACATAAATGATCAGGGGGATGGAACACCTCTCCTATGAAGAAAGGCTGAGAGAGTTGGGGTTGTTCCTCCTGGAGAAGAGAAGGCTCCAGGGAGACTTTGTTGCAACCTTTAAATACTTAAAGGGGCCTACAAGAAAGATGGGGACAAACTTTTTAGCAAGGCTATCGCTGTAGCGATAGAACAAGGGGTAATGGCTTTAAAACTCAAAAAGGGTAGATTTACACTAGATATCAGGAAGAAATTTTTTACAATGAGGGTAGTGAAACACTGGAACAGGTTGCCCAGAGAGGTGGTAGATGCCCCATCCCTGGAGACATTCATGGTTGGGGATGAGGCTCTGAGCAACCTGATCTAGTTGAAGGCATCCTTGCCCACTGCAGGGGGGTTGGACTAGATGAACTTAAAATGTTACTTTCAACGCAAACTATTCTGTGATTCTATGAACTGGCTGTCAAGACAGCGCAATACACAGTGGAGAACTGTGTTCCACTCACCTTGTCATCTTTTCACCCAAAGTACACAGAGAAGTAGCTGTTCACATGGAGTAATGTTGTATTTTACTGACTATTGTTTGGACCTTAGCTGGCTGCATTAGGATAACAGATTGTGATACATAGGAGACTCATGGTACCACAAATTGGAGGAGAGGATATTAAGAGTTCATACTCCTCACTAGCTGTTGGCCACTAACCTTTGGGGAAGAATGGTCAGAAAGTTGTTAATGGAAGCTTTTTTGGCTTAGGATATGTATCTTTTTCCTTTTCTGATACAATTGCATGAGAAGAAGTTTTATCTGTTCCCTTGACTTTCAAGGGCTAAGCCAGGTAAAGATGGAGGATCTCCACCATTATTCAATTAGAGTTGTAGAAATTATTTATAACTATATCTAAACTAACTCAGAATTCTTCTGGTTTCTTATTTCATGGGAATGCTGAAAGAACTATTGTGTACAACCAGGGGTTCACTGTGTTTCTGGTATTTTGATACTTCCTTTAAGTAAACTTAAGATATTTATAATTTCTGTTGGAGCAAATGAAATTCTAGGGTTTTTTAATGCTGTAAACAAAAAAAAGTGAATCAGTGTGTGCTACCTTCTAAATTTGAATTTGAAAGTGTGAAATAATGAGGATGAAAACCAGAGTTTTTTGATCCCTTTGTTTATACAATTTTGTTTTAGCATCTGCATTGAAAGAGAAAGATATGTAAGGTTATTTATGCTTAATTTCTAAAGAAGGAATACAATTGCATTTCCTATATGTTGCACAAAACAGAAACAAATTTGTCATATGCATTAACTACCTTTGGTGAAACCAGAGCTTTGAAAAACTTCAAGTCTTGAATTATGTCCACATGTTTAGGCTTTTTTAAAACTGCAGGTGATTTGGTCAGTGAATTCCACCTGTACACACAAGACAGAAAAAAACCTGATGCTTCTATCAAACTGACAGTTTCAAATGCAACATTCTTAGCTAACTACAAAAAAAAATATTTTGAAGTATAAATTAATCCATATATCTTCAAAATATAATTTATATTAGGACCTTCATAGGTGTCATGAATTGGTTCACTAACACTTTGTCAGATACTGGCTTGTCATCTTTAGGGGGCTGGAAATCTTAATATAAAAAACACTAGTTGCCACAACTGGGTGCTAACTCACTGGCTGATAATGGCTTTTCAGCATTTCTGTTCTGACTACAATTCCTGTATGCCACTTTCATAACAAAGAAGGTTTCCTCTGTTTATATATCTGTTTTCCAAAGTTAATCACAAGAAAAAATGATCTGGAGTAGAGTGTCTGTTAGTGTAGACTAACACAGTTTCATTTATAATCAGAAAAATTAAGTCAGATCACACAAGCTAAAGAATTATAAACTGCAGAGAGAAACTGAGACTTTTCTTCTGTATGGCTCTATCTACTTGCTGACAGTTTTCAATACATCACCTGAGCCACTTGTTTAAACTGGAAGCACCTATGCTATTCAGCTACGTTTGTACTTTTTCAGGTATATGAACACTTGGAGAATATCTGTTAATAGCATTTAGAACTTGATTTGCTAATTGAAATTCTAAAATATTTTCTTATTGACTTGTATGACAGCTATCCAATAAGTGAATTGTAGTAGCATCATGAAGATAACTGACTTGACCCAAGAGAAGCTCCTATATCCTGTAAAGAACAAAACCAAGCATTCATAAGTAACACAGCCTTTTGGCCAATGGTTGCCTAGCTATCCATTACACTATTTGGTACAATCAATCCAGAAGAATAAAATTACTCTTGAGGTGACAGCACACAAAGTAAATAGAATGATAAGACTGAAACTTTCTATTGCGCAGTGTGTGTCCACCTTTTTTTTTTTCAGTTCTTTGCACAGTTAAGCAGATTTCTCATTTGTTTCCAGTTTGGGTAATGAATGTGTATGATAGCCATTCTCCTTTACTGAAATATTTGAAAGGTCCTCAAAAAGTACCCACAGTTTGACATGGGCATGTAATTTATGGAAAGTTACTTTAAGGTTAGCTGGCTTAATTTTAGTATCTTTGATTCCAGAGGCTTCAAACTAGCTGCTGACTATTCAAAAGTACTACAGGGGTGAGTCCTTCAAACACAGCCAAGCACTTCTCCATGTTGATGACTGTCTTCTGACTTCAGTGACACTACTCACATTAGTAAGATCTCTATGGAATAATAAGTATTAGCAGGATACCAATGTAAATGGGGTAATAGTAAAGTACCTTAGAGATTTCCCATTGTCCCAAAGTGCTTTGGTTAAACAGCAGCCTAAGAATGCACATGATATATGAAACCTTACCACTAAAGCATGCATGAATTTTTAAGCCATGAAGTATTTTTTTTCCCAAATTTGGACTGCTTTGTTACTAAAGGCAATGTGCATGTTGCCTCTGAAGATTCCTGCTTCAGTATTTATGTTCACTTGGTCAACCCACCAATTAACCTACAAAATTAATGAAGCAGGCAACTCCAGGACTAGAAATATGACTTAAGCTAGAGGGTCAGGACTCTCTGGCTTGACTTGTAACTGATCCACATCACTTGAGAACTCTGTCTAGAAGGATAGAGGTCCAACACTGCTATTGAACATGCAGTATTTATGCCAGTGTCAGAATGTCATGATCAGAGGTAGTGAATGTAGCCATAACATCCCAGCAAACTTCAGAAGACCATTTTTGAAAGACTAAATTGCATTTATTCTTACAGAAAGATTTGGGTTTGAGTTGAGACTATTCACATTAAGCTTTTTCAATAATTTTTTTATTATCCCAGAAGTGTATTAGCTTGTGTAACTGGAAAGGAAACAGGCTGCTAACCTGAACAGTGTACATAACTTACATACTCTAATTAGGCTAAAATGTGAGCCACTTACCTAGTCATCACTATTACTGAATTAAAATACAGAACTAAATATCACCCAGTCATAACAATTAAGAGTTTTTCCATGCTGTGTAAAAACATTTTAAAAGTATTTTTCTAAATAGTTCATAGAAAATACTAATATTTTTTCTGACCTTCACGTGAAAGGTGCTTTTAAAGTATATTTTCAGAAATGTTCCCTCAGCCATACATATATGTAAATGTACAAGATCTTACTTGTCCTTGTCCAGCATTAGAGGATATTCAAACTTATTATTCTTTTCCATATGCTTGCTTTCTGCTTTAATTATAGTAGGGAGGCTATTAACATCACAAGGCAAAATCACTCGACTGATATCTGATAATTCAAACTTTCTAGGTTGTCCGAAGTAGCCAAAATAGTATCCCTTCGTGGCATGCCAGAGCCTATAGACATAGTAGAAGCAGTGACAAAGGACAGAAAGGAGCAATGGATAATTTTAGAAGTAGAACAAAAGTGACAATATATCCATCTACATGATCAAGTTCTGCAGCACTGTTCTAGAGTTCAGTATGATAATCATAAAAAAAAAAATCAATGAGATTGAAGTTCATTGTTTATAAATATATATAACTTGAGAATGAAAACCTTTCAGAAGGATGTCGTCAAAATCAGAAAACAAACAAACAAAAAGTTCATCTTTATAAGTAAGAAATTAGGAAGTAAATTCACCAATATCCTCAATTGCTCCTACAGTAAGGTGCTGCCAACAGATCAGGATCTACATAAAATTTACTCATTGATTCCCCCCAAAAAACAAAAGAAACCCCTTCAAATGTACTTATTAGCCAATAAGGAATTACAGTTGTCTCTAAAGCATCTTCAGACTTCAATGGTTTAATTGCATAAGCATTGGTTAGATGCAATGCTTAGGACCCATGTCAATTTAACAAGTATTGAAAGCTAAAATAGGATTAGAACAGGAGGTAATTTCTAAAATGATGGAGCTGTTACCTATTCATTAAAGGTGACCTTGCAGAAAGAAAACTACAGTCTGCAAAAGGTCTGACTTCGTGACAAAACTAGAAGTATAACATTAAAAAATTAGTTCTTTCAGGTGGAGAACAGAAAATGCAGCCAATGTTGTATTTTATTTAAGTCTTAGCCTATATAGAAGTCCAGCAAGAAGAACTTTTGAGACAGTTCAACTGACTGGCAATATCAGTAAAAGTATTAGTCATTTTTGTACCTGACTGAACCATCAGTGGATGCTGTCACTACCACATTTTTCTCCTCTTCATGAAATAAGTCAACCACTTCATTAGAGTGTGCCTTCCAGCAGAGCTTTTCCTTTATTTGCTGAGGAAAAAAAGCAACATAACCACATTTCAGGCAGTTCTGTATGCCACCGTGGTTGCTACCTTAGTGGATTTATGAGCATGGCTCTCTGAAAATTAAAAGAGGTGAAAAGGTAATCCCTCCATGATACAGCCTGCAAATGGCATATGGTAGAAATATCACTCAGGGATGTGGATAAATTCATCCTTAATGTAGCCTTTTTGAACACAATGGAATAATGCTAACAGCGTTTTACTTATGTTTTTCTTGTTTTTCACAGCATCAAATTACTATTTCAAGCAAAAGACTTGGCCTTTATGTGCAGGAAACATTTTTAGTCTGTGTGGAGCTCTGAATCCATTTTTCTGTTTGTCTTATTTTAGTATACTGTTGAAGTTAAAAAAATCTGTCAGATTTTTCCTTACATTTTTACTGTTTTGGGGATCTTCTAAGAATGAGGCAATACTCCAGCACATAACATGTCCCTCTGTTTAAGAAAGGAAAAAGGAAAACATCAATAAATGTCAATAGTGCTACACATTCACTAGTTGCTACCATATGCTCTTGGTAAACACTGGGCAGAATGAAGCAGAGATCACAGATCAGTGAAAGTTATTTTAAGGTGAATGTCACTGTCTCATTGTCAAGCAAAGAGTAGAAAATAATGGACTGTTCATTAATATGCAAAGAAATACATATACTCTTTGTGAGCAATGTGTCATTAACTGGATAGGTTTGAAATGGAAAGAATGTAAAGTTTTTTCTTTAAATGATGTGAGTAAAAAATAGTCATCTTGTCAAGACAGTTATCTATTACACAAACTAGATATGAGAGCTTCTTCAGGATTAAAGTGTTTTCCAATCCTGTTAAAATGGACAAAGTTTGACTAATTGCATACATAATGAAAGCTTAATGTTTTACAAGCTTTTAGTGCACTCATGTGAAGCTGGAATCAAAGAATCATATTCCTTTTGGCCCACAGCTGCTCAGTTTCCTGCCTAGGCTCCCTCTTTCCTGATGAAATTGCCTCTTATCTCTCATATCTACTAGTAGACAGGGGAATCTTTTTTGTAATTCCAACTTTCATACTGATCACATCTGGTTTCTAGGACTGTACACTTGCAAGCAAGCAAAGAGGTTGACAGAGAAGTTGACCTTTTCCTAACAAGGAAAAATCTATAATGGGAACAAAAAATAGGTAGTAGCACTGCAGGTAAAAGAATGGTGCAGAAAGCTTGAAAAGCAAATACACAGTGGCACAAACACAAAAGGACAAAGAGAGAATACCAGATGATTAGGTAATAAGGTGGATACTTTTCCACAACTAATTAAAACCCTGTTCAGTGCATGCTGTCTTCCTGAACTCATTTACTGATATTAAACAATGGGGAGTGGAAGCTCCTCTTCATTTTCAGCATTAATGTCAAGCTACTGCTCAGTTTTGAAACAAATGGGGAAAAAAACCTTGCTTCATCCAACTTCTGACAGAGTAAGAGCAGGAAGCTGGCAGGAACAAATTCTAATAGGTATTTTAGAAGAAAAGTGTCACATTAAAGGACAAAAATCTCCTATGACAGATGTAGAAGAGGAAAATTGCCAGGGTGATTGTAGAGGTTTGGAGGAGAACCAAACAGATAAACTCTTGGATTTTCTGCCAAATGAAAGCCAGATTTGGTGTGAAATTAAAAATCTAATGATGAGCTGCTAGCACAGACCACAAGTGCTTTCTTTCCTTATATAGCAGTGTACTGCTGAAGCCATTACTGTGCACTCCATATCAGTGTCCAAATCATGTCTCTTGGTACAGCCACAGCTGCATTTTTTTAATTTAGTTTTATGACCATGGATGTGACATTTTTGCTTGTTTTTAGCAGACATTTCTGGCACATTTACAACATGGTATTTTGTGGTGCTACAAACTGGCCTGAACAGAATAACTAACATGTTTACTCACCCTTACTGCCTGCCAGAAGCATTTTAGTGGAGATGTCTGTACATAGTGCTGTCAGAGGAACCGAAGGATATATTGAAAATGGTGAAAGTTCTTTCACTAAGTTTCCCTAAAAAAAACAAAACAAACACTTATCTTTATAATACCTATATGAAAAAAAAAATATCAATGCATCAGAAGTTGAGTGCCACTGATTTGATCTATTCAGCATTATTCAGCTCATATCTATTAAAAAAGCAGCTAAAAAGGTAGTTTCCTAATTTACTGAATGAACAAGATAGTTGGGATATATTCTTCTGGTTGCCATCTTTTCTACATCAGAAGAACGAGCTATTGCACTCTTCAGGCAATTCACAGTCCATCTGTACCTGCCCCTGCTTTACCACTTATCTCTCATTTGCTGTGGAATATAATCAGTATGCATCTCATTTCCTACTAAAATATTGTTTCTTGCTGAAAATAAACACACAATGTCTCTTTCACCAACTTGTTAGATTTTTCAAGCAAGCATTAGTAGACTTTCTCTCTTACTATCTTTTCAGGTTTAAAAGGAAGTGAGGGAGAAAGTCTTGTTAATAAGGAGAATCTTGACTGTGTCATCCATGTAATGATGATGATAATCATGTCAGTAATGACATCACCATCATCTGAACTTGGAGATTCCTACAGGAATCTAAGCACACTAATATATCAACCATGAAGACAGCAAAACCCAACAAGGCCCACACTTACTGTACTTGAGGACATTTACCATCATATCCTATTTTTGCATAAAACATCTGCAAAGATACCTCATCACCTTTCTGAAAAATTCTCACTCGAATTGCCTTTGCTGGGATTCTTGTTAAAGCCTCACTTGGCTGATGTATTGTGATCATTGTCTGCCACAATGACCAATATTACCCAATCATATCATAGTACTCCCCATTCTTTCTGCATTTACTTTTTATATCTTGTTTAGAGAGATGTTTTCTGGAATAGTCTCACAGGTCCAAGGTGATATGACAGCTAAGCCATTGGCATTCTGTTGTATGAATGGCTTTACAAGCTGACTATAGCTGTGGACACTATGTGTTAGGATACTATTCTCTTCTGATTTGTAACCCTGCTAGTGCCAGACGGCTTGTGCAATGTTCCAGACATATTTTTCTTCTTCTGAGGGTAGGACACTCTGCCTTGCCTATCATCCTTTCTTAGAAGGTAAATGATGTGGGTGAAAAATCAACTTCTAGACTTTCACATAACTTTACAGCCAGTTTTCGTTTTAATTATTTCACATCATGTTTCTTCATTTTCCACTTGCCGTTACTCTCTGAGACAGTTTTTAAAGCAGAACTAAGTTGTGTCTGTGGAAGAAACTATTAATCAAAAATTGCAATAAAGCAACTGCTGCTGCAATTGCTAGTCAAAAAGCATGTTTCCAAAGATTAGTAGAATCACCTTCTTAATGGACCAGTCCTATCCCAAAGACATTCAGATACCTACCTGAGTACTCCAAAGGCAAATACAGCCATTTTCGTGAGCAGAAGCCAGTAGTCCTGCTGCAGCTTTGGATGGTTGTACATTCGTCTTCAAGTACTGGATATTCTTATACCTAGTTGTGTCTTCTGCTTTGGAACACAAAGGATCATACATTTTCTCAACAAGGTTTCATACTGCTTGAATATACAGAAACTACATAACACTAGAAAAAAACTAAATTGGAAAATAAACTCCATCATCAAGATTGTATTACTCTGAAAACATTACAGTGATGGGAAAAAGACAACTGAAAATAAATTAGAATAATCTTCATTATCTTATCTAAACCAGACAGAACTATTGCTCCATGATGTGAGGGAAACTTATTTAGAGTACAGCAACAGATTTCACAGAAACTGCAAGCACCAGTGAGTGTGGAGGAGGAGTGCGAGATAGTGGTCATCAGGACAGCTGAGTTCTGCAGCCTCTGCATGAGGCTTGTAGAGATTATTAATTCAGCAATGAAATGACGTTTAATAACTGAATGACACTTATGAATTCTGGAATCACATATTTCTATACTTCTCAAGTTCAAAACTTGCTAGGTGGTGGTCACAGAGAATGTTTTTTGAGTTCCTGCTCTGACTTCCTGAGAGCTGGAGATGCTGCAGGGGTTCCATGAAGGTCCTCAGTAAAATGGACATTCAGTGGATGCAGGATCTAACATCAGTGTCTATTTCATTGATCAACCACAAGGCTTAGGGATATTCTAATTTCAGGGCATGTTTTCTTGGCAAAATAAATTCAGCTTAAATCCACATTTCAGATGATCAAATTTCTTGTTATTGGGAAAGTCTGCTTTCCAGCAGAGGATTTCTAAATGATTCAGAAGAATCTAGAGGATTTGCTTCTTGCAAATTCACAGACTCCATTTGCACAGCTTTAACTTTAACTTGGCTCTCTCTTGTTCATGTTGTTTTAAGGATTTATACTATATGGAAGATTTTTTCTTCTAAAATTCCATCTGCTTTTGAAGATTTCTCTGTGAGGCCATACACTCATACTTGACTCAAGTTGGCTTCTACTATACCATTTCAGTAAGTCATTCTCAAATATTTATGTAGAAGAGAAGTATGTATAGTTGACATTCCCAGATTCTGCAAGGTTTTCAGCATCATGTCTATATAGAAAAATCAGCCATTAAGCCCTTGCATATCCTACGTCCTAGTCTGGCCTTTGGTAAATAACCTCAAACGAAAGGTGAGCAAAAGATGTTGAGGTGTGTCATCCACATGCCAATGATATCTCAAGTATTCTAAAGACAGTTTGCCAGACAAAGTGACAAACTCAGTTTCTGTGGTAATCTAGGCAGAATTTATGGATCAACAACAAAGAGAATGCAAAACATCTTTCCATACCTCTGATTAACTGAGTATTAATTTCATCTCTGCTTACATTTCCCTAAAAGAAAGGAATAAAATGTAACAGAATTAGAAAATGGAACTTGGGTATAATTACAGAACAGTTCCCTACTTGAAATTCTTTAAGAACTTTTTTTTTTAATTGAAGAATTTAAATATTCCCCCAATTTCCATTAAGTCTGTGACAGCACTGAGTGAAAACAAGAAACATTTAATCTGAAATGAATTAAAATCACAGATGAACAAATCACAAGTTAAATTAATTGGAATTTAGGAGCACACTAAAGGTACATTTGGCTGAAGACAAGCAAAGTCAATCACTTACAGTCAGGTAAGTGCTGGAACAGGTTGCCCAGAGAAGTTGTGGATGCCCCCTCCCTAGAAGAGTTCAAGGCCAGGCTGGATGAGGCTTTGAGCAACCTGGTCTAGTGGAAGGTGTCCCTGCTCATGGCAGGGGGGTTGGAACTGGATGATCCCTTTAAGGTCCCTTCCAACCCAGACCATTCTATGATTCTGTGATTCTGTGATTCTATGATTCTATGAAGTGAACGTAACCTAGATCTCTTCCTTAGACAGTTTAATTCAGAACATGCATATAGCCTTGTTTCTTCCTTGAGCAAAGATGAACAAAGTGCATAAGTAGCAGTAATATATTCACTTCTGCATCTTCAGTATGAGAATTGTCACAGTCCTTCATTTGTGCATTATTGTATGGGCTTTTGAATGTCCCCAAGGCTGACAGTATACTGGCTTCAAAAATTGCCAAGTCAAATAAGGCGGGAAAAACTATGCACTTGCAAGTGTCCACTTCAGTCTCATCTTATCTATTGATCTGTAAGGCTTGATGTGTTTGGCTTTTTGAGATCTTTTGAAGACCTGCAAATTACTGTTCATTTTGTTATTCTAATGACTACATAGCACAAGATATTGTATACTTTAGTTTCAGGATCACATGTAGGCCTGTGTCTACTTGGGAATCTATGAACGTGCCATGCTCTGCTGAAACAATATGCTGGAAAGAATCTGAGATGTAGCAGGATTTTCCTCTTTTTGCCTACTTGCTATTTGTTGATCTGAAGATATGGCATGTTCTTTTGGCATAAAGGGACAAAAAGTGCCATAAAAATCATAATGCTGTCTTTAGTAAAAATACACAGATTGAGACACTGCCATCTTGATGGTAAATTAAAGAAAGTTCTCATACTGTCATATGAAAGCAATGTATAATGTATCCAAGCAAGTGTGGCTGCAATGTAGATGTGGTTCCACTTTTATTCAAGTACTTCATTATTTATTTATTTTACCTTCCCCTTTGAGTTCTTCTATAACCCCATTTGAAAGTCAGAATTGATAGTGATAAGCACCTGACACAAACACTTTGATAATCAGGTATTCCATTCCATCTATCTATCTGTCTGTCTGTCTATCTATCTATCTATCTATCTATCTATCTATCTATCTATCTATCTATCTATCACAGAGCTAGCTGCCTGACAGAATGTATTCTTAATCCCCCACTTCATTCAGCTTAGGTGAACAAAGTTAATTTCTCTGTAATTCTTGATATTTAGTTTTGTGCATGGCTTTATGGAGGGATTTTACTCAGCTACAGGATTTTAAAACCAAAACCAAAATGAAAACAGAAATTTGTTTTGAATGCTACCGAATCCCTGAAGCCACTATACCTACCTTATGTAGGTTTGAAGAATTGCTCTTGTGCTCTGGAATGGCATTGCTATCACTCCTCACAGCAGCAGTAGTAGGGGGCAGGGAACTATTTTTCCTTTGTGAAAGAAATTATTGGAGATCACTGACATTCTTAAAGATACTGTTTGCTATCTAGAAACCAACATCATCCACTTTAATAAACACAGTGCCTGAATTGATTAGACTGATTAGACTAAGGGTTGTTGGTGTATTCGATATGTATTCAAGTAACTAGGCAATACTTGCATATTACGAAGCCAATCTCTCCTGTCAGGAGTTTGGAGGCAATTAAATCCATGGTAAATCAAAATTAACACTGGTGTTCATACTCAGGAAGTGAAGGGGAAAAATTCAGTGCATGCCAATACCTTGTTTCCTTTCATTCTACACAGCACTTTGCTCTGTAAATAGTTTTCAGTTAATTATAGAGACTTATTTTCAATCTGCTAAGGTAATGATCAGAAATGGGATTCTGTGGAATAAACTCAGGAAAAAAATTTGGAGGTAGTCTTCAATGTTTGTGTTTCTGAGTCAAGAAAAGTTTTGACTGGGCTAATGAGAAGGTCTGTCCACATAACTTACACCAATATCACAGCTGCTCTGTTCTTGAGAAGAGTATCTGAATAAATGGGATAATGTAAAATACATATAGAAAGTATGCAGCTGAGGTAGCCCACTTAAATTTGGACAGGTGGCCATGACTTTGTAATTTTTAAGTGTTGGATTTTACAAACTTGCTACCACTCTTTAACATTGTGTGTGTATATATGATCAAAGTCAAATTCATCTGGGTACCTTCCCAGTGTGTACAAAACATCCTAAGCTATATGATACAAAGATATTGTAGAATCCTCCTGCTTAAGCGTAATCAGAACTTTTCTTGATTTATAAAAAAATCTATTTGTGAATTATAATAATGGCATTTGAATTTAGCTAGGATTTATTAAATTAATAATTAATAATTAAGCTGTAATGTCAAAAAGCAAATCTATGTTCAATTAAGTGGCACTGGTTCATTTAGGGGTATAGTAAATGCATAAGCTACTCGAAGGCTTTAGAGCAGCATAAGACCATAAACCTTCCCTATGATTCACAAGAGCAAAACAATTGCCTAATTGCTTAAGACCTTAAAGCTGCATAAATAGTTAAACCATACTGAGTCCTTTTGGCTACTGTTGCCTTTGCATATCCATTGGAACACTATTGCTTCTGAAGTTATGTACAGGTGCAATGCCTTTTTCTCCAAATGAGCATATTTGGCTAAAATTTTGTTCTCCATCCAACACTACCAACCTATGCCTGCTTCTCTTGCACAGTTCAACGAGCTTGCCTCTCTCTTTGCTGAGAGTATCTAATACCGTGAGGACTGCATCAGGTTTAAAATAAAGAAAAAGCCTACTGCCATACAGTTATCTCACAGAGGTAAGAAACAAAGAAGGTACAGTATACAGGAAAACTAATACCTGACAAAAGCTGACATCTGTTGAATTCTTCATCAAAATTAGACTTAAGAGGTCATTTAGAGGACAAAAGGATAGCTTAGTGGAGTGGTAAAAAAAAGAATATGGATTGATAAGCCTTATAAAAGTTTAAGGTTGGGAAAGCTAATTGATTGTTTGAACTTGAAATGATTAAATGCAAAGAAAATCTCAATTTAAATCAGCTGTCTTGGACAAACATTACATCAGTATACTACAACAAACTTCCACATGACTATGCCTGTCCTGCAGGAAGATAAAATGCATACAGTTACCTGGAAGACAAAGCACTATGTACAAGGAATAACATGGCATTGACTCCAGGTGCTTGACGAACTGAAGCCTGGCTGTCTTCACTAATTTTACTCCTGAAAATAAAGATGTTTGTACAGGATGTGTCAGATAGTTTGTGTGTTTTTCACAGAAAAAGTTGTGGACTTTATTTGTAATCTAAAAAAATGAAACATTTCATTTCCCAGAATGTATTTCACCTAAAAGTTTTAGACACAGTTAATCAGAATCAATTAATCAGTAATGATGGATTAGTGTCAGTGAAGAGTAGGTACAGAATCTGCCTGTGCCAGGAAAAACAGGAGCCTGATGGAATGATGAACATTTCATTCAGCTAGGTATTTTCTTGAGATTTAGTATTTAAGAGAAAAGTAAAGTAACTTATGTTGAAGTTAACCAGCTAAGTTGACGTTAGAAAAGTACCTTGTTCCTGGCATTCAAACTAGTCATTTGAACTTTGGATAAAATACTCCGCTTACAAAGCACTGACTTTCCTGTCTTCCATGCATCCACATGAATTGGCTCCCTCATATATGGGGAGGCAAAAGCAAAGGAAGAAACAGCCAGAACTGCAACTAAGTTTTGATTATTTCCTGTGGTACAGAGAAACTCGGCTCACTTTCTTACAAACATGTCAATTTTAAACATGAAGGATGCTGTGAAACTATTGGGTAGGATAGTTAAATATTGACTTTATATGGTTTAAAAAGACATTTATTCCATCACCAACACAGAAATACTGCTGTGCTGCTCCACTCAGTCTAAGCAGACATGTTGTCATTGTTCACTTTCCTGATGTAGCAGCTTAATCCGCATGAGAATGAGAATCTGTAACCATCCTATGCTCACTTTTTGTCACTTTCTGTGAAATATTTTTACTACCAAACCTCCAAAATCACTTCAGATTTCTCGTTGTTGAATGTGACTTCTAGTCTTCTAGGTATAGACACTGATACTGATACTGATACTGATAATGTAGAGCTCTCTCTCTTGATCAGTTCTCCTAACTGCAATGTCAGAACTAGCTAGCAAAGTAGTTTGAAGTGGGAGGGAGGGGTCCCAAATAAATAGCTAAGTTAATTCCTGCTTGTCCATCATAATTTCCAGTTGGGTATATTAGAATTTCCAATATGCCATTTGAAAAGTTTGTGTGAAATACTGGAGATCAAAATGCCTTCATGAAAGCAATACTTACAGGCATCTCACAGAGGCAGATTCAAAATCCCACAAAATTATTTCACCATTTGCACTTCCTGTAGCTATCAAACTGCATCCTTCTACTTTTAAAACATCGAAACACTTAATTTCCACAGAAGGTACAAAATTCTACAAGGAACATTAAACAAAAATATTTGAGTAAGAGCAGTGTGTGCAGCAGAGACTGAAATATTTTAACTGTTAATTTAACAAGATGCCTAAATTGACCATGTCTACAACTACTGCATATTCATTGCTATTCTAATACTATTGTATTTGAGCTACACAAAAGCACCAGAAGGAAGCAGGGAGTGACAATACTGGGAGATACCCTGCTGCAGAAGGCAGCGGCCTCAATTGCCAACCTGACCAGCTATTTATCACACAGTTGCAATTAGAGCATGTGAAAACATCTGTAAGAACTGAAGATTAATTAGAAATAAGTATCTATGGAGATACTTTAATCAGGTTAAAGAATAAGCCACTGAACAGAGATATAATGACCTTTCCATAAACATAATCCACATCTGTTACACAGTCAGTGAAATTATGCAAACCAAAACTTAAGCCTCATGGACTATTCAAGTTAAATTGGTCAAAAGTTGAAACATAAATTTGACATCTTATTTTACCAAAGCAATAAGAAGAGAAAATGAAATCACTTTAATACCCAGCTTGATCTTATGTGCCACTATTACTGAAGGACAGTCTAGCTATAATGAACAGCATTTCATTTCTAGAAGACTTCATACAAGAACTTCAACTTACTATTTTGTACAGGAATGTGAAGTGTATCTTCAGAGAAGCTGCTTAATCATGGCAGCAATCATGTAATTGATTTTTAGGCAGATATAGCCCTCAGAAACAATCACTTCCTGACATGATTTATTTTAGACCTTCAGTGTACTGAAAAGCTCGGAATATTTATTTGGTTCTTACCCTGTTGCTAAAACATGAAATCCTTGAGGGCACAGAAAACATTTTACTTTCTAATCTTCTGTAAATGATGTGGAACTTTGAAACATTTCTCACCTCTGTATCATTCCTCAGAGAACTGGTGTCAGACAGCAGCTGAACATCCGGAAAAAAGTCATATGTTTGTAAGGTGTCAGGATTCAGCGACAGAGACACAACTGGATTCCTTCGTGGAAATGACACTGCTTCAGGAAGCACCCATGTGACATACAGATATGTTTGAACTGAGTTACCCTATTAAAATAACCAACTTAATGAAAAAGGAAAGAAAGAAAGAATTTCTATGTTCCTAAGAAAATTATCAGCAAGTGTGTGTTAAAAGCTTCTTTTTTTGGTGCCAAAATACAAAAACTATTACAGGTATCACCTAGCATATGCCTATACTGCAAACTGAAGCACCATCCAGAGAGATTCCAGCTCACTTTAATTACCTGCTGCTATATTAAAAGCTGTCCAGCTGAGGAGTTCAGAGCTTTTGATTTTACTCAGTTTAACTACTCCTTTAAAGTAATTTGTCTCACAGTTGTAGCTGCTTATTTTATTAACATTGTTAGTCTCCAGTTCATGTCTACCATGCCAGTGAAACTGGCAGTTGTTCCAACTGTGTGAGAAGAACAAGCCACAGTTCAGTCATAGCCCAGAGACATTGATTCTTCCCCTTGTGCCGAGAGGCTACTGGGGGTCACCTTGAGAATAACAGACAATTTTTCAGACAATAACAAAATCACTTCAGTATCTAGTTTCTGCTTTAACTTTGATATTTCTGTCCATTTTGGAAAGTGTTACTGAAATAATCTCCTTAGGTTTTCTATTGTTTTCCCAGATGCCTTGAATTCCAGAAAGAAGCAATGATCAAGATTTTAGTAAATCTTATGATATTAAGTGTATCAAACAAGAAATACCTTGGGGGAAGGACTAAAAATTGAGAGATCTATAGTAGATTCTTGCAGAGGATTAACTGGTTTTGGGGTGCTACTCAAGTTTACCTTGCTAACTTCTATATTCAGAGCCTCTTTAAAAGATAATAATAGTAACAACCTGTATTTCTCATTATTACTGAAACAGTTGTATAAAAAAGTAGTTCTTCAATTATGTGAAACAGTATTAACGTACTTAGATATCAATGCACTTAGATTCACAAAAATACGGAGGAGATTCAACTGCCCACAAACCTGTTTGTCAAGGGATAAATTTATATTGCATGAATAATTTAACAATTTCAGTAATAACACTGGGTGGCAATTGGTGTAATCTAGTATTTAAGAAAAATCTGAATAACAAAAGAAAACCCTGTATAAGACAGCTTTTTATTAGCAGGAGGCTCAAAAGTAGTAAATTGTTTACCAAGATGAGAGCTTGTATGTTTTTTATCCCTAAATGAATCATTTGACTAGTAAAACTTACTACTTCTCCCTAGAACCTTTATTGCCATTCACATAGTGGATTTAAAGTTTCAGAAAGAGAATTTTCTCTCAAGTAAAACATTTCCATTTGAGGAAGAAAATTCTACAGAAATATGGTTTGTCTGAGAAAAGAAATCCCAAGTATTGTGAGCTCCAAATGTATCCTGTTAATTTTAGCTGAAGCGTGCACAGAGTAGACTCTCAAAATCAAGCAAAGCAAGTAAATCTGATTTGTTACTGTCTTGTTTCCTTAAGTTCTTAAACAGCCACTGTCTTAATCTAATAATTTTAGGAAAAAAAAAAAAAAGTCATGGCCACCTACTGTCCACAGAGGGAAGATGTACCAAGAGGGATATTAGGCCACAGTTGAAGAGATTCAAAGAGACATAAGTGTATAGGCCTGAGGCCCCTGAGGTTTGTGAAACTGAATCCTGAGTTGTGGGAGCTTCCTATCAGTAAATACTGAATGGAGGCTCTATGGTATACAAATGACCAGGATGGGTCAGCAATATCTGAGTCTGAGGGCTCAGCTGCTGAACTAGGACAGTGATCTCTACAATGGACAGGTATCCAGAACCCAAGAAGGTGATGCTGTGTCTTCCACTGCCTGAGGAGCGCACGAAGGCTGAAAGGCAGTGGTGAAGGAGGAAAAGGTACAGCTGCCTCATGAGAGCATGGCCTTAGGCCTGAGGTGCTGTTACCAGTGCAGTGAGGCTGAATATGTACGTAAACAGGATTTGCAGGAACAATTCTAACCAGCCTCAACTGCTGGTGAACTAGGAACTCTTTAAACAGGGTAAACACCGTGTATGACAACAACAGCAATATTTCAAAGCTTTTACCTTAAAGGATTTATAAGTACTGAAATATCAATCACAAACAGAAAAGCAAATGCAAGGAAAGAAATTATCAGAATGCTGAAAACCAGCAATAGACTAATGAGGATATTAACACTCAGACAGAAAGGCAGAAAACTAATTTGATGACATGGAGACAGTTGATTGTCAGTTCTGACAGTTGTTCTTGTCAGTTTCTAAAAGTTTATCTATTAATTAATGGAAATGTCCTATTTTCTCTTGAAAATTAGGAGCTACCAAATTAAGTGAGAAAAAAAAAAAAGTATATTTGAAAAACCTGAATGATTTTCATCTTCCCACTCTTCTCCAAAACAAGAAGTGCATGTTGGCTGTCTTTAGCCTTTAGATAAACTATCTTCAGCAGACGACACTCATCTTTGCTGTTCTGAGCCAAAGGCAAGGCTTTAACTTCCTGCCCGCTTTCAAACTCCCAGACTTTCACTGTTCCTACATATGGATGAGAAAGATACACAAAAGGGAATGAACTTTCAGTAACAACCTGTGCTTCAAAGTCAGAAACTTGGACTGGATCAAACAGGGAAAGGAGAAAAAAAAAGAAAATTGAAGGTTGAGCTAGTCCCTGGTCTTACAAAAGCTCTAATATTGTGTGTGTTTTTCTTAGGAAAGCACCCTTAGGGACACAAAACTCACCAGAAAACATCTTCATCACTAGCCCCACTATTTTTCCACCCTTTTTTCATGTCTGCTTTATCCGGCAGCACAGGATAAAAGACCAAACCTATCTTGCTGCTGTTTCTGGACTAACATCATCAGAGAGCAAGCAGAGTGTGGACTGTCAGGCAGAAGACTTCAGGTTCTGTACTACAGCAAGGAGTAGAGAGACCTGGTTGCTGGATTTGTCCCACAGAGCTAGCAGGGAGAAGGAGCTACAGCATTGTCTTAAATGAAGCAGTTATTCTATATGATTTCACTTTTGCAAGACTTGATAGTATTCACATTCTGTCATGCTCTTAAGATCCATAAAGTGTGCGGTCTCTGCTCCCAAGTATAAAAAAGAAACATTAGCCCCCATGCTGTGTGGAAAAGGCCATCTCCTCTTTATATGAGGGAGCTTTCATATATTTCACATATTTTAATACTGCTTGAACATTTGAATGTCAGAAGAATTATTCAATCATCTTATCAGATTACCAAATTACTAAAGTTTGCTGCAGAATTCAGTGTAGCACTTCTGTATTGAAGAGGTCTTGTCACATTACCTAAAACGTATGCACCCTAAATAACGAGAAAAATTTAGGAAACATGTAGATATATATATTCTAGTGATGTATATATATATACTCTAGTGTTCAGGGTCTGCAGAAAGTATAAAATGGAGCTTAAATACTTTAAAATTGAGCAACTACTATTCTCCATCTGCAGCCATTTAGTTACAGTATGGTATACAGATCTAGGTCCTAAGTCTTATAAGGAAACATTTTCAGACCAAGAGTTTTGAAGATGGTCTTCCATAGAGCAACAGGCTAGCAAAGTATCAGAGCCCAAGCAGCCAAAAATCACCTCTCCATGAATCATGTACCAAACAAAACCCATTCGAGACAACCCTCCCCACGCCACCTTTTTCCTGAGACCAACACCTGTGCACTCCTTTCTGTGCATACTTCCTCCCATCTTGGAAGCAAGCCAAAATTTATTCTTCTGTTATTGAGACAGTCAAGGCAAAGAGTTCTGTCTGCTCATGTAATATATAATTTTAAATAAATGTAATAAAAATGTGGTAATTATTTAATTGCTTTACCATCACAGGCCCCAGTAGCAAGATAAAAACCACTTATTTCAATGGCTGCACAGGTCACTTCAGTATCCAGCCCATGTGCATCTTCAATCTGATATATTTGATATCCTGTTTCAAGGTCCCAGACCTGAAAAAATGAAGATGGTAATTATTTGTACCCGGTCCACCAAAGCTCATCAAACAATGTGTTCTAGTGTAACTGGAGAAAGACTAATACTTCCAAAAGCAAATTTTCCCATCCCATGAATGTTACAATAGCATACTGCCATGTTTTTTTACTGAAATATTAATGTAATTTCCCTGGAAATGTTCTTCTCCCCAGAGAAGCCAGGGGGAGGCTTTATTTAGTATTCTATGAGAAAGACCCTTTCAGTCAGAGAGACTGTTGTTAAATACAATTAGTTTTTACAGTGCAAAAGCAAAAAAAATCTAACCATAAGGAATGGTTTGGGCTATACTTTCTATGCTGAATATAAAACTGAAGCTTTTCAAAAACATTTGGTCTAAAAATGTAGGAACAACTATATCTGATCATATCTAATTTAAACAATGCCTTATAATGAAGTACCAGTACAAAGTTTGGTCACTGTAGTGGAGTAGCTCAGATTTATGAAGTAGCCAATCACGTTATATGCACGGTCTGGATCTGATTTTCTGCAGCACCAAGTGCCCCAAATGATCTTGTGATTGTAATGGTGTTGTAGCCATGGTGGTCTGGGCAAGGCAAGGTTTACAGTTAGGAATAACATCTTTGCTGATTGTATAAAATGAACAAACCTTTACACAAAGAAGCCTTTCTCCCCAGGAATGGCATCACCAGCTGGCCCAATAGAGATGCTACCTCTCTCTACAAGTCTTGCCATCTAACCTCATCGACAGCTAATGAAAGCTGAAGGTCTTTGGTACTTCTGATGGTCATTGTCACACTGTTAATTACAATGGTCATGATTCATTTTATCCATCTGTAGGTTTTCTGACACTTGCATGGCAACTATATTTTAGTGGTTCAAATGCAACTTATAAAGTTAATAAGCAAGTTTAATCTTTTCATTAATGTGTCAACATAAATAGAGCTGTGACTAAAAGTGATCTCCATCACTTTATTTTTCTTGGTAACTGGCTACTATATTCAACAGTTCTCCCTCACTGTTTGACTTGAAATCCTTAAGGCTTGGAACAACACATTCTAGGAAATTATTTGAATAAGAAAAGGATCTACAGAAGGTCAGCAAATTGGCTCCCGAACTGCTGCCAAATAGAAGCAGATCAGACAAAAGAATAAGAAACAAAACAAAAGGATAAATAGTCAGGTATCATAGTTTAGGCACACTGTATGTGCCAGTGAAATTTCTCCATTTTAGTGAAGTTCTTTTTATCTGAGAGCAGCATCTTTTACACAGTCCTCTTTTCCTGTTTCCTGAAGTTTTCCTTTGTAGCTACAAAACAGCCAAAGATTTTTCACTACTGTTGCTATACTTGCAGGAATCCAGTGCAGGAACAGGTGAAGTGTACAAAAGTACAGCAAATGGAAATAAAATTACAAATAAATCCAGTACATCCAAAGCCTTGCTCAATCTGCCTGCTGCTTGCAGTGCAATTATGTGGATGGAGGTCCAGGAAGTAGTTCTCTGACAAAAGTAATGCTGCTGAACCCAAATAGTTTATTCATCATGGCTACCACTTCCTTAGCGAATCTGAGCACAAAAATAGCCTCAATACCAACACTATGAATAATAAACACTAATCACTTATCTAATTGCCCAGTAACTTACTTGTAATAAAAAAGATGAAACTTTTAAGGTTTAAATGGTGACAACTTACACTCACCTTCAGTATTGACTCAGAGCAGATAGTGAGAATTTGATGAAAAGCCCTGTTGTAAACCAGAACATTGACACTTCTCTCATGTGTCTGTGGCACCTGTCTCATATCTTGTATCATATGAGCTAGAGGGTAAATATCAATGACAGCTGAACCTGCATATAGTGAGAGGAGTGAGAATATATGCATTTTACGTATAGTACCAGTCACTTTCCCTGGATTAAAAAAAAAAAAAAAAGATTTTTAAATCATAGGATTTATTTGAGTTATTCTGAAGAGAGCAAGGAATATTGTCTGGTCCTTGAGAATATCTGTTCTTTAAATGAGAAAACATTCACACATGCTCCCCAGAAAGCACCAGTTAAACAATGGCTAAGTGTTTCCCTGCCTTAAACAACCACCTGCCCAGTTTTGATGGGATTGATACCCACTGAATCACAGAATCACAGACTCTAAATCATTAGAAGTCGTAAAACCTGCAGTCCCAGAATGGGTTGACATGGGACGGAATCAACCCCAAAAAATAAAACTCTAATTGGCAGATATCACTAAAATGAATTCTGGTATCCAGTTTCTCAGACATAAAGCAATTCTGTCTGCAGGCAATGATGATGTCTTTCCAGTACCTTGCTTTATGCAGCACTGCAGGTCTGAATGGTGTTTTCCAGACACTTCAGTGCTCTTGGATCAGAAAGGTTGTAAAGACAGAGGCGGATGAGGAAGACAAGACAAAAGAAAGGGCAAGGTTTTTACAGTGCAGGCTCACAAGCCAGACTACACATGCAGCCTCCTATTTCATTTCCAGTATTAGTACAGTTCAACCAGCAGAGGAGCAGCAGTCAGCAGTGGGTATACAGCAAAGGACAAAATTGCCTAATACTTGGCGTAAGTCCAGGCATAGAGGCCAGCAGCTTGGAAAAAGGCACAGAAGGAAAGCCATGGCAATGTTCAAATGAAGCATGAAGGTGAGCCATGATTTATGGATGTTAGTGAACTAATAACTGAAAATCTTCTCTGTAAAGTCAGGTACATAGCAATGAGAATTAATTCGCCCACATATAGCCTCAGTCTCTTGCCCTCTTCATGGGCAAGGAGACATTAACTTAGCCTTTTAATGGAATTATTAACAGAGTCCAAGACCAGATCTTTACAGATATTTAGGCACTGTTCCAATCATTGTTTATAAGGACAAAGTTACCTCATTTTGTCAAGGATTTATCCATGTAAAATCCCTATTTACTAAGCCTTGAAAATCTCGCTAATTTAAATTTGAACTGAAAATTTTGTTTGTATTCTTTAGTGATTAAAAATCTTTAAAAGCTAGCGTAATTAATATTCTGGGTATTTTTAAAATGAAACCTAGAAGCTGAAGTTTCTTAAGCTTTGAAGTGCTTACCAAATGTCTAAATACATATAACAATTTGTGGACTCTAGTCCAAAGTATATATTTAGGCTTCTAAACCAGGTTTATTAGCACAAAGATTCAGCAGAAACTACTAGATCCCTGGAAACAAAATGTTTCATGTTCGTCTTCTCAGATTTGACAAGCTTTGCAAGCTTTGTGCCTTGTTCCTAATCCAAGGACAGAAAAAGCTGTCTCCAAAGGCAATGACCTTATTTGCCCAGTATATCTCAGGCCTCTATAGCCTCAGAACAGGTTCAAAGCCAGTTTTTTCAGTGACTATGTCTCCAGGGCTGACAAACCCTGCTGGTTTCCAGAGTCTCTGCCTTAGATACAGAAGGCTAACATCCTCAGTGACACCTGCGAAGCCCTAGTCCCTTTGATGTCCAGGCTCCCTGCTACAGAGTCAGGAAACAGCTCAGAAACCTCGGGATGAGTTCCCACAGCATTTAATTCCTAGTCAATCAGACAGTGCATCTATTGACACCACAGATTGTGGGGCTCTGAGTTAAAAAAGGGGTTTAAATACCCTTGTGAGGGCTCCGCAGAGACTATACTTTGCTGCTTTGATCTCCAAATGGGAGGAGGGTGCTAGAGGAATAGTTAGGGGAAGATTAGCAGCTTAGTAGCTTTCAAGAAAGGACAAGGCTACAGAACAATATCTGTAGTCTAATTTTTCTGAGGAAGGCTCACCTTGCTTTCAGAGAAGCCTTTCTCATTTCCTCTGGTTCTTGCTGCATATTTTCATGCATATTTCTATATTGAAATTAGCTCCACATATATAACAAGTCCTACTTTAAAATGGTCTTAATGTGCAAATACCCTTATTTCCCAGTATTCTGTACATCTCATATACCTTACTCATGTACTCCAGTTGTATGTAACTAAAGAAAATCGCGTTCTAGGAGAAAGGATATTCTCTCACACATCAACTGCAGTAACGTACCAGTGATAAGTGTGCCATGATCATTGTCAAATACCATGGCAAAAGTCTCCATCTCTTCAGGGCTCCCTTGATTATCATGGAAGACCTGCAGCAGTGAAAGGGTCTGTATATCCCACACTCTAAAAATCTAGAGGGAGAGAGAGGACACAAAATCTAGTACTCTGTCATGATTGGATTTTCAAATACTTTTTGTTTCTATGACAGCAATATTATAGCCTCCAATGAAAATCACTTTTTTAAGAGTGGCACATCTCAAAATATGCAAGACAAATATCAAAGGTATCTTTATACGCATTTTACTAATGATAAAAGGCATGGGAAGACTGAGTTTTGTAATCTTGACCTGGCAAGTCCACAGCAGAACCAGATCTCCTGAGAACTGGTTCTACTCTTTTATGACAAGATTAATCTATTGTGTCATACTTTTCAGTCACATACAGAGAAATGCCAATAGTTTAAAAGCACATATTTGAACTGGAATATCAAACGGTGTGCAACAGTACAAAGATAAATTTCAGAGGTTCCAGATAAAGGAATTTCTGAAATCTTTGATTGACAGCAGATGTTGGAGCAAATCAGAATGAGGACATACCACAGAAGGAGCATTTTTATGTATATATACTGCTTATGCTCTCCGTTAGCAAATGCTACTGATCACAATCGGGGTACTATCTTGTAAGGAGCACTAGATATATTAGGAGTATTTCTTCTCACTTTCAGTTTCAATGAAAAACACAGCACTTGCTTTAAACACTAGAATTACTGTGTTGAACTTACTGCTATCCCATGCAAACTGCTCTTAATCCTGCAGGAAATAATTATTTAATTTCTCAGATTCTGTGGTGTTTAGTGTGGTGTGTTCACCTGCCAAGTAATCTTACCATGCTTTCAAAAGTTATTCTGTCATCACGTTTGCCTTCAATTCTTTTTGAGCTGCCAAAACCATGGTGAGTTTTATATAGGCATTTGTGCAAGTTATTTGCATTCATTCAATTGTGTTAGTAAGAGGTGGGGCTGCATTTTTAATTGGGATTTTAACACAGAAAGAGATCAGTACAATGCTCCCACCAATACTGGGAGTGTTGTGGGCATTGACAAAAATCATTGAATCTTCAGATGAAATGCTCCATAACATATAAGTCCATAAAACACATCAGCACAAACCTATGAAATACTCAACTGAATTTGATAACTGAGCTGTGTCTCAGACAGAACTATCACATGAATAATTCTGCTTCTTGTGCTACAGTCCCTGGAGGTCTTCCTCTCAGCTGTTCCTTTTTCTTAACTTCGTCACTCAGTTGAGATCTCAGTGGCTTTTTTTTAGGTGATCTTGATGCAGTTAGTCAAATTCTAACTTCATGGACTTGGCTAGGAAGCACAAAACAGCTAGTCTGCCCTGACTGGGGCTGGGCTGCTGTTTCTCTAAAAGAGCAATAATTTTGGGAAATCTGATGAGTAAAAAAAAAAAAAAAAATCCTAGGAAAAATCCTAGGGAAATCCACTGCCATTCTTTGATTCATCCTAGGATCTACTATATGGTGACAAATATTATCATAAAGGTAGGCTCAAGTCCAAAGATGTCTGTAGCAGACAACTTGGATGCAGATTCTTGCATTATATTCCTGAAAATGTACTTAATTCATCTACAGGTAAAAGCAGGTGTGTTGGTGTATTAGCTTGCCTATTGTGGAAAGACAGCCCAGTAAGCCTCTTGAAACCTGAGCATCTGTCCATGACAGATGGGCATTGTAACAGAAAAAGAAGCAAGCAGAATTGGGACAGCAAGACTGGAAGTTCATTTTGAAATTACTTGATTTTCTTTCTGACTGATATATGAGATAGCACAATGACTGGCACCTTAGGAAAACTTAAAAGAGCTTAGACAGAACAAAGAACCTAGAGCTCTGTTCGGCACTTCCATATCATTTCATAGAAGTTTTAATGTCCTAAGCTACTTGCTAAGGCCTTTAACAAGTCATGCCCCAGGAAATGACTTAGACTCAGTCTTCTGTCAGAAGTGTTAGAAACTACTATATCTGATGTGTAACTCAAATTCAGCACAGTCAGGGTGCTACTGACCTAGAAATGCCGGTGGCTGGTAGAAGACAGATGGATTAAATTATCATTAAAGACATTTGATTTGCAAAGTAATTGCTTTTATCGCATCTTGCCTAACACCAAGCAAGAAATCTGACAGGAAGAAGTCTGAGGGAAAAAAAAAAGCACAGCCTCATAAAGGAAACAGCTACAATCAAATTCACTGCTGAGAATGGAGAAAATTCAGTTCCATAATGTTGCACACCTTTTAATGCAAAGATCTTTGCAAACCTGAAACAGCCCTAAGAAATACCTGTATAAATTTGAGACTAGATAATTTTAGTCCTGCAGAGTACCACTTATATCTGTCCACTTGATCATATAAAAGCTTAAACTTTTTTTTTTTTTAATAGAACTACTTCAGGAAAAAAAAAATATTTTACAACTATAAACAGACAATTAAATGGTTTCCCAAAAGATATAACCCACAAGTTTTGACTATTTCACCATAGACTATTCCCTTCTTTATTTTGAAACCTATTCATTTTTGTGTTGCACAGAGTATGTGTCCATTATAATTCAAAGGCAGTATGTCATGACTTCACTTGTGCATATGTTAATGTTATGAAAAGTTCATTACAAGTTGAGAAAGTTAGGGCAATGTTGCAGGTAGATCTCCAAGCTCAATTCTGGCACAGTCACAATTAGAAAATGTAAAAACAGCTGTAAGAACTGAAGATTAATCAGAAGTCGGTATCTATGGAGATAGTCTAGTCAGGTGAAAGGAATAAGCCATTGAGCAAAGATGTAATGACCCTTCTATAAACATCATCTAGATCTGTTACGAAGTTAGTAAAAATATACAAAACAAAACTGGAGAGAGACAATTCCAATAATCTCATGAACTATTCAAGTTAAATTGGTCTACAATTGGAACATAAATTTGACAGCTTATTTTATTAAAGCAATAAGAAGAGAAGATGATTTTAAAGCACAGGGGAATATAAGTAAGAGCCTCTTGCACTATTTCTTGCTGCTTGTTCAGCCGTTAATGTCAGTACTACATTAAGAAAATGCAGTTACTTAAAGTGACTTAAAGCAAAAACATGGACACATCACAGCATTCATAAATCTCTTTCCTTCCTTCTGGCCTTCTTCCTTTCCCAGCCCATGGGCAGGGATGGGGAGAGTGCCTAGACCACTGTTCCACATGAGTAAGTCTCACAAAAGGCATCACCAGCAGGGCCATGAGATATATAATGTCACTGCTGTTCATTTGCATCAGCAATATAACTGTACATGAATTAATTCACAAAGAGCAGCAATGAAAGGCATGTTTATTTGGAAATTAGGAGGTGACTAGGAGGAGTTGCCTTAGGAACATTTTCTCAGTAATAACTTTAATGTTCTGCTTCTTTATTGAAGAACTTCCCACAGCAACCTAACAAATGCCAGCAACCCCAGAAGCCTTCTGAAAACATATTCTTTATGGCAAAATGCTTCTAGACTGTGTCTTCTGAAATCACAGAAAACAGACTATTCAAGCAAACAAAACACATTAGGGAGGAGGGGGAGTGTGGAGAGAAGGAGCTTCAATGCTTTTTGGAAACAAATTTCCTTCTTCCCACTGTTTCCACCTTACAGGAAAAGCTGAGCTATACCTAAAGCAACATTATATCTACAACACTGGCCCACAATTGTGTATATTTGCATAAATAAACATTTTTCTCTCAAGCAACACCTTTCTTCAAGCCCTAAAACTCAGCACATAGAAAAGTCTGGTCTAAAGTCTATGTTTTATGAGCAAGTGAAAATCCTTCTATTTTTCTTAATACACACACAGAGCCGGACAGCAAAAGATTAATCTTACCAACTAAAATGGGAACAACAGAGGGAGACAGAACAAAGATGGGAAATAGGGCAAGACAAAATTGGCAAATAAATATTTTACATGCTCTTGGTACAGTAAAGTTCAGGCTTGGGACCACTTAGCCCCTAATGGGTTGTTATGAGGCGGCCGCTGTGGAAACATGCTTTGACTTTGGAAGAAGTGAATCATCTTCTGCCTCTTTTCTGTCTGTAATTAACTGAGATAGAAAAGGACTAAAGACGTTCATTTGGGATTTGCTGACAGCTTTGTCACCCTCCCTGATGCCCCTGCCCAAAGATAATCCCTTCAAATTACTGCTAGTTAACAGTAAGAAAGTGACCTTAAAACACTGCTCTTAAGAAAATATCTCAACAACTCTCAAGAGAAAGCAGTAACTTCCTTTTAGTGCTTCCAAACTCCCACATCTTGCTGATACCTTTTGTAAGTTAAGGAAAATTTGTTTTTTGAAAGACAGACAATTTTCCTCAGTCTTACAGAATGGTGATGCTGCAAGTCTTTAAAGCAATTTATGAAAAAACACTTGTGCAGGAAAATCCAAAATCCAACCACTCTTGGGGCAGAAAGAAGTTGCACTTGCCACAGCATTTGCTGTAGGCATCTGTAGAGAGTTTAAACAACAATTAAAGCTGATTTTCTGTTGAAGTGTGTAGTTTATCTGCCTCTATTTGCTACACTGTTTAACTGTTTCAGGAGGTCATTGAAGGCTCCATGGTCTAAGTGAAAAAAATGTACAAATTAATAGAGAACATCTGTGCCCTCGAAGACAAAAGTCACCAGGTCAAACTGCAGTTCTGCTTACCGTGTTATTTAATAGACTAACTTATCTGCAGAGTGCTGTTGTGTGTCTTGTGATCCCTGAAGGTGATTCTGCAGAGTACTACAACTCCCTGTAGTTATTAGAAGACTTAGGAACAAATTGATGTCAATGGGATTACTTGTAAGGCTAAGACAAGAAGGATTTAGCTCTAAGCATATTAATGCAATGTGGTGTAGCAGATGGTACTGTGACTTGTGCCTTATTGAGACAGTGATTTGGTGAAGTTCAAAATTGTGAACATTTCAAATCACTTCCTCAAATAGTATCATTAACTTGGTGATATATAAGTTTACTTTCCTTTTCCCAAACATGGAGGAATTCTAGAAAGAAATCAAACAGGGTCATGTGCAACAGTGAGTCTAATTGTATAGTAATGAGCCTGCAGGATACTTACTGGGTGCCGTGCAACAGATGAGAGCATGTTAAGGCTCTTTATGTCTGTCTCTGTGCTGTGTGTTTGGTATGCTGACAATAGAACTACCTGATCCCTAAGGCAAAGATGAAATAACCCTCAACACTTCTGGAGGACAGTTTCAGTGGACATTTAGATGGTGTGTGGGTCAGAAACAGGAAGTTAGAGGTGTCAGACAGAGCTGACTGCTCATGAAAATCTAGATCAGAAGAGCTCAAAGAACAGCCAGGTTCCTCCTACCAATATTCAGCCAATCTTAGAATGATGATCTCACCTTAGACATAGTGTTTGAAGTAATTTTCAGGTATACAATGCTTCATTTACATTTTGAAGATCTCCTTTTTCTTCATTCCCCCATAGAAAAATAAGCAACCAGAAAATTACAGGTCTGGAAATTTCTTTTTAATATAGCTTAAACCCTAGATCTCAGTTTTCAGGTAGAAGAACTATAGAAATCAGCACAAGCTGAATATAGATCTCGCTCTGTTTCCATCTGCAGCAAATACAGATTATTAAGTTTTTTAACTATCAAACACTTACCCAGAAACAGAGCATTTAATGGATTATTTTCTTCATGTATACTGAGAATACATGAGGACAATTCATTCATAACAGATATTTGTGCATTCTCAGATAGACTGAAAAAAAATCATTTTGGAAAGATATAAAAAATAACTAGGACAGTTATTTTCCTCAAACAGTTCAGCTGCATACTGCTTGTAAGCATGCATGTATGTTATACATACATGTAAGTCTAAGAACCAGAGAAGGAAAATGTAGGTATAAGCCAAAAAAGTATATTAAAAATTAATTCTAATCCCTTTTACTTTTTCACAGAATCACAGAATGGTTGGGGTTGGAAGGGACCTCTGGAGGTCATCTTATCTAACCCCACTGTTCAAGTGGGACAACCCAGAGCCAGTTGCCCAGGACCATGTCCAGGTGGATTTTGAATATCTTCAAGGAGGGAAACTCCACAACCTCTCTGGGCAACCTGTGCCAGTGCTCAGTCAGCCTCACAGTAACAGAAGTATTTCCTGACGTTCAGATGGAACCTCCTGTGTTTCAGTTTTCATTGCCTCTGGTCCTGTCACTGGGCACAACTGAAAAAAGCCTGTCTCTATCTTCTTTACACCCTCTCTTCCAATATTTATATACATTGATGAGATCCCCCTTGAGTCTTCTCTTCTGTAGGTTAATTTTGCAGGGTTTTTTCGCAGATTACTCAAGGGACAAAGTAATTTGAATAATAGAAAATAGGACAGGAAATAACAGAAAATTGGGTAAGTGACATGAAAAGTCCAAAGAAGAATATTCAGTGTTCTTGAAGGACTATTGAAAAAAATTCTGAATATCTGGGAGGAACAAATAAACTGAAGAGAAAGAAAGCATAGCAGCAAGGGAAGGATTAACTTTGACTTTCAAACTAGTGTAGAAAAAAATATATCCGATATAGATGTGGCCACATAGTTTCTATGAAGGATGACTGGAGCAGATTTCCCAAATGCCTTTTTTAAAAATTATCTAGATTAAATTTAATATTGTTGATATACAGTACATTTCAGTAACAATCACAATTGGCAATGGTTTGAGAGAAATTAAACATTGTGTTTCTAGCTCAGCTGCTCTCATTTTTCAGGAAGACAAATGACTGTATTATAAGAATATCCTTAAAACAATATCAAATGCTTTCAAAGCAGGTTAGAAAAACATCCACACAAGCCTACACAGACATTAATACAATCACCTGCTCAGTTCCAGACAGGCAAAATACATTAATGACTTCCCACTGGGATATTGTACAGCCCGTTTGCCATTAAGCAGATCTGGAGAGAGAGGACTGGAGACTGATAATATCAAGGTTTGAGTAAATGTTCAAAATTCATTTAAAAAAATAATGTATCCTACTTCCCTTTATCCTCCCTGAAACACTAAAAAATCTGCCCTTGGGTTCTGTAAGAATAAAACTAACATGCATATATATAAACACAGTTCAGTTAGTGTGACCAGTTTTCAATGTTTATGTGCTTGCATCAAGTCAGCTACATCAGATTTTGAAGAAATTATAAATGCAATGAAACTCTGCCATGCCCCAGAATGGAGTTGTGAGAAATCATCGTTTACTGCACTACTCTCCTGTCACATGTAAATGTGTGCCTTGCTTTTTCAGTATTAGCTGCCAAAAAATGAAATTGTTTTTAAAGATAAAAAGAACGTTCCCTTCACTGATTTAAAACAAAGGTTTAGCATTGCTTACAAATTATACTGTACTGTGGTATAAAGGCAGGGAATATACTCCTTACCCTAGCCCTACTGATTGTTAGACAAAACTGATATTGTTTTTATACATTGAAGCCTGTAGGCTTAAATCTTGCTCACCTGACTCACTTAAATGGTCTAATTCAAGCAAACCCACCACTGGAGGTGTTCTAGAAACATCAGTGGAACAACTGGTGTAGCAAATTTTGGCTTGCGAACTTCCATTGACAACTCACGTAGGCAAGATGTGAAGTTGTAGCCTCAACTGTTCTAGTTGTGAATCCCCAATCCATCCTAAGCGAGAGAGAGCATTGAAACTGCTTCACAGCCTTTCAGTACAAGGGCTATGCAGTCTCATCTGGTTTCTGCCATTGGCCTTAATCTTTTTGCTTCCACAGAGCGTTATGAGTGTAAGATCATCTTTCAGATAATGACCTGCTTCCTGCCACATCTCCAGCCCCTGTCGCTATGACTGGTTTTTTTTCCCCCTTAGGGCTTCCTGAATGCACTTAGAGTTCTGAAAAAATGAAGTAATAAATGCTTTCAGGCTACAGGACAAGAATAAGAATGGGCAAACTAATTATAGAGGAGGCAATGAAGGGCTGAGTGATATGAAGGAGAGGTAAAAAATAAACACAGCAGAGATTTCCTATGCAGCATTCTCATATCTAAGCCGCAATGTCAGGTCAGTTTTCCCTTATTTCTCTGCGGCACAGATTGCACTCCTATTACCATACACTCCATCGAACTAAGTCTTCAGCTGATTGGGCCCATTTTAAAAAAAGCCTGGCAATTTCTCTTACATTACAGTATTGGCATTTGTAGACAAATGCTGCAGTACCAATGTAGTAACCACGTAGATCAAATACCTTTATACAGGACAGTCTTGCCTTGCCTGGCTTAGAACATACAACTCGGGTCATAGTTCATTGCCTATCTAGTGTGCCCTGAAGCACCCAAGGCTGCTGCTTAGCTGTAATTCCAAGTCCAAAGACAGCACTTTTTAAAAGACATATATTCTACCAATATTTTTCTTCCATAAAAAGTTATTGCTTCAGTGCTCGAATAAGCCATATCATTTTACTTTGTTCTCCTTCAGATCTAAGAGAAAAGGTGTAAAATAGTTGTAACAGTGGGAAATACATCACATATTCCTCTTTTTATAACTTCTAAATGATATGTATCAATGACATTGCAGACATAAATCAGGAGAATAGGCTGTTGCAGCCGTTTTGGAAAAAATGTTTCCTGAAAACTGGGTTAGTGGCTTCTGCAGAGTAATTCCAATCAAAGAGTTATATACATTTATATTTACAGTTAAATACATACACTTTCAGTTGCATGCCAATAACGTAATCTATGACTGCAACATGCTTACACTTTAGCAAATAGTCCATGTATTATGTGAAAACCTAAGTCTGTATTTTGGTGCATGAAACAAAGGGCAAGTTAATATCTTCAGACAAGTTTAACAGTATTTCATTTTTGGAAAAGTTTTCAGCCAAAACATAAGTCAAGAAAGACACGCTGTAACTGTAGTTGTGAGTAATGTGGTTCCTGTTGGTCTGTGACATATCATTTAACACAGAGAATAGTTTGTGTTTGTGTGAAATCTCAACACAAGATTTGGAACATGTTCCTATGATTAATAATATATAGATCACACTGATATTTCATATCTCTTAGAAAATTCTTTTAATTGAACAACTGAAGAAAAAGATATGGCTGTGTACTACAACTGCAATTGCACCTATGCACACTATTACTTTTAAGGTCTTCACAAGCTGGAAGATCGGGAACAAATTTATTTCCAGGAATATTATATTCTGAAGCAAGTCCAGCAGCACAGAATTATCGTAATTTCTGCCTGTGGCCTCTCCTTTTCCTCAGTATCACTGCTATGGAAATACTAATTCGTATGACTAAAGGACATACAGAAATTATTTACAAATCTATGACTCTGCCTAGTTTGTAGATATTCTTATGCTAAAAAACCCAAGAAAGTAAGTTTAACTTTTGTGATAAGAGAATTTGATATATACATAATTTTTCAATAGCTGCCTGACAGCTCTTTATTAATAATTTGTTCCATCAAGAAATTCTTATAATATTGGAGCAAACAAAGTGCTCATGTAGTGGACTAGTTCAAGAAATATTCATTTTCTTAAATGAAGCCATCATTTGAGCTCAGATTCCCAAATAGTTTCCTAATTGTTGTCATAATAATGTTTGTTTTGTTATTACTGGCTCAGGGCAATCTGTTTTCAGTTAAATTAAATGTCACAGAAGGTTTCTTCAGTGCTTTCCAGAAAGCTGTATTGCACACTGGCCAAAATGCCCTAGTGTAAATAAAGAAGTCTGCTCAAAACAATTCCTATTCATTCCAGGTTTCAGTGCAATGTGTTTTTCCTCATGTTTAAGTGGAACCTCCTGCGTTCCAGCTTGTGCCCTGTTGCCCCTTGTCCTATCACTGGCCACCACTGGAAAGAATTTGGCCCCAACTTCTTGACACCCGCCCTTTAGATATTTATAAACATTGATAGGTCCCCTCTCAGTCTTCTCTTCTCCAGGCTAAACAGACCCAGCTCGCTCAGTCTTTCCTCATAAGAAAGATGCTACCGCCACTTAATCATCTTTGTAGCCCTCTGCTGGACTCTCTCCAGAAGTTCCCTATCTCTCCTTAACTGGGGGCCCCAGAACTGGACACAACATCCAGATGTGGCCTCACCAGGGCAGAGTAGAGGAGGAGGATCACCTCCCTGATCCTGCTGGTCATACTCTTCTTAATGCACCCCAGGATACCATTGGCCTTCTTGGCCACAAGGGCACATTGTTGGCTCATGGTCAACTGGTCATCCACCAGTACTCCCAGGTCCTTCTCTGCTTTCCAGTATGTCAACACTCAACCTGTGCCTGGGGTTATTCCTCCCCAGGTGCAGGACCCTACACTTGCCCTTGTTGAAGTTCATCAGGTTCCTCTGCACCCAACTCTCCAGCCCATCCAGATCTTGCTGAATGGCAGCACAGCCTTCTGGTGTATCAGCTGTTCCTCCCAGTTTAGTGTCATCAGCAAACTTGCTGAGGGTACACTCAGTCCCTCCATCCAAGTCACTGATGAATGTATTGAATAAGACTGGACCAAGTACCGACCCTTGGGGAACACCACTAGCCACAGGCCTCCAACTAGACTCTGCACCACTGATTAAAGCCCTCTGAGCTCTGCCATTGAGCCAGTTCTTCACTCACCTCACTGACCCCTCATCTAACCCACGCTTCCTAAGCTTACCTGTGGGGATGCTATGGGAGACAGTGTCAGTCTGTCTGTAATCTGTCAGTAATCAGACTGCTTTTTTTTTGTTTGGTTTTTTTTTTAATATTGCAAGTCATCAGAGATCAAAAAGGTTAAACTATTGTGTAGTCATATCTCATAATTAAAAGACTAACTCATGGAACTGAAACTAAAAAGACTTCAGAAGCAAAAATTGCAGCCACAGAAAACACCTGAGATACTTGCAGCGACTAAACCAATTGCTTGCACACAGTGCAAATAAAACATGCTAAAAGGCCTTACAACAAAAAGGCAACAATGTACTTCTGCATTTAAGTTTTGTCACTGGGACAATCTCCTCCAGTGCATAATACTAATCCTTGTGTTAAAAATCTTTCACCTATTTCTATTTACAATTTTTGACATATGGTTAGAGAGAAGGTCTTATAAATTAGCATAATACAAAATAGTGCATTTATGCTTTCTTAAACTTCATGGTAACTTCAACATTGCCTTTAAGCTAGCATGCAGTTACAAGTAATTTACTGGTTCTGAAGAATGCTTGCGCTTCAGAAACAAACCAACCTGTTTTCTTTATGGAGTTTTAGTTTCTGCATAATCATACTGTTCTCTTCACAGAGACATTTGTTTTGTATCTTGGTCATCGTGCTGCATGAGATACTTCTTTTGATACTTAACACACTGATGCCTCCCTCCCACTCTGGGCTCCACTTGTTTTCTATGCTCAGGTATGTAAGACTGTTTCAGCTAATGATCTTATAAAGTAGTTCTGTCACTGTAATACAAATCCCCCGTGATTTTGGTTTTTTTTGCACTAGTGCTGTGAAACCGTGGTGTAGAATTGGTTAGTATTTACATTTCTGTATAAACTGCGTATATTATTGTTCTGTAATATGGAACTAAGGCTAAAACCATCAACTGAATCCCCTAATATTCTTGTAAAAGATGTGTAACACTTGTGGTATCTTTAAAATCATTCCCTGGAGTTTTTGAACCCCCTAACTCAGTCATTGCTTCTTCAGGCTGCAAACCTTTGCTGCAGCACAAGTGTGAAACCAAAAGCCAATATAATCCCTTACTTTTGAACTCTGTAGTATAAATCAATTATATATGAGCTGTGGAGATATTCTTGTGAGTACATTTCTGTATGGCTTTTCAGTCTTAAAAGTCCTTTGAGGTCAAATGAGGGCAAAGCAAGGTAGTAAAATTCTTTGTTTGAATTCTTGGTTTAAATCATTTTTATGCTTTGTTAATGTAGAAAGTTAATACTATGTACAAAACATACCAAAGAAAACTGACTACCAAAAGACTGACTATTTGATTTCCTTAAATACAGTCAGGAAGAATATGCTTTCTAACTGTCTACCTCCATGGATATTAGTCCCAGAAAATGTAGCTCCCACAATATCTTGAAAGCCATATGTCCAATATGAATTCTTGTTCTTTATAAAGTCATATGTAACAGATCACAGGAAAATATGGGTTACAATTCTAGGGAGTGAAAGCCAGAAGTTAAGTGGAATATATATAATCTAACTTAAACAAAAAAAAGTGTTTGGGAAATTTTTTTCTAAAGGGTTCCTAAATATATTTCACAGGAATATCCCCTATTCCCACTGTCCAGCCCTTCCCATTGTCTGACCTATGGGCAGTAACAAAGGCAAGGATGTTTAATGTATTACCCTAATCTCAAAATCTCATTTTAAGAATTTATTTTAACAGATATAATCTCTTTAGCAATCAACATCTCTGCTTGGAGCAGAAAAGATGTGGGATGTCAACAGGATCCACTGAGTCCACAGTACCAAATATCATCAGCGTTTGTCTGCTTATAAGAGAAGTGATGGAGGTACAGAAGGATAGATACAAAATAGTTTCTTAATTCTGACATGCATATTATTCCACAAAATACAGTAATGGCTCATGCCAAGCCCAGGTCTCATGACTACAAAGTACAAATGTAGAGAAAGTTTAATAAATCATTTGTATATCATCTATTTCTCAAATACTTTAAAGAAAAACTAAAAATGGAGAGAAGTTTATCTACTGTAACATGTAAGATTTTTTGTTTTCTTCCTGTACAATGTATAAAAATTTCCCATCTTTCTTTAACTTCCTCTGTTTCTCTGATAGAAGCCATAATTGTCCACCTTTGAAACTATAACTTTCTCACTACAGTCGCTTATGCATGAAAATAAGGACTATCTACGCCTGGTGAGGACTGAGAAACTAAACTGAACTGGGAACATGATGCTGTCATAACTCACATCTCACTTCCTGAAGGAAATGGAAACAAACAGTACACAGAATATACAGAAATTTACAGCATTTCTGATAGAGGCCTTGAGAGTGTAAAGAATACCCCATCTACCTAAAGAACATAGTGTTTAACCTGACAGTGACAGAAGAAATACTAAAATCAGGTTCTGTCATCAGAGGGAAATATTTCCCTAGTACATTAGACTTATGCTTACCTTTAGGATGCTATTTTGAAGTTTTGTAATTTATATGGCATAAAAATATCTCTACAGGAAGTCAAGAAAATTTTCAATGCAGTTCAAGAACTATAGCCATAAAGTATAATATCAGTTTGAGCCTTCAAATGTGGTAATATAACAATTACAAATCTTAATTTAAAAAAAAGTATTCCCTACTTTGTATCTTGTTCTATATTTTTAGCTGAAAAAAATGGCATGATAACAAATATCTGACATGTTTTAGGTTAAATTTAATTTTGTGAATTTCCAGAAAAAGTATTAATTTAATTTTCCTAAGCTTTTCCCTAGTTCTGCTATTCTGCCAAATAGCTAATGCAAAATCTGGTGACTGTAAAGAGATTTTGTTTCCCCTGGTTACAATGCTTCCATGAGATCATTGATGTCTCTCTAATTCATTTTCAGTAAAGATATATGGGCTCTCCTTGTTTTGTTTCAGTGGCCTCCTATATCACAGTCACTGAAAGATGAAAACAAAATAGAGAAAACTATTTTGATTTTTCTTATGCTAAGCAGATTTCAAAAGCAGATTGGTCTTTGGTTTTTAGGTGGAAACAAAGTAAGTATTTAACATAATGTTGAAAGTTCCCTAGGAAGTTGCATGCTTTTGTATGATACCTGGTTCTTGTCTATACAAACACAAATGTGCTCTAACAGGGTTGGAAGCAATCCTGTTACAGCTGACCTTGCTCCTCTATTGTGTGTACCATGTATCACCTTCAGACTGTAAAATCTTTGACACGGAGGGTGATTGTCACTTTACTTGTAAAGTCCTTTAGACTTCTCTGTGAGGGATCCCTTCTTTTTTGATATAGCTTTCAACTATGACCACAAGATTTACTTGACTTTTGAAAGTCTAGAAATTTATCTCTATTTATTTTATTTTTGAGAAGTGTCATTTCTGCCTTATAACTCACAGCACTGTTTGAAGACACATAACTTTTATTTAAAACATACTTTCACTTATTCATTTTTATATACAAGTGATCTTACTGATATCATTGGTACAACTCAGCTACTTTTAGTTAAGATCAGGTGTCCACATACTTGGACACTTGTAAAATAGATTTTGCTTCTCTCTAAGTCATCCTACATAATCACAAAAAGGCCCACAAGGGACCTCAAGAGACCTAGTCATTTACTGCCCCAGGGGCTCAATTCTTAGTTGCTTTCCTATAAATATCTTTATGTGCATTCATTTCCCTTAAGTCATGTCCCATGTCTTATCCCATTTTTCCTACATGTATAGCTTGCAGGCTATCTGTCAAAACTCTCCTTAATTCAACAGTAACATATGCCTGTAGTAACTGTACAGAGTTACCTGCAGAACAGACAGGTATAGATTTATAGGAGTGAGGAAGGGGTAATGGTTATGGCTCCAGAATTATGTGAAGATGGGAATTTCTCATGACTTATTTTCTGCTAGTTGTACTCCTAGAAGGGTGCAGGTTATTTTAAGAATAGTATTCAAAACATGAAAATGTGGTATTTACTGGCACCTCAATGAGCAGTGGTAAGCAATTATGGCAGATGAATAGCACAAACAGAATTTGAGCTCAGTAATATTTCCTACATAATCCAACAAAAAACTGGAGACCTTGAAGACAGACAGATATCCCAGTAGGCTAACCATATTAGGTTCTTATTGCTTTATAGGAGGTATTTTCCACAGATCATACTTCAATTTTAATGACCATTGTAAACTCTAGTACTTCTGCCCAGGGCCTGCAGCCTTAACTAGTTTGAGGCACTTAGTTAATTCAGTACGTGTGCTCTCTGTTCCCCCACTGCAGATGTTAATGAAAATATTGAATACTGCTGAATATTTAAAATATTGCATAAGATGATCTTCACTACTCCTTCGGGGGCTTCTTATTTATTTTTACACATATTTTTAGAAGTTTTTTTTCTCTACTGAACAGTCTCATTTTGACAAATGAGATAAACCACTGATGTAATAATTCCACCAATAATTTAAAGGGAACCTATCAATTTCCAGTAGAATCTTACAATATTTGGTTGAAGAAGTTTTATTATTGATTAGTATTCCTATTCATGGACAATGTTTTGGATCAGTAAGCCTTGTAGAAGACACTTTTCAGAAAGAGGTTAATAGCTGAACATGATATATAGAGTCAGAAATGTAAGAAAAACTCCACCTATGAATTTAGAAGGCTGACAGGCAGGTAAAGGAAGCTGTAGGAAGTTTTTGCATGTGATCACTACTGAATGAAGCATTATGGTACAGGTTGTGTAACAATTTTGTCAGTTGACAAAGTAACACAGAAATTACCAGAATGTTAATGTCTACTATTTTAAATATTCTTTTGTCACATTCAGAAAGAAAATATGTCAAATAGTTCCATTCCAGTTTTGCTTCTCAGTACAAAACAATTTTGAAATTTAAAGCTAAAACTCCACCTTTTTATTAAAATAAATGAACTGATAAGCAATGAGATTAGGACTAGACACTATCAGAAGTACTTAAAAACAGATTCCTACCTGCATATATAGCATTGATTTCCACAACATTAAGAAAAGTGTTTTACCTTTGCGGAGGAAAGGCTGATGACATGTTGGTCTTTTTCATTTGTCACAATTTCCACAATACTATGTTGGTGTCCTGATAGCTTCCCCGCAGGCCTACTGTTAACAGCAGGATGCCACAAACGAAGCAGTTTGTCACGACCTGAAAGAAAAATAAATAAATATAGTCAGAAAGACAGAATAGGAACACTGGTATTACAAATAAGCTTCCTAATGGAGAGCTTAGTGTTGATAAGTCTCTGCTTTCGCCATGTAGGCAACTCCCACTTAAGGATGTGAATTTTTCATTCTAAAGGCTGGATTCCAGCTTATCCCCAAACTTGTATTGAAATCACATAACTGATTTGTCTTTCAAAGCCTTTTTATTTTGCTAGAGGTATGTCAGGACACCAGCTGTAACTACCTGCACCAGTCCCATAGCAGCAGAATAATTTATTAGAAATAGAACTGGATCTCATTTTTTTTTCCTTCAAAGACCTAATTTACAAAAATGTCAAAACAATATTTGCGTCCACTTAGCCAGAAAATGAAGGGATGACTACCCTATGGAAGAGAGTGGGTGTGCAGAACAGGAAGGAGGGCAGACATGAAATATGAAGGCAGATAGGAAACAACAACTGCTGATGAGTGATTTTGTGTCCTGGATTAAATGAGAATTATGTCTTTCATATTTATTTGTATATTCAAACATTAAATTCACCTACAATTTGGAGAATCTTTGATTGCATTATACATGAATCTTGTGTTACTATTTTCATAATTGTTTCCGTAAATATTTCAAAACACAAAGATGTTAAAAATATATTAGTAAACTCTGTGGTTTACATATTGATATAAACACAACTGTATATAGTGCTCTGAAATATTTTATATTTTTCCTGTGAGTTTCAAGAGAATATGAGCTCAGTTTAAATTTGACATTAATTAATTCATATTTTAACTTTCAATTCCTGGTAAATATTGCAAGTATATGAATTGTATGCAATTAGCTGAACACTCTATTTTGACACACAATAAATGAAACAGCCATATTTTATCTAGAATTCATTTTGAGTTTTAATTTTCTCTCAGCTTAAAATGAAGTGCAGAAAGCCAAAAAACCCCCCAGACTAGTAAGTACATGCCCCAAAAGAACATTCACTAATCCTCAAGACTGTAAAGCTCAGCTCAGTTTTGTTAACAGTGAGGAGTTAAAGGTCAGCTCTTGCAGTCTACTCGCCAGGGATCTTACTTAAGCTTGTTAAACCTACTGTCATTGGTCAGTCCCTCCCTCTCTCTCTACAGAGTTCTATTCCTTTCCTTCTTAATACAGCAATATGTGATTCATTCAGGTGGACCTCTTCCCCCTTTTCCTCTGTTAAACATTATTGTCCTCTCAGTTATATTGATTACACTGTTTATGCAGCCTCTGTCTAAATGAGAGAGGTTCATTGGAGAAATTATCTTAAATAAGCTACAACAGATAGTAATTTTGGTTTATGCCAGGTAATTTCATAAGTGTGACTGAAAGTGCAACCATGCAAACAGCTGGACTGGCACAATGGAGGGATAACTTCTGCATAGGAAAGGGGAGCCATGGGCAAGTAGCTGATCAGCAGTAACTTCAATGGCAACCAGCTGTCTAATAGTTTGCCAATGGCAAAACTATTCTGTATTAGCTGTCTGTGCTGTAAGCATGACAGGAAGTCGCTTAAAAAGGCTCTAATTGCACAAGAGGTTTGTAAAGCCATTTAGAATGGGGAAACTAGAGAACATTCTGGGACCCTGCTCACTTCCTCAGGTGGACAGGAAATACGGCAGACAGGAGCCTCCAGTGAGACAAGTGAGATCAGCTATAATCAGAGGGAACAGACACTGCTTCAACAACAGGCCCCTTAGCAGCCCCAAATGGAAACTGACATGCCTAAAATGCCAGTGAACTAGTTACTAGCTGTGGATAGTATCTCACCAACTCAACTACCTACACGTTGTACTTTTGAGGAACAGGATCTCTCTTAGCCTTCCCAATTGCTCTGTTCTTTATATTACCAAGGTGATGGCAGATGAATGGAGGGGAGGGTAGTGCCCTTTAATTGTGGCACAGAGTTTCTTTGAAGAATCAAATCACTAACACATGTCCTTTACTTAAGACATTAACAGGAAGAACAAGTGTCATGTGTCATTAGAAAATAAAACCTTTCCCTATGTTAAAATGCTACTTGCTTCTTATGTGAAATAGTGGATTAGATTTTGTTCCTTTTACCAATGTTGAGATAATGGTGGATTTCGTTATAGTAGATGTGTCCTCTCCTCTCTTTCTGGACTAATGCCAGATTGGCCCTAACATTTGCTGCTTCACTGCTTCTCTGGAACATTTGCTGGAACATTTATTCTCTCTATGCTTCAAATATGCCTCTAGGATTCAGAATCCTGACACAGAAGGCATAGGGACTAAGTATATTCAAGAAAAGCTTGAAGAAGATGAATTATCTGTCTACATATCAGACAGCAAATTTTTAAGATTCTGTTAAAACAATTATTTGGATCATAATGGGCTCAGTTTTATGTTCTCCATTCCAAGATAAATAATTATGAAAGCATGTGTTTAGGGGTTTTTAAAAAGTCAAGTTCTATGACCGCAGCTCTTTTCTAGCTAGATGCTATGGATTCCAATGCAGTCTTTGTGTGGTAGTACAAGTCTGCTGAGACATCTGTATTTCAGTGGTGTTGAAACCCCCTTGAGAATAATAGCATTTTTTAATGGAAAAAATGCTATGCTTAGCCTGGCATCCTCTGAAAAACTAGAAAATAAAAATACAACTCCTAGTTTCTTTTTATGCTGCTCCTTGCACACAGAAGGACCTGTTATTCTTTAAAACAACTTGTCATTCTGTCAAGCCTGGTTTTTAAATAATCTTGGGTTATACTGCCTGGAAAACCTCTTCAGAACAATTAGACATCTGGTAAACTAACACAAGTTCGTATGTTTATCATATTGATCAATGTCTCTTTCTTTTTTTGTGCTGCCTTTTCTGTCTACATGATCTTCTTAAATTTAGACTGCATCAAAGAAAGAGTCTGCTTATACTTGTGAGGGCTAGTATTAGTGGAGTTCTGGGATATGATTTCTATAACTAGGATTCCTGGGAATTCCTGAAAATGTCAATACCAATGTATAGTGCCAGTAAAAAAAAAATTAAAAAAAAAAAAATGTTGCCAGTTACTTCACTTGTGCCAGGAATACAAAAAGGATACTGGGCAAACACAGAGACTTCCTTTTATCAGTCTTAAGCTGCTTCTGCTAGATTTAGAAATCAAGAATAGTTTTTCTTCTACTTTATTGCTCACAGAACAATAACTACATTTGAAGAAATAACAGGGTTAGAAGCTGATGTATCATATAATTTAAAACTGATTATCTCCAGCTTTTATATGCAGACATAATTTGATTTTAACTGTAGCTGTTCCCTGAGGTGATGATTAAGACATAGCTGGAATTGAAATGCATATAGAATAAGAGGAAATTCATATCACTTTACCATTCAACATAATATGAATGCAAAACACCATGCAGAAAAGTTACTCTAAATTGCTACGAGCTCCATATTTTAGGCCACTATCAGGCTTTCATTATTTTATTGGTTGAAGAAATCTATCTTTTAGCATGAAAAGTTAAATCTGTACCAGGTTTGCTTGTATCTTTCTTATTCATTGTTATAAATGTCAAATATCTGGAAGACAAAATTAGTTTGTGTCATGGTATTGTTAAACTCATGAGCATATTAAAATAAAACAAATAAATTGTGGAAGAGTAAGGGTGTTAAAACATGATTTTTTTAATAGTCACTTCCTAGTATAATAGTACGTTGTAGTATTTTGCATACCATTTGTGCTACAAACACCTGGCTAAATAATAATAGATTGTGGTTTAGCAAAGTGATTAGCAGATTTATTCCCACTCAATACTTTAGAAGCTAGCCTGAGAAATAATGCAATCTATCTTTCTCAAAGATCTCAAGCTCCATTTTAAACTGAGGAGGATATTTCTTTCCATAACTGACACCATTCAGAAGACTCTTCCAGAAAATCACTCCTGTAATTTTTACTCTAATATTTGTTCTGATATTTTTATAGATAGCAATGGTATTCCTTGTTGTCATTTTGCTAGCATATAGAAAATACACTTTTTATTCTCTTTGTGAAAGGTTTAGTCTCTATGTGATAGGTTTCCCCCACCCTTTTGTTCATATTCAAATAGTCTTTCTCAAACATGGCTCATCAACCATATAGTGGATTCCAGTACAGCATGAGGTTTTATTAGTGTCAAAATCAGATAAGTTAATTCTTTGTTACCTGCAGAACAGATATTTCAACTAACACAGGTACCTAAGGCAAGTATTGCTGCATGATTACCCTATTCTTAGTCTGCTGTAGGTGTTTATTGCTGGTCACTTGTCAGTGAGGGGATAGTGGGCTAGGCTGACCTTTGGTTTGGCTTACAATAGCTATTCTTATTTTCTTAGGAATTTTATCCAGATTTGTCTCTTCTGCTATTTCTATAAGAAGAATTTTCAGTGTGTAACAGAAACTTTTATTAGTTCCTGTGTAATTGACCTTCTGTCCTACTCAGAAACTTTACCTTGTTTTTATTATTACAGTAAAATCCTCTGTTCTACCTGTAGGAAACACCAACCATTTTCTGTTTTATAGGGCTCCCTACCTTATGTAATCCATAAATTTCTCCAGACTACTTTTTGTGACAAGATAATAAATGTAAATAAGATCTCCCCAAAAGCCGAATTTCAAAATTTTCACTAATAACTTTCCTATAGCCCTATTGCTTTCCCTTTAAATCTTGTATCTAGAAAATCATAAGAACTGACTGATATTTATTTTTATATCTGCCACAATTTTCCCTTTGGTAAACTCCTACAATTCAACTTGAACTGCATTATTTTCCATGTGTAGGTCTTTGGTTTTTTTCTTTCCAAGTTTATTGTGCTGTCTTGTGTATTATCAAGGCTGGACAGCAGAGCCTTGGCCATTTTGTTTTTTTCTTCTTGTTAAATAAAGACCTAAGAATTGCTATGTGATATATTATTCAAAACAATTTTTAACATACTTTTGAGCAACACTCCTGTACTGAAGACTTGGAGACAGGCAGCATAGAAGTCACTCTAGGGCACTATCCTGTCAGACAGAATATGCAAACAAGACTGCTGCCATACCTCCAGTCATACTTCTGCAGCATGAAATACGACCACTGTAATAAAAAAGCTCACAAAATTATTGGATAACAGGGAAGAAATGGATGTAAGAGTGCTATTTCTGTAGTCTGCTTTGGAAAAAAGAATGAACAGTAAGGCTTTGGGGAAATGTGATCTGAGAGAATACCAACAGAAAGTATTAAGATGGGCCAATGTGATTTCTTAAGACAGGAAAAGATGGCTGAAGAGTAATAGGAAAAGATGGGAGCCCTGCTGCTACTGCAAGGAGCAATGTGTATAACCTGGCCAAGACAGTTACCACTGTGACTTAGAAAGGTTCCTTAGAAAAGATCAATGTACGGTTTCTCCCATATTATAAAAATAACATGACACTTGAATTAAACCCAGGCTGAGCCCTTGATAGATTCCTGTCAGGAACTGTATCTTTTCAGAGTGAGGCTCCCAGCAATTAAAAGCAAGACTTCTGTTTCCTATAATTTAAGACAGAAGCTATTATTTAAATTTTTAAGATACTAAATCAGCTTTATTTGATCTTATTTAACTGGGAAAGAAATTCACAATAGAACAATCTCTTGGAAAAAACCCCAATACTTACCCCCAGTGACAATGACTTTTGCTTTTCCACAGTATGTGAAGGCATTGACCCCTCTAGGGACAGAAAATTCCATTACAGGTCTGTAACCATTAATAAAACAGTTAATCAGGTAAGAAATATTAGGAAAATAGAGTCTACAGCAATTTCACTTTTTTCTGTAGTATATAGAATAGCTGTCTGCATAAGGTACACAATCTCTTGATAAAAGAAAATTGATTTATAACAGTGACTTATATACTCTTATGTATTGGGTTTGCGCGGCAAGGTTTTGGTCGTGGGGGAGGGTGGGGGGGACATGGGGTGGTTTCTGTGAGAGAAGCTGCCAGAAGCTTCCCCCATGTCCGACCTGACACAGCCAATGCCAGCCGGCTACAAGAACGGACCCGCCGCTGGCCAAGGCCGAGCCAATCAGTAACGCCTCTGTGATAACATAATTAAGAAAAAAAAAAGGAAGAGTGGAAAAAAAAGCTGCACACTTTGCAGCTGGAGAGAGGAGTGAGAAGATGTAAGAGAAACAACTCCACAGACACCAAGGTCAGGGAAGAAGGAGGGGGAGGAGGTGCTCCAGGTGCCGGAGCAGAGATTTCCCCGCAACTTGTGGTGAAGACCATGGTGAGACAGGCTGTCCCCCTGCAGCCCATGGAGGTCCATGGTGGGTCAGATGACCACCTGTAGCCTATGGAGGATCCCCACGCCGGAGCAGGTGGATGCCCAAAGGAGGCTGTGACCCCGCGGGAAGCCCGCGCTGGAGCAGGTTCCTGTCAGGACCTGTAGCCCGTGGAGAGAGGAGCCCACGCCGGAGCAGGTTTGCTGGCAGGACTTGTGACCCCATGGGGGACCTGCACTGGAGCAGTCCCTTCCTGAAGGACTGCACCCCATGGAAAGGGCCTAGGCTGAAGCAGTTCATGAAGAACTGTCAGTCATGGAAAGGACTCATGTTGGAGAAGGTCGTGGAGGGCTCTCTCCCGTGAGAGGGACCCCATGCTGGTGCGGGGGAAGGAGTCCTCCCCCTGAGGAGGAAGCAGCGGCAGAAACATCGTGTGATGAACTGACCCCAACCCCATTCCCTGTCCCCCTGTGCTGCTGGGGGAAGGAGGTGGAAAATCGGGAAAGAGATTAAGCCCGGGAAGAAGGGAGGGATGGGGGAGGTGTTTTAAGATTTGGTTTTACTTCTCAGTATCCTCTGATTTTTATTGGTAATAAAGTAAATTTGTTTTTTCCCCCAAGTCGAGTCTGTTTTGCCTGTGCCAGTAATTGGTGAGTGATCTCTCTCCGTCCTTATCTCCACCCATGAGTTTTTCATTATATTTTTCTCCCCCTGCCCACTTGAGTAGGGGGAGTGATAGAGTGGGCTTTGGTGGGCATCCAGCCTCTAGTCAGGGTCAACCCACCACATCTTAGCAGCAATAAAATGGCTACAGGATACACTTTCCATTAAAGTAATACATCTCTGATATGAACACCTGAATCCTTTACCAGTCATACTCCAAACAGAATCCAAAAATGATAGCTGTTTCCAAAGTAAGCCTTCACACACATCTGCATGCTTAAAGCAGTTCAACATTGAGGAAAAGTATCAAACCAATTGCCTTTGCCTGTTTTTGGCATAGATGTCTATTGTGGTCTCTATTTTGCATATGGCAAGCACAGTTACTTTTCTCCTGCTTACTTATAACGCATAGTGTCTATTTTATCTATTTTCTCTTGTATATTAACATTAAGAGACTTCATATTTCTGAAACTCAACTGAATTAATCTGTTGCATTTACTGCAAAAGCATAGGAATTAAAAAAAAATAAAAAGATACTAAGATACTTAAATTGACTCAGTGTCCCTTCTAAACCCACCCTTTGAGCACCATCTGTTTGTCTGTCCATGTTTCATGCATTGCTACTAATGAATGAATATCTTCTTGATTTTTGGAGTCAGCAATAGCATGGCTAACAGTTTCTGTCCCAGGAAACAATAACTGTCAGTGTAATTAAGCTATACAGAATTAAATGAAATCCAGACAGTTCATTTACATGAGCCGGCAATGTGCGCTTGCAGCCCAGAAGGCCAACTGTATCCTGGGGTGCATCAAGAGAAGCGTGGCCAGCAGGTCGAGGGAGGTGATTCTCCCCCTCTATTCCGCTCTTGTGACGCCCCACCTGGAGTTCTGCGTCCAGTTCTGGAGCCCCCAACACAAGAAATACATGGACCAGTTAGAACAAGTCCAGAAGAGGGCCACAGGGATGATCCGAGGGCTGGAGCACCTCTCCTATGAGGACAGGCTGAGAGAGTTGGGGCTGTTCAGCCTGGAAAAGAGAAGGCTCAGGGGAGATCTGAAAGTGGCCTTCCAGTACCTGAAGGGGCCTGCAGGAAAGCAGGGGAGGGACTTTTCATAAGGGCAGTTAATGACAGAACAAGGGGAAATGGCTTTAAGCTGAAAGAGGGCAGGTTTAGATTAGATATTAGGAAGAAATTCTTTACTGTGAGGGTGGTGAGACACTGGAACAGGTTGCCCAGAGAAGCTGTGGATGCCCCCTCCCTGGAAGTGTTTAAGGCCAGGTTGGATGAGGCTTTGAGCAACCTGGACTAGTGGAAGGTGTCCCTGCTCATGGCAGGGGGGTTGGAACTAGATGATCTTTAAAGTCCCTTCCAACCCAGACCATTCTGATTCTAAAATCAAATAGGATTTCACAGCTTTTCTGCTGACACAGTATATGACCTTGGACAAACTGTAATTATTTCATATTGCACTCTCCCCATTCACAACAGACTCTTAAAACCTAAAGTTATTGGATTGATGCAAGAATTACTATGTGAATATTGATGGCCTGTGTTATACAAGAGATAAAACAGATTATTATAATTGTTGCTACTAGCCTTAAAAATCTATTAATCTCTGGATGTACCTCACAGAGGAATTGTGAAGCTGATCTAACATGCTTTGAGATTTACCATGCTTTGAGATATGTTATCTATAGTTCCTTTCTACATCAAATTGTGTTTGTATTATTTTTTTATTGATTTGGCTATAAAGTCTTCTAAAATCACAGACTATTAAGGCTTGAAATCAGCTATAGCACTGATGGGCCATATGAATGATATGGCACAAATGAGGAGGCCACAACCCCTTTCCTGCTGCAGAGTAAATCCATTTCATAGCCCTCAGAATAAATCACTTTCTTGGTTTAAGCTTGTGTAACTGCAAGCTTTGAAACTGAAACTGTAAATAAAACTTAGTTGTGGATATAAATTTTAAATTAATGGATATTTGCTATACATGTAAAAAAGCAATTTTCTAACTAGAATAAGCCTGCTGAGGAGAAGTTGGAGCAGACAACACTGCCAACAACTTTTTTTTCAAGGGTTGTGAGTAATGAACATAGATGGACAGTCCTCTACTACATCAAAAGCTAACAAACAAAAATATTCAAGTATTTAAGTAGTTGCATTAACAATGCTTATAGAAAAGACAACTTCAATAAAACAGGATGGCATCTTGCAAGGCACTGATCTCATGCTGAGTTATAAAGTGAAAGGTCAATTTTTTCACAAGATGTCTTATACTTACAAGTTGTCCTTTAGTCGCTTTATGTCATCCAGAACAAATGAATGAATGCTGTCCGAAGAGCAGGATCCAAAACAATTTAGGTCAGAAATATAGCTAACTTTCAGAACCCAGTTATCATGTAGCTTGCGTTTAACACTAGGGATATAAATTGAGATGTAATTAGGATATACTGGTATCTACTGTAATATGTCTGTAGGTGGATAGGGATTTAGGCAGTGAGATTATACACAACCAATGCTAGCATTTAATATCCACGGCAGATACAGAACCACTCAGCTCAAAAGCAATCAGAGCTAAAGTTAGGGCTGAATCATGTGTTTCTCCAGTAGCAATTATGCTTACATCTAATTGGGCACAATAAAGATGTGCCTATGTCAAACTGGGTAACGACAACTGTGAATTATTCCCTGGAGTTTTATTCCACAGAATCTCTGTTGTAAGATCTCTTGTAAGATCTCCTGCTGAAAATGATGGCATTTCCTTCACACAACAACAAGAAAATCATACTTACTGCAGTTTGCAAAATTTTCTTTGTTAGGTGTGTCTAATTTATATGCAAAAGCTAATCCTCCATTTAGGTCAGAGCAAACTCAAATTCAAAAAAATAAAATTGCCAGACTAATAACGTTTTATTATAAACAACTTACATGTTAAAAGTTTTGGAGTCCAAGACCTGATGTTGTGACTCTTTTTTGCCTTTATGTTGCTTCAATCCAAAGTGATCACTGGTCATAGTAAGCAGGTGAACATAACCCTTGTCATCTCCCATTAGGATATTATCCTCAGCCAGGTGATCTGACACGGTCACCGTGCAAACACAGAGCAGATTATTTTCCGTTGGTTTGATGACAAAGCAATTATTCTGTGAAATATGGTAGATAGTTTATTAGATATTGCACACAAGCCCTTAAGTTGACTGAACATATTTTTATTTACTTATATCAGTATTCAGTTCTTGACTTTGTTTTTGAAAGCTCCTCCTGTGACAGCTGTTACCTGGTATTAAAAATTAATGGAAAATCATCACCAAGCGAAGTTAAATGCACACTTTACGGATTTCAGTGAGGCCTTATTTCATAGGTTGCCCTTTTCATTTCAGTGAAGAAGTATTCATTACAAATTTTAGGGAGGATCTTGCCATGCTAAGTGGGACGATATATTTGCTAAGCCTGTATATGTTCTCCTGTTCAAATATAAAATGCTGTCTACAAGCAAATGGGAAATAGCCAAATTAAGGAATTATTCAAAAACAAAATGCCACAGCAACACACAGAGAGAAATTACACCAGAGTCCTAATTATAAATACAGCCTGAAAGTACCAACTGTACTTATATGGGCAGGTGTTTGAGTTTTCAGGAATTGAGATAGTGAGAATGAATACAGCTGCTTGCTATTGTGGTATTTTGCTAGACTACAGAAGTCCTGGGAATGGGATTTTGGGTCACTCGTGTTATACAGTTTATTGGTTCTACTGCCTGACTCCATCTGTTATTTGATTAAAGCATCCTTGCCAACCTAAACTGGCAACTGCTCACGTGCCATAGCAATTAACTTCTTCAATGTCGTCTGTGTGGCACAAAAACATTAAAGAGACATAACACTGATACAGAACTGTCTATACATTATTCCTATGGTACCTACTGTTCCTATTCAGCCACAGGACAGTTTCAGCTCTCACTGATATATTGACTGGAGGAAGGCATTCAAGAAAAGTTTAGCTGTTTGCACATACAATGTCAACATCAGCATGTTTTTGCTCTTGAAATGTCCCAAACAAAATGCAGGATATGAAGAAGTATTTTCTTTAAACCAATGTTAAATTCCTCAGGAAACCTGTCCCTTGATTCTTAATAGATTCCAAGATATACATATGCACATGCACACATATTAGCTATACATGTGCACACATATGCATCAGATATACATAGAAAACAAATTATTTGGGGGTTTGTTTGCAATATAGTACAAAAATTTTCTCTTTTTTACAAGTTTTTACGACAGGGTAATAGTCCCATTTGGTGTGGAAAGGGTAGTCCTTCTTTTGTACAAATTCTTACTGTTTCACTGAGTTGCTACAAAGACAAAAGTTAACGTCTTCATCCTGTTAGACAAAAGGAATGTGAATGTAGATTGAAAACAAAGACTAATCTTTTTCAGGCTTCCTCTTTAGCATTTGTCTCATCCAACATACTACCTGACTCCCTTTTGATTTATAGTCCCAGATGATGGCTGTCCTTTCAGCTACAGCCACGACACATTTCAGCTGAGGTAGGAAATCACATCCAGTGATCCAAGCAGTATCCTGATGAAAATAAAAAGGGTAGCTAAAGAAGGATTTTATCTGTAAATTTATAACCTTTGTTATTTAAGTACATATTTTAAACCATCTACCCATAAATTCCATATACTCTGCACTAGTGGCTGCTAGATTGAGTCCCAGCTAACAGAACTGAGAGTTCTAACTCCAGGAATAGATCTCATGAGAAGTTAGAGAGCTGTCAGGCTCAAACTCTGTTATCAGTGACTCACCTCAGATGCACAGATGTTGCACATGAGAGGATACCACACATCTATACTGTTAACTGAACTGTGATGACACTGAAAAAAGCACACTGAGCAGAGGAAATTTAAGCTATAACATTGATGGTAAAGCAGATAAAAAATTTTCTTGGATACAGTTTAGTTCAAAACAAAAGCAAGTAAAAAGGCAGAAAAGATTTCAGCTATAATAGCAAAAACCCTGCTGAAATCAATGCTTATGAAAATAAGTAACTTATATTAAATAATTTTAAATCTCCTAATAGGCAGATCAAAAATTTACAAAGATTTACATTACATCTTCTCATATTAAACCATCTTCCAAGTATACCTGCAATTACAAAGATCAATGTAAAAGAATTTATCTTGCATCATGTAAAATTAGGGCCTCAAATTCACTACTATACTGGACAGAATTTGAGGTGGTTTTTGTTGAAACATTAGTTTCTGTTTGATTTTTTTTTCCTAAAAATGTAGTGGATCTTCCTAAATAAGTGTAGGATTGAAATGGAATAGGCTCCATTTCATTTCCATTTTGGTTAATTTTAAAAATCTTATTTCAGCAATCTTATTTCATAGTTTATTATATGGGCTTTTATATTTATCTTACTTCTGTATTAAGTTCACATATCAAAATACAGAGTATTTTTTGCTATGACTGCAATGTCAACTTAAACAACACTTTTTTGGCAGTTCTTCAAGTAAGCGATAACTACTTGTTATAAAAACCAGTTATAGTGGAAGTACTTGATAAACAGCTAAAAGAGGGACATATGTTGCTAAGGATACAGACTACATCCACAAAGCGAGTTAAGAACCAAAAAGCACAAGACTAAACCCATGGTGAAGTCAAGGCAGCTGCTGATGCTTCTACTTTTATTTCCATTGTTGTACACAATATTGATTTTGCTGTTAGTGTAAAGGGTCCAAAATCCTGACAGAGTGATGTCAGCACTCTATTGCAGGAGGAAGCTTCTTTCCTTCCTAATGATCCGTGGGCAAGTAGTGATACATTTACCAGGATTTCTTATGCTGCTTTCTCCAATAAACACATAGAAATGTCAGTCCTGCAGGGGGCCTTATGGATTGCTTGTAATTCTTACAGAAGACTTTACTATCTGTGGTTTTTTAGAGTCCTTAGAGTAGTGTATGAAAAAGCTGGTTCTAAATTTGTAATTAACTTGGTATTTTGTAGTGCTGGAACTTCCAGGCCAGTTCTTGCTCAAGGGCCTTAGCCTGTGGAATAAACAGGCTGTGTAAACAGCAGAACATGGTGCTCTATCATTGAGATACAAAATGAAAGTTCTTGACCAAAACAGGCTCCTGGTGTGGCTTGAGGCTACTCAAACTACTAGTATGAAAGTTCTGAAGAAAGCAATGCACAAATTAATAGATTAATTCGATACACTGAGAAGTGGCTGATAAAAGAGAACAGTCTGCCAGAGACTATAAACAAAAAGTTCTAGCTTTAGAGCCACAGCTTTAAGAATTTATCTTAGCACTGCTGTACTTGACAGACAAACCAGGCAGCTGCACAGGATCAACCTTTTCATTATTTCCTTTTTCCATCCTGTCACTCAAGGGCTCTATCTTCACTCCCTCCTTTCCAATACAGTTTCTGTTTCAGCTTGTCTGGTTCATCCACTGTGTCTGTTCATGCTTTTCTATGCTATACTAAAAGTCATTTCACTTCCATTCTTCAAGAGAAGTGACTTTCTCAGTACCAGTATTCCCATAATCATTCAATGATGATTCTATACTGACTACTATTTTGGGACCTGTCAGCTGGACAATTCTTAATCTATTTAACATGCACTCTAGTGACTTTTTTCAGTGGTCATATTTTAAATCATAAAGTTGTAAGTTGAATACTATACAGAGTTTTAAGTGTATTATATTTATGCCTCTATTCTTTTCACTGAGTCACATAGTCTCATCAAGAAATGCAATTAGGTTTCCTTGAGGTGACCTGTTCTCCATAACATCCCTGGAAAAAAACAGTAAATGATCTGTACTCATAGTTCTTGTTCTGTTTATACCATCATGATGCTGGGAAAGTTCTGATGGCTGCAATCCACTGGATCTGATTCCCAGAACTACTGTGTTTCACAGACTTTCTGGCTTAATATCCTCAGGGCCCAGATCTCTGTTGCTCTGGCCTCTGTTTGGAAACAGCTTAAGAATGAGAACACTGAATGGTAGAGGGTAGAGGAACCTAAGGATTATTCTGCAATTTGATAGCCGCCTTCTACACATCATGGACTTTTACGGCAAGGGGCCATGTGACTTTGTTGAGTGATGACAGTTCTTTTGTTTGCAGGTCATCTGAAGGAAGCTCATTACTTAAAATCTGCAGTGATACTCCTAGGGTAAAAATGAGCTTTTAAAGTACATACTGTGTAGCAAATCAATCTACCTAGCAAGATGTTGTTTTTCACCAACAAACTTAAAATTTTTCTTATTTAAATTTTACAGTGACAATTGAAGTGTTGGAACTTCTAAGAAAAAATTCTGGAAAGGTAATGGGTAAAGCAGCATTTTTCTGAGGCTTCTTTTTATCAGAAGAAAGAAACCAAGTTACCCAATTGTTTCAACAAGGAAAGGAACAAATTGAGACTGTTTGACCTATGGCACCCTATGCTAAATTACACAGAAGTCTCAAGGTTGGAAGCCGCATTAGAATAATGCTCAGTTTCCAATTATTTAACTTTAGAACCTACCGCTTTTTAATTCAAATTATTTAACAGAAGAAGGAAAATTAACTTACGTCAACACTGGTGGTTGCCAGAATCTTCATCTGAAAAAGCAAAAACATGTTATCACAATAACAAGTTAGCAATTAAATTAAATTAAAAGTCTGAATAGTCAGCTCACCTGTTATTAGATTCACTAATTATATGAGACCAAATATTATTATTTCGTGTACATGGAACACACTGACATCTGTGGGATATATGTGCATCCAAGAACACCATATGTTTCATAATCTGCACTTTTACAATGCAACAATCATACAAAAATAAGCCTCTGACTATCTCTTAAAGCACTGGTCGTGAACTTATATTTTGGCCCCTTACCCAGAACACAAGTCCCACCAAGCAGCATCTCCAGGGCAAGTACCTTCATATTCCACTACCAATATGCTGCAAAGTCAAATTAGTAAAAAAAACTTCCTAGCTGAGATTTTAAGGCCAGGTCTCTTTAAATACTTGGTCTTTGAGATAAGAAGAATGATGCAAAAGATGCCAAGTCTATATTCACCTTTGTGATGTGAAGTGATATTCTAGCAAACGGGACGCAAATGACTGCAATGCTAGAGAACTAGAGTTTTCTTTGCATCAAGATGCATCAAAGCAATTCTAATGAAGTCAAAATTAATCTGGTCAGATCAATTTGGCTCAATGATCATACAATGAGTAAAAGACTGCTGTTGCAATGCTCAGTCATTTTCAGAATATACAGTTTTATAAGTGAGATTTGAGGTCTCTAATTCACTGCGTTAAGCAGCTGGGTGTAAAATCATTTACGCTGCAGTCACTGATGTCAGAGTGACATCAGTTCAGTCTATGAGGGGGCAGCAATTCAACTTGGAAACAGCATGGGTAGGTGGGGGTGGGGAAGAGAGCTATTTTTAACACTATATTTGTGAAGTTATTTTTTGTAGGTAAGTAGAAGGGGTAATGCTCTGGAAGACAGAGAACTAGGCTTTCAAATAAATTATTTCAGTATTTACCACAACTGCTGTATTGCTTTGTTGTTTAATCATCCACAAGTGTCCTTTCTTGCTTTACATGCTCCTGTCATAAGCATTATGCGCTAATTAGCTGAAACCCCTAGAAAGCATTAGTGCAGCTTTAAAGTTTTACTGTATTGTCTGAAACAATTTTTAATAAACTGTTTGTATTAAAATTGTACAAATGTAAAGTGCCAATAAGCACAGATGCGTGATAAACCTCATAGCATCTAGAAGTGCATACCTTGAAATAGTAATATAATCATCTGGGAGACCCATTTAAAAATTCTACTTCAACAGTGACTTCAGCCTGAAGTTCTGCTTAAAATGGTACAGGTCTCCTTACATTTTGCTGCTGAGGGGAGTAACTGTGAAGCAGTGTCAGGCAAAATATCAGAAAACTCCAGACTTTCAAGCTTCTAGATATTGCTGTATTGAATAACTCTTCTTTGCAAACAATCAATAAATGTTTCTGTCCATTCTGGTTATTCTTTGTAGTTGTACAAAACAGTCAATTCTTTGGTTTCCACTGTAATTGCAAAAGTTAATTCCAATAGCACATAAGGGAAGCTTTTTGTAAAAAGAAATGCATATTATTTTCTATTCAATTAACTTCTGTTAAGAATGTATTTTATTAGCCATGTCTACTTTCTACCAGCTTCTGTGGACTGTTCTGTAGGTTTATAACTGAAAATAACAATGCTTATTTCCTACTGTACTTAAAAATATAGGAAAAGTTAACTTTAATAAAAAAGATGCCCTTTTTATGGGTAAAATTGCATTCTAGATCACAGTTCATTTGGTTCCCATATATACTGCCTCATGGAAAAATAAAAAAAAAAATGTTTGAATCAGAATTACCTGGTTGTTAAAAATAGTTATCACTCCTTTCTGAGAGGCTGTTACTGTGAAATCCAGATAGGGCACCTTCACTATACTCTTAATCACATCTTGTCTCTTGGCAACTGTGAATGACAAAATATTACTCTTCATGTTACAGACACATAAAATCTAAACAAATAACATCCTAGTATCAAGCACTTTTTCTCTTCCTGAAATGCATGTTTGTACCAACTCCAAGGCAGTAATGCATTATATCATAGATTATCCTATACTTGGTTTAAATAATCATGTTGCACTTTTAAATATTAATGAATTATGTATGTGAGAGTTGTTTCTACATTATTACAGAAAGGCAACGAATAACCGCATAAATAAATAGTCTGAATCAGACAAATTCATAACTTCAAAATAATTTAGGAAAATGGAGAACTGGGCAAGGCAGCAGTGGAGTGTTTAGACACAATGAATTTAGTAAAAAACCCCAGGTATTCTGGAACACAGAAGAAGAAGCAGCAATATGAATAATAAGCAAAGACAGACATGAGATTTATTACTGTACTTTCAATAAAGTGTGCAACATGTGGCATTAAAAAAAATATAGTTTTGGATACAAGATGAAGTATGTCACCTGCATGAGGAATCTGCTGTTTTTCAGATACAAGGAAAACCATCTTTTCTTTCAGCTGGGAAGACATTGCACCAGTTTCTCCTATGAAATAGCCAAAAATCTAAACAAAACAAAATAGAACAAAACAAACAATTTATAACAAACCTACTTCTGGAATATATGTTTATATGTATAAAGTAAAATATTTATCTGACATTTTTATAATTTAATATTCTTTGAATAAGTTTCCTAGTGTTATTTGTTTAACCATTAGCTGCCAATACGACTTTAGATTGCTGAGATCCGCTACTCAGGCACAATCTTTCTTCAATGATTGGAAGGACTTCTAGGAATAAAAAACATCTAATTGATAAAGCTGTTAGTACAGCTTTGCCTTGTAATGACCGTTTGTAAATAGTCATCTTCAATTTTCTTTTTTTCAGTTTTATCTACTTGGGCTTCCAAAGCTAAATCTCTGCTAGAATTAAAAAACAGATTTCCATTTGCCTGAAAAAAAAAATAATATAAAGTCGATTTATAAAAATGCTTTTTCAGCCATCTCCCTAAGCCTGGCAATGTCCCATTTGTACTGATGATGATGGAGATCCTCAGACAGGATATTCAGGTAAGTGGCTCATTTCTGTTCCAGGCTACTTCAGCTGAAATGGTCTCCACGCCTCAAGCTCTGTACCTAAGAGCAGGTTAGTTATTTCCTCAGGAAATTAGTTCAGTCCCACTCAGCTCTACAGATATTTTTAAATCTCCTTTCTCATATTATGTGCATTATATATACTCTGTTTCATGAGTTCTAAAAGCAAAAGCAATGCTCCTTTGGATGCAAGACAAAACTTTGCAATTTCTTTAAGGTCAACATTTTTCATGGTATATAACAGAACTACTATTTTTCTTCTTTGGGAAAGGGATGCAGAAGTCAGTTTCCTAAGTCATTGATAAGTGATTGTATTGGGTTTGCGTGGCAAGGTTTTGGTAGCAGGCGGGTGGCATAGGGACGGCTTCCATGAGAAGCTGCCAGAAGCTTCCCCCATGTCCGACACAGCCAATGCCAGCCGGCTCCAAGCCAGACCTGCCGCTGGCCAAGGCCGAGCCAATCAGTAACAATGGTAATGCCTCTGTGATAACATCATTAATAAAGGGTAAGAGAAAGAAAAATGGCACATTTTGCAGCTGGAGAGAGGAGTGAGAAGACGTGAAACAACCTTTGCAGACACCAAAGTCAGTGAAGAAGGAGGTGGAGGAGGTGCTCCAGGTGCCAGAGCAGAGATTCCCCTGCAAATTGCGATGAAGACCATGGTGAGGCAGGCTGTCCCCCTGCAGTCCCTGGAGGTCCATGGTGGAGCAGATGTCCACTTGTACCCCATAGAGGACCCCACGCTGGTGCAAGTGGGTGCCTGAAGGAAGCTGTGATCCTGTGGGAAGCCCGCACTGGAGCAGGTTCCTGTCAGGACCTGTGGCCCCATGGAAAGAGGAGCCCACATGGGAGCAGGTTTGCTGGCAGGACTTGTGACCCCATGGGGGACCCGCATTGGAGCACTCCGTTCCTGAAGTACTGCACCCCATGGAAAGGACCCATGCTGGAGCAGTTTGTGAAGAACTGTCATTCACGGGAAGGACTCAGACTGGAGAAGTTTGTGGAGGACTGTCTCCTGTGAGAGGTACCCTCCGCTGGTGCAGAGGAAGTGTGTGAGGAGTCCTCTCCCTGAGGAGGAAGGAGCCACAGAAACAACATGTGATGAACTGACCCCAACTCTGGTTTCCTGTCCCCCTGTGCTGCTGAAGGGGGAGGAGGTGGAAAAATCAGGAGACAAGTTAAGCCCAGGAGGAAGGGAGGGGTGGGGGGAGGTGTTTTAAGAATTGGTTTTATTTCTCATTATCCTCCTCTGATTTGATTGGCAATAAATTAAATTTATTTTCCCCAAGTCGAGTCTGTTTGCCCATGCCAGTAACTGGTGAGTGATCTCTCTCTGTCCTTATCTTGACCCATAAGCCTTTTGTTCTGTTTTCTCTCCCCTGTCCATTTGAGGGTGGGGAGTGATAAAGTGGCTTTTGGGGGGCATTTGGCATCCAGCCAGGGTCAGCCCACCACAGTGATAACTGTTAGACTGTCCAGGATAGGTGTTTCAAATTTTGAAGCCAGTAAATGACTAAAGGTAGATCCTAATTTAACTGAAGAGAAGATTTTAAATTACTTTAATGTTTTTTTAATAAAAAAGTGTCCATTGATTATGGGTATATTGTTGTGGAGGCTGCTGGAAACTTAGGAAAAACTTGAACATGGAGGTTCTCGAAAAAGAGAAGCATCAGGAAAATGAAGACATAGGAACACTCACGCAAGGCCATGATTTTCTAGGTCATGGAAATATGTTTGGAAGACTTTGTCAAGGTAAAGAGAGGCCAGATATGGAGAAGTAAGTTAGAAAAAAAACAGATCTGTGAGAGTAGGAAGAGAGGAACAAAGGGTCAGGGATAGAATGGTGGGAAAGGGGGGTGGGAGAGAGACAGAAATGATAAAAGATAAAAGGAACCAAGTGATGTGTATCCCTCCTCAACTTTCAGGACTGAGGGCAGTGCCAAAAGCAGCAGGGGAACTCAGAAGAACAGGGATTAAATATGGTCCTTTTAGAAAAAAAAATCATTAGAAAACTGGAGCACAGACAGCAGAAACCATGATGGCTATTTAGGATGTTACAGAAAGCAACTGTTACCAATGATACATTTGAAAAATTAAGTGATAAAAAGGAAGGTGAAGCAAGATCAAGGCTATTTACACCATTCACAAGGCATAATTAATGACATATCCAAGTTGCAGTTTATAAACTTGATATGTCTCATATAACTAGTAGGTTACTAAACATAATAAGAATTAATGTATCAGGTAAAAACGGCATACCTGTCACTTTCATTATCTCTCTAAAACAACAGCTGGTCTCAACTAGAATACCCAGAATACTTTTCAGTCTTAAAAGGCCAACTAGCATTTCAATAGAATTCTTAAACGTGTAAAAGAGCAGATTTGTCGTTTTGTTTGGTTTTTTTTAAAAAAGGTAAAATTTCACTTTAAAGGGATGAAAAGGCTAAGGAAGATGAGAAAAGCAAGTGGGGTGTAGGCTGGTCAAGTGTTAAATACAGTAAAATTAAAAATAAAAAAAAAATAAAAAGGAGGAAGAGCTACAGATATGGGTGGAAGGAAAAAAAAAAAAAAGGTCTATGATCCTCACCAGTAATTAAATGTGTACATCTTTGAGTGCGAAGAAGTGAAAAAAAGACGAGGAGACTTTAGAGCTGTAGTGTAGCTACAATTACAAGCCTGTGGCATAGTCAGAAGAACAAAAAGCACTGGCATTCCTGACATTAGTAACTCCAAGATTGCCTGAACCATTTAGAAACAGCAGAGTTTCTCAAAGAAAAAAAATAATAAATGGACCACCACCACACAGTATGTAGGATACAAATCAATCCCATTTTATTTCATTAGAACCTATTCAAATCACAGAATCACAGAATGGTAGGGGTTGGATGGGACCTCAGGAGATCATCTAGTCCAATCCTCATGCCAAAACAGGTTCCCTACACCAGGTTGCACAGGAAAGTGTCCAGGCGGGTTTTAAACATCTCCAGAGATGGAGACTCCACAACCTCTCTGGGCAGCCTGTTCCAGTGCTCCAACACCCTCACTGTAAAGAAGTTTTTCCTTAAGTTTGTGTGGAACTTTTGCTGTTCCAGTTTTTGCCCATTGCCCCTTGTCCTGTCACTGGGCACCACCAAAAAGAGCCCGGCCCCATCCATTTGGCCTCCACATTTTGGATATTTATAGACACTGATAAGGTCCCCTCTCAGTCTTCTCTTCTCCAGGCTGAAGAGTCCCAGCTCTCTCAGCCTCTCCTTGTAAGGCAGATGCTCCAGGCAAATAAACCTGGAAATATCTGTTTTGATCCAATCATTACAGACAGGATGTTACCACAATTAAAATACATCAAAAGCTGATGCTGAAGTTATGGTTGATGTAAATTGGGCTTAGACAACAATCAGATGATCAATGCAATGATTATTCTATTTCAGTGTAAGCTAAATCTGGAGAATTCCAGGAGTCAGCAGTTTTCTGTATTCAGTTTTCACCTCTTTCTCTATATCCAGCCTACATGCAAAACAAACCTTATCCTTTTGTCCTGAAAGAAGCTTAGATTTATGTTCCATAGTGCCTAGTAGCTTGTAATACATACCACCATATTTCCTGCTAAACAGAAAAAAACTCCCTGCAGCTTTTCATTGCAGTATTATATTTCAAACTGCACTGGATAAGGCCATGTCAGTGTAAAGAAATCCATGTCAGACTGAAGTTCACTCAAAGATCAGTTCATTCTGATCTTTGTCTATTACATAACTGAATTACCACTTCTATCACAGAAGAATTTTCAGTTATTTTATATTAAATATTTCTCCCCACGAGAGAAAATAAATAAAAAAGCATATCAACACTTTAATCAAGATTCTTTTGAACAGAGAAATAACAAATATTTCTATTTCATGCCCTTCAAACAGTCAATATAGTCTCACCGGTATCCACCTTCTACATGAAATGCATGCTTTTTTCAAGAAAGTTTATACACATGGCATTTTAAAAGGCTATCATCAGCCAGCTCACACTTGGTAAAATTGGAGGAATGTTCATAGAAAGGATTCTGGGACATTTTATCCCAGGTAAATCCCACATGAATTTCATAAGGAAACCAAAGGGGCTTTGCCTTTTTTATTAGACCCATACAGTGCTTCCTTGTGTAATTATGTGACCCGGGTAACCAGTCTGATTGCATTGGAAACTCAGGTAAGGTATTGGAGTAGTAGATACTCACTCCAGTAAACAAACAGAGCTTCTTATAAACTCATGAACCTGAACATAATTTGCTACTGTTCTGCTTCCCTAAACAAAGAACTGTCAGTCTGACAGTCACCATGAATTCAGAAGTACTTTTCTCAACTGATCCTTGCTTCATACCCATAGAGCATATTTTACTCTATATAGGATATGTCTAGCTTGCCACATCTACACAAGAGATTATGCTACCTCTCTCCAATCCCATACAAAAGGCAGTAAGAAATTTGAAATGAGGTAGAGAAATTTGAATAGTACAAGAATTTCACTAGTGTTGTAATGACACAGTACTTCATCACGCCTGATGGCAGCTGCCCATTTCAATAACTTAGCTTGTATATCATCTACCAGCAAATCCAGAAATGTCTATCCCCCCTCTATTTTTAGAGAGTTTCAAAGAAATGCTGAGCAAAGCCAGAACTTCACCTTTAAGTTTCCTCTTATGTTGAAAGGGGAAGTAAGGAAGAAGGGTGACATGCAAGCAGAAGACTTGTAAAGATAAAAGATTTCAAATTTACCTCTCACAAGTTGAATTTAATAATAGAGGAACTGGATGCAGCCTAAAGTTCTGATAAAGAGGGCTTATAGGTAAATTCACTAGAAGGTAGTTACATGATGTTTTATGTCCTCTACAGCTGACTGTTTCACAGGTTTCCCTCCAGTCCTCCTTGAAGAAAATCTATAATGCCTGACATAAGCAAAGTTTGTGAGTAATGTGCCATTGTAAGTAAAAGCAATGTTAGAGAGGTATTAACCAGAAATGTTCCCATATAGAAGCTTATGAAATTGAAAGGACCATATACCCTGCTTTTAGGATGGTATTAGGAAATTAATTGACAACATGTAACGAAAAGGTCTTGGTTATCTTTAAGGTTCAAATAATAACATGATGTTTCAGTGCAACGTAAAATGTAAGTATGCTAATGAAGTTGTAGTTCAGGCCAGTTGTTAATAACTTGCCTTACGGCTTTTAAGTCCAGCAAGGACTTGCCATATATGTAAAGCCACCATAGTTATCAAGTTGCTGTGTGCTGGAAATTATGTCCCATCTGCACAATTCTGTCTTCATGGGTGCTCTTCATACAGATTGGCTCTAATGATGTAAAAATCGGTCATTTTTATAGAGCAGTTGCTTGAAACACTATTCATGGGAAATATCTTAATAAAAGATACTTTTCTACAGCAAGTGTTCATAATTTCTCATGATACATGAAAAAAAGAGCACCATCTTTAAAAGAAACAAGACAAAGTACTTTTTCCCAAAATGTGTAAAACAGGATACTATGGAAGTATCCTTTTTAGATGGGTTCAGAAGTAATTTACAAACGGGTAGATTAAATGTCCATCAAGGGATACTAAACACAGAGTGCAGTTGCAACTCTGTCACAGAAAATCTTCAAGCTATCTCCATCTTTAGAAGCTAGGAGAGTAAACCAGATCTGCTATTTCATAGTTACCTCATTCTTACGTGAAGATTTGCTATTTATCACCATTAGAGACAGAAAAATGGATTACATCTCACCCATCTACAGATTCAAATAATACATACAGAATTTGCTGGTTAAAAAACTCTCTACTAAAATGCTGCCATACCTAAAATGCTTCACATTTGAAGTAAAGAGCAGATTTATCCCAGGGAAAAGGGAAAGAGGAAGCAGAGGAAAGAGAGAAAGGAGAGGAAAGAAAAGAAAGAGAGGAAGCACTTCTGATGGTTTAGCTAAAGATAGACTTATCCTCAGAGCACAAATTACATACTGCAGTCATAAAAGATTTTGCATTTTGTCAGGAAGCCTGAGGCCAATGCGTATCAGTGAAGTAGTTCAGGGGAAGATCTGGACATACTTAAGCTCCATGCTCAGATCCTGCTGCCCTGTCAGGAATCTAGTATATCAAACTTTGCTTGAGGATAAGCCGTTCTGGTAGACAACTCAGTGCTTTTTCACAAAACAAGTAGGAATAAAGTTTTTATTTAGTTAGGCCATGCTTTAAAATGTATTCATGTGCATCTACATCATAGGCTCAAGGATATTGGTTCAGAGAGAACAGAGGCAAACTTCCTCAACTCACATAAACCAGTATAGCATCATTACTGTTTAATAAGAATTTTGATTTGCAAGTTCAGACAATGAACCAAACAGGGGTAGGAAGGAAAAGTAGTTTACCTGAAAATAAAAATGTAATCTCCTAGGCTTTATTGAATTCATTCTAATTAACCTTGCTTATCAGACCTCCAATGGCATGCCTTTATAAGGATAGATACATCTCAGAGTTGGAAAGAGTGGAATAAGAAAGATCATACATATTTGGAATAAAAAATAGGCTTGCTAGCTAAAATTACTGGACTGATTCTGTAACCAGCACAATATGAGCAAATCTTGCTCTTAAGAATCTGGTAGCAGATTCTTAGCAGAATTAGCAGCATGGACTCTCCTGTGTCAAGCTGTTTTGCATAATGTATTTAAAAGTCTGAAATCAGCCAGAGATAGTTAGCAGAAAATCCAGTACAAAGAATCTTTTAGCAAAACACTTCTAGAGATAATGCTGTCAATTGCAAAATGCCCACCTGTTTCTCCACGTGAAAAAGAGGGGAGAGGCAGGGCTTAGCAAAGGGCTTCCGTACTTAGTCTTTCATTGACGTGATGGCTTGAAAGAACTAGTCTCCACTCTAGTGAAATAGGTTAGCAATGCTGCTAGGGGTTATTTTAATACTTACAGTTTCCCCTTATACTGACTACTGATCTTCTGATGCTCAAGTGTCATATTCCATACTTTGTCACTAGAAGCATAGGATTTTTCTTACTTAAACTAAAATTATGACAGCATAGGACACAGAGTAACACAAGCCAGAAAGAGCTAAATTTTACAATAATACAGACTCCTTCAGCTCTCAAGATACATACCAGAATCGATATCATCAGTCAAATTTCACAAGAATAATTCCAAAGACAAATTTTATCCTCCTATCTTCAAATATCTTCCCTCGAAACTTGCACTTAAGCAACAAGTGGACACATGCAAGTTTCTAAATTGTTTAATATCAAACTAAACAGGGAGCCTCTTTCTTTATTAACTTCTGAAAACTAAACATCAATTTTTGAATAGGATAACATAGCAACAAGGAAGGTACTTGTTGTACCTTAGTACTCTAAGACAGGTCTTCAATTTAACTTTTGTCTAGATCCACCAAAACAACATATTTTTTTCTAATTTTCTAGCTTCAAAGGCATATGTTTTCCAAAGTTTGTTTTTTTTTTTTTTTCGAAATGAATGGAGGCCAGGATAAATAACAACATGAATGCGCCCCATTATGCCATGGAGCTCATGAACAACAGACTCATGAAAAACACATAATCAACAGCATAATACTGTTAACTTTTTAAGATTCCTTTAGTTATTTATATTTAATAAAGTTTTACAAATCCTTACCTCACACCATTCTGTCCTTGCATCAAGATTGCTGCTAATCTTCTTGAAAAAGGCCTTAACATTATAATCCTTGACTTCTGGACCAAAAAGTGTCTGTGTCATTGTATAGAATTTATCATAGTCTATCACATCTGTAGGGAGGAACAATATCCACAAAGTTAAAAACTGGCAAGGTAAAGCTTCCTTCCTTACCCCCACTACCTCCTGTTTTATTTCTCCTTCAATACGAATAGCATGCAAGTTCCAGCTCCTCACACTCTATTCACTAAAGCATTGGCAGGGGCAGGGCGGGGAGAGGGGAGGGGAGGGAAAAGTTCAGTGTCAATGTTCAGTTTTTTCAAAACCACCTGATTTGCAATACATGACAGGAAACAGAGAGATAAAGAATAGATGAAAATCTCTCACCTCTTCTTTCTTCCCTTACTCTTATACCACAATTCTGTTTTGTTGATCTAAACCTGGGATAAAGTTTATCCTTTTATGCAACAATAGGCACTTGCATTGAGAAAAGCAAAACTTTGCTCTGATTATTTACAATTAAGCAACTGGATTTAGATAATTCATTGGATTTGTGCTTTTATAGATCACTGGAAACATCACATTGTTCTAACTTGTATATGTGTCAACTCCAACAATTATATTTTGTGAACAGTCACCATAGCATTACAATTTAACCAGAAGTCCTAACAGAAGGAGAAAAGCACTCTCACAGCACAATCTGCCTGTTTCCTGTAAAAATCAAGAAGTTACAGTCTGAACATTAATTTGGTCTTTCTTACAGTCTTGTCTCTATGACACCTCCTCTCCATATGAAAATTACATGTTTCCATCAGAAAGAGTGTATCTTACCATCATCTTCAATATACAAGCCTAATCTCTGCTTTGTCTTCTGGGTTACTGTTTTTTCAACTAGTTCCTGGAACTGCTTCAAAGCGTTCTTGAAATCTGGCACTTCAAGAGCAGAAAAACTCTCCTTATCACAGTCTTTCTTTGCAGACATCCTTTATTAACAGAGAACAAGGTAAGAGGGAGCGCTCTTCTTACAGCATGGTCCAAGCCTTGTTTTGCCCCTTAAATCAAACTCTCACATGAGTTCATATGAGATGCAGCTGCATGACAGGTATACCAAGCACTACATAACAAAAAAGAGGTGACTGGCTTAGCATCTCAAGCTGGCAACGATACTAGTGAACTGCTGATATCACAACCCCTCATTACATCACAGAATCCTACTTGCTGAGCAACCCTAGGTCACAAACTAGGATCATTAATAACCTGGCATGTGAAATTATTTCATGGTATCTCATGCAATTGGTGGTTGAACAGGCATGAACTTTTTCACTTCCAGAACCAGACAAAGATTTAATCAGGTTTCAATTCTGCTACAGCTGGCACTGCTTTAGCGATAGGAGATCACATTCTCCAGTAAGAATACACCTTTGAGACTGGCTGGTGCAAGTTTATCATATCTTTCAGACTTTTGTACTGAGTGAGGAGGAAGGGAGATTATACCAGTTATCTCTATGTTTCATATTGTCTTCTTACTCTTTGTGTTATTTTCAAGTTTTCTGCCAAAAGCTGCACACCAACTAACACAGGAATGGCTGCAATTATGGATTTCCTTGGAATCCTTCGGAATCCGGCGAAGAATGACAGAGCCAGTTCAGCTCTCTGTTTATATTTGCTCTGTGACAGGCGAACTGAGACCAGCCTGATGACATTCTAACATGTGCTACTGCTGCAAGGCTCAGCCAGGGATCTCAGTCTAGGTGGGGATGCCTGGTTTTATAGTACTAATAAGAGCATTTTACCAGGGTTGTTAAGTTATGAATCATTATTTGCCTAGTACAACAAGGCCGAAGACATGAAATTCAATATGAAAAGAACTAGAAAAGCACTTTTTGACAGTTAGTTCTTGGGAGTAACATTGAATAATTGCTTCCTTAGTAAATCTCTTTCCATTTCTTGAATATACACCTTGTTGTCTCTTCATTGCATTAAAAATCCTTACTCAGTGAACTAGAACTTCCAACCTAGAAACCCAATTACCGTACAGAAACATTTCTTTTTATTGAATAAATCATTATGATTGAGATTGCAAGAAATCCAATGATAGAGTGGCAGAGTTTTAGCTTTTTTCAGCTATCCAGTTGCCTCTCCCTTAAGCTCTTTACAGCCATTCAAACTCCCTTTACTTGTCTTACTTAACTTCCAGTCAAGTTACTATTTCTTTCTTTCTCCTAACATGCAACTAATGAGCCCAGAGACTGAGTTTTGGCTATTAATATGTGTCTGACCAAAGCTCAGCTATATGTCTTAAATGGTTACTGTTTTGAAAAGGGTCTACATTTAACTTGCACCTAAGTTCAGTCAGGATCTTAAAGTAAAAACACTTCTACACCAAGGTACCCAAGGAACCTTTCTGGGTTTTGTTTTTGGGGCATTCTTAAACAAAAGCAGGATTGGGCTATTCAGAAAGCAAAATAGCAGCTACCACTTTCTTTTGAAAGTGGCAGCCCGAAGCACTCACTGATTAATCAAAATTGTTTGATATGCTACTCAACATCTTCAAATTAGACAGAATTTTTGCCCTGCAAGAGCATCAATCCTTGTCTTATATCTGTGTTGTCTTTCTACCTTGCCACATCTTCAATTCTTTACTGAATAGTGGAACCCTAGGGTATCTTAATGGAGTGGTGGAAAATTTAATTTATTTTTTCTCTAATTGAAAGAGAATTAAATCCAAACTATCCCCTGAATGAGTAACAAAGTGACTACTGAAGAAAGGGCAAGTATCAGTTCTTGTGGGAATGTTCTAAAGAATCCAGCTTCATTCACTCTTTGGAAAGGAATGATATAAAAAGCTGTCTTCAAAGACAGTTCAGTGCGGTGATTTTTAAGAAAAAGGAAAAAATTTCCTGAAAAACAAGGCGCTTGAAAAAGGAGTTCTACAATTTGCACACATGATCATTAATAGTCTTCTATTGACTAAATAGTCACAGTTTAAAAAAAAAAAAGGCTCTAGGTATCGGTGATTTATATGTTAATTACTTTGGATCATGTTATGATCACAGATTCTCTCCATACGGAAGCCATTTATCTTTCTCAGGGTTCTGGATTCTGTGCTACACCTCAGATGACCAGCATTCAGTTCCTACAGCCCTTTACTGAATATGACCCTTTATGCTTGATAACATTTTGCAAATTATAAAGGCTTACCATTTTCTGACACTGCCATGTGAGGCACTGTATTCTTCTGTGAAGTGAGAAGCACTGCATTCTTGTTGTGGCTCTGCCATTTCTTTCTTGGTAGCCTTGTCAGATTGCTAAAATCTACCTGTAAAACAGGAACAACATCCCAATCCTGAATTACTGCCTTGAAAGTATTACTAATCCTTAGAGGTTAATGTCCACATTTTATGTGTGTGATACCTGTGGTTCATTTTGTATCACTCACTATGCTGACATTAAATTCTGACACCTTTCCATTTATCATACTACTCCCATGTCCGCTGCACATTTACATGAATATTATTGGTAAAATAAATATAACTACACTGTAATTGAAAGTGAACAGAACTGTTCATGGCATTAGCTATGCTTAAGCAAATATGCATTTACATTTGTTCACTGATCTTCCAGTTAGTGGAGTAATTAATTTACATTAAGACAGGTACATATTTCTGTGAGCAACAAAATTCTGAAGTACTTCAGAGAAGCACATCAGTGATAATGAGTAGAGGCAGGTATCTTCTGCCATTCAAAATAAAATAGAGCTCATGAAGAAATAACAAGAAAAATAGTTGTTCCTCTTTTTGTTCCCCTTACCAAGGTAACATATAATTCTAGATTATTTTCATTTTTATACCAGTGCAGACATTAGTGCTTTATTAAGCAGATGATTAAGTTTTGGATGAGAAAATCAGACTAGAACAGACAGGCCAAAATATCCCCTTTGACCCTAATTAGTGTCTCTGCTCCCAAATTTAACAGAGGCATAATGAATTAATAAAGTTTACATCCAGAGGAGACATGGAGATCTTCTACTTTTTCATCCTCTATGTTACAGATCATTAAATATCAGCTATTTATCACTGAGTCCAACAACTTTGTTCTAAAGAATAACTTGTGGAAAGGTATCAAGTTTTAATCTGCAGACACTAAGAGATGGAGAATTCATCATGTTTGTTGCAAAAGTTAATTTTTCACGTTGTTAAAATTTAAGCCTCCTATTAGAATTTGTGTGGCTTCAGCTTCCATTCAGCAGTTGTTAGAATGTCTTAGCTGATTTGGAGTAATAGCTGGCCATGGTTTCAAGATATGCTACCTAACACAAGCAATTCAACTGCTTGAAGTTCTATCATTTCCACTGGGAAGCGCACAAGTGTTTCTGGGCACTCTGGCTCAACAGCAACCAGTATTCTTTTGATTGACTAGAGTAAGGCAGAGTCTGGCAGAGAAAAGCAGCACTGATTCCTGGAAAAGGCAGGGATAGCTTGAGGATGCATTTTTGCTAATTCCAACAGCAATTCTCCAGGAAAATGTTTCCTTTGTGTGCCAAAGTACTCAGTGGTTGGTCAGTATCTTGGTATGTTCAGCAATCAGATATTGCTTCCAGCTGAATCCTTGTTATGCAGTGCTTCCTGTCGATTAATTTTTCCAGACTGTGTCATCTAAGCTTGTATGACATCAGGTTATAGTCTCATTTCCAAATTAATAACAGTGGTTTAAGGTTTATAAAGATATTAACATCCACCCATGGAATTGAAAGTTTAAGAATGGAAAGCTATGTTTTGTTCTCTTGCAGGCACCTGTGAAGAAACTTCATGTTATATAGGATAATGAAAATAGACGGAAACCCCAAATAAGGAACCACTGCTTTCAGGACCAGCTCATTCTGTTGTCTTTGATGTTTAAAATCAAAAAAATGCACAGTACCATTTTAAAATAAGATGTGATGACTGAGTAGACTGACAAAAAAGTGGAGGAGATAGGAACTGCATTTGAAGATAAGCAAAGTCTAAAAGGGAAATCCAATATTAAATTGATGAGTAACAGAAAGTTCTTGCACTAGAAAGTCTAGAGTAGCATTAGCCGAATGATAAGCATTTTCTTTCCTGTCTCCCTTACTGATCTTATGGACAGCATTGGATATGGAATATGGTAGAACTAATGTTTATTCAGAAGTCAAATATCCCAACCCTCCTCTTCTTACTACATAATCATATTAATCTCAATTACTGGGTATCCTCAGACCAGTACAAAGTTAATGATAAGTATGTCTGTATGGGTGCAAAGAGCAGCTACAGCATGCTCACTGCAGGATTGGCAGCTCATTTGAAAAAACAGTTCTCTTCAATATTTATCTCAAGAACTATCATAAGTCTATGAAATTCTATGCAGGTTTTAAAATTTTGACCATGTCATTTGACAGCTCATAACAAATAACCCAAAGCTACTGCAGAAGACAAACAAGTAAAAGGTGGTAGAACTTTCCTGCCTCTACCAGGTTGCCAGTCACCCTTTCTGGTAGTCTAATTCAAAGACAAATTGTCCCCAAGTAAAATGATGGTTCAGAATAGCCCAAAGAAAACACAGGTCTAAAATGGCCTTAGCTGTCCTTAAAGAGGCTCTGGCACATAAAAGGCTTTGGTTCTGCCTCTGATTTTGGTCCAGACCATGTCCAGCATTAAGAAAAAAAAAAAAATCAGTCCCTGAAGCTGCCTTCTTTTGATGAACTGAGCTACCTATCCTTTGCTATTTCATCCTTTTAAATATTCCCTTAAGCCTCACTGTGTTTGCAGGTGAATCAGGATAGAGCTCCTTGAGTTCAGAGCGGCTGAACTCCTCTCTGACCAGTATGGGGATGGGCAAGTCAATTCTTCATTAATTTTAGCTATGTAAAAATCAAAGCTCTCCTACAAAACAGCATTGCAGGGTGCTATCAAGTTCACATTTACATGAACTCACTCTCTTTTCTACTGATTTTATTCTTCACTTTACTTTTGCCATATTATTTCCCCAGAAGCCGTATCACACTCCTTGCTATCAAGTGTATTTGCTCTTCTGTGTCACTAACAGCAGCTGAAATGATCAAGCAATAATTTTAAAAATCACATTTCCTATGCACTATTTATTGATTTGTATGTTGGGCACTGGAAAATGACAATGGGCCAGTGAGTTTGTAATCACTTTCACGTCATGTTTGTCATACTAACAAGAAGCTGCAGCACAGGGATGAACTCCTATGAAAGTTATCCCTTTAAAAGGTTATTCCTTCTGTGACAGTTTATGTCACAGCTGAATTTCACAGGGTTATTGTTGCAAAACCTGGTGTTACTGGTCTTACATTGGTTTTGCAATGTTAGTGTTTAGGGTTCAAGCTGCCCTACAAGCTGTGTCTATACAACCTAGGGAGGTATGACATCATCAGGTACACTTACATATCAAAGATTGTTTTAATTTACTTAACAAGAAACAGGTGCCATAGAGGCATCACTATGCATCTGCCACCTAAGCAAGTACCACAGTCCCACACATGTTTGTACAGACAAGATGAAGTTCATCTCAGCTAACTTAGTCATCTGAAAGTTAATCATTCAAGTCACCTTATATGCAAGTCAATAATAACAAACACTTTCAGACAGTGATTAGTCTTACTGATCTTAGGTGCTTAACTTTTAAATACATTATTTAGGTGAGATGAATCACACCTGCAGCTAGTACAGCTATTTGTACACATGCCAGGTATACTAGAGCTCAGATGTCATAGTACATGCTGCAGCCAACTTCCAACTGTAGCACAGATGTTCTGACAGCATCTCCTCACCTCCCAGGATTGCCCATTTGGGTCCCCTCCCTGCTGCAAACACTTGTGCTTGCTTCAGTGAACTGTGTTTGAGTCAAACACTTTTCACAACCTAGAACACTCTCATATTCTTGCAACTTTTCCACTTAGCCTCCTTTATGATTTAAAGTTTACATCCCAATATGGACTAGATTATATAGCTAGGATTACAAATTCTGCAAGATCAAGCCCTGATTTTGAACTTTTGCCATTAGGCTTGTGCATTTTTTTTCTTACATATTGCATTATCAACAGATGTAGATCTATATTAAGAACCTTGATTTAATGCCAAGTGGTTGGGAACAGACAAAAGGTTTCTTCTGTCCATAAACCCTCTCTTGCTCTATAGATACACAGTGCAGCTATATATAGATACAGTGAATAATCACTTGGCTTTCATCTGCCCTTAAGGCTAAAAAATAACGAAGAGGACAGGTAAGAAAACATATTCTAAGAGAAGGCTGTAAAACTTCAAATTAAAAAGCTGAAGGTAGCCAGAATTTCTGAGGTGGCTTGATTTGTTTTGTTTTTGTTTTGTTTTGGTTTTTTTTTTCAGCAGACTTCAGTCTGGCTGTCTACCATGCCCTTTGAAATAATAAGTTTTACATAATAAGTTCAAAACAGGCAGCAAAACCCCAGCATCATCTTATTCCTGAAACAAATGTTTTAAGTATGGACAAAAGCTTCTCTTTTCTGCTCACACTCTGCTTGTCAGGAAAAATGGGAAAAAGCCTGTGACTTAAAAGGCGTGCTAGCAGAAGATACAGAAGAGAGAAAATGAGTGAAAGCAACATATAAGTGAATGAAGAAGTGGAAAAAGAAATAGGTCTCCTGAATGCCTCAAATCACTCTTTTTCCACCCCACAATGTTCTCACTGCAAAAGCTATGACATTCTTGATGGTATAGTTAAAACTGGGAGTCATGGTTTGTGGTTTGTATTTCAACACAAGGTTAGAGAGTAGCAGAAACTTTGGCACTTTATTTACTCTGCTTCAGATTCTTCAGCTCTAACATGTAAGTGACACTTGATGCTCTGTTGTCCTGAACATTTCAAATTACTAAATACAGCAAAGGCAGGGAACTTATGAGGGTAGTTCCATACATCTGCAGACCTTCCAGCTGGGAATTATTGTTTCCAAGGCTGGCTTTTAAGGTTTTTCTAATACATATGTAAGCATATATCCACACACACACACACATGTCAGCGACCTGAAAATTTAGAGCCAATGCATTTTTCCATCCCCTGTATATTGTGCACAACAGACAACACATTAAAAGGACTGTTACAGAAGTGATCTAGGAAGCCCTTGGGAGTTTCGAGGACTGTTTTTATCATATAGGAATAGGGATCCTCTATTCCAGGTTCTTGTTGTACTGTTTTAATCCCATGAGTTCAGCTACATATATATTTAGAACTTTGAGCAGAGACACACTTCCAGTAAGCCACACACATACACTTCAGGAAATGTAAATACAGGGTTGTGGTTTCTCCTTTCATGCAACTGTGAAAGTAAAGGTAAAGTTCTTTTTGCAGCATACGGATGTATGTTTGACGAGCAGGGTGTGGTCCAAATATAAAATAGTGCAAACACAAAGCATTGCAAAGTAGATGTCTGGGTTTCTTAAATCTCTCATCTTTTTAATTGCATGAAAAGTTAGAAAAGGAATGGCTAATGAATTATGCAGATTATTAAAACCACAGCATTGGCTCTAGAGTGTATTAGATAAAACAGGTGCTGGAATTGAATTAGGAGGCAGGGTTCTGTTTCCAGCTTTACCTTTGACCTGTTGATACAATAGCACAGCATTTCTTTTTGTTGTGCCTCATATGAATAGTGACACTGCATGGAATACAAATGGAACCCTGCTTGTGAAGTATTCAAGATCACTTGAATAATGTTAGCAACGTGACAATATTAATAATGTGACCACTATCAAATCAAGCATTGAAGAGGCTGCATATTTATGGATCTATTTAATTTTGCTATGAAAAATTCTAAACCAGAAATTCTGAGGTATGGTATTTGCAAAATGTAATTTATGGGTTCATTTTCTCTTATTTTCTAAAAATCCAAAAGACATGTAAAGGGATTATATTTGGCAGGTGCTGTAATAAAAAACTACTTAGAAACCCTGAGTATATAATGGAATCTTATTGTAAATAAAGTTAACATTTATAAGAATAGTTATTTTAATCAGTGTTTTATTTTTCTCACCCATGACTTTCTCTACTCCTAACCCTTGTGTTACAGCAGTAGTTTGTCACATAAAATTGCCATAACAAACCCGTAATTTGTATATAGGTATGCGCTTTGAAACACTTCAAACCCACCTCAGCTACCCATGTTTTCAGTCTCAGTCCATGAGGAATCACACTCAGTCCAGCCCTTTTAATACCACTGTGTGTATGAGAGGAAAAAAAATCCCAGACATTGTTTGCCAAGACAGATTTCCACAAAAATTATGTTGCTTCCACAGCTGACATATTTAATTTATTTTTCATCTAAACTAAGTATAGATCTAAACTGAAGGTTTTATTTGGGCCTTTGTGAAGTCTGTCACACATCAGCACATACGTGGGTTAGCTAGTAAAGCAAACAAACTAGAGGTCTTCCTGTGAGGAAGACTGATGTTCGGTCTAGCAAGGTGTTTTAGGCCTAAAGCCATCCTGAGCAAAAGCCACTGTTGTCCACATTCAGGGGCAGGTTGGATTTGGCTGGTGGTTGGCGCAACACCCTGACTAAAATCAGCCAGAGCTGTACCACAGGCAGTTCAGGTGTTCCTGTACGGATCCACACAAAACACACTGGAGGCAAAGGCATAGAAACAGGTGACTTTGTAGTGCAAGCTTGGGGATCTTACTTGCTCCACGGCTGACAAAAAGGTGTTTGCTTGCACCACAAGTTTGCCTGGGCCATGATACTGCTGGTCACTTTGTGAGGATGCAACCACTAGAGCCACCCTGGAGCACCGTGGGGAAGCACCTCAGAAGAAACCATCGCCATAACAGGAGTTTGCATTGTCAGGATATCTGGAGACGTCTCAATATCGGTTCAGCAGTTTCTGCCTCTTGCCGGAGCTGGGCACAGGGCAGGTCTGCCCAAACGCGGCTCCTCAGAGGGAAGTGCTGCTGAAGACCGTCGTACCGAGCCAAAACGCACAGAGCATTTTCGGGAAGAGGAGGAGGCAGCCCCATCCCGCGCACGGCCAGGCTGCTCCCCGCAGCCAGCCAGAGGGACAGCCGACAGACCTGTGGGGAAGGAGCCACGCGACACCCGCACAGGCGTTGGGTGGGGTCTGCGCCGCCAGGAGCAACTCCCTGACACCCCGCCAGGACCCGGGGCAGGGCTCGGGCCCACCCTCAGGCTGTCAGGGGTGAAGCCACCTGGGGGCGCGCCCTCGGTGGGCGGGAAGGCGGAGGGGGCTCCTCCTTCTCCTCCTCCTGCCCTCATTAGCGGTTTGCGATGGGGCTCGGAGGAGACGCGTAGCCTCGCTCTGGCCGCGCTATGAGCGGCGAGCCGTGAGCCATGCACTCGGGGAACAGCACGGGCACGACGAGCCGCCAGGAGCCTGCGGCGGAGCAGGAGGTGCCGGGCGAGCGGCCCCTTTTCAGCGCTGGCACCTACGAGCTGCTGGCGCTGCTCGTCGCCACCATCGGCATGCTGGGCTTGTGCAACAACTTGCTGGTACTGGTGCTCTACTACAAGTTCAAGCGGCTCCGCACGCCCACCAACCTCTTCCTCGTCAATATCAGCCTCAGCGACCTGCTGGTGTCCGTCTTCGGCGTGAGCCTTACCTTCATGTCCTGCCTGCGGAGCCGCTGGGTGTGGAACGCCGCCGGCTGCGTCTGGGACGGCTTCAGCAACAGCCTCTTCGGTGGGTGATGGGGCCGCGGTCGCCTCCTCTCCCTCCCTGTCTCGCTGGGTCCCTCCTCTCGGCTGCCCTCACTCTCCGTGCCGGCTTTCCCCGGAGGTCCCGTTCCCTGTCCCCTCCTCCCCGCCTGTCCCCAACCGCCACTCACCCCAGCTCCAACCGTCGCCGCCAAGCGCCCGCCTTGTCTCTCACAACTTCGTCCCGGGAGTTCCTTCCCTTGATCAGCCGTTCGTCCCGTGTCAGGACGGGGCGGGAGGGGCCTCTCTCCCTGCCGGGGGTCGGGGTCCGGCGAGGAGCTGCCGCCGTGGCGGCTCGCAAGGGCTGGGGTGACCGGTCTCCATCCCGAAAACTCCGGCAGAATTTTGGTAAGAAAGGCGGCAGTGCTGAGGAAAACGATCCGGAGCAAACAGTAAATTCATCGGGAATCTGTTTCTCGGCCTCCCGCCCTTGCCGGGGTGACGGGAGACTTTGGGGACAAGGCAGCGGGGTTGTTGAAGGGGTCTCCGAGCTGACCGAGCGTTGCGCGGATTTTATGAGCATAAAAGATGGTATTTTGTGTGAGGTAACAGCGGTCTGTGGCTGAGGAGCCCGTCCGGCTCTGCCTGTAGGTGAGCAGAGTCCCGGCGGGGTGGGAGCGGAGGAAGCACACCGGGCTGCGCTCCGCGGCCCCGATGCTGCCGCCTCCCCCAGTCCCGTTGGGGCTCTCGGCGGAGCTGCCCCTCCTGTGGCACTGCTGTCAGTTTCTTTATCCACACCTGAAGTTCAAGTACTGTCTTTCCGTCATAACAGTGTTGCAGTTGTTTTCTGGGAAGCCACTGATTCCTGTGCAATGGGATTTTTAGCGCTGCAGGAGTGAGGACTCCCGCTTGTTCCATTTTCAAAAACTGTAAACTCCTTACTGTTTTCTCTCCCGAAATTCATGCCTACCCTTTACAGAAGTCTGCAGAAGAGCAGGTTGCAGTCCAGATACGTATGTGCGGTCTGTTGAAAGGAATATGGCTTTATTTTTAGTGACACAGCGTGCTGCAAAAGAACAGGATTGTGTTTCTAATGGTGAGAGTAAATGTTTTGCTAATCAGTAACCAAATCTAAAGCTCATGTCGGATCCTTTTTTCTGGCAGAGGTGTGTAAATTAGAGGTGGATCACAGTGCACCCAGGCAATGTGCATGCATTGAAAATTGTCTCTAATAAGTCAAACTGAAGTCTTTAGTAAGCTTTGTAGCTCTCCTGCATGATCTTGGTTTCACATAACACTAGTCTGTCTCTGGTGGGTTGCTGGGATGAAAGTGCATGGTTGCTCATGATTAATTTGACTGCTGCTGCATAGTGCAGCAGAAATCTCATGTCTTGGAAGCTGTGGTGGATGCAGTTAGCCTTGTGTGCAAGGTTTGGTGTTGGACGATTTCTGTGGTGCACAGCTCTGACATTTGTTTGCTGGTGTTATCAGGGAAAGTACTAGAGAACCTAGCTAACATAAGGCTGTCTACATCACTCAGCCAGTTCAAATACTTGAGAAACTCGAACATCTGCCAAGCAGATTCTGCCAGGCAGCTGGACATGAAGCTTACACAGGAAAAGTGAAGTATAGTTCTGTTCCTATTTTATTATTTATATATTATACTTAGCATTTTTGATGAAGGTATTTTCCATATAGGATTAAAAAAATAAGATGTGTAGTAGGAGTAATGTTAGAAAACAGACTGTAATAATCTCTTATGCTCTTCCAAAGATGGAACAAATAGAAACAATGAGGTATAAATTGACAAGCAAATTGCTTGATCACATGTAACTTTTAATTTCTCGATTTTTGGGATGTGCTACATAAGTTGTCACTATAAATCTATTCAGTGCTGATGCTTTGCTGCATCCCTTTAATAAATTTGTGCTCAAAGAAATGTAGGCAAATTCATGGGCCTTATCTACACAGTAGTCAAGCTAGCATCACTGGTTTGCAAAATTACACTTTCTGTGCTTGTTCATGTTATTTTCCTCTTCCATAGTGTGTTTTGGTGGGAAAATTTTTTTTTAATGATGTATTAGAAAAGTGTGTGTTTGTGTGTGGTTTGTCATTTGAAGTGGAGAGTAAATGTGCAGCTTAATGTTCAGGAATATCTGATGCCTGAATTTACTTTGTTCAGCTGCCATGTAAAGTAATAGAAAATATTTAACTTGGCTATTATAATTTGATGCTAAGCTAATAAATTTATGTCTAATATTAAGCTTTCCTTTTGTACATAGTATTGTTTTCATAATCTCAGCTGGAAATAGAAAGATTGTTCTCTTCTGTTTGTGAAGATAAGTGGTTCCTCTCCTAACTGAGTAGGATGGTGGGGTCAATACTGGGGTGGGGGGGGGAAACGTTACCCTGCAGGTAGCTTCACACTGTGTTTGCCATCTGGACTGTTGCTGCCACTACAGCTTCTATTTTCATTTTGTAATATATCTATGAAGAAAGCAGTACTTTGAAGGTTTGTTGGGTTTTCGTTTATTTTGGTTTTGTTTGTTTTCCCCTTGGTGGTGGTAAAAATACTGATTGAAGGTTTCATTTACAGTAACCAGGTATTGTATTTATAAATACACTTCCCTTGTGTATAAAAGCCCAAGTCAGGTATTATCTTGGGGTGGTGGTAAGGAGGGTAATGTAATGGAAGTCTTGTATGTGTATTACTTAGCAGTGCTTCTTGAAGTGTGACACTCATCCCACTTCCTCTCCAGGAACTTTTGGGAATAAAAAGTACATTCATTGATCAGAAGACATACAAAATTGTCAGCTTTTAAAGGTGAAGTTCTCATTAACTAAGCAGAGTCGTTACAGCTTCGCAGCTTTCAATTGCTCGGTAAACCAGAGTGATCTGCTAAAGACACTTCTAGAATAAAGTGGTGGTGGTATTTCTGGTGCCATGGCTATGGAGTCTATTAAATAATAACAGATACTGTGAGGTTATTTTACTGCTGTGAGGTATTTTTTTGTTGTTTTTTTTTTTTTCTTGGATGCATTCCAGCTCATTTTATATTAGATGACCCAAACCTGTTTATTTACAGCTGTGTGATTACGTTCTTGAGTATGAACTTGGATATAGCTATGTGAACTTTCTTCAGATCCAAAGGTTGTTCAATCTTAAATTCAAATAAGAGAATCCTTATGTAATTTTTCTGTTAGAAGAGCAGCCCTTAATACTTGATATAATGTCTTCTACTTTTGTTGACCTATAAATGAGAGGTTCCCCTGACAGTAAACAAGTTTGGGACACATGATTAAAGCTGCTTTTTTTAAAAAACAAAAGTACGATTTTTCACTTTAAATTTGGCATTAATTCTCAACAAGTTTTAAAAATCAGATTCTTTTCAATTACTGTAGTTAAGAATCAGGAATCACTTTGAAAATCATGATAATGCAGCTTAATTTTAAATTATCACATTTACTATGAGGTTTCTGCTCATATTATTTTGAAAGCCAGATCAAGGTATTTCTGTGTTTCTCTTAAGAATGTCAGTGTGATTAAATACATAGGTGGAATGTGTGCTTAAAATAAACTGGTAGCATCTATGTTTTCAAAAATCTTTGTTGGGTAATGGTGACAACTTCCTCCACTCTGCCCCAACAACAAGGAGGGCCCTCTCTACGCTTCTAGAAATTTTGCGTCGGAGAATCGAAAATTTCCTTTGTAAAAGTGCTTCTCATTTTACCAGCCAGTCTAACAGTTTGGAGGCACATGAGATCCAGAATTTTGTAACTGTAAGCAGATGTTCTCATTCTAAAACTTTTCATTTGAGAAGGTGGCAGCAGAACTACAGATTGTCTGTCTAGGAATAAATGTCTGGTTTTTGTGTTCCTTGCAATAGTCTACTTCTGCATTATCATAAGTTTATCACTAGGCAAGCTGATGTGGTAATATCTGCTTCTTGTGTTGCATTCATTGTACAGCTCAGAACTTGCTGTTTGTGCTACTGCTGGCTATTTTTTCTGGGACTTGTAAGCTTTTCATTGAGCCTGTAGAACCTGCAGAGGTATGCTTGCTACAGTGCAAAACTGATCATCTGTCCTTGTTATACAGAATCACAGAATGGTTGAGGCTGGAAGGGACCGATGAAGGTCATCTAGTCCAACCACCCTGCTCAAGCAGGGACTCCTAGAGCAATGAATCAGGATTTTGTCCAGACAGTTTTGAATATCTCCAGGGAGGGAGATTCCACAACCTCTCTGGGCAACCTGTTCCAGTGCTCAGTCACCTTCACAGCGAAGAAGTTCTTCCTTATGTTCAGGTGGAACTTTCTATGCTGTAATTTATGCCTATTGCCTCTCAAAAAATTGGGAGTAACAATCCCAACTTCCCTTTACTCATTAGATTCTGAAGTCAAGGTACAGTTTAGGTACATATGTCTTTACAAGCATGGCCATGAAAAGATCTTCTCTTTGCTATTACCATATACTAGTGTGGGGAAAATGACATAGACTAGGACTTGTCAGTTAGTCATCTGATCTATGCTGGTCCCACTGACTCAGCCACCCTCTCCTTATGTAAAGGCTGTGGTCAACCAAGCTGCAAGTAGTAGAGATCCATGTAATCAGACTTAGTAATACAACTCATGCCTGGGAGTTTGCTGTCTGTCACTGAGAGCACAGATTTTTGGGTATAATTCCTAAAGAAGACACCTGGCAGCTAAAGGTACCCTAATGTCTTTGTTAACAGACACTGATACCCTCTTACCTGAAGCAAGAATTTGTTTAATCGTGGCATATGGGCTCAGCAAGTAATAATCTTTATGTGCATCTGCTGGCTTTTCACAAACAGACAAACAAGATTTTTTTAAAATGACAGTGACTGTTGCAGAACTTGATGTGTGCAAGAAACATTTGTACCCTGCCCATCTGCAAGCAGTGGATGTCTCCTTTAATACCTCCTGTACATAGGAACAGGCCCTGAGGGTTCAGAAATAAGCTAGTCTGATCATGTGGAACATACATACATACCTCTCAAGCATAGATCACTACAGCTACAAGAATTGGCAACTAAACCATCTGTCCATAGTGTTGTTCTAGAATTTTCTGATCTGTCTAATTGAGCAAAGGAAGAAAGGAGTGGGAAACCTGGTTAACAGGAATGGTCTGCAGGAACAGAAGACAGAAGATTGCACGGTAAGGGCATACTCTGGGGTAGACTTCAAATTATGAAACATTAATTGTTTGTGATTGAAAGGCTTGTGTGGTTAGGGACCTCTGTCTTTCCTAACTGTAAGCTGTTCTTGTAAGGGTAAATAAACACTGACAGCTTTTAATGTCAAATTAATTTAAAGTATTATGATCCTTCTGAACAAGTCACCATTGGTACAGAGCAGCTGGATCTTGATGAGCTCCCAAGTAAATGTTGGGATCCAGGTGTGTACTCCCTTCTAGTAATGTGAACTGGAGGATGGGAAAACTTGTAAGCAGTTTTATAGACTGTACTTTCCTGTGAAAAGCTGCAGAGTGTACAGGTGAGATTATTTTATTTATTTGTTTTAAAGTAAGCTGATTTTCCATCCTTACCCTTCTCACACACAAGCACATGACACTGAAGTAAAGAGTAATTGCTGGAAACTGTCCTGTGCACCTGGCTTCAGTTACAGGTTTTTTTTTTTAAATTTTAAATCAAAGCAAAAACATTTATCTGTATGTAAATGTTAGCTACTTCATCTAAGGCTCTCCTCTGTGCACTGAAAAAATGATGCCCTGTGCCATCCTCTTGCATTACCAATGTATGCTATATGCACTGATTTAATCTCACTAAAAGCATTTTCTACAGTTACTCAGCAGAGAGTTTTAGGATCTTGTGTTACAGCTGGAGACTCAATCAACATGCTTTCAGCTTTAGCAATTTTTTAAAGTGAATTAATCACTTGGGTTAAACATAGAAGAGGTAAGTATTTCCACTGTTGTTTTATAAGAGAGTTTATATATATATATATATAAAATAATACACTTGAGGTTTTTTGTGTCTAGGAAAAGTGTTTTTCATCTGTCTAGATTTGACTGCAGATGATAATATTTTTTGAAAAATTAGAAGTGATACATAGCTGTCACCTAAAAAAATATTGTAACTCCTAATTGATGAATTCACATAGGCTGGTTATATATTTTGTAATACTAAACTACAGAGTGCAATAGCACTTTGTCTTGTCATGGACAAGAACTTGTTTCTACTAAATTGTTGCTGTCTAGTCTTTCAAATGTGAAGGAGGCGAGGGGGGATTGCAGAAGAGTGGCTTTCCCCTGTGTTTAGTTATGCAAAATAGTAATTCAGCACTTGCATGTAGGTCAAGGGTTAATTAATATAGCAAATAATATGTCCTTTGCCAGTAGTGGTCTGTCTGAGTTGAATCTCATTTGCTGCATTATGCTGTAGTTGCTCTGTAGAGATGCTCAATCTTCAGGAATACATCTCTGGTACCCACTCTGTCCAAATTAGAAGCCAAGTTTTGTCAAGGGGCAGTGTGGCAAACCATGCGAGTAAGTTGTATATTGCTTGGAGAGGGCAGAAGCAATTCTGGTTGTTAGAACCAGTTGAAACTCACAGTTGTGTTCTGCAGGCGTTGCACTGATTTTGTTCTAATTAAAGTTTATGAAGTCAGAATATACACATCATATGGGACAATGCACTGCAGCTCAGATGTATTTTTGCACTCTTCTCCATGATGACCTACACCGTGCACCTTCAAGTATTTAATGATATATCCAGACTAACATGACTCCTGGAAAAACCCAGATTACAGAAGAAATAATTATCACATGTGAGATAGAATAAAATCTGTACCAAATGCAGTATTTCAGTAGGAAAACAATTCAACAAAGGAAAAATTAGAATTTTATTAAAAAAAAATACAAACAACAAGAAATAACTTATCATTCCTCCCTGATTCTGAGTGACTGGCTACTGGAGAAGAGAAAGAGTTGCAACATAGACATTGTGTGCTAGGGGCTTAAACAAGAGGGCACTTTCCTTTTGCTGCATTTGACCTGCGCAGCTTAAATGGGAATGACCCCATTCATGCTGGGGTAATTGCCCAGGCTTAAATTGGAGCTAAAACTAGCATCTGTAGTTCCTAAACACAAAGAGTGTTTCTGCTTTTAATCAGTACTTACAGACAGGAGTACTCTCTGAGATGAAAATCTATAGATCAGACAAGCGTTATCGGTAAACACTGAGCAGTCAAGTCTTTCAGAAAGAGTTAGGAAGACTGATTTGCTAGTAGGGTCATAAGCCCTCAGAATCTTGGACCTTAGTCTTGAATAGAAATATATAGACCTCAAGTATCTCAAGAAGCTTTAAGCATAACAAAATTTTTTTTCAGGTAAAAACTAAAAATTGTTTTGAAATGCATATTTTTGCTAAGAGTAAAAGTAATGAATTCCTGTATTTGCCTCTCTGTTGCTTGGAGAAAAGTACAGATTCTTGTTTCAGGAGCTAATATCCAAGCAATAACCATAATGGCTTTCTGTAACAGATTTTTTTTTTTAATCAGCACATGTTTCATCATATTAAAATATGCAACTCACTTGAATTAAAATTGAAATCATTTCCAAAAAAGCTGCTTGGGGGGCAGAGGGAAGTAAAATTGAGTGCTTTTCACTGCACTAGATCACAAAAACTGAATTGTACATGGAAAATGGAGCTATCCATATGCATAAATCTATGCCCAGCATAGATATCCTATCAGATCCACCAAATGCGTCATACTTCAGATGTATGTCTTATTGAGATGAATTAAATAAGTTTATCTGAACAGCAAATGACCAATGCTTTTGATTGCTTTATACGCAATCCAGCATTTTAAGCCCCTTAACTGTGATCATCCAACCATTCCCTCCATCCTTCCTGACGTAAGGATTTAGTGTTAATATTAGCAAAAGATACAGAACTGTAAACTGGCCATAGTGACCTCTTAGGATGCAAGTTAAACTTCATGATAAAAGAATGTTTTAAAAGAGGAAATCACTAACAGGAGGAAAGATCGTTGAAAGATGTTGAAGTGGAGCCTAATATAGAAAAGGAAGATTTTAGAATGAAATTAAGTGAATAATGGATGAAGTCCTCCTGTACAGAGGCTCCATTAATATTTAATATTAATTTTGCTTGAATGAAGACTTTAGGATTCACTCTTCAACTCATTGCAGTGAGCCATAATAAACTTCACTCGGCCTTCTCTGTAGCTCCATTGATGTTCTTTGGGAAACACTGGGACAGCAAACATGCACTACATCTCATGGAACTATGACACAAAGGTATATTTTTACGTATTTGTTTCAAGCTTTAACTGTGTATCTTAAACCACTTTTACACTTCTGATAGTTATATTGCAGAACAAAACACATCAATGTAGAGGACTGGCTTTTATAGAAATTATTTTGATGTAACAGCTTTGACTTCAAGAGCAAACTGATAAGTACGCACATTGCAAGCTTATTTGATAGTTATTATTGTTTCAGAAACTATTATCTTTAAAGATAGAAAGTCTGATTAAAGACTGGCTTCTAGACCTCCACAAATAAGTCTGCTAGGGGCAGGAATTTATAAGCAGCAAGCCCTTTAATAAAATGAGCCCTTAAATCTATTTGTGGGTGACTTCAAAATGAATGACTACTTACAGAACCCTTTGAACTGTGCATCTAGATAGGTCTTGTGAAAAGCTCTGGTTTACTTTGTGAAAGCTATAACTTTATATGTTGATTTAACAATTACTCTGTAGCTGCATCTTTAGATATCATATTTGTTTGTTATCTTTTTATTGGCATTAATAGAGCAGATTTAATAGAATCTTAGATTACCATGGAGAAAAAAGTAACTAACTTAAAAGAATCTCAAAAGGAAATGCAACTCTTTCTTTTGTTAATCATAACTAAGAGCTGTAAAGTTCTTGCAGTACTTCCTAGGATGTTAAATATATCACAAAATGCCCCTTGAAACCATCCCTTAACATCACAGCTAATCTCCAATTGAATTAATTTCACTTACCAAAATGTACAAAGTCTCCCTTCTACACTTCTAATTAAATTAGAATTTCCTAATTTGAGAAGAAATTTTCCATTCTTGGGATCAATGCAGCCACAGGTACAGGTAATTACCCAAATAAGATTTATTTTTTTTTTTTAATTTTATCATGTAGAAATTTGGTTGGAACTTGACAGTGCTATTGCCATATGGAAAAAACCTGAAGACTGTCAAAATGCATGTTGCTGGGTAGATCCTAGCCTGTGCTGCACTCTGGTTTATGTTTTACCAAGAGCAAGACCTTACTCTTGTCCTTGTTGAACTTCAGTAAGGTTCTTGTTAACCAGGCCTATCCCGGTCTTTCTGCAGGATGTGTCTCCCTTCCGGTGTTCATTTCCCCACTCAGCTTGGTATCATCAGCAAACTTCATCAGGGTACACTTGACCCCATCATCCAGATCACTTATGAAGATACTAAACAGTATTGGGCCCAATATTGATCCCTGGGAAACCCCCCTTGTGACAGGTTGCCAGGTTGAAATTGAGCTGTTTACAACCATCCTTTTGGTACAGCCTGTCAGGCAATTAATCACCTACTGCCCAGGCTGCTCATCCAGACGGTAATGCACCATCCTCTGGGAGGAGGTTGTGGGAAGCCATATCGAAAGCCTTGGAGAAATCTAGGTAGATGACATCCACTGCTTACTCCACATCAACTGATCAGGTTATTTTGTCATAGAAGGTGATCAGGATTTTCAAGCACAACTTGCCCTTGGTGAATCCATGCTGGTGTTTCCCAGCCATTTGCTTCATTTGACTTGTGTTAGCCCCCAGGAAGATTTGTTCCATAGCTTTCCCAGAGACTGAAGTAAGACTGGTGGGCCTGTAATTTCCTGGATCCTCCTTTAAGCCCTTCTTGTAGGTAGGGGTGACATTAGCCTTCTTCCAGTCTTCTGGGATGTAATTCAATTTCCATGACTTCTTAAAGATTATGGAGAGGAGCCTCACAATGATGTCAGCCAGCTCTCTTAGCACCCTCGGGTGGGTAATGTCAGGGCCCATCAATTTGTAAGGGGTCAAGCTCCTGTAACAGTTCACATACCAACTCTTCCTTCAGTGGTGGTGAGTCTGTGTTTGCATCAACCTGGATTTCTATTTCCAAGGCCTGGGATTAAAGTCAAGTATATGGAAACAGTTCTAAAAAAAGACCAACTACTAGATTCTTATGGAGTAATGGGTGTTTAACTTAAGTCATGAGAGTTACTCTATGGAATTTCTATATTAAGAAGATGAACAATCAAATTTACAACTCTAACAAAGTTACTTGAATTCTATGGGAGTATAGTAGTATTTAATCTTTTTTTTATATACCTTTTTTTGGTAACATTAAAGGAGGGGAGAGCAAGAAAACCAATGCAATATTAGAGATTCCTGTGAACTAAATAGCTTCTGAAATGCTGATGATGTTACTCAGTTGTTCCTCTGGCTATTTCTGTTCCGCTCAGCAATGCCTGAATGCTGAGAGATGCTGCCTGTAGTTCAGTTCTGCTCATTCAGTAAAGGTAGTTGATTTGTAATCCCTCATTTGAGAGTTAAGAAGTGCTTATCTGCCTGTTTAAAAACATGTTTACTTAGGTGTGATGCATACTTGAAAGATAGTTTCTATCCATTGAACACACTTATTTTCTTATGAATTCCTCTATCACGTAGCCCACTGTAGAAGTAACAAGAATGACAAACCCCAAGTGACTCTTAAACAGCATTATCTGCAGCACCCTCCATGAGAATTAATGTGTTTTTCCCCTAGTTATGGACTTTATCTTTCTAATATACGTTTTAAAATTCATCTCCTAAGGACAGGTCTCAGTATTCCTGTTCTTACAGGCATTTCTCTGTGTTATCTACCACAAATAAAAGGCAGCCGTGGCTCCACAGCACTCAAGAGCCTTTTTTTTTTTTTTTTTGGACAAAATTCCCTATATTTTGTCATATCCTGCAAAGGCATTTTGTTTCCAACTTCTGTTTTCATGGTTAACTACTTCAGCCTCTGCTATGACCTTGTTACAGTAGAGATCCTGCATCAAAGAGAAATTTACTGTAATATGCTGTGATCTGCCTTTCTTGCCTCATGCCTGCGTGCTGCCAGGCGCTTCTTGAATACCAATTGAACAAGGATTTGCGTTTCAGTACATCCTGCCCAACAGGCTAGCCAAGGTCCCTTTTACAGTTCAGGTAGAAACTCAAGTATCCCTTTAAAGAGCACTGGTTTCAGACTGAAAGGGGCTTGATCTAAAACTGTTCAAAGATCTATGCGTAAGTAACAATTTTTAGAGATATTCAGCTTCCAGTGACTTCTGAGAATGTCAAGGACTCAGTAAATTACTGCTCCTGAACACCTGTACATTCAGCCAAGCATGTGTGCTTTTGATTACTTTGTCATGGTCAGAATTCTGTACTCATATATAAAAAATGATGGGGAAGTATTAAGAGTACCCAGGGACATTAGTCAGTGAATATCATTGGAGGGAGAAGGAAGGTGGTAAAGAGCAAGAGGCTAATTTAGGAATTATGACTTGCCATCCTAAGGAGCTGCTCTTTTTTCCACTGGTCACAGACAAAGCCTCAGCATAAGCAAACAGCCTGCAGTTGAGTTCTGCGAACTTTCTTCCATAAATGTGCGTGCGGATGATTTTAATAAGTATCAGGTAAAATCTTGTAATCCTTAATCTTTTGGCACAGAGAAATGGGAGGGGAACTTCTGGCCTTACCTCGTGTTCAGGAAGTAGACTGCATTTGATTGTATAAAGCATTTACCTGAGCTAGTGTAAAATGTAGAATAGTACTGTTGGTGGTGCTTGAGTGTGCTGTTGTTAATTTGTCTTTCTTAAATGCTTGTCCTTTTTTCAGTGTGAGATCAGATATTTGTGATATCCTTTGAAGATTTTTGCTGGATATAAGGGTTATTCTTTCTTTGTCAGTGAAATCTGCATGTTTAACCTTCTCACAGCTATATAAACGCATGTTATGATAAGTATGAATGCACTTGAAGTGAAATTCTGTGCATATGCATGACAAAACACTTGTACTTCGTATTGGATAAAATGTGTGCAAATTTAGGTACGGATGTCTGTAGAACCTCAGAGTGCTCTGAAATACACCCTTTTGCTCTTTAAGAAGCTGTGCATATGAGCTTGATGACTGAATTCTAACAGATTAACTGACACATGCTTGATGGGCTATTTGGTATTTGGTCATCAAATTTCAAAGACCATTGAAACAGAAATATGCTGATCAAGACAGAATTGCCTTGACTTCATTAAAGTATAAAAGTGTTTGGATAGGGTAATGCTGAGAGCCAAAAATAATCGAGGATTCCTGTTGTACCACATTAATAAATGTGTGGTTGGGTTGAGGTGGATAGAAAAGGAACAGAGTGCACAAATAATTGGAATGAAGACTGTGATATTTTTATAATAGCAGCAAGATAGGAAAGGACACTCAGAATAACCCAATGTCTTCCAGATGGGACTCCTTCAGCAAGTTAACACTTTGCTTTCCTGGTTGTTTTTTGTAATGCAAAGACTTCCAGGAAACATTGAAAGAAGTTGGAATTCTCCCAGTAATTTTGTTTACATTAAAGGTGTGTATTTATGCTTATGCTTTCAGTTGTTGAAGGCTCTCTTTGACTTCAGTCTCAACTCAATTCCCTAGGTTTCTAACAGGTTTTGTTATTGCTGATTATCTTTTTTTTTAATATGGCAGCTTTTCTATATAAAACAAAACCCCACCCCCAAAAAACTAAACACAAAACAAAAAAACACAACACTTGTCAGGTGTCGGCACCCTACTCTGAGTATTTCTGAAGTTACTGATACTGCTCGGGTTAGTAGTGAGTAATGGGGTGTCACTCGAAAAGCTTGTTGGTGTTAGATTCATCTTTTGAGCTAGCTAATTTTGAGTTAACCTGTTAACAAGGGAAACATTTATCAAGAAGATTTCAGTCCAAATTGCAATGTTTGTGAATGATTGAATTGCTTTTTTTTATTTTTCTTGCAGGAATTGTTTCAATTATGACTCTCACTGTTCTTGCCTACGAACGCTACATTCGAGTAGTCCATGCAAAAGTGATTGATTTCTCTTGGTCTTGGCGGGCTATCGCATACATCTGGCTCTACTCATTAGCCTGGACTGGAGCCCCTCTTTTGGGCTGGAACAGATACACGCTGGAAATCCATGGATTAGGTTGCTCAGTGGACTGGAAGTCAAAAGACCCTAATGATACCTCATTTGTGCTCCTTTTTTTCCTTGGCTGTCTAGTAGCACCTGTTGGGATCATGGCTTATTGCTATGGCCATATTCTATATGCAGTAAGAATGGTAAGTTAATTCAAATAAAACTTCTCTTAATGGAGTATTTTCAGTGATAAATGTTGTTGCTATATATTAAGCTTGAATCAGAGCCTAAATTTGCACTCTTGCTTCCTATTCAAACTTTTGAGTGTTTAATGTTCATGCACCACTAGAAAGGATTTAGGGTTGGAGGAGAACCAACCTAAAGCTATTAAAGTCTATTTCCTGTGTAGTTTTACTACAGGTTAGGGAACTGTTCATGCTCACTAATCCACGTCAGATCCTCCCTTGAAAAATGGGAAAAAGAAAACTCTGTTTGCAGTTCTCCTGATTAAGAGCTTTCTTTCTTCCTTGCCATCCTTGAGAGGATAACCCTGTAAAACTATTCCAAGTAGAGATTAAGCCCTGTTAAAACCGTTTTCCATGTTAAGGCAACCCATTTTAAGTCAGACCAGATCTTCAGTGTCAGAAAATGTTAATGTTTCATATTTTATGGGTAATTAGTCTGGACCCATTCAAGCTTGTGGTCAACAGTATTGGCAAAACTCTTAACTGTTGCGGACAATGTTCACAGATGTGTCTCATGTTTTCCTCATTCTATGACTCGCACAGATAACACTGGGAACCTGCTGCCTAGTATTCTGCCTTAAATAGAGATTTCATAATTTGAGGGTAGCAAACTAAGTGGCAAAGGAGTACAGAGAAATCAGTTTATGAAATTTTCTTCTCTCTAAAGATTGCTGATGACACAAATCTATGGGATTGTCTAACTACTCAGACAAAGGACCACTAAATATAAACTGAAATTGCCAGTGGATGAGGACAGGATGGTCTTCTAAAATAATTATAATAATAAATGCAGTGTGTTTTGTTACATCTCTGGATTTGTTGTTTTCCAGTAGATTTGCTATTCTATTTTTCCTCAGATTACATTTTTACACTTACTATACACAATAGAAGTCTGGGAAGCCTGATGTAAATTTCCAGAACGATTGTGGTTCACAAGATAAGGTGTATGGTGTCTGACCCTAAAACTAAAGTAGTGAATTGGTTATTTATATAAATAAATGTAGGACTATTCAGTTTCAAGTACAATATAGAGCTATTTTACTTTACCATTTTATCTTTCTTCTACAGCTTCGCTGTGTGGAAGACTTCCAGACTGTTCAAGTGATCAGACTTCTGAAATATGAAAAGAAGGTGGCTAAAATGTGTTTCTTAATGATCTCCACATTTCTTGTTTGTTGGATGCCCTATGCAGTGGTCTCTCTCCTGGTAACATATGGCTATAGCAACCTTATAACTCCAACAGTAGCTATCATCCCATCTTTCTTTGCCAAGTCAAGCACTGCTTATAATCCAGTCATCTATATCTTCATGAGTAGAAAGGTAGGTACATTAAAAATTTTCTTATTTGAATAATTAGTAGCCAACACCACAGCTGTGGAGTTTATCTGATTTACTTTAATCTGTAAAGATTAGGGTTTTTTTAATGTAACACCTAAAATAAAATGTAAAGATCTACTAGAATTCAAATCTCTGATGGTGCTTAAAGTACTACATTATCAGAAATTGGGTTTTAAATGTCTGAATTCACACATGAACACTCACATGAAAGGGAGGGGAAGGAGTGTCAAAACTTCAGTGTCTAGTTTTGATAGTTTACCCATGAAATGAATTACATCTAGAAAACCTCATCTGAAACACTCCTGTACCACAACAGGACTCCATCAGAGAAAACTCAGAATACCAGTGTCTGTTTTTTAGGAAGAAAAATCTTGCCTTTGAAAATTTTTCATGGCAACACAAGTATTGAACATCTCTGCATAGTATTTAAAATATTACACAAAAAACATTTCTCAGAGCTTCACTGTATTCAAAGCCAGATTGTCATGTGGATGACAGTGAAATGTTTTTTTGGAGATAAATTATATACTGGTACAAAGACATACTTATCTATGAAGCAAGTTTTTATTTTTGTCTCCTGTTGTAGTCTATTATGAAAACTAATGGTGGTAACTAGCTCATTTCAGTGCATTACAGAGCAAAGAGAGAATGGAAGTATTTGGAGTTAGCAGTGGCATGTCAGATGTGGAAATTAGAAAACTATACATCTTTCTGTAAGTCAATACTGTGAAGATAACCACTGAATTAAGACGTGTTGGTGAATTTATGTAGACATTAAAATAGCTTCACTATAACAGAGCACACCAACTGGAAGTGTAACATGCACATTTTAAACTTCTGAAACGAAGATTGTATAAAGATATCTGGAGTTTAATAGAATCACTTGACAAAGGCTAAAAAACAATGAATGATTGCCAGAATGATTTCCCTGGGTTTTCATTACCTTTTAGCTCACTGTAAAGATGGAATTTTCTGTGATTTCCTACACTGGTTTGCAATTACCAGGAAGCAGCCTGGGCCAGCCAGCAGTCTGCAGGGACAAGGCAGCCAAGTTAGTGGCTCTGATCAGCCAGGTGAGCAGCCAGGCAAAGGCTGCAGCGTAGCTCAGCCCAGGACCCGGGGTGAGCTTAAATGCCTTTCCTGAGTGAAGGCAGGAGGCCCCCAACGTGGCATCTTACAGCTCTCTCCCAACAGCTCATTTCACAGCAGGCTGGTCCAAGGTTACACAGCTGCACAATATCAGAGCTGGCCTAGGTATGGGGAGCTAACAACAATCATGTTCAAAAAGAGTATTTTTCAACAGAGTGAGTTTTTTTAATATAGTGGCACTGACTCTCTACCTAGATGTCAGTCTGAGTAGTTTATCTGAGAAAGATTTTGTAGGTTCTGATACCCAGAAGCAAATCAAACTGGTACCAGGCATGATGCCAGTAAAGTCATAGCCAGGATAAGAATGAATCAACTGAACATGTGTATTGGGAATGCATTGTGAACTACTTCTCACTCAGCTCTAATTCCAGATTAAGACCAAAATGATAATATATTTGCTAATCTTCTGAGATATTTTGCCTTTAGAAGGAATCCTAAAACCATTTCTGTCCTATAAAATCCTTCCTCTATCTGACCTGTTCTAACATGCTTGTGCCTTCTTAGTTCTGTGCTGCTCAGAGATACTACATTATCTCTGAAATCTTCAAGGCCTCCACATGACCATTTTTTTGCACCGTATTATCTTTCTCTGTCATCTTGTAACTTTCTCAGTCCCCTTTCCAACATGACCTATGGCCTCCCCTGTGTCAGAGCAGGATTAATTTCCTATAAAAAGCCTTGCTCCAAACTGGCATGTCAGAGACCTTCTTGTATAATAGCTGGAAAAACAAAGTCACTGGCCATGCAGGATAATACAGATATCCTCTTCCCTTTTCAGAAGAAAGGTGGGTTGTTTTCCTCCCACCCTATTTGTTGTGGTGTGGAGTTTTTTTTTTTTGATGTGGGGTTTGGGTTTTTTTGTTTTGGTTGTTCTGTGTTTTTTTTTTTTTTTTTTTTGTCTTCCTCATGCATTCCAGGCATGTCTTGTTATGGGTTATTAAAAGAAGAGGGAGTTGCCCACTTTTTCTTGTAAAAGCAGAGAATTTCCCCAAAGGCTCATATTTGAGCTTTGGAAGTGTGCAGACATGAAACTACTGAATGGGTGCATCCTCTAACCCCCGTACTTGAATGCTTTGCTCTGTGAGAGGGAGACCATAATTGAAGCATTTAAGACAGCACTACGATTGGAATTATCATTCTATATACAGATTCAAGCTTTAACTGAATGCCTTATGTTACTTAATTACAAGGTAGAACGGACTTCGTGTATTGTAAGTGGCTTCTAGTTAGCTGAAAGACTTCTGTTGCTTCCGTATTCAAAGGGAAGATTTGAGTTCTGTGTTACCAACCACTGACACTTCATTTTATGTCTATGATATTCAGATGTTAACATTTGTTAAAATTCCAGACCCTGGAGTTACTTAAGAGGAAGAAAACATTGCTTCGTATCCCCTTCCTCCCCTTGTTCCTTCCCTCTGCATCCTCCTATGAAATATTTCTGAGAATATTCTTCCCCTGCTAGATCAAATGTGTGGTTTTTTGAATATGGGAACAATACCTGTGGCATATCTTGGAGCCTAGTCTTACTCTTTGCAGATTGTTGATTGCAGAGCTTGCTGCTGGTAAAATGAACTTGGGTTTCAGTGCCCTCTACTGGTTAGGTGATCCTGTTCAGCTCTTTGGTGTGCGGGAAAAGGTATCCACTAAAAAGCAACCACGTTTGTTACAGCACTGAAACTAACTCGGAACAAAGTGGAGATATGCAGAAATCTGTTATTTTGAGTCGTTTGCTGTACTGCTGTCTTCACTGGATCGAACATGATAGTGAACGCTTAGGAAGTTGTAACTTCATTCTATTTATTCTCTCTTGCAGTTTCGACGATGCCTTTTACAACTCCTGTGCTTTCGCCTGATGAGATTTCAGAGGACCATGAAAGAGACACCAGCAACAGGGAATGACAAACCAATACGACCAATAGTTATGTCTCAGAAAGCAGGGGACAGGCCAAAGAAGAAAGTGACTTTCAGCTCTTCCTCTATCATTTTTATCATCACCAGTGATGATACTCAGGAAATAGATGACAAAAGTAAACACAATGAGGCAAAAGTAAATGTCATTCAAGTAAAACCACTGTAGGGATGAGCTAAAGAGACATGAGAATGAGATGGACTTCAGCCAGTAGACTGTTTGGGTTGGAGACTGGTTTCAGTGGCAGTGTCCGTGGGCTGCCGAAGGAAACCACGTTCTTAAGCTGTGAAATACTGAAGGGATTCTGCATCTGAAGCTCTGCAGGCAGTTCAGTTTTGGTCACAGTACTGAAATCTCTGCATCTGTGCCAAAATTGCTGATGGATGTCTTTAATCTGAATTTTCTTAAAGCATATTTTAGGATTGCCATTCAGGACAACTTGGTCAGGATTGAGGAATGTGCTGAGAGAAGTGTTACAAAGTTCAGCAAGGGCAAGTGCAAAGTCCTGCACTTGGGAAGGAAGAACGGTGCTGCCACACAGCAGGCTGGGCCCTGGCTGCCTGAGATGCAGCTCTCTGGAAAAGGATGTGGAGTCCTGTTGCTCAGTGAGCAGGGCATGAGCCTGCACCATGCCCTGGCATCAAGGAAGGGCACCAGCATCCCAGGCTGTCCTGACAGGATTCAAGACAGTAGTCTGAAGCGATTATGCTCTCAACTCAGCCCTCGTTAGACCATATATAGATACTGCATCCAGTTTTGCAATCCAAATAAAAGACGTCTGTAAACTAGGATGAGTTCAGGGGAGTTCCCCAAGGTTGTCAGGGGTTGTACTTCTTGGCCTGGGAGGAGAGGCTGGAGGAGCTGCACTTGACCAGTCTGGAGATGAAACATATTCAGGGGAGCTTAACAGGAGCCTTCCAGTAGAGATGGAGAGGTTTTCAACAAGATGGAACCAGGCTCTTCAGGGAGATTTGTAGTGGAAGAATCACAGAAAATGAGCATGAACTGAAACAAGATATTTGCCTGGGATATAAGGAAAAGTTTTTTCACCCCAAGGACAGCCAAGCAGTGGAACAAGTCAGGCTAGAGATTTCCTGAGGTTCCTTCCAGCTTCCATTATCCTGCGATCCCTGAACTGCCAGCATTCCCATCACACAGTAATCAGGGAAGAAGCTGGAACATTTGAAGTTGGCTGCAGTTTAGCTGGTCTGAATTGGTGCTTTGCTGGGGGTTGGGGGTTGGGGTTGGGGAAAGTGATGTCAGCAATGACTGGGGTTATGGTTAAACCAGAAGCCTCCAGAAAGCTGTCCCTGTGTACTCAGCAAGCCATTCTTGTGGTGCTATCTGGTAGGACCCTTGAGCTACATAGTGAGGAAAATCATGCAAATCAAAGCACCAATGAAAAAAGGTCAGTGACAAAGGAGAATTGTTTTTTGTTTTGTTGGGGTTTTTTTTGTTGTTACTATATGTGCTTTATGCATCTTTACCTTGCATCCATCTATTCTGTACATGGACCAGGAGTGTTATCCTGTATTAATCCTGAACCTGCTCTGGCACTCTAGTGAAAGTAAGTTAGAGAAGAGCAAGGTAACTTTTGCCTAAGTTGCAATGTGAGTAATGATTATCTTACTTGGAGCTCAGTAAAAAGAATAGAGATTTAAATTTTTCTTCCCCTCACCTTTGTAAATGTTGCTGGTAAAAAAATGGTGACAGGATTCTGCCCCAGACATGGCTTCCTGTGAGCTTTGGGTGAATAAGTTAAGGAACTAATTTTGAATTATGGCGGCTGATTCTCTACCACATCCATTGCACTGACGTGATTTCTCTGCCTCAGTCTGCTAAATGGGCAGTGAGAATATGCAACATGCAGCTTTACCATCTCTGTGAAAGCTGTAAGAAAAGCAATTAAGAAACTACTTGTTTCTTCTGAGGACAAATCTTCTGAGAAGTATAAAGGGGATGTGCTTAATAACTGCTGGCACTGTAGCCAACAGTGCAGTCATGCAGTCAAGAATAAAACTTCAAAAATAAATAGAAAAAATCAGGGTATAAATGTAGAAGCTTTCAGCTAGTTCTGGGGAGTAGGGAGCGACCTCAACTCAGAGCAAGTGGCTGACTTTGTGCTTGTGCCTGTGGATTTGACAAGGCAAATTCCTTATATGTGCACCCCTCATGAGCTTCAGCACTGGAAAACTGCTTGGTGTCATGTTTAAAAGTGCATCTGGAGTTCACTCTGGTTTTTAGATTAAATAATATCTAAGGAAAAAAAGTTAAGTACTTGTCTTTGTTTCTTTCATATTTGTTATTTTTGTTTTTCTAGAAATGCATAGATGAGTTGTCTTACCATGTCAAAGATCTGCTCCTACTAAAGCACGTTCATTGCAATGTTAAGAACTATGTTTTCAGCCAGTGATCACTACATCTATGCACATTTATATTTACAAAGGGAGAAAGTACATTAGCATTCTACATAATGATTCCATCCTTTTAACAAAATGTTTGGCATTTTAGTGGTTTCTGTATATTGAGCCTTCAATGAGTGATTAAATATACCTTATTTTTATAAATGTGTTCTAGATTAAATATTTTTTTCCCCACTGAGAGGGAGATGGTTTGGTATCATCAGTTGTTGGATACAGCTTGAAGGGTAGCATTAGGCCCTGAGAAAACATTAGCATTTCAGGATTCCAGCTGACCTTTACAAAGAACAAGTAAGGTCTATAAAGAGAAGTTATCCACTGTTCAGATTTATGAAAGTAAAGTCTGAGTAATTAACAATAACAGTATATGATTTTCTTAAAAATTGATGTGCAACATATTTACCACATAGCACACTAACAATTATGTAACAATATCTGAAAACTAAACACTAAAAATTGTTGTAAATTTATCTTGGCTACTTTGTGTAAATTGGTGGACTAAAATTATAAGTTTTGTGAACTGTTTGAAGTAGCTTGTTCTTACTGCCTGTAAAGTGTCACTAGTGTTGTAAGTGTGGCCATGTGAAGTTAGCATGCTGCTCATGCTGCTCATAGCTATTTGCTCATCTTCTAAGCTTAACTGTTTCCTGTGAGTAACTGGAGCATTGATGAAAAATTCACACCCTGCTGCAGAATTTAAGTATTGTAACAGTTAGTCTTTGAGTATAATCAGGTTATTTCAGGTTATTTACAGATTCTTTTTTTTTTTTTTTTTAATTTATTTCAAGTCTATGGTCTATTCTGGGGATGTTGCAACTGGGTAGTTTATTACAGTGGAGGTGCAGAGACTTATGCGGGACCCTTGTCTCCCATTACAGGGAATGGAAGAGGAAGATGGTTAGCACTAACGTTTGGACCATTAACTGTTCCTAAAGTGACAGAAATGCAGACTAAGAAACAGGAGAATGAGAGTGTGAAGGGCAAAAGGATAAGGAGAGATGAGAAAGGTACATTATTTATGAAGATTTTAAATAAACTAGTTGGTAAGAACTTTAATGATCCTGTCATGCAAAGGGAAGTGGCAGGTGTGATGAGTACCATGATAGCCTCAGAGACAATTAATTTCTCTTAATGGTGTTTCATTGATTTCATGCATACTAGAAAAATACAGATAACGTTAGCTGGAATGCCATTTGTAACCCGCAAATGCGGGAGCCTCAGTTAAATTGCGCCCCAGCAGCTGGTGTGTCAGGATTCTGTTGGGAGGCATTTCCACATCTCCTTCATGCTGGGAAAGCATCCCCGCTCACCCTGTGTTTTGAGGCAGTCCTGAATCCTGAAGCTGTGTCCACCAACCTGCCAGTGCAGGGGCTTCTGCTGCTGCCCTAGATCACATGGAGATAAGAAACTGCAGGATGCATGGTGTAGATCTGCTCCACAGCCTTGTGACCTTCCTCCCTTTACAGCTCCCAGAAGCAGCTAGATTTATGCTGAATGTATCTAACTTCATGCAGAAGAGTCAGGTCTTGTACTACTGAGACATTATCTTTTATCACAAAGATTACATCAGTCAGGAGATCAGTATTCACAAGCATCCTTTGTGCTCCTGTCCTTTGCATAACAGTGATATTCCACTGCTGTTTCCTGCTAGAATACTGCAACAGCTAAGTGGATATTCAAGCACTATATTGTGCTAAACCATCCAGAAAGAACAGCCTTTAAGAATACATTTATCCTTGGCTTATATAAACAACCTTCAGCTCAAGAATGGAATTTGACTGTATAATATTCAGAGGTAAGAGATGAGAAAAATCTGACTGTGATGGTGGAAGATTTCACAAACTTATATTTGACCCACATATAAATATCTCAGTTTGAAAATATCAGTTGTCAGGTATTTCTTTTTGTCAGTTTATTTCACCACAGTTAAGGAGCCTTATTTTTTGATTCTCATAAAGGGGAGGAGGAGGAGGAGGGGGTTGAAGCTGGAACAGTCCCAGACAGTGGGGATGCCAGTTCCTGCTGCTATTAAAGGTTGGCAGTAGGTGCCCATTTTGACTGGTGCTTGCACATGCCCCAGTGCCTCCCTCGGTGGCAGCTAAAGCAGGATGAAAAGCAGGAGGGAGAAGCGCACAGCTGATCTGCCTTTCTTCTGGCACAGGCAAGTGCTGCAGCCTTTTAGTCCCACGTGTCTGACACCCAAGGCTGCTTTGCCTGCTGCTCTGACCTGGCTCTGCATTTCATTTATCCAGCTCAAGCTGAATATTATGAATGCTTGCTTTTCTCTCTCTCTCTCCCTACCAGATTAGTATTGAAGAATTACTTGTAACGCATTAAAGCTGAAGAGGAAATTAAATTGATTTTCAGTACAAACTAGAATGCAGGATAGTAGTAACAGACTTGGCATCAGACGCTGCCTGGACCTGGCTGTTCTGCCCCGCGTTTCGCTGCATTTTTCAACAGTGTTTGCGCTCCCTCTTGTGGCTTGCTCAGCCCGGTGCCTTTGACAGAATGAGCCTGGCCTCCTAAAAACCCGTTCTCATTACACATTTCCTCTGCATATGGGAAGATGCACTGTTTCATGTCTATTGTATGTTGTTTATATTACATAGACTTCTGTCTCCGAAAAATTATGGGAAATAGATATCTGTAAATAATAGGAAGTCTGGCCTGTCACAGTGATGATTTGAGGAGCTTATTTATGTCTTTGCACATTCTGGAGAACGCAGCCAGGTAGGAGGCTGATTATATAGATTGTGTAGGCATGGTGCTGGAGCAGCATATTAAAGTGCTTCTACATCAATTTTTTGCCTTGCTGAAACTTTCTCCAAGTAAAGGTAAAATTCCATCTGTTTCTTCTCAAAGAAGACTGAGGTCTGTTCTGAGGGAGAATAAAGTGTATGTATACTGGTTAGCCATGCTGGTTTTCACAAGCCTATCTTTGTAGGCAGGTGACTGAGTCTGAGGCCAGGATATAGTGTAGAATTATTAGACCTTGCTTAATAGGCCTGGTGCCATTATCTTCTTTATTTATATTAACTGAATTTCTATTACACTAGTGAGTTTCCAGGTGTAGCTAAAATGGATTTTTTTTTTTTCTGTGATGGATGGATCTGAGAAGGAAATAAGAAAATACCCTTCATCTTCACATATCGCATTTTTTTCATGGTTTGTCTAATTGACTTGTACCAATATGCCCTCAGCAGACTGTGCCTTTCATTTGGTTTGCTGTGCTGGTGTGAGGTCTGTGTTGAATATATGGGGATGGACCATGGCTGATATATTGAACAGTACCTGTGCAAATTCCATCTGAAATGACTTTTTTTTTTTTTAAAGCATATTAAAGCCTTCAGAGACATGCATACAATCAGGAAATATTTTCTTTCCTCATGCCAAATATGCATTTATTTTAGCACGCTTTCAGTAACATGTCTTCCAGTTGTGTCTGAGGAGAGCTTCACATATGCTTGATGAGCTGTTGAACATGAATTCTTACTATCCTCCTAGAGGGGAAAATACAGAAGAGAGTTTTTGTTCACTTATAATCCTCTTTCAGCACTGAGCTTAAAAGATCTTTTTGGTAGACAATGTTAGTCCAGTGTCTACGTACATCACACAATACCAGTCTGTGCCTCCATTACACATGATGGCTTCTATTAATCATGACTCGGGCTTTGTGGAGATACTTATAAGTGTTTTCTCTGAACCCATCAGAAAACAATGAGACTACAAATCACAGAACTATGTATGGCTTTCAATTTTTCAGGTGCCTGAATGCTTCTAAATGAGGGGATATTAGGACAGGAAGCAGGGAGGAAAAAAGGTGTAGGAAGACATTATTTTATTTCTAAAAATATGACAGCAATATCTGATGGTTCTTCTAGTGTGAGGAAATAATGGTAGCCATATGACTGGTGCACACTTAGGATGTTTGAGAGTATATAACAATGTCTAGAGATGCTCAGTAAACAGTTCAAGTAGCATAGCTATTTATGGCTACACAGAATAGTCCAACTCATGAATATTAGATGCACTGAAAATTTTAAGTAAAAGCTTAGATATAGCTGTCTCCCTTCTGCCCTGAAGCTGCTTCTATTAAAGTTAATAGTATGTCTGGTTTCCAGAGAATTGCTATGAAATGTGGTGACAGTGGGGAGCATTTGCTTTGAATACTGTCTTGAAATAGCTTATTGGTACCTGTTGCTGCAATAATGTGTGATATAATTATAATTGTATTTACTTTGAGTTTTCTCTAACTACATTTTATACATCCATATCAGGGTATTGTTGTAAAATACACTCATCTTTTAGAATAAATTTGGAAGATCATATGCTGCCAATTTCCAAGGTGAAATGAGAAATCAGTAATTAGAAATGGACGTGTTGCTGCCTGAAGCAGACAGAACATTTCCCAGGAACAGTACGTCCCAAGCCTTACCTTTTGAACATCATCTCCTGATAACTGGTCCTTGAAACACTACAAAGAGGCATATAAATGACCATGTCTTTCTCAGAAAGGTAATGAACTACAACAGAAATTATGTCTACAATGTCAAATATAGGAAAATTTGGTAACTATGTCTTCCTTTCATGATATAGGCATTTATTCTTCTTTAAAATTGAATTTTTAGACTAACAAAGGGTTGCTTTTTCTGACTGAAAGCCCTTCCATGTTCCTATGGTTTTCTGGTTTTCAACCAGTTATTATTTCATCAAGATTGTGTTGTTTTCTAACAGAAAGGCTCATATGTGTGGATTCTGGTGAGTAAAGAGGGAAGCACAACATACTCGAGATCTCTACCTTATTGCAAGGAGGTTTGTGAAGATAGCATCAGCTTGGCAGTGGGGAAAGCGACTGAGCTGATATCTACAGAAATTTTTAAGAGAATGTTGTAAAGTGAGAAAGCATTGGCATGTAGTTTAAATCTAATATATCCATACATTGATTTTACACATAATACACGGTTACATTTGAACATAAGGGATTTGTGGGTCCTAAGAATATGTCAACTTTTCTTGGAAACAGCTTGAGATGTGCATCAGTTACATAGCAAGACCATTTTTTAATCAAATAAGGTGTCACCCTGCAGAGGGAGCTATTGGGTTATGAAGCCAAACATGACTATTACATTTTTATTGATGGAGTTGAACATTCTTTTTTGTTCTTGGTTTGTTATGTGGTTGGGTTTGGGGGTTTTTTGTTTTGTTTTTTCCTTATAGTGAGCTTGCATGAATACTTACAGATTTAGCTTTCTTCAGGCTTTGTTACATTTTGCAAAAGTTAATCTCTTAAACTGTTTGTCCTTCCTAGAAATGACAATGACATGCTTAGTACTTTCTCTACAAATGAAACAAGATAGGAAAAGAGGTCCATCCTGTTACAGAGTATCAAGGACAATGCTTAATTTGTATAAAATGCAGCAGATCTCACAAGGGTACAAACTGTCCAAGCGTCATATCTAGGTATAGAGTGCTCTGTGCAGATGGGAGCAGCATTCTGCTCTGACTGAAAAGGAGAATTGCGTTACTTTCATGGGAAAGAAGACCTACCACTAGGGACAATCTAATGTAACATGCACAGAATTTACTTAACAGAATTTTATTTGTTGCTGTTTCTAGTTTTAATTATACTGTACCCCACGATTGCTACCTAGACTCTCCCAAAACTGGAAAGCTGATCTCCTGGTTGTTCTTTGCCAGTCTACTGAGGTGACTGTGTCTGGCATTGCCTCAGATGTTGGCAATAGACACATGCTGAACTGTGATTATGTCAGACTGTCAATTCCTCTTGGGAAGCTAAAGCTGTTCCATTTGTATTATATGTGGACTCAACTGGAAGACATGGACTTATTTTAAGAGATTTTTAATTGCAAATAGAGCTTCAAGAGATCTTTTATGCTACAGTGTCATAGTACCTGTAAGTCAATATCCTACCTCTTACTGTCAGTTATCCCCTGTTCAGTTAAGGTAGTTATTTTGCTTTCTTCATATGTAAATATGCCACCAAATTAGGAACTCCACTCATTTCAGAACAGTGCAAGTATGAAGAACATAACAAGTAATTTTCACCAATCCATGTCAGTCCATTTCCTAGTGTTTGTGATGCTTTTCCCTTGATTTTGGAGCCATGTAGCTTCTATGAGCAAGGATGTATCTGTGATCTGCAGGACTTCTTGTGTTATGACAGAGGTTCACAGTGTCTTTCCTGGTGTCAGTGTGAGTCCAAGGAGAGCTGCTGTTCTTTCACAGGTCTGAACATTAGTTGCTTTAGTCAGCTGTAAATTTGAGTTGCCTAGAAATAGTTTTCCTATATTTTCTGGCTTATCCTTGTTCTTTCCCAGTCCTCCTAAAGTTGTCTTTATAGACTTTCTGAAATGGGTCACCTGTAGCACTTCTACACCCCAATTTAGCTGATATTGGAGAGTTATGTCCTCATTGCCTTTTTCTCTTCTAAAGGAGAGAGGACCATGCTTTAATTTTAAAACCTGCTAATTTTTCCCCGGCAGTTGTATTTTCAGTCCAGAATTCTCAAATGTGGCTAGATTTTGGTCAAGTCGTAATGAGACTTCCTAACTTATAACATCATTCCTAGTGACACTTTCTCAAATCTAACTTCCTTAAAATTAAGGACAAAGATTGTTAATATTTTCTCAAGCTGGAGAATATATGTCAAAGGTCTGAATAAGGTGCTGGGAGAGGAGAAAATACCAATGGGATGGGGAGGCCAGGAAACAATATCAATGCTGTAAGCTGTTCTCCCTCTTCCCTTCCCACCTGGTGTAGCACACAGTTCTTCCCCTTCTCCACTGGGTCACTTTCTATCCCATTTAAAATTAATAATTCATAAAGCCAGGGTTAACTTTTTTCCACATCCCTAATGGATTCAATACAGTAGATGTTCCTTGGACTGTTGTTAATCCTATCCTAGCAAAAACCAGAACAACTGTATTTCAGTTTGATGTATAAACATGGACATCTTTCCCAGCAATTTCACACTCTAAGGCTAGTGCTTTAGTTAGGTTTTGGATTTATTTTTTTCTCTAGTCCACGTATGTCCTGGTAGCTCAGTCATCTCATTGCTACTGTAAATGGTCTTGGAAAAGATGGCCTCACAAGTTAAGTCTTTATCTTGGGGACTTCCATATGAGTCCATAGTGATGACCCTTCCACTGCGTGTCTGGAAGTCCTGAAAATAACAACAGTATTTTTCTGACAGATCTGCTAGATAGAAACACTTTACACTCCTTCATTTAGGTGATGTTACACTGTTGTTCAGGCAAACCTGTGTGGTACAGACAATGATTTTACTCAATCCATTGTTGCACAGGGGCTGGCAGCAAGAACCTGCAAAGCTCTGGTGAGACTTATTTCTCAGACCAGATGACTCAGTTCTTGATCATCTACATAGTATTCTTATAAAGTAGTAATATTATTAAAGAGGAGCATTGGCTCACTTTGTTTCTACAGTGTCATTCTGTCCTGGTTTTGATAGGACAGGCTTAACTTTTTTCTTAGTAGCTAGAATGGTGCTGTGTTTTGGTTTCAGTGTGGGATTTGTTATGAGAAGAATGTTGATAACATACTAATATTTTTAGTTGTTGCTGGAAGTCTAAGGACTTCCTGTTTTGCTAGTTTGCAAGTGCAGAGGACGGAGAGGAGAGGGAAGCATAGTAATTAGCAAAACCCAAAACTGGTATTTGGCTATACTGATGAGATATTCCATATCACATCATTTTCAGTATGTTAATGAGGTTTGACTGGAAATATAGGGATTCTCTTGGGGATTGGTCAGGCTCGCTCTTCGGCAATTGTAGTTCCAGGTTCATGGTTCCTTTTCACTCCTCTGGGATTGCTCTCAGCAGGCGGTGAGCAATTGTGCTCTGCATCACTCATTTATATATATTATTATCATCACTGTTTTTAAAGGTTATTTTATTCCAGTTATTGAATTGTTCTTATCTCAGCATATGAGTCTCCTTACCTTTACCTCTACATTTCTCTCCTCTGTTCCCTGGATGGGGAAGGGGCGAGAGGAAAGGGAGGGGTGTGCGAGCAGCTGTGTGGTGTTTGGCTGCCAGGCAAGTTAAACTACCACGTATTCTTAAAAAAACAAAACCAAAACAAAAAACCCCTCAACTAACTAACTAACTAAAAACTTAATCCTCTCTAAAATTACATCCACCTTAACATCAGCACAATGCACTGCAGAGTCCTCAGTTGCAAATGTGATCTCTGTGGTACAGCACAGCCAAAGTCTAGAGAGCCAGGGCTGTTAACAGGTTTCAGAGCTTTCTCTGAAGCAGCTGAAAGAAGTTAATTACTTATGCCAAGAAAAACCGTCACCCTCTCTACAGGACAGGCCCAGGCTATCACAGTTGGGATTCAAAGGCACATTCTGCAACATACTACAGAAGAATGGTTTAGTATTATGCATGTAGCATGACTGTCCAAAATGCAATAAACAAGCATTGAGTATTGGTTTTGCAGTGATCTCTACAGGCTCTTTTCTCATCTCTTCCAGAAAACCAGGTGGATATAGGTGATATAGGTGTAGATAACATTCATGCTACCTTTTCCTCCATATTTGTCTTCTCATTGTACCAGAGGTACTGCAGGATAAAATGATGAACTGCTTTTGGTTGATCTCTACTCTTTTCTGCCTCGTTATTTGATTTTATAGGGGGTTTTTTTGTGTGTATATATATAAATATATTTTCACTGAGATTACTAAATACCTGTTTCATAGCTGCCCTTAGTCAATCAGCTGTGAGACACAATTCAGGTTGCTGAATGAATATTCACCCCCTTTTCTGACTTAGAAAGTCAAAGTAATGATTTTAACATTGCACTGAAGAGTGGACAGAGTGAAATGAAGTAAAAACCATGCTAATGGTTGGTAATGCCCAATCAAACTGGCACTCTACAATCACTGTGGAACAGCATGGGGAAGATGCAGCAGGTATGAGAGAGACTCATGGTCTTTGCCAAAGGAAGGTCAGGCTAGACATAGCAACTTTGGTGCAGATTGCAAGGAGGAGAGTCACTAAGACCAGGGCTTGTGAAGCTGAGTGGGGCTGTGGAGCCAAGGGGACAGCTTGTTCTTTGAGAGTAGCTAGTGAACAAGGGGTCAGTGCAGCTGGGTCCTGAAACACTGTCCAGGAAGTGTGAAAACCAGCATCTATGGACTGTCTGGAAGAAGTATCAACAGTTGTAAGCTGGAAGAAGCATGTCTGTGCTGTTATATGAAGCTTCTCCCAGAAAGCAAGAGGGGAGAAGGAACATTACCTCTTCCTATTCTTCAGTATCCCTGAAGGTATGCATTTGAACACTGTTGTGCAGGAGTTCCATCATTACAAATCTGGATTATTTTGTGGACAGCACTGTCCACGAGGTTACACGTGAGCTTGTAGAGGGCCTTTGGATCTCATAATCTCTCAGTTCCTTTACCAAATCCAAGAACCATAACTATGGGGATTATGTAAAAATGGAGAACAAGAATAGCCTGGGGGCCTGTCTCAACACTATGCCTCAAAGACATTGTTGCCATAAAGAGTATAACATTTTTATATCTCTCGGTGACTGAGCGCTCAGATCTTATACCTTGTGGCAGAGGAGTTATTGCCTGGTGAGTGCTGAAAAAGGTGAGGTGCAGAAGACACTTGCTAAAATGGGCATCCATTCCTCCAGCCTCACATGCCTAGTGCTGAGTGAAGAAAGTTGCAGATTTCTGAAAGAGGATCCTTCTTAAAACAGCAACTAAGGCTGCCTTGGCCATCCATAAGTGGATAGCTTCACGTGTGCATGGACCTACTGTAACTTAAAGAGGATGCTTCATGATTTTTGGAGTCTAGAGAATTATTCAGCTTATTTTGAAACAGATACATTTGCTTGATTAAATATCAAGTTCTGTGAGTTCTATTGCCTGTGTTGACTAAAAACTGTATTGATTGTGATGCCTGCTCATCACAACTGCATGGCCTTGAGTTGCTGCTCCACAAAGGTACAGGTCTCCTGTTGGTCCTATATCAAATATATCAGTTACCTGTGGGTGTGTTGAATACCGTAGGTTGTCTCAGGTGGCAATAGGCACCTAGCTGGGTGCAAAAGTATGGAGACTTAGATCTGCACTGACTGCAATGGAAACCTATACATTTAGTTCATACTCAAGCATGTAAATTTTATACATCCAAATATGGGTATCTGAATGTGGGCTTGAATCTTCCTCCTCTTGCCTTTTTAACACAATGACTCTGTCACTTCACTTTGTAAGTGAATTTTGTTAAGGGTTCCTGTTTCTTTCCCCTCTCTTTCTTTCTTTCTTGTCTCTCTTTCTGTCTTGAGCAGAATACTATGAACTTCACCTGCACAGCTTAGTTCCCTGGCAGCTAATCACCTAGCATCCAGGCTGTCAGATGTAATAATGCTTTATCCAGGTGCATGATCTGGCCCAGTTTTTTACGATTATGTCAGGTGGCTTACAGTTTGAGGCAAGCTGTTGTCTGGACTGTACTCTGTGTATGTATCATGATCATTGCTAATTTCTTATGTGTTTGACACTAATGAATGCAATTCCACTAAATGGCATCATTTCCTTGGAATGGTGTTTTCTGATTGAAAAACTTTGAATTGAAATATTTTTGACTAGCACTGCTTGGGAAGAATGAGACAAACAAAGGTCTTTCAGTCTTTTCTATAAATAAAAAGTCTTTAAACGTGTTTATGCCATCTCAAGTCTGTAGAATTTTTTTTGTCATTTCAAAGTGAGCAGCTGCTGAAGTATTATGGGCTTCAGCCGGAGATAGTTAATGCTGCTGTAAAAGTAACAGAAGTGATAGAGGGGAAACTGTTGAGAATCTTACTCCTGAAAACCATGTTCTAACTGAAATAGCTTTCCCTTGGAACAGATCATTAGCCTGAAAAAGACAATTTAGACTTCTCCACAAAGAGTGAAGCACCATCAATTGACAAATTTACTGTTCCTGAGAAGCTTTCAAGTCCAATGTTGTTTGTTCTTTCATACTTGTGGCAGTGCTCTAAATCTAAAATGGTTTTCAGCTTGTTTTTATCAGTTTGCTGGCAACCAGTGTAATAGAAATGCAAAATGCTGCCAAATCAAGATTGCAGGAATTTGCATGCATTTAGCATTCTGAGGAAATGAACTGCATGAGATACAAGGCAAAAGGGACCCCAACATAAAGCTTTTCCAGTAGAATCTACTTTGCATCCTGAAGCAGTGGGTAACGCTATATGGCTTCTCCAGCACTTTACTCCACGATCACCCCAAATTATCCTCACATTTCTCTACAGTGGGACGGTACTATATCTCATATAAGTAACCAACCTAAAGATAGGCCCCACAGAAAAGTCTGTGGCAACTGAAGGAATGTTTTCCAGAGTACTGCTCTGTGAACTCTCCTACTCTTCAAAAGACAACCCTTCTAGTACAGATTTGAACCACTCTTCTTGCCAGACAAGAAGATATATTTACTGCTGCTAACAAGGGGGTAGAAGAAAGCAGTTCCTGTGCAGAGAGCCACAGGGGGGTGATTTTTCTGATGATGAAAGTAATTGTTTTTCATTAAATAACTTGCAATCCCAAACTTCAACACTGCTTTCCTTAGCAGCTATTTTGGGGTTTAAGAACATTTTAAAGTTACATTTATTTCCAGTGCGTAATTATTTTTTTAGTCGTAATTTTAAAAGGCTGTTGAAATACAGGTCACAAAATGCTAACTATAAATTTCCCAGGTCACTGCCTTTCAGTGGCTGTTGCTAGAATGAGCAACAATGTTATGACTATAATATAGATTAAATATCCTGAAATATGTTTTTACTCCTACTGTCCTAGCAAACAACAAGATCACAAGGCATAATGATTTAGCAGACATTTTTTCCATAGCTTGATCAACTGCTGAAATGATACAATAATCCCTTTCAAATACAGTTGTTATCAGTAATTGCAATGATAGACATTTCTTTTTATCAGCTAATGGCTTAGTTTCAGGGGACACCGGTAGACATTGTAGCTATCTTTTTCCATAGTGCAGCACAAAATAAGTCATTATCAGAAGTCCAAACCTTTTAAATGCTGAACAGATAAGAGCTAGCTTTGTCTGTCTTGGAGACAAATATTCCCTTAATTTTGTGAAAAAAGAGCACAGGGGTTGAGTGCCTTCCCAGCGTGTTGTCTTAGACTTCATCATCTGTCAAGATTTTCCTACGGTCACTTTTACTCTTGGCTCTTGGTATTACACCACCCTTCTAACAGCAACAAGATCTGGAAAATTATTAGCAAGCAAACAAGTGTAAGTTCTTTGAGGATTAATTTTTTGGTTTGCTTTCAGGTTGTGCCTGTCCTGGTTAATATTGACCCTAAGCATTTGACAGCTTACATTACAAACCATGATGTCTCATATGGAAAGGAACAGTATTAGCACTCTCATTCATTATGCAAGAAATCTAGCTGAAGGAAATTTTGGCACATGGTCACAGCTCCAAATGGACAAGACAGATCCCCAGAGAGACTGTTCAGATGGCCCAAGACTGACCTTGGGTAATAAAATACCATTTAATGATAATGGACGTGAAGCCATCATGGAATGCCTTGTTGGCAATGCTAGGAGCAGTGCTTTAGCCTGTGCAGGGTGGATAAGCAAGCATGTAGTTAAGCAGGAAAGTAAGCATAGCTTTAAACAATGTGTTGTAAGCACTTGGATGAAACAACACTCAGAGAAAATGAATGAGAGAGCAAAATCTGTTTGTAGCTGTAAAGGTTTTGGCCTGGGCAAAGCCACTGGGTAGTAGTGAATTCTGCCATAGCTATGGCAGGGCAGAAGGGACATGGCAATTAAGGTGATACCCAGGAATTGGGGAGGCAGGTCTATGGCTGAGAGCTGGTCAGGAGGTGAGAGCAGAGGAACCTTAAAGAATCTGTCAGGAATCTGATACCCATAGATATAGCCGTCTTCTCCTCCCTCAGGCTGTCCTACTGAAAATACCATAGCTGCTGATAGTGTAGCTCTTTTGTTGATGATATACAGAGGCTGTGTTTTAGCTGCTGATTTGCCAGAGATATCACTCAGAAAACCCTGAAATCTGTACCAAAAATAGCTAAGAAACACTATTTAACAAGGGCTGAATGACAGTTAGTTACAGTTGAGTTTGCTGAGTCAGAGGAGAACACATCTCACAGATCAGTTGGTTGATATCAGCAGTGCTTGCTCACCACAGAAGAGGTTAAAGTCAGTGGGAGATGGGTGTAGGTAGTGCTCTTCAGAGTTAAACATAATTGCTTAACAGATTAAATTGCCTTGACTATCTGTGGAATTTTTTTTAAGTGAAGTTATACCATTCCTCCTCCCTCTCTTTGCATTGTTGCATTGGTTTTGACAGCTGCTGTTGTTTACAGGAAATATTAGGAAAGAAGCTAAACTACAGGCCCAGCAGAGTTCCTCAAGGTCAGCTATTATGTAGCTGTTGTCTGTAAACAGCATTGTGCATATGCTGTCAAGGTCCATGGGCTTTTAATTCCCAGCAACTGCCATTTTCTGTTAGTGGTAATTGGGAGGTAAATCAAGGCTTTATGATGTGTCAAGCCACTGAATCAGAGCTTCAGTTCTCCTACTCCCTTTGGTTTGCATGAGCACTGAGAAGCATTTAGTATGAGTTTCATATTAATGCTTAAGGATGCTTGGATATCACAGAGGAGCACTGGATTTCAAGGGCAGAAAAACTACAGCATGGACAAAGGAACACATGTATTTTGAGGCTTTAAACACAATAGCAATGAAACCCAGTAAGAGACAGCTATATGACATACTGTGAGCTGTCTGTGACTCTCTCAGTAGAACAAATTATACTAACATTAAACTCTTCAAACCCATCTGTAACAGCAAGCTCAGACCCATGCTGGTATCATTTTGCATTAACATTAAGGAGAAGTAGGGCTGCCCTTTCCTTACCCTTTAGCACTGAGCAGATCAGCCACAGGGTAACCACAGGCCTAATTTTGATACAGCAATCTCACTTGGAAATGCTAAATTATTGCTAGACTGTGATGACACAGGAATTAAAACTGCAAGCATCAACAGGTGTCCATCTATCTGGGTCTCTAAACTTCTTTAGTATGTGTGTAATTCACCTACAAGGACAAACTAGGCTATCAGTGCTCTATATTAGCTTCTGGCTCTGCACATTTGCCTTCCCTTTCATTATCACATTCTTCAGGCAGTAATGAACCTGGAAAAGTTTGGGTTAGTTTGTTGGGGTTTTTTTTCCTATCAAGAAACCAGCAGTTTTGTGCACAGGCATCTTGGACCCATGGGATTGCCTGTGAATTGAGTAATACATTTGCATGACTGAGCCTAGCCTTCAGCATCTAAGATCTGAAGGATCTCAGATCTCTTGTTATCCCTACACCAAATTTTGTCCAGTTCCAGGTCTGCATTTCTTTAACTAACTACTGGCGAGTTGCTTGTAGCTGCAGGGTCTTCAGTGCCAGCCTGTGTCCTGTCTCTTCTCATCCCATGCCTGCACTCTTCTACACTGCGTCTGGTATTAGAGCTGCTCGAGTCCTCTGCTGTCATATTGGACCTGTGTTTATGCTACATCATTATCTTAAAGTCCTAAATATCTTGTTCTACATAAAATAATCTTTTTTACTTGTTACTATTATCAATATAAAAACTTTGGTTAGGCCATGCGAAGAAAAGTGAAAGTAAACCAAATTAACCACAGTGACCTGTTAATTGAAAAAATCCAAGTGAAACAAGTGAAAACAAAGCTGCAGGCAGGTCAAGACAGGCTCAGAGCAAGCTGACAATCCTCAGTTGTGAGGCCATGCAGACACACTATAAAGTGTGTAGCCTGTGACTAGCAATGGCAACACTTTCCTGCTATATGCTGTTTCTAACACACAAGGAAAGATGCATGTTTAAAATTTACATTTTGGGTGCAATGCTCCCAGCTCATTCCAGTAACTCCATTCACGTCTGCACTTGTATCTGTGTCACTGCTTTCCCTTTGGCACTAGCAGTAGTGTATACTGTCCTGGATTTCTTTCCCAAACTGCAAAATGTCAGGAAAGACTTTACTCTCAATCCATAGTTACCTTGGGCAGAGACAAAGCATGTAAAGTTTAAGCTGAAAAGGAATATAATAAGTGAGGAGTGTCTTCAGTTATAATACTTAAATAATTTTTTGCAATCTTGATTGCCTCTTGCTACCTGCAAAAGCCATAATGAAACATCTTGCCTTTAAAGCCAGATTTGCCTTCTGGGCTCATGCTGGGAGTTCAGCTTGTTAGATAAGAGAAGATATTCTTCCAAGTGGAATACAGATTTTGCAGAGGTAAAAACTGGGGCAGGCTTATACCTGATGTCATTCTTTAAAGACACACCAGTGCTGAACTTAATGTTTAAAAAAATGTCTGCTGGAAGATCAATCAAAACATCTGATTCTTCTGAGGGAACTAAATGTTCTTTTTCATCTTAATGTCAACCTACAGTCCCTCTGCATTGTGCTCTATAGGGCCATCATTAGCTACAAAATACTAATGAAGATGCTAGCATTTAGTTCAGGGAACACACCCTTCAGTATTAGTGAAAAAACAACTGGAAGTTTAACCTATTTCTTTTTCTCCCAGCTGTGAAAGCATCCTGTGGGGAGAAAGTGATACCTGACTTAGGGTTACAGTATTAAGAAACGGTTTTTTTTCACTTTTTGATGTTTTAAATCAATGGTAGAGTAGTATTCCCTCAACTCTTTTCTGTCAAGCAGATGTGGCAGCTAAACCAAGATGAATGTGCTGGCAGCTGTCAGTGGAGAGATGTTATAAAGTCTTCACAGGTAGCATTTTGCTGTCAGCTGCATCAGAGGTGTCATGGATTCAAGTGGCCCACAGAGTAAATTTTCCTCACTGAACTAACTCAGTGCTGCAAAACTAAATTTTGAAATCCTGAGCATGAAGTATTGTAGGCAGAGACCTGATTGCTCATTTTGTTAGAAGTGAAGGTGGCAGAAGGGACAGAGATAGGATCCAGAGCTGGGGGAAGAGTGTGGAGAGACCATTTTGCCTCTCCTGCTGCTGTTGGGTGATCAGGAGGTGAGTCAACAGCAACTGGTGGGTCTTGGGTTTCCTCTTTTTCTCCTTCTCCACCTCTTCCTTTCCCTGTCCTCCTCTGCCCCCTTCAATACCTTCCATCCTGCATTACTCTTTGGCAGCAAATGGCACATGCCCCCTGTGGCTTTCCAGGACTCCCATGAGGCAAATTAGGCGCCGAGTCCACAGGTATTTCAGTGCCTACAAGCAGTTCTGCTGTTCTCCACATCCCCTTTTGCCTTGACCCAGAACAGTGTTGCTGGTGTGGGGGTTCTACTCACTCTGCTGCGCTGCAGAAAGAGCCTATTAGTGCCTGTGTGGCACCTTCCATGTAATACATGCTTAAACATAGACAGGTCTTTCAAAATGTCCAATATTTTGCAGCCTGTCCCAGGCTAGCAACTTCCTTTGCAGCATTTGTGCATCAATTGGTGACTGCTTTGATGATACAAAGTTTTACTTAGAAATGTCACCTTGGGAATAGAGTCACTAAGCTTATTGCAATAAATGTGTGGCTGAGGTAACATCCTAATTTTTTTTTTTAATTCTTAGGTGAAAGAAAGCTAGTATAGTCTTGAGGGCATAGGAAGTCCCTAATGCCATTCTCAGTTTAATAGGATTTGCAAACATGCTTTAAAGTGTGGAGTTTTGATCACCTCCACACTTTGCCCTCTGCTTCCCTCTGAATCAGAGGGAAGTTCTACAAAAAATGGTTTTATGTAGGTCCCTTCTGTGGGCAATCTTGTTGTGTTAGGAAAACATGTTTCAGTAAAAAGAGCTAGAAAAAGGTATGAGAGGTTTTGGGCTTGCACGTTTGTCCTCTGTAATTAAGTGTGGCGGGAGGCACAGAGCTCTCAAGAACATGAGATGTAGATTTCAGTGACATTTTGAGACATTTGTCTTAACATAAAAATTTCCAGTTTTATTATCAAAAAAGCTCCTCCTCTCAGAAATGCTAAACTGCATGATAGCTGCAAGCTTACAAATACAAGGGAAAGGAAGAGGAGTATAGGAAGTGTTGCTTGAATGTTTCATTAATGTGCAGAACTGTTTAATAAATCAGTGCTTTTATCTATTTATCAAGCTGGCAGCTGCTTCCCTCGTCTCCGTCCCACTGTTAGCTGACATCACATTTACTTCTTCCTTTTGGAGAATGGAACATTAAGGCAATAAAAACTGGTGTAAAAAGTGACTGGTATGGGGAATAACAGAGCTAGTGAAAATGAAATCTTTCATTGATTTTTCTTGAAAGGGAAGGTGACCCTGCTCTGTGTGAAGCTGTAACCATGGCAGCAAATCTAGTCACTGGGAAAAAATAATGCTACTTTTACAGTAGGAGGTGGAAATGGACACTCTGAGCTGAACATTTTCAAGCCCATGATTGGGAGCTTGAGACTTTTTCATTTAATAGGCTTTAACTTTGAAGATGGATTGTGCTACTGTATTTCTTACAGAAAGGATGTCAATGGGCAGAGAATACATTTGCTAATTGGGCCACACCAACACAGACAGCTGAGGGATGCTTGTGTTAGAAGAAAGCCGAATCCCTGATGACGATAGTTTCCAATAACTGGTGTCAGGGATACAACAGAGTGTCCCAGATATGTGGGCACCAACTGGTCCTTAGATAAAGAGCCTTTACATCATTGGCTGCATAAAGGGACCTTGAAGCACTGAAAAAGGGCCTGGATGTAACCAGGAATTCAGGCCATAACACTTATGGGGCACTGTAAGTCTCTCAAGTACTTTACAAAGAACTATTCTCATTATCACCTGGGAAAGAGGGCAACATGGATACTGAACCAGCAAGGTCAGCTTGCTTGCCTGAAGTTGGAGAGAAAAATCTGTGTTGAAGCTAGTGCTGGAAAGCATGGTTTTCAATCTCATGCTCAGAGCATTCCTGCTCCTGCACCAGCTGGCCCCAGAGCTTACATAGTGCCTTCCCAAGCCGTGCAGGCATGGCCACTTTAATTGCTGATGCATGTTGCCTTAAAACACGTGCTGCTTCTTTTTTAGTGGTTGGAGGGACTCCCAGACATGGAGAGAGCTGAGGTGTCCTGAATGGGCAGCTGGCAGCTTTCTCTGGTTTGTGCCACAGGCAAGCATGACATAACTCAGTCCTTGTGGGTACACTCTCCCCTTTGCACCCACAGTGGGAGCTGGTTGAAGGCTGATACTCATGGAAAACTCACCTCCTGCATATCTCCTCAGGCTCACTTCAGTCAGTTTTCAAAGGCTTTGCTGAGCACCAGAGCATAAACAAAGAGGACTGGAGTGTGCATTCTTCTTTTTACAGAACAGAAAAGTATGTGGTATACCCATATTTATGAGGTACAACCCGTTGCAATCTGCATAGTGTAAGTGATTCCTTCGTTGAGTTTAAGATAAGTGCTGAGGCCATAGCTGTTTGGTACACAGGGACGGTTACTGGGAAATGACAGACATTGAGCCAAACTATTCTTTGGAATGTTTTTAATTAAGATAAAGGTACCCCAAAGTGTATATCACTGATAGCATGATAAACTGGTGTATAGTCCTGCAACCCAAAATACATGTTCATTGTTATATTAAAATGTTACATCTATTAGGCACTGTGTGCTTGAGACCTCTGTCCCTTTTTATAATTGTATCAAGAAAATTTGACTTGGACTCCAGAAACAGAAAATGTGTTTCATAGCAGCACTTTGATTCAAACACCATTTTGTAATCCCTGCTGTGCTGAATAACCACAGTAAGATTAAAACCACTTGTCCTTACAATGCCAGGTAGGAGAGTGACATATATATACAAGCTGCTGGTTCTGCTTGTTTTTCATGGACGTCGCCCTGTAGACTTAATCTCTGCAGTAATGCACATCCAATTGGAATGCACAGGAAATAACAGAAAGCAATAGGCAACTTCAAACATAGCCTTCAAAATATAGCAATACCAGGAATCCTGCTCACTACCATAGCTGGGCATGCTGCATGCTTTCCCCGATGCATGCTTTTTGTATCTGATATCAAAAGGTTGCAATTTTAAATCCAGGCATCTGATCCCAAACTTCCTTACTGGTTTTACAAAAGCCTGTGGCCTTGTTTGTACATCCTGGAAAGATGACCGGCATAAGACTTGCTGCAGAGAGGTCAGTCACATTTCCTGTGGAGCCATTAAGAATTATGTTTCTCAGCAGGTGACTCTTGTTGCTCCAATAGAAGCATCCACTGGGGTTTGTATCAACAAGATTGTCCCCTGTCATAGCCCAAGCTAAGTGGGAAAGTAGGAAAGTGACTTTCAGCAGACAGTAAGGGGAAAGGGAATTTGCTTCAGTAGGCACTGAGGAATGAGAGAGTCTTGAAAATGAACATTTTGAGGATAGTGACCAAAGGAGAGAAGCAGAGGTCAGAAAAAAAGGCAAGTATGAAAGCTAGAGAATCCGAGGATGGGAGAAAAAGAAATTTAAAAATTATGGCAAACACTTCAATGATCTCACTTGTGGATTTCAAAGGAGGAGAAGGATCAGACTTCCTTCAGTGCTGGGTCATTGCTAGAAGACTTTACTCAGATCCTCTGAAGATGTATTTTCTGTCCTGACAACTAACAAATGATTGTGCAGGCTGACTGGCAAACCTCTTTTTCAATAGAGTAATCAGCTATTGAGATTTTTCTGGCACCATTTTTTTGAGTAGAAATTGGAAGAGAGACAGAAAGAGACAATGAAAACAGATCTCTGCTTCCCCACTTCCTGTTCATATGAAACCCTGCTTTTCCCACCTCGTAACTAATTCTGGTGCTGTGTAGGGAATATATGTATCCATAATAGTAAATGGGAACGGGGAAAGGGAGAACTGGCTGCAGAAAGACAGGAAAAGAGAAAATAATAGAACAGAACATTCAATGGCAGGAGAGCATCCACAGAATAGAGGACGTGAGAAAAAAATTAAAGCAATGTGATTTTTAAGGGAAAACTCTGATGCAGATGGACAGATTTAGGACAGAAAAAAAGCAGATAGAGATATGAACGGTTAGGTGATGTGTAAGGTTAAGCAAGATTCTGTCCCAAGCTCTATTCAGGCAGCAGATAACACTTCCAATACTGTTTCAGTTTTAGCAAATTGTTTTAAAAAACTGCAACAAGTACCTTTCAAGTAAAAGCTTTAATGAACTTGTATTGGTTGTTTTTGCATAACCTCAGCAGAACTAGCAAGGCATATTTTTAAGTTACTAAAGCAGCTTGTTAAAAGCCTTTGGCAAGATTAACTTTGTGTAGGGCAAACGAGCATATTGAAAAGGCATAATCGTATTCCCAATAGGAGATGAAAATGCCCAGTTTTGCAGAAATCTGATTTTTGTTGTATTGTGATCAGCTGCATATTGTAGCCATGTTATACTAGGAGTTTATTAATTGTGAAGCCACATAATATGGAATACCTTCCAGTGGTATCTATTATCTCCATAGCATTCATAAAATCCTCATTTTACTTAGCAAAGGTGACACTAGAATGCTGAAGGAGTGTTTCTATGCTGAGAGCTCAGAGTAGTCCACAAAATGCTCTAATGTGAACTGATCTGGATAGCCATACTATTAAAAAGTTCTTTAGGCTTTGATATGACTCAGTTTCAATGTGGATGATAAATATCAGTTTGTGCATCTGAATGTGTGTGCACGTGCAGAACAAAAGGAAAAAACACAGTTACACACACAGAAGGCAAAGGAAAACTGCTGGTGTAGAACATGGACCTTAGTTAAGGAGTTTTGTCTGTTGACTTATGGTACTATATTAGGTATTTTATATAAGAATTCATGTTTTGGATGTGAAAATGCTAATTACTGCTTCTGATAACATGCACATCTTCTTTAGATCAAAACCACATTGAACTCCTAAAAGCTCTTAGGAGATGCCTGCATCTCCCTCACTGACAGCTGTGTGGTCAGAACCTGAGCCAACAGGGGAGCAACAAACTAAAGAGAAAGTCTTTTGATGGAGGTGACAGAGCTGAACGCGCACGTGGGCAGGAGCCTGAGGCAGGTGCCTGTTAGTCTGAGCATACAGAAAACATCTACTTCAAAGACCAGGTATACTGTGAGTGAGCTAAATCATAAATTGCTTCAAAATTGGCCTTTGTTACTAACCTTTTCTCCTTGCCTCCTTTCTCCTTCTCCTCTCCACTCACTCCCCCATGAGTTGCATTTATTTGAATAGGGGATTCATGGCAGTACTTGACCAGTGATTAGTTTCACCACATTAAGAAAGAAGCTAGATCACAAAGGTGACTTTCTCTAATTTTAATTAACAGGCTAACTGTTTCCACACTTGTGATTCATGTTGCAGATCTCAAATGCTGACTTACAGTACAGAAAAACAGATCCTGCTCTGTACAAACTAGGGGATGAAGAATGCCATCAGTATGAGTAGAAGCTTGAAGAGAGCCATGGGTCCAGCTTTTTCAGGGTGTGAGCCACCTATTCACCGGTTAGGCTAACAGAATTAAAGTAGAGGAATATTAAACTACGACTGTCAGGATAATGAATAACATTGCATATCAAAATCATACTGATCACAGTTTTGCTTTCTTGCTAGATATCTGCTTGTTCTCCCATACAACTCAGCTAGGGTGCTCTTTGCCAAGGTTGCATTTTATCAAACACTCTGTTGCACTCCTCATCATTTTGGCTCATGAGCAATAATTCCTCAGGGAAACGCTTTTCAGTCACTGCTTTGCTTGCATGAATATGTGGCTTGAACGCTGACCATCCTTTCTTTTCCAGTTACGTTTATGCTTGTTCAGAGTAGAAATGCAGTCAAATGTCAAAACTTAAAAGCATTTACAAATAAGAAGCTAAACAGTGAGTATTGTTCAGGGTCTGCTGGTTTCCTTCAGCAGTGTCCTTCACCTGACAGGGAAGTGAAGTCTTTCACAGACAGAGGGCTGCTCCTGGAGATATCACATAGAGGAAGAGGAAGACTGCATTATAGGGTGGAGATAAAAATACCCAGCTGATATACTGCAACACATATTTCTAAAATGCTGAGGAGGTCTAGTTCATGTTTTTCTTACCCCCTGTAATTCCTGCCTGCTGACTGCTCCAGTATTTGCAGTGTGTTAAATATCACTCTATCACTACTAAACATACCAAACATTGCACTGGGGCTATATCTGACAGTAACTATGCCCTTTGTTTTGTATAATGTTTCAAGTGAATTGTGCAGTTTTTCAGTATGTCTTCTCTGAGAGCATGGCTTCAACGTCTTGCTTTCAGGCTACATAATCAATTGCATTGTATTGTTTCATGGGGGCAAGAAGAAGATGTAATTGAATCAATACTCTCAGACTAAGATTTGTGTCCATCAGTATGTATTTCAAATTACATGCTTACAGTAAGCCTGTTCCTGTGCAGGGGGGTCCACCAGTGCTCTCCTCCTGCCTTCTCTTCTGACCAGCTGCCACCATTCTCTCCACAGCCAGTGGACCAGAGGAGCACCTTGAAGCAAGGAAGATGGAAAAGCTCAAGAAAAGAGCTAAAGCACACACTGCCATTGATTTTCCATTCCTGCATCTTCTTCAGCAGCCTGGTCCATTTATGTATACATGAGTTTATTTTAATTTCTAGCCCTGGAGGAAGGAAATTTGGGATTAGCCTTCATGAAAGAAAGAGCTTCCCTGTCTCCAAGAGCTAACATGATGCCAGGCTCTCAGAGTATCCCTCCAGGATGTCACTTGTGCAGAGGCTGGGCTCGTCCAGACAGTGACTTCTCCAGCACAACACGTGGAGTGCTGGCATCACCAGCCACCTTGTCCCTCATTTAGCATCTATTTAGGGTGCTTTGCAGCTCCAGCAGAGAACTGCTGCCTTCCCCACTCCTGGGCTGACAGAAGGGCAAGATGATATAGAAAGCCAATGTCATTCAGAAACACCCTCAGATTTCTCTCTAAATTCAGCTGTTCTGGACCCCCTGAGCAAGTGGGCACGAAATCCACCCAGCACCCAAGTCAGGAGGGCTACCTACTGCTCTCTTCAAGAAGATCGATGCAGCTGAAAATCTGTCCCCTCCTCCCTTAATCTTGCCTCCCCCTTTCTTAGCTGATTCAGTGTCAGGGTATCAAAATACCAGGCAGTATATGCAGCAGCTAATAGGTGGAAGGATAAGCAAAATAAAATAACTAGGATCAGTGGGAGCAAGCTAACCTTATTCTGTGAGGAAACATGTGAGTAGATGTATTAGCAGACAAAATAATGTTTGATTTTGGATTAGGTGTACTGCCCTGAACTCACTGCAGTCATTTAGGTGGAAAACAGTATAGAATCTAAAATACAGGCTGGTGGCAGGAGAGAGATTTTGTTTTCTCCCAGGGCAAACTAGAAAATTCACATGTACCTTCCTATGTACAACTTCCTTTCTGTGTCTGAGAAAGTAGCCAAATGAAAATGTTTTCATGGCAAGTATAATAAAAAAGCAGCAACTACCTGAGTTTCACCAGATGCCAGTGGGTGCCAGTGGTGATCAATCAACAAAAATTAGTTGTTCAAAGAAAATAATAAATTAATTAGATAATTCTGTTGGATGTCTGTCATTCTTGATTAAAAAAGTACACCCCTCAAGATGTCATGGCTGAAAAGTAGGAGTCAGCCACAAAAAAAGCCTTATTTCACTATGTAACTAAATACCTTGGAATCCATTCTGTGAGGTAGTAAAAAGGCAATGATCTCATGAATCTCCTTTTGAAGTAAGTATGTATTTCAACAGTTAAATTGAAGGAATAAAAAAGTTACGTAGATTATTGCTAATACAATCAGTGAAATTATGAAGGTCTCAAAGAGGAAAGGAGAACTGCTTTTCCCATGGAGAGATATCTTGAGTTCTGTTAGCTCAGACAAGCTGTTTACTTTCAAACAGGGCCTACCTGCACCTGGCCTCCTACATCAGCCAAGATAGAAGACTATAGTGTATAAGCTTTTTTCCCCCACTGTCTCTGAAATGGCTTGGGATCTCTAGACAGTGATGCACATTGGGATCCAGTGGAGATGCCTACCAGATGGCTTGGGAATCTTCAGGCCAGTTCTCAAAAGCAACTTAGGAATTAAGAAGCTTGTGGGACTTGGGCTTACTTGGGAAATGGGATTTTAAATCTCCTGAATTACTACGCTGCTTCCAAATGCTTGCCTTAAGCCTAGTTCTGTCAAGGATACAGGGTGAGCTAAAAAACATTCAGTTTAACTGTGTAGGTGTAAAACCATTTCTGGTTTTTACAGGTTTTAAGTCTACCAGGGAAGGTGCTTTATGTTTGACTGTTTGCTTTGTAAATAGAGCTTATGGATCTGAAGTCAAGTACAGCGTTTTGAGGTCAGAGCTGCTGAACCAGATAAGCAGAAGGACTTAGTGACAGATAAAGCCTGTAAAGACACTGCAAAGCGAGCTAATTTGGCAAAGATATAAAGAGGATTCAGAAGAAAATCTGCAGAAGTGAAGTTTTCAGATTATGCTGAAAAAGCATCGGCTGGAACCCAGATTACTTTCATTTGGAATTTTATTTCCTTGTAGGAACACCAGAATACTGGAAGAGGACATTAAAAGGAGAACTCCTGGGAAGCAAAGGTAGGATCCATCTGGACCAAAGTGAAATAGCTAAACCAAAATGTTGACAGCAGTTACTTGTCTTTGAGTTGGGGACAAGGTAAATGCTACCCATGGCTACTTGACATGGATAAGAAGAAATCTCCTAGAGATATGTTTTAGAAAAGTATCTTTCTGTCCCAGAAAGTATATGATTTATCACTGAACTGGAACAGAGTCAGACTAACAACTCAGACAATTTTCAGAAAATACCTCAGTGGAAAGATACCCTGAGGAAGAACACACACAGGAGGAACACAGCAACAACAGCAACAAATGTCCATGCACCACGGTAGAAAGTTTCATAGCAAAATGCATGAAAGAAATTGGCTGGGTTTTTAAAAGAGTCTCTGTTGTAAGAGATATTCCTAAAAACATGGGCTTACAAATGAGTGGGGCCCCAGAAACAAGGTTGAGCACAGCCCCTCCCCAGTGGGGAGCAGCAACCTGTCAGAGGCCTTCACAGCAACTTTATCAAGGGCAGCACACAGACACACCTGCCTGGAAATGCCACAGGGGCAGCAGTACCTGCTGATGAACATCCCAGCCAGGGGCAGGATGCTGGGGTCACACTGCTGGGGAGTTGCGGCTACTCCTAAGAGGAACAGGCAGCTTGTGCTCGGCTGTTGCTCTGGGGATGCCTGAGGACATGCTGCTGCTGCTGAGGATGGAGAGTGAGTCCCGAGTTCATGTGGCAGGGGCTACACAAGTCAGGGAGCAGATGGCTCCTCTGCGGCGTTGTCTGGCTTATCTGCTCATCCCAGAAGGGCAGTACTTCCGTTTTGAGCAGAATTTGCGCCTGCAGCAGAGAGTCTTGCTTAGGTGTTGACCTCACATTAATGAAATGGTGGTCTAGAGGACACAGAGACAGGTAGCCTGAGGTATTATCATCAGTAAGCTTTCTTGAATTGCACTAAGCACATCTTTCTGTAAATTATTAAGCATTAAAGAAACATAAATCCCTCACTTTCATCATCCATTTTTCCACTACTATGAATCTAGGCAATAAAAACCAGTAGAAGGTGTTTTCACTTTCCATTACTGCAGGTTATACTGTATCTGTTTGAAAACAGTTATATCTGATCCTAATTTACACGTAAGTCCTTTTACACATTGTAAGGGGGCCTTAAAGGGTGTCATTTGCATTCACACACAATTCAAGGGCCCTTTATATTGCCAGAGTACCAAACAGAGCCCTGGCAGCCTCCATGGAAGTGGAAATCGAGCATGGTTCCTCTAAAAATTAACTTCATTTGGGCAGATCTGCATCCAGTGTTGGGAAGGGAAGGGCACCTGGACAGTGAGGATTAGAAGTGCTGTACAGAGCAGTGCCCATGAGACTGTGTCCTTTAGCACACACCCATCTTCTCTCTCCCTCTTTCCTTTCGTGCTCATACGTCTGTTGCAGCAGAGCTCTCGCCTTTAAATAACAGAAAGAGAGGGAGGATAAATGATTTCATCATGATTTCATGTGATTCCCTGGGTAGGTAAAAATAAAGTTGTTAAACTGGTGACCATGCATGCATCTCAGAGAGGTGACAGCACCAACTCCTCTGTGCTTTTCTTGTACAGTAGAGCTAAAAATAGACAATATAATGTCGGCCTGAGATTTTATGAGACTGTCTGTGTTGCCCTGATGACAAAGAAGTCACCTGGCAACATCCATGCCAGTGCCAGATCAGGACATGTCGTGGAAGATACTACATCAGGAACAACTAGGGATGATCAGGAGCTTTTCAACAAAATCTGAGGAGGAGGAGATTATACTGGGGTGAGCAGGAGACTGATAGGTCTCAGAGTGGTTAGTGTGAGCCTAGGACCAGGAGGAGACAGTATGCAATCAATGTCCCATGGTGAGAGCAGACACATCCCCTTCTTCCCTCCCATATTCAAGAGCTAAGTTATTTTTTTTTAATCTGAATTCTGAATCTGATATGGAAGAGACTAAATCTGGTTTTGACATCAATTGACATCCTTAGATAGCACTAATGAACACTCTCACTGTCTCGGTTTTGTTCCCACTCCCCCACAGTCCTCCAAACATATCTCCAGACATATCTTTTCTTTTGGTTACACTCTAGAATCCAAATCTCTGCATTTGTCATGAAACAGAATGATCATGCTTTGGCCAATGCAAGTGAGAATGAAAATGTGGTGAATAATAGATCTGTGCAACCTCAGTGTAAAATTATTTTTCAAAGCACACTTCAGTAGTACATGGACTGAGGAAGGTACTAAAAACCATTCACAGACAAGAAAGGGCAGGCTTCTTTCTCACCAGGATCACATCTCTGCATGCTTTTTGTCTTCAGAAGGGTTTCACAAAATTGTCTGGGAGAAGACCTGACCCAAGCAGACTCAAGAGAAATCCGCTAACAAAGTGTCTAATTGATTGATCATGCAAAAGCACTTTGGGATTGCTATTGCTTTTCTAGCCACAGTCATGAGTAATCCTTCGTTTCCTTCCTTCTTTCTTCCACAGGATATTACAAGGCAGAGCAGATTGCCAAGAGAGCAAACAAAGGGATGGCACCAAAAGCAGCTGTCAAGTTTGGATTCCTTAGATAGGAACAGTCTGATCAGCAGCAAAGCCCAAAGAAATATTTGGTTTTGAGTCATTTTCTCAAGCACCATGGGGAACAGAAAACGGGAGGCAGAGAGCAGTGAGAGCGAGCTAGGGATTATTTTGGTGCCTGTTTAATTTTCTCTGCATAGCCATCTATCTAATTGTGGAGTAGAGTTTTTCCATGTCCATTACATAAAAGAGATACCCAATATGATAAACATGAAGCAGATATTTCCCAAATGCTCAAAGGATATCACTCACATTGAGAAGACTACTACCTCATGACAAATCAAAGAGTATCTTTTATAGTTTGAATGCACAACTAAATGAAAATGAGAATTATTCCCATGCCAGATGAAAGCAGGTGCATGTAAACACTCCATCAGCCTCTTCGTTATGGAAATTTTGCCACTTGGTTCAGGACTGGACTTGCTGATTTATTTGGGTGAGCTTTAACTATATGATTTGTTCATTCCTTTCAGTTTTTACCTTTGATATCTGTTCTGTATTTCCAAAGGGTCTTGAGGGATTAGTGTGGTCTCATTGTTGCTTGAGGTCTTGGTGGTCTTGTACACAGTTAAATACAGAGAGAGGAGACACTTTCAATAATCTTTCTAATAGTAATGTAAGTTGTTTCAAAGCTTGTATGACACTAAGTGTGCGGAGTGGCAACCGTCCAGTTTTTGCAGGACTTGGCAGCTAGTATAGCTCCTTAATAGAACACCAACATATTTCTCTTTCAGATTTGCAGTTTCTAAATGTCACTCTTTTATTGTTGATTTATAGAGATCTTTTCTTGCCAGACCAAACCAGAGCAATGTATATACATGAAATAGATATTATATACTCCCCAAATAATGCTTTTTCCCTTGATTGAATAAAAAATTATAGTAAAGCATTGTAAATTTTGTCTCCTTTAAGCCATTTTATAAAGTAAATCAAATGGTTAGATGTCTCTGAAAGAGAGTTCTTATAATTTTATGCAGAACATTGCGCAGTGCACTGAAGAATAAGGATGAATGAATGGCTGCTGATTTACAGACACTCTTGACCATATATTTAATTTCTGTAAAATGTTGTCATCTCACTGTCTAATTTGATAAATTTGTCAGTACAGAACCTGTACTGTTTACTGAAAGGTATGCTTCAGATTTAGCTTCTAATGTTTTGCTTGAATGCTCTAATATCCCAAAAAACCTACATAAAATAGGAAAAAAAAAATCTAATAATAACAGTTTCACAAATGAGATTTTAATTGGACAGAGCCAGGAAAGACAGTCAGTCACTCAATACCCCTGTTATTTCTCCTTACCCCCGTTACTTAAGTGGTCATCCCTAAAAAAAAATCAATATTTGAGGGACAAATGTCAAAATTTAGGTAAAAACTATATTGTTTTTTCTGTATATGTAGGAGAGTTTTGGGATCTTCCCAGGCTCCTGGGCTGCAGGTGAGAAACCTGCAGGTCTGTGTGAGTCACTGTGGATAGCATCCTGCAATTTGCACTGGGCACTGTTATAAATAACTCCCACTTCTCTAGTCAGCTTGTGCAGTCGAAATAGCTGCCAGTGATGCTCAGCAGATTGGTAGGTTTGATGATTTTTCAAGTCCTGGTTGAGCTGACAGCTTCCCCTCTGCCCCAGCAGACACTGACACCACCTATTTTTCCAGCTGGAGGAATGCTGCAGTTGCATCTCGCATTGCTTGCCCTGCCCGCTCGGGGGTTTCAGCTCCTGCGGGTGTTCGGGAGGCCGAGTCTGTGGCAGCTTTCTGCTGCCACCTGCTCTGCCCTGCGCGGAATTCCTCAGTGCAGGTGTCAAAACTAAGCCATGGGGATTGCAGCAGCATCTGAACTTTGCTGCCTCAACAGAAGCACACCCAGAGAGGCTGTGAGGACACCGGAGCCTTTGATTCTTGTGAGAGCGTTAAATGTTTGGGAAGCTCTGGCACATATTTTGTGGGGATCCATTTCCTGGAATATTGTCAGTATATGGCTGAATAAGTTTTGAAGAATAATTCTTCTTTGTAGAGCCATGCTGCTTACTTTTAGGGAGAGCATCAAGGAAGAACAACCTTTTACAGAAAGCTCTTGAACACAGTAAATTAAAGTTTTTAAACATCTACATTATTATTTTTTTTTAAATGTAGATGCCAGCTAATTAAAACATACTGGCTAAAGCTAATTTCAGATTTCAGGCATAGTCCAAAAGCTAGACCAGAGTATGAAGAAGCTTGAAAGAATGTACAATAACTAGAGGCTGAGAGAGCTGAGACTCTCCAGCCTGGAGAAGAGAAGACTGAGGGGGGAACTTATCAATGTCTATAAATATCTGAAGTGCGGGGGCCAAACGGATGGGGACGGGCTCTTTTTGGTGGTGCCCAATGAGCAAAAACTGGAACACCAAAAGTTCCATACAAACCTAAGGAAAAGCTTCTTTACAGTGAGGGTGTTGGAGCACTGGAACAGGCTGCCCAGAGAGGCTGTGGAGTCTCCCTCTCTGGAGATGTTCAAAACCCGCCTGGATGCTTTTCTATACAACCTGGTGTAGGGAACCTGCTTTGGCAGGGGGGTTGGACTAGATGAACTTCCGAGGTCCCTTCCAACCAGGACCATTCTGTGATTCTGTTTTCCGATAGCTTTATTTATTTAGTTAGTTAGTTAGTTATTTTTAAAGAGGCAGAAATCAGGTACTACTGAAATTTGAAGAAAGAGTTAAATATTTATTAACATCCTCCAGGGAGTTTTAGGGTGCTATAGGTACAGGTTTTGTATTTATATCATGTAAGTAGTAGCTTTTCCTTTTCCCATCAGGCAAAGATGATTTTTTTCTGTATTGAAGAAGTTTGAGTTTTTCAAGAGAAAAATCATATTGAAATGACTGTGAAGTTACTCAGCTTGGCTCACTTGTTACAGACATCAGCTATTTATCTTAATGCACTGTGTGCTCATTCTTTGCACAGCAGCCTGGAGTGCAAGCAGAGAAAATGGCCACTTAGACATTTGTGAACTTGGACTTTGGTCTGCAGACAGAGATCTCGTCCACAGCTGGACCTGACTCCTTTCCAAGCAAATGAACCGGGGAAGACAGAGGTATCATCTCCTCACCACAGTTCAATCAAAGAAGTAGTCTGGTTTCACACACTCTACCTGTGCAGGGTGACAGGGCAGGAACAAGCCTTTATTTAAGCACACTCTCCTCTCTATCCCAGACCTACCTGCCCTCAAGTGACAGCAATTCCCATGGGTGTTGTGCTAGTGTTCAGGCTCTGTTGCTCTTTCCTACAGCTCCAGCAGGTGTTATCCCTCTCATGATGTATTCTTCATTTATGCCTGACCCCCATAACACAATGTTGAATACTGTTGCTACTTTCTACAGAATATCTACATCAAAAGACTAGAATATGAGGCTTTCATTGAGTGAATGTGTGGTAAACACACAAAATATTTAGATGAAGCTTAAATACAGCTTATTAAATGGTTTTGTAAGGCTAGAAAAACATTTTTTACAAGTATTATACCTTGTAGCCACAATTCAGAGTACTGAACAATTCTTGGATAAAATTCTGTAGGTGGTATTGAAGTTTCACAATGAAGTAATCTGAATTAAAGGAAGCAGAATGGCTGCTGGTTAATTTAGATGCAGAGCTTAGTCTGAGTACAAGGTTGAATTTAGAGATGTAAACAGATTAATTGAGATGTAAACAGATTAATTGACAATGTGGCATAAGCCCACATATAATAATTGGATATGATATTTTAAGATGTAATTTTGGATAATAAGTATGTTCTCAGAAAAGCAGCAATACAGAAGAGCAGTCAATGTCTTTCCATTCTGGTGCATTACAATGCTATTATAATTTCCTGTAGTTTTTTAATGAAGTTCAGCTACATTATCTACAGTACCTGATTATGTGTGTTTGATTAAATTTATAAATAGACCATCAGAAAATAAAATTACAGGAAATAATGGGGAACACGACAAAAATGAAAAGATGAAGGGCTTTTGAGGATGGCTAAGGATACATTGTATTGGGTGAAGTAAAAAAAAAAAAAAGTGAAAATGAGGAAATGGTAAAACTCTTCCTCAGAGGCACTTGATTAACATTTCTCTTTCTAAATGGCTGCTGAGTAAAAGGCACAAGTGTTGGGTTTGCCATATCCCTAGGTTTTTTTTCTCTGTATTCTGGTTAGTAATTTTAGTGCTTGTAATAATTTTTTTCTGGCCATAACAATGCATTAAGTGTGCTTTTTCAGATGGGAACCTCTAACTCTTGTTAGCTTTTGTAGTTATGTGGCCAGCTGGCAACATGAGGAGTGACATGACTACTGTACCATGGCAATCACAGAGGTGAGCTAGGAACTAATAAAAAATTGCTTCATTCCCAGTTCTTGTGAGAAACTATTTACTGTTTGTGTGGGTTTTAAGTAGGACACCCAAATAGGAAGCCCTGAAACTTCTCCAAGATGTGAATAAGATGCAGTTCCATGAAGAACGGAGAGGAATTAAATTAAATTTTAAAAAATAAAATTAGCAGCCAAGATTGATTATCAAAAGCAGATTAGATCAGATGCTTTTGTTTTACTCCAGAAAAAGAAGACTAAGAAGATTGTTTGCTTTTCTATGTTTGATGCTTTTCTTTTTTTTTTTTTTCTTGCATAACTTTTTCTCATGTCAAATAGCCAAACCAGGAAAGCCTAATCCAAAACTGATAATAAAACCTCAGAAAATATATTTTGTTGCAGGAAGGAAAAAAGAATTGAGATTTTGGACTGATGATTTTCAGAATGACTGTGTCTACTATTGATATAATTTTTTTAAGAAAAAAAAATTGATTAAAATCTAGAGGCTCTGCCTTATTTTCTGCTTAATTTTTGCAGTGACAGATTTTCATCTGGAAACACGAAGTTGTCAAATGTAACTGCAGGAGTTTCCTTGACTCAGTTGCCTTTGATCTAGACTTGAAATGCCACGCTCTCCGCTACTGGGAGAAGGGAAATTCCCCTTCACACTGACGCTCAGCAAAAACATCCTGAAAGAGCTCCAATGTATTTGCTAAATTCTGCCCTTAATGACCCTCCTGCACCTGCACTGATTTCACAGGGCTTGGAAAGCCTGTGTTTTGAATGCTGAAATATTCACGTACATTTGTTGTTCAATTAAATGGAATATATACCCAAAGATTTTTTTAAAAAATAAAGCATTTTCAGTCACCTGAGGCTACACCACCATTAGCACGCAGCGCAGTGTCACCTGAACAGATAAGCAGGCTGCAGCAGTCAGAGCTGAGGCCCTGAACACATTGTGGGGGGTTACTGCAGTGTGGATTTAGTTTTGCCCCTGTGCTGCGTTACTACAGTTTGTGTGTGGTAGAAGGTGTCCGAATGGAAGCTGCCATCACCAACAGGAAAAGCAGTAGATGGAAAGAGGGGGAGAATGAAAGAGGAGAGGATGAAACAAGCTCTTCAAAAGAGTTCATTAGTGCAGGGATGGCAATGTAGCAGAAAGATGGGAAAAGATACTGATGAGGGGATGCCTTAGTGGTAGAAGCAAGCACCATTCTCAAAGAGCTGAGACCTGGTAGCTAACAGCAAATATGAAGGTGCAGATGCCTTTACATAGCACAAGGAGGATTCAGGGTTGTCACAACCTGGTTGAAGAGCACTGTACTTTTGCATGCATGTTCCACACATGCCATCAAATTTAATCTGCTGGTTCAGAACCTCCTATTACCACGAGGTCTTGGTGTTCATTAGGTGGGCATCTGGAGCGGGTCTCCATCCAAAAGAAATTCAGAATCTCTATATTGACAGCACACTGATGCAGACTAACACACAGTAAGTGGGGACAGCTGGGGGAGTTCACTTCACTACTTCTTTGAACGGAAACACAAATTAACAACTTGACTGAAGTCTGGTCGCACCTTGTCATGTAATTTCTGTGGGAGCTTGTTCTCGAGCCTTATTAGAAGACAAATCACAAATACAGCATTTATCATCTGGTTTGGGTGATATCGGATGTTGCTATCAGTTCTTCCTCACCTGCTTTACCAACGTAAAAGGTACTTGTTTTAAGTAGCTGTAATGTTTTTGGAAGGCTTTTGGTCAGCAATGCTAAAGTTTGGGTTTTCCTACGTCTCAGGAAGGTTTGCACAATACACACATGTTACTGATAAGTCCCTGAGGATAGAAGGATCACTTCTTGTGAAAAGGGACAATTCACACTTCTAGTGCATCAGATTTTGACTCATCAATGCTGCACAAGAACAAGTATAATTTATCACAAGGATCTTCCTACAGATTTTTCTGTTTCTTTGGGAAATAAATGAATACATAATTTATATTTTCTATAAACTACTGTAAAGTTATCAGATTAAAAGTACCTTCTGTCCCATGCAACTGACTGCTACTGATGATCTAGGTATGACAGCTTCTAGATACCAACCTCTGCCATCTGGTCTCTCACAAGAGCAAAAACTCTGCATTTGCTTTGAAAGCAGCTCTGCCATATGGCAGCATAGTACCCATTTAAATTCCCAAGGCTGAAGTATATTCTTTAGTTTTCATGAGTGTTCTTGAAACTGCTTTGCAGAAATCTGGCATTGCCCATCTAAATGTGAGCCACTGATTTTTTTTCCATAATCTGATCTTCCCCTCCTCTAACAGATACTTTCTTCATATTCATTCGCCAAACACACATAAGATTACATGTGCTCACAAATATATTTGACCTTTAAGTTGCTGAACACTATGCATGTTCAGTGACTAATGCAGCATAATTCCTTTGTAAACAGTGTTTCGATTTGGCCTGCAGTCAAAGCACCTGAATGACTTCTAACACCTTGTCTTGACAAGAAGGTGTAATTGTATTAGTTTTTCAGTTTTTGCAAATACACTTTAATTTAGGTCCAAATAGTGCTCAAATTTCAAGCAGCTAAATCTCCCACTGAGACCTCCTGTATCATCCTGAGGATTAATTTTAAACAGAATGTCAGCTACTAATCAACACTAAGGATCAAATTACTTGTAATTTTTCCAGACTGCTAAATTAATATGATGTTAGCCTTGATGAATTGCAACAAAAGTATATTTTTATATGGCACTGTAAATTGTCTGTAATGCCTCTGCAACAAGAGTTCATTTCTCTTTCTGCAAAGGCATAATCAAAGCCAAAAGTGTGTGAGTGTGAAGTGAATGGATAAAGTGCAGCAAATATCCCTGACAACTACTGGCTTTAAAGGAAGCACTTTCAAACATCTTGTGGGCCACAGTGTTTACCTTTGATGTCTCTTGCTGGGCTTCTAACCTGCTCATGCAGATCGTGGCTTGAGGCAGAACAAACTCTGCTCCTGTTGTGATGAAAGAGTCAAGCGTGGCACCCATATGCTCTCAGAGTTAGCCTGCCTGCAAGGAAATCCTGGAAAATGTGCTAGTGTGAGAATAATTAAACAGACAAATCTGGTTTAGACAAAAGCATAAACTTTCCCAACACTAATCTATTCCAGATTGCAAGGAAGCTTTCAATAGCTTTTGCCTTCTTTGAATTCACAGGGGACTGTTGTAAAATGAGAACCAACGAATAACAGAGAAATACAGGACAATCTCTCACACTGGATTAATGCTAGCTGCCAAGTTCAGAGACCTCAGGACCACAACTACACAGAGCCATTGGATGCAAGACAAGTCCATATGCCTACCTGCCCAGGACTTGTATAGGAGTTGTATCACTGGTAAAAGACTTACATAGGAACTGTATCACTGCTAAAGAATTGCCTTAGCGGCTGCAGTCACACAAGCAGCCTGTAACACAGGAGCAGTTCTGACCTATATGCCATGTGCAGTGAGCTTTCTTTTAACCCTTACATTTAAAACACTGGAAACACAAGGGAATCCTTTTTGTCCAAAGTCACATTTCAATGGCATACTCAGCTGCTCTGACAGGGAAATGATGGGGAGAAGCGGGTTGAAATTTGGTTGCTGCTTTCCCTCCGAGACAGCAGATGCCGTGACAGGGGTAGGCAGGGAAGGAACACAGGGCATGTGCACGATGCCTGGAGAAAATGTTTCACTGAGGAGCTTGGCCCTACCAAAGAGAGCTGCCATGAGCCCAGGTGTAACAAGACGTCCAGTCTCTCCAACACAGCAGCTGTTTTCAGCCTGGCTTGAATTTCTGAGATTAAATAATTTCTCAGCATGGGTCAGTCCAGGCTGCTCATCACCAGCTATGTTTGGAATGTTGCTCATTCCTCTTTATTTACTTCAATAGTGTTTTAGACACAAAATCTGCCAGACGCTTTAACCTTGTGCCCTGTCAACTGCAGCAGTCTGTAGAAAAGGTTTATTTTCTGATAAAAATCACCCTTGTTTTCTGCAGCCATCACTATTTTTTCTTACCTACAGATTAAGTTAATAATCCTAAATGACAGTACATATCATTCCAGAGCTAAAGGTAAACTATTATTAAAACAGAGACTTTAGTAAAGACAATTTCAGCTAAGGTCTGGATCTTTATTTTATTTTGCAATAACACAAGTCATTATCAGTACAGGTGACTGGAGTTATGCCAATTTATCTTTTTTTTTCCCCCACTCCTTCTTTCCCCCATCTCATTGAGAACATGTGAGGTCCCTTAAGAAAGCTCTGGTTTATTTTCAGGAGAGAAGGCAGCCAAGCTCCAGGGGCTTGGCATGCTTGAATTAACCTGGCCTAATAAGCTGTCTGAATCCACCTGGTTTTTAATTGCCTACCCAGCTAAAACCACTTTTTGATCATATAGAAATGTTTTGTCAACTTTGATTTCTCATTTCTCCCCTTCTCACCTATCAATCTGCCACCAGCTGCCCACTGTCAACTATGAAGTGCCAATGCAGTAGGTCGCAGTTGTAGTTTACTGGCACAATCTGGTAGCATCTGCACTGGAAAAAAAGAGCAAGCAGATGCACAGGCCCAGGACTGCGATGTTACCTGACATACAACTTCAAATGGTGTAAAAGAAAGGGCATAACCATGTAACTGAGCACACCTGATCACGGGTGTGCTCTGCTGGGGTCACTTGTGTGGTTAACAACCTTGGAACATCCATTGCCGATCAGACCAGTATCCTCCAAATGTGGCCAGCAACGGATGCTGAGGAAAACTAGACAGGGGAGAGATTTCCCCAGAAATACTTCCCTAGTTCCTTATGATTTGCAGCTTGGTGAATTCCCAAGGCCAGAGATGATGTTTTTTGTATTTAATAGCCCTTGACAAATTTTTCTTCTATGCATTTGTTTTCATAGCCATGTAACTCAGTGTACTCTGTCTCCAAAATTAGGAGAATGTTTGTTCAGTATTTCCATTACCAAGGAATCTGGAAAGGCCCAGTTCTCTTTAGGGGAGAGCCAAGGACTTTACCCCTTCCTTCCAGAGGGAGTTCAATCTAAGAACCTCAAGCCTTCAGTTGATGTAAGATTATTCTGAGTGTAACAAAATTCACAAAGTACTCCCTGTGTGAGCTTTTTCTCTGAATATACGTAACAAGGGAACTGGGGCTGGTGTCAGTGTTACTTCTTACTGAAGGATCAACCATTGTTCCATCTTCACGTCAGTTTTCTCTACTGATGCTTGATTCTAGACTTTCTAATCTTTCTAGACCTCAGAGTCTATATTAAATAAATATAATGAAAATTACTTTTTGCTCTGAGTCACATTTATTTGCATTCTTCTCATTTTGCATATACAGTCATGCCTGCCTCCACTGCTAAAAAGCAATTGGAATTCCACATTATAAAGTAACACATCAGTGGCTGTCATCATACATTTTACTAAGAGGTAAATCTACCCCTCCACTCTCGGGCTATCGACAGGTCCTGGTAAAGGGCCTGACATGGCCCTGTAACCCAAAAGGAGCCTCTACCTATATCTTTAACAGGTGCTTATCCAGTTGGGGTGGGCATGAAGTACCTGAATTTGCTGCTGTACTATTACAGATGAGGATATATATAATTATATAGGATATATGAGGAGATATATATATACATATATAAATATATATAGCTATTATAGTATAGGTTAAGGGTACATTTGGGTGCCGTAAGAACCACGGAAAAATCTATTCTGGGCACACTATGGGGATGTTTGCATCTGTGCATTCCTACCACCTACAGCCTCCAGCACTTAGCATGCACTTGTTCGAGAAGCTCAGAAGGCTGAAGCAAATTTAGAGCTCCCTGTAACTCCTTCTGGCACAGCACATCTGGTCTGGATTTCATTTTGATAGTCTGTGCAGCTTTTAGTGAAAGCTTTGGAGAGAAACTAACGTGAAAGAATTCTTTGCTTCACCTGTATCTGAACACAGAATTGTAATTTGCCTTCATTGTGCCACAAAACTACTAACTTTTTCTTGGATAACATCATAATATATAGGATGTTTTATGAGTACACAGAAATAGTTCTTCAGCTGTTATCTCTCACATCTGAGGCAACAGTAACTATTTATACCAGCTGCAGAGTTGTCTGTGTTTTCATTTACCTAGTACATTTTCAATATGAAATTCCAATACAATCTAAGCAGATGACTAATAATGAAATCTTATTTACTTGCAGTATCAACTACACCATAATTTATCTAAATTATTTTTCTTAACTCTCCAGCTTTTTACCTTGTGTGCTGTTAATCAGCTTCCAGATCTTCATTTAGTTTCAGCACCCTCTCATACAAATGCAATGCTGAAATGCACCTGAGAACCTAACATATCGCACAGAAAAGGTTTAAACATATGAAAAAAAAAAGAAAAGATTTTGACTATTTTTTTAATCAAAATGTCTTTAGTTAAGTGTTTACGGTTTACTAACAATCAGACTCATAACTTTCAAACAAGACTGCAATCGCTCCACAGCAGCATGTTACAGGAACGGATCAAGAGACACATCTTGGCTTGAATAAGTTGTAATTTAATGAAACAAGCAATCAAAAGTGGCAGAGGCAAACAGCACAGCAAGCTGAAATCACTTGTTAATTATAAATTAGTGGCAGAGGCAAGACAATAGTCAAGGTCTCCAGGGCTTCACTTTTGCCCTTGTTTCTTGATCACTTTGCTCCATCCTGCCCATGTAAATTTTGGCCCTAGACATGCAGTATTTCTTTCCAATGGACAAACAACATTTGGTTCACTTCCAGCAACAAACTTTCTTATACTTAATCAACCAGTTTATTAGAGCATGAAGGAAAATTGGTCATGACTTCAGTTCCTGTACTGCTGGAATTAACAAGCTGGCTGTTGCCAGCACTAAATTTGGAAGTGCTAATGGTAATTAAAATCTATTTTCAAATATATCTGACAGTTTTAAGGTGGAGAAGCAGTTGTTACTCATGTGAATTTCCAGACTGTATTAAAAAAAAAAAAAAAAAAAAAAGTGCTACTTTTTTTCAGGAAGATGTCAGCTGTGGGAAAGAAATAGTTATTAATGAATTATTAATGCTATTTGTTCTCCTTTAGTGAGTTTATGGCTATGTGTGTCCTCCAAACACTTTGAGTAAGACAAGCTTGAAACTCAAATCTATAAGTATTATTATTTTTGGTTAACTTTTTAATTGTTGTATTGTTTTTATAACAGTAAGATATGGCAAAATAGTGCTAATATCAAAGCTGACATAAACTATTGTGATAGTTTAACTAGGACTATTGTGATAGCAAAAACCAGGACAACTATCAGTAGCTTTACCATCATTTGACAAAAGTCCATGTAGCCCATTCAGTCAATTTTCCCTCTGGTGCATTTGGGTAAAATACCTTATCTTAACAAAGTACTCTAACACCTAGCTCAAATCTGTCTGTGTTCCAACAGGTAATCTTAATTATTCAACATTTTCACAGTATATAGCGTGTAAAATAAAGGAAAGATAATAATACTTTGTTTTCCACTTCATTTTCTAAGCCTGCTTCCTGGCTAATTCAATCTATTGGATCAGTGGGAGGGACATGGGATAGATTAAAAAAATGTTGACTGTCAGATCACCAGGGGATTTGGATTAATGTTCTTTTGCACAGAATGGAAGCATATGGGCCACAGGGTGCAGCTCTCTTTGGAAAATTACTGTCAAAACAGTACCATGTCTATTAACACAGCTGTGTCTCGTGAAGCAGAAGTCCGATTTTACTTGAGTTAACCTTCAAAAAGCAGTTTCAGAGTGACTGGTCACTAATACTTTCTTGCTACATCAACAATATGGACTATTAACAGCCTACGCAAGTCACGCCTGTACAACGCCACAAGTGCCACTGTGGGATGTAACATCCTATAAACCCCCTTATGATAACGAGAAGGAAGCAAAGTTATGTTCACCCAGCCTGACAATTGACATTAAATTCCCATTTTCTTCCTATAAAAAGGGAAAGCACACTTGATAGAAGACCCTTCATATAAAAAATGTAGGTTTCACAGTATAGGCTTCCTGCTCAATTTGCCTGCATTTCAGCTGATTTCCAAGACTGAAGTTCTGCCTTTGTATATAATCAGACACAGACATTTCCTTTAGATATTTCTTCCACAGATGTTCTAGCTTGCTTCCCCACTATTTTCTAAAGGAAAATGATAAAAGTGAGGATCTCTTATCTGTAATTTCTTTATGTGCAATTGTATTGGGTTTGTGTGGCAAGATTTTGGTAACAGGGGGGTGGAGGGAGCAGGTTTTCTGGCAGGACTTGTGACCCTGTGGAGGAACTGCACTGGAGCAGTCTGTTCCTGAAGGACTGCACCACATGAGAAGGACCCACGTTGAAGCAGTTAATGAAGAACTGTCGTTCATGGGAAGCACTCATGTTGGAGAAGTTTGTGGAGGACTGTCCCCTGAGAGATGGACACCACCCTGGAGCGGGAGTGAAATGTTTTATCTGAAGAAAATGTTAAAAACTCAAAGTTAAGCTCTAAGAACAGGAAGAGGCTGAAGCTAAAACGTTATCCACAAATTAAGTAAAAAGCCTTCAATAAGCAACGTCCTGTTTCTCCAGAAGCCCATACCTGCCTCAGCTGGTGTCAGAAAGGAGAGTCATGGGGAATTCTGCTGTAATAAGATACTATTGACTTAAATAATTAAAAAGACAAATTTGGGTCTTCTTTGTACATACTGGACAGTGTTAAATGAAAAAGAGACTTAAAAGGTATTAACTAATGTATGGATTGCATGGATTTATTGCATGGATTTACTGAAGTCCTTACAGAAAAGTAACGTAATTTTTTAAAAAAGAAGTAACAATGGTACTGCTTCACCAAGATAAATTTTTAACTTTCTGATACTTTTACCAATACAAAATGTAGCCCTCTGACCTCATTTATCATGCATAATACCTGAAACGAGGAGGCTCCTACATAAACAGTGTGACCAGTGCAGAGTGTTGTAATGAAGGACGTCAGGATACTGGTGAAACGGGCACGTTCAATTATAGTCAGGATTAGTTGGTGCTTCAATGTGTCCGTTACAAGGCAAGATCCTCGCTGTATATGCTTTTACTTTCCATGTGCATCAAAATATATGTAATTCAAGTTTCAGAGTCCCTAGGGATTTTTGGGTGCTGAATAGAAGAAACATTTAAAAAACCTGTTGTACAGAAGACAGCTCCAAAAAATCAGCTATTCAAAGGTGTTTTGACTGGGACCGTTTTTTGTGCATGTGCAGGTAAATATTTAGATTTGTGCATATAGTGTACATAAATACATAAATATAACCTTGAGCAAGCAAGTTGCATCAGTGGTTGGGTTTCAGTCTGAGTAAAGGGTTTGTCCTAAGTTCAGGACAAACATATTCCATAATGCTGCTATCATTAGGATATGCTTTCTGTAGCTGTCTTTGGGAAATACATGAAGAATACGCTTTTTTAGTTCCATGTGTTCACTATGCATTTCTACAGCCCTTTTAAAATAGATGCCTCATTCTTCTTAGCTAAAAAAAGGGAACAATTTGCTCATTTGCTTTCTCTATAAAACCCTAGGAAAAAATCTTGGAGTTTCTTCTCGCTGTTAAATATAAAAGCTTCAAGGTTTCATTGGAAAAGGAAACTGATGAGCTCAGTTTAGAACACGTAATTGCCACCTTTCCTATTAGAGGAGTCAATACAATGCTAATAACATGGACAGGGCAGTTAACCAAATAATGACCAAATACATAGTTATTGTGTCAGAGATAGCAATTTATCATGTCCATACTAAAACTTAATGAACCATTTATTATTATATTTTTGTTTGCTTTGTTATTTGAATAATTCCATTTATAAATGTTAAATCAAAACACTGTCAAATGCTGAAGCTTTGACTAATGTCACCTGTGAATCCAGCCATGAGCCTCTGGACTACAGACTACAGTGTAAAAATCAAGGCAAAAATGTTATTTGTCTTGACATTTATTTTCCCCTTTTCCCTTCATCTTTCACATCTTGCACTTTGCATTCAGGGCTGGTTTCAGTGCAAGTTGCAAAATTTGTGCAAATGAGACATTTCATCGGGCACGTCAACTTTTTTTTTTTTTTTAAATAGACAGCATTACAAGTTTGCAACCCGTGGTAGGGAAGGAAAGCTAGCATTCAGACACTTCAGTTCCTAATTACTGGAAGATAAATGGACATAAAATTATCAAGCAAAAGAACTTGAACAGCATCAAAAGCAATAAATGTTCCATAGGAAATGAATTTGGTAAATTTTAAGGGCATTATAATTAATCACCATGACTTGTTCATGAGTTACAACTGATTCTGCACTCAGCTACAATTATTTTGATTTAATGCTTTTTATCATTGAACAAAGTTATTCAACTCCATTTAACTATCTAAAGAGATTTGCGAGACCTAACTCTCAAATATCTCTCCTTGTCTCTTTCAGTTCATTTCTCCCATCCAGCTTTTTATGAGTCACTGAATTACTTAGAAATCCCAAACACATTTGGGTGACTAGCCTACTAAGAAAACAACTGTAAAAAGGACTCATACTGGATTATTAAATTGATAACTGTGAATCTAAGTTTGTATAAAAGTCTTTTTATAACTTATTTACGCACAACTTTCTCAAATCAGCATTGAAGGGCTGGCACCGACCGGCACAGGGAAGGTACTCTTCAGTCCCTGTTGCTGTAGAACTTGCCTTCTGAAGGCCTCAAAATTATTTTGCTATCAACGAATCAATGTATTTGTCATAATCACTTCTTACTCAAAAACCAACAGTACATTTCTGTCATGAACACAGGAACTCAAAATGCCAGGTTTTTTGAAAGGTTTCTGAAGCTGGAAATGCCTTTTGGCTTTCATTTGGTTTCTCTGCTAACAGGAGGGAAAAAATAAGGGAATAAAAAGGTGAGGAAACAGCACAATTAGGCCTGTTAAAGAGATATGGAACATTGCTTAGGGGGAGGAAAACATACTATTTGCAACAGAAAAGTGTATTAGCAGGTAAGAGAAGATCAGTTGCAAGGGAAAATCAGCTACGGCCTGCACGTTGGGATGGGGCAAATAGAGGTATCGGGACAGAAGAGGCTTTTCAGTCTTGTGCTGAAACACTGCCTAGGCATGGCAAACTCTATCTCGGAAAATAAAACCACATGGGACACTTTCTCTTCACACACTCATAGCACATAGCATGTTTTGGTGATTAATATAAAACTAAACCATATGTGAATGTGGCTTGTGCTACCAGTGGAACCTCTTGCAGAAGATATAGACAAGCTGGTGCTAGAAGCCTTGCTGCCTTCATCCCAGGCAAAGACAGGGAAAAGAAATTGGTGCTGCATCTGTAAGACCTGCCTGAAAAACCAAGAGTTTGTCAAAAGCGTATGCATTGCCTCATCTGATTTCTGGATTTGCAAAGAAGAGGCTGGCAGGATCTTCACACTGTGAAGGTGAGCACTGAGCACAGACTGGCAGGCTAAACCAGAATGCCCTCCCAGCTGAAAGCAGGACCACCCCACACCGCTCTGAGTGGGGAAATCATCCTTCCTCCTAACACATCAGAACGGCTGAATTGGGCCAGAGCGGTGCAAGGACATTGTCACACCTCCTGGTAACACACCCTTTGGCTCTGGGCCACTGGGGCTCAGAGGCTGCCTCTCCTTTCACATAACCACCTCAGTGGGACCAAGAAGTCATGGGAGACACTCACAGAAGAAAAGGCTGCAATCCAGCCACGTGATGTAGAACTACAACCAGGAAAGAAAACCTTGCACATAAAAAAGCCAGGGAGCCACCGCAGTCCTGAGGCAGAGGGCTACCTTGGGAGACCACAGGGTTCAGAGCAGCAGCATGGCAAGCAAGAACCTGGAAGGCAAACCCGCTTGGCCACATCCTTTTCCACTGACCAACACTGGGAATCCCACCAAGTGGCCAAAGTTATTTTGCCCTGAAGCTCTGCTCCATGTTAAACACAGAAGTTTCACTTTCCTGTAGGGCTAGGTAGGTTATAACCAAAAGCTGAATCAAATAGGGAAATTCTTAAATTTGGCATATACCTACTTAAACTTGAGATTTTATTAAAAAATACATTGCCAGCCTCTGTCAAGGGCTGTGTACACCAGACCTCTCATAGGATGTTCTTGAGGAGAGTACTGACTCTGAAATAGCTCTGAACTCCTCTCTCTACCACCTGACATTCAATTCCACATCTTCTCGTGCCTCATCTGAGAATAAAGACCTCTTCTTGACAAGCTGTAGAGCTTCTTCTTTTAAAACTTTCCTTTTTCTTCTGGCAACTTCCACTACCTCAACTCCTTTCACTTTCTTTTTCATTTATTTTTAATAGCAGAGATACTGAAGTACTGTGAAACTACATTTCCAATGTCTTTTTGGTATAAACTCTCGTGCTAATGGGACACATGTGCCATTCTAGCTCTACTTTAACTCTTTGCATTTGCTACTGTCAACATCCACAGTAACTGTCAATTAACTGCAGTTTTAAGCAGGGGTCTTTTTTAGATCATGGCAGCAATGAACACAAATATTTTTGCTTTACATATCTCTGTGTTCCAAGACAGGTATTTGGAAAAATGTTACAAAGTGCAACAGCACTGAAAAGACAAAAACAAGTGGATATATCTAAAATAAATTAAAAGTTTCAAGGAGTTAATGACTTGTATTAAATAACCACTTTTTTTCCTACTTCACTGAAGACCAGGTAGAGGCCATAAACACTGTATAGCTAAAATGTTACTGTGAAAACTAAAAATAAATCCCAGTGTACGTATTAATTGATTGCCTTATATTTATTCATTAGCTTGACCCTTGCGAAACAACCCACTCACTTACTGGAATGTACAAGACTGTCAAACTCCAATATCCCTTTATAATCTTCTATGCCAGAGGCCACAGTCCTCTAACAAGTAAAGTAACAATGCGACAAAGGGTGTCAGGGAGTAAGAAGATTGGGGCTGTTCAACGCAGGGGTACTAGCAGGAGTTGAGGGTGACCCTGGCACAGGTCATACCCTGACTGACCAGGGCGCAGTCACACTGTGTCTGGAGATGGCAGGCAGAGATGATGTGGGTCCTTCATAGCTCTACATGTGGCAAGTGATGAACTGGTCCAGGGTCCTTCTAGGGAGTCCCATCAAGAGCAGCAGGAGACAGGGCTGGAGGCAGTGCTGGAAAGAAGGTTTCAAGGTCTATGCAGGCTAGAGGTACACCTGCAGACACTGCTCAGGGCAGGACTGGGACTGCTCAGGGCAATTAAGGCCAATTGGCACCCTCACAGCCCTGACAAAGTACCATTTATATACAATGGACTTTAGTACAATGTGCATGCATTTACATTGAACGAAAGGCTGGTCACATGAAAAGCCTTGTTAAACACAGTAATGCTGATTCTGGATTTTAGCCTATTACTGTTGTTTGGGTTTTTTTGCAACTTGTGTTTCTTTTTGATAATGTGAAATAATCTGAACAATTATGAGGGTATTAATGAAAAGGAAAAGCAAGCCTGCCAACCATATAATTAAAAAAGTGTTATATCCTTTGAACTCCAGAAAGTACGCTGGCGCAAGCCACAGACCTTGTCCAACAAACCACAGAAAAAGCAGCAGCACACCACGATGCCAGGACATCTTAACACTAGGCATTACGAGGGGCAAAAGGCAGAGATACCAGACAAAGTACTGTGATGTGCATACTTTGTTAAAACTCACAAAAATAGCAGTGTGTAGGAAACAACAGAAGGCAAGGTCTCTGTAAAATGCTACAGACACAACCAGGAGTAAAAGCAGCTGGGGCAGGAAAGCTGCGAGCCCAAGGGTAAAACTCCATGTGCTCTCCGCAGTTAAGTACAACATGTAGAAATAGGGAGAGAAGTTATGGCGGATGTCCCTCCTGGTCAGGTGGTAGAGGTAGGCATGCTCCAAAAACTCCCAGCCATACAGGTGATAAAACCCAACAGTCAAAAGAGCCAGCACGGATCCAGCAACCACTCCAAAAAGCAGCACATCACGGTTCAGCATCTTCACAAAAAGCTGCCAGAGGTCCCCTACCAACGTAAACTTGGCTTTTTGGCCAGACCCGGTCTGCCCCGCTCCTTCCCCGCCGCGCCGCTGGCTCTGCAGGTGGAGCGCGATGGGCAGCGCGTAGGTCAGCGGGTAGATTTTCAGGTGCACGGCCAGCCCGTAGCACACCGCGGCCTTCCCTACGCTCCCCGCCTCCACGAAGTACAGGGTGGCGAGCACCAGCAGCGCGACCAGGGCCTCTGCGTTGCCCCGGGTGGAGACGGCTATGGGCAGAGGGTTTAGGAGCCAGGCAGCGGCGCAGCACCCGCAGGCCTGGCCGGCGGCGGCCCCTCGGCGCCGCAGGGTCCGGTAGGCGACGACAGCAGCCGCCAGGTCCCCCACCACGAAGAGCAGCTTCCCGAAGGCCTCGGCCAGGTAGACATTGGGCGTCAGGAGCCAGGCCAGGAGCGGGGTGTAGCGGTAGGTGGCCCGCTGGTAGGGCGACCGACCCTCGGTCACCAGCCGCGCCGCGTCGGTGAAGACCCGGTAGTCGACGTCGGTGTAGCGCACCCGCATGGCCCCGTCCTGGTGCCGGCTGTACAGCACCAGGCCCAGCCTCACCAGCAGCGCCGCGCCCAGCGCCGTGCCCAACCCGGGCCGCCCCCCCGCCATGGCCCCACCGAGCCCACCCGCCCACAAGGCGCTCTACAGCGGGGCGGTGGGGTGGGAGGGGAGGGGGCGCGAGTGGCACAGGCGTCCGGCCCAGCTCGGTCCCGGCTTCCGCCTGCGACCGTGAAGGGGAGGAAAGGCGGCACCGCGCCTGCGCGCGGCCGTTGCCGTTAAGCGGCGACGCGTGCGCGCTGCAGGTGCTGAAGCTGTTGCCTTGCCCCGGGTGGGGACAGACGCGGTTGCTGGGGACCGGGTCCCCGCGGCGGCGGGATTTCCCATCAGAGCCTCCGCCGGTGGGGGATGCGGACCTGGGTGTCCTTCGCCCCCTGAGGCCGGCAGGGGAGCGACGTGGGCTGCGCTGTCCGTGCGCCCGCGGAGAGGGGGAGGCGTGCGGAGCTGCCCGCCCTTGCGCAGCGCTAGCGACGGGGCGTTGTTGTTGCGGTTGGCGTTTGCTCCGGCAGACTGCGGTGCCCCGCTGCTGAGAGCCTTGCGAGAGGGTGGGCACCTTTGTCGGGGCACGTAGGAACGGCTGCGGGGCCCCACCGCCTACGCTGCTGCTGCTGCCCCCGCACCCTCTCAGGGGTGGGGAGCGGCGCAGAGCTGTGAGGCTCTGAGAGCAGAGGCAACGTATGCAATAGCAGTTAAGTAGGGAGAAGAAGGAAAAATAACATCTGTTATTTACCTTCTGCAAATGGCTGTATTTTGCCTAGACGTATGAGCTCTCTAAAGCACTTAGGTAAGGTTCCTTCCCCGCCCTGTCAGTTTCTCATTTGCTTACATCAGAAACAGTGCCGTGGAAATCAGAGCTGAGAAAGAGTTATTTACAACAAATAAATTAATTCACTGTATTTTGTGGCTTTTGGGTATGTTTTTCAAATAGTTTCCATATCTGTACTTGCTATGGATTGTATCTTACATTAGAATTGTGGCTGACTGAAAAGCAGGTATTTGTTACTTACTAGTATTATGGGTGTCACATCAGAACTGAGTAGGGTTTTTTTATAGACACTTTATTCATCAAAAAAATGTGTATTTGCTTGCTCAGTAGTTAATTGCAGCTGCATTCTTTTTGCTGGATAGTTTCCTTTGGGACCGTTTTGGGAGCTGCAGCATTGCTGGCTCACATCACTTAGAGAAAAGAATCTGCTTTTCCTCAGTTCTGAGGACACTCATCAGAGAACTGGGAGCAGATTTTTTGCGTTTGGCACAGAAGTCTTGGAGGGTATCATAACTGGTAGGCTATTCAGGGAACAAAAGATATTTCTATTTGTGTGCATGCAGCTATTCATTTTTATCTCTTAAGACTGTTTTACTTTGCAGAATAGTGCACTGGTGTATAGGCTGAGGTGTCCAGTGGAAGAAGCATTGTAACTAACTGACCAACCTGGAGAATCGGTTTTTCCTCTATCTGTATAGGTCACTAGATGTTTACATATTATATACTAAACTGGACATCTTCAACAGAAAAGTTCAAGAATCTTCTCCATTAACTCACCGTATGACGTCTTTAAGTCCTAAAACTGATGGTTAGGGTGGTTTGGGGATAGGGCATGAGGGTGGCTGTTGCCCCTTTATAAATAACTGCTTACTCACAGTTGCTGTTCTCCTTTGGAACAGAAAGGGTTGGTAACGTCGTTTTATCTCCTTCTTTTATTTGTCTTGTGGTTGGGATATTTTTACAGGAGGTTACATCATCTTATCCTTTGTTGTGCCCAAGATATCCTCTTGAAAAGCTAGGAGATAGAAACTTAATAAAATCGCTGTGACTGAAATAACTTGATATTCTGTCGAGCTACAAGTCTAAGCAAAAGTGTAGATGTAGATGCTCCTAGATTTTTTGTTTCAGGAAGGTTATTGCTCACAAAGAACTATTCTTGCCATCTGCCTATTTCTTCCAGAATTGTTTGCGATTCTTCTGTTGCTTCTTTGGATGGAATATATTTTGTTATTTCAGATTCTTTGCTGAAACTGTATATTTTCAGAACAGAATGGATTGCAGTTTATTTGCTGAAATGTCTAAGTTTAATGATATTGATTAAATAATACTGCTTTAATAAATAAACTTAAGAGTTTGCAGTCTCTCAAATGTTTTTTGTCTCACAGTCTGTTTTCAGACAAATCTTTTATTCTCATCTGACATTAATAGAAGTTGTGAAGCTGTCCATAGTGACTGTTTATCTAGATTGTAAGGAGGAAAAGGTAGGTAATTTAATTCTAAAGGGTTATGAAGTTAATAAAACAGAAAAGCTACCTTAGCTATTGTTGTATATACTGTGACTGTATGACATTCCCCAAGCTGGAAAAAAATTGATCTTCCTTATCAATAATTTAACATCTTGAAAATAAGCTTAAGAGAATTAAGGTTTGGCTCCAAAATGTGTTTGGCTTCAGATTTGATACCAGCTTGCTTAACCTGATTTGTCATGTACTGTGGACTTTAATGCAGGAAGCAGGGCAGTCTTATTAAAGTTATAAATCTGTTGTTCCTGTAAAATGCTGCTTTTTATTTATACAAGCCACCAGGAGCCACTTTTAGAAAATGCTAGGAGATAAAAACTAATACAACTGCTGGGACTGAAGCTGGTTGATTCTGGTGCACATGAAGATGCAAACAGTATGAAGAAAAGTACGGAGTCAGCCATAACCATGGATAAAATATTAACTAAATAGGAGTGCATATGTAAATATATATATATGTGCACATGTGTATAAACAGTTTTTTATTTGCCTACCATACACTTGGTTTACACAGTCTCAAAGATGATACCATCAGATATTGTGTGAGCTGAGTTCATGTCAGTATGTGCTTCTGTTGTGTACGCATGAGAGGGGATGATAAGCCTGTTCTCAAATGTTAACTTCTCCCATCTTCATCTTCTGTAATAGACATTGCTTCAGCAGCACTCAGACATTTATGCCAGAAACCACCTCACATGCCCTGTCATTACTTAAGATTTACACAGCAGTAGTAGCAGTGCAAGGACAACGAAACTGGGGCCTTGTTATGCAAAGTGCTCTGTGATCTAATGAAAGTTTTAACCATCTGAAAAACAAGGTACAACTGGAGGGTGACAGCTGGTGAGTGAGGGAGAGAGTGACAAGCAGGTTCCTGGCCAGTGAGCAGTGAGGTGTGTTTTCAGGGTTTTACTCTCCAGACTATGGTAGAAGGTTAGTTTGGAGGAGGGACAAGCTGAGGCTGCTTTAATTGATGAACGAACGGTTAAAAACTGTAACCTGTTGGATGCAGTATGGCTAAATATTGGAGGGACTAACTGATTACATTTGAGAAACTGGAGGAGAATAAGGAGGCTAATGAAGGGGTGTGAAGAAGCTGACAATGAATTAGAAGATGATTCTGGTAGCAGTGCTTTGAAGTAACGTAAGGGAAACATGGTGGTTGGTAGCAGTGCAAGGTAAGAGACAACAAGTGTTGGGTTGAAGTGGTGAGAGCCCTACTAAGATTCGGGTGGCCTAGAAGGCTAAATGAACTTAAATGTCTGAAAAGTTATGGAAGATGGAGCAGCCAGTGACTTCCTAGTAGGAAGGCAGTTGGAGGATCTTTTCACGTGCTGTGTTTTAGCTCGTTCTACTGAGATCTCAGGGTGAGGCACTTCTCAGGCAAGTCTCTTGTGCAGTAACCTAACTGTTAATGGTTAGCTGTACTTTGAGATTTTGTTGTTGATTTAGGAGATAAAATTTGATCATAATGACTAACAGTTTTTTATACAAGTTGTCTTATTGTATATGTGCTCTGATGTAAGTCTGTATGTGTAAAAGGTGGAAGGAAAGCTGAGTATTTAAGATAGGTAGGAAGGAAGATCTTGGACAATAGCTGGTATATGGTCTGCAGACTTCTGAAAGGGGGAACTGCTGTGCTGTAATTTATTAGAATTCCCTTTTAATTTTCTTGGATTTTGAACCCCAAATATTTTCTTACATGAGAATACTCCTGCTTAATATATTTATAAACTGACAGTAAATTTTTGATAAGATGACTAGTACAATCTGTTTCTTGCAGCACATGAATTTTTCTAGAAAAAGTGACTAACACTTATGTTAGATATTTTGGTCTTGATAAATTGTTTTTGCAAATATGATTGATGCCTTTCAAATATTTGTAGTGTGTTGAACTTTAGCTATTATTGGCAAAAAGGAAAGTATGGTTAAGATTATGTAATGAACTGTTCATTTCTGTTTTAATACTGGAGTGAATAATACAGGAGGTTTTTCAAAAATAAAATAAACCGCATTGGAACTCTTCACATAACAAAATCACTATTATAAATATAAAGCCACCACTGTTCCCTTAAGCTTTTTCTGTTAATGTGTTTACTTAACACTGCTTGATAAATCTAAACCCTTATTCACACATTATGCTAAAAATGTGGCTATTTGGAGAATGTGATCTGACTTGTAAAGGAATTTTTTTTTCACCACATTATGGTTTTGCACAATATGCTTTAAGTGGTGTTTGCAGAGTTCTGCTCACAGTGGTTATGCTGATTGTATGTCAGCGTACTAGGTAAAATGCTAGCCCTTCAGGGAAAATAACTACTGGATAAAAATTAGTCTGTAGGGAAGTGTGTTAAAAATTAATATTCTGGGGAAAAAAGGCTATGGCTGAGAAAACATGTGGCAGGTTAGTTAGCAAGAATAAGTCCACTGAAATAGGATGCTGGCCTAGGGAGGGATTGCCAAAAATATGTCCTGTTTTGGTTTAAGGTAGTGATGTATCTGAAGTGTGATATGGTAAAAAAGAGTAACCTGCTTCTAAGTTGGGCAGTGCCCAACTCTCTCACTGCCTGACTTGAAATGCCAAAGAGAAGTGCTTTTTAACCCTTTTTACATTACTGCTATAGCACTAGCTAATGGGGCAGCCAGCCCAGTGGATTAGGATTCCAGAAGTGGGAACACTTGCTAACGAAAGAATGCATAGAGAGAACTGATGAGAGCCCAGGCAGGAGAGAAACTGAAACCAAATGACAGATTATGGATTTAGGAGATTGCTGGAAGATGGAGGGTTCCTGGTGCAGGACTGCTGATTTTTAACACTGTGCAGACCCCAATGACACACCCAGAAAGTATGAGTTTCTAGTGCCTGTAAAAGGCATAATTGTGTTAGGCATAATTTCATGCCAATTTTTGAAGGTGTAAGTGGAGGAATAGGTATTGAAAACTGGTGAAGTCTCTGTTAGAGAATTTTATAGAAGTGTCTGAATATATTTATGTACTAAAATTATATATATAAATATATTTTTTATATATATATATACATATATATATTTGTTACATATATGCATGGTAAGCATACTGAAGGAATAATAGCTGTGTTTTTCTGAATGTCCAGATTTTTAAATCTCTTGAGATACCTCTCTTCCTGTCTGAAATGTGGAGTAGCGGAGCCTGAGAATGTGAGATGTATAGGATCCATCCTCTGTTCAAGCGATAACATTTATGACCCTTTATATGAATGTGATTAGATTTTGCATGTCAGTATCTGAGATGCCCTTGGCTTAAGAGACATTATCCATCAGGTCAGCCAGCCCAAAGTGTCCTAAACAGCATTCATTCACAATACTTGATTTTTAGGTGATGAAGGGAAACATTTTGTGTATTTTTATTTTATAACCACTTAATTCAATGTTTTTCTGTTCTTTGGAGGAGGAAAAGAGACAAAATTTGGAATGCATTTGTTTCTGTCTTCTTTTATCAAATATAAAGGACAGCCTGTAGTTAAGGGAACTGGGACTGGGGTGGAAATCTATCTTCTGAGCCTAAGTTAGACCACCACCTACATCAGTGAGACCTCCACTAACACCCAGTTCCTGAGATCATGTTGAGATAGATAGATAGATGAGATACAAAACTGTATTCTCAACCTCTGGTCTTGTTTTTTCAGTTGACAAGTAAACACCAAGTATAGAAAGAAAATCACATTGACCTCTGCTACTGAGCTTGTTTTTCATCTAATTCTACTTTCAGAATAGGTAGGACATAGACATGAAAAGGTACAAGGGGTAATAATTAAAAATTTGTTTAGAAATAGGTTTTAATTACTTTGGCTCAGTGGCTGAAGTAATAAATCAGTTCTTTAAGGGCAGAATTCTGGGCTGTAACTCACAAGTTGCAGGAAATGTGGTTGAAGCCAGAAGTTTATCATCCCTTGAAACAACAAAAGCTGGCACTGGAACACAAACCACTTCCATGGGTAGCTAAACTGTGGAAATTTGGAAAAGTGGCCTCTTCTAGCTTAGGTGCCAGTTGGGTTCCACGGGATCCAGAAACATAAGAGTTTTGATCAAACCTTTTCCTGAGGAAGAAGTATCCATAGCTTCTCCTAGTCTCCCATCCCCTTCACTGGACTTCATTTTCTAGTTAAGATGTTGTTTGGGCTACTGCACCTGTAGTAGATAAATTGTATTTTACATGGATGCTTATTGTTGTAAAGGTGGTGGGAATTTAATTTCTGAATATTGTTCAATATTGTGCTACTGCAGTAGAGGTGGGGAGACAAATTGGGGTTTTATGGACTTACTGTGCCCAAAGTGCAAGGAAACAGTTCTGATTATGAGTCCTTTAATATCTAACAGAGGGCTGTAACCTGCCAGAGCTCCATTTCCAGCCACTTGAGTGTCTTTCCATGCTATGGATCTCCTGGTTAAGAGGACTAGAATAAGAGCTGGTGTTACACCAGCACATTGTAAATAGAACACCTTAATGGAAGGCACTGGAAAGGCAAGTATTAAAGGAAAAGAAAAAAGTAGTATAATTCTCTCTAGTAAACACTACTTTCTGTGGAAAAAGCTGAAATGTGATTTCTTTCCTGTTGCAAGTTTGGTCAGTATAAATAACTGTATAGCCACAAGAGAATTCTGTTTATCACTTGATATGTTGTGTTTCAGTGTAACTAGAGTGAGCAGTAACAGTGGGCATGTAAACTTGTTAAAAAACACAGATTATTAGCAAGTTCTTACAAGTATCTGCTGGAAAAAATGTTTGAAGCTGCTAGAAAGGATTAGTTACACAATTGCTTAGAAAGTGTATGCAGTTCTTCAGAGTGAGTGATAGGTGATTTATGTGAGATGTAGGACACCTGCATTAGGACATTTGGAAGAGTTTGAGGATGTCTTCTTCATCCATGGAGGTACTGCTCAGCATGGTTTTGAAGACTTTGGAGGAAGAAGAATGATAGGGTGGGAAAGCCAGCCCTTAACTGATGTTTTGATCCAAATGACTGTGGAGGTTTGTTTGTTTGTTTGTTTTTCTTAGTTTAAAACCAACCAACCAAACCAGATGCTTGTGCAATTATATTGAGTAATTGTTTGGAATTTTGTCTGGAGATTTGTCAGAGGAGTAGAGCTCTCAAGTGCTCCTGCAAACAGGTTGCCCAAGGAAGTTGTGGATGCCCCCTCCCTGGAAGTGTTCAAGGCCAGGTTGGATGAGGCTTTGAGCAACCTGGTCTAATGTGCCCCTGCTCATGGCAGTGGGGTTGGAACTAGATGATCTTTAAAGTCCCTTCCAACCCAAACCATTCTATGGTTCTATGATTTTGGGAGAAAGGTAACTGACTCTGAGAGATGCTGTTAGTGCTCCTGCAAAATGAAGGACTGCAGCAGGAATTTGAGACACCAGGGAATTAATGTTACCCTGAGCATCATTGTTAAGTGCTGTGGTCAGAAATTGCCTCTTCTTTGAGAAGGTGCAGTGGTCCAGTTGTGCTACACAGAGCATACCAGGCTTTGCTGTTCTGTGGCTGTTGTTTGTGTTTGCAGTTACTTGCTGAGATAAGAACGAGTAACTCTACTTACACATGTAGTCTTGAACTAAATCTCCCAGAGTTGGCTGAGATAATGTGGTGGTTTAACTTGGCTAGCACTGCACTTGGCCAGCAGCCAAACACAGCTATTTGCTCACTCCCCATCCCCAGGGGATAGGGGAGAGAATTGGGGGTCAAGGGTAAGGAGGTTCATAAGCTGAGATAAGAACAATTTAATAATTGAAATAAAATAATAATAGTAATAAAATATGCAAATGAGTGATACACAGTGCAATTACTCACCATCTGTCGGCCTGTTCCCAGATAACGATCCTGGAGGAGCGACAATCCCGAACTGAAACAGCAATCCTGGAAGAGTGAGAGCCCAAGCGAAAGCCAGAGAGAGCCAAAAGAGGAAGAGACCTTTATTAATATACTGAACATGATTTGGTATGATAAGGAATATCCCATTGGCACATCCAAATGCCAGTTTAGCTTATTAATTTAAGTATTCCTCGCCCCATTAGATGTTGTGCTTGTAGACTAAGAAAGCATGAAGTCCTTCACTTCCAGCAACAAAAATTAAAACTTTGGTATGTTATCAATGTTTCTCTCATAATAAATCCTATGCTGAAAGCAAAGCATGATGCTATTCTAGCTACTAAAAAGAAATCCAGCTAAAAACCAGGACAGATGAACAGGAGGGACTATCCTCACCCCCTCTGTTTCTTATGCTTTTGGGCGTCAGATGGATTTCCAAGGATGTGGTACTGCTTTTTTTTCCAGTAGATACAAAGATGAGTTGTAAGTCTCTGCTGCAGATAGAGCAGTTACGTTATTTTATGTGGCACTAAAAGGTTTCTAAAATTACTTAATAAAATCAATGATGCAGTTTCCTGCTTTTGTCTTCATGGTCAAAACTAATCAATGGATCAGAGAAGTTAATATCTTAATTTCTTTTATATTGTGTGATGAAAAAACCTCTTATGAAGAGCTGCCTTTCCTTCCTAGCAGTAAACATCTTAATGTTTCTTCTGTCAATAATCCTGATGACATTGTTGCACTTTCAATACCAGGTACAAACATTGAGAACTCTAAAAAAACTGTCTCTTAACCTTCTCCCTCCTTTCTTCTTGATGGTATTTTGATCTGGTCACAGTGGAAAAAAAAAAAGGTAAGATAGGGCATATCTCAGAGTGGGTGTGAGGGTCAGTGGGAGCACCTACTCCCCTTTGAATGAGTTTAGCTTGCTTTTGGGAAATCTTATGTGCTTGGGTGAGGTTTTCTTGTCCTATCACCTACTTTTTTATGCTTGGGGAGCTGTTCACAGAAATACAAAAGAAGATTGAAATGTGTGTTATGAGAAACCCAGGCCTTATTGAAGAATAAATATAAATAAATGTAGATGGCTTTTGGATTATTGTGGGGCTTCCTTTTACCCCCCGATAATATGGTGCAGCCTATTTTCCCAGCTGTGGCTGTGTAGCTGATCAGAAGCAGCTGTTAGAAAAGGCAGTGCCCACCTGCTGGGGCTAACTGTGCCGGAAGGGCTCCAGAGCTGCTGTCTGTGAGGAGCTACAGCAAGTAAGTGTATGTGTGTGTGTGTAGAACTTAGGATTTCTCCTGTGGGAGTGGTAAAAGAGGGAATAGCTCTCTTGGTTTCCTGCTCTTGAATGAGGATGTCTAGAAGAAAGTGCAGATGGGGTTTCTTAGTTCCCCTGGTCTGTAAAGAAGGAAAAGCCTGTAGGAGAGAAGAGCAGCTGTTAAGGAGCTCTAGTCTGTAGAGACCTGGGTAATCCTCTGATTCAGGCTGAGAGAGTTGGGGCTGTTCAGCCTGGAGAAGAGAAGGACGTGGGGAGATCTTATAGCAGCCTTCCAGTACCTGAAGGGGCCTACAAGAAAGCTGGGGAGGGACTTTTCATAAGGGCAGTTAATGACAGGACAAGGGGAAATGGCTTTAAGCTGGAAGAGGGAAGGTTTAGATTAGATATTAAGAAGAAATTCTTCACTGTGAGGGTGGTGAGTCACTGGAACAGGTTGCCCAAGGAAGTTGCGGATGCCCCCTCCCTGGAAGTGTTCAAGGCCAGGTTGGATGAGGCTTTGAGCAACCTGGTGTAGTGGAAGGTGTCCCTGCTCGTGGCAGGGGGGTTGGAACTAGATGATCTTTAGGGTCCCTTCCAACCCAAACTATTCTATGATTTTCCCAAAGCTGGTTTTGCACTTTGCTTCCAAGTGTGTCTAAGCTCTGTCCACCTAAGTGGAAAAGGTCTGGGTTGAATAAATAAATCATATGGTAGCTTTGCTTATAAAGTGCTCTGGGTAATGGTTGTTACCACTAGCCACATATACTCTGTGTGTGTAAAAATATGAATGAAGATTATCTGGATTTTTGTGTCCTTAAAAAATTTTGCAAAAACCAATTGTTCTCTGTTGCATAAAACTTAAAATACTCCCTCTGGAAAGGGAATGAAATGTTCTTTTAGCTACCTGCAGTGATTTTGGCCTTAACCAATAACGAGCTTCTCTCATGAATGATTTAAAACTGGTTAAATAACTGTTTAAATATATTTTGAAATTAAATGGTGTATTACTATTACTGTTGTTAAACTTCTTCCCTCCCTTGTTTTCTAGGGATGGCATGGTCTTCTAAATATTCTTAGGGAAAGAATCCTCAATTTTCCTAAAAACCTTTGTGCACGTTTATAGGAAAATGAGTATCTGTCTTTTTAATGCTGTTGTGCTTGCTTTTTTTTTTTTTTTTTTTTTTAATAAATAGCTTGTCAGGGAGATCTCCTTGAAAAGTGCCCAGAATAATAATTCTACATTATTATTCCTTTTGTGGTATCCTATTCTATTGTGAATTGTGGCTAGGATACTATTGTACTTGGCGCTACAGAACTGTAAGCTAAAGAGAGACTGTCCTAGAGATTTAGCTGTAGAGGATGTATCCTTCAATAGCTGTCTGTGGAAATTCACTTTTTTTTTTTTTTTTTTTTTGGGTGACTCCTGTTTTCTATTGCCTAAATATTTATGTAGCTGCTTTTCATTCAAACTCTGACAGTTACTTGGCTGGGTTAGTAGCTTATGCACGCTTTCTGTTTGAGCCCTGTGTCTTGCTGTGTTAATGATCTCAGGTGGTGGTGCTTCTGCAATTACAGGTGTAATTACTGGGTAACAAAGTTCATACTGTCTTTGGTGCTGTCTTTAGGAGTTACAGTTCTGTCCCTAATTTTATCACCTCCTTGTTATACAGGATGATACTATCCCCCAACCTTATGTACGTGTGTTTCTTAACTCAGCCTTCAGAGCTTATTCATTCACTGTTGATTCAAAGTGACAGCTGTGCCATCAATCTGGTTGTCAGTTTTCCCCCATTTGGTGTGCTGCCGTATGCTTTCCTTCCCACATATGCTCACGGGTGCTGTCTGGCCCCTTGTGCTCTGCAGGTCTACTACTCTTGGATCAAACTCCATTGGTATGAGTGCTCAGTGTTTCAATGGTAAAACTCCTGTCACAGGAAAGTAAACCCCATGGGAGAGAATTCAGACAAGCCATGCTTATAGACTTGGGACAATTAATAAGTAATGTTCTATATCTGCAGTGTAACTGGCAACGGTCATGTCACTTGTTTCAGTATTGTTTGGCTTTCTGCATTCTGGTTACTGCTGAATTTCAATATTTGTCCTTGCTGACTGACACATTGCTGAGTTTGACAGGTTGTTGCCACAGTTTGAGTCTGCTGACATAAACTTTGCATATGTGTAGAGATTCAGACAATGATTATCCTATGTGAGAGTAGATTCTGCTTTGTTTATGTAGAGTAGAAGGTTAGGAAAGGCTGCTTTTTTGAGAGAAATGGGACAGCTATATTTGATATTTGTTTGATGAATCTTTCAAAGAGTTGATTGTGCCAAAAAATACAGCACAAAAATATCGCGTGGGTAAGGTGTATGCTAAGTTGAAATATTGATCCAATTAAAAGTAAAAGTAGTTTTCCATATTTAGACTGCTTGATATTTATACAAACTGTAAGGTAATTATTTCTGTAGAAATAACAAGTCAATCAGCACTTAATACTTCCCAAGGAGTCATGCTATTTAAGGATGATAGAAATCTTCAGAGTTCCTTGCACAACCCAGACTAGAACAGTGCAAAATTAGAATTGTGTTGATCTATGTGTCATGCTTGTACAAAATGCGTAAATTACAGTGAATCTAACTATTTACGTGCTAACTTTGTATTCCCTGAGAATTAGAAGAAAATAAACAGTTTCCCAGTATATATTATGCTGTAGTAATTTTTAACTAGCATAAACCAGAGGCAGTTGAAAAGTGAAATTTCTGCAGCAGTGAACCTAAAGGCTTCTTCAGGAGGACTGCTCTGTCATGTTTTAATTCCTGTTAAAATCACTAGTATCTTTAAAAGATGCAACGGTTCTTTGTATCAAATGGCTAGAAAAATCAAGAACATTTTTTTCTGGTTTTGTGTTGTATTTGTTGAGTTGCTGTCTGCTTTACAATTGATGTATAAATACAATTTTGTCTGAGAGCCAGGCTATCCATAGAATTGTGTAAGAAAAAACTGAGCAGAACTTTCACAAAGGATATCACTATTTTCCCTGCTTAGCACCATCCACTCCAGCAAGATTTGTTTATTTGTTGCCCCTTTTGATGTTCCTCTGAATTTGAAAGTTCAGCCTTCAGTGAAATAAGAGTATGTCAAGTGGATAGAGATACTATGTTGAGATTTGAGTTCCACATATCCTTTGATGTCCTATGAAGGCAAAATTTTGTGTGTATTTTCTGACTGAAATAAATCAACCTATCTATTTACCTGACCCATTGGAGAATTCTTAAAAAGTGAAAAATGCGTGATAGGAAGTAATCTTTAAGCCAAAATCTAAAATATTTAATCTGTTTCTCCTTCTGTCTCACAGACTTTACATGGTTATGGCTTTTCATGTGACATAAACATAGGGGCATCATGCATTTCTGTGTGAATCATTAAAAAAAACCCCAAACCAACAAAACAAAAACCTAAGCACCTTTTAACATAAACTAGTAGAAGTTCTAAGAGATAATTCTAATCTACGTTATTTGTTTTAATTTATAGACATTAACACATTCTGTGTACTGTTTGTCCAACCTTAACAACCTAAAAATGAACACTGGTGAAACAAATGCTATAACAATTTTTATTACCAGAGTAATCAAAATTGGCAGTTTTATTTGTGGACCTTCAGAGTCTTTTGCCACGATTCTTTAATTTTGGAGATCTATTTAAAAATAAAGGAACTTTTCTCTTGCTGTCTTTGGAGGGGAGGAAAAGCAAAGCAAGTTTTCTTGGATAGTCTTCAAAGCAGGAACTGTCTATTAATATTGTAATCCTGGCAGCATCCTCTGTGGGTTGAACAGAGCTCTGCCAGCACAGTTTGACTTCTGTGGAGATATTTGAAAAATAAGAGATACTACCATCAGACTGGGAGGTGCGGTGCAGGTAGGTGAGCAGTAACCTTGAGTGTTTTGAGCACTGTTCTTCTACCCTGCTCAGAGCAGTCATAATCAGCATTGTAGTGATGATGTAGAGAAATGATCCAAATTAATTCCTTTCCTGCCTTTTGTAGGTCTGGGACATCTCTCCCTGCTGTAGGTATCACTATGCTGATGAGAGGGGTGGGTAGGAAAGAGCTGCTGAAAAGAGCTATCTGCAGAGTGGTGGTGAAGTCAGATGTTTTGCAGGTGTATGTTTCTTGCTAGTGATAGTGGTACCAAGAGGATCAGACACCATGTGGATTTGTCAGGTTATTTAAGAAAAAACATCGCACTATGTATGGAATTGGGAACGTGCTTGCAGTAGCATCAATAATAACATCAGGAACAGATCAGTATGTGTGTTCTCACTTGGTGTTCAGGGTGCTGCTTTGAGGGTTAACAAAAAGCAATGGGGAAGATGACAGAATAAGCTGTTTCCTATAAAATGGGAAGTCAAGTTCAGAAGAGAAATGTTTTTCTTGAAACACAAAGTTGTTGTTTTTTTTTTTTTTAAATATAAATTAAGCCAGATTTGTTAATGTAGAGTGAGTTGTGCATGTAATAGATGTGCTCATTGTAGCATTCTTGTCCACTTTTGAGTTTTTGGGTATGAGAAATGAGGAAGGCTAGTGGCAGGTTGGGAGTGGTAAGTGCTAAGTCTGGCCTTGATTGCAGTGTAATCCTTGCAGGAGGCAGCAAATGGGCCTCCATGTTCAGAACAAATCATAAAGCAGAAGTGAAATGCAGTGAGTACATTTGTGTGAGGTGTTTACTTTGAGATAATATTTACTTACACAGTGGAGCGTGCTCCTCTATTGTATGACAAAAGCGCACCCAATAAGACTGCTCAGAGAGGTTCTTTGTTTTCTAAAGGTAAATATTTTGTTGTATGTGGGGTAAGGGGAAAAAGGATTAATATCTAGGAGGCAAATGTGAGCAGCAGTGCAAGGCAAAATCTTGATTATCAGTCTTCCCAATGATTCTTGATTGCACTGATTTTTTAATATATTTTTTAAATTATTCTATGTACATCATAATATGTCACCATATGTGATGATGTTGCTCTGTAATTCTCTGAAAGTCCAATGAAAAATTGACATGAATTACTGAGTTTTCCATAGTGCTTTTTGCTTAAATGCAGAGACATGTAAAATTGAAGGAAATCCAATTAAACTTGGCAGGCAGTTGCTATTTTAAATTGGTTCAAAGAAAACGATTGGAGAGAGAATTTAAAAAAAAATACTAATCAGTGATGTTGGAGGTCTTACTTTTTTATGATTAGCATAAAAAGACTTTGGGGCAGCATTAACAATTCCATGTGAGAGTCAGTTTGATTTGAATGTCATTGAAGATTGTCTCCAACTTCTATTCCCAAAAGGTCTAGATGAATCTGTTTGAAGGTGATATTAAGTTAAAGATTAATAGCAATAGAGAGGGAAATACGGTGTGTGGGGGAGGTGGCATAGGGGAAAGGTTAACTCAAATGTCTCACAGGCTTGACTTACTAACTTTTAGAAGTTAGTTTGTAATAAAGAATTTTATGAAGTATTGAATTTCATGAACTACTTAACTCTATTCCCATGTAATTTAAGCCTTCATTCTTTCAACCTTTGCAAGATACCCTTAAAAGTTTAAATCTATATAGGTGAAAAAATACTAAAACCAGCCTTTGATTCATCAGCACAAAATATGATTCACCACAATGTTTCTGTTTTCTTCTTAGAACAAGTTAATGCAAGATATCAGGTTTTGGGGTGTATAGACAATCTGTAGTGAAATCTAAGTCAATAGCGCAGAACTGTATCAGCTGACCTTATAAAGATTTGAGAACAAAGTAAAACAAAGTAAAAACAAAGGATCCAAAGCTGGGGAAAAAAGATCTTAACACAAGGTCAATGTTTTATCAGGTTCTGAAGTTTAGTGACTCAAGGCCCTGTATTTAGGGGTTGTACTTAGAGGGGGAAAAAAAATGTTGTGGGTAGTAATAAAGTTTGTGCTGTTCTAGTTCAGACTGCCAATCCACACAGAAAACCCCATACTTTTTTTTTTAATATGTGACCAGTTCTGAATATACATAGAAGAGATATGAAGCATCCCTAACCAGTAAATCATTTGGTGTTAGATCCCAGCCAAAACTTTTGAATAGTGAAGTCTCTCTGATATGTTTTGATTGTCCATAAAAGTAACTCCAAGACTTTTGTGAGTCTTTAATTTTTACTTCATTGATATGTGACATATAATAAAGCAGCTTTTTCTGTTAAGAGAGAGAAGACACCCTTTAAACTTTGCCTTTTTCTTCCAGGAAGAAACTATTTCTTCTTCATATAAATAGTTCTGTTTATTTTCTTAAATTACTTCCCCCCCGCACCTTCTTGCTCAGCCTCTTCAGCTTCTGAGCTGAGAGCTCACTGGGACATGTGGGATAGCATCCTCCACCATTGTACACTAGAAGGGCTTGTAGGAGTCTGCACAGGTTGAAGATTTGGTTTCTTAACCTACACAGTCCAAGCATGTAAAAACTTGCCCTTCTGTCTTCCTTGTTCTTAGACTTGACATATTTTATTCATATGCTTAAATTGATTCTACAGCTGAGAAAGGTACCTCTGTGGACAAGTGATTCTGGGATTACTCAGCAGTGTAAAACAGTATCTGTCCTCCTTCAGATCCATGTGCAATCTGTCTCGCTGCCTACACACCAGCTCTCACTTTCTTCTTCTTTCCCTGTTCAAGTGTCTACTGGCTTGGATTCTCAGTTCCAAGTCCTTTTGTTAGGACCAGGGAGTTCTAGTATTGCTTTCTCCTCAAAACTCCCTTGTGTTTTTTAGTTGGTCTTTCCAGGAGGAAAGCCTTTCTTTGCTCCTCATCCAAATCTATTCTTTTTGGATCTCTTGTGACACCTTTTTATGAAATGCACAATTTTCTTCTCCCAAAAAAGCAGTGGTTCAAATGTAGGATTTCAGGCCTCCAGCTTGGCTCATAACAGTCCAAACAAGCAAATGCAGGGAAATGCCTGATCATGGCAGCCTTCACCATCTCGGTGACGACTTCAGAAAAAATTCAGCCTAGAACCAACACCTTTTGTGGGGATAAATTTAGCCCAACAGTTTCTGGTAGAATTATAAGCAACTTCAACACTTTTAAGAGAAGTGTTAGACAGCTTTAATAGATGATATTACCAGCCTTTTGTATGCTTGCTTAGTCATTCTCTCAGCATTGCGTGTTTTACCTTGGCAAGTGAATCTTATCAGTACAATTCCATCATGCTGTAGAAGTCAGGAGGCTTACTAACACATTAGAATTTAACCAAAACAGAACTGAGTCTGGGTTCATGGAAAGAAAAAATTGTAGTCTGAAAAAAAAAAAAAAATATTGCAGCAAGAACAACCAATAACTATTTTTACAAGACATTGAGCGTGTTTACTTCTACAGGGCAAAGGACTTCTCAACATGACAGCACTTGCAGTATAATTGGTAGGAGAGATACCTCCTTAAATTTGGAAATGAGAAAGAATATCTGGACTAAACTAAAAAAGGTTATTTTAAGTGTGGAGCTCTTGCCTTTGTGATTTTTTTTTTTTCAGTACTAGATGTGTTATTTTCACAAACTGTTCTAGTTGAGCTTATTTCTCCCCCCATTTTTTTAAAGGAGTGGGAAGGAGTCACATACCTTTAATGCATCTTTAATATGATAGTCTGAAAATATTTCTAAGTAGAATAGTCACAGTAATTGTAATGAATAAAGAAGCTGTTATCTTAAACCTTGTTACTTTTGTAGTGCTACATCACAAGATATGATATCACTCTCAGGAAGAGCTCAGAAAAGGTTGAGAGCACAGTATTTTTCAGAAGACCTTTTTTAGAGGACCACAAGTCTGTTGTTCAGACAATCCATGTGAAATGGTTGTATTTCTCCTTGTACACTAACTGGAATAGAAGTGGGGGATGGAGCAATAACCAGTTTAGGTCTTCAGACCATGCCTGTGTTAGGGAACTTAGCAGGCTTAGGTGTTGTGTTTCAGCACTGTCCAGTTATTCCATATTCAGTGAGCTTCCTGGTGTGATTTTAACCTGAGGCAATCATTGCTCTTTCTGACAATACCTTGCCATGGATAGCATGGGCTGGCAACTGTTTCCAATATGCAGTAGGGAAGAAGTCTCCCTTGTTTTGAGGGAGGGCAGGTTAGAAATATGAATACAAACTGTTGTGCTGCACTTCCTCAGAGTAAGTGAATGGAGAGTAACCTCTTTCATTTCCCATAGAAATGCACTTCTACAGCCCAGTAAGACAAGGACATCATGATAGGACTGAGCTCTTAAAGGTTGCAAGTGTGATTTGAATTGTTTTCAGTAATTGAAATCTCAGCAGCATCTTGGAGATGACTGGTATCTTGAGTTTGTAGCAGTATCCAAATGCTGTAGGAAACAAATCTGATTAAAGTTTGAGTTCTCCTAAAATAATAATGACCATGAAACAATCTCTCTCTTTTTTTTTTAAAAAAATAAAAAAAGATTTTTTTTTATTTTTTAAAAAAAGCTAAATGGTCTGCAAGTAGAGAATGGAGTGCTGTCTGTAACTTTTGAACTCATAAAGCTCAGGATAGTCAGTGGAAATTGTGCTTCAAGTTGCTGAAACAACTTGAAAAGCAGCTGTATATATAAAAACACCTTCACCTAACACTGGTATTCAAGTGCTCATTAGTGCTCAGAAGTACCAGAAAATAACTTGTTCCTGAGAGTTAGAGTTTTTCTTACAAACATACTAATTATCTGCACTTGAATTTAGTTAGAGCATCAGGATCTGCTTTTCAATCTTGTTAAAGGTTCAAAATTAAATGAATTGCTAGATTAAATTTTTTTCTAAACACTCTCCTCTTACTTGGAACAGTGCTCACTAATCATATGATAGGGTTTGTATTCAACACTGATTTTTGAAAAGCTAATATTAGTTTCCCATAGAAATAGCATTTTCCTAACAGCCTACAGAAAATCCAGGTCTGCATAGTTTGTGGAATGTGTGAAAGCCCTTGCATTACGTGCTACATGTCTCAAAATACAAACCAAATACAATTTTTGGCTTCAGAAATAATACATCTTCTGTTTGAAATTGTTCATGTTTTCCTGTGTTTGGTTCTTTCAGAAGCCACCCTTTCTACTTTCTTTCCCTCATACAAAATTTACTTCTGTGATCCTAGGAATATCATACTTAGCTTTTTTGAAAGATTAATGTCTTCTGGGAGAAATGCCTTTCTTCATGCTGAAGCTGTTTTCTCTTTCTCTTATTGTGTCCCTACCTCCCTCTTTGGCAATAAAATCCTATTTTATGTCCTTTTCTGTTTTTGATCTAACTGTGTGTGACTTACTATGGGTCAAAAAGATTTTTTTTTACTATTGTCCCTCTCTGTTAAATTTGTGGTCCTAATAGTTTCTAATCCTTCGTCTGCTTGCTGCATACCTGCAGGTTTTTCTTTCTTATTTTGTTCCGTATGCCAGAGCATCTGTCTTAGTACTATTTATCAAGTAACATACCAAGTCTGTCTTTGCTCCCATTTGTGACCTGTGGTTACTGCACTCTTCTATCCTGTATTTATCTCCTGTATTCATAGTAAACATCTCTGCTGAGTGTCAGAAAATAGCTCCCTTGGTTCTTATGATGCTGTTGGGATGTGGTTTCACAGAAGCCTTGTCAGGTGAGATTCCTCAGGGCCAGGAGACCAAATCCTCTTTTCCTTAGTGTACTTTGGGGAGCTGTGGTTTCTAAGGTCTTTGCCATGAAGACAGGATTTTGAAAGTTCTGGAATTACCAGGCTGGTCCTCGCTTCTCAGGTGTCCTGCTGTACAACTCGGGAACCTGTGACTGTCCTGAGAAAGGCTTCTGGACTTTTCTGCACTTTGGGAAGGTGTGCCTTGCTAGGAGCCCTGTGATAATGCTCTGAGCTCTTGCGTGGCTGGGAGGAGAGTCTGCTGGTTTGCCCCTACCTTGGACAAAGTACTTGAATTAGTAGCTGTGGGATACACTACCGATATTTGAATGCACTTTTCCAGATTTTTTGTCCTAATTTAAATGAAGACAAAATATAAGACAGGAAATAATAGAACTCCAAACCTTTCATCTTCATCTAGATTGGGGCAAAACAATTTAGAAAGCATTTTATTTATTACATCATGCACGATATCATTAAAGCTTTAAAAACATGTGAGAAGTATTCATTTGCAAAGTTCTCTTGTGTGTGTACTGGCAGACCTGTGAATGCAGGTGTGATGTTAGACTTGATGATTTTCCTACATGGAAATGACAATGTTATCCTTTTGCTTTTCTCTCAGCCCTTCTCCTTATATGAGCTATAGTAATAACAGAAAAACAACTACTGAAAAGATGCAGTTTTATTGCACCCCCTTTTTTGTAATATTTCTTTTTCGGTTAACTTAGTGTACCTATATGTAAAGTATTATTAAATAAAATGCAGGATGGAGAGAAAGAGAACTAGACAGAGGAGGGAAAGGATTGGTGCTCTCATCCAGCGCAGGAACACTGTAGCTGAAGGGTGAAATTCAAGCCCCAGTGAGCAGGGTGGACTTTGAATTCACTACACAAGCAATGAGTTTTCCAGGTCAGTTAGTGTCTCACTTTCTGAAGCCAGTGTGTTCCTAACAAGGGAAAACACCACAGGAAAGGAAGAGGGTCGTTTCTCGGCAACCCACAACTGACTCATGCTGCCAGCATCGTAACTAAGAGTTAGAGCCCTCTAAGGCTATGCAATAGAGGTGGTTATCTGATAATTATGACTACTGTCAATCTTTTCCCCAGCTCTGAGAAATAAGTCAGGAAAATACTATAGTTTATCTGCTTCTCTTGGATATAACTTAGTTGCAGTACAGAAGGGCAAATAGAAAGGAATTCTTTCCCATTTTGCCTTCCTGAAAGAGGTGTTTTTGCCATAGACTCTGGCAATTCCAGAAAGTTAAATCCTTTCTTTAAAATAAGATAAAGAAACACTAGAACCAAATCCTTGTAGTACATTGCACTATATAGATAATAAGAACGGTATAAGATTGATGCCTAAAGGTGGATGCAGTAAATAGTGTTTACTTAACAACTGAATGGAGGAGATGCTTGATTATTTTTTTTCCAAGTCATCTAATTTAATTTGCATAAGTAAAATACTAAGACATTACAGTTAAAACTGATAATAATTACAAATCAGAAAGCATTTGGTGACTAGAGCAACATTAACCTGCGTGAGAGTAAGGTAAATATGTTTCTTCAAGAAAATCTTCAAAAATACTTTACCAGCATTAAGTGAAGCCACTCAGACTTTACCACATGCTCAGATACCCTTGTTGGTAGCAGTACTTTATTTGGCTCGGACATCAGTGTTGCATTTGTTTAAGTGATTATTTTTAAAGGAAAGATATCCCACCTTTTAAATGGCCTAGTAGAACTTTTGAAGACCATACCTGATTTCTTGCCTCTTAATTATGGTGCTATTTTTTTTTCTGAAGATAGTTTCTGTAAGGCTGATTTAGGGATGTTTTAGAGCTACTTGGCTTCCACTGTGAAAATAAATTAATAATGTCTTTTTTGGCAAGTGAACTGGGCAAAGAAGGGTCTTGGAATATTGCAGAAAAGGTAATATGTTGAAACAGCAAACTCCTCACTTCCTCGTGCTGATGGAAGAAGCTATGAATATTTGATATCAGTGAATACTGTGACAGCATTCTCACACTTAGGATGTAAGACAGTGGCAGTTTGAGGAGGAAGGAAGGGCCTGTGAGGTGGCTGTCTCTGTTACTTTGCTAAGCTTTTGCTGCTATGTCATTTCTTTGGAGCTGTAGGACTTAATCTTAGAGGATTTTTGTCTCAGAATGAATGCTACAGTGGAAGTTTGGCTGCTTTGAGGTGTGGAATCATTGCCTCAAAGCAGTCTCCTCTCTGCATTCGCAGACTGCACTACTGAGTGGCAATTCTTTGCTTTTCTGCAGACTGCTGGAAGGAGGAATCAGCATTGTGTATGAGGAGGAGGAATTGTGACTTCTGTCCTATTAATTTCCCTCTGAATTGCTGGCATGGAGAGGTTATCCGGGTAGCGTTGCCCAAGTGCTAGGTAGTGAAATTGAGAGAAGCCAGAGTGAAGAGGACTATTGTAGATGCAGAATCCTGTGATGACAGCTTTATTATCTGAGAATGTTTAGAATGGAAACATTTTCATGTTACTGTTAAATTGGCCGTCATCAGTTCAAGCTTGTGACTTTATCCTCTTCTTGCTCTAATTAATGAATGCTGGCCTTCCCTTGTCACAGGTGCCTGCATACAAATGATTGGGATATTGTGTGTATCTCAGGGGTGAGGTTGGGAAGGACGAGTAATTGGAAGCTGTATTGTGACTGGCAGAGCAATGTAGGCATTTATAACGTTAGCAGCAATATACTGGAAAATGCTTCGCCAAACTAAAGTGAAATTTAGTTGGCTAAAAATAATGATGAGGTAGGGATGTGTACCTAACAATTCCATATCTGCAATTTGCTTCCTGAATGTGAGTCACATGCCTGATGAATTTTGCTGTGGAAGTGCTTGTTACTTTGCAAGATATTATCAGTCTAGATTGAAGGCTTGGTTCCATATTTCAAAGTCCTTCCTCTTAATGTGTTTGCAAAGTTTAGTGATGCTATAGGAGAATTAAAAATACTTCCACTTAGGAGAACTGAAATGATAATATGGCCATAGAAATAATCTCCAAACAACTCTGAAATGAAACATGAAGTCAACTGAGAAGAGCTGTGGCTGAATCTGTGGACCTAGCTATTGGTCACATCTGCTGCACGCCAAAGGAAGCATCTTGATTGCTGCTTTTCACTAGGTGAGCTTTTGGTCTAAGGTGAACTAACTGAGATAAAGCTAGATTTCATTTCTGTTTATTCTTCCACTATCAAATTGTTTGAAACAATCTGAACCAATATGAAACCACTTTATCTGATGAATGTGTGCTAGATATAACTACACTATAATAATGTAAAATTATCTATTACATAGTCACAGTTATGAATGTAGAACAAGTAGTACCATGAGGCCAAACACACAGTTAGATAACCTTTGCATTCGTATCCTGTTGAACTATCAAATGAGCAAATGCAGCATGGGAGAGAGAGTGTGAAAGAAACTATCAACATCACTTGAGTTCATGACTAAATTTTAGTTCCCTCTCCCACATACAAGCCGCTTACTTAGGTTTTTGCAGTCCCTATTGTGGCTTTTTGTGCCTTTAGAGAAATCCCTTAAGACTACTGTGGCTTAGACTAATAAATTAGTTTTTCATATTTTGCATACAGCTTTGTCCCTTACTAGCTAAACTTATCCCTAGATACAAAGCCATGCTCTCCCTGTCTGAAAATTGCTTAGAACTTTTTCCCTCATTATTTGTAGCCAGGAAGTAGATGGTAACAATTGATTTTAAAGACTGGTTGTTCTTGCCCAGTAAGAGTGGACCCTTTTTGCTCTCTATCGTTAATGCTCTTTGCTTTTTTGTCCAGTATTTTTGTTCCCTATCACTCACAGGACCACAGAATGGTAGGGGTTGGAAGGGACCTCTGGAGATCATCTAGTCCAACCCCCCTGCCAATGCACAGGATTGCATCCAGGCAGATTTTAAATATCTCCAAAGGAGGAGACTCTACAACCTCTCTGGGCAGCCTGTTTTAGTGCTCTGTCACCTTCAAAGTAAAGAAGTATTTCCTCTTCTTCAGAGGGAACTTCCTGTGTTCCAGCTTGTGCCCTTTGCCCTTGTCCTGTCGCTGAGCACTACTGAAAAAATTCTGGTCTCAATCTATTGACACCTGCCCTTTAGATATTTATAAAGATTGATAAGATCCCCTCTTAGTCTTCTCCAGGCTAAACAGACCCAGGTGTCTCAGCCTTTCCTCATGAGAGAGAGAGAGATGCTCCAGTCCTCTAATCATCTTTGTAGCCCTCCACTGGACTCTCCCAGTAGTTCTTTGTCTTTCTTGAGCTGGACACAGTACTCCAGATGTGGTTTCACTAGGGCACAGTAGAGATGGAAGATAACTTCCCTTGACCTGCTGGCCACACTCTTCTTAATGCACCTCAGGATACCATTTGCCTTCTTGGCCACAAGGGCACATTGCTGGATCATGGTTAACTTGCCGTCCTTCACAGAACTGCTTTCCAGGAGGTCAACACCCAACTTGTACTGGTGCATGGAGTTATTCTTCCCTAGGTGCAGGACTCTACACTTGCCTTTGTTGAACTTTATTAAGTTCCTTTCTGCCCAGGTCTCACTGAATGGCAACACAGCCTCCCGATGTATTGGCTGCTCCTCACCATTTTGTATCATCAGCAAACTTGCTGAGGGTACGCTCTGTCCCCTCATCCAGATCATTGGTGAATATGTTGAATAAGACTAGGCCCAGTACTGACCCCTGGGGGGCACCACTAGCTACAGGCTTCCAGTTAGACTCTGTGCTGCTGATCACAACCCTCTGAGCCCTGTCATTCAGACAGACTTCCTGAGCTTACTTATGAGGATGTAATAGGAGACAGTGTCAAAAGTTTTGCTGAAGTCAAGGTAGGCAACATCCACTGCTCTCCCCTCATCTACCCAGCCAGCCATACCATTATAGAAGACTATCAGATGGGTCAAGCATCATTTCCCCTTGGCAAATCCATGCTGACCACTCCTGATAACCTTCTTTTCCTCCAGATGCTTAGAAATGACATTGAGAATGAGTTGTTCCACCACCTTTCCAGGGATGGAGTAGAGGGTGACTGGCCTGTCGTTTCCTAGGTCCTCCTTCTTGCCCTTCTTGAAGACTGAAGCAAAGAAAGCATTCAGTAACTCCATGTTCTCTGTATCCTCTGTCAGTAGGGCACCCATGCCATTCAGCAGCGAGCCCACATTTTCCCTAGTCTTCCTTTTGCTACTGATGTACTTGAAGAAGCCCTTCCAGTTGTCCTTGACATGCCTTACCAGATTGAATTCTAAGTGGGCGTTAGCCTTCCTTGTTGCACCCCTGCGTACTCTGACAGCGTTCCTGTATTCCTCCCAAGTGGCCAGTCCCTTCTTCCACAATCTATAAACTTTCTTCTATGTGAGTTTTTTAAAAAGCTCTCTGCTCATCCATGAAGGTCTTCTGCCTCCTTTAGTCAATTTTTTAGTCACTGGATGCACCGATCTTGAGCTTGGAAGACTTGGTGCTTGAATATTAACCAGCTTTCTTGGGGCCCCCCTACCTTCTAGAGCCCTAACCCATGGGATTCCTCCAAGTGGGTCTTTGAAGAGGCTAAAGTTAGCTATCCTGAAGTCCAAGGTTGGAATCCTACTTATTGCCCTGTTTCTTCTATGCAGGATCCTGAACTCCACTATCTTGTGGTCACTGCAGCAAAGGCTGCCCCTGACTTTCATATTCCCAACTAGTCCTTCTTTGTTAGTACCAGGTCCAGCAGCACTCCTTGTTGGCTCTTCCACCACCTGTGTCAAAAAGTTATTATCAGTGCTCTGCAGGAATCTCCTGGACTGTGTGTGCCTAGCTGTGTTGTCTTTCCAGCAAATATCAGGGTGGTTGAAGTCCCCCAGGAGAACCAGTGCCTGTGAGGGTATTTCCAGCTGGGTCTGTAGAAGGTCTCATCAACTTCCTCTGCCTGATCAGGTGGCCTGTAGTAAACACCTACAACAGTGGAGGTGTTTTATATTAGCCTGCCCCTTGATTCTCACCCTTAATCTCTTGACTTGTTCTTTATCCACCCCAAGGCATAGCTCAGTAGAATCCAGTTTCTCTTTCACATAAAGAGAAACTCCACCACCTTGCCTTGCTCACCTGGCTTTTCTAAAAAGTGCACAGCCATCCATGACAGCATTCCAGTCCTGTGAGCCATCCCACCATGTCTCTGGAATTGCAGTGAGGTCATAGCCCTGTGACCACACACAGATCTCTAAGCTCTTCCTGTTTATTCCCCATGCTGAGTGCATTGCTGTATGGGCATTTCAGAGAGGTGTTCAGGCATGTAGGTTTCCCTGGAACAGTGCAAGAGGATCCACCATGGCCGTACATGCCCTTGGGATGATTTGCCTTTTGGTTCTTGTCATGGGAGGCAGCTAAGGAACGTTTGCCACTGTTCTGGTTGGCCTGGCTTATTCTCCAGTTGGCTGCAATGGCATGAACATTGCCATTTTGGGCCCCACCCCCCCGAGTCCTTCAGTTTAAAGCCCCTGGACTCCCTGAATTTTACCTTCATTCTCTTTTCTTTGCTGAGATGAAAAGCCAAATGCATTTTTCTTTTCTATAGTGCTCTTTTTTTTTTTCCTTGGGTATCCTTGGATTTAGTTTTCCTTTTGTTACTTTTGTCCTGATAATCTAACCAATTTGCAGAAAAAATGGGATCAATTCTTGCCTTCTGAATTATCCTCCTTGCTCCCTCTCTCTCATCCTGGTCCACCTTCTTCCTTTACCATTGGCAGTTGCGCAAGTTTCATTTGGCATACAGTCACAGATTGCGAAGTCTGATTGCAGTTTACTTCCTTATTTAATAAGTAGTGCCGTCCTTCCCCACTGTGGAACATTTTTCAGTCTGGATGTCCTGCCTTGGCTATCATGACCTCTTTATTCACTTGGCTCCATCTCTATCTCTTCTGTTATCCAAAGGCCTATGACTAAATATCTTTCTCTCCTCCCATACAAGTCAAGTCTTTATATTCTGCAAATCTCATGCTGGATGTCTTATTCCCTTGCATAAAATTTTAGTTCCTTATCCAGGCATAGCAAAGTTCTGCTTTCTTTAGCCTCATTTTATTTTACTGCTTCTTTCTGTCTCCATTCTCTTGCAAAAAATCAGTTTTAAACCATTGCTATATTAGGGGGAAAACATTTTTTCATGCTAAGCATTTTATCTGTCAGAATTTTATCTTATCAGGCTTCACTATCTGCTTCTAGTACTGAAGTAGAAGCTAGTGACAAAGCCAGCCACATTTATCCTTGTGTTTAGCAGTTCTTTACATAAGCTAGAGAATGGTACTGTGCACAGTAACAAAGATTAGACGTTTTGGAAAGAGAGTACACAAAATTAGGTTTCTTTTCCTACATGTCTTGCATATTTTAGTTTCCTTCTCCTCATTTTACCTCACTGCCTGGCTATTTCAGTTTATGAACTCAAGGTCAGGGTTACTTAGTTTTCCTTGCTTGCTAAGTGGCTTGATGTTCTAAGTAAAGTGTGTTTTACTCTCTGACTCCCAAATACTGGAAGCTGAGGCAAATTTTTGTAAGGCTTTTCTTGTCTGTCTAAACTGTTCAGGCTGACTGCTTTGAACATCTAGATTTATTGTTGTTGAATTCTTCTTCCTAACCTCTTGTTATGATATTAGAGAGAATACAGACAAGTAGTTTTGGGTTTTTTTTATTTTCATAAATATAATTTGCTTTCTCAGCCAATTGTTTTGAACTATGGATCTGTGCTTTGGGGGTTTGAGGAAAGTTCCTTTAATATCTGAGAAACTATATAAAAGTTGAATGTCTGCTAATAATCATGTAGTCTGGAGAGAAAGTCTTTATGATAAGGGGCGAGTTCTGGAAAATATGTGAGTTTATACTATGGTTTGAAAAAACGCACACCCCTAGTTTATGGTTCTATTACCCTTTTATTTATTTATTTATTAAATGTAGGTCTTTAGCCAAAATAGACACCTGCTTATTTGCTTTTTGGTAATTTTTAGTCCCTTGAGTTTGAGGAACTTAATTTTTAAAAAAGCCTTCCTTTCAAGCTGAATGTTATGTAGTGTTTTAAAAGAGTGAAAACTCCATTTATTTCTGTGAGGAAATAATGATATTTATTGTCTGTTCTTGGATAGAGATGGATGTAGATTGGTTCAGTTTGTGATGCACAATCAGTGAATTGATTCTGGCTGATTTAAACCTTTAGAAAAACAAAGTGACCTTGGAGGGAAAAAAGTTGTTCGATTAGGTTATCTGTGGATGTGAGGCAGGGAATTTGTAAATGATAGAGGGAACTTCAAAATAGAAGGTAGGAGAAGGCAACAAAAATTATAAATGATGCCTGTTAAACTGCTGAGCTCTCTTTTTTTCTCCAGAGCATTCAGCTCAGTGAATTAATTAGATTAAGTTGCATCAACCCTGATTTCTGGAAGGACTGAGCAGAGTGGGGATTTTTAGTAGTAGCTTGCATAGCTGCCTTTGGCACTTGCAGGTTATCTATGATGGCATGGTGCTACCATTTGAAATTATTTCTTGACTTGATAGCTGCCACAATTTTTATTATTTTTGTGGTATGATGTGTGAACTTAGCTTACAGTTAAAAAGGTGTGTTGAAGAAAAAATATTTTTTTAATAAGAAAAAACACCTGTGACAACTGACAAAAATCTACAAAATTTGGGATGTACTCTGTATTACTGACATTTTTATATTTGTCAGAAGCTTTGAGAAATTCTGTCTTTGTGTAAACAGGAGGAGATCAGATACTCTATGGAACAATTTTTACTTTTCAAAATTTCTGTTTCTCCCTAATCTCTCCTTATGAACTTCTTAAATGCATCTGCCACTTCCCCAAAAACCATTTTAGCAACTTGCAAGAACTATCCCCTGCTAACTGTGACCAGGTCCTATGTCTCATTCTGTGCTTTCTACCGTCTCTTCTGAGATTCTTCTTTTTTCTTTGTTTTTCCCTTGTTTTCTCCTGCTGGGTTATTTTTATTTATCAGCGCAATTCTTTGCTACACAAATTATTCCTCCAGCTAGTTCTCGGTGTCTCCCGTTAATTCTGTTATGATGTCTTTCAACAATTAATCTGTTCTGATCTGTAACCATGGCATTCTCATACATGGTGTGCTTCTTCCCTTCCCTTTACAGGACTTCTGTGTCCTCCTTTCTCATCCTTTCATGCCAAAGGATTCTAAATCAATGACTGATTCCTAATTAATCCTTAATGAGTGTATTACTCTGTTCTGAGCAAATGTAGTCCTATGAATCAGGCTGAAGAGATTTTATTGAGGAATAGAGAGGAAGGGCCAGTTACTTGGTTTGTTGGAGGTGTTTGGTTTCTTTTTTTTTTCCTTCCTTTTTTTTAAAAAAAACCCTGAAACTACTGTCAGGTTGAATTAAGCTAATAGCTTGGGCTAAAAGAATTATAGCTAAATTTACAAAACCGCAATTGCTGTGTTTTCTTTCCCTACTTCATATAAAGTTGCTTGGTAGTTGGGATGCTTCTGTGTGAAGTATGCAACATCTGAAGATGTGGGTATTAACCTATAGATCTCTCACCTTTGCCTCTCACAGAGTGTCGTAAGCACCAAGTAATAAGAGATGCTGAGAAAGCATAACCTTAATTAAAATATTTTCTCTGTAGCAGAGACTGTATGTCCTATTCTCCAAACTTTAGGATTGTTCTGTGTCAATGTTTTTACACAAAATGGAAAAGCTTCCTCAAGATCTGTTCTGGGAGTTAAGATAAACAAGATTGAGAACCTTGCTTGAGTCAAGGATGCTGGTATTATGGGATCTAAATTTGAGTGAAAACCCCATCTTTTTTCTGAAGATTCTTTATTCCTATGTGCTTGCTTCATTTCTGTAGTTGGTAATTTAGATGTAAGATCAGGAGTAATTAATCTTAAATCTTACAGACAGTTTTAAAGGAATATGTCTTGTTTCTGTAAAAACTCTAATTTTTTGAGGAAATGATGGTGTACAGGTGATTGTGGTAGTTCTTTCTGTGTAAAGAAAATTGATGTTGATCCATACTTGTGTATCAGATGTAACCTCTTTCTCTTTGAGAAAGGCTGCCCTCTTTTGGGTATGATTAGAACTGGCTTAATTGTCAGGATTGCAGTGCAAGTAATTGACGTTGTTCTTTGTCTGTAGAACCTGTGGATTTTCCATGGATAGCTGTGGTGGGCACCTTATTGATATCAAATTCTATGTAGCTATGGATTTTCTGTGATAGCAATAATGGACATTTTCAGTAATTAGTTGTGTTAAAGTTTTATATATCTGCAATTTGTACTGTAACATGTACGGGCAGGTGTGTGTACATATATCTCGTGCTTTAAAAAAAGATTATGGAAATGAAGACTTTCCTTATTTCTAATAATTTTGTATTCGTGTGAAATTATGTCTGTCCATGACTAGCTTTTATCTTTGTTATTTTATCAGTTTAGAGTTTTTCCTTGTTAAATGCAGATTGGTTTTTTGTTACCTTCTCTTCTGTTGACAAGTCCTCTTTTTGTCTTATTTTAACTCTTGCCCTAACAAAAAGTACAAAGAGCTTTGATCTTCAGCATCATAAATTGACAAAGGTAATTAAAGTTTTGATAAGGTTGGCAGGTAGGTGACAAACCAATTGTCTAGGGCTTAAAAAAAGTGCCATGAAGGAAGCAGTGAAGTTTGTAAGTCAGTCCTGGGTTCAGTTCTAGCAAATATGTACTATAACCTCTAATCATCTGAGTGACATTTGAAGACCTGTATTAAATGGATTGATTGCAATTCACTCCTGACGGAGCAGGTGTTCAGATCTCATCAGAAAGGCCAAGGGTTGGACCTGGAATCTCTAGCTACCAATTCAGAGTCTGGCACTGAAACATTGCAGTTCTGTAGGGTCACAAATGTATCTGTTCAATTAAAGTAGAGAGACCATCTTTGTACTTAACCAGACTAGTGGGGGAAAAAAAAATAATCTAGGTTTTATACTTTAAGGTAGCACAACATTAACTCATGTCAGTGCTTACAGCTTAGTTAACTGGAATGATTGTGTTATTTTAGTAGATTTGAATGTGATTGTTTATAATGCTGTAATGTTTTAAAGACTTGGTCATGGAACACAATCATGCTGTGCTAAGAGTTTGCACAGCATGTTTTTACTCCAAGGAACATTCAGTCTAGGCATAAGACAAGAGATAAATTGATGGATATAGGCAATATACTGGCCTAATGCTACAGCACTGGTCAGCCTGTCAGACAACAAAATTTCTTATCTCTTTCGTATCCAGATAGGTTGTCATATACATCCTGACATTGTATTTTGACTTAAAAATGCCACTGTGTTTTTTTGTGCCATGTGCATATGATATTATTGAAATACTTGAGTTGTATTCACAATACAAACTAAACACAGAAAATGTAGTCACCACCTTGCTAAATCATGTGTACTTTATTGCCTTGTTAGATAAAGCTGCCCCTTGGCAGCCTTTCTCATCATCTTTGTTTTATTAATGAGTAGTTTTGCCTTGCATTTTGAAACAGGCCATTCCTCTCCTGGCAGACCGTGCTTTCTGGAGATGCTAACGCTGGTTGTGTATGAGATAAGTGATGACTCTTAACATGGGAAATATGTGTAAGTAATTTATAAATTAAAGCCTTTTATAGGCTATTGTACAAACACATCCAAATGCATTTGAATGAGATTACCCAGTTACATATTTTTAAAAGAGATTATTTTCTTTTTATTTGCACTGATGAGAATAGTTCAGCCCAGGCTTTCTTTCACTACAAAATGGGGACTAAAGGAAATTTTGTTGCCTTGTTTCTGGTCTTCTGTTTAGCCCCTTCAGGGATAAGAGCTTCTATTTCATTTTGATAGTGGATGTACTAGTGAAGTGGAAAATTTTTTGGTGTGCTTCAGTGTAGCAAGTCTGTAGTTATAAGACACATCATTGGGGTGTTTGAATTATTCCTCTGGTCCTGAAGATGAGATTACAGACTCTGAAATATAGTTCCTTTTGACATTACCTGACAAACACCTATTGACTTCAATAGGGCTAAGTCATTGCTCTGTCTACATACATGAATGAATTTGCTTTAGAACTTAATTTATGATAATGAAATTTGTTTATTTTCAAAGAAAATATATAAACTTCATTTAACTAGTATGACATTTTGTATTTTACTGTGTTTGTGAAATTAATCAGAATGGTTAAAGCAAAATTAAAGTAAAGGCAAGACTGGAGGCAGTATAGCCAAAATCTTAGCTCAGTCAAGGATACCTCTGCCTTTAGTTCTAAAGAGATTCTCAGAAAGTAAAAGCTTGTAAATGTTGCTGCCTAAATTAGTTAGCTTTGTTAAGGAGTTTTTTAAAGACACATAGCCCTTGCCAAAATCAATTTGCTGAATAGCTTATAGTAAATAGGTAGATTGGAGTAATCTTGTGAACAACTTCACGTACGTAGTCCAAGAATTGCAGTACAGGAGTTTAATTTTCTCTAGGGTTTGTTTTTTTGTGGGTTTGGTTTTTTTTTTCACTTGGATTAGTAACAAGATGAGGCAGAATAAGAAAGTGAACATATGACTTCATTGGAAACTTGCTAATGCTTGACTTTCTTTTTTATGCCCTTTAACAAATACTATGTTAAGCATTGGCTGGCATAACAAATGAAAATGTGTATTATCAATATTTTTAATGATTTTTCCTCCTATCCCTCTTTTAGGGTAAATATACATTTAAAACGTTGTGCAGTTCCCATTTTTAAACTTATAAATAAATTTAAACACCAGTCTGATAAATAAGATTTTGAATTTGTTTTGGTGCCATACAACCACAAGGATGTCACTTGTATTCTTAACAAGTCCTGGGAGGCGTTTCCCTTGACTCCCAGTACACCTGTCAGTCTTACATAGTCAAATCTATGAGATCTGAAGACTGCAGCGCTGCTCATTTAGGATGTCTGTGTGAAAGCTAGGGAAATTATAGACTGAGATCTTTATTGCTGGTACCCATTTCTCAACAGTGGCCTGGACTGAATCACAAGGTCTGTTGGAAGATTAATGTTGTGATTCAGATTTCATTGTTTAGCCTCATCACAATGCTATTGTACTTCAAGTGGATTTTAATGGGAAACAAGCCCTTTTTTTCAGTTCTCTGTTGATTGTTTAGTTTCATAATGTTCTCTGCCCACTATTTTCATCATTGGTACTTTTTCACTTTTCTCTATTTCACTCCACAAGTGAATTCTTTCACTTGTGTTGATCTCACTTCCATCTCAAAACTCCAGATTTCTCTCTTACCCACACCATTTTTTTCCACGTTGCCTTTTCCTTGGGACATACTAAATTATTCTCCTTTGTAAAAGTCAAGACATACAGTGTCTGTCTGCTACATGGTGCCTTTCCTTTGCTGCCAATATATCACTGAAATGAGTTGTTAATTCTTACTCTGTGTCATTTCACCTTTTACTGCTTTTCTCTCTGAAGAACATTCCTATTCATGTTGGAGACCACCTTTCTTTACTCTGGTGGTCATTCTAGGACCATTATCAAACCTATGTCTTCCTTGCTTCAGCTCTCCAGGAAGTCCAGATCAGTCCTGTCCTTTCTCCTCTATTTTGTTGTGACCACTGTCACTCCCTACTATTGCCTTAGCTAGTTTATCACATTTGCTGTTAAAGGATCTGAAGACATCTGCAAAGTTTGGAAAGTAGTTCAAAGTAGTTGTGGTGGTTGTTAATAGCAAACTTCTAGCAGAGTGGTGTTGATTTGAGTCTCTGAGATGTGAGAAAGGTAGAAAAAGTAAGAATGGAGATGACACAGTATGTGTGGGAACCTCTGTGCTGGAATTGCATGATTTACCAGTGCACACTCCACAAGGTGCTGTGCAGGGCAGAAGCTGACTTCTTTTGCAAGGTCATCCGTGTAATAAGAATTACTGTTTCCTGAAAATACACTTTCAGATGGGGATATCCCAAAGCTTAACCACTCAAGTGTCTTGTGTTTTTGTGGATGTTGAGTTCTGAGCATTTCAATCAAAGCATTCTTGTCAATATGTGATGAGGCAGTGACATACAGACCTGATTTTTTTTCTTTTATTATGGTCAATTCTAGGCCTTCACAAATACGCAGTTGCCTGGGGCATAGCAAAACAGTCCCGAGATGTCCTCAGGGCTCCTTCCTATCCAGCTGGAACAGACTTGCTTTCTCCTCTCTCTGTTCCACTGCTCAAAGAGGTCTGCAGTGCCAACACAGCACAATCTCTCCCCAGTTCTCACTGAAAAAATAGATGAAGTGTCCAGAATAAGACAGAGGAACAGGCAGTTTCCCTGTCGCTGTCGGTAAAGGAGTAAGGGGAAGGTGACACACTTTTCCCCACCGGTGTCTTTCCCCACCAACTCCCCCCCTTCCTCCCCTATCCCATTAGCCCACATTCTCTTCCTGCCCGGCCCTCCACTGCTGCCTAATCTCATTACGGGGGCTGCTGCCAGATCTGCTGGCAGCTGCAGTTTCTTGGCCGCTGTTTTCGGTGAGCGAGCCGAGAGCGCGGAGGAGGAGGAGGAGGAAGCGGGGGGCGGGGGGAGGAGGGAGGGGTGCTGCTGTGTGGCGGAGCGGCAGCAACAGCAGCAGCAGCAGCACCTTTGACGTGCCCGTCCCCCACGTGACGGCCGCTCCATTGCGGGGAGGGAGCTGAGCTGCCGCCGCTCCGGCAGCGCGGGGGAGAGCCGTAGCCTCGGCGGCGGCGGCACTGGCAGCGCCTCCGCCCGCAGTGTCTGTGCGTGTGTGTGCCTGTGCGTGTGTGTGTGTGATGAGCGATCGCCGCGTCCCTCCGCCCGCTGCTGGCTGACACCGACCGCGCGGGGCGCGCCAGGAGCAGCATCAGGAGAAGGCGAGGAGCCGCGGCCAGCGCGCAGTGACCTTGGCCCAGGAGGTAAACGAGGCGGGCGGGGAGCCGCGCCCCGCGCCCCTTCGCGCCGCCGCCTCGGGGAAGGCCGGCCCGCCGCCGCCCCTAGCCGTCCCGGGCGGTGCTGCCACCGCTGTCCGCGGTGCTGAAACCTCTGGCGCTGTGCCGCCGTCCGCGCCCCGCCGAGGCGGGCTCCCTGCGGGCGAACCGGTTCTCCTGGCCACTGGCCCCCCAGAGGCGCGCACCCGTGGACGGGCGGTATGGGGCCAGGCAGGGCGAGCTGGCCCTATGGACGAGGTGCAGCGCAGCCCGCAGGCAAGAGGTCCGGGGGGCGGGGAGGGCTTTGGAGGTGAGTGTTTGGAGCAGAGCGCAGCCCGGTGGGCTCTCCGCAGCCGCCAGTGTGGTCTGTAGATGGAGCGCGTTCTGACACCTGCGTGCAAAGCCGGAGCCACGGCAGGATCTGAGCTCTGGTTTAGTGCAGCTCCCGTGTGAGCGGGGGGAGGGCGCGAGGAGACGGGGCTGGCGGAGGAGCCGGTGTTTGGCGGTGAAGTGCGCTGAAAGTAGGTGAAAGAAACCGGAAAGGTTCTCCGATTCGTTTCTTCCTTTCCCTCTCTCACCTGCTTCCTTCCCTGTCACATGGGGAAGCGCACACCAGTACTGGTGAATTGAAGAGAAGTTTAAAACCTCTGGTTTGCTTTTCATGCGCCTGAGGGTCGTGAAAGTTGCTGTGGCCCGAGCCGTGAGGAGAGGGCACTGCTGAATACATGGCCGTGGACTGAGTCAGTCCTCCCAAAACTGTGGTCTGGAAGGCATGGAGCATCCCTTGGTGAAGCCCGTGCAGGGGAGGAAGGGAGTGCTCTGTGAGGAGGCGTCTGCATGATATGGTGTTATGTCAGGTAGCTATTCGGAGCGACAATTCATTAACGTCTAAATTAGACTAACATATTACATTCGTTATTTACTGGCAAAAAAGAGTAATGACAGTAAATGGTGAATTAGCGGTTTTGCTCCCATGTAAATATCCGTTGGAGAAATGCAAGCATACGTGGATTCTGATAATGTGTTGGTAGAAAGTCAGGTCCATTAATCATCAGGGAAGGAAGGAGACCTGAGGCGATTTCTTACTGAAACCACTTTTACCTTTTACAGTGCAACATTCAACAGCGGATCAAATCTGTGGGACATGGCACAAGGAAATAACTATGGGCAAAGCAGCAACGGGGTGGCTGATGAATCCCCAAACATGCTGGTGTACAGAAAGGTAAGCCTCTGTGTTTTTGGAAAGCCGATGAAGGATTTCAGGAATTGGTGAAGTTCTGGGCTCTTTTGCCTAGCAAGCGAAGCCTTTGTTTTTGCTGTTTCTCCCCAACTTCATTAATAGATGCTGCTGCTGTGCTTTGTGTCGAATGGAGCAGTCTGATTTCAGAACAGGATCATCTGCCACTGATTTGGAATGTTTTGTGTCTGTTTACATTTGTGCTGCTTGATGCAGTTTAAATGGCATGTGCAAAGTAGATCTATAGCCCAGGTACCACTAGTGACTCCTGTTTTGAGAAATTACTGGTTCTGTTGTTTTAAAGGGTAAATACACATATATTTCAACTTTGTGTTGTATTCAGAAACAGTTGGTTTTCAATTTGAAATACTTGATGTATTTAATTCACTTTCTGCATTGACACATATGATATGTGATGGTGGTGATGTGCCAGAGACTGGAACATGTTTTGAGTTCAAGTGTTTACTTGTAAAATCTATTTGTAAAATGAATTCATATATTTTAAAGCTAAATGTTAACTATATACAATGTTTTGTACTTCTGTCTCTGGGCAAAGATTTTCACAGTGCAGGAAAATCGGATTCATTAACTTATTTCATATGAGGGGAAAAACTGATTAAAGATATTACTTATCTACAATCGCCGCAACTTAAAAAAACCCCAAACACATACACTCCAGGGATTCTGTCTGGGAAGGATTTCTAATGCAGTTATTCTAATAGCATCAATATACAAATTTCCAGACACTGAACTCCAGTAGTTTGGCTTATTTAGCCACTGTTCTTTCACTTAAGTGACACTAAACCCTTCAGGATTTTGAGATATGTTTACATGTTTATTTTTTTATAAAGCTTTAATTGCCTTTATCTAAAAAGAATAACAAAATAAATTCTAATAATAATGGAGAAAAACAACTTTGTCACAAAATGAAATACATAATTATGCAACTACTTGTTTATTCCTGGAACACAGTGCTTTATAACTTGTTTGTGGTTGTTTTTATCAGGTGGAAAAATCAATATTTTTACTTTGTTAGAGGAATTGACTTCTCTTTTTTCAAGTTAACTGTAATAGAAAGCATTTGATGAATACTCAGTTTACTCCTTGAGGTGAACTAAGGTATCATCAGTAACTGTGGTAAGTGTTCTTTTCCCAGGAATTAAAAAAATAGTCTCAAATTGAAGTCTGATGCATGCTTTTTTCTCTTCCTATTTTCAAATATGTTGCTGATTTCAGTCAGTTGGTTGTATTTGCTATTTTTTAAAAAATGGGTTCTTTTTCTAGAAGGAAATTAATTTATTAACTTAACCTTAGTTATCCATTTATGTAAGAATGCACATCTAGATAAATATGGGGTTACCTTGCCATTAGCAGCACAAGTATGTCTCAAAATGCAATTATATGTATGAATTTATATGTGAAAATATGATGCATATACTAAAAGTAATATACGAAAGCTTATATTGTTCTTTATAGGTTTTTGATTTTTCTAATTAGAATCTTTTTGCATTTGTCACGTACTTCTACGCTGAGAAATAAGTCTTTTCTTAGCTTATTTAGTACATGGAGGGGGAACACAGTGGAACTGTTTCTCTTCTCCTATGTTGACTTTGTCTGAAGAGCTGGTCAAGCTTGTGACCTATTATATTTAGTATGACCTCACGCCAAAATTTATCATTGCCCCTGAGCAGCCTCCAGATTGAAAGGGAACTGCTGAGGCAAGTGATGAGAATCCTGGTGATGCAGGGGAAATTTGAAAATGGGGAATGGGAATAGGACACAAAACCTCAGGTGTATGCTCAGCAGATTCAAAGCATCAAACACCTTTTCCATTCTCTGTAAATCAGCAGTGAAGGGATGGTGTCAGTTTGCGTTTTCCAGTGTAGCAGTGGTCATTCCCTTGTTGTCGCTAAAGTGCAAGTGGTGCACTTAGTATTGAAGTTCTGAAAAACTCTGACCTTCTACACCATTACCTGCCATATTTATTTTTGTAGCATGGTTGAACAAAAGGATCATGTAAGGTTGGGCACAGTGGTGTTAGAGTACAGAGAGAAAACAAAGTAGTCCTTCCTTTGGCAAAGAATAGGCAACAAAATAATAGATAACTTTTTTTAAAAAGTCACCTGTATTTTTCTGCAATATGTTATTGCTGTAATCAAATGTGCTATAAATTCTATGTCTAGAATGTAAGAGGAGGATAGTTAGGTGGAAATCATTTCACTTCAGAATATATCATCTCTGAATTTAAGTCTTGAATAGCAACAAGTAAATCACAGGATTCCTTGTAATACATTTGAAAACAGAATACTTTTCTGTCTGTCATTGTGTTGGGAATGAAAACACTGTGCAGAGTGAACAAAGGACTAGATCTGCCAGCTTCCAGCTTCATGGACGACTTTTTTTTTTTCCCAACTGGAAAAGTGTTAATAGATGGTAGAAAAGTTTTTGAAGTGTAGTATTTTGAGTAACATTGCTGAAATCCATAAATGCAGAAATGCTTTCTTCTGGGTTTATCCAACATCAATACATGGAATAGCACACATTTTGAGATATGTGTACCTGTAAGGAATAGATGGCACATCTCTTACTACTTGTATTAACAAAGAACTAACATGTGGCTGTGCTGAATGAAGACCATTATTTTGGCTATAACACATAATTTTGTAATCTAGTAATTCCAGTAGTCTGTCTAATTTTCAGACACAATATGAACTGAGTGTGTTCTTAAGTACCTGGAGTTACCATCCTGGGTTTCCTAAATCTTGATTGTCAGGAGTACTTAATGGAAAATTCTTTACAGAGTGAAGTTCTGGTGTTTACAAATTTAGTATTTAAAGCTTGAATTGTTATGGAATCATTATTGCACTTTAAGTAAATTGTAAACTCTTGACAAAAAAGACTGGTTTTCTGTTTAGTTGGGGTTTTGTTTGTTTGTTTGTTTTTTTGATGAATTTGGTTTCTGATTAGTTCCTGTTCTCATGATACACCTGGTTTGTCTTTCCCTGTGTGATAGTTTCACTGGGCTAGCCCTTGGCTAGCAGCCGACACAGCCGGTCACCCACTTCCCTCCCACCCCCAGGGAACAGGGGAGAGGACTGGGGGACAAGGGTAAGGAGACTCCTAGGTTGAGATAAGAACAATTTTAATAATAGAAATAAAATAAAACTTAAAATAATACTAATATTAAAATAGTAGTGATAATAACAGTAACAAAATCTGCAAATGAGTGATACACAGTATAACTGCTCACCACCCACTGACCAAGCCCGGCCCATTCCCAGATAATGATCCTAGAGGAACAGCAGTCCCAAAACAAAACTGCAATCCCAGAAGAGCCAGAACCTGAATGAAAGCCAGAGACAATACCGCGTTCTTCCACTCAACCCTTGTTAAGGTACTGAATATGATATGGTATGGAATATCTCTTAGGCATATCAAAATGTCAATTTGTGGTTATGCTATTTACTACACTTCTACTCTCCCAGTCCTTTGCACTTGCAAACTACCCAAAAATGATGGACCTTGAGCTCCAGCAGCAACTAATAACATTAGTACCTTAACAACATTCTTCTCATAACAAATCCTACAGTGAAGCTAAAACACAGCTATTCTAACTACTAAGAGAAAATTAACTGTATCCTAGAAAAAACAGGGCAGTTGCTTATTTGAAGAGTTAAAGAAAGATGTATTATCAAATTGTAATCTAGAGTAATATAGAGTGTAGATAGCCTGTAATTCTCATAGGAGCTCGTATTCATAGACAAAGAAGGATTTAACTGCATTTTGCTTTTAGATATGAAATATTTTTTTTTTTTTTAAATCAGTACAGGATGATTAAATATTCAATGCATATATAACTTAGAATTACTTATTTGAATCTGTGATGGAAAAGATAGCAGCACAGATAAATAGTTCCTTATATAATTTTCACACTGCCTTTTAAGATGCTTGTGTCAGTGTTTTTATGCCTTGGGGAATACTTTTTTATTTTAATAGAATGCCAGCTGCATTATTCTTTTTGGCTATCAGCCTAATTATAAAGCAATGACATGTGACACATCGTTGGTACTGACATACCTTAGAAAAAGTCCTGAATTTTTTTGCTGGTAGCCTAAGGCAAACATTAAAAATGTAAAACCTCTGCTTTTATTTCCTCTCCAGCAGAGGCAGTCCATTCTAGTCAGCAATTAAAGGAGATAAGACACTAGAATCCATGGTATTTTCACATCACATATTACTCACATAGAAGTCTCGAATTTCAACAACACTAACTTACTGCTGCCAACTAGGTCTTAAAGAAGAAACTTGAATTGTAATATAAAGCCGATATTATGCAGGTTTTCTAAGTTTCAGAGCTTGATCTGCCTCTTTTTTAAAATCTCATGCATGGCACAAATAATTAAAAAAATAAGAATTGTCTTTGAGGAACTTTCATTTTAGACTTACTACTGGTCCTGCTAAACCTTTGTTTATCTTTCTGATCTGTGATTTGCTTACTTCTTTAGTCAAACACATGCTGCAAGGATTAGGAGTTCTAATTTGTATGTTTAATGGTTATTGTATTGCTGTCTGATCTAGCTTCATTTGAGAGATGATAGCTTTATTTTGTAGTAATGAGATTGGCCTTGTCTGAATAATAATATTCTTGTGACCGAGACTTTGATTCTCTACCTTCCCCACTGCCCCAAGTGTTAAAATAGATTTTACTAAAGCTGATTAAAATTACTAACCGTTAGGGCTTTCAGTGCTGTAATGAAGATAATGAGGTGTTTGTTCTGTTCCTGTGACAATTGTTGAAGGTCATATATGCCAGTAGTCATGTATAGCAAGGGCTGAATTTGTAATCTCAAGCTACTTCTTAGTTTACCTTGATCTGATATTCTTCATAGAAACTATGCCTCCTAAGTGTGACACTTAACAAATGTTGCTGTAAAGAAACAATAGCCACGCAGTGACAACATTTGAGGGATAATGACCACCATCTTCTAACAACCATTCTCCTCATATCTGCTTGTACCAGAGATGACTTCCAGTGGAGTATATAGGTAATACTTTGTTCTCGTTTGGCTTTTATCAGCTGCTCCCTTAAAAAAGATTGTTGGAAGAAAATAATATCCCAGATAACTGTATTCCTTAGAGGCTGTGAGACTAAGGAAGGACATGGTAGGTGGGATTTCCTAAGTACTGTCAGTCACTTTGATAAGGGAAGAAACAGTCTGTTAGTATGCATGTCTGAATATGCCATCACAAACTATGGAGACATCTTGCTCCCAGTGTAAACTGCTGAATTTGTTACGACATCACAAATGCTGGGGTACTCTAAGGTACTAGAGATAAGTGTGGGGTGGGATTTTTTTGTTTTGGTTTGGGTTTTTTTGTGTTTTATTTGTTTGTTTTTTGTTTAAATTCAATTACAGTGTGCCTCTATGTTATGCAGTTTCTTCTTCTGAAGAGAAGAGTGGTCCTGTTGCAAGTCTTGGATGCTGGTCTTGGTTTTATCCCAATGCTCACCATTATAGAATTGATGGAGAAAGGCCCACATTTGTGGAGCTCAGTAATTTCAGCTGTAGAAAGAACAGAATTTACCTCCTTATCCTCTATGAATGTTATGAGGAGGATGTAGTTCCAGAGTAGTTGGTTGAAGTAAGCTATTACATAGGTAATATTTGGAGAGCAGGAACTTAATACTGAAGATCAGAACAGTTGCTAGATGCTATCAATTGCATGTTTTCCTGTAAACTCTCACCCTCATGTTTTTTATCTACTCCCTGTGCAGTGATTCACTTCACTGTATCCCCTCCTGGAATGGTTATTGTTAGTACTAGACATAGCACGTATGTTTTGGCATCATTTGTGATAAGAGTAGTATAAAGGATTTGATTGTCTTCACAACTACACAAAACCACTGAAAATGCCAAAAAAATCTAAATAAGTCTATCTGAGTCTGCAGGTGGCTAGACCTGTGAGAGCGACACCTGCCCTGTGTATTTGCTTTGATGATTCCTGATGGCATTTTCCATCCTTTCTGTTCTCCTCTTCCTTCCACTAGGTGTAGAAATGTATCAAGTGATATTGCAGTGGGAGGTTTGCTCCTTTCTGTTCTGAGCTTGATGTGCTCGGATCACTGGCTTTACAGTTAAATGCAAAAACCCCACAGAATCCTCTGCCACCATGTTACTTCCTTTCTCCATCCCACATGTGCTGTCTGAAAACTGTATGTGCCTGTTTTGATTGTGCATTGTCATTTCAGTTTCTCTGCTTCTTTCCTTTGAAGCAGTCTACATTTGTAGCTATGGAAACAATGATGCTATTGATAGTGACGTGCAATACGGAGTCAGAAATTGTTTGTTTTCATAGAATGATAAAATGGTCTGGGTTGTAAGGGACCTTAAAGATCACCTAGTTCCAACCCCCCTGCCATGAGTAGGGACACCTTCCACTACACTAGGTTGCTCAAAGCCTCCTCCAACCTGGCCTTGAATGCTTCCAGAGAGGAGGTATCCACAACTTCATTGGGCAACCTGTTCCAGTGCCTCACCACCCTCATAGTAAATAATTTATTTCTAATATCTAATCTAAATCTGTCCTCTTCCAGTTTATAACCATTACCACTCATCCTATCACTACCTACCCTTGTAAAAAGCCCCTCCCCAGGCTTCCTTCAGGTACTGGAAGTCTGTTCTGCGGTCTCCCTGGAGCCTTCTCTTCTCCAGGCTCAACAGCCCCAACTCTCTCAGCCTGTCCACAGAGGAGAGGTGCTCCAGCCCTCGCATCATCCTCACGGCCCTCCTCTGGACTCACTCCAGTAGGACTGGAGAAGGACTCCAGTCCTCTTTATGTTGGGGCCCCACAGCTGGACACAACTCCAGGTGGGGTTTCACGAGAGCAGCACGGAAAGGGAGAATGACCTCCCTCATCCTGCTGGCCACCCTTCTCTTGATGCAGCCCAGGATATGGTTGGCCTTCTGGGTTGCAAGCACACATTGCCGGCTCATGTTGAGCTTCTAATCCACTAGCACCCCCAAGTCCTTATCCTTAGGGCTGTTCACAATCCATTCTCCACCCAGCCTATATCTGTACTTGAGATTGTCCTGACCCAGGTGCAGGACCTCGCATTTAGCCTTGTTGAACTTCATGAGGTTTTCATGGGCCCACCTCTCAAGTCTGTCAAGGTCCCTCTGGATGGCGTCCCTTCCCTCCAACATGGGGAATGAACCACACAGCTTGGTGTCATTGGCAAACTTGCTGAAGGTGCACTCAATCCCACTGTCCATGTTGCTGACGAAGTTGTTAAACGGCACTGGTCCCAATACCTACCCCTGAGAGATGCCACTCATTCGCCGGTCTCCACTTGGACATTGAGCCGTGCTGGTTTAATTCTGAAAAACCTTAAGCAAAAGCTGAACAGACCACATGGACCATCCATATAAAATTTATCCATCACAGTGAAATCATCTTTCTCCTTTCATTCTTGCACCGATTTTCCAAAACCAGGTAAAATGGGAATTTTGAAGCTGTATTAATTCTTCTGTGTCACTTCTACTGGAGTTGTATTTGCTTTCTTCTTCCTTTGATCTGTGCTGAATCCTGTTTGACTAACATAGTGTGAAGTTCTAAGGAGGAAGGATTGTGCCACAGAGGAAGAGATAGCAAGCGCAGAGGATCTCTTCACAACGCAATTCAGATGTACAAGGATTATCTAGCTGAAAGTGAAAATTGCTCCCTATAACAACAAAGGATATTTTTTTTCTTTCTGTTCTAGTTGTTCTTGATGACAGATGGTTGTATAATGTGAATGTACATGTATGTACATATGCACTTAACGTATTTCAGCAGTCTAATCTAACAAACGGGTTAGCAGTTATAAATATCCTTTCAGCACTGCAGAGTCCTGCTGCTGTGGGACGAGCAGTGGGTTAGCTCTGCTTTCATAATAGATTCTTTGGGGACAGGAATCTTACTGGCATGTTGCTTTTGTGGCCATTATGCTTTTTTGACTGTTCTTCACTGTTGATTAAATAGCAATGCACATTAAAAAGAAAAAAAAAAGAAAAAAAAGAGAAAATATGCATACATGGAATTTACTTTGGAAGGAATATTATGCCATCCAGGCCCACTTTTATTGTAATCTGATTATTGACTCATTGATGGTAATTGAATAAGCATGAGCAGAAAACTTGTATTAGAGGGCATTTAAATATATAATAGTTTTTGACAATGTCTCATGTATATATGATATAACACTATTGTACTTTGTCTTCCACATTGTAAAATGAATTCCACTGAAGTATTTTGAATAGCTGTTATTTAAAAGTGCCTTAAATTCTGGTGGAAAACCACAGTTTTTCTGATCTTCTATTATATCAGGATGAATAAGCAGTTTACTGAATGCCTTCTGAAAGAAAGACATTAGTGCTTCTTAACACCTACACTCTCTGAACTACAAACTGTAAGAGGTATTAATCTTCTGTGAGCTAGATTCTGCCCTCAGATGTAGATTCACAGCCTCTCTTGATATCAGCAGGAGCCATACAATTACATTTGATATAGAATCGATATCAACAAGAAGAATGACAAAGCTTAATAACAAACCCTCAAAATTACACAAACTTGAGGCAGGTATTTTGTGATAAGAATTCTTTTCATTTGGTACACTTTTGTCTGTATGGAGGAGAAAATGTAGAACATTTTGTGGTTGTACCACAAAATCCCTGATGTTGGCACGTTTAGTGCTGCAGGCATTAAAGTGGGATCTGAAGACTAAGTTCAACATTGTAAAACAGGATGGCTTCTTAGTAGCAAATGGAAAATTTAGTATATCAATAATGCTATCATACAGGGCTATACTAAGATTTCTTAGTTTATTTTAGTTGTCATGTAAAATAGGTGGTCTGTAGTATAATTAAAATTGTTTTGGTGAAATTCTGTGAAGATTAGCTGTTTACTTTGTATGGAGTACCTTAAATTTGTTAAAGTACCACATTAGATGGTAAAGTACTGTGGTCATGGGAATGCAGTTTTAGACAAATAGAATACTATAAACAACAAGAGTTTTACCCAGCTGCTGCAGTATTACGAGCTTTAAAATGTCTCAGTTTTTTTAAGAGTTACTAAGCAACCACAAATCTCATTCAAGTCACTAGGAGCTAAAGGTTTTTAGTACCTTTTCAAAAATCATGTCTAGTACTCTATGGAATCATCACACTACTTGAATGAAATATTTAGATTCTGACTCCTGTGGTCTGGAGGGAACACCATCAAAGAAGAGGCATACTAATGCCCAGTATGGCTAATGCATTGGTTTGGTTTCCAAGAGAGAGAGAAATATCTTGGCTTGTTTAAAATAGGGTTTGATGATATAGTGATTTATCTGTGCTAATTTCTTAAAAACCTGTAGTGTGAGAATAGTATCTCTGCTATAGGAAAATCTTTTCAAAGTTTAAGCAGCTGTTTTGTTCTACAGACAGTTGTGACCTGAAGCACTTAAGTTCATTTATAGTGGAAAAAACGAGTTCTGATCTTGCTTTCTTTTTACCATCAACTCCACTTCTATAGCATTACTTTTGGATGTTGGAGTTCATGTTCAGCTGTTTACTAAGCACACTGCCCTGTTTGTATATTGAGGTAGCATTTGTAGCTCATCTTGAGGTACATTCAGAAGAAAAGTATGTGGACAAGTTCTATTTATGTAGTTGTGTTTGTATTTATCTGTGTTGATGGGTTTGTAGCTGTCAAGCCATTAACCTTTTAACAGAATCTTTAGTATGTAGTTGGCCAGGCAGGCCATAGCCAATGCTATAGTTTCTGTGATTCTTTTGGTTTACCTTTTTTTCTGCCTAGAAATTGAGGACTAACTTTGATTCCAGGACACTGGACTTGACAGTCCTTTCTAGTTCTATATTCCGATGTTTAGGCGGTCTCACTTTCAACTACAGAAAATAAGACATATTGTACAGGTATAAACCTGTAACCATGGATCATCTCTGAAGGTTCTACTTTTCCTCCCAACTCACTGATATCTGTTATCTAAATGAAGAGAAACACAAATACTGAGAATGTCAGTTTATCTGGAAGGATGTTGGCACAGGACTTAGACGTGCATCCTTTTTTTTTTTTTTAAGAACTGTACTTTTTACTTCCCCTTCAGAAGCAGAGATTCTGCTCTTTTTGTCTTGTGGAATAGTTTCTTTAAGTAGACTGTTTTACGGGGCTTATTCTTGGTTGCTTTCAGCAACATTAAAGGCCATGGAGTATGTTCAAGGAAAAACTGCTGTATGTGGGACACCGAAAGAAAAATACTTAGCATCACATCATTCTGTCACTTGGAATATGTTTATCTTCATGTAAGCCGTGCCACCAACTGGTCTGTTTGGTGAATATGACAAGATAAGCATGGTTGAAGGAGACCACCAGGATTGGGCAGGTGCTTCTGGAAGTGGTGCAGGGGCTCACTAGGTGGTGCTCTTCTCCCTGGGTAGTGATCAAACATCACACAGGGATGCTGAGGGATTCTCTTGAGGAAGGAATGAATGCTGGTCTCATCAACAGTGTCTTCCATGCTAGGTGTTGATGATGGTGTCCTGGTCAAATTGTTAATCAAGTCTCTTGATGGTGGTTTCAATTCATTGATGCTCATTCTGCAGTTTCCAGGGTGGGAAGCCTCTACTGTCACCATGTGTTTATCAACCAGTCTAAGTGCTGGCATTTTCTCCCTGCGCTTGTGTTACACATAGGAGGCTGCTGGACTTAGTTGGCAGACTGAAAAGATAATCTCTGTGCCTAAAATTGAAAAATCTAAGTACAAAATAAGAGGTGGCGAAGTCATTTGGGGAGACTAGTCAGAAGAGGCTGAGACTAGGTAGTTTCCATTTTTCCTCTCAGTGCATGGAATGGTCTCTGCATGACCTTCAGAATAGTATTTAAGAATCACCAAAATGGAAGTGAAGTTTGCTACAAATTCAATTGTTGTCCACAGTTGACATGAATGTATTAGCACCAGTTTAAGTTTTAGCCATGTTGTTGGTTACAGTTAAATATTTTTGTCCTATTCTTTTTGCAAGCTATCTTGATTGGTGCTGACAAGATGGAGTTACATTCTTGTGTATTGGCCAGTTAAACTTCAGAGTATTACTATAAATGTTCAGAGTGCTGGGTTATTGCACTGTTAGCTATCCTTGAGGTAGATACTTCCTTTAACATTTGAAGCATGTATAGTAGGTGGAGTTGAGGGGGCAAATGCACCCCTCCTTTGTGTTGTTTGTGGGGTTTGATTTTTTGTTTGTTTGTTTTTGTAAAACTAAGCTAAGTTCTTTCTTATTTATCTTGGAGAAGTAGAGGTGAAATCTTACTTTATGTATGTGGCCATGAGTGTAAAGTAACTGCTGTTCTCACTTGAGTTATTAAGGTTAATTCCTTGAAAAATAGTACTGTATGGCTCCTGTGTCATTGAAATGCTACAGAAATTCTTACATGATGGTGTCCTGGTAGTAGTGTGCTAGAGGTGTGAATTCCAGCTTTTTCCACTGAAGTAGTGGACTTGGCTGTGTTAGGTTTACAGTTGGACTCTGTGATCTTAAAAGTCTTTTCCAACTTAAATGATTCTGTGATTCTATGTAGGCTATATTGTACAATGACTTAGATGAAACCTTATGTTTTGTTTGTATTTTCCATTTTCCCTTCAAAGCAAGTAAATGTCATGATGACTTTTGAATTAATTGCCTTTCTACAAGCTAAATAAGTTTTCATAACTGACATATCAATTGTAACATTAACTATTAATGCAGTGAATGACTTCTGACAAGTGAGAATAAATGAGATAATAGTCATTAGCCAGCATAACACCTTTTTTATGAAGAGATGGATAATGTCTTGAGAATATAATCTGCATTAGAACATAGTAGAAAAGCAGTGACAGCATGTTATACTGAAATGCAATAGTAGCCATACTTTTTGCTAATGATTTGTGATGAGTAGTGCGTTGCGTCACTCTTCTAATCTGTCAGATCTCAGCTGATTACCTCCCTTTAAAACTGAATGTGATCACACAGAGGGAGACTCTGAGTGTGGGAGAAGGAAGGGTAAGTCTAGGTTGTGCTGCTGAATGGTTTTGAATAAATCACTCTACTTCAAGCAAGCTGAAAGGCATACAGGAACATGGTGTTTAACTCCTTAAGATGTAGAGAAGTAAGAGGAAGGTATTATTTTAAATAATACATGAAGCATCATTCATCTTAAAAGTGAACAACCCCTCCCCACTTCTCTAAGCAGGAAGACTGGAATCACAGAAACTCTTCATTTGTGCAGTGCTGTAAAAACTGTAAATTCCTCATGGCTGGAGAATTCTTGCAATATTACCAGAATATGGTTTGCTTAAGAGCAACGAAAGTATCTAAAATCATGTACAGCATTTAGAAAACTGGGCAGTGGTAACGTAGATAGGAATTGTAGTTCTGCTGTCCTGTTTGACAAAATGGTAGTAATTTGTACCTCTGTTTCCCATTTGTGATTTGGAGATAATTTAGCTGGACTATGAAGAGACACTGAGGAAAAGATTAATTGTATTTTTGGACAGTGTGTAGTATAGTGATGGCAGTATTGCAATAACGAATATTGCCTTAGTTTTCTGATACACCTTATTCCATTTTTTTTTTTTTTTTCACAATTTCACTGTGATTCATTGATATAACCTTTGACTTTGATTTTTTTATCCTTTTTGAGTGAGGTTTCATCTGCCTGGAGATCTTTGTTTCCCAGTGGAGTGTTATGTGGAGGTACAGTGAATAAATCTTCACATGGTGTACTGAAAGTATACTTTCTAGAGTCATTGCTTCTGTTTCTTTACCTGTTTTGAATTCTTCTGTGAGTGATGACAGAAGGAAAAGAGAAGTACATGACCTAGAGTACAGGCCCATCTGTGGAGACCAGATGGCATCTGTAACATTTTTTCCAATGATTTGGTTATTTTCCCTTCCATTTCCTGTAAATTGTCTAGGGGAAACTCATGTGCTGAAACAAGCAAGAGTAATGGAAGTGCTGACCTTTATTGACGGAATGGCATTTTGTGCTTTTTAACCACTGCAACCCAGTCTCACTTCTGTAATACCTATAAATGCTGTGGTTGAAATAATATGTAATTCTATGGAATCCAAACACAGGGTTTCTTTATGCCACCGAAAGAAGAGAGGATATCTGTACCTGAAGCAGTGTGTGGGAGCCATGTTTGTGAGATTTTGCTTTCCAGCAATTTAAAAGTAGTCAGAACACTGAATAAGTATTGTGGCAAGTAGAACTAAGGAGACCTTAATCCACATTATGTTTTCTCTAAGCTTTAATTTTTGTAACAGATACTGAAATTGTGCCTCTTGGCAATATATCCTAACGTTCACTATGCTGAAGCAGAAAGTCCAGTCTTTCAACCTGCATTGATATGGATATTGTGACTTTAATATGAATAGTGATGATCTGAATGAACGTATGCAGCTTTGTACACAGTATTTCTGTGAAACGTGAGTAGACCTGCAAAACAACAGGCGTATTTGTTTCTCTTGCTTGGAAGTCATGAGGGTTTTTTTTTTGTTGGGTTGTTTTTTGTTTTTCTTTTTTTTGTTTGTTTGTTTGTTTTTTACCCTAAGGCCGATATTATTGGCATCTGCACTTTCACCAGTAGGATGTAATTGTCAAAACTCTGAACGTGTGTGTGCGCACCCATGTTTGCAGCTGGTATTCTAGCTATGACTAAATTTTCCCACCCAGCTTAAATAGTTCCTTGCTTTTATCAGTGTGGTCCTCTCTTCTATGTATGGATGCAAAAAGTAATAATAAAAGTGTTTTGCCTTTGAGCAAAGGGAGAGAATCATGTAGAGGAAAGACTGTGCTATTAAAAGTACATATTCTCTATAGAACTGCATCAGCAGGTTACAGTCTTTAATAACCATTATTACTTAGCCAGGTTATTTTTTATGTAATATTTTAGTTGAAGAGATAAAAATATATTCAAATTTTTTTACAAGTATTACTTCTGAAATAATAACTCCCATGTGCCCTTTCTCAAAACTGTAGAACATTTCTTTTTGAAAGTCTCTTTTCATTTACCTATTCTATTAACAGAACTGTGTGCTCTGGAATGATTAGCTTTGCTAATGATTTAAAATATTTCCCTCACTTTGGATTAATGTCCAGTCTTTTCAACTTTTCATAAACTTATATAAAGGTGCTTCTAATGCTACTTGATAAATCACTTCTAAAATCTGTGATACTAAACCAATTTATTTGTTGAAAACATCTTTACCTCTCAGAAGCTGTGAGCTTTTTTCAACTACAAATGGCGTCTCTGGAGTCATAACAGTAGAATCAATAGCACTTTAAATTGCTTTGTTAGAATGTGGCTCTCTGCTAATGAGGTTGAGTCATGGTCCTAGACAGTGTATGATTTTAAGTCTGCTACTGTGTTGGGTTTTGTGCTGTTTCTGTCTGTGTCCAAGAGAGGCATATGACAAATTGCAGTTTGAGGCAGACCAAGCTTTTTTCTCCTTCTGTAGTCACAAAAACTTTTAATGAGTCATCATACATTTGGTTTTGCATCTTTAGTTCCATTTTCACTGCTTCAGTTCAATATGGAAATCTAATAAAAACCCTTTTATTAGCATAATTTTATTGCATTGAAATCTTAGCCAAGTTCCCTGAGCAAGGAACTGAAGTACACGCTCCGTGCAGTTTGTGTGGACTGAAGAAATGCACCTTATGTGCAGAGCCAAGATTTTTTTTTAAGTCTAATTAAAGTATTAGCAATCTAACCAGAGTTGTTATTAATCCAGTTAGAATATTCCTCACAGATAGACACTCACATGTATAACCCCAATTATCCAATTATTACTAATTCCAAATATTAGTATAGTTAAAACTGATATACAGAAGCTGTTTCATATCTATTTCTTTCTCTGGTGTTAGGCTCAACTTTTCTAGGCTCCCTAGTGTCCTAGGGTCCATAGTGCTAAGTTATCTTCTTGAAGGATGGTGAAGGGTTACACCTGCACCCTGATGGAAAGAATGTGGTGTTGATATTGAGTATTTCTCCCTCATTGGATCTGCTTGTATTTATTGTTTTATGTTTGGTAACACAGTCATCTTACTTGCCTTTTCTTCACTGCTCTCTGGTTCCATTTTATACCCAAGTTTGTTTTACCTAGCTCCCAAGGTTGCATTACTTTGCCAGAAATTTGACTGGATATGATTTGTATTTCTAGCCCTGGAGTCCAGGTATCATCCTGTGCCAGCACTGTCAAAAGTCTCTATTGTCATCTGCTGCTTTCATTTTGGGGGCTTCTGTTACAGACCTTTATCTTTCTTCAACAGCCTTCTTTAACTTGAGTAGTATTTTATTAGCACATTCTTGTCACACCCTTGCATTAGGGTCATTGAATTGTTCACTGTACAAATCCAATGATCCATTAGAATATCTGTGTATCTACAGACACATATAGATATCATGTTTTGGTAATTATTTGCTGTTAATTTTGCTGGTATGTTAACAAAATTAACAAAATTACCTTATATCAGTTTTCACAGTAAAAGGCAAATTAGTCTGGTTTTAGATATGAATGACTTTATTTAAAGCTTCTGATTTTTGCCTTTTCTAAAGTAACAAGAGGTGCAAAATTTGTCTTCTAACTCTTACATAGTCTACAATCTGTGGACCACAACATACCAGTAAAATAGAGGTAAATATAACAGGTCAAATCTACAGAAGAAGAAATTCTGTCCATGGCTGTGATGCATAAATAGTCACTTGTACAGACTAAGACTGTTGGTGTGTGTAATCTAAGGGGCCCCATTAAAAACTGTGACCTTTAGCAAACAAGTGATTATTACCCCTGTCTTCCACTCAAGTCTTCTAACTGGTGCCTGATTTTGCAGCAGTTTGAACTTTGCAGTCATCTTAAATGAATGTAGGCAAAAGACCTAATTTAAACAAAAAGCAGAAGCAGAATGATTTTAGACATAATTTGAACATCCTATTGGATTAATGACATTTACAGTATTAATCAGAGAGCCTGAAAATCACATTTGCTGATGCCCTGCCCAGAAAGATTGAAGCATCTCAGCTGACAGTGTTGATGCCCTTGAATTGTGATAGACATGAAAAGCAGTTTATTTGCATGTAACTTTTCTTGTGTTTCCAAGTGCAGTCTGTCATCACTGGCTATTTTTTTTTTAAAGTCTAAGAATTCCAATTGCATTGGAAGATTGGAAAAATATATACTTTTTAATATTAATCGAACAATATTGCTGTGAAAGTTCCAACTCAGTAAATCAGTTAACAACAACGGCAAGTGATATTTATAGAAGCTCTGTGGGAACCAAGTTTCCTCTTAACCACTGCAAACAATGACTTTTAGGCAACAGAAATGGAAATTCTGAACAAGAAAAACTCTCTCAGCCTATTATAATAAAAATAATAATCTGCAAGGGCCTTTTTCGATTTTTGGCAGTCCATATTCTTTCATATCTTGAAGTGCTCACCAGACTTTGTAGTTCAGATGAACACAGTCTTTGATTGTCTGTGCTTCACTAAAAAGGCAAGAGAAAATGCTTTTTATCTCACAGCCTGACAAATTGATTTTTTTCTAGAGAGTGCTGTTGGATCTTACAGCTTAAAAGTGGTGTGGTAGTATTCCAGATCTATTTCCATTCACTCTTCCTGAAATGGAATTTGCAGTTTCTGAATTTTATCTTTTTTGGAGCCTTTTTGAAAGGAAGGAGACTTTTTAAATACACACAAAGGAAAGGAGAATATTTGATACATTATTTCATTACTAATTTCAGCCATACTTCCTCAAAGGAGATGTGTTTATTTTTTTATATAAGTACTTTGAATTTCAGTTTTAAAATTAAATTGCAATATTACATGAAGTTTGAAATTTTCTATTATGCTAGTACATTTTTTACATTTAAAAAAAAAGTTTTTATTTTAGAGGATCTATGTGGGTGATGGAAAATTAAGCTGTACATCCATTATTTTGTTTTGAAATACATGCTCAAATGTGGTTCTTATCAGTGCAGGTGTTCTCCAAAAATGATGTGATTTTTTGCAAGCCCTGATCTGGTGGATGAACTGATGAATTTCCATGTATGGGCTCAAGCACATCAAACAGCATGAAAAAAGTTTATTTGGCAATATTATAATATTATTTTATTATGTGAAATTATCTTGCTGGAGAAGAACATGTTTATGGAATTAAATTACCAAAAGAGCTTTGGCTTTTTGTTACGCAGATTTGAGGGATTGAATACATGAACTGGTTGTTATTCTTATTTGCAGTTGCCATAAAGATCTTGTCTGTTCTTCTATTTGGGAGGCTCTTTAATTTCAAAATTATATTAATTTTTCATATGCCTCTGTATAACTATTTACAGTCACCAATTCTTGGTCATCATAAGCCTTGAAATGTTGCAAATGTTGCCTGTAGGTACTTGTGGAAACCAGCATTCCTGTACTTCTGTAAGTGACTGATCACTGTAAGTACACAGGCTAGTGTGTGCTTGAAAGAGATCTAATATTCAAGTATCCCAGCTGCAGAATAAAATAAAAAACCCTTTAAATAATTGCAGCTCAAAAGCAAAAGATCCTGATATAGTGGTCAAGTCTTAAAACTGCTCAAAAATGTTTTGGCACAATACGTATTGGGGGTATTCTGAACTACAGTTAGTAGAAAATGATAAAACATTTCTTCTGACTACATAGCCATGACTATCTGAAGTTTGGCAAATAGGATCACACAATATAGGTCAGAGTAAGTTAGGTGATTTTTTAAAGGTCCCTTCCAACCCAAACAAACCATTCTAGTATTCTATGAAATCATCTGAAAGCATTGTTGGTTTGTTTGTGGGTTGTTGTTTTTTTTTGTGGATTTTTTTGTTTGGTTGGTTTTTTGAGGTTTTTTGTTTGTTTTGGTTTTTAACAAGGCTGGTTCTTTAAGTCCTATCAGGAGACAGACTTTTGAGTGTTGCCATTTATGATGCCCAAATGGTAAAGCAGATCCATTCATTAGTAGGGCTACATGGCTTTGTATTTTTCAAACCTTCCTGTAGTTCAATGAAGGCAAACTGCACATAATTTATCTTTGGTACAACAGCTAGCAGATGCAATTCTGAATTGACTTTTAGCATGATCTGATTTTATATCTCCTCTTACACTGCTGAATGTTAGGCTTAGGAGCAAAACACTAGGGTAAGGTTTTTTAGTTGAAGAATGCTGGTGGGTACAATAGCTAAGGGTGTGGATTTGGAGATTCATTAGTTTCCTTCCAGAATAATTTCAGCACTCAAGGAGGTGTTGAAATTGAGTGTACTAGAGGCAGATTGTTTTGGTCTAAGAAAATACAAAGCTGTTCATGACTTCCAAGTTTTTGTTGGGGTTTTTTTGGTGGAGGTTTTTTGTTTTGTTTTGTTTTTTTCCCCACCCTGGAGAGTCCATCATGCAATTACCTAACCTTTTTTTCCAGTTATTAATTGTCTGTGTTTTGTAAACTAAATGATATAAATTTTACTCTAGATCAATACTTTCAAATTAAATTTTTAAAGGAATTTTAATAAAATTGTGCTTTGTTTATTGGATAGAAAATCAATTTGTTGATGATGATTTTCATTGATGCTGCTTTGCATGTGGCAGCATTTGTTGTTTGGTGACTTTCTTGCAGATGTACTCATGGACATGAAATTAGTGCTTAATAACATTCTAATTTGTCAGTATACTGATTTTTAGGCTGTATTGTTTTTATATTTAACTACTTGCTTTATCACTGTTAGGTATCCATTGGCTTGACTGCCTCCCTGCACATTACTCTATTGATCTTGCTTCTTATCTTGTATCTTGTACTCTTGTATTTGAGTCAATTTATTCCAAGGACACGGAGTACTTTTCAAGTCATTTAAACATACAGCAGAAAGATTATCCAGATGATACTTTTATCACTGATTTTTAGAAAAGTCTGTGAGATGCATGATTAAAATCTCGCTGCAGATAAAGAGATGCATTTGAAGAGATAAACTTTATATTTAGGGGGTTTATATTTAGGTGGTTTTTATCCTCTGCTTCTGAAAACATCTCTGGGTAATTTTATGTGGGTTTTCTGTTTGTTTGTTTGTTTTTAAAGCAGCAAATAATTCCAAGAATTCTTTTTGGGTACTCTTTTGGGGATATGGGAGAATGATTAAGTTTTCAAGGTCTGTGGGCTCTTACTATGTAGTCTATTTTGTGGTGTATCAAAAAGAGGTCAAAACTCAGGCACTTCTGAAATTAGTAGTTACTCTTTATGCTGCTTTACCTTTACATTCAAATTTCAGAAGGCTTATGTGGGGGCTACCCTCAGCCTTTGATTTACTGTATAGTAGTTCTTATGTAGTTTCAGTGTTTTGCAACTCCATGTGTAGCATACTCTCACTCATAACACTGTTTCCCCCAAAGTTTGTTTTTCTGTTTCATGGTAACTTGCAACTTGGATTTACACTTTGTTTGGTCATTCAGCCATTATTTGACATGACAAAGCTGAACGATTTCCTCAAAACCAGCTGAAATTTAATGGAAATGGAGAGCTTTTGATATCTATGTGAGGTAGGGGGTACATTGCTGGAGGACTGATGGCATTGTTTTGCAAACTTGGAAATAGTTCTTCAGCAAACCTGACTGCATTACATCGGAGAGGAGGATAAAATGCTTTTTAATTAGGTGGTTTAATTTGCAGGCCCAGAGATAACTTATAGCTCCAATTTTTGTGATGCTACTGAAAAAGTTTTGTTAGTAAAAGCTACTGCTAAGTTTCAGGGAAGCGACCAAATTTTTGTCTTCTAATCACTTTCCTGTGAAATGTAAAGCCTGTAAGACCTCTGGTGTCTTGAAGCGTCTTATCATCCAAGGCATAATACTTTTGTTGTTGCCTTATCCTTCTTTCCTGTGCTTAATTTTCCTGCTTTTTTCGTCTTTGTCTGTCTTGCTATGTTTTGAATAGCTCTGTTCAGTAAAGAAGTCTTACATCTGAATTTCTCAGTATGTGAGTGAGGTTTTTCTGAAGCAACTGATAAACAATAATGTACTCTAAAAGTCTTGGAAACAGAATTTAATCAGGAGTGTGTGCTCTCCTTTCCTGAATGTGCAGAACTGAGAAACAGATCACCATCTTAAAACGTGAAAGTAGCTGCTGCCACAAAGTGACTTGATAGGAATGCTTTGAGATGATAGGTTGTACAGATGTTTCATTTCAACCCTATCAGTTGAAATGTGCTGTTTGACATCAGAGCACTAATGCAGAGGTGGAAGAGCACTAATGCAGAGGTGGAAGATGTAAAAAATTTCCATAGTCCTCTCCACCTGTTTCATTTTGTTGTTGAAATCTGTTTGGAGACATTTGGAAGAGGAGAAACAAAAGGAGATGCATTAGAAATAGAGAAAGTATTACACTGGAAAGGTCCTCTTATTTTGAGATGAGAGCCCAGATGTTTATTTAAAATACAAAAATTACTGTTTGTGTAGAAAAAGCTGATGTGAGTTTTTCAGTACAGCTTTATGAAATAGGAGACCCACCCTTTCTGGATAAAGGAAAGGGCTGTGGCATGGAGTAGGGTTCATGGTGGTGCTTCAGGATAACATCTTTCCAGTAGCTTGAGAATTACTGACGTTTACTGGGATGTTCATGATTCTGGAAAGCAATAAAAGAACTAGATAAACAAGCAATGATTCCCTGAATATCTTAGTCTTGCTTAACAGATCTTGAGAGTTCCAAAACATTTTATCACAAGATTGATGTTTGCTATTTTCTACAAATCACAGACTTTGCATTTCAGCAGTTCTGCTTGTGATCATAGGATTATGAAAATATTGTTTGGGAAAAAAAGCCTCTGGAGAACATCTAGTCCAGTCTCCAGCTCAAAAAAAAAGTTGCCAAAACTAAATCGGGCCAACTGTATTTGCCACCAGTTCTTCTGCATTTATAAGCAGCAGGGGAGAATCACAGAGGAGTTAAGAACTGTAGAAACAAAAAAGCAAGAGAAGTGGTGTGAGCAGGTTTATATGAGGTTTCTTTTTTGTAATGTTTGGGTTATGTACTGGGTTTGTGTGGCAAGGTTTTGCTAGCAGGGAAGGGCGGGACATAGGGGTGGCTTCTATGAGAGAAGCTGCCAGAAGCTTCCCCCATGTCCGACCCGACACAGCCAATGCTAGCCAGTTACAAGATGGACCTGCCACTGGCCAAGGCCGAGCCCATCAGTAACGCCTCTGTGATAACATAACTAAGAAAAAAAAAAGGGGGGGGGGAAGAGAGAGAAAAAAAAGCAGCACACTTTGCAGTGTGAGAGAGGAGTGAGATGTGAGAGATACAATCCTTGCAGACACCAAGGTCAGTGAAGGAGGGGGAGGAGGTGCTTCAGGCGCCGGAGCAGAGATTTCCCCGCAACTTGTGGTGAAGACCATGGTGAGGCAGGCTGTCCCCCTGCAGCATGTGGAGGTCCATGGTGGAGCAGATGACCATCTGTAGCCTGTGGAAGACCCTGCACTGAAGCAGGTGGATGCCTGAAGGAGGCTGTGACCCTGTGGGAAGCCCGCGCCGGAGCAGGTTCCTGTCAGGACCTGTAGCCTGTGCAGAGAGGAGCCCACGCCGGAGCAGGTTTGCTGGCAGGACTTGTGACCCCGTGGGGTACCCGCACTGGAGCAGTCCCTTCCTGAAGGACTTTCCCCCATGGAAAGGGCCCAGGCTGGAGCAGTTCGTGAAGAACTGTCAGTCATGGGAAGGACTCACATTGGAGAAGTTAATGGAGGACTGTCTCCCATGAGAGGGACCCCATGTTGGTGCAGGGGAAGGAGTCCTCCCCCTGAGGAGGAAGGATTGGCAGAACAACGTGTGAGGAACTGACCCCAACCCCCATTCCCTGTCCCCCTGTGCTGCTGTGGGGGAGGAGGTGAAAATCGGGAGAGAAGTTAAGCCTGGGACGAAGGGAGAGGTGGGGGGAGGTGTTTTAAGATTTGGTTTTACTTCTTATTATCCTCTTGTCTGATTGGTAATAAATTATTATTTTATTTTTTTTCCCCCTTAAATCAAGTCTGTTTTTCCCATGCCAGTAACTGGTGAGTGATCTCTCTCTGTCCTTATCTCAACCCAAGAGCCTTTCATTATATTTTTCTCCCTCTGCCCAGTTGAAGAGGGGTAGCGATAGAGTGGGCTTTGGTGGGCATCTAGCATACAGCCAGGGCCAACCCACCACAGTTGATAGCATTGGCTTTTGTTTAAAATCTGAGTGTTAGAATTGCTTTTCTTTACAACATTTCAACTTTTAGATGCTTCAACAGTTGACATTTGCTTATTCAATTAGTGTGCTGAAATTCTTTTTGGAGGCAAATGCAATGCTGTTAACCTGCAGTGAATGAAATGAAATTTATAAGTTCAGATAGAAAAATCTGTGTGTTAGTACTGATTTTGTAAAACATGTTTTACTTCTGGCAAGATCCTCTAAGAAAACTATTAGAGGGTAGAGTGGTGTATTTGTGGCCTGAACTATGAGATATTTAGGGATAACTGTTTATTCTGCAGGATCTTTTCTATCTTATCCTGGCCCTTGTGGCCAGGAGGACCAGCAGTATCCTGGGATGCATCAAAAAGAGCATGGCCAGCGGGTCAAGGGAGATTCTCCTCCCACTCTGCATTGCCCTGGTGAGGCCACATCTGGAATACTGTGTCCAGTTCTGGGCTCCTCAGTTCAAGAGGGACCGCGATCTTCTAGAGAGAGTCCAGAGGAGGGCCACAAAGATGATGAGGGGCCTGGAGTGTCTCCTGTATGAGGAAAGGCTGAGAGAGCTGGGACTCTTCAGCCTGGAGAAGAGAAGACTGAGAGGGGATCTTATCAATGTCTATAAATACCTGAAGTGTGGGGGCCAAATGGATGGGGCTGGGCCCTTTTCAGTAGTACCCAGTGACAGGACAAGGGGCAATAGGCAAAAACTGGAATGCCAGAAGTTCCACACAAACCTAAGGAAAAACTTCTTTACAGTGAGGGTGACAGAGCACTGGGACAGGCTGCCCAGAGAGGCTGTGGAGTCTCCATCTCTGGAGATGTTCAAAACCCGCCTGGACACTTTCCTGTGCAACCTGTTGTAGGGAACCTGCTTTGGCAGGGGGATTTCACTAGATGATCTCCTGAGGTCCCTTCCAGTGCCTGTGATTCTATGATTTAAGCTTAGGGAAGTCTTAACAGTCTGTGTCTTTGGTCCCTACTAGCAAAGTGGAAGTAATGTGGTATGTTTACTCTACTACTCTCTTATTACACCGTAAATTTTTTTGAAACTACTGTGTTGGAATAACTAAATACATAAAAATGATAATATTTCCATTTAAAATATATATATCTATGATTTAAAACAGAAGGGAAAGCAGCTACCAAATTTACAATACTAGGATGATTAATTTGAAAGACTAGTATGGATCCTCTTGTGTTGTACGCCCACTGACACTGTATTCCTCTTCAAATCATGCCTGTAAATTCAAATCTAAATCTAATGTTAAAAGCTTAATTTTAGTTATTATTGAAGAGTTTATGTGTCTGTGTGTCTCCACATAATTGTGAATTATAATTTTAATTGCAAATATGGACTGCTATTAGTACAACTTGAATTACTCTTTCTTTCCCTCTTTAACTTTGCTTTAAGAAATCTGATACCAGTTCTGTTTAACAGCTTCCTATTTCTGGTTATTCATGAGAGTGGATGAAGTGACTGTTTAAGCATCTGTGCCTTGCAAATCTAGTGTTCTAACAAACAGGCATAATGGATTGTCTTGCCTGCTTAGTAAACTGAGAAGCTCTAGCCAATCTAAGTTCATTTTGAGTGAACAGTTATGACCACATAACAGACTGCTAGTATAGAACCTCCTCTTTTGTAAAAAATTAATCTATTGTCAAGAAATTCAAAGTAGCAGACCTCCTACAAACCTCTCTCCAATATACATTATATCCAAAACATGCTAAGATGATAGGAAAAACTGTGGTCAGTTACTTTCTTATAAAATAAACCTACTCTGTAGACCACTGCTCTGAAACTGATAATCTGTCTTCTTTTAGGGAAGGCAAACATTAATTTATTGTCTATTTGATTAGTTAATATTCTCTTGCAGAATGCCTCATGATTGTCTTTGGCTTGTGGAGACAGTTTATGTCTGCTCCAGCTGATGGAACTGTTCCTGGTGTGCATCCTGCGGAATACACTTTAAAGAGTGCTACAGCACTGCATGCAGATTATCCATGTTGATTATCTTTTGGCACGTTCTCTACTTTGCACTAAAACGCTGATAAATCTGTGCTGGCTTATTCCCCTGTTGTTTTTTATCAGTGAAAGGATCTTTGGAAAAATTACTGCCAAATATTTCATAGGCTGAGAAATGTTCTGCTATATTTCCAGTTTTGTACAAAGAAGTATGAGGCTGCTGTGTTTCACGGTGCTTCTGATGAGTTAGCTTCCAGCGTTGCTGATGGGATCCATCTGTGGAAGTCAGGCCTAAGGTGTGCTTGTCACTTCTTAATCAGTGCTCTTCATAGGGAGACTGTGTGGATGTGATGGTAAAGCACTTTCCTTGGCAACACTACCTGTGCTTTTTCCTTATCCAATAATGGGATTGTGCCTTGCAAAATACTCCATAATAGACACTTTTTAAGTCCAAGCTTTATATGTGGGAAATTTTTGCTACTGGAGTTCTCTCATCACCATAATACCTTCACTTTGGAGGTATTGTCACTGTTCTGAGTTGATAATGAACTCTTTTAGTAGCTGGTAAGATAGAAACTAATGTTTTGAATTAATATAGATATGTCATGGAGCACTGAATTAAAAAACAAAACCCAAAAAACAACCAGATTCTGTAAACAACTCTGAAATTTAATCTCTTGGCCAAGTCATATGCAGTATACTAAATACTTATTAAGGATAAGCTGTTTCTACTTTTAGAACAAACATGAAATGGCAGATGCCCACAATTCTAATACCAGATGCCAGTGATGGAAAGGATTTGTGACCTGAATACTCCTGAACTATTTCTTCCCTAAATGCACATTCACAGTGGCACATGACTTAACTGATCTAGGTAACTGGAGTGGTCTTTGTTATCTCTGCTCATGTTAGGATAGATATATTGGCAAAGTGCTGTTGATACCATTCTCTTTAATTAGAACCTTCCTTGCTCTTTTGAGAGGAAAAAGTTATATGTGATATGGAGTTACTCTGTTTAGTGAAATCAGTTAAAACACTCTGACTTCACTGTGGAAGCCTGTAAACCAATTCTTTAACTAGGATCTGAAAGTACTAAAGAAAAGTATATTGCTTACCTTCCTCAGAGGGGGAACTCTTGGCTGTTTTGGGTTCCTTCCTATAGTACAGTGAAAATGGTCATACCAGTGCTGATGTATGTAGAAAGATTAGGTTTGGGGGACAACATAGTTTGTGAAGACAGAGTGCATGCAGGAGGCTTGTTTTTTTTGTTTGATTGTCCCTTATACAAATGTTGGGTTGCTGGTTGAATAGCTTGTCACAGATATCTTCGTAATCTCCCTTTTTTCTTTTCCAGGAATATTGTTTGTATCTTAAAAAAAAAATTCACACAGAGTAAGCAATGACCTTGCTGCACAGTTCATGTCTGTTTGTGTATATTTTGAGGTTAAAATTGGCCCTTAAAATGTCTACTGTTGTCTTTCTCTCTTCCCCCCCTCCCCCCCCCTTGAACAATCACTTTTTGATTTGATGTTTCTGTTGCCTCCTTTCAAGTGTTTTCAATTTTTCTGTGTTTGCCTTTTCCCTTCCCATCAATTCTGTTTGTCTTGTCCATACTGGCAGGCCATTCACTAATGACATATGGTGATACTTTGTTGGAAATGTTCCGATTTTGCAGATGGATTAACCTAGAAAGATGAAACTGTGATGCTTTGGTTCAGGTTTGTTTACAGTGCCTTTCAACAGATAAACTGGAAGTTTGGTCTGTAATTACAATAAACCTTATCCCCTAATTCTAGTTATTTGCCTGAAGTTCATATGGAAAATTGGTGGTGATAGAGGAGAGGCATTACTGTTATTGAATCAGAGTTGTAATGGAAGTTCTAACCAGAAGCAGAAATCTTTTAAAGAATATGAACTACAGAAGAAAATCTTAATGAGTCACTAGCCTCTTGTTAGAGTTGATGTTATCACTAAATACATTCTGTACTCTTAAATTATGTGATATTTGAATTTTTGTGTCACATCTAGAGACTAGGAATGTAATGTAGATGAAACTGTAGTTGGTGGAACCTAAGAAGAAACTTCTGCATTTATTTCTTGACAGCCGAATACAGAAAAGGTACGCAAAGATGGCTGAAGCAAATTAATTTGCAACATCTGTTCATTTGTAGAAAGTGTTGTTCTGCTTGTATATTCCAAACAAAACAATGCTAGTTTGCCAAAGACAGCTTACCTGCTATAGGGGGAAAAAATAAAATACTGGAAAAGAACAATAAAACATGATGTTCTGGTCTAGTAGCAGGTTAAATGCTCTCCCTCCTAATTGTTGCTTTTAGTGGTACAAATGGGGAAAAAGTATTTTAAGGCTGTAGTAAGCAGTAAAAATGGACACAGCCTTTATTGCAGTCTGTGGTCAATAGAATAATTCTACTACTAAAACTGTAAACTAAGTTCTGTATCTAAGAAGGCAGTGATGTCTCATGATATGAAGAAAAAAAATTCTCATTCGTCTTTGATGCTAGTATATAACAGCAAATTTTGACAGTGTAACTTGGAGAATATTCTTTTGAACAGGAGTGCAGTTAACTGATGGGACAATAGCGCTGCTTTTTCCCTTTGAAGTGGGGGCAGGGACTTACAGGAAAGTGTGTTGGACCAACAGGATAAGTTAACTTTAACTTATCCTAAACACATTTTAAGAGGATCAGTGTCCATGGGCAATGGCTTTTGTAGAGACAATGAATCTCTGGAAAATTTGAATCAGGATGGAAAAAAAGGGTTGGAGGTATCCATTTCCTCTCCAGTATCCTCACCAGTGCTAGAAATTTCCAGAATGTTCACTTGGAATTTTAGCGAAGTAATGTCTAATAATATATCTTCAAAAGCATTGAAGTGTCACTTTTAGTTAAAATACCATTTAGAAAAAGGTCTGCGTGAAAGCTGTAACATTCAGGCTCAGATATGGACAGAATTATGGGAAACCAGCCTGTATGATATTACATGTGAACAACACCTGTCTGCAAGGTAGAGCATCTTTATTACACACTGGTATCAATATTGTGTATCAGCTGCCCACCCTAGTCCTGGAATATTCTAATTTAAAGTAATATCTCTTTATTATGAACTGATTTTTTGCAATTTAAAGACATAACTTTTATAGAAAGACAAAAGAGCCACCAGAAATAAAAGTATATAGTTCATAATATGCATTTAAGATTTCTTTTGTGTGCAGTCCTTCAGTGTATGACAGAATTGATACAAATAATGTGTACTGATTTATAGCTGTTTAAGTGGTACTCTGCAGTATTTAAAATAAGAGATTTTTGTCTGGAAAGATAGTTTTGGCTTGCAAAATATTTTTAAAAGTGAATTTATACAATTCTTTACTTGTACCAGCTTGTGAAGGTAGTATAGGTGGAAAGATGAGAAATGTGGCTAGCTCTCATTCCATTTCTACCTAACCCAGGAGGGTGTTGTCAAGAGAATCCTAGACAATGGGATATTTTTCAATAGTATTGGTTTACACTAGTGCTGCAGCAGGTGAGCAAACAGTGATATGGCTGGTTTTGGAGTCATGTGTACATACACAAATATTACTTTATAAAATAAATATGAAAGGCTGAGTGATGTAATAGTAGATTTGAGGAGAACACTTACGTTATTATTATTGCAAATAATCATGCCTTGAAAGAAATTGAGAGTATCTTTGACAGAGTACATGGTGATAAGCAGGCAAATAAGTCTCTAGTGACTTGCACAGATGTAGCTGCTGTAACCAAGTCTAGGAACAAGTCCTGTTACTCTTTTATCTATGTGAAGTTCAGGTGATAAAGTAAAAGCAACAAAGGCATGCATATATGGGTATTCAGCTCATATCTGTGTTAGCAAGTAAGGAAGAATTTAGAATTATGGTATGCCATAACTGATATTGGCTATAAGAAACTGTTAAAATTTCTTTATGTTCACTTTTGAAGTATTTATGCTTACAATGACACATTTCTCTCATCCTTTCTCTTTTCTAGTAAGAATGAGGCTCTATTTTATGTATTTTGTTTTATTCTCCTCCTGTTGGTTAATAAGCTAGGAGGTTTCTTCATGAATTAAATAATTCTCACCTCTCTCCCTCTTTGGAATCTATCATCTATGAAATTACTGACTCAAATGAAGAGAAGTGCTCTGCTGGATCTCATACTCACAAACAAGGAAGGGCTCATTGAGAATGTGAAGGCCGAAGGTAACCTTGACTGCAGTGACTATGAGATAGTGGTGTTCAGGATCCTGAGAGGAAGGAGCAGGGCAAAAAGCAAGATCATAATGCTAGACTTATGGAGAGCAGACTTTGTCTCTCTTTGACTTTAAAGATCTGCTTGTTAGAGTCCCATGGGATAAGGCCAAGGAGGGAAGAGGGGCCCAAAAAAGCTGGTTAAGATACAAGGATCACCTTCTTCAAGCTCAAGAGCAGTTAATCTCAATGACTAGGAAGTCAGGAAAAAATGCCAGGAAGCCTACATGGATGAAAAAAGAGCAACTGGTAGTACTGAAACACAAAAAGGAAGTATGAAGAAGGTGCAAACAAGGACAGGAACCTGGGAGAAATACAAGGACACTGAACATGCAGACACAGAGTTAGGAAAGCCAAAGCCCAACTGGAATTGAATCTGGTGAGGGTTGTCAAAGGCAACGAGGGCTTTCCTTAAGTACATATATGACAAAATAAAGACTAGTGAAAATGTGGGCCCACTGCTGAATGGGGCTAGGAACCTGGTGACAGAGGACATAGGAAAAGCTGAGGTACTCAATTAATTCTTTGCTTCAGTCTTTATTAACACAGCTGGCCTTCAGGAATCCTAGGCCCCAGAGACCGGGAGATGGTCTGGAACAAGGAAAACGTACCCTTAGTGAAAAAGGATCACGTTCCAGCAAACTGGACATATATAAGTCCATGGGACCTGATGGGATGCACCTATAACTGCTGAGGGAGCTGACTGATGTCGTTGTGAGGCCACTTGATTATCTTTTATCATGAAGATTGGGAGAGGTGCTTGAGAACTGCAGGAAAGCAAATGTCACTGCTCTCTTCAAGAGGGACAAGGAGGACCAATGGGATTATAAGCAAGTCAACCTCACCTCAAACCCTTGGAAGGTGATAGAACAATTAATACTGGGGAGCATTTCCAGGCACATGAGAGGCAAGAAGGTCATCAGGAGTAGTCAGCATGGATTCATCAAGAGGGAGTCATGCTTGACCAACTTGATAAACTTCTATAATGAAATGACTGGCTTCCTACACTAGGGGAGAGCAGTGGATATTGTCTGCCTTGACTTCAGTAAGGCTTTTAACATTGTCTTCCATAAGATCCTCATAGACAAGCTGATAAAGAACGAACTGGATTGGAAGACAGTGAAGTAGATTGAATACTGACTGAATTTCTGGGACCAGAGGGTGGTGATCAGTGGTACAAAGTCTAGTTGGGGACTGGTAACTGTGGTGTGTCCCAGGGATTGTATAGGGTCTGATTATGTTCAAGATCTTAATTAATGATGGGATAGTGTGCACCCTCAGCAAGTTTGCTGATGACACAAAACGGAGGACTGTCTGATACACCGGGAGGTTGTGCTGCCATCCAGAGGGACATTTACAGGCTGGAGAAATGGGCTCATGAAGTTGTAGCTGTGAAGTTGTTCATGAGTTGGTTAATTTTATAACAGGCAAAATATAATAAAAACACCAAAGCACTACCCAAAGGTAAGAATTAATGTATACAGATTCCCATGTATTGGTAAATAGATGAGAAACATACAAACTAATTTGTTAGGTAAAAGGCATAGATCTTATATATATTCTTCCACTTCCCATCCTCTGCTTTCGTTCATGAGAGACTGAATATGATGTGGTACTCACTTTGAATTTTTCCTAAATAACTCTGTTGCTATGGCAGCAACTGCTGCTGCTGCTGGAATTTACATGCAAAGCACTCCAGTGAGGAGATTTACAGAAAAGTCGTTGAAAATGGTCAAATTTGTCAGCATTTTTATAGCCCACCCACAAAGCAGTTCATTATGCATCTCTTTGCTAGAGGCCAGAAGATCTGTTATGACTGGCACAGTTAGCAATGTAATAGAGGAGAATGAAAGGCCCAAGCTGCCTAGTATAGGGTCTTGGCTAATTTGTTTAACCCTTGGAGGATGTAATTTGCTACAGTATAGGAACAAGACCTCAATTTGGTGTTTCCCACCATCAAATGATTAAGTGCAATGTAATTTTTTGATTTTGCTTACAAAGTAGCTGAGCTCCTTGGGAAAACAGCTTGCTTTTTTTTTTTTTTCTTTTTAATCTGAAGACTATTCTAGTATACTAATTGTAAAAATATTCTAACATTGCTTTTGAAAGTACTGTAGGACTGCTGACCTTGTACCCTGAGACTGGCTAGCTAAGGAGAAGCATTGCTGTGTTCACTTGACTTCCAGGAGTGCTTTTGTACATGGGCTGAAGGGAGTATTAGCTAGCTGAAAGGGTTGGGTGTGTTTTCCCTCTTCCTTCTGAAACTTTATGGTGAGATTATAATTTTTTCCTGGGTAGTAGTAGTGCATGTTGTAATTTTGACCCTAGGAGAAATAAACTTGTAAAACAGCCACTGAGAGTTCATGATGAAATGAAACAATGGATTTGAAGAACTACCATACAAGTTAAAAGGCTTGTGTAGTGATAGAATCATAGAATGGTTTGGGCTGGAAGGGACCCTAAAGATCATCTACTTCCACCCCCCTCCCGCCATCAGCAGGGACACCTTCCACTAGACCAGGTTGCTCAAAGCCTCATCCAGCCTGGCCTTGAACACTTCCAGGGAGGGGGCATCCACAGCTTCTCTGGGCAACCTGTTCCAGTGTCTCACCACCCTCACAGTGAAGAATTTATTCCTAATATCTAATCTGAACCTACCCTCTTCCAGCTTAAAGCCATTTCCCTTTGTCCTGTCATTAACTGCCCTTATGAAAAGCCCTTCCCCAGCTTTTTTGTAGGCCCCCTTAAGGTATTGGATGGCCGCTATAAGGTCTCCCTGGAGCCATCTCTTCTCCAGGCTGAACAGCCCCAACTCTTTCAGCTTTTCCTCGCAGGAGAGGTGCTCCAGCCCTTGGATCATCCTCATCAAGAGAGTTTGTTGATATCTACACCAGAACAGGGAAGAAAGCTGAGCTATTTTAGTCCATTCCCTGTAACCAGAAGCTTTTTCCCATTCTCCCCTCATATTGAGGCAGCATTGCGTTACTCAAATGAGACATGCAGCTGATCAGCAAGCAATTTGCTGTTCCTATAATTCCTACAGAAACTCCATCTATGAGGCTGGAGTCCAGAAGTTTAGAAGCTGTGCAGCACTGGTCTATAAGTGTCCATAGTGTGATGCTGCTTGAGCTATGGAAAAAAAAAAATCAGCTTCATTTAGCAGCTGATCAGAGGGTATCAATCTACCTTCTCTACAAGGAACTTCACAGTCTGGGTTGCCCTGACCAGCTCAGGTGTTTAATGTTCTTCATTGCTCTGAAGCACGAGTTAACATCAGATACTTCATTTTCCCTGATTTAGGTGGTTTATAGGCCCTTTTTGTATGGATGTACAAAATAGAAATAAAGCTCATATTCTTCAGTGAGGAAGTAAGTATTTTTTTCTTGCTATGATACAAGACTACAGCAAATAAATGTAGATCACATCTATCCATTTTATTTCTGCTCTAATCAGTCCTTTCTTTGAACAAAGGAAAATTTCAGCTATTTCACAAGCCTTAGAATAAAAATCAACTTTAAAAGGTAACTGACTTCCTCTTGAGTTTTAGTTACAGGTATTAGATTGGGGTGATTTGAAATTCAGTTTTGACTTAAAACTGAAACCCAAAGTACATATGACAAGTATCTTCCGGTTTTGTTTGATTCTGGAAAAAAAAAAAAAATCACATAATCCAAATAGCTTTGGGAAATTACATGGCATATAGTCGAGTTCCTGAAAAGGTTTGGGTGTTCTTAATTCCTATGCTTGTCCACAAAAATTTGAGACTTCTCTTTCTTTTTTCTTGTTGTCTGTGCATCTTTGTTCCACAGTCAGTTGCCATCCCTTAAATAGTCACATATTCAAGAAAAGGAAAAAAGTAATTTCAGATACCCACACTGTACAGTGTTCTGAGTCTATTTAAAAATCTGGCTGTGACTGGCAGCATGGTTAACTTTGCATTGTGGGAGTAACACATGCTATACTTTGAAGAATGAAGAATTAGATTAAGTTGTTACTGTGTTTTATATGCTCCTGGAAACAAATGTCACTAGTGACAACACTGCATGCCTACTGGATGTCAAGATAGCTCGTTATGAATGTTTGTTCTAACTAAACAGTGTTCTTTGGCCTTGGTGTACACAAACTCAAGCATTACACAACTTTATGCTGGCAGGAAAACAATACTAATTGTATTCTTAGATCTGTGTTACAGCATGTAAAACAGAGGGCTATTAAAATGCAAATGGAGTACATACAGCTTTAATTGGAGACTGAAGCAGGATTTGAATCTTAAAAATGCATTTGCCTGTGAATTCATATGTAACAAAGAACAGTATATCCATGGGGCTGAACTGAAAGTGCAATTGAAAAATAAATGCATTAATAAATTTTTTTCTACTAGTGTGGAAAAGCTGTAGTACAAACTCCTTCCTCTAAGGGAGATGAAGCAAATCATATGAGCCTTGAAAAGTTTCAGTGCTTTGTTTAACACTAGGAAGCTTCCTTGTATGTTGGCCTGTTATGCCATAAAATGACACAGCAAGCTCAGAGTTTCAATAATATGTCATATCTGAAAAAAAGCAAGTCATCGTGCCTTTTACTGAATTAAGGACTACCTGAATTTATTAAACTTGTATGTAGGCTGTTACAGTTTGAGGTATTATTTGTTATGTAAAAGTAATGAGACAGTAGAAAGCTGATGCACCTTTACATAAGGGAAAATGTCTTAATGTATTTACATTCACAAGTAGTTATTTATGAAGTAATGAATCACTGAATGAAGTAAACACAGTATGATACTTTATCTGTTTTGATAATCAAGCTCGAATCACTAAGGATTGCATGGTGAGTATGGATGCCTACTTGCAACAGTCTTGATTAACCTCTAATAATACCCCCTTTATTTTTATTATGGATATAAGATATTTCAAACTACTTTCCTGTGAAATCTGTTGGTATACTATACCTAAAATGAAAAGGGGAAATCCAGAAGAGTGGTTGAAGCTACTTTGATACCTGGTTTTGACTGGGAATGGAAGAATGGATAAGGGATGGTAATGCTATGCCAATGAGGTCATAGCCTAGGTCCTCAGGTCTTGGTAATGGTCTGTCATTAGTGTTGGACAGACTTTCTCTGGCTTATGTAGTTGAAGCAGAAGCTTATATAAAAACAGGAACTCGAGAGGAAATGCAGCATGCAAATAATTGTTCCTGGAAACCTGCAGACTTCAGAAACTCTTACCTTTTGGAATCTGCCTTCTCTACCTGTTTTTTAATTCTTGCTGGCTTTATTGGCCTGCCTATGGGCAGTATTTAAAATAAATAGTTATCAACATCATTAAATCTCTTGGAAACAGTGCTTAACTAATATGTGATTGAAGATTCATGCTGAGATTAGCACCTAGGGTTGGTATTGTCCTGAGCAGAATTATGGTGAAATCTGACATTTCCCTCTTGATTAGCCTCTCGGGAATCTTCTGATAGTGTTTTTTCCATAGCTTTTTTCTTGCTGTCTGCCCACACCTCATTATTTTGTTGTTGTTTGTTTGTTTGTTTGTTTGTTTTCCCCCAAAAAACCTAATAAGTGGGGTTTGTTTTCATGTTGTAAATGAAGGCCTACATTGCTACTGAGGTTTCTATTATTTTCTTTTTCCCTGTAGGGATAGCGGGGAAGTGGGGAAAAAAGAAGGATCTCAAAGCTGAAGCCATTTTGCCAGTGAGAGTGAACCAGTTGGGCCAGACCTCAGTTAGGGTTGAAATGGGAGCCACCCTAAAACTTAGTTTACCTTAATGTCAAGGAAGCTTCTAGTCTAACATGTCAGGTTTTACACTGTGACAAAAAAATCTCAGATGTCTTAATGCACTACTGACTGAAGTTCCTAAAAACTTGTGAATTACTCACCCTTTTGGCTGTTCTGCTTATGCAGATTTTGACTTTCTCTGCTTGGCAAGAAGCCTAAAAATATGGTGTGGTAGTACTTAGGGTCACTTTTCACCCTTCCTGCCCTTGAAGTACTGCTCTTAAAGATGCTGTTGACCCCTTTTATTTTTCTTTCAGTTCAGACAATTACAAAGCTTGAGTCACATATACAGTAATAATAACAAACTCCTCACTTTTCGTAGGTTTTTGATTTTGCTTCTAGTACGTGTTCTGTGTACTTGTGACAAAGATTCCAAAGCCTATTCTACTTGCTGTGCAGATTAAAAGATTTTTATTTATTTATTTTTTTAGCCATGCTGAAATGGGCTCCTAAATAGAAATTCTGCTATAGGAAATAGGTGTGCTACTGGTGAAATAATCTCCTGTTTTCAGGTGTTATTTATGGCAGACTTTTGGACAACTTGATAATGGTATAGCAAATGTCTTTTACTGTTCCTGCAGGGAACCAAAGAGATGCAGGCTTAACTTTGGAGCCTTGAATGTGGGAAGCTCTGTGGAACTAGGAGGTAGCCATTGTCTCGTAAAAACTTTTTTTGTTTTTACATGTCCAGCTTGGAAATGCAGGGGGTGTGCCTCTGAAGCAAGGTTGTCAACCCAGGTTGACTTTGGAGGAAGCTATGCTTTTCTCTGCTGCTGATGGAAGGAAACAATGTAAGAGAATAGATTGAGAGAGCTGGGCCTGCTTAGACTGGAGAAGACTGAGAGGGGGCCTTATCAATGTTTATAAATATCTAAAGGGCGGGTGTCAAGGGGATGGGGCCAGACTTGTGCCCCTTGTCCAGTGATAGGACAAGGGGCACAAGCTGAAACACAGGAGGTTCTGCTTAGACATGAGGAAAAACTTTGCTGTGAGGGTGACAGAGCACTGGAACAGGCTGCCCAGGGAGGTTGTGGAGTCTCCTTCTCTGGAGATACTCAAAACCCTCCTGGATGTGAACCTGCTTTGGGCAGGGGGTTTGGACTAGGTGATGATCTGAGGTCCCTTCCAACCCCTACCGTTCTGTGATTCTGTGAAGAGAGAAATGTTAGCATTCTTAGTAAATTTAATTTAAAAAAAACCAAAAGAACAAAAACAAGAAAAACAAAAAAATGATTACAAAACAGACTTTAAATCTGCAAATTTTGACCAGGTGCACAGATTTGAGATTTTAAATACCTTTATATGCTGAAATATGCTTTTATGAAGAAGTGTTTTAATATATACACAGTGATTTTTAAAAAGAAAATTATCCTTAGTCATGCATACTTTACAATAATTATGTAACTACATAACTGACCATTGCAGAATTTTAGACTGTAGAAAGTCCAGTGTTGCTGGTATATAGTTATGTCAAAAAAAAAAAAAAATTCTGGGAAGGATGTATTCCTTTGGGTAGGGCACAGCTAGCATCCTTTTTATGTAGTGAAATCATCTTGCATATTCCAATGAACTCTAGAGTTCCCTGCTATACTTTACTGAAAACACAATCAAGATGATAATAGTAATCGTTGGAGAAATTTGGTGGAGGTAGCTTACTAAGCAGAATTTTTCCATTTGTAGCCTACATAGTTCAAGCCATATATATTGGAGTCATATATGGTTCAGTTCAAGTCACTGAATGCTAATAAAATATGTTCTTTATTGAAATAAGCTCGCATTTTGTTTATTGAAAATTAGAAGACTTCATACATTCAGAAAGGTAACTTGCCTCAGCATTCTCATAAAACCTTTTTAGTTGAGTTTGGCTGACTTCAAAGGCAGCTGTTTCTGTTGATCTTCAAGAATTACATATCTTTGAATGCTGTAAGGCAGAGCAGCTTTATGAGATGGAAGATTTGAATTGAGCCATGGCACACCAGAGCAAATAGGCTAAATACTGAATATTTTACCAAATAATCTCAGTGCTGTTCAGCCTTCCTGTCCTGAGACGAGTATTTCTTCTCCCTCTGTAATCCATTAGGTTAATGGACATAGATGGCTTGTGTTTGTTTAGGGTTTTGGACACCTCACGTCCATCTCATTATTAATCAGGTTAGAATAAGCTTGCAGTGCACAAACCTCACAGTGGCCAAAATTTCAACTCTACTTTTCTGCAGTCGTTAGAAGTTTGAGTAACAATATAAGGCCAATTTGTCCTGAGGTTATACACAACAGTCTACGTAGCAAGTAACTGATTAAAAAGAAAGATGTCTGACTTTGTCCAGAGCATGCAATTTTATGAAACCCTATATCAGACCAGAATTTTTTTAAACAGATTTCAATGTCTGTGAAGTGTTTTTACACACTGAGCACAGACACTAGAAAAAAGGTGACTTGCATATTCAATAACATTTCACAAAATTAAAAAAAAAAAAAAATCTTGGAAGAGATGGAGAAAGGACAAGGATGAGACTGAAATAGTACCATGAAGGTAGAAATTGATTTCTTTTCTAAAATATGAATTTCCATGCTGATCATGGGTAATGATATGTTAAGGGCAAGAAAAATGGCAAACTGTTCTGAATATGATGATGATACCAGAAAAAGCTAAAGATAAGAAGTGATCCATTCCCGAAAATCCTACTTTTTATCCTAAAAGCAGAGAGAAGCTCTGATTAAACACTTGCCTAAGCTGTAGCTGACCCAGTTAAAGCTTTTTTTCGTAACAGAAACTGTAACTTTAATCAAACTTGACTATAAAATCTAATTATATTTCATTGCATATTCAAGATTGAGAATGTATTTGTGCTTAGCTAGGGGCAACAAGTTGCAACTTCCTGTATATAATTGCATTTTTGCTTGAGAATGAACGTAATAACACAGTTCTGTTTGCTTTATATTTTAATTGATTAAAAAATTCTTATGTAAGTCTACATGTATTTCACACTGTCATAAATGCTTTTTAGCATCTTTCTCTATGCATGCAACTGATTTTTCTAGATATGCAACCTGTAGTTTCCTGCAGCTTGTTTTGGCTTTGCAGACAGGGATTTCTTATTACAGGAAAACAGAGACAGAATAAGCTTCAGATCTAAATAGTTTACCTGTAGGTAGTTTTATTATCCTTGTTTCTGAGGAGAATGGAACAGAGGAATAGCAGCAGTTATTTGAAAGTAAAATATTCAATGACTTTGAAATAATTGATCTTTGCTGTTTATAAAACAATATTTAAAAAATTAACTTGCAGAGTAACGTGCATGAACACTGCCTGGGAGTAAGATTAGTAACGGAATGGAAATGACCGTCACTCTGAAAAAAGAAAACTATATCACTCAGGTCATTAGAATCCCAGGCCATGGTCTTGGTTGTTCCACACTGACACTGCTACCTTCATGGAGCAGTCTGACATATTCCTTGTATTTGCCTTCCATGAAAAGAAACTGATGTTGTGTCAGTTTAGGAGTAACGGGCATAACAACCATCTGCTCAGTGGAGGTAAATGTATGAAATGGAGCCTCAAAACAATACACAGAAAATACCACCCCTCTTTCCTTTTCCATTGCTCCTTATCCTTGAGCTGTATTTCGTTTAGCGAAAATTTTGTGTATCAATGAAAGAGTCAAAGGTTAAAGAAGATGAGACAGCTGTAGATAGAGGATTTGATGCAGAAGAATAATGGAGTGTTCCAGATGAACAAACGAACAAAGAAATGAGCTTCCTTTTTTTTTTTTTTGTCTTCTTGCATTCAGAAGAATTGAACTCTTTAATTCATTTTAAGCAGGACTCTAGCCACGATTTGTAGGTCTAATATTTTTGCTATCTCAAGCAATTTTTCGTTGTCTGCTATAAGCTTGAGCCTTGTCTTGAGCTAGCTGATCAGGTAAGATGTGAGAAACAGGACACTTGTCTTTGCAAGTAAGTGCTAAATCTGGTGTAAACATATTTCCCGTGATTTCTTTGTGTAAAAACTAAGTCATTTGGCTGCTGTTTTGGTGAGGGAGAACCCTGTTGTAAATGACTCTGATTCTTGCATGTTCTTGAAATGAGAGACATGACTGGATACGTAATGGGTGATTAGAGTTCTCAGCATGTGATGGCTACTGGAAGTGTCTCAGTTGTGCATTGTGATTGGCAAAATGAAGAGCATCCTTAAATCTCTCCTGAATCATAGAAGGGTTTAAATTGTCTTGTAATACATCTACTGATTTGAGGAGAATAATAGATGGCTGGCATCCACTGTTTTTCTCATCTGCAGCAATCTGAACCAAGAATCTGACCTAAATTATGCCATTGTTATCACATGGTTCAGACTTGCTTTATTGCAGAGAAGAGAGTTGTACTAATCATGGGCATATTCTTTAGATTAGTCGCTGCATTTATAAAAGTACTTAATTTCATCTGTGATCAAGGGTAAAAAATTGAAATATGTCCAAAGCAGTAGAGAAGAAGCTGAAACTGAAATTAATCTAGTGTCTGCGGCCCTAGTGACTTTTCCAGTCTAAATTGGGTGTACTCTTTTATGCTGACATTCTTTGTTCTAATTGAATAATGCTAAAATTATATGAAATGCAACATCTGAAAAATCTGGAGATTTTATTGTGAAATTGTATTAGGTTTTCAAGGATTTTTATTTTTCTTTCTATAGCTCACTGTCAGAAACAAGACTTCCACTCTTTAGTTGAGTGCCTTTGGTTATGGAAACGCAATTAGACAATTGTTTTTAACACCACCAGCAGCAACTCCCTCCCATAACTCACCAAAATAACAGATTTACATTTATACAAGAATTTTTGCTGGTGTAACTTGCTTGAGTGACAGCTCAAAGTAGTCCACCAACCAGTAAAGATCAAATAATCTGGAAGATACTCTTCACCTTCTAAAACTTATCAACCTCACCCCAGAGGAGCAGTATAACTCTGCCTTTGGGAACACCTGGGCCTGGAGGACCTCCAGGGTCACCTGGGACCAAGCTTACTTAGAAGCAGCATTTCTGACGTAAGATAAGTAAATAATGTAGCTCCGAAGCTGCTCTGTTTCTCAAGAGAGAGTAAAATTCCTTCTCTTGTAAAAGATATGAAAGCTGTTTGCCCCTAATTTGATAGTACAGCAAAATCATTTTGTCATAAAAATCTGTGAACTCAAGTTTGTGGTCAAGAAGTCAAAGCCTAGAGACCCTTAGAGGTTCACCTTAGTTCACTAGATGCTGTAGAATCCTGCTCTGCAGAGTGCAAAATCATATAACTCTGAATTTACAGAAAAATCAGTAGAACTAATTCAGGGATTAATCTCACTCTAAGATTCCATGAATCCATAATCTGAACTTCATATTGTGCCTAGCCAATTTGTAACTTCAGTCTAGATTTTCTGATATCTACAGGTTGTCTGCTTAACAGCGATTATTAACAAAATCCTTTTAAGGAAAGGGATTGTGACTATTTAATTGAATAAACCTCTAGTCTTTATACTTGTTGAAGACAACTCTGACTAAATCTTACGTTCTTTATCTTAATGATTTTTTTCAGTGAAACTCTCCTTCAGTTTTGAGAGAGCTGCATGCATAAGATATGCAAAATTTGTCCCTAAATCCCTAGAATGCTTAGGAGAACACAAACTGGCATCTCTGTCTTCCCACAGTTGTTCTTGTTGGCATGAGATCCAGAGACTGAGATTTTTTGCTTTAGATTTACCCTCTATACCAAGAGCCAAGTAAATAGAGAGGTATGAATGTTCCTGTTAATGCTGAGCTGAATTTAAAGCATATGTTCTGGTTTCTGGATTTTTTTTTTTTTTTTTTTTAATCCTTTTAGGAACTACTTTGCTTTTTGGCGTCACTGAGGCATTTGAGCAGACATGATGTACATCTACCTTGAGAGCCTTGGAGAATAATGGCAAGATCACTTGAAACTGTAACTCAAGATCAGGCTTCTGTTTGTTTGAAGACTGAGTTCAAAGTGGTTTGCAATGCATACAAATGTCCAGCTCCTGCCAACTTTGCCTCAGTTCTACAATCAATTTTAACACCAAGTCCAATATGATTGAGAGTCAAATTTATATTTGTTCTGCAATCTTACTAAGATTGCCATGGGTATGTAAGGCTCTTCTGAATTTGGCCAAGACTGCTAAGTGGCTGCTGGCACCAGTTTGTCAGAGATTATGTCATGTTTTTCATAGTTGTTGTGAAAATTTTGAATTGCAGTTGGGAAACAAGAAGCTTTTTTAAAATGATACATATCTAAAAAAGTATACATTGTGAGAACATGCTGTGTTGAATACTGAGAGCTAAGTGTTATGTATGCCCTGGAAGACAGTAAGTTCTGCAACTGGAGTGTTTTTCATTGATTTCAGACTAAAATGTGAAACTGAGTTATGTATTGAAAGTTTTGAATATGAAAATATATAGTTTGATGTCATATCCTTCTTGGTGATAAAATTTTCCAAGGCAAATCTTCATAATGGCTTAGAGTTAGAAATAACTGAGGCTTCTTCTATGCAAGAAGATGTAGGACATGGATTTGTTTGTCTGAAAAGCATATTTGTTTAACCATGAAATAGTTAATGCTGATGCTGAAATGAAACTTCAGAATTCATAATTCAGAGCTCTTATGTCAGCCTTTCTGCAAATTCAGACAAACATGACTTCAACAGCTTAATTGCAGTTTATGTTTTTAAGGTTTTATTTCCTACCAAAAAGCTACACTAGAATATTTTTTTATTATTATTCTACAGAATCTTGATTTGCCACAGAGATTATGTGGCAAACTCTGCAGCTGCAGAATTTAAAAAACATTCAGGCTTTAGTATGGTTTGCTATTCAGTTCTGGTAGTTTACTAATTACACCTATACTCTTTAATAAAAAAGTTTGAAATACATTTTGCAGGAAAGTATGCGTATTTCTTTTATCATGTGTTGGTAGATAACAAACCATCTCATTTTCCCTCTGTAGTATTTAAACAAATTTTTTAAACTGCTCTGTCCCAACCTCCAGGTGTAACCATAGAAATCGAGTTGCACAGGATGAATTCTACCTCTCTTACACCTTGACTCTTATAATGTTTGTAACTGTGTTTCATTAAGCCAGATAAGTGAAGGCTGCATACAGCACGACAGATGATCTAGAGTCTTAACACAATTTTAGCATAACTTTACCTGTATCAAACTGTTCTTATGTGACATGGCATATCTTTAGTACCAGATTGATGCCTGTAAGCAGGGAGGAATCTTTGAATCCAGTGAGTCTATTAATCAGAATTGTTTGTTCCATAGTTTGTCTCCAAGCACCCCGAGAAGAAAACACCACCTTCTTTCCACTAGGACTTGAAATGAGTGCTGTGTACGTAGGTGCTGGTGAGTCAGAGTAAACAGAAACATAAATTCAAGTTTGATACTGGAACTAGCCTTGAAGACCCATGAAGTATACTCAGTTTTAATTGAGACATAGTAGGAGCTGCAAGTTTATGCTCTCAAATATCAATGCTAGGTGTGGCTATGTAAAGAGACAGCTAGAATTGCATTGTAAGAATAGGGTTTTTTTTTTTTTTTTTTTTTTAAGCTTTATCTTTAACAAGATTTTGAACTTAAAAGTAGAAGAGTGATTGGGTGAAATTGTCCCTGAAATAGTGATAGAATCAGGCATTTTACTTCAGGCTCGGTGCACACCATGCAATGCTATGCTGACTAACAGATAATGTGTTTCCTGGAAAATGTTACTTGGCCTGGATGCTAGTGTTACACATTATTTAGAGGTAGGAGGATTTACTCTGTCACTTTGGAGGGTTTAGCTGAGCAGGGAGGTTTGCATAACCATGAGTATTTGGCTTTGGTTTGAACCCACTTTTAATTTTTACTGATGATGGGATTAGATGTGATCATCCAAGTCATCACTCGGCCCTCTCCCACTTCTGAGAAGGTACTACATGGTAGGTATCTAGCTCAGATGAGCTCACAAAACTTCTCTCTGCACTACAAAACACATCCCAGCACTTCATAATAAACTGCATATGCTGCCAGATGGTAAAAATGCAAAGTTTCTTCAAAAGTATAGTTTAAAATATATGCTGTCTCCTTTATCCCTTATTTTTCTCCTCCCTTCAGGTTCTTGCTCACTTCTTTCCCACACCTTCCCCCATACTTTCGTGACTTCATCTCCAGCACTGATTCTTCTTTTCCCACCCCTTCACGCAGCTGTTTCCATTGCTCCTCCAGCTCTATAATTCCATTCTCTGCTTCTTTATTTTTCTCTGGCTTTTTGCCACTCTCCTAATTTTAAAGCTTTAAATCCTTTCCTGCATATTTAATCTGACATTGGAAGCCTTCTTGTAATTTGTCTTTATAAACTTATTCATAGGAAGGCTGAGGAGGGACTTTTTACAAGGGCAGGGAGTGGTAGAACGAGGGGTAATGGCTTTAAACTGAAAGAGGGTAGGTTTAGATTAGATATTAGGAAGAAATTCTTTCCTGTGAGGGTGGAGAGATACTGGCCCAGGTTGCCCAGAGAAGTTGTGGATACCCCCTCTGGACCAGGTTGCCCAGAGAAGTTGTGGATGCCCCCTCCCTGGAAGTGTTCAAAGCCAGGTTGGATGAGACTTTGAGCAACCTGGTGTAGTGGAAGGTGTCCCTGCTGATGGCAGGGGGGTTGGAACTAGGTGATCTTTAAGGTCCCTCCAACCCATACTGTGATTCTATGATTTTATGAATCATCAGTTTAGAGAAAAACTAGAGAGAAACTAGACGGTTGCAGTTAACACTTGGCACCTTCCTCAGTTTCATGTGTGTCCAGTGGCACTTAAATTATAACAGAAATACATCAGTTTTTGCTTTCTGCTTATGTAAGATCACTAAAATCAAAACAGTTCTACACCTTAATATGGATAGCAAATGGATAGCCAATGCAGCTTTCAGAAAAAAGATTTGAAAGGCTGAAAGACCACTCCCTTAAATATACCTTTCACTGATTATTTGCTCTGCCTTAGTCTATTTGTAATTCCTTACCAACTAAAAGCAGTTCTAATGGTGGGTGGTGGGGTTGCTTCCTAATTTCAAGAGACCTGAAACACATTTGCTTTGTTTTGAATGAACTTCTAAAGCTTTGTTTTTTCCCAGATTTTATTTTTGCAAAATAAAGCACCTTGCTCAGATCTTTAGTTTACCATCTCCCCTCCCTATATCCTACATTTTAAATAATTTGATGCAGTGAGTGCAATCTTTTGCCATTCTAATGTACCCATCTCATTGTCAGGCTTGCAGATCTTGGGGCATTGTGGGGAATGCAAGTTATCCTTTAAGAGAGGAATATTTGGAAACACAATGGGAAAGCCATTCCATTCAGTAAGGAACATATCACATCCCATTTATTTTCCAGGGTTGATTGTGAGGAATAAAATGCCTTGAAGATAATCTCTCTCCATATTCTAGTGTTCTGTCATGCAGCCACTGTCTCTTGTGAATATTTGTTTTCAATTTCATATTAATTGGCACATATCCATTTTTTCAGTGATCTTTTACCAGTTTAGAGCATAATTTTATCTCTCCACTGCCATCTTTTCGGCCTCATGAGTGAAGACCTAGGCGTAGCTCAACTGTCAGTGGATTGCTCTGTTAGAGGAAAGCACATGCGGAGGGGTGGGAGCAGAGACCCTTATGTATCCTCTCATCTCAAGATGATGGTGAATTCGAGTTTGTGCGATACAAAGGAGTAGATACTGTAACTGCAATCTAAAGTAGCTTTAAATGCATCACCGACCTTTTGAGTGGGATAGACATGTTTTGAGATTCATTTTTTTATGGAAATTTTTAATAATTGAGCAAATTATGACAGGAAATGTTGTTTCATTTCAGCTCATTCAAATAGATCAGAATTGTTGAATAATCCAGCACAACACCTAAAAGTTTTGTTTGAAGTGATTTAATTTGGCTTTGAACTTCAATGATGATCTGGGTAAACCCAAAATATTTTAGACTTTTCCCAAAATGCTTTTTGATTTCTGTGTAACAGAAATGTGAAGTGTTTTTCTTCCCATTTTAGTACTGAAAATATGTTTGAAATCTTATCTCTTTCTTCATGAGACAGGAAGAGTCTCAATCTAGCTCTTGCAGCAGCTGTCTGGTTTTCTGTTTGATCTTATTGCATGTGTAAGAGCTGGGCTTTGCATGTAAACTTGAATAGGTGTCTTTTAGAGTGAATGAATTTGGTCTTTTAGTGTGAATGAAAAAGACTAAGTACCTCATTTTTGTTGTTTCTATCTTCATGTTTAGTGTCCCATCTCCCTTGGCCAAATGAAGGCTATATGAAGCATTGATTCAAATAAGATATTCTTTTGAGCATGTGATATGTTCCAGAATTATACACTTAGGACTACCATATTTTTGCCTAAGGAAACCTAGACTGACATGCAGGTGGATCTGTTGTAGAGTACACATGATGTAAAACCAGTTTCTTGAGGATCCACTCACTATATATACTCGGTAAATCCAGCATCTGGACTGAACTCAGTGGCCAGAATTGTCCCATGTTTGGTTGAATGCTACAGACTAGGGCTGGGACTCTTCTCAAACTACTATAGACGTGCAGTTGATCTAGTACCCTCAGATTCTCTTTACTGTCAGTGAGGATAAACCGATACTTTGTGGGATTTGATTTTTTCCAGCCAAATGTAGATGTTCTCTTTAGAATAGGGAAATCACATGCTACAGAAGATTGTTTGGCTAAAAGGAGAGCTCAGAAGGATTAACTTGCAGGCAGACGTCTGCGTTGCCTGATGAAGTCAGGAAATCCCAGCTAAGTGTATTTCTTCCAGCAGCCCTCAGGGGGCCAAAAACTTTGTAGTCTTTTCACTCTCACTGCATTTCCCAGATCCAGTCCTGTTTTGTCTTGTCACTGTAACTGAACTTGGTGGAGGCAAGAGGCTGTGTCTTAAAAGCCTGATGTGAGGAGTCAGAGAATAAACCTGTTATGAGACTGAACTGTTTTTCATATGAGAGAGATGTATTTCAACTTTCTGAGCAACTCTTTCACACGGAGTCTGTTTACAGAATGAAATAAACCACATGCCTCAATCTTTAGTTATATAGTATCAGCAATACAGAAACCACTGGAAAAAGGCGGTGAACAGAGCCACCCGAGCACCATGGTCTATACGGCAGCCTTGCAAAGGCGTGAAGGAAGTGCTGTCTCAGTTTTCTAAAGGCAGAATCATAGAATCATAGTGGTTGGAAAAGACCTTTAAGATGATTGAGTCAAACTATTAACCTATCACTACCAATCCCATCTCTAAACCATGTCCCTAAGCACCTCATCTACCCATCTTTTAAAAGCTTCCAGGGATGGTGATTCCACCACTTCCCTGGGCAGCCTGTTGCAATGTTTGTCTACCCTTTCTGGGAAGAATATTTTCCTAATATCTAACCTAAACCTCCCCTGGTACAACTTGTAGTCATTTTCTCTCATCCTGTCACCCATTACCCAGGATAAGAGACCAACACTGACCTCTCTGCAACCTCTCTTCAGCTAGTTGTAGAGAGCGAGAAGGTCTCCCCTCCGCCTCCTCTTCTTGAGATTAAACAACCCCAGCTCCCTCAGTCGCTCCTCATAAGACTTGTTCTCCAGACCCTTCACCAGCTTCGTTGCCCTTCTTTGGACACGCTCCAGTGCCTCAATGGCCTTCTTGTGGTGAGGGGCCCAGAACTGAACGCAGTACTCGAGGTGAAGCCTCACCAGTGCAGAGTGCAGAGGGACAATCACTTCCCTACTCCTACTGGCCACACTATTCCTGATACAGGCCAGGATGCTATTTGCCTTCTTGGCCACCTGGGCACACTGCTGGCTCAAATGATGTTTTTAAAGAAGGTGTTTTTAAAGAACTGAGGTTAGTTAACTTTTTCACAATGATATTCCTCAAAGTGTTAATAGGCTGCTAAAATAGCTCAAGGCTGATCATGGGAAGGACAGATTTTTCTTTGATAGCTGAAAACATTGTCCTTTTTTTTTTTTTACAGATCTATGGAATAATAATAAAACTAAATCGTGTGATAAGAATATAGACTGAAGAACTTTAAGCTGGCATTGATTTTGAAAGGAAATCATCACTATTGATGAAAACATCTTGATGAAAATCCCATTTTCCATTTGAATTTTAGCCCAACATTTAAAGAGTAGATTGCAAACCAAATCCAGAATGGAGCTTTTTATATCCTATCAGATGATGTGAACTTTTAAAAAGTCCATTGCAGTTGTCAGTTGTACAGTCTTTGTTGTACAGCCTTATAGGATCTGTGATGCTACAGATGGTGAAAATAATTTCTACTGATGATTTTGAGAAATTAAATGTAAATGAGCACAACTTGTCCAAGCTTTGACAAGGCAAGGGTTGGAACGTCAGTCTGCAATGTAGAGAAAATGTCTGCGAGGTCAGCAAAACTAAGGTAGGATATGAACCCCAACATCATGTATTAAAAAAAGACTGTCTTCAAGGTAGGATTATACTTGAAAGCCCCTGTGCACTGTTTGTCGTCTCTACCTCACTGCTTTCTATGCCACTTCACAGGGAAAAACACCGTGTTCTGTTCCTGGTTGTTACAAAGATTATCTAAACTGTAGCATTCATTAGACCCTGAACAACAAAATGGGAGGCAGAAAATTTTAATTTGTGTGTAGGGACATTCTAAAGGTTTGAAGCCATGCTCTGTTAACTTTTAAGAAATACCATTTACATCAGTTTCCTTTTGAAAGGAAATGAATCCTATGCAAGAGTTGATGCTTTTTCTGATACTAGTATGCATATATGAACCATAAGAAACTGCATGCTACGCAGTTCTTAAAGAGAAATATTTATTTGAGAAGCTGTGTGTTTCTTCATATCGCATGCTTTAATTGAGGAATAATTTGCCAGAAGGATCAGTTTAGTATTGCTACCAAGGAAAAAAATTAGAAGTTTGTATTTTCTAGATCCCATCTGGACTTCTATTGCAAAGAGCTTATAGGTGGCAAAGAAAATCTGTATAGCATTTTCCGTTCAGTCTCTGACTGGTTGTGTAGAGATAAGTGAGATAGGAAGGTTGCCTGGGTTTGCCTTTGGAAGATGATACTAACTGTGTAGTAGTAGTCTGCTGTATCCTTATTTTTTCATGTCTTGTCAAGTGAAATTTTATTTGGATTTGTGTATTAGTTTTTCTTCTTTGGAGAAGTTACTCTAAGAAAAAGCAGCTTTTCTAGCAAAAGGGTCATTATCAATAGATCTTTTTAAAAACTTGTATTAAAGGTATATTTTAATTAAAATAGAAATATGACTGGCATATTCATTATGCATTGTGGTATTAAAGCATTTTCCTAACTAAAAAGTATCAGAGCAGCCTGCAGAGTCATAGAACCGCTTGCTGACTTGTGTAAGGTGAGCTGACATTGACCCACACCTCAGGTTCCCCTATTAGCCATCCTGTCTCCTGCTGGCAAAGAGCTTAGCTGTACAGCAAAGCATACTACTTTTATAAAAGCTGGTAGAATTTTATACATGAAGAATAGAATTCTTTTGCCCTTATTTCTACGAATTTTTTAATATCTGTGGGGCTTTTTCCATAATATGGAATAAAGAGGAAACTAAATCTCAAAAGGAGTTCGTTTTATAAGTGAAACTCCTCAGGGAAGCAGAGCTGCTTCTGGGCAGTTTGTTTTGTGAGATTGTAAAGCAAGGTATGAGAACTGCTTGACAAGTGTTTTTTAAGAGTTCAAGGTATATAAGTCTCTTGTTTGATTATGGAGAAATGAAATCTAAAATGCTACTGAGGGAAACTTGGTTATACTCTGAAAACTGCAGATAATGGGCAGCCTGCCTACCCATGCTGAATTTTATTTCTAACTTGTCACTGTTGTATGGGATGACACAGTGTCATTTTCAGAGTGGCACCGTGGGCTTTGGGGAACTTCCTGGTGACGGGAAAAATACAGTTATCCATTTTTTTAAAAATTCAAAATACACTTTGTGCTTTGAAGGGTCAGAAACAGAAAATATTCTTTCTGAGATTCTGAACACCTGTAGCCCATTCTTTCTCAATAATGCCACATATGTTGTGGAAGAAAATCTAAAGGAGGTAGAGAAGAAAGAAATTCATTATTAAGTCATGTGCATTCTACGTGACCTGACAGGAACAGCCATGTTCAGTACTTTAAACCACAATTTCACTAATTTGGCATGTAACAAAGGAATTTATTTTTGAATGACTAGCTGAAGTAAAATTCTGTCTTCTGACAACTTGTTTGTAATGAATTTTGCTTGGTCATATTCATCCTTCATTGTCCTTTGAGCTTGCCTACACTCAAAAAACATACCGCTTTTTTGTACTTGTGTTGGTTTTACAAAGCTAAATAGCAGAATTATCATGGGACGAGAGTTGAAACTTTTTTGTAAGGCAGTCTTATTTTACTAACATTCCAAGTAGCAATGATACCACTTTTTTATAACTAATAGGTTTAATCTAAACACTGTTATTCTTACTATTGTGACAATAGAAAGCCTCAAGATTCTTAAACTGCCAGTAAAAGCTAAACGTATCTTCTGCTATTTACTTGAAATACTGCAGTGCTGTCTTGACAGTCATCTGTTCTCCTAACATTATTTATTTATTTATAATAGCATTGATTTTCCTTCTGTGGCATTAAACGTTGACTATCACTGTTTGAGTGTGTGTAAATCCTTGCAGTTCTTTTGTGCATGAATTTTGTACTACTAGTTGCTTTTAGGTTGGCTACTACATGGATGCTATCTGGAGAGGGACTTGGACTGGCTGGGCAGTTGTGTTTTCTAGGGTAGGCAGTCCTGGTTCCAATGGGAGCACCCCCAGGGGCATCCCTGCAGAAGTGCACATAGAGTCCAGATGAAACTTGATTCCGTGAGACAAAATGCTTCTCTCAGCCAGAGATGATAAAGGCTTTAGGTGACTCAAGATTTCCACAAAGGGCAGCAGGGGTCAATGCGAAATCTGTGAAATGAAATGGTTGGTGTGGTTCACATCATACACATTTGAGGGGTGTTATTTCAGCATACCTTTTGTCTGGTCCCATGATGCCGTTAGTGGTTAGGAGCATATTTTCTGGTTTACGTTAATGTGAAAATAATCCAGTTGATGTTCTCCGAGACTGCACCATAATGCGAACCAAAGCACAATTAAGTGGAAAACTTGCCACTGAAGTGTGTTTGTTGTCTGAACTGACATACTAATGCAAATGAGTTCACAGGGAACCTAGTCATCCTGTTTAGAAATGCCACCAATTAGCACTTCACTCCACATATCTAAGTGAAGTCTTGGGCATGGTGCGTATCACATGGAGCAGGTTTTCCGATTCACTGGAAGCTCAGATTCACTGAAGGTCAGATTCTTGGCATTTTAATGTACTGTTCCAGTTGTGTTTCTACAAATTTCCAGCTAACAAGTCATACTGAGATGTATTTTGTAGCTGAATGTAATTTATCGTCAGATTTTATGGAAAGTTATTATATTTATGTTAGTAATGGTATTTTATTCTTCCAAAGAACAGAAGTCTTTTTCAATTCCCTAGCATACCTGAGGACAGTACTTGGAATTACTAAAGTATGAATAATCTCCAGATGTGAAGCTATATATTTAAAAATCATACTTAGTAAGAAGATTTCTACAAAAAGAAGAGTTTCCTTTTGGGGAATGCTGAAATTTTAAGCATATATGTTAAAGAATGTTTATCTGGCGTCACTTTGAAACAGAATAAAAAACTACTAATCACTCTAAATGGATTTAGTAAATTATTAAAGTAACAATTGCAAAAGGTTCACTATTCAATGTATTTTTGTAATTTTTTGTGATGAGTGCTGTTACTGGAAAGGAAGATTCTGTGAGCATTTGATTTTCTATTGTCTGTATTTTTTGGTAATTCCTTTTCATTACTCCACTGTAAGGTAGCTTTGGGCAATTGCAAATATGAATTGTCTTAGCAAAGACAATTTTGATCCTGATATAATAAATACATTTTTTACAGTGAGAACAATCAATCACTAGAACAACCTCTGCAAGGAGATGGCAGAGTCCCCATCACTGGAGGTTTTCAAGATATGACTGGGTAGGGTGCTAGATAATCTCATCTAAGCTCCCTTGGACCAGATGATCTTTCAAAGTCCCTTTTAATCTGGACTGATCTATATTTCTATGGTTCTAAAATTTGTTGTCAGTTTATCTTGTACTTGATTTAATAGAAGCTCTATGTGTGTGTATTTTATCTGTAATTGCTTGAGTAAGAGTTTAATCAAGTTCTAAATTTTCCATCAGATTTAAATATTAGGAAATGATGCATATAAAACATGTAGGCTTAGACAGTTTTGTACTTACAAAACAGTCTTTCATTGAGCAGTGGGAATATTTTTCTCAATTGTAAAACTTCATCTTCTTTCTGCTTCTACTGAGTAATAGCTATGTTCTCCCCTTGCTTGCCCCATACAGCTTTGTCATCCAGGATGGCTCTCTGAGATCTGTCTATCTGCAAGGTGAAACTTTCAAAGAGCTATTGGTGGCTATTTGTGGATTAGATGGAAAATGCTGCTCTGAGTAGCCATAATTTGTGGTGGTTTTAAACTGTCCTTTTTGGGGTTGTTTGTCTTCTGTAATAGATTCATCTGTCTTTCCAATATATTTGAAGAACATGAGAAAGGCAAAAAGCCTTCTGTTGTGAGGGAGTTTTGATGGAGAATAGGTGTAATTTGTCTTAACTTCCATAAGTTAACTTCTTCAGGTATTAATCTACCTTCATGGGAAGTCTCTCTCAGATGTCTAAAAATGCTTCCACTACTTAGAACCGATTTGTGCTGTTTTGAGTCATGCTGAGGTAATTAGAGTATAAAAGGTTGTCCCACTGTCAGCTAGACTAGGCAGTGAGAAAACAATGTTTACTTACCATTTGTTCTGGCAGGATAATGCATTTTACCAGAAAGAACTGGAATTTGAGAATGAAGAAGGGCTCAAACAAGGCGCCAAAAGCATTTTAGTTAGAGCTCTGTCTTCACTGCAAAACTAGCATGACTTATTTTAAGAAAAATTTGAAGTAAATTATAGATGACACTTAAAAGGTATATTTAGTATGTGTTCTTTTCCCTGACCACATGCTCTTCTTAATGGACAACTGCACAATTGACTGTAACTATTTTGGATATTGTGGCTGCCTTTTGAGGAAAAATGGAAAGACTGGCTCCTTTAGCTTCTTTCTTCTGATATGTGAATGATTACCTGATCTAATGAAATGTTAGAAAACACAGAACAAGATCTTTTCAGAAATTAAATTTTACTGCAAGTATGAGGTAAACCTGATTTGGTTTCTGAGTTTCTGCCTTGGAATGAAATGAAAGGTGGCTGACAGAAAGGACTATCAAACCAGCAGTGAATGCAGAGTGGACATCTAAAAGGATAAAGTTGCAAATGTTTGAAATCTATCTTTAAAACATTGGAGTGTAGTAGGTGTTTTCTAAAACTTTTGCTTTTTAAATATTGTTACAGACTTTTTGTTACTGCTTCCTCCTCCACCATTCGTAATCTGAATTGCTAAGAATGGTACCTGAAACCTAGACTTCAGCTGTATCATTTGCAACACAGTTTCTGCTACTCAGCAAGAGCAGTTCAAAGAGTTTAGGTTACAGACCTTCTGGGCCCAATCTGCATCTAACCAGGTCATCATCATCAGCTTCTGATTGATAAATGATTTATTTTGATGCCTGTGTGAAAAAGGAGGTCTCTTTTTCCTGGATATATCTGGTGAGTACAGATGTCAAAATCCATAAGAAATTCAGGGTTTTTTTCATTATTTTTGATGGCCCTTGTTCTTAAATAGCCAGTACAATTTTTTTATTACTTTCTAGCTAAAGATTCTTCTTTTCTCTTTCCTAGAAACACTGAAATATAATGTTTCTAAATTTTAACATTCCCCCTGCGTGCTACAGTTACTCAGTGACATTATCAAGACAGCAGCCAAGGGTTCCTGAGGTTTTGAGTCACAGTTCTGCAATAGGGTGCCAAAATCCTTACTAGACTTCCCTAGCATGCCTGATTGCCAGCTGAGGCTCCTAGGACTTCTAGAGTGCCAGCTCTGTGACAGAAATTCTGGCATAACTTTCTTTCCAGCATCTGGCAAACCTAGGGTGCTGGTGTCCTCTGTTAGACACATCTGGCACACTTTTCCACAACCCACAAAGTTTTGAATATCCCATGGCATGAACAGTCTGCTTGGTGTATATTCCCTACATCTACAGAGTTCTTTATTTCACCTGCAACCTTTTTATATTTGATGAGAATTTTGCAGAGCCCAGAGTGTGTTGGAGGAAGTCTTTTGGCAGAAAGACACTCACTTCCTCATTTTTCTGCAGGAGACAATAGGTTTAAGAAAGTACTCTTAAATTTATTTGATTTTCAGGATGCCAGATAACTTTTAAATTTCATAGTAAAAGCATAAACCACTATTCCTGGAATTGTACAAGAACTTTTTCACAAAAATACCCTAAAAAATTGGAACTGCAATATGAATTTGCAGAAACAAAACTGGAATAAAGTACTTGTAAATATTAATTTCATGCCTGACTACCTTTTGTCCTTTGAAAAACTCTCCCTAATAAAACAATAGTATTTGATTAATATATGTGCTATTAAAATATCAAATGCTAGGAAGCAAATTCATTCAACTAAAGAAACTCATAAATCTGAATAAAAAAGTTTTAACAGAAAGAAATGTCCAATTCTAAGAAAAAAGATTTTATATTTTTGATTCACATATATCACTCTGACAATATCTGTTATTACATATTTAATATGATTATTATGTATTACAAGGCAGCTTCAGTTTTCATGATGTACTAACAAGTATTATGTTAAGACTAGTAATAAATGTTTCAACATAATGGACACGGACCCTGAAGCAATAGCATTGTGTATTATGGAATTTCCACTTGCTATAAAGTAAAAAAACCCTGGATTTCATAATGAAAAAATAAATGAAAAATGATAGTTCAGTTAATGGAGACATTTGGGTTTCATTCTTCAATCAAGCTCATATTATTATGGGGCAGAATGCCTTGGATCTAACATCTGTCCTAGAAGTTTCTCTACCCATGCACACTAGCAGTCAATATGTGTATACTTGTCTGTGTGTATTTGTGACTGGAGAAAAGCTAGCAAAGAAAGTTTTCAAAGCAATGTCTGCATTTCCTGTTTTGCTGCTCTTATATAAAAGACCAAAATAATATTATGAGATAATATGAGAATCTTAAATATGCATATATGGGTTACTGTCAGCCATCCTTTGTTGTTATATTGGGTTTGCATGGCAAAGTTTTGGTAGAAGGGAGGCTACAGGGCTGGATTTTTTGAGAAGATGCCAGAAGCTTCCACTGTGTCTGACAGAGCCAGTGCCAGCTGCTGGCCAAGGCCGGGACAATCAGTGACAGTAGTAGCACTTCTGTGGTAACATGTTTAAGAAGGTGGGAAAAAACCCTGCGCTACTACAGCCACAGAAAGGAGTGAGAATATGTGAGAGCAACAACTCTGCAGACACCAAGGTCAGTGAAGAATGAGAGGGAGGAGGTGCTCCAGGAGCAGAGATTCCCCTGCAGCCTGTGGTGAAGACCATAGTGAGGCAGGCTGTCCCCCTGCAGCCCATGGAGGACCATGGTGGAGCAGATGTCCACCTGTAGCCAATGGAGGACCCCACGCTGGAGCAGGTGGATGCCGAAGGAGGCTGTGACCCCGCGGGAAGCCTGCGCTGGAGCAGGTTCCTGTCAAGACCTGTAGCCCGTGCAGAGAGGAGCCCACGCCGGAGCAGGTTTGCTGGCAGGACTTGTGACCATGTGACAGACCCATGCTGGAGCAGTCCCTTTCTGAAGGATTGTACCCTGTGGAAGTGATGCATGCTGGAGCAGTTTGTGAAGAACTGCAGCCCGTGGAAAGGACTCATATTGGAGAAGTTCATGAAGGACTATCTCCCGTGTGAGAGACCCCACACTTGAGCAGGGGAAGAGTGTGAGGAGTTGTCCCCCTGAGGAGAAAGGAGCAGCAGAGACCACGTGTAATGAACTGACCAGACCCCCATTCCTTGTCTACATATGCTGCTGTGGGGGAGGAGGTACGGAAATCAGGGATGAAGTTAAACGCAGGAAGAAGGGAGGGATGGGGAGAAGGTGTTTTAAAAATTAGTTTTTCTCTTCTAATTATTGTACTCTGATTTTGATTAGTAATAAATTAAACTAATTTCCCCAATTTGAATCTGTTTTGCCAGTGATGGTAACTGAAGAGTGATCTCTCCCTGTCCTTGCCTTGATCTATGAGCCTTTCATTATATTTTCTCTCCCCTGTCCATTTGAGGGTGGGAATGGATAGAACAGCTTTGGTGGGCACCTGTCATCCAGCCAAGGTCAACCCACCACATTTCCTGTGCTCACTTCTCAGGCTCAGGAGGGCTCTGTTTTATAGAATAAGATCTAAGAACCCTAATTCCTAGGTGCTTGCTATAAGGAACATATTTAGATTATGCGTATTTCTAATGAAATGACGTGTATTTGTGCATTTCTGTAGCTCAGTGGACTTTATTACTGTTATTTTTATTTGATTAAATAAAACATTGAGCTTTCCATAGTATTCTGCTTTTACCCAATGCTTCAGTGTGGTTTCTGCCATCACAAGAGAGTGAGGTAATTTATGCTAGTGATGTCAAAAGCCAGATAAAAACAATAACAGACAGCAAGTGAATTGGAATAATGCAGTTTATCGAATTGCTAATTTGAAATGTTTAATTGTATCTAACTGTTATACTGCATTGAAATATGGAACAGGAGGAGTCTTTTGGTATGTCTGGAGAGCACCTACTATCAGAACTTGGAACAGATGGTGCTCACCCAGGAGTGCTACAGGAACTCAAGGGGGAAATAGCTGGATTAGTACTGGTGATGTGTAACTTCACACAAAATTGTCTGGGCACCTAGAATTAGAGGACAGCAAATACAATGCCAGTTCTTAGAAAGGAATTGATGTATAATCTAAAGAACTTCAAGCCTGTAAGTCTCTGTCTGTGCTGCATAAAGTAGTAGAAATTACTTTAGACTTTGTGAACAACTAGATAAATATGATAGAGATATGGTAGATATACTTATGAATAGTATGGCTTTTGTGAAAGCAAGTCTTGCATAATGATCCTTTTGGAGTTCTCTGAAGGACTTGACACATCTCATTGATGAGAATGACCTGAATGATGTGCTGTACTTGAACGTCATAACACCTATAGATATCTCTCATCAGAGGCTTTTATGAAAACAAGGAAGCCACGACCTAAGTGGGAACGTGTTTCCTTTGATAATTAATTAGTTGAAAGACAAAAACTGAGCATGGTAGTAAATTACTTGGTTTTTTAACTGAAAGACAGAAGTCTACATGAGATTTGGTCTGGCATCTGAGCAGTTCTGTATATTTTTAAGTGACCTGGAAAAAGTGATAGTGTAATGACGCAGAAGGTTTGCTGATAATTGCCATTTATTATAGAGAACAGGGGCTATGGCTGACTGCGAAGAATGATGGAGGTACCTTAAGACACTGTGTGAATGAGCAACAAAATGGGTGAAATTCGAGTAGATAAACACTGGGATTTTTTTCTTCCTTTACTTTTTATATTAAATGATGACTTCTGATTTGGTCCTTGCCACACAATAGTGAGTTACTGTGTAACAAGGACAAATACCATTCTGTCATTACATATATAGTAATGAAAACATCAACTTAATGTTAAAATGCAGTCAAAAAAGGAAATAAGATGTTAAGAGTCATTAAAAAGGTAATGGAGAACAAAGCAAAACACTGGTGCAGTGTTGCAGAAACCCATGGTTTGTCAACATTCTGAATACTGGGCATGTTTCTGCCCTTCTGTTGTCAAAAAATGATGAGGAAGAAGTGGAGAAGATTCAAAAAGAGTAATGATAGCAACAGAACAACTTTCTTATCAGGAAGGTGTTGCTTGTGTGTTCAGAGATGAAATTGCAATATTTCACCCAGTGTTTACTCCCTTACAGGTAGGAGTTTAAACTACTGTTTCTTAAGTATGTGTAATTTGATAGAAATTCAAATATGAATCCATTTAATGTTAAAATATGTTCCAAGCAATTTTTCAAGATGAAGCTGATTCAGAGCGTAATGAAATCAGTTGGATGGGTTCCTGTGAATGACAGTAGACCTGGAAACAGGCACACCAGAGCAAATAAAGAGCCTGCTGTTAGAATTTGATGAACACAGTTGTGTTGGACCAGGACTAGAGCTGTATTTTATCCACCTTTTTCCATACGTATTCCATGTAGAGTTTGTGAAACGTGATATTCAGTGATAGAATATGTAATTTTGGCTGAGTGCTTACATATCAAAGCAGCAAAAAATAAGGAGTGGGCGGTTTTACTAAATGTCTGTTTAATGTCCTCTCCCTTAAAAGTATTTTTTTATGCCTGAATAATGATTCATCAAGTTTTCTAAAAGCTTTGGTCATTATTTAGATTGTTCTTATTATTACTAGTGTTTGGATGAGACACTGCATAAGAGAATGAATGGTGAAACCTGTAATAGAAAGATTGAGAAGATTTTTGTTAGTTCTTTATGTAAGAAAACATTTAGCTTCTTGAAATGCAGAAAAGAGAGATATTAACAGCATTATATTGCATTAAACCAGTGTTTGCTGCAATAAATGTCTTACCTACTCTGCAGGTTGCCATTTGCAAATAGGGTAGTTTCTCCATTTTTCTAGTATTTGCAATTTAAACTTGTATTTCAATCACTGGTAGGAGAGGTTATTTTTAATAAGTATAAGCAGATGCCTTTTCTTGCTTTTGGCAACTTTAATGTGAGGAAAAAAAAAAACCAAAAAAGATTTGCTAATTAATGTTTTTGCCTGCTGAGGCTCCTTACCTTAAGTGAGCCCTGTTTGTCACAGTTGTGTTGCAAGCTTTCAAGCTTTTTGTCCTGAGGACTAACTGGCAGGCTCGATGGACTGTGATGTTCAAAAAATATGGAACAGAATTCAAGAACTAGAATGCAGCCAGAATTTTAGACACCTTTGTGCATTTAATATGAGGTACTCTAAATGTTTTTTCCTACTCTTTACAGCTTCTTCTGAATATTTTATATTACAATGAATTCTGCAGCTTTTCTTTCTTTCTTTCTTTCTTTCTTTCTTTCTTTCTTTCTTTGGGCTCTCCCCTGCCACCCAGAGCAAGGATCTGATTTAAAGCCAAAATATTTATTTTGTAAATTACTCCGTATTTTTTGAAATGATGGTGTGAGGGTGGTGAGACACTGGCACAGGTTGCCCAGAGAAGTTGTGGATGCCCCCTCTCTGGAAGTGTTCAAGGCCATGCTGGATGAGGCTTTGAGCAACAACTACTGCTTGGAAGTAGATGATCTTTAAAGTGCCTTCCAACACAAGCCATTCTTTTATTCCATGATTCTGCAATGATGCAAAATCAGCTGTGGCTCTATTATATTTGTCCTTAAAGACTGTAGTCCGTTTAGGGTATTAAGGCTATATCAGTTTAATAAAGGCCCATTATTTTACATGGTTTTCAGAGGTACTTCTTGAGGAAACTACTGGGATAGTTAAATTCCACAGGTAATCATATGTCCCTGTCTCATTTTGAGATTATGATTTGAAACTTACTTTATTCTTAGTCCATCTAACTGAAGGTCAGATGTTACGGGTGTTAAAAATAGACTGATCCCACTGAATCCATTGTGACTGCTGATGCCATTAGAAAGATTTGAACCTTATTTAATATTTACTTAAAATTATGCATTACTTTTGCTCTATCTAGGCTTGTTATGGCACTCTCTCCTTCCCTCTTCCTTCATAGGCTTTATATCTTTACTTGTCTCCTATGTACAATGTTTAGAATCAAAACCCATGGTTGCTTGTGTTGCGACAGTGCCTGTAATCCTCAGTAAGAATCTGCACCCTTGTGCTGTGTGCAACAGAAGGTGATGTCGGTTTTTTCCTTTGGAAATCCTCTGAAGATTGCATCCTGGAGATTACCTACACCAGCAACTGTAGTTTGGACAAGCATTTGTCAGATTTCGTATATACTGTAATCCTATTATGTTTTGTGGTGGCACATTAGTGACCAAGGAAATATGAGCTCATATTAAAGCCAAACCATTTGCTTTAATATGAGCTTTGGCTTTAATGGTGATATTGAGATCAAGTTTAATTCTTGGGACAATAAATTTGAGTTTGGAAAAGAATTAATTTGGTGTTCTTTGTCCTTTTTTTAAAAAAAACAACAAACAAACCTGTTGTGCTAATTATCAGCAAGCCATGAATGGAAGAGTGATAGTTTGCTCACTTGATGCATGGACATTTAATCACTTACGCTGTCTCTGAATTTCGACTTTCTCATTTCAGAATACAGCTAGCAATATAGTCAAACAAACCTTCATCTGCAGTATGACTGCAAGTTGATGCAGCAATTGGCATAAAACTTGCTAGTAAAAGCTTAACCATACCTCCTGTTTGCATTTTCATAGTCTGCTGGCATGATTTGTTAAAGTATAATCATTCCTTTTTATACACAGATGCTAGTTTATTCAGTCTTTGTAGTAATTAGAGAGCAAGTCTTTAAATTTGCCTCATTTGTGTCAAATAAAATTGAGTACCTATTGAGCTTCTAATGTTATATCTGTAAAGCCTGCAATTGACGTTTTTTAGCAAATATATGGCTTTTACTGTGTCTCTAAAAATTTAGTAATTTGATCCTCATTTAGAGTCCGTTATGAATAGTTGTCCTGAATGACAAATTAAAATAATATAAGTCATGAATAGACCTGCCTGAGTTGAAACTGTTTGTTTGGGTTTTTTTTAATAAAATATTTGCATAATATTAAAAGTATAGGTGAGAGGTCGACAAGAAGGGCAAAATTTGGTGCTTAGTAAAGTGACAATTTTTCAGTTGTTATTAATAAATGAAATGCTGGTACAGTTAATGTATACAAAATTTTATTTATGGAACTGTTATTTAACGGGCTATTATGCCTTGTTGCTTTGAAGACTAGCATCATTAACACGAATTGTACCAGCGCACTTGCTAAGACTGCCTTATTTACTAGAGATAAATAATATCTTAAGCTACATCTATGTTTTCTTGAAAGAATAGATGCGTCACAGGAGTTAGCTCATGTTAGAAATAAGTAAATTAGAAGTGGACCCAATTTAGGAAGCTTCCTTAAATTTATATCTGCTCAAAATAGTATATTTAGAACATTATGTGGGATCCTAGTGTACCTCAAATGCCTGTGTGCTTCAGTGTCTGAAATACTAGGGATTCAACAAAGCTTTTCATCACGGTCTTTGTCTTTATACCCTATGCTATGCTTACATGTCTACAAGTTGTGCACATAGCTTTGTTTCTTATCTTCTTTTAGGTTTTAAAATACACCACTGTCTGTAATAGAAAATGTAACTGGGACTGTTACAGATTTGTGGACATGTTTTTTTAAATTTTCTTGGCTATTTAAGGTAGGCTGTTTCCTAGGATTTTGCTGTCCTTTTTCATACTTTAATTTTCACATTCCTTATTCAACCAATTTTCAGTCTGTTCTTGCAGCACCATAGTAAAAATATTTTGAGATGTAAATGTAATGTTTGAATTCCCCACATATTCATGGGGTTTTTTGGCATTCCTACTTACATTAATTGGGAAATATGAGGGTGTATTTATTTATGGTCCAAAGTTCTTCTCAGACAATATTAAATTCAAAATGTCTACATTCAACATCTGTGGACTTTGAGTTTTGTACATTTTAAAATATAGTGGAATTTAGCAAAATTCACCATGGTCAATGGAAACACCTGTTGGCAACTTCAGTGGCTTTTTGATCATCAGAACCCTTGAATACTGTTTGTGAAGTATGTGAATTTCAGTATGATAAACAAAAGTTGTATACCTGGCCTGTGACTGTGATGCATTTTGCTTTATTATCTTGAATGTCCAAAAACGGAGTCCAAAAAACTGAAGAGATGTGATCTTTGAGGCTTGATGTAAGTATATATCTAAACAGGAGTTTAACCTAGATGAAGACAACGAGGCTATCGGTAGGATTAAGAATTATGATATATGTGTTAAATTAATTAAAAAAAAAATTAAGAATATTTTTATACACTTTACTGGATTAATGCTAAAAAGCTTTGGTATAGGTAAAAAAAAAAAAAATCATAGAATCATAGAATAGTTTGGGTTGGAAGGGACCTTTAAAGGTCACCTAGTCCAGCTCCACCCCTTCAATGAACAGGGACATCTTCAACTAGATTGGAATAATATCTTTTTTGTGTTCTTTACTAACTACTAATATTAGAAAGGCTTGGATTATGGAGCGTATTTTATCCATATGTTTAGTTACAATTTAATTGAAAGAAAGGGGAATTTTTCAGTTTATCTGTAATCGCATTCTTGGTAGGAAATATTTGTACTAATCTCTTCCTTCTGTTTTATCTCCTTCCCCTTTAGCCTATAGTGTGTTTCCTTACGATACAGAAGAAATATCTTTTATTAATTCCTTCATTAACTGCTGAAGTTTAACAGGGCTTGGGTGAACTGAAGTTCATTTCCCTCAGACGTCTCTAGTTTCCTTGGGAAGATATGAAACTGTGAAAGCTTGTACTAATCCAGAATAGGCTATGGGCAAAAATAAATCCTCTGTGCAGCTTTATGAGAAGACTTTTTATAGAAGAACTAGAAAAATTATGCATCTTTAAAAATTATTCAAAAGACTGATATAGCAAACTCTTAAATTCTCTCAGAGATCACCTTGTATGCTTCTGTACAGTTTCAGTATGTTCTGACTGGAAGTTATATTTAGTACTTTAGCATTTTCAGTATCATTTAGAACATTAATAAATTTGGAAACTGTATCAACTGCTTCCCAGAAATTGCAAAATTGCTCTTTCAGTTGAGGATTCCAAGTATGTAATGTTCCTAGACTAAATATCAGTATTTCCTGATAATAAACCTGATAAGAGGCAACTTCAGTGGGCAAATGAGAGCAATAATGATATGATAGTGCTAGAGCTAAATGACTTCATGAAAATAGTTTTTTCAGAAGCATCTTGATGCAGTTTGAAAATCTGAATTCATTCAAATAATAAAATAGTTAAGTTACTGAGCAGAGATGGTATCAGACTTTTTTCTTCTAGATTTTTTTTTTTCCACAAGCAGATGGCATCTGATGACTACAGTGCAAAAGTGACTTTTTTTTTTGTTTGAGACAGTTCCTTTGGAAATGATGCAGAATTTTGTTTAGATTGTTTCTTTCATCTTGTTGCCAGGAAATCTGAAATTACATGAATGATTGATTGGAATTACTTTTTTTTTTTTTAAACCTTTCTCTTCTGCATTTACATATTTTTAGGGGGTTTTTCCCTTTGAAAAGTAAGCACTTCACTTACGTCATCATTGGATTCAATGTGATTGATTTTTAAATTATCTTGGTACCCTGGAGTTCTAATTCTGATCTTTGAAGGGCTTACTTTGAGTTTTGAATCATCCACAAATGTTATGTATTTATGTTTTTTCCCTCATCCTTTAAATACCGAAATTAACATTAGCTAATAGAGTCCTCTGCACGACTCTTAACATACTCTAGATGAATTAATCAGTCCTACTGACTGAAATATAGTTAACTTCTCTAAATATATTTTGCTTCCTCATTCCGACCTGTGTTTCTGCAGACAAGAGTTATTAACATTCTTCATCATGTGGGAGTACACAGAGTTAAACAAAGGTCAGGTGTAGAGTCACAGCAGTGAAGTGCTTGCCCCTTGGCCTGCAGCACAGGAACAGCTGGTTTGACTGCTATTCTTCACCCATACTGGAGAATTCTAAGATATAGCAGAATGGCTCAAAATCTTATGCTTACACGTGATTGATTTAGATTTAGTAATTTGTTTTTACTGTCTCTGGAGTCATTTAACTCCCTGTGCAATACAGCAGTTATATTTCACTGAAATAAAAAGAAATATGTAGGGCAAATTTTAATTTCATTTGATAGTGGTGATAATTCTGTCTTCTAAGTAGCCCTATACAATTATGAAGCCATTGTACCAATACTATAAAGCTCAAAATAAAGTAGTTATAAGCCTGCCTACTCAATTTTTGTTCTATCTGAACACTGCTGCCGCTTCAGTCTCAGAATCAAATGTTTTTCTGAGGCAATCTTCAGTCAAATAATTAATAAATAATCGCTGTTTGTTTATCTGAGTGCATTGTGACACACAGAAGATGTGGAGAAAAGCATTTCACACTCCTCAGAATGTGGAACTGTATTTAGAGACAAAGCATGAACTGATGTAGAGAGTCACACATGTAGGTTAATGAGTGTAATTCTTGAGTTTACGCTTGGTTCCCTTTCTGGGTGTTCATTTTGTGACTATATGGGGAGCAGTATCTGTTCATGTTTTTGATAACATAGATTCTCTAGTCATTATGACGTCTAACCCATTCTAAATCTGAGACTAGCAGGTGATGGGGACTCTGACATTCTGCCTATTCAAAAGTTATCTATTATATGGTCTAAGTTGTTATACCTTGAGATAAATCCATGGTTAATCTGAAACATGAATATCATCTGCAGTTTTGTTCCTTTATCTCAGAGAGGTTATCTTTAGAGCTAAAAAAGCTTCAAAGGTGGCAAGTATGCTTAAAGGTGTGGAATTAATTACTTGTTATCAGCCCATTTTTAAACTCTACCAGAGATATTTTCTACTTCTTCTTTGTAATTATGAGAATTTGTGCTCATGAATTACAAAATAGCAGAGCCTATTGGTTATTACAGGTACAGACCAAATGCTAGCATTTTATTTCCATTGTTCAGACTGTGCTGTCAAAGTGTAGGATACTAGAAGCAGTAATCTTTCCCCTGAGATAAGTTTGACTTTCTCTTGGCTATAGATAAGGAATAATAGCTTTTTCATTTCCTTGGACTGTTTAGTGTGGAAACAAACTGAACTGTAAAGATAGTGTTAAAAGTCTAATTTCTAGAATGCTGGTGTTGAAATAAAAATCCACTGTACCCATCTTCCTAGAATGCATCTTTTGCTTACTTTAGAAATTCAGAGAAATTCAGAATAAGCTCTCATGTACTCCAGTACCTTCATTGCTGTGTTCTAAGAACTTTCCAAGTCAAGAGAGATTAAGAGTACAAGAAGTACTTGTATATTTCCTTTATTAATGTAAAAGTGTAGTATATCATAGGTGCATATTTTATTTTAAAATTCCAGAATTGTCAGCAGAATGAAAAAATGTTTTTATGGGAAAGAAATAGCAGGGAAAATAGTGATTTTGTAGACAGAATTTGAAGTAATGTGTATTTTCATGCAGGAAATACAAAGGTTCAGTGGCAGTGACATGGTTCATGAGGAATTGTGTAGGAGAAAAAACATGTTCTTAGCACTGAGAAAAGTGTGAAAATGTCTTGGGCTTTGTTTATACTGGGGAAAATGCCACATGTAAAAATTGCAGTAGTAAACATGTTTGATCATGTGTTAAAATTGTTCTCTACTTCACGCATTACTCAAAAATACAGTTGATTAAGCTAGGCTGCATCCATATTAAAATATTATTGGAATGCCAATTTGTACTTGGCCTTGGAGAGCTTTGGGGGTTGTGAAGCAAGCCCTTGACATAAGCCAAAGAACTTGCCCATGAGAAGACAGACAGGGTGAGCATCTCAAGTGTGGCCTTGCTCCTGCTACATGTTCCATCTGGCCCTATGCCATCTATAGCCAACCTCCTGACATGTACTCTCAAGGTTTAGCATGTTAGTATAATATGTCTTTACCTAGATGGTTCCATCTGCTGTATTACTCCAAGGTGACCTTCAATGTGTTTTGAGTCCCTAGGCAAGCGTTTTCAGCTTGAATAAAACTCATATTCTAGACTTGAGTTTGCCACTAGTACAGTGACCCAATACTCATGATCTGAGTCTTGACACTTATCATCATACTGCATGGCTATAACAAATAATTAATACTCGATTCTTAACAAGAATCCCTAAACACGTGCTTGCAGAATAGTCTAGAAGCCCAAGTGGTGTGAACAAGCACGCTAGTCCTTCAAACTAAGCTTAAAATATCAAGTGTTCTGACTTTGTTTTGGTGGTCTTTCCAATCTTTCAATTTCTAGCTTTCCCATTTATTGATAACTTATCCCTCTAAATAGGAAACTCTACAAAGGAAAAGTCACTGACTTTACAAACTTGATTTCTACTCTTTGCAAAGCCATAAGCAGGAAGTTTTCATTCATTCTCATTGCAATTAAATATAAATGAACATAGGGTGACCAGGAAAACAAAGAATTTTGTGTCCTTCTGAACTTGCTGAAAAGCCTACTAAGCATCTGTATACTACCCGTCATCTCTAAGGCCTAAAGCATGTAACAGGAAATAAAAAATAAAATGAATTTTAAGTGATTTAGTAAAAAATGCTTTAAAACAGTTTGATGTCATTGGAGATGTTGGAATATGATAGTTGTGGAAACATTTCTAACTTTTTAGTGGAAGCAATGTTGTTTCACTGAACTTAGTATTACTGCTTATTGTTAAAATTTGTTGATACCGAAGAACTACTTGCTGTGTAGGTGAGTCTAATGTACTGGACGCTGTGTGCTGTGACTGTATACGTAAAAATAGAAGCCAAGTGGTGAGAATTGCATGTCAGGTCCTTGAGTGTACAGCTTGCAAATCTTGCATCCCTCCCTATGATTTATTAAGGATTGACTAAAACCTGGAAATAAAACTTTGTTGGGTCACAAGCCATGTGGCAGGGAGAAGAATGCTAAAAATATATAGCAAATTCTAGGCTGAAATCCATTTTCAAACTGGTGTTTGTACAATGTGCAAGTAAAGACTAAATGGCAATTCAACAATAGAAAAGAGAGATAAAGCAATGGACTTCAAGAATTACATCTTTTTCCCTGATTATAATGAGAAAAACAAAAATAAACTGTTCAGGATAAATTTAGAAAATATGTTAACTACTTCAGTATAGTTTTTGTATTAATCGAACTACATACATTGACATATACAACTGCTTTTGAAGTAAGTGCTGTGGAAGATTTGGCCATTGATAAATTGAGCTAAATTGTTCTTTAGGCAATTTAATACCTCCCATGTTGAATGTAAGGAATTTTTCTAAGAACATAATCTTGAAAGATTATATTTGAAAGGAAATATAATTTGCACACAAATACTCAACTTTCCTAACAGATGTTTAGTGGAGGAAAAAGATGCTAGCTATGTGACAGAGTAATTTGTACAATACTAATTGGAGGCTTGATTTTGCCAAACAGACAAGAGGCTGATCAGAAAATGTGGAGAAAGTTGGATCTGAGGGACAGCTGTGCTCACATGTTGGAAGAATCTTCACAGATGTGGTTTTATGAAACCCAGTTTTATGGCAGCAAACCAAAGACGCTATGACTCATGCAAATTGAAATCTGCTTTACTTATTCATCACTTTAACAGTTTTTTTGAGATGTGCATTAGTTAACAAAGACTTGGACTATATCTGGTTACAATGAGTTATTCCAACTTTTCCTAAAAAAATGCTACCTGTTTTGCCATAGAAATGAAATACTAGTGTGGATTTCTTAAAAAAATTTTTAAAATCTGTATAATATAAGAAAGGTCTTTAGGAGCAGTTACTTTTCATAATGCGTTACAATTATTTTTCCAAGATCAAACACCAGATTGGAAAATACAATATTAGTATATACTCACACTCTCCATCAGAATAATCACATGATCCATGATTATATAACCGGTGCATGCTACAGTAGGCTTGTTAAAAAATTCTCATAAATTTCATTATGGTTTATATATTAATTCATTCATGCTTGCAATTACATTGAAAAGTACTTGAAAATCATAGAATCATAGAATATTGGAAAAGACCCTTAAGATCGTCGAGTCCAACCATCAACCTAATGCTACCAAGTCCACTGCTAAACCATGTCCCTAAGTGACACATTTACACATCTTTTACATACCTCCAGGGGTGCTGGCTGACTCAACCTCTTTCCTGGGCAGCCTGGTTTTTTATATATACATATATATATATATATATATATATATATATATATATATATATATATATATATATATATATATAGTGTGTGTGTGTGTATATATATATATATATATATAATGCTATATGAAAGTAAGCACTCCGTTTACCTGGGATGTTTTAGACTCTAAACTTCCACTTAAATGTGAAGGTGTTTTAGTCTTAGCTTCTTTTTGCTGTTCGTTTGAATAGTCATTTCTGTAGGAAAGCTGGGCATACTATTCCCATTGGGAGTCAATAATAATACTTAAAATTTTGGTAAGAAAACCGTTGATCATAGAAAGAACACATCCCTCAGAATTTGATTGAAATGCACTATTGAATCAACTCTTGATACCACAGAGACTTTGTGATATGAAATGAGCCTTGTTTACTAATCTTATAAAAAATATTATCTCGGTATAACTGAACTGTTTTTATTGGGCACTCGTTAAGTTCCAATAAGCATTTGGGTTGTTTTCCTACTTCTTGACTTTTCAAATAGTAATTTTTTTAATGCTTTGACTATAATTGGTTTGTTTGGAATTATTTGTGTCTCATGTGTGTACATATGTGTGTAATTTACTGCCACATCTCAATCCTATTTTATTCAGGACTCTTTTAAGGATTACATTAAGGTTTTACCTCTCAGAATAAAAGCTATAATTCAATGATGTCAGTGGTTAAGATACTCAGAAAGATAAGTAAGCCAAAAATATAAATCTTTCTTGTATAGCAATTAATACTTTATGTCCTCAAATAATTCTTTAGTAGAGCCTAAAAATACATAGCCTGTATTTTAATGATGTGCATGAAGTAGTAAGGTGGAGTCTTGTTTATTGTGACAGATTGAAGATAGGATGAGTTCTGAGAAAATACTTTTCATCAAATGTATATTTAGTTGAGTGCATGTTCTTTAGCATTAGGACTGAAGTATGCATATAAAATATGAGATGATAATACCATCAGATCAATTGAGGAACAATACATGATTTCCAAATGGTTTGGAATAGTTTGATTTTTATTTTTGTTTTCCAGCCTTGAAGACCCTTTTGCTTTCTTCCTTTAAAGACAATTGTGAAACTGAGTCATAGTCTAAGCAAATGGTGGAATTCTCTGAAAAATGGAATTTTAGTTTCTCTATCTCTCAGCACTAGATTCCTTCTATTTCAGCTTGTGACAAGTTCACAGAGGCACAGACATTCTTTGAATGTGCAAAAGAATTCCTTCACTAGTACTAGGAAAAATGAATGGCATCTCAGCAATTGCTTCTGAACTTAAAAGCTTAGAGATATAAATGGAACAGGTACCATTTCAATACCCAAGAGCAGGTTAGTGTGAGTATAGATTTGTCCACTTTAATGCTCAGGGATACGCAGGTTACAACCTCTTCTGGAGCTGACCACACGCAGCCAGCAGTTGTCCTGGTGAGAGTTCCCCTTTTTGTACCCAGTCACGTGGCTGCCACACAGGCCCCGGCTGCGAAACCGTCTGCCAGGTTTGTTACTGTTCCTCTTGTCAGCAGCAAGCTGCTCGCCAGCCTTCCTTCTCCAGCCCACCCTCATTCTGCTGCCTTTGCTGCCTGCTCTCTCCTTAATATGGCTTCTGACTTCATGCTCATCAGTTTCTTTTAATGGGCGGTGGTGGACCTCAGCTGTCTTGTGGCAGAGGATTGATGCAGCACTTTGTAATAAGTTTCATTAAAAAAAAAATTATATCAGTATATTGCTGTATACATGCATTTATTAGAGGCCTGAACTAAACATTTTAAATACAGTTGGGCTTCATGATTTTATTGTGCATCTACTTCCTTAGTTTTGGAATGTATCACGTTGAAGTTCTCAGTCCAAATATCTTCAAACTTTAATATAGTTAAGGTTTACATTTTATTTTGGTGCCAGTAAATTCTGAAAAAACAGCTCCTATCTCAATTACATGTGCTTGTATTTTAGATAAAAGCTAAACAGTATCAGTTGCTTCTATTTTAAAAAATTATTATAGTGTTCAAGATTTAATAAATTACCATCCTGGCATTTTGACTAAAAGGAACATGCTTTCCGGATAATATTTATTTTATTGGCTTCTTTTTGTAGACTTTTTTCTACTAATTTCACACACAGATTTCTCTGATCCTCTCCTTGCCTATGCAAAAGGAATGATTCTGTTCAGTTTGTTCTTATCAGCTGGAAGGGACTGAATTTTTGTGATTTCCTAGCAGTTCCTATGTTTATCAACAAATTCTGTTCAAATTTGGGAGCCAGAGGAAAAAAAAATGTAGGAACTGTCATCCTCCAGCCTTACATAACAGTGTAATTTCCATAGATTAATCTTATTGATGAGAAAATTTTCTTCAATGTCTGGAGCTTCATGAGTACTAAGTAGGCAGCCCAGGGAATGAATAATGGAGTCTCAAATGAGTCTCTTCATTTAGCCACTGGTTCTCCTAAAGTTTGCAGGAATTTAATGTTTAGAAACTTTGCCATTATGTAGAATGGGCTGAAATTTGCCCTGGGATCTAGAAACTACTAAGGCTGTATGAAAGGGCACAAAACTGTGACATACATTATATTAACGACATAAACGATGTCTTTTGGAAACCAGCTACAGCCTCCCTCCCTTGCTTTCAAGCTAATATGCAGTAGCAATCTAAAGTGGTTCCTCCACTCTTTTCCTCAGACTCTGAAATGGCACTTCTGTTCTTTGCTACCAGTAAAGTCTCTACTGGTTTCCCACTGGCTGAAGTGTGGAACTGGGACATGCCTTGAGCTCTAAATCTAGCATTCACTTCAAACATTAAGCTGTGTTCTTTGTAATAATTGCTGTTATTTAGCTCCCATGACTCATCCTTCTTCATGTGATTGTCCTTCATCAGCATCTGTCTACAGAACTCTAGGCCACCATTCTTGATCCTCTTCTTCAGTGAGAAAGTCACAGAAAAATTTTATTTGTGATATGTCTTTAGCTACAATTACCATGCCAAATTGATAATCTGTTTTTCTGTTTCAAACTAAATTTTCTTCTGACCAAACTAAATCTGTTTGTCTAACCTACGTATTAAGCTGCAAGCTTAACTAGCAAACAGATTTGTCTCCTAAACCTTTTTAATTTTCTTGGCTGCTGGAGACTTCAGGCTGATAAATACAACATCTTAAATTCAGAATATGAGTGAATCTGCCTATGTCTTCTTGCACAGTATTTCTTTTGTTACATTTCCTCTCCAGCCATGCAGCACTAACCCAGACTTTGCCAAATTATTTCAGTCATTGAAATACTTTCCCCTCTGTTTTGGGAAAGTGCAAGCTTGTCTCACTCATACCTTTCAAATATTTTCTTTATTCTTCCTGTCACTTTGACTATGGCTGTTTCTTTCTTTACCTCTCCCAGTGCAAGTTCCTCAAATGCTTGACATGCAAAAACACTTTTGTCTCCAGGTTTCAAAATGTTTTCTGTTGTGGTGCTTCATTCACAGCAAGGTGTTGCTTCATTCCTCTGGCTGGTTAATGGTGATGGATTTTGTTCCCCATTTAATAAATTTTACAGTGAGTGCTTGTTTGGAAGAAATTGTTTAATGCTCTGTTAACATTTGTATACTCAGCTTCCCAGCATCATCTTTAGCTTTCTATGCTCTGATTTACCTGTGCTTATCCAGTCCTCATTTAACATCTATAACACCTCTTCCTTCAATGCTATATCATTCTGTGTTTTTTCTCTTGGGTACTATTTCAAAACTGCTGTGGTTCTGTAATCGTGTCTCACCTAGGCAGTTCAGTTTGAAGTATGCACTGAGTTTTTATAAACAGAATGTGTTAGTCATTTCATAGTCGTTATTCCAAATACATTTTGAAAAGTAGATTATTTAATGATTAGTATTTCTACAAGAAGAACTGCTAATTGAGAAAGAATGTCATATCACAAGCTTTCTTGAGTAGTAGACCAATCATTTCACTAGAAAAAGTAGGTATCACTCAAAGTATTTGAAAAAGTATTAATCTCCATGTCATAAAATTTGGCACGGGTATAGATCTATTATTTTTTTGCTGTGATTGCTATTGAAGCAGAAATGAAAGGCTTGGACAAGAACAGGAAGAGGTGAATATCCGCAATGGTGGATACTGTGTTCTCAAAAATGCTAAAGACAGGAGATTTGCAGCTTTTGACAAGCAAGGGATGTATTTTCCAAGTCAATAGCTGTCATTAGACGTAGAGATAATATTAAAAGTTCAGGTAAGTGTAGTGAAAACATGAAGGTGATTGAGTGCAACTGTTGTTTGTTCCCCACACTGCCACAATCTAATTCCTGACTGTGGCTCTTTGTACACAGGTTCCGCTCCTGGAATTTTATTTAACTAAGTTAAGGTGAAATGATAGCATTTGCAAAAGAACATTGAACTTCAGGGAAAGAAAAAGAAAGATGTGTATTTCTTGACAAGAAACCAAAGAGTTCTGTAAGCACTGCATTTCTTAGTCCTCATACTGACAGAGAAGTGTATGGCTGTGTTTATATTTAAAGCACAGTGCTACAGTACTGTAGCACAGAGTTCTGTCTTTTCATTAATCACTTTTTTTGAAAGTCAACAAGCAAAATATTGGCAAAGCTTCACATCAAGATCTGGACTACAGAGTTGTTAAAGATGTTTGAACATCAGTTCAATTAAGCGTAAAGCAATTGACAGACTTACTGTCTCCTTTTCTTAGGAGCAAACTAGCTGTGAATAGACAACGCTGCTGTGTTCATATGAAACCGACTTTTGTTCTTCTGCAATACTTTCATATTCTCAGTAGCATATGAAACTCCTGGAGTTCTATTTCCCCTAGTCAATGGGCAGAAATTGTTAATTATTTTTGTCATTACAGCACTCATAAAAACAATTTTAAGAAGTTAGTGTAGAAGTTTTTCCAGAGGTGGCATTAACAGTGACTTTGCAGGGAACTTTTCTTGGGAAGGACAATACATGATAGAAAATGATTGCTAGCACAAACAAAAAATTTGTATAGAGATACAGAGAGTACAGTGCACAACCTAAGAGCTTCTGATTTCTTGCCAGAGTGTGTAGATGACTCACCAGTACATCAACACTTTTCATGCATGTTGTCAGGCTGCAAGTGTTGAAGGAGTTTGTTTGCTAAAATGCTGGACAAAGATCTGCATCATAGCAGTTACTAGTTACTGCTGGTTTTGCTTGTGGGATATATCCTACAAATTTATATAAGCTTTATGTCTCATAGGAAGTGAAATTTAAGGTCTTAAAATTTTTCTGAGGATACAGCATCAGTGTCCTTTTCATAGTCAATCAACGTTTTTTCCCTTAGGCTTCAAGAGATTGAAAAGAAAATTTGTGTAATCACCAAAGCAACAAAGAGTTGCAGAGTTTCAAACAAACTGCAAGAAAGGAGACTAAGAGTCTATTAAATATATAGAAAAATTGAAACAGATAAATTAGCAGCATTTTGTATGCACTAAATTTTCTTAATCAACTGGATTTCTTTTATGCGAAGTATTTAAAGAACTGGGAGGTAAATAAATGAGTGCATCTATTTTTTGCTCCCTGCTCTTTCTTGAAGTACATTCCAGCTTGCCTGATTCAAGGAGTACTTCCTCACTGACATTTTACAAACTTTCTACCTGATGTCATTTTACTCTAGGTAAGTTCCTGTGGTAACCTTCCCAGAGTCTTCATTCAAGTGGAACAGCAGCAAGACTGAGCTGTTGTTGAGATGGCTAAAGATCTTCAGGCCCTTCAAAATCAAAGAAACAGCAATATATAAAAATGTTAGTGGCATGATTTGGGTTACCTTTATTATATTGAACTAGTGCGTTGGTTCTGGACAGGTTCTGCACATTGGATGTGGCAGAAGATAAAATAAATGCCAGCAACATCAACACTTAATATAATTTTGAAATATGAAGTGAGTTTGAAAAAAACTTCTTTTTATGATAAACTGCTGTGCAACAAGTAAAACATATTTGTCTGAGAAAAAGTGTGATTTTTAAAATTTTTTTTTCAGAGCTCCAGCTCCAACAGGCATGAAACCAAAACTATCTCCTGTTCATTAACATCTGTTTAATTTTTTGTTGCTTAGTGTTCATCAGTAAACATTTCACTAAACATTCTAAAAATACACAGTAGCATTGTTTAATTAGGTCTTTCTTTCATCAGTGAAAAAGGTAAAAACTTAAATAGTGTGTTGAACTTATCCCATTGCATGTATTTCTACCTCTAATTAAAAGCACATAGTATTTAAATGAAGCAAAACTATTTGCTGGTTATAAAATATCTTAGCTTTTTCTACAGAAATGTAACAGTTTTAACTGTACGTTCATGATACTTCAGTAGATAATAACACAAACATTTGCAGGAATATCATAAGGATTTAGACTATTAGTTTTAGACAGCACCAAAGAATTTGTATTGCTATTACTTGCAAGTACCCTTAAATTACTGAGTAGACCACTGACATTTTGCAGTTCTCGGAGCTGTTTGCATTTAACTGCAATTTAGTTGACTGACGCTGTTTTGAGCAGGGCATTGGACTAGATGGTCTCCAGAGGTCCCTTCTGATCTCAGTGATGCTGTGTCATCATACAAGTAAGCAACAATTAAGTGAAGATATTTGAAGGATGCTCTAAAAATTGTAAATCAAGTAGGAGTTGGCATAGGAAGAGTCTGTTTCCACACTTTGCAAATCTCTTTGGAGGAGGAGAAGAGGTGATCTATAGTGCCTTAGCTTATTGGTATACCATCCCTGAGGTGAACTCTTAGACTGTTTGTTTTTTATTATTGAAACTATTCTTAAATTACTATTATTTTCTGCCACTTCTAAAAGACCCCACCCACCCAGCCAAAGAAAAATGAAGCAGACATGAGCTGTACACTGAGCCAGCTCTAGTCTAAAAGCTCTGTGATTGATGCCTTGCTACATCACAGGATATGAGGTAATAGAAGCTGGCTGCACAGAGATGCTTCTGTCTGCTAAAACAAAGTCCAAAAAGTTCCATAAAATGACAAATGTTTTCTACTTACCCTTACATCCTGCCTATGGAATATACCTCAGTTAGCATAAAAGCAGTAACATTATTTTATTTTGGACCTATCTTCTTTCCCCTGAGCCCAACCTTGTGTTTCATAGTCACCACACTATACCTAGCCTGGTTCAGACTGACAGCTCATAGAGCAGCAGTCTTACCTCTGAAAAGTGCTGCTTATGTAAGTAAAAACCTTACTAAAGTTAATGGAGCTTTCTGTGAATTAGGTTCAGAGTATTGCATTAAACATAGATATTACTGAAGACTTTCTCTTTACATGGGTAGTGTGCTTTACTACCTACATGTTATTTCACAAAATTCTTGGGCTGCTAGTATTGTGCAAGTGTTTCAGGCTTTTAGAAATACTTTCTAGTGAAAGGTTATAAAGGATGGAAGAATTCACACTTTAAAGTATAAAGAAAAATGAATATATAACTGACAAGAAATAGCACATAGTTACTTTCCCCAAGGGAAGCAGAAAAAAAATGTCTGTCGTCAAGATGATGGGCTGTTCAGTTGCCTGCTCCTGTTTGATCAGAATATTGTGTATGAGTTTATTTAGAATATAATATTTCACTTTGCTGATATATCTGAAATGTGTGCAGCTGTTTGAGTGTTTTTTACATTTTTTTTCTTTACCTAATTTCATTTCTTAGGGTTATGCAGCATATGCTTTTGACCACAGTTAATTAACTGGTACTTTCAAAAGAGGAATATAATGCCTTTTCTTTTAAAACTGTTCCTCTAACTGTCATTACTGTTACTTATACTGCACTATAATTTTTCTTAAAATGACCATAGGTACTAGCATCTGAAGTAAAATGGTCAGATGCAATTAGAGATCAGGGTACGAGTTTTTTTCTGATGTAAACATACTGTTTGTTTGTGTTACTGAACTGCTACTGAGGAGAAAAAGGTAAGTAATGGATAAAATTTCTTTTCAGGCCATTAAGTTTCTCTTGCATTAGTACTTTCTAAGCCACTCCCCAACTCCACCCCCCACCCCCTCCATCCTTGGTTGTTGCTTTTTCCTTCATTGTCTTTTGGTCTAGAACAGTGTGGTGGGTTAAGGCTGGCTGGAGGCCAGGCACCCACCAAAGCCTGCTCTATCACTGCCCATCTTCAGCTGGACAGGGGTGAGAAAATATAATGAAAGGCTCGTGGGTTGAGATAAGGGCGCGGAGAGATCACTCACACATTACTGTCACTGGCATAACAGACTTGACTTGGGGAAATCCGATTAAGTTATTACCAATCAAAATCAGAGTATGATAATGAGAAAAGAAAAACTAAATTTTAAAAACCTCTTCTCCCCACCTTTCCCTTCTTCCTGGGTTTAACTTCACTCCTGTTCCTCTACCTCCTCCCCCACAGCAGCACAGGGGGATGAGGAATGGGAGTAGTGGTCAGTTCATCACTTTATTTCTGCTGCTCCTTCCTCCTCAGGAGGACTCCTCACACTCTTTCTCTTCTCCAGTGTGGGGTCCCTCCCACAGGAGGCAGTCCTTCATCAACTTCTCTAATGTGAGTCCTTCCCACGGCCTGCAGTTCTTCATCAACTGCTCCAGTGTGGGTCCCATACATGGGGTGCAGTCCTTCAGGAATGGACTGGTCCAGCATGAGTCTCACAGGGGGTCACAAGTCCTGCCAGCAAACCTGCTCCGGCGTGGGCTCTTCTTTCCATGGGGGCCACAGGTCCTGACCGGAACCTGCTCCAGTGTGAGCTCCTCTCTCCATAGGGCTACAGGTCCTGCCAGAAGCCTGCTCCTGCACAGTCTTTCCACAGGGCCACAGCCTCCTTCAGGCATCTGCCTGCTCTGGTGTGGGGTCCTTCATGGACTGCAGGTGGATATATACTCCATTGTTAACTTCCATGGGCTGCAGAGGGACAGCCTGCCTCACCATGGTCTTTACCATGGGCTGCAGGGGAATCTCTTCTCCAGCACCTGGAGCACCTCCTCCCCCTCCGTCTTCACTGACCTTGGTGTCTGGAGAGTTGTTGCTCTCACACATTCTGACTCCTCTTTCCATCTGCAATTGCAGTTTTTTTCCCCTTTCTTAAATATGTTATCATAGAGGTGCTACCACTGTCACTGATGAGGTTGGCCTTGGCCAGCATTGGGTCCATCTTGGAGCCGGCTGGCACTGGCTCTGTTAGACAGAGGGGAAGCTTCTGGCAGCTTCTCACAGAAGCCACCAAAACCTTGCTACACAAACTCAATAAAAATAGCTCATAAGTAAAGGCCAAAATGTATCAGAGAGAACTTTTTAATGAGACTGAACGATGGATGTGTTACCTGAATCTTGTCATTTCTATCCTGTTGTAATTATTTTTCTAATTTGCATCACTTCCATTAGGAGATGGCAGCTGTTAAAATTCACAAGCCACTCAGTAGTGCATAGCAAATTTATGAGGTGTTCTATGTTGTGCATTTGAAACACCTTTTTCAAGATACACTCTTCTTCATTACCCTGTTTTATTTATTCTTGTGCCCCGTGTCCCCTCCAATACATACCAGATCCTTCTCCTGTTTCAAAATGTTCCTGAATGTAGGTTTTTTTGGCTTATTTTTGAGGTTTTTAATTTGTTTGTTTAATAGAGAGGAAGATTCTTTTGTGGTCTGTATTTGGATATCGCTATGTAATCAGCCAACTCCTGTTGTGCTTGAGCAGGTGTTTGTAGAAAGCTTCACCAACCCATTGTCTTCACCCCATGAAGGTGATCTGCAAAGGCGAGACCAGGAACGTGGTTTGTTTTTTAAGAAAAAGAGAAGAGCAAGAGCAGGTTCTGTCAGATGGGGAGAAAGGAAAACAAAATGCTACTTGGATTATTGCAGTAGAGTGATAGTTCTGCAGTAAAAATGGTGAACTCTTATGTGTCCTTGAGAAAGGTGATAATCAGGTTCATGAGGACAATGATTAATGTGAGCTGCTTTTTTTTAGCTATAAGCAGTTCTACATAAATATGTGATGAAAGCTTCAGCATTTGCATCCTGATTTCTTGATACAAATGGAAATTATCATTTTGACAGGCAGAATGTATTAGTAGTTTGTTGTTTCATGCAACACACCTTGTTGCGGTAGCTATCATGGATTTCAGCTAAAAAACAGCACCCCAAATTCTGTCTCAAACATGCTGATATCTTAAAGTACAAATAGTAAACTGCACGTGGTTATATGACACTCCATATCAAGGTAACTGCATTGTACTGATTAAACATTATATTTGCATTACTATTATAGGATCACAAAAGTCTCCAAGCCTGACCTCACAGGTGTCTTGAAAGATTTGGTGATGAACCAACTGGACCCTGTGAATGTCTGTGTGACACTGAACTATAATACATTATAATTAACCACTCTATACACATTACAAGTTTTTATGGCTTTGTAGCTCCATCAGACCATACATCCTTTGTACGTCAAAGCTAAGTCATTACATGTGCCATCATACTTTTACTGCTTTATTACCAATTAATAAAACTCTTAATTAGGTAGGTCTCCAAGGAGCCCACTTTGTTTCTATTTTTATGTTTACAAAAACTCAGTACTGCCAAAAGCAGTACAGCGGTAGGCTGCAAAAAACCTATGGAGTTGTCAGCTATGCCTCACTGTTTTCAGTTAGTCTTTCATCTTTTGAGGAGAGGCAAAAATAGGACACTGTCATGTTTGTGTCTGAAAGGAAGAGCATGAGGACAGCGAGGCAGTGTGGGCAATCCTAATTTTGTCTTTTTCTGTTTTTTTTTTTTAATGATTGAATGACAATTTACATTATTATTGTTTACCAGTTTTTTAATATGTGTGCAGTGATAATATATATAATTGTATGACATAATAATCATAATTAAATGAAAACCTAATAATAATAATAATAATAGATGCTTTGTTTGTGAAAGAAATCACAGCCGTATTACAACTTTGTAGTATTCAATTTATCTGTATACTTAGCATAGCTTAGAAGATTTTTGAATGTTCATTATTTGTATTTCAGATCTTATAGATCTTACAGAGATGAACATTATATTTCTGAATCCTGAAACTGACAGTAGAATTCTTCCAAAGAAATTGAAAAACAAATTGGACAATTTATAATCTCATGTGTAAATATTGGTGTATTTCAGATGGCAATATAATCTGGAAGAAATTAGATGTTATTTATTTGTTTGAAATGTGTTTTGGTAAGTGACATTTGATAATAATTCTCAAAGAGCATATTTGCTGAAGAAGGTTTTTTTTTTTTTTTTTTTGCAAAATAGGTCTCAACATTATTGAAATATTAAGATTCTCAGTAGAATTTAAAAGGAATTTACAACATGGCATTTTTGGTTTATATCACTTTTGTATCTACCTTAAAATGAAGTCTGCAGTGTTAAGCTTAAGATATACCTACATAGAAGATAGTAAGGAAAACACAGTATCTGCTAGTTTGTAGTGATGAAAAACAGTAATATAACTATGGCAGGAAGCATTGCTGGTGTTCTCAATCATGCATTTTGAGATTTTTAGAAGGAGTTTCCGTGCTTATTTTGGGTTACAAGCATACACTCTTTACAGGTTTAACTTTTATGATTGATTACCACCATTCCAGACCTGTCCAGAACACCCTCCTTAATGCTGCATCATCTGTTTGCACACTTACACAGCTGGCACATGTATGTGCAGTTCATATGGTTGGATGAAAGCTGCTGCAAAACTCAATGGGGAAACGTTCTAAATATCAAAAGTATGTGTATAATGAACTAGATAGAAATCCTTGAGGTAACACATTTAAAGGGGACTAAGCAGTAACAAAGGCTTTAGTTTCAACTACATAATCTTCAGCACAAAATCCACCTCTGACTCTTCTTGTTATAAGCACAGCAATTGATGTATTCTAGCAAAGCAACAGCTGGGTGCATTTGTTACATACCAGCCCTTGAATCTGTGATGACCCTCACAGTCAAATCAAATAGGGAATAAATCACTGGTAACCTCCACCCCCCACCCCGTCCCCTTGAACTACTGATATAAGTGCAAACTTATTATGTCTTTTAAAAATTTAATTTTGCATTCTCTAAAATAATCTTGTATCAAAAATGTAATGATATTCTAAATTAGGTTAATTGGTGTGGATTCAAAGTAGTGAAGAAACTGCAGAGGTAAAATGATAGAAAATAGTATAAATATCTAAAGATTTGTCACAATACTCAGAATACTCCAAATGTCATCATCTTTGCTTTGTCACTGAGATGATGGAATTAGTATGCAAATCACATTAAATCAAAATGCCTTAATGTATGTTTTTCAAAGTCAGAGTGAGACTTCTGATTCGGTTAGACACCAGTGCTTTTCTTGTGCAGATCAGGTACTGCTCTGATCTGACCTCTAACTAAACACTGGCTTGGTCAGAACTTGTAAAAAGTCACTCTTGGGGAACCTTTGACCATAAAAAAAGAAAAAAAAACAGACTACTGGAGGAGGAAGGTTTTTCAAATGTAGTGCTCTGCTGCTGAGGCTTGTCTTTGGAGAGAAATACTGTGAATGGTTTTCTAGACTGTTCCATCGTGCAAGGAAAAGAAAGAAGGAAAGGGCTGGATATCAGTGTTTGTCTGTTGTGAATCCCTCTTTTGAGTTTTGGTATGAGCACTTGTTTTTATCCTGTGTCACCAACAGATCTGTGAAACAAACAGAAGAACCATTTATCTCTGAAAGTGGCACAATTAGAAACATCAATGGTTTTGCATGTGATGAGGTATCCTTCACCCTCTTAAAGACGATACCTTGTCTTCTCCTTTAACAGTTTTAGATGGGTTAGCATAATATAATAAGATTAATTAAGTAATTTCAAGGCCACTGGAGTGCCTCTGAACTGGTCCTGTTTTCTTTTAATGGAGCTTAGCTTTTTTTCCTTTGAGGCAGTGTAAATACGCAGCAACATCCACCGGCTCTGGCTGGTGTCCTGCAGGCTGCTGGGGAACCCCTGCCCCAGCACATGGGGCACCTCCTCCCACCTCTTTTGGGCTGGCTGGGTGTTTGCAGCAGTGTGCCTCACATGTTTTTTCCTCATTCCTCTTCGCTTTCTGGCATTTTTTGCCCTTTCTGAAATACCCTTTCCCTGAGGTGCCCACTAGCATGGTGGTGGGGCCTCTGGAGTTGACTGGAACTGGCTGTGCCCAGTATGAGGCAGCCCCAGCTGCTCCTCACAGAGGCCACCCTGCAGGTGCTGCCACCAGCACCTGGGCACGGACACCCAAAGCAGTGGTATTCTTACACCAGCTGAAACATCAGCTCATACTGTATTCTGTGATTCTGCTAAAAAAACAGCACTGAAAAAGGAATCAGCCATTTTAGTCATGGCAACAAATGGCAGGCTCGTGGTGATGGCATTGCCAGCCAAAGGTGAGGTACCCATACCCTCCGCATTCACTGCACCTGATGAGGTTTCCCTCAGGCTTTGTATCATGCATGTTTTAGCTGAGTGACACCAAAACACAGAAACTTTTTTAAGGTAAAACAGAGCCAGGATGAGGAAAGTGTGGGTACTGCTGCTGCGAGCGTGGGAAGGGCATCCCTTAGCAAGGACATGGGCCTCTGGCTGCCACAGGCTGTTAGTGATGGCTGGTGTGTAGTGCTGGACTTTGAAACGCCATCCTCAGCCTTGGATGAGTTCAGCCTGGGTATCTGCCATGGTCAGCAGTTTTTAACACGTGTGACTACAGTGCCAGGTAATTGTTTATTGACCTTGAGACAGCTCTATAAAAGATGAATTAATTTTTCTAAAAAAATACCACTTTTTAAAATGCATATGCCACTGATTACATAGAATCATAGAATGTTGTGAGTTGGAAGGGACCCACAAGGATCATTGAGTCCAACTCCTGTCCTAGCATAGGACAATCCCAAGATTCAGACCATGTGTCTGAGGGCACATGTTGGCCAAATGCTTCTTGAATACTGTCAGGCTTGGTGCCATGACTGCCTCCCTGAGGAGCCTGTTCCAGTGCTCCACCATCCTCTGGGTTAAGAACCTTTTCCTAGTGTTCAGCCTAAACCTGTATGAAATGCCATGCCTGAATATGAAAGTTTCCAAGTTGTAATATGAATGCAAAGACTATTTCAGTTATAATTTGCTGAAGTGGTGTGCACCGTAATTTCATAAAACTTAAGAACAGACTCAAGTAAAAGCTGTGGCCCAGTTTGAAATGGATGGGCAGCAGGACTGAGGTCTTGGCTTGAAGGGCTTTTGATAGTGAGATAAAGACTAGGAAGGCTTGAAAAACTAGATTAACATTTCCGTGTGACTAGTTCTTACACATATAGCATTGTTTTCAGTTCATAATTTACCTCTAGATCTGGAAGAACTGAATAAAGGTTGAGGAGAGAAAACAAATTTTGTTAAAGATGTCTCAGCAGGTGACTTGCTCACCCATTCTTCTGTCAAAGACTTTTTTTTTTTTGTTTTTAAAGGCATAGCATTTCTGCTGCTTAAGAGTAAGTGCAAAGGCATTGTAAATTATTTGCCTTGAATCTGAGTTCACCAAAACCTTGGAAATGTTGAAAAGCACTTGTGTGCTGCAATACCTGTGTCATTACTTTATGCTGTCAGTATTGGTGCTTATAATTGGAGTTTCACACTCCTCCACTCCTTCAAGACTATTAATGGCTTATAATTTATTTTTCTATTTTTTTGGGTTTGGATCTTAAATTTAGCATGCTTACTTTCAAATAAGATGTGGCTACTGTTTGCATGTGCACAATTCATTCCTTTTCTAAAAATGAGTCAGGAAAATTTTATTTTATTATTAAAATAATTTTACTTTGAACCACTATTGTAACTTCGTAATTTATGATAAAACCCTGATTTTTTTCAGAGAGCTATAGTGATTGTGAATACTCTTTTAGTGACTCAAGGAAAAGAGATAATTGTTTATTAAAAATAATGTGATATTGTGAAAGCTTTCCTAACTTTTTCTACTTACACTTATAGAACCAAACATGCAATCTTTTAAGGGTTCTGCCTTTGCTCTTGTGTTTGTATACACCTTGGGAAATCTGAAAGGGAGTGCCTTGTCTTTCTACTGGTTAGTCACAGCAAAGACTTCAGATAAATTATTTTGATGGAGCAAGAATTCCTACCATGTTGATAGCTGATACTGATATTCCTGTTGCCTTGCTTCCCGGTGTTTAAAAATGTAGGGAATTCTATGTATGGTGATAGACTACAGTAATATTAAGTATATAAGAGGAAAATCTCAAAAGTCAAGGCATTGCTAAGTTGCCCGTGCAGTATGAACAAGGCCTGTTGTTACAAGCTCACATACATTTCTTCTCACAGCAACCTGGCTCATTCAGAGCGTAGTAAAGACAAGACCATGTGGAGTAACTCAAGGTCTTGCATGCATAGGTTTAGGATTTAATCAAGATGTATAATGTGGATCCAAAAATAAATATATTCATATGCCATCTTTAGAACAGGTATTGGTTTTTACTTTAACTAATACTGAAGTAAAACAATTATTTTTTGGATTTTGGAAATATTATATTCTTTGATAAAAGCTAAGCAATCTCTTCCTGTTTCAGTTCTTATGGGTAAACTGGGCTTAAAAGGATTGCCATATTTCAGTTATATTGTTACAATTAGTATTATAATGGATATTATAAAATACCGAATTTATTTTTGATGCTGTGTATAACTATGCATATGTAACTTATATAACCAAACCCTGGCTATGGTGAATAAACTGTGTCGATATAAATCTGAATGTGTATGTAAATGGAACAGTTAATTTTCGGATCTAATTGTTAGAATAGACAGATGACACAGTTTTGCCCCTGGATTTGCCACTGGCAAAGAGTCTGGAAGTCTCTCTGTCACATTGTTTCTCTGACTAAATTCCTATTTATTTCAATCTTGTTTGCATAGAAAATGCAAATGTAGTAGTAAAATGCTCGCTACTGTGTAAACATAGTGGCCGTGGGAATTCCAAGAAGTATTAGTCTGTTTCTGTTTTCATAGCCATAGCAAGGTGTTCTCTATTACTCTCTCTTCTTTTGAGACCTTGACATTAAAAGATTTATCATACATCAAATTACAAATGACACTGTGCTTTGGATTTTCTTTACTAGATTATGAAAGAACTGATATCTCAATATAGCCCTCTCACTGAATCTGCTTTTACTTTTAAGATTTTTCCTGGGGGTAGTAAATTGAAGATTAAAATTGATAGTCTTATGATAGAAGAAAAATGTGTTCTGGGAGTTTTAGGTGAGTTGGAGAAATAGAGGCAATGAAAAACCATTAAAACTCAGAATTACAAACAAATTAAAGTGAAATAATACCTCTCGTCTTATTTCTGCTGATGGATCCTCCTGTTATCATCAAATAACTAGCTTGGATATAACCAATAGTTTAAATGGATTAGATGCTAGCATCTGTACAATGTCTACTGAGGATACAATGTTCAATAGGCATGCAAGTTTTTGCCCCACCAGTTTTTCCTGACCATCATCACTGACTGAGCTTTCTGCCTCTACATTAGCACATACATCATCAAAGTGATTTATTTGGCACAGATCAGGATGTGAAAATCACTAGCAGTATAGAAAGGGTGGCATGATAAAAAGGTCTGTCGTTTTGGAAACCTGCTAAATAGATAAAATAAAAGAATAGAAATGGTCTCCATCAGTGGTAGGTCTACTGTGTAGCTGTATGATTCTTATACACTGAAGGTTTCCACCTCTTAGTTTAGCTACCTGACAAATTGGCTTCCTTGTTGGTTTTCATGGTTTGCAAATCTTGGAAGTCAGACACGAAATAACTTTTTTCCATCAATATCAGTGGTACCTATGATGCTTACAGGCACAACATTGACAACATTATTGTTCTTTTAAAGCTCTGGAGTACCTGCAGTCACCTTGTGAGACAATGGGAGGAAGGCAGAGTCCTGGATCTGTCTCTAGCAGTAGAAGAGGTAGCATTCAGGTTCCTCAAAATTTGGATGGTGTCTGTTTGGAAAAATCATTAAAGAGAATTTGCAGTAGCCAGGTTTTCAGTATGCAGAATTACTCACAGAGCTTGTTTTCTTGCTACAGTATTTCACTTCTGTTGTGGAGACGGTGTCTGTATTGCTGCAAAAAAGTTGCAAAGGACTATTGGCACATTAAGTGATTGTAACCTGTTGAAGTTCAGAATTCCCTAACACAATTTTACCATTGCAAAGAGAAATTAAACTTGAAATATTCTTCTCTCCCATCTGTATTTCTGAATTAAATTAAACGCAATGTATATTGTGAGTTTGTAAACTATATACATTGTTTAATACTTCGTATTTATATTGGGACCTACTGATTTACTTTAAATACAGTATAATTCAAAATTTTAAAAATAAAAATTAACATTGAATTAAAAAAAAAGAAATCCTTTTTCAGTAGAAGGAATGGGAAATGGGAAATTATTAAAAAGAACTGGTTCTCAGCTTTAGACAAGAGTTGAAATTTTCATTGCAATCCAAGTTTCTGAAAACTCAGTGCCTGGTAACTGGATTCTGATCTTAAGGATTAGTCTCTTTGAGCCCATGGCCTATTTATTTTACACTAGAAAAATATTAAATTGTAAAATTTGTTAAATGTGGTTGCAAGTCTGACTTTAAAATATTGTATACACTTAGTGGTTTAGCTTCTTGATAGGTTCATGCTAAGAGAGATGATCTTTCTGTAATTGAGCACAAACTATCTGAAGTTTTGAGTGTAAATCTGCAGTTTTTGTGAAGCATGGATTCATGTGGATGAATTTTTGTTAAGCAATACCAATTTACCGTTTCCTCTTGCTCTCCTTTCTGCTCCTCTTTCTTTTAAAATTAATCTCTTTAATAATTTGGATAGAAGTTGGTGGCATAGTTCAGCGGTGGAAGAAGTGAGTGACAACATCTTCAAGCATTTATAGAGGCCTGAATTAACACAAAGAAAATGAAAAGCTTCTAGCTTGAGGCCTAAACTGAGCTGATGGTTTCCTGAGAGGATTAATCCTCAGTTCTAGTTTAATGTATTCCCAGTCCCCACAATTTGTCCTCCCAGGTATGCTAGCATAATTCTCTCTGAGACTGTGCTGAAGTCCAATTTCACAATCAGTGTGGCCTGCCCACACCTCTCAGGCACTGTTTTTCACAGTTCTTCATATTTAGGGGAGAGAGAGAGCCCTACATTCTTTTTTTTTAAAAAAAAAAAAAACCTAAAAATTTTTATTCTCTCTCATTCTGAAACAGTACATGCTGCACGATGAGGACTCCACAGTGTTCATTAACTGGCTCATCATCTGTCAAGAATAACTTTTTTTTTTTTTTTTTTCCCCAAACACCTGAAAGAAATTGCATAAATCAATCTACACAACCTGACTACAAAATCATAAATAATTGAGCTGGAATAGAGCTCAGCTATCTGTCTACTAGCAGATGACTGAATCCTAAGATGCTGCTTGGAAGATATTTATGTGTAGTTTACAAACAAATTATTGTACTTGATTTGAGGACATCAGTTATACTCTATACCTGAGCAATATTGGCATGGGGGACACTTGCTATGTGGGAGCCTGGCAATGTCACAGCCTGAATTCTGAATGGCAGAGCTGAGGAGCTCAATTGTGTTTGCTGTTACTTTGGCTCAAAAGCACTGGGATCTTAGCTGGGTTGAAGGATGTATACCAGCAGCTAGAAGGCAGATAGGGTAATGAAAGGCTGAAAATGAAGTAAGAGTAGCTTATATCTAAGATGGAAAAGCAAAGAGGAATAGAGAAAAAAGATTTGCTGAAGTTGATTCTCAGGTACAGAGCACCACACTTTTGACAAGAAATCCTACACGTGCCTAATAAACCATAGCTGTGAAACATAAAATAAAAAAATTACAAGAATTGATAGATATTATGTTAGGAATCGATCATCCCATTTAACTTCCTAACTAAACAATCACATCTGTATTGCTATCACTCATATATTACTTGGTTCATTTACACTTAATTGCTTTAAATAGTGGTTTATGAATGTAAATTAAATTCAAAAAGAAATTTGCATACTGTTAGGTGAGAGGCTCTGTTACCACATTTCCATGAAAGAGTTTATGAATTTTATAAACCCTTGAATTCCATGGGAATATTATTTATTATGACTGAAAGAAAAATGAATTCTATGAAAACATGTGCTGCAGTATAAGGAAACCATTTGCTAGTGAGTTTTATTTTATTCTTCACACTGTTTTTAACAATGTCAATTGTTATATAGCTTACTTAATGTGTTGAAGGTTGAGCCTCAAAATAAGAAGTATAAGCTTTTTAGCTGATAACCCAAAAGCATAATATATGCATACAAAGGAATTATTGCAATATACACAGAGTGAAATTTGGAGATTCAAAGCCAGGACAAATGGTGGAAGACTTGAGCAGCAGCTAGCTAAGGAGATACGGAGGAGAGTTTCAGTATCTTGCAGCTTTACACAACAGTAAAGGAACTCTCAGAGAGTGGACAGAAAATAATAAAGTACAAATAATGTTAGCGGAGTTCATAGAAAGCTTCCTCGTGTAGTTTTCAGACAAAGGATTCAAGGGCATTTTTTCCTCAAATACTGTTTTAACATTGAATATCAGATAAGAGTTGATATAAACAAACAAAAAAATCAAATGAGAAATAGGTAAATGAAAAATAAGCAAAGGAGAATATGATCAAATTCTGGGATTGGCTTCAAGAGGAACAGAAATATAAAGCAGACTAAATATTTCAAATTAGGCTTTGAAATATACATAATAATGCTCAATTGACAACTGGAAAATAATTTCCCTTTAATGCCAATGTCCTTCCTATGCCATTTAGTTTATATGTTCTGTTGTAATGACTTGGTCTTCAGCTTGGTGTGGAATAGCTTGAATGGGCCACTGAACTTCTTATTGCACTATCAGCATTTTATTTGCATTACAGCCGAAATGGTCTTCTTTAGTCCTGAAAAGCTGTTGTAAGGGCTTAATCACAGCAACATTGCAAGCATAATTCACAAATAAATGTATTGTAGTTTTGTAACTTTGCCCGCAGGTCCATGTTCCTACTCATGATTAAACAAATGAATGTTTGAAGGCCTGGGTCTCTTTGTTCCTGAAAATTGGGATGGCAGCTAGAATAAATTCCAAAATGGTATCCTTTTTTTTTAATGTGACATTTATGTGTATCTCTTGGGAGAAGGATTATTAAATGAAAAAAAGTTATTTTGTTACTTGAGCTTTTGAGGTTGATGTTGAATATACCTCTTATCCGGTTAAGAGTAGAAGAAGGATGAAAAACATAAATAGTGGAGATGGTTTCTACATTTTATTTTATTCTGTTTCTTTTAATTCATGGCAGAATGTTTTAGAATTTAAATTTGTTGTCTCAGTTTTTGTAATCTGTGTGCCCTAGGCCAAACAATTACATATTTTTCAACATATAGTGTAAGATAATGGACACAAATATCAACATCACAAGAAGGAAAGATGGTTGACTTGCTTATAGTCTACCCTTGTGAAGCATGGATTAAATTTATTGGGTTTTTTGTATTTATTTCATGACCTTTACTAAGTCCTTAATAGCACAGATGTATTGTCCTTTGTAGGTGAATGTGAGTGAGTTGTGCCCACACAGCCTGGGGGCTGCACACAGAGCACAGACCTAAACATCTGCTGAAAAAGCTGCAGGTCTGGCTGTGTCAGGTTGTTGTCTTCATGCTTATGTGGCTACTTGGCTTCTTGTGAGTGCAGAGCAGACAGGGCCTGCTTGTATTTGCATGCATAAGTCTGAGTAGGTATGTTCTCTCTCATCAGTAGCTTGTATGTAAAATTAATATATAATTTATCCATAAAAGGTTACAGTGAGGAAAGACAAAGTCCATGTTATGAGGTGATGAGGTATTCTTATGTTTGCCCTGCAAATATATGAGAGTATGGAAATTGAATAATATTGCTAAAATGTATCTTAGACCCAAGAACTGTGGTGGAGAGAGAGTGTCTTTGCTGGTGGATTATGCTGCTTCTCAGAATGCTGTACCTTTTGTATGTTGTCTCCTCACTTTTTCAGCCTTAAACTTGAAATTAAATATATGTGAACTTTGAATCAAAGAGGCTGGGAGGAAGGGATTTTTTTTCTTTTCTTGGGAGAATTATTTCTTTGAGGAAAAAATCCAAAGTGATCAGTTATAGATGAGCACAAAGTCAGCAATAAAAAATAAATGCATCAGTTCACTGATGAAACCCATTGTATAGCTGACACATCAATGCATGAAATAAAATAGCAGCCTGAACAGATCTTTTCAGATATCATCTGTCTGGTTTTTATCATTCAATCAGATTGCTCTTTCATATTCTTTTATACTTTTATACTATTAAAAAAAAAAAAAAGTTTCAACATTATACTTGAGTTTTGAGACTACACAGTTATGTTTATATAGTTGATGTCAGTGTTCATATTGGCTTTGGTTTCTTGCTGCTTATTTGGGCTGAAAAAATATTCCCACAAAAAAGACCTTCTATTTTAGTCAAAATATTTCAGAATACTCATTAGATGAGTGTTTTTAAAGTGTCTGTGCACATACCTTATGTTTGTGCATGAAATATTTTCTTGCTGATTACACTAACAGGATAATGTGAATAAATTTTCCATTCCATGCATGAAAGTATCATCAAAATCGTTTGTTAGTTGCTGAAAAGTTTTCACCTGTCAGTTGCTTGAAACCTTCTTTTTGTCAGTAGGGAAACCAAGTAGTTAAGTACTGAGCACATTTATCATCTCGGGGAGACCATGAAAGATGAAGGCACTCATCATTTTGTAGGATTTGGAGCCCACCTTTCATAAAAGCTTTTATCTAGAGCACACTAAGCTTTTATTCAGGCATTGTTAATCCTGTAGCTCTCATTTTATTGCCATACCTTGATGTATACAGATATTTCATTTGGAAGTACCTGCTAGAAGAAAGGGTATTGTATGTGATGCTTAAAAGAGTATCATTCAGCATCCTGAACCACCAGAAAAGGTTGAATGGTAAAGCTGGTTTCTATATAATATTTTCCTACTTCTCTATAAAATATAATAGATAAGGCAGTTGCAGTTTCTCTGTTGTCTTTGGGAGCTAATGACTTTGTCATTTTGTGAAAACAACAACAAAAAAGAGCTAAATTTGGAAAATTGGAGCAGTAAAATGGAAATTTTACATGTATCATGGAATCCTAGACTACTTATGTGTCTTTATGCTGGTGCATCAGATAACCACAGGATTAAGCAGTAGCCTAATCAAACACCTGGTGAAATCACCACACGCTTGAGGCAGGAAGAGACCTCTGGAGATCACCTAGTTCAACCACACTGCTTAAAGCGATAATGAAATAGAGTTAACTAGAGCAGGTTGCTCAGGATTGTGCCCAGTCAGGTTTTGGATATCTCCAAGGATGGAGATTTACAAGCTCCCTGAGCAACCTATTCCAGTGTTCAATCACCCTTACGTTAATAGTAGTCTTTTTTGTTGTTTGTTTGTTTGTTTTTTCCCTGGGATTCCTTCCTGGTAAAGACTGAGGCAAAGAACATTGAGTACTTTGGGTTCTTCCATGACCTTTGCTACCAATTCTCTTGCCCCATCAGCAGCAGGCTCATATTTGCCCTTGTTTTCCTTTTGCTTCTGCTACACCTGTAGAAACCCTTGTTGCCCTTCATGTTCCTTAGCAGATTCACTCTAGCTGGGCTGTCTAACCCTGTTTATCTGTGCATGCTAAGACATAAGACTATATTCCTCGTGCATGACCTGACTCTGCTTCCACCTCTAGTATGCTTCCTTTTTATACCTGAGTTTTGTCAGGAGATCCTCGTTCATCCATGAATACTATCAGCTTTTGGTCAGTACTGCCGAGGCTGCCCCTTGACCAGTTTTTTCTTGAGAGGATGTGAAGTTTAACAGGGCACCTTCCCTTGTCCACTTATCAATCACCTCTGTCAGGAAGTTATCATCAATGTACTCCAGAAACCTTATGGACTGTTTGTGCCCTTCTGTGTTGCACTTCCAGCAAATATCAGAGTGGTAAAACCCACATGAGGACCAGGGCCTGTGAATGTGAGGCTTCTTCCAGTTGTCTGAAGAAGGTATTATCTGCTTCCTGATCACATGGTCTGTAGCAGACACACAGTATCATTACCCACATTGATCTGCCCACTAGTGCTGGCCTGTATGTTCTCCACTGACTCTACATCCATCTAGGGTAGAGCTCTAGACATTCCCACTTCTCTGTCACATAACAGGCAACACCTCTCCCTCCCCTTCCTTTTCCAAAAAGCCCACATCCATCCATTGCAGTACTCTGACTGCGTGAGCTATCTCACCAGGTCTCCAACATCCTAGTAAGCTGTAGCCCTGATGCTGCAAGCAGATCTCTGATTCCTCTTGCTTGTTCCTCTTGCTGCATGTGTTGGTGTACAGGCACTTCAGAGAGACACCCAGTTGTGCTGATTTCCCAGGAAAGGGAAGAGAGGTTTCCCACAATGCTGCCCTGTAGGCACATCCTTACTTACGTGCGTACACTTGAGGTGGGCTCCTTTCAGTCTCATGCTCTTGATTACGAGGACTCTTGTGACTAATGAACCCCCCACACCTTCTGCTTGCCTGCCTGGTGCACCACTTGCTCACTTAGTTGTTGCTTACCCTTTCCCTCCTGTGTTGGTGTTAGTTTAAAGCAAAAACACTTTTTCCCCATTTGGTCAGAAATAATTTAAAATAATTATATTTCTGTGTCTGGAAAAAATATGAACAGTGGATTTGCAATTAAAATGTGTTATTTTAGAAAGTTTTTCAATTATAGTAACTTAAAATGGAATTACTGTATAAAGATTTAAATACAATGATACATTTTGAAAATAAACACTGTTACTTATAGCTTTTGGAGATCAACCAATAATCTGGTTCTTTGAGCTTTTGATGGGGGTGGGGAAAGGATGAGTATGTGATAAACTTCTGGGAAAAGAATATTAAAAACTTGGTTTTGTGTCTGTGCACCTCTACGTGTCAGCATGCCCAGCTCTGTAGGTTCCATTAAAAAATGTTCCTAATTTTTTTGTTGATTCACTTAATTATGATTTGAATTCAGCATAAACCCACTGCCTTGTTTTCTTCCTACCTCATTTTCTTCCTTCTTCCATGTATGAACTGTTTTCGGTTGTGTGCACAAAAGATAAAATATATATGACACTTCTCTGTCACACATCATCCTAACTGAGGCATTAAATGGTTATCAAGGCTCTCAGAAGCAAAAAATCCCACCCTCCAAATCTTTTTGTGATAAAGTTTTGAAGGTATCAAGGATAAGGAAGCATGACCTAAATTTGACTAGGGCATCTAAAATAGTATAATGTTGTTTATGCATCTTTTAAAACAGTGACTTAGGTTCTTGCAACAGCAATAATGCTCTGTTTTTTTTTTTTCCCCAGTATAGCTAGCTTAGAGCTCAATTAAATTTTAAGGTCTCCCATGTGCTGCAGAAGCTCAAGTACCCATCAGTTTTGTTTAGCTAAACTGAAGTTGTATCACAACTTATGTATACATTTCTTTCTTTGTCTTAAGCCTTTTGCCTAATATAATTTATGTCCTTTTTTCATGTGTCATGAGAAATATTATTTCTTCCATATTCACTTTTTCTTTGTTTCATAGATCAGTAGATCAAGGATGCAAGAGAAAATGCAGTGAAAGCAGTTTGCTACTGCTACTGCAGAAGGACTCAAGTAGAACAATCCTGGTGCTGAACCCTCAGTCAGGTTTCAGAGCAAGACTAGAGAGGGCTCAGCCTTCTGTTGATGGATTTAAAAAATGTGACTACAAAGAACTGGCCCTTACCTAGATGTAACATGCTACATAATCTCACATTCTCCTGTGGTGAAGTCAGGGAAACAATATATTGGAGGTATATCAGATACCTCAGGAAACTGAACAAAAACTCTGACTACTTTCAGATTTAAATTGAAAATGAAGATTGTAATGGCTTTGCAAGGCAAGGATTCCTTTCTTTATACATTATTTCACTGATTATGTTCACTTTTTTATTGACTAGAATTTAATATTTTACTGTTGTGTTGTCTAGTGTTTAACAGTATTGCCCAGCTTTCCCAGTATGAAGGATAAGTTGCTGTGTATATGAGTGAGGTGTTTTGGTGCAGTAATCTTCTAGGATTATTGGTTTGGGGCAACAACATTCAGTAGTAACAAACTAAGGGAATTATCACATGATCTTCTATCTATTGGCACCTGGTTTAACTTTTTAATTTCTGTGGCTCTGAGGGCTGACAAAGGACTTGCAATGTGCTGCTTTTAAGGTCTTGGTTGGAAATTACAGTTTTATGATCTGGTTCGGAATACTTAGTCATTGGAATGACTTGGTCCCTAGAATAAATTCTAAATTTGGAGATTAAAAACTGCCCTTTTTGCTAGTTCCTTGGTAGTAGTAATTCATTTTGCTCTGTATGCTCTTGAACAAATTCTGATTCACACTTTCCACTTGGTTGTTTCAACTCCTTCAGACACTTTAGAATACACAGTGGGGATTCTCTGATGGGATAGTAAGCCTAACTAACAAAGGAAAGCAAATAAAGTAAACCATCATTGCCTCCTTTTTGGGACAAGGCGCAAACTGATCTCCTATTTATTTCTAATGGGCCTTCTATGGCATTTCTTGCATGTATTTTGTTCGGAAAGTACAGTTAAATGTGCAAATTATTACTAGATGAATTCATCAATATAACTTAGAATCTAGAATGTTAAGCAGGTGGTTTGATAAGAAGTCTGTGGGGAAGAAAACCAAGGATTCCCAAGTCCTAGTCAAGTAATTCTTCTGCTAAATGCAACTTGCTCCTGTTTTTCCAAATGCTGGAGGAATCCTATCACTGTTGATGTGTTTAGGTGTTTGTAGGCTTTTTTTATTCCAACTTCCTTTAAACAATTAATCAGAATAGAGTTATGTTTTACTGTATTTGTACACATCCTCTGCAGCCCCTTAATTTTGCCTGAGTAAAGACTAGTTGTGTAATATATTTTCTCTTTTCAGCCAAAAGTAAGAATCTGTGGGGTTTTTTTTTCTTGGAGATGATAAATGCATGCAGATTACCTTTATTTATTTTAATAAATATATTATTTTATTAGCGTAGATCTTTCTTGCACAGTAATCCCTCTGTATAGGGACATATGTTTTTTTTCCAGTAAGCATCCCATTTCTTCTAGCAATTATTAATCTCTAATTTATTTGGAATGTGAGATGGGTCCTTCCAGATGCTCCCTGGCACAGATATAGGACTATCTGAGGTAGTGCTTTGGTTGTTAAGCCCTGTTACTTTCTTTCTTTTAAAATAGTAAAACAGATAAACTGGTGATGGGAAAAATGCTCTTCAAAAAAGTTGGGATTTTTTGAGTGTAAGAAGTTTATTGCAATCAAGCTTCTCTGTTATGATAGTAACTTTCTATGAAACTTATAATCCAAAGTTTATAAGACCCACATTCAAGATGCCATTTTGATCCAACTGGATCTAATACAGAGCTTCTGACTTTTCCAACTCTTCAGATTAACCAAGTATAGATTAGTTAAGAGATTTGAGATTCAATCGAGAAGTGCTGTCCAATTCTGTGGCTGATAGAAAGGTGTGTATGGCAGACAGACTTCCACTGTGCATTACGTCATATATTCTGCTCACCATAACTAAGACCTAGAATGAGTCTGTCCTTCTGGCAAAATAAAATTTGGCTGAAAAATACAGTTTCTTACTTAATTATTTCATGCAGTGTTTTGTCTAATTTTTTCCATATTAAAAAATAATTGCACAAATGAATTGGTGGACCTTAATTGATTAAAAAAGAAAAAAATAATTAACTCAAATCCATTTTCAGTTTTTGATTCTAAATTACAGTTTGACTGATTTTAATATTATTCTCATTTCATTGTATAATAGTATGTGAATGTTGAAATTGGTTAATAAGAAAAGAGTATCTCCTTTCCTAATTTGGTATCAGATAGACTAAACAAATGGTTTTATAGTCATCATTCACAACTTTCAGAGCTCACATATTTCAAATCTGTTAATCACTGCTGCTCTACTTTCTTTTGTGGCACAAACATGATTTGACAATAAAGACACAGAATATTTCTAATCAAAAGAAATATGACTGCAAAGGAAAATAAAATGTAGATACAGTAAATGTCAAACTGTGAATAAATTGGACAAGTACAGAACATTCAGACCTGATTTGCTTTAAAGTGTCTAAATCATCAGAATTCAAAAGCTAGTGTTTTGATGGTGAAATAGCCTTTTTAAATGAAATTGCTTTCTTTATCCCCAAGGAAATTAAAGTATAATTGGATTTTCTGTAAAAGTATAACATGAATTTCTAACACAAATTCATGTTTTTAAAAACAGAAAAAAAGACAGAGGAGATAGTCAGATTTTAATGTCCTCAATTCCTTCAGAACAAGTCCAGTGGAGAAATCATAAATCAAATCATGCCAATTTTGACAGTCTTTGCAAAATTCCTTTCATTGTTTTAATTAATCTTTTATTTAATTATACTCTTCAGTAATAGATGACAGAAATACCTTTTTTCAAATGAAGAACTTTCTTCATTTGAAAAGTATTTGTTTTCATAATTTTATTTCATAGAAAATACTCACATTTTGGGGTTTTGTCCCCATTCAAGTTAAAATACATTTCAAAACTGTAAAGCCTTGCTTGTCTCAGTTTGCACTACATTTCCCAAATTGCTGCTAGCAAGGGTGATATTAGGTAGGTTTGCTTTTTAGTGTGAAAATTACTAGTGTGTGTGTGGTGATCTCAAAAGTAGTAAAAAGATGAACAAGCCTGGAACTTCTGCTGTCTCAAAGGAAATGATGATAAGATTTTTAATGAGGAGAAAAAACATACTGGTGTTATTGGAATGCTGGTAGCTAAATTTTTATGCAAAATGGTCTAAATGCTCTGTTTCATTTATTTCACTACTCTTCTTGATATGTATTTTTGCATCTAGAATGTACCATGATTGTATTTTCTGTGGGCTTTATCTGTTCTTTTTCTTTATTTTTTACTTGTCAGATGAATACTTTAGTAATTTATTTGTTTTCCATTCTTTTATGTTATTCTTAAAGTGAAAATGGGTGAATTAGACATGCCTTAAGAAACTACACAAACAGAATATCCACGACTGTCTAGTTTCTGTCTGTTCAGATTAGGTAAAATAATATATTTGTTTTCAAATAAGTTGTGTAACAGAGGGTGAACAGACTATTGTGAAACCAATCCATCTGTCATATAATGCTACATTACCATATTACATCAGCAGCCTGTTTTTTTTAAAAAATGCCAAATATAATTGATACTGAAAGCTTATGATACTGTAATACAATTATTAAGAACAACTTATTTACAAGAGCATAACTTAAAAGTTACTGGTAAAAATCTATTTTGTTACTAGCAGTTGTACTTCTTTATTTAATGGAGTTTAATGCCTCAGAGCAATTTAAGGAACCAAGAGAACTAGAAATTTAATTTTTATTCAGTATCTCAGTTCCCTAGATGCTGAAATATTAGATCAGCTTGCCTCCTTCAATATTCTCTCACCACAGGGCAGAAGGCAATGCAGAAATCACCAGACTACTTAGGATTTATCTTCTCTATATGTTGGTGAAACACAGGTTGCCCAGAGAGGTAATAGACGCCCCATCCCTGGAAATATTCAAGGTCAGGTTGAACAGGGCTCTGAGCAACTTGATATAGATGGAGACATCCCTGCTCACTGCAGGGGGCTTGGACTAGATAATCTCAAACTATCCTATGGTTCTGTGATATAAGTGTTCCTCCTCACAGTTTCATTGTGAATGGAGAAGTAATCCTGTGCTTTGATCAGCTTCCTCATCAGCTGTTGTCTGGAGCAGGTTAGAGAACCTTAAAATACACAGGGTCATTTTCTGAATTGGTATGCCATTTTCATGTCATTGTTTACCTTGAAATCTTAATTTTAAACATTTCTCATAATTACTTCTTCCCTCTTCAGCTTTTGAAGGATAATGACAGTGCAGTTTTTTTTAGAGGTCTCCTGCTTGCTTGGCAATAGCTGCTTCTAGAAATGATCTACTGGTGTGATGTGGCTTTTTAGCGTTTGGGATCATTTGACAAGTGAGGAAAAGAGATTCCAACCAAACAAATTTAGACTTAAAGCCATTAGTAACAAATGACATAAGAAAACCATGCCAATTTAGAAAACATCCGTTTTTGTGTACTTTAGAATGAAATGACAATATTTTAGAGTAAATGTGAGCGTTCTCCTGAAGAATGTAACTTTTTTTAGGTATATTAATATATCGTGACTCTGCTATAACCTATACCTAATATTTTTATGAGTGATTTTTGTGAAGGCAAAATGTGCCTTTAGCTACCTTACACATTTTTATCTGAGTTAGCTATGTGTAACTTTATTCTTGTCCTTTTCTCCTACATAAGCTTCTCCTACAAAAATATGTGCTTGTGTTTTCTTCTTTAAAATATTAGCCGGTATACTGGCCAGGGTGCCAGAATGTAGTCTGGTTTTTGTTTTGTTCTATTTTTCTGTTAAATTTTGACATTTTGCTTTTGTTCCTCCTTGGAAAAAAAAATCCAAATCTTTTGAACATTTTTGTAATATTGTTTTGACAAGTCCATTTGGGATCTCAGAGGTCATCTTTCCAGTTGAGCTTGTCTGTTTCTGAAATATACAGGTGACCTCATTTTTAATGTCAGGACCATCATATCACAAATGATAATACATCTCAGGAAACATCTTGGCTTTGAAAGACCAAATTTTAAAAATATATATTTTGCCTCTTTCACCAAGCTGTATTTCCTTCTCAAGTACCCATAGTGATGCCTTATTTTCCTCTGTTATTCTAACCAATGGTTCACACCTGTAATGGAAATAATTATTTTACTGAAAACAGAGATACAATTTCCAAAATTATCATTGAATTCAGTGGTTTTGAAATTTCACCATCTGGATGTGTTTTTTAACTCCTTTGATAAACTTTCTCTGGTTTGGTTGTGCAATACTAGTGTCCAAGGTTTGAGAAAGATGTATTTCTAATTAATTCAAATTAAGAATTTCTAAGTTCCAAGAAAAACAAATAAACAAACAGAAATGCTTTTCTTTATTTACCTGGAATTAAATGAAAACCATTCATTTGAAGTGGTAAATTCCGCATGAGTGCATAGATCTTTATATTTTTCATGTTTGATTCTGACATTTCCTAAATACAGAAAATGCTTCTTGGCTTGGAAAGGTCAAAGTAAAAATAAATTATGAAGTATTAATAGTATGTAGCAATTTTAAAGAATATTTGAATTACTTTTTCAAGTGGTTAATGTAAGAAATAAAAAATTTGTCCTTATTTAATAGGTTTTTTTGTTTGAAACTGCATTTTCATGAAGGCCAGGGAGCTGGAGTTGACACCAGTCTAATTCTTCATATAGTTAGCATATTGTTTTCTATAACCTTTTCTTGCTTCCAAAGCTTAATCAGTGTAATACATTCCCCCAAAGTTACTTGGTTTTTCTGCAATACTGGTTTAGTAGCTTTTAGAAACCACTTGAGTCATCTGTTTACTGTCCATGCAGTGAACTGGATCTATGTCCTATATATTTAGATATAGGACTCCTAGGTGAGACAAAAATTAATCTAATTGAAAAAAAATTGAAGTAATGGCCCATGCTGTGTTATGGGCAAGGCACAGGAATAAAAAGCAAAGGATCTACTTGTATGATTTTTAATAAACCATAAGCACTTTCAAAATGAAATGCTGTTTCTGTTGATTAAGCATTTTAGATGTATAAGTAACATGAGAACATGTTTAAAATTGTAATTCCAGAAGCACTATTCTAAATCAGCAAGGTGTACAGAGTCTCATATTGATGCAAGTTCAGTGGTGAACATGCAGGGTTGATGACAGGGACAAGCCCAGTGGGACTATTCATCTAATTAGAAAAAACTCAGGTGTCTAATAATTGCACAGAACTGGCATTGATTTTCAAATAAATCCAAAATTACCTAAATTATTCTTAACAAATTACAAAAGCTTGCCCTACGTTCATTTAATATAATCTCAGGCTGCTCTTATACATAGTACCGCTCTTGTTTTACAACCAGTTTGGAACATTACCTACTTATTTGCTGTATGTGATACAGTATGGATAAATAGGGCAAATAAATTTGAACCTTAATTAGAAAATCACCAATTGATAATTACAAATGCAGGCTGATGACATATAATGCTTCAATACAGAGTTTTGTGCTACATGCAAAGCCAGGACATCTTTGGTTGACTGCAATTTTTCTGTTGAGGATAGATTATGAACTATTTGCTCACATCAGTGACTTCATCCCACGGAAGGAAAGGAACACAAGGCAGAGGTGTCAGTATCATAGGTATATATAGTAAATTAGGCTCTTTAAAGTACTTCAATTGATTCCATTTAATATGATTGGAAACTTTGGTGTTGATTTGTCATTTGATTTTATAGTGTCAAATAACTAGTTCAGCGAATAGACATTCTGAAAAGCATGAAACCAATCATTCTTGGATTCTTTTAAGTGAATAAATTATTCTCCAATTTAATGTTCATCAGAGAGTACTTAGGGCAGTTCCCTGTATTGGTAGACCAAAGAAGCAATATTGCTGACTTAGAGGAACTCTGACTGACTGCTTTTTTTTTTTTTTTTTTCAGCTAGCTCAGAGAGTTCATGAATAACTTTCATTAACAGTTTGGTTAAACTTGCATATTTTAATGCATCTTTCAATGTTGTACTGCAGTCCAAAATCTAAATGTCCTTTTCTGGACTTGTGAATGTTTTAAGCTTTGTTTTCATCTCAAGTAGCAATGAAGAGTTGAAATAACCCAATTCTGCATTTAGAGGAAAATGCTAAAATCTTTGATATAGAGATGTCAAATCATCTCATTTCTAAATACTTGATTTAGAAAAAGAGTTGTCAACGCTCCTGACCTGAGATGATTTGCTTTAGTTTGGTGAGCAACACTGAAATATTTTAACTGGCAATCAGTTTGACTGTATCTGTGCTTGTCAGTGCAGCCTCCTGGGATTTGTAGTTACTATATTTTGTGCTCTTTTCTCCTTTGATGCAGTTTGACTTGCTGAACAAAGCCCCCTGGTTCACTGAGTTGGGCAGCTCTCGGATGGCACTGTGATGATTCAATTAAAGAAGGATATTGCAATGATTGTTGGCATGTGTAGCCCAGGCAAAGAGCAGCTCACATGGGAAGACAGAGAGTCTGGGGCTCCTAAAGTGTAACTCTGACGTGGTAGTTTAGCCATTCATGTAAATATACAGATTTTTTGCCTCAATGTGCCAGAGCAAAATACTTTCTAATAAATTTTCTACATCCCGCAATTGCAGACATTTTAGTTGATGGAGGTCTCAACAGAAAATTTGTAGTATAATTGGCAGTATGTGAGACAGAGCATATGTAGTGTAACAGAGTTTCAAGAGAAGAGTTCTATTGAAAGCAAGAACAGTTATGGGTAACTCATTATCAGTACAACACTAATAAGATGAGAATATCCATTCTGTCTATTCTGTATAGTTAGAATGTGTTGGAAAACAGGAAAAATGGCTGTTACCTTGTAAGGAACCTTGCAGCTTTCTCCTACCCTGCTGGTTTTCTTCAGCCCAAGATGCTTCATGTATGTCTCTACACCGTGGCTGGCTAAAGAAAGCCTTCTGCAACCTGCTGGCCAGCTGCACTAAAGACCTTGGACCCTGTAACATGTTTAAGTAGGGAAGGGAAAAATATGTCCAAGGAAACCTGTTGTGTAGTGTAAGAAAGTATTACATATTGTAACTCTCTGTATTTTATTAACAAGTTAGGATAGGGCTTGTAGTTAGCTCCACTGAGTTATTCCACCCCTTCATTTGGATAAAATGAAGATATTTTTCAGCAAAATCAACAAAGCGGTAATATGAGTGAATGCCAGTACACTCAACATAAGAGCAATCTCCTGTTCTGAGGCATCATAACTGAGTACAAAATTATGCTAAGTTTCATTCTAGTATTCTTAGGTACACTTTTAATTCCCTGGCACTGAAATCTGTTTCAGTAGCAGAAATCAAATTGAGATATCTGTAAGTAGGTCAAAGCTTCAAACTTACTGTGTATCTCTTGAACTTTAGTTACTTCTGAAACATTGCTTTCTCTTTCTAGTCTTGGAACCCTGGTACTTAGTGACCATCTTTATGTTGAGTTGATTTAGGCTTGCTTTTAAGTGAAGAAAAAATTCCTGTCCTGCGCTGACAAACTTTTGGAGCTTTCTACTTTTGATGTCTTTAAATTAATTAAAAGCCCACTTCTTAAGAAGCAATGAGGCTGAATTTTGTTGCAAGGGCATAGTTTTTGCAAGATGTGTGGTTGTTGAGCAATGAAATCCATATTTAGATTTAGAAATGTAAAGATCAGGGCTTCTCAAACTACATGGCACTGAAACCTAAGGAACCACAAAAATTCTGTTGCTGGGAGTTGTATTAATTTCACCTAGCTGTAAGTAGCTAAAGGATACTAGTCCTGGTTTATTGTCAAGACTTCCACTGTCAATAATGGAGAAAGACAGATACCTTTGGGTAGTAGCTGATGGTTAAAGATAGAAGAGGTGAATCATACCCCACGTGGCAGAAACCTCTTATGATTGTATCAAAGAAGAGAAGCCTGACAAGCATAGTCCTTCGATGGTCTTAGCAATGCACATGACTGACAACCATCACCTTCACTTCCCATTTGATAACTTTTAATGTCTCTTCCCCATGGCCAACAAGCTGTCTGTGGGCTTGTTAGTTTTCTGTGGGTTCTGCCCCTGGGGTAAGTCATGCCTGTGTCCATGCCTAGCTCCCAGTGCACTTGGAGCAGTCAGTGGTTGTTATTGGGTAATGGTTCCTGTATTCTGGAATCTTTCTACTACAGGATCTCACTATCTTCTTACTTTTTGCTTCATATAAGGTACATTCGCACTGTTGTCATAGAATTAGTCTTTGAAATAGATTTCACAGAGTCCTTACATGTCAAGATGAAGACTGCAAGTTATCTTCACAAGGAGATGAGTGAAGTTTTAAACATTAATAAGTTTAATCTGAATTGCCTATGCTTAAAAGGTTGGTGAGTTTTTGTCAGGATTAGAATTGCCTCAGTGGTAAACCAATGGCATGTTTTTTGAAGCATACATTTATTTAGAAATGCTCCTGTAGAATCTTTGCTTCACTGTGTACTTTCTTCTAGTTACACTTTCCCTGATAGTTGTGTATAATGATGAATGAAAAGCTAAAAATTGTGCTTATACAATTTCATTTTCTCAGTCACACTGAGCTTCATTTGCAGAGTGATCAGGAAGCAGTTGTTGTTTATAGATTTGTTTTCTTTGAGTTCTTTGAGAAGGCTTAGGGCTAAAAAAGAATCCGCTGCATGATCAGAGCCAGTCAGGTTCAGCCAGGTAAGCATATAAGAAAAGAACTATGAAAGCCTGATTCTGAGCTGAAGTGAAGGAGCTTATATATCACTTCTGAGCATCAGGTCAGGTGACTCAGAAGCAAACAATAATACATAAAGAAGGAAAATTATTGTATCCGGCAGCACCTTGTGTTTCCCAGATTAGACTTCTTGACCAAAATTAGATAAAGATTTTCTTTTATCATTCTAATTAAACTATTCTGTCCTTTTTATTGCCCTAGGTCATTGTTGATGAATGACGGAAGTACCTTGAGTGCTGCTTCCCAAATATAATTAAATGAGATGTTTTACAGTGGAAGAGGTTGGAAGAGGAACATTTGCTAAATTTAAATCATCTAAATAGGGACTATGTATATTGGAAATTAAACCGTACACCTGTATATGTTGGATTAGATGGTTTTGAATCTTTAACTGAAGCCTCTTTTTTTTTTTTTAATTTGCGCTTAATTTTCTTGAGTTCTTATGTTTAAGATTTAAGATGACCACAAAACACAAGTGACTTTGTAGATTTCTGCACAAAAAGATACAAGACAAATAAGAATTTTGTATTCTAACAGGTAACGTACAGAATCACAGGTCAACTATAACTAATTAGGAGTCTGCTGTTGTGTTATATTTTGTTCCAGAACATTCCCACTCACTTAGACAGTAATCCTGGTACACTGAATTAGCCAGGCAGTTCACAATGATGCTGTCTGGAGCATGAGCTGCCTTTTGCACAGAGGGTGTGCACTCCTGACACGGACCTGAGGTACACATGCAGGGGAAGGTGGAATTTTGCAGTGTAGACATCCTAGAGATCACTTTGCTAATCAAAACCAGAGAACTCCCGCAGAGCTATAGTCACTATCAGACAGTACAGTACAGTTTAGGTGAAATCTTGTCCATGAAGAAGTTTAGGAAAGCGTATGTGAATGTCAGTTAACAATTTATTCCATATACCCTCCAAAGACTGATTCCTGACAGAACTAGGAGTGTCAAGAATTAAAAGTTTGCACTCTTGTTGTGTTCCTGAGAAAGAGGTGACCACATATCACTACTTGTTCCAGGATTGTGTTCTACATTTGCAGTAAACCTTATTATAAAGAAAATATGCCTTTATCATGTTGCCTTACGTATGAATTGCATTTTAAACTTTGTCCCAGTGTAACATACATTATTATTCACTCTGTAATTCTAGCAGTATTCTTATAAGCTTATGCTGCATGTTTGGAATTTATAATCAAATTCACTTCTGTTCATTTCCATAGAAGACCATGCACCTATGGTTCTAATTTACTTTATTGTTTAAAGCAAAAGTATTCACTTGAATTTAATTGACTTCTTACTCATTTTAGGGCTAAATAAGACAGTTTACCAACTTAATTTAGAAAGGTTTGAAACAAGCCTTCATGTACTATATGGATAATAAATATGGGGACAGATTCCTTTCATAGGCAACAGTTTGTCTGCTTGACAATTTCTTCAGAACATTATTAATAGCCTTTTCTATCTAAATAATTAAATTCCATGTCAGGTGAAAGTTCATTACAGTTAACATTGGTACTTTTATTCTGTTACATTTGTATATTCTTTAATTCTGAGCGATAGACTCAGTCTTCCACATCTTGCTGTGTGCTATAGTAACCATATCTACTTCAGCTCCATTTCCCTTTCCTGGGTCTATACAACTCCCTCATTGGGACAATTAATTCACATCTGCAACTAATGTTGATTTGCTGTTTGCTGATTTGGGTCATCTGGCTTGTGGAAAACAGTTGTATAAAATAATTTTGTCCGTTAGTCTTTTTTCTTAACACAATGCAGTCACAAACTTCTAATGAATTCTTTGGGAGCCTAATGGGGGGACAGAGGTGAAGTATATTTTTTTTTTTTTTTAAATTGACTAATAAAATAATGCAAAATGCTCAGTCACATAGAGATTTTCATACGGAGTGTTGGTGATATAAGGAAAAAGGAGGGATATTTTCATTTTATCACAACATCATAGAATATTTTGAGAAGTTAGATATTCAAAGAAAGGAAGATGGAAGCTATCTAGTGTGTAAACCTAAATTACAAAATGAGCAAGAATAAAAACTAGCATTGTCTCTAGCACTGACTCTGTAAATATTCTTTGCATTTTCCAATAAAAGGTCTTGCTGTTCATAGATCACATAAAAGTGAACCTTTGAGTTGGGGGCCAAATTAGCTTGAAAAAATGAGTTGGAAAAAAGTAGTTAATATAAAAATATTTCTAAAATACAGCAAAGTTATTTTGAGCATTTTTTTACCCACTCCATTACCTACAAAAAAATCCTGTGTTTCTGGCTCTGCTGTCTCCAGGGATGCAGAATTGCATCATGGCATTTTTTCTTTCCCTCTTCTCAAAAGAAAAGAAGGAATTTTTGCTTTGAACTTAAAAGCTCTATTTTTGTTTTGAACAGCCTTTTTGAGAACTGTATCAGTCCCCTAGAAGGCTGTATAACTCTATTTTGCTTTTATATTTGGTACAATGCCAGTAATACAATCAAACATGGAGTTCTATATCCAGCAATGTTTTTTAACTACTTTTAACTACTTTAACTAAACCTCTTTGTTCTGCCTTGCTATTTCTTTCTCATGAGACTTTGAGCACAGACTTTTTTTACTGTTGTCCATGAATAAATTGCTTCAATTTTTTTTTGCCTGCTCAATAAAAATATAAATTAGAAGTGAAAAAATGGACTAGCAAGAGTGGACTTATCATTCTGAGAGATTGATCTAGGATTTCTTGGATAATTTATTTTAGGAAATAATTCTGGATTTCTTTATTCTTTCTTTTATTTTTTTTTTCTCTGTGTTCAGATGGAAGACGTCATAGCCCGCATGCAAGATGAGAAAAATGGGATTCCTATTCGTACAGTCAAAAGTTTTCTTTCCAAGATCCCCAGTGTCTTCTCTGGTAAGAGTCAAAGTGAATTTCATGCTATTTAAAGTTTCCACTCTACCTTATTTAAGGGGATGCTCAAGTGGCAAACACTTTTAAGTGAGTGCTATGGGGAATTCAGTCATCTGGTCTGGAGGAGACATTGACTATCCTTGGAATACTTTAATTATAGAATTTCTGATGTTTTTCTCTCATATTGGAGTGGGCTTACACAGAGATGTTTTTGTCCTGTAAATTAAGTGAAGGGAATACTTGATTTACTACAGAAAGTCAGTTATCTGAAGATGGCAGTGTTTTTATTGCAGTTTCTGCATTTCAGACCTGATTTTTAGCTTGTTTTCATGGCAAGTATAGTAAGTTTAGCATATAGGTCAGTACATGAATATAAGAAGTGTCGTAGCAGCAGCACAAAAGGAAAATCATCACTGCACTGGGGAACTGATACTGGCTATAGACGTATATTGCAACGTTTATGATCTGCTTTTGTAGCTGGCTGCCTGTGCCCAAGAAGCTGAGACTGACATGTCTGTGGTGATTTGTGAAACAGCTATAAACTTTATAGCTAATCCAAGTCAGTATTGACATATGCACAGAAACCTTTATAAGGGTTTTTATTAGGTCCATTTATTAATTAAGTAGTATACTAAACCTATTAATTTATTTACATACTTTTATATAAATTTATACATTTATATGTGGATTATATTTTTTGTGCTACTAATGAATATGGAGTTGCTTTGAAATAGGTGCAGCTCTGTAAATGGTTGCAATTTTTGTAATGAAAATGGTAAAGCTTACGTGGAAAGTATTTGCAGAAGTTTGTACTGTTCAGAACAAGAAGAATTCTGTACTTTAATTCTCAACCTTAGGACTGGTTTTTCTTGTGAATAAGTCTTGCACAAAGAAGGAAAGAGTCTTAAGAGTGAACAAAATGTCTTCAGGATTTTAGAAACTACTTGTACAAAAACTAGCCTCTGAAGAATAAGCTTTTATTTCTCATAAGGTAGTACAGCATGGCTTCCTATTAAATGATCCATATTAGTTGTTATTCTCTGTTTTACGTTGTGTGCTATGGTTTTCAAATTAGACAGACTATGGTCATTTGTATAGCAGGAGATATTATTTACCAATTTTTTATTTTATTTTTTTTTACTGGAATAAACATCATAATTTTAAGGTTGTGTTAGAATATAGATACAGTAGTAGATAGTAGTCACTGATACAACATTTTTTTTATATAAGCTGAGGCATTAACATTATCGTCTGCAGGGAGAAAGAAAAAGCATAGGAGAGTTAATTTTTTTTTCCCTTTGCAGATTTTTTTCCCTCAAATACCAGGGCAGTAATTTTTGTTACACATGACTAAAAAGACCACCAGAACAACACAACTGTCATTTTACTTCTACTAATCTACTTTCCTGTCATTTCTCTATCCTGGATAGTATCTAAACTCTGCAAACTTTTGGGTTGAGAGTAGTGGATTTCCTAGTAGTGCTAGGAATTTGTGTATATGTAGCAATCAAATCTCAGCTTGAATGCAAGAGCATTGATTGCTTGGAAACACAGGAGTATTTTTGTCTAAGGAGTGTGATGATAATATTGAAAATGTAAGTGCACAGACTTCCTTTAAAGCATAAAGCAGTGGTTGATAGTTTATAGTACTGTTATTACCCACAAAAACATCCATATGAAAATGATCAAATCATGAGCAGATGCTTTCCAGTTAAAAAATACATATGTGTGTCTATATGCTAATACACGTCTGTGTGTCTATGCAAGAGAACATCTATTATACCTAGCCATCTGTCCAGGATTATGTCCCATAAAAACTGTAACCTTGCAATTGTTTTTTTGTGAGGAGAAGCAGAATGGGTAGATCTACCACAGTTAAGTCATGTTCCTGCAAGCACTTAGAAAAAAACTATAAGGATGAATAAATTTTTTAAATATTTTTTTATAGAAAAAATTAAGGATGTCCATAACTTATCTGTAGGAATAGGTAGGGTCTTATGGGCTAGCATTTTACTTATGTTGTTATAAAATCAGGAGAGGTATTTTTATTTTTCTTTGCTTTTATCTTGTAGTGTTGCTTCTTAAAAAAAGCATGTGAAAAACTAGTTGAAAAAGCAGTCACTTTTTAATTCAGAATTACTGACCATATCTACATTTTTGCTAATGACTACATTAGCAAAATCAGCCTGGGGAATGGTATCTGATTTAAACCTTTTAATAGAATGTTGTGATCATAGTAAATAAGATTATGTGATTATATTGCTTACTAAGTCATTTCTTAAATGTTTTTACAAGTAAAATATCTGCACAGAGAAACATTTCAAATACAGATAATTCTGTATAGGTTGTGTACATTGTTGTGCTTCAGAAAAACACAAAGAAAAACAATGGTAAGTTAAAGATTATATCACCTTGAGAAATTTTGAAAAAGTTATTAATTATATGGCTTTATATTTCATATATTCATAGAGAGCAAATAAGTTTCTTGATATTGATATTTGTTACATTTTATTTTTGTGAGCAAGCTGCTTGAATTAAAAAACACCAGTTTTGTTCCATTTCTTTCTTTAAATCTTTTAAAAGTAAATCATTTAGTTGTCTTCACTGGATTAAAATGAGATTGCAAGCTATTTGATGAAAAAGAATACAAACCCATAGGTGTGTGTGTGCTAATTACTATTTACATTTGTATCCACATTTAGGAGAGTCTCAGGTTAATTTTATGCAGGAAATTTGTCTATGGTGTAAATTGAATAGAGCTGGTGAATTGTAGACTAATTTGGGTAATAGTGTTCCAGTCACCTACAAGCAGGAGGTGAAATAGATTGAGAAAAACACCCATTCCTTGACTGAGCTCCAACGTATTGTATATGTCAAAAGAAAATTCTCTGAAAAACAGGGGTAAAAACAAAGTTGTTAGCACCTATCCTGATTCTGTGCCTCATTCCTTGGTGCAGAGAGGTTTTTCCTAGCTGTTTAGTATTAATAATGTTAATGATAATAATTTGAGTTCTTTCAATAAAGAATTTTATATAAAATTATACCTCTTTTTATGCAAATAATTAAGGTGAACAACATAGTATATTGCAAAGTCCAGAAAAGATGGGGCTTTTTATACATAGAAATAAACAATTATTGGAGAGGGAAAAATGCATCCTTGTCTAATTTCAAATGGAATTCAGCGTAAAAGAATCAGTGAAAGTATGACTGTGAATGTATGGGAGCTGACTACTCTGACTTGTGCTGCCTGCAGACCTACAACCCATTGTGCTTATCAGTAAACATCTGTGATGTATTTTAGTGTGTCGTGACAAGCAAGAATAAATATCAAACACGCCAGAATTATTTTGTACTGTAGCTTGGGTCTGATGAGCTAATGGTTTCATTGCAGTCAAAGCTTATTTCATACAAAGATCTACATTATTCACTGTTGCAGGACAGATATTTACAGTCTCCATGCCCAGATATTTTTTTAAATTTGAGTCAAACAACTATGACACATGACTTTTTTAGCATAATTCTGTACTGACTCATCCTGACACTGGCTCACTGCCTTTTATGGCTGTTATAGCAGTATACTATATGCCTATTACAATTTCAGCCAAAAATGTTTTTTATAAAAGAACCTAGCCTTTACAGAGTCTTCCTGAATTACCTCATCCAGCTAGTGCTTTTGAGGATAAGTACAATTAGGTCTTTGAACAGAGAAAACATACAATGTGCTGTAGCAGATGGTCTTTGTAGTGATGGTTCACCTCAAGCTGAGTCACCCACAATCTTAGTTGCAAGTAGGCTCAGATTGCATGCAACAAATAAATGAATTTGCATGGGTAGCTTGGCAGAAAACAGACCGATATACCTATGTACCCTAGTACACTAATGGCTGAAACCAGATTTGCTAGATTATCTTTTAAATTCTTCACTGGTTACTGTTAATGGAAATTCTGCTGGAAATTGGAGTATTGCTTTAGTCTTGGTTGCTTAAGTCTATAAGCAACACTATGATGTGAAAAATCACTGTTTGAGTAATAGCTCCCTGTCTTTCAGAATGGAATAATCTATTTTTGTTATGAACAATATAGTCAGTTTATGGCCTTCACATTATAATCTTGAGTGTGAAAATCACAGTTGAGATTGTGTTTTAAAAATGGCATTGTTCTAAGAGTGTATCCTCTAGCAGAGCCTGAACTACCTCTGAACTGAACTGGTTATACGTCAGATGAACTGGAAGTTTCTTGAAGGAGGGATTGAGACAGTTTTATCAGTAGCTTTAAGTGTTGTTACATGTCTGGGCAAGTAAAGCTGGACTTGAAGATTACACTAAAGTAGTTTCCTATGTGGTTCTTGGAAAATATGACTGTTTAATGCCAAAATTTTGGTTATCCTTGTCTATGGATCTAAGTCACTTTCTATGATTAATACTGATTACCACAGCCATGGGCACTCATGTTTAAAACAGGGGTTGATGGCTGACTAGAATGCAGTAATGCAGGACCACCTGTATGCCTACAGTCTGCACTCTCAAGGAGAAGTAATAATAATGTTATTTATCAGATACATGTAGTTTTGATTTGAAACTTTAAAGGCTCCAAGGAAAAAAAATAGACATCTTTCTATGTGATTATGCATTTTGATGGACAAAAGAAGGTCTCGCTGTTGTCTCTATGTTTTTAAAATATTTTGGAGGAGTGAACGTAGTCTATATATACATCTTGCCAGTCGACAATAATAATTGCATGAAGGTTGTCATGTGCATTCTTTACTAATACTAATTAGAGCATTAGGAATAAAAAGAAGGCAATTTTCCTGGAACATGGTTCACCATTAGACCTGGAAATGGATAAAAAAAAAAACTTGCTTGAAATGATGAATGTAGGGAGTCTGACATATGAATCATTGGGATTAGAAGGAGCTCTAAAATATCATTTTTATTTTTACTAAGGAGACAGCAAGTAAATGCCAAAGTTTTGCTGTTCACATTCAAACAGAAAGAAGAATTCAGAGAATAAAGCACTGCAATAGTTAAGGGTTTGTTTTTAGGGTCTTTGTGGGGTGAGTGGTTTAGTTGGCCAGTATTAGTACTGAAAGCTTCATAAACTTATCATAATGTGGATATTTCATTAAGAAGAGGGAGTGATATAGTGCTGTTTTATGGTCATTACAGAATACCAGTGTGATACTTTATAAGTGTGCCAACTGAGTTGTAAGTGTGAATGGAGGACTCTGTTCAGTGTTTTTATTGAGGGAGCAGGGAGAGCAATGAGAAATGTAAGTTCAATTAAAGAGTACAATGCAGAGACAGAATAAAAAGTATTCAGGGAAAATATGTTCATACTAGTTGTTACTGGCTGTTTCGATGCACGGCTCAATAATTTTGAAAAGTAGTCACAGCTTGAACCAACTAAAATAGGAGAAGGAGATCAGTAGAAAGGTGGTTTTCTAACATCCCTTTCTGAGTTAAAGAGAAAGTGAAAAGATTAATTTACCTTTCCCAGGAAAAGATAATCTGTGTGAAGTCCTTAGGTTTTTCTCATTACTAGATATGAAGCTGATATTGTGCCTTTTCCATGTAGACATTGCATTTTCACATATTTTAGAAAGTTTAGCACCATCATATGTGTCCTGGTTTTGTTGTCCATTTCTCTCCTCTATTCCCTGGGCTAAGGGCATGGTGGGTGGAGAGGGGGTGCAAACATCTGTGTTGTGTTTGGCTACTAACTAAGTTAAACTCTCACAATATGCCATTTCTATTAATCTTTTTTCCTGATGTCAGAAAATGCTTCTCTTCTACCTTGGAAATTGTTAAAATAATGAGCTGTTGCACTTTAATTACCAAATGTATTCACATAATCATTAATTACCAATCTTTATTTAAACACTAATAGCATGCCTGGTAAAAATAGATAATTTATGTGTTTAAATATAAAAAAATGATGCTGAAAAGCAGACCAACAGTCTCAGTAGCCTGGTCAGATGTAGGGAGAGACCCCAGAGGAAAGCAGTGTGATAGCGCATCTCACCCACAAATCACAGGTGGGTGAGCCCAAGGAATGAATCATAGGAGTTACCTGCACCAACAGTATTGCTTGTGATATAGAGTCAGGCAGTAAAAAATAAAGAGTGGTACAGTGGGAATTGGATGAATCAGGGGACTAATAACAAGAAAGAGTTTCATCTGTCATTAGTTTTGATCTTCCCCAGCTGAGTAATGACTTGTGAACATCTGATGACTATTCAATGCTACATGTGAAATAAGTTGACAGGTTTATCCACTGTAATACTAGAGATTACCGACCTAAAAAAGATAAAAGAGAAAGCTCTACCACTTGGATTGACAGAAAAAAACCACAAAAGCATAACACCTCAATCATCTGGTACCTTTGAAGCAAAGTAATGTTGCATTATAGGTAAATACAAGGATTTGGGAATTTCCATTTTTGATACCTTTTCCAGAATGAATTAACCATATGGGAGAAGCTAGGATTCACATCTCCCAAGCCCCTAATGTTATGGATTTTTTTTTCTTTCCCCTTCAGTGTCTGCAGTGCTGGGTTGATGACAGGTTCCTACTTTCTTGTTCTCTCCATTCCTTCATCCCCCTTTTCTTGCATTCTCCTATGGGTATAATTTAATAGTAGAATCATTGATGGTTTCTTTATGCCAAATTAGCCTCTTGTTATTTGCAAACAGAGCCTTCATTGTTAAAACTGCTAGCTCGCTGCCTTGATGAGGTTCCAGTCTTAGGAAAATGCTTTGATGGGAAGATCCCTCTCAGTACCTGAAGGACAGAAGCTGGATCTTTCCCTCTCCTGTTCAGGTTCAGAAAGGCAAATATGAGCAGGGACTTGCCATTTTTATAGTTTCACTTTTCCAAGCAGAACTTTTGAGAATAAAAAATTAATAAGCCTCTATCCCCAAATGAATAGTAGGTTTGAAGTTAAAACACAAATCTCTCTTGTGTATCGTTTCCATTCATCACTTTGTCAGAGTGACTGATTTGCATTCAAATGTTCATAGTCTTTTGGGAGTGGATATTTTTAAGGAGAAGGATGTTTCTCTTGTTTATTGATACAATGTTCATTATTTTGAGAGTCAGGAGTAGAAGTGGCATGAGAAGATTGACTAAGTGACACCATAAGATTGGACATACAGTAATTTCAAAGTAGTGAGATAATTAACTGATTAATGAGTGGTACTTAGTATGCTCTACTATTTCAGGAAAACAAAATTTTCTTATTCACTTGAAATGAAAAGTGAATGAAAGAAATGAACTGTTTCCAATAACTTTAAGGCTCCAAAATTATTATGCTTTCCATTTTCATTTTAAGGCATGTTAACATCAGACCTTTAATAAATCACTGTCAGAATTAAAAGCTTTTCAAAATGTGAAAGTATTTTTATTGGTTATTTTAAACAGAACAACAAATTCTCATTTAAAAGTTATTGCTTCCTCCTAACTAAATAACAACAAAAATTAGTATTTATATGTTTACCATTCAATTCAGTGGTGATTGCCATCGGGACCATTAGTAAAAAGGAGAAAATACAGTGAAGAAGGTCTGAGGCAATTTTGCAAAATTGTTGTAGGATGAAATATACTAAAAACCCTTTGAAAAGTCTTTAAAGTAATCTGTGTGCAAAACAGTCATTATAAATGTCAGTTCCCTTAAAATCAGTACATACAAAAAGCTTGTTTGCACAGACATTTGCAAAAGAAATAGGTCTAGAAGTCATGCACTGATGGGCAAAAAATCTTAATAATGGTTCTCTTGTTGTGAGATGGGAGATTGCTGGGAAATTATCTTATCTGCTGTTTGTCCACATGAAGTGCACAGTTTGAATTAGATGGTCCCCTGTTTCCCAAACGCTGTGTAAGGCCTTACAGCTCAGCATGTTTCCAGAGAAATAGCTCTGAGGCTTGTAAATCATAGATAAAAATTTGTTCCTAACTTTTCTTACTATGTTTTTTGTCATGAAAATTGTTCTCTCCCTTTCCTACACCACCTTCTTCCCAGCCTCCTGGTGTGTAAGTGTTTTTAGTGCAATGCAGTTGTACCTTTGAAGTGTGAGTATTTCTGAGGAGTATGGGAAAACCTACTGCCTTCACTATGGCCAAAAATTTACCTGGTTTTCCATTCTTAACACCCAGTCTCTGGATACTGGTCATGTAACATAGAAAATGTGGGGTAAAAAGGGAGCCCTGAATCAGCCTCACATCAACCTGAAGCTAGCAGGAATTCTGCAATCTATCACAGCTTCACTTTAAGTAGTTTTCAATTTTTTTCTGGCATAGCACCAGTTAATAATTGTTTTTTGTTATGCTATTTTTATATCAGCAACAATGAATAGTACTCACAGAAAACAGAAAATAACCCCCTCCAACACACACACACAAACATATATAGCATGCATATTTATGTCATATATATTTGCCCATGGAGCTTAAAAAAACCCAAAACAAAACAAAAAACCCAACAACTTTTAAGCTTATAAGCAGCTTCTCTAGTAGTGATTAATAAAATAAGTTCTGAAAACTGTTATGAGCATAATCAAAGCCTTGTAGGAAGACAAAGCTAGAATATGTCTAAGAGTGACTGTATGGAAATATATTAAGGGGTTCTATGAAAATGGTTTTCCTTCCTGGCTATCTTTTGAAAATCTCTTAGAAAGAAGTATAATTAATATTGCATAGCAATGATTCGAACTTGTGAAATAAAGATCTGTGAGAATTTTCCAGGCATCTACATTTTAAGCAATTGTTTTAATTAGGAAGCAGAGCAAAGTATAGTAGTTGACTCCATCAATTTATAAGGTACTTCTATGATAACAAAGCTGTTTGTTTAAATCACACTGGAATTTTTTCCCAGAGCAATTCAAAGAACACTAAAGAAAACTGTTTTCTAAGAAGAAAGAGCTGCTACTGTGTTTGTGTCACTGATTTCTGAGACAGGAAGGAAATGGGCTGCTCATGTTGAGAATGAGAAGAGGAAGCGTATAGATGAAGACAAATTAAGTCCTAGCATGGAGTCCTTGTTGAGAGTTAGTAGTGGTCTTACCACAGTGTGAAATCTGTTTCATGATACACTTGATAAATAGTCTCTGGAAACTATCCCAGAAATGAACATCCACTTAAAGACAAAAAGAAAAGAAACCAAATCTGGTTCTTCAAGGATCAGAACCTTGAGTCCGAAAAAGATCCAGTGTCTTGCCAAAAATCAAAACTTTGCAGTAGTACCTAGGATTCGTAAATGTGATTTTGTATGAGCATAAAGTAATCTGAAAGCTGGGAATATATGTTAGTAGGTTTGGGTCTTGAATATATGGAACAGAACAGTTACAGAAAATAATAATAATAATAAATACAAAAAATAATACAATGATATTGTGGAGTAGGGGTTGAAAAATATCCAACTCTTTTATTTATGTGGCATTGTACACTGCTGTCTGGTGGCATGTTTTTGGTTGACTAGTGGTTATTTATTGTATGCATATAGGAAGCAATGTAGACACGTGGTAAGTATTGCTTATACAGATACAAATAATGTATTATTTAGAGGTAACCTGCTAGGTATAATAAAGTGTAAACATATACATTTACCTCTCTTTTTAATATGGTACCAATGCATTGACTCATTTGTGACTTTGCAAGCAATGTCATTTCTTTCTACTTCAGTTTCACCGTTTTAGTACAGGACATTGTATCCTACTGTCTTTAAATCTACCTTTTTAAAGTGACTTGAAATACTTAAATGAACTGTATGCAAAGATAAAGTGGTGCTGTATTTGTGGATTTTAGTCTGCCATTTTTACAGACAGATAAATATAGTTGTCCAGCAGTTAAAATAATCAAAATAATTAAAATAATTCCCTGGAGAATATGCCTTTTATGCAAGAAATCAAGTTAGCAGGATTCACAAGATGACTTGTGGTTTCGCTCCTAATTCTCTTGGTTCCAGCTATGAGGAAAAAGACTTTGTCATTGCAGTTGCATGAGAACACTGAAGACTTGTCTTTTTAAAAGGACAGCAAGGAATACATTCTGATAATTTTGTTTGTATTTCTGTTGCTGCTGAAGTTATCCACAGACAAGTTTTTCATGGTTCTTTTATCAAAAAGTTTATGTCCACTTTATAATAACAAATGTCACTGTAAGATCAGGGTTTTCTGTGTTAATGGGATGTTGTTTGATGACCCCCACCTCAGTGCAAGTAAGCTGCACTCAATCTAACTTTGCTTTAGTAGGACCTAGTTTGCATCTAAATTGTCTGGGACTTTTTTCCTGAGCAATTGCCTGGTATGGGCCTGAGTGCTTTTTTCAGCTTGGACATGTTTATTGAAGTGATTGATCATGACACTGACTGAGCAGCTCATTTTATCTGTGTAGTGTGTCTGCGTGCATTAAATATCTATTTGTCAAAGGTGCTAGGTATTTGTGATGGTGAGAGAAGCAGAATAGCAAGATCTGAGTTTTCATTTCTTGGTTGTTACTGCATGTTGGGAGCTAGCTATATGAAAAACAACAAAAAAGTTATTAAGGATTCTAACTTTTTCTAGAGCTGGCAAGACATCCCATGCCACAAAAATTTGAAATACTGAAAACATATTTCTGCTGACATAGGACAAGGAGCTAAATTTTCAGCTTTCTGTGAACTAAAACAATCAGGTTTTAATTAAAAAAAAAAAAAATCCAGAATGGAATGTTTCTTTTTGGACAACATAAAAAATGGGACAGTTAAGACTTTTAAAAAATTTTAGCTGCAACAGATTTTCCAAGAAGCCCACCCCTTTGACATCAAAAAAGTCCTGAAGAAGTTTCAATATTATTTCCTGCCAATTGTGTTCCTGACAAAAAGTAAGATACATTAAATTAGAAAGCCACCCAAGCAGGAACTAAAGGTAGTTCCATGAAGCTCACTGTTATTGGCAAGCTATCACTATGCAAATAAATGGACCATAGATGGTAATTCATTTTCATAAATTATTGAAATAATTTTAAATGGAATAATAGAATAAAGAACAATTTATTAACAGGAAGTAAGAGCACTTAAATATGTGATGAGTCTTACACCACTGCATGCATTTGGCAGAGCCTATCATAGAATGCTCCTGAGCTTCACAATAAAAATCAGAAATTAAGTTTATTGTTTAAAAATCTGCTTTTTAGTCTTTGCAGTTGGAGAAGGAGCCTTGATGTTACAAAGTAAGCATGTAAGTTGGCAGGAGTTACTCTGTTTTCCATGATCCCAGGCCCACAGAAGCAGCAGTCCACAAGGCCAAAGGATGTTGGTAGCTTTGGATGCACAAAGTCCAGTGTTCCTGTTGTGCACCTTGCCATTTTGCTTCCCACACAACATCTGTCTCTTTTTGCCATAGGGATGGAAGATCTCAGTGAGAATGGTCTTGGTTTACTCTATTAGGGAAGATCACTGGAGTATTTACTGCCTCCCTTCACTGCTCCATGGAACAAAGGTGTAGACCACAGTAGGAAGTTGCAGCAGGTGCCAGGAAGTCAGAGTTTGGTGAGTTTGGTGCCCGAGGAATAAAGCAGAAACCCAGGACTCTTCAGGAATCCAGGTAGAAGGCACAAAGAGATACTTACAAAGTCCTCCCTTATTGGCAAGAAGGAGGACATAAATGTTGTCAAGACTTTGGTAGTGGAGTGAAACTAATTGGAAGGAATTGAGAATATTAAAAAACAAAACAAAACCAAAACCAACCAACTAAACAAAAAAAGATCAAAAAGAAAATATTATTAATTTCCCCTCCCCATGCACACATTTTTTAGGATAATACTTTTTATTATAAGGCCTGGCAGTGCTTGAGTGTAGGAGCAGGCAAGTGGGACTGATGGGTATTTGAGGAGTGTTTCACTGTTAGAATAATATAATGTCTATGAGGGGTTTGAATTGTTGCTGAGAATTTGGTTCCATTGTATCATATGGAAAACATCAGACATGAGGTATTTCTAGCAGATAGTTCAACCACCTTCCTGAAATTCAACCCTTCCTGAAATATTTACCTTTTAAAAGATTTTGGCAAAATGCTTTGAATATAAAAAAGCTGTTCTTAAAATAGTATGTATATATTTTTACAGACCTACAGAAGGGTCTGTAACCATTTGTGCTGTAACAGCTATATATGTAGTTTTGATACGCAAACACCAGCAAGGCATATGCATTTCAAGTATTTCAATATACCCATTTGGATCTCAATTTAGCTATCAATGCATGCAAATATTTATTTTATGCATTAAACTGTTACAAATTACATGGGAGTTAGCCATTTAAAATTGCTGCACAGCTTTCTAACGAGTTCTGAATATGCGGCAGGCTAGTGAAAACTATTGAGAAGGTGGTCAACAATTAGGTTGTATTTTTCTTTCTCTCAGAGCCAAATACCAAATTAGTATGTACATGTGGAGGTCTCATGGATATCAACAACCGTTGTGCTTATTTGATGCCAGAATTATTTTACTTTTAAGCTTTTATAATCAACTGTGAGATAGCAAAAATGTGGAAATACTTTATAGACATATAGACCTCTGTAGAGTCTTTACCTTTTTGTCAAGACAAGCTTCTTATAAGTTTTGGACTTATTATGGAAGGAAAGGCTTGCAGATCTTAAACAAATCAGTATAGAGTAAATTGTTGCCTGAACTACTTTATTTCTTGAACAGGGAATATTTTATTAATAGAGAAAAGGCACTGGGCTGAACTTGCCCATTAATAGTTTGTGTACATAAATTCCACCTTCTGCTTTTCTTCCCACCCCTTTATCTTCTGATTTTTAAAAATTGCTTTCATCAGTAATAATTTCAAGTTGTATTCTCCTTTCTCCCATACTCTTCAGAGAAAAAAACCTATTTGTTTTCTATTCACTTGTTTTCTAAGTTTTTTGTGTTCTTACTATCTGAGTTATAGAAGTGGGTATTTTTAAACAGTTTTATCGAGTCCTTTCATACTTATAAAGACATCTATTCAACAGAACAAATCTGAATTCTTTTTTAATGAAAGGTGGAGGTGGAGGTGGAGTGACTCATCTCTTGCGGTTTTGTGCCTGGGGTCAGATACAGATTTACAGAAATACTTAGGCATTGCAAGATACCTATATCTTTTCAGAATGTTGGTATATAATCCAAAAAATTTACCATCAATTCTAAAATGACAAGTACAAAGGCATGGTTACAATGATCAGCATTTGCAGATGGACCATAGCTCTTTCTCCTTTGGGCAGCCATGCTAGGGCCAGGAAATACAGCTTCAGCAAGCAGTGGTATGTTGCCCTGGTTGTCCCAAACTCTGTCAGAGCAGCATGAAGATAAAGTATCCATGAGTATGATGGTCTAATATATTGTTTAATTTCATGTGGTGTAGCTGAGATTTAGAACACTGCTTATAAATTACCTCTGCAATGGGTTGAGTTCCTTAAATTAGTCTTAACTAGAAAAACTCTCCTCTTGTTCTGAGTGGTGACATGCTATGTTTAAACCAAGCAGTCAACTAATTTCTTTTGGATTTAGTCTGATATATAACTACACTTTTTTGGTAATGCTTAAGCCTGTTATTTCTAGTAATTAACGATGGCATGTAAAAGAGAAGTAAAATTTTAAAAAGCATCTGAATAACTTTGTACAGAGACAGCTATATTTAAATAGAGTTGTCTATTAGGCAATAGAAAACCTTACAGGCAGTTGGTGAGCTATGAAACACATGCTATTGTAGCAGGCTGGAGGTATACCATTTTTAGAGAAATATTAAAACTGAGAATAAAATGAACATCAAATACTTTTTGAAAATGTATTTTAGTAGAGCCAAGATAAATTGTTTGATTAATAAATTTAAGCTAGAATGCTAGCTGGGAAGTCACAACTGAGATACAGAGGACCACCTACATTTTAGAAAAGGGAAAGGGACTTGTGAGCTCTTAGTTATGGGGAAGAATTGCAACAAACTCCTGAACAGCAAGTGAGTTGGGAAGATGGAAGCAGAATTAAAGCTTTTTAATGAGAGAAGGAAAAGCATTACCAAGCACTACCTGTTTAAAGGTTCCAAACTGCTTGAAGATACTTGCTTTTTGATCAAAAATATTGCATGTTTTTGGAAACCTTATCAGTTTGGATTATTTGGGAACAGTAATTATTCATCTAGGGATCAGAAAATAGGAAAAGCCTTCCTCAAAGAACATAAATTATTTAATGTGGAATGAATAATGATTTCATGTGGAAGAAGCAGAATTTTGTAGGGAAAGTATGTCTTCTCAGTGATGTGAGTTTTGAAGGGCTTTGGTGTTCTAATTAGGCTATTGGAATTGTGGCTATCCAGGACAAGGTGTGTGTCTAGACATTGTTTTCATTCTCTGTGGTAGTCTTAACTAGATCGTAGGAATGACCTATCTCTTAAAATTGCTTTGGAAAGGAGTCCAACACATGCATGCTGTTATCCATTTATACACATACTTGTGTTTTAAAATGTAGTATTGTGATTAATTTCAGCTGAAAAATCACTGCTTGATAGCTGAAAAGTTTGAAAATTGAATTTTCCTTCCGATTTTATTTTTTTAAAACATAACAGAAAGCAAAATAAATATTGAAGTGAGAAAATGAAATAGCAATTTAGTCCTCTGTATATTATATCTATTTTAAATCAAATCATAATTGTTCTTCTGAGAAGTGACTTCCAGTTTAAGGGGTTTGTGTCAAATATTCTTGGATCTTTTTTTATAATAGGTGAGATAAAATCTATAATTCAGTGTTTGTAGAATGTTCTTCTGGCATGCCTCTAGAGCCTGGCTATTCAGTCCACGCCATCAAACTTAGACATCAATATTTGCTGAGTCTCTATGCTCAGTTTATTACTAGTCAAGCTGAGATAGAAACTGTCTGTACTGTCTGTACTCAAAAATGGACTCCTGATGTGCAGGTAGATGTAGTGAGAGATGTAGAAGGCTAGGAACAAGGGGAGTAAATAAAATATTATTTCATGAAAGATAATTTATGATCTTCTGTACAAGACACCAGGTACAGATACAGATACTGATTTGTTTTAAAAATTGAAATGTCATTTGCAGTTTAGCAAGGGAATCACTGTATTTAAATACAGTTTTCTATACTAAACTATCCAAACAGGACATTTAATTTGCAGAAAAATAACAAACAGAAGGAAAAAGGCAGATTGCACAGATCACAAGCAAGAGTTCTTAAGTTTTTCTTTGGCTACAACAAGCATATAAACAGGCAGAATATGTAGCAAAAAGGAAAATGTAATATATTAGCTGTAATATTTGCAATAGATGTGCTCAGTCAGCTGAAGCTCTTCCCAAATCAATATATCCATCAATTAAAAAGGAGATTATTATAGCCCTGTGTCTCAGATCTAGTAAAGATATTGGAAACATTGGAACTATCTTTTCTATTATTTTGGGAAGGAAAAAGTAGTTCTTGTTGACATAATTTAAAAAATAAATTATGCTTTTCATCTGTGACTAGTATTGACTTGGAAAGAAGGAAGCAGAAATGGAGAAATCCTAAATAACAAATTCTGCCTTAAATCAAAAGTGTTGGGTTTGGGTTTTTTTTGTTTGTTTGTTTTTTGTTTTCCACGGGGCATTATTGTTTCCAATACTCTTTTTCTGCAGTGAAATAAACACTGCAATTACAGTACCAATAGAAGGAATAGATTCATTTGAAAGATTTGTATACACAAAAAGTACTTAAATATCTTTTAGAGGAAGAAAACCTTTAGTAACATCTACACAGATTTTACTAGATCTTTCTTTACTCAGAATATAATTAATCACTGCACTAAGTATGTAGCTCAGCACTGATATATGAGGTACGTGTCTCAGCAGCTATTAAAAACAAATCTAGTTTTTATGATTATGGGTAAACAGTCTGAAACTATTAATTGGCTACAAATGAGACAGCAAGCAGCAAGGTCAGAGAAAGATGACAAAAATGCCACCCACCCCTGTCATGGGGTCAGAACCTGTGCTGCTGCTGTACTGGAGGAGATGGGAGACCTGCGCCTTCTCCTGCTGCTGCCAGGAGCTGGGGGCCAGCAAGGAGGTACTTAGTGGAGCTGCTAACTACTTAAGTGCAGAGCTTGGGATCTCCAAACTCCTCTCATCCAGGGCTGCACTGTGTGCCCTTGTATCACAGACAGACTCCCTCTGTGGCAGTGTTAGAGGCTTTGCTAATTGTGTCTGGAATCTAGCAAAATGTAAGTGCACCTACCGGGATCTGGGGTTTCACCTTGGGTTTCCAAGGTGTTTTCTCTTTATCTGCAAGGTTCTTCTGTACCGTTTCCAGTTAAGGGTGTTTATCGACAGTGTCAAGCCTACCATTGAAGGGCACAAACTGTTCTTTAATAAGCATAGGTAACAGCAAAATAAGCCTTTTTTGCAAACCAGTTTCTGTATAATACAGCAGACAGCGTATTTAGCACTTTTGAAAGATGGAAAGGGCACAGTAGGAATTAAATTACAAGAAAAGAGGGATCAGTATTATATGCATGTGATATTTTTCTCATAATTTTTGTATCTACTAGATACTTAGGGTAATATATAGTTATAGTACAACAAAAAGAGACTGAAAGCCTGAAGTTAAATTTTTTCATTGCTCAGGTGTTCAATTCCCCCCCACCTACTTAAGTGACACTGTAAAACAGAAAACTCGACAAAACAGTGCAATGACAGTAGCTCTTGCACAAAGTAGAATCAAAATTTTATGGATTATGACAGTATTTGACATCAGCATATTTAAAAATGAGTATAGAAAATGAGGACTAGTGGATGCTTACTAGTCAGTTCTATTTCATCAACACAGGCTCTTTTTTGAATCAAAATAAGTCAAACATTACTACTCAAATTGCTACCTTAAGAAAACAAATCCAGAAATGTACATTTTAAGAAGAGTGTTACAATTAAGCAGTAAGACACAAGAAAACACGTGTTAGCATGAGATAATGTATAGCTCAAGGGCATTGTTACCTAGGAAGCGTGCTATCTTGCAATACCAAAACCTTTGGAGAGTCTTATTGTGGTTAATAAAATGGCAACCTGCATAGATAAAAGAATAAAGAATTAGCTACAGGAGGCAGCTACAAGCAGTCCTTAGCTGAAGCGTTTAAGACAGTACCTATTAACAGCAAAGTACTAAATTTATAAGAAGAAAGTGAGTTATGGGAGAGCAGAACTTTAAATGATTGCGATATAATATGAATATATATTCATTTGCAACATGTGCTAACTCTAGAAGGGTAGTAAACAATATTTAAGATATCTTTTAAGTTGCCCTGCAGATAATGGCAGTCAGCAAAAAAAGGCATCATACATAGAGGCTGTAATGACAGATATCTTTGCTTCATGCTTTGTAGTGCAAATGCTTTCAAGCTAATATTTAAAAGGAAGACAGGCCTAACAAGCCTCTTAAAATCTCTTTTCTTTAAGGAAAACATTGTATAAAATGTGATGGATTAAAACCAAATAGAACGATAAGATTAATAAAAAAAATGCAGCAAAGCCAAACCCCATTTATCTTATGCCTGCCCACCAATGCAAATTAAGTGAAGAGTTTTCATATGAAATAAACTCAAGAGCAAGCTTGATATGCTTAGAAACCCTGCCTGAATTCACCATGTTAAACTCTGACCTTTATTTGTACATTTCCTGTATCTTGCATGGCTTTTATAAATAGATTGAGACTGATTCATTATTTAAAAAGTATTTGTAATAGTTAGTTCAGCACTCTAGAAATCAATAAGTTATTAAGACTGAATCTTGCAAATTTGAAGTGACATGAAATTTACCTCTTGTTGCTTAATTACATTTATTTGATATTTTGAATTTAGTACTCCTCTTGTAAATACACCAATTAAAAGTAAAAGAAAAATAAAAGCACCCTCAGTTTTGCTAATGTTGTCTAAGGCATATTAGCATAAACTAGGGTTCATAAGTGGGGCTTGGAATTAAGTCTCTTGGATTTTCATCATTGACTTTGCCATTCTCTCTCTATGGCAGCAGGCTGTCTGGCTTCTCCAGTTACTGCTTCCGTAGCTATAAAGTGAGCCATGTCTTCATTAGGGTAGTACTAAGGGAGTTAGTATTACTAAAGTTCTTTTGCATACTGTTGTGAAAATTGTAAATCAAATAAATTATTTTCTGTAATTCTTTGCTGGGCACTTCATATGCGAGATACACTCCCTTTAAACTGTGTTTTCTGGGACAAACAGTATAGTTGCCTGTTTCCCTTGCTGAAATACTTTTCTTGATTAATAATCATTCTTCTGACAAATCACATCCCTTGTGCTGGATATAGGTAACTGAACTTGGAGCAGGTGACCAAATCGGTCAAAACCAGGACAACAGCAGGTCCTCCAAATACCATGTCCCTCAATAGCCTGTATTCCTACTTGTTTGTACATATCCACTTTTCTTGCCTTGTTTCCAGCACAGTCACTTCAACGGCATCTAAGACACTCCCTGTCTGATGTGCCAGAGACCTGTACCCCCTCAGCTTCCCTGCACACAGGGAGGAGGGAGCACAGCTGCTAGGTAGTCTTTCTGGTTTTTATGTACATGACTTCAGTTACAAGCATTTGACTAGGTTTCCTTGTGAAGGAATCAGTAGTACCTCAAACAAAGGAGGTCTTTTGATGAAGGGAGGGGATATAAGCACATTTCTAACACCTGTCGTAAAGCAAACATGTTTCGAGTCAAAGTAGCCTGAATTCTACTTTGTAGACAGTTAGAGTTGGTTTGATGTACATTTTGGAGTGTGACTGCTTCAGTTCACATAGCACAGGAAGCTACTTGAGAGGCTTTTAGAGCATCTTCCTGAACAATATGAAGAGTTGAAACCTTGTTTTTGTATATTCATTTCATCTATCAGAGGTAGCAAAGGTGCAGTTGAGGATAATTGAGTACTGTATAATGAGGTTCTTTTTATGTTTGAAAGAAAATATCTCTGATCTTAGATAGAATAAAGAAATAGGCTTTAAGTTTCTTAAGCAACTTTGAATCACAAGTTGTTTGCTGTGAGTCTCAGCGTACGTCATAGTTGAGAAGAATTTGAGACATATTTCCTTGTTTTGGTCAACCAGTTCCTGAAACTGTTGACACATGGCCTGAATCTTGGGATTGTCGTATGCTTGGACAAGAGTTGGACTCGATGATCCTTGTGAGTCCCTTCCAACTCACAACATTCTATGATTCTATATGATTCTATGATTTGAAATTTTGAAACATTTTAGGTGACCATAGTATGGAGTTACTTTGGATTTTCCTGTTGCAGCTAAGACAGAGAATGGTTTTATAATATTCCCTTTGATTTCAGAGTTGAAAAATAGGAATTACTTTAAAGCATAGCCTCAGAATGAAATATATACCTGAAATTAAGGCTTAAAAGGACACAAGTCAAAACTGCCAAAACACTAAGTTCAATCTTACTCTTATTTTCAAAGAGAATATCTTTTAGATCCTCTAGAGAGTTCCCAAACGTTTTCATCCCCATTGTATATAACTCACTGTCTGTAAACTGATATAACAGTTACAGGAGTTGTGATTTTACAAATATAATTTCCAAATGATATTTGCTATATAAAATTGCAAAGAATGTTAGCTTTTCGAGGTTCATCCATTTTCTTTACTACATGGTAGAAGAGATGACTCATTATTAGAGAGGCATGATATGAGCTAAGCAGAGCTAACACTGCTATAGTTGTAGTGTTTATATTGCCCGATAAGAACATACTTGAATTGAATTTAGATTAAAATAGAAGCAGCCCTTTATTAAAGATATATAGTGGAATAAAAATTTTGACTCATTCTGATAGAGCTAATCGTTGACAAGGTAACACCTTAAGAGAAAAAGGCAGATGAGATTGTCCTTTATTACCTTTTTATTTTGTCTCCTGTGTCTAAAACTATCAACTGACTTTCCCTGAGTGCTTGGTGTAGCAGATCGTAGTTTTGTTCAAGCCTTCTACATCTGTTTAATTTAGAAGAATTATCCATTAAGAAACTTTCTGACACTTTATGTGGCCAATCAGTTTTCTGCTGGGAAATGTTTGTACAGCCCCCCTATTTCATGAGAATTTCTTGATGTTGTCATTATCTGGAAGTACTGAAAAACTGCATTTTGATTTTATTGTTTTATTATTATACTTCTGTTAGAATCTGTCAAATGAGTTAGAAAAAAGAAGATGAAACGTTCTGTTTGTTTTATATTAAAAAAAAAGGTCTTTGTTCCTGTTGAATTAAATATTTTAACAGCATTAAAAGAAAATATTTTGGTATTTCTCAGTTTGTGCAAACGTTTGATGTTTGGTGTTGGGGTTCCACTTCACAACAAAATGAAATTTGAGAGCCTCAGAATTTGCTGCATGGTAGAAACTCTGATGTCTAATGAGTTCTGTTGTGATTTGTGAAGCACCCTTTTGAGGATGTGCTTTTGGCTGGGGAAGCTCAGAGAATAACAGAGAAATTGAACACTGTATTGAGCAACCACAGGATATGATCAACATGGAGAATTGTCATTATCCTGTTAAATTGTCACATCAGAAATGCTGATTGTAGGGTCCTTAGCAGAGGGACTTATTGTTCCAATGTGTTTGAATAGCAATTAGTATTAAGATGCTTCCATGCTGAAATTACTGAATGATCTCCACAGCACCAAACTGCAGAGTAGCTTCTGTCTCTGCCAGATCTTCTGCCTTCCCTGATAGGTTTGGTGATTATCATCTTTACTAAGATCAGAGTACAGCAAGTTTAGCCAGCACTAAAGGATTACATGTCTGTATCTGCTTTATATATAGCAAGAGTTACTTGTGGGTGCTTCATTTTAAGAACCTATGTTCAAAGCTGTAATTGTCCTCTATTTTCTCGGTACACATGGTCTTGTTTGATAAAGAAGTTGTCTATTTTTGTTAGCTCGCTTGTTAAAAAGAAAAAAGCACTAACTAGCAAATACATCTCTCATAAGGCAAACTAAATGGTGATTTTAAACACACACTAAAGAAAAATTACTGAAATTTAAAGGTGCATTGGCAATGGTGAGATCTTGCTGCTTTCTTTCCTTGAATGACAGTCATTTCTAGAAGCATAACTTGGGAGGGGGAGCCTTATTACTGTTATTAAGAAAGGTGGAAACCATAGTTTTCAAGTTGAATCTATACTCACTCAAATTAATAAATAATCACTTTTTATTAAAAAAACCCAACAACAAACAAACCCAAACCCCAGCAAACCAAGCAGTAGTATATACAAATATTCCTAGTGCAATTACTTAAAACCATGCCATGTCTGTGTTTCAGAAATAGAAATGGTCAAAATCAATAGCGAAGTCAAAAGATGAGAGCTAGTGAATTTGAGATGAACAGTCTTCTGACTCTTCCTGACTGGTTTGAATTGCTGCTGTGTTTGTGTGCTGCATGATAAACTCCCTGCATGATAACTCTCCCATTTGAGCAGCATGTTTTACTAGCTGCTAATGTGGCTAGCAAAAAAGAATCTTCTCCCCTGAGATACTGCTGTCCTATGAGCATGTGGAAGAAACACTGGACCTTAAACTGCCATATTTTCCAGTGTCACATTGACAGAAACCACACTGTGCAAGCAGGATCAGGCAGGCTGAGGGTAGACCCGCTGCTGGAGGCTGATTGAGCAATCAAAAGGCACAAGTGGAAGCATTTGCTAGTCCAAAAACTTTACAGAGGAGGGTTGAATGAAAAGAATCATAGAATGGTTAGGGTTGGAAGGGACCTTAAAGATCACCTAGTTCCAACTCCCCTGCCATAAGCAGTGTCACCTTCCACTAGACCAGGTTGCTCAAAGCCTCATCCAAATTGGCCCTGAACACTTCCAGGGAGGGGGCATCCACAACTTCCTTGGGCAACCTGTTCCAGTGTCTGACCACCCTCACAGTGAAGAATTTCTTCCTCGTATCTAATCTAAACCTGCCCTTTCCCATACCAGTGCACACTGTTGCTGTGAATGCCATGCCATCCACAGCCGTGTGCTCTGCTGAGCCTGTGGAAGTGATTAGCAATGCCAGTGTGGCAGCAATAAAGGCAGCAACATGGCAGGTATGAGGAAACTAAGGAGGTTACATGTAAGCAGGAGCCTATCTTCCCATCCATTGGACATTATTTGTTGAAAACAGTGCTATGGCAGGCATTTATTTCTCTATTGGTTTTTGACAGAAACTCATTTCTATGCAGGGTCAAATAGAATTAGCATAACAGAAAGGAGGACTAAAACAGCCTAGTGTATGCTTAATTTCTAAGTATAGACCTGCTTCATACAAAGTGAAGCAGAAATTGGAAAGGGATAATCTACTTAAGTCTTCCTTCCTAGGTGACCTATATCCAACCTATTTTGCATCAAGAAAAACTCTTACAAGTCATATTATCACTACTCCCTTTCTTCTGTATTTTAAAATGGAGAGTGGCTCCATTCCCAGGCTATCAAGCTATGGGAAGTGATCTGCCTGCTGGCTATTTCCTACTGCAGGCACAAGTACCTTTTGCTGCTCTCCGTCAATTTCTTATCTGCCAATAGTGTACTAGGAGAATTGTGTTAATCACCGTTGCCAGATTGAACAGGGTATAATTATTTCATGGGAATATGAATTTTTAAATTTTGAGAGTTTTTTGTCTTTTATTTCCTGCTGCTAGTTTATTTTTTAATCTATTTATTAGTTGATTTTAGCTCTTTTCAGGATGTAAGAAGATTCATCAAGAACTATTTCCCACACCTCTGCTTGCCCCCTCCCAGCCTTGGGACCATATTGCATTTAGAGAGTACCACTCCTTAGTTGATTGACAAAACCTTCAAAGAGGAGGGGCAGAACTGGTTTGGATAGGTGAACTGTTGTGTATATACTTTCCCCTACTGAGAGTTTTTTTACATTTTGCTACTATTTATTCTTACTCTGACAATCTAAACAGAAAGGACGCAACAGGTGCTAAAAGCAGTATTCACGTCACTGCATACTCCTAGGCAACCGTATGAACTTAATTTTGGTCTGCATCTTGTTAAAAAGGAAAAAAAATAATAAGCTATAGCCTCATCTTCACAAAAATTTCTGTTCTCATGACTCTAAGTTATAAAAGACCCATCCTGTGTTCACATTAAGATACCATCCATTCTCAGGTGTTTTATCCAAATGAAACAAAACATTGTTTCATGTACAGCAAAATAATATGAAGAATAGAATCCAGACTCCAGGACACATAGTATTATTTATTACACTAATACCTACAGGTCAATCTTTTCAAAACACTTCTCTCTTCTCTAACCCCCCAAATACACGGAACAGTAGGGGGAACTATTATCTTTACTATAGAGATAAATACAAGCCCTAAGACCTACCAAAGGTTGCCTCATGGGCTAATGGTCCAATATTGTTCCAAATAATGTAATAATGTCTTTTTTGGTTTTTTTCTACCTGCAAATGGATGGCAAAAAATTACTCTCTCCTGCTTGCTCACATAAACTTCCAAGTACTTTCCGTGAGCCAGTGGATTAGCGTATTAAATGGTAGCTCTGGACATAATGAACATAAGGGTAGGGATGGGTGAAGACAGGAGGTTTTTGCAGAGGTTGTTACTTTGTCCAGACTCCAAGAAACATTCCTAAAATAGAGACGCTAGTGATGCCTCTGTGGTCATTGCCAGAAGCTGATAATGATGGAAAGCAGAATGCTTCTAAGATGCATTTTGTTATTGTGATACCTAGTTACTTGTACAAGCAGAAAGGCTGCTTTTGAATTCCTACAAAAATGTCATAGACAAAAAGCCAGTACTAGCTACAGGGCTGCAATTAATTTTTCTCAAATGCTCATGTGAATATCCCTGGGGAAAGAAAGCAGCAAAGGAATGAACTTAGTAAACTATAATGTAGAGGGATTTATTTTCTCTAAGTTTTATTTTTTGTTTTGCTAAGTTTACTGTGATTGGTGAGAGCATAATTTACATGATAGCTGGCATCTACATATATAAGCATGTACTGTGCTTCAATTTTCAATTTTAGACAGAAATACAGTACTTATTATGAGTGGTATGATTAAGTTTATTTTAAAGCCAAGAGCTGTTGATTGCTTATTAAAATGGTAGTTCATGTCTATTTAAGTTTTTTCTAAATCTCCATTAATGGATAAATCATGTTAGAGAATTTCAATTGTCAGCACAACCTACATTTCAATGAATCTTTGGGAATTTTTCTCAAAAGCTAACAGATCTTGCCATTATTATGACAAAATGCTTGAGGTGTGTATGTAAAGAACTACCATGAGGAGAACCATGAGATTTTTATTTCTTTGAGAACAGCCCCAGTCATATCTACTTCAGACAGTCATGCAGTACAATTATTGAAATTTAGAATTAACGAATTAATAATCCCCGAATAGCAATGAAAGACTGCAAATGAAAAATATACTGAATTTGGTGGAAGTATTGAGTTGGAGCAAAGATTGGTTTTATTTCTAGCACAGTTCATTCAATGCTGTATGATGTAAATTATTTTATTATGCCAAGCCATTGAGCATAATAAAGTGTTGAAACAATCCCATATTTTGGTAAAAGCTGAATGAGATTAGAATTTCAGTCAGAATAATGCTCCAAAGTATAGGTACTTACAATTTGAATAACTTATTTCTTTTCCTTTTTAAAAATGTAGCCCTGCAGCAGATCTTTGAAGTGTGAACTCTGAGACATAGCAGTATTTAAATCATCGTGGATCTGGAGGAAATAGCACAAAAACATCCAGCACAGCTTAATAAAAAATAGAAATTCATTTGAACTTTCTGTGGTCTATTGAATATTAAAAGATTTCACATTTCAAATAGAAAAAAAAAGAAGCCTTGAGCGAAGTTCTGATTATAATCAATAATGTTTCTGGTGTAACACTTGAATACTAGGATTAAGGATTAAAGTTTCTACTCAGGTTCAGCAAACTTTCTTGTATCTTATATTTTGTATTTGTTGCTATTAGTTGGAAAATATCTGGTCTATGCTGGAGGCTGTGAAACAGTGGGACCTATGTGTTAAAAAATAAAAGCACTAAAAACCACAGATGACTACTTTGGCCAAACAAAATATTTTTATTCTGCAATTCCTTGGCATTTTGTAATGAAGTTTGTGCTTCAGGACTTGCTGTTATAGCCTGTGCCCCCACACTGGGTGGTATCTCTGAAGATATGTATTTTGTGCAACTGCCATATTGTAGAATCTCTTGTATTGAGATGATGTTTCTTGTTGGAGATATTTATATAGCTGTGAGAGCAGCTGGCTATTGAACAAATTCTTGGGGAACTTCTGGGTTCTTTATATCCAACCCTGCAACTTTTATCAGGAGTTTCTGCAGAGCATCACATTATGCTATTTTACTTAGCATCACTAAACCTTTCTGAAGGATGTATTTTAGTCAAAATAACTAAAATAAATAGCTCTGGTTATTCAGGAAATCTGTGATGATCAAAAGGGTTTTTTTGGGCATCAGTTTTCAGAGTCTTAAGTTTAGAGAACAGTAACAGCATGAGTCACTGAAAAAGTGTTTTGAAATAGCAATGGTGGAAAAACCCATTTTCAAACCAGCTGTATAAATTAACTATTATTGTGTAGGAACGCTTTGTGAGGAAGGAAGCACATTGACATTGTTGCTGGGCAAATGTCAAAACTGTAAGTCACTGTGTCTCCACTGGCTTTCTTCCAAGAGTCAAAATCACAAGTCAAATAATATATATTTTTATATTTATTCCTGTTACTCTTGAATTAGGACTTCACGATTTTCCCCTGTGAAAATCCTCTATGAATGTGAAGTGCCTAGCAAAAATTACATTGCTGCCTCACTTCCTTCCATTGCCATCTGTGTGTGGGTGTCTTTGGGGGGCAGTATGGCAAGAATTAGAAGAACCATTTCAGAAGGAAAATATCATATTTCTTAGAGATATTAAAGTGAAAATATGAAAAAAATACAGTATTACTTGAAGCAGTAGCATAGTGAAGACTTTCACAAAGCCTTTTTGTCAACCTTGGAAGCTGTGTTTTTACACTATTTTCAAACTGCTGATGTAAAAAAATTAGAAAATAAAACTGTGTTACAGCAGAGAGAATCTCAGGCAGCTTTTACTGTGTTGCAAAGATTATCGAAGTGCAACTTGCAGACACTGATATGTGTATGAGAGTAAGAACATATTTGACTAACAGTGATATACAATTTTGTAAAAACTAAGAGGTCAGAAGCTGCAGTTAATAAGTTAATAAGGTTACTTTGAACAGCGCCTCTGCTACTTTGATGAATATTTTTTCTGGCTTGGCTTTCTTTTCAAGACATTGTAGTTGTGAAATCTGCAGAAACACTGTAAATACTATCTCCAGCTAGGTACAATGTGTATTTTTATGCAACATAAAAAAAACCAAAATTAAATAACCTTGGTTTATATTTTAAGCAGGTAGAAACAAAGGTAATTGAGATATATGTAAATCATACAATTAGATTACTTTACAATTTATTTACACCTACTATAGTTAAGAAGGGCTATAAAATTATTTACAGTGGTTGTTCCTGTCTACAAACACTGCATAAGATAATGTTGTCTGTTCCCCTCTGGCTGCATCCTGACATCATTTTGCTTGGCAGCCCTTTAGGTCTGAGGTCTCACTTGTCCATCCCTGCCATATTTAGAATGTGGTCTCAGTATAGTCCAAGCATAAAGTTCTTATTTTTACTTGTCCAGAGGAAGAAAGCCATTCAAATTACCTAGGAGATGCTTTCATTTAGAAATTTCAGACACTGCTGAATTACTGAAAAAAGCTACATTTCAGTAATTACATACAAAGAAATAAGATAAAAGAAAAAAACCTGATGGCTCGGTGATGATTTCTTCTGAGGAGCCCTCCATCATGGAACTAACAATAAATTATTCTTCTGTTAATTTGAAGCTTGCTTGCTCACTAAGAAAGAAGACTTAGGAGTTGATCTGTGAAATTTTGTGGTGTTCCCTCAGCAGTGAACTCCAAAAAATTGTGCATATCAATCTGCCTGCTTTCTATACCAAGCTGTCAGCAAGATACAGTGAAACATCTAGTAGACTTAAAAAGAAAGCCAGATGAACTATTTATGGTAAGTAGCAAATTTATCCCTCAAAAATATGTTGTCAGTTTTCCTGAAGTAATCTTGGATGACTTTTCAGAGTGAGAGTTCAAGATAGTTAGGCAACAGTGATTTTATTGTTGCCCTTTTACATATTCTTTAGGGAACCAGAGGACAAACTTAGGATAGGAGTCATATCAAGTTCCTTCTCAGCTTTTCTTGAGGGAAACTGCTCTCATGTTCATACACTACTGTGTACTGCACTTGGATGCACTTGCCAATGCTCTTCTACTTTCTGTAAACCAGCCTTCACTGCAGTAGGGAGGGGACTCCAGGTGCTCGACTCCACACGTGGGTGTCCTACAGGATAGCAAATCATTTATTTTCTCCTGTTATCTCCAAAATTAATTAACAGAAAAATGTTACAGCTCCAGCAAAAGGAATTAAAAGAGGACCAGACCAGAAAGCCAAAGACTGAGGTGGAGACACTCCACGTTCAAATGCTTGAAATGGCTTGTGTCTGAGCAGAAATTTGGACTAAGTTGTCTCGTGCTTTAGAGAATATAATTGGCAGGCAGTAGGGACTGTTCTTGTCCATGTGGAGTTTCTAATTCTTTGTCTAAAAATGTACATCATCACCGAGAGAGACAGAAAAAATTGTCTTCAGGCTGGTGGCTAGGCACTCACCTACAAGGTGGGGCATCAAAATTGCAGAACAGCTTCATGGCCTGTTGATGTACACAGTACACACTTGTGTTGGGAAGAGCATGGACACAGTTGTGCTTGATGTTCAGAGGGTTACTGCTGTCCACTTGGAGGTGGACCCAAAACTATTTGGAGGATGGGATTTATCTTGAGAGTTCCCAAAAGTAATGAGGGAAAGAGAACACAATGAGCTGCTGAGTTCTTGGCTGTTTCTCTCTTAATAATACCCAAATGTGCTTGCATGCGTTTGAAGGGTGAAGAGAGGAATTGATTGAGAGGAAAAGCATGGGTCATAATGATGAGGAAAACTCAAAGTCACTTAGCTTCTAATCTTCTTTTACCATTATTTAAGATTACTGATAGACAGGAAAAGTCTCACTGGTAAGTCTCCTGTGCTCCTTACTCATCTCAGACTTTAGATGTTTGCTTAGAGTATGCATATAGTATTTAAAAATGAAGTGGATATTTCTCTCCTATTTAGAGATGAAGATTTCTCATAAATGAAATTTCTTCAGGATGACCTTATGGTGTTCAGAATTTTCTACTTATATTTTTTGGTTTTTTCCCCCCGAAATACTTTTTACATGGAAGAGGTTGTAATATTTTTGTTGTCAGGGGAATGTACAAACTATTATTTTCTTTATCCATGTCACCTGAACACTGGTATTTTATTGTAGTCAAACAAGATCACATGGCTTTACATAATTTTGAAGAAAAGCATTAAAATTCTTTTACAATAGAAAGGCTGAGCTGGGTTTTCACACTACTTAGTTTCTCTAAACATCATAACTCATCTTGCAAATGTTTAGCATGAAGCAATGTTCTTCAGCAAGATGCTAAACTCTAGTGCTTATTATAACAGCCTTGGGATTACAAGGGTCCCATCTGTGGTTACTGGTATATTGCCAATTATGCACAGTTAGTGTCATTTGTAAAACAGTCACTTGTGACTGTTGAAGAGATCTAAGTAGAGGATGTCTTTTGAGAAGCTTTAGAGAGAAATGTTGCTGGAATGAAACAGCAGTTGCTTTTGCTGGAGAAGACAGGGGCCTGTGTGGATTGGCACTTTTAGGATAAAGAGTGGGCACAGATACACAGCCATAATTAATTACCTTTTTAGTCTTTATGAACTGGATTTCTGTTCTGAAGCTTGATTATGAGACAGGGTGTGACGGTGGAATTTTGTGATAGTTTCACTTGGCTAGTCCTTGGCTAGCAGCCAACACAGCCGTTCACCCACTTCCCCCCCCACCCCCAGGGGATAGGGGTGAGGATTGGGGGGGGCAAGGATAAGGAGGCTTGTAGGTTGAGATAAAAACAGTTTAATAATAGAGAGAAAACTTAAAATAATAATAATATTAAAATAGTAGTGATAATGATAACAGTAACAAAATATGCAAGTGAATGACACCCAGTGTTATAGCTCACTCCCCCTCCTGACCGAGCCTGGCCCATTCCCAGGTAATGATCCCAGAGGAGCGACAATGCCGAAAGAACGAGAGTCCGAGCGAAAGCCAGAGAGAGCAAGAGAGGAGGAGACCCTCACTAATATACTAGGCATGATATACTAGGCATGGGATATGATATGGAATACCCTACTGGCATATCTAACTGTCAATTAAGTTTATTAAATTAAATATTCTTCTCCCCCCTTAAATCTTGTGCTTGTGGACTAACAGAACACAAAGTCCTTCACTTCCAGTGACGGAAATGTAAACATTGGTGTGTTATCTGTGTGTTTCTCACAGCGAGTCCCAGGCTGGAAGCAAAACGCAGCACAATTCTAGCTATTGAAAAAGAAACCCAGCTCTATTTCAGCTAAAAACCAGGACAAATTTACATTACTGGAATTTGGTGGTCAGCACTGTTGAGTGATTCCATGGAGATATGGAAGTGGAAGAAATTTTTCACATCCTGTATTAGATCTTTCACAATATGAAAGTAGATAAATGTTCCTCTCTAAAGCAAAGATTCAGTAATTTAACAATATAAGGCAACACATTGTTCTTCATAGGGTTATGCTAGCCAGAAGTACGGATCCTTTCTGCTCTTCTAAGTTGGAGTATTTTTGAGGATTGCTTACAGTATAGAATGAAAGGGTCCAGCACAAAAGCAGAAGGATGATTCATCTGAGGGTTTTATTTCGGCAAATTTCTGTGTCCATTTTCACTTAAAAAAAGAATATTACAGCTTATATTGTTTTAAAACTAGAAAACTGCAATTACTTTTGTACGTGAGTAGTTTCATTAAAATATGTCATATTCTCTGTACAGTTAGTATTATTCTGATGAGATTTTAAAATCTGCAATTGGGTACAAGCTTCCTTGGGGTGTAAGGGGACTCAAACAAATGTGTGGGCCACCTCTGATTATAATAACTCAAAAGAGTAAGTTTATGCATTTGTTTTCATCAACAATTTTAAAAAGCAAGTGGCAGAAATAAGTGTGTGAAAATTGAGATGCAAATTTCCTTAATCAAACTGCACTTTGATCAGTGGTGTCTTTCTCTTAAAATTCAACCCATTTAATTAGTAAAGGTCAGTAGGTTAAATATGGAAATGCAATCAGCAATGTATTCAAATTATCAGTTTCAGCTCTGTTGCCACTTGTACACAATTATACCAGATTAGGTCTATAAATTTATTTTATATTAATCCAAAAGAGTAGAGAAAAGAATAACTATTAAATAAAAATACAAGATGGAAAGCATTTAAATTAGTATGAAATAAATCCAATTTCAGTTACACAGCTTCTTTGTGTGATTTCCCTTATCTCCTCCTTTTACCATCTAAACATTTGTTACCATCTTCTGAAACTAAGAACTGGGAAACCAAAGCACCTCTAAATACATTTTCTGTTAGACTAAAATCCAATGTAGTTTAGTACTAATTTACAGGGAAATAGTTTACATAGGAAAAAGCTGAAAATTCAGTATTATGGATCCAAATATGTTTTTCCATAAGTATGCCAAAAGATAACATAGCCATTGCTTTATTTTTCTCTGCCCTTCTGCCCTGAAATATGTGGTACTTGACTTCTTTCAGATGCATGCAGAATTCATACACATACTATGCTTCTCAGAGAAATAAAACAAATTTTAATATATCTGTGCTGATATAACAGACAACATATGCTATGGTTTGTGACCATTAAAAGCTTCAGGGAGAATGCAGATGATCTTGTCCCATTCACCACTGAAAGCCCTTTCTTGCAGAGTCCAACTCTCCATCAGAGAGCAATTTTTGTGTAAAAACAGCTAGTGCTGAGAACCTGATAGGCCACCTGCTTTTACAATCACCCTGCTCATCTGATCCAGTTTGTTTCCAATATCTGAATCAGTGGTGACAAATTAAATTGCACATTATATTTTCTTCAGACACTCATGACCAAGGATTTTGAAGTGTGTGTCCATAACTAAATTTCCTGATGTATTGCCATGAAGTAGTGTGAAAAAGCAATGATGTTGAAGACTGAAGTAAAAATGACACAATTTCCCCCTTTCACAATTTTTTTTTTTTTTAAAGAAGGAAATAATAGAAATGCAGTGCTCTTTCCTTGCTAATTTAGTAACATTCTTGTCTTGAATTTAGAAACTGTTATTTTCTAGTGTAATGTTTATTAAGTTTTCCCTACTGTGAGTTGCCCTGCATAAAATTCTCTAGACCAGGTGGCAGTTAAGCACTGAAGGTTACTCAGCTGACCAAGGGCATCCCTTAAGGGAGCTCCTGGATGATCTGCTCCTGCCTTTCAGCAAACAAGTCCTCACCCAACAGGCCCAGCTTCCCGGCTTTCACAGCACAGGACAAACATCATGATAGTTATGTTGCTCTTGAGAGTTCAGATGGCAAAAACCTTGATGAAGATAAAGTGTTTGCTGGACTGACAAGAGCAAAACCCTCTCCCTTAGTATCAGTAACACAGGAAAACTTTCTGTGTCCTTTCACCATCTGTAAATACTCTGAGGTTTACAAGTAAGAAAAATAATAGATTTTAGTTACTAAACCAAGATATTAGCAATAAAAGAGTATATTTTTTGCAAGGATGAACCTGTATCCTTTTGAAATAAGACATTATAGAGTTAAGTTGGTTAAATGATCTCATGGTTTGTGATTCTGATTAATAAAATATACTTTCTTGCAACTTGAATCTTCTTCAGCTAAATATGTTTTTGAATTGTTAAAAAATAGAGCATTTTAAATTTTTATTTTCTTCACAGAACTCTGTCATATCTTTTTGTTGTCAGATCAAGGCTTACATGGCTCATTGCATCTATGCATAGCAAAAACTGCATCTATAATTCCCGTGAAATTTTCTGTCGTTCAGAATCAACACCTTTTTGAAATGCACTCTATAAAAACTTGTTTAAAATAAGAGTTTTGTGCTTGAAGGCTAACCTTAGCATTACCCTGGCCTTTATGATGTTGACTTGGAAATTAGCATTGCAGAGTTTAGAAAGCACACTTTCCTCAAAAATATTTTCTTAAGATGCTGTGACGGCTCCAGCAACTGCTATTTTTGGTACCATTTCATTTAAAATTAATCACTTCTGGAGTTTTCAGCAAGTACATTTTATAAAGAATGCACTTGAGTCTTTTTTGTTTGTATATGAATGTAGGCATATTTTTACCTCTTTTTTTTAAAGAAATTAAAAGTCTCCTGTTTTTGGACTCGAGTAAGATCTCGTGAACTTCATTACCTTTGTCTGGATAGGTGCTGGTATTTAAGGAATTTCACTGTTGTCTCTGAGTATAAAAAACCCTTTTTTTTCAAATGTTTTCTGCTTGTTCTAGCTTTGATTTATTATTAAAAATCATCACTTTGCCTTGTCCAGTTTTATTTGTTATGGAAATTGCCATGACAATTGAGGGTTCTTCTGGGACTTAAAAATTCAGTTGTGAATATAACTTCAGTCTTCTGCACCTTACATATCTAATAACCTTGCCTTTTAGCTGCCTTCTAGAAGTGAGATAGGAAGACTTAGAGAACTCAGCTCAAGAGGCCACTCTGAAAATGTTACTACTGGGTGTTTTCATCACACAATACCAATGACTGGTACATTACACAGTATACAAAACCTGAGTATCTTTCTGACACGGAAAACATTTTCTGTTTTGGATTGCTTAAGTTTTCCTCCTCGGGAAAACCCAATACCAAGGCGGTGGCCTCCATAAAATTTATATAACCTGACTATCTTGTCTTTTTGATAGATTCCCGGTGATAAGACAGATTCAGGTTTGATGGTTAAAGATGTTTTATCCTATAAGTATTAGTTCTTGTTTACAAATAGTGTAAACATTTTTCATTCTAATTCTTGGATCATGATTCCTGTAGATGTGAAATGTGATGTATGAAGAATTATATCTGTTTACTGCTAGGACTCAGGAAATATTGTGTTCCTGTAAGGCATTCACCTGTCTTGCTGCCTTGTTCTTTTCCAGAAATAAGAAATTATAGTAATAGCTTTGCTTTTACAAACACATTTGCATACGTAATAAACCTTAGAAAAGGGCACAGGAAAGATTGAATGAAATAATTTTGTTGATTAGATATTAAAAGTAGCAGCTAAAAAAACACACAGCAAGCTATACAAAATAACTACTTTATCATTCTTTTTAAGACTAGTGTTAGCCACAAGATCTCCTAAAGGAGTGTGAACTGATAAATTTCTCACTTGTGTTATGACAAATTATTTGCAACATTGTGTTACTTGAATAGCCTTCACACTATTTATTCATTTGGGCTTTTGTCATTGAAGTCATGTATCTGAAATCATTGGAGTGTTCGAATGTGATAGCTGGCTTAAACTGCTGTTCAGGATTTTGGGTACCAGGGGACTGGCTTCTGCGTAAAATGTGAATAGAGCAGTAATGATCTTTCAGAATCAGATGATGCAATTGTAAAGAAACTGCATTTCCAACTATTATTTATAATAATCCAGAAGACAGTGTAAAATATGGAGGTGAAATTTGTAATGTGTAGTCCATGTACACAAATGTGATGCTAGGAGCTGAGGAATATGATGTGTGCATGGGTCACTGCAGGAAAGTTCTCAAAAGAGGTAAAGAGGAAAGAAGTATTTAAAGGTGAAATAAAAAGAAGAGAAAATTTCTTCCCATATGGTACCCGAGAGATATCAAGGAAGTCAAAGTTAAGAATCAGCATTCAAAAATGTCATATTTTTCTAATTGCTTTTTGTCTCTGACCTTTAAGGATTTGGGAAAATATTTAGGGCTGACTAACTTTTCTTGTCAGCTGACATAAAAATATAGCTAGGCTTGGAACTCTGTCATTGAAGTCCATGAAATTTCATCTTACAATAAGCTAAAATTCTTCCTTCAGTGTCAGCCTTATTAGGTTAATATGTATAAATAAAGGACAGAATTTGTATTTATAAAAATGAATAAAAATGGAATATTTTGAGGTATGAATATCTGTCTGAAACATTTTGTACACATCTAACAGAATGCAAAGATAAATTACCTTGTTTAAGGAATAATTCCATGTAAATGGTATGAGAAACGGTGCCACTATCAAGATTTAGACATGTAACATAGTCATGAAAATTTATGCTCTAGACATAGTTGTAAAATCTCCAGTTTTCATTGCTATGTAATCAATGTTGTAATGCATACACACATGAAAAGTTACGATAAGCTTTATAAAATACATTATAAAACTATTCACTAAGTGTATTAAAATAAAAGTGAAAAAATATATTATTTAAAATTAAGAAAGTAAGAAGAAATAAATTTTATTTCTTCTTTGAAATACTTTAAAAAAATATTACATTCATTGCCTTAAGAAAAACAAAGGAAATTATGCACTATGGGAAGTTCAGGAAGAAATCTGAATCTAGAGAGTGACAGGGGAAATATCCTCCACATTCTAATGTTATGTTATTCATCAGATTTAATTTTTTTAATTTGTTTTATAATTGTGTAGGTTATGCAGATTTTTATTATCTTTTTAAATTTAAGGTTTATAAAAGAATGATGTTATGATGTCTGCTGAGAAATGGACAAGTAACTTAAATATTGATTCTCTAAGGAAGTATTATGTGACATGTCTATTATGTTGTGTGTCTGAACCATCATGAATCATGGCGAACATGCACATAACCCCTGCTCAGTGTTTCAGTGTTATTTCCCCCTAACCCAATCTGGTTATTTAAAGTTTCTTAAATGATGAATGTGTTTGTCATTTTGTCTGCAGAACTGCTTCATAATTTATTTTGTAGTTCATGCTCACAGTGGGTGAAGTCCAACTGTAGCTTTCAGTCTGAAAATCAAGACTGACTTTAGCTAGGAGACTTGGCACATAGAGTGCAAAGTGTGATAGGAAGTGCAAGAGGAGCAGATGAGGTTAGGAATTGGGAGGTGGTGTTGGAAGCTTACTCAGTGGGAAAGACAGCAGGCAATCTGGTATCAAAAGAGTTAAGATGTAAGCAATAACATGGAATCTTAAAATACAGACAGGAGAGAAATGGATAAGCAGTAAATGAAGGGATACAGAAGAAGAAGAGAGACTGGAGTGGTAAGGAAGAAGCTTTAGCACCAGGGGAAAAATGAATTCTATCAAGAGTTTAGCGACAAGGTGGAGTTTGAAACATTGGTAGTACAGGTTTAGGTAGCTGAATATGCTCTTACTGGTAGCCAGTGGAATGGGTTAAAAGTCACTACAGCAGGAGTGATAGTTAAAGATGATAAAATCAGAAGGCAAAGTTGAACACAAACTGCAGCTCCTAAAAGGAGCTCATAATGCTATATATTAGTCCCAAGGAGGTTTTTAAGCCTCCAGCATGGCCTGCAGCATATACTCCATGTATTGCATAATCACAATGTGTGTTGCATTTACGTTTTCTAGGCTTCATTTTTAAACTAATTTGGAAGGTGAGGAAAAGCTAGTATTAATGTAATAAAGTTTTTTATTTTCCTATGTGAATTTTGCAGTAATGTAATTTTGGAAATGCAGGCTATTATATACCCTTAATGCACTTCTATTACATTTTATGAGTCTTGGCCTAAAAAAAGAAGTGAGTGGCATGTTTCTTTGATAAAATAAAACCAGAACTGTTTTTTTCCTAAATAAACTGAGCAAAATACGTGGTTTTCTTTTACATGGTAGAACAATATTAACTGGCCTTGATTACTAAAGAGTAGGAAGAGAAAATTTACTAATCTGAAAATACCTATTTTTTTAATCCTAGGTTCAGACATTGTTCAATGGTTAACGAAGAACTTATCTATAGAAGACCCAGGTAATTTATCTTTTTTGTGTGTCTGAAAATTCTAGTTTGTCTTTTTAAATGACTGGACGTGTTGAACCTGACTTCGTCTTCTCTTGCAGTGGGGGTGGGCAGGCAGCATTTGACCAGTATAATTTTAATTACAAAACAGATAGCATTAAATCTTAGAAACCTTTGCTAAGAATCTGAGTATTTTGATTATGCATTTTATTGGAGCAGGTACCAGGAAATAAGATGATGGTCAAGGATCAAAATGATAGCTGCTTTGATTTGTAGAAAATGAGTTTAAGTTCTGCTCCATGAGGAATTTACTCATCTTAAACAGAAATTGAACTGTAAATAAAATCAGTGTGGTGAGGAAGAACAGTTCATTGCTTCATCAGCTGGGTTGGAATACAGAAGTAAGTCTTTCCATCCAGGCTCTGCCAGATTTCTTGTGCAACCAGCAGCAAACACCATTTGGTGTGTCTCTGATATTTATTTCCCTGATTTACAGGAATCTTGTTACATGATCTGAAGTTTTCCAGAAAGGAATGGTTTCTAGCAGATGAATGAAATGCTGAATGGCAGAAATAAAATATTCTGTGGAAGTTCCTATTATCTTTTGGCTAGGGGAAAGATAATCTTTCTTCTTTAAAGCATGATAAAAAATGCTTATTTTTCCTCTCTCCATTTCAGACTTTTGGGAATTGAATTTATGTTTTATTTTGTTTAACTTTTTTTTTTAAATTTAATTTAAAAATATGTTTTTCTGTCATATTAGAAATGAAAGTATGATCATTGTGGAATTCCAGCAAAAAGTAAAATCACTGTGTTTAAAATTGTGACTTGAATAATGAAGAACTATTATAAATACATAATTCAATATTTGGAAATAGCTAGTTCACAACTTACTGATATGTTACATGAAAGAGATCACTCATTGCTTCCAGTTTCATGTTACTTTACACAGTGCCATATGTTTGCTACCTGAAGATAAAGTGGATACTGCAAGAGATCTATATGAGATATTGTATGTCTCAGTTGTCAGCTACAAAACACTCACCTATCTGTATTTATCAGTTTTTAAAGTTGCCATTCTATGTTTATTTCATATGGAATCTTAACCTTTATTTCTTAAACCAGGACTGCAATATTGGGATAGACTGTCATTCAGATTATCTGATTGCTGTGAAATTTGGAATAAAAGAAACCTTAAACTAAATGGAACACATGGTTCCCTATCTTGGTATCCAATTAAAATTAAACAAACTACTAACACATATAACCAGAATACCACAGTTATTTGATTTAAGCTGGGTTTTATCATCTCAAACTTCATGGGTGGAAAAAACTATCCACAATGACAAAAATGTCTTACAAATGTTGATCCTAGTCCCAAGTTAGCTGTCTGGAGCTGACTGGGTGCAAATCTTCAGAAAGCAAATCGCCTTAAATGTTGCCTCTTTGTAGTGTGCAGAATTGCCAGATAGCAGTGAACCTGACAGATGGTGAGCTAGAGCTAATCATGTGACAAAACTTCTGAAAATATTGTTTTGTAAAATCTTTGAAATGTGAGACTGTTTGTTCTGGTTCTAGACAGGACATCTAGAATCTCCTGTGGAAAAGCCCTACCTTTCAGTGAACTGTTGTCACCATAATTTGGAATTCCAGTATCTTCAGTCCACTTTTCACCAGTGTGTCAGGATTTTATTATGGCTGTCTTTTAAAACTTCCCTGTAGGGTCCTGTTACAAAGCTCTTGTGAAGCTATGCAATTCTGTGATGCATAAATAAATAATGCCTGTGTTTGCACTGAAAGTTATCGTCTCCATCTAATTCTGATATCGGCAACATACCTGTAAAAGCAATATAAAGTACACCTTGGTTCACATATTTGAAGAGTATATTCTACTCTGTCCAGAAAATTTTAAGGACTATTTGCACACCTCATCTACCAGTGCTGTGAAACTTGTGTGAGCAAGGCATGCAAATTGTGATTTAAGGAGTGGCTAAACAGTTAGATTTAAAAAGTCATAAAACAACCCAGGTTAGAATGGACCGTGAAAGATCACCTGGTCCAACCTTTCATGGGAAAGGAAGCCTAGATGAGATTATCTAGCACCCTCTCCAGTTGCATCTTGAACACCTTCGGTGACAGGGACTCCACCACATCCCTGGGGAGATTGTTCCAGTGATTAATTTTTCTCACTGTGAAAAACTTATTTCTTACCTCAAGATGAAACCTCTCCCCATGCAAATTATACTCATTGCCTCTTGTCCTCTCTGTGTGGCTCCTTGTGAAGAGAGCCTCCATCTTCTTTGTAGCCACCCTTTAAGTACTGGAAAACTGTGATGAGGTTCCCCCAAGCCTTCTGTTCTTCAGGGTTAAAACACCAATCTCCTTCAATCAACATACTTTTCAGTAAAACAAAGAACTAGTAAAAAGCAAGTGGCACTACTGTACATTTAAAAAAAAGTAACATTTTGTAGAGCATTTTTTTTTCCTTTGTTTTGCATAGGGAATACAATTCCAATACAATTTAAGTGGGAATGAAGAAGACTGCTTTATGGATAGTGGGAGAACAAAAGGCAGGAGAAGGTCTGGCAGCAACATTTGCTTTCACTGTGCTAATGAGTGTAAAACTATTATCTGGAAACAGCAATTTCAAGTAAAAAAATAGTTGCAAGTATAAGTAGCCAGTCAAAAAAACCCTGCAGATTTTTCATAAATGAAAAATAATTTTCTGTGGAAGATTTGAAAGATTTTGGCTTGCTGCAGTAAATCTCCATCAAGAAAATAAAATGGAGATGATGGGTGGATTCTGCTAAATTATACCAGATTTGAAGTTATTTCAGTAAAGCAGAGTAGAGCTTGTGCCCAGAATAGCTGTGTGCAATGTACAGTTGTTGCTCTATTGTTTGCTTTTCAATACATACTTAAAAAAATGTTTGTGTTTCAGCCCACAACTCATCTGTAAAATTTTAAGGAACAGAAATTATCTAAATTATTTTTAATGTGGAAGTTTAATTTAGTCATAAAAATAAGCCGGATCACAACTCGAAAAGAAGCAATTAACTGAGTTTACAGAATTGTAAAGGCTTGTGGTTTGGCACTTAGACATGTGTTTCTTGAATTGACCATTACAGGGTAAGTGCTGACTCTTCACTGATGGTGCCAATTACTCTTAATGCGGAAAATCTACTCTATTTTTCTACGTTCTGTTTTTCTTTTTTAAAGTGATAATTAGTGCCATGAAATGCACCAGATTGGCCACACTAGAGACTGAAGTCATTTTAATTCTTAGGGGAAAAAATAGAACAAAAGGGGTAGATGAGCTGTTTTAAAGGTGTCAGCTGAAATTGCCAGGAGACTAATTCTATATTTGGTTTGTGCACTGATTTCTGTGATGCGTTTTGGGCAGACACTTAATTTCTCTATTCCCTAGCATTCCAATGTGCTAATGGTAAATCATTCTGTTGTTTCCTTAAGGAGAAAAAAAAAAGTCAATTTTCAAGTATTTCCATAATGAAATGTATGTCATTCACAAACCAGCATTTCATCCTCAAGTCAGCCTATCAAGAATTTTTATCTCGGTGGTTCAGAAAGAACCCTTAAGAGCTGATAATATGTTAAACCATAATCCCCTTGTTCTTTTACAGTACCTTTACTCCTGAGTGTTGCTTATTTAATTTACTCATATCTGCAAAGCCAATTGAATTTGGTTGAAGGCACTTCACTATTGGGTGGTTACTCTAGCAGAACCACAGTACTGCAGCCAGCTCCAGAATGTGCAGCCATTGCATTCAGCTTGCCTTGGTCCAGCTCATTTTGGCAGACAGTTGAAGGAGTTTGCTACTGCTCTTGGACATCAAGAATTACACTAAGGTCAAATATATATGACTAAATCAAACTTTGTAAATTACAAACCGAGGATGAACCTTGAAATAGACATCCTCCTGTGATTTTTCAACTCCAATTCTTGCCATAAACAATCTTTTCACTTAAATGATGTAGCAAATTTGTAACTTGATGTCCACCAGCAGCCATGTAAACAGTAGTCACTGATCCAGTGCAATAAAAAGGGAGGATTCAGTAGCACAACATCTGTTTGTGTTTCTTTCTTCCTTCTTTCTCTCCTTTGCTTTGTAGTAAGATCTCTCTCCAGCAGCTGCTGTATTAATAATGATCTTGATAATACACTGTACTTGCTCTAAAGAGTTAGAGGAAAAATATTAGAGGTTTTATTTGATTTTATTAAAGGGTACTTGAAAAATTGGTCAGCTCTTAGTTATTTCTGCCCTTTTCCCTAATGCATATGCAGTACAGTAGCAGCAAAGCGTAGGAGCCAGACGAGATGTTCTAGATTGCCATTTGGGAGACAGTGCTAGACAGCTACCAGTGAAGGGGAGGTTCTTCCAGAGTTTGTTTATGGAGAGAGAGCCTCTTATGAAAAGTAAAAAAGAAGAGAATGGAAAGGTCATGCATATAGAATCATAGAATGGTTTGGGTTGGAAGGGACTTTAAAGATCATCTAGGTCCAACCCCCTTGTCATGAGCAGGGACACCTGCCACTTGACCAGGCCGCTCAAAGCCCAATCCAACCTGGCCTTAAACACTTCCAGGGAGGGGGCATCCACAGCTTCTCTGGGCAACCTGTTCCAGTGTCTCACCACCCCCACAGTGAAGAATTTCTTCCTAATATCTAATCTAAACCTACCTTCTTTCAGCTTAAAGCCATTTCCCCTTGTTCTGTCATTAACTGCGCTTGTGAAAAGTCCCTCCCCAGCTTTCTTGTAGGCCCCCTTCAGGTATTGGAAGGCCGCTCTGATATCTCTCCTGAGCCTTCTCTTCTCCAGGCTGAACAGCCCCAACTCTCTCAGCCTGTCCTCATAGGAGAGATGCTCCAATCCTCGGATCATCCTTGTGGCCCTCTTCTGGACTTGTTCTAACTGGTCCATGTCTTTCTTGTGTTTGCAGCCTTTGCATTAATCAAAACTTGTGGAAATACTGGAAGAGTACAATGCATCCCATTTATCAGCTTAACTAGAAAAAAAAAAAAAAAAAAAAAAAAAAAAGAGCAGGTAAAAGTAATTTACACTGCCTACGCACATACCATGACCTTCATACTAGGAATCCAGGAATGCCAAGATGCTCACTTTTTTTCATGTCTAACAGAAATTTGAGCACATTTTGTTCAATGAGACAAACCTCATGAACCTTTGTCAAATCTAGTGTAAATAACTTTCTTCTACTGAGTGAATTTGATCTGAGCTTGTCAGGTCCTGTAACATTTGAATGGAATAATAATTTTAATTTCAGATGAACAAAAAGAAAGTAAAACTCAAACCCTGCTTGGGAATAGAAAATGTCAAAATTTATAACCACTGCTTTAGTACCAATAGTATTAATGTTGTGATACTTAAGCAAAATAAAAAAGTATGGTTCAATTTTACTTTAGGAGCGTGTAAGCTGGATGGCACTTACCTGTGTGTAGCAATAGGTGGGTTTCTAGCCACTGATGGGGTTTCAGAACTGAAGGGGTAAATGTTCACATGCAGAGGTTATTTTATTTGCCCAAATCCTTTAGATAGATTTTAGAAATTGTAAACAGAGATGTATTGCCTGTAATTCAATTGTAACAGGATAAATCAGATGTAATGGATTTAATATTTTTCCACTGAAGCTTTTTCCAGTTTGGTATAATCTGCTACCCCGTGTAGACTGCATGTGTCTCCCAAGAGCACAGAGTGCAGAGGGCCAGTCTGGAGTGAGCTCCCACTCTACGTAAGTGCTGATACTGTTTGAGCAGCCTCATTTCCATGTAATCACTCTTGAAGGTGATTAACATGTTCCTAGGTTGGCCATCTTATTTTCTTGCTTGCAGATAGGTGGTAGGCTACATGAGTGTTCATTTTCAATTTCCTTTCAAGAGCAGTTGTTTCTTCTGATATGTTCAGTAGTGTGGCATGATGATGGCTGGATGATCTTTAAGGTCCTTTCCAACACAAACCATCTATGATTCTATGAGTATATGATTTGACTATAAATTGTATGTCATACATATTTTTTATATGAAACAGAACTCTATTGATGTTAAAAATAAACCTTCAACTGAATTTTTAAATTGTTTTTCTTAATACTAGCCCTGATTCTATGTTGATGTCTTCAAAGCTATTTATTTCTAATGAGAAACAACTCATGCCTTTTGTATTTAAGTCTCCAAATTCTACTCAGAATTATTTTTAGTGGTAAATGTAACAACTTCAAATGGCTTTCACTTTCTCTTCCCCTGTTTTAATCATTAAAGGTGAAATTCCAACCTCAAAGAAGGCTGGAGATTTTTTCATTAACTCCAGAAGAAACAAGATTTAACTAAATGACTTTTAAAGGAGGGTCAGATGTAACACGGCCTTTAAACTATATCTCAACTAAAATCCTAAACCTAGTTTGTAAAAAGTATCTGACACCCATTTAGATTTTTAATTGAAACCAATCAACAATCAACATTTTCTTTAGAATTCAGTAGGCTGTATGGGCTTTATTTCACTTTATTTCACATTTTTGAGGTTCTTATTGAGTGAAGAGTGAGAAAGAAGTACTGAATAGAATACAAAATATGATTAGAAAAATAAGTCTGAAGAAGCCTACTCAGAAAAAAAGTTAATGCTAAAACTACTACTAGTGGTAAGCATTAATTTCAAGTCATTTCACTGGAAAGAACTTAGGTGTTCTGTTGCACCAGGAGTGTACTTCATCCTTTCTGTCACAGAACATATTAGTCTATAAGAAATCTAAATTCCACAACTGAAGTCTTTACCCCTGAAGTTACCTCAAAGTACTCAGCTTCATTATAAAGCTATATATAAAATAAGCTATTCAAAACCAATATTGGCTTCTTCTCAGTGGTTTATACACTCAGAAAAACTTTATCATCAGTTTTTAAAATTAAATCCCAAATTGGACAGTTTTTGTTCCTTAGTTTTCTTTGAAATTTCTCCACATTGCTCCTCTAAGGAACTGGTGTTTCCAAACTGGATGTCTCCTTTCAGGTGTTATACCAATCTCTTTTGCTTGGTGCTGATGCTCAGAATATGGAACCAATATCTCAGCATAAAGCAGATGTATGTAAGGCAAATATTAAATTCCTACTGATGCTTCAGACTTTCAAAATAACTGGCTTTGGATACCAAATCCTGCTGATTCAAAAATGTTATCTGTTCCACATCTTGTCTGCTTGCATTGTAACTCTCTACACTAGTAGCTGCCACTTTCTGATTAATTAGCAGAGACTATTATGTTACTGTCTTTGTTAATAACAATAAAATATATATTTATGGATATAGCTAAGGACAAAAGTATAACTGAAGAGTTGTAGAAAAGGTATTCTCTTTTAGAGAGAACGCTGATAACTTTTAGAAATAAAGCTAATTAATTAATTATATAAATTAAATTATAATTACATTCCTAATAAAATATTTGATCTACTTTTTACTAAATTTACTAGGAATTTTTGTGCTTTTCTTCCTGTTTGACAGCCTCCTTCTGAACCTTTGAGATCATATCAAGTTTTGGAGGTTTAAGAGGAAGAACGTTTAGTAATTCCCAATTCGTACTGGCATAATTAATTAAAAGCAGCTAAATAATTGTCTAGAGACTTCATTAGCTTTCTGCTTCCTTGCTTCCCAGAGAACTGTGTTATATAGTAATGGAAAGTGCAAGTAGGTGGAAGTGAGATTTTAAATTTGGATAAGTTAATTGAATAAAAGTAGTTGAAATCCTATTTCATCTTGCCAACAGCTGCTGTAGCTATTTATAGTCAAGTAAACAAAAATGTTTTGATATTTATGTGTTGTATGTAGTATGTGATGACTGGAAGGTCTCTCCTCTCCTCTCCTCTCCTCTCCTCTCCTCTCCTCTCCTCTCCTCTCCTCTCCTCTCCTCTCCTCTCCTCTCCTCTCCTCTCCTCTCCTCTCCTCTCCTCTCCTCTCCTCTCCTCTCCTCTCCTCTCCTCTCCTCTCCTCTCCTCTCCTCTCCTCTCCTCTCCTCTCCTCTCCTCTCCTCTCCTCTCCTCTCCTCTCCTCTCCTCTCCTCTCCTCTCCTCTCCTCTCCTCTCCTCTCCTCCTTCCCATGTTTTATGCATGTGTGTATACATATAAATAAAATATATGTATATTTATATTTATAAAGTTTGTTTATAAAGTTTGAGATTAAATGACCAGAACTCTGCTCAGAATTTATGGTGTAGGTGTGTTACGCTGTATACTACCAACATCTTCTGATATGTTTACTGTTTCTTTCCTAATAATTCATTACATTCTGTTTGGGATTTGAGCAGACATTTTCACAGAAACAGTGACTCTAGTTTTTCTTGAGCAGCAGCAAACTTGCAGCCCCTTACTGGGCATGTGAACTTGAGGAAGGTGGGTTCATATTTGAAATATTTAGCATTTATCAAAATTCAGTTTGATCTGCTGCTGTATTATTTAGTGAATCAGTATCCTGAAGTCTTTTTACATCTCCTCACACCTCACTTTTTACTTACCTCAGGAATTATGTACTTTCAGCAACTTTTGTTATATCATCAGTCACACTCTTCTGTAGATAATTTAGGATGATACTGAACAGTTCAGGACCTATTAAACCCAGCTACAATGGTTACCCTCCTTCAGTGTGATAACTGATCTACTGTGCCTGACCTTTGTTTCTGTCATTCTACCAATTGCTTTTTCCATTACTTTCTATCTCAGATCTGCTAAATTCCTTTAGAAAACATTTGGGGAACCATGCCAAAAGCCCCCTGGAAATCCAAGATAATATGTTAACTAGATTTTCCTGACCTTATATGTGCACTAATTCCATGTAGGAACGCTCAGAGTTGTGAGACATTGCTTCCACCAATAAAAAGTGTGCTGAGTCTTCCTTTTCTGTCACATTTATCTTTATTTTTGCTAATTCTACCCTTTCTTATCGTTCCTACCATGTTGTCTATAAGGGCATCTGTTGTATTCAGCTTTTTTCCCCAGAATTCCCCTGAATGTCTTTCTAAAACCTGAAGAAACATTTTTGAACTTTTTTTTTTCCTTAAGCGTTTTAGTTCCTTTAGTGATTTAAATGATAAATTGAACTCTATGGCTAATAGTTCAGCAATTTAATATTTGATTTGCTTTAAAATACAGAGCCACCATTATGTTGATCCAGCTAGATGCTTCTGTTTATTTTATCAATTTATTTTAAAGCTTTTAATAGTTTTTGCTGCTGCTATCTCTTCCTTCTACATTTAGATTCTGCCATTAGAGAAGAAATAAGCCCTTCATTGAGACATCTTCTATTTTTTGGGGAAAAAAAAGCTCTTATGAAAGGGTTTTCATTAAGCTTTTTTTGCTAGTTAGTTTCTGTCAGTATTTCTATATTTTTAATAGCAGAGTTTATCTGACTGAACTAACAGTTCTCTATAATTACCTGTGTAAATCCTGTGCAATGAGGAGAAGTGAGCATTTTTTTATTTTTGGAAGGGGGGTAATGACAGTAGGAATATGTGATTCAAACTGCAAAAATGGCATAAAATGAAGTTTTGCAACATCTGGAAAGCTTACTCTTTCATCCTTCATTTTGATGTGGACAATGAAATGGATTTTACTTGCCAGTCAAAGAAATTAATTATATATCATTGTTGAAGAAAACTCTCCAAAAGTGATCCTGTTTGCACTAACTGCCTTAGATTTTGTATATATGCATCTCAGATAACTGTATCTGATCACATAGGGAATTGCATTCGTATATTATTCTCTGGAAAGCTACCTCAACACTCCTTGTTGATACCTTACCTGAGATTTGACCGTATTTTTCCCTGATATATGTCTCAATGACACCAATTTACTTATAAATCTTTTAACTCCTGCTGGACTTCAAAAGCACAGCATTATTCCCATTGAAAGCAATACATTATTTTGAGCATTTTGTGCTCTCAGTTTGTTGGAGGTGTCAAAATTGTTATAAAGAGGATTGTATTCTTCTTTACTGTGTTGAGTGCAGTGAAAGAGGCACTTATTTTTCTAGCTGCTGCTGTTGCATGTTCTTTGTATTATCTGAACTGCCTGGTCAGAAGTGGGTGTTCTGTGATTATGATAGCAATGCATGATAACGATCCAAAATCATTGGTTGATGTAGTAGCAATTGATATCAAAACAGACTTAGAGACTAAAAAAGTGTCATGATTCATCTTAACCAGCAGTAATCATAACAAGAGTTTGGTGCTACCTATTATTTACTCTCACCCAGCTTCAGAAGCTCCACATTAGCTGACATCCCTCTGATTCAACAATATTATCTTCTGTAGTTCCTTCTGGAGCAAACATTTTCTGCACTGAAAAAGCCTGTGTCCACTCTTGCTATTTGCTGGCCACAAATCCAAATGGTGCATTGACCACACCAGTTATTCACATGTCTGGGATCTGCCAAGCCTTAAACTTGGGTCTCCTCCTTTGAAACCCCATCCCAGATATATACCTGGATGTGTTAGTGCCTTTTTGGTGGTGCAACTGCTCCTGTTCCTGTGGTGTCCAACACAACAGACCAAGAGGGAAGGTGGCAGGTGGCTAGCTGTGCCTTGCCTTGGGTGTGACAAAGAAAGGGAGAAATGGTGACACTGTGCTGCAGCCAGTGAAGCATGTCATCATACAGGGCACCATATCTGAGGGAATCATAATGTAAAATATGTTTCCTGGCTGACACTCACTTGCACAAATTCTTGGGTGTCATGTACTATGAAGAATGTATCACACAGCTTCCCACCAAACATTTGTAGCCAAACAATTTGATCACACATCTACAGGCTGGAGGAGAAGTAGGAAGATCTGGCGTACTAGCAACAATTGACAAGCAGTATACCAGAAAACCTGAAATAATAGTAAAGTAATTCTACTACTGAGTAGAAGTAGTCTATGCCCAATATTTTGGGTCTTCTGTGGATGCCTGAAATTCTGGAACAAGATTTCATATGAGAGAATTTTCAAAAGTATGGTATTTGCAGTAATAGGGGGTTTTATAAATATTTTTTTCTTTTGTCTTTAACAGGTTTGTTCAAAAAGGTGCACATATTACTATATATTAACAAGTTTCATACTGGAGGGGGGAATGAATGAAATGTTAGGAAATACCTTATGAAGACAAGTTCAGATTGTCATTAGGGAAAACAAGACACACAGGTTTTGATTTTCTGTATTTTGCCCTGCAGTAACATGAGAATCAAAGCTCAAACTAAAAAGTTTCAGTTTCAGAGGAAGTACCAGTGGGAAAAACAGGAAACTCATACTTCAAAGGAGTCTGTTTTTTGTCCTTCTATCATTTCAATTTTAAAAGACAAGAGATATCAATAATAAAATAGCAAAAAGTCTGTGATTTCTGCAAAACTCAAAATAGAAAAATTCAAAACTAGTAATAGTGAAATTAGAAGAAATGTTATATAAATGCTGACTTGGTTTGGAATTATATAATTGGAATGGTAAAATTGGAGCAATACAAAGAAGATTGGTTCTGTCGCAGCCAAAACCATGACAGAGGTAAATTCCACCACTGGAACACCTGATTGCTGGTTTGATATTGGTGGGTACTTTAAAAAATCAAGGAGAGAGCTGACAGGGAAACTAAAGGCAATTTTAAATACATTCAGGCCACTTTTCATCAATGCATGCTGAATGAACTGGTTATCTGGTGACCAAATTGTGTTGGGTTCTGTTTTCCCTGGTAGTTAAGTTGACCTGATTCTTGTAACTTGGATGGATTCCTTAAACCCTGTGTAGCTGCATGTTTCCAGTATCCCAAACAAACACAGCCAACAAATATTTCAGAGGTGAAGTTATAGCACTGCTCAACGCCAGTACCTCACCCCTCATTTATCTGTCTTATGAGACTTCAAGTTGCAACCCCTTTTTCCTTTTGTCATCATGAAACCTGTGGTGTTCATCTCAAGTCATTACATTTTGAGGTCTGAGGGATCTCCCTTTCCAAATACAATTTTATTAAGAGAATAAAAACCAAGCTTTAGTAGGTAGTAGCAACAGTTAGTGTGTAAATCAGCTGAAATCCAGTGTGAAATAATCATATTAAAAAGTTAACAGGCCATACTTAAAAAGTTTTCAAGAGGAGGGCTTGTGTATTGCTCGTAGTGAGATGCAACACCTCTTTCAAGGACTAATTTATTTTTTCTCCCTTTTCATAACTCTTTTCTTTCTTCCTTTTTTTTTTTTTTTTCCTTTCTTTTATTCTCCTGTGAGTGAAGAAAGTTCTTTTGCTTTGTTTATTTTTTCTTTCAAGAAGCTACAGGTCAGCTTCCCATTTCAATCGGTCTTTCACAGTGGAATGACTTCTGTTGATCTTGTCGGGATAAAATCTTTCCAGGGTTATGTCAGACATTTAGGTCAGTCCCAATTCACCCACATCATGTGAGCACGTCAGGCAAGACTGGTAGTGTGTCTTCAGTTTGCTGAATACTTTTGTGAACAAAGTAGTTGGTTTTTCAGGTATACATCACTGCCTCTAGACTTGGGATATGTGTATAAGTGACACCCTATATTATAGATAGTTCAGACTGTAAGGGTGGACATTACCATTCCTTGGGCAGATGAGGATTCATGGCAAATCTCTATCAGGTTTTCCCCCTTATCTGCTGAGCGATGTTCCTACTGATGCCTCTGGCCTGCTGACGGCATCAGCAGACACTGTCTAGCACACAGCACATGCAAACTCCTATCTATTTTGGTAAGCTGCTGTGGTGGCAGATTACTGGGTTTATGTTGGGTATATTGGAATCAAGAATGGATTGCATTTTAACTGTGTTTGGGTAAATAGTGCCTCATCCTTCACTGACTTTTCTGCCCTTCCTGAAATGACTCTCACTGAGACCTGCTCCCTTTGCAAATTCGATTCTTCAGATGGGACAAAAGAGAGAGATTTATAGTGACATGGGTGTTCAATAACTTTTCTATCTGTTTTATTTGCCCCTCTTTAAATGCCACAGTCAGGCCCAGAAAGTTTATCTCCTGCACTTTGTGTGAGTGTAAGAAGTGGGTTGTCTTTTATTACTTTAACTTAAAGTTAATCCTTTGCAGCTTGTTTTTGCACTGGCAATGAAATGACAGCAGGAGTGAGGTGAGAGTAAGTGATAAAGTCTTGGCATTCGACACTTAAAATGAATGTGTGCTTGTGAAATTCTGACTCATTAATTCTTTTTCCAGGCAGTCGTGTGGCTTAGCAATACACTTCAGTACTGTGATGGATTTTAGATTAGACAAATAACCCAGAATAACAAGCACTTTATTGTTTGATAGAAAGGGAGGTTTTAATTTGTTTGACATTTTTGTATCAAAAAGTATATGAAAAACTTGCAAGTTTGGGTTTTTCACTGTCACTTTCATCATGTTACAATCTTAAGGACACAAAATTCCTCAAGCCATGTTAGAATCATAGAACCGTAGAATGATTTGGGTTAGAAGGAACCTTTAAAAGTCATCTAATCCAAGCCCTCTGGAGTGAGCAGGGACATCTTCAACTAGATCAAGTTTCTCAGAGCCCCGTCCAGCCTGACCTTGAATGTTTTCAGGGACGGAACTTCTACCACCTCTCTGGGCAACCTGTTCCAGTGTTTCACCGCCCTCATTGTAAAAATTTCCTTCCTGATATCTAGTCTAAATCTACCCTCTTCTAGTTTAAAACCATTGCCCCTTGTCCTATCACTACAGGCCCAGCTAAAAAGTTTGTCCCCATTCTTTCTTATAGGCCCCATTTAAGTATTGAAAGGCTGCAATAAGGTCTCCCCGGAGCCTTCTCTTCCCCAGGCTGAACAACCCCAACTCTCTCAGCCTTTCTTCATAGGAGAGGTGTTCCAACCCTCTGATAATTTTTCTGGCTCTTGTCTGGACCCACTCCAACAGGTCCATGTCTTTCCCTTACTGAGGGCTCCAGAGCTGGGTGCAGTACTCTAGGTGGGGTCTCACCAGAGCAGAGAGGGGCAAAATCACCTCCCTCAACCTGCTGGCCATGCTTCTTTTGATGCAGCCCAGAGTACGGTTGTCCTTCTCAGCTGCCAGCACACATTGCCGGCTCATGCCCAGCTTTGCATCCACTAGTATCCCCAAGTCCTTCTCGGCAGGGCTGATTTAAATCCCTTCATCCTCTAGTCGGTACTGATACTAGGAATACCCCTGACCCAGGTGCAGGACTTGTACTTGGCTTTGTGGGACCTCTTGTGCTTTGTGATGTTCCTTGTAGGAAATTCTTGTCTAGAGCTTCACAAAAGAACATAAGCATTGTTTTAAAGTGGAGCAGAGTTGAGAAACACTCTACTTTCTTTTCCTCAGTCCCTCAGAGATTACTGCAAGCCACTTCAGATGGGAGACTGTAACTGTAATGGTATGATACTATAAAGTGTTTTATGGATTTCAGAGTAAAGACAAATATAGAGATCACATCACCTGAAGCCCTGAGTCCATAAGGAAAAGTGGAATCCACACTAATCACTGAAAACATATCATTTAAGGGGTTTCAAAGCACAGAAACATGTTTATTCCAAAGAAAAATAAGGAATATCTATCTTTCTTAATCCCCTCCTGTGGATGTTATAAGAAGCAAATTGTTCCACTGATATTATCATACTCTGCAATTTAAGATGAACAAATTATCATCAATCCATACAAGAGTTATTACAGTAAGGAAAAAATGGCACTATGTTTAACAAGAAAACAAAATGAAAACTCAAGAACCAGGGTATATTTTTCATTCTTTAGATTTCATCAGGTTTGCATTGTCCCATCGCATTGAAAGTGTCTGACTCTATTGTATAGCAAAGTATATTAAATGTGACTAGCACTTAATCCATCAAGATCACTCTCCTTGTAATGGCACAGCAGATGGCTGGGCAATATCACTTCTCACAAAAATGATTGCTAATCAATCTGTGTACGTGTGTTGTTCACTTCACCCACTCAGCTAAATAAAGTTCAACAGCAGAGTGAACCATGGAATTTTAAGCTTTTTCTGAGTTTTTAGCCCAGCAATAGCATACATATTAAGCATCAAAACTACACCCACAGCAACATTTTGCATTTATATAAAACCTTTCATGTCCTGTTGAAGTGCAACAGGCTCATAAAGGCATAATTCTGTCTTCAACCTGAGGTGTTTTTTTGCCATTAGCTGTTATGACTTGCAGCTCCTGCAGTACACTGCCCTTTTTTAGCTCTGAAAAGTTAAATAGTTATTTTGGTAAATTTGTTTCTTGAATATGCCATTCCACTTTTCAGCAGTATCACTGCTAGGAAGTATACCTGGTACCTCTGTTCAAATAATTGATGTCTTCAAAACAAGCAGACAAGAACAAAGGAAGCTGAAGTCAATCCTATTCTACCAGTTACATCTCCATGAGCTTTGTCTCCCTCAAATTTTTTGTGTGATGCCTCTGGCTGCAGTTTTTGTTCATTGTATAGTAGTTGACTGAAATTTGAATTATGCCTTCTCAGTGAGGTTATCTAGATGTAACTGAGAATGTAGTTTACATTGCATATTTTTACATACAGTGTCTGAAGACTGGGAAATAATAGTTGTGTAGATATCACATTTCTGTGTGCACTTGCCATCTAAAAAAAACAGTATTTTGTTGCTTTCAGTCTAAGTTCCTCCAATTTTTTTGAGAAGTTTTTGATGTTCCTGATCTCCATCTGCTGTTCACTTCACAGACAGAAATAGCTGGAGGATGCGGAAACTGTCTGAATTGAACTTCCAGGTATTTAGGCATGTAGGACTAGTCTGCTGTCGGCTACATTTTCCTTTTAAACCTCATGGTTTTGTTTCCTAAATTGTATTGTTCTACTGCATTGGCTTCTTACTGTGTTTATTTTTCAGTCTGATTTTAGCAAATTGAGATGTATATCAAAGTGTTGCCTTTATTGTGTCTATAATACACTGGACATATTCTTGCTTGGAGATTAGAAACCTCCTGAGAGCTGAGTTTACTTTCTGTGCAGAAACTCTACTGCTGCTGTGCAGAGAACAGCATCATTAGTTCTCTGCCAGTCTGGTGTGAGGCAGGGTTACAGCTTTGTGGGCATTATTCACCAGTTATGATTTTGTGGATGTTGTTCATCTGTTTGAGCCATAATTGACTTATAGGTTGTTCAGTCTCTGTGCAAAGATTATTGCTAATGCTTTGGTTATACAGTTGTCCCATTATCAGATGATACCAATGGAGAAGATTTTAGAATTTCAAATTAATGCCTTTATTTTTATAACATACATTTTTTTTCTTTTCTTTTCCTTTCCTTTTTTTTTTTTTCCTTTTAATAAAGAACATTCCTAAGTGTGAGCTACAGTAGATCTTCAGTTGTTACTAAAAAGGTATATTTGTGCATTTATACAATGCTGGAATAAGGTGCTGGATTGATAGCCACCAAAAAAAAAAAAAAAATTGTCTATTAGCTGAAGGAAAAAAGAAGAGATATGACAAGTTTATGTGTGCCTATTAACTCTTAATGGCTAAAGGGACAAAGATACTTTAACATTGATTTTGCATAGATTCATCCTAGCTGAATAAGATTGCCTGAGGTGAGAGCAAAACAACATGACTGAAGAAGTTATAAGCTTCTATTGAGAATCATTCGTATCTTACATAACTTTAATTACCTTCTGGAGAAGGCCAGGTCGCTCTTTCCATTTTTTGCATAGGGAACGAGTAGTGACTATACACTTGTGTATATGACTCAGTAGTCGGTGAGAGAAACATATGCTCTTACTCCTACTGTAACCAACCTTGCCAGGATTATAGGCTGCTCTGGCAGTGCCTTTTAAATAATTTCTTTTGCAATGGTCTCCAACCCTTTATTCTGCTTATAATTCAGATTGAGAGGGACCTCAGGAGGACACTACTCTAACGCCTTGCTGAAAACAGGGGTCAACTGTAAGGTCAGACCTGTTGTCCATGACTTTATCTATTAGGGTCTTGAAACCCTCCAAGGATGCAGAATGCACAGCCTCTCTAGGCAGCCTTTTCTGCTGCTTGGCTGAAGTCAGAACCATCCCTGGTTTAGTTTATTACCATTATCTCTCTTTTTCTTTTTTTTTTTTTTTTTCTTTTTTATTGCCATGCAACTCCATAAAGATCTTGGGTCCCTCATTTGGTAGTCTCCTCTTAGGCAATGGAAGGGTACTGTTAGGCACCCCCAAAACTTTATCTTTTTCAGTCCAAGCAAGCCCAGCTCCCCCAGCCTCTCCTTACAGGGTACATTCTCCAGTCTCAGCCACCTTGGTGATCCTCCACTGGACTTGCTCAAGTTTGTTGATGTCTTTCTTGTATCGGAGTGGTCATATTGTACCCAATTGGGCTAAAGATTGCAGGGTAAAGGGGAATAATGTGAGCTCCTTGTGCTTGAAAAATATTGCAATTCAGAATCCAAGAAAAGCATGAAACATATCTGGATCCTATTTAATTTCTGCTAAATCTGAAGAGAATGTGCTCTTTTCTGTGTCAGAGCTCCCTGGCAAGCCCTGTCACCCTTACCTAAGAAATCCTTTATCTTAAAAAAAGTCAGTACATTTCTTCCTTTGCTTTTTTCTCTCATTCCACAAAGATCCGTAATACTCGCAAAAAATATTTTTTTTTTATTTGGCAATAAGTTACAGTCTGAAGAACAAAGAAAAACTTAATAAAATTAAAAGGTAGGCAAAGTGAACCAAAATGAAAAGAACCTCAGCAACTGACTCACTACAGAAAGCATTGTCTCAAAATTTCTGATCCAAGGGATAATAGAATTTAGTAGCTTGAAATATGTGAATAACAAAAATGATGGACTTACATTCATTAGGATAAAGTTCAGATATTGGGATTTGCAGACATTTCAAGCAGCAGGAGTGAAGAAACTACTTTCCTTCTGTTAGAGAGTTTTCTTGTAGGCTTGTGATTGGGAGAAGGCTTGTTAACAGGATTGTGACATTTTATAGCAGGCCAGAGAGCTCACTACCAGAGAGTGTTGGATTTTCATAGGTAATGGCTCTGCTACAGGGGCAGAAACCAGTTTGCTAAACACAGAGATCACAAGGATTATTTGGTGTCAAATAAACCCTTGTAGGGTTATGTGCTTTCAGTTCAGTACTGTTCAAATAAACCCTTTCAGTTAAGTACTCTTCAGATCCCCTTTCTTGCTCCTTTCACATGCTTGCTGGCCTTAGGTTAACTTAAAAATGTCCCACTCCACCTCCTGTATCTCCTATACCAATGCATGTCTCTAGGTAAGGAAAAGTATGAAAGAGGGAAATTTCTGGGATGCTAAAGACGTACAGGTGAATAAATAAGACTGTATTTCCTTCTCATATCCAAAATAATGGGTGAAGCATAAGTGAATCCCTCTTTATGTGACTGTTAGCCAGAATACAGATATCAGGACCCATGTTTCTTTCTGCATGATGATGCTGGTCAGATGCTGTGGTGAGGTTTTTGGAGGCAGGACAAGACAGATCCATTCTGCAACATTTATGGTTGCTATTGCTGAAAGCCAAATTACAAGCAATAGAAACAAATGAACTTTTTTTTAGAGCATGAATATGAAACTGTGTTTGTTGTGGTGATGTAACCTGTTTTCCACAGTGCAAGTATTCATCCTTACTGATTCTGCATACTTTCTGGATTCATGTTGAATTCATGTTTTAGATCAAAGATCCCTCATTTTTTAGGGAGATCTCCCTGTTTCTTTCTTCTTTTTGCCTTTTTCTTCCTCCCCTTTCCCACCTTGCCCTTACTCCCTAGGTGTCCAATATGGCCTTTTTATTGATATTTTTCCTTTTTTCATCCCTCATGTTGTTGATTTGATTGATGGCTTTGTCATATAGCTCTGAAACCCTCATGCTCCTTTCCAGAGCTCATCTTTTACAATTTGGATGCTTCAGCGGCTGTGGAGTGATATTAGGTTATGCTAGGAATTTTTAGTGTAGCAGCAGAAATTGCTGTGTAGTTATTTTAGGGATATGTGCTGGAGTTATTACAAGGTTGATAAAGAAATATGGTAAAGAGATAGCAGGACTTAAATACTGCAACAAGAGCATGACTCTAACTAATGCTGTTCTCTTCCTACAACATTGTGTTCTTGTCAGCCAAATAATGACAATACGGAGTAAGAGGCTTCAGAGGCTGATACTGGACAATGATTTACTAAGAATGCAAGAGCACATACAAACTTGACTGTTGCATATTATGTTTTTGTTCATTAAAATGAACTGAATTCATTCTGTGTGTGTCCAGTTCTGGACTCCTCATTACAAGAGAGACATACACACACTGAAGAGAGTCCAACAGAAGGCCACAAAGATTATTAAGGGCCTGGAGCATCTCTCTGATGAGAAAAGATGCTGTTCAGTCTGGAGAAGAGAAGGCTCGGGGAGAATCTTATCTATGTCTATAAATACCTGTGGAAAGATGTAAAGAAGACAGAGCCAAGCTCTTTTCAGTGGTGCCCAGTGATAGAACCAGAGTCAATGGGCACAAACTGAAACACAGTATGTTCCCTCTAAACATTGGGAAATATTTTTTTTTACTGTGAGGCTGACTAAGCACTGGCACAGGTTGCCCAGAGAGGTTGTGGAGTCTCCCCCCTTGCAGAGGTTCAAAAGCCATCTGCACACGGTCCTGGGCAACTGGCTCTAGGTGTCCCTGCTTGAGCATGGGAGTTGGATCAGATGACCTCCAGAGGTCACTTCCAGTCTCAACCATTCTGTGATTCTGTAGTCCTTTATTATTTTCCCAGTAATGAGAAACTTTTACGGAAATCTCTATCCTTTAATGTAGTAAGGATAAGTAAGTTCTGATAAAGTTAGTTAGGAAGATATCATGCAATTGGAATATACTATTCCTAACACCTTGTAATCTGAAACTGTTCTGAAGAGGAAAAGCAGGCTGCACCATCAGTGTAGAAATGATAGCTGTTTTCAGCTTCAAAACGAGTGAATGAACATTGCAGTAAGTACCTGCTAATGCTGATGTAAGGACTGGAACTGCAGCTACAAATGGGACATCTAATAGCCATTTGTTGAGGAGAATAAAAGGGGTTTTTTTGTCACATCATTATATTACATAGAAAAAGATGGTGCTTTCATGATGGCATAACCTTGACTGAGAGTCAAGTGGTTATCTGCAGGAGATAAGGTGAATCTGAACAAGAAAATTAAACTGCTGAAAATAAGTAATTTATTTTTTTAAATTTATCCTTTTTTTGTTCTTCAAACAGTGGAAGCTCTACATTTGGGAACACTGATGGCGGCACATGGCTATTTCTTTCCAATCTCAGACCATGTTCTAACACTAAAGGATGATGGCACCTTTTATCGATTCCAAGTAAGTGTTTTCAATGTGTTCTTGACTTGCACAAATGGAGACTCATATTAAAGGTCTTACACAAATGTTCATAGCAAATTTTAACCATACTTTGTCTCTTATATGACCTATTAAGTGGTAGCAATTCCCCTTAAAGTAAAGAGTGGTAGAAGGATTCTGCTTAGAAATTAAATCAGTAAAGTGTTATGATAGTGACCATTTTGATCCCTGGAAAAGCTGTGATAGTGCTAAGTGTGGAAATATGGCTCATGAAATGAATTAATCTATTTTTTTGATATATAGTAAAGGAAATGAAATTATCCTATGTTCCTAACATAGTCTTAATTTGGAAAGGGGGAGGTGTTTTAAGTATTAGGCCTAGAGCAGAAATCTGATAAAAAATTGAAAGTAATATTTATATTCTTTCTTAATGGGAGGATTTCCTTATTGGTAATAGAGTAGTATTGAAGTAGTGTGTAATCTTCAAACAAGTACAGACACATATCTACATTGATCTGTCAGTCCCATTACATACAACATAGACACAGATGCTTCAGAACAAGCTGGGATGATGTATGTGTATGTATATGTATACATATGCCTACATGTATATTATTCAATACCTACATATACCTATATTATATTTCAAATTAAGGGCTTGAGGAGCAGGAGTGTTGCTTTTCTAATAATGAATAGCAAGCTAGAAATTTGCAGAAAAATATCACCTATGACTTGAAACAAACATAATTGTACAATATCTGATTATATATTCTAGAGAAGCAGTTAACTTTGCCACCTTTAACAATGGTGATTCTATTCTGTATTGCTCTTCCTATTAGATGGTCTTCCAACTAGGTATTACCAACAGCTGCTCTGAGATCTTCCCTAGATATTTGTTGCTTTGAGATGATATGATCATTATCACTATGAAACTGATGATATATCATCGTTTGGTAATCCTGCTCTGTTAGTTCTAACCATATTAAATACTCATAGAAAAGTAATATCTGATAGAACAAAAGCTATTGTCTTCAAGATACTTAAGTCTAAGCTTTGTCTTAAGCATTGTTTAAATAAGAAGCCATCAAGAATAAAATAATCGGTCTTTAAAATGCAGAAGAAAACTGGGATATATTGTAGATCAATCACAGTCTCAAACATTGTATTAGGTTAATTGCTGTACAATACTTTCATCAATATTTTGGCTTGAGTTCTGTAGACTCACATAAGGGAAGAGAAAGGTTCATAGTATTTGGTCTAAAACAAATTCTTAGTGTGGATATAATTAAATATTTACAGCACAGTCTGTCAAGAAAGAAAATTATTGTTGTATACATGCATACAGTGTTATCATATTTGCATATGTAGATCCTGTGGGTCATATAGTGCAAAAAACCTGTCCTTCCATAGGACAGTAAGTTACATATGCATATGGGTAATAAAAAGAGCAGTCACTCCAAGCCTTCTCCCCCAGATCCAAAGTTACCTTTGATTCTAGAAAGAGGATTTGAAGGAAAAGGTTTCTTTTTCATGGTGCTTCATCCTCCTCAGTGTTCAGTATAAAGAAGATAGGGGTGGCATGGGTGAAGGGGCTTACTGCTGAGGGAAAGGCACTGATATGGTTGTGAGGTAAATTAAAAGTGGAAAGAAATCATGGAGTGTTTGAGGCTCTAGGTCTTGGTTTATCACTGCATAAGCAGTGGCCAGAAGGACAAAATATGTGTATCTTCATTTTGCAGAGAGTAGGACTTATTTGTAGGGGTGTTGGTCATTTAATTCTGCACAGCTGCTGGCCTGCTGCTGTCTCAAACATGGGAAATGAGCACTTCTACCAGCATGATTATTCAGCTGAAGGAAAGCCTAGATTAGAATTAACAGGCCTGTGAACAATTGAGAGTACTGCAGCTACCTTGCCATGGGTTTTCCTCAGAGAGGTCTACAGCCTACATTTTTGAACATGAAGCTTCAGTGAGAGTTAGATTATAAAAAGGTATCAATTGATTTACATAACTTGAGATTTGGCACCTATTTGGCATATGCATATGAAATGAGATAATCACCTCAAACGTTGCTTAGTATATATCTTATGTTGTTTGTTTGCTGCTCTGTGGTACTTTTTGCATTGCTATTCCTATGCTAACAATGTTAAATCAATGCAATTTTAGCTGTTAACGTATAGCATAAGAAAAATTTCATAGCGGTGTCATACCCTTAACTAGAGTTGTACCAGCAAAATTTATGTCATTACAATTCCACATTTCCACTGAAATAAGACCAATCAAAAATCTGTTACTGAAGTTGTTAAATTGGAAGATGAAGACAACATATGCAATGGGGAGGAAAATTTCACTGTAACTGAATTTTGCACTAGAATGGTTGTTCAGGTACTTTGGAAATAGGACGCCCTGACTACTGGACAGGATTCTCAAATTTCTGGATATTTTAATAGAAAGAGAAAACTGTGCACCTGCCAGCACTGAAAACTTCAGAAGCCATAACTGCAGAGAAATCTGTCTGCAATAAAAGACCTGACTTACAAAAAACCAGGCTAGCTACAACCATGTTCTCCATGCATTTTTTTTTTTTGTTTTCCAAAGGGTGACATATACCCTCCTGACAGTAAAATTACTTCCAGTTTGTTTTAAACAACCTTGTGTTGTATAGAAATAGCTAAAAGCAGTGGAGATTGTGTTTCCTTTGCTCAAAAGCCCTTTTAGAGGCAAAATCACACTTTTTTCAGTTATTATTCTTGCCAGCAAGAGGGCTGTAAAATGGTAGTTATATCTGTGTTTTTAAATAATGTGACCTTAGAAATAAAAAAAATCTTTCTGGATCATTCTTTGACCTACTCAGGTGTAATTAGGTTAGTTTCTGTGATAACAATTCAAAAGGGATGGATCTAAATATTAATTGCCTTTCTCAGAGAATAGTAATTTTTTATTAATCTCAACAGAGCAAAGCAGAAAATTCTGGGATACTGATACTTTCTGAATCATCCTGAACTGCTTCACTGCCTTTGCCTGATAATTTAAGCTTGGGACTAAAGAAGGAGCTGAATACTTGCTAATCACTTTCCTCTACCTGAGAGCAAATATGTATAAGGTGTCAAAACAGGAAAAGCAAGGTGCACCTTAGAAAGCAGGTCTTCCTAGGGCCAGGCATTACTCACTGAGACCTTTCATCCATGTCCACATAAGTGATAATGTCTGTCCTGGTAAAGAATGCCTGACTTAATCCTCTCACCTGCTAAACTTGTGTAATAGTCTCCCAAGGAACGATGTTGATTTCTTCTACAAATTACACGTCTGTATATTCTAGGATACTTGAGGCTTGTGATAATCACACTCCCATTTATTTTATTTGATTAATTTCTGATTTAACATAAAATAATAAATAATAGTAACATAAATAATGCTGTTGTTTGTAACTTTTAAGCTGGAAAGCATAAGTAACTGAGAAAAACTGAAAATGGAAACAAAGTTTCTCGTGAAAGCATGAATCTGGTGAAGATAGTAGCAAAACTCATGGATTTTGGCAAGATGAAGATTTTACCTGTGATGACTTCTCCTGTTCTACCACTGTGAACATTTTCTTGACAAAAGCATTTAACCTCTCTGGCCTTGTTTTCCTATGCCTGAAGTGGAAATAAAAATATACAGCAATCCTTGTAGGGATCTTTGAATATCTCTGCTGAAAAATAGTTGAGTGTGAAGTGGTGTGAATCCTTGTGTCTCAGGGCGAATTACATGGCTTGCCACATCTCTTTGAGTCAGACCTGCTCAGCTACTTACCTCTTGGATCAGTCCTGGGCTGGCCTCTGGCCACTCTGAATACTGAGGCTGTAGTTGAACATCATAGCTCTCCAGCCACTGTCCACAGCCTCACTGGATCATCTAGTGTGCCTCAAGGGAAGGATTTTACTGTAAGCCAGATTTTAGCAACAAAAAAAGAAGCAGGTTATGTTATCCAGCATTTGTCAGATTTATTTTATTTTATTTTTAAATTGCAGATGCAAGGAGTAATTCACTGTCTCTCAGCTTAGGCTCAGCATATACAGGTTCTGTTTAGGTTTCATGTCGGGAAAAACAGTTTCAAACCCATGTGTGTTTCCGACTGTCCTATCAGCGTTCTTTTTACTTTGTAAACTCTTTACTCAGGCACACCTTCCCCGCCCCCCCCACTGCTTTCCATGCTCTTCGCCTTTCCAGGTTAGAAAAGAGGAGTCACAGAGCCACAATTTTTGTTGTTTCCAACTTCCTCAACCTCCTTTTTGATAATTCTGATCTAACCATGGAGCACTACTTGCTGGCATCCTTCCTTTATGGGCTTGACAGTGCTAGACCAGTCATCTTACCTTTTTCCTTCAGCAGGAGATCAAGTCAACTGCAGCGAATGTAAAACCGAATGCCCATGAATTCTACTACCTATCACACAAGGCATTTGAGATTGTATACAACTGTTTTTTTAGCAAAAACTTGATTTCTGCTGTTTATAAAGACTCCCTGGTGCCTGTGAGAAGAATAGCTGTAATATGCAAAGGAAGGTTTATGAGTGATTTGAATATTCTTCCTCCATCCCAGTAATTAGATTTTAAAAGATTTCATGGAGTGGAGCAGCTTCAGAAACAACAATTCTTTTCTTATTACTATCAACAAGGGGTTGCTGAAAGATGTTCGATTATTTCCCCCCTCAGTAATACAGTTTAATGCATAGAAATTAATAATGTTTTACAAAAGCTGTTGGGCAACACTGATTTTTACAAGTGGCTGTTTCATTATCTCGGATATTATTATTGATTAATCTTATGGTAAGGCCAGAGCAGATCTATTTGTTTTATTACAGGTTCACTTACAATGCGTAGCAGCTGCTGCTGCCAATTTGTTTAGTGGGGAATATATGCTATATTACAGGATTTTGTTTCATATGATTTTATTAACAGGAGGATTATTGGTATCCACGGTTATATTTACTTAATGATATTAGTCTATAATGCAAGAGAAACAGTATGCATTTGTGTGTGTGAAAACAGTTTTCTTTCAGTGACATAAAAATCCTTGTAACAGCCTCTTTTGTTTTGAATGCTTAAACAGCTCTGTGATTGCATGTGCAGTGTTAGGTAAGCCTTTTGTCTCTAGCTGCTGACTTGTACTGGCTGCTTATTCAAATTACAGATACAATTAAACAAAGTGCATTAAAAGTGTACTGATAGAAACTGGCAACAGTGTTCGTGTCTAGGCTGATAAACAGTACTTGACTCTCTCCAAACAATTCTGCCACCCACCTTCCTTCCGGCTATAAGTGGGATGTCATGGCAAAATGACAAATATACCCTGTTTAATAGATGTTCATGATGAACTGCTTCACATTTCCTTCTGAGAAAAGGAAAAATTCTTAAGTATAATAATTCCTCCAGGTTTTCTCATTTCACAAAAAAAAAAAAACCTTGGTATTTTTTAATCTTCACTTTGAAAGTGGTGGTGTTGAGGTACAACATGTTATACCACATCCATAAATCTCCTGGGGAAAATCTTCACTTATGTAGGGTTTCTAGATCATGAAACAAGGCACATAGGTTGTATAGTGTCTGTGCTACAGGATTACATGTTATTTTAAGGGATATTATAATTCTTCTACAACGTGTGTAGGATATTTGAGTTGTAAGAAATAGTTAAATCAAGTTTTGTTTGCATAGTCCTGGTATAGAGAAGGTCATTTTCTCAGCTAGGAGTGACGTTGTTTGAGATTTGCTTTTACAATTTATCAAGGAGTATTCCAGTTTATCTGGTGTGCATGACACATGGCGAGATAGATTAAGACCAGAACTTTATGACTGTTAATACCAAACAATTAGGCGAGAAAATGTGGAATACACCTTTGGGAAAACATCAGTCATTTTAACTACACACCAGTTTATTGTTGGTGGATTTTTTCCATACAATCTCAGCATTGCAAAAATCCTTTAATTAGAAACTTATTTTTAATCATATTTCATATTCACTGTCTAGGTTTTTTAAAAGATATTTATTGTTTTTTTGGGCTTACTTCCTGTGTAAGCCTTAATCCTTATTTTTTCTGCCTGGTTTTAGGATAATTTTCCTTGTGTCTGCACCCACCAATGCCATTTCTTGCTTTGAAAGTGAATGATGTTTATCTACTCTTTGAATACAACTTTACCAACGACTGTAGCTGCTTCTGAGCACATATTTTATGGTACCATAATTTTTTACTTGCTGGTAAGAAAGTAATGTAAGACCTCACATTGGTCAAAATACATAGCATCAGCTGTTTATTTCTCATCTAATAGGGGCTTTATACTGTCAGTGACCTAGTATGTTTTTGAAAAGTTCAAATTTTAGTAACCTTTAGCTTTTAGGGATTCAGAAATGGATAGCGTATTACAATTGTTCAGTCTAGACACTAGATCTAGAAAGATTAGAATACAGAAAATTTCAACTTTTCCCCTTCTCTGAAAAAGGTGGATCTTCCCTTTGTAGTAGTATTCTGTGGCTACTTTGCCTTATGTGTTTTGGGTTTTTTTTAAGATAACTACCCATGTTTCAAAGGTTGTTTGAATGAATATTTTTTCTAGGTATAACTTGCCCTTCAGGTAGCTTGCACCCCTTTAAACTTCATATAGATAATCCAATACTTTTGATAATTCTTGTCAGTTAGATACTAGGTACTACAGAGAGTTATAGAGGAGTAAGACAAGTACCAGAGCAAAAACTTCATTATAATATTTACATGTGCATATAATTACAGTACTGAGGAACCTATTTTTTAGTTTGGTGAGGCTTTTTTGTTTTCTACACATAAACACAGTTTATCCATATGAACACACAATAATTCCTTGAGCATTCTGTGCTGAATTTCATCAGGCCTCTAACCTGAACTATCTGACCTCATATATACATTTTTCTTCCTTTTTTTTTTTTTTTTTTTTTTTTTCCCCCCCTCCCCTTGGACTTTACCCTGTAGTATTGTCTTCATGTCAAAATTATTTTTGGCCATATTCACAGATCTGGTTGCAGGCTGACATGAACTTTGTTCCCACTGGAAGGCAGCTGGCTGGAGGCCAGCTCAAGCCAGGTTGCACTGCTTGAGCTGATGAACTGAACTGCTCAGCAGGACCCATTAAATGCATCCAAGTACCAGGCAGGCAAGGGCCCAGCTTGCAGTTCAGAGGCAGCTTGTGCCTGCCCACTTCAGAGCAGCAGCAAGGAGAGCTCATGCCTGCTTGTCATTCCCTAGGCAGAAAGACCTTTGCCTAATCACAGTCTCCCTCCTCCTGGAAGGAGGGAACTAGGAAGGCATTTAATAATTATCTATACATATCTGTACTAACTGTTCTTTGAACCCCTTTCTCTTATCGTAATGTTTACCTTTTGCTGGGGTTTCTTTTTGGTTTACCTTAAAACACATTATTGAAACCTTTTGTTAAGAATTATCATATCTTTGCTAATTAAAAGTCATGTTCTGTTTTAGCTTTTCTGCTTTTATCTCCAGAGAGATGATGGCGCAGGGAGGCTTAGACTTGTCCTTATTAGCATATGCATTAATTTGTGCTTTTTCCGTTATCTCTTTTTCATGTTTCGTTGACTGGAGATTGCCAGTATGGTTACACTGGCCTGTCACTACACTTTCTCACTAAAGGTACTTGGACGTTTAGTACAGTCTCTTTGAATAACTACCATGTCCCTTCCATCTCTTTGGAATCATCATTTTACTTTCCCAAGACACCTGGTCTGCCTGTTTCCTGAGCCTGCTGGCCCTCAGGCTGCTGTGCTCATCTTTGCAGGATATCAGTCTCATCTTGCAGTCACTTACATGCCAAGTACTACACACCTGCAAAGCCTTGGTCAGGTATTCTTTAGTAGAATAAAATCTATTTTATCTGTTCCTTCAAGTTTCATTCAGCTTTGTAAGCAAAAAAGTGTCTTTTGTGCATTTTCACACTTCTCAGCATTGGTATGAACTCAGTCCCTCTGTTAGAAGTGGGTCCTGCCACTGGGATGGACCTTTTCGGCCTTCATTGGACCCTTGGCCACCTCTGCCTCCTAGTGAGCTAAAGTGACGTTTCACATGGAAGATCCTGCCCCCTTTCCCATATTCTGTTTACCACCCACACTCCCACCACCACCAACGTTCAAGTCCCAATAAAATTTTATTGTATTATTTTAACTAAATACTGAAAACAGTAATACCAGATTTATCATTAATATATACTATTTTCTCATAGCCTGATGTGAAATGAATGCCAAAAGCAATTTTGAGATTTGCTCAAAACTTCGTGGGGTTGGCTGAAAATCAGAAGACTTAACTGCTGTTGTCCCCTAAACAAAATCTGAGCCCCAGACATTTTTGGCTCAGGAGCTGCCTGAGTGGGTATATTTTCTACATTTGTTTAGAAATGTATTTTCTATATGTATTTAGTAACCCTTACTACATCCTTTTTCCAGAAGTTCAACTTGAACCTGTAAATGAGCATTAAAGTTACTGTTAGCAGGAAAATAATGTAGTTGTTCTCCTTCCCTAGGTTTGAAAACTGTATATTTAAATGATGGTGACTTTATGCTTTATATGATTGACATTGTTAAGTTACTTTTATAGATTCTTGCTTCTCCAGGATTTGCTGAGTGCTGCCTGTCATTGTTTAGGGGTTCCTTTTCTTTCCATTTGTGTTTATATTGGTCACTTTTATTTCAGTGGCACTGCGAAGATATAGTCAATAGGAGAATGACTTATTGCTGCTCCATTACAGAGCACAAAACAGCTTACAAGAAACACATCTCAGCCTTTGAAGTGAGCTTGTGATAGTTTCTTTTTTACCTTTTAACTTATTGTTTCCTAAGGAAGCACTTGTGTTTCAAAATATCACTTGGACTAGTCCATGTATTTAATGAGATTAGCTGTTCAAATAATACACAATTCTTTGTCTGTGTGTGTGAATGTATATATCTATGAATGTATTATGTATAAAATATAATAATCCTTTACATTTAACAAAAAGTTACCATTTTAAAAATTAAGCTATTTGTATGAAAAAATGCCTATATGGTCTTATATTCTTCATTTGGTAGAAGTGAATTATTTTAACAATACATTTTGCACAGTTTTAATAAGCATAGTATTGAACTAGTTATTAGTACTTTTCTTGACTTTCCATTACAAAAAAAAAAAATGAATCACAACTGGTAAACAATGAGGAAAAACATAGACTTCAACAAATTAAAAAACTTTTATAACTTTGGGAACACGGCTTGTGTTTAGTAGCATTTTTAAAGAAATAACTCCTGGAAAAGGGTATTGAATATTAATATATACTGATAGAAACTCTCTAAAATCAGGAACTGAATGTACCCCAAAGTATCTTCTGTCTTTTCACCTTCTAAAACCGATTCTTCAGGACATGTGGGAGGTATGTTGCTAGGAAAGATGAAAAAGACAAGCTCACTACCTAACCTTGTGTTTTTTGTTCCCTTAAAAAGAACACTTTGTTCTTCTTTTTCAATGCCATTGTGACACTAGTGCAATAAACAAGCATACAAAAGTGCTTTTCTGTTTTGATGCCTATTTCAAAATTTTCAAGTTAACAATATAATAGATCTACTAAAAATGTGAGTTGACTCTGAAAACCAGTATCAGTCCAAGGACTGTATAATGCTTGCATTGTCTAACTTGAGTTTATTACTTTTTTTGTTTTGTCTGTAGACACCCTATTTTTGGCCATCAAATTGTTGGGAACCGGAAAACACAGACTACGGTCAGTGTAGAAATCTTTCCTATTTCATTTGAGAATTATATATTATGTGAATGAACACATCATTGCAGTCTGTCTTGTTTAATTATCCCACTGTTACAAACATAATTATATGTCACATAGTTTCTGTGCAAGAATTGCTGATATTGAAATGGATATGTTGTTACCTTTTCAAAGTTTATTAAAAGTTTATTAAAGTAAAATTTGTTTTAGATCTGAGGGGGGGAGGGGAGTGGGGCGGGGGAGGCCTCAAAACTCATCAAAACCTACCTTTCTGTTTACATCTTCTGTTTGCTCCAGGAAGTGTAATTATTTACAGTGACAGAGTCTCAGTGAAGCAAAGGACACTTTATTAGGACACTTTATTGATGGTTAAGCAATAGTTATTCCCAGATTCAGAACTGAAGATGTGCCTAGTTTAGATATGTTATTTCTGATATACACCATGTGGAAAATTATTTATTAGGGAAACTGATATGGCTCTAATATGAACTATATTAGGAATATCTAATTTCTTTGCCTGTTTCTTGGATTTTTATTCATAAATTACACATTCTAATTACTGCTGTGTGCTTAGACAGGAAAATCTGGAGATAATAGGTAGCAAAGTATTACCAAAAAACCTCACAAAATTATAACTAAAATTAAGTTCCTCTGTACACCAAATAATGACTTAATTTTTAAATAAAATGGATTATCAATGAGCAGTCCCCTGTTCATTCTAATCTAGACTGTAAGTGCTCAGCGCATCTGAAGACCAGGTCACTTATTTAGGTAACTAAGCATGTACATGATAGCTTACATTTTCAAAAACTCAAACTTTGAAAGTCTCTTTTTGCAGCTTTTTTGAAATTTATGTTCATGTTTGAACATAGATGCATGTTTGCTTGTAATACAGATTGAATCTCAGCTCTTGAGAGCTGAAGACCACAGGGATGGGTGGTTCCAATAAATGCTTCCTTTCTTTCCACAGTGGACACAGCTTAATTTCAAGTATATTGATAGATAAAACAATTTCAAGCTGAAACTCTCAGTAGAGCTGAGTGCCTGAAGGCTCAAGATAGAGTTTGAAAATAATTACAGTTTTCTCATCGTATAGAAGGAGAAAAATGTTCATCTTTCTTTAAAAAAAGATTTGAAGATGTCCAGGAAATAGTTATTGAAAGCTACAAAGGACTATTAATTCATATAACACCTGAGTGATTAGCCACTCTATATGAGGAAATTAGTCACTGAAGAAGAAATGCTTCATTTGCCACTTACTGCAATGTTTTTTCCTTTCCTTGAAAGTGTTATTTGCTTTTCTCAGAGTGGCCCTTCAGTGTAGTCTCCTAAGATGTTAAAGATCAGAAAGTAATTTACTATGGTTTTAAGAGACGTTGAGTTGTTCAGCTGTAATGTGTATTACATTACCAGGAGGATTTTAATAAATAAATACGTGCTTAACAGGTCTGAACTTGAGATCAGGCTGAGAAAGTTTCAATTAATATCCTTTACTCCAAATTAGGTGACATTAACTTTCTAGTCACAGCTGATCACTGGATTGGGCAATGAATTACATACCTTAGTAAGTAGAAATCTTATATAATCTGTCCAGTTTTTGCATGCCAGGAGTACAGAATTAAACTTGGGATCAGTTTCTTCATCATGTGAGGGAGTGTCTTTGTTGAACAGTAAACATTCTTGTTTGAGAGCTTTTGAGATTTAAATATAAGACCTGTAAAATATGTACTATTTAGTGAATTTAAAGCCTTCTGGTGCAGAGGGTTTAAGGAAGTGAAAGCCCCAACCCTGCCATCTCATTACTCCCTAGTTATGAACCAGAGGTGCAAGCCTGTAAGAAAGTCGCTTGCAGCTCCCCCATGCAAAAGGGTCAGAGCATTACACTAGATCTACCTAAGGGGGCCGTATGCTGCCAGAATTGGCTAATGCTAGAGAGTTCACAGGAAAATTTAAGACAACTTTTCAATAGTATTTTTATTAGGTTAGCATCTTCCCACTCACAGAAATTAGCATTTGCCCTATGGCCAGAGGATTTTTTTCCAATACCTTTCTATGAGTATAAAGACAGAGCAGATAAGGGGAGAACTGAATACAGCTACTTGCAAAAAGGATCACATTGCTGGTGTAAACAATGATCATCAGAGGAATATAGTAAAATAAAACAGATAATACTCAAGAATCCAAACCAAATCTAAAGTAAGATTGAAACAATTTAGGATATTAAAGGATAAATTCCATCTCAAATACCCTCCAAATTGATTCTGCAGATTTTCACGGTAATTCTGTTACTTCCTAGAAAATATAATGAATAGAATTTATGTTATTACAGATATGTAAATGTGTTTCATACTTGTCATGTATTATGGTGCTGTGCAGTGCTTCCATTTTCATGGTTTTGTCCTGAACAAGCTTGAAACTGCACCTCTTAAAACTAATGATTGTGGCAGACATTAGGAGTCTCTCAAGGCCAGCAAGAAGTAAACTTCCTCTGTAATCTTCCTTTGTCAAAATTACTAACAAAGCAAACCACTTTCTTTGGCACTGACCTAATTTTACAAATCTTTGAAAATATATTACAATTTTATTTTAATTTAAAAATTACTCCCAAAGATTTACCATTACTCACCCATAGATGGGCTACTGTCCAGAATGTAGCGTACTGGCAGGAAAATAATTAATCTTAAACTAGAAATTAAATGAGATAGAGATACTGCATGTACTAGTTTTTTACCAGAGCTAACTCAGAAAGAAATGCTATTTACATCTCTGTATAGTATGGTAATATTTTCTCTAAAATATAATTTCTTGTCCCATTGAGCTTGTAATATCAAATATTTTCATTAAAAATTATTTATCTGAAGAAAATGTGCAGAAAGAGATATGAAAAAAAGAATCTTGCGAAATGTCAAGGAACTGCAGACTTTTTCTCATAATAAAGCTATAGTGCTATGTCTTGGTGGCAAAAAGAGGGCTTGGATTAATTTATCATCTATCAAAGTGGAATCATGTAGCCCTTGGTCTTGATTGTAACTATCAAAATATTAACTGCCTGGTCATTCTGAGGTTACTAAGAAACTGTTAATTTTCACAAAGTGCTGAAAATCTCCCTCTCTTTTTCTTGAAAATTATGCTATAAGAGATCTCAAGAGAGATGCCTCAAATTGCAAAAAATTTTTTAAAAGGCAGGTTTTTGGGTTCCATCTGTTGAAGTTTAATGCCGTATGTCTTGGAGTCCACCCATGCAGGACATGTTGTTCTGTGCAGATTCCCACTGGTTTTAGTGGAATTTTACTAATGAAAAGTAGTATGAACATTATAAATAATACTAATGATTTTTTAAGGCCAGTGTAGTTCAAATAATTTTGTGCTTCCTGTGAGCTAAGTCATGTTCCTGAATTATGATTTGGTTTTGTGACAAATAGAAATGAATCTGGAAATGAATACAGCTAATGGCTGAGCATGCAACCTGCCTGTAATCATCTTCTCTTTTCTTACAGATGTAATTTTGTAACTGATAGAATTTTTTTCTGGCAGATTAAAAACAGTTCATGTGATTAAGAATTAATTAAATATGGAACTTGTTAAGTCCATTGCATCTCAGAAAGGGGAAATACAATGCCACCTATGAAATTGTAATTCCATATGCATTTGGCCTCAGTTCTCATGGGACCGATAAGTTTCCCTTGAAGGTTTAGTAACTCACAGCTGTTGCAAATTCAAGGAATTCAGTTCCTTACTGTTCTCTTATTTGAATGAGACAGAAAATAAATATGAAAGGTTAGAGGAAAATTCCATTCACAACAAAACAGCAATTATCTTTACTTTTGAAAGGCTCAAGACTAAGCCTAAGCAAACAAATTAATATAGTTGTGACAATGTAAGAGCCTTATAAGAGTTTCAGATGTATAAGATATAAAAAATTAGTAACTTTTACTCATTTTCCTTAGTGCACTTTTGTTGATGGTTAGTCTCAAAAGTGTCTGTAACATAAAGATCTTTTCTTACAGTTAACTGCATATTAAAAAAAGAAATATATTCAAAGGAGATACAGAATAAAATTTTTAAAGTGCCTCAGTCACAGTGTTGAGGAGGTTGGGACTAATATTAGAAGACAAGAGTGAACTGCATCTATATAGTTGCAATAGGATGCTGTTTCAGCCTTGTGATTTTATGTGTGTGCATTTCTCTCAAATGAGTTAAAAATGGAGAAGGATTGTAGAATTTTGGTAGGTTATGGAGAACACAGTAAATAACTGATAATGCAATGTAAGTTTAAGAGCACATAACCATGTGATCTGTAAATGATGCTAAATGAGACTATTTTTTTATAAGTTTTAAGCAAATTCTTAAATTCTGCTGCTGTGAAGAAGGACAAGTTCTGAAAATGTACATATTTTCAGTAGCCTTCCAGGTAATGTGTTGTAAAAGCAGTCTTCCAGGAAATTAGAGCACTTACAGGTAAAAAAGTGCCTTAATTAATTGCTCCCTTTCACTGAATCACAGGATTGCCTAAATTGGAAAAGACCTTTAAGATCATCAACCTAACACTGACAAGTCCTCGACTGAACCATGTCACTAAGTACTGTGTCTAGATGACTCTTAAGTACCTCTAGGGATGGGGACTCCACCACTTCCCTGGGCAGCCTGTTGCAATTCTTGATAACCCTTTCAGTAAAGAAATTCCTCCTAATATCCAATCTAAACTTCCCTTTAAATTGTAAGCTCTCTGTCTGACTAAGTGCTGCCTGTCAACTTCTGTGGCAGTTCTATAAATACTCATGACTCTGTTATCCAGTCTGAGTTACAGTAAATAAGGAAACCATCTACTTTTGCTATGTGAAAGTTGCTGTCTCGTAGTTGTTGTTCTCCAGCATTTTTATGAAAGCAAAAGTCTGTCCTTTTTAGATTTTCTTCATGATCAGCTAGCAAGTCCATCCATACAAAGCTTCCTTCCTAATGATCCCTTATTATCAATGTAAACTGACAGAGACCTCTCTGTGTTCAGCCTCTGCTGCTCCACTCTGAACACGAGCCATCGCACCTGGCTCATCTGCCTCTCCTCTGCCAAACTTGCAGTCTAAAGAGTATATAGTGCACAAAAAGTAATTGCAATCATGTTTTTCACATATCGAAGATTTTCATATAATTTTCTCCCTAGAGTCTGTTGCCTACTTTTTTTATCTGCCTAGCTTCAAATCTCCCTATGAAAATTGGATTAGTTCATGAATTTTCTCTCCCATTTGTCTTGCTGCACCCTCTTCCATGGACTAACTGTCTAGAGGAGAATTGTACAGAGGATGCATTATATACTCTCTTTGCCCAAATACTCAGACAGGATTCCCTTGGCAACTTTATTAGTAAGCGATTTGTGTTTGAGAAATATTAAGTCCTATTGCTTACCTGAACTCTGCTGGAAAACTGCATGTGCTGCATCTCTGGAAATCAATCCATAAATATAAGTCAGTAGCTTGGAGCAAAACTAGTAGCAGAGTAGCATTTTCTTCGATATAAATTGTCAGACTTGAATAAAAATTTATTTGTTAAAATTTATGCCATGAGAATGAGGATAAATTTACCAATATAGTGTAAATAGTTTCTAGAGAGATCTGTGGTTCTGTAATCTTGAATCTTGATTCCCAGTTGCCACTTTTTCAACAACTGGTATCAGCCATAGTATGTCAGCAATGACTCCTACAAGCAGTCGTGTCGGTTCTTTAATAAAAATCCTTCCTTTAAGGACCTGTCTCAGAGTGTCTCAAAATTTGCTGGATTTCTAGGTGTAGGAAGAAACAGACTGTTGCGAGTGATGGACTAAATTGTTGCTAAGGCTGGGTTGTGACTCCTGAAGTGAGTGACTTTGCTTTGAGAAACTACATATACAGATGTATTGACTTAACATTTCGATGGCAGGACTAAGAGAGGAGTACAGTCTATCAAGGAGAATAGTCCCTCAAGAAAACGTGGCTGTGGGCAGTACTTGCTAAGCATAAAATTTAATCTGGGTAGAACTGAATCAAATGAGCTTTAGGAAACACACTTGTATTAGCAGAAAGATAGAAGAGGTGACCTACAAGATTTTCTTCCACTCTGAATCTTATCCCATTATACTCTGCAGAGCTACATAATTCACTCATTAGGAGCTATCTCTGTCATACAAATGATGAAAAGAAAGTCTCACTTCAACAAGCATGTCCTGAATTTTGTTCTGATCCTTCCTAATTCTGACATTGACAAACCACCACAGCGAGGGCTCCGTAAGCAGGAGGCATTTCCTGAAAATGCTTTCCAATCAGCTCACCATTTCAGAGTTTTGTGGTTACCTGAATTTTTCTTTCCATGAATGTGTAACTGATATCAATAATATGTGGAACATGGAAAATATATTTGGCCAATACATTTGTATGCATGCCTATGAAAAGGTAACTGACCCAAGTACATGTTTTCTGCAGCATTATTTTAAAAGCATTACTTTAAAAGCATTGATAATCTGCATCCAGGTCCCCTATAAATAGAGATAAAATTTATTATCAAAATAAGCTCTGAGATTTATAAACATAATTCATAATTTTCAGAGTTGCTTTCAAATTACTGTGTTGAGTAAACTAAATATGTTTGTCTGTTTCATCATCAATATGGGAATTAGAGCTTTCAGGCCATAAGGGGAGCAGGGACAACAAATGCTTTTTCTATAGTCATGCACTGTCTTGCCACTGATAGCCCTTTGCCAGGTGGGCACTGAGTAATTGCCCTATTCGTCAAGTAATGGCCACCTGCTGATGCCATTCCTGTGGCTGATTTTTGCAGTTTAGAAGAAAATACTCTCCATCTTCTGACAACCTCAACCTTGCCTTGGACTGCACATGCACTAAGGGGTTTCTATGCAATATCAGTGTATTTGGATTTGTTGTACCTCCTCTTTTTAGAATCTTTTTAGCAAGTGCATTCGAGTCCCCCTTAAATCTGAGAATCTTAAGAGGTGGTAGAAAGCTAATTTTTTTGTGTGCCAAAGCAGGGTGTTAAATTCTTGAATTCAAATTGAAAACATTATGATAACACCAAGAAGTATGAAATAATTCAATGGATGCAATTTAAAATTAGATTTGACAATAGGTTATTCTTTATCTGATCGCGTAGTTTATATAGGTTGGGTGACATCTCTTACATACCTCTTTTTGTCACCCTGAAAGACCTTTCCAGGCCATCGTAATCTGGGGACTTTTGTGTGTTGAACATGAATTTGCCTTTTTTTAATTCTTGAACTCTCTGGTAGTTGGAAATTTGGTTTCTTTCTTGCCCTTGCTTTATGTAAGAAAGTCTTCTACCCTTCTAAGTCTATAATCAAATTGTATTCCTTAAATGTTATAGAAATAGTGTGATCAGAGAGTCAAAAGTAGAGGAAGGGAGGGGTGTTTCAGAAGTTATGTTTTTTACTATCTGGCAGTTTAGTGCATATAAGCTACGATAGCCTTCCTTTTAAGTTAATGTTATTAGTATTGTGGCTCTTTTATAAATACATGAGGCTGATAACAAAAGTTGTTCTCTTTTTTTTAAGACTAAGTGAAACTCAAGAGCTGCTGCAAAGACCAAAAATTTCTTTTTATTGGGTAAAAACAGAGGTGACCTAAAGATAGTATAAATTAGTGTAATATAGAAATGCTAATGTTTAAATAAGATGGTTGATTTCATTTTCTCTATCCTGCAATCATGTTCTTTGCCGATGGTCCCGTAATTCTCCATCTGACACAGGCACTCACATATGGAGGGAGAACTTCTGACTGCCCACAGGACACTGAAACCCTTAGACTTTGCCATCCTTTCTGTTTTCCTTGCTCTTTAAATACTGACTAGGCATATACACACTGACTCTGAAACCAGAATTTTGACTCACAGAGATCTGGCCTTGGTAGAGGTAATGAGTGTTCCCCGAAAGTTACACCCACTATTTGGGCCTGAATCAAGCTGTAACACCACTGGCACTGGAACAATTACGTAAGGAGTTTAAGTTTCTGTACATGGCGGTGGATGTGTAGGTGGCATTATCTGTGGTCTTCAGAGACCTGGTTGTACTTTCATTGAATTTAGCTGAGGCTTTTTCTCTGATGTGGTGAGAGGGAAGATTTAGCCCCTGTTGAGCAACAAGCTTAAATTTCCCACTTTAACTTCTGAGTGAAAGCTCTGTTTTTTTTCCAGTAAGTGTGTATAATATCATATGTACTTAGTCCAGTTTCTTGATTCTGGAATGAAAGCTGTCATTATCACTATGATCTTTTTTAAAGAAAAAAATCTATAGAGGATTATTAGGAGCTTTCAAGTACAAGTGAATGGTCAAGAATAGGAAAAAAAGGTAGCTTACTGTGAAAATGGGTTATTTTGGGTGTAAGAGTTTAAAAACTTGCAGGAGGGAAAACCCATACACCCTCTTCATGCAACTCTTGCTAGAACACTTTGCAATCTCACTTTGAGCTTTCATGTTGCCCACATTTTGTGAATGCCTGAACAGAATTTTCAAGAGCAAGCAGTCTCTATTTACTAAACAGGTACCAAAATGTGGTTTAGTACTCGTCTGTGGTTCAAATACCCATTTATAAACATCACTGACCATCTTTTGTTGAGAAATGTTGTGTATTAATATTGCCTTTAAAATTATTGGAAAACCTGTTTTCTCATGATAATCAGTCTCTTCTAAAGCACAAGCTGTAGCATCTAATATGTAATTCATTTTCGTAGAGGCAATTAGGTTGATTGCAAAATCCATCAGAATACACTAGCTCTAAAAATAAGAGTGTATGTGGCAGTCCATATTTAGCAAATTGAGGTTATTAATCAGGCCCTGTTCCTTGCATATCATTTATCCATATGTAAAGTTTTTTCCAGCACCCTTGTCAGGGAGTGGCACGAGTGGGCAGCTTCACAAAGGAAAGTAAGCAAGAACTGAGGGTGGCAACAGTACAGGCAGGAGCAGTGTCCTCACCACTAAAGTCTTAAGTGACCAGGAAAGTCCAAGGTCAAGCCAGGGCAGCATTGATAAGTGACAGGGCTGGTTAGAGGTATATCTACAATGTAGCTCAAGCAGAGGCCTGGGGAAGTAGCTGGACTTAAGCACAACTCATGGGCACAGGAGGCCTCTGTGGAGACCCTACATGGGCTGCTCAGGGCAATTACAGCTCCTCTTACCTTGAGGGGGGTAGATAAATAGCGAAATAAATAGACAAATAGAGTAGCTTTTAGTTGGAGAACTTTCTGCAGATTACACTTCCATATGAAGCTGTAAGAACACTGACAACTCATACAACAATGGGATTAGAAAAGCAGACACTGTCATTCTCTGAAATGCTGAGGGCTCATGACTCAGAGTCAAACAGGCCACTGACTGACATCCTCCCCAGATGCTCAAGGTCAGGCTACTGGACACATGCAGTTACTTCACACATGTTTTGGTGCAGAAAAGGAGTGGTACCTTTGAAAGATGGGAGCATCCATATTTCAGATCTCATTGCTCTAAAAGTCAGGAGAACAAAACCTTTTTTCTCTGTTACAGCTGAAAATGAGTGATTTTCACATTCTTCTTTCTTTCCAATATACTGGTGAATTTTGTTACAGGCAAGCCAAATAATATGATAACAAGAGTGTGAACTGGTGAACTCAAGTCCCAGAGCTGTTGCCAGCTTCTCATGTGACTACAAGTGGCTCCTAAGCAGATCCTCAAACATGCACTTCTATAATAAGGATATAATTGTTAGCACACAACAATGGCAGTAAATTGAGTAAAAAAATAGGAATGTGCTTCAGCACTATTTTCTTCTATACTAGTGGATATGTCATATTTCCCAGATAACTAAATTATTCTTGGGCATGTTCTGTCTTATCCCCACTGGAACATAGGAGCAATTCTGACATAAAGATCCCAAGCCACAGGTATTGTAACCTTTAGGCTCCTGAAGGGGAGTGGATCTGGTTAGTCCAGAGAAAACTGTCTGAGAGATTAATATGGGGGTTTTTTGAGTTTTGGCTAAGATATAATTAAAAATACTCATTGTATTTGCAATGGAGCTGGAGTAAAAGGGGTCTTCAGAAGAACCCTGCAGGAAAGATACTGCAGTACAGTCACACAATGGAGAAAAGAGTCTTCTTAGACATAGTACTAGACTAATAATGTGACATATAATAAATATGACATGTAATAATTCCTCTTTCCTCCTCCTGGTGATCTGGTGATTGTTTTGCCAGTGCTGAGAACTCTGTAATCTGAAGATACTTTTCTGTTAAAACCTATCCTGACAGAAAGATGGACAGTCAAACACCTCTGCAGTAACAGTTTTTGTTGGAGGTAGCAGGAGATGCTAATCCCCAAATATACCCACAATGGGACTCAAAAATGTGCTGAACTAACTAAAGGCACCTATATAGGGATCATGAAAATGTGGTTTACAAGGACTTAATCAAGTGCAGAGAACAGGGAGTTCGTTTTCTTTCTGTTCAGGTGGTATTAGACTTGTTGGACTAGACAAAATTTGACCCCTGAAATTCTCAGAACTGTTAAAATACATAAGGAAATTTTATTGCTAATATTTTAAAGGGGTTTAGCAATTTTTTTTCTTGTTCAATGAAATAACTGATTTTGAAGGAAAAGAGAGGAAAATGCATCACTGTAAAAGGAGATAAATAACAAAGACCGTCTCTCTCGGTATTCTTACCGCTGTGCTTAATGTGGATGCAACCTAGGTACAAAGGTCCAGAATTCACCCTCTCACCTTTTTATGACATTTCAGCATACATGCCAATGCACTTGTGTAAGTATACTAATATTAAAATGCATGGAAACTCAGGCTATAGAAACTCTTTGTCTGCCATAGTGTGTGATCTGGATTTGTGTCTGTATTTGTAGATTTTGTGGACACAGAAATTGCTTTGGAAACAGAAGGGGTATGTGATGTCAGGGAATAGAGAAAGAGGCCATGGCTTCCTATGGGAGTGGAAAGTGAAAAAGTAAGAAAGAAAACAGACCAGATAACAAACACAAAATTAGGAAAAAGTAGACAAAAACTGCATTAAAATATAACTCCATTTTAGGTCAAGTAACACCTGTAACTGCAGCTGAAGTTATTAAAAGTGCTTCTCATCAGTTCCACTGAAATAGCATCCACTGGAGTGAGTTTGTATGTATTTGCAGGTGACTTGTTAGAAATAAATGACTACCTTAAAAATCAAAGCTAAATATAAGATGAGCACTTCCTTCTTCCTAGTGATTTCAAGAGTTAGGCTTTTGTGTGAGGTTATTCCTCTTTGCTCCTCCAGTGGACAAGCTGGCAGTCAGGAAGCAGGAACATTCCTACTCACAACTGGTAAACATGGGCTCTTTGCTGATGGTAGAGAGTACAGATAAGTTAAGATTTTCTTACCTACACTGATCAAAAGATTCCTCCATCTCACACATGAGAAGGTGCTTTGAAATAATGAAGTGGGTAAATATTGCACAATAAGGAATTATGCTGCATACATTGCCTTACTGGTGGGGGAAGCTGTACAATAGTCAGAGATGATATGAACTATTTGTTGCTAAATAAAATCTATTGGGAATGTACCTCATTCAGGCATAATGGAGTGTATAAAGAATTCAGGATCAAGCAATGTGATGCAAACCACTGTGCTGTTTATGTAGCTTTAAATTTCATTTTTATCCTTGCATCCTTTCAGTATTTAGCTGTCAGTATTCCATCTTATTAGTTAAGATTCTCCTCTGAGTAAGGTGGAGGCAGAACAGCTCTGCTGAAGGATTTTGAATATAGATAATCAATGAAATAATATTTTTTTCTAATTATATCTAATACGTGATACATTTTTTTCATTTTTTGGTCTCACATTATTTTCCATTTTAAATATTGGTTATAGCAGACTAAGCTGTATGAGTTTTGAATTTTATCGGGATTTAATTTTCAGCTAAAATATTCTTAGGTTGAAACTTTAAATATAAAGTAATTTCTAAATATAAAGTAAAAATAAATAAAACCATGTATACATGTTCTTAAAAACCCATTTAACTAATATAGCGGCAGCTCCTGATAAAACTCATGTATTATGAGGTATACATACACAATTTTTTCTTTAATGTGCTGGTTCCCTGGCCATTAAACAACCTCACCCCCCGTATCTCATGCATTTTGTTTATGATGTCTGTTGCATAAAGCATATTTTATAATTATTTAATGAATCTCTGTATCTGCCCCATCATTTTATTTACAATGCTAGTAGCGTGTCATATTTAAAGCTTTTTTAGAATAGACAGAGAAATCAAAACAAAAAAGCTATCAGTAAAATAGAGATAAAGCCTCTAGATTTCTGGTCTGCTGTGTTTGTGAGATAGTAGCAAATTCTGTGTTATTTTATTCTGTTCCAGCTGTTTACCTCTGCAAGAGGACAATGCAAAACAAAGCAAGGCTAGAGCTTGCAGACTATGAAGCTGTAAGTACCTGGGGACAAGTAAATTTCTCTGCTGAGCCTAATGAGCATGTGTAAGAATGTTAAGCATGAGATCTATATGCATCGTGTGTGAAAGTTATCCACTTTTACTAGCACGTGAGTCTGACAGTGCTCAGTATTCATAAATGCTGTTTGAGAGACTGTAGTGAAAGCTAGCTGGGCAAAAGTGGTCCATTGCTAGTGGTCCAGTGGAGTGGATTTTGGTCCATCTCTAATCCTGCTCTGCTCAGATCATCAGAAATAACTGTTCACATATCCCAGATACACCACAAGTGTTTGAAAGGAATTGTACTCTACACTATGTAAGGTTTGAATGAAGGTTCTCTGGCAACATTTTCAAAAGCACTTGGTAGCTGTAGAAATATAAATTTCATTCTTAAATGTGATACTGGCACTTAAGCCCTTGTCCCAGTAGATGAGAGGCAAAGAGGGTCAGACTAGAGACACTTGCCACTCCATGAAAACTGTGTTGTGCCCCAGGCATAGTAAAATAATTGGGGCCAGGAAGTGCCAGAAAAAGAAGGAGTTTGGTTAGCTGATGAAGATGGCTTTCATGAAGGAGAGAGATGTCTTGAATTCCATCCATATCCCCCCGAAAGTTCCTGAATTTTTCATGAAAATGTCAACATAAAATTCATGAACAGCCCTGGCTCTTCCCTGAAAGCTGTCCAGCTGTGCTACTGTGACATGATAGCAGGATAGTCAGCCAGGCCTCTCAACATGCCAAATACTTCAGCCGCAGCACCATGCTGACACACTTTATTGCTTCTTCTGGCACAAGCTTGCTTTTCAGTGTACTGCACCGTGGGGTATGCATAATTTTATGCTTACATGCCTTAGAAAATTCACCTCCAGTATACAATCCACAAGAGCCTTTACTGGTATTGACAAGATCTCTAGAAAGTCTCCTCTTCATTCACTGCACTTTATTTTCAGTAAGTATGTCATAGAGATACATTTGCAATGCATAAAAATACAGTTAAAGCAACATGTTTTGTTAGGAAGTTTACAGACAATTTTTCACTCAGTCGCAGTAAAAGCAGTGCATGAAGATAACTGGGTTCTTTTTGGAGGAAGACCTTCTCCATGTTAACAGACTGCATGCTGCTGCCATTTAAGCTGGAGGGAGATTGGAAAGCTCTGTAACAGACATTGTAACTGTTCCAGCATTACTGGAGGAAAGAATTTTGCTATGATTTTACAAACCTTCTTCCTGTTATTATTAGTAGGCTGTAGGATATATGATATATACACTTCCTGTACCATAGTGAACAACTATAGACTGCATTTTTTTAAAATGAGGATAGCTGTGGAGGTCTTGGAAGATTCCTATACTACCAAAATATTGATAGTTTCTTATTATTGTAATTTAAATAAATGTATAGGCAGTCAACATTGTTCAACACAAACCTTTTGTATACATGACTGATGTGAATTGTCATATGGATCATTCAGTATGGAAAGTACTGCTGTTATTTTACAGTGTTAGTACTTTCAAAACAAAAATATTTCTTTGTACCATTACAAAATTACTCAGCTAGCACTCGGTATATAAAAATGCTTCAGAAATACTGTGTTCTGCTGAAGGTTACATCTACCCTTATCATCAGAATTTCAAAACTAAAATAGTCAGGGCATTCAAAAGTAGATAGATCTAGTATGTCTATCATCCACCCATTTGGTGTCAAGCAAAGACTTTATATCAGATAAGTAAGGTGCATTTACACTGGCACAGATATCATTACTGGTATTACATCTTGGTGAGGATGAGAGGAGGAGGGAGAGATAAGCTAAAAGCTATTGAATAGTAAATAACTTACAACCTAACCCACTAAAATTGTGATGTATTTTCAGGAGAGTTTGGCCAGGCTACAGCGAGCATTTGCTCGGAAATGGGAGTTTATTTTTATGCAAGCTGAAGCACAAGCAAAGTAAGTTCCTTTGAAGATGAGGAGTTTTGGTTTTGCATGCTTTTTGAAGGGAGAAGGGGAGAGCAAAATAATTGGACATTTATATTTAAAATTACTCTCATTAACGCAGTTTCATTAAAATATCCTTTGACATTGACAGAGTGGATAAGAAGAGAGACAAGATAGAGAGGAAGATTCTTGACAGCCAGGAGCGAGCATTCTGGGATGTGCACCGGCCTGTGGTGAGTGCCTGTGGGGCTACTGTGCCTGTGAGCAGAGCCATTGATAAATATCAGCCTCTGTGGAGCATTGGGATAGCCTGGGAACAAGTAAAAGAGCTGTAGGGCTGCAGGTTGTCGCCCGCCTCCCATTTTGCAGCATCTATAGTTTATATTATTCTATTATTGAAGGCTGCAGATGTGTGTACACTCAGTTTGGGGTTGTCAGTGAATAGATTTGTTGTGTCTGATTTGTTGAATCAACCTGTCTTTGACTATTAACATCTCAAAGGTTTCCCAAGGTATGAGTCACACAACCAGAATTATCAGCATAGCTAAAAATACTTTCAAATAAATCTGACTTTTTTTTTTAAACTGCTTTTTTGCTCACTAAGCCTTTCAACTTCACTCTGGTAATATTTCCAAGCTATTTTAATGTACATAAAGGTTAGATGTTGTTGGCTTTGTTGCTGTGAGAGTCATACACTGTCTAAACAAGATTTATCTGAGTTCCTTGTCAAAATCCATCTGAAATAAGATTTAAAAAAAATAAAAGTTCTTACCTAAGACTTCCAATTACACTTTAAGAACTCAATAATCCTGCTTTTTGCTTTACTACAGAGTTCTATGTGTTTCCTTTACCTAAAGTTAAACTTTCATTTTCTGTGTATAGAGTTTGCTGTCATTACCAAAGAAACCAAATATGGACTTCCATTGTGACATTGGGAAAAAGATGCTTGACTAAAACTAATTGTTCTGTGGAAGTAAAGTTAGGTGATGATACCTGCAGAAGACGTGAATACAGTGAGAAAGTTTCAAATAAAAAGTAATAAACCTGGACATGGTCAGCTTGCATCTGTGACTGTGGAATTAAAAGAGTGGTAGAAGAACATCAGGTAGAGAGAATCATTTGAAGTGAAAGATTCAAATCACAGACATCAGACACAAGAAGACTAGGACATTATTCTCTAGTCACTGGAATAAAATAAGGAAGGAGGACAGAAAACAATCTTCCATCTGATGTTGATAGGAGCTACAAATAGAATAGGCACAGAAAGTTTCTATGGACTTCAAATTTTTGAAGTTGCAAAAAGCTTTTATAGTAGCTGCAGAAGTGGATCTAAGGGTTTTGAATCTGGGAATGAGATGCTATTTCCAGGTTAGGAAGAGAAGAAGAATTGTTGAAGTTTCGAGTTAAGATATAGGCAGACAATAAGGAGAGACATTAAGGAGAGAACCAGGACAAGAGGAAATTGAATCTGATAAAGAGCTTTGTCTGAACTGTGGATAAATCTTCCTGGTCCAGCAGATGTTTTTAATCTGGCTGTAGACATAACTAGGAAATATCAGAGGCAAAAGACTGTCTTACAGTCAGCAATGTAGGCTGACTTTAGGAGATATAAATAGAAGAATGGAGAGGTTCACACTTTGTCTAATCAGCTCCTCTCACAAGTTAGTGAAATACTAGTTTTGAAAACATTATTATGAATTTATTGTCACAGTAAAAGCCAGAAGCTTCTGTTAAAAATAATAAAAGATAAAAAAGGAACAGACTGAAAAGGGGAAGTTTATGCTAGAGCTAATTACAAATTCTAATGGCTTTTCAAGCCCTTCCAAAAACCAACCAAAAACTTACAGAAATGTTGATGCAACTCTGGAGAGCTTAGGAATCTAGGATCGATGCTTATTTTTATTTACAGTTTTTCATCTTTTGATAAAAATTCATAGGGGCAATGACAATGTTGTTAAAAATCCACACGAATTTAATTTTTCTTTTAACTGAAAATGAATTTTGAGAAACTTTTTTCTTTTTTTAGCTGAGTAAATAAATATTTTTTAGGGTTTTTTTTCAGATGTCCTGGTCCCTAGTTGTTTTATTTCTTACCTACCTGGCTACAGTGCTGGTACAGGATCTTTCCATATACAATATAATCTATTAATATTACATCTGCATTTAATTTCAAAAAAGATATACTTTAAGGTGATGAAAGAGACAGAAGAGGGAGGCAAGCCCTCAGTCCAAAAGGACAGTGCAGCAGTGCACTACAGGAATGGGAGATGTAAAAACAACAGCTGTATGACTGTGAAACCAGGAGAGTGTAGCTGCAGAAGCAGAGCATGATTTGGGTATCAGAAATGTGACTGTGACTGATAAGATTGAAATAATGGAAATTAATCAAGGTTTGATATGTAAAGAGCATTCACCTCAAAAAGCACTTCTATTTCATAGGTCCCAAGTCAAAGTCAATCCTCCAGGTGGTTACAGAGGCCCTAGAAGATTTATGCCATAGTCTGAGAGACAGTCAAATGCTTGAAAGTCATTATGGCTGTTACTGTTGATCAACTGGCTGACTAATACCCACAACTTTTTCCTAGGTTTTCACACTGATGTTTAGAGATGAACTGAAGAAGTGGGTTTGGAAAGGAGTTTTTTTCAAACAGTCACTTGTTTCTCAATTTTCTTTTGAGAGACAGATTAGAGAACAGTTTCAATATATCATTGATCAGTTTCCATTACAATACTTATTTAATTGCAGTTTCACTATGTATTCAATTTTTAATTTTGATGCGTATTTTAGTGTAAACTTGGTAATTTCTATAAACTCCAGTTGCTTCTTTGTGTAGAAAGATTTTAGCTTGTAGGTAGAGAGAGCATGACTGAGCTTCAACTGTAGGTACTATAACCTGCAGAGACATTCCTGGACAACTTTTAATATTACTAATTCAGATACCAATTGTAGAAAAACCATAGAAATGTGTGTCAGGAAGATCTGTATAAAAGTCCCTTGAGATCCTGAGCAGCAGACCTAGCATTAAGTCCATGCCATTATTTCTAAGGTATAGCCAGTACCTAACATAGGCCTGAGATTAATATTAGTCACATATAGTGACACATTTCTCTTTTTGATGTCAGAGAAAACATATCTTAAAAGCCTTCATTTTCTTTCCACCTGCCTGGAAAGTGTCTAATTTTAATAATTTTGAAACTTCTGTCCACAACAGACTATGGAACTGAGTGAAAATTGCTTAGGAGGATTAGGGCCTTAGTCAAAAAGCAGTAACAAATCAAGCTAAATCGGGGAATTCCGTTCCTTCCAGGCAAAAGAGATTAAGAAGCTGTTCTTGTTTGAAAAGAAATGTCATGCTCCTGATTAAAATATTCATAAAAGAACTCATCACTTTCCTGAATTGTGATCTCTGTTTAAAACCCATAATTTTACACTTGTTAAAAAGGGACAAACAGGTACTAAAACAGTAAATCCCCTGAAACATTCTCAAACCTGCACCAAATACAGTAGGAGCAGAGTAGCTTGCTGTAAAATTATCTCTTTTAGGTAGTGAGCAAGGACAGCTGATATCTTGTTGTTACAAATGATTCACTTTTCTCCCTGAGTTACCCATTAATGTAATTTAAATGAAATGTGTAAAAAATGCCTGTTGGGTACTTGTTGAGATTCATATTAATTCAGAAGATAATGGAGGAAGTATCCTTTCCTCCTAAAAATCATCTATATACTTCTTAACTATAACAAATTGAAGAAAACTTTTTATTTCCTCCAAAACCAATATTTGTGTGATTTAATACACTAAGACAAATTATCCAGTATGGGTATGTCTGGTAAGAACAGCAGCAATGTTAAGGGCAAGTGTGGGTTTAAGATAATTCACTGATGATGTAAAATTCAGAAATAAGTATAATTTCCGGATTTAGGAATTTCATGCCATTGTTTCCTAATAGCAAACTAGGAAAAAAAGTAATCTTTAAATCTTTTAAACCTTGTCACACATGCCACACCTTTTGCTTCTCTATTTATTTTTTCAAATGAGATTCTGTCTCCATTAATCTCATTTTATCTGTTTATATTTTAAAATTGTATTTTATGTAGTCTGAACATGATCCTCAGCATCTGAGCCAGTAGGTAATATTATCGGCTGTCTAGGGTCATGCAGCGGATACTTGTGGTTATTTGTTCTGGGTTTGCTTTGCTTTGCTTTGCTTTCATTGCTTTTGCTTTTAATGACTTTTCCATCCTATCCTTCAAGATCAGCCTCAAAGACTCGGCAAAATACTGAATTTAACTTGGCTAAGGTGGTGCAATCCTTCATTTCACACTTCGTGTGCTATACTTCTGGGCCAGTCACTTGTTTAGCCAGAGAACACTTCTGTCTGCTTTATCATAATATTTTCAGAATTTTTTAAAACATCTCCAGGAAATGAATGTGAATCATGCCATCCAACTTCTCTAGTGAGGTATCTGAATACAATTTTCACGTCTTCTTTTGCACCTGCTTCATTGTATATCTTTACAAGGGAGTTACCTCTCCAGCAGACAGGGAATGCAGCCAAAGCAGCAACTGGCAGTCTCAGACAATTGCACTTCTGGTAATGAAACAAAGCTTTGTACAATATTTTATTTTCAGAAAATGGTTATAATGCTTACGATCCATACTTCCATCTGTTTGAGGCAGATATTTATAAACCATATATATATATATATACATATAGTCTGCTAACTAAGACCTTTATGGAAGAATATGTACCCACATTATTTAACATTGTTATTTAGTCTGATATTTCAGTAAAGGTGGGACAGATGGGGAAAAAGCCAGCTTTCTTGCAACAGTGCAAAAAACTGCAAGTGCTCAAGATAAAATAGGATTATGAATTGGTCAGAAATTGTGAAATAGCTAACTCATGAGATGGTGGAAGGACACAGAAAAATGAGATTATGTTATGCTTTTTAGTAAGACCCAGTTCTGGCAGCAACAAAGAAAATAAGCTGAAGTAGTAAGGATAAGGATTTTTTTTTTAATAAGTGCAATATTTATGCATTGATTTTTATTTCTATGTGAATTAAATTTCCTACTTTAATCCAAACCATTCTGTCAAGGATCTTCTTATAAGTCAAAAGGCAGATAATCAATTTCTAAATGCTATCTATATTTACCATCAACATTTTGAGAGACATGTCGTCAGACTTTCCTGTTCTCACTTCTTTTCAGTTGAATAACCTAAATTCTTCTGTATGGAATCCATAAAACAGCAGTTTCCTGGCTTTTGGGGTGAAAAACTTTGCGAAAGCAATAAGAAGACTGAGTATTTAGCATAGGGGCAACAAACTAGATAAATTTAACAGGTTACCTTCTGTGTTGCAAATAGTGGGATCTTCACATACACAAAAATCATATTAATACAACCTTAATTAAAAGTAATACTAAATTAAGAGTCATTAGAAATTAAATTGACCTTCAAGAATAATTAAGCATATAACTTCCATGCAGTAGTATATTCTTTAGTACAGCTCCTATTTTAGTTTCACATTACTTTTCTCAAAAATTTAATTTCAACATCCTTTTCATATTCATTTTGCATGTTATGTATTTCTCTGACACAAAGACCACTAAAATAATTGTGGGTTTTTTAAACAGTATGATAAACAGTATGCTGTTTTCTTAAAGTGAAAGCCCAGCTTTGCACTAGATCTATTCTTAAACAGGCAAGTATGTGAGAACATGAGAATCCCTGTCAAGATTCAAGATGCTTTGTCTACTATGGATTAATTTTATGGTGAAATTTATTAGTGTTATATTTCTTGAAAATTTGTCTGTATCTGTTTTTCTCCTGTTCCAAGCAGCTCCTTGGTTTCTACAGCCACTGGAATTCTTTGTGTGTCTGACACTACTCAGGAAAAAGATCTGAACTCTAGTTTGAGAAGACAAATAGGTATAAACAGGAAACTGGTACAGCGTAGGTTCCTTGTTTTGGAAAAATGCTGAAAATCTTTGAAAGTTTAAGTGATCCTAAGTTTGATGCTATGGGAGACTTCCCATATCTTAATTTGAAAATGATCTGAGTTTTACCATGCTACAAATATAATTGGAGCTTGATCAAACTAATTGATCAAATGTCTCTCCCTTGTCTAATGGTCTTTGAACCTTATTTGTCTTGTCCAAACAAGAGAAACAACTTGTAGTTAAACTTCTATCCATTAATTGCACTCCTTGCCATATTTTGATTAAGTCTACAGCAGAACAATAGTGGAACTACTGTTATTTTGATACTAGTCAGTGACCTTCAAATAAATCCTTGAATAAAACATGTATTGATTTTACTAATAGGTCAAAAAGGCAAGTTTTCTGTCCTTCACGTGGGCCTGTCTATAGTGGATTTAACTTTATGCTTAAATGCTTATGCCTTTCTCTGCGGTTTATAAAAAATTCATTATTTCTGCATCAATATATTTCTAGTGGATGATACAGTCAGGTTTATTGCTCATTCCTCTCAATTTAATAAATAAGTCTTTTTATCTCCATTCTTTAATGAACCAAAATGAAATTAGTTAACAAAGATGTGTATTGAGCATTAAATTCATTCTATGCTGTCTGCATAATTCCCTACTAAAACCTTCAACAGAAGAGAACACTTAATCCTAAAAAAGCTTTTATTAATTCTTATGAATTAAGACAATCTATTCCTTTGAAGGAAGCAGTCCAATAAGATTTAACATTGAACATTCTGTGGCCTGAAATACCAATTCAGTGAATGAAAAAAAAATGAAAATATGTATTTACTTAATTAAAAGCCAACAGGTGATACAGGCAGGTTTTAAAAGTTAAGCTGTGTATGTCTCATTTGTTTCTATACTACTTGTCTGTAGATTGCTATATTCAGGGCTATTTGCAACATATTGTTGCGTGTATCATATGTTTTAAAATAGATTCATATCAAGGAATATAACCAAATGTGAGGCTATTCTATGCAAGTCCAGTTCTAAGTTGTATTTGCTTATTTCAGTGTCACACTGAATCCATACATTGTAATTATTTACCCTACTTGTGTTCCATAAAGATAGTATTTAGTAGCATAACACATCTCTTTAAGAAACATAATGAAAAGGATGAAGAAATTAGGGAAAATATCTAATGCGTTAGTAGAACAAGCAGGCTTTAATCATTTTTCCCCGATTATCTGCCAAATTTATGAGGCATCTGGGAATGAAATCTGAAGCACGCTGCTACAGAATTTGTACTTGAGAACAATCTTGGGATTTGCTTCCTAACCATTAAATATGATTTATAGGTGTTAATGAGAAGATATAGCTGTACTTCCCAGATGAGCTAATTTCTACCTGAAGAGTGAGTCCATAGGAAACACTAGGAAAAATGGGAGCTAATTTTAGAGAAGTTTGGTCTGGAGTTCTAAGGAGGTGAAAATTTGGTAGAAGCTGTATACAAAGTCATCATGAAATTTATATACGAAGTTATCATGGCCATAATGGGCTGGAATCCAAATACTTGTCTTTCTGTATTTTCTTCTTCTTAGAACTGTAATGCAAATGGGATCTCTGTAAAAGCACTCTAACTTATTGGCAGGTATCACAAGTCCAATTACAGTGCCTGTGTGTCAGTCACACCTGAATCAAAAAGACATGTTTCCAGAGAGATAGTTGTGCTAAAAGTAATTGTGCTGCAGCTGGGAATACGATACTATTTAAAAACAAACAAACAAAAAATCTATGACACACATACATAAACTTGGAAATCCAAGTAGAGAGAAGCAAAGTTGGTGCTGGTCTCTTCTTTTACATGTTAGTCTCTTGATACTTTTGTAAAACCTGCAGTGCCACTACATATACAAGAAGAAAAAAAACCCACTTTCTGATATCATAAATTTCAACTGTGCAATAAAGACTGTACTAATTAAGTAGCTAGAACCTGAAGTGGAGATACCCACCCAACTTAGTTTAGAGTTTTTTATTGTTGGATTATTTTATGTTTGTGGTACATGGGGCATAAGTTGCAATTTTTTTTTTTTATAAAGTCCATCACTTGTATCCTAGTAATTAAACTCATCATAATATTTTTCCTCTTTCTTCAGACGTCTGCTAATTTACTTGGGATCTTATGATTAGAGATGCTGTCAAGAGAAATCCCAATGCTTGCACACTTGATTTCTCAGAGTTATTTTCAAAGAACTGCTGAACTGAATCGAAGTTTTAATAGAGCCATAGACTTTTGGAGAGGCTAATAAAGTTCCTAAGAGTGTTTCAGATTAACTATACCTCATTGATTGTGAATTAAACCCATGATAAAGTGCTTCAGTTGTAAGTAACAGCATTTTTTTTTTCTAACCAAAAGGAAGTGGTTCCTCTAGCCCGGTTCCTGTAGCCCACTCTCTGTAATCACTGTTTTGGCTTTACTGCCTTAGGTGGTGTAACAGGAGCCAGTGAGATCTCTCCCAGCAGCAGTATCAATACACGTTCCTACAAATTTGCAGATTCTGGCAACTATGGCTACTGGGTTTACTTTTTTGTCACTTAGTTGAGGCTGATTGAGCTAATAATTATAAAGTGAGCTACATTTTAAACAGCTTTTAAGTCCTATCAGATAACCACCTGGAAAAGAGTTTTCTGAAATTTGTAAGGCTTGGAAACGTGCAGCCCTTCTTTAACTCAAATTTAAGAGAACAACAGTTTTTACAAATCCTGTTAAAAGAGCTGACCACTTGTACTTGGCACATTTGAAATGTTTCTCTGAGACTTTCTCTTGCACCAGTGAAGTCATTAATAGTGCAGCTTTTCTGCTGCAAAGCCGTTTTACTCACTGACCCTAAAGTGTGTAAAATGAGGTAAAGCCTCCAAATAATCTATACCTAAATATCAACCTTTCCTTATAAGCCTTAGCAGACACTACACACTCCAACTTTATTTCCATCTCTAGGAAATGAAACATTGGTGCATTGCAGGAGAATATATCCTGTGTTTTTCTCTGCGAGAACCTCAGTTTTAGCCATTACTCACAACTTATTTAATATAGGATTTTAATGTCTCCTTTGATGCTAGGATTTGTATGAGAAAAAATAAACTTTCCCACATAACTGGTGTCAGACTGGGTATTCCTCCAGCTGATAACTCCTTTGGGTTTTTTTAGCTGAGTACTAATGGAACTTTTTTCTTTGCCTTATTTCTTTTTTATAATCTTTCATGCTCTTATTGAACTTATCAATCTTACATGCTTCTATTGATCAGTGATGAGTGGTGTCCCTCAGGGGTCCATATTGGGACCAGTAAAATTTAACGTCTTCATCAATGACATAGACATTGGGATCAAGTGCACCCTCAGCAAGTGGTCTGACAACACCAAGCTGAGTGCTGCAGTTGACACGCCTGAGGGACAGGATGCCATCCAGAGGGACCTGGACAAGCTGGAGAAGTGGGTCCATGTGAACCTTATGAGGTTCAACAAAGCCAAGTGCAAGGTCCTGCACCTGGGTCAAGGCAATCCCCAGTATCAATACAGGCTGGGGGATGAAGGGAGAGCAGCCCTGTGGACAAGGATTTGGGGGTACTGGTGGATGAAAAGCTGGACATGAGCCAGCAATGAGCGCTTGCAGCCCAGAAAGCCAACCGTACCCTGGGCTGCATCAAAAGAAGCACGGTCAGCAAGTTGAGGGAGGTGATTCTCCCCCTCTACTCTGCCCAGAAAAACGATCAGAGGGATGGAAACATTCAAGGCCAGGTTCCATGGGGTTCTGAACAACCTGATCTAGTTGAAGGGGGGTTGAACTAGATAACATTTAAGGGTCCCTTGGCCCAAATCATTCTATGATTCTTATTCTCCCCTTGATTTTTAACTATGCACAGTTCAGCTAGCTACACAAGTAAACTGGAATATAAAAACTACAAATAAAAATGAACTCTAGTTTCTGCTTAGTATATACACATTAGTTTCCTTTCCCTACTTTTGAAGTGATTGATAGGAATGGTGACTGCTGAGGGTTAGAAGACTCCTTTCCTAGAAAAATGACAGAAATAGGAACAATGACAGAAATAGCAGAATAGATTGTTGCAGAAGGCAATGCTAACATTTGACACTCAGGAAATTTCAAATTTTAAGATTACTATATTTGTGATAGTCTGCTATTACAAATAATATAAAAGACAGCTTTCAGTCTCTGCCTTGTCTTTATGTTTGTGTCTGACTTTATCTTTCCCAAGTAGAAACCAAGATCTGTCATGTTTGTATCCACATCCATGATTTAAATTTATAGTGTTTAAATTTTGAAAGCCTAGAGATCTTGAAATTTAGTGCTTTGCAATTAAATGTACCAAGTTAGCCCATGCTTGCAAAAGAAATAAAAAGTTGTATTTTATAGTGTACTGACACTGAAAAGCAATGAAATTGTGTAAGGGATGTGAATCAATCTGCCTAAATATTTACTGCTTTAATGCACCCTGAATTTATGGGTGTGCATATTTAAATGAGGTAATTATTTTAAATAGCACCTATGCGTTTTTAGCTAAAGAGGCTTCGAAATTACATTTCCTTAAATTATCAGTCGATTTGTGTGCATGGGTTGAGTGCACACCACAGGCTGCCAGAGACTAGAGGCAACAGTAAGGAAGCAAATACCAGTCTTGTCTTTCCATTCTGCTGTTGAGAGGAGAAGGCAGAGTGATGAATTTCACACTGCCATGAATACTTGATTGGAGTATTCTGTAAGGTGAATTATTTGAATTTCAGTCCCTGCAGCTTGTGAAGATCGTAGGCTATACCATAGAAGTGTAGACTGAGAGGGACCTCTGGAGGTCCTCTAGTCCAACCTCCTGCTCACAGCAGTGCTAACTTCAAAGTTGAGTAAGATTGTCCAGGCCCTTGATTAAATGAGCTTTGAGAATCACCAAGGATGGGGATTCCACAAGCTCTCTTAAGCAACTTCTTCCTTTTATTATGATGAATATTTCTTTATAGCTAACTGGAATTTCCTTTACTGCAATTTCTGACTATTGCCTCCTGTCCTTTCATGGTGCACCTCTGGAACAGGTCTAGCTCTGCAAGCCCCCATTAGGCAGCAGAAGACAACAGTTAGCTCTCCCCTTTTGCAAGCAGAAAAAAATCTGTTCCTCCACTGTGCTTTTACATTTTTAATATATTTCTTGTGTTGTTTGTGGGGCCCAGAACTAGCCTTGGTATTCCAGATGTATCCTCATGATGCTAAGTAGAAAGAAATAATCGCCTCCTTTGCCTGCTGGCTGTGCTATTGCTAATGCAGCTGGGTATGTGGTTTGTCTGCATTGCTACAAGGTCATGCTGCTGACTCATGTTCAGCTTCTCCCTCAGATCATTTTCTACAGAACAGCAATACACACAGATAGTTCCCAGCCTATTGCAATGCATGAGCTTATTCCCTCCCACATACATCAGTGTATTTGTCTCGGATGCAAGAAAACTTCTAGTTATTCTGGCTTAAGTAAATTCACACTTAAATTTCCATATTCTTTAAGAAAGAAAAAAAAAACAAAACTTAAACTAGTGTCATTATAAACATTAATTTACTTTCTGTTGAGTATTTCACACTTATTAGAATTACATCATAGAAAAGAGATTTTTACACAAAAAGATGTTGATAGCAATTGATTTTAGCTATGTGTCCAGGCAATAAAAAGAGCCCTTGGAGTTTGCAACTTTGTACAGCAAACAGACTATGAGTATTAAGTATTATGCACTATTTTGATGGAAATATACCATGGCTAAAGCATCCCATTTGATGTAAACAGTTAATTCTTCCACAGAGTTGCTACATATGGAAAAAAAATAATTCAGTGTTAGCACTATTACAAGGGCTTAATTAATTAATTCACTGTTGCCACAGTTAGCAGGGAAAGATATTAATATCAAGTGGATTTTTTAATCTAAATTTACTCTCAGGTAGTGGTTGTTTTCAAATATTGGCTGTAGCCACATCCAAGCATGTAGGTTCTTGGATCTGGAGTTCTTGGACCTCCTCTCCTTGCAGAGTTGTTTGGCTTGGAATTCATACTAATGTGACTATGCAGTAATTGAAGTAGGAATTAAAAATTCTTCTCCGCGTGTTTTTTTATATTACTTATCTGTGTCCTTTTATCTCAGCAATGAATTTATCATGACTGGACTGACATGTCCCTTGCTGTAAATGAATACAATGGCATTTGTACTTTGAGATAAGGGCATGCTAACAGATGGATGAAAAGAAACTAAGTGTCCTTTGAATATATGATAGTTTTTCAGCCAGCTATTTAAAAACAGATGATGGACAAATGCTACCCTGGTTATAATCTTGCTGTATGATAATTTTGACAAGGTCACAAGACTTTCCTCTGTATGTGTGGAGAGGTAACTGTTTTCATATAGAATATTAGTCCTGAAATAAATAAACATTCTATTTACACATATAGAAGTCTTCCAGGAAATCTGTTTGAAAACTATTTACAGTATTAGTATGCAAATTATATACTACACACTAAATAGGAATCTTGTAGCAGAGCACTCTGACAGGCATCTCACTACTTGAACTATGGTAGTCCAGTTAAAAAAGCAACACAAAAAAGAAAACACAGCTGGATATAATTGTATCCACATACTTATTATGTTAATGAGGGCATATGAATAAAATGAAATGTTGTCCAGCAAAGTTTTTTCCACAAAGACTCTGAGTTATTTTAGCAAAATGTTCAAATAATGCAAGCTTTTGTGTTTGTTTTAATTGAAAATATGTTTGATATTTATTCCTAAAAATTGCCAGATGAAGTGTAGCAGCGCAGAGAAATGATAAATCCCATCTCATATCAGGTATCATGTTAATAAATACTCTTCAGATGAAAGAAACATAAATTATGGCCCCAATTACATTAAGTACTTCCAGTGATATAATTTAAATCAAATAATGAGAACGGTATTGTATAGTGGTAGTACTATATGTCTTAAACTGCTGTTGTTAGCCCAGGTTGTCAGAGTAGTGATACACTCTAGCTGCCATCTGTTTTGTACTGAAGCTTCCTGATGCTTCCCTGCCTGTGCCTTCTTGCTGCTGCTCTCCCATCAGCTTCCCTTCAGTCACACCTTGGTCCAATTTTTGCCCTCACAGCCTCTCGTGGGTGCCCCTGCTGAAGTGTGCCATGGCAGCTTTACTTCCACGTTAGAGGTTTTAAACAGCCAGGTGTCAGTAAGAATCCACTAGATCACAGAATTACAGAATGGTCGAGATTGGAAGGAACCTCTGAAGGTCATCTAGTCCAACCACCCTGCTCAAGCAGGGACTCCTAGAGCACATGAACCAGGATTTTGTCAAGATGATTTTTTAATATCTCCAGGGAGGGAGATGCCACAACCTCTCTGGGCAGCCTGTTCCAGTGCTCTGTCACCCTCACAGTAGAGAAGTTCTTCCTTATGTTCAGGTGGAACTTCCTGGGCTGCAGTTTATGCCCGTTGCCTCTCATCCTATTGTTGGGTGCCAATGAGAAGAGTCTGGCCCCATCATCTAGACACTCTCCCTTTCGGTATTTATAAACATTAATCAGATCCCTTCTGAGTCACCTTTTTTCCAGGCTGAACAGGCCCAGCTCCCTCAGCCTTTCCTCATATGAAAAATGCTCCAGTCCTTTAACCATCTTAGTCGCACTTCGCTCCAAGAGTTCCATGTCCTTCCTGCTCTGGGGAGCCCAGAACTGGACACAATACTCCAGGTGGGGCCTCACCAGGGCAGAGTAGAGGGGGAGGATCACCTCTTGACCTGCTGGTACCACTCTTCCTAATACAACCCAGGATACCATGAGCCTTCCTGGTCACAAGAGCACACTGCTGGCTCATATTTAACTTGTTGCTCACCAGGACTTCCAGGTCCTTCTCTGCAGGGCTGCTTTCCAGGAGGTCAGCCCCCAACCTGTACTGGTGCAAGGGTTATTTCTTCCCATATGCAGGACCCTGAACTTTCCCTTGTTGAACCTCATAAGGTTCCCCTCCACCCATCTCTCCAGCCTGTCGAGGTCCCTCCGAACGGCAGCGCAGCCATCTGGTGTATCCAACACTCCTCCCAGTTCAGTATCATCAGCAAATTTGCTGAGGAGGCACTCTGTTCCTTCATCTAAGTCACTGATGAATAGGTTGGACACTGGACCCAGTATTGACCCCTGGGGGACACCACTTGATACAGGCCTCCAACTTGATTCCACACCACCAGTGACAACCCTCTGAGCTCTGTTATTCATTCAGTTCTCAATCCACCTCACCATCTAATATCAAGCCCACACAATGCTGTAAAAGGTCAGTACTGGGTTGGATCTCTTTCGAACCAGCAAGAGCTTCACCTTTGTTTCATTCCTAAAAATCTCCCAGAATTTCTTGTTGTGTCCCTTGCATCGATCTGCACAGCTCTGACATGTAAGTTACCTGGGCAAAGTGCTAGATCTGTTCATACCAATTTACTGCTGGTGGACTTGAAATCTTTGAAAAAAAGAGACTTTGGATAAGGTTAATACCTCTCTTTTTTTGGCCTTTCCTCCCCCCCCACCTTTTTTTAGGACATGCTTTTAACAAACTATAAGTGAAAACTAAACAAACAACAGTTTGTGCCTTATGTAAGTGTGCCTGCTACTCAAATGACTGCATTCAAGGGCTGTAGATATTGTTAAAAGCCCATGCCTTCTTCACTGCCAGCTGCTGCCATAATCCTAAAGTAGATGTATTGTTTTCTTTTTAACTTTATAGCTCAGTGTACTGCCCTGTGAAATTGCCTTCTGCCTTTAAATTGACAGTAATGCAGAATTCTGTATTTTTCAACCTGCCATTGTCTCTGAGAATTCCAAGTTATTCTGAGTGAATAATCTACCATTTTTGTTTACAAGCACAAAGTGTACCTTCCCAAATCTTGCTCAACAGACATATCAGATACAATCTTGAGAATATTATCTAGGTGCCTATTTTTATTCTTAATGATGAGGAACTGTTTATACTGCAAATTTAATATGATCTAACACACATTAATGTATTACTTTGAAGTAAAAACTTATTTATTAATTGAAAAATCATACTGGATTAAAACACCAGTCTACTATTAAAAATATTTTCCAGAGGAAAAGTCCCATTAGCCCGTTTAGTTAAATATATTTGTTTCTTGGCTCTGCCTATGTAAGAAATGGCTAAAATCTGTCTGTGAAGTTTTACAGCGACATCAAGCATTTTACAGTATGGTAAGAAGGCAAAACTTATATCATTAGTGTGATAATAAGTCCAGATTTTTTTGTCTGGCAAGTAAATTCTACATCTAGCTGATCCAATTAAAAAAAAACCCCAAACCAAAAAACAACCCTAACTTGCTTTCACTAAAACTCTGCTCCCGCTATAGAGCAGATTTTGTGCTTCCCACTCTCTGTTGCAAACGTAATCCTTCTAAAATCAATAGTTAAAACTAACCTTAGAGCATAGCATTTATTGTTAGATTTTTCCAGCAATGGGTAAAGAACAGATTTCTGCACAGAGTTTGTACTTAGAGGGGAGTGTCAAAGGAAGATGAATTAGAAGTGCTTGTGTCCCTGGGGATGCTACAGAGTTGTGAGAATGAATCTTTGAAGGCCAAATCAGATGCATTGAGAGTCATTCTGTTTAGACTGCCAGTCTCCTGGTTAGGCCACTGAAGCCTCATTTTTTCTTTTCTGAAGAAACAAATCCCATTTTGGCACTTCTTTTTTCACCTTTTTTTAAAAAAGATCATCTTTTCAAAAGTGACCCAAAACCAGATGCATTTGAAGGGAGCCTGGGGTTCACAAGTGAGGTGGGTATTGCACAATTCTATTTATTTTGCCTCATTAGGTCAACCATGCTTCTTAGAGGGATAGTTAGATTGCACATTATATGGCTTCCTTGGAAAAAACAAAGCAGAAACACGTGATTTATTTCTGTATCTTGAGCATTTATTTTGTTTCAAATTCATGATGTCATGAGCTACAAGCATGTCATCTTCAATGTCTTGTTTCTGGATTCCCAAATACTCCTGTAGCAATTTAATTTTAATGTCTGTGCTGCAAATGTGTCTTATAATATGTATTTGGATATTTTCTACTCCCCAGTACATTGCTTTCAGTACTTTCAGCTTAAAGATGTACAAAAAAAATTGTCCTAAAAACCGTCAGAGAGTCCAGCAAACAAGGTTGAATACCAGATGAATATTTCTAAGCCAGACAAAATGGTATATGAGATGTTTCCTTAGACTCTATGTTATTTAGGTTTTAGGGACTATTGCAGAAGGATATCAAGTTATATCTTAGCCTTACACAATGAAGAGGAGCATCTCAATGAAAATACTATGGAGTTCCTTCCTTTATCCTTGTACTTTCCTTTCTTTTTCTTTTCATAGCCTGGATGTGTAAACACTACTGAAGTGGATATAAAAAAATCTTCAAGAATGAGAAATCCACATAAAACAAGAAAGGTAAGTCTCATTATTATATCAAAAGCAGGAGGTGGAGGTAATTTATAGCATGAAGTTCCATAATTTCTTAAAACAATTTTTTCTTACAGCTGCAAAGAACAAATACATGGACATATGTTATTATTCCATAAGCTCTTAAATGAATTAGTATTAACAAAGTTGCTAATATTAAATAAATGCTATTACATAAGAAAGACTTTGGAGAAGTACACAGAGAATATGAAAATAATATTCATATTTGTATGCTTTATTCATATTTGTTAGTAAATTGCATAAAGCATGTTAAAATATTTCTGTCAGCAATTAAGGAAAAATAAATTTAAAATGTAGTGTAAGCTATAACAGCAGTTCTTGTGCTGGTCTTGATGAAAAAGCTATCTCTAGTTTACAATTAAATGGGTGATCAGAAATTGTGGAAGGTATTAGCTCAATCTAAATTAGAATTCAGATATGAAGAGTGTAAGTTCTCTAGGGATGTATAGGTGGATTGGAACAACACTTTCTTTCAAATCCTTTGTATCATAATAATGTAGAGTGACTCCAACTTAAAAGTACTCCCTTTGAGGTATATTTTCATGTCAACCCATGGAAAAATATGTTTTAAAGAAGAAAGTGGATTTAGAGAAATTTTCATGGTAGTGAGAGGTCCAGATTGGCTTAAATTACCGAGCAGTAATTGGAAGTTTGAAAGTTATCCAAATAATCCATTATGGTAGTCTACCTTTCAGGATACTGTTTCTTTTTTTCCTACTGGTCATCTCCACTTACTGTAATAGCTGCCTTTCAGTATCATCCTCCATGTTTACTATACTGTTAATATAGAGACAAAATAAAGGTAGATCTTGTGTAGTATGGCATTATGAAATTTTGTGGTTTGGGGAGTCTTTATTTTACACTATAGTATAAAAGCACAGTTTTATCTGAGTACATGCCTTATTTGCAGTTTCTTTAGAAAAATATCTCAGCTAACTTCTTGAGTGCACTGTACTAAACATCACAGTTACTATGGGTATGTGTAGAAAGCATTGTCTGAAAGCAACTATCATTGTTCTGTATTTTTTGTATAGTCTGTCTATGGCTTACAAAATGACATTCGAAGTCACAGCCCTACCCACACACCAGTACCGGAGACTAAGCCACCCACAGAAGATGAACTACACCAAGAGGTTTGAAAAATAACTACAAACATGTACTTTTAAATGAACTTTTCAGGAAAGTAGATACTATGCCAAAAATTATCATAACTGGGAGGTATGTTCAGAACAGATCTAGCAAATGTTTAGTAAACCTTTTCCTCATTTCAGGTTGTATGGATTTAGATATGCAACTTCTATTAAAATTAATAAGACAAAAACTGAATTTTTTTTGTATCCTGCATTGAATAGTTAAAGGCAGTTAGCAGCAGTCCAGTTAGTGGGTTCTTAGCATAGCTAATCCCATTAGCCCCTTTAGCAGTAGACACCTCGCCTCGCTCTTCAACACTGATTTGCGGTTTGGGGGTATACTTACCTCTTTGTGTATGCACGTATAGGTTCAGACATTTATCTGCTGTTCACGCTTCATTCATCTTTCCTGAGGTGTTAGAATTGGAAGAAGGTAAATGTCTGAAGTATTAGTAGTTCTCTTCAAAATCCTAATAAACAGCTAATTGGATTTCTGTTGATGAACCTTTAGGGAAGATGTTATCTTGAGTCCTTTTTTTTTTTTTTGTCTCTGTATGATCTTTTCTCTTTGATGGAAAATTCCATTTATTTTAGAATTACATTGGTGATACGTTGTTTTAACTCAGATATATTTCTCTTCTGGGCCCTACGATAAATTTAGGTTAAATTACAGCCCTAATAAAAAAGTTATGGAAATAGAGTCGAGCAATGAATTACTCATAACACTCTTTGCCTTCCCTTCCTGCAGATTAAGCACTGGCAAATGCAATTAGACAGACATAGATTAAAAATGTCAAAAGTTGCAGAGAGGTAAGTATATTGTCACATCTTCTGGTTTTTCAGTTAGACTGATAACTATAGGGAAAATGTCAGTATGAAATATCCTCAAAGAAAGAGAGACAAGGGAGGTCAGGTGTCATAGAAATAACTGATGAGAGTTTACTTTAAGTGGGAGGTATGAAGTTTTTTTATTGATAAAAGATGGCCTAGATATTCCATGATACATTTCTGATGAACCCAAGAGTCACTGAAAGAGCCTCTGGTCACAAGTGGTCGCAAGTTTCACCTTGCATTGGCAAGGAGGCTAAATGGAAATAGGTCTGGGGTTACTGTTGTGATATTTCAAAAGGGCAGTCACGGACCGAGCAATGGAACTGATTGGCAGAGCTGGCTGCATGAGGAGCTCGGTCCTTGAATGAAATGAGTCTGAGCTTACTTCAGATCAGAGGATGTAACACCGTTAGGAATCTTTGAATAAGACCAAAATTTGTCAGAAAGGGACTAGAAAACGAATAAAACAAAAAGCCCCTCAGAAAGACTGACTACAGCTTAGGTAGAGAAGAGGTAGAGAAAAGGAATGCTCCATCTTACACATCAAATACAGAGATAGTGAAAATTGCAGAAAATTAAGCTACATAAGGCTTGGTAAAGGAAATTAAGCCAAATACAAATGGTTCTTAATCCTCTAATATACGTTTGTGCATGTGTGTCTATTTATAAATGTGTATGTATGCATATGCATACAAACATATAAATATGTATTTATAAAGACAACACGTTAAGAATTTGTGTTTGCTGAACACTAAAAATGGAATGTAGGCTAAATATAATATAAATAGGAATGAGAAGAAGGAATATTTGTCATTATTTTTTTCAGTAATTATGAAGCAAAAGGAAACATGGAAAGTGGGAAAAAGGTCATGGGAAATGTAAATTACCAGAATACAAGCAAAATTTTCAACTGAGTCAGACCAATTCATGAGTACCGAAGAATTTGGAAAATAAGTTGGGTTTTTTTGGAAAGCAATAAATTTGGGAGTAGTGCCATTTGATTATTAAATAATAAAAATATTAACTGTATTTAAAAGAGGAAAAAAGAAGTCTCAGCAGCTTCAGAGCTAATAAATATGACCTGAACAGCATGCAGTGGTTTAGAACAGATTTTAAAGGAACTGATAGTTAAAACTATAAGGGTATAAAATATTTTCCTTTACGAAAGCAAATGTGCATAGAAGAGGTTGCTTGATTTAATTTATTAGTGCCTAAAGAAGACCTAAAAGGAGCTATATGGAAGTACTAGGGAAGTTTGTTGTTTATTTTATTTCAGCTCTTGATAAGACCTGAGCCATGCCTCCTTCTTCAGGGTTCCACTTTTAAAAGGCTTGAGCAAACCTGTGTAGCCCGAGCTTGTAGCTGACTTTTGAGTGTATGCACATGCACTTACTATGGTTCAGTTGATGCAAGGTAACATGTTAACTGAGGTAACCTGATCAGGTTTTCTCACCTCCTGACATGACAATGTTTGATGCTTTTGTTTTCCTAGTCTATTAGCTTATACAGAGCAGTATTTGGAATATGATCCTTTTCTTGTGCCCCCTGATCCCTCAAACCCTTGGATATCAGATGACACCACTTTCTGGGAACTGGAGGCAAGGTATATGATTTTGTTTATTCTTTTGGAGTAGGGGGGTATAACAGGCTTTTCTTGATATGTGAAAATTTCAGATAGAGATATTGCAGAAAGATACTGAGGCAGAAGGGGAATGAAGTACCCTTTTGGTCTTTCCAGCTTTAAGTTTCATAAGGTGGGAAGACTTATGGATTAATAGATCTGGCCAAAAAGTTACAGTAACCAGTTTCCAGGGTTCCTATGTGGGGAAAAAGGACACCTTTTAAAATCGAATAACTTTTCCTAGTCGGAAGTCCTTGTTCTTTTGTGTAAATGCATGTGTATTACCTTCATCCTGTGTAAGTACTAATGGCCTGCTTGCTCGTCTCCAGATATAAGCAAACTGGAAAGTGAGAAATCTGTGGTTGAACTTTAAGACTCTGTCTAAATTATGAACACAGAGTATTAGAATGCTGAAGTATGGATGATTGTAAGTTCTATTGTTTTCACTTCTGTAGCAAAGAGCCAGGACAGCAGAGGGTGAAACGATGGGGTTTTGGCATGGATGAAGCTTTGAAAGACCCTGTGGGAAGGGAGCAGTTTCTCAAATTCCTGGAGTCAGAATTCAGTTCAGAAAATTTAAGGTAAATAAGAGGGACTTTATTTTTAACAGTTTGTAAGATACGTTGGTGTTTTGGGATTTTTTTTTTTTTTGTCTGATAGCTTTCTTTTAATTTTTCGACCCCTTCAAAAATTTTCCTGTGTCTTACCTTTCAGAATCCGTTCATGCAGATTGTTGCCTGCTTCCATATTCAGGCTGAGGGAGAGACTGATGTAGTTAGCAGAGACTCACATGAAGCATATTTTCCCATTAATGCTTAACTTTTGATCAAACTACCCACATAAGAGCTTTTCTCTCAGCTCATTTTATTAAACAGGTTTTAACCATTGACCCATTCAAAGCCTGTTCAGTATCTTTTATTAAGTCTGATATTATGAGAACAGTAAGATTAAAAAAGATAATTTGTTGAAAAATAAATAAGGGATTTAAAAGTAAAATTCATAGACTTTCACTGTTGGTCAGGTTTCTGGGCACCATTGGTCTTTTGAAAATCTCCACCAAGATTCTAATACTTGTGGATCTGACACAACAGAAGTAGTGTGGCAGCTAGCTCTCAAATTCCTCATTAACTGGAAAGTGGAAAGGTGCTGCTAGTGTGTGAAGCTTAAAAAAAATAGAAAAACCCTGTGTATACAGAATTACTTTTAAGTAAGGGAGGAAAAATTATTTGCTTTTAAAAAATAACAGTCCATCTATTAGCTAATAGCATGTTTTGTTGTCGCTGTTCTAAGGAAGCCATATTTCTGTAAAAATTATTTGAAAGAGATTAATAACAGCCTTTTTATAAATAAGTCAAACTGTACATAGTACAAAAAAGCATGTATTATTTTTCTCTTTATCCTACCTTCTTGTCAGATGTTATCTGTATCACTTCCTATTCACCAATAGCATAAGGAGTATGAAATCCTATTTGCACACATTCTAGAATTCAAAAAAATCCGAAACCACTTTTTTTCTATGCCAGTTCACACTCTGAAGTGGTGCAGCACAGCCATTCATACTAGAGTTACATTTATGTAGCACCTTACAAGAGGGATTTAGCATTTTGTGGTGTTAATTCATAAATGCTGAATAGTTGCACAGACCTCCTTGTTGTTAATTTAAGTTTGTCAGCAGTATAATTGGAGGTGGACTTCTATACGTTGCTGACCATCTTCATATTCAAACATTGAATTTTGCATCACAAATGTATATTAGATAGTCTGGAGCTTATATTTTCCAACTGATTTGTTTGCCATTATCCCTGTGAAAATATTGCCTCGCCTCTATGTGTATGTTGATAACTTCATTAGAGACAGATACAGGGATTTTTTTTTATTAAAAAATGCAAGTGATAAAAAGAAAATTTTAAAATCAGAAAAATACCAAGAAAAGGAAAAGTTGTTTTTTTGTTGTTTTTTTTTTTTTTCTAAAGACCATCCTGGTAATTCCTTATGCAGAGCAGCTGCTCAACATGAACCTATCCAGTCCAGTGTGTGCAGCAGTTTCTATGCTTTTCTGTGATTAATTTGTCTCTCTGCCAACTAGGCTGTTACGTGCATAATCCCTTGCTCATTTTTCTAATCCTATTTACAACACTAACCACAGGCAAACTGCAAGTGACTGATCCAGAAAAATTCCCTAGAGAAATTTGTTCAGAGCTGATTCCTTGACATGCCATCTACTCTTCTATCTCTCTCTCTAGATTCTTATATTGGCATTATAAAATATAATATCTGAGCAACAGTGAATATGAGCTTAAAGGCTGTCCCTGGTCAGGATCAGGCAGGGGATCAAACTTGCACTGAAAAAGTGCTTTCTATGATGATCAGATGAAGGAAAACTGTCTCACAAGCTCAGAATTATGTTTATGAATTCTCAAATTGTGGGGAAATCAAATCTTCGACTGAGAGTGCCTAATCTGGCTGAGAATCTCATTCTTAGTGGATATAGATACTGTTTTAAGAAACAAAACAGGGATGAGAAAACCTGAGCCACGTGTTAAAACTAAGAACTATGCAATGATTAGGAATGCAACCAGATTTCACCTTCTTACTCTATATCTCTGTGCTTTTTTTCTTTGCCTATAAATTGGTATTAATAATATGTCACTCTCTAAAGTCTCGTTGTAAAGCATAGCAAAGAAATAAAACTGTCTAAACAGTTCTGTCAGTGCAGTAGCTTCATTACAGTGTGATTTCAGTTTGCTAACACCCAGGTTAAATTCTGCATTCACCTAACACAGGCTATGACTTGTAATCTCTTGTTACCATGCAGATTTTTTTGAGGGATCACTTTGCATGCTGCTCACGAAACAGAACAAATAGCTAAAGTAACATGATTGGGATAATAAATTTACAAAATCCCCACTGCCTATTACAAAAATGGTGATCATTGTTTAAAATTCACAAGACCTAAGTTTGAGCATGATCCAATACTACTGAGCTTAGTCACAAGGCTGTCCAAGCACTGAAAAAGGACTTTTCAAAGAGTGGGAGAGTGAAATGAACCTTACTGAAATATGTCAGCTGGAGACCTAATTTCTTTCATCTCTGTAGAAAATCTCCATTCCTCTCCGTATCTTTCCTTTGTCTGTAGTGTTGCAGAATTCTTTGGAAAGTTAATATTCATATGCTGACTGTACATTTGCTACCAAGGGTTGTTTTGTAGGAATTGCAGACTGTAAAGATCTAAATGGTTTCAGGCCTCCCAATCTCAAAGCCTGGCCAAGTCATTATGCAGTATTGCAGTAGATGTGAACTCCAAGGTAGTGCTAAGACTGCAAAAGTCTCTCTAGTGAAGGGACAGTGCTGACAGGACATCTTCCATGATGCACAGAAGGAAAAGCCACTGGACCCCTTACCTCTTCCTTTGATCCTCATTTATTAGCTTCCATAATGTGTGAGTAAATTGAGAAAAGGGGCTTTGAGTTCTGGTTTTCCAGAAAAAAGAAGAGAGGGACTGAGGAGTTAGCTAGATTTAGATGTTGTCTCTCGATAAATTTTTTTTTTACTATCCACTTGCAACCTGAGATATTGTGAGGTGTTTATTTTGAACTCATCAATTTAAATTGTTGTAGAAATATTCTGTATGGGAGATAGAGGCTTCAATTATGTCTTGTAGAAAAAATAAATAAAATCCCACATTTACACTACTAAAAATTTGCAATGTTACCTACAAACTGTTTCAGTTAGTGTTTAATTTTATGTTTAACTTACTTCAGTGGTTCTGGTTTTTCTTTTAATAACACCATAACAGTGCTTTTACTAGAGAAGAGGGAGAACAGTGCAAGAGATTATGTTTTCTTTTTAATCCAGCCTGTTTCACTTTCATTTTTTTGCTTTTGGTTACTGATTATCACTCTTGATACACTCTGGTGTTCAGCCTGTAAGGATGTGTCTATACAACCTGACTATTCTATGAACCTGAATGTTTCATCAAATAAGTTAAATTTATCTCCCATCTATTTCCCCATAATTGAGTATAACCTACTGTATGGAAACAGTTTACTTGCAAGAGAAAATAGTATCCTAAGGCATGTTTGTGGTGAATTGCAGAAGTATTGGCAGTGATATAATGGAACAAAGAAGAATGTGACAGCTTTGAGCTAGATCCTCAGGATGTCTGCAGGGTGGTAGAAAATGTGTGTTTACAAAGCACATCTTTCCCTTTCATTTTTCTATTCCTTACCTGACTTCGATACACATGAGTCAGTTGCAGAAGCATTTGAAGGGGTTAGCACTGCAGGATATACACTTTTAAATGCAAATATCGAAAGTAGCTTAGGGAAACCAAAGTAGGTTGCCCAAATTTGACGGAGTGAACTGGATTAGACTTTGTGGGCTGTGCAGTTTTTTAACTTGAGTTATGAGGCCTGTATTCTTACTGCATTGCCATCAGATTCTCAGGATACATCCCCAGGCTCTGTGCAGATCTGTGTTCAATTCACACTGCAGCTCATACAGAGAAGTGATGTTACCCAGAATTTTTGAAACTGAAGTTCTTCTGTTGGCACAGACTTCCTTTGTGACCTTGAAGAAACCACTGTACATTATTACATTATTAATATATTTGCAAACCTGGTACAATATTACTTTTCTGTCTCTTGGAGAATCTTGGAGGATCAGTAGACAGAAAGTCTGCTTAGACACTATGGAAATTGAAAGGTGTAGAAATACCTAAAGTAATCATGTTGGTAGAGTGAAGCTGACCATAATGGCTTGTCAGTGATGAGCATGAGCTCCTTCCATCTGTGCTACAAAGGAATTTCAAAACAGGACTATGAAAGACTAATTGCTTCCTGGAAGGTAAATCACCTCAAGTGAAGAATGTCTTTTTATGAGGAATACTGTAAGGTTTTTTTTGCTATGCTTTACTGTCTTCCCTTAAGAGTTGTTGCAGTAACTATATTACAATTTGCATTGCGGATGATACCATTTTGCTTTCTTGAGGGGTCTGAGTACAGTTCTGCTGTACCTCTCCCCTGTCCTATCCCTGTTTAACTAAGCTAAGAGAGCTCAGTTTCATCTCAAAGTGTAAGCAGGGTGGAAACACATTGTAAACGTACACGTACACCGAAATTATTTGTCAACTTTGAAAATCCAACTTATTTAACTTACTTCAAGGTTCAGCTTATCTGTTCCACAGGATCAGTTGTGTCAAAACAATAATGAAAAGTTGCAATATATCTTGCATATTTAACAAAGTCAAACTTCAGTTAAGCTGTTGAGGTGTGAGGAGTAGGGGGGAACTGGGTAATCTGCACCATGTTGAAGCATGCAGAACCAGCTGAATTTAGAATTATTTTGTGCAGTGAGACAGTCTGAACACCCATAGAAGAAATAACAATAAAACAGTCATAATAGCAAATAAAAAGTTATTATCAAAGCTTATATTTTGTTATCTGTGATCACAAAGTGCTCAAGACCTTTTCAGGGATCCTACTCCAGACTGAGTGAGAAGGATACAATGAACTGACCTGCTCTGCATGTGGCTGCCTGATGTTGGTTTGCTTACAAGCAGAAAATAAGAGAGAATGAGCACTTCCATTCAGTATTTTACTACAAATATGTATAGAAATGCAATGCTGAAGAAAGAAATTCAATTATAGTGGGCAAAACAATCACTTTTTCAGTTTATACATGATTTGTGGAGTAATAGTAACAAAATTCCAGTTACACAGTTTATAGTTTAACAAGACTCAGAGACATTAATGTAGATAACGACAGAAGTTCTTACTACCTTTTGAAGGAATCTCAAAAAGCAAGAGGTTTATAAGCAATATAAACCTTATGGTTCAGGTGAAATGAAATCTCAGTTTTATTCCTGTTAAATAGAAACCTTCCCATAAGCAAGTTATCCATACATAAGTAATGAAAGATTTCCCACCCATCTCATGAAAAGGCTTGTAACAATTGCTTGTTATGGTGGATTGATTGACTGAGACAGCATACCAGAATGTTGATTCCAACCTAAAATCACAGATTTTTCTTATTTTGGCATGTTTTAGATGAAAACTTCAGTTATTTTATTTTTTTTAAGAGTGTGAGCACTTCATTAATGATCATACTGAATTGGAAGTCACAATGCTATATTGTGCCATAGGTTCTGGTTAGCAGTAGAAGACCTGAAGAAGAGGCCTATCCGTGAGGTTCCTGCTCGTGTCCAAGAAATCTGGCAAGAATTTCTTGCTCCGGGAGCACCCAGCGCTATCAATCTAGATTCAAAAAGTTATGACAAAACCACGCAGAATGTAAAGGACCCTGGAAGATACACATTTGAAGATGCTCAGGTCAGTTTGCAGTCCTGTTCAGGGACATTTGAAATGGAATACTGTCTAGTAAAATCTAGAAAAATAAGATATATTTTTGAATTAATGCTCTGTTTCCTAAAATGCCATTTTGGCAATGCAATTTGGTAACATTATTTCTTTCATGAGGCCTATGAATTACTAAAGCTCTTCATCAAACTTCTGTGCCTGGCACAGAGTCTTCAAGTGGGCTTCAAATAAAGCAAAGCATATAGTGCTGTGAAAATGATATTTTCATGTTCCTGTTTGCTTAATTTTCTTACTCAGCTACATTAAGAGAAAAGCTTCCCCACACACACACTGATTTGTAGTTCTCAAGATCTGTCTCTGTAAGACTTCTCTTGATACAGGCTCTATATCTGTTCTCTCAATGCATGTCCAAAAGTGTTGTTATCATTTATAGGAGTCATAGGTTCCCATCATGAAAAGAATACAACCCATGTGAGAAATAACATTTTGTAAGAGCTTGTGCAGAAGTATCTTATTTCATGGATGTTGTATATTCTATACCTTATTAAGCTACTCTCTACAGAACATTGGGCAAAGATCCTAAGGATCTACTCTTCAATAATCAGTATTACAGCAGTAAAGAACAGTCTGTAAATGTCTTTTTTGGCTTTAGGGGTCTGATTTAGCCACAATTTGAATATGATCATGGAGTTAAATTTGTGAAAATACTTATATTTTTGAGATTGGAAGTAAAAGTTAAAAAAATGAAACTAAAATATAAATCTTGAGTTTCCTCAGAAGAAAAAACAAATACTTCTGTATTAAATGCAACTCTTCATGTGACTTATAACTTAATATTTTATCTTTGGAGACTTCTGAAAAAAGCAATAGAAAAGAATTGAATTCACAGTAAAAGTAGTAGAATGAGTACCATCCTCCTTTTTCATCAGCAGCCCAGTGATGAAAATTTAATTATTAATGCAAAGTGAAATGGTGTCAAAAGGAGAGATTGAGATCATATCCCTGCAGAATGTCCTACAGTTTGATTATTAGGTCATCATCTTGGGAGTCAGGAGATGCTGCTGCAAGTCCCACAGGGGAGAGAAGGGAATTAAATCGGGGCATTATACTTTTTGGGAAAGTGCTTCTGCCCTAAATAAGAGGTGGAATAATTCTACCACCTTTTCATTTTGCTATTGAGAATAGCAATCTATAAATAAAGTTTTCTTTAAACACTATATCATACCCACTGTTTTAAAGTACATTAAGCCAAACACACAGTTTTCACTTGCATCTGCTGACCTCCTGGAGATTTAGGAATGCAGTGTATATCAAAGATATATGTTACACAAATAAACAATCTAGCAAAATTAATGGTTTAAAAAAAAAATACCTCTTTGCAGTTGAGTCAGTAAAGGACAATTAAATTATTTTCCAGTATCCTCTCTTTTGTTTTTTGTGTGTGTGTGTGTGAATATAGATGTAAAATTTCAACACCATTTTATTTCCAGATCTCTCTTCTTTTTTTTTTTCTTCATTTATCGAAGATGTGGAGTATTCAGTCTTTATGCAAGCAGGACTTTTCCTCTTGTCAGACCTCTGCTTATTTGATCTAGTTCAGCATACATCTTAAACCTGGAAGCTTTAATTTCTCTGGGAAAAGGGGTCAGACTGTACCTGCTGTGTTCTGACTTGAAGCTCTAGGACCTTTACAGAGTGCCCCACCTGAAGTGGCAGGGTTTTGTCAGTAGTAGGGCTCTGCCTCTGCAACAGGCTCTTTATGGCCTGCCAGTTGGGAAAGAGACCACTTACAGTCATTCTGGTGGTTGGCAGGTCATTTAATTGTGATTAAAAATGTTTTGAAAAGCATTCCTGGACTTGAAAGATGGCACCACAGAACTCCGTGTCAAATTAGAGTGATATATAAGTAAAAATAGACCTCGATTTCTGACTAATGTGTACATTAACAATATTAATACAACCTAATTTATTCCTATTTTTGCGGGGTTGCATTTTGCACAGAAGTAACATTTTAATGCCCATCACCATTGATATGTACAACAGGAGCAAAGTCCTTTCTACTCTCTGTTGAATACATTGTCTGCTTTCATAGAAACTGTGTGGAATAAAAACTCCCCAAGTGAACTAGCCCAAGTTCTGAATATACACCAGAATTTCTCTGCTTAGTGCAAAAAATACAATTAAAGGCACTTAGAATAATTTCTGGAGTTTCTAATATGACAAAAATTTAAAATCAGCTTTAATTTTACCTTGCCATAATTTTCAAGCAGGGTGGTTTGTTTGTTTTATTTCTATTCACTACTCTTATGTAGTACCAAGCTGAGAAACAGTATTTATTTTATAGTTTATTTGCTGTTTCCTGATTGCTGTTCTACAAGTTTCCTATAGTAAAAGGTAGGGTTTGAGTAAAAATTAAGATAAAAATAGCTAACACAATTTAGTGGATTTTTAAAAAATATTTTTGAGAGTATTTCCTATTCCAATTGCTATTTCTACAAATCTCTTCCCTAACATTACAACTGGAACTAGAATTATAAAATGTCCTACATCATAGATTTTTAGTTTTTCATATTTTACAGAAATGAGAATGCTCCAAAAAGAAAAGCTCTATAAATTTCCTGTATAATTTCTTTTCTGAATAAAGGTTTCTAGATTTTCATATATCTTTGAAGAATAAATATCTTGGAAATTAGATTAGCCTGGAACTGTTTTTCAATTTGCATGTGTATTTTCCTTTTTATATTGTCAGCTGGATAGCAGAATAAATAGCTGTCAAAGGATGTTTTCAAGAGTAGCCAAGAAATATCCTCCCCACCTAAAGCACTTATTTGGGGCGCTGAATTAGAAATCTAGTATCTTTTCCCAGCCTGTGAAGTCAGAAACTAATTCAGAAAATCTGATGAAGAAGGATCTGCAGCTCCCGATTCAGTTGCTTAGCTAAACTGAGTAATGTAAGGGAGGTTTGAAACTGGGCCTTAGCTAGGATTCAGTTGTAAATTCTTAGAAAAATAATTTCATAGTGGAAGTAGGGGCTATAAATTATAGAGAGATGTATTGTGTTCTTTATACATAACAAATAGGTGAGATTTCTGCTTTAAGAGTAAAGAGCAACTCAGCCTTAAATTCAGAATGGCAACCTGTTATCCCATAAGATATATCATACAAAATAGTGCTAGCTGGTACACATTCCACAACTAAAACATATATGACTGTCTCCCATTTTACGTATATCTTCTTTTATAAGAGTAACAGCTCCTTCTTTCCCTTTCAGGAGCACATTTACAAACTGATGAAAAGTGATTCTTATCCTCGTTTTATACGATCCAGTGCCTACCAGGAGCTGCTACAGGCCAAGAAAAAGGTATTGGTCCATCTTGCCTTTGTCTTGCCACTGTGCAAAGCAGTGGTTATGTTTGCAACAATACTCAGTCTTCTCTCCCCTGTGCCAGTGCAACTGGATATCTGGTAGGTGACCAGCTTGGCGTGTTTGGAGGGTCACATACACACAGGAGTTCAATATACATATATGTGTATATATCCTGCATGCGGGCATGTTTCAATAAGTTAATCTAGCAAAACTTATTTTTATTTTTACATCCCATATTGTACTGTTTTCTCTGTTATGAAGCACCTTAAATTGCAAAGTGCTTTACGAATACATTAAAAAAAATAAAATAAAATCCCAGAAGAATAGTCTTTCATGTTTGCAAGTTTGCTTATGTAATAATGGTTGTTCTCTTTATTCCACCTGTAAAAGATACAGAATGTGTTTAGAAACAATCTTATTCATATTAATAACTTCTAATTTCAACTATAAATATAGGGGCTTCCTAATTCTGTTTCTTTCCCTATTATTACATGAATAGTTTTGAGTAGGCTAGGCATCTGACTTGAAAGACTGATCATGTCACACCTCGGCAAACAAAGGCTCATGTCTTGGTATGTAATATTTGCTTAGAAAAGTCCAGATTATGGAAAGAGTTCTGAATTGATACAGCCCATAGTATGTGAAGCAGCTTGTGCAATGCAGATTTCTATAATGATAAATAATTTTATTAGTGGGCTCTATCTAGTGGTCTAGAATCAGCTGGGAGCCCTCTGCCTTGGAAAATCAGGGCCCCAGTCATTACCAGAACGAGGTATTTATTAACACCGTAACATTCTATTGTTTAAAATGACAACCTAAAATTCCATGAAAGTACTGTGTGATTTTGTTTTTTGTTCAAACATTGATTTCTGAAGATCCAATATAGAGAGAGATGTTGAAAATACCAGAAAGCTACAACTGTCCGTGTGAAGTCCTTAAGTTTGTGAATGTCAGTTCATTGACACAAGATGTGCACTTCATTATTCCTTTTTATTTTCAGTTTTTCTTTTAAATTAAACCAGTTCGATCCCCATGAAAAAATATTTTTGTCAAATACCATATCTGCTTTGCCCATCCCCTGTTTTGCAGAGTCCCAGTACAGCTTCATACCTGTGTTTGCTTCCTGATTTATACAAACTTTGTTTTGCAGTCCATTGTTTCATCAATCCTTCTTTTCTGCTCCATTTTTTCTTGCTTTTCTTTTTTCCCTCCTGTTTCTTTTTGTTTCTTTTTTTATTATTTTAAATTTAAGTTGGAAAACACACTGGATCGTCGAACATCTTTTGAGAAATTCACACGCAATGTGGTAAGTTTGTTGCCTTGGAAGACTAGTAAACCTGATGGGACATCCTTCTCCCCTCCCCCTCACCGATCCCCACTTCCCCTTTTTGCTTCTCTAACCTGTCAGTTAAAAGTGTATTTATCACAGTTTGTGAATTTTCCTAACAATGACAGCTTTATAATGTACTTTCACTACAACCTCTCCTCCCTAGTCCCCTTCCCACTGACCTCAATAGTCACACACAGAGGAATGGACCTTTGGGAGCCATGCTTTTTGTGTTAGGAAGCATGAAATTATTCACTTAAAAAAAAAAAAAAATTAGTAAAGAATCTGTGAAAATCTGCTTAATGTTGTTCTTTTTAATGGTGCCTCCCAAAATACTATCTGACAGAGTTTAAATGCATTGGATTTCCTTTCTGTCTCCTTTTTGTTTTACTAAAAAAAGTTTGTCCTTTTTTTTTAAATTGGGCACAGGGAAAAAAAAAAAAGAACAATAATAATTTCACCATCTTCCTTAATGTCTAGAACAGCTTCTTCAGAAACAAAGAATTCATGCTGTTGATGCACAAGAATTTGATTGGGATTTCGTTTTGATAATGGACTACAAGAACTGACTTTTTTAATATATATAATTTTCGAAAGCTATTTCTTGAAGGTAAAAAAATGAAGACTGGTAAATTTGCTGTGGGCATTCTCTTGCCACCTGCCAAAAGATCCACTGTTTTCCTGATATGTGGGATTCTTTCTACTTATCCAGTTTCTTTGGATTTCTTTTTAATATTGTGAAAGTTCGAACTAAAGCATTCAACGCATTTATTTTTGTAGGGCAGAAACATCCCTATTTTCCCATGCCATAAAAACTGTACACCAACACTGAGGGCGAGCACTAACCTGTTATGAAAAGAGGTAGAAAGATCTTGGATTATACTCAAGTTTGTCTGCATTGTCTGTTGAATTGTGCAGGTGACGCTGCTGTGTGTGCGTGTGTGTCCGTGGCTTTTTCTGTGACCTGGTTAGTGGAGCTGTGTGCGTTGAAATGAAAAACACGAGAGCTTTCAGCAAAGATCATGGTTTTTGTTTTTTTAGTTTCTAGGGAAGGAGAAGCAGTTTTCAGAAACTGCCTCCCATATAATGAGGCTCAAGAATATATCCTCAAGTATTTTTTATATATATATATATATATATATACATATATATATATAATGATATATAGTTTATAGCAATCAAAAAAAGAAACAAATGCAGTGAAAGAACAAAGTTTTGTAAGGCTGTGGGAATAACTCACATGTTAAAAAAAATCTGTAATTCTTTAACTACTTTCTTATAGGTAAAGGCTTCCTGTAATATTTTTTTTTTAATACACTGTAATCAGGAAGAAATTTGGATTCAATGGGACAAAGTCAGTAAAGGACACTAAAAAGTAAATAAACAACCACAAAGGAAACTATCCTAATGTTTGAAACAAAAACCCCTATATTTTGCATGGTGATGTTGCCATAGCATGTTGCAGTGTGATTTGTGTGTTGTCTAAACAGGTTGATCTATAAAACAACATTGTACATGATAACATTGTACATGATAATTACATGATAATTGCATAGGAAGTTCCATATAAATTTAAAAGCCTATGTTGATAAAAGAGAGTGTAGAGGGTAGGTAGTACATCTGCTACCTCTGAGAACCAGGCTTTTTCCCAGTCACAGTGCCTGGCAAGCTGCAATAACTATGTTTATTCATGGGAGTTTAAACAGGCCACAGATCAGGATTTGGCTATGGTAAAGAGTATGTAAATGGGTGGCTATAAGGAGAGAAATGGCAAGCTGCAGACAGACGTGAGGAGAATACAGTACAGAAAGGGAAAAACGGAAGACAGACTGGGAGGCACTAAGATGACTCTGCGATAATCCCTCTCAGAGCAGCATTACTGATAACCCAGCAGTTCTGTGCACAAACACTGGAGCATTATGCCCTGCAGGCGTGCCCGATTTTTATCGTGCTAATCTCGGGGCAGAAGCATCAGAATAGCAGGATGCCAGAGATGCAAGGCAGGCCAAATAAACCAGCTGTGAGCTAGAAATAGGAATGAGGATTTCTAAATGTGAAGCATTAATACTTCTTCAGTAGAGGAGGACAATTCTTTTTTCACAGAGCAAGCTATCAAATAACAAACTGTGGTTTTGCTTTTCCGCAAATGACTACCCGTGAATCTGTATGGAGTCTGTCAAGTCAGGTCAGGTATGAAAGTAAAACATGTCACTGCTAGATCTATATTGTCTATTAGAATAATCCAGAAGTCAAGATGCTCAAGTGCAAACCTTTTCTCCAAGAAGACTATTTTCACATCACCCACTGCTCCAGGACCCCTTGCCACCAGGCATCCTTGTTCTTCCATTCTTGTTCTCGGTTATGATGAGTTACATATTATGAGATAATATGTAATTGCCTACTTTGGTACAGTGGTTCCAACCAGCAGGGATGAGGGAAACACTTCTCAGAATACCCTACAGTGTACTGATTAACTTGTTGAACTGTGAAGTGAGGGACTGTGGTATAGATCTGTTCTTCTGGTTAATACAGAAAATAGGTGTGTGTGAAACAGGTCTTCTACAACCTGGATAAATGATGTCATCTCTGAATGATTTATTAAGATGAAAATTATAGATCCTCTCCTCCTCTGATGGTTTAGAAAATTTAGACTAATTTTCACTATTTTTTTCTCACTTATATCAAATTGGGTTTGTATTGAACTAAATTAGACTTCAGGTATTCCATTTGAATTGTTTAAAAACAACCAGTAACTTTGGTTCTGTCTAGGGACTGAACCTGAGGAGATGACCTTGTAATTCATAACCTGATTTGTTAAGATGCAGATTATAAGAGGCTCCTGATCAGTGACGATTTAAAGTGGGTTATACTTGCTACGGAAAGCATTTGTTAAACTAGAAAGTTTAGAAACTTTGTAAGGACCAATCCCTCTGCACTATTCCTTGGATTAAGTGGAAATAACCTAGTAAAATGAGTCATTATTCTAGTCTGATCAGGAAAAATTGGAAATGGAGCTATATACACAAAAAAACCCCTAGGCTCACGTCTGCATTTCTTTGACATTGGAGAGTTTTCTTTCCAGAAAACTTTGAATAAGTTGGTGCACTTCATAAAAACCCTAAGTGCTCAGCTTAAAAACATTGGTTATTTAGCTTGTTCTGTAGATTTTATGGTGCAAAATTGCTAATGCCTTTAGCAGTCCATGACAGACAACACGATTAGTGTTAGAAACAGGTCTGCATTCGTGCACAATATAAAGTAATAGCAAACTAGCATTTGCTATATGTAATATTTATTACCAAACACTTTATAGTTTGCCTCTGAGTAGTAAGCACAGCTGTTCTTGGTTTGCTCACTTACTCCCAGTGCCAAGTATTGTGTGAAAATCTAGAGCATGTGCACTTCAGCACCACTGGAGTAGTGGCACTGAATAAGTGCATTGCCTTGAAATGCCACCAGCAATCATAAGTGTCACAGTTCTAACTCAGAGGCACAGGGAGTGTTGCTGACCCTGACCATGTCCTCTGTGCTCCCCCCTGGCCAGCTCAGCCCCTCAGGGTTCTCTTTGGGAATAATTAAGGTCTAGTCACCTGCAGCTCCCCAGGGAGGTGAATAGGGAAGCTAAAGACGTAAGTCAGGGAGGAGGAGAATCTCATTGCCTGCCACTGTGGTAGAGAGATGGAAATAAGCTGCTTCTGCAGCATTTAAAAATTGAAATTCTTTTGAGGAATTTACATGGGGAAAAAAATCTAGATTTTTTTTTTTAAATAATAATTAAAAAAAAAACAGGAAACTTCATCTACCTCAAGAACTAACATCCAAATTACAGAGAAAAAAACCAAGTGACTATTCACTGAAAATCTTGATGTGAACAAAGAGATCCTTTAAGGAAATTTTTGTCTTTAGTTTCTCATGTGCATGCAGGATTTGTGACAGTGGCAGACTGGTAGTCTGAGCAGGACACCTTTGTGAGTGCTAGCCTTGTGCTTAGCTGCAATTAGTGGTCTGGAAGCCTGAAACAAAGGGATCTCATTTACAGGGAAATGGGCTAATTTCATTTCCATCCCATGCAAATTTTCTTGTCTCACCAAGAACCAAGTTAGCAGAGTGAGAAGGTGCAGTCTCCCTCCTCAGAGCTGCCTAGGGGGAGACACTCCATCATCTCATGCTGGTGTCATGGTTTCAGACACCACCATCAGTGTTAGAGTTTCACCTGTTGATGACCAATGATAGAGAAGGTAAAAAAATATTCTTGTTGCAAGTTTGTGATGTTTTATGGAAATATAGCCAGTACAAAACAGACAAAACTCAGTTCATATATTAAACTAAAGAGCCATCAGATGGTAATTATCTTCACTCATAACCAAAACCCTATTTAATATCTCTGAGTACAAAACCATGATATCTTACATTACCCATAGCCTTTCCAGTTGTTTTCTCCCAGTTAGCTGGAAGAACTTGCTTAACAGCGTCCTTTGATATTTTCCCTCTCCAAACCAGTAATATTAGACCATTTCATTCATGAGATGTGAAATGTGAAGGCCATTATACGCAGCACATTTGCACAGAGGTTCAGTCTAATGTCATTTAACAAGGCATAGCAAATTATGGTCTAGAGATGGAAATTAAAACTCATAAAAATAGCTTCCGCAGTTCTTATTAGTGGGGAATAGGCTTTCTAGACGCTTAAACCAGTGTAATCTTTTGTTGTGTTAAAATCTGTCTCTTTACTGAGAAACAAGGCAGGTAATATATCAATTTCATCTGTTAATCCGGAAATTTTTCTGTATTAACATAAAACATATGTACACAAGAGCCCTACTGTGCAGACCAAAAGTCCATCTAGCCCTGAAATCCCACTAAGGGCTATACTTTCTGGAGCATAGCATTGTGAATGAGCTTCAACGCAGCATCAGCTGTGGGATCTCATGTTCAATATACAGTCATGGAAGAAATCCCAATTAGACTTTTATATTTACTTACAGGTTATTCCTAAAATTTAAACCAGAAAATAACTAGTAATTAAAAAATCACAAAGCTTCTTATTTGACAAATACAAACCAATAACAAAAATAATAAGCATTTGTAGAAATTAAAGCCCTTTCTGTTTCAGGAGAAAAATGGTTTCTTGATTGTTTGACTAAAAAGAACTGATGAAATAATTTAATTTTTTAGTTTGGACTAATAATTAGTCCAAAAATCTAGTTTTAGGGTTTTTTTATGAATGATCCCCAGGCTAATGATGAAAATCAAAGAACATCTGTAGGACATGCCATTGAAGACTGGCCTCCTTGTCCTGTTCTACGTGACTAAAGCTAAGCTGCTGAAGTCTATGCTGGAAGGGAAGAGCTGAGGAGCAGCACTGGCACAGCTAGGTTCATCTAAGTGAGGAGCCAGCACATACTGTTCAGATATCGGGCCAGTCTCTTCCATTTCCTAGCTGACAAACATTTACCTGAGTCTTAAGCAATTTGTAGGAATGAGAACTGCAGAGAGGTATAGAAACCTGAGGGGTCAAGCCTAGGGTAAACATACTAAAAAATATTTGTCTAGTGCACTGATGCCTTGGAAAATCTTGTGTGTTACTCCACACTTCAGACGGTTATTCAAGTTCAAAGTACCCCATCTGACAAGACTTTCTAGGTTAATCAAAAATGAGAGCATCTCATCAGTAAATGTAAAGATTAGTGTGAAAGGAGAAAAAACTCAGGAGTGCCACCTGATTTGGAATGAGTCAAAACGAACGCAGTTGCTTAGCCAATGCCTCCTGCCTATGGACCACTCCAGGAAATGGCACGGTCCTAATGAGAAATAAACACAGAACTGCAAATCCCTGCGATAGGCAGAAGGATTTGTCTGCACATGCAACCACTTAGTGCTGCAGCTGTGCTGACAGCTCATGCCCCAAATTCAGTAAATGATAACCTCGTCCCCTTCCGTGAATCTGAAAGAGAAATACACCTGCATGAGTGGCTGAGAGCAGCATCCTGTGCTGCTGTGGAAACTGAAGCAGAATCTTGAGCCCCTGAGTGATGCTAAAGCCATTCCTCTGTGGTAGAGGAGCAAGGGCTGCCTAATCTTGGAAAGGGACTTTGTGTTTCTGCTCCTGTGCCTCTCCAGATGTGCTTCTGTCTGGGGCTGTTTATGCTCCAGCTCCGTGTGCAACACACCGAGATGTCACTTGGGAGCTTTCCCTGCTGATGCCGGCTGAGCTGCTGGCATGCTGCAGGTGTGTCGCACATGAGCAGATGGGGAATGGTGAGAGCAAGGAGAGTCGATTCTCACTCTGCATCTCATTTTGCTCGCAGCAGGGTTCACACTGTTTCTCTGTTACACCTGGTTAGCTGCGTGGAATTATCATTTCTAGTTCTACCAGTATCGGTCCTGGGGAATAGCATCTGCGCTGGCAATAAAGAAACATGAAAAAGGAGCCATTGAGGTTGCCTAGCAGAAAGGAAGATAATTAATTTTCTAAAAGGAAAAGACTTGATCTTGGCATTTCAGCTCTGGCCTCTATATAAATTTCATATTTATTTCTTAAAATCCACATCTGTACTGAGGTTGTTGCTGGCTTGTTTGCTGGATTATTTGAGGTGTTAACGTCATGCTGCATAAATAGGTCAATCAGCACGTTTGTATTTAGCAGCTCATAAATCTGCACATGATTTTGTAATTCCCCCCTAAATTCTCTAAAGTACAGCTGGAAGGACAACTCTATGTTAAACAGCTAATACACTAAGGTAGGGACACGAACACTGAGGCTGATTGGTTTTGTATTCTTAGATGTACTTGTTCACTCCAACTGCTGTGCTGCCTCCTCATACTCTGCCATGTCAGGGCATGCACAAGGGTTTCATTTTGGCTTCTGTTTTATTAGTATAATTGTTGAATAGTTTCAAATCATATGTCCAAAGTGCACCAATACAACCAAAAATCCTTATCCTGTTTAGAATTTGGCCATATACTTCTAAACATTAATGGCAAGAATATATTTAATATAATAAGGGTGTCCTTTTCATTCTTCAGACAAACATCTACTACTACTTCTGCTTTTTTTTTTCTGATTGTTCTTTAATCTCATTAGCACAGGAAACGTTTTCCTATGTGTGATGACTCATATGCTACATATCTCAAAACTGATCTGTTAGATGTAGTTTCCCAAATAAAAATTTGGCTTATAGAAATGTTATTAACATTGTATCTGAAAGAAATAGCTGGGCTCAGTTCTTAAATTATGACCCACAAGGGATGATCTTTACATCAGTCTGTAAATTGAGTAAATATGGAAATCTCCTAGGAGTGATAATTACAAAACCCTACTGTACAGATCTAAAGTAAAAGTATCCTCAGGAACAGAGTTTGAAAGAAATATTCTGTAAACTGGAAAATAAAAAATTCCTGCAGATCTGAATAAGAAGGGGGATGATTCTGTATTTTGGGCTGCTATGGATTCTGTTTATTAAAAGCTTATTATCCCAATCAGAGAACTAAGTTTGATTCAGAAAAAATGTGGAAGATCTCTTAAGGAGGGTGTATCTTCTAAATTGTCACATTTCCAACTATCAGATAAATTGTCACTACTAATACCTGGAAAAAGAGCATAGGTTATTATTGTTCAGATTCAGACTTTTTATCTTTAAGATGTGTAATATTCTCTGAGGCAGTGAGGGGAGGTGGAGAAGAGGACCATCCAAAAAAATCCTGATCACTGTGGGGCTTAGGAGAAAAAGTGCCCAAAGACCAGCAATATCCAGAGAGCAAGTGATGCAGAATACAGAAAAAAATTGTTATGACAGCTCATTGTGTCTATAGGGGAAAATTCAAATAATATGTAAAATAAGGTTTTACAAGTCAGATCAACCACTAGCAACTAATTTTTGGCCTGCTTTCACATCAAAACTTCACAGAATCACAGAATAACTTCTTTGTTCCTGTGATACCACAATCCATTCCTGAGATGCTAGAATTTGGTTATGGCTCATCTAAAAATTGCAGGGAATTTACAATTTAAAAATTGTCAATTGTTGCAGATAAGAATAAAAAATTATTTCACAGATTTTATCCCACTACAAGAGCTTGTGCAGCTTTCCAGTGTGGTATTGAGCAAATTGTTTTAAAATCTAAGAGAGAGCTCCTGGTTTAATTATTTTAATTAAACTGGTTTATGCAATTCAGAACTAAAGGCAACTCATTCATATTTACAGAACATAACCACACCTGTAGACCTGTAAAATTAAGCACAAATAACTTCATCATATATAAGTGTATACCCAAGAGTTTCCTAGAGTATGTCCAAAGCTGACAATCATGAATCACCTAGCAAAACACTTAATTTTAGACATGCTGTTTTAAATTGCATTCCAGTGCCACACAACTGTTGAGACTTTGACTATTTAAAAAGAAAAGATGTCTTAGTATAATAGCTTACGTGTTACATTAGAGGAAAACATAATTTAAGGCTTAACGAGTGTCAAGAAGCTGATAATTTAATGTAGGTAGGAAGTGACAGAGTTAAAGTTAGACATAGGGAAGAGAGTGTGCCAGGAAGGACACTTTCCATCTTTTAAACAAGCAAATATTAATACTGTCAGGTCATAAGGTGACCCTGATTGATGAGCAGTCTAACCCAACATTGCAGATCATGAGTTCCCTTCAAAATTATAGTGTAGGGCAACTACTCATCCTAATTTGTTCAACCTGTGTTTCAGAGCACAAATAATGAAATAGTTATTCTTCCTTTTGTGAAGACCCACTCCGATATATTGCATTTGAGCTTGAAGTTGCTTGAAACCAACTTGCAGATTCCCGTAAACATAAATTTCACTGATAATGACAATAGATATTACACTGTGTAATTCCACTGAGTTATAAATATAGCAGATGACTTAACAACTCATTGATATGGAAAAATAAGTTCATTTACAGCAGAAGATGTAGCATCTCTCCACAGTTACAATATTTCTTACTGTAGTCTCCTCAAAATAAGTTTGATTTTTCTGAGTTGTGCACTTAAAATGAACAACACAATAAATGTAAGTATTAAATATCTAACTGGGGAGTTAGACAGAGCCGCTTGCTGTTTAATATTTTATGATCTATTTATGTCACATTATCAGGGTATGCCTGTGGTATTTTGAGGAGTGATGTAAGCTTGCTGTGCCAGCTCTGTCTGTGTTGGATCCGAGCCACGGTAGGATGGCCCTAAGAGAGCTAACTCCTTTTATGTGGCCTTGGGAGAGTTAATTCCTGTTATGTGGTTTCATGGCTTTTGTCTGGTTCAGATAAAGCTCAGTTCTGCCTGAAATATACCATGGTGACATACCCTACACCATTCTCTTCATGCTATAGACCTAACTCTTGTGGGACAGTCATTACACCTTATTAAAAGAACTTGCTAAGAAAACTGAAACCGCATCCTTGCAACAGGACAAACAATGAGGAAAATAACAATGTGGAAATCCAAACACCTTCAAAGCAGTGTTATGCAATCATGTGTAATATACGTGACCAGTGTTCCTTATAAATAATAAATACAAGCTCAGCAAACCAATAGCTGTGTTCATGGAAAAGCTGCTTTCCTGCCTACATGCAATCTGCCTCTTACTTTCTCATCTGAACTTTAAAGTAGCTTTTTGTCTTCTGTGACGGAGCTACTGCAGCTTGCTCATTCATCTTTGTAGCCCAAGGCACTCTCGCTTGTAGTAGCCTTCAAGTTCTGGGTATGACCAACAGGAAAAACCTCAACATTAATTTCTCTTCAGTCAAAACCAACCACATTCAAAAATAGCCTTTAAATTTGCTGGCTCATTCTGTGAAACAATCTGGCTGGCTGGCAGTGCAGGTGTTTAAGTGTAAGGGCTTCCTGTGGTTTAAGATTTGTCAGGCTCCAGTCGGTGCCCCTAGTTATTTGACAGTGATGTGGCAACGCTAAGTGGTTGCTGATGAACAGGTTTGCAGTGATCATGCCTCTGTTTTCTGTTTTTGTTTTTTGTTTTTATCTTTTCCTCAGGGGAAATCGCTCACATCAAAGAGGTTAACCAGTCTAGTGCAGTCCTACTAAAAGGATCACCTTGTAGCATGGAAGCAGACTCAAATCATTATACATACTTTGTAGCTCACTGATTGCCTGACTCAGAGGACAGTAGAACAAGATGTTGCATGAGCAAGGACCTGACTTGTTTTCTTTTGTGTATACTAAGGCATTACAGACTCCGAGGGACTCTCTAGCCTTTCGATGCCTCCATTTCGAAAACTGTCTGCTCACTTCCTACTTCATATCAAGCTGGATCTGTGTCTATTTATTTTCTGCAAGCTCAAGTACAGTGAAAAAAAAGCTTCTGCTAGGCACAGTTTATTAAAAAAATACGTCAATCAAAAACTGGAAGAAATGTAAAAAATGCATATATTAATAAATATACATATGGCATCACATTTATTGCACAATAAATTAGCACAGAAGGTTTCATTTCACTGATGTATTCACATTGAGAAAGAAAGCCTGTGTCTTTGTCTGTTGTCTGTATATTCTCTGTTAATGTTTCTTGCATTTATTTTTATACCATATTTAAAAAAGAACACCTTTTACTCCAGATGTATTAAAGTTGATCCTTTCTCTGTAAATTTGTGTATGTTTATATTGTTGTTTTATCTTTCATTAAAAGATGCAGAATCTCTTTCCTTTGGGAAGTTTGAGATTTTAATATTGAATCTGAAGACTAGTCAAGAGCAAAATCATCCCCAAAAGTTACACACCTTGTGCTTTCTGAAAAGTGACATGAAAAGGCATTTTCTTTCTCTCAGTGACACCTAATCAAACACACTTTATTGATAATAATTTACTTTTTATTTTCTTTTTTACCAAGCTAGCAGCAGATAGACCTTTCCAGCTTGCTCATCGTCACATAAGCAAACCTTTCTTTAAGCTAGACCCGGTCCGCAGTAGTGCAGCCTGCACAGTGATTCAGTTGCCACCCAAGACTGAATCAACTGAACCGCATGACCAAAGCTGGCTGAGAACACCAGTGTGTACTTGCTAAATAGGAAGGACAGTGTTTCTTTCTCCTTGCTGTTGCTTGTGATACAATGCAGCATTTTAAGCTGAAAAGGTAGTGGTTTGTGAATGCTAAGTATACTGTGTGTAGGGCAAACCTTGCGCAGTAACTCAGGAGGCTGTCCTTTGAATTCAAGGGCTCTATTCAGGTGTGCTGCTGTATGTCTACTGCTGAGGTCACTCACACAGAGACCTACTGACAGATTTATGAGAGCCTGTAGCTGTTGCCTGTGGGACAGCAGATATGGAGCTTCTGAAGCGAAACTGAGCTGGAACCAGAAGTCTCTGCCTGGCCTAAGAAACAGTACTTTTGACTGAGAGAGATGACGTAAGGGTAGTAGGCAGAATTTCTGAGCAGAAAAGCAATGATGGGAACTTAAGTCAAATGACAAAATGCTGATAACTCCAGGGCATGGTAGGGTGCATAGGACAAACAAACCTTTTTAGAAATGCACAGGATAGACTCAGGACAGCCAGCTCTAGTACCATCTGTCGTACTGCCTTTGGATGGGTATTGAGAAACAGGAATCTTGTTTCAAAGGAACTACCAAAGCTAAACACGCACATCCATACACACAAAAAAGTGGGACAGTCATGGACACAATCAGGTAATAAATTTGAATACATTAACGCTAGAGTAATCTCATTTAACCTCAGATACCTACCTGAGTTGCTGCTGCTAGGGACAGGGCTCCTGTACAGGGCAGCTGTGGGCAGAAGGGACCGGAGCTGCTTTCTGCAGAGAGTGCTCGCTTCTCCACAGGCTCTGTCGGTAGCCTGCTGCAGCCGTAGCCCTGACTGCAGCATCTCTAAAGAGTAGTCTGAATGAATCCAGGACCAAACACATCATAAATCACCATGAATGGCTGTTCCCCAGGTTTTTGCTTGATTGGGGTTTTTGGAGGATTGGGATTTTAGTTTGTTCTTTGTTTTTACATGCCACTGTGTTTCTGGTTTCTAGCTAGGATGATAATCAGTGCTTTGAAGTGTCTCAGTTTTTGTTAGCACAATTCTACTAAGCTTTTATCAGAAAACACTGGAAATGCCCCATGAGAGCTTGATTTTATCAAGAGCTCCAACTAGGTCAACTCAAAATATTCACAGTCTAGGGAGGCCAGATGAATTTTAATAAATAGCCACACTGAACCCCAGATCTTGTACTCTGAGATTTAATTTTCCTTTGTCACAGAAATGTGAGCTCTGAGGCATGAACTTGAGGCCAGGCAATCCACAGAAATTTGAGCTCTCTTTCAGTTCTCAGTGCCAAAAAGAGATCTTTATTTCCAAACTCCTGCTGCCACCAATTGCATCAGCTGCTATACAGCCTGCTATGCCTTAGGAGTTAACTAATTAGATACCAGTGTTTGCTTTCAAGAATCACTCTCTTCTAATTGCTAATGTTTCAAATTTGTGGATTAGGTATTTCATGCAACTTTACCCGAATATTTTTTGTTGTTGTTTAAAATCACATTGCAATACCAACTGGCTGATAAAAAGATGTGGAGCAGAGGATTTGTATTCCTGAACCCATTTTATGCTTATTCTAGTTCTTTCCTTTCAATAAACATGAAGTCTCTATTGAATTAATATCTTTTCCTGTATTTGCACAGGATTTAACACAATGCCTATAAAGTAAAAATATGCATTAGTAATAAGGATTTCAAAGTCAGGGAGCTGTATTTATTAAGGTTTCATTTGAGCGTAGTTTCAAGTGACACAACCCCACTGGTATACATGAGTTAATCTGTTCTACAAACAGTTGATTTTTAAAAGATTTGTCTGTGATCTTTTGATACCTCACCTGATCAATGTCATCTGCCAGTGATACAATATTGGGACTGGAAACTCCAAGTAAGGGCAAATTTCCTTTTACTTCACTGCAGAGAAGAGAGAACTGGTTTTTTTTTCCCAAATTTATATGAAGATCCACTTCTAAGAATTAGGATTAACTCAAATTAAGGCATATTTGTACAACCATCAAACAGCTGAAGCATGATTGTGGTTACACAATGATATATCCATTAGGAATTTCAGTGTGGCCATAAGTCTGCTGAGGAAAAAAGAACTGAGAGGGAAACCCAGTCTGAAGGGACTACATTTCTTGTCTCCTGGGCAAAAGACATCAATCAGTGCCTCCTGGCTACTCCCGGGAAGCTGGAAAAACTCTCTGTTGGGGGATATTAATTGTAATATTCATTAAAATAACCACTTGGAGCTGGGATCTTGAGTCTGAGAGTCAAGGTTCATCAGACAGTCTCTTTCTTCATGCATCTTTGTGCATAAACCAGCTCTTAAACCCACAGGAGAAAGAAGTGTTTGTTGGTGCTGCTGCACTCTTGAGATGGTTTTGTGCTCCCAGACCAGTTCGGGAAGGAAAATGGCCAGTGGGAGAGATGGGAGCTTCCCTGGCACCTACTTGAGAACAGCAAAATATTCACCCATTCTTCTGTAAGGTGCAATTAAAAATTGCCCTTCAAACCCACAAAACTGAAACAAGAGGAAAAAGGCCTTAAACACTGACAAGAGAAATTGCAAAATGCTGAGCTGAAACAGTAGTGGAGACTGGACAGAAATTAATGAGCTGAATGTGAATATAGGAGTAAGAAATGGGAATTAATCGTGGTGACCAGAACAGAAGTGACAAGGGAGGAGAACTGAGGAACTGAGTAATTAGGAGCAAGAGAGGCTGAATGCAGCTCGTGATTTGCCAGCCTGTTGGCCATGGCCATGCAGAGTTGAAATCAAAACCCAAAAAATCAGACAAGAGTACATGTGGCTGGCCCTTTAAAACCCAGCAAGGACATTTTTTCAGCTACAATGCAAGTAATAACACACATAGACAATTGCCTTTTTCAAATTGCTCCTCTAAAATTGTTCGAAATAATGAGATATACACACCAAATAGTCCTCCAAAAGATAACATATAGGAGGGCAAAAACCGGTTTTCAAAAATTGAGACCTTTAGGAATGCATTTAGGATTTTTTTTTTTTAAATTTATTTTTAAAAAATAATGAAAGCCAAAGTGAAAAATTAAAGTGAGAGAGGGCTCTTTTCTTTAACTGGAATGAGGAGTTGGGAATTACCAGTTTGTGGCTCTTCCATGTATTTATCTTTATGCCAAGTGATTAACAGCTGTTTGAATTTAGATTTTTAAATTACCATTCTTTTAATTTCCTTTCTAGCTTTTCTAGAAATGTTGTGCATAGAACTAACACCGCTGGATTTATATATTTAAATGCATAAAACATAGGAATTTTGGTTAAAAAAATTTAATAGCTATAGGGACCTATACAAAATGAGGTTTTAATCCCAAAATATTAAAGGGAAATTATTAACAATTCTGTATTCACAATTCATTTAAGCAAGTTGCTAAGTGGTTGTGAGTCATACCAATCTGCCTTTTGATCTGACTATGCTGAGCACATTAATGCTTTTGTCTCCTGTGAGTTGAAGATAGGCTGAAGTCCCAAATCAGAGGCAAAGGGGAAGAGAGGACAATCCCTCAGAGGCCAGGCTCCCCCTCCTCATGCTCTTCTGGACTGTGGAGTCCTCAAGTGATGTGTACAAATAAATTAGCTTTGTTTGTACAGACACTGGCTTGAGGATTGCAGAGTCTCTCCAGACAGTCATTATCTCTGCCAGTACAAAATTTTTTTCCTAATATCTAATCTATGTAATCTCCTTTGCTTTTTTTTTTTTTTAACCAGTCTGCTACAATCACTATAATGAAATATTCCCTACTTTTTTGTTCAGATAGGTAAATGACTTTTGCAACCTTACAGCTGCCTTCGGTTTTCTTATTGGGGTTTTCTGAAGTGTTGGGTGACTTCATTGCTCTCTTCCAGGTTGTGGGGCATTACTGACAACCCCTCCTTTCCTGGAGGACAGTGCCCAGGCAGGTTTCAGAGTTTCCACCCAGGTTTTAGGGGACGAGGGCAGAGGATTACTGTTGTACTTCTGTCTGTACACACAACTATAGGGCTTGCCCTTTTTTGCAGTAGATGGTCACTACTGAATTGTGCCAGTTTATCCAGCATGGTAATGCCCAGATCTTTTGCAGTAAATTGTAGGTAGTTGTTCCCCTTTGTGTGTAGCTGAATCCTCTTGGGTCAGTGAGGCGTCTTCAGCTGTCCTTTGAGTAGCATCCTTGCTTTTCAGACCATTTTTCTCTTTTCCCAAGGTCACTTTTTTTTTATTCTAGCCTGTGAAATATTTTTAGTCATTTTACCTGCTGGTATCTTTATGTGTGGGCGAGAGTGAGGAACCTGCTGGCCCGATTCTTTGACACAAATGTGTGAATGAGAGTGTGAGTACCATCACTGTTTGCCATAAGGGTTCTGTATGTGTAAATTGTTAAGAGAAATTGCCATGACAATAAACTCTGAGAACCTGCTCAAATGCTAGATGATAGTCCTTATTTACAAGTGTGGACATGGACAGTAAATTTCAAACAATATGTAAACATGATTGTAAATGTTACATTTGCATAATTTTATTGTACTTTTCCTTTACTCCAAAATTATGTTCTGCTCTGCTCACCTTTATTGTCTCTTTTTGTTTTTATTTGACTAGATTTTGAAACCTATTAGATCCAGCACAGATGTCAGCTTTCAAAAGAGATCCTACTTACCACCCTTGCTCTCAACCTTGCAGCTGCTTCTTCCAGTGTATCACATAAGTGAAGCATTTCATTATTTGTGTAACTTTTCTATCCACCTCATTACTCCTTTCCCCCTTTCCTTTTTGAAAGGTGTGTGGCAATGGCATATTTAATGTAACATACTTTCCCACTGTTTTGCTGAGAGAAATGCATAACCTGAAATCTATGACCTTTTTTTGAGTTCATGTCTTCTGATGCTCTCTTCTTTATACAGCTCATCTTTTCTTTCAGACACTCTATCTTCTCTCCCCCTCCCCCTCAGTAACATCTTTTTTTAGGATTCTCCATCTTTTATGGTTCTTTTCCTTTGTTCTTCCAATCTTGGCTCCCCTGATCCCTCCTGTGTGTTCCTACAGTGCCCACTAATGCTCTTAAACTTACCTCCTCTGTTTTATCTTTCTTGGAATTGAAAGAAATTACAAGAAAAAAAGGAAAGAGAAAGCATTAAAGAAAGGCAGGCCAGTGCTAGGGTTGGGGCTGATGCAGAACATGCCTCTGACCATGACCTGATCTCAGGGGACTGTCCTGTCCTGAGATGCCTGCCTTTCCCCTTACCCACCCTGCTCCCACCAGCTCCCCACTCCTCTGCCAGCCACTGCTGCCCCAAGCTGCCTTCCTCTTGAAATGTGTGTGGGGATTCAAACATAACCACGCTGAACTTTTTTGTGGAGGAGACATAAATGTGGTAGTTCATCAATGGCTAGACTTTATTTTCAATGTTCTGGTGTTTTAAAAGAAGACATTACCAGCAAAAGAAACTGCTGAAGATTCAGTGCAGGCAATTAAATAGATAATACTCAGTTAATGAGGGAATTGGTTTCTAGAAAGTCAGTTTTAGGCAACAGTTTGTAATTCCTAAGTCAGTTTGAGTTGCTGCATTTCTCCTTCCTCCACGCCACGTTAATTACTTCAACGACCTTGCTGGATCCCTGCCTAGCAAGGCCTTGCCAAATCTCTCTTTTCTTGCTTTCCATCTCTGTCACTTTTCTCATCCTTTTCCGTTGCTGTTGCAAACCTCAGGCGTGGGGGAGTAACTGCAGCTGCCCTCCCACTGGTGCATGTGTCTGCAGGGCAGGATTTTCACTTATATATTTATTTCCTACCTGTAATGACAACACTTGAAATTTCGGACTTTCATTTTGTTCCAAAGAACTTCTTCCCAGTGCAATTCCTACCATACAGACCCATATCACCTACTTTTTCTGTATCCTTGTGTATTATCAACATTCAGCTATTTTATTGGGGGAAGAAAAAAAAAAAGAACAAAACTAAAAAGAACAACAAAAACAAAAAAATGCAGGGAAAATCTGAATTTTAGATATTTTTTCTGATGTTGGTCAGAGCTGACTGGAAAAACAGATGCACAAATTGACCTCTACTTTCTATCCAAACCTCACTGCCACCTTAAAACTACACTCTGGGATTCCCATCTGCAAGGAGCACTAAGCATCTCCTGAGCTTTTGGTGCCTCTGTTGGCATCTCCCATGTTTCTTCCTGCCCCAAACACTCATTGTGCTTCCACTGAAATTAAAGATGAGTGTGCTGTAAGGGTGACTTGAAAGCACATTTACCCTTTGCTCAGCAGGTACAATTGTGCTTGGTACCTGGATGTCAGTTGTAGTACCTTTATAGGGTTGGGGGTTTTTTTGAAGGATGATTTGGACTCCTCCTTCCACTGCTCCCGCCCTAGACCATGCCACATGCTGGGAATGAATCTTTGTCTCTAGAAAAATTTGGAAGATAACCTCTTTCTACCAATGGCACGAACTAGGGAGAGTGGCTTTGATCACTTTGTGTCTTTTAATGAAAAAGAAAAAAACAAGGGTATGGAGGCCAGAAGTCCTTGAAGAATATAAGAGACAGAGAGAGAGAGAAAGGAATAATAAAAATTAAAAAAAAGCATAAAAATAACAGCTGATATAGCAGCATCAAGGCCCACCACCAGGCTCTCATCATGACTATCAACTAGTTTCTGTGTCCTGAGAGCACTCACAGATGGCTGCCAATCTTCTGCTCCCTGTATTTGATCCTTTGACCAGCAAAGTATCAGGAGTAAGCAGAAGGGGAGAGAGACACCAGAGGACCCATGTGTGTTTGGTGGCACTGCCTGACCTGGGGGTCAGCACTGGGAAATAAAATGCTGAGCACTGGGAAGACAGAAGGACTTTGATCTATCTACCATGCAGAGCCCACTGCTTCTATCTTTTATCTAAAGATTTTCAATGTGCTGCCCCAATTGCATTGTGTGGAAAAAAAAAAAGGAAAAGAAGTAAAAGCCTTTACATACCCAGTGTGGTGAAGCAGTCTAGTGTTGCCTGTAGAAGCTGCATCCTTTTCCAGTTCCAAAAAGCTCCTGTACCAGGATGGAGCTCATTACTCCTCATTACTGGGGCCTCGCACAGTGGTGGCAGCGGCTGCTTCTTCTTGCATCAGTCCTTCATGTAATGCAGAAATGGCTTCTTTTAACAACTCTCTCTCCTGGATACTATAATTTTCTGTTTATTGGTACTAACACGGTAGCACGGCCAGTATATCAGCACTGATCTGGTACAATACTGCCTAAATTGTAATACTGCTAAGGAAAAATGTGTAATCTGAATGGTATTACTTACTTGTGCAATGCAAAAAATATTAATTATAGAAATTGATTGAATGGGACATTCTTGGTATTCATTATAACCCATTATCTGAGACATCTAAATATAACATAAGATCAGAAACAAAGGAAGGAAGATAACTCAAAACAATTTTCTTTACCATAGTAAAGCAAACTAGTTTGGTGTTATCCAAAGTTTGCCTTTTTATTTTTATTTCATTTCCCCAGTAGTTCTGCAGTGGCAATATGCCACATCTTTCAGCTTTTTAAATTTTTTTTTTAATGTTTTTCCTGGTGAAGGCTTGCTGATGTGTGTGCTGGGAACACGCTCCTTTCATAGGAGACATATAAGCCCGGTTTCATTTCGCTCCTCGGTTACGCGATGTGAAAAGCCGCTGCGCAGCCACTGCAAGTTTTGCTGCCGACAAGGACAACCCGCACGTGTGCGGGGCGGACGCCGCCGCACCCCCCTCCCCCGGACCGGGGTGGGCGGGGCGGTTGGGAGGCGCGGGCGCGTGCCGGGGGTGACACCTGGCGGGCGCGCGCAGGAACGGCCCCGGCCGGGGCCTCGCCGCACCCCGGCGCAGTGGCGCTGCCGCGGCCCGAGGAGGGAACGGACACGCCGGTCGCCAGCGGGCAGCGCCCCAGCGCTGGGAGGGACGGGGCTCCCCAGCGGCAGCCGCCCGCCTAGCGCTGCCCGAGGCGAAGGCCAGACCCTGCCCCGTCCCAGGGGGACGCTCCCTTCCCCCCTTGCGGCTTTTTCCCGGTGAAAGAGCGGGGTCCCATCGGGAAGTTGCAGGGCGGCGGGAGCTGGGACTGGCGTGCCCGTGGAAGGAGGGGATGATCCGCCCCTTGCTGAGGTTCATCTCGAACTGCGTTGCCTCATTAGAAGTTGATGAGAGCAATACGGATGATCAGTCCCGTGCTGAGGTTGATCTCAAGCTGCATTGGCTCATTAGAAGTTGATGACACCAACACCTGTATTATTGATCACGAGGTCATCAGCTAAAGTAGGGGCAGAGCACAACTGACAGTAGGCATTCTTCAAAAAAAACAGCCTTCTTCATATCTCAATAAAAAGAGCGTGGAATATTTTTGTTAGGATGCATCAGAGGCAACCATCTCTGTTAAGACCGCTCCCTGAGACCCATGTGACTGCACTACAGCAAATTCTTCCTAGGTCGTTGGGGTTGGATCCAGATGCATTTCACTTGGCTTGAATTGACTTCAGGAGCTATGCACTCCCAACTTAAATAATGAAAAATCACAGTGCTCTGCCACTGCGTATAAAAGTAGCCCCAAACAAAGGCAGCCAATGGGGCAAAGCCAGTATGTGGAGGTCTGATTTGACTCCGGGGACATGCAGAGGCTGAGGACTGATGGAAGAAGTAGTTTTGACTGCGAGTGTCTGGGGAAGCCTGGGCATGTCCCTGGAAGGAAACCCCAGCAGAGAGCCTCCTTCCAGCTGGCTGCCCACAAGGAAGGTGGGCTTTGAAGTTGTGCACTGCTCCTGGTTGTTCCTCTGGTTGCATCCAGGGCAATGGGATTTTGTCCTATGGTCTGTAAGCAAAGAGGCTGGCCAGAAGGACACCCACTCCTGTCTAGTTCTGGTTTTAGGAGGAGCGTCCTGGTAAGGGGTAAAATATCGCTGGTTATCCACTGTCGGAGTGCAATGGTACAGTCTTTAGGGCTCCTCCACAATTCACTTGCTACCTGTATCTTGGTGAGAATGGGAAATGAATCTAAAAATCGTGTTTGAGTTTCCTGGGCTTCCACTTGTGTAGTTAAGTTACATTTGTGGGTGTTGAAATATTGTATGCAAATACATGCGTTTCGTTTGCATTGATTTTACGCTGCCTTTCCCTTCTTCTCCAGAGCTCCTAGTCTGTGTGATGGGATTGCTGAGAAACTCTGATTCTATATATTTCAACCTTTTCCATTTTTTGCGTATCCCATTCCAGCTTTACCTAAGAACCCACACTCAGTCTGTGAGGACAACAGGCAAACCAGAGCCATGCACCCTAAGGGCCTCAGACACTGAACCATTTTGGGGAGGTTTTCTATGGAGAATCACATATGTGAGGCGATACTCTTCAGCTTTGAAACTCAGCGGATGAAAGGAATGCTTTTTCTCCATTAGTAACAGACAGATAACTTTCATAATATAATATTTAATGAAAAATATATTAGGTATTTATATGTAATATTTTATATATATGTCTGGAGTGGATGTTATGGAAAGCAATTGTCCTGGCTTTAGGGGCTGGAAAGAAAGTTTGCCTTTGCTTAGATATATAGCACTCCACTCTAGGATGGTGTCATTTGATAATTCCTGCCACATGTTCTTATGAGTAAGATGTTTTTGTTTCCTTACTGTGTCTCCCCCCATGTCCTGCTGAGTAATATTTCAAATGGCCACAGTCAAAAAAAGCATGTGACAACTTCCAGATGTTCCAATAATCAAAGCGATCTGCAGATCTAAGGGAGCACACCAACAAACAAATGAAGGATAACTTGAAGGGCTACAGCCTAGGTGGGGGGTCACGTTCAGAGGTGGTGTAGCAGGCTGAAGGATAGTCTTTTAATATCTGGAGAATTCACTGATGTCTACATCATTTGCTAAAAATGAGACAGTCTGATGATGTGGCTGGGCAGGCAGTAGAAAACGAAACATGGGGCCTGGTTGTGGTTTTCCTGCAGCTTGGAGCTGCCTTGGCTTCCCAGGGGAGGAAGGGGGGCTGTCACGGTGCAGCGCAGCTCTGAGCTGAGATGGCTGCTGGGCTCCAGCTCATGTTATACAGCTGAGGCTAGGAAACACAACCATGCCCTGCTGCCATGCACACCACCACCACGTCTGTGGCTGCTTCCTTGCTGAGCTGGCAGTGCCCAAGGCAGCACTGCATTCATTTCAGAGAGGGGAGGACACCTCTTAGAGCAGGGAAACACGCCTGCTTCTGGGTTGCTCCTAGCTGGCTTCTACAGGCACCTCTTTAGGTGTTAATAACTAGTCCACAGCTGGGTTTTGGGAGCCCTTCATCAAAACCCTTCATTACCCTAGGTGATTTTTGTTGGTCTGTCCTCCCAGCTTTATAGAAACAGATGTGATAATTGAAAGTGTACGGTGGGGCAGTGTATTCTTCTTTGGGAATGTGAAAACATTTGTCATCAAGGAAAAAAAAAAAAAAAAGCTTGTGTTAATCACTGGCAACCTGATATTTGTAAAGGTGAATGAGCACAGCTCAATGTATGGAGTGGCAAGTAAGAACAGTAGGATGGGCAAGTAAGAACAGTAGGATGGAGGCTGCATGTCCCTTATTTGCTACCATGCAGGCTGAGCGGTCCTGTCTCTGGTCACAGAAGGGACAACGTTCCCGCCCCGTGGGATCCTGCAGCAAGTCTGCTGGTGCCTTTTCATACGCTGGCATTTCATGGCAGCACGTCCTTTGGAACAGATGTGCTCTGCAGCTGCCCATGGTGTGTACAACTGGCACAGTTCTGCTGGAAAAGTGTTTAACAAAGACTTCCATGTGGAGCAGTGATGGAGAGAGGCAGGCATAATAATTATTATTATTATTATTATCATTATTATTATTACTACTAGTTTGTGTGGAAACATTGCTGGCTCAAAACCTGGCTCAGCCCTGATGAAGAAAGGAAGATCTGATGATATCGAGGGAACTGCTGGGCTTTTGAACATTGCTGTGACTCCTACAAGCTGATGCTTTTGCAGTGTAGCTAACTGGGACATTGCTGCCAACTACTCTTTCCACTTGGTAGTAAGGCTTTATATGACTTTTTGTGAAATCCCATATCGGTCTTTTCCCTCTTGGGAGGTAAAGGTGTAACATGCTAGCAAATTGAGTTCCTTGCTAGGAAAAGGAACAACTTTGTGGTAGTTTGTCCACCATCAAAGGTGACTTTTGTCAGTCAGGCTCTCGGTGTTGCATTCCACAATCATTTGGAGAAGTTTCCCCCACATAGAGGGGGAAAGACTAATACACTGTTCACTTAGAAAATGGGACCATGGTGGCCGTGTGCATGGAGGGATCTGAGCCTGGGAAGGCCATTGGCTGCAGTGTGATGGACTTGCAGGAGGCACAGCATGATATGGACAAACACCCAAAAGTGAGGACAATACTACAACTCATGAGGACACTGACGCCTGAATGTGCTGCAGGAAGGTGGTGGCCATGAAAAATTAGATCTAGGCCATATAACAGGTATTTATGGCCCAGAGTAATCTCTGTCCTGATTCATGTCTGTAAGACTACGATGACAAAGTTGTCTTATGTTGTAAACCCTGAAAAGGTCCGGAGGCCTGCGTTCTTCTACTAGCTGGAGTATTGACAGCATGTGCTTCCTTCATTTATAAAGTGGTTGTCAAGACTGCAAGCTCTTTGCCCACGTCCACAAGGAAAGTTGCAATTACCTATGTATGGTAAATTAAAAATGGAAACTAGTCACTGCATTGTAAGCTGACTCAAAGACAGATCAACAGTGGGGAGACCTGTTAAAGAAAATAAAGCTACAAACCAGAAAACTGTGGGAGAAAAAAACAAGCGTCCTCTATCTACTATTCACCCATCTATGGTCATCCACCCATCTCTCTACTAGTTACATATTTGGATATTTTTATTTAGCAAACAGGCAAGAGAGCGGCATGGGGAGGTCTGGCTGGGTCAAGAGGAAAGTGGCTAACGGACCTTTCCCTGGCTGGTAAATCCATGCCTGATCTCCCATCAAGGCTTCATAGTTTAGAAAGAATTGCAGTTTCTTCTTCAAAAGATGTGTCAATCTGTTACAGATTAAGAAGACAGTATGCCTTCCACATTTAGTCTCCCCGCAAAGACTGATTTTTGGAGGATTTGCTAGTCTCTTCATTTCAGACACATTTCTTAATGTGTTTGGATTTCTTTGTGGTTCAACTTAGACTCTGTCCTTTCTGAATACTATAAGACTTGCTGTGCGGTGTTTGTCCTTTCATGGTCACTACTGATACATACCCACTGCACTTATTGTGCTCTACTAAAATCATTTTGTCAGGGTAAAAATTAAAAATTAATATATTCCCTTAGAGTGAGCACTCCAAACAAAATTTTGTAATGAAAATTCTTCAATCATTTCCAAACTGAACTTAATTTAAAATGAAAGACAAATCTTTCCCTTTACTACTACCCAGATGTGATCTTCCCAAAGCTCCAGACATGAATAACCTCTCCAAATTTTCCAGCTATTTCAATGTTCCGACCATACTGAACCCAGCCTGTGACTCTAGCACCCATTCAGGAAAACCTACAGATAAGGCCAATGCCTGACATTATCCATTAAAATCAGTGGTCATGCATTATCTACTTTACCTTCTCAGTTTTCATTCCCTTCCATTGTTTATTTGCAACTAGACCTCCATTTTGGCCTTTTTAATGAGAACTTGGGAAGTTCCAACTACTTTCCTGTCTCTGCCTCTTCTTTCTTTAGCCTCTAGTCTCTTTCCCTTATTTTAATAGCCATCATTCTAATCTCTTGACTGCAGATCTTGGCCAAATCCTGATAAAGTAAACAGAAAGGTTTTCCCTGGAATTTTAGATGTGTTTCTATTGTGTTCCCCTTATTTTTCTTGCTGTCCGAGTGGCTGTTTTAAACAAATATTTTCAGAACAACTTGTCCTCAGTTGACTAAACTGGTAAATAATGGATAAATATAGTTTTGATTTGGAACAGCTTTCTGGCAAAGGATGGAATATAGCACTAAAGAAGAATTTTTCTCACCTTGAGTCATGGGCTCTGGTTGATAAAATTAAAACCATTTACTTAACCTGCTTGTACAATGCACAAACATCAGAGATGTCCTTAAGCTGCACTGATATTTTGTGCTGCCTATGCTACACCAGCTACAACACCTGGGCAGTAATTGCATTTTGTGAAACAGAAATAGCCTCAGTTTTTTTCTTTCTTTCTTTGGATCAAAAGCAGCACAAATGTAATTTATATATTTAAGCAAAGGCTCAGGCTCATTTTTCCCAGTTGCTCTTTTTTTGCATCTTCTGGGAAGGAAATGTTGTGCTGTCATAAGCTTCGAGCTTCAACATGCAACGATTGTATTATAAATTCCTTGGTGTCGTAAGACTGGCTGCCTACCTCTGTAACTCAGTCCTGCTGTGACAGTCCTGTCTTCTTATCAAAATGTATTTCACCAAGCCCACAAAAGGAGTGTTGCTATATTTGTTGGGCTGAAACTTTGCATATTGCCTACAAAGCATACAGAAGACCTTTACACATATATTTCTATGTGTTTATTCACATGGAGTGTCTAGAAATATAAGCATTACAGTCTTCTTGATATACATAGTAAAAATAAATATCCAACTCACAACAGTAATGGGAATATAAGTCATTGTATTTTGAATTTTTATTGTAATAAATTATAGCAATAGTTCACACAACCCAGCTATTATCTCAGATTGTCTCTCTGCAGAATCACAAAAACAATCTGAGTCATCCCGACTTGATTCATGTTCAGTTCCTGTTTGGGAAGGCTTCCCTCGCCATCAGACCGCCTGGTAACGTTTTTTTTTTTCTGTGAAAGCTCAGATTCTGTACAACAGTCCCACAGTCTATGGCGAGTGCTGCAGCATGAATCATGGAAAATATGCATCCCTGCTTATTTGTAGCTGGTTATTTTTGCAGAATTCCACGTGGAAGAAGAGCCATGGGATTTTTTTTCAATGTGATACGTATGTCTTCTTGGCGCTCTGATGGGAATGGATTAACAGAGACTTATCAAACATATCGAAAGATACTCAATATTTGAAAGAGGGAAAAGAGGTGGAGTTGTCACGTAGAGTCAAGACTGAATATGAACCAGCTTCAGAAAGAAAGAGTGAATTTGCTTTTATGAATAAAGCAACGCACCAGAGAATTCTTTCCCTGTTTCTCCCTGGATCCTCTTCACAGTCTGTCACTAAATTCTTGTGAATCTTCTGTTTATCTTTGTTGTGGTTTTCATTTTACCTATGTATAATACGTTATTTTAATTAGGACCTGCAGAATATATTCTTTCCATTAGTAAATGGACCTGATTAATTAATAAATTACTTTGGCACTCTCACCTGGAAAGAATGATAGGAACAGAGAAAATGACTTCTACTTGCCAACCTTGCTTACCTCACTTGAGAGAGACCTCCCTGGGGTGAAATGCAGCACAGTAAATCTGTGTAGTATCTTGGACACGAGGTGAATAATAATGCATGACTTCAGGATAATGAAGCTACACAGAGTAACGATGATACCAGCTGACATTTCTGCAGCTGAACAGTTCAGCAGTGAGCAGCTTTGTTTCTGATAGTCTCCTGCAAAAATATGGTACTCGTGTGACTATTAGTAACAGTGGTAGTATTAAGGGCTGCTAAGAGAATAAAATAATCATTTAAAGCATCAACAGATGTTACAAAGATTAGGGCTATCATATATAATTGGGATTAAAGGAACTCTAGGAGAAAAAGTCTGAAGTGCTCAGTCATTTGATGGCAGATGATGGAGCAATAGTCACTTATCCACTAGGCAGAAGTGAAGTCAGACGCAGAGAAACAAGGTGTAGGAGCTGTGCTTGTGTGCCGGAGCACCATCCACGTGGGAGCAGTGAGCTTAACTGGGACACACCGGGTCGTGTCCAGGACATCAGCTGGGCCTGAATGCCAGGAGCAGAACTAGTAAAAAAATGGGAATATGCATTTTTGTCAGGGAGGCCTTGTTTCCTCTGTGCATGTGTCGAGCACTGAAGCACGGTGTTTGCTTCAAGCACTCCTAAAGACTGCCTGAAAACCAGAGAGGATGCAGGCAACAGCTCTGAGAGCAACCAGAAGACTGAAAAGCACCTTCTGGTAGAAGTTTTAGGTACAAAGTCTTTTAAGCATTTTAAGAAAAGGTTAAAGGACTACTGGTTACAGATGGTATTTACTTCAGGACTAATGCTCTTCCAAAAATAAAGATATAAAAAGATCTGGTGGCTGGAATTGGACAAATGCACAGGAAGAAAAGGCTACACATTTTACCAGTGAAATACTTAGCTGCTGGTGTGGATTGCAATAGTTTGTTGTGGCTTTTCTACCATTAGTAATTTTTAAATCGAGAATAGATGTTGTTGGGTTTTTTAAAATCTAAAAAATGTACTCAGGTTTAAACTGGATCAAATTCAAGGGTGTTCTGTGTCCTAAATTATGCAGTTAGATAACCATATGGTGACTCCTGGTTTTACAATCTGAAAATCCTTTTGCTCTGACAAAACAAGCTGGAGGAATTTTTACTGTGACTGAGAATTTGGATGCTCATTGTGTTTTCTGGGGTCAGTACTCACCTTGCTTCCTCCTTCTGAACCAGCTTAGCACGGACTGGTCCTGGCTGCAGAGCCACACTAGGCAGACCTGTCCTGCCTAGCCCAAGGATGCTCCTTTTTCACTTATTTCTCTCCTCCCAGGCTGGAACCCCACATTCATTTTTCCGAGGAGCCAGGAGCCACCTTGAACCGGGGAACTTCTGTAGCGCTTTGAGAGTAACCATTCACAAAGACCTTACAGCTCTGAACTACAGCACGCACAAAGAACATTTTTTTTCTAGTGACTACAAAATGCTGCAATAAGCTTTGCTCAAATGAAATCTCTATTAGCAGTAGTGGAGCTTTGTATGTTAGCCACTAAGGATTTGATAATGGTGATTATACATTCTCTTCAGAACAACTTGCATTATTTAAGAAGAAAATCAAACTCCAATCAAGCTGTTCAGAGGTTTTGCAATATTCAGATGTAGAGCTCCCAGCTTCTCTGTTTTAGCCATTGGGGTACAGTGCAAAATGCCGCTAAGCTGGCAATAGTCTCAGGATTTATTGCAGTGACTGAACTTATAAATAGAAAAAGTTCACAGAAAAGCCTGCTCTCGTGAACTTTCAACCAGCATTTGCAAACTAAGAAGCCATAGATTATTTATATAATAAATGGATGCGTATCTGTCCAAATGTTTAATAAAGATAATATGTGAGAAGCACGAAACAAGTCATTTTCCTCTGCAGTAAAATTATATTTCTTCTATTGGACACAGGACAATGGCAATAACAGTTTAAACTTTTTGAAGCTTTTACGTACAGAAAATGATACTCTGACAAGAATTATACCAAAAATACAGGTCTTAGAATGGGAATTGTCAGGTCAGATGAGAACAAAATTTGATAAAGTAATGAATGAATTCTCTTTAATTGATATATATATATATACACACCATTTAAGGTAAACTGAATCGTGGAGTATGATCCATCAAAATCTGTTTTGATCAATACCCTTTGTCCCCGGGAAGACATGGGGACAGTGGTGCTATGATTTTAAAAGGTCAGATCACCTGTTTCTGGTTGCTTTGACTATTGAAGTACGCCTGGCCTGGAAAGGCAAATGCTTATTTGGCCTACAGTTGACATATACCCTACAACTGCTTGCTCCCTGCACATGCTCTATCCCTCCTCCCCAAAAAAGTACTAATCAAGGAGGTATGAATGTTACCAAACAAATAACATGAATTTTATCTACACCAGCATAATAATGGTGTTTTTCATTTACTGGGTGGTCCCAATAGACTTGAACACAACCTCTAGTCCCAGGCCAACAATTACCATCCTGTTGCCAGCACAGTGGGCTTCAGGACTGGGAGTCTGGTAAGATAAGCTGAAAATATTTCTTCCCCATGCATTCATGTACCAATTGCAACTCAAATATACTGAAGGAGTTTTATCTCTTTAAATATTTCTCCACATATCTGAATTTCAGATTTATATTATTGCCAATTCACTTTACATTTTGTATCACACCAAGTGCCTACATTAACTGTTGATATTGAGGCTTGACAAGAAGAATAGGAGGGAAGCGAGGAGAGGGGAAGGAGTAAAATGAAGCATGAGTGTATTAGTAGCATTTTAAAGCTCGAGTCTGGGTCTACTGAGTCTTTGGCAGCACATTTTTGGTCTCAAAACTGGAGGGGTGGTTGCCCACCAGCACTCAGCTGTTCCCAGAATGGGAGCCCATGCCGTCCCACTGGCACTAACCACACCGGCAGCATGAGGTCTACCACTCTGAAAGCACAGGTGTGCTCATTTAGCTTGCTTAAGTCTTTTCACTTAAGCACACACAAAATGGTTCTTTTGAGTTTAGCTCCTTCATCCTGAAAGGATGCAAAGATGACGGTGCTTCTTGCTGCCCAAGGACTCCCAAAGCCTTGCATCTTTGGAAGAGGTAAGTGGCGGAGGAGATGGACCTGCAAAGGTGAGAAGGAGCCTTCCTCAGAGCTAAAAATTACAGCACAAGTCTGGTTAAGATTCCAAACTCCAGCTTTATTGATTACACTAAAGAACTTCTAGTGTCACTAAATGCTGCTCTACTGCTGCTATTAGTAACAGGTGAGGAGATGCTACAAGGAAAAACATTTCACTCCATAAGACTTTATTAGAATGGCAGAAGGTGAAGCCAGATGATGGAAAACACATTTGTCAAGAGTTTCATGTGACAGACATCCATTCCTAAGCTGTCATGTTTTGTAGTATCTGCCTTACATTCCTACACAGGCTTTTCAAACAGTGAGAGGTCAGTTCCTTCAAATTTGAGTGATGCTGGCATTGATTTCTGTAGCTGCAGTCCTGTATCAAGAGATTATTTGTGCTGGCATCATGAGTTCAATACATATCTACATCCTTGATACTTGAATCTCAAAAACGTCTCTAAAAGAGATGCCAGTAAACTGTTATTTACTCTAAGTACCAGTTCTCTGTAGATGTAATCATAGTAACAGACGTCATATTTGTGCTAACACTGGCCAACAAGGGCTGAAGTCCTGGCTTTGTTGAAATCTTTGGTAGAGATTTGACTGAGAAGTGTGAATAGATTTTCACACAAAAATAAAAAAATGGAGGGGGGAAAAAATAGTTTTGTGTAATGGTAAAATGTTCTTGTTTTTCAACATCCTCGATGTCGATGCTCTTAGTTTATGAAATTTCAAGTTTGTTTGTGCTAAAATGAAACAAAAAGAGTTCATTTCCACATCTCTCTCTAAACCAGAAAACCTGACAGGGCTGTGTTTTAATGCAACTGCTGGCAAAACCACAGCCTAGCTAGGTACCAGGTGGCATAAATGGTGGGTGATGAGGTGAGTTATATGCCAATTGAATTCCTTCTAGTGAAGGCTGAGATTTGGTTCACTTTCTTAAAAGCTGCTGACACCCCAGTCTGCAGCCCCAGACAGTCTTTAGAGAGCATCCAGCCTTCAGACAGAAAGTTTCCTCTTTGCAGAGCTGATCTAGCAAATGCTCACACTAATCAAAGCAAGTCTGTCCATTTGCTTTCATTGAATTTGGAAGCCAGCCAGCTCTGTAAAACAAATACCTGTGGCCCAAATATCTAAAACATGAAAAACACTGTAGAGCATCAGGTCCTTGACCTGGGAGCCATATGAGATTTCTGAGTAAATATTTCTAAAAGCTGACTTGATTTTAAGGAAAGAAAATTAAATGAACTCACAGAGATGCCTCAGCTTTTTGGTGACCACAGGCATTACGATTAGCGTGTTGTACAGAGATTCAAAAATGCTGCCAGAAATTATAGGTTAAGTGAATTTTATATTTTTTGTTGTTGTTACAGGCCTTTTGCCTCTTTCCCTTTAGAATTAGTGTTTATTTATTCATGATGTTGACTCATTTTTAGTTGCTTCTTGCCGATGCATTTAAAAACGTGGGCAACGTCAAAAGCAGGAGAAACACCAGATGGCAGCAGCAGGCTGCTTTATCTGGGCTGTTAGAGCAAACCAGGAAAGACTACGAACCCAGATGAACGAAAGTTTATTGGAGTTTGTTTGCTTTTAGATCTCCTTCCTTCTGCCTATGCTTTCAGATTGTGGGGGTTTTTTCCATTCTATTTTTTTCTACTTATTATTGGAAAAAAAAAAAGCACAGCAGAGGAGGAAAATTGTTATGTCAGGTCATCCTATAGTGATTTAGTAGAAGATAGTAAGACCTGATGTGACCTGCTGAAAAGATGACATGAGGTTATGGCCTAGCCTACCAGCTCTTCACGTCGTATTAAACACTCCACAGGGGCAACATCTGGAGGGTTAAACAACTGCTGGGTAATGCAATTTTAAATACCACTTCATCAAAGTAATAGACTCCACAGGACCCTCTTGGGATCTGTAAACTGATGTGTTCCAGGCTTTGTGTGCTGCAGCCCTTTTGTGTAACACATTAAGGAGAGCCTGATAGCTCTGACTATTGCAGAGTGATAGAACTGAGGTTTGAAACTCATCTACAGTACACCGCCTTGCTAGGCCTGGCATCAAATGCATGGCCTTTATAGTTTTTCTCTGCTTTTTTTTTTTTTTTCCCCCCTCAAAATATCAAAGCTTGATAGTTTGTACACCCAAAACTCCTGTGAGCTGATGAAAAGATTTTAAAACAACTTATTTACTCTTGAGTCTATTTTAACAGCAGTGTATGAGATTCAAAAGGAGATTGGATCTCACGCTTTCTGTTTTTCAGAGTAGTTACAGAGGAGGGAGCAAGTCTTCTGTGTGCTCTTCACAACCAGCCAAGCTTTCAACCTGAATAACAAGCGGATTCCTTAGGTCCTTACCAGACCTGGCTTCCTTCCTGCATTCTTCAAATATGACTGTAGCTCCAGCAATACAAATAATGAAGGAAATGTGGTCTCTAGTTTGGTGGACTACAGAGGCTTGTGCCACCATTTAGCTGCAAATCGGCATACCTGACAGCTAGTAGAACAATGTGCAATTTTCCAAAATAACTCCTTCCACTATTTCAGAGCTGCTAAGCAACAATTAAGAAAAGTCCCATTAAATAATTAATCACTTTAGTCCCATTGAATAATTAATCACTTTAAGAGAGGGCAGCCCAAGAACTTTTTCTATTGCCTGCTAATGCAACATTTGCTTTCTGAATTCAAACCCAGCAAAACCCTTAGCCCACACAGATCCTTGCAGATCCCAAATTCTGGGCAGACAGAACTTGACAGCTGTCATCAACCAATCTTTGTCACTACTAGGAGCATGTGGAAGGATGCTTGGTAACTCCTTTCCAGGGAGAAAAATTTAGGGTAAGACTTGCAGCTGGCATAAGCCAGCAGCATTCAGCCAAGGTCAATGGAATGGCTTCGATTCTTTCTGAGCGAGTATCTGCCCTCATTGCTGTCCTTGCCTGCAGATCCCTTTCTCTGCTTTACTGCAGTCATTTCAGATCAAAGGGCAGTGGAAAATTCCTCAATTGCCTGACACAGTTTCAGTTAAAAAATGTCTCTGGGTATGTTTTTGAGTGATGACTTTCAAAGAGGGATGTTGATAGTAGGCATGGAGCAGGGGAAGGAGGTCTGAAGCTGACTGTAAGCCACTGTTACAATTTTATTCCTGTTACTGGGTGCTTGTAAACTCTGAGAGCTTATAGAGAGACCAGAGAAATGTGGTGTTGTACCCGTCTCCATTGAGTCACGTGAAATAGTCAGTGACACCTTAGTGTCAGCATGAGCACAGATCTGAATTGTCCCTAAGTGGGTGCTGCAGCTTCACCTGATGTCCTTCATGTCATTCCTGCCCAAAATGTTTGTTTCAGGCAGCCCTATCCACAGCTGATGATATGAGCTGATGATATTAGCTGATGATGTTATTTGGAAATTATAACATTTATAAATGCATATATATGAAATATGCCCTCCTCACTAAACTAGTTTGTGGTCTATGTTTTAGAAACAGAACTTAAGACTGCAGACATATGAGCTACTGTAATTTACTTACTGGAATTATTTTCCATCCCTCCTTGCTGCTGAGGAGGCCACGGCTGCCCTCCATCTGTGGAGAGGTCTTCATAAGAAGATGGGGAGCAGTAGGGAAACAGCATGGATTCTCCAAAGAATGCATTAGTTTATTTATTTATTTCAAATGTCTTTCATGTCTTGCTTTGTGCATCTTTTCCAAGAAGCAAATGCTTCACAGATGGAAAGAAGCAATTTTCAGTTGTAAAAATTCTAAACAGTTCAGGTGAAATGAAAAACAGAGCTTCCTGGAGACACGCCAGGGGTTTTTAATTTTTTTTTTCCCCTGGTCTCACTTTGATTGTGAAAATATTCATCCACCTCTAGACTTTATAGCATGAGAAATGCCCTGCCTGGGGTCTAATCCATGCCTGAGGTATCACCACAGGGTCGATTAGAAAGGAAGGCTCCTATTTCCACACAGACACTGCACATCTGCTCTGATTTTCTGCAGGGTAGATCTGCAGTAACCCTACAGAAAAAAATGAGTCTTACATAAACCAAGCTTATACTGGCATAGATCCTCTTCTGGAGGGAGATCTGCTATGTTGTCATCAGGAAAAGGTACTAATTTGTACACTGATACTCTGTTTTCTATCAGTTCGTATGGGTAGCTAGTGAAACGAGGGGGAAAAAATATCATAGGTGATGTGTGAGAAAGAATAATGAGCTTATTTTTAGATGCATCCCACTGATAAAGCCTTTCAAGATTTACAGCAGAACAAATTAGAAGGAGCTTTTGTAATCACCTTGAGAACTTTTGGATATCACACACTCCCTATGAGGCACTTAAATCTCAGCTTAACTCATCCTCCAGGATATCTGCCTCAGAGCCAGACACCTATAACCAGACACTTATATATCTATGACCTGTTATGCGTAGACTGAAGCCCAGTGGTAGACAAAATAGCATCTCCCCAGTGCTGCTGGCAGCTGTGGGTGTGGGGTCAGGGGGACCTCCACGCAGGGCACACATCTGAAATGGAGGGAATGAGCATGGGGGACTGGAGCTGCCTCTGGGTGACAGGGGAGTCCAGCTCCTGGACTCTAAATCATTTGAGACACTCAGGATCACAGACGGAGGGAAGTACAGAAGAAGGCCTGTAATTATTAGCTGCTGCTGTGTCTCCAGGAACGCAGCTCCGGAACACACTCATGCATAATGCTCAGCTGCTGGCTCACTTTGGATGTTGCAAGAGATTTTACAATGCGTATTTGACAGGCGTATCGTGCGGGGCTCTTAAAGGAAGAAAGAAAAACACTCAGCAGTGGGTGCTGAATCAGGATCTAAGTGTGTAATCCAAGGTTATTTGCTATAAAGTCTAGGACATTCCCTGAAAAATGTTGAGTTGTGCAGGAAATGGTTGGTTGTGTAACTGTTTGCAAGATATACAAACTCATCAGACTCTGACTCCTAAGTCTTATGACAATAATGCATTTTCTTCCAGACATGTTCAATTGCATATCTGATACACATAGTGCTCAGCCAAAATGACTTGTTAGTGATTTATTTTGAATATCCAGCTTTTACCATATGACATCACCTCCTTAACTTGATGAAAAAAAGGTTTAGACTGAATTCTTCCCATTAAAAATAATGGGGCAATGGTTTCTTGATGCCAATATTTACTGATATCAAAGCAAAATATTGTCTTGGTTATTTGTCTTAATTTAGCCCAAATAGTACACAAAGCACAGTGTACAAAAACAATATGTTCTTTCTTCTAAACCAGATCATCACTTACTAATTGCTATATGATTTGAATGAAAACAGAGGCATGATTCAGTGATGCTTTATGTCGTGGTTTAACCCCAGCTGACAACTAAGCGCCACACAGGCACTTGCTCACTTGCCCATAGGGGGATGGGAGAGAGAGTTGGAACAGTAAAAGTGAGAAAATTTGTGGGTTGAGATAAAGACAGTTTCATAGGTAAAGCAAAAGCCCCACACACAAGTGAAGCAAAACAAGGAATTCATTCACCACTTCCCATGGGCAGGCAGGTGTTCATGCAACTCCAGGAAAGCTGGGTTCCATCACAAGGAATGGTGAATTGGGAAGACAAACACCCTGCTTCTTTTTTCTTCCCCCAGCTTTATATACTGAGCATGATGCCGTACGGTATGGAACATCCCTTTGGTCAGTTGGGGCCAGCTGTCCCAGCTGTGTCACCTCCCAAGTTCTTGTGCACCCCCAGTCTCCTTGCTGGTGGGGCAGTGTGAGAAGCAGAAAAGGCCTTGACTCTGTGTAAACACTGCTCAGCAATAACAAAAACATCCCTGTGTTATCAACACTGTTTTCAGTACAAATCCAAAACATAGCCCCATACTAGCTACTGTGAAGAAAATTAACTCTATCTCAGCCAAAACCAGCACATTTTATAGAAATTATTGCAATATATTTGGAGGTTTTTTTGTTACCCTGATTGATAAAGAGGTCATATAAGATGCCTTCCTATATCTGCCTTCATCCAAAATCTCAGAAGGTTTGCTTTTTAATTGTCCATTATGCAAAATACAGCACGAGACCCAGGTCCTTTGCTAAGATCTCTAAGGAACAGCTACATTATGCATATAGATAGTAGTATATATAGTGTGCACATATGTGTGTGCATGCACATAAATGTAATACATTTTTCAACTTTAATTAAAGCTTACAGATCCCAATGATATTTGAATGTTCCTACAATTCAGGTGTTGCATTTCTGTTGGATTTGAATATATTTTGCACAGACCATTTAATCTAAATCCAACATGAAATCCAACCTTGTATTAGAGAAAATTACTGTGAGAATTGATATGCTCAGAAAAAATCCTTTGCTTCTGAGCACAGACCTGGACCCATTCAGAGATGTGCCTTGCCTTCCTGTGATTTGCATCTTACTTGGAAATTCACATGGAAACTCAAGGGCTACAAGCTCAGACCAAGCATCAAAGAAAAAGTAATTTAAAGCAAAGACTGCTGTATGAATACCTGAAAGACTTTGTACAGAACTAATCTGCTTCCAGCACACCAGGAAAACAAGATTTGGTCCAAGATTTTTGACTGAGGACTCTAGGACAGTTTTGACAACGGATGCATCTCCCTATTCCCTGTTAGATTTCTATTGCCCAATAAATCTTTAGCAGAAGCTATGAATGCATTTCTCTCAAACCTTTCCAACATAACATATTATGTTTACACACATCCAGCAGACCTTTGCTTTCATCCATATCGGGCGTTTTCTCCCCTGCCTTCTCTCTAACAGTTCCTGTACCAAGGGTGGAGTGGTGTAACGGGAACCATGTTGTGTCAGTGGTGAACACATGAAAGTCCATTCATCGACTTCTTCTGTGTCTCACTGACTATAAACATGCTCAAACAACGCCAGGCACATCTAACGTGAACTTTTAGCCATAGCTCACACGTCGTTGCTTCTATGTGGAGGAAGGAGGAGAATTTCTGCCCAGTTGCCACTAGATGGAGTAAAGCCAAAACTGTAGATTTAATTAGTCTTGCGATGGAAACGCATCCATTTCCTATCTAGTTTCTTTTATAAATGGTTCTATTGAGCTGAAAATCAAGCCTGTCTGGCTCTAGACAGAGTGAAAGAGCCCTGTTTATTTTAGTATGCTGCATTGACTTGTAACTAGGCTTCACTCAAACGATTTGTGGCATGTGGACTTTCCAGCCTGTACGTTGGACAACTGAAGTTAAATTCTTTAAAAGACTGGTTATCTTCTTTGTCCTCCAGCACCCAATTCAAGTAAGTAAATAAGGAGTCTAAACTACGGAGAGAGCCCTGGTGCTGTGACTGTGCAGGTACACAGGTTCTATCTTCAGACATCTAAGACAGATCATTAATATCTGATGGTGAAAGTCTTTTATTGATGGTCCATCTTCCTTCTTTCTCTTTCAGTCTGTTAGCATGTTTTTTGCACTTGCCTGTGCAGGCATCTAAACTCCCATCCTCTGCTCAACTAATGTACTAGTAATACATGGGGAAATCACAAATATGTCCTCTTGAAGTGTAGCAAATTATCACTTACACTGTTTTCACAGTGCAGGTGGTATTCCCAGATGTGCTCAGCATTGCCCTCGTTCCATTGCCAACTTGGGGAGTTTTACTGTTGCTTTAAATGGCAGCTGACAATAAAATAACAGTAATGGCTTCTGAAAATCTACTGCATACAGATGTGTATTTTGAAAAATGTAGTGCATTTTGAATGATGAGCATACACATATAAAGTTCATTATGCTGTTGCTTTTGTAATTGTCACAATTCTGTGTGTACATGAAACTGCTGAAATCCCTGAAAGTCCAAAGGTGCTTTATGTTTAGAGAATGGAATGGAATGGAATGGAATGGAATGGAATGGAATGGAATGGAATGGAATAGAATAGAATAGAATAGAATAGAATAGAATAGAATAGAATAGAATAGAATAGAATAGAATATTTCAGTTGGGAGAGACCTACAATTATGACCTAGTCCAGCTGCCTGACCAATTCAGGGCTGCCCAAAAGTTAAAGCATATTATTAAAGGCATTGTCCAAATGTGTCTTAAACTCTGACAGGCTTGGGACATCAATCACCTCTCTAGGAAGCCTGTTGCAGTGTTTGACCACCCTCTCAGTGTATATTCTAGTCCCGAGAACCCTTATCTCCTATCACATATTATTTGGCAAGAAAGTAAGCAATTCATTCATGCTCTTCCTTGAATCTGAATTATAAGCTATTTTTTAACTTTATTCTTTCTGAAGCAGGAACCATTTCTACTTCACAAACTTTGAAGATCTGCTAACTAAATGAATGCCTTGCAGATCTCTGCTACCACTAATATGCTTCCAGATGAGGCTGCTTGGATGTTATTTCATTTCCACCAAGTGAGGCTCCTTTTTACTGTACTCAGTGATGAAATGATTTAAGGCAATAGCTGGTCAGAAATCCAAATACATCTCATCAGGAGCTTTTTAAAAGAAAATGTTGTTGAAGAATGTTTCTGCTTGAAGAATAATCTTGTATTTTCTCCAGGAAGTTTTGAACAGATTTTGGAAAAAAAATAGAATGAAATGCTTTGAAACAGAATGATGTATCTACTTAAAATGTTCTGCTATGGTATTTTTGCTTTGTTTGTTTTAAAGCATTGAAATTACCATTTATTAAAAAAACCCAATAAATTATAAATGTATTTTATATTAATTGATCTTTTTACTTGAAACATCATTTTGTTTGGGATTTTAAAACCGCTTAGTGGAAATTACAGATCATCTGAACAGCAAAAATTGCCATTTCAGTGTAGAGTAGAACAATTTGGAATAAACATAATGTTTCTCCTTGCAAGAGTATTTCAGCCTCTTCTACAAAGCTCCCCATGCAAAATGCTTACCTCTCCATATTGTGCCTCCAAGACTGTCAGGGTTTAATGGCCAGAGATGGCTTGTGAGACCTCAGATGTGCAAGCAAAGCTGATTTTTACCACTCCAAAGACAGTGGAGTGGGGCGAAAGACAGGTATTCCTGTCACAGACAGAAGAGGGAGGACAGGCAGGTACAAAAGAAGGATGAAGAAAGGGCCAAGGGAAAGCGTTAGCAGTTCAGGCCTGCTTCTTCTGGTGCTTCCAGGGGGACAGGGAAACTGCTTCCAGCCCAGGACCATGATGTCTTCCCACATCCCAGCTCTTTCTTCAGCAAAGCAGTGGAAACGTCCAGGTTAGACCTCTGGCACAGGCAGAATCTTTTTCTTTCGCCCCTCTCTCTTCCATGGTAGTATCCTGACAAAGCAACACACCCAGGCCCACCATTAGCTCTGATTTTGACTAATAATTAATTTAATTTGCTCAGTTTAAGAGTACCATGCCAGAATTTACAGAGTATTTAGGTGAGACACATCTTCTGCTACCGAAAGGCATGAAACTTTCCACAATCAAATTATTTTTCCTGTTGAAACTGTAAAACCAGTGGAGCTAGCATATCCTAACGTTCCAAATGAGTTTGGGTGGAATATCCTACATGCTACAGGATTTTATGACACAAAAAAATAAAGAGTTTATTTACCATTGTCCACTAATAACTTTATGTTTGTATTAACTCCTTCTTCCTTGACATCCCTGCTGGAGTATTAGTTTAGTATCACATCTTACAAGCATCAGGTACATGAATAGCTCTAGCAATTAACCTAGACTTTCTTTCAGGGCTCTCATACATGTCTTCTAACAATTTCTCATCCTACTTTCTTCACAAAATTGGCCACCACTGTATTAAAAATGTTCTACAAAGGAGCTCATGATTATTTGTCACTTTGATTAAACACTTGAGTGTAGCCATCAATATCCATACACATTTCTGTATTCATGGGTCGGGCGATCCACCACAACTACCTAACTTCAGATTTCTACTAATTAAGCATCAAATAGAAAGGACTTCTCCAGTGTTTGTGGTACTCAATGTAGAGAAAGAAGCACTTTCACAGGGCAAATAATTTCTTCTGAAGACATGTGTAAGGCTGTGGCTGCAATAACTTGTAGAGATATTTGTGTCTCTGCCAGTCATAAAAGGGGACCTAGGTTATTAACTTAAAAGTAGATAACTAGTTTTTTGAAAACTATGCAGGATGAATCTCAACACTATGTCTTAACGTTAGCATCTAGTGAAAAAAATTATTTTACATCAATTAAAAAGCTCTGTATTGGTACTATAGCTATGCATATGCTAGTGCATATTTAGTGTATATTTCAGTATTAATGAGTCTATCTAAACCCCCATATAGTTATAACTACTTTATACTAATTTGCACCAACTGCATTTATTTCAAGATAGGGTTTCTTTGTGTTTCTTTTCTTTCTTGACCTGCCTTTCTATCTCTTCATAGTCTGGAAGACATCATTGCTTAAAAACTTGGTACGTGGTCGTAGTTTTTTTTAACTTATTGAAGAAAAAGCATTTGGAAATATCTCACTCTCTTCATTGCATATTGCTTGGCAATATTCTATAGTGCAAAAGTGGATTTAAAATTGAGTTCCTTCCTGTTGCTCAGCTTGTAAGGCTCAAGTCTTTATATAATTTTGCAGCTGTGAAATATTTCATTCTAAGGCTGTAAAGAAAATTGCTTCCTTCTCTGTTGTTCAGACAGGACCACCAAGCAAAGGGGATAAAGGGTCCTGCCAGGGGCTGTGGTGGCTCTGCCTGGGGCTGGAGCAGGGGAAAGTGAGTGGCTGCGGTTCCTGTGCACACAGCATTTGTTCAGAACCTGTTTGTGCCTGGGAGCACGGGAGCCAACTGCGTGTGCCCGGGACAGACGTAGCTCTGTCAGTTCACCTCACACGTCTGTCCTTGCTGTTCAAACCTGTCATTCAGCCGCCCCAGTGCCAGGTCTGTCCTTAGTCAGGAAAGAAAATTATGCCAATGAAAGGGATTTTTTTTTTTTTTTTGATATGGAAAAACGTCAGACGGGGCTAGGATAAGATTAGCAAAACAATTTCCATTGCTGACCAAACAACTCAGGTCACCAAAGATGAAATGTCACTACACTGAGTTACGCAGTTTTGACTTCCCAGTTAATCCTTATTTCAAGGTAATGAAATTCAACTGTCAGCTGAAATACTGTGTCCAGCCCTAGTATCCACACCTTCAAAAGGATTTTGAGAAGTTGGAAAGCATTCAGGAAACTGCTTCAGGAATGCTTTGAGAACTCTTTAATCCAGCAGACAAAGGCATAACAAGATCCAGTGTCAGAAAGCTGTGTTTTGAAATATTCAGATTAGAAGAAGGGGTATGAGAATTGCAAAGGCAGGGAGGGGCTTAGGGGATTCTCTATCTGAATCTAGACTGGTTCATCTTGTGAAAAAACATTATCCTCTTCTTAACCAGGACTATGGATTTGAGGCCAGAATTAACAAGATTAATCAGATTTCTCTTGGGCCTTGGTAAACAATAAGTCAATAAAAAATGAAGTATTTCATTTCTAGCCTTATGCCTCATGTCTACTTTTTTGAGTATGCACGTAAAAGTTAGCACAATAATCTCATACCCAAAGGAAACTCGAACCAAGCTTTAGATAAATTCTGATAATTATTTTAAGCTATATTCTTAGATTATTATAGTTAAAAAATATATTGCCCTACTCTTTTTTTTTTTGTAGTAAAGATGTGAGTTATGATCCAAACTTACCCATGAATTTATGCAGAGACTCATGTGATTAACATGATGTATGTTGGTGCATATGTTCAAAGAGCTCAAGAAGAGATTATGCTGCAAAAAAGAACCCTAGAAAACAATTTAATCTAGGACCATTTCTTTCCATACTTATTCAATATCCACTTGCAAATCGTAAGCTCATCAGATTTGATCAGTATTTAGAGCCATTCAGATATATTTTCATTAAAAGAATTTACTGTAAATATACTTAAGAACATTCATATTTTTTTATATTTGACATTGTTATTACAACGGTTACCTGGCATTGTTTATGCTACCTGAGTGGGTGAGTGGTCTAAGACATCCAATGCTCACACATTCAGATTGAAGTTTGGCATCCACAGATGTTTACTTGAATAAAACTTAATTACTTAACCAGAAATGAATATGAAAAAGTGCATAAACAGAACTGAAATTATTTGAAGTCCTAAAAATGTTATCTGAGTTCTTTGCACCAGTGCAATGAATGTTCAGAGGATACATCAGAGATTTCCAATGCCCCTTTCTTGTTGTACATCATTTTTCTAGGTGGTATGCTGCCCCTTTTACCTACTGCTGCTCCATCTCTTCTTTCAATGTTAACTTTGTAATTGTCAAACCATTCTGTCACCACAGCTTTCTCTTCCTACTGCCTGTTGTCCTCCCATTCTGACCACTCCAGTTCCAGGTTATTCCATTCCAACAGCCCCTAGATTTAGAAAAGCATATTACCTGGGAAAATTAGGAGGTACATTTGCAACTCATCTTGCTGTAGCTACACTATGAAGTTCTGCTCATCTACAGTGCATTTTTCTACTGCAGAAGGCCAGGATACCTGAATGAAGTATATAGTACTTCATGTGCGTAGTACTTCATTACATGAAGTAATATTGCCACTATACGTTACCCACAGCACCTCAGGAGCTGCAGAAGTCCCAACCCATATCCCTGGACACTAAGCCACAGAAGTTTGTTTCTGAATTTCCTAATGGTTAGAAGGAATGGCACTAAGCACATCTTCTTATATAACATTTAGGCAGGCAGTGATAGTATTGAAAGCAGACCTGAAGATGTGCTTATATATTCAGATGTTTGTCTGGTTTTTCCTAATTATGTAAGTTGGCTTAACAGGACTCAACAGTATGAACTGTACCTGTCCATCACACACACCCCCCTTCTCAACAAGAAAGCTCATAAGGTTCATCACTGAAAATGCAGATTTAGGACTAGAAGAAAGATAATTATGGGGGGGTCTTGCCTTCTTGTTTCTAGTATGATTTTAGCAGTCTAATCTTGTTTCTTTAGCATGCAAATTCTACTTACTCCTGCCCAGGCTTACTGTCAAATCTAGAAAAGTGGATTATTCAAATCCTACATAGCATGTCACGGAAAAAGAGAGCAGTACACAGAGCAGTACTGTCATGTTCAACTTGCTGAAGATCCTCAAGCACTTTGGAGCTGGTGACTTTATAGATACCTGGTTGTAATCAAATATATCCTTTGAAGAAAGGATGATGCTTTTTTCCAAATGCACTGTCAAACACTCATGATACCTGCAGACCCTGTAAAATAACAAATGTTCCTGCACTGCCTTAACTGCTTTGTGTTCTGTAAGGACGGTTCTCTTCTTTTCCCTGCATAATTTAACATGAATTAAAATATATAGCATATTGTATGTATTACTGATATCAAAATGGATTTACTGATTCACTTAAGCTTGTGCATTCACTATGCATTTATGTGAATAGTAAAATATCTCATTATCTATAAACTGAATATTTCCCAGTTGTTAAGTGTAGCTATCTGAAGCACCCCACCTTTGGATGCTTAACACTCTGGCAATAATCCTAGTCCATTACTGAGAAACTCCCTAAATGGCTTGCTTGAATATTCATAAAGCATAGATGCTTTTTGAGAACCGACAGACCTTCGCATTAATTCAGGTTCCAGCTCAGCCTCCCATGAGGTGGCAGGTGACTGAGGTGAGCAGTGAGCCATCCTCATGGAAGCTGGGGCAGCAGAATCGCAGCCACTGACTCCCCTAGAGCCCTGGCCCACAGCGGGAAGACAGCACACCTTGCTCCTACTGCTTGTGACAGAGCTGTTCTGATTTGCTCGAGATGTATTTTATTTGGTAGTTCTACCTTCTTAGCAGTTTGAACATTATATTTGTGCTTTTGGGAAAAGGACATAGCCAGCTCAAACTCAAGAAGTTCCTAGCCTCTTCAAAATGAGGAAAAGACAATTTTTTTTTTTTTTTTTAATTTAAAAGCCACTGTGTGTAAATATTCTCAATATACAGAACAAATTGTTTTCATTGCATAACATGCAGTATTTGAGATCATTTTCTTATCTAAAAAAAGACTCTTCATAGTGAATCCACCCACAGCTGACAAAGATCTGTTAACTAATAACAAAAAAAGAAGGAAAAGAAGGAATGAAGAAACAAAACGCTATATTATTTAATACATATATATCTCAAAGTTTAGCTGGATAATTTAATCAGAACGGGGCAGACATTATTGTGTGACATTAGGAGCAGAGAGAAGGAAAAAATATACCATCATTTACATGGAGCTGATGAATGATGTATTAACTGTGCATAAGTTGTATAAAACATGCCAGGCAGATTGACAAAACTTGGCAAAAATAATTCAATCCACAGAGTCAAATTACGCAATAAAAACAAGCTGGTGCTATTCAAACTGGTACATTTCACTAAAAAAAAAAAGGCGGAAATATTCCTAGATTCCCAACAAATCATAGATTCCACTTGTTTTGGCCAAATCTCAGTCCCTTTCTAGTTCATGCAATACATGTGAATATTTTCGCAGTGATACAAATTTTGTTGTCATTCAGTTTTCCTGGTCCCTGATCACATCTATTTATTTCGTCAGGTTATGAAAAAAGCATGTTAAGACAGCATAAGGGGATGTAGACCAGACATTATATTAAGAGGCTTCCTAAATAACAGGACTTGAAGGGGCAGTCATGTGTGGCAAATGTTATGTTATAGGATATTCTGTGCTCTGTCACCTCATTACCTCATTCAGTAGCAGCTTAGTGTTATTTCTCCATAACATTTAGCTGATGTGTTCATAATATGTTTGAAATATTGAAAGATCCTTTTGTTTAAACAGATGATTTCAGTGAAATGCTTGTGTATTTCCCAAAATATTCACTGCCAGTAACTATCAGTGAGATAAATTTAAGTTTAATTAAAATATGTAATTCAATTGCACCATGTGATATTAATATATTTTTCCCTTGTGTGCTGTACATATTAAATTGTTATCATATGTATTCTGTCCTGAACATATCCCTGGCAGGATTCTTGTCACTTAAAATCTGCTCTGCTGTCAGAATGACCCATCCATCATTTTATTTGTTTGCTTGGAGCATCCTCCTCTTCTGGGGGTGGGAGTGGGCTCTGTTTGCTTTGGGCAACTCAAACATCTCCCACAGCCTGCTCGCTCTGTCATAGCAAGGAAGAAAATGCTTGTTAAGTTCAAAGGGGACACAGTCTCAGTCATGGACAGTGATGGGCTGCCTCAAAAGCAGTAACAGGGGAAAGCCCAAAGAACACAGGGCAAAAGAGCCCGAGCTTTCCTAATGAGGTGTAACAGTGATGTAGCAGGCTGAGGATCGTCTTTTCCTCTTCTTCGTGGCTGCTGTGACATAAAGTCCCCAAACAAGGACAACATGGTTCTTTGGGTGAATTTTTTCTCCTTTGGGATATGTTGCAACTAAATAGTCTTCTTCCATCATAAGGAATTTTTCTCTGAAACACCAGGGATTTGAAACACCTCAAACTAAAGCAAGAAGCTGGAGCACGTTATGCAAGGATAAGATATATACATCTAGTTTATAAACATATAAGGTTTTGAGAGGAAAAACACCAAGAAAATAGGAAGGAAGGCACTGTTAGCTGATACAGCTGGAGAAAAAAATACCCCCAAGGTTTTGAAACTTTTCATTTTACTTTTTATTCCTTTCCAATTGCATGAACTTGTGCTGTTTGGGAGTAGAGGGAGACATCACAAAAAGAACACCACTTGTAAGAATCTCACTCAACACATTTTCATGAAAGAAATTAACCAGGGACCCAGTTAATTACTCACAGTTCTTGGAAGAAGCTATATTGGCTGCCTTCCTGGTTCCACACATATTGCCTTTATTAGTCGTTATACGGCAAGTGAATCATACATGACAGAGCTGGTCTGGCTCTAATATTCTGAGGTTATCTGGTCCTATTTAGTGATGTTCCCTAGAGATCCAGATGTCCCCACAGCCCCTTATGACAGTGAAGAAGGAAGAGAACTCATCCAAAATGGACTTCTGCTCTCTGCTGCTCATCTCTCTTCTTTGACTACATACTGTCTCAATCCAACCAGAGAAAACATAGATAGGGTGGAAGTTAACTGGTCTCCTTCTTCATTTAATTAATCTTGGATTTAGGCAGGAGCATCTGATCTAAAACCATTAGAACATAATCAAAACAGGGTTAAAAAAAAAAAGAAAGTATGTCTAAGGTTAATTTAGAGAAGGGGAATGACTGACCTCAGGTAGCTTAACATAAGTTTATCTTTTAATTGTCATTGAAAGAAGTTCCAAGCAAAAATCCAGATCTATGTCACAGAGTGTATGAAACCGAAAATATAGGCCTGGACATGTGTAATGCTTCAGCATATGAGATCACTGCTTTCACTCTAGATGAGCAATTTTCAAAAGGTTCAGGGTTGCTCAGGTTCCTTAAATTATTTTTGAGATTTCAAGGATTTGGTAAAGGGCTCATGACAAAATGAACCACAGCCTTAAAAATAGTATTGAGAAGCATGCTTTGGGCTACCATGTTCTGTGAAAGGACCAGTGAATATCTGCAGACCCATTCTGTCATAAAAGGGAATGACAGCATTAACACTTCACACCCTCCTTCCCTCTGTTTTTTTCTGTTCTTCATGAGTTACCCCTTTTCTTACTACAATCTCCTCAAAACCAGTATGGCAGCATGTATCATTAAGTCTTCACCAGGCTAAGTAGGAATCATCCCCAGGCTGGAAAAAATTCCAGTCAAGGACAAGTTTATTTCAGGTCTTGTGTGGTCTCACTTTTTTCACTCTAGCCTCCTGGAGAGTTTTCAAAAATAGATATGTGAGGAGCAATCATTTCCTCCAAGAAAACACACAAAGGAGAGGCAACTCTCACATACCACCTAAAGCCCAAATTCCTGGAGCACATGGATTGGCTCAGGGCATCTGCTTAGAGCTTGGCTTAAATGAAATTTTACTGAGAATGTAGTGAAAGAAGATAAAGGTGTTAGCACTATCTACTCCTTGCAAGGAGCACATTGAGTAATTTATGTTCAAAGTCAGAATCAGGTAAGACTGAGAAAGTTTCATTCATGTCTGCTGTGAAAGACAAAGATGGCATTTTTGACAGGAATAGTTTTAGCCATGTTAATGAAGTTCATTATTGGGGATTGGATGAAGTATGCGTTCATGTCCTGGGATGGGATGTTGCCCTCTCTCAGGTAGAGCATATTTTAGAGTTGTTTTTCATAGTTGAGATAAAGTACTGAAAAAAACAGGATCCAAATTACCGCTGCTTAGAGTGCTTTTCTGGCTTGAATCCACAGTGTCAGAAAGAACTCCAAATTGAAAACCAGGTGCACTATGTCTGAAGACATTTAGGTGCCTAATTGTCTATGAAAACAGTACGACTTGTTGAAGATCTTGACGAGTGTGATTAATCTTAAGGGGACCCAACATTCTCCTGCATTCTCCCAGCTTCTCCTAAGCCAGAACTCAGTACTGCCACTACGACCTATTCCACAGGCGGCTGAATTATCACGCAGATAAGCTATGTGCCAAACGTTCTGCGTCAGAACGTGGCATATCACGTTTTATAATTCCCATTCAGCAAGGTGGCTTTAAACGGGAGTTATTAAGGAGCCACAAGTGGAATACTTGCGCATAGTGACTACAGCTGGGGTGGGTCCAGCAGCTGAGACTGAGGACACTCAAGACCAGGAGTCAGTCACCAAGGACAGGCGCCAGAAGGAAAGGGCGCCCAGGAAAACAGAGAAATCCAAGCTACCCCAAACCAAAGAGCAAATCAAGAGCAAGGTCAGGAAATCAAAGAGTTTGTACTAAAAGTCTTAGATAAAGATGAGTTAGGAGTACAATGAGATAAGGCAGGTAAGCCAAGAGGCAGGAAACATGCAGAACCAAAGGGGATGTAAGGTGTGAAAGCAGTTTGAGGGGTTGCCACCTGTGCCCAAATCAGAAACATGTGCCAGCTCTCAGACAGTCAGGCGAGTCATCTCCTAGAACAGTACTGAGCTCAGCTCCTGGCTACAGAGCTTGGCTGCTTCGTTAGGGCCTGAGAGAGGAGGAGATGTACCCAGCCTGACATGTATAATCAATTTGTTCATTCAGTGTAGATATGTCAATTTACAAGCAGGGAAAATTCATTTAACGGAATCACCCAATCTCTCAGGTTTCTTCTCTCCCATCCTGTGTGATCGCATGTAGGTGTTCCTGCTCCAGCAGGGGGGTTGGACTAGATGATCTTTTGAGGTCCCTTCCAATCCCTAGCATTCTGTGATTCTGTGATTCTGTGATTCTGTGATTCTGTGATCTTATGAAGCTCTGTGGATCACATCTTGGGACAGGAATGAGGTTGGGGTGTGTGATGGACTTCATGACCTCTCAGGCCTACTTTGGATCCAGGGCAGTGCTACAGCCCTTTTTGCTCTCCAGGAACTCTTGCCAGATGTGTTCACAGATCAAGACAACCTCTGCATTCAGGGCTGCAAAGCAGAAGAGAGTTTCTGCGACAGTGGTGACAAAGATACAGTCCCAGCTGTGAAGGAGGTGGGCACCAATTGTCTGTGTTTCTTCTCAGTGTGAGACAAAAGACATGGATTACAGTCATTCTTGAAGTGTGGCCACATCAGAAGTAGAATGTAGTCATGAAATCTGTAGATTAAAGTAGGTATACGCTTCAACAGCTTGCTGAATTACGGGCTCTGTAATTGCCAGGGGACCTTAAAAGGTCAGTCTGTTAGTTTAAGTACGGCATACAATAGAAGTCAGGCACTCACGCTGGAGGAAAGATGCAGTAATATCAATATGAATGTGCTTGATACTGATATTGCTAGATAACTGCTATCTGCAAGCATATAATTGTTTTAGTTTTAAAAATCAAAACAAAGCCTGCACACCTAACTGAAGTATTTTTAATGGCATAAAATTCTGGTGTAGACCGTAGCAAAAAATAAACATTCAATGTATTTTCTATTTCAAACCAACATCCTTTGCAGTTCTCATTAACCAAATAGTAAAAAAAATAAAAAATAAAAAAAATCCAAAATGTCTCAGTTAGCCTTGCCGCTAGCTATGTGGAAGGAATATGTGTGAAAAACACACACTGATCAAATAGAATATATAACATTCCTGTTTTAAAAATAAGGCATGGAATGAGGAAATAAAAAATTATTTATGAAGTCAAACGACTTTTAAATCTTTAAATTCCCCACATACCTTCTAGGATTATAGTAACCTGTGGAAGGTCATTATAGTTATAAGGGAAAAGATTAAATAAGCACTTAAGCAGACATAAATAAAACGGACAGGTTAAAAGCTATTAAATTGAACAAGGCTAGAGGGAAACCTAATCAGTGCTGTAAAGGAATCCGAACTAACACAGACAGAAACAAACACAATGTTGAGAATGGCTAATGGGAAGTAGCAACTCTGGAAGCAAAAAATCTTATGAAGTCCTAAGTCATCTGTACTGGAGAAAGCTTTTGGGTTATAAGGAGGAGCACAAATAATTTATTACAGGAAAGCTTCTGTATCGAGTTCAGAGCTTTTCCCCAAAATAACACAAAGCAGGACATAAAATTTGGGTAGAGATGACAAGAGAGCATGGTTGCAAATGAGTAGCTAGAAGGAGGCCTAAGGGAAGAGGCTGCCATGGTGAGTGCTTCAACAACCACTCAGCTGGAGGGCTGTACCCCTCACTCCCACCCAGCTACCTGTCAGTCAAGGGAGAAGAAGGGGATGCTGAAAAAAGGGGTTGGAATGGATTATGATTAAAGAATAAACATTTTTCCTGGGAAAAAGTCAGGGTGGAAGAAGGTACCACCTTCTGACTTGGGAAATCCTGACAGACAGTCAGCCAGTCATTTGGAACAGGAGTGTACAGGAAAAAACGTCCCTGCTGTAGAGGTGTCGGGGGGTGATGGAGAGCTGCAGGGGCTGCTGTGCCTGTTGGGCTGTGGCTAGAAATGTAGCTTGAGCTCTGTACTAGTGATTTCATTTCTCCCAGGAAAAATAAATAAACAATATGTGAAGAAAAAATATGTAATAGAAAAGAAACATTATTTTTTTTAGTTACACTTGTGTTCCAGAGGTGTATCTCCATTGAATTCACTGAGGGACATTTTTGCTAATAAAGCTTTTCAAACGAGGGATGGATTATACCCCAAGTATGGATATTTCTACACATGTCTGGCTTTACATATTTCTCAATATTCCTATTTTTATTTTTGTGACTTTTGCCTGAACAGAAAAAAAAACCCAAAAATAAAAACATTTTTTAACTAGTTCTGTATGTCCCTAAGAGCCAAAAGTATGCATGCTTTCTAGAGAAGGAAAAATAGCATGCAATTTCATGGAAAAAAAAAAAGAAAATTACATACAGAATCAATTAAAAATGCTATGGAGGTTACTATTTAAAAATGTACATGCTGCTGTCATGCAAAGGTATCTCTGAAACTCCATTCTCTGATTCAAGTGCTACAGTCTGCCAAATTTGGATAAATGTTGACTTTTAATGGCACCTGATTGTAGACAGAAACATGAGTTAATTCAACAGTATTAGTTAAATGCAGGTCATTGCACTAATTAAAAGTGTATCTGCTACAACTGATCATTTTGTTCTCCATAATTTTAATAAGCAATTTTGCCAACATGTTTACTGGAAATATTACAACATCTTCCTGCGCTGAGAAAACCCAAAGGGCTTATTTATCTGGTTCAGCTGTATTCTTATTTAAACACGGGGTCATACTGAAACCAACGGATTGCCATTTTGCCCAAAAGACAGGTCTAAGATTTGACTTAAGACTACAGGGCATCTGTGGGAGGGAGACTACGGACATCAAAGATGCACCGAGGAGTGACAATCACAGCTGCTGCGTCTGAATAACCCTAGACTGAGGAAGAGGAGGGTTAGCATCCTGATTTTATTTTCAGTGCATGCCATGATTTGACGTGTATTTAACCAAGGCAGGGCTAGGAACCCAAACAGTGTAAGAAAAGCAAGATAAACTCAGGCAAAAAATGCTTTGTCCTACCTCAGATTTAGCCCTCAGGTGATCAGGCGCTGCATGCTTTTAATTTTACCAGTTAGGGATATTTTTTAAAACGTTCAGAGAACAAACGTGTCCGAATATTGAGCGTGACACAAAACGTCACGAATGCTTAAAGTTGCCGGTCCTTGAGCCCAAGGAGGAAGATGCGAAGGGAAGGAGCGTGTTTTGGCAGATCCAGGGTGAGAATGTCCCTGCACAAACACAAGGCTCGGGATTGGACGTCGCAGGAGGGAGAGGCGGAGGGGGAAGGGGGGGGGTAGAAAAGGCGAGGGGGTTAGGTCTGCCCGCCAGGTTGAGAGGCTGGAGGCTGGCAGAGAGGAGCGGAGCCGAGCCGCGGGCGAGTGGAGCGTGCAGGGCGGCAGGCGGAGGGGAGGCGGGCGGGCGGGCTGGTGGGAGCTGTGCGGGCACCGGAGCCAATCGAAAGCTGGGGCTTGATCCTTTCCCGGGGCCGTGGCTGCGCCGAGCCAGCGCCGAGCTCCCCTCTGCCGCCGGGACCAACAAACCCGCCCCGCTCGCTCCGCTCTCCCCCAACCCCGAGCGCCTATGGGCATCTGCCACCGGCGAGGGCTTCGCACCACCGGCATCAGCAGCAGCGGCAGCAGCGGGCGACGGCCGCCAGCCCGCTCCCTCGCCCGTGGGGATCTATAGCCGGCAGGACGGAGCGCGTTGCAGACCCTTCCCCGCAACTCTGCAGGTATGGGGCGGCCGGCGGGCGTCCTGCTGCGGCACCGCTTCTCGTGCGGCCGGCTCGCTCCCTTCCTCTCCCCCGGCTCTCTCACACTCACCGCCCCTCGGGGCGGCGGGGCGGCGCGCAGGGCTGGTGGACGCAGTACCGGTGACAGTGCGGGGCTGCCCCGCGGCAGCGCAGCCCTCCCGGGCGGCCGCCGTGCCCGGCCCTGTCCTGCCTGGCCCCGGCTCCCGCTGGCGGCGAGCGGGCGGGTGGGCGGCTCGGCGGGGAGCGGGGCGTTCCCAGGGGCGCGGAGCCACGGGAAGGAGAGGCAGCTGCCGGCGGCGCCGGTCTCGGTGCTTTACTCGGAGCGCCCTGCAAGTCACCTGCATAGCCGCATCGCTTTGGGCTGGAAGCGTCGTGCGTCGCGTCTCCCTGCTCCAAGTGGAAAAAAAAAAAAAAAAACCAAAAAAAAAACAAAAACCAAAACAAAATCAAAAAACCTCCCAAAAACTGGAAAAAAAACCCCAAACCAAAACAGCCAAAATCAAAACAAAAAAAACCCAGCCAAAAAACCCAAAACCTCGTGCTGGAAACCTGTGCCCCTTTGTACCTTTTTTTCTTTGCTTTGGTTTAATGTTGGTTTGTGATTATGAAACCTCACGAGGGATCAGCTCCAAGAGCGAATAGCATTACTTATTAAAGTCATGAGTTGGAAATATATATATTTATGTGTATATGTACACTGGTTTTTGTCCCTTGCAAGTGAGGATTATAATAATACAAACCCATGTCTGTCTCGCAGTCAAGCTCTTGCTTGACTTTCTGCTAAAGCTAAGGAAATATTTGCACTTCCACAGGTCTTGCAGAATTGGAGTCACAGGTCTTACAAAAAAATTGCAGTGGCATTTGGCTGAACAACTCTTATTTTTAGCACGCTATTGTGAAAGCGGTTATATAACTTTTTGGTGGATTTTTGAGGACAGAATTAGCAGCTCATAACAAGTTAAACCTCTTTTTTTTTTTTTTTTTTTTTCTCTGAAAGAGGAGAAATAAACTGAATGAAAGCCTGATGAATAGAGCCAGGTGAACTTCATCCTGACAAATGACCACAGCAGAGATTCCCTAAGGAAGAGCCCCAGGTTAGGAATCCCACAGCCCTCCTGAGAATTGCAAAGCAGCAGGTGCGAGACCAAGCAATGCCAGCACAGAGCCCCAATTAGCAAGCTGGTTATCAGGCCACTTCAAGGCTATTTCTTGCTAAACGAGGGAGAAATCACATCAGACCCTTGTCTTCCCACCAGTGCCAATACAATACAGATACTATGTTCCTGTAGGGGATTAGTTTGTTGCTTGAACTCCAAGAAGTACGCACTGCCTGAAATATTTGCTTAGAATGCCTTATGTATTTTAACGCAGATGCTTTGCTTGCTAAACTCTGTGCATAGTTCTCAATCTGGCCTTTCCTCATCTCTTTCCAAAAGTTAAGGAGGAATAATAATCTCTAGGATGTTTAAGAAGAGCCCCAAGAAAAATAGTTGAATAGAAGTAAGGAACAGCAATCTGTTGACTACTGAGAGCCAGGACGTGAAAGTTCTGTCACAGCATTCAGGCTTCAAGCAAGAGACCTCTCTCTCATTGCTATTGTATGGTCCTCATGAACTGCCATCATCAGAGATGTGCAGTGAAGTCCTGAATTCTAAACATATGTGTGTATTCCTGGGAAGCTGAAGAGAGTGGACCTCTTTGCTAAATCTCTGTTGTAGGATGAGTGAGAAACCTGTGATGTAGAATTTTGCCTTCTCGTGTCTCTTGGAACCTGCTATTCGTGCAGAGGTCTTGTGCGTGGGGCAGAGGTGCATCTGGTAGCAGCAAGGTTTGCTGAGCCTTCCATTGTGGCATGAGAAGTAAGTGAATATGTGTCAGTAAAAAGCATCAGCAAGACCTCTAAAAAGGTGCCATGAAAAATAAATGCCATTAACCGTAGATTTTGAGTTGATTGGTGTAGCTGACCTATTTGCTTTTCATTTATCTTTCAAATAGACTGTGCTGTCATGAAACATGACTTTCAATGTGAAATGGACCAAAGGTGTGAGAAGTTGACAAATAAAACTCAGGAGATTTTTGTTTCTTTCCGTAGTATCAAGTGAAGGTAAAAACTAGTATCTGAATTGCCAACTGAACTATACTGGTAAATCCTGTCCTTTGAAAAATGCTTGGTTTCAGTTGCCATTTGTCAATGCTTATGAAAGTGTAAATCAATTAGATCCAGATCATTTTCTTCTGTGATAAATAGTTTAGTCCTGCTGTGGTTTTGCTTGATAAATTTGGTATCTGGTTAATTCCAGCTGCTCAGTTACATAGTTCTGCACACACTACTATTAAATTCACACTGAAATAATTCTAACTCAAGCATGAGAAACTGGTAAATTCCAATTTACCAATTCCAAATTGGAATTTCCCAGTTTCCAGTGCTTGAGTTAGAATACTTTCAATGAGCAGTTCAAGTGATTGTAGAAGAATTGAGCAGTTCAAGTCACTGCAGATTTACTGACATCCAAAGAATCTCTTCAAGAGCTGCATAATAAGGTCTTTCACTTTACTCTCACAGATGCTTGTTGGTAGGGTTGTGTATTTATATGTGTTGTGCTTCATGTGAGGAGTGTACTTTTGACGTCAGTTTTCCAGTTGTTCCCACTTACTGCCCATCTCCATATACCTCATGGTGGGCCAGCTGGATTCCTTTAGGATGAATCTAAATGAGAAGATGTGCTTGAGTCATTGCTGGAAATTCAGTTTGTGGGACCAGACCAGAGTTAGCCTGAAGTAAAGCCCTATAAAATGCATAGAGGCATTGACAGAAAGTCTTCCATACTGACCTGTTTTGCTCTGTATACCTGTTCCTGTTGGGCTGTGCTACCTGCTAATGCAGACCTAGTCCATTTGCAGCAGACTACTACTGCTGCACCGCGCAGTTTGAAGCCAATACTCACCTTCTTTCCCAGGGGCGTGAGCTAGTTCCTGCTCCTTGCACCACTGCCTACATGCCTGTTCCTGAGAAACTCCTTCTGTTTCAGCAGGAGACCACAACCCTGCAACAAACTGTAGCTGCCCTATTTGTTTATACACACAGTCAGTTCCCTTCAGTTCTAAAAGAAGGTGGCTAACTTGTTTGGGGTTTTGGTTTTTTGTTTTTGTTTTTTTTTAATAATCTGAGGTGGTAGTGGACTACTTTTTGAGTAGGAAGCAGCCTTGTGCTTGACTGGTGAATGTGAACACAGCACTGGCGTTTAGGAAAGAACAACTAGTGCTTCTTCATGGTTGTTTGCCTGTCACTGGCTGTAGCCCTTCTGCATATAAAGGTTCACAGGGCTGTGTTTATGTTCCTCATTACATTTGGGAGTGGTGACAAACGTTGGCTTGAAACTTAAAAACTGTCATTTAGAAATGCTGTTCTGTGTTTTGTGGGTGCAGCATCTTGGTTGACTACATTTCCTATAGCTCACCCGAAGTATTGCTTTGGGGAAAGAAGGTGCCGCTTGTGGTGACAGCTCTGGGTCCCAGCACGTGATGGAAAACATCGTCTGGTCCTGGAGTCCAGTTGCTTCAAGCAGGTGGGAATGTGCGATGCCCAGAGAGATGTTTAGAAACATCCACTTAAAATTGAAAGCTTCTGTTAAAAAAAAATGCTGAAACTCCCCCCCCCCGCCCCCGCCCCATCCCCAGCAGTTTCCACAGTTTCTGTTGTTTGGTAATTTGGCTGACTTTTTGCACTTTCTTGTTTTTGTTTGGTTTATTTATTTTGTGAAAATTATTCTAAATAGAAGGGTGATTTTGTTAATTATAAACCATTATCTTTGGTATGAAAGCGTTTCTAACTAGAAAATACATTATTGGAACAATTAGGGATCAAATCCTTTTAAGTCAGTAACAGAAGACAGTTGTCACCACTGCAAAAACTGGGCTTCTTACCAACACTTCACCTTTACACGCATTTTTCACAGGGATCATGATGGAAATCATAGGGTTGCATGTGTATAGCATGAGTGATACAAAGCTTCTCCTTGTTCTGGATCACTGTGACTGCTCTGAGACTGCTTTTAGATCACAGAAAAAAATGTTCTGCTATTCAAAACAATAAGAACTGGAAAACAAGAGAACTTTGCCTTCTCAGATGACCATGTTTCTATTGCTAAAGGTTGTCTACCCCTATCCTTATTCCAATGCATAGCTGCTCTGTGGGATGAAGTGTAGATTTTAACTTGAGTTGTGTAAATTATAGATATGTCACTTGAAACTATGCTATTTCTTGTTCTCAGTGCTTTAGGTCTTTTATTACCAGTTTTTGAAGAAAATTTTTGAAGCTTGTTTCAGATGAACAAACCATAAGAATCCATTTTGCTCCAGGATGTTAAAACAGAGAGCAAAATATCTTTCAATATCTGTTGTAATACAATCATGGTATCTTCATTTGTAACCTGTCTTGGTCAAAAAGTCATCTTGCAGCATCTACTTTTCACATTCTTTGTTTTTTTCTTCTGGGCATAAGCATGTTTATCTATGAGATTTTGTGTATTTTTTTTTCTGTGGTTGCTGTCTACATAGTATCTACCAGAGTTATAGTGGCATATTATAGATCAGTCATAAAACTAAGGGGGATATCCTAAGGTCGGTTTTTCATAGGGACTACACTGCCATATAGAATTAATTATACTGTAAACATATGTTAGCGTATGCATGCTGCTGTATGCTAATGTATGTATGCTACTGTTTTTAGTACACACTTTTATAGAAAGAAAAAGGTAAATTTATCTCTCAGTCCAGACAGTTTGAAAGTCATTATTGTTTGGGAAGTGAGTATTTTAAGAAACCAAAAATTGTAATGAAACTAGGAGAAAATTTAAAATGTGATATGTTAAAATACAAAAAGTCTCATAAAGATTTGATTTCTGCCTATTTTGTGTTAAGGGAGTGGAAGAAGTAAAGTGCACTGGGAAAGGAAATTATATTATTTACCCTCCAAATTTCATTTTGGAACCAGTTTTTATTGAGTATGATGGCTGATGCACAAATACAGCATAAGACTGTGGATTTAACAGCAATAAATCTTAAAAATTTCCTGAATTTTTAACTTCTCTTAAAACTTGGAAACAGCATTTGTACAACTCATGCAGAACGCGTTGTTGACCTTGTCTTATACAAATACTTGCTAGAACTGGAAAGCCGTATTGAGCTGGTGCTACAAGTGAGCTAGCTGCTCTTCTTTCTTCATTTGTGTGCAATTCTGTTGTGGATTCCAGCCATGTCTAGGCTATGCTATTACTCTGCTTCAGTGCTAGAATAATAATGCTAAATAGGCTGATATTCTACAGTAGTGCTAACAAAAAAAATAAACAGCATTGTAAAAATTCTGCATGACCATTTCTGGCATGAAACGGTAGTTTTTTCCTGGTGCAAGTCACAGACCTAATCTCATTTCCAGTGAGGCCAAAACACTAGTTTGGCTTAGAGTTCAGCGGGATCCTGCCCATAAATCTGGCCAGTCTCCATACAGATAACATCTGGAAAGTTGTCATTTCAAAATATGTGGGAGAGCTTGGGATAGGGTGTAAATAGTGGGTCAGAGCTTCTATCCAAAATGAAAACATCCAAACTCTCAGATGTCAGACATCCTTGCTCTAGGCATGTTTTTTTGTTATGATCCATCTATCATTTGTCAGTTCCTGTTCCGTCAACATAATTTGGAGCTCAATGTCCTTTGCGAGGAACAAGAGGAGGTTGACAGACAGAGAAGATGGGGAATATGTGAACATGTTTCTTGACTTAATGGATATATCCAGTAAAGTCTCCTAATAAAGAGAGAGATGGCTATCACTTGTATTCCGATTTAATTTGTTCTCTGGCTGACACCTTTCAGATTACTATACACAATGGCTTTATACTAAGCATGTTTGTTGACTTTGGTCTATATTCTTCATTAATGAAGCCCATGGAAACTTCAGTGAGAACAGCTTTTGCCCAGATATTCTTAAGAGGGAATACAAACTGAAACTAATTCTGTGTAGGCAGGGAAAGATTGTTGATTGGTCTCTTTAATATTTCCATTTCTTACTGAAGCTGATCTCTAAAGTAAAGTCATAGCCCAGAACTTGTAACTTCTTAAGGGTGTCTGAAGATTCGAATGTGACATAAAGTTATTATTAGGAAAATGTATAGTTTTATTTAAAAAATTATAGAAAATATGTGCAAATAGCACCATTGTATGCTATTTTTGTGATATGTAATGATCCTTTTTCTATGGGAACCTTGAAGCAAGTGAATGCACGCAATTGGGAATTGAGCTAGTTTGCGCCATTTGAAACTGTGTTGCTTTCAGGTTCCTCCCCAGGTCCCTTCAGTCACCTACACTAAGTTATTCAACAGCTCAATCTAGATTATTATTTTTTCCCCCTTTTTAAAAACTCTAAGGCAAATCCTACCTTTGTCTACTATAAATTCCTCCCAAATGAAGAGAAGCTTTAAATACAAATTGTACCATAATAAATCCCATTTGGTTTTCTTTGGCTGCTTTTCTTTTTTAGTTGTCTGCATTTGATGTTCTTCCTTCTTGAAAGAGGACTGAAAAAGCTCCTTCACAAGCTACAGTTTACTATTTTCTGAATTCTACATGCAAAATGCCAGTTGCTTTATCCTTCAACTCAGGTAGCCTGCTTCCAACTAGAAAAATATTTTTATATCAGTGTTTCAATATCTGACTTTAAAAGTATGATACATGCAAACACTATTTTGAGTACCTATCAGAAATTGCCAGTCTTCTCTTTATAAAAATAGTCCTGTTTTGATTTTTTTTTCAGTTTAAAATTTAATATTTTATAAAACTTAAGTTTCTTTGGAAACAAGTTTAATGTGTTATTCCAAGTTGAGCCTAGTTCTTTTCTGGACATCTCTAAGGTTTCTTTAAAAGAAGGATATGATATTACAGCAAGAATATGACTCTTGTTGCCAGAGAGCTGTACTATGTTTACTATAATAAGATTAAAGGAAATTTGAAAGTCAATGCTAGCTCAGTGGGAAACTGATAAACACAGGTTGTACTTGCAAGAACACACTGCCCAGTAGTATTAGGAAATTTATCACTATTTACTTAGCAGTTCAGACTTTATCTGACAAACAGATTCGTTGTCCATTTAAAACTGCCAGACATTGAAAGACTTAACAATATGGATGTGATTTGCAGGATCTGAACTGTTATCCTGGCATAGCCATCTCGTGTGGCTAAGGATTGGGACTCCCATACCTTAGACTCTCAAAATAAAGAGTCTGTAAGCTTACGGATCCTGTTGCTTTTCAAAGTCTGTGGTTTAATTCCTGGCACTTCTGGGTAGGTCAACTATTATAGCCACAGTCATAAACAGTGATTTTCAGAATCTAAGCAAGCTAGACAAGGGTGTAGCTCCTTGGAAATGTTATTCTGGAAGAGGCAAACCCAGCAATATCTCTGGAACCGTATCTGGTATTGGCAGGCTCTACTGTTGAGAAGCAATGGCAGTCCAGTCTCATATTTACTAATGTTTGTTTATTTGTGCTTTGGCCAATGTTTCAGCTAAAGAGTGAATACTGGAGAAAGAAAAGACCACAGGGATGATTTTCCATTCCTGAGTAGAAGTTAAGAGGTTGTTTTTACATGGACACAGATGCTGCTTATAAACCAGTAAAATAGAATGAGTAATTTTACTATGAAATGCATGCAGGATTTTTTTTTTTTTTAACTATGAAGAGTAGAGGGGAATGCATAATCACAATGTGATGCATAAGCTACTATTGCAAATGTTTTCATCCCTTCCAAAATGACACATATCTTGCAAGGGTAGAAAGCTACTCACTGGCTACTTCTGAACACCAGAAAAGGCCAGTGGGCTGTACCCACCATGTGTTGTAGGAACTGCAGGATGGAGTCACTGTTGGTTATGGAAGCTACTGCTGTGAGCTGTTCATGCTGTGTGTGGTAATACAATTATTTGATAAAAAGACAGCTAGGGAAATTAGTTTATTTCTAAGCTGCTCTCAGTTCTGAAATGTCTTAGAAAACATTCCTAAAAAGCAAGGGTCATTTTTTATATGAAATTTATGGATTTGTATGCTGTCCATGAAGTCACCCCAAAATATTAATCTCTTCTCCTGTTCATAGAGGATGTGAATATGAGCTGCTAATCTGTTTCAAGATGTTAAAATCTGAAGAAATCTTTTTCAACCTGTTCAATACGCTTGTACTGAGGAGGAATAATCTCATTTCTCCTGTGTTCCTCTCCCATCCAAAATGATCTTTAGAGGTTTGTGGAATCACTGGAAATTACCTTTCCCAGCCAGCTGAGTTATCCTTTCATGATGGTCCATGCCTCTCTAATGTAACCATGGCCACAGTGCAGCCCAGTGTGTTGTGGGGTCTCTAAGACTACTGACAATGATGGGAATTTTCACTTTGGCTTTACCTGGTCCATTCAGACAGTGGAACTGCAAATGCATGGATGAAACATCCGTACTAAAGGTTTCCTGTTTCAAGGGAGGCTGTTGTGCCTCTAACTCCACTGACAGTCCAGGCTTCAGATCATGGTTCAGGAGCTGAGTTGTTCTCCAGATGTGTCTTGGGCAACTTAGCTGGCAGATTGAAGAAATCTCTATCTTTATTATTAATTAAAACAAAAATGTTGCCTGTTTGAACTCTTCTGCTTAACTTCATCCACATAGATAGGCTACAATCAGAGTGTTTGCAGTTTGCTCTATTATATACAAATTGTAACTCAAGGCTGCGGCAAGTTGCCAGTTCATCTCCCCACTCGGACGCCAGCTTCATTTACTCATATAAATAACTGGGTAGCAGTCAAGTGTGATTGACTTAAGCTGTTACTTTTTCTGAATGTGTGAAATATAGGAAGCTTGAGGTGCTAATGCCATGCTTTTTTTTTTTTTTTTCCCCCACACTGAAATTTAGGTGTATTTGTTGAGAATATTGAAATGTGTTTGCCATGGTATTTATCATGGGCTTAGATTTATCTTTACTGTTTACAGGATGATGTAAAATTAGTTGGTGTTTTTGTCATATTAGAATATGACAGATTTATATTAATTAGAGAGAGGCTTAGTTTCTCAATAGAAGTGAACTGTAATTTAAGATACTTTGGTCATTAAGTGCTCCAAATTAGATTTTTTTTTTTACAAGGTATTATTTTTCCTTTAAAAACATTTGAAAACTGGCTTACTTTACCATAATTAAGGCTGATACCTCTACTTCTAGATGCATGATACAAACTGCTAATGTATATAACAGTTAGTCAGCAGTGCTGGTGGAATTTTTTGGGTGAGGGTCATGCTTCAGTTTCTCTTTTAAATAAGTACTGTCTTCTTTCTAATTGTAAACCTTTCCTAAATCTTCTGTCATGGCCTTTTACTTTCATTGCATGACTTATTTCTTTGAGGTGGCAGAATCTAGTGTTCTCTTAAAAGTATTAATGGTCCAGTGAGTGTTGCTGCTTTGTTATGCTGCCTATGGCTATGCCAGTGGTGTCACTTTAGCTGGGCATAGGTCTCAACTTGTGCTCAGAAATTGTGCTGTAAATGTTGATGTAAGTGTTCAGAACACTGTATGTCCTCTAGCTGACGGTGTTCTTACGTGTGGACTCCTTGCATGGTGTCTTGAAAACCCTGTTAGTACTGGGTGGCTTTAGTAGTCTAGATAGACATGCTCAGTTGTGAAGTGTGGAAGATCTTTGAATAAGGTTGCTATTTAAGAGACAGCCCAAAGACGAGTATTCCTAAATTTTCTGAAGAATGACATGGGCTAATAAGGGTGCTGAAACACTGGAACAGGTTCCTCAGAGAAGTTGTGGATGCTTCATCCCTGAAAGTGTTGAAGGCCAGGTTGTATGGCGCACGAGCAACCTGATATAGTGAAGATGCCCCTGCCCGTGGCAAGGGGCTTGGACTGGCTCATCTTTAAAGGCCCCTAACAACCCAAACTGTTATGTGATTCTATGACTGTGTAATGCTGTCATTGTTTGAACAGAACCTTATGGGTCACTTTACAGGTTGTAAGAACATGTCATTGAACACTTTTTAAAGAAATAAAGTATTAAAGGCTAAAATGCTTGCATTATACACTGCTTATTACAGTGTGATACATATGTATGTAAGCATATATGAATAGCATGTAAAAGAGGTAGCCATGACCTCATGTGTAGATGCCAAAAATATTTGATGTTTTGCTTTACTGCAAAGCCTATAAGGATGTGAATCCTAATGCAGGTTTGCACACACTGGATTAAACTAATTCCTGCACAGAGGAGTAGAACAGCGTATTACTTCAAGACAATGCAAAAATAGTTTTAGACTTGAAAAAAAAGGCACTGTTAACCATGCCTTCTGTGTAGTGAGAATTTCTCTCCATTGTGTTTTGCTCTGCTATCTTCACTATTTAATGTTTCTAACCTGGAACATCCAAAGCTTTTGTTTATGGTTTACACAAGGTGATCCATAGCTGTAGAATATATTTACGCTGTAGTAGAAGAAAGAGACAACAACAGCTAATTTCTCTTGCACCTTTCTCTTTTGAAGCAGCGTATCTAACCCCAAGTACTGCAAAGGAGGGAAGAAAGGATTTGCTTCTGATGAACTGAATTTTTCCATACATAGATTGTTCTGGAACATTTCAGTTATGCTTTTTACTCTATATAATTTTGGAAGAAGTTCTGAGTTAACATAATATTTAAATGGTAACTTTCAAAACAGATATATAAATACTTAAGTTTTATAATAAAACTCATATAATTTAATTCTGGAATTATTCCATCAGTTTTTTGGATTTATGTATATTGTAAAAGTCAGAATTAATTTCAAATTTGAGTGAAACTAGCCAAGGTACTTTGAGATATGAAGTTACCCTATCAAAGATATGTCCACTAAAGAGTTGACATTAACACTTCTGAACTTCATTCTTTAAGAGTCACCTTATTTATAGCAAGATAAATGCACTTTCAGCTCTAATTGCACAGAGTGGCAAAATCATTCTTTGGATGGCCTAAGTAATCTGAAATACATCTTATCTGGGAAACCTCAGGGGATCTATTTATTCAAGAAGTTAGGAAAATTTAAGGGATGTATACTTACAGCCTGGATTTCAGAATATACAACTTCTGCTTGCAGATTTTAGGAGGACTCTTAATTTCTTTAAATTAGTTACATCATAAGCTATGTTTTCACAGAGTTTACAGGACAGATGTCATGCCATGCTAGAAATATATGAGAACTTGAAAAGTATATTCAAGAAGAAAATCCTATCAGATTAATGCTTTTATGTAACTGAAAAAAAGAAAAATGCAAACAGTGACAGAAGTGAAGAGTTAAGCTTTTCAGTGGTCTGTCAGATTTAACTACAAGTTAAATTCCAAACTCTTTATGGCTTCAGAGTGGGGTGTGTGGGAGGGTAGTGTTCAACAAGTATTTTGTTTATTTTAACCACCTTTAGGATTGTTTTTTATTTGTTATGAACTATTCCCCTCACTCATTCACTGGTCATTTTAAAAAATTTTAAATGATGATTTAAAACATTTCTTAAGAAATACTTACAAAGTGCATCTTAACTGTAAGATATCTGTCTGTAAGCTATCAATTTCTTAGGATATAGTCCTTTTCAAGAATTTTATACATACAACTTGCTGTTATTAAGGCTTTTCATCAAGCAGTCAAATAGGATTTATTCCTCTGTAGGTTTTCTTGGTTAGTATGTGTGAGGGAACTCACATCTAACTGCTCGTGGATTTTATGTTGTGTAACCTTTGCAAGTATTCATTGCATGTTAACTCTTGACAGATAAAATTACTTATTCACTATTGACTTAACTTAGGGGGCTGATTTACCTTGTCACTATTTAGTCATCTTCATGCTATGTTGAGACAGCAGTCTCTCTCCAAATCATCTTGTGGCATGCAACTATTTCCCTGATACAAAGTTGGAGTGAGAGGTCTGCAGGAGGAATGTGCAGGAGCAAAGGGAGAAAGACAAATGTTGGCATGCTTTTGAATCTGTGCTTAGGACAGCAATCACTGGTGCCTGTGAAGAGGAGGGTTGTACATTTGTAACTTTTGTTTGCTCCTGTTTATTGAGCTGCTCTCCAGGATGTACTGGGGGTATGGGGAGAGAAAGGTTTGATATTTAGTCCTTTTTTCTTTCACTATTTTTGCTTATAGGAATATGTTAATTTGCTCCATGAAAAAAAAAAAAATCGCGAATCAAGAAGCACTGTGACATTGCCACTCTGTCTGGGTCACCTTCCCATATCAGCTTACCCTTTACTTAAAATATGCCTGTTAGCCCAACCTTGAAAGAAAGAAAGAAAAAAAGAAATTAAAAAAATATATCTATGACTTCCAATAAAACCTTGATGCTTGCATAAGTTAATGAAAGGAGATTTTGCTTTTATTTTAGATATTTCAGCATGGTCTCTGAGTAATTTAGGAAGAACCTAAATGTTTATGTCCCCTCTGGCACTGTTTAGATATGTGGAGGGTAAAAGTAGCCTTTGCCTTCGTTCCTTCCACCTATTTTCAGTATGTGGAAGACTGGCCTATTATGAAGGTCAAATGAATTCTACAAATAACAATGTCTAGAGTGCTAGTTTGGGGACATGGAGCTGCAAACTTTTTGTTTCAGGTCGGGCAATTCACCTTAAATCTTTATTTTAAGAGTGCTTAGCTTTTCTTTTGCTCAGTATTACAAAGACTAAGAATTTTGCAGGGTCCTTGGTCAGTATGTGAAGCTAGATTAAGCTGACAGAATGTGGACTTCATAAGCCTTGCAGAGAAGCAGGACTTTAACAGCTAAATTAATCTGTTTTGTGGTAGCCTGCCTAGGTGGCTTCCAAACAAATTTAATTGCTTTATGAATTGAGCTGCAAAGTGTTATGGAAGTGCAAGCCTTGATTTTCCAAAGTATCTGCTTTTGAATGTGGAACTGAGCAACCTAAATAATTCAGTAGGGGCATCACCAAAAGGACTATTGAATAACATAAAAATTAGATGGTCCACATCAGGAATTCCCATAGGTGAGGCAGACACCTGCATTCTTTGTGCTGTCAATAGGGAGAGGTTGGGGCTTAGGTTTATGGTGTATATCAATCAGTTTGCTGAGGTGGGGAATTATTTTACTTCAGATAATACTGAAGAAATCAGTGTTTCCAAAACCCTGCTTCTTATGAGTGGAGGCTCCCACAGAAGTGCTGGGAAAAAATGTGGAAGAAAGATTGAAAATTGCTGCAAAATGCTTCTTAATGCTCCCATCTTTGGATGTATCTGCTGAGATTTTCTCTCTGTAAGGAAAAAGGTGCAACTGAAGGCTGGAGAGGATCACTGAGGGTTGAATGCATAGGTTAAATTACACTCTGGAACTAAAGGTGATAAAATCCTCAGAGCTATAAGAAGATGTAATTAGATCCAAAGTACAGCGAGACACATTTTACCCCCTCCCCTCCACTGTCAAACCCCTACATAGGGAATGGCCCCTGGTGCCAGTGGCCAGAATGTCACAGTTCAGATCTGGTGAGGCTTCCAGAGGCTGTTGGGATTTTCCAGGTACTTTTGAGGATCACTGAACATGATTTTACTTCAAGATGAGGAAGTCCTGTATAACAATCAGTTTTACATGTCCAAAGTTCAGCTGGGAGCTGTGCACGTAAAGCAACACAGATACTGAATTCTTCATTGATACTGTATTAGCATTGCATGAAAAGAGATCAGGATCAGACCTTCTTTGCTTAAGTGATTTGCCTGGTACAGCCTAGGTCCTTCCAGCCAGGAAGCTGTACCAAACAGGACACTCGTGTTATGGAGCCTACAATTAATGCATGCGTTGTGGGAAAGTTAGCATTAGCTTCAGAAAAACAGTCAGTTATTTGTCACCATTGCTGAAACTGAAGTTAATGACTTCAGAAGTTCTGGCATCTCTGAAATAAACCTTAGTCAGATTTTAATTTGGTTCCAGCCAAAAGTGTAAATCTATGGGATATGAGGGGATTCTAATTACACTTTCATATTTCTTGCTTTAGAAAATATGGCAGTCATGTAATGAAAAGTTCCTAATTTCTTTACATTTTTCCCTCCACAAGAGTTGTATTACAGCTCTTTCTCCCATTTTCCTCACCTCACTATTTTGCCCACAGTGGCTTTCCATTAAGTCCTTCCTAGATCCCAATACCTAAGGTTGTCAAAAAAAGAGTAGGAGCTATTTGACTGTAGGGTTTTGATATTTAATTATTGTAAGGTCAAACTTCTTAGAAAAGCATGTGATAGAAGACTGAGCCATTCCCGGATGTCCTATGTGAGCCTGCCAGGCAGCTCTGCTGGCACTAGTGCAAGCAGGAAAGCTGGGGTTGCCATTGGCCCACATAACAGCGCTTCCAAAATTTGCTGGCTTGTGCATTTTTAAAAAGAGGGAAATTGTTCAACCTTGCAGGTGCTTTTGAGGGATACCTTTTTAGCCATAGTTTATAGATACTGGTGCTTTTGTATATCCTGTAGCCTAGGTTAGGACTAAGTTAGGCTAGGTTTATTTAGCGTGTTATACTAGGCATAAACTCTATGTTTGTGGAGTTTTTTGTCCCCTCATTTTTTTTTCACCTTTTATAGTCAGATTAAATTTAATTAATTGAAAGTAAAGTACAATTTAAAATATGCAAAATGACTAAGGAAGAAATGTGAGACTAAGAAGTGAAAAACATTTTGTATTGGAATTACAAGATTTTCCAAGAACATAAATGTTACTGTTCTATTGTTTTAAATTATTTCCTAGTAAACATTTTTGGTGTGGTTGTCTTGGTTTTGTTTTTTTTTTTTTTTCCCCATCTGTCAGCTGTCACATTAATTCATCTGTAATCAATTGCTGATTACTTGAAACAGACAGAGTATTTTTAATGGCAGTACTTCTTTTGTCCACCTGAACTGTATGAAATATCAGTGAGTCTACCTGATGACAAATTCTTGCCTGGTCTAAATACCTGTGTATTTTAATCCTCAAGGATTCTGTATTGATATTCCCACAGAGTAAAATTATTGGCTCCATTAAAGTAAAATATTATTTTTTAAAATTTAGTCTAATGAAGTCAGTATTTATCAGATAAATAATCTGAAATAATTTTAAATAGATATTTGCAGAGAATTCTCCCTTCCTCCATGTTTTGTTTTGTTTGTTTCCCCTGAGCTTGCTGGACACAATGAAAAGGGGTTTCTTGTTGGTAGAAAACATCACAGTATTGCCTACTGTGTTAAGCCTTGCAGCCTCTTCTCATCCTCTGCTGTACTAATGTTTCGGGATTCTGTCTTGCATTAAACTTCCCTTTTGTTTCCATCCTACAGTAACTCCTTAGCAATGAGTGACATACTTTTTATTAGAATCTGAACGTATGTATATCTACTTGATCATTGTTTTGCATTGGGTTACAAGAGAGCAGAAATGTAGCATTGGTTTAAAAAAAAATATACAAGAGCAATTGGCTTCTCTCAGGAATAGGAGTACTAAGAGGAATTGTATCATAGTTGCTAAATAGCAGTAAATGAATAATAATAAGAGTAAATAACAGTAAACAAATAACCAAAATTGGTGTTGTAAGTTGCTCATAGGTGAATGACTGTTTCCTGGCTTTTAGGGAACCACACACTGCAGTATTACCCTACTTCTTTAATGTAATCAGAAATATTAAACTATACCTAGATAGTGGAGCAGTTCCTCACAGGGAAAATGTTAAGGAGATGCCTTTACTCTGCAGGCTAATTTTAGGGAATTAGCAACAGTAAGTAAATCAAATTTCAAAACTTATCTCAATCTCCAGAGGATAAAGAAGGCAGATGGGAAACAGGATTTGATTCCAGTGTGTGTTCAGTTTCTGTCTGAGGGCAATTTAATTTATTTCGTCGTTGGGCTTTGTGGGAAAGGGAGGGTTGGACAGTGGATACATCTTCACAGGAAATTGCTGTGTTTGTAGGACAAATGCCATAGCTTTATGATGACAGCTGTTGACAAACGATTCCACACCTGTTAATTAGAGCTATTATGAATAGAGACAAATTTGGGTGTTTGCTGTCACGAGGACAATACAGGTGTGTTAGTCTCTGCAAACCTCCGTGGTTTGCCTCAAATTTTCAAGGATGTGGTTGTTTCTGGTCCTGTCCTGCCATCCTGAGGTCTACAGATGAGAAACCCTGAGCTGCCCCATTCAGATGCTGATTGTGGACTTTGGTTGCTCCATCAACCAGTGCAGCAGCACCATCGCCCCACTTCTTCAACATATCTGTTGCTCTGGCTCCGAAGGGACTGGAAGGAAAAAGTGTGATATGGCACAATATTGGCATTATATCATCTACTCACATCACTAATTAAACAGTTTTGACTTCTCTGCCTTGAAGTCAGACCTCAAAGATGGTTTAAAACTCTGCCCAAATTAGTGTTGTGTGGAAAATAGTGTGTGTATGTGTTTTATGGGTATTTAAATATGCTTCAGCAATGTAACTTATTTTCTAATGATTTATAAATTACATTCATCTTCTTCAACAAATAATCTAGGATTGTTTCCTCTAAATAACTTAAATTTTGGAAAACACAAGAGATTCTGCAGAATCTGGAGTCTTGACCTCTTTTGCCAACAGGGGAGCATGAAACACGTTACATATTCTGCCTACAGCAAAAGAAATCAAGTCTTTAATTTTGAGAGAATCTGATAGTATCTGTGTTATAAGCCTGGTAGATTCACAATTAGCAGGTTGCAGTGTGTTAAACATAAGTCTGGCTTTGAGTAGGGGTTTAGTGACCCTCATAGCAAATGCACCTTAAGCTGTACTGCAAAAAGAATGATAATGTCTTTCTGTGACAGCTAGCATGAAACATAGACACCTAGAAAGATGAGAAGAGAGATGACCGAAAACTAGGCAAAAATCTAATAAAAAGGTGGTTCTTTGGAGCACGGTAGTTGTCATATATAATATGTATATATATCTGTTTATTTACTTAAAAGGGAATTAAAGGGACTTTGAGAAGTCATCTGGCTCATCTCCTGCTTGTTACAATCCATTTTATCTAACATAATTCCTGGCAGATGTGGTGATTATTTTTTTTCTCTTTGTGTCTCACTTCCTCCTTGATAATCCTGATGATGGGTCTACAAACTTAGGCAAATCAATTCCAATGCTTCATTATCTGTGTCGTGGCGCTTGTTAATAGGGATATTGTCTGAAATCCTATTTGCTGACATTATTGTATTTGCATCCATGAAGGATACATTGTTTCACTCTTTGCAATAGCCTTTCATGCGTTCGAAAGCTATTAACATCACTCCTCTGGTCTTTGCTTCTTTGTATTAAAGATCCCCGATTTCTGCAATCTTGCCACATTAAGCTGTTGTTTCTGTATATATAAATTTTATTGTTTTTCTTCTTTACCTTCCCTCTAGAAATCTTCATGGCTTTTCTGAAGCATAGTGTGCAGAACTGGCACATAACCTACTACTTTCCACTCTGTATTTGTGCAGCCACGTTTTCAAGTCCAGAAATAGAACCTTGATTTGTCTCTAATATCCTCAGTATACCATCAACAAAGTGTGGTGGGCATAGATCTGATGAGGGTTTTTTGAGATTTGCATACAAATTGGGTTAGCTTCTGCTTTTAATTTTTTTTATTTTTTATTTTTTTTAATGAAGAGTCTCTTGTCCTGTGGGACATGTTGGAACAGATGAGTTACTGTGATGACCTTTGTGAGAGACATCAGTGCAAACAGGAACAATAAACAATTTGGTGCATGTGTGTATAGAAGCTGACTTAACAAAAAGCTGCAACAGGCTATCAGTGAGGTACAGAGCCTAAGGCTTCCTTTAAGATGAATAAATATTACTTGAGGCAGTTGATTAAAATTAAGAGCTATGTATTTGAGATGGCAGACAGCTTTCCCTCTTAAAATGCCATCTGATCCAAACTGCAAACTTATCCAACCTTGATACAATTTCCATCTCTTAATTTCAATTACAAATGGGTAGAGTGTGTTCCCTGATGCTTTTAACTTGCTGGTGTGTAGGGTATGTTGCCATGTTTTTCTTCTAATGTCTGGTAACTTCAACATGCTTTTAGACCTGAATACAGGAAGACAATTAAGTGTTTGCTTAACTTTTATAGTGTTAGTTTAAAACTGTCCTGTCTTAATCAGCATCTCAATTACTAAAATGTTGTGTGCTCATGCCTATATGAGAGCTTAGTTCTCTCTGTTGACCATTAACTATATTTATGCATACATGGAACTGTAGTTTACTGGAAGGCATTAGCCCATGTGGTACTCAAAATCATCTGGGATTTTGGAGAATGAAGATGTCTTCATTCAGTATCAAGGAAGAAGCTTAATGCACAGGTTCTGTGCATAAGCCTGTGCCCTTTGGATAGCTAGTCACTGTGGTGTTAGTACCCTTTGACTGGGTGGCAGAGATAAGAGCTGGTGCTCTTTGGCATTAAAAGCTTCATCTTGGAGCCTGACTGGTCAGATGCTGTTTCATCCTTTTGCTGAATGAATGCTGCTGGAAAACTTGTCTTCTTGTTCATGTATTAGGATTATCACTCCATTTTTTACCATGTCATATGCATGTACAACTTATGCTTTTGCATAATGAGGGCAAAAATCCATGTGAATTCAATAGCCAGAATAAGTGAACAACTTCTGTTATGGTTCCAGTGCTCTGTTCTGAAAAAGAAATTGGACAAATGTTTGCATTCAAATTGTGTTATAACTTCCTGTAGATTTTTTTTTTCCCCGCAGATTATTAACCAGCAGATTGGTTCTGTCTCATGAGCACTTTTATCATCTCATCTGTTACCTGGAAAGAGTGGAAAATGATTTCTCTCCCACTTCTTTCACCACACCACATCACTTGTTTGTCCTTAAATTCAGGTTTTCATAGTTTTGCAATGTACTAATTGTGTGGGTACATAGTATCTTCACAAAAATGAAGAGCCACCTTGCAATCTTCAGTGCTAGATTCTGGATCAGCTGTGGAGAATCCAACAAGGGTAGGTGTTAAGGAGGGTGAGAGGGGGCATATGACTAGTGGAGAAAGAGTGAAGGAGAAGGCATCAGTGCTCAGAGATCATGTAGACTGTTCCTATGCAGCTTAATCAGTGGCTGTATTTAATCACTTAAAATCCCAAATCCATGGTGGAAGAAACCTTTGAAATTACAGAGCAAGACACTCAAAGGTCAGACAGTAGGATGGAGCAGTTAGGCTACACTTTCAAGCTTCCTTTTCCATCTTTAATATTTATTTTTGCACTGCAGTTGCAGAGCACATTTTCAAGATAAGGTAAAAGATCCTCTTTTTAAGTACCACATATTCACTAAGGACTTGAGATAAATGGTGCATACCACTTTTGGAAATCTAGTCATAAGTAAGAACTGCAATGTTTGACACTTGCAAAAATCGATGCCTGTTTGAATACCCCACATCTCTCACCTGGCTTCCAGGAGAGTATGCATCTGCCATAGGGTCTACCTCTGATATACCTATAGCCTATACAAACATCTTAGGTGCCCTTGGGAGTCTGAAATGGTACTACTCATCACATTCTGTTGTTATTGTTTTATTTCCTCTCACTGCTGTGGTAGAGACTGTAGTAGTAACACCAAGCCATTTAGATATAAGGACCATGCACCTCCTATAGGAAGCAAAAGCATGCAGCTCTGTCAGTCAACGCCACCTTTATCAGCCACACCCTTCCAGTTACATTAGCCTCCTCCACCCTGAAACAGGTAAGTTGGGTGACAGTGTTCCCAGGCCCCAGTTTGGAAGGAGTATCAGGGTGTGGTTTTGCAGCAGGCTGAAGAGAGCTGGTGCTGGCAGGGAAGAGCAACCCAGCGCTGGCACGGGGTCCCAGCGGTGTGACTGATCCTGTGGGCAGCTGGAAAGGCGTCCAGCGACACAAAAGAAATACTTTTATGACTGGATCAGCAAACTTATCTTGCTGACTGTGTGGCTGCATGGTTGTTAGTACTGGCACAGAGTGATCGAGGAGCGTGTGTTTGTGTGTGTGTTGGGGTGGGGGGTGTGTGTGTGTTGGGGTGTGCATGCGTGTATGTGTGCTGGCTGGAAGAAAGGTGGTGCCAGTGGGGGTCAGGAGCCGGGAGACTATGGCTTGCAGTTTAAATGAATCAAACTGCACGCTGGATTAGGTGACAGCATGAGGTGATTTATGCTTTATCTCAAAGGGGCATGGGTTGCAATTAGATATATATCCAGCTGACATTAATTGCTGTTTTGATTATTTCTCAAGGTCGGACACAGGGTTTTCTCTGTGCCATTACTTTACCTGAAAGTGGAATTGCACTATTCTACAGTGAGCATATATAACTGGAATATATATTTGAGCACACATCCTGCAATATTCCCATCAGAACGTAAAATTGAGATAAAAAAGCATAGGTTTTAATTCTTTTGGTCTGTGATAATTTTCATTTGGATTCAAAAAACCTAGAACAAATGACCTTCCTAAAAATCAGGACGTCACCCTCTGCATCACAAAGCCTCATTGCAGAAAATAATGTTGGACATGGTATTATAATTCCATTTAGGTCCAGGAATTTTATGTTTATTCCCTACCTAATAACCCAGCTTTAAGAGAAAGTATGGGTAATGCCTCTTTGTGCTTTCCACTTTCCCACTACCCTTTCCTGCAGTTTTTAGAGATGTGTTTTTTTTCAGTGTGGGGAATGTGAATGGAATTAACTCCAGTTCATATGGATACTGGAACTCTAAGCTTATGTTCATAAATGGCGAAGATCTTGTTGCTAAGCTGGTTATGAGAAAGATAAGAAGCATGCCCCATTGACTAAATTTTTTAATGACTGGTAGTAGTTAATACTGTTCATTTTCCACACAACCACTGTTGTTTGGGTGTATGAGAAATACTTGACAAAGCAGGACAGTTGGGGACCTGCTGAATGCCTCCCAAGCTTTGTCTGCTTTCTTTGTGAATGACAGCAGACGGCGGCATTGCCACCTACCCAGTTGTATGTCTGGGCACCCTACACCAGCATACAAACATCTGAGCAATGTTGCAGTCCAGAATGACACTGGAGGCTTTGTAGGTGTGGGAACAGGAGTTTTCTGGAATGCTCACATTGATTCAACTGACATGTATGTCCCTATCACCTATTTCTAAAGTGTCTCTAAATCTCATCTCTAGTTTCTGTTAGATCCTTTGCCATGGATTTGGCAAGCAGCTTTAAACAAATAATGTTGGTGGTTTTTTTGAGTGGGATGGAGAACAGTCATAGCGAGGACCTTGTTAAAAGGTATCTAGATGAGCTCTTTATGTATTCTGTACAGTTACGCTGTAAATTCACTAAGTAACTTGCCTTATTAGGTCTGTTTCTGTTAATTCAAATGTGCCTCTCTTGCTTCCTTTCTGTTCAAGTCTGCAGTGCGTATTCTGCTTAAACCATACAGCTTAATGATTTAATTCTCACTGCTTTTTTTTTTTTTCTTTTTAGATAAGCTTAAGAGTCCTCCCCTTCAGCCTTAAAACAAATATGTAGATATGAAATAGTGCACTTGCTCTGATGTAGCCTTTTATGTCATTCATATTGTAAAACAAGTGTTTGATTTTGGGGGAGGAAGGAAAAAAAAAAAACCAAATGCAAATATACCCAGTGTTTTTAATGAGCAGAGTTTTGCCAAGTGGCAATTAGTATACCTCCATCTTTGTGCTAATTAGGAGCTTCTTAGAATCCTCTAAGACAAATGCTTTTTGCGAAGTTAGCAGATTTTCAGGCAGGAGAGCTACTTTTAGCTTTGTCTTTGCTAGGTGCATTTTTGGCAGTTTTTCCTAATTGCTATTCCATTTCTCTCTGATAGTCTGACATTATCCATATTCTTATGCTGCCCAAATCACTGGTCTGATCTGTATGGAGCTTTTCTACAATATTGGGCTGGAGAAAAATGATGGAAGCTGAAATAATCACTCGGAGCAGAAGCTGTTGCTCTGAAACTAAGTAAGGGAAGAGAGGAAGCGTAGATTTGTTTTGGTAAGACAAATTATTTACTGAGCCTCCTTTCAAAATACAAACATAAAAAAAAATCCATGGGGCTGTGGTTATCCTTGGCCCACTGAGGAACATAGTGATACACAAATTCTGGTAGCTGAATTCTGAGATTAAATTCTGAACCCAAGGGTTCAGAATTGAAACTTTTTTTTGTCTCTCCACAATGTGGGAATGAAAGTTTTCAGGTGAAGTGTTGATCAAAACTCTTTTTTCAAAGTTGCTTTTTCACAGGAGGATATATCAGCATCTTTAGACTGAAAACACCTGAAACTCCTAGTTCAATTTATGTGTATTTTTTAGGGCTTTCCCATTACTGAGACAGAAAGATGTTTCATGTTAACTCTGAACTGAAGAGTTAACTGAAATGGTTTCTTGGCTTTTGAGGGTTTAATAAATTAGCATTAAAAGTATCTTAAAACAATTTTTTATTCACTTCACCTCCTTCTTCAAAAGGAAAATAAAGAAGAATTCAGAATCTAATAGTTCAGCTGATCTGAAGTGAAAATGTAGACCGATGGTCAGGACTTAATTTTTCCTCCAATTTGGAGATGAGGCTTTCAATATGTCTAGTTCTCATAGTGTCGGAAATTAGTTTCCATCTAGCCTTATTTGAGATTTCAGTCCTCTCAATCCCATATTATACATAACTTCTTTTAAAAGTCTACTGTTGAGCCAAGACAGGAAAAAGTCTTGAAAAATCCATGCTCGTGGGTGCATACTGTTGCTTATACCTGTGATCTAAATCACTCATAACTGAGTATGTGAGTTGTGTGTATGATCACTCACTCAGAACCAGAGCAAATCTATGGATCAGAGCATTTTCCTTGGAATGATCTTATTTGACCTAATAATTTATAATGGGCCTTGGCAAGTGGCACAGATGGCTTTCAGTTGCTGAGCCAACTGAATGGTTTGTAAGGTGGTACATACAAGTTTAAACTACTTGTAATCATTCTCCTAGCACCAACACAAAGCTGTCTTGATGCTAGGAGAACCATTAGAAATGGTTTACCAAACCCTTCAGCTGATCATTCTCCCTTGCTGCTTCAGCAAGATATATGTGAATGCTTGAAACAACACAAAGTGGTAGGATTAGTAAAATGGTGTAGTAGTGCGCATGGGCTCTGACTACTTTATAATAAGAGAAAAAAACAAACCAAACCAAAACAAACCTTGAATGAGCAAGCTTTCTGATCGCTCCTTCCTCCTCTTCACAATCAGTCTTGCCTTTACTGGTCACATATGCAAATGTTAGCTAGTATCTAACATTGTAGTAATGTCAAAAGGGAAGCTGTCTTGGCTGCTTCACTTGGACAAGTCATTATTCTCAGTCAAATCAAGCACTGACATGAAATGAAGTCTCAGTATCTTGGTCCTTCTATGTAGTAACATGAGGTTGTCAAAGATGATTACCAGAAGTGTCATCTTTCTCCAATATATTCAAGGAAGTGCTGCCTAAGTTAGAGCTGATGAAGAGGCCTTGAACAGACTTGGAAGAGAAATGGAGCTTGCTATCTCACACTGAAATTTATAGCTGGATGTGGCTAACTCTTTCCGAGATACCTCCCTGACCTTTCTGAGAACAGCTTTCTGAAAAAGCCAAAGAGAATAATCTTTAGATTTGCTTTTACTTATTGTCTACTTCTACTGAGCTTGAAAGTGTGAGTAATGGAAAAATATTCAAACCTTAACTGTGGTGACACAGTATGAATGGCTTATGGCCAAACACTGTAAAAAACCAAGGTCACATTAAGTTAATAAAGAGCCTCTAGGTACTGTTTATCTTCTGCTTGTGTTTATGTAAAGAGGGTCCCCAGTTACTATCAGCCAAAAAAATATCCCTGAGCCAGTAAGTCCCAAAGTTGGAATCCTTCCCCTCTTTGATGCTGCAAAATGATAAATGCAACTGAGGTTGCAAGGCTAGAAATGATCCTGAAATTGCATACTGAAGGGGAGCTCTGGCATTTTCTGTAGTTCTATGAGCAGAAGTGGTTGGTGATTGCCTGTGTAGGCTTCCTCACTTCTTCTTCTGTCATAGGGGAAAATCTTTCCTGTCATTATCAAGAAATGTGTGGACTCATTCCACTCCACAGTGCACCAGTATCATGTCTGATTCCTTATCAGTTTTCCTTCTGGGCATTAAAACTGGATCTACCCACCTGACTCAGAAGGCTGAACTTTCAAATCCAAGTCGTTTTGTCTGTTTATCAGGCAACACTCCATTTCCCAAGTCCTGTATTTGACTGATAGCTCAGCTCTGAGACTCTGTTCAGCTCCACAGCTTCAGTCAGTCAAAACTGCCAAATGAAGGTGTCACCTTCCAAATGGTGAGGAGTTACTTCTTTAACTCCTATTAGTAGCGTAGTTCCTGATCTAGGAGCCCAGTGGCACACTACTGAATCTCCTTTCGTTCTGAGAAAGGAGTCTGAAGAAACCAGCGTGTGTGTGTTTTTAATTACATGTTTGTTCAGCCCTCTGAGGATGTCAGGAGCTGTGAACAGTAAATGCCAAGTGATTGCCAGGAAGAAAGCTGCTGACTGCAGTGCATCGTAGACAGAACCCTTCTGTGTAACTGCCACTGCCTTGCCATGCACATACCGACGGTATCTGATTTTGATTATAGTCTCTCCTCTGATGATAGCGCTGTCTCAAGTTCTCCTGGAGACAAAGTCTTGGTCAAGTGAAAACATAAGCAATGGTGTAGTCAAGGACAAAGTCAGTCTCCTCCAGATTCCTCTCTATTGACTCTTCTTTCTTCCTCATTTGGAGTGAACTCAAAGGCTAAAGATCCTCCTTTAAATGGGCATAACTTGCTGTATTATGTTAGTCTAGACAAAGGAAATCAAATTAATTAGCAGAAAGACTGCAAATGTGCTGTGTAGGAGGACCTGTCATTAGAGTACCTCATCCAGGCTACTGTGGCTTGGTGTGTATTCAGAATGATAGCTCTGGTCTTCCTCTCAGCAGAAAAGAAATAGAATAATACTAGGCTTCAATTAGAGACAGAACTATAATTCAGTCATGGGCAAGGAGAGGGGGAGGTGAGGAGGAAGACGGCTGCTCTGCAAAGCCTAAGTCATAAAACATAAAATCCCAGTTTATGCATGGCAACAGATCCTTCTATAATTGAATTACAGCCTTCATATTCAATAATGGGCCAAGTCTGTAAACCAGAATACAGACAGAACAAATATTTACATTCTTCAGGCAATGATGGAGGGAAAATCACTGAGCAGAGCATGAATCAAAGCCACAAGAACATAGATGTGGGACAGCCATGTATTGCCATCAGTGTGAAGTGGGAGGGATGGAGTAAGTTTCCAGTATTTGGATGTGAAATTTCCTGTAGTACAGGTCATCCTGCAGCATTTCACTGAAAATTCATCTTTTAGTTAAGTGACACACACTGCCAATAACAGTGAGTAAACTGTAGTTTTTCCATTCATTCTGTGTGCTATACATTTTCTAGTACATCTAGAAAGTGATATTGGAGTGTTCAGGTATTTAGCAATGTTTATGTTAATATTGCATATCTAATTACAATTCTACTTGTATTCCTGACTTTATAACACCTTGTAAGTGCTGTACTTTTGACAGTTGTTGAGCATCAGCTGCTGTGATTTATTTTGGTCCAGCTGACAGCTAGGATAATCATAAACATTACTGTCAAATTGGAAATATCAATAGATGTAGTGAAATAAACAAAAATTCCTTTTCTGATTTTACAAAACAGCTTGAAAATAAGACTCGGAATAGTTCCAAACTGAAGAACTTGCATCAAGACATTAATTGATTGATGGATATACTAGGGTAGCCAAGAAGCCATATAACTCTGAAGGTTTTGAACTGCAAATGTCATCTTTGTTTATAGGCTTGGAAATGCACATATGCAAACAACCATCAGAGCATGCGGTTGCTGTGCTTCTCAGCTCTCACAGGTTTGAATTGCATTTCAGTTGCATGCCTGAATTTTCTCACATGAGACCTTGAGTGAACAGACTTCCTTTCAGAGCAAAGCCCACAACTGAGTTAAACATTTGAAACAAAAGTAATTAAGTGGGGATTCTGATGGACCATCAGTTAATCCACAAAAAGTAAGGGCAGAAGTAAGCCAAGCAGAAGCCTGGTGTTCTTCAGGAAAGAAGAAAACATCTTGTAACTCTCCAAGTAAGTTTGTGAACAAAAGGGGATACAAAATATTGCAGGATCAACCCAAAGGTAGTACTGTGCATGGTGTGTAGCAGGGAGTCATGACTGCCTGGCTTCTGTCTCCACATAGTGCAAGTAAGTTTTTCTTAGCTATTGGGCCCACTTACGCCCTGAGCAAGAGAAGGTATTAAAAACTTTGAGGTGACCCACTGTTGTTTCAAGGCATCTTGTATTACACGTAAATGCTAGCACTCATGAACTCTGATTTTCTATGGATAATGTTCAGTGTGCCAGTCCACCACAGTAACCCTAAACGTCCTCTTTACTACTCACACCTTCTGTGGTACCAAACTGTGAAATCCTTGACTTGTTCCCCCACCTTCCCCTTCCCTTGAATACTTTTCATGGTTTCCTGGATTGCCTAGGAGAAAACACACTTAGTGTAATGCAATAGGAGTTTCAAAACTGCCTTGCTGTCTGACTTGTTTGAAATTTGGTCAGCGGATTAAAAGACATAATTGTAAGGAACTGTCAGATGTGTAATTGCATGTTGCTTATTAACCAAAGAAAAAGCAAAAAAAGGATGAGAGGATTCCCTAGATTTAGCCTCACTGAGGAGAAAAATGCTCTTCTTTGAAACTAATCATTCTGGTAAGGCACTTATTTACATGTTTGTATGGCATAGACTTGGTTGTGACTAATGGGTTGAACTGGCTTAATGCTTGTTTTCTTTGCATAAGTCTTCTGCAGTCTGTCCCCAGAACTGCTGTGAGTTTTAGTCAGGAGGACTGGTGCTTTGTCAGCCAAATTTAAGCAGAGAGAAATGTAAATGAAAAACTCTCGAAGCAATAAATGTATACCATTTTTAGCACAACTTTATGAATATACAGCTGCAGTGGTTCTTGCAAGTGGCATTGGAAAATAGTGGGATACATAGCTGAAATTTTGTCTGTATGGGAATTTACATACTACCTAATAGAAAGGCTGGCCTGTAGGATATTGAGATAAGAGCAATTCTTATTTGAACCATCTGTATTTCAGCTCTATAAATAGGATATGGGCTTACAAAAATTCATAATATAAACACTAGACCATAAATAACATCTTAGATTTTTCAAACAGGAATATGACTGCTTAAGAATCATAATGTAGTAGCTGAGGATAGCGTCTTGAATAGAGAGCCAGAAAGAATACAAGTATATCAATCTACCAGAAAATCTGGAAAATTTAAATGTTACTTCTCTGTTTATTAATCCAGTGTTTCTCATAGACAAGATTACATCCCACCTATTGATTTTTAGAAGTAATTGCATTTTTCTGACCATTAAGAGAAACAGGCAGAAATTCTTTTGAGCACTTTTATGATGCTTTAATTTACAGGACTCGGTTTTCTTCTGGAAGAGATCTCATCCAAATTCCCTCTTCTGGGAATGGTTCAAGTACAGTAATGCACATACATTGAAGACTAATGGTGTTCTCCCTTATTGTGAGCTAGAAAATGAAGCTACAGAGTAATAAAGCTGTGTTTGAACCTACGGAGCAATAAAGCTCCTAACTCCATCTCTTGTTCTGTCAAAACTCAGGGAAGCTATTGGAAATTTTCATACAGAACCATTTTCATTATACAAAAGTATAATGTCTTTAAAGAAAAGCTTGCCTAAGGGTAACAAATCTGGATTGATCAGCAAAGAGAAGAACATTGGTGCCATGCGGTGCAATTGAAAGACATTGGAAACAGTCCATTCTCAGTTAATTTCTGACCTCCAGTAACTCACTTCCCCTCTGTGTTCAGTTCTGGTCTCACCATATGTTGCTCACCAAGTTAGTCTACAAACGTTTGAAGTTGTGTTGCTTAGTCAGGCACTGGTCTTGGATGAGATTTCTATGTTCTGTTGTAATGCAAACAACAAAAATATAATGGAGACTACTCATTGCAAAATAGTCTTTTGTAGTATCGATTCTCCAGTGAGGAAGCAATGAAATGAGCTATTGTATTTAAATGCTGAACTTTCCCCATTCTTGTGTTGACTGTCCTCCTTTCCAACGGGCTGAGGGATGGTCACAAATGAAGACATTTGCTCAAGCCACCGCTTTCCTTCTGATTTAGTTTTTAGTTTCCCAAGGGCAGAAGTCTGCTGTTTTCTCCTGAATGAAATGCTGCCAAATGGGAGTGTACCAGCTGCCTTCTGCACAGAAGAATAAAGTTAAATGTAGGCTATTATTGCTTGCTGGACAGAATGTTCATGTGCAAACAGAACTGACTTGCCTATTTGGGGCTCTTTATCTTGTGCTGAAAAGCTGAAGAACTCTGAAAAGGAGAACAAGTATCTTTTCAACCTGGTTCACTCTTGCAAGGAGGCGTTTTTTAGATTCAGAGGAGAACTAACTTTCAGTCCTTTTCAAAAAGCTATTCTCCTTATATCCAAGGAGTTTTATTTTATTTATTCCTCTCGCCCCCTGACTTTAGCATTCTCTAAAAACAGGTTGGGAGAAAGAAAATCAACCTCATGGATGGCAAGCAGAAATCTGGTTTTATTTTATGTTTTTTTCCCTCCTCCCACTCCCCATTTTTTCCCCAGTGTTGCATATGCTGCCAGTACTGATGACTACCCAGACACTTCTGAGTAGGACATCTCACTCTGCTTGGGACAATTCACATGTGCTCACCAGGCAGACATTTGTCTGTGGTTGGCTCTAAAACCACAAGTTCGTGAAGCTGAAACTGACAAAATTTAGGAGTTTTAATCATAACAATGTTCCAAAAAGCCTTTGTCTAGTTACCTGTTAGTATTAAATCTGAGTTCTGTGTATTCATGTTCCCCTAAAAAATGGCATTGCTGCATAACCAGAGCGACTGTAGGATGACTTAGCTTTTCCATTTCTCGCAGCTTTTCTTCCTCATCTTTAGTTCACTTTTCCTATATTAAAATGATAAATGTTGGCACAGTTGTGGAATCAAATCTTTGCTCCTGATAAATATAGGCCAGTATGAAGTTGATAGTGTCTTGCTTCACTGTATTACCTGGCTAACATTTAGCCTTAAAAAAAAAAAAATGGAGCATGGTTTCCTTCACTATTTTCTTCTAGTTGGGTGATTGCCTTAGTAACTGCATTTATTATGTGTGTGTTTTTTGGGAAGCATTGGTATTTATCATGGATATAAGTGATAGTGAATGTATCTCAAAGAAAAATACCAGAACTGGCTTCACCAATACTTCCCCTCCCCACCTCCAGTGTTCTGGAGCTCTAGTTCATATCTTGAATATAATAGATAAAAACTGATATCTCAGCTAATGAAATCTTCAGTGACTCTCCTCACAAGCTCCTTGTCCTGGCTTTGAAAAATGAGAAACTTCTCTCAATTCCTCCAATGCTAATACTACTTAAAAAAATAAAATGAAGCACAAGTTTAGAAGCTACGCAAGATAAGAAGGATTCAGCCTGTAGAGATCCTAATACCATAGATCAGTAATACAATATTTAAATCAATATATTTCCTGGCAGGATGTCAGTGCAAAGAGAAGCCTTGGAGTAATGTGATCTCTTAACTCTGATGAAGTGAGCAGCTGCATTCAAACCTGTTTCAAATGAGCTTGTCTGAAGTTCCTGAAAAAGAGGAAAGGTTAAATAGTTATAAAAATGAATTTCTGGAGGCAGTAAAGGTAGATAAAAATGATAGAGGACAAAATGTGAAGGAAAAACTAAACATTTGAGGGGATCCAGTTTAGTGCCAAGGGTGAGTTTACGTTCAAGTTTTCTTTATAGTTACTCCTGTCCTAAAAATAATGTCCCAAAAGTAATGTATCTGAGACATTACATATTGCTGACTATGCAGGAATAATTGGTTGAGTCCTTGATTTTTCTTATATTTTTGTGCATGGACCAGGAATTCTTTAAACTCCAAGCCTCTTCAGGGAAAATCCAAGATAAATCTCTTGGTTGTAGAAAATCTAGAGTAAGAGCAGAAATTAGTATGAAGCAACATCCTCTGAGTTGCTTTCAACTAGCTCTGACTTAGCATAAACTGTCCCCACCAGTGTCTTTGTTCTAAGTACTTTGGTTTTGTCGATGATATACTCTATTTTTCAGTATTTTAAATTCAGTGTCTTCAGGAACTGTCTTGACAAGGAGAACTTCTAAGTTCTGGCATTATGGGGGAAATGCTGTCCTCTCCTGAGGAACATGGGTTGACATGGGTGAAATCCAACCCCATCTCTCCCTTTCAAAAACATAACAAGAGCCTGGATGGGACAGTACGATTCCTGAGGCATCCAGCCTGCAGATGGACCTTTCTTCTTTCCTTCAAAGCTCTATGGTGTTTCCCGTGGGTTTGCTTGGGTCTCTCTGGGGGAGAGGTGTTGGTGTAATGGAGAGAGAAGGATGTATGTAGTTGGTGGGAAGAAGAAGGAAGGATGGAGAGGAGGAAGGATCTCCATCCAACCCAGCCAGCAAGGGTACAAGGAGTTTATTAAGCCTGAAATAAATGTTTTCTCCCTCTACCGCCTACTGCTAGGGCTGTGATGCAACAAAATAGCTTTCTCTCAAATCAATGCAGAAGGTTCTTAGAGGGCAAGAGTGGAAAAACGTCTGCTTGTAATAGCATTAATTATTGTTTTATAAACAATTATTCCCTTCAGTGTTGCATGCAGTGGTTTTAAAAAGTGACCCTTAGTATTCCTAGTATATGATAACTCTTCTTTACTGCTCAAATGCAGAGATTTTTTATCTGAATATCTGAATAACACATTCTAGCTGCAGTACTGGGTTTTCTGAGGTTTTTTGGTTTTGGTTTTGTTTTTTTAAGTTTGGTCCCCCCTTGCCTCCTAAATGTTTTGTTGTTGTGGCTGGCTTCAGTCTTGGCAATTTAATAATGAGAAACTATTAATGATGAAATGATTTACTAAGAGGCCCATGGCTCTGCAAAAAGAAAGATACAGAACAGTGTTCAGTTGTTGCTGATGTTGTTTAGACACAGGAACAATAGTTTCCAAAGGATACTTAAAAGGGAGAAGTTAGCACCAAATGCCCCCCTTCCACAAACATGCCTGATTTGTATAGTCTTTATGCAAACACTGTACCATTAGGATAATGCCTAACCATTAATAAATTAAATAAATGGCATTTTTGGCTTCTTGGTAGAGAATCTGATATTTACTGGCTTTCCACATCTGTTGCTAAAGCCAAGTTTTAGTTCTTTGAAAAGTTATTGCCTGGCTTGTCTTCAAGGAACACTTTTTGTGTCCCATCTTAAATGCTCAGAACGAACCATTTACACCATGTTCTTACGTTAATATACGTATGGTTTATACAGATTCTGTTTTTACTAGGTCTAATATGAAAGTGAGGCATAGAAAATTTTTTAGTAACAGGGATTCCCACAGTCAGCTGAACAGCTGATCCCAAAGGAGAGCTCTTGTGTCTCTGATATTTGCAGGATGGAAACTGGAAAAGAGTGATGCAGGTGGTCAAATGTGACCGTGTATGTACCATGCCACAGAACTGCACCTGACTGAATCTAGCGTATAACACCTGCCTTTTGCTGGTAGCTGAAGAGAAACCATTTTCCAAGGCAAACTCTTCAGCTGTTAATTAAATTCAAAATTTTCAAAAATTAAAGTATCTCTGAATTTATTTATCAGATTCCCAGTCATTGGCTCTTACAGTGCTTTTGATGAGTGTAAGATAGGTTTTTAGTACTAAATCTTCTTCCACATGTACTTACAGGTTGAATCCATCCTGTAACTAAGTGAAAAAGGTAGGCTCTCAAGTTCCATGGTAAGACAGGTTTTGCAGGTATCTTTTTTAAAACCATTGACTGCGGCTTTTTTCTTGAACTCCTCTCAGGAAGGCCTGGTGAAGAGGAGATGATTGTGTGTGTCATACCTATATCAGAGAGTTGTATGCTTCCAGGAATGCTGATGTGCTGAGTGCTTTGTAGATGTTGCATGCTACACCAAACAACTGGGTCTCACACCTGCTAGTTTCCTGAGCAGCTAGCATAAAATACCACAACAATCTTCTAGCTACATCCCTCTCTCTTTCATTCTACCTGCATCCCTAAATAGGCTAATTTACGAAACACAAATTCCTTGTCAGGAGCTGCATCCTGAGCCAAGAATGGGTCATGCCTTTGAAAACCAAATGAAATGGGCAGAGGTGGGAGCTGTCGTTACCTCCTGCCTGGTCTTTCAAATCATAGCACGCACTTCTGTGCTGGGGTATTTCTCCAAAAATGATGCACTTGAATTTTGACATCAAATCAAACACTCCAACTGCCAGAGAAGCTCCCTAACCACAAAACTATAGGCTATTTTGGGGGTTACACTCCTGCCTGTCCTGCTCCAGAGCTGGATTGCTTTCAAGAATGCATGAGTTATAGGGCCAGAAGGTCGGTATGCAAGAGGGAGCCTGCCTTGGTAGATATTTTACGTTACACAGTAATTGGATACAAAGAAGAAATAAAGCTAAGGGCAGACACAGTGATCCTGGGTCTTCCCTTCCTAGCTGATTGCCCTGACCTCTCTGGATTACAGAGCTGGATCTTGGCATTCTTGCCTCCTTGGCCAAGGATTTTTTGCACTCCTAGGTACCTGATAGCCCATCTCCAGCATGACAGGTTTGATGAGTTTATGAACTCATACTTGGTGCTGATTTCCTTACCGCAAAGAGATAAAAACTTAGTATGTGAAATGTAAAAGCAGCTAGGCCTTGTTCGGTGTCTAGTCTAAGGTTAAGTTATTTTCTGCACCAGCTCACGCACTGGAAAAAGGGGGTGGGGGGAACTGGCAGCAGCTGGCAATGACGCTTGAAGGAGCTGAAAACTGTACCGTGAGAGCTTCCACTGGCTCTGCCATGGGGAGCCCCCAGTTCAGCAGGAATAGTGGGCCCAGGCTGGCATTTGTGCAACTTTTAGAGGCGTTGGTCTCTGGAGGCAGTTCTCGCTTGCTTGGTCTCAGCCACATGCTGTTCAATTCTGTGACATCTAAGTAGGACAGAACTGCCCCGTTCTTGCCAGAAGCCACATTCTTCTCCAGTGCATTTTGTGTTTCTTCTCATCCTGCTCTGTCAGCAGACAGTCAGCATTCACCATGTTGCTTTGCATTCAGGCTGAGTTTGCCAAAATGATCTCTGAGCTTTCTCCTCTCTTTGCATCTGAGTACCAAAAATATTTGTAGTCCTTGGCATGTTGTTGGCACCAGGTGACCTTGTTTGCACCCTTATGTGCTTGAATAGGGGGTTTGTGTGCCAGGGCTTAGAAAGGGGTGATTTGCAGGCTAGTAAGGGGCAACCCTGTGATTAGAAATTCCATGATCTGACAGAATGCACATTTGACCTGCTAGTGTAAAATAGATTATTATTCTATTATGTAAATATTTTAAGGTCCGGGTTTGATAAGGATCAATGACAGAAACAGGTGGTGAATTCCTACCTGTCTGTAGAAGTACTTGCTGACATTTACTGTGGTGTTTGGTTTGTAACCTTACAATAGTGGCTTTGATTAATAATGCTTTATTAGTTATAAATGTAGACTTACTGAATAAATCCTACTTACTGTGTTGAATGGCTCTCCATGCCTACATAAAACTATTTCAGTAATTAGAAAGCTACTATAATATTTCTCTATATTGTAGACTTTGAGTTGTGAGTTCTCTGTCAGCTTTCCTGAATTCCTACATAGGACTTCTACTTGACCCCATCCTTGACACAAAAGGAAAATGGTTTCAGCTTGCATTTTGTGATGAGGAAGGTTGGGTGTGGTAAGACAAGGTTTCCCAGGAAGGGAGAGAGGAAGGGGTGGGGGAAAGAGCACGTTTCTCCTTCTGATGGGCCTCTGGACCTGAACCATACTCTTCCCCACCAGGATCAGAGAAATGAGACTGGAGAGGTGATATCCCTGCTGAAAAGGGCCAAACTCCCTCAGTGAAGGACAACAGAGTTATCACAATTGCTTTGTGGGGTTGTGTTTCAAAAGAAGAATAGAAGAGTACACCTGAGGAGTGTTGACATAAGGCATCTTATGGAGACCTCACCTCTGTCTTTTTCTAGAAGATGTAGGCTTGTAACTTCTGGGTTTTTTCCTCCCCTTTCTGTATAAAACACAAAGCAGTGGGGATCAGTTGTTTTATCTACTACTGAAAAGCAGCCATCAGCACAGAATAACATGAGAACAGTTTGAAAGGAAGCGTGGAACACTACATTCAACTGAAACTAATTACCTGATTAGATTTTGGCCTGGCTGTATGGGTTGACATCCAATGGTCTTGGCGACAATAACTGTGAGCAAAGCCAAGTCTAGTCTTGCTTCATTTAAAGATTCTGGACAAAACTTCTGGACTTGTGTGCTGAATGCTAACTAGTGTGAAAATAGGCCACTGATTTAAAGTACCCATGACTACAATGGGTGTCAGTGGGCAGCTGGCATGGTTGCAGATGAATGAGCTTATTTGGGTTTTAGAAATACTGGTTTCCATTTAAAGGTGTTTCTGTTTCAAGCACAGAGTCTAGTGAAATTTAACTCTGCATCAGAACATCTGCCATTCACAGTTATAGAATTAGCACTTTCCTTCACCACTTCAAACTTTTCCCCTTAGAAATTTAGTCAAAAAGTCTGACACTGAGATCTCGCCAACTTAGAAAATCACCTGAAGGGATGTCATCTCACCGAGTCTGCTACAGTAGTTCCTTCTCTTTGTCTCCATGGGGGTTAATACAGCTTTGTTAGGTGAGAAGTATTTGGTATTGCTGTTGTCATCTTCTCTTGCACCTTTGCACAAACACTTTTTTGATCTGTTGGTGTCTTTGGAAAACAGTGTGTTTTCATGATAGGAGTACCTATGCAACATCTCAAGTGTCTGCAGTGTTAGACATATCTATATTTATAGGTGTGATGGTATTTTTTTTTGTCTTGGCATCACTCTAAAGGAAAAAAAAATCATTACTTGGAAGGGTTTGAAGCATTACTGGGAAGAGAGGGAAGTTTTTCATCTGTCCACTATTACAAAAATACAGTCCATTAAGAACAAAGGTGAGCAGAGCATTTTCAGAAAGACTTGAAGTGTCCTTACCTCTGAACGGGAAACTTCCGGGCTGCATTCACTTCAGGCACCCTAGAGAGCCTCCGTATGACGTGAAATGAACTGTCAAATGAGTTGTGGCAGTTCACTGGTGAGCATTGACTTTATGAGGAAATTTAGTATGTCTACTCTGATATCCTGGAAGCACATCGAGACACATTACTAAAATGAGTTAGACAAGTGGTTGATGAAAATCCAAGAGCTGGTAAGAGATGCTCCACAGAAAGCTTAATAGACAACCATAGGAAAAAATAATTTTGCCAACTGGCTGACTGTTTTAACTTAGCAACTGGCTTATGCTCTACCCTATTCCTTAACATCTACAATAAATATTGAATTCTCTTCTGTTTACAAACCTTCTTAAACCATTTGCCTAAGGGGCACTGCAGTAATGAAGTCCTCAAAGTTGTGTTTAAGCATTTCCTCTTACTTCAAGAGTAAATCCACCAGGTTTTCAGCCTCCCACAAAGACAACAAATGCAAGCATGTAAGTGCCATAAAAGCCCCAAGAAACTTCAGAAGCAATTTAAAATAATAAAAATATGCTTTTGGACACCTCTCACTACTTCTGTGTGGAACAAGGCTGGGCAGGGACTCGGGGACTGGAGAGGCAGATGTGAATTCACCTTGTGTAACCTGGTATTCCCTTTCTCTCTTCCCTGCGGTCCCCAAATCAGCTGTCACAGTACTGGCAGAAGTCTTCTGAGTCTTCCCTAGCCAGGAGTTTGCCCAACTGTTTGGCCCAGGATTGCACAGAGAAGGAGGAAACCTTTCTGGCTGAAGCTTCTGCAAATGCACTGCTTCAGCAATCAAAGCAGCTGTCTCTTTACGAGGGAAAAGCGAGTAGTCGGAGAGCTTGAGGGGTGTGGGGTGGGGGGAGCGATGTGACTTTCCACAGGGCCTGGACTCTTCATGATAAACAATCACCCTAGAGTAGAGCTGATCTCCTAGGAAAAGTGATGGGATTACAAAGGTGGTAAGATCTCCACTTATTATAAAAGCGTGCTTAAAGTTCAACTCCATTACAGTTCTGTTGTTTGAACAAGTGTCTTTCCTAACAGTCACTTGTGTTGCCATTGCAGGATGATTTGGAAGTTTGCCTTGTCCGTTTTTCTGATGGCAGCGCTGGTTCGAGTAACAGACACCAGGAAAAACCGTCCTGCCGGTGCCATCCCCTCCCCTTACAAAGACAGCAGCAGCAACCACTCGGAGCGGAGGCAGCAGCTGAATAAGGAGGTGCTGGCCTCCAGCCAGGAGGCCCTCGTGGTCACCGAGAGGAAGTACCTCAAGAGCGACTGGTGCAAGACACAGCCACTGCGGCAGACTGTCAGCGAGGAGGGCTGCATCAGCCGCACCATCATCAACCGCTTTTGCTATGGGCAGTGCAACTCCTTCTACATACCACGGCATGTGAAGAAGGAGGAGGAGTCCTTCCAGTCCTGTGCTTTCTGCAAGCCACACAAGGTCACCTCTTCGACCGTGCAGCTGGAGTGCCCTGAGCTGGACCCACCTTTCCGACTCAAGAAAATTCAGAAGGTCAAGCAGTGCCGGTGCATGTCTGTGAATCTTAACAACTCAGGCAAACTGTGAGAGCAGGCATGTAGCTACTGCTTGGTGTTGCCCCTATCAGATTTACTGCTGCCTCTCCCACTCAGCAGACTGTCTATTTTCTTGGTTTGTTTCTTCTTTTTCCTTTTTTTTTTTTTTTTGTGTGTGTGTTTTGTTTTCTTTCAAGAGGCCTCTCTCCAGCAAGGAAAGGGTCCTTGATGCTTGCCCACTGGAATAGAGCTTTTTAATGGGCTGTGTTAGGCACTTCACCATAGAATTTAATTTTATTCCCATTATCATCTGATGATTGAGTCTTCTGGAGTGGAGCAGGCTGACAGAAGTTGGGATTAAGCATCTGAAAGTGACCATTTGGCTGAATCCAGCATTAAATGTTTCCACTATGTGGAGTAAAGCCCTCTGCCCTACACTCCAGTCCCCTCCACAAGACAAGAATGACTTCCTTGTGCTTTGGTCCAGAGCTCGCCACTCCTGCTTGGAAGTGCTGGGGTGCTGTCCAGGACTGGGGGACACAATTGCGGGAGAGCAACGAGGACTAACATGCAAAAAGCAAGTGAGACTCTTTTGATGAGACTCATCTCCTTAAGATGACTTTAATTGTGCAATGACAGACGGTTCTGGGCTTGTTGTCTGAAGGGCAGATAAGAAGCGAGGGGGAGAGGGCGAGGTGCTGGGTCAGCCGCTGTGACCACTGAGCAGACTGAGAGTGGGTTCTGATGCTGTTGTGGTTAAAGTATATCAAACATGTGGTCTCCACAGCAGTGTTTATTTTGTAACCTAGCTATAGTAAACAGCTGTTTAAAGTATTATAGACCTAGCCATGTATATTTTTCTTGTGGCAGAATATGCCAGAGATTAAAATGTGTTGAGTAAGAGACTTGGTTGCTAGGTCAGCTGCCTGACTTAAAATGGACATGGTTTAACTAGGCTTTCAGTAGCTTTTTGTGTGTTAGATATATGTGTGTTTCCTACTCCAAAAAGGACAACATCCATTTATGACCTTATATTTATGCCTGCTCAGTCTGGGGAAAGTGGGAGGGTAGTGGGAGAGGAACTGAAAACACCTAAGGGAACAATGTTTCACGTAAAGTATAAAAGCACTGTCACACAAAGGACAAAATTTGGTAATTGCTGGACTGAATACAAAATCTGCATTAGTGTCATCAGGTTTTGGGAGTGATGTCTCTCCTATGATTGGAAAGCATGTTAATGTGTTAAAGGACAAACCCATCAGTCCATGCTGCTGGAATGGGTCACAGCTGTAGGAACAGGGATAGAGTAAGTTGTAATTGCTACAGTATTGGTGGTCCTCTCAGTTTTTGAGTCCTACATAATCAGTGTTAGTGAACACTTGCAGTTCATTTTACATCATAGTATGTTGTTATTCAGTTGATGGAGTTTAGCATGTCCTGTATATCCCGTTTGTTCCGGTTCTGATCTGTATTAGTCCCAGCTGCATTGCAATCCTGTGTCTCAAAACAAACCAGCCCCTTCCTCCAAACCAAAGCCTGTGCGTGCTCAATTGTCTGAAGCTTACAAATTAAAAATGACATGCTGACTCCCTGATGCATGTCTCACAGCTCAGCATCTGCATCTAGTGAAACCAGCTTGCTGTGGGAGCCCTTTCACAGGATCATAGGATGGTTTGGGTTCCACCAGCCCCTTCACAGGCAGCCGCTTCAAGGGGTTAATGTGTTGAGCACTCTCACCATCCAGGGTTTCAGTGCCACAGGTCTCTATTATGTGAGACAGGCTGCTCTAAGAGGCTTTCAGGACTGAGCTCCACAAGAGCTCACCAAGCGGTTTATGGGGATTGGCACGGGCAGGATGAGGTTGGTCGGGTTCTGTTAGCCCTGTTATGTGAAGGGCCACAGCTTTTCTGCTGTGATCTTTCAGCATGTCAGGAGCACAAAAGGAGACTCCCTTGCACAGGGATGGTCGTTTAGAGGTGGTCACTGCTGCGCTGCCAGCATCGTGCCAGCCACCCAATGGGCACCATTCAGTCTGGGCATGAGAGTGTTGGTGTGGGTGGGGCAGGGAGGTGGCAATAGCTATAGTCTGCTAAGACTCCAGGTATCTCAGTCTCTGCTTGAAAGAAATGACTGAGAGTCAGGCATTTTGGACGAGAGAGAGAAAAAGCACCCTAATAACTTCAGTTAGGAAAACTGTGCAAGAATCTTTATCTTTAAGCTATGCCCTGCCTGGGTTTTTCACCAGTTTGCAATATGAATATGCTGCAGCTTAAAGCTCCTTCTAGGAGCTGTGTTTATGTAAAAACTGAGTTGAGCTTGTAATGGTTAAAACTGTATTTAATTCTTGTTTTATAAATGAAAACAAAAATGAAGAAATGCTTTAAGTATAATGTAATTATTTTATAGGTCTACTATTAAATTATAGATTAAAAAATAAAGCTACTCTAGGGTTATATGGCATCCAGGTGTGCAGCCTTTGCTTCCAGCACCTTGTGTCCAGCTGCTTTCTAATCATTATATTCTCCAGCTTCCTTTTGACCCTACCAGATGCAGGTAAATGATGGCCCACCCTGACAACTTGGGAAGGCCTAGCTACTTCTTCCCTTGTCCCCCATCCTCCCAAAAGTACCTGCAAGGCAAGAGGGAAAAATAAATTGCACTAATCCCAAATTCCAGAGTCGATTCTGCATGCATTTTTTCTGGTTAACTGACAAGAAGACAACCAAAGCACCATCACTAGCTGAACTGCTGGCATAATTTGTGGTAAGAGAAGTAACCATTACCATGACCGAAGTGGTTTTGCTTAAAATATAGTTAGATCCTTATGTAACAGGCACCAAACTACTTATGGGGGGGTGAGGGCAGGGGGGAAGTTGTTTATCTTAAGATACAGGTGAGCTTTAATGGTTGCTATCAGCTCTTGAATGAGTACAATGTATGTCTTTCTAAAAGCAGGGTAGTGTTTTGGGTTTTTTTCTTTTTTTTTCTTCCCAACTCGGAGAAAATATAGTTGCAAAATAACCTTGAAGAGAAACTTTAGTGAGGAAAGGGAATGAGCCTCCATGTGACCAGAAGAAATGCCTGTCATGGGTCCTGAAAGAAGCAGGAAGGGAGAGTTATGTTCTTTATGGCACTATAACTGACACCTGCATGAGCACTCTGCCCTCTTCCCTTCCCCATCTTTTGCCCAAATTCTCTCAGAGTTCAACAGTGTAATGGATATATTTTATTTTTTTTTAACAAGCTGTTGATTTTGAGAATTATTGTTTTACTGTGCTTTAGCTACCTAAGCATGGTAAGGGCCCTCTGCTCAGAACTCACAAGTGCCTCAGTCAATGGTCTCAAAAGGAGCTCAGGCAGCTGTCTCCTCCCATGCCCCTCTCTCATTTCCACCTCTCTCTTAGCTACTCTCCTGTTTTGCGGGTAGCTTCATTGCCCAGCACCCACCTGAACCTCTACTGTTTGTGGTACAGCCTGAAGTCCAGCTCCAGCTATCCCAGTCTCTTGCTGCCTGACTACAGAACCACCATGCCAGACGTACACACTGTAATCCAAAAAATGGGTGGCAGACCTGAATGGCATGGGGCATGGTTTCTGTCTTTGCTGATCTGTTCATGCTTCGTTCAGGAAAACACAGCTCCGTAAGTTTTTCATAGCAGCTTAAAATTGGTGTAACCTAAGTAAGTTATATAATAGACTTGGCACAAACTCAGCTTTCCTTATTAATCTAGAGTATGCAACAAAATAATTGCAGTGCAAAGACTTGTTTTCTCTCAATGAAATTATTAACTGCTTCCAACTTTTTAAGCTGATCACTGAAAAACTGGGCAAGAAAAAAACGTCAGTCCATGGAAGATGTCATTAATTGTATTCCTACTGCCACTGTTGGTTAATACTTAACTAAGTTTTGGAAGTGATTTGGGATGATGAAAGGTGCTACAAAAAAAGCTAACCACTACTGTGTCATGACACGTGACAAAGTACCATGCTTCTGAAAGGCTTTAATTTGCAAGCAAAACAACATGAATCTTCTTAGCACCTCATAAAACCCAGACTGTTATTCTCAGTAAGTCACGTCTGCTGCTCAGGTATGAAAGTCCTTATTTAGCTGCTGCATTTGTTTAAGGAACGGTGAGTGATATGTAGTGTTGGTGATCAAGAAAGGCTCAGAATTTTCTATGTGAGAACTCTTGTAGGACTACAGCCAACTCAAAAGTATATGCTTGATGTTGCAGTAAATGGGGGGACAGGGGACCAATGGGGTGTTCAGCCTCTTTAAAACACACCTAAACAAACAAACAAACAAAAGAACATTAGTCCAGAATTCTGTAAAAAAAAAAAAGTGTGCCACTGAAAAAAAGAGCAGTGGTGAAACTTATGCTGGGAATCCACTTTGGGAGTGCTGTGGGTCAACTTTGGTGCTGTATATAGTGGGATACTTTGTACAGAAGTTTGAAAACAGGCTGGAGAGAAGCTATATGAGAGAGGCATGCTCAACCAAATAAGTTGGGCCTGACCAAAACAAAAGAGGAAAATCTATGTAGCAGCTTGTATGTGAAGATCACAACATGGTAGCACTGGTTGCAAGCAGCCTTTGACGTTCTTGAGAGAGAGAGGTTTACAAATAACTTTCCACACTCATGCTGCGGATCCAGTGAAAAAGGTGGTGTGCATTTATGTGACAGTCCTACCTGGTTGCTGGATAACACTTTAGTGATATTAAAAAATAGAAAAAATTTATAATATGCAGATAATACTTTGAAATACGTATTTTACCCCTAAAAGCAATTTCTTGAGACTGTTTCATAGGCAGTGTTAAAAGGAACAGATTACAAACCTAAGCCAAATGCACTACTGGAAGGCATGCACAAGGTAGAGAAGTGAGTGATACATAGTCTGATTGGGTAAAGGAGACCGAAGCTCCTCACTACCACCAGCTGGGGAAAAGGTATTATGTCCACATAACTGGGAGTTACTGTCACTATGCTTTCAAAAGGCAAGGAAAGAGAAGCCCTGTTTCCACCAATCCCTTTACAAAGGTTTTTTCCTTGACCACAAGAGCCTGAATGGGATGTGGTGTTTAGGGAGCAAATGGATGCTAGCAAACTACAGCATAGACTAACAGTGAAGAGAGAAGGCAATTATTTCATTATTATTCCTTTTATTTTCATATAAATTAACATTCTAAAAAAATTGAAATAGAAACACTAAATACAGTATTGCACATAGTGATCTTTGTTAGATGATCTATTATTTAGTATAATAATATACATACTGTAGGTACTGAAGGGAACAGGAAGGCTACAAATGAAAACATGCTACTGTATCCTTGCACTTAGGAGTAAAGTTAAGAGGAAAAGACTATTGTTTACATAAATACAAACATGAATTTGAATCAGTGCCATTAAAATAGCTTTATTTTTTAAAGTTTTTTTCCATAAGTTAGTTGTAACAGCAAATAATCTCTTCTTTTCTACTTCCCCAAATAGTAACATTACTCCCATCAACACAAAATCTTAGAACTCCATTCTTGGTAATTTATATCCCTGCCAGAAATTATTACGAGTACAGGTTTTCACATAGGTTTGTCAGCAACAGGAGACTTGCTTTTCACATAGTGAAAAAAACATCTTTTCTAGTGCTTGGTATATGTGAAGAATAACAGATTCCTGAGGTCATATTTCTCACTCCCTTTTATGACACCCTGTAGGGTGTATTAGCCTCTGGACAGCTAGGAATGTCTATTGATGTGCTAGATTAGACAGGGAATGACCCAACCCATCAGGTCAGAGCTCATTTGCCTTACCCCAGTGATTTTCAGGTTCTAAGGTTGTGAGCACGTGCGTCCAATTCAGTTGCACACACTGTCTGCTTTTAGGAAAAGTGCGCTTTGAAATAAAAATGTTATCAATCATGCTGATTGATCTGGGGTTTAATTCGGACTGGAGGAAGGGGTTGTTATCGGTTGAACAGAACAAAACTAATATAGTAAATTCTGGATTGCAAGTAGGAATTAAGCATATGGTACAAAATGGAAGCCCTAAGTCATAGATTTCAATCATTAACCTCCTAGTCGGGGACCCTGAAAGCCTGGAGGAAAAGTCTGCAATTCTGTGAAGTGTGAAATTTATGTCAATTAGTTGTTAGTTTATGTTCTGTCACTAGAATTGGCTACTGATTTCCATAAATGTTAATCCCCATGTGCATCTTTTAATGGCTCTCTAACGGAGTTTTAAATTAACTGTAAAGCTAGTTCCAAAAGGGAAGTCATGTACATGTAGCCGAAAGCCTGTCTGACTTAAGTGATCAGCAGTTAAAACTATACTATACCTTCTAAAGTTCATGTAAAAGTATTAGCTGCTTTATATATTAACAAACTATAATAGCCAAATCTCTCTCATACTCTCTATCATACTTCTGTGCTTTTCTGTATTTTCCTGCTTTTCACTTACTTTTTTTTTTTTTTTTTTTTTTTTTTTTTTTTTAATTTAATGCTGGATTTCTGACCCCGATACCACCTGGCATTCACTATCTGGCAAAAGATGAAGTAAAAGTATGCTGCCTTATCGATTTTAAAGATAGTTACAGTAAACATCTTGTTCCACAAATATTTAGTCATGGAGGGCAACCAAACAAGTTGGGAAAGCATTGATTATACTGTATAAACAGCACTTAACGATTCAAAATACAAACTACAAATGCCAACATGAAACGGATACAAACAATTCACTAGGAGTAACGTTTCTTTCCCTAATCTAAGTGCAGTACCATGAAGTCTTTGTGTTAGACAGATGTTGCCAGTAGGAATGGAAATGTTCTGCTGTATCGAGTAGCATTCTTATGAAGTTCAACTGAATGCAATTTTCAGCATGTCCAGAACTGATGCAGATGCTGCTTTTTATGCATGCTGATTTGGCCTATTTGTAATATACCGTACACTTTACAAAATACTGGTTTTGAGTGGTAAAGGAGATACAGAGTACAGGGAAGGTGTTTCAAGTCCATACCTAGTCTATTGCTGGGCACTCCATTAAAGTGATTACATTTGTGAATGAATGTACAACAACACATCAATTGGTGGAGAACTCTAGAGAACAAAAAGCGAATTCAAAAAGGTAAAGAAAGCAAACAATCAAGATGATGCAGTTTCCTTCCCCCTCACTCCCCACCCACAGGCATGTTGAGTTTTGGTGACCAGGTAACAACAGCTTTTGCTTTTCTTCTCTCAAATTTTCATACTTATCTTTGCTTTCTGAAAAATAAAATAAATGTTAAAAGCAGAAAATTGAGTATACATAAAACCACCTCACACAAATATGAAAAGCACAGAAATACATAGGCTAATGTTCAAATATACTTCCTGTAGAGTTGGCTTCACAAATAAATTTCCTTTGAAGCTAGAACTGAAGTAAATAAACTGCAGCTACACACTGCTTGTGAAATATTTATGTTTACTTTCCTTTTCATTCTATCAAATTTTCAGTAACACTGAAAGTCATCGTTTCAGTGCAAATAATAATGATACAGGAATAAATAAGCCTATAGTTATTTCTTAAAGAAAAAAAAAATCACTTAGTCTCTTTACATATGGCAAGATGTAGGTGAGATGGAGAAATCCAAGCCAATGTTAGGTTAGAATTTTTTTGAAATAACATCTTAATCTGGTTTCAGATAAAACTGATAAAATACAATCTAGTTTATCATTCCTAACTAAGTCATTACTCCATTTACATTTTCTTGTGGGACTCACCACAGCCAACTCTCCTTAAATATTCAGAATAAGAAACAATAAATGCAGTATTATTTCTTCCTGTGTCAGATTGTTAGGTAGAATATAGTAAATTACCACCTGCTTCATTCCAAGGATGTGTCACTGTAACATAGCCATGACTACAAAGAGCAAAAGAATTAAATCATGCTTAGAGGGGGATGAACAGGGACTTGGACACGTGAAAAAAATCTTCTGTTGTAATATTTTACAAATATAATTGATGACCAGTTGCTACAGGTATAATTTTAATGTGAGGTGCCAGATTAATTTTTTACTAGAGGAATATTCACTTTATGTAAAATCAGTCATGATCCTAGCAATGCTTAGGCAGTCATAGTGGAAAAGTTTCACTGAATGACTAGAATTACTCAGCTACTGTCATTAAAGTTATTTATCTCTTCTCAGAAGAATGGTTAGAGCACAGTATTGTCTTTTCTAGGGTTGCTATTCCAAACAAATCCAGTCCAGTGAAACAGAAGCCAGTAGTATTTGATATAGGGATCCAGCTTGAAAAATGTGTACCTATCAATTCTTCCATATGTTTTGTAACTGTAGGAAAGAGAGCAAATACAGAGTGAATAAGCTTGAAGACTGGAACTGCCTCTTTCTGCCTTCTAGGTGCATCCCACACCAAGACTGAGATGCAGATTGGCTGGGTGGGGCAATAATAGGCTGCTCTTGCTTGTGCTTCTTCTATTTTGTGGAGTAACATTCACAGGCAGAATTCAAGTTTGTTAATCTAACACCTTTTTTAAAAATGCTAAACATTAAAAAAAAAACCCAAACAAAAAACTCCAGCAGAACAAAAAAGTACATCAAGAATAACATACCTATAAAATACAAACAGGAAAAAGGTAGAATGAGGGAATTTTTACTTACAATTCCAGAGTCATGTTTTGGTCTTATGTTGTATAGCGACTTCCCTTTTTTCTGCCTGCAGACTTCCTCTGCTTCTTTAACTCTGAAGAGAGACATAAATCTTATATTATTCTAGACCAAAACTATTCCAAAGACAGTGAAGTATATAACTTAAAAATTTAAGCCTAAGGACACACGTGGGTAACTTTATTCCCCATATTTTCATCAGAATGCTCCATGAAATAGCACTAGCACTCTGTGGCTGCTGTTGCCATACCATCTGACTCTGGCACTTACAAGAGCAGTTATAATCAATGGCATAATCAGTTCTAATTACAAAAGCAATCAGTACTTACTATAGTTGAAGAATCAAATGTATCGTGATTTAAAATATACTGGATGACATTAAGATTACCTTTTGGAGCATTCATAACAAATGCTGCTAAGAAAGCTTCTTTTCTTTTTGAGACTATTTAAAAATCATTCTTCATTCATTCCCAACCTCCATACTTCAACTAGAGTGTAAGCAAAAGTTTTCACCAAGCTATCTTCCCTTTCACCCGATTTGTACTTAAAATGGCAAAACAGCTTAACTGAAATTTGTACTCTTCACTCTTTCTAACTTAAAATAAAAATGGAAAACTGCAGAATTATTATTAAAGAACATGATGTTTACAACAAAGGTGTTGCACGTCACTACGCATATCACTTTGTAGATCAACCTTACAAACATACGTGGTTATTGAAATTATGATAATACAGATTTTAGTTACGAATTCTCTGAACTTCAAAGACTTATATAAACCCTTTCTATATGATTGCAAGAAATAGTGTGAGATGTGTAATTTTATTTTTTTATGAGACATGAGAATATTATTTATAAATAAAAAAGTAGAAAATAAAAACATAAGTCCTATATTGGCTTGCTCTTGCCAAAAATATAGACTTTAGGTGGCGCTTACTCTGCCTTTTCATCATTATCCAACAATGAAAAAAAGAAACAACAGTAAAATGATATTGAAGAAATTATATATCCTTGGCTGGGGTCCTCGTGGTTCATCTCCAGACCACTTGCATGTCTGCTATTTCACTGAGGCTACACAGGGCAATGTGAGAATCAGATTTTGTGTTACTATTATTTTTAAATGGGTTTTTTTGTGTATGGTAAGGGCCAGATTTGGAAAATAAGACTCCATCTGGGTCTGCTAAGCACATTAAAAATGCCTTTGCATTCATCTCTCCTTTATCCAGCTTCACCAGACACACCTCGTTCTTTTCATAAGTTTCAAATTTATACTTTCAAAAATTAATTTAAATGTCAGTTCTTTTCTAGCACTTCCAACAAGCTGTTCTCTTCATTTGACGGCCTTACACTTTATTAATATAGGAAGGCCTTTATGTGCACAGGTGGGGAAAAAAAGCTTTGAAACCTATTATTTTCAACCTGCATTGCTTTCTATCTGACTGCAAATCAGATAGATTGCTGCAGTGCAATATAGAACAAAAATTTCAAACAGCCAAGTAATTCACCTTTAAAAAGTATTTAAATAGATTCAGTAAAAGTGGCAGCCAAAATATGGTGATAGGTTTGAATAGAAGCTTATGGGAATGATACAGAATGCAGTAAAATTCAAAGACCTTTTATTTTTCCTAAAACGCCACCTTTTCTTCTGCTTCGTGTCTACTTACATCCAAAGGATGAAAAGTATCTGTGACATTGATCTTCCCATGATCTTTTCCAAACAGACACATTCCAACCTATCAAAAGCCACTCTTACAAAGTCAGATATAAAATTGCACATCTATCATATGATTTCCTCTTTTTCAAATACAACTGTAGCTGGCTCCCTTCACTGGTAGACATCATTTAAATAAGAAAATTAAGTGTTACTTGGGAGTAAATTAGTATCAAATCCCAAAGACTGTAAAAGTACTGTTGAGGTTATCAAAATGACTGTTTCATAGAAGCAATGTAATATATGCAGGTATTCAGACTACTCATCATGCAAATGACAGCATATGTATCATACAAAAAATATTTACCAAACCAGTTCACACAGATCCACATGTTATTCTCAGGAAATGTCAGGGAATCTTTAGCTCCAGTCTTTGTCCCATCTAAATATCCCCCTTCAAGGACAGATTGCCCACTGCTTGCCTAACATACCAGGTCATAAGATAGCACAGCTCTCTGGGGGCCTCACACTAATTCAAAACAAAAATCCTCTTACAGAATGGAACCATTGATAATGTGGTGATAGGGGTTATTTTCTAAAAAGCAGGTCCCGTTAAGTGTCACTGTCAATGTCACATCTCTAAATGTTCTGCTTCTATTAGAGAAATAGCTATTTGGAGAAAGGCTGTCTCTGCTTGAAACATCAAAATGCTAATAACAGCACCAGTCCGTGAAGGAAGAAGTCAGAACTTCTGTGTCCCTTAGCCTGTGTCCCCAACTTCCAGACTGATAAATGACAACCTTAAGCTTGTGCTACCCATTTTTCTAGGATTATGTAAGAGGTTCTGGTGTCACTAGTATGGTTTTGGTCCTCAAGTTTTTGAGAGCTTTTTTGAAATTCCTTGGAGTTTGAGCCTATTTATTCATACCGTCGGGAATGCAGAAGATGAGAAGCATTACTCTCTAATGCTTAAGACAAAGCTGAGAGCTAGCAGCTGCTCAGTTCCAGTTCCAACCATATCATTGACTCACTGTGTGGGTTTGGGACAGCTCGCTGCCTCTTGGCCTCCATCCTGCTCTCTGCGCAGGAAGATTCTAATGGTTGAACAGAGCCTCACTGAAGCCAATACAACCTCTATGTATGCTTCTTCAGCAAGAAATGTCCTTAGAAATGTAAAGATAGCACACCAAAGACATAGTTTATGACCATGCTAAAACTGGAAGCACAGAGAACTGTATAAATCTACAGCTGTATCTATAAAAGTCAGTAGACTGGTGAAATATAGAGACAAAAGAAGTAATTAGCCTTTCACAGTGCTAAACCATAAACCAGTGAAAGTGGTATCAATTTCTAGAGTGTGCAAATCTATTTTCTGAATACTGATCATTGAACTAAATTACGATTGTATTAAATGAAAAATTAAAATAATCTAAACAACTTTCTGGAAGAGCAGAAGGATGTATTTTGATACGAACATCGGTACTAATCAAACTGCAAGATCTAGAAAAGCAGATAAAAGGTTACCTTTGAAGTAAGGGTAATAGCTTTAATTCAGTTGGAAAATAACTTCTAGGTTTTCTCCACTAGCCCTGAATAATTCTTCATCTTGCCATCCATGAAACTAATAAGATTTAGTCAAAACCACCTTGCTTCTGTCAACTCATGTTTGGTTCAAGTCATATTTCTCACCATGGCAAATTCCGGCGTACCTTTCTCTTGCTCAGGCTTTTCCTGCACTACTTCCCACTGACTTCAGCGGGACCCTGATCAGCGTGGAGGTGCAAGATAATAACCTAAGACCAAAAGGCACAAAAATTGTATGAACACTTGTGGTTATATCAGGAAGACTGGGTTGGTTATTCAACTATGGTGAGTTGTTAGAGCTTCATGAAGAAATTAATGGATCTAGTTCAATACTGCGAGGAGGGAAGAGGGTATTTGGAAAGCTATGACAACACATAAGCTATGAATCTGTGAACCACTCAACAGTCACAAAGTCCCCTCAAAATGGGAAGCAATTGCAGACAATGACATACTTCCAGGTTCCAGGCCAAAGTGACACTGCAGCTCTGCCAATGCAGTACACAAAGAGCTCAAAGAGCATGAAACAGTTAAAAAGACATTCCTAGGAAAAGAGTGGGGATTCAATTGTCAGGGCCTGTGTGGAAAGATAGGCTGCTGCTGGGGGAGGCTGTGGAAAAAGAGTCTGAGGGAGGTGGGTGTACCCCAGTCCCTGAGAATTATGATGCTTAGGCAAAGGCAGGCATGTGTAAAGATTGATTTATTGTTCTGAAGATCTGTTTTTACTTAAACTGTTTAGTTCTACACTACTAACACTTTCTGTTATAGAGGCTATTCAGTCCCTTCATAGATCCAAGTGCAACCAAATACTCAGAAGCAAGACAGATGCTCGAGGCATGATCTGGGAGTGGGTGAGTAAGATAGAGGTGACAAGGGACATGATACGTTCTTGAAGAAGCCAGGTGGTACAGTTAACTTGGTAAGTGTGATGGGAATAATTTGCAAGCTTACAGTGCGCTAAGCTGCTTTGCTAGACTGATGCTCAAACTCTTTCACTTCATACTTTCCAACTGTGTCTCAAACTCACTTTCTTCCAGTAAACTGACTTCAGTTCATTAGCAATCAACCCATTTTCCATCTCAAGTACATTCTGGCTTAAAAGTGAGTGTATCAGTTTGATAGGAAAGATAACATCAGCTACGTTACCTTTAGCATTTTTGCCTGTTACTTCTTTTCCCAAATAATTTATTGATTTTGTCTTAATAAGAACATAATCCTACAAAAACTATTCTTAGCCTAAACAGACAGAGAAATGCTTAACACTCACTGTAGTAATTTGAGGAGCAGAGATATTAACAGCAGTGGGCCCAATATCAGACCCAGGGTAGATTCTAGAATACTTAATAAGAGTGTTCACAACTCAAATTTGGACAAATATATCGCCTTAAGTATTAAGTTTAGCTAAAACATTGCTTGCATTGTTTCAAAAAGGATATGCTTCCAAACAGCCCTAACAATATGAAAACTTGTGGGGAACATACAACAGTGGGCAATTCACAGGTCAGTTAAAAAAAAATAAAAATAAAAATAAATCTACAAGTGAATGAACAGCCAGTCACTTACAGAGCCCAATAACTAAGGTCTTGAAATCTGCTACTTAATAAAATTCTGAGTCTAATAATTGTCATTTGTAACAAAGGAAGTAGTTTCCTATTTCCATCATAATGAAACTCTTCTCCAGCACTTTCACTGCCTTCTACCTCATATTTATTGTGAGACAAACATGTACAAACTATGATTAAGTTTAAAGACAGTCTGTAAGATGAATAAGCAAGTTACACTTTGGCACGTACACAGAGAAAAGAAACCAGACATCCTTACAAAACCATAAGACAGAGTATCTTTATCTACCTTCTAGACCAAAAGCCAGCCTGGTCATAACCTTATCAAGGCTTAAAGACTTTCTGTCATCATTCAATCCATTGAAAGGGGGGAGCCACTTTCCTGCCGCTAAACATTAATAATTTTGTCTGAAGTATCTGTGGCAGACAGATTCATTTCCTACTGGCTCCATCTAGGCTTGGTAGCCTTACACTTTGCTAGCAAGCACTATGACATGACAAATGTAAGCACAGTGAGAAGGCTGGAAGGTTATATGCCTTAGATAGTAGAGCTGACCACAAAAACTTGCACAATAAACTCAGACAGATATTACTTTTACAGTTTGACAGCATAGTTCATGAAACCCAGAAGACATTTTTCTTGCAAATATTCTGTATTTTTTAACATAAAACAAAGCTGAGGCCCATACTTTTCATACTACTAAGTGCTTATTATCAGATAAATGACAGGAGCATTGCCAAAATATTTTATGTACGTTTATCTGGGTTGAAGATAATTTGTTTTAATACTAATAGTACCTTTACGAATAAAAATGAATTAAAAAATGCACAGCAAAAAATATCAAGTGCTAGATGCCTTTAAGAGTTCAAGAGCAGAAAACTTCAAAACTCTTTGAAAACTCTTCCAGAGCAACAGGCTTTTATTTTATTCCTTGACCCAGTTACTAAAATATTGAAAGGAGTTTTTGCTAAGGAGATATTCTTTAGCGAAAAAACAGAAAGGAAAATTACAATTCCCGTCACAAAAGCAGACTAAAAAAATGTAGAGCTTTTACTTTCACGCCAATTGAGTTGACGTGATGACATAGATATGATTCAGTAACTGACTGCAAAGACTTTATACAGATAAGAAGCACATTGTAATGTACCTAGTCACATCAAACTGACTGATGAAACCTAACCTCTGCCTACCAACAAAGAGATTATATATTAGACTATCTCGACATCCTTGCCAGCTCCTTGCATGGTTACTTCAAGGACCATGAGGCAGACAACGGCTGGCTGAAAGATGGAGTGATTAATCATACTTTGGCTCAGAGGACCAAGGACAAATAGATTAAAATGTTTTAATCTGGTCACTTAACACAGAGACTAACCTGCAGCAGGACCCTGAATAAGATCCCTCCTCTGTCAACAGTGTAGGGTAGACTTTGGGGAATACCTTTCAGATTTTCTTCAATGTGCATTACATAAAATGGACCTCAAACAGGGCTTTGAGGCCAACTGAAATTAAGGCCAAGTGAAATGAAAATGAGACCTTCTGATTTGCAGAGTCTTACTGTAATCCACAACACACTTCAAAATATTCAGAAATAATTTTAATTCAGAAGGATTCCATTTCACTTAGTTCTATCTGGCAGTGGTCTTCTTGGTGATCTAGGGATTCTGCTTTTATCTGTGCAGATACACACAGATGTGTATAAATGCAAAAAAGGATACTGTGTCAAAATATGTTTTAAAGATCATAACCTTAGTATTAAATTTCTCCCTGAAAATGTAATTACATAAAAATTAAACTGTTAAGGATGTCTATGATTCTAATAAAATGCAAATGTGCATTACCAAATATACCCAGTTAAATATATTTCCTCACTTCTGCCATCAAATTATTTTTTTTTATTCTTTTCTTTTTTCTTTTTCTTTTTTTTTTTTTTTGTCAAAGTGGCCAGTATTTCAGGCTATACCTGCCAACCTTCAGGCAAGATGGAAATCACTTTCCTACAGACTTTGTGTATCAACATTGAGGTTGCTCTAAGAAAAGATAGCCATCACCTTCCATTATTTTTCTTGGAACTGAAGCCAGGTTGCTCTCAAAGGAGCTGGCTGCATTCTGGGCTATTTGGTTAGGAAATTCAACAGGAAATGATAAGGGAAGGGAACAAGACTGGAGGTGAGGTAAAACTGGTAACATAAACAGCAAGCAAAAGAAAGGAAACCTGTGAGTGAATGGAAATGTGAAACTATGTGTTTGCTGTGAAATACTTGTAAGCAGCAGATGGGGTAAAGGTAGTAAAAAATGCAAAAGTACAAAAGAATGAATTGGTGAACAGACTACACAGAGACTATCTTAAAGAGAATATGGACAGATGAGATGCTACTTTGGATATACTGGGGCTACTAAATTGGATGATTGATAGCTACAAGATTGGCACTACAAGCAAAGATGAGTAAATAGAAGAGATCAATGGAAAGAAAAGAAAAAAAAGTAGTAGCAGTCAGCTGGAAAGCCAGAGAATTAGAGATCTCCAGTGCAGGAGATGGTAAAATAAGAGGCCTCCAACTTCACTGCATCAGGTTAAAATAATAATACTATCAAAAGTTGTTAATTCATAATTTTGTAATGACTCAAAATGACTTTATACATAGCAAGACTCTTCCTGAAAAAATTTTTTAAAAAATAAATCCCCGATGTTAGACTATTCCCTGTACTCATACCATAAAACGTGCACACAGTCATGCACTTACACTTAATGGATGTTGTCATTATTATGCCAGCTCCATGCACTGGTTTGGCAAACTCTCAATAACCAATGAATCTAACATCTTCAGTAGTTCAGTGTAGCAGTTCTTGTCAAAAATTCTGTTTAAAATTTTTAGGGGTGTAATTTTTTTCACCAATATGCAAATACCTATTTGGGATAATTTTTATCATAGGCAAATGTTATTCTTTTTTCAAGAAGTGGTGAACAGGAAAGGGTTAAAAAACCTGAAAAGATCACTATATCATAGGAACCATGCTATCGCATCTCACTATAGCCTAAACTGTCACACCCAATCTGACATTACAGCCATGAAAACAGGCTGCAAACTTTATGATGAATTGATGACTGGTACCTATCTCCTTTCATGCACAACACACTTCCTAGGTTGCAACATAATGTGACAGCATGACGCAACACCACTACCAGGTAAATAAAGAGGAAACTTCAGAAAAGCCCTTGAGCTGTTCATGTCGGGGCTTTCTGGAATCTCGCCTCATGCAAGTCACAAAAATTAGGAAAGATCACAGATTTGGAATTAGTTTTTTACCAGGTCCTTCACTTTGTTCAACTTTACTACTTGTATACACCAGTTGGCTTACAGTTGCAAGGTGAAAATATTTCTTCCTGCCTTACAAAACACAGTATTACTTAAAAATGTTAAACCAAAGTATAAAGTAATTTCCACCAAAGATCCAGATTAAGAAATTTATCTCCAAATGCTTTTATTTCTCACAAACTTTTCCCTCAAAAGCAATGCTAAAAATGAAAGTTACTGCTCTGCCCCCCTAACCAAAAAATGATGGTGTTTTCACTGAAAAAAAAGACTAATTGCCCAAAGTGGACAAGGAAGGAAAAAAGAAGTACTGAAATGTTGAGTAAACTCTCAGCTGGACAGCAAGTTTTCTCTTTGTGAGGTATTGCCTCAAAGGACTGTTCCTAGCTTCTGAATCTTTGGTATGCTCGGGCTTCATTTAAGTAGGTTTTCCAATGCCTGGAAGAGTATTTTCTGATCAGAAAGCTATTTTATTCAAGTTAAATTTTTGAAATACTCTCTAAAGCTGAAGATCCTTTTAATTATTCAATTCAAAGTCATGTAAGCTCCATTCTATTTTGAAATGTCATTATGAGCCGTACAACCAAGCCTACCAGCACGCAACTCAGTTGATTAGAGAGCAATAAAGATATTGAGATTAAAGTTCCCAAGTTAGAAAATATACTTACCCATAACTACTTACTAACATAACACTTGGAGCTTTTAGTTGGCATTACAACAGAATACCAAGCAAAATGTAACCCCACTAAAGGTACTCCACATTTTCATAATTTCCCTCTCACGTTGCCACTTTGTATACATTTTTCTTCTCTTTCCTTCCATCTCCACATTTCTTTACAAGTCCATATTCCCATGTTCCCCTATTTCTCACTCTCAAGTCTGACTCACTGGTTCCTATTATAAGCGTTAACAAAATATCCCTTAAATTACTCTGAGAGGACATTGCTTGTGCTATGGGATTTAATGCCCTCCTCTGCAAGCTGAAGTGGCAGCTTACCAATATGCTCCTCACTGTGCAACGTACAGATATCCAATGCCAGACTTTAAATTGCTCAACAGCAAGTTTTAAATCATCCTGCCGAGGAGTCTGCAGGGAGACATACCAGTCTTTCTGCAGAAGGAGATCAATGAGCTGTGGAGACACGCTGGCCAGGAATCTCCCTTTCATCTAGATATACACAGTGTGACACACCAGGTGCCAGCTTAACTGCTATTCTTACGGGAATGGGCAACTTTTACATTTGAGAGATGAATGCACTTTTTTGAGTTTATAGATTTATTTTTAATGTGCCAAAGATTTATCATGGGAGTTAAAGGGTTGAATAAAGTCAGCCAAAAGAAATTCTCAAGCTTAGTGTGATGCAAGATATCAGGGACTTACAGAATTTTACCATCATGTTGATCCTGCTTATGAACTCTCCTCTGCTGGTGTCCCTGACATAGTCAGTCTCTGTTCAGTGATACGCCTTTTTATAAAGACAAGGGCAGGACTGAGGTTATGAGCAATATATACCTTATGTATACACTTATAAGGCACCTATATCTGTCCCTTTTTCACTCTCTCCCCTCCCCCATACTCTCCTGTCTAGAAATACAACTTACTTTCTCCTCTTTAGGTAAATCTTTGCAAGGTTGCACAGGCCCTCTGAAACAGCAAACGGACACGTGTCCGGGGCTGGAGTGGGCAAACAAGTGTCAGTACCTCACTTGTGCCCAGAGAAACTGGAAGGTGGAACTGTGGCCCTGCAAAAACATTTCTGCCTTATTATCAACATTTTTCTAGTAAGATCTAAACTGGCATCTAAGGCCTAATGATATTGACATTAACTTTTGACAGCAATGGAACTTTTAAACACAAAAGTTCTTAAAGGACTGACTTCTTCATTGCTTTTTGTTACTGTAATGAGCCAGGGTGTATTTCATGGCTGTAAAGAAAAGATGAAGCTGTAGTCCTAAAGATCATTGCTGTCCACACCAAAATGAGATTTTCTGATAAATACTTGTACATTTAGCTACCAAGGATTTACAAATTCCATATTTGATTGCCATACCCAGCAGTTGCTTGGTTGTTTGGTTTTTTTTCTTTACATTTCTTTTTTTGTTTTTTTTTCAATTGATCATAACTTCTCAAGTCTTCTGTCTATAGGGTTATATCAGGTGTTGCCTCATGAACTCTTTTCATTCCTAGGCCAGGCTACCTTTTGCTGGTTCCTAGGAAAGTGGCAGGATCTGGGCGACACTTCTGTAGGCCTTTGCTGGATGTCAAGGAAAAATAAAATACTTTTTGCTCTCACAGAAGTGCTAGACTGGAATAGCGCACTTAACACTGAATATCTCTACTACAGAAATAGAAAGAAACTGGGGTGGGGGTGAAATAAGACAGAGGTTCATAAGAAAAGAAATAATATATTTATAAATCAGTTTGTACTTGCTCTTGCTAGAGGATATAAAAAGGCATTTGAAGATTAATGATGTGATCCCGTAAGAGTTTTCCTAAGAAGATGAGACTTTTCATAGCTGTCATTTCAGGTGTGCATTATCTGACAATATGTATTCAGAGAGTATCATCTCAGGGTACACAACAACTGAAATACATGTATAGATAATAAATGCTGAACAAGAAGCTTGCAAGGTTCAAAATCATATTCTTTTTTTTTTTCAAACAATGTTGAAAAAATATTAGGGAATATATGTCAGCTCTTCTTGGCTTTCTTGCTTATCACATGCAAAGTGCAAGCTATATTGATAGATACCTTTCAAGAGTTTTCAAACTATGAATGCAATGTCACTACCAGTGACACATTAAATATACAATGAAATGACTGATAAGAACATTTAAAAACTCAAAATATGTTTTGTTTTTAAAGTTGCTTATTCAGAAAGAAGTTATATTACCTTGAAAATTTTAACTTAAAAGATACATCTTTAGGATAGACATAGCACCAGAACTTTCAGCCTCCACAAAATATTTTTGAGAACGTTATAAATAATGCAGATAATTTCTGTTGGAATGCTTCAGTTAGCCTTGACTGCAGTATGACCACAAAAAAATAGTACTGCTCAGAAAACCTTTTGGCAGACCTATGCTTTGACTGTAATTTTCGGGTATATTTTTCTTTTTATTGCTACTGTATTTAACAGTTTATCATGCATAATTTTCTTCACAGCTGGTATTTTCCAGTTCTGCTTTATTTCAGGTGTGAGAACTGGGTGAAACCAGTAGAAAACTTCAGAAAAATTAATTTGTTTTTAACCTTGCACCATTTTTCTTTCTTTTTTTTTTTTTTCCTCCCCTCATCTTCTTGTAAGAAAATACAAAGTCTGACACCTCAGTGTTTATCTTTTGTGTATAAATGCTTGGCAAACCCATATACAAGTTCAGATGCCAAGTAAAAAGTGTTTAAAATGAGAACTGGCTGACGGCTTTCATTAAAACATACACTTTTAATCTACCCGTAACAAAATATAGTACCACCTTAGGAAGTACCACCTATGAAAAGCCTTTGAGTAAATTACTGTAAAACAGTGTGACTCATATTTGCAGAGACTAAATAGGGAACAGCCTCTATTAACAGTCCATATGGGATATAATATATTCTAGAAAAATTGCCCACAGCATAAAAGTTTATTAAACTAAACACTAAAGTGGATGGAGAAAAAAAAACAAACAGCAAAACAACAAAAAAACCTAAATCAAAACACAAAAACGACTAGGGACTGAGAAAGAAAGATGATCAAACTGAAAAAGAAAAGGGAATAAAGTTATGCATTTTATATATAATTATAATAATTAAAGTATGCTTCATGAGGCAGTAACCTGGTGAATAACCACAAAAGGTGGCATACTGTAATACTTCGAAAAGAGAAGTCTAACTATACCTCTCACTTGCTTTTGCCACCAATGAAAAAGTACAGAAAATTACTTTGATCATTAGTGTTCTAGTCTGCACTTCAGCTTTAGCAGCAGAAAAACTTTCAAGAACATCAACTATAGAGGAAAATCTAGTTCCTTGAAATAATAATTTTTATTTCAGCGGCAATAGGCAGATTTCAGACTTCTGCCACCCACGGATCTGTCAGTCTAGGCTGAGATTTTGAAAAACATCATGTACATTCTTACACCTTTGGGCAACACTTATTTTTCCACCAAGATTTTTTTCTTTTGACTTCTCAGCACCAAGGCACCTTCACATCACAGCATCTTCTCTTTCACCAAGGAAAGTGGAAATGTAAAATCAAGAAAAAAAAGCCTAAAGGACAACTTCAGATATCAGTTTGAACTACAATCAGAGGCAAAGTATTTTCTGTGTAAGAGCTTTGATAAGAGTTATTTTACCAAAGAGTCGTCTTAATTTTTGGAAAAATAATTTGTTTTACTTGGAAAATTGTTGTCCTTACTGCCAATGTGGCCAAAATATTTTAATTCCTAAAAAGTAATGAAGGGAACTTGACTTTGCCAGACCTGAAACAGCACCAGGCCAAACGTTCCTGAGAGGTGAACGCAAACCAAGACATCAAAGGTTTCCAAAGTCTGAACCCTGCCTCAGCTGAAAACAAAATCTATAAAGAGGAAGATTTAAACCTGATGAGACAAGTCAAAATTAAAATTCAAAATAAAAATCTACCTGTGATTTTCAGAATGGATCATTAATCTCAGTGATTTCCTGTACTGCAATTACACAATCCTCTCTGTTCCCCTGGGAAAATCTCCATCCCATCAGCTTCCAGCCTGGGTTTGGGTCTTTTTGCTGTTCTTCCTAGGGATCTCCCAGCTTCCTTTCCCATTGCAGGTCCTTTCTCACTGTCCTTTCCCTTACCTGTCACATCCTGCATTTAGAGTAATTTTGTAGGTTATACATGTTTGGTTCCTTTCAGGCTAAAACCATCCTTGCCCTAGAAGGGACCAGCTGGCAGCCACTTTTTTCTCTGCTACTTCAACACATTCTCTTAGCATACTTAAACATTAAACTGAAAGAGATTTAAATTATTGTTTCACAATCCCATTCTTTTCTTAAGCTTTAGCTGTATAAGAAAAATAGGAGGAAGAGGTTTTGTGCTTATTTAGTTAATGTTAAATAAAAATATTTTGCCTCTCCCCACTTTGGAGAGATTTTGTTTGTTTTTAGAAAAACAGACCAGTATTTTGGAAAGGAAAGGATATTTTTCTTAAATCCTATTCTATAAAAAATACAAGATTAAATTAACCTGTATTAAGTTGGCAGCTAAATCCCTGCATAGGAAACCAAAGATAGTATTTAACTGTCAACTCAATTCCAAAGAGATATATTTAATTACACAAAATCCAGTCAGACAGTCAGTAAAATGAAATAGATCCCCAGGGAGCTACTATACTGTGCTAACATTTGCATCACACTCTTGCAACAGGAGCACAATCCAGTTTTCTTAACTGTGAAGCTGCTCCAAAAAGTATCCACTTACAGTGAACATATACGGTACACATGACATTGATCATACAGGTGTCTAAGAACAGTAATCTGATGTCTGTGACAATTACACAGGGTGAGTACTCTCAAAAGAGGCCTGTTCTTGTCAAGTTACCAAAACATGGACTGGTGTCAATCATTAATGAACATAAAGCTTCAATCCTGTTAATGTTAAGGCTCAGAAGTAACTTCATTATCTGTATAATGAGGTCACCCAAGTTGCTAACAGATGTAGGACTATATAACAGTGTTTACAGTTTTCATGTTTGTATTTGTTTAATTTGTCATTATACAGCATTTATTACTTTTCAAACAACTGATTAATTCTTAGCATTATTTTCATAAACAAAAGGTGACAACAATGCAATATCAGTATGCAGATGAAAGCAAACTTCATAGCTGTCCTAATACATGGACCAGACATTATGGGTAATTTTTCAAAACTATCTTATTTCTTTATGCCATATATACCATATGTGCTCATATCCATGGGCTTGTGATATATGTGCAATATGGTTCAGTCTGAGTCTTTTCTTAATGCAGGGTCAATTGACTTTTTCCTTTTGTCTTCTTGCTTCCTTTCCTTTTTCCCAACTTCACTAGACAAATATTTACAGTATTATCATGTATGATACTGTAACTCATTTTCACTAAATATGCTAACTGGAAATCTTTAATCAACTTTCAGACCTGAAAAAAAGCTTCCCATTGCTTAGATTCATGGTGGCATAGTATTTACATGCTTCACCAAAAATGTTGTTTAGGTAATAGACCTGAAAACATTTATCACAAATTAATATTAATTTCTCATTCAAAAATTATGATTAGGGGTAAAAAAAACCAAAACCAACCTGTTTAAAAGACTCCAAAATACAACAAACCTGAGAAAACTCGAAGAGGCATTTAATAGGTTGTATGCTAACTAAAGTGAGGCTGACTGGTTTTTATGCAGTTGCTCCCAATAACATTCTCTAAGAAAAGCCTTTGAACAAACAAACAAATGTACCTTTCTTGAAGAATAAGTTTGTTTTCCTTCTTCCAGAAGTCTTTGAAGTCAGAACTGAATTCATGCCAAATACTGAAGAAAGAATGTGGGGACACCTCTTTCTCTCCCATTTTTGGTTTCATACAGAAATAGGCTGCAGTTTCCAAAAAGCTGTCACAGAAAACAAAACCAGCAAAAGTTTCAGTGCCCACTGGTGCAGATCTAAACCCCCCCCTTACTTAACACTGACATGGTATTTAATTATTCTTGGTAGCAGAGCTAAAACAAAAGAATATAAAAACATAACAGTTTTGAGCTCTTCATATAGAAATAGATACACAATATAAGATGATTCCTCCATTAAGTTGGGATCTGGCATTTATCATAGGTTCTGTTTTTGAACAAAGTATTTTCCATTTCAAACACTAAACTGAACACGCTGTCCAGTGCCCTGCAAATCCAGACATCCACACCTACCCATATACTGCTTTTCTGTTGAGTTTAAAGCTATTTTCAAAACACAGAGTCAAAGCCTATGAAGGACTGTAAATAAAGTTCTTTAAGTTCTGATAGAGCTATACTATGACACAATACAGTAGATATCTTAGGTAGAAGCCTACACACTCAAACCTGCTGTGTACTAAACAAGATATGGCACAACAGAAAACTGGGCCGGGAACAACTGTGTTAGAAAACCAGTGCCCATCATGACTCTACCAGAATGATCCGACAGCCCTTTCTGAGCACAGTAAAAGTAAAGCAGCATACTAAACACAAAAGCTACGCCTCAAGTAAGAACTGCTGCTGAAATGCAAAGGTCATATTTCCAACACTAAGGACTGTAACTGCAACTAGATTTAAAAAAATTTTGAGTATGAATTGCTTCTATTTTATTGCAAAATCTAAAATACGTAGGAATGTTACAGGAAGCAATGGAAGAATTATTTCAAAAATTAATTGCTTGATTAAATATTATTCCACTTTTTTTTTTTTTTACTTAATGAAGCTTTTAAGAACATTTTTCTCATCTGAAGCTGAACACTGAAGCCTCTGGAGAACTGGTTAATTTATGAAAAATTCTATGAAAAGCTGTCTCTTGAAATATAATTGTATATGCTTTGCTGACTGATCCATCATTACTCATCAACTCCTGAGATAATTTTCTATGAATCACATATCACAGTTTTAATCACTTTGATTATGGGAAAAATTGAAATTCCAGTTAAATGGATGGAAATGTAATTTTAGTCACAGAAGTTATATCTTCATTCATGGACTATTGTAAGTGGAGACAGAGTGCTTTGATAGTTGTTGTAATTTAAAGTATTTAATGGTGACAATAATATACAAAGAATCAACCATTCAGAAGGGTCAATCTCACAAAGTCTTTGTGAAACTGTTTGTCCTGCTTCTCAAAACTCAATACTCCAGTTGTTTTCCTCAACATGAAAAATAAATGTCTACATAAATTATCCTATTTCTGAATAAAAAAAGACTACAGCTTAAAAATTTAACATCAGTTTACTAATCAAATTTTACACACTCTCTTAATTTGTAATTCATTTTTCCATCTACAGAAGCAAAATGAAGCTGTTGAGCAACAAAGATGCAGCACAGAAAAATGTAAAAGACAAAAACATCCTCACTTTTCAACCCATGCATTAATATTCAAATGCCACTTACCTGAGCGTACCATTTCTTAAGCTCTCTCAATTAGCCTACCATGGCACTCTGTTCTGTAAGTCAGCGCATGGTTAGATAATTATAATGTCTTTTTGGTGATAGGTTTTGTTGTGGTTTTTTTTTTCAAATGATTTCTAGATGAGTGATACTACTGATTAAACTAAAAAAAATCCATTTTACTAACCTATTGACATTTTTCCCACAGTTTTATACTGGGGAAAACTATGATCTATCCTGTGGTCCTACAGAGTCACTCAAAAAGAACATCCCTGACACTCGTCAGTCAGCTGTGGTATCTTTTAAACTTTTTGCCTACTTTCATGTATTTTAAACTTTTTGCAAGACTGTAAACATATCAGGGAGATCTTTTGGTTTTCCTTCCAGCCCTTTCCCCCAGACTTATGGCTCTGGAGCTGGCTAATAGGGAAGTCATATAAAAGGCTCATTTGATTTTTCAGACTGAACTGGCAACATTTTTTAAGGAACATGAGGAATACAGGACAAGAGAGAAATCTGGAGGCATCAGCTGAGTCAATAGCTTATTTTTAGGGAAGTTCTTTGAATAAAGGCCATTAACGAATCACAGAATAGAGAGATTAGAAGTTCAAATAAGAAGCCTTGTTCTGAGAAACATGTCTTCAAACCATTCGGCAAATGACAATAATACGGAAAGAATTTGACAGTGAATGGCCATCCTAAGCAATGCTTTTAAATTTGAAGAAACAAGCTAGAATTCCCTCAAAGGAAAACATCCCAAAACCAGGGAGCCAAGACAAAAAGGAATTCATGCTGTACAGGAGAATACTCAAAAAAAAGTTGATAAATGGTACTAACATTCAATGGAGATGCAAAGGCTTCCATTACTCTTAAATTATTCCAACTGTCTTCTGGGAGCAGGAGATAGCCAATTTTTTTTTCTGTAGTGACTAAAAAATCTCTCTGAGGACCATTTTGTATAACCAGTACAACCTTACACATGCTTACAGATGTGTCTAACAGCTATAACTTAATTTCTAGATTTATAGAAGAGAAGAGAAGAGAAATGCTCAACCAGGTTGCTTGCCTCCCTGGCAGTTATTTTGGGAGGTAAGGGAAATAAGCTGTTTGTGAAACGTGAAACAGCAGCAGCATAGCAGGTTGTCATTGTTAATACGTCACACCTTTCTAATGCCTGGTAACAATGCACAACACATCAGCTGCAACACAGTAAGACTTCAGGGCACAAATCTCCATGAATCAAATATTTTTTTCTATATATGCAGATCAAACAGTCAAGACAGTTGCTCTATTTTTTTCAAAAAGAAACATCTACCCTTTTGTAACAGTTAAGGCTCTTAGAGTACATTTAGAAGACATATGGAAACCTGTTTGCTATACATTTGATGCTGTCATTTTTGTAATACAAGATGAAGTGGCATAATTCACACATGAAAGACAGAGCAAATGAAGTGAATCCAAATGCATCAAATAATAAAACATGCCTAGTAATAAATTCTCTATATTACCATGCTCTTTAAATATCTGATTTGGAAATGTTTACATATGTCAAACTAGACATATCTCAAAGCTGATTCCAGAAGGGGACAGGCATTTTAAAAACAAATAGAAATTTGGATGACATCACCGTAACCCCAAGACTAGATATCATCCTTTCAGACTTGAGCCAGGCAGCAAATACCTTTTCTCTGGTGCTTTTCAATGGGGCAGCCCATTCAAGTTTTTCTGTTGATCCTTCAGCAGATTTTGAAGCAAGACATCTGCAAATACCATTTATACTGTTTCTGACTATATATACAAGCACACAGACATTTTATCAAATAAGGGACTAGGAGTTCAGAAGGCTTTTGTTCCTATACTCAAATTATTTTCTGCATCATACAACCTTGGGAAACTCATCTGACCTCTCTGGATTTCATCTATCTGCAAAATGAAATGTTTATTACAGGACAGGTATTGCAAAGTTTGTTAATGTCCATTTCTCAAGTGAAAAGGTTCTTAGTTTTCCATACTCTTAGTGAGTGTCTTAAAAGAATTAAGAATGTCCATTAGAGAAGAGATAGCAGTCATGGAAAAGGGAAGGAAGGGCATGCGAGTTATTCTCAGGGGTTAAAAGAGGTGAAGGATGTCACTGGCTTTGCTTCAAACAGCCTGACTTTTCAAGCATGATTGAAAATAAGGCAGTGATGTTCACACTACTGTCTTATCCTGACATGGCAAAAGCCAGAATTCTTTAAACACATTTCAGGCTGGGTTTCATATCACTCATGCTGGCCCTGGAGGAGAATTAAATAATGGTAAATGTCTCAAAACAATGGAAGAATTGCTCATGCCTCATCAGTAAGTAAGGAAATAAGATCAAGAAAGATGATTAGTTCCTTTTCTCCTTTTCTTGTCTCTAAATTCCTTGGTTCAAGTGTTTAATTCATAAAAATCACTACAGACTGAGATGACTGAGCTTGCTGCTTACTCAAATGTGGAAATTTGATGAATGAGTCACTGTACTTTTCTGTGTGCTCTCTTATGTACAACTATGAGACTATGTAAATAATTCTGCTCTTTGGAGGGAAGGAAGGAATGGATGCACTAACAGCCAAACCAAATTTAATCATATGAGAAAGAAAACAAGCCATTCACATTGCAAATGACTCAGTGTCAGCATTTCTAGCTAATACATCTGATCCATCAGGAATATTTTAAGAGCAGCTATGGATTAGTTAGGTTTTGTTTTGGTTTTTTTCCATTCCACTCTGAAGCCATTTAGCAAATAGTTGTAGACAATGATTCAGATTCAAGTCTGCTGTATGCAATGCATTGGCCAGTTTATAAATATATACAACATATGTTTGTACGTATGTGAATATATGCAGTAGATCAAGCAAAATGAGAGGGAGGGGAGACAGAGCAGCTGGCAACTGCAAAAATACTTATTTTGCTAAAAAAAAAAAGAAAAAAAGAAAAGTAATAAGGAAACAAATCAGCATCAATTGATTAGGCTTCCGTGGCCAAAGAAATAGCAAAATAACCATAGGTAGAGACATGTCCTGGCTGAGCTTTCTGAGGAATGGTGAACACACACACAAACACACATACATCTGTTTACCCATACAGCAGGCCAAATCACCTGCAAGAGTAAAGATTTGTTTTAATGTGGATTTAAAATCAGAAAAAATGTTTCTAGATTTCTGCAAGAGAGATTCTGTACTATTTAACATTACATATTTTGGTTGAAGTTTGAACCTGGATAATCTTGACTACTTGGGTTTGGCTTTATAAATTGTTAAGCATCATTTATGTACACTTGAGATTAAAAATATTTAATGAGAATAAGTCTTAAGACAGAATACCAAGCAGTTCAACAAAGTCACACAAAATTATATAAAATGAAACAGAATCAACATCCTGGTTATTGAGATAGCACAGGGCTGTGAGGAAACTCAATATGCACATCATTCTAAGAAGCCTCTCATTTTCTATTGACACATTTTGTTGGGGGTCCTCTCTCTGCACTAAAACTTTACTTCACTTTCTTAATTTTTTTTAAAGTATCCTTGCCTCTTCCAGTGCTGTCTTTTGTCCTGCATACTTAGAAGTGAGAAAATATAAAAATAAATGTAAGTTAATTCAAAATATCTAGTACTCAAATGTAAGAAAACTCTTGGGGTCCTTTTCCCCCTCTCCCTTTTTTTTTTTAAACTAATAGAAGTATCTTCCTTATATTAAAAAGAAAGTTGAGATAATATGCCAGCTTAAATCAGCTGCCAGAATCATTAATCTCTTATTTCATTTGCCAGTTTATATTGTGTAACTATGGATTTTGTAATATTGTTCCTTAGAAAACAAAGGTCTCAAGAGATTTTTCCTTTCCTCTAAAAAAAAACCTGCCAAACATTTGCAATGTTTTGAATCCTAAGTCATCTCCTTCATCTCTAGTCCCTTGCCTCCTATAAATTCATATTAAACAGAAAAGTGTTTTATTGCTCCAACTGGATGAAAATTAACAGCTTAAAAAAAAAAAAAAATCCCTCTACCTTTGACGTACCATTTTTCCCCCACAGCAAATGTCCAACAATAAGCATCCAATGTGAAGAACAGGGAATTATTTTGAGACAGGCCAATTTGCCTTGCTCATGAGAATTCTGATCCAACGCAACACTAGGAATGCCTTACAGCTTTAACATCCATCTACAATTATCAATATTATCAGTTGCACATGTTGATTGCTAACATAAATGCACAACTTACATATTTTATACTTTATGCCATACGTTGAAGGCAGCAGACCCAGTAACTGGAGCAGAGCATATACTATGACACAAACTGTTAAATTCAATAGGTATTAAGAGCATAACCTTGCATTTAAACCAAATATTTTAGGAAAACAAATATTTTTAGAGGACTGATGAACTCACCGAGTTAGCCATGAATAAAACCTTCACATCTCAGATTGCCATTTCAACCTCAGTTCAAACTGTTATTCCAGTCCCTTATATTTACATGGGTATTTCTTTAGCCCTGTCTTTTCAGGGGCAAATTTCCTCATAACAGGGATAGCAAAGTAACAGAATAATATGGCCATAAGTAATTTAAATTACAGTTTGGTTGGAAGGTGAATTTGAACACCGAGATTTTCACAATCTGTTTTAGAAATTAATTTTAACAGGTCCAGATTAAGGTATATCTGTTTGACAGGATAAAGAAATTTGACAAATCACTTCTTGTTGCTTATATTTTCCGGAAACAATAGGTTATCAGGGATCACAGTTAACACTACATCTTAAAAGTATTCTTCAAGATTCTCCTTCTCTGGTTTTATTATTTATTTTTCTTCCTATTTTTGTTCTTATACTTCTCTAAAAAACTGGGTTACAATCTGGTTCCTCTATGTTTTTGGGTTTGTTTTTTTTTTATATTGCTCTGATGTTAGCAAATATTTCTCTGACATAACAATACCATCTTTTATCCAAGGTGGCATAGGATTAGGTACTAAGATATATATCACAAGCAGGGTGGTGCTATCTTGGTAGACAGAACTTTTCTGATGACAAAAAATACAGAGTTTAAAATGCCATTCTGCACAGATTGAGTCAGATTCCAGCCATCTGAAAATCAAAGGTCAGGAAATATAGGTTAGAGGTATTTTTACTACCTTCACTATGTCATGTACAAAGCATTCATCAGCCACAGCTCACCCAGTCATTGGGGTAAACGTCAATCCAAATCATGTTACGCGTATTTAAAGGTTATGTCTCTACTCAAGAATATTATTCACATTAAAATATGAATTTAGATAACAAATTAGAAACAGCTAACCCTTTCTTTTTTCGTCTCTAACAATTGGATTCTACCAAGCCACTCAGAGAAAAAAGCAAACATTTGTTTAGCATGACTCTTCTAAGGCATTTTTAATTTGCATGTGCTTTCTCCTGTCATTGTAAAAAGACAATTTTAAACAGGTTCAAACTTCCTCTCAAAAGCTTGGCTTGAGATATTTACAATTCCCTAGATGCATTGGTGTTAGCTGCAATCCACTGTAATTTGCATCTTTTGAATGAATGTGTAGGTTCTCTTTCTGAGAGTTTAATGTTTTTAATTTTAAGTTAGTGTGGATATCATGCCTGTACATGCCAGCTAAGCTGTTATGTAGACACATGGATAGCTCTGTCCTAAACTAGGCATATACAGTACAAGCCTGTGTAAAACACTGTCACAGAACCACAGAATCGCAGGGGTTGGAAGGGACCTCGGGAGATCATCTAGTCCAAACCCCCTGCCAAAGCAGGTTCCCTACAACAGTTTGCACAGAAAACAGTCCCGGTGGGTTTTGAACACCTCCAGAGCTGGAGACTCCACAACCTCTCTGGGCAGCCTGGTCCAGTGCTCTGTCACCCTCACAGTAAAGAAGTTTTTCTTAAGTTTGTGTGGAACTTCCGGTGTTCCAGTTTTTGCCTATTGCCCCCTGTCCTGTCACTGGGCACCACCAAAAAGAGCCTGGCCCCATCCATTTGGCCCCTGCACTTTAGGTATTTATGGACATTAATAAGATCCCCCCCTCAGTCTTCTCTTTCTAGGCTGAAGAGTCCCAGCTCTCTCAGCCTCTCCTCATATGGCAGATGTTTCAGGCCCCTCATCACCTTTGTAGCCCTCTGCTGGACTCTCTCCAGAAGATTCCCATCTTTCTTGAACTGGGGAGCCCAGAACTGGACACAGTATTCCAGATGTGGCCTCACCAGGGCAGAGTAGAGGGGGGGGAGAACCTCCCTTGACCTGCTGGCCGTGCTCTTCCTAATGCACCCCAGGACACTGTTGGCCTTCCTGGCCACCGGGGCACACTGCTGGTTCATGGCCAGCCTGCTGTCCACCAGCACATCCAGGTCCTTTTCCACAGAGCTCCTTTCCATCAGGTCAGACCCTAACCTGTACTGGTGCATGGGGTTATTCCTCCCCAGATGTCATGTAACAGCATGCACTGGAAAGTCAGGCCCAGTAATATTTCCAAGAGAAAACTAAATTTCTCTTTTAAAAAGACTAACATATAAGTGTCAAACATATTAAATAACCATTGGCCAGTTGAACTTGAAGAAATAATAAGGTGCCAGTAGATACAGAATACAGTGGTAGAATGAATTTCAACAGCAGTGTTGCTAGCTTCACACACAAGTTGCTAGCTTCAGTGCTGTAAGAAACAGCTACATACTTCTTGTTAAAGCCCAACTTGTCTCCAGATGTTTCTATTACCACATCTTATCTTCACTGTCAAGTGCAACGGAGGCCTTCTGAGCTATCACTATTACTTAAAGAGGTTATAATTACATATCAAGGTAGTGTAACCATTGTGTACTAAATATTGTGTTAAAAGTTTTATTATGTTTTCTCAATTTAATTATGTCAACCTCAGCCTTATAAATCTGCCTTCTCCCCTGGCATAACTCACTTCTAAAACTGAAATTAATGCAGGGTCAAGGTCAAAGTTATCTAACAAAATAAGAAGTAATTTGCCTTTGTATTGGGTTTGCGTGGCAAGGTTTTTGGTAGCAGAGGATGGTTTCGATCCATCGACCTCTGGGTTATGGGCCCAGCACGCTTCCGCTGCGCAACTCTGCTAGAGTGGATTATTTAGATACCTATAGAGAAAGCATACAGATGCTTTACCAGATTTCATGTATATATAATATTAACCCACACTCTAAGAATACAATTCAGCACAGATTAAAATTTATACATGTGCATTTAGAAAAACACACTCTAAAAATAACAAGTGAAATTAATCTATAGGTTTGATTTGGAGTATTTTCACGTGTTCTTTCTATTTTGGTACTCAAGTCAAACATAGTTTTCAGTTTCTATTCTTTGAAAATTATAGAATAAAAATGCTCTGAAATACTTGGGCATTATAGAACCACCTACCATTTTAAATGCTTTGTGATGCAGTTTCATCTTAACCCTTTGGGGGTTCAGTGTACAAGAGCTCTCCTTAACATGCATAAAGACAGGATTCCCTACTATCATCAAAAGCCAGCACAACTGTGAATGGAAGAAATCCAGCCTTCAGAGAAGACAGAAATGTTTATGGGGGCTTTCATACTCTTAGAGTAAATTACAACAAAATCCCATGAAAGTATATTGAAAGACTTCAAAATTTGGCTTGATGAAACGTCAGACTGAAAAGGTCTTTACCTTTTATTTATGCATTTATCAAACATTATGCATTTATGATTGAACTCCCGATTTATGCCTATACATTATCTTCATAATAGTGACAGGATCTCTGTTTAGATGAGTAGAGAAAAATGGGTAGCATTTTCTATAAGGATCAAGTTTAAATGAAAAGGTGTCAGCCATTGTAATTGATGGAAAGATTGTAATAAATAACCATATCACTTTGGATATGCAAATCATCAATTTTCACATATCCGAGCAGAGCTAAATAAACCATAGTCCTTTGGGCCTAAGAACACCCTCCCATATCTGAAGGAGCTGTTCCCATCCCTTCCAAGGATTACATGATGGTGTATCTGGTCTGGGGTTACCATTGCCCTAGTTGTTTCCTTTAGGCTGGAGAAGGAACTTTTACCTCCTCAACACACCGATTAAGGTAGAACCATCTTTCAAGTAGCAGATGAGAAAAGCAAGTGCAAGTTATCCCACAAGAAGCATTAATTTAAGACACAGCACAGAAGAGATTTGGCTCACTAACGCTGTTTCTGAATCTAGCTTGTTAAGGAAGACAAGAAACAAGGCAACAAAACTGAGGAACATAACGAGAAAGAGTAAGGAGGCAATACACTTTTTCCTAGTCATTTAATCACCATACATAAGTCCAGTGGGGTTTCAGCAGTAGGCTGATGCAAGCCCTATACTGTAGAGAGGCTGCTGGCAGCCTTCCATCAACTGGAAATTATTACAAAAGGAATGACTTATATTGTACAAGTTATTACTGGATAGTTCCCAGATGAGTTAATGCAGTTGTGACCTAATTAAACCACATCCCTGATGTCCTGCTTTTCTATTTGCATGACAGCAATATAGTATAATAATCCTTACAGTAAATTTTAAAATACAGCAAGGAAGAAAGCAACAACTGTAGTGGCAAGTCAACCTAAGAGCATAAAAGTAGAAGTGTTGTCCACGTTTAAGTCACAGTCATTGTAAATGTGAATACTGTACTGTAAAGGTCTTAGGAAACAATTTATCTAAACAGCTCAGGTAGATAATATGATGAAAGAAAAAACCCACTAAACATATTCAGAAGCTGATGCACAATGGAGAGGCACTGGAGCTAATCACATATACACATGCATAAAAGCATTTTAATTCAGCTATAAGAACTCAAGAGGAATATCTTGAATTTTTGAGGACTACACGGTGCAACCATCTGCTGGACATAAACTGGAAGTCAAAACAATGTGCCACATTTAAAGGTTTTAATTTCTGTATTTTTAAATTAATTTTATTAGCTACATGATTCTTCTCTTTTTTTTTTTAATGTTGAATTTAATGCAATAGTATTAATTTGGGGTATGATCAGACCCCAGTTATTTTAACTATAATATTATAAGGTTGTTACTTAGCTGTATTGTTATCAATGCAACTCAGCTATGTAACTGTATTTGCATCTTAAACTGATATCCTTTATCTTTTACTGTAAGATCTAAGAATAGGTCCTCTACATAAACTGTAAAATAAATTGCATAAAGATGAGTTTACATTGCAGAATATTAAATTTCTGAATTGTACTCCAGTCTGTTAAAAGTTATATTACCATGACTAGCACTGAATGCCATTAAATGCAAACTAATTTAAAACCTGTTTTGTTTTGTTTTTTAAGCAAGCATCTCAACTTCATACAGACAAAAATCAATTGTGCAAATGGTTAAGGACTTGCAGTTGTTTGGAAGATATTTTCAGAAAAGGACAAAGACTTCATCTTTCAGAGAAAGATCAATTACCCATATTTCAGGAGAGACTTTCTGACATAACTAAACTGCTGGCTAAGTTTCCATTACTGCATATTTACAGGCCTTGATATTTTGTTAGAGACAGGATACTAAACTAGAATGATCCAATCTGTTTAACAGTCTGTAAGCTTCTTCTATACACATTTCCTTTGCTCGCCAAGTATTTACTTTTTGCTGATGCAACTAATGTATACCTATAGTCTGAAATGTATTACATCATGAGCAATTCAAGTCTGCATGCTGGGAACCACACAGTAAGAAAATAGACCTAACAGTAAAGGTACCAACAAAAGATGAATGGCAGTGATGGAGTAGTGAAAGATGGAGGCCAACAGCATATTCTTGCCTTCTAGTTAAAAGTGTTGTGCTGGGTTGTTTTTTTGTTAAACTACATACCTCTCTCCATTCTGAGCTTTTCACCACTTTATTTCAATCATTAAGTCAATTTTCACTTTAACTTTACAGTTCACTTTTGGAAACAATCCAAACCATTGTGTGGAGGGTAGTGAGGTGGGAGAAAAATTTACTGTTTTAAAGGATTACCAGACTTAGGTGCGACATTTCTAGGTGTTGCTTTTCAGCAGTGCCATTGTACCATACTGTCTAGTATTTCTTTAAGTGTCATCAACTTGTCAGCTCGTAAGCAGGTGTGTGGCTTTGTTCCTCCCCAAGTCTCATGTTCAGTGAAGCCAAAGGAAGCTTGCGAGTGTTGTGTCAAGAGTAATTTTTTTCAGGGAATTAAAAGTAAACATTTCTCTTTAAAATTAATGTCATTTGTTGCTACGGCAAAGAAAGCAACAATACATTGCTAAATGGATTATTAAAAGTCCCGAAAACAAAAGAGGTACCTGGGAGACTGCACTCAGGAAGCACTTAAAAGCTAAAAATCACTGGAATGTGCAGGTAATGGGACCAAATTATAAAATAAACCTAATAAAAATATCCTGACACAGGAAGATGAGTTTTCCATACCCAGTCACAAACATTCTAAATTCCCCAGTTGATATTTATGTCAGAAGGCAGAAATCCTCTGTTTGACTTTTTATAAAACAAATATATATTCTCATAATGCACTGAGATTTACTAAAGAAAAAATTAGATTCTCAGATTTGTTAAAATCAGTGATGTACATAAAGCCATGATAGTGAGCAGCATTTCTGTCTATCCAGCCCTCATTAGGCATCACAGCAGGAAAAAAAGGGTGAACAGTTTCAGCAGAAATCAAATCACTATATGGGACTGTGGTGTCTTAGTACCCTATGTTATCACTTCAAGCAGGGTTATACTATCTGAAATATTAGAAATAAAAAGATACGTAGTGTTCTTAAGAGATTCTCAGCAAGTGTTGCCTTTTACATGACTGCAGTATGACTAAACATAAACTGAGCAATTTTTAGTGCTACTGCACTGAATTTAGAATACGAAGCTTCATTGTTTTACTGAGTGATGGCAGGAAGAATTGAAGATCATCTGACTGTATCTCAGGTCTAAAATAAATATCTCCAATTTCTTAATTATTCACAAGGTGTTATTCCAAGAAGAGACGAATCATTGCAGGTAGAGAGAAATAAAAAGAAAAATATCATCTTTAGTTTCAGTGGAAGACAGATCAGTGTGACAGTTTGGATTTATTTCTTTCTAAAAAAAGACCTTAATCTGGAAGCCTTGCAAGGAGATCAGAACTTAATACTGGGTAAGCTATTATAAGAAAGTAATAAAGCTACATGTTAGTCTTTCCTAGCTATTCAGCTGAAAAAAGGTAGTGAGGCAGAGCGTTAGGACCTTCAGGTTCACTGAATGCTGTTTCTGTTAATTCTAGTCAGGTTGTTTAGCTGTTGCTTCTTCAGGAATGAAGTGCAAGAAGAGAAGGAACTATCTCATTTCTGATTATATGCGAGCAAGATTATACTGCTGCTGTTGCTGTCGCCTTTTATCCTAGCACAGTAAACAAGACATCAGCTATTATATTACTTTTGACAATAACTTTGATGCAATCTTGGTTGCTACTTGCTGTGGATACTGTGGTCAAACTCTATGTAATTTTAAAATGTATTAAACATAGCTGGAATCAATAGTGCTTCTAATTTAGTCTCCCTGCTTAAAGAAAATCACATCTTGAGAGGTTAGAGGTATTTAAAGCTAAGTAAATTTAAAAAACAAACAAAACCCACCACCAACAAAAAATCAACACCCAAAACAAACAAACAAACAAAAAAAACACACAGAAACCAGATAATATTATTTCTTTCTTGGTGGGAAGTGTGCTGTATCTCCCAATTTTCAAAGATACTAATTTTTGATATTTACAGCTGTGTGAATTCAGCATATAGCTATGCATCTTGGGACAGACGACAATCTTTTTTTTTTTTCTTTTTTTTTTTTTTTTTTTTAAAACAAAAGCCAAATTGTGGACTCCTAAAATATAGAAACATCTTTTTCCCTCCTCCTCCCTCCCCTCCGCTGCTTTACTTCTTTCCCCTCCCCCCAAACCACTGTTTTTTTACTTTAACTTGTCAAGTATTTCACAGTTTCTCAAGTATTTAGCAATGAGGACCTAATTGGAAAGTGCCAGGTTCTTTTTTATTACACTTTATCAATATTGTTAAGGGAATGATGTAATTGTTTGGGGTTTGGTGAAGACATTCCGTGTCACTTCAGTGTTAATACCAGGCTGGAGCCTTCCTTGTCTGCCTGCGTAAGCTAGATAAACACAGACCTGTGTGCTTTCTTCTCATCTCAGGATACTTACTCAGAGAGATCTTGGAACATATGCCTATTGCGAGCTAAACATTTCACTTTTCATTTTATCCATGTGCCAGAAATCCATTCCTTGAATAAACACTTTACATACTGACACTCTTAAAGTCACTAAACACGATAAATAAAGAGAGAATACATCATTTCAAAACCGATTAAACATTTTCTCACTTGTGACAAATGAACAGCTATACACTGTATGGAGTCCCTGGAGCAGACATTCCATTTTCGTTGTCTTTATTTTGTGTGGAAGATTAACTTTCCATTTCAGCTCATCTATTGCACAATTGAGCTTTTCTAAAATACACATTGCTGCATTTTCCCCAAATCATTATTCATTTTAGAAACATTTTTGTTGTTATTGCTGCAAGAGTTTTTTCTTTTAGACCTTCTGGTTTTATGGAGGTATCAGCTTTAATATTTTATGCCCAAACTAAAAAATAAAATAATTTTTAAAAATCTAGTTTGTTTTTGTTTTTTAACTGAAAGCTAAGGAAATGCTATCATGGGGTAGACCTGAACTTACACACAGGCTGAAGTTATCCACTTCAAACAGGAAAATCCAAGCACATTAATCACATTAATTTTGGTCCATCTAATCCACCACTTTTCCTTGCACTACTTGCTTGTCTAGTCATCCTATGCATTGCTGTTCTACCTATGATTAGTCAAATGTAACTAATCTTTTATTTAGTTTTTAAGCTCTCATCTTCTTTTGCACCCATCCCCCACCAAAAAAAGATACCAAGCATTTTATTTCTATGCCAAATTAAAGATCTTAGTGAAATAAATACACACAATACTAAAACTATACTATGAAGCTATCTTCAATATTTAAAAAAAAACACTAATATGATTAATAATTTCAGTGGGAAGGTGGAAGGAGGAAAGAAAGAAAAATGTAGCCTCGATAACAGTAAAAAACAACTTTGCCCTACTGTTGTCCTACCATAATTCCTCATGTGTTCCACCAAATGTTTTCCATGTGATGTTATCCTTGCTAGATATTCACAGTAAAGAGGAACTATGAAGCTGATTTTTTTTCTTTTACAAACTACTGTGTAAAAGAAGCTGCTGTACTCAACATAGGGGAAGAAGAAAGAATTAGGACAAATTGGAAGGAGCAGAACAAGCTGAGTGAAAATTCAGGAAGCAGTTTCCTTTCTTCCCCTATGTTGTAGATGCTAGATACGCCAATAGGAAGTTTTTGATATGATGGTTCCAGTGCAGTCAGGGAAAAAAATAAGAATGGAGAATTAATTAGACACCAGAAGACCGCCACAAGATTTCTGAACAGATTGAAGATTCCCCTTGTCCCTAGATATCTGTCAGCTCTGGACATGTAGTCTAATCCATTTTCCACAGCAGAAACAGTTTCCTTAAAAAAGCAGTCAGAGATCACAAAAATCTCTTCAAAGAGCCGTTTCTTCTCTCGGAGTTTTATTGTGAAGGAGATTTTTAAGAATAAGAAATATGAAACTAAGCATTTAAACAAACCCAAGAAATGTCAAGAATACCTTTGATATACTTGAGCAAGAGGTATGATACTAAGCCAAAGCAATACTCTGTTCCATTTTTTCCATCGTGATCCTGCATCACCAATGTACCACTCAAGGACCTGCTGTCTCCTTACAAGAAGGGAGCTTCTTGTGGCAGAGAAACATCTCTTCTCCCCTTGGCTTCCTGTTCAGGTATAGTCTTTGGAAGGTGGCCCAAGGGAACAGAGAAAAATTGTGCTGCTGTACCAGGGAAGATGTAAGCTGCACTGTGCCATTACAGGAGGTAGCAAATTTGGGCATCAGGGCCATAGAATGGCTAACAAACCATAGTAAGAAGTAAAACCTCTTATAGTAGTATATTTTACTGGAATCCTATTCAGAGACTTTCCAGCTCTGGCAATATATAATGAATATATTAATTAGCATCTATTCAGTGGCAGCTGTACCTAGTACAAAAAAAAGATACTATTTTTAGTGAAAGGAAAACAAACACAGACTGTCATTTTCACTAAATCTGGACTATAAATGGTGTGTGTCATATTTGGTCTTTTGCTGGGATAGATAAAAATCTGCCCCATTTAAACACTGCTTCTGGAAAACACTGCCAAAAAGGCAGAAGAAACCACAAGTTGTGCAATGCATTGAAGTTCCCAATTTTGAAAACTCTCTCAACTGCACACATCTGTAATGAAACTTAATGAGGCATTTTGCTTTTTGCCACAAAAACCTATTTGAGAATCTATTAGTAATTCTACAAAGGAAGTCACATTTAATTATACGTATCATTAGTATATTAAAAAACATATTTCCATTCTTTATTTTAAGGCAGATATTTTATAAGTACAGGAAGTAGTACCTGCTGAACAATAGCTGTCTGGTGAATGTTACGCATCTGTCAAATCACCATGATTCCGGTGTAGTACTAATAGTTTTCTCTTGGTCCACATGGTATATTCTGAATTTATTTTTACATAAAGTACCTGCATTTTCCAAAAGCCGGGGGTCATGTGCAATATTTATCTAAGGGTAAGCTGCATATCTATATTCCTTTTTTTTTTTTTTTTTTTACTAATTTTCCAATAAAAACTGACAATAAGTAAATATAACTTTGTTTTCTAAGTGCAGTTCTTTCACTATTAAAAAATATAATAATGTTGTCTACCAATACAACAGTTTCTACCAAAACATATTTGTCAAAGAAAGGTTTTACTGCATTGTTCTTTCTTACCTTTTATGTGCTTCTGTCAATGACTTCTCTTCATTTTCTTGGTCTATTTTAGCTGTAAAAATACAATCAAAGAATTAGCTACAAGGTGAAAGATAAAGATGTTGTTTCAAGATAAGGTTCATTGTAAATATGTCACATATATCATGTATATAAACCACATGAGGATATACTCATGTACATCAATTCTGAAAGAAAAAAAACAAACCACAAAACACCACAAAACTACATGAATTCTGATATCTCTATTAGAAACAAAACTGAAACCACACAACAAAGAATACAACCACAAAAAAGCAAGTTTTGAAAATTAAAACAAACAAACAAACTTGCAGTAATATAAACAACACTCAAGTCATTAAAGTTACTTAAAAGCAGATCTTAAAGAATGACTCAGAAAACTTGACAAGTATGGGAACTGGTCTACTAAGACGAGGAAAAGTTGAGTGAAGAGCAGGAAGGATTGAGCTTTATAGTTTTTCTAAAAGTTGCTTGGTAGTTACAAATAAAAGCTCTCCTCTCTCCCTGCATATACCATCTCTCTGTACACACATCAGTTAGTGAAGTACTAGAGCCGTAGCGTGCTCATATTGAAAACATGACTGTTTTTACATGAAGGAAATAAAAAATACAAAACTGTCATTGACAGAAAAAATTATCTGTTTTCCATGTGTTCTCTTGTATTTAATTTTGTACCCATTTCACTTAACTTAGATGAGTATTGATACACAAAATCTACAAGAACACACAACTTAGGCATCACCAATGTGCAAAGCGATAGTACAAACTACTCTGTGCATATGTGCTTAGGTGAGAAATACTTATACAGTCATTCAGGTAGCACAACTTAAATCCCATTTAAGATCTACACACCTTAGCCAAAAGCTTTTTAGCTTGGAATTTGAGTCCCCTTTTCAGTCTGCTGGACTGGCAGCCTGCTAATTTGCAAAGAGAATTTTAGGATTCCTGGGACTCAGAGGATTTTGGGACATGAAGAGACTGAGCTGTCCTGGAAACAAATGTCAATGGTACAGAATTCATATAGAAATCTAAAGAAGAACAAACCTTTAAGCTACTTTTAATTTCACTTTCTCTATATAGCTGCCTTTGAAAAAGGAAATTCAAATTTAGCAGAAATGAGAAAGGCAATGGAATTATTAGGGAACAAAGATAACCACTATTTTTCTGTTACAATGTTTCAATCAACAGCACTATACAAACACACACTAACACTAAAATAGACATGTGAAATCTGTAGCAAAGATACACAAATACAGATTCCCTATTATTTCCTCAGTCAGAATAAGATCAGAGCTATTTCTGATGCTACAAATGCTTTTTATTAGGAGTAATGTAGTCTGCTGAGTAGGGTGAGCAGTGCCTGGATGCTTGCAGCAGCAAACATTGCATTTAGTAATCATTACTTGAAGACTCAAGCTCCATCATTGTTTTGCTGAGAGTGAAAAAAAATCCCAGCAAACCACAGAAAACTTGAGGGAGAGCTGGGTAAACGTTCTCAAGGAAATTTAAGAGCATGTGAAGCTTGCCTGATTGCAGGTTTCAATACTGACTTGAAACACGGCCCAGATTCTTCAAAAGGGTTGTGAGGGCTCACAACCCTTTTGAGTAAACTGGAGCTCAGTGTTGAGTGAATCTGGGCTGACTTATAGTTTTTCTTGAAAGCCTTGCCTTGATTTGGATATGAAACCAGGTGAAACCTGGCAGCTTTGACAGAATTTCATTAACTTTTTTTTTTCTTCATACTTCAATCCTGAAAGTCAAGGTATGACTTGTAAAACCATATGGTGCAAGAGAAGAAACTGCACACAAACTCCCTGGATGAAGGGAGATACAATATTTAATTCTACATTAACACTTTCACTAAGTACGTGCAGCTATAACTTTTAAAAGAAATAATTCTATTACTGAAAAATGTAATTTGGACTTCTCTCACTTAAACAATGCTTGCAAATGGAGGCTAGCCTGTTCCAGCCTAGGATAGTCTTTCAGTACATACATCATATTCATAGGATATAACTCTTTCTGTAATTTCCGGGATTGATGGGGTGTACCATCATCGGAGCTGTGTAGTTTGGGGTTTTTTTTTTCCTTATTTCAATTATTCTGCACCTGCTTACAAACAGTTATTTACCCACCAGCAATGGAGCAAATATTCCACAATTTACTTTTTGAAAGAGTGCAATCACAACATATTATACTAGACTTATCAAAGCATGTCAGAATGTTCCCATTTTGGAGCAAGTTCTGGTTCAATTAAAAGGGTCCAGAAAGACAGAAAAAAATAGATACTTCAGGTATAGGTACTTTTAATCATTTTATAGAGAATGGGTATTCTACAATGAAAAGAATCTTGAGAATCCCTGAATGGTGTGTATGTAATAGCATTTTTTTATAAAGTAGTAAGTACATATGCATAAGGCAGCTATTATACCCACAGAGAGAGATTTCATCCTGCACCAGATCACTTCTTGGCGTTAAACACAGTCTTGTAAGGAAAGAATTTCCCCTCAAACAGAATTCCCCTGTAGCCTGTTCCAAATACATGATGACACTTCTAAACCTTTTGCATGTTATCAAAAGGATATTATTGAAGTGTAAATCTGATTTGCAATCCATTTGCTTTCTCATTTTTCTAGACATAAAAAGTTAAATAATAGTATGAAAAAAATTCTGCTTCCACAAGACAACAGGTGGCACTAGTGAAAGAGAAGAAAATATGGTACGCACACTCAGATCTGTCCCTCTCCAAAACAAATATTAAGATGACTGCTTTTGCACTAGTATACAGTAAACATCTGAAAGCTGAGGACAATGGGTAGTCAAAGACATGCATTGAGATTAAATCAGCAAGGGAAGAAAGGCTCTTGTTATCAAAAACATAAAAGCCTTATTATCACCTGGATACAATGGAATAACTATTAGATGCTGAAACAGCTGGAGATTTCTATAACTTCTGGAACTGGTCACCAATACAATCACCTGATATTAGTGGTTACTGGTATTTTGCTCTGTACTAATCATCCCAGTGTTAAACTCCTTTCACCTTGTTTTTCCTGTTTGAGTAAGGGAGGAAGAAAAATTCAGAGTTATGACAGTCAGTTGAAGTGTTCCAGAGTGCATTAGACGTCAATATTTCATTCAATATAATGCATCTTTACTGTCACTTCTTCCTTCACAGCAGTTCATCACAACTGTAAAGAGAGTGCCTGAAGGGCAACAGTTTGGCATTCTTCCTTCTCGGCAGCCTGTATCAATTAAATGCTAAGTACCAGCTGAAAGGTGTCCACCTTAGAACACTCTTCAGAGAAAAATGTTATTTCCTTTTACAAAAGAGAACTCCTCCCATAGACTAAGTACAAAGGAGAAAATCCATACCTGCTTCACAGTGACCCTTCCATAGCAATGGCTGACACAGAAAAATTGGTCATTTCCAGGGATACCATGGCAGTTGAGCACATCTGAGTGCTCTGTTCTGACACAAAAAATTTCTCTCTATCACTATTCTCAAGAAGCAAAATTACTTCAGAAAGTCTTATTGGAGTTATTTAAAAAAAAAAAAAAGTTAAAAGAAAACTTGTAGTCACCCAGTAGCCATATCTGCTTTCATATGTATTCAGAATCCATCAGCTCACCATATCAGTGACGGCTTGCAGGCTCTTCTGATAGATGTAGGAGTTCCTGCTCTTGGGTCAGTTATTATTTCCAAATGAAAATATTCCATGTTTTATTGACTCATCATCTTTTCTCCAGCCTCCTGCTTAGAGTATTCTTGATCCTTTACACTAATTTACTAAACCACCTCCAAATACACTGTTCCAAATCTATTAAAGACTATACCATACCCATATATTAGCCCCTATATTTCACGTAACGCAGCAGTAAGCAGAGGTAAAACTTAGTTTTATATCTCTGCCTGAGTACACCCAATATATTGTAGGGCTTTCTACACAGCTTTCATAATCCTGAAGGCATATATATTTTCTGTAAAATCTACTTAAAAGGATATAGTTGAAAATAACTTCAAGTCATATTGAAAAACAGTGCCATATCAAGAAAAGAACATTTTGGAGTGAAAGTGACCTCTCATGGAGCAAAGCTACCTTATCTACTATTTACAACATATACCAAATTAGTTACCTTTTCACTTTTTCTTTTGAAAGGATCTTTAATGCCTCCTTGTTAGATGATGTTCCGCTGTTTGCCTGCTTTTTCCATTAAGATACCTTCAGATTATTTAAAGATGGTCTCCCTTCAGAGCAAGGTCCATACTTCCTAAACACTTTATGTATTTGGTCAAAATTCAAGTACATTCCTTCCTCCCTATGTCATTCCTTACCAAGCATAAGGACTGTACTATATCCAACACTCTTCAATAAATTCTTTTAACTACGGGGTATATGTATTTCTTCAAAATGCACTGACATCAGATGCTCTATTTTCTATTTTATCACTTTTTGTATTTGTTTAAATTTACTGCTTGATGTTTTGCAATTAGGACAGAAAACTTGATTTCATGCATTCCAAAATGAGCTTTCCAACAACACCTCACAAAAGAAGTCTAAATAACTTAATTCACAAAAGCTCTGCCATTATCAGCATATATCCACATTCCAGAATGATGCCATTGTTCCCTGTGTTTGCTCTTCCAATTCGTTTAGATTAGAGTCCTGCAAAGATTACATATAAACTTCTACAATGGCATGTATATGAACATTTATACTAGCGTGACCTATGCATTCGTGAAAAACTGAAGCATCTCACAAAATTGCATGTGAGAAGTAAACACAGGCATTCTAGAAATAATGGTCTTTACCAGAACAGTATAATTAATTTTTCTGCAAATAGTCCTTCCCTCCCTCATCCCCCCCCCCCCCCCCCCCCAATTTAGGAAGCCTAGAAGATTAAATTAAGTGAAGAGAAGTTCAAAGGTAACGACATAAAAGCCATTTTTTTTACCACAAATTGTCCCCTCTGACCTCAATGGCAAGTGACATTTAGGACCTATTATGCTAAAATCTCTGCAGGAACCAAGCCACTCTGTGAACTAAGAACATTGCCAAGTATTTTCTCATTTTCAGTCCAATAAACTTTCTATATTAGTCTCCTCCAAATTTAACCATTATATCTACTGCATTAAATCTGTCTTTTTAAAAAGTTATTTACATTAATATATCTATTTTCTGTATGTACAGACTATTTTCTGTATGAACAGATATTGCATTATAATGTCTGTTGTCTCTATTATCAGTTGTTGCAATTTCTTGTTTGAAAGTGGAACATTTCACTCTTTATTGTCTCTTCCAGAGGATCTAAAAATCTTAAGAAATATTTGACCTAGGACTAACTGGGAGGTCAAGGACTTAAAAAAACTGCTTTAAACTGGGACTATTCTGCCCCTGTGCTATGTAAGTATTATTGAAAAGCAGTGAATTTTTTAGAAACCCTTTTTACTGAAAAAAAGAAAACTAACAAGTCCTTGCTGCAGTTTTACCAGGATCCATAAAGGTGATTTAAGAGATGAGGGCTCTCACAGAAGATATGTCAGTAGGGCCATGAGGATGATCCAAGGGCTGGAGCACCTCTCCTGTGAGGACAGGATGAGAGGGTCAGGGCTGTTCAGCTGGGAAAAAGAGAAGGCCCTGGGGAGATATTATAGCAGCCTCCTAGTACCCTGAAAGGGACCTACAAGAAAGCTGGGGAGGGACTTGCTACAAAGGCAGGTAGTGATAGTACAAGGGGAAATGGCTCTAAACTGACAGAGGGTAGGTTTAGATTAGATATGAGGAAGAAATTCTTCACTGTAAGGGTGGTCAGATACTGGAACAGGTTGCCCAGAGAAGTTGTGGATGCCCCCTCCCTGGTTGTGTTCAAGGCCAGGTTGGATGAGGCTTTGAGCAACCTGGTCTAGTGGAAGGTGTCCCTGCTTATGGCAGGGGGGCTGGAACTAGATGATCTTTAAGGTCCCTTCCAACCCTAACCAATCTATGATTCTATTATTTTTTTTTTCCCATAGTGGGGCTGAGTGAATAGTATCTAGAACTTTGAAAATATACCAAATGTCTCATCTGGCAGAGCACCAAACTAAAAAAAAAATCCTAACAAAGCAAAACTAAAAACAAAATTGAGGGATAGACTTTCTTAAAAAGCGTATGGAACATCAGATGGTTCATCTGTCACTGCTCCACTAAGCTCTGAGAACCTGAGATGCCTGACAGGCCATGAGGACACCTGCTGTAGGTATCTCGTGTGGGTGACTAGGACATAAAGAAAGCGAAGATAGAGAGAGAAAATACTGGATGAACGACTGACACAAGCAAGGCCATGTAGTTACACTGGCATTATTAGGGTCTAATGTTGAAGTTTACAAGACTTCCGTCAGAGTTCCTAAGAGAATATCGCCATTCTCCTTGGTAGTACACATACATTTAAATGCCCCAGAAAACACTAAAATAATACTTAGAGCTATTTTATTTGGCAATCAGCACACTATTCAACCCTGTGTTTTCAAATACCCTGAAATACCAAAGCAGAATAGCAAAGACACCACGATCAGTAGAAAGGTCTGGGGAAAAAACTTTGTTTCCCCTTTTAGACTTCTGAATGTCTTTTGCCTCAATTGTTTTATTTTGTTGTTTGTTCTCTTTGCATGTTCTATTTAATAAGACTAATGTGGTTGGGTGGGGACATGAATGGCATTGAAAAGAACAAAGTGGCCATTTTAGATGGAATTAAAAAGGAAATGGATTTTGGTGAAGACTGTAAAGAAAATTTAGATTATTATTTATTTTTAAATTATGACAGGGGCTTGTGCTTAGTGGCTTTGTAAAAAAAATAAAATAAAATAAAATAACCAAAAAAATCACCAACCAAAACCAAACCAAACATTAAAACTTAGGCTTACAATTAAATATGCAATACCACCAGGAATTTCATGAGAAAAATAGACTCAAATCTAACAGTTAATAAGAATTATCAGTGCCCTTTACGTGCAAATGTACTAGATAAGCATAGACACAAAATAAGTTGACCCTTTGGTTCTGATTCCTAAATAATTCCATAGACCTTGTAGGTCTACTCAAACAGCATGCAAATGCCCTCTCAGAGCTTTTTTTCCACCAGAATATTTTGTTGTTGGTTGATGGTATGATATTGACCCAGTGATTACTGTCTGTAGTCACTGTCTGGCCCCAAACTCTGTTGCAATTTAAGCTATTTCTGCTGAACCAGTTTCAAAGAGCTATGAGTAAGAAGATGCACGAAACTGCTATCCCTTCTGATCTCCTGATCTCTCTTAAGGGAATATCACATCTTCTCAGGTAATTGAATACAGGAATGCATCTGAGTAGTCTCAGATGGAAGGCAACAAGAATCCTTTCATCTGCTTGTCTATGTCCTCAATGTTTTTGCTTTTTTCCACTCTTTTTATTTAAAGTGTTAACTAGTATTTGTTTATAATTAGCTATGAATGTGCTTTCCAGTAACTTTCAAGTGAAGCCAGGTTTTTTTGGTGGGTTTTTTTTGACAGATACAATGCCTTTTCAATGAGTCATTACAGCTACATTGCTATAGTTTTGAGAATTTCTATTTACACTGAAAAAAGATCCAAGCACATTTGGACAGTTTATTATGGGGTACATTCATGCTAAGAAAGCTTTGCAAGAGAAGAAAGCAGGATTTCTTCTGGGAATCCTAGCAAGAGTCTTACATCCTTCTGTATTTCCTGTGACAAATTCGTAGAAGGTTATGACCATGAAGAATACCCACTCCCTCTCTCCCATTTTCTAAGATTTTCATAAGTACATGAAAAAGTACATTTAAATACTTAATTCAGATCCCAGTTTCTTGGAGATAACTGGGGACAGAACATCTAATATGCTGCACATTTTCCTAATTATGTTGTTCCAACTTTTTCAACACCTATGATGTTAAACACAAACTCTTATATTGATTCCAACCAATTGCCATTCACGATGACTTTACACTCTCACACAACAGGAACAACTCAAATTATGTACTAGCCCCATAGATTATGACCAAGATGTATGGAACCAAACCTTAAACTCTTAGTGAATACCTAAGCACTGAAAGGTGATCTTTGTTAAAAAAGTTTTAAAGAAATTAAACAACAACAAGCTCTATAAAAGGAGACTGATTTTTCAAATTAATAACTATATTAATTAATAACCACAAAAAAACCTCAGCACAAGTCCTATCTACCCCTCATACATGCTGTGTTTCAAGATGTGAACTCTGCGTTTCGCTATTTGTGTCCTCTTTTGATGTATCTCAGGCAGCAGACTGGTAGGAAGATAGGCTATTTGCCTTTCTTCGAAAGATGACATCTGCTGTCAGTTAAATGGAGGCAGAAAGTGAGACCCAGATCCAACACTTAAAAAAAATATCTCTCCATCATACTTCTTATGTGCATTCAGTGACTACTCACTATAATGTTGTCATATGTCATATTCACAGAAGTAAAGTGCATTATATTTCATGTGCAGCTTTGAGCTCCTCGCTCCATGTTCCTTGCGACTGATTCTAAATCCTACACTGCTCAAAGGTCTCAATCAGGTGAGGACTAGGCACTAAACAGATGTGTAGTTACCTAACACACTTCCTCTTATTTTTCCTTTTCCATCCGAAGAGCTATGTGGTAAAATCAATGTTATTTGAACACATTTTGGGTTTTACTGGGGAAGAGCTTTAAAATGTGAATTAATTCCACCCCACACCCCGTGCTAAACTATGCATGAGGTTTTTGGTAATTTCAGTAAACTGCTGCATTTATTCAGAATATTTTGGTGTGGGTGACTTGTATGATGCCATTATGACACTCGGCATTGATATCTTCCCAAGTTATGTCAAAAATACCTTTTTTTACTCTACCACACTTGTGCTGTCTGCAATCATTATATTGATGCCTACAAAAATGACTGAATGAGGTACTGTGCAAAAGGCACAAACAGCTGCCAGTCCAAGTCTAAAGGTTTGGCCTTTTATGGACTTTGAGGCAAGGTGAGGCTAATTCAGTGAAGGCTGCTTAGTGTTGTGAATACAACACAATCTGAATTAGGATTATTCTGTAATTATGCATGCCAATGGAGGTGCTGACATCTGAGGTAGGGACAAGTTTATACAATACTGATGTTAAACTATTTATTAGCATTAAGATGTCAGTGTGAGATTAAAAAAATACTTCCAGCACTCAAAGAACAAGTTTTAAAAGCTCTTTCAATAGTCCAACAAAGAATACTAACATAAAAATGTAAACATTCATGGAATTAAATTGTTTAAGTGTGAATTCCACCAGCCTTTGTTCTCATGACTTTATGTTGCTCACTCTTCATATCCCTTCAACATTGATTGTCTTGTAAAATGGAAAAAAAAAAAAATAATCTTAGAAATGAGTATATTTTGATAATAACATTTTAATTTAATACCTCCACATAAATCTACCAATATTCAACGCCTTAATGTTCTGTGCATTTTTTAAAAATGGAAAACAAAAACATTTGTTTGTAAAAATCCTAATGTTGTTTTAGTCATATTTTCTCAAATTATATTTAGAAAAATTATGAAATAGTGCTGCGTTCTCCCTTACATTAATCAAATTATAAAAGCAGTATTCAAAGAAAATTGAATCTGCAAAATCAATCATTCTGGGTTAGGAAATGACTAAATTAAGATTATCCTAGCAGCATTAATTTTGCAAACATCTACAGTACTTCTGGAGCCAGGAACTAAACCCAGCCATCCAAGATTCAGTCTGATGCTTTGGTCTCATTCACAATCCATCATTTGATGATGCACAGCCTTTTGCTGTTTGACCTAAAAGAACAAGTCACAGCCAACTATCTGGTTTCAGCTACAGTGATAAATACAACACACTTTGTGATTTATACATTAATTTACTAATGGTTTGGAAACTGTAATTCCTGAATGCTCTTCCTGGCAAGAGGGATATGGTTACAGACAGCTCACACAAGAGGACTATTTTAGCATCTTTATTCTGCAAGATCATGAGGATATGGTTGGAATTTGGGTCTGGAGAAGAGTCTGGGTTCTTGGGTCCAGCAGAACGAAACCTGGGGCTGGCATTCACTAACAAGAGCAGAACTGCGGAATTTTGCAAAACAAGACAAGAAGAAGTCCAAGGTTGAACAGTTGCCTTGTACTCTCAAACTTACAATCATACTGGAATTATTCCCAGTTCTTTTAGATAAACTAGCTAAACATGAGAGAAGTATGTTTTTACTGCTCCTATAAACTATGCATTCTAGTGCTTAAATATCCTACACTACAATGCTTTTTATAAAGTATAAAACTAATTACATTGGTTTGGCTTCTGAGTATGATATCAGATGACTGAGATTTGAAGTCTGTGACATTTGCCCAGTTTATAGAATCTCAATGGAAAAGCTGTGATTCCAAGATATTGCCTCTTCCCATTTCTCAAACTGGACTTTTACTTTTCCTAGGGAGTGATGGTTGCTGAATAATATATAAGTTTCCTGCCTTATCTGGCTGACAAGGATGCACAGCCAAGCTGGAGTCCCAATAGCAAACACGCAAAGACTGCTTTTCACTGCAAAGTTAACCACAATTAAAACCTGGGGACTGAGACTTATCCGTGGTCCATGCACACACAACTCTTTCAACATGAGCTGGCTATCCTATCAAGCAGGGACAAGGTTAAAGTATTACTAACTGCTAATGAAATTCCTCTACAAATTGCTTGATGATTAGCATCCTCACTATTACCCCACAGTTCCATGTGTCATATTTCCTCCAGGAAAATAGGTGATTTCCGAAGCTTTCTAATCTGGTAGATGTGTTCTCTGATGTATTTGTATCTCCATCTATCCACAACTACAAAACAAAGGAGACAAGATTCCAAATAGTGTTTCCCTTTGCAATTGTTCTTATTCAAATCATGATAACTTATGAGGAGTAACTCAAGGAGAGAAAACCTCAGTGAATATATACCCTATGTTAGAGAGACATAAACAGTACTTTTTTAATTCCTACAGTTTAGCCTGAATAACTTTTCACTGGAAAAGGATCATTGTTCTACTAAATTTCATGCTTCTATTTTATATTAGTCAAATATTGGAAACTCTAACAGAAGTGGTTAGAAATATGTAACAAACAAAACAATATAATTTTAAAAAGTCTTGTATTTCCTGACAATTCTTCTCCAATCTCTACTTTTTTTTAAGTACCTCTCTTTTTTTCTTTTTTCCTTTTTGCTTTTTAAAACCTGTGGCTATGAAGAATTTCAGGAAAAAATTATGAACATTTGTGAAAACAAAAGAACCACATTATATACTTTGTGATTGATGATTTGCAGCATGCAGACCCAAAAAGAGAACAAAAAACACAGGAGAACAGAGGATTGGCTCAGAGGCTTTGAGGCACATAGACCCTCAGAAATCAAATGCATAAGATAAAGTGTGCTTGCAAATAGCCACTAAGCCAGCACGGAGATGATAGGACAGGTAGTATGATATTCTATTAAGTAGAAAGATCATTTTAAGAATGACCCCGAGTCCACCAGAAAAAAGACTGACATCCTTTCACTAATTTGCATATTTGCTGATTATTTAGCCTGACTAGGCTGGAAAGGCAAATGATGAACAACCTCAATCATATATACCACTAGCATTTTAATCTAAAATGTTACAACTCTGACTACAATCTTGTGTCTTCCCTTTCTTTATCTGTCAAATGAAATCTTTACAAGCTAGTAATATACAACATTTGTCTCTAATGAATCTAATAAAAGGGTTAACACTAAAAAATATTTTTTATTAATACATCAATAGTAACAATCAACTGGACTAGTTACAGTAACTTAATTCGAAGTTATATAACTGTGCCAGGCAGTAACTATTCTTATAAAGCAGTGTCTTTCTAACCGCTTGCCAAGGATATTTAATTTGATGTCCAAGTTTTCTTGCCTATGAGAAAACCATTTTCCATTTTAGCTGCTAGCAACAAGTATAAGTGAACGTGCTGTAAATAACTAGTTACTTTGAACTTTTGGGTCGCATTATGCACACAAGTTATCTACTCTGAAAAAGCATCATATAAACATGCCAAATTACTCAACTCTATGAAAAATGCTTTTCATCTGAATTATAAGTTAAAACTTTTTCTGACTTTATAGAAACTGGAACTTGAAAAGATAAAAACTTAAAGCTTGATTTTTCTTCACCCAGAGCATATGTTATATAAACACAAATCTCCAAAAGGTGCCAAGAATTGTCCCTCTGTTTTTCTAAATGATCATGTGTGCAGTCTAGCTGAAAAGACTCATCGATTATGTCTGCATAAACAACAAAAGCCCTTAGAAAAAATATCTAGATCAAAAGCCTGTCAAACACTGAACAGGAAAGAGAAATCCTGCTTTAAACATGGCCTCTTTCAAGTCTGAATTCAATCCCATGAAGTAAAAACAAAGGATTTCATAATGAAAGGTATTTAAAATTACTTTATTTTTGGAACTTAACCAGGGATTCTTTTTTCCTATATGTTAACCTTTGTCTATCTTATAGTGGGACAGAATTCTGCAAAACGTGCCTTACAGTTTTAAGGAAATGTAGAAATTGTTTAGTCACAGTCTGCTCTGCTAACAATACACATTTCCAATTATTTTCATTAAAATGCAAAAATTATATATTTACTGACATTATGGGTTTCTCTTGTCAACCACCTGACAACATCCACTGTTAACATGGGAACATAGCAAAGTTCTTAATGGATGAGATGCATTTTTTTTCTTTTCTTTTCATCACTTTACTAAACTACAGACACATAAACAAGAAAAGAAATCACATATTCTTGCAAAAACAACTATATAGCTTATACATAATTATGCTCTGGAAGTCATACTCAGAAGTCATGAAGTAAGCTAAAGTCAGATACTTCTAGAAGTATGGTTTCTAAAAGAAGTGAAAGAAATTTAATAGATATACATCTGATGAAATATATTCCTCGTGTTTGATTTCCTACTCTGTTATTAAGGTCAATTTGCAAACATATGGCATGATTTACAGTATACCATTAGTGATCTCCTTCAGACCTACTTGTGATTTGATTGTCCCCTATATATATATATAAAAATAATAGTAGAAACAACGTAAAACAGTTGTTACATGTTTAATCATGCCACTAATGTAACATTTATATGGCACACACATAATCAGAATCCAGTTTTAAAGCAGTTCATACCTGCTACTGCAGTTTAGCTAAGAGACATTTGTCTTAGAAAACATCAGTTCACATCTGATGGTTCAAAATAGCCATTTTGCTCAATTTATTCACTGTAATTTAGAGTACTATAGCACGGATCAGTATATACTAGAACATACGCATTGCACTTCTTATAATGTTCAGATAGATGGTCATCTTGGATATTCTAACCAAGAAGAGATAAATGCATATCTGACTGGCCTCTCAAACACAACGCACATTCAGTTAATAACGATTTCTACATGTGATAGCTCATTAACACAGTTCTAAGCTAACAAATTACTGACAGCTCCATTGAATCAGCAGTAGAAACTGATTTTTCATATAACTTACCTGTTCAGGAGATAACAGGTCTGTCTTCTATTATAACATGCAATATCAAAGCAGAAGGAGCAGCAAAGTGGTCCAGAAAGTTAAAATTACATTGGTGTACTCATCAGGCCATTGTCACCCTGATGCACTGAATTCTATCTTGCATCAAAAAGTGGATTGGTCAATACAGAGTATCTTTCAGAGCAGTATTTCAAGAGATGCTCTGATATATTGCTAGTTAAAAATCAAAGTTATCCTTACCTCCTATAGTCTTGCAAAAGAGACGTCTAGTAAAGTATTGAAAGCATAGCCTATTCATTTTTAATGTGTTTTCCTTCTAGCACTCAGGATGCCAGTTCATCATGGATATTTCTAATGTATTTTCTCTTCCACTAATCAAATCCAAGTATTTCATATGGATTTGCCTTATATTTGGAAAATCTTTAACTACTTTTGCTATGCTTACTCTGTGTTTTTGGCGCATACAAAAGAATTATCTCTTTGGAAGAGGTTAATGAAACAGATCCAGCTTCAATAATTTTTCAAGGAACAAAGGTTGTAAAATTGTTTTCTGCTGGAATGTTGAACTTATCAGATGATCACACACTTAAGCCAATAGCATTTGTCTTTTCTGTCATGAAAAAGACAGTGAGTCACCTACAGTACAACAGAATCATTTTGCAAATCTTTTAGAACTGTGTGGCATCTGATTAAACTAAGCCACATCTTTCTATGATGCCAAAATAAACAGTCCCTTTCCCACAACGTATAAACATTGTTCCCATAACTTTCCTTTGAAATGTCATGAAAAGGTTAAGTGAAGTTTCATTATTTACCTTGACTAATGAATTGTTCCATGCTGTCTTTGAAAGGCTGGAGGTGCTCTTCTAGTGATAGCTGATAAACTTTTGCTGCTTCTGTCTCACATACTGAAATTGAAGTAACAGATTAGTTTAGGATGACACATCATAGTATGGACCTGCATACTTTAATAAAAGGCACATTTGAATTAATGAATAGCCAGTGAAACTGCTGGAATATGTGCTTCAAACACACTACTTCAAGTACAAACACCATGATAATATATTCAGGAACAATTATGTTCCTAGTCAAATGTTTGTGACCAAAATATACAGCTAACTTGGGGCCAGTGTTTTAGTTTAAATGAGTTGTAGCAAAAATTAACAAAAGTATTCAACTGTTTTGAAGGAGAAAGATAAATTTAAAGAGCTGAAATGTACAAGAACAAAATTACAAACTTGGATCCTAGGCTGTGTTGATATACCTGGCCCCAGGTGACAGTGCTTGAATCAAAACAAATTTCAGATGCAAAATCTGCACCAAATAGCAGGAAGGACCTTAATTTAGTGAGTAAAGCCAGATGAGGGCTTAATACATGCTAAAACCACATGTGTAGTGAAGTGCCTTGCATTGTTTAAAAGTAATAGTGCAAAATGATTAAAGTGAAAGAATATGAGTATAGTTATCATCGTTTTAACTCTATGAGAGACCTTGAAGCAGGACAGCTTGCTTCTTATTGTGTTAGAGACCAGGAGAGAGAAGCTGGAGACTGAGGCATCCCTGACACAGGTTATTCATTGGTGTGGTGGTACCATCATACTTCCATTAACTATCCAAGCTAATTTAGTTCATAGCAACAAAAGACTTGATACTACTACTTCAGGAGAATGTTAAGCTGATTTCTGTTACAGCAGAAATCTCTTCAGGCTGTGATAAGTTCCCATCAACAAGAGAAATTAATACTGCTTGATACTGCCTCAAAATTTCCAGTAAAATTGCACATGTTAAAAAAATATTTTTTTTTTTCCTTGTTTACTCTCCAGGGTTTCTTTCAGCAAAAATGGATTATTACTATGACTTTAAATACAGTAGACTAGTTAGACATAAATATATATATATATATATATATTTAAGCAGTAGAATGTACACTTGTATTTCCTTTAAATATAAATTATATCTAGAATTGCATCAATCCAAATTTCTACAGATTACAACTGTAGTCTACTTTTGAACACTGGAAATGAAGTAGCAGCCTTACATGTATCACCTTTATATGCTCCAAAAATGTGACTTTAATATTTGAAGGGGTCTTAGCCTATACACATGCAAATAGCCTGAAGCAGTCCTTTTTCAAAGTCTATAAGGAAATGCAGGGTTATACTAACCTTCATATTCAACTCTCTATGGAACAGAAAAACATATATTATTGTCAGAATGAAATGTCTGTCCTTTAACCATTCAGCTACTGGAAGCTCTTCTGTGGTTGATTTGTATGTACATGTATGTGGGCTGGAGGAAAGGGATTGCAGTTAATGATAGTTCTGTTTATCCAGTTTTTGGTGAAGGCTTTTTCTTTTGTTCATTCTACCTCTCCTGATAAAAGACTAAAATCAGTGATGCTCAGAAGAATAACAGTTCAGGTCCATTTTTGTCCCTATTCCTGAATTGTAAATGATGTCCAAGTAATTTAAAATCCAAAAGGAAACAAAGGAAAAAAAAAAAAAAATCCCTTTATAAAAATGCAGCATTCAACCTTTTAAAATAGGACAAATTCTGTCGCTATTGCCATACTGATATCAGTACTATGATGCTTAAAACAAGCTAGTTCCTCAGATGCTTTCTTCATTAAAGAATCAATGGGCCTGCAAGCTCTTCCTAAGTTTCCCAGTTCTCCAGAGCACCAAGACTGAAATTGTGGTCTCTCTGCACAACCTGTTGGATATACCACTCATTTATCTTGTTTTTAAATTTTTCACCAGAGCATAAAACCCTACTGTTTGGACAAGATATTGTTATTCCTCACTATAACTGAAGAAATTAAAGTGCTGATCATTTGAAAGGAACACAAAACACTAGACTGTTACTAGTATTTCTGCCCAAATGAAAAAATAAGATACTGAATAAATGTTTGTGTCAGAAGAGTATTTAATAACTTCTAAGCAATGTGGAGGTTAAATATGGAAAAAAAAATTGAGAATATCTAATCTTCTATATTTGAATTTTTTTTTTTCCCCCCTCAGCTTCATACTCAAACACATTTCTTTTAATGAAACAGCCTGGCTATACACCCTAGATACGAAAGGAATAAATTTGCAATGAGTATCAACTGTGATGAGTTTGTAAAAGTTCTGTCTGAAACAAAAAGTTGCCTCTTTTTTGATAACGCACTCAACACTTGCTCTCTTATAATCCCTATTCTCACAGGTTCAGTTATTCTCTCATTTTGGGAGATATGTACACAACTGAAAAGCTTAGACAAAGCTAGTGTATTCCCAAGCTCAGTTTACCTTACGCAAATTTTAAATTTTCTTATAATGAAAGAATTGAGAGGTATTCAAGGCACCACAAACAAGAGACATGTAGGCAGTCACGAAAGCCAAGCACTAGGTAGAACCTTATCTCACAACATGGAATTGCCCAAACACAAATAAAGATAAAAACTTTTTTATATTGCTTTGCAGCAAGGTAAAGTTTTCAGTTCCCTGTAGTACCAAATGCCCAGTCCTCATGCACTGATCATACACCTTCTAAAGATCTCAAATCCTAAGCAGAAGTTGATGTGGTTAGAGACACCTCTTCTTCAAACTTCTAAATCAATTTTAACATATAAGCAATATCTCAACAATGGAAAAGACCAATAGTCCATCTAATTTTGTCTCCTATGCAACACTGCATGCTGCAGAGGACTGTGATTTTCCAGAGAAGGAATACAAATGGATTCTTGTGCCTTCTAAGTTTTGGGCAATTCAAGTTGTTAGCCTTTTGCCCATACATACACAGATATCTCAAATATTCCTGACCAGGAAATTGATGTGAAAACCTTTGCTCAAAACCAGTTTAGAGATTTTAAAAGACTTCAATTCCAGCTGTATCCAGTATCTCAGGAATCTCATCCCATTCTCTATTTCTATGTCAAATACAGCTAGTTGCTATTTTTCAAGCTACTGTGTTAGCTTGCTCATCCTATTTTTTTTGTTTTTTTAAAAATTTAGGTCAATATACAAAAATTGTATAAAGCTTCATAACATCCAATATGTATTAAGACACATCTATAGAGAAAAGGAAAAGATGAGTGAAAAAACATTGTGTGCATTTTACTAACACTTCCAGCAAGCAATTCTGGTAAGTGATCTAAAATGCACCCAGTCTCAGTATCAAAACCAATTGCTTTACTTTTTTTAAAAAAGGAAAAAAAAATGTTTTCAAGATTCAGAATATCTTTCTAATACAAGTTTTCCAACAGTTCTGTTGGATACTAAATTTTAGCCCTTGGAAGCACAAATCTCTTCTAATCCTAAAAAATGTTTTTTTGAACAAAATACGTGAGCAGATGAGCAGCTGCTCCTCAGGTCTACTATATCATCTTTGGTCTGGATAATAATTGGCAGCATGATTTTTCTTTAAGCACCCTCACAACATAAAAAAATAAAAAACCCCCAAAAAATCCCCACGAAACAAAAAACAAACCACACACACACACAAAAATAATAAAGAAAGCAGAACTGTGAATTATCTTGAATGAGTAAATAACAGATCCATTAGGCTGTTTTGGTTAACCACTTCTGAAACCACATACTTATCTATAGAAGTCATATAGAATTTAGGTGTATTTTCAAGACAGTTTAAGATACTTGAGAGCACATGTTGCACTGAGATTTGATAGACTATTTGTTTTTAAGTCTTTAATGAAGTTTTGAAATTATGTCCTTAATTTTCAGAGGTCTGGGAGTCTGAGTACTGAGATGTGCCTGTGTTCTACTTGCCTGAAAAGTATATAGCAGCATAACCACTGTTTTCACAACTTCCTCAGTGCTTTCTGGATTCTTTACAGCTGCAACCTGTGACTTTAAAAGAAAGCTTAGACTTTACCAAAAGGAAACAATACTGGCCTCATCAAAAGACAAACTCTGATGAACTCTGCCACAAGTACAGAAAGAGCTCTTAATTTTCTTTTATTTATTTTTTTGGAATTGTAAAGACTTACACTAAGAACTGCTGAGTCTTCAAGGGCTTCCATAGACAGCTCCTTGTTTGGAGTTTTAAGGACAGTAAAATATGACTCACAGATTGACTGAAAGCCTGGCTTTAGTTTACATCTGGTTTAGGTTTAGGAGTCTGTAGGCTGCATGGCTGCAGCAATTAACCCTTTCAGTGACAGCTGAACAAACAGCTAGAATTTGTGAATGCACAGCTTTAATGAGTAATCACAATAAAGATGTAATGTGATTAAAACAATGGCAGTCTCTATAACGGTAGACTGTACACATAACTGTAGGATTGACCAAAACCACTAATGTTGCTATATTATTTTATTAATAATATAACAACATTATTGAGATATTTGGGCTTTTATTATAAAAGACTGAAGGCATCTTTTCATCAGAATATGGATCTGTGGATCATACAAGAAAAATAAAAGATCTATTCCTTAATTGTGAAAAATCTTCATTCCCATTTATATCAAAAGTATTGATAGAGAATAACAGAAACACAGACACTTCAACGTATCTTAAAACAGAAAGTTTTTGGTGAGGAAACGAATTCTAACTCTCCAAGAATAAAATTTCTGTTTCGGTGTTCTCCCCTTCAGCTCCCTGCCTTCTTCTCTTCAAACAGCTTGGAATAGCAGTGTAGAAGTACATTAAAAAAATATTTGTTTTTTAGGAAACCTCTTAGGGTGAACTTAATTTCATCAAACTTTAGCTATTTAAAAGATTGATTATCAGACTAGACTCAAGTTCTTTCCTTATCACTCAATTTTAGGAGAGGAAAATCAATTTTAGGAGAATAATCTCTTCCATTTCTGTCATCTGTAGTGAGTCTATAAATGGCTTAGGCCGCTTAACTTTAATAATTGAAGCTGAAATTAATACTGCTCCTTTTCCTGATCAAGAAGTGCCACTGAAATGTTGCCAAAGTCTTAGCCCCATAATGGGAACTGTGATGGAAGCAGAGCACCTTGTGAATATGAAAAGATAGGAGGACGTGTGTGTGTGAGACAGAGGAGATGACATGCAAATAGAATGGTGCATGTTTGGATTTTAGCCTTCAAACTTTAATATTACCTACAAAAGAACTATCAGCAAAGTAATCCATGCACTCCAGACAGAGGTGGCCATGAAGAGGAAAATTCCACCCCAAACTACACTTCCACTGCACTCTTAGGGTTTGGGCCTCTTTCTAGTTAGGAGTAACCATTACTGAGGCAAGAGGAATGATTTGTCAAAATCTAAATAGTTAAGAGAAAACTGTGTCAGAAAGAAATAGTAAGGAGTCAAAGCACAACATGCCTACTACTATCCTGTTGCAGTCCCACATTGACATGAATCCCAAATTCAACCTTTAAGTCTTTCTATTGCACAATATGGTACTTCCAAGGCTCTGATTTACACAGCAGGTATTAAACCTGAGAGCACATACCAGCTCTACAACAAGCAGATCCAAGCTGAATGGGTAATTTTAGGTGACTGTAAAAAGTACAGAAAAAAATAGAAAATGTTTATTTTTCCAAGTTACTGTGGGGTTTTTCTTGGAATGTACTTTTTAAAATACAGTGTCCTGCAAATCCTTACTACTTTATAGACATTTTCAGTCATATTTATTCTGAATCAGAGAGATGTACTAGGCCACACAGCCTAGTTTCTTATTGATGGAGACTTTTCATTGAGCTGTAAACACTCACAGTAGGAAAAGCAAGCATCACTACAAAAATAATATTTAGTTATCATAATTATTACTTGTAATCAGTTTTCAAATATATTAAATATGAAAATATGACATATAAACAAGTACTGACTTCAGCTCGATTTTATAGTAGTCTGCATTATATGGTATTATTAATATCTTCACAAATCTACTAGTAAAATTTATTTTCTGCCTGACATTGTTTCTAATTCCCTTTTAGCTGAGCTTCAGTGAAAGTTTTGCAGTAAGTGACAACTGATGAATTAGTTTTTGATTTGCAAGAATAAACTTACTATTGTAAAGCTAAAATGTTAACATGTAGCCAAAGAACAGCTTTTAAACAGTTTTAACTTGCCATAAGTGCTTCCTAAATACTGTAACTCTTACTGCCATTTTAGTGTCCTAGTTCTTTCCTAAACTAAATATGTCTTGAAAAATTTCATAGGCCACAAATCCAACATTTCACTAAACCATAATTGTACCTCCAGAAAGTGTCAGAGCAGAGAGGATTAAAACATTAGTTGATTTTATACACATTTTCCATATCTTTCTGCTCTGCCTCTAGCATTATGAAGTGTCTAGAAAAATATATTGATAATAACAGATAGACAATACAGGTCCTAATCAGTGAGAGCCATGCACTGCTCTTGTGACCCTGGATGCCCAATTTTCTTTACGTGGTGAGTTGATTTAAGTCATGTGGCAAGTGCTAAAGTTTCTTCTGTGGAATGACATAGGAACAGAAGTTGTTGCTTGGCATGACTGCATCAAGGAACGTTGCTGACAGCCAGGAGAGATCAAAAGCAGATCAAGTTGCTTAACAAACTATATGTCACTGAAGTCAAAAAGGCTAAAGTGAGAATCCCGGAGAGCTGTGAAATCTGGGAGCAACAGATGGAGCCAAACTCACTTGGTTTGTTAGTAAAAGGACTTACCTGTTCCTTGGTCTTCTGTCTTTTTTTTTTTTTAATCTAGTACATAAATTTTATCCCTTCAGTCTATATTATTTAAAACAAACAAAACAAGACTGAAAAATTTGCAAGTTCAATATTACGTGGTTAGTGCAACTTTCACTATAATCTTAAGGGATTTTTTTTTTCATTTAAAAAAATTGTAAATTTCTGTCATATTAATCATGGAACAGGCACACAGAATACTTTTGGACTTATACTTTTAATCTGAAATCTTAGAAGAGTCCTTTTTTTCTAACATTTGCAAACTGTGAGGCATACATTTCATAAAACTTAAAAATAGAGCCTCTACAGTCAAGAGGGAAGAAAGCATACAGATTTGAAGATCATGAGTGCTTTTTCTTTGAAAGCAATCATCATCACAACTCCTCTAATACAAATGTAAGAGCTCAGAACTGCGAAAGAGCATGACAACAAAATTATTTTACAGAACCATAAAGATTAATTATATCTGTGTCTCTCTGTGTATGCTACTGACATATTTAGATGGAAGAATACAGCACTGATAGAATGAATTGCTATTGTTATGGTTACAAAATATATATATTTTTATAATAACCTTCCTCTACACTGTGTTTTTGTTGGGTGTTTTCAGGGTTTCTGGTAATTTTATGAAAGAATCCTTCTGAAATTAATTTTAGTTTTGAATAATGATCATGGAAAGTTTCTTAAGACAGAACAAAATATCTTCAAAAGCTCTTGTTCCTGGGTGAACCAATACTTTCTTCCCCCATTGTACTCACTGTGCATGGTTTGCTAGGTATTTGAAACTAACATGGACAGAATACCTTTAAACTGGTGATACTGCCTGCATCAATGTTATGTGCAATTTTCAGTTTTTCAGTGATAAAGAACAAAGCAAACACACACATCCCACCTACAATGGTGAAATCCTCTCATGAAATCTTCCATCTAATTCCTGATGAAAATAGGTCAAAGGTTACAGTCTGCATCACAGTATAAAACTGGAATGCATTCATGGGCATCTATTTCTGTGGCTTTAAAGTTGGTGATAATCAGTATTTCACAGGAATACTCAAAACTCATTTGCTCTCACTGACTTCAAAAGGAGAGTATCATATTTAGGATTTTGTCAGAAATTGCTCAGCATCTTAAAGCCTTCTTCCTGCTCAGTCATTTAATGAGGCACTTACTAGCTCTAGTAACTCATAAGGTTCCAGATGCGCATTAGCAAATCTGGTAGTGTACTTAAACTAAATGCAGAGGAAAATCACTTTGAAGTAATTTTATCCATTCAACTAAAACTTGTACTCTTTAAAAAGGACTGGCGTTAGACTTGGCTATTCCGTCTCACTGAAAGCATTACAACAATTAAGCTACTGGAATACACAGAATTTTTAGTGAATGCTCTTGCAGTTATAAAATTTTTAACACTTTTTTTTTTTTTAATTTAAGGTGACACTTTTCTTTGGAAAAGAGAGACAATGCAAAGCATTTTGCATCACTCAGTGCTGATAAGAAAGTCACAAATGAGCCTGTAGACTCACTTCATATCCAGGAGAAGATATCCAGAAGGGGGGCGATGCTGTCCCAAAAAAAAGTTTGTGACAAAGGGAATGGGGAAAGTGTGATGGTGTGTGCAGTTATTCTTCAGTTTCATTAACTTCAGAACAGACTGACAACAGAGGCTCCAGCCTAAGGGCTGGACTGGAAGCACAGAAAGAATTCAACTGCAGTCTGATGGCAGAGCAAAGCGTGTAATTTCCATTTTTACAGAACCGTGCTTTGATCACTACACAGCGTGGATTTATTCCGTAAGAGATTTATGCCTGTGTGCAAATTTCAACCTTGATCTAAAGATATTTAACCTTTTGCCTATATAAACACATTTTTGGTGAACTTGCAAGGGATAATGTCTGCCCCCATTAACATTTTTAAACATGTACCTGAATGCAAGTTTTTTTTTTTTTCCAATCAAACCTAAGCACATTTCTTCTCTATGTGCAAGCTTGGAGATCAGCCCTCAGATAATCTGAAAGTGGCAAGAAGTATAGAAATAAGTTTTTGTTGCTGAACTGTGGGATATTTGCCCCCTAGATTGTTCAGGACAGCAAATGGATGGTGCTGCTGTTTGCTCCTCATTATCACACTAAATGACCTTGATAGAACTTTAAATATTACCTCCAAATGGTTAAAATAAATTTTGAAACATCTAAACAGAAAGATTAATAGGGACAAGATGGGAAGATCAGATATCATTTGGTAACCATGTTATGTTTTTCTTTTAATAGAGAATCTCCCATTCTAAGTTGTTCAGAGACTAATTGTTTACCAAACTATTCCTTGGTCTCTAGATGTATAGCATCCAAAATCAGAAAGGCAACAGAAACAAAGAAATATAAAGTTCATTTCATTGCTTAATTTGATTTCTTTCCTCGAAGATTTAGCATAATGGTACATACCTGGCCAGTCTAGCAGTGATTTTTAGCAAAAATATTGAAGATCATTGATATTATCCATAATTTGTGCAAACTATAGTCTTGCTAACTTAAAGTTAGTACTTACTTCCCAATGTTATTAAGAAATGTATTATACATGATACGTGCTCTTTAATAAAGTCTAGCAAATACATCTTATTTTAAGCTTGTTGAGTTCATTTAAATAAATCATTCTACAAGCATGAGAAAAAAAAAAAACCTTTCTTTGAATATTATATTTTAGTAAAGCCAGGTTACTTCAGCTATTTCTAACAACATGCCATATATATTATTTTATCTGTTAGATAGTATTGGGACCTGATTATCAGCCTTTATTTGTCTTAGACATGGTTCAACACTTTGCAATTCTTTTCATGGTGAAGACTTGTTGAAATCAGTTTGCAAAAAAAAAAAAAAAATGTTTTGATTTTGAAACAAAAGAGCTAACCTAACTGGTTTAATGTTGTTTATTTTAATAACCTTTTCCAGGTTATCTGCAGAAAACAATGAATTATTGTTTAAATGGCCACAAAAAAGCAAATTAAGTAAACAAAATAGTAATTGAGCAGTCAACAATACACAACTATTTTTATATGATTATCTAATTTCTCAAAATTATACAAAAAATAAGAGCAGGGATATGTTGGTAACATATAGCTAGCACCTAACCTAGATTCAGTACCTCTCAAATCTTTCTTCATTTTGCGAAGATCTTTTTGAAAGTCTTCAAACTTCATTTGTGAAACCTGAAAGAGATCTTGTGGGTCTGGAAGAGGAAAGATGCATTGTTCTTTTCCGGCATCCTGACAAAAACACAAATGAACATTTACATAGTACTCATTAGTAAAATATAGAACCAAAAGTACAAAGAACATTTGTGTACATTTCCTCATTTTGGCCAGCAAAAAAGTGAATTTAGTAAGCTGATTTTTTAACTTGATTTTAAAAGAGCAGAATTAACTCTCACTCACCTCATCAAAATTACGCAAATAATATGAGACAATGTAAGACAGAAGACTTCTGCTGTTATCCTGTATAGAAGAGAATAAAGTTTGCTGTGTTACTGAAACTCACTGAAAAAAAATAAACTCAGATATGACAATTCAAGTAAAATAAATATTCAGTGTCAAGTACAGAAAATACTTTGCTGATTTGGTGGCTTCACTAAAAAAACCCCAAAAAACTCTCAGCTCTGAAATACTATTTAAAGAAAATAATAGAAAGATATAACACTTACGTAGGCCACTCCTGGTTTTTTAAATGTACCCGATTGTAAACTGAACCTTTACATTTCAAAATTTCTCAAGGTAACATTCAGATCTTTTTATTAATCTGTAACTATAACCAAAACAAAGTTAAATTAAACAAAGTTCTTGTCCTAAATGAAAATACTTTTGGGGATCTTTTGGGGAGCTTTCTCACTGTGTCCCCTCTGTAATCTCTGTAATGAAACTTCAGCAGAAAATCTTTGATTTTAAGGGGATTTTTGAGAGAATTACATTGAGTCAGCTTCAGAAAACTATTTTGAATTGTTTTCCAGAATTTTTCTGACTGATCAGTAGCAAATAAACTGAAGATGTATCCTGCAATTGCAAGGTTAATGGTCATAATATTCCCAGAAAATTATGTACTAAAGACCTAAGTCATCAAACCAAATTTAGTGTGCCTAAATGTTTTACTGAGTCAAGTTCTAAAACTGGTAATGTATCTAGGGTAAACCAGAAGGTTCAGTTAAAGTCAGCTCCCCTAAACATATTGTACCAAGGCTTCATTCACATCGTCACTCCCTTGGCTAACCAAGGAAACAAGAATGCCAGAATAAAGTTCCTCCACCTCTTTAAAGGCAAATGGCTGACACGGTCTCTCAGCTCAGGGTAAACAACAGTCTGCTCACATTGCCTAACCCATCAGCTAAAGCATATATATTTAGTCAGTGACCAAGCAGGAAAACAAACTCTTCTTTTTCTGGCACTTTCAGAATAACAGGTCTTCACAATGACTCACTAGATAGATGTGGGGCCAATTTAAAATCTCAAGAATTATTGCTAGAACTTTTCTCATACCACTGTCCATATTCATATGACTCTTTTCATCATAGGCGTAGAGACTCGAATATTATTGTTTCCCTGGAAGCAACAGCAAATATTTGAGTACAACCCCAATCAGAATAATCAATGCCAAAAAAGTGCCAGTAACACACAAGCTCCAGTTTAGCACTGTGCAAGAAACAAGATTACTTTTCTTTCTCCTTACTCAGATAACTATACCAGGTAAATCTTAAATCAGCAAATACTTGCTGTGATTATTCTTTACTTGTGTGAATCCGTGGTCCATTGTGAAATGTACACTTTAAAATCATGATGTTTATAAAGGATGAGTTTCAGGTTACCTCAAATGCTCAGGATGCCTATTCAATCATTTTCAGGAGTGGCTATTTTTTTTTCTCACAAATATTTTTAATCAGCATCGAATCACAGTTCACTTTTGCTGTATTCAGAAGCAATGCTAGATCCTTACACTTAAAAGGTTTGTTTCAGAAGTGGAAGCAGTTGTAAAAGAAGAGTTAGAACTATACAGTGTAGTAGAAGTCAAATGCATATCAGATTAGGAACTAAGACATAATTTAATATCTTTTTGTACAGTAATAAAAAGAGACAGTTCATCTTTGTATTTCGACATAAACACATTAAACGCTAGAAGTGTGATCAGCTCAGTATAGCAACAAAAGAATTCCCTTTGACATGCCTTCATAAGTTTCACACCATTTATGTGGAAATGTAGACAGAGTAATTTTCTGATAATTTAATATTGTCAGGCCTACAGGAAGTCTAAAATCAACTTACACTGCTCTTGACATCTTTCAGTTTTGGTAGGATATCTAGTCCAAAACCATCAGCCTGTCCTCGCGTCCTGTTTCCACCATTCATATAATTTCCAAAGGCAAGAACCAAACCCAGGACTTGCATAACTCCTGACCCATTTTTCAATGACTATAAAACAGAAAGAGAAACAATTCTCTGTTCAAACTACAATAATATTTACTATTAATAGTATTGCTGACAAACTCCTATTGATACTGTGTTTAGAAATAATACTTATATGAAGAGTCAAATATAGGGAATTAACAACCTTCTATTGCAACATATAGAAATAGAAAAATATCACTTTGTAATTTGTTGTGAATGGAGAACATTATCTCCAAAACAAATACATAGAAAAGAACGATAGGAAATCTATACAATATTATCAGAGATGATCTATTGAGAAAAAAAAAAAAGTAATTCCTTAAGTGATGTTTATATGGTGAATGTTCTATTTAATTTAGGAGAGAATTCTGCAATAAGTGCATAAAAAATTCACATGGAACAGCAAAAGCATTTATTCAATCAAATTCAAATATTTATTAAATGGTAAAACAACTAAATAAAATATTGCAAATATTTTTCAGTTATGAAAATACTGATGAAACCCGCATTTCAAAGCCATGCATTTGTTTTGCATGGGACCACAAAAATCCAGTAATATCTCCTAGGTAGAGAAAACATTGCTATCTCTAACTGATTTTTAGATAACAGAAATATAACAGAGTTGTGCACTTCTGAAATCCAGCAAACATAAGGTAGACTAGGCTGGCATTCATTTGGAAAGGAGTCATATGGTCACTATGAAGAGGGAAGATTTTGCTTTAACAAAAGGAGAAGGTACACTATTTTCCAGAGACTGGTATGCATTGATGGCAAAAACACGATATCATTCAGTACCAAAAGCTAATCTTAAAATTTGCTTTGATGTTGAAGTACAATCATAAAACGTTCTATTCTGCTATCCTTCAGATTTAATGAGTACTTAAAGTAAATAAAGAGAAAACTTTTGAAATATGAGTACAACTTAACAAGATTAAATATCAGAAATTTAGCTCTACCTTTTCACATAGCATCAACCTACCTCACACAGTTTCTGTAACAATTCAAGTTTGCGACGAATTGAACAAATGCTTTCTGAAAACGTTGATTGGAACAGGATGCAAAACACACGTTCTGAAAAGTTGGGAATTAGTGAGAGTTCATAGAGGAACCTGTAGGAGTGATTAAAGAAAAGGATATGGGTCAAGGTCAGTAGGTACAGTAGGTTTTTTTATTTTATAACATCTCTAGATAGTTTACTATAGCACGGAAAATTTTCTGAAGTGAGCAAAACTGTTCTTTCATAAGCATGTTCTTACTGTTCCGGCTTATCCAAAGACTTGGCGTTTTCTTTTTCCTTGGATGCCTTGCTATGCTTTTCTATCTTTTCTAATTCATCTGATTGTGCTCTCTGGAATAAAGGAAACAAAGTAATTAAAAAGTGTTAATTAATAACCTATTAAAACAACGTAAAGATGCCCTTGTAATAAAACATGTTCATAGATTTTTCTTTTCCTTCTAGCATCTGCTTACAGTAAAACTACTTAGTCCATAGAGTGATTTTAAGTATAAATACATCTGATGGAAAACCGAACATCTTCCAAATATTATTGACTACTAGTAACCTGCAAAAGATTAGTTAATTCAACCATGCACTGAGACAATAATCTTCTTTCCCACTCCCTTTTCTTTGGCTGTTTATAAAGTCTTTGGATCAAAGAACTCTCTTTTTGAGTTGTATTTCTCTTTCCAAATGTGTTGGGTGGCATTTGAATGCAATCTGAACTTTAAATCTATACTTAAATAATTAATTTTTTAAACTAAATTAAAATAGGTTTGTATTATTTACTGCAATTTAAATTCGGTATTTGGAAAACACTATGGAACAACAAGAAATAGTTGATTTATAACGGAACTATCATACATACCATAATACATGAGAACTACTGCATACTACTTTGGAGTAAAATTATTTTTATTTTTATCTTAATAAGCCGAAACAATTACATGTAAACTGCCTAGTTTCTTGGAGAACCCTGGGGTACATTGTGCGGTCTTTTCTTCAATATTCCAATCAAAAGAAACAGAGCCTCACTTCTTTCCGTGCTCCATGCTACAGCAAAATTATTTTTTCCAGCTGCAGTACTGGAAAATGGAATGGCATGGAAAGGAATAAAAGTGGAATGGAAATTTCTTCTTCTGACCCTTCTTTTGACATCCATGGTGGTTTTCAAAATAGATTCAAAACATGAATCTGTGCAAGAGTAAAAAAGGAAGTAAATATATCTACCTTTATTCCTTTCAGAAAACACTACACACATTTTTTTAACTTACTCCACCACAGAACTTGAACACAACAGTGGAAAATTAAATTCTAACTACTTAAATAATACCAAAGCAAAAGATAGGCTGCAACTGCATTTTTCCTTGCATGCTTTTGTATGACTAGCAGAAAAGGTATGGAACTATCATCTCAAATCATACTGCCACAGCTACATCAGCAATCTGAAACCAGAAAGTCAGGTTTGGACAGTTCTTCTGAGATTGTTGAACATCTTTTCATGTGAAAAGGGAGAGGATACTGACATGAAACAGAAAGATGAAGAGTCTGAAGATTCATTCAGAGCAAAAGCACTTCTGAGTTTCTCCGATTACTTCAAGAAGTCTGGAAAATACTGCAAGGCCATCTGTCTTGAATACTACACATCCCAGTATTTAGCCAACATTTCTGTGGATGTTCTTCAAGGGTCATCTTCTCTAAAGTAGTCTGATCTTATCTATTAAATACTCCAATAGATAGGAAATATTGCAAACAACATTTTTTTCTCCAGCAATAAACTTTTTTCTAGCCACTAAAAAAAAATATAATGGTCATAGTATCTGCATCACAGATTAATAGAACAGTTGAGGTTTGAAGGGACCTCTGGAGATCATGCAGTCAAACCTGCTGGCACGAAGCAGAGGCAGCCAGACAAGGTTGCTCAGTATTGTGTCCAGCCAGGTTTTGAACATCCCCAAGGATAGGAGACCTCATGACCTCTCTAGGCAGCCTGTTCCAGTGTTTGGACACCCTTGCAGTAAAAACAGGTGTTTCTATTTTTAAATGGAATTTCCAGTATATCAGTTTCAAGGGGCCAACTACCTCTTCTCTTTACACTGGGCATCACCGAGTCTAGCCCTGTGTCCTTTACTCCTCTTCCACAGTCAGATATTTGTACATACTGATAGGATTCCCTCGAGCTTTCTCTTCTCCAGGCTGAAGAACCCCACCTCTCTCAGCCTCTTCTTGTACAATACATTCTTCAAGCCTTTAACCATTGTTTCAGCCCTTCACTAGACTCACTCCAATATGTCCATGTCTCTTGCACTGGGGAGGCCAGAACTGGACACAGCATCCTAGATGTAGTCTCACCAGTGCTTAGAAGAGGAGAATAATCACTTCCCTTGACTTGCTTGATCCTTTCTTGATCTATCTGTGTATACTGTATCATGCCTTTCTCAGTTAACAAGGGCTAGACTAAGACTAATTTACCAGTTTTTAATTTTAGTATACTGGCAATGGCCCATCCATAACACGTAGTTTCCTGAATACCCTACCCCAGTATTACTTCTGTGAAAAGGCAAACTTGGGGATTTATCCTCCAAAGGTACTTTTCTATGTAAAATTTCTGTCAAGGCAAGCATAGTACGTACAAATATAATTACAGTAGTTAACTTTGCTTTTTACAATTCCATCCTGAAGAGAAATAATTTTTCATGATATTAAGATCAGAAAATTGTTAACCTTAGGAGAGTTATGCAGACATGGGATGAGGACCAGGAAAGATGCAACTGCAGAAGTTTCCATTTAAGTATTGCAGGTACTGTTGAGAAGAAAGACTTGGTTTTGGCTTTGTGTTAGGGAGCAAGTATAAATGGGAGATTTCTTCACTTCATCTAGAACATTCTTACCCAATGGAGAGTTATAAGAAAAAGAAAGCTTCAATTTATTTTCAAATCAGTAAAAACTCTCTTGTCAATGGATGAAATCTACAGATTTTAGAAATCAGAAGGATGCCAAGAGAGGTAGCATTGTTCTAGTGGTCACATCATCAGAGCCATGAGGTCTAGGTATGCAAATGACATGTCTTTGTACGAAGATCCATTTTATTTATTGAATTTACACTTCAAAAAAACCTTATGTATTCAATATGTGCCCAGAAACTGTAAATGAGTTTTTTGTAAAAGTAAACAAGTTTTTGTGCTAACAGTTTTTAAATAAAGTTCCATTATTTCTGGCCAATCTCTGGAGTATATTCTCTTCTGATAAACTGAAAGGAAATAACTTGAAAATTTTTCCTACTAGTTAAAGAGGAGAAGATATTTTAGCAAGGAGTGTAAAGCTAAATAGTTATTTGCAAATTCTTCTACACATAGTGAAGTATTAGAGTGCTTATCACAGCAATCTATTACATACGTGCACGTTCAAGCTCTTAAAGTTTCTCCAGCAGATCCCATAGGCAAAGGTTAGACAGACTCACTATTCCGTATTTAAGCCATCATTCTTAGATTGCATATGCAGAGAAATAACAGCTGCCACAGATAAAATGACAAAGTGTGATCTACTTGTGTAAGCCTGAGCAAAACTCAAGAGATATAATCTTTTAAATCTTCACCAGAATCAAGAGGTCTAAGTATACGGTGCAAATGCTGAATAAAATCTGAGTTTCAAGTTCCTAATTTTGGCTCTAGTATCCAGAATTCTGGTTTATGTGTATTTTAAATTATGATAGAAAGGGAATAAGGCTGATATGCCTTCTGCTCAGGCATTATTGAAGATTATCTCTCTGATTTTTTCCCTTTAGCTTTAGTTTATGCATTCTCTAATTTCCAGATGGATAATTAAAAGAAAGCCTTTATATTACCCTCCAACATTTGTGTCAAAAAAGAACACATTCAATAGATACATCTCATAAAAGTCATTAATCTTTTTGCATTAGCACATATTTGAATGTCACTGATACCTATTTGCTTGCATTTTAGCTACTATATGGCATCATAAATGGAACAAAATTGTGTAATATGCTGGACCATGTCATTAACTATATCTAAAATTGGGCACCATTAATCTGATAGAAATTACTGCACAAATTAAACTGCTTTAGTTTAACTTTTCCCACTTTTGTCAGAGTATAAACTTACGAACTTGGGTAAAACCAAATACAGGGTAAGGGCCATTTTTCCATTTCACAACATAAATCTTACATTTCCTGTTACTTTTTCCTTGCAACAGAACCTTAGCTCTGAGTTTAGATTAGCTTAAATGTGTGGAGGTTTTTTAATTTTGGGGTGTATTTTTTTTTTTTTTGTCAACTTGATTTTCAAAGTTAATGTTACATATTTCTAAAACATCAAGTGACTTGTCTGAATAATGTTGTCAAAATTAACTGAAACAACAAGGATATACAGAAATACCCAGGTTAATAACAACTATCATATACCTTTGAAACTGGGTCATATATCAGAAGTCAGGTACAATCTATAGTCTTTGCAGAAAACTGTTAAGACATCATGTTGTAACTGCCAGGTTTTTTAAAAAAAAAAAAAATCACAAGAAATAATTGGGGAGAAGTTTTGATTCTCAGTGGCAGAGCAGAGGTATGCACTTCAGACTTCTGGTTGCCTTTTGCTCTTGCAAATGGCATTTTGATGTTTTTGAAAGCACTGACCCAAGTCTTTTAAAGACAGACACAGGGTGTACAATTTACCAGGAGTCAAATTAAGAAAGTATACATGTTTCATTTTATGATGTAAAGAGATTTGAGAAGGGCAAACCCATAGACCAAAGGTAGTCCTTTGATGCAATTTTTAATCCGTTTTTATATGCTTATTTTCAAAATATAGTGAAGACATAAAGAGAAGCAGGCTTATCTTGTTTCAAACTGTTATTTTAGCTAAAATCTCAGCTACTAAGAAGCTACCTGAGCAAACATTCAGTTATTTGCAAATAAATACATTTCTTGTTGCAACAAATATGGCCTAAACACGTACAGCAAATTGACAGAACCTTGGAATTTTTTCTACCTTCTCCATCTCTAATTATAGGTGCCACCTGAAAGCACTGCTCTTAGGGAGTCTGTAAAAGCACATTAAAGTAAGTGCTCCACATGTAGTTTTATCTATTAAGACTCTCGTTTTAAAACTGTCTAGATCTTAATACATAGCTGATTATCGAACATATTTAAATGACTTTTTATAAAACAAGCTACGCAACCATGTGTAAGAACTATGTGACTGTACCATACAGTGCTGCAGTAACAAAGTCCTCGATGCAATACTGCTTAATACTATTAAATAAAATTACTGCGGACTTGGGTCTTTGGTGGGGTGTGGGTTTCTTCGTTTATAAAAAGTCACTAAGATGTATACAGTAACGTTGTGGTTTAACAAGACTTTTAATTCCTCAGTAAACAGGAATTGAGCCCTCGGGACTGTGGCTTTTGAAATTAGGGTGTGTTTAGGTTTGGAGACTGCTCAAATTTCATCCACATTTAAGAAGGGAAAGCACCACACCAGACATATGCAATCAGAAAAAAATTACTACATTCTGAAGGAAGACTGTAAAACAAATGCTCCCATATGTTCCACAGAGATCAAATAGAAAGGCTGAGAACTAGTACAATGGTATTTAAATATCCAGCAAAAAAAATCCCAATCAAATGAATACACCCTAAGAACGGAAAATTAAGTTAACAGCTGCAAAGTAGCTGAATAAGGCAAAGTTATCCTCGCTTACAACACAGGATGAGGCTAAGAAATATGGGAGGAGTCAAACATGCCAGGCTGTCTGGCACCACCCCTTGCTTACACTTTTTTATTGAAAATACTGTTACAATTAGTGAAGCTACTAAGGGAAGCAAGTGCAAGGTCTGATGTGTTGTGACCAAAGACTGAAAGTAAAAACAGAAAATAAAATTCAATTTAAAAAATACTTCTTTCAAGACACAGCTTTATCAAACAGAGGATCCAGGGTTAAAATTCAAGTCCCCTTATGAAGCTCTCTCCAAATAAACTAGTGTTTTTTTCACTCTTTGTTTTTTTGGTTGGTTTTCTTTTTTTTTATATTTTTCCTCAATCAGGACAATATTTTCTAGCTATTTTCTTTAATTACTGAAGGTAATGAGAAAAGGGACACAATGGCATTTGGTTATTTCAATTAACTGCAAATTTGCAGGTAATTATTATATTGGAACTATGCAGTATTTTAGAAATTACATTAAGAAAGCATTTGAAAAGTATCCTATTAGCATATTAGCCACACAGGAGGACTATTTTTTTTTTAACCAAAATAGTCTTATTCAATGTAAAAGAGGGAAGTGTGCAAAAACTGATTATGAGGACAGTATCTATTCCATACTTCCCACAACACAATTTCTTGCAATCATGCATTACTTCAGTTTTTTACATACTAAAGAATACATGGAATGGGATATGGGTGTGCTGTGTAAGGGAGAAGATTAAAAATAATACAAAATAAAAATAACACAAGCCAAAACAGAAATGTTGTGGCAAAAGTATGAGAAGTGTTAAAAGTATAAAGATTTGAGGACAGTTAGAATAAGTTTCCCAATCAACCACTATCTTCTTGAGCAGTGTTGAACAATTTAGTTATTTAGCGAAGGAATAATAGTAGAAATGATTACTAGTTCTTGTCAGATTTTTAGTTTTCATTTTGTTTACCTTTTTTGGTTTTTCTATAAAGTGGACTACAGCTTACTATCTTTCTCTTAAGGTCCCAGATTGTATTATTTATGAGAAATCTCATAAATATGGATCATTCCAAAGTAGGCCCAAAACCACAGAGTCTAAAACCCAAAAATATGAAAGGTGCAAAAGTAATTAACATTTTAGCAAAATTAGAATGGAAGGTGAAAAAAAATGCAATACAAGAGCATATATTGGCCTTCAATGCCATTCAGTGGCTCACTACATTACATTTCAGATTTCCAGGTTCTTAGGAGGATAAATAGAAAGCCTCTTTGTTCTTTCCAGAGATGACTAGCCAGACCTCCATGTATTCAGACAATGTACTTGGAGAAGGGGGTAATGCTCACTAGCCTCAGCTGAAGGCAGAAACATGCTTCTGAGATATACATTTTTGAATTTTACATGTGGCTGGCTTTGTAACATTTCAGAATATGGCTGAGTATATTCTGAATCTCTGATTTTGCATACCTAGTGGTCAAATACTCTCTTACGATTAGTGTCAGACATTTATGAAGCCCCTGGAAGTTATACTACTTTTTATTACATTAAATTAGAGCAAACTTTAATTTCAAGGAGTTATAATTATTTTGGAGAAAACCTTGAATAATAATAATTAAAAGCTACAGTTCTACAGATTGAATGATTGCTGTTATTAAAATATCTATTTTTTTAATTGAACAGCACTGTTATATTAGTAAAGTTACAAAGTAAAGCCAAAGACCTGAAGTGCAAAGTCTGATACCTATTGACCAAAGATTGCCCCACCAAGGAAGTAAAAAAAGAAGCAAAACCAAATTCCATTTAGTCATTTAGAAAATTATGTTATTTATATAAAAATGTATGCGCTATGTAAAACACAAAATGGCAATTAATACAATTCAAATGCTTATAATTATTTTCATTGCTTTGAGGAAAATGAAGTAACTTCAAAATAGAACATGTTTTACAAGCTTTCCAAATATTACTGATGCAAACCAAAGATACTTCACATGGACCTACAGTATTCCTACATTATATGGACTTCCTCTGAATACTCACATTCTCATATAGGGCTTGAAGGGTCTCTAGGTCAACCACAGAGTTGTCCAAGTTCACAACAGCTATATAAAAAAAAAAAAAAAAGAAAAAGAAAAAGAAAAAAGAATTATTTGCCAGGATGATAATCCAGCTGTGAAAGAAAGACTGAGCACAATACCCAGCAATAGTTTTTATGACCTACTGGTTATACAGCTTAAGAGTTTTAACTTTATTAATGCCTTGAATAGCATCGTTCCTATAACTATGAGCTAGAAAGCTGGTAAAGCCAGGTGTTGAGTGTTAAAGAATTTATCTCCCTCCCCCCAAATACACAAACACAATCCCATGAGTATGGCCGTAGCCAGAGATCAGAGATAAGCTTTACATCAGACTTTCATGGTCCAACTGAAAGCATTATAAAAATTTGTAAATCTGCACCACAGCCACACACACACTCACACAACAAAGCTCATTCCTGTCACTGGTTGGCTTCAGTCTTAAACTGATTAATCCGTAAGTCAGCCAGTTAACTTCAAGACATCTGACAAGGGTCAAGTCTTCTATGCACTAAGCCGACAGGTTTAGTACAGATACAAAATATGCCTTTCCTGTTCCCAACCAATTCTGGCACCACACACATACTGTATTTTTTTCAGCATCAAAAATCCAGTTCGACAGCACAGAGAGAGCGATTTCCATCTATCTAACTCAGAGCAAAAAAAAAAAAAAAAAAAATCAGAGTGCCACACTTTCAGGAACACAATCCTGGCTCCTCAGTTAGATTAGGAATATTTCACAAGGCATAGGAAATATTTGTGCAAACTACTGAAAAATTATTCTCAGTTAATACAAAGGATTATTTTTAAAATTGTAATTTTTAATCTTCCTCTTACATATTTTTGCAAGCAAATTGACTAATTATTTCAAAGTCAGATAAATCCAGCTTTCCTCATTGAGATTTTAAATCTTGAAAGAAATTTCTAGTGTTGCATTAAATTGTGTGTGATGGTAATTATTTTTGTCACACTATGACAGGTTTTCTCCCATTCTGCCCTTCATTAATTTGTACTCTTTTTTTGTAACGGGCTGCATGTGTGTTTGTGCATAAGTGCACACACTTGTCTGATAAGTAGAATAATCCCCAAGGCAAGATTAATCTAGAAATTGCAACATTGATCAGTGATAAAAACTCAGCACTACGTTACTTTGTGTCCTATAAATCCATGTCCTTAACTGTTACAGACAAATTCTGTGTATACACCTAAAAACTACAGACAATATAATTCAAGGGCACTTGTTTCCCATTGCTCTAAAGCATTTAGAGATACCACTCCGAGTCTGGGACTCATCATGTTTCCCCTTTCCAGAGACATACTTTCAGTTGCAGTATAGGAAAACTATAAACAAAGTGTTGATCTTGATTAAACTAAGCAGGCCACATTGTTCTAAGCAAGGCATGAAGGCAAATTTTAGGATTGAAACAAAAAATAATTAGTAAATCCTTTAATTTTCAGAAATAATATTTTCAGATACATGTATATCCAATAAGAAAATCTGAAAAATAATGGCAATGTAACAGTTAGCAGTTCAGGAAGCAACTTTTTTTTTTTTTTTTTTTTTTGTTATGGGGGAGGGGAAGCATGCAAAAACCTGTTACTAATTATTTGGGATATTTTAAATTATTATCCCCCCCCCAAGTGTAATAATTGTTGCAACAGAAGTTAAAGATGCCCTCTCAACAAGGTACTGTAGCATATGTTGTATTTTATAAACCCTGTTGCTCAATAGTACTATCTGAATGTTTAAAAATACACCAAATTTGCCCTGTAGAACTGGAGACTAAAATTAACATGCAAATAGAAATCAAGTCTAGATTGGTTTGAGAGCTCTACTGTAAGAAAACACATATGTCAAAGCCTATATACAAATAGCTTTATTAAAACCAGGATATATTATGAAACTCAGTTTTTATTATCCCTACATTTCAGCATTCTTACACTTACGCAATGTTTTCATATATGAACACACTTACAACCCTTCAACTATTTATTTTGAATTGTGGCTGTCTTCTCTCTGCTCCACCTCCTCCCCTTCCTTCCAGAGACTGTCTTCTCCTTCACTAAGAAATATGACATAAGTTCCTGCTCTGACTTTTGCTCAATGTTAAGATCACCCATGGATTACTCAGGGAGCAATAGAACACTTGTTTAAATGCTTGCAGGAGATAAGAGAACGCCTGGCAAACACAATGGTGCCAGGTCTGTGTACTTTCAACAAAACAGGTATGCAGAACAGGGTACATACTTCAGGGAGCTGCTTAAAATGAATTAGGCTGAGACAAGGACTTGGAGAAATTAGATCTTAGTATATATGCTTCAAATCTCCCCCTTCCATGACAAATAAACTTTTATATATTTCATCTAAAGATGTATATGTTCATAAATAGCACTCTAGCATCACAGTAGGAAGTTTCCATGTTCACCACACGTTTGTTCCCTCCTCTCCGAGGATTCAGATGAGCTTCTGTTCCTTGTCGATACTGTAGCACTGTCATGCAGACCATGATAATTGGTAAAATAAATCATGACTGTTGCATATTTAATTCCCTTATCTAGACAATTTGAACTGATACAAACAATGATGTTTCCTCATACAGCCAAGCTCACTAGGTAAACATTCTCCCTCCCTACAATCAGCATGACTACACAAATACCTAACCATATGTGGTGGCAAAATAACACTGAAAAATTTAGACAAATATTAATTTCCTTGTATGAAAAAATTCTGAGGTATGCTGCAATTCCAGTGTTTGATGCAAACACCTGGCAAAGGGTATTTTCACCCATGTCTCTATTTTAAAAGTGGGGATTTTTGTTTCAAAGCTGACATGCCATTTTCTGGTCTTGACTACTACGAAATGGTCTTTAATAGCCAGCACATCATCTAATTTGAACCAAGTATGTGCAGATACACACCCAAATATGCACAGATAAAAATAAAAGGAACTGCAAACCACTTTTTTTAAAAAAAACAAAACAAACCAACCAAGCAGTGGTAAACAGGTGATTACAGAAAATCCACTCAGTAAAAAAAGCGGTTGAAGAGCAATCACGAAGGGTTGCTTGACACTATAAAGGACACAGGAGGAGAAAGAGATTCCAAGGGATTTGTAGCCAAAATAAAGGCTTTAGGAATCATTTGTCAGTCTTAAACTTTACTGATATTTTCTCTTCTTCTTTTTTTTTTTTTTTTTTTTTTTTTCCTTTCACAATCTATATGGAAATCTAAACTGGTATCTTTGGGATAGAATTTATATCTTTCTTATGCAACTGCAGAATATAGAAGTTTCAGCAGGATAGAAGAGTTTCCATTCCATTCTGTATACAATATAAATTGAATCAAAACATAAATTACTTAAACTCACAATAAGAAAGCCAACGTAGGTACTAGTTTCAAACAGGAAGGACAAGATAATATATACAGAGAGAAAAATACTTGCTATTCTTAGTAATACAAAAGTCTGGCTACGAACCTTAGAAGATACTTCACCTGAAATAAGGATAATATTGCTGCTGAAGTAAGGTGAGATTGGTGTAAAGCACACAACTATATTCAGAAGCATACTTGAACTCTGAGAACAGACGCACCTTCTCCCATATACATGGAAGCCAATTTAGAACACAGACACAATTAAAACAACATAAAAACATAAACCAAACACAATGAATAATCACTACCCCCATGTCTTAGGGGGAACACAGTATGTAACCAAGTCACCAACAAGATCAAAGTTTTTGCCAGGAAATATAATCCTGAAGAAGAAATGCATGAGAAAACACCAGTAGGAAGTTGGAGGATGCACAGTGTCTTCTCAGGAAGACTATAAAAGGAAGTAGCTGTATTTTTTTTTTAATTGTAAGACAGATCACTACTGTTGATTACTCATATATCATGGAGCACGTAAACTACCCTCTACCATTAAAACAAAATTAATGGGCAATATAGACTCAGCAAACCTACACTCAGCTGATGCTATGAATCTAAATACACTGATAGTACCACTTACATGAACTGTTAGAGAAATGACAACTTCCTGCAAGCTATGCAGTGCTTGGAAACTCTGTTCACAACTCCAAAGCTCTGGAATTTGCTTTTAAAATTAAAAGGCAAAAATTCAATATATCCCACCGAGTAGAATTTCAGAAAGCAGAAAAATAATTACCAATCAAATCTTTTGGATCCAACTTTTATGTCATAAAACTCTCATTACCTCAATCTTACTTCTGGAGGACTTTCATAAGACTGGTATTCAGTCCAAATCTTGGTCTTACGTCTTCCCTTTTCTCAGGGCAGGTTTCAAATCATGGTCCCTTTTTCTGGCCTTTCCAAGTATGCTTCCTAAGCTTTGCTGTCTCCAGAGAAGTCTCTAATAGTGATTTTCCTCTTCTTAAGACCTAGAAACACTGTGGTTTCCCCGAAAATTAAGTGATTCACAATTTTTTTTTGATTGATAACAAATTACAGTTTAGCTCCTCAGAAAGAAGCAGCAGCTGACGCAAAATCACTTCAAATTTGCAAAAGGAATTTTGAACTAATCCTGCTATACTCAGATCCATGCTTCAGGGAGACAAACAAGCAAACCATCTGCACAAGTTCTTCATGCTGATTTCTACCACAATTGACTTCTCCATGACTCTACAAAAATCAAGCAGTATCACTCTAACAGGCCACTTGTTTTTTTTCTCCTGCACACAGTGGCGCCCAGTGACAGGACAAGTGGCAATGGGCAAAAACTGGAACACTCTAAGTTCCGTACAAACTTAAGGAAAAACTTCTTTACTGTGAGGGTGACGGAACAGTGGAACAGGCTGCCCAGAGAGGTTGTGGAGTCTCCATCTCTGAGGGTGTTCAGAACTTGCCTGGACACTTCCCTGTGTAACCTGCAGTAGGGAATCTGCTTTAGCAGAGGGGTTGGACTAGATGATCTCCTGAGGTCCTGTCCCTTCCAACCCCTATCATTCTGTGACTCTGTGATCTTTGTCTCTCTGCTTTCACATCTGCTCTCTTTCTCCAGAAGAGCACCAAGAGTCTTTGCAAGACTTCACATCTCCTCTATCAAAGGCAGCAACAGTCACTTTCAGCAAATTAGAAAGGCAGACTGATTCTTCTTTACTGAATGAAGGACCTCCTACTGCAGCAGATAATCACAGTACTCCTATTGCACAGGTCTGTGTAGGATGCAAATTTGGGGTTTTTACAGCTGTTATGCCCATCATGTGACTCTAAAATGCAATAGAGTGGTAAACCAAATGTCACTGTGGTAAGGGCAACAGCAGCAAAACACACAAGGATCATGACTGTATAATTCTCGAAAAATAAGTAAAATAAAATAATTTTTAAACAGGAGTATCTGAACTTGCACAACTTGCAGAAACCACCCCTGTAGATAATGGGCAGATAGGGGCTGCCTGCACTAGGTAGAGTTAGCATAAATGAAAACAATTTCATATTATTACCTACCTGCTTGCCCTCAGTACCTTTGTGATATGTTTATCTATTAGCAAATACTCGAACCATCTCAGGATGAAAACTTAAAGTGCACAAAGCACAATGGAGATTGGATCTTTAACGCAAGTACATACAGAGGCAAGAAACAGTGCTTAGAACTGCTTGCACACAGTTTTACTGCAGTAGTAATTCACCTTGATCTACAGCTTGTGTAAGAAACCAGAATAGTATACAAAATTGACAAGCAGAAGCTATGGATTAAACTTAACTGTTGCTTCAAATTGTTTTTAAAGGATTTAAAATTTTTAAATACTTTTCTAGGAAGCAATAAAATAAGAATCAATTAAGCAAAAACATGCATTTGCAAAATTTGAAGTAACAAAAGTAGGAGAATGAATCAAAAAGAGTGAATCTTCAGCATCGCTTTTGTACTGATTCTTTTCTTACAAACACAATTAAGTCTTTTAGATATTTGTCCTTAGCATTCCTATTCCCTAATGTTGTATCCCTACCAGGGATATAAAATAATATATAGTGATAAAATTGTATTTATAGAGCTTTTTTACATACATATAAGTATATATACACACATACAACAAAATATATAACTAGATTTTATATTACCTAGCTAATATAACAATTTACATACATTTCAAACAATTGCCTACTATGTTAAGGACAGCAGTTACTGATTACATGAAGTCTAACTTCATGCACCTATACAGTTTGTTTATAAAAAGTGTGCAAGTTCAGTTCTTAGAGAACAAATATATTTTGTTTGACTCAGTATGTCGCCTTCTTGTCTAGGCAGGAAAAAAAAATGGAGACCAATGCTGTAATCCTTTCAGAATAAAATGTTTAAATACAAACATGATTGCCATTGTAGACTGTTTAATTTAGAGAGATTGTATTTCAGTTCTGGTTTTGAGAGGTTTGCTGATTTGACTATAGAGAGTACTTCAATGCTTATCTTAATTGTTTAGATAAGATTTGTTTGAATTTGGCAGGTGAAAAAAACATGGGTGCAGGATACAGGAAGGTTGAGAAAAGACTGGCATTTTACCAGGTTATGCTTATTTTAAACTATAGTGCGAAGAGGAGCAAACAGTCTGAATGAACCTAGCATGGCCTGGTCTTTGGAGAGTGAATCTGAAGCAGAAGATTGACTGGTAGGATTCAAGATGTTCATCAAAATGGAAAGGATTACCATAACTCCCAAAACACTACTTAAGGTTTAGCATAGTACACAAATGCAAATGATATGACATATTTAAATAAGTTAAAAAAAATAATTGTTTTACATTTATAGTATGGGTTAGTTGTTTTCTAGGCAAACTTTCTGTCCCTTAACTGCATTTTTAAAAGTGTTTCAAGAACAAGACTTTTATGTAAAATTAATCCTTGGCATATGGATATATTTTACATATAAGAAATTCTGTTACAGAAAAGAAAATTACTGCTATGAAAAAAAACAATGGTATTGGATTTTACTTCAACATCAGCTTGTATTAAGTTTTTTCACTTTCTGGATGAGGTAGTACAGCATGCCACAGGCATTCTGTTTAGAGGTTCTCAAAAGGAAACTTGTCATACCTATCAAATATAGCTCTTTTGGTGGGGAGACTACTAGAACAGGATATCTGAGAGATGTATTTTTTGGTATGTTTATATTATAAAAACAAACTGCACAAACACATCCCCTGTAAGGCACATATGCAGTAGATTTGGCATTGTGTATCAATCTGTCTGCAGACAGATATGATTTATTGCTTTGTACTCATGAGTCAAGTAAAATAAAATTTGGGTTTCCTGTGTGTTAATGTTTGACTTTTGAATCCACATAGGCTTTAACACTTTTCAATCTCTGTTTCAATGACATTATGTCTAGGAGTTTCACAAGCTAATCATGGTACCAGTGATGGTGTAACCGTGTCAGTCAAAGGATGTATGCAAGCCAGACTTTGCAGAGCAAGGTAGCATCTCTTACTCAGTGCAGCAGGAAGAAGTTAGCAAGACTTGTTTGGAATACAAACAAGCCTTCAGGCTTTAAACTAATTTGGACTTTTAATTACTTGTGGATTTTTTCAGAATTCAAATTTGCTGGTTTTTGTTTTAATTCGACCTTATCTATTTTCATTAGGGTAACTCAAAATAAACATAGCCAAGGCTAACTACAAGAAGTCCAGTCTGTAAGCAAAAAGACAAACTTTTGTGCTTTAGGGAGCTCATTCTAAATGATAAACAAAATGCAGGAGAAGGGGAGAGAGAACTATTTGGAACCATCTACTAGTTCACTGGTAAAGATGAAACCTAGGTTTAAAGTAGTGGAAAGTCAATAATAAATTCAGGTTATTCCAACTATTGGAAGAATAATTTATTGCTTATTCTAACATAATGATCACTAGAAGGACACTAACTTTTTCGTATGGCAACTCCAAACTGTTTGCCTTACTCTGTAACCCTGAGCAGCTCTGAACAGTCCAAAATCTTTCATGTTTCTTATACACATTCTACTCTTTAATCATTCTTGTAATCTGCCATTAAACTTATTGATTTTTTTGCTATTATATTTGAGATGAAATGACCACAATTCATCCCTCATAATAATGGCAAGGATATACCTCTTTTATATTGCTGTATTTATTTGATAAAGTTAACAGGGTCAAAACCAAACATACATTTTTTCCAAAAAAATATATTCTCTACAATAAGCAGCTAACTTAGGATCTTAGCTTTTGTGCTTTGGTTTAGTTGGGGACTTGTGAGTGTTAGGTTAATGATTGGACTCAACGATCTTAAAGGTCTTGTCCAATCTAGGCAATTCTGTGATTCTGTGCTCTCAATTTACCCACAAATAGTGTATAGAGCTCCAGGTGTCTCCAGTTGACAATTTAAAACTTATTTTAAATCATTTAAGTGTCAAACTGAATTAGTTAACTTCCTATCTCAGAGGTCTGAAAATTTAATGGCTCATGAAACACTACCAGAAAGGAGAGATCTTAGGCTTCCATAGGAATCTTCTCTCAGCTTACTGCAACTAAAAGTATCTTCAGCAACACCAAAAAAGAAAGATATTAAAAACAGTTATCAATCCTCAGTGAAGTCCATGGGGCAGTGCTAATGGGAGAGCTGCTCTTTCCTGAGCAGATTCAAACTCACCCAAAGAACTGTCTTGATGACACTCTTAGTAATCATGATCAGTGACTAACATAAGACTTCTTGTCTCTCAGGGAGTGACTAGAAGTCAAAACAATCTTTGGACTAGAGCTATAGCTGGTGGAATTTCAGAGACCAACAGAATAACCTCAAAAACTTGTATTTCTATTGAATTATATGATACATTTAGCTTATACAGAAGAAGAAGGTTAAGAAGCAAATTGATTACAGTTCTTATGCATACATGCATGAGAAGATATCTGAATGTAGATGACTCTGTAATTTCTCAGACCGAAAGTGGGAATGAATGAAGAATGTCTGTAATTTAATCTGACAAATTAAATATGGAAAGATTATTTTAAATGCTAAAAGTTAGGGAAATCAATGTTTTGAACAAAGTTTCATGGGATACATCTACTTCTCCATCATTTAAAGTATTAATGAAATCCTAAACTCACCAATGTCAATGGCAAAATTATCAGTGACTTCAAAGAAAGAAAAAGGTTGAAGGGTCAGAACTCAAGATCTGGAACTCAAGATCATTTATACTGCTATAATGCTCACATTAATACAGACTAATAGCTTGAGGCAGAAATTAGCAGGCAACATTACATGACTTGCCTTATTTAGGATCCAGACTAAATGCTTAGAATTCTCTTTCTAAAAGTCTAGAGGTGAGCTGCATGTTTGCCCTTTGCTGGGTCCCTCTGAAGTTCTCTACTATTCTCCTCTAACATCAACAAGCCTAAACCATTTTACACAGACTTAATGGAATGGTGTTACCTTTTGATGATTTGCAACAAAGTACAGCAAGATTTTTTTTTTTTTTTTTAGCCATGAAGACATGCACGATTATTCAGAAACAAGCTTTCCTTCCTTACGGTTCAAGATAGCCAGTTCTGTATGGTGATATCAGTATCCACAGTAGTAGAGCTAGTTAGAAAAAATGACATGGAAACTTGAAAGGATTCAGAAATCAGGCAAAGCAAGTCCCCATTTATCCATTATTGCTGTACAGTCAACTGTTGCAGCCAAAAGTAAAAAAAAAAAATCTTGCTCAAGAAAAGACAAACAAAATATTTGAGACGTTTCCTTTCAAAAGCAAATTTGCCTTTCACTCTGTCAGATGGTAGTATCTCACTGAAACAAAATGAAATACTCTCAACTTATTCTCCAAATCAAATTAAAATTTTATTTTCAGCACAGCAGAGAACAGTTTGAATGTAGCCTGGTATTCTACATGTCTGCCCAGTCTGATGTCTGGATAAACACCAGGGATTCCATCATACTAATGCACGTTAAGTCTTTCACCAAATATTCTGTTACTGTATTAAAGAGCTACAGATGCTAAGAAAATGATGGAATGATCTTGTGATATTTAGTCCATGTTCTAAGTGTGGTGGGATTATGAAAATAATGCAAAAAGATTTTTGGCTAGGTAGATGACAGCCTTGCTAATTCATATCACAATACTGTGATAACTGAGGGCAGAAGGATGCGTGTTTATGGTTTAAGTTCCATCTTTAATGCTTCAAAGTGTTTCTCAAAAGCTGGTATTAATAACTCAAGGAAATAAGTGCTAGGATTGCAACAAAACCAAATGCTTGGATACATGGAAAACCAACATATACACATTCTAAGAAAAAAAAAAAAATAATCAAGCGTTATTTGGAATCACCTATATGTGTATATTTCAGTATTCCAGCTGGGCTCAACCTACTGAGTACTTTAAGATTACAAGAGGCACTCTGTATTGCTTCAGTTCAGTGCTGTTGAGCCATATTTTGTGTCCTGGTAGCCAAAGCAATCACAGCTTCACCGAAAGCAGAAAACACATTACAGTGAAATCGAATGTAACACACATTGCTTGGGCAGGTTTCCTGTGGAACAGCAGAACGCCGGAAATTATCTTGATCTTCCATTGTCTAAGGATCACAACAGAACAAGAGAAGAGAAAAACATAGGAGAAACCCAGATATCTCACAAAGTGACAGGTACAGGAACACAGATAAGATGGGCTCCAGCATGAGAAACAGTGGGCGCTCAGACTAAAATGTTTCACAATTTTTGCAGTAGAAAACCATCATTTCCCCTGCACTGTTTCTTACCCTATCTACCATGGAGGATGAATGAATCACTCTCCCACCTTTGCACCATCCTCTCTTTCGCTTACACTCGGAACTATTTTTTAAAGGAGGATATCCACGGGGTGAGGAGTACTCTGAGAAGCAGCGCCTCAGTCAGAGCTGGAGAGCGGGGCGCAACCACAAGGCCGAGCACCTGGCCCGGCACAGCCAGCGCGGCGGGCTGGGCTCTGCTCTGCCGTCCGCCGGCCCCGGCAGCGCAGGCCGCTGTTGCCACCTGCTGCTGGAACCGGGGACCCGAGGCTGGCGGGGTCGCGGGCGCAGGGGCAGGTCGGAGGGGAGCGGTGCGGGGCAGAGGCTGAGGCGGCGGGTAAAGCACTGCGGCGGGGAGTGGGGAAGCACCGGTATAAACCGAAGGAAAAGAGTCAGACAGATGAGACAGGCAAACAGAGCTCAACAGATCCAGTCCGTGCCGTGTAGTATATGATGATGTCTTTCCATATAGTTTCCAGGCATCTAACATTTGTAATGGGTAAATTTATATTTACCAGCCATTCCAGATGTAAAGGAAGGAAGATAAGCAGAGTGACACTAACGATATGAGGCTACGTATGGTGCCATAATTGGTTACTGCAGAAGAGTGGCAACAAATTCAGAAGGAAGCATGAGTCAGTTAAGATAAAGTAATCAACTGTAACAGATCTATCATGTTCCTTACTGGGGGAGCTCAGGCCTAAATAGAAAAAACACAGTTAGTACCCTATTACTGATCACTCAGTGAGCATGTTGATAATGACTTCTAACGGGTAAATGTTGTGAGATAACAAACAACATTGGAAATATAATAGCAAAAAGTTTAAACTGTTAAGTATATTTTTGAGATATCATGCAGATAGGATATTACAATTATTACTCAGAGCAATAAGGCAAAAATACCAATAGAGGAGAAGCAACACTTGATTTACTTCTGATAATGTACAAAACAGTTGGAGACACCATAATGGTCTTAAATGAAATTTCTTTATAGGATGGGGCAAAATATTTTTTAAAATAACACCATAAAATTAGACTTTACAGGAAGGAATTACATAAAAATGAGAAGCCAGTTAAAAGGGTAAAAAAGCTTGGAAGTCAGAAGGAAGCTTACAGGGACTACATTAGATGAAATTTTTTGAGATGAAAACAAACAAACAAAAAACCCATTAACTGAAAAAATTCAAAAGCATCCTTCCCTCCCCCCCTCCCCCCCAGTCTTTTCACATCCCCAGTATTCCCAACTCCTCAAAACCATATAAACATAATTAAACATAGGAGCATGGTGGGCACCTATAAACAAGATACTCTTCAAAAAGTGGAAATCAGCCAAAAAACACAGAAAAGCGTTAAGTCTCGTAAGTTCAATGTAAATTCGACAAGAACAAAAAGGTCTAAACCCAACTTGTCAAAAGTGCCAAGCTAGTAATAAAACTGCTTTCAAACACAACAGATGTACGAAGCCTGACAGGAAGCAGTTGGGCATGCAGATAATTTGGTTGTAAAAAGAGCACAAAAGACAGAATGAGAAAGGGTTAAACAAAGTATTTGTGTTAGGGTTCACAACCACAGAAAAGGTCAAAGAGGTTCTCAGAAAAGTTCTATACTTTTCAAGTGATACATTTGGGCACATCTCAAATTGAAAAAGTTTCATAACATACAAATGCAAAATTTAAGAGGATTCCCGAGATGATGCTGGAAACAACAAACCTGTCAGTCTGACTTCTGTGACTGGAAAATGTCTACGTATCATATGGAAGAACAACATTTTTTAAAAAAACATACAGATAAACCAATGCCATGAGAAAGAGGTAGCATATAATCTTGTAGTAGAAACTCCTGAGCAACAAATTAAATAGTACTGCTTTAATGGAGTCAACAAAGGCACAGGTTAAGAGTGATTAAACCAACGCTGGGATTAGCAAAGGGCTCCTCACAATCCTCACCTAAGGCTTCAGAAAAAAAATATACTGTCATGGTATAAGAGGAAAGGTCTACTCTGAATAAAACTAAAAACTGCTCAAAAAGTAGGAAATTGATTACAAACTGAATGATCAGTTTTCAAAGCATGGACTTCTAGAAGTGAAGCCTTACTAGGATCTCTGCAGGTTCCTGTGCAGTTTAATGAACATGAGGTGGTAATGTTGGCAGATAATAAAAGCTAGTCACTTTGAAGCTGACCACAAACATGTACAAAAGGATCTTTCAAATATTTAGTGTCAATACAACGCAATGTAGACACAATGCAAAGTAGATGGGGGGGAAAAATACGAAATTAGCAACTACTGCCCTAAAAAAGACACTTAGATTTTTTTTCATAGTTTTCTGAAAACATGGGCTTCATAATTAGCAACACATAGTGGGAAAACAGAACGTCAGTAACAATAGAGGAAAAAATGGAGCATGAAATAGAAGGTGATACAATACCATAGCATAGGCATATGGTGCACATAAATCTTGAAAATAGCATACAGAGCTAGTCACCTCATTTGCAAAGAGAAGAAAGAGAACTATGGATCATAGACTGGTGACAAGGAAAAATCAAAAGGGTAGACAACGTGTATGAAAGTTGATCCAAACAAACTTTTCAATTTGTAGAAAGACGACTACTGCAAAAAGACAGAATAGAAATTTATAAAAATTACATAATAAGCAATCAGGGACACTTTTTTTTCTTTTTTTCTGGTTATCTACATAGGAAATCAGGTACTAAGACAGACATTCCTCCATTTGATCAAATATAGCATATAGTTTTAATTGCTTCCTTTAAAGAGAAAGGATAAGCAAAATACAGCAAAAATAAGTACACTGACTGTAAAAAACAAAACAAAGCCCCCAAAAAACCAAACAAAAAACCCCCACCACTTTGCAAGTTTTATTCAATCCTCATTTTAACTACTATATATTTAAATTAGATTTTAACAGTAATATACAAGTAAGTGGCATTAAATTTTTATACCCATTTCTTGTGTGTGCAAGTTTATTCAAATTTAACACATACAAACCAATCAAAAATGGATTGTTGTGGCAAACACCCTTTTCTTCTAAACCTCTTGACTTAATGAAAAAAAAAGCATGACCGTGTTATTGGAAGGTCTTAATCAATAAGCCTTTCTTAATTATAATAATGTTAGAATCTCTGTCCATTTCAGTGGTGTATAAAAGTATGACCACTGGAAAATATTTCTGCTATGCAAAAGAGACTAGGTGCTCCTTTTCTCCCTTCCTCCTCCCCCCCAGTTTGCGCATGGTACTAATGCTAATAGCATACATTTGTTGCCTTTATGCTTAGAATTTTGTCATCATCCCTCTTATGAGTGGCTACATGATACACAAATGAGAAGTAACAGTAATACTTATTTTCTTTTGAGAGAACAGAACTTTCCTGAAACTTTTCTCTCAAAGTTTCAAAGTTAATCAGACTTCCAAGAAAAAAAAATAAACTATTTCAACCGAAACAACAGACAAACAATGCAGTTACAGTTTCTTACAAAACTTTTCTATTAAATTACATTCATATGTTCCTAACAACAACAAAAATCTTTAATTACCCAAACCATCCAATGTGGCAGTAATTAGTCTCCGCTGATTCAAATATTGTGAAAAAAACTCAATATTATTTTCCTCATTTAAAAAAAACTTAACTTCTTTTAAATTTATTTTGCATTCCAAAAAGCTAGTTTAATTCTATTTTTTTTTTTTTTTTAATTGTAAGCTCCAAAACGACATATCACATAAAACATTCAGTTTCTTTCCTGGTGATATGAATAATTCTGTCCTTCATTATCTTGACATGTTACATGCATACATAAAGAAAATTATAACCGAGGCTGTATTTTTTCCATAATGACTGCAGCTACTGCTTTATTGGCCTCTAGTCACTGTGAACTAAGCTTCAGAAAATCATAGAGAATAGAAAGAGGACTTGAGGCATGCTTTCAATACTCAGGACTGGCTTTCAGGGCCTTCACTCACAGCTCAGGAGTTTATGCCACATCCATTAGAAACCCCACCTGTCTCCAAGGGCTTTCATTGTCCTTCCTCACTAGCTGCCTCTGGCAGGCATGGCCAAACAAGGACTCCAGAATCACTTTCAGATGCTCAGTACAGAACACTGTGGGCATACTAACACCATCAAAGCAACACAAACATTTGCAGCAATACATATGTGTGGCACTCTAATTTAACTCTCGTCTGTCTTTTATAAAAGTAATTTTGTGTATTCCATTGTTTTCCTTACCAATAATTTCACAATAGGAGCTTGTAAAATAATTGTAAGCAAATAAAATGTGTAAGCTTGCAATCTAACAGCAGGCATAATGTAGTGAATATGGTAGCATAAAGCTAAGAAGAAATAGAGGAATAAAATTGAGGATTATGGTGTGAAGTTGAGAGGAAATGCTAGTTCATAGGACAGAAAAATGCTGAACCAACCAATCTTTCCTTAGTGGTGTCTCAGAAGAATCTAAGCACATGTTTGACTAAGAAAAAAAAAAAGTTTAAAGAATTTGAATTCTCAGTAAGCCAGAACTAGCAGGTAAAGTTTCAAGCTTTGTAATTAACCTGTACTGACTGCTATCACATTATGGATCATTCCTTTAATAAAGAAATACAGACTTGCCACCCAACAGAAACGCATGTTCTATCTTCTTATATCAGGATTTTTTTCATAACTTAAATAGACAGAAATAACAATTTTGGGCAACTGGTTTACCTTCCACTACCACCATGTCCAAAGAACCAGTTCCAATCATATATTGTTTTGCCCTCATAACTTGTTTAAACAGTAAAATGTCTTTTGGGAAGATACCCATTCTTCACAAATATTTCAGTGTTACAAGTTTCAAATGGTTATGCTTATACACATATATTGTTATTAGGATAAATAATACTCAGATGACCTCTGGACCTTCCATAAGATGAACTAATCACGAGTCTCATTTTCCAGGTGTTGCATTATTCTTTCCTGGTTGTTTTCCATTGAGAGCATCTCTTGGACCTGTAACCACTGAAGCTATATGGTATTTCATTGTGTGAAGAATTCCTGTACAGAACACTTAAATAATGCAGCACAAGAGACATTTTATCCTCCTTCTCCAGTGAAACAATTCGCTTTGACAAAGTCTCTCCTAGATCACTGTTTCTAAATATCATATATGAGTAGTAAAGGAAGTAAACAAACCCAAAATTTTCTCATGTTCCTTTGTCACCAATAGTCAGATACTAAAGAATAAACATTTATTTTGCCCACTAATATTTAAAGTACATTTAGTTCCTGCCCACCTGGCTTGAATTCAGGGCAGAAGATGTGTCTGTTGTTCGAAGTTTTACTTCTGTTAGCAGAGTAAGCTCTGCTGCAAATACAACTTTCAGTTAAATAACCTTAAATCTAGATTAAAAGGTTGGGCTTTACCAACTGTTAGGTAAATCTGCCTGCCCTTTCACAACTATTTTTCCTATTACATTCTTTTATATAATCTCCTTTCCTAGCATCAATGGCCAACAATGAGTTGAGGGATGTAATACAAAGAGCCTTGGTCTTTTTTAATTGTTATTCTGGAGGGGTTTTTTGGTGTTTTGGTTGTTTTGTTTTTAAATATCAGAGTGGGACATGTAGCTCCATCAAATTCTGTAGATCACCAGTGCCTCAGGGAAGGGGGAATAATGACTTTTAAAATGAGGATATGAGAAAGGTAGTCCAAAATTCAGAGGCAGTAATCTCCAAACTATTTTCTACAGAGCCGGGGCAACCACAAGATGCTATGCAAAAACCTTACAGAAATATAGTTAGAGTACTGCAGCCATGCCAGAGGTAATATAGTGCCTGAAATTGTGAACCCCATTAAGAGAAACTTACTGAACTGGAAAAGATTACAGATAACTTTAAAAGACAGAGAATTGCATACATAATTTTTGACAGACTTCTGCTTTCAACGTTTACCAGGCATGCTCAGACTAAGATGATTTTGGTGAACAAAAGATTAATTTTCACTTTGTAAATAAATACTAGATATAAATCTGACCATGTATTAAATGTAACATTTATCTGCATGAAATATAAAATTTGCTTTTCTTCTGTCTGACATCTTCAATTTAATTTTTTATTTCTATTTTTCCACACATACAGAAGACTTTTTGGCTACCCTTACTACACTTGTTAACAACTATAAAAGCTTAAAAAGAGGAGGATACATTGTATCGCTATAAGCAAGAGGGATGGGGGAAGGCATTGACAGTGATGTTCGCTGCAACAGAGTTACAATTTCAAACAGTTGTTACATTTCATATGATGACAGACTAGCTCATTAAAGAGACATCTTATTTAAGAGACGTGGTCCCTGAATGCAGACACAGGCTTAATATGTAATTATATATTAATGTACAGGGTGTTCATCATAGATTACTATATATAGTTAACTGCAATCTTGTTGGCTCCTTAATTTAATCACGTGTTGCATCTTAAAATGTTAAGGGGAAAAGAAAAACCAAACAAACAAATCAACAAATTACTAATGCTAAAATTGAATTATTTTCTCTAGGAAGAAAATCTGAGCTATAAAGGAAAAATATGCAAGAAGTGCTGTTTGGCATTCCTCAAGCTTTGGCTCTATAACGCAGCCGAATACAGCTATGTTTCCAGTGGGAACATAATACTGGATAAAGGATATTTGTGGTATAGAGAAAATAAAAAAAATTAAGCAAAATGCCTGGATAAAGTGTTTTGCATGGTTGATAGATGATTGCAAAAAAAAAAAAAACAGGCATCAGTAAAACCTTGCGTGAAATCAGAGAAACCAGGAGAAGGGGACTCATGTTTGTACTAATAACAGAGAAATGGCATGGCGACTAAAGAGATCAACTTCTCTTACAGTTCTAGCCTTGGCTGCAAAAAATAGCTGTGAGTTCTGTTAGCCATTCAAATCTACTAAAAAGACCCCATAACAACAACAAAAAACAACCAAAAATCAATATACCCTACTTTAAAGCACTGCTAGAAAGACATACTAGAGTTCAGTATGAATGTTCTCTGATTACCACCACTCCTTCCACACTGTAAGAGCATTTTAAAAGGAGACAGGGTTTGGGAGTTTGTCTTATTAAACCTATTTCAAAGTTGGGAGCAAACAAATGCAATTCTACAAGCAGACACCTAACAAAACATCATCATCAAAGAAAGCTATCTAGCATATATTACAACATTCTGAGATCTTCCATTAAACACCATCTGATCATTCAAAAAACCTGTAGACATGCCATTTCAAGGACATGGCTTAGTGTGCACGGTGGTGCTGGGTTGACAGTTGGACTTGATGACCTTGGAGGTCTTTTCCAACCTCTAATGATTCTATGATCATGCACATGGAAAGGTAGCTGATTGTTCAAGATCAGTTAACAAAATATCACAAACAGTCCAAATTTTCAACTTTCCAAAACAATCTTTCATCAAGGATTGTTTCTGGCAGACAATATTTCACATTTCTTTGTATCTTTTAAAGCAAGCAAAAATACACCAAAAAACTCCAATCAAACAGAATTTTTTTTTACAAGACATTCAGTAAAACATTTGCCCAGGTTTCAAGTTATTTTAAGCTCTTCAGTTAAACACAGCATGAATTAAAACTTTAAATCCTAAATTTATTAGGTGAATTAATATCCAGCACAATTGTTTTCCCTTCTGTTCCTGTTACACTTTGTAATTTGTCTAAACCATTAGAAAAATAAAACACAATAGCATGCAAACCAAGAAACTGACTGAATACCACACTGTATTGAAAGATTCTCTCTTTCTGGTTGCTTTTCTATAACTAGTTTAAAAAAAAAAAAAGAGAAAAATAAAAAGAAAAAAGAAATTACAACTATTCTGCAGCTTGCACGAACGCTCCATCCCACAGATATACTTTATATACAATATAGAGAATATTTACAAGAAAGACTATAAAGAAAGCTGCCTAGCACCACAAATTGTCAGTGTGTGGGGGGGAAGTTTCACTTGACTGCTTTTCAAATTTATGAAAAAAAAATTGCTCATGTTCTACTGAGCGAAATATGGGTAAATGTACATATATACATGAAACATGGCAAAAATTCAAGACCACCACTGAAACCCTAGGCCAGAGGACAAAGAACACTGGTCATATTTTTTGCTGTAGTTATTGTCATACACCTTAAATCTTAATGTATAAAGATTCAAATATACATATTTTGCTAATGCAGGCAGTCTTTAACAATATTTTAATTTTTATAGTACCTGCTTGTTAGTATATTCAAAGTGCAGCAGATAAATCACTAAATTATAAAACTAAAAAATATGTAAACCCCTTACATTTTAAGAAAGTAAAATTAGAGCATAGATAAAGTTGAAGCTAAATGCCCGGGCTTGTGATTTTATAATTTCTCCATGGGTTCTATGGTTTAATCACTCAGAGAACTCTACATGGAGTGACTGATGCTGGAAATACTTCTTGGTGAGATCTCTCCTGTATTTTACTTGCCCTCAACTTGCAAATTTATTTCCTGCTCCTCAACACTTTTTTTTTTTTTTTAACATTTATTTTGTATTGTTAAAAACCCCCAGTCTTAACACCAGGATCTTCCAACTGTTTCCACAAATTCCCCCATCAGACAAAAGTTCTCATGTTTGTTCAATCACTTCTGCACAGCAAGGGAATGAGAGCACTACTAAATTCCCCTTTGCAAAGACATTTGGGTTTAGAAAACAGCTATTGAAAGAGGAATATACAAAATCGGCACACAGCTCTTAGATGATCATGTGTGCTTAATATTGTAATAGGATAAAGGTTAAGCACAACATTGTTTGACCCCTTCAACTACTGACATTCATGCCATGTTATTGTTAGTGTTGCATGTTAAGCAAGCAAATTTTCAATGAACTTGTGTTGGCTTTACCACAGACACAGATGTTAGGCGGACTCCTTTGTTCATAAGGTTCTCATTATTAACTGAAACCAAGTTGAATATTTGACTGAAGGAAAGGACCATATCATTGTTTTCAGATTTTGCTCTATGACTTAACTGAACTACATCTGCCAGCTTTGGAAATACCAAGTACTTCTTGGCGCCAGTACTGGCGCCTTGCTCTATGACTACCATCTTAAGAGCTTCAGCTTGAGGAAGTCTAGTAACCATCAAAACAGTTTAATAAAAACTTTAAACTGTGATTAAGAGTTACTCACTAGCTGACAGAGTTACTCTGAAATTTGTTCTATTTATGAATAATTTCACAAAATAAGCAAATCATAGTAAACTGAATGCATCTCTGTAAATATGTAGCTTGGAAAGTTCACAAGATGTTTTTGTGATTTATGAAGCCTGTGTTATACTTGAAACCACATTTATTTAATAGATAGGTTGGCACTTCACAGGGTAATTCGATCTGCTTCAAATCTAACCAAAGCCTGTGGGAAACATAAGGATGCTCTGAATATAAATGCAATTCCTCTTTTCACCTTTTTGCACTACTGTCTTTTACTATAAATTTGAAAAGTATTACACTCCCCTAAAATATCTCCCTTTATAAAACATGCTGTTGAAGATGAAAGAACTCCACAGTTTGTGCTAACACAAATATAGGAAGTATTTTATATAGCAAATTGATTAAATGTTATAATTCACTTTTCTGGATATGTCCTCAAGCTGAGTTAAAATAAACAACACATCACACTTTCTTCCTCAGAAAGACCAAAATCAAAGTATCTATATTTTATAACACTTAGATATCTGATGCCAAAAACTATAGATGGCAATTCTGCAAATAAACAGTTTTATTTGCTACAGAGGACAAGGGAATATGTTACAAGAAAGGGGAAAATACAAGGAATTTTCAGAAAAATAGAGTTAAAAAAAGGCTCTTATTAATTTATTTTACATATCAAAAGACAAAAATAATTGGCATTTCCAGATTATTCATTATGTGATCTGAGCTACAATCAACAACACTTATTTCACTTACCATGCTGAATGTCCTTCATGTCTAAATGAAGGCTAGACATTAATATTCCAACAGCTTGAGATCTTTTGTTACTTAACAACTTGACAACCTGTCAAAAGAAACCCAACTATTAGTATTAATCCGCAGAAAAATGTACAAGGTATTTTGCATTACTGGCTACAAATTCAAGTAATAGTACCTTGTGGTATATATACAAATCTAAAAATTAGTACTTTTACTACATAAATTTGCTTCTACTGCATAAAACCATCACAAGTGTAAGTAACTGTGTCATCGAGTTGAATCTTAATACTAAAAGAGTCACTACCAAAATTCTCCCAGACCTCCTCCTTCATTAGGATGCACACTTTCAACTTCACACTGATGTTACTAAGTGTATGAAACAGGCTGTCATATAAAAAAAAAATAATAATAATTAAAAAAAAATCCAACTGTGACTATCCTGGAATTGCTTTAGTTTCCAAAACCACACAATGATTTCCATCTTTGATGTAAGCTAAAACTGTGAGAATTTGTATTTTATTTGAATATTTGACGTAGTAGGCGCCAATATGAGTTTTATTTAAAAAGCAAAATAACCACGTACATATTGGGATTTTCTTTGATCACTTTTAGGAAGTATAAAAGGTCTAAAAGCTTTTTTGCTTTTAAAATAAACAAAAAATAAAAATCAAGCCATCAAAACGTCTTGCTTCAGGGGGTTAAAATTAGCCACTAAAATACTCTTTTGCACATACTTGCTATGCAAGCATAAAAGCAGCAAGTAATTCACTGAATGTTTTCCACAGGAATCTAAGCTGTTTGAAATCAACTTACTGTAAATTTTATATCATTGGTATGAGAAGCAAGTAAGGCCAGGGAAGGATCCTTATCTGTAAAACGACGTGATTCTAGATGAATTACTTTTCAATGCAGGGCTACAACTAGTACACAGATGGAAGAGGTTAATATTTAATCTGCTCAGGTTGCTGAGTTTTGCACTGTACCAAACACATTGAAGAAAACTTTTGTAAATTACTTGGAGGAAAGAAGAAAAGCCACATAACTAGAACTGTAATTTCAAGTTGGTTTTATGTTGCAGTTATGAAGCATATACATATTTTTTCAAGTCACACACTTCCTCTCTTAGCACCAAGGTGCTGTATCATCTACAGCTCCACTGGCAAAATTATTATTAATTGGTAGAAATAAGATTAGAAAAAGTAGAATTAAATTAGCCAGACCAAAGAATGTCAAGATCTAATTCACATCTTAAAAAGAACATGAAAGTACCTACAAGATGTTTGCCCTGTGGCTAACTATGATTCACTTAAGTTTTCAGACATAGGTTTGTATGTTGATGTTTGAGCAGTAGCTGAAGAGAAGTAGCAAAAGCCTGACCCAGAACTCTGCACTGGGACTGCTTAGGAAAGGAAACTTGAGAAAGTCATGGTGCTTGTAGTATAGGTCTTCTAAGGATGTAGTTGGCTGGCCAATAGTTTAATACTATTCCCCCCCCTTAAACCTTCATAACCATCAATTATGAAGGTATTTCATCCTTCTTTCCTCATAGAGTAGTTACAGTAAAGTGAAAATAAAGCCCTTTGCTCATAAACTGAAAATTTTAAGCAAGTATGTCATAACTATCATTCATAAAGTTAAAGACCTAAATTCAAGTTATATCTATTGACATAATTTGTCAGACAATAGCAAAAAATTCCTATGCAATTGTCTAACTGATGTAATATATTATTAGGAATTTAAAACTGAAGTCAAATGGACTGAAATAGGGTATGATAATGGACAACTAATGTAATTCAGAAAAAATAATTAGGATATCCCACACTATCCTTCTAATATGCTATAATCACTCTGAATGTTTTTCAAATCGAGCATAAATCTAATTTAAACCTGGAAGCGAGACAAAGCTGGGACAAATAATATTAAATTCTTTTGCTGTAAAAAGAAGCTATTATCTATTTACTTCTTTGCAGCTACAAAATGTTTACAAAATAAAACAGATCTTGGGTAGCAAGGTATGGATCAAGTCTTTCTAATAACTACGTTACAATGTACATCTCTAATAACAAGTATCTTGCATTCTACCACAAAAAAAAAAAAAAAAAAAAAAAAGCTGGTACAAAATTTCAAAGAGAACAGAAACTCTTTAAGTGGTGTTGCTACAAAACCATATTTCCAGAAAAGGCAGAACAACACAAAGAAACAATTTGGTATGCTACACAACAGAAGTTCAAAACGTTCTCCTTAAAGCTATCCACTCCAACAACAGTTCCAGGACTGAATTTGGTATGGAAGATGTTGGGGAAACTTGATTCCAGTACCCACCATTATTGCTGTTGCTCAAGCTTGAAACATTTCACAATAATAGAATAACTTAAGCTTGTTGCTGTCATCAACATATAGAGGGAGTCCTTTGTTGTTGTTGCCTTTATTTTGAACAAGAAAACTATCCCAAAGCTGACCAAAAAAGTGAATGCAAACCCATTCCAAAAGTCCAATAAGGAAATGACAATAGTCACACAAAGTGGCAACAGCTCATCTGGAGTAAGTGTGTACATTTCTTGTCACTCATACTCTGGAAAAATAAAGTAGAAATTGAACTGATGCAGGCTACTGTGTTGGCCAGGAGTAAAACAAAACAAAAGAAGAAAACAAAGCATAAAATAGCTTTGTTAGGTGGTCTTCCCCAAAACAATGCTACAACTGCATTCAGATGTGAATGTACCTAGAACCAAGGAAAGGCCCACAACTTGACCTTTCCAAAGGAAGCAGAACTACACTCTTCTCTCTTGGAGGCCCAAAGACCAAGGATGAGCTGGAGTCTGTTCTTGGGACTTTCCTGCTTCTAATGGTGTCAGCACCCACATACTACTATATTCAGTTCAAATTGTGAAATCATTGTTTCTATCACCCATCAGCAATCTAAAGCTCAGAGAGCTACTGATTTCAGGTCTACAAATACAGCAAGGGGACCAACACTAAAGAAGGAAGAACCAAATTAATTAACTATGTTGTTGTGATGCAGGCTAGAACATGATTTCTTAGGGGGCATGATTCCCATCAATGCTATAGGACACGATTTAGTGGCCTAGCAAATTCCTTCAGGCCCTGTGCTCTAAAAGGAACCTGACCTAGCAGGAAAAAGAAGCTGTTTCTTCTGAAAGTGAGCTGATGGACAGGAGAATAATTATGTACTGAGTGCCACATTTTGCCAGTGATCAAAGGGTAGAGGAAAAAAAGCAAGGAAAAAAAAAAAAAAAAAAAAAAAAAAAAAGCACTGTCCCCATGAAGAATAGGTTGTCTTTGCTGCCAAAATTCTGAGCCACAACATCATCGAAAGAGTACCAAAAAGCATGACTGTCAGCTGAATGGGTGCAGAACACCAACAGATAAAGCGTTTTTATGTAGCAGCTACCAGTTTTGTCTGACTTTATTTAAAATGTAGGTTTTATGTCAACTTTTATGCTAAACTCTTATGCATTTCATTCCCATTTCACTCAGTTGCATGAATACTATAGTTTTCTCCAACAGAATGGTTGTAACAATACAACACTAATTCAGAAAATATGAATATTAGCATAAATGCCTAAAGCAATTCCCACATTTAAAAATAAAACAATAAAATAAATCAGCTGCATAGTCTGGGCCTACAGGCTACAGACAAGTGACGCCATTTAAACACAGAACAACAAAAGTTTGATAAATCCAATCTCTACAAGATCTAAAGCCTCAAACAATACACAGCTCCTTTTTAGTTTGGATTCTGGAACTCTACTTTAAACTTTTTTTTTTTTTAAATAAATAAATAAAAAGGAAGGTAGAGATATTATCTGCACCCTAAAGTCTAGGACAAACTTTCTAATTGTTGAGTGGTCCTCATTGTTAAGCAGTAAACAAACTACATGCCAAATTTATTCCTGATTGTCTAACACAACCAAAAGCAATGAAAGAGATATTTAGTGAAAGGTAATGCAAGACACATGTTTGAGAACCCCGAAGTGAAAATACGAAGATTCCCTTTCCCCAGAATAATATTTAGTTACTGCATGGAATTTTGCATTGATTCTTGCTCTCTGGTTCTCATTTTGACCAAATATTAAGCAAAATTATCCCAAGGCTCTCACTGGTTAAGAAAAACTACATTACTAAGAGTCACATGCAGGAAAATCCACATATAATAAAGGCCTATAGCTTGCAACTGTTGTAGAGAGGATGCAGAAACCCTGAAGTTCCAAACAAGATGTTAAGAAACAGAATCGGGGTGGAAAAGCAGTCACCTTTTCACTAGGTGTTGTGACAACAGATCTCTTCTGCAGATTCAAGTGTATTCCAAATGTAAAATTAGCAATCACAGAATTGGACCCATCATATCTTTCATGTGTATATCCTTGTCTTCTTACAGATACATCAGAGTAACACTATGCTCTTATGAGTGAGATTTTTTGTGTGTGTATCAGACTTGTGTGCCTAGGTTTTTGGTTTTTTTAAAAGGTAAATCCAGAAGTGACTTCTGACTAGTAATGGCTATTGTGAGGGTGGAAACAGGAATTTCTTCAAGAAGTGAGATTATTTTGGTACAATAAGAGATCAAACAAATACTTGCAAAAAAGAAAAGCAAACCCCCAAAAGCAACACCCGGTTCTGGCTCTCTAACAGCATATCCATGTTGATGGCACTTGATTTAACTGAACTCAACTTTTACCACAGAGCATCAATCATAAACTGTAATTTCGAGCACCTCTCTGTCAACCCTAATTAAACCTGGAATACCCTCTGCAAACTAACTGGTTATTTTGCCCCACTGAAGATTCTCATAAACTATAAGGAGATACCTAAGGTTTCAAAGTTCTCTTTGTCATATACTTCTAGATGCAAGTCATTGACATGTTATGCAAATTAGTGCAGCCAAGCAGCTGTGTCTGCCAGTTTGTTGGTGCAGTAACTTTGTGCTTGAGGGTAAAGATTAAACATAATATTTACTTCTCCATTTTGTCTACTACCCTACTGCACTTCATAAATAAACCTTTTAACAATATGGATGAGAAACAGTTCATGCCTTTCCATGCTTTTTTTTCTCTATAGTAGTATTGTATGAAATGAATATGAATTTGTATGAAATTTGTATGAAATGAATTATTACTGTAGAAGTAATCTTTTACTAAAGGATTGCTGATGTAAGATGAAAACATAATTGGAATGCTTAGATTCAGATATAAAGTAGTAAGTTAGACAAGCACTGTGTTCCTCAAAATCAGGCTGCACAACAGTAAAATGTCCCATAATAAAAAATAACAAAAATATTCTAACTTTAAGGACTGGAGTAAGAGGTAGAGATAAATAGCAATGTTTAATTTCTTTAGTTTAAAAATAGGTCATAAAGATTTTATTTTTCCATACATAAAGCCCCTCTTTGACGGTTAGCTCATTGTTATATATCACAATTATAGTTATTTCTCCTTTCATCAGCTAAAGGACCAGGGTACCTAAAGTTTAGTTTCTATATGTTTAGATTTTATGTTTTTAACTGTCAAAACGTCTCTGCAAATTAGTAATGCAAATGCATGTTCAGTTGCTATAACAGAAACTCTAAAAAAAACCCCCAAAACCCTAAAAAGCTGAAGTTTCCTTAGAAACTGTATAAAAGCCATAATTTTAATGCATGGTCTGCAATGTACTCAGCAGGTGGTTTTGCAGGTGATCAGCCCAACTGCTATGAACAATCTTGTTGCTGTGTGCTCAAGTTAGGCATGCAATTATGCACATTTTTTGCAAACTCTTGCAAAACCTAAATGGTCAAATAAATTTTAAATTAACAGTCAATTATTTTATAAAAACTTATCATATCTCAAATTGGGGAGACAGACATGGAAGAAGCAGGAGGGCCACAAGAAAAGGCAAAGAATTAAAAAACCCAACAAAACCAAAACAAAACCAAAAACCAACCAAACAAAAACCACAAAACCAAAAGCTCCCAAAGAAAAGTAAGAACCCCCTATGAGGTCTAGTAGGAGATATCAACAACAAACAAACAAAAAACATACCTTATAAAAGCTTTATTGTTCCCACTTTTAAAGGGGAACATACAGCTACAAAAAGGTATTACATTATTGACTGTACCTACTCCAAACAAATACAACAACTTTTTTGTTCTTGCTGTTTGTATTCATGTCCGCACTAAGTAACAAAATATAGCCATAAAGAAAAATCTGCCAAATCAATACTTCTCTACAAATAAATAATTAAAAATACGCCTTAATCATAAAACTGTGATTTTCATGCTGATAATAAAAATCCATTTAACTTGTAAGTCAGAGTCTGATAGTAAGACAGACAAGTACATTCACACTTAAGTTAGCAATTTTTTTACTAAATTATCATGACCATTGTAATAAACCATATGCACATTTATTTCTGAAACAATTTGAATTTCCTTGATCAGATTTAAAAACTACTGCAATAAAAGGTGCTGTTTCTTGCCTCCTTAGCAAAATCAATGTGGACAGAGATAGGAGAAGAAATGCATATTGCTATCTCTATATTTTCTTCTGCCCTTGATGCCATACAATACTACAATGTCCACTGCACTGAGAGAGTCAGAAGCTCCATGGAGAGATGGAGAAGCAGGTATCAGAAAGGTGTAGAACTACTGGCTATGGAGATGCGAGATCATCAGACTCCCTGGAAAGATGACTGTAATTAAGATGCCTCTACTCAACAGTGTCAAGTACAGTAAGAATTGTACACAGCCCAAGGTTGGCAGCTAACTTTCTGCTGGGATTAAAGATCTGGGTTATGCTTTTTGTACGTGGAGCTTTCAGTCTCACAGAACAGCTCCAGCTCACTCACTCCTACCCAAAGCTGTTTGTTATTTTTAGCAAACTTGCAGCAAGACCTTTCCCTGCAGAGGTCTTCTAGAGCATAGAGAAACATGAGGTCATTGTCAGACACTCTACATGGCTCCTCTGGTTAAGAATCAAACATAACCCTTCTCACCCATACAGAATCCATAAACAGAAGCAACATCTAAAACAGGCTGTTACATCAGCAGAACCTTTCAGTGCTAGTGAGGATACATGAACAAAACAGAAAAACCCATAGAGCAATTCGGTCACAAGATGAGTTTGCAAGATTGTCAGATGCCAAACTCATGGTTTTGGTTTTAAACTTGCAAATATGTGATCTGAAGAAAAAAAAAGCAGGAGGGAAATAAGAATGAGAAATGCATGTGGTTAATAGAGGTCATCAACCTGGGAAGCCTGAACAGGTAGAGATATTTGATATATAGATGCAGTCAGGCAAAACCGTGTTTGCAAAAAAGAGAATTTTGTAGATACAGTTGCAAAACAAATAATATAATAACAAAAACATTCAATAAGCCATATAAAGAGAAGAATGAGAGGTAAAAACAGAGATCACATTCATACAGCAACTCTTAAAAAATAAATGAGATATTTATTTTCATAAATAACTTAATTACATTATTATTTGCTTGTATAAATAAGAACAACGCATTAGTTAATTCCTCAAAAATTCCTGTCTGTGGGGGCAGCAGAACCACAACTGTATCTCTGGAGAGTACATAAAATCACAGCAAACAGTTGTGCATTGACACAGGTAATAGTTCAATAAGCATGGATACAGAAAGTTCCTTAAGACGGTGCCTCCACCGTTTGCAGAGGGAATAAACCCTCCTTTTCAGAAAATTATTTTTCCCTTTATGTCATTCTTTGTGAATGAATAAACTTTTATCTGTTAACTCAATATGGCATTTACTTTATTTACCAATTTATACTTATTTTATGTGGCACTTTATTTCTAGGGGTATTCTATTACCACAGCTTCTTTATGTTCAACTTAAAAATTCAAAAATGCTGAAATAATTAACTAAATAATTGTATTGATACATCTTGTTTGAATCTAAGGATTTTGAAACAGAATTAAATTTTAGTAACCTATTATTTATTTCTGGGGCTGGAGAGGGAGATTAAAATCTTAATGTCAGTAAATAGTGGACTTTCCATACGAGAATATCTTTAACATTTTTATTTCGTTTATATGATAGATTATAAACACATGGTCTGCTCTTGAAAAGTTAATTGTAGTTACATGTATATTATTTTCCAAAAATACAGTTAGAGGATTATCAGTAAGGCTTCTAAGATAACTGTTCAAAAGTTAGAAAGTAATCTATGTGAGCCAGCCCAGCCCCTTCTGTATACTTATTATGATATCAAGATTTTCTGACCGTGTACCATTTTTCCACGGAGCCCACTCAGTGCACACTGGCCAATGTTTGCCATATAGGTACATGTTTAATATTGCATTTTGCTTTGTTCTTAAGTATGTGGCCTTAATCATGGGACTATCCTTTTTCTTCCTGCTTCACTAATTACATGCTTTTTTAAGTGCTACAACAACTGATAAAGGAATTTTTTTACTCAGGTAACATTTTCACTTCCTAAGTAATCGTCATGAACTGTGTCACTCCACACAATCCACACTTGCCATGGAAAGGGTCCCATGAAAAATACTATCCAGTCATGTAACAAACAATAGTATCATAACTACACGGCATGGCTGAACAAGACACTCCAAGAGTGAGCCTTCACCCTTTGCTGGGTCCTACACTATAGGTTTGATAAGATTCACTATTTGCTGAAAAGAACACCCAGGTCAAGAATACTCCAGGCCGCAAGGCTCACAAGTTTCTGACAAAAGTTACTTTAGACAGAATAAGAATTGACACAGTCAGACATGACGCAAACCAGGTTTTTTGGGTTTCTTTGGTTTGTTTGTTTTTTTTTGGTTTTGTTTTTGTTTTTTTTTTTTACACTGGCAAAATGAAGGAGACACCCAATGTGAGTGAAAAAAAAAAAAAACCCAACCCAACAAAAAACAACAAACCAAAACAACAAAAACCCAACCCAACAAAACTTGCAGCCCAAAGAGCTAAATTTTGGCAGTTAGAACAACAGGGACTTATAATGAAAGTCAGACCACTTTAATAGGTACCAATGGCAGCCCCACCTATAATATAGCCCATAAAGGACTTTCTTTGAAGATTTAGTAGACATTCTCATTGAGTGAGCCTGCACACATTTACAGCAGCTGAGAATTTGACATATACGCATTAACAACGCAAAATAAATCACAGGTTTTGCCATAGCAAAAAAATCAGCTGCATTCACAAATAAATATTAACACTTCATTTTTTCTCTTTAAAGTTCTAGAATGGATTTTGATGTGGCCTTCATTTAGTTCTAGATATAATATAATTTTTTTAATACATCATTGATTTATAATATCAATTTTTTTAATACATCATTGATTTATATTTTATTAAGATATTGGTAGATGATAATGCCAACAAAAAAAACGAGAACCAATACTTAAGTAGCATGAAATTAAGTCAATTGTTAACTCAAAAAGACCTAAAGTAACCCACAACAATATAGATAATTTTACCACTTTAAAAGGGGTCACCATTTAGAAATAATTTTGTCATTCATAACTATATATATACACAAACATATGCATATACTCTATGGCATATAGCATAAATGGCCCTGTGTGCAGCACAGCAGCATACTCCAAAATAATTAACCTTTCACCCACTAAAACATCCCCAAACTATCAAATCTTTCTTCAGATTAACTAGAATTTCCACTCCTGCCATGTGGCCTCCTCTGTAAATACATTTTTATTTTAGCTTACAATAAAAACATTGTTTTATTAAAATCAGATGTTTACATAGAGTACCAAATATTTTAAGCATTTGAAAGTTATCTGAGCATTTTTTCCTGACTGCTATTTCCAGTGCAGTTAGTATTTTACATCCAATCCATCTAAGCAATACATCCACTCAGCACATTTGCATGTCCATACAAAGAGGAAAACCAATTGCCAGACTAGAGCGTTTCTGGAAAGCAGCAGAGCAAGTTTGCAGGTCCACATTCTGTTCTGTACAATGCTCCTCTATAGCTCAACAGGTGACAGAACACATCTGCTTTGCATAACACATCCCTCTAAAAAAATCACTGTAGAAACACCATTTGTAAGATCTTTACAACACCCGTAACTATCATAGAAGCCATGTAAGTCAGTAACCACTTAAACAGCACTTGGTGCTTCCTATAAAAACATACTTGTGAAATTACAGCCATGCATTCCCCAAATAACCATTTCTCCTGCTAAACATGGATGGACTTCATTATCCAAGTGTTTACTGCTTTATAAATGAAGAGAATTCTAAAAATGAAGGCCTGCATTCTAAACTGCTGAGAGGGCGTACATAGAATACATTTGTGAAGCTGTTCTACTTCAGTTGTCTCATGGCAACATTGTGAAAAGCCCAAACTGGATTTGCACACATGAACATTTGATATCTGCAGTAAATTGTAGCTCTAATTGTAGTTATAATTAAAGCCTATGATTATCTGTTTGTTGATCTTTTTTCCCCAGATACTACAGTTCAACAAATCGGAGAGCAGTACATTCATTCGATCACCAGCAGAAGAGAAACACATGGGGCATTCTCTTCTGTCAATTTAGGTGGCCCACAGGAATGTTCGTTCTAGATGACAGCACCTATTTACATTGTCTTAAACTTCTGTGTGGAAGTTTCTGTCATAAACAACTTACTATTTTCAAACTAGTTAAGAATAATCAGTCTTTTTCATAGTTTTATCTATATTTTATTTATTTATTGACAATGTATCTAAATTTTTGGCATTGCAAGAAAAAGAAATACTCTTTGTATTAAAATCCACATCTAATGTTTATTCATAATTGCTGTCTGTCTTTAACCACTGTTTACATTACAGAATTAAACAGCTGTCATTTCTACTCTGTTTAGAGATTTCAATCACCAAACCTTATGGAATGTAAGTGGACCAACAGTGCATAGGTAAAGCATCAGGTATACCTCTGCACTTGTTTTTTTACTTAAAGGGCTATCATTAATTTAGTTAGGAATAGCCATTTAAAGGAGCTTTTTGTAGAAGGAGGAAAGAAGAGCAAAGGTCTTGCAGTATGGAGATTTATTGCAGGATAGTAAGGTGGCAGCAGCACCATTACCTTTCCTCACATCCCAGTTAGTACAGCCTAGTGCAGCACACAGGTACGTGATGAACAGCCACACAAGTGTGGCTGAACTATCCTTCCCACTCATCCAACACCTTGGGATAATCATCCTAACTTCACTACCAGTTCCGTTACCTGCAGCAGGTTCTCAGCACAGCAAAGAGCGCCTGCACCTTTATATTGCCAACCAAAGTGTGCCTGTGGGGGATAGACCTCCAGGACTAGTAGGTGGAGAAGTCATGTTCAAACATAAACCCTACTGCATGGTTATTCTGAAGAGTCTGACTGTACATCCCATGTGGGGAAAAATATTATATAAAGTTAACCTGTATGTTAAAAGATGATGAAAAGAACAGCCTATTCCTGAATTGGGTACAGGAATGTGAAAATGAGATTAAACAATAACCTTTACTGCTGTTTAGGATTCTACATAAGAACATTCTCCTCTATAGACTGAAAGTTCAATTGCAAATTAATTATCATACCAACACAATTCCATTTCACACAGATACCAAGAAGATTACAGCTCTCTAGTCGTGTAAATATTCAGACTCAATTCTTTTACCCCAGGGTTTCAACTCCTACATTTGAAATATGCTTCCTATTTTATTTTATTGCACATCATTCCATTTCAAGAAACCAGTTTGATTAATGTTGGATTTTCCCAACTGTGCTTGTCATTTATTGTATACATAAACTTCATATTCACTATATATATAAACATAACACAAACTTAGAACTGTTATGATTGTTATAACATTAGGACTTAGATTCCTAAACATAATTTTTCTCTGAAGTCATGATAATTCATATGCAACTCATTATTTAATTTATAAAATTAATCAGAATAATTTATATACCACTCATTGCACATGTGCAGTCAATTTCATTTTCATCATATATGCACCTAATTATCTCAGTTTTATTTTTATTAATTTTTAAGTGGATAAAGCAAAGATTTATTTTTTTTAGAAACTACATACTTGAAAAGTAATTTATAAAAAAAGAAAAATTCAGTCTTTAACACATATAGTTTTGAGACCTATCTTACATTCTCTCCTATTTCTGCATAGTGTATATATAGAGTAACAATTTCACATCAGGCAAAATTAATCTCAGCTGCATGCAAAAATCTGTCTTTATGTAAAAACCAGCCTAGAAAAGATCTGAAATTAAATGAGTACTCACTTGTTTAGTCTTTGTTTTTGTAATGGTGTCCGAAATGGGTTTCTTCCTCTCTTTAACAGCTGTTTTAGAAAACAGTTCTTCAAACTCATGATAATCTATGGAAGGCTCTTCAATTTTTTCCCACACAAGTGAAGCACTAGAATCTCTAAAGTTAAGCAAAAGACCTATGTAGGGCAACGTCAAACTAAATAAGGTCATAAATGGAGGAATGAAGAAAATAAAACAGCAGTAATTTAAAAGTTGTTGCCTAAATTCTACTAGCAGCATTCTGATAAGATACTAGCAGCATTCTGATAAGATATACTGTTGATTCTCTCCCATACTTATTTGTTTGCTACTTCTTTCACACACAATAATGGTCAGTCTCATTTATATGCACCCACTTTATATACATAGGAATATAAATAGGTTGTATATAGGCTATAAAACATACAGACATGGACACAAAGAGAAGTAGAAATAGACAGTTATCTGCAGACCACTGTGTCACAGTGGCAAGAACTTGAAAAGAAACAAGAAATTCATCATTAAATAACAGCAGAGGATTTTACAAACAGTACTCAGAAGGATTTTACAAGTAGTACTCGGAGACATTAAGAAAAGATTATTAAGGAAACTTCTTTTCATGATCAAGAATGATATTTTACAAACAAACAAAAAGCATCAACAACTGAAAACAAGTATATGAAAGTCATATCAAAGTATCAAAGTTAGGGCTACCAAAAGAGCTTTATGCTGCCATGCAAATAAATTGCAGTTTGAATCTGCCTGCTGAGTGAAAAAAAAAAAAAAAAAAAAAAAAAAAGATTTCAAGGATTTCCACATCGCTGGAGAAAGGAAAGAGGATAAAATGCGTTCAGCATACATTCTAGAGGGAAGATACTATCAAAACTTGACAGTTTTGATACTAGAGAGGAGTGTCAAAACTAGAGAGACCAATGTTATCCTAAAAGTTGAGAAGAAGCAGAAATACAACATTTTAAAAACCATCTCTCAAAACAGTGGCACACAGTCACCCCCTGATCTCTGATTGACTTGTGGTGTGTAACCCCAAAGGACAGGTGAAAACACTACCCTCAAAGGTCTTTCATGTTAAAATAAAGTTTCAGAGAATTTGTGTGCTTTAAATAAAATGGGTACTCCGTTTACATAGCCAGCTACAAATAAAATCCTGTTTGCCCCAAGGTTATCTCAAAGTCCTCCCCAGCAGTAAAAAAAAAAAAAAATACTTTTGCTCATAACATATGACACTATCAGAACAGCCATAAAGTGACACCACACTCTGCACTACTCTATGACTTACCTTTTACTGTGGAGCTGGATTCTTGTCCAGTAAAGAGGCTTCATTGGCCGAGAAGGCTCTATCACATGTTTCCTGCTCCCTTTCTCCTGATTCATCCCCATGACAAAAAAACCAGATGGTAATGGAGGAGGAAGAAACCCACAGACCTGTGGGACTGCTGGGTAGGTGCTGCCCTGGACTGGCGCTGGAAGGGGTGGTGCTTCTCCAGGCAAAGGTGGTGGGGCTGGAGGTGGCATCCCCAATCCAGGCAAAAGAGGTGGTGGAGGGACAGCAACACCAGGCAAAGGTGGTGGAGGAGGTGGAGGGGGGACACCAGCACCAGGCAGAGGTGGTGGAGGAGGTGGAGGGGGGACACCAGCACCAGGCAGAGGTGGTGGAGGAGGTGGAGGGGGGACACCAGCACCAGGCAGAGGTGGTGGAGGAGGGACACCTGCACCAGGCAGAGGTGGTGGAGGAGGAGGAGGGGGGACACCTGCACCAGGCAGAGGTGGTGGAGGAGGAGGAGGGGGGACACCTGCACCAGGCAGAGGTGGTGGAGGAGGAGGAGGGGGGACACCTGCACCAGGCAGAGGTGGTGGAGGAGGAGGAGGGGGCAGGATGCCCACTCCAGGCAGAGGTGGGGGAGGTGGTGGCAGTCCTGCTCCAGGCAGAGGTGGTGCTGGGGGTGGCATTCCCAGGCCAAGCAGAGGAGGAGGTGGGGGAGGGACACCAGCCCCAGGTAAAGGTGGCGGTGGTGGTGGAGGTGGGATGCCCCAACTGGCCAAAGGTGGTGGTAGAGGTGGTGGTGGTGGTACTCCAGCACATGGGAGATGAGGGGCTGAAGGCAGCATTGCTATCTCCCCACTTGGCAAAGGTGGAGGAGGAGGAGGGGGTGGTGGCATGCCCGGTAAAGAGTGGCCCAGGTGTTGCACTGCTGAGCCAGCACAAGAAAGAAGTCCTGAGCCAAGCATGGGTGGTGGGAGTGGTACTCCTGCTGTGGATGTGGGAGTGGCAAGGGAAGGGCCACCTGCTCCAGACAAGGGAGCAGCCAGTTCAGTGGCTGGTAGTGGTAGGGGAATGCTACATGTGGGCTCCAGGGGCAAAGGAGGATGGTGTTCACTACAAGTCACATCTACAGTACTTAGTGGCTGATGGGAAGCTGGTACTTCAGTCTCTCCTTCAAATGTAAGGGACAAATTAACTTCAGGTCCTGGAAGAGGTGATTGTGGTGTACCCTGTACTGATTGGCTTGCATCCAGCGGCACCGAGATTAGCTTCGGGGACAGAATTAAGGAGATTTCAGAACAAAACATGGGCTGTAGTTCTAGATCTGGCAATTTCTGAGTTGGCCCTTCACTTTTGCCCCCTTCTAAGTGCGGCGGTGGGGGTGGCTGTGGCAGTGCATTGGCTGAAGGCATTGTGTGTGTTAAATAATCCTCTGTTGGAGACGTTTGTACAGATCTCGCTTGTGACACAGTCCTGGGTATGGTCTCCTCTCCATTTGTTTGAAGAGTCACACTGCTGAGTTCCCTGCAGACTGTGCGTGTATGCTCATTTTCCTGCTCCCTTCCAACAGTCTGTACCTCTGCAGCAGGGAACTGTTTCTCTAGTTCTGCAATTTTGGTCCTCAGATCCTCAATAGTTTGCTCAAGTTGTTGGATGACACTGGCACGCTCCTCAGATTTTACCTCAAAATCATCCTTTGAAAGAAAATAAATATATAATTAGCACAAAACAGAGAACATTCATCACCATACTAAAAGAAAAAAAAAATTTTTGTATTCCAGGTGTTCAGAAATAAGCCAGTTATGATAAGCCTTTAAAAACAGAGGTATCATTTTGGTTATCTGCATCTTACAATGGAAGAAGATATCTTAAGAAAGTGACTTGCTTCAGCATGAAACTACCTTCATCAGTATGAGTGTGTTTTAGACTGTGATTATATTTGGCAAATTTTAGATTGAGATTATATTTGGCAAAACCAAAAATCATCAGCAACTCCTCCCTCCTCCCACATACCATGACCAAGAAAAAGACCAACCACTGAGCACAAGTATCACAAGCATTTGTGTACACATGGATATGCAGATGGCATTGGGAAGGGCACGACATTACTTTAATTATGTTAACTGAAAATATGCTAAGTGTTTCTTCAAAGGGATGTGCTCTGCGTAACAGATTTAACAAACTATTGACTGCTGGATTTCAATATACACCTTAATGATACAATACAGATTAAGAATGCAGAACATAACAAATATGTACTTTTTGAAAACAGCTAATCTCGGAAAAGAATAATTATGCTTTTCTCCAGCCAGCATGCTTGAGAAGGAAAAGTAAGAAAAAAACTAAGGGAAAACTTTCCTCCCACCCAAAATCTGAAACTCTTCTGCCAAGTGACAGACTGAGGGTAACGTTAGAAAAGCTTCCTGAATTGTTTATTCTGTATTTGACATTTTCCACATTTTTTATACCTTTCTGTGAAGCATCTGATACTGCCTGCTGTAGATTGACTAGAAGAAACATTAATTTTAAATGGCACAGTAATTCCTATGTTTTTAAGTAAATACCAGTAACAAATGGTACTAAATTTAATGGGTATGTGCTTTTATCAAAAGGTACCAAAAGAAGCAGCCTAGTCCAAAAATAGCTGTTTGTGCTTATGCAGGAAAGTTGAACAAGAAATAGAACAGACGTGACTTTACAACACAAAATTTTTTAATAAAGAGCTTATTATTTTCTAGTTGCATGCATTTACTTTTTAGTACTTTCTTTTTTCTTTAAAAGTTTGTCATGCAAGAGGTTTCCCAAGAGGCTAAAGTAGAACAGATATTAAGTGCCTTTTTGTTCCCTTTTATAAAATCATAAGCTTTGTGGATGAAACTGTAGGCTTACTTCATAGGAAATCTTTCAAATATTCAGAGTTTACAGGTCTAGTAATGAAGCCTACAAACAAACATACAGTACCTGATATACTAACTGCCTTGATTTGTTTCAGGAAGATGATGTTTTTCATCTCATACTTTGTCACATGAAATATTTAAAAGGTTTTTTTTTTTTTTTTTTTTTCCTGGAAAATGAAGTTGTAACTTCCAGCTGGGACTATTAACAATATATATGTTCATTAATACTTAAAAAAAAGTTTCTGCACAGAATTGGTTTTCAAACATAAAATTTCAATTTTGTGTTTATCTTAGAGTTTCCCAGCTGTCCTAGAGGAATCCCAGAAGTAAAACAGTAACTACTATATTTAAAACAAATATTGTTTGATTTTGAATCACTTTTATCAAAACTTACAATCCCCTACATTGTCTGAAGTTTCTGGAACAGCAGTTTGAACCGTAAGTTGTGGATTATAACTAGGTCTCCATACCAAACTTTAAAGAGAAATGTAAAACAGAGAAAGGAACATCAAAAAAGTTTTTAAATGAATAGTGAAGGAATGAACACAACAGACATATCAACAAACAGTATTATAACAAGGAAAAAAGGCTGAAAAATACATTTCCATTACAGACTACTCATGGTGTTTCAATCCACTCAGCTTCCTTTAATAACACAATACTTTGTAACAGCAACAGTTTTGTTGAAGAACTTTGTTATAAAGGAGAAAGATAACATTCTATTACTCCTTTGTTTCTTCTGCTCTTATACCCCTACTAGTCACCTGTAAATACAATGAGGCCTATCAATTCTTCAAAAGGCAACCTTATCAAAGGATATGAGTTCCTAGGATTATTAAGGCCACACACTAGTTTCAGTTATTTGAGAACAAATCCAGTTTCCCTACATTGTAATTATCCTAAGATTCCATTTTAAACTGTAAGAACACTCCACCAAGGGTTTTGTAACAGATAGAGCTTTCCAATCCTATCTGGATTAGAAAATTCATTCCTGCCACAAACAGAACGAAGCCAACAAGATTAGACACAATATTAAATGGTTCTGAAGAGATTTGCCTTAATGATGTCTAATCTCAGAACTGTTCACTGTTTTAAAAACTCATTTACTCAGGAGATTGGATTCAACTTTTCACAAGAAAAAGAGACAATCCCTGAATCTTGAAATTCTACCTGTACTACAGCAAAAGCCTAGAATTTACTGTTTTACAAGAGAATTTACCCTGTAGACCATGAAGTTTCTTTCAAGAGAAGTTGGGGTTTTTTTTAAAGTTTAAAAGGTGAGAAGATTAAGCAATTCCGAAAAGAAACAAAAATATATTGAGGAATTAAAATTACTTTTGACCTGAAAAACAGTTTTTCTGCTGTTCTTGAGACATGGCAAACAAACAACCTGGTGATTTGCTATTGTGTTGTTATCTAAGAATTACCTATATATCCACGTTTTCAAAGAAACAGAATATTATGGACAAACAAGACTTTGCTGTGAATGCAGAGATATTTATCCAGAGGAAGTTACATAATTTAAATTTATTGGGTTTTAAAAAACAAAACAAAGCCCCAGTATTTATATGCTTCAGTAAATATTTTAGATAAACAGTGATATTTTTCATTTGTACTTTTAAGATGCCCCCATATTAGCTTAACTAGATTTCTGCTTTGCCCCTAGCAAGAAGTTGAAAGTTTTCCTCTAGACAAGAAAGGGCTTTATCAGACATAAGCTGCAGCAAGTTTCCACTATCCACAACAAGGAAGGAAATTTAAAACTTATATAAGTCCAATCAGAAATTAAAATGAGTTTGTTTTCTTAGAAGAATAAGCAAGGGAAGACATAATTTTTCACACATGTAAAAGATGCTCAAAAGCTGTTGACAAGAAGACCCAGATAAAAAATACATATAATAAAAAGATGATTTATTTTTAATTAAGAGGACAATTCCACAGCAGAAACCTACAGGGTTTAAAAGAGATATGAGGGAATTCTGTCTTGCCTAGAGTTCTGACCCAGGACCCGGTTACTGTGGAACAGTCTTCTTTCTGTAAAGAAAGAAAGAAAGGTGGAAGCTTAAGCCTTGCTTTATCCAGGTGACTTGAGTGTGAAAGAAGCGAGCAGGAAAAAAAAAAAAATCCAGAGGGGTATGCCTATAGAATGGTGCCTAACATTTCTCAAACAGGTTATATATATTCCATGTGCAATATGTTGGATGCTCATTCTGGGACTGCTGGACTGGCTGTGTTTGTGTTGCATCGATAGGCTTGTGTGCGTACAGTGCCAAACTGATCTGGGAATACTGGCTTTATTGTATCAAGGTTGTACACTTGGATCTGCACATGTACCAAAAACCTGTACATTACATCCAATTCATTCCAATGTTTTCATGTTTTCCACATGTGCACATCAGATGTCCAGTGTAAAACTGATTAATACAGACAGAACACACCCAGGATCTTCATACATGTAAAATCTCAGATTGCAGCTACTTTCTCTACTGAGTCTGACAGCCTAGTTTCAAAGATGAGTGACTGAAACCTACAGATCCTCTAACTAAATTTCCAGGCAGAAAAACCCTCATGTGTCACTGAAATATAGCCCTAGTCTATATGTATACAAGTATAGACACATATATGTGTTTCTGTATTATATATTTATCTATCTCAACTTGCATTTACTTAGATACTTTATGAACAGCCATAATAAGTCTTTCTCTTCTGAAAATAAACATAATGGCAGTTCTTAATGGTAACTTTGGAATATTTGGAAAAAAAAAAAAAAAAAAAAAAAAAAAGGACATGCTACAGTTTAGTTTTAGAAGTTAATGACTTATACTATTAGAAGCCAAGAAGTTGCATCAGCAGTTTGATATTTTTCAGCAATTTGTCACTTAATGTAATGAAATTTCCACTCTGTGTGAAATTCATATTTAGACGATAGGATTATACTACCTTTTTTTTTTTTTTTTTTTCAAAAACATTAACCTTTTAGATTCTTTACATCAGAATTTATGATTCAGAGTCTATGCTGCTACCTGGTTGCAAGCACACACACGGAATAGAAGCATAGAGTTAAACAGGACTAAGATGGCAAAATAGAAGACCCCACAGGTATTCCAATAAGTCAACACCTGGTGGTACTAGCAGCATCCAGTTACTTGGAAGGATGCTCTTTCCAACTGCTCTGTTAATAAACGCCTCTTTTCTACGTGAAGTGAAAAAATTTTGAGTGTGCCTGCTCTCTCAATGGCACAAAGTAGTGCCAGTAAGAATTTAATTCAGAGAAATGTGATCTCTAAAGGTTTCTCTTTAAAAAAAAGGCTGCCTCATTTTCAAAGCTACTTCTTGGAGCTGCAGCTCGATCTTAAGAAAAGAAGACACAACATTTTAACAGGCATTTTCAAACGCTACAGCGTTTGTCAAATGAGAAGTACAATGGACACTTGATTTGCATTCAAACAAAATAGCATCCATCTAATTAATTCTCACCATTTCACTTAATCCTCAAAGCCCACTGTAGCATTTTAGTTTTACAGTAATAGGAGTCAAAAGTTACCAAACTTGCCAATGGCATTAGGGAGAACTGCTGTAGGAACATAATTAGTATTGGATGTTAGTTTCTTCCTCAGACTGCGAGATCAAATCTTTTTTTGAGAAGCTTTTATTATACTGAAGGTGCATGTCTGGGGACAAAGGAGATGTTTTCACAATAGTTTAAACTACTCTCTCTGTTTCTTCCTACAACCAAAAGGAAACGTGATGCACAGCTCCAACAGACCACTGGAAAAGCAAGCCCTGGAATAGAAACAATGTAATGCACTGCCCTACCTGAAGTGATAAATTTTTTTGGTGGGCATGAGGTAATCTCCCACACAGTGACACAGTGAAACAGACAGATGACACCAGCCTGCACTGTGCTGGCACTGGGACTAGTTAGGTCTTCCTAAGCTAAAGAGCTTGGACATGGCTAATCAATCAAGAGATTTTGTCATAACCTATTATGGGTCACAAAAAACCCCAAACCAAACCAAAACACACTATATGCAGAAATCAATAATTATTGCAATTCAAATAAACAAACATAGGATCAGGAGGGAGCAGGGACCTTTGAAGAAAGATGCATGAACTACAAATACCAACTTCTAAAACTGGAAGTCAGAAGAAAACAGTTTTATTCAGACCGTTTCTTGAAGCTTCTGTTCTTGAATAGTTTGAATTCCTTATCCGTGGGCTAAGTACATTTCAGAGGATAAGATCCCAGTTCTTTACAGTTCCCAAAATTTAGTAAATAATAAAAAACAAAACCAAGAAATCGGCTGGAGATGCATCAAAGATTGAAAGAGTTTTCTCTATAAGTTGCAAGACTCCTAACTGAGCTGAAATATAACCTTAGGTTATCCACAAGTTATGCTAAAATAGGAACCTCAAAAGAATTTTTGTAGATTACAGACAAGACAAGATAAAATAAAGTCTCACAGAACCACTGACCACCCTAGGAGCTACACAGCAGTCAACTATAGTTACTGTTGTCTTACATAATGTTACTTTCAGCCTGCACAAATAATGTTTTCCAGTCTGCCCAGAAAGTTTTAGACCTGTTTAATTTAAAAAACCCCAATCAAATAAACAAAAACCAAAAAACAACCACCCTCCTCAAGTCTTGAAGGATTCTCTCCTAACGTACATGAAATATTATTAGAGAAGCATGAAACAGTAGAGCAGTAAAAATTAATGACTTCAAAAAAGGCTTACCCATTCATGTAACTTAAGAATGAAGAAACTGGTTTAGCTTTCCTGCCACTCACTCACCTATGCCAGCAATCCAATAAGCAACAGGTACCTTAAGAGTGACAATTTTCCTTAAAAGTTGGGCTAAAAACTGTTCTGGATTTATTTTCTGCTCAATATTTAGGCTGTTTATAGAAATGACTATCACATGATGAATCACTTCCTTTCTTCTATCACCTGTCCTAATATATTTTGACTATGAGTTTTTAAAAGGTCTGAATAGTTTTCCTCTGTATCCAGGCTAAGGCAACCATCCATCTCATTAAAACAAAATAAAATATGGCATACCTTTAACATTACTACATTGGCATATTAGAAAAGGAGTGAAACTATATCACACTAGGCCTTTTCTTGATTTTCCATTCAACTTGAGATTGACCAGCAACCTCAGAAGAAGTCACTGAGTAAACTATTTCATTCCATTATTATTTCTGTGTTCTTTATATACAGAAAATATACTAGGTTTTATGCTACAAATAGCAGTAAGGATTGTATTGCTCAAATGTGAACATTAATAATCTAAATTTGAAGGACTCAGAACACCTTTAATTTCTTCTCCTGAGCGTTCAGTACTGGAGATCGAAAAAGGTGAACTTTTCCAGGTGAACTTTTCCACATCCTGATAAGCAACTGTATGATACTTCTACCCAGTACTTGCCCTTTTTATCCAAGAGTTCAGCCAGACCACAAAATGGGAGGTTCAAATATTGCTTTTGTTTCAGGCTTCCAGCAGGGAATAAACAGTAAAAAATATCCACAGCAAGAATAAATCTTTGTAGAAAAGGATAAATAGTCTTCACTACCCTGAATTATAATCCTACTACTCACAACAGAAGAAGTTTGGAGAAATAGAATCAGTGTCTTCCCAAATGTATCCACAAACATGCTGAAGGCAGAGGGCTGGAGGTCAATCAGCTTCTCTAACTCTTTGAAAGTATGAAGGCTATACTAGAAGCAAAGCTGTGTCATCTTGGGTGAGAGAATATTAAATAAAATCAATCACCATAAAATCATCAAAGATGAGCTTTACATTTTGAGAGGTTAAGTAAAAACTTTTTGGTATCATGGACATTAGAAAAAAAATCATTTGTCTTTACTAAAAGTTGAATATTGAAAAAAAATAAAGTAATTAAACATTCAGGAATATGTGAGTTAACTTTTATCAGTAGTTTTGGGCTTTGAATATACCTATCAGCATATTCTCTAAAGAACAAATAAAAATATGTATTTAAAAATAAAGAACAGAAAAAAAGTGATCCTACTGGTTTTACTTATGCCAACTTAAAATGGTGAACCTAATGATAACTACCTTTTGATCGGCTTGTAAGTAGAAGTTAAACTGGTTAGTCTGTTTTGTATCCAAAGAGTATAAATTCTTCTCAGATTTACTTTTAAGTTCTCATTCAAGTATGGCAATATACCATGGTTATGTCTGGGTTGTTTTTTGTTTGTTTTTGTTTGTTTGTTTGTTTGGGTTTTTTTATATAATTTTGGATATTTCTAAGTTAAAGAAATATCCATTTTTACTAAGAAAGGCATTCCTTATCTCTCTTCCACACACCTGGTTCCATGGAAATTCTCAGGATCTACACCACTGTGAAGCAGCACCTGACCTTTAATGCTGAGAAAAAAAAGAATTTAATCTTTAGAAAATGGCTCACTTCTGAATGCATGGGGTCTCTCAAATGGGTTAAGAAAACTCGACCACGAGGTCAGTCTGTCCTGCTAGGAATGTCATAAGAACATATTTTCTTTCAGTGACCAGATAATCTTTGGAGACGCATATTATGGAACGTGCACATATGCACACACACAAACACAAACTTACATATACACATTTTCATGCTGTTGTCTTGCATTTAATATGATTTCTTCATCTGTTCGCTTTAATTAAATTTATGTGAAGTTCTTTTTAAAGAAATTTGGAAGGTAGGTAAATACTGTAGTGCCTAAAATATTCTATGTAATCCAAAATAGTATGATACTACTGAATATACAAAAACTCTCTCCAAAAGGTGCCAGGAATTTCATATAAAAGTAGTCAGACTTGAAGGGGAATTAATAGATTTTCATATGAAATAGGATTTTGGTTTGGGGTTTTTTTCAGAGTATTTAAGAAAAAGTATTTTAATAATTAATAAACACAGTCCTGCTATATATTTTGCTTTGACCAAGAATGCATAGATGGAATGAACACTCTCTCAATTTAACTATTTTTCACAAGGAAAAATAATGCTGAGTAAGAGAAGAAAATAGAAAGCAGTTTAAAATTGCACTTTCAGTAAGTGTATGCCAACCATGTATTTCTATTCACTGCTCCCTCAGAGAGGGGACAGTGCTCTGCTAGTATTTTACAAGAAGCTCGCTGTAAAAGGCAAGAGGAAAAACATACCTGTTAGCTAAGACCTGTCCTATACAATAATTCATCTTCTCAGAAACAAAAGCCAAGGATTTTAAATGCCACCAAGTAATTCTGTTTAAAATAAGTTGCTCAGTTTTACTCTCATTTTTCCTTGTTTTCCCACCAGTGATAGAAGAAAGGAAAGTCTGTAAATCCTATGTCAACTTCCATCAGATAGAATTTGCAGGCACACTGTTCAGGTATTATTACTGCCTGAACCTTAAGGTTCGTGCTACTTTCAAAGAAGTTGAATCAAAAATGACAAAAAAAATCTGTCTGGTTAAGCCTAAGTATAAAGCATAGTCAAAATGGAAAATGCAGAATGCTCATTATAATTACTAGATGCAAAGTTTATATTATGCTCTGCCATAGTCTCATAAAAGTGTGATGTAGAAGAAATTTTAGTCTCACAATGGCCAGGAGGAAGAACGCAAAAATGTGGTATTGTCACTCTACTGAAATTTATACCAATATATTGTTCCTTTTAAAGAAGCAAAGATTGCCTTCAAGCAAAACAATGGAAGTCAATCCAAGTATTGTGAAGTCTGGATATAATACAAAATACTAACATTTGTTCTGACAATTAACTGCTTTTATTTTTCTACCACACAGGCTTGACTTATTATACTCCTTTGTTTTTATTTAAATATGGAGTCTATGATTTATATTTTACGTATATCAATTGAGTAAAATTAGTTCAGATGCACTTTTATTTTTCTGATGAGGGAATCTCTTCCTCATCATAACTAAATGGAAAAGATTCAGGATTATGGTTGAAGAAATGAATTTCATATCCAACAGAAAACTGACCTCTTTACATTATGGTAATTCAGCAGTAAAACTTTCAGATTATCACTACAAAAACACTAATCCAGATGTTTTGTAGACCAAAAAATGTATCCTTTTCATGGGATTAAAAGAAAAAAAAACTTCACAATGACAGAACTTTCTAAACATTTAATGTTTCAAGATTGTTGTTATTATTTTTAGGACACAGTTTTATTATCTTTGAGAGATGCTCCATTCACTAAACCTTGGTCAGACTAAAAATAGTAAGTGTGCATACTTTTTACAGGCTAATGTATTAACCACCAGAAAATCACCACTTTCTGACAAAAAAACCCCAAACAAACAACAAACAAACAAAAAAACCCCAAATAATTAATAGTCTCACTGTAAAGTATCTGCAGAAACTCCTGGGAAGGATTTACGCGTGCTTTACAGTCCCTTCAAAAATACTTAACTGCCATCTAGTGGCTGAGTAGGGCAGCTTTTCTATGTCTTTCAGGCTCTCTAATTAAACACCTCCCTGATTTCTAATATTTCTACTTATGTTTTCATTCTTCCTTCATGACCTATGAAATTCCAACATTATCAGAAGACAGTGTTTTAGTCACAAAGTTCAGCTACTAGTCATATAGGAAGGACAGACTGGAACAATCTCTGTTTAAATTATATTGAGGTCTCAACTCAGAGAACCTTACTTCTTATTTTAAAAAGTTTGATTAATTAGTGAATCTACTACAGTTGTCGAACATGAAAAAATCTTTTAGTGCTTATTAGTCTTTCTAAAACAAAACCAAAAAGACACCTGAAAATTGCAGCATCCTTAAACTGAAGAGTAAATTCTAATATTAAGAATCAAAGGCAGATATCCATCAATAATAACCCCCCCCCCCCCTATATTTTATGAACATAAAAGAGAGCAAGCCTGATTTTCACTTATGTCTTGGAGTGAAGTTCAATGGAGGTTAGACTTCCCTTCACTGCCCAAGCAAAATTCTCTGTACTTCAGCAGTTCCTATGATCCCAGCAGTAAAGTCTTCTGGTAGGTTTCTATCATCCCATTCAAATAAACTTTATTTCCTCTCTGTGCATTTTTGATAAAGTATATCTAAATCTCAAGGCTAACACAAAAACACTACCTGCCCATATATGCTTCCTGATATTCACTCACTTAAAACTAAGATAACCCAATTCTAATACTTCACATTGAACTTATAGTTAGGGCGTAGGTTCCTGCACACCACATACTGCAAGCTTGGCTGTATTTTTTGCAAGATGAGAACAAAACTGATTTAAACTACTGATTTTTTTCAGCTTTACGTTTTCTGAGATTGGGGTATACTGGAATGAAGTTGCGGGAAGTTTACATCGATACAGTTCTCCTTGAACAAAATATCCAATTCTATTTGTCAGGACAGAGACCATCAGTTAGCTATGTTATTTACTTTAAAAAATGTAACAGGTACAGACTTCACTATCATTCAGTTCATATAGAAAACTTTCAAGAAGTTTTGTTTTTTTCACACTCCTTTCTTTCCTCAATAGGAAAGTGAATATAGTAGATCTTTGTGAATACAGTCTACTTTTTTTTGGTCTTTGTTACCCAAATGTTTAGCTTTTTTTCTCTGCTTAAATTTACAACTTTAGCAATCATACTTTTGTAGGAAAAGAATTGTCTTAGGAGAATGCTCATTGTCTCCCCAAGCTTCCTCTTTCTCCTTACAAAATGTAACCCAGAAAGTAGTGAAGGGACAGAAGAGGAGTGGCACTTGTTCCCAGGATCACTGTGTCCTTCTTAAATAATATCTCAAGAAAGAACATGCGAAATGAAGCAGTGTGAAAAAAAGCCATAGCCACAGAATGGTTTGGGAGCTCATACAGGAAGAGTGCTCAATTTTCCTACAATTTCTGTTGAACACAATTGTTAACCAGTTTCAGCTACAGTTTGCCTCTACTCTGGTGAAAGCCACGTAATACCAAAATAAAACCTCCCTTTTAAATTGTATTCTTTCTGTATGCATTTTAGAATTATTTCACCATTTCAGATAAATCTTACATTTACCTTCTTTATCTTACTTTCACCTGCAAAGAATCACCTTTCTGCAATTTCGTTTAAGAGAGAGTTTTGAGCAGCATGCATGTTTCCAAGACAAAGTCTATCTGTGACATTTTACAATAAAGAAAAGTAAATCCCAATTCTGCCAATTTTTTTTTTAATAGACTGATTACTTACTTATCTTAAAGGATATCACAATCTTTTTTCTTGTATTATATGTTAAGCGTCAAAATTGGAACATTTCAAATGTCACGAAGTTATTACCCTAAGGAGTTATAATAATTTGTAGTTAAAGAGTAAGAAAAAGGTCCCCACTGAAAGGCTGAGAGAGGCGTTACCAGCAAAGTGTGATAGTCAAGAAGGTTCTAAAGAGACACTCCAAGACTCAGACTTAGGATGTTTTGAAGTTGGAAAGTATATTCAACATGGCACACATGTCCTTTAATTTAGAGTTTTTAAGGCTAGAGTTGTTTCCCAATGATATTGTTGGAAAGTGCACCAATAGATCATGCAGCATAAATCTGTCTTCAGTGCCTGAGAAATGCCAAAATTTTATCTGGTTGTTACTACCACTTGAAGTATGTGGCGTTCCAAGAAGCCATATAATTTTGGTTAAGGAATTATTTGCTGGTTTAAATGGAGTGAAAAAAACCAAAAGTGAACGACTGTGACGGAAATGTTACAGGCATAAGAATGTTTTGATGGTAAGCTTTTCTACTGCAAATATAGTTTAAATACTCAGTGTAAACTGTCTCATAACCAAACTGTTAGAAATTAGCGTGGTCTGGCAAAGCCTCATTTCCTGACACAGGACTGGAGAGACCAGTCATTGTCAATGTCATAAAGAATTCATTACATCCAGCTGTTGATCCTTAAATAAATGTAATGAGGATTTTCTTTTTAAATTTGTGTGATACACAGAACAGGCACTCATTGCAAACAATTTAAAAAAAAAAAAAAAAGATTTTTATAATAAGGCATATAGGAGAGCAAGGATTTTAAGTGACTTTCGAACCACTTCAGCTTTGTTGGTTCTGGGATGTCCCACTACTAACCAAAGCCTAATTTCCACATACTTGTTTTACAAGTTAAAAGCTTTTTTTAAAAATTTCTTTTCTGCTAAGACTCTGTTTTTGCCTAACGTGAACAAAATCAAGCAAACCCGAATACTGAGTTAAAATATAGGGAAAATTGCAAGGGTACCACAAAAGATCAGGGTTGAGAAGCAGAAAGGAAATGGGCTCTTGCACAAAAGTACAGCTGTCAAATCTAAACATCAGGTTTGAAGGTGGAGTTTCTAAATTAGGATATTCAGTTTTTCTCTTCTTCCTTCACTAAAGGAGTTAGAGCTAACAAAGCTTTCTCTGTTCATACCGGGAAGACTAAGTAGACATTGTAGCTGCTCTTTGGCATTTCAAAACGAGGACTTGAAATAGTTGCCAATTTTTCTTATTTTTCCTCCACTTACCAATTCCTGCACTAAAAGCACATCGCTAAACCCTCAGCTTTTTTAGTTGCAATTTTTAGAAATTAGCTATTTTGGACTCAAAAGAGCTGTCTTAAAAACTTTAGGAAATTATGCTGCAAAATATGAAGGTCACATCTAACATTTTAAAGGTAAGGAAATGGAGAAGATATATTTTAAAAAGCCCCTTACAGTGGCAAGAAAGCATAGAATCCAGGCTTTGTGTGTGTAATTTCTGCTTTTAATTTAGAATTAATCTGAATCTTTTAGTTAACTCTATCGTGAGATAAGTTACCAGCATCATGTTACATTTGCATTTGTTTCTATGTTAATATCAACCATTGCCAATTATTTTAACAGCATGTGGAAAATGCATTTCCTAGGGAAAGGAAATGGAAGAAGCTTGCAAGTAGACTTAGTCGATTAGTTTAAAATTTTAGAATAGAACTCTTTTCCTTTGTCATATATTGAAATGAGAAAAATCATCTACTTGGATAACTTCAGCCAACACTTGCTTTCTTCCAAAATAAAAACTATGGACAAGCTAGATAAAGAATAAAAGAGGCTAGATCTCTAATGGAAATTTTTCGTAGTATTTCATCACATTAAAAAAGTACAAGTAATACCAAAAATAATCTGATTGCAGAAAAGGATTTACCTACAAACATGATGAAAAAAAGTTAGTCCAATCATTCTATTTTCAAGATGTTTTTATAGATTGATATAGATATATATCTATAGATTGATATATATCTATAGATTGATATAGATACTGGTGGATAGGTAGAATACACTCAACTGTTTGGGACTGTACAGAAATAGTTTGAACACAAAAAACCTTTTTACCCACATTCAGTAACTCAAATGAAATAACTTCCACTCTGATTTTCAAAATAAACCAGAATGAAGATGACATTACATAGCAAAAACTTGAGATTATCTCCTGTAAATGAGAAAATATTTCTGTAAATGAGAATATCATTCTGCTCTTCATTGCTGAACAATAGTACAGAATAGAAGTTCACAGACATAAGAGATCAACACTGAGCAAGAAGGATGGGGATCTCTAAAAATACTAGCAAATGCAATTCAGTAATCAGACAACATAATAGGCTAGCTTTAAAAATAATAAGAAAACCAACCTGAAGTAAATGTTATTTGACCAAGCAATCAAACAGTGCTCTACTGCTGCTGGTTAAACTTCATTCGTACAGCAAAAAAATCAGTTTCTTTTAGGTAAAGTACCTAAGTATTCATGAATGTTTCCATTAATTATATTTTCAATTAAAATTATTTTAATTAATAGTCTCTAAGTTTTAAATGCTGTTAATTATGGAGGTGGAAGAATTTAGGTAACTACAACAACTCCATTACTGGTTTTTGGCAAGACAAAAGCCGTAAAGGTAATTGACCAATGCTCAACAAATACTTGATTGAGCCTGGATTAAATTTACAGGTCCAGTGATCAGTAGCACTAAGCATTTCTTATTTTTTCTCTCAAAAGCAAATCACTGATCACTTTCACAAATGCTGCTCACTGCAGCGATGCTTGAACCATTATTCATTACCAAATAACCCCCCAAACCAAAGAAAACCCCAAAAAGCAAACTCCATCAAGAAGAAAAAAAAAAAAAAAAAGAAAAAACGACAACAAAAAAAACCCACCCCAGACACATCAAAAGCTTTTAGCCACTCCTTGTTCCAAACTAAGATTTAAGGATACCAGAACTTTGCCTTCCTTTTTATGACTTCTGGAACAACTGAATAGTCTTATTCACTAGTAAGTCTCATACTTGTGATGAGAGAGCTTTCACAGAAAATAAGCAAATCTTTTGAGGAAATAAAATTTGAAGTTCCTCAATTCCATCAAACTGCAAAACATTAAAGAAGACTATAACATGAATGGCAACATGTTAAAAAAAAAAAATCTAGATTGTGTTTTCGTTGAACAAGCCCAACTCAGACTAATTCTCTACTTGTAGCTGTACTACATCATCTCCTTTTGAAGTCCAGCATGGCACCCTAAATCTGTTCATTTACTACCTATAAGCTTCAGTGCAGAAATAGGAACAAAAAAAAAATTAAATCTGCCACTGTTATTCACAGGAACTTTTGTAGATTAGCTAATATAACCAAATCTTTTATTGCTATTCCTTAATACCATCAGACCTCCAGAACCAAATGTTAACTTCTGAGTGAACAATAACATTTTACAAGAATCACCTTAAGCAGGCAGAAACCTTGAATCTTTGTACCTAGATACACTACAGAGCATCTAAGTATTTCAAAATAAAAATTTAGTATCAAAAATATATTTCTGAATGTTTCCATTCAGAACATTCACTACTATTCAGTACTACACAAAACTATTGCAAAAATGGCTGAAGTACTGCTTTTCCAGACTTTTTACACAATAGCCAAAACATTTCTGTTAGAATCTTACCTGTACCCGCTGATCCTCATCTATGCATTGCTTCTCTTTTTCTAGGACAGTAGATTTCAACTCTGAATTTGAAAAGATACAGATTTTAAAAGTTCTATTTAAAAAAAGTTTCATTAATCTTTAAAAATACACATTAATAATTTCATTATAAGAGAACAGAGTTAAAAAGAAAACCATTAACTGTTCCACTTTCCAAATTATCTATCTAAAATTAAATGGGCAAGTTGTATGCATAAATAAAACCAGCCGGATCTCAATTTGCAATGTATTTATTATGACTCAACATTAAAAACTATCATCTTAAATGTGTAGTGTATAACACTTAAAATAAGTCATTTTTTATTTTTAAAATTTCTGATTCAAATAAAAATAGTTACTTATGGCTCTATATTATATATTCCATAGAAGGTCAAATAAAAATTCTCATGCTTGTTCTTCCCATCCATTTTCATTAAGAAGTATTTCTATTCTTACAGTCGGCAGATTGTGTCTGTTCACAAAAGGCCAGAAGAACGCATAAACAGGATGATGACTGTTGGCAGCTCCACTGTCTTCATACTCTTCTCTGGCCCTCCTCTGCCCTACTGTCGAAATTTGAGATCTCCACAATAGGACAAAGTATGATACAGATCTAAATTCACTTTTAAAAAGTGTGCTTAAATCCAATTTGGCTTACTATTGAAAATGCACTTTCAGAAATCTCAATTTTATCCTGGCTTTATTATTTGCTGCCTATAGCATCTCGGCCCTACAAAGGGTTGGTTTGGGACTGTACACTTATTGTCTAAGTGTACAGTCAGAGCCTCCCAGAACTAGAGACATTCAAGTTGAAGATATAAAACTAATTCTTCACCTTTGTACCGAATTTCACACCCTCTCTTTTGCGTGCATAACCAGCATTAATCTGATTTTTTAAAATTTTGACAGTGTTACTTGTTTACATTGAAAAATTAAACAACCATACTTCATTGTAGTAGTATCTTCTTCAATTATTTTGTACTTTGGAATAAGTAATGAGAAACCTAATGAATCTCTAAGCATTCCTTCAATAAATTGTCTTTAAATGGAGAAATACATTATTTGTCCCAGAATGATAGTTTTAAATGGAAATAAACATCTCCAATTATCACTGTGACAATGAAAAATAAAATAGCAGTGAGACTAAGAACTTTTATCTGCACATTTTACCTTGAAAATAGGCATCAAAACAAAACACCACTTCCCAAATGAAATAATTTTCTTATATTAAAACCTGGATAACAATTATTCTATCTTAAAATACTGTTCTTTGAGATTGCTGTTTTCACAAAAACATTCTAACTTAAACCAAACCTAAGGACAAAACAAATTACATGAAAACGCTGACTGTCCTAATATCAGCGAGACAGGTATTGTACATTTCTGCATTATTTCCACAGTGCTGTACTTCAATTGCCACAGTGCTCCATAAAAGAAATAACAGATTTTGAGCTGGAAATGACACAAGTGTGTAACAACCCAACAGACGTTCAGGACCCTCAAGTCTTTTGGTAAGCCATTGCAGAGAATAACAGAGACTTATTTTTAATTTATTTATGGAAGACAGGAAGTTTTGGAGTTAAAGCATAGGGCTTGAATTAAAAGCTCCGCTTTCTGTTCTGACCGTTCTACAGATTTCTTCTCTGACCTTAAAGAACCTCTCTGTGCCTCAGTTTCCTTGCCTGATAGGAGAAAACTAGAAAAATTAAAAGCAAAACAAAAAACACCCAGCAGCTAAACAGTGAAAGACCTCTAACCAGCTTCGGAGCTACTGTTAATGATGCCTCCTTGACTGGTCATAGCCTAATTTTGTACACAGAACAATAGAAATATTTTTCTTATACCTGCCCAGAGAACATGTGTGTTTCACATCCTTCTTCTGTCTTCTATATAGTGTATAGTGTACCACTATACAGTAGGCAAATCTGTTGACCACTAGCAGAAATAGTAAAGAAGCTGTGGTCCAGAACCTCTGGACTCATAATTCCTAGACATTTGGCCTCCTCACAGCTTTCTGACAATCCCAGCTGTTGGGCGGCAAAATGTGCAAGGAGAAAGTTTCATTGCCAGTGGCATTTATGCTACCCCTTGAAAATAAGCAATCCTCAACCTGTTTTACTATTAAAATTGTTTATTAAAACAGTATTTCAAGTTTTATCTAACAGAATTGTTGCCAGTCATAAAAAGCTTAATGAGAATGCTACTAATGAAATGAACGTTCACTCCTCATTGCAACCAAAATAATCCCACCAAAACCAGTGAATAATTATTTTCTGGTAAAAACTATTAATGTCTCTTCCAAAGGAAGGGAAGAGTATTAACATTTTTAAACTAAGCAATTGTCAGATAGATGTTTTATAAGTAACCTGGACGACAACTTTTTTCGGCTAACTCTACCTCAATTGATTTGCAAAACCTGGAAAACTTCAACAGTATTTGGGCATTGCTGATCTCACCAAAGCCTGTGTGAATGCTTTTAGATTTCTGTATGGTTGAGAGAAACTTTAAGATGAATTTGACCTTTTTTTACACCAGGTTTTAATCTTTGCTAATGTTCTAGTACTAGTAAAGAAATGTACACACACACAATGTGGTAGCATTCCTTGTTATGCAAATTGGCACAAACTACCTCCCTTACTTAAAAGTTATTTAAAAAAAATAGGAACAGGCTGCTCCTATATACTTGCCAGTACTTAACAATTTGACAGAATTGTCTAGCTTATTTTTACCTCAGACAAGTTCTGTTCTGAAAAGGGTTCTAAATATAAGCTGAGTTCAGGGTGATAGGAACAGTTAATTTTAAGGTTAGCTTGCCAAAATTCACCAAAATTCCCCTATCTGCAGCAAACTAACAAGGTCACATCTTTGTTAAACAAAACTAAAAAAAAAACCCAAAAACCACAACAGCAGGAAAAAAAAATAGCTTTAAGGAAAGGAAAAAAGTGCTATATGACAAATTAAACCTTCCCTTTAACCCAAAACAAACACTTTGTCTTTCCCCTCATTTTTCATAAAACAAAGAAAAGAAAGTTTTGCATGAGCCTAATTTTGTTAAAGAGACTAACTTAGATTTCAGGTTGTAAACCCACACAGAGATTTAGTGTGTTTGGACTGTTTCATTTTGCAGGAGAAGTTGAATAATCTTTGAGTCTCTGACCAGATGGTAAGGACAGTTACATGGAGGACAGGATGACTGTGCCTGCATATTTGCCTTTTCCTATATGCTGGGTGGAATAGTGTTATCACCAAAACATTGACATAATTAATTTCAAATAGCCTGTTGTGTTTAGATTCAGGCAACATGCTGGAGTGTGAGAGCAGTAGAGTCAAATACCATAAGAAGTAACAAAAACAGATTTTGGGTATTCAGATGAAAAATCAGTGGCACACAAATTGATCTTATTGGTGATACTGACTCATTCTGTCCAAAAACTTTTCTGAATCCATAACTACAAAATGCTTTTGGCATAAGTACCTGCTGACTTGAACCCAAATTCATATTAGGTATTTCCAAAGTTCATCGTTTCAATAAATAGCAAACTTAAAAAAAAAAAAACAACAAACAAACAAACCACAAACAACCCCAAACCCCCCAAAGAAACTAAAAAAACCCCAAAAAAAACAACCTGACAAAAAAAACCTCAAAAAAACCCCTTGACCAGTCTAATAGCCCTCTCCTCACATCCAACAACACTCCATAGGACACAGCACACAGCAAACTATTTAATATGCACTATATTATACAGATGATTAACTACTTTGCTAATATAAGAGTAGATTACCTAAAACTTTGCAGAATTTCCTCTTGCCTTATTTAGCTCTTGAAGGCCTAGTACTGTCTTTATGCTAACATGTGTATAATAAAAATAAAGACCCTACTTATAGAAATATCCTCCTATATTCTTCTCTGGATAACTGCTTTTGAATAAAATGGACTTTTTTGTTTATAAACCGTTGTCTCTAATGTTAATATTGTTACTGTTTAACTCATACAGCAATAACTATAATGCAATATACAGCTACTCTGCACACAGTCATTTAAACCCTTTAAAAAAATGCTTACCCGCTCCACCTTTCAAAGGCATATATACATAAAATAATTTAGTTACAAATCTTGAAGGTGTTTATCCATCAGGATTCAGATGAAATATCACTCACCTCCGTGTTCTTCCACATGGCAAGCATGTGAACAAATAAAGAGTTAAATTATGTATCTACCTGAATTTTATTCAGAACAATTACAATTTTTCCTTTTCCCTCCATGCCCTACACTGCAAATTCACTCTGAAAACCAAAATTTCAATATTTTAAAGTGTCAGCACCTCCAGTAAATTTTGAGAACTATTTATGTTCCATTTAGAAATAGTCACAATACATAATTTTCCATTTTATTTCTAATTCTAGTTTCTTAATATTTTTGCAGTTTTTGAGAGGGCAGTGGCTGAGATAAGGAACAAAGTACTGTACACATTTCATCCATGTAGTAGGTGTAATATTAAATAGAACAACATAGGATGGAAAAAAACCATGTATAAGATGAATAGATTTAAAGATCATTAATAATTTCCTCCTGGTAGAATATTTTCCAAATTAGTAAAAATCTTTAAGTTTCAAAATATTTTATGTAATCAATGTTCTTCTAGATTTTAAAGCAACAACACTGATTGTCAACTTGCAAAACCCTCTGCTGGTTTTGCAGTACAATAATAAAATAGTCACCTTTTTGTTTTTCCTGTCCAGAGTATGTTAATAAATATTGAGATCACACATCCTTTAGCTAAGTCTCCAAGTTGAGAGACACAACCTGTCCACTCAAAGTACATAGCAATGAATTCTACTACTATATATGACAGCACTTTTATTGAATACATCGTAAAATAGTACACCATCAGTCAAAAACTAGACTAGCCCAACAGTTCAGTACTGCAGTGTTCCATACTCTGAAATGCATCAGTGAAACAGATGCAGAAATGGTTCCTTAACCACTAATAGAGTTGCTTTGGTAAAAGCCATAGCATAAAGCGAATAATCTAGCAGTATCACATTTTTGTTGGCATCGCTTATTTTGCTTGTGAACGCTGGAATAAGCAATACCAGTAAAAGTGAAGTGTTGAAATAATAAATGGTGTCTGTGCAAGGAATACTTTGCTCATGTTATAGAGGAAGTTGTAGAGAAGTGTCAAAGAGAAGTAGATCTGAAATTAACTCCACCCAAAGCCTACAATCAATACAAAGAGATCTGCTGAAATAATGTCTTAATTCTTCACTGTGAACAATGGAAAAAAAGGAGTGATAGGAAGTGGAAAATTTGAGAATACTCAATGGCTCTCCATGGAGGTCACGAGGATGAATGTGGCCTAAGAGTGCCGAGAGCCATTGAATACTAACTACTACAAAGCTAGGCTTTCAAGAACCTGTGGTATTTGTCTATCAACACTACTAACAGCAAACAGGTTTGAAATTATCTTCTAAATTTCTTTGTCAGCTGCAAGAGGTTTTGGTTTGTTTTGTTTTAATTCTTATCTTAAACAAAGCTTTTAATAAGTATGCAGAAGATTTCAGAAATTTGGCTGGTAAAGTAACCTCACAAATTTTAAGATCAACTGACTTTGGAAAAGAGACCTCAATTTATTTTTCAGGTACACTGTTCCTACCTCTCTGTCAGCAGGGAACTGCTGAATCCACAAAGGAATACCTTACACCACTCTAATAACTTTCAGTATACCACCAGTGGGCTTCTGAATATTTCCATATTTCTAAGTAGATAAAAGTACCCATATTTCATGGTTCTGAAGGTATGCAAACTGGAAAAGAACAAAGGTCACAACACCTGGTAAAATCTACTAGCCAGCAGATGCCAGACGCACATCTTGGTTCTTAACAAAAAGCATGCATTTTTGCTGAATATTTTTTATTAGATTCATACTAGCTAACATTATTTCTGATTCTAATCCAAGATCTTAAAAATCAGGTATTTGTTAGAAGTTAAGATACTAGGTTTATATCTTGGATTCTGTAAGACAGCAGCTCCCCTACCCAAGACATACATATATCTTGTTTATGTCCAAGAACCATACCTTCTTTCGTAATTTTAGATCTTTGTTCTTCATCTGGAGGTTTGGGTGGGGGCCATACAGATGGAATTCTCCTTGGAAAGCTTCCTTCAATGTAATCTGATGAATGTGTGGGTTGGCTAACTGCAGCCCAAGTATAAAGCTGGTCTTGCTATTGTTATTAAAAAAAAAAAAAAAAAAAAGGTTGAGAAATTCATATAGAAAGACAAGCTCAAGACAACAAAGCCTTTGTTTTCAACACAAATAGCCCAATATTCACCCTTACAGCAAGGCAGACTTGTTTTTATGCGCTTCATCTCCTGACAAAGACTTAACATAAATCTATATTGAAATAATTTAATCTTTCAGTTTTGGAATTACCTCATTAAAAATAGAAAAATCTATTCTTTTAGTTATCTACAGCACAATGAGATGCTAGAATACAGTTCAGCACTTTTTTTAACCATGAGGAACTCTTTGCCACTTCTTTCCCTAGAAAGATAACAGGTTCTGTCCATCATGACTTCTTTACATATAGCTAGTTTATAGTTAGAGAAAAATATTTCATACCTCATATGAACATACCTCAACCTTTTTACACCAAATGCACAAGCGACTAAAGGAAGCAGGATTATTTCAACATAAATTAAACCAAGACATTTATTCACTGCAACCCTGTTTTTGTCATTCATATTTCCATATTCATAGAAACACAGCTAAAAAGTGGTTTGCTTTTAGAATAAAATAAAAAATGAACAACACAATTCTCAATCCTCTAGGCTCAAAAACGATTATATCCTTATTACTCTATACCTTTGAGTTAGATTCACTTATTAAAAGTAGGAGACATCCAGACTGTTGAACACTACAGCAAATTTATGCTTTAAGTGAACAGGAAGATTTTAACTGATTACAATGAAAGTAGTTATTCTTGTGATGCCCAGTGGTTTAATGTGCATGGTGGTGTTGGGTCAACAGTTGAACCTGATGATCTTCAAAGTCTTTTCCAACCTTAATGATTCTATAATTCCATGAACATGGACACCTTGTGATGAAATCATTATAATATTGTAAACTCTATAGAGATGAATGCCAGCAGCTGCATGAGTAATATAGTAGTACAAAACTGGAAAAAAACAATAATTTTACACAGATACTAAACAGAGAGACATGCAGGGGGAAGAACAAAAAAATTAACACTTTTAGGGGGGATAATGACTATTCCATGTGACTAAGCTTCTGCACACCTGAAAATAATATTCTATTGAGAGCAACTTATTAGAACAGAAAAAAGCTCGTTCTAAAGTGAAAAGTGTTGCTTTAGAGAGGGTGCATCAAACAGTCAGGGTTAAAGGAAGCTCATTAGATCTTTCCAGCATGAAAAACACAGTAAAAATCCGTCCACAAACATGGATCTTAGATAAAGGTAAAAATAAACAGATAAAAAGCTTAATACAAAATCACATCAGGTTCTCCATATAGCCCTGAACTCGATCTTCTTTGAAAAGCCTCTCCTTTTCTCATTACTGTGCTACTGAACATCCAAACAGGCTTGATTAATGCAGTTCTTTCAGTAACTTAGTACTTTCCCTTTGTCTAATTCCAGTTTTTTAGAAGACATGTATTTTGGGGTTTCTGCCTAACTTCCAGTACTGTACGTACTGTGTAAAAAAAAAGAAAATGTGCTGGATTTTGCCCTTTGTCTTGTTTCTGCACCATCCATATCACAAAAACATAGAGGAAAATAAGATTAAAAAAAAATTATTGAGGCAAATTAGAACATATTTTTTTTTCCTCCCACTCTACTACCTTACATACTACTACCTTACTTAGCTGGGTAAGCACAGTTGACTTTCAGTGGTAGTGATGTAGGGCAATAACACAGAACACAACAGGCTGTAGATAATATTGGCATAACATGAATAAGGAAGACAAGCAGTTAAACTGTTCCTGGACATGATATTTCACTATGTCATTTCTTGAAAGAAATAGTACAATCATTTAACAACAAATTTTTGAAGAATGATAAGTCTACATGAATTAAGATGTATTAAAAAAAACTATGGTATGTCTCAGAATTATTGTTCAGATGGGATACATTATGAGAGTAATAAAATACTAAGTACCTATGGTCTTGCTGATAGAATTTACAGCATAGAAACCATGATCAGTTATAAATTAAGACATAACACAACTCTATAACCGACAACTAACCCAGCATGGGAGATTTGTATATGAGTATAAAAGACAGTATTTTTTGTGAGAGTTTGGGGAGGGTTTTGTGTTTGTTTTGAGATTCTTTTCATTCACTATTCAACATAGAAAAGGATGATGAAACAAGCTCATCGTATGATAGAAATTTACAGAGGGAAATGTAAATTTGCAAAAATGCCTTGAAAGGATTTGCCCTACAACCAAAATGTATCTGCATTCAACATATAAACAACATATTTAACAACTGTCACATTTAGATTACTTGCAAACTTATAAACATAATTTAAAATATAACAAACCTTCACAACAGAAAGGCAGTCTGAAGATCTGGATTTCAAATCAATAGTCCATAAACTACACTTAAACTGGGAAAAGATTAACCCTGTCTCAACTTTCATGCCCTTCAAAAGAGATTATATCATTTGAATGTCCTAATTCCTACTCCTTCAGGATAATGTCCAAAATCCAATCCTTTTTACCTTGTCTTTAGTTCCTTGTCAGTTAATATACTAACACATCTCATTTCTCCTTTTCCAAATCTGATAATACCATAAATTTGCATGATTATTAGAACATTTCTAAGATATATGCAGCAACATTCTACGATGTTGAAGAACTATTCAAGCAAAAGAAAAAAAATAAGTGAAATAGAAAAATCCAGATTTGCTTTTATCATTAATAATTTTAATACAAGCATCCACAAATCTGGACTTCCACACCCATTTTTTTCTCCTTTAACCTTTTCATTTCAGAGGCAATTTTTACTAGATATCATTTTAATTCCAGCCAGTGAACATGCTTACCGTGACCAAGCTTTGAACACATCTGGAATTTCCAATTCATCTTGCTCAGACTCCACTATTTAGTGTTTAAAGCACTTCTTTTGGAAAAAAACAAAACAAGCAAAAAAATCCAAACCTCAACCACACAAAAACCAACAAAAAACACATATATTATATATATTTATATATCTTCTTTTAATGAATGATCCCAGTCTTATTTATTCGGACTCATTTCTGGGCTTGAAAGCTTAAAGCTAAGATATTGAAAGCTTAAAGCTGTCTGAGTCCAGTACACTAAAGATGATGTCAAGAAGAGTTCTCATTTCCACACATCCTTACACAGCACTTTCCACTGGTTCTTAAAACTGCAGAGCACAGAGCATTTGCACATGGGCGAGGCAAACTGCCTGCAGGAGCTGATGGTTCCTAATCAATAGACATTTTACCACTTATAGATGCTAGCATTTAGAACAGAGTCACAGAGAGTTAGGTCTGTAATTTAACTCATTCTCTTCCCAGCCAGATCTCAGTAGGCACAAAGAATGTCCTTTTTTTAACAAATTTTCATTCTTGGGTACCACAATGTTATACTTCAGATAGATAATGTATAATCTTTAATAATCTGCTAATCTTTAAAGATGGAAGCCAATGCTGTAAGCTACTCAAAAGTAAGGGCCTCTAGCAAATGACATACAGAAGGAGGCTGGTGGACACAGAAGGAATGCTGGTGGATCCTGAGCTTTCAGAAAAGGGGTGACACATTTTTCATACAAAGAGACCAGTTTTGTTCCCTGGGCCATAGGCTGCATTAAAGATTAGAAGATCCCCCACTATATGAGTATCTTGTGCCACCTTGAACCTATGCTTTTGGCAACTGTATTGCTCCTGGAGATGTGCCGGTAATACAACCTTCTATTCAATGCCACTTCAGTTTTTAATCAACTGTTCATCTGCTTTCACTTCAAAGGATAAAGATAGCCATTGTGAGAAATGCTTAAAAGAGGTACAAGAGAAGGAGTTGAAACATACACATCTGTCCAAAGTGGTAGCAAAAGCATGAATTAGCAATGTGAGAACCAAGGGGGAAAAAATCTGACAGGAAGTACTTTGTCAATTCTCAAAGAAAATTAAAAATAGCAAAAAAGCACAGGTGAGATGAAAAGGTGGGGCAGTACAGAAGCACACTGTTATCAGGAGTCACCTCTGCTCTTCAGTTCAGCTCAGCACAGCACTAGATGGGGGAAGCACATTAGCAATACCTCTAAACTTTCTTACACTAGAGTGAATTGGTACTAACTTTGCTTGTGACTCCTGTGTTGAGCCATGATGAAATTGGGCTCTTTCTTGCAGGGCTTTAATTTTCAAAGAGTAAACTTGAATAATTTTTTAACAGAACACCAAACATTCAAAGTTATCCTGAAGAGGGGAGGACAGAAGTGTTGGCATGTCCACAGAGGCCAGGAGTAAACACAGAGTGGAAGTTACAAGAAGTTATAAGAAAGAGCCTACTCATCAAATCAGTCTGGATGTGGACAGCCTTCCAATAGAAAGAGCTGGAGGAGCAGGGAGAGGAAAAAGTATAACTATATTTAAGATGAAACTAGATAAACTCATAAAGGAATTACATTTTATGGTACTTGGGATAATCAGGGGCCAGACTCCATGACCAGGAAGGTGTTTTACAGGCTAAGAGCTCCAAAGATGTTGCTCCACATGTGTATATAACTGTTTGGGGTTCATGGAAGGATGATTTTTTTTTTTTTTTTTTTTTTTTTAATAAGGAAGTTCAGTCATTTTAACATGCTAAGTATACACCCTCTAAAAGGAAAGAAAGGCAAGTGCGTGTTCTCAGTGCATACAAACAGTTAACTGAACAAGCAAGGTTTTAGATAGAGAAATTAGAGCTGGACTACCTCAAAATGCTCTTATCAGCAGGAGATTGCTTTATTTTAAGCAGCTTTTAAAATAAAGAAATCAATACTATCAAGAATGAGGAAAGTGGTTTACTTTTGGAGGACAGGTTCAGTAACAGAGCTTTGTCTGACCACAGACAGAACCAGAACAGTGATCAAACACAGCTCACTCTCGGATTGTACTACTGTTGTCTTACTAGTGAGCAAAGATGCCTTCCAAGGCTAAAAAACGGTAAGTCAGTCTTAATACTTTAATATATGGCTGAAGCAGCACTTCATCCTCATGAACTAAATTTGACACATGAGCATTTTACTTGAGTCATTTTCTTTCTTTTCAGAAAACTGATGTGTCTCAACAATTCATTTAAAAATACTTCAAGTGTCAAAACCCCATGAAACTTTTTTTTTTTTCGCCACAAAATGACTTTAACCTCCACAACAAAACAGAACAAACTTGCTTGATCCCAAACTTTGTTCATGATTCAATGTTGTATCCTGGGGATTTCAGAGGCCAAAAGAGCCAATAGCCCTGTAGTTAGGGCCTCCATGAGGAAAGGAAATGAAGAAACAATTTCAGACTTCCACACCTATTCTCATTCAGTTCCAGAGTTGTCTAAATCTTCCTGTTCCCCAATAACTTCTACATTGAATTTAGCTGAATAGGTTGAACTGGTGAGCTTACAACAAACTTTCCTTGGAAGAGGGAACAGTGGCTAGCCTTTTATGAAACAGAACCACCTCAATATCTAGCCTCTTTACACATTTGAGTTGAACTTCCACTTGGAAGACCACATCCCAAGACCACTAGGTTCTTAGCTGTTAATTAGACCACCTGAGGATGTGTTAGTCTCTCCAGGAATTCTAAGCTGAGGCAAGAAGCTTTTCCATCAGTTGCTTTCACTTACACTGATACAGTTCTTCAATAAGTTTCTGACAAATTTGAATTTTCCAAAGAAATCTGTTTCATTAGAAAATTCTTTTAATTTCTATTCCATTTTTAAAACGTGACTACTACTACTATAAAAACTTCCTCTAAAAAAAACACAGACACATGCAATATACACAAATTGAACTCTCACTGTATTCCCAGTTTCAAGACAGAAAAAAGACATTGTGTTATGACTGTCATTCTTAAGAAGGCAAACTAACGTATAGAAAGTCATAAACCAGAAAGATCTCTTAAGGTAAATGGGTGACCATCACCTTCATCCTACACACAATGATTTTGAAAATTGTAAACAGGTGGTGTAAACTTAACATCCAATACGTGCTTCTTGAAGCAGTCTTCAGAATAACAAGCAGATAAGCAATGTTCTCTGCAATAAGCATGAAAAACCAGCAACATCTTACATACATAGTTTACTGCAATATACTGCAGTATACAGCAGCATGACCACAAGGAACTGAAGAAAGAAAAAGAGAAGGCTAGGAGACTGCAGGGCCAGATGAAACAACTGTAAAATAAATATGCAATTATTATTTTTTTTTTAAAAAGAAACAGGGAAACAGTATAACAAAGATACTTTAGCTCAATTATCATCCAACTGTTTCCATCAAGCTCTCAGGTATATTCAGAGTTGCTCACCACAGAAGACAAAGTGTCACAAAGTACGACTGGGCAATGGAAAAGGAAGAGGAGACATGGGGGCTTTGGTTTAGTCAAACTCAACTGCCATGGTAACCTCCATGACCAAGATTAAGACAGTAGATTTACAAACTGTTTTTTCTGCTCTACTCCACAATTTTCACTTGTGAACTTTTAAAGTCTTATTTAATACTGATCCCCAATATACTGCTGTGACAAAGCAGTCCCATGAGACTACACTGTCTTACACATTTTATTCCCAGGTATTTAATGTATACTTGAAGAAATGCTGCATTATTGCCTGCTTTATGCTGCAGTTTGGAAGAGAAGTTCTCCTAGATGAAGTACATTATTGGGAAAGTTGCTCTTTGGATACCGATCACTGGTATTTTGGCTCTCTGACTTCTGAGAAAGGAGTCTGTCTGTAATCTGTATAACTATTAATTTTCAGATTGGTGTAAATAGTGCAAATAAGTTAAAATTAAGTCTTTGTGCCACTAACTCTCCTTCCAGCTGACCTGCAAAATCCCACCATGCTGCTACTACTCAGCAGAAAGGAAGCAGTGTCTTTATTTCCTTAAAAACCATCTGCATCACCACAGGTGGCCAGGAGACAATAGGAAAGCAGCCATTTCCGGTTTGTGCTGTCTGCCTCTCAGCTACCTTGTGGAAGTGTTATTTCAGAAACAGATGACAACCTGGTCAGGCACCATAACTACAAATCACACAAGAGGAAATTTCCATCCCAAACTGTCAAATATGCCTATATATAAAATCACATCAGAACAGAGGAAAGAATGACACCCTCCAGAAGATGTCCATTTAGCTCTTTCATTATAGTATACGCTGAAATAATTTATAATCAAGAAGGCATGTCCAGCCTTACTCAACATAGTAACAGCATTCAATAAAAGCACTGGGAAAGATGTTAAGAGAGCTGTCCCAATCAAAATGACACCAGAAATAAAAAAGATGAAAGCTTAGTGTGCATTTCAGACACATAAGAAGATATTGCTGATTAGTGACACATGAAAAAAGCAGTTGTTGGACCTTTAAGAGTGCAATAGAGATTAAGTTCCCCAATGCTCAGTTTTTATTCATAAAAGCACTTCCAAAATTATAATAGAAAGCTTCTATCACAAAATAATTTTTCACTGAGAATCTAAGTATTTTAAACCTAATGTTCAGAACAACACACAAAGCTACTTCGAAAGCTTGTCAGAAAAAAAAGCAGAAATCTGCTATGAAAGAAAAAAAATGCCCACAGCTTAAGACTGCACAGGGTGAACTAGAAAATCTGGAATGGGAAGTCATAATTAGGGTTTGCACATCCACCACTTGTAGTAATTGCCACTACTGGACAAAATGCAAACTCTAAGTACAGACAATATTTCAACTTTTATTTTTCAGACTAATCTTTTATTCTGGGCATCTGCCACTATTCGCTTTGAAATAAATAATTGATAAAATGGGTCAAGATAGAACATGAAATTTTTCTCATAAGTTCTTAAAACAGTTTTAAAGTTTCTATTCAGTTGGATATAATTTGAAATTTGATAAAAAGGCCAGAGATACTTCAGGAAGAAGCCATTTCCAATCATCATTAAAATCTATCCAAAATATGACCAAGTTATAAGCCTCTGAAAACTGTACACCATCCTCAGCATAAATGTGATGACAGTTGCTAGTTCTTTGAACGTTTATGATTTCATTGGGTATTTGTTGGTCCTTCATGTTTGCCATATACTAACGAAGGAGCAAGCATCACATCCATGAAGCATAAATACAAGTGCTAAGAGTTTAAATTAAACTGGCTTCCAGAAGCCATTATAATACTAGCCCAAGAAACTAAGAGCTGTGCAAGCTGACTTTACTCTTAACGTATTGCCTAATTGCAGTCAGACTGTATGGAAGAGAAAGAAATAGGATTCAATGAGAAAAGCAAAAGATGTGTACAATTATTTAATGGATTGAGGCAGAAGACCACACTGAAGCCTGGAATATCTTGGGAAAGAGAAAAAAAAACAAAACCAAAAAAACCCCAAAACCAGATCTCATGTATTACTGAGAAAAGAGACACAAGTTTTGGATACAAAGCTGTAAGGCAGGCAGAATAGAGGTGACCACCGGGCACGAGTAATAAAGATGAGAATATTATCAGAGTGCACAATTGCAAACATTTCAAGACAGTGGGGAGTTCAGCATTAGCCGTGCTAAATTAAATTCACTGGAGGACATCCAGAAAAGGAGATCAGAAAGAGAGTAGGACTTTTAAATAATCTGTTTATATTCATCTCAAGCCATGAGTAATAGATCAGAGTGAACAAAACTTACTGAATTATTTTCATAAACTGTAATCTAACATCTTCAAATAACAAAGTCTGTGGGACCACACTTGAGCAAAAGGGGAATTATGGATTTTATTCAACATAAAAAAAATAGTTAAAGCTCAGAAATACAAGGGGTCAGACACAAAAGGAGAAAAGGAGGGATTTCGGTGGAAAAATCATTGGCAATTCTGCAAAGGAAATATGCTAAAGGAGTGACCTAAGAGACTTTACAAGAACCGAACTAAGACAAAAATCAAAACAGCCAAATGAGTGACATTAAGGAACAAGCAAACACCAGAGCTGGATGCAGCAGGGAGGAAGGACAGCAAGGTAGCAGACAAACCTGTCTGGGACCAGGACAGGGCTGCAAAAGCTTTGTTGATGGCAATTTCAGCTGAGTGAAAAGGACACCAGCCAAACTGGAGGCAATCCAGGATGGAATTGGAGGAACACCTGATGAACTCAGAGATGAAGGAAGAATATGGAACTGGCTCTGCTCCCAGTTTTGGAGTAAGGTCAACTTTATGTATCTTCTAATTCTAGATATGCAAAATGTAAGTATTACTTAATGCTAGCCTGATTCCTCTGTCTTTGAAATCAACAGTCAGATCAACATTAAAATCCTGTTCTAATGAATTAAAAAAAAAAAGAAAACCTAAATAAGAAAAAACACAGAGACATGGAGAAAGATGAAAGAGGGGAGATGAGTCACGCATTCTTTTTTAAGCAATATACAGCATCAACGTAAGTTTTTTCACCCTAGTTGTTAATTATTTCCTTACAAAACTATTAGAATTTATTTTCTGTAAGATATTTTATTTACTCACTCTAAGAAGCAAAATCAGCTAGGAGAAGCCCAGTTTTCTAGTGAAGCTGAAGTTCTCAGCCACTAGAGTTTATACTGCAAGTTCTAAACATTTTCACCCTTGTAGGGCATGTAATATCCAAACAGGTACTGTGATCACCAAGAGTGAAGCAGAAACATAACCCCAAACTCAATAGCAGCAGCTCTCACCTTTGTGCCATGCGAAATTCAGCTACTGAGAACCTAGTGTTCAACATTTGAAGTAGGATGCATTACTAGCTGCACACACATACACAGGGCTTTACACCACTTCCAACACGATTTTACAAAAGCATGATCTATCTAGGGCAATTAAACAAAAAAAATAGTAACAGAGCATCTGTGACTTACTGATAGTCCAATTCGAATTAAGATCACTGCTAGTCAGCAACATCTTAAATTGCTGACTTTAACCAACTGCTTACATGGCACTAGGCTAGGCTACTGTTTCTTTTCAGACTCCACCTTGATGGATATGGTCAATGAAAGATAATTAGAATAATTCTCTTCCTCAAAGCATGATATACCAGTTAACAAAAAAACCCTCCCCTTCTTTTTTCCAAACTTCTAATTTCATAAAATTTGTTTTGTAAAAGTGTTCTAGGAAGCTTGTTTAAGAATTAATCAGAAAAATTTGTTCTACCCATTTTGTGTTCACCAGTTGTATTAATTTGTTCTTCAGGGAAGATGAGAAAGATTTAAAAAGTAAAAAGACTCATGTTCTCTCATATCTATGCCAATAATTTTTTTAGTATTTCTAACCAAGCTTCAGCTTAATGCACGGAAAAGGGATGATCTTAAATACGTCAGTAAGGTATTAAGTACAGTAGTTAATATTTGTACATTATTTTGAAGTTAATTAGTGAAGGGTGAAACCCTGATTATCATCAGTCACATAAACCAGAATGAAGAAGTTGTCAAAGATAAATCTAGTGGCAAGGAACATAGAAATAAGTTCACTCTAAAGCTTCATGTATTGTACAGTATCATACAACAGAAAGACATCTTAAGGTTTAATTAATTATCCAAGAGGAAGAAAAAATATAATCCGTGACATCTATATCACAGTTTTTAACGGCATGCAAACACCACCAATAACAGCACTCTGGCAGGTAGCTTAAAGGCACAGATAACACTAGCTGGAATGCCAACAAATTTGCACTGACCCCTGCACTATTTTGTATCAAAAATCCTTTCGGGGGAAAAAATTATCTAGCATAGACATCCCGTTTCCATTCTGTAAAGCTTTGTGAGATGCTGTTTTCTGTTGTTCCTTTAATTTGCATTTTTAGAAAAGCAGCTATTGGGTTGAAGTATTGGTAGTCCTATAGAGTGCTTTGATTCAAAGTAAAAGACTTAATTAAAACAACAGGTAAAGAACAGTACAGCAGACTAAGATATGAGTTTAAAAGTTAAGAAATCAAGTTGTAGGATGACTGTTTAAGACATATGCTTACCTGGGTACAAAAGTATACACACCTGAGGTCAGAAAAATAGCTGGCCACTCTCATATGGGCAATTTTCATTAAAAGGACTAGCTCTCAAGACTGATGAGCCATTGATAAATCATATCCTGCTTGGCAAAATAGATAAAAGAGAACTTTTTCAGTACTTACATCAAATGTGGGTGTGCTTTGCTGGGCACTCTGATTACACGGTTCTCTGAAGCAGTCAGTGAATGGAAGCAAAAGACCCATTGCAATAATGCGAGAACACAGTTTTTCTGCTTCTTCTTGTGGTGCATTCTCTTGCTGACTGAAGAGCTTTTCCAGCAGAGTTCGTCCTGCCAAGGTGATGACACAGATCAATAAGAATTTGTAGCTATCAAGGGAATGTAAAGATTAAGGCGTTACAATGCGCAGTGAAAGTCTCAACTATTATAAGTAAAAAAAAAAAAGAAATGAAAAAAGAATTATTGAGAAAAGTATCTGATAATAAGTCTTTAATATAAAATATTTCTATATAATAATTTGAACAGCCTATTTAATTAGGATATTCAAGAAAATATACATTGTGTTGTCTGCACTGTAGAGTAGGAACAAAAACCATAAGTTGGTATTATAGCATCAATTTCCTATTTATTTATATTATACAATTTCCCAGATGGGAAAACTGAAATATTCCGAAGGTTATTATACAAGTTATTATAGAATCAAGTCTCCCAACTCTTGGAATAAGTCTTTGGTTTTTTTCAATAATAAAATTATCAGTCTTTAAGAAATTGTGCTCCATTTATTTCTTGGGAAACTTTCAATAAAAGGATGATTAAAAAAAAAAAAATCTGATAACTGTTCTCTTTTAAAACTGTATTTAATAGAGCTCCAGAGCAGCAAAGTGCCTCAAATTAAAATACAGTGCCACAAGAAGCAATTCAGAGAAGTAAAACTTTTTAAAGAGTGAGAAAAGAGACTTATTCCTATTACAGGGCCAAATTTCGTGATCAAAGTGTTTTCTTTGTTGTCTCACCAGAGCATGAAAGAAGGGCGTGTGTTATAAAGTATATTAGAGAAGACAAAGGCAGGGGTCTGAAAGACCTTTGTGCTGTGTGCAGTTAGCCAGAAATACTACAAAAAATATTTATATATGTGGCCTGTAGTAAAATAGACATTGTAAGAATATTAAATTGCTTGATTAAGCTCTAAAATGTGAAAATATGTCAAAGTTCAGATTTACAGGATACAAATAAAGACATGAAATAGCTTTACTGGAAGAGAAAAGGCAGATGGAGTATCAACATTAATTTCATGCATTCGTACGAACTAGTTGTGAATACAATTGGTAACTCAATCAGTTTCTATAGTCTGTGTTTTCCACCCACTCACTGGAAGTGAAAGGTATTTTCCAGAAAAAAATATACTGTCTTAAGTAAACATATTCGTGTAATTTAAAGTAGTAATAATAATAATAACAATAATACTACTACTGTTTTTTTGCATACAAATGCAAGATTTCTGTTTGAATGTTAATTTTATTCAAAATGTAAAATTTCTCAAACTTTTTGAATATACTAAAAAGATTTATTTTTAAAAAAACATCTGGATGCAATTTAAAAAGGATAGTGTACATTTAGCCCAAAGTTTCTGTAATATTTTTGGGCAGTACAGCCCAAAATAAACAGTATATTAAAATGTTAGATGTTATCTTTAAGATTTTCCTCTCCACATCTAAAGATCTGATAATTCTGAGTTATTAATCCAAGTTTTCTAGACTTTTATTAGACACTACACAGTACATTCAAGGGAATAAGCCAGGAGATAAACTTGTAAGATACACAAGTTTTATTACAGTTTGTTTCTGTTCCTTGGTTTCACCACCTACAAGGTGATGATACCATAATTGCTTATTCAACATTTCCCTCTATTTAGTTAAAGATACAGTTCAGATGTTAAATTTTCACAGTCATTATTTAAAGATAGGCTTTCATACTGAGTGTGATTTTTAACAGCAGTTATTTTAACAACAATTTACCCACAATTGCAGCAAGGTACAGCATGCATCCCCTACAAGAAGAAAGGCCACAAAAGACCTTTGCTTCCATGGTACAAAACCATGGAAGCAAAGTGCAAATAGGGAGCTATCTGCCGACAGACTTTTTTGTGGCTTGTTTCAGTAATTTTTCTTTGAGTTTCTAGTTACTGATGCAATCCTAGCTACTACCTTCTTACTGCAATAAATTGATTCTCCTAGCCATATATACTGAGGTTAAGCTATATAAGCAAGTTTTAGGAAAAAAAAAAAAAAAAAAAATTAAAAAAGAGGACAAGACTGGCATCACACTGACACCAGAGCACCAATAGGTCACATTTTTGCTAGCATTTTCTGGAGCAAAGCACATAATTTTACCACAGTACCACCTTATATCACTAAGTAAAGTTCAACAACATGGAAAGTTGCCTAGTTAAACGAGAGACTGAAAGTAGTGATGATGAATGGGGAAGCCAATGCTTTGTATCTAAATGTATCTAAAATAGAAGAAAAAATAAGAAAATACACCAGAGGAAAAGCACTGTGTAAAACCACACAAAAAAAAGGACTATGCAAGAAAACTACACATTTCTTCATGCTATATTAAATATTAAAATGTTACCCATGGCTTTTGAATGCCAGATTTGATTTTCGTTTTGTTTTTTGTTTTTTTTTTTTTAGTCTAGAAGTTTCAACATTTAAATAAACTTGTCCTGTTTAGAGAGTCTTCTCCTGGATATTCAGAAGCAGAATAGTCTCCTCCCTCTCCCCCCCTGCCTTTTGCTTTAACCAAATGAATAGGAATGATACTCATAAATAGATAAAACAGGAAATTAGAACAGGAAATTAGGCTTTTTTTTTTTTTTTTTACTTAATTCACCCTATCATTTGCTAATTTTTGTAGCACTTCCTAGCAGCCTTGCTCGAGAATCTTAGTTTAATTTGTATAGTGTTTATTAACTACCATTGCTTAATAGTGATTAATAACTATTGTCTAAACATACTTAAGCATTCAGACAATACAGAATAAATATACATGCAAAAAAATACATTAATGAACATAATTTCTCTTACTGCACTCTGCATTACTTATGTCAATTTGCCCATCTGAACCTGAACTGTTATCTCCAGTGTGTTATCAGTCTTGGAATAAACAGGGTAGTGAAAATTATTTAATTATAGTAGCCACTACTTTTTAACCTAAAAGAATCAATCTTTTAACTTAAACTAACTTTAGTACAATTAAAATATCGTTTGCATCAAATATATATTGAGTCAAAAAAAAAATGTTCTCAACACAAAGGTAATAATGTTCAGATAAAGCTGTGCTCTAACATAGCTTGTGTGTTCCTTACAATTGCTATGGAGACCTGAGGAAAGACACAGAAATTTGAATTGCAGAAATACATTTTGCCAGTTCAGTTAACACATTTTATCAAATGCAAGCTGAAAAAAAGTTCAATTTTCAATGCATACAGAAATAGTTTCACTGCAAACAGCTGTGAAATAAAATCTCTGTATTAACAATAAACGGGTTTATGCTTAAAGCATTTACTGGGCAATATATTTAGAAGAGACTGTTAAGCAACTGAAGTTATGTACCTAACCAGCTAGGGCTTATCATTAAATTGAATGGTCATTACAAGTGTCAGAACCGCCTACCCCTCATCAAATACAGAAACCAGCCAAAGTTATAAAAAGGACAAAACATATTTTCCTTAAAGGGGAGTTTGGTGGGGGATGGGATACATATCAAGTTTTGAATCAGAGAACTACAGTTAAGTTTCAGCCTTAGATCAAATCAGTATTCTGAGGATCTTGACAAAACCCTCCAGCAAATACGACACCTATAAACTCATAAATTACTTTAGAAGCTTAGAACGACTCATTAAATCCCAGTAAGAGAAAAAGAGACTTCTATTTTTTCTTTTCTTTCAATGGATTATACAATTAATTAACTAAAAGAATGGGACTGTGAAATAAAGTTTGGAACTATCAGGTACTCTGGCCTTCTATGGATATTTTGTGATACTTTTACTGCCATAGCTCAGCCTAGGTCTTCTGGCTCAGCTTCCAAATTCCATGTTCTCCACCTCCATGTCATCTGTTGCTTCCTCTCATTATCATTAAGATGAAGCACTATGATCTTATGATCTCCTGTGTGACATTATAGGTCTTCATACTTTTACTATGACCAAGACTTGAGTAACATTGTTTATCAAAACTACCTCTGGCAACAACTGTAGAGCATATAAGCCATTCACTGCAGAATTAAAATTCATAAGTCCTGGTATGGTTTCCATTCATACTGTCTTCATTTTTCAAAAATATATGTAATTGTATTCTTGAATAATAATTTTCAGCTTTAGATTTACTGCAGTCATATTTACCCAAATGCAAGGTGGAGGGAGATAGAAAGCTTACCTCACCAAAAGTCATTCTACAAACATTATTTCATATAATAATGAAATATTGTAAAATATTAACTACTGTATCTATTATATGTGTATCATATTTTAATATAATAATCCCACTCAGTACTGGCCTAACAGCCACAAATTCCCCCGTGGCCTGGATAGGTGTCTATGTGTATGTATTACGCCCCCTTCCATATGGTAACAACTGCTACAGACCTTGGCCATCACTACTGGTACTCTGAACCACCTTGTCCATCATGACCTGGAGTATGAGTCACTTTTGATGGGAGAGGCTGCCTATTTTAGAAGGAAGCACATCTGATCTTTCTGTTACAGTTACCTCATGTTCCAGAGCAACAATTTTTCTCCTCAAGCAGATACTAAAAATAAGGCTCTACACTCTTCTGAAATGCAGGTTTGCCTTACACTTTATTGCCTATGGAACTATTGAATGTTGAAAGTACATTCAGTACCATTCACAGAGAAATACAGGCAAGTCCCAACTCCATGACTTCACATTATAGCTCTTTTCCTATCCAATCAGCTTAAAAGACCAACCTTTTAAAGAGCAAAAAGGTGAGCAATAAAATCCTTAAGAACTAGCAATAAAATCCTTAAGAACTAGCAATACCACGAGCATGTTGTTGTTGGCTTTGGACTTACTTAATTATTAGAGGGGAGGAAGAGGGACAAATGGAAGAGAGAAACAGAATAAAACTGCAGTAGTCAGACATACCAAAAAGCCCCATGTGCATGCACTGAGTCCCTGCAGTACAGCAGAGCTTGCAATAATACTTCCCCGAGGACTGTGCTGTTATAACCTCATATTTATCTTTAAAGATGTGTCTCATATCCTCCTTACTCTGCATTTGCAAAAGCCCAGAAGCACAGCTGTTAGTGAGCACAAGCTGAGACAAATGATCCAAATGAGTTGTACTCCAAAAGCTCCCCCTTCTGCCAGTCTCCTGCCATTCTCTCTTCTAACAACCAGACCACTACACCACACTTTCACCATTAGCACAGAAGCTGCATCAGCACTCTCACCTATACAGGCTGGAGACAGACTTTCAGTTTTAATTTTTCCCAATGCAGAGTGAATAGCTTCAGTGTAATACCAGTCCTGAACACCCTACTCAGAGTCATGCCAAGAGTTAACACTGACTCATGCACACACTGCTTACATCTTAAAAAAACTAAATCAGCTTGCCCTCCTTTCCCCCAATTTCTTTTTTTTTTTTTTCTTCCCCACCACCGCTTCAGGGAGATCATAAATGCTCACACAGCAAAGAGCCTTCATAAGCTTTGAAGCCAAAAGTACTATAGGCAATGCTCTATTTTTGGGAGTTAGGACAAGAGAAAAAAAGAAAAGGAAAGAAAGATGGACAAAGTGATGCATTTCCATTTAGAATATGTTTTCTATTAGTCTTACAAAATACAAAGAGGCAATTGTAGTCTTATTATAGTTTTTCAGTTCACAAAGGATTACAATCGTGAACATAGTTATAAAAATAATTTTTTAAAAGCAGAAAAAGGGGAAAAAGAAAAACTGATTTCTACGGCTTTCAGAAGTTAGGAAATACTGTAATTCAGATATCTGCTGCCGCATGTATCCCTAAAACATTCCTTCCTTCCAATTCTTTTCTTGTCTCCTTTTCTATATATACTACCATCAAGGTCACAGCTAAACCGAACTGAAATCATCTGGCAAAGCTCCTGAACTATGCAGCACCAAACATTCCCCAGAATGTTGGAAGAGGCCAAACATGTCCGAGAGACAGAAATACTGCAAAGACTTTCATATATGCTTACTTGTAGATAAGTTAGTAATTGCAACTACTTGTCATTTCTTAAATACTTTACATTACAAGTTTTATTCATTTATTGTATTCCCCCAAACTACACAGCAAAAGTTGCTGAACAGTTTCATAGGGGCAAATCAATCACATTTCATTTTCACCTTTCTACTGTTTAATGTACTTTCCTAGGTCTCAAATACACAGAGTGACTACGATTTCACATTTAAAATTAATATTTCAAGGATCAAAAGTATTAAATTTCTTTTATATTTTCCTTTCATTTTATAATATTTTCAAAAGTTTTTCAGCTAACCTGTACCAGTCAGACAAAATATAATACGCAATATATGACCCCTGAGAAAGAGGTTTTCAAAGGTGCATGTAGAACCCAGTGAATGAAACAGAACTGGAAAATGGTACTGTAGCCATCTCCTCTTCAAATAACAAGCCCACGTCCTGCTTAAATACATATTAAATATACATTTGCACTAAAAAAAACATAATTAACTAATTTTGTCTCTTGCTTGCCTGAAGCCTGACCTGGGAGATTACACCAAATATTCCAGGATTGGAGACTTCATTTCTTGTTTTTTTTCACTGCAGTTTCTAATCTTCTGCCGATTTTGATTGGGATACTGTTCCAGATCAAGTGCATCTTGTAAGGTTGTTTCAGACGTGGTTTGGGTGTTGTTTTTGTTGTTGGGGTTTTGTTTTGTTGTTTGGGTTTTTTTTTTTTTTTTTTTTTTTTTTTTTTAAGAGATTGAATTTTTATTGATGCTTTCCTAAAACCACATGACGGTTTTCTCACAGCCTGGTTACATAAAACGTGGAAAATCCACCAAGCAACAGACCTACACACACAACAGGGTTTCAAAACAAAAAGAAAAAAAAAAGGAATCTTTCCACTATGAATAAACACAAAGTTAACTACTTCATAAGTCTACTTTCAAGGCAACATAATCCTTAAAAATGACAAAACTTGACAGGGTATAAAGTTATGGCACAAATTTCTAAAGTTCTGTCATGTTTATAAAGGAAAAAAAAAGTCCAGAGGTTATGTATTGATTTAATTATATATTTTTTTTCTTATTATAATATTCTATATATTATATTAATTTATTCTTTACATATATGTATATATTATTTTTAGTATTTAGAATACTATTAGAGATGTGTGGAAATGCCCGAGAGGATTGTTCTTTCTTCTCTAATTTCCTGGCTCTGTTCACATGGATGGCATGAATTGAACCTACGTATGAATTAAAATTTAAATCATCTTAAAAGAAGCCAAAAGCAGCAGAATGTCTGTCTAAAAAAGAGAATTAGGAAAGAGAGATACATCAACACTGTCTCCCCTTGCACCTCCACTTTTCTATGCCTGCCTACACACAGTTCAATGCAATTTCAAAGTCAGAGATACATATTTATTAAATTCCAGTGATGAATGTAATCAATCCATCAATCGATACAGTCTTAGACTCTTCAAACAACAAGAATAAAACTATCAATAATTAATTTCACATCTGTCAGTCCTGTATCTGATTATTACAATAAACTTCATGGTTTACTTTTGCCAAGCTGTCTGAATCTCTTGGCATCTCAGTCTCCCTCCCTTAATACTGTCCTGTTTTTTAGTATCCTCCTGACTGTTAAAAATTTTCCATTAAAACTCTTGACTAGCTCTAAGTTAGAACCACAATATACCAAACCCTGTGCAACTCAAGTAAGTTTTTTTTTTTTCCCTTAACTTTAGTACCACAATTATCACTAATCATCTAAACAGATTCAGATGGTTCAGGAGAACTTGAATAACCATATCATTGAGATTTCAACTCATTCAGCTAGAACAAGGGTCCCACTACACAGTACAGAAAGAGAATCATATAATGCTAATTGCTTCAAGTATTCAAGACATTCTCAAAAAAAGCCAGGGAACATCTGTGTGTGTGCTCCCTTTTAGAAGCAAGAGTACAAGCTGCCACTGGCAAGAGAATCTTGCTACTGTCCCCAGGGGCACCACAGTGCACACAGGGCAAAACCTTGTACAAATGCCACTGAAATTCTTCCAGGAATGCCCTGATGGAAAAAGCAAAGGTCTGGCAAAAATTTGAAAATGGAATTCCCCAAAAACAAAGATGACAAAAAAGACTGCAAATTTATTGAAGTGAAAAGCCATCCCATAAAGGATGTTACAAAGTTTTCAAAAATCCCATCTCACTCTTTGTCCAGTGTCCCATGATCAAGCCAAGCAGCTGTATTTTAAAACAGCTTTCTTCACTTGTGCTGACTGTGAGGTATAGCAACAACACCCATTTCAGCATACCTGAAATGGTCTGTTAAAAGATTACTTAACCATATGCCATACTTGCACAAATCATGCTGGAAAAAGCTGAAGCAGTCAGGTCAAAAACTATTAATGCAAACCTTGGTCCTGACAAATGAACCACCAGTTCTTGATTTTGAAATCTGTATTATAATACAGAAAGACAAAAGTTTACTAAAAATTTCACTTGGTGATGAAAAGGTCAAGTCCTGCAAATACTACTGTCAAGACAAAGGTCAGGACCCAGCTCAACTCTTGCATTAATCATGAAATAAACTTACACAGACTGACCAAGTCTATCACAACACTAGGTAGAAGTAGATTAAAATTAAGCTGTTCCTCTCTGGTGGAAGAGAAATAACATGATGACTTTCCTTATCAAAAACCATCACTAATTATATTCTACAGGTAAGTGGTTTGCAGTGTTGCCATTTTGTATGGAAACACAGATGAATTCCTTCCTACAACTCTTGTTTTATCTAGAAAGCTGTTGTACATAAAAAGCTATCAATGTAGTCTTATTGATCTTTGCTAAAATCTTGCTGCATTTTGTTCCATTTTTCTTTACCCTTTTTTCATGTATTAAATAACTAATTATATCTTACAATTTCCTCCTTCAAGATTTGTTCCAAAACCTTGCTTGTTGCTACAGTCAAAGTTAGACAACTAAAATTGCCTGGATCATTTGCAATAACAACAATATAACACTTGTTCTACAAAGCAGATATTCTAACTTTTCTATCACCAGACCTTCAAAATATGCTAAAATGTCTGTGATGGCCTGTGAAAGTGCTTTCAGAATTCTTGCAACATTCTCTTAAGCATGTTATCTTCCTAATTTGAGCATGAAGCTCCTTGAAATTTTGCTTCCACAGTGGCTAAGATTTTACACCTTTCCCCCACACTGAATTTCCCGATACATGACATAAGTATAACAGGGTAAGCTGAGACACAGTATTAAATGTGATATATATTTTATATATTTTTATATATTTTTTAAATATAAAATGAAAGGTAAGAATATATCTCATATGTCACTAAATATCTTTCAGAAGTTGAAGTTTTTAAATGCCAAGCAGTTCCCTAGCTATGATACAACAATGGTACAGAATAAAAAAAACCTTTCTAAAAATATAAACAAATTCACTCTCCCACAACATTATATGGCCTGTCTCCTTTCACCTTGACTTCTCTTCAGGTATATTGCAGATTACAGAAGTATATTATAAAGCTTTCCTAATTATAGCAGATTATGCTGAAAAAGAGAAACTATATGTGTGTGTTTACCAAATCTTTTAGGCTCCATATGCATCTTTGGCAACTTTCATATTGTGTTTTCCAGGTGCTTAGGTTCCTCTCAGCAAGTATTTAATTCTGCCCATCTTTACCCTTTTAGTTTCTGTGGTGATTTGCAATGTGAAGTTGGTATTCTGTGCCAGGTTCTCACTGACTGCTGGAAAGCCACAATTCTTTCTGTCTAGCTCTTTAAAGTAAGAAGCTCCTCTGATGTCTTTTCGGGTAGCTGTTACTAACATCATCTTTTGTCAGTCCAAAATGATACATACTGTTCTTAACAACCCAATTTTGTAAAACTTCTTTATTCCCAATGGTTCTACATTTTATTTTACACATAACACAGTCTGGCTCATCTCTACCTTAGTAGGAAATCGAAATATTTGCCCAAGCAGCCACAGGTCACACAACACAAGTGAACTGAACTAGCAAGCCTCTGAAGTGGTACACAACAAATTTCTTTCAACCTACTCACTGGAGTCCCAGCATGCCTTAGCTTTCTTTCCTCTCCAGGACCTGCCCACCCAACGTCTGACAATCTCCTCCAACTTTAAAAAGTCTGCAGTTACTAATATTTATCACAATGTGCAAAAACTTTTCATCTTTGTATCCAGAAACAAAAAACTGGCAAGATGAAGAAAAGGGAAAAACAGAAAATTAGAACTACATTCCATGTAAAAGAAAAATATATACATGCACACCTATATATCTGTGCAGGTATGTTATTCTAGGCTTCATCTGAATAAAACCTAAGCACACCTCCCTTGCTGTAACTGGACCTTCTTGTTTTTTCACTGATGTAATCAAATATTTCACCCAACTATTTCTCAGCATACTTTATTGTCTTGACTCTTTGTATGACAAAATCATATTTAGATACACACCCTCTATTATAAAGGCAATGCTTTGGTTTAGGGTTTTAATTTTTTTTTTTTTTTTATGAAAACCACCTTTTTTTCCATGACTGTTAGCAGATGTTAATGTAGTTAATTATGGTGTTACTGCAGCATCAACTTCTTTTGTAGTTATTTTTTTCCTTATCAGTACAAGGAAGATGAAAGTATATGCTTCCTTCTGATTCAAATTCACATCAGGTTCAGAGCCCTGGCATTTCTTATAAATTTCATATAGATCCTGAGACCAAACAATACATACTTTTACTAACAAACATGAATGTCTCCATAAATCTCCTTTGTGACTAGGCTTTCATGCCACTGCGTATGTCAACATACCAAAATGATTAAAGTCTCAAGTATTTTTGTACTACTTCTGTATTTATATATCTCAATTTAATTTTATGTATATTAGTATTTATTTTTACAACTGTGACTTTGTTTAGACACATACACACAATCTCATAACCACTGCTTCTTACTGTTGCAAAACTGCCAATTGACTTAATGAGTTCTATCATCTATGGATAAAAGAAGTCATGCTCTGCATTTGTCGGAGAATAAAGCAGGGGTTTGCATCAGAAAACATAACCCACTTCCTATTCATGGTCAGAAAGCCTAGCTATTTCCATCAATGAGAAGGAAATTTATTCTGGACAGCAGAAATATGCTAATAAAATGAGGAATAATAATTTCATACTCAAAGTAACAAAGACCATCTCGTTGTGCCTAACTTCCTTTACATGAAATGCAATGTAGGAATGCAGGAAGTTGCTGCTGCTTAAAATAAGTGTGACACAGCTCCTGAATCCACTTTGCTGCCTTTTCTAAAGCACTTGGTGGAATGCAACTGGCCTTGTATTACCATATGAAGAGGCAGGAATGAGGTGACAGAATGTGAAGTCCTCACATCCTTCCATTGCCTTTTTTTTTCACAGCATCTCACTGCTTCTGCCCTGTTCCCTTTGTATCAACTTAACTCATCTCTCAAAAAGATAAATTGTACACCTAAAAGTAAGTTTTCAGGAGCTGTTGTATTCCACCTAGCTGCTACAGAATGATGCTTTTAGATGTACCCAAAAATAATCAAAGCCAGTTACAGAAACACCTACACATATACATTTCATCACCACTCTTCCTTATGTCAGTTCAAATTTTGGCAGGACTAGTTTATAAGAAATACACTTGGCTATATCCTGAGCTTGGTTAAACTGCAGCACAAACAAAATACCTTGGCTAATTAGTATTTTTTTCTTTTTCTGTCACTGTGATTCACATTAGAACTTGATCCTTCATATACATGCAGCCTAAAATATTCCTAGAGATGCTTTTCAATTCCAAGTTTATTTTTCTTTAGATATCACAGCATGGAGAAAAAGGTGAGGCCTGCTTCTGGGAATAGAGTCATTTTTTTCTGCAAAGAAGAGGCCTATGCACAGGTTTGGTTTTTTAAAAAGAAAAATCAAAACCACACAAACCACCCCACAAGCTGTCAAATAATTTATAAATATTTAAAAAAATAATAAAGCACAGTTATATCCAGGAAGTATATTTAAACTTAAATTCCATATAACTATTGCCACTGGAATAATGCACTGTGCTTTTCACAGAAGTAAAATCACTGAAGCACACAATGTCCTTTAATGACCAGTTCTAGCTGGATCCCACACAACAGATATCATATACTTTTTCCACGTCTCAAATCCAAGCAGAGCTGCATGGACATCCAGCTGTAAATCATCCCTTTTACTTTCCTCTTTAGCACCCCAAAAGATCTCAGCAGACAACCAAAACTATACATTTCTACTCCAGACATGAGTCAGGCTGCCAGTCAGACCTCGGAACTAGGTTGCTGCTCAGAAAGAGGTTGCCTGAAAGATGCAGCCACTCAATCCCAAGGCCAAAACCCGCTATTCCCAATGAAGTTCTAGATAAAGATCAAAGCATTAATCATAAGACCCCATCAAAACAACTCTGTGGTAGCACTGCATTCCAGTGACATTACTCATGTTGCTCCAATTCCCACATTGCAGTGCTGGCAGGGTAACTTTAAAGCAACTTATCAGCACTCAGCAGTCTTTCAATAACATATTACTACCCATTTTCAAACACATTTTAGTGTAGTTGGAGTGTAGTATGGCAGCCCTTTTCCCCCCCAAGGTTTGTGTTTGTTAGGCAGAGAGAGAAGGATCTTTCCCTTCTGATGCAACACTCAGTGCATCACCCCCGTATCACATGAAGGGTTGCTGTCGGCCAGCTCCCTTAGAGGAGGCCGCACTGCCTCGCCATCTGATAAAAGACACGTTTGTATTATTGCTAACAAACATTATCAGTGAAACAGCAAACCATAAGTAGTCTTCAATAACAGTTGCATGATAAAGAGTCTCCTCAGGATGCCAGTAGATACAAATCTGTATTGTGTGCGCCATCACATGAATCAAAATTAAAAAAAAACAAACCAAAACAAAACCAAACCTTGAAAAAATAACTTAAAAGATCTACTTTATGTCTCAAAAACAAACTCACATCCTGTTTTTTCAAGTTTTCACATACTTATCTACACTAAGACCTTTGTATATGCCTGCAGACACTGCACTGGAACTGCAAGTGGGTGCAGATGACATTAGCACAGTGAGATAAAGTGGCCTTTGTGAGAACCAGGCTGGCACTCTGGAAATCAGAAAGTGTCCATGAGCACACAAGCACAGGACTGACTTCAGGTTTTGTTTTATGGTAACCAGGATTTCTTGTTTGTCTCCTATTTACAGCTAGAACAGGACAAATACAAATCTCCGAGAAGAAATTTAAAGATAAATCATCTGTTTGTAATAGATTCATGCAGCAAGTGTGTTACAGCCAGCCAACAGAGATTAGAACTGCCATGGGTTTGTCTAGGTTGGGTTTAATTACCATCTGGGGCAGCTGATGGGACTCTTACACTCAGTTTATGTAACAGATACCCTTACTAGCTCCTCTGCTAGGGTAAAGCTAGTAAGGGTGCTAGGATAAACTCCTTTTATTAAATCAATCTACTAGCTTTTTCAGTTATGTTAATGTTTGGAAATATCAATTTCATTTTCCCCACCAAGATACTCTTTTAATGTCAGCTCAAATCATTCATTGCCACATACACAACCCTGTTCATTCAGGTTCAGTCCTTGTTCTCCTGGGAATACAACATAAAAGCCGTGGCTCCACCATGCATCAAGTAATCTAGAACTTGTAATTACTGTCACTGCAATTTCAAATACAGCTGTCCTCATAATAAAAGAAATAGATCTGATGCCTGAATTACAAAACACCTATAAATTTGTCTGCACCGTATTCTTAGCCAATGCATCAAATTTGAAATACCATACTTATTTCTTATATAAAGCAACCTTAAAATATGCAAAGTCTCTAACATTCCACTTGTTGTTTTCCATCTATATTTTACATTAAAACAGCTTTAGAAGAGTTCATATGGATCATTGTGAAAACCAAATGGCACAAAGCCAAACCACTATACAGTGCAAAAGTAGGACAGTCATCTGCATGGAACCTGCTGTCATTAAAATCGATGACTAAAGTGTTGTGGAATATTTTACTGGATTCTAGTTAGAAATGCAGAACAACACTGCATTCACTGCATGGCAAGATGGGATTTAATGCTTTAGGCAAGAAGCTGATTTTTTTTTTTTTTTTTTTCCAAGATAGACACAAGCCACTGTAAAAAAATGTTATTTCTAAAAGCCTGATGATAACCCCCAAATTGATGCATCTGATGCATGCAATTCAAATACAACATTTTGCAAAACCAGTAGGCAAATTACAAGGAAATTATTTCTATAATTGTTGCTGTGCACACTGGTTTAAATAAAGAGGCTTTTCTTCTCTTAACAGTCAGTCTGTGGGAGTAGTACTAAGTTTAATTTCCCTTTTTCATGTACACTAGTTATTTTTATATTCTTGTTGTTTTGCAGCTTGTAAATATGTTTTTAAAAATAAAAATGATCAAAGGAGACTAAGTGTTATCATGTAATTTCCAGTTCCCCCATTTCAAGATTTTCTGCATGAACTGAAAGGTATAATTGTCCCTTGCCTGTAAAGACAGCTGGTATGTACATGCAAATGAGGGTCACCATAATTTCCATAAGAGGCAGAACTACTGTTGCATTGGACATTGGTTCCTTCACAATAACAGTCTGAAGTGTTGGTGGGAAAACACAATAAAACAAAAATTATTAATAAGTAAATCAAATCCTCAGGAGGAAACGTGAAGCCTGTTTCCTGGAAAACAAGTCTTTATAAAGTAATTCCATGTTACAGAAGTTTGCCACATGAATTTTTTTTCCATCATAGCCCCATCATAAAGAAGAAAATCTGATGATGCAACTTAAAGCTTAACTGAGTTGTTTATAAGCTGTCAAAGGTTGACATTAAAAAAAAAAAAAGCTTTTTATATGCTATAAATCTGAAAGTAGAGATCACTTCAAATTGTAAAACTTTAGATATGGATGTCAGAAATTAAATCTAAGAAAACAGGTGGAAGGGATTTAAAACACAAAATAAGATTTGTCTCACTTCAGAGGGGACTGGTCTTCACAGGGGGCTGGATTTTTTATGTTAAAAACTTGAATTCTAATTTTCAAGACTGAAATTGATGTCTTCCATTTAAGACTACTGAAGAATTAAAATATTATTGTGTTTTGAATCTGGAAAACAATGATAATGCTTTACCCGAGTATTTAAAACTCCTGGAGTTGTACAAAAATCCCACTAATTTTAATTTCTGTTTCCAGACAGGTTCATTCACCAGTATTAATGTAATTTCAAGCAGAGTAGAATGTGTACAAGAAAAGCAACTGTGAATGTAAATATTACACATTATATAATTTTTAAACTCTACAGTGCAAAACAAGATAGTCTTTTTATGCAAAACAGTTGTTGATGGCTTAACTGTTTTCTTACCCCTGATTTTTAAATCATATCACTGCTCCTTTCATAAATCTAACTATTTTGTTTAGTTTTCATAAAAGCACAAAAAATCCTCACTGCATTTTTTTGCAAAGAGCTCCGGTACACATGTGGTTACTGTGCTCATAAATCTAGAACAGACTTCCATTCAAAACAAACCCGATTATAGATTCAACTGTTTTAATCTTGTAACGGATGCTCATAGGGTACATTCCCTGTATTCGCTTAGTTCTACAGTTTTCTTAAGTAAAAATAAATGGAATATGTTGCTGAGTGTCCTCTGGATACGTAACTCCTACGTGGCAGAGGCCTTCTCTGTGATATAGCTGTGCATTAGCTTTCTATAGAAACTTCAGATAGGGGGAAGAGAAAGGGGGGAAAGAAACTCTCAAGGTGCCAGAAGATATAACCATCTATTCACACTATTTCATTTGTAAAACTCTATATTCCTCTGCCTTTGTGAGAGGATGCAAGCTGCCTAACAGGCAAGGTAAAAGAATGCTTTCCTGAGTGAATCACCTTATGTAGCCTGAGCAGCAGCCTGACACAGCTACCAAATTGTTTCTACTACCCACAGTTTCCTTTCTCTTCTCCATTTTATGCTGCCTTTTCAAGTCATTAACATTTTTTTTCTCCTCTTTTCCCCTTCTGAAGGGGAAATTGGTTTCTTTCTGTAGTGCTGTCCGTCTGTGCTTACATAGATTTTTCCTTTTTGTTCTGTGCAAATCCTCATCGCTGCCTTAGTCTAATACCAGGTGCAGCTCTCAAATATTTACAGTACATCAGAACAGTGCCTACCACAAGAAAACCCCAAATAGGATCCCAGTTACAGAAAGCTTCGCGTCTGAAAGATCTATTTATGAGAGAGCTAGTCTGCCTACAACAGTGCAGCTCTTAACATTTTTCAACAAGAATAATTTAAGGCATCCAGCCTTTTCCTACAGAACTTAAACAAAGGAGAAGAGCAGAAAGAAAAACTTCAAAGAGTTATGCACTTCCTTTACTGGCAGTACTGCCAGGCTGACGCTGAACAGAGAGGCTATTCTTGTTAATGAAATGTGATTGTGTTTGTAAGATTAGGCCTTCGATTTTAAAACTGTCAGCAGAATAAAGACAACAGTACATGCAAAGGACTGAATTGAGGTATTTTAAATATCTTTTCAAATACTCTCCAGAAAAAAAACCTTAATACATGCCACTCACCTGAAAAGACATTGGGAAATGTCTCTGTAGAAGCTTGCACCCCTGAGGACTTTCTTGAATGAGTCAAAGGCACTCTTTCTGTTTGAAATTTCTCTCTAAACCCCTTGTGCTCCAAGTAGCCTGCAGAGCCCACCTTCTGCGTTATCTCACATTTGTGATTAGATACCTCTTCTGTCCAGTCTGCAGAACGACTAAACAAACCTGCCAAACTAGCAGACCTCTGCTTCTTGATTGAGACTTTTTCTTTTTTGTGGAAGGACTCCTGCCTCCTTGTAAAAAGCGGGCTCTGGGATGGGGAGGGAGATGGTGAATGGTTGGGAGAACTCAGTTGCCTAGTTGTGGTTTTGATGTAACAAGGATTAATTAGATAGGGCTTAAAGCATCGGGAACCGAGCATTGGACTGTCTGCTGTCCCCTCGGAGGACAAAATGCCATTTTTCATTTCCGTGGATAAACCATTATGCAGGTCCTCTTGACTGGCTGACAGACTATGTTTCTCTTCCTGAGTCTCAGCAGTATGATCATGGCCTGCATGTGAAATATCATCCTCTGTTACTGAGTCCTGCAAATCAACAGCCTTCACTCCAGCAATTTTAGTCTCAGCATCTGCTACTGAGGTTGGAAAAGGTTGTGTGGAGCTCTGTGTCTGAGATTTGTTTTCTACTGCAGTTCTACTTAAATCATCTTCTAGTTCACTAACTACAGCATCCCCTCCAGCAATGAGCTGTTCCTCAATCAATAGCTTATGTTCTTGTGTTTCAAATAAGCTGTTACCAGGAGAGCCTGTGCCATTTACCACTTCTTTCAGCTCACGTTCAGTTGCACAGGAGACAGGAATGTTTTCCACAATTTCAGATAATGCTGGAGAAGCCCCCTCAGTGTCTGGGCTCCTCTCTTTGTCGGTGGTAGTTACTGAAAGAAACCGTTCAAAATCTAAGGGGGCTGCTTGCGAATTAGCCATGTGTCGGCCCATTGTTTTGGTGACAAGGTCCTCAGTTCCAATGTTAATTGCCCCCTGCTGCTGCTGCTGCAGTCTAATAGCTTGCTGGATATCAGAAAGCAAATCCTCTTGTTCTGTGGCTGAATGGAAACTGTATATATCCGTATCAGAGCCAGAGCTGGTCCTTTGTCCATCCTGTGTTTCTGTAGCAGTTGGGACAGTTTCATTTCTGATTTCAAAATGTTCCACATCTGTGTCTGAGAGACCCCCTTCATCCGCAGAGATACTTATATCTGGAGTTTTGGTTACAATTGAATGAGTACTGTCCAGCTCTCCAGGCTGCAAGGCCTGGCTTTCCAAAACATCCTCCCGTGAACTACTATTCCCATCTTTAGCCTTGGACAGATTTTTTCTGATCCTCAGATTTGAAAACACCGAGGCCTTCGAGTCTGACTTACCCTTCTTCTTACCGGATTCATTTCCTTTTGCATGCTTCCCCAGTCCCCTTCTGCTTCCCGATACCTTCTTTGTGCCATCTGTATCCCTGGGCCCAGAGGCATCCTCTCCTCCTTCATGCACATCACCTGTATTTTTCTTTAGCTTCCCATCTTGATTCCCCATGATTTTTCGCAGTGCAACACCTTCGGCAATCAAGCCATGCTCCCGGATTTCATTCCTTTGGCCTGCCGGCGAGATCCCCTCTAGCGATCCAGGTTTGTTTTCAAGCGGTGGTGATGCAAGTGAAGCAAATGCTTGCTGTGCCTCTCTCCCATCTGCTAGAGCTGCCTTTTTGCATAATGTGCTGCTAGCACTGGGCTCCGTTGGGACATGCTCAGTACAGCACTGAGAGCTGCAGACAGCTCCTTCCAATGGCTGCTGCTCACAGAGCTGCCTGCTCTCCGGGCTTCTGCTGTGCTCCTGCTTCTTTAGGAAGGATTCTGTGAAATGTATTTCCTTTATAAAAGTCACTTCTTTTTCCACGGTTTTTATTGCCTGCATTGCAAGCTCAGCTTGTCACCAAATCATTTATAATTTCGGGACTTCAAGTTCCTGGAGGGAAAAAGGGGAAAAAAAAAAAAAGTTAAAGCAAAGTACTTTAATTACTCTGCAATTGTTTAAATGAATAAACGAATAACCCTGGAAACAGAAATATTATGATTATTTAATAGTTTATAAGGTGCTTAAGCATATGCTACTTTGACAGATTACACTGTACCTCTGGTGATTTACATGTTTACTTTTTAGAGGCCACCAAAACACAATACAGAATTTATAAAGTAGAGTCACTCTGAAAATAGAAGAAAGATAATAAACAAAATATTCTTTCCACAGTTTTGAAGAGTTGCACTTATAATTCAATGCATTATGGTAATTACACTATAAAAAAACCTCCTACCATTTGTATTCTGAGAAGGTAGATATACTATTATTCCCAGAAGAATCACTCATCAATATTAAAACACCCTACCATTGTTTTTCCTGATAAGAACATCTGGCATGAAACAAGACAAAACAAACAAGCACTATTCACATAGTACTAAGGAAAAAAGATACAATAAAGCAATCCTCTTTCACCCTATACATTTAATAATTTATTTTAACACTTCCACTTCCTAACTATTTTGGAAGCTTGTGCAACAGTTTTAATCAGTTGCTGTGTTTCCTCCTTTTTTGGTTCAGATGTATAAGCATCCATATTGCATAAATATGTTTCCTGAACTTCCAGACAGGTACTCTCTTCCACCTTAAAAATTTAGATTTAAAATAACTGGAATAGAAAGAAAAGGACAAAAGAATAACAAATTGCCAAGTTGGATCAGTTCAACAGTTCAATATCTTGGTTCAACACCAGCCAAGAAGTAATTAGATAGATTTCTGCTTATGATTTATCATCTCTAAACTACTTGATCTATCGGGTTCAGTTTCTGTGAAAGACTACGTATTCCTCACACCTCTGAGCTTCTTTATTAGGAATTTCTATTTAATCAGAGATTGTTTCAAATAATACATCATTCCAGGGGAATGCATTCTATTGGTTCACATCACTCTTAGTTTTGGAATCATTCTCTTCTAACCAGAGGTTACACTCGCTTAATACACATTAAAAAAAGAACACCACCACGATCCACACCTTAAAAACTATGCAGGCACCACTCCCTGCCCCCGCCTCCAGCCCCCCATTTTTTTTCGAGGGATGCTAAATATCTTTACAAATCTGGGCTGTGGTCACTGTTAAATAATTGTTCTTAATTCAATTTGGAAGGAATAACACTGTCAATAATACATGCAAATAAGTTATTTTGAACTATCGTAATTTTTTCCTTGTGCTTCTTGGTCACTTACTGCTCTGATGCAAATCTTGTTCTGAGAGGCACCAGAAGCCTTCTGTCTACAAGAACGCAAACATTTTAAGAGGATCAGGTGACTTTATACACTCAGAGGGTTATTGTTTTTTTTTTTATTTTTCATTTACCTAATAAAGTGACTTTTTTTTTTCCATTTTTTAGCACTCAGCATTTATAAATATACTAGCAAATCCTGCAAGAGCATGTTACGTGATTTTGTTTTTTTCGACTCCATTCCTGCTTTTACTTTCTATTATCCTACTTAGTTTCTGACTTGCTGCAGTATTTTACCCCTTTTACCCCTCACATACTTGCAAAAGGCTTTTGAAAGCTCAGGTCATTTCAGCTCATCTGAAGAGACACAGTAAGAATTATTTAAGACACAGAACTGACAAGGATCTAACCCTTGATTACAACTGGAATACTTGTAGATTTCAATCCTATTTAAAAGCTTCTCTCCTATTATAATCTGTGAGAAATTAACATAGTGCAGAAGTAATAAAAAGATACTGTGGACTGAATGTGTAAGGGAAATGTAGAAACAGTGCAATGTTCTGAAACATTCCCTTTCCTTTTTTTGTAGACTTGCATTACAAACTCAACACACTCCCATTATAACCAATCATAATTCACAAGAAGTAATTACACTGCAAATTATGCTGCAAAACCAAGCCATCAACAAAGCTGGGGTTATAAGACAGTCAAGTTAAAGACTAATGTTAATTTTTTAAGTAGAAGCTTATAATAGTTTAAATCCTATATCTGCACTATTTCCTGAAGTTTTCACATAGCACAACCTGAAGAGTAAGTTCCTCCAAAAGCCATGTAACTGTATAGCCACATATATTACTGGAGGTTAAATATTACACTAAAAGTTATTAAGTTTTTTCAATCAGTGGCTGTAATCCTTAAAACAAAAGAACTACAAGAAAAAAACCAAAACAAACATTTTCTAGATAGTGCCTCTGTATATGGTATCCTAACCAAACATGGATTCTGACTAGGATTTCTGATCTCTATGGGGAAAGAGCATCACCAAAATGGACATACTTATGTGATCTTATGAGATAAGCATGTAAACATAAAATAATTTACTTTAGCTATTTCACATAAAGCACAGAAATGAGGGTGGAGGCAGAACATAAATTACCCCAAAGTAGCAGTGATAAATACAACTCTCAATCAGCATTTGTAGGAAAGTACAAAAGGTTAACATTAGCCAAACATAAAACCAAATGTTAATACTTAGGGGTTTGTTTATTCTCAAGAGTGTTTTAGCTTCTGAAGAAAAACATATTATTAAAAGTCAGCAAGAAACCAGAACATTTTGGCATCAATGTAAGCTACATTTTAAAAGCTAAGAATGTATTCAGTTTTCTGCACCAAAAAAAAAATAAACTTTCAACAAAAAGTAAATGGGGAAAAGAAAGATATTTCATTTTTAAGAATAACTATAACTTGTTCTTACCTTGCTATAAATTGTGAACAACTGAAACTAGCTCATGAGCTTGCCTGCCTACCTCATTTAATATTTGCCAGTGGTCAGTCAAAAATTCAAGGGGCAGGATCACAGGCCTGAGATCCTCCTCACCTCTAACTCTCCTCTGAAGCTCAGGAGACATGAATGGCAACACCCTGAGGAGATTCAAAACTTACAGCTTGAGATGCATTGTCCTTTTGTTCCCTGAGACTTCTACATTAACATGTTCCTCTTAAAAAAGCAAACCCCTGCGAGAAAATTGTAATTATTTTCAACAAGACAGTTACCATTCACTGCGGCCTCTCTGGAAAGGTGGCCAGATTCCCCCAGCACTGCCTGCCCGCCCTGTTGGGAGGGGCAGGGCTGCTGGTAGCACCGATTGATCGCTCACACCTGAGTGCGGGCTTCCGCCTCCTGGAGCACAGCCAAGGCAGAGCACCTCCCCCGGGCAGGGCTGCGACCGTGGTGGGAGCCAGAGCACCTTGCCCAGGCAGGGCTGGGACCGTGGTGGGAGCCAGAGCAGCTCCCCCGAGCTGCGCTGGGACCGTGGTGGGAGCCAGAGCACCTTGCCCAGGGAGGGCTGCAAACGTGGTGGGAGTCAGAACAGCTCCCCCGGGCTTGGCTGGGACCGTGGTGGGAGCCGGAGCACCTTGCCCAGGCAGGGCTGGGACCGTGGTGGGAGCCAGAGCACCTTGCCCAGGCAGAGCTGGGACGGTGGTGGGAGCGTTCCCCCAAGATTCCTCAAAAAAAGGCTGAGTGACCAGCTGACACGCTGGTGTTTTGGGCCTGTTGCAAACACAGGCTGCCTGGGGGGAGAAAGAGAAGGCTGGGAGAGCCTGCGCTGAGGTGGCACACTTTCTTGGGGTGGACAGGTGTTTACCATGATTTCTTTATTGTGGTATTTCATTCTGCTCTCAATAGCAGTCACCAAGCAAGTCCTTATGGATGGAATATAATAACAGCCCCTAAATGCCACTGATGGGCATAGTGCTGGTGCAGGCTGGGCGAGAAGCCTCCTGGTTAGGCTTCACCAGCATGATCCCAAGGAAGGGTTTGAACCACAGGAGTGCTGCAACATAGCACACAGTGCCCAAAACAGCACCCCAGCAGCAATACCGTGGCTACCAGCACAGAAGCACCATCACCCCTGTACAGTAAAAATGGGGGGTATGAAGCAAATGTGCCCCCAGCATGAGCCATGCCATATGGCCTACCCCCATATCACCCTGCACGGTGGGCTCATTCTCATTCATTCCAGTGCTTGAGCCAGGTCTCTGTTCCTGCTGTCCTGTGACAGTGGAAAGCCTTCTGCGGTTGCCACTCTGAGCATGCTGGAAAAGTCTCCCCAGAAGGCACCAACTACCATTAAATACTCCCTCATACTGCCAAAGCCATGCTCCACGCAGTTGAAAATAGTCTGCTGCCCCCACATTCCCCAACTCTTACAGCTATAGGGAGAATTGTCTCTTATGACTCAACAAGCTCTAACAGGCTCACTTCCCCTGTCTGACTGGCAAGGAGTCAGGAGATCAGAAAATTTAATGTGAATTAACAGACCACAGTGACTAGGGATGAAGTTGGTCCTGCCCTTGACTCATTTAGTTTCTAGTGGATATGGGAGTCTGCTTTTTCCTTTTAATACTTGTCTGAGCAGTATGAAATCATGCCTCATGCATTGTATTTATATTAAGTTGAAGTGATCCAGCTAGTGAGAAACTTGTGTTATGTATTGAAACGTTCGTTTTATAAGGAGCTTGAACTTAGCAAGCAATGACCCCAGGCAAGTGTTTGGCTTCCCTTGGAGCTTTTATTAGGTACATGAGAAAGTGATGAGTAGGATTTTCAAATGCCTGCTACGTGGTGCTGAACTTTCTACTGCATAATTTCTAGCTAGTGAGAACTAACATTTAAAATCAAAATATCTAAAGAACCAGGGTCTCCAGCAATGCAACATTTGCCAACTACTATGCTGCAGAATGTCCACTGGTTAGGAGCCAAAAAGCTTTGTGAAGCGTTTAACCTCCTGATTTCTCACCTAACTGCAGTAATACTTTTATGCATTGTGAAACAGAGCTTTTTTTATTTAAAAATATGATAAGCTCAACATAGCAAAAAACTATACACCTTCTACCAAGCCATTTTATTGTTTTCCTCTGACATTTCTGTATTCTTACTGCTGCTTTATTGCAAAATATACTTTTCAGCATAAAAGCTATACAGAACCTTTCATAGTTACTTATATAGGAGGGATTGGCTGAACAGCTGCACATAAAACCCTGCCAGCATTCCAGAGATGTATGCATTGCAGGTCAGAGGCAGGTCACAGAATCAGTCACCAAAAATCGAGGCCTCTGCAGATACTGCAGCTGAGGACTCCTGTTTTTGGAGCACAAGATGATACACTGGTACTGTATCCAAACCCAAGCAATAGGGAACCACAAAGTTCTGTTTTATTCCTTATCACAGACTGAAAAGTGAAGTATTTTGTGGCACAGCTCTCACTTTCCCTTGCACAAAGTTCATTTCAGACAAATTTTATTTCAAATGCAGATAGTCAGCAGTTGTTTGCTAATATATGCTAAGCAAATTCAATGTAGCACAGTGTAGGCTGCATAGTGAAAAAAATAATTGGTAAAATATCTGCTGACCAGGCTATCAAACAATCACAGACAACACAGTTTCTACCATTTAAACCACTGTAAAGTACAGTCAAAAATCAGAGTAAAAGTCTAAGTTATAATTTTTTTTTCTAAGGAAGTGAAATTTATGCAATAAGGGTGTTTCTTCAGACCTCATAATTGAGATTTTGAGCACAGTAGAAAACATCCATTAGGCTTTTAAGATGAAGATCATTAAACCCCTGCAAAATTCACACACATACAGAATCAGTATTCGGGTAGAGGGGGTGAGAGATAAGCAGAACTGACTGTCAGGTCAGTCAAATAGGATTCACGTAGTTTAGGAATACCCACCACAGGCAAGCATTTCATAGGGAAAAATGAAAACAGAAGAGGACAGATTTATTGTACTAGAGGACAGAGAAAGGAACAAAAAAAATACAAATCCGTAGGAAGCTGGGCCTCCTCATTTTAATTCCTTAGAGAAAAACATATTCTGTTAACTCAAGCAGAAAATTGTGTATTGTCTTTCTGGTTTTCTTGGGCAACTCCCAGAGTACTTAATGACAGGGTTGAAAAATGTGGACTTTGATCATATCAGTGGACCTTCTTGCCTGCAGAGAGCCCAAAATGCCATGAAACAGTGGCAGATTTTTAAGCCTAGTCCTTTTCTGTAGGATACAAGGGATTAACTTAAGTATTTAGGGCTCTAATTTTATCTCTTTTATTGCAACAAGTATCTACTAGTCTGAAGGATAAATCTGACAAAGATCAAGTTTTCCCTAAAGTTCTTCTCTATGTTTTTAAAGAGTCCAGTGATGTGGTTTGTTTTCAAAAATATATGGAGAAATAAAAAAATCATGTTTTGACCTCTTAGGCATCAGATCCTGTTGTATTGCAGACATTCACACACACACACAGAGATGTGCAGAGTTTGGGACAAATAAAAGAGAAAACTATTGATCAGCTTTCTGTTAGAATCATAGAATGGTTAGGGTTGAAAGGGACATTAAAGATGATCTAGTTCCAACTCCCCTGCCACGAGCAGGGACCCTTTCCACTAGACCAGGTTGCTCAAAGCCTCATCCAATCTGGCTTTAAACACTTCCAGGGAGGGGACATCCACAGCTTCCTTGGGCAACCTGTTCCAGTGTCTCACCACCCTCACAGGGAAGAATATCTCTTCCTAATTTCTAATCTAAACCTACACTCTTCCAGTTTAAAGCCATTACCCCTTGTTCTATCACTACCTGCCTTTGTAAAAAGTCCCTCCCCAGCTTTCTTTTAGGCCCCTGCAGGTACTGGAAGGCTGCTACAAGGTCTCCCTGGAGCCTTCTCTTTTCCAGGCTGAACAGCCCCAACTCTCTCAGCCTGTCCTCATAGGAGAGGTGCTCCAGCCTCCATGTCTTTCTTGTGTTGGGGCTCCAGAACTGGAAACAGTACTCCAGGGGGGCCTTACAAGAATGGAGTAGATGGGGAGAATCAACTTCCTCGACCTGCTGGCCACACTTCTCTTGATGCAGCCCAGGATATGGTTGGCCTTCTCGGCTGCAAGTGCACATTGCTGGCTCATGTTGAGCTTCTCATCCACTACCATTCCAAAGTCCTTCTCTTCAGAGCTGGTCTCAAACCATTCATCACCCGGTCTGTATTTCTGTTTGGGTTTGCCCAGACCCAGGTGGGCATTTGGCCTTGTTGAACTTCATGAAGTTGGCTTCTCAAGCCTGTCAAGGTCCCTCTGGATCACGTCCCGTCCCTTCAGCATGTCAGCTGCACCACACAGTTTGGTGTCGTTGGCAAACTTGCTGAGAGTGCACTCAATCCATGACTAGGCTGAACTAGCTCAGGTAGTACTTATCTACATTAAGACAGGTGCAACTTTGTAAAGCGGGCTTAATCTATAACTTATGGTTTATGTCCCTGGCTAGGCCTTAGCAATAGGGACCCAAAGCCTAATTATCACTGTGAATTCCTACTGTTTTTGTAGTTCACAGAATCACAGAATGGAAGGGATTGGAAGGGACCTCTGGAGATCATTTAGTCCGCCCCCTGCCAAAACAGGTTTACGTAGAGCAAGATGCACAGGACTGCATCCAGGCGGGTTTTAATATCTCCAGAGAAGGAGACTCCACAACCTCTCTGGGCAGCAGTTCCAATGCTCTGTCACCCTCACTGTAAAGAAGTTTTTCATCATGTTTAAGCAGAACTTCCTGTATTCCAGCTTGTGCCCTGTTGCCCCTTGTCCTATCACTGGCCACCACTGAGAAGAGTCTGCCCCTGTCCTCTTGACACCTGCCCTTTAGATATTTATAAACATTGATAAGGTCCCCTCTCAGTCTTCTCTTCTCCAGGCTAAACAGACTCAGCTCTCAGTCTTTCCTCATAAGAAAGATGCTCCAGCCCCTTAATCATCTTTGTAGCCCTCTGCTGGATTCTCTCCAGAAGTTCCCTATCTCTCTTTAACTGGGGGCCCCAGAACTGGACACAATATTCCAGATGCAGCCTCACCAGGGCAGAGTAGAAGGGGAGGATCACCTCCCTCAACCTGCTGGTCATACTCTTCTCAGTGCACCCCAGGTTGCCATTGGCCTTCTTGGCCACAAGGGCACATCGTTGGCTCACTGTCAACCGGTCATCCACCAGTACTCACACGTCCTTCTCTGCAGGGCTGCTTTCCAGCAGGTCAAGCTCCAGCCTGTGCCTGGGCTTATTCTTCTGCAGGTGCAGGACCCTACACTTGCCCTTATTGAAGTTTATCAGGTTCCTCTGTGCCCAACTCTCCAGCCTATCCAGCGTATCCACTGTACGTCATCACAGCCTTCTGGTGTATCAGCCAGTCCTCCCAGTTCAGTGTCATCAGCAAACTTGCTGAGGGTACACTCAGTCCCTCCATCCAAGTCACTGATGAATATACTGACCCTTGGGGAACACCACTAACCACAGGCCTCCAACTAGACTCTGCACTGCTAAAACACCCTGAGCTCTGCCATCAGGCCAGTTCTTCACCCATCTCACTGTCCCCTCATCTAACCCGCGCTTCCTAAGCTTACCTATGGGGATGTTATGGGAGACAGTGTCAAAAGCCTTGCTGAAGTCAAGGTAGACAACATCTACCCAGCCAGTCATGCCATCATAGAAGACTGTCAAATTGGTGAAACAATTGTTAAAATTGCTTTCCTTTTGTCAGCTTAATAGTTATCATAATAAGCCGAGTTCTGGTGCTGATTGTCTTTATAAAGTAAATACAATGCAGATTAACAGCTGGCAATCTATTTGACTAGAGTAAGACAAAAGAATCATGGTACAGTTTAATAACCCAGATGCCCAGATAAAAGTCAGGAAATTCAATTAAGATGATGATGTTTTCATATCAGATCATTATGCCATGCATAAAGTCCACCATGGAACTACAGCTTTTGTAGGGCAAAATACATAGGACAACTAGTATCATTCAGGGAATTAAAAGTCCCTCCCAGGAACCAAGACAAGTTTAAGTTTTTCCAGATCACTATTGCTGCTCACTATACCCATTTCTCATATTCTTATGCCCACCTTCCTCAACTTCAACATCTTCATCTGATCAAGTACCTAGGATCAACCATCCTACTGAATCTCTTCTCCTGTACTTGTTTATCTTCATTCATTTCTTTCTCTGAAATTGTTGCTCACTTCAAAGACCTACATTAGTTTGCCAGTTTCCAATGCATCTTCCCTTGCAGTGCCACTTCTTCCTTCTGTAAGCCTCCCCATTCTCTCCTATACATCTTAACTTTTCTATCCTTAAATGGTGCATCATCATATTTCTTGTTTTTTATCTTTTAATCCAAGATCTTCTTCAGTGTACCTAGACTTACATCTATGACTATGATGGAAGGAGTTACTTCCATCTGTTGATAGATAGCTAGTAATGGGCAGAATCACGTAGGACTAAACATCGCTTTCTTTCACCCATTACTATGAGTGAGAGGTACAAATGAAATTATCTCACAGGTTTACAGCTTGGATAGTATAATTGCTTTTACTTTTCCCTTCCATATCCTGGCTCTCAGTTAAATCAATTAAACATTAATGCTTGAGTATTTTAAATACTTCCAAAACATGACTAACCATCTAAAAGACATCCTGTCTTCATCATCTATTTTATCTGTAATTCTTACACAATTTCCTTTAACTTTATGTAGCAGATTTATTTCACCTTTGTGGGAACCCTGAGTTAGATTCCACTCTTCTGTGTCACAATCCAGAGACAGCTAGTCAGAAACAGAAAGGAAAGAATTAAATATTTGCTTCCCTATCTTTTTATAGACAGTTTCCACTGAGAAAACATGCAGAAAAGAGGTTAAGAACAATTACATTTAACTACTACAAATTTCACTTCTGAGGAGGAACAGCAAACAGTGTGGGGAGTTACAATTCAGGCAATACTTGCATCACGTTTCAAGGTCTTAATTTCTCCTAAAACATTTTAGTTTAAAATGTCACAGCCTAGAGCACATTAGGAAATTAGTTGTAGAACCTGAAGTAATACCAAAGCATTGATTTATGCAACAGTTGGCAAGAAAACTTCCCAGCAAATGTTTTATTGTGCTCTGTCCCCACCCTTGCCAACGGCATCATATTGAGAGCTTACATAAAAGTATTTAGAAAAATAGAGTTCTTCCCAACACCCAAGCTGGTCAGCCTCACTCAAATGACATGTGATATATCATTCCTATTTCACTTATGTTCAGGGAAGAAGTTCAAGTAAACAACATTGAAATGCTCAGCAACAGTCCTAAATTTAACTTAATCAGACTTTGTGTGAGCTGTCAATGTAACAGCTCATCTTTTTGTATCCATGTACAATAAGAGGGATGACTTATGCCTTAAGAGGAGTTATCTTTATTTTTTATGTAACGTATTCAGCACTGAGGGAAAAAAACACCACCTGAGGGAAAAAGATTAAATGTTCAATTAACAAAATTCTCATGATCTTTTCTGAGCCAGCTTAGTCTTACCTGGGGCTTTATTACAGGAAGTGTTTGCTTTGGTAAAGTAGGGTTAGGTTACTTTAGTGTAACCTAAAGAAAGAGGTGGGAAAAAAAATCATTATAAGACTCATGACTTTTAAATAGAGTATTCACATTGTCACCTGGCACTTTATTTATTTGCCTTCGTGCCAGAAATCTTGCCAGTATACACAGATACCAAAATATTTCAGGATATATTATCTTAAAAAATTGGGATTTGGACTGATGGGACATCTGGTTCAACATTGTGCCTCTAGCAGTGGTCAGTACAGGCAAAGTTGCAGAAAACACCTTAGAGTTGAGCAATGGGAAATTTTCTTCCCCAAATCCATCATCCAGTATGTATGTTCCTTAATGTATGTCTTTAGGCAAAGAGGTAGGTTGGTTGGCTTGTTTGTTTTATTTGAGTCTTACAGCTCCAGACAATCTTGCACTGTAATTCAGGGTATTCTCACTATCATATCAGCTGTATTTTTCACTCACAGACATGTCAGACAAAGCTGGGAACACTAAGCAAACACTAAGCAAAACGCTACAAGCATACTGTTCCTACCCCAGGAGGGAAAAAAAAAAAAGCGCTTACAGTCTAAGTAGACTCACATGGATAACCTCATTAACTCAATTACAGTTGTTCACTTCCCTTTGCCTTTCACTGCTTTTGTTTTTGCACCATAGTGCAGTGAAGAAGCATTTGATGGACAAATATCAGTAGCTTTCCAGAAATTATGAACTCGAGAAAGATTCTTGATGTGGAAAGTAAAATTTTCCTGGCTTAGTAAAATTAAGTGGTCATTTCATGTGTACAGCACCACACAAGTACATCTAAAGGTGGGAAAGGAGAGAGTGCTAAATCTGGCAGCACTTTCAAAGCAAAGGGCAATAAGCTACAAAAAGGCTTAGGACAGTATAGAGCATATATGTCAGTGACATGGGATGAACAGGACATGAAAAGCTCAATAACAATACAGTGTTATAAGGAAGTATTTGAGAAGGAAAATTGAAGACAGATAGATCAATCTTTTCCGTAATACATCATAAGGGAGCATTGCCTTGAACTCTCTGGCTCCTTAGTGGCTCAACTGTGTGCCTAGACACTAGTCTTATGTTTTCATTTCATCCAAATGCACAGATCCTCAAGCATTGAAAGAGCAAAGAACATCTTTGCTGCCTCACAGATACCACGTGCTGGAGTTTTCCTACCCTATTACAAGAACACAATTATTCACATTGACGTACTAAGCTTTATTTTCTACCCTTACTGTCTCCTTTGCTGCTTTTGTGGCAAGATACTGTAGCCAAATGTGAGTATTGAAAAGTGAAAGCAACTCCTGTCACAGGATCCATATTGTCATGAAGCCTAATCTAGATCAAGGTCTCACTGCGTACTAAGCACTCTGTAAGCATAACAGAAGACAAGGTTTAGGGTTTTGGGGGTGTGTGGTTTGTAGTGGTGATTAGGCTTTTTTGTTTGTTTGTTTTTTCTTCTTTTTTTTTTTTTTAATCTGGGGCATAGAAAGATTAATGATGAAGCAGTAATGAGGAATATTAGAAAAATACACTTATTTTCATCCTGTCAGATGAGTATCTTACATCAGTCTAAGAAACAAGAAGGAAAGAGTTTGACAATATATGCAGACAATGGTCCTGTTTTTGTCTGTTTGACTTTACTGAATTTACTGTTATTCTCTCCTGTTATGGACTATTCATGGTGCTATGGTTTTTCTTCCAGCACCGTGTCATTATCCGATTAGACACATATAAGCTTCTTCTATCCCCTCTAACTTGGTACTAATCTAAAATACCTCAAGTGCCATAACAGGGTTCTAAGCAGTCTAATATTTATGAAATATTGTACCATTGGCAGCCAGACTTTTCTCCCTCTGATGTGAAATTCCAGCTGTGTCCCAAAGAGGAAGTCAGATGACTTTATACTAAACCACAGTTCTCAAAGTTGACCATACAGGCAGGAATAAGTCAATTGGAAAGAGCTTTGAATAAACATCTGTTTAGTAGTGTGCAAGATGTAGAATTTTTCTGAAAATAGAAGTAAAAAAAAAAATCATATATATGGTTTTTTTTTTCTTTAAAGATATATTTTTAATTCAATTCCTTTACTCCTTGACAAAGTTACAGTTCCTTAGACTGGAATTAGCCTAAATAATTTATTAATAAGGCTGCTTTTGTTGCCAATTAAAGCCCTAACTGCATGGAAAATTTCAGAGAGACTTTAAGGCAAAACACACACAAAAGTCTTTATTTATAAATACACATGCATCTTTACATAGCTGCCTTGTTCCTTCAATTAAAGTCTGCTCCAGTTGTGTTCTAAAAACCCTTGATATTCCAGTTGGTTTTGCTTGAAATGAATAAATCCTGCTGATTTCTGAGGAAGGCATACAGAGAAAAGACAGAAGTATCTTGTTCATGACCTAGAAAACTATTCCTCATGCAAATATTAACATGTAGTGTAACTTACATTTCAAAAAGACAGAATGTCAAGTTACGTAAAAATTCCTTTAATTACAGTGTTTGCTGTGAGCTATTCATATTATTTGTTGGTTATGTTTCATTCCACCGTCTCTTCTGGTTCTATTATGAAAATAAGTGCAGAGAAAAGAGCACCTTGAAGTATTTATAATAAGTATATGTCAAGGCAGCTTTAGAGGACATAATTTTAATCTCTCCATTAAAAAGGTAGCCTATATGTAAACTGCTGTGCTAGGGAGTAGAAAACTGAAGAAATAGTCACAGAATTCCAATGGAAAAAATAGTAAAGGTCCAGGCTGTTGCATGAAGCAGAGAAACCTTCAGATGAAAATGTAATGATTAAAGTATTAGAAATGCATTCAACAAAATAAAAGAGTTTTCTTGTGTTCAGATACGAAGACATCATCATAGGGAATTTAGCAACAGGAAGGATTAAAATTTTGAACATACAAACATTTGTTAAACAATTGATGGAGCAAATAATTCTCTTCTTACACTGCGAAATGGAAAAAACAGAAGTTTGATTCAGTCCAGGGGGGTGTATATATGAAAACTGTCAGTAAAAATTGTTTATGTTCAGTGTAGTGAACTTTGAAAACTGCTATTTTGGGGGGCATTTTTAAGTTGTCACCTGGTGACTAAGATTGAGATACTTTACAGACATTATGTAGACACCAAGAATCCAATAAATGGAATCAATTTCATTACTATTTCAGAGCTATCTAAAACAAGTCCTCAATATTTAAATGTCTTTTTTACCTAGCACATCTCAATTTTTGTTTTGTAGAACCATTTGTCAAACAACTATGTTAAAACTCATTCAACCTCACTTTCTTCTGTTAAAACAATTTCTTAGTAAAACCACAAATACAAGATGCTTCTGAATTCTTCTGCATTCTTAAGCACAACTGGTTTCTACAAGCACACAGATGTAACTGGACGATGTGGTATTAGTTATCTCAACAGTTTGTGACTTTTGCACATATTTCAGAGTGTTTCTGCTGCTAGAAGAAATATCCACAGAAACTGGGTTTATATTGTTACCTCATTTATCATCCCAAAACAGATAAAATGGGTCTGATGTACTGAGCCACCTACTTGGTTGGTTATTTTTAAACGTTAAGGGTAGAGATTCTTGTCTTTTATAAGATTACCCTCCAGACACCTCTGGACAACTCATAACTTTGTATCAGTTACAAATGATAAGGATCCAGCTTAGGAAGATCAGATGCAGATACTGGAAGATTGAACAAGAGGTGCTATAACACCTCACTATCTGCTATTTATTTAACACACTCATAATATTTTTCTTGGAGGATTTGTGTTTAAATCAAAATTCACATCCAGCATAGATAGGGTGAGTACAAATTGTTTGACATTGCACCTATTTTGGAAACATGTTATAAGCCTCCTTTGTCAAATTAATTGAGCACCTATTTTTCTTAGTTTACCCCTATCATGTCCCCTCTTGCAGGCACACAGGAAAGAAAAGAACATTTGCGATGAAAGAGAAGAAAAAAAATAAAATTCACCCACTCAAGCATGTAGCATGGGTCCTACGAATATAAGTTAGTCAAGTATTGTGCTGCCAAAGTAGCAAACATCCTATGATGATGGTGGCTACTTCTCTGTCCCATTCCTCTTTCCTACATAAGCACACAACGTAAGCAGGCTGAAGAAGAAAGAAAAGGGAAACAACCTAACTACCCACCATAGGCCATCCAGTGCTTGGTCTTAAAAAGAGAGTTATTCCTAAATGACAGATGAAGTTTAGAGTACTCATGTGAGCTTCTAAGTATGATCAGCTTTTTTACTACAACAAAAAAGCTTTTCTCTTCTGGACTGGAAGCTTCATAGGCAGTTAGGGATTCAGTTACATATTTTCTGCTATGTTTTCAGACCTTCCAATTTCTCTGAAAGTATATGCATATGTCTATGTGCTATGTCTGACATATATTTAGCTATACCAGCACTTTTGGAGGTAAAATGCAAGTGTATGTCTGCAACTGCTCCTAGCCATAACTGACTGGCACACTTTTCTGTCTTTGATGCCACCCATATAACACATCAAATAAGTCTCATTCCCACGTTCATAGAGTACAGTTCATCACATTCTTCAGCTGTAAACACCCTTTACCCCTATGCACAGCTGGTTATCACATGCATTCCTTCTATTTAGAAGGTGGAAAACCTCTAAAGAACATAAGAGCTTTCAGAACTGCTCCCTGGGGTGGCTATAAGCTAAAACCCCAAATTCAGCATTTTTTCCTGTGACATAACACCAATATAATACCAGGAGAGTTCCAGACACTGCCAGCAATGTGCGAGCCAGTTAGCCTTGTATCCAGCCAGCATCCCTATTTAGCAGCTCATCATGTTTTTCCTCAGCTCTTAGACCATTTCCAAAACATACCTTTAATAAAAGTAATAATAAAATAGTCATAACACAACCTTACCTTATCTCCTGCCAAAATGTATTCTGATGTGAATTCAGCAACTTCTACTTATGTTCAGTAGTAACGTCTCCACACAGACTATACTTATATGAGAGTCAGAGTGTCTGACTTTTTTGCTCTGGGCACCATTTCCAGTCACATGGACTGGGAACAGCTTGATTCAGATGTTAACAACCACTGACATTCACAGGAATGTTGTTAAAAAAAAAAAAATCATAAGTGTCTTGAGAAATTTCACTGCTTAAAAGCCCTATCACAAAAGTTATTTGTGAGGAACAGTAGCATAATATAAGCATTCATAGTAACAGGATGCATAGCTACATAGTATGTTAAGGAGCAAAACACTTAATAAAGTTCTAGCCTGTCTTTCATGTCTACAAGTTAACTGAAGAAGGATTTGTGTGCAAATCAGGGAAGAATGTGACTTTTTAAATGGATACCAGACTTCAAGAAATTAAATGGGATGAATTCCACCTCTGAATGACAAAAGTGATGAAATAGAATAAATCTGTGATTGTCACCTAAGCTTCCAGTACACTCCGTTCCCTCTCTTCATTTATTTTAAACACACTTTTTGATTTTGTAAAGGGATTTTTTTTTTATTGTCTTAGATTTGAAGGAGCTCTTCATCAGGTTTGCAACATTGGGGAGATGCAGGGAGGAAGGAGACAAATTCGTGGTTTACATTTCACAGGACTGCAGTAAAGGAGGCACTCAGAGTTTAGCTCTTGTTTGTTCCAATTAATTTCAGCTTCTGAGGAAGTCTCATGTTCAGAAGGTGACCTCAAGGGGCATAGCTATGTCCCCAAATCATTGTATTACAGGATAAGAGGTAGCTGGGTCCAAGCATCTGATAGACTCTTATTCCTCTTTGTGTAAATGGAAGTTACATGGATTATTTTAAGCCTTCCTCCCACCTGAAATGCTTCTTTTCTGCAGTCTGTGAATCAAAAAAACCATAAGAACTCATGAAGCCTACAAGGAATGTTCAGAAGTGTTAAAATCTTTTGCCTCTTGAGATCAGTGAGAGAGGAAAAAAATAACTCAAAACCAGTCAAATGCAGACAGATTAAAGCAATACATGCACATTGTCCCTTTACAACATTTGCATGGTTCTGGGAGCAGAATATTGCTATTTTTCTAAAGGGAAACAAGGGAAAAGGAAGTTTTACAGTTCTTTTCTCTTTCCCCATTAGCATGGTTCCCACAGCTCTTACACCTTCAGCCAAAGACGTGACCAAATGACTGGTAAACTAAGTTTCTGTGCTATGCGCAAAAGAGAAAAGAAACCAATAGCTGTGCAGCAGTGCAGAGCAGTTCCAAGAGAGCTAGCAGATACCTGCTGTCTAATGCATGCTTTGCAGGAAAAGCTTATACACATTTTTTAGTTGTCAGACTTCCTAACTATGCACATATCACCTGTGTCATACTTGCACAGTAAGTCCATCCAACATTTGACAGGAATGGACTGACTTTGTGTGTTTGGTATGGACAATCAAAGCAAAGAAGCAAAGCCATTTACTAAGGGATACTCTTGGTTGGATGTTTTTGTTCAGGAGCTGATGTCAATCTAATTTAGTGATCATGTCCCTCAAAGATGAATTAACGTTAGGAAACTCCCCCTTCATATGTATTTCAGATACAATAGCATGTTAGAGCATGACCTACACAGCCAGTGCTTGTGTTCCACAGAACCTCAGTAGGTAATGTTTCAGTAAGAGCTACTTATGCATGTGGTGTAGCATTTATACTGGCAGATCTGCCTGATGCTTGCAAATAATTGATAATAGATGTAATCTGTCATTCACTGTGAAAATTCTCCTGAAAGATATGTAATGCTAGGGAAAACTAGATTCATCACAACCCTGTATACAGATACCAAAACCTAGATATAATGGGGCAGTGAGTAGAACAGTTTCATTTACTTTGAAAACATGAAGATTTCACCGTTTCTTTGTCATATTTTCCGTCTACCTTACAGTTAATGAATTAAGTGTTCTTCTAAAAAATTACATAGTTTTGGACAACAGATGTGAAATTTCAATAATCCAGAAGGAAGAATTCCAGTAGCCTTCAAACACAGCCATAGGAACATCACAGTGTTCCTGCTACATAAGATTTCTTCCCCAACTCAAGATTTAAAGGAGCAGACCTAAAGGAGATTATGTAGCACACTATTTTCTCCTCCCCTGACATTGACTGCATCATTGTTAAGATACTGAATTAGACAAAACAAAGACATCATAACCTTCTGAAAGCTCTACAGTCCAAAGGAAGGCAATTTATACTGCCTGAGTGGGTTAGCAGGATTATCATGAAGGCACCATTTGAGACTATTTCATGAAGTCAGCTCATGAAGTAATAAATAATGAGAAGATATTTGGAGGAAGGAAGATAGTGCAAGCAAGATAAGAAGCTATAAGAGGGACAGAAAATATCTTTTGTTTAAAAAACAAAAATGAAAAAACCCAAACAATAAAACCTACAACAAAACTAGTAAGATTGTTTTATAAAACTGAATGGGAAAACTTCCTTTTGAACTAATTTTGGCTGTAGAACAGTCACAGCAGTGACTTAGAGAGTGAATGTGCTCCAGCTTACCAGTCTACAGATCTTCCTCCACTTCAGCTATGAAACTGTGGGTGGGATCCTCTGAACTTATGATCCAGGTTTTAGTCCCCCAGGTTGGGTATACTGGGTTTGCATGACAAGGTTTTGGTAGTAGTGGGGAGCTTAAAGGGGTGGCTTCTGTGAGAAGTTGCTAGAAGCTTCCCCCATGTTCAACAGAGCAAATGCCAGCCGACTCCAAGACAGACCCACCAATAGCCAAGGCCAAGACCATCAGCAATAGTGATAGTGCCTCTGAGATAACATATTTAAGAGGGGAGGAAAAGCTACTGTGCAACAGCAGCCGCAGCCAAAGAAAGAGGAGTGAGAATATGTGAGACAAACAACTCTTCAAACAATAAGGTCAGGGAAGAAGAAGGGTTAAGGTTAGGTGCTCTAGGCACCAGAGCAGAGACTCCCCTGCAGCCCATGGTGAAGACCATGGTGAGGCAGGCTGTCCTCCTGCAGTCCATGGAATACCATGGTGAGGCAGGCTGTCCTCCTGCAGTCCATGGAATTCCATGGTGGAGCAAATATGCACTTGCAGCCTGTGGAGGAGCCCGCACCAGAGCAGACAGATACTCAAAGGAGGCTGTGACCCTGTGGGAAGCCCATGATGGAGCAGGCTCCTGGCAGGATCTGTGGACCCATGGAGAGAGGAGCCCATGCTGGAGCAGGTTTGCTGGCAGGACTTGTGACCCTGTGAGACACCTACGCTGGAGCAGTCTGTTCCTGAAGGATTGCACCCTGTGGAAGGGACCCACGCTGGAGCACTTAGTGAAGAACTGCAGCCCGTGGGAAGGACTCACATTGGAGGAGTTTGTAGAGGACTGTCTCCCCTGAGAAAGACTCCATGCTGGAGCAGAGGAAGAGTGTGAGGAGTCTTCCCCTGAGGACGAAGAAATGGCAAAGGCAATGTGTCATGAACTGTCTACAACCCCTATTCCCTAGACACCTACACTACTTGCCAGGAGGAGGTAGAAAAAAATCAGGAGTGAAGTTGAGCCCAGGAAAGAGGGAGGGGTGAGAGGAAAGTGTTTTAAGATTTGGTTGAGGAGGGAAAGCGATAGAGAAGCTTTGACAGCACTTGATGTCCAGTCAGGGTCAACCCACCACAGAGGGCTACGTACTGATCATTTACTGACTCACACATGTGGGTAGATTTTGTGCCTTAAGTGCTAGGTGAGCTAATTTAACTGCTGGTGCAAGTCGGACAAATTCCTCCTGAACCTATTCTCCTCCAATTATCTTTTTATCTTAATGTTAAGACAAGGTCAGTGAAAACTGATACCCTACAAGGAAAGTCCTCCTGGCCCCATATGGAGATATTTTGCTACAACAATGTCTCACAAGGTTCTAGTAAGTAACAAGCAGAGAAAGTGGATTTTAAGTTGTTGTTTCTACCCATCAGGAAAAAAATATAGTGAAGTCACCATATTTAGTAGTATGCTCTAGGAAACTGCAATAATGGAAGAGCCAGAGGACATGGGTTTTGTTTGGGTTTTTTTTTTTGGTGCAGGACACAAATACAACCCAATTGTGCTTTTGTGAAATATAAATAGAAGAGAGTATACATTAAAATTGTTGTCCTGCCAAAAGTCCTACCTGGGTAGACATACAAGATTATTTTTTCCACCGTTCAAAGTAGTATCTAGAATGAGATTAAATTAGAGTAGCTTTTTTTCCTCACAAGTTGTCAAAGGCAAGCTAGAGACATTATTTCTTGGAAACTGAGTCATGAATTACAAAAACTTTTGTGAAGAAGAATCTTGCAGAGGTTCTTGATGCTGAGAAGTCATAACTCTCCTTATATAACACAAACATCTCAGAGAAAGTGATTGTTACAGCTAAGTAATAGCCTCACATGCTGGAAATGAAACACTACATTAGATTCTGAAGGAACCATTAACTTCCAAGCAATTTCTAATCCTACTCTCATTACCTAAATGAGGTTTTAGGACTGAAAGCCACACAATATGAAACTTATAAACTGTAATATGGAGCACATCACTGTTTCAGAAATGTGAAGCAGCTAACAGTTTTACTGTAAGTATATGCATTCAGTAAGTACACTTTCCTTTGCTTGAAAGTTCAGCATATAGAAAGCTCTTTCATTCCTTTCAAATCCTATGATATAATATTCACTCTGACTTCTCAGTTCTGCTAGATGTGTGATGTGACAGTTTTTGTGATGGTTTTGGCACTGAAATTCTTGCATACAGAAAAATTAATCATTTTAAACTGAGCTGCTGATCAAAATAGAAAAGGATCAGTGGAGGCATTCAAAAGAGAGAGGGAAAAGCCAAATCATGGAGCAACAAGAACAGCTGCACTTCCTTTATTACTGCTCAGAAGTTTATCTTACTTTATGCAGACAGGGACAGAAAATCTCCTAACATCTTTTTTTTTTTTTTTCTTTGGTGGGCATTTTGTCAGGTGAAGCATCTCTCTGGCATAGAAACCCATAGGAAATTAAGTAATAAATCTCAATATTTTTTTCTTTAATTTTTAGCCTTTATTTTACCTTCTGGTCATTATTCCACACCCACTTACTGAAATACTGCTGAATGTACTGTTTCATCAGAGTGCCTGCAGAGTACTGCGTTGAGTAAGTTGTTAGCTGTTTTGCATGAGCAGTTTTTTCATATGATATAAAGCATCCTCAGAACACTGGATGGATGATATTAAATTTTATGGTATCCTGTGGAGAGATAGCACTCATTTTTTGGAGACAGAGTAAGTCATAAAACAATTAGAGTATCAGCTTGACCTTTACATCGTATTCTGCATTTCAAAGGCTGAGGTAGAATTCCCAGAAAAGTCCTACATTTTTGGGACAGACTACTGTTGCAAGGGTACATTATTACCTTAAAAAAAAAAAAAAAAAAAAAAAAAGACAGCAGAAATGGCCAGAAATGGTACAGAATATATCTACCATTACTGTACTACCTGGAAAACATGCAGTTCTCGCTCTCAGTATTAGCCTGAAATAACAAGTTCATTGCTCCACTAGCTACTGAGGGCTGCAGGAAAAAGCATCAGGCTGGATTTCCCTGTGGCTTTTCCATGTATGTGGGCCTGAGGAGCATTCTAATCCCAGTTTGTGAGATATATTATATTACCTCAGAAATTAGGTGCATGGCAGCAAATATACTCCCATTTTTAACACTGCCTACTGGGTCTATCATGCAGCCTCTGAAAGAGAAGTATCTGTGTGATGAGAGAAAGATGGAACGACGATAAAGAGAAGATAAAAGCTGCACTGATCATTAAGAAAATAAAATTGTTGATTTTGTTTGTAGGAAACAGTAGAGTTGTTTTCTAACAATTAAAAGGACTGGGAAAGCATTTCACAGTTCAAACTGAAAATTAATTCTAGCATCTGTCATCATTTTCTGAGCAGATCCTGGGCAATTCACGCTGCTGAACTTGTAAGCAACGCTTTGCATACTCAGCAAACACATGAATCAGGACAGGTCCAGCAGCAGCAATCTCACAGATATCTCAGTGTTGGTGCATCCCTCTTACAAGTGTGGAAGTATGGACAGATGATGCACCTTGCCAAAAGCTGTCCAGCAATTAGGTAACAGAATTGCCTCGAGCCCAAGGCCTATGCCCAAGTCACTGAAGACCACAATCCCTAAAAGAAGCCCATGACTTTAACTAAAACTGTGTCCCTCTTTTGGGGTCCCCAGCTGGTCCTCAGACTGTACTTCACTCCTCAGAAAGGTCTAAAGCTGTACTTGCTTGGTAGCACAAGGTGCACCAAATAAGACAGACACTTCTGTTGAAGGACAAAGAGAGGAAGATCTGGCTGCAGATGCAACCATCTCCTTTTAATATTCCTCACATAAGAAATGGCAAGGAAACTCCATGTGCATGTGGCTACATAGAGAGATATTTTCTAATGTTTGGTTACAAAAACATATCCTACCTAAGGCTGAAGCTACAAGTGCTTTGACAAGCTTTCTCAAATTACTTTTCAAACCAGTAAAAGTTTGCTACTGATAAAAGCATGTTGTTTTGCTGTACAGTTTGTTTACACGCCACTCCTTGCCTGTTCAGTTCTTTTTCTTCATTTAGTGCTTAGTTTCTTATTAAAAAGCCCAGAGTTTCTTATGAACATTTTCCTTCCTCCTCAGCAGTCTATGGATATTAAGATATATGTGGTAAAGAAGTGTTTTCATGAATATTCTGAGTCTTGAACTTGGTAACTTCTTTGTATTTTAGTTTGAAATAAAGAAAGTTACATTTTTCTCCCAGTTAAAAGGCTCCTACCCTCAAGATGTAAAACATCAGCTGTATAAAACACATAGTTAAAAGAACCCAATTGCTTCTGTTTCCGAAAGGCTTTTTGTAAGGCATCTTTATGGTGTAAATACAACTAGTAAGAGATAATACTGGCTAAAAGTTAGAATAGCTCCCAAAAACCCCAAACACTTAAGCAATTCTGATTTAAATGAACATATAAAGATAGACTTCTACTGGGACTAAGACATAATTTTAAGAAATGTAAGGAATTAACTAAAATGGCAGAAGACTTACCTTCAGAAGAATCAGCATAGAGACTTGTTTCTATTTTACCTCATACCTGATCAAATGCTTATAAAAAGACAATGCTGACTCCCTCCTCCTCCACAGTGGTTAAAAAAAAAAAAAAAGTGATAGCCAGAATCTCAGAATCTAAGCACTCCTATAGGTTCCTCAATCTGAAGAGCAGTAACATCTGGCTTTTTGCCTGAAATTAATTGGAGAAATGTATTACAGGCTGTGCTCTTATCATCAACTGCCAAGAAGCATTTGGATAATACTTCTTTACAGAAGGAAAAAGGAAGATTTTTTTTTTTTTCTTTCCAGAGCTTTGCATTTACCAGACAACACTGTCAAGCAGATAACAGTTAAGAACTGACTGGTGGACATCAGGAAAAAAAAAAAAAAAGTTATACCATTTAGTTTTTCCCTTTAAAAAAATGCAATTCCAAACACAGAGAGAGACAATTACCTTTTCTGTGGATTTCAGGGTCAAAAAAACAGTTGATAAACAAAGTTTCAGCCTAGATATCCTATTTGAGCACTGAAAATCAGACCTACTTTTCTTTCTCTTTTTATAGATCATCAGTAGAAATGAACATTTCTGCAGGGCTATGAAGCTGCACCTGTGCCTCTTTACCATCCCTCCCAGCTCTGCCACAGGTGTCCCTGTGTCAGCACCTTGTTAAGGCTGTCAGCAGAACATTTACATGTTCTCTGTGGGCGGTGTTAAGACTCTACAGGAAGAAACTGGAAAACGATAAAGACTTAAAAATATGGGAAAAGGGGAAAAGAAAAAGCTCCCTGAAATGCAAAAGTTGAAAGCCTCTATTCTGCTAATGGCTATTAGTATAACAATTTACGTGCTGCACAGAGATCAGGGTAATCCCTGTTTATACCCTTAAGTGAGCAGCTAAAACTGAGTGTACATGCCTCTTACATTTGGATGAAGGTAGATGAGTGTTGTGACAGAGAATAGAAGAAAGGAGAAAATAGCAGACATTAAATAAGATTAAATTAAAGATAAGCAGGCAAGAGAGAAACTAGATTAGGAAACAAAAAGAGATTAAGGAGAAAGAATATGGCACAAACTTTTCATTTTTTTCCTCCCCTTACTTCTTGCATCACATCATGCCACATGGCAGGAAAAGTCTGGAGTGGTGGGCATTCTCTGAGAGCATGACCATCAGCCCTGCTCCATTTCAGCTCCCTCAAGAGGAAGATCCCAGCAGGCTGCTCTAGGCAATGGCAGCAGGAGCTTCTCCCCAGCCCTGGACCAGCCACATATCTGCTGTGGCTGGTGGGGGGATCAGGGCTCAGCCTGGCCAACAGGGCTGTTTATCAGGAGAGGCACCTCGGCCCACTGCTGAAATGAGGGGCTGGGGTGCTGCAGTGAACAACCACACTTTCTTCTTAGCAGGAACAAGCTGTTGAACACCTTCCTGTAAGATTGGCAGTCCTGCTGGCAGAGCAGAAGGGTTTCTTGCCTCCTCAGTGGTTGCAGATCCTCTCTGCTCTGCCTGCAGAGCGACACATGAAACTGTGAGGGTTGGCGCTGAATTCTCCTGGACCTGTTTTAGGCAGAGCAGATGTAACACAGCTTTGTACTCCACAGCCTTTCTCTGGAGGCTGGCAAGCCAGCTAACGTGGTAGCTGTATGATCCCCAGACTTTTAGCATTAATATTGATAAGCAACATCAGTTTTCCCCATGCATACAAAGCCTTTTAAATCATCACTGCAGAATTTACCTTGGGTTAGTCTGGCTCCACTGGGCTAATAAAAGTTTATCTCATACACAATAACATCTGGTGCATGTTCTGCAGCGCTAGACCTACGCTCGGTGAGGTTCAGTAAACTCACAGCTATGAACCAGAGGAGATGCTGCCTGGATAGAAAGCTGGACGCAGGCGGAGTAGTGAAGACAGGAGACACCTGTGACACAGCACACTAACGAGAGTTTCAATTGAGGTTAATCCCTAGGAAAATCTTTCTAGTTAGGCACAGGCAAATACTTCATCTCAATCACAAGCAGTGCTATTGTTCTGTTATACCCAAATTAATTTTTGCAAACATTTCATTGTACTATGAATCTAATAATTTCAGATTTTTGTCCCAAAATGTGATATAAATAAGCACACACATTGTAGGCTTTTCTACCTGCACAAAGTCCAGTTTTGTACGAGTTAACTGAAATTGTCACAAAGTATTTAACTCAGCCATGAGAGTAAGGATGATGGCCTTAGTATGAGAATACATATCAAATCCTAGACTTACCTTTAATCAAATAAGGTTTAAATGTTTGTATAAAGGCAAGCTTGTGGATGGTTGGTTGAACAGAAAAAAAAAAAGCTGTAGATTTGATACTGCTGGTTATGTCTCTATCAGCTACACTTTCATAAGGAAGCAGAGTTATGCTGTGAAAAACTTTCTGAAGGTTTGTGCATTTTTTGTCATAAAATGCATGCCTGTTTTGTTTTGTTTTCACATGTATTTGTTAGGCTTTTCTGCATAGTTTGATTATCAAAGTAGCATCTTGGAAAAATAAACAGTCCCCAGGCATATGTTTTCATTCACATTTATTGATAGAACAAACTAATTAAGAGGAGCTAGGCTTAGATACCAAATTAAAAATCTAATGTTGAAATTGGGAATCAATCTCCCTGTTAATATTGCCCGTGATGTCAGCAGGACAGCACTTAGGAACATTTGCACAGGTCTATGGACCTGTTTTACTGTTCACTGTTCTGTTCTTTTCTTCTCATCTAAATAAATATGGTTAAGTTAGCAATTTCTTTATAATAGTTACTATTATTCAAATGTACCTTAAAGATTTTGAATCATGTTTTTCTCCCCTAAACCATGTAAACATGAAACTGCATATAACCACTCAGCTCCAGGAAGGGGAACATTAAGACAAGCACCACAACGTAGCACTAAACTCATAGAAGCTGTTAGTGCTGCAGCTTTTAAAAGCACCGTATTTCTCTTCCTGTTCCCAAGTTTTCCCTTCCTAGGCTCCTTCTCTGATCCCTCTTTTTGTACACCCTGAAACTGTCCTCTCTCTCCAAGCCCCAGTTATTTGTTCTTCCACTTCTTGGCTCTTGCTTTAAAAGAGCTGTCTTTTTCTGTTAAAATTATGTGAAACAATTCATACCTGGAACTGAATGTGAAAATCCCCAGGGTATGCTGGTGGGACTGTTGAGAAGTTAGTGTTTTCATCTTTGAGTTTAACAAAGGAAGATGATTGTGAAAAAATGATGATCTTTTACTGGCAGGGCAGAAAGAAACAGGATATACAGGCTAGAGGCTATTATTTCTTGGATAAGTGGAATCTGAAGGACAGCAACGTATTAAGATAAGTATTTTTGAAATTAAATAATTTTTATTAGGGGGAAAAAAAAAATAAATCAGCTTTCTTAATGCCAGTGACTCACATAATTGGTGCAAAGCCTCAGCAGCTCCAAGCCCAGCAGTGCGTTTCAGGGAATCCAGTTTAGTTACCCACAGAGCCTGTGGTGAGGTGAAGGCTCCTGCAAATGGTGACACATTGAATGCTGAATAAAACCTGCCTACATCCAACAAGCAGAAAACCCAAAGCTTGAGATAATATCTGAGTGGTTTCCAGTTTCTGAGACAAGTGTATCCATGTACTTGAGATTCACGGTATCACATCCTCTGCCCGGAGGGCAGCTTGCTAACCAAGGAGGGCATGCCCTTGTGCTAACACAAGAGCTGACAGCGGTGCAGTGCTTTTGCAGACCAGAAATTGGTTAAAGATGTAGGATACCTGGTGAGGGTTCAGCTCCGAGTCAGTAGGACCAGAAAAATTCTCTGGCCTCCCACTAGAGAAGGGTACAAGGCAGGGGGTGGAAGGCAGCCCCCTGCCCGCTTGCTGAGCCTGGGGCACTGCCAGTCAGCCCTGCGAGGTGCACAGGGCAGGAAGGGGAGCCAGCACTTGCTCAGCAGCATCGCTGCAAGGGTGAATCTCACCTTCCAGTCCTTGCTTCCAGCAGTCTGTGTGTGCATGGGGTTACATAGTCTTTGGGAAAGGAAACATTCTGTGGAGCAGGTACTCAGACATCGCCCTTCTTGGGTGCACACCTTGGCTATTTGCCTGCATGGGAGCCCCGAGAGTTGGCAATGTAGCAAAGGAAGATGTAGTAAGATTAACATATGTGCTTAGAGTGAAAAACTCTGAGATGATACTGACCGCTCCTGATCAGATCCTAGATGCTCTTTCTTTGGAGAAAACACCTTTGGAACAATAATAAGTACTTCTGCTACAGGTCTTCTTTTTCCTTGTGATACCTAATATTCAGTTATGTGTCAAGAACCATGATCCAAGAACCATGATCAAGAACTGTTTTATCAAAGAGATATTTTCTTGGTTTTTCCTTGTCCACAAAGTAGAATTTAGGAATAAATACCATTTAACACCATGTACACATTTAATTTCATTTGGATAGTGTGCATGATGTAGATATATATAGATCTATAGATGCAGATACTCATATAGCTGTACATCTAACGCAAAAGACTTCAAGTAAATTTAACAGAACATATTTAATTCATTTTTAACAATCTAATTATTTTTACATTGAGACATCAACTATCTTGATATATTTTCATGCTTTCTTATAACTTTTATTGTAGCTAGATTGCCTCTGCCACCAGCCCGAGGACTGGGCAGCACTTGTCCCTCTGGGAGTTGCGAGGATGCCGCCCTGGGGAGCGAGCCCAGGGTTTAGTGTCACACTGTGGCCTCTCACATGATCCCGCAGTGCCACCTACTGGTTCCTGTTGAGGTTTGCAGGAAAGCAGTCGCTGCAATTGAAACCGGCTACTTCTCTCATAGGTTATCAGAGAAGAACTGTTTACCGAAGAGGTATTTTCCTGGTTTTAACTTGTCCAGAAGGTAAAATTTAGGACTAAATGGCATTTAACATCAGGTATACTCTTATTTGAATAGTGTGCATGATGTAGATCTATACAGCTCTACAGACACAGACACTCATATAGCTCTAATAGATTATTAGAGAAGTGGTCTGCTTGGTTTCTTGGGGAGAGTTGTATTGTTCCCCATCCCTGTCCCACCCTTATGCTATCCCAACATCATTTGTTTATAAAAATATTGCAAAATTTAACTATTTTATTTCAAATTTAGGAGGCTTAGATTTATTACTACAGCATATAAAACATATTTATCTGAGCAACATACAAAATTACCAAACTTCTAACATGCAATTGAGAAGGGATCCTTGAGAAGAGTGGTACCAATGTACTTAACTAGAGAAAAAGAATTTCCCTCTACAAGTGACGAGATCTAACAGAAATAAGACCAAGAGGTATCTTCCAGTGCAGCCCTAGGAAAATCAAAGTGTAAGCTCACACATGAGAACCTGCGGCTGTAACATAGGACTGTTCACTGGGGCTGCTCCCGCAGTTAACAGGAGACCCTTCAGTTCAGAACCGTTGCAGAACAACAGTAGTAGTATGGTCAGCCTCAATGTATGCAGGTATAAAGTAACCATAAAATTAGCTTGAATTGTTGCATTCCAGTTCTTAAAATTACAGTATGGCTTCTCACAGTTGCAAGAAAAGTTTTCTGTATTTCTGTAGATCTGTATCACAGGTACTTATGTGGTAATCTGCACTTGCACGCAATCAAACCAAAGCCAAACAAACAAAAATAAATATGATTAGCACTTACAGCTACAGAACACAATTTGAAAACAAATACTAAAGGCTTAAAACCCCAAATATTAATTAAATAATTTATCCCATCTCCTGGTTTCCTTTAAAAATAAATAAATATGTAAATAAATAAACAGTTCTAATTCTGGGAGTACTAATGCATGTCCTTTCCATTTGTAGTGTGGAAAATGATTTTATTTCCTGGATCAAACTCTTTCTCTTCAAAGAGAGAGAGTGTATTTATAGCCTTTGGCAGAGGAGTGATTATGTATAGGTGTCTGTGTGCCCATTGTAGCATGTAACAGGTTGAAACAGTGATGCATGATATCAGCACAAATTCAGGTCCTTTGATAAATGAATAAGGGTTAATATTTTATAACTAGAATCTTCATTTCCATCTGATCTTTAGATTTTTTTGTTTGACATTGGAACTTCTGTCAGGTGAGGATGAGAAGGTGTATAACTAATACAGGTCAGCTTCCTGCAAAAGCAGAGAAGCACTCTGCAAATTTGGGGATCAAATCCATTAAAAATCCCATCAGACTATGAAATAGACTCTCTTCTTTATTGTTTGTTAGTCTATTCTTTTAAGCACCATACAGGTATCTTTAAAAATACTTTTAGGATCACCTGTTGTTTTAGAATGTCTTGAAGAACATCTGTGAAAACATACAAAAAGCAGTGGATGGCACTGTTGGCCTGCAAGTAGAGAATAATTTCCTAAATTACAAAATATATACAGCTTTTCAGGTTAGCTGTGCATTGATTTATATTTGCCTAGCATTTTGCAAAATTTGCCATATTTAGGCAAATCTATCTTTCTTAAACAGTTTATTTTCATGGTGAAACCACAAAAAATGATGGACATTTTATGGCTCACTTGCAATAGAAAGTGTTTGGAAACAAATAATAGACTGAAAAAAAAAATCATTCCTACAATTACTGCAAGGAAAATAAGGTCTTGAAACAGAGATAAATGTCTAGTTTTATCTCTTTAGTCCATAACCACATAGCATTAATACTTGGCTAACTGAAATCTCTTACAAATGACATATGTTTCCATAACTAACTCTCTCACTCAGGCTCTGCTGACTTGGCCTCAGCTGATCACAAGTTCCCTGAGAGCCCTTGAATACTCTGAGCATCTTTGAAACAAGATAAGATGGAGAAAACAAGATTGCTGGAAAAGCATAATGTGGTAGAGAGGCAACACAAACCCAGTGACAAGGCGATCCTCTTCACCAGAGTGCAGCACACCCTGATAGTTTAATGCTTGGCAGCATTTATTCTGTGCTGCAGCTCAAGCGCTACACACACTAGGGAGCGGGGATCCCGTAATTCTTTCTTCTGCAGATCCTAAGCTTGGGCATAGGGAAAGGGAGTTGCCGGACACATTTGCCGTAGGTATACAGGCTGAGGCTTGCATCCTTCCTTATGGGTTAATTCCATTTTTTAAAAAAGTACATTTTAAGGTCGTTTTGAACACAAATGTCTAACTTAATTTGAACCTATACTGTGGATACACACTTGCAGGTTCTGTTTGTAAGTTTGCTCAAAAGGGAAAGATGAAGACTCCCATCTCTGTGTGATGGATGGACCAGGCACATGGTGCACTGACAGATATCGTGGCTACACTGTGAGCTGTACAGCATGATTTGCAATCAGTGAAGGGATTCTCTCCTGGCTGAGCTCCCAGCTATCGTGGCAATGGCATCTGAAGTTTGTAATTAAACCAAAACTTACCTCATTGTCCTGGCAGTGGGCACTTACCTGCAGGCATATTACCCCAATATACTCATGAGGCTACATAGAACTATATCAGGAAGCCTGATAAGGCTTCCAGGAGCCTGGAAAACCTTTAGTATGCTGCCTGCATTATGATTCTGGGTATAAGGGAAATACTGCCTGAGGGTCTGAACCAGTAATCACTGAATACAAGGGAAAGAATCCCACTGAAGTTGATGGGGTACCTTTGTCCTCTATCCTAAATTCCCACTGAGATAGAAGGGGAGCCAAGTCCATGAATATCTGACTATGGATAGATGGAACAGATGTTCTGTCTTTCCTTCCTTCAGTTCTTCACATTAAGATTTCTGCAAAGATACTAATATTGTTAAATTTTATTGAAACTAAAATTTTAAAAATATCTGCCTTTTTAAGACAGAAGGAAAGAAAAAAACCCACACTTTTATTTTTTAAACTGAGCACTATAACTCCAACATACTAGTCAACATCCTAGAAAGTGGAAAAGTGGAATGCAGACAGGGACTGAGTAAATGTGTGGGGTTTTTCTGGTTTTGTTGGGTTTTTTTTACTCCCTTGCCTTGCTTAGGAGATCACCTTGCCTCTCTTGGGTTAAAAATGAGTTAAGATACCCTCTAAGGGACTTTGGTTTTGTGACTCAGAGGTCTTGAAGCAATCATTTATCCTGACAGATAATATATTTCTGGCATGTCTGTTACATGTCCACTCTTTTCTTCTAGGCACCACACTGTTGTCATGGCTACAGTATCCATATTCTGAAAAATAATAAATAAATAAAGAAAACCCCTCTTTCAGAGTAAGGGAAAATAATCTTTGTTCTATAGGTATGAAAAGTAGTTTTCTGTGCCAGAGATTTTAATATTACAAACAATTTTAAATTACCAGAGTTATGTCTAAAAATCCAGTTTTATACCCACAAATTTTAAACTGGAATGTACTGAGTCTGTCTAGTCAACAACCGAGCTCATGGGTGGACACTGCTGACATAATAAGCAGCATTGAAACCTTGACACATGTCACAAATCAGCATCTGTATTGGGTTTGCATGTCAAGGTTTTGGTGGAGGGGGACTATGGGGTGGCTTCTGTGAGAAGCTGCCAGAAGCTTCCCCTATATCATATAGAGCCAATACCAGCCAGCTCAAAGATGGACCCACTGCTGGCCAAGCCCATCAGCAACGGTGGTAGCACTTCTGGGATAACATGATTAAGAAGAGAGGAAAAAAACTGTGCAGCTGCAGCCAGAGAGAGAAGAGAAAATATGTGAAAGCAGCAACTCTGCAGACACCAAGGTCAGGGAAGACGGAGCAGAAGGAGGTCCTCCAGGCACTGGAGCAGAGATTCCCCTGCAGCCCATGGTGAAGACCATGGTGAGTCAGGCTGTCCTCCTGCAGCCTGTGGAAGACCCCATGACAGAATACATAGATGCCTGAAGGAGGCTGCAACCCTGTAGGAAGCCTGCACAGGAGCAGGCTCCTGTCAGGACCTGTGGACCCATGGAGAGACGAGTCCATGCTGGAGCAGGTTTGCTGCCAGGACTTGTGACCCCATGGGGGACCCGCATTGCAGTATTCTGTTCCTGAAGGGCTGCACCCCATCTAAGGGACCCACACTGGAGCAGTTTGTGAAGAACTACAGCCTGTGGGAAGGACTCACATTGGAGAAGTTTGTGGAGGACTGTCTTCTGTGGGAGGGACCCCACACTGGAGCAGGGGAAGAGTGTGAGGAATCCTCCCTTGGAGGATGAAAGAGCAGCAGAGACAACACGCGATGAACTGACCACAACCAGGGGTGAAGTTAAGCCCAGGAAGAAGAGAGGGGTGAAGGGAAGGTGTTTTAAGACTTAGGTTTTATTTATCACTACCCTACTCCGATTTGATTTGCAATAAATTAAGTTAATTTCCCCAAGTCGACTCTGTTTTGCCCATGATGGTAATTGCTGCGTGATCGCTCCCTCTCCCTATCTTAACCCACCAGCCTTTTTCTGTATTTTTTCTCCCTTGTCTAGTTGATGAGGGGGAGCGATAGAGTGGTTTTATCAGGCACAGGGTGTCCACCCAGGGTCAACCCACCAGAGCATCTCTCCTCACTGTCCTGTGAAGGGAAATCTCCTCCAGGAATATACAGAAGGGACTGAGACTTCCTGATGCATGGAGATCAAATATTTCAAGATGCAAGTAGCAAATGATTTCTTTAGTGCAAGTAACCTGGGCAGTCTGTGGTGTAACTCCATTATAAGTGGAGAGATCCAGCTTCAGGAATACAATAAAAATGATGAGTTTCTAAATCTAACCTTGGAATAATTGCACTAAGCAGTAGATGACTCTGCTTCGAGCCAACTCTTCTAGCCTCAGGGATGGAAAATAAACTGCACAGCTTTTTAATTCTCTCACTATCGAGTTCTGTAAGGCTAGAACAGCTATAGATCGAAAATAATACTGTTTTTATTTAAGGTATTTACATAAGGCATTGTGCCTTATCACACAAGGCTGACAGTCACCCCAGCCCCACTCATGGCTGTTGGGAAGCTTTTGTGAAACTCAGTGTGCTCTCATTGTCACGCTGTCCTTCCCCTGTGGCTACCTACAGAGGTCTTCTCACTGGTGTCCCACAGCCAAATTCTCATCTCAGTTGCATTGTCAATAAACAAGTATCTTCACTGTAGTGCACAAGCATAACTACTAGTAGGGTGTGCAATTTACACAACTATATTTCACTTGCTACTGTTCTGCCTCAAAATGATCAAAGGAACCCTCCTTACATTACTGTGTGGCAGTGTTTCAATAAGGTCAAAGCCTGGTTTCCACAATGCTCACACAGATTCCTTCCTTTTGGAAATGCAACAGCTCCTCTGCCCAGTCACACATAAACACTGTTGCTCTGGATATTGTCATAGGTGTCTGACTCTGAAAGAGATTTCATTTCTTTTTGGCAATAGCAAACCTACTTGCTAATACAATTTAGGGGAGTTTTAATCAGTGCCACCAGGCTGCTCACAGAGCTGCTCCCGGACATCTGCCATGACTTTTCCCAAGGCACATGCCATTTATCAAGGAAGACGTGTGATGTCGCCTGTTACCAAAACTCGTTCTCTTAATGCATGTGTAATGAGGTGGTTAATGCTTTGTGAGTAGGTGTGCCCAGCCTTAATAGACACAGATATGCACTAAGTGATACCATGGGCTTTTGAGTCATCCTTCATAAAAAAAAAAAGTACATATGTAGTTGCATACAAAAACAATTTTCAAAATATGATTAAAAATTAGATACAATTTTTTCTTTTAATTTTCACTTTGCAGCTCTCTGTTAATCAGAGATAAAACAAAACAGAAAAATGCGTGGTCTGTCACTATTGTGGCAATATTAACACTGAGAAGTCCACAATACCTAAGACCAAAGAATGCATTATAACTAAACATTACAAAGCTGAAAATAAACATTTACAGAGAGGATGGAATCATTAAAAGTGATGTATAAGTTCAGGGGGAAGACTGTGCTGATCTGTCTGAGAGCCTTGCTAAGCTCAATGCTACAGACAGTAATTCCAACTGGTCTGTGATTTTTGTGTGCTCTGGGCAAACTACAAATTCTTGCCTTCTGCTATAAGAAAGAGTCCAAGACCTAGAGCTTTTCTAAAGGCAGTTATTCACCTTCCTCATGGTAATAATTTTCCCTTACTATCTTTTTTCTTAAAAGGTCAAAGCACTGACTTCTTTGCCTTTGCTATGCAGCATTTCTGCAGGCTGAAGCTGCTGTTGGGATCACGCTATCCCCCAAGTCCAGAAGCCCAGGATGCTGAGTGTTGCCTTCTCCAGTTGCAAAGCTACTCAGTTCTGTTTTCTCCACACATATATCCTTTGATTTCCTATATCCTTCTGGGGTTTTCCTATAGCTATTCACTACAGACTGCTTAGTACAGAGTTACACTGCTCAGTGATTTTAACAACAGGAACCCCAAGACAGTTTTACTCAGTATGTTTCTGACTGAGAAAAACCTCATCTCTGTACATTTGTCCCCAGCAAGGGCCAGGCTCTCTCATTCCTTCCTTCACAAAACACCTATTGTACAACCCCCAAAGTGCTGCAGCATGTTCCTCCCTGGATCCCCACTAACCTGGTGCTCAGGGCTACACCCACCTCCTTGATTTAGGACTCTAGGCAAGCCTCTTCACCTCTATGAGACGTCATCTATTAAACTGGAAGGGTCTTGAGACTACATAGCCCTCTCCCACCCCCTGCATGAGAATTGCTGCATCAGCAATTAATTGATCTGTATGTTTAAGGGATTACAGGATCTGGTTTCTCTTACTAGGTCAGTTTACTCTGTTGTAATTAGCCTTATCCTTTTCTTATAATTAGTCTCACACCAAAGCCCCAGAGCTTAGTCCAGCCTGAACTTTGGAAATGATCCGGTTCATATCCCACTGATGTAATTGAAAACAGAATTTGTAAACTTCTACAGCCCTTTGTATTCTACTTGCATGTATACAAAACACTGAAAAATGGTAATTTAAGCTTGAATGCAAGAGTTTCTCCTAACACAAAGATGCTGAATGTGGCAGGGAGTCTCCAGAGATACATACATGAAGCACAACAACAGGGGAGCACACAGCCCTATCCCAGCAAATCCAACATGCATGTAAACTTCAAATATGTCAGAGAATACTTGGCAAAGTAAGTGATTTTAAACTGAAGCTATTTACAAGTTTTCCTCTAGAGACAAAACACCCTTATGCAGCGATTTCTGGCATCACCGTTTAACTTCATCAGTAAAATTATTGTTGCAAATATATTAGAAATAGTGAAAAATATATTTCTCTGCTTAAGAAACATGTTGACACCTTTAATGACTAATCCACCAGGAGCCACTTAAAGAAGGACAGAATGAAATATTCTCATGAACCAATCCCTTCATTAAAACATTGTAAGTCAAGCAGACAATTACTTCTAATAATTTTAAGTTGAATAGTTCAAGCATTTACTTTATTTTTTTTTCCCCATAAGATCTCCATATAGCTCTTGAATTTATAGATTATGGCAGTCACTGCTAGTAGAAAAATATATAATTAAATGCAAATTTAGATATTTAGTATATTTGTAATTTATGTTATGCAGATAAATTAGCAAGTTGCATGTGATTTTACTTAAGGAGCAAGTCAGCTGAGTTTCAAGGCATTGTGAGAAAGAAAAGGGGTCTGGAATATATGTTAAGTGAAATTGTTAAACACTTTAAAAATAAGAAACTTTTATATTATTCTCAGGGATGTAAACATAGCAATATATAAGATTAAACAGAGTTATAACCTAACAATTAGGAGGATCCTGTGAGATCATAGCGCAGAACGGAAGCATCTACTCCTCTCTCTGGAAAATTGATATTTCTGTGAATGATTGTGGGCATTTGGGCACTGTTGGTGTGATAGAGAATGGACCCAGTGTTAACAAGCATGTATCACCTTCACTTATGTGTTTGAAATTACAAATCCCCCTGTTCCACAACTGACTTTGATTCTTTCCCTAAGACAGAATGAGCTTGCCCTTTTTCTTTGATTATTTTATTTCACCGTGCCCCCTGCCTCCGCATTAGTCTGATGAGTTCAGAGCTACCTAGATCTGGTAATCTGGTAGAATCAGATAAAATAGATTATGGCACAGTGAGAACACCATTAGTAATCTGTACAGGTAAACCAGGATTGAAAACATTCAGAAGCAAGGGAATTCCCAAACATAGACCAAGACTTTATTAAGTGTGTTATTAAATAGAAAATTATATCATAGAATTTCATTACTAAACTGACGTTTTTCATTCTCCTGTCTAACAGCATCATGTCAATTCACCTCTAGCAGTGTCTGAGAAACTGGTCTATGAGTGAAGACCTGTTCTCTGCATGGGGTAGGGGTAACTGTCTGATGGCTTTTGCAGATCCTTTTTACTTTGGTCTGCTCTGGAAAAGGCATTCACAACAAGGTTAAGAACACCCTGTATTGAAAAATAGAAGATTCAAATGACTCAAGTTGAAAATTATGAGAAAGTTCAGAAAACTGATGACAAGATGTTATTCTGTCTTGCTTTCTAGAACAGTGATAGACCAATCTCCATACATGCTTCATATATTTTTGCAGCCTTCTTTGCCATTCATTTTTATTATAATTTAATAGCTCTTATAATTGGAGATCTCCATCTCGCCTAACCATATATCTTCTCCTTATCTTCCTACAAAAAATATTTCAGAGAAAGGTTGGAAATTCTACATGTCTTATTACTATTGCAAATCTCTCAAGCAAAATTTGTCCCTATTCAAGAGAGAGAGATCAGACTTAGGCTTGAGAATTAGGACAGCTAAGTTTCATTACACATCAAGTCAAATAACAGCTGCTAAATCTGATGCTAATTCTTAAAATAAAAAAGTGGAAATCTCAGATTATTTTTTTCCATGCATGGACATTTCTTCTTTTCCCCCTCTCTCCCACATCAAAAAAATACAGATGTTTACTCTCTGAGGGGAAGATGTTGGCAAAATGTGCATAGCTTCCAAATTCAGGCAGTGTTCACAGCCACATTTCTGTATTACATGATCACAATAATTACAAATATCCATAGTGAAAGCATAATTACACATAAACCTATAGTTGTTTCACATCATCCTTCTTTGCCTTCTTTGTGCTCAGCAGATTTCTCTTGTTAATAGTTATTTCCACTTCTCATTTTCTCCTGTCTTTCCACTGCAATGTTGCCACAGGGAACACTGCTGTGTTCAAAGCCAGGTACAGAGTTTTTGCCTGTATAGTCTGGATTTGTCTCCAGGTGCTCCTATCCTGCCCTCAGTCCCCATATAAGTCAAGAGGAAAAGATACTTGTTAAAAGCACCTTGCAATCTTCACAGCATGGCAGCTACATAAAATGGAAAAAAACCCAACAACTTGTTTCCACAATGTCTGTAGCCCTTTATTGCTACAGACAGGAGAGACAAGAGGCAAATATTTCTTTATTTATCAAACCTGCTGGTAACTGAATTAAATCCAAAGGACTCTTATAACTGTTCTCATAGTCTGTTAAAACAATCCCAAAGCAAGCTGCATTCCTCCTGTGCAAGATCTCTCCTGGTTTGTCTTGTGTGGAACTGTGAGCATTAAAGTAATTATCTTTCAGATTGGCTACAGCTGGGATGATAGATGCTTAAAACTGCAAAAAGCATCTACAATAACACTGAGTTTTCTGATTGCATCATATTAGCTGGAGACTTGGATGCTGCTCTTGCTCTGTATCCCTGATGGTCTTTTTGGAGAAGACAAATCTTTTTTTCCTTCGAGATAAGCATGTTTTAATTTAAGCCATGTAAAAGTCTGCCAAAAGCCATACTTCATAGCTACAAAAAGTTACTTATCCATCATATTTCAGAGCCACAGGTCTGTGTATTTAAATGACAGTACAAATCTTTGCTGAAGTAACTGCAAGCAAGTGGGTGGAAGCTTTGAAGAATAGACTGAGTAACATACCCTCAAGCTTTTGTTCGAGTACCATTAGGAACTGCATTACTTTTTTTTTTGTTTGTTTTTTTTTTTTTTTTTTTGTTGTTGACCCCATCTGAATGGAAGAAACACAAAGATTGCCGGGAAACATTTTCAATAAGCCAACAATTTCCCATGCTTCCCTGCTGACTACTACTTCACAGCAGAATAAATAGCTTCAGAGGAGATACAAACAACTCACTGGAATCGACATCTAGTTGTATTAAGTAGCACACCCAAAAAGCTGTGAAGGGTTGTATCAGCTGGTTGACAGAAATGCTGAAAAATGCAGCATATGGATATTTGCACAATGAAGCAGAAGCAAATTTCCATTTTTAAAGCCTCATCAGGAAACAGCTTGTTGGCTGGAGAAAAGAATTTGTGCTTTTCCATTTTCTTCTTGTGTCAGGCAGATGTACTTAGTTGCCAAAGCAGCAGACATTATTCTGGTTACAAGTCATGGGAATAGCTTATTGTTTTATTTAATAAAGCAGCCTGAATTATATTTATAAAGAGTGCAGCACAGAGCCATTTGCATTAGGGAAAAGGTTGGGGATTTACAGGGAATTAGGAATGAATAGTTTTTAAGAAATTATATTAGGACTTCTGAACTGGAACTGGCAGTTTGGAGGTGCCTGCATGAGGCATTTGCTTTAGTATCAATACAAGGTTACTTTAAAATTACCCAAAAGCATCTTTAAAACCTTAATCCAGGATTTTTACCCAGGATTTATAGCTATGCAGGATCTACAGCTACCACTGTCTTACCCTTAGTTTAAGCAACTGATGTTTAAGTGCAGCACCAATAACTCTCAAGAGTCTTCAAGACTTACGGTTTTTGTTGCTGGCATCCCAATAACTAGACTTTGGTTAAGATTATGCTGCATGCTTAGGCCAAGCAAACTGCCGTGAGAGGACCCCAGATTCACCAGAAGCAGCAACCACCTCCTCCTCTCAGCAGGCATTTGTTAGTTATATCAGCCCCTTTTTTTTTTTTTTTTTTTTTTGGTGTCTTCTTCTCTCTGACAGTGTAAATAGATTAGTTTATATCAGCTGAGAAGGCATCCCTCAGCTGGGTGGAGAGTTACAGGTGACCAGCAGCCATTGCCAGTGCGTGACACCTCCCCCCAGCCTGGCACACACAGCTCAGCAGAGATCAGCCAGCCGGGGCACAGCGGCACCCTCAGCCGCTCGCTGCATCCAGCTGTGCTCCAGCTGCTTGAGTTACCCTGTGATACACAGTTGGCATTTATTCCTGAAAGGATGACAATGCCAATAAATCTATTCCATCCTAGAATAAAAAGAAGGAAGATGGATGGGTGGTGTTTGATAATGATCAAAAAGAAATGGTCATGACACAAGCAGATACCAAAGGACACCCAGCAAGAACATGGTCCACCTTTGTAGTAACTATACAAAGTCAAAAACCCCACTTCACGTTGTACATTTGTTTTCCTTTTATATTATGTGCAATGTCCAGGTTCTTCCCTTTATTTTTTGGTATTTTGTGTATTTCTGCTAGTACTTTACTGCAGAGACCATACTATAAAGCAAAATTCATTATTTCTAGCTCCCTTTACTATCAATGTTGTCTTTATGTTTCTGTTCCTCAGATCAGCAAGGAGTAAAAGAAATCGAATTAGTGTGGGAAACATCCAATTATGCCCCTGGCTCATATGACTTCTGCTTTACCATGGCTGTAGATATCACAATCAGAACTCTGTAGATGATTGTTGTGTAGCAACAAGTGCTCCTTGAATTATGGAAAATGCATTTTTCCCCTACACACCTACCCTTTGGGTGAGACTGAGGGAAAAGGCGGCATGTGTAACCATGCCATATGTCTGGGAATTTGCTGGTACATCCTGTGGTGCCCAAGGAGGGGAAGTACTTCAACCCCCCATGATTTGTGCTTGTGAAGGAAGGTTTTAAAGCATTTCCTGCAAGATTAAGGGAAACTGGAGAACAGGTATTTTACTGAATCAAATCTCAACCATGGAATTGATTTTCTAAGGTACTCTGTAACTCCTGCTCATTTTCATAAGAGTTCTGAATGCCCCTCACTTTACAGAGCCTGAAGGGACTCGTGGCATGATGTGGAAACCCTTCAACTAAAAAGTAAAACTAGTATTGGTAGGAAAAGAGAAGGAATTCCGACTTTTTGTTCTCATTCACTTTCTGGTTCTCTTGGGGTGATGCACTAAAGTGGTAATCTCTTCCTAGGGCTTCTGCACAGTGTATCCCCAAATGCTCATAGCTGAACAGGCAGTAATAGCCCACATATTGACTGAGCACTGGAAGACATACAGTTAAAAACTCAGTATGCTATCTGTTTTGGTAAGGAACAGAACTAAAGTACTAAAATAAAGTAAAAAAACCCCATACTAGATATAAATGACAGCTGTGACGGGAAAATGAGAACAACTTTCATGTTTTTATTGCTGCCTTAGAAGCAATTGATAAACAGTACACTTCATATATAAATGAGCATGTGTCAATATATGACAACAAAAATAAATTACAGTGACATAGTATTTAACTTTACAAGGTTGTACAAAATTTCCAAATATGAATAGATTTCAACTTAAAAATTTGAAATAAGTTAAAACTTCAACTATTCTGAAGACTTGAAAAATATACATACAATTTCACTCAATCACATCATTTACAGTATGATTTTTTTAAGCTGTTTAGTCTTATACACCCATATCGTTTTGACTATATTAGTGGAATATATCCTGCTATATGCAGCTTTACTGTGCTGGGATAGTGAAAGGGGTTCCCTGAGGGCACAGAACAGGCTTTAAGTGTTTATATTTTAAGTAATTTGATTACATTTATTTAACTAGAAATACAAAACCAAAGCATTATTTATCTGTCCTATAAAGAGAGACTGATTTATCTGCTCTTGCTGGAATTTCCATTGATGCTAATGAGAATTTTGAAGAAGGCTTAACAGCAGGATTGAGCTAAAACACATCTGTTCAGCCAGGATGAATTAGGTCACATTATTTAATTAAATATTTGAAGAATATCTGGTTTGTATTAGATCTCATTATAGGCTACATAGCTAGTCATAGCTAGATACTAAGATATTTGCTTCCACAATTAATAGGAAAATATATTTAATATGGTAATAGGATGGATTATGGATCGGTATTTTTAACACCTCAATTACATGCACTTGATTATTTTATTAAATTTTATTAAAATTAAAAGCACTGGATAAACCCCCTTGTCTGTGAGCCCGTGGTAATTGAGAAAATTGAGGGTCTAATTCAAGCTCTAAAATAAGGTAAGGTAGAGGAGATTCATACTGCAGCTGGATTGCTCCCAATACTTATGATTGAGGAGTTAATCTAAAGCTAGTGCAAACAGACTCTGCACTGTCAAAAGGGCAAAAGCTCTCTAATTCAGAAACCATTAGTGAGGAAACAGACAAAGGAAGAAATTTGAACAAACTGGCAAATGTGAGAAAATTGCTCAATTGTCAAAAATACAGGAAGACACTCGTGCAGCCAGAGGTGAGTCTTCAGGAAGAAAGGAAAAAGAAATCCAAGATGTCTATTTGTGCAACTGAGTTTTCTTTTATCTGAATATGCTAAAATATCAGAATGCTGCATCGGTAACCTGCAATGTTTCCTCCAAGCAAATAAATGTTATACATACATCATTTGAATGAGAAAGAAAAAAAGAAGTCATAAATGAGCCAGAGATGAGAAATTCCTCATTTCCATTTTTCTTGAATGCTATTGGGAATAAAGGCCACTGCAGTTTACAATTAAGCTGGAAATTATTTTTGTTGTGTGTCTGTGCTCTCCCCGGGCAGCAGGAAGGAGGAAAGGAACTGGAAGGAGATATATGGCCGCTGATGGCATGCTGTGCTTACTTTATTTCTCCCAGAGAATTTCTTTGCAGGCTCATGTCTGGTGAGAGGAGAGTGCAGGACAGGCAGGCAGAGGTTTGGGATGCAGAGGGGTGGCCCTGCAGCGCAGCCCCACACTGTGGCACAGGGGCCTGGCCACCTCCCACCTCTCTAGGGGGAAAATGCGCATTTCAGAAGCTCAGCGGGAGTCTTTCCATCAGCTGGAGCTGGGCTTGGATCAGCCCCCAGAAAAGGCTGGCATTCACAGCCACTAAGAGAGCATAGAGCAATTTCACCGAGCAACCAACTGTGTCATTAAGTGAACTAATAGCAGCCAAAAAATATTGTAGCATATGAATGGAGTCAAAATTTCCTCCTATAAATCTATGATGGGGAAGAGAGTCCTCTCAGACTGACAGGAATGACAGTTTCCCCAAAGGAAAGGATCTACACGATGAAGAGTTCCAAAGACTTTCTCTAGATAGTTTACCTCTCTTGCAATTTCTAATCTCAAATTACTTTAATCAAAACAATTACATTTTTCTTAATTGCTTGTTCTGTGTTCTGCCCCTGTGCTGGGTTCAGAGAGGAAAAAAAGAACACGGAAATACATTTCAAAAGTTCAAGCCACATCTCATGGTTATATAAACCTTACCTCACCAGCTGCTTGGCACACAGTCTATTATTGTACAATCAGATATGACTTTTATATCACATCATTTGCTTTTTATCTTAACTAGCAAGCTACTCTACAAGCAGCAACTAAAGAAATGAGTTTATCAGCTTACAGTAATGCAATTGTTATCAGGGGCATACAGGGTAAAAGTCATTTGTAGATTACAATAATATATTTGCAAGGAAAGTTCCACATGGGAAGGTGCCACTTCATTAGGCTTATATGGAGGGTTAAATAAATAAAAAAATAAAAAATAATTTAAAAAAAAGCATCTTGGCAGGAGAAAATCTCATAAGAACACAATGTTCCCCTGTGATAGTTCAGTGGGAGTCAAGTTTTGACAGCACATTTTGGGCTGATACCCATGCAGTGAAAGGAGAAATGTGAGAGCTTGTAGGACATCTGACCTGGGCCAATGTGTCTATTTTAGTTCCAACACATGGCCATCCACCTTCTGCCCTCAGGACTGCAGTGTTGGCAGTCATTCCAGAGGGGAGGATGCCTATGAAAGCATTGGAGGTTCTCTCTCTCTCAGTATATCTTCTCTTACTCTTGTTTTTACTAGTTGTGAAAGGGAAGGCTCCTGTAAAACATTGCTACCAAGAAAAGCAATTGCTTTCCATCATTAGCCACCTCCATTCTTCCAATTAATGTGCTAGTGTTTTGCAAACCGCTGTCAGTATGAGCTAGGACCGATTATTCTCTCTGAGAGTTTACCGAGACACAGAATTTAATTAGTCAGCAGAAGAATTGCTACACAGTAAGGCAGCTATTAGCAAAAAAAGAACAACTTGGACAATAATTTAAAAACAGCTAATATTTTGTATAGTATCTGAATGGATGGCTACAACTAGATTAACAGATGCCAGACTCTGAGTGAATGCTCAAACACTGTCTTTTCATGTAGCAGAAGGTGAGGGTCTCCCTTCTACTGCTTCCCAACTATTTCATCAGTTTACAGTAAGTGCAGCCCCACTGGTTTTAAAATCAGCATTTGATAAGGACTAAAACTACAAGTGCCTTTTTATGATATTGACTTCTGAGCCACCTAGTTACTGCATGTAATTTTCCCATATACTTCAAAATCAGAAAGAACTAGGAAAATGTAAATTTATTTAATATACTTATGCCTTAAAAATATATATATTCAGATTATTTTCTCTGGAACTAGTTTTGCTGCATAATCAGAAGAATGGCACAGAAAGCTTTCAAGTAATAGGAACAGAAAAACATATCGGGAAACACATAAAATATGTTCATCAGATTCCTGTAATGTAATCTCTATTTCTATCACAAAAATACCCGCTATCTCTAAATAGAAGCAGGAAACTTATGATTCTTTCTTGTAACAACTTGCTTTGACTGGTGTGGCCCACACCCTTCCCTGGCAGGGTGGAAGGGTCAGGAGCTGCCAGCCAGCTTCACCCTCAGCAGCAGCCCCGCCACTGTTGGTGCCAGGCACTAGAGTGGAAGGGGAGCAAAAATCCTGCCATCAACACTAAGCAAGGCAGGAAGAATTGGGTTAAGAGTCACCTGGGTGAGGGGATACCTCTTGAAATAACAGGAATAGTTTGTGTGAAAAAAAATATTTCTCCTTCACTGACCTCTTCTAACGTCTACAGCTTACAACTGCAAAACTTCACATTATACTGAGCATTTTCTTAGTTCTTTCAGAAATCAATTCATGCTTTTTAAAGCTTCAACCTTTAAATAGGCACTTTTGTGCACTGAGTATACTGATTTCTATGATCCTTCTGATCTCAGCAGCTTGCTTCTGAGAGCAGACGTGGATCTGTAGTGTCACTTTTTATTTCACCTCTATCGATGGATTCTGCATCAGTCAATACACATTGTACAGACTACAAAAAAAAGGCAGAAGTGCTTATTAGTTTAAGTTTCTCCTGCATTTGGTGGTGTGGTAGTTCTTCATGCTGATAATTCCTGTCTCACAGCAGGGAGCAAAACGCATGAGCTTAAGTGTCCTCAGACAGTACCAATAACTGGGGAAATGCACAACTGCTTCTGTAGCTGCACTGTTTTGAAAACAAGTCTGAAAGGATTCTCTACCATATTCAGTGAAGTGTGTGGGCAGAGGAGGAGATAAAGTCTCTTTTGTCCTTTTACACAAAAGCTTTTGTTCAGATTAGCCTATGGTCAAGAAACCACACTCCTTTTGAATAAAAGAGCCAAATATTTATACAGAGATACTTTCACAACCTGAACAGTGGAAAGGTTTTGTACTAATAACAATCAATTCTAAAATAAACATCATAAATGAAAATATGAGGCAAGCAAATGGAATGTATTTCTGCATCAGAAAAAATTCACAGCACTGAAAGAAAAAAGCTGCTTAATGCTAGCTACATCTGATTTAATATAATTTTTCAGGTGCTAATATATGGCCTACTGCTGTATTGATGAAAGAGGGTATTGAATAGGTATATTCAATAATTAATTCAGTAGGAAGGGACTGAATCCATTTGCTGAAAAAGCAAAAATAATGAGTAAAGTACTGAGCATCAGGAAATACTGCACAGTGTAAACTGGGTCGTATCTTTTACCCTCATGCTGTTAACCGGTCTGTGCCACAATGATAATCATTCTTAGAGTGGATTCATTAAGTACAAATTAACGAAGGCCACTTCCTCATCCCTTTGACATCTCTAGACTAGGTAGTGTTTGAGGAGTGACTATAGTTGCTTTGTTACCGAAAGATTTCAATCCAGAAGAAAAATAGTCTCAAGAGGACTGGGTATTTTGAAACCACATGAGGAATCAGATTCTTGTCCAGAGACTTTAGTTCCATGATAGTGTAAAAGTTTTCAGATCTTTTGAGTCTTGTAAGTACAATAACTATGCCCTTAAGAATTATTTGAAAAATAAATTTAAGTTCTCTCTGTACAGTAACATCCTGTGCTTTTCTCATTATTAGCCATGGTCAAGTAACGATGACCAGAGCATTTCAGGTATTCTTTCATTCCAGATACTGCACTAAATAAATTTTATCCTGGAGAGAGTAAGAATTTCCCATCAAATTCCTGGAAAATACATATATGTGCACACACATACACCCAGACAAACAAATCCTGCTTTCATACTAATGCCTAGTTATTTAGTCCTAGACTGCTATAATAAGGATCTCTCCGCAGAGGCCTGAGTGGGGTGTCAGGCTGCTATGCCAACAGGGTAGCTGATGGTGACGCCTGCTTTTGGCTTACAGAGCCATTCATACGCTGAACTTTTTTGGGCACTCTTTATATGTGTTTATTGTGCAGGGAGGATGTTCACATCTATAAAACCTTCAAATGTCTTGGGTTTTTTCCACGCTTTCTGCCAAGTTTAATTAATTGTATAGCTTCACTAGCTTGGAAAACAGTTAGCTCTCCTCGCCACATTTGAACTGAATGGTTTTAACACCATTTTCGGAAGACCTTCCCAGAGGCTAGCATCATACATCCCAGTTAAACTCAGTCAAGGTTTTATTGGGTGAATGATTGAGATATACTGTGCATTTCTCAGTCCTACCAGGCAAACGAGGCTTTTAAAGCTTGCACAATTCCACCTGTAGGACTGGCAAATTAAAAGAATTATTCCATGCAACAGAAAGGGCAGAGCAACAGGATGGGGTGAAGGAGGATTATATTTTTTTCTCTCATTTCTAATGGCAGAAGTGCTGCTCCTGTTATCTTAAATAATTTGCAGTGGTGGCTTGTTTTATTTTGCCTTCATGTATTTGTAGCATTTGCCTCAAATAGTTTTAATAGTGGCTGGATTCCTGTACTCATGCTGAGATACTGACAGTGTTGTTCACATGAATGTAGGACTTTGGGACCCCTATTTCTCTTCTGTGAACTTAGATAGAATCTACTGTTAGAAGTAGACGTCTTCGTTTTCCTCTTTGGCAAAGCCAGAGTGACTTTGATTAAGCTAATGGAATTAAACCTAGTGCAGTATTGACACAATAGCTCAATAAGTGAAATCTGGTCATGCATTTCTAAATTTTGGGTAATATCTGAAGAGCCAGCACAATACACTGAAAAACCACATTCAGAATAGAAGACAATGCATTTCAAAAAACATGCACTAAGGAAAGATGTGTAAACTTTTCTTGCAGCTAAGCAGAGTAGACTTAAACAGTGTTCCACTGTCCAGTTACAGCTCATGAGGCATCAAAGGCAATGTTTACCATGGCTGGCAATTTCGGCATAAGTTTGTATATACATCTGTATACATTGCTGTAGACGTGCGTGCATCTCTCTGTATGTGCATACACAGTACTATGTCAGACATATGTTATCCTTCTGAGATATACATAGTGCATAAACATGTATAGGTACAATATGCACACAACATAATGCAGCCATGAAATAAGTAGCACTTATCTTAATGTTTTCTTGTGTTACCTGTACTCCTTCCATTAAACAATCTCTGTCAGGGCTAACTGAAACTTCCCTGAGCTATTTTAATATTTAAAATTAAGCAAAATATCCTCAAGGACACCTAGGAGGGTATCTGGAAATAATTACAACATCTTTCTTGAGAAAAAAAAAATGCAATCTACATTATATTTTGAATATACAATGTGGTGAAAAGTAATTGAAGTCCTGAATGCCAGTATGGCAGTTAATAATTTTGCCAATTAAGACTGTGAAGACCTATCAGTGACATCAAATGCTGTGATGGTCAATAGCAGCCAACTGTGGTGCCACAGTGTATGAAATGGAATAAACATAGTGTATAGTTCCAACATCCCTATTCATACACAACTTGTTTCCAACAAATAGCACAACTGGATTAACTGTGCCCTGTCTGCTTACCTTAAAAGCTCAAGTACAAAAATGCCAGACATTACAAATTAGTATTTTCCCCAATATCTGTTTTGGAGCTCCTAAAAGTAGAGGTAGAAAATTGCAGAACCTACAAGTGACCTATGCCTGATACAAGGAAGAAAATCCTAATTTTTAAAGGTTTTAAATTCTATGAAAACCTGAATGTCATACATGCTTTAGCTAAGCTTCCAAATAGAAGTTCTTGGGTATCATGGGACTCCAGTTCATGAGACAGAACAGACAACCATCATTATAAACACCTCAACTCCACCAGACATCTGTACATATCCTTTGGGTTAACAGGAAGCAATCTACAAATATGTGTCACTTAGACCTGCTCCTAGAAGCAAGTGCAGTGGTCCTTGCATGGGTAAATACATAAAAGATAAAAGGATTATATAAAATAGAAAATCACAGAAGGTGGAAGCAAGTTGTGAAAAGGGAATGAGATTTACACAGGTAAAAGAATATTCAGCTACCACATTGATTATGTATGTTTTTAGAAATTTTCAAATGCATTAAAATGCATGATGATTCATGAAGTGGATTAAGTTCAAGCTAGTGGGGGCTTGGCAGAATGTCCTTAGGGGAAGGTCACCCCCAGATACCCCAGAGAAGGACAGGGTTGCTGAACAGGCAACCTGTGGGACAGACCAATTCTGTGAATAAGGACCTGGAATATGTTTATCTTGCTCCAGTTCTTTTTGGTAAGTCTTGTACATCTTTAGAAAAGTATCAGGCCTCAACACTACAACTGCTGGAAAAAAACCTGATACCAAGACAAGTTTATAAAGGACATTTTATGAAAAGAATCTAGGAGGCAGTGGGAGGAGAATGAGGGTTTAGAATCTCAAATATATATTTGAATAGGGATACATAAACAGTCAGATGGTCAAGGGAGCAAATTAAATGCAGTTTATAAATAGCTTAGCATGATACTCCATGACTATCCCTACCATATATATGATAGCATTATGATAACCTTATACTCAAAATTACTGATGCTGCTTATCAGGGAATAAAAATTAAAAATTCCTTTTGCTTTGATATTTGCATTCTGTAGATACAAACGGAGTGTACTTTGGGACTTATATTCACTTCTTATATATACAAGGTTGATAATGAGCCAAGACATTTCAGAATATTCTTGCAGAAGAAGTAAGGAAGTATAGTAACACAAAAAGGAAGTTGTACATAATTGAGAAAGGTCATCAGCTACCTCAGAACATCTCTGTGGCATGAAACTACCAGATTCCTTTAGCTAATTTATTGTTTAGGATATATAAATCCACAGTTTTAGATCCTGGGAACTGCTCAGGCCTTTCCTGTATTAATTTATCTTTAGAACAGTGACACACTGATCTGCACTTTAAATTTGTAGGAAGTGTGTTATGCTGGGGTAGGTAAAGCGTTTCATGCACTGTGACACCTGTCCCTGGATCTTTGGATCAGACATTTCTCACAGCCTTACTGGTACAGAAGCAATAAACTTCTGTCACGATTTTACATTGAGAAAGCCAAGCATATATTGTAACATTTTTTGTTGTCTTGGAGTTGTTCAGAGGCCAGCAGTGGTTGGGGTCTATTCTACAAAGCTTTCTCCACACAACCCAATGGCTCCTGTCTGGCTTTCACTCCTGATTTCTTGATCCTCTTCATATGGAGTCCAATCTTGTATTATTGAAATTAATGGGGATGATGTCTCATCTCTGAAAAGCCAACCTTCCATGTGAGGAGTGTTAATGGAACTGAGCTGTTTGTCTGTCCTCATAATAATGCTTTCTATCTTGTTTCTGACTTAATTTTTCTCAAAACAGATGCAGTATCACATTATTTGTACTTCTTAAAAGTAGTGCTGTGTCAGATTGTACCTTATTGTCTTGCATTGTTCTTCTGCAACCTATCACATGTGCCTATGTTCATAAATAATATATCCACTTGTGCATATAGCTAAAATTTTTGTGTGTGCATGGGTTTTAAGTAAAAACATAGACATATGAAATACAAATTAATTTGATCCCCACTGTACTTGTAACAGCCAAATTCTTAATATTTTATAGTGCATATTCCATTAAATAAATAATAACTAAATCAATCTATACTACTATATGTGTATATGTACACATTTTACAATGCCTGTAAATAACATTTTAAAGCCTGTTCACACATCAAAAGACAGGTTGTTTATTTCTGTATTAAAACAATCCAAGGGTTTAACTCTTCCTATTATGTAAACAGTGGTGACAGCCGCTTTCAAGGAAGCGTAACTTCATTAAAAATAATAGTTTCCCATTGTAAAATCAATACTAATATACTATAAATCCCCCTGATGAACTCTGGCTTCCTTACATGCTCTCACATTTTGTGTATTAGGGGCACAGCACTACTCTAGATATCAGAAGATAATAATATGGCAATATATATAGATATAGATATATATTTAAATGTTAAAACCTTAGTTAGGTCAACTTGAGTAATGAATATATTTCAAATATATGCTTCTTTCTATAAATAAAGGTCACTGATTTTCTTTGCAAAATGGCTGCCTTATAAGACTTTGGTTGTATGTGGCTACCAAACTGGTAAACAAATTCTGGGTATCTTTAGCTCAAAATGCCCTTCTGACATATAGATGAAGCTTTAACTTTTTTGATTGTTTTATACTAAACTTGTACTTGCAGTAGACTTGCAATATAATTTACAAGCTTACCTTTAGGTAGACATTTTAAACAACTCATACAAAAGAAAGATTTGCATGTCAAGAGTATTTGTTTTAGTGACAAGAAAGCTAGCTATACTCTATTCATTTCTCAAGCAGACCTTTATGAATCACTTTAAAAGGACACTACAGCTGAAGACTGAAGAGCAATATTTATCAACATTAAATAAAACATTTGGTGAAGTATGTATAAATATTTCTTCATATGAACATAACACAAAATTAAATAGTTCAGATACACAGACACCATTTAATATATTTCCACTGTTGTCAAAATCATCTGTAAACACCATCTCACACTGAATACAAAAGCAGCTTTTACATCAGTTCCGTGTTCACAACATTGATGCCCCATTGTAAAAGATTTTTGTTTTGTTTTATTTTCAGCAAATAAGAGTCTAAGCAATAAAAAAAAAGTTTTGGTCAGTTCAAAGGAGAATACAAAATTATCTCTCAACATGTAACTAAATGTGATTTAGAACAATAGTCTAAAGTACAATCCTTTCCCCAGGGGATCTCTGACTTTTATAAATCACACTAGGTTTGGTGCAGACCACATCACAAATACCAGGAAATACTGGTCATGTCTAAGCTATAAATATTAAAGCCCTTTTAAAATTTTCTTTATCAAAAACTGCCGGGTTATAAATTGGCAATATCCACGTTTTTCACAACACCACATAACCTGGCATTAAACGGATTTAGGTGCACTTGTCCTGATGATTTTTAAAATAGATTCTGGAAAAGAAACACTTTTCAGTGAGCATTCTTCATGTACAAAAATAAAGCATTTCTTTTACACAAATCTTTTGCATCTGAAGATCACCTGGGCAGGCAGTGCAAGCAGGGGGGGCTCCAGCAAGTTTAGACAGAACATTACAACTCAAACTTTCATTGGAAGCCATACGGATACTGTGCCTCAGAAATGAGCTGGCTCTGAGAAAGGTGGTGCATCCACGGGGTGCAACTCCAGACAAGACGTCACAGTGTCCCTGTGTGCCCCAAAAGCAGCAGAGCCACCTGAGAATGAAAGAGGGCTCCTGCTAATGGCTGCACCCGCCTGGTTCCTCAGCAATTTCCTTTGAGCATCAGTCCTGTGTGGCCCAGATCTGGGGTCTCCCCATCCTACACCCTACAAAGATAACTTAATACTCTGCCCTGAATGTAGTCTTCAATTCCTTTCACTTTTGTATCTTTTAAAGAGGTGTGACTACCTTTGGGGAGAGATACTGTGCTCAAGATTAAGGTTTTACTGGGCATGTGCCCCATTATAAAACTGTAGACTGTTAGGCTCACAGGCTATGCTTTGGTTCTCTCCATTTGAAATGTGGACACCATGTTTTGGTTTCAAATATAAACGTGAATTTCAGATGGCAAATAATGAGATATGTATTTATAGTATGATTTTCTGACTTTTTTTTTTTTTAAATTTCATTCACATGTAATCATGATGGGGGGCCCTGTAGAACCTAGAACAAGAGATCACCTCTTTCCTGGTATGTGTGTATTTTAGAGGTGTGAATGTATGTTATGCATACACACACACTCACACTCACACACACATATATATAACATGAGCTGCACACATAGATACTCAGCAATCAGGAACCAGGGGTACAATTAACAATATACCAGAAGAGAAATAGACAGGAAGCTCTACCTGGACAAGAAGCAATTTTGCAACCTATACAGTGTCTCAAATAATTTCATAATCCTGTTTCGCTAGCTTGCTACATCTGTGTGTGACTTGAATTGAAAGTTGTCAGATTCCTTGGAAATAGAAGAGTTGGGCTAGCTAGATGTGCTTACCTGAGATCCCAGAGTTTATTATAATCAAAGAGCTGGGCAGATCAGTAATGGGTTTATAACTGCTATACAGCTTCCTGCAAATTTGTAGGAATACTTTATTAAGTCTTTAATTCTTTAGTAAAAACGTTGAAGTTTGCTAGTTTTTGTTGAATGCAGACTTGATTTTTATATTAAACTGGATTTATTAAAAGGATACCTAAGCCTGGCAGCTGCTTTCATGTCTTGATGTTTAAATGTTTGAATCAGCACCCCGGAACCACCCTCCCACCCCAACCCATCCCGTCTTATCCTGTCCCATCCCTTCCTATCCCGTCCCATCCCGTCTCATTCCATTCTGTCCCATTCCCTACTGTCCCATCCCGTCCCATCCCATCACCCCTTCGTTATTTTTTTTTTTTAATTGTTTAAAAAATACTATTCTATGAAGCCTCCTTAGGGATCCGCTTATGAAAAATGACGGACTGCCTTTGCTGATACTGCTGTTTGCGTCGTTTTCGTTTGTCACACTGGCACAGCAGTAGCATCTTGAAAGTGTTTCTGAATGTTTTGTTACACAGTGCATAGCACACAGGGTTTACTGTGCTGTTGATGTAGCAAAGCCAGTACCCCAGGTTCCAGAAAGTTTTGGGGATACAGCTGCAAAAGGTGTTCACCAGAACCATGATATTATATGGGGTCCAGGTAATGATGAAGGCAAACAAAATGGCACTGAGTGTCTGTGCCGCTTTCTTTTCTTTGATAAGTGACATTCGTTTTCGCTTTGTGATCTGACTTCTGGTCTTCAAGGCAAACTTTTTTGCCAGGGTTGCTTCCTTGAAGGACAAGGGCAGGGCTGCAGATGCCTTGGTCATTGATGAAACGCCATCAGAAGCTGTGGTTGTATCTGCTGACCCTGGCTGAATTGGAATCTTAGAAAAGCTCTTTTGGAAATTTCCACCATCCTGAACACTTTTGGGAGGGTGCAGTTTTTTAGGTTTCTTTTCCTTTGATTCTGCGTCAGATTTCTGCAGTTCATCCCCTGACTCATGCAAATCTTCCGAAGAGGGTAGTTTTGTGGAATTGAGGATGGCGCTGTGACCAGGAAGCTTCAGCACGATTGAATAGATGGCTCTGGTCTCTGCAGCGATGTCTTCTTCATCAGAGGAGGCTGAATTTTCAAGGGAGGCAGCAGCGTCATTGTTGTTCCAGCTGTCACTGCTGCTGTGCTCTTGGTCCCCCTGGTCTGCATTGGGTTCCCAGCTCTTCATTGTGAGCCAGAAGTGGCAGCGTCTGTATTTCTTTCGGGTGGAGCGTTTCATGGTCTGCCGTTGCAGCTCGTAGCTGCTGCAGCTCCGGGAGCTGCCTGTCTGGTGTACGAAGCGTGCTGCCTCTGCTTCACTTCCCGAACCCTGTAGCCCTGCTAACTCTTTGGTGCGTTTCTCAGTCTCCTTGTAGATCCTCCAATACAAAATACTCATAATGGTGACCGGCAAGTAAAAGGCAGCTATGGCAGTGCCAAAAGTGATGATAGGTTCAGTTAGAAACTGGATGAAACATTCATCAGGAGGCACAGTTCTCTCCCCAACAAAATATTGCCAGAACAAGATGGCAGGGGCCCAAAGAACAAAGGAGATGAACCATGCTAAACCAATCATCACCCCAGCCCTTTTGGTTGTTCGTTTGGCTCTGTATGTAAGAGGCCTAGTGATGGAAAAATACCTGTCAAAACTTATGACAAGGAGATTCATGACAGAGGCATTACTGGCGACATAGTCAATGGAAAGCCAAAGATCACAGGCCAAGTTTCCCAAAGCCCAGTGGTCCATGATGATGTACGTGGTGTAAAGATTCATGGAAATAACACCAATGATCAAATCTGCACAAGCAAGACTCAACAAGAAGTAGTTGTTGACCGTTTTCAGTTGTTTGTTAACCTTAAATGAAACAATCACCAGGATGTTTCCTATGATGGTCGTCACTGCAAGGATCCCAGTGAGGAAAGCAATCAAAACTACTTGCCAGACAGCGTGTCCACCCAGAGGGTCTTTGCTTGTGGCATTTAGAGACACGTTTGTTGATTCCACAGTGGAGAAGGGAAAACTCTCTGTGGTCTGAGGGAAATCATAGCTGCCAATGAGTGATGCCACTTCATCGAGTAGTCCTGGTCCATGTGAATCTCTCTTCCAGAAGGAGCTCACATTTGAAAACAGGGGCGAGGTTGAACTGTTATTTTGCATGATCATTGTGGCTCTCTGACATAGTCTGCAGCAGGGGAAAAACAAAAAAAAAACACAAGTGAACAGGTGAAGGTGGTAAATAGATAATCCTCCACATACTCATACATAAAAGCCCTTTAGCACTTTGAAAGACGTCTTTAAAAAAAGCCAAGCTGCCTGTGACACATTCCAAGTCAAACGCAGTCATAGAAGAACCAAAATCCCAGAAGAATTTGAACCTGATGTAGTATTAAAATGCTCCCTAACTCTAACTCTTAATTAAGGCACTCCCTGGCAGATCAGCCCTGAACTCTACATCTCAACAGCCTGCTTTCCTGGAGCCTTCAAAAACTAAATGCCAGACACATGCAGCCACAAATCCTCCGAATCTGAACCAGTGCTGGTCCCCAGTGCTATCCTGGCAGTAGCAAAACACAGCCTCAGCCTCTGCTGTCACCAGCTACAGTTAATGACAAACAAAAATATAGTTCTGTCTTTCCTTAAACTATAGAGATACAAGCCAGCATCGTTTCACTGTGTCAAGCTACTCTAACCTGTGAGGCTGCAAAGATCTTTTCATTTTCATCTACATTTCGGCTTGCTGATAAAGGTACTAAAAGTTCTCATTAGCACTTTTTGCACACGCCACTATTAATTTTTCATGCACATTTTTATACTTGTACTAAAGATTTTGTACATCTAAAGACTTCAAAATGTTTTTGGGGCAACACATGTTAAAATTTCCTTTGAAAATATGGTCTCTAGAGTCAGGAAAAAAATGCTTGGCAGATGTATGTCAAAGCAACCATTAAACACTTTAGGAAAAGAGGAAAAAAACATAAAAGGGAATCATAATTAAGTCTTAATCGTTTTCCCCAAGTACTTATGTAAAATGAAGACATGCTCAGAATAGGAATTTGCATTTCCCTTATTTCATTAACTTCTGTGGTCAACTGACTAGATTCATAGTAATAAATCAATTATATCACCAAGAAGCAAGAATTCTGATTAAAAAGTCCATCACTGATCATAAATACTGAACAAAATCGCTGTCAAAGAGAAATTTTTGGTTTGTTTTCTAACTGTGAATCCTTCCAGAGTCAATATGTTATGGTATGACATAATAATGTGTATCACAAAGCACCGGTGTTACGCAAAATATTTACCCAAAAGAGGAGATTTTGGTTTTGGTTCTTTAATTAATTTCTAGATTCAGTTTTCCCTTGAACTGTACTTGGTTTTGTTAGCAAGCCATAAGACACTATGGGATCTTAAATGGTGCAGTTACTTTGATATATGCAGTAAACAGACCAACAATTCCTTCCCTCAGCTTATGCACAATAACTAACAGAATCCCCCCTCCATATTTTGATATCTAGCGTAAATGAGATATTAATTTTTCTCTTTATTAATAGGAAGACAAGGTTACAATGATGCTGCCTTATCCTAATTTAATTTGATCCTCTCTTAATGCATTCATCATCATATCACACAGGATGTGAACATAATAATAGCATAATAATAACAGTAAATATTGCTCTGGAAAATCACACAGTTAAATTTAACTCTTTTCCTGATAGGAAGATTGAAAATTTGGAACAACCCAAACAATTTCTAGAAAGAAAAATCACAAAAATTTTATAAACTCTAAACCAACATTGATAACTTTGATTTTCTTAAAATCAAATCAGGTTGAAACTAAAATTATCTTTTAACAAAAAACTTTGAGATTCCAAATTTTCTTTTTTTTTTTTTTTTTTGCAAAGTTCATATTAAAGGAATGTGCAGTTTTGCATGAAATTTCAGGCAAAAAGACATTCTGAAAATTTGTAAAGCTGCTCCTCTAAAATGTTCAATTTTTTTACCATTTTAATTGTTTTTTTCCCAACAAAATCTAACCAAACTTTTCTAATACAATTTCACCACTTCCTTGCCATCTATTAGAGAAGCCGTGGGACACAACATATTTGGGTATTTTCTTCTCAAGATACACCACTTCTGACTATGGAGCTGGTATAGTTCAGGCCACCAAGCACACAGCAAGATGTCCGCACTCATCCCTATCATACTGTTTCAGAGAAGCTGCAGAGGTCGAATCTGTAGTGTGTGAGAGAGACAGACTCAACTCACCTAAGCTAATGAAATAAAAGACTGCAGAAGGTAATTTACAAAAAGGCAAGCAGAGGTCTGGATGTGAAACGCTCTTACTTTCATTCACACCCCCTCAGGCACAGTCATACCAGCTCACTCCTTTGCCCTGACCAAAGACAACTTCCATTTACATGGCTATAAAAATAGAGATCCCACATACTCAAAAATTACAAATGAAGGCCTATGGAAACCCAATGTACAATAACGTTCTCCTTTGAAGAAGACAGCGAAGCAGTATTCAAGTTTGGCTTGTCCCTTCCAATATGTGGTTGAAATAAAAACACAGTTCACTTGTGAGCAATCACTTCAGCAAGAGTTGACAATGTTCTTGCCATCTGTTTATGTGCCAGGATGGTGAGGCACTGGGGAAAATAAATCTTTGACTCAAACAGGATTGCTGGAACCATCCTTCTTGCAATGTTTTACTTAGGAAGAAGGCATCTTTTCCAGAGCTGTCAGATAGGATGAGGTCAAAAACCAAATAGTATGAGAGAGATCTGAAATAATGACATTTGCTAAATATATGCCAGAAACGATTAATGTTATAGGGTGCAGGCCTTCCTTCACTGACATTAGGGACAGGGAGCAGAGGATGAAAGCCAGAAAGCATCCCCTTCGCAGACATACACTTGTAAAAACTCTGCAAGTTAACACCCAACATAGCTAAGTATTGATTGAGAAGTCTGACAGGTAAGTTTAGATGGCGATGATATCATTATGCTGCTTTTTCATAAAAAAAGACAAGCTGGTATCTTCTGTTATACAAGAAAGGACCAGGCAGGAGATACTGATAAAGGAAATTAAACTCTCATTACAGGGCAGAGAATAAAAAACAACATCACTTAGAAGTGATGGTAGAAATAACAGTATTACTAAGAAATAAAAATAGTTGACAGTTTGGTAGTACTTCCAATTTTCATTGCATAACACAACCATAAACTAATGTAAGTGTAGCCTTGGAAGTCTGAAACAACTCCAACATAAAAGATACAAATAATCTTGCAAAATTAATGTGTAAATGCAGCACTATCTATCACTAAGTCCATAAAATGATTGTGAATTCTGTTCAATTCTAGATTTTGAAATGGAGTTTCAATGTAAATTAACTAATAAATCCTTTCAGAAATGCTGTGTTTCAAAAGACTCATAATGAGGAAGCCTGGGAAAACTGTACTTCAGCTGCAATCTTTCAGATGCTGAGCAAGTGCCAGAACCAAACCTTTATTTCTCAGGTCAATTCTCCCATCCCTGAGCTACAAAGCAATTTCTCTAAGCCACTGTTTCAATTAAAACTTACATAGTCCTTAGTAGCCCAGTAACTGAGGAAGAGCAGTGACTGAGAGCAACCCACTGGCAGCTCCCTGCTGCCCAGTGCAACCCTGCAAGCTGGCACTTGGCTTTTTAAACTCCTCAGGCATTAAAGGGACCTCTAAACTCACACTGACTGGATGATTTGATAAAAAGGAAGTGCTAGCAGGATGATGAGTACAGTCCTTTATTATTCTGGTTCTTCTACAAGCTCCTGTATTTGAACTGTTTAATTAAATAAAAAATGTATTACCCATATGTTCATCTGCACAGAAAAAAATATCACTATCACCATACCATACCAGATCAGTGCAGCTGGATCGTCTTCCCTTTAGGAAGTCAAAGCAAGCTAAATTATCCATCATTTCCCAAAACTGACATGCATTTTCTGCTTTCTCTGTAAGAAGTGTAACAGGAAAAGAGAGGACATCCCGGGTCCAAGAAGGACAGCGTGCCCTGCAGCACAGCCTGCCAGCACCTGCCCAGCAAGCCAAGCTCAAAGCCAGAATACCGCGACCAAGTGGGGAAGCAGCCACACACATTTGGGTAAAACAAACAGTGCAGCGCGGCCTGAGTGAGGCAAAGAAACCGAACTGTGAAATTATTGTAGTTTTATATACCAGGATAAGAGTTTACAAAGCATTAGTATGATACACTACATTAAAATTTAAAGCTAGAGAGTACCAAAGGAAACTTATTTTTAGCCCAAGAATATATAAGTACTTACCTAAGATTACTGCTATGCTATCCACCATGGTTTGTTGTGGTTTTGTTTGTTTGTTTGTTTTTGTTTTTGTTTTTCCTTGTTTCTGCTTTTTAATAAAAGCTTATGAAAGGTACGGGCCAGGGAACACCAGAGGCAATGTACACTTCCCAGCATTATTCAGGAAAAATGTAGGCACAGTACAGGCAAAGGCTATGCAAACTTTCACATTCAGCCTTCCATGCACCTCTGCTCCCTGTCCCATTGAAAGGACTGGGATATTAGATACCCCACGAAGATCCATTGGAAGGGAAAGAGAAAGCAGCTAAAGAATTTACAACTAATTTCAATAAATGGGTAAAGCACAGACTTAAAAGCCTGAATTTTTTAAAAAGCCTAATCCATTGCACATTGCTATAAATAGAAAGTAAAAGAGAAGACAGAGTGGGAACAGTTCTGTCACACATTTTTACTGCATTTCATTTTTCTCTGTGTATTTCATATTTCAGCAGTTGTATGAATACTTCACATTTCAGTTTACCATATTTTTCCTGTTCCTTACACCTTCCTATTCACACCTTCCTAACCACACAACTCCATGTTTGCAGAGAAGTCTGTTTTCTTGCTGTCTTTAAAAGGCTCTAAGATGTATTATCTGGAAGTCAGGTGGCAGTCTATGGGCTTGGCTCCATGTGAGCTTAAAACCAGCAAGCTTTTACGACTGAAGAATTTCACATCTCATCTGTTTACACAGACAAGAAAATTGCTTCCTTTATTTTTCCATTGTCCTCTGCATTGCTATTGTATACACATTAGCCTGAACAGCAGAGAACTCCATGTGGTGAATTATAAACCTGTTTTCTAACATAAAGAAACCAAGCCTTTAGAATGCTTAATGCAGGTACCTAAACTAGCACATAAGCTTTGTTCCAAAGCTAATATTTGGTAAAAGGAAAATCTATACGAATTTTAAAGTTTTCCTGAAATTATGCCCCAGATTACATATACCTATTTTTCAAATCACACATAGGCGGTTTTTTTCAAAATACAATAAAGAATTTTAAAAACTTGAAATGAAAAAAATTAAGATGCAAGTATTCACAGTAGTATTCACAGTTTTACATTTATTACGTAGCAGCTCACATTCCTTGCAGCTACTGGAGCACAAGATACAGGTTTCCTTATTAATGTGAATGTGAGAACAGGAAGCACAATGTAATTATCAGTGAACAGGACCACAGATTTACCATGACTTACTTATGCTGATGATTAAATATATTATATTCAATATAGTTTTGCATCTTTGCAGAATGAGAATACAGAGCCATGGAAATCAATCCCATTATGAAATAACCTGTCCACTCTCTTACAAGTTCATAGTAGACAGAGACAAATAAGTTACTTACTTCTATACTTTTATATATAGGTACACATAAGAATATATATGTACAAATATGTCACATAAAAATGTGACAAAAGTATGTGCATATATATCTTCTGATGAAAGTACATTTGTATATTTGCAGATATATACACAAATTTGTGTGTATTTATATATACATGCATATGTGTGTATATATATATACATACACATATCTGCAGATATATACATATACTTTTGTCATATTATTCCAAATATTGTCATAAGGAAACTCTATATCTTTCACTAACGAGCTATCAACTTGATATAGATAAAGCTCAGTCAAACATATCCCACTAACACTTTAACCCAAGCTCTTCCATTTTCCCTCCATAAAGATGTTTTCCTTAGGTTTACTAAAATTACCTAAAATTAATGTCAGTGCTTTAAAATCACCTTTGTGATTAAGGAATTAGATTTGCTTATTTTTTGCTTACCGTGTTACTGCTGTTAGTGTGTGAGGTCTAGCATGAGCAAACTAGGAACGCATGTCTTTAATCATGTATGTTGTTTTCATTACTTTGGAGAGAGTTTAGAGCACCTAATGCACAGCACCAAGAAGAGAATAAATTATTTAAATTCCATGCAGTTTCTCTTTCAGGGAGCTTGATTAGAATTCCATCCCACCTCTCTAATTGATATTGGAGGAAACCAACATGTGCTCCAAAACATAGTCAGAATTACAAACAAATACTGAGAGTTTTATTAACTTTGAGTAACCCACTGACTTTGCAGGTATCTGGGGACAGGAGGGTTTGGCTGAATGGCTTGGTTCATTAGCAGACCTCTGTACTATCTTTAATGAAACTGCTTTTAAACAAAGTAATCAACTGATTATGCTATAAAAATAAATACCTTTTTGCTTTTACTGTTTGCTCACTGACACAATATACCACCAGGGAAAACTGGGAAACAGTACAAACATTTTTCAAGTACCAAAGAAGACAGAGAGCCTGGACACTGAGCTTTAAAGAAGCTCACCTGACACCTGACACACACTTCTGAATTTCATTTGTCTGTAAGAAGAAAAGGAAATGACAAAATGCTGTCAAGCCTTGAAACTAGAAAATTGAAAATATTTTTTTTCAGGAAACCCTTTCCATGGAGGGAATATAGATAGCCCATAAATAACAACTCAAACCACACTTTTGATTTTCTGCCTTTTCAAAAACTATGTTTTTTTCTTTTGGAAAGTAATTTAATTTTCTGTCAACTTCAAGCTGAATCTTAGATATTTTTGACAAATGCTCCTGAAAGCAGATGAGCTTTGCTTTGTTATTTATTTAGGGAAAATAATAAAAGATGTCTGTGTTTACATCAAGGTCTGGCAAAGAGCTATCAAAGCCTCCAGTCCAGATGTCATGTTTACCCGGTGTCAGGTCATGTTATATGAAAAAGATCTCTAACCTAAATCATTTAATTGTGTTAAATAACTTGTGTTTAAGGTTCTCTTGAGTCTGAGAGAATCTTCTAAATTGTTCTATTGCTGACCACTAGATTTACTACTGCAACTATGGCATTGTGTGCAGGTGCTGTGCACCTACTATAGCTTTTTTGATGATGGATAGTTTGGCAATTTTACATAAGATGCAATAAAGTGACCTGAACAATGTTAGGAAACACTCTATTAATGGAAATTTGTTGTTATTGGCTTTGGTGATTGAAATATTATTGCTATGTACTATGGCAAAACCTACACTCTCACACTGGACAGATGTTTACTTGAAAAGCTGAAAGAAAAAAAAAAAAACAACAAACCTGTTGAGAGTTTTCAGCTACAGGAGAAAAATTGCTAAGAAATAGCTATTAGCTAGGGAAGTCTATATAGATATTTAGGTACTGGAACCATTCATATGGAAAAGGAGATTTTATGAAAGAAACTTTGACTCCGAATGTTATTTTTTTAACCACATTGCTTATTATTTTTTTCCAAATAACGCTTTAAATCATGCAATCATAATAAGATTTAAAAACAAAAAATAGTTTTGTTGCAAGTGAAAACTGGCAAATTTGGTCATAAAATATCATTTTCAGTGTATTTATTTATTTAATTGTATCACATAATGGAAATTCCTAACATCTGAGATTTGGGCATATCCTTTTGCACTGGTAATTTGATCAAAGCATAAAAGCATAAGAAATGTGTTTATTAAGGAATAGATCTATTGCCAGGGAGGTGGAGAGCTCTGTGTGTGCCCTTTTTGATAAATTATATATTTCTTCAATACAGTTGTAAGCAAAATTCCATTATATAGTTAAAAAGCAATATTTTTTACCTTAATGAAACACCTTGGTAAATAATCAGACAAAAAGGGAAAATGCTTTGTTTCAACATATCACTGGAAATATTTGTAGAAATACTGTTTCATTATTCACCAGTATATCTTAAGTCAATCTTTCCATCTGTTTAAAAGTGTAGTTTAACACCCACTAGGTGGCACAATGGTTATTCAGAAACAAAAGTCTAGACTTTGCAATAAAATCTTAACTAGTGTCTCATAAAGCCTATGTCTTATAAATGGAAATTATAACCAACGAAATTATATCTATTCCTTAATAGGGACAACATCTAAAAGAAATGCATGTCATCCCAATATTGGTCTGAATCAAACTAGCATCCAAATTACAGAAAACTGTGTTTTATGCTGTAGCCTAACTTCTTTTTTTTCCTGGAATAGACACAACTGAAAGTCCTGGTGGAATTCTGTCACTTAATCAATATGGCCCATTCCAAACTCCGACTGTCTGTATGCATGCTGCCAGGAATTTGTAAAGTCTCTGGGAAATCAGTAGTAGCAGACACTGCGATTTTAACACATGCAAGCAATTGTTCTTTACTCAGATATAGACAAGTAATTAAATAATGCTGCAATGCTATAACGGTTTTTAGGCTTTTTTTGCAGGGTTGGTGGTTTGTTGTTTTTTTTTTAATTTTTTGAGTTCTACAATGAGATAAATGGAGACATGACCAATGAAAATAGTCGTGACAGAGAGGGAAGAGGTGCTAATGAAAAATTTCTTTCGAGTTACTCTACATAAATGCCTGTTGGTAACTCTTGTGACAGGTTCCTACTAGCATTTCATTAGGTTGCTGTATATTTGTTGGCTTAATATCTGCCTTTTCTGCCTACTTGAAATATATCCCGAGCTTGAAGTTTTAGAACTACAGACTTAAAACATCAGTTCTAATATAAAGAATATACATTCTCAAAGCAGTGATTTTATTCAGTGTGCAGAACAGACCTGCCCCAGCAGTTAATTGCATTTGCCCTGCAGAGGTTTCTTAAAGACCCCCTTGCTTTATGGCTGTAGGAGGTATGTAGTAAAGGAGACACGAGGCTGAGGATTAAAAAAGGACTCACACTTAAGTGAGTTACACGTGGAACTCAAGTGTATTCCTAATTCTGTCACAAGCTTCCACACATTACAGGGGGAGTGACCTATGCAGATCATTAATATAATATCACCTTACCTTGAAAGGATACTGCAAAGCTGAATTTAGTAACTCACAAGCACTCTTCTAATTTTGTATATGCAGTTTTGCAAAATGAACTATCTTGAACTGCATCTTTGCAGGTTGTCGTCTGCATGCTTCTAAAATGTTAAAATCATTCCATCAACAAAAAAATGACCATTTTTAAAATTCAGAAACTACATATTCATCTACTATACTACAGGTTTTCTACTCACTATCTAGCTAACACATTCATGGTATTCTGCACTCCTTGTTGCTGTTTCTGATGTTTCATGCATTGTGATACGGCAAATAGAAAGACATGGAGATATAATTGCATTAGCTGTAAGGGTTGCTCTCTAAGTAACAGGATTTTGCTTCTAAAATAAGAAGGTAAAGTGGACTCATGATTGTTTGCATTTGCTCTTTCAAGCCTATGAAATCTCCATTTTGTAAATCCATTACAGTCTAGGATAATCAACAAAAGACTTAAAATCAGGAGTCCTAGATAAATTAGAAAGAAATAATTCTCCCAGCTTTGAAAGGGTTGCTCAAATGGCAAGTAGAATATATTACTTCCAGAAAAGAAAGTGAAAAGCTAGAAGAAAGAGAATCTGCACCTAGAAAAAAAATATCTCCTACCCTGAAAGGTCAGAGGAATTTTAATGTTTGAACTAAGAATAGGGATGCACGCTGCATGTGGTTTCACCGAGTCTCATTGCCCAAAAAAAGAAGTATTAATGCTTCATTAACTATTAAGTATTTCCTTCTATTCATCTGCCTTTATCTTCTGGCTGACCACTTTTATGCTTTGGTTTGCCACTGAGCTGTACTTCCAGGTTGCTGTGGGTCTATCTGACCAATTATTTTTTTAGGATCAGAAAAGAATTCCCTATTTGGTTCAGGAGGGTATTTTGTTTATTGTTTTTTTAACCTTTCTTGGCAGTCCTATAGTGATACATGTGGGTGAAAGCTCCTAGGACTGAGAAGTCTTAATTAGGTAAGTATCTGCAGCGATCCGTGGATGGACTCCAGATGAGCTAAATGGATTTGGGATTTCTACTGGTGGACATCAAAGCAAAGGACAAATTACAACCTCAGTTGCTGCTCTTGGTACCCTACCCTCCCATTTCTTGCAGGTTTAAGGGTTTACTGTAGAAGGGCCAGTGTAGGCTCTGCCTCTCATTTGCCTGCGTGACCTGAACAACAGCTCCCAGAGATGTTTTAAATTCAGTATTCCCAGTTTGCAGGACTTGTGAGCTGGCTCCCTGTGTTCAGAGAGAAGCTTGTACTGTAATTTCACTGTGTTCTCCTAAAAAACCTCCCCTGTGGGGCAGGGAATGTCCTTTGGAGCGGAAGAGGTGCAGCTAGAGTTTGCAGCAAGGACTGGGGTACGAGGGGAAAAGTGAATGATCAGTGCTTGTGAATGCTTCTGTGCTAAAAGCTCCTGGAGCCCTGCATAAAATTTCACTGTATGATCAACAACAATCTGGATAAAAAACATTATAAAATACAGGGGATTATAAAATACAGGGGAAGGAATGACAGAAGATAAAATAACTGAATACGTAGAACATGGTAAAAAGATTATTAAGATGCAATCTGGTAACTCCTTATGGGAACCTGAAGTCAGCACAGAAAGCAGGGAGGGCATGCAGGCAATCATCCCTTTCAGGATAAGGATTCTTGTATCTCAAAGCAGCAACAAAATCACTTGAAATAAAAATACATTTCCATTAGTTGGAGCAGCAATTCTCTGTCATCAGTCCTCCCTCTTTCTATGGCAGCCCTGATTGCTTGCTCTTTAAGAAAGTGAGGCTATTACGACCACAGCTATAGTTAGGAGTCCAGGTGTAACGGAGTGAAGATGTCAAGAACAGCTGGGGCTTGTAAACCCCTTCTAGAGAAATAAGCATGTTCAGTGGTGAATTATGCAAAATTAAGCAAGAAAAGTAATGCTTGAGAGCTGCTGGAAAAAAATGCCTCTATCCAAAAGAACCTAAATTTTTGTTTTTCACAGCAGAAATACAAGTTCAAAGAGTAGGAAGGGAAGAACAAGGGTTCTGTTAACAGTATCAGAATTTTACAGAGCAAGACAGGCGCACAGTTATTCACTTCACTTGGTGAAGAGAAGGAAGAAGCCACACTGCCAACCAGACTTTCAGGAAACTCACACCTGGTGTCAAATAAATATAAATAAATAAATAAATAAAAATAAAAAAGTCCCTCACCCAGTTACTTCAGTTTCACACCATTTCAGCTGAGACTGAGATCTGATCACAGATGCTTGGCACCACAGCATGAAGAGCAGAGCTAAAAAGAGAATCAGGTTTCCAAAGAGACCAGGCATTACGGAGGAGCCAGTGACTCCGCACAGCGAGCTGAGGCCAAGTGATGGCAGATAAACACATGAGCCTCTGAGTCAAGTCCTTCTTCCTGCCACTCCAGCTGCTGCAGAGCAACTGTCTGAGCAAATCCATCATGCTTGCTTCTGAAAAAGTCATTGTATGGGATGTCTTTGATTCAGTATTGTTTTATGAGAGAAAGGAGGCGGGGAAAACTCAGTCTCAATAAAGCAAGAAGACATTAAAAATAACAGACGAGAAAAAGAAAAGCAGCTTGTTCCCAGGCCTATCCTCACATCAGTGAATTGCCATAGCAGAAGAATGGCACAGATAAGCAATGGCCCATCTGATACCCTGATATCTCTGGTGATACCAGCAGGCAGCTAACGGACCCAGTCTGGTACTGATTGCACTGGGAGCCCCGAATGGCTCCTTGCTACTTGGGAGGCATTGGTCGCTGAAAGAGAGAGAGTGTATGGCACTTCAATAAAACCATGGGCACAAGGAAAATGCACTATCTGGATTTATCTGTATGTGCATGAAATACAAGGGTAAGGGCACGTGGAAGTAAACTGGAGCTGGCTCCTCAACTGGCTCTCTGCTGAAGTATGATAAGAGACTGGAGTCTACATCCTGACTGGCTTATTTATCTTTTCTCTTTAAGTGACATTCATGTTTTAGTGATAAATAATAATTTTCACCAGTCAGTCCAGAAGTGATGTGCAAGGCATATAACCATGTTATTGTGAAAGTGAACATGTGAATATTGTGTTAACATTTCAAAAATCTTAGCCTTCAGAAGGACAAACACTGTTGCCAGCAATAGCCAGGCAAGACTGAACAGTGCAGGAATGTGCCTGAGCTGTTGTATATATATACAGCATTTCTAGCAAAGTGGGATTTTTTTGTAATCCTTGCAACTACAAGGATCCTGCATCCTGAGTTTTTTTGTGCACCTTCGATGTATTGTTCTCAGACGTAGAAACAAACAAAACACAACCCCTCTTTCTTGCTTTGCTTCCCCTGGTAGCGCAGCAGAGCTTAAAGTTGCTTATACACAAAAACTTCTATGTCATGGATCCCTCATGACTCTACAGGCAATGAGAAATATCACATCCACAGTCAGTTAAAACAACATATACCCCTAGTCTCCCAGGAAGGAAGCAATTTTTAACATTTCAGATTTGGTCCAAGAGAGCTCTTGATATTTCTTTCTAAAAATGTTATTTTGAGGGTATAAAATACAAGATGCTCATGCTCCACCAAAATAAAAACCAGTGTAAACTGGATGTCCACCCTGTCTCTGCCTAGAGGCTTATCATCTCTTCAGTATTGTTTATATTACCAGCTTAATTCTGTCTAAATTGTTTCAATAGTATGAGTTTTCAAAGAAGACATACTAGGACAAGTTCATTCATATCAGGAGGATGTATTGTTTACCATTGTAGCACAAGAAGACTTATTTGAATTTGTAACAGTAAATTGAACTATATCTGTGAATAGGAATGCAGGACCCATGTCACTGTAATATAGTCTGACCAGAAGGGCCAAACAATGACATGGTGGTGTGGTTGTTTAACAGCTGGAAGCAATGTTTAAGGGGTTTTCAAAGATGAGGCAGCTCAGTATCTCTGTCCTGCTCTTAGGTGGATCCATAATGACTGTCTGCTGGCTCCTTTCAGAGATCAAATACTTACACCAGCTAGACTGCACAGCCAAAATAATGTTTCAGGGAGACAGAAAATTGGAATTTTTTATCAAACCAACATTAGCAATTCTGAGCAGCGAGATAAGAAACAACACTGCTCTTGTCCCTCAATATGATTGTTTTAAAAAAGTAATGTACATTACTTAGCACCATTAAAACATGCACTATTTATTCATTTGTTTACATTTTAAAAGTGCATTTGGTCTACATTAAGTCAGAACCAGCTATAATATGTATAGGTATGTATAATATGTATAATGTGTAGGTACCTCCAGTAGTGACAAACTCCATAATATCAGGTTTGAAACACTATTGGGGGAAAAACTAAGGTGCATAAGCCCAGGTATAATGGCATCTGAGGGTGCTTTTATTATTTACTTTGTGTCTACACTACTGAATATGAAGGATTTAACTGAATTGCTCTATCATCAATACAGCACACAGCAGGATTTTCTAGATTTTTTGCTATATTTTGCATTTATCATCAAAATGATGCTGGATTTCCCTGTTATTCTCAATACTGTGTGCCAAAAATACATTTTATAACAAAATGTTTAATGAAAATTGAAGTATTGGGGTACCTATCCATCACTGAAAAGTACCTATTGACTTTGAATAGGCATTTAGCATCCAGTGTCTCTAGCTTTTCAAAAAATCCTACCCTTAACCAGCAAACGTGGCCCAATTTCGGAGATTCAGATTATCAGCATTTCTACTGAGGTTAGTGAAAAATTATGAATTCATACAGGAATTCTGAGATCTTGAAGGAAGTAATACTAACTTAATTATTGACATTTAATAATATTAATTGTAATTAATCCACGAGGGACAGTTCTGAATCACAGTCACTCTGCTACATATTTATATTTACCTTAGCTTTTGAAATGGAGAATTGTGCTTAAACCTCACTGTAGCCTGTTTTGATCTGAGCTCGCTTTTCCAAATGTGTCTGTTTCCCCATCAATTCCTCTCGCTAATCTTTATTGCTGTTTCACAACCTTTCCATCTGAAAATGTACCCATATAGTCAGTATCCTCCAAGCTCCAGTTTATTAGTGAATACAAATAAGCTGCGACTCTTTAGGATTCATGTAAGCCTATCAATATTCCCGTGCTGGCTGTGCTTTCAACTGCAAGAGAAATGTACCATGTCTGCAGCTGCAGCATATTAAAACTCAAAAATGAGGTTTTTGATGGCACTTGCACATTTCTGCCCTTTCATCTGTCCTTTATCACTCATTTACTCACAGGAGGAAGTGACTTTTCCTGCCAAGGTAGAGGTAAATTGTGTCAGACAAGGGCAAAAAAAAAAGATTCATTAGTGTACCAGAGGAAATGATTTCTGAGATGCAAAGTGTCAGCAGAAATAAGAGTTTCTACTATTTCGCTCCCATGACCTTATTCAAAAGGCATAATAAACCACACAGCTTTTTGCTATTAGAAATAATTTTCAAATTATAGGACCTAGATGAATCAATTTTTCACTAAAGCTTCTCTACTCATCAATACTTGTTTTTCCTTTCATAAAAAAGAGGAAAAGCTTTTCTGAGAAGTAGAAATAAAAATGTGTTTTCTACTTGTAAAAATGTGAGTGTTGGGAAATAATAAATGCTGATGTAATTGGAAATATTGTCCTTAATTCCAGTGCTGCAAGATCTCACACTGAGTTTATTTCAACACACTTTGTTTGTAATTTCAACATTGTTTTTTTACATTTGAATAATTTAGCACATTTTCAAAGCCTCTCACCCCTCTTATTTTGTAATGTAAATTTTTAAAAAAAACCAAACCAATGCAAAAACCAAACCTTAATATTACTTAGACTGCAAAATTTGGCCATTGGAGTAAGACAAGGTGAAGACATGAATACACATGCAGGTTTCATGCATGTGTATTCAGAGGAGAGAAATGAAATTCATGGCATCAAAGGAAAAAAATGGAAGACATTTAAAGCTCCAGCCATAATACAGCCTCTAGTACAGGAGAGTTTCACAGAATGATAGGGATGTGGCTCATAGGGAGCTCACAGTCAGACATTCAGGGATTTTGTGCCTTATACAGTGCACAAAATCTCTAGAACTAACAACATGTTTGTGAGCCCTCACTATCCCAAGGAGATGAATGGCTGGGATTTTACTCTCTGTGTGCCAAGAAAACCCAAGTATGAGAAGCCAGTGTGGCAGGGTCTCAGGTGTGTGATCCGAATTCCAAGTTTCTGAGCACTAACTTCACTGTGCTTTCAGTTGGCTGCAATTTATCCAGGTGCACTGCTGGGCTGGGATGCTGTGCAGTAAATATCACAAAGTAACTTCCCAGCAATAGACCTCACAATACAGCAGGTTGGAGTTCACTTAAGACTATCAGTGATATTTGCTAGGTATTTTCATCTATTCTGGGTAGAAATGAAGCCAACTAGAAGAATAGATCAAACCTGAAAGTCATGAACCTGAGTAACCAAATCTGAGCTGATTGCACTTACAGTGCCTTACTCTAGTAAGAGGCAGGAAGCACCATCTAAAGACGTAGGTGGAGAGAAAATTAGCACTGCTATCAAAATGTACAGGGATAACTGATGTGCACGCGCACAGGGCAGGATTCAGGGATATCTCATTTTAGCAGTAATTGGAGAATGAATCCATGTGTCTCTCCCTTTACTACCCTTTCCCTTTACTATATGTCATTAATTTTCTTGGCTGCATCAAGTACTTGGCCATTTCCCAGTCTGATTCATATCCATATTATAATCTTCACTTATAACTGTTTTTCTAAAAAAACCTACATCAATATTAAATAGGAATGTCTTATTGCAAACCTAGGGAATCTACAAAAATAATTTCTTCATTAGAAGGTTTCTTCAAGGCAGATTTTTCCATTAAGTAATTTTCACTGTAATGTCCACTTAATTTTAATTGATAGAAATGAAACACAAGCAAACTCAGACAACTTAATTGTCTAGTAGGTGCACATTAGATGTGGATGACAACCACGTTCTTTCTTTAGGAATTATTTTTCTTCTAACGTACATAAATTTTCAAATAATTCAACCAACAATTTTGGTTCCCTTGAACTTGTAAGAACCAGTTCCTAACTCAACACTTCCCAACAAAAAGACTCATTCAAACATCTTCCCCTGTATATACTTAAGCACAGAGTCCCTTGCGTGTGCATGGACACACAGATGCAATGCGGCATGCATAGAGAAGTCAGTAGGCTGCACAAGGCTCTGTTCCTTACAGGAGTCACTGGTGTGTCATTCTGCAGCTCACTTCAATCCCTCATTTTTATAAATGGCTATAAAATCCATTTACCTATGCACGATGTCCAAGTCCCAACTGAACTATTCCGTAAGATGGATAAATGCCTTCAGAAGAAAACTCCTTAAAGCTAATAGGAAGTAGTTAATAGCTATTTAATTTGACCTTTTCCTTAAAGCCAGGTAAATATCAAACCTTAGTTTGCATGTCTAGATGAAATTTGATTTTAGAAATCCAAGTGGAATAGTGATAGTTTCACAGCTCTTGACCAATGCTATCGCACCAGATTAGAACAGCCACTCAACAGGGATCCCAGTTCTGCTCCATTTGCTCATGTTTAGTAGCGTGGACACGGACAGTGCAAGCAAACTTAGGGGGGAAATGGAGATAATTCAGTGTTGTGAAAAGTTGCCATCAACTGGATTAATAAATTGGTTCTTATCAGCTCAGTTTTACGAGACTTTGCAAGATCTCTCTGTATGTGCCTGTTGTTAACCAATAAAGCCTGAAATCTAACCTGCAAAAGGTATTGGCATGGGAGGCTTTCACTGGCTCTGGGAACAGACTGTCCCATATGTGCAGAAGCTTCCCAGAATGACTCTTCTGTCCCCATTAGGCTTCTATTAGACAACTTGAGTTCTTCACTTCCAAGCTGCAATGCACTATCCTGCTCTTAATAGATTTGGACTTAGCCTTTTAAATAACAAACAATCCTGATTTCTTTTTAAATAATCTTCTTCTTCTGTTTGCCATAAGATCTTCACCCTAATCTCTTCTAAATATACACAAACCTGGGAGGTTCCTTATATCTGTGTTAATATGACTTTTCTGCAAATTTGTATTGACCTCTCATTTCTCTTTCAGCTCATTTCCATCCACACAAAACAGGAATAAAAGCTTACTGTTCTTATTCATGATTTATTCTAATAACGCAGAGATGCAAATAAGTTCATAAAGTGTAAAGTAGCAAAGAAGGATTATTTTTCAATTGTTTCTTTTCTGCAAAAATGGTATTAAGCCTGGCTCACAGTAAATGAAGGACAGCATTTATGTCTTCATTCAAAATGCACTTAACAGGAAACAATCGTTTCCAAATACACTTGCCTATATAGAAGTGATTGTTTCCCTCAAGTTTAGAACTGTAATGTACATAATGGATTTTGAAAAATTCATTAATAAACTGCACAAAAACTGGATAAAAAATAATGCACCAAAATTGTGTGCTATATTTTCCACCTTTTAACTACCTAGGAAATAATGATCTGCAAGCTCATTATTTTCTATATGCTTGGGTAATATTTGACCTTCTGTGCAAGCCAAGATCTCAGTGAAGAATGTGTGATATACATAACAAACAACTTTTTTTCTTTCTTCTTAAAAGAACTGGTAGCATATATCCACTACCTTTTTTTTTTTTTTTTTTTTAAATCAGAGAATGATGAGGACAACGACATCATGTAGCAATTCACCATTGGACAAATAGAAATGGTTTAATCCTGAACTATATGTGCAGCAGTCAGGGATTAGATGGATGACAATCTGAGTGCAGGAAACCATCTGGACCAGTGGGAACCATATACCTCCTCAGTGCTCTGCAGCTCACCCTATAAATACCTGCTGCACTGGGCTGAGGTAGTTGCATCCTCACAGCTATTCATACATCCTCTGTGGGTCAGCAGGATTTTGCTTGGTCTGTGAAATGTATAATTACACTATTTTTTTTTACAGAATATAAAAATAATTTTCAAGCAGGTCTGTTACACAGCTGTACCATATATGAATATAAATAAAGATTATAACTATAACCATAACTATAAATAATATAAATATAAATAAATATACCCCCCAAAACCAGAGGTTGACTTTAGTTTCTTGCCCAGACCTGCCACTCTAAAGATATTTCAAGTATTGTTAAAAAAATAAATTCCAGTGTATTGCTCAACAGTTGTTTCCCACATGCTTTTGACTACTTGCAGCATTCCCACATATTTTTATATCTTTAGCCATGTTTGATAGTCCTGCTCCAAGGACTTCCTTCAGTAACAGTTTTGGAAAATTATTCTTGCCAACTGATCTGCTGACTTGTTATCCAAATCATCACACAATGTTATATATTGATGTACATTGATCAAGAATAAGGTTTCACTGAAGATCAAACAAAATCATATCAAAGCAAACCAGACTAAATCACTGTCCAAATTAGATCTGTGGTGAGAAAACCATAAAACCTTTAAAAGTTTAAGGGGAGCACAACAAATTTCTGAAGAGAACTGTCTGGTGGAAACAGGAGTGTGTTTTAGATAATCCATGATGTGACCCTCAGACTTGCGATCCTAATAAAAATATGGTCTTCATTCAGAAAAGCATTTAAGTAAGTTCTTCATGTATGCAGGTTCTTAAATACAGTTAAATCTGCTATAGATTTAATGTGCCTAAATCTACTATGTTTGTAGAGAGTACGTTTCCTGTAGAGACCACACACAGAGTCATGACTGATAAACCTGAAAAATATAGCAACCTGAATGTAAGGTTATGCAATTTTAAAACTAAGCAAAAGTTAATTTGATTGACTTGTTGTTTTTACACAGGTGCTTTTAAGATTCCAAGGAAATAAATCTGCTGATATGATATTTTACAGTTGACGTTCATCAGAGTGTGTTTAAAACATTGTGCTTCAGAAAATATCGAAAAATTATGATATAAAGCTCCCAACAGTAAGGCGTAACATATTCATTGTTTCACTCTTTACTAATATTTAGACTTTTTCTTTAAGTACATAAACACTCTACCCCACACAACAAAATGGTAAAAAACCTCAGTGAAATAATAACAATTATCGTTCATAACCTAACATATTTTCACCAGCCTATGGCACAACTGATCCTAATCTCATTCAATAGATTTTTTTTTCTTTCTTTCTTTTTATTCTTAACCTCTCCTGTAGTTCATTAAGGACTAAAAAAGAACACTAGAGGAAAAGGTAATTGTTGAAAAAAGAATGGAAGAAGTTACTTCTTTTTGCTAAGGACCAAACTGTGACCATTTAGTAGCCCTGACAACAAATATGGCCTGTGGATCACTTTGCCCTTTCAACACTGGCCTCTGTGAATGGCCAGCCAACACGTACACACTAGAGATGTTCCTCCGTGCTACATCCTCTTCTGACTATTTTACAGCAGTTTGCTTGAAACAACAAATGTAAGGAGATGTTCTGAACCAAATACAGCTGCTTCTTACACAACCGCTGCATGAATCCTGATGGAGGTCCTTTAATCTCCTTAGCCACTGTATGGTTGCAGGATCTCCTTAGCCACTGTATGGTTGCAGGATGACAAGATATACTGAACAGAGAATTCAGCAAATCATATCAAGTCGACGACTTCTTTCTTGAATGCACAAAAAACCTCTCCCTCATCATTTCAGCAGCTTATCTGAAAGGTCCCACATCTCCCATGTAATTGATGTTTCCGATTAAATAAATCTCTTGAACTTACAGGAAGTCTGGCTGCTTCCAGACCTCAGCGTGGAAAATGTTTTCTCTCAAATTTCAGTATTACCTATTTCTACTGAAGCTCTTTAGACTCTACAATCTAATTTACATACAATTTTGTGATTGATGGTACAACGTCAAAATGGTGCTCTATGAACTATGGAAAATACACTGGCTACGTCTAAAGACAGTTGAAGTTTTCTCAGCTCAGTGAAAGTAAATTTGGTTTCCAGGTATCCCTTTGGTCATAATTAATGTATGTCTTCAGGCAAAGGGAAAGTAAAATACATCTGGACTTCTAAAACTGTAGTTTGACAAACAACTTTCCAGTTGCAGAGTTTTTCCCAGTATTATTCATGAAACAGCAAAAACATGTATGGACTTATCAGTGTAAAAATGGTATAAAAACATGACTTTGAGCAGAGAAAGCTTTGAAGAAGACTCATTTGGTAGAATGGTTAGAGCAGCTCAGGACACACCATGGGTAAAGCTAAGCATGTGAAAAACCCGATTTTTGTTCAGAGGAACTGTTGCTTTTTTTAGTTGGAATGAAAAACCAATAGCTCAAACTCAGAAGATTTTGTTGTGTTTTTTTTTTTTTTAATTGTAGTCCAAGTAGGTTTTCATTTTGACAATGTAGAAAAGTTATTTCAATATCATAATATTTTACTTTGATAATGTCATAAAGTGTTTTAAATACTTAAATTTTAAAAATATCAGCAGTTAATTAATTAGTAGGCTACTTAATGCATTTTCACATCTAAAGACACTTTCACATCTAAAATTTCAGTAGAATTGCTATATTCCAGAGAAAGTCTTGCATTTCTTGAAAAATGCATTTAGCATTAGAAATTGCTGTATCTGAAGCTTTCTGGCCAGCTCGATCTGTAAGATACGAAGTTATCTGCTACTCCATTGAGGTGCAAACTCAATCTCATTAGAAATGTTCAAAGTAGAGTTTTTCTGAATCTGTTTTTTAAAAGGCTTTGTAACAAGCATCAACTATTTTTTCCATCAAGCACTATTGCAGTACTAACCTAAAAGGCTTTGCAGGAGGCTCAGGAGAACAAACTGAATTACAAGATGACAGTGGGTCTCCCTTGGTCTTCTAAATGGTATACATGCCCAAACTGAAGGATTGATCCAATAGCATTCATTTTTGATCCATCTGAAGAATTAAAGAACCATCAGCAAAAGAATCGACGCATAAACACTCCAAAGATGTGAAAGAAATGTCTGATATGATAGACAGGTATAAATCATTACAGACACTATTGGGATGCTGTCCAGTGCCAGAATCAGATATAAGGTTATGCCAATTATACATATATGTTTATAGCAACCATTAACATGTGGTATATGGCATTCAAGAATTATCCTACAACTATAACTCATAATCACTGACAACATTGTCACTTTGGATTAAAACCAAAGCTTTCAAACCTCAGATAACTAGCTGGAGCTGAAGTTTTTTCCAAAGTCTCAGGTTTTTGGGGGATGAATTCAACTTTTAAGGAGAAAGAAGTTAAATTCCAATATTTCCAAAGAGGTGATTCTCCCACATGGCCTTTTGAGAAGGAAGTGGTCCCATTTGACATCCCTAGCACTGCTGAGGGTCAGGTCAATCATTAAGTCTAGCAGTCGACATATTTTTTTCTAGTTCTGACAGTGATTATATGACTTTGAAACAAAGTTCTTCATGATATCATTTTCAAAGGTGCTAAGGCTTGTTTTTACCCTGAGCTATTGATTATTGTATATGAAAGTGCTTAGAAGTCCAGAACATCAAGGCCAAAGATGGCGCAAGTTGAAGGTCAAACTACAGATTCACATAATTTTTTTTTTAAGATCTTGGCTTTTAAACTGTCTTGTGTCTCAGATGATCTATCCAAGTAGAAAAAAAAAAAAAAAACCAACACATTTATTTAATTGACAAGGCTATTATAAACTATAGCTAATTATTTACAAGTGCACTGAGTCTATGTAATTAATTTTTCATTTCCTAAACTCTCAAAGAATTGCTAATTTGTCTTTCATTTTTCAGTATCTCTAACCACTGCAAACTCTCTCCAAGCAAACATAAAAAATAGTTTTATATGGATTGAAAAACTTATTATAAAATCCAGCAGAGTTATACCAAGCACCATCATAGAAGTCATGCATCACCTTTTGCAATGAAGCAAGGCCTTACATGGCTAACCTTTTAAAGTAATTTAATACTGCAAATATTGTGGCAGGGTTTTTTTGACAGAACACATTTCCTGCTAAGGGCAACTACCCAGGTCCTTGAATTTCCTGTTCACCCACACTTGACGACCTTTCCGGCTTGATAGCTCATGGTGTTGGAGCTCTGCTTGATACCCAGGAGGAAGCCTTTTTCTCAGACTGCCATATTTTTGTTACCCACTGCTGCGAGGCAACCCTGTGCTGGTGGCTGGCCACCTCTGTTGGTGGCAGGCAGACAGCCCAAAGCTGCTCCCTTGAGGCTGCTGAGTCAAAGAAATAAGGGCTTGAAGTAAAACAGGCACCTCTTTACCTAAAGGATGAAGATGTAACTCCAGCATGTTCTGGAACATATCATGGACCTCTAAGCATGGCTCTGCAGATGCCAGTGCCAAAGTGACATGAGTCTTTTTTCAGGCAGGAAGGCGCATAAGGGGGACAACCACAGCCACACCTGTGCCAGCACCTAGCCCTGTTACTGTCACCTGGAAAAATTTCACAGGAAAGATTCAGATTTGAGCAGCCTTTTACTCAGGTAGGGTTTGGGTTGAGTTCAAATGACACTGAAAGTTTGTCAGAGCAGAGAGTCAGTTACAGATGACTGCGGCTGGCTATGTACTCACATATAATTTTTTTTTTAATTAATTCTTTGGTTTTAGGTTTAGTTTCTAAGTCTAAACTAATGGGAATAAATATACTCAGCATGTTTGAAAATTTGAATGCATATTACCCCCACAGCAATTTATTCAGAAGCCTGATCTAACACATTAAAGTTTTAAAAAGTGACAGACCATCTTCAAAAACTGCAGATTAAGTATTAAAGCCCCTCACTGCACCTACTGCCTTAGTTCATGGACTCTGTGAAACAACCTTTGCTATATTTTCAGTCCATTTTTTTTTTTTTTTTGTAAATCGATTAAGTCTAAACTAGCTTGTTCCTAAGCAATGAAATAAGACATCATTCCTCAGTAAAACCTATTCCTCTGCCAAACTTCATCTTTCACTTTTCCAATTTATCAGAAGATATGTATAAAAACAGACCACTATTTTGATCCTTGCCAAGGATCAATACATTGTGCATTTATGCATTTATACAAACACATACACACACACCAACTTAAACAAATAGGTTTGGGAGAGTAAAAAGTACCTTACAACATGAGCAAAGAGAGGACAGTTTAATATATTGATTATAGGAGTTATTACTACTGATGCCACTTACAGAGATTGCTGGCAAGATTGCCTCTTTACTCTCAGACCACATCTTTAACTCCTGCTAATGGCAGTCTATTATCAGGGACAGGTTAATCAAGGCTGGACATATCAATTAGGAGAGAAGACATGCATGTGAGAGTATGTGTATTCAATATGCACACATCCATAAAGAATTCTTCTAGAATGTCTTAGTGATTATGGAATATTCAGGAAACTAGAACAGAATTGTTTATCAATTTTGTTTATGGTTGGCATAATTTTCTTGTACTATTTATACAAATCAGATTTTGTTTTTTCACAGCTATTTTTTTATAAGACAGGAGTGAAATGGGAAATAACTAGGAAGAGAAATCAAGGACTCCAAAGATCTACTACATATAGTCACCCAACTACAACTATTCTGTGAGTAACACAATATATATATCAGTGAGTTTCTACTACAGCATTTATTATTTTTCTGTGTTTTTAAATTCTTTGTAATGTAAGTGCTTTCCTGTAGCACAGTTAGCTGTCTCCCCTCCTGAGAAGGCAGGCTGCACTGAGATTCCTTACTTGTTCCCTGAAAAATTATTCCAGAGTATATTCTACCCAGGCACAAGAAGTGCATTGGCTGTTGAGAAATAACTGGATTGCTCAGCTTGTTACTTTTCAAGCGATTGGTACCTCTGTCAGCACTGGTGTCGCACACACCTGACTCGGAGAGGGCAGCAGCTGGAACTGAATCTCTGCACAAATAGGGAGGCAGCAGCTTTTTGTAGTTTCTGTCCTTTCCACCTTGAGCACCCTTGCAAAATTAATAATACTCTAACCTTGAATATGACTTTAGTAACTCTGAGGAAGAAGCAATTTACATCCCCAAATTCTTCCTTCACAGTTGCCCGAGTTGCATAATTTTATGGCACCAGCTGTACTACACTAAGCAGAACCTGCAATTCCCAAATACCTACTGCTTTGAATAAGCTTAGGAGTTAGGCTGGGTTAGATTTCCCACTATCTTCTTCCATAGCTGGGATAGATTTCAAACTACCTTCTTTTGTGAATACTAATTTAGCTGATGAGGTGGTAGCTGATTTTTTAAGTGGTAGTGGAGATCCCATATTCAAAAGCTAGAAGCTTCCTGTTCTTTTTATAGAGTGACAAATGCTAAGGACATTTGCTGGAAACAACCAAAGAAACCAAGCAACAGCAGAAGTGCTGAGGGTGGCCTGCCCCCTTCACTTGAACCCTCCTCTTAGTTTGCTGACAGTTTCTCGATTACTTTTTCCTCTGCATCTCCATCTGAGATGATCAAGGTCTCTTCAGCAGAATCCCTGAAACTTAGCAGATTTTTTCCAACCTTGTGGGCTTGCACAAAGGATTCCCTGGCACAAAAAGGGACCAGCCACATGTAGCAATTTTGGCTGTTTTTTTCTTGTTAAGAGTTCCCTTTCACACGCATAACTGTCAAACTATGACGTACAGGTAAGTGCAATGGTTGTTTGGGAGTAAAAATGGTTACTGATATTTAAAAAAATTCTAGGAAAGAGTCGATCAGCATATACTTTATATCATAATAGCATACATGATTTAAATTTGTCTGCAAATTCTACTTTTAACAAGCAATGACTATTAAGCAACCAGAAACCAGAGGTAAGTGAAATATGAACTCTCCCTTCCTTCAGGAACTTCTGACTTTCTAATATTTAATTCTGGGCCACCTTTAGAAGGGGACTGCAATGACTTACAGCAGCTTGCATCTATGTAAGAGAGCATTTATTCAGCCATGCACTGTCTCGGCAAGTTCCATTTTTAATTTCTGTCTAGGTACAGCTGTCTCAACATTCAGAGGCAAGAAACTTCCAGGACATGCTGAGTCCAGGTGAAAATGAAATTAACTCACTGCCTATAGAGAAAAATCGACCTCAAAATTTCATCTTGATTTTTTCCAAGAGAATACTCCTACAGAAAGTTTTAATGTAAATATTTCTACTTCTTGGAAATTTTGTTTTCAGGAAAGAAAAATGAAAAAAAAAATCTGCATCTAAATTTCCAGCCAGTCAGAGTACAGCCTCAGTTATTAAGTATTTAAAGTACAAAACTCTTAAATCCATATCGGTATTTTTGCATATTTTATATATAAAACATATGCACTTATAATACATGTATCAGATCTAGTTTTGACAGATACTTGGAACCGAATTTCATAGCAAAACATGGTTCACTAGAAATATTAAGATTCATTTGTCCCATTCCATCGTTAGATGATTTAAAGATTTTTTTTCATACAAGTATGTTTATCTCCTTTAGTTACAAATTAATTTCAGTTCACCTTAGACATCTTCATGACCTACAGTCCTATATGCATTTCTGTGATACTTCATATTGAGAAGACTGAAGGTTGAAAGATGTCAGTTGTACCAGTGTAACAGAATGTTACAGTCAACTTGATCTGTACAAGATACTTACAAACTAAGTGAAGATTAAAAAAGAAAAATAGAAAAGTTTGAGGAATAGGAGTCCTTGAGTTATGGGAAGAGAGTGAGGAAACACATTGTTTAAGTAAAATGACAAGTACAAGAGAAACACTTAAAATGTTGAAGAGCACAAAGTAATTTTGGAAATCAGATCAGAATCAGTGAGACACTAATATTCTCACAGGTTGTGTCTATATCTTAAATGAAATTATTCCCAGCGATGAAGGACAAGTGTCTCAAGGACACAGGCTGACAGGGAGAGCAAAAAAATCACAGTGTAGCTCCAAGAAAGGGATGATTATATATAGTGTCATAGGAAGGGTACTTTATATGAGCAAAAGGGAAGACTTCCTGGCACCATGAACTACCAGCCTTTAGGATACATCTGAAGCTCTGAAGGAAGTTCTTAAAATGCTAAACTGGCCAACAAACTGAACAGACTAAACTGATATAGCGAGAAGAAAAGTACTGTAAAGAGGAAACTCGTATAAGCAAGTTTTAGATGCCTATAGTTTTTACCAGCCTATGAAAATTTGTAGGTATTTAATTTAATCTGAGAGAAGGGTGTATTTGGCACCTAAATGTTTCATAATGAAAGAATACAGTACTAGAGAAATGAAATATTTTTGTTCTCTGCAATTATAGACTCTGAGAATGTATTTACCTTTCCAGATCAAATGTTATGTGAATCATGAACAATTGCAACTCACTTCACAACATTCACACCCGAAACTCAATAGAAATGTGATTAGAGGTTTTAAAGTTTTCATCTTCTGAAGGTCTCTTATCTACAATAAAAGAGGTTTATAACATCTTTTGACACATGAATCACATTTTTGTGCACTTTTGTGCTTGTAGGATCTTATTGGTTTTCAGTTCCCATGAAAAAATACTTTTCTTCCTTTATGTTTTTGGAGTCAATTATAGTTTTCTTGCATTCATGCAAAAAGTACTAATAGCAGTAATTAGAGCAATTGGTCCTGCCAATGATGACTTACTGCTCACGGACTCCATCCAGCATAAAAATTTCTGTTGCTTAGAAAGCTACAGATGCAGCCTGTGCCACAGGATGACCAGGCTGAAACATGCAGCTCTGCTGAAATAAGAGCTCAACAATGATGATAATGAGAGTTAAAGCACTTCTATACCAGGATTAGGGACATACAGGTGCTATTATTTTAGAATATGTCTACTGATGAAGATCTGCGCTCAGTGTTCCCTCATTTTTTTTTATTCCAAATCTGTCCTTTTTTCTCAACTGGGGCCAAATAACAAAATTGTTATGTAAACCTCAGGAAAGTATTCAGAATATATATAACACTTTATTTAACTGGTGAAGTGGGAAGTTATTGAAAACCTGTCTCTGCCACAGCTTGATAACCAGGAGAGAGTGGGAGGTGAAGATGTTAGCTCAGTAAGACAGAGATACTGTTCATCTCACTTAGGTGAAGTGAAAGAGTGTGAATGGAAGAGTCGCACCACTGCAGGTGGTGCATCATCGCGCTCCTGCTGTTACAGTCACACATTGCCCAGCTGGTCAGTGGGAGACTATGAAAGGCTGAAAAGCTCTGCTTTTGCATCAGTTCAGTCAAATGACAGCTCTCATGCCACAGTGGAACACAGATGTAAAAGCAGTAACCCTGGGCAATGCAGCTCATTTGTAATGTCTCCTGTGAATATGGGAAATCCAAATTACACATATAGGACCCGCATCAGAGATGTGATTCCACACCTGGAAATGAATAATCCAATAAGACCAAGTGTTCTTACCCTGAGTTATACTCAGTTAGTCAGTCAAGACAAAGATTTAGACCACAGACTAATTTTAATTATTAGTTCTTGAGCTTTCTTTTGGAGAACCGTTATTTAAATAACCTTTGCAAATTCAATGAAGAAAGAAATGCTCCTGACAAATAAAGAATAATCAATAAAAGTAACTAAAAGGAAACACTGAAACTCCAGGTGTATCAGTTCTGTTTCATATAGCTTATCTTTAAAACTAAAGCAAAGCAATGCTGAAGACAATTACTAAATGCACTTGCATTAATAAAAATTACTGCACTAATGAGAACTTCATGTAAATGACACTTGAATACAACTATTACTAACTGCAGCAAGTCAACACAAAGTTTTTCTGAGTTCATACTGATTGCAATAAAAAAAACAGTCTACTTATAGGGATTACCTCTAATTGCTCATATTATACTTGTTCCTAAACACTACAAAGCTAAATCTGGAAACTAAGGAAAGGCATTGAGTGTCAAGGTAGAGTCTCTATTGTGTTTTCTATTTGAAAAATATACATGCTAGAAATAGATAACTGCAGTAATGACTCATTTTAAGCAAAACATTTTTGTCCTTAAAAAACTGCTATGAACAAGAGATTTCCTGTATTAGCACACCCATATGCAAAATTCTCAGCATCTAATAACTTTTGTTACCCCTTCACTCCTTTCTTCTCAGTATACACAAACCACTAATCACAAACGTATCTGCAAGTCCATTTTTCAGTTTGGAGGCTGCGTACTGAGGGCTTTACATTTATGATCAAATCCTTACAAAGATTTTCTCTGTAGAAAGACATTTTTTTTTTTTCATTTCTGACAAACTTTGTTGTCAGTATTGTTAAAAACTTTGATCTTAGACATCCTTGACACATTTTCTTCACAAAGTAAAAATGGATTTATTCAACTGAAAATTACACACTTCTTTTATCTTAATGTAGAAACAAACAGCCAGCATAATTAGAAATATCCCTTAAAAAGAAAGTTTGAGATACAAAATCCCTGCAGGAATCAATTACAAGAGCAAGCTATTCACAAACATAAGAAAAAGAAAAATTGAAAGACCTTGCTGCAAATAGTGATGGCTGTAGAACAGTAGAATTTGCTTGTGGATAACAGTCACCAAAAAATGTTCAGTGCTGCTACCTTTCTAATCCTCTCTGTTAAAGCAGAGTATTTAAAAAATACTATTTATTTTTAAGTTTATTTGTGAAACAAAGAAAGAAGAATGTATTTGGTTCACTACCAACAGTGTAGGGTGTTAGTCTATAGGCTTATGTCCCTTTTTTCAAAGACAGCATAACTGAAAAAAAAATGATAGTGAATTACTTTTAAGACATAACTGGCATTGTCATATGGTAGCCTACTCTGAAATTGAAAAAAAAATCTGATGAGTAGACTGACTAGATGACATTTATTTCCAGAGATTTATCAGGAGATGAAATGTGATGTGAACTTGATGTGAACATTGGTGTGTATCTACGGGCAGCTGCTGATTTCTTGTGAGTTCAAATGCAATCGGTATGATTTGAATCTTCAACTTTTCCCAAACTACAGTCAGCCACTTCACTGTATTTTCAGAAAGAAAAGCTGTAAACCATTGATGCCTCACATCAGGAGTGATTCTCCTCCCTGTAACTCTTCTGAAAATTACAACCAGTTTAATCGACAATAAAGTGTAAAATACATATTGTAAAATGCTACTTATTGCTGAAACAAGTATTAGAAGATTTTGAGTGGGTGACTCGTCTCAGCAAGGTATTAGAAAAGCAAGAAGAGGCCTTCAGGATACTAATTAGGAAACAGCTCACAACCTAAGCTGGAGGGTCTATTTCTCATCATATCTTACCATCTCATGTGAACATACTGCATGATTTCTATAGCTTTGAACATTCACAAACAAGTGTTTCCCATGCTTTGTCCTGCAGTCCTCTCCAGCCAACAAATCATATACTGTGTGGGAAAGTTAGACCTGAACATGAGCTAAAAGCATCTGAAGAAAGCCATCTGCTTTCTCCTCAGGCCTAATTGCCCTCCATACTCATAGTCTCTTCTTGTGAGCCAAGGCTGGATATTGTGTTTTAGAAGCCCACAACGCCTCAGAATTCTAACACAGATTCATGTATCCAACAGACACACAATTGCCTTTCAAGTGGATGTGGCATCTGGACAGATTTCACCATATTCTGCAGAGCAAGTGGTCATTTTCCATCCGTTAATGATGTTGATATAGCAGAAATCAGCTTTGCATCCAGGCCCAGCTCTACATTGTGCCTATCCAAAAGTAATGAAAATTAAAGAAGAGAGATGCTGCCTTAATCAACACTGCTGCAGAACTTCTGGCCATTTACAGAGTCTCCAGCCAGTCTCAGACACGCACATTCTGCACTGATTCATATTGCCTCAGGGCATACACATGTATACACATCTCCAGTGTCAGAACACATAATAGCATAACAGAGGTGCCACTTTTGGGTATCACTGGCATCTTATCTACAAAAGTTGGAATGTGCACAAGAAGTGAGGAATTATTCTGCATCCATCCAATTGCAAATCTAGATACGATTATGAGAAACAAGTCAAGGAGGAAAGCATGGCCAGGGAGACTTGTAGATACCCTAAATTACCCCAGACAGCAGTGAAAGATTAATTCATGACCTGTGGAGAGCAGAGTTGGGGAAGTGAGCGTCTCAGTTTAGGGAAGCTCAGTGCCTGTGGTAGTCTTTCAGTCCTTCTTACCATGGACTTTAGGAGGCTGTAAAGCCTAAAGCAATAAGGAGCAACAGAGCTCCAGCAGACATGGAAAATCTATTTTGATAGCAGCCAAATTCTATTCCATAAGTATTAATGCAAGTTCTCACATAGTAAAGCTCATTGCAAAATAATAACTATAAGAGGATACTTTAGCAACAGCTATGATATTAAAAGTGCTGTATTTGATACACCTAAGATTGTCCTTGCAAAAATGGCATTAGAAAAATCTTGTATAAACATTGATTTTCCGCACTTCAGGAACTTATCCACTTTTTGAATTTAAAACACAAAAGAAAAAAAGAAGTACATATATACAATTTCAAATTTAAACTCTCTTCAATTTCAAATTCTATTTCAAAACTCAAGTTTTTATGATATGTTTTCAAATTGGAAAACATGTCTATGCAGAAAGGTAGCACAAAGTTCATGCAGCAGTTAGGTCCCAATAAGGTCATCAGACTTTGACTTAAATTTCTTCCTAAAGCTGTATTAGTCTTTATTTCATCCTCAATGAATATTTTTGTTAAATCATTACCCAAATATGCGTCAGTGAAAATGCAGCTAATCTAAGAATACCAAAAATGTACCAAAATAGTTTAGGTTCTTACAGTAATAGATTTTACTTTTATAAACTTCCTTCATCTTAGACACTATTTAAGCAGCTTAGATTTGTCTGCAAAGCACATTGAGTTTCTAAGATAAAAGTGTCGTGATAAGAGCACAATATCTGTATTAGGGCTGTTACATACATGAGTTGATACAATTGCAGCTACTTATTCACTTTATTTTCCAAAGATGTTCAAACTATGTATAACTATCATATTGCAAAAGATAAGATAAAACCAACGCAACAAAAACCCACCAAAACCTTCTCAGCTTTCAAATATTTAATCTTACAGGAATGAATTGTGATTGGAAAATTTAAAAAAAAAAAAAAGAAAAGAACAGAACCGTGATAGCTCAAAATGAGAGCAATCTTTCAGTTTTGTTAGGAGCATGAATTTCTGTAGTAACTTAATGAATTATAATTTTTAACTAATTTAAATTACTACAGAACTTTGTCAACAAGTTCCGAATTTTGCTTCATGAAAATGTAGTTATGGTTTCATCTTAAATGAGAAGACTGGTTTGCTTCACGTCCAGCCAGGCTTGATTGGAAAGTCACAGCTTCATTGCATTTGAATGGTCTGAGATTTTTGGTAGGATTTTCTTTATTTACATAAAACTTAGGCAAAATTTTGCAATAAAGCGCTCTAGAAACACTGGATCACACAGCTAAATTGCTGTATAATAAATAATAATAAAAAAGAAGGAACAGTTGTTATTGATAGTGCTGTTATATTAGATATTCTGACTGGAAACTAGGTTGTAGTGAGAGACCATCCCTTCCTTCCCTGTTTCTACAGTAGCTTCCTATAGTGACGGGTCACCCTAAGACTGGTGTCTGCAATAACTCCAGGCACGGTTGTGCCTTCAACATACAACTGACCTAACACTTCTAGCCAAAGAAAAAAACATCCTGAATCCTCCTGCTGCTTCTTCAAGACAGAAGGTGGTCGAACCTGTCATCTCTGCTTTTGTCTGAAATGCAGAGAAGGCATAGTTACACATTTCTGAGTTCAGGTTTCAGATGTAAAAAGACAAGTCTCCTGAGCTGTGATTAAAACCGATTAATCAGTTTAACCTCCTGAGAAACACGTATTTCACCTCTTGCTGCCCACATCCTCCTTCCCTCTTCTCCCTAGGAGATTCCTGTGCCTCTACAGAAGCAACAGAACGTAAAAAAGAAAACCAAAAACCAAAAAATAAACCAAATAAATTTTCTAACAAACTTTTAAAATGTTTACATGCTGGCTTAATTTCCCACCGATTATAATTATTAACTGCTACTATATTTAGGTCTTGTTCCAAATTAGAAGTAGAAAGCCCAAACTTTACTGTAAGGGCTGTTCTTTCATTACTCTTCACCTGGTTATTAGCAGGAAGTGTTATATAATCCAGAAGTTCCTTTATTATCATTAAATGTCAAATCTTACTTTGCAAACATAAACAGATCCCATAATACATCTGATCCCCTAATACATCACCTAATGTTAAGTGCCACAATCAAAATAAGCAGCTACCTCTTAGACATGTCACAAAGATATTTTTCATTAGAAGAAAGCAGCAAGTTGTTTTTATATAAAAAAATATGTCTTCTAGATACCTCCAATAAGCACGCAATGAACACCGTGGTTCCAACGTAAATGGCATAGATCAATCGGTGATCCACTTGTGCGTGATGGTCAAAACCGACCAAAATGTTTAAAATATTTAATGTTCTTTTTACTGTTGTCAGTTGAACTGACTGCAAGTTTTCAGAGAAATTCAGGAATTAGACTTACAGAACCTCTGGTTAGTTTGCTGCAAAGTGGTCACTGAAGTTTGATAGGCAGCATTTTTTAGTACCAGATTGCTGAAATTGAAATAACATGGGCTGAAATTATGATTCCAGAAACAAAGCAGCAATACAAAACTAAATAGAAACTAATTAATTTCTAAACTGAGATTAAATCACCTTCAAGGAAAGCCTAGAAACAGCTATGGTAACATTCACATTAATTTATTTGAATTGCATTTTAAATTTCAGGGTAGTGTGGAGAAAAGTTTTGGAATGTTAAAATAATTTTTAGGAACTACGAATCTTGTGGATCAATTTATTTTCTCATTTTTATCAGTGTAACCTTAGAGCAACCACACTAGAAAGTCAGGAGTCACTCCAAGCTTATGCTGATGTGAACTAGGGTAAAATATAATCTCATTAACCTTTCCTTTCCCTGATTTGTCCCTTAAAGTGCAGCAAAGACTAGGGGAAATGAAGTAAATTACCCAGTGGATTATATTTCCATAAGACTCTGCAAATATGTAATTTTCAAAAGGAAAGGAGCTACCATTAATTTTCTGCTTTGCCTAGAGACCATTCAGAAGATGAGTACTAGGAGCTGAAGAACAGCCATTCTTCTAAGATGATGAGCCCTTGAAAGTCTCAAGATGAGCATGAATAATTACAACCAAGGACATATGAGTATGCATATAGCTGTGGATATATCCACATGCATGGGACTTTGGAAGATGGAGCTAAAAGATTGCAATCCTGCTTAGCATGGCCTCTTTTGATGTTCATGTTGGATGATAAAATGCATGTTTTTATCTCCCTTACAAATACTGCAACTTGCACTAGCTCTGATTTATTTTGAATATTCAAAACATTGCTCTCTCCAGTCTAAATTAATTTTCATCAGTGTCAAACCTTGTCTACATTATCAAGTAAAAAACTACATTTTAAAGTTGCTGTGACAAACCAATAATTAGTTTTGTTTCATTATCAGAAATATTCATCAGTAATTCATTAAGGTACAACTGCTGCCTACAGCTCCTCCCCTCTAACCACATCCTAAACAGTTTCCTGCTTGTCATTATGCTAAAGTCTGCTTTCCAGACCCAGAGTCATACTCCTGAGTATTTGATTTTGCAGTTTTCACTTAACTGATTTGCAAGGAAGGACACCCATACAAACCCTCCCGCCTTCTGCATACACTCTTTTCTTCCTTTCTCCTTCTCTCACAGTCAGTTATATCAAATGTCCCAGGAAGACAAAATTTTAAAGCTACTATATGGAGGTGAAACTTTTTTTATCATATACTTAAGTAAACAGTTTCTGAAACATACAGTTTGAAATAATACTGCATTTCTTTTCTACTTTTAATGGGTTATCCAATCAGTATTGAGTACTATAAGACAGGTACACGAATGCTTTTAACTACTCTTTTGATTATAAATAACAACCAGGAATACAGACCTCGAATTTTTAAACTTCCTTTAATTTCTAGAACTCTATCCACTCCCACTTCTGGTGATAAAGAAGGACTGATTGTTATTAACATTTTCCTTTTCTTTTCTGTCTGCAAAAAGAACTAGGCAGTGTATGCTGGATATTTTTATGAATACACAGACCTTCTATCATAGTGTAGCATTCATAAACTGTGACAGCTATTTCTAGAGGTTGGCAAAGCAAACAAAACAGAATATAGCAACTGTAATTGAGGTTTGTAAAGAAACTTAGTGGAGTGTTGTTCAAATAAAGAAAGGTCTTATGGTTATTTGTACTGGCTTATTCCAAGAAGAATTATTTTTTCACTTTTAGTTATGAATTCTCCTTAGAAACACAATATAAAATTTGGTATTTTTTTTTCCCCTTATTTCCATAAGGGTCATGTACAAAATTGAGACTGACAGCCCAGACTTTTATGTAATTGCCTTTTATTAAATGCAAAAGCTACACACAAAGAGTCTGCCACACAGCGAATACTAATCTCATTATTCATACCCTAGGCAACAGTGCTTCTGGTCACAAAAATGGACATTACAACATATTTAAAAGTTGTACTGATATATATTAATGGCCATTAAATTACAAAAAAGTTTCCTAGCATGACACAAGCAACTTTTGTCTCTTCTGGCAATGGCACTGAAGTGTTCAGTATAAATATTGCTTCGGGAAACAGAGACTTCTACTTTATAGTGTAAATATGGGATTTGTCCTTCAAACTAAGATATCAAAAATAACCCTATGGATGACTTTGAAGTATTTAATTGTGCTGCAGAGATTCCTGCATCCATACCCTTATTTATCACATTCCCAGACATATAATGTCTCTGAATTCACACTTTTAGGTTAATTTGTCACCAACAGACATATTTTCTTTGGAATGCCCCAGGAGGAGATCAGCCAAAGGGTCTGCAGGCACTGGTCCTCCTCTGCTGCTGTCTGGCTTCTTTTCTCACCCTCCCCTTGCCCAGGGCCTCCTTGTGAAGGTACGGGGAAGTTCATGAGCACCTGGCAGCGCTGTGCTTCTGAATGGGCTTGACAACAGATGAAGCACAAATCTGTGATATTGAAAGACCTGTCTGGTGCCTCTATAACCAAGTTATTGTCTGCTATCTCTGGTGCATTGATCTCAGTTTTAAGTATGTTGCCAGGTTTTCATGGTTGCTACACTCAGAAGAAATACTAAATTTGGAAAGAGTTCAGCTGCTTTTGAAATATCCAAACAGAAGCCAGATTTTATTAAAAAAAAAAAATAAAATCACACAATCACACAGTGCCAGTGTTGCCTCAATGCTTAGATGATGTGGTTCACACACAAATGTTGCAAAACTCCTGTAAAAAATCATGCTTATTTCCTGAACTGTCCTTCTAAACAGGACAAAGGAGGAAGAGAATATGAAAGAGAGAATTTTGCTCTCTGCTTAGCTGGAGCACTACATAGGAAAACTAAATGATCCTGAAGTTTGGAAGTGAGTGTGTTACCGTGTGACCCTGGCAGACTGCATCGCGGGTAGCAGGAGTGCTGCCAGTCTGAGCTGACTGCTCCTGTCCTCTCTTGAAACATTACCTTGACGTGAAATTGTTTTCTTTCAAAACAAATTGAAAAATTAAAGCAGAACAAGAAGCAATGTGGAGAGAGCACGCTGGATAATGAGGCAAGGGAAGAAAAAATGGGAATGAGAGCAGAAGAGGTGAGAAAGTCTTTAATGTTTCAAAAGAAATATTCTTGTCACCCTTCCTTGATCTGCTCTTTGCAGTGAGGTTGTCAAGGATCAAGGCTATATATCAATATGTGCAAGTCACTTCAGTTTTGACATTTCCTATTTTTGTAGAGCTTTTCATATCGGAACACTAACAATGGACCTTTTAACACAGAGTTCAACATGTAATTCTGATTTCTAGCTCTTCAAAGACCTAAAGTCTGAGTAGTTTTGAGGAATTCTTTCATTAAGGATTCTACCCTGTTTTATCCATACAAAAATTTACTTTTATATACTGTATTTTCTACGTGCTGCTAGTCTGAGTATATTGACCTATTTTCCATTTTTGCTAGACACAAGATAGTCATACATTGTGATTTTAATTTACTATAAACATAATAACAAACTTAAATGCCAACAAACAAATAAATAATTAAATAAACAGAGAGTCAAGGACTCCAGGGATCAAAAAGCCTGCAAGAAACCAATGCTCAGAATACTGATACAGTAATAGCATTAAAATATCTTTCATTTTGACATTTGGCTGAAAGTTGTGTATTGATTGTACTGAAGTGACTTCACAAAATCTTTCTGAGACAGGCAGTGCTAATCAAAAGGAGAATGAAAATCTTCAACAGGAATTTCATCTTTTCAGAAAACTAATGTTTCTTGTACAAGCTTTTAATTATTTCTAAATTATCAGCAGTCTTTTTACAATGAAAGAGGTGGATTATAATAGTTACTCTAAATGCAAAGGAAAACATCTTTGCCAAATGAAGGAAATGTGCATTATTGCAAGCCTGTATTGACCATGTAAGATGAAGAACATGTCGTTAAAAATGACAGAGCAAATTAACCACTTTGATAAAACATGTGACAGCTCCCTGGATTTGCTGATTTCTTTAAATAATTACAAAAGCTGTTCAACAATGCCACTTTCCATAGATCATTTTTAGTCATTTACCCAAGGCACATTAATTCTTGTCGCTTTTCCAGTTTAACTCATTTACCTCATTCCTATTTACTCAAATTCTTTTTTTCTTACCCTTGATCATTACCTAAGGTTTAATGTAAGCCAGTCCTACAAATTCATGGCAGTCATTTCAGGAAAGAAACATGAACCTGCACTTATGTAAGTATCATACACAAATCAACAGACCTGTTTGCTGAGGACATAAAGCCCTGTGCCATTTCCAAACTGGATACCTAAACTTACGCACCTAAATGTATGAGCACACATTTGAGCTGCCAATTCAGAAACTCTGAATCAATCAGTAATTGCTGGACCTCCCAGGGCATACAGAAAGCACATGGACCTGAATTCTTCATCCAGCCCAACCAAGAGACACTGCTGCCCCCTCTGCCAACTCTGGGTCACAGAATCACAGAATCACACTGAATCACAGAATGTCAGGGATTGGAAGGGACCTCGAAAGATCATCCAGTCCAGTCCCCCTGCCAGAGCAGGAACACCTACATGAGATCACACAGGAAGGTGTCTAGGCGGGTCTTGAATGTCTCCAGAGAAGGAGACTCCACAACCTCCCTGGGCAGCCTGTTCCAGTGCTCTGTCACCCTCACAGTAAAGAAGTTTCTTCTCAAGTTTAAGCGGAACCTCCTGTGTTCCAGCTTACACCCGTTGCCCCTTGTCCTATCACTGGACATCACTGAGAAGAGCCTGGCCCCATCCCCCTGACATTCACCTTTTACATTTTTATAAACAGTAATAAGGTCCCCCGTCAATCTCCTCTTCTCCAAGCTAAAGAGGCCCAGCTCCCTCAGCCGTTCCTCGTAAGGGAGATGCTCCACTCCCTTAATCATCTTGGTGGCCCTATGCTGGACTCTCTCAATCAGTTGCAGGGTCACCCAGTTGCTCTGGATTCATCTTCTGCTTGCAGGGAAACGGGGCTGATGGTGCTGGTATTTCATGTAGCAGCACAGTACCTCACGATGGGAATGTACCTCCCCATGAATACCCAGGAAACATCATGGGAATACCTGGGGCTCCTCTTGCAGGATTTATGCCACACATCCCCAGTACACCTGCTTCCAGCCTTGTGACAGTCATTTAACATTCTAGGATGCCAATCAAGCATGATTTCCTTTTAGTTTATAATTACCTTGCAGCTGGCTTTGTTTCTACCTACCTCAAACAAAAAGCCACTTTTGAAAAAGGAGTCATTATTCACAGCAATCCTGTGTGCTGAACAACTTATGCCCTCCTTCTGCTTGCCTGGAAATGTGTGCAAAACAAGAAGAGAAGCTGTGGCAGAACTCCACATCTTGGAAGATGTCATATACTTGGCATAAGCAAATACTGAAATTTGTTAAGCTCAAATGTAGTATTACCTCAAAATAACCTCCATGGCTAGGTTTGTCAAAATTTCCCTTTTCATTCAAATGCTTCCTTTTTCAAATTCACATTGGCTAAGCTTTCTTTCCTAGTTTGTAGTTATCCATAGGCTGGGAACCTCATAAAGCGAAATAATTAAATGGCCTAGTTTGGAACAGACAAGTTAGCCTCATCATTCCACACATTAAATGACAGAAAGCCTGACAGCAGAGAAAGCCAAAAGGAAGAGTAAATAGGAGCAGGTTTCCAAGCACTCTCTCAGTATTCTTATACATTACCTTGGATACGATCTGGATTGTTTGGCATCATATGTGATGTTGCTGGCTTTCCTGCCACAAATCCCAAGGCTCAGGAACCCTGCCAGTTAAGAACTTGTTATATGAATTGCTGCTTGAAAATTATCTTTATTAAAGGAAGAATAAAGGTATAACAAGCTAAGAAACTGCATTAAGAATGGTGTAGTGCTGAAGACACTTGTAGTTCTTGTTACTGCACCCATGTGGATTCAGAAATTGTAACCAACACATGCTGCATTGTACACTGTTCTCCTGCTACGGCTGTTCTTTGTAATACCTCAATAAACACAAGTGGGCGGGGCACATCATAGCAGAAGTTGCACCATGTGCTATATTTTTATCACTGAAACTACCACATAGGTAATGGCATACGGTGTTATAATTTAGATCGTACAACTTGAAAATGATAAGAAAGTTCTAAAATATTTTCCAAACGCACTGAAAGAGTTCAGCCCCTACCCTAAAAATCTATGCAAAAATTGTGCATAAATTCCTTTGATGTGACTACTAGATTTATAAGCTGCCTATAACAGGCAATTTTGATAATTTAATTTCCTTATCTGAATCTGTTTTGCTTATTTTGCCGTGAAATTTTGATTTTTTTTCCTTAAACTACAAATCATACTGCCATATTTCACCCCTTTCTGTCATTTTCTTCTATTGCTAACTTAAATAAATGATAAATATGACATGAATTTTCGCTGAACATTTCAATGAAATCTCCACAGAATCATTCACTTCCTGGCAGTATTTCTTTCTGGCTTAGGGATCTATTCAGATTCATGAATTCTCCTATCTTCAAACTAATAAGACCTTCCTACACCTGTTTTCCAGGTCAGAAGAATAATATTGGCTTCTTCAACAGGCACAACATCGACACCTGGTTAAATTCTGCCACCACTCATGAAAAACTCTGAGGAGCCTCTGACTTTTTAGTGAAAAGGCACGTGCCTGTGCTCATCTAAAGTACTTCATACTTCAAAGCAGTAAACAGACCCATTCAAAATAAAAACTTTATATGTTAACATAATATGCATGTAACATATTGCACTATCCATGTTATCATTATTGTCTTCTCAGAAACTAATTTAGTGTTTTAGGTCATTTGGTTTGGTTTGGGTTTTTTTAATAGCATACAGAGGGTTGCAATGAAAAACAAAGGCCTTATTCTTACAGGTATCCCATTAAATAAAGCACAAAAGCTAAGTTAAAAAAAAAAAAATTGTATTTTATATTAAGAGAACTGCTTTGAAATGGGCTTTCATAATGTATCAATGCTTTGCTAAGGGGATCTATTGTCGCTGCATTTTGGCTTTCAGCTATTCTATGTTATTTAAGTATTATAATCAGTTCTCAACTCATAGCACAAACTGTAAACTTCAGATTTACAAGCAAATGAAATGTGGGAAAATAAACAGGAAATGGTAAAGCAAACACATCCATCTGCAGAAGGAAACTGCCTCTCAAAATATATTTGTTTAGAAATAAAGAAATGGATATCACAGAACATGATACTTAACGTAATTTGTATTGCAAGCTAGTTAAAAAGGGAGACAAAAATCAGGTGAATTAGAAATGTTTTTTATTAAAATCTTTCCTTTGAGTCTTCTCTAATTATATGAACAAAAGTTAACCTGATATTACTCAGACATCACCCATTCTGCCTTTTGTGGGAGCTCTGTATCAGTTAAGTCTCAACAAGTGGCCACCCACTAACAACTAAAGATACAGCTACTGCCCAGAAGGGTGGACAGTCATGATTTAGCATGACATTAGAAGCAAACTCAAATAGTTGAAAGGGGACTGAGCAAACAGAAAAGAAGGACAAATGTCAGTACAATAAAATGACAGGAAGTTATCTGGAAGGATATGTCCTAGTTATCCAAGAGAAAATCAGAACAGAAAGGCTGGAGGCAGGAAGAGAGTCCAGAATGATGTGCATTTGAAAGCTGTTCACATAGAAAGAACAGGGTCATTCAAGGAACAGAGAAGCTAGTCAAGCTGATATACTTTAGTTGTGGACATTTCTGGATATTCCTTTATCATTTCTTGATTTTGCAATGAGATTTGCATTATATCTGCTTACTTTATTCCACATCCAACTCCTTTTGACATCAAACTTGAGACAACATCCCATGACATATTTAAACTCACAGTGTAGCTGTGTGCCTCAGTAACACTTGCTCCTGGGCCAGCCTCTTTCAGACTCTGCCTTCATGAATAAACTAGTCTTGGGATTGCCCAGTGGCTCCAGAATAGTGACCTGGGAGATGTACCTTCCAGACCACACAACACGTTAAAGGAAAGAGGAGGCTCTGGATAACAGATTCATCTCTGGGCCATTGAGCTCCCTCATATAATCACCCAAAAATATAAACCTGGATGATTAGAGTTAACTTTTCTTAAGGATGGACAGCCTAAGACACTAGGTAGGACAGAAAGGGGTTTTTTACCGAGCAGGCCTCATTTCAGTCTCTGTTGTTTTGTCATTTTGTATTCACAGGTACTGAAACTGTATATAAAAAAGCTCATTCAAAATTTAGGAACAGTTTACCAAATGTTACTCGGAAAGTATTGCTGGCCTTATCTTCTTGCATTTTACCACATAGCATCTTTATCGAGGTAGACACTTCTTTGTTCAATACTGCAAGCATTATAAACATCATAATAAGACATAAAAAGTAACTTTAAAAATATAAAATTTGCCTGAGATCATGCTGAAGTATACTATTAATGATTAAACTATTGCAGTATTTATAGACTCAGTAAATTGCTTGTTAAACTCCATTACCAGTTTCCTTTTTATTTCTTCTGGCACTTTGTCATTTATTACCACAGTAAAAGTTTCTGGAAGATCTAACTGATACTACCTATATCTTGACACAGTTGGGTTTTTTTTACATTACTCTTGGGTTTGGAACTTCTTTGTCACTTATTGTCCTGGGTTTTAAGTTAATGACAACATTGTTGTTTTTCATTCTCAGTGGCAACCTCACCTCAGTTTTGTGCATGAGTGTGTGTCTGGAAAGTTAGTGCTTTCAAGCTTCAATGGCACACTCAAAACTTAATAACCTCTCTCTTGAATTAGAACACTGCAACCTACATAAACAACATTGCGTCAAACCAACCCAACAAGGCAAGAATTACAGTCTCACTCATAATCATAGAAGGCCATGCCCCGTTGTGGCAGCCTTCAGAGATGGCTGCATAGCACTAATTTTCTGAACCCTGAAGAGGGAATGTGGGACCTGAGGCACATGAAAAGACAAGCCTTCACAGTCAGAGCCAAAAAAAATCCATAGCAGAGTGGCATAGTGATTCTGAAATCCTGTCAAATGCTGATTGGCATCCTGTAGTAATTTGGTTAAGTCTCACTGCAACTCCCAGAGCTGGAAGAGACACAGATTCTCTTTTTCTTCAATTTGATCTAACAGACATATGGGAAAACCTGGGGATTTGTTTGTTTGTTTGTTTTCTTCCCTCCCCCTGCCCCTTTCCAGAATTATTGTCTGGGTGGTATTTAGCAAATTTGTCCATTTGTCTTAGCCAGTAACTAGCTCCAACTGTACTGGGCTAAGCTGGTCTGGAAAACCAAGGTATGTTGCTGTTGTGGTGGTTACACACCATACAAACAGGAGCCTGGCATGTGACTCTGGAGAATAGGCTGCATGCTGAGGCTCCAGAAACTTGTCCCTGTATGAGGATGTGTCCTACAGAGGTGAGAAAGTTGGCTGTCAAATAGCTGGTCACAGCCAGCCAGCCATCAGTTGTGCAACTCCAGAACAAGCTCCTCCACCTGCTTGTTTATGTGCATCTCAGTCTGTGGCTGAGATGCCTTGGTTGCTTCAGCTGGTCTGAGCACTAGCTGCTGACAACCTTTCCCTTCACTCCCAGCTATGCCTTCCAGCCTCTGCTGGATTTGAGCTACTGTAGATGAACTGCATCTATCTATCTGTGAGGTGAATCTGTGGTTGGACCGGGTCACTGAGCCACACGTGTTCTGCCACAGGAGGGAAAGGAAGGGATGGCCAGGGCTAGCAGGGCAGTATTGCCCCTTGCAGCTCCACCTGATGGTTTGAGCATTGATTTGTGTCAATGCCCAAAGAGAGTGCAGACCTGCAGGCTGCTCCGTGCTGCTGCACAGTCTTCTCTGTCTCTGGGATCATCATAGCAAACAGCATCATGGCGTGAGTAGGAGCGCTAGCCACCTTCAGGGACTATAACAGTGCAGGCCAGTGCTTGACAGAAAACTGTGGAACATAGCAGGGAATACTGCATCTGAATAGTGACAGCTGAAGGCTTTCAATGGATTAATCATTAATGCGATCTTCCTGAAGCTTTATGTGCATGACATTTGCTTTAAAACAAATTGCCCTCAAGAAACATCCAGATCAGAGACTTGGTAAGCAACCTGAAATCTTCTATCTTGTTTCATGCTGAATAATAAAACTAAATATACAATGTAAAACAAGAGTGATGAATATTTCTGTCCAAAGGTTAGAGTTAGATATGCTACACAGCTCTTCAAAAGTCAGCTGCACTACTAGCAGACTCTCAGGTTCCTAATAGATGAAAACCAGTAGTATGACAATTACATACCTAAATGGGAAAGCACCTGACATTCCAGTAAGAAACAGTTAAACAGGTGCATGTTATTCTAACACTCACTCTGTGAGAGTCATTCAGGATTTTATAGTCAGAGAATTTTAAAGGTTAGGTGCTGGGAACTTCAGTCCCCAGCCTAAAGAGAAATACAAGTTTACAGTGCCAGCTAAGATGGTAACACAATTCTAAAGTACTGCAGGAGAAAAATAGCACACTTGAAGCTAGGTCATCGAGCCGTGAAGTGAGGAATTACATTAACTTTTGCTTCTTCCATATATTTATCTCGCAACAGATAATTAAGGGCTGGATGCAGCCACAAAGTTGATAGGGATAATGGTAGCCTCTCCTCTGGGGTGTGACTGCTCCCTATCCCATTACCCCGCATACAACCACAGTGGGAGTCCAGCAAGGGATGTCCAATATGAGGATCAGAAGACTCTTCTGAAGCAAAGTCATATCAACAGCAATGACAACAGCAAGACAAAAAAATCTACTGTAAGACAAGCTTATATAAAGGCACAATGGTAAAGCACTTACTAACAGCACTGACAAGACGACTGTTCCCTGAAAAATTCTCAGTTTTCTGTATTTGCTTTCATCCTACCTCGATGCAAGCACAAAAGCTTTCCAACTCTTTTTGTAGGAAGACTTGAAGTGTGAGAAACTACATTTTGCATGACTACAGGACAATGGAAACAGAAAACTTACCTTTGTCCACCTGGTTTGCAAGTTTGGGACATGCTCTCTCTCCCCTTAAGCAGAATTTACATGCTGCACAAAATTAATGACTGTATTTTTAGTCTGCTTTGGTTTACTTTTCTCCAACCTTGCAGATACAGCAAAGAATTTTAGGTATGGAGAGAGAAACCTAACACTTGTTGAGTTTGGATTTTTTTCCCCATCTAGTTCTTGTCAGTTGCTTTAAGGGCCTTATTGAACTCTTTGGAGTGCTTCTACCTCCTCACTCTTACTGGATTCACTCAATGTTTTCCCATGAACATTTCCATCTAAACATGCCACTGCTTTAGTTTTCCTTTACATCAATAGCACTGAGCAAATGGTTCACTCCTCAAGTGATCATCAACCTTTCAAAATTACTTGTATATCAGAATAAATCCTCAGCTGACCTCACCCTCAGTTAGCCCACGTCACAGCAGGCAGAAGCAGGGTCTGCTGGAACAGCGCATGCAGCCCTTGGACACCAGAGGCTGCGGGATTTCTGGATCAGAACGTGCTGTGATATATTTACCCTGATAACTTACTCCTTTCTTTTAATCACAAAGCCCCTGAACCACAATCTATTTGCTTGGATTTTTTTTTAATTTAAACAATTCTCCAGCTATAATCTTAAAATACATTATAATCTGTGGAAATGTTTCTATAACTTCTTGAAAACCTCACTCCTCCTTTTTTGGTTGTCTGTATTTCTCCCATAGAAGGCCTGAGCTGTCTTAGAAGAAAGTATTTCTTAAGCTTTTCCTAAAGCTTTTCAGTCAATCTGAAAGTCTTTGTGATCCTCAGGAGGGGTTACAGCTCACTGCTTGAAAAACACCATACTTCAACCAAATACATTCCCAAGTCTTCCTTATTAAGGAATTGAATTTACAATCTGATAATACAAGAAGAATGTGGCAAATTAACTGCAGGACAAGGTAAGGAAATGCTCCAAGAAACCACTTTGATTGGTACACAGGTTACTCAGGGCTTTATTAATTGCCTATTCACCCGCCTAATTAAAACACTTTCCTGAAATAGTGACAAGCAAGCATTTCAGAAATTTTATTTTACTCTCACATTTCCCTTTCAATAATGGTCAGCCTTTCATCCAATGAAAATTAAATAGGATAGATTCATAAAGTAGGGTAATATAGAAACTCAGCTGAGACTATTTGATTTTTAACAGCTTGTTCCCTTGTATTCAAGATCTTAAATAGTCCCCTATTTCAGCTTTTTGATTACTTCGGTATGTGCTGCTCTGTCCTCTTGGAATCATCTTCTAGGAGGCTTATTGATTTTGTGAGAAATCCATTTTCTGGTTTTCCAACAGGCTATAAAACTGTCATTGTCCATATGATAAAATTCTTAATGTTGCTTTACATATTGGTCTTGTTTCTCCTTCCTCCATTCTCCTTTACGTGCCCCGAGAAATTTCCCAGAAGGCACATAGATTCTTTTATCTCTATAGAGCCCTGAAGCTCCTTCTGCACTGGCTCTCAGAACCATCAGGATGTGACCCTATGGCAGGTGTGAATGTGAGCAGGTATTTTTCATCATGCACAGTTTAATTTACATGGGATCCCTCTTGTCACTAAGATGGACAGCTAAAGGAAACTGCGCTATTTGGGCTGTAGAGAAAGGAACATTTCTGAGATTTAAAATCAAACCAAAGACTAGGAACTGTTTAATTAAAACTCCTAATAAAAGCCCAACAATCTAGACACCAAAATGGGCCCAACTGACCCACACAGTGAGAAAAATCCTGTTTTCTCAGCATTTTGTATGGTAGTCCCTGCACAGGCAGTCTACAGCAGCTCCAGCAACTGGAGAGGGACCTGAATGGTTTCCAGCTGCTCCAGTCAGCTCAGTTCACCACTGGTTATCGCTGTGGCTGAACTTCACCTAGGAAGATTTATATTAATAAATAAAGTGCTAGGACCTATAAGGAGAGGATTGTATAAAAGTTAATGGATTTTTTTAATGTCACCTGACAACACTCACAGTAGGCACTTCTTACTCTCTAGTGCATATCAACGTCTCTTTTGGGTATCTCCAGTACAAGATCATTTCTAGTATTAAAGCAGGGGAAGAGTATTTAGCTAAAAAGGGGATAATAAAATTCTGAGTCTGCTGATATATTTACAGCTTCATGTTAAAGCTTCCACAATTTTCAGTTAAAATAAAAGCTGGGGGAAAAAATATGAAATATTAAAAAATATGTGAGAAAACATTCCCTGTCCCAGGAAATGTGGGCACCCTAGTTCCAGCTAATTTGGAGAAAATCCACAGGTTGCCATCTGTGCTCCCTGCCCAGTGAGGATAGGGACCTGGCCAAGTGGAGCTGGCTGGGAGTGGAACAGATGGAGAAGAAAGGATCATCTTTCCAAAGGACAGTACAGCTGCCTCTCCTGCACACACTCACTCCAGACCCTTGAAGGGAATTCAGCCAGAACTTCTGCCATGGACTTCACTGCAGTAATTGCAACTCTTCACATAAAGACCATTGCATTAAGCAGTTATCTAATCCTAATTGTGGTTTGGATCAATGTCTAAAGGAAATTGTTTAAAACTCCAGAAACAGAATAGTTTAAAGGAAACTGTGTGGGAATTTGAGTCCACAGAAGTCAGCATGAATTTTCTTAAAATCTGAATTTAACAGATTCTTCTAGCTGTGATTCTAGTTCATACTTTTTATACTAATAAAATATTTTTTGCAATTTTTGTTCTTTTTATACTCTGTTTCTAGCTGGCAAAAGTTGGAAGGCATTCAGAAGCTAGATTTCCCAGTTTCTGACTGCTGTCCAGCTTCTGCTAGTTAAAAAAGCAGTGCTGAAAATATGATTTTCAGAACGAAGGTAAAAAAAAAAGTGCCAGACAGACAACATTTAAGAAGGATCATTCTAAATTGTTCCAAAAATTTGAAAAACCTCAATGAAATGGTAAAAAATAATAATTTATAAATGAAAATTTCCCTATTTTTATTTTACATTTGAAAAGTTAACAGAGAATGAAATTCCCTATGAAAAATTGACTTTAGCATACAACTTTTTTTTTTTTTTTTTTTGAGGAAGCCTATTAGCTTCCCCTATCCCTGAGCAGAAGGCTGACTGTGTTCTGTACCTATTCGAGAAGTAGCACACACCAAAAAATGCCTCTTGTGATTTTGGTATATATTATAAATGGACTCTACAGTGGCTGACAATACTACCACTAAACAGGAATTCTCTGTGCTCTTTTTAAAAGTGAAGTGACAAATCAGGTTTGATAAATATGATGTTTCTTACATGTTCTTATCATATTAGTGGAGTATTTGTTGAAAGCAGGATCTACCTTCTGCCTGGGACTATATAAATCTGATTCATACAAGTCTGATTTCTCCACGCTACACGTCAGAGAAACAGAAGAAGTTTGAATGATTTTCCCCCTAAGTCTTATTTCTAAGCACTCTAGGGGCATTCCACAGATGCTGTGAAGCTGCATGTGTTGACGTTAACACTAAATAAAGGTGTTGTTATATGCATATTTGCAACATGAAGTGTCACAACCACTCATGTACAGAGAAAACAAATGTGAATTTCCTTGAGCTACATTGATCCTCACAACAGAAACAAGAAAAACTGACTCTGAAACAAAGCTCGTTATGTGTGTTTACAACTGCTTGTTTCTTTTTTATGTTCTTATTTATTAACCAATTATATAATCTGGGGTTGAATCTCAGCTTTGTTTTTAACCTCCTGTAAGACAGAGCACAAAATGGAGCTGCCCCGTGAATGGACTGAGAAATGCCACATAGTTATAGTATCATCCTTTGTTTCCCTGTGGCAGGGGCAAGAGACGATACAGGGCAGCACATGTCTAGCACAAACTATCTCCTCCACAGTGAAAGCAGATATAAGGTCACAGCCCTGAAAGAGATCCTCTCTGTCCATCATGTTTTTTGACTAGGGAGGTTGGTCTTTTTGTCCTGCAATGTGTAATTCAGACAATAAACATAAATGATGTACCCTTATTCCTCTGCAGGCATGTACTTGCTGACTCATTGGCCAGTTTCCTGATAAAAAAGAATCACATTTTTATATAGCTTTAACAGCAACTCAGCTGGACAAAACTGAGCAACAATATATATCAGTCACCTAAATGTATGGTCTATTTTAAAATAATCTTGAAACACAGCTGACTTCTCGAGGAGCTATAGACTTTTGAAAAAATGTTCCCTCACCCCATGTAGATGAACAGTTTAACTAGACAACTGTAATTTTTACAATTTAAGCCAATTAGGAACTAAATTAGGAAACACGACAGGGATCTAGCTGACTAATCTGCCACCATCCTAATAATTCCTGAACAGTAAGCATAAATATTCTCATACAGACAGAATCTTTCACCATTTAAAAGACCCTATGTAAAAACCCAAGAATGAAATGCTAGAGCTCCAAGTTACTATACCACCATGTAGATGAATTCATAGAAATCCCTTTATAAAGGAATTTAATATTTCAATACTAGAAATATGAAGTCTGGTGAATTTATGCATCTTTATTTCACCCTCCAGGGCATAGAATCAACATATTTCTCAGGCATTTTAATTAAAAATATTCTCATATAGCAATCTCTCTTTCTTACACATTTATATGGAGACTATGACCGTAGCCTCTGAACCTCTTCTAGCACAATGTCTTGTGAGATGGAAAAATGCTAATGCTCCCAGTTGGCAAAGGGGGGTGGATTAAACTGTTTGCTGATGGGTACACAGTCATGTTTACAACAGAACGGGGCATTACATGTTTAGGGCCTCCTAAGGTAGTGCACCGACCAGGGAACAGATCAACCCCTCTGATGACAGCAAAGATGTATCCCTGGGATTTGGCTACCAGTGTTTATTTTGGTCATATCCTGGAAGAAACTTGGTCCCAACTGAAAAAAACTTGCTGGGAGCTTGGAGCATAACAGTTTTCTGTAACTGTTTTTCTATAGCTTCTTTATATATGTTTGATAAAGAGTTTAAATTGCAACTCTGAATTGTTCTATCCATACAAATTTCTCTTCAAGAAACCCAGAGGATGTAGCTAAAAACCTCTTTCATAGATAATACCAAGCAAAGTTGAGTTGAATCCAGAACAGAACAGAGCTGAGACATCACTTGCTTAATCCAGATGGGAAAAATAGCCTTTTGATCCAACACTGTCCAAACAGAAGAAGAATAAATCATAATATGACATTTTTTGAAGAAGGAGAAAACCAATATAAATCAAAAATCCCTTCATGGTATAAATGGAGACTCTTAACCATTAAAGCAGCACCACCATAAAGAAAAAGATTTAAAAAAACCCCAACAAAACAGATAGATAGCAATAGATTAAGTTTCTTAATTACAAAGAACATATATGTTATGTAGTTCACACTAAATGTTCTTAATCATTGCTTGTTCATTCACTTCGTTCTGTAAGATGCCACGCATACCAGATTTTACAGCTATAAAACTTTTCCTTCAGGAAACACTAGACAGAGTCGTTGCAGTTTGATGTCATACAGGGTGATGTTTTGCCCAAAGACATCAGTATTGGCACAGTTGGAGAAGGGCAGTACAGCCGGGAAGAAGGGGAAATGAAAGCGTACTTGCAACTATGTCACATGGGGAAGGTGATGGGAGAACACTGCTTGCCAGAGACTGTAAAAAAAGTCAAATGGCAAAATGTAATATCTGAAGTAGAAATACAGAGGAAAAGGCAACAAAGCTGGTGAAGGGTCTGGAGCAAAAGTCTGAGCAAATGCGGCTGAGGGAACTGGAGTTGTTTAGTCTGGAGAAAAGGAGGCTGAGGGGAGATCTTGTCACTCTCTACAACTAACTGAAATAAAGGTGTAGCGAGGTGGGTGTTGGCCTCTTCTTCCAAGTAACAAGTGATAAGACAAGACAAAATGGCCTCGAGAGGAAGCTTAGATTAGACATTAGGAAAAAAAAAATTCACTGCAAGGGTTGTGCAGTGAAACAGGAACAGGCTGCTTAGGGACGTGGTGGAGTCACCATCCCTGGACGTATTTAAAACACTTGTAGATGTGGTGCTTATGGACATGGTTTAGTGGTGGACTTGGCAGTGTTTATGGTTGGACTCAATGACCTTAAAGGTCTTTTCCAACCTAAATGATTCTATGATGTTCTGGAACACCCTGTGCAGTTCTGACCTCACATGTTCAAGGAGGAGGAAACACAGATCATAGCAGGAGCAGATATGACCTATGAGAAGAACAAGGGGGACTCATCCTGTGAGTGGAGTCACACTGGAGACTGAGGGACATGACTTCTGCCCATAAACATAGTAACAGACAACTCGTTCCCCCTCCCCAAAAAGGGAGGGTAGCTATGAACAAATGCAAATGCTCAGTACTATGATATAAAGCAAATGTAAAGGGAGTTGCACTAGGATTTGAATATAACCATAAAAAGGACAAAATATAGTTTAAATCTGCTCTCCTTTATACACCCCAAGACAGATGGAAAATGGAACTTGATTTAATATGTTGCTACCCTTTTTGCACAGTACATTTCACTTAAGTCTCTGAATATGCACTGCACTAGATTTATATTCTCAGTTACAAGAGTCGTAACTTCTTCAGAGTGAAGAAGCATCAACTGCCTACCATGAATCTGTGCAATAATGTGCACTTTTAAGATTAAAAAATGCATGAAATGCCCTGGAGTTGAAAGCAAAAAATAAGCTAGGCTATCCATTAAAATTACTGTTCTGTTTACAAATAACATAGCAATGTAGGAGAATATAAATAGGGTTGTAGGTTCCAGAAAGTTGTGTTATTACAATGGGAAAAAGAGTTGATATTCAGTCAAGTTTTGGTCTCATGATGCTTGTACGTGCAGTCATGTTCACAGCATGTGAGCATATGGGTGGACATTCTCCATGCACAGCGCAGATGCTGGTGCAGCCGTGTGCTCTCAGCCTGACACGGTCTCCACTATCGTGACAAATTTTCATTCAGTGAAATGAAGTGTGTTTCTGGGGTGGAACACAGTAACTGTTTAATGGCACACAACGGTGCTCTGCAACAGTGTAGGATAAAGTGCAGAAAGGAATACAATACTGTATTTAACAATTCCTAATGGGGTTTCCCTATAGCTATCTCTCTTTTTAAGTACAAAGAAGACAGTAAGCTGCACCTTTCATCCTATTTTACATGCACAATACTGCAGCTAGTAAAACAAAACATGGCTAAATGTGCATGAAATTGTATGGAAACATATGGGGTAGGATAGAAGCACAAAGAAACATGGACATCTCTTCTACTTATGCCACTCAACTAGCTGACTGTTTTCCCTGGGAGACACCCAATTAAATAATTGTTGAAAATTATGTTCTGAACCTATCCTTTCTCAGACCCATTTTTGTAATTTCTAGAATTTCAGCCATATAAAAGGGCTATAAAATCGCAGAATTAAAATAAAGCAGCCAGGACTTTATCCTCTGCTAGTAAACCAAGATGTATCTGACAATTTGCAAAATGTGACTATCTAGGGAAATGAGAAAGGTCTTATATGTTTGAAGTTTTATAATCTCATACTTTAAATAATGTTTTGCAACCTCAGTAGCTTGGAACTGAGTTAATTCACAGCCACAAGGAAAGAGGTTACATTTCATTTAAAGCTGTAAACCCTTTTAATGGTATTGAACCATTTGAGATACTGGACAATTTCCACTCATAATCTTGGCTTGCGTACAAAATCACATGCACGAGTGTGAAAAATTGATATTCAAAGTTGAAATTTCATCACAGATATGTGTCCTCCTCCCCCCAACTTCATTCATTTCTCGTGACAAGAAAAAGCCTCAAATGAGAAAAATGGTTGGTGGCCTGAAGTTTTGTGAACAAGAGAAAAAATGGCCACTCCTTTTCAGAGAACTTTCTACCATCATGTTGTTTCTGTATTAGCTAAAGAGCTCCTGTCTTGCCAATTTTTTTGCAGGTACAATAACTGCAAGGCATCACAGTGACAGAGACAAACATTACAGTATCCAGATCACAGTGGAGGTGTCACACATTAATTGAAGTTATCTCTCAGTATTGTATCTCCTGCAAATCAGTATGAATTATGTGAAACAAATGTCATGTTCTCCCTACGAGAAACAATACTTAATAGCCAGAGTTGGTTATAGAAAATATAATTGATGGAAGACTTTTTCATTAGAAAATGTTATGTCAGAATTTAAATGTTTTGCTGGAACATAACTCTGATTACATAATTGGAAACATTTCAAAACAATTTGGTTCCAACATAGAGTATTTAATTTTGATCAAACTTGCATTCAGTTGAAGTAATATATGTGGTAAAGTATACATTATATGCTATAACTATACTTTATTTCTATACTTTCTATATATTCTATTACTTATTAAAATTCTATGTTACAGTAAGGCCACATCAATTCCAAGCAGTAAAATAATTAGATGCAAGTTTTGATTTTTTATGTATGGAAGCCAAATATAAAAATATCAGAGTTTTCCAGAAATAACATTTGCCCACCAGTTCCTCTGAGAATACAAAACAGGACAGGTAGGACCTTTCATCATGCCCTGAGAGCTTGAATTTCCAAAGGAGAGGAGGGCAAAGAATGAGGAGGTGGGCATGAAACATTGCTAGTTTGAGATTTGAAGCCTATGAGGCTTTATAGCTGAACCTCACACCCTACCCGCCCTCAGTAGCTCCTGGCCAGTGTGCATCCTGCACCTCGGCACTGTAAACAACTGGAGTCACATGAGAAGTGGGGCACCAGTGGGATCGAAAGAGTTTCTGAGATATAACTCAATGACCCCTGTTCTCAAAACCTGGTAAATTAATCCAAAATAAACCTTTCCAAGTGAACTCTCTTCTGGAAGAAAGCAGCTGTTCAGACTTTTTGCTGTCTGTGTCTCTGAGGGATATAACATTGTACGTTAGGCTAACACAGGACTTCTCAGTGACTGTCAGGAACAGTGCACTTTTTGCCTTTGTGTTGGTAGATATGAACATCCCTTCTGCGTATGGCTGCTAAGTTTTTCATGTGAAGCATCAGGCTCTCTTTCAATACTGTTTTAATTCCAATTACTGAATTTCAGTTTTAATTTTTGCTTTGGTTTCACCAGAAAAAGCATACCTCAAAACCTGAAATTATTGTCTTAATTATATTATAGTAGCTCAGAATTTTTGCAGTAGAGAGCTGTGACTATATTGAGGAAGCAAGCTCACAAAAGAACAACATTTTGACTAGGGTTGAATGCAAATTTGCTTGCTTCCTAAGCCCAGTTTTTTGTTTTAGGAGTGACTGAAGAAAGATTGTGGAAGATTTTACTTCAAAGACCTCACTACCAGCCCTCCTCTGCACTGTGGCAGGGATGCATGCATGGCAGGTCTATGAGGAACATGGGTGACAATAAGGAATAGAGGATATAATGGAGCTGAACACTTAACAGAGATCCAGTGGGCTAAAGGACTTTTGCATTTGAGAATAAGGAAGCTGGCTTATTGCACCATTGCTCTGCATTACAGCTACACCACACCGAATAATGATGGAGGCCTGAGACCAAAGTCTGAGTGACACGATGCTTAATTGATTAGACAAATAGAAGCATCACATCATTTCTGAACTTCATACTTAATAGGCACAAACAACAGTTTTGGATTGAAATAACTTTATAAAAGTTAAGCTCCCTGGACTTGTTTGCTAATGCTATATACCATACTCTCCCTTTTTTCACTTGGACAGCACATAACTACAAATAAAGCATGTATTTACCATGTAGTATCAGTTCCCAGTTCCACATAAATTTAAAATCAGACCCATATATGATAGCAGGGCTCATTTTAATCTGATATTATTTGGTACTATGCAGAAGTACAGATATAACTTCAAGGAAGAAGACAGTACAGTATAAAACTTTGCTTTGTATTTTTAATATTCCATTGTACAGAGATATTATGAAAAGTGATCAAAAAGCATTAATAAACCTGAAGTCTTGAAGAATCAGAAGTCTTCATTTTTAAATAAGAGGGAGGAAAAAACTGCTTAGCAACTTGAGAACAGTTAGCAAATGTGATGGACCAAACATGGAGCTGTCAGAATAAATTTTCATACAAAGATCTGAAAAAATTAAAAAATCTGCTACAGTGGAAAAGCTGTCTCACTAACTTAACATGATATAGGAATGCACGCTTTGGCAATAAGAACATGTACTGAGAGCCAATTTTTCCTCAGGTGTAGTATTAAATATATTAGCACTAAGTGCCTACTTCTAAGGAACAATGCCGTCTGTAATTATTATTTTCCTTTTTTTTTTCCTCAGAAAAATAAAATTGTCTGACTCTCCATTAGCTTGTATCAGAATAAGTGAGGATGGAATATAACAATGTCAAGAAAACAAAAATGCTGTAAATCTAGATAATGAATGACAGGTTATTAGCCAGTGAGTCAGCTCAACCTCAGTTTTTTTCCAGACTTGGAAGTGTCTAAAAGTGCCCTTTCCGAGCTGAGAGTTCTCCAGAATTTTAACTTCAGACAGATATGTAGACCCAGCAATACATTTATATGGATAAATAAGTGCCTGTATCTCTCCTAACATGACATAGAGATCCAGGCGTTATCAGGTGAACCAAGGTAATATCCATGCAGCTTGCTTCTGCACAGAGTCCTGGTGCTGATTCAAGGACAGGCAGAACTGGGCTGTCATGCTTGTGTGTTTGCTCTCTCTCTTTTATTTTGACTCCTGAGAACTCACTGCAGTTCTAGCACCTCCATACACAGGCTATGAGCTCTCATAGAGAAAATTATATCCTGATTGCTTAGAAGTTAATCAATCAGGGATGCAATCTTATCAGAAAATCATCTAATTCCTCCTCTGCCTATATAAAATTAATCCTCTAACACATATTTTTTACTTCGTTTTAAAACTCACATGATAAAGCTCCTATTATTTGTGTAAGTGGACTGTTAAACAGCTTAAAGGTCTCATAGCTAACAAATTTTTTCCCCGTGTCAAATTCAAATCCTTTTCATCTATCCCACAACCGTTTGGAGTATTCTAATCAGTTCTTTTTGTCCTTACATCCCTCAAATGCCTGCAGATCTTATCTTCCTCTTAGAAAGTACATTTGTGATTTTAATCTTTGCAAACCAGTTCTTTGGTGCCTCAGTTGTATTGATACTTCTGTTACCCTTTCTGAATACTTCACTTGGGTGCTCCAAGTGTTGTCAGCACTTGAAACATCCAACCATCCAGATTCAAGTTTTAAGTGTTCAGATTCACCAGTATTCCTGCTATGTTAAAAGTTTGCACACAAGTAAGTCGCATCACATATTTGCAAACTCAAATCACCATTGCTATTTCTATAAATATATTTCAACATTAATTCCCAAATTTGGTACAGGCACCATTCTTTTGTTTGGTATTTTGTAATGCAGCTGGAACAAATCGGTCCAGGTGTGTAACTGTCAAAGGGTGTTAAATGACACAGAAATAGAAAAAAACAGTCTGTGTTCAAGATTGTTTTCACTCAGCTGTGTTTGTCTCCAATAGCCAATAGATAATGTTAAATTTCAGTTTTCCCCAATAAAATATATTTTCAATACATTCATCTTTTTGTTTGAGGTCCTCTGTATGCTTTTTGGGGGTTGCAAAGAATAGGTAACTATCATCATCAGAAACAGTGTTTTCAAGGAGCAGATGATGTGCAGAGTATTACTATTGCCATAAAACCATAATATATTAACTCTTCTGATCTTAAATATAAGTGCAAAGCCTGATTGCAAATGATAAGTAGATTTCACATCTTCAATTTTAGAAAAGGTTACATATGAAAGGAAAGATCCTCCTTGACTGGGAGGACACAAAGGTGCAGATGAAAAAAAAAGATAAAAAATATAAAATGGAAAATTAAGGTTAATGGGGGGTAGTGCTACTGGTATTCCAAAACACCTTGATAAATGTTAAAAAGTCCTTAGTCAATGATGATTAGTACTTTCCACCTCTTGTATATGCCTAATGTATATTGATAGAAAACAGGAACCTATCAGCCATGGGTGGCCCCACGATATAAAGTATTTCCATGATTCTACTTAAATAAATATTTAAATTGGAGCTAAATACTGCAGGTTGGTAATCCTCCTGAATTATTGTGATTTTGATTACTAAATTCCTCTAGAAAGTTTGCAAAGGTCTACTCTGGATGGTGATGAAATATGATTTAACACACCAGCATCTAATGAAATAGTGACACAAACCAAAATGCAAATAGATAGCAAATAATGTCAAATTGAAAAGAGAAAGAAAACCTGTACAGATAAGAAAAAAAAACCCTAAACACAACAAAAAACATAGATATGTAATATTGACTATTTTTTAGAAAAGCACATATATTAATCTGAGAAAAAATGACATGAATATAGTCACACAGAAAGTGGGTCTTTCATAAGCCAAAAAGCTCTATTCTAACACAACATTTTTGTTAGCCTTCCCAGTGTTATGGAAATGTCAGTTTCAAAAATAATTTCACTTTTTGCAAAATGTATTTCACCTAAATAAAATCAGCAGGCACAGACTTTCAGAAGATCACTTATTTAACACTGTGCATTGCTTGAATGTGTGTGACAGGAGTTCAACTAACTTAATGCTTGAGTTATTTTTAAAATTCATAATTATGATAATAAACTGTAAAAATACACTTGAGATTAATTTTTTATTCATGTAGTGCAGTATCTATCGGTTTACACGTATGGTATTCAGAGTTTCTATTGTTATCCTCTGAACTGAAAAATCATTTAAGTTCAGAAATGAGGCTTTTAAACTGGCCTGCTGGGTGGAAAGGGACACTGTATTCCAGTGAAATGATTTTATCTAGACAAAAACAGAACACTGAAGCTAGGGAAAAGACACATAGCTGCCCTCTACTCTTTGAGCCAAAGTACAGCCAAGAATAATGTGTGATATTATCAGCAAGTATTACTGCGGTTCTCTGTAGGTGGCAAACATAATACAAGCATCGGCAACTCAGCAAATAAACTAATGGCAATTTTCAAATACTGTAATGGAAACATCAGGGCAATTAAAGAAAGGTCAGTAAAACATACACACACTGGCAAGGAACCTAACACTTAGAAAATAACTTGAGAAATAAATTAGAGGGATTTCATTCACCCTCTGAATATACTATCAGTGAAGGACAATCATAAAATGATTTTTAAAAGTATGAATACATATATATTCATTTATTCATGTGCTTAGTTATATGTCACAGGAATATTTCAAGGATCTGATTATTGGATGCATTTTCAAAAATAAAGGCTTTTGACACAAAATCATTTGTGACCTACTTTTATTTTTAAGGCCTTATATGGTTCTGGCTGGTGTCTGCAACCTGCCAAAGAGAAAGCTGGACAAAGCTAAAGTTAATAGACCTTCATTTCTCCTTTAACTGTGGATCTAAGGATGGTATTATAAGATTTTATACTGATTACAGTACACTTCATTGTAGCTGGTTTTGAATCAAACCCATCCCCTCTGGCTACTCACATGCAGCTCAGGATACATTTTCCCAGCTGAGACTGACATTGCCTCTTTTGCAGAGTTCCCTACAGGTGTGAAGCTAAAAGGGCACATGAGAAACATCTGACTTCCCTTTGGGTTTGCAGGCTTTGGGAAGTGGGTAGAAACATTTTCCTCTGGTCCTTTGGTCCCTGGCTGCAGTGCCACTGCAGCCAACCTCAGGGACAGCTCCTGCATCCCACTCCTTATGTCGGGAACTCTCCTCTCTTCCTCACTTGATGGATGAAGCATCTCCCTCATCACCACATTTGTTCAAACACCCGTTCTCACTTGACTTCTTACCATGGACTTCTCCAGCAGGCAGTTACACTCAAAAATGGTTTTCAGTAAACATCAACACCTTCCACTCTTTTGTGTGTAAAGCAAAAAATAGATATTGACACAGGAAAGCCCCAAAACTCAAATGTCCCTGTTCCAGTAACTCAATTCAAGGAGTACTTTGGAGTATAGGTCTCATGAAAGACACCATCATTAAACATATGAATTCACATTTTACAAAACTAAAAAAGTCCCCAGTAAGAACATAGCTGTGAGACAATGAAACCATTTTCTTCCTCACTGTACCTCCTCAAGTTTCAGATTTTCTGTAGCATCTGTGTATAGCTGAGGTACTCCACACACACTGTGTGAAGGGAAACCTCACTAATTTTGCATACTTGACAGATGTGGACTGAAATATAGTTATCCAGAGTAAGAAAAGTAAGGATTCTGGATGTAAATTGTGTAACACCTAAGACACATGTTCTGTATGGAGTAAATAAGATCATGTGGTACTGTAAATGAAGACATGAGGGGTCCTAAAGTTTCAAGGAGAAAGAACAGTTAGAAATGCTACAGAAATAATTTTCATGAACTGAAAAAAAAAGCCTATCAGATTATATTTAATACACATCTATCAAATCCACTAAATGAAGTGTCAAATTTTTTTTCTGAAACCATTCCAATGTTACCAGCACTTTGAATAATATATATATTAAAAAAAAAAATGCATTGAAAGTATTGAAATATTCAGTTATAACATGTCCTGAATAAAATGCAGTGATCTTCGATTTGGCATTATATCTGGTTTTAATGTTTTCATTACACACTAAATTATAAACATTAGAGAGTCCATCAAAATTTCAGATACTTCAAAGCAGATTTTATTTTTACCAGGTTGTATAAAGAATTTGGAGGCTCAGTTCAGATAGAAAATGAAACTGCATTTCAAAGCCCCCACAATTCTTCAGAAACATGTTTTTCTGCCTTTCATATAGCAGTATTTAAACTTTGCAGTAGTCTTTGGACTAGTGTTCAATCACAGCAAAACTTTTAGTATTCTAGTATATTTAAATATGAACTCTCTTACCAGGCAAACATTGTTTTCAAATGGCTATTCAAAAGAAAGAACTATGAAACAGGAAATGAAAAGAAATGGAGAGTGATACGGAGTATGAGGAAAGAACATCAGTGGAAACAAATGAAGGACAAAGTAGAAAACTTCCAAACAAAAAGGGAACTTCAGTGGGATTTTCAAAATTGTTCACTGCTAAGTGTACAAGTCCAAAATAAAAGAACTCAATGTCTAAGCTAATTTTGTAACCAACAAGAGCAATGAAAATAGCCATTTAAAAATTTTCATTAATCTTTTTGGGGTTTTTATAAGCACTGTGATGGACAAATAATTTAATTTCCTCATGCATAGTCTTTTAGGAAAGAGGGCTGACCACTGAGGGTAAAGCACTTGGAAATCAAATACAGTTTCTACATATGCGTGTACCAGACAGTCTGCCAGACAGGGGCAGCTGCAGCCTGAAGGGGAAAAGAGCCTTTACACAGGAGCCACACAGCAAGGAGCCCCAGCTGCTCCTGTTCTTACCACCTGGATGGTGCTGCCGACCGCCCAGCTAGCAAATAACCTTTGCCTTCTACCCAGGAAACTTGCCCCTCCCATACTTGCTGTGTTTCTATTTCTAATAGAAAAGAAGATTCAAATAAATCATAGAGCAGATGCACAAAAATGCATCAATAACAGAATTGTATTAGTGTCTGCTGACAGGAAAAGTAATTAATTTCATATTACTAACCTTACGTTAAGAATTGAATCAATACTAATACAAAGTAAACTGCACTAGATGTACCCATTACTAAGTTAAATGTTCACAATAGGGGATTGCAGTTCCAACCTACTGTGAGTTTATTTGTGATGAGAAATACGAGTAAGGATTACAAGCAAGCACAATGTATTTTGAAACAGAGATTGCAAGAGATGTTTAGTAAGTTTGCAAACATTTTTACATGTATATCAATAATGGGTGAGGTACTACTGAAGGCAAGAACAACAGATTTTGTATCTCTGACTCTTTAGCCTCCTGCAAAATTGTGCTGTGGGGCTGGAACTAAAATGTAATATTAATGTCTCTAATTTGGATTTAAATTGACTATTCCTTCTATACAATAAAATATGAATTTGTAGAATATCCATCTTTTTATTCAACAGAGATTTTTTTTGCTATTCCTGTTTATTTTTAGAAAAAGTTTTAATTTTATTTTTTTTTACAATAGCATTTCTGCAGCTGTCATGGTATAGAGATAGAAGGGAAACAGCCTGAAGGCATAGTTCATCTACTAATCTTCTAATCTTCTATTAGACAAGTTGTGTTAATTAAGGAAAGAAGATAACTTTCAGATTCAGGGTTACATGATACATTTTCTTTGTCAAGAAAGCCAGCAAGAAAAATATCCTATCCCTACACTAGTTCCTCACACCACCACTGCTGTCATGGGCTACATGATGAATTTTATCATTGGTGTAATCCAGGTAAAAATAATTCCTATTTAGGAAAGGTGGTGGGTTTGGCGGGATTTTTTTTTTGTTGTTGTTGTTGTTATTATTATTATTATTATTATTATTATTATTATTATTATTATTATTATTATTATTATTATTATTATTATTATTATTATTAAACAATTCACTGATACCATTAAGACATTGTAACCAGCTGTATCAGAAAAGCTGAGGAGATGGCAGAATATCATGCTGGGGCAGGACTGAGTGAGTAGGAACAACTATGTTTGGCACCAAGGCTGGTTCACTGTGGAAATCCAGTTTTACAGTTCCTTTATCCAAGATACTATGATGAAGCAAAATCCCAGGTTGGAACAGGTCAGGCACAAGAGTCCTTAGCTCTTCAGTTACTTGGGTAAAGCAAGTAGGCAGCACATTTTAAGGGCAGAACTGATAAGCTAGGAGAATCTGGGACACAGAAAAAAAAGTGTTTTGGGTTTCAGAGATTAAGAGATATGGCAGCAGGAAGACTATAAGAAGACATAAAACCAAGGTCTCTGCTGAGTTTATTATTTTTTGGTAACCTGGGAAGAGTTCCCAGACTCTTCTACTAAACACCTTTTATATGCATCTTATATTGATGATGGTTTGGTTTAACCTCAATAAAAGGTGTTTATATGGGGAAATTAGCCTCCAATAGTAGTTTAGTATTTCTATTCTTTATCAGCTGTCTGCAGAAGTAAATTGTCTGTACAAGTCCATAGGTAGTCATAGTTGATATTTTCTAAAATTTCCAGGAAGGCATTGAATATGCTAGGTATAGTATAATCACTTTGCATTGAGCACTTGTAGGATACATGGATTTTAAATGTTTTGTAGAGAGCACACGTGTTCACAGATTTTGTGTTATGGCTCTGGTGGTTTAATTCACTACATAAACAATTAAGCAGCTAAGCTAAATCTCTCTTTAGACTTCACTGTGCACTGGCAAGATCACCACTGGCCACAGTAGAAGATAATCTGCTTCATTTATATGAAGACATCCGCCCAAGGCACTTAAATTTAAGTGTCTTAATCTCAAACTGAATATTATAGGAGTTATGTATTACCTGCACATTAAGTATGCTTTTTCTTATCATTATAAGCATTGCTGTCTTAAAGTGTGAATGGACATGTGCAAAACTGGAACCCACTGGATCTCACACTGACTGTCTGAGACACTATCAGAGCACCATGTACCGATGGGGAGCCCACAGGCTACCAATCCAGCTCTGCACATGCTTGCAGGGAAGCACCTGGCAGGATGAAAACCCTTGAGGACCAGTGGGAAAGACTTTGCTCATTCTCATGCCTGTCAAATTGACATGAAGTGCAGCTGTAACCTGGGGAACAGAACTACCCACTGTGCTTTCCTGGGAAGGACTAATGAGCAACCAAAGTACATATGAGCTTTAAAATTTCGTTTTTAAATTGCAGACTTGTATTGCAGAGTGAGACTTTACAGGAGGAAGTTTATCTTTTCCTGATAGACTAGCTACCTTTGTTCTGAAATCACTGAGAGATAATGGAGGCTCATTATGCAATTTTGGAGTTTCTTTCAGCACAAAAAATCGTTGCAATTGGAATCGTGACTTTAATTAGCTACTTGATTTGATATTTGGGATTTCTGTGAATTAGAAGAGAGATTAAGAATTGCTAATGCTCTTGCATGTAACCTTCACTCTCAAATTTCAGTGGCCTCTCTAAAGCTCAGAACAAAGAAATGTGAAGGGGAGTTGTATACGAGATTCTTTTTGGTCTTTTAAAGTACACTTACTCTTCCTACTTATAGTATTTTTTTGCTAGGATTTCCCCATTGCAGTTGCTCTAATTTCTAGATATAATGCAATTTTATGTTAGGAACACAGAGCTAGAATGCATCTTCTGGATCATGAAGGCCATGTTAAGAAATCAAATAATATAATGCATAAACATAACAGGCTCCAGTCCCATCTAATTTCCCCCTCCCCTCCACCTCCAAAAGTGTAGCTTTAGGCTACACTAAATCACTTCTCGTTTGCTGGCTATGAACGGTCTTCCACTCTAGTTCCAGCACCCTGGGTATTCTTCACATGCATAGATTGTTTCTGAAGCAGCTCCTGCTGCGCTAGCCACCCCTGTAGGTCTACTGCAACATCATCCACGTGCTAGCTAACAATCCTGAGTGAGGAGGAACCACAGAAACAAATTTGTTGCATTTTTAATCTATAATTAATTTTAATTAAAACCAAAAAATGACTGCCACTGCTACAAGAAGGAGGCCTTGATTTCCATTCTGTTCCCAAGGTATAGTGGGAAGCAAAAAGTGTTCAAGACAGCTCAAGTAAGATTGTGCTGCCAAGTGAGTTTCTTTGTAAATATGATATAAAAATAATACAAGGTTCAATTTTACTAATCTTAAGGTCAAGTAAACTCCTTTTAAACTTAATAAGAGCAGTTCCTCTTTGAAATTCCTGCTCACTACTTAGTTGGCGCATTTAGAATACCTCCTAAATGATACAAAAAACTCCATGTTCTCATGTCCATCCTTCTCTATGAAGTGAAACTGAGCATTTCACTGACAGAATAATTGTCCTTCTCTTAAAAGTTGCTTTTGCTGGATTGTGCACCTATATTCTAGATAACTTGAGAATGTACAGTTTGGCTTTTTCCTTCCCCACAAAACAATAAACAGGCTTTACTGAAGTCAAGCACACTAAAAGCTTAGTGCCAGTAGAGATGAAAACACATCATCAGGTAATTCTATAAAGTGACACATTTCAAAGCTGTTGAAATAATACAGAAAGAAACCCTACCATTGTTTACAGCAGGTTTTTTTCTGGGGCAATGAATCACTTCCATTCTTCTCTATGTGATTAATTTTTTTCCTCCTCGTGTAAGTTCATATACTGGTAAAAAATTTGAAATGAACAAAACTGGCAAGGTAGCTAATTAAAAAATTGCACTGTATAACTTGTGCAATATGTAAACAAGATGCAAATATTTAAAGATAAAATAAGGGAGTGCAGGGACTTCACAGGTGTACTTTTAATTAAATTTAAAAATCTCTCTACAAAAAGAGAATATTCTTTAAAGTTATGGGTAAGACTTTCACTTTTTGAACAGTCAAATGTCTGTGGCTTTCTGATTAAATGAAGTGCTTTCATTTCCTCCTCTCCCTAAGCAGATATTAATGAACTTTTTTACTTTTTTACTGTAAAGCATCAAAAGTACTCTAAAAATTAAATTATTGGTTCACTAATGTTTTAAATTTATTTAAATATATTGTACATTTGATGTATTCTTCTTCTAATGAAACAGTTCTGTTATTTCATTAGCCTTCATTTATTGAAGATAAATAATAATTAATATAATATTACGTTTGTTTTTCTACATCTAAATATTCACAATTCACAACCTATTTTACTGTTTGCTAAAATATGATCAGAATTCCATAATTCCATAACCATAAAGTTACCAACTAAACTTTGTATTGAATTAATTAGTCACAAAATTAACATGTATATTCCTCTCAAGTAAAAATGAGCATGTCCTTCATCACAGAGTACTTCAAAATTGCAAAAGGGCCCAATACATCTGTATTCCTCGTCTACTGCAAGGTGAAGTTTTGTAATATCCTACTCTCAGGTAAGGCTCTGAACCACAACACTGGCACATCAGTTATTTTCCACTCGGTCAGGAAAAATCAAAACACATGAGGTTCTTAACTTCCAAAGTCAAATGTGAACAGTATATATCGAACATATATAAATACACAGTTATGTAGAGGTAACTTCCTCAGTCACATTTATCAGAAGATTAACCAGTCCTTTGACTGAGGGAACTTTCCTTTAAATATGCCTTGGTTTTTTAAACTTTTGCTTTCCTGAATCTTTCCTTCTTCTTTCCTGGTATATTATCAGCTCTCCAGGGTTATCTTAGAAACAGCTTTGCTTTGAGCCTACTTGTTTTACCTCACTACACACTAAGCCAACATATTCATGGAATGAATACAAATTAAACTCAGACTGAGTTTAAAGGAAAGGAACTAATTTTTGACACTGAATCACTAAGCTAAATAAAATTTTATATAAATGTTTAATTTTAACAAATATTTTGAAAATGGAGCATGAGATAAAAAAAAAACCAATACAATTTAGAGCCTCAACCAGACAAACAGTGTTACGTTCAGAACTACACTTCGGCCAGAGAAGAGACAAGTTTCCTTCAGATTATTGCTTGGATCCTTGGATTTGTCACTTTTGTCATCTTAACTCAACCAACGAAAACATACTAGAACATTTTAAGTATTATGAGTGATACTTAGTGTCTGCTCTGGGTATATGTAGGTATGAACCAAAACTTTAACATATGTTATCATTTGCTGAATCAAAGTGCAGTAAATTTACTTTTCTATTGTCCACACTAACTTTTTTTCCCCCTAGCAAAAATACTTGGCAGATTTCTAGCATATAATATTTCACAAGACTACTACAGTGTACAATGTTGTTCCTGCTATCACCTACTTTCAGTGAATACTCTTTAGGTTGAGAAACATCCATGACAAGGATGTGTCTATACCTAGCACGCATTATTTTCACAGTGTTAATGTTTTACAGTGGTTCATGCACAGATTCAGTTTCCCAAATGTCCTAATGAGCTACTCCAACTTCCTTCAAGAAGGACCTTACCAACAAGGACCTCTGGCAGGGGAAAGTGAGGTGCAGTTTAGCCTGTCTGGTTCTAGCCTCTGATATGTGAGATATGCAGGACAGATGTAAAATTACTTTGGGCCAGCAAAATAACTCCCTTTCTGATTGTACATACGCACCTTTGGTGGCTCACACAGGCATGATCTCTTTGGCTGCGCACAAGGTAACAGAGCAAAACACTGCTCCTTCCTTGTTAATTTCTTTAAAATGACAATCAAGCTTTTAGTATACGATCTTCTCTCAGTAGATTTTTACCTGGCTAAATACCATGCAAAGTATGGTCCCCTTACTTGGTCCCTAAAAGCAGTGCTGTCCTCACTTTGGCTTGAGTTCCTTTGTTTGAGAAGTCCATGTAACAGCCAACCTGCCAGAGTGCATAGACCGATCTTCTCAGGAACATGAACACAATGGCTACAAGTGACACTGTCATTAGTTCTCACTTGATGATTTTTAATGTTTTTTCTGCCTTTATTGAGCCAGATTCCAACCTTGTTCCTATGAGGCACACAGTGATGCATACAGTCCACTGCCTTATCAGAGCAGAACCATCCAGAGACAGGCAGTACTGCTCAATCTAAACATAACAAGTCAAGATTTTAGCCCTTTCAACACATAAAAATAGGAGTAACATACACATAGGAAATAATCGCTTGTAAAAGTCATGTTTCAGAAACACTTTACTATTTCCATAAAATAACAGCTACCCTAGCATAAGTATTTTTAATTTAGAACAAGAATTTCTATTTTTTCTTGCGCTGCTAGACATGCTTCTGACCAGCAAAAAGTATTAAACTCTTAAAAAAAAGAAAGTATTTTCATTTGTGAAGTAGTGCAAGAAAGTTACTGAGTATCTGGGGCAGAAAGTGATTGCTTTACTGAATACACAACGCAAAGGAAGAATGAACTTTTTTTATGGAAACACTGAAGTGTAAACCAATTAATAAGACTCAGCATCCCTTTTCAAACAGAGAGTAAGTAATAAGCTTAAGGTAGCCAATAAATTACTCCTGACCAGAATGTTTTCATCCTATCTGTACAGTGTAATACACGGACTGTCCCAGTCCTCAGCCACTCACACCTTCAGTCCAAAATCCTTTGGAATTAAAGCGCTGCATGGACTGTAGAAGACTCAGATCAGAGCCTGTATCCACAATACAGTGAGCAGAGATCCTGAGAGTGGGTTTTTTTAATATTATTTTCTTCATACATGTCTAATTGCATTTAACTACATACATTTGGTCTTAACAACTGCATTTTTTCAGCATAATATCTTTATAAATTAATACACTGATTTTGATCCTCTAGGGCAGATTTCTGGTCATATTTACTGAATGGAAAATTAAGTATTTAGAAGAACTACAATAAGACTTCACTGACAATCCCTACATCTTGCTAGAGTCTTAATATCAGGTTCACTCTTCTTTCTTAGATGTAAATCAGTGTAATTAATTTTGATCTGATTCTTACTGTCGTTCAAAAGAGAGATATTTTAAAAATCAAGTACATTTCCTCTTGGGAAAGCACCTCACAGGGAGAGGAGTGAAAAAAGTACTAATTGCTAATGCACAAAATATTAGGATAAAATATAAGCCTTATCATAAGAGGTGGAGGAAATTTGAAGACTATGGCACCAATTGCGATGCTTTGGCTGCATTTTCCCCAAACTGCTGCTCTACCTGTCCTTTGCACTGTGCAAGTGAATGGGTCATTGTGCAAAAAGGGTCATGGGGCCCTGTCCACTACTCCAGCAGAGCCTCTCAGTGAGCTGTGGCAAACACAGGCAGTGCTGCTTCCCCTGTTTAGCCCCCACTTCTTTCAGCCTCCTTCTGACTGTTTTGGTTTACTGCGAGGAGACTACGATTTACACTTTATATTGCTTTTAAATAACCAAAAGCAAAATACTGGATAAATATGAGCACAAATGAGTACACTGTCATGAGATGTACTCTCCTCAGCATGACTTGTGTGCTGGTTGCCTTTCAGCATAGGATCCTATAAAGAATTGAACTGTAAAACTATCACGGGAGTTTTGAATGCTATTACGGTGCTGGTTACCAAAACAGGCACTCACAGAGACAACACTACTGACATCACAGAAGTGGAAAATGAACCATTACAAAAGGTTTGACTTTAACAGCTCTATGCAGAGTTGCAATGCAATCCTAACTGCAATCTTGAGCACATTCTTTCCATGACTGTAAATGAGGCAGTGTGACCCGATTCACGCAAATTAGGGGTATAAAACATCCAGAGTATTCCAAGTCATTGCAATGAAGCCAGACAACCTGCAGCAACCACAAATGTGGAACAGTGAGGCATTGTTTTTTTTTGATGTTATTTCTGTTACCAAGACTGCTCGAAACACTTCACTGTATTCCTTGACTCCATTTAAGAGCAGAAGAAAGAAGTAGCATTTTAATAGATATCCTACTACATGCAGCCTTAACCCTCTCTACAGGCTGAGGCAAGACAAGTGAGGCAGGAGAAGGTTATCTTATTGGCAAGAAAAGAAGGATGATCACTTCTTTCCCTGCACCACAGTCTGCTGTGGTGCAAATGGATATGATATGCCTCCCAAATGGATAAACCTTTCACTAAAGTAACCACAGTGACGGCAGTTCTTGTGTACTGACCCCAGTCCAATTATCCACAGGCTAGGCAGTAGTAAATCTGCCACATCTCTCTACAAAAGAATAGCACATTGGATTTGGGTGCTATTTCAAGCTGCTGGGTTCATAGGCCTGCATACAACTGGGCAGAGCTATGTCTTAGGACATTACTTTTCCACAGTGCTCAGATGTAAGCAGGAAAATCACTAGATGTAAATCTGAACCTGTGGGGACTTTTCCATGTTGTTCTGAATTGATTCAGGGAAAGAACAGTGATCCCTGTGTTGCTCAATAGGAGGAACAGACACTTGCGTAACTGCAATGGTTATCCCTCGCACTCCCTCTGGGTGCAATTTTCATTGCTTCTTTAGCCAATCTCATTAGAGCTCTCAGAAGAGTTCCGCTCTTATTGACTGAGGAAACATTATCAAGACAATTGATTAGGAAACCTATTCAAGCACATCTCCGGAAGGAGTAGATTTATTTCTACTGTGCATTTCTAAACCCCTTTTTCAGCACTTTGACAGCAATGACCAGGTAGCTGAGATGATGGGTAGATGCTATAGGTGGGATACACATACTCCAAAGATAATTTGTGGGCTGGATGACAGAAATTATGCACTTTTCCACTGCTTATTCAGTGAATGACTGTCCACAGTAACTTTAAGGCTCAGATTTTCCAGGATGGTATGGTGAATTCAGACTGTTGTTTTTTCTTCCTTAAAGGTTGACCATATGGTCGGTCACTCAGCAACAGTCTTTCAGCCAGCAAGTTTCCTTCCTTGATGTCTTATTATATAAATAATACTATTTATAACATTTATATACTAACTTTTTTTTTGTGTTCACCTTCATTATAACAAACAAGTTAAAATAGGCTGTACTAGAAAATAAACACAAATCTCAGTCTGAAATGCAATATAATGCAGCCTTAACGCTAATGGGCATAAATGCTACCCTACTTCAAAGTATTCTTCCTGCCAAATTTCTTTCCTAAGATCTGCAAGAATTCACTTGGGCCAGCTCAGTGCCCATGTTTGAGTCACTGCTGCTCTGTGGGTATCTTCCCAGTGATAAACAACAGTGACAGAAATCAGGTAGAGAAAAAAACTCACACAGGTTTTTCATCATAACGTTTCATATATGGACCACTAGTTCTATTGCAACCAGTGGTGTGAATCATGTTTTTTAAAGGTCATAAGTTCTACCTACTACTACAAAGTTCTCCAAATTACTCATTCAGATTTGGTGTCTATCCTGATGGAATACAGCATAGCAAAGACACCAAATTTAGATGTCACTCTAGCTAGTATTTTCTTAGATAAACCATCTAGCAGATACTGCTTTTCTTGAAGGCTGGCAGATATTAAAATCTTCTTTCACTCACACCTGGAAATAACAGCATGATTCCCATCATGGGTTGAATGTTCTCAGTAACTGGAAGCTCATCCAATTTTTCCAAAGCACCCTCCCACCACTTTGTGCAATATTGACCAGCATATTCAGGAAATAGCAAAGTGCTAAACAAATGCTCCAGAGGTAACGCTTCCTTGACTCTCTCTTTGTGTCTTAGCCCACATACCTGTAGGATCTAGAATCTGTGGTGCTCCTGGGGGTTATTTTCTGCCTCTTAAGTATATGCACAGACTGCACACAGTTCACTTGCAAGGCTGTGGTTTCCTTATACAGCCTGAATTCCTCTTTATGGACCTAGGTGAAATTTATTTTAAAAGGATCCTGGAAAGTCTCTACAGACCACCCCAAAGCTACTTGAATTGAGACCATTTGCCAGAGGGAGTGATTTGTTAAAAATTAATCTGAACACATGATGCGAGAGACCAAGAGGCTTAACATTATCTACCTGTCAGTGTATGCCAGGTAAAGTAATCGAGGAAAGATGTGTCCTCCCAATCAGAGGTGCCTGTGATAAAACCAGGTATAAAGCAGAAGACAATAGGCAACAGAGAGCAACTTTGTTCATTCTAATGAAGTTAAATTATGAAATTTGTGGTGGGCAGCACTGAATCCTGAAGAAGATTGTGAAATAAGAGGAGAGAGAAGAATTCATGTATTATTTCTTCACTCAGATGTTAAAAGTTTCTGTGCTACTGCTCAATGGACAATCAACAATAGAGGGGACAGATTTTATCTGTGATTTATCTCTGCCGTGTTTGTAACATCAATGTGCTGGGTTTGTGTGGGGGGGACTTTCAGGTAGTGGGGGAAGGGGCTATAGTGACGGTCCCTGTGAGAAGCTTCATGAAACTCCTCTGGCTCCAAGGCGGACCCACCTCCAGCCCAGACTGAGCCAATCAGTGGTAAGGAAATGCCTCTTCAAATCAATATTTATGAGGGGAAGAACCAGTTTGAAAAGAAGGAGAGAGAATCATCAGGAGAGACCACTGACTTGAACAAAAGACCATCGGCCTTAACAGAAATTGCCTCATTGCCATGAGGAAGGAGGAGGGGAGACAGAACCTCAGACACCCAGATCAGCAGGGAAAAGAGTAGGAGGAGGTAAATGAGGTCCCCTGCAGCCCTTGAAGGTTTGACAGTGGAGCAGATACCCAAGTGTAGGCCATGGAGAACTCCATGCCAGAGCAGAATGCTGTGCTCGAGGGCAGTTGTGACTATGAAAGCTCACGATGAGCAAGAAGACCCTAGAGTTGGGGGTAGGAGGTGCACTGGACCCATCCACCCTATGCTGGAGCTGGAAGCTGTGCCTGAAGAAGTACATGACTCCATTGGAAGCCTGCGTTGGAACACTTTGTTCCTGAACTCTGTGAGAGGGATCTCATGCCTGAAAGAGCAGCATAGATGAAATGACTGCAATCTCCATTCCCTGTCCAGTGTGCGGCTGGAGGGGAGAAGGTAGAGAAATCGGGAGCAAAGTAATTTGAGCCCAGGAAAAGGGAGGGGTGGGGGGAAAGTGTTTGTTTTAAGATGTGCTTTCTATGTTTCACTATCCTACCCTAATTGACTCGTAAAGAATTAAATTGTTTTTTCTTTCCCAAGTTGAGTGTGCTATGCCCGTGACCATAACTGGTGAGTGACCCTTTCCTGTCCCCATTTCAACCCATGAGCCCTTTGTTGTGTTTCTCTTCCCATGTCACCAGGTAGGGGGAGTGAGTGCAGGACCTCATGGTCATAGCTGTGGCTGAAACCACCACAATCACACTTAAAATATTCTAATGATGAGAAACTTTCAGTCCATTACTATTGACTGTCTAGGAGACAAGCAGAAAGTTAACCAGTTACATAGTGATTCATACACTCGACTGTTACTGCATCAAATGTAAAGCAGCAGGACAACTACAGTTATCTAAATGCTCAACAACTCTTACAAGCATTATCTTTATTTAGGATATATAAGAAAAAAATGTTGACATAGAATGTTCTTCATCTCAGATGAATGCTGCCTAACCTTTTAACACCCACAACTCCGTAGGACATCCATCCAGATTTCCCTCCCAAATGGGAATCAGCCAGACTGATGCAGACAGATTATCTGTGAGCACACCATCATGGGAGTTGCATGGTATGGTTGTAATGAATGGTGCACAGGCAAGGCTGAGCTGCTGAGCAGGCTGTGATGGTGATTAGAGGAAGGGGAAGATGTACCTGAATGACACCTGGGGATGACCTCAGAATAGTGGAAGAAAAGATTTATAGTGCTGAATGTCTCTTTTCAGTACTGTGTTACAGCAGCAAGGGAAAGATGCTCCAGCAGGAGGTTTCTCAGCAAACATATAGGAGATATATTTAGTCTTTGGATAAGAGAAGTATAGTGTTAAGTGGCATTATGTGCATAAGAGGCAAGGGACTGGATTAAGAGGTTTAGAGACTACAAAATGTAGCAGACATTATACTGGATTTTTTAAATAGAATGAACTGTTTTCAGGAAGGAAGCTCCTGTCCAATTCAGTTCTAAGGAAGGGTGAGAAAGCAGAGGGCAGAGGTACGGTGAAATGGGATGTACCTGAGGCTTGGCAAATAATGGACTGGATATTCTAGTAGGTCTTCCCAGATTTTGTGCTAATGTTTTCTTTTTTTTCACTGAGTGCTTTAGTCAATTATCCTAAGAAGTAGTAAATGTAATAAGCATGTCTTATGTCTACATAGTTCTAAGTGGCACTGAATGCTGTGGAAATACCAAAGCATTAAATATTTGGAGATGAGAGCAAAAGATAGTATTCAGATATTATTTAATTTTCTACATAAGAACATACTGCCTCACAGATTCCATTCTCACTTTAATGTAAATCAAAGATGGCTTATGTTAAGCTAATTGTGTCACATTAATGAAAAATGGCCTAAGAGAGGACCCTGGCACTTTTCTAAGTTTAGTCTATAAAACCAAGGAGCTCCTTCTGACTTCGGCTGTAAGACTCTGAAGCACTCAGAAAATGTTAGAAAAGGAATTCTGTGCCTGACAGAGATCACTTGTATGAGCCATACCCTTTAGCGACTGCACCTGTTTGCCACTGTCTCATTTACAACACTTGTAAGGGGGAACATTAAGCAAGAATTATGCAATGAACTGATTGCTTAGGTGTAAATTTCCATCCTTTTTTGCCAAAGAGATGGCTATATGAAATGCAGCTCATATCTCTTAATTAAAACTACTCAACTGAGGGCAATTTGAGTTATTTCTTGAAGAAGAAAAAGAAATCATTTTTAAAAAAAAGGACTGAAGAAATGGCACTCTCATGTTAGCCTGGGAGATGGGAGTTGGAAATGCAAATGCTTAAGACATCAGAAGCTACATAAAATTCAAAGCTTAACATAAAATCTCATTGAATTAAAAAAAAAAAAAAAAAAGAACCAAGTTGCAGAAACTTCATTTCTAAAATCACATATACATAAATATTGACTGTACATGGTAACACAAGGAGATGAGCTGGAATGCCTAGAGAAAGAAGGAGTTTACAGGGGCTGTAAAAGCAGAGAGAAGAAAGTTAACTAGGATGATGGCAGACTGTGAGCTTGAGCTGTATCTCAAATTAAAGTACTGCAAGACCTCCTGGTAAACCCCTGGTGAATTCAAGGAAAGATTTGTTTTCTCTCTTAGAATAGATGCCTAGTTCCTAGTTCCTTAGAATGAACTCCCATTCCAACAACCCATAAAAGTTGTGGCAAATAGGTTATAGTGGAATACAATAAGCTCTGGCTACTGTTATCTGCTCATGAATATTTAAACTGATAAAAAGCCCAGAGAACTTATATCCATACTGGTTTGGCTTTGAACTGCTACAAAGTGGAACAGCTTGCAAAACTCAGTCCTGCTCCCCAGACTGCACAACACAGGCTCAGGGATAGCTTTGTCTTACCCCCTACAGGTTCTTGCACTCTAATTAACCTTTCATTCTTAGGTCATAACGCTAACGTCACTGAAGATGATTGATGTGGAAGATTTACATATGTTTAAATTTCAAAACAATAATTTTGAAGCAATAAACTAAAAATACAAAGGATTGGAAACAATTCCTGTTACTGCAAAACACACATTCCAGGTTTGTTAGAAAAATAAAAATCCATCTATAGCAAAGACAGCAGTTGCTAAACACAGACATGAATTTCAGCTGTGGTCAGGAAAACATAATCAGTTGAATATAACAGAAACCAGTGTCTCTTGAGGAGATGAGATTGAAGAAACATATGAACTTTATAAAAGGAGGCGCACTATTAGGCTTGGTCCTCTGAAGATAATGAGAATCAGAATCTCATCAAAAGTGTGATGATGGAATGGGATAAAAATTCAACCTGATGTGGGCTGCAGACAGAAGAGATGATTTGAGCTCAGAAACAAAGAAAAGTCTGCTCAGCAGCTAGATGCTTTTAAAGGAGGGTAAATTTAATTTAGCAGTGGCATGGAGATAATAAGAGATTGTTTTTTATGATATATACCAAGATATTTTTTTCATCCAGGAAATCAGAATGTCAGAGGGAAAACACAGCTAAATGAGCTTTGTTTACTTTTCACTTATTTTTCTCTTATGTTCACTTTGAATGCATTCCTTCTGTATCCCACATGGAAAAAAAAAAAAACCAATACATATTTGTATATAAGGTGTATTTCTGTTTCTAGGCATTCTGCAGGCTATGTACCTGTTTTAGTGAGGCCAAGGTAGAACACAGGTGTCAGTTAATATAGAGGAAAAAATAAATTTCAACAAAATATTCGCAAGAAAATTCACAATAATTAAGAGAAGGGTAGAAAATGGGTTATGCAATTTTACTGGTGTAATTACTTAGTTCAGTATTCTGATCTTGCTCTGCTCATCTGACATAAACCTTTTGCATTAGTCTTTGGTGGTTCCTTCTGTGAATAGGTGCCTTAGTCACTTGCTCTCCACAGACTCCATGTATTACATAAAATCCTATTCCAATGCCTTTCAGGGATTTGCCTTTATCAACAAAGAAAGTACGATAAACTTCAGCTTAAAACTTCTGTTGATGCTGTTGCGTTTTATTGAGCTTGTTGCTAAGATGACTACTTCAGGACTTTTGAGCCCACACCCTAGATTCTATCTTTTCAGGCAGCCACTTCCCCCTCTTATATCCAGAAGTTATGAGTCATCTGCCTCACTGAGCCAACAAATACCTCTTAACCTTTTCCAGTCCTGAGAGAATAACAGCAAGAGGAGGTGTTCAGGCAGATTCTAATGACCTTTTAAATCAGAAAGACTGTGTGGGACAGAATTTGGTCCTAAAGGTCTTTCAGAAAACAGACATTAGAAAGTAAATGCTAATTGAGCTGTCATTTCAGATAGCATGGCATACTGAAACACTGTCTAATATCAAGGATAATAGTTTCCAGGTCTAAACCAAGCTAAACAGAGTGAGAGTTCAGAAGCGTTGGTGGCAGTTATTTATTATAGCATGCAAATATTTTATCATAATTTTGCAGTCTGAATGTGATCTTGCATTCCTCTTCTATAGATAAAGCAATTCACTCACTCTTCAGAAGGTGCGAATACAAGTTAAGGCTTTGAACATAATATGTATTTTCATTTTGCTGAAATTCCTTTTATTCTAACACTTGCAGAAGTTCAGAACGTTTCTTATAACTATGATACTGCTGCTGCGAGAAGCAAGAGACCCCTTAAGCTGTTCTGGGAACAGTCAGTCGGGGGTTCTCAAAAGCACCAGAGGCAGATCATTTTTCAAAAGCCCTGACTATCAGTATATCTGGACAGATGGAAGTTAGCACAATATGTCAGAGACATATTTTCAAGCTGCACTGGAAAGAGTTATTTCTCATCAGATAGAAGGCAGGGAAATTTCTATTACCCCACATTACATTACACAACTATGAGGGTAAGTGAATGTTGCCTTCCCACCAAATATAAAACAGAGCTTCAGCAGAAAAGGATATCACGTCACAGATTTGTGGTCTAATCAGCAAGACAGTTATGACACATTCATTAAAGGAAGTATATTTAGTTCAGAACTGATCAGGCAATAGGATCATCTGTCAGAAAGGTACTACTGTTCTTTTGGGGAAACACAAAAGGTAGTATCAAACACATCACCTTGAAAAGAATATAATAGTCTATTCATTCCAAAAGTTTAGTTGCCAAAGTGCTTTCTTACATAAGGAGAAGGATGTCTATCCTGACCACTCCAGTTTTCTTAGGTAATTGTAAAATGCCTATGAACTATTTCACATTCATTTTATCCTCTCATTAACACTGTCACCCCACAACTACTGAATAAGCAGAGAGAGTTGTCTTTTAACACAATTATTAGTATGCTTCAGTGATGCCTAAACAACTTTAATCCATCAAATGCTACAAGAAACAACACATTTGCCATGGGTGGGACCAATTAAGGTACCTGAACACTGCAGCTCTGTCTGTGACTCTCCATAATCTTGTTCTCCTGCAGCCGTCATTTGGTGTGATTGATGACATGTTTGCAAGTCTGTTAGACTCACAGAGAGTTTAATGATATCCAAAGGCAGGAATGAGAGGATATGAGCCTCCCAGATTTTAGCTTGCAATATTTTTCATTTCAAAACACTTCCATAAGATAGCAAACAGTTTAATTTTTCTTGTGTTATTTTAATGGTAAATAACTATGAGGGTTTTTTCCATCTTGGTTTGACCACAGTTCTGAGAGCAAAGTGCTGGCTACCTTGTGTAAAGATGCAACAAAGCTATCTCCTTCCCAGGTCTTTCTCACCACATTCTTCAGCTTCTATCTGTTAGGGGATTTATTCTCAGGACAATATGGACATTATTCCCTGCTGTCAAAGAAATCTGCAGCAGAAGTTTTGTATCTTTTCAGTGTTTCACACTGTTTGTATTTTAAATGTTAGAATACAATTTGATTTTTTTTAATGTGTTCTGGCAACTAATAGTAGTAATCAGCATTATCAAAAACAATAAAAAAGATTTACCTAAATTACCTACAACATTTAACACAACTCATACAATAAGAGGTTGTGAGCCTGTAAACACCTCTAAATTTGATTAGCTTTAAATTAATATGACTACTTGTATGTGTCAAAGTTAAGCACAGGAAGTATTTACAAACTTACAGGACAAGGGGTTTAGTCTATTGAATATTATAAAGTATATTTTTTCTCTAACAATTAAAGCACTGGACCAAGACTGAAGATACACAGGTTACTTTTCATAAGCCAGTAACCATCTGAACTACTTGGGGAAAATCTTTGCATCGCTGAAATCAGAGCCAGGGTCTTTTTCAGCTTTGCAAACTGGTATAAAACAGCAAAAAACATAGAAGTTTACAAATGATGCTGTGGTAGTTTAATTGTCCAAGACAACACAAGCACAGTAGCTTCAGAGTGGAAAGATAATTTTTCCTAACTGAAATTATGGAGAGAATGTATTTAGGCAAGTACAAATAGACTAGAATACTGGAACTCACATAAATATTCATTAAGAGAAATCCAGTGAGACTATTACTATTGTCTGGCCTTCAGCCTCAGAAGCAAATGACTCACAGACACACTGTCCTCTGGAAAGGAAGATTCACCTCACATGCCTTCGTTACCACCCATTGCTGGATGAACTACCCATTCCCGAAACACTTCTCTCTAGGATGTCCACTAGCTGAGACAAGATGCCTAATTTTCACATGGGAAAACATTGAGGACATAAATTCTAGACTAAATGTATGTCAGAACAATCATTATGTTAATATCTTGGGTACACCTACCATTTATCAGGCCATCTACATTTATCTTCTCAAGTGTAGAAGACAACTGAACTCCCTAAGTGAGTTTCAAGGGAGTTGTAGATGACATTTTATGAATAACCCTGCTCCTACATAGCTTGGATCAAGATTTCAATGTGTCTCCCTACTATTTAAAAAAATAAATTAAATAAGGAATAATAGCAGACTCTTAGAGATGTTATGATGTTAACTAAAAGTTTTAAAGCATTTGTTCATTCCAATGACAAGAATTCTATTAAAAAACAGCAAATTTTAAATATTTTGGAAGGTAAAAGCACTTGGAAAGGGCAAAGAGTTTGCAACACATTTTCAGAAGTATGAAAACTCTTATCTTTGGGCTTATTTCTTTACTTGTTAATTAATTTTAGGTGAAAATGTTTTCCATTCAATAATATCTGTTTTTCAGCTAGTATGCCAAGTGTTCTTCAATTGTAATGATCTGCATATACTGTACTTTTATGTTTCAGTCTAAAAATCAGTGCCATCTTATTTTTATCATTTCTAGAACAACTTCAAAACTCTAGATTTTTAATTCAGTTTGGAAAAGCAAATCAGTGTCAGTTCAGTTTCAGAAGTAGGCAGTATATCTATCAGTAAGGGCTTCTCAACCAGTCTAGTTAGTCAGCTGGTAATCAACAGGTAAACCTGATTTTACTGCACAAATTCTCATGCACCTGTAGAAATTACAATGGCTGCTGTAGACTACAGAAACTTCATGTCCTATTAGAATGAGTTCTTGTATTAGTGAAGTCATGATTTCAACCGGACCCAATCAACACCATAAGCAATCCTTTGCACTAGTATTCTGAGTGGACTTGTGTATGTACATATAGCACATAAAGCTCTACTCAGGGCAGAATTTAATTTCAAGCTTTCATGATTTTTAATACTAGAAAACACTTGTGAGGTATGGTGCATCATTTGCTTTCTTAGCTTAGACAGTTGTATAAAAATAGGATTTTTGGTACATATTAATTTCAGTATTTTCATGTTGATACATGGCAGTATAATTCACCTTAAAGCAAATTAATATTTTCCCTACTCGTACAAAAAAAGCAAAATAGAGTAATATAAGAAATGAGTTCTATAGTGGCTTGCCACAGAAAACCACAACTGAGCTGTTTTAATAACAAAAGACCTAAAGTGCAACAAAGGAATGTGTGAGTCTACCCTGATGGACAGAGAAGTATTCATGTGTTGAACAGACCTAAATATGATTGCTAATAGAGCATATAAAAGCTACGTTACCAAGACCCATTACATTCTGCAGCATTTGCACAGGTACACAGGTGTGGATAATACACATAATACATAATAATGGTAATAACGATATTAGTGCACAGATTCTGCTTCTTTGTTCTCAAGAAGTGGTAAATGCAGCTGCTTAGGTATTTTCAAAGGGAGCCACACTAGCTCCCTTAGTTTTGGGTTGGGTTTATGCCAGACCAAATTTCACCATCATTTAGAGCACTGGTTCAGTGTGAGCCTACAGCTCTTCAGTGCTTTGTAAAGGAACACACAACTTTTTTTTCTAGCTAATGTTACACTTTTTTAAGGTTTCTGGAGCCAGTCTAGTACCCTGACAGATGAAGTCCTCAAACACTTGGGGCACCACAAAAGAAACAATAAAAACACTCCCACTTAGGCTCCTCCAAATGTCTCCCTAAAGTTTTCCTCCATTACAATGACTTCCAAAAAAACCAGACAATATATATAGATCATGCATCTAGTGGGCATAGTGAGTAGTTTTTCATTGTTTCCCTGTATTCATTTGTATGCCAGTGGGATAGTTTATCTTCTTTTCTTGTCAGTATTTTGATTGCACTTTGTGCAACAAAGATCTTGGGCACTGTAGTAATACTAACAATTAAATATAATTCTCATGAGCAGACAAGCTATTCTACCTGATTCAGTGGCAACCTGATGAACTTCAGTGAGGTTAAACTAGCTTGACTCACTTGGCTTAAAAAAGCTAAGAAATAGATCAACGTTACAATTTTATCCCATAAAAATTTCGGATATTAAACTATTTTATAGAGGTAGACATACATCTACAGTTATAGTAGACAAAATACAAAGTACAAGCAGTAGCTAGGTGAGGAAGTAATTTTCCTCTATGCTATAGTTATAAACCAAGTACATTAAACCAAGTACATTATGGTAGAGTGTTAGTATTATTAATCTTGTTTACTATAGTAGTGCCTAAAATCAAGCAAAACATCAGCCTCATAGGATTTTGTAATATGCAGAGGTACACAGCAAAAGACCATAGCTATCCTAAAGAGTTTACAGAAGAGGTAAACAATACATATACCAGAGGGGAAAGTGATACAAAAAATGAGCAGTGTGAGCAATGCAATCATGGCAAATATTAGTTTTGCAACGGGAAGGAGAGCACTTGAGATGGAACAAGGAGGCACTAAGAAAGTGAGAGCTCAAGTGGGAAAGACAAAGAAATGTAGATGAGCATGACCAGGACAGAAGCACTTGGGACAGATGTGAAGTAAAACTGGGGTGAAGGATGGTGGCAGAGATTCAGAGTGGATGTCCCCTCCAGAGGGGCAGGAACAAGTCTGCAAAAGTGAAGGGATAGCTGAAGATCACAGGTAGCCTGCTACAACAGCTGGCTGGACTTCTGAATCCTCTTTTAGCTGGAGCTGATGGGAGCTTCCCTGGCAGGTCAAAAGGCATTTGGGAACAGGTTCTGCTGAAAGCATCTGAGATCCATTGATCTGTTCTTGTATTTGTGCTTTTACATCTTTATACTTAGAGATGACCAGGTCACAGAAGATCAGATACTTGCAATTTTGGATCATGTAACTAAAAAATAAAGCACATATGACACCTGCCTTAAAAATGACAAAAGCCATAGCTTTTTGATTGAACCAAATCAGCTCTGCAATCAAAAAAAAAGTGAAATTAGGCACTTCATTTTTTAACAGACATTACTGATACCAGTGTATCTCAAAGAATTAGGATAACTGTCAGTCATAATACAGCTTTTCTGTTCAATATTTACTGACATATTTTCTCTGACCTAAGCACGGAGTGAGGAGGCAGTAAAAATAAGGCTGCACATAAAATCTTTTTAATCAACAGCAATGACAATTGACAATGCAAAATTAACAAAAACATTAGCAATACTATGGGGCTTTTTTTCCTTCTCGTGTCACCAGAGGAGTGTCACAGCAGAGAAGCAAAAGGGGCATATTATACATAAGACTACTCACAAATTAATGGTAACGGATTCGTGGATACAATTTTCTAGGGCAAGGCCTGTTCCTGTAATCAGCTGCACAAAGGGGAATTTCTGACCCCACAAAAAATCCCACAGACGTCCATGGAACTCATCTGGAGGAGCGTTTGGTCTGGAAGCCTCTGCTTTCAGGATCTGCATGACAAATGACTTAAAGGTGGTCTTTATTTACAGGGCAGATACCCAAGCTGGAAAGGAGTGAATAAGAAGAGGATCTATTGTTCAAGCAGACTAAGAGAAGCTCCTAGAGCAATGTTTTCATAAAACACTTATAAAATCAATAAACCACGTGAACAAGGGAAGTGCACACACGTATAAAGAGGAGGTAATTTTATCTCTGCAGATAAAATTGGGAGAACTTATAATGAACAAATACATACAATTCGGGTGGAAATGTTGTAAAAGAAAGAAAATTAAGAGTAGCTGCAGAATAGAGATCTATTTTTTTCAAATCTGTATTTTATCTACACTAAAAAGAAAACTGAATCATCATCTATTTAGTGTATAAGCGCTATCAAAAGGAGAAAATACTAAAAGGATCTTCATTCTATCAAAGAGTAGCACTGGAGTTAGTGGCTTGAAGCTGAAATAAATGTCTAGAAACACATTGTCACAGAGTGTAGTCATCTACTAGGAAAAACATTGAAAAAAGCAACAGATCCTTTGTCACTTGTTGTCTTACACATCATTCAGAAAGTCACTTACTCCTTAATTTAAAGTGGTTTAGACAAACACAAGAATAGCTTGGAGAAACTGAAAAATTTCTGAATGTTAAATGAGGACATATATATTCTAGGTATAAAAACAAAGAAGCATAAGTGACACAGATGTACATGACTAACTTCTCTCACAGCTGAGGAAGGTTTGGCTTTCTGAGAGTGACAAAGAGAACCCCAGCTCCTGACATCAATTTCCCTGAGACTTCCCAGCTTCACTGACCTTCCCTTTCAGTTCATCCTCCACATTTCTTTTTCTTTTATCTTTTTTAAAGGAGATTCTTCTAATATGACTAGCATACAGCTATTTAACAATCTTAGTAAAGTCTTCTGACTGTTTTGGTAGAAGAACTTCTTTCTTTCTTTCTCTCTTTCATTTTCTTTCTCTCTCTCTTTCTTTATTCTTTGTTAACAGTACCTTTATAGCCATCTTCAAATTTACCATTTTTCTATTAAGGTACAATGCAATACCAAGCTGAACAAGGAAACACTGCATATTTATGAATATACACTGTATTTTCTAAATTTGGTGACAACCTCTGTGTGTTTGCAATCAAAGCAAATTGCTATGGAGTTAAATGTTACAGGTTTTCAGACAGAGAAAAAAAAGCAATGAAGCTATGTAGGAACACCCAAGCAAATAATAAACACCAGTCCAATAGCCACACAGGAACAGCTCCTTGGCCCTGTCCAGCCCACAATATAACTACCAAGGCAGCACACAGAGAGATGACGGAATATTAAACTTTTCAGGGCTTTGGGAAACTGGTGGAGCCAGATGCACAGTGAACAGTTCAAGGCTTCCAAGGCAATGGTAGTAAAAGCTAACAGCTTGACCAGGGATACTACAGGGAGCCTGAAAGCAAGAAAGGTCTTTTCTCCTTGTCAGATATGGAGCTAACAAACTCAGGGTGAACTTGTATTCTTAATTTTTCTTACCAGCCTTTGTAAATAAGTCCTATGCACAAAGTCCTATTGTCATGTGACCTTCTGCTTGCTTTTGAAGGTTAAGTAATAAGTAATGAATTATGAATAATTCATAATGAATGAATAAGTAATTATCCTTTTCAGAGTCACTAGGATTGACTTCCTGATCACAGTATTTAAGAAGGAAAAAGCTTGTAGCGAAAACAGAATTATTCTGCTCAAAGAAAATGAAAACATGTGGATCAAGGTTCTATCATAAAATTCTAGAGAGGTGAAGTAAGCCAGGTTTATTTCTAAGGACTGTCCTAGAAGCATCTCTATGGGAATTGGGTATTAGGTATAATTTCAACCTCCAAACTAAAAAGTAAGTTCCTAAGCATGAAGAGAGAGAAACTCTGTTCCTGTTGTCTTGGAAACCCTCCAGAAAGGGAGTTTACAGAGAACTCAGGCAGGGAGGCCTGAACAGATGCAGGTCCCAGTGTGCTTGCAGTACATAAACCTGTGTAGGCTTAGCAATACCTCAGGCTGGCTACATATGAATGGTACTCAACGTCACTACTTTCAGGTATTACATTTCTGTAATGTTTACCTTCAAAATCAATACTTTAGAGATGCTTGACTGCATTATATCAATAGTGTGGGACTAGAGGAACTGCCACTAAACAAATATCCTCTTCAGGATTGAGGACTTAAGACAAGCATTCCTAGGTCAGGTAATAGAGGCATTGTCAACACAAAATGGTATTTCTTTTTCTTATCCTGTTCTCTTTGCACTGATTCCTCCTTCCATAATAGTTCTCCTGTACCCGTATGTCCTATCTTCTGCTCCATACTACAGCTTTGATAATACCCACTCCCCTTTCTCCTGCAATAATCACCTGGATATTTCATTTGGTGGAAAACACATGCTATCTGCCCCTCCGTGGACTGAGAAGCATTGCTTATCTCACAGACAAGCAGCATGCATTTATCTTCGGGCTACAAGATGCTTCCACCTACTGGAAGGAGTGCTCCTCTGGCCAGGCTTTGGTGGGGACTCAGCACACACCCTGTGGCTACTTCACTGATGATCTCTGCATCATGTCAGTAGGCCAAGCAGCATTCTGCTCTCCACTTTAAGTAGGCAAACCTGGGTCTCAGGCTTGGACTTTATCTAGAGAAAAAATATTAACAGTCTGCATCTCTGTTACAGAGATGAGGAAAACCCCTGGGAGAGAACAAGAGGTGCATAAAATGTGCTTAAATTCCTACCTGTTTTAGTTCTGTCTGTGTGAAAGAGTCAGGGTTTTGAAGCATGAATTCAGGTGAGTTAAAAAGGGTTCTAAACTGCTGCAAATTCATGTAACTATATGCATATTTTCTTATCTGTTGCTAACAGTTTTGCCCAGTATCAGGAAAATGTGTAGTTATGAAGGTTTGCTCCAACAGCTCCTCACTGAAACTGGAGATACTGTACTGTCCCTGCCATTCCTCTGCTGCTAACTTCACTTTCCCTTATTTTCACATGTGCCGAACGTTGCCAGAGTGTCCACTAGATAGTTTGACAAGCAAGTCCTCTGCACCAGACTCTGGAAAAGGTAGGAAAAATTCATAATCTCACATTTGAGTTGATAGAGCTAAACAACATGAACTCATGACATAAGAAAAATGACAAATAAGTCACATATTTAACTGTGAAACAAACTCTGCAGGGGATAGTTTCAACATAACATCTGTTATATATAAAACAGGTTATATGCTGGGTTTATTTATAGCCTTTTTAGAGAAAAGCACACTTAGTTCAACTAATAACTTGTCTGAATTAATTTTACACATGTGGTTTTAATTTTGGATTTACAGATTGCATCAATTTATCTGATTTTCTTCACATCAAATGAAGGAAATTAAGTACGTATTATGCTAGCATGAAACATGTTTTCCTTAAAGCACTTTTTTCTGTTCACAGTGATTAGGGTGGTCAGGGTGGTAGCACCATTATTGTTTGTTGTTCCCACAGTTTCTATTTTTCTATTGAAATCCAAATTTGTTCTTTTTGTTAACTCAATCACTCTAAGTAAGTTCCTTCGGAGCTTATTTCTAAGAAATGTTCTTAAAAACAGAGCCAGAGTAATTTGCATTGCCCTGAAGGAGCTAATTCAAGGCATTTGCAAATACATCATAATGTGGACACATTTTCCCATTTTTGTTTTTTGTCAAAGTAATTCTATTGCACCTTAATAGTTTCAGCAGAATGAAATATCACTAACTGTACTCCAGTGAAACAAACAAACAAACAAAAAAGAATTTTACTGTAATCATCAATTCTGGATTAAAAGCTTTAATAGAAACAGTATTTTACCTTAGCAAAATACTAGAAGCACACACATGTACATACATATATATGTATGGACACACCATACAGAAATTGACTAAGAAGTCTGTTCATACTTAATTGCTGCACAGAGATTTACCAGTAGCACAGCCTTGCTAATGGTCAGGGTATCTACCTGCGACCTAAACTGTGCAGGCTCAGGAGGAAAAAGCAGGAACTGAAGCAGAAATAAGGAGTAGAAGAGGCTCTCTTGTGACAATTTGATGTTAAAAATTCTAACTTTTTATGACAACTATTACTAAAGAGGTATTAAGTATTATCCCTTTATTGCACATAAGAGTAATGCTGTATCATTTTGGAAAAAAATCTGATGCTACATCATTAAACATGTTAATGTCAAATCACTGATTCAGAATACAGTAGTATCAATAGCTTCACTATTTCATTAATTAATAAAGAACAACAAAGGAATGCATAAGAATTTCATCACATGAACCTTTCAGAAGTCCACTGTGTGATAAAAAATTAGGGTGTTTTTTTTAATAAATTCTTATGCATACGATTTTTTGTCTTCAAGTCCATATATTTTGGTAGCATATCTTCACGTAATACAAGTTAACACAAGGTTAACACTCAGAGGTAATCTTTTTATTTTTCTATACACACAGAAGAAACAGTTTTCACAGGAATTGCCTTCATTAGAAACTATGAGCACAAAACAACCTCTTCTCTCCACCAAGATTACCACATGATCGTCTGGCATACCAGTGCACCATACTGAAAGGAAGGCAGCAATGCTTTCCCTGTATGAACAGCCCAGACCTTTGGGAGGGCTAAGGGTGCCACACATCTATCACAGACACGGCACTGCACAGTCAGGTGTGATGACCATAACGTCTCAGGGGCTGCTATAAAGGTTTGCACATGGTTACTGATTTCTTTTGCTACTGTGTGCATGTTAAGTGCTAAAGTGCCATCGCTGTGGTCTATGTGTCCTGGCATTTTCTTTCCATGTCTGAACTGTAAACACCAGCCTTGCAAGTGCCTTCTGTCTTTGGGTGCAAGTGCTGAGGACACATCTCCTCCTTTCGCCTCACAGAACCCGAAGACATAAATCCTACTTTCAGAGGTACATCAATAATTCTCACCTAGTTACACCTACATTTGTCTCACAAACTGTTTCACGAAGTGGCACTGATCTCACAGCTTGGGGTACAAGGGAAAGCAGCAGCTCACTTTATCAAGTTGATGCCATCTGAAACACATGACTACAACCAAAGAAATGCACAATAAAGGAGTTTGGAATTGCACTCATAATTTTCATGTTTTATTACTGCTTCAGTGCAATTCAGTAAGTAACAATTCATCATAAAAACACGATAAATATGGTTAACTGACATCTATTCCACTCTCGTAACGTAGTGTGCTTCTGCATCATCAGGAAGCTCCTAAATGATTAATGATTTTTTTTCTTCTCTAAGGCTAAAGGATCTAGGGCATTTCAACTTCTGGAGCTCTAAATGATATTTCATGGTTTACCATAACTAATATTATCTGTAACACTCATACTGAAGACACAGAAGATACAGAGATTTCTCAAGATGTCATGCAAATTTTGGAGGATGTTTACAAATTACTTCAGTGTAGGAACTATATTGCAGATCTTGTCCTAAGTGTTTTTATTACTCTAAAGAAGGACCAAACTGACATTTAAGCATTGCTTTTAATAATTCAGCCAATATCTTGGGAGGGTGTTCGCACTGCTTCACCTGCAATTACCTCATCAGGTTTTTGCAGGGTGTTTGATAAAACAAGAGATAAAGTCACACATCAGTGGTCAAACTTAATTCACTTAAGGCATTAAATCCACTCAAGACACTAAGAGTGAAATTCAACTGTTCAGTAACAGTTGAAGAGGAGCAGATAACCTGCACAAAGCACTCACACACCAAGCACAAAGTATAATGTGATCAGAAAACAAAAGGAAAATTTTCCTCACTGGCTACACGTACCAGAGAGAAGGATCTCGTACAAATTCCACCCTGTACTCTTCTGAATATCAAGACAGCCTCACATTTTAATATCTAATGGTTTCAGGAGTGGAAGCTCCTGAATTAAAAACACATCCATCTTAGAAAATGTACAGAAGAAATATTGATTGTATCAATCAAAAAATTATAAAGAGATTAAAAAGGAAGATGGAAGTTCAAAAGCTTCCACTTCCCTGGAGAGGGGAGTTTAAGCACTGCACTTGGGATCACCCTGACAGGGTTGTGTATGAGGTTTTTATTCTTCCTTATCTCTTTCTCCCAGTAGGAGGTCAGAATACCTCTAATAAGAGTGTCATAACTAGCAATCAGTATAGTCATTCTTCCTCTGAACTGGTGACTGTCACAAAGCTTACATTAAACAAATCACAGTAAAAACAGATGCATTTTTCACTTGTATTTCAAGCTCCACTAGATTTCTGTGTAGTTTTAATACTGTGGATTTTACGTGTATTTTTTTTCCTTCTCAACACTATCTGGACTCTGTGTTTACATTTGAAGCTTTCTAAATAATTCAAAGCACGAAATCTAGCTAAACCTACCAAAATGTAAGACACATCCAATCACATTTAACTGAGGAAAACAAAGAGGCAATTGGCAAAAACTGAAAATCCTTTTCAAAACTCATTTGGCCACAAAGTATTCAATTATTTTTGAATAACTTACTGAAAGCCCTCAAAATTTATGCTTTTCTAATTTTGATGTCATTGAACTCTCTATTGAAGGCAATGGGTAACTGAACTAAGTTAACTCTCACTTCAATAGTAACCTAAATGGGCTATTATAAAAGAACGAAAAATCCAGAACTTAATAAATAAAAGAAAAAGCTGTATTACTTTTTGGTTTGTAGGTACCTGTACACCTGTAAGACCATTCAAATATCTTTATTATTAGCAATGTTACATAAAGAAACTATTGAGAAATAACTTTATTTTTATTTAGAATATCATAAGTAAAAATAATTAGCAAGTTTATAAATTATTGCTGGTTTATCTTTGCATTTTTCTGCTAAAAGCTGAAAAGCACTTTGTAAATATTAAGTATCCTTCTAAGTAGACTGTATCTGTTATCAAGGTATTTAAAAGAATCAAAGCAAAAAAAGTACCAATGACTGCTGAAAGTCGAAAAGAAAGTCAATGGCAAAAAAATGTATTTCAGATTCTACAGTCCTGATTACCCATTCACAGTCTTCATCACACAATGACACTCCTCTTTCTCTATGAAGACAAGATGATTCACCACTGCCTTCTCCATAACTGGAATATTAATAAGCAATTATAGCTGTGTTCAAATAATGTTGGCAAACTCAAGAAGTGTGGACTTGATGACTGAACAGTGAGGGGGATTGGGAACTGACTGAATGACAGAGCTCAGAGGGTTGTCATTGGTGGTGCGAAATCAAGCTGGAGGCCTGTATCTAGTGGTGTCCCCAGGGGTCAATACTGGGTCCAGTGTTAACCTATTCATCAGTGACTTAGATGAAGGAACATCAGCAAATTTGCTGATGATACTGAACTGGGAGGAGTGTTGGATACACCAGATGGCTGCGCTGCCATTCAGAGGGACCCTGACAGGCTGGAGAGATGGGCAGAAAAGAACCTCATGAGGTTCAACAAGGGGAAGTGCAAGGTCCTGTATATGGGAAGGAATAACCCCTTGCACCAGTACAGGTTGGGGGCTGACCTCCTGGAAAGCAGCCCTGCAGTGAAGGACCTGGAAGTCCCGGTGGACAACAAGATCAGTATGAGCCAGCAGTGTGCTCTTCTGGCCAGGAAGGCTGACAGTACCCTGGGTTGTATGAGGAAGAGTGTTGCCAGCAGGTCAAGAGGTGATCCTCCCCCTCTACTCAGCCCTGGTCAGGGCCCACCTGGAGTATTGTGTCCAGTTCTGGGCTCTCCAGTACAGCAAGGATACGGAACTCCTGGAGTGTGTCCAGTGAAGGGTGACTAAGATGGTTAAAGGACTCATCTTTCATATGAGGAAAGACTAAGGGAGCTGGGCCAGTTCAGCCTGGAGAAAAGGCGACTCAGAGGGGATCTCATTAATTTTTATAAATATTAAAAGGGAGAGTGTCTAAAGGATGGGGCCAGACTCTTCTCATTGGCACCCAAAAATAAGACATGAGGCAATGGGCACAAACTGCAGCAAAGGAAGTTCCACCTGAATATAAGGAAGAACTTCTTTACTGTGAGGGTGACTAAGCACTGGAACAGGCTGCCCAGAGTGGTTATGAAATCTCCTTCCCTGGAGATACTAAAAAACTGTCTGGACAAAACCCTGGTTCATGCGCTCTAGGAGTACCTGCTTGAGCAGGGTGGTTGGACTAGATGACCTTCAGAGGTGCCTTCCAACCTCAATGATTCTATGATTCTGTGACTCAAACTAATGAATAAAACTACTATCAAGGATTTTTTTTTTTTAAAAAGCACATTTTCACTGAAAATAGTAGGGGGAAGGGGTCACGGCTGGGCTTGTGCCAGTGGGGCAGCAGTTTGGAATTGATGAAGGCAGGGAGGCCTCCCACCCCCCTAGGCTGAAACTGGTGAACTCGACTCGCTCCCTGAAATGCCTGTACACCAATGCACGCAGCATGGGGAACAAGCAGGAGGAGTTAGAAACCCATGTTCGGTCAGGGGATTATGATCTGGTAGCAATTACAGAGACATGGTGGGATAGCTCACATGACTGGAATGTGGTCATGGATGGCTATGTCCTACTCAGGAAAGACAGGCCAGAGAGGCGAGGTGGTGGAGTTGCTCTTTATGTGAGAGAGCAACTGCAGTGCATTCAGATCTATCCAGGGGCGGATGAGGAGCTAGTTGAGAGCCTGTGGGTAAAAATCAAGGGGCAGGCTGGTAGGGTTGATACTGTCGTGGGTGTCTATTACAGGCCACCAGATCAGGGTGAAGAAATTGATGAGGCCTTCTACAGGCAGCTGACAGCAGCCTCGCAATCCCAGGCCCTGGTTGTTGTGGGGGATTTTAACTACCCAGATATTTGCTGGAGAGACCACTCGGCCAGCCACCCCCAATCCAGGAGGTTCCTCGAGTGCATCGATGATAACTTCTTGATGCAAATGGTGGATGAACCAACCAGGAGGGGAGTGACGCTGGATCTGATCCTCACTAACAAGGAGGGTCTGGTTGAGGCTGTGAAGGTTGAGGACTGCCTGGGCTGCAGTGATCATGAGATGGTGAAGTTCCGAATCTCATGTGGCATAAGCAGAATTACAAGTAAGATTGCTACCCTGGACTTCAGGAGGGCCAACTTTGGCCTCTTCAAGCAATTGTTAGGGGAAATTCCATGGGACAGATTACTTGAAGGTAAAGGGGCCCAAGACAGCTGGTTAACATTCAGGGACAGCTTCTTCTGGGCTCAAGATCAAAGCATTCCGATATGTAGGAAGTCAGGGAAGGGAGCCAGGAGACCTGCTTGGTTAAGCAGGGAACTGCTGGCCAAACTTAAATGGAAGAGGAGAGTTTACAAATCGTGGAAGGAGGGGCTGGCTACTTGGGAGGAATATAAGGATATTGTCAGAGGATGTAGGGAGGCAACTAGGAAAGCCAAGGCCTCCTTAGAATTAGATCTTGCCAGAGGGGTCAAGGACAACAGGAAGAGCTTCTTCAAATACATGGCAGATAAAGCCAATGTCAGAGGCAATGTAGGCCCACTGATAAATGAGGGGGGTACCCTGGTGACAGAGGATACAGAGAAGGCAGAGCTATTGAATGCCTTCTTTGCCTCTGTCTACTCTGCCGGAAGTTGTCTTGAGGAGCTCTGTACCCTGGAGACCCCAGATGGAGACAGGACAATGGAGAAGATTGCCTCAGTTGATGAGGATTGGGTCAGGGACCAATTAAGCAACCTGGACATCCATAAGTCCATGGGTCCAGATGGGATGCATCCACGAGTGTTGAGGGAGCTGGCTGAGGTCATTGCTAGACCGCTCTCCATCATCTTTGCTAAGTCGTGGGGAACGGGAGAGGTGCCTGAGGACTGGAGGAAGGCAAATGTCACTCCAATCTTCAAAAAGGGCAAGAAGGAGGACCCGGGTAACTACAGACCGGTCAGCCTCACCTCCATCCCTGGAAGGGTGATGGAACGACTTATCCTTGGTGCCATCTCTAGGCATATCAAGGATAAGAGGGTCATTAGGGGCAGTCAGCACGGCTTCACCAGGGGGAAGTCGTGCTTGACCAACCTTCTAGACTTTTATGAAAACACGACCAGGTGGCTGGATGATGGTAGAGCAGTGGATGTGGTCTATCTTGATTTCAGCAAAGCATTTGACACGGTCTCCCACAGCATCCTCGCTGATAAATTGAGGAAGTGTGGATTAGATGAGCAGGTAGTGAGATGGATTATTAACTGGCTGGTGGGAAGAAGCCAGAGAGTAGTGGTCAATGGGGCGGAGTCTAGTTGGAGACCTGTGTCTAGTGGAGTCCCTCAGGGGTCAGTACTAGGACCAGTATTATTCAATATATTCATAAATGACCTAGATGAGGGAATTGAGTGCACTGTCAGCAAGTTTGCTGATGATACAAAGCTGGGAGGAGTGGCTGACACTCCAGAGGGCTGTGCTGCCATCCAGAGAGACCTGGACAGGCTGGAGAGCTGGGCAGGGAAAAATTTGATGAAATATAATAAGGGCAAGTGTAGGGTGTTGCACCTGGGCAGGAACAACCCCAGGTTCCAGTATAGGTTAGGAAATGATCTCCTAGAGAGCAGTGAAGGGGAAAGGGATCTGGGAGTCCTGGTGGACAGCAGGATGACCATGAGCCAGCACTGTGCCCTTGTGGCCAGGAAGGCCAATGGCATCCTGGGGTGCATTAGAAGGGGTGTAGTCAGTAGGTCAAGAGAGGTTCTTCTTCCTCTTTACTCTGCCCTGGTGAGGCCACATCTGGAATATTGTGTCCAGTTCTGGGCCCCACAGTTCAAGAAGGACAGGGAGCTGCTTGAGAGAGTCCAGCGAAGAGCCACCAAAATGATTAAGGGAGTGGAACATCTCCCTTATGAGGAAAGGCTGAGGGAGCTGGGGCTCTTTAGCTTGGAGAAGAGGAGGCTGAGGGGGGACCTGATTAATGTTTATAAATATTTGAATGGTGAGTGTCAGGAGGATGGGGCCAGGCTCTTTGCAGTGATGACCAATGATAGGACAAGGGGCAATGGGTGTAAGCTGGAACACAGGAGGTTCCGCTTAAATTTGAGAAAGAACTTCTTTACAGTAAGGGTGACAGAGCACTGGAACAGGCTGCCCAGGGAGGTTGTGGAGTCTCCTTCTCTGGAGACATTCAAGACCCGCCTGGACGCCTTCCTGTGCAAACTCATCTAGGTGTTCCTGCTCCGGCAGGGGGATTGGACTAGATGATCTTTCGAGGTCCCTTCCAATCCCTAATATTCTGTGATTCTGTGATTCTGTGATAGTACATATTCATTTTATCAGGTTGTTTCAACTCTATAAAATCCATAGAGTTGTACAGCAAATTTACTACTGCTTCTGTACTTTTAGAGATGTTAAGTCTGGTAACACCTGTGACAACTTTGACTCCAAATAAGAAAGAAAGTTATGAGTCTGTTAATGCAGAGTCATAAACTGAATTAACTAACAAAGACTCTTTACAGTTTACAGTGTAAGTCCTGCAATAAACATCAAGGAAAAAAAAAAGAACAAAATATCTTCAGATTTACCTGAGGAAATGTAAACAGTTCACAACAGAAGAGCAAGTTGAAAGGGTCACACCTGAGAAAGCAGCTAACTTTTCAACTTCAAAAGTTATAATTTTAAAAGGTGTGTTTTGTCACTCACTCCTCCAGAACTGAAAAGCAAGATATTGCTTATTTTACTTTAGCCTAAACCCACAGAACCTTCAAGGGGTTTCACCAGGTTTTGAAGCAAGCCCCTGGAGAGATAGAATTGAAAACAACAACAACAAAAATAATAAACAAGCTGCCACTGCCCTAGGACCTCAGCTCAGGCTGCTCTGTATCAGCTTAGCAGATCAGGACACCTTCCTGCACTCTTAAGGAGCTTGGATTTCACTTTGCAGTGCTGGGTGCTACACCTCATACAGAGAAGGTGATACCAGGACAGCTTTATGCCAGTGCTACACATCTCCCAAAGCTTTTAAGTGAACACTCAATTTCAATGTGTTTTGACAGCCTGAGTGAAAGCACTGGCAGTGCCTCTGCAGCCACCCGCCAGCATGGCTTTCCCAAGCAGGCCATGCTTTGTAGCGATGGGAAGCAAGAGCTGTCACCGAATGGGTGTTTTCTGTACCTGGAAACTGCAGCCTTAATGAATAAATATGCTTAAAAATTCCACTCACATGCTCAAACCTGGTTCTAAAGCAAACCTGGAAATCTTTGTGTCAATGATCCTTAAACTGAAAGGATTTTGTTTAAAACCCAGTTGCTCACACTCAGCCTCGAAGCAGTCACACAACACCCCCCTCCCCAACCAGACAGCCCAGCAGTACTGGAGGCTCCCTGGCAGCTGTGCAAACCCCTCGTCTTCACAGCCTCCCCCAAACCATGCCAGTGAGATCCAGTGAAACAGGGGTCTGAGACCTCCCAGGGGCAGAGACGTGGGCAGCAGTGCTGGAGGTGAGCCCATAAGCAGCCTCTCCTGGGGATGCACAACGTGGAAAAGCCTGATCCCGAGAACCCAGAGGCAAGGCAAGTTCACTGAAGGGGGAACTGAGAAGCGGAACAAAAGGTGATGTTCCGGCTTCAAAGAAGTAAGTGGCAAAACCCAACCCGGATATCTCTAAAGCCTTATTTTCTATAAGCAAACAAAAACCTTGTTGCTTATAAGCAAGCTAAACTGAGCTAAACTTTTGCAATACAAAAAAGTGAACTTTTTGTGTCCACAGGTACACACTGATAAACTTTACTAACAAATGATTACCACTAACTTTTCAGAAGATGCCACGAAATTGCAAGGCAGCTATACATACACACAAATTCTAAAATTTTCATGGATTCTTCTAAAGTCCTCGAGGGTGCCTTTTCTCTAGTGAGTCAAAATGATGCATTCTTTAAAACTAATTTTAATGACAGTCTAAGTAGTAGAACCTGATAGAAAAGGAGTGGTATTAGGATGTCTCTCCAGGTGTGTTTATTCACCAGCAGTTTTAAGAAAAATCAGATTTGCTGGGTGGATTTATTTGAGATGTTTGCAATAATATGACTTAGAAAAAATATTTCAGATGGGAAACAGAACATATTGGTACCTGCCTAATGAAGTAATGTAATTACTGTTTTCAGTGTCAGAATGCAATAATAGGCTTATTTCCCATTAGAATTTGCTCTTAATACCTGAGTGGATAACCACAGATACCAAAAGCCATGAAATCCAAATTTCAGCTTAAGTTCAATATATTTTCAATGGAAATACGCTCTATTTCACTTAAAACCACATTTTAAAAATCCACAGGTAAATAAACAGTGTGCAACTTGCTTTAGCAGTTTTGAAAAAAAATAGAGTGACGTAATATCCAGCAGAGAACATATGGGATTTTTCGATCTGTGGGACTTTGTTTCCCCTGCAAACAGTGAATATCCATCATTCTGCGCATTCTGGAGCATGGTGCACTGGAGTAAAGCATCCACCATACAAGAGCCCCTGAGTTGGCAGCTATGTTTTGCAGACAGACCTTGAGAGACAGGTGTATTTCAGGTTCTCTTTGGTGGATGGGAGAATGATTCATAGCACTGCAGGATAATCTCTGTGGACACTTCTTTTGCAATAAAAGGAGACAGGCTCTGGCTGTAAGTTTTAAGAGACATGCTGAATATAGACCCTTCCTTGAATTTCATCAGGATAGTGAAACCATCTATAGGGGAAAAATACTTGATGTATTACAAGAAATTATATTTTACCGAATTTCATTGCATTTCAGTTTTTAGGTGTTTATGTTCCTAAGTTTTTCCTGTAGAGCTGGCTGAAAATGAATAAACATACTGCCCATAAATTGGAAAGGGGAAGAGACAAAGTCTTTCCATTTGAACAAAAATCTGTGAAGTACAGCTTTCAACTTTTGGCTTGTAAATTTACTGCCTTAGAAAACTACTAATCAAACACAATCAAGAAGAGAGACGCTCTAGATTTAGTTATCATTTGTTGCTATAAGAAGCAGTGGAACAATAAATATAATATAAAGCAAAATGCCTAACTCTTCAGCCCAAGAGATCTGCACCAAACAAAAACTCTCCAAGGAGCTACTAAAGAATCCAGTTGATAACTTTCAACACACTTGAAGATTTCATTTCCACAGTTTAAACTGCTTAAGTCACCTTTGAACTCAATGGAAACAGTCCAAAGAACTTGGCAGGACTCACAACATGTACACTCAACCGTGAATTTCCCTGTCGTCGGCAGAGTCTATTTGCTGAAGAACTGGTCCAATGTGTAGTTAAGTTACAGTTAAGTACAATGTATGCACAGAAAATAATGTAAAAGGATATCCGAGGTAAAGCAGAGATACAAAAGAAAACAACAGGCAATAATTACAATTGCACATGGTGATGACTTTACTTTTACAGCATTGTTCCTCCTTTCTATCGGTTCAATGCATTTGTTCTTTATTGTCTCCTATTTAAGGAATACGTAAAATGACTCTTAGCCCTAGGGAGTTCAGCTCTGGAGAAATGACACAGACACACAACCCTGAGAAAAGATAATGAGGAATGAGCCTCAAGAGATTCAAAATTCAAGTGTGGTTTAATTGAAAAAGTTGAAGAAGATCAGAGGAAAACATCTTTTTTCTCAAATCATTTCAGCTTCTGCTATAAACAAAGATGAATGTTTCTCAAGTTTTAACCATTAATAATGTTGCTGTAAAGCACAAGTATGCAAAACAAAATTAAATAAACAGGACTGATTCATCATTACACTCCAGTTGTTTCATACTGCTCTGGTGAAGCAGTAAATCCAGAAAAAAACATGTTGTTAAACCAGCTTTATGGCTGTTCTGCCAGGCACAGAGCAACTCATCACAGATATGTAGCACAAACCAATTTGAAAAATCTCTTCCTATTTTTTGTGTCTCTGTCCTCTCTCCAATTTGAGCCATTGTTTAGGTATATTTTGTGCAAATTAGCTTCAGGTAGGCATCTGAACAGACCTTCTGGTCAGGCACTTTACAATGGATTATCTGCAGCCAGGGATGCAGCTGTCCCTGGCCATTTCACAGGATTAAGCTCTCTAGTTGCCCTCTTGCTCCTTTGACCCATCCTGTACTTAAAGCCTATTTAGTGATACTTTCATGTTGTTACTCACCCCTGCAGCAGCTCCACAACATAAAGCAGGTGTGAACCGAAGATGATCACTAACCCTGACTCCTGTCCTACAACGCTGCCTGGCTGCAGTCCAGGACAGAGCCAGGGCAGGACTGGGATCAGTGAATGTAAGCCGTACAAACAGATGAACAAATCTGATGATGCATTACTAAGAACTATAACAAAAGGGGGGGCGGAAACCACCCAAAATGCAAAATCTCTGGAAAACAAATGTGCCTATGATGCATACCTGCAATTTGTAAGGTACTGCTCAGCAAAGCACTTACACTGACATTGCTGGAGCTGAGCTCTCTAAAGCACGTTAGCACACTTTGGTTAGAAATGAAACACCTCTTAAAAACACTTCATGACAGTTCCCAGGTGGTGAGAATAGGGCATCCACTTTGGCACTACGCACCCAAGGGTGAGAAAAGCAGGACATGCAGCAAAGGTGGCGGGAGTGTAGCTAAGGTGCTAAATGCACTTCAGGCCCCCTTCACGTGTGAGAAACTAATCCACAGCTGCTCAGCTGCATGCAAGTGGTTTCCCACGCTACACTTGTGTCTGGCTGGCTGCCAGCCCATTTCAGAGGTGGGAAGTGAAAGTGAACCTCTGTACCCGTTTGATTCCTTTAGAACAGGGAAATAACTTATGACCTGTTATCCATGTCAGAAGATACCAAGGTGGCCTTCCCAACTGCCGCTCTGCACTTTCAGCAGCTCACACCCCCTTTACGTTCACAGCCTCACTGAGGCTCTCTGCTTTGGCACTGCTATTCATGGCCATGTCAACAGTGGAACTGCAAAGCCCTTATTTCCTTACCCTAAGATGAATTTTTCCCAGTTTCAAACCTATTTTATCCCTATTCTCAACTGAATTAAAAATCATCTTTTCCTGATACGTAGGGAAAAGAAAGAATTACTTTGTATATCCTTACTCTCTTTTATTTCCAAAACACCAGCAGGAGAGTTCCGTTCTTAGGAAAGTCAGAGAGGACAAGAAGGCATGGACAAACACATTGCTAATCAAAGTTCACATATAATTGCACCAAAAATAAGACACAACAAGATTTTAAATGCAAATACGATGGTTTAGAACCCCACATAAAGAAAGAGTTCAAATTACCTGGCATAAGGACAAGGAAGACATCCACTTATGATATTATAATATATAATATTCACTCCTCTCTCAATGGATGACTTGCAAAATCCCCCTTTGATATATTTACCAGGTAACACTTAACTCGGGAGAGGACATTTGCAGACACTTACGGACTAACGTTAAACTACAACTCTCCAATGTTTCACACTTACAGGATAAACTGTAGGTGGGAGAATGAAGAATCAATACAGCTACAGAAATGTAAGTACAGAAACTGATGCAGATGAATTTTGAACAGCTCAGCTCTCAGTTATGTCACCACAAGTTGCATTACATGTGCTTGATAGCCCTGAAGATTTGTCTGAGGATTCAGAGTCCTTAGCTTTTAGTCATTCGGGTAGGATTTTCATTAGATTAAATAACCAATCCTCTGTTCAGTTACTGTCAGCATTTTCAGCTCAAGTGGTAGATGAATCTATAGCACTTAAAAAATCTGAAAAGCATTTACATGGTTTTCAAGAAAATTATGCATACACATTGAACCATTCCCTCCTGCCCTCTTTCCATTGGCTGTGATCACACTCCTTTGAAATGAGATAAAATTACAAGTGTGCATTCATGATTAACTTTAATTAGCAAACACATACAAATCAATTATTAAATAATCACCTAATTAGCAGGAATAGTAAGCTGTGAGAAGTAATCAGTGAGAGAAACTTCAGAGATGGATGAGAAAGCAAACGGCAGTGAGCAAGCACACACTCAGAGCCAAGTTCAGCACTGCTGAAGAGGAAAGGAGATGGGATCTGGAAAGCTCTGACCTGTCTTCCAGTCCAAGTCATAACTATATTCAGTAATTTCTGTAAAACTGCAGGTCCTCAGGCTTCACTGTGATTACAAGAAATGAATGGAGCTGCAATACCTAGATGTTGTGTTACTGCACTGAGCTCCTTCACAGCACATGAGATCAGGAATTTGGGGAATTTTATTTTCCAATTATTTTAATAACTTTATTTCATTGTGAAGACTCTTTTAGCCATATTCTAGCAGGCTACAGAGACAAGAACAGGTCTAGCCATCCTAGCCGCTCTATTCATTCACTGTTTCATCTTCCTTTCAAATCTTGGCTCAGATATAGATATATCAAGAGGATCCAGTGGTCAGGGCAGCCAGTCTATTGACACAACTGCTTTTTCTTTTGTTGAAATGGATGGGATCTTTGCAAGAATTCCTAGGACCACAACTTTGTCTGGTAGTATCACAATTTATAGGCAATATAATAAAGGGGCTCTGAGCTGTGCTTCATTGTGATCATCATTTTTTAATATTAGAGAACGCACATCATAAACTACTCCAGTGAGGGAAGAAAAAGTTTGAATAGAATTTGGATTTCCTGACCAGCTTATTGCATGACCATATGCATGATATGCTGCCCAGGGTGGAGGGTAGGTACTGGTTTTGGAACAGAGTAATTGGACTCAAGTACCATTCAGGTGACTTGATCTTGACAGAAACTATCTTGCTCAATTTCTGGAGGAAAAAAAACCCCAGAGAATCACTCCCTTGATGGATAGGGCAGTAAAGGAATTCTACATATGTTTTGTTTTTAAAATAGATTACTCCAGAAATGTAATTTCGTCTTCAAACATCTAACAAGGAGAAAAAAACAACCAACCAAACAAACAAACCACAAACCTTTCCTTTCTTTTTGCATTCCTCAAATGAAATACTTTGTAGAATGATCTTTATTCATCTTCTCTCCAGCACCACTATTTAAAATATTGTCTTTCTTTATAACAAACAGAAAAGCACTACTCATGTGAGTTCTAAAAATTACAATGTCCCATCTTCTTTATATGATAAATCATTTATTCTCCTAATATGCAGTGCATAGTGCAGTTCTCTTAAGTATTTCTGACTTGATATGGATTCAGCTTTCTCTCTCCTCAGTTTTACTCATCTAACAAAATCATAGCACAAATGGCATTACAGAGTGTACCTTATAATGCTTCTGATGTAAAAGCTTATCTTAGTCTGCTTTCACCAGAGATTTCTGCCTATGCTTTAACAAAGGTAAATGAAAGGAAAATTTAGAGACTTTGAAAATCTTTCTAAAGGAGATTACATGGCATATCTTCGTAACAAGAAAAAATGAAAATATTTTTTTAAAAAGCAAGTACCTAAGAATGTTTAGCCTAAAATACAAGTTTTAGAACAGTCCCAAAGCCAGTAAACCATTGTTGTCAAGACCATCCAGCACTGAAGACAATCACTGAGATTGTCGGAGCAGTGAGCTGGCAATTTCAGTCCCACCTACACTTTCTTCTTGCTGAACTGTGCAGCAAAGTTGGCTCTCAGGAAAAAGAAAAAAAAAGTTACTCTCCAACTTATTCTTTCAGAAGGCTACTCAGAAAAGACCAAGAGCTAAAGGCTTTAATGATCTCAGAATGAGATATGAGGATTACTGTGAATACTCCAAAGTATTCACAATGTGCTCTGCATTTCCCAGGCTACAGAGCCGATGAAAAACTAGCATCTGTAAAACAAAATGTTTTTAATCTTGTTGTAAAAACTAGTTCCTTTTTTCCTGAGAGAGGAGCATCACAAGAACAGCAATCATTTATGCAAACTGTATGCTAAGTTTTGAAACCTATTCTTGACTTAAATCTCTGGCAAAGCATAAGATAAGGACTCTAATGCAAAAGCCAATTGATTAACTGACTGCCTTAGTCTCTAAATGGAAAGGATTGCCATTGTGAGTTTCCTGGATTGTTTAACAGCATACATTTGTGCTGGACCACTTTCTTTACAATCTGTTTTTGCTTATGAAATGATGCATCCTACAGAGGACATTACTTTTTCACAAGACAAGAATGATTCATAATCACAGTGTTGCCTTGATCAGAATCTATTCTCTTTCTTGCTGTATCCTACACTAAACTGATGGGCTGGCCAGCCAGAATGCCTGTCATGCTCAACAAAAACTACCCTCCTGTTGTACTGATAATACAAACTGTTTATTAAAAAAACCCACCACCACCAAAAAAGAAAGGCAGAAAAAAGATTTTTTTGCTGAAGGCAATCAGCTGAAATCCCTTTCAGGCTTATCGGCTTGAACTGAGGATTATCTATTCCTCATGCAACACTAAATATATAAAGAAAAATATACTGCCCTGTTTCAGCAGAGAAAATGCTGGTCTTTGAGCTGGAATAAAAGCACCAAGAACACACCGAGTGCTGCTGCTGCTGCTAAGTATTTTGTACAGACAAAACCCCTTAATACAACGAATTAAGAGTTTTGCCCCACTAAAAGATTACATTCACAGTAGTGTAACAGATTTCAGGAAGAATCTGTCAAAAATTTCCTTTTGAATAGAACAGTGCATTGATAATAGTGTGTTTTCTGCACCATAACAATGTGATGCTGTGACAGGGCCACATGCCTGCTTCCTTCAAAGCCTTGACAAACCCAGAATGAAAACAGAGCTCATCCTCTAATTCCACATAACAGCTATTACATTTTTAATACACAGAAAAGAAGCGTTTCCCTCTCTTACCTTTAACAGGCATGTGCTGAAAGAATGCTCCAAGACATTTTTCAGTAAACTGGTGATAGAGGAATCCCTGACTTACACAGGGCAGCTGCCATGGCACAGTACTGAAATTGTCAGATGATGTGGTCAGAATTAGCCAGTGGCTTGATAAAAATCAGCTTACTTCAGATCTAATATAGACACTGCGTAGAAATATTATAGGACCAAAAGGACAGCTGTGGAACAAGCCATGATTTAAGAGTGCTATACCTATTATGTTTAGTAGTACAGGAAATGTAATGTTATTGTTTCTGAGCCATATAAATGAGTCCTATGAAATTTAAAATACCCAGAGTCCTCCTTTGAAAAATTCTGTAAAAGTATAACATTTATGCAAATGTAACTCAAACTATAATGAAAGGATTGTCATAACTTCCCAAACCCTTTCTCACAAGCAAAATCACCCAAATGGACTTTTAAGTTCTCAATATGAAAAGAAAATCTGTTTACTCTGTTTACCATTTTTCCACTTCTTAAATTTACTAAAATAATGAAAACAGACCATTAAAAGAAGACTGTAAGAAATACTAATATCAATTTAGCCTATTGATCAGCAAAAACCAGAGCGCTGTAATGAATAATCTCAGAAGAGTGAAATCATAACATCCCCCAGGAAATTCCATCCATGCCCACTTCTGTCTCGTGGAGAGTCAGCAAAACCTCTGGATCAAGGGTAGATTGATCCAGTAAAACTTCAAATTTTTTTCTGCCAGAAGTATGCATATTATCAACCAAAGCAGCCACTGCTGTCTTCTGCACCTTCCTGCAATGCCATGAGGCTTCTGCTCCACGACACAGACATGCCTGCTTTGACGTTTTAGACAGTTTCCATTTTTGAGCTGCAGTATTTTACTGGAAATTTTATATTTTATATTTTATATGGAAAAGGTTTGCATTTTAGGAGCCATTAATACTGCACTAGAAAAAAAGATAGCTAATATTGCTTTCACATCCTGTTGCAGCAATCAGAAACAGTGAGACAATGGTTATTTTTCAGATTACATGAACTACCTTTAAGTCAGGAAAAAGTTTCCATAGAAAAAAAGTTTTTAAAAAAGTATTTATGATGACCAGTATTTCACAAAATTAAGATAAAGCTTTTGGATGTATAACAAAGGATATGAGTGCCAACACTTACGTGAACAAAAAGTACACATTTTACCATTATCTCATGAGAAATAAAGTTTAGCAGATAAATAACATGCACTGCGATACAGCTAAATCATCTGCCATGTTTGTATAAGTTGAGAGGAGCTGTGATAAGTACTTATCCTTGTGATAAGTGCTAAGGTGCAGCAGTAAAATAAAGATTACCCTGGCACTGATGTAGAGGCACAAATGGTTCTATGGTTGCTCATTATGACCAGTTGTAGCACTGCTAAGATTGGTGGTTAGGGATAAATAGATACATTTACCTTTATTTAAGAAGTAATCTCTCTGCTAAGCATAAGGAATAAATTCAGAAAACAGCAAACAAAATGTTAAAGTGTTTCATTAAGTAGGCTCTTTCTGGAATAGCCAGGAGGTGACAAAGGACTGAACTTCTTTCTGTCAAGCTGAATACAACTACAAATCCAATCAGCATAAGCAACTATCTCAGTTCTGAGTCATGTGCATCAAATGTGGGTACTATTGCATTTACTATGCATTGAAGATTAAACTGATGGTCATCTCTGGAAACTTTGCTAGCCAATGACACAAAATGGTAGAGCTGGTAGTATGACTCATACTTACCTACATATATATGCACACATAACTCTTGTGACAACAAAGCAACAGCACACAACATTGAGTTCTGTGTGGTAAAAAAGATGAACTGCATCACTTCCTTGGCAGAGAGACAAAATGAAGAAGGAATATCCTCCCATCGTCTCTGCTGAGAAATCTGGCCAATATTCAGTCTCTGCTGTGGAATCTTTTCTATTTTGTGTTACTAATCTTACAACACACTGTGGTTCTGCAGATACTTATCAACCAACACAAAAATGGTGAAAAAATTCTGTTTTGGCACTAAGTCTTCTTTTAAATAGAAAATGAAGACAATTTAAATTTTCCCACAGATTTTGTACATACAAGTCAGGCTTCAAATCAAACCCAAGAGACTGATGAATTGCATGCATTCCCAGAAACATGTGAATACTTTGAATCGAGTGACACAGTCACATGCAATGTAGGTGCCATCACTTTTATTAACTCATAAACCAATCTTTGCCTCTGGAACCTGTGCAGCAATAATACTAACAGTTCTCAGTGAAACCTCAGAGCTTCATTCGTTCATTCAACCCGAGCACTGAGGAATTATCATGAACAAAGGATGCCTCATTCTTTCTGGAGCATAAAAAAAAGAAATCGTGACTCACCAGTTTATTGCTGTGCTCTGTGACACGTCCTGTGCAAAGGAAATCTACCTCTACCTTTAGAAATTGGACAGGGGACAAATGATGTGACATTTCTTTGAACCTTGGAAATAAGGAAGCAGAAATGGGCCTTCTCTTTAGCAGCAGATTGCTTGGTCTGTCAGCTTTCTGTAACTTCAGAATATAAATTTCTAGTGTGGCTGCACAGCACCTACAATTCATATAAATCAAGGCAACCATGGGCTTGCTGTTGCTTCAAGTCACTAGCCACATACTCTGTCTCTGAACCAGCACTGACACCTGTGAACCAGAGGAGTGAGGTGGAAACTAATCACTGTTTGTAGGATTATGCTATCATTATTTGAAGGTAAAATGATTCCCAGTTTACTTTTGGAGGTTTGCATTAAACATAGTTAAAGCCTTAAAGATTTGATCATTCAGTTGTAACTCAGGGAAAAAAGGGCCATGTGCTCACACAGAAGAGTTGAATACACAGGGACTGTAAAAGCAGTGCCTTCCTGAAGCTGAAATGTGGTCTCTGACAATGTAATGTTACATGTTCCTAAAGTTGAAAAAGTAGGACAAATCTACCATGAGAAAAGCACTCCAAGTTCCCAACTCGACACTTGAAACACCAGTATGTCATGGATGATTTTAGGGCAGCTTAAGAAGTAGTCCTTGTACATTATGCACATTTTATGGCCTGAAATTCATAAAATACTCTGTCAGTCATGAAAACTCTGTGAGCAAGCAGAAGGCACTTTAATTAAAGAAACCTGTTACTTTAGAACACAGTAAAAATCTAAATTTAGAGACAACCTCCAGGAAAAGGAAAGTTCCTTATTTTATAACCCAGTTTAGGGAGAACAAGAAAGTGGAAGAGTAAATACCACAGGCAAAGCTGTATTCAAATTCACTTCTCCAGCACAAAAGGACCAACACGTGGTAACATGTGGGAGAGGAAAGGGACTCCATTTTCAGAGCGAGGATGGAGCCGATGTAACCTAAATTATGGAGCACTTTGATTGAAGTGGACGTTGCTGCAGCCCCCCACCCCTCAGGCCTGGATTAGCATTTGGCCTGGACAGCTGCTTGCAGCCTTCTGCACTGTTGCAAATGGTATGGCCAACGTGAGAGCAGGGACCACAGCACAGGGCTGGCCCAGGGACAGGGACAGAGGCCCTGCCTCTGCTCCCCTGCTGAGACAGCTCTGTCAAGGAGAGCTACTGCGGCAGAACAGCTCTGGGGTGGGGATGCCCTTACCACATTCACAAGCTACCTATGGCAATTAAGAAGGAACTTTTGCTTTTCTATAGACAATACAATTTTTGGTGAAATGTGTAGAGAGTGGTCTCAAGCTAACCTGAGAGGTGGGAGGCACATTATTTCTCAAGAAGAAGGTAAATAGTGTGCAGACAAGATCCTTGCAACTGAGAGCAAACCTATGCTGCTCAGACAAAAGATGCATTTCCCACCAAGCCGTGAGTGTCAATGACTGATAATGTCAAGTGCCACGATGCAAAGAAACCTCCCTCCGGCATGAGCTAGAGCCCGTCTGCCACAGGCGGGTGGCAGGGAGACGGCACTCACTGCTGCAACTCCCTCGAGATCCAACATGTGAAGGTATTATCAATCTTAAAACTCTGCAGAAACAAGAGACTTTTTGGGGAAGTCAAATAAGTGAAGTATTGGCCATTCCTTAAACAAGACTTCCATCCCATTACTGAGATTTCAAGTTAGATATAGACATACTTATTGAAACAATTAAACCTCAATTATCATGGAGCCTTAATTGTAAGGATTTTAGTCTACATCTTTCAGCCCTGTCTCTCTCTTCTCTCAGTTGTTACGCTGCTGTCATTCCCACTCCTCTTTCTTCCCTGTATGAACATTATATAGGAATAATTAGGTGATTTGAAAAAACCTTAATTTTTACTGAGAGCTGACAAAGCATAAATGCTCTTCAAATGTATCAAAAAGTAGCAAACATGCTGATGTTTGAAGATGAAAAGCATATAAAAATTAAAAAAAAATACTCAAGGAAAAATAAAAACTTTAAACTACTCTCTTGAAGACCTGAGAGGATTTAATCCTTTAAACCCATTAATATTTTGGCATCAGTTTGCAGTTACTAAAACCACACTTGACTGAAGGTTTTCTTTGTAACAATGAGTTATAGAGACACTACACAGAATTCAATAACTTAGATTGTGTGCTAATACTTAGTTCAAAATGATGCCCTAAAGGGATTAAAAAAACCCAACAAACAAACCCCAAACCCACAACCACCCTCAAAAACATACAAAACTGCCCCTCCAAAAACCGAACCCCCAAAACATTTAAAGAGAGGGAGCAGCACATAGCCCCTTCTCTGGCTTTCTCTGACACCTTGCCCTGGGGTCAGGATTTCAGAGGAGTCACCAAACTGGCTTCAGAATAAAACGGAAATGATAGAAACTGCAATTCTTTGTATTTATATGAAAATATTGATTTTTTGGGGAGGTTGGAGGTATGCTCTTTGCAGGCCACAACACTCTAGCTCTACAGGCACTGGCTGAGGTTGGTGCTTTAGGCAAAGGAGAGCTCTGCTGGCATCACTGCTGGGGGAGCCCCAACTGTAGAACGCTTCACCCCCGTTTTGTTGGGACACTCTCTGGGAGGAGGAAGCATGTGTTGTGGTAAATGCTTTAACCAACAAGCAAAAGATATTTTTTTTTCTCCAACTACAGTGTGTGCCAAAGGCTCCTGACTGACTACAACAGAAAATTCACAAGTGCAAGACTGCTTCATTTTACTCTGCGTGAAAAGTGTGCCACAGACCCCATCTCCCTCCTCAGCATTTCTTGGTGGCTCTTTTAAGCAGCTTCCCACACAGCGTGATGGCTTTTGAGGTTCTTGGTTCACAGTTTAAGCTCTTGTAAGGAAGCACAGCACCCAGAAATGCAGTTTTGCAACAGTCAGTATAACAACTGGTTAAGTCTTGATGTGACTAGGACTCATGCTTTTGCCAAAAGATTATTAATAGAGCCTGAATTAGAAGTCAAAAGCAACTATCCCATATAATATTAATAATTTTGAAGAAGGAAATATTTTATATACATATATTTCATATATTGTATTTGGTGCAGTAGTAAAAAATACAACATTATTTATATCTTATGGTCTATTAAATGATTATAAAATAGTTCGTCTGGCAACAGTTTGGTCCTGTTAATGACATAGTTTTCCCCCTTGTGATTGACCAAATATAGCATTAACTATGAATAATCCATAAATAAATTACCTTCAAAAACATGTAACTGAAAATATATACATGGGCACATAGCAGTTCAGCTGTAACTGAAAGGACACCAATAGATGGACTAGGAGAAGACAGAACTCTTCCATATGTTTTTTTGAAGATTCATTGTAGCATCTGGAATACATTAAATATAATTTGATAAATCCTGAGACCTGAGATTAGGGAATTTTAAACCCTTCTTATTGTAGACAACATATAATGTCATGACTTATGTTGTGACTTTCTCTTTGTGCATATTAAGCAATACCTGTTCAGTTTCAGCAAAATAAGCTTCATTATAACCATAAGTATTACTTGAGAAAACTATCATAGATTAGTATCTTGATTGTTTATACCCACTTTAATTGCATCCTGAATTTTCTAGGCAGGAGTAAGGTGAATGAACATAAAAAATAGGAAATTTCTGATTGCTGATTAGAATGCTATTTTCTTGCCCTCTGTCTTTCCTTTTATGCAAAAAAAAAAAAAAAAAAGATGATAATAATATAAAATTAATGACCATAAACAAAAGCAAAGGTGGTAAGAAGTTATAATGAATTGCAAGCCCTGCGCTGATTTAGGAAAAAGTGGTTATTATTAGAACCAACGAAGACCTCCAGTAAATGGCTCACAGAATATCTTATAAAGTAGTGTCAACATGTCATCTGTAACATGCAAAATCCAGGAAAATGTAACTTTACTTTATATCTTGAAAGACTTTCTGATGGCGAGTTCTGCAGGCACATTACACAGTTTTGTAAAGTCTACTTTGCTTTTTATATTGCTATATTTTTAATCTTCTATGTTTTTAATCCAGAGCAGGTTATTCTGAATGGTATCTAAGGGACTGAAACATGCCAGATTCTTGCACAAATGCAAATACAGCAACACCGTGACAGCAGCACAGCTCCATCCTGCAGGAGCATGATTTGAACATCCTGTTCATGCCCAGTGCCCTGCTGACACCCACTACTGACACCTGAGCCCTCCCGGTAGCGTTTCTCATCCCAGAGATGTTTTCTGCCTCCTAATTCCTGCGGCTCTCCAGTTACAAATAAAATAATGAAATAATTTAGATGTGTTTGTATAATATCAGCACATAGTAAGCCCCAACAAACAAAATCAGACAACCAACCAAAAAACAAACCCGCCTCAAAGGTATTGTTTAGGCCAAGTTTATCCTTCATCAAAGTCCAGCAAAACAGTGGCTTGGCTTTTGTTTTCTTAAGTTTAAAAATGTTGTAATGTTATATAAATCCATCTGGCTTATTGAATTTTTAATTTGCAATTTGAGATGGAAGAGCAGGAAAGATCAGTAGAGGGAAGATTGTTTTATGTATCAATTTTGTTTTAAGACCACAGTTTTCCCTTATTTGTGCCCAGGGAGAAATATACAAGTGTTTTACTCTCATTTAATGAGAGTAAAAGGGACAAATATGTTCCTCAGAAATTGAATTTGTAAAATGAGAGGTTATTTGGTATCAACAGCTGTTGTATCAACAGAGGCAGAAGATAAATAGGCTGTCTTGATGACACATACACAAAACGTGGATCTAGAAAAGTTAAGTGTCTTTGAGAATGCTTAAAAAATACCACAAAACCTCAAAAAATAAACACAAAAGGCCAAATAAATCAAACATAGATGCTCTTCTAATTTGAAAAGGGCCATGCAGGAATTGTCCCTTATGCTGAAGCCAAGTTCAGCACATATTTTATTATTAAATTCTGCTTAACCATATCGTGGCATGAGATTAGGAGTGGAATCCACAGACAATTTATTTGCAGAGGTAGTGAAGATGCCAGGCTGCAACTTGTGCATACCAACCATGTACAAAACTGCAGTCATCATCAGACAGACAGAAAATCAATCAGCATGTGCATACCGACCAAAAAGCAGGAAAATAAATGTAACTGGAGGTGCATAAGACCACAGCGCAACTTCCTGCTGCAGCACAACTCTGAATTGTGTCAGTGGGCTCAGTGTTTCTGTCGTTGCTGCTTAGTTGATTAGCTAGCAAAATCAAGCCTCAAGCTTGAAAACTCTTCTACTCAGCCTAGGCTTCCTGCTGGAACAATTCAGATGTGCTCTCTGGACAGAGATGACAATGTGGTTCACCTTTTATAGTTTGAGGTTGTAGACCCTAATTAAAATGTGTGTGCTCAGAATGGCTTTGACATTTTAGATGTATTATATGAAAGATAAACATCAAGCCTTACTACATATTCCCTGGACTTGGCTTTTCAGAGCCAAAGAAAGCCTAAGAGAAGCCTGAAAATACTTCCATGGATTGAGGCACTGCAGAGTAACTGGCATAATTTAAAATCCAATATGGCCAACGTCAGTATGGTTTGCAGAGCTCTCTAAATTAAAAGGAATCCAACATATTACCACGTTAAAGAATTTTAAGGGATGTTTATTCATCTTGCATTTACCTTTAAGCATAGCTATAAAGTTTGAGATTAACAAAGATATGCACAAGTTTTATTAGTGTTTTCAATTCTAATGTCTAAGCTGTACAATAGCTGTCTGGTTCCATTTGTCCAAAAATCCACTGGTGAAACGGTGAGTGCACGTCCTACAGAATCAATGCAAAGACCGATGCTGACAGTCCATTTTGCATTCTCTGGTCTTCTAAAACTCTAGGAGCTTTAATAGTTACATGGGCAAAGAGACTTTAGTTTGATGATATCGAAGGTTAATGACGGCTGTGGCAACACAAAGCCCAAGGTCAGTTAACACACTGACTGCACAGCCTGTCTGAGAAATTGGGTAGATATGTAGGCAGCTAACTTGAGCAGAACTCTCTAATTATCCCAGATCCAGTAATTCTAAGCCAGCCATGAGATGTTTATATGAGCCACATTATCTCAAGTGATTACATTGTTGATACAGCCATCAGTTTATATCATAGTCTGGTAGATAAAAACTCCATGGTCTATTTTAAAAACAGACCAACATACATTTTACAGGAATTCACGATGCCACCATATTTTTCTCACCTTGCTAAATGAAAGCTAAGAAGGAAAACCTAGTAATTAAAAAAAAAAAAATTGATCTTTGAGATGAACTATACATATAATTTTTTATCAATGCTCTAGTTCTACAGTTTTCTCTAGTATCAACCAAGAAGCTTGGAAAAATGGAACCAATTAACAAAGTTAATTTGTTCTCTAAAAAAATATGAGATCTAAGGATGTCCTTACCTAAGCAGGACAATGCTGACTGTAGTTATTAAAAATAATAGTTACTATTTACTGAGAGAACAGTACCTCGGGGGAGGCCACTGTTGTTCTCAATGCTGCCACTGAGACTCTCACGATTGCTCTCTTGGGTAGCTTTCATTCCTCTAAGGAGTTTCACACAAAGTGCACTGTAGGGAATTATTGATTCAATGAACTCTACTAGGAAACAAGATGTTATAGTTTTGCTAGCACAGACCGAATTTTCCTTTCAGTAGCTAGAATAGTGCTGTGTTTTGGTTTCAGTATGGGATTTGATATGAGAAGAATGTTGACAATATACTGATGTTTTTTAGTTGTTACTGGGAAAATAAAGGACCTTGAAACTTCCCAGGTTTTGTTAGTCTGCAGGTGTGGAAGAAACTTGGAGGGAGCACAGTAATTAGCAAACCCAAATTGGCATTTGGATATGCCAGTGGGATATGCTATATCACATAACATCATGTTCAGTATGTTAATGGGGGTTGACTGGAAAGCTCTGGGATCTCTTGAGGATATCTCGGGCTCTCTTACTCTTCTGGGATTGCAGTTTCGGTTTCAGGATTGTCTCTGCTCCAGGATCGCTATCCAGGAATGAGCTGGGTATCAGTCAGAGGGTGATGAGCAATTACACTGTGCATCACTCATTTGCATATTCCATTATTACTGTTATCACAGAATCATAGCAACATTTAGTTGGAAAAGACCTTTGAGATCATTGAGTCCAAATGTAACTGTCCATTGCTAAACCATATATCTGAGCACCTCATCTACCCATCTTTTAAATACCTCCAGGGATGGTCAATCAACCACTTCCTTAGGTAGCTTGTTCCAGTGCCTGATAACCCTTTCAGTGAAGAATTTTTTTTTCCTGATAACCGATTGGAACCTCTCCTGGCACAACCTGAGGCCATTTCTTATTGCCCTATCTTTAGTTTCTTGAGAGAAAACACCCACCTCACTACAACCTCCTTTCAGGTAGTTGTAGACAATGATAAGGCTCCTTTTCTCCAGGCTGAACAATGCCAGTTCCTTCAGCTGCTCCTCATAAGACTTGTTCTCCAGCTCCTTCACCAGCTTTGTTGCCCTTCTCTGGATACACTCCAGCACTGCAATGTCCTTCTTGTAGTAAAGGGTCCAAAACTGGATACAGAATTCAAGGTGCAGGCTCACCAACACTGAGTACAGGGGAAGGATGACTTTCCTGGTCCTTCTGGCCACTCTGTTTCTGATACAAGCCAGGACACCATTGGCCTTCTTGGCCACCTGTGCACATTGCTGGCTCATATTCAGCCGGCTGTCAACCAACACTTCCAGGTCCTTTTCTGCTATGCAGCTTTCCAGCCACTCTTCCCCAAGCCTGTAGTGTTGTTTTAATTATTATTTTAATTCAATTATTAAATTGTTTTTTTATATCAACACACGAGTTTTCTCAGTTTTATCCTTCTGATTCTCTCCCCCATCCCACTGAGGGAGCAGGAGAAAGCAGCTGTGTGGTGTTTGGCTGCCAGCCAGGTTAAACTCACCACACAAGGCTAAAAACAAGACTAAGTATCAAAGGACCCAATAACACCTCAGAAATACAAGCTGGCCTTAGGCAATTTGTAGTTCTGCAGTCATCTGCAGTACCAGCAGATGCTGCCCTTTACTGTCCTACTTCTATACCTTACAATGTTGCAGGAGCTCATGTCCCTCTTCAGATAAGTTTGCAGATGGTAGAATGGGATAATTACTCTCCTTCCCTTGAACTCATTAAAAGCTATGTCAAAAAATTATTCAGAGACATAACTGCAGTAAAATCACAAGAACAGTCTTTCACCAGTTTTGCCTATTTCTTTATAGATAGAAATTGATAGTTTACTTTTATGAAATTCTATAGAAGATTATTCTAATTTTTATTTAGCTTATTGTGGATTTTAAGAAAAAAACCAACAAAACAACAAACCACAGAATTTATAGCCATTTTTTGCTTAAATAATAATTAGAATTATAGAATCCTTTTGTTTGAAGAAGACCTTTAAGATCATCAAGTCCAACCATAAACCTAACATTGCCAAGTCCAACTGTAAACCATGTCCTTAAGCACCTCGTCTACACATCTTTTAAATACCTCCAGGCATGCTGACTCAACCACTTCCCTAGGCAGACTTTTCCAATGCTTGACAACCCTTTTGGTGAATAATTTTTTCCTAATATCCAATCTAAAGCTCCTCTGGTGCAACTTGAGGCACTTCCTCTTGTCCTATTGGTTGTTACTGGGGAGAAGAAACTGAGACCGACCTTGCTACAACCTCCTTTCAGGTAGCTGTAGAGAGTAATAAGGTCTCCTCTCAACCTCCTTTTCTTCAGACTAAACAATGCCAGTTCCCTCAGCTTCTCCTCATAAAACTTGTTCTCTAGACTCTTCACCAGTTTCACCGCCCTTCTATGGACACGCTCCAGCACCTCAATGTTTTGTTGTTTGGGGTTTTTTTGTTTTTTTTTTTTGTAGTAAGGGCCCCAAAACTGAACATAGTACTCAAGGTGTGGCCTCACCAGTGCTGAGTACAGAGGGACAATCACTTCCCTACTCCTGCTGGCCACACTGTTTCTGATACAGGCCAGGATGCTATTGGCCACCTTTGGCTACCTGGGCACACTGCTGGCTCATATGCAGCCAGCTGTCAACCAACACCCCCAGGTCCTTTTCCACCAGGCAGCTTTCCAGCCACTCTTCCCCCAGCCTTTAGAGTTGCATGGGGTTGTTGTGACTCACATGCAGGATCCGACTATGAGCCTTGTTGAATCTCAGACAATCGGCCTTGGCCCATCAATCCAGCCTGTCCAGATCCTTCTGCAGAGCCTCCATACCCTCAAGCAAGATCAGCACTCCAGCCCAACTTGGTGTCCCCTGCAAACTTACTGAAGGTGCACTCGATCCCCTTATCTAGATCATTGATAAACCTGTTAAACAGGACTGGCCCCAAAACTGAGCCCTGGGGAACACCACTTGTGACCGGCCACCAACTGGATTTAATTTCATTCACCACAACTCTTCAGACCTGGCCATCCAGCCAGTTCATTACCCAGACAATATGACTATCCAAGCCATAAGCAGACAGTTTCTTCAGGAGAATGCTGTGGGAAATGGTGCCAAAGGCTTTACTGAAGTCTAGGTAGACAAAATCCACAGCCTTTCCCTCATTCACTAAGTGAGTCACCTTGTCAGTGAAGGAGATCAGGTTAATCAAGCAGGAAATTTAACAGTAATACAACCTTACTGCAGGAAACTGACGAGTCACCTGTACAAACTATTTGGCAGGAAAACAAAATATGCTGTGCTTTGTTAGACTATTAGGCATCATACTTTGATGAAAAATACTACATATATGTAAACTATAGGTATTTCAGTTTGCAGCAAGGTGTCATTTATTTTCCTCCATGGTTTTGCAGAGTCTAGATCTTAAAACATCAATTGAGTTTCATATATAAGACACAATTACTCCAAAAATTATGCTTTGATTTGAAATTCCACCCAGAAGCCTTGGAAATTGAGCTTTTTCTTGGAATTTGGCACACATAATACATCTAGTCCTGCTACCTAGAGATAACTATGCTGTCTTATTTCTTTCCATTCTTTCCCATTAACAACTATTACTAAAAATTTGTAAATACCATTCATGAGTAAATTATAACAAAAGCAGTGTAATACAGGACAAACAACACTAAATAGTGACTGGCAGCAAAACAAATAAATAATCCAAGTAATCAAAAGGATATGAAAGAGAAGTGGTTTTTTGTTTTTTTTTTGTTTTTTTTTTTTCCCTGATTACATAGATCACTGCCACTTAAAATCATAGACTTATTTAGACTTTTAAGTTTATCATAACTGTCCCAGTTGCTCCACCACATGGAGACCTGGTTGTCACTATAGTTTTCCTCACTTTACATATGTCAGTACAGACCCTCAAAGATATTAAAGCAGCTAATTCCTGAAGAGGTCAGTAACAGGAATGAGAACCCCAGCTAATCATGTTCATGTGGGCCAAAAAGAAAAGGAAATGTGCATTGCTAAGAGGAAGCAAAAATGAATGGGCAGATATAGTGGAACCAAGTATGAGAAGGAACCCAACTCTCTCTAAGGGTTGTGGCTTGGTCTGGAGTAAAATCTTTATCAAACCTAGAATTTAGGACTGAGATTTCTTAATTTCTGAAAACTCTGGAAAAGGTTATACTGCCTAGAGTATCAGATCTTTGACTCTTTCAGCACCTGTTAATGCTAAGCAGGAGGAAAATCAAGATAGTTTCCTACTTTATTTTCTCCTCTTCCAAAGTCAGTCTGTCATTAGATCAGTCCTTGGCTCAGCTACTTTGATTAGATTCTATCATAATGTATTACTTAGGAAAAAAATTCATAGTCATGGATCAGAAAGGTCTACAAATATCATTTAACTGTTATCTAAACCAGATGAAAATCACGCAGGAAATTAATCTGAAAAGTATGTGTGATAGCTTAATCTAATCACTGGTGTAACTAGCCTTAATTCCGGTTAGAGAGAGATATGCCTTTTTGGGAACTGTCCTCTTGTTCCTGGAATATCTCTGCAAGTATAGAAAGATAGAATCTGAGAACACCTTCCAAACAACTCTATTTATATATACATATATATATATATATATAAAAAATCTTAAAGAAACTTAAGACAAACTTCTTCACAGTCCCAGGGATTAGGACATTAAGAAAACAATATTGAAAAACCTACAGGTATCTCTACCAAAGGAAAAAAAATAAAGCAAAATTTCCTCTTGTTCCTCTTTTTTTTTTTTTTTTTTTAAAATCCATCTGTTTTTTTTTTTTTTAATCCCTTTCTCACACAGAATATTCAAGTTAGGATAGGTTGCTGTATTTAAGATTAAAATCAACAAAGCAGGGTGGTGACTTGGGAATAAAATAACAATGACTATGTTAACTGTATTTCCCAGTTGTTTCTGTGGCTGACAACTGAAAAGATGGAAAATAGGGCTGAAAACATGGGCCACAGCAGGAGATCAAGATTCCTCACAGAAGTCCATAGATACAGAGTCCTCTTTGTGAAGGTTTTGATTTGTATTGAGCACATGTTAATCAATTTTGCATATCCACATTAAAATGATGAAAGAGAAAAGTAGGAACAGGAATAAAAAAGCTAAGAAATACTAACATAAGTTTTCAACTTTGAAATGCAGTCAGTGTTTTCTTCCTAGTGTAACAGGAAGAGCTGTGTTTTATATGAGCATAACAATATAGATTTAAAACTTCATCTCAAACCTATCTCTGAAAATTTCTGAAGAAACTAAAGGGCTTGGTCTTAAAACCTTGGCAGATTAGGAGGGTTTGCTGCATTATGTAAGTGCAGCATCCTTGGTCTGTGGAAAATGGCTCACACAGAAAGGGAGCAACTGGGGGATAAAGTTTTATATTAAGCCTTCACAAAGGGTCTATGAAATTACCTTAGATTGGGGGTAAAGCAGACTGGTGATTATAGTGTTTCTCTCAAAAGATAAAACACGATGCAGGTAAAAAAACCACAAACAAACAAACAAAAAACATTATACAGATCTAAGAACACATTTCTTAACCAGAATTAGGATAGTACAAGCAAATGTAATTGTATATGACTCAACATTCTCTGGCGTTCTCTGAGAGTTCATAAAGAGATATTATTGTGTCCACTCTGAATCAGAAAACAGGAAAAAGAAAGTGAAATGTTCAAAGGTGCTTAATGGGCACCTTTGAAAAACATTCTCACACACCCAAAACCATTTGAGAGATCATGGTTGTATTTTTATGTTCTTCATTAGCAGAGAAGTGGAATTTGATTTGACCTTTAAAGGTCATCTGGTCTAACTGCCCTGTCATGGGCACGGACATCTTTCACTAGATCAGGTTGCTCAAAGCTCCATCAAATCTGACCTTGGACATTTCCAAAGATGGGTTATCCACAGTTTCTCTGGAAATCCTATTCCAGGGCCTTACCATCCCTTATAATAAAGAAATTCTTCCTTATATCTAACCTAAACCTACTTTATTTAAATTTAAAACCCTTACCACTTGTCCTATCACTATATGCGCTTGTAAAAGATCTCTCTCCATCTTTTCTATAAACTCCCTTAAGTGTTGAAATGTCACAATAAGGTGTCCCTGAAGCCTTCTCTTCTCCAGACTAAACCAACCCAGTGTGAGTGCCTTAAGCAACTGGTTTTCTTCTGAGGTGTGCCAACTTTTTCTTACTCTTGTTGGTGTTTTCTGAATCTGTGCCCTCCCTCCCTCCCTTCCTTCCTCCCTCCCTTCCTCCCTCCCTCCATTTCTCCCACGAAAATTGCACTGAAACCAAGTTGTTCCAGTTTTGCCTATGGACAATGCTGCCATCCACTCACTAGCTCTTGTCTTTGCTACACTGTCTACATAGAATTGAAATTTTTTAGATTTATTTCCTTCTTTACTTAAAAAATATAAATCTGTATACATATTTAGATTGAATAAGGTTCTGAACTTTTATAAAAGATTTCTAGCATTTGAAGGTATGTGGCCTCAGCTAGCTCTGAAACACATGACATTAAGATTTCTTTGGTAGCACCTGTGAAAAGTGTAGGTATAACTGAAGACCTCGTAAGTAGGCAATGAATAATGGATTGACAGTAAGCTCAAAAGCCTCAACTACAGGTGATAAAGCATGGAAGATGAAAGCATGGAAGATGGAAGGAGCTTATTTTGACTACCTGAATCCTTAAAGTTAGTCCACTAAGAGATAGCAAGTGTCTTTTAGCCTGCAGAGTGAATAAATGTGTTGTGCAGATTCACAAGATACAATAACTACAATAGCATGTCAATGGTACCTTTATGAAGGTACTTTTTAGATATTGTTTAATTTTCAAGGGATGGGAATCTAGAGTTAGTATTTTGCTTATTTAAAAGGTGACCTTGCTCCAACAGAAACAGCAAGAAATAGAACTAACATAAAGGTAAAATATCCTTTGGTTAATTCTTTGTTTTTACAAATATTACACCTCTTCTCCACTTCATCAAAGGTTAAAATCTAGAGGAAGAAGGCTTCCTGATGGCTAGGTGAGTAGCAGCAGCATTTGTAGTACATCAGAGATATTTCCTAGACATGTAAGATATCTTGAGTAGGCTGGTTTCTGATGCCTCTCAATGTGTGAAAACCAAAAAAATTTCCCCTTCATTCAAAGTATGTCCCTCCTGTATGCTCATGAGCAGCAGCTGAGGCCAGTGAGAGTTAATCTATTTACTCATCAGTTTCCCAAAGTTCTTCCAGTGCTTCTCCTGTGACAAATTCCCTTAACTTGTCCCCATTTGGACTGACTAGAAAGGGACAGACAGGATGGCAGAAGCTTTGTTTGTGATGGAAAGCAATTTACAGAGGAAAACATCATACAGAACAAGAGAGGACTTCAGTGTTACATAGGGTGCAATAGTGAATAGAAAAGAATGCTGCATGATATTTTCAGCTGCACAACAAAAATGTCATAAACACTAACATCAGTATCACTTAATGGGCAGGACCCTAAACATAATTAGATTTAGGCAATGCACTGTTCAGGCTGATCCATCTGGGAGCAATATTTCAAGTTGTCCTCTAGGGACGTGGTCTTTTTACAGACATATGACTTTACTTCTTTGGCATAATAGAAGTTTCTATGGGAATACAGTTCACATGGGAAGGAGACAAAGTTTTCCTAGAAATTAGCCAGAACACGAGGAATGAATTCCCTCAGAAACAAAGAACAAGTACAACCTTGCCTCAACACTTTTTATCCTTCCTTAGCAGTGTGCGTGCCTCAGGCTCTTCCACAACAGAATGCAATACTGGACGTGTTTCTTTGCATATGTGATAAGTGATCAATTAATATCCAAAAGATCTAATACTATTGCTATGGGAAGGAAAGCATTAAGAGTGATGGTGAACAGCCTATATAGCAAGAAATCAACATCTTCACTATAAAACAAGAATTGCTTTGTGTTCCCAAAGCCTATTGCTTACTAGAAAAAAAGCGTGTATTTGTGTATTGTGATCCAAATTTAGAAAAGTCTGTAAACAACCCTTGATTAAAAGTTTCAATATATGTTCTACTGTTTTATTGTTTCAGCCCTTGTAAGAGAAAATAATTTATTAAAAAAAAACCAAAAAAACAACACCTACATTTAGAATGACCAATCCTGACTGTAAAGATCAGGAAGGATCTTGAAAATAGTTTATTTACTAAAGATTTTTTTTCTAGTGACTTTTGAAGAAATATTACATCAGAATTTACTTTTCAACTATTAAAATGAAATAATGAAATCATATTGGCAGGCAGCTGTACTTTCACATCATGTGATTTTTGTGCTACAGCAACCTTATCCCTTGTATTACCTGCCAGCTTGCTCTAACACAGTCTGCTCTAAGAAGTCATGCTCTGAACAGATCACATGTCTATCGTATTGATTTTGTAAAACTTCTTCCTTGCAATTCTGATCTATGACAGTTAGTTAAACTCCCTTAAAATCATATGGGAGCTTAGACCATATTCACTCCTGCCCACTTGTCATATACTTCTGTGGAGGGCTAAGCACAGCAGTGGATACCTTGATACAGGCATCTGTACCTGTGGATACGAGAGAGCCGTGCTTGCCTTCAGACAGCTGTGCTCTCAAGTCCTTGCCTACTGAGATCTAATATGAGCTGGCAGTCTCCCACAGCTTATCCATGCTTCCTATCCAGATATTATCAGAAGTTGCAGATAAAAGTCACCTGTACTATGCTGAGATTAACAGTGTCATATAAATGTTCTGCTTCCTTGATCTATTACATTTGTGAAACACACGTATAAGCCCATTCAGTCACTGTCGGCCAGATGCCCGTGTTTTTCTGAGATGGGTTTGCACGCATAAAAGGACTGATTTTGCTTGGCTTTTTTTCTGATGAAAAATAGATAAGGTGGACTATCCTGACCACCCTGCTTTTCATACATCTGCACAGATGTGAGAAATGAAGGAAAGTACAGCTTTTCCCAGACTGCAATACTGTTGCTGCTGCTACTCAGCTCCCTGTAAATGGGGCAGAAAAATCCTGGGTTCGTGTCCCTCCCAGTGGCACAAAGCTCAGAAATCATGGGTTTTTCCTCTCTAGCCCAGTCCTCACTTAAAATTGAGTTTACAGCCATTACCAACATCTAGTAAGTTTGGTATTCTGGGTCAAGAAACTCTCAGAAATAGGTTAGTCAGGAAACTCTAAGAAATAGGTTATTTTATTCTAAAAAAATAATGTCAAGCTTCTTGATGAAAGTTTAACCTCCTTTAGGTACTTCCAGAAACCCACAACCTAATTACTCCTTCACACAATTTTCATGAAGATAGTGCTATTATACCTGTCTAAGCAATTTGTATTCTCCTTTTTTACTTACATGTGTGTTTATATTTAATTAATGAAAAGTAAAGATCTGGCTGTTAGTTGCCATGTGCTTTCCATCCACATCAGCAATCACATAAAGGTTGAAAACATAAAAATCTACGTGTATAGTTCACTAACAGACAGACCACTAAAAAGTGCTGGAAAGAAAGCAGTACTGAAACAAAAACATTGAACTCTCACTTATACTATCTGCCTTTATGTGGGAAAATCTTTGATATTCTTCTGAAAGTTGATACAACTAGATAGCTCACAGAGTCAATTCATTCCTAGATGCAATAAGTCACTATTTAGGTTATTTATATCATGCTATATAGAAAATTCAGAATCCAGGAAAACAAACAAACAGATATATACGTACACAAATACACAGATAAGGAAAGGAATCCCTTTGGCTTAATCTGCAGTGAACTTTCTAAGTCTTAGAACTTTTCTAATATAAGAGACACATTTTGGGATATTTGCACCAGAAACTGAACTGGAAAATCAAAGCTTTATTATTATTTATGCCACAGGTTTCTTAAATTAAAAAAGTCTGAGAAAGAAGAAATTAACTAAGAATAGTTTGCATTTTTCTCAAATACCTGAAACACAATCGTCTTGGTTCTAGTCTAATATATAAGAGATATATCCCTATATTTTGGGATCTTTATACCAGAAACTGAACTGGAAAAACATAGTTTTATTATTATTTATGCCACAAGTATCCTAAATGAAAAAGAACTGAGCAAGAAGAAACAAACTAAGAATAGTTTGCGTTTTTCTCAAATACCTGACACACAACCTTCTTGGTTCCTGCACTGAAATAATGGAGACTCTTCACAGTCGGTTTGTATACAATTCTTTAAAGCAATTATTTAGAGGGATTAATAGCCAGAGAAAGTAGCTTTGAGATTTAATCACTAAGGTAGAAAAGCCTAGACTCCCTGGAAGCAGAGTCTTAAATTCTGGCAGGCTCACCTCATCCTTTCATCCTTCAGAGGTAGATTAAATTCTGTGCAGCTTAGCATACAGGGGTCCTCCTCAGGACTTTTAAAAGAAGAAGTCCTATTGCTCTGAGCACTGTTAAATATAACATGTTTTCTCCCTGCCCTGCCCCACCCCTCACCTTTAGAAATAAGTCTTAGAAACTTGAAATATTTTTTCTAAAGATATTTCTGGTTTCCAGGCAGCTCTCTATCTTCTTGTCTTGAAAGTTTTGAAGCTTTATTTACTTGATTCTCTATTTTAGTACAAGTGATAGACATTTTCTTGTAGAATTCTTCTATTTTGCGGTAGCATTAGCAGAAATCAGTGCCTGGAAGAACATAGGCATTTCTTCCCAGTTCCAGATTTGCTCTTTTAATTTCTTTAAATTGCCAAAATCTAGTCAGACTCACTGAAACCACTGAAATAAAATGTAAAACTATCTTTAAAGAAAGGAAGAATCCTCAGCAAATATCCCACTGATTACTGACCCTCTCCAACAAGTTCCTATATGTACTGAGAAACAGCCTGAGCAAATTAACAACAGTAGTTACTACAGAGCTTGAGTTTAAATTTTTAGAGCTAAAGGTGTTGATACATATTACAAGAAGTAATGATTGTTCATGTGTGCACTAGGGATCTAATTTAGGCATTTAGTGACATCTAATGAACTATGCAACCCTATATATTTTTGGTAGCTGCTTGGAACAGTTTGTCCCAAAGGTCTCTTCAGCAATTACAGATAACCAAAATATTGCTAATAGAACCTCTGTTAATGCAAAACATGTTTGCTAGAGAAAAAGGGATGTATGGATTGGTAGTCTTAGGTTTCTGAGTTTTTCCCAATTAAAAAGAAGAGTAATAAGAAAATGGATTTGTCAGTACTTTATATCTTTATTAATCCTGCTGGGTTTTATGCATATAATCCAAATAGTCCCAGAAAGACAGATGCATAAAGATAATAGCTAATAATAATTAGTCAACCTTGGCTGGTATTTAGAGGAAAAGGAATCACTAGGATCGGATGTAGTATGAAGAAAGTAGAAATGCAGCTCATCAAAGAGACACTGTCTTGAGCAAACAGAAGATCAGAAACTTAAGTTGACATCCTCTGCCTCAGATAAATTAGGTAATACCTTGGTATGCAATGCAACTTATTTTCCATGGACAGAGAAATAAAACAATATACTACATCACATATGAAAAAAGACTGACACAAAACATCCATTGTTTCTTTCCTCAGGGACCGTTAAGTACACCTAGTTCTTATTAACCATGCAATGTACACTAATGTTTCTGAAGGGAAGATATACTTTTAAAAATTATTCAGAGCAACAGAGCCTGAAGGTGTGGCTCAGTACTTTTGAAAACAGACATTACATCCATTTAATACAAATGCCACTGACAAATCGTGCATCAATCGTTGCCTTTCAAGTTTTCTTTTACAAGTCATTTAAGCTGGTAAATGCCAGCTGATGAGCAGCCCAGTGCATGCTTCTCAGCCCACTTGAGCCTCGAGCTACTCAAAACCCTTTGCACAGTCACACCGGGACCGCAATAACCTTAGACGAAGTGGTGCAGGAGAAAGTGGTGCCTGGAGCTCACCTGACAATCAGAAATGAGGCTGAAAAGTCCTCTCTTGCAAGCTGTGTTGCCTGCAGCTCTGTCACCTAGTGATTACATAGGAAATGGTCAATGATTGCACACAAGAATTTAAGACCCTGATCATCAGACCTCGTAGATATTGCAGAGCAGTGGAAAAATCCTATGAGGCAAATGCTAAAAAGCGAGCACAAAGACAAACTGAAACAAATCTCAAAAATGCTTGGGCAGCCTGCCGGTTACAAATAGAAGCAGAGGGCATTTGGGTTACTGAGTCTGCGTCCTTGTCACCATGCCACAGAAAGCTCTGCTCTCGGTTATACAACTTCTCTATTGATCGTTCCCAAGTGCTACAATACCTTGTCTTAGGCCAGAGTGTGACACTGCAAATTTGTTGTGCCGTTGTTGAAAATACTTTTCACTTCACTTTATGATAAGCATCAAAGCAATAACAGTGTTTTTAAATACTTAAAAGAATTCTTTAATTAATTTATTCTGATAAAAGTTTGAAATTGAAGAATCATAGTGAATCATTCATTTTACACCTAGGACACTATCATTCATAAGCTCCATTCCTTCCTCCTTGCCTGTCAACACAGTCAACCTGTTAATATAAATTAACATAAGGATGGAATATCTTCCATAGAAAAACATAGAGGCACACTATTAATTTCTTCTTTTCTATTAATCACTAGGATGAGATTTATGAGCCCACCAACAGTGTAATTACAGGTTGCAGTGAATGTGATTCTAACTCTTCTCTCATGCAGATTGTCTCAGTGCATGGTGCAAGCCCAAGTTAGGACCTGGTTAATTTGATGATCTTCAGTCAAAGTCATCTATTCAAAATCCTTACTGAAGAAACAGAGATTTTTAAATGCTTTGAACGTTGAAGAACCTCTTTTTTGTCACATGCAAACAACTGTATTAAGTTAGATATAAATCAATAAAAGGGCCAATGTTGAGAGTCGCTATGCCTTGAATTAGCTCTTGGCACCTTACTTGGTAGGATCAGCTCTGTAATATATCCCAATAAAATGCAGGCATTTTTCAGAAGATTTACACTGGCATGAAAACATAAGCTTTGTAATTCACCCAGCACAAGGCAAATCAGCAATGACCATCTTGCTAGAGCTGACTGTGAACCCCTGTAGCTTGCATGCACAAGTGATACACTGTGCCCAAGAACTGAAAACAAAGCTCAGTTTTATAATCACATATTCTTCTGATGTCTAAAATGGAAAAATATTGAAAAATCCCAGGGAAAAAGTACAAACGTGGCTTCTTTGTTTGGATCATTTCCTTTCCTCCTACATTCTCTGCTTCAAAGCAACAGTGATTACTCACTGCAGCTGGACTGACACCTCCACTATTATACCTTTTATTATTTGTATTTGGATAGCAGCCACCAACACATCAGACACAATACATTCCCCAGAAAACTCATAGGCTAAATAAGAAAACAAAAGAGAGATGGCTAACATCTACATAAATGCAGCATGTTTTACGTTACGTGTATTAAAAACATTTTTATACATTTAAGTAACTTAACATATCCTGAAGTATACTTGACTTTAGTACTGCAATTGTTCATTTTCACCTTCTCACCCCAGTGTTCAAAATAATAATAAATTAAAAAAAGAGTATTATTTTGAAGGGATATTTCAAGACAGCACTATAGCACCATGAGACAATAAGAAAGACACAAATGTGAGATGAGATTGTCATTCAGAGCAATGTAACTAGAAAAACAAACCAGGCAAAGTGTTATACCTATAAAAGGTTGAAAATATTTTGTAATTAAACTTTTGGACATTTTGGAATGAAAAGGTTTTCTTTTCCACATCTGAAAGTTAATTTTACTTATAAATTACACACTGAAACAACAGATTTGGTGGACTTGCAACTACGTTATCCTATGACTCCTATTTTGAATAAAACACATGAATCTAGTGCCTTGCTGTCATTCAGAGCATGGCTGGGTGGCGGCTGTGTGCGTACGAATACAGAGCACATGATAAAGTGCACAACTAGTCAAACGGACAAATGTGCAAATTCAGAACAAAGCTTCATTTTAAAGCCTTGCAGTTCCTTCTTAAAGGAAACTCCAGTTACCTCCCAGGTTTAGCTATACATCTCTATGACAAGTACATCTAGAAATTTCAGCACAAATTTTATCACTATCATAATGACTAAAAGTTCCTCCTTAAGTCCTTGCATGTGAAGAGTTACAAGAAGAACGTGATTGTCGCCCCATGTACTGTGGGTCCGGAAATGAGCAGGGAATGTGAGGCGGACACAGCTGCAGCAAGAGCTGGGGAAGGGGATGGAGGGACTGCTGCTCTCCCACTCCCCCACCCCAGTATTTGCTACCAACTTGAATTTATCCAAGGACTTTTGTTTGCTTGTTATGATCAAGCAGTCAGACCTGAGAGTAGGACCTGAACTACCTTAGCATGTTGAGTTTTACTTGGTGATACAAGTATACATTGGGGGATGGGACTAGATGATCTTTCAAGGTCCCTTCTAATCCCTGACATTCTGTGATTCTGTGATACATTTACTTACACAACACTTTCAGATTTTTAATGAGGGACTACCTTTTCATTTAGTCTACCACAAACCATTCCAGCCACAGAGCTAAACAAAATATGTGGTGACATATGCATATACATTTATTAAAATAACAAAATTATTCTCTATTAACTTAAATGTATAGGAGACAAGAAAGCAAAAAATATTAATTAATCATGGTTTAATTTAATTGCATAATGAAAACTATTTTTTAATAAATTTCATAGAATCATAGAATAGTTTGGGTTGGAAGTGACCTTTAAAGGTCATTTAGTCCAATCCCCCTGCAGTGGGAAGGGACATCTTCAACTAGATCTGCTTGCTCAGAGCCCCATCCAGTCTGACCTTGAATGTCTTCAGGGACGGGACTTCGACTACCTCTCTAGGCAACCTGTTCCAGTGTTTCACCAACCTCACTGTAATTTTTTTTTTTTCCCTTATATCTAGTCTAAATGTACACTCTTTGACTTTAAAACCATTAGCCCTTGTCCTATCACTACACGGCCTGCTAAAAAGTTTGTCCCCGTCTTTATTATAGGCCCCCTCTAAGTATTGAAAGGCTGCACCAAGGTCTCCCTGGAGCCTTCTCTTCTCCAGGCTGAACAACCCCAACTCTCTCAGCCTTTCTTCATAGGAGAGGTGTTCCAACCCTCTGATCATTTTTGTGCTTCTCCTCTGGACCCACTCCAACAGGTCAATGTTTGTCTTGTGCTGAGGACTCCAGAGATGGACTCCAGGAGGGGTCTCAGGTGAGTGGAGTAAAGGGGCAGATTCACCTCCCTTGACCTGCTGGCCATGCTGCTTTTGATGAAGCCCAGGATACAGCTGGCCTTTTGGGGTGCCAGCGAACATTACTGACTCATTTCCACCTTTTCATCCACCAGTACCCTCAATTTGGAGAAACTTAAAAGCCATACTTAAAAACTCAGATCAATTCCCACTTGAGACAGTACAGTAAATTTGGTATTTCATTATATAGTTCATTACCTCTAATATTTAATCACATGGCAATCATTTATAATAGGAACAAAGGTTAGTTTTAAAGCACAGACAAATAATACTGGATAAAAAAAAAGAAAGGCTTTTGAAAGATATACAATGAAATTGTAAACTTATTTAAGCCTTAATGAAAATCTTAAAAAATATACCGAAGAAGTAATTTCTTCAGACTTTTGTGACTCTTACTTTTTTCATAAAACTTTTAGGTTCTGAGTCAATAGAAAATACGTCTAAGCTTTGATATTTTATACTACCTTTTTCCCTCTCTTACATGAAACTCTTAGGCCAACAAAGTTTTTATTCAATCCAGTGTCAGTTTCAATTACTATTGCCATTTGAAAGTGCTTTTTTTAAAAAAAAAAACCAAAACAAAACAAATATTTTTTAAATTAGGGGAAAATTTGTGCATGGCTTCTTTCTTTTTACTATTTCAATATTGTTAATATTTAGCTGTAAGGATTTATTTTCCCATGGGAAAGAATATTTTTAATAACTTGAGATTCATTTATATGAAACACAAAGCTTGTTTTAGACCTTAAATGAAGATTAATTTGAAGTTAGTGGCTGGTTTAAAGCTGACTCTAAAGTGGGAATAAGTATTGCATATGGCAGTGGCCTGCTTCTATTAGGCAACATGTTTCAGCTACTGTAAGCTTATATGTGCCTAGACTATTTCTACAGATAACCATGTTGCAAAGCTCTCAGTATTAGAGAAGCTCAGCACTACAGATTTACTGCCTTCCATGTTGTTAAGAGCAATAACCTGATTTAGTTCAGCCTATATGGTCTTTTGTCATAAGGTAAAAAAGGAAAGTAGAATAAATCGCAATTATACAGTTCACCGAGGTTTTCCAATATTTTCCTAGTCATCCTCTCCTGGAAGTCATATTATCTTCATATGACTTAAAATCGAATATCCTTCAGGTTCCAATATGAAACTGAATAGGCATAAATTTATAGCAAGAAAAGAAAGGAAACCATATGTATACCAGCAAAGCACACATACACACATGCACAAACCGTATGACCTTAAATCTGTAGATACATACACATGCATATTTGTGTGCACATATATATATGTACAGCATCTCCTCTCTGCCTCCAAGTTACATTTATAAAGTAGGGAGACTAATAGATTCCTTTGCTTGTGCTGCAGCCCCTGCTCAACAGTTACCCCTGCAAGCACTCTGGAAGGTGCATGGTTTGGATGAGCAGACTCTAAAATATTCCAACAAAAGAAAGCCTCACATTCTGTGGTTGCCTTGCAAAACTTCAGGCTTGTTGAGAGTCTCAGCTGCAGTATGAGTTTGATTAAGTTGGACATGCACAAGACAGTGATGGTAATCTTCTGTCATACACTGATGCTCAGAGGGTTAGTCACCAGGAATAAAGCAGTGAGAAATGACGGAAGATGGGCAAATAAAACCATATTGATCTACTGAACAGAAGGGCTTGGAACACAAACTGGGAAAGAATTACTTCTGTTATAATGACAATACTTTTAATTATATATATTAAACGAAAAATAAACTATTAGAAAGAGAGTAAAATACTTCCAATTAACTGAAGGAATGTAATGTTCAAACTTAAATGAAGTATTTTTCCCTTGAGGGTTTTACTGTACTATTTTATTTAGCTTAATGTAATTTAAATTATAAACAGAATGGTTTTGTAAGCCCCCAGAGAAATATATTCTATTTATAATGTATTTCCTTTGAAGTGGCTATGGATATCATGCTCTTCCTGAAGTCTGTATCTCACATACCACCTACTGCTGCAAACCAGTCAGTCCTCACAAGTTAAACATCATCAGTCTGGTAAAGTACGTGACAAGAAAACTCAAGATACTTTTTTTAAGTGCCAAAGGAAATATAAATTTGTAATTCCAAAAATTAATAGTCTTCCCTTCAAAAAAAGGTATTGAAAGATCCTTGTTGATAGAAGTTATGTTTTTTCATGGGGAATGCAATTCAGTCATAATCACTCCACTTGAGTTTTTAATACATATAATGAAAGAATAATTGTATACACTATACTCTAGAGGGGCTTTCAGCTGAGAGTAATTACATTTTTTATACTTAAATTTAAATGCGTAAATATTTATATCTTTCATTTAAATCACAAATCCTTAAAAAAAAATAATTCTAGTATAAAAAGTACACTTGCTTTCAGGATGCAAATTACAAATGACCAGTGAATGTCACTTTTTTCCTCCAAGTAATTAAATAATCTATTTATGAACAAATAATTAACTATGAAGGAATAAACTGAACCCCAGTCTATGTGCTCTCCTCACTGTCCATAGCTACTGCATAGATTCCATTAAATAACTTGACACTAAGAGGAAATTGTCTCTAAAAAATTAATTTGCAGAGAATGGTAGAGGTTGGAAGGGACCTTAAAGATCATCCAGTTCCAACGTCCCTGACATCAGCAGGGACACTTTCCACTAGACCAAGTTGCTCAAAGCCTCATCCAACCTGGCTGTAAACACTTCCCGGGAGGGGGCATCCACAGCTTCCTTGGGCAACCTGGTCCAGTGTCTGACCACCCTCACAGGAAATAATTTCTTCCTCATATCTAATCTAAATTGACCATCCTCCAGTTTAAAGCCATTTCCCCTTGTTCTGTCACTACCTGCCCTTGTAAAAAGTCCCTCCTCAGCCTTCCTGTAGGCCCCTTTCAGGTACTGGAAGGCCACTATATGATCTCCTCGGAGCCTTCTCTTCTCCAGGCTGAACAGCCCCAATTCTTTTGGCCTGTTCTCATAAGAGACATGCTCCAGCCCTCTGATCATCATAGTGCACCTCCCCTGGACTTGCTCCATGAATTTTGGCCATTAATCATCTTTTTAAAGCATAGTAGCACTCTATCCTCACGGATGAATCAACTCAACATGCCAGCCATAGATATATAATGGTCTAAGCTGTGATGGTTCTCCTAAAATAATGTCAAGCCAAGTCACTTCAAAGGGACTAAGCAAATAAGCACTGTAAGATTTGGCTGATTGTGTAACTGCTTACAGCATGAACTCATGACAGCAATAGTCACAAATTACATATGCTTTGAACTGGATTTTCTTTTTGTCAAAGCTACTCTACTGCTCTAACCTACTACCAAAATTTGTAAATAAATAAAAATACAAGTTCTCATCAGTTTTGGATTAAAAGCTTGAATCATTTTTCAAGGGATGATGTATAGGATCTGTGTCACTACTCTGTAAAACAAACATCAGTACTCTGGAGTTAAACTTCAGATTGATTTAGTAGATTTTATCAATATCACAAAGTTTCAGGTAGACATTTAAATGCAGAAGAAATATTTTAATCACATTTATGACTATATGAAACAAATATAAGTGGATTTTAACACATTACTTCTTTTTTTTTTTAATAATTGACACAAATATACTGCTTTACAAACCTTATAAGACAAGACATTTCCTCTGGCTCTTCTTAGATCAGACTTTATCTAGTTCACACTTGAAAGTTAAACCAATTGTGTTAGAATTTGCACTTTGTATTAGAGAGCTGACCTGTATGACAACCTTTGCAGACATCTATACTTTGCTAAAAGCTACTAAAGCACAAGCATTACTTGTGTTAAATGATAAATGCTTGTCATAGTGACCATTACCCTTGCATTTGGGTCAAGATTTTAAGATTCTGACACTCCAAACAGCCTAGCTAATGTACCTTAGTTGAGCAAAGTGATGCTGCTCCTCTTGACTAATGCAATGTGTTCAGATGAACTGACAAATTGTGTTTAATGTGCTGCACATTTGTGGGTAGTAAAGCACATTATTTTGTTATTTCTTTATACATATAATCACTTAAGAGGCAGCATGACAGCATAGTGTAAATCTAAAGCAATCCATTAGATTTCTTTACATGAATGGCTTTGTTGTTGTTAATTTAGTATCAGGAAAAAGGAAAAAAAAGATACTAATTCCTGGCCTTCTGAAAACTTTGTTATTATATTTCTTGTAGACTGATTAGATGGTGTGGTGCTTTAACAATTTATTTTTTGCTCACTGTTTCTCCACTGTCACATCAGAATCTAAGTGACAAATAATACACGTTTATACAGGAAGAGAGATGTGGACTGTAACAAAATTTGCAGAAATTAATTGTATTAATTCAGGTATTTTCTTTGTTACTTTCCTTTTAGGCTAAAACTGAATACAGTTAAATTCTAGTTGCTTTGGGGTACGCTGAATTTTGGCACCAATTAAAAAATCTCCTGCTCATGAACAGTTGTGCCACCGATACCTACAGAAAAGGCATTCTCCTCAGACTTGATACCCTCTCCAGCATAATAAATGTCTTTTGGGATTGCTTTCTTGCCCATCAGTTCGAACTGGGGAAGATTCTGGATAATCACAACAGAGAACATGAATCTCTCCTCCAGTCTAGAGCTAACAACCCATTTATGAACTGTGGCAACTTAAATTTAACTACTAAACCAGAAAATGTATGTGTTTTCAGTATGTTATTCATATAAAGTCTGTCATCTGAGAAAAAAACCTGCAAAACCCAACAAACCAAACCCAACAAAATAAAAAAAAAAACACAAAAAAACCACCCCAGACATACAACATTTCACTTTACACAACATACCCAGAAAAAGATCTAAGTGAAGTTGGAATATGGTCAACACAACATGAAAGGCAAAACCTGCTGTAACTGAATATGGCCAGCTGTGTACAAGACACCACATCCTAATTTCAGGATGTGAAAGCAGGGCTAGGCTTCATTTCAGGATTCATCTGAGACACCTGTTGTTAGCACTGAAGCCATAAAGATTAAGTCAGTATGCTATGAAAATGCTTTCCTGTGATCACTTGTTTAGAAGCTTTCTCCAAATAGAACTGAGTGACTGAAAGCTCAAGACACTCCAGAAACAACCACAACAGCCAGTGCCACAGTCCCTAAAGCAAGTATATGAGGAGACTTGTTTTCTGTGTGAGCAGAATGTGTCTGCATGTGTAAATACAGGCCATCTGAACAACTGCTACATATCCATGCTTACAGTTCATTTCCACAAAATTAGAAATGCAAACTAAGGTGTAAGTTTTACAGAAATTTGTAAGGAATGTTAAACACCAACTATAATGTAGACATAAATGCTGCAGCCTACCAATTCATGTAAATTGTTTTAAATGCCACTGCAACTGAGACATAAAACAGCATAACATAGAAGGGAGAAAGCAGTCAAGTGATAATGAATGCTGGCAATTTAATCGGAACAATTTAGTTTTTTGCATAGGTTTACTCTTGCAGAGGGAAATGACTGGCTGAAACTAAACTCATCTAGCATATCAAAACCAAAAGGGAAAACACACTGTTCAAGAAATTGAATTTAACTTATTGGATTCTCACCTCTACTATAGCAAGGCTGAATTATTCTGCAGAGAATCTTGGAGGTGGACTATTGGCTATTTTTTTTATTTTGTCCAAAACTCATAGAAAGCTTGAAGGTTTGTGCAGAAGCTCAAGATGATCAACAGGAATAATCTGAAGGCATCCTTCTCCTGATTACCAATAGCATGATACTGCTCTACTCTTTATAAGACAAGCATAGAGGTTCATTCATGTAAACCTGTTCAGCAGCCTACTTCTTACTCTGGCTAGCTCTTATTCTGCAAGCTGTGCAGTTGTAATAACAAGAAGTTTTGCCAACTGCTTGAGAATTTATTCAATTTCTCTGCTGAGTTTTGTGCATAAATTGAAATTTGCACCACTGCAGCTGCTCTTAAAGTTAGCTCAGGTACACCTACAGAAATGATAGGCACGACAGTGTTCCCAGCACTCACAATTACTTTAAACAGGTGTGGCAAGGAGACCAAGCACATTGTAACATATGACTACAGTTAAGTGTATGTTGATGATAAAATGCATTGCAAAATTGGAGGGTCTTAATAAATGATTTTGTAGTCCATAAATTCCAAAAGATTCTGACTTTGTACAGTGAGCACTTTTGCCAAAAATAATCTGTTTCCTGATATGTTGAATACTTGGCAAGAAATAATGTGAATATATATGTTTCTTTTAATTTTACCTACATGGTCCAGTGAGGAACATCAAAGCGGCTAGTTGGATCAGGCACTGTGTATTTCTGTGAACTCCTCTTTTGGAAACAAAACTGGTAGTGTGTCAGCATATAGGCTGTGAACAAAACAAAAGATGGAAGAAGAATTATTAAAATAGAATATGGACACACTGGGGAGGCATGTTCATATATGGCAACAGGCTTCCTTTAGACCAAGAGAAGCCAAAACCTGTTAATACTTTCTATTGCTAAATAATATCTTTTTTTCTTTTCCTTTTTAAAAAAATCTAAGAGACCTAGCTGAAAATAGAACAACCCAAGCGTGCATGTATCACATAGATCTAGAGCAGTGGAAATAAGATGGTACTGACAAACCTTCAGGCTGCTCATGCCTAACCCCAAAGGGCTATCTATGTATGATCACAGTATTTTCAGATGATTTTTCAAACCCACAGACCAAATTGGAGTGAAGATAACAGTTTTTCTAAGACAGCACAAGTAAGTCTGCAGCTGAGTTAGAAAGGGAGCTTGGCTGTCTTGTGCCTGGAAATTGGCACCTCTGGGCACAGAGAGAGATGGGATGCTGAACCCACCCAGACCCCAGGAGCAGCTTGATACAGGGGCAGAACTAAGAACTGGGTTCTCTTTTTCTTCCCTAAATTGTGCAGTCTCTCAAGCTAACCAATTTAGAAAGCTAGTTTGGAATCCTAACTTTCATATAAAAATGTAAAAAGATAGAAAAATAAAATCCCTAATACATTCCATATGTTATATTTTAATCTGCATTTAATATAATGTTTATTTTAAAAGATGACACAACTACAATAGGAAGCAAAAATATGAGTGTTTAAAGCCTAAACAACACACTTTTCTCTGCAAAATTTGCAAATTCCTTGTCAGTAGCATAGGAGAAGGATCAGCCACTGAATACCATATTCCATTTCATTATATATCATTAGTGCCAAGTGGAACCACGTGCCATTATTATCCCATTTATTGCGTGCCATTACAGCCTAAGGCTTCAAGACCTCCTTGAATAATTTAAACACAGAAGAGTGAGTCTGAATCAACAGATGCTCCATATGTTTTCTCAATGTCTCAGCCTTTTCCATCATGGCAAGGAATTTCATTCCCAGGTGTTATAAAAAGGAGGTAGCAAAGCAGAGAGAGAACACACTGGCTATGCTGAATGATCAGTTTCTCAGGGAAAACAAACAAAGAAACAAAAACCAAACAACCCCCAAAACAATTATTATTGACAAACAAGACTGAAACTATATTCCAGTTCATTTTCAGAATGGTAGAAAATACACATTTACTACCCATGTACATTGCTGCACACTGATGCAGCACTTCTAACACAGCTCGGATATACCATTAATCACGAAGGTCTCTCCCTCCTCTGGTAAAACACTCTCCTGGGAGAAAGCTGTTCTCTCCACTAACCCTGCACAGCCACGAAGCACAACGTGTTAGAGTGGAAGCAAATATGCACACACCTTCACACCAAATAAAGACAAGAGAGCCAGTATTTGCGAGAATAAGCAGAAATAAAGCAGATCTGATGAAATCCAGCCAGGAAAGAAGGAATATGGGTTATTTGTCTTACAGTGCCATAAGGTTCTTAACTGGAAGGAGCCTGGACATGTCTGTGTGGCAAAACCTTCCATAAGAGCAGGCTTTGAGACCCTCAGCCCAGATTAACATTTGGGTGAGAGACAACGACTCCAAACCCACTTCCTGAAGCATTTATTCTCCTAGGTGTTTCTTCTTTGCCGAGCTGATACACCACTGCTCAAACACTCTTCCTGCTGCTGCTCCCAGACAGACGCTGCACAGGAAGTGCAGCTCAGGGAAACACGTCTCCACTGAAAGTCACTGAACAAAGAAAGCAAAACTCTCAGAAAGAGGCAAGGAGCAGCCAGGGAGCTCAGGCATATACTGCCTCCCGCCTGGAAAGGGCTTCCACTCTATAAAGTGACGCAGAAACTCTGCAAGGACATTGCGGAGCCTTTGAAGGGAGAGCTCAATCTTTTGGCTCAGGGAGGATGGTTCCAGACTTTTCAAAACAGCAGCTCTGGTTTTGGTATTTCACTCCAGTGATGCAGATGCAGCAGTGAATCCACACCTTAGTAATTCACTCATCTATTAGAACTACAATTTGCATGGCATGCACCAATTATCGGTTAATTGAGGTTCCTAAGGGTCCTTGGTGGAATCCTTACATACTGTCACCCATGAAAGAACAATGGGAATTACACTTAAAAATTGTTCTTTTTTTTTTTTTTTAATCCAGAAAGGATGAAAACCATTTCCTATTGACACTATCAATGCAGAAAAATATTTTTTTAAAAAAACTGCTTCATGACCAAAGCCAGTTTCAAGTCGCTTTTATACTTTTAAGACTGCAAAACAATTGAAAAGGAAAGCCTCTTTTTAGTTAGTTGAGGAATTACAGTTTCTGACAATTAAAACCAGAATTTTAATAATGCTAAATAAGTTCCCTTTTATCAAGTTATTATGTTTTTAGTTAGCAATAAACTAATTTATTATTAAATTAGGTTTTCAAGATAATCTCAATAGAGACATTTCTTCTCAGTAATTTTCTACTGTATTTTAATTTTATGCCATTACTATCAAGAATCCAGTTTTACTGCCTGAACAACACAAGTTGTGACTCAGAGCTTTGGAATTCATTGCCCTAATTTACTCTAAACTAAGACTCCTCAAATAAGCTTGTGCTGTTTGTATATTCAGCTAAGAAACTAATAGTCTCTACTCTTTATGAAAAGCAATCAAAACCAGTTGACAATGCAGCTTGTGCAGACATCAAGGTCCATTTGAAGCAACCACGTTGATGTTTTATCCCCACACATCTTTCCACCTTGGTTCAATTTAATTCTTTTAGAAAAGGGAGAAAGGCTGTTATTTGAGACCAAGCATTTGGAGGTAGATGCTAATGTGAGTGTGGACCTGTAACAGACATCATAAAATACAATTGCTAACCCCTGAAATACCTAGGATAGAATCAGGGAAGATGGAAAACTGATTGATTTATATTTTACAACTGGGAAACAATGGTTTGAACAATTCTTCTGTGCGGGTACAGTTCATTAGTCCTCCTTTATTATTTCTGGGAGAGGAAAAAAACAACCCAAAACCCACATTAAATGACTTGTATGATTCCTTTATTTACAGAAATCCCTATTTGAAACAAGAAGTGCACCTGTGTGCTGCCTTTAGCTTTTTACTTATTTTTGATAAAAACTTGAGTGTGTCAGAAAGACTTTCAAATCAGAGACCTACTTCTGTGGAAAGCAAAACTCTGGATACAGTAATTTCTGCTTTGTTTAACTTGATAAGATGAATCTTCATGTATTGACTTTGCACTGAGAAACTGAGTTCCTGTGTTTATACAGAGGTGGATCATGAAGTAGGTTTCTCACTATCAAAAATAATGTTCACAGTCTAAACTTAATATATAATAAGGCAGGTATTTTACCTGAGTGTTTATCAACAGGTATCTCATGGGTGTCTTTTTTTTTTTTTTTTTTTTAAACTTTGGGCAATTTTTGTCTTGCTATGAGAAAAAAAAAAAGGTCTCGAAAGTTGGAGTTGTATTTTCTTGGCTAAATAATCTATTAAAAAAATAAATCAACACTACTACATATGACATTTATCATCCTGAAAAACGCTTATAGATGTACCTACACAGATAAAAGGCACTTTAATAGTTTTATGGATATAATCCTGATGACTTTACAAAATCAGAAAAAAAGGTATATTTCAATATCAACTCTACAGCTTCTATTTCCAGTGGACTTTAAAGGGCAGAAATCTTTCGATTCTGGAGCTTCAGGTATAAAAAAGTCTGCAGGCTGAAAGAAGTGTCTCTGCCTTGTGCTTCTTTCACTGGATCTCATTAGAAAGGGGTTAGAATCCCTCTGGACCAAGACAAGATCAAGAGATCTGGTAAGAGATTGCAACTGCAATGTTTATACACTTGAAAAGCACCTCTGCACTGATATACAGAAACATGATGCACCTAGGTCAAGACAAACTTTCTTGCTCAAAATAGTTTTGTTGTTTATTTATTTTCCCATTCTTAGAATTTGTTTTTTATCTTAAGAGTCCATTTATAAAAAGATTTTTCTTGTACTATTGACAAAAGGAATCAAGACAATTTCCAAGCACAAGCTGTCAACTTGACTCCCAGCCAACACAGGTCAGAAGTAGGTAAGATTTTTGAAAAGTTGAGGTACTATAGAAATGTACAGCTTTCTAATTAGATATCACAAAAATGAGGACTAACAAAAAAATAAACATGGGTCATGAATTCAGAAGAATATACAGGAGAGTAAAAAAACTGCATTTAAAAAATAGAATAATTTTTTTAGAGATCAAATATGAAACAATCGTTTACAAATTTCTGGTAATGCACTAGAGAGATATTTTCAGAATTTTTCATTATTTATTAAAAAAAACCCTGTATTGTCAATGTCTTTAGTCTGAACTCCCTGCTTGAAGTTTGGAGACTAGACCTGTCCAATGGGGTTTAAAAGAAGCACAAGATTAATTTTAGCTTCACATTTGTTATGGAAGTAGTCTTTAAAATAATTAATTGTTTCATGTGCTCAGTGGTCTCATTACAATCACTGGCTATCAGTGGTCCCCTCATGAAAAATCCAAAATGACACAATCATCTTCTCTCTAACTCCAGCCCTATAAACATGTTAATATTGCATTTCACATTGAACTGCTTCAAAAGGCTACAGTAAGGAAGAAGAGTTCTAGAATATCCTATAAATTAGATGGAAGAAGGCAGCACAGGCCCATTCTACCAACTTTGACTTGAAAGATAAATTGATGTCGTGTGTCTGTCCTAAACACTAGCTACAAAGATAAATTCTTCCTATATTGTGCAAATGTCAACTAAGTCCCCACTGAACTGAATCATCTTCTGCATTTCTGAGGTTGTAGCAGGAATACCATAAAACCAAAATAAAAGGACAAATTTAATGTCATGCAACAGTTCATTCAACCTGCTCAACTTTTATTTTTTGAAGATGACTGAAAACAGTGATCTTATGTCCCTTTCACCCAGTTTAACAGAGATTAAAAAAATAATGGCTAGCATCCTTAATTTAGACAATGTTTTCAATGAAGAAATGTCAATTCATAGTACTGACAGCCAAATCCGTTTCAGCTGCTGAATAACTATGTTAGAAGGCTTCATTTTGTTTTGAAGTTCTGCGGAGTATGGTAAAACAAAATCCAGACATTTCAGGTATGATATTAATTTGGTAGTCTCGTAGCTCAAAAATTGTTCAGTCTAGACAGATCACATTCTAGAATAGTGACTTCAGTGTTTTATTGGCAAAGTTGAGTGGCTATTTTGAAAATATTCATTAGATCTGCTCAGCATAAAAGCGTTCGGCTCAGTTCAGTTCACGTAGAAAGCATCTCCTAAGTGCACTACAGTGTCTGAATATAATTAGCAGCACAAGCAGTTAGGAAAAGGGAAAACATCAGGAAAAAACAACTGCTAGGAGAGCACTTCAGTTTAACTGCTCTTTATGACTTATATTTTCTATGTATATGATATATAATCACAAAAGCTTTTCAAAATGTGAGGAATGATTAGAATCTCTGCTAGATTTTGATTCCTTCACGTGCTTACTGATGCCTGACTTTTAGCATCTCTGTTTTTAAGGAAACAAAAGGGGTTTTGAGTTTTTTGTTTGTTGGTTTGTTTTTAAACCAAAGCTTGTTAAATGTTATGTATAATTTTACACTACACTACAAGATAATCATGGCTAAACAGACCAAACTAGGGAGCTCACTATTTGGTATAAAGTTAACAGCATTAATAATTTAGGAAGTGGTCCCACTTAACTTTACATATCTTTATAGTTATAATCATCTATCTCTGAGCTGTACAGACTCTACACAGTCAACACAGGAAAAGCTGCCACATCAGAGGACCATTCAACAGAGCTGATGTATTTTAGTTGTTTGCCCTAGGATGAGGTGAAGTCAGCCTTAGGAGTATTTCATGTCCTCCGTTTGTTATGCAGCACATCTAAATCTGGTTTGTTGAAACCCATCCTGAGTGTTCACATCTCAGGATCATAAATCAGTATCTGTAATAACTGCTTTTATAAATCCCTTTCATCCACTGTTTAGTCTATAAATATTCTGATTAAATATTCTGATCCATCCAGTCCTTTAGAGTGAGATTATGCTCCACTACACACACACACACACACATATATATATATATATATATATATATATATATATATATGGAAGAAAAACACATACCCACTTCTTATGGAAGACAACCTTATCTGAAAAAAATGTCCTGAGCACACATACTGCTCCATTTATTCCATACTGGGTTTCATTATTAACACTTATTCAAAAGTTTTAAGATATTCATGAACCCCTTACTGACAGCCTTTTCTCTACCTGTCACTGCAATTGAGAAAAATGTTCCCCTCTCCCATGGTTTTGTGTCACTGATGAAACAGAAAAAAAAAAAAAAAAAAAATCACAAAACATTAGAAATTTCAATATTTCAGAAAATATTTGGGTGTGACTTATGAACACAAGATATGTGTCTGCTGTGTTAAATCTGAGAGAGTGGGAAAGCATAAATAAAGTTTTGAATTATCATTATGAGGCAGTTGAATGTGTTGTGAGTCATATGCTGCTTTATCAGTTGGAAGCAGATGGACTTTCCTGAGAAGGGATGGTAAGTCTGTTAATGGAAATATGCTGCCTGTTCACTGGGGTACCTAGGTAGGTAATGTCCCATAATTTGTTCTTTCCTAACTACACCTGCTAGGCAATAGAGGAAAATCTCAGTAATCATTAATTTCCTTATAAACTTCATTTTGTATGAAATATACAGGAAATTACCCAACAATTGTCTTAAGGAAAATTCTGAGAAATTATGGAGTTCATGAAGATTTCAAAAGCACAGAGAAAAGGTAAGCTGTTGTCAAGAGATGCAATAATCTCCCACATTCGCCTACCAAAATCCACTCTTCTATATCAAAATAAAGTTAACAGTATGTATATGCAAACCTTTAACAACCCCCTAAATTAACCCAGACAGTGGCTGCATTGCAAGCTTTTATATTCAAACATATAAAACTATGTCTCTGGGCAAAGAAAAAAGGTGGTGAAATGTTAAATGTACAACTCCTTCCACACCCAAGAGTTACTGACACAACAGCAGCTGTAATTGCATCTACTGCAATTAAATCCCTTTGTCCAAGTATTTTCATTAAATTTATTTGCAGAGCTGAAGAAAATAAATAACTTTTTTTTTTCTTTTGAATTAAAGAGTAATTTTAAATCCTTAAAGCTCGTAAAGAAATCTTTTGTTGTGAAAACACCACAGAGTGAAGGTGTGACCTCAGGCCAGGGCCACCCCACCCATAAACGCACCAGCACGAAACCTGCCAGCCTGCCTGGCCTGTGGGCACCAGCCCCACTTCAGCTCCAGCTGTGGAGCAGGTGGCTGCCCAGGCCTGGGGACAGGACCCTGGGACACTGCGATGATGCCATCTCCTGTGCCTGCGGTTATTCTCAGGCACTCAGAGGAGCTGCACAAATGGTGTCCCCGGGAAGGGGAGGGAGGTGCTCCTGCACACCCCACGGACTCCAGCAAACATGGCAGCACCGACTCAAACTCCAGTGCAAACGTCACTTTAACAGATGAAAGAAAATCAGTTAACAGGCCTTGGATTTACCTCCGCTTTGGGTGTCCACGTCCAGATGCTGGCGGGGGTGTGCAGGGTGGCTTCTGTGAAAAGCGGCTGTGGCTGCCCTGTGCCTGGCACGGCCAGTTCCAGCAGCCCCACCACAGCTGAGCCCCTCCAGCCATGTTGGTGGGGTCTCAGGGAAAGTGTATTTAAAAAAAAGAGGAAAACTGCCTGGCAGTCCATGCAGGAGTAGGTGCCCTGAAGGAGCTGCAGCCCACAGAGAGCCCAGACTGGAGCAGGTTCATCCTGAAGGATGGCAGCCTGTGGAGGGCCCATGCTGGAGCAGGGAGCAGCACGAGGAAGACGGAGCAGCAGAGAAGAGCTGTCATGGACTGACTGCAGCCCCTGTCCCCATCCCCCTGCGCCATCATGGAAGTGACTCAGCAGCAGCTCTGCTGCCCTGGCCCATGGAGCTGTGCCCCAGAGTGTTGCTCTTTGGATGGCCTATGTTCAAAACTAACTCCCACAGGCTACTGCTCCATACAGTATGAAACATCCAAAGAATTGGTGTGGATCACAATCCTAGACTTTATAGGGAGGCTTCTGCCACCCAGCAAGGGCAGCTTTGCATGGTCTGACAGCCACTGCTCTCTTTGATGCAGTGTTCAAAGGGACAGGTTACCCGTTTCAGGTCTCAGGGCATAACCAGGAGATCTGCACTCCTTTATATGAAAGCCTAACTGTACTTAAGCCCCAGGACTGAATATGTATCATTATATACCATTTACAGACCACAGAAACATCTAACATAACACAAAACAGTGTAGGCAAAGCTGTTGATTTGACTTTTAACTGAAATTTGTCATTGCTAAGAATGCAACTTATTCCTCATTATTTTTCTGTGTTATCTGTGATCAACTACACAGGCATCAGGGATGAGAAGCAAAAACTGAGAGAAGCACTCACTGAAGGGACATACTCCTGACCCCTTATAGAGGGAACATCATAAGGAAACTTGGGACCATAACACACCTTTGCTCTCCTCTGAAAATCTGTTAACCTCTGTAGATCACTTGTAGTGTGGCTTTCAGCGCAGCTGAAGTTAAAGATCTATTATTAATTTTTAATTGAATTCGTATAGAGAACTTCAGTATTGGAAAAAGCAGCTCAGCCATTTATTTCCCTATCAATCAATCTGAGTTTTGTTTGAATATTTATACAAACTAAAAAGTTAATCAGCTTTCAGCTGCTGGGCAGAAGGGAGAAAGAAGGAAAAAAAGAAAGGAATGATATGTGGGAAAATAACAACGCTGACATTAAACTCTTGCGCCATTCCACATTCTGCCGTTAAATTCACTAATCAACAAATCAGATTCCCAAAATTACAAAGTATACTATGTCATCCCAATGCCAATACTTTACTAGAACTATCCAGACAGCCCAGGGGAAATAAGCCAATGGCTTTCCTACCACTGTTTAACTCTTCTGCTCAGATAATACATGATTGGCTTTGCACAGGATTTATTTAATTCTGAGTCTTGGAAAAAGCTTGCAACTGCTGAAGGCAGCAGTAATCAACATTTGTTGTTGTTACACACTCAGATGAGTTAATACGAGAAAAAGGTTGCAAATAACTCCTGAAGTATATAAACTTGGTGATATATGACATAAAGCTCTAATGAGATCTATGAAAGGAATATAATGACCTATACCCTATCAGGATGGAGAAATGGTGAAGACCAGAAGCTCTGTGCACTGAATGTAGGCTTTGACTTCCACAGGCAGTAACATAAGAACAAGCACTTCTGTCTGATTCACTATAATCACTCCTGTGTTGCAGTACTGCTTTGCTACTCTGTAATTCTACAGGTCATTATAGGAATGGAAGTGCTGTCATCTAGACAAAATGTAAAAGTACACATTTCCCTTGAGATCTGATAGCAACCCCAGTCACATTTTCTAACTGGGATAACTATGGTTTTTTTACCTAGACCCGTTTCCTTCTCTATTTCAATTTAAATCAAAGAGTGGTAGCATTGTTTCTATACATACACAGTAGAAGTGATATTCCCTAAAGCATATGGTTATGTTTTTCCTGTGTATACAGTTTTCCTAGTGATGCTTTGGAAAGCAAAGAAAATGATGGGTTCTTTTAACAGATTATATGAGTGAAGATTACTTAGATTTTTAAATATTTAAGAAAAATTAGATGCCTCAGAAACTAGGGAGTGGATTAGTATCTGTTTTCTTTCCCTTTACAGGCAGAGGTGAAAGTATACTGAAAGCCCATTGTCCTCTTCAAGGAAAGGTTAACCATACCAGACCAATCTCAAAGTGATATGTGCCAGCAATAGTAAAATTTTCAGGTACCTAGCTAGGTTCTGTAAAAAAGTAAAAATAAATCTTTAGGCCAGTAATCAAATTTGAAGATAAGAAGAAAAGTCCCCAGGTTAGATTGGCAGGGACTGTTGGATTTTATTTTATTATTGCCTTTCCCTGGAATACGGGGTACAGTGTATTCCCTACACTTATATATTATTTAACATATTTTCCACTTCTACAGACAGTTAAGCTGTTGGCAATGGCCTTAATGTCTTATACCCTCTTTCTGAGATACCTTGTAGTTGTGGCTTTTGACCTTTTATTTTACATCATAAGTTATATGTAAGGTCTTCAGTGGCCTGCAGGAGCATGTAAGGAAAATGTTTTGTGAACCTTCTGAACTAGACATTTACTGAGTAATTGCAATGTTGAGGGATAATCCTTAAAAACACAGGTGCTTCCATTCCTATGGCACACAATCACATTAGCTTTATGTTTCTGCTGAAGTAATGCAATTCAAGACTTAATAACAATATTAAATTGCATAATTAATTTAGAGGCATTAAAGCACACCAAGATGTATTGAGACAATTAAGATCTTAGCAACATTGCCTTATGACAGTTGCTGCCTCTGGAAGGCAACACAACATTAGCATACAATCAGCTCAACCAAGGGCTCTCACTGGGATAAGATTTTAAATTACTTAACAAAGACTTTGCAGACAAAAATTCTGTGATCATCTTCATGGGGTTCATGAGTCAAGTCAGGTTCTGATTTATTACAAGCTAACAATGAAATTACAGAAATTATGTATCATCTTGCTGACATTACAGAAAATGAGACAGAAAGCTCAGCTATTTTTCTAAATGCAGTGAGAGGAATAATGTCAAACCCAGAGTTAAAACCCCCAAGGCTGAGCTCAGATAGCAGTTTTGCATTAGTGTAATGAAATGCGAATGCAGAATACCCAACAGAACTTATTGTGTTTTTTTTTTTTTTTTTTTCTCACAGAAAATGGGCCAGTAAAGGTAATTTCTGAATCAACTGGCTTCAGGTGGAATAATACCACTCCAGTGTTATGAAAATGATAACTGCATCAATTCTAAAAAATACTGCATCTTTTCCATCAGCAATATCCCCATGGCTCAATTTCCCAGAAACATAGGAAATGCCCTAAAGTGGGCTGTTGATACCACGTAACTTAACTATTTTAGTCTGTGAACCACCCCTCGCAGCAGCCTCTCTCCATGATCATATGAAAGAGCCCAATGGCTTATTGAGATTAAACATCCAGCATCTAGACAGATAACGTTAGGCAATTTGGATTCCACCCAAAACTAAGTCAAGAGTCTGAACAAAAATCTGGCCTCTTCCTTCTTAAAAAGCAGTGATACAGTCAAGATCTGAAGATTTTCCAAGACAGCAAATATCACCCTCTTCACAGACAGCTGAAAATAGTCTGAAATCCATTGATTGTTAAACTGAACTTCTAAAGCTTATATCAAGTCTGTCAAAGCAAAAAAGATTACTCAGTAATTCCTATATTTCTACTTGTTTTGTTTAGCTATTGTTTAGTTGAACATTTCTGAACAAAAATCTAAGCATTAAGAACATGTAATAAGTAAACAAGTTTGATGTCACATACAGGAACAGTTAATGTTTTATAGTTTTCTATCATAACACCCTCAACCTTTGTAAACATATGTCAATGGAGAAATCAGTTGTTTTCATGATTCATAACTAAACTTGAATCTGTTTAGCTGTTGTTTAGTGTGCTGTTGAATTGACCCCTGAAGCAGAGTAGAGAGCAAGGTGCTACTCTGCACTTCTGCTCCAAACTCCATAATGCATCCCTTAACCATCCTTAGCCATGGAAAAGAGACTATCCTTGCATTGACTGGATTATTGAGAGCACAAAGCCACAATATCACCCATTCAGCACACTCATGCCACCTTTCTTTCAGCATAGGGGTCTTGGTGGTCCTGCAGACATCTTCTCTTCCTCTGTACACCTTGGTACAGCATAGCTCAGTTCCAATAGGCATTAAGGAAATACTTCACGCCCTCCTGTTGTTTTAAACAGTGCTGCCAGCCAAGTAAATATATTTCTTACAGACAGGAACATGAGCTGCTTCAACTCTGAATGTTATCATATTCTTATAGTGATTCATCTCTTTAAAAAACAAATTGTATGTGCTTTTTTCCAGTTTAGGAACCAGGTCATAATCTTGTTCTACATTAAGTCAATGAAAGAAATACATCATCAATCCCTGTGAAGCAAAAAACAGGTGAAAAGAGAAGCAAGCATTCCTATGTTATCTATACATTTAAGTAGTACAGTTTTCTTACGGGGAGATAATTTAACAGGAATATCAGTTCAAACAACAGAGTAGTTATGCTTTAATAGCTAGTCATTCTCAAGGACAGCCTTTCTACCTTGCAGCAGATAAACAAATTCGATCTACAAAACTTTTTTTCCTGCCACGTAACTTCAAACAATTTTAACTTTTCCAAGGTCCTGATATTTGTATGGTCACGCAGTATAAGAATAGCTCTTTCTCAGCCCAGCAAACAAAAGTAACAAGTGGGAACATTTCAATAAGCTTGTAAATTCAAAAAGAGTGTGAAATTATGAAAAGTGGGTTGATGCCTCAAACACTGTTATATATTAGATGTAAAATTAGATGCAGAAATGTCACATATATAAAGGCATACCCCTCTGTGCTCTGAAAGAGAAGAAAGCAGAGTAAGGCAGTACATGATAGGTAAGAGTAAGGGTGCAGCAATGCAAGCTCCCAGGTTGAGTAAGCCTTCAACCAGGTGGAATCATTGTCTTATTTCAGGCAGAGAGAGTGTTTGTTGTTTACTTGCAAATTTAAATTAGATGTATTTCAAAGCAATGATAGCTGAGACAGAGATTTGCTCTGGTGCAGAGAATAGAATTTTATAATGGACATGACTTTGCCAACTGTTTTTACTTGAAAGGAGCCTATCTTTTCACAACTGTCTACCATTCGAATAACTTGGTAAACTCATGATACTCTCCTCAGTAAATCAATGTGCAACCAATCTGTGGCCATTTAGACATGACCTTTTCTCTAAGATTTTTACTTTAACGAAGAAGCATTTGCCTTCTTTAGGGTAAGGGAGGAAAACTCCACTCTGAACCAGTATCTTTCATAGTTTGTTTCTAACTGAGGGTCCTTCTAACTGTGCAACAGTACTTAATTACTAAATGATAGAGCAGATTTGCTAGGCTTTACTTCAGTTTCTTCTCACAAGCTTGAGATTATTAAAAACCCCTTATATTAACATGAGGTTACTAGAAAAATAACTCACCATCAACATATTCTGATGCTCTGGAGTGATAGATTATTACCCACATCCTTGCCTGCCAGTAGTCCCAATTATTAATTAAGGCTGCTCCAACCTAACTACTCTACTCAACCCAAAGCTCAACTCTGAAAGAAGAGGTAAAAGGAAAGAAGTCAGTCTTCTCCACTTTTGAATGCACCTCGCTGAAGATGAAGAGTCAAGATAACTTATTCTTAAAAGATGATGTAGGTTTAATTTAGCAATAAATCTATGCATAGCATTTATACGTGCTCACTCTTAGACACTAAAGCTTTTAGGGGAAGGAAAAAACCAAACAAAACAACTCAACCAAAAATCAACCAAATATTGCAAGGAGCAATCCTGAATTTAGGGAGATCCTGAATTTGCATTGTATTGTTGGAAGGAATTCATAGTCCTTGCTGAAATAATGCTGCTTCACCAAGTACCCTGCCGCTTTGGTGCCAGCCACTTTGTAGAGCCCAGCAGTTTTCCTGGGCTCCTCACGCAGACCAGCGAGTCTCAAGCCAGGACTAGTCCCAGAGTAACACAGGAACCACATAGGTGCTCCAAAACAAAGCCTCACAGAGAAATTTCCAGCTAACACTTTTCATTATTTCCCTTTCCTTGCCTTTCTTAAATATAGGAACATTTTCCCCCTACACTTTCCAATCTACCCCTCTTCTCTTGGTTTAAGAAACCAGTTTGCTGAATTCTCCTACAAGAACTGGTAAGATATCAAGATTGCCACATGCTCCACAGTGGGACATTCCAGAACATTGCACTACAAGTCATATGGGAAAAATATGTTGAGCTGTAGCTCATTCACTAAATGGAAATTAATTTTTTCTTTTGCCAGGTAACCACTGAAATTTCTTCTGTTCAGATTAATTGTATCTACTAACTTTAATTTTCCAGCCACGGGATCATGAGATCAACTACTTGGGAATTTTGTATCTGTAAGAATTTAAATCAAAAGATAAAAAGGTCCAAAAAACCTTTTAGCAGATATCAAGAATAAAATATAGATACAGATCAAGTAACAAAGTAAAATTAAAATAAAAATAAAAAGGAAAGAAATTTAAAGTCTACATTGTTATAATACTTCAACTGATGCTGAGGAGTGTTTTTTCCACCTGACCAGAGAAAAGTCTAACTGAAATCTTGAAAGAATTTTAATAATTAAAAACCTATTTGCTATTACACGAAAGTTCTTTTACTCCTTCAGAAATGAGAAACATAGCAAATTCTTACCTCAGTTTGACATATATTTAAATACTAACATTATACCAAGGAAAGGAAAAAGAAAAATTAGAAAATCTTTCATCTTTTTCACTCAAATCAATAAAAAACAAGTTCCTCTTTACAAGATGGTATTCTTACATCAACATACTGTTAATATTGACATTTTAAAGACTATTTAAAGTTGGGGATTTTTTTGCTAAAAGAATTCAAATAATCCAGTCAGATGCAGTCTTTTCGATCCAGATTATTTCCTGAAATAGATCCCAAGGAGAAATTAAAAGTATTCCAGTTCTATATGCTTATTCAAATTGTTTTGGGGTTTTTTTTGAGCTTTCAGAGTTTTAGCTACAACCAGGTACTGATTTATGCAGAAAACTGTTCCATTTTGAAAAAAAAAAAAAAAATCCAAAGCATTGCATTTTGGAAAATAGTTTTTCAGGTGGGATGTGGTTTTTTTTCTATACTCATATTTTTTCAACATATTTTAATGTGACATCTAAACTTCCTCAAGTTTTATCTTTTGTTTTTCTTTTTTTTTTTTTCCTGGCAAGCAGCTATCAAGACAACAATCTTTATTATCTAAGACAATAATCAATGACAAAAAACAGAAAGCAGATATTTTACAGATAACTGTCAAGTCCACTTGTGTGGCTAGATAACAACAGTTTCACTTAATTGACAAAAAGATTTGGTCTCTATTTTTACATTTCCTGTTACCACTGTTAACATATTAGGCTGGTACACATTTTGCAGTCTTGAATATTAAGCATCATATTTACTTGAAGTTGAAACTCCATACTATTAAAAAAAAAAAAAAAAATGCAGTTGAGTTGAACTTACAGGCAAGCATTTTCCTTTGGGGTGCCTGAAAGGCTACTAAGCTATAGAAAGCCCCTATTTGTAATACAGAACTACAGCCTAAGAATACCTACCAAAAAGAAAAAAAAAACTAGCATACAGACAAAAGTCACATAAAGCAAATTTTTATTTCCAATTTCAAATGAAAATATCTAAACTAACTTTCTTTTTTCCTCTACTTTGATTCTTGTTACTAAAAAAAATTGTGAAATTATTTGCTACGACTTGGATGTTTTGGCTTTTCCCATGCTGATGTGAAACACAGCAGCCATCACAACAGACTACCTAACTGCCCAAGCACCCTTTGGTTATGCACCACATTCAATTTACACCATATGTTTGCAACTTCCAGCCATATAATAATCTGCATCTTTGGACTCTGTGGCAAAACATAACATGCAGCTCATTTCACATCTGAAGGGCCCTTGGAGGGTGCACTGCATTTAAGAAGCCTGGAAGCCACTTCATTATGAGAGTGGCTCAGAAGTTCTTCCAGTGTGTCCAGCCCAGCTGTCTGAGGAGCCCATCAAGACCCAAATGTTAGAAAGTGTCTCACAAGAATTTGCCGTTTGTGTCCTGTGATTGCCATCCATGAAGGAAAAAAGGTGAAGGAACCATCTGATGTGACAGAATAGCTGGCAAACCCTGCAGTGTTGTATCCTGATCAAATGAGTTACAAGAGTGTTTGAAGTAAGAGATGAATATTAATGGATAACTAATGATGGACAGCATGTTTGCTAACAAAACCTAAACATATTTTAGCAAGGAAAACACAGTTGGTTTTGGTTTTGGGTTTTTTTTTAAACTTGCCACTTCCATATTTTTGCAATAATGTAACTGTAACATGCTTGTTACCACAGCAAGATCCATGTAGCTAATTTCCCCACCCACCCCTCCTCCCTCCATTACTCTTGTGTTTTATTTTACAAAATTAACAGGGCTTTTTTTTTTTCTTCTTTCACTTGTGCCTGGGGATACATATCTGTACTGAAGATCCCTTACCTGGTTTACAAACAGGTAATAAATGAAGAGTGAAATGGACAGATTAATAACATAATTCAAAAATTCAAGACAAGCTTTTGTTCAACTACTAGAAATAATAACTATAAATGTGTAGATATATTTTAAAAGACACCTTTTAAACTATAGTATTTTCAGCTTTTATAAGATTTGTTGAAATCTAATAAAAGTAGGTATTTTTATGGAACTGCTTTTGAATTCTGCAGTTCATAGACACCAAATAAGTAGTTTGTGTAAATGCCTTTAAATTCATTATCTATATAAGAACTTCATTCATTCATGTTCCTAACAGGAACATCAACTACAGAAAGTAAAGGTTAGAGTAAGCAAATATCCCAGAGAGTAATAAGCAAATTACTGTCTACCCCGTGCAAAAATTGTTACATTTTCTATTTTTTTGCCAAGTGAGTTTCAAATTTGAACAAATTAAACCGAACTAAACATCTATAGGAGAATGTTCTGTAGTCTTATTTGTGGAAAACTGGATTTTAACACTCTTCTAGCTGTAATCTCTGTCCTGCTTCTCTTGTTTCTGTAATTGCCCTGAACATCATCAGGTGAGAGACAGTAAGCACAGAGAAGCTAAGCACAGTACATTATCTATCCTGGGAACTCCACTAGAGCAGAAGCATCCTCTGTTAGCTACTCTTACACAGTATCTGCTGTGTATTAGCTCTAACAGATCCAGACCAAAGGAAGATCATTGCCTCAAAAGCTAGTAGAGATGGATGAAGAAACTGAGACAGGCAGTTAAAAAAGAAGAAATTAAAAAAAGGCAGCCTGAGCACACTTTGCCTTGGATAATTTGTCTTGCTACAAGGTCCCAGTGAGATACATAGAGCTGAAAGGAAGAGACAGTCCATAACCCATGCACTCTCCTTGAACCAGCATTCCCATCAATGTTTTACTACTCATCTCTAAAACAATCAGATAACTTTCCCTTTGAATTGTGACTTCAAAGCAATCAGTTTTGGATCTGAAAAGGTTTTCTGATTATATACTTAATTTAATAAAAAGTAGCATAGAGGATGATTTACAAAGTATTTTCCTACAAAAGGATGAGAATTTCTTTGGAGTCTTTCCTGTACCAAGCAACCCTGGGATGATCATTGAACCCTGGCAGCTTAAAAACTGCCTCTATGTATTTATCAAATCTTAACCCACCTCTTACAAGATATGTAAAAGATAGGATACTGTTACTCGCCAGGGTTGAGAGTTATAGCAGTCTCAAATACAGGACTTTATTTGATGACAGATTTTTTATTTTTTTTTTAAGTAGAGTTTTGGGTGGATTTTTTGTTGGGGGGCGGGGTGTGTGTGTTGGGTTTGTGTTTTCTCTTTTTTTTCCTCCTACAGTATGATAAGAAGTCATAAAACAATGTAAGTAAATGGAAAAGGACAGTGTTTCCTAAAATGCATTAGAGGGAAAAAAATGTCTTTAATTTTTGTACAAGAGTCAACAAAAAACATAGGTGATTTCTAAATATATTGTAATTGGTGACAAAACCTGTTTTTTATTCTCAAAAGAACCACCCTCCCAAAAAAAACCCAAACCAAAACAACACCCCCCTACTCTACTCCCTCAGTTCTGTAGGTGTTTGCTTGTAGTATTACAAGCTATCTGAGCCTTTCTTGAGAAATGTGTTTTGATTTCAGATCCAACATTCTCTCTGCAACTCTCTTTTTTCTTCCCTGTTCCATAGCACACTTGATCAAGTGGGTCTCTCCCATGAGGATGCTCACACCAAACCCATGACCAACCTGGTTGCTGACGAGCCCACTGTGGTAAGTGAAGGTAGCAATAATACTCCCCTTTCCCTCCTAAAATTAAGTAGGATATAGTATTCAAAGAACATTTTGAAAAGAAAAGCAAGCAGCAGTCTGAACACCCCACTGTACCAAATTTCGTGCTACATTTGAAAAAAAGAAACTAGCTTATAATACAGTAATACAAGCAAAATAATTGTTTGTGTTTTCTTTTATCCTTCTTTCTCTCTTTGCCTTACTTTCCCTTCCACTTCTGTAAACCCAATTTTAATCTTTTAACTTAATTTTTCTTGAGCTGTAGTATTTTCTTTTGTGGCTGCCTCTAGTATGCTTTAGCCTCTAAAAATCTCCTTTTCATTTTCACACCCTTCCCCCCTATCTCTCCCTGTTACTGAGATGTTCCCTGTTCCTTTTTCTCCTTCCCACTAGATCTTATTTCTTTGAGCCATTTCTCTTTTTTAGCAATTTCTTTACACTCCTCTTTATGATCATTTTTCAGCAACAAGTAGTATCTGAACTGCTGCATCAGTGCCACAGTAGTTCGGAAAATTAAGACATTTAAACAGTGTGTTTTGAATTCTTTTGTCACAATCTATTTTGTTGATTTACACTTTAACCTTTTGTATTCTGAATGAGACTTTTCATGGGGGTTTTGAAGGAGAGTGAAGGTGGAAGCAGAGGCAAATAAACACCATAAAAGAGCTGGAGACAGTTTGCAAACAGCAATCTCAAAACAAGAAAAAACAAACATATTGGTTTCATTCCCAGACAGCTTCCACTGCCAGGTGCCCTCAGAAAGGCAGTAGGTGGCCTCTAACTCAGTCAGAACATGGAGACCCACCATCATCGTGTCCAAGGGAGCAAGAGCAGGGCAGAGCCTGCCTTTGCCTTCAAGTAGGGAGTAGAAAGGACAGTGTTGATATAAACATAAGAAAAAAGAAAATCAAGTCCAAGAATTGTGAAATTTATTCAGAGATATTTACAGATTACTAATGTTTTATAACATAATATTGGAATAGAAAACTAGGTATACTAATATGCTTTTACACACCTGCTAAAAAACAATGAAAAAAGAAAAGCTACCCAAAGTTTCATTTCCTGGGATTGGTTGATTTTTGGTTGTTTTTTTGTTGCTTTGTTGTTTTTTTTTTTCCAGTCTGCTTGGAAAATTGTTGATGAAGACAAGGGAATATAATCTGAGTTACAGGGAATATATCCACTTTGTCAGATGGTAACATGAAAAATCTTGATAAGATATTTCATTTTCCAAGAATTCTCATATATTCACAGAAAAACAGAAATCTAGGAATTAGTATATCTTGGCAAGGAAAGGCTCTTCAGCAAGAGTAAAACACCCAAATGGATCAGAAAGAACTACTGGGTGTCAGCAAAATGCTTGAAAAAAATTATTTGCAAAGGAAGTTATAAAAATCAGATGAGTTGGTCTGAAAAAAAAAACTTGCTGAAGAATCATAAAACAGTAGAAAGCTCTGAACCAGCCAACACATACCTGATAATTTTTCTGAGAGTCTTCTGACAATTCTCTTCTTGTTTTAGGCCAGAGATTTATACAGTTATGCCCTTAGGTAAGTATTTCAATTTTTATTCACAAAAATGAAAATAAAATAAATCTAAGCCTCATAGCTGTAGACAAACACCAATCCAACATATAAAAAGATAATGTCACTTCCCACTTTCTATTTTCTCATTTTCAAAGCAAGTGCCATGATTCTGGGGGTGCTGCTTCATTATTCTGATTAGAGTTGGGCAATTCTGGGAAATTTAAGCTAACATACTTTAATTAGAGTTCACAGAAAGAAAACCATCAGTGAAAGAAAAATTTTTTGAAGCCTGACTTAGCTAGAGAGGTGGAAGAATCTGATACTAAAAAGAAGATAAACAGGGATAAGTATCTTACATCCCACCCTGAAGAGCATGTCTGCTGATAGCAACAGTGCTTACAGGGACAGCAAAGTAACATCTTTAGTAACTGCTAACAACCACGGGGAAGTTAAGGAACAAAGCCATACACAAAACTGGAAAAGTATGTTAAGCCTACTCAGTTCTTTCTAGCCACTGCCAACCTAAGTGGCAGCACTACTGGCAATCAAAAATACAAGGAAATGTGTTTTTGTTGTTTTTTTTGTTTTTTTTTTTCCTGTAATTAGAGTAAAACTTACAATTGTTCATACAACTTTAGCATTACTTCTATAGAGAGATACAAATTAGAGCTGGAAGCTTCATACCATTAGAAAGATGATTAGGTTTTGGTAACTATCAAGTAGAAGAACATCTAAGAAGAATAAACTACCTACATCCATTTTTTTTTTTTTTTCATACTTAAGATTTAGGTGGTCTGATCTGCTTTGAGTGGTGTGGTTAGATGATGAATACTTCCGATAGCTTAAATGTAGTACACTCCATGCTTTAATGGCTGCAAAATAAAATTCATCAACAGAGTTAGGCCAGAATAAACTTTCTGACAATGTCCTGCCCAAAGACCTTTCAGCATCTGAACTAGATTGGTGTCAGTACTCTCATCCTCACTCTTTTTCATTTTCTTCTATTACATGCAATTAAATCTCTTGTAAAAAAAAAAAAAAACCCACAAAAAAACCCCCCAAAAAACCCCCACAAAACCAAAACTCCTCCCAGTCACATCGAGTGTAAGCAGAAGGGAAATCCTGGGCAAAAATGTTTCTCATTCACATTTATCTTCAACACTAGTTCCAGAAGAAAATCAATATTCAAATTCAGAACTTTCAAAGAAAATGTAAATTAAGTTAAGACACTTCAAGCACATGAGAACTGTCTGTCAGAAACTTTGGGTTGACACAAGCAAGTCCACTTCTGATATGAGTGGACTGAGTTTTTTGCATTTAAAGTAGTAGCACCTGACCAAAGGATACCAGTGATATGACTTATTTCTATTGGAAACTGATATGAAGTTACTGATTATTTCACAGTATCAGTTGATACTATTGCTATGACTGTTTTTGATGAAAATTATTGACTTTTAATTCCTAGCATCAGCTTTTCAAACCATTTCAAATACTATAGAAAAAATATTTATTCCTCCTGCACCTGACTGACCCCTATTAAACATCTTTAAATTGCACAGAACTGTGCATGTCAAGCAGCATGGTAGGAAAATACCGTCTTCTCTTTTTACAGATTTGAAAAAGGTGAAACAACTGCTCTGCTACACATTCTGGCAGAGCACACCATTTGGTCTCCTATTCCACTTCTCCAGAATGGAGAACATGACTACAAGTAGCAGCTTCTCAATTTTTCACAGAATAACAGTATCAATTGTATTTTACAAACAAAAGGCATGATTTCAACGTGCTTTTTGGAGTGGAATCAACAGGCAAATGCCAGCTATAACAGATCATAGCAAAGCATTGAAATGAATCTTAGAAATACATGGCACTGACACAGCTTGCCGCAGCATCCCAGCCTTTACTCACTGCAACAGTCATTATCTATTTTTCTCTTTTATATTTCATGCAGCACTCTTACTCAGCTCTCTCATGGCTGAGTATTTGATGTTGACTTTTGCTAAGCAACCAACTCCACAAATTGTGAGATGCTCATTTCTGGACTAGAACTGTCTTAGGCTAATATGTTTAACCTTCTGCTTTCACTTCTGTGTGTTTCTCTTTGCTCCTACATGTCTGCTGTACTGTTCTGATGTACTGTGACGTATAGAATGATAAAAGTAGTAGGAACTCCTCATCATGTGGGCTGATAAATTTGAACAGAAACAAACAAAGGAGTTTTTGCTCTTCTTGGTGCAGATTATGCCTGTATTTCTGGGTGATCCTGTAGGGCACAGATCAATTATGAACGAATATGAAACTACAGCCTGAGATGCTCGGGAGGGACTTTTTACAAAGGCAGGTAGTGATAGAACAAGGGGTAATGGCTTTAAACTGGACAAGAGTAGGTTTAGATTAGATAGGTTTCCCAGAGAAGCTGTGGATGCCCCCTCCCTGGAAGTGTTCAAGGCCAGGCTGGATGAGGCTTTGAGCAACCTGATCTAGTGGGGGGTGTCCCTGCTCATGGCAGGGGGGTTGAAAGTAGATGATCTTTAAGGTCCCTTCCAACTCTAACCATTCTATGGTTCTATGCTGAAGTTTGAAAAGATCTTTATTTAATAATGGAATATTTTATTTTTTTATCTTTATAAAATAAAGTAGTAATTACTAAGGTATTAACATTTTTATGAGCACTACAAAGCTTTCAAGGGTATAATTCAGTTCCACTTTTGCTAGTACTGTTCTATGTCTGAAGCCAGTTTTTTGTTGGTTTGGGTTAACAGCAGCTTTATTATTAAATGGTAGCAGCAGAGCTATTCACAATGTGATGGTTACATCTTTGTATCATGAGAAATTGCAGCATTTAACCAGTTTTTAACTTCACACACTATTCTAGAGCCAATTGCAAAATGCTTCTGAATGATGCTTTAAATCTTGTAACTTATTTTGCTTTTGTTAAATGGAGGCTATAACCATTAAACAAGCTCTCTGGATGTGCACAGAAAGTTTTAAACTACAGTTTATGATATAAAACATTAGACAATCCCTTGGCATCTCCTTTCTTCCTTTTCTACCTCTCTCAAGGAAAAAAAAAAAAAAAGATTAATCCATTTTCCAATCGGTTTCACCACATAACTGCACAAACAGTTTTGCAGTAACACAGGAACATGTGACAGGCAGAAAATACCAGACTTCAGCATAGATGGATACAAATGAATTATTCTGAGTTCTTAAAGTTCAACATCTCTCTCTGCAGAAACTGAGACTGCACAATTAGGAAACCATGACTCAGAACCTGGTCACTATGAAGATCTATCCCTTGTTTACTGTAGAAGCAATGTTACCTATTGGTAGTTATTAACTATTGATTATATGAACCATCATATCCACAGAAGATGGAAATGGTTAGGAAATAGTTAGCAATTGCCTAATTATTTTAATTATTAAATATATAAGAACATCCAGTTAAAACTCTTAAAATCTCAGGCTGAGTTAGAAGCAATATCAGTTGGACGAGATCTCTATGTTAATAAACTCTAGATATATTTTATATGGATTATTAAACACCTGGTCTTATGTGAGATTCACCAAGAGAATTTCCATGAGAAGCATCATGAACTAATTTTACAACTGGGAAAATAATTTGTGTACAATGATTTCTGGATGAATTTAATGTAAACCAACTTTCCCTTTCAAACCCAAAGAAATGGCCATTTCCCTTTTTTAATCAATAAACCATGCCAACTTTATGCCTTTGCCACAAGGCAAAAGATCTTTGGAGCTAAATTTTGAAGCACTGTGTTTGATACAGCACCATTTTGAAAATTAGGAAAACAGTATCTGATGAGCATCATGAACATTAATTCTGAAAATTTACCCAGGATATTTCTCAAATGACTAGTGAATCTGTTTTTTATTGTCTTGGATTAAACACTTCAACCACCTTTAGCGGACACTAAATGCCAGTTAGCGCTGTTGACTTGTAATAGCTGATTCAAGCATTGAATGCCATGTGACAGCTGATTCATATGCTGAATGCCATATACAAACACAGAGCAAAGAAATAGCCATTTTGAGAAGAGTTTTAAAAGCTTTTCTTTGAGTTTCATTCACATAGATAATGATAGGTAAGCCTGACAGCCAAGAGGGGACAAAAAAAATCACCTCTCTGTTTGAAACTAATCTAACAGAATTATCCTGCACATATTACGCATGCCAAGACTTATGATAGATTGTTGTGTTAAAAGCTTTTACTGCCATGAGATTCAACTGCATGCACCACTTGCAAGTAGAAAAATATTACAGGAATGATGAGAATCAAATCTAAATATGAAGATTCAGTTTCATATCACCTCAAATTCCATGGTCATTTTCTTTGCCTCTGCTTTATAATTTTAAAAAGAATGAAAGGTAACAAAGTTACTATAGCAGTAATACTGTACTATGTACTCCCCCCCCGCCCCAAGCAAACATCTCCCAAGATTTGCCTTAATGGTTGGTTTGGACTTGAAAGTAGCATAACTGTTACATCAGACAGAATAAATCAAAGCAAGTCAGAGGCTTGGTCTAACATCTGAATTAGTTCTTGGCTGGTTCTGAGCATTACTACAGATGGAAAGTACTTATGTACGTCCCCTCAGTGTTCCAACAAATCTCACATATGTCTCGGGATTAAGCTTTTAAAACATCAACTTGTGTAATATTTTCTCAAGCAGCACAGTTACTAAAGTCATTTGAATTTATCAAATTGTACTAAATACAATTATTCAATAATGCAGTAATACCTTCAGAATAGCATACTTAATAGCATACATTACCTAAGAAATAGAATGCATTCTAAATATATATAACAGTTATGAAAAATTGCCATTCAGTAAGTTCCTCTTGTTCTACTGAAGTTTATTTTACACAAAAACCTAGTTAACATTCAACGCTTCACTGATTATTATTGCATTCAATGATTATCTTAACCTCTTTTGCTAAAATTGTGTAACATAATTTATACATAATCATATACTTTATAATGATGTGTTGGCAAGAAGGATGTCAGATCACAGCAATTCCAGTGCATTTTTTAAAAAAGATATATGTAAAAATCTAACAAGGTTCCAATTAATTTTACTGTTTTCTTTTGGGTTTTGTGAAATGAAACATATTAAGCTGCATACTCAGTATATTAGCATGGATCATTAAAAACAATCTGCTAAATTCCTCAAATCCAAAAGGCATTATTAACAGCTATTTTGCAGTTCAACTAAATTCAAATTTGGGCATTCTGAGTTGGTGGCAACTTCCGCCTTGGCAAGACTACACTACCTAGATGTAGATTCAAAATTTTAAAAAAATAAAGAATCAAGAACTGATTAGTATTAGAATGAGAACAATATTTAGCCAGATAACTACATCTTGGCAAAATCCTTTGAGCCTTTTGTTAAAGCAAGACACATATTCCTGATGAACAAAATAAAATCTAGTCCATTAAAAATTTGTATGTCAGCCATGCTTAGCAAAAAATATTTGGCTGTTCATACTGAACAGTTTCCAGTTTCTATCTGCTGGCAGGGGGATGTAAGGACAGAGTGCCATAACCAAGAGGTGTCAGAGAAGAATTCCTTAGAATGAGACAGACAATGGAATTCTCATATCTAATAGAAACTGAGGGCTTAGTCTGAAAACACCTCATCATTCTGAGGTTTCTGCATGGGTAAATAATTTACTAAATCTATTCTTCACACTTATCTCTGACTTCCCATATAGTGGTATTTATATTTCAAGCTCTTAATGCTGCTCTAATATTTCTTCATCTGTAATTGTACTGCAAGGTTACACATCTCTGACAACGTGTAAATTCCTATTAATGAAGAGAACACTTCAAGATGTGAAGAATTTCCCAACAGTAATCTCGGCAAAGAAAAAACTCAGCAAGAGAATTCAGAAATCATTGCCATCCAAAATGCTTCCTAAAATCAATTTCCCATTTTGTTAGAGCTGGGAAAAAAATGAAGTTGTAAGAGCAAATAAGACTCAAAAGCATCATTCCCCACCTTGGCGCTGTTCGCTGTTGATATCCTTCCCCAGACTCCTAAATATTCTTTAATATTGGCATTGCTTTTCCAAAACAGAGTAATCTGCTTGAGAATGACAGGTGATCCTCCCTTATGGCCTGACTTACATATACTTTGCCCCTTCCTCTTTTCTCCAATTTTTACTCACTTTACTTTTACAACCGTTGATCAGAAAGTGCACTTTAATAAAAATTAGCTAACTTTCATTTCATGTTCAGCCCAACTTTTAGCAAAGCCAGCAGGAGCCCCCGCAAGCGAGACAGTGGGGGTAAGAGGGTGCTGGAGAAGAACAAGCAGGTGAGGAGCCCCAAGATGCCAGACCAGCCCCTACTTCTGCTGCTGCTGCTGCACCAGAGAAAATTAATCACGCAGTGAGTCAGTACAATTTACTTTTTAATCTCTTTACATTAGTAATACCTCACTGTCACACCCACTGCTGACTACAATGAATTAACATGAAAGACTCTGCAGTATATATTGTATACTTACACCTAACAGCTAGATATAACATGTTAATACTCTTACATATAAAAAAATCTTCACTCAGAAGACAAAGACAGAATATAAATGCTTATCAGCTTCAGGGAAGTAACTGAGTTTACATCATCTCAAGAGTTCAAAAGGAAGAGCTTGCAGTCGCTCCTGGGATCTTTTTGAGACTGAAATTCTCGCTTGCCAATGTCAGACCAGTGTAAATTCTGAGGAAGGCCACTGAATAAACATATATATCAACATAACACAGACTGGCACCTATTTCAGGATCTTCCTGCCCTACCTATAGAGACACAAATTAAAATACTAACAGGTTTTCAACATAAGTTAAGGTTTTTTTTGGTAATATCATCATTTAGCATGTCATACCTAAATGTCACCTTTAGTTCATATAAATGTCACCTAATTAGTTCATATAAATACTTTTTGTGAATTTTCAGCAGTCTTAAAATTTTAGAAAGGTCAGAACTGATAAGCAGAACCACATAAGTTTTGTATGTCCCTGTTTACAGTTATTCTGCAAAAATACCAGATAGAGAATGTTGTCTTTCATCTGTAATGTAAATAAGATGTCCCTGAGACAATGTTTTACAGATTTGTGTTCCAGTCCATCCTTAGTGATGAGATACACATTATCCCAGCCAAAACTTAAGAAAAGTAAAAAGCATCAAGCAGTATCATACTCCTTATTCACTATCCTACTTACTCAGTATCCTTCTTTTTAGAAATGAGAAAAAAATAAAAATGTCACCATAGCTTCTACATAGGTACTTCCTCTAAGTATTTTAACTTATTTCTTTTCAAAATACGTAGCATTTTTCCAAATAAAGCAAAATTTGGATCACAGGAGCAAATGATTTGCTGAATTTCATCTGCCTTGTCAAGTCCTCTTATTTACATTTAATACATTTAAACACTGCAGGATTTACCTTTTTCCATTTTAAATCTGTAGCCTGAAAATAAGCCCAGAATGTGAAGCTGTATGCCAACAATGCATCCTTAGCAAATACTGATAAACAGGACACAAAGCACGGCAACAAATATTTCTAATCCTATATATTTTATATCAAAAGTCCAATAAGAGGTTTTATAGTATTTAATCCTGCATATATTAAAACTTAGATAAGAGGTTTTGTTGTTTCTAAATAGATATAGATGCCTCAAGACTGATTAAAATTTTTATTTCTCTTACAGGGCTTGAAACAATTTCTGTTATAATAGGTTTTCAGATGGAATACACACAGAATTTCAAACAAAAAATAATGGATAAAGAGAATAAGATTTCAAAGTGTCTCATAATTTTTTGCTTGTTTGTTTCCAGACAACACTACTCAGGAGCTCCAGAAATAAAGACTGGGAATCATACAGATATTTAAAATTAGCTTCAGAATACTTCTAAAGTGAAAGGCTTCATAATGAGACATTCTTAATATTAATATGAAATTAGTAAATCAGTTCTGAAAGTCATTCAACAAAGAGTAAAAGGGCTGGAGACAGTACTATTTTAAAATAAAAGGAGTTAACTAAGTCTAGATTAATATTAATGTTGGGGGGGAGGGGTGTTTGTTTTGCTTTCTTTGTTGTTTATTTGTTTTAATCTCTGTATTTTACATTTTGACCACCACACCTGGAAATACTGAATACATGCTGCATTTGACTTTCAACTAACTTCAGGCCAAAATCAAGGGACCCATATCAAGTGTTTTCCACTTCATTGCTCAGTGTAGAGCCTCAAAGCCACAAGTGAAGCATTTTGATAAAGAATTTACAGTGAATTACAGCAAATGAAATATACAGAATCTCCAAAGTCATTTACTTACAATTTTGGCTCTTAAACTGCACTTTTCTTCCAGTTTAGTTATACTACAGACATCTACTTTGCATGTGCCAAGATGGCTTTGCAACATGAACAAAACTGCTCTTGAACTAAAGCAAAAATTCTCAGTAGACCAACAGTCACTCAAAGGGCACAGTTCATTTCTGTCAACCAGCCTCCTCCTACAATTATTCTTGGGTTAATGGAAAATGTAAACATGATATCTGTATATATAGTTACATTAGACAGTTACTATAATAGTGTAACATTTAATAGCTGAACTGCAGAGTAAAAAACCTTGCAGTTATGTGAGTATAAGAATATTATTTATATTTGTATACACTCACCCACTGAAAGCTACTTGAGGAACAATGAGAAAAGACCAATAGCCACTTCAGACAGTTCAATTGAAACAGGGTTTCACTTTTGGGAAGACAACACATTTATGCTCTGTCTTCTTTATTTTTTTCTAAAACTTGGAAAAAAAATGAACAAAATATTCTAAGCTAAAAAGACAGAATCTGTGTGTCTATGTTTTAGTGGAGTGCATTCTTTGTCCAAAAAATGGTCACGCCCTTCTGTAGGTACATGAGAAGATCTGACTTATATTTTGTCTATGCTATCTTAAAGCCACTTATTAAAGACAGATTTTAAGAATCAGGCAGATTTTTAGTCTTTGTTCACTTTATAACTCTCACAGCGATGTTGGCTCATGCATACTGAAGTTACAAGCTAGGATATCGATGGCCTAAAATGTTAAGAGTAGGAAACAAAACAAAACAGACACTTAACATTTTGTTACTATGAAATAATTTTGATTCTTCAACTGGATAGGATAACTAATGTTTGATTTTTGTCTTGAAGGAGGAGGTATCAAACCAGCAGCTATACAATTTTGGAAGAGGCAAGATCCCCTGAATCTGCAACAGTAAACACTTTTGTCTCTGGAATCCAAAAGAAGGCAAATGTAAAAACATCCGGGTACCCTGTCAGGATGCCAGTGATAAACCTGTTCAATATGGGCAAATAAGCTAAATATGTTAAATATAGATTTAAGATTTTTGTTGGTCCATTCTTTTGGTTTGTTTATTTATTCATGCAGCACTTTATCCTCATTCCCATGTCTTCCCATCTCCTGTCCTTCTTGTCTTCTGCTTAAATTGAGCAGACAAGCTTGACAAGCTTAGCTGAACTCTGAATTGATATAATTGCTGTGATAGGCTAAAATGCAGTAAGCAGCCTTGCTTCGGGCTAGAAAGTCTAGGGATAAGTGACCAAACTATATTAAAGTCAGCTCAGGCGCCAGAGGGGTTCGGGAGCATAAAAACTAAAGCACAGTCTCTTGTAACTGATAGCCTGTCCACCATATTTCACTCCTTTGTAAGGGAAGCAAACTTTGGAGACAAACCTCTTCTTTCTGTCCTCTCATCCCCTCACAGAGTTTTCCAAATGGTTAGACCTTTTGAGAGTAATAATTTTGAACGGTCATTTTCACTGAGACTAAAAGCTGTAAAGAAAATATGCCGATACCAACATTAGCTTTTCTTCAGGAGATAATACTTTCTGATAAAATTAGCGCACATAAATAAGAAAACTGAATGTCAAGAATATATTTTTTATTTTCCTTTTCTATTTTCATATGCCTTTTACATAAATGGGAAGTATCTACATATAAGGATGGCCAGTTCCTATACACAACCAAACCTGCTCCATGATAAACAGTGATGATTTTCATATAGAAAGATAATTCTAATAAAATACTGAACTTTCTATCTCCATACAATTTTCTTATGTGGGGCATGAAAGGAGTTGAGTGTGACTGGTTAGCAAATGAGATTGGTCAAAAAGCCTAACCTACTCTTTAAGATGAGAAAAGGAAGAAATACATGAGTCCTTACTTTTTTTTTTGCAGACACCTGACAAGAAAGACAAGTGGCTTCAGACTAACAGGACACATGATGTTAATTGCTCTTTCGCTGTATTTGTAATCATCTCCTAATACAAAGACACTTCCTAACAGAATAATAATATTGTATCCTCAATAATATAAAGATTAGAAATTATATACATATCATCATATAAATTACAAAATATATAAAATTTATAAAGCTATATCTTTATATTCTAAGGATATAAAATTTATATTTTATATAGAAAGTAAAACTAGTCTCTATATAAATGGAGTAGAAATTAAAAGCATATTGGAAAAAGTTAATAATGATGCATGTATTTATAACAGATTCCTGCAGTTTCCACTGCTTGCTAAAAATTGTAAAATGAAAGTATGGGGAGGGGTTTTTTGTTTGTTTTGCTTTAAGATTTACATAGACACAATTAATGTTTTACTACTGCTGGTTAATTAATATAAGGCTATAAAGCATTTTGAGGGTAAATATTGCATGCAACTGTTACCAGTTATTTACTACATATGTACATATATTTTCTATACATATGTAAATATATAGATATATCTAAAGATAAATTCTAATGTAATTTTACAGTTTCCTTAAGTACAAGCTCTACATGAATTTAGTGTTATAAAAGAAGAAAAAATACTTTAAAAGTTTTCAAGAAAAAGGACATGGAAGTGAAGAACTCATAGCAGGACTGAATGTAAAGAAAATATATGTAGCTCCTCCACAGCATAGAATAATGTTTCTCCAAATGAGAAAATGATGTACTACAGCAGGTCACGTGGACTATTGAAAGCCAAAGACTCAGTGACGACAGACACTATAAGCACCAGATGCAACTTCAAAAGCACTGTAAAAAGTCTAGATAAGAGCAGTTGTTCTGGAAAGCAATCCTCTGCATGTTCTTTGCCCTGGTATAAATAACTGTCCAATCTAACAGTACAATCTGCTCTTTCCTCTGCCCTTTCCATTTGTCCTATTCTTGCATAACACAATAGGCACCTCAACTCTAATGAGTGAAGTAGGGAAATTTTATCAGACGTAGAGCACAACATAAAGAGGAAAACATACTTTAAGAAGGAATCTAATGAATGGTCAGAGTTAAAAAAGCTTGCAGGTTGCTTTTTTTTCCCTAAAGAAACAAACAAAAACAAAACCACCAAGACAATTCACATGAATTATGTCATTGCGTCATAAAAGTTAATATCCTGAAATAGTTAATCTCAACAATTCTCCAGGTTGAAAGAGGTCTGAAATACTTTGCTTTAAAGTAAGTCATCATTCTCTTTAGCTACTTTCACACAGGTTCCTGTTATCTCAGAATTTCTTCATTGCATTTTTGCTTTCTTTGCTGCTTTTCCTATGGTATTTATGCTGACTGTACTGACTGCTCCTGGGTTTGCTTACTTGAGTTATAGGTGAAATAATCTTGCTAACAAGCCAAGACTGTGAAGTTTGTTTCTGCTAACATAAAGTTCTCCAAACATCTTACCTGTATTAAGAAAAAAAAAAACAAAACACCTTTCTTTTGACATTTAAGAAAAAAATAAGTTTAAATTGAAACACTTCTCTGTGAACTAATATTTCTTGTTAAACATAGTGAGGATCTCTAAAGATACCACAGATATTTAAAATATCCCACATAAAGATATCTTTCCAGGTAAGTTTGACGGAAGTTTGTAGAAGACATAAAACTTTTCTGAAAGTTGTAGTCTCACTCTCATTTCCTCTACACATCACTCTCTCACAGGAAGTTAATGGGGTATAAGGCTGTAAGTGCAAAAATATTAGAAGTGGGAAAAAACCTCCTCATTGTACCATGAATCAGTAGTGCTGTGGCTTATGCATAGCACCTCACCATTAAAACCTTATTGCTCTATTTTTGAGATGCTTCTCCTTCTAGATTTGAAATTTAGTCAACTTACCCTTTCAAACCAACTGCTACAGTAGCTGTGACATCACATAACAGTATTTCTATCAGTAATTGTTATGCAATTGTAGTTAACCAGGTTTTTAATCTCAATTTGAGATAAACTTCTCCTGGAAACCAAAGTTACCTTACAACTCATATATCAATATAAACTATAAAAGCAACCTCAGGCTTACATTATTTACTCCATTAATGACATTTTTTGTACCTAAATAATAGCCAATAGTTTATATATACTTTTAAAAACACAGTTCTATGCTTAGATTAAATTCTTATAATCCACAGTTTAAAAATCCATTACTGAAAACAATTCAAAAATATTTTAAAGTAAATATTTATGTTGACAGAATTAAAGGCTTTTTCTAATCCATTCTATTCTTATATTCAGTAGATATCACTGCTATTTTAGGGAACAGACATTAATTTTGTGAGATAAAACCAAGCAATTTATTTTTAATAAAAATATAAGATGACTAAAACAAAACAAACTCCTTCCAGGAAAAACTTTAAACCAATCTTAGTCACGACATTGAGAAGCAAAGCTTTTCAAAATACCTCAATGCAGTAAATTGCAGATACTGAAGTTATAAGGCAACTTATTCACTATAACTTAATAATAAAAATAATTGAAAAATGCTCAAGTAGTAAATAGTCACATCCGATGATATTTTAGCTGATTTTTGTTTGGTTTTTAACACAATGGGCTAAGTTACTAGTAGCGATCCTACTGTACAGTACAATATAAACACATATAAGAAATCGGTAGCACTTTCCTCAACAGATTAAATGCAGTTTAAGCATCAAGCTTATTTCTGTCCTACCAACTTCAAGTTTTTAGTCAAAACACTGGGTAAACTGCAAAGGAAGTGGCCACATTGTTACTTACAGCTAATGTGCTGCAAAATATCATATCAATTGGAGACAAATATAAACTTCTCCATAATTCCTTAAACACCAAATAATGTATATTTGTTTTCTCTACCAACTACCACTGTAGACCTCTCTTTTTTATTATTAGTTCCAAGTGCACTGGAAATACTTAAAGCATCTTTCTAGTATGAGAACAAGGTCGAAGACCTAGCCAAAGAGAAAATCAATGGGTAGGTTTTTCAAAGACTTGAGAGAACTTTGTTAGCTATACTTCTGATGGCATGCACAAACGCTATTTCCAGGAGATGTTACTTCGTACAACGTTGCACCACTACTGCTGCTATATTCCTTTTTCCTCCAGGACACGTCCACGACTTGCTGCTGTCATCTTCTCCTTTTGCTCTGCCTTCCGGGAATATTTTTTATTCTCTTACCACCCCTTCCCCCAAGCTCATTAAAGTCTAGAGACGAAATAGAGAGCTACTTCAGTGGCCACACAAAAAACAGAAGAAAAAATAATCTTTCTTCTATAACCTCTATTGACACCAGGTATGCAGAACCACACAGGCTTTCAAAACCCCTGAGAAGTCACTCCCATGACAGCAAAAATAAAGCCAACCCATGGCCATAAGTGGCATGCACCCACACATGTGTAGACTACAATACAGGTAAGAGACGGGCTCACAGTTACTAGGTTAAAGTAACTTGCCACTCAATATTGAGGTTAGGGACAAAAAGGGCCCAGTTTTCACAGTGTAGCAATTGCTCTTGTGCTTGAAAATCAGTTCTGCATCTTCAGGTTTTGCCATGACTTTCTCATAGCTTGGTGTATACAAATTATTACTAAGAAGCATCTTTGGGCTCATGGAGGGCCAAAACCTTGAAACTCTCAGCAAAGCCACAGTATTGCATTTGACTTTTCTAAACTACAAATACAGAAATGCTGACGATTATCTATCTTTTTTTTCCCCTGTATTTCCCTCTGGCCATTTGCTAAGTGGACAGATGGATGCTGTTCAACAGCTCACTTACCCTCTGTCATTACACCCATAGCATAGATTATGGGTACACAGTACTAATGAGACCCTCAGAACAAAATATTAAATGTCAGTCACCCTTGGAAACACATAGCAAATTAAAACTAATTTCATGTGTACACCACAGAATTACAAATTGATTTTGACACGACCAGAGTAAGATAAAAAGCCTGTAACAGAAAGCAGGAGGATCTGGACTTCATAATCAAATAAAACACAGATGCATGTTAGAAAAAATAACCCAGCTTGGTGACTCAGCTACATCTCATGGGTACTATTATGATGAATGAAGACGGCTGCTGGATCAGTAGAGAGTTCTTACTCAGACACTCTCCCAAATCAAATTACAAGCCAAAACAATAGGGAGGCACCTCAGAATAGCCCATAGCCTGGTGATCATGACTAACACTGATACTACACTGAGGTGTTTTAATTTCACTACATCCTTTTACATTTACCTTCCTCTTTTCTGCCCCACCCTAGCGGGAAGGTCCTACCACCGCTTGCTGTCTTGAGAGCCTCTTGAAAAAGAGATTATTGGAGGTGTTCAGGGTCAGGTTGGATGGAGCTTTGAGCAACCTGATCTAGTGAAAGATACCCCTGCTCAAGGCAGGGGGTTTTAGACTATATGACCTTTAAAGGTCCCTTCCAATCCAAACCATTCTGTGATTTGACAGAATTCGGGAAATCCGGGGGCAGGCTGCGAGGAAATCCTATGCACACCGATACAATGCCTGCACTTAGAAAGATTTGTCCTTTCATATGACAAATATAAATTCAGTGTGCTAGACAGATCCCCTGAAGGGAGCCAATAAACTCTCTGATTAGCATCATCACCAAGTAGATGTTACAGAACACTTTTCTTGTAATAAAACGGAAGGCAGAGAACTGCTTGTATGCTCAGAACAAACAAATGTGCTTGGGGACAGATTCTCCACTTCAGTAACCCAGAATTACACTAGTATGACTCCACTAAATAAGACTTTTAAACAGAGTAGAGACAGAGATGGTTATCTTTAGCACTCAACTAGCCTCCTCACCCTGTATTTCTTTTACGGAGCTACTGGTAGGTGAACTAACACAAAAATTCCTTCTTTCCCATCAAAGCAGCACAAACACTATCAGAGTTATAGTAAGACTCATTTTGATAATTTAATGGGACTTTTGTGATTTGCATATCTTATGCTATCACCGCTCAAAAGAGCATTTCACTGGGAACACATATATATCTGCATTGCCAGACTTGAGTAGTCTGTAAAATCTGGTGGTTCCTCTGAAATATTTTAAGCCACTTCCTCACCTTTTCTAAAGGGGAGGAAAAATTTTAGCAGATACAAGAAGTATTAATGGTCATTAACTTGTACAAAATGAGAGCTTCTTAAAGAGAGGAATAAAATATCAATTACTTCAAAGATCACGCAGCACTTTAATCGGAGATCTTCCTCTGATCAGCTAAAGTGACAGAAATGAGCTATGGCACCATTATAGAAATGGATAATTTGAAAACTGCTACGGTTTTTGTCTCAAAGCAGGAACGGTAGGAATCCTTCCCTTTCCTAGCAACACAGCTTGGAACAGGCAGATCTGAGATGAAATTATCACCCGTGTTCAACATAGGCCATCCTAACTTATCCACTATGAAATTATCTGCTAAAATCTTTTCTAAGGATTGCAACACGTTGTGAAGAAGTGGACACAACTAGATTGGAAATGCTATCTGTGAATCACTAAATTTTCAGAATTCAAACACCAGTTGCGAAGGGAAGATGAAGAGGGACTGTAACAGTAAACATCTCGCCTTCTTTAGAAATCATTGCAAAAACACACTTTTCAAATATTCCCAACTACTTCTAATGTTCAGCATGTTTCTAATTAAAACCTCCTCAGCAACCCAAAGCCCACATGTGCTTGAGTGAAATAGCACAAAAGATAAAATAATATGCAGATCAAAGCATCAAATCCACGGAATTACCTGATTTTCAGCTTCTTTGGACTCAATCTCTCTCCCGAGATGTGAATATTTATTTCTTAAATCTTACAGTTTCAAGGTTTTCTTTGCACAGCTTGTGATTTCAGGATGAAATAGCACATTACTGGCCTTTTATTTCTTTCCTGCAACACTCTCCTTAAATATTGGGATCCTTAGACATCAAAGGGAACTGTCACTGAAACTAACCCAGACTACCGAACACATAGGAAAGCTCTCATCTCTTCAAAAGCTTGTCCTATATGATGTGTTTAGGTTTCCATCCAGCAGCACTTTATCAAAAATTCTTCAAACTCACTTTTCAGCTTCCAGGGAAAAAAAAAAAGACAAAAAGTGAAAGGGGGAAAGAAGAAGAAAAAAAAGCAAAAAAAAAAACAACCCACCAAAAACCACTCAAAAAACCAAACCTCTTTGAAATGTTTTTTGTCTCCTAGGGTTCAAATGCGTGTCTCCAGAGAGCAATCAGAGGCTACGCTGACATCCTAAGTGGTGTGGCACACAACAGCTGGCACGACGCAGTGGAGCAGCCGGTGCTGCGAGCACTGCAGGGTTTCTGTTTCACACCAGTCCCTCTGACCCCTGACCAAACCTCCCTGCTCAACGTGCAGCTTGTGGAAGCCCAGACAGCAGCCACCCTAGAAGCCTCTACTCTCATTCAGGACAGTGGATGCTGCCAGCTCTCCCCAGAAATGCAAAGCAACAGCCTCTGAAATACACCCTATGAGGGAGCAGTTCTTTGAAAACATCACTTGCTTTAAGGGCTGAGAGAGCCCCTTTTTCAGAGCTGTGAATGGGGATGAGCCCTGTCCATGTAAACAAAACAGCACTAACAGTAAGGAGACATTCATTTAAGAGATAAGTTTGGAATTGGGGAATTTTAAAAGGAAAAGGGACTCTTTCCTGCCCCAGTGCACAGGCTCCCTCCTGCCATGCTGACTGGCTAAGAGGAGGTCATGGCAGCCTAATCTAAACAAGGGACAAGTCCCTGAGCACAGAGACAACAATGCTTCAAACAACTGCTTTGATTCTCATACTTCAAAAAGAACATTTTATTGCATGTCTAAGGGAACACCCTCCATAGTGGTTAATTCAATTATTTCTTATAAAATACATGTAAATAGCTCAGTCTAGGTATATTATATGAAACAGGAGGGATTTCACACACACACATGTATCTCCATGGTTCCATGAGATGCTCTATATAAAGGCAAACCATTTATCAAATCACATTTCAAATGCCTTTGCACTTCAAAAGTCTGCTTATCTGCATTAAAATATCTCTACATTGGATGAAGCTTTTCTCCTTTAAGCCAAAAATTAAAACAAAAGTTAGAGGCAATAACTCTAATTCCCTAACCTCTTCAGTGAGATACAATAAACCTTATTCTTAAAAAACCAACCAACCAACCAGCAAAACACTCAAATGAGAATGGTTTAAGTTACGCGTTAAAAGGCTGGTGACGGCATGCAATGGAAGCAACAGAAAGCTTTGTCTTGTACTACTTTGCATATTTAACAACACTTCATAAGCATTAATTCTCAAAAGAATAGGCAAGGAAGCTAATAGAGAATTTCTGCTATGGTATAAGGAAAACTACAAGGGAGATGCAAAATCACTGCCCCATGAGAGAAGTCCGGATACAAACCCTGGCTTAAAATTCATCCCTCGCCCATGAGATGTGTGGGGTTAACCACAATTTACAGCCCAGCAATGAACACTTCAGTGCCTGAGGCTCTGCAGACACCTGCCTTGGGCAGCCACATGCTGCCTCTCTCTCCCCAACCTCCTGAGGATGCCTTTGCTTAGGAGAAGCCTGGCACAGCTGCTTGGTCTGATGTGCTGAAGGTACCCAGGAGAGAGCAAGGGAGTCTAAAGAGAAGGAGTTGGGAGTGTGTGTGTGTGTGCGTGAAGGGGAACAGACAAAGGTAATCATGCATCCTTACTCTCTTTTGCCTACAGTAGAGAGAGTTGGCCCAGTAATTCATTGCCAGGTCTCTAGTGAGATCCTGTAAGAAAAATGTGCCTAGAAAGCCTATTGTGTCTCCTGTTGTTGTAGCAAGTTCAGTTCCACGCAACAAAAACAGAAGTTCAGTCTCAGGGCTTCAGCAAGGCTTGAAGAAATGAGGGCACATTGCTTCCACTGACTGGTTTTAAAACATGACACAAAGCACTGGGAAACATGATCTATAATAAAAATGGAAAATGAGTGATACTAACTCATCTGCTTTTTTTGGCTGAAATGAGAGATATCAGATTCAGTGACCAGGACTTGCCACATACGCTTAATTTTATTACTGTGGGTGATTTCTCTAGAGAAATTATTCTTGCTCTATAGGCCATCAAAAGAGAACAAGCACCTAAAATTAAATAGTTAACTAGACCATCCTCACACGCCTCGGTAAACCCAACCTTCTAAATTCAATAAATAATAAGATTAAGGGGCAAAGTAATTGGTTTGTAAGGTCTGTTCTTACAAAAAAAATCAGTATTGTCATCTCAGTGACAGCATTTAACATAGACATGATGTACAAGGTGGTTTGTCTTCAAACAAGTCGGACAACATGATGCTTTACTAAAATTCATATAGATTAATCATCACCAAGTGATTTTTAAAAATAAAAATTGGCTAGGATGGGGAGGGGTAGAGAGTCTAAAATGTTTTCCATTGAGAGCAGGGAAAGTATCTCTAGTTCAGCTGAAATCAACTGATGATACTGCTACAGCCTGAGAATTTGTATGATTTCAATGCTCCTACCTGGCTTTGATCTATGAATGACCCTCATATGCACTTAGAATGCAAATAAGGATATTTTATAGGTATAACAGGGCTTTTTAATAATTACTTCATTATTTTTCAGCCTGCGGGAAGATGCCAGAATGAAACCTGGATATACAGAAGCTACTAGAAAGTCTGTCCCAACTTTCTAGAAGAGAGGATCTTGTTCTGTGTGTTATTCTGATCCTCCAAAAGTCATATTTGGGCATGAGAAATGTACTGGTGAAAAAGAATGCAAGATATTGAAAAGGCTGATTGTTAACATTAAATTACTTTAACAGTTATGTTTTTTTAAATTAAAACTTTACTGTTCAGACCAACTAAAACTTTTAAAACTTCACTATTTCTCCCTGATGTTCAGACCTTTAATAAGTAACTAGCCTCTCAGGATTTTATGGTCTGTGTTAATAGTTCTCTAAGGTGTTCTGCATAGTTACAGGCCAATGTTTCTTAAACAGCATTAAGAACCTCCATCAGGCATACAATACCATCTCTCAATGTTCAGAAATTATGCAAGTAGATTATAGCCACCTCTGTCCCTTTTATTTCCTGTATAATTATTTCTATAATAAATTATTAATATGATCCATCATTTTATTGACTCATCTGAGCAGCAATTTCAGGATTGGAGATGTAGTACTTTGAACAGTCCAATGCTGTAATTCATTGTCATTGTCTAAAAAGAAAATATTGGTGAATTATTTCTCATAAGAGTCACACCTAGGAGAAAGGGGAGAAATCTCAAAGAGAAAAGGCAAGTATGCTTAGGTACTTTTGAGATTACCTTTGCCACACAATGTGCAACATATTTTTCTTTTCTTACAGAATATCTTGGTGTTTCAGTCATTAACTTTGCAGGATCAGAAAGTACCTTCTGAGTTGCTGACTGGGGCTCCTTTTACTGCAGACACTGTATTACAACATTTATAAACAGAGTCAAGATGAGTTATTGTAAATGCAAATCTTACTAATTACCTTTTGAATACTGCTTTCAAAGCTTGTTACACTGGCAAACCAAACTGCATATGTAATTAGTAAGAACCAAATAAAACCCAGTAAAATACAAATGGAAGGTAAAGTCAACTCCAAGTCTTGTGCTTAACTGCCTAGAAAGCAATGAAAAAAACCACAATAATACAATAGGCAATGTTTTAAATAAAACAAAAAAATATTAAAAACTAACTCAAAAAAATATTTCAAGAAAGACCCAAGACCAGTGTGTCTGGTTGTCTGAAAAAATTGCCACAAATATTATTTTAGAACTGTCCTACAAGGATACTCCCTTCTATACTTACATTACAATAAATTATCAGTGCTGCCTGGCACAGCTCTCCAGCTATGCAGAGAAAATGAAAGTCAGGGATGGCATCCAGTCGAAAGTCAGCTTGGATGTCACAGACTGTAGAGAAGTGCCCAGGCAGCACTGCAACACTGACAAGGTGCCTGATTTCACAGCATAGACACCAGAAATCAATAAATGGCCTCAATTTATTGAAGGAAAAGCAAAGGTCTCCAGGAAGAAGGGGTGTTAGAGTTGATGCACAGGCTATAGAAGAAAAGCCATTGTCCCTTTTCAAATGAAGTTGTTTCTGAAAGAGAAAGATGGTGCTTGGCTCACTAGCATATGCTTTCATCTCAGGGATTCCAGAGAGAGCCTGCTGAAGATCAGGGCTAGACTTGGAAGACATAGACACACATAAACATGAAAAGGCAAGGAAAAACTGGCGTGGGAGAGACTATTTGCTTTCTAATATAATGTAAAAAAGCTGGAGCAGGGAGACCAATCAGGAGTTAAAAACCAAATTTTGCTTTTGGTTTTTAAGTGTGTAGTTGCAAGATTACCTTTGACTGATGAAGAGGACTGCAGCAGAGGTGAGTGCTGAGACAAGGACAGGAGAAAGCATTGTTTGTACCTGTCAACCCAACTCTTCAGAGGTAGGAGGGCCAAGGAGCTGCTGTTTTCTGCTACAAAAATGTGAAGAGTGGGCTTCAGGCTTCCCTCTATGCCTGCCTGTATATGTTGTAGCTCCCTTACCTTCTAGATACCTTCAGCACATCACACCAAGCAGCTTTGCTGGGCTGCTCCTGAGCCAAGGCATTCCCTGGGGCACTGGAGGAGAGAAGCAGCATGTGTGGCTGCCCAAGGCAGATGGCTGCAGGGCCTTGGGAGGTGAAATGCTCATTGCTGGGCTACAAACCATGGCTGGCCCCATGCATGTCAAGGGAGGATGAATTTTAAGCCAGGGTTTGTATCCAGATGACTTCTCTGTCGTAGGACAGTGATGTTGCATCTTCCTCATTTGTTTCCCTTGCTCTATAGCAAAAATGGTCTATTAAGTTCCTCCAACTTTTCTTTTGAGAATTTTTGTTATGGAGGGTTGTTAAATGTGCAAATCAGCATGCAATGACAGGGAATTTTCATCTGTAGGAGTTTCACTGAGCTGAATATTCCTTCCTTCTCACTCCTTTTCACTAGTACCTAAACATATGGGCATTTCTCCTGCTCCACTTTTCCCAGAAGGGACTGCAGAAGTGCTCCTGTAACCAGTTCCCAGGTTTCAACTGTTTCCTATACAGCCCCTCTGATGTAATCCTCGGAGTTGTCAGAGATCTGAGCCATTTTCTGTATTGCTCAACACAAATGGAAAGTCCAGGCTGGAGGCTGGAGTGCTGCCATGCCTCCTTCCAGACGATGGCTGTGCCAGCTCTTCAATTCTGAGCTATCCTTCACCAAGGAATTAGGACATTTTTCTGCTGGATGCCCAAATTCCGGCTCAGTACCTCATTTAAGTGTGATGCATGAACTCAGTTCTATGTAACATGAATCTGTACATGTATCTATAAACAACTAAGGTAACAATCATGCACATGTTAAAACTTTGAATTCTTTGATCTTAAGCAAGTCTGAAAGTTTCCATAATGCTTAGTCACAGGTAATATATTATCCCGATCCCTGCTGCAGACTGCAAGATTCTCATTAAAGAGAGCATGCCATGAAAAGGCTTTATAAGCATTCACCACTTCATCAATACTTACTGTTTTGCAGCACAAAATTCCAAACTAGGATACAGTATTTTGTGAACAATTACGGGTAACTTGTCAAAGGATAAAATAGTTTAATTCTAGATGTTAGACTAACTGGTATTAGAGATATCTATCTGTATTAGAGATTTTGCCTCTCTTAAAAATGATTTATTATGAGAAATATTACACGGATTACCAAAATTACTTTTTCTTTTTTCTTTTTTTTTTTTTGCCCCAAACATCTGATAGAGGACACTTCCTTAGTATACAGAAATCAGAACAAGTTGCTGATACATTGTTAGAAAACCTTTATGCCTGTTATTCTCACAGTGAAATAGCAATGAAAGATATAAAAACACAGAAGCCTGCAAAAAACAAAGGAAACTTTAAATTCCACTACTTAATGTTATTTTTCCCTCTTGTGCTGCCTGGAACAATATTCTAGAGGACAGATTTTTTTTTTTTTTCATTTACTTTTGGTTTAGATTTTAGTGTTATTTTATTGAACAAAAGGAAAAACTTAAAGCTCTGTAACATAACCATGGCCTAAAGACTTGACAAATACAGTCACTTCATCAAAGGTTTGCATTTTGTCAGACTCTCAAACTTCACTGAGGTATCTCCTTACAATCGCATCTCTAGTATCACTCCAAACCTTACACAAGATTTCTCTCCTGTCTTTTGTCACATACCCCTATTACTTCTCTCTCTGGAGGTGATCAGATCACCCAGAATCACCACAAGGAAAAAACAGCAGGCTTATAGCTATCGCTGGACATACAAGGACTATAAACTGCTCAAGTGCACTGATGCAGAGCGACAATGATGAGCCCCCGTAAAAATTTCTGTAACTTTTATTACAAAGTCAGGTCACTACAGCTACTTTCTGCTAAAGCTCCTGGATGAGTGGCTATCAAAGGAACACTTGCTTGTAACATTTTAGAACAGGCACGTAAATTGTTTGTGATGTGATTTGCTGGGAAGAGTAAAACATCCTCCCCAAAGCACCCAGAGTCATAAGCAGTCTCTGAGCTTCCCAGGAGAAGCAAAAGGGGACCCTGGCTATGACCATGCATTTAAGGTGGTCACACAGTGTAATAATCTGCTCCTACATGACTAGAGGCTCTGCCTGGTTGCCATCATGGAAGGATGTCCCCTGAGGGCAGTTCTCTCTGAGGAATAGGCTGTTCCCTGCCATCAGCCTCATCCTCCCTGGCTCAGCACGCTGCAAGGGCAACCTCAGAGATGCTCCAGATGATTCACCCAGATGCTTTCACAAGCATCATCCCCTCTGATTTGGTAGAGCAGGCTGAGACATGTATAGAGTAATGGAAGGATTTAGCAGGATTTTAAAGCAAACTCAGAAAAGAGACAAAAGTGACATGAGCTAATCGAGCAGAAACATAAACTGCTTTCTGACATCATTATTCTGTGGCTGCTGAGCTTCTTCAGAGGGAGCTCAGTGGAAAACACATCTGAAACCCGTCATTATGCTCCATAAAAAGAAGGCAACTGGCAACCCTCCTAATCAGTCTTTTGTAGGATTACTTATATCCACAAACATCAGCTTACTCTTCCTTGAATACATATCTTTTAATGGTAATAAATACTGACTTTTTAAATCATAAACATCAATACAACGTGAAAAAACTTATTTGCTTATATTATGTAAAACCACTACTGCAGTGCCATGTATCCCGAAATATCTTGTAGGGTGTTGGCAGGTAGTTTGGTAAGAAATATATTTTAGTACTACAGTGAGTTACAATGGCTCATGATACAGAGCAATTTTTTTACTATTGGCAGTGAGAATCCACTTAGAAAAGACATACTATTAGTGAAGATAGAGCTATGCTCTACATAGTCATATTTTATTGCAATCTTGAAAGACGTCACCGAGTACAATTTATGGTATTCTGCAAAGATTTTGCTGTTCAGAAAGCTCTTCATCTCCATCATAATTAAAGATGATAAAATGTTTCCACTTTGAAAGATGCAAGCATTGCTTTCTAGCAAGGTAGCAGTGTACTCCTTCCACATTTTAATCAAAGCAACAGCACTTGCTACCAGAGGTGGAAGAATCCTGCTTATTTCATCTACTATTTGCTTTTCAAATCTTAGAGAAGCATTTTTATTCTCTCATCTTTCAGGTCTTGTATTTCTGCTAAAAAGCTCTGTGCTCTCCATTTCACAGGTCTTACATGGTCCTCCACAGGCAGTGGTTGACTCCCTGTCTGCCTCCTGGAGGTGCTGGTAGCACCCTGGGACCAGGAGGCTGAGCAGAGGCAATGCCAGAAGCCGCCAGAAGCCAGGGAGGGTGGGAGGCCCCACCCTTGGATAGTTTCAAAACCTGTGAGACCAAGGCTCCGAGCACAGCCCAGTCAAACTATGAAGTTAGCCCTGATTTAAGCAGTGGACTGCACAAGGTACTTCCAGAGGTCCTTTCCACCACAACGTAGCCTTTGGGTTCTGCTCCCGCCGCCCCCCCCCGCTCCCCCTCAAAAAAAAAAACAACAGTGCAAAGGTCTGAGCATCTGAGCATAACAATATTAGAACTTTTTGTTTTCTGCATACTTCCATGCCAACTTCTGTTCATGATCAGTATAATATCTTTTAATGACTATTTAAGTACTGTCTGAATAACATACAGGAAGATCTCCTTAGACACAGGAAAGTGTTTCTCTGTTACCTAACCTGTAGATTTTGGCAAGCACAGAAGTCACATATATCCATCCAGCATAACGTCCAGTAAATACTTTTTTGGATCTTTTGCCTATTTTAGATTTTGGACCATTTTTCTTTATATTCTATTTTTATTGGCATTCTATAATAAAAGTTTTCTTACAAGACCACTGGAGTTCACAGAATCACAGGGGTTGGAAGGGACCTCAGGAGATCATCTAGTCCAACCCCCATGTCAAAGCAGGTTCCCTACAGCAGGTAAAGGAATGTGAGTCGTCCCCCCCCCGATTAATCGAGTGAAGAATAATAATTTAAAAAAAAAAAGAGGCAAGGTATTTGGTATCTGCTAAAAAATTTAACAGAGAAAAAGGTAAGTAACAGGATTCAGATTTACTTTGAAGAAATAGGCATGATTGGCAAGTACAAAATACTGCAGAGGTTACAAAAAAGCACAAAAACTGCCTTAACAGTTGTTATTTCACTACCTACAATATCTAAAGAAAAGAGGCAAACTGTATGCTCCATTTATTTCCATTCACCATAAGCACTTTGCACTCAGCAGATGCCAGCATATGCTTTGACTAGAAACACACAACTAAACTTTCTTGGAAATAACCAACTGCAATAGGTAGGGGAATAAACAGCGTTGAGCCAATTCACACTAGCTCATAAGGCAGCAGCACTGCCCAGCAGGACAATCTATCAGCTACAGCAGCCAAGGTAAGTTTAAGAGACCAAAATGTTTGGCTGTATGGAAGTTCATTTGAGGACTGAACTGTAACTGTGGATGAGGGGAGAACAGCCCCCTACACAGAACAAAAACCAGCTGTGATTCTTTTACAGAGAACCTATTGCAACCACCCTGAATTGCTAGTGTATTTTCAGTATTATTTATACCTTTCCATCACCACAGTTGAGACTGTGGGATTTTTGTTTGTTTTGGGGTTTTCTGGTTGAGGTTTGTTGCTTTTTTGTGAAAAAACCCCAAAACACTAGATGTTCAGCCCTGTACCATGTTTCATTCTGCAACTCCGAGCCCCAGGCCTGCCCCACTTTCAGCCCTTTGTTTATATATTTTGGCTTTCATATTTTTAAGATTTACTAGCTCCATACACTTTTTTTCCTTTTTTTTTGTCCTACACTCATAATTTCGGGAGACTAGAAAGCCACTTCCCCCTTTTTTCCATGCTTTACTGACTCTGTAAACACAATTCCTGAATTTCACTTCTGTAGCATTTTGCATTTGTGTAGCTTCGAGATTCCTGAGCACTGGAGCTAATTTGTTCAGTCCAGTCAGATTTGAACCAGGCCAGCACTGGCAAGCGTAAAGGGAGAGGTATCCTCTGGAAAACAGTAGTTTGAAAAAGCTTTTTCAGTATGATGTGTAACAGTTTATGTAAAACTAGTTGACTGAAAAGAAAAAGAAAAAAATAAAAGCAGAACAAAAGTAAAACAGACAACTAAGAAACAGTACCAGTTCAGTGATCAATAAACAAAATTTAGCCATACACTCGTTAACATCACCCTTCACCTTTCTTATCTTCTGTCTCTAGGTACCTTAACCAAAGCAAAATAATCCAGATTTTTATTAAAATGAAAGTAATTAAAAAATAAATTTAAAGGATGTCTTTCAATTAACTCCCAAACAAAAAAAGTTCCCTCACAGAAACTGATAGAAAAATAGAATATGCATAAAATTACATGTTGAAGACTTAGTTACCAAACAGTGCCTGCCAAAATGCATGATTGAACTATATCTTTATGACACACTTTATGTCACTATTATAATGGAAAAAAATACATGAACTGCTTTGTTGACAAGGATGTTGGAATGCTGCTGTGGTCCAACACGAACAAAAGACAGAGAACAGAGACCTCCTACCTGCCTCCCTCTGCTTCCTCAGTAGCAATAATGTACTCTATGTGCAGACTAAACCACAAATTCCATTATTCAATATTAGCATGAAGGCATTTAAAGCCCTTATAACAGGAAAGAAGGTTAAGTTAATGCCATCTTCAACAATGTGTGAACAGACAAGAATAGTGTTCAACAGCAGAAACAAGTTCAAACAGTGATGAGAAAATTAACTGACCAATTCATTAGCCACAAAAACCACCTCATTTGATGGTAACTTAAAAAAGCATTATGCCGCAGGCGTTGCTTCTTTTGCGCTTGTGTTTGCCAGGAGCCTGAGCTACCCTCCATATAGCGCGGTATTTTCCCCACAGTACTGTGACACTTCCTATAGAGTTAATCCTGATTTATCCTGGGCTAGAGAAGACTATACATTAAAGCAGCACGCACTTAGGGCTCAGCCCTGCAATGTGTTGAGTGCTCTGGCCCCCGGCCACCAGAGCACTCAGGCACATGTTTTATTTTAAACACACGAACAGTTCCGCTGAAATTCAGAGAGAAAGTCACAGTACAGAAAGAGACGGATTATGCCCTGAAAACACGAAGCTATATTAAAACCAGAGCAAGACACAATTTAAAACTAACACGATCATTTCACTGGGTCAGGTAAATCTATCCTAGTAGACAAGTTGGTCTACAGCACATTAATAGGGTCAGAGGTGTCCTCCAGCCTGTTCATGGCTCAGATATACTCCTAAATGGGCCAAGCATGAGAAAATTGTTTTGAAGAAAGTCCTGTAAGCACTCAAAGAAAAGTTCAGCAATATCATCCATTGTCACCAAAACCAAAATGAAAGGCAGAAACTGAGAACTGAAGGATGTCCTCAATTCTTGGGCTCTGCACCATGAAGGACAAGTGCATCCTTTATACAGTTGTTCAAGCTTACACCGCCTGTTAACAACTACCCACGTCTGGAAAATTTCTTTCCTTTTTGACAGTGACCTAAGCAAGGGAACCGTATGAATTATTCCTCTGAAAATGCTATTAACATTGCAGTGTTAAAATTACACTGTGTCAAGCTGCAGACAAAAAAGAAAGTTACATATGCAGAGTACAGAAAATTACTGTAGATTCAGTGCTTCTACAACAGGATTGAAAAAAAAAAAAGTCAAGACCACTAGTGTGCCTAAATATTAATTTACTTTTCAGATGAGAAAAATGAAACTATTATTGTATCCTGTTATTATGATCAGATATTCTGAAATGTGAACCTTCCGTAACACACCAATTTTATTTGAAAACAAATCTGGTTTTAATTTCAAGATCACAAATTAATGTTAGTATATTTTATCTCTCTTGCTCAAATACATCTGAAATATTTTAAATGCTTTTTGTTACATACTGTAATCTGTATCTTGAGTGACAACCTCTGCACTGGTTATCAGCCTCGAGAGATGAGATAATAAATAAACCCCTTGCTTCAAGAAGTAATTTACAATGCAAAATGTCACAGGTCCATAAAGCATTGCTAGCATATCTTAGCAAACTGTTGCATCAATGACATTTTAAAACTTTGGAGAATAGGAACTTTAAGCAAACAGATCTTCAACATACTGTTCTTGATTTTGCAGCACATGAAATTTTAATTCTTCCAACCATGCAGCTCAGAGCACCTCAGCTTCCTCAACATCATTGTATTAAAAAATAAAAAAAAAGAAGGAAAAGTCTAATTAGAAAAGCTTTTGCTGGTTTCAGTCACTGCTAATGCACACAATACCCTCACCTTTTCCACCACCAAAATCCTAACTTGTTTTACAAGGTTTGGTGGGAAATAGTGATTGAGAAACTTAGTTCAAGGCTTTGGGCTCCTTGATGAAAGAATCAAACAATGCACATCTAAGCCACAGGTTGCACAGACGTCTTGGATCTGCCCAACCGATCCCAAAGTCTGGCAGCTGAGGAAAGGTTGGTACAGAATCCTGAGAAGCAGGCTCATGCTGGTCCAGGGACACAGTATTTATCCTACTTACCTGGGCCAGGTGGGGACAGAGCCACCAAATCGGGATAAGGCAGAAGAGAGGAAGAACAATCAGAGCTCTGCAGTGCCTTACCTGCCAGGAAAGAAACTGCTGCCATAAAGTAACCTCTGGTCATGCAAGTACAGCCTCCAGAAGTGAGAAAGAACATAGCAAAGGCAGAGGGATTAACTTGTTTGTGCCCCATTAGGATGAAAGAAAAGCTAATGAGTAAATTAATGAATTGCCTCTATGGGTTTTATTCAACTGGCAGTCTCATACTATGGAGGAATTACCTGCCATGGCTGTAGGCATGGCTAGAGTTCTGAAAGCTGACAAATCCTCAAGTGGAAGAACAGAGACTTCAGGTTAAAAATGAGTCTTAAATGTTTCAGACTCTGAGAAAATAACCGCGGGAGGACTTAAACACAGTGCAGAGTCAAAAGATAAAGAGAAAGAAAACAATTTCATCAGTGCATTTGGCTTCATGATTAGCTAAGGAAAAGGGGAACCGACTGCATGAGAAAGGAAAGGCACAAGCAGGAGGGGGGATGCTTGTCCATCCCCCAAAAGTTTTTGTCACATGCAAGAATGCTTCAAAGCTGTAAGAAAAGGAATTTTTTAACATATTTTAACATCTTTCTTTTTAGGATCTATATCTGTTATTTCTTTGTGCTAAGGCTCTTTTAACATACCTTTCAGATGCTGAAATACACTCAGCCATTTCTGTCACTCCAGCAGTTGTGATGCAAGTTCAGAAGTATGACTTCAATATACTTCCCCAGTGCTGCAAGACCTCTGTTTATAACTTCCTTTTTGGCCCTACTCTGTGGTTCCTAACTCTGTATCAGTTACCATTAACACAACAGATTAAATTACTGAGCCCTGACAGCCTGTAGAGACTCAGTTTGAGGTACCACACTATCTGTTCTGCTTTTTCTGGTGCCAGTAGCTTCTCTGTAAAAGAGCTGCAGCTGGGAAGTTATGTATGTGCTGGTTTTAAGGGGGATCCCATATGGATAAGAAGTGCCAATCTTCAGACCTGATTAGATTTAGCTGACAACGAATCGGTTCTGTTATGTTGCCATGCCACCACATCTTACTGGTCTCTGATAAATTACTGAAGCAGTTACAGAGCTAAAAACCACCGCGTTTCCATGAACTACTGATTGTATTATACGTATGGAACTAGCAAGGTGAGCTTCAAATATCCATGCGTTCAATATCAAGGGATCATACAATCCATTTAATGGATTTATCAAATTCATGATTTATATTTCAGAGTTGCTGCAGAGTCCAACTGTCCTAATGATTAAGAGATTCCCTTCTAACTCCTAAACTACATTTATACGTAGTTTATAGCATTTAGTCTTGGGTAAAAATTACTCTTCCATTTAATGAGGGTTGGTCTTCATTATTCTCTTTCAAGGATAATGACAGTGAGAGAAAAACAAAAAAACCCACACCAGAACAGCAGCAGCACCTCAAAAAGTTGAAAAGCAACTGGTGTCAGGAAAAAAAAAAAAATAAAAAAAAATAAAAATCAGTTTGAATCCATAAATAAATACAACAGTAAATAGGGAGAAAACCACAACCTCCAATCTCTTTCCCAAGGAAGAAGAAATAAGTGCTGTAGTGACCAAAAAGACCTGTATAAAAGCAGGGACACAGATAAAACAAACTTAACCCTCTCATCAGAGCTTATATAGGCCTTCTTACAGAACTAATGAAGAATTTCTATTCATATTGAAGCCCACTATAAATCTCATTTGGATGTCAATTTAATGATTATTTTGCCAAATTGCTACATATAAATAAGAAACAAAAACAAGTGTCCAATCAGGATTTGCGAAGACTACTTGAAGTAAATACTCCACTGTTACCACTGAAAATTTTGCCCCTTTTCCACCAACAAGGGAGGGCTCTGAATAAACTGAGAAGTGTGGGACACAAGAAATCAGATGTTGTTGGCCAACAGGAGGATGAGAACTGCCCTGCAAAGCATTGCTAAGTCTGGACAATGTCCCCTCTGCATTTCACCTGCCAGCAGCTGGGACACAAAGCCCTGGCACCCCATGTGGAAAGCCAGGTTACAAATCATGCCTTTGAGGCACCATTTAATCTCTTTTGTTGGAGAACTACATTAAGCTACACTGGCATTGCACAGCTCAGGACGGGCTTCCCATCCTGCTACTCCTTGCTGGGCGATGCAGCTGAAACTGCCATTGCAGCCCAGGTTCAGATTTTGGGCAAGCACACCAGCAGACAAGAAGCTCTGAAGAAAAGCAAAGAGATGGTGGACTGAGGAAAGATAACCAACCATGTCTGCATAGGAGCTGATGCACAGTGAAACCAGCAGCTTTCATTTTGCTAGTGCTGGGACAGCAACCGATTTCAGTGCATGTGGACACAAGCATGTGCTAGATGTCATGTCATATCATACCCTCCACTATGCATGGCTGTAATTCCTTCTGCAAGGAACATGAGAAGAGTTCCTTTCCAGAAATAAAGGCTACATCCAAAACACCTTACTAAGGTTAATAACTGCTCTCCTGACCCTGCTAAAGTCATTATCCTAGATCAAACTAGACATAGTTCAAAGACCAAATTATAAGGAACACACTGACAGACATTTACTAAAGAAAAAGCTGAACAGCCGCATAATTCAAAACTATCTCCACATTCTCCACTCGATGTAAGTTTGATGAATTTGCATATTGTAAGTTTGATACATTGCCAGTTTATCCTCCATTTAAAGTCCTGAAAAATCACTCCTGTAACAGTTAATAATAGTCTATATAATTTTTACTTTTCAAATTAAATTGAATGACAAAATCTCCATGGTGAAACCTAAAAAAGTTGATACAAACACCACCACTCTGGGCCAGATTAATCAAGCAGAGTTAATCAGAGCAGTTCGCACATTTGAACAAGTAGATACTAACCAGAGATAAGTAAATATACATGCAGTAGAGTCAACTGTTTTGTGTGACCCACAAGATGTGTCTAGAAAAGTCTCACAGCTGGAAAAACAAATAGAGAGCACAGACAGCTAATTAATACTGATAATTTAACTTGTACCCTAACATGCCACTTACTGTCATCTGCATTCCTTCAAGGAGTAGATGGTGACAGTTCTCAAACATTGCCAGTAAATTATTTTCACTTTGTCCTTTCCTTCACAAACAAAACATTACGGTGACAGAAGCTGCTTGACCTTGTTTCTAAGGAACAGATTTCCAACAAAGCACTCCCACCCTGAGAGGCAAGCAGCAGAAAGCCCTGAAGAGCAGAAACTTACCTCCAATATGTATAAGAGCACACAAACTAGACACTGATCTGACTTGCTGGTCTTTTCCCACTATGTCACAGTTGTCTTAAATTAAAATCACCTATTTTCCTGGATTATGAATTCTAATTTATCCATATACTCCATAAGCAGAGGACAAGCCCCACAACTGCAGTGAAAACATGGACATAATGTCAGTTTATCACTCATCACAGTAGGCCCCAAGACAACTGTTTTCCCCAGATCTCAGGGATCTGCAGAACTTTAAGAGACTACAAAAGAGCTCTGACAAACTCTCTGTGGATATCACAGAAGTGAAGTAACCTCCCAGAAAAGCCTGCTTCTCTAACTTTTAAATAATTTTAACGGCACTATTTCACATCTGAACAGCAGCAGGTCCCAAAGTCATAAAATGACACTGTGCCATGGGGTTTCCCTTTGAAACCCTCAATGTTAGCCACTGCTGTGCAACTACAGTTTCAAGATGGCCAGCCTTGTTTTATCCTCGCCTTTTGTTTCTCTCAATGCCTGTCCCTTCCATTTTCCTCCACCTGATACTGTCTGAAGCAACGACAGGCTTTTCCTAATGCGCTTGTGACCGGGCACAGCAACCACCATTCTCTCAGCTGAGTCGGGGGAGTACAACCTCTGCAGAAATGAAGTGGGTTACAGCAAACAGATGCTCATATATTTGGGAGCAAAATTCATTTCCCATAGTAGAGGAATTTTGACGCTCTTACTTCTTATGCTTAGTGCAATTCCTCACATAAACTGGGTGACACATGAAGATACTGTAACAGCTAGTCATGGATAATGGGTTAAGTTGCACTGGAATCACTACCCATATTAAATGAGGGGCAAAGGTGATGTTTTATTGGTTTTAGTTGGCATAACACAAAATTCCCCTTTGGGAAAAACAACATAGTTTTAAAATTAATTTCTTGGAAAAGCAGCACAGATTCAGTTAGGAGGGAAAAAAAAAGTATTCACAGAATTTAAGTTTACTGTGGGATGCTGGAAAATGTTAACATGACTTTGGGAATCTCACAAAAAACTCAGTTTTCAAAAACTTCCTGGAGTCTCTCAGTTCCTAAGAACTGGCAGGGATGGGCAAAATATTCCTGGAAGTTAGTGACATCTATGCTGCCTGGGTATCAGACACAGGGGAGGAGGGAAAGGGGAGGCGCATTCAGCTTCAGTGTGGAACAAGCCCTTCTCAAGTCTGGTGGTTCAGTGCTGTTCCTGACTGGGATGGCAAATCATGTTGTCACAAAAACATTCCTTCACTTAGTTGATTTTTCATCTACACATCAGGTAACTGAAATCTTAAGGATTAATGAAAGTATTTGAAAAAATAACATAGATATATAGTCCATCAAGTTTCAGAAGTGTCCAATTATTCCAATAATTCAGTTCAGACTGAGCAGAGGCAGCTTTTTAAGTGCATTATATCCCCTACCTTGGACGAGCTACAGCATTATTAGCAACAGCACAACCAAATTACAACAAATTTCTTTGCACATGAATATCAGTGTCTTGCTTTGGTTTCCTCTCCAGAGAAGTTGGAGAGCTTTATCTTAGTCCTTCAAATACTTCGGAGCTTATCAGTAATCAGACACCTTATAATCATGAATTCAATCCAAAGTTCATAGAACACTAGGAGCAAAAATAAAAGTCAAACATAATCAAAAACTCTGTCAACAATGATACGGCTCACAGAAATAAGGTATAAAAGCAGCTGCGCAAAACAGTTTACAAGCAAGGTTTATGGCTTTCTTTAAACTAACCAAATAGAGGGGAAGTCAATGTTAGCAGTCTCGTAACACTCAGTGAAGTGATGATAATATGTCAGCATTATTTATCCTCTGAAATAACAATAACTCTTCAGGAACAGGCTGGATTAGCCCTTATCTTATAAAAGGTTCACGCTTATAGACATATATAATAGCAGAGGATGTATGCAGCCCTCCCCATTGATAGCATCAGAGTTACAAGCTCCTTCTTTCATCTGTATCATCCACAAAAGGCTAAGAGTACTGGACAATGTCACCCCACATGGAGTCACCACATCCATTCTAAACACAAAAATGAAGTCACTCCTTCCCAAAGACATATCCTTTTAAAAATGGCCAAAGGTTCTCTATCCGTCTTGTCCAACTAGATTACACCCAAATAAAATGGGCAAGTTGCTAAATCTTGCAACAACGCTTTATTTTTTTTGCTTTGTTTGGTGTTCTTTTTGTTCTGTGTTTTTTTTTTGGTTTTTTTTTTTTGGGGGGGGGGGGTTGTTTGGTTTTGCTTTTTTGTTTGTTTGGGGTTTTTTTAGGAATATCCCATCTTGCCTACTCAAAATGTTAATATACTCGAAAAAGGATTTAAGTAGTGGCCTGTACATACGCTTCAGGGTGAGTTATTTGAAAGAGCTGTTCTCCCTTATTGTGCACAGGACAGGGAACTGACAAACTTCTAATTAAAAAAGAAATCTATTTTGAATTTTTTATTCTTAGTTAGGCTCTATGTCTTCCATTTTAAAAACTTGTACTAGATCTTTAACAAATATGGTGAGCTTGTGCTTGAATCAGCTCAAATATGGAAATTTTCCAAACAAAAGAAATCTAAGAGCATTCCTGTTCCATAGCTGACTCACATTCAGAACTAAATAATATGCATGACTATTTTATGACCTTGCTTGGAGTCAACACAAAGTCGATTTGCACTGCAATTTAAATTGCCTCCAAACTTCTTTTGGCAAGAACAATCCCCTGATAGTAACTAGGAAAATTCTTCAGAGATCTGATTTTCTAACACCAACACCTGCATTCATTTAATCTGAAGTTTTCAGTCTCATTGGCATCACCTGCTGTAGATGCTAATGTGTTGCTTCAGGCTTTTGTTGGAAAGGTTGTTTGATGCCTCAATTCCCACAGTATTCCCCACTTTGAGGCAGATCCTTCTCTTCCTTCCTCTCCCTTGAGTATAATCACACCCACAAATCCTCTCTCAAAAGCCTTCAGCCCCTCTTTGATAGCTACGTAGCTGGGCAGCCTGTAAAGCAATTAAATGATTTTCCTAACGTGAAAAATGCTCTCTCCTTCTACTGTAGTAAAGCCAAAATATCAACAATCTCTCAGACAGGAAGAAGTAGACTATGAGATATTTTAAATACCTCTTCTATCTTACTATGACGTTACTTATTTCTAAATGGAATCATTTTTATCCAGGCATTTAAAGCAAAGTCACCTGGAGAAGGGAACACAGCAGCTGCTGTAGTGTGCCAAAAAACCAAAACAGCTTAGAGGAAGAATTAAAGAACAGCAGACTATGTAATTGAAATGTAGTAAGAAGGTTATTACGCAGGATGTAATACAACCTGAAATCTGGTCAGGATAACCCCAAATGGCACATTTTATTTTATTAGTACAAATGGTTGGAACTTCACTGTTATTTCTTATCTGAAAAGATTTCAGCTTTAATGCATGGTGTTGATTAATTAGCACTATACAAGAAGGTCTTGTATAAAACGCAGAGTCAAGCCATTAACTTCACTTGGCTGAAGATGAAACTTGGACTGTAAGTATCAAGTCCTGAATAAATCTATATATTCTCCAATGGGAAATAATTTCCACACCACTAAAATGCCCGCATTGCTGTGGTGAAACCGTGACTATTTAACAAAGCACCACGGCCCTCATTTCACTTAGGAGAGGAAATAAAGACCATATAATCCATGGAAAATTACAGATGAGTAACCATGTTAAACCAGTAAAGCTCTTGCCAAAGAGAGGACATGGCAAAGACACTAGAATTAAAAAGTATTTGGAGAAAAGGTACTGTGGGGAGTAAACATAAGCAAGTCTCTAGTTTGACACTACAATGAAGTACTGCCATATTTTTATAGTTGATCCCGTGTAAGGCAAAAGAATCTAACAGAGGCAAAGATTTTTATTAGTTCAGTTAGCTTAGGCAACATGAAAGGCAAAAAGCAGCACAAGCTCATCCAAAACAGAAAATATAGTAAAAAAACCCCAATAAAATAATAAGAAAGACTAAGATTTTATAGAAAAGAGGTGACATAGGATTCAATGTAAGATATACTGCACAAACTAGTTAAATTAGTATTATTAATAGACATTACTCTTTACCAGTAACAAATAGAGAGTAGAAAATGGTTCAAAAGATCTCGCTTCACCCAATCTTATTTTTCGGCAAACAACCTCGTAGTTTCAATAAATTTAACATTCTGCTTATATATAAAAAGGCAGCAGGTAGAATACAACACAGCAAATGTGTTATTTCTGTGAATGCCAAACCATCAAGCAAACAAAAGATCTGAAGAGCAACACTGATTTGGATTAAATACTAGTATAATTGAAGACTCTGATTTTCACTGTGCTACATAATAACAGTGGTTAAAGCACCGTATCTTCCAGCCTGAAAGGTTCTATCATTTCGAGAGAGCCTTTGTGTATTTAAAAAGTAGAATCTACTTCCACAAATGTAGTCAATCCAGAGATACAATTGCTATAGCTCCAACAAAAGGAAAAGAACTATAGGAAGCATTGACCTCTTGGCCTGTTTTGAAAATAGGAAATAATTGTGCATGCACAGTCAACCCCAGAGGGTAATATACCCCCTTCTAAGATAAATATCTAAGATATATGTAAGAGAGGAATTGCCTTCTGGAGTTGCCTGCCTTTCCCCATTGACAGCTGAGAGACACCAGATGAACCCTACCTTTATTATAAAGATCTATGTAATAAGAGATGCACAGTAATGGATTCAGAACACAGATAAAGCATGCAATCTAAAAAATAAAATAATCATATAGTATTTATTTTAAAGGAAAGAATTTACTTTCCAAGTTTGCTCATCTCTTGCAGGAGGATGATCCTCCTTTCCCCCACCCCAAACAACTTATTTTTTAGAGTGTCTCTGTGTAATTTAAACTACTCCTTGATCCTTTTATATATGTGCACGTCTATACACACATATATGCATCACACAAAAAAGGCACCAGTTCATGACATACTGCAAATTAACATTAACATATAACAGCATATATTAATACTTAGAATAATAAATATAGTCTTACTAAGCCAGTGGTACCAATTATTCAAAATCACTATTCTAATGAATCTAAATTATTATTTCCTTAATATTAGCACAGCAAAGAACTACTTTTGATACCAGTTCTATTCACTGCAACATTTAAGCAAATAATTTAGCAGAAAAATTAAAACTTGCCAAAAGAAATGCTTACTCACACAAATTTATAGCACAAATTAGCTGCTGCAAACCACAATAAAATGCACTCAACTCACATAAAATACAGTCAAAAGACATGTTTATGTAAAGCTGTAGTATAACACAAAGAGAAATAAAATGAGAGGAAAGCTGATAAGGGGAAATATTACATGGCTTTAGACAAAGCAGACATTAAACTTAACCGAGAAGGGTATTAAAGATTAAGTTGGTATTGTCAAAAGCAACTCCACAAAAAGATGCTCCTTAAAATTTTGAGGATTTTATGCTGGTTTACTCTAATTTTGTTAATACTCTGGTAAAGAAGGGTATCTAATTTCAGTGTAACCAGAGAGTCTGAAAAGGTGAACGTTATCTACGAACAGTAGTTCCTCTATTAGAAAGTACGACTGATCTACTTGTAAAAATCTGCACTGATCTAGTTTACTAGCAACAGTTCTGATCTCAACAAGATAGCTTTCTCCAAGCTAACAAATTGCCAATATCTGCATGCTTTTATCGACAACAGTAAAAGGAAAATAATAATAATAAAAAAATCTTATCTAAATTTCTGAATAAATTTACTCAGATTTAATATAAAGCTCTTCTAAAAGCAATGAATACAGAATTGAATTGTGGCTGCCTGCTGTAATAGCCTGAATTAAACTTATGAATCTCATTCCTCCCCTTCTCAAGCACTTCATTAGTCCTTTCAAAAGCCTAGATTTTGTTTCCCTGAACTGAGAAATGTAAATTGCTTTTCAGAAGCTACATCTTCTCTACCAGTTTCCCCTTTTCCCTATTTCTCCTATTGCTGATGCTGGCTAAAAGAATAATTAAAGTTAGAGGAGATATAGATACTGTATGCATTTGATCAGTTGGAAGTCATAGCACCACAGTGATTCTTACTTGTTATCTACATTGTGCTTTGTGAAGCTACTTTTTGAATGAGTCTGAACATGATCACGCTTAACTCGGGCACATGTCCTTATAAAAGTTCTCTGATATTAGGTAAAGTATACGATAACACTGGTATGTTGAAAATAATTAAAAACAAAATGAAAGACAAATTCATACCTCACTGTAAAAGTATGGTGGCCTATACTGTTTAACGGTTTCATCAGTGACCCGCTGGTTGCCAAAGAGGTCCCACTGGCAAATACACAACTGGTAGTAAATTAGTGTGCTGACATGGCTGATGGGAGAGCCTCTAGTTGGATTCCTTTATGCTCTTGATGTTTGGAACAACAGACACCTCATGACATTACCCAGGTGCCAAGGTGGGTTCGCAGCACGGAATAACCCCTGATCTGAGTAGAGACCAGGAGCAGAGGTGATGTGCAGCAACCTCCAGCAAGGGTAGAGCTGTGGCTGTCCTCATCCAGGTGGGCAATAGTCCTGCCTGGGGTGGGAGGAGACCTCCCAAGAGCCTTATAGCAAATATGTCTCTGGGTTTTATAAATACTCATTAGTATTCTCATTATTTAGATGATTGGAATGGAAAAAAAAAAAACCCAAAAACCAGTAATTCAATCTTTTTAAAACTTTTTTTTTTTTTTAACATTAACATTATTTAACTCTGATTATCAAAGACCTGCTTTCCTCTCCCACAGGTGGGGCCACATAGCTTTTAAATATTTCAGTATTATTTTGTTTATTTCAGAATTATGCTCATAAAAAAATCTAATTCCAACATATATATTTATGTAACATAAACCTCCAAAAGCTCCAAAATAATAAGCATTCAGAAAGGAAATCTGCCTGCTAACTATGAAAGAACAACAAAAAAAAATTATCGATTGCTCTTAAGCAAAATACTTTTATTTCTTCACCTCCCTCCCCCCCCCCCCCCCCCCCCCCCCCCCCCCCCATCAGAAGTCCTGTTGAATCCTTTCTGTGAGAAACTCTGGGAGTTACCAAACTCAAGGCTTCTCAGGAATACGGGAACCACCATCTGACTCCAGCGGGTTGGGTTTGGGGGAGGTGGGGGGGGGGGGTCGGTCTGTTTTGTACCCCTGTTGTGATTCCCTTCCCATCTCACCGGGTGAGGGGAGTGAGTGAAGGACCACACGGTTAAACCATCACAACCAGGCAGCAGATTTGCCCAATACTTACAGAGGCTGAAGGTAGCAAAATTCTGAGTTAAACAATCAAAACATAGCGACCGTCGCGTCCTTTATCATATAAAAGAGCTTCCCCAAAACTATCCTGTCACCATCAACCAAGAGGAACCCAAGAGAGGTGGTGAGGACGCAACTGCTGGCATCTCCTGGTCTCCGGACATGCACGCAAGTGACACTGGCCAGATCACCTGGACATGAATTTCAGTGCTGCCAGTGTGAGAACACAAATGGGTAACATCAACTTGATTACAGATTTTCTAAAATAAGCCATCCCTCCATTCAAAAAGATCTCCCACTGAGTTGCACTAATTTCCTGCAGCTCAACAAGGTCTAACTTTGAGGGCAGAAGCTGGTGCTGCTTGGTAACCAAAGGCATTTGATCACTGATACGGCCCTCCCAAATTGCACACTATTTAAACTCTTCCAGCTTTCCACCCCTATCAAACTGATAATGGGTTGGATAGTTCTAGTTCTGTACTGCACCTAGGTTTTCCAAAGGAAACTTTACCTTCATAGCAAGACAATAAAATATCCAGATGGATCTGAAGCACTCGCAGTATATTCTTATGTTGCTAGTTGTTAATGAAAAAAAAAAAAACCTAGATTAACATTTTAAGAACAAAACCAAATAATCTGTTTACTAGTATTTGCATGCAGCTTTTTTTACCCTAATAAAACTAGCAAGCCCTTAGTCTTTTGTAGAGAATGACCGCCATTGCTTTTTTTATGGTAGCACAGTAGACAGGCTAAAAATTAAATATTAATTTGTTGGATATGTTTTCAAGCAAGTTCACTGGAGCTTTAAACCCAGCACTTTCTTTAAGAGCCTGGTGCATTTAAAAAGTATAAAATTTAAACACAACACTAACATTACCACAGAGCCTTTTATCATTCCAAGCATCTTTACCCATTTACTATTTTTTTAAAATGCAAAAAGCCCACAGAGGTGGATACTTGGCACAAATGAATTATGAATTCAGAAGAAAACTATGCACAAAATCAAACCTATAGAAAGCGAAACTATTTACCTGTCTCCATTCAGATAAACAAATTGCTTGCAGCAGTTCATTTAAGGCCAAATCCTAACACTCACATTAGAAGGACGTTCTTTAAGAGGAAATAAGATGACGCACCGATCCGTTGATCTAGCGCATCAATCAGGGCACGCTGATTGAGAATCATTAGTCAAGATTCCCTGCTAATATAAAAATAATTAGCAGACAGCACATCAGTAGCAATGTCTCTTTGGTTACTGAATCTTCTTTTAACCAATACCTAACTTTGAGGCTAGTTTCTCTGTAGCTTTTGAAGCTTCTGTGGCATAATTTATTCAAGACTCTTGACATAGTGCAGTCCTCCTGGATCACAGTATCAGCTTGAAAATGAAGTACAGAGAAGTGGGTGAAAATGAAAGTAAAAGGGCAAAAGGACATTCTTACTTTATTTGAAAGTACCGAGGCAGCATTTAAAATGTAGTTTAAATTCACCCACACCAGATATTTTCAAGACAAACACTAGAAGTTATTCCTTTGTTTCTGTTTATTAGCTGCAGGCATCTCAGTTCAGGATATAACTCAGTAGGACTGTGATTACTTCCATAAATAATGCATGCTAAGTTTTGATTCTCTCAGTGTACCTACTCTGCCATTTATTCTGGCATTCAAACAAAGCCCGTGATGTGTTCGGACAGCACAGCAAGCAGGTGGCATGGGAGGAGAGACTCAGATTCAGTGAATGCATCTGTGTGAATTCTGATGGAGCAAAGCCCTAACCAAAATCAGTGGCACTCGAAAGAACCCTGAATTTCTACAATAACGAGAAACCAATGGAAATAACAAAAATTTACTAGTTATAATACTTGTTAATGATGATTTACAGTTAAAATGGAGCACTTCAGTTACAGCACTACCTGTAACACGTGACAAGGCATTAGCACAGAGAGGCTGAAACAAGAGTTCAGAAGCAGAAACACACAAAACTCAAGCTTTCCATTACTTAGTGTTTGTGTAGGAAGTTTCAGTACATGGTTTTTGAGAGATCATTTTTAGTTGAGAAACTGAAATCCAAGGCTAGACTTTTTCCATGTTTTCTTATGGCTGCTTTCCCCCCCACCCAACACCCCCTCCCTTTTTAAGGCAGGTAACAGACCTGTAACACTATTTAGAAGTTGCTGATGTTGTCCCTACAAGTTGTCATCTATACTATATAATACTCAGAAAATGCAGCTGGTAAGTATTAGCACTTTGGGATACCTGTTACAGTTTTTTAATTGAGCTTTCTAGACTTATTTTCAGTGTGCCTTCCAAGTAAGTTGATGCAATTAGGTACTGAAAATTCCCTCATTATTCTTAAAGCTTAACATATGGTCTGAACTACTTATGTTGTTTGTAGATGTCCTCACCTTTAATGTTTTATATATTCCACTTTTAATTATGATAAACAGCACCTGGCTTCTTCTCTTTATTGCTTCTTTTTTCATCCTCTGCTGACTTTACATATTCAATGTTTTTAAAAGAATAATTTCAATATTAAAACACCATAAGAAGTTCCTCAATATATAGGAGACAATTAAGGTTTTCCACTTTTTATTGTTGTTTTTGTGGTTTTTTTTTCCCCCCTAGTCTCAGTGGAGTTAACTGCTTTCCAGCCACAAAAAAACTGCCAAAGCTGATATCAGCTGGTCCAATGAAGAATGAAGGTCCTGAAGACACTCAGTAACTATAGGCTGATGTACCATTTTGCATTTCCAGTACTACTCCCTTGTAAGAGATTGCATTTCCCTTTGACATAAGTTCTTCTCATATCCCACTATCTCCTCGAAAAACCTGGCTTCATCATGTTAATGTATCTCTCTGGAGTAGGTTTCTCGGGTCTAGTTAATAGAGTATAGGATTTGAGAACCAACAGGAACTATTATCATCATCATTATTATTTTACAGGGTCTAAATGTATATTACAGTTTTGAATATTGTTCCTGCTCTTGTATGGTTTGAATTTGATAATGTGTGGTGACACTCAGTTTACTTCCTGATGTCTACCTTAACTTTAATCTGGTTAGAAAGAATACTGGAGTAACTCCCTAAGAGCCTACATGAGTCTTGAGTAGATACAATAGCGGGGGGGCAAGGAGGGAGTTTGGGGGTGAAGATTCCCTTCCACACAAACGTGCTCTTTGCTTGAAGAGTTTGACCGCAAAGAGGCAAAGAGAAACAATCCTGACTACCAAAACAAACAGTAGTTTTTTAATTGTCAAGGCAACATCAAATGGCATTTCTTAAATGATTTAAGATGTAATCACATTGTCATTTATTTATTTATTTTTGTTCGGTCACAAAGGGAAGACTGTAGACTGGATTCTGTTCTCAGGCTGGTGGACACAGGGAATAATTGCAGTGGTGTAGCAGACCTCTGGAAAAAGAAGATAAAATCCTGCAATGTCTACACATATGGGATAGACATCCTTTTCTATGTTTAAACAAGTTAGTTCTTCTACCAGTCCTGTCACAAAGGCCTTATTTCATCATGAAACAGTGCACATTCAGGATGCAAAAACAGGCTCAGAAATGTATGGCACATTGCTGATAAGGGAGAAAAGAAAAGGTCAAGTCTTCAAAGCAAATCAGCTAATTCAGCAAATAAAAAGCCTGGTTAGTGAACAATGCAGAACTCATGGAGTACTTGGGGACCTGCCCCACAGAATCAACAGGTGCTAGATAACCCATGAAACAATATCTATTTTTTTTTCCCCTCAATAATTTGCCAGCAGAAACAAGTGAGGTGATGTTTTCTTTGCTATTTATCTAGCTTCCTGGTTTCAGAGTGGTATGGTTAGTTCCTGGGAGACATATAATTTTAAATGTAAAGCCAGCTGAAATTGGTAACAGAGAGTCAGTCAGAAGATGCCCTCCAAAGGACAAAAAAAGATGTACTGTAAGTGTGTCCATTTTACTGTGTAAATGCCTACTTCCACAAGAAATAACAGTAACCAGTTTTGCTGGTAAATATCTCTATCTGTTTATATAGGATGTTTAAACACACCTTTCCATTACCAAGTGCAAACACACCTCTGGAAACTGTATTGCCTCTGTCTGAGTTCATTACAGTACTTCAGCATATAAGAATGGCTTTGGCTAATGCCATTAATTTGTGCCTTCTATTCTCAGTGCCTGAATCTCTGCTTTTCTCACTACTCCTGAACACTTTTAAGGACTCTGAAATCTGGAACAGGAATAGAATAGGAAAGATACCTTTCATGCTGGCATGTCATATCTTTTCTAACTTGAACTCTAGACACAGACCTAAAGTAACAAAGATTTACTGACAGACTTTCATAGAATCATAGAATGTTGTGAGTCAGAAGGGACCCACAAGGATCATTGAGTCCAACTCCTGCCCAAGCATAGGACAATCCCAAGATTTAGACCATGTGTCTGATGGCATTGTCCAAATGCTTTTTGAATACTGTCAAGCTTGGTGCCATGACCACCTCCCTGGGGAGCTTGTTCCCGTGCTCCACCACCCTCTGGGGGAAGAACCTTTTCCTAATGTCCAACGTAAACTTGCCCTGGCACATCTTCCTGCCATTTCCTCCAGTCCTATTGTTGGTCTCCAGAGAGAAAAGATCAGGACCTGCCCCTCCTCTTTGCCTTGCAAGGAAGTTACAGAGCACAATGAGGTCTCCTCTCAGTCTCCTCTTCTCCAGGCTGAATAATCCAAGTAAGCTCAGCTTCTCCTCATACTGCTTCCTCTCTAAGCCCTTCACCAATTTAGTGGCCTTCCTCTGGACACTCTCCAGTAGCTTTAGATCCTTTTTATCCTGTGGCACCCAAAACTGCACACAGTACCTCAAGGTGAGGCCACACCAGTACAGAGTAGAGTGAGACAATCATCTCCCGCAACCGGCCCGCAGTGCAGTGCATTGCTGGATGCACCCCAGGACATGGTTGGCCGTCTTGGCTGTCAGGGTACACTGTTAACAATGTCTAAGCAACTATTCCAGAAAATTCAGTACTGTTCACAAATAAACTTTGGCAGAAAAGCCACATCAAAACCCTTAAAAAGGAGAAGAGCAAGACAGTGGTGATTTTAACCTCAAATGCTTAACCTGATATTTGGACAGGAGACTGGGCTGCTATTTCTGGTGTGTTAAAGAGCAGTCAGAGGAACATTTGGATATCCAAATTTGGTTTGTCAATGTGTTTAGCCAAATGAACAACTAGTGCTTTGGATCCCATTATTGCATGTCTGGACACTGTAAATGAGAAGTGATAGTTCAGTTATACTATGAGACGCCTTGTTTTTAATATTATTGTTTATACAATACTTAACATTGCTCATGGATACTATAATCAGATTAACTGTAGGCACAAAACATAGAAGCAGTGTAAAAATAAAACTGAAAATTTCTTTCTAAAGATTTTCTCCAATTTACTTTTTTTCCTTGTGTTTTGAATTATATTTGTAACATAGTTATGGTTATTCCATTCTTAAATATATTGCGGTATGTATGATACCAAAAAGAACATTTGGCTGGAATCTAATTTTAATTGTAAGACACTTCACGTGGAGATGAAGATGTTTTCAAGCTGAAGGGAAAGACATTTCAAGCTGTGTATCAAAATCTTTATACAGGCTCAAAATAATAAAAAAATTTTTAAAGCATCCTAGAATATCTTAAGAAAAAGAACTGGCTTTTTAGGTATTCCATAAATTAACAACACTAGGCTAGTCCATATGAAAACAACAGGAACAATGTCCAGTGCTATGAACTTTTAGTTTCTTCTCTGAAGTCAAGTATTTAATAGGTATGTACAGGAATAAAACTTACCATGGACAAGGAAGAGAAGTATATATCATGTTTCAGATGACTGTAAATCATCCAACTGGTAGCCCATTATACCATACGCTGATGAAAGCTTTGGCCATAACCACCAAGATCTTAAAAAAAAATGAGAACAAAACATACAAAAGATAATCAGACATTGAAATAGCAACAACTGAGTGTTTCTTATTTAAAATAAAATTTCACTGCTCTTTAAAGTATATTTTTAAAAGACAGTTAGAAAACAGTCTGTTACACACCATCACCACCCAGCAAGACCTTCTCTTCTAACCACTGCAGTGTATTTTGCTCAGATACTTCATTTGCAGTACTTTTGCAGGTTTTTTGGCTTTCAGCTGACTTGTCAGTATTCAGATCTTTTATTCATTGTTGTTCAATGACAATAGTTTTATGCATTAGTATTTTCCACAAAACATCATTTTCTAGCACAATTTTATTTCCCTTTTTGTCTATTTAGACTTTAGAGTGCACTTTCTACCAAAGTATAAAATCCACTTGCTAATATTAACAGCAAAGGTGCATGATGTGGAGGAGCATCACACGTGAGCTGGCAGCCTGGCTGGGCCTGCAGCCTGACATGTGTTGGCCAGAGGCTGACAACACCAATACCTCTAATACAAGGTGCTTAACTAGCGTTAGGAGTGCACGCAGAACAAGGAACACCCATTATCCATCAACAGCAATGTATTCCTATTAATTCCTTGTTTTTATTTCACTAAACATGAAGGCCAGAGTGAAAAAAAGCTCATTTGAGAATCTGATCTCTAAGTTACATTTTGAAACACAGATGATGGGCAGAAAGGCAGGAGAAGTGGGCTCCAGGCAAAGTGGCTGTATAGCACTGAGGTAAAAGCCAATGGAGTTTCACTGAACAGCATATAACGTCAACAATTTTCATCAATCTTGTTTTCTCCTAATAAATCCTTAGTAGAGCTTCTAAAAAAAAAAAAAAACAAAAAACCAGAACCATTCTTCCATGGTTCCTCCAAATTTCTAGAAAATTCAGCCACTTAAACAGAAAAAGTCTCAAGCTGAAAATCTGACAAATTTGGGGTTGTTTGGACTTGGTTTGGTTGGTTTGTTTTTTGGGTTTTGTTTTGTTTTTAACTCAAAGCAAGAAGAGATGGAAGAGTTCTACCACTCATGAAGCATCCCATTTAATAGTTTCAGATTTAAATATTTCCCCTCTAATGAACTTCTTTATTTCAGTTATATTTAATGCTAAATCTTAGATAAAAAGAAGTCAAGACTAAATTTAAAGTGTGATCCCAGCATGGTGGTTTCTCTTTCATGGAACACTTTGCAAGTGGGGGGTTCTAAAACACACTTTTCATCAGATACTGAATGAGATTTCAAAGATCTCTCTCAAGTGGGGTTTTGCATTTTCCATAGAACTGCACAGATCTTAAAACTAGGGAATTGATTTTCTTTCCACCTTTAATGAGAAAAGCTTAGATAAAATGAGTATAATTTTCTGACCATTTTCTACAGATAATTTTTATCTGCATCAATCACACTTTTCTTTTGCCCCCTTCTGCTGAAATTCTAGATCTCAATTCTGTTAATAGGTTATGGGCAGCTACATGACCCTTCCAAACATTTAACTGTTCTGACCTGCCTTTCTTCTCTAAAAACCCACCAGCAATGCTGGATTAAAGGCCCAGCCAAATGATACGTAAATTTATGAAAATTGGATGAGTACAAAATGTCATCACACAAATTTACTATAACTAACTCTTATCAAGATTTATTTTATAAGAGAAATAAATTCTTAATTGCCCTAAGCATGAGAATATTTCATGCAGGTCTCCACCACAATAAAAGTCAAAACAAATATGCTTAGGAAAAGGTATTCTACTCGCATGCAATATTTTTTGATGTGCATATTCTTCTAAATACTTTTCTGTACTCATTTTCTAATGCTCTTTCAAAGGACAAAATTACCTGTTTTCAAGTATAGTCAGGCTATGTTCAGGTAACCAGCAACTTTAAGCAGATCCTACACCAGGCTACTTATTGCTGCTACTTCTTACATCCCCAGTGTCTTTTCAGCACAGGGGAACAGGACTGGAGAATTGGTCCAACTCAAAAATAACTTGTCTTTTTTTTTTTTTTTTTTTTTTTTCCAAAGGCCTGTTTTCCCCACTTATTTCACCACTTGACTACAAACCCCACAAAGCTGGCATAACGGATGAGGTAGTGCAGAGAGGTAGGCACAGAGGGAAAAAGAAACTGCTTAACGTGCCACTGCTACAACTAAAATGTATGTCAGACTGCACCCTTGCTCTGAGAAATATTTTATCAGTGAAGACAGTATTTATATGAATACATTAGTCTTTTAACCCCATATTGCAAAATCACAGATTTGCTATGTCAATGTACTATGCAGTACAAGCTTCTAAAATTTAAGGCTTTCTAAAGACAAAATTAAATTCAAATACACTGTAAAAAATGTGGAACAGAATTGATATGGTTATTTGGGGTCTTCTACAGGATATTATCTATTTTTTCCTCAAAGTCTGCAAGAACCAATATCTTTATGATAAGCTCTTCCCATAACTTATTTAGATCATAGAATCATAGAATGGTTAAGGTTGTAAGGGACCTTAAAGATCATCTAGTTCCAACCACCTTGCCATTAGCAGGGACACTTTCCACTAGACCAGGTTGCTCAAAGCCTCATCCAACCTAGCCTTGAACACTTCCAGGGAGGGGGCATCCACAACTTCCTTGGGCAACCTGTTCAAGTGTCTGACCACCCTCACAATGAAGAATTTCTTCCTAATATCTAATCTAAATCTACCCTCTTCCAGTTCAAAGCCATTTCCCCTTGTTCTATCACTAACTGCCCTTGTAAAAAGTCCTCCCCAGCTTCCCTGTAGGTCCTCTTCGGGTACTGGAAGGCCACTATAAGGTCTCCCCGAAGCCTTCTCTTTTCCAGGCTTGAACAGCCCCAACTCTCTCAGCCTGTCCTCATAGGTGAGGTGTTCCAGCCCTCTGATCATCCTCGTGGCCTCCCCTGGACTCGTTCTAACAGGTCCATGTCTCTCTTCTGTTGGGGGCTCCAGAACTGGACACAGTACTCCAAGTGGGGCCTTATGAGAGCAGAGTAGAGGGGGAGAATCACCTCCCTTGACCTGCTGGCCACGCTTCTCTTGATGCAGCCCAGGATACGGTTGGCCTTCTGGGCTGCAAGTGCACATTGCTGGATCATGTTGAGCTTCTCACCCACCACCACTCCCAAGTCCTTCTCTTCGGAGTTGGTCTCAAGCCACTCATCACCCAGTCTGTATTTATGTTTGGGATTGCCCCGACCCAGATGCAGGAGCTTGCATTTGGCCTTGTTGAACTTCATGAGGTTGGCACAGGCCCACCTCTCAAGGTCCCTCTGGATGGCATCCTGTCCCTCCAACATGTCAACCATACCACTCAGCTTGGTGTCATCGGCAAACTTGCTGAGGGTGCAACTCAATCCCACTGTCCATGTCACTGACGAAGATGTTGAATAGTACCAACCCCTGAGAGACATAATTTGTCACCAGTTTCCACTTTGAGCTGTTGACCAAAACTCTTTGAGTGCGACCATCCAGCCAGTTCCGTATCCACCGAGTGGTCCATCCATCAAACCCACATGTTTCCAATTTAGAGATAAGGATGTCATGCAGGACAGTGTCAAACGCCTTGCACAAGTTCAGGTAGATGACATCAGTTGCTTTGGCCTTGTCCACCAATGTTGTAACCCCATCATAAAAGGACACCAGATTGGTCAGGCACGATTTGCCCTTGGTGAAGCCATGCTCACTGCTACCAATCATCTTCTCATTCTCCATGTGCCTTAGCATAGTTTCTAGGAGTATCTGCTCCATGATCTTGCCTGTCACTGAGGTGAGACTGACCGGCCTGTAGTTCCCCAGGTTTTCCTTATTACCCTTTTTAAAAATAGGGGTTATGTTCCCCTTTTTCCAGGCTGCAGGAACTTCACCAGACTGCCAGGACTTCTCAATTGTGATGGACAGTGGGTTTGCAACTTTATCTGGCAGTTCCCTCAGGACCCACAGATGCATCACATCAGGTTTCATGGACTTGTGCACCTTCAGGTTCTTTAAATGCTTCCGAACCTGATCTTCTCCTACCGTGGGCAGCTTTTCATTCTCCTGGAACACTCCTTGGCTTTCTAAAACTTGGGCAGTGTGGCACAAGCCCTTGCCAGTGAAGACAAGGGAAAAATTCATTGAACACCCCAGCCTTCTCAATGTCCTGGGTGACCAGATCTCCTGTTGCCTTCCAGAGAGGGCCCACATTTTCCCTAGTTTTCCTTTTCTCCCTGACATATCTGTAGATTTTTTTTTTTTGTTGCCCTGGACATGTCTGTCTAAATTTAATTATGTTAGGGCCTTGACTTTCCTAACCTGATCCCTGGCTTCTCAGGCAATTTCTCTGCATTCTTCCCAGGTTACCTGTCTTTCCTTCCACCCTCTATAGGCTTCTTTCTTGATCCTAAGTTTGTTCAGGATCTTCCTGTCCATCCATGCAGGCCTTCTGCTCTTTTTGCCTGCCTTCCTCTTTGTTGGGATGCATCGTTCCTGGGCTTGGAGGAGGAGATCTCTAAGTATAAGCCAGCTCTCCTGAGCCCCTCTTCCCTCTGGGAATTCATCCCACGGTACCTGACCAAGCAGATCCCTGAAGGTCAAAATCTGCTCTCCTGAAATCCAGGATGGTGAGCTTACATTGTACCTTCCTCACTGCCCTAAGGATCTTGAATTCCACCATTTCATGGTCACTGCAGCCAAGGCCACCCAAAAGCTTCACATACCCCAGTAGCCCCTCCCTGTTGGTGAGAACAAGGTCCAGCATGGCACCTCTCCTCATTGGTTCCTTGACCGCTTGGAGAAGGAAACTGTCATCCACGCATTCCAGGAATTGCCTGGATTGTTTGTGCCCTGCTGTGTTGCCCCTCCAACAGATGTTGGGGTGGTTGAAGTCCCTCATGAGGACCAGGGCTTGTGAACATGAGGCTGCTCCTATCTGCCTATAGAGAGCCTCATCTGCTCGGTCTCCCTGGTCTGGCAGCCTGTAGCAGACCCCCACTGTAATATCCCCTTTCCCTGCCTTCCCTTTAATCCTGACCCATAAACTCTTGATTAGCTCCTCATCCATCTCCAGGTGGAGCTCCGTACACCCCAGCTGGTTGTTGACACAGAGAGTAATACCCCTTCTTCATCTCCCTTGCCTGTCCTTCCTGAAGAGCCTGTATCCTTCCATTCTAACACTCCAGTCATGGGAGCCATCCCACCATGTCTCTGTGATGCCAATCATTTAAGTTGGGCCCCCAGTGAAGTTGACTTTGACTTGCTGGCTGGAGCAGCTGGAATCCCAGTGCAGTGCTCTTCAGGCATGTACCTCCGGGAGTTATTACCAGCAGGCCCAGTTATATCCCCTTCCCCTTCCAATCCAGTTTAAAGCTCTGTCAATGAGCCCCGCTAATTCTTGCCCCAGGATCCCTTTCCCCTCCTGAGACAGGTGTGTCCCATCTTTTGTCTGTAGCCCTGGTGCCATGTAAACCTCCCCAAGGCCAAAGAAACCAAAACTCTGCCTGTGGCACCAGCCTCCGAGACATGTGTTGGTCAGGTGTATCTTCCTGTTCCCTTCAGTGAACCTGCCACTGAAGGGATTGAGGAAAACACAACCTGTGCACCTGATCCTGCAACCAGTCTCCCTAGTGACCTGAAGCCCTTCTTAATGCCTTGTGGATTTCTCTCTGTAATCTCATCACTACCGGCTTGGATGACCAAAAGCAGGTAGCAGTCTGAGGGCCACACCAGGCCATGGAGGTTCTTACCAATATCCCTGACCTGGGCCCCAGGGAGGCAGCAGACTTTCCTGTGGGAGGGATCTGGCCGACATATGGGGCCTCAGTTCCCCTCAGAAGGGAATCACATACCACAATTACCTTCCTATAAAGTGATCTATTTGTTATTTTATTCAAACAACTTTCTTTTCATTATTTCCAGCTCCGAACTTAAGAAAGCACATCAGCCTGGACCTACCAAGACTGAGGTGGGTAATCAGACAATTAGTTTTTCCCCTAAATTGCTCATTGAACAGGTTTAGACTTCACTGAATGAATTCCAAGAAAAAAAACACCACCAACAAAAAAACAATAAAAATCCCAACAAAACCCCCAAAACTTTCATGTTTGGGGTTTTTTAATGTTTTTTAAGGAAACCGTGAGGAAATAATTTCCCACTCTCCTAGTCCTTTCCTTTAAAAAGATAAAATTAATGTGAGCTAATTTTAGAATTAATAGTCTTTTTATATCAGCACATGCTCCCGTTTCCACTAAAGCAGTAGCTTCCTCATAATTTTCTCAAACTTTGCATATTCTTCTTTGCAGTATGATGAGCTGCAGGATGTAGAAAGCCATCAATGTGCCCAATGAACAGGGTAGGTCAGGTAACTGCTGCAATCACATTATAATTTCTGAGTAACTACACCTTTGTTTAAATAATTACACTACCATTACTTGGGGTAAACTTGCAGTTAAAGCAAATGCACTCTATTTTGTATGTCAATAAGCTAGTTACATATACATGATCAATCACTGCATCTCAAATGTGAGAGAATTGACTTACTGCTGTGAAGTGCAAAGTTACTAAAACATTTTAACAGAAGATCCTGATCATCATTCAATCATACAACTGAGGGCTTTGTCTTGCCAGATTAAATTCCCTGGCTGCTCTTAAGGATGCTTTAGTAGCCAACTTAAAAAGCTGAAAATGGTGTTTATACATTATGCTGACCAGCTTAATCCTTCAAGAAGACATCAACAGAGCCAAAACAATACAAGTTTTGGCCTTCCTGTGGTATTTCAACTGCCCATAAAATTAAAAGCCATAAAAGACTTTGATGTCTTCAAATGCTTTAAGAATATGAAAGAAAAATAAACTTTCCAAGGATGAACACAATTATATTTTTTTGAGGACACATGAGAACAAATAATGTAGTACACACAATATAGAGGCTTCTTAAGGAAGCTACTAAACATTAGTGAAAGATAAAACCATCTGAAATGCAAACAACTAAAAATATGCTCATTGTAGCCAGTCTTGATCTATTCCCAGCACTTAAGTGGCCCAGGTGGACAGTAAAAGTTTATTTGTGACTTCACTGCTGGACACAAAACACCTGGTTGAAATTAATCACACATAAAACTACATGAAAAACAGCAGTCCTAGTGCATCAGCATTATATAGAGACCACACATCCCTGCAGCCAGCCCCTACAAGGTCAGCAGTGCCCCAGCACAGATACAGGGACTGGCACTAGTAACCAACTTGAGCATAAAGGGCAGCCTGCTCTGGGAGCAGAGGTTCTAAGGTCAATACAAAAAGACTCAGGTGGTTGCCAAGGACAAAGTAAAAATTTTATCCTGGATTCAGTTCTCAGGTGGAGACAGTTTAGACTGTGCATATGTCTCATAACCATCTCCACAAAAGCCCTTATAAAAAAGGGCAATTTCATGAGTGTCCTATGCAGCTATAGAAATATGCCGATGGAATATGAATTAGCAACTGATTTCATTAATTAGAAAAGTTGCTTTGAAGGAAGTGAACATTATTGACAGAAGTAGTTTGCAAGCATTGTTCTCTGTTGTAATCTGTCATTTCAATAAAGGCTTTTTTTTTTTTTTTCCTAACAAGCAACCTGCACTGAAAAACAATTAGAAACCACTAGCATTTTGTGTGTATTTTACAAGTAGTGAAAGGCTAATCTTGAATAGCTAACTGCAAATGGCTCAGCTTGTAAAGAAAAAACATTGAGCCTCTCACCCACCCTTTATGGTCAGGTTATAGAAGGCTGCCCTGGTGCTGCTCACCTGCAAGGGCAGCGCAGTATGTGGTCAGTCATGCAGTGGCTGCCTCTGCTACTCTGCAACTCTGCACGCATCCCTTTGAGCCAAAATACATATTTGGTTGATGGATACTTTAATTTTTACTCATCAAAACATATCACAGAGGATAACATTTTGTGTACCTGTACCTCTAATTCTAAGCATGATTCTTGACCATCATTCGTTCTCTTTTTAAGTTAGTCAAACCCACGGTTACTACTTGGTACAACGTAATAAAAAGGAAATGCTATAACCCAACAGTGCTGCCAGCTACATGCTGTGCAAACCAGGACAGACACACTGTGTAAATGCATAAAAGCGCTAAAGAGCTTTCATGATAAAACTCTCAACATACAGCCTGTTTTAAATCAATGACTATATTCAAACTGATAGCTATTTACAGTTTGGTTTCTTTAAATGAAAACCTCTCGTTAGGTTCAGTTATGCTAAGATTTGCATCAACAGCATGCTAAATGCCAACTGATTATTATAACACACTGAAGAATAACAATATATTAATTGTTTACAGCAGGAAGAGAAACTGGATGCATTTGTCCCCTCATAATGAACAAAACTGGATCATATCCAAATAATCAAACTTTTTAACCTATAACAACTTTTGTAACCATTGTTTTAATCAAACTTTGTTTAATGTTATGAATATGCAATATTTAAAAAATGTGGAGCAGCATATTATTGCTTGAAACTCTCAAGTTTGTTTTAACAGTAGGACCTTATAACCACAATGTCTAACGAGTACTGAGAAAGTGCTTTTTAGTCCTTATACAAACTCTACTACCCACTGACCTATTTTCAAAGTATAACAAACTCGGCTCACACTTACAACAAAAAACCCCTCCTACTCAGAGGCCAAAGAATACAACTTTTCATTAAAATGCTATTTTCCAAAAAGAAAAAAATATCAAAAAAATAAAAGTAATCAAGCTGCATTCAGAGTACAGTTAATTAAAAGTGCATCTGACAGCATACATTGTTAAAAAAAAAATAATTCTGAATTTTCACAAAGAATTGTCTGATACTTTTTGAACAATAGATTTTCAGTCTCCAGAAGGGAAGACTATTCACCTGCGACCTCTGAGCAGTGAATACTGCTTTTAGTAGAGGAAGTGAAACTGTGAAATGGAATTTACACTTCTCTTGCATCTTTCTTTGCTTTTTTCTCCATAATAATCACGCACTTTACTACATCCTCATTCAATGTTTGCAATAAATTTAAGGTTATTTACCTCAGCACTTCAACACTGTGATGTATACAAAATTATTTATTATTTTATTGTAATTTATTTTAAAATAAAATTCTAGTAACAAATTACTAACGAACAGTGTAAATTTGGTTTGAAATTTAGGTAAGATTCCATGTAGTCACTAATGGTATTTCTTCTTTTTATGCTAGAGGAATAGCTTTATATTTCTTTTTCACCTTGCAGAATGGCTGACCCACTAGAATATTTCTACCATATCAGCAACAGAAAGGAGATGTCACACACAAAAATACTGCTTCTCAACACTTTCAAATTCTGTGAACAGCCATTGATACTGCTTGGCAAAGCAAGTATTTGCATCTTCATATTCTATGAACCAAATAATATTTTGAGGAATTACAGAATTTTCTGTGCAGCCTGTTGTGCTACACAACAGTTAAACCAACTCAACTTTTTCTATACTGTTATTTCATCACCTTTTGCCTGTGTGACATATGAATAAAGTAGGAGGGGCAACAAAGAAAGTCAGAATTGATGGTTTGGCCAGTTATTCTACCATCTGGCAATAATAGTTCATTAAAAAATAAAAATAATAATTTAAAAAACCTGAGATCAAAAGAAAATTACTCTTTATCTAGGACTGATTGAGGATGGAGCCTGAGAGCAGAACACAGTTCCATTGGTCCACTTACTCTCACACAGAAGCAATGCAGTTGTGCTTTGCATGTGCCCACGGAACTAATCCTTTAGTGAACTGGTGTTAAGTAACAATAAACCTCTAAATATGCCAGCCATGTCATCACTTGTGGAAAAAAAAATAAAGCTTGAAATACCACCTAATACTATATTGTAATAAAATATGATAAGGAGAAATGAAGTTGGAACAGCTTCATGGCACCTCCTCCTTAATGCATGCCAATGCCAGCAATACAGACTTGGATTCAGACAAGAGGGGATGACAGACCATTTTTAACCTCCTCAGAAGGGTCATTCATTCTCCTCTTCAGCAGTATGTAGGACACTCAACGTGGTGCAGCAAATACCCACTATATACACAGCTGGGATTACAAGATATGAAAACAAACCTGGTTCTTTGAGTGAAGATAAAATTTAAGATGTGGGGGGAAGAAAGCAATTCCTGCAGAGTCTGTGGATTACAGGATGAATTCTCACTATATATGGTAATATAAGCAGTCAGCAATTGACCATTATGCAGTGTACAGATTGATGTTCACAGAATCACAGAATGTCAGGGATTGGAAGGGACCTTGAAAGATCATCTAGTCCAATCCCCCTGCTGGAGCAGGAACATCTAGATGAGATTACACAGTTAAGCATGACCTTATAAATAAAACTGTTCAACTGCCTTTCCATTCTTGACCTTCATGTAAGCTGCATTAGTTGTCTTCATTCAGCAACTTTGGATGAGATATGTTGTCTAGTATTCATTAGTTGTGATTCCCTGATGGTCACGTACTTTTTGTTGCTCTAAAGACTTCCTCTGGGGCCCCAGATCTTGCACACTGTTTTCTTCTAGAGATGCATGTATGAAATGCTGATTCCACCCCACGGTTCACAATCCGTCAAAAAACACAATGAGAATAGGAAAAAAAAATGCACTTCGGAATGTAAAATACCTTATCTGTGTCATCCAAACTGAAGAAAACTAGTAGGAGCAGTGCAAGAAAGTAGGTTATTGCAAAACTGAAAGATTTGAGCGTTACTGGTATGGCAAACTTCCCTGGAACTTTTTCTTTCAAAAATACACAGGATACTCAAATATGTTCACAAAACTTCACATCCTGCCCTGCTGCTTAGCAATAAAATATGTATTAAGCTCTCAACTCTTCTGTGCATTGGTGCTGCTTCTTGCTAAACTACACTGCCAGCTAAAACACAGCCAGCATTCATGCACTTACAATGGTACAGTAAAGCATCAGCCAAAAACCCTCAGGAATCTTACAATCTTACAGTTAGAGGTTTAACCTAAAAACATTGGGGCACTTCTCAAAGGAAACAGCAGATAGCACTGGAGGAAAAAAAAAAGTTTTAAAAAACATTTAGGAAGAAATTTAAAAGTGTCAATATACTACATCACCTACCTTTTACATGGGTGAGGTACTGAACGTTTGAAGTGTTGCTTTGCCCTGAAGCTTGCCAGTAACACTAAGCAATTCACAGGCTGCCTTGTTTAGAGTGGCAAGTGTGGGGAGAGGGAAAGTTAGAACCTCAAATCAGGGAATACAGGAACCAGGAAAATGATTTTCTGTCTGTTGGGGAAGGGAGCCAACCAGCCCATTTGTCAGAGCTTTTTCCTCTGAGGGACAAAAAAAAAATAATGGAGATACCAAAGACACAGTCAGCAAATTTTCTTCTCTTCACTAGAACTGTATTGGAAGTAGCATGCTGAAAGTAGGAAGAAAATCACAAGACATGGAAAGAAAGTAGAGTTAGAAAGTTTCATTACATTTATTTTTCTGTGAAAGTACCAGATATAAAAATCACTGAAGAGCAAGTAATTCTGCTATAGTGAATAAGATGTACGAAGTTCAAAAGGCTTTGAGGCAACAGAGAATATCCATCAGTTCACAATATATGCAGCTCTTTAAATTGCCGAGCAAATTAGCTCAGCAGATGTCTTCTATTATTAAGGCATAAGTACACATTGTACAAACCCCAGACAGTCAAGTTATATTACTGATTTTTAGATGAGTGAAAAAACCCAATGTTTAAAAACCTATTTTTATTAGTGTTTTAGCACAATTCTTATTTTAACTTAACCCCAGGCAACACAAAAGAGGAAAAAAAAAAAAAAAATCAGCAACACTGAAAATTAACACTGCTTCCCTGACCACGAAGTTGTTAGCCAAATCTGAATACTTTTTTCTACATTACTCTTGCTCTGTGCTGTTATAGTGTCTAGGAAGGTCCTTCTGGGGAAATAAGAAGAGACAGGCAGTATTTTTTCTGCTAATAAAATAAAAACAAATAAGATAAAGAATTCTGATACTACAAGAATGCAGTGTGCTATAGGGTAGCTTTTTTAGTAATAATTATAAGTTACACACAAAAATCATTAAGAGAGATTAAAGGTTTATGGTAATTCTATAAAAGCTATGACCAAAGGAGAACCTTTAGATATTAAAAAAGCTTTGTAAAGGCAAGCAAGACCACGCTATATATGGAGGGATAATCACTTCATAAACTTTACGTAGATGTCTGAAGAACTACATAACTCCTGTTTTGTTTCATTAGAATAGGAACTAGAAATACAAATCACAGTTTTCAGTCTTGAGAGACTTAAGTGGAACACCTTCCTTTGAAACTCTGCTTTATCCTGTATCTTTTCTATAGATGAAACAGGTACAATGTTTGTGCTTAAGAGAGCAATATTTCTACAGCCAAAATAAAAAAATCTTCAACCTCTCTTCTCTGTGGATTATAACTTTGCTAATTTAACCAACTGGGCTATAGCTTTCTACGCCAATGGACTTATCCTGCTTTCAAAGACCCAGAATGAATGTTTTATTCATTGCAAATTTATATTTTGAGGAAACCTCAGAACACCCAGCCCAAATGCTGACTTTATTTCCTCCCCTGGTGACCAGGCTTGAAGAGTTCAGCAAGTGGCCCACATGCTCAGAGACACTGTTGTGAACACAGCAGCAAAACCTTGCTCTTTCTGCTACAGACAGGCTGACTGATTTCCACCTGCATTAAGGAGGTCAGGCAGTGTGCAAAGAAAACTGTTTTAACACTAAGTTTGAATGGTAAGCACTGTTATGTACTGTCAGAAGTATTCATCAATACTATCATACATTTCCCTCTGCCCTCTGAAACAGACAACTATTGAAGGAGAAGAGCACATCCAATACATTCAGGAGAATTATTTGAAGACTGGCAAAGGCTTAAAAACCGTTTTTTTTTCAACATTTTATTTCAAAATCCTATAATAAACCAAATAGAATAATTCAACAGAACATCAACAAAGATGCTTTCATTAAAACACCATACTCTTCTGCGGTCAGAACTTCATCCCTCTATTTTTATTATTCATGAATGTTGTCTCATACTGCCCACAGAACCACGTAACTTTATAACTGTGCTTTATACAAAACAGGATAATTTCTGTTCTTAAAAAAATCCTACAAGAGTACAAAATTTTGATCCTGTATTGCAACTGGACAAGGGGTGAGAAGCAGCTATGATTGTTTTATCCCAGTGGAATATTATAAACTATTTTACGTAATTAACTTGACAAACACACCTGGAATGTGCACCTTTAAAAACACTCCAACATTTTGTTTGAGACTATTTTTTTTTTCTTGAGAGACATCCTTTTCACATACAAGATGCTTAACCACATTATTTTATCAAGTCTAAGCTTTTTAAATTATTAGAAGATTTTGAAAAAAATAGTCTGAGTTTTGAACACACTCAGAATTGTGTGCTTGTTTCCAGCGACTAAATTATAAGGGAAGGTGGGGGGATATGTTTTTTACTTAGATTTTTGTTTTCTTATTTTTGTCTATAAGAAAGAGTGGAGTCCTTCTTAAAAAAAAATAAACAAATCTGATAACTTAAAAAGCATTACAAGTGCTTCATTTTCATTAGTATTTTGCTACCACTGTTGTTTTTCTTAATAGAAAGATTATGCTCTTCCCAGACATTCTTCATAGAAAGCCTGTTGTACTTTGTGTTCATAATTTGCTTTAAAAAAAAAAGTCATGTAAGCTAAAGGAAACCAAGATTTCAAATACCAAAGCATTCCATACAGTATATCAATAATGCAAAAATAAGATCATATAGAAGAAGGGCATCAAATTTAACCTTATTCTTTTCTGTAAATAATTAGGATACATCTGAAATTCCTAGAAATCTTTTAGGTATTCATAAGACATCCATTGCTATGGTATCAAAATTCAAGTTAAGTAGAAAATTTCAGACATTCAAAATAATGGAAATACCACATTAAGCTCATTAAGCTTTCAACCAAAGTGTGCAATGTCAATGTATAAGTGACAACACTGACTAAATTCAAATCTTCCGCTTCCTCCATCTAAATTCTATTGACAAACTCTAAATGTGATAAAACTAGAGACTGAAAGGAAATGTAGATTACATTATAGTAAAATAAGTTGAAGGGTAGGCTTAATTTTCATACTGGCAATAAGCATGACTTCACTGGAGAGATTTTTAGTTTTAAAATCTGTAGTTCAAAATCAGGTAGATGAAAGTATATGAGAGGTAGAGTTAAATGAATCCAAGTTATACAACTGCTGCCTCAGAACAGATAATTTGGCTGGGGCTACCAAAAAATCCCAAGCCATTTTCTATAGAAGAAAAACCCTAATTTGAAATAGTAGTTTCTTATTTTCACCAATAACTTCATTGAATAATGTACCAAGTATACACAGAGAAACAGAGGGGCTGAAGACTGTGAGTTCCTTTCTAAGAAAAGCATTTTCTTTTAAAGCAAATCACCCACAAGTTAATGACAACAATGAGATGCTCAACAATCCCGAACAAAGCTGATGAGGAAATACATGCCAAAACCATAAAAAGCTTAGGGTTATCTCTGAGACTGGCTTCTATAAGTAAGCTATCTGAGGAGGGAAGAAAAGAAAATATAAAATAAAAGATAGATAGAGAGAGAAATATCGATTGCCCATGTGGAGTTTAGTGTCAATATTTCTAATGAAATCAATAACGATCAATACTATCTACATCTGTAATTGCAACAGTACATGACAATTCTGACAGGGTGAGATCTGAAACACACTGACTTTTCCTTCCAAGTAGAGTTAACCAGCAATTCCTCAGACACTCTGGTGACAGAGAACTGTGTTTATATTTTAGATGGTGATCACAATAAGTCAACAAACGATAATGACCATCTCTTTCCAGGCAAAACAAACCATTCTTATAAGAGATTTTGTTTCTCCAAAAGTTTCTAAAGGCGGTAATTGTAAATGTATGATTTTAATCTCATCTTGTGGAATTTGTGCTGAAGTTCACTTTGTACAGCCAGCCAAACTAAAGATTTTGCTGTCCAGTGACTTGAAAACAGTTGATTCTCTCAAGGATGCTAGTATCTTCCTTTATAAACCAGAGCATAGGCCACTGAAGCGAGACAGCTCAAGACTTCCTAATCAGAAATACAGGCTTACACATTTTATTTCATATAAAATATGAACTACATCATTAATTCTCCATATTACAGTTGTTTCTTCCCAAGTACAATTTATGCATGGGTGGTTTGTTTGTTTTTCTTTCATGCTTTTCCTTTCCTTAGTTTTTTCTCATGCTTGAAACAGCTCTTCTGGCTTTTTAAACACTTTGTCTTTCCAGAAACTTGTAAGAACTTAAAGAGTACTGCACTGCCTCAAAATGGCATACAAGGAGCTCAGGCTGTTACTTCCAACAGCAGCCACAAGCAAATATCCAGGCAGTAATGTAAGTGATCCCCAAGCATACCCCACCATTTTCCCTCGCCACCAGCCACTTGACAAAATCACTGAGCCACATGAGGTGGTGGCTTCTGTGTATGGTATTATCTCCATCTCCTAAAAGCCCTCTGCAGTTCTTTAGTTTCCCCTCACTATCTAAAATAAGTTTACACCATCAGCAAACCTTGCCACTCAGATGCTCTCCGATGAAGTACATGTTCATCTGAAAGCAATTCCACTGTCAGGTTAATCAATTTTTGTATCATTAGCTACAAGTGAATCATGATAACACAAAATGAAGAAATATCCTCTTTACAAGGGTGGTTTTGTTTTGTTTTGTTTCTCCTCCCCCCTCCCCCCACAGTTTTCAGTGAAAACTCTTCAAAATGAAATGCAGATGGAAGTCTCAAAGTTGTGAGTTTTCTACATGTTTCAGGATGAATAGGTAGTGGAAACAGACACTAGTAATGAAAGAATGCCTAGGAAATAAGGGCAAGAAAAATTCAGTGTTAATCTGTTCTGCCTTGCAGGCACTTGGCCTGCTGGCACCAGGCACATTTGCAGTTCTGTTCTACCACCATGCTTACTGAATCCTATCCACCCAGAGAGAGGAGTGTGTGTGTGTGTGTGTGGTGGGTGGAGAGGAAACTGGGAAAACCAAGGATAGAACAGGGAGAGTGATTAGAATGGAAGATATTCCACTGAGACCATGATAAAGGATGTGACCAGAGGCAGAAAGATGGATATATTCCACAGAATCATAGAATAGTTTGGTTGGAAAAGACCATTACAATCATCTAGTCCAACTGTAAACCTAGCACTGCCAAGTTCACCAACAAAGCAAGTCCCCAGGTACCACATCTACACATCCCTTAAATACCTTCTGGATGGTGACTTCATCACTTCCCTGGGCAGCCTGTTCCAATACGTGACAACCCTTTCAGTGAAAATTTTTTTCCTAATATCCAACCTAAACATCCCCTGGTGCAACTCAAGGCCATCCCCTCTTGTTCCTATTTGTGATAGGAAGATTTAGATGGCATAAGACAAAAAACAAATCCACAAGAAATAAAGCTTAATTATTTTCTCTGCTTATGGAACAAATTGTTTTAATTTTCAGATCTAATTGAACACCCCTATTTTAGGAAAAAAAGATGTTGTTTTATATACCAGTCTATAAAGCAGCCAAACGTAACAAATATTTTAATAACAGGTGAATTTTCTGTGCAAGTATGTGAAAAGGGTACGTAACGGAGCTTACAAAGTCCATTTTTATTCTTCCGTAAGAAAGCATGCCACAAAGGGAAAACCCCATGTCTTCTTGCTGTGAAGAAGGAAGACTGATCCATCTGTTAGTATTCTCCTATGTACAGAGACTCTTCTGGCTGTGAAGAAGGAAGACTGATCCATCTGTTAGTATTCTCCTATGTACAGAGACTTTATTGACTGGATAGTAGATAGTGAGAGAGGGGAAGATCTGGAGCTACACTGAGCTCTGCTCATACTACACGTATCTGGGGTCAGATGGACAACTTGGACAATGCTTTTCGTCTTATCCCATCATGGGCACTCTGGTAGTTTCAGTCAGCAAGTTAAACAAAACATCCAGTGCATGCCTGGTGGTAGAGACCCTTTCCAAGCCAGATGATCTTCCCCTTCCCAGTAAGATATGGAGAAGCTCTGTATTTCCAGTGGAGACAAAAGGCCTCCAAGCAAATGTTGTGCAGGAGTACAGCAACATATGCGAATCAAGAAGGAGTAGGACTGACTGGGGGTGTCAGATGGCAGAAGCCTGTATTCATGTCTGGAAAGTTTCTTTCAGCTCTTCTATCTTTCTATTCCAAGACTCTCAAAGCATTTTAAAAGTAAAACACACAAGTTAAACTGTTTTAAAATCTGAAAATTATTCCAATACAAAGAACATCTTCAAACTTTTATCAACCCTATGGGGCATTTCCTGTTTTCCATTGTTGGTTAAACCTTCAACCAATCTTTTCAAAATCTTGTGCACAACCTGTACAGTGGCTCATTCTGAAAGAAATTAAGTACTATGTCATTGGCATAGCTCAGAAAAACAAAGTTTATTAGGCAGTTGTGTTACTGCTTGCAGGAATATCTCTTGGACCTCCTCATATGGTACTGAATACACAGCTTACTACAGCTGCACCATGTGTATGTGCTCATAAATACGTAGAAAGTATTACAGAAATACAAAACAAAACAAGTAAATGTCAAATCCTCAGCTGGGATTCTGTAGCCTAACTATTAAATTCATGGGTATCTCCTTGATTTCAAGGAGATGACAACTCCTTAAGCTAAAGGACCTTAAAGATTAGCACCCTGAAGGAAGGCAACAGAGGATGCAAGAATGGTTATAAAGGGGCAGAAAGCAACCATGTGGTAAAAGTGGAGGACAACTACCAAACAAAAGGCCATGAACAATATCTAATCAGATTTTCCATGTTCATCTCAACAGCTCTTTGAATTAAGAAAAGTAAAAATCAGCACATGCTTAAGGGTGAAGGAGAGGGGAGGGAATCTGCTGCTGAGCAGGTATCCGCGCTCCAACTGAATGTCAGGAAATTATTCAATTCAGAGACAGAATTTGTCACCTCATCCCCTGTTGGCAACTGCTCTGAACAAGACACACAGCCGCTACCATGGAAGGCAGAAATGACTTAAAGCTCTCGAATCAACAGCTCAGTACTTGTATGGTATTTACAGGGGAATGCTGCCAAGACATTGACCTCCGACAAAGCCGAGAGTGTGCGAATCAGTGATGTTCAGCATAATCTCCTCATAAAAATCCGATGGTGAGTCACCAGGCACAAATAGCTTCCTTCTCATTTTCCAAACAAGGAGTAGGCAGGAAAGGGATGAATGAATGAATAAATGGTTTGTATATTCCTTTTCTCTGAAATGCTGGCTTTGAAGAGGATACAGACAGAGAGAAGGCAGGAGTGGTATGAGCACAGCGGCTGTGCATGGATAACACGTATGGAAAAGGATAAAGGAAAGGGCCACAGAGAAAAGAAACAAACTTAAGATGTGGCTCCAGGCAGGAAGAACAATGCCCTCTTAAGAGAGACTAATTCTGAGACATATTTTCATCTTTAGCATTGCTCATCAGTCTTAGGCCTGAATGAATAACGTCTATCTGCTTCATTGTAGAGATTTTACAGTCTTTTTTCCTCAAAAGATAAGTACTCTTTAAAGTGCATCTCTGTAGTGAGCACCGAAAAAACATCTTTCTTCAGTTATTACAACTATTCTGGGGTTTCTAGATACAAGTATTTAAATTACTGCATATTATAAAGGGCTTTATGAAGTTATGGCTGAACAAACAATTCCATTGTACATACCCCTATATCATTAAAAAAAAAAAGTCTAAGTGATCTATGTTTCCTAAACGCAAAGAATGAAAGAGGTCTACAAAATCATTTAAACTTCGATTTTAATATGTGAAAAGGACCTACCAGGCATCCACATACAAAGCCACTTTCAATGTGAGAAAGTAAGTATTTTAAAGGATGAATTTTCCTTATGAATAACTAAAAGGCAAAAATTTCCTTACAATTTGTGCCAGGTAGGGAGCTGTAGCTGTACAATTTTCTCTGAAATCTACTAACGTCTCACAGGTAAATTACCTATTTTTCAGTTCATTGCTTGCCTAGAGATATCTAAATTAAGGACACGTCATGTCCTTAGAGTCACCTGTTCATACCAGGAGAGCATCAGGAAGGGATCTGCTTTCAGAGACAGCAGTGTCAGCAGGCATCGTTGTGATTATGGTACTAGACTGACTTTCACCAGGAAGATGATCCATTTCTTGCTTCAACATACCATTCCTACAAAGCTTTGAGAAAGTCCCTTAACTACTTCATACTCTACCCTTGAAGAGGATTCAGGTGTGTGAGCACCTATCATGTTATAGGAATTATATCAAGTACCTGGTTTAATCTCATTGCACCTGGATTCAGATTCATCAAATCTCCCCTAAAAGAAACTCACACTTTAAAAACATGTATTTTGGCTTCTGAAAAAAGTGGAAATTTAAATGAATATTTTTAAATGTTTATTATTGCTTCCTGCTGTAAACATGTTGATCAGTTCTGAAGCACTTAAAATGCTTTGGCATGTAGCCAAATAATATGAAAAGTGAGATTTCATTTATATAATTTTCCTTTTTTCATTGTCAAAATGCAAGTTTTCTCTGGTTTATCATTTTCTGGGAATGGCTAGTTTTACTAATCACAGATGTCTACAGAATGCTCATTTGGCTATTTAGAATTCCCTTGTGCTCCATAAAATGCAATTAAAATAAAACTTCATGTTGGGATGTTTTTATCTCATCAGCTGCATGGATGATTCATTTCTGCCTTATTACTTTGATGTCCAACTGGAATAAACTAGGTTTGGGATAGCAGAAAGAACTAAAGGAAACGAATCAAAAAGGATGGCAGTGAAGGGACCCAACACTTTCATCTCAGAATTGTATATGTTACAGCTACAGGAAGCCTTCACATACTGCATCACCTTTAACTTTCCATGTTTTTGTCAGAAAGCCACAGGGAGGAGACCCCAGCCCCAGAGAAAGAAAGCCACGAAAATGTAAAACTGCTCTGCTGCTTTGCAGTGCAGGAACTTATGGTGCTTCCAGGTGCCTTTGCATAATTATGGCAATTTTTGCAGGAGGAGCTGAAGTCACACTTAAGAATTCAAAGACTAGAAATAAGGGTAAGCCCCCCCCAGCCCCCCATTATTTTACAATCAAAACCAATCTGAGTTTTGGAAAAAGTTTATTTAGTGAATCTGTGTCTCTGCCTACCAAGGGAGAGAGGTGTTCCAAGGCATGTATATTCCTACAGATTTGTGCCAGTATAAGTGATGTAACAGCCCAGAATTACTTTTTAAAAATGCATATTAAAAAATAAAAGCTCCTGAGTCTCAAAGGAAAAGAAAAACCGAAAGGTGTTTCACATTTGAAAAAAAAAAAAAAAAAATCCCACATACCATATTTGTTGCTGCATTACCTGACCAGAATTTTTATTATTACTTTTTAATCAGCTATTTGTAAAGTAGCAGTTAAAGATAGTGAAACACTTTTCACCCATTCTTGAAAACATCTAGAGCCAAAAATGTTTAATGTATAGTTATTGACAGCACACAAGACAAGGAGTTCAGCCTTACAACCACAGGGTAACGGAGCTTTCTGTATTTTTACTGTTTAATGCTGCATCTCGTATCTATTTTATGTTGAATCATCTTGCTGTGTAGAAAGCTCTTACTTTGTCCCTGCTTATTTTTTCCCCATTTTCTGTTCTGTGTAATACTTTATAATTCTTTCTGCACAGATTTACGCCAGAAATTTGTCAGAAATTTTCTAATTACTCTACTGACAGGCATAAATCAAACTACACCACAGTCACCAAAACTTGTTCTCTGAACCTCTAACCATTCAACAATAAGACACTGTCAATATCTCATACAACAGAAATTATCTGTACCCTAGAAGTTACAGCCTGAAGTCAGAAAGCAGGGTTCCCTTTTGTTAAAAAAAAAAACAAACCAACAAACAAAAAAAACCCTCTATAAATTACATTGCAATTCCTGAAAATCTTCAGGAGTGAACCTCAGGCAAGGAATGAGGAACAAATATTAATTAACTTCCTTGAAATCCCCTTAGCAACTGGCAACAGAGGTAGGGGTGCAGAGAACATTTCCTCTCACACTGGTACCAGTCACCTGGACTACACCAAACTGTGTTTTAAATTCTTCTATATTTGTATTTTCTTGTCATAGTACGCGTTACTGAGGCATGGAGTAACCACAAAACTAAGTAAAGGCTATTGTCACAACACACTGTGCAGCTTACACATAAAACACAGAACTCCTCAAGATTACTATGATTGTTACGGTACCATTCACAATTGGAACATTTATTTTTTAATTCATAAGAACAGTGGTATGTGTAAGAGTATAACAGGGCTACTGTTAGTGGAGGGATTAACAGGAGAAGAAAGCCTACATAACTCTTATTCTCAAACCAAGTCTTCAGATACATGCCCATACTCTCTTTGTAGGAAAGAGCCTACCTCAGACCTTTAAGATGCATTTCACTCCAGCTTTACATCAGTCTTTGTGAACATAAACTGTGGTTATGGAGTGACAGCTTCTGGGGTGAGTCGCTGCTGCTGCTGCTGCTGCACTAGCACCAAACAACATCCAAAAAGGAGTATTTTGTTTTGGAGTGCCTTCCCCAGGACCGTGCCCTGTCCATGGCCACCCAGGGACCCCCCGACAGCCTTGGTCTTGCCAGATCTGCAAGGCATCCCTGGCATCATACCTGGCCACCCTGGCACCTCATTGCCCAGCCAGGGGACTACTCAGAAAATTTTGTCCTTGTCCTTAGGCCCGAGCATCTAGGGAGAAGAGGAAAAGAGGTGCATGAAGTGAGAGGATGTAGCTAGGGTGACATGTGGACCCAGAAGCAAACAGCTTCTCCCAGGTCCTACAGTGTAAGTCTATGCCTGTATTAACAACAAATACTCATGACTGGCATTTTTGGAAAGAAAATTGGAGAAGCCACCTGACAGATGAATCAGAAGAAGCCTGAGTAGGGGACTGCTTTAGCAATAGCCACATGGTGCCCCCATGACACAGGAAAGGCCAGCTGGCCATACAGGTGGGGTATTGCCACAAGATACATTTAGTAGAGGACACTGATATACCAAGTCTATCATGGGGGGGGGGAACAAAAACAAGCTGCAGACAAAAAGCAGCCAATTAGAAATAACTCAGAGGATGTATCAGTCTTAAAGACATAAGCAAGATTAGTAAAGACAGTTTAAAAATATTTGCAGAGCAGAGAGAGAGAAGCATGTGATGCTTATTGAAATAAAGAATGCTGTCTCCCTTCTGACACAAGCCACGACAGGTAAAAAGCCCCAAAAGCACATTCTAATAAACTAGTTGCTGTCCAGACTTACTCATGTGCTAGAAAATGCCACCACTCAAGAGAAAGCAGATGGGTCGGAACTGGAACAATTTCCTTACAGTGACATTTCAGCTGTCAGTTTACAGCCACTGAAGCATAATGTGCACAGAGTGCTGCTGCAGAGCAGCTACCCACCTGCTCTGACGGCAAGGTGACCCTTACGTTAGACATCCTTTCTGATGGAATGGGAAATGGTATGGACATTTCCTACCTCCTCCCAAAACTAAGCTTTTTTTTCTTTTTCTTTTTTCTTTTTTTTTTTTTTTTTAAGTAACTTCACCTGTCAAACACACCTTTGCCATATATTTGGAAAACCTACTTTTATTTTACTTTTGATTGAGTTCATGTTTTATGTGCACATCATCCCAAAACACACTTGCGTGTGCTTGTTTTACACTACCAGGCCAGCAGAGTCCATCAGATGTGTTAAAGCCATTCCCTCTCCTGCTTTGGTAATTGTGAAAGGTTTCTAACCTTCTAACTTCTTCCACCCAAAGTGGAAGACAAAAAGATGTATAAATCCAGGAAAAAAAAAAAAATCCCAACAACAAGTCTCAGTAATTCCCCTGAGAAACATATTTATGACATTCTCAGTTCCTGATATAGATATTTGTCTGCTCGGAACTTGGAGAAAACTCTCAAATCTGTAATTCACGTAAGCCACAACTGAGTACACCGATAGTACACTGACCAGGACAGGAAGCACACGGCTGAACAGGCTAAGGCTAAGAAGATATTTTTGAACTCTCACATTTTTCACTGTAAAGTGTCTCTGTACTCATGTTTTAATGAAGAATGTTTATCAAAAGATTAAGAATGTAGGTTTGCAAAGCAGGGAAGAGCAAGACCCACTGCATAAAGCCCAGAGTGAGGACTTCACTGAAGCCGAGTGCCCCAACCAGCACCCTACACCCCACCGTGCAGATGAAGGGGAGGAAGATGAGGAAGAAAGTGCATGCATCTTCTCTTTTATAAAGACAGAATGGAGACTTTTTTTCTCCTCATTGGAACAAAACCACAATTTTCAAAGTGCCTTCTTAAAAGCAATCTTTTTGGTTTTCAACCAGCACTAGCAATAATCCCTAACAACACTTATATCAAGTGTCAAAGCTGTAGATCACATCAGACGTTTGTCTTTAAATGGCACATTGCTGATTCATTTCTGATCCACCATACTTGGTGATCACATCCTCTCTTAATGGTAGCCCAACCCTTTTACTTCTTCCCTGCACTTTCTTAAATAAGCTTAAATTAATTGTCCATTAGCTATAATAAGTGTTGAGGATAGTAGTGCAACATATTTCAAATCCTTTCATAAATCAAAGGAAAGAAAGATGCTTGTTCTATCTTTTTAAATGACTTCTTTTATGGCTGTGTTATAGTTTTACTTCTACAATTAGCCTACCGATTAGTTTTCAAGTTTACATATGCTTTATAACTAATCAAACACTAACAAAAAAGACAAAATATGTATGTCATTCCTGAACCAGTATAAACTGAAATTTCATTTGTCAATTTTCAAAATACATAGGCAGAAAAAAAAACTAATTTTCCTTTAAAATAGTTTCAAACAACCCACTAATTTTATATATACATACTTTTTAACGTATAAGTAGTTGCATATACCATTGTGAATTTTAAAGAAAACTTTATTCTCTTCAGAAGTGCTTTCCTCACAGAGGGAATACCTCAAAACTCAGCACTAGGAAAATGCTGTAAGAATCAAAAGCTAAAACTGCCACAAGGAAACAAAACAAAAAAAAAAGAAATTACCTTAAACAAGAATTTCAAAGCAAATTACCACAGGTGGAAAAAAAGAAAACTATAAAGCACAATTCACTGTTTTCTGCTTTACTTGTCTTAAAAATTATGATAAACCAGGTTTAAGATTTCAAACAATTTTATAATCCAAATAATGTAATTTCCCTATGTAGAAAAGAGACCAGGATAAACTCCATTGGTGTGGATGTGAAATGAGACTTCTGCTTTAATTTCCTTCAAGAAGCCAGTTCATGCTTGTCAAAACCAGGTAATGAAGCAACATGCACTAAGTAGGCAGTAAGTAGGGACCAATGGGGAATTTGCATTAAAACCACACCACTGATCAGAAACAAACACTAATGTGTACACAGCTGGTGATGGATAAAAGGACTGAAATATTGAAGCAGAACAAAATTGCTTTTTCATTAGAAGACAAATGCTAAAGAGATGCAATAGATGTTATTTTGTTCTTTAAAGAAACAGATTTACAGTTTAATTATTTATTTTCTTCTAGTTACAGCTGAAGAGGAGCTAGATGCCTGGCACTGTGTTCATCACTCTTGAACTATAAACCACTTCTCTGCACAGAGGAGAAAACCAGAAAATACCGTGACACAAATCCTGCCGCATGACTGTTTTTGTGGAACAGGGAAAGGCATGGGACCAGAAGATCTGTTAGTGACAGAAATTATATCCAAAACTCATTAGCAATTGAATTTTTAATTTATTCAGATAAAAATTCATAGAAATTCAAATATATAACCTGGATAAGGGCAGCTCTTAGCTTTTTACTTGTTACTAGATTTTATCAACATAGAATTATGTAAACAAAGAATCTGCCTACTATCAGTGAAGCACAGCATCTAAAAATGACTATCAATCCACCTAAGCAGCTAGATTTCCAAGATAGCTGGGCTCCTTAGAGATGCCTTGATTCTCAGTAAAGTTACTAGTTGCTAAACAAGTTTTAAAATATAAACAACTCCCTTAAGCCAACTTCTTCTGCAAAACCAGAATATTGTTCCTTGAAGAAACAAACAAACAAAAAAGCAGAGCTGACAGAATGAGCCTCAAGCAAGTTAGTCTCAAGGCTACTGGCTTTAAACACTCCCACATGGAAATAGTATCAAACATTGAAGTCACACGTAGATGAGTTTGCTCCATCCTCTGAATTTGTTTTTTTCTTAATTTTGTTTATTGTATCTATTCAGCTTTGTCAACCTGCTATAACTGCTGTTTCATGAAATGGATAACATCACAATTAGTGCTCAACTTGGCACTTTATTAATCAGAGCAAAGCACACTTCCGTAAGTCTCCACAATGTTTATGTTTGTGACTCAATTATTTTTCTATTTCCTCTCTGATAAAGAAGGATTATCTTATTTTGGTATACAGGTCTTCTAGAAGCTTTACAGTATAAATTTCATAGAGAATGCATTTAAATGAATACATGGGGGTAGATTCTTGGAAAAATAAATTATTCCTGATTGTCTTGGTCCATGAAGAATTGCTATCCTTCTACCATTCAGGATATGTTATAATTTATGAACCATCTTTGTCTGAACTGTAATTTGGAAGAAAGGATTTGTAATAATCAGGCCTTTCAAAGTAGTTATATTAATTCAAGCAGAATAAAGCCTAAACACTAAACAATATTACTACAGGAGTTTACTATAGCAAGGAGATAGAAAATATGCCATATGTTAAAGTCTAATATTTACCATTCTTTTAAAAATAAATGTTATTTTAAACACAGAAGAGCCTCTTAAAAGTAGGTATGTGGGAATAATAAAGTACTGCTGCTTTGGACAAACTGATAGAAACATTACAAGTACTATTTTTTTCCTGTTTTTCTTTTCTTCTCATTAAAATAAATTTACCACCATCTGACGATTCTTAGGACTTCGATTCTTTCTCAGGTGGGCACGCAACATGGTTCCTGCTATCCACAATACCACAGTAATGGAAAAATCTTCCACAAGATAACTTTTCTCTTTCAGTTTTCTGATAAATGTTAATTGTCATTTATTAAAACAAAAAACCACAACCAAAACTTTTTGACATTTAATAGCTTGAGATCAACTGTGAAATATTGTATTCTCTACTAAACTCATTAGTTTCAAAATTAAGTGAGATCAGTAATGACCTAAGGCTAGATGAAATAAGCATCACATAATTTTTAAGCACCCAAAGGAACTGTGAATTTTATTTTAAAGATGCACTCCCACACTGGTCCAGCGCTTGCTGTATTGATCAAGGGAAGCTCTATGTGACAAAGGCAGCACTAAAGCTAAATTTAACTTCACCAGAACTGATCTCGAGAAGGTGAAGCTTGCTAAAGTACATCCACTGGTCAATGCCAAGAATGACTTGAAACATCACTTTTTCCTGATTGCGTATTTTAGCAGCTTTGGACCTTTTAATAATATACGTCTGCACCTCCAGTAAATGAAGTATTTCAAGAATTTTCCCTTTCTCCTCCAAAAGATATTAATTACAAAAATTTCCTAAATTGCCCAAAATGGTAGTTTTCATAGGAACTGTTTTCTAAAGAGGGATGATAGTTTCATTCCATCCTGTACGCCAACCCAGTCCCCACAGGCCTTCTCACCCACATTCCCTCACACTTAACATGAACTTATGTAGTTGCTTTAATGAGTTAAAGTAAAAATACTTTTAACTTATATATAGATGCTATCCATCATCACTGGTTCTGTTTATATTCAGCCAGATAGCTTAATTAAGTGGTAAGGCATTATGAAGGTAGAAAGTTAAGGAGATTCAGCAGAAATAAATACAGAAATGTCATGCAGAACAGCAGTAAAGTACAGGGTGATATAAGGGATACTGATTGGCAAGACGTTTTGGCATAAAAACATTTTCTCCTGCTAATGGTATAATTCAAATTATCTGGCTGCATCAAAGAGAGGCAGAAGTTAGTGTCTGAAATGATGAAGCTACTGAAACCATAATAAAGATTTGCATTTATGAGCAGACCCATTAGATAATGCTACGTGCTATAAATTAGTGTGCCCTTTACACAGCATTTGGAAAGACAGACTTATGATCTACCACTCTTTTTATGACCTGGTTTAAGCTATTAGGGTCTTCATCATACACCTTCCCAGAGGACAGAGTACTGGTATTATCAGGGCACCTGATCAAATTCGCCCATCCAGCATGTTGACAAGTGATTATTAGGCAGCCTACACTGAACCACATCTCTTTTTTTATGTAAAAATTCCATATAGTTTCAAAAAACTGTTGTAGTTTTATCCAGTCAAATATACACTTGCACATTTCCTAGAAAATCTATTATGCATAAGGACATATTTGAGTTTTCCTTGTCAATCTCTTCTATCAAATGAAGTAATCTCATTTGACTGAGTCCCTCAGCTGACTCTCATACTGGTCAAAAAGATGCATTTTAAAGCAGGGTTTGAAGTAGATAGCAAAAATGCAAAAGAAAAAAATCTAGAAAGGGTATAATTACTAAGGGGTTTTTGTTTGTTTTGGTGAGTCACAGGCTGGAGAGCTGGGCAGGGAAAAATTTAATGAAATATAATAAGGATGAGTGTAGGGTGTTGCACCTGGGCAGGAACAACCCCAGGTTCCAGTACAGGTTGGGAGATGATCTACTAGAGAGTAGTGTAGGGGAAAGGGATCTGGGAGTCCTGGTGGACAGCAGGATGACCATGAGCCAGCACTGTGCCCTTGTGGCCAGGAAGGCCAATGGCATCCTGGGGTGCATTAGAAGGGCTGTGGTTAGTAGGTTGAGAGAGGTTCTCCTTCCCCTCTACTCTGCCCTGGTGAGGCCACATCTGGAATATTATGTCCAGTTCTGGGCCCCTCAGTTCAAGAAGGACAGGGAACTGCTTGAGAGAGTCCAGCGAAGAGCCACCAAGATGATTAAGGGAGTGGAGGATCTTCCTTATGAGGAACGGCTGAGGGAGCTGGGCCTCTTTAGCTTGGAGAAGAGGAAACTGACGGGTGACCTTATTAATGTTTATAAATATATGAAGGGTGAGTGTCAGGTGGATGGAGCCAGGCTCTTCACAGTGGTGCCCAGTGATAGGACAAGGGGTAATGGGTGTGAGCTGGAACACAGGAGGTTCTGCTTGGTTTTGAGGAGGAACTTCTTTACTGTGAGGGTAACAGAGCACTGGAACAGGCTGCCCAGGGAGGTTGTGGAGTCTCCTTCTCTGGAGACATTCAAGACCCGCCTGGACGCCTTCCTGTGTGATCTTATCTAGGTGTTCCTGCTCCGGCAGGGGGGTTGGACTAAATGATCTTTTGAGGTCCCGTCCAATCCCTGACATTCTGTGATTCTGTGTGAGTCCAAAGTCACTGAAATTGAGTTGAATGAAAAGTGCCAGGTCACTAATGTGAAGAAGGCAGTTTAGTTAATATTAGTGCAACACTCCAATTAGGGCTGCTGAGAAGCAGCATTTAACCTGAGCAGAGCATACATCTGACAAGGCTACAGTGCTTATTCAAGGCTAATTCAATTATTTTCACATGGCAAAACATTGTGCATATAGATGTACCAGGAGTGTTGCAGAAAATTCCTCAGGAAGGAAGACCATAACAACAGTATTTTTACTACCTGCCTTTGAGAAAGTCAAGTGTCAGTTCCTATAACTATATTCTAAGCAGGTATTTTAAAATATTTTTTTCTTTAGTCCTGATGTTTAGAAAACAAACAAGGCAAAAGATATCCCAGATAAATAGAAAAATTATAATTTTCTGGCATTCTCTAGAAGCAAGGGGTCCATTTGCAATGAACACTGATCTGTTCTGATATACAATAATTCCTAAGAATGAAATTCAGCCAGGTGTAAGCCATAATTTCTCTTGGAGACCTTGCTGTAACCCAGAGAATCTTAGGACTAAATTGATATTTTGCCACTGCTTTAGGATGATACTCACCATTAATCCCAGAGGGATCAGGCAAATGGTGCTTTCAGGAGTATGGGCTCAATGCCAAATACTAATCTTTAACTGTGTTCACTTCTCTCTCCTGTTTCATATGTGAGTTGCTTTGCATATACAAATTTGGGCTTAGAGTCACTTGAGCTGCTTGCTGTGAAGGACTCAGGTCTGAAATCAGAACTGTGAGTGGATTTCTCATCAGTTTTATGGTATTTCTGAGAAACAAGAAGCAAGGAGATAGAAATAGTGATTTCTTTTTCTCGTTGTCATTATTGACTGTTCATTCAATAATAAAATTATGCTTTTTATTTTTCCTTTTTTATTTTTCTCCAAACTTTGCCTTTGTCTATCTGAAGAAACCTGTGGCTCCTGACACTGCCAGGCTCCTATCAGACTCCTCCCTTCAAACTGGCAAAATTCTCTCAACCCAGGTATTTAAAATGAAATGTTTAGGCTCAATCAATTTCCACTTTCAGAAGATATTTGCTATTTGTCTGTTTTCAGAAAAATTCTAACAGCTTTAAATAGTGTGCATATCTATACAGTGGGCTTCTCAGAAATTGTACTCCAGCATGATCTCAGGTGTTAAATAATAAAATTACAGAATTAAATAATACATCAAAGCTAGAAAGAAATATTAAGATGAAAGGCAAAGAAGAAATGTGTTTTCAAGTCATATTCGGAAAGAAATTTCACTAGGAAATTAAATTCATGAGGCATTACGTACAAATAAAGTAGAATGGAGGGGGACAGTCCCCATTTTAACTTGCTGAAGTATTTGCCACTGTGAACAGAAATACAGAGAAGCACAAAAAGAAAGAAGTAAAAAGTTTCTTAACTCAAAACAAACAAAAAACCCTACTATGTAGAATCAGAAGTATTATTACTGTTTGCACATTTGTGCTCCACAGGAGAGGGCTAGCAACTATATTTTGGATGTACTGGAACAGAAAGTTATGAACTCTTGCAGGAAGCTACTGAGGAAGGAAACACAGCCAGGCCACCAGCTCCTTCCCACTTCCCCAGCTCCCAGTGCAATACAAGGTAGCTGATTTCAGGACATCTCCCTGAGAGACAGCCAGTTTATAGGCACTGGGTAGTAGGATGCTGCTTCTCCAGATGGACATGGGACAGAAGTTACTCAGCTCCTCATTCACCACATGGCACCACTTCTCACAAATTTTCTTTCAAATAACCCACAGTTTCACGATTGATAGGGGTGTGTGAGCAAACCACAATGATGCAAGCCCTTCTTTTCCTGAAGGAAAGTGGCAACATATTAAAACAAATACCAGAGAGACTCTTAACTAAGAATTTGAAACAAAAGTACCAAACTGAGTTTGGAAACCATTTTGGCCAGAGGTTTGTGGGGTTTTTTTGTTTTCTGCTTTTTCTTGGCATTTAATTTTTAAAAATTAAGATAAAGGTAACTTGACAGTCACAGGAACCTAATGGAGTCGAGCATCATCTGAATAAATTACATAACTAAGTTTGGAGATAAATATAGTTGAGCCAGAAAAACCTCTTTCAAAATTAATCAATTAATCCAGAAGAAAAAAAAACCTTTGGAAATTATGAATTTGATGCATAGTAAGACTGAAAGTTACATCATACATTTCACAGAGTGTGTCACATGCTAGTCCACATCTTTTCTTACTCATATATCCATTTTGCCAATGAAATTCAGGTAGATTTATGTGCTAAGAAGATACTGACTATGGTCATAGAAGAAAAACAAATGGTATACTAACCGCTTTTAGTATTGTGCCTCCTCTTTCTACAGCACTCAAAGATACACAACTCTAAGAAAAAAAGACAGCTGTCAATCATAAGTTAAAGGCTTTCTAATCAGAAATATCCATTTGTTGGCAGGGATATTTGTCAAGAACATTTCCATTTTGACAAGACTTTTTCCAAGGTAAACTTCTAAGATACTATATAAGCTCCAATCCCTTTGGGTGACCAGAAGAAGACACTGAAACACCTACTAGAAGTATAATAATGGGCATACATGTCCCCAGAAAAGTACTAGCCTCAGCATCACTGCTAAAACACTCTCTAGAAAAGCAGAGGCAGGCATGAATGTAGGTACTACTTGACATCAGATTTCTTGTACATTGATAGGTCACTAGAAGGAGTTACTCTAGATCACCTACATTTCCTCAAGAAGAAAGGAAGAACTTTGTTGGGGAAAAGAAACAAAACACAAAACAACAAACTATTCAAATGGAAAGGGTTTTTTTTAGGCATGACACTGTGGAAAACAGATCAAATGGGACAGGGATATGGGTGGTCTTAGGGTAAAATGAGATGTCCATTACTCTTCCTCCTGCAAAAGGAAACTTCACACATTTGACAAGGAAAAAAAAAAAACATGGAAAGTGAAGAGGATGTTTACAGTAGCTGCTAAGACTCTAAATAGCAGCTGCAGTATCTTTTAATACTTAGTGTTTATTGTTGTGGATGGAAAAAACCCACAAAAAACTGTTGTTTTTATATGAGTGACATTTTTTCAGTTTCTATCTCAAACATAAAAACCCAATCCATGATCTATGGCTGAAATTTCTATCTTTTAAGGGAAAATGCAACAACACCTAGGTAAGCACCATGTATGGCTTCCTGCTCTATTTGTATTTTCAGAGAACAACAAAGAATGGTCAGCTCACTTTGGAAGAACATCTAAGAATTAACAGTTTCTGAAATAAGTCCCTTGATAAGTCCCATTAAGAAAATGCTATTACAGACAGTGTGGGTGAAATATAACTTCAAGCCCAGTCTCTTCATACGCAGTGTGCACAGAATAAGAAACTGCAAGTGATTAGTGTGTCTACATTCAGACTTCAGTTCACAGTTTCTACTAATACCATAATACTTCTGACTTAACTGTTTTAACATATGTCAGTACAGCATACTAACAGCCACAAATGGTTACAGGCATCATCATATTTGCACCCAGTTTCACATCGTATGTACACTTACAGAATGGCACGGATTCATGCATTGAAAGCCATGCTGGATTATCACATACATCTCTTACTGGTGATTTAATAATGATGCAATCACTCCTAGTATTACACATAATTATTGTATGCATTCTGGCATCATTTGTATCTTAAAAATACAGTTTGGAATAAGTAAAAGAAAACAACGTGACCAGGACAGGAAAAAAAAAAGTTTTCTCTTTTTCTGAGAAAAATAAAAAGTAATTATTCCCATTTTTGGCTGTTGTATCTCTTTCAGAATAAAAAAATTGTGTCCACGCAGCTGTCTGAAGGAATGCTGCAGTCCAAAATTTTTATTATTGTAGACTAAATAGTATGTTTCTTTTCCTTTTTTTTTTTTCCTCTCTTCCCTTCTTTACAAGTTTCTGACAATCATTTGCCTTTAATCCCTTGGGCCATTTTTTCATAGGCATTATCTACTGCAGTGATGTTGCCACCACAATTCTGAAACTACAGATTTGAACTGAGAATGTGTAATAATTTATTTTAAATGTAATAATAATAAAATTTAGGGTACCTGCCCAATTAGGGATATTTTTTTCTTACCTATGAATGCAAGATGAATTAGTCTATGAGGCTTACAGCAAATCCCTGTGATAAGTAACAATAGACTCTTTGCTGCTCTGAAGCCCACAATGTTTAGCCAGTCTACAGGGGCAGCTATGCCACCTCACCAGAGTGCAAGGGAGCTGCAGTGTTTCACGTATGAGGTTGTTTTATCACCAAAACATAGCCCCACAGACTGAGCAGTATCTCTTAAGACTGACAAATCCAGTTAATGTCTTTCAAATGCACAAACTCAGGAAGGCAGTCCTGCCTTTGAACACCTTTAGAGCAGACAATGTATAACCCCTGGGATCTAAGCAGCACTGGTTTTCTCCAGGCAGGGGCAGGGCTGATCCCCAGGCCACAAAGATCACCTGCAGGCATGCAGACAGGATGCAGACAGGACTAGAACCAGACACACTATCAGGCCTATCTATACTAAGGGTTATCAGGAACCCCTAGCAGCCAAAAAAAATGGGTCTGGCCGAGCCTAAGAATTAAAACCAAGCAGCTCCCTGAATGGGAGGGGAAAAAAATAAATAAATAATTCCAGTAAAAGACAAAAAGAAAAATGTCAAACTCAGGTAGATAAGTAGGTAAAATCAAAAGGCTGGGGGCAATAAGAGGAAAAAAAAAAAGGGGGGGGGAGGGGGGCATGCAATGTGGTCATAGAGTGGAAGGAATGGGAGAGGGGATGCTTGCCAACCCCCCCCCCCCACACACACACACCTCTGCTAACACCAGGGAGGAGGGATGGGGAATCAGCTCTCTGTGAGCATCCAGGCTCCACTTGCCATCATAGGAGACAAGAGACACCTGCCCAGATGTCCCTGGAACAGCTCCTCCTATTTGCATACCCAAAAAAAAAAAAAAAAAATCCCCCTTTTTTTTTTTCCATCCCTTTTTGCAAATAGTGCAATAACGGGAACAGTGTGACCTGCAGAAACTGAGAGGACTGCCAACTGTAATCAGCCTTTAAAAAGACCTACATTTCCTATAGCCTCGCAGTCACTGCACTGTCCCAGGGAGGAAATACCTTTCAGGCAGAGGAAGGAACTGAGCCTAAGTTACAGAATTAATTTATAAAAAGACAACAATTACTTAATCTGCGGCAGTTTTCTTAACACATCCTTCCTTTTCTGTTGCTTTTTTTGTAACTAAAAAGACAGTTATTCACATTAGCTTTATAAAAGTTCTTCTAAAATATCACTGGCTTTCTTAAAGAGACAAGAGCTTAGCTGTAGAAAGGGGAGAGGAAAAGGGTCAACTCCATGGTGTGCACTTGGCCTTCCTTCTAATAATAATCTAATAATAATCAATGTGTGTTTAAAATATGGTTCACATCTGTTATTTGTGTTCTAATCGGCTCCATTATAAAATATTCCCTATACTTCCATGAATGACCATAAAACTCCTTTTATTATAAATACAGGAAAAGAGTTACTTAGTCACAGGTTACCCTTTACTTGTTCTTCTTAGACACAGTAAATTAAAATAATAATAATCATAGCTGCCAACTTGACTACTGACTAATACGAATATTTTTCTTTCTGATTAAAAGCAAAATCAGCAAGGAAATAAACTGTTGAAAGTCTTGTTAATGAAAGGTTAAGTTTGCCAACCATGGTGTAGGCCCTTTCAAATATCTCATTTAGTGATAAGAGAAAATATATTCAGAAAATAAAATTTTTGACCAGAAAGCCATTTAACATTTCCCTTCTTGAGTAATACTTTAATAATGACAATAACATTCATAACCACCTACAGTCATCCATTTAGGTCATTCTTTCGATGGCACTGGACCTTTGTCAGAGAACTGTATTAGTCACCGAGTAGATTTCATTGTGGAGAAAATCACATTTAATTTCTATTTAGTCATATAAATATACCTATTTGGAGTTCCAAAAGGATAATTTGGGACATAATGGTAATAAAAATTTTATTGGCTTATATCACAGAAGAATATAAAACTGCCTTTTGCCTTTCAGCTACCAAAATTTCTGAATTTCATAGGCAGTCTCTGGAATTTACTAGGGGTGAGGAAAAAAAAAAAAATCCAAATTCTATCCCTTTTCCCCTTAAAACTTCCAAATCCACATTTCAAACAGAAGAGAGAGAATGGGATGATAAGTCAAGGATTCTAGCCTATATGAGCAAGATGCATAAATCAGGTGGGCTGAAAAAAGGCAGAACACAGAAGCTAAAGAGAATGTACATTCAAGAATTAACTCCCCTGATTAGAACCTGTTACCTGAGATAGCACAGAAGCTTTTAAAAGTGTGTCCTCGCACAGGAGTTACTTTCTTCCTGGGTATTTTAACTGGTAAGACAACGGTGCAATTTACTTTGTCACACTGTTTATAATGTTTCCTCCTTCAGTAATCAGCATGCCAGCATATGTGGGAGTGGGAATCAGCTACTGTTACAGGAAGGACCAGGAAGATGGTATCTACCTTCCTGGCTCTTTATCTTCCCCCTTTGTAAATTAGCAGATGCTTCTCTCTGTCATATGAATGTTACCAAGACTTCGATGTCTTCATCATTAACAACTGCAGTGGGCTTCAGCATTTTCTGATATCTATAGTTATACTTTGGACCATTAGAAAACAATGTTATAAGTACAATATAACCGTGAGGAAGCATTGGGATTAGTCACCAACAAATAAAAGGTTGATCAGTTTTGCTTTGTGAGTTCAGATAACACAAGCCATGCTTAACTGGTTCATTACGTAGAAGTACATAATAAAGTTGTAAAACTAAATGAATTGTCAGTACAGACTAATCATTTTGTATTTACCCAAGATGATGGCACTCAAACAAGGCTACCACACTGCAAAGTAGATTTAGTAATTAATGTTAAATATTATATTTCATATTATAAGAATGTATCTATATTTTATAAGTCCTGAATAATACGAGCAAACATGAAACAATACAATCATTAACAGGCCATGTAATGTCTAAAATGAGTTATCAAGTTTAATGTTAGAGTTTAAAGATCTAGTCCAAAAATATGAATACAAAGTGGAAACCAAGGAAAGGTTGATGAAAATGCTGTTTTTCATGATTCCAGGGATTTATATGATGGTATAAAAATGGGATAATTTGTGCCTGTATTTCTCCTCATGAAGAGTTTAGCTTAATGTTTCCTTTTTACTTTAAACGATCTCAAGAAATACATTAAGAAAAATTTAATGTGGTAAGACAAATGGTAGTGATGTGCTGAGCAAGCTTTTATGTACTTCAGCCTTGACCTGCAGTATCCCTGACACTCAACACAACTGAAGCAGAAAAGGACAATTATTCTGCATTATGCTTTATTATAGGATAGAAATTCAAGAAAAGTCTAGACTAAGACTGCCAAAATTATTTTAATTCTGCCTCATAATGGACTTAAATGCAGATTTTAAAGACAGAAAATTCAGCATATGAATATATTCTTTCAGCAAAACTCCCAAAAAGGACAGTGACAAGGTTATCAGAATTGCAAATACAAATACGAATTCTATAGTTTATATATAAGAAAGAATATCTTTGAACATTTTTTGAGTTAATGACAGGCATTCAGAAATTGAAAAGAGTTTTGTAAAAGAGATTTAATGTAATTTATTGATTGATCAGTGACATAAAAAAACTAATGAAAAGAATCTAGGAGAACTCCATACTAAAATGAAAGCATGAAGGAAGGGCTTGAATTAGGGATATGGGAAAGAACTATATTCAAATCTGAAAAAGGAAAATGAAGAATGCAGGGAAAGATATATCAACACTCAAAGATGTCAGAAACCCCAAAAAGATACAGAATGGAGAGAAAAGGTCAGCACATGAGATCAAACATTTTAAGCTCAAGAAACACTCAGAGGTACTTAGTGAAAATAGCAAAGGAAAGATTAGGTTGAACAGTAAGTAGGCCTATTTCTTAGAACATATTTTTAAAAAGGTATGTGACTATCCGGTTCTAGCAATAAAACTCTAGCTCTTATCAGAAATCTCACACAAGAATCAATTTAAGAAATAAAGTCGCACAAAATATAGATTTTTTTTCCATTTTTCCAAAAAAAATTTAGAACTTTACCTAAAAAGGAAATATATAACAATAAGCTGGTGTATTTATGAGTTAATGAACTAGACTGGGAAAATTGTCCATTATAACTCGTTCCTGAAAATCTGTGAAATAGTATATAAAGAATAAATTAAAATTATAAAATAATAGCTAGCAACAAGTTATCTTCGCGTAGATGTGAAAGAGGATGTGCTTGTGGAATGTCCAATTTTAAGAATAAAAATAAGTTTTCTAAAAAGGACCAAACTTCATTATTTTTTTAATTATTACTTATAACTGAAAAAATATCTTATCAGTGATCAGCTACTTTTCCAGGAAGTACAGATGGATTACTATGTATAGCGTACATACAATCTGAGAAACCTTTGACTGACAGCACATGATCCAACACCCTTTACAATGCAAAGAAAAGTATAACTACTTTTTAATTAAAATATTAGTACTTTAACAAGCAGTAATAGACAAATGGAAGAAGTTACCAACATGTAGCTCAAAGTTAGGCAATATTTATTTAATATATATTTGCTTGTATGATAATACGTAAGAAGAATGTTTAGCAGCAGCTACAAATTGGTACTTTCCATCAGCAAATTCAAACTATTACTTGCAAAAATTTTACCAGATCTGGCCAAGAAGTAACCTACCATTTGGACTGCCACTTGGAATTCAGCAATACATCCAGAAAACAGTACAAACATTTAGCAAGGTTAATGAGTAAACCAAAAAACTACAGGTATTAGGAATTTGCCAGACAACAGAAACAGTAATAAATTAATCAAAGTGGTAATGGAAGTGAATACAATTGACATTTACTCTATTATAGACTTGGTTAAGCATATTACTGCTGTAACCTTGTTATTATTAAGAACTGGTACAACACAGTATCTTGATTAAGAAACTAATATAAAAAGCATCATAACTTTCACTGAATTGCTTACAAATTAGAATTCAGAAAATACCCTACAAATAGTCCCAGGAGGTATTCAGAAGTTTCAATTTCTTTGTTCTTTCTTTTCCAACTTGCTCTGTCAATTTAAGAGAAAACAAGCTAGTTTTTTATCACTTTCTTAACATCCGAAGAGGAAAAAAAAATAATGTGTTATAAAATGGTGGCTCTTGATTTTAAAAGTATCTCTTGAAACAGGTTTTAAGCAACTATTCATCTTTAAATTTTTGCCACGGTCTCTCTTATTCATGGTACAACTAGAGACATAGAATGGTCAAGGTTGGAAGGGACCTTAAAGATCATCTAGTTCCAACCCCCCTGCCATGAGCAGGGACACCTTGCATTAGATCAGGTTGCTCAAAGCCCCATCCAACCTCGCCTTAAACACTTCCAGGTTGGAGTCATCCACAGCTTCCTTGGGCAACCTCTTCCAGCATCTGACCACCCTCACAATAAAGAATTTCTTTCTAATATCTAATATAAACCTAACCTCTTTCAGTCTAAAGCCATTACACTTTGTTCTATCACTACCTGCCTTTGTGAAAAGTCCCTCCCCAGCTTTCTTGTAGCCCCTTCAGGTACTGGAAGACTGCTATAAGGTCTCCCTGGAGCCTTCTTTTCTCCAGGCTGAACAGCCCCAACTCTCTCGGCCTGTCCTCATAGGAGAGGTGCTCCAGCCCTCGGATCATCCTCGTGGCCTCCTCTAGACTTGTTCCAACTGGTCCATGTCTTTCTTGTGTTGGGGGCTCCAGAACTTGACACAGTACTCCAGGTGGGGCCTTACAAGAGCAGAGTACAGGGGAAAGTACAGTGAGCCCTGCTAGGATTTGTGATCTCCCAATAACATTGTGAAAATAAACACATTAAAGACTAGAAGCGGACCACTGGCTACTGCATCACTTTAGATTAATCAACTTTTGTTCTCTCTTTAAAAAAGTGAATGTTTCTTTTCCAAAATACAAATATTGTAGCTATGCAATATTGGTCAACTTACTGTAATAGTCTTAATGGAACCTAATGTTACAGAAGTCGGGCAACTACTTCACTCTAAAGAACTTCTAGCCAACATTTTCTGATACAGAAAACTGTAAATATGAAGAATAATTTTAAATTATTAATTGCATTCTGAATATTAACATTGTATAGGCTGCATGTAATACCAAGTGAATGAAAACATGTACTTTATTCCAGGATAAACTTATGCCTCCTCAAAATGCTAACAAGTTAACATTAAAGCTTCTAAAAATTTCTGGAAAAGTACAAAAGGAACCAAAATTTGCATATATTTGGAAATAATGCCATTTGAGGAACATTTCCCTGTAATTATGACTTAGACATCTCTTAGGTTAAGGCTATATGCACACAAGGAATTTTCCACTCTGCAAGCTTAAAAAGAGTTTCTTTAGTACTTTATACAACACATAACTAAACCTGATGTAATCTTCCAGTAATGCCAGGAGCCCTGGCATGCCCAACATAAAGAAGTCATGGTAAATACCTTGCTCACTTATTGTAATTTAACCTCACTATGCAAGATACACGTACAAAGAAGAGCCTCAGAATTAGTTGTCTTTGTCTCAAAGGAAATTTAAAAATTACTTTGCAACTTCCCAAAGCTATACGGCTGAGATACAGCTATTGTTCATTCCGTGGGTTTATTACTCACTCCTTTAAAAAGAGCTGTTAAACACAGTAAAAATATCATTATTTTCTGTGGACTGGAAGAAAAAAAAAAAAACCAACAAAACAACCATCAAATAAAAAAGAAGTATAGGCTGATCACAACTGACAAAGCACAGAGCTCTGTAAGTAAGACATCTGGTTCCTGAGACTGACCCACTCATTCAGATTAAAAATAAAGAGAAGATTATGAAAAATCTGGTCCCTGATACAATAAACTATTCAAGTATTTCTAGCTTTACATACTTAAGTTTTCCTACCAAAGACAGTAGAATTACTCAATTAAAAATTATCTTTATGCTCAAAGAAAATGCCAGAGTAAAGACTGAAAGTGACTTCAGAGACAGAAAGTAAGGCAAAGTATTTCAGGGGGTCAGGCTGCACCTTGCATCAGGGAGAAGCTCCTCGAGCCCCCTGTTCCAGAAAGGAAACAGATTTAAGAAGTTTGCTGCTGCCTGGCTTCCCGGTTTTCAGATAAGCAATGAACCCCATCAGCGCAATGACCACTTCCAGTATCACCTAACAAACAGTCCAGGCAGCCCCACTGAGGGATAAACAGCAGTAGAGGTTTGAAAAGGAACAGCTGTAGAGGGGAATTGTTAAGCAACTTCAAGAATCTTTCCCTTGGGAGGACCAATGATTTGCACATGCTAATTTTCTGTATTTTTCAGGATACATCAAAATCAAGATTTACTAACAATGCATACTTCTTACACAGCTTTTTCTCCTTAGGGACAGTAAAACATATGTGTGAAAAACTTGAAGAATTAAGGTATTAGCAATTGCTAAGGGAAGATTAAAATCACTGAAGAAACATGTTAAAGAAGCTGACCAGGAAAATAAATGTTAGAAAGAAATTAGCTGGAATGTCATAGTAAAATTATTCGAGGTCACAGAATAAATCGTTATTATTCCTATTTCTAATGTGGCAACATTTCTATATGTTGAAAAAAAAAAAACCAAACAAACCTGTAAAACAAAAATAAACCAGTTTATAAATATTTAAATAACTTGAATTCTTTGACTGAAACAATAAATATTCCTTGACATACCAGATAACAAATTTTTCATTACCATTTGTTAAACTAACTGAAAGTTCAAAAGCAGTTGCTGTTGAAATTAACTAAAACATCAAGCTACATTCTCTTATGAAAAATGCAGTTCAAGGAAGTTGAAATGAATCCCAGGAAATAATCATAAAATATTTTGTCGGACTGTAATAAAATTCCGTGGATATATCCAAAGAAGGAACTATCTTGAGTTAGATTAGACTGAAACTAATTTTCAGTTTTGCACCTACACTTTCCAGCAAAGTAGAAACTTAAAGAAAAAAAAAAAAATAGTGAAGAAAGAACTTTTAGTCATAAATTATTTCAGTGGAAATAATTAAACAGCTCTCAAGAGCATGGAGAAAGGAAAATCAACAACAAAAGGAAAAAAATCCTTCTCAAGGAAAACATGGAATTGTCTTAAACTATTTTCAACCACTGAAATTAAATTAGCTAGAAACAAAAGCACTGACTCATCAAACTGATATCAAGCAGGGCCATCACTTTCAATTCTCTTAATCTACAAAGAGAAACCTCAGTAATTCAAATGCTGCTATTTTACTGATTTTGTTCATTCTATCATAATTTACAACTGACAGATAATATAGGCATAGAGAAGTTCTCCTCTTTGCTTATGCTGCTTGTTCAGCTGTTGCCTGCTATTTTCTATTATAAAATAATAATAAAGTAAAATTATTATACGTATTAAGGCAATATAAATTAACTAATTTAGTTAACATATTCCAGCTCTTGAATGTTCCTCTTTTTTAGTTGTTTTGTACAGGTATTAAAAATGATGGACCAAGAAAATCTTTGTTGGTGATCAAAATTGCTTACTCTGATACTTAAAAGCTTGGGAGTCCCCTAATATCCAGCTTCCAGGTAGCCTAAATAGGAGTCCAAAATTAATAGGTGAAAATTTTAATTTCTTCAGTTTAGCACCTGTGCTTCTTTTCTTTCCCATATACACATGCTCATCATCTTCCTGTTTCTAAACTTCTAATAAAACATATAATGCATAATTTTTCCTTCTCACTTCATCTTAAAAAAAACCCAACAAAACAAAAACCACAAATCAACTTTTCATTAGGTTTATCATGAATGAATTTAAGGAGAAAAAAAAATCACCATAAAGCACTGAAATTAAAGCACTAAGTGTAAATAAGCAGCAACTATGCTGTCCCAGCCTGCTTGTTAACAGCTATTAATATTACACAATTGGTTTCCTTCAGTCAAGATAAATGAAAGAACAGAATCGTTGAAAGGAAGTAAAAAGAAAACCCATAAAAACATTCCTCTTTTGGAATGTAGTATAAATGAGGATTTAGCTTTTTCTTTTTACAAATTAATATGGAATGTCATAGAAAACTTTAAAGTGACAGAACTTGCCGCTCTGATCTTCAGTATGTGCTATCTCATTTGCTAATAAATTGGCTAACAGATTGAGTCAAACTTACAAGCACTGTCTACTATAATCAAATATTAAGCAACTCCCTTCAAGGTATGTCATGACTGACTTCTCAGTCTGCAAGTTATGATGTCGAGTTTACGCACACCGTCTTTCCTAAAAATTGCAAAGGATTCAGTTTATTTAAATGGGAGGAAGAGATTTAAAAAGGAATTTGAAAGACAGTGTTTGGGACTCACACCTTGCTCTGTTGTTGGTCTGAATCCCATGTCCTGCTGTTTTACGAAGTACAGAAGTTGTCACTGGAAGAACTAAAAATACAATTGTGAAAGGCAAAAATCACAGAATGGTTTAGGTTGGAAGGGACCTTAAAGATCATCTAGTTCCAACCCCCGTGCCATGAGCACACAGTTACACAGAAAGGTGTTGGAATATATTCAGAGTAACAGAAAACTCAAGGCTCCACAGATTGATGTTTCAAATTTTGTAAAAATGACTAAAATGACAAATTTTAAAAAAACAGTTGTTGATCATACAGACTTAATATACACACAACTTGCAAAGTGCATTCAGAAATATTTCTTCACTCGATTCCCTAAGGCATACAATGCCTTGTGTCTGCCTTTCCATAGGTGAGTTGCAGAGCCCTTTCCCCAGCAGCAGCGTGGGGATGAGGCAGCCCTGCCTGCCGGCTGCTCATCCACCACAGTCCTCGTGCCAACTCCAGCATCCGGGCCGGGGGGTGAAGGCAGCAATCCGGGGCAGGAAAGCGATAAAGGCTGAAAACAGCTCTCTATAAATGTCTCTTCTTAGCCTCTAGCCGTGCATTATTATAGCTCCTTGCACAGTCCCATGAACCGTTCTGCATCATAACTAAGGCGACTGCACACAGGGACAAACAGTAAGTGCCAGGTGAGCCATCAAGAAACTGCTGAGAGGAACAGCCCCCAAACCTTTAACACACATCCCCAGCCTGCTGGTTTTGAACATAGAGACAAAACCTGCAGTGTCAGAGGGGTCAAGTCACTTCAGCCAGGTACAAACACATGGAAATACCATATCACTACCATTTTCCAGGCAAAACCTATGGTCATTAGAGGCACTATCCAGCTCCAACTGAAAGTAAACAAGGACTGATACCAGTTGCATTTTCAGTTAGCCATGGAAGATCAGATCATGGAGACCTGAATGTACCAAAGACCCTCCAACGCAGAAGTGGGTTCCCAACATCACACTGGAACAAGGAAGTTCAGAATTTTAGCAAGATGTGCTTTACATTTAAAATTTTGAAGAGAATCTATTAAGATGTATTCTTTCCTTGAATATAGTAATGACAACTAATTTACATCTTTCTCTGTTGAAGTCTTGCTTATAATTGAAGCTTTAATGGCACCTCAACATCAGAAAGATAAGTGGATTCGGGGGTGGGGGGGGAAGTCACTAGAGCTTTCTCCTCTTCAAGCTTCATATCAAAATCCCCAGTAACTCTGTGCTGGGAAGACCACATCTGCATGTGCTGCTCCTTACTGCTGCAGTAAGATTTTATTTTTTTTTTAATTATTCTGTCTAGATAAGGAAAATGTTTAAAGTCACCTACATATAGTTTTCAGACTTTAAGGATAGATTATTCTATCATCTAATCCCCTTTCCAAAAGAAAATATAAATTAAAAAAAAGTAAAATAAGCATTTTTTAAGGAAAATTCATTTCAAACAAGTCCTCAGAGTTTATCGAAATTCCAAAATTTCCTTGTGCTTTATGTAATCATACTAATATCAGTCTAATTGGCTTCTGTCACCTATGAATTTAAGGGAAGACTTCATTTTTTAAACTTTTTCAGGGTTTTGTTTTTGCTTTTTTGGGGATTTGGTGTTTGTTTCTTTTGTTTGTTGGTTGTTTTTATTTTTGTTATTGGGAGGGGGGATGTTAATAGATTTCCTGTCTGACAGAATGAGAAACCTAGCTACATGATGTTTATATCGTCAGTGTGTATCTTTGAGTAAAATAACAGAACTATATATTTGCACAGAAAAATTGCAGTCAGCAACCCCCCTTGTCCAACCCCGCTGCTCAAGCAAGGTCAGCTAAAGGAGTTAGTCCAGAACAGTTAGTCCAGTAATGTTTTTAATATCTCCAAGGATGGAGACTCCACAACTTCTCTGGGCAACCTGTGTCAGTGCTCAGTCATCCTCACAGTAAAGAGATGTTTCTTGATGTCCAGACAGGAACTCCTGTGTTTTAATTTTGTGCCCATTGCCTCTTGTCCTGTCATTGGGTACCACTGAGAAGAGTCTGGCTCCCTTTAGCTATTTGTATGAATTGATGAGATCCTCCTGAGCCTTCTCTTTTCCAGACTAAACAGTCCCAGCTCTCCCAGCCTCTCTCTATAGAGGAGATGCTCCAGTCCCCTTATCATCTTTGTGGCCCTCCGCTGGACTTGCTCCAGTATGCCCACATCTCTTTTATACCTCAGAATTGAACCCAGCACTGCTGATGTGTCCTCACCAGTTCTGAGCAGAGGGGAAGGATCACCTCCCTCAATCTGCAGGCAACACTCCTCCTAATACAGCTTGGGACACCATTTCCTCATATTATTTTCAGTTCAGACTGGAACTGAAGGTCTTTTGGCTCCTTGAGGCAACTCTAAGGTCATAAAATTTCTTACATAAGGTAAATAAAAATAATAACATTTTGTCTCTATGATGAACCATGCAGGTCTTGGTGCTTGACTTGCCAAAATATATTTTGGCTAATCATTCCCTCCTGCACTCGAATTAGGCATGGTCCAGTTATACCCTGTGGAAAATTATATGCCAGTGTGATAATCTCTAATGCTTTAAGCCAACTGGAACTGTCTCCCGTGTATAAACTGTATGTGAATGGAGGAAGGGAGGGGTAATGAGAAAGTGCAACTCTCTAGCCTGGTGGCTAGATTAGTCACTTGGGAAATGAGACATCTGTTTCTGGTCTCTGCTCCCCTGAATGTTTAATTTTGTATACAGAGCAGCACAACAGACCTTATTTCTGAGTTATTTCTAGCCTAGGTAACAGAGCACTTTCTTCAGAGAGGGGAGTTGTGTGTTCAAGTATCCTTAGCCAAAAAGTGAATTGAATCTGCATCTACTATGTCTAACATGACCACCCACATCAATGAGCTAACAGTTTAGTGCATCATCAAAAGCAATACCCAGCCACTTTGTTCTTTCCTTGTTTCACCTCTTTAATAATACATATTATTTATATAATTATTATTTAAAAAAACGCCAAACACCAAACCCTAATTGTTCTGCTTCAGATTAATGTCACATTTGACATAATTTTTACAGTGGTAATTTTGAAATTTGATTACTTCTTCCAAAATGAGTCGGTTTGATTTATTAATAAAGAGAGTGTCATTGTATAGCTTTGGTATTTACTTATTCATTATGTTGAATCACCACCAGACTTAACAGAAAGGATGAACACTACCCTGCTTCCCGCTAGCCCATGTGCCTGAAGCACACCTTTCCCTGTAGCACCTTACCATCCTGCCTGAAACCTTGGATTAAGGCTGATTGGTCCTGTTGTTGTTGCAAGGTTAGACTTGCACCCAGTTATCAAAGCCTACCTGCTAGCTGTTTATGCACATCATGTCTACAAACAGGAGAGCTTTCTTCCATGCAACCTGTAATTTCCTCAAATGTAATGTAAAGAAAAAATAATATATAGAGAAAATAATAGGATTATATGTTGTTGTATCAGATCAGAAATATATGGTAAACGCTTCAACCTAATATTACATGAAGTATGATGTATAAAAATAATATACCATGGCACTTGATATGATTAAAAAAATAAAGACATTATGAACAGATCAGAAATGTCAACAGAAACAATTTTGAAAAAACTGGTATATAGTATACAGACAGCATCATCCTTCAGAATTAATTGATTATATATTTTATATAGAACATAATACTTCCAGTCAAGTCTGGTTCTTTCAGCTTCAAAAACCAGTGCAATGAAAGCTGATAAGAAATTAGTATTTAGGAAAAGTCTCTTCCCGAGAAACATTCAATCACAGCTTTTTTTAAAAGTAGCCTAAGAGATTCTGGTAGCCAAATTCCATTAAAATTTGCCACTTGATGCTGAAGCATCACATCTCTAACTGCAGGGACAGCAGCAGACCCATGCCCTCAGGGGTGATGAGAAGCGGGACACTGGCAGTGCAGCCATCCACAGTTCCTTCTAGTACTTTATGGATGATTGCACCCACATGAGGCACCTTCCTGAAAACTGTTTCACATGATCAGCTGAGGAGAAATGGGAAAGGTGACTTTTCAAGAACAATCAAAAGTAAAATAATAAAAAAAACCAAACTAGGTGAACTGTCTAGGCTAATGTTGACAGTGGTGATATAAAAAGCCTCTAGATAAGAAGAAAGTTTCTTATAAAACCAAACATACATTGATAGGTAAAATTTTATTTTGGGTAATACAGACCTCTAAAGATTTGGGATGCATGTTCACTTTCAATATTCACTTATTTTTTCAACAAGTTGTATTGTTATACACTGTTACATAATTCAAGCAAAGCCAGAATTAGAGAAATTAGTTTACCACTGGCCTAGGCAGGGATCAATGATAGCATCTAAAAGGCTGCTTAAGCCACAGAGGAAAATTCTTCCTCTAGTACCTCTGTGTGATTCAAATGCAGTCCAGAAGATAATTTACCCTGACAGCAGTGATAAGCAGGAGGGTAAAAGTGTACTCCAGCCTCCTCCCAGCAGACATGCACAAAGGCTTCCTCTGCTGAGCTGCTACCACAGGAGCAATTTTTAAGTCAGTCATATGAAAACCTCTGCAGTATCTATCAAGGAGTTTTATAGATTAACACATTTTTTTATTTTTGTTTTCTCCTTGCCTAATTCCCAGTTTAGATCATGCACTCTTCTTTGAGTCCTTATATCCCTCTTATATGCACTCTCTGCACAGGAAAGGAGCATCCTAGGCTATCAGTATGCTCTATAGGACCAAACCCAAATCCAGGGATATTTTCCGAGTCCAAACAAAACATGACCTGAAAGCACAAACAGGCAAAACTCAATGGAGCATTCTATCACTAGCTGTAATACTGAATTAAATGGTATACAAAAAAGTAAAAGCCATATTTATAAATTAAAATCACTTCTGGACATAGATTACCTTGGATATTATGACAGAAATATAGTTCTATAGCTTTCCATAGATTATCTGGCTGTCTTACCTTTCATTAGGTACTGGTGTTTTACCAGAATCAACAGTTAGGGAAAAGGGTTGAAAAGTTAGAAGAATAACGTAGATAGTAAGCATTAGGGAATTAGGGAATTCACCAAAATTATGGTCATATATTCTAAAAAGTATAAAAAGAAAAACAAAAAATCAACCAAAAAAACCCCCAAACACCAACCACTCAAAAAAACGGAAACAAACCAACAAAACAAAACCAATAAAAACAACCTGTATTGCCTTCATACAGTGAAATGAAAGTGTGATAAATTCCTCACCATCTCACTTCATCTTAGCATTATCTACAGACACCATAAAACTTTTATAGGTAGTTGTCCAGACACTGACAACATATTTACAATGTCAATAAGCTTCATACCAATAACTGATCTTTTAACACATACTGCCTAGACTCAAAAAGTGCATTGGCTAATACTGACAAAAAAAAACCAAAAAAAATCATTTTACATTAAAAATCAATTAAATGAAATACTTACATATTCAGTACTTACACAACACTTAAAGACAATGTTACCAAAACCAGTCTATGTCTTGACAATAAAGTCTGTCATAGTGATTTCGATATGAAAGAAACTACAGCTATAGCAAAAAACCTTGCTCTCCTCACCTCTGTGTCAGAGTGACATAAATCTTTTTCCTCAGATAGGACTGACCACTATTTCCCTGCCCTTTTGTTTTCTAGGGCTACCAGGCCTCTCTTACCTGAGGGTCCTCATAATAATTTAGTATACAAGGAGAAGTTGAAAAGCCACAGTAATAAGAGCCCTGAGGAAATTAATTTAAAATGAAACCTGAATGGTATGCAACAGCACTATAGAACAGCCAGTAGAATTTTAAACCACATAAAACCATCATAAAGTATAAAAATGTAATCTGTCATATATATTTTGATCCTACCCATACTAGAAATAGCTGAAGCTTGTTTCCATTAGAGATGTGGCTGGAAAACTGATACACAGATAGGTCAAAGCAACAAAAATGAGCAAGATGATGGAAGAATTTATGTTGAAAAAAAAAAAAAAAATCCACACATACATAGAAATATGCCCAACCTGGATAAAGGAAAACATATTCTGAAGTCATCCCAGTGCAAGAAAACACTTTTAATATAAGTACTGACAGTTTAATAGTGATAATAGCAAGATTAAATGAAGTAATGAAAAATGATGAGGTTTTTTTCCCTTTAATTCTTCTGAACAGATAAAATCATAAATTAAGCAGTGAAAGAAAAAACTTTACACAAGTAGATGTCAAAGTAAAGTATGTAAGGGGAATTCTGAACTACATGGGAGATGCCCCAGGTCAGAGTTTCTGTGTTTTCATATTGATGGCACAAACTGCAGTCCAAATTTTTCTCGTAACAAGGAAAAAAAGTCAAGAAAAAATGTCAGTGATAAATATACACAAATGTATTCACATTCAGGAACACTGACAATTCAGAAACCACCTGTGCAATGGATTTAAGGAGAAGAAAAAGCAAGGTGTTCTTGCTTTATGCTGTAATGAAAAATTTCAAGCTCCTAGTACAAGGTCCACTTTGAGATTCCCACACTTATATTTATGTATCTATAGGTCTGTTAAATAAAACAGGCATCTAAGGGCTATTTCTGTTGTTTAACAGTAGGTACCTGGTGTTACCTAAGACATCTCTGCTCATTGCAGAGGGAGTTGTACTAGATGACCTTTAAACGTCCCTTCCAACCCAAACTATTCTATAATCCTATGATTCTAAGGCAAGTGAGACACCTCCTGGGGCTTTCAGAGATGGCCTGGACCACTGACAGCCCCAAACCCTCCTAGGAGTCCATGGACACACAGACTTAAGACAAAGACTCAATACCAGAAAGACAATTTGTCTGCATTACTCTTTCAGAGTCTTCTAGACCTCTATGTTTGCCAGATTAAGAGCTTTTTGTAAACATTATCTGATAAAGGCATAAAGCCTTCCTACAAGGTTCATTAATATTTTGCCAAATAGCAATAAGTATCAAGTTCTGCTTTCAGTTAGGTTTTATACTGGCAGAACTATGAAGAGAGGCCAGGTAGTATCAATTTATATTCAAAATTCAGCTTACAGAGCTGCAGACACATTACACAAATAATTTAAACTAATCTTCAGCAGAAATGGAAAAATAATAGTATTTTCTAATGAAACTTCAAATCAGCAGCAATTCCTCTCAGATAACCTGTAACTTCCCAGCTAAGTCATCATTGTTCTGTCCAGCTCAGAACTCTAAAAAGTAGCTTCTTTCTCAGTTACATATCATTGCTTACTTTTTCTTTCTTTGGTTGTTTTTTTGGTTGGTGGGTTGGTTTACCTAATTATCAGCTGACATTCAGCCCTAGGGATTTTTCATGACTCATTTAAAGCAGAAAATTCTCAATATAATATTAATGATGACTACTAAATTGATATAACAAATGAGAAATTGTGTTACCATAGTCAAATAGCCCATTTTTAATTACTTAAGAGCCTTTATATAAACTGGAAAATATTTATTTTAAAAACACTTCATAGTACTATAACTTTGCTGCAGTAATAAAAACAATACCATACTTCCAACATGCTGTCAGACAAAGCAGATCCACTAGTTTAGAAATGTTTAAATCGCATTTCAGTAATTTCTAAGTTTTCCTGTTAGATTTGTTTATTTTTATTTATCAATACACTTTGCAAGTTTTTGTTCCATTGAAACATAATGGGAGGCTCATTCTGGAAAAACAAAAACAGGACCAGCTTTTCAGTACTAGGTACAACATACAGTTGAGAAAAATAGTTTACAGAATTGCAAGTTTATTCCTCCACCCCACTGCTCCAGGAAAAGAACAAGAAAATTATAAGAGAAGTAAAAATGTAAGCAAATAGTTAATAAAAGTATAGCGCTAGAGCACACAAGAGTAGTGCCCCCTCCCGCTTCCACTCCTCCAATTATTTAAAACTATAGTAATATCTAGAGTTTTTCCAAATACCAACACTTTGTTTCCACAGGCATTAGTCCCACCCACTTTGCTGCCTTCTACAAGCATTAAACCAAACCTGAACACTAGAAGAAATTCTTCGAAAACAGACTGAATAGCACACAGGACCTTGAAACCTACAGCATCACACTACCAATGCACAACACAAAGTTGTAACTGAGAAACACATTCAGCTGGGAAGAGCACAAAAAGCTAAGTGTGGATGTAAGCAGCATCACAGCACAATCAACTGAGCATAGCAGAGCTGGCATTTTTCTCGTGCTCCTACGTATCCTGGAAATAAAAGCATGAATGCTTAATGCCATTGTGGAAGCCATGTATATACCACTTGCAGGAAGTGAGGGAGCTTCTGTAGATAAAGGAGCTATAATACTTACAAGTATTTCTTTTAATTTATCAGATAAACAACTAGAAATCCTGTAAATGTTTTTGCTAGGCAGTTCATAACTTCAAATGATACTGAATTTGGTGAGTCAGAATACCTGATGGCATGTGCCGTCATGGGTCGGAGGGACAGATGACTTTGCCGTACAGCATCCTACAGAGGAAGGGAGCCTGCTATGTGCAAGAGTAGCATCCCTCTCCTCCCAAGACGCTGGCTGACAGATCGTAAGGAATAGGAGCTGCATCATGTTGAGCAACCAAAGGAGGCAACGTTTACAAAAAGAATAGGTTAATCTGTGCTTTGCCAAACAGCTTTTAGTGAAAAAGAGGAAAAAGAGGAAAAGCTTAACTCCAAACACTTATATCAAGATATTTCAAATTAATTCTACCAGCTCTATCCTTATACACAACCAAGTAACACTTGATTTTTTATTTTTTTATTTTTTTTTTTAAGGGAACAGATGTTCACAGGAGGAGTTATACCTGTATCATGTCGGAAGTATGTATCTTAATGAAAATATTACATAAAAACAGACTGGACTGTGATGTTCCATGGCCTTTGTACCTGGAGTGCAGACAAAATCTGCTCCTTTATCTAAACAGAAATACTTCTTCCCTGCCCTCACTCCCCAATTTATCAGCCCTGCAAATTATCCTGAGACTGGAAGTTCACACTCAGTTTTTCCCCTCACAGCATATCTATCACCACCAGCACCACAAATATTACAGGCCAAATCATTCACTCAGCTGCACCTGTTCAGCTTGACCAAAGCTGAAGCATAAATTCACTGATCTCTGAAAGAGTACATTTGTACAACACAGAAGATCAAACAGTCAAAGCTTTGTGTGTGATTGTACTGGCTCTTTTAACTTATTTCATTTTGTACCTGTTCATCTGTTATTACAGGACAGGAATATATTTTTAAAGGTTATTCAATATTGTTTGCAATACCCCTGAATTCTAAACACAATATTTAATATTTTCCCATACTTTAAGTATAGGAACAAGAAGATAAGGCTGACTTTCATCTACTTCTTCCCTTGCATGGCAGGTTAGATGGAGCCTCAACAGAAAATGTAATGTAACCACTTCCAAGCAAATATGCTTAAAAATATTAACATCTTTCAGTTTGCAGATAGAAAGTAAACCATACTGTCATGAGATCCCTTAATTTATTTGTATAGCAGAATTGTAAATGCAGCACAAAACAGCTTACTGTAATGTAAATAAAGCCTTGCATGCAGCACTAACAGGACAAGTTTATTTAATATAACATATTACACTAAGTCATCATTGCTACCTTTCAGTTTATACTACTATGATAATAAACCGTTATAATAAACAGAATCCTTGCATCAAAATCCAATACAAAGTAGCAACACTGATCTTTTTCAAACCTTACATATTGTTCAGCTCTTTACTCTTTCTAGTTTTAGTTACTAAAATTAGAATTAGTTCTATTATGGAAAATAATAGTTTAGTTTAGCTATAGTAATACTGTAGTGCAATTATTTTTTGAAAAATCAGTACTCCAAAGTTTCAATTTAATTCTTACTCTGAAACATAGATTAGCTTAAATTGAGTAAAATTTGACTGCCTCTACAGGTTGTGAAACCTATAGAAAAATGATAGAAAAAATAGTTATATTTGTATCAAAGTGTTAAAAAACAATAATGGCCAGTGTATGTTCAGGTATTCTAAAGTTAAGTTTGATTCTGATACTGTTGTAGTCTACAAATTAGATAAAGAAAAATAATCCCCAAAAACCTTATGTTGTTGGATTTCCAGACACATACAACAATCAACAGCAGCTAAAATAGTCCTTTAAGCAAAGCCCATGTAGACTACTCAGCATTAGAAGCACCAAGGTGCTACCTACTCATTTGAACTGTAAAAATTGTGGTTGTTTATCATTTTACACTTCAGTTCTTTGTAAAACTGGAATGGAAGGAGCCACTGAAGAAATGTACCAGCCTGCAGAAGCTCAATTTGTGACCCTTTGGAAAAAAATAGAAAATTAAACTGGCTAAATTCCTCAGATAGGAACTGTGAGCGAGTTAGTAGTGATAGCTGATGTTAGACTAGCTCCAAGAATTGAGGATACTAAAGTTCTTGATACAATAATGAGTGCACAGCCTCAGTTATAGTTAGCAACCCTCCTGGTACCCTAAACCCCTTAATTTTGGAGTCTGGGACTCCAAAATCAGCTGGTATGTGTGCTTAGCTTCTCTATACACAGCTGAAGGGGAGGAAGAAAGACAGAAAGACAGACAGACAGACAGAAAGACAGAAAGAAAAAAAAAGAAGTCTTTCTTATCTCAAAACAAGAAGTATATCATTAGTCTTTGGAAATACCCTACAGGTGCAGATCAAACTCATGAGGCATGGAAAGAGGAAAAAGGCTACAGAAGAAAAGGCATAAGGACACACTTGTTCCTCTCCTCCCAGGGCAGGGCAAGCACCCTGGGAGCACAGCACCCATACCTGTCCCAGCTGTTGGGCATGCCACCTCACTCACAGGCACTGCAGAGACCCTGACCCACTTTTTCCTAGATCATCCCCAGCTCCTGCCTAGGGGAGACAACTCCAAGGTGGCTGAAACGGAGAGTGTCAGTGTGAGAGGACAGGTGGCTCATGGCCAACCCCTCTTCACTAGGCTCTTCCCTCCACACAGGGCACAGACATTTCCTCCCACCCCAAGCCAGGTTGGGCTTCTCCGACGGGCTCCCTACTGGCCCACGTGCCTGCACAGGCTCTGCAACCAGTCATTTAAGAAACAATTTTTAAAATAAAGTATTTTTGCTGCCAGTATACAAAAGAAAAAGCAGGAAATCGAAAAATAGAGAGAGGAAAAAAGTTAAGAGAAAGGAAAAGCATGTGGCCAAAGGGATTATGATGTGAAGGGAGAAAAAGATGTCCAGGTGTTTTCCATTCAAGTACATGAGACTCTTTTTGGGATTTATTATTCAGACACACCAAACTTCAGCTCTTAAACAGAAGAGCCACAGAGCTTGTTCTGGGTCAGCTCTACTGCCTGTAAAAAGGATAGTTGTGCCTTGTGGTCTCTGCTCTGACAGCAAGGGAGAGCTGCCAGACATACAGTGACCTGAAGATACAGAACATGGAAGTTCTCACTCAGTGGGAGTGAAGGGGAAAATGCTATCCAATGCAAAGAGGATTCAAAACTGTTGGGTTTTTTCCTTCCCCCTCCTCCTGGGAGCACGTCAGAGGACTTTCGCCTGCACACCTCAGAGCAAAGCCCACCAGTGGACAAGGCCCTGTTCAGAGTGCTGAGACCTCAGCTCAGACCAGCTAGATTAATCTAGGGTGGGGAGAAAAAGTGAAGAAGCAAATAGCATTGTCAACCATCACACCAAGACAGGCAGCCACCACAGCTGGGACATACACGCCACCTGGGCAGGGGAAGGCTGAACCGGCAGGGAGGGGCCACAGCCAGGCACCCCAAGGTGTCAAGTGGCTGCCTCACCATCTGCTACTGGATGTCATAAGCAGGAGAGGAACCACTAACCACCTGCCATGCCCAGCCTGCTTAATAAACACATCTCAGACGAGATCACTGCTGAGCAGGCTCCGCTCAGCTCCTGCAGGCACAGCACCCAGCTACCCCCCAACACAGGCAACCAGGTCAGTACTGACAGTACTTACAGACAGGCTCAACTAAAAGGGAGCCTTCTCCAAGAAACCAGAGAGTGAATACTGCAGTTCAACAGACTCTAGTGTGAATGAAAAGGCTCAAACCCTTCAACTTTAGGTATTATTTCCCAATTTCTAGCCCTGGAGACCAACAACAAGCAACACAGAGCCAGGCAGGGGCTAGAGTGTTGGTGTTTCCCTCGCGCTCACCCTTCTCATTTGGCTCAACAGAGCTTTTCCAAGGCCTTTCCCTCTCCCCAGGTTGGTCTCATCTTACTCTGGATGTGCCTGAAGGTCCATCCAAGAGATCACAGCTTTTACATCTTTTCCAGCTCTCTCAGGACACAGTTTTAACTGCACAGCAGCACACCTCCAAAGTATTATTTCACAAATCACCTAACAGAATTATTTATCTTGTTTATATTTGTCTTGTGTTTTTAAACTACTTCACAATTTCATTCTCAAAATACAGTCACCTTCTTGACAGCAGTAACTCCTTTTGGGTAGGGAGAATGTATGGTTCATGCATGCCTAGCTACTGTACACAGTCTGGTCTTTGTGCCTCATTCTTTAAAGTTAGACAGGTTTTTGTTTTGTTTTGGGGTTTTTTTGAGTTTTTCATTAATATTCCCCCCACCTCCCTGCAATATAGTCCTTCAGAAAGAACTGCAAAATTTTAGTCAAAGATCAGACAAAAATAGCAAGTTGTTAGTGATCTTTTTCTCATAAACAGGAAACTTATACACTCCTCTAAATTCTATATGGAGTATTTATGGGAAGTGCTGACCAGCAACTCAAAGATGTTTGTAACACCAATGCAGCTTCTCTCTATTGTACAGTATGTACAGAACATACAGATCTGTGTTTTCTTGGGGAAACAGCCTGGAACACAAATGGTCCCTCCATTTCTCAGTGCAGCTCGCTCTCTCTCCCTTGGAAGGCAGTTACATCAGCCACTGGAATAACTGCAGAAGAAAGGCAGGGGCAAGGGAAAAGTTTACCTCAAACATGAATGTGGGCCTTGGACTTTTAGAAAATTGACTAGTCCATATTGAGCTTAATGGTAAAAAATAATTAAGTATCTAAATACCTCTTTGAAACTTTGAACCAGAAAAGTTCACCAGCTGCTACAGAGAGATCCAGATACACCACGTGCTGTGGTACAACTTCAATCTGAAGTGCCAAGGACAACCAACACTAGCGCCTGCCTTTACTCCAGAAATGTTTTTTAAGGAACAACCAGGTTGCTTACCCCATTCTCCTTCAGTGTGGGTCAATAAAACTCATATTGTAGGAGAGCAGAATTGCTGCAGCAGTCTTTTACTTGAAGCTTCTCAAAAAACAGAGAAGCACCACTAAGACCAGAGGTAGCTTCTACAGAGCAGAAAAGGTTACCAGTTTTACAAGGTAACAGAAGGGCCTAATAGGTGTGGTTTCATATGATGGCCCAGCTCTACCACAGCCCTCAAAACACAATTCAACAGAGTTTCAATAATCTGATTTTAAAAGTGAATGCTTCCCAGAGTGTTTCATAGTATCTCAACTAACTTTTGTTTTTCTGTAGCCTTAACAATGAACATTCAACTAGTATTGTGCATTTTTGTGACAGGCATACAAAACTAGGAAAAATATAAAATATCAGAGTTCTAGTATTCCCATTGCCAGGGAATAACAGAACCACTCCTGGTTGCCGACATTGAAGTGTTTTCGCAAAAAAGTCAAACTTTCAAGAGGCACTGAGACTAGAGGGGAATTATAGATACAAACAGCCTACCGTAGCATAAATAAAATCCTGAGCTTGCAGCTTGTCAATGGCAAAGTACATTCCTTTATGCCTTAGTAAAGACAGTTGCCATGTTTGTATACAAAGATGTTTTCCTTATTTTTCCCTAGGAGGCAAGGCAAAGAGCCCTGAATACCTCCCTCATAGAGACAAGTTAGCCTACTTTATCATAGCCATACAGTAATCAAATGCATTTGGACTCTGCTGTCTCTTCGGTTTTCCAGAGAAAGGACAAAGTATTACAGCTTTGTTATGTTTCTAAAAGTTTCAGCAAGAAGAAGGAAGCACAATCATTTTGCTCCTGCATTAAAACTGTAGTTTCAAGTAAGCAAGTTTATTTGCAACAGGAATACTGTCAACATCTTTCATAAAAGAAGTATACTTCTGAAAAATAACAAAATCAATTCATCTTGAATTCTTTTTTCTTTGCGTGCTTACCTGCCAGCATTTTTCATCCACTTATCACAAAAGTATTTTAGGATTAGAATCCAGAATCTGGACAAAGACCTAAACTATCAGGTATCTTCCAAGGTCCCCAGAACATTTTACAGACACTGTGGTAAACAACTTTTTGGCATGCAGTTTAAAACCAAGCTACACTAACCTAAAAAAAGTACCAGAAAAGCAATAAAGGTGCTGGACATTTGCTTTGACAAAGAAAATGTTTCTTGTTAAAACACCCTCCTGAAGGAAGAGAAATCGGTTGCCCCTCCACTACCACATAAAAGTCTTAAATTTTCCATAAACACACTTGTGTTAAATGCTCGGGATAATGAGCAGCTGAAACACACAATTACAAAGGAAACACTCCTGCAAAGACTGCAGCGTGTCCATAGGCTTGCTTCTCATCAGCAGAGAGAGTGCTGTGCAGCTCGATGAGCACAGGGAGAAAGCAGATCTTGAGAACATCCTTTTCTCGATGACTAACAAGCTTTTCCCTCCCTCCCTAAAAGCCCAAAGACTGCCCTTAAACAGGCTCCATGAAAGACAGCACTGTACCTGTAGCTGGTGCTGCCACACTGTATGCATGAAGGTCCCTTCCAGGGAAGGGTCAAAGCCCCCTTTCCCTGCTGTGCTCCCACCTACTCCTTGCACAGCCTTGGGTTTGAGGGCTCCAGCATTAAATGAGCCTCATGTCAGCATCGCTTACCTCAATCTCCACTTCAATTCCAACAGGATCACCAAACTACATGATTCACAGAAACTCAAGCTAGAGTATGAAAGTAAAGGCTTTAACTAAATAATTATTCCAAAACTAGAAAATTATGCAATATACTTCATGACCAGATCTCAACTTTCAGTCCTGATTTAAGCCAAACAAGAACACCAAAGAGGAGTTCAAGGTATAACAAATACATAAGCTAGTTTGGTAGAACTTAACCACCCATGCATGTGAGATCACTCGTATGGCTTTTCAGAGTCTCAGGGATAGTGACTGTACATATTCTGCTTAAACAGGCAATGGCACAAAGCAATATCCTTCATTAGTCACAGAAACAGTTTTAAAGCAGTCTTCACTGTGAGGCTGTTTCTAAAGGCACTCAAAAATCTGTGCCTTACCACTTATCCAAATACATAGAACATAACCAAGATGTATGGTCAACTATAACTCTGGTTGCCAAAAATCAACAGCAGGGTTCCTATTGGCCACAGTTGGTCCCAGGTATCTTACCTGCTGTTGCATGAAGGAAAGAAAGATGTTATTGGAAATAATGCATGAAGAGGAAAACACAGTCTTAACAGGATGAAAAGCAGTACCTTAGAGCTTAATTTTAAGATCTTATTAACTTTGTGTTTTCTGCCCTTCTTTTTTCTATGGTTACAATACCAGAGGAAAGACTCCTGTGCTATATTAGATTAAAATACTGACTTGGGAACGATCACTCCCAAATTGTAGTTCCAGCTCCAATACTCACATACTGCAGCAGGGCAATTCAATTAACCTTCCTCTGTATTTGCTTACCTTCCTGTGTAATGGGGATAATATCTACAGAAAAGGGCTCTATAAAGCTTAATCTTCATAAAGCTCCTAAGATGAAATGGAACAAAATAAAACGTGCACAAATAAAAAGTGCACAAACAACCCACTTTATACTAGAGCTAGTTGGAAAAAAAGTCTACAATCGAACAATTATCCACCAGAGAATGCTACTTTTTTGAAATCAAAATGCCTTATGAAAATCATATTCACTGTGCTGGCATTTAATTTCAAAAGACTTCATTTCTGACAGTTTTTGAAGTGCATGCGGGGGTTCATTTGTAATTGGGGAAAAAAAAAAAAAACAACAACCTGCAAATTATTTTAAAGTGCTCCATAAAGTGGTGTTTACTGTCAATAATTTTATTTTTAAAATGCTGATATGTATTACTTTGTAATTTTTAAGTCAAAAACTTTTAACTTTGCTTTAAAACATTTCATTCTCTTACAAATTGACTTTTGAATAAAGTTCTTTGTAATCTGAATATATGAAAATCTTAAATCTTCAGTTTCAGCTTTAAGAACAAGATTTAATTACATGCTGCCACATCTTGATATGACTCTTGTAAAGTCAGTCTGTACCTACATTTAATTAAAACTATTCTTAATAGGTTTTAGAATAAATATTTTTTTATATTTAAGAAATTATACATGAAATTAACACACTGATGAATCCAAAGAGCCTGATGGTGAATTAAGCCCTATTCCCCAGGTTAGAGATTTAGTGGGTTTTTTACATTTTTTTCTAAAAATACTATGTAACCTGAATTCAACTAAATAGTGTCATTTTTTCTGCCTCTGTAGAGCTTTAATTTTTCTTTTAAGTGAATGCATATGAAAAACAGCCCTTGTAAAAATAACTACTCTAGTAAGTTTTACTGATTTCCTCCTCCTCCCCCAATTTAATTTTATCTACAGTTAACTGAACTGGGTGTAAGGAAGACCGACAATGCAGGCCCAAGAAGTCCTTAGCAAGTTACACAGAGTTTTTACCTCAGACTTCTGCAACCCAACATATTCTTTTACTGAAAGAAGCATGATTATCACACCCTGAAGCACACTTAAAAGGCATAATGATATTGGTTTGCACTCATGTTTCTTCACAAGGGTTAACTGTTTTAAGCAAGGTGCTTAAACTAACCTTTTTTTCCTATCATTTAGGAAAGATTTTTATGCTCAGTCCTATGAAGTAGGCCCAGATCAAAAAATGGACAAGAAGAACTTCAGGTACATATATTGAAAGCAGCAGCCTTCGAATATCCTGCCTAGTCCCTGAGCCCCCATAGGATTTAGATTTTCACAAGCAAGACAGCAGTCTCCTGTCTTAGCTCCTCATAGATCTTCTAACTATCCACTGAACCAAGCCCTCCCACTGCCTTACAAGCACTTACATATTTCTTTAATTAAATAAAAAAAAAGGAGGAGGGGAGGGACAGAGAAGAGAGGTGGTATGGTGATACCTCATCCACTGCTCCTCAAGCAATAGCTCCCTGGCTAGAAGAATTGCTTGACACTACATTAGGGTTCCTCAGGCAAGGATGGGTAACCAAGGTTTTCTCCCTCCCTCATATTTAAGCACTAAGCACTCTGGGGCTCAGTCAAATGCTTGCCTACTCCCGATTACAGAAGCATTACTCTTACCATTTCAACAGCTGCTGCTTCCATTCCAGTATGGAATGGAAAGGTTTGACAGCCTTTTGTTTTTAATTTTCACTAAAAAGTTTGAAGAAGGCAAAAAGCTCCGATCTTTACTTGTAACATAACACAGAGAACTACCCACCTATTTCCAACTACCCAACTGCTGCCTGCATGCTGTAAAAACATCAGATTCATCAATAAAAGACAGTCAAATCCTTTTTACTGAAAATATGAATTTAAACCTGTTTGAATTAAACGTGTGGAATCACCTACACACACCCATCTGCCTACAGTTTAAGATTATAAATCTAACAAGATGTATTTTAAGCTATAAAAAAAAATTTTAAAAATTAACCTTAAACAAGAATTTATTTACAGATATAGGCTATTTATGACTATTTAAATCAAGTAAACAACCCTTTATTTTCATTATTCAAGATCAGTGACTCAGGGGATCAACATGCTCTTCAGGGCAGAAACACTCTGCATGACAGAGTTGAAAAATTTTATTTGCAGTCAGATGTGGTTGGATAGTGATCCCAAAAGACCTCTGACATAAATTTGCCTTCTTGTGGCTTACTCAGATGCTGCACACAGGGTTACCCACAGTAATCAACCCGGTTCACGCTTTCAGCTCCTTGCAAATTCAAGGAAAAACACAGCTCAGTTGAACTACAGTAATTGATTAAGGTGCAGTGCCTGGGCCAAATGTTTGGGTCCTACAAAGACAGTGTAACAACACCTAGTTTATAAACACCAAATTGTTTGTTTAATCAACACCATTATTTTGCCATCTGCTCAATAAGATCAGAAGACCAATGAGGAAAAAAAAATGTTCCTCACTCTAGCCAGGAAATATGACTGGCTGTAAAGGTTTAAGGAGGTGTAATCACCAACACTAATAAATTAATCCATATCCTTCAAAATATTTTTAAAATCAACATTAAGCACATAAGTCATGCTTTTAACACAAGAATCCAGAGTGTGATTTTTGGTTCCCCCAAAAAAACACATCCAAATAGACCTTGCTACCATATTCCTGGAGAAGTGTGGATCTTTCTACCAAACACTAACAGATGAACATCAGGCTTCTTTCACCTGACATCCCTATATACACACTCGAGAGTCTTTCTGTTAAGCAACTGTTTGGTTTTGTGATCCTCAGGAAAGCAGGACATGCACATACATCCAAAAGCTAAGCACCTTCCCAAAAGCCCTGATAGTTACCATGCAAAAAATGAGGTCAAAACATTTTATTTCTCTTTCCTTTAACAAGGCTAAAACAAGACCAATGTTAAGAATTCTGATTCATCATCAATACAAAATAATACATGATAAAGCCATAATAGAAAACATCTGGATTTTTTAATAAATTTTCATTTCTACAATTGGGAGATAATTTTGAAATAACAGCTAATACTTAATGCAAACGTGGATCAGAACCCCTCTTCACAAAACTCAATAAGAAGCCAAGAGAAAGCGACACTGAATTATTATTTTTACCTTTTGCTGAGAGGCACACATCAACTGCAGAGTTCCCTTGGGGTAAGCACTCCTGGGCACACAGCACCACTGATTTCAACCCTGTTTGCCTGCTGCAGTCCTTATGACATTCTCGCTATTGCTTTGGTTTGGCCTTTTCTAGAAAGCAAATAGTAAGCGTATCCTCCTTTCTTCATAACCTAGATAACCTAGGGTTTCATTTCAGTACATAAGTAGTAATGAAATCGATCAAAACCACATATTTCTGTTGATTTCCACCAGTGTTCTTTGGAACACAGCCAGTGTAGGCAATATCTTAACTGCTACTTTAAGAAAGCAGAAGGAACTTACTGTTTGTCCCTCACCCTTTTCCCAGATAACACAAATGCGAACTTGTGAAAGTCTGCTGGCAAGGCAAAGTTTCCAGCCCTCTAGCAGGAGAAAAAGTATTCTCAGGTTGACATAACTGGTGCTTCTGTGATTCAGACCAATGGAGCTATACATCAATCTTTACCGGAGAAGTTTATATACATCTTGTTTATGACTCTGTAGTTGTATTCATAGCTTGGTGTCTTATATCCACAAGTCTCAGATAGTACTTTTAGTAAGTGGTGACAGAGAGCAATGCAGAGATGGACCCTCTGGGATGAAAGTGCAACGTAGCTGTCAAACCAACACACAGAAGAACACAGACGTCAGGAAAGAGGGCAAAGGTCCACGTGCGCTGCTGAGGAATCAGTCTCCAGAAAGCCTAATCACAGCCCCACAGTAGGGACCAACTCTGGAAAACCTCTGGTTACAAAAAAAATGTGACCTTATGTGCAACTCTTCCTGATCAGAGCACCACACTAAAGCATTCACATTTACCTCTACAATGAAGCTGAAGATATTAAATACTTTTTCTGCTTGGCTGCCCTTTCATCACCCGACCCCATCTTAAGGTCTAAGACTGCTGGCTTTTGAAATGGCCCTCTCTCACCATTATGTGCATATCATTTGTAGCTATGAAGGTTTAAATAATGTGTTATTTTTTTCTGTGGTGCAGTGCCCCTGCATTCGTTCATTTGGGGTTTTTTTGTTTGTTTTTAAATTTACTTTTATGTAAAACATCCCTACTTACAGAATCAGATGTCACCAGAAGACAGAGGAAGGACTAAGTAGGCTCCTGACATCCTCTTCAATATTATACTTAAACTGCTGTGTATATTTACTCTGTTGTAGTTTCCACCTGTTTTCAGCCATCAAGTGTACTGCTCTCTGTCAACTACAAATTTGATTTAGCTACTATATCACCTAACTTATGCTCATATACGATTAGATTTTACCTCCAACTGCTTCAGCTTTGCCTATTTAACAATCCATGTTTCAGTGTCAAATGTATTAAGCAACACCCATGTTTCATCACGTTCAAGGAAATTATTCCAGCTAAGGGATGTAGTTTATTAAACAAATCACTTCATTTTGCAGGATATGTATACTTCTGTTTCTTTTTTAGGTACATTATGTTCTCTTCTGCTCAGTTTTGTGAGAAGCATGACCACCCTACAAATCCACTCAGTCCAAAGAGAAAAATATTGCTTTTGCCAGTGCACACGCCTCTGCCCCATGCTTCACGCCGCTCCTTTCAAACAAACTGTCTGCATTTTGGAGATTCATCCACAGACTTTCTCCTTTGCCTAACTTTTGTTTGTTTCTTTGGGTTAGATGCTATGCATGTTTTGAATTGAAAGTCAGATAATGCTATTATGTCAAAAATCTTTTGTCAGAAATCTAGAATATTCTTACTGTATTTTTTCCTCTCTAAATGGAAACTGGGATTTACTGTTTCCAGACTGATTCTCAACACCCTCACGTTCAGACATTACTACAGAGGTTGTACTCGGATGCTTTGCAATCTGATTTTTCATCAGCCTCAAATATGCAAATAAAATCAAGCACATCTTTGAGCTTTTATATGAAGCTAATAGCACAAAAATTTTGGGTGCTATATTACTCATATTTCTGTAATAAACTGATGCCCAATTTGTTGTTCTTTCCTTGCATGCTAGCAAACAGCTATTAGCTCAGCAAAACACAAACAGGTACCACCTTCCTGCAGATCTTCCTTTCAGTATTTCTACTTACACAGCAGCATAAGGCAGAAAGCACTGAGTAGAACTAAGGATAAGAAGGAGTAGAACTGAGTTTTCAAAAATATTTTTTTTTAATAAAATCTATTACTAATCTGTTTATAGATACAGTCTTATATTTCTATACCACTCCTATTACTATGAAATCTTCAATACAGCAAATAGCATGATGAGGAGAGGGGAGACACGCTCACAAACTTCTAATAAGAAAATGTATAATGCACAGGGGCAGGAGTACTGCAGATGCTATTACAGTTTTCACACTAAATGCCCTTCCCACACTATTCCTTTCATGTCGTAGATGAACACATGAACTTTTAGATCTTTCTCTGCCTTCTATGGTAATGGAGAAGTTTTGTGCTGTTTATCTTAACGTTGCTTGTGTTGCCACAGGACAATGGCAAGTCCAATATTGTGGTTGCCAAGTTATTTTCTCATCTCTGAAGCAAAACTGTGCCTTACTAAAGGCACTAAATGATGGCATATGACCATAGATAAGTGACAATCAGCATATTTTCTTTTTTTTTTTTTTTTTTTTTAACTTAACTACAGTGTAAGTGAGAAAACAACAGCACAGATTGCCAACTGCAGGTATGCAATGAAACAGGGTAAAAAAAAAGTGTTGATAGAAGATGCAGCAGTGCCCCAGACCTAAAGATTATGAAGCAACTAATAGTTAGGAGGCTTCCACAGATAGTCAAGTACAGATGAACTGGGTTCTAAGAAGTTAACTGGAGAAGCAGAAGTTGGGGAGGTGGGAGCATTATTCAGTTCAAAGCACCTTCACAGAACTCAAGTGAAAACTTTTAGTGAGAGCTGAGCTGCTTTTCCTAGGAGCAACACAGAGTACTTAAAGAGAAAATTCTGGGATTTTTATGTTCTGCCTCATTACCATCCAAACCCATGATACTACAAGATTTCTCTTGGAATTCATGGTGCAGACAGTCAGAAAAAATAGCACATAAAAGACCTAAGACATTGATCAGCAGGAAGAGATTTAACTGTTGAACAGAAAATAATGCAAAAATAAGTTCTTCACACACATACTGACAATGGAAATTGTCAAATGCACTGCATGTAAGGTAGAAGAGGGGGAAAAAAAAAAGTCACAATCTTATGGAAGTCTTTTTTCAGTAAATATACAACACTGTTTCCTGGAAAAAAAAAAAAAAACAAACATAGTGATAGAACAAATCATGATGTGCACAATGGCACTCAAGTCTTAATTTCCCTTTATCTTTCTCCCTTCTACAGGGTGGAAGAGTATAAAAAGAAGAATACTAACAATTTTGAAGTGTGATCAGTGCCTCAAAATAACAGCCTCAATCTTCTTTCTTCTATTGTAACATGACTTCTATTGTACTAACATATTCAAAACAGCTACTGAATTAATGTTACCTGAACTAATTTTTGATTTCTTATAAAAAAAAAAATATATCTGAATGATATATTAGAGACAAAGCTGACCAACATCTGCATTTTGATGTTTTCAATTGCCCAGAGGCCACCCCTCTTTTCAGAGATGCTGAATGGGAATTGGTGAAGGTAAAGTAAATAGAGGTTTTCTTTTTGAAGAACTCTGTCTCTTTCATCAAACAAATTGTAAGGATGTGACCATTTCCAGCTGCTCAGGATTGAATGAAGAGTCCCTGGCAGCATTTGGGCATATGCAGTGGGGAAAAAAGGCATTACTTGTGGATACAGACCAAGACAGATCTCCCTCTGCTCTGCTGCTCCCATTCAGGGTTGTTGTGATGAGAAGGTGCAGTAGTGGTTTGGGAAGTTTAACTAAGAAAAAACAAACAAACAAAAAAAACCCCACACAACTACCACTAATAACTAACATTACTGAAAGATTCCTTAGGCAAGCACTTTACCACTAGGGTAATATCAGAAGCAACTGAAACATCAGCATTTTTAATTAAATCTCATTAAATTTTTAAAATATTTTTTGTGGTCTTAAAGCACAAGGGATCTTTCCTGACTGAATCTTCTTTAAGTGAATGGAAATTATTTAAGCCTTACACAATTTGAATTCTTAGACAGGCATTAATATACAAATTAATAATAGTTTTTGGAAGGAAACCTTAAATTAAACATCTTCTGATTATTAGTGCAAGGTGAAAGAATGATTCCCCTAGAGTTCTCCAAAACAACTAGCACACCAAGGTTAATGTGTCTTTATCTTCAGTTCTGAACTCTGACAATAAGAGTTCAGACTAGGGTCTTCATTAGGTCTTCCTTTGTATTACAGCTCAACAAGAAAACAAACATTATGTAGAGGTATATCTGCTACATAGTTTGTTAAAGAAGGAGGGAAGGGACATGCAGATTTGGGAAGATGCATTTTATTAGTTTTAAATTTCATCAAGAAATGTTTCCCCACTTTAAATAGCACTTTCCAGATTTCTGTTCAAATAGTTGAAGTTAGAGCTTCAGCACAAAACCAAGATATGCCACAAAGTAAACTGAAAGATTAATTTCTACAAGATTGATTCTAGAAGAAATACTCTGAGTAATTCCCTTTAATAAGCAGTACTCATATATCATGAGGACACAATCAGAAATTAAGAGGTTTGTGATCAGAGAGTTACTGGAGGCACTAAAAGAATGTGTCCAAGAGTGGTGCTAACCAATAGAATGCAACTTAACTACATTTTAACCAAAACCACCTCGTTAGTAAAGCCATCATACAATTCCTGTATAGATAAATTAATCATAGAATGGTTTGGGTTGGAAGAGACCATTAAAGGTCATCTAGCTCAACGCCCCTGCAGTGAGCAGAGACGTCTTCAACTAGATCAGGTGGCTCAGAGCCCGATCCAACCAGACCTTGGATGTTTCCAAGGATGGGACATCTGCCACCTCTCTGGGTAACCCGTTCTAATGTTCCACCACCCTCAGCATAGAAACTTTCTTGCTTAAGTCTAGTCTGAAAATCTTTTAGTGTAAACCATTACCCCTTGTTCTAATGCAATAGTAGTCAACAGTGAATTTAACTGTAAGATGTCAAGAACATTCCTTTGAGTTATAAGAACATTTGATCAAACTTAAGAGCATAAGATGCTATATCTTTTACACAAAGATTTTTTTCTGATCTCCTGTATGTTGCAAATCTCATTTCAATCATTCATTCTGCTGTATTTAATTCTGCTAGTGCTATCTTGCCAGAGCAGGCCTGCCCGCACAGTATGGAGGCGTGATGAGGAGGAGGCTGGGGAACCTCCACAGATTCTGCTGACTTGTCCCTGATGATGCTAAAATCTGGACCTTGCTCACAGCCATCCTGCATCCCTCTGTAGCACTAGAGCAAAGAATGTTTTAATTCTTGGCTTTCTATCCTCAAAATTCCTCTGCATTATTGTGTTAACTTCCAATCTTTGATTTGGTTAGCAAACTCTGCTCTGACTTTTTTTTACTTCAGAATTTCTCCTAACTCCTGTTCATCTGTTCTTTTCAATCATTTCTTCCTCCATCCGTAACACTTCTTTTCCACACAAATACTAAAATGGTACACTGTCAAGGGTCAGCCTCACCAATCTGCACCAGTGTGTGTGTGTGTATATATATATATACATACACACAGACACATATACACATTGGAGTGTGTGTGTATATATATATATTCCAGTATACATATTTGTATATTCTCATATATATTCATATATATATAAAATGAAAACAAATATTATTAGTATTTTCTTGTACAGCACCACCTAGGGGACCCAAATTTGCTTACTGGCCTTTTCAAAGTCCAAGTGCTTCAGATTGTGATTCCCAGCACTATGACTGGGGTCTGCCTTCCTCAGTCTTAGAAACTGGCTACTTCAACTGTGTAATTCCTTTCATTTCACTGTCATAGTTGTTTACTGTTTTGATAAAATATGTAGACAGTGTAATTGTCAATGATTATTTCAAGCTCTGAAGAGATGGACAGGCTTCTTTCTGAAGAGCCACTTTTGAGATGGCAGCCTATTCTTAATCCGTTTAGCATATGCTTTATTGATAATGTAGTTAGTGCAGTAAAGCAATGAGCACATTCCCCACTTCCATTCTTTGCTTCTGGGACTGCTTACGCATTTTATATTAGGACTTACTTGAAATAATGCATAACCTGTCCTGGAAACAATGAACAGAAGCTGCTCTTCTTCCCAATGACGGCCAATGGACTGCAGAAGTCATGCTGCTTCTGTTGCCTTCCACTCAATACAGGTAAGTACTCAGCACCTCCTAGCAAAGGAACAGCTTTCAACATTTCAGGCTGTTACAGGGGACTGATCTTACATCTTTCCTTCTCAAGCAGGTGATGTGATCCTCAGGCTCCTCGTATGGTTTCCCTTTGCATGACCTTCCTTCGCCTCTTGGCTGCGCAGCTTGGGCTGACGTCCCAGTGTCAGTCTCAGATAGCTCCTTCTAAGCCCTTGACACAGGGCAGCCAAAAATCTCAGGGGTGACTGGGGCCACCTAAAGCTTTGGTAAGTCTGAAGGAGTCAGGGAAGAAATGCTCTCCTTTGATTTACAGAGAAAGCCCAACAATCAGAAAGCTTCCTAATGCTTTTATTTTCCCTCCAGTTCACACTCATTCACTGCAGACAACACCAGGGTTTTTTACTCCTCCCTTCCCAAACCACTTAGTACTAGTGGGTATAGAGCCTTCCACATGCTGTTTCTCTTTTCCCTGTGTAGTGATGGAAATATTAGAGTATCAAGACATTTTCAGTCTCTGACACTTAATAAGCACAAGTCTAAGTTTTCTTAGACAGAGATTCATTAATTCTTTCTGAGCTGCACTTTAAGTGCTCATTTCCTCTGTTGCACACAGTCTTTCACTAGAGACTAAAAATAGTGGCATAAAGAAGAATTATTCAAAGGTACAATAACATTAAAATACACTGTGAGAAGTAGGGGGTCTGCACCTCCCACGACAGTTTAAATGCATCCCCTCCTATCCTAAGCTGTCATACAGCATATGTATAGATTTTTAGGTTTCCTGTGTATTGCTTCAGAGACTGCTATGCCTCAGGAGCAAGTGAGGTGATCCTTGTAGTCTTTAAAGGTTCAGCTGTAGCAGAAAGATTTATGCTTCAACCTTGCCCAGTCTGCTTGCAGCAACAGCATTCCTCCTGCCTGCTACAATTTCATCTTCTCAACATGGATATTACTAGACTAGCATAAATATGCTTATAGTATAATTAAGCCTAGTTTTGCGAGCTAGAATGAGGTATGGAAACATACCTATGTCACATGTTTCATAGAAAAATCTTATTGCAATGATAATAGTATCAATAACTTCTCAAGTAAATATCAGAACAGGTTATTAAAACATAAAATTTGTCAGTATTGGTTAAGACACATTCTGTACAGTAAGTACATTGCTCAGATTACAGAGTACTTCATATTTGCATCAACTCTAAATAGTTTCTGCTAGTAATAAAAATTGTTTAAACCAGCCAGAATAAAGGAACATTCCACTGTTCACAAAAATAATTTAAGTCAATAAATCTTTAGTTCACCTGGTGCACCTTTTCACTTTTCCAAATGGTAATTAGTTAAAAACAGAACTTGAAGAAACAAGAGAATTACAGAGAAAAGGACCATGCCACAGAAAATTCAAACTATGTTGAAGTGGGAGTGTCTTCCAAAAATTGGATATTTTGATTCAGGCTCCTCTAGTACTGATACTATAGCCCTAGGCTCAAAATAAACTGAACTTTAATCAATGGTATTCTTTCTCTGTAGTCCATCATGATTTCAGAGACTAAAATAGCAAAGTAAAAAGATGACTTTAGAAATGATAAATACTTATCTGAAACTAATTTAACAAGATGCTAAGAAAGAACAAAAAAAACCCCAAACAAACAAAAAAAACCCCCACACACAACAAAAAAACCCAAACCCTACAAACCACCAAACACCCCCCCATTTCAACTCAGTTCTTGTGCAGATGCTGCAAACCTGAAAGATTTAAGTAGCTGCAGCTGGACTAACAATGCTCATACACCTGGACAGTAAGGGCCACTAACTTTTCCTCTTATGTTGTTTTGTTTTGTTGTTTTGGTTTGGTATTTTATACAGGTATCAGGAAGAAATTTCAGTGCAACATAATAAATTTAATTGGACTCTGTTTCTAAAGAGGTGAATTCATTAATTTCTATTGGCTCCTATAGAGGAAGAATTTAGCACATATTTTCCTCGAGAATGCTGCCAGGAAAGGATTGGGCACAACATTTGAATCGATGCCAGCTTCATTCATCTCAGTTAAGCACCTGATGATCAAAAGGATGTGTAACTTACTTCTCACAGATCTACACTGGCACCCCACAAAAGGCTATTCAGTATCCAAAGTGACAAATTCAGATCATTATGAGCTTCATATGATTGTTTTACAACTCTCCTACCGTTGATTAGTATCTCTAGTTGGCCATTATCTCTGTGGCAGAGCAGCATACCAAACTTGACATGCAATTGCAGGCACCTTATCTTCAGTTAAATGCAAATCAAAAATAGGAGTTGAGCAGAGGCATACCAGTAGTTACAATTTATATTTTGACAGTGAGTAAAAAGCCAACATCCTGCAAAAACTTGAAAACATAAAGAGAAGGATATGTTTATAACATAATAGCACCTAAAGAGATGTTTGAGTGCGACCATAGTTTTTTCTAGACTCCAGATGTGCAAAGCTTCTAGAAGAGACCAAAAAGCAGGTGAAGGAAAGATGAGAAAAAACACAGTAGGCAGTTACAATTTTTAGTCAAATGTTTTTTTCATTACTCAGTTCCCACCACAGAAGCCAACAAAGACTTTGAATGAAAGGGTGAAAGTTTCCAGCTCCTCAGTCTTAGACAAGCATTCACGCCTCCTGTTACCTCAGGCAAACGCAAACAGTGTTTTGCAATCACATCCATATCCAAAAGAAGCAATGAAGCTACACTGAAGTCTTACAAAAGCAGTTTATAACCCCAAAATTGAACTTGAAAGCTGTTTCAGTTTACATTTCAACTCTTTGTTTCACCCATGAAAGTTTCCACTTGTTGCTTAAAATAGCAATACGGAACATTTTTGTTTACTTCCACACAAGAAGAAAATTCCCTGAGATATGAAGGCAATGAAGAATATATGTACGTGAGAGGGTAGAACATCTTCTGTGGTCAAATTATTCAAGTACTTTCAATATAGAATTAGGTATAGCAGGGAGAGCTTTCTGTTGTTACTTTTTTGCCTATTGTTAGAAAATAATTATTGAAAAAATAACTAATGCAATTTCAGTATTACTGCAAACATTTATATAAAAAGAATAAGAAAGTTATCTAAGGAATACAACTACTGTACCTGTATTAACATATAAGTATGCCTATATGCCCAGAGAACTTAGCCTTGACTCATTCCATCATTTAAAATCTAATTATGCAGGACTCAGTGAAAAGAGTTCTTTTCCTCCTACTCCCACTTGCTTATCACTGCAAGAAAGCTATCATCTGGTCCTAAGAGCAAAAACCTCTCACATAACTATGTGACAACAACAAGGGAATTTTGAGCTTCTGAAGGCATACTACATCTATGCACATGTAATTAAAACTAGAAGAGAAGAGCAGTCACCATTTATGGAAGCTCCTGCCAGACTCCTGATATTCTGGAACGAGAAGTAAGGGTTGAAGAGCTGTACTCACATACACATACATTTATGTATTTTGTCATTAGCACTGAAAAAAGGTAAACAACTCCCAAGAATATAACCTCTACTAAGATTACACATGAAGGGTTCAGAGTTGGTTTTTGGGGTTTGGGTTTTTTTAAATATTTTTTTGCTGCAATTTTGTCAGCAAAGAACTTAAGTTGCTTTGCATCTTCGAGTGACTTAACTTTTAATCCTCTCACATTTTTTCTTATATAAACACAAAAGAAACTCAGAATTATAAATCTTTTGTCTTTTAAATAAAACTATAAAGCCAAGAGATTTAATTAATTTTGGGGGTTTCAATTTGAATTACTATTGTTCAAGATTTTTTTTCTGGCAAAATAGAGACCAAACTTAATCATCTTCTGTCAAACAAATACGTTATACTCAACTAACTAGGAAAAGGCATGTAAATATAGACCTAGGTTTGAAAGAACAGCCCATGCATGGGGTTTACAATTGTTACTCAGGCCGAATGATAACCTCAAAAGCAGCAGGGAATTGAACCCTGTGTTCAAGCATACATTCCTCACTTCCCAAGAACACATTTAAGTTAGAGACTATAATGTTTTCCTTGACAGGGCTTTTTCCAAAGGCTTTGAATGATGAAACAAGGTACAGAGAGACTGTCAGTCCCAGGTGTGCTCCTGCCCTTGCTGCACAGACAGCCCAGCTACTCCCAAGGCAGCTGCAAGATTTCTGCATTTTATGGTCAAACACTTTCAGGCAAAGCAGTGGTAACTCCAGTTCTCCTGAAAAGCCCAAGACAAAGCGTGACACTTGGAAGGCTGCATAGTGTTCTGTATGGTGACAGAAGTGGGCACAGCTACAGGACAGCTATTTCCCAAGTCATTCACATGCAAGTCTTCCCTTCATGAGATGCAGGCACTAGACCCTCCCATTGAAGCTGTATCATGTGATATGAAACATATGGAGAAAGAAAACATCTGACTTGGAATTAGAACAGGAAGAGGGATGCTTGCTAAGGAAGGAAGAGGGATGTGACAGCAAGGCTACAATTTTTGCTCAGGTGGATGCTAGCTGGTTATACAAGGAGTAACCATGACCTCCAAGCAATGCAAACAGAAGAGCTGAACATTTAGTGCAGTCTCCAGGGAAGTGACCACAACAATGTTCAAAACTCCTCAGAACAAAGCTCATGATGCTACCTTGTATGGTGAATGAATGGTCTATCCTCAGCTAATGATTTCCCTATTCTTATCTAGTGATGCTCCTACCACAGTGATGAGTTTTGTGGATGTGTAGGCATTGAGCCAGGCTGCCTCTAAGTGCTCCTGGCCCAAAGTCTTCTCCTGAGAACACATTTTTTGCCTGATCAATTCATCTCTTAACCTGTAAAGAAGTTTCATCCAGTCCTCGGGCTAAAGAGCAAATCTACCCAATCCAAAGAAATTTTGTCGCTTTACTTGCTGAGAAAGCAGAAGAGCTCTTAAATTATCTTTTATCTTTCCTTTTCAGTATTCAACCTGTCTGCTTTCTACAGTTAAAAGTAATCTCATAGCAGAAACTCTTCCATTTACCCCAAAAGGGGATTAGAACTTCTTGGAAACATTTTTAAAATAAACAGTTTCCTTACCCTGTTTAAACAATGATTGTTTAAGCCATGGAGTCAAAATGACTCAGAGAAATTGTACTTGTCACTGTACAGTATTCAGCATGATCTACAATGTGACCAGGCAGCAATGACCTGTAGTATAATTAAGATAAAATTAATGGACTGTGATGGTCTGGCAATTGCTGTCCATGTTCTCACCCTTTCTGCTGGCTTGCCAGACTATTGTGCTTCTGGTGAAGTGGTCTGCAACTGAGGCAAAGCACAGGAATCCCTTTTGCAGAGAGTAGACTCATAAACAGACTCGGTTTGTATGAGCACATGGAGGAATTCTTTCCACCCTGATTACGGCAACAACTACTGGGCAGAAGAGCACTGGCAAATCTACCTAATTCAAAACTGCCCTGTCACTATGATCAACATGAGCTAGAATATTGCCTGCTAATGTACTATCCCTGACTGTAAGGGAGAAAACATTTCACTTCTGATCTGTTATGTGATTTAAAATGCCATGTCTTTATATAAAGAGAGTCTATAATCTTCCAATATCAACCCTAATTCTGCCTTTCTTCCCCTGTGCAAGTGCTCCTAAATGTCTTACTCCACAATCACCCATATTCACTCATTTTTTCTCCAACACACATGATTCACTTCTCCCCTGTGACACACTTATAGTACTGACTGACTGCAGTTCATATTAATGGTGAAACGCTATACTAACACATAGCAGTACTAGCTTTAATTTGTCATTGAAGGATTTTTCGGCAACCCAGTCTGGGGAAATCTTTGACTACTACAGCCTTATAGTTGAGTGAGAAATATACCACAGTCTCAGAAAAAACAAACAGCTTCAAGAAAAAAAAAAAAAAAAAAAAAAAAGGCAGCTTTAACAGATGGCTGGGAAACTGTAAACCTACTTCCAAAGTACTTCCTTTGGCTGAACACCCAGAAAAAACATCATCACTTGACCCATCTCATGGTCAACATCCCATAGAATTAACTGACATGTAATAAAGTAAATTCTTGGGCAGGGGGCATTTTTTGCTGAAGCAGATTAGCAGCTTCATTTTTCAGAGGGCAAAAAATGAAACCCTTTGCATAAATTATTCATTCTGTTTACAAGATCACAAGCATATTGAGATACAGCTGCATCCTACCATGATGGAGTCATGTTAAGATTATATACAAGGACTTTCAGGAATCACATCTTGATATTTCTCCCTCATTGACAGGTGCCTGTGTAAATGCTTACACATGTCCAAGCCAGGAATACAGGCTAGTGAAGTGTTTCAACACCACTTCCCATTATCTTTTGTCTGCTATTGCCTCCAGGCTCCTAGTCCTCCACCATCAGACAACTTCTACTGTCTTGTGGAAACTGGAAATGTCTGTCTAGATTTTCAGTGCATAATGGTAATGCCAATGCTTTTAAGTACTGCCACTTCCAATCCATGAATGGCAGAAACTTAAATGTCCACAATTCTTCCCCACTGACAACAGTTATTATAAGCTTTAAACTCTCTTGCATGGCCAGCCTTTCTCTGTGGTCAGAAAACTGTCATCTCCTTTCTTTGAATTTTAACTAAACAGAGAGTTAAATTGATAGGAACAGCAAAGGGGAAATCCCATAGCACTGATTCAGTGAAAATTAGACAATATTGTATCCATTTATTGTCTAAGCTAAAGAGTTTAAAACTTTTCTGAGGTGATAATATAGCTGATATGGAACTGCAGAGATCCATTGGTGATGCCTGAAAAATCAGGTAAGTTCCTTTGACCATAGCTAGTTGACTAATTTTTACAGGCTTTGTCAGAAGAGTAAACAAATTCCTCAGTCCAGAGGTATTTCTCTCAGGTTTCTCTACTGAAGTTATTATGCAATAAAATTGCTTTGTACCATATGAAGTTTTGTGCATTTAAGCTCAACTCTCACTTCAACAATTTCAAGGAACTCCTGAAATAAAGGATTGGCAGTCAAAGCTTCTAAATATCAACATGGGAATTCACAACTTAATACTTACGCACTTGCTTTTCCAATACAGAAACTGGAACACTCAACTGACATTTTCAGTAACTTCCACCTCAGAAATATCAACAAACAATATAGAAGGAAAACAGAAGGGCAGAACACCAAGGGTGTGCAAAAAGAAAACAAAGCAGCTGGTACGCAGTCTGACTATATAGTGCCTTTTATATATATATATATATATATACACACACACCCATTTCCCCTCTCACCCCGCCATCCCATCCCATCCCACCAAGAGGCCTAAAAAGCTTCAGCTACAGGTATTTAAAATTCTCAGGGCTGGCAGAACCCGAGTGCACATAGTAGGTGTTCTGTGCAAAGCCGAAGATGACCTTAGAGGCACTAAAAATTGACATAAGTAAATGTGAGCTAACAGGACCTGGCTAAATTCATACCCACCCAGATGCTAGCTCATGTTTCTTCACATTGAGCTCTTTGGGATAAAGTGTTGCAATATATCACTTCTACAGCTGTTTGCACACCATATTTGCAATTACAAAAGTAAAACTAACCTTTCAGTCAAACATACTGCATGCATTCAACTTTGTATCTTCTGGTGAGAGTACAAACTCATGAGTAACTTCCACATTTTAATGACTTTTTCTTTGCTCAAATGAGCAATTTTAATTGACTTTATATGACCACCAATTTAGGTAAAGTTCAGCTGATTAATAAGTACTCAATAACTATTTAGTTACATGTAGCTGACTATGTAAAGCTTTAACATACAGTCAGTCACCTATTTTAAAGCATTCTGCACTACATTACTGCTGAAGCCATTTTCACATATTTACTATTTACATATCCCTGAGACATCCGTGATAACAGCTCAAGTGGACTTAATGTCTCACTAAATCCAGACAGGATTTAGTAGCAAGGTTTACCTTGCTACTAAATAATGCTGTCTATTAATCTCATTGAAACACCCAGTTAAAGGTCCTAAAAACTGCTTAACTGATAAAAGTCACTAGATGCCCATTTTTTTTGTTCTCTATATTATTCAGCTTTCAGTCAGAATTCTCTCTGTTCAAATTCTGCTGAAAAGATAAAAAGCCAAAGCATCACAAATTAATAATTAATACTAGTCTTATTACAGTAATACTATATCAATGACCTTTCACTCTTACAGACTGATTCAGAATATGACTTTCTTAAACCTCAATTGTATTGTGCGTGTGAGGGTAATCTGTAGAACTTCAACTCCATTCCATGTTTGCCATTTCATTCAAGTTTCCCCAATGATTCATGTTTTTTTCCACACGAGATCTATTAACAAATACAATCAAACCCAAAAATTCCTACCTGAGGCTTTGGATAACAACCTCTATTCTTATGATTTTTGCTTAATTAACTACTTAGAATATTTTTCCAGTTCCATGATTCTCACAACTAAAACTCTTAATATATATATATGTGGTGGGTTGACCCTGGCTAGAGACCGGATGCCCACCAAAGCCCACTCTATCACTCCCCCTCCTCAAATGGGCAGGGGGAGAAAATTATAACGAAAAGCTCGTGGGTGGAGATAAGGACGGAGAGAGATCACTCACCAATTACTGGCACGGGCAAAAACAGACTCGACTTGGGGGAAAAAACAAATTTACTTTATTACAAAATCAAAATCAGAGGAGAATGAGAAGTAAAACCAAATCTTAAAACACCTCCCCCATCCCTCCCTTCTTCCCGGGCTTAATCTCTTTCCCGATTTTCCACCTCCTCCCCCCAGCAGCACAGGGGGACAGGGAATGGGGTTAGGGTCAGTTCATCACACGGTGTTCCTGCCGCTGCTTCCTCCTCAGGGGGAGGTCTCCTTCCCCCGCACCAGCGTGGGGTCCCTCTCACGGGAGACAGTCCTCCACCAACTGCTCCAACGTGAGTCCTTCCCATGACTGACAGCTCTTCACGAGCTGCTCCAGTCTGGGTCCATTCCATGGGGTGCAGTCCTTCAGGAAGGGACTGCTCCAGCGCGGGTCCCCCACGGGGTCACAAGTCCTGCCAGCAAACCTGCTCCGGCGTGGGCTCCTCTCTCCACGGGCTACAGGTCCTGACAGGAACCTGCTCCAGCGCGGGCTTCCCGCGGGGTCACAGCCTCCTTCGGCATCCACCTGCTCCGGCGTGGGGTCCTCCACGGGCTACAGGTGGTCATCTGCACCACCATGGACCTCCAGGGGCTGCAGGGGGACAGCCCGCTTCACCCTGGTCTTTCACCACTTGTTGGGGGGGGAATCTCTGCTCCGGCGCCAGAGCCCATCCTCCCCCTCCTTCTTCACTGACCTTGGTGTCTGCGGAGTTGTTTCTTCTTACATCTTCTCACTCCTCTCTCCAGCTGCAAAGTGTGCCGCTTTTTTTTTTCTCCCTTCCTTTTTTTTTTCTTAATTATGTTATCACAGAGGCGTTACTGATTGGCTCGGCCTTGGCCAGCGGCGGGTCCGTTGCTGTAGCCGGCTGGCATTGGCTATATCGGGTCGGACATGGGGGAAGCTTCTGGCAGCTTCTCTCACAGAAGCCACCCCATGTCCCCTCCCCCACTGCTACCAAAAACCTTGCCACGCAAACCCAATACAATATATATGGATCACTGCACAGAACCAAATTTATAAATAATGTACAAACAAAAGTATTTGGAAAAATTTAGAGCTAACTAGCAGAGGGAAAAAATGAGGAGACCAGAAATTCAGAAGATAAATAATAATCCTCAAATGAAGAGTTCTAGCCTGGTTGTTACTCTGAACTAGGATCAGAGGAAGAATATTGCTTAAGCTTATCTTCACATGAAAATAACTACACATATTATAGCTTTAATCTTGTTTAAATTAATATAATTTAACTGCTGAAAATAGTTTGGGGATATTTGTTTCAATTTATTTTGCTTAAGTTGATTAGGAGAGGCCTTGAAGTATGTTTTGCACACGTACACTCCACACATACTGTTGGCCAAAATGAGACTGACTGGCCACGTATTTCTGTTTCATTTTAACTAGGAGAGGGTGTATTGGGTCTGGCTGAGATGGAGTTAATTTTCCCCAGAGCAGCCCTCATAGCACTGTGTTTTGTATTAGTAGCTAGAAAGATGTTGATAACACAGCAGTGTTTTGGTTACTGTAAATTGGACAAATTGAGATTTCACTTCAACTTGTGTTGTGTTTTGTATTGGTGGCTCAAGGGGTGTTGATAACACAGCAATGTTTTGGTTACTGCCGAGCAGCGCAAGCACAGCATCAAGGCTGGCTCTCCAACATTTCACCCCCCAGTAGGTTGGGGGTGGGGAATATCTTGGGAGGGGACACAGCCAGGATAGCTGATCTAAACTGACTAAAGGGATATTCCATATCATATGACATCTGCTGAATAAAAGCAAGGGGAAGGGAGGGGGAAGGGGGAGGGCATTAGTTATTTACATTTGTCTTCTGAGGTAACTGCTACACCTCCAGAGCCCTGCTTCCTGAGAAGTGGCCAAACATTGCCTACTGATGGGAAGTAGAGAATAAATCTTTTGTTCTTTTGCTTCTGTGCGTGAAGCTTTGCTTTGTTTCTATTAAACTGCCTTTTGTCTCGACCCAGGAGTTTGGGGTTTTTGTTCCATCTTATTTTCTCCCCTCCCCATCCTGCTGAGGAGGGGGGTGATAGAGTGGCTTGGTGGGCACCTGGCATTCAGGCAAGGTCAATCCACCACAGAGGGTAATATCTTTGGTAGAAAAAAAAATGGAGGATTTTTGAACCACCACTAGTGGAAAACTCAAAAAAGTTAAAAAAATACACAAGTAAACTGAGCAGAAAAAAATATATTTTACTATCCAAGTTTAAAAAAGAAAGAAAGGGAAAGTGAAATACAGGTTGAAGTGAAATCTCAATTTGTCCAAATCCAAAACAAAAAATCCAACTTTTAGCTTAACGGTGCTAGGTGTCACCCCACATTTTTAAGACAGAAACACAGACAGACAGTGTATACATACAACCATCAAAGTTATGAACACTTCTCTAGTGCTTCCTCTTAATGTTTCACCTTTTAGGTTTAATCTTCTGCAGGAGCTAGCCAAGCATGATGAGTGAAGCTTTTCTGCATCTATTCATTGCTTTTAATCACTAATAATCAAAGATAGTCGTCATCAGAGTTTGTGGAGGTGGGGAAAACTGTCAGCACTAAAGTTTTCTAGTACACATGTTCAGGCCCAAGCATAACTTATCATCTCAACCACTAGAATTCTCAAATTTCTTACAGAAACATTTATTTTTAGGACTTCTGTCAAAAACAGTATGGTAACTAGCTTGCATTCCCTAAACTGTCAATACTAATGTAGAACTGACCATGAATTAGGTGCAAGACTTCCTACAATCCACGCAGAAATTAAATTAATAATTTAATATTGTAGATTCAACCCAGCTGCCAATGAATCCAAGAGAGTTGCATTTGTTTACGCTGAGATCAGGAGCAACAGCATTACCAACTGAAAAACCCAGTGAAAGGCCATCAAAAATTATTTTTAATATAGAAAAAATAAACACAATGAAGAAAAATAGCTGCTAAACCAAAAATCAAACACCACTGCAGTTCCAAAGATACAGTCAATAAAAAAAAAAAAAATTGAGTAATTGAAAGGAACAAACTTGAAATTCAGTTTTTTTGGTATGTCCAACATTAAGATTTGGAAAATCTGTCATGACACTGCAACGCATGATTTCAACTACAACACAGAAAGTAGGATCAAAGTCATGCAAGTCACACAACCACAAAACACTACAACACAAGTGTTCTCAGTATTCAACTGTTCTTGTCATATAAATCAATACACAATGCAAATAAATTCTTACCCATCCCATTACGTAAGCCGTATGAAGGAAATGTTCCCACCTTATAAAAACAGAAGGATGAGGTTCGGCCTTTCTTTAAAGGAACCTTTGCTCTCTACAACAGCTATAAAAACAGTAACTGCAATGAAATTTAAGGGAAGCAGAAGCAAAACTGTACAGCTGTTGTAAAATGAATGCCTTATTCCTTGAAAAACAAACCAACCAACCAATATATTAAGTGAAATAAGTTGATGAGATCTGACAGAGAGATAGTTACTGGTCACTTAAATGACTCATTGTACCACGGAAATTTTCAAACTGATATAACAAGGATAAGACCTCTGCATGCTAATACTGGCAGGTTGCTAGATATTAGACGTTTAGCTATATTGAAAAGTAATTAGTATGTTACAAATTGTTTCAGTTTCAATATTGTCTTCTTGGAAACAACATATCTGATCATATTAATCCCTGACCTCCATTTTCTTAACTTACAAATACGACAGCAAGTTAGAATTACATACGTGTGCTAATATGGTGGGAAATAAAGTAGGTGAGATGTGGGGTTTTTTGTATTATTTTCTTTCAAAATGAAGTTCAGTTGAGATCCTATACTTAGGCCTCAACATCTTCAGCTACATCTTGGATCTTAATGTATCTCATAATTCTTGATATCAGCCTACAAGATTTGCATAATCCATATTCTTCTGTTTCAGACATTTAAAAGTTTGATTTTACCATAGCCATAATCCAAGAGCTGCTCCTGGCAGCTTACAGCAGCAGCAGGTTTGCTTACAAATGCCCTGAAAAGCTTGAGTATGTAATGCTTCATAAAGGTTCTGCACTCCAAGTACCTATTTACTGAACCACATTTCTAGATGGTGGACTCAACACATACTTACTTAAATGAGTGGCTGACAATCCTATCTCTATAGGGTTTTTGTCAAGCTAATTCAAGAAAGTGTTTCGTACCAATCTATAAAACTAAATCCATGCTTGCTTAGCGTTCCTGAAGAGAAAGTCTTTCCAGAATCATGTTTTTCATTTTACAACTTTACATTGTTATTTGGGGAAGAGGCAGGGGATCAGAGTAATATATACACTAGTAAGAATCACACTATCTCTTCACCTTCAATATTTTATTCATGGAAGGCAATACATCACACCGAATGCAGAAGTGAATATGACTTTTTTTTTTTTTTGTTTTCCTAAACTGGGTGGAAAGGTAAATAGCTTTAAAATTCTCTTCGCAGCTTGTAAGAATGTACTTTTAATGATGGATCACTTGGGTTGTGCTTACAAGAAACATGGCTCATATAAAATATCTTCAGAATCATAGTAATTAAAATTAAATCTGAATAAACACTTTAATTAAATTTTTACCAATAAAATAAATAGTTAATATCTTTGACCACTGGGTATGAACTTAAAACTTTGATATTGGCACAAAACAACTCATCAGTACCCACAGAGTTGGACATTAAAGAAAGAGAATCGCAACAGTTTTGTGTCCAAATTCATACAAATATTTAACTTAAGTTTCATCCATGAGATCCAGCTCTAGCTGGAATCGTTCAGACTAATGCAATTGCAGAAGAAAAATCAGAAATTTTGAGACAGACTGCAGCAGAAAGTGATCACATCTTAGGCAGTCTTTAAAGACTGAAAGGTTTCTATATATTAAACCTGGTTTTGGTTTGGTTTTGGTTTTTAAATCTCCTGCCTTTTTTTCAAGGATGAACAAACCTACTGCTATTTTTATAAACCTTTTTTTTCATTCTTACTTGCACATTTTTGCCTCTTTAGCATTCCCTTTGGTAAACAAACACAGCTTTCATTGAGTTGAGTGAGAATGAAAATTACTGACTCAGTAGTGAACAGTATAAACACCGTCTGCTTCTTCTGAAAAGTACAGTTCATCTTCACAAGTATCTGCAGCTTCCATGTACTTGCTTTCACAAAACAACTGAATTTTTTGAATGGATATATTAAATGCAAGAAAAAGTAATGGTCACTAATATTTTTATTTGGAAGTCAGTAGGGATTATGCTTTTTCAGTGAAAACTGTGCGTATGACTGAAAAGGAAAAATCTGACAGTCTGAGGCACATACCTATGACTGTCTGTCAAAAGGAGTGTCAAACACTGTCTTTAGTTTTGTTGATATATTCCCTTATCACACCACAATTTAAGACCAAGGAAAAGGAGAGCCAATGCATCTGCCTACTCCACCATCACTAGCCAGCTACTGAACTGCAATTTCCAGAAATTAAGCTACAAATTATTCTTATTGCTTTTCTATTTATATTAGTTCCCTTTGTATTATATAATATTATTTTTAGCAACTATTTTCTCTAGCTCAACCCTTTGCCCCTACTTACACAACCCTGTAAGCTTCTCTTCCACACACATTTGAAGGTTAGCCCATTTAATTTTCTGCTTCAGTATAGACCTTTTCCTTTCTTTTAACAGCATTTGTTCTAAAGTCATTCTTAGCTTTTTTTACACTACATCCTGATACTACAGATCATCTTTTTCTGTATTCCAGAGAAAAATCTGTCCTTTCTCTTAAGAGCGAACTTTCTGTCTCTTTCCACAGGAAGCCAAATATAATTATATACAAAACAATAACTAGAAAAAGAATACAAACAAATACATTTGAAATAAACAACTCTATCCCCCCACTAAGTCTCCTTACTAGATTTAAGTCTCCCTGAATTTACCTCAGTGGCTCCAGACCCAAGATAGGACTCCAATTCTTTTTTTTTTTCAGTCCTCCTTAAGATACACTTCGTTAAACCGATTTTGCTCATTCTCTATTTATTGGTAGATGCTTTCTGCAATAGCTATTTTAGAGAGATATTCACATAAATAAGTATTTCAAGGATCATTTGTCTTCCAAGAACTCCGGAAGTAAAACCCATCCCACATTTCTTCACTATAGGCTTTCGTAATGCTCTTTCAGCTTTTATTACAGAACTTTCTTTAAGATTTCCCAGTTAACAAAGCCAGATCACTATGCTAATGACAGGAACAACCAAGAGATACAACTTCAAGAGGGTTCTCAAGCTTTGACTGCTTGAAAATGGTAACTTTGACGTTATGCAAAGGGCTCCAGAGTACTCCCCAAGAAGAGGTGTTCAGACAAGAGAAAGCTGTGGCCTTGCATGCAATTGCATTTTCAAGATTTGCCTTTTACCAGTTATTACTTGCAAGGTTAAAACCCTGGCCAGGGGAACCAGAGAAGGTCTGGGGGGTGTCACGGGCATTACATATAAGGAAACATACTTTAATAATATACAGATAAGCTAGCCTTGATATCCAGTGAAGCACTATTATGAAGAAGCCACCCACTGCATAAGGTAAAGCAAGATTCTACACAGTGACCCATCCTCCCCAGGACCCTGCCACATGCTTCCCAGGATCTCTGCCATAGGCATGTTCTTCCCTCAGCACCTGGAGTCATGTTGTTCCATTTTTCTGGGTCTTTTACCCTCCCCCTTCTTTTCTCTGTCCTGTATATATTTAAGAGTCCCAGGCTCCTGGGACACTCCCTTCAGACTTTCCTCCTACAAGCACTATCCTCTCCTTTCACTACCCTCTTCATTTCCCTATTTTACAGTTTTCTTGTTCATACCCTTCACCTGCTCACTTCTCACACAGCCGCCTTCTACTGCAATCAACAACCTCAGGAACTTACCTCCCCCTAAAAGTTTATGAGCTTTCAAAATCTATCACAGACAGTAACACCAATCATGGACTCACAGTCCAAGACAGTTCCATTTTATTCTACTGTTCATTCAGGTATTTGCATATGTGTATATATGGATAACTTCCTTCGTCTGCCTACTATCAAGAGAGATTTCAAGGTAAAATGCAAATAGCAATCCATTTTGATGAGAGACAGAAGGATGTTTCAGCTGGTGAAAAAGTAAAGATAAAGGACTATCTATTTCTGACTTCATAAATTTGGATTGTTTGATGTTCAGCTAATCCTGAAACCTACTTAGGGTTTTCTCACAAATCCACAGTCAGAGCTGAAGAAGAGCCATCCTTTGAAAGAAGATGCAGCAGTTTATGGTGAAACATCATTATCAGAGAAAAATCTGTAGAGTATTCCACAGGGTGATGTATTTTATCTCTGAGGAGATATAGTGTGCTGTAATTACTTTGTTAGAAGCAAGTATACACCTTTGTAAAGCAATTGGAGATGATTAATAAAAAACACAATTCTGAAAATTTTCAAGTTCTGTTCTTCCATCACAGTTCTGAGTGTTTGCATTACTCTCCTTCTTTTTAAAAGTTCCTTAATCCTTTGAATAGTTCTTACTATTGTGCTTATTACATATTGAGATTGAATTCTCCTACTAATTGTCTGCAGTGAAGTTTGAAAGGATTTGTTGCTATAGCAATACTTCAAGTTGATTCAGAAATTAATGATGAAAGAAGTGGCAATTTTTACTACAGAAACATGGGAGAGTGCTAAAAGGCTTCCGGCCAAAAAAGACCAGTAAGATTTTGCATAGGTGACCAATATAGAGCTCACAGGTATAAAACCAAGCCTTTCATATCATTACATTCTATATGCATAATGGATATCTCATGCTTCAGTATGTGCAGCATGAATGTTGCTGCCTTAATACCCCAAGATGGGCTCAGCCTCTGTTGTGTTTCAGGAAGTCCTACGAGAGCACAGAGATCTGTCTGCTTTCGCACATAATGGCACCCTACGGGACAAGCTCCTCTACATTAGGTTAAGGAAAGGGAATCAACTACTTTTCTCTACACATTTGACGTTGTTTCAGTGTTTTGTGGAGACCTTTATTTTGCATTTTTAGTGAATGTAATTATGTTGCTTCAAGATAATGACCTGCTTGCTCTCATTCCTGAGTAATAGCCATGAAGCCGAAAAGCGTTTTCCTGGTCATACAAAACAAAAAGAAGTAATTAATACTCTACACTAAGACTGCTATTATCTCACCAAATTATTTAGTTTTGTTGCAGCTGAGTACCTTCTACAAGGTATTTGAGGTTTTAGAGAGAATTGCCTTTTTTGGGGGGGGTGCTGGGGAGGTGGGGGAGGGAGTGGAGCTTGACTTGCTATTTCAATCCTATAAAGAATAGTGTGGCTCTAAGTAACTGTTTATAATGCGAGGCTGAAGGAAGTGAAATGCTTTGCTTCTTCAGTATGTATTTAGTAAGATTTTTTTTATTATTTTTTTAAAGCATGATTTGACTGCCTTAATGTTTTGGTTTGTTTTTTGGTTTTTTTTCCTGCTACTAGAAACCCACACAATTACTGAACTCAACAAATTTACTTATTTCATAATGAAATGATGGAGTTGTAGCTAGTGGCAGATTGCCCCTCAGAGGTATTTTATAAATCCTTGTGGATGATATATAGCATTTTTTTCCCTTCAAGACTGTCAGGGTTATATCCTTTAGATGCTACAGATGATACCTCAGACCTTCATGCAGAACTGTTGGGAAGATTTTTTCAAAAACTACTAATCCTAGATGCTCGAGTTGCCCTCTCCCACTTAGGCAAGGAAGATGCAGGACAACGCCTGTTGTCAAAACTCTGTAGACTTCACCTGGAAAGAGGTCTCTATGTCTCACATGGAATTCTAAGGCCCTTGAAGGGCTTTCAGCATCCAGCTTTAGTGCACCTAATGCTGTCAAGTAAAGTAGTAATGGACAGAATGGTACTCATGAGCACAGCTAGGGCTAAGCAAGCAAACAACATTGCACAAAACACCTTAGTCAAACATAGGCATTGAGATTAGAATATTTTCTTTAACAGAAGAGGTACATCAGAGAAATTCAAAGTTGTTTTTTTTGTTTTTGTTTTTTTCTTTTAATCTCATCCCCCACAAATATCTCAGTCCCCTATTACTTTATAAATAAGAGGGAAACCTTTGATTTTTTGTTTGTTTGTATTATAAGCTTTCACATGTCATGATTCATATTCTTCCATGGGGATATACTAGGAATGCAGAAGGACAGATTACCATCTACACACACTAGGAAATTATATTTACATGTCATCACAATGCCTTCTCATTCAGAGGTGGAAAAAAAAAAAACCAAAAACCTGAAATATTTATTATAGAGCACAATTTCATCAACTGTTGAATGTAATTGGGCAATCCTGAATCCTCAAATCGCATTCACTACTGTGACAAAAACTTGCTACAAACTAGCAGAGCAGCCACAACCTCCTGGAGATCAATACCAGGCATAGTGCTCACAACAGAGACTGGGTACATTATCAGATGGTTAGTCTGCGTGGAGCACTGTGATACTGTGGCTACACTGATGTATTGCATCTGGCTAAATGAACAAAATCCTGAATTTGCTTGCAGGAAAGTTTTCCAAATTAAACAGTTAGGTTTTTGTTTAGAACAAAAGCACAGCAAACAGAGGAGGATAGGTAATGGCACTGACAACTGGCTACATTTTCAGACCGTATCCAGGAAAACATTTTCCCATAATCCATACTGTAGCTGTATTATTAAATATTTCTCTGTAACTATCTCCATAAAGATTCATTTACAGAAGTATCAAACTGCCTCTAGCTCTCATTTCAGCAACTGAACATTTATCATTTGTAATATAAATTACATCTTTTGGTTTTGTTTTTCCAAAAACTTTCCAACCATAGAAAAGACCTTGCATTCAGTTTGCAAATAACTAATGAAGAAATTCACTTCAGCCTACCTTTCTTTACACAAATTGATGCCTCCACCATGAAACCACATACTCTGAACAGGAGAGAGGGTTAATCTTCCATCCTCTCCTATTTTACACACAGTAATTTCAACAATTTATATCCAGGAGAATGACTTTTCCTTGCCCTCACTGAATCTCCTAGCCAGGCTTGCATGCAGAAGGTTGTGTTCCAATGGCATTCAACCAAGGCATAAGCAGTAGAAAGTGTTGCAGCATGCTCTTATCCCCTCTTAAAACAACACATAAATAACTTCTGTGCACAAAGTGCCAACCTAAATATGGCACACCAGATTTAGAATAAATGAATTTATTCTGTTTTGCACCCCAACACCATCAGGAGCATATCTCAGTGTATATTCTAAAACATTCTTTGTTGGATGGACTGAGGGGAACAGTTTGTGTGTCTAGAGGCGTAGTTGATATACACACTCTCAGCATCTCTAACTGAGAGTTTCACACATTACAGCAGCTGTGCAGTTCAGTAGAACTGATGTTGTTCTATTGAAGAAAGACACAGAATGAAGTCATGGAGGATGTAGCAATACTGTTGAATGAATTTGCAAAACAGACTATTTTGGTGTTACCAGGCTCTTTCTTTTCATTCCAATTTACAAATCAATTTAAACATCTGTTACATATTCACAACCTAAGGTACTTAAACATAGCTGAAGATACTGGCAGAGACTGCATTACATATCCTCCCCCACATACTCTTAACCATACTGCTCCTTATTTTAAAGCTTAATTATATATTTTCATTAAATGAAAAGTTGCCACTACAGTAAGGGACAGTAATAATAATAGTAATATTATGTACTCAACTCAGCAACCATGTATTCATATGCACTGAGCAGAGCTTTCATTGCCTTCAATTACCTCACAGATATTTTGTCTCATCCTTAGAGAACCACATCTGCTGAGAGTACAACCTCTTCTTAATGGCAAACAAGCCATAATATGATAACAGACAAAATTAATTAAGGTCATCCAGATCACTTCAAACTTTCTTCTAGCGTCAAACACCTTTTGCACCCCTTCCCCTTCAAGTCACATAACGTCAGCACAGTAATTGCCAGCACAAAGCATGGATTGAGGCTTTCTGTCCGCTAAAATCAAGACACAGGGAAGAGGGAAGGTATGAACGCAAGATCTATAATGTTGCAGTATTTATGTAGAAGAAATTTCCACCTTAGTCATGATAGATTTTTCTTTAGCATTTCAGGATTCGATCCTGAAAACATTCATAACACTAAGACTAAAATCCAAATACTAATGCAAGAAAGGGAGGTTGAATAGTTTTAAAGCAGCAACTATAGCTTTGTAATGAAGAGTGTCATATGCATAACAATTTCTTAGACCAGCTTACAAATTAACCAAGACATTTTAATCCTTAACACTAAGACTGTAATTTAAGACACCATTGAGCACTGTTTGTGATGTTTCATATGGTCATGGTTGGTTTCCACCATGAAAACCTATTTCTGAGACTGCTACTCTGAATTATATTGACAAGCTGTTGGATGCAGGCTATATTACTACAAGTAAGATGAAATTTAAATTTCTTTCAGTAACAGATATAAAAATGAATTACACTTGACAATATAACATCATAAAAGGTATAGGTTGGAAGGGACCTTAAAGATCATCTTATTCCAACCCACTTGCCATGAGGAGGGACACATATACAGTTATACGATATCAAGCATGCAGTGAGCTCCCTCCAGAAAGTTACTATTAATCTACTTTAAAATTATATTAATTTTTACCTTACAACAGTTTCTGTAATAAATTAGGTTCTACTTCTTTTGAATGAAATGTGAAAGGATATTCAATTTCTGGATTTGGTAGCAGAGTGCAGCTGGTAGATGAAAAGAAGAAAACTTGTGACCTGTTTTGATATAGCTTGCAGCAAGTCAGATGAATTTTATACTGGATTATCCCTGGAGTATTTCATTGCTTTGCTATTAAAACCCAACAAAGCTGCTACCTCCAAAATAGTCCAAGAGTTTTCAATGTTTCAGTTCAACTGACATTTCTTCCCTAAAGCTGAAGTTACCCGGTTAACATGCACGCGGTACTGAAGTAAAAACACATTACTTTGAATGACATTCAGCACTAGAAAATGTAATCTTCATATTGCTCTACAGGGAAATAATGTACACGTAAAAGCTTCCGGTAATAGCAGAACTATTAAAAAATAAAGAAAAAAATAAAAGAGCAAAACATGAAAACTTTTTAGGGGACCCAACATTAGAAAACCCTACAGTACTTCTTACGTGTCACGGAGAATTGCTACCATATGAGTTACGAGTTTGCTTCCATGCTGAGGCACATTTATGAAAGCCACCAAACCGGGCTTCCGTTCTGGAAAAAGCAGCATTACTTACTGCAGTCCTGGTCCAACACAAGTAAGCAAACCAAGCACTGTCAGATTAAATATACAGAAACAGATGAAATAAAATCAGTATATCATTCACTGACTTTGATGTGTATGGGTATGTAAATTGAAAAAAAAAAAAAAAAAACAAGCAAGCAACGATGAACATATCAGACAATGTAGGGTGTAAACACAGGAAAACATATTGCTTGGGCAAAACCATCCTCAAGACACGTCCTGGCTTTTGTTTGGTTGGGTCTTTTTTTTTTTTTAAAGTTTCTCCATGTGTGTCAGCAATACTGAAGTTACAGTTCTATCTGTGACTACTTCTATATATGGTCAATACAGTATGTGCCGGGTTTTGCGTTTTTCCAAAAGTAATCCCCGACAATCAGAAGCCTGATAATCAGTAAGAAAACCCGCACGAGCAGATCTATAGCCTTGCACACACGAGTCCATTCAGGTTTCTCTGCCCCGAGACTCACACAGCGAAGGGAACACAGCTAGCTCTGCTTTTAAGTAAATACTTGGGCTCCACTTCAGACGCTCCTGTGGGTGCGCTGGCAGCGCCCACCCTGCCCACTGAAGCCTTCCCAAACTCCGGCTGCACGGCAGCCCGCAGCCCGGTACAGCCCCGAGGAACAGCGCGGATCCCAGGCAGGAGGAGACTCCGCGCACCGTGCGCGGGGAGGCTGCGGGGGCACCGCCCGGCCGGGGGTTCCGCGCACCGCTGCGCACTCCCCACTGCCCCGGCGGGACAAGCCCGGCAGCCGGCGGCACGTCGAGCCTTGCTCGGGGCTCCCGGTGCGAGCCGCTGCAGGACGGGACAGCCGTGCTGTGCGGCCGAGGTCCCCGATCCCACCGGAGGTGCGAGCACACGGGCGCGTACGGCGTGGCGGCCGGTACCTCGCCTCGCTCTTCAAGGGGCGCAGCAGCCCTCGGGAGCGGCCGCTCCGCCGAGCCTCACGGGCAGGAGGGCAGCCCCGCCGCGCTCCGCGGAGCCCCCCGGCGGCCGCATCCGCTGCCACCGCCTCAAGAGCAGCCCCTGGCCTCGGGCGGACGGGGAACAGCAGGCAGAAGGTCCCGGGAGCAGCAAGCAGGGGGTTCCGCAGCTCTTCAAGACGCCGAGCCCCAGGGACAGTCCCCGCAACTTTCCCCGCGGGAAGCCCCGCTGCGCTGCCGGCTCGGGCGGCGCCGCACGCCGCTCTCCGCCACCGGCACCGCAGCAGACAAGAGAGAAAAACCAAACAAAAGCCCCTCGGACCCTCCCGCGCCGGCATTCCTCTTCCTACCTTCCCAGTTCTCAGCGACCCCGAGCCGCTCGCTCCGCGACGCCCGCTCCCCGCGGCGCCCAGGTGGCGTTAGGAGCGCGCTTCCCACGGGCGGCGCGCCCCCGGCGGCCGGCACATCCCCCGCCGGGCGCTGCCGGGAGGAGGGCGCTCCGCACCCGCCCGCGCCGCTGCCGCCGCCGCACCTGTGCCCGGGCAGCGGCACCGCCCCCTTCAGGCTCGCCCCCTGGATGGGCGGGGGCGCGCCGGGACCCCTCGCACCGCGCCCGCCGCCGGACCGCCCCGCGCCGCCGCCACCGCCCTCCCCATGCAGCTGCCGCACGAGGGGCACCCTGGCACCGCCGCGCCGCTCATTGGCCTGACCGCCGCTGACCTCACGGGGGCCGGCCCCGCCCCTCCCGCCCGCCGCCCCGGCCCGGACCGGGAAGGTGCCCCGGGGCCGCCCCGCGGGAAGCCGGGCGGTGGTGGCGGGTCAGGCGGGCTGCGGCCACCGGGCGGCACCTCCGAGGCGCGATGCCGGGCGGCCGACGTCCCTCAGCGGCCCTGGGCCGGTGGGACACTGCGGGGAGTGGCGGTGCGCGGGCGGGTGGGGATGAGCGGGCGGGGATCTGCCCGCGACCCCTGGCTCGAGGTGCAGGGGGTTCAAAATAGAGGTTTGCAAAAACCATCCCCTGCCCTTGGCGGCTGCCTGCGAGGTAGAAATGACTCACAGCAAATGAAATTATGTGAAGTCTTCCCTTCACCTGCAATGGTTTCCTCTCTTTTCTGTTTTTTTTTAGTATCTATTTTATTGGTTTTAATTGAGATGTATGAGCAGCTATTGCTTGAAGATTGTGGTCCTGCTTGTGGAAAATAAATAATTTTCCGTTGCATATTAAATATGCCTCTTAATGGGGCATATAACATCAACCAAGTCACATATCATCATATAGCTCCATCATATATTTTAATGTGGTATTGATTCATTTCTAGCAATCTTGCCAAAGACTTGCTTAAAATACTCTCCCCTCTCAGCTAATCAGGACACGCTACTAACTCATAGAAAGCCAAATAACGTATTAGCGTTTGCCTATGCACAATTAAAGGATGTTGAACCAGAAGAGCATAGGAAATTTTTCACATTTTAAAAAGATCTTGTAAATGTACGTGATAAATGTTTACAGCAAACTGAGGTGTCTCATGCTTCCATGTTTCTTCTGTCATAAAAGATTAATAAGTTTAACTTGAAATCCTTTGACACAAAGAATGTTCAGAATTTGGCACTTGTTTTGGTGGGCCACGTTGCTTGCGGTGAAACTGCTATGGCAGAAGGGAGCAGGGTGTATTCTGTTTGCCTGCTGGTGTATTTCTTGGTTACATGTAAGACAAAAGTTTACAAACTGCTACTCTGGAAAATATAAATATAACAGCAATATATACTATGGAGGGTTCTAATTCACTATTGATTTTATAAATAATATTATTTCAATTAACTACTACCTTCAGAAAGATTTTTTTTAAGTTGAGGTCCATCTTGCACCTTGTGCATTAAGTGAAAATGGATTACCTGCTCGTTAGAGATCCTTTCTCTGCTACAGAAATGCCACCCATCCAGGGTGGTGGGTCTTCTTCACCCTTCACACTGTGCTGATGCCACGCTTACGAAAGGGGCTGCATCCTGTGTTCTGATGCCAGGATTTTCACAGAACATGCTGTAAAATCCTTAGTGACAGGTAGTTGTGACCAGAAACTGTGAAAGAATATATGAAATTTGGGATACTAAATTTTCAACACTTGAAAAAAAGTCTGCTGTTTTTCCAGGAATTCAATGATCACTTCATAACAATCTAAAAAATACCTATGGGATGAAACAGCAAAACAAACAAACAAAATAAATAAATAAATAAATAAATAAATAAATAAAATAATCTTCCAAACGAAAAATCAAGACCTCTTGATGCGGCAAGATTCCTCTGTTCTTGAGCTCTCTATATATTTGCTTTACTGCCTATCTATGATTTTCCTTTTCCCTTGCATCTAAAAATAGCACCAGAAATCACACTATACCCTGTAACCTGAGGCTGGGGTTTCAGAGCAGCCAAGAGCCCCTGGGGCTGAATCGTCTCAGGTGACCCTTCAGACCATGGCTTGTCCTTGGAGTTTCTGCTCCTCAGCTGACAAGGGCTCAGAAGTCAGAGGTGAGGTCACAGGATGCATCTCTGTTTTTTAAGATTGTAATAGAAATAGTGTATTTCCTTTATGCTGTTGAAGCTGTAGTTGAAAAAAATATAATAGATAATTTGATAATCTTTCCCCTTTGTCTTCTGGTTTAGCTGTTATATTTGCATAAATGCTTCTCAGTTGTGAGCACAGAAAATACAGCTGAGAGGATCTCAGATTGAGGTGGATAATATATGAACACATGGATCATTTACATGGTGGGGGGGGGGGGGGATGGGGGGGAAAATCCCAAATGGTAAATCACAGTATGATTAGACCAGGGTCAAAAAGTACATAGCTTTGTATCCACCATAACCTCATTGATTTCTGAGGTTGTGGCAAAAATTATCTCTGTATATGGTGCAGAATGTATTTTAGAAAATACGTTTTTTTAAGAAGCAAGCTGAGATCAGCTTGACTTTGAATTTGCCTTGCTTTAAGACACATATCAATACTTTATAAATCAGAGCCCAGATCCCTAGTACAATCGTGTACCATAAATACATTTAACCTTGAGTCATGCAAAGTGAGCCCTTAAAGGAAGTGTATACGCATTAGAATCAATGATCCTAGAAAACACATATTGGATAATGTCTTGTATAAAGAAGTAAGTGTCAAGACAGTCAAGGAATGGTGTAGGGAAGCCTAGGGGAGGGGAATAAATTTTGCAGTAACACTGCTAAATAATGTCCTTTATGGGAAAAATCCATTGACTTTAACAAGATCTTCAGCTGAGCAGAGACCAGAGGTTCAAACCTGCATAGTATAGTTCCTAGGTATAATATTAGTCTTTGCAATATATTCTTAAGAAGGGACAGAGGTGAAGATTAATTAGAAGACTTGTTTTGTGGGTTTGGTTTTTTTGTTTGTTTGTTTGTTCAAACTAGGAAATACTACTTGATTATCTTTTTTGAGGTATCTGTGGGAATAAGAAGCAAATCTGGCATCAGAAGTTGCTCATCTCTCAACGTCTAGATTCATTTCTGCTCTCACTGAACAACATAGAACTTACTTGCTGTATGAGTCTCCTTGGAGGATCAAGACCAAGTCACCATGAGCATGCCAGCCCTCGCAGAGAACAGCACTGCAAGTATGATGGGGATGTACAACTGAGTACCGGGAGGCTGAGCAACTGGACAGGCTGATGCACAACACATACTTTTCACTGCATGTTGAGGACCGCTGAATTTGCAGCCTCGTCTTTGTTGATGCTGATTCTGCATCCTTGGCCTCCTGCAATTTTTGTGCCTGTATGCATGCCACTCCTGTTCCCAGAGTCTGTGCAGTCATCCTCTTGATGCTCTCTGGTTGTGTACCTGGCAACTAAGATCCAAACAAGCTCCTTAGGAAATCAACTCAGTTATCTCTATTGAGCACTCCTTGAAGTTATCCTTGGAGGACCTTCTTGGGCAACACCACTTTCTCATCCATGGTGACATTCATCACATGGAAGCAGGAATCACATGGTTTCATTCAGAAGTTCAACAGATTACTATCATCTTTTACTTTTTGCTCCTTCCTTTTTTTGCTCCTCTGAGACATCAGAACCTCATGTCTGTAGAATTTCTAATTTTAAGCTTCAATTTATTTCTGAATATTTTTTGTCCATTTGTCTTGCATGACACTGCTGGCCTTGGCTTGAGCTAGCTCACCGTTCTCTTCTGTTTTAAGATCTTTATAATGCCCCTCCATACTTTTTCTTTTGCTAGGCTAAAGTTGTGCTTTCCTAGTCTTGTTTTGTAACATGAGCCCTCCACTCTTCTGCTTATCCAAGCTGCACTTGTGTATCCTCTTTGGTTTTGAGTTGAGTTTCCTTCAATATGGGTGAAATTATATACCAGTTTTAGATTAGGTACTAAATATGAACAGTTAGAAAGAGCTCAGAAGTGGTGTGAGTGTCCTGAACTGTAAGCTGGTGTTCACCTTGCTATTTTCACCACTCCATCACATTGCTGGCTAATAGTTACCTCTGACCAAATAGTACCAATAAGGTTTTGTTTCACTTCTTTTGTTTCCAGGTGATAACCCCCAGCTCATGGCAGGAATTCCTATATTTGGCTCCTATATGCGTTATCCTGTTTTGTCCTATTGTATTTCTTACTTTATGCTTTACTGTGACCTTATGGTCACTCAATTTTTTTTTCATCTGATCACCAGATACTCAGTCAGCACTGGCAGCACCTCTGACCATCATCTCACCAACAACCTCAGCTGGCAGAGCCCTTCCTTTGGCCAAGGCTGAGTAACTGCTCCTCCCTGAGGAACTCCATCATCAGTATCCATCTGGCCTGATGGTTTGTCAGCACAACACCCCTCATTGTCTCCCTTTTGGCCCATGCCTTACTTTATTGACATTCTTCTACTAATCCTCATCCTCTTCAGCTTAACTAACAATTCCCCATGTGTCACTGTGCCAAAAGCTTTACTGAGCTCCAAATAGATTAAGTCTGCAGAATTATCCTTGTCAATAAAATTATCTTGTCTAAAAAAAGGGAAGAAGTTAGGCTGCACAATCTACTTGTGCTGCATTTTATCTGGTTTCCCACCATGTAAATCAGTGCAAACTATACACCACTCCATAAAGTCAGGTGATCCTTGTAGTGCAAGCAAAATCAAAATCAAGGCTCATGATCAAGGTTGTCACTAAGGCCAAACACAGAGCACATCTGAGAAAACAAGACACAATTTGTGGAGTTTTCTACTGTTTAATACATCTAAAGAGTATGGTTTCATTCACATTGGACAGTGGCTTTAGAGAATGTCCAACAAGGATGACAGTGATTCACAATTTTCCAAACAGATTATTTCAAACATCATTTGATATAACATCTGGATGTTTGTAAGAAAAACATATATGAACAGAAAAGTATGTTCAGATGGAGCCTTGTCTACATAAAACTGGTCCAGTCAAGACTGAAATCAAAACAATTAATTAATTAATTAAGCTCAATATTGTTGCTCCCAAATTTTGAAATGGATAGAAAGCAGTAGCAGATCTAAAAATGAGGTAAGGAGAAATGAAGTTTTCTTAATGTAATACGACAAAAACATATATACACCTCCTTCCTCCTCCCGCACCTGTTCATGCCCAGCAGAAGTATAAACTGAGTGTACAGTCTTAGTAGCAGCAGCTCTTCCCTTTAAAAAGGAGATTTTCCATTGGTCATTTTCAGTGTTTTGATTTCACTTATTCTTTTACCTTGCTTGTTTTTAGCTTGCACCTCTTTCCATGCTGAGGGAACAAGACTCCTAAGGATGCCTCAGCTCAGCCTGAGCAGGACATGTTGTGCAGGACATATGAAAGGAAACTACACGAGTAGAGACCCCAGGGGCTCAAGAAGGTGGTAACATTTCTGGTTACTGCATATTGAAAGCTATTTAATCCTACTTCAGAATAAAAAAAAAATAGAGTTGAAAAAGAATGTCACCAGAGTAAAAGATAGATCAGTAACGCTGTTATGACTCAGTAGCTCACGATAAATTATTTAAACCACTTGTGCTCAAAAATGACCTTTCAGCCATTGCAAGACAAGAAAAATATTTTCCTTTTTTAACCTCCACAATTCAAATCACACTCCTTCCTTCAAAACCAGATGACCAAGATGTGGGAACTTGATCATTAATCTCAGACTTTGAAGTACTGAAACACCATCAATCAGATGTAGACAGTGACATCGTAATGGAGAATTTGGAGGAGTGTGAGCAGGCAGAAATCAGAGGCAGATTGTGTTGCTCGGCATGAATTTCTAAGCATTTATGACCGAATGTTTTAAACTGATAAAAATCTTTCAGATTATTTGGGTTGGTAAGGTTCAGGTCTCAAAGCACATATTGTAATTAATTCTAAGTTGTAAAAATAAACATTAGGCAAGTAGTCTTCCAGTGCATTGTGTGACCATCCAGTGCACACCGGAAATGTGTAGGCCAAGCTCCATTACCTCAGAGTATCTAGATAGCCGCAGTCCTTTCAAATCTGTTTAATGTACTTCAGATGCTTTTAAGAATAGGTCATGCCCTTGGAAGATGTGTCCAACTAAGTGTTTGGGACTCTATTTACCTCTTGTGTCAGGTGTCGGTGGCGAAGTGCTGGTGACAATGGCTGCAGGGCGGCATCGGTGACAAGAGGCCAGGGCTGCCCTGTGCCGGGCACAGCTGGGCCTGGCCTGCTCTTGTGGCCCCACCGCAGGGCACAGCCAAGTGTGGGGCTTCATGGAAAGCCTGTTTCAGAAAAGGCAAAACACTGAAAATTTTTAAAAATTGTGAGAAATAACAGTGTAAACAGCAAGGTGAGAGCAGGAGGGGGAGGAGGTGCTGCAGGCACCAAAGCAGGGTTTCCCTTGCAGCCCCTGGGGAGGTGCACGCTGCAGCAGGCAGACGTGTCCTGAGGGAGCTGCAGTCCACAGAGAGCCCAGGTTTATCCTGAAGGATGGCAGCCTGTGGAGGCCCGATGCTGGAGCAGGGAGCAGCATGAGGAGGAAGAAGCAGCATAGAGGAGCTGCCATGGACTGACCACAGCCCCTGTTCCCCTGCACAGCCTGGGGTTGGGGAAAAGGTAGAGCAGCTGGAATGAAGGATTGAAGTTGAGCCTGGGGGAAAAGGGTGAAGGGTGGGGGAAAGGTTTTTTAGCTTTTGTCCTTATTTCTCACCATCCAACTCTGTTATTAGTTGGCAATAAATTAACTTCATTTTCAACAAGTCAAGTCTGTTTTGCCCATGAGGGCAATTTGTGAGTGCTATCTGTTCTGTCTGTCCTGCAAGCTTCTCATTTTATTTTCTTCTCCTTTCCTATTGACAATGGGGGTGTGACCAGTTCTGGAGCCCCCAACATAAGGACATGGACCTAGTCCATGGAGCAAGTCCAGAGGAGGCCACAAGGATGATCTGAGGGCTGGAGCACCTCTCCTATGAGGACAGGCTGCAAGAGTTGGGGCTGTTCAGCCTGGAAAAGAGAAGGCTGGGGGGAGATCTTATAGCAGCCTTCCAGTACCTGAAGGGGCTACAAGCAGGCTGGGGAGGGACTTTTTACAAGGGTAGATGGTGACAGGACAAGGGTAATGACTATAAACTGGAAGAGGGTAGGTTTAGATTAGATATGAGGAAGAAATCGTTTCTTGTGAGGGTGGTCAGACACTGGAAAAAGATGCCCAGAGAAGTTGTAGATGCTCCTTCCCTGGAAGTGTTCAGGGCCAGATTGGATGAGGCTTTGAGCAACCTGATCTAGTAGAAGGTGTCCCTGCTCATGTCATGGGGGTTGAAACTAGATGATCTTTAAGGTCTCTTCCAATCCAGACCATTCTATGACTTTATGTTTGAGAAAGCAGCTGGCTGGGTGTGAAGGTCAACCTGCCATATTTCTACAGGAGAATTTGCAAGTGCTGTTGGGGGCATCTATGTGGACAGCCACCTATGGTTTTTTGTATCACTCTATGGGGAAAAAACAGCATATCTGCTGTCTTGTTTGATGCTGTTTTGGAAAATACCAGGAAGAATGGGGGGACTGAAAGTTAATTTCGGAATAGTCTCACTGTGAGCAGAGACAAATACCCATTCACCTATCCTTAGTATCTCCACACCTGAGTATCTTTAGTATCTCCACACTATTCTGCTTATTATTTAGTTACTTATTCTGCTTAAGCCAACATGAATTTTTTTTTAACACGTTTTAAAAAATAAAATGGTGTTTCTGCTATAGTGAGTTAAAACTTTTTTTTTTTTTTTCCTCTTTTTTTTTCCTCCAGAGATAGATAGCTTTCTCACTAATGGAAATTGATTTACTCCAGTTCTCATACAGAGAATACACTGAAGAAATTCTTCAGTGGAGTATCAAATGAGCTGGAAAAGATACTTCTTCACATTGCAACAGAGACAGATCATGAATGTGCCATTCATGCAACTCCACCTTTAGGATGCAGGTACTTTTTGATCATTGACCTGGAAATTTTTCAAAGAGTACGTGTTTGCTACTCCTTATATTAAATAATTCACTTTCCATTATGTTTGTTAGAAACAATGAAAAAATCTATACGAGTGTTTTGAAAGTGTAGTGACTTGCACAGAAAATGGGAAGAGCAGAAAAGGCTTTAGAGCAATCAGCCTGGAAGGTGCACCAAAGTAAGTATACGCATACACATCTGTGGTTAGGCAACTGCAAGGTTAGCCAGGATTTCAGCACTTCTGCAAAGTGTTCTGTAATAACATCAAAACGTGGAAGCCCTTTGCATAAGTACCCAGAACTTGGTACATGAAACTGTATAAATATGATAAAAAAGTGACTAATTTCTAGAGTCTTAAGGTTGGTATGCACTGATCTTGAAGGGTATATAATTTTGATAACATTAAATAATACAGGCTATTTAGCACTTGTATACATCTTCCATTTCCATGGCATCATAATAGCATGGTAGTGCTAACTGTGAGTGGTGATGCTGGACACTGAAGGGAACTCAAGTCTGACAAGCTTTAGTAAATGCTACCAGTTTTGAATATATGAGAATCTGACAGTGATAGTGAGGAGCAGAAAAAAATATGGAAAATTCACACTTGTTTTAGTCCATGTGTCCATGAATTAAGTAGAGGGTGATGGGTAAGTTGCTTGTATATACTTTCAAAGGCTGAGGCCAAACTGTGGCAAAACACAGGAAATATTAATTCACTGTTAATGTTCATTGCTTGCTGATCCCCATCTTCAATGGTCTTGTGCAGTCCTTCTTTCATCTGAGTGAAGCTACCGCTGATTGCTGGGAAGCTGAAGCCTTAGTGGAAGTTTGTGCCCTCCTAAGATGAGAACACGAGACAAATTCATAAAAATATTAACTATCTTCAAGAAATATTAACTGAGCACATTTGACACTGCTGCTTAGCTTCTCCATCACAGAAGCCAAAACAGAGACTCAGGGGAGGGAAACTTGCCACCCGTCCACCTGCAATTCCCGCTCTCTTTCTTTTGTAGCAGAGCAGTTTACAGAACAACAGGGAGGTGGAAATCCCACTCTGGGGAGGCCTCCTTCTTTCCCCCCAGAAATTTTTTGCAGCCTTCTGTGTTTTGCCCTCCCCTGGCAAGGAGTGTATAAGCAACTATAAGGAGGACTGGAGCATGTGTGGAGTGCTCTTGCTGTATACCAGCTGTCAGTTATTCAAGAAATGTTGTAAAACATCTCAGGGAGTCTATGACTAATACAGTTTCAGTAATGATCCAGAAACAGGCAATAGAGCAAGAGTAAATTAGCAGCCACCCGGCAGCACCAAAGTGAAATGGGAGAGCCTGTGTTTAAAACCCCATGCCTTCTCCAATTCACATAATTCACATTCATCACTTACTGTAGAAAAGCAGGCACTTAACTGTTCGATTCTTGAAGTGCAAAGCCAAAGCAAACCAAGTCTTTTCATATGCTTTGTAGTACCAGCTGCTGTAGTGTCCTTTTACAGCTAATTAAAAACACATGATTTTCCAATTCACTCAATACAGGAAAATGTGTATTTCTGTGCCATATCATTTCAATGGAGCACATCATGCTGCAGACTAGAGAGCAATAATTACAGCCCTGTTGAGATCTGCAAAAAATAAAGACAATAGTGGTTGGCCTTCATCATCATGAATCTTAACAAATTCTCAGAGAAGTCCTCTAGGTATAGTTAGGTGCCATCTCTGCGGCAAAATCCCTGTGGTTCAGCAGTGTAGGAAAAGGATTTGTTGGCTTCCCTAAGATCCTTACATTCAAGTGGAAATCATCCACAGGGAAAAGTAGATCTATATGTAGATCTTCCAGGCTAGGACTACCAGGAGAAACAGCAATCTCTTGAAAGCCAAGATGGAAAGAGGCAGGGAGACCTTTTTTTTTTTTTTTTGAGATCCTGGGTTGTAATAAATTAATATTTGTGATTTATTTTGAGGGCTCTGAATAAAAAAGGCAACGTGAACAACCTGTAAGTGATGAAGTTCCACTCTTCTGAATTTGTATAATTAATTTTAAGGGAATTATGCAGTGAAAAGGTTCACAAACCAAGGTGTTTCAGTTTTGTAGGTTTTTTTATAGCTTTCAATATAGGGCTAATTATTTGCTTCAGAGTCAGTAGTGGATTTTTCATACTTTTTCTATGTTCATATTCATATCCCTATGCAAAAGTAATGCCATAAAATAGTATATTCTTCTGGGGCATTCCAGCAGATATTTTATTCACTTAGCATAATTGATAGAGAAACTCACAAATTTTAAAAGCATTTTGCACTAATGCAAAATAAGATTCAAGTAGATGGCGTAGAACAGTTTGTATTAAACAAACAAATTAAGCCGGAATCTTCTCTCAATTGTTTTTGCAGTTTACTCTGCACATTATGATTGTAACTGATCCTAACTTCCACCTTCTCACACATTTCACTTTTGTTCATGGTGACTTATTCTAAAAGATGAGTGCACAACTTTTTCTAGAGACTATTTATTAGCAAGGTCATACATCTATGAGAGAAGAGTGATAAATTTCCTTTTTTTAAAAAAAAAAAATCCTGAGCATTTTAGAAGTGCAAGCAAATGGTTATGCCGACACTGACATGAATTTATTACACACTAGTGTTAAACATGAATCACACTAACAAATGAAGGATTCTTTTGTGTATATTTTGTAAATATTTGGTTTCATTGTTGTGTGAAGCCAAGGCCTAAAATGTACATATTTGTACTGATAAGCATGCATGTGTTCATAGGGATCATGGTCAGTTAACGAGTAGGAAATGAACTACTCCTAATTTACATATTAGTAGACAGTGACTGCTAGATACGGAATGCTAATAGAAAAAGACAAAACATGGAGTTATTGGATTAACTGCTCTGATTAACTTCCTTCTGTACTGTGTTCAGAATTTTTATAAAAAAAGGAAGCATAGACCCTTTCAGAAACTCTTGAAGAAGCCCTCAGAAAAGCAAATCCTGAATCTTGATGTAGTAGCAGGAGTAATGAAATTTTACAGCCTGTAGAAATAGTTTCAAGAACTCTGTGCCTTTTAGCCTTTAGTTGTGCTACTGCAATGTTACAGTATTAACTGTAAATGCAAACATTAAGATTTAGTTTAATACAGTCTGTTATCTTTTGGCACAGCAAGAATATTGTGTATTTGCTTGAGTGAAAAATGACTGGAAAACCTCTGACTTAGTGGCATGTCCAAAGAACTTCTGTCAGTACAAGTTATACCACACAAGCACACCCAAATCAATATGATTTGAGAGCAATATATTAGTCCTGTACATTGCACTCTGCAGTTTCATAGCTCTATGAAAGTACTTCTGAAAAACTGTAAGCCTGCTAGAGATCAAGGTGCAAATACCATAGAAAACATAAAGGAAGCAACTACAAAAGGATGAGCCTATGAAGGACAGTGTTTTTTATACTGACTGCCTTAATGCAGAACTTCCTGAGCAGATGTTCAGAGCAGGCTGCACTTGTGCACTCATTCCTGCTGTAGTTCTGACACTACTCTATTAAATGCTCATTCATTTAGTCAGCCTATAAGTATTAAATGGTATAAAATTGTATAAAAATAGTAAAAAATATCCTTCAGTGAGAAAATAAAGTAAGAGCTTAGCAAATGTGAGAAACCATTGTAGGCAGCATACATTTGACTTCATTTTAGTTACAGTAATAGGAAATTATGTGATAGGAAGACACCAAACATTAAATATTTCAGAAGTAGGAAATGAGCCAGGATAGAAACTACAAAGGTAGTTTAAGTATCTTATCTTTGTATACATATGGGAATCTTTTTATATTAAAGATAGGGATTTATTTACTCTAAAAAGATTAAATTTATGTTAGTAGTGCAAAATGTTTATTCTACTATGGTGTTTCTTAGGCCTTGAAACTATGTTCAAACTGAGGTTTTCCATCTGTGCACACCACTAAACCCTTGAAATCTAGCCTTTGAACTTAGATAAGGTTTTCTTCCTTCATAAGTTAGACATATTTTTTTGTCTTTGGGGAACAATTCTAGTTTTAAATGTAAAAGGATTTTTTTACATGCATTTTCCTTCTCATCTTTGATTTGCATACTTATAAATTTTGTAAATTGCCTGTATGATGTCTTTCCTCGTTACGCTGTTCTTTATTTACTGTATTTTTAAATCACATAATTTTAAGTCATGTACCAGCTGCTGTTCAGCATTACCCATCACATTATAAAAGCAGAGATTTATCTGGATTAATTGTGAAAATATTTTTGGTTTTTGCTCCTGACTTGTATCCTAGGACCCAATAGAAGCCATAATATATGAGTTAACCCTTTTAAAATGGGTCACAGTGTATTTGAGACAAAAAAATATGTCGTAAAGCAGTTGTTTACATTTTCCAGAAATGATACTTTACAGTATCTTACTGAAAAGAAAGAGAAGTATCACCAGTGATAGACTAAATCTTAGAATTAAGCTCTGCACTCAGAACAGAAATAAAAGCTCATAAGGGCCATCAGTAGTGCTTGCTCTCAATTTCTTAACTTTATACTGTACCAAAATGGATGGAGGGTAGACAGACAGATCCAGAAAAAACAAAACCAAATCCAAGCCCAAACCCAAAAAGAACCCCCAAACCCCCAAGTCTGACCTTCAAAAATACCATAATACCTGTATATAATAAGGAATTGTTACAAGCACAAGAGCTGGTGTGGCTGGGAATTTGCATGCCGTTGCTCAGTCCTGTTGATGCTGGGAATGGGCCAGGGTGGTGATGCTGGAGTACATTTGTTTGTTAGTGATCAGTCAAACAAGTTCACAGAATCATAGAGTGGTCTGAGTTGGAAAGGACTTTAGAGATTATCTAGTTCCAACTACCCTGCCATGAGCAGGGATACTTTCTACTAGACTAGGTTGCTCAAAGACTTATCCAACCTGGCCTTGAACACTTCCAGGGAGAGGGCATCCACAATTTCTGTGGGCAACATGTTCCAGTGTCTCACCACCCTCGCAATAAAGAATTTCTTCCTCATATCTAATCTAAACCTGCCCTCTTCCAGTTTATAGTCATTACCATATAACTACCTACCCTTGTAAAAAGTCCCTCCCCACCCTTCTTGTGGGCTCCTTTCAGGTACTGGAAGGCAGCTATAATACTTCCCTGGAGCCTTCTCTTCTCCAGGCTGAACAGTCCCAACTCTCTCAGCCTGTCCTCACAGGAGAGGTGCTACAGCCTTCTGACCATTGTCGTGGCCTCCCTCTGGACTTGCTCCATTGACTAGGTCCATGTCCTTCTTATGTTGAGGGCCCCAGAACTGGATGCAGTATTCTAGGTGGGGTTGCATGAGAGGAGAGTAGAGGGTGAGAATCACCTCTCTTGACCTGCTGGCCACACTTCTTTTGATGAAGCCCAGGATACATTTGGCCTTCTGGGCTGCTAGTGCACGTTGCCAGCTTATGGTGAGCTCCTTATCCACCAGCACTCTGAAGTCCTTCTCCTCAGAGCTGCTCTTCCTCCATTCTCTGCCCATCCTGTATTTATGCTTGGGATTGCCCCAACCCAGGTGCAGGACCTTGCACTTGGCCTTGTTGAACTTCATGAGGTTAGCACAGGCCCACCTCTCAAGTCTGTCAAGGCCACTCTGGATGGCATCTCGTCCCTCCAGTGTGTCGACCGAATCACACAGCCTGGTGTCATCAGCAAACTTGCTGAGGGTGCACTAGATCCCATTGGCCATTTCGCCGACAAAGATGTTAAACAGTGCTGATCTCAATACTGACCCCTGAAGGATGCCACCTGTCACCAGTCTCCACTTGGACATTGAGCCATTGACTGCAACTCTTTGAGTTCAGAAACGTCATAGCAGCATTTAAGATTCTTGGACAGCCATTGCATGACTACCTGTAAATAGATACTAAGAAGCCTCCAGACAACTCTTTCTACAGACATCAGTTTACAATTCATAAGAAAGGCCTCCAGTGTTGAAATGAGGGACTCAGCTTTGCTAACAAGTTAATAAGCATTCTGAAGGGCTATTTTTGAAAACTATTTCAGGGCTAGACTCCTCATGCTGAAAAATTCTTATGTGTTCAAATAACTTGAGGATCCAATTGCATATATGTAAAAGTCTTTTTTTTCTTTTTTAAATAATGCCTTTGCCTAGAAAATCTATTTTTTCTATTATCTAAAGAATGACTTATACTACGCATCATTGTAACTACAATAATAATATGACATTTCATCTAAACTATGCCAAATCTTAATCTACTGTGCATAAAAATGGCAAGTAATATTCTGAAACAGTAAGATTGTTCAGAAAAATCTTAACTGAAAGGCTAGTAATTTTTGTAATGAACAATTTGTTTAAAGAATGCATGATTCATTTTGTTTGTATATCACAGAATATGGAATTCTTGATCTATTTGTCAGGCAGGGTTTTTAAAGTAGCAACTTGGGAAAGAGACATACTATTTCAATTAGCAGAGATAATTGGTAGGGTCACAGATGCTTGATTGGGTTTGTGCCCTTTCAATAATTACTTTAAAAGTTTATTATTCATATTATCCAGTAATCAAAGGTTCCATTTGATGACAAATAAAGAAAAAATATTTAAGAAGCTATCAGCACATATCTGTGCTATTTCTAATAAGTATAATTGCTCTAGATTTGTTAATTTACATAGTTTATAAAGAGCTATTAAAGATCTATCCTTTTCTCTAATTGTTTAATCTTTCTTCACTGCTTTGTGCTTTCTTCTGTTTTTATCTTCCCAAACTAACTGCAAAATATTAAATAAGAAAAGGAACAATTGATATCCAGTTACCTGTACATGACAATACAAAACAGGCAGGAATCAAGGTCACTGTCGTCTAGGTTTTTCTGTGCATGAGGAGCATGTAACTGTGTAGCTGTGGCCATGAAGTAAGAGTTTATCTAGGCTGGATCCAGTAGAAGCAATAACAAGCACAATGAGACAACAAGCAGAATTACTTTAGAGGTGTTATAAATTACTGTCCATGTTTTATTTATGTACCAAGAACATAAAAGCAGAGTGAAAGCTCGAAACGTTCCCCATCTGTCTTCTCTTTCTCAAGAACTAACCTCAGTCTCAGTGAAGCCAGGAAAATATTAAGGCAGCTACAATCTTGGCTCAGTCAAAACCAAACTTGCTGTTTGAAAACTACAGGTTTCCTCAGGAGGGTTACACCAAAAACAGTTCTACATTAATAAAATAAAACTAACTCATTGCCATATGCACTTTCAGGAAGCTGGAAAGTCAAAAAAACAAGGACTTAGATTTGAAGGGGAAAAAAACTACCTTGATGAAACTGAGAAGTTAGTAAAGTTGGCTACATGAGGATATGAAGGAGTAAGAAAGGCATTTCAGAGAGACTGGAGATCCTGTGAACTGTGTGTTGAACAAAGCTAATTCTGTTCACTAGCTTTCAGTCTTTTCTCCTTACTTATTCTATGACTCTAACATCTTAGCCAGTTTTATGTTCTTTATGGTAAAGGGCTCCATCTCAGGCTCTGGAGACCTACTATCTATGCCTTATATGCATTTTGTTCTAAGCTGTGCCAATTAACCCTATGGAAACTGTGAAGTGTTCAACATATCCCTATCAGATGCACATCATTATATGTGATACAGTATGAATAAATCCAGAAATAATACTGTCCTTTTGTCAGCTGAGCAGACATGTCTCCCACAACACCCTTGTAGCAAAGCCTAGAAGGTATGGGATTGATGAGTGGATGATGAGGTGGATTGAGAACTGGCTGACTGGCAGAGCTCAGAAGGTTGTGATCAGTGGCGCAGAATCTAGTTGGAGGCCTGTAACTAGCGGTGTTCCCCAGGGGTCAGTACTGGGTCTGGTCTTGTTTAACATCTTCGTCAATGACCTGGATGTAGGGATATAGTCCACCTTCAGCAAGTTTGCTCATGATTCAAAGTTGGGAGGAGTGCCTGGCACACCAGAAGGCTGTGCTGCCATTCAACAGGACCTGGACACACTGGAGAGTTGGGCAGAAAGGAACCTGATGAGGTTCAACAAGAGCAAGTGCAGAGTCCTTCTCCTGGGGAGGAATAACCGCAGGCACCAGTACAGGTTAGGGGCTGATGTGCTGGAGAAGAGCTCTGAGAAAAAGGACCTGGGTGTGCTGGTGGACAGCAGGCTGGCCATGAGCCATCAGTGTGCCCCAGTGGCCAGGAAGGCCAACAGTGTCCTGGGGTGCATTAAAAAGAGCATGGCCAGCAGGTTGAGGGAGGTTCTCATGCGCCTCTACTCTGCCCTGGTGAGGGCCACATCTGGAATACTGTGTCCAGTTCTGGGCTCCTCAGTTCAAGAGGGACAGGGATCTTCTGGAGAGAGTCCAGTGGAGGGCCAGAAAGATGATTAAGGACCTGGAGCATCTCCCATATGAGGAAAGGCTGAGAGAGCTTAGACTCTTCAGCCTGGAGAAGAGAAGAATGAGAGGGGATCTTATCAACGTCTATAAATACCTGAAGTGCAGGGGCCAAATGGCTGGGCTCTTTTTGGTGGTGTCCAGTGATAGAACAGGGGCAGTGGGCAAAAATTGGAACACCAAAATTTCCAGACAAACTTAAGGAAAAATTTCTTTACTGTGAGGGTGACAGAGCACTGGAACAGGCTGCCCAGAGAGGCTGTGGAGTCTCCATCTCTGGAGATGTTCAAAACCTCCCTGGACGCTTTCCCGTGCAACCTGTTGTAGGGAACCTGTTTTGGCATGGAGGTTGGACTAGATGATCTCCTGAAATACCTTCCAACCCCTACGATTCTGTGATACTGTTACTACCTTGCCAGTTTATACATGATGTAATAGGATCTGTGTAAGAAAGCAATGAACAATCATTTGGACTAATTAAAAGCAGAGGGATTAAGATAAATGAATGTTCTTGAAGGAATCACGGGTTGACTTGTTGCTAAGAGAAAATTGTTTTAGCACTGTATATTCTTAGAAGGTATGTCTGGGATGCATCCAAGGGTATGCCATGCTGCTGAGAAGAGATTGCAGAGAGATGGAGGGGATCCTCAGCTAGAAGCATGTCATAGACTCCAAAACTGCTAGGCCCATGTCATTCAGTCCACCTGGTCAGCTGAAAGCCACTCCATCTGGGCACTGAAAACTCTTATTTCAGTACATACAGATGACTAGGCATGTAATGATGTTGTTTGGCCAAATTTGCTCTGTGTTTTTCTAATAAAATTTAATTTTGATGGGAAAACATGTTTCTGGACAAACTTTTTGCAGAAAGTGCTTGTATTCCTTGAAAATCCTTGATGGGAAATGCAAATGAAGAATTCCAGTAGGAATTTTAAACTTTTTTAAAGTTTTCAGTATTTTTTTTTTTTACTTAAAATATTTAGTGGTTTGGTGTTTGTTTTTTTCCAATGGGGGGGAAAAAAAATCAATGGAAGGAATATTTTTTTAAGAAAAAAAAAAAAAAAAAAAGAAAACCAGCACACCATTATGCCAAACCTAACACAGAAGTCAAGAGGCTAACTCAGGTTTATGTTGCAAGTCAAGGGCAGAACTGGGAATAAAATTCCTACCTATCAGTCTATTCCTTTAAATATGAGCTTTTGATTTCCAGGTCTCATGTAATCTTTCCTTCCATATGTGTGTCATAAACTCCTGTTCTGAATCCATCAAACATACTCTGTTCCCAGTTTTTTTGTTAATTTACATAATTTATTTTCACCATTCTCCCAAGGCTATAGTAGAATTTTCATAGTGTCTCCTCTGGCAACTTGCTGAATTCTGGGAAATGCTGCGTTATATCTTCTGCTGAATCCTGTATTAAATCATATTAAAGTCATACAATCATTTATTCCTCTCAATATTCTTTAAGACACTCTTCAGGATCTGCGTTCTGTGCTAGTACTGGAACACACAAAAGCTTGCTTGTTTTACTGAGGATAGGGAAGTTATATTTGAAGATGTTATTTTATGAAATCTGAGCATGACAAAATAAACTTCCTTGTATTACTGCTATTGTGGAAGAATGTAATTCATTGTAAATATTAAGTTGATTGAATCTGAGTATTTGAGGTCACAAAACCCTGCATATCTCTCTGTATGGTTATACAATGCTTAATGTACACTTGGAGACATTTATCATTAATGACTGGTCCTTTTTATTAGTAAGTTGTATTAGTCTTAACAGAGGTCCTCATATTTGGTGGGAGTGCGATGGGTCCTGGGAATTTAAACTCTGTACTGTCCTGTGGCAGCAAGCAATTAGTATTTGTAGGAAGACAGCTGCCAATACCACCCACCTGATATTACTAAGGCAGTAATAATACAATAAAACAATAAAGAAGAGGAATAAGAAAGTTGTTATTATTTGTTTTACTGACGTAGAAGCAAAGAAATCCACACAGAGGGAGGCCAAATGGTTACTCGCAAGTAATACAGCGGGCAGCGTGAATGGCTCAACACTGATGGTACCACGCCAAAGCAAGTCACTGCAGAGGGGAATGCATGCTGTCAGATCCAATTGCAAAACCATGGCCCAAGTCTAACTTGCCACACATATTAGGCAAAGATTAGGAGTTCTAACCACTTGTCTGACTTGCCTGTGTTAGAGTAAAAATCAAGAAAGAACTGGAAAAAATCCCAAGCCATACTGGAAAGAATTACACCTGGACATGGAGGAGAGGAGGAAAAATAAGTTGTATACAGAAAAAGCAAGACTTTCCTCCCAAACCCCAGCTAATACACCTCACTAGGATGACTTAAAAGCTTTCAAAAGTGTATTAGCTTCATTTAAAAAGCAAACAGGAAAGCAGGAATCTTTATTAAAACTTCATAAACAGATTGTCACAATAAATCAGGGCATTGTTCCCTTGAATAATTATTCTTTTGAAGATTACTTCTTCCAAAGAAAAATGCCAATAGTAGTTATACTTCTCAAAAAACTACAGCTGGAAATATTTCTGAGATTTCAGCTTTCTTCATGTTTTGTCCAAAGGGTGAAGCAGGTCCTTTTTTTATGAAGTGTGGGAAATAAATTGCTTACAGCCTGATGGTGAAGAATAGGGATGAGATACTTAAAATCATGTCTCCGATTTGACTCAGAAAAAATAAGGGTTTAAGTCTAGCTCTCCTGATCTCCCCAAAGAAGCAAGCTACAGCTTTCTGTTTGTTCCATTTTCCCTTTTTTATTTTTTTATTATTATTTTTTTTTCATTCTGGTGCAGAATAGGAGTCCTCTTACAAGTTCAGATGCTTTTAAAGCTCTAGGTCTTCCAGATACACAGTACCCAATAGGAACAGCAGTTATTGAATTTTCCCTTTAAGGCTCTATGGTTTGCTAACAGTATGTAAAAACTGAGTGAAAAGGAAATCTATCAAGAACTGGATCACTAAATTGCTTTTCATACTGAGGGTAACTTAGTTCATGCTCAGAGCGTGTCTTTGCTCAGACAGAGTGTCTGTTGTACAGACAGACACAGCTGAACAGACAACGTTTCTTGCACAAATTGTGCTGGGGAGCACAGTGCCATTACATGCAGTTTTTCTCTACACAGGTGCACACAGAGACACATGTGCTCACAATACACATGTATACATTGTGCATTGTATACATTATATGCAGACCATATATGAAGTTGCAATTTACCAGCGCTGCAATTGTATTTCACAAACACTGCACTTAATAGGGCATATGGGGAAATTGCCCGGGTTTTACAGAGTTTTCTGAAATACAGATTCCAGGACAATGGCATGGAGAAAGCCAGACCACTGTCCAGGATTGATGCACCACTGCAACTGATGCAATCTGACCATATGATCACAAGAGAAGAAAAATATTAGTTCCAACCCGTGGCTATTTTCTATTTTTCCTATTCCAATTAAAAAAAAAAAAAAAGAAAAAAAAAAATCGCTGAGTAAGACAGTGCTAAATTAAGAAGCTAGCTCCTTACTTCTTCAGTACTACTCATTTTTTGATCTGAGTTAAAAAAGAATAGGAAACAACCTGCCAGTTTTTCTTGGGAATTGTGAGGCCTTTCAGCCCTGACGGGGAAGCTCTGGGTGATGTTGACCATGACATTTTAAGCTGCTTAGTCCGTATTGCTAAACTACAGTTCAAAAGCCATTATTGCAAAGCTAAAGTTCCAGCCAGGCAGCCATGTCACAAAATTAGGAAGTATTTTACCTGGCTCAGACCTGGAATTAATCTCTTGATGATTAAGCCACATATTCAGAAAAATTAAATGGAGGTTCATAAGTGAATCTGTCAGACCAAAGCTGACCACCTTGTTTCAGGCAGGCATCCATCAGTTCCTTATAAGCAAATTTAATGAACCAGGACATTGTATTGGAAGCCTTGAGTCCTATGTATCTTTTGAGTATAAGCTACGTATCCCATGATGAACATCTGCTTTTCACATTTTTAGTGGTTTAAGTCTCACTTGGCTGATCTATTTATCTCTTGAGCTATTAAGGACTTTTTGTTAATCCTATTCTAGTTAGGAGTTTTTGATGTACAAATATATACTTGGCATTCCCAAGGACATGTTATTTAAATTATCCTGAAGTGTCTGAATAGTAATATTTTTTTCAAAAAGAGAAGTTCTAGAAATTTGTTAGTGAACAATCTCCATATTGCACTATATTTGAAGATCGTATTTTAAACTGATGATACATTCAGAAAGAAAAAAACTTCTCTATCTTTTGCGTATGTTTGTATGACGTAGAAATAACACAGGAAACTTCAACTGTACTTCTTCTTATCAATGGATTTTCAGTATCTGTTGACAAACTGTGTTTCAAAGTAATCGGGTAGTAGTTTTAAGTAGTAACACATATCTGCTTCCTGAAAAGAAATAGTAGTGAGAAGTAGGGGAAAAAAAACAAACCCAGAAAAAGTCAAAAAGTCACAGCTAAGGTAGTGGTACAAACCCAGTGACAAAGGTATTGTGAGTGTAGTTTGGTTAGTCTGATGAGTCAGGAACAGGAATGCACATAATCTAAACAGTGTTTAAGGCTGGGGATTTGTGTTTTTGAAGCATCATCTTTCCAGGTCTCTGTATGTGTGTCTCAAATCTACCTGTCGGGTGGATCAACAGGTATTATGCTAATTTTACACTTCAAGGAACAGAGACATTGTGTGATTTCCTGTGAACTCACTGGAATTCAAAATGAGCCTGATTGTAGGGATAAATATTAGTTTATCACGCAGTTATTTTCTTCTTGATTGCACAGTAACTTTCCAACAGGTAGTTTTGAAGGTGGCATTTACATTAGCATAAGTGATGCACCAGAACACTGTAGCAAGAAGGATATATCTCGGGTTTTGTGCATTTCACTACTCCATCCTAACCACAAAACCGCCTTTTTTTTTTTTTTCTTTCCAGAAATGTCTTCTGCATTCTTGCTTTTGTTAAAAACCGATACATTATCATTTAGAAGTGGTTTCAGTTGTAGCTTGGAGATCTGTAAAGTTCCGCTGTAGTTTAAAGAAAACACTCAAAGCCTGCCCCTCAATGGAGCAGGTGAACCTGGATGGTCTCTTAATTTTCTTCTTAACTCTACTCAGTCTTGCTTTCCACAGTGCCTCAACAATCCAGTCTGAAATAAAATTTCAATACAGAAAGCATTTAAAATTAAATTTGATTAAAAAAAAAAAAAGTGACTGCACATGAAACAATCTCTCACCCACTACTGCACACATGACATTTGTTTGGTTACACTCCTTCACCCACCAAAATGCTTTGAAAACATATATTTGTTCAAGATGCTGGAATTAAATTCAGTAAATAGTCATCTGCATATTATTCTTAAGAGCATTTTTATACAATAAAGAAAGCACAAATAATGAAATAATCTATATTGACATACAATAGTGAGCTAGGTTATCTCCTTATGCATGATAAGATTCAGGAAATAAATCTATTAAAACCGTAGACTTCGTGAATACTATGTATAGTATCAGAAGTTGTGATAGTGAAAGCAATAATAGACATGGGACAAGGAATGCAGGCTTTACATTTAATGGAAAAGATGCTTCTGCTTCTATAAAGCAAAGTCCACTGAATATAACAAAAGTATTTCTAAGGAGTAATTTTCATAACAATAAACAAAAGAAGGCAGCCACCATTCTGTAAAAATCGTAAACAATGACAAAACTAGAATGCTGCTGCTATACCAGCTCGAGTACCTGGCTACATTTTGGTACTAGAGTAAAGGTCTGTGGCTGCCCCTGTGCAGGATTCCCCCCTGACCTGCACCAGCTGAAGTGCAGTGGTGGAGCCATTATGCAAAGACTGTTTATTTTTAACCAATTTTCTTGCTGGTGAGACACATGATTTTTTCTGTCTGCTGTCAAGAACAGTGGTTCCTACATATTTCATCCATTTTCAAATTTAGTTTGATATAACTTGAATTTTACCAGAAAAGGAAAACTGTCAGTGATATATTCATATTTTTGATTGCCTTGTCTCAACAAAGTGCAAAAATGCTTCAGTAGTTACTGGCTGCAATATTAGTAGGAATAATAATTACTGAGTCATAAAGCAATCACTATAGTAATAGTACTGTTACTGTTGCTACAAAAGCAAATGTAATTTTTATGAATATTAATCTGAAGGTCTTTAATATTAGTTTGTGGATTCAAATAACTTTCTAGTTACCACTAATACTGTTTTAGTAATTTCATCAGAGAACCAGCCCACATCTTTCAGTAATGAGGTGATGTGTACTATTTGCCAGAAATGTTTTCCTTTGGTGGAGACTTGCTAACTTTCCTAAATGATAAACAGAAATTATGCAAGCTTTGATTAGACCTATCAGCTTTCTAAAGGGAATACTAAAAAGCAAATTACGCACAAGGCTGATGATAGCATCATAGAAGTAAATGGGCATTATTCAAAGAAAATATTTTCTGAAATTTGCAATTATATATGTTGCTGAAAATGTTCCCATAAAAACTTCATTTCTGTAGCTCATCTTCAACAGATGCCATTAACATAACCTTATATCTGTAACAATTATTAAGGAAGTATCTGAATTTATTTTCATAGCTGAGTAAATAAGGAGCACTTTCCTGGTAACTGTTGCAGGACTAAGTTAATATTTATCATATTATATTGATATTTTATTAGTGAAACAACACTTAGAGTAAGAGCTGTAAGAATAACTATTTTCTAAAAACCAAGTTATTTTTCTCTATTTCAGATATATTCGACAGGAGCAGTTGAGCTAGATAGAGAAATGTGTGGCAAATGATTGTACATCCTATCTACTATGGCTTTGGTACATTCTGCAGCTCTGCTGCCTTGACATTACTGAAAATTTGCTTCAGTTGATTATTATGCAAGTGTGCTGGAGAGATGTAGCTCTGTCTCATAAAATGATTACTCCTGATTTAACCACACTGCTTTCATTAAGGTCAGAGGAAATGATGACTTAGGTTTCTTATAAGGCTCGGGACAGGAGACTATGTCCCTAGCCTGGAAAATTTGCAAATGATCTCAAGACTTTTTCTAGTCCCAAGAAGAAATCTTTAACTGTTAAAAAAAAAAAAAAAAAGGCTTTGCATGATGGATCTTTCAGCCTGCCCCCTGATTTATCAGGAATAAAAATTTATAGCTCTTCCTGATTAGAAAGAAAGCTTCTGAAATTTGGGCTACATATGTGTACAGAGTAGCATCTAAGCATGTTGTCCCTCCAGTTATGCACTGTGAATATTCGAAAATAATCTATTTGCCCTGACAGAGCATTCACCTGCTTCCCCAGTGTATACAATCTTAATCAACTGAGACCAGGGCCAAATTTAACTTTTATTGTATTGGATAAAGAAACGGTACCTTCACTCTCATGGGAAACTGTTAAGTGTGATTGAGAGTGTTTATTTCTCAGCCGGCAGTGAATCAGGTCACTAAATTGAAGGAGGAAACCTGTCATCCTGACAGTCTTAAAAACTCCTTTTGTAATATTTTTTATCAGTTTGCTATTCTGTGAAGGAAAAAACAAACACTGAAAGAAATCTGAATGGGAGGAAACTCTCTCCCAGAATATGAAAAAAGCTGTGGGTTCATGGATGCTCATCCTTAGCACAGCTATATTTAGATATAAATTACTCTTTCTCCAGATTGTTAAGTGAATTTACTCTCTCTGGAAGTCTTCTTCATTTAATTTGTTCTTCGTGATTATATTCATTAATCTACAGAAAATCTGTCACATGTATTTTTCAAAGTAACTATGTTGAATCCACAAATTAGCAGTCAAGGTAGTGCTTAAAAGCTTAAATGCTCTTAAAGCACAACTGTATTCCAAGAAATGACTGGAAGTGGCACTGAGGATTCCACTATCATTTTCTCCCTGAGATTTGCAGATAAAATTCATGTCCCACTTAAAAGGAGAGAGTAATCTTCTTTCCAAATGTCCTGTTCAACAACCCCCAGATGAATACTGGAATCAGGCTGGGCTCTTTCTGGCTTCCTGATCTCCAGCCCTGACATCTGCAATGAGACCCTGGAGGAAGGAATGATGCAGCAACTGGGATGTAGTCCAGACCCAGATATGTTGCTGACACTTTTAGTACACTGCCCTTCCAAAAGGAGAACCAAACCCCACTCCCATTAGGTGTCTGATATTTAACTGACTGCTTTTAGGCGCAAGGTCTTCTGATCCCAAAGCAAACAAATTTACAAGGACACTTTCAGACTAAACCAATTTTTAAATAATGGCTTTTCATCCACTTATTTTGGAGGGAATATTTAATGTATTTAGGACTAGAAAGGTGAGTCAAAACCAGTGCAAAGTGGGGTCTATTGTAAGCTTCGCATTTGCTGTTTGAGCAGGAGTTAGCTTTCCTGGTAACGTTTGCAGGATACCTTGTCTTAAAGATACAGGAAGTTAAAATACAGCTCTGAGATAAACATCACAAATGAAATCTAGCTGCAGGCAGGGAATTAAAAGTGTTTAAACATTTCAGGCTCACTAGTGAGGAAGCATTGGCAGGAAAATGGTAGAAATTTGGCAATAAAAACTAGTCAGGACTCAACCTTGACTATGTGGTGTGGTATGCAAGCTGAGCTGTATACATGTTATGTAGGAGGGTTCCTCAAAGTAACCCAAAGGGTGGAAGTACAACTCATGCAGATCCACATGGGTTTGAGTAGGGAATTTATTCTTGCCAAACAAATTAGATTCTGTTTTCAATTAAAACTAGAAGTTTGTTTAATGACAGTGTATCATATCAACTTTAAGCATCTTCAAATACTTTGGTCTTGTATGCTGTTTCACAAAGCAAATAAGCACAGTCTTCACTGTATGACTTAAAAATTTCTTCATTATGTTCAAATAGCACAATCCTTTCATGCATACAGTCTGTTCCTCAGATTAGTGCTTTTCAGTGTGATCTGGAGGAAATATAAAACATCCTTATAAGAAAAAAATAGCAGATTACACAAAAACTGGTAAAATGTTGTATGTTGCTGAGGATAAAGCAATTATACAGATTTATCAGAGAGAAATGCCTTTTTGCATATCTAAATTATAAGTTAGACTTCTAGGAGCCAAAAAATTTATACAAATTCCCACTGCAGTGTTGAAGCCACAAAGGAAACACAGTCCTTGGATGTCTGAGCTGAGGATTGCCAGGAAGGGATAGGGACATGACAGTCCTGTGTGGTCATGGTGAGGTTACTATGGGGTGGGGGAGTATCTGATTCTACTCATGCTTTGGAAAAGGATGTTGAAAGTTTAGAAAAGTTCAGGAAAGAGCTACAAACTTGATTTGAGGTCTAGAGAGAATTAAGGGACTCAGGGTAGTTAATCAGTTTAACACATGATGTGATCATGGCCTTCAGAAGTACCTCTATGGAGAGAAGACTTCCTATAATGACTTCTTTAATTTAGTAAAATAAGGGTAATAAAATCTAATGCCTGGAAATTTAATTTAGACAAATTCAGAGTAGAAATTCTATGCAATTTAGTAGCAAGAGTAAAAAACACTGTACCAGTTTACCTAGAAAAATACAGGATTTTCCATCCTTTAAAGCTTTCTAGCCAAAGGATAGTCTGTCTAATAGATACACTGCAACTTAAATAGAAGTTATGATCTATATGTCTGAATGATCAGGGATCTTCTCTGGCCCTTATTATTCAGACTAGAGATATTCTGCAATAAAAATCACAAAAGCTGGGAGAAAAATCTATTAAACTCATCATATGGGCTATAATTTTCCTTGTATATGTGGGTGGACAGAAGGAGGATGTATGCACTCTGGGTTTATATTTTCTGCTGCATAGGAAGCACTAAGTGTGAAACATACTGAGCTATTCATTTTGTTATTATTATTATTGTTGTTATTTTGCCTTTATATGTTTCAAAAACAAAACATTCAGCTACAGAGAGGCTTGTGATGATTAGCCTACACCCACAGGCAGAGAGCTTGACAGAGTCCCATATGGTGAACTGTTTTCATTTTATATATTTTTGCAAAGTTAGGTGTATTGTTCTTTATTTTAGGAATGCAATTTTGATGCTTTTTGTGGTTGAAGTTTTTAAATTATTTTTTAATATGACAGCCTGCTACACTCTGGAGTGTGTAATAAGCATTTGAAATTATCTGTAAAAGGCTACTGCTAGGGATTTGCTATGTTTGTATGAGAGAAGGAAAGCAGGCACAAGAGGCAGAAGTAGCCAATTAAGCACTGCCACCAGCAGACAAGAGTCAGTGGTGCCCATTAAGTTAACAAGAAACATCATGAAAATGCTATTTCTTTTACGGATGTACTGCCTGGATATTTCTGAACCTGAAATATGAAATCTAAATATTCTGATCCTGAAATTGTTAGTTTCTATGAAATGCTGTTTTGTAGGAGACAGTCCAGATGTTTATTTTTCCTTTCTTTTTACTCTCTCTGTTTGTTGAATGCTGTAATGCCCAACTTCCAGATACCAAATCCCCAAAGCAGGTCGTTGGCCTCCAGGGAGGATGCCAAACTCCAATTCAAAAAACTTTCTTCACTTAAGTGAGGCAATATCGAGAACTATCCAGAAAGGACATGGAAATGCCCTGTCTCAGGGATTCACAGAGGCACTGCTGCCAGTGGGCACTGAGCCTCAGCAGAGACTTCTGCCCTGAGAGCTGCTATCACAATGGACAGAGCAGTGACCCCAAACCTAGAAGAGGGTTGCTGGAGGAAGAGTGATTATTGTATCTTTTTTTGCATGAGAACACTGAGCCAGAGAACATCTTCAGGGAGCTTATTGACTGTGTAGTAACTACTGCCAGGTTCTCAGTTCAAGTCACAGGGTTTGTAGTGGGTTTTACCAGCCCCTCCTATTGGGACTATGACACTGTGTAGAAAGAAATGAAAGAATTGCAGTGCTAAAACCTGAAAGCATGAGAAGGAATGTGGCTGTGAAAGCCCAGTTGATAGGCTTGACTGCATGGGTTGCAGACCAGAAGTATTTCTGGGAGCAGCTGCCAAGACTGTTTGCTCTCTAGAAATTATTTTAAAACTCATACATAACTCCCACAAACTTCTTCCTAGGAGTGCACCCCAAATGTGAATTCATGGATCCATGTTCCCTCTTGAGCCATCCCTTCTAGGACGGGTAGTGATTATGTCCCACCCTTTGCTAAGAAGATCATTTAATATACAGGTCTCCATGAGTTTTCTAACCACTAACAGAAGCCATGTCTGTTCCACATTTTATGAGAGTCTAAGATGAAAGCCCACTAGTGGGCATATCTTCCAATTTAGTTTAATCCAAAAAACTCCTGAGTTCACATGCTGTGAGACTGCTCTATCATGGCAGGCCAAACCTTGGTAGGAATCAGGACAATCAGGAAATTAACTTTTCTTCATCTGAACTAATATGAGAATGACAATATATCTTGAATATAGACATGCTTGCTTCTAAATTGGGCCAAGTGTTAGCTAGATGCTAGACATCAAGATGTCCAAACTGCAGCAGGTATTCAGAGAAGTTAAGATACTGAGCCAATTTCTTCATATGGGAGATGTAAATAAAATTCAGATATTTTTAAAACTAGTAGCAAAGTAGTTCACATTGCAAGTTGGAATTTATGTATCTGAATTTTACTTACAAATGTGCAAATTATGTCCTTTTTTAGCTAATCTTCCACTTTATAGACATAACAGCTTTAGTATCATTTAAATCCACAGAGTTGGCCACAGTGAACTTGGAGAAAAATTTTGAGGAGACATCAGTTTACAACAAATGATGGTCAGCCATATGGCATCAGAATGATTTAAGACAGAAAACTGAAAAGAAAAAAAAAAAAAAGAAGAAGGAAAGGGGATGTGGCAAATCTGTGGCATGTTTGACTGTTTTTCCTTTAACAAAATAGGCTATTACTGTTTCTCTTAGGATTATCATCCCTCATGGAATTTAACTTTTGAAGAGTTTGGTCTGCATAATCCTTAGTAAATCATAGAATCATAGAATAGGTTGGGCTGGAAGGGACCTTAAAGACCATCTAGTTCCAACCCCCCTGCCATGAGCAGGGACACCTTCCACTAGACCAGGTTCCTCAAAGCCTCATCCAGCCTGGCCTTGAACACTTCCAGGAAGGGAGCATCCACAACTTCCTTGGGAAAACTGTGCCAGTGTCTGACCACCCTCACAGTGAAACACTTCTTTCTAATATACAATCTAAACCTACCCTCTTTCAGCTTAAAGCCATTTCCCCTTGTCCTGTCATTAACTGCCCTTGTGAAAAGTCCTTCCCCAGCTTTCCTGTAGCCCCTTCAGGTACTGGAAGGCCGCTATAAGATCTCCCTGGAGCCGTCTCTTCTCCAGGCTGAACAGCCCCAACTCTCTCAGCCTGTCCTCAAAGGAGAGGTGCTCCAACCCTTGGATCATCCTCGTGGCCCTTCTCTGGACTCGTTCCGACTGGTCCATATCTCTCTTGTGTTGGGGGCTCCAGAACTGGACACAGTACTCCAAGTGGGGCTTACGAGAGTGGAGTACAGAGGAAGAATCACCTCCCTCGACCTGCTGGCCACACTTCTCTTGATGCAGCCCAGGATACGGTTATTGGCCTTCTGGGCTGCAAGCACACATTGCCGGCTCATGTTGAACTTCTCGTCCACCACCACTCCCAAGTCCTTCTCTTCAGAGCTGGCCTCAAGCCACTCATTGCCCAGCCTGTACTTGTGCTTCGGATTGCCCCAACCCAGGTGCAGGACCTTGCATTTGGCCTTGTTGATCTTCATGAGGTTGGCACAGGCCCACCTCTCAAGCCTGTCAAGATCCCTCTGGATGGCATCCCGTCCCTCCAGCGTGTCAACCACACCACTCAGCTTGGTGTCATCAGCAAACTTGCTGAGGGTGCACTCAGTCCCCCAGTCCATGTCACTGACAAAGATGTTAAAGAGCACCGGTCCCAATACCGAACCTTGAGGGACACCACTCGTCAGTGGTTTCCACTTGGACTTTGAGCTGTTGACCACAACTCTTTTAGTGTGACCATCCAGCCAGTTCCTTATCCACTGAGTGGTCCACCCATCAAACCCACATGTTTCCAGTTTGGAGAAAAGAATGCCATGTGGGACGGTTTCAAACACCTTGCACAAGTCCAGGTAGGTGACATCAGTTGCTTTGGCCTTGTCCACCAATGTTGTAACCCCACCACAGAAGGCCACCAGATTGGTCAGGCACGATTTGCCCTTGGTGAAGCCATGCTGGTTGTCACCAATCATCTTCTCGTTCTCAATGTGCCTTAGCATAGTTTCTAGGAGTATCTGCTCCATGATCTTGCCTGTCACTGAGGTGAGACTGACCGGCCTGTAGTTCCCCGGGTTTTCCATTTTACCCTTTTTAAAAATGGGGGTTGTGTTCCCCTTTTTCCAGTCTGTGGGGACTTCACCAGACTGCCAGGACTTCTCAAATATGATGGATAGAGGCTTTGCAACTTCATCTACCAGTTCCCTCAGGACCCGTGGATGCATCCCTTCAGGTCCCATGGACTTGTGCACCTTCAGGTTCCTTAGGTGCTCCCGAACCTGATCTTCTTCTACAATGGGCAGCTTTTCATTCTCCTGAACCCATCCTACGCTTTCTAGGACTTGGGCAGTGTGGCACGACTGTGGCAAATCCATGGTGTTGTTTTGGACACTTTTCCCCTAAAATAGGTAAATCAAAACCCTTCTTAACTTTTATTGTGAAAAAGGAATTTGTTCTGATCTGCCTCAAAGTTTAATCAGATATACCCCAAAAAGAAACAAACACAATGAATATAAATAAGGCATTTAAAACTTAAATGCACTGCTTTTGCTTCACTTTTTTGTTTGTTTGTTTTGGTTGGTTTTGTTTGTTTGTTTGTTTGTTTGAGACATCTTTTTATCAACAGTAGCAAGATGACTGATCATGACTTCGGCCACATCAGTTTTGATCCTGATCGCCTTCATTATCTGGACACATTTTTAATTTCAGAGCAGCTTCTTTGGTTATTAACAGCAATATTTTCAAATGTTGCTTCCGCATATAATTGTATCATCCACATAAAATGATGGCTTGTTCCTTTTGCAAAATCTTGGAAATATGGAATATAAGGGAAGAGAAAGTGCAACGGACTATTCTTGTAAAATATTTACATAACATACCTTCTTACTTGTATGATAAAAACTTGATATGTCATAAAAGATGTCTTCTGTTAGCCCAACGCTGTCTTTTAACTCTATCCTTCAGCTATTTATAGACTATCATGTTTTTTCCATCCCACTCTCCTCAGCCATCTGTTAATCAAGGCATATACATTTAGGACATTTTCTTTTGTTTTACTCCATCCTTTCATTTTTCCCAGTTGGGCAATATCTTTCACTATCAAAGAGAAGTTCAACCAAGCACACAGAAGTGAGCACAACAAAAGCAGATCTTAAAAACACAGGAATGAAAGGAATTAAAACCACTTTGTGGTAGATCAATGCAGTTCTGTTTCCACAGAGAACAAAACCATTCAAAAGGTGATTGCATGAGGGTTTTGGAGAAGTTCCTCCTGTGCCTCATGTTTCAGGATTTACTGTGAAACCCTGAAGTCTCAGATCCCAATCCCAGAATGCCAGACCCTGGCAGCTCAAGGTAAGGGGAAGCAAGAAGTTAATGAGTAGTTCCTTACTTCTTTCAAATATTTATCTATCTGCTAGGTCAGAGACCTGCTTGTTTTCTCTCTAACTTTCATAGAAACTGAACTCTGTGAAGTATTTACAGTGAAACAAATGGGTTTGAGTGGAAAAAAGTGCTGGTGTGTGGCTTTCTGTCCACTTTTGCTTTATGATTTATTGACCATGGCCTATTCCAGGAGCTGTGGTATGTTGTGGAGAACTGGGACAACATCTAAATGTGACCTGCAAATTGACATGAGTCACCAGACATCTGTGATAGCAGCTATGTACACATGGACATTCACCTTCCCCTTTAGCTCTGAAAAGCCCCTGACAGCTCTGCGCATCCTCACCTGGGGGTCCTTTGCTTGCTTCAGCTGCGCATCAAACTCAGCTGCTTCTTACAAACACTGTCTCAGCAAGGAAGACCTGAACCCAGGCTCTACAGGAAGTAATGTGTGAAAGTAAAGATTAGAAAGGAACAAAAGGAATTAAAATTTTGAGCTGCTTCTGATCCTGTTATATTCCCCTCCAAATAAAACAAAAGCTGCTAACTCTCCATTTCCTAGGAGCAATACATAAAAATACTTCTAAAGACCTTGTATTGGAAAAAAAACCCCCAAACTTAGTGTCCCTCTACACTGTTCCAGTGCTCTTTTTAGGCAGTACCTATCAGTGGCCATAGGAGTTTACTTGCGTGCCTGAATGAAAAGATATAGTACAGGAACAATGTAAAATGCTGTTACTAGGCATGGTCCTGGAGGCTCCCATTGTGATAATGAAAGAATGAAATGGGCTGTAGATAAGTCCATGAAGTTAGATCAACTGTGTAACAGGAAAAGATTTTTTTTTTTTTTAAATATCTATAAATATTAATTCTGAACAAAGGATATTAGGTAATTATAATTGCAGATGCAATTCTGGCCAATATTTGACTGAGGAAAACATTCAGTTCTTCCAGCAGTAGCAAGAAAATATTAAAATGAGTAATAATGAGTACAGATTTTTTACATTTAAATCAGCTCAACTTTGAAACCACATATTTAAGGACAACACTTGAATGCTACCAACAGATTTAAAAGCATACCAAAGTGCAAAAAATGCACGTAGCAACTTCCTTATCTTTTAATAGCAAAAATAATTTAACTATAAGACAGTGAATTTAGTCATGTGGCCAGATAGAGCATCAGAGTTCCTAAATTTAATTAAAGTTATAGTGACTTCAAACTCAGAATCCATCACTTTCACCATTTCATTCTGGCAGGTAGTATAATGTAGTCATTATTTTTGCCCTACATATGCAGCATCTTTGTCAACATAATAGAATATAAACTGAAATTAGAAATCTCATGTTGGGATGGATCAAATTAACCTGACAAAATCATTATGTGAGCTTACTTTTTTTTCTGAGTCTGCACACACACACTCTCTCTAAAGACAGAAAGCAGATATCGTATGTACTATAACTCATACATTTGAAAGCCAATACTCCCCTCTTAGAATAGCTCAGAAAAGGCTTTGCAGCCTTGAGTACTGTTTATCTGGACATGTGCAGCAAATGTCAACACACCTACATTTATGTGTCTGTGGCCAGAACTGGAACCCACTGTCCTGTGTTAGACCTACAGCTTCTCTGGAAAGTTCATAGTGATCTCCTACACAGAAGAAAGACTCACATCGGTTTGCATGTTGAACAGCTTCCATTAGCCAGTAGAGTGGGGTATGACTGAAATACTACTTCTTTTAAGTGTAGAGACATCTTTCCAGAGCTTTTCAAGGCTTTGAAACCTAAATTTGCTCCCCATAGAAGCTGTCTTTTTTCTTTTTTTATGTCATCAGTACACGAAAATATGAGTCTAATGCAGGATTACTGATAACAAAGGTATAATAGCAAAATATAACCTGCCTGTATCATCTCATTGCAATCAATACAATCACATTAATTTAAAAAATAATTCTTTTGTAAAATTTTGGTCATCAAGAAGTATGCATACTATCAAAACCCTGAGTAGTCTATAAGATTTATTCTAACACATTCCAGGTTCTTCCTGCTCCTTAATTGTTTTGTTGTTGCTTTTTTTTTCATTAAAAAATTACACTGAACACTCTCCACCTATAAATGTTTGATCAAAATGAAAACCTATCAGTGTCCATACTAACATTTTTAGATATGTTTTGAACTGTCAGCTACAGAGGTGAATTCACATGTTGTCACAATTTTCACTGCAGCAGTAGAAAATCATCACCCGTTATGTAGAAACACCATTATCACATCTCATTGCAACCTTTGGAGACATAGCAAGTGCTTAATTTTCTCACTTCTGAAATTTGAAGTGACAATGCTAGATTGATACAGCTTGTGTGCCAGAAGAGGATTAAAGCAAAAGAAAAATCTGGAGCTGTACTGCTCAATTGCAGAAGTTAGCATCCAAGTGCGTGCTAAGAAGACATGGCTAGCTTAGACACTTACACCAGTAGGTCTTTTCTAGTCCACATCATTTTGACAGAGAAGAGTTGGGGAGCAATGAGGCACACAGCTACATCATTTTATTCTCAGGGCTGAGGAGCCAGATTCGTTAGGTGAAGTCTGCATGTTGGGTAGCTGGACATGGTCAGCTTTTCAGGGCTGAGAGTTGGGCATAGCAGGAAATAGGACTGAAAAACAGTTACTCTGGGCTCGTTCCAGTGTAAGAAGAGAAAGCACTTGGAAAATTCCTCACTTATTCAGATGCTTTTTTTATTGTATTCAGAAGATCAAAGTTAAAACCCTGAGCTGATCTGAAATCAGAGTATCTTGAGCAAGACAGGCTATATTTTCCACTCTCCAAAACACACTCTTAAAGAAGAGGTGTAGTGGGAGTAAACTTATTCCTTGGCCCAGAAGGAACTATTGAGAGTTGAATTTCTGCAGAAATCATGGAATTAAACTATTGCTGAAGTTTTTTGGATGCCACATGGAAATTCTTATTTTTCTAAGAAGAATTATGAAAATAAGAATGGCAAATAAAATAAATATTTTTTTTATTTTCTCTATGCAAGTTGATCTAATTGGGTAGCTGGTGGCTGTACATGAGGATGCAGACAAAGATTTAACTTTGTCTTACCTTTGAATTGTATATGTTTTGCATGATTGAAAAAATAACAGATTTTAAGACTGAATGGATTCTGGAGGAGCATTACAAGTAATGGAGACTGGAAGGAGTTTTGCAGGGTCTTAGGGGCCAAGGCTGTGCAATTGAAGGAAGAAATATGAAATGTGAATTGCTCGGCATTAGGTGCCCTTGTCTTAGAAGAAGGATGTTTTTCTGACAGCTGAATTAAAACAGGAGTTTCAATTTTTAGTTTTAAATTGTTGATACCTTTATTACTGAAAAGCTTATTCCACCAGTTCAGTGTGGTCAAATGAGATGGAAATGTTAAAGAAATTAGTATCCGAACAATATAGAAAAAGTTATGATCAAGTATGCCTCCTTCCCACACTCCCTACAACCTTTCCTCCTACCAGAAAATTTAGGTTTAGGATAGTTAACAGCACTGTAGTCTGCATTATCTTATAATGTAAAAGCTGCAGAGTAAGCCCAGGGTCACAGAGAAGAGCAGTGCTTCTCTTGCCAGACCCAAATGCTCCCTCCTTCCTCCGACCCTTCAGTCACGAACAGCAAATCCCCAAATCTTTCGGATTAAGGGTGAAGGAGGATATATTGTGGTGTTCATCCTTCCTTGTGAGAGGAAAGATGGTTTGAGACAGCAAGAAGGCAGGGCAAACCATTTATCTGACTACTTGCTTTGATAGATTGTGTAATTAATAATTCGGTAGGAGGAATGTGGTGGTTCGCAAGCCAAAAGCACTAATGCTTTGGAAGAAAATATACATCCAAAATGAAAAGTACATTTCATCTTGGGGACAGTTCAAGATTGCTTAATGCCATAAATAAAGATTTGTTTTGTGTTTTTAACTTAAAATGTGGCTGTTTTAAGAAGCACTTAGAATCATCATAGCCACCATTATCTGATTTCTATTAATGTTGTTGAATTATTGTCGTCACTAATTATCTACATAGAAGACAAAAGAGAAGCTTTAATTAAAAAGAGTTGTTCTAACCCTTAAGTGGGTCTAAAACTTAACTGGAGGATGAAAATTGAAAATTTGAAGGCGCGTACAATCAGACACAGCACTGTGTAACAAACGAGCCTGGCAGGAGGAGTGATAAGAGGTCCTTCAGTACATTGCAGGAATTTGTTGGAGGTAGGTCTTGCAGGCATAGGAAAGCTGCAGGTCAGAAATGTGGAAAAAGAAGTTATCCAGAAGGTCAAGAGAAATTGCCACAATTGCAAGCTTCTTTGCCCTTCTCTACTTCACTTAAAAAAAAATAATCCAAGATAATCAGTGAAAAATTTTGGTTTGATTTGGTTTTCCAGGCCAAGGATGCCTGTACCTAGTGACTGGGGTAAAGAGCACGAGCCAGAAAGAAGATGGACACAAAACAATGTCTAGTTAAACTAATTTATCTATTTTCTTCATTGCAGTCTTCATTGAGGTGTCAAGTGAAGAGAATAAAGAACAGTGTTTAAAATAAGGCTGGTAGGAGTGAAGAACCTGGTGGTGGGGCTGCAACTCAGCTAAGCTCAACTAAGACAGAAAATATAATTTAAAAGGGGGAAGAAGCTGCTTGGTTCATCTTCCCTACGTGCTTTGTTGTTTACTCTTAATCTGGAAAACTATGATCTTTACTTGCACCAAAGCAAGCAAGAGCCATCAGCAATTTTGGGCCGCAGATTGTTCTGAGAGAAGGTCTCAGTAGTTCTTGCTGAAATGAAAGGTGGCTCTGCATGGAGGGAAGACATTCAAAAAGTTACTTGGAAGTCTTACGGTGTGGGCTGTCATGTAGGAAGAGGAGATTTTTATTCCTCACTATGTTCTAATAACTGCATGTGAAGAAAGTTCTTGAACAGGACTAGATGGTTCAGGAGACAGTTTAAATATAATATGTAATTTTTTGCTTGCAGCATCCAATTTAAATCTAGTCAGGAGTGTGAGAAAGCTCTTCAAAAGGCATCATGCATGAACGTGATTGATCAGTGGGGGTTTTGCTATGTTTCAGCAAAGTTTAAAAACACAGGCTTCCCAAAAGTAGGAGAAAATGGGGAAATAATCAGTATTACTGGGGCAAATTAGTCCTTTGCTTGGGAATTTCAACATGAAGACATTTTCCTAGGAAGGTCGTTGTCAAGAGCTAGTTCTACAGCAACTAGTTTGTTTAGACTTTTCAATGTGTTGCCTCAGTGTGATGCAACAAAGATGAAAAAGACAACACTAGTTTATCAGAAGGGATGCCTGTGTAAATAAACTGTTTCCAGTGCCCTACATTAACTGAAACCCATGGTGACAGTCAGGATTTGCAAGATAAACATGAAAAATTACTTGTCCTTACACACCTGAGGGTGATCCATGCAGTCTGAGACTGAAACACACCAATTCACAACAGTGGGGAGAAACTTCTGCCACCACGACCTATGTTGTTCCTTTTATAAAGACTGCTGGTTTTAATTACCATCCCTAGGAAGTCTCTCAGTTCAAGATGCTAATTTATATTTCAACAACCCTGTTGGCAGGACCCTTGTAACATGTTAAATAATGTTAAATAATGGTTAAATAATGTTGTTGGCCAATGGTTGGCACGCTTGACTTATTACTAAGGCATACAGATTTAAACTCATGAAAGTTATGATGTGGGTGATCTCACTTCATTACCTTTGCTGGAGACGAGTCTGTGTCATACTCTGAGTGATACAGTGATGCGCTGGCATATAAACTGGAGGAATAGAAGAGAAAATATTTTCCTTTTCGATCACAAAATGCATAAGATGTGAAAGGAATGCTATGGTTGATGAGCAGCAGCAGGCAGTAGATTTGACACAACACACAGGATTTTACTGGAATCGCTCCATCTCACCTTCCCCAGGCATTGACATAAAATAACTCAAATGAGCAAATGATGTTCTATCTTTACTTAAAAAAGGAAAAAAAAAAAGAAGCTGTTGGAGTTTGGCAGGCACTGGAACTTCCATGTTAACAGGCTGTTTGCAGAAACTGTGTGTTTTTTCACTGAATATTTGAATTTAAATTATTTTAAGTACTTCGGAAATTTTAACTTCATTTGGTTGAAATCTCAATCTTGGATAGTTATTCTGACTTTCACAAAATTAAGACAGGAGTCTTCGTGAATGTAAAAACATATGCACTCCCTTTTTCACTATCTTAAAAAATCAGATCTGTTGTTCTAAAACCATGGTCATGATCTCTGCATTGCATTTTCAAGTAGCTGAAAATGAATGAAAACTGACCGCAAAACCCCATAAAATAAAATCCATTGCATGTGCTTCATCAGCTGTTCTTTCTTAGGGGATCTTTTGGTGGGAAAATAAGTGCCCAGGGTTACTTTGTAGCCTCAGCACCTGATTTAAATGGGCAACTGGATGAAAATGGAAAGGTCCATGAGAAAGAAACAAAGCTCCAGACCCTGAGTGAGGCTCTGCAGTTGTGTGGGCATGTGCAAGTCATAGTGTCCCCTCCTGGACACAGCACCACGTAAGTCCAGAGAAGACCTCGTACTTAAACAGTAAGTGATTGATTGGAAAAGAAAGGAAAATGATTGTCCAAATCACATGAACTGAAAACTCAAACAACTAATTGCCAAAAGCTCATAGGAGAATAAATTCAAAAGACATTTCCTTGCTAAATGTTTACCTCTAGAAACCACCTGGGACTGTGAGAGGGACTGGCTGCTGCCACTGGAATAACCTGGTGAGATGACTGACAGATATGTGCATTAAAAAAATATTGCTGTCTAAACCTAACACCTTTAATATATGGCCTGAAGTATGTGTGTAAGAAGCTACACAGGAGACTTATTTGCCATGAGCACCAATCAGCTGACTGAAATTCCTCTGGCTTGCTAACAAGCCCCTGGCGCTATGCTGGCTGGCTGGGATTTTTCACCCACAACCCTGCCTTCCCTGTGGAATGGGAGAGCCATGGGGCTGTCCTTCCGCTCTGTCCAGGCACTTGAGGTCTTGGTCGTCAAAACTGTTTTCTGTTTCCCAGCTCCATGCAATCCATTCTTCTTCCCCGTGACAGCGTTGCTGTGAAGCCTGGAAAAGTATTCCAGTCTCTTCTTGCTTACATGGGAACTGTAGTTACCTACTTTATGCAATATGTTGGTCTTCATTGTGTAATGCCTATCTAAAAATATATATGTAAAATAAATAGTGAAATTAATCATTGCAGTTTTCATTTCCACTCTCTGCAAACATCTTTCTCCTTCTGGCACTACAAAAGCATTCTTTTATAAAGAAACTCGACATTTGGATTTTGAGTTGTTTGGAAAAATTCAGAATTGTTTCCAAGCTTCAAAGTTATATCTCTTATTTCATTGTTTTTCACTGTCAGAAATGGCAGTTGCTAGCATAACACTAGTGCATATGAATGCTGTTGAGATATCCTACTTTGATTTTATTCTTAACATGGCTAAAGAGTGCTTCTACCTCACTGAAACATTTTATCTTATTTTTCAGCACAAATACATCCTTTTTATTTTCTTATATAATCCACTTTTCATTGCAATAAAAACAAGAAATATTTATTTATTTTAAAAACATAAGATATTGAGATAGCAGAGTACTTTGACTACTAAGTTACTATGACCTTTCACAAAGGACAGAAAAATTATGCCATATTTGATTTTTTTCAAGAAAATTAAATTTGAGAATTCAGATAAAACCAGCATGATTAGTTCAAAACATGTTTTGATGAAAAATTCCCAGCTATTTTTTTATGGGAGTAAACACTTATTAGCACTGCAAATACTTAGTCTTTGTGACTCTATCATGGCTGTTGCTACAAATCACATTACAGCAAGGTGTCTTCTTTCAAAACTATTTCCAGGGTTTTTTTTTGCTTTTGTATTGCCTTTTTTATTAAAGCTTGGATAAAACACATTCCCCTAGAACACACTCATATTATTTAATTTCCTGCAATTATTTCCTTAATTAATCCTAATTGCATAAAAGACATGTAGTGACAGAAAGGTATGATTGTGGGTGAGGAAGAAACGATGAGCCTGGCCATTGCACCACCCTCTTCCCTCCCCTTTCCTTGGCTGTCGTGTTCTAAAAACTCTGCCAAAGCCAGCCCAGGCAGGAGGTTTGGCGTACCATCAGCCATGCACTTAATGTAGACCTTTTTGGTCATTTGCAGAGCACTTGGTGTTGGTATGCTATGTTTTGAATGTGCTACAATCATTTTACCCAGGACATTTTAATTCACTTGAATTCCTTTCTTTTTCCACTCTCAGTGAGTGTGCACATGTGCATTTTATATGTGCATGTGCGTGTATGTACATACACGTATACATAGCAAGTGACACACACACACATGCATGCATGCACGTGTGCACAAACCCTCCTGTATCCCTCCAGCTCTCCTCCAGTTACAAAATGATAATTGTATTTCCTGGCAGTAGGTGGTCTGCAGGATAAACAGAATATATCTGCATATAAAGTGCCTTTGAGTCATTGATCTGTATGAGTCATTTAATCGAGAGGTGCATCAGCATGTGAGGAAATGTAGGCAACATTTTACAACAAACATATTTAATATATTTATGTATCTGTAGAACTCCACTCTGTAAAGAAAATGACAAGAGAAAAGCCCTTAAATATATACAGAAAATTCTAAAGCAATAAAAAATAAGCAGCATAAATTTGTCCTGATTATTTTTAAGAGAATTATAAAAATCATACCCAATAGATGAACAACAAGTAGTATACCATGAGACTTTTGGAAAGCCATTGGATGCAAAGAATTGCAAAAGGCTGCAGCAAAGCACTGCTAATTGTGTTAGATGTTTGCAGTCTCTGAATGAGAAAGTCTTGGGGGAACAAAAGGGTAAAGAGATTGCACAAATAAAAAGGCTAAACTCTTCTTGGGGGGTGAAATCTGCAGGTGGGCTTATCCCAAGATTGGGATGCAGTCCAGACCAAGGCCAGCAGGAGTGATGGAGGGGATGGGGCACAGGGTGATACCCTTTACCAGTCACTTTCCTCTCCAGTCCCCAGGGATGAAGGGGACTTGAGGTGGTACAGCTTTCTGTGGGACAGGGCAGGGGACCTGTGATGGGAAGAGAGAAGTGGGAACAAGGAGCTGGGGTTACTGAAGGGGAGAGTGCAGAAAATAAAAGTTAAGAGGGGAAAATAGAGAAGTAGCATAATAGTATACAAGCACTGACACCTCAAGAGAGAACTTGGTTAGGTTCCAGGGAAAGCTGTTGGTGGCTAGGAGGTGGGAAGGTGTGTGGAAGAGAGGCACGTGGGTGGTCCTTTGATATCGATACTGTCAGTATACTGGCTTCCAGCTTATGGGGGAGGATGATGTGTTTGGGTCCATTGCCTTCAAGAGTTATCTTTTATTATTATGTATAAATAATATTTTATGTCTTTCAGAACATTTGATGGGAACTTTTGTCCTCTCCTCACAGCTGGTGAAAGAAGTTAGTAAAAAGAAGTTAATTTGATGCATTTGCAGCCCTTCACAGAACTATAATGGAAACTAAACATGAGATCTCACAAGCACTTGTTTTTGTTCTCAGTTTTTGTTTTTGTTATTAATTATTCTTGAAAAGTTATGAGAAGCAGCTGACTGTATGGGAGCTGCTGGGAAAGTGGAGATTTGCATGCATCTTGTGATGCAGTATGGCCAACTTCAGCATGGATATTTGAGGAACAAACATTCGAGCTGTAAATAACTAGAGAAAGCTCTGAGCACCTTCAGAGAGGTCAGAATGCTTGGAGGAAGGGAATACAGCTGTCAGTTAATTGAATTATTGAATAAAATCAGGCTGTTGTACAATGGAAGGGAAATTTGAGCCATTCATGTCTTCTGCTCTAATAATTGTTCAAGTCCAAAGCACTGCAGGAAAGAATGAGATGTGAAAAATGAGCTAGAAAACAGCACAAAAAATATTATACTGTCATTACGAGGATCAATTATAGGCTCTTTTTTTGGTATATTTGTCTCACTTATCATTCTATCTCAGAAAAGGATATGACAGCAATAAAAGAGGTTCACAAACAGACAAGTGGTGTTATTAGAATTACAGAAAGGCTATTCTATGGAAGGAAATTGAAATATTGTTTCATTTAGAGACAAAATGAGTAAGAGGAGATATCCTATAAAGATATGCTATAAAGCAAATTTAGAGGGGGGTAAATAATATAAAGGGGGCAAATGTTATATTGCTCTCACCCTGAGCAGGAAAGCAACTAAGTAACTAAAGCAACTAAATCTAGTTAAGCTACAAAATAAATAAACTCTGCTAACAAATCTTAAAGATCAGTTCAGCTGTAGAACATGGTATCAGTAGTTCAGCAAGATTTACGTGACAATTTTATTACACCTATTTAAAAAAAAAGTAAAAAATTTTTTTCTGAAATCAGTTGTAGACTTTCCTAGTTTCAGCTGCTGTGTGTCAAAATAATTTGCTATTTCCTTTCTTTTAAGGATTCCTAGTCTTTCATATGAAAAATATCACAATTTCTTGCTCACACTCTTCCAGCTACCTTCGTTAGGAAATGAGACTATTCATCCAAACAGAGGACAAGAGTCAGGAAAAGCTCATTATCATAGCAAAAATACTTCATAACTTGTTTTGATGAGGAAGACATAATAAATTTAAAAATATTAATAATTATATTCAGCATAAATTCCACTATTTATTTTGAATTGCAAAATGAAACAATTGTTGCTTACCCTCCTCTCCCACTTCTCTTTTCCCTCAAGGGATTTTACTGTTAGAGGAGGCGTCCCTGTGGATGAATCCCGAGAGTGAAGAGGCACTTTACTTTCTGCCACATTCTTGACTTAACCTCACCATTTGAGTTGCAGATGCAAACCTGAAAACAGGGGTAGCAGATGTATTGAAATGTCACAAGCAATCAATTTTTTTTTTAAAACTTTAGTCTGTACGCAGAGATCATTGGTAACATTTTTGCAGCAATTTTTCTTTCAAATATATGCCATAAATATATCTTCTAGCATCACCAGAATACATTCTGGCTCTTGGTTTATTTGCCACAATATTGTTTATAAACTCTTAAAAAAAATCAATATGTATGTATATCTATGTCATCATTTGCTTAATCATATGAACTGAATCAAATTATCTTCAGAACTGAGCATAAGTTTAAATCTGACTCTTGACCAGGCACTTAGCGATTAGGCAGACCTCACCATTAATTTACCCCGGAAGAGCCTGGTAATTTGTATCTAGGATTGGCTGCTTAGATGGTTATGCACAAAGATATTGCTTTGTTTTCTGCACCTAATAATTTTGCAGGTTCCTCCTTCTGGCAAAAAAAACTGGTGCAGCCAGTTCTGCTTTGTCCTGTGTAATAGACAATACTCGGAGAAGTGATGGTTCAGCACCATCTGTGCTGATGTCCTCTCCCATCACAGATGGCAGGGACCCTGTGTCCAATCTGGAGCTGCTCTGTAAGGACGAGCGACTGAGCTCACAGACTATGTGCCACTTCTGTGCCCTAAAGCCAGCAGGTACACAGAACTGTCAATATACCTCCTGTTTTGGGGTTTTCTTACTTGTGCAAGCTCAAAGCCTATGACTTGGGTGGTAGTAGTGAAGTTTTCTTCACTAGTGTTTCATTAATTGCTCCACATAGGAATCAAACTTTGCATTGCCATGCAGAGTTGAAAAGTCAATGTTTCTGTGCCAGTGACACTGTCCTTTAGTCCCTCTCTCTCTCCTTTGTAAACCTCTGTGCTTTTTTCCAGGATATTTCTTACATATTGAATGCTCTTCTCTCTAATTGGTCCAGATGGATCTCTGTCCTTTCAATGTCTCTTCAAGAGGATTTAGAAGCAGCCTTTCTTCACATTATTTCCAGATGGTGACCTAGGACACCTCAATCACACTGTAGGTTTTTACAGAGTTGCTCTTAGATAAAAGCTGTCACCTAATCTCCATTAAGAGACAGGCAGAGGCTCACAGTAAAAGGAAGAAAAGAGTCTAGAAGGACACATTTCTACTCAGATAACACTGTGCTCTTGATCTTGTACAGATGGGGGATACACAGAGTTCAGCTGGTTAAGGAGGTTCACTTACCTTGGGCAGAACATGTTTCCCCCTTGCTGCCTATGGCAGTCACTTTGACACGGGGGACTTTTTAGCTGTAGCTCAGACAGAGAGTTTGGGTTAGAGGTGGCAGAGCCTTCAGCAGTGTTTTATGGTCCAACCATTGTGCCAGACTTGTTCACACCTCCCTGGAGATTTAACTCAATTTCCAACTTGTCTTCCTTCTGTGAGTAGCTCATGTAACTCTACTTTTAATGAAAAACAGTGTCTCAGATTGCCCTTCCACACTTTGCTTTGCAAAGAACTGTAAATTCACCACCCAAATGGTGAATACTGTGCATGAGATTTGCTAAGCACTTTCACTGTAATTATCTACTCAGCTGTCACTAAGAAATATGAAGCTCTTTGAAACTACAGTTTGATTTACTTCAAGATAGTAAATTATATAAATAAATAATTCTAATTATTGATCTCTGTTTCTTTTCTAGAAAGATCAGATTTTCCACTGCTTTCACTGAGAGTGCTAGAGAGGCTGGAACAAGGGAAAATTCTGATAATATTGGACACTCTACCAATGTATCAGGATTTCGAAGTCAAGTCACTTTCGTACACCTTATTTTGCTCCATCAAAAGCAAAAGACAATAAACAAGAAAAATTTTTCTGCCTAAAAGTTAAATGAACTAGGAGGGAACTTAGACTCCAAAACAACCAAAAAGCATCCCTTCATTGATTTATGTAGTTTGACTTAAGCTTGGGGTTGAACTAAGGGATTATAACATTCACTAGAAGTATTTCAGGCAGCGACAATTTGATGTGTATAACAAAAACAACACCTTCATTTCAGTCCTGGTAAAGGCTCTTCATCATAACTTGCACAACAGGCGCCTGGAGCTGGACTCCACTACATGCCCAGAGCTGCTATGGTTTTACTTGACAGTTGGTCCTTAATAAATGCAGTGACTACTGAAAAGTACGTGATACTGGTTTAAGTTTGCAGGAATTTTAAGCCACACAAAAGGAAAGGTACAATAAATCTCTTTTCAACGATACCGTGAAAAAAAATAATAAAAAAAAAATCCCTTGTCCTTTTCAGCTCTGAATACATCCAGGTCTCTCCAACCACTGTCCTGATCCCTTTCCATAACATTTTCAGTCTCTGTGTTTGCCTGGAAGACCTGGTTCTCATTCCAAGTTACCTAAATATTAGTTTTTATTTTCTACTCATGTCTATGTCTCATGAAGTTAAAAACCTGAGGCCACTGGTTCCTCAGCTATCAGAAGCAAACCTGTGCTGAGTGGTTCCAAATAAAATATTTTATTTTGAAAATTTGTCCTGTTTTGGCTAAATAGGAAAAGAGGCGACATATGCTATGGCTGCTTGTAACAGCAGAGTGATTGGATAAAAAATGAAGCAAGTTCTTTTGATTCCTTTAAGTTCTGAAAATGTGGTTCTGGACATGCTGAGCATTTCTTAGTCTAATTCCAGAAATCATATGAAAATAAATTTCTAGCCCAGCTCACAAAACTAACTCACTTTAAACTTATTAATGTAACTACGTAGATGAATATGAAAAGTAAAAATCAATTTAATTCACAAAACTGTTAGAAAATCCCAGAACAGAATTAGATTGATTCATGTGAGGGGACATGAAAGGCTGTAATTTAACTTGTTTAGATTTCATTAGAGGTGGCACTAAACCCCATGAGCCAAACAAGCCATATTGAACCCTTAGGAGTCCCTGAAGGGCTGTGAAATGAGAGAGGAAGTATGTATGTGGGCTAATTCTGCTATCTCTGTTTCTTGGTCAAAAGGTATGTCATCCCTCATAATTAACACATTAAGAGCATCAGCTTATTGCAAGGTGGCACATGATGGTGAAATCACATAGCATCCAAGCTGTGTTTTCTGCCCGTGAAGGAAGAGTAGAGAAAGATTTTCCACCAACAAGTGCTATGCAGTGAGTGTCCATCCACCGTAGCAAACCCCCTCCAAGGTGGCTGGACACAGCCCCTCAGGGCCCTGCTCAGGACATGCAGCCCATTCAGGTGTGTTCATGAGGGTATCAAATTACAGAAAATCTGTTGTATAGCAATTTGAAAAACTTTGAGACCTTTCCTTGGTTTGGATGTGTGCAATGTAAATGTTATATTATTGCTTATATTATTGATATTTGCATCATTTTATTAGCTGTGTTTTCATTTGATATCCATTAACTTTTAAAATCAGAAAAATGGAGGGAAAAAGTCAAATGGATGTAGGAAACAATACATGTTTATTTCAGGCTAACAACTACAGCCAGTCAGTTACCAAAGAAGCAGATAATCAATTGAAAGCACAAAATTTCCATTGGTAATCTGTCAACACTGAAAAGACTTTTCAGCACAAAATCCATTTTCACAGTTAATTAAAATGCATTATTCGTAAACTTTTAAAGTGTTTGTGGTCAAGGTCCACAACTATCCAGTGGCATATACTTGTTAAACAAAAAAAAACCCTTTAAACCACACAGAACGCAGTAGTCAAGAGAGGAGATATCCTCAAATGCTTTATTCTCTATATAGAAGTTCTAGCCCTTATACATACAAGCAGCATCATGTTTCACTTAAAAAAACCCCTGCTTAGTATTTAATCTTAAAATTTGTCTATATGTAGCCTATTTAAAGAATGAATGCTCTATTTACTGCATATTTTTTCAGTAGTGTTTGTCTTCAAAACATCAATTAACAAAATGAATCCATCCCATCACCTCTGTGCGTCCACTGATATATGATTACTAGTATCCTGAGACTTCCTTCTAAAATCTAAAATTCACATCCCTATGGTAGAGCTGGGCTCAGTGATATTTCGGGTCCTCCTTTGGTGGTGCTGCTCTGAACAAATCAGTAGTCTGTCTTACCCTTCTTGCCTTACAATATTTTGAATTTTCTGAGCAGAAGTCCTTACTTTGACATGTCTCAAAGTATGATGTTATGATTCAGCTCCTCTGTTATGTTAAGTAGGGTAAAAACACACAGTGAGGGTATGGACCCAGCTCCTGTGTCTAGATTTAAGTGCTAGAAACAACTCTTCATCAATGCCATGTCTGAATATTTAAAAAAATCCTCGAAACCTTTAACCAATATACTCCAGCTTTAAAAAAAAAAAAAAAAGGAAAAGTCTTTTAATGAATGTATCATTGTGATGTTATGAAACCAGTCTTCTTGTATACATTTCAAAACCAGTCAGATACTGTCTCGATCAGAACATCATGTCATGTTCTGGTCTATTAACACTGCTGAAATTCCACTGAATCCACAGGGATTCTTGTCAATATTCAATTCCCTCAGGATCAGTATTAATTTTGTCTTTAGATTTTGACAGCTACCAACCTGTAAAATCTTGATGCACAGTATCTGGGTTAATTTTGCCTTGCAACCATTGTAATTTTCAGGTTTAGCACAGGCCAACATGAAAACTATCTACTTGTTTTAGCTTTGCCGCATTTGATGTTGGAATTGATGTTGAAACCAAAATAAAAGTAAAGAAGCTGGATGCAGCTGCAGAGCTTCTGTGTCCCATGCACAGAAGGGGAGGCTGAACCACGACCCAGCTCTGCAGGGCTGGCCAATGTAGGTAGACCCAGGGAGTAGCCTGAACTCAGTGCCAAGGCAAAACTTTTGAGTCGAGTGAGGAAAGAAGACAGAAAAACAAAACCAAAGTGAAACAACTTCCCATTCTAGATTTTTGGCAGATAAAATAGGTATTCCAATGGAATCATAACCCAGTAACCTCAAAGAGAGCTCATAAATGTTAAGAATCAACTTCCAAGGTTTTGCTTTGCAGAACAGATGGGAAAGCTCAGTTGTAGTTGCACAGAAGAAACATCAAACCTACAAATTATAGCAGGGAAAGATAAATGACCCTTTCAAATATAATAGTATCCCAACAATGCTAGTGCAACATTAGTGCAGTGCTGCTCTTGTTGAAGAGATAAAATAAATGTGCTTTATCCTAGATCTTACTTGGGAACTTTAGCAACTTTTGAAAAATAAAATACCATTTGGGCTGGAGTATTTTATAGCTATTCTCTTCAAAGTAACTTGAAACACGGACAAAAAAGGAATTATTTCATCTCAGCACGTACTTATACACTAAACTACATATAAATGCACAGAAATTTTAAAAAGAAACTTAAAAATCATGATTGTGACTTAAATAAAGTAAATAGATTCTAAAATTTCACACCTGGGGCTGCATCTGCACAGTCATTTATTGCATGGATGCATTTTAATTTTACTTCTGAAAGCATAAGTAATTAGTGTTTTTTACAGGGAGCATATGTAGTTATTAGTTAGACAACAGGTTTATTAGAAACACCAAAGCTCTTGTTCTCTATATTGCAGCTAGTCTATGATAGCCTGTTCAACAATGAATTTGGTTCAGTCTTACAACTACTGCCTCCCTCCTGAAGACAGTAAAATGAAAGGAGAAGTTGCCTTGCTACAAATACAGATAGAGTGTTCTAAAATGGAAAATGTTGGGACATTTCCTGATAATGGAATTGAGTTTTCTAGATACACTCAGTATTCTATTGGAAGAAATGGGGAAAAAAGATTTTGTATAGGATCAATTGATTTAAAACCGATTCAAATATTTAATAATAGACATCTGCAGCTTTGTAAATCAAACATGTTTTTATGACACATTTGTAAATAGGATTTTCGGACCACATTTGGACAGGCTCCTCCGGATGAAAGAGGAGTAGTAAAATTCTAAATTGACTAGCCCAGAAAGAAAGGCTTATTCTTCTCCCTGCTGTTTATTTGTCACAAAATGAAATTGAATTGGTAGTGTTAGGTTTATGGTAGGACTTGATGATCCTAAATGTCTTTTCCAACCACTACGATTCTGTGATTCTGTGAAAGCTGGCAGAATTTCTTTTTTGACCCAGGAAGTTTTCCAGTCAGAGTGGTTTGCTCTCTTAATGACACTTCCATATTTTTCTATGAAATATTCCATACAATGTTTCACTTTGTAAAAAATTTTTGTTAAAAAGAGTTGATGGAAAAATTTTGACAGGAAACATGACAATATAGTAACATTATTTATTGCATAATTTATACAGTAATATCTAGACTCGTAGCTATTTTGACTTACTATCAAATACGTGCTTCCTCTCGATTGACTAATACATGAAATGTCACACACCTAGAATACTTGGTGAATTTGTTAATATTTTTTCTTTTATTTCTTTTTCCTAGATAAGAGAAATAATTGAAAAATATTATTATTTACAACCTTGATTAAATGTTTCCTCTACAATAGACAAATACTCAAAAATACAACTGCAAATACAAAATGTACTATTTGCTAGGCTTATGCTGCATAAGAATCAATGTTAATTGATTGTCTCTATCCTGTTTCCTGTTCTGTAGTTGCTAGGTTAACTGCTAGGTAGTAATGTAAGCAATGAAGAAGCTTTGCATTAGCAGTGGGAAAATCAGTGTTCAATCTCCTTTTGCACCTTCAGGAAACATCTTTTCCCACTGACCTGATTGCCTAATGCATATTAAACACACTTCTGAAAATAAACCCGGAAAAAAAATCCTAGGGATGTCAGTAATAGATATTATTGCATGCTCAAATTTTAGTTGTGCTTCTTGGTCTGAGAGATCCCCATAACTGGCTCTGTCTGATCTACCAAAAGCAACACATTATGAATGAGGGACGTTACCTCCACCAACGCCATGAGGATCTTCTTCTGCAGGTGCTGGTGTGATGTACCATGTGGCTATGGAACAAGTCTCAGCTGCAGAATCCATTTGCACACATTTGGTCATGCTGGAAACTAAAGATGCTGAGATGAAGGAAATTTTTTATGAGAATACCAACTGACTCATTGTCCCTACTTGATTGACAAGGATACAACAGTAACATTCCTTGTGCACAGAACCACTGTGGTGTCCTTCGCAGTAATAACAACAGCATCCCTCCTACTTCATTGTTTATCCATTCCTCCAAATGGCAACTATGGGCTGTTAAAGTCAAGCTGCAAAAATTGTACAGTTTCCAATGAAATAGTTATTTATCCTTCTTTACTACTTCATTGCTGACTTTGTCTGAGACAGTTCATTCTTGTTGGTGGCAAAGTTCCACAGTCCTGAGATTCCTTGTGCAAGCCAGGAGGCACCAAATGCTCAAGATCTCCTGCTACATAGCTAGAAATAAGGTCTCACATCATATGCTGCTTCTCAATGCCCATGCAACATTAATTGCACATTAAGCAAGACTATTGAAATAATTTTAACTGAGATCTATTCAGTGAGAAACACCACATGGCACCACTTTTTCTTTTCATGACTTTAGATCTTACAAGGAGACTATGGCAGCATGGTCCAGCTGCTGCCCCAGAGTATGGGATGCAGTCAGAAATACAGATCTTGGGGAGAAACCTGATGTCTGAGTTACCGGGAATGTCCAGACAAACTCTTATATTGTAGTACCAACCTGTAAACCTGACCTGGGAAAATTTAACAAGAGTGCCACCAAACAGTCATGATGAGAGAACCAGTTTGTTTCCTATTTTTCCTCAAATCCATAGTTCTCTTTCCTAGAAGAAAGCTGTAAGATTTAGCAAAGTATTTGAGAGCTCAGAGCACAGCAGTTTCTCAGACTTCTCCCAAGCCCTTCTCACACTGAGTGCCAGGTTCTGCTACCCATGCTTGGAGAGCAGAGCCTGGCACAGTGTTCACCTGCAGTTATTGCTCTTCTCAGCCCACCTCTACCAGGCTTTGGTTTCTGTGCAAAAAGGAAATGCTATTCAAGGAAATGGAAGCTGGAATGGAAGATCAGTGAATGACAGATATGAACTTCTACATCCAGGACAATTTGGACCTTTCAGTTATCTTTCCACTTATTCCTTGCTGTATCTGACAGACATTTGTTTTCTAGTTAAGCAGTGCTTAACTGCCTTGGACTTCCACTAACTGCTGGGATTGTATTTTTTGCAGATGAACAGAAAGCAGATCTTCTACATGGTTGCCAATACAATAAGGGAAAGAAAGTAGCGCAGCTGAGCTATGATTAGAGAAAAATCATTAGCAGATCAACTTTCAAATTAGAACAGCTATTTCTGTTTTGTGATTTCTGACACCTACTCAGTTTGATTTTCCCCTATACAGGCACATAAGTTTGCCAGAGAGGCAGCTGGTATAAGGAGTTATTTATGTGGAAATACAAACAAATTCTGCTCAATTCATTCTGCATGCTTATTTTCCTTTGAACCTTTACTGTATATTATTTTAGGTCAGTCACCACTCAAGCCACTCTGATTACAATAACTGAAGAAGTCTACATGTGTTTATTATTTAAATTCCCATAATCTGTGTAAGTAAAAACACATAATAAAAAAAATGACCCTTGACATAAAGTAATAAGATGGAATGCAAAATGAGCAACATTCAGTGCAGCTTTTGGAGCAAAATATTTAAAACTAAATCAAAATTTAATTAATAAAGAGATACTAGAAGAAATGCTGGTACCAGAATAACTACAAATAGGATAGGAAAAGCTGGACAAATTTGAGCATTACAAAGCCTGTGTGATATTTGGTACCTCTATAACACTTCATCAGTTCCAAGACAGCAGATAAAAGATTGAGCCTGGATCACATCCCATCACACCATAGCTGTGATTGAAGAAATATTATTAGGTCTGAAAATAAGGAATAAGAAACTTGGAAAAAAAAAAAAAAAGAGAAAAGAATCAGACAACCGAGACTATTTGACTACTTCTTTACATGGGGATAATCCTGTCCCTCATGTCTCAGTGACAACAAAGACATACAGTGATACATACAGAGGAAGAAAAAGAGCATCAAGGTGTAAAACTTAGTAAAAAAAAAAAAAGTAAATTACCATAGTAAGGGCAGTAATTTAAGGCGTTTTAGTATAATCCAAATGAATGTACGTTATGATGACTGAATTTCAGAGATAAGAGAACCGCAGTGACACTGTAACATGTAGGGAAGAACAGTATCTATTCCTGATTAGCATCTCAGCATCCCACTGTCCTCCTTTATTGTTGTGCCTCTAAACAAATGAGTCACAGGAAAAGCTTAGACAAGAATGCTGTTTCATTGAAAAACTCAATCCTTTCTTCTCAACCTGCATCGTTTCCTTCTGCCCTCCTCCATCAGTCTCTTTGATTTTCAGTTAGAAAATGCAGGGACTCTCATCTGGTTTTGAAAGGTTTTAATACTTAACTGAAACTTAAAAAATATGTATGTTTCAAATGGATCACTAAGGAGGGATCTTTGTCAGGCATTATTATGTGCAACCTTGCACTAGACTGGAGGCTGAAAGAAGAGATAAATTTTGGTTTTAAACATTTTTTTTTTCCTTACTATTCTGTCTTACATCCAGCATACATATATGATGCAGAATGAATGCACACATGCTGTGGGAGGTGACAGTAATCATTATTTTGTTCTTAGAATGAGTAGTATAAAAATAATGAAGTACATGTCAGTAATACATTGGGGCTCCAAGGCATATTTTTTAATCTAGAAGGAACCAAATGCCAATTAAATGGAAGTGAAGCAATTGCTTCTTTTGTCAACTTGCTAATGGTCTTAAAAATTTTGTTATGGCCCTTGTTGGTTTAAAGATTGCCTCAGGAATGAAAAAAACCCCACAATGTTACCATGACCTTTAGCAGGCACAACCACTGAATTTCTTACCAATAATGTATCAGGAAAAAATACCTCCTCATTAACCTAACATACATCAATTTAAGTGCATATAAAAAGGAAAAAAATACAGTGAAAAGTCCAACATGATCAGTTATGTTGCTTTTTTAATAAGTCACATAACAAAATTGTTTGACAGTGATAAATAGCTACCATTAGCGTACAAAGGGACTGTAAGAAAATCCTTTACAGTGAAAAGTGATTAGCACATTTCTGACACTTTCAGATATACAAGTTGATGATAACTCAATTTTCCAGCATTTCGTTTCCTATTTTCAAGCCCCTATCCTAAAAATACTTTGAAAGAGACTTGATTCCAGGTACTTGGCTAATATAGCCGTGCAAGGGCTTAACCCTGGTAGGCAGCTCAGCCCCACACAGCCCTTTGCTTATTCCCCTGTTCAGTGGGATGGGGGAGAGAATCAGAAGGGGAAAAGTGAGAAAACTCATGAGTTGAGATAAAGATAGTTTAATAAAAATTAAAAAAGAACAAACAAACAAACAAAAAAGATGTAAAGAACCAAAACTAAGAAAAACAAGTGATGTAAAAAAATTCCAATTGCTCACCACCAACCAGTGTATGCCCAGCAGCCTTAGCCAGCCTGTCTCCCTCCTCAGTTTTATGGCTGAGCAGGGTGCCACGCGGTGTAGAATATCCCTTTGGTCAGTTGGGGTCAGCTGTCCCGGCTGTGTCCCCTCCCAACTTCTTGTGCACCTCTAGCCTACGTGCTGGCAGGGTAGCGTGACAAACAAATAAAAGACCTTGATACTTTGTAAGCACTGTTCAGTAATAACTGAAACATCAGTGTGTTATCAACACTAGTTTGGTCACAAATCCAGAACAGTACCACAGGAAATACTATGAAGAAAATTAACTCCATCCCAGTGAAAACCACTGCATACATACAGGTTGTCTGTATCATAAGATGTTCTAGTAAATCCCTGTTTATAATCTATTAGGGTTACAGTTTCCTTTTTCCTAAAGAAAATTGTTCCAATTTTCTCTTCACTTACAGAGTTCTGTTCAGGATTAACTTTACAGAAGACCATGATACAGAATGCAAAGATAAAGTTGGTGTATGATAAGATTCAGGTGTCTTTGTTTCTCTGAAGATATAAAAAAGGTAATGTCTAAACAAAATGCAGCTCTAATCCTTTTCCTGTGAATTCAGCAGTTAGCCTTTACCTTTCAACTCAAAGGCAGCAATTGCGATAGAGAGGAGATGAGCATGGGCAGAGAAGTCTAAGAGACAACATGTACCTAAGCTCATATGGCAGCTTGAGTGACTACTGCTGCTTCCATTCATTTGAGACTTCATTTGATAACCTTAATCAATAGGAAACTCTGTTCTTAAATGTGAAAGCCCTTTTGGTTACTAAGGCTGCCTGCAGGAGTGAGGAAGCCTGTGCTGCCTTTGAGGGAGGCATCCAGTTCCAGGGCCTCTGGAAGGTCTGGGTCCCCAGCAACAAAGGGGACTCGGTCTGTGCTGCTGCAGAGGGTCCAGGATCTGAATTAAAGCTGAGCTGCTGGATGAACCTTCCAATTTAGTTGATTTTTAATGTTAATAAAATAAAAAAGTAAAGCAGTATAAAGGCAATTTATTGTCTTTCAGGAAAATACATTCCCCCAGGAGGGAGATGGAGGTGTCCTGGTGGCATTGTCTGCTTGAAGAGGCACGTGCAAAATACGTGTGACTGTGCTGATCTGAGGATGCCACACCAAAACTAGCAAAAATTGAACTGTTCACTTGGAGGGCAAATTTTTTTTTTTTGCTTGTTATGTTCCTGGAATACACTCAAGTTTACATTATTGGGTTTTCCATCTACATACGGACTATGTGTCTCCCCTTTCACTAACTTGTAAGCACAGTAAATTATAGGGGTTCAGAGGAGGGGGTAGATGCATTTCCATTCTTCAGGGGACTGAAATAGCAAAGGCAAGCTCTGGATAGAAAAGCTGCAGATAGAGCCAGACTTCGTGTTAAAGGCACATTAAATTGTGCCAAGAGGCAGGAAGGTTTTTTAATGAGCTAGTCAAGTTGCTGCAAGGTTGTAATTAAAAACAATGAGGGAATCTGCTTTGTCAGTTGGCTAATATATCCCTGATTAGTTTATTGTTGTTTACTGAATTTTGAAACCTTTAAAGACAAGTTCCTCAGGTTTTTGTTGTTTTGTTTTTGTTTTTTAAATGCCTTTACAATGTGAAATGATGTAATAGGCTGATTGAAAGCATCACAGAAGGAGGGAAATGAAGTTCATCTTATTACAGTATCTAAATAAGAATGGCTGCAACATATGCATGAAAATCAGAGAGTCAAATTATAAATCCATCTCAATATTGTAAACATCTTAGTCCTAAAAGCTAGAATCTTAGAAGTTAAATATATCAATTGTTTAGCAGCAAAATGCTTCAGTGCTACTAAACAGGTAGCCACAAACCCAGGCAATCTTCAACCAAACAATGTAAATACTTCCACTGAATTCAGTGGGACTAGTCTCCTCCTGTTTGTTCTAGGACATCTAGAACAGATCAAGGAAAATCAATAATATTATATCAAGTAGAAATAATGGAACATATAATAAATGCAATCTGTGGGAACCTGGGGATAGCACAGCAGGATAAAAATAACTTCCATGCTCTGGCTTGTAACAGATCCAAGTGATAATAAACTTTTTCTTTTTTTTTTCTGTTTCTTTGAGGTTTAGTAGCTTTAGTGCCATACTGGAGCACCAAGTGATTGTTGTGCAGGGAGAAGATTAACGACACTTCCTGAATATCTTCCAGAAGCAAATGAACAATTTTTTAGAGACAGCCTATCTGCACGGTGATCCAACATGCATAACAAAATGCAGAGATCTATATTTACAGATGTATCAGGCATTGGAAAAAAAAAATATAAATAATAGCTTCCAATGGTTCAAGTAACTCATCATGGTATCCCACTATATATTGAATACCACTCCTGCACAATGAATGACAGCTATCACAGATCGTTTTAAATGAGGCGAGCTGGTGTTAACGCAGAAGATAATTAAGTTTTATCACATAGTTGTCTTTAATATCCAAAAATATACATTGTGATTTCAACATTTTAATGGTATTTATAAAATACACTATGAAGGTTTGGGTTTGGATTTGATTTATAATGTTGGTTCTTAAAATGTTTTTTCTTTTCTCTCCAAAATGACTCTTCTCTTTAGGTCTAATAAAAAATATTTCGATAGCTATATAGAGTTAGCACTAGGAATGGCCTGGTCAGAAAGGGCATCAGATTTGCTAGTAACAGCCTTGTATGTCTGAGTTTTGGAAAGAGCTTGGGAGGGCTGGAGATGCATTTGGAAAGTCAGCTTATTAAAAACCCTCAGCAGCATTCTCTATTCTTTGTGGCATCCCACTGTGGGCACTAAGCCAACACTGTGCAAATATGTTAACCTAAATTACCATTTGTCTTAAATATACTCTGATTTTTTGACCTTCATATTTGCCTTGTAGCTTTTCTAATCTTTGTATTAGATTTAGTGTGTTTATAACAGGATTTAGATAGTTAAGTATATTTGAGGACCTTGTGGAAGAGATGTTGATAAATACTGTGATTTATTTTCTTCTATAATCCCACCATGCATATTTTATCTATAACACAGAAACAGTCTACAGAACTTACATAGCTTCAGGACAATGTGTGAGATACTTCAGAGCTACAAAAAATGAGATGGTCTTGAGCAAAACACATCATTAGAAATCCCACACTTGAAAAAATGGTGATTAACTATATTCAAGATGCTTGTTCACATTTCTCTTTCAGGGAATAAAATTAAGCATGGCCTCTGTTGTGAGGAAAAGGCAGAAGATGAGAGCTATATGCTTTCTCAGTTGATGACGCTGGAAGAATTTTGAGATACAGATGAAAGCTGGCAGTGAATAAATGGAAATTCTGAACAAATGAATCTGTTTTGATTTTGTGCAGAATATGATTGAGGGAGTTCATGCATCTATTCTGCATTGGGATACCACATCCAGTTCTCAGCCTGAAGCAAGTTTGTTCTTGAGAATGAGTTGTCTAATTGCTGCTGCAAAATTTAGGGAGATCCAATGTTGTTTTTCAGATGGATACTGAAGCGAGGGTTTGGTTAAGCCCCAGTGATTGTGGTGGAAGTGCTCCGGGGATCTGGTGCCCTGATTAGCCAGGAAATCACTGCCAAACTGCCCTCTCTAGCTGCCAGTGCAACAGCAGCACTTTTCTGATAAACTGAAAATAACCTCACGTCAACCTACAACAGTCCTTAAAAAATAATTCTGACAGTAGCTGGATTACAGAGAAGACAAGAGCACATCACCAGCTATAGGCAGCTAACTAGCTCCCTGTATGCTCAAGAGGTTGGTGGCTTTGGGATGGAAGGCTGGAGTCCAGACCTGGCTCATGAGACGCCTGCATGATGGATCTGGTAAATGAATCTGTCTGTAAGCACGTAACTTTATTATACTAGGCCCCAGCTTATTTAATTTGTGAAATCCAACTAAATCACAAACCCAGACAGTGTGACAAAATTCATAGCACTACATTAATTTCTGGCATTATTTCTTTTATTGGGTTTACTGTGACTGATTGCTATTTACTGCATGACTGTAGTCATATATGAAGATATATGAAGTTATTTTCACTCATGGATATGTCTTGATAGTGTGTTGGCTCATTGCAAGCAAAACAACTGTAAAATAAAATTATTCATAGCTATAGGAGACTCATTTAGCAAAGATCTGTCTGGAAAGAGGATCCTTGTGTGATATTTTTTGTCAGTTAGCAAACATGAGCTTGGATGGATTTCCAATAACATGGAGTACAGTAGGAGGTATTTTGTGAAAGGAATGGGTAATAAGATAATAAAATTTATCTTCTTGTTACTGGTTCTCATTTTCCTCCTCTCGTTCAATCGTTCCAAATGTTCCCTTTTGTGTAATTTTCTAGTCATGCTAACTAAAAACATAAGTTTCAGTATTTAATAGTGTGGATACTGAAAGAAAATTCATTTGAATAGTCAGAAAACCACCATCTATTATAAGTCTACACATATCTTTATCTATTCTTTGCAGTCTTCTTTGATTGTTTAATTGTGTAATTTAAACTGTCTCGTTTCACCCTTGTGAATCTACTTGCTTTGTTTCTTGAGTTACAGGGTTTTCTTTCCCCTAGAGGTGTACTCTCAAAGTTAGGTTTAACAAACATATCTTTTGGTTGCAAATGTAATTTCATAATACACTAAACTTCAAGCCCTTAGTGAGTTTGTGTGCTCAGAAATGAGACTCTGAAATATTAAGAGACTGATGTCTAAGTATAATAAAAAGAGAGCTGCAGTTAAAAAAGAAACAATCTCCCTCCTCTCTTGATATTCAACTTATTGAATCAAGTAGAGAGAAAGTTACAGATGAATCAAATTAATATTCTCACTCAGTCCAGGGCAGTGAAACCGGTTCTGACAAAATATCCAGATTTTTTTTTTTTAAGGGCATTAAGTCAGACACTATTTCCTTTTTATCTATATAAAACAGAAGATATCCAAAGTCCAGAGGAGTCAAAATCATAAAAAGTTTGGCAATGGACTATCACTTAACATTACAAACATCTTTAAAAGTTTCACTTATTTGGTGAAAAAAGGTCCATACATTGTTGTATGTACATTTGTTCATCAAAGAATTTCAAGGTGGAAGAGAATGTAATTAAATGCATTACAGTTGCCAATCTTCAGTACCCATTCCATCTATTTATGCTGTATTAAAGAAAATGGAGCATGTGTTTGCTATCCATCCAAAGTCTACTGTCTATGTAATATATGTTTTTCATAAAAGGTAATGATAATTTTCAAAGTTAAATTTATGTATCTAACATTGGATTATGTGCAAAAGACCTCATTATACCTTTTGAACACAATGTCTAGCTGGTGTTTATCAATGCAATATTTTTGAAAATGAAAGCATTAATTTGATAACCTTTTGTTTTGTAGTGGTTTTCATCTGCACTTGGTGGTAGAAATCGGAAACATTCCTAAGAGCTGTTCATATTTTATGTTAGTATATAATATAGTATGTTGCTGTGCACTCAGCCCAGTGCGTGCACTTATTGTGCACAGTATGCTATTCTGTCATTCTTTCTCACAACTATTATCTTACTGCCTGATCTTTTCATCAGAAGCAATGGGAATTCTGCTGTTGACCCTAGGCAAAGCAGCAATCAAGTCTTTGTTCATCAGGCCACCCTACTGATTTAACTCAAATCACTTGCAGGTCATGGTACTACTCAGCATGAATCAGAATGATCAAATAAAGCCATAGGTCCCTTTTTTTACATAAGGGAGTACAATAAAGCAGAGTAAACAAACTATTTGAACCTCTCTTCACAGACTATCTTGACACCAAGTCCATTTCTATTATGGACACACAACTTTTTTACTGTGAAATATGTTTACCCTAGTATAATATATCAATATTTTTATTCAAACAATCCAAGACCTGCAGTAGAACAACTACTACCTTTTCTTAGGCTAAACTTAAGGCATTCTCACATGTCACAAGGTCATCATCTTTCGTGGTCATTCTTTATATGTGTGCTTATATCTTCTATTTTTTCCACACTTTATTTCCTATCTATGAAATTTCTTCTTCCTCATTGCCTACACTGTCATTTGCTTCTAGACATTACCTTGTTTTCCATCTCCAGTTCTTTTGCATCTTTTCTTTTGCTTTCCATTTCTTCAATGACGTTCTTCATCCCTACTCTTTGTTGTTATTTTTCTTACTCCTGTGTTCTCTTTCCCTTGCCCTGTTTGTTGAATCTTTCTCTGACATCTTCTTAGACACCATTTCATTTTCTACTTCTGTTCTCTGAGAAGACAGTCCTCTCCTTTTTAATTATTGCTTTTTCCATCCCAATTGCTGCACCTTTAAATTTGCTGTTCACTTTTTGATGTTGCAGTAAGTTTTACCTGATCCAATTTTCTATTTTTCCTCCAATACTGCCTTTCCACTTCCCCTTCATTTAGTCTATTTTAGCTGTTCTCTGTGGTCTACATTATTCTAACTTATTTTGCACTTCTGCTACCACTTTATTTCACTTGATCCTCTTCCATCTTGCTCTGTTTCCCAGAGGAATATGGAAGGTGAACTTGTCATTGAAACAGTACAATAGAGGCAGGTAGAGTTGATTAATTCTCTTCCACCCCTCTTCCATTCTTCTGCAAGTCACTCCGCTCAGAGAAGTGTGACAGAAAGGTGGGAAGATATGAAATTACATTTTGAAGTGTGATCACTAATGTGCTTCAGAGTACATAGTTATTACAGTTTTGATTGCTCTTCTGAGGAAGAACTCTAACAGAGAGATTGGGACTGTTAGGTTCTCCTGAAAATCTAACCAAGAATAAAATTCAGGTTTAGTTACTACAAGAATAGTGTCAGAACATGCATACACATAATATGACCCTAGTTACAAAGAATTTACAATGGAAAAACTACCTCAAAACCTAAACTAAAAGACTGGGGAATAAAATGGACACATGAGTTGAATGAGTATTTGCATTATGTTCTTATCTAGGATTTAGCTAGAGAGCATATTCTTTCATAGTTTTCCACAGTGAAAATGCATCCAAATGAAATTTATCAATTCCAAGATGCTCATATTAATTTTACAAAAAGAACTGAGTTTTGGATATTTACTCAGATTGGATCAAAGTAGTAACTGCTTCAGGATTCTCCCTCCCTAATAGAGAAGCTTTTGATAGTTAAGCTGAAGCAGTCTGAGCTCACACAAAACAGTTTCTCAGGAACAACTGTGGAATAGGCAACAAAATATTCCTTTACAAAGCAGGTCCATTAATAGATTTTGTGTTCAACTGAACAACTAAATTACTGCAAGGTGTCAGTGGTGACCACTCGGTATCCTAGTTCAAGAAAAAGAAGCAATCCAGGAGTTCACTCCCTGCTCTCTTACATGTCAGAAGTAGTTTTGTCATTCCAGATGAAAACATGAGGCTTCTCTTTTACCCCTGAGCCCACATTTCATTATTGCTCATGCACTGTGAAGCCCTCTGGAAAATTTCAATTGGGGAACAGATATTTCTGCTAAGGCTATAATCCTTGCATGCCACAGCTGCTGAAAACCACCATTTGTGACAGCGTGCCAATTATTTTCCAGGTGCCATGGTAACAAAGTAGAAAAGGAGTCTGCTCCTCCCCTGGCCCCGAATCCCTGAGGGCGTGATTCTTCAGGCTATCTTGGGGCTGACTTGGAAGATCCAAGCAGAATGTAAATGTGTTGAAGCAAACCACTCTCTAAAAAGTAGCAGGGGACTACTTTCTATCACTTATGTGTTTAGCAACATCCAAAAGTTTAGTTTTGCATGGATGTTTAGTTTAGACATAAATTGGTGCTCTGGCCATGTAAACATTACTGTGTTCACCTTTTGCTCCAAGACATGACCTGCTCCACTATGTGTCACTTTGCAGTATGTTTGATATGTGCAATTGTATCAATCAAATCCTTGCAAACTGGGGTTATTTGCCAGCCCAAATGTCTGCTTAGGACTTTTATTTATGAGTCAGAATGCATTGGTGTATGAGCTCAAGGTGTTTTAATTAGCTTACTAAAGATGGTCTATTTTGCTTTGTTTTGTTTTTAACTCTGTATTTCCCTCATATCAACAGGTGCAGTCAAAACATAATACATTTTTCAGAAATACAGATTCACTAATGGCAGGTGCCATTAGTTCACCTCCCCTGATTGCCTGCCACAGACCGCAGAATCTCCTCATACTGGCTCTGGCTCAAGCTTAGTAATTGTTTTTGACTAATTCACATCTGCTGGCAAAGCATGTGGGACTGAAAAGGTAAATCCAGTGCCAAATTATGTAGTAGATTAAATGTATGAGTCTTTCACCTCCTGAGACTTAATTTGGACTTTGATTCTGAAATAAGAAATGTACTGAATAAAGGCATTTATAAATTGTTAGAGGGAGAGGCATGGATGACATACAGGCAGGATGGTGCACAGCTTTTGTGGATTATGGATTTAGTATGCTATTGCCTTTAACTAACAGACAAGTAACAGACAGACTTAGGAAGACATTCAAAGCAGCTCACGTATCACCAAGCTGTTTTAGAGGACTGAGGCTAACTTTATAGTAAGAAAATCTATTAATAGAGTAATACAGTATTGCTGGCCGGAACTCTGCAAACTAATTTTTCAGTTGAGCAGTGGAATTGAGGGAAAACAAAAATTCGCTACCAGACAGAGAATCATTTTTTTGTTTGACATTCTGATGGGATTTACACCAGTCTCCATTAATATGAGTCAGTGTAGTACTCAGATGGATCCATTTTCTCCTTACTTCTGCTTTTAAAGGGATAAATTATATGGCTTTCATTCTCACTGTTGCAACGGCAAAATATTCATGGGCAATAAGGGTCTGCAATTTAATAAATATTACAAAATATTGCTTATTTGCATCCCAAAATATTGCAAGTCAAAGTAGAAGAGTTCCATCTTCTGAGGAGACACTGTGTTACCCAGGATCTTTAAAGTATTTCCACTGTTTCTGACATTATTTTTTTTTTTTTTCTGTTTAATAGAGATTACTGTCTCCTGCTAAATGAAAGATTTTCTCCTTTAGGTGGTTCTTTATGACCAGTTACACAGGTAGTCTACTGCACACTCAGATGGTCAGAGAGGGAGCCTTACTTTCAGATATATCTTTTGGTATTTTTTAAACAGTGCAGAATCTCTTTTGTTTCTATCTTTTGCTCCTGATCCTTTCCTGTATAATTCCTGTTTTACTTGGGAATGCAAATACTTGTGTAAAGTTTTGCAGGTAGACAGGATGGTGACAGCAATGTGATCTAATTTAGGGTGTTTCACTTGGAGTACTCCGTCCTGGATAAAAGCAACTATAACCCTAAATCGTTCATGCAATCGTTCAATTTAGTTTGCATGATCAAGACTCCCTGAGTAGGCTGGAAATTACAGCCTGCAAGATGTAGTGATTGACAAAAACGCCACTTCTATTGCTTAGCACACCATTATTTCAGTGCTTTCAATTCTTTTTCAAAAAGAGCAAAGAGACTTGCAAAGGCTATTTTCTCAGTTTGCATATTTGGTCAAACCCTGATTTTCAGAAATTTCAATTTACTCAGGAAAAAGCAAAAGTGAACATTTCATTTTTCAGTCATAGCAGACAGATATTATCCTCTCTTACGGAAATATTCTTAAACATATTAGACTTTGACCTGCTCATAAATTTACCCAAATGTGTAATAAAAGAATAAAAACAATAATTACTGCGGGAAGTTACTGTTGGTTTATGTTCTGTTTCCTGGGTTACTGGTGGTTTCTCTACACTGATTCTGTCTGACTTTTTTCCAGAGTTTCTATTTGTAAAAGGGCTTTTGGAGTAATGGTTTTGGGTGCTGCCACTTTCTCATAGGCACTAGACCAGCAAGGGAAGGGGAAAGCGGAACAGGAAGTGTTCCAGCATGCTCCAACTTCTGGAAGGCCTGAAACATTTTACAGCAGATGTGAATTGAAAGGTGCTTTAAAAGGATGTGCAACAACCTCTTGATTGTGGACCTTTTTGGAATTGTAATATGCCAGAGTTGTTCCTTCAGAAGATTTCTGCAACACACCTGAGCTCCCACGTATACTTTTGCATCCCATCATTTGTTACCTTATATCCTTAGAAGGTATTGTGTAAGAATTCACTTCCATACAAATAAGTTTTCACCCACCTTTTACTTGGCATTTTTATGCCACCTCTAGTGTGGTGGTTTCACTCCTTTTTCTTGCTGCCAAAACCAGCCGTTCGCTCACTCTTCCCCCCGCCCCCACCCCCCCATTCCCCCCAGGGAATAGGGAAGAGAATTTAAAGGGTAAAAAGTGTGAAAATTAGTGGGTTGAGATAAATCAATTTACTAATTTAAATAAAATAATAATGATAATAACAGTAATAATATAATATGCAAATGAGTGATGCAAAGTGCAGTTGCTCACCACTCACCAACTGATGCCCAGCCTGTGCCAGCCAGCAATCCCAGAGCTGAGACAGTCCTCAAACCAAAACTACAATCCTGGAAGAGTGAGCCCGAGAAATCCCATAGGTAATATGGTCAACCCTGGTTAGTATACTGAACATGATGTGATATGATATGGAATATCTCATTGGCATATCCAAGTGCCAGTTTTGGGCTTTGCTAATTACTACGCTTGCCCCCCTCCCAGTCCTTTGCACCTGCAAACTACCTAAACATGATGACCTTGGGCCAGCAGCACCTTATCAACCTTCTTCTCATAACAAATCCCATATTGAAACCAAAACACAGTGCTTTCTAGCTACTAAGAAGAAAATAAAAATTAAATATATCATAGCAAAACTAGGAAAACCAGAGCCTATCAGAATTAAGCTCCATCTCAGTATTAGAAAAAAAGATTATATGGAGAGATTTGAAAAGGTATGGTAATATACTGATAGAGGTGCAATGATACATCTTCCTGAGTTCTGCAAACCAAGAAAGTTTTGCTTTATTTAAGCTTAAAAGTATGACCTATGTAAAATTAAACTCTTTTATTTGTGAAAGTTGTGAATAATGTTTAATGTCCACATTGTTTCAGATTTTCCCCCCCCCAGCATCTTTAGTTTGAACCTCATTAAGGTCCACGTTCCAAGTTAAGTAAGAAAACATTCAAAAAATTGTCAGGTGAATTCTTAAGTCATGAGTGTTTGTGATAAATCTGTAAGAATTCTGTTTTGTTTGACCTCAAAATTCTGTCACTTAGAATCCATGAAACTGATGAGGTCTGGTAACTTACCATAAACCTGGCAACATCTGATGATTTGCAAGAAGTCCCAGTTACTGAGAGAACTTGTCTGTTTGTAATTCTTACCTTTCCTACATCCCTTCTTTTCTTTTCTAAGTCAATTTTTTCAGAGGCAACACTTCCATTCTGTTGTCTAGAGAATCAAAATCAAAACAAAATATTAAATACATGGTTCTAAAGTCAATGTCATGATTTTAACGCAAATCTGAATACCTGAAAATGTGAAATATGAACATTTTGAAATGTGTTCTATTTCAGTTTGTTTGTTCATGTTCAAGGAAAGGAGAAAATTCTGGTTGGAAGTCATACCATATTTGACAGAAAACATTTAGAGTTCATTGCTATAAGCACTGCATTGGTCTAATTCCTTGTATTTCACACTGAAAAAAACCCTGTTTCATTGCAGAAAGTGATAGAGGTATGTGATAAGTTAACAGCTTAACTTTCAGAAGGAAAGGTGACATTTAGTAAATGGACTACTCCAGCCCACAGCAGACTCGGTGAGGTAAAGTTTGTAGCGCACCCTTTGACCTTTGCACCAGGATTTATTCTGAGGATGTAGAAAGCGACATGATGTCAAACCAGCAATGGACTTGACAGTGTCTCTATTGAGATCTACTGTCTTTTAAGGATTGCAGGTGACCCTTTTTGTGTGCATTAACCAGAGTAAGAACTTGAACTGTGTGCATTAACCAGAGTAAGAACTTGAACTGTGGTTTCCTGTATTGCTGGTGAGTGATGTAATTGCTAGAGAACAGAGTAAATCACTCTTTCTCAATTTAGACTAATTAAATATTTAGTAAATTGATATAAAGTAAATCAGCTCCAATAAAAGAAACAGAGCTATAAAACTTTTGCCAAAATAGCCCTGAGGGTGACTAACTAATGGGATTATTAACTCCATTATTGGTGAGGTAAGGTGTCTAGTCTGTGTTCAAGAAGAAACCTAGCTCTCTTACATCCTGGGTGAATGCTATGACTGCCAGCACACATCTGCTGTGAAAGAAGAGATATTATCCCCATAGACTGCATTCTGACAGCAAGAGATCCTCATTATTAAAACCTGACTATATTAAAACTGATATATTTGTAAACACATAAATACCTAAAACATATGCATGCTTGTAGAAAGTTTTAGGTTTGCCGATTCTGTATTTTTCAATGAAAAGCTTTCTGCCAGGACATTTCAGACCAGCTGAAATAGCAAGGCAGGCATTGTGACTGGTTGCCATCTACATTTTACCAGACCTCATATTTGATAATATTTGACATGACCTTTCACTTAGGTTTTCTTGACAAATAAGTGAGATTTGGCTGGAGAAAAATATGATGTTAGATATAGCATATAATAAACCTGTTCTTTATGTTTTTCAGTTAGTAGTTTTGTAATGCATTGTACTATATGTTCAGAATGTGTCCAGATTTAAAATCATTAGTGTCATCAGAAATGCAGTAAATATGATAATTAAAACATGCCCTTATAACAAGTATTATCATTGGGTATCTAGACAGTTAAGTAATCTGGTTCCTTGGGTGTAGGGAAACATTTATCACACAGTTGTGAGGCAATCAGTTGTAGAGTAAAAAACCATAAAGTTTAATGCTCCTAGAAGGAACAGAGAAACTTTCCACAAAAACACTGGAAGAAATACTCCACTTACAAGAAATATTATAGTATTTTCACACAGTAATTGCAGGAGATCTCATTTTTTAGGATAGCATATGAAAATTCTCAAAACAACAAACTTCAAAGTGCTCAATTACTCCATGGAGTAAGAACAAACTCACTGTGCATTCAGGAAGTTTAAAAGGAAAAAAAACCCATAACAACTCGTATAGAATCATAGAATCATAGAACGGTTTGGGCTGGAAGGACCTTAAAGACCATCTAGGTCCAACCCCCCTGCCATGAGCAAGGACACCTTCCACTAGACCAGGTTCCTCAAAGCCTCATCCAACCTGGCCTTAAACACTTCCAGGGAGGGGGCATCCACAACTTCCTTGGGCAACCTGTTCCAGTGTCTCACCACCCTCACAGCAAAGCATTTCTTCCTAATATCCAATCTAAACCTACCCTCTTTTGGCTTAAAGCCATTTCCCTTTGTTCTGCCATTAACTGAAAAGTCCCTCCCCAGCTTTCTTGTAGCCCCTTCAGGTACTGGAAGGCTGCTATAAGATCCCCCTGGAGCCGTCTCTTCTCCAGGCTGAACAGCCCCAACTCTCTCAGCCTGTCCTCACAGGAGAGGTGCTCCAGCCCTCAGATCATCCTCGTGGCCCTTCTCTGGACTCGTTCCAACTGGTCGATGTCTCTCTTGTGTTGGGGGCTCCAGAACTGGACACAGTACTCCAAGTGGGGCCTTAAGAGAGCGGAGTAGAGGGGGAGAATCACCTCCCTCGACCTGCTGGCCACACTTCTCTTGATGCAGTCCAGGATATGGTTGGCCTTCTGAGCTGCAAGTGCACATTGCCAGCTCATGTTGAGCTTCTCATCCACCACCACTCCCAAGTCCTTCTCTTCGGAGCTGGCCTCAAGCCACTCATTTCCCAGCCTGTACTTGTGCTTCGAGTTGCCCCAACCAAGATGCAGGACCTTGCATTTGGGCTTCTTGAACTTCAGGGAACAGATGCTAAAGGGAGCACATAGGTTTTGGAGCTTCCTTAAACATCATTCAGAGTTCAACTGAAAAAAAAAGAAAAAAGGCAGCACTTAGATGTTTAAAGATGTTGTGTTGTAATTAAGCAATATCCAGATACGATTATGTTAATTTCATTGTATATGCAAAGCAGTATTTCCATAATGACTAGATGAGACATTGCATTTACATTGTTCTGTACTTTAATCCTAGAACTCATTGCTATTGATATCATCAACGGACACCATGGTGTTATGAGAGTTAATGTCTATAAGTCTCTCTACAACCATCCAGCTATTTTTGTCTCTCAGTTAATCAGATGTTAAATATTATAAAACAGTGCAGGATTGTTCCTGCCTTGAAGTCCAATATTCTTCTATATGCATAAGACTAAATGGATTATTTTATTCTTCTCTGCTTTGTGTTAAGCATAAGAAAAAATCTCTTGAACACTCAACAACTTTTCTTGGTAATGGTCTCTTCATTCCTCTGGTTCTGGCAATCAGCACAATTAGAAAAAGCAGTGAATGGGATCCAGCTCATTTGCTATTGGTCCAGATTTTTTGTCATGGTTTATTGCTAGAAAATTTAGTTTTGATTTTTCAGTTCAAAGATCATGAGAGGTAAATCGCTACAGCTGCTGCATATTCAAGTCTCTTATTGTACCAAATACGGCTTCAGATGGAACTTAGTCCTACCTATGAACAAAGGCCTATGGACCCCAGATTTCAGAAACCTTGCAGTGAAAAATAGGCAGGCTACCAATCCCCCATCTCCCCCAGTAAGACTGAAAGGTGGAGCAGTTCTAGTAGGTAAAGCTGAAGTTCATCTTTTGACTCATATTTTAGATAGTGACCTATGTACCACTGAGAACTCACATTTCAGCTAGAAACTCAAAGCTTATGCAATTGAACTCATGATTTTATGCACAAAGTTAATGATACAGAAAGTTCCTTACCTTCTTAACAAACACCAAAAATACCTGCCAGAAAATAAATATTTATCCAATTTTTTTTAGGAAGCATTTATTCAAGTTACTGAATTTAATTTCTTAGCTAACCAGGATGCAACTTGTATCCCACACTTCCGCTATGTACCAAACATGGCTAAAAACTTGCAAGATGGATAACAAAAGCATGGAAGGAGGAAGCCAAGGACACATTAAGCTGGAGCAATCCTACTAAGTGGTAGCTAATGACACCATGCTGACCTCTATTCAGCTAGGACTTATGTAACTAACTTGATCATGACCTGGCAAGAAAAGAGTCCTAGGCAGAGCTGAATTAAAAATACATCATTTTCCAGTTGAATTAAAGTTTTCTAGCAAAAAACCTTTATTTTATTCAGTGGCCTTTTGACCTAGGGCACCTCTGCATAAACCATAAAGAAAGATTTAAAGGCATTTTTATGTAGGTAGAGGTGCAGGTTTTCTCAGTCTCTTATGTTTACACAATAAGATATATAGAGGAGGATGAGTTTTGCCCTGGGGTTTATTACATCCCTTGTTCGCAGCATACAGTAAAAAGACAGTAGAAGAACGTAGACTTGTTTTTAAATTACGATCAATCATCTTTTTCCAAGGAAAATCTTTGGCAATAGTATTTTACAGTAGAGCCCAAACTACTGCAGAAGGAATCTGACACAGGGCTTCTACAAGTCCATAGGTGACAAAAGGAAGACTCCAGAAAATGTGGGCCCATTGCTCAACAAGATGCAGGACCCTGTTATACAGGTCATGGGAAAGGCTGAAGCCCTTAATGCCTTCTTAGTCCTGCAGCAAAAAAGGCTAGTAGCATCCTGGGTGGCATTAGGAGAAGTGTTGCCACCAGGTTGAGGGATGTGATCTTTCCTCTCTACTCAGCACTAGTGAAGCCACAGCTGGAGGACTGTGTCCTGTTCTGGGCTCCCCAGTACAAGAGATGTGAATATACTAGAGAGAGTCCAATGAAGGGCCACCAAGTTGCTGAAGGGACTGAAGCATCTCAGCTATGATTAAAAGCTGAGTGATCTGGGACTGTTCAGCCTGGAGAAGAGAAGGTTCAGAAGGGATCTAAACAATGTATATAAATACCTGGTGGGAGGATGCAGAAAGGATGCAGCCAGGCTCTTTCCAGTGGTGCCCAGTGACAGGCCAAGAGGCAATGGGCACAAACTGAAACACAGGAGGTTTTGTCAGAACATCAGGAAACACTTTTTTAATGTGAAGATGACTTAGCACTGGCACAGGTTGCCCAGAAAAGTCGTGGAGTCTCCATCCTTGGAGATACTAAAAACTTGTCTGGACATGGTTCTGGGTAGCCTGCTCTACGTGACTCTACTTAAACAGTGGAGTTGGACAAGATGACCTCAACCCTTCTGTGATTCTGGGATCCAATTTGTAGATCAGAGGGTCCCTGACTAAGGCAAGTGAGAGCCATTCTTTGTTTCAAGTAAGTGAAAAAAAGAGTACATGGTTCTGATGTAACTTCATGATTATTGTGTTTCCAGTTAGGCCTTAGAGAATAAATTTACCTTCATGGTATTGGAAGGGAATAATTGTTTTCTCAAGTAATGCTTTCTCTGTAAATGTCTGTATGAGGAACATGCTGACATCAATAATTTAGTCTTTCACATAATTTCTAGTAGTCCATAGAATCTAGTTACACAGTAGACCATGAAATTAAGTTACCACTAGATACAAAAGGAAAAACTGTCTGTGTTGTTATTATACAATAAAGAGAGCTATCACATCACCTTTTTGCTGGTCTAAACTTGAACTTCATCACAACATGGAGACTTTGTGTGTCTTCTTGTATCTGTGAGTGGCTGTAACTAATAAAATACAGGTATTGTATGAATGCCTGTAAATCAGATGCCAGGACTGAATGAAAAACCTTTAATTTTAAAAATCATATATTGTCACTGTCTGAAATATGAATGCCCTATAAGCATTGTTTAAAATGCTTTTTAAAGCGTTTTGTGCAAGAATTAATGCATGGTAGGGAAGAAGAACCAATTGTATAAAGTGGGTCATGCATGAATGAGTTGTATCAACGTGAGTCAAATATAAGAAATTATGAGAAAAATGTTTTTTCTTCCACCCTTGCATTTACTGTAGCATTCTGTGACTTTTCCACAGTTAAATAATTAGTTGAATTAAGTATAGGAAAATAAAAGAGGAAGTGAAGAGTACCCCTACAGTACTATAGTACACAGTAGCAAACATTGAAATGGGAGAAAGGGAAGATAAAAAAATAAACAAACAACAAAACAAAACAAAACAAAACAAACAACAGGAAAAGCAAAAAATAACATCTATTTATTTATTTATTTTTTTTATTTTAAACCAGTATATGTGAAACAAGGTCTTCCCACAGGATATCTTACATGGAAAATGTGGCTATCCTCTAGGAATTAATCACTTTCTTCACTACCCAGTATCTTAAGAATTATTTTACACAGAAAACCCTACATAATGTAAGGTAAGATATTTAGGCACACACACCCGATAAAGGGTCTATGCTGAATGTATTCTCAGTTTAGCCCATAACCATTGGGTGATCCCTAATAAGACATTAATCTTTATTACCCGATGTCTTATGACTTGGTTTCCCCCACACAACAGTGTAGGTAACATTGTGAAAATCACTGTGGCCCATGCACAACGGCTCCATGAGGGTTGTTATCTCTATAGGAGCTACCTGTGCTCTTTGCTGATGGCCCTCTGAGGAAATGCTGACAGTATATGTCTCCTACAGACTCCAGGAAAACAGCAAGCATTCAGTCCTGATAGTATCTTTTTTTTTTCTTCCTTTTCTTTTGGCAGTTATACATTCAGATCAGCCATAATGTGTAAGTTTTTAGAAGGAAAAAGAGAAAAAAAAAATAAATCCTGAGCACTGTACATTGTGCAGTGTACATTGTACAGTGCACCTTCAGAAATTACTGCAGCTGAAGTTTGATTCAGTAGCATCACAACCTGTGAAAATTAATTTGCATTATTTGACAATTAAAGATAAATCTTAAAGCAAGCACATATACCTGTGGGGTTTTTGTAATCACAGAGTTAAACAATACTCAAAAAAAGCTTTAGAAGGAGGAGATATATCAGGCCTTGCTGAAAGGGCCTAGGAAAATTGAGCTACTGCAGAAGGAAAAAAAAACAAACAGGTAAATAAGTTGGAATCATAGCAGGGAGACTAACAAGTGACTATTTTTCAATACTGTTTTCAGACCTTAATTTGCCTGGTTTATCCAGACAGATGTGGTTGCTTTTTTTGCCTCAATATATAAATAAGAACTGTGCCATGGCAGTCAAAGTTTATGAGTTTTATTCTGAAGACTGCATGGCTGGTTGATGAATGTAGTAACTGTTTATGTTCTGATAAAGACAGAAAGACACTGCATTTATTCAGAAGTAAGAAAACATAGTCAAAGTTCCATAACTGAAGTTAAAGAAAGTCACATATGCAGTGAAAGAAAATGAATGCTTTTATTTTAAAGTGTTGTATTTACTTGCATACTATTTTATACATATATATATATATATAAACATATATATATATATATATATATATATATATATATATATATATATATATAAAAAGTTAACATCTTAATTACATTTTTTTAAATGTGTGTTCAAGCTGCATAAAATGTAAAATGCTGAAATCAGTTATCAGGGTACAGGAGGACAGCAGTTACTTCTGGGCAGTGGCTACGTGTAACTGCATCAGCAACACGTTCATGGCAGTCTGGGTATGCATACTGCCCATTTTCCCTTCATCTCTTCTCCTACACTGAAATTAGACAGGCTTCTGATCAGGGTAATATGTGAAGGTTTGATTCTGTATAAAAAAAAAAAAAAAAGAGCTGAATTCTATAGTCTTTTGAAGGTGTCCCTTGGTCCACTTCTTTATAATTTCCATATATAAGTGGTACATGGGAGATAAACTATTGAAAAGTATTTTTCAAATTAAACAGAAAAGATCTTTACCCAACTTCAGATATCATGATTATGCTCTGTGAGGATCACTGGCATCTGACTAAGAAATGGAAGGTGGATGGGAAGGAGTACCTACCTGCCAGGCTGGCCTACATAGGATATATGTATAGGGAGACAGACTCTGCTCACAAGAGCCTGACATTGAGAGCTTCACTTCTGCCAGATGAATCTGAAACGTGTAACTGCAGCAAGAAATTGCCATGGTTATTTCTACCTGATCCAGAAGTGTGTTAAGAATCCAATATCAATTTGACAATTTAATCAGATGTCAATCAGGCATTTATCATGTGTTGCAATTTAGTGGAGTTTAATTTTGTAAGATTTTTGCTTACAAAGCTTGGAAAACCTTTTCTAAAGGACTACGAACTTTGCAAAGACAAACCAGCACAAATAAAATTTCACAACCTGCAATTGATGTATTTGTTTCCAAATAAAAAAAAAATAAACTAATAAACCAGGTAGTCATTGCTAACGAATTTTATGGTAATTAAAAGAGTAACAACTTTAAAAGCTTTGGTTCACTCAATCATATTGAATCTCTCTTTTTCAAAAGAGCACTCTGATGCTTGGATCCAAATTGTTCTCTGTCTAACACAGGCTCCTTAGTATCCTGTTTTTTTGAAACCATACTTTATTGGTCTCATTATTGACCTGTAGATCCATTATAACTGAAAATCAATCTGAATATAAATCTTAGTCCTCAACAAGCTAAAATGACTGACATTTCTATTCAAATTTTTCAATTATTCCACATAGCTCAATAACGAGTTATGAAAACCCCCAAATCTCCATGTTTATCAGTGATGTTGCCAAGAGGAGGAGCTGAGGATGAAATGGTTTAAGAAAGCTTAAGGAAGAACAGTGAATTATAAAATGGTGTTAAGAACCTGTAAACAAAAAAAACCCAAAAACCCCAAAAAACATTTATGTTCTGGATTTGATGTGATGCTGCTCTGTAGTCAACTGTATTGTGTACTATATAATTTTACAAGGGAATAGGAATTTTCTTTTACTAAATCCTCAAGTAGAACAAAAAAGTATGAGATGGTAAATTATCCTCTCTTATTCATCTTAATGGAAAGTTAATTTTTAACCCCAATTTTGTTTATTTTAAGAGAGAAGGAACTACAGAGAGAAGTAGAATCAGTAATACATTAGATTTAGATTATCTAACAGTAGTGGAATTTCCATTTTGTTCTATACTTACCACATCCTTGCTGTGCAGTCACTTCAGGTTTTTTTGTGTTGCAGTTTCCCTAGCTGAAAAACTTACACACTTCCTACAGTGATGTGTGCCAGGGTTCCCTCTGTGGTTTTCTCCTCCTAAAAGTGAATGGAATCTGAGTTTTTTCCTGAGCTGTTAAAAAACATTCCAGTGTATTACCTGCTACTGGAGCAAAAGATGACTATTCATCTTACAATATTCAGATGACACATTAAAGCTCTTGAGAAAAGAAGTAAGATGAAGCCTGTTGATCAAATTTACTAGAATGAATTCTACACAAAGAAAAGAGAAAGTGTAGTGCAGAGTCCGAGAAAAATAAATACTTTAAAGATCTGTGTACAACTCAACCACAGCGAAACAAAAAACGATCTTAACACCTTATGAGGAACTAACGGGGCTAAGCGATAAAGTATCGTGCACACTCACACATGCATGTCTTAAGATATTATGCCTATGATTATTCACCATGTATGAGATACTTCCAAGCTAATTACGAATTTCATCAGACTTCACCTAGTTTACATTTATGGAAAAATAAGCCTGCTGCTTTGCTGACTGGGATTCACAACAGCAGTTTGCATTAAGGACCAGTCAATGTACAGAAGCTACACGGATTAATACAAGTTTCTGATTTTATTCAGCTAGTATTTTGGATACTTGGGTATTTCAATAAAAGCAGCAAGGTTATTTTTCACATATCAAGAATTACACCATTCAATTTTGCAAAAGGAACATTTAAATATAACAGCCCTAACCAGCTTTGAGATGGAAGTAAAACAGCCTATTGATAAAGTAGTTGGAGCAACTAAAATTTAATGGACAACAGTATTTAATTGTGTGAAGGCAATACTTGCAAGGAATTTTGTTTCCAGATAGCTTAACTATCTAACAATGAAAATTCTGAATTTTTTTATTGTTTGTTTTTAATTTCCCTTAAAATGAGGGCAGATTTGTAAAGACTGTAAAAATCCCCAAAGGAAAAGAGACCCTGAAAATTCTGAAGAGTCAATTCTGATAAAGAATATATCTCAGATCACTAAGTGAAAGATGTGTACAGTCTAAAATGTTTGTCTAATAATATGTAATGGCATTTTAAATGTAGATGCACTGTCATAACCAGGGATAAATCAGAACTGAGCAACCAATAACCACACATTCTGCTATTCCCATAGTTCTTTGTCTTGGTTGGTTGGTTTCTTTTGCTTATTTTCTGTTTTAATCCATTTTAGTCAGCTACCTACAATGATCACTACAGAATTAATCTATATGTGAAGAAAAAAGAAAAAACCTTTTGATAAAGCCAGAGATCTTCCTCCCCTCTGTCTTCATTCCTGTCCCCTTCATCCTCTTCTCCTCTAAACCAGTTGTGAGATCTAAGAAGAAAGCCTAAGGAGAAGAAAAAGGACTGCTGGCAATTGGTTGGGACTTAGAAGTGAAGACATAAAGGGTCAGTAGAAAAAAGAAAAAAAAAATCAGGATTAATTAGAAATTACAAAAGATAGTATAAAGTTCTGGAAGTCAAGGAATGAAGAAGCAAAAGCAAAGACTAAAACTGTAAATCAACACTAAAATAATACTTCAACTCAACTTTCTGTCTGCAGACTGATGGTGGAAACAAAGGGAAAGCAGGATAGCGAATGGAAATGTGAGGATGAAACCAATAAGATCACAGCTGAGCTAGAAGCAGAAATCAAAGGCTACGTCTATGTCGCAGAGGAAAAGCAAACATGAGGCATAATATGTTCAGGACATCCACTTCCTTTGTAACACCTGTACGTTCTGTCCTCCTATTAAGCAATTAAATTTATTTCATTCAGCTATACCAGACACAGTTTTATATCCTGAAGAGGTGGTCATGTCGATTGTTGCAACAACTCCAACTACATAAGTTATCAATTGGGTAAGTATGATGCATTTTAAGCATGGACAAAAGAAAAGGAAATAAGAAAATGTTGACATTTCACCCTGCTTCTTTGGCTCCACCGCAACACCTAAGCCCTGCACAGCAAGAGAGAGCCAGGAGCCCCCAGCTGCCCAGATTGCAAGACCCGTCACAGTATTTGACTGTTTCATCTTTTCTATGCAGCTCTTTTAATAAAAAAATGTGTACTTTAGGTGCTCAAATAGCCATATTTTTGGCTATATAATGTAATTTATTTTGGCTATATAATATAATAATATTATATAATAATTATAATAATAATAATTTTGGCTGTATAATAGATTATTTTTTTTACTTAGCATTAAGTCCCTGATTAAAACAAAGCATGGAGTTTGTTGTTTTCCATTTGAAGCATTACGTGAATTCTGCTTGTGTCTTTCTACTTGCCCCATGGCTGTTGCACACTGGAGGTTGGACAACACCCACTGACCTGAGGTGGGGAGCAAATGTTCTGCAGAGTGCTGTTTCATACATGCTTCCATCATTCAGTGCCTAGCAGCAGTCTGGATATTATCAAGTATAGGAGATACAGGGTTTTCCCATAACTGCCTCCCCTGCTGTCGGGCATAAAACCAAATGTGATACAGCAGAGTTCTCATTGTCATTGCTGAAAAGCACTCATGTGAAAAACTAATTAACTGGGCTGCCTTCAAGAACAGATCATGTTTGTTTGGGTTAGAAATTTTAGTTGTTCCAGCCTGTACCCATTGGATGAGGTAAGACATTTGGAAAAAACCTGTTTTTCCATTTCCTTGCCAATAACAGCTCTGTAAGATTCAAATGGTAACCTAAACAAAAAAAACTGTGTTACCTTGCTTCATTTTGCAGTTCATCCCCTCCTGTTTGTTTCTGTTCCAAGTTTTTTCAGTGCCTCTTATCAAAATGCAAAAATGCAGTTTCTCCATCTACATCCCAGGTAAGATCATCCTACCACATTTTAGCCATTCCAAACAGATTTCTCACAGTCACCAAGGCTGTAATTCCCAGTGATAGGACATATTGGGGTTTTACAATTGTAGATATTATACAGCTTATTTAAATAGCTACTTATGGCCTGAAACTCTGGGGTTTTTTGGCCGAGATGTGTAAGTCTGTACAAAACTGCTTTGTTTTTATGATGATTTCCTTTAGCAGCTTCCACAAAGAGGACCACAGGCTAAGTGCCAGCTCTCACAAATCCAGTGGCTGATACTGCAATGATGTGGCAAGCTTCATCACCAAACCAATCCTAGCAGGCAGAGAGCTTTTGAGGAAATGTCCTAAGTGGAAAATACTTTTGGTTTTGCTGCCAATTTGATGATGAATGCAAACCAAGTAGGCTTGGTTTCATCAAAACTTTTCTATTTTTTTTCATATGGCTATCAGGCACCTTAGCAAGCTAAAGGAGAGAGTGCACTGGTCACACCTGTGATCGCCTGCTGCCTGCATGCCTTCCTAACTCCCTACCATATGCTTTTACTATGCATCAAATCTACTGGCAATTAAGAGCTATATGGAATTCATTAATGATTAACAGATCTAGATTTATGATCTTTCAGAGGAAAACTTCAATTTCCTCCCAGCTTCCTTCCTCACACAACATGTTGACATTAGACACAAGCAAAAAAGACAATGTTTTTATATGCATCTCTTATCATATCTTCCTAAACCATGTGAAGGTGAATGTGCTATAGTTTTCATGGAAACAAAAGCAGTTGCAGCAAAGTTTAGTTTCCCTTGCAGCTGAGCAAGAAACAATGATAGCAGAAGCAATGACTAAAATCTCATCTTTCATTTAACTACATGCTAGTTATATTTAACTATACATTTAACTAAACGCTAAGCATAAACAAGGAGTAAGATGAAAACCAACACCTCTTTGAGACATGCCAATTTTCTTCCTGAAGGCTGTTTACTTCTACTCTGCTTCATGTAGGAGTCCAGAAGCACAGGATAGTCCAAGGTATAGCTCTTAAATGTGATAAAATCTGCATGGGTCAGCATAAATAACAACCAGAAAAGCTTGATATTCCCACTTTCCCACAATTCCAAATTCCCAAAATAGCCTGAGATTTAAAAAATTAAACAAAATCCTTCTATATAAACTCTTTATACAGACTAAGAACAACAAAAATGATCAGAGCATACAAAGCACATTTCTTTTAGTGTTTTGAAAGTCAATAGTGTACTTGAAAATAATTTTTAAACTTAAAGATAAAGTAGTTTAGAATCTAAACCAGTTAGGAAAATAGTTGAATAGTTTGTTTTGTTTGTTTTTTTTTTTTTTTCCGGAAGTTTTTTTTTCTGGAAGTTATTTTCACTGGTTGACCTCCACTCCTAGTAAAGCCATTTGAGCTATTGTCAATACAGCTCTAATTATCAAGATTCATTTATTCAGAAGAGTTGTTATTGAGCCCTATTAGGAAATGAAAGAACAGTAGTCCTGGCTCAGAATAGCAACAGATCTTTCACTTTATTAGTAGCTCTTTGAAGCCTCTGTCTTTTGAGACAACTATCCTAATACAGTATTGAAAGACTTAGACTCAAGCCTAACTTAATCTGACATTGTTTTGACAGTTGTAGTTACACCCACAGAGTGATATTTTTCCAGGAAAAAATTTGGAAGAGGATTCCTGGGATGCACAACTGATGTACAGTTTTAAAGGAGTATGATACATATCATGTGATTTCTAAAATGGAGAGATATGTCAGTGGAATAACAGAAAAAAGTCAATAGGCATGTGCAAATCATGTGAGAAAAGAGTAAACTTTACTACATTCATTATCATTTATTCTCTACTACACCACTGAGCTGCGTACCAAATGGTTTTCCTGCTACAATTCCAAGTTAAGCATGTGAAACTAATTGGTTTATTTAGTGGGTTGGTTGGTTGGCTGGCACAATTTCAACTCTAATAAACTCAAAACCAATCAGAAAAGTCATTTTTTTTGACAAGTAAAGATTATTTTGGATTTGGGCATTATTTTTATTAAAAGTCTTTACATTCAAATTGAAAGAAACTTCAATTTCTTTGAAATGTCAGAAGGAAACATCAAAATACCAAAATGAATAATTTGATAAAACTAAAATAAATTAACTAATTTTCCATGTCACTGAATCTAACTGCTGTCAAAAACCAGTTTGGTTAAAATAATTTTCCTATAACAGCTCCAAGTGAGAAATAATTTCTTAGGTATACTAAGAGGCTTAGCTCCTCAGTTCAAATCCGCATGTCCACTTTCTCTGCTCATGAACGGAAAACAGTGTGCAGAAAACCTTCGTGTTTAACCGAGTATGAAACTTCTTTTTCTGTATAAAACTCTAATAATTTCTATGTAATAATGTTAATAAAATAATAAGGTCTAAGAATAAATAAAATCTCCAAAAGCATAATGCTAGTAACAGGTATTTAAGGGCATATTTTTATTTTTTAAAAAATACAGGTAAGGCATAATGCACCTTCCTTTCCTTATACAGATGTGAAAACTGAGTATTCTCATCTTTATACTCAGTGCTTTGGAAACATATCCTTACATCCTTACATACATTAGTTGTATCTAAACAACAGGTCCTATTGAATTAGGATGCACTAGGTTTGACATACTTTATTCCTCTGCATATCTTTTTCATTTCTGAAGAGACACTGATTTGTTGGAGAACCCCACCGATTTGGTGGCAAGTCCAAGCAGCTGCAAGCTCCCCTTAGCTCCCACGAACTTGGATGTTACTGTGCCCGTTGCACAATCAAGCTTTGAAAAACATAGGCTGAGCACTGGTGCTGTATTTCTGGAAAGAACATAATGGGGTGCTCAGCAGCAGTGAAGGGACAGCAAAGGAAAGCCTGAGCAGCTTTGTGACACTGGGAAGCTCTGGTAATGGCAGAGCACCTGATAGAAATCAGAGAGTTCACCTCTCTGCATAATCATCTCTGGCACCTCCATTGCAGGGGCACCTCCAGCTCTATTCAGCCTTCACCGAATGCCCACAGTGCCCCACCCTGTGCACCTGCTTCTGCCCACAGCAGGAGCCAACAGCTTCTAAGAGAGCTTGCAGAAGTCCAACAGCATAACACTGTTGTGCACGCAGTGGGGGACTCCTTGGTTCCACTTCACTTTTAACAACCTTGGCAAAAAATATCTGCATCACTTTTGTGCCACTGTTGACATCTAGAGTGTTGAAGACATGGCAGACAAACTATTGTGCACCAATAAAAACTTAAGCATTCTAGACTCATCATTAAAAGAAAAAGACCCATAAAAATATGCTGCTGCTCATATGACAAAAGTAAAATGTCAATATTTAAATGGTTATATGTTTGAGTTAGTTTGCTGCCAAACATACTTGATATTTCTTGGTTTACAGTTTGTGTGTCAGCTGTCAGCAGGAACTCATGCTGATCGGCAAACAAAAGTGGACAATCTGCTAACAAAACAGAACTGATATGTAGATTGAAAATTATTTCTCTTTCATTTAAGGCCAAATTGACTACTAACAGCCTCCAAAATGGAAGACATGTCAGTCAACAATATCTCTCGCCATCGTTTATTAATTCAAACCTTGATTATTCGATCAGAGTCAAACTGGCAGTGCATCTAAGGTTACATATACAGTGTTTGTAACATATTACAAAAATTTGTCATTTAGTTTAAATTGCTATTTACATAATAAATTAATTATATAATCTGTAATATTAACAATTCTGACATAGGACAGCCAAATATTTTCCTGCAGATCTGTTTTTCTTTTCTTATTACTCTCCAAGGAAAGGAATTTCTAAGCCCTCTTGATTTTAGTCCCTTCATAACTAAGGAAACTTATTTTTTGCTGCTTCACTGAGCAAGACATATTTTCACAACTTTGAACTGACTCATTCAACCTGATTTTCCTATAACACTCACATCTTTCACTGAGTAAAATTCTTCCTAAGGAAAATGACAGAACATGACATAATCTTATCCATCCTATGGCTATTTTTCCTTAGGCAGTGGCTTTTTCCTTGTCACAGTTGTAGAATTTTTTCAATCTATCTTCACGCCTCTCATTTTCACTCGAACCTGATGGCATCTCTTTGCAACTTTCAAATGTGCATCCCCATGCTTTCTTACATAAGGATGTAAGAGGGCTGAACTGCATTCCCAAATATTTCTCACCTATTTTAGATGAACCAGCTCAATAAGCCCACATCACCTACTCCTTCCATTTGCAAGCCCACATCTTTATGCTTTGTCCTGTGCTGCCCTTTCCAGGCCTTTGTAAAATGGGTCACTTAGGAGAACATCATTGCCAGCGGCAAACCCACGTGCGAGACACAGAAGTGCACATGCTTGCACCCAGTCTGCATGGAGGTGCTGGAAGAAAGGGCTGGCAGTAGGAAACTTGGCGAGGAATAGAAAGAGAGAGGGTGGTGCAAAGCTGTTCAGACTCTGGGAGAAGGGAATGAGTTTCCTGAGCAATGGGCTTGCTTTGTGTCCTCCTACAAGTCTCATCTACCTCACACCTCTTTCCATCCCTTGGGAGAAATCACCCACCTATCCCATGCTGAAACACTATTCAAAGACCCTGCCCTTTTTCAGCTTCACAATGGACCGTCAGCACACCACAGCCCTTGCTCTCTCCATGAGACACACCTTCAGCTGCTGAAATTACTCCCATTTTCCATCACAGCATAGCAGGCAGAGAACTATTCCCTCTTCAAAGTCAAAGATTGCCATACCCATTGAACGTGTCCTTCCCACGTTATGAAGGACCTGCCCTTGCAGCCTTTGCAAGGAAGGACGGCAGGTGCTGGGCAGGGGGGCAAAGGCAGTAAAAGCGGCAGCTGGAGCAGTGCTTCAGTGCTTTCAGTAGTACTGTCAGGTCAAGTTTCCAAAGTGAACCCAGCTCACGTACACCAAAACTGCTCTGAGAACCAGACCACACAGGATAAATAAAACCAGAAGATTTGCTTCACAGCTACATGCTGCTCTGAACCAAAATGCTAATGCAGGCACAGCATGCATTGTCGAAGAAGAGAGATGCAGCAGCTCAAAATAGGGAGCTCTGATATAGTGTGTGCTCTGTTAACTTCACTGGGAGCTTAAGGAAGTGGTGCTTTTAAGGCAAAAGATGCCTAAAAGGCAGAGGGAAGGACTGAGGAATGTGCTGCAAAGACTCCTTACTATCTTGCTTTCCTGTGTTGTGTCATTATTCACTTGTGCTTCCCCCTAAACTGTCCTGATGTAAAAATTCAGGACTGCAACTCCTGTCCATCTCTGGCTCTCAGAGTCCAGAGGTACGCTGGTGGAGTAATGGGGTATAGTAAAGGGACAGATTTAAGAGCAGCTCAGGTGCCCAAGAATGCCTGATTATTTTTTCCAGTCACTGTGTCTGGAGAGTGTGAAAAAACCCTTGGTATTATAAAATTAAAAAATAAAAAATGTGTGTCCATCTTTTTAAAACACTCTTGACATAGTGTCAGAATCTGAGGACATTCTTGGGCAAGAATTTTCCTTTTCCTGCCTAGAAAATACAGAATTAGGATGGAGGAACCATGATTGTCTTCAATGAAACACTTTCTTTTTTTGGAAACTGCTTCTTTCTGAGTATTGCTAAGCAAAGGAAATGCAATCTGTCTTAGATTTTTATTTCATTAACATGAGGAAAGGATTGAGAGCAACTCGAACTATAACCCCTGAGAAATTAGATAAGTCCTCTGTTCTAGGGATAGAGAATGGTAGAAAAAGTCCCCTGCCCACTGGGGAGATAGAAGATCATCTTATCTTACAAGGTCTCCTGTCTTCACTTTCCAGTTGCTAGTTGCTCACCCTCCTTAGCAATGAAAACTTTTCCCACTGCAGATTCAAATTTCCTGGCTTGTTCCCCTTTCATTTCCTGCCTATCACATTTAACTTTGGTTTTAGAGGTCAATGGGAAAGATAGCTCTTGTTGTGCTTTAGGTATTAAAGAATCACTCAAGTTCTTGCTAACAAACTCCCTAAATCAGTTTAGATAATGTAGATGTGCAGACTCTGCCTTCACCTGCAAAAGGATTTTGCTTTGAGTCTAAAAGCTAGAGAAGCCTTTTGCCAGCTTGATATCAGATATCAAATGAGAGATTTAAGTAAGAGTTCTCATAACATCTAGTAGAAACACCTTGTGACAGGAAATTTGGTTACTTTTGGGGCATGTTTGTGTGGGTGTGTGTGACTGAATGGGTGTGGAAAGGTTTTTGTTTGTTCTGTACATTAAATACAGCAGCTTTGCTCTTTTGCTAAGCCTTTTTTTTTTTCCTTTACTGCCTACAACCTACTGTTGTGATTTAATCTCAGCTGGCAATTAAGCACCACATAGCTACTCGCTCACTTTCCCCTGTTGGAATGAGGCAGAGAATTAGAAGGGTAAAAGTGTGAAAACTCATGAGTTGAGAAAAAGATAGTTTAATAGGTAAAGCAAAAGCTGTGCATGCAAGCAAAGTACAGCAAGGACTCCTTTCACAACTTCTCATGGGCAGGCAAGTGTTCAGCCATCTCCACGAAAGCTGGGCTCCATAATACATAACGGTTACTTGGGAAGACAAACGCCATCTGGACATCCTCCCCTTCCTTCTCCCATCAGCTTTGTATGCTGAGCGTGACATCATATGGTACGGAATATCCCTTCAGCCAATTGTGGTCAGCTGTCACACCTGTGTCACATCCCAGCTTCTTGTGCAGCTGCAGCCTCCTTGCTGGTGGGGCAGTGTGAGAAGCTGAGAAGTCCTTGACTTAGTGTAAGCACTGCTCTGCAACAACTAAAACATCAGTACATTTTCAACATTTTTCTCATCTTACACCCAAAACACAGTATTATACCAGCTACCAGGAAGAAAATTAACTTTATTCCAGCCAAAACCAGGACTCCCACCTGGAACATACATATCTCATGTTAAACTATAAAATGGCTTGAGAAAAAAATATTTTTGTATCTCTAAAATGGATTCTGCAAGCATAAGGAATGCCTTATATGCGTTGAGGAAAATACACCCAATGATTACTTCATCATTAAGTACTAATACTTTACTAGGCTACTTGTGAATATCTGTTTTCTCTAATGTAGCAGTATAATCCTGGGTCCAGGTATAAGTACCTCCTTTGTAGTGAAGAGCTATCATTATTACAAATGTATCCTCAGTTTTGGCCTTCTCATGTCTGTAATAGACAGCTAATATTGACAGGATCTGTATGGTCTTTGGAACAACGCGTTACAGGTCTTAGTTACAATTACATTGCATTAGAGGGAGAGGTCAGAAATCTATTTCATAAGAATTTCTTCAAATTGCTGAAAATTTTCTTATGAAAACAAATATTTCCCACATAATTCAGAAATTCTATTGAGAAATAAAGACACAGAAGTTTCTTTAAACTTTTTAGAATGGAATTGATGGGATTAGGAGCATTTTTAGCTGCCTGATTTCCACCTCACTGTGCAACATTTTTGTAAAGGTAGTGGTGGAGGAAGGGTATGAGTTACCCAGGCAGAGAAGTATATCTCCTACCAAAGGACAGACTTAATTAACTGGGGAGATGCACTGACTTTTGTAAGAAAAGATACTATAATCAACATACTCCTGCTGAAGACTTGGCCTCTTCAAAACATAATTTTCTAGCAAAAGACCATTTCCCTGAAAAATTTATGATTAACTAATTAGGAAAAAAACAGTTTCACTTTTTCCCTACAAAAGCTTAATAGCCTTGTAATTATAAAACTATCACCAAGTATACCTTGAGCATGAATTTTTAAGAAGCTTGCGGTAGACAAAGGAATGTTACCTGAAGATTCAAACCTTGAACCAGTTTTTACTGCCTTTTCCTTTGTGCTATTTAAATTTAACTTAAAGACGGTTTAATTATTTCTCTTTGAATGTGGAGGTAATATTAGATTAAAATTCCACATCAAGCTCATTTTGTGGAATCAAAATTATATAAGTGTAAAAACAGACTGATTTTGGTTGTAAATGTGGAGAGGCTACCCATTATTGTCCAAATAGACAAATAATTATTTGAACTGTTTCCTGTGCTCACCCAAAGCTCAAACACAAGGTAGAGTGAATGGAAGAGCAAATGCTGAAAATGTGGAAGTGTTAACTCATTCTGAAAACAAAGAGTGGTGCTGCAGAGCCTTCACTGTACCATGTGCACTGTATTAAGAGAAAAGATTGTCTCTGTTAGATAAGGTGTAATGGAAGTGTAGACATATGTGTCTGTTAATGGGCTTTTTGTACGAGTCTGATGATAGGGAAATAAATGTGCCACGGTCAGTGTGAAGTCCTTGCACAAATATGAGACATAGTCAGACAAAAGACTTTGCTGGATGAGTATTATCGGGCACCATAGCGGCCGGAAGACAAAGCTGCTGGGGTGCAGGGGGAAAAGGGGCTCTGGGCGAGGTGTGGGGGGAACAGGGCCTTCCCAGAGGGATGAGGTGATGGAGCTCAGGTGCAGGAGCTTGCAGTGGGGAAGGTTGTTACTGGGAGGGGCTGCAAGTGACGATGAAGGATTAAGAAGTTTGGGGGGTGTCCTGGGGGTGGAGGAGCTCAGGTGTGTTTTGAGGTGCCGTAGGAGATGTTTGAGAGCTGGAGTTGCCCCTCCCAGAGAACCCCTTCCTCTCCTGAGCATTTCCTGGCTGTTGGCAGTGTTTGCAGGTGCCACAACACCAAATCCAGAGTCAGAGTCTCATCCTGCCCTTGTGGGAAGCAAAAAGTTGAGATGATGGAGACCAGAGGGAGCTGCAAAGGGATTTCTGATGGGGAGGCTGCCTGAGCTGCTTCTGCCCCTCAGTCCTTGCAGAAAGGCCTTGCAGATTGTCCCTTGACCTCTCCCTGTCCTTGGGCACAGAGAAAGCCAACAGCTTCCCACCTGCTGCAGTGGGTGTGCCCTGAGCGGGGGGATGAAGCAGGCTGGCCAGAAAGTCTCTGGGTCTGGCATCGAAGGGGGAAACCCACCTGGCTTTGGTTGAATAGATATTTCTCTATTAGGAATGCTTTGGGTTTAGTTTATCCTTCCCTGCAGCAGGGAGGAGGGTGTAATGGGCTTCCTTCACCCCATATTTTCTGTATTTTTTGTTTCTGGGAAGCATCCACGCTATCATACTGCTCAGAGAATAGAGGCGGCCTCCTCAGCTTACTTGTCAACAGCAGCAGTTGATGAGATACTCTGTCCTACTTCACGTAACTGAAAGTGTCTCAGGCTTTTAAAATTTCTTCTCTCCTGCTAAGCTTCTGAAATGTATTGTGATGTCTACCTTGTCCTCTGATATGATTGAGCAGAAACAAATGAATAGCAGCTTTGAATTTTTAAGAACCTGGTTTCTTGGCAGTAGCAGCTGGAGAGGGTGAGGTGTCTGGAATATCTCTCGCCCAAATTATTTACAACTTAAGCAACTCAGATGAGCAGCACTCCCTGACTCACAGGCATGGTTTGCACTTGCCCTTTTATGCTGTGTTGCAAGTGGCCAGAGACACTCCCCAGTTGTTCTCAGACAGCTGAGAGTAATTTATCCTGAGGAATGATCTAAGCTGGGGAAAAAAAGCATGAGTTGCTATGGCAAATCCTGCTTCTCACAGATAAGGGTGCTATTTTTTAAATCACTGATGATTGTGAAAATATTTCTTTTGGATGTTTTTTTTTTTCCTTGAAGTCACATAATCGTACAAGTTCTAGTCATGTTGATAAACATTATATCTAATAATCAGATACATTTTGTTTCATATCTGCTCTTCCGTTTAGGTAAAATTAGGCTCCTGCTTGATAGAGAAGGATTTAACCCTAAATTAAGTATGCAATGCTTGGAGATACCTGAGTGTCTATGTTGTGGCTTCTTTGGAAACCACCAATAGGAAAAATCAGCTGTTCCCATGCATAATCTTCTAAAGCACAGTGGATAAAGAAAGATTAAACGTTTTGCCAAATATATAACGGCTTTGCTGCTATTACATGTTTCTATCTGAAGTTATACAATTCAAAGGAGCATTAGCTACCACTATGAAATTGCAGTGTTATTTTTTGTCTGCTGCATAAAGGCCACTCTTGAAAGGAATGAAATTATGATGGGCAAAGACCTAATTGACCTGAATTTCTTCTGCAAGAGTGACGTTTATTTGTATTTCATAAAAAGAAATGTGTGCTCTTTTACATGTGTGCTGTGTGACTGCACTATCTGTGTTTCAGATGGTCATGGCTACTGAGCCTGAAGAGTAGGTAATTTCCCTGTCCTACACAAGGATGATGTTTAAAATACTTTTAAAATTCATATTTTAAATTGTTAGAAGGTATTATGGCAATGTTATTGATAAATAAGCTCAAGAGCACAGGAAGGACATGAACCAGTTTCCCATTTCCTGAAGAGTGTCATGACTGCTTACATCTTCACTATTTTCTATACATCTGGTTCACTCATTTTCTTTTTCATTTGATTGGAATTCCTGACTGAACCTTTCCTAGGAAAAGATTTGAATTAAAAATTGCTTAATTGAAAAGTTCCTAAAAAGCTTTACTGGACAGGTTTGGCAAAGTAACACGGGTCTGGCAAGATAACACAGGTCATTTGGATTTGACCTTCAATACAGCTTTAAGTGTCAAATTAATTGTAAAACACAAAGTCTCAGTAATGCAGGCACTGAAAATTTTAGAGTATTATTCTAGTTTAAATTATGTTAGTGATTTCTTCATTTTGTGAAGCAAAAAATTAATGAAAATTAAGAAAAACATAAAAAATAAATTTAAACAAATATTAGAAAGGGCTATGTTGGGTTTGCACTAGTTGAATTTTTATTTTCCTAACACCCTTTTTTTAATCTCTCAGTGTGAAATTTTCAGCTACTTGTAGGAGCAACTAAAGAATATACACCATTGCGGTCCCTTAAGTGATCTGCTTGCTGCTTGCATGGTGGAGACTTGCATTATCTTTAGATGCTCCTTCTTTTAGAGTCCAAAGACCTCAAAAAATGTGGATAATTGTGATGTGCAGGAAAATACAATCTGAGGGATCTGTCACATGGTTTTCTTTCAGCAGCTCCAGAATATGAAGAAACAAGAGCTGATTTAGACCATACCCTGCAGTGAAAAACAGACATCCAAAGGATTTTACTCTCTAGTGAGAGAAGGGAAATGCTGAGACGCTGTGGACGTTTCTGCACAGATGTCAGAAGACAGACATGAACTTATTTGCTTCAGTGTTTTGAATTGTTTGGACTTGATCCAGCTGCCTGGGTGAGCGAAACCAATGCTCAGCACCACCCTGCCTCAGCTCTACAGCTTTTGGACCAGAGCTGGCTTGTGCCTGGCTAGACCAGAGAGCAGGAGATGGGTTGGGGTCTCCCCACAACTCTCCCTGCTATCAGCAGGATGGTTAACAGTGGCATGCTCAAAGAAAGTGACCCACAGTGGTTTTCACCATCTTGGGGACAGTTTCTGCTTCATTTTCTCTATCTGTCTTATTGCAGCATCTAGGATAGTATGGCCCTAACTTTAGGTATTAGGTATAGTAACATGTCATTTAGGGTATAATTTAACATATCCTTACAGGAAATTTTCTTCCCTAAATCATAGTCTTTATTCATGCAGTTACTTACTGTTCTCAAAGACATTTTGTGCTAGTGAACTTTTTTTTAAAAAAAGTTCAGTTCCCTCAATTTTATTTATTCATAATCTGCAAACCATTTTTTATATAAGAAAAATATATCAGCAATTATCCCTCAAAGCTCCATTTTTAGTGGAAGTGAATTATGCTGTACATTTAGTTCTCATTTATTCTGTGTCTGTTCATATTGATGGTAATTCTTTATCCTAGAGATTTTAATAAAAATCTCTTTTACAATGCAGTCTCTTTCTCCATGTCCTGTATAAATTAACAGTGCAATGGCAGAAAGCAGCCTTTGGCCCTACACACACTCTTGAGAATATCTTTACTGCATCCAACCACCAATGTGTCCCTCAAGGCCAAAGAGAGGCATATAAAGCTCTCCATGAAAGAGGTTTAGAAACCCCACAGACTTAAGTGAGATAGGAAGGTGAGCAGAGAGGATGATGAGGGCAAGGTCTTTATAGCACCAGACTTCTTTCACCCCCTTTTCCACTGAATGTCATGCTCAGGCCTCAGGGGGGGGATGATGGTTGAAAAGGCAAATGTGGATTGCAACAGAGGGACAGACTTTGACTGAAGTTGGCCAAAAAAAAGGCCAAGAATGAATGTGCCATCGTCCAAAATCCAGAATCATATTCTTGTTTTAAGAGATAATACACTGAGATTTATAGAGAAGGACTGAAAAATGTGCAGTGTCAGAATGCTTTTGCATTCATAGAACTGATTAAATATATTTTTTTTCCCTGTGTTTCTTTTCACGTACTAAAATTTGCTGCTTTACAATGCAGAAGTCTTTTGTCCTTACATATGTGTTTAAAGAGATACTTCCAAGTAGTTTAGACATATATTTCAGCTAACTGGAATGAGTACATCTATATTTAAAACAAAGATCTATCATTGTCATCCCAAAATAAAATAAGTAATAGCAAAACCATTAGCCACTGTTATAGCCATGACAGGCAACACTGCAGCAGAAGTATGCCTTGAGACACTGCAGTTAACCCTCAGGAGCTGTGCTACTGGTTAGGAGTCGTAGCTCTGACTTCAGCAAACAAGAAGCATAAGAGACATATCTTCTATATCAGTGCTTAGTGCTGTTGATGAGTAGAGGAGGGGGTCAGATTAAGAGCTCTTGCTACACCTGCTGGGTGTTGGATAGATCCTTATCAGAAGCGTCAGATTTTCTCAGTGTTATGATACACCTTGTCTCCTCCTTGAATTTAATTTAATTATTGAGTTGCAAACTTGTCCTTGTAACACAAGGTCTGTACCTCACTTGCATTTAGGTGAGAGTAAAACACGACTGAGATATAAACAGTGCATAGGTGGTGTGCTTGCTTTTTCTAAGGGGGGATTTTTTACCCTGTGTGTCACATTTCAGTGTGACCATAACTCCTGAGCTCAGCTGTGGCTGTGTACTTCATGGGCTGTCATGGATAATTATGATAAAGCTATTCTTTTAAATTACTCCAGAGCATGTTTGTGCTGTAAAATAAAGAAGGCTGCTTGTCTGACCTCAGTAGTAGCTTATTCCCCATTTCTCCTGCAGGGTTTCATCAGGTAGATTTCCCTAAGGACAGTCTGGAGTTAGCTCATTCCAAGGATGGATCCCAAGAGGCAACGTTACCAAGACTGAACTCGGTTTGTCTCCCTTGAGTCCTGCAATAACTCTCAAGAAGGCTTTGGGGCCTCCCATACTTTCATGCCAGACCTTAGGGCATACCACACAAAGCCCCTGGCTCCTTCTCTGGGAACAGGACTTCAATGGGCTTCAACATCACTTCATATATCTTACAAAGAAAAAATAATATTTGTCTTTTAGGGATGCAGAGCACCAGGATAAATCCAGGAGCAAGTGGAAGGAGCAGTCTGTTCTGGACAGAGCTGACCTTAAAGAGTGTGTGTCTCTTGACAGGCAAACACTAGCCCTCACTTCTCTTATTTAGCAGAATGAGAGAGGAAACTCTCTCATCTGTGAAAGTATTCCTGAAAAATGATCCCTGAAAGTATTAGATTATAAACTTATCAATTAAAATGTAGCTATAAAAGAAAACTTAAATTTTAAGAAGAAAATAATTTTGTTTCTTAATATTTATTTTAGGAACCTGAAGAAAATATAATTTTAAAAGTCCATAACAATCTTTAGCATGCCTTGTTTTCCTGTGGTTATCCAAATAAATGTCATCTTTTTCTACATAGGGGTTTTCATGACAAAAGAACAAAACTCCTATCCTCTTTCTCTAGGCAAAGAGCAAAAACAGGGTTACAGACTCTGTGACTGTGCTGAGCTTTCCCTGGATACTTTGCTCGCCTGGCTGAAGTCCAGGGCTTCTCTGCTGCGCTGACCTTTCTGCTACCTACTTGGCAAAAGCCAAGCTGCAAAGATGGCTCATGGGACATGCTTCTGGGGGCTTGAAGGTGTGGGTATTGAGTCACCTGAGCCTGAACTTACAAAAATGACTCAACTTGTTGATTTCAAGCACAGCATCCTGTTAGGCAGGCTGATTGTGTGGCTGCTACTCCAAGGTGTCTGTAGGAAGCCTCAGGACTCGGTGTACATAATGGGCTTCAGTGCACGTTAGACATAGTAACAGTCAGTGCCTTAGTGCCTCTGAAAAAGAAATAAACCTGGATTTCAATTAAATATCATTTTCTGCAATATCATAAAATCCTCTAGAATATCAATCATGCAAACATGTAGCACGTTTCAGACACAACACAGAATAAAATTAAAAATTCAAGTTGTCAACATATTGGAGAAACATACCTTGTTCATTCCACTCAATGACAGATGAAAACAAAGACAGTCTTTTTCAGAAGGGTAGTTTATATACATATTATCTCCTCAAATTGATTGCCTCAGATAGCAGCCTGCTAGGAATTAACTGCATAGTTCCTAAACACACAACTGTAAAAACAATGTGCAAGATGCACACTGATGCAAGTTTAGGTTAATAAATTTTAATCTTACCTTAGAATGATATTGTCATTTGAATGCAATATGTAAAACATTTTGGCTTGGAATACTAAAAAAAATATATTACTTACTTCTAAAGGAATACTTGTATAATTATTTTATGTTTATTCATTTAAGATCATAGAATCATAGAATGGTTTGGGCTGGATGGACCTTAAAGACCATCTAGCTCCAAGCCCCTGCCATGAGCAGGGACACCTTCCACTAGACCAGGTTCCTTCAAAGCCTCATCCAACCTGGCCCTGAACTCTTCCAGGGAGGGGGCATCCACAACTTCCTTGGGCAACCTGTTCCAGTGTCTCACCACCACCCTCACAGTGAAGAATTTCTTTCTAATATCTAATCTAAACCTACCCTCTTTTGGCTTAAACCATTTCCCCTTAACCTGTCATTAACTGCCCTTGTGAAAAGTCCTTCCCCAGCCTTCCTGCAGGCCCCTTCAGGTACTGGAAGGTCGCTATAAGATCTCCCCGGAGCCGTCTCTTCTCCAGGCTGAACAGGCCCAACTCAGCCTGTCCTTGTAGGAGAGGTGCTCCAGCCCTCGGATTATTCTCGTGGCCTTCTCTGGACTCGTTCTAACTGATCCGTGTCTCTCTTGTGCTGGGGCTCCAGAACTGGATGCAGTACTCCATGTAGGGCCTTATGAGAGTGGAGAAGGGGGGGGAGAATCTACATCTTAGATTTTCAACAAGGATTTAATTAGTAGAGACAGTGGAGGGTAAAGAGACAGAAAGACAAATGTGGATTTTGTTCCCAAGACCCCCAGCATGCACCCCACCTCCCCTGCCTTGCCTTGCCTTTCCATCACATCATGTCATGTCACGTTCCTTCCCCTGCACCGAGTCCCTCAGCCGGTAACACAGAGCCTTTATCATTATTCCTGCCTGAAACTGGTGCTTATGTTCTTTGTGAAGTGTTTTATGTCAATGGCTGAGAAATGCTTTGCAAGATATAGCCATTATTGTTATTATACTTGGCAATCACTACGTTTTCAGTTCAGTGGCTGCACAGATAAAATGTTTTAGGGTAACCAGAATGCTTTATTAGTTCCACAATGAAGAGTTACATTGTCTTTTTTACAGTTTAAAATTTCTTTAATCTTTATAACAACTTAATGTATTTTTTACCATACCCTTGTGAAGACTCATGATCTTTTATCTCACTGCCATTTTTAGCATTGTCTTAAAATGGAAATTGTAATACATATTTATTTACAAAAAAAAATAAATTAAAAGAAACCATAATCCAAGTGACAAACTCATTAAAAAATTGAATTAATTTGTTAGATATAGTTTTTCACCACAAAAATAGCTAGTAAAAAGTAAAATATTTCAGATTTATTTTGTCAAAATAACCTGAATTCTTACTGTGCTAAAAATTTAGCACAATATTGTGTCGAGAAATCTGGGTAATTTGTTAAGAGTCTTTTAAATTAATCAGAAATACTGTGTTTTGGGTGACTTCTTTGGAGTGAACAAACTGTATGTTGTTGACTCCAAAAAGCTATTTTCCTACTTTTTGACACCCAAGTCATCTGAAGACTCACTTATTCATACAATTGTGTTCCAGCAGGGATATTTCCAAATGGAGTGTTTTGGAAAAGAGTCACTTCTGATAATTATACTGTAAATTGCATTTAAAAAAAATATATTCATATAGATAATGGTAGGATATCTATAAAATGCCACACTGAGAAGGCATGTACTGAGGCTAAAAGAAGAGTAGAAAACCCTGGACTTGCTGCCTGGCTGACCTGTACATTTCAAACAGTGCAGTAACACCCTTAAAAAACTCTTCTTGTGACAAAAGTATCTCTCTTGAATTATTAGAAAAACCTGTTTGAGCTTCACAGAGTAGGATCAGAAAGCAGATTTTTACTTTTACACTTACAGTTGTCATGAAATAGTGTCAAGCTAAGAAGCAATAATGTACCAGAAGGTGAAAAAGCTTTGAGTGTGCCCCACACACCTGTAGGCAAGGCTGTGTGAGGTGGAAGAGGGCTGACTTGGTACAGGCAAGTGCAGGCAGAACAGAAAGCAGCCAGCCAGGGAAAGCCCCTGTTTTTGAAGTGCAATATGTGACCCTAAAGGCTAGAGCAACAGGGAGTGTCAACATGCCACCTGAGTGCTAACCAGGAATTTCAGGTTCCCTCACCCCCATGTCTTTTCAAGCCACAAAAGCAGGATAATCATGATCTGTCATTTCCTCTTGTTATCTGTACAAGAGGCCTATTGCCATTAAAATCTAATTTGATGTTGTCAGAGTTTTGCTTCTGAAATGTGCAGGTGCTTTATTTATTTCTTAACTAAACATGATAATATTAGTATGCAGGTCTTCAAAATGTGCAAAACAGCACTGCTTTAAATTTTCAAGAGTGTTCCCCCCCACACCCCCCAAAAATAATGCAATGAAATTATACCCGCCTAAGACAAACTTGCTAAATCTCATTTTTCTTTAGGAGCCTTTTCTTGCTCATAAATATGAGTATTAGCACACAGGAATCATTGCTAGTTCTCTTTCATTGTCATTTGTGCTCATCAAAAGCCAATCTTATGACTTTTCTGTCTCTTTGCTGGACTATGACCATGGAAGTAGAAAAAAGGCAAGGTAATTTAATTTCTCATCACTTCTGTGACACTACTGTCAGCAAAGTTACGGCTTTGTGAACAGAAACCTCCCTTTGAAGTCTCATGCTTGATGAGATTGACCTTACTCTGTGTGTTTTCCTGTTCCCGTTCACCTCTGCCTATGGAGTGAGGGCAGGCAGGACTGCGTGGACCTGTCAAAGCCAAAGGGGAGGTGTACCCATGGGCACAAAGGGCTGGGCTTTCACCCTGTGAAAGGCAAATAGAGGAGGCTGGTAAGAGGCAATGTGCCAAAGCACCGAGCAAATTTTGAGGGACTCAGGTTCAAGGTCTGCCCTTGGCTTGCTGGGTGAACTGCTTCCCCTTCTGCCTTCTGCTAACAGCAAATAGAGCTACTGCAGCCTGCTAACACTGCCAAAGAGATTTCAAACAAAAGGTTTAGATTGTTTGGCAAATTTGCCTCAGAGATTAAATCAAAGTTATTAAATGTTTTTATTTTTAATTTTTATGAAGAAGCATACAGATATCAATACACTGGAGAACAGTCAGTTAGCCCAGTGCAAATGCCTGGGCAGAGTGAAAGAGAGGAGGAATTTTGGTGTAGATCTTCATTTTAATTAAAGGATCAGACCAGTCAAATATTCCAGCATTGTTTAGTTTCATTTTGATCCTCTTGGACTGAAGAAAAATGTTTTCAACTGATTCTTAATAACTGTAGAACTAACCCTGTTAAGTGCTTGTGGATCTGCATAGGAAACCCATCACGTGAGACCTTACACTGTGACTGTATCAGAGTTTATGAGGTGATTTCATAAAGAGTCTTCCAACACAGTGAAGATGGACAGAGTTTGTCATCCACTGAAAGTAGTCCCACACAACAAGATGTCTTTTGTGCTGTAGCCCCACAGCAGCTGTGATTTTCAGTGAGGGAAACTTGTCACATCTGGAGAAACCTCACTCCATTCAACACCCCCTCTATCTACCACCCAGCATCAGTGGCTGTACTGAATGGTAGGTTAGAACAAGCTCTGTTACAAGCATGTCAATTTTTGGATAACTAGCTAACTACCTCTTCTATCATGCAGTCCTAACACATTTAATACAGTTGTCATAAAACTTTTCAGCACTCATTATTTCTCTAAAATCTAAATTCATGGAATTATGTTGTTTCCAGAAAATGTCAGCTTTTGGTTTTATTTGCCATGAGTAATTTGTTACTCATGGTTTCTGAGACAACCTTTAAAATCTGTGGTGAGCTCATTGCTCAGGCTGGAAGGGCAGGAGATAAAAAGAGAATCCACAGCAGTTTGGGCACATGTCCCCAGGAGGATACTGCTTCTCTGCTTAGCTAGACCAGATGACAAGGGGGACATGATCACATAGGCAGGGTGAGAGCCATCACCTACCGACTGCCCTCTGGGAGGGGATGAGACTCTGCAGTCCACATTTCAGGGCAGCCCACCAACTTTTTCCCAGTTTTCAAAGGTAACAAAAAGGTGAATTGCACCAATAACAGATACTTACACTGTTTTCCCCTTAATTTTGCTGTATGTTTAAATAAGAGAGCAAGGCAGTTAATAACTGTCACAGCCGTAGGTGGTGAATGGAGGTATGTGCACTCACACCTCCAAGAACTTTCTGAATGATGTGCAGTGACACGATTATCAATCTCTAACCACGTAGGTGTCTTTTATTACATTAAAATGAACATAGCAAAATTTGATAAACCAGCCAGGAGCCTTGAGGTTAACACACATCCTGGAGATCTTGTACTTTTGAAAATTAGAATTTATTTTCAAACTTGATTGGGAAAAACCTCAAGGGTTTGTTAACAAATGATTTGATTTATGGAAGTAACTGTCTTATTGCTTCAACACCATAGAGATTTATCCTGACCATATTTCAGACATCTCTGATTTGTTGTATTGCTGTGTTGACAACATAGGTTTTCATATTTTTTTTATCTTCTTACGACTATTCATTTTTGTTGTTGCTGAAGGTTCTTCTTGGTATTTGTGGCTGGAGGCACTTCTAGCTTCAGTTATTTTCCTTTTTCTGTGTTTGGATTGGTTTTGGTGGTAAGGGCTATACTTTTTCTTGAGTGAAAATATTTTCCAGAGAGGCAAAAATCATCAGGAAAATGCCAAGAAAATGCTAAAACCTTAAAGAAAAATTTTAAAAAAAGTTACTCACAGCCCCCTCCCCTCAGCTCTGACTTTTCAACTCTCCAGAATAATGAACAGATACTCCTCACTCTGATGTACCTCTAGGGCTTCAAACCAGTGATGAATTGCACACCTGCTACGTTTCAAAGGAGGCACCTAAAGGGAAGGGTTGAATCTTTTCCCTACTGGCTCAGCACAGCATCCAGAGTGGTGTGGTTCCTGGCCATGCTCTACCCTCCCCAGCTGCCTCTGGACCTGCCCTGCGCTAGCCCACCATGTCCATTTGGCATGAAAGGAGCCTAAGCACCACACACATGGCACCACTAGAGTGTTAAAAATAGCCTAAACAGAGCCTAAATTTGTAGGCAGAGTGCTCCCTTACTTGCATCTTTCCCCCCACACAGTGTGTGTAAGCATGCTGCAAGAGCGCATGCTATTTGGAAGATTTATTTGCAATAAGAGAAAGTTAGAAACCAGTGACACAATTGTAAAGTGTGGGAATTTAAAAAAAAAAAACAAAAAAACAAATCCAGGCAGTGCGAAACAAAAAGCTCAGCATGCTATTTATTCAGTGCTGGCAACTCATACCTGCTTTATTGGTTTAAAGCACAACAGTCGGTCACAGGGTATTGTTTCAGCAGCTGGGCCATGTGTTGAAGTGAAACTCTGAGGCCAAGGGAAGTGTAGCAACATTACAGGAGAACTAAGAAGTAGATTATGAGGAAAGGATAAGGAGTTGGCTTCTATGAAGGAAATTTTGAAAGAGGCGCACAAGGGATTAGCCAAAGGAAATTCAGAGTGTATTAACCTGGGTCCTCAGATGATTGTATCAAAAAAGGAGAATGAGAAAAAAAGAGAATTTAGCCTTGGAAAAGAAGGAACAAGAGTATTGAAATGCAACACAAGGTCATAGGCAGCAAAAGGACATTTAAAGCAAAAGGTGGATTATTTGAAACACATGATTTAAAACTAATAATGGATTTAAGAATAAACAAACATAATCTGGGATTGTCACAAATGAAATGAGAGTACAGGATGGAGCTGGCAGAGTGATTTTATTAGCAAAGAAAGATGGGTTAAATTGCAAGAATTAAAAGGAAGGAGGAAAATCTAATCAGTGTGAAAGGAACCGATATGAAACTCTGAGTGCTCAGGTGCCTTTGAAGGAAAAATTAAAAATTTAAAGAGAAGAGAGAATTTACAAAGCACAGAGCTGTAGTATGAATACTTGTCATCAATATCTTGTTTCATGTTGGGTTTAGCTGCTTCCTTCTCTACTTAACATGTATGCCATCTCAGGATCCTTAACCTAAGAAAAGCAAAAAGAGAGGGAGAGTAGAAGATGTGGGGGCACAGTTCTACATGGGAGGATGCAGAGGAGATTGGGGTTCCCCACTTGCACATGCTGTGTCAGTAACCCCCTGGGAATGTGTGTCCCACCTGGCTGTCACAGGGCTCAGGGCAGGGATGGGTGAGGGCATCCGTGCTGCTCTGTGAGCTAATCTGCAGCAGCAAAAGAGACAAGGGAGATAGGGAAGACCCACAAACATCTGGAAGGAGACACCACAGCCAAGGAAACCTTGGTGTACCAGGATGTGGACATATGTGGATATTCAAAGGACAAATGTCTGCCTATTAATTGTTTTCCAAAGGCATAACATTGAGATTCAAAGCCCTCTTTCCTGCACATAACAAGTGGTGTGGGCTGTGGAAGATCCAGCAATGGAAAGGCCTTTTAATGCAGGCTACCACAATTATCTTTTTTTTTTTTTTAAATCCTTCAGTGTGTTGTGCTTTATTGGCCTAAGAATGCAAAGCAAATTTAATACTTTCTATCCAAACGTAAAAAAAAAAAAAAAAGGCTCTAACAATTCTTGCAGCTATTTGTATAACCTTTTCAGAAATGCTTTGTTTTCTTTCTCTTTGCCATTTGTTTACTTTGAGGTTTGTAGGTTTTGTTATCAGTAGTAACTTTGAAATGTAACAAGAAAGTAATTTTTAAGAAGCAAACATGAAGTGTTTTACACTTTTGAAGAATAAATTGTTAAAGCAAACTTTTATTTGAACAACATGAAGGACTAGCTCTTGTTAACAAAAGGTCAGTTTGGTCTATAGTGGCTTGGATGAAGATTTAAGTGTCACAGTACCAGCGCTTGTGTCTGCTGCTAACCCAGCTTTCACATTTTTGGTCTTGTGCTGTTGTTTTGCAGTAGGGATAGAAGTATTTGTGTATAAGAAAGAGACTGTGGCTAATACTGTGGGCTAAATCCCAGGGAGGGCTAATTAGCCTGACTGTAGCAGTTAGGCAGCTAGAGGAAGTTCAAGAACTTTTAAAAAGTAAATATATTTTGTTTCCCAACACCTTAGCATGTCAGAGGTAGGTCTAACTGATGCTAAGGTGACAGCTGCCCATTTTAGGAAAGAAATATGCAAGGGACAAGCTTGTTTCACATCACCTGGGTTGGTCTTGATATCTGAAGAGCCTCATGTTCATGTGTAATCAAACATGAGAAATGAGAAAATGTAAATTTGGGACAAAATATTGTTAAACTGAAAATAAACTTTGAAATTTTTTTTTTTTTTTTTTTTTTTTTTTTTTTTTTTCCCCTAGCTAACATTTAGAATATATTTAATAGCTCAAAATATAGTTTTCATTTTATGATTGTAATTTCTGGGTCAATTCAATAACATCCAATACTTTGAAAATTCAATTCATAAATAAATAAATTGCTCTGCAGAACCTATCTGCCATGCTGCTCAAGAAACAACTGTCCAGCTTATGATGATATATGAAACAATATGAAAAAGAAATCAAAACCAAAGAGATTAAACAGAAGAAAAGGCAAACAAAGGGACCTGCTTACTAAAGCCTGGACTTTTCCTTCTGGGTGAAATTCCAATATTTTGAAACTTCAGTCTTCAGTGGGAATGAAGACTGACAATATTTACATTTTTCACTAAAAGGGAATTTATTAAAAGAGTTTCTTTGGAAAAAGAGAACCAAATCTTTCTGAAACAACATAAAGTTTTCTCCCAAGCAGCCGTGCTGCAGGATCCACCAGCTATTTGTGGTTCATCTTCCTAGAGCTCACAGCCTCCCAGCCCCAGTTCTGGGAAGAAGTTGGGGCCCTGTTGGTCAGGAGGGTCTCCAAGCTCCGCACTCCCTTCTCCAAGGACTGTGCATCCCATGCCTCCCCCACAAGTCCCGAGTGCCTTTGCACCTCTGATGGGGACATCCTTCCACCACAAACAGCATAGGCAGCTTGGCAAATTATCCATACATGGGACAGACTTAGGGAGCGCTAGATGGTTACAGCAACCATACAAAATATTTTTATACACTAATGCATGAGCATTTTTCTTTGGTGCCTACTTATTGTTGCAAAAACACAGTCTTATTAGTACTAGGATTGCTATTATTTTGCAATAATTAGAGTAATATTTTCAGTAATTCTGTTGTATCTATTACAACCAACTTCTCTCCTCATCAGACTGAAGACAGATTGCATGACCCACCAGTGGCAACTCAGACTTCAGTGTCCAATCAACTCCACTTGTGAGAATTGTCGACTATAATGTGGAAACTTTGGTTATTCTTACACAGCAAAGTGTTATTCTCTTTCCCAGGAGGGCCATCAATTTACTTTTTAAAATACACCCTCAAAGTACCATTCCAGCATGTAAGACTGATTCTGAAATATAAATAGGTTGCTCATGTAAAATTTCATTTTTCTGATAAAGTGGAACGCATACATATTTTTGCTCTGCTGGTGCATTTATAATAGGACAGAGAACTTCCATTACAAAGTTTTAAAGTGCAATTATTCAACAAAAAATTGTTAGTTATGCCATCCTCCTTTCAAACTAGTCATCTGTGACCATAGTAAGTTTAACATTCTCTGAAAGTATATAAAAATAGAATGATAGCTTCAGTTAATAGTTGAGCAGTACAGTTTGGTGTGAAGTTTAGTATTTTTCTCTCCTCATTTCCTACCAATTCATCGCACAAAACATAAAGTATCTGATTACATGGATTACGCACTGCTGCTTTTTCATTTAATGCTTTTCTTAAAAAAAATATTAACATAGTTAATATTTTTCTGATTGTACTTTATGATTGCACAGTCTTTTTAATATTTTGTTAATCAGTAGTTGAATAATAAATTATACTTTTCATATCGTATTTTCATAGCATTTGTTGTCACATGCCTTCTTTTTTTCAGGTTTTCATTTGGGGCCATGCTTGATGAAATATAAAACTTGCCATTTGAACATCAAAATCGTTATTTGTAATGTAAAAGCAAGTCATACTCTTTTCAGGACAGACTCTAATCACAATAGTTCAACTGCACTGGTGTGCAAAATTTGGGATGTCAGCCCAATTATATTATCATCCTGTGATAAATAGTGTTAAATTGCTAAGAGGATACTGGGGGTTAAAGCTATGTGTATTGGTCAACATGGTAGAAGAGGGTCTGACTATATAAAAAACTGAACAGAACACACAGTAAGACAGAGGAGCAAGCCCTGAGGGTGACAGTCTTGCAAAACAGTCCCTGAGCGAGCCAGGCTGATAGGCTGGGGACTGCAGACTGGATGCCACCCAGCACAGGCAAGGTCCAGAAAAGGAGGGAGCTCGGCACCCTTCCTCCTGCTGCGGGTTTCAGGAGTGGTTACAAGGAAGCAGCTCTGGCTTTCTAGTCATCTGTTTGTGGCCCAGGGGCAGGCAAATACAAAACTCAATTGAACTCCCAGTTTGGCCTGGATTTTTGTTGCCGTTTGAAATTGCCCCTGAGCCATTCTCTGCTTGGGAAATGGTTCTCATATTGTTTTTCTGGACTGAGTTCAACAAAGAGTTTTTCCCAAAACCATGATCTTTTTGGCCATGTTGATGTGAAACAGCTCTGTCAGATGCAAAATGTAGGAGACTAGCTCTTGTCCCTGTTTGCTTTTCTCCCTAAATATGGACACAATATAACTGCTTTGGCAGAACTGTTGCAGCTGGCATTTGAGTGGTTTTGAATCCCATCCACAGGTTACCCCTCAGACTGTTTGCTCTTTGAGACTGGCTATGTATGTGAGGAAGCATGCAGACTTCTCCTTTAGCTTTCCCTGAGCTTAGTCTCCCAGGAATGACTTTCTGTGAAACTATGAAGATCAGGATAAGAAACAGTATTATGATGGGGGGGGGGGGGGGGGGAATAAAAAAAAAAATCAATGCTGCATTTGTAATGAGTGTGACAAATCTCATCTAAAATTTGAGATTAATACACAGATTAATACATGGTATAGTTTTAAGACCTGACCCAAAGCACCAGTAAATTTTTGTAAGTGTTTAAAAAAGTTTCTGAGAAGTATTTGACCTGTTTTTCATGGTTCTGCATCAGATCCTTTTATCACAATCAGTGTTTCTACTTTTGTATTCTTTTTCAGTCTTTAATCTTGCAGTTTCATGAAACCAAATTTTCACAGAATGCAAACAAATCATCTAAATTAATATTCTAATTTAAAAATATGCTTTATGGTAAAGAATGTGAAGGAATTCTCTCTTAGGTCTTGCATTGTAGAGCAAGAGTGATGCTTCCTGTATACTGTATTTTCGTTCTTCTGCTCCAAGCAGGAGTTCTGTTCAAGTATTATCATTAATTTGAAATAAGTGATTGAACTGGGAGGGTATATCTAAAGTACATAGATATTCCCAGTCATGCTAACCAGTATAGCTACATTTCAGCTTGGGAGAATTAGACTGGAGTGAAGTTTTATATATGGTTTCACATAGATTTCTTGTGGATGGCTAAAAGCAGTGGAAGACCTATTTCTTTGTCTACTCCTGGCTCCTTTTGGTTCTCTCCACTGAGAGGTGCATGTGGTTTAAACATTGTTTTCCCAACAATTAAAGCGAAGCAATAGATCCTTCGTAGGATCTATTGCTAACAATTAGTTGGCAGAAGATAGAAAACCTGTGAAAGATAGAAAGACTGTTCTATGCAGTTCTGTTACCCCTGTTTGTCTCACAAAAATAGCACCCCACAAATCATATACAAAGAGGTAATGATCAGTCCATAACAAGGGCGTGTATAATCAAACTTCCACTTTCAGCCAGCATACAAGATGGAGAGTTTGGACAGCTTTGTTTGTTTAGTAAGTTTGCCAGTAAATGTAGCTAGGATAGAATTGTAGCAACCCAAACACAAGGCAAAAAACCCATTAAGATAATTTTCTGGGCATTGTTGTTCCTTCTATTGGATAAGCAAATGTCAGATCAACAGGTTTCCAGCTTGTGTAGTCCTTTGGTGAGTGCAAATGTTAGAGAATTGTTCCCACTGTCATTTAATGCTTTTCTTAACTTTCTGCAGCATATGAAAGTTACATAAAGTGTCCTGCAAAGCTGCAAACCGTACGTCTGTGTGCTTAGATACACGCCTACGCTTCACACACAGGCAGATGTCCTGTTAGGATTTTTCTAAAGGCAGTTGCAATTGCTTGCCTTGCATTTGTGATGCAAAATATGTCTGACATTTCTTTCCCCAAGCTGCAGTGCCTGGCTTTGAGACTCCATTACTTTACTGATATGAAAAAAATAAAGTTGACACAAAACAAGACAAATGTGCCACTTACGTCTATGCTGATTGTCATAGAACTTTCCTAGAAACTCTGCTTCTTCATAAAACCAACCTGGCTGCTTATAGTAACACCCATTTTTAATTAAGGAATTTTCCCAATCAATTGGTAAGAAGACAGCAGGTTAAAAAATAAACAAGAAAACAAAGCCCATGGTGTCTTTGGAAGGCTGTTTTAAATTGAACTGACTAGTGCACTCAACTTCAGGCAATTTCTCTTGAGTTTGGTCTCAGATAAACAAGGTTTCAGTTGCATCTTGTATACTGTAGGCAATATTCAGACTTGAAAGGTTTTCAAGGATCGAGATGAATTCTTTACTAATTTAAAAACTGAAAGGTTCATCCAAAGACTCAGCCAGCAGGAGCTTCTTTACTTTTCTCTGCACATAACTTTACTTTTCTCTGCCTTTCCCCTATGGATGAACAACTTTATCCTTTGGAAGTGAAATTTGAAGATTTAATATTCCCTTCTGACAGATTTCCTTTGTATATATATGTATATATAAATACATGCAATTTATTTGCTAACAAGGGACAACTCTACTATCTTTTGCCTCGTACCAAATAAGCACTTTGAAGACAAGTATGCTGTGTGGCTTTAGTGAATGAATATCCATACATATGTATCTTTATATTAAACTCTATGAACTAGTCAGACTTAAACTCAGTCCCACACAGTATTATGTTATTTACATACCTTTCTTCACATCACCTCACTGTGGTATAAAAACCACAATGAAGTCAGTCTGCTGTCCCTCACCTGCTCTGATGGGTGTTGGAGTTTATACATGAAAATAGACTGCTCCTACACAAAATGTTGTCAATGCATACTGCTTTCCCTTTATTTATCTGTTAGTAAGGATGTAAGTAGGTCTTTGAGAACTAGATGAATTCAAGTTAAATTAACTTTAATAGACTCAGTGTCAGATTTTGCCCTGGTATCCTGCTCTAAATTAATGAGTCTACATGTGAAAAGAACTTGATGTTTTGAGATCAACAGGAATTTTTAATTACTTTAGAAGGCACTGGAATAAATCAAAGTTATCAGAATACAGCTAATTTTTCAAATGTTCTGTATTCTGAGGAGTTTCTGAGCCAACATTTAAATCTTCAGAATTCATTCTGAGGGACACAGAGACTCTGCATGTGAGAGAATTTAACATTAATGGGATTGGAGAAGAAAGCATCCTGCTGTCAGTAATTTAAAATAATCTTTCAGTGTAGCAAAAGTTTCACGTTATCTGGAGAAAACACAAATTATGTTCCATTATTTAAAATGATAAAATTCCAAAATGTGCTATGGAAATTACAGACCTAAAAAATCTGATGATTACACAAAGATACTTGTTGAGTGGATATGTGTTGATGATCATTATAAATTTGGGTGCATTTGGGAAGGACAATTTAACAGGCATGATGTATCAGGGAATTAATAAACCAAGTCAAGCCAATTTAAGTACCTGTAGACTAAAATAAATTATTTGGAGAGAAGGAAGGCAAAAACATGTTTAGGAGATACAGTTTCTCATATTTGTGAGAAAAAAATCATCAATTTTAGCATATTCACTAAACTCTGATGAAAAGAACTAAAAATGTGAGAAAAAACCTGGATGACAAGTAGAAAGTAATACTTTTTAAACCACTGCCTGTGGATAGATATTTACTGCAGTCACTAGGGGAACCCTCAAATTGATCAGATCTCATTATGAAATCCCTAGGAAATGGGCTTTCAAAGAACTATCAAAGCTCTTCCTTCACTCAAAGTCACTTTCAAGGTTGTTATCTAAGTGCATTATGATGAACTTTTATATACATATGCAACTGCTCTTAGAAAAATTATTTTGACTTTGAATTCAAGAGCATTTCCTATTGATGTTTCCTACAGAGCATATGCTGGCAAAGCAGAAGCATCAGAAGCAGCTAGTAAGTAGCTGCAGTATGAAGTACATAAAAAGTATAGGATGTACACTAAATCAGCAAAGGTATAGGGAAGAAGGATATGGGTACGTGGGACTTTACTTATATTCTGACTGAGATGTCATGTTTTATGACATTCTCAGTCTCTTTTGTGACTAGTCAGCCAGCTCTGCCTCTAAAATCCTCAAAACAGAGTTTAAATCTCTTACTTAAAATTTTAGATAACTGTGAAAAGTCTTTACTTTTAAATTGTATCTGATTTAAATTTAAAAAATTCAACATTAGAGATAGTAAAATGTTGTTACCTTCTGCTTCCGTAGAGATTACATGAAATTTTGCAGATAGCTATGTAAGAACTTTACCCTCTTTCTAAAGTGTGAGCCAGATTTGAATCGGAAGCTGTGTAACTAAGGTTAGCCCAATCTAATAAAACCTGCTGGAGAGGAAAAGAATATTAGCATTGGCTTGGCACCATATTAATAAAAACACATGGCTTGTGGCCAACACAGACCATGGGAAAGCTGTTGAACACAGTAAAGGAAGCCTAGAAAAGTAACCACATGGTGAGGAATCTCATAGGTGGGTGCATGGAAATGCTGCTTTATGTGCAGACGATACACAGAGAAGTCTCTTTAATTCTTGACTGGTTTCTTTGGAAGAACTTGAAAACCTTAACAGCGCATCACAATGAACTTCTGGGACAGGAGAGGGCACACCACATGTGCAGGCAGCTTTCTAAGTGACACAGACCATAACAACCATTCCCAATTGCTATCACACACACATCCAGCCTCGGCAAAAAGCCATTCAAGAATCCATACATAATTTCTCTATCAGTTAATATTTTTTTTGTGTTACGAAATTAATGTAACATACTGTGGTCCCTGTATTGCTTTAAAAAAAAAAAAAAAAAATTCCTGTGAATTTCCTTGCTTTTGACTATTGATATCTTTTGACAATTCTGGAATTTCTGAAGGGTCTGGTTGAAGCGGTGAAGGTTGAGGGCAGCCTTGGCTGCAGCAACCATTAGATGGTGGAGTTTAGGATCTTGTGTGGTAGGAACAGAATACCAATCAGGACCACAACCCTGGACTTCAGCAGGACCAACTTTGTCCTTTTCAAGCAATTGCTAGTGGAAATCCTATGGGACAGAGTGCTAGATTGTAAAGGTGCCCAAGGTAGTTGGTTAACATTCAAGGACCACTTCTTCCAAGCTCAGAATCCTCAAAGCATCCCAATGTGTAGGAAATCAAGAAAGGGAGACAGGATGCCCACATGACTAAACAGGGAACTGCTGGGCAAACTCAAGTGGAAGATGAAGGTCTAAGGATCATAGAAGGACAGGTTGGTCACTTGGAAGGAATATAAGACTATTGTCCGAGGATGCAGGGAGGCAACTAAAAAAGCTAAGGCCTCCTTGGAATTAAGCTTTGCAAGAGAGGTCAAGGACAACAAAAAGGGCTTCTTCAAACACATTGCAGAAAAAGCTACGACTAGATGCAGTGTAGGCCCACTGTGGAATGAGGTGGGTGCCCTAGTGACAGAGGATACAAAGAAGACAGATTTACTGAATGCTCTCTTTGTCTCTGTCTACACTGCTGGCAACTGTCCTCAGGAGCCCTGCACTCCTGAGGCCCCAGAGAAAGTCAGAATAGAGGAGGAGTTTGCCTTGGTTGATGAGGACTTTGTTAGGGACCCATTAAGCAATCTGAACATCCATAAATCCATGAGTCCTGAGGGAGTGCACCTGTGGGTGCTGAGGGAGTTGGCAGAAGTCATTGCTAGGCCACTCTCCATCATCTTTGGTAAGTTGTGGGGAACAGGAGAGGTGCCTGAGGACTGGAGGAAAGCAAATGTCACTCCAGTCCTCAAAAAAGGGCAAGGAGGAGGACCCGAGTAGCTATAGACTGGTCAGCCTCACCTCCATCCCTGGACAGGTGATGGAACAACTTATCCTCAGTGCAATCTCTGGGCATATCAAGGATAAGAGGGTCATTAGGAGCAGTCAGCATGGTTTTACCAAGGGGAAGTCGTGCTTGACCAACCTTCTAGACTTTTATGAGGACATAACCAGGTGGATAGATGATGGTAGAGCAGTGGATGTGGTTTATCTTCATTTCAACAAAGCATTTGACACCATTTCCCATAGCATCCTGGCAGCTAACCTGAGGAACTGTGGTCTGGATGACCGGGTAGTGAGGTGGATTGTTAATTGGTTGAAGGGACAAAGTCAGAGAGTTGTGGCCAATAGGACAGTCTATTTGAAGGCTTGTGTATAGTGGAGTCTCTCAGGGATCGGTACTGGGACCAGTACTATTCAATATATTCATCAACAACCTGGGTAAGGGAACAGAGTGCACTGTCAGCAAGTTTGCTGATGATACAAAGCTGGGAGGAGTGGCTGACACGCCAGAAGGCTGTGCTGCCATTCAGCAAGACTGAGACAGGCTGGAGAGTTGGGCGGGGAGAAATGCAATGAAATACAACAAGGGCAAATGTAGAGTCTTATGTCTGGGAAAGAACAAGCCCATGTACCAGTATAGGCTGGGGACAGACCTGATCGAGAGCAGTGGAGGGAAAAGGGACCTGGGGGTCCTGGTGGACAGCAGGTTGACCATGAGCCAGCACTGTGCCCTCATGGACAAGGCCAATGGCATCCTGGGGTATATTAGAAGGGGTGTGGTTAGTAGACTGAGAGAGGTTCTTCTTCCCCTTTACTCTGCCCTGGTGAGGCTACATCTGGAATATTGTGTCCAGTTCTGGGCCTCACAGCTCAAGAAGCACAGGGAATTGCTTGAGAGAATCCAGCACAGAGCCACCAAGATGATTAAGGGAGTAGAACATCTCCCTTATGAGGAAAGGCTGACGGAGCTGGGTCTCTTTAGCTTGGAGAAGAGGAGACTGAGGGGTAGCCTCATTAATGTTTGCAAATATGTAAAGGGTGAATGTCAGGAAGATGAATCTAGGCTCTTCTCTGTGATGTTCAATGGTAGAACAAAGGGCAATAGGTGCAAGCTGGAGCATAGGAGGTTCCATGTAAAGATAAGGAAAAAATTTTTCACTGTGAGAGTGATAGGACACTGGAACAGGCTGCCCAGAGAGGTTGTGGTCTCCTTCTCTGGAGACATTCAAGACCCACCTGTATGCATTCCTGTGTGATCTACTGTAGGTGATCCTGCTCTGGCAGGAGGTTGGACTAGATAATCTTTCGAGGTCCCTTCCAATCCCTAACATTCTGTGTTTCTGTTACAGAAACCTTCAAAGCTAAGGACTTATTTTATGTTAAGCAACTCTGTGAGTATTTGCTTAACTTTGGAAAATAATATGTCCCTGCTCACTGCAGGAGGTTTGGACAAGATGACCTTTAAAGGTCCCTTCCAACCCAAACCATTCTATGATTCTATGATTCTATTTTATCAGTTATATTGCATTACATCAGTGTTGCACATTATTTCTAAATGCCTCTTAGCAAGGTAATGGCTATGGCTCCCATCAACTAATCGTGCATGTCAGGAAAAGTCATCATGTTATGCCACCTAGAGGTATTATTTCTGTCCTTTTCATGCTATATAATATAATATATAAATTATCTATACATTAATCGTTATATTACTCTGCTATATTTTGCCTGGTGGTACCTTGGTTGTATAACAAACTGGATAATCATGACCATATGAAGTTTACCTGAACCAGAAAAAACAGTGAAGAAAAAGTGCATACTTCTGATTGCTACCTCTGGTCTTTAGACTGAGAATGAAGACCACACTGCTGTCCAGTATATTATCTCAAAAAATTGGAAAAGACTTCCAAGAACAGTCATCCTATGTTCTCATTTAACCAAAACACATTTAGCCAAATCAGAGAAGCCAAGCTGAAAGTGGAGAAGACAAGAATTATCTTCCTCTCTGAACTGAAGTGACACCAGCTATACTGAGAGAAAAAGTGGACAAAATTGTTCCAAAACATCCTTCAGACAACAGGAATGTGAACTTTGTGGTGCTTCTATAACCATTTCATAATCCCTAATCTTTAAATTTAATGATCTTTATTAGTCAGCATTTATATAGAGATTGTGTTCTCTGTTAAGAAATAAACTCTCTTTGAATTGCAAAAGTTTATTATGCAATGAATACATAAGAAAGGAAATATATTAATCTAAAAAGGACATTCCAGAAAGTAAGAGTATTTAAAAATTAATGAAGGTTTCCTGAAAAGCTGCAGATGGTAAACTGATGAATACAAGTACTCATCCAAGCATGAAAGAAGAGTTGAGGAAGAGCTATTTCCTCTTTTTTTGATCACAGAATCAGAGAATTTTAGGGGTTGGAAGGGACCTCGGGAAATAATCTAGTCCAATACCCCTGATAAAGCAGGTTCCCTACAACAGGTTGCACAGAAAAGCATCCAGGAGAGTTTTGAACATCTCCAGAGATGGAGACTCCACAACCTCTCTGGGCAGGCTGTTCCAGTGCTCTGTCACCCTCACTGTAAAGTTTTTCCTTAAATTTGTGTGGAACTTTTGCTGTTCCAGTTTTTGCCTATTGCCCCTTGTTCTGTCACCGGGCACCACCAAAAAGAGCCTGACCCCATCCATTTGGCCCCCGCATTTCAGATATTTATAGACATTGATAAGATCCCCTCTCAATCTTCTCTTCTCCAGGCTGAAGAGTCCCAGCCCTCTCAGCCTTCATATGGGAGATGTTCCAGCCCCCTCATCATCTTTGCAGTCCTCCACTGGACTCTCTCCAGAAGATCCCTGTCCCTCTTGAACTGAGGAGAATTGGACACAGTATTCCAGATGTGGCCTCACCAGGGCAGAGTAGAGCGGGAGGAGAACATCCCTCAACCTGCTGGTGACACTCTTTTTAATGCACCCCAGGACACTGTTGGCCTTCCTGGCCACCAGGACACACTGCTGGCTCGTGGCCAACCTGCTCTCCACCAGCACACCCAGGTCCTTTTCCACAGAGCTCCTCTCCAGCCCTTAACCTGTACTCATGCATGCAGTTATTCCTCCCCAGGTGAAGGACTCTGCACTTGTTTGTTAATAGTCAGGAAATGGCAACTATTTTTTAGAATTTGGGGAGTACCTCCAAAGACAGAGGGGAGATATGCCCAGATTTGGAAAAAAAACAGACCTTTGTTCTTTGCACAGGAAAGGGGAAAGAGTATGAGCCAGTTTTTATTTTCAATGTCCAAAAAACATCTCAGCTAATCATGTTCTAAGCCTGCAACCCAACCACCTGCTTACTTTTTGTTCTGGCATCTGCCTCTTCTATATTGGTCAGCAATTTCATGGTAGACTCAGTTAAATTTAAGCTCGTATGTTCCTGCACAAAAGTTTCAGATCTCATTATTCAACACTTCCAAATAATTTTTTTTAAAGGAAAAAACTCTCAACCTGCTGCAGTAGTAGTGTTTTTTCCTGGTGTGATACATTTTCAAACTTGATATTGGATGAAAATGTTGGAGGACTACAAGGATTCCACTCTGCCACTTAACCTTGGGGTTTTTTAGTAGTCTGCTGAGGAGGACAGGAAGCCTAAATCCAGTAGTTCAGAGATCTACTTGCCAGGGTTTGAGAAGAAAACCTAAATAGATAATTTATAACTAGTATTTGCAGATCACTTAGATATTCTTGCTGCTTGTGTAGTATCCCTATGGAGAATATAATTTTACTTCTGGTCTTTAGTAAAAAAAAATTATAAATATGTGCAAACATCCACTGGAAATAATTTTTGTAGGTTTTTGCTATTTAAACAGTGCTGGATATTGGTAGCAATATTCATGTGTTTTTCTTTTCTTCCAAGGAAGAGTATGTGAGCACCACAACACGAATATATCTGCCTAATGTTTTAAATATACCCCTTTAAAAAAAACAAAAACAAAAAACAAACCCCTATGAGAAGATTTTAACAAATGGCTTCTGTGAACAGTCATTCAGATAAACCAAGGTAAAGATGTTCTCCTTAAGTGTATGACCTGAGTTGAGGTGAAGGGATTAGCCATGAAGAAGTCAAACCTGTAAGCAAGCGTGTCCTGTGATACAGAAGTAAGTTCTAGACTTAAACTTGCCTAAATATTCTCTTGGTTATTTTTTAAATACTAATATTTTTCTTCTTACCTAGAGCTTTTATGGTACAATATATATGGGCTTTTGCATGTTTTTACCATGTATATATAGCTGTTTAATTTTTAACCAAAGCTTAATTTTACTTTGTTGTTTTTATGTGTGCTTTTGGTCTTATCTATCCTTTTGATTGCACCAACAGCACATGATCAGCTTTTGCTGTTTGTCATGGATACGGAAGTAGTCAGCATTTATCATAAAGGCAATGCTGCTGAGATCCATATGACACGTTGAAAAGATCAGGTGTAGGAGTTTGCTGGTGTTGGCCCTTGAGTAGAAAGGATGATGACTGAAGTCCATCAGCTGAAGAAGGAGTTACCCTCCTTGAAACTTCTATGTAAAATGTTGTAATATTTCAGCTAATCACAGGCTTCCTTAGGGTTGGTTTTCTCAGATGGTTCCCAGTATCAGCTGCTGCCTGCACCCAACAGCTACAGCCTTGTTTGTCCCTTGGTTTTGGTGGCATGTTTCAGAGTGCTTCATGTGGAGACACAACAGGGTGTGTGGGGTGTCCCTGCTGCAGTATGAGGACCGATGTGCCTGGGGTTGTGCTGGGGGTCCATATGTGATGTGGAGGCCACGAAAGCCTAGAGCAGGCAACACAAAGAGCTGGTGCAGGTGGAAACATGTTAGTCATGGAGAGTCCTGTAGAATGCTCTTAGATGTTCTCAGTGTCCTGAAGAGCTAGCCAGGATGCCAAGCTGCAAAGTGGGGTGTATTTTAAATAAGCAAATTCAAAATCTATAGTTCAGGGATAGTCATTATAATAAGAAAAAGCTGGAAATTTCCTCTGTTAAGTCCTACTTTCCAATCTAACTGCTAACTTTAATGCTTTTGGGGGCTTTATTGCCTAAAAGACAGAAAGACCTTCTGGGGATGCCACCAGCCAAATGTAGCTTGTAGAGCCAAAGCTGACTAAACAAAACTCTTCAGCAAAAATGGGATGTACATGCTGTAAGCTAGAACAAAGTGCGGTCTGGTTCAGTATGCAGTCTATGATTGAAGATGTCCCTGGGTACATTTAATGAATGCATCCTTTTCCTGGAAGGAAGTTTGAAGTCCTAAATTGTACAGGTACAGTTGAAAAAAAAAAAAGAGCTGTAAAATTTGTGTATGCCTCCCTCAGATGTCAGAAGTATCTTTTAGTTTTGTTTTTATTTTGTTAGCAAGTTACTAATCTGTGCGCTTACTGGCTATTCAGCAGCCAGCAACTGGTCAGATAATAAATCAGAGGGAGATTAGAGAATTGTTTGCTCTTCTAAAACAAACTTCAAGGTTTCCCGTGAGCTCTCAATGGTTTTACCAAGTTGCTTGAAATGAGAAAGAAAGTGGAAAACTAAAGTAAGAACTAGCTCATACTTCTGAATCCAACAAACTCCTGTGAAAAACACCAGCTTTCTTCAATCCATGGACATTGCTAGCATCAAAGATCAGACCAAACTTTATGAAAGTTGGAAATAAATGCACACAGCTTGCATTTGCAACTGTGGCTAAGACTTTGTGATGGAATACTCAGAGATATCACTTGTTTGGTACTGGGACCAGTTTAGCACTGGCTGGAGACCAGAAGTGAAAGGAACCGTCAGTCCTAAGAGGAAGTTCTTTCCTGTGATTTATGGATAATGAAGGTCTGAGTGTTTCAAATTATCAATATTTTTCCACATCGATCCACCATTTAAACTTTGAACAGTCTCAATCTTGCCAATAGCATGTTATAATACCTGTTCTGGTAAAAAAAAATCAATATTTTGACTGTAAACGTTCAATCCCTTATAACTGTTCAGAAGTAAATGAATGGAGCTCAGTGTGAAAATTAGAATTCTTTGCATCATCAGATATGATGTCTTTTTTCAACTTTCAGACCAAAGAAGGCTAGCCTTCTCACACTACATGTCTCTATTAGCTGAATGCCTCACTGATTGCACTAACAGATGCCTTATTGGAAGTTTCATCCAAAATAATTAAAAAAATATTTTATTATTTTCAAAATATTAAAATTCTGTAGTTTTTGAAAGTCATGAAACTGTCCATTTATCTTCTGAGTTTTGTATTTTATACTTTCTTGAATGTTTTGAACCACAACTACAGATAATATTGGTATACATTTTTTTCCTTTAAAAAATATTTCTGTTAATTACAAAAATATTATGAGTGTCAAATTTCTCAGAAAAGTTGAGACATTTGATAAAGACTGATATGGGGATGGTCATGGAATAAGTAAATAAATTTTCCATCAAGATCAACAGTAGAGATATAAAAGCAGAAGAAGGGATCTTAGGGGGTGCTATTTCAGACCAAAGTGCTGAATAATAGGAGCTCACTGAGATACCTCCAGGTGATTTCCCACATAAATTATTAATACCCCCTCCCTGGAAGTGTTCAAGGCCAGGTCAGATAAAGGTTTGAGCAACCTGATCTAGTGGAAGGGTTGGAACAATATGATCTTTAAGGTCCCTTCCAACCCATACCATTCTATGATTCTATGATCCAACCATGTGAGCTTTCTACAGCTGCCCTAATTGCAAAGTAAAACATCTTGGCTTAAATGAACCTCATGGTTCTTAGTACATCTGACCTCACCATATGGGCAGGTACCTGGAGTGATGTGCTCAGGGCCCAGTCCTGCTTCCAGGAGGATGAGGGAGCAGAGTGGGACACCAAGGTCATCTCTGGCCCATGGATTTGTTTTCTGGGGTGAAAAAACTTTGTCCATATAGGGAGTTTGTAGGGAAATGGTCACTGACCCTTCAGCTCTGTGTGCTAATCAGAATGAGTTATTAAAAGGTTAAAAGTGTATTAACAGTAATCTTATTGTCTCTTTATGTGTGATTGAGCTCTCTGTTTCCTGAAGTCTTGTTATTAAAATAATTATTTCCTTAATAGATTGCATTAGGTTATGCAGCAAAGGTAAATTATGATTTATATGAGCTTTAACAGCATGCTAAGACAAATGTGGTTCTCCTTAAAGCAAGCATTAGCTATGGTGAAAGCTTCTGAATGTAAACAATTCTGTAGGATTAATTATTCATTAAGAGGTTTCCTGTGATTCTGAATGTGTCAAAACGCTAGTTTTCACTTCACTGGCAGTCTTCCAGACAAGACTAATACCGAGCTAGCAACATGCACTTAATACATAACATAGCATATGTATCTTAAGAACATGAAATATCTATTTCCGTCATGACTTTTTAAGGCAATTAGATCACCGTGAATTAAAATGTGAATTGCCCCACATATTTTTTTAAACAAGTTCTTGCAAGATTTTAATGTAAATTAAAAGCTTTGGAGAGACTTCTAACTGGAAATGAGAAAATAATTATAAAATTTTCAACCTTGATTTACTAATACAACCACATACATGTCTTGGAAACTCTACATTGATTCATAATTCTTTCATAAGTACTATGGCTTAAAAAAGGTACTGGTAGAGGAAGAGCATGAGGATCCTGACAGAACTGAAGTAAAACCTCAGTTTTGTGGATGCCCTGTTATAGCTGGAGCAGCACAGTGGAAATTATTCTTCTGAAGTGTACCCTTGACAAAAGGAATAAATTTATTCCAGAATGATCCATGTGGACAATAGAAGACTTAATGAACTGGAATTTTACATTTCTTGCCAGCAGGATGAGGAACAGTCTGAAAAAGGTCAACGTTTTAAAAAGAGAGAATTATTTTTGTGGAAGTCATCTTATTTAGAGGGTAAGACTTACTGGCTCACAGCAGGTTTGCTGCAGTAGAATAAGACATGTTATGAGCCACTCAGGACATGCACTGATTTTGAGCAAATATTTGGGATGAAATTGTCAGCTACTATAAACAGAATCTGTTAATTTTGATGTGAATTTGAGCAGTTGCATCAGGAAAATAATGTGTCTTTTTATTTACTCAATTCTCCCTAGGAAATAATCAAAAAATAAACATTAGCTTTTCCTAAACCCAAGTCAAATGAAGAAGGAACAAGTATAAACTCTACATTTGGCGATTCCACTCTTCCTCATATTCCTTTACCATGTGTGTTGTGTATTTATTTCTCTTCTGACTTGAAAAAGTGTATTTTTTATTATACTAAGCCAGAGACAGGCAGATACATTTGACACGTATAAATTACCTATTTAGAAGCAGTGCTTCTGAAGTAATTGCTTAAATGGAATTTAAGTCTAAATGTCAGTATAACATTCACCACATATTTGTCTGATCGTTTCTCAATGTGTTGTCCAATAAATTCTTTCAAGGTCAATTTATTCCCATATTAGTTAAGATTCGATTTTTGTTGATGTTGACTGTAAAGATTTTTTTTTGTTTTTGGAGTAGATTTTTTTTTAATCATTCTAGTGAACAAAAACTTTAAATATGCTTCAGGAAGAGGTAACTCTATCAGGTTTTTACCACCATCATTGTGAATATGGAAAACCCTAACATGCTTTGCACTTCTAGGAGTGAATATCACTTACACGCAGTCAGGGAAACACAAAATCCTCAGCTCTGTTCTGCCTTCTCAGATACTCAGACTTCTTCATTTGCTTCAGAAAAACTGTACAGACTTTAGTATGGATGTGATCTCTCTCACCACCTACCACTGTGTCCTGACTGACAAACTTCCAAGAAGATGAACTAGATTTCTGCCAACCAGCAGGTTGAGCTATCACTATGTGTTACTGTGGACCTCCTGAAAATGGCAATACGTAGAGTATTTGTGATCAATTCATCCTCTCTTCTGACCACAATGAGTAAAGAAATTCCTTAGGATTTTTTAGTTGAGAAAGCTTACAATTAATCCATAAAAAACATAGTTAAGGTTAGAGAAAACATAATGAAAACTGGGTTCAGCAGCCTTTTATTCAGAGAAATTAGAAAATGCATTTTCCATGTGATACTAATCCAAAACAATACGATTGGATTGTCAAAATAGATTATGTATGATAGTATGTAGCAGGATTATAAGCCATGGGCTGTAAGGAGGTCCTAAAGTTCTGCCAACAGAGGTGGGGTGAGATATTGAACAGATTGCAGCAGTGTGTCTGTGTCTGAGAAAAAACAGCAGAAACAGAAAAAAAAACAGTGGACAACCAAAAAAGAGCTTATAGTATGACCTAAAATTTATCTCAGACAGTCTTTGAATAATATGTATTATAAGAACTGGAATAGGAAGTAAACGCTTTCCCTTCTTGTTTGATTCCTGTTGCATTCAGCGGAATCGGATTTTGACGTAATCCTTTTTATTTACAAAGAATATGTGCAAAGAAACACGGCCCCGCTATCAAGTTTTCCCATACAAAAAGTACACAAAGAAACTCATTCTGATGAACGAGTCTGTTGAAAAGGTGTAGCAATACACTACACATACTGAATAACATTTTCACAAGATGTAGAGAGCTAGTTTAATTGTGCAACAAGATGATGGCTCCCAAGAATCTCAGTCATATTTGAAACAGGATCCTGGCACTTCTGAGAAATGTCATCTTTGTGAGTCAGTTCCACTGAAAACGCAATCACTTTCTAACTTCATCTTTTTATATATTCTCTTGTGTTATGGTATGTTCCTAACAGTGCTCCCATGAGATAATTAGAAGTAATGCATATCACTTCAGGTTTGTTCAGGGTTTTTTTGGTGTTTTTTTGGTTGGTTGGTTGGTTGGTTGGTTTGTTGGGGGTTTTTTTGTTTGTTTTTTTTGGGGGGGTTGTGCTGTTTTTTGGGTTTTGTTTTGTTTTGTTATTTCCCTCCAAAAGAAGCCTTTGTGAAAAGAACATTCTTCAAAAATGTCCCAGATGTCCTTTGACTTCTATGTAATTAAAGACTCAAGATCAGGTTGGAAGGATTTCAAAACAGGCTCTTTGTTGTCTCCTTTCTCCGGCTGGGGCAATGTGTAGAGAATAAATGCATTTCAAGAAGCCTGCTATGATTTCTTTATACACAGGGACAAGACTTGGCTTCAAGATATAGTAAAACAGTCCAGAAGCTTTTCCAGGTTCTTTATGGACTCTATGTCAATGAAGAACAAGTACATATCCTCATCCTCATGTTTTTTCCCTCTTAGCGGTCTCTTTGGACAACTTAGAAGGACAACTGCACAGAGCATCCCACAAACAGGGAATTCCTATCCAAGAAGAGGGCCTTTGGCTAAAGATTTACAGCAAGATTATTATGGCCTCTCTCCTCCCTGTGCAATGAGAACTGGCCTGTAATTTAACAGGCAGTATTTTTCACTTGTTCTTTGCTCATGCATTAGGAGTCTTTTTGTGAACTAAATAGAGCATAACCATAAAACGGAGAGTATTAAGTGGAGCAACACTTGTGCTTTACATGCCTTTGACATCTGTTATGACTGCTTAATAACAGAGTGGAAGGACTTTTTAACCAGCTGAATTATGTGAATGTATTGACACAGATCTTACAAATCAAAATTACATTAAAATTCATTATTCTATACTACTTCTTGCCTAAGAAAACATGTTCTTATAATAAATAAAAATATTTTATAATTTAACAGGTTTATAAGACAATAATATTGCTTGCCCCAGAAGTAATATCACTGTTAAAACTGAAAAACTTGTTATAGCACAGTTAAACTAATCATTCAGGTGCTTGCTTTGCACAAAGATAATGGAACAGCAAAGAAAATTTCAGTATGGGAAAGCAGTAAATTTATTCCACTAGAGTAACAGAAAATAGAAAATGGAAGAATTTAAACTTAATGAAAGTCCCAGGAGTTGCTGTAAGAAAATCATTAAAATCACCAGCTTTACTCAAGCGGGACAGGTTGGCACTGACTAGAAAATACTTTTTCAAGAGGAGGAGTTGGAGAGATGGGGTTCAGAAATTTTGAAGGAAACAGAGGAATAACACTCATTAAATTAAAACCTGCTCAGTACTCTCTGTACCAAATCAAACCAGTCAAGGATAAGGACACCTGTATATTTTGGTCTTAAAGGATTTACAAGTTTTGAGAAGAAGAAAACATAAGATTTAAACTTTATATTTCTATGGCTGTTCAGTTAAAACAGTATTTCATTGGATCTATATTAATTTTGACAAAAGCTCTGTTCCTGTGAAAACAGGAGGCTCTGGACTCATTTAGAATAGTCAAATAAGGAAATTCTAACTTAATAGTTCAGACCAGGGGCTTTAATCTAATTCTTTCATATCTCAGTGAGTTGCATAGTTAGAAAGCTGTTTTCTGCTCCGTGGTGTGTTTCTCAACTGTGCTGTTGGAAATAGTTAGGTTACTTTCTGTCTATCTCCCTGTCTGCCTATCTCGTTATTTTTATATAGATAATTAGGTGCTGATTGGAGCATGCATTTCAAATTACAATTCCTGTGACCTAAGTAAGTGGCAGAAACTATGAATGTTTGGTGGAAAATCCATAATTTGTCACACACTCTTCAGGTGCTTCTTCCAAGAAAAGTTCTGAAATTGCACAATATCAATCATGTTTATTGTTTTTAATAGCACAACACATATATGCAAAAAATAATGAAAATATTGGCAATTAAGTTTGTGTGACACATAGCAACATTTTAGATAAAGGCGTCCAGAGAAATAAAAGAGAAACTATTTGCTTCTCATTACTGAATTGCCATGAATCATGGTAGCTATCTGCAAATTGTTATACGTAGTATCTACTTATGCTTGCACAGTATTTCAAGTTGTTCTTTTTTCTGTTTTAGTAGACTATATTCTGTTATCATGACTCGCATTCTTTCAACGCTTTCTTTTTCTCCCTATCTCATTTCTCTCCTTTTTCTCCAAAACTAGATCTTTTCCAAGATCCTGTAGGTGGAATCTGGGCCCAAAATTCACAAGTACCTTTTCAAACGGGGACTCAGTCTCCTACACTTATTTGATGATTCAGAAAAACATATATATAGCTCTCAGCAGGAGAAGGAGTCTTCTGTGAAATAATCTCTGAGAAGGACCATAATTAAAACATTTATCTGTATGTGAGGTGGCAGTGCAGCCCTGGAGTGCAACAACGAGCAAGACTAATTGGTACTGTGTGAAGGGATTCTAGTAGCATTATTTTAAAATTATGTTGCATACCTGTTGTATTCATGTAAAGAACAATAGCATCACACTGTATAACTACTTATGATCATATTACGACACTATAAATGTCAGTAATAAGAACGATAGTGGTTGCCATTAAGTAATGCAACAATTTTATATTTGTTCTTAAAGGATGTTATTGATGGCATTTTCCTGTATTTAGAGTAAACGGTTCCTCAGGAATCATGAGAGATATAGAAAACCATAAGGAATGCAATGTATTAAGTATTACTTATGCTGATTCAAAGTACAGAAGGCTTATATGGTAGGAAAAATAGATTCACAGGCTTGAGTTTAAAGTTTGATGCTTTCCACCACTTTCCACCATATGGGGGTTCTTTTAAAATCTGTCGTTAAATCACATTCAGTTGGCTTTGTTCACATTGTGCTGATACTTCCTTTAAAAGATGCTGATATTGCTTATTATTGTCCAAAATTGCAATCTGTTGTCACTGAAGGAAAGAGAGAGCTCTCTGGCCAAGGAACTGAGAACAGGAGTCTGTTGGGGTCCATAATAGTTTTGTCAGTGTCTGATGTTGATAATCTCAAGGAGGTTCAGGACTGTCTTTGCAAGAGTTTTCACATCACCTGCATCTCAGCATTCATTGGTTGATGTCCTACACTAGCAAAAACCTTTTTTGAGCTCAGTGAGCATGTATCAAATAATTTTAGTCATAAATACAGCATTGTCTATAGCTCCAGCCTGTGATGCAAAAGCTGGTAATACCTAGTATTTATCTCAGGATAGAAAGAATGATTGCAAACAATTAAACTATTATTTGCTCGATAAGCCATCAAGGTTGGCCACATGCATGATGGTAGCATATTACAAGTGCTGAATAAAATGTGTTTTCTTGTATGAGAAAAATAGTTTACTCACCAAAGGCATGGTACACTGTAAGTGCAGTAACACAATGCAGCCGATTCAGCTAGAGTGGCTCAGCTGGAACTGTTAGTCTTCAAGCCACACTAGATGGAGCATGCTCAGGAAATGAAAATCTGGTGAATGTATGTTTGATAGTTTTTTATGCAATGATCCAGTTATCAATAATGACATTTAATCTTACATTTTGTTGCATGCATTTTGTATCTACTACAATTAGAAATACATCAACACATGCATAGCCAATTGTTTCCATGTAATAAGAAAAGGCATTCCAATTTGGAAGGTTTCATTTTATTTTAAATCTTATTAAAATATCATTAGTAATTCATTCCTCAGTATAAAAAAAAAAAAAAATCAAAGTTTTCATTTTAAACTTACTGATTTTGTTTAGTATAGACTTAGCAAACTTAGTTACTGAAGTTTTCAGCAGTAACTGGGAAGTACCTGCCAAAGGTTAGGTAACAATTCAGATAATATTACAATCACCTGTAATCTCTAGTTTTTAATTCTAAGTTTCTGGCAGATCTTACTAGCTTTTATAATTTAAAAAAAAATATTCGAATTCAATAAGGAAATCAAGAAGATAAGGAAGTGAAAAGAGAACAAATGGGATCAGAAAGGAGAATGGATGGGTGGGTTAACCCTGAGAACAATGAATGGGTGGACTAGTCCCCATGGAACAAGTAATGATTTTTTAAAATTAAGAAAATCATAGTGCTCATGATCTCGGTGCCAATTTTAGATCGAATGTACATGAATCTCAATGCACTGATGTCAAGAAAGTAAATTTCCATCAGGTTTAAATTTGTTCTACTCTGCTTATTATCAGGATGAACCAAAGCAGGTTCTGTTATAAAGTCAATATACCTAGAAATAGACTTGAAGAACATCACTGATAGTGTGTTACTCCATTAACATCAATATACATGTTTCCATGTGTTTTGAAAAACAACAGTAGGGTTTGTTTTTTATTTTACATTAAGAAAAGGAATATGTTTGTTTACTTCTGTAAAAGGTGTGTGAGATCACAGAAAACAGGTTCCAGAAAGAACTTGTCTATTCCATTGTCCAGGTGGTACCCCAGCCGTTTTCACCACGTTCTTGTTTATTTGCTATTACAAACCTCTCAGCAGGAGATTTTGCAACATTCCTTTTCCATTTTTATTATTTCTTTTATTATCAGAAAATTTTACCCAACTCAATCTCAGCTGTACTTGCTGTAATTCAATCCTGTAACTTCTCTGTGTATGGCAAAAGAGTTTATTTCCTTCCTCTTTTTAGCCGATTTTTAATCTCTCTTTCAAGGTTATTCTTTCTAAACGTCTGGCAACTTTTTCTGTTCTGATGCTGTCTCAGATGCTCAGCACCTTTTTAAAAAGTGACGGTTAAAGTTGTCCCTTGAAGTACAGTTGAGCAAAGCCAAAGGATTATTTCATGTCTCTTATGAGTCTTGCTTACACATCTAGTGAGATGCTTTGCCTTTTTTCAGAATACGCATCACTGATGATACATGTCTAATTTGTGAACCATGAACATCTTAGTTTCTTGTACAACTCATAGTCATATGTCCTTGTGGAGTTCTCAAAGGTGACTCAGTCCAATGACAGAGAGTAACTATCAAATAGGGAGAATCTGATTTTTTTTGAAGTTTTGTCCTCTGCAAACTTTTCTTACAGTTGACTAAAAATCTGTGTCTATGAGGTCTACATAGGATCTGTGGTCTTCAAGTTCATACACTGCAAAACAAATGGTAACTGATTTGAGAATGAACTGGATTTGGACTCTGTCCCAGTTACTATGTATAGTTACTATATCTGTGTATGAATAATCTCTTCTCAAACCAAAATTATTATTGTACATTTACTATTCATAATTATTTGGGGAACTGCTGGCACCATCAGTTTAGACAAGTAAATTGCCTGTGACTGATTGCAATGAGTATTGTATATTCATAGCATTTTATGTCATCATCAAATTTCTCTATATATGTTCGTAGAGGAAGGCCCTGTTATTTCCTTTGTATTATCCCTAAACTATTCAAACTGTACAGATCTTTTACAAAAATAATGAGAAAATCTTGCAGTTCTGCTGTTCAGTGAATAAAGGGATATGGGGGCCCTCAATGATACTAGTGTAAAGCTCAGCAGGTTTCACAAAAAGATACAGAAATCCTATTATGTTACATTCATCCAGCTCTGCTCCAAGATGGGTGTTGTGTTTGTGGTGCCATCTACAGAGTCACCAACTGCGCCAGCTGTTCTTCCACACACAAACCTTAATTCAGATTATAGTTTTGTTTGCAAGCACTGTGCCCTCATCAAGGTGTTCTTTGCATGCATTGTAATTACTGATAAGAAATGTAGGAAGAAGTACAAAGACATGGTAGAGAGGCAGTAATCCAGGTCAGCTTTTGGTATGTATTAATGATGTAAGAAATATTCAGTGACAGGCAGTTATTTTGACCTCAGGGAACCTGTTTTAGGCTCTACCCACAAAGAGTATTATTTCCCACGTTAGACTAGGTAGGCCATCAAACTTAGAAATCATAGTCAGAGAATACCTGTTTCAGCTTGATAAAGAAGTCTTTCTGCTTTTTTTGTGCTGCCAGTTTCTGGTATATTTAAAATTAATTTTGCAAGAAACATTTCTACTCATTAACTAATGACAAAAATATGGATCTTATTTAATACAAGTCATTCTTTATGTCATCCTTAGATCTCATCAGTGCATATGCCATTTGGATATCAAGACAAAAATGCCTTTAAAACAATCGATAAAAAATATTCAGACACTACAAATATTTTTTCCTTTTCAAAGAAAAGGTAACAATCATGCCTGAAACACTAATAACCAATTTAGAACTAGGCAGGAGCAAACTATAATTATAATGTTTAATCTTCTATAATGCTAGCAGACACTTTAGGAAGTGATGACAATCTTCCAGCAATCATTTGGGAGTACATACAAATGCTAAAATCCACCTACAGTGTAGAGTCAGCAGGATATAATAGTTTTAATTTTCATGAACTCAAGGTGGTTTTATAACACTGTCAAGCCTAGTAATTACAGAAATTATTATGACATTTTTGCTTATTTTTAACAGGTTTTTTGAGAGCAATCATCAATACTTGTAATATTTGAAGAAACAGCAACAATTTGAAAAGTAAAAGGAATGTTAGGAAATTTCAAGAATAACATCACAATTGCTTGCAATCCTGATTCCCATCACAAAAAAAAATAATAAAATTACAAAAATGTGAAAGAAGAGTGACAAAGATGACCAAATTTATGCAAAAGTCTTCACACAAGGAAATATTTAAAAGATTACTGCATTTCAAAATGAAAAAGGGTGAGTGGTAGGGATTTCTGCAGTCCTTGGTGCCATGAGGCAGGTGAATATATAACAAGCGATGACTTCTTACTCCCTGTCATTAGCACACTGGCACAAACTGATTCGAAATAAAAAAAAATTAGATGTTTCTTTCACAGAGTTAAGTTGAACTTTCTTGCCACAGAATATCAAGGATGTCAAAAGCCTGCATAGTGTCAAAAGTCGTTCAATAGATATCTTATTAAAAAAAATAAAAATAAAAAGTTAAGGCTATTAAACACAAAGATCTACTTCTGGCCCGGCACATCCCTAAACTACAATTTGTCATGTTCTATTATTCTTCAGTCATCTGCTATTCATCACTGTAAGAGAGGTCAAAGACAATTTTGGTCTTAGCCACCACGCTGTTCTTCTCTTCTCATCCCCAGACAAGAGCCATCAGCCCCAGAATGCTCCTTGACCCTGTTTTTATGCTGACCTTGTCCTTACTATTTCATATGAAGCCTGAGCTTAGTCTTGTCTCCTCTGATGGCAAGCCACAACTTTTCCTTCCAAGAAAACCCTGCAGATATATCACCTAAGACAGGATGTTTAGATCCAGGTGGGAAAGACAGATTCACTGAAATCTGTGCTAAGAAATGCATAGAGTATTGCATAATTTCTTAATAATTTAAAGATTTTGTTAAACTCATGTCTGAGAATGGGCTTAGATGTATACGATATAGTTGTGAAATGACAATTTGGACTGGTCGTTATTATGCAGGTAGATGTATGTGATACTAAAACCTTGATCAAGAGACCTGCTCTGACTTTCCTGATTTCATCAAATATGGCACAGTGTTGGGTTTTGGCTTTAAAAAGCAAAACAAAACAAAACAAAACATGTAGGTACAATATTTTATATTCGTTTCCTGAGTTTTCTGGGTTTTAAGATTGTCTCGAATTCTTAAGCTTCTCTCCACAGTCCTCCTGCACAGAAGCCTTTAGAAATACATCCAAGAATTAAATTGAGATTCTCAGGTAATTGTGAAGGCTTGCTAGAGTGTCACGAATGAGGAATGGGACTTGAAATCTGATGGTATGAATTGAGAAGCTTTGAAATAAAAGTTTATCCTGAAAAGTGAGACTTTTTATTTTACACTTACACCTAGTGCTGATATGTAGGCCATATGCAGCTCATCAGAAACATTCAGTCCAAATGACATGACATTCCTAATTTGTAATTTGTTGTGACAGGCTGACTTATTTTTACTCTTTTTTGGAGACCAGCAATAATTTTAAATATTTGAAGACAGTATAAAATTATTCCTTGGACAGGGAGAAAATCAAGGAATATTTTTAGAACAGCTGTTACTTGCCATCTGTATATATGTTCCACAGAATACATTACAAAACCTTGTAACAAAAGTTCACATTTAAAAATGAGCAGTTGCTGATAATTCACAGGAAAATTTGACTCAAATTTAAAATCACAGTGAGAGCTGGTCCTCTAAATACTTTTGATGAAGTGACAGTAAATGCTTCTATATATCATTTGACACACAACATTTAAGAGCAAAGGATTAATATTTCTTTTTGCATAAGGAATATTTCATTAAGATTTTTTTTTCTTCTGCTTGTTTAAAGGTAATATTCATTTAAGAAAATTAACATTGGCTGAAAGTGCTAATGACCTGTTTATACCTTGTAACCAAATTTTACTTCTGTCCCTGATTTGAGGTCTGTAAATTCATTCTGGGCAGAGTGGCCTCTTCGCCATTTCACCTGCAAAGTGAGGCTTTTGCCATGGTAGATGCTTTTTGTTGCATCTCTGCCAGGACACAGGGGTAGAATGGAACAGTAACAAGTAACTTCGACTACTAATTCTGACTTGCAGAAGTTTGATGAAAGAAGCATTTCTCTGAATACTCTTGACTCTCCATGATCCCTATACTTGTTTTTTCGAAGAATCAGCTGCCTTTTGTTTTGCCTCAGTCAGTATCACTGTGAAAACACTGACATGAGGTTCTTCACTAGGAGTTTCCAGGTCACTGGTCCCCTTCCGTGGAGATACTTGAGGGTTGCCTGGCAGTGTCAAATAGATAGACTTATAAAGGGGCTTCGGTGTTCAGTTTTATCCTGAACTAAATAGTAATTTATTATAACATAAGCAAACACAAATATGGGAACTGCTAGGAGAGCTGTATCTTGCCTAATATGTTAATGTAAGCATGGTTCCTGTCTACAGTAATGTATTAGCTGCTTGCTAGCAAAAGCAGCGGAGAGTCCTTTTTCAAATCAGCTATTTAAGACCAGATGCCACTTCCTACAAAACAGTGTCCAGTTCATTTAATGAGTCCAGACATCCATCTATCAGTGTGTCTTTATGTAAGTCACAAATTGCTAAATCTAGAAGCAAGTGCTTTTTTGTTTTCCCTTGTGAGTGCTGCATGATGAGCTTGGGGACAGAAAGTCCTAAAGTGGAATATCTGAGCACTGAAAGTGGAATATATGTGGGTTATTAATACTACAGTCTTGAGTAATTATTTCATTCTTCCTGAAGACTATTATTTGGCAGCACTTTGTAAGCATTATCTAGGATTTTGATAATTCTTGTGTTCATGCAATCATCTGCTTATGTAGTTTTGTGGCCTTCATCTGAGCTAATATATGTATGAATCCATTAACACTAGAAAAGACCTGAGTTTGGCCAAGAGTGTAGGCATTTGCCTCAGTCCACTTTGGATAAGCAAATGCCATGCATGCATACATAATATTAGGCTCATTTTAAATGTTGCAATGGGTAGAAAGAAAGTCTAAGCTTGAGTCGAGTGTAAACTATTTTCGCAGTTTATGGGTGGGTTAGCAAACAGTCCAAACACATGGGTGAAGCAGAGAATTCAAAATTTGAAAGGTGCAGGATATGAATGCTTCTGTTGGCACATGGTGCTGTTTATATTTCCTGACTGGATGCCACAAGTTTCTGAAATATGAAAACAAAGAACATCAGCAAGATATTTATGACATTTACTAAATTTATTAACCTTTTTTAGAAGTGATATTGAGCAGGGAAAAGCCTAACCCCATGAGAAATGAGTGTTATCTCAATATTTAGATATGAAAACATTTCAAAATGAAGTTTTGTATCCTCTCACTCAGTTGGGAAGATTTATCTCAGAGTAACACCAGTCAGTCTGCTACTAGCAGATATTCTTAAGAACAGTTATAGAGTTATACTATGAGAGTATAGCATCTCAAAAATTTAGGTTGAAAGTGTGGGGAGGTTTTTGAGCATAATTATTTGGGACTGGTTTTCTTATGTTTCATTTGAAGTGTAAATATTTTCCTTTATATTTAGTACCACAGATTTGGATATTTACAGGATTCTGATACATTTTTTGTATTGTGTTTCCATATCTGTTTTTCAAAGACTATCAGTGCAGTTATGAATGTATGCATAGGGCCTAGCTTGGTTTTTTCTTCATGATGATGTGTAGTTTTGAACTCAAATACTGTTGATGACTTAAGCTATAAAATCTCTTACACAATCCATACCATCATCTTATTTGATTTTAAAAATTATTTTTCCACTTTAGTATTAGAAGTGATTTTAGTCATTGTAAATGTTAAAAATATAACTTGAAAAATATTTATCATCTTGGTGTGTAAAAGCCAGTAAATGAGAAACTGCAGAATTAGCTTGACAGTATCAGAAGGCTTATTTTCATATATTATGCAGGTATGGAAGAAAGCAGAAGCACAAAACCAATAGAAAAATGTATGAAAAATGGCTAAAGATGGTAACTCTCTATTTTGACTGACTTGTCATTTTCAGTGTAGACATGGTAACATACGAGATTTAATACAGAGAGTCCCGTGGGGAAGGAATAAGTTTTCCCTTATTCAGTTTAAGTATATGAGTCAGAAAGACTTTCCTATTGTAAAGTAGAAAACCTTTCATGAGTAAGGGCTCTTATTTATTTTTTTAAGCCAAAGTTTTCTGGGTAATAAAAATGTTGAAATTAGTACATGCTATCCAGGTACATGCTGAAGGAAATCAGGAATTCATAAGGCAAAGAACATTATCATATTCTCATTGTCATGGACACATGGCCAAGTTTACATGACTGTTAACACTTAAGAGGGACTTTATTTATTTTGAAATAAATATTTCTGTTTTCCAGAAATCTGAATGTATTTTTGGAAGTTATCATGCTGTTTATGGGATGAAGAATACAGACAGCTCTTAAATAAATAGAAGGTACCTTGAATCCACCTGTATATATCTTCAGTCATGATGTTAAATTATGTTTGTATGCCTCTGTTGTTTGCAAGGCTATATCCTCTGATCTATAGACTTTGTGCCCAGCATCACACAGAGTGTGTGCATGCTGCATATCAAGCTGGAGACTTGTTAGCCTTAACGTTACCTATATGGAACACATTTCCCTGCTCAGTTTCTTTCAGTTATTGGTTTGATGTTTCTCTGCCTTATTTAAATTCTTCCTATTGTCATTATTATTTTAAGTTTTATTTTATTTTAATTATTAAATTGTTCTTATCTCAACCTATGACTCTCCTTACCCTTATCCCTCCAATTCTCTTCCCTATTCCCCGAGGAGGGGATAGTGAGCAAGTGGCTGTAAGGTGTTTGGCTGATAGTCAAATGAAACAACCACACTCCTCATGACCTCTGAATTATCCATGTCTCCAGTTTTCTACCCTCCTAGGCTCCATAGTCGTATGGCATAAGCTTGCCCCACAGGACCTTTTCTCTGGAGCACACTATGCCAGCTCCAGATACCCTCCTGTTGGAGCTGACAAACAGGTGAAGATACTTCCTAACACAAGAGAGTGGGGACAACAAAGGCCCATCTTTGGGGTTGACAAGGAGGGGCACCTTGCCTCAGGAGGCACGTTTTGTGTGGTGGAGATGCTGTTTTCAGATGACGTGACCAAGGTAATTGTGTCCAGGATGCACGCTGTGTCTCAGAGCAGGAAAAGTCTGTCCCTAGGTTAGAATCTGATTAAGCAAATATAGGTTAGACCTTCAGCACAGATTTCCATGCTCTGTGTGTCATGGCTTGCTACTTGCAGTCAGAGGATTGATGAAGACAGAGAGTTTCTGCTCCTTTGCAGAATATGTCTTTGTTAACAGTGAAAGGAATCCACCATGTGTCTGTGCAGTGCTAACTTACAGTAGGCTGTTGATAGACTTGGTAAGCTAAGAGTTCTTGTGAAAGATGCTGAAGAAAGTTCCTTCTTATGTATGTGAAACAGGAGAGCATAGGGATGGGGTAACACTGTGTGGCTGTCTTTTTATCTTTCCTATCTTCATCTTCTTTTTTCAACCTTATTTCATGTTCACAGCCTTTTCTTGCCATAAATACAAGATTTGGTCATCTGCTCCTACAGTTGTTCCTCTCTGCCGAAACCTCCAGCACATCCTTCTCTTTTGCTCTTCTACAACTTCCTATATTTTCAGTTCTCAACATGAAGAACCTCTCAATTACCTTTATATTGTAAGCCAACCAAAACTGAAATGTAATGCTCTAAAGTATGAATCTTCATCTAAATTACTTGTTTACATTTCAATTTTATTGGTATTAAAAAAGAAAAAAAAAAAAAAAGGGGATGGCAGGGTATTTTAGTTTAGAGTTTCTTAAATTCATAAGGTGCTATCATTACTCACAGCAACCCAGCTGTGTCAGAAAAACTCACCCACAGTAAAAAGTGCATTTTAAAAATTCCTTTAACATGCACTACATGCAGAAGTTTGGCTTGGTTTGCAGGGTTATTGGATCAGGAACTCCAAAACATACTTAACCTGTATGTCCAGTGGTCTGGGACTTCAGGTAGATGGGAAGTATAATAAAAAAAGAAAGCACAGAGCGACAAATTGAGTTTGACTTCTATGGTGGAAAAGAAACATTCAGCTGAGGGCATGGGCAAGACAAAACAAAGGCAGAAGCACAGAGCTTTACATTGTTCTAAGGGATTTTGTGTTGCATTTGCTTGCTTCTGCAGTTTTTGTGTGCTGTGTGTAACAACATCAGATAGTTCGCAGCTTTATCGCATAACTCAGTGGGAAAAAAGTCTTAAGCTGTGATGAAATGGACACATAACCCAAAATGCTACAAGTGAGTCAACAGTGAACTGTCATGTCTCCTTTAGTAAAATTAGTGAAGGTTCTATTTGTTTGTTCGGATCATCTTGCACTGTTTTCTCGAGATGAGAAAGATCCTCTCTTAGGTGCAGATGTGGGTGGCTGCCTCTTTCTGACTCAGTCAGTCTCTTCTTCTCCCACCACCAGGCAGGAATATCTCAGCAGACTGCACTTTTCCTGAAGCATGAAACAGACAGATGGTTACATAGCAGGATAAATGGAAACCTTTCCTGGAAGAAATTTTTGAAATAGTAAAGGTAACACATAAATGTTTAAAATAAGCATTTCCTCCAGCTGTTTTCTTTGTGCAGGCAACAGAAGACCTGTAGTTGTTCTTGGCACTGTGACCACTGTGCTAACATTCTGACTCTCACTTGATTCACCATTGTGGTAGATATCACAAGGAAAATAATAGTTAACAGAGCTCTTGTGTTACTGTATCAGCAGGGCACCAGACCCTTGCAGGAGCAAGTACTTAGCATTTGGCATTTTCATGTTTTACAAAGGAGGATATATCACTATGTACCAGGACTTTTTAAACATTCTCATGAAAACCTTGCTTTTAACCTAGATTTATGAATCCATGTTTCAGCACCACAGGGACATAAAAAATCAATTTGGTGACTGTGGGAAGCTTTACAGCCTTCATCTACTCTACTCTACTCTCCACTAGAAGCTCTAAAACTTGGTCCTTGAGGGACAATAAGGTAAATTTAATGTCTTTCTGTGGGAGTGGTTGTGATAAATCATAGTGATGTCAGCATAATGCAAACAAAACATCTGTTTGCACTGCCTGGGCTATATATAAGGCTTGTGTGCACTCAGATTTTGTACTAGTAGAAGAGTAGAATAAGAAAATTGGATATGGCTGAAACGTAAATTAACTATTCCCATGGATAAGGAGCTGCAGTAAGAAAGTGTAAATGCAAGCACACTGATGAAGTGCAAGAGAGTTGCTTCCATTGATAAAACCTGTTGCTCTTTGGCTTTGCTCAATTCAGCAACTCAGCCTATTGTATTGGCTAAATATTATCATGAAAAAAGGGTGAGGAGGGAGACTTGGATTTAAATGATTATAGAAATTTCTGTAAACAAAGCTTCTGTTGATAATGGATTGGGTTAAAAATTCTGAAAAATTACTTATTCCTTTTGACTTTGAGCTAAACAAGTGGTTATGATTGCTTTTTTTTTTCTTCTTTTTAATTTGTATGGGAAGGTGCATGCAAAGTTCCAGTTCAAGATCATTTGAAAGGCAAGTTTCTCTAGTGTACCAAATTAAATGTACAATTTTCCTTTTCTTACTGAACAGGTTGAGAGGCTGTAATAAGCAGAACTCCAGATTTCATTTAAAGGACAGTTACATAAATAAGAGGAAAAAGGGAAAATTAAACTATTCTTTCTATGTAGCTACAACAAGGGGTTTTTTTTGTCCAACAAATAGAAATCTCACAGAAGAGATATACGTTATATGACTTTCCCCCTATTTATTGCAAAGTATTGAAATACAATGTGTAAGTTTGCTAACATATATCATTATCTTTTGTTTATTGAATTTTTGCTGTAAAATATTATGAAGAGCCATTTTTGAACTTTTCAGAAAAAAATATAATGGAGTTTAATGGGAGAATTTAAATTCTGTTTTGAATTCTGGTAACTTTAATGATTTATTTTCTAAATGTAACAATAGTAATTGAAAAATAAGGGACTTGTACATTATCCCTTTTATCTGCAGTACATGCCACTTGGAAATGTATGCATACTACATTAAATTTATATGGTTCAGTTGTTTAAAAGACATTTTATTACCTAATAGATTTTTTCCCCAGGACTTGCAATCTGTATAATATAAAAGAAAAAATGTGAAAATGATTGTGTCAGCTGATGATTAATTAAAACAATAAATGGCTTTTTTTTTCCCCCCAAAGGAAATAAAAAGTGAAAATAAAATATAATGATATATCTTTCTGAGAGTTAAGACATATGAAGAAATTGAAGTGCTCAATGCTTTGCATAGAATAATATAGTGTAAAATGTATGCAAGATAAAATTGTAAGGACAAAATTTATGTTGTATTACTATACCTATATCTATGTTACTATACATATATACTATGCATATATACTATACATATATTTTATGTTGTAACATAACGTGCTATATGTCTAATTTCCCAAGAAAAGAAAAAGGGCTGAAAGGCATTTAAGCTTAAAAATGTAACGAGGAAGCAGCAAAAACCAGTTTGTAACACTGGAAAACCTAATGGTCACTTTCTTAGGTTTACAAAAGTTCATATCTTCCAGGTATAAATAGCTAACAGTCACCTAAGAAAAAAGTAATATTTAACAGTTCAGGTGGGGCAATTGCACTAGGGAAAACCAGAATCTCAGACTTTCTTAGAAAATTACATTCTGATCAAAAAAAGATGTATAAGCTCTGGTGGCATTCAGAAGCACCCTTTTGCTTTTTTAGGAATAAGTTAATATAATAGATATGCAGGTATTTTTCTTAACATGAGTTCTGAGTTACAAATGTTCTTCCCACGGCTTCCATGGTGGAAACATGGTACAGTCTGAAACATCAAAATGTTAAGAGTTGAAGAAACACCAGGCAGTTTATTACAAATTGCAGACAACTCCTTATAGTATCTACTCTGTAAAAGAAAAAAAAAAAAAAATAAAGGAAAAAATACATAGTGCTGTATTGCTGCACATAAAAGATCTAAAGTGATGGGAATTAACAGAGTATTTTCTAGCCAAAGCTCCTCTCTTCCCCAGGTATGGTTGCTCATATCCTGCCCCTTCTGGTTTCAAGTGTTTCAAGTTAAGGTTACATGCTGAATGCTGCAGTTGCTGCTGCCTCTGAAGTCTTTAAGCCCTTTGGAAAATGCTGTTTTCTCCTTTATTGCTTTCCTGCTATTTGGGGACTTGGGGCTTGGCCAGACACCACTCAAAGCAGGATGCTGAGCCCTCAAAGTTCTGCTAGGGAAGAAAGACATTCTGGCTCATGGAGATACCTCTGGTTGTTTATTTCTTTACTGATATAGATTATTGCCCTCTGAGGCAGGAAATGTTTTTGACACACAATTAAGAATGCCTCTGCTGAAACAGAAAACAGCAGTAGTAAAACATGATAGCTGATGCACACAAGCCAATAGTCAGCTTTTTGTCAGGGTCACTGTGTTTGTCTTGATGTTGGGGGCTTGTTGGTGATAGGGAAAGAAAGACTGATGCTAAAGAACATTTTAATAATGAATTTTCAGCTGTCAGCATTCTGTGGCTTCCCAGCTAGCTGATAGGGCAAGCCAAGGAGTGTCAGGGCACTTAACTCTTGCCTCTCATTTTGACAGTCATACCTGATTTTTAGAAATGTAGTTTGTACACAACTGTGCAAGAGAGACAGATAAAGCTGCTTGTCAGCACAGGATGGAGAAGCACGGCAGAAGGGGATGCTGACTCTCTGGCCCTGCTTCTTCACTGCAGGAGCAGTGGGGATCCTCCGAGGTCCCCTGTGGTCCTCCCTCCCAGCCTGTCATACAGGTAGCAGTTGTACCTTCATCTGTGACCAAGGGAGAGGCAAGCACTCCCTGACAACCCCAGAGACTGGTGACTGTGAAAGGGTTTGCCTTGTCTTCACCCCTTCCTGCTGCACCCTACTGGAGCTCCCACTTGCCCCTACTTGGCCAGGCATGCCCAGATGTCACTTAGATGGCATCAGAGCTAATTGCAACCAGATGGAGTATTTGCTTGAAAATTTGAGGAGAGAAGAGGAACAGGGAACATCTGCCAATAAAACCCCATAACTTTTAATGTCTTAACATTACTGTTGTAGAATTTGAGTGCTTCTTCCCAGATTAAGAAGGTGCTTCAAATTACCCTTATATTGTGGATCATAACAAATATGTATGGTATTATGGACTATGAGATGTATTATGCTTTTGTCTTGTCTTATTCTCACAGAAGCTGTAAGCCACTGATATTTTACTCATTATTTTAATGTAGACACCTTCTATGACAGTTTATTACAGATTATGCAGTAATCAGTGCTTAAAAGTCCACCCACTGCATATGGAAACACATTTAATTTGGCTTTTCAGTATTAAAAAATGAGTGATTATTTCTCACTGCAGGCCGACAACATATTAATTTTGAACTAAGCTTCTTGTCAGATTAAGAAAATATTAATTTTATGGGATTTACTTACATGTAGCTGAGAGTGTTACCCTGTAGCTCTATGATACAGTATTGCCATTGCTAGCAAGTGAGCATAAGCCTTGTACTGAGTTTGCAAGGTCTGCCAGCTGAGTTTTACAATCTGAGGATTCTCAGGCTTGCTCTGTCTGAACTTTTCTTGACCTGCTAGTAGCTTTACTTTAATGTGGTTTAGCTGAAACAATATTTTTTCCTAATTGCCAGGTGTCTACAGCTAGTTTGTTTTCCTTTGTTTGTCTTTGTGTGATACCACCTCGATTTGATTACTCTACTGCAATGACATCATGTACAGAAACACAGGTTGGTGGGATAGCAGCCTGGAGAAGTGGAGGCACCAAATGCAGCTGAATGACGAGATGGCGCAGAGGCTGACACTGGAGGCCCCACAGCTATAAACTGCTAAGCCATGGTTGGTTGAAGACATGCAGACCTGGAGGTGGAAAAACTGTGGGTGTAAAACTGAACAAAGAAATAGTACCCAGCACAGAAAAAAAGACACCTTGCATAGTGAGTCTCAATGTAACACGGAGCTGCACACCAATGTAGAAAGAGCAGGCTAGTAAACATATAAGAAGGATGCCAAGTGAGGTGAAACCATCAACATGAACATGGTGTTTCTGCCACTGAGGGTCTCCAGATGCTGGAAGCTTGCCATAACATCCCCCACTGCTAGAGCAGGGAAAGGGAGAACATAACTCCAGTAAAAGGGATAGAAAATAAGATGTGTGCATATACCATCGCTAATTCTATTATTTTTTTTTTTTTTCTGTAACAATTAGTTGTGGACTAAGAGCAATTATACTTTTTCAATTTTGATTATATGAGCAATAAAATCCTGGTGTTATTTATGTGTGTTTCTTCTTTGCCCATAAGTAAGATTTGAGCATAACTGTAGGCACTGACTTTAGGGAATTTCCTCTCCTCATTCATTTCTCCTTCATATGTATTAAACTCAGTCATAAATAAAGTATGTGGTATTATTCTCCTTAGTTTCCAGCATGATTATCTGGTTTGTAATATTTCACTGTGATTGAAACTGATTATACTTAGCACCATCTCCTCCATAGTCCAGCAATGGCTGATAAATAATAAAAAGCACAAGAGTCATTTAACATTTACCCAGCATTAGCACTGACACCCCTAGGCACTCTTAGTCCCATTTGTAAGGTGCTATACAAATATGAGCAAACACTGCCCCAGCTCTGAGTTTACAGTTTCTGAATGGAACCATGCATCACATGAATAAATCCTATTTCACCAAATGAGTCAAGCTTATTTCTAATATTTCCAAGTTATTATTGCAATAGGATAGCTTCTGGGCATTAAGTGGTGTGTTAGTCTGTCCTTCTCCACATTTCTTGTTTCAGTTGCTGCAACAACTGCCACCAGCTGATCCAGCCACGTAGCAATGACGTGGGTCACATCTTTGTTACTTGGATAAAAATAACATTTTTTTTTCCTTTTTCTAAATATAGCTGCAGCTATAAATGACCCACCATTAGTGGACTGAATATTTAACAATTTCAAGGAAATTGATTGAAGCAAAGAAGTCACCTATACTTTAGTTTTCATGCAGTGTGTCCACAGTATCAGAGGTGAAATTTGGATTTAATGTCTTTCTTATGGATCATGTTATATTTCCAATACCCAAAAGTGTATGTGTTTGCCTTAGGAGGCAAATAAACTTAAAAGTCATTGTATGCAGGATTAGAACCTTTGATTCTACAAAAGAGTAATTCTGTCTGTTGTGATTCCCAAAATTACAGGAGATTTGAAAGGGTCTATTGATTCTATGGCAGAACAATAGATGTCCTGTACTTAACTCCTTAATTGATTTTAATGATCCTGATGGATGCCAGCCACAGAGTTGGAACAATCTGTAAGGTCAAACCAAAGTATTCCTTTTGTACATTTCCTCAATCAAATCTTCTTATGCTATAAATTAATTTGAAAAGGAAAATGATCAATTATAGCACTTCATAATTAGAGACACACATGCAGAAAGGCTAATGAGACGTATCTGAGATTTTCCATGCTCCATAGAGGCTTGTAGTAGAAGAAACTGAATTATCTGTTTTGTGCCATATTGCACACAGTATTTCCCTCTGCAGTAAAAGAAAATACACTCAAATCTATTACAGGGTAGATTTGTTTTGGTCAGTGTATAATTAAATGTTTCATCTATGGCATAGTTTCAGGAAAAAAAAATAAACTTTGTGCTTCCAGACAATTTTAACATTTAAGAGTACAGAATATTAAAAGTTAACATTTTACCTTATATTAAGCTCATTTGCAATTTCTATCTCTGGCTAGGTACACTTAGACCAAGAAAAATGTGATCAAATTCAAATTATCGTACCTCCGTTCCACTGTGGCTTAATTATTTCACTTTTTCAGGCAGGTTGCTTTCTTTCCTCTGCCCTTTTCCTGCCCTGTTCCGCACCCTGCTCTTTTCCTGTTTTCCCTCCTCCATTCTCAACCCTGGTGTGAACCCCAGAGGAAAATGGCTTTGAAGGACTCCGTGCACCCTCCACTCCATTAGGGACAAATTACCACCCCACATCTGCAGGGTTGCAGGGCAGTCTGTGGAGCACTGTGGAGGTCTCCACAACCTTCTCCTGCCCATGATGGAGATCTCTGCTCATGCATGGACACACTCTTGGCTTGAGTACAATATTATATTAACCACCTGTGCTTCCAGTGAAGTTCAGAGACAATATTTCTGCTTTTCTTTTCTCCCTTTCTGCTCATTCCTCTGTCCCTTCCCATAAATTGTCCCTTTCCATTCCCTCCTTATCATGTTTTTATCAATAATTAAAATATTTATAGTGAAGTGCAAACACTGAAGTTAAGTCAACAGGAATCTTTAAGCCAATAATGCATGGTACTCTCCCTTATGAGTCACCTTGGTTCAGGCACCTTTTACCACATGCAAAGAGACTTTGCAAGCAGGCTGTACACACCATGGAGACAACAGCAGTTATTTATTAATCAATGCATGCAATAGATGGTCAGGACCAGGACCAACACAGTGCCGGGCTGAGCGCTAATATGTTCCTCAGGCTGAACAAAACACTTCTGCAGGTAGCTCTCAGTCAGGGATGGACTGATGAGCCTTTGCTGCAGACTGGAGCAGGCTGAGCCTTGGTCTTGTTCAGTTGTTCTCTATAAATTCCCTTTAATGCCCTTTTCCCTTTCTTTTTTATTATTTTTAACTTCTTCATGTTAGGGGTCTTGAATCCTTAAGTTGCTAGCTGTTATAGCCCAAGCAACTGCAGCCGTGGGACTTCTTACTTGCACTTAGGCGGCTCTGGCTTCAGCACCTTCTCACACCTACCTGCTTTCATAGTCAGACTGAGCCCAGGTCCCTCAGTGGTGCTGCACCAACATCAAGCTTTGAGTCGGAACAGCTGCACCCTTGGGCCCAATAGACAAATGGTGACTTAGCCTTATTCTTGTCTTGTTTTACCTGATTTCGAAAATTTGGAAGCCAAATTAAGTTTTATGATTGATCCTTTTCTACTGGACATTCAGATTGGTTTTGTACCTCCTGGAGAGAGGAGGTACCCCTGGAAGGAGGGATAAGTGGTTAGGAAAGTATGTATATAACTTACCAGTCCATACGGGATCTCTGTGTTAAGCAGGATCCCTTCAAGAGCCATGCAAAGCACATCATCTGTGGTCTTTGGAACACCATTGCTGCCTCTTTGGTGGAGGAAAAACATAGCAGCATATCCTGTTACACTAGAGCATGCATACTATTTCAGTGAGTTCCTGGTGGTAGTGACCCCATCTGCAACCTGTAAAATCCTGTGAGAAGAAATCTTGTCATAACTAATTTGATTTATGTGGCAAGACACAGAATAAAAATTTAAACACCAGATCCCAAGCTGATGTAACTCCAGAGGTTTGCTGGTGTCACAACAATCTATATCAGCCCAAAGCCCTAAATCTAATAAACAGAGTGCTTTAAAAATGGTTTCTTAAAGTTAGATGAAATGAATTGGTTACATGACCTTGCTAACAAAAACAAAACTGGCTTGTTTTCTTGAAGGAAGTGCTCGTACTTCAGTAACAAATCTTGACCTTTTTCTGCAACTCATTTTTTGATTTAACAATTTCAGAGCTATTCTTATTTTCACTTGCAATTGCTTATGGAAAGCTTTGAGACTGTAAAAAAGTTAGCAAACTTTCTTATTCTTACATTCCTTCAATCTACTGCATAAAACAAATCATCACAGTCCTGTGAGTTGACACCCACTTGCAAATGAGGTACTAGGGTTCAGCAGGTTAGAAAACTCATTTGTAGCAAAAAACATGGACCAGAATATATACAACAGAAATTTTTGTGAACTGGGAAAAACATATAATGGTTACAGAAAGGTGCTTGCACTAAAAACAAAAACATGAGATATTGACATTTATTTCTATATTAGATAACATAGATATAGGTGAATTTTAGGTTAGATTAATATTTTAAGATCCTAAAATGTATGCAATTAAGGACCAAGTGAAAAGTCTGGGTGATCAAGTTATGGCAATTAGCTAATATAAAGCTGCACAGTTCCAATTAAAAAAAATAAATTCAGGACACAATGTACATCAAAATAGTTTTTAGGCATCCCAATTAATTGATGATGAACTTATAAGTCACACAGACGTGATATAGAGTCAGTTCATCTAGGCTTATAAAATTCGGATTCTGTGTAAAGGGAAAATTGATGAGCACTGTTAAGGGAGGCTACCTTTGTCATCAGTGAGGGACTTTTATTCAGAGACGTTTGCTTCTTGCATTATTTTTAATTGCAGAAGTTATAGTTTAACATGTGTCTTTTCTCTGAGAAGACACATTTATACCTTTCCCATAGTCATGGGATTGAGTCTTCCTTCTCTGTAAAAAAGTCTGCCCTGGTCTGTAAAAAAGTCTGCCCCTCTACTCTTCCCTGGTGAGGCTACATCGGGAATATTGTGTCCAGTTCTGGGCCCCACAGTTCAAGAAGGACAGGGAACTGCTTGAGAGAGTCCAGTGCAGAGCCACCAAGATGATTAAGGGAGTGGAGCATCTCCCTTATGAGGAAAGGCTGAGGGAGCTGGGCCTCTTTAGCTTGGAGAAGAGGAGACTGAGGGGTGACCTCATTTATGTTTATAAATATATGAAGGGTGAGTGTCAGGAGGATGGAGCCAGGCTCTTCACAGTGGTGTCCAATGATAGGACAAGGGGCAATGGGTGTAAGCTGGAACACAGGAGGTTCCGCTTAAATTTGAGAAGGAACTTCTTTACTGTGAGAGTGACAGAGCACTGGAACAGGCTGCCCAGGGAGGTTGTGGAGTCTCCTTCTCTGGAGACAGTCAAGATCCACCTGGACGCCTTCCTGTGTGATCTCATGTAGGTGTTCCTGCTCCGGTAGGGGGATTGGACTAGATGATCTTTTGAGGTCCCTTCCAATCCCTAGCATTCTGTGATTCTGTGTAATTTCCTTTGTGCTGCCAGGACTGGACAAAGAGTCACACTGCTGGTAGGGACCCTGCCCACCCAGCCTGACCCCCACCCCAAACTGCTGTTCAAAGGTTTCATGGTGCATGAGGACCTGATCCAGCCAAAGCTGATGGGAACTTTGGGGAATTTTACTTTCTCTAAGCATATGAAAGCAAAAATTAGCTTTTAAGTTTCGAAATTCATATAGAATTTAGCAGATTATGGCACAGTATGCAAGGCTCTTTTCCAAAGGGCAGTGTTGGTACAATTTTTGCACAGGAAAATGTGAACCAAATTTTTTTATTGCAAGACAGAGAACAACAATTTTTGGTTTACTTTCAATCTGGAAAATAGGAGAAGAATTTTATTTGAAATTGTCCAAAAAATGCTACACTTGAGGCAGTGCTCCATGTGGAAAAAATAACACAAATACTTAAAGTCCTGGTGAAATTAAGATGCATTTGAGCAGTGAATGTTATAGTGGGAAATATCTGAGAGCCACAACAAATGCCGTGGGCCCTACTTGATTAGGTACTACCTACTGTTCTTTGGAGGTACAGTAACCACAGTGGGTATGATAATGAACATTAGCTCTTTGATTGTTATATCACTGGAGTCTTGCAGTAAGGAAGAAGACTTTGTTCGCAGTATGGAGAGAGCACATCTGGCTGATCTCAGAATGATAAAAAAAAATATATCAAAGCAAAACATTCAGGTGAGGAGAGCTTTCAAAACTTTTTGAGATTGGGTCAGGTTTTTTTCCTAATTATTTCTCCCGATTCTTGTAAATATTTTTATTTTATTTTACAATGTTACTTTCATAGGGAATGCCATATCTTTAAAAACTTCCATGATTCTTATGGTGATAAAGGAAGAGTTTTAAACAATCGTGCAAATAATTTTGATAGATTATGAAACGTGTTCTTTTCAACAGCACTGTACCACAAATGCCAGAGGTGGAGAATAAAAAGAAAGCTAAAAAACAGTTAGAAAATATGAAATGGGAACATGAAGATGATAAACATATTCCCCGTTTCTAATAATATCTCAGACATAGGTTCTCCTGCTAAATTATCGATTAAAAGAGTAATTGAGGTTGGAAGAGACCTATGGAAGACATCTGGTCCAACTCCCTGCTCAAAGCACAGCCAAAGTAAGAGTTAGTTAGGGTTAATCATGTCCTTTTCCATTTGAGTTTATAATTTCTTTCAAAGTGGAAGATTCCAGAAAAATCTCTGGGCAAAGGATTTGACCAACACACCCCCAGTTTCTTCTCAGAAGTAATTTGCTTCAGAATCTTTAAGAGAGGATTGAGAAGTGCCACAGGCAGTGTATGCAGACTGCATATCAAATTTTTAATTGGGTGAGGTAAACCAGACAGATTTCTTACATTTTTTTCCCCACCTCCCAACACTTTTTCTCTACCCACATTACTTCTTCAGCATACGTTCAGAAAAATATTATTTCAGGAAAAAGGGTGGCTGAAGAAAGCATATTCTAACAAGGAAAAAGAGGAACCTCTGTAGAGATTTGCTGGAGGTTAACACTGATTCTAATCCAAATACTTTGACTGCCCCAGAGTCAAGTTCACATACCATTAGCTTTTGAATTATTACTCAACACGTATTTTTAACCAAGTGTCTCCAAGCAGAAAGATGCAAAGAATATTTTCAGGGAAAGTTTTCTTAATAGTAATTTAGTTTTTACCAGCCTGTTTTTAAAAGCTACTTTTTCAAAGGGCCAGAAGCAATGAGTGAGGACAAAATGAACAGCCTAATTAGCAAGCTGAATGCAGCACTTATCTGGCATTGTATGCCATCTGAAATAAGTGTACTTGCTGTACGAGAGAGAGAGAGAGAGAGAGAGAGAGGGAGAGAGAGATTCGCTTCAAGGGTCTTATGCTGTTCAATGTGTAACACATGAATTGTCCTGGGAAGAGGGAATGGATCCAGATCCACCTCTCAGATAGAAACGGTGTTGCCACAGGCCAGTAGTTTTCAGCATTTGGAGTAAATGGCCCTTGAAGAGTGCCATTTAAAGGACAGCTGCCTACAACTATAAAAAAAAAAAAAAAAAACACAAAAAAAAAACCCCAAACAATCAAAAAAAACACAACCAAACAACAAAAACCAAAACAGGAAAAAACATGAAATTATTGAACCTGGAAATCTGAAGCTTGTAAAGTGAAATCTGGCCTGAGATGGAACTCCTAGTTATACAAACTCCTTGGGAGGGCAAGTAAGTACACATAAGAGTGTGATCAGATATGAAGTTATTGGGTGGGTATTAAGATATAGGGAGTAGGGTGCAAGGTTTTACAGAGATTCACTGTTCTACTGCTGACTGAAAGGGTTTCATTATTTTTTGCCAAGAGTGTAAATAATTCCTTTACAGTAAAAATAACCTCAGAACAGATATAGATGGTTCAAAAGGGAGTTTTGATGCCTGCAAAGTGCACTCTGCTTTGTTTCAATAAAATAACAAGACAGTGGTATGGCTAAGATTTCATTCAACTGACTCAAGTCCACAGACTGAAAGGTTAGGTACTCCCTGGCAAGGGGATCACATCTTTCAGTGCAAGTCCCAAGTTTGAACTTTCACTCCCTGCACAGCTCTGCAAATTCTATTTTTCTGCCACTATACTTATCACTTAATACTAGAATAGGCTGAAAAATTCACATTCAAAAGGGTCTAACTAAATCTACAGGTTTGAAGACAACATTTTGCAGAGATGTAATGGCATTGATCTCCAGGGGGCATTTATGTTGAAGCTTGGTAATTATGTAACTTCATGCAAGAATATGTCCAGTGAAATCAAAAGCCATCCATCAACATTATCTGAAACACCCAGTTGGGGCATAAAACCTACCTATTATGAACAACAGTAGATTTAGAGTAAAAATAGAGCAAGAATACCAGAGCTACCACAGTTTTTCAGGTACATACCTTGAAGAAATCATATGGCATTTGGCAACATCATGTGAAATGTCAATAGTAAACTCTCACCAATTCCAAAAAAGACCAAATTTCACCTCTAGCTTATTCCTAGTTCTGGAAAGAACTTTGTGTTCAAAATTTAAGTAGTTACATCTCGGAGTTCCTACTTCTAACCATAAAAAAATACAATAGCAATTTTCCACCTTTGTAAATTTTGCTTTTGATTTATGAATGCCAAGTTCCAAATGTTTATTATGATCTAAATAGGTTTGATATGGTCAAACAATGTATTGATTACATTTCTGACAATTCTAATACTATTATTACTGTTATTGTTACTGTAAAAGAACTTACTATTACATGCATATTTTTAAAATGTAAACTTCTATGTAAAAGATAATATTTAGACAATAAGGAATAAAACAGGAGATATATATTTATATCATCCTAAATGTTCAATATTAATAGAAAATAATATGTTCACATGACATGAATTCTCTAAAAATAAGTCATGTGTAGTGTCCAGAAACTTCACACACTTAGTAGAAGGCTCCAAAGTGTGGTTTCAATTCTATTTTAAGTGATACTTTTTGTACTTGAATGATGACTGATAAAAATGCAACTCTTTCTTTTTACCATCTTTCTACAGGAAATTTCATAATAGAAATCATGTATGTAGCTTCCTTTTGTCATAAATATATTTCTCTCTTGATATTTTTGGTTTGAAAGCAGAAGGGAATTTAAAAATTAATCCTCTCTGTGTGCTCATTTCAAAATGATGGATGATTTCCAACATACAGAGAAGTTTATTATGACATGTTTTGTGATCAAGATGGATTAAATTTATAGTATCTGTAACTGTGATTTTATTTACTTCCAAAAGCAGGATTTGAGTTTTTGTCTATTCTGTATCAGCTAACAGCCCTCATAGCTAATCAGTTTACCCATCTCATGTAGTCTGGCAGAACTCCTGAAGCAGAAAATTGATACAATATTTTATATTTTAGGTGGGAATTCAGTCATAAAAAGATACAACTTTTGTTATACCTTGTTAGTGAAATAATACAAAAAAGGAAATACGGTGATACCATTTGGCCCCAGTGTAATTGATAGTGCTTTTACACCTCCACGGTGCTTTGTATTGTAAGAGGAACGTTAACTGTGAGAGCACTCCTGTAAAGGCAAAGTGCACCACTGCCAATGGGGACAAGTATTATCCCCATTAAGAAGTCTGAGCCCTATAGCCGACTGAACAAATGAATATTTTTATGGAATCACAGAACAGATCTTTTCTATGCATTTATTTTTACTCTCCAGTAAGTCCCTCCTAGCACTCATAAACCTATGATATTTTAATTAAAAAAATAGAAAGCTTCAATAGTCATAAGGGAAAAATCTTCCCTTTGTCAGGTATCTCAAGTGCACTTTTTAAACCTCAAAATCTGACTATCTCTATAATTTTGCACCTTGTTAAGACTGGAAGGACTAAAGAGAGTTTATAACATAACATTATAGAGTCATTGGCATTGTTAGGTAACTATTAGGATAAAAGAGTGAAATATCTTCATAATTAAAACAAAAACTTAAAAGCCCACTTCATTGTAACTTTGAAAAATAAAAGCCACAACCAATTATTCTGGTTGATTTTTTTTTTTTTTCCTGATAAATAAAACTAAGTTGTGACAACAAAGTTGACACTGTAATTTGCTAGTCAACAAGAACTATGTAGTCAACTGTAATAGAACAAATACATATTGCTTTTATGCTCTGGAAAAGGATATTTTTTATCAGAGGCTAATCGTGGAGGGAATAACACTAAATTAGGTGATGAAATATGTAGATAATCATAATATACAACCAGAAGTCTGTATCAGGCTGTTTTAGCTTTCTGAGATTTATTTATTTATCTGTTTATGCTTATTATGTGCAAGTTTGTGCTGCTGCAGAGCTGCAGTGTCCCTAAAAATCTGCTAGAGTTACAAGTGAGAGAAATAAAACTCAAACTAAAAGTAAGAAATCACCACCTTCTTTTCAGGTTTTTAGGAGAGTCACACTACAATTATATTAAAAAGTCATGTGGCCAGGACACACGGGTTAGCAGTGAGACCAACAGGTACAAGGCAGCCCACATCTCTCCTATGAAATGTCCTTTTCCTCTAGAACAGGGCTGCCACCTGCAGCCTCTGTCCTCGACCCAGTCTGCCAGCCAGTCTGCTCCAGGGTCAGACAGGGGAACTGCTTGTTGTCCTGGGTCCACACCAGGGATATCCCCACAGTTTGACAACACAGACTATTGATTCTCACTGCCCATACAACATTCTCTGGCAATGCTAGTGTAAGTATATCCAGAATTACTAGCCAAATCACTGCTAAAACACATTTTCAAAGCACTTAAGTCTGAAGTTCTCCACCATTTTAATGTGTCTTAAGCTATATAAACACAGATTTTTCGAAGTCACTTCTCCTTGCAGCTTCCTCTCAAATTTGAGATTTTCTTTGCTCCTTATAAACCAGAACCCCCTGCATCAATCATATTTACCAACAGAACATAAATATTCTCCTTTTGTTTTTCTTTTCCTATTCCAAATCGCCCCCCAGAAGTGTAGGAGAAAAGAGTCAATGCAGGCAAAGGTATCTAAAGTGTTAAGGAGACAAAATACATGAAAATGAAAGGTGATAGCCTTCATACATCAAGTATCCAAAAACTGGCCTAGCTTTGGTGGGGTACGCTTGTGTGAAGAGCTAAGGAGCTACTCTTCTGCAGTAGAAGCCTACATGCAGGTACAGCAGCTTTGTCCTGGTGCAAGTGCAAAAACCTCAGCCCCAAACACTGAGCGCAGGATGGGAGGGTTTGATCTGCTACCAATAATTTTAATAAATCAGAAACATACCAGCCACTTCTGTAGAGCTGTGTGGCCTTATTGTTATTTCCATCCATTTTACTGGATATCTTTAGATATCTTCAAAACTTGAAAGCTTTTGGGCCAAATGCAGTTAAAGTCTGTTCGCATGGATATTGTCCTGGTATATTTCCTTCCTTTCTACTGGCTGGAGAGCAAGAAATATTTAACATTTATTATAACATATTTGTTCATTTAGACCTGAGACTGTTCCCCATCTACTGCTAAAATGGGGGGTTTTTGCTTGCATATTCTGTGACAAATGTAAATCATTAATGGGATATGGGATTTCTCATCTGTGATGATCTCATTAAGAAGCTTTGTCAGTCAGGTGGTAGCTACTCCTATGCTTTGCCTTGTAAATTATAACAAAACATCACAAAATTCTTAGTAAAATAAAGTTTTGGTATTTGCCATTAGTGGATTACAGTTTATAAAGGAGTAATCATATCTGTAAAAGTAGAAACCTGCCTAACCACTTTAGCTTGGTTTACAGTACTTTTTTGCTGTTGTTCATACAAGACAAACACCATTTGGGACAGTCTTCTGTCTCAGCAGACAGGAACAAAGTGAAGCAAATATTTTTGCAAGGGCTTAAAGGAAGTGTTAAGAAGACAAAAGCACTAGGGAAAACTTCAGGTAGCAATTTAAATGAGCCAAGAAGTTACCTTAGTTTCTATCCTCTTCACAACTTTTTAAAATAAGTATTTTGTATTGGTTTATGTTTAGATCAATTTGACATACATTGCAAACATTTATGCTAACAGATTAATTCAGGACAAGATGACTTTTCTATCCTTCCTGCTGACTTGCAGGACTGAGCACACCATGACCTAACTGAAAAGCAATACTTGATTTAGTATAAGAGTATAATCAACAGCTCTTTTGAAAATACTCTGTGTTTTATCAGTAGGCTTTTTTTGAGGATTTACAAGGTGCACTACTAGAATAATCTGAAACTCTGCTGATCAACATGTTGTTTCCCCTGAAATTCAGGAAGCCTGGTTTGCTGGGGGGCAGATCTCAGTATAACATAGGCAGCATTTTCTTGTGGGAACAGATCGTAACTGCTGAAGTGAGCACAGTTTTTGTCATATTTCATTAACGTATTTCATTATTTCATAAAGTTGATTCTTCATTTATTTTCTATCAAGCCCACTGGTTCTGACAAAAACTATGTACTTTGGCATTGTGTGTTTCTTTATTTCTAGACACTTGGATTTTGTATAGAGGGGAAACAGTCTCCAATATGCATAAAATTTGTCTTAAGAGCAAGAAGGTGTTTACTCTGCAGAGCTGTGATATAGATTTTAACTTTCTGCACATTTTTGTACTCAACATGAGAAACTGTATAACAGTCACAAAGCATCACAGCTTCATTCCAATTACAATAGTATTTTCTTTAGATTTGAGTTCACTTGGTATCTTCTATAGTTACAGGAAAACTGATGCTCAGTAAAGGTCCTTCCAGAAGGAGAAGAAACCCCAACAAAACAGGAGCTATGTACCATTTTTTTAAAGTGAAATAATGGTAATGGCATTTGTCTCATGGTGCTGGCAAACAGCCTTAGCACACGAGCTGCTTATTGAATGCCACAGTTGTATTAGTTTCTGGACAAATCCATACAAGATTCACCAGCCATTCAGGTGAATTGTTATAATCTGTCTTTGCATTTGTCATGTGTCATAAAAGGTGCAAAAGAAGTGAGCCATCTAGCTTGCCTCCCATTAGGGAAAGATGATTTGCAGGAGGCATGTGTGTGTATTTCCTGTCCTCTGTCCTCTGGCTTAAACTAATACAAGGACTTTAAGAAATGATGAAATAATAAGATAAAAAAAATATCTATAATGACAGCACAATACTTTCAAGCTGACTGAGTTTTTCAAAGAATAAAGGTAGCTTATGTTGCTGTGGTAATTAATGAGCTTCCAGAAACCTAGTGGTTGGAAAGCACATCAACTGAGTTTCTCTGCTGAACTGCAGCAGTTAGAGAGAGGAGGCACTAGTAGATGTGGGATTTTGAGAGTCAGTCTCTCTAGCTCAGAAATGCTGGGTACAGACATAGCTCTTAGGAAACTCCAAATTCCATATTGGATATGCAGCCTTTTTGCTGTTGTTGTTGTTTCTTTTCACATTCTTCTTGGGCTGAAATTCTAGTAAGCAGTCAAGAAGAGACTGCTATATTTGAGCTGGTCTTTCACTGAAGCTGGTCATGTAGGTAGTACAATACCCAGTAGTCAGAGAGATAACAAAAGAGACTATCACTGCAACAGCAGAGCTACCTGGTTCAGTAAGCAGTCTGCAGTCCTCTAAGGTAGCTGCATGGTGATTTTTACAAATAGGTTTCATGCAGATTTGGAAAGTTGTGAAAAAGAGAATAGTTACTCTTTCTTCAATCATTGTTTTAGCAGCTGAAGCTGAAGAGAGGCTGTTTAAGCAGTATTTTAATAAGGTAGAATAATAGAATCATTTTGGTTGGAAAAGACCTTTGACCTTATTTCAAAGAAATAAGCTTTACTTTCAAAAACCAATATATCAGCTTCCTGTGAAGAGCTTTCTCTTTTAAAGGGAAAGAGCAGAGCTAGCCTCCTAAGGTTCACCATACAAATAGATGATGGGGTACTCTGTGAACAATGACTACATGAGTGAGGACTTGAACTCTACTATTCTGCAAAAAAATATTTTTAACTATGACAGCAATGTGAGGAGAAGGAGGAGGACTTTGGGGCCAGTGGGTGCCAGCTCCTTAGATGTTAGGGAACTAAGCTTTATAGCTGAGAATGTGATCAGAGAACCTCAATGAAGAAGAAATAGATAAAGTCTGTTTAGAGAATAAAATCTCAAATTGAAAATAAAATAAAAATCAAACCTCAAAATTTAATGTTTGGAAGTCATGGGAGCAAATCAAGAGTGACCCAGCTACCTCACTGGAGTGCCAGGGTACAAACAGCACTGACACAACAATTCTTGTGAGGGAAAAAGAAAACAAAAAAAACAAAAATAAAACCTGAGCCTGCACTTCCCCAGGATCACTGCACTTAGTTTATTCCCTCAAAAATACTCCCTCCTTTTCAGAGCATTTGATGAATGAAGTTAAGCTTGTGTGCTCCTGCAGCTCCTGTCAGGATCATGCTGTGTTCTGTGCAAGCAGAGTAAGCGGCAGCCTCTGCCCTCAGGGTTTTGCCTGCTCTTTGAAGGTGAAGTGTGGTGATTTGGGTTAGCAAACAAATAAAAGGATGAGAAGAAATAGTGAGGGATGATGGAAGCACTGGAGAGGTGTTCATGTGTCAGTAAGCTATATAGTAAAACTGATTAGTAGCTATTGAAGGTTTTACCTCTTTCATAGATTTGTAAAATCAGAAGGGACAATGATGGACACCTAGTTTGTCTTTCTTATTCATAAATGTCATTTCTCTCTGCTCCTGCAGTGAAAGGAATTACTGATTCTTGCTGTATCAATCACTATTGCAGCTGTTAACCCCAAGACTTGGATTAATTACTTTATTCAACTCTTCCTCAGAGACCTTCTGGGCAAATCTCTTTTTAGACTAAGTGTTTGAACTTAGGTACTTGACTCTAATACAAAGAAGATTTAAAAATTTATCCCAGGTGATGTATAGCATTGAAGGTATTTATTTCCCTAAGCTCTTGTAGTGCTGTTTGTGCTCAGTGGTCACCAGAAGTTCAGTGGGGTCAAGCACCTGTATTGCCGTGAAGCTCTGCACAATACAAAATCCAATAATATTACCCCTCTGCACAGAGTGAAAATGACTTCTACAAAAATATTTCTCTTGGAGTGTCCACTGGAAAGAGAAACCTCTGTTTTTTTGGGTATGGTAGGTTTCCATTGTTAGAGTAAGGAAGAGATGGACTAAGAGGCTGAAACCTCTTTCAAGGAAATCCAATATAGATGCTTCATGTCCCTAGTTAGACATATGCTGAGATGGAGAATGGGGAACTTTCATTATTTTTTGTTGAAACGTCTCAGTTTGTGTACAGTATTTAAGGAGAGCAAAAACTAAGGAGAGAGCAACACTGCAGTGTAATGGCCATGCCCCATAAGGAATGCATAGGAGATTCTTGCTTCAATTTTTTTTACCTTAAACTACAAGAGGATAGCTATACATAGGAACCATAAAAAGAGGGAGAGAAATCCTGTCCTTCCCCATCTCACAGAGCTGCTAAGGATCTGTACAATCTCTCTCACTTCCACAGATCTCTTGGACAGATATCTATCAGCCTGGGAGTTAAGTGGAAATTAATTTATTATTTCCCTGACTAATCTTAGATTGACTACATAGGTATTGCATAACAATTACAGGATAAAGCTTCCTTTAAAATAGTACAGAGTGTGGAAAAATGTGTTCATGTCTAGCTCTGCTGTCTTTGCAAAGATATCTGAAGACCATGAGAGAATTGCTCCTCCTTTGTGTTATTTTCTCCAGCTGAGAGTGCAGGAAGCTAGTGAGTGGGTGCAGAGCTCGTACAACACAAAAGGAAATCAGCAGGATATTATCTGAGAGAGAGCTGAGGTCCTTGAATTAATTTCACTCCTTGGTTTGGACCTGCCCAAATCTGTTGATAACAATGCACAAGTTTTCCTCAGGCACTTAAAACGCCCCCCCCATCCCCCCAAAAAAAAACAAAACCCAAAACCACCACCTGCAACAACCAAAAAAAAGAAACCTGGGAAAGAGTTTAGGCAGTAGCAACTGTAGGAGAGGAAAGACGAGCTTAGCAGTGATTTTATGTCTGTTGGCTTTGCATTTATGCATTGTATTCATAGAATTTAAGGCCAGAGAAGGCCATCAAATTAATCTTTTGGAACTCCTGCTCTATGTATGTTACTGGAATTTTCCCAATAATTCTTGTTTCAAACCTGCAACTGCGCAGAAGAAAGGACACAGCCTTACTGCCATGGTAAGTGCACTGCTTTGATATTTCCAAAGCAGAATCTTGGTGCTTGATGTCTAAATCTAGGTGAATGCAGTGCCAAATCTGCTGCTGGTTTTGCTCTATATTACCGTACTTTACGTCATAAGAATTTTCTGATGCAGCCATTGGTGACATCTCAGGTAAGAGTGAACACAACTCCTTTCCTTTCAAAGGCACCTGTTTTAAGACTGATGGGGCCTGGGAAAGCACAGGCTAGTTTTCCCTTACCTGTCCTGCATATGAGCAGGCAGCCTTTTCAAAATGCAGGCTCATAACATGCAGGCAGGTTTTTCAGAGTAGAATGGAAACCAGCATCTGAAAGGCAGCGGTTGTAGGCTATCCTCATAGGTGCAGCAGTGCTTGCTCCAGCAATGTCATCCCTCACTGTGCTGAAGCCTGTTTTAGCCTCTGCTTCCGAATGGTTTTAAGTTGTTGCCACATGTCAAGTATATAACAGCTAATGAGTTGTTGTAAAAATCACATGCTAAATCCATTCAGCTCTGACAGCTGGGGCAATAAATGCTATACTTTGGAAGGGAAACCAATACTGCCTTCTGGTCCTTGCAGCCCTTGTTATTCAAAATATGCTTACAGTAAAAGTATTCTATATGCAATTACCAGAAAAGTATGTCCAAATCCTCTTTTTTTTTAAAGCTCTACTTATTTTATATATATATATATATATATATATATATATATATATATATATATATATATCAGGATTGTGAAGGTAAGGTGAATTTTAGACTTCAGACAGGAACTTACAATAGAAATTTGAATAGCCTCTTAAAGCTTCAGAAATAAAATTTCTCCATTATTGCTGTGGTTGGATGGTGTTCTGCAGAAGTTAATGCTCATGTTTTCCAGTGAACGTTAATCCCCAAAGAATATAAAGATGACCAGGATAACTCCTTCAAAACAAAAGGAAAACCTACATAATCCTCATGTGTCACTGAGTTCTCAATGCAAAAATATATTTGAAGAATTTATGAAGCTTGATTTGATAGCAAGAACTCTTTGGAAGGCAGCCATTTAACAGGCAGAAAATGTATCATCAGGTTTATTGTAGATAGAGGGAAAATACATATACACATATACCTTTTTTCTTTTATGTTGTGAAACATAAGATGCTATAATATTTCATACGTGTGACTATTTCTTTCCAAAACGTAGAAGTTATTACTTTGGTTAACAGTAGTATTTTAAACTCCAAATGTGTCCATTTACAATGCAGGACCTTATTCTATTGAAAGATCATATCAGTCTCTGGTATTTTGGTAAAGCAACTTCTTTTCCTTCAACAAAGACAGCTGTTACTTAAATCCCAAAAAGATGCTGCAGTAGGCTGTCTTGTTCACTTTACCCTGCAATACAGCGCTGCAGAGTATGAAACCCTCCTTTCCAAGCAATGGGCCAAAGAGTCTGGGAAGCAGTTACTACAGCAGGAGATGAGGAGGAGGAGATGAAGGGAAAAGAAGGAAAAAGGAGAACAAATACATTGCCAGCAAGAGTTATCTTAATTTAGCATTTTCATTGAGGCAGAATAATTCAGTTTTATTTCTACTGCTGAGAAGTGTTCCACCAGCCCTTCTTCCACACATCCTGCTGACTTGCTCAAGTTCTTTTTTCAGGGCAAATATAAACCTGTCCACTAAAATCTATCCTCATGATATGCTCACTTTCTTAATTACTGTTATTTAAAATTGCTTTAATGAATCTTTAATGAAAGCTACTTCCAACAGAATTTTTCAGCATATTTTGGTAGAATAAATCTCAAACCATCACTTTTCTCTTTCTATTCCCAGCAGTGGGAATTGTCTCTCCATTTGTATTTTTGAAGTGAGTCCCACGTAAAGTATTAGCAACCTGCAAGAAACTCCATTAAAATGAAAATGAACAAATAGTCCTTTTATGTGTTGAAGGGCATGCAACTCTGTTTAGAAATCAGACCATAAAAATCTGTGACTCTTGTCTTGATTTTATTCTCAGTAACTCTGGTAAGAATGCAGATAAGTCAATGGAACTGCTCTGGATTCACGGTTATGTAGCAAAACAGAATTTGGATTAATGAATATCAGGCTGATAACAATAAAAAATTACACTTTCCAAGCATGATCATTCCACAACTGAGAACATTGTAGCCTGCAGATAATTCTCTTAATCCGGGGGAGGTAGTATGTTGACTTTCAGCTTATATAAGGGGATCAATCTCTGGCATTTTAAGGAAAGGGAAAGCCTAGATAGAAATCACTCTGTTTCTAATTCATTCTGCAAAGTCAACAGAAACCTTGTATTCCCCCATCAGAAAGGTGCAGGGGAAATTTACCACAGAGGTGACCTTTTCATGTTATTTTTCATAGCTGTTTCAGTGAAGCTAATAGTCCAGTTCTAGCACAGGCTATGCACTCGCAGTGTTACACAGCACCTGAGTTTGAGGACTAAGAGGGAGAAAGGGTGGAAGGAGAAGAGACATGCAAAACACAATGCATGCCAAAATAAACAATATATAAATTTTTCCTGAATAAATAAGATTAAAAAAAAACAAAAACTGTTGGTGTGATTTCTGGAAAAAATTGGGTGCCAAAATACTTGAGCTGTGTATTGCACTCAGGCACAGGAGGGAAGAGCACATAAGAATGGCAGAGGAAGGGTAAGAAGGAGCAGGACAACATTGTACTCTCATCATAAGTTCTTTGCCTTACAAGGGATACAGACATAGGGAAGTATATTTGTGCTTGAGCTCATACCCTACTATTGTTGTTAGAGTAGAAGTATATTGTCCCTGGGCCCTGTTTCATGATAGAAAGTTTGAGTCTGGCAGCTTGGTGACTCAGTCATCTCCTCATGCCAGCTGTTCCTGGGACTATAGTATGCAGGACTCACTACCAGGATCTTTGAGGTGACTTTAGTATGATATCACTGCATCACACCTCATGTGATATCTGATGTTTTCCTTTTAGCCACAAATCCTGGGTCCATGCCAATTTTAACTTTAAACTAAGAGGAAAATTTCTCTGTAGTTGCAGAGAAAAGCTTAAAAATGTAACCTGAGTAACCTTTACGGTTTCAAAACAAGGTGATAAAGACAATTCTATTACATGAAGGAAAAAAAAAAGAAAAAAGAAGAAATATTTTTAAGCCAATAATTTCTAGGTGTTTGATTCATTATTTGCTTATCAGTTCATTTCATTTCTTTTTTTTTTTTTTTAAATCAAAGAGAATTTGCTTTGGAGAGTGTAACTTTGTAAGAGTGCAACATAATACATACCACATGTATTTTTTGTAAGACTTTCTAATAGATTTAAAAATAAAAACTTCTCTCATGATGATTTTCTAAAGGGAAGACTGCAACTGTGCTGTTGCATAAGTAGCTCTGTTGTCAGAACCACTCAGCAAAAAGAACAAAGTCCCATTTTGTGGCAGTCTCCACTGACCTCATGAGCAACACGCAGTAATTACCTTGTTAAAAAAAACCCCAAACCCTCACACAGACTCTGCACACAAGAAGCTATCAAGCACATTTGCATGAAGAACTTTGTGGTGAAACTGTAGATATTGCTGTAGAGATTGCTGCTGTTAGAGACTATGCCAACGAGACTAATAGAAAATTCACCTTAGCAGGAGAAAAGCTACCTTTTCATGCTCCTTAGTAGAAGCATGAAAAATCTCTCTTGTATTCTGAACTGCTGTTAGTGAGCCCATTTGAGGTTTTGTATGTTAAAAAAGTGCTCCCTTGAGAAGCCACATAGGATCATTCACATTGAGAAGCCACATGGGATCATTCACAGACACACACAGACACAAAACTGACTGACTCTCCCATCCTTCACAACTTGGAGCAGTTAAATAACTGGCCTTTTGTTTTGTACCTTCTGGAAAACATCTGTAACTTTGTCTCCTGGCACAGGTTTCTAACCTGAACTACGTATTCACTGTTCATTCCAGCACTTGTCAACTTCCTTAAACACTTACATGGCTGTGAGGAATTCACCTGTTCCTGTATGAGATCCAATTGTCACAGACAATATCTAAAAGAATACTTATATGCCAGTTGCATAACATTCATTTTCCTTGTGTCTTCTCCCTACAAAATTCAGGAGATGTGACACCTGGAAAGGCTTAAGCAGGCAATAGGGGATTGTTCCTTTGCCATGTTTGTTTTAAATACTCTAATGACTTTTCCCTAAATAAATGAGTAAAACTGGATGTGTCAAAGTAAGTTAGCATTTCAATCAATACTAGTGTGAAATACAACAGCAAAGTAATTTATTTTTTTTAGTTTCAAACATTATTTTGGATATGAACTGTAAAAAAGAACAAGTCTCTGTATCTTTAAGATAAATTCCAGACTGAGGAATCATTTGTTCTTTCTGAGGAAAAAGGACACTGATTATGAAATTAATGCCATCTTATACAACCCAGTCAAGATCACTGACTTACGCTGTAATAAAGGCTTCTTTGTTGTTTGTAGAAAGTGGGTTTTATTATCCAACAGTCAGAGCTAGAAATCTGTTCCACCCCAAAAATGTCAGTCCCAAAGCCTAACATTTTCTGTGGAAGAAAGCTGGCTGGATGCTGAACTTTCTTAAACTTTGAATATGTGGACCTCAAGGTCAGAGCATGTAAGGAAACAAAAGGCAGCGCTGGGCAGGGCCAGCTCTGCAGGGAGGCAGCAGCAGTCAATATTTCCTCATCATTTGTCTCAGTTCAGCAGCATAAGCAGCTGGTGAGATTGAACTGTGTGTCAGTGACAGAGTTAAACTCAGGTGCAATTTCAAAATCTTGCCATGACAACTTCGGGTAGGAGGAAACAATAGCCTTTGGTGCTGTTGGGCAACTACTTGCACGTGTGCAAAGAGTGGAAGTTGGTGTCTGATTCTAAGACAAGGTGAATATAACATTACACACAGGAATGTGCTGCTCTTTTTATCTTCTTCCTTGCTGGACATGCTATCTTCAGACTCACCTCAGTCTTTAGTGAAATATCACATCCTACCAATGCTAAGTGTGTGTTTAAAAGAGAAGACAGTCCTTCATTATTTGAATAGGTGATTGTGCTGTTCTGTAATCAAAGCTAGTGGAAGTAGCACTCTGTTAGGAGGAAGAAAAATGGCCTTGTAAGACAAAGAGGCAATTATTGGCAAGTTTTTGTTCAGGATTTGGAATTAAATGCATCCTTAATAATAGTCCACCCTCTTCTTCTTTTGTTGCCTGTGTGACTTTGAAGGCCCTCCCAAATTAGAGTATCAGAGAGGAAAGATCTGTAGCACCTTATAGCTGGATCATAAAAAACCTGCAGACTGCAGGTTGTGAGTCTTATCTCATCATTATGCAATTGGGCAGAGGAGCCACTTCTTGCATTTTTGACAACTTACCATTTCATTTTTTGCTTAATTTTTCTGACAAATTATTAACAGAGCTTATTGCTAACTTACTACTAATTATTACTTACATGTGTGTATATATATGTGTGCACAAGTGTCTCAAAGATACATATTTGCTGTATATATGTGCAGAAATTTCTGTTTTGTCATCATCTCAAGGTATTGCAGTATTTTGGCTCTGAATTTATTCTCCAGCCTTGATATGCTCATTTCAGAGCAGAATTTCATGCCTAGGAGTCAGGTGATATATATTGGTCAAAATTTTTATGTCAAAATGAATAAATTTCTCCCCAAACATCCACAATCATTCCCTTAACATTTCAGCCAAGGTGCAGATATTCTGGTTTACCATTTAGCTCTTTCCAGGGACATTCAATTTCAAAAGAAATTAGACGTAGGCTTCACCAAACCTCTTTTAACTCTATCTTTTGCTTTAGTGAAAAAACATAAAAGAATAGCTCAATTTTGAATATAACACCCAACCTGAACACTACACTCCCTGGCTAATCTTTCCTTACTGACATTGCTCTCTCTCATCCAGTACATTCAGCAGGTCTCTGCAGTTTGCAGCCATCAAGAAAATGTTCTGAAAGTAGACACACTCCTGTCCTATTAACATCCCAGTTTCTCTGTCTGCTCCTGACCACAGACTCCTTTTACCTGTTAAAAAACAAGTTCTCCTAGCTAGAAACCATCTATTGCATACATTTTTGTAAAGGGGAAAAGTGGTGGGCTGTGGCTGTGCTTCTCTGTGGGTTTCAATGTGGTGTAAGACGGTCTGAGGAATCATCAAGAGAAACAAGACCCATTCAAGCATTCGGAAACAAGATTGAGGTCTAACAGAAAAAGCTTATAATGTCAGAGAAATCAAAAGTCAGGCCAAGGCCTATTCTCCAGTTGTCCGCAGTTTTTTATATTCATGTCTATTGCACTCTGTTGGTAGCTGGACGATGGCTGAAAGCACAGGGGCCCACAAGAGCAGAGACACCATCATATTGTGGGGTGATCTACTAATTTGTACTCTGTTGGTGACTTACTCTTTTCAAAAGATAGTTTTTTTCTAAGATAAAGAGTAGGTCAGATATGAATCAGTAAAAAGTGTAAAAAAGACATCACCTTTTAGCAAAAAGCTTTATATTTCATTTGCAATATGTATTAGAAATGTTTATTTTGGAAAGTACATTCAGGGAAGATGAAGACTAGTGATGCCTGAGCAGACTCCTGGTGTCTGTTGACTTGCCTTCAACTGACTGAAGCTTAGTGTTATGAATATGTTTTCGTATGTATAAATAGAGATATATATATATAGATGATATAATATGTGATATAATGATCTAATAAAATTATTCCTGCTTTCAAAGGGGACTAAAAAGAGCTTCTTTTAAGTTCTCTCTCTGCTTTCATTTTCCTCTGATTTATTTTCCTTGTGTCTGTGGTGTAGGACTCAGAAATACAACACATCCCGGCTGCATCAGTTCTTCAGGAGCTTATGGTTGTAACCAGTAAAAGCCTTAAGTCCTGTCTACACTAGCAAGAAGAATGGCCTAACAGAAGAGGCTCTGTTGAGCAAAGCAGATGTTGTAAGGACCTTTGTCTGCCCTACAGTCATATTCCTCCAGATAAATTTAGTTTAACCCCATGAGCTGGTTGACAATTAGCAATAAAAATCTGTTAAGTGTGATCTTAGAGTGCATCTTCCAATTCAGTTTCACCTAAAGGGAACAGAGTTCGTGCCTTCTGAGACCTCTCTGCTACACAAATGAAGGTGCAGTGTGTGAGAACAGTTGCAAAATTCACTTGGAAAGCATCTTCCTGAGCCAAACTAAAACAATCATGTGGATGCACTCTTAAACACCTAAGCTTAAGATCAAGTCTTTGGCCTCCAGAAGGATATACACAACTCTACTTTGGATGTCTAGAGGTCTCAAGAGATCATCTGATCTGCTTTCTTCCCCTAATGTAGGATTAACTGTATTTTTTCTGGTATTTTCCAGGTTGCATGTAAAGACCTCCAAAAATTGAGACTCTATCACCTTCCACATAATCTATTCTAGTTTGTTCCCTCGTGGTTATAGCTATACTTTATAAACAATTCTGATAAAGATTAATCTGAGTCTTCCTTCATGCTATTACATCCATTGCTTTTTATCCTAGCCCCTACATCCATGAACAGATCATTCTGTTCATTTTTGCAATAGACTTCGGTATCCTTGAAGACTATACATTGCCTGAAGGTAATTTTATTCATATATATGTATATATACATATGTATACATGTGTATATATACTCATCTGCACAAAGCTCAAACAAGGAACATAAAACTTGTGAACACTGCCATCCATCCAGTAAACAAGCAAAGATGTGGAAAATGGGATTTTTTTTATCCCTTGATAAAATAATTATGTCTCCTAAACTGTAGTTACATGTTTTTCATCAAGATTCCATGATTCTTTGTTGTGATCATAAGAAACTGCTCTTAATTTTGGATGCTATTCTTTCTATGGAGGGACACTTTTTTTTTTTAAAAAAAAGCATACCTGATTTTTGTATAAAAAAGAAATTTTAGCTGTTGTGGGGTTTGGTTTTTGGTTTTGTTTTGTTTGTTGTTTTGTTTGGGTTTTTTTAAATTTTATCAGACATGACTAAAATTATTTGTTGGCTTCTCAGGGAGGAAGAGTGACAACCTAACTAACTGTTTTCAAGTTACTCCATACCAATGCTAGCACTGGGTTGTTGAACATCCTGATCTTTCTAGTGTATTACTCAGAAAATTGCACCTCCAGCAATGTAGATTGATGCAGATCATAAGATACACTTATGACATTGTGCTGTTTTATAGGAATGTAAGTCTTGGCATCATTTGTATGTATCAGTGGTTGACACAAAGCCTGAATTTGCTTGTGGAATTACATGGGAATAAACCATCAGAGAACTCAGTATTTAGGCTCCAGCCCTTTGGTTCCTTTAGTTCTCACATGTGAAATCAAAAGGGGTTTGATGTTGTTTTTAATAATTCAGCCTGTGGGCTGTTAAAATGATTTTTAATTTACTACAAGATGATTCAATAGGTCAGTATATTATTGACCAGATTTAGTATTCTATATTGTTCCTCTAATAACTCTTAATGGAATTAATTTATTTGTTCTGCTCTCTGCCAGGAAATGAAGACAAGGAATGAAAAATATTCTACTTGAACTCTAACTAATTAAAGGAAAATAATTTAGCAAGAGGTTCAATTTTTTCATAGTTTATTGCTGGGCAAGGAGAGGAAGGGAATAAAAAAATGTCTAGCATAAGAGGCCTTTATTGAAGGATTTAGTTTCATCTATAATCCCCATATTTTCCTATGTTATTACATGTAATTAGTCCATATATAGCAATTCCCCAACTGACTTCATTTTTATTTAACTGAATTGCTGACAATGCCATGAACTGTGTATTCCTCAAAACTAATATGAATTTTGTTTAATACCATACCTTACAGAGTTAAGCCACTTCACAGATGGCTAAATAACTGGCTAAACTTGCATTATAATTCTGTGCCAAGTGATAACATTAATAAGAGGAAACCAAATAAGTTTGCAGCTGATAATAATTATGTCAGCTTGGAGACCAAGTGTTTCCTTATAGCATTGCTGTTACAAATCTAATACTCTTCTAATCTCCCACATGGAAATAAACATATTGGCATGAGAGACTGGTATTTTGTGCTGCTGCATTATACTGTAAGATTTAAATTTCTGGTAGTAAGAGATTTAAAAAAAAAAATGTATTTTCTTCTTAGGATATGCAATAAATGTATATACTTCTCCTCCTTTATAAAATTGTTGTTGTCAGAAACAAAACCATCTGGGTGTTATACATAGTGGTTATTGGAATAGGCATAGCTATAAGCATGAAAATAACTAGTTCAGAAGTGACTAATACCAATTAATTCACTTTAGTGCTGTTGCATTCATTGCAATTCATGATAACTTTAGCTGATACATCTTACCAATTTCATTACAACTGCTGGACTAAATTGTGCTATGAAAGGACTCCTGAATTATGACATCTTTAGAAATTTTTCATAATTTAAATCACATTGCCTTCACTAACACCCATTCAACAATCTGCATGCTGAAGTGCAGCGTACACCTGTGGATGTAACAATCTTCATTTGTCAATTAAGTTTTTGGTTTTATTTTTGGTCAGGTGTAAACAAGAAGAGAATATGACTGACTTCTGAAGAGTAGACTCTTCTCTATAATAAAATCACAAATGGTATGTTGCTTTATTTTTCCATTGTACACACAAAATAAGCCAAGTATTCCTGGTATAAAACCATAATTGTCAAATAACTAAAGCTCATGTACTACTCCCCTATCTGTTTTCACCCCCACATGACCTAACTTGTTACTACTTCTGAAAATTTGTTTTCCAAACAAGTTTTGAGATATGAAAGTGAACAAAAAATTCAAACCCTTTTTGAAGGAATGGATACTGTTTCTCAGAACACAGTCAAGAAAACTGATTGTGATCCCATGTTTGAACTCTCTTTTATATCAGACACTAAAATGAGTTTGATAAAATCAGCAGAAAGCTTGAAAGGGTCACAGCAGCTCCACATTTTTTGTGCCTTCTTCTGAAAATCTAGTTTCTTAGCATTTTAGTTTTAGTTGAGAAAGCTCCAAAGTGTGATTCTTCATTCACTGCCTGGAAAGTCTTATTCATATAATCAGAAAGGTATGCCAAGGAAAGTTAGTAATGTAAACTGTCTTTTGTTAGCAAAAGGACAGTATGTTTCTGATTTCCTTGTTCTAACATGGATTACCTGTCACTTTTTTAAACTGTTGACCAATAGAGACCTGCAAAGAAGGTTGTGATGGAAGGAAGATGACATGTCTCCTAAACAGGACAAAGTCTGTCCTCTGGAAGTCCAAGGTAGCACTTCTGCTGACCCCACTCCTTCTCCAAGAATCTAAAATTCTATCATTTCATGATTGCTATACCCAAGACAGCCTCCAACAATCACCCACAAGTCCTTCTCTGTTTGCAAACAAAGAAGTAAAGAGCAGAATGATTTTTCGTCTCCCAATTAGCATTTCTTGTTTTAGTCAACAACACTTTATGATACTAATGTCTCATTGATCTGTTCCCTCTGACTTTGGGAAATGGAGTCATTTATATGCATGGAAGTTTTGACTGCACACTAATAGTGGTCTGTCTTCTGACTGTCAGACTTTGCTTATTTCTGCCCATGATCTTTTAAATGTCAAAAAGTTCTACAAAATTTCCATTATTAAATGATGAATTTTAAAAATGGGACAGAAAATATGATGAAATGAGGTATGTAGAAGAAAGTGATATTGAAATGGAAACATGGGGAAATGAACATCAGGAGTCATCAAAGTCAGAGATGGTGAAAAATGCGTTAGGTCTTTTTCCTCAGCAGGGCACAGCATGACACCCAGACACAAAACCTACCCAGCTCAGAGGGAGCCTGTTCACTGGCTTCAGTGGATTCATGGCAGGTTCTTGTTTGGACTGATCTACTTTTTAAATTGCAGAAACAGCAATGTATGTAGGAATAGATACTTAGCATGCTCCTCAAGTATAGGTATTAGTGTCAGCCCACAAACACTCATTTAATGAGTGATTCATTTCATGCACCATACCTGCTTGCCACACTGCTGAACAGCATCTCCCAGTGCAACACTGGAGCAAAAAGAGACAGTACTTTTCTTTCGAAAAGAGAAGAAAAGAAAAACTGCTTGGGGTTCAGGAGGCAATAGCATTGCCTTTGGTGGGCCTGACCTGACTCACTATATCTAGTTTTCAGATGTTATTTAAAAAATGCTTTACTGACATAGTAAAGTATTCTGCTTTCCAAATGTGACTTAGCATGCTGACTACATTAAAAAGTTAATGTTTTACTAGTGAGGATATGGATTTTTAGGATTTATAAGGAGTATTGGCTACTAAGTGATAACAGCTTGGAGTAAATTTAAGGCAAATTGAAGGAATCCATCAATCTTTCTAAACATGCTCCTATCAATGGAGATGCAGTTTGCTACTAAACATTTACCACAAGTAAGTGTAGGCCTACATGAATTTGCTCTGGAGTGGCTAAACATCCAAATGTTGTTCCTTTGTTTGCTTTACAGTAACAGATGTGTATAATGCAGCTGAAGTTTCATTGAAAGATCAGAGACATAAGTTTCTAGATTACTTTTGAAAATTTTATTAGTATCCATGTCACAAAGGGTACGTAAAGAAGTTCTGCCTTACCCCCATTTTCTGAAACTGAAAGTAATTAAGAACTGGAAGATACCAAGAAATGTGTGGACCTACCTTTCACCTAAGCCCAGCCTCATATAGCCCAGAAATGCAAACACCTATTTTGTCATGGAATTATTTCCTGAAATTGTGTGGCTGAGTGCATGCAGGAAATTGTTTTTAAACAATATAGTCCTCTGATATTAATACTGCCTTTTAATGGGCAAAGCAGTATCCTTTTCCTTTTTGTCATGACTGGGTAAAGTTTTCTACCCCAACAGAGTTAGTGTTGCCACTTGGATAATATAGAAGCTATGCCACATGCGGGCAGCTGTCACCACTAGTCTGAAAACTACCACAGACCTAATTAACACAGTAATGGGCTTTCCACTCTTATACTCTCTGAGTGACAGTTTAATAAGGAATTCCACAGCGATCCTATAAATCAGAACCAACCTTCATCTTAACAAGATAAAGTGTTTTGAAAATTAATTCTGAGGATTTCAGTACATAATATTTCCAATGGTTAAAGATTATAATTTGTTTACACTAACTCACTTTATTAACTATATCTGAAATTCATGCTGGGACTATGTTCTGGTGGTTTAAGAAAGATGCATGAATTTATGAAGTGAATGCTAGGTGAAAAGAGTGGTATTTCTGTAGTTTATAAAATTGTCTAATAACAGGAAACTATTTTGCAAAAATAGTTTTGCGCTGCAGACAGCTAGAGAATCGGAAGCCTTTAGACCATCAGTAATCCTCAATTTGGCCTCAATTTAGTACTTAATATGTAAATTTAATATCTGTAAAACAGTTCCATTGGAATTAATTGGATCCTTGTGCTTCAAATGAAATAACTTGAAAGTAAGCCACAAAGCACAAGCTTGTTGACTTTTAATAAGGTCCATTTATGTTTTTTGAGTGAATTAGGACCTGATCCAATAAAGCAATTGTGAGTATACTTTGAAGTAGAGCAGGTGTTTAAAAGAAGGCTTATAATGCAGATAAAATTATAATTCCTCTGTACTTTAATTCCAGGATAGAAAAACAACTCACTTTTCTCAGGCTTCTGACTCCCTGATATGTTTTATTTTTATTTTTCTTTCATGGATAAGATGCTTAAACCTAGCCTTATAAGACATATGAGCCAAAGTAACTCAGCCAGTATAGTTCCAGTTCCAAGAACTCTAAAGTTATGGAAAAGCATGACCAAAGAGATGTATGGAAAGGAAGGAGAAAAATAAAATACAGATTATTAATCTCATTTTTTTACTGAATATGTCTCTACTTGTATGTGGCTAAGATAACTTTTTCTTTATTTCCATAACAGGGCATATTTGAAGTATTTTTGAGGTTGCTGCAGTCACTAAAGTGTTCTAATGGATCTGGTTTTAAATCCACAAATTATAGGCAGCTTAGTTGTCGCTTGTAGTTCTAGGAATCAGACAAACACTCCATTACTTAGCCTCAGAATGCAAAATCACCCTCTAAGTTTAGTATTCAGGTAAGTGTAGGCATGCCCGCACATGCACACACACATTCACTGTTCTGAACAAGTAGTTAAGAGACAAAATAGCAACACAGGCAAAGCAAAGGAATTGAGTAGAATTAAGTTTATTGTGAAAGCATATGAGAATTACAGGGGGGTTTCTTATTATCTTTACAGAGACATTCAGAGTATATCAGAAGATTGAATCCTCAGCCATAACAGAGACTCATGACTGGCATTAAAATGCAAATAAAAGATATAGAAGAAGAAGAGATTTAAGTGGCGAAGTCTCACAAAATACAAAATTAGCCAGTGAACAATCTTGAGCAGAAACATTTATTGCAATTGTAAGCCTGAGTAGGTGATGTCATTCTGACCCTTTAAAACCTTTAAATGAGCAGTCATCAGTAGAAACGTTTAATAACAGAAACTAATAAAAAATGGACATAGTGAAACATTGACTGCCCTGCAAGTTCTTCCAATTAGTAGCAAAACTGTAGAACATTCATAAGGGAGAAATTCTACATATTATTTCAACTAAAAGGAAAGAACTCTGAGGCTATCAAATTAAAAGATAACTTGGGTATGATTGAACATAGCGTTGTAACTTCATGACTCTTCAAACAGAGTGCATAAATAAGGTCAGAATGAAAATAGCTTCCAGAAAGCCAGACTTCAGCAAAATCTGAGGGTTGGAAAGAAAGATCACTTCAAATATCCTGTATGAGAAGGTGTAAAAGAGATTAGCAATTAAAAAGAATATTAAGGGCGTACAGCTGAGAAACTGTAAGTATGATGAAATATTTTGTTGGCATTTTAAGCACAAAAAAGAACTGCACAGAAAATGGACACCAGGTCAAACTACTGGGGATGGGTGCAAAACCACAGAGCTGCAATCTATGTTTGTTTTAGAAAAACAAAGTCACAACAGGAAACTTGTGGAGTAAATGAACTGCATTGGGAAACCACTTATAAGTAAGTTTTCCAGAAGTAAGATAAAAACAAGAGAGTTGGTTAGTTTGCCCCTTCAGAGACTGGAAGTGACTGACATATGATGCTAAACATTTCTAAACACTTAATGACTTTTTTTACTCTATCTAAAAACTCATTTGTTACCAGACACTATCCTAATTAGTATCAGGCATGAAGGATCAAGACTTCAGCCTGCTATAGCAAGGAACAAATTGATACTTGACTTAATCAGATGTTTTCAAACTGCCTTCATCTGATGACTTTCTTTTCCGGAACGGTGAAAGAATTCATTAATGAAAGCTCAGTGTTGTTTCCTCTGAGAAGCTGTTACAGATGGATATAAAAAAATAACAAAGGTAAAAGTGGTTCACTACTTTATAAAGGAGGTGCCAGAAAATTGCCAATATCCTAACTTCTCCTTCTGAAAAACACGTGGAGCCAATAAGGAAGCTATCTGTGAACACACTGGGTAAAGCAGAGGGATAAATAACCACCACCAACCTTTGTGTGTTAGAAATGAATCATGCCAAACTAGCCTCATTTGCCCCTAGAAGAGGCAAAGGCCTTATGGTTGGAGGTGAAACAGCAGTTGTCACATCACAGTTCCAGTAAGGTTTTCAAGACAGGCTCATGTGCCTTTCCTAGAAAGGAACTAGAACGGTTTAGTTTAGATGAAAATGGCACAGGTAAATAGAAAGCTGAGCAGTTTCCACTCTCCAAAGGGTCTCTGCAGGCTAGAAAAATATTAAATATTTGGATGAATGACCCAGAGAAGCAAACAGAAGGTGTGCTCATTAAGTATGAAGGGTCACCAAGGCAAGAAGACTGTAATTGTTAGCATGAAATTCAAAGAAATCTGGGGAAATTTTAGATAGGGTCAGAAAAAGAAATTACATGCTATTTTTCTAGAGCAAATTATTGTATACAGACAGGAATAAGCAAGCTAGGTCATTGACCAAAAAAGACCTGGAAAATAACATGAATCACAAAGAGAATGAGGATAAGTAATTTTATACTGTTGGGTAAAAGAAAAAGAAAAAAAAAAAGGGGGGGAGACAGAAAAAAGAAAGCAAATGCCTTGCTGAAAAATTGCACCTACAACATTTGAAGTTGATTTTCTCTGGTCTCTACATTACTGTGATAAGGTCTTAAACAAGCTTAGATGCTACAGCAGAAAAGATCTTTCATCAAATTAATATTGTGTGGAATAAGCACAGATGCAGAAAACCTGACCTGGAGATAAGTTTCTAAAAGATTGGATTTTTTTAACCTAAAGAAGACAAAAGTGAAGTGAGATGTATCTTTCTTCAAGTATGTAAAAATAAAGATTCAGAATAGGAAGATGGCTTTCTGTTCTATTTGTATATGACAGACTGTCTTAAAATATTTGGCTTAATTTACAGATTATCATTAACAAATGCATTTCAAATTATAATGAACACAGGAATACATTGATTAAAGTGGTTATTACAGTCTCTGTCACTGAAGGTCAGAACAATTTCTACATCAGAAGGTAAACTAGGTGTGGGAGTATTCTCCCCTAGCTTTAGATGCATGTCTGACCTATTTAGCTCCTACTCTGTACATTCAAAAAAATAAAATGGACAAATTTAATGATCAGTTAATCTTGTCTGTTGTAGACACTTACCATGGGACAAGATTAATTTCTCTCCGGGATTGTTCTACTAATACTTGGGAGATTCTAGACAATAAGACAAATGCAGACATCTGTACTCCAGACACATAAAGCAAGGGAGTTCAGACTTCGAGCAACGTGGTCTAGTGGAAGGTGTTTCTGCTCACGGCAGGGGGGTTGGAACTAGATGATCTTTAAAGTCCCTTCCAACCCAAACCATTCTATACCTCTGATTCTATGATTACCAGGCTTGTCAGTTTAAATGGCTCCAGTACACCCGCCAAGCAGGTCCACATAGGTACTATTAATAATAATGAAATATTAATCCTACAGGTCAAGTACCAGGCATAATGTGGTTCTGTTTCATAAGATACTACATAATCTCAGAATGGATCATTGCTGCAGCATGAAGTGGAGAGCACAATGCTCAGCTCTTGTTCTGATGTGCTGTCCAAGTTTTGAAATTACTTCTTGTGTAATCATTGCCCATGCGTCACTGAGGCCACAAGCAATCAAAATTGTACACCTAAAAGGAGATTTAGAAATTCAATAGAAATCTAAAATTTAGTCTTTGGCTATCTGTCTGACTTGCTTTTTTTTCTTTTTGGTTCATCTGGGGCTTCATAGGGATTCCTTTTATATCAAAGACAATTCAGATCAAAACCTCACTTTTTTTGTCTTTTACAGTTTTCTACAGATAATGAAAAATGAATAATTTTCACTTTTATGGCTATACTTTAATAATTCTGAAATGTGCTCATGTTCATAATTTTTGGTTTTTTAGATTACTACAGATTGATTTGACATCTATGTTTCTCACAGACTATTTATCACAGACATTAGCTGTTTTCTTTGAAGTCTCCTTCCAAATAACCCTTAAATTATAGGGTTTATTCTGTTGAAAGGACACGTAATTCTCATTAGCACCAGTGGGAATTACATCTGTACATCAAAGAAACAAAACTTTTATTTGCTTCACAGGATTAGAGAAGCTGTTCAGATAGTTAAGCTTAGGAGTGTGTTTTAACTGTTTCTCATTATCCTCAACAGAATTGTTGTGGTTTAACCTGGATGGTGGCCAAACATTATGCAGCCACTTGCCCACCCTCCCCTGGCCCAGGAAACAGGGGAGAGAATTGAGGAGGTAAAGATAAGGAGACTCGTGGATTGAGGTTAAAACTATAATGATAATAATAATGGTAATAATAATAATAATGGAATATGCAAATGCCAACCAGCGCATTCTTGGCTAGTGATCCTGGAGCAGAGAAAATCCCGAAAACCACAATCCTGGAAGAGAAAGAACTTCCTGTCCAACTGTCATTTAGATACTGAACATTATATTATATGATATGGAATATCCCATTGGCCAGTTTGGGTCCATTATTCTTATTATACTCCTATCCAGATTCCACAAGTCCTTCTGCATACCTGCACGGTAGGAAAACGTGGTAAACTGAAAAGTCCTTGATTTCTTAGTATCTACTAAAAACATCAGTATATTATCAACACTCTTCTCATATCAAATCCCATACTAAATACAAAACACTGCCATTTTAGCTACTAAGAAGAAAACTAGCTCTATCCCCCCAAAAAAACAGGACAAGGACTGTAAGTCTTCCCTTACTTTTTGCCTCTTCCATATTTAAGGGCATTTGAAAATTCCAGCTTTAAATATTTGGTCTTATATATTTGTAGCACAAATGGATTGTAACGGTTGTAATTCAGAGGGATAGATTACAACACATATATACATATACTATGCTTTAGTGTAGCTCAGCTCTCCTGAGAGATAATAACAGCTCTAAATAACCAAAGGTTATTCAAGGCACAAAATAGTTGTGGCCAGAAATGCAGCTACTTCTGTAGCCTACGCTGTAGTCCTAGTTCTAAATTTGGGATTTGCAGAGAATTGAGGTACTTGGAGCATAGAATTCCAGAGAGTTAATCTGTGCATTTTTGCTTTAATCCCTTTGTAAGCCAAAAGCATTTAAAAGCTTAGTGCTATTGTGCTTTTAGAGATCTACTCATTGCTGACTTCAGGTGTGAGTCAGGCACATTGTTTATGTACGTTTCTTGGACAAGTTGTGGTGACACACCTCTTTTTTCCTTTTCCTTTTCCTTTTCCTTTTCCTTTTCCTTTTCCTTTTCCTTTTCCTTTTCCTTTTCCTTTTCCTTTTCCTTTTCCTTTTCCTTTTCCTTTTCCTTTTCCTTTTCCTTTTCCTTTTCCTTTTCCTTTTCCTTTTCCTTTTCCTTTCCCTTTTCCTTTTCCTTTTCCTTTTCCTTTTCCTTTCCTCTTGGTGCAAACAACTGCCCACAATGGAAGATATTAATGCTACCTAATGTAGGCACTTGCATTTGGTACAGTTCAGAGAATATAAAGTTAGAAGTCTCTTCTTCCTAGACTGTCAGGTGGAATAATTAAGGTAGATCTGTCAGATGTTCCCCTGAGCTAGATGACAGGAACACAATGTATAGTGAGTGCCTGCCATGGTACAATCCCTCAGTTATATACCTGAAGTTATAGAGTAATTGTACCCTTCTCCTTTCTCCTAGGTTGTTGGCTCTTAATGAAGTTCTGCCTTTGAAATTAGCAATAGTCTGAATTTCATCCCCAAGCAAGTTCTTATGCCTCCCAGCTGGTAAGTAGGTCCAAAAGTCTGGGCAGCTAATGGTCTCTCAAGATAATAGATTATTCTCAACAATATTTGTACAGCTGTTAAAGCATATAACCTGTGGAGATAGTCACAGCCTCTGTATCACAGCTGTGAGCTGAATAACAATCAGCAGCTCTAACACATCTGTTCTGACTTTCTCTATTGTTATATTGGCTTAATTCTCTTTTGTATGAAATATATCTTGAATAAAAATATGTAATCATGGTCTTTAAAACAAGTAACAGAAAAAACACTATAGTCCTTTCTAAGTAGTTATTTATATAACTCTTGTATTTGAAAAAAATATGACTTTTTTTTTTCTTCATTCTGAACTATTTAACATCAATTCATAACCATGGGATATCTATTCTCCACTATCAAACTCCGGTTTCCTCTGTAGGCTCTTATAAGAGTTATCAAATCACATCTTCATCTTTGCTAAGCTTTCAGACACAGTGGATGACTTCATGGACTCTAAAGCATCTTTCCAGTCTGTCATCTGTTCTCATGGCTTTTCCATGACATCTTCTCAGTCTGACAGCAACCTCCTCAATCAACAGTTTCTGGCCTATATAAAGAATTTCTGTGTGAGATGGCAACAGTGCCAAACACAAGCACTCTGATTGCTTCAACCCCCACAGATTGTACATACCCAGAAGTATTTCCTGGTGCTGTCTGTCTGGCAAAGAACAGTCTGCATTCATACTACTAACCCCTCTTATCAGTGACCTCTTTCCTCCCCAAAAAAGTGACCATTCCAAGAATGAAACGTTCTGAAACAATTAAAAATTTTAATCTTTAATTATGCCCCCCAGATTATTTGTCTCTGGATTTATTCCTTACTGAAAATTGTCTTTCTAAAGCAAGAAGAAAGTTTATTATTTTTTATTTTATATTTTTTTCCATATAATAAAACAAAGCATATACTGATCTCTTGTACCTCAGTATCAGCTCAATATGAGGTCTACTGAAGAACTGTCCTTACTTCAGATGTTACTTCATGATTAAACTATGGTCTTCTGGGAATTGCATAAAAAGTTTTCTGAAAATCCCAAAGATTCAATGTTGGTAGCATCAAGCTGCAAGTACACATCATGTAAATTGTTCTTCACAACAATATTTAATATAAAAGTTATAAAAATAAAACCTCTTATTGGAAGTTGTGAGTGTCTGGAGTTTTGTTCGTTTGTTTGCTTGCTTTTTTAATCAATCGGATTATTTTCAAGTAGACATGAAGTAGAAGTTACATCTTCTTTTTAGCATTTGTAATTTCATTTTTACATCAAGACATGTACAAGAAAAACTAAAACTCATCGAACCTGCAAAGAAAAGTGAATTTTCATATGTACCCATTCATAATGTATTTATGACCTTGCTGTCATAGTAGTGTTGCTTGTTGTAAGGTTTAACTTTTCTGTTATTTGAAATGAAATGGGATTCTTTATATATTGAAGTGGTAATTGGTTGCTTCCATTGATATGGGTTATTGATAAAATTTTCCCCTTAACAGTCTAGTTATTTCTCACCTTATTCTCACACTGAGCAACTTCGATTTTTCTCCAGCGAAAACTAATTTTTGAAGCTCTTTATATATTCAACAACCAAACAAAAGTTAAAATTGCAGTATGTGACAGAGGTGGAAAATAATTTATTTCACAAAAAGAGTATAAAACTCACCTTTCAATGAAGCAAATACACAGAATGTACAGGTTTGGCTTCCTGGCTGTCTCCCATGCTGAGCTTCTTCCTGCTTCAGTCACGATAAATGCATACCTTTCAGATGGATGCAAGTTCTGCCTTTGGTCTGAAACTAGCTTAAAAAAGTGATGATGAGTAACTGCCATCATGTATAAGCTTATGCCACTATGTCACTTACAGGACTTTGTGAGGGGAGCAGAAATTGCCTTCTCCCAGCCTGGTGGGGCAGTGGGAAGATGTACTTGGATGCTGAAAGGGAACAGGCTTGCACAGGGAAGGAGGGCCATCCACCTTCAGGTTACACCCAGAAACATCAGCGGGTGAATTTAGATGCCAGCTGAAGCAGCGCTTTGTGTTTGACTTCAAAACTGCGCTTTGATAAGGAGTATGTACATAGCCATACAACTCATATTTTAGTCACAGACATTACTGGCCTTTTTGTAAGAGGTGAGACAAAGTGTAACGACTATGCTATGCAGAATATGGAATACTCCTAGTTTAAAACTTTTCATTATATCTTAAATTAAAATTTTGAATGAACTTGAAAATTTATGGGCTTGAAGCTTTGCAGCGAGAATACTTTTGCTGTTGTGTTTTGCCTCTAATAATACAGCACAGGTCTCATAAAAACTAACAAAGGTATGAGTTAAAAATTATTTATAAATGTACTTTGAAGTTAACTTTCTTACTGAAATAGAAATCTAGCTCTTTTTCTTTTTATGGGAGTGTGACATGGTGTCCTCCATCCCTATGATACTACGCAAATTACTTCAGACTTCGGGACTGAAGCTATTTTCTTCGTAGGACATAAGCTTAGGCTTGTATTTAAAATATTGGACAACTAATAATGCTTTGAACTTCAAAACTATCAATATCAGGCGAGTTTATTTCAACAGAAGTGGAAAAGCTAACCACCAAACAAAGCACTCTGAAAACAGAGTCTTCATTAATGTCTGCCATGTTACTAAAACTTGCATAATATTTGGTGTATACAGTGAAAAAGAAAACCAAGAGAGCAAGATTGTGGCTGTTGCCACAGCTATAAGCAGGTACAATTGTCAATTTGAAATGAATTGAAAGAGAAAAGAACTGAGTCAAATGCAAAAAGACAGACCACTTTTAAAATGAAATCAGTGCAAGATCTCATGCATGTCTCCAGGCAGAAGCCTATCACTGGAGACTTTGGCAATGAGCTTTGTGAGAAAAGAAAATATTCCCGATTTAATTATCACTTCAGGTGAAATCGTCAAGTCCAGCTGTTTAGCAGAGATATAGAGTGACATAAAACTTTGAGATTCTGAATATTGCTGAATGCTGGAGTACTTCGATACTAATACCAGGCAAAATCATCTGAGAAATTCAATTTTTATAATGCAATTAGAACTTCACAAATCAAATTTCTTTTTTTTTTTTATACCTTCCTGAAGGTATTGCTCAGGGACCGAGGTAAAAAACCAAGTTCTGTCTTAAGTCTAAATTTCATGACAACAGACTGCTTTGAGGAACTATTCCTATTCCCATGCAGTCTCGTCAGTCATTGAAAAATCATATTTAAGATTTTTCCATCTTAAATACTCACAGACATATGGGCTCTGTTCAAGTGCCTCTTTTCCTGACACTACTTTGCCTCTATTTGCTTTCTCTATCTCTTATTCTCATGCACTTTAGACCCTCACTTTCTTATATATTATTACATATGCATAGTACATAGCTATACGGACTATAACACAGAAAGCTCAAATGAAGTTTTCTATTTGGCAAATGGATGCTATTTTCTAATGTCACAGATATTTTTTTTTAATAAAGTGGATGATAATTAATTTATCTTACATTTAGAAAGGCACATCACAATATCACAATAGCAGTGACACAGTGTTTGTTACAATAGTCTATTTAAATAAGCTTTCAAATAATAACAGAAATCAATTCCAAATCTGTACTCCCCTTTCACACCATAAAGCAACTAAATTTTCATTACATGTTCTTTAAAATGATTAATTTTTGAGAGAATATTTCTCATTATTTCTCATAGTTGGAACCTGTGTTTTTCTCACTCTCATACGCAAAAGCCTACAGTTGAGTTAAAAATTAAGGAATGATTAACTAAAGGTGGGAAAATATGACAGAGCTTTTACCATTATAGCAAAAGTCAAAAGTTACAAATGCAAAATTTTCAGAGTTAAGTCTAGTAGAGAAAGAAGTGTTAGTAGTTCTTGGAATGTGTTGAGGGCTCGAGTACTCCACCTGTTAACCAGTCTGGAATCTATAGGACAAGTCAAACACCGCAATCGAAATATTCCTGCTCTCAGAGATCAGAAATAATTGCAACGTGCAAATTTATGCACTTACTGAAGTTAAAAACAAATCCAATAACACTGAAACGTATGAAGATTGTTTTAAATACTTAACTCTATACTCTTTCACCTAAGCATAAATCTCTAGTAATTCAAGCACTTGATTCAAAATTCCAGTTGGACCAATCAACCAAACAACAAAATTCAATATATTTCATAAAGATTTGTGACTAGAACATAATCTATATATTTTTATAGATAGCCAAACATTACATTGTGGTATCAGCTAAAGTACCAAAGTTTTGTTTATCAAACTCTAAGGCTATGAATTTGAAAATCTAGGGAAAAATACTTTAATTCTATAAATTCAGAGCTTTATCTCATAATACTACAAGAGAGAGTTTCAAAAAAATATTTATGAGCCAGAGGTCTAATTTGAGAATGCAAAGTTAATATTTTGTACCTTACTTCCATATCCATAAAAGTGTCTTTTTAATTATAAAAGTACAGATGTCCATATCTAATAACAAAAAACTCCCAATTGCATTAAAAAATGCTTAAGAAAGGACTTAATCTGCTTACATTGGTTTTGACAAGGGCAGTGAAGGAGGAAAGACAATTGAGATTGCTTTTTCCACAGAGATGGCTAGAATTTAACTGAAAAAATCCCCCAAATTTAGGAGAATCAGCTCAGTGACTTGTTCCTAAATGAGTGAGATTTTCAGATTGCTCAATTGCAGCTGGTTATCATTCTTAAATAATAATAAAATTAATTGCAGTGCAAACTGTCTTTTCAGCTTCATACATCCTACACTGACAGTAACAATTTTTGTGGTTTAATTGTGATCATAATTATAGCGAGCAGTAGAATGGACACATAGTACTAATTTTATGGCAATTCCTTTGTAACAAAGCATAACAGTCTTGCTTGAGAAAAAGCCAAAAACATTGTTTCTCATTGTTCTGCTGCACCTTTAGAGATCTAGTTTTTCTAAAATATTCCTTAACAATTTGGCCTATTAAAACCTATATGTGAGTTGCGAGTAAAAATTACTTGTCATTTTATTGCCTTTACTGAATAAGCAGATAACATACTGCCCTGGTTTCAGCTGGGATAGAGTTAATTTTCTTTCTAGTAGCTGGTATAATACTGTGGTTTTGATTTAGGATGAGAAGAAAGTTGATAACAGACCGATGTTTTAGCTGTTGCTGAGCACTGCATACATTAAGTCAAGGACTTTTCAGCTTCTCACACTGTCCTGCCAGCGAGGAAGCTGGGGTGAGCAAGAATTTGTGAGGGGACACAGGTGGGACAGCTGACCCCAGCTGGCCAAGGGTGTATTCTATACCATATGATGCCATGCTGAACATGCTCAACAATAAAACTGGGGGAAATTGGTCGAAGGGGTGTGGCAGCTGCTCGGGGACTAGCTGAGCATTGGTCAGCCAGTGGTGAGCAATTGCGTTATGTATCACTTGTTTTGCATATTCTTTTATCGTTATTGTTTTCCTTTCCTTTTCTGTCCTATTAAAATGTCTTTATCTCAGCCTATGAATTTTCTCACTTTAACTCTTCTGACTCTCTCACCCATCCCACTGTTGAGGGGAGTAAACAAGCAGCTGTTTGGTTCTTAGTTTACAGCTGGGGGTAAATAATGACACATGCTTTTATCATTGAAAATGAACTGGAGGTATGTAAAAACATGTAGATACCAACTCTTCTAATGAATCTTGACTACCAATTGACATTTCATTCATATACAAGCTACAGTCTTTATCATGTGAGTTTACAGTAGCTTCTAACTTTAATGAACAACATGACAGCGACTGAACTGTTGAGATACTGCAATTTCCAGATCTGTAGGAGAGTGACAGGGTTTGTGTATGTGCTTTATATGTTTTACATTTCATTTATCTACATGCATCCAGCAGCAAACAATCACTGAAGACTTTACAAAAGCCCTTATTTGCCCATTTAGTGCTTCACTCCTGGAGGGAAAAACTAGAAAGAAACACAAAGGGGGGAGAAAAATGACTTGAGTAACATCCATTCTCATCCAATGAACCTTAAACCAATTTTAACCCCTGCTTTAAGTTAATTGCAGTGCCATAACTTCTCTTTCCCTGAAAGATAGATAAAAAAATAGAAGGAGCATAGTCCAAGCATTTATCAAGCGTTGATCAAAAAGAGATAAGTAAGTCTCTTGATTAGCTTTGTGTATAGTGACTACAAAGGTTAAGGGTATCTGGACTGCATTAGGAGTGTTGCCACCAGGTTGAGGGAGGTGATCCTTCTCCTCTACTTAGCGCTGGTGAGGCTACACCTGGAGTGTTGTGCACAGGTCCAGGCTCCTCAGCACAACAGAGGATATGGAGTTACTATGGAGGGAGTTCGATGTAGGGTCACAAAGATGGTTACAGGACTGGAGCATCTCTTCTGTGAGGAAAGCTGTGAGCACAGGGACCTTTCAGCTTGGAGAAGGATCAGGGGGATCTCATCACTGTATACAAATACTTGAAGGAAGTGTGTGAAGAAGACAGAGCCAAGCTCTTCCCTGTGGTGTCCAGTGAAAAGATCAGAGGCAACGGGCACAAACTGAAAGCCAGGAGGCTCCGTCTGACCATGAGAAAACATGTTTTTACTGTGAGGGTGACTGATCACTGGCACAGGCTGCCCACAGGGATTGTGAAGTCTCCATCCTTGGAGGTATTAAAGAGTCATGTGGACATAGATGGTTATGGGAAAACAGCTCTAGGTGACCCTGTTTGAGCAGGAGGGTTGGAAAAGATGAACTTCAGAGGTCTCATCCAACCTCAATCATTCTGTGATTCTGCAGTAATGGAGTCATCATGTCTAAAGAAACACAGACTAGCTTGATTGTATTGTGAATGTATGAAAATGGTGGAAAACAACTAAGACAGAACATATGTCTCTTACGATTATTCTACTGAAATATAGAAAAGAAGATATGTATAGAATTCTATACAATTTATATCATACACTTTGTAGAATATAAAAAGCAAAATGTATCTCTCTTTACCAGGATTTGGGGGGACACCTTATTTACTTAAATTTCTATTACCAAAACATTAGAGCTAGAACTGAAACTTGCTCTTTATTAAGGATAACAAAGTCCTTCCATCTCATCTAAGATTATAAACTTGATAAATATTTTTCAAGTAAGAAAACGAAGTACAGCCTTCCATCAGTTCAGAAGTTAGGCACAGGCCAACACTCAGTTTGTACAACAATTTCTAGTAGAGCCTGAAGCATAATGTACGCTTCTTCTCACATGCAGGTATCAAGAGGATTTGTGGAAACCATAAGAAAGGCACTAAAGAGTATTATCCTCTCTATTCTATTAGTCACTCGATCTGGCAGTTGGAAGCATATAATCCAAATGGAATATGTATTATACTATTAAGACATCTCTTTTTCTGAATTAAACACATTGTACATGCATACAATCTAGTAAAATAGGAGTAATTTCCTTACACAGGATGAAGTTAGCTTATTTTTCCTTTTTAATATCAACAGAACAATGGCTCTTCATAAAACTAATTGAAATATGCATAAAAACACTATAACATTATGCAGAAAAAAGATACTGAGAAGCTTCCCATCTACCTTAGCATTTTCTATTTCACCTGCATATTGCCTAGGAAAAGGGACATGGAATATATATTTCAATAAAAATGTAGAATCCTGCTCTGCAAATTATGTAGAATATTAATTTTTATTTCTCAATTTAAGAGGTTAATTTTGGCTTTGTTTTTTAATGTAGAGACTATACTGCTTCCTAAGATTTATAAGATTTAAATACAGGGAAAATAATCTCTGTCTCTTCTTAAGGTGGTTGCAGTTCATCCAGTGTTGTAATGAGTGATTTAAATCAACGTCAGCAGCCTCAAAGGAAATTGAAGCTTTTACATTTCAAGTTTCGTATTACCTTAATCAAGAAAGCAATCATCTTCTGTATGTCCTTGAGGTTTTAACCACAGACTTTGGAGCAGTGTTAGGGAAATCTCACTGGCTGCATATCTTAAAACAGTGATCCCCCAAGCATCTGGCCATGTTGTTGTCACAGAGAGAGGCTTTGAGAGGAGCTGTAGGGTCTCTGCTGTGGGACCTGTGTCTGACCTCCTTCACCTCACTTAAGTGAGAACACCTCCCTGGCTCATGGTCCTCTCTTTTAGTCATCTTCAGAAGAGGCAACTGCACAGTCAGGAGCAAAGTCAATAATTACTGTAACATGGGGAAGCTCACTGAGCCACCCTGAGCTCGGGGCAGGATCTCTGCTGTTTGCTTTTCCTTTCCCTTAGCCAGTTCCCACCACTTTTTTGGTTCTTCCTTAGACTTGGCTTTCAATCAGTTGATTGCCTGCTGCCCATCACATCCCTGGAAGAAAAATGTATCCCAGAAGACATCCCACCATTACAAATCCAAGAAGAAACACTTTAAACTACTTTTTCAAAGACATACTGTCAACTGGCATAGTGTTCTTTTCTAAGCTAGTCAGATCGACTTCAGCTACAAAGAAATGTTTGTTAGGTTTCTTCTTTTTTCCTGTGTTATAAGAAAAAGCAAGCAGGAACATTTTAGTGCATAAACAATCTCAGAGCCTTAGGATAGTAGGAATTTATATTTCTGCACATGTTTTGCAGCTCTGGTACATGCAAGGTAGTTTGCCCCTTGCTGTGAAAAGTAGCCTACCTGCATTTTCGTAGTGAAGGTATGTGAAATCCTCTGACCAATTCTTTTGAAATAACAGATGTTCTGTAGATTAACACCCAGGCTTTCTTTGCTGTAACTTTCCTCATCCATGCCTTCTTTTCTGTCTTCTTTTGTCTTCGTTTCTTGCCTGTTTGTCTCACATACTGCAAGGTCTTAGTGACACAAGTGGTGAGTTTTGTCTGAAGTTGCTTTATAGCCCTATACAGATATTCTCATAGCAGTTTTCCTTCGAGTCATTTAGTAACTATTGTTTGCTAGATAGTATAATTGTTGGTCCTTTAATGAATGGATGAATCTGGCAATTGATAACCCTGGAAGGTGAAACAAAAAGACAGCTCTTTTTCTGCTGCAGCCTAAAATTCAAGAGGTAAATATGCACAGAGATTAAGAAAGATTTGATTCCCTGAGATCCCTGACATTAAGGACTGATTTTGTTTAAATATAAAGATATGAAATGTTTAACATTGAGTGGTATTTATTTTTTCTGAATTCATTTTTTCTGAATTTAGACATCTAAAGATAGGCATCTAGTTTAAAGCTGTTGTCTAGAAAACCTGAATCATTAGAGGAGAAAGGTGTGGCATACCTAGCCTAGTGTCCTCTTCCCTACCTGAGAAACTCTCAGTGTTAGATCAATCATATCAAGAGTTTTTCTTCCCTCTTGTTCATGTCAGAAGCATAGATAAGATGACTTGTTTGGCCTATCTTGCCTAACTCATAGACCCTTAATGAATCCTGCCCAAAGTATATAAACATCTTGGGTCAAAACTGTCTCTCTGAAATTAATGGGAATTTTTGTCAGTTTACTGCAATGAGTTTAATATTGAATCTTTGATAAAGTACAAGGACATGGTGTTTCGGTAGTTTGCAAGTGCAAAGGACTGGGGAGGAGAAGAAAGTGTAGTAGTTAGCAAAGGCCAGAACCTGTTACTCAATCTGGGTCCAAATATTTAAACCTCAAGATTGTTTTATAAATATAGCAAAAACAAATGGAAAATTTTAAAGAACAAAGCATGCTATTTAATTTTAGATCATTTGCACTGTAAGTAATTGATCTTTATAATATCTAAATCAATGGATAAGAGCAGTAAGGCTGCTTATAAAAAGGCTATATGAAAATTAAGGCTAATCATACTTTCCAGTATAGCACAGCTGAGAAGACCTGAATTTACAGCATTTGAAGCCATTTTCCTTCAAAGAGTAGATTTTTCTTCTACAGAGACAGAAGGCTAAGATCTGAAAAAAGAACTTTCAGGAAATAATCTGTGGTAAACCAGTAAAATAGTTCATAATTTACACTTCGTTATGAAATAATCCCATGAGCATTAATCACTTTGAGTCATTGGCAAGGGTTTCCTTATTTCTGTGTTTCAGGGAAGAACACTTCTTGACAGCTTTCTGTAACTATGTTCACAGAAATAATTGACTGGAAAACCAAAAATCTAGAATAACAGTGGAGACAATCTATATCTATGCTATTTTTTTCCTATTTCTCTTCAACTTTATTGTCAGAACTTATTGTTTGAGCTTTAAGTTTCAGTGGGAATAGTTAGAAATTCATGCAGAATATATCTTGAAAATATTTGTTACTGATTTTAACCTATTTTTCTGTGGATTGTTACTGCTTTCAGTCTTACATAAGGTTAGTGGCTAGTGACATTGCCACTCTTATTTCAGTCTGTCAGGCAATGGAAATGAGACAGAGCATTTACAACTTCATCTGCAGTACAGAAAGAAAGAGGCAAAGCAATTTTCAAGAAAATGTGCCCATGCTCAATTTTGAGGGGATTAGGTATTTATCATTTCAAACAATGATTAGACACAAGTGGAATGCATACATACATACACAAGGAGGCATAATGTAGACTAACTCCTAAGAGGAACACTACCACATGACATGACGCTGTTGCAATGGAGCAGACATTCTCCATGGTTTACTCTCAATAGGTAGAATTGTCAGATATGTTTGAAAGAAAGTGTTCACCAGCCATCACATACTATCAGGTAGACTACACATGGCAAGTGAAGGAGACTTTTTTGTATAGCCACCTAGCCAGCTAGAGTTATCTCCACCACCACCATCCCATTTGCCATCAGAATCATAATTTACCTCTTAGCACGTTTCCTGGTTGACAGGTCATTCCACCAAGATAAACCAAGTCAGATCATAGGTGCAGCAAGCTATTTGTCTGGTAGTGTCTAGAAATGTAAGATTAGAGTATAAGAACAAATAATAAAGAGGTCTGGGGCTTCTTTTATTTTCCCAGCAGTCAGTGATCTAGAAATTTTATGACCTAGAATTTGAATTAAAATTATCATAGTTAATAGCCACAGCTGAATCTGCTCTTGGTGAATTTAAGTAATTCTTCTTTTGATCCTGCTTACACTTGTAATGTTTAAAGAATTCCTGTAAAAGCAGGTTATCTTGTGGGAAAAAAAAGGGCTTCTTTTTCAGTCTAGGACCCAATCGTAACACTCAGTTAAATAAATAAATAAATAAATAAAAAATCAACTTTTATCTACCCTTTCCTTACCATTCATAACTATATAATTTCTCAGATCTCCCTTCAGCTGACATTTTTTCTAAGCAGAATTTTCAAGTGAATTATCCTTATTATAGAAGCATTCCCACACCATAAGATTGTGGTAATCTTGTTAATCATATTTGCACATGTTTTTTTCCTGTTTTACTACATGGATTCTGAGCAATTCCAGTGGAAAAATTAAAACATAAACTCCATAAAACTTTATTAACAAAAGTAGCAGCCCATCCAAAGAACAGCAGCCATTGAAGCAGTTTTCTGGTGCTAGATATTGATGATACTTGAGGTAACTAGGACATTTGTTCACATAACAGGTGTAACTAGCATAAGACCTGCAAGAGATGTGATCGCCTGGAGTAGTGGTTGAATATTTGAACACAACATTTAAGTGAACACTACCTTTTTTAAAGGCCTAGTCCATCTATTTGAGGTAGCTGGAGTGATCCATACCCTTGAAAATACCTATTTAAAGATAGAGTGCTTCAAAGGAAAATTTTCTGTCAGCTCTAGTGCCTGGTTTTCCAAAAAAGACATCAGCAATAGCACTGACTAATCTTGAACATAACTTCTCCGAAAGTAGCATCTGTTTCTTCCATTTTCTCAGTGTGTCATTATCCAGTTGAGAAACAAGCTAGAATTTAGTCTTTGCATCAGGAGTTATAACACAGTCACATGTGAAAACTGCTGACATGCACATTACAGAGCAGCAAAGGAAAACCATTCTAGCACTACTTTAAAATTGAAACAGCCACCTAGGTATTCATTATGACAAAATACAGACTCATAAAAAAAGCAAAATAACTATTCTTTGGAATTAATTTTGCATACATCTTGATTTCTGAGAAAGAAAAAGTCAAAACTCAAAAAGAGCTTTGTAAAATATAAACGAAAAAAATTCAATAGTTCTTCTTGAATATCTGTTGCAGCACAATTAAATTTGACAAACACATATTCTTGTGTTGCCTTAAAGTTCACTCTTTATGTGAACATGAAATCACATGTGAGAAAGCCATTGCTTTTCAAGTGTGTCAGCCCTACCAAAGGGCTAATGTTTATAATTGATATGTATGAAGTAAAGTAATAAATAGGAACCAACAGCATTTTGACTGTTTTTCTAATTTCCTGGAGTCAGTCCACTGGAACAAAAACTTCATAGCTGATAGTAACTCAATGGAATATTCTTTTAATCATTTCCATTTTATGAATATGGCATTCTATTTTTCCATTACTAAAGACGAAAGTATTTTTCTTTTCTGTTCTGTTCTCTTCTCTTCTGTTCTGTCTCACTTTAGCCACTAAGGCTACTTCATTTCATTTGAACAGGACAATGAGTCAAGGATATGGGAATTTTTGTATCTAGTTATTCCTGCTGGAACATCAAATTTTTAAATATCACTGAAGAATAAGCCAGTTTATTAGCCCAGCAGCTTCACATTCTCACAACACTGCTTACCTGGCTTTCTTTGGAAGACGAAAGCTCGTAAGAAAAATGCTGGTTTATTGAAAGCTAGTCATAGGAAGGTCTCATATGATCACTCAGCCTGACTTCTTAACCTTGGTCCTGGTGTTTAACCCTGCAGTTCTAATGAGTTCAATAACTTGTGATTTGATTCATAGAATCATCCCCTTGGAGTGATTGACCCAGCAAAGTCTAGAGAGAATAAATACTGAAGTTCATACATGAACTGGAATTATTTGTACTCAGAGTACACCTTTTTCCTCGGTGACTCAAGAGATCCACACTTCACTATCTGATGGCAAAAACCCAAGATGTTTCAAAAATTCTATGAATGTCCCATATGTTTTGTTAGATTTTTGCTGGTTTTATAATATAATATTTTCTTGTAAAGTTGTGTGCATGAATTTCCATTAATATATAATGTTTTTTGCCTTTATCAGAACAAGGAGATATATAGATATATATCTCATTTTGATATACTATTTTATTTAACTCTCATTGAAACAAATGAAAAAGCAAAACAGAAAATAAAGCAGTAATAGAAAAATACATGGGAATTATTAAGAAGTATTTGTTAAGACTAAAGGGCTGAGAAGAGTTTTATTATTGATTATCAAAATAATTTACAGATGAACTTAATTTTTAAATAAGGTATTTTTACAAAAAAGTAATGCCTTAACATTTAAAAAATGTTGTCTTCCCAAGCAATACTGAAAGCTTCTTTTAATGGCTTTACATTCAGCAGTTCTTGCAATGTGAATGAAAAACAAGGTCCTTAGTCAGATCCAAGTTAAAAGAACACAGCTGCTTTGATGGGAAAATTTCCAAAATAGTTTTTCAGTACTTCATAGGAACAACCATATTTAAACATGCAACTTTCTGGTTTGCTTGGGTGGACAGAGGCAAAACTTCTTTTTTTTTTTCCCCCCAAATGTTAATGCAATTAATTAAGGATGAGGGGTGGTTCACTGTGATATTCGTTACAGCAATAAAAGTCCAATTGTTTTCAACAAAACCAGGATTTAACTCCTTGAGTTCTGCTTTTAAGTTCTGAGTTGAATATATCATTAACTCATCAATTAAGAGTAGTAAGATAATCAGAAAAACTCTGTGAAAAACTGTCTAACTTGGGAAAATTTCCTCTCCTCACAAAACAAAGCATTTGATTTCACAATTGTCATTTGACAACATAATTGTCCTCTCTTATGCTCAAAACTCAAAATTCAGCCAAAGCTTCCAGGAAATTTGGCCTTTCTTTTGAGGTTTCATTATTTCCAATTGTAGTAAAAGTAGTGTGATTTAAAAATTATTCTGAAAGCTAGATATAATCAGCCACAGTGTGAGTTTATGGTGCATGTTCAGTTTAGTTTTTCCTGGAAAAATCTATGTCTGTATAAATTCACTTCTGTGAAACAATGAATTCCTCACTCAAACCTAGTTCTGCTTAAGTGACTTATTAGAGACAAAGAACTAACTAGATATAGATTTTTTATAGATTAGATCCACAGGATAATTGATAGAAAGTAGTATGATGAGAAAACACTTGGAAAAAAAAGGAAGGGACAATGGCAGTTTAGATTTAAATGCTTCAATGTTGAGTGACTTGGCTTACTTCAGGGAAGACTCAGATGGGATATCCAGCAGAAGGAGGAGCAAGCTGTCTTTGACTCCAGACGGGAAAGACAGAGATTGGGGCTGAATTCCCAATGGGACCTAAGATAAGTCATTTAGTGTCTCAGATTTACATTTGTGTAACAATGAGTAACAAATCAAGCCAATTTTTTCACTTGGCAAGCTGGTGCTCAGGACTAACACCTTTACCTTCCATTGTCTTTACATTCACTGAGTCTTCAGCTTCTCTTTGTATATCTGCCTTTGGGGGTCTTTCACATCAAGGACTCTTGGCTATTTTCTTGTCATATAGGACCTCATGTATATATCTGCAAAAGTAGTATTGACCCTACAGTTGGAGATTATACACATCCTCTGAAAAACTCTACCAGAATGGTACAGAAGTGCAGACTTCTGCTTAATTATCTAGTAAGTGTCTTCTTTCTTGTTCTTTCTACCACAGAGATGCATCTTTGAGAAAGATAACAAAAAACTCAGATGGTCTAAAAATCATCTACACAGATGACATTTCTAAAAGTCTGCACTTCTGTGTGGAAAATACAAGGAAGATGAAAATCCTTTGAGGCCTCTGTGTCAATAAAAATAGGTGCAGCCTTCACTAAGGAACTCAGATCAATTTAGACATCTTCAACTCTGACATGCCACTTACAAGGTGGCTTATAGAGAAAGTGCCTATGTAGGGAAAAACATCAAGAATGCCTATACAGCATCCTCATTCATTCTGCTCCTCCCTCTTAACAGGTGCTTTACTCTGTGTCCTTTAGAATGTCTCCTTAAGGTCTTTTCTGTGTTGATAATGTAAAAAATAGAAGTATCCACTTCTACAGAACAATCATAAACCCAAGAGGAAAATCATGGAGAAATTAGTAACTTTGATTTTTAGTTTGCAACTTTAATTATGTTCTTTTAATGATTTCTTTTCATGTTACTATCTTACATGACAAACATATTGTACACCCCAGTTGGATACTTGCAGAGCTGCTCTTTTGAATCCCGTGATATTAGGCCTCTATGTTCTTACATTTTTTCTTGATCTGAATGGATGCCAGGTGCAATCACTACCCCTATACCCTAAACATGCAAAGGAGATTTTGCAGCATGGCTTACCTAGAGGATCAGACATAGACTTTCAAACAATTTCAAAACCTTTCCCCATGCAGCAGCTTTACAAGCCATTTAGGAATATATTTTTTCCTCCATTTCAGAAGCACCTAATAGTGAAAGTACAAATATTCTCTTGTTTGGAGCGCTTGTAATCAGTCACCTACTTAGCAGAGGACAAGCATATATGCAGCTAGAAAGAACAGATATTCACTCTTATTTTCCTGTTTTAGGTTCCTCAACATTCCCAAATATGTTTTGGTCTTAGATCAAATGAATACTGGATCCTTTTACCCAGAATACAATTTTGAAGTGTCTGTTTGTTTTTCAGACAACTAATCTCCTTGCTTGCTTTGCCCAAATCTCCTCTTTTCCTACTGCAATATTTTCATAAACCACTTCATTTTTTTTCTCCTTTTTGTTTAGTTACTAAAGGATAATAGTAAGAAGGGATTATAATTATGAAATCTGCTCCTGCACTAAAAATTGTCTCTCCCTCTATTAATAGGAAAATCACTGTGTAACAATCACTGTTGGTATACCATTTTCTTTCTCTCCAGACTTATAAGCCTTGTTGGAAGGCCATAATGCTAGGATTTTGTTCCATAGTTGGTCACAGAGAGAAAGCAGCTTGTTCTGCTAAAAATAGCAGAAAATCAGAATGGTCAATGCTTAATTATTCCTATTTTTTTTGTGAACCACAAAACGTCTGATTTATAGTAGAAACTGTTGGTTTTGGTGTCATTGTTCAGCAAAGGTTCAAGGCCAGAGAACATCTTGTTTCTAAACATCTTTCCAGAGAATGTCAGTCATTTAGATTGCTTCGTTCTTCTGTGTTCAGGTTTAAATGCTGTCCATGTAAAATGCTTTGCAGGGTAATTATTAATTGCTATTTCATTAAAAGAAATCAAAATACTTTCAGAACTGGAAAATAAAGAAATAAATAACCACAATGAATGCATTTCTATGTTAATTTCTACATACTAGGTTAACATAAGGGCACAATAAATTGTTGAAAAAAGCTACTGAATTTCCTACGGCTTGTTGCTACTTGTCTTTCCCATTTTCCCATTTTGCCACAATTGTCTCCTATCAACACTTTCCCATAAAGACATTTCCTTTCCTCTTAAACCAATTTATTATGATCTTTTTTTCAGCAGTCTTAGTTAGTTCACATAGTTTTGTCTTTGTCCATAGAGTCAGATAAACTTTTTCTTTTTTCTTCATTTCAAAATGTAGAAAAAGCTGATAGAAAGAAGTGAAGAAGTTAATCTAAAATAACAGCCAGAATGAAACATGGTGTAGAAATTCAATAGAAGAATCTTGTATTTTGGCAGGCACAGTGGTGTGAGACAAGTAAGAACTTGTTCCATTCAAACCAAGTTTCTTTGTTTCTTTACTTAAGTGGCAGAGTTCAGTTTCCAGCTTGGTGCTCTAAGACTTTTGCTCCAGGTTTCTAAACCCAATAACTACTGATGACCACTTTCAATCAGACTTTGGGCCTGATGTCCGGTGCAATTAGAAGCCCCCAGGGAGGCGGTGGTGGAGCAGACAGGCATTGCTCATTTCTATGTTTGTACCCCCTGGTTGCCTGGAAGGGTCTCCACCAGCAATGGTCCCAGGGTTCATATTCTGCCCTAGCAGAATATGTCCTAGTAATCTCATCTGCTCTATTTAATAGCTGGATGGAAACTTCATTATGCTGTAAATCAAGCAGACAAAACTGAATAGCAAGTGATACCTGTTAGAATGACAATACTGTGTTTTGTCGCTCTTTAAGCAATGAGATGGGGAAGGTGCTTGTATATTTTACCCTACTTGATACACTTAGAAATGATGAAACAATGTAGAAATATTAAAAAATACATTTTATTCATGACAGTGCTGCATCTGACTTACCTGTGACATGCAATGCTGCTTTAATTTTACCTATAAATAATTTTAATACAAGTTTATTTTTGTGCTATGCTTTCTGAATTAAAACTGGCTTGGTAAATAATAGTATCTAATGCTATTGCCTTCCACCAGTGTCAATGAGGGCACTAAGGTCATAAATGACACTTGTAAGCCTAAAAAATAAACTCTTTATTTGGATTTTGATTCTTGTCTTTTCTGTGCAGTGTTACTGCCATAGTAACAGCAAATTGATACTGTCTCAGTGTGTTTTACACTTTCATCTGTATCACTGTTATTCTTGCTAATCAATGACAAATGCAGGACTAAAGCTGTGCTGTGATGAGGCAGGGGGAGAATGAGTGCACTGCATTTCTCCAGGAAAGCAATAATTGGATAAGCATGCTTTGGATGGAGTGTCCTGTTCAGTAAATACATTCCAGTTTATAGGGAAAAACAAGCACAGACATGCTCATTCAATATCGTTAGAATATTTTTAGGGAATATTAGATATTTAGAGAATATTTTTTAGGGGAAAAAATGTAAAGGTCATCTTATATCCCACTGAAGTTTTATCAGCTGAAAAGTTATGATATATGAAGTATCTTCAATTAAAATAAATTAAAAAGTCATTATCTTCTAAAATGAAACATAATTCCCCACCTCACTATTTCTCTTCTGCTGCTGTCTTTTTGTCCAAGGATATGGCCTATCTTATCTGACTTTGTCTAAAAGTCAGGCCTTCAGACAGTGATATTTAGACAGTCTCTATGACTAGTAAGAAGTGGAAGTGAAGTCTGGAGATTGCTGTCAGAGTTGCTCCTAATTATAACTGAGACCTAGTACAGAGGGTGCCATTCCTGAGAGCACAGAAAGGGAAATATCTGGGCTGATCGCTGTAGACCCCTATAGAAGAACAAAGGCTGAAGAGAAATCTCCAGAAATTGTAGCCATCAAGGGAGGAAATTTATGAATTCACACTTATATTACTGATTTTCTCTGAAATGGATTTCAAAGGGCACAGCCGTCATAATTCCTGGTACAAATGAACCTTGTCATTCTGTCTCTGAAAGGACTGCACAGCATACTCAATGCAGGACAGATACTTGTCGCCTGCATAAAAGAAAATTAATATTCAGTATAATCTGATTTTATGTTATATTTTCATGTAGTCAGAATTTTCATTGTGTTTAGCACAATAAGACATTGCAGACCTTGGCAATACAATGAAAGAGGATGTTTTAAATACCACAGTAGCTTAAAAAAAACTATACCTGAAAGTAGAGGGCTTTGCAACACCTTATACATTGCCAGCTAAATTCACCTGGATTAAAATTATTTTCCAGGCAGGCTAAATATATCAGGAAGGATTTATTTTCCTGAATTTTCTCCTGAGCTATAAATAAGTACCATCTCCAGAGTACCCTCCTGGTAACTCAATGTGGGATCAGAAAACCTCTGAAAACAGAAACTGTAAACACTTTGGTTCGAATGCCCCTTTAGACTTATCTATCCTTCTTAGGGCCAGCTGCAGGCATTTGGGCTTTTGCAGCCCTGTCACATCTCCTGTCATGCACAGTGGCCAGCACAGGTCTCTTGTATTTCAATGACAGGGGTTTTAATCATGCACCTTTGCCCCTGCTGAGATGTCTAGCAGAATTTGTTAGAAATTATTTTTGAAGTTGTCCTTCCCATAACCGAATACTGGCACACCAAGTGCTGACAATTTTTCAAAGGATACCTCACCAGGATCAATTTACCTTTTCCCTTTCTAAGAATTGAGACATTTACCTATGCATTTTATAAGAACTTGATAAATTAGAGTTGCTGTGGCCTTCCTGTCATGTTTTCAGACTGGATCTGACCACATGATATTCCAATACTGCATCTCTGAGGCAGAGCTCTGGGTAATCACTTTGCAATTCTCGCTATGGGCCACCACAAAATGGAAATTCAGGAGGTTGACAGAGGAAATGAAATTCAGATTCTTATTGTAGTTACTTGACACTCATGCCAAGATTTTTTTTTTTTCTGATCCAAACAAAATCTTATAATTTAAATAAAATTTATCTATCAAGGGACAATTAACATCCTGTTGATTAATATGAAATTATTATTTATGCTTCAAAAACAATATAATAAAATAATTATATGTATTCCTACATGGAAAAAAAAAAAAAAAAGAAACTTTGCTGGAGAATTCTGACATTCTTCTTGCACTCCCTTCCTTCTGCTACATTTTCCCTCTAAAACAATGGAGGTGATACATAGATAGTCACACAGTTAAGTTCCTCTCAAAAAGTCAAATCTAGACATTTTTATTCAGAAAGCTTAAAATACTAAATAAAAACTGCAAATAACTCTTCCTTATCCACAGACATGCCTGAAATCCTTCTGAGACCCTTCAATGTGTCCTTCACTCTACAAGTCACAGACTTTGTCTTTTAGAGTAGGAATGCTCTGTATAGAGCACATGTAGCCTTTTCCCTTGAATTACATGCCTTTGTCTTCTTGAGGGGTGAAGTACATGCACAAGCATCCTATGTAGTTTTTATAGCCTCCCCCAGTCAACAAAGGATCAACTACATTATTTACTTAAACGACCCACAATCAATTGCTCACTTTCTACTCCCTCATATGTATTCAGATAACATGACTATGGTACCTCTGGCTCCTGTAGGTTATTTAAACTATAGAAAACATGACAGATTTCTGACTGATGACAAAATGCTGCACTATGGAGAAATAAAAAGTGTTTGCTGCAAATTAAGATCTGTGAACTAAGCAGTTAGGGAAATGTTAAAGATTATTTTTCCTTCCCACAAGATCCTGAGATTTCAGCTCTCCCCAGCACCCTCTCCCTTTGAGTTACATCAAGACCAATGTTTTTGATCAAGCACAAACAGATAAGGAACTTTAGTTCAAAATCAGCTTATACAAAAATAGCTAAGTCTCTTACCACAACATCAGGTTCCCGGTTTTATCATATGTCAAGTTTCTTTTCACTTTTTCTATTAACATTAATCAACCTTATATAAATGCACATTTACCTGACTGATAATGGTTTTTCTGGAAGATGTGAGAATCTCTTTTCAAAATTTCTTTCTGAAAGGAAATGTATCAGTATCTTTAACTCCCAGGAACACTAGATTTATTTTTTTCAGATTTAGAACTAGTTGTCCACTGACTCACACTACAAGGACCAGATTAATATAGAAAATACACCTTTCTGTTGGCAACTTTTTTCAGATCTTGAAAAAAACGAACACTTTTATTTTATAACATAAGCTCTCCTTTTCTGTTTTAAAAAGATCTTTACTATCCTGGAGACTATTGCACTGTAACTACACAGTTAGGAGAACTTGTTAAAAGATACTGCAGAAAATAAGTGACTGACTTTCATAATGTGCTCAGCAAGATAAGTGGAAATACAATATCATACCATTTTTCAGTTCATGTAAAGCACTCTGTGCTTACTGCAATTCTTTCATCAGCTCACCCCACACTTTTTGGCCTTTTTGTCACTGCAAGAAGTATTGCTTCTATAAAGACAACTAAAGCAAGCACACTTACTCTGGACACTCCAGTAGCTTTACATCCTTTTTATACTGTGACACCCAAAACTGCACACAGTACTCAAGGTGAGGCCGCACCAGTGCAGAGCAGAGCGGGACAATCATCTCCCTTGACCTGCTCACAATGCAGTGCTGGATGCACCCAGGATATGGTTTGCCCTCTTTGCTGCCAGGGCACACTGTTGGCTCGTGTTCAGAACCCCCAGGTCCCTCTCTGCAGGGCTGTTCTCTAGCCTCTCGTTCCCCAATCTGTGTGTGTGTCCAGGGTTGCCGTGTTCCAGGTACAAAATCTGGCACTTGCCCTTGTTAGAATTCATACAGTTGGTGATTGCCCAGCTCTCTAATTTATCCAGATCTCTCTGCAGGACCTCTTTGCCCTTGAGCATGTCCACAGCTCCTCCCAGTTTAGCGTCATTAGCAAACTTACTTAGCAGTCCTTTGATGAAGTCATTGATGAAGACATTACAGAGCACCAGCCCCAGGATGGATCCCTGTGGGACCCCACTAGTGACTGGTCACCAACCCAATGTCACCTCATTGACTAGAACCTTTTGAGCCTGACCTGTCAGCTAATTGTTCACCCATAGCAGTGTGTGTTTATTCAGCTGTATGCTGGACATTTTGTCCAGGAGAACACTGTGGGAGATGGTATCAAAGGCTTCACTGAAGTACAAAAAGATTACATTGACTGGCTTCCTTTAGTCAACTATGTGGGTAACCTTATCATAGAAAGTGATTAGGTTTGTTAAGAGGACATTCCACTCATGAACCCACAGTTGCTGGAACCAATGACTGCATTGTCTTCCAGGTGTTTTTTGGTACCTCCCAGAATAATCTTCTCCAAAATTTTGCCAGGCACAGAAGTGAGACTTACAGGCCTGTAGTTGCCCTTCTTGAAGACTGGGACAACATTTGCTAGGTTCCAGTCAACTGGGACCTCTCCGTATTCCCAAGAGCATAGAAAGGTAGTATCTGAATGTTAAAGAAGAGTGCCTTAATCATATTTTTAACCTGTAGCATAAGTGCCAGTCTCATTAACAGCAGTTTTCTATAACTCATAGTTAGTGAAAGTTTCTGTAAGATGACATAAAATCTGGGATTGTGTGGGACTCTCTCTTTGTATATTTCATGCAGATCCCACAGGGGAAACAAACAAACAAACAAACCACACCAAACCAAACCAACAACACATAAGCAACTAGAAAAATTGCTGTAAAAACTTATCCATGGCTAAAGATTGAATGTTGGACTTTGAGTCACATCTCTCTATATTTCTAATGACATTTTCAGGGGAAAAATCCTTCCAGCTAGAACCAGGAGGCTTTTCCCCTTCCTTCCAATAGATAAGTTACTTTTGCCAGAAATGTGCATTTATCTGCCTTAAAATCACTTAAGAATTAGAGAAGTAGTTGGAGAAAACAAAACAAAAGAAAATATAAGCCAAGTATAGATTACCCAGCAGAAGAAATCCACTTGGAATAGAGTAGGTCTCAAATTAATCCTTTCCATATTCTGCTTTCCAAACAGAAGGCAGGGGATACCACTACCATATCAGAGACTTCAGATATTTGTTTCCAGAGCTTTAATTATGAATACTCCAACACAAAATGTTTAGTTAAGCATAAATCTTTCTAGGTTACCACTCAGCAAGGCAAAAATGAAGAAAAAGAGATTGCATAGTCAAGTTAAATCAAACTGTTTGCATCTGTATGTGTATCTAATGAAAATTAGCTTAGGACAGAAGCAAAAATATTTAGAAGACCCCTTTAGAACTTATTTTTTTTATGGAAGTTGTGACTAGCCCATTAGGGAAAAAAAACAAAAAAACCCCAAAAAAACCCCAAACACTTAAAGAGACTATGACTAAAGGTAGGAATGACTCTGAAACTGGACTTTCCATGAATAATAAATAGCTTTGTGACTTTTTTAGTGAATGGGGGAGTATATACATATATATAAGCATGCGTATGACAGTGACTCACAGAAATAAACTGGCACATAACAGGGGCCTGTAGTACCACGGGGCTGCCAGCACAGACACTTCCGTGGGCTGATGGTGCCCACACTCCCTTTCAGGCTGTTGTCTCTGAATTTCACAAAGTATTTTGCCCTCTTTCTGCCCAGGGCACCTCAGCTTTATGGCAAAAGCAGGTACCTAAACCCAGACTATTACCAGATCATCTCTTTCATCTTTTCTATGTCAAGCTCTCACCATGCTTCCTAAACCCAGAGTGGTGTTTAGGGGCTTGGGTCATGTTAAAGGGGAAAGGGCAGAGCAGAGCTGCAGACTGTAGTTTCCCCAGAAGTTTACTGCTCTTACTTTCTGTAACAAGCTTTATGGACTTGTGATTTATGCAGAAGATGATCTTGCAAGGTCTCAAGTTACTCATATTTAGTTGTTTATCTGCTGCTTTTCTCCCTCTACACAGAAAGGCTCCCATTTTAGATATGAAGACCTTGGGGCATGGCAAATCTACTCCCCTTTGCCATTTGTCCAGTGAATAATCACACTCTTTGTTTAAAAAGATGAGGTTTATTTCAAGCTTCTGCTGCCTGGGTTTGGTCTGCAACTATTGGTCCTTGCAGCATCTCTCTCTTCTAGATTAAAAGTGCCATTCACTTTCCAGTGTTTTCTCCCCTTAAAGGCACTTATATCCAGCATTCAACTCACTTCTCAGACTTCTTTTTGATAATTTAAACAGACTAAGCTCCAAGTGCCTTCCTGAAAGGGACTTTCTATACTCCCCAACACATTTTCACATCTCTTTTTGGCACTTCTTCCCATTTTCAACAACCTTTCTATGAATGTTAGACAAAAATCCTATATGACATTCCAGTACAGAAGCAAAATCACTTCTTTCCTTCTATTCACTCTTTTTCTTTCTATTTATTGAAGGATTGCATTAGGCCTTTTTGACTCAAAACTGAGCTGTCTATCTACTATAAATCCCTATGTCTTTTTCTCTGAGACATCTTTTTCCAGGACATCTGTTTTCCTGCTCTATTTATGTGCTTTCCGTTATTTTTTTTCTCAGTTGTGTCAGGCTCCTCATTTGGCTGCATTACAGGTTTTCACTCACACAAGCAGGGTTTATCAAACAATTCAGACTGTTCTACTGAACAATACAAACCAGACCAGTGCTGCAGTAAGTCCTCCTATGCTGTCTGATAAGGTCTCTCTGGAGAAACTTCCCTCTGGGTGTGCTAGGAAGAGTTAGCTTGTTACTGTGGTTTCAGGCCGCCTTCACTGTGCCCACTTCACTCTCTGAATAATTGCAATACAGTGTGCTAACAATTAGATGAAATGAGCGGTAATCAATCTTTGCACAATTTTTTTCTCTTGCATGACATTTCCTTACCTCTCTTCTAATTTTAAAATAAAAGCCTAGAGCAACAGCAAAAAAAAAAAAAAATTCTTACCAATTATTAGACAAGAAGATACTCAGGCTAAGGATGTGGGTAGATATTTACTCAATTTGAACATGTGTATAAAATCCCTGAAGAAAAATAATAAAAAGTTGGGTCTTCCTCAAGAAGCGACAGCCCAACAAAAAGTCAGCACAATAGCATAACTTAGTTGTAGGACTGTGCATAAACACAAGGGTATATGTGTTACTATCCGTAATAATTTAAGCAAATTTATTTTTTTCACTGCATGCTTTACATGTCTGTATGTATATAATTTATTTATACTTGTGACATGTGTTTTTATACATAGTACATATTTAAGAAGGTTAACAAAACCTTTACCCTGAACAGCTTTTCATTTCAGAATTTTGCCAAAACCAAAAAGGCAGATTTCATCTTTAGTTGTAGGCACACACAGTAATGGGCTATTCGTTAAGATTTTAGCCACTTTCCACACATTTTATTGAAAGAAGCCTACAGAATCCCAATAGATTTAATTAAGTTCTAACTGTTCAGCAAAGATTGTCCCTACCAACTGGCCTGGCCCTGTGCTAATTGCTCCTCTTCTGCTTCTACTCTGCTCACCATTATTTATTTGCTAAAGAAAAAGAACATAATGTGTGGGATTTGTTTGTACATTTAAAAACAAATTTGAACTTTTGTATCTGCACACCTCTTATGCAATAGTCATGGATGAAAAGGACTCTCCCCTGCAAAAATAACCAACCAGCCAGAGTGGCCGGTAGTTTATACATACTCTTAATCTTCTCCTTCTGCTACCTCTGTTTTTCCAGTATGAATCATGCTTCTGTTGGTGGCCTGATGCAGAAACTAGCATATAATTTAAAGCTATGCTATTAAATGCAAAAAAACCTTCCTCTGACTGGCTGTTGCTATAATTGGTTATATAAATATAAATTTACAGTACACCCAAAAAATGTATAGTAAGATGTCTTTCTGAACACAGCTTTAATAAAAAAACAGTAATATGTGAAAATTACCAGACTTCTTAAGAGAGGCTTATTTCTGCTTATAGTCCTCCTTCTCTATTTCACACCCAGAATATCCCAAGATCAGGTTCTTTGTTTACAAAACCAATTTTACCACCATGTTAGTGGGAGAGGCTCTACTTTGGATGGAGAAGAAACACTTGGAAGGGCAGAAGTGAATATCTATTTAAGAGCTCATTAAAAAATAATGTTTTACAATTAAAAATAATTAATAATAACAACAACAACAACAACATGTTCATAATGTGTGTATGCAACCTACTTTTGGAGGCTTTGGCACTTTTTTTGAAAATCAGGTGTTCATATTTTCTGAACACTGCAGAAAGCAGTGAACAGGGAGGAGAAACAGTCATGATTCAGAAAGATCTGTACTCTGCCATGGCTTTGAAAGTAAATTCTAACATTCCCAAGGTTTAACCAAAATGTTTGAGAAGGAAAAATTACATTATTCCGCCTGGTTTATGGTTAGCTTGAGATGAAGAAAGTACAACATTTCCACAGGGTCACTCTTGTAATAGCAGGGAATCACTGCTCTGCTGATATTTGGAGCAAAAGGAAAGTCTATTCATTCAGAAATATACTTGAGTGGAGGTCTTTTGTGTTTAGTTGTTTTGTTTTGTTTTGTTTTGTTTTGTTTTGTTTTGTTTTGTTTTGTTTTGTTTTGTTTTTTCTTCAGGTATTTTGTTGTTCTTGTTGTTATAATACATGTATGTTTTTAAACAGAAAAGGGCATGTTCAGGATGACTGCAAATTGTAAAACCAGTTGAATTTTGACTACTTCAGCCAAAAAAAAAACCAGAGGGAATGGGAACAAATATGCAAACAATATGAATGTGTTGTTTTGATATTTTTATTTCAAAACACTGAAGACTTTTATCTGGATACAAAAGCTTCAGTAAAACATTTACCTTAATTCAATAATAGGTGGGTTTTTCCAAGAAAGACTGAGATTAATTTATAGATCGTTTGACCAGCAAATTTTCAATCCAATTCTTAGTCCAGTTCACCTCAGAACAATTGATCATCCTGTGCCCATAGCCCACACTTGTGTCTTTCATGGTATATGAAATTTTTATGGACTAAGTGGCATAAAAGAGTATAACACATGCAATTTTCCAGAGGAGACAGATGAATAGATAGCCTCAAAGTTATTAGTATAATTTGGTATTAAGCTGCACACTGAAATACATTTGAGTCTCAAGGCAATGCTAGAACAATGAAGCATAAAATCAGACAATCAGAATTAAAAAGGCTTATTCCATTATCACATTTTTCCTATAAATCAATAGCACTTATAAGAAGTGGCAACACTGTTGATTATAGAGCTAGTAAAGAAGATACGGTATCATTCTCAAAGGATACTATGTTCTCAGGTAGGGTAGTAGCAAACAGACAAAAATTGATGCCTTATTTCTGGAGGCAATAGTGTACCATCAGGGAGGCAGAACCCTGAGGTTACAACACAAAGGAAGAATAATAGATGCAGGAAGGATGTAATCTGTGTACATAAAAAAAAATAATTAAAATGGCTCAAATAAGTTGTAAATGTCCCCAAATGTAAAATATACCATTTGCTGTGTGATGAGTACCAAGTACTCCTAAAGGACTAGAGAAATAAGAAAACATGCCTGCCACCCCGCTCTGTTTCACAGTGCAGCACTGTCTCTGGACCCCCTGAGAAGCTGACTGTGCGTTATCAGTCCACTTATCTGGATCAAGAAACAAATGAAGTTAGCGTATGCCTACTTGCTAATTCTCTTGTACAGAAGAGCACTGAACTGCTGTGCATAGACCTTTATTCACACCTGAACTAACTCTATTTAAGAAAGCTGTGTATATCTGAGCTACACTGTCAGTTTGCTGCATGGACTAACCTCTTGAAAAAATTAGTGACCTGTCCCAGCTCACAAAGGGAATTAGCAAGAAAGTTGGTATAAGTACTGAGAAATTTCTGACAAGCAGTCGTTTCTCAGAAAACTGATTTACAATGTCAAATAGCAATTAAACCAACCAGGCATCACTTTGAACAACTAAGTGATAAGCTTACAATTGCCGTCAAGCAGATAGGCATTTGAAATAACAGTACATTATTAATACTACACACATTTCCACTTAGAAAGGGTTAGAATTGATCTGGAAACTGGGTCTCTTACATTCCACTTATTAGCTCTTAAACCCTGTGTGTTCAAAACCAGTAGAAACTATTATGTTTCTAAAGCTCAATCCTGTTTTACATGATTTCTGCAAAACTAAGATGTTATTTCTTCTAGAAGTTTGCTTGTGGATAGTTATCTACAGCACCAAAACCACCATGCTTGATATTAGTCTGCAGGAGGTGCACTCCAACAAGAGTTTATTAAAGTGCTCTTTCACACCTAGAAGTAGTTTACCAACAGATAGAGTCTCATTGTAAAACAGAATGCAGTAAAATATATCAAGTGACTTTCAAGCTTTAGACTTGTAACCAGTTGAAGCAATAAAAGAACTAGGGCATTAAAAAAAAAAAAAAAAAAAAAGGTGTTTCACATATCTGAATCTGAATCAAATAGAAATGTAATCCAGGAAAAGCTTTCATTAAACCAGATCTTGGCTTTTGATATTTCCCTTTTGACAGCATATCTGCTCTGAGTACCAATGTTCTCTGTAGGTGTTTTAAAAAGGTGAAAACAAATAGAGTTCCCTGGGTTCCAGACATTATAATGTCTGGTAAGATTTATGAGTATATCTGTCCAGCTTCTGAATGGTCCAGATTTTACCCCATTGATACTGCTGGCCCAGAGCCTTGTTTCCATTCCCTTTTATGGGCTGTTTAAAAATACTGAGAGACCGATCTGAAAGTAAACATTAAAATAATGAAATCTGAAAAAAAACCCAAACCAAAATTAACTTTCTATATATAGAACTAAGCACGGTCTAATTTTGTCATCTTTACTAAAGAAATTAAATTCTATGGACACATCCCAAAATGACATATTTTCTACAGTTGTACATTTATGTTTTAGAAAGGGTTTAGAATTGTAAGGTGTGATTACTTTTTTGGTATGCTTGTTTAAAATAAGAATAATCCAGTGAGCCACACAAATTTAAAAATGGTGCACTAGCTTGAAGTGTGATAAAGTTCACTTCAAGTCCTGAATGACCACCAGCCTTTGACCTTTAAAAACAGTTGTATGTTTTTATGTATGTATGCATGTACTACATTGTACGTATGTACTATTTTTCAGATACTGAATAGGACTCAGTAAAGAGTAAGTATTCTAGAGCAATTGTGATAATAGATATTCTTGCTCATGAGTAAATTCGCTTCATTCTTGCCTGGTTCCACACTCACAGTAAAACTCACCCACCCTTCTTTAATTCAAATTAGCTTCCAAGGTCAGGCAAGCCTTCCTCCTTGGTGCACTTCTTGATCCTGAACTGCATCCACGTGGCAGTACCTTACTCTCATTCTCATTATTACATGTTCAAAGGATTCATTTAGTCTCTTTTCACCAATACGATGTCAGAAATGCGATATGGCAGCAGTATAACCTCTCTTGGTATGTTTCTGAAATCTAACAGTCACACTACAGTGCTGTCTGGGCTGGGAGATGGAGGGACCAGGGAAGGGGAAGACAAGCTTAGGAGTGGTTGAAATACATATGAGGATGATACATAATTCACACTTTAACACGTGCTTTGTCTGCTTTGAAATTCTTTTCAAATACGATTTTAAAATGCCCTGACTGCTTGTAAAGCAACACCTTTGAAAAAACATTCAGCTTAAGCCTCAGGAAGACCTTGCCCTCAGTCCATATTAAGTCAGTGTAAGACGTCTAATAGTTTCCCCATAGCCCTGTCAAGATGCAACTATGAATCATTCTGAATTATGGTTCTGTAAGTGTTTTAATGAGAACCTGAAGAGCAATGGCTTAACTACTCACCTTTGTCCCTAACAAGTAAATAATTCCATATGTCATATCTCTAATTTCTACAATTTTCCTTACAGTGGTAGCCCAGGTTCATTTCTGACAAAGGAGGAGGCAAAAGAAGGTATAAGAGGGGAAAGCACAGAGTGAGAATACATTTTTCTCAGGGTTCTGAACCTTCAGGTATAGGTTAATATTTGCATTATTCAGTCATCCCAACTCACTTGAAACTTTCATATACTTTTCCTGCCTTCTACTAGGAAATGAAATACACTTTTCTTGTAAAATGTTGTTAGCATCCTGCTCTCTTCCAGATCTTGAGTTTCAATATTATATGTTCTTATCTCCTTTATGTACACCACTCCTTGTAAACTTATGGCATATTCTTAGATGTTCTTATTAATTTTTCATGTTTCTGCAGAACATATGCCCTGAATAAAATTACAAAGAATTTGAGGGTGAAGTTTATATAAATATATGTAAGACTTGACAGTACTTTTGACAGTGGCCCAGAAGAGATCTAGTCAAAGGTTTGATTATCTTCTGAGTCATAAAATAGTGTTATACTATATGATAGTAAAATGAAAATATAAAATACATACCTGTAGTGTGTATGAATCAATTATCATCTGTCTTGTCCATGAATCTGTAGAAAACAAGGTGGATGTATCAACTCACATGAAGAAAAATGGGTTAAAAACCAGGATTTGCTTTTAATATAGCTGCAATCTTAATTCATTTCTCCATGACAAATTTAGTTTTCCACATATTTCTTTCACACATACATATTTATAACATAACTGTTGCAAAATAACATCTGTTTACATTTCTTTTATGTGTTTTCTGTTCATCAAGAAATCAAACAAGTAATTTTCAAGATGTACATGCTTCTTTTTTTTTTTCATCCTGGTAAAAATGCCATCTTTTATCTTTGGAACATCTCATATCTGGAATGGTTTAATCTGGAAATTCAACTGTTACTGTATTTTCATGACATTTTTGTGGGCTCATTCTACAACTATTTTGCACCATATATATAGTTATAATATCACACAATAAAATGAGACCAGAAATGTTTTTGCCAGCAATAGTAAGTTGCTTTCCAAAAATAACAAGCCAAATTTTGGAGACCATGCCTAGATACTAGTTTTGCACCAAAACCAAGATGTATATTATTAAATTTGAACACACAGGTTTGGCATGCATTTTGACAAAAAACCTGAGAGCCTCTGCTGCCCACATAGACAATTTTTTTTGCAGCTTAATCTGACAGTCCAAGATACATATGCACAAAACGCATAACTTCAGAGCCAGTTAAAAACATTTTAATCCTTTTTTTCCCAAGAAATATAATTAAAGGGTTGTACAGAAGTCTATGCATTTCTTCTTCATCATCATTCACACATAATTGTACTTCATCCTTTTTTTTTTTACATATTTTAGGAATTATTGTTCTTGAAAAATCTTGAAGAAGGAAATTGGCATAGGATATAACTAAAACTTTTAAAAAAGACTTAAAGAGCAAAAAAAATATTTTTCTTGCTTCTGAATTTTCACCTATAACTTGATAGGATTTTTTTTTAATATGTTTTTATAATTTCTGAATTCAGTTTTGCTATTTAATGTTGCCAGAACTTTTTAAGGAAAGAATAAGCATACATAGCTAGATAATAGAAAATCCACATCAAAGCTTCTCTGTCTTCCACACCCAAAATGTAGAGATTGTGCTTAATCACAAGGATATTGTCTTTTCTCTGTCCATATCTGTAATTTCTTTACAAAAATTAACAACAGAATTTAGTTCCATCTTAATGTGACATTGCGTATAATTAGTTTATGAGATAATTTGATATATTACATGAACAGCATGGGGCAGGAGATGAGGTTGAGGAAGGACAGTGGCTAGCTGCTGAAGAGGAAAGATAGGGATTCACTGGAAAATATTTTGTGAGAGGAACTTGGGGGAAGCAGTTCAGTAAATTATGGATCCATTCTCACAGCTGTGAAGAGGGAAATGGAAAGGACACCTGTGCTGAAGATAGGAGGAGGACAAACTTTGATTAGCACTAGGAAGCAAGTAGGAGGCTGCTGCAATGATACACATACTCAGATGCATTTTCCCCTTCAACATACCATAATTTTTGAAAGAAACTGTGAGAAAGCTGATATCCTGAGATAAGGTAGAGATCAGGGGAGTTGTTACCATAAGCCTTTGGTGGCAGGAAGGCTGAGTACCTTTCTGAGGAGAGAAAGCAATGCAGAAACACAAGGAGGGAATTTTATGGAGAAGTTTCTCCTAAGCTAATTTGCAGGAGAAAAACCTATTACACCAGGTTATCATGCTGTAAATTAGGAACTCACTTCTGAGGCTGTAATATGTTTAGTGGAGCTCAAGGAGAAACTAAACACGTACGTGGAAGAGAGATATATAGTATACTAATAGCCAACCATTTCAGTCCCTCAAAACCCCCTGAAAGATACTTGTAGACTGGGAGAAAGGGACAGAGAATATACAAAATTTTCTTTTCCTTGAACTTACTCTTCCTTAGGCATTTCAGATGCAACATTGGGCTTTGTGAACTCTTAACCAAACCTACTAGGTTTTGTTCTTATGAATGGTATCTTGTTTGCTTTGAGAGATTACTGTCAAAATAAATCTTCCACAAAAGTGCATTATATCAAATTTCAGAAGTGTAGGCAAAGAATTACACAAAGACATTGCACTTTATTGACTGTAACTTCCTTTTTTTTCCTTTTATTTTTTATAAAGACACATAACTTCATTTTCATTTCTGATATATACTTGAAAAAGACAGACTCCTACTACTTCCATCATAGTTGTCATCCTGACCTAAAACATCTGGAACAGGATTTCTGGAACTAATTCCCTTAGTGCCCTTTTTAAAAGGTTTGATTTATGTGTTTTACATTCAGAAAGATTCCATTTAATAATAAATGGAAAGTTAATCTCTATCCATTAAGTCTTTGAAGGTAAGGAGTAACACCAGTTTCCCTTGAGACTCATAAGACTTCTCTCATATGATAAAAAAACTGTCTGCACTGTTCAATTCTACTATAGTCAATTCTAGTACAGGCAGAGGACTGTATCAATTTTTTTGTATCAATGCATTCATTGAGTTGCAAAGGATAGAAGGATGTTGCAATGGTGGGAATGGCATGACTCTCCTGGAATGCCAACAGAGGGAGGACAACTAACCTTTGGCAGGTCCCCTTCATTGTCAGCTTGAACCCTCAACAAAGCCACTGGATGTGGTTTTGGAAATGTCATTCTGACAGCTAATTCATTTTTATCTGACAACAGAGAATATTCAAATAAACTTAGAATATTCAACGGTTTCTGTGCAAAAATAGTAATCAAGGCCCTTAACTGCTTCTCATCTTTTTTCACTTTTGAGATCCTTTCCTACTTCTGGTCATCCCATGACATCAGCCTCCATCTTCCTTATGTTTTCAAACACGTGTCTGTTCTTCCTTTGATGATATAGCACCTGAGTGCAAAGGTTGGTCTTTTTAAACACCTGCAAAGTAAGATGTTTATCCACTTCATGATCTCTTCTAAAATGCATTTTTCCTTCCGGGATACCTAAAAAAACAGAAGATGTCTAGGCATCTGCTTATTTCACTGATCCACAGTATATATTTGTTGCCCTTTCTATCTGTATTTTAGAGAAAGAAATACAGAATATTCCATTTTATCCTGTTGTTCTTTATTCAATGATTTCTGGACAGATGCAATGGAGCAGTCATGGTACTGCATGAGAAATCTACAAACCTTACTCCATTTTTTTCAGCAGGTCATCTCATCTCTTTGACTCCATTTTTTTCATTTGTAATATGAAATAACAAAGCCTTCTTACCTTTGCAACAGTGTGTGGGCTCTGCAAATGAATATTGCAGTGTCAGATATTTTTTATTCCATGGCTGAGACATCTTTCCCCCACATCTTTGTTTGGCAAAATGATCCATGATTTTTTTTTCATTTTTTATTTTTTTTTCTGTTGATTACAGAGTGGAAGAGGGTACCCTGAAATCTACACAAGGAATCATATCAACCTTCAGTAAAATTAAAGCTACTGTAAGCATCAACCATTTCTGTATAGGTAGGAACACTCTGTGCTTCCAAAATGAGACTGTAGCCCTTAACGTGGAAACGTCACCTGCATCCTGGCCCGGAACCTGTATCGAATTTCCTTTTGCCTTCAGAGGCATGAAGGTAGTAGGTAAAGGAAAGTAAGTTTGAGAGATCATGTGTATTTGACATTTCTGAGACACAGAATTATTTATGAATGCACTGGTGTGATTCAATGACTTCTGAGATCAGGCATACTAGAGAATAATTTTGAACACTCCTCTCCCTCACACACATGTCTGCATATGCTAATTAATAAAGCATGTTTTAGTAGAAATAGCAAATATGACAGGCAAAGGAAATATTTAAAAAATTGTTTTACTTTGGTGTTTCAAAAAAAAAAAACTTCATAAAGAAAATGTTGAGGAATATTTAAATTTCAGAATTAAAGCAAACACACATTAAATTCAGTTTCTTTTTGAGAATCTCTAAATATTTCAATAAATTTTTCGTTACTCCACATACATATTCCACTGTATCACAAAATCCTGTTATAAGCACTACCTAAAATCACTAGCACTTATTACGTGATCAGAAATTCATTATTTTATTCTGGCTTCCTAATTCAACATATATTCTCTACTATGCATCATCTAAATTCTGTCATTTATACAACAGGATTTTGTAGTATTCATCAGAGTAACTGATGATGGGATTCACACACAGAGCTATATTTCACAACATCCATGTGAGGTGAAGACTTACTGAGCAACTGGAGCTACATCACAGAGAAATAAAAATAAAGCATGGTTTCCAAGAAAAGAGTCACCAGCCAACCACCTTGGAAAGATTTTGTTTAAGTGTGCATTCGCAATTTTCTGGATGACAATGCAAAATCCTAGTTTAGCAGAAGATGTCTGCATTGTGCAAGACACAGCTGGCACTTGTCTCACAGTGAGTGAGCCCTGGATCTGAAAGCAGTGCAGTCGCATGGCACCCGAGCTCAAAATCCATAACATAGCATGGTCAGCAGGTGGGTCCTTTAAAAATGCGGCTGGTAGCCTTAAGAAAGACTTTTATCAGACCATCTGAACTGAGATTATTCAGATCATCAGAAGTTTGAGCTGGATAACATTCTCCCTTGCATACAAGTATGTGTGTGTAGGAGCAGCTAGAGACTGATTTAGGTTGGGTGCAAGCTGCCCTTGACTTGCCACCTCCGGATTCAGGGGAGTGACGAAATACATGTCAAGAATTTTCTGAAATTGACTGCAGATTTGGGTGATTTTTATCTCTGTTTGTGGGCTCACTTCTCTGAAATCTTTAGACACCCACTCACTAAAAAACAGTCCTTAAAGTACTTTGACCAGTCTTGGAAGAATAGACTAGTAAATAAACACATTTTAGTATTATGGCTCAGTCCTGGGGAAAGAGTGAAAAGCTTCGTAACAAAAACACCCTGGAACGCAACCTAAATGCCTCTCTGAGTCACTGCAATGAGACAGCTGGTCACAGTGATATGGCAACACACTTAGCATTCATTTCTGTTGAAAGACACTGCTACAACAGCCTTCAGACACAGATCCTTGAAGCTGTGTCTGGCAACAGGCACTTTGTTGAGGTTGCTGTTGTCAAATAGCATGGGTCATATGCTGTTTGCTGTGAAATCGCAGCCTGCTTCTGCGGCATTAATTTCCAGCTCCAAATGCCACTATGCAATGATGGAACTGTTTTCTCAGGAATTGGGATGAGATATTAAAAGATTATTAATAAAAAGATTTATTAAAAATAAAGAAAACACAACAAAAATGATGAAAATATACCCCAAAATACACCCAATGTGTTGTTGTAACTTTTTTAGTATTTCTCTATTCACAGTCTTTTTGCACATTACCCCTATACTTCTATATAGCTCCACTGTTGATTTGCTACTATAATAGTCAGACAACCTTATTTTGCAGATCCACAACTATTGATACTAATTTTATTAGTACTGTCTGACCTAGAGATGATATCCAATTATGGAGCACTTTCCCCCTACATCCTTCATAAAAAGCTTAAAATATGCGGAATATTGACAAATATGAGATTTCTAGTGGTTTACCTCCTTTATCACCTTTTCTTCCCCAGCACCACGCTATTCTGTCACAATTCAGCTTCTGTAAGTTTGGTTATATTGGATATTGATGCAGTCTAGGGTCACACAGACTGACAGTAAAAAAGCATCTTGGAGGACAGTGCAAAATTTGAAGACAGCAAGAAAAGCAATCCAAGACAAATACCAACAAACTCCAATTGTTGCCTGATAAAATCAGAAATAATTTACTGGTGTAATATATGTTGCATATATATAATATTATTGTTGATCAAAGAAATCCAAATATGACAAACATTCAGAAATCTTTATTCTGACTGTAACAGCAAACAGTGCTCATGCACCACTAGCATAGGACATGATTTCAGCTTAGGTAATTTCAGGAGCTTCTGCTTGCAGCCTTGATTTTATAGAAATGCAGGGAGGAAAGAACATGTAGAAGCAAAAGTAATTCCAAATTAGACACAATGGCTGATGATGCAACGAACCATGAGACAAACACCCATGTAGACATTTCAGATGGTAAAAGTTCATCTCAGGCTCTATGGAAATGTCCTGTCATGCTGCTAAACCCTGAAGTGATGGAGGGCTTCACTGCAACTTGCTGTCAGCAGGGCTGGACTCGCCACAGCGAGCAAGCAGCCACAGTCATTATCCTGAATGCGCCAGACCACAAGTATTTGCAAACTAATATCTTGAAGAGAATAGTCACTGATTATAATTGCTCTTCAAAATTACACTCATCACTGGCAGACACTGATTATTTTTCATTTTGTAGCTTATTCCAAAATTAGTGGCAGATAATGCTTCTTGCTAATTTCCTAGGACGGTAATGGGAACTTTTTACACAACCTCTTGCCCCAACTGTTTACATGAGCTGAGAAATAGCTGTTACACATTTGGCATTTTAGTCTTTGCTTTATTTTATACTAGCATTGAATTCTGGTTTTGCACACATGGATTTTAAATTCCAGGTCTTTGAAACTAAAAATCGCCAACGCCTATTTCAACCCAGCGTAGGTGCTGCACTTTACTAAGCTCCATATCAGTGCTCTGCTGATCTAGGGTAGCATGAATCCAGTTTAAAAACTTCTCAGTGCAAAACCCTAAAAATATTCTTAGACAAGTCTTCCTCTCCACACATTGGTGGATGTCTACTTCAAGTACAGAGAAAAGATCTTTATGGTGCAATTTCATAAGATAGAGATCAAATAAATGTGTTTATGCAAAAGTGTTCACTCTCAAATCTCATCCACGCATTTTGTGCAGCTGCATGTTTTATGACAATGTTAGATTTTCTAAACAAAACATATCCCTTAATTTGTTCACTGACTGTTAAACTGTCTTCAAATCAAATTGTGCTAAAAAACATTTTAAAGAAGAATATCCTGCCTTGTCAATACACATAATATTCATCTAATATTTCAAGTAGCCATCAGTATGATAAAGTTAATTTTCCAAAGTATCCTGTTTGTGAGTTTCTTTAATTTTACAAACTTTTTTTTTTTTGTACTGCAGGAAAACAAGGTGTTGAACGAGCCTATAAGATAGTTTTGCATTGTCAGATGTGGGTGGAATCAAGCTACATCACCGACCTGCACCACCTTCATCTCAAACATTTAACAGCTCACTGATCCAATTTATACTAGCATAAATATTAGATAAATAGGAGATATCTGAATTATGTATTTTCCAAGGTTGAAAGCAGGGAAGGGTTGATTTACTTTTTTTCCACCAATACTTACAGATAATTATATTATTCCCTTAAGCTATCCTTGGACCCCATCCTGTGGAGCCTGTGGAGCCTGTGGAGCCTTGACTTAATTTTGGATCACTTACTGAAAAGCATTCTCGTCACAAACTGTTTTTCAATACAGCTGTTAAATTCATTGAAGCTGTTCACATGGTAATCTACTGCTCAGCATGAGTAATGATTGCAGAATATATTCTATAACATTTTTAATGAAGAAAATCTTATGTATAGAGGGTTTTACCTTCACAGAAGAAGAAGCAAGACATGAGGTTACATAAGGTCTCTTTATCTCCAGCAGTATTAATGCACCTCATGTTGCCTTGCACTGGCTAAGGAACATTTGTGCACACTGATCCACAAGCTCTTTTGTGAACATAACATTCCGAGGTAATGCCACAAAATATAGTACTTGTTTTTCAAAGTGATAGTGCATTCCTTCTGCTCCAGTCAGTCTCTGGGAGCTTCTACATACCTTGAAAAACTTTGTCTGTAGCAGCTGAAACCTATTCCGGTATTTTCTGGCTTTCAGATGCATAGCTAAAACAATGAAAAGCAACTTTGTTTTTCAACTGTACCTATGTGCTATTGGATCTACTGTTAATAAAACAAATTGTCCATGGCAGAACTGTTAGATATTTAGGAGTCTGAAGATTTTTCTTCCAAAAGACTTTTGCACTGAAGGAACTGCACATCTAGGCAAGACCTTTAAAACAAACTTGACTATTTAATAACTCTTTTAATGACTACTAATTATTAAAAGTAACTAATATCTTTAAAGTGTTTATCTCACCCCTTTATTTTTGTGGCAGAATTAGAACATCGTGATGATTCATTCTTATTCATCTGCAGTGGATAATTTGACTGCACCTATTTCCATCAAAATATTATCTGAAGAATTGTATTCGTTATTATTTCAGCTGGTGTCCTGAGTTTCAATATAATTTGCTATTCTGCATATTGTCCACATTATTAAAAGCCTTTTTTTCATCTGGAGAGTGAATGATGTTTTGTAATCACAAAGCCAACAAAAAATGAGCAGAACAGAAACAATTCTTAAGTTAGTTTTGATTTAATTTGCTGCATTGCACACTTCATTCAAATGTCACTATATGCAAAACTGGTTCATGAACTAAGGGACATTTAATTTACTTACAAATAATGGAGTAGCAAAAAGGCAAAGCTAGTAGAAAAACCAGCATGAGCTAGTCACAGAATACATGTAAGTCAGAGAGGTAGCAGCTGGAATTAGAAGGAAAAAGGATAAATAATATTAATTGTCCACTATCTTTACCTGGTTTATCTCTGAAAAGTATTTCACTTATTTCTGTCCTTCCCTACAACCATATCAACTGTTCATATTTGTAATATTCTTTTCTCGTCTTGCCTATTCCATTTGCTGTTCTATTCCCCTTGTTTTTCTTTCATTCTCTCCCTGGTAATGATAAACCTTTATGCAATTATTCCAGTCACTATTGGTGTCATTATTTGCACCATTCATAGTCTTGCCATTCCTTTGTACTTTGTCACAGCACCTGAGCAAGTAAGGAATGGACTAGAAAAATTCAGTAGTCTCAATATCCTTGTCACTTCTGCCTTTGAGATCTCAGAAATATGGATTTCTCTACAGTAGGTCACAAAAAAAAAAAATAATTAACTCAGTAAGATTTAGGACAGCGTTAAGTTATTTGTTAATCCGTATGAAAAGTGACTCTAGTCTACATCAAATCTCTGATGGCTAAGGTACATATTAGAACCTTAATTGCTCTTGATATTGTCAGCCTCACAGTTAGCAAGAAATAAACAAGTCGGAGAAAGCAAATTATCTTTCCACTTAAAAAGAAGCTCTGTTTGTTTGTTTTTTCTTTTTCCAAACTGGGACTGAAGCATCCCTGATGGAAGAGTATTTGGCAAATACAGTATCCAGTTCAGAGAACACTGGGCTCAAGGCTGGATAGTATAGCTGGGTTTCCGACACATGCTTACTTATAAAATTAAAATTCACGCTGCTTTTCTACAAATACCAGGCACTTAAGTCTCCAGAATACTCTCTGACGTGTTTTCGTACATTTATTAAACTAAGTTTTGAGAGTTCAAATGTTAAGAATGAACTCCCTTTTTTATTTCCTTTTGGACCAAGAAACAAAGTATGCACTAGGATTTTAAATGATGAGTAAAAAATGTGCTAGGATTTAAAATGATGAGTAAAAAATGTGCTAGGCTGCAACTTCTAATTAAAGTGATATTACCATTCTTCACCACTGTAGTGATATTAGAGCACCTTCATTTCCTGGCATGCAAAATTATTAAAATAATTCCCCTGAAACTGTGCTTGTGCAGATGGTTCCTATCTTTCTGTACTTGGGCTTTTTCCATTTACAATAAGTACTTAATTTTAATAGATGAAGTAGTCAGTGTGTTCTTGAGGAATGCAATCTGAAACAGCAGTACAGAATTTCTGAATAAAATCAGTCTCATTCTCTAGTTCTTACCATTTGCTCAGGCCATTTATCTGGAAACCCACTGTCAGTACAGGTTAGCCCACAGAATAAAGGATGGCTTTCACAGTAGACAAAACAAGATGACAGAACTTTTCCAGTTGATCTTGCTGTACAGCAGACTGTATCACACTCCACTTAAGCACTCAGTGTCATCTTCTGTCTCTGATCTCACCCCATTCTTCCCTGAGGATTTCTGACAGAATGTAGCTTATAGATAAATCTTATAGATAAATGCTGAATTTAATAAACACAACTAAGAAAACAAACAGAACCTTTCCTCTTACTTCCATCTTATCCCTGTTAAAACTCTATTCCTAATAAAAAAAAAATATGAAATACAGGAAAGAAACTCACACAATCTGGCTAAGGGAAATTCAGTTTCAGCTACCACACAGGGACTGACAAATCTACTATTACTCATACTGAGAGTGCATCTTTTAATGTGAAAATAAAATACGACAACTGCTCAGAAGAACAAAATTACTGTGTTTTTTCTTTTAATTTAATTTCAGAGTTGCTACACTTAATGACGGAAATTGGACTCATTAGTGAAATACCTACTGGCACAGGTGATGACCAATACAGTATGCAAGCTCACCACCCTAAGAGAGTTCAGCTTTCTGTGAATAGAAGGGCATAGCTCAGTTTTGTCAAAGTTCTTGTCAAAGTTTAGATAATAAAAGCTGAATGAACTTCTGTATTTAAAAGCTGTATGAACAGAATTTGTTCCAGTAGTAACCCACCTTCTGCTTCAAGTAGGGAAGATGTCTAAGACATATGCTTGTTAATAATAGTAAAGTTTAGAAGTTGCATTATGATTTACCTACACTGATGGTTCCACCATTTGGTGTTTTCCGAGTTGTCAACAGTAACATTCTGTGAATTAGAAAGAACGGAGAGGATCTTTCTGAATCAGATTTTATTTCTTCATTTTTAAAACTGAAACACATATACTCTTTAAAGCAGGGGTCAAAACTCAGGGAGGAGAGTTCACTTTGGTAGAGAGTTATGTTATTTGTTTCTACGCAGCGCAATTAATCTTTGTTGCAACAAGACAATTTCAACAAAAGGAAAATGTCCTTAATATTCTGCTGATTCATACACTCTACTAGGGTGTAATAGATACCGAGGTCTATGTCTGTCTCAGACTTCTCTGACCACTATCTCACAGTCAGTGATAGCAAATAATGTAACTACTTTTTGACCAGATGCCAAACCTACATGCGTGTTTTAGACATGCTATTAAAATAAGCACAGGACTTGCCTGTCTGGAGAATGCCTATTTTTGAAATCCCAGCTATTCTGAATGTGAAATACATGCCAATTTCTCCAGTGTTATCTCAACTGTAGCAACTAGGGAGGACATATATAAAGGAACAGCTCTCTCAGCCTTCAAATCTAAACACTAACAGAGCTGGTCAGCATCTGAGAGCGTTTTTTCCAAGGGTGCTGTTCTTTAATGCAACAAAATTTCACATTTGTGTCTGGCCCTACATGAATAGTTAGTAGGCCACAAATGCATTCATCATGGAGAAAGACAGAAACACACACATAATTGATTTTCTGAACTTCTTACGGGTAATAGCAGCTATTGTCTTGTGCTGGGGGCACAATTAATTCACCAAGATATATTTCTTTGCTTTAATGACTGCTGGTTATTTATCCTTCCTAATAAGTAATAAACTTGCTCTGCAAAGCTGTAACAGAAAGGTCAAGGGAAGAAGGGCATTTGGCATTTCTATGGTATATTCTTTTATTCTAGAAATAAATATAGTACAAGTCATTCCCATGGAAGCAATACAGAATGGGAACACACCTCAGGCAAGATGAATGGACATATAAGAATCAGAAATCACTTGCTCTAAAAGTCAGAATCACAGTACTAAAAGAAATAACAATGGAATAATATAGCTTTGCTTATATAAAGAAATCCAAAACACACTGGCATAATTTTTAACATTGTCAAATAGTGTTTCTATCATCCTCCCCTTTAAAAACATATAGAGCCTTGAGGATACCTCCATTTTTGCCATGACATGATCCATGAGCAATGTAATCTGGCAGTATAAAGCTATGTGAGCTTGTGATAAGTAAGCAAAAAAGGTCAACATGATATTCTGCTGAAAGCTGTCATAAGACAAAGCTGGAATGCAACATTATTAGTCCATACAGATTGTGTCACTCTTAGCATAAGATGAAGACAAAATAGAGAGTTGTCACAGGTTATTTCAAGTGCTCAGAACGAGACAAAAGCGTAGTAAATAAGGTGGAAGGATTATGAGAGTTAAACATGTACTAAATAAGGAGATTAAAATGTACTTTTTGTATTTAAAAGGATGAAGGCAAAAAAAAAAAAAAAAAGAATAAAAAATAAAACAGAAAAAGGGATCATTATCATCAGGAGAAACAAACACATTCAAATACAGCATAAATTCCAGAGGATTGAGGGAGGTAAAAACCCTTTCTTGGAAAGACTGAGTAAGTACTTTTCAAAACACTAGCAAAACACATTAGTAGACACCATTATAAACCCTAGATTGGTGAGTAATGGTGGAGTAAAAAAAAGTATTCTTCCAAAATATTGTGAGCTTCCTAAGTGGTCTTAAACCTGTGAAATGCTAAAATGCCCTTGTAGTTCTATCAGAAGTATGTTATTTCCCTCCCTTGGCTAAACCTTGACGTGGAACAGTGAGAGACAGAGGAGGGAAGCCTAAGCCTGGAGCAGATGGTGGTGTTCAAAACCACATGGCTGTGAATGCTCTTACTGAACAAACTGCTGATGGTACTTGTGGGAGTTAGTGTGTAACACCAAAAAACCTCTGAGATTCTCTAGTCTATTATTTTCTTTTTAATTTTATAATAATTTATTTGTCTGATTTATAAATGTGTAAACACATGCACTTAACCACACTACAGTTGTTGCAGCAGTAGGTTTTTTATCATCTGTTACTGACATGTCACCAGAAAAAGGAAAGTTAAAAACACACCCAAAACACTCAGACATATGTTGAATAATTATCAGCTTTACCATACTCAGAACATTAATTTAGATTATAAAAAGTTCAAAGCCCTAGGAACACACTAACACCAAACCTGAGGAGAAGCTTGAGTAACAGCGCACGTTATTACCAATTTTCACCATGGCAGAAAATGAAGAACGATTTAGGTAAATAAATGCTGTTTGCTTTGCATTAAAGGAATTTCTTCATTCCTTTCTTCAACTTTATCTGTATATAAATATTAAATCAGGAATAAAAAGGATATACAAATTATCAAAAAATGCTCATATATATGCAAACTAAAGCATGTATACAGTTCTAAAACAGACAAGGATTTCAGTGGTTGTTCAAGTATCAGGGTTTTTTGGTAATGTTTTTAAATCAGAACATAATTCCAATAGCTTCACTTGAGTAGAGTTTGAGCTTGTGTACTAAATTCAGCGGACTTCTCTGAAGAGAAATTTTAATACTAAAGTGTATCAAATGCCAATTGTATTGGCATTCCTAGGTTTCTGTTTTATTTGATTTTGTTTTAAAGGAGATCTACACTTTAGGCTATTCTATCTTTCTATATTATGTAAACTACTTTAAGTTAAGTTTCTTGAAGAGCTCAGCTCAACAAAGGCATCTAATAACTGGGAAGGTATTTCAAAGTATCTCAGTATACAAAAAAACCCCACTTTTAAATGTTTCCCCATCACCTTACTGTCAAAATTTGAATAAATGTGCTGAGCGCTTGAAGTATGAAGACTCCATAACCTGGTAATTCACCTCATTATCTTTGAATTTCATATCAGAGTTTTCAGCTTTCGAACCAGAAAGTTAAAGAAAGAAAAAATGGTGTCATACTTACTGCCAGTTCCCTCTTCCTAGCTAAGTGAAAATGTTTTTTCACTAACTTTAGGACTGTTTTACCAGACAGTTTATTTCAAAAGACAGCTGGTTTAACTTTTTCTTCATAGGAGATTGTCTGGTTTTCCATTAAAGGACTTCTTCCCATCAGCAAAAGTGAAAATTCCCCTCAAAATTTCATTAAGTTTAACAGTCAGTATTACAATTTTACTCTTAGCTTCTATTAAGTTATATTTTTAAATAACAATTTATGGCTTTTAAACTTCCTTGTTTAACCATCTATAACAGTGATGACTCTCCACTGAAGTCACAAGATTAAAAGAGTGGAGGGACTATAGCTATAAGCTTTTTCAGGAAGGTCCCATATGTTCAAATCCATATGGAGGAAACAACTCGCTTTGCTAGAAAACCTATTTTCACAGTAATAGGAGGGGGGAAAAAAAAAAAAGAGCTAAGAAGATAGTACAAAATATTAATCTTCCTTGTTAATGAGGCTGAACAGGAAAGATAGCATTGTGTTTTCCCACAAGGTATCATGGCATGAAACTAAACCTGCAGCAGAGAAGTGAGTTTAAATCCATGTTTCAAAAGCTCCTGAACAGCTCCTTGCATTCACACACCTGAGTAGCTGGCAACAACTTTTGACCAATTCAGATAAAGTGTTTGATTTGCAATATTTCTTTGGGAGGAAAACGGAGTAGCTCAGTAGGACATTTTGTACATATGTACTACCACAGATGGTACATGTTTTTTAGAGGCTCACCCAAGTCATCTTGTGGTTCTAAAGGGATTGCTGAGTCCATATATTTTGACATCTCTCCTTCACAACCTGGGCATAGGACTGTTAGCTAATTCAGACAAATTATGCATCAGATAACTGCTTTCCCCATACATGCACTTGCTTTCAGTATGAATCTTGCCAGTTAATTCTATTCAATGACTAATATCTTTAAAATTAGAGATAAGCAAGTGTTCTGCATGTCTATTGCGACTAAGCATATAGATTTTCACCCATATGTATCCCCACAGATGTATGCATACATGCACAGTATCATTCTCTTTTAATGCTTCTTTAACTTATAGATTCCAAAGTATATTAGTCAAGATTAATTATTTCAGGTTACTATTCGAGAGCTTTCTTAGGAAAAAAAGACAAACGGCCAAAACAGAAACTTGATCAAAACAGTTATTCTCTTAAGTTAGTATGAGATAGCAAAGGCTGTTTGCAATGGTCAAAAAAGCACATGAAAAAAGATTAGTATTTATTACAGGTGTTTTGTTATGTTCATGACAAGTGTCAAGCCTTGTGTTTCCTTATCCATATGCCTGACAAGATCTCTTCACATTTGATTTAAAGGGCTTTTAAAGAAAGTCAAATGAGCCCCAGCTGGAAACGAGAAGGACTATAATGTATTCTATATCAAAGGTCACCAACATTTACATGTGCTGTTTTGAAGTAAATTATTATCTTAAACTAGTATATAGGATGTAAGTACTATTCAGTGCTCTATTTAATAGACAGTTGAACCTTCGCTTCCGGACTTATTTCCTTTTTTTCATTGGAAAAGGAAGTTTTCATGAGACATTGAAGTCATCTCACTTAAAGGGCTCTCTAAAATGAGTGGAATTTAGACAAGTCTGTGAGAGGTCATACCATTATCTTCCAGAAAAAAGAAAAAGAAACAAAAAAAAGGATCAGTGAAAAGATTTCAATCTGTAAAGTTTAACATCCCACTATGAGTGCCTCCTGAGTTACAAAATCTATTGCCTGCACTTCTAAGGAAAGCAGTGCTGGTTGACATGCACCCTTCAAATCCCTATCCTAAACCTGATATTTGTCACAGATCCAGCGCTGCTCCTTCATTGTGTGGTGATAGATGACTGTCAAGCAAAAAAACATTTTTAAGCTCTCCTGGATCTATATGTATATGGAAGATCAGACATGATGTTCTTCCTAAGGGCAACTGAAAATATCTCTTTTGGTAAATTGTTACATTATAAGATATCATATTTGTCAATTCTATAAATTCACAGACATGGGTCCCCTTGCAGGGATGGGAAGGAAACCTCAAAAAAATCCCCTCAAAAGCTGCTAGATATGTTTATAAAATGAGAAGCAATAAAAAATTGTTTAGAAGGCAAAGGTAATATTTTTCACACTATATGCAGGAACAGGTATAGAGATGTTGAGCAGGACTCAACTTTCTAAGTCTTTTCAGAATTGCACAGCTTAAGCTTTTATGCTTCTATAGGTACTAAAAAAGTCTCATGAAAATGCCTTGAGTCAAATTCTTTGCTGGAACAAACTGGTACATTCTGAATTCTGGAGAACAGTTGTTCTTGTGCTTAACTATAGCTAAAGAGGTCAAACTGGAGTCATTGCTTTGAATTACAGAAAGGAATGGGGATTCTGAGTGTTTACTAGAGGCATAGATTGTTTTCTTGTTTACTCTGCTTTTGCAATGGCAATTACACTGCTTGTGTCTGATCTGAAGACCACCACATAGTAATTTTAGCTTTTACCGTAATAGACCTTCATTTAGCTAGAAATAAATATAGCTTTTTGTCAAGTTAGTTCTGGTTCAAGCAATATCATTCACACATGCCTTGTATAGTTCTTTCGCATGAGCTAGTCTGAAATAATCTAATTGGACATCTCTCTGAACTTGCAGATAACAGGACTACATATCACCACACACTCTGCCAAATATCCTTGCGTGTAAATACATTCTATAATCAGAGTGTCACAACCGCAAATAAAAGATTACAAGGGAAATGTATCCAAAATGATAGAGAAAGTCAGGAGTGACCTAAAGGAAGGTATTTAGCTCTTTTATGCCCAAGTTTTGCCAGTCTCCACTATGGTGCAGCTGCCATCACTTTCTTAAAAAGCAACAAGATCTCTGCTGGTGAAGTCTGCCACATCCAGTGCACAGTGACATTTTTATCTTTAATTAGAAGTTGAAACTATAATGTCAAACCACTCTCAGGGTTTTCCCAAAGAATGTGCAGCATAGGTAATAAATGTAGAAAATATAGAAAGCATACTTTACTGTGCATAGAGGCTTTGTGGTCTTCCCAGCAAATGTTTTTCAAACATACAAAATAATTAGTAGAATCTGTAGAGCTCTGGTGATTTTAATAGAAAGTAGATCTACTAGCTGTAGCTTCAGTTCATGACATTCACCTGACAATCTTTTCTCCTTATGCATAGGTAACTCAAATAAATATCTGAACTGTGCTAATACTGATTAGGATGATGAGTTTACATGGTTATTTTTCCTCAAATAATATTAATATTAAGTTTTGCACATGAAACAAAATACTTACCAAAAAGGACAATTTTTCAGACCTTCTGCTTTATAGAAAGTAATTACAGCTGGCAGTGGAGAACAAGCAAGAGATACAGGCTAAAGGATCTGAGTGATTTTTGATTATGAAATCCATAGCAATTTTGATTTTGTCTGTCATAGAAACATAGCTGCATCCAGCAAACATAAATCAGGATGTGTTTTCCTGAACTCTCTGGTGATTCAGCTGTATGTTAAATTTCCAGTTGCTACCATGTGAGCCTTGGGTCTGTTTGGCAGAGCAGGTGGTGACTGCAGCATATCTACAGGAACAGTCTCAGTTGTAGGTACACATAAAAAACAGACTTAGAAACACAGCTTATTGCTGTTCAAAGCACAACATTTCATATAAGGTCATCAACTTTACTGCCAAGGATACTAATTTCACAGTTGCTGCCAGCCTGTGGAGAGTTTAAATACTGTATGCCAGTCACAAGTGAGTAAATAGGTCATTTTCTGAGCGCTTTTTTTGCTATTTTAGATTGTATTCCAGTTTGGTTTTTTTTAATGAAATAAAATCAATATCCACGCAAACTACAAAGGCTGAAACATTATAAGTATTTTAGTCAAATATCTATAATTTGTTTTAAATTAGATCTCCCTTTTTTAAAACGTACTGAAAAACATACACTACATAGTGTATTGATAAACTGAGAATACATTAATTACAACTACTACAAATAAAATTTTCCTTATTATTTCCAATGCTAGGGGAAAAAAGTACATATTTAACAAGATCATTTGTGAGACTAATTTTCAGTGCAAACAGAAAACAGAGCAAAGAATGTAATCTTTTTACTCCATTCAGGTTAAAAAAAACAAAACCACAAAACAAAAAATCCGCCTACATTGAGCTGGACAAGGACAGTAAGCCTGCATATATTTGCTTCAGTAGCATCTGTAATTCTTCATTTCCCTGGTTTTCTTCCAGTTCCAGGAAACAGAATTTTTTGTGAAATTCTGTGTAACCAATTGACTTTTACAGTTTGTGTGTCATATTCAAACATAATTTGTTAAGCTGGTTTATATCTTTATGCGCTTTAAATACAACAACAGAACTTCCAATATAAAGTTTAGGACCATGAGATTGAAGGGATCCTTCAATCAGCTTCCACGACTATTACAGTGGTCCACAATATCAAAATCACATCCTTTCTACATTTCACACACTCCCCACCAGAAGTAATTTGATTTCGGATATAAAATCGCAACAACAAAAAGAGATCTTAATTAATACATTTTCATTATATCAGTCTTCACAGCCCACTCTTCAACTTAGCACTATAGCTAATGAATTTCAGAGAGATCATATTTGGAAATGGGAATGGTTTCTTTGACTGATGCTAAGAAACTAAAGCTCTGCTTGAAGTTTGATAAAACACAAATTAAAGGGCCATGACTTTCAGCATAGGTAAAAGTGTGGGAGTTCAGTGAGAGCTATTGAAGACATGGCACTGCTGGTGATAAGGATCAAACCAGAAATACAGCTAACCAGATACTAAACATTTGGTTTTGGAAAAAACAAAACAAACAAAAAAAAACAACGAACCAGAAAACCTACTAAATACTAAAATTAGAGAAGTTCCTAAGAAGCAGGAAGGAGAACCATATTGTTCTATCATTAATATTTTTCAACATTTTGAATTTAACTTTCAGTTAAGGAAACACATTTTCAGAATAGATTTTTGGATAATGCATCCTTCATTCATGTTTTGTTTTTGAAATAGTTACTGATCTATCAAAAGAAAGTCAGCAGCTGGTATTGACTTATATAAGGAATGATTTTCATGAAACATAAATATATTTTGGAAAAGATAGTAAAGTTTATGAATAAGAAAGGTAGAAAAATATTATTATGATTTTTTTTCCCCAAGATGTATCACACATCTCTAAATAAGAGGAAGAAGCAGTTTAAATGTTGTGCCAAATGAATTTTAAAAAATAAAATCACAGACAATACCATAACTACCCCTAAGTTTTCTAGGGAATCTAGCCCATGCTTTTTTTTTAACTACTAAATACTTATAAAGTATTCACATATAATAGACTTAATAAATTAATTATATTTACTTATCAAAAAATGAGAGTAAAAAAAAAAATCTCTAAACCTTTTAAAGCCACTCAATACTCCATGACCCCTCATGTTCATTATTTCAGCCTCCAATTTCTAGCTCAATATAATATATTAAATTGCTTCAAGACATTTGTAGGCAATATAAAAGAAAATGTTAACTCAAACCACTCACTTTTCTCTTGTATCTTGAGGGTTAACTGTTAAGTCATTACTGAACCAGTCTGTGAACTCCAGTCCTCTTGCTAGTCATGAACTCACGCACTTCTTATTGAAGGTGTTGATTTTCACATAGATGTCCTCAATTCACATGTTCTTAGGACAGTATTGAGGTAAAGTGACTAAAGCAACTTAAAAAAAAGTTCCAATAAATTGCAAGTGTGTAAATCTTGTGACATTCATTGTTGAATGTGCATATAATTATATACACACTGAATTGTCCATTCAAAATATAAGGATCAACACAACAAAAAGATAAACTTAAGTGACTGCCTGCTTTCTATCATATATTTGTCTTCAGATGCATAGGCACAGGTGACTCTTTGTGGTTTGTTTAGAATGTCTTTTAGTCAGAAATGGTATTTCTGTATGAAAAATATCCTTAAAAATAATATAATTGCTACAGATAATGCTACAGTATTATCCTTTATTTTAAAGTAGACTTAGAAGCATAGATGAGTTTTGAAGCACACATGTTTGTTTTTGATTAAAATATTCAGCTATTGCCATTTTAAGAAGTGTGCTGGTTTCAGCTGGGATAAAGTTAATTTTCTTCCTAGTAGCCGGTATGGTGCTACGTTTTGGATTTGTGCTGAAAACAGTGTTGATAATACAGGGATGTTTTTGTTATTGCTGTGCAGTGCTTACACAGAGTCGAGGCCTTTTCTCCTTCCCAGACCACCCCACCAGCAAGGAGGCTAGGAGTACACAAGAAGTTGGGAGGGGGCGTGGCTGGGACATTTGACCCCAACTGACCAAAGGGATATTCCACACCATGTGACATCATACACGTTCAGTATACAAAGATGGGGGAAAAGGAAGAATTGGAGTGGCATGTTTGGAGTGATGGTGTTTGTCTTCCCAATTCACCATTCTGTGTGATGAAGCCCTGCTTTCCTGGAGATGGCTGAACACCTTTCTGCTGACAGGAAGTAGTAAATTTAGCAGAAAGTCATAACTGATAGCATAAGTAAGCAGCATAGCAAAGGAATTAATTGCAATGACATGCAGAAGTATGATTCCAGTTTTCTCTTTAGGGTAATAACCATATTTTAAGAATGAACCCTGCAGTATAGACAATCCATTTACTGATAAAATGGCTAGGTACATAGCTGCCACATAAGCAGCTATTTTTTCTCAAATTCTGGACTATAGTTACCTAGCAATTCCATCTCTTTCATTTGATTTCTCCATTGTCAAATACTAGAAATAGTGTCTATGACAGCCTGAGTCTTTCCTTTGATCAGGACTAATACTATTGTGCTTCAATTCCTCTCTACTCTTTTCTTACTAAGAGGTAGATTCAGAGGATCACAATGAACTGTGAGAGGACTTTAGGAATAGCTACTTGCTGTTCTCCTCTGCCATAATACAGGAACAGCTATCTATACCACTCCTGTGAAAAGTTTCTTGGCATACTGCATCCAGCAAAGAAGGGTCCTCAGCCCACCTGAGTAACCACAGCCCTATTTTTTTTACTTTTTTTTTCTTTAAAAAGCTATAGCTTTTCCTGTGTATAATCTAGTCTTTACTTGCTGCTGTCTAAACCAATGACTAAGCCACTTCTGTCAACAGGCAACTTCTTTCCTTGTTTTTTGAAAGAGCATTAGTGTTACTGTAGAACTTCGTCTTGTCTCCTCTTAAGATTCTCTCCTGTAGTTGTAAGTAATGGCTTATTTTTTTTATTTTTCTTTTTTTATCTATTTTGTGATTCCAACACCTTTGACTTTTTCTTCTGACTCTCTCCTGGTCTTTCTCACTTTGTCAACACCTCTCTTGAGATGTGCTACCTAATATTGGACATAGCATTCCCACTGAGTCCTACTAGTCCTAATCAGAGCTGCAGGGTTATCTATGGGTCTTACTGGCAGCTCCCACATCTACATATGCGAGTTTCTTTTCTGCAGCAACAAAATGCTGATGGCAGAAGTTCAGCTTTTGAACCCAGTGAACATCAGCTCTTTTCTATCTTATTATTGCATCTGCTGTTGGAAAACTTTTTAGGGGTCAAAAGATCTCTACTGTCCATCCCATGACTGTAAAGAAGTTGCAAGTCAAGCTCATTTGATAGGGAACAATTTTGAAATGAATCGGGTTTCTTTGTGTTTGCCAATAAAGGTTGACTATAATCCTGCCCCAAGAACCAGCTGTTTCAGATCTGTAAAACAGATTATCATATTATATACTTATACACACACAGTCTGAGCAAGCACCATATAGAGGTGTAGTAACTGAAAAGTTGGTGCACTTCAGACAATGAGTGTGCTTCCTGTTACATGCAGTTCTCTCAAGTATGAGTTTGGGTAAACTATCAATACCAATAGACTTTACTGAAAAGGTCAAAATTACCAAAATTCAATTACTGAAATGCTTGAAAGTACAACTAAGGTGATGGTTGTGATGGTTGTAAAGCTAAGGCACTATTTGTGGAACAGCTGGCTTCTGAAATCATCATTGTTATTGGAATAATTAGCCTGCCTGTGTGTGATATGCAATTGCACACATATATACACCTAATTGAGTTAATAAATATTCCTTTAAAATGAAAAAAAAAAAAAAAACAACCAACCCATAGGGTTTTTTTAGTTATTTCATTTATAATATATATGCTGGAAATTTAACAAGGAAATTAAGGGAACATATCCTCAGCATACAATACTTTGCTTGAAGCTGTATTTATAGCACATTTGTTTCTTATGACAGTAAAATAACACAACTCAAATAGCATTTTAGTAAACATAATCTGCAGGTTATCAGTAAAATGAACATGAAATCAGAAAAATTCTGTTGCCAATTCATATCTATCTTAAAACTACTACATCATTTACTACCTGGAAAAACAGCAACTGAGTGTTTTAGTGGCACCAATACAGCTTCTTAAACTGGTCTCTCTCAAAGACCAGTCTCAAGCAGAAACTGAAAGTCACTGTAGAAGTGGAAACAAACTGCAGTTCTTTCAGTCTTGAAAGTCTGCTTTTTCAACACTCCATACACAGAGCATAAAATTTACCTTCACTAGAAGACTGAAGTTATGTAGACTTACTCCAAATCTAAAGTAAGGTAATTGTAATATTTTAAGAAGGGAATTTCAAACAACTCTGTGTAACCTAACCTAAAAAGTTCATGTTGGTAGCACAAGATATTGTACAGTCAGTGGGGATGCCCTTCCAGAGGGTGATTTATTGAGCCACTGTTAAGTAATACTTTTTGAGGAGGGTGAGTTCTCTGAAGCAGTCATGCTAATACAGCTCACAATGAGGCACAAATGAGACCATACCAGGTTGTTTTTCAGATACTTTCCTGACACCCTGAACATGAATGACTATGCAATGTTACTATCCAATTTTGCAGCTATGTAGTGAATAAATGAGGGAGAAATCACAGAATGTTAGGGATTGGAAGGGACCTCGAAGGATCATCTAGTCCAATGATCCTATCAATCATATCACCCTCTTTTAGCTGTCATGCATGCTCATTGGATTAGGAAGAGGAAATTGTCCTTTCTGTTTCAAGAGTCTGTTAAGGACAGCTAGAGGCACTTGTCCTTTGCACTCTTTTTTCTTTCATCAGTGCATCCAGTCTTGTCAGTCAGAGCCTGCTCAAAGATTATCAGAGGGAGCATAAATGACTGTAAGTATGGAAATGCATATGGGCATGACTGAATTATCAGCTAACACTCTTATCCAAGATAAGAATTTTGATTAATATATTTCAAAACAATTCAAGTAACATTTTGCAATTATTTGCATTTCAATCTTTTAAAATTAAGCATGTGATTAACTATTAATTGATTCACTTGAATCAAAGCTATGCTTTAAAATGATTGCCTACTTCTCCTTTTCACTAAAGTGGATCAGAGCTCTTTGTTATTTCTTGGATTGATTTACCCTGCGAACCCTCAGCTCTCATTTTGCACAGAAAATTTACATCTTGACACATCAAGAAAGCTTTTTCACTTTTATTAAAGTGCCCTCCTTTCTACTTTGAGGACTATGAGTGGGTGGGTAGTGTCTTCTGTGGTTTGACCATCATATTGATTCAGGCTGTCTGCAGTACAGATGGAACTGCATGTCAAAAAAAAAAAAGAAAAAAAAAAAGAAAAATCCTAACAAGCTTCCTACACACCCAAATCCAAAATGGAAAGCAAACCCCTCACAATGACTCTACTCTGGTTTGATCTCCTACACCTCTGGCATCATTTCAGTATCAGATACTAGAAGTTAGGGCACATTTCCAACAGAGAGAGCGTAGGGAATGCAGTGCAGAGGCAACAACACTTAAAAGCCTAGGTTTAGCTTGCAATTTTTCTCAGTTTTTAATATTATCACCTCCTCAAGGAAGCAGGGAATTTGATGGCTGATTACCAGGAGCTTCAGGGAATGTAAACATCCTCACATAGATTTTAATTTCTCTCACTTCTGGTTTCCAAGATGAATTCATCCATCTTTAGATGCTCAGGGCCAGATTATAGATATAGAAGTCAGTGAAGCAGTTTGTGCTAAGAAGAGGTAAGGGGAAGAGAAGTGTAAGCCTCTGTAGTACTCAAGCACCATTTAAAGAGTGTGCTTCCTCAAATCATAAAGTTGCCAGGAATCCCAGACAGCCAGAACATTCACTACTTTCAATATCTAGCCAGCCATCCCTTCCTAACATCATATTCTCTTCTACACTCCAAGAACATAGACTTAAGACCTCTTAGATTAAAAATCACTAATTTCTATACATTATGTTCTACAAACAAACTTCTGAATGTGAAATAATAGGCAAAATAGCTATCAAAACTAAAATTGAACAGTTTTTTGGCTTTATTGTCTGGGGGTCTTTTTGTTGGGGTTTTTGGGGGGTTTTTTTAAGTAAGGAAAGAAGTGGATGAACTGTTTGACCATATCTTGTAATTGATAAGAAAACCAAAACCATGCTATTAGAGGGATTAAAAATTGTAATTTTTTCCTAAAATTGTTATGAAACATAAATTCATAATGCAGGATAATGACATGTTGCTAAACTACTGGGGGTTTTGAGGGGAGAAGGTGAGAGGAAGTGTTGACAAAAATAAACATATGAATCTGCAAATAGCATAATTACTAAAAGGCAGGAGCTCGTGCACTATTCTAAGGTGTCTAAGGTTTTGTCTGAGAAGTTAAAACACTACGTCCCTAAGCAAATTATCACCACTTCCCCACTGGAGATTATTGCTCTGTCAGATCTGCTGGTATCATCACACACGTTCCCTTCTCTGACCTGCTGCTGTCAAAAGAACTTGGTGGGAAAAGAAAAAAAAATAAAAAAAAACCAACCAAAAGCAAGGATCAACCTCCCTCTTGAAAACGTTCACACTCATCAGACCTCTTCAGCAGAATGAGGGTAGGGTAACTGTCACGTGCAGTTTTGCCAATGGACATGAGGACGCAGGGATTACTAATGACAAGAAGGAGAGTGCAAGCACATGCAGTAACATTTTAGGCTCCTGCAACACAATTGCAACCAGAAATCTTCTGTGAACACTGCTGAAGTGGCACCAGCGCCTCACCACTGTACTTGGAAGGGAGGTTAATAGCTTTTGCATATTCTACATGATCTGTGATACTAAAGACTTGGCCCAGTGCTTGGGCACGGATAAAAGTCACTGAATAGCAATTGATGTCACGTCACTGAGAGGCTGAAAGGAACTGCCTTTCCTTTCTAGTTTGAGTTCACAATATTTGCTATATTTTCTGTGGAAGATAGCTGCAGAACAGCACTGGTAAAGGATGTTTTTCACTTCTCCACTCCAAATGAGATGTAAATACTTTGTTCATATGCAGCTTTTTTGTGATCTTAGCTTTTTTCACCTCAAGAGTGAGTCCCTGCAGTGCAGCCTTACAAAGCTTTGAAACAGAAATCTGGGCAAATGGTGGCAACTGCTTGATAAGTTGAGTTTAGTGGAAAAACTGGATATGTCTTTCATCGCTACTGATTTCTGATCTCCAAATTTTTGGGCAGAATACTAAAATATAGTATTTACTGTGAATATCATACTGCTTTGAAAAGTCTTATCTTCCTTGAGACAGCCTTCACCTTTTACCAACTTAAGCAGACCACAGAGACTAATTAACAAGGAAATTACCAACTGCTCAGAATCAGGACAATAGCTAAAACACCTTCAAACCTATCCTTAAAGGGAAGGACTCCAAACCAATCTGAGAGGAAGACTGAGGTATTTGCTTGGAGATATCTATCCATGTAATGTTGAAATAGGTGATATTTTCATTATCAAAACATGATGTTACTTTATATGTTGCATGTAAAGAACACTAAAAAATGAAATTTCATTCTTAAATATCCTTAATAATGTACTTTTTATTATTACAATAATTTTTATTTAAGTGATATTACTCTTTTCATGTTGCCTCTTAAAAAAAAACGGACCAAAAAGATACATGGATGTACTTTCTGTATTACAGATATTGAGATTTTGGTGAGGAAATGTTTAACTTAATATTTTAGCCTATAGCTCTGCCAAAAGTATTAATATACAACACAAACTGAACAACAGGTTACTAAATCTGACTGTTACTGATTAATTTTAAAATATCTGTTGGACCTTAAATACAGTACATATTATGAATCTGTCAGGGATATACAATACTAGATTTAATTTGGAAATATTTATTAGCTCAGATCATACGTGCCATTATTCAACATAACTGCCCATAAACCACACCTTGGGCAGACATTAAGGATCTGTCCAAAGGCACATGATGATGGTGATTTCCAAGGCATGGTCTTCAAGGAAAGAAGCAGCAGCAGTTAAATGGGTATGTCTTGGTTTAATATGCAGTCTGATGAAATCATACTGAAATATCTCTGTGTCTCTCAGATTGTATTTCTCTTATTATATAGAAGTGTCAAAAGATATGTAAAACAAATGGTTTCCAGAAGTGCGAGTCCAATGAATGCAACACAGAGCGCAAGAAAAACAGATATTCAAGTGCATAATGGATAACCTTAGTAGCACAAATAGACACTCCATCTGCCTCTCAGCCATCTAAGTATAAAGAGGATGTTCCTCTAATTCACTAGTGAACACCTGTTTACTTATATTTCCGCACAATAATCATCACTCAGTCCATCATGAATAAACTTTTGTTTCCTAAAACTACTTCTATTTCCAGGTTAGGTTAAAAAAAAATAAAAATCTTTCCCCTTGATGTTGTATGTTGATGAGTTGAAGTTGTTATATTTAATATGTTGTTGTATTTAATATGTTTACCAAGAAATCATTGTCTGTTTCTAATATTTCTTGAAGGTCTATATGATCTAAGTGAAACATTGGGTAAGCAATCATAAAGCTTTCCCTTTCTACTACCATTATGAAACAGAAATGTTTTATTTTTTTACCACTGAGTCTTCTGAAAATTTTCTATATTCTAATTGCTAATATACTTGGCTGATAACATTAAAAGATATCAGAGGAATTTGTCTTCTGTTGTAAATCTAATAGATACATAATGCTGATGAGTTTCTATTAGATTCTAATGAGGAAGCATCTGTTCTTGCATATCCAGACCAAGTGGATGAGTCTGCTTTATTCTGGAGTAATGATTGATGATTTCCAGCAGAGGGTTATATGAATTAGGTCTTTTTTACACTGCATATCTCCTAGGATTGTAACCAGTCGCCCTTCACAACATGTAACGGTGCAAGATCATTGAATAGGTGATTGAAGTCAGCAGTACGTGTTATGAAGCTCATTTTTCTTCTGCTCAAATGACAAAATTTGTTTTTTATTTTGTATAATAATGTATTTCATAGCTTGTATGTCATTTTGTGTGACTTTTCCCACAATATTGTTCACTGCTATCAATTCTGAAAGGACTAGACATACTCATAATTTGCACATTCTTTTCAGGTATTCTGAAGTATAGGTATTACATATTGTGGGAACTGTGCATTGTCTCATTTGTTATGCTTCTTCTAGGTAGAAGTAATTCACAGTAATGAACATCTGACCTTTGTGGACATAGTTTATCTTCCTAAAAAAACATTACTTTTAAAGCCTCAAGATGTTTTTGTTGCAGGAAGATGAAGTCAAACAGAAGCAAAAACAGTGAGAAAATTGTCTTATTAGGTGTGTTAATGTAGTTTCTAAAACAGTTTTCCTTTTGATGTTACAGGGATTTTTATTTCATAAAAGACTAAGCAGCTATACTTCTTGCATTAGATATTTCTGTATCACAGCTGAACACTAGATCTGAGTCAGAGAAAAGGTCATGTAATTTTCTGGTATTTTGGGAAGATGTAACTGAGGACTATCTGGTATAAGCACTCAGTTACATCAGAACAGGTTTGGTTTTTTTTTTTTCTTCTGGTGAATCATTTTATTAGAAGCCTTAAACCATTCAACTTACATCTAAAACCTGGGCAACACAGTGTATTTATTTTTTCTTCATTTTGCTTCATTTCCTCTAGGAAAGTATCAGTAACCTCATGAAATTGTAATTTTATTTTCTCCAGATTATTCATGCAACAGCTTCCTCAAACACATTTAGCAACAACTGAAAACCTGCATTTATTTTTACTTATCTTAAACAAAAATGAAATATTTTTTCCACAGTTTAATAACAGAAATTCTTCAGGAGGAAGACCAGGCAGAAGGAGCCAAAGGGCTTCCTACTTCTTATTTTGTTGAAGCTTTATAAAACTTAAAAATTATTCCTAAACACACTGACGTGAGTGTGCATAATTTTGTATTACAAGGCCTTATTACTTATCAGAACATCACCCAGCAGTTCATGTTTTGCAGTTCGGTGTGTGGTCCGTTTATATGTCTCAGTAAGACCAGAATTAATAAATGAATGTCTTACATTAGAGTACATAATGCTTTGCCTCAACATCACCACATAAATTATCAGAAATTAAGAATGCAATGAATGTAGGAAGCTGCTTACATTCCGAATTTCACATTGTAACAGTTATAAGGATTTCACTCCCATTTTATAAATTAGACAACTCCAAGACTTTGAACTCGGAGCTAATCAGTGTGGAGAACCTCACCCCAGGTCCCCTACCTCACCAGACTTCTCAGACTTGGTTATCGTATTCCTGTTCTAGCACAGATCAAGCCAGGCCGCAAGCTGATCATCTCCTGGTTGACATCTGACAGATTTTTTTGGCAGTCCCCTCTTGTGTGTCTGAATCGTTTAGTCTACTGGCTATTTTCTGCACTTCTTCTGGAAAAGACAGCAAAATTATAGCTGGGTACTGAGCCAGAGTATGCCCCAACCTGGCTCCTGATGGCTGTTCCATGAGGGCTGCCATCACTTCCCTATGGTGAAGCAACAAAGGTGGGACAGTCAAAATCTCAGGATTTTTTTATCACTTCAGATTTGGTATCTTACTTAGTTGTTTGAAGCTGGTACTAGCAGTTGAATGTATGTGCATATAGCCACCACTTTGTGCTCTTAAGTTCTTTTACACATTTTTGTAAATGCCATCTTACTTTCCCAATGATTATTTACTACACTACTAAAAAATGAAATATTATGTCCTTCTCTGTTTGCAGACATATACTTCACAGAAAATAGGAAGATTTAGCACATCTGAATAATGTAAGAGTACCCTGTTAAGACACAGAATTAGTTCAACACTGAGAGACAACCGATAACTATTCCCACAGGAATGGTTTTACTATAGTATTTATATGTAAAAGACTGAAAAATAGCTCACAGACATATTACTGAGAGTTATTAATGTATTAAATGAAAATCATGGCAGTTTTCAAATTCATTAGTCCATTTCATTTCTCCATTTTAAGTCAATATGTTGATGTTTTGTTGGGGGTTTTTTTCAGTTCAAACAAAAATGAATAAGTTTCTTTCTGAGCTCTCAAAGTTAATTTGACTGTTTTGGTTTGCTCTGCATGAATGTATATGAGAATTTATAGTCTGGATATTTTTTTTTTCTTATTATTATTTTTTTTGTGTGTATGTATGTACCACAGGGACAAATTAGGAAATACTGCTGTGAAGAAAGATATTTATGTTACATGTAACAGTTCTCTTTTTCACATTCTTCAGTGTTTTATATCTAAGGATCTTAATGTCTAAGTAAAATGTTATCTCTGTTTTACAGGTCAGGAAACAAACAAAAGGAGGTTGAATAAGCCAATGTCAGAATCAAGATTAGAAGTCATTCGCCTCAGACTGTGCTCTCATGAGTCAATCTTGCTGCACATGATTTTCAGTTCCTAGTTTCCTTGAATCTATGTAATTTTCTGAAGGAAAAGCAGGTAATATTCACAAATGAACATTTTAAAATGCTTAACACCAGCCATGTGATGAGAGATATCTAACATAACTATTACAGAGCTGCACCTGTTAAGTGCAGGACTGAGCTTGGCTAACTTGCCTTGATAAATAATACATGGTTAGTAGTGATGGTAGCAGCTACAATTCTTACCTTCTACTCTTGTAGTTTTGTGTTCCAAATGTATTAAAATATGATGGTATGTAAGTACTGTGTTGTGCATTATCTCAAGTTGTTTGGTTTTGGTTTTGGTTTTTTTTTTCCTTAAATGTTCCCTTGAAAAATACTATTTAAAGAGATATAGTGAACTAAAAGCATCCATCTCTACATTTTCACATTTGGTATTGAAACACTCTGGATTAATGGTGTTATTTAGTTGAGTGCTAAGGAACTGAGATGAATTAAAACCAAGATGGAATTCAGCTAGAGGCAATAACTATGAAACAGTGCATTACTGTTGTGAAGTCACAGCCTAAAGAGCTATTAGCAAGATGGTGACATTCAAAATGCAAAAACTCTGCCTTTAGCTTTTAAAAACATTGGGTTTTAGTATGGAAAGAATTACTTTTTTTCTGTATTGCTTCTTGATGCAGTTTTGGAAATTAGTCACAGTTTACAAGTTAAATTTGTTTAATTGTAGTCAACCTTAAAGTAAAAAGGTATCTGAAACATATTTGTTAAAAATTAAATATCTTTACTGTTTTAATTGCTTGGCTCTGATTTCTAAAGCAGACACAGTGAAGTAATGAACTGTAGTTTTTTAGTTATGTTTTAAAAGGAGAATTATTGCATTTTATAGATGTGTTAAATTTTCATTGAAGACACAAATATATTTTGGTGTATTTATCAACTTAATGATGTCCCTGGCCTATCAGATGCACTTTCTGTTGAAGGTTGTGACTCTGTTTCACAGATAATATGATTTCCCATCTTATCTCTAACTTATGGGCATCTACCTTTCATATGAGCAATATGATAGGAGTTTTTAATTTTCATATTATTTCCTTGAAGAATGGGTTAAATGCTCTGCTAGTTTCATAAGGTTAGGAATATGTCTCTGAAAAAGGCAAAAATAAGAGAAATCATTTTCTAGTGCCTTTCCCACAGTCTTTCATTAAAATGAGGCTAATTTTCCACTGGCACTGAATCTGATAAGAAAAAAAATCCGATGTAAAAAAAGTCTGAGATAAATGTCAAGATGAGCACAGACAAGTGCAGAAGCAGTGATAACACAGCAGCACTGGTAAGGCTTAGTTGAGGGAATCATCACACTTGTTCTCAGTCAATATACGAGTGCATCTTCCAGGTGACAATCACTAATGACAGCAGCTTAGCAGTTAGAAACAGCAGCTTCCAGTTTTAGGCAAAAATCATGGCTTTGAAAATGACTGAAATGACAGTTGCCAATGATGTATAAGTTCAGCATTGCCATAAAGTCAGCCAGTTGCCCAATTCCAATCTCAATGCAAATTTTGAGATTTGTTTCAGTGCAAAATGCACATTTTCCATTGTTAATTGTATGGTAGCTCCTCTTATTCTCTTAGCTACTTATGATATTCCACCTTTCCACCTTTGCTGTCTCTTATTGCCTTCTGCTGAGAACCATAGCCCCATTACTAGGAAGTTTTAGTCTCTCCTTTGTGTTACCTCAGCAATAATGTCTCACTCCCACCTTCAAGCAAGCTCCAACATAAACGACTTCTCTGTATCTTACTTTCACAAGAAACAGCATATTTTTAGCATAGGACAAGAAGAAGCAAAGATGTGTTGTCACTGTCAACAAAGAAGCTTTCTCCCACCCCAGTGTTTCTCTGCTCAAGGACTAATTTTTGTATCAGGGCAATCTGTGAACACGGGTTTCTGTGGAAAAAGCTGGTCTCTCTCCCTCATCCCCAATCTACTTGTTAGAGCTCTAGCCCTGTGCAAACAAGCAGTGAAGTAGAAAGACTCCTTAAAGCACTGTAGGACAAGATTTGCAAGGTTATCCATGAATTTGCAAAAATACCAACATCTGTATTTATCCATCTACCAGATACACATCTGAGGGATCCTTGATATAGTTTAAGGAAGTATCTAAGGATCAAAATAAATTATGGACATTTCCAATTGTAAATGTATGACAAATCTTGTTACAAAAATCAACTCCCTGAATTATTTTTTCTTTTCTTCTGTTCTTGAGCACATGAATGTTAGGAGATGCTACAGTTTCCTTTCTCCACAAGAAGAGGTAAGAAAACAAAAAAAGGAGGTCTGAAAGTTACTGCCACATGTTTAAGGAGATCAATAAAGAAGTCTTGGAAGTGATGCTGCAGGTCTATTGAATACCCACAGTCCTTCAGGAAACCCACTTCTTCAGATACTTTCCATATTTATTTTTTCCCCTGTCTTCAATGTATCTAGCCAGCTGGATTCAGAAGGTATTGAAGCAGACTAGGCTGCTCACAGAGAACAGGAAGAGAAGGGCATTCACCTGGGAGAATTGATGTCAGCTACAGTGGATAATTATTATAAAATATTTAAACATGCCCTGACATTTACATAAATGCTCTAATCCTCGTGCAGGCCTTTTGTTCTCTCTTCATGGCCCAATTAATATTCAATTATTTCAATGAGAGTAGAAGAGTTTTAATTCCCCTTTGTCAGAGGAAGAAATTAAACCTTATTTTATGCATCCTGGCTGAGTGTATTAACCACAGAACAAGTTGCTTACAATAGTCAGTTCCTCAGGTTGTGCTGCATAAAGAGGGTCTGAGGACTACATATAGCTCCAGGACAGTGTTTCAGGTTGAAAATCCTGGTTAGGAGGAACTGATCTTACCCTTCTGAAGCAGCTTAATTGCAAGACCCTGACACTTGATTCCCTCATCATTTCTTACTCATTAGCTGTCTGTGAATTCCTCTAGAGCCTATGTATCTAATTTAAGACTGCATTTACTGAGTAATAGTATGGCTGAGAGTAAGATGCTTTAACCCTGGATGTTGTATTGCCCATAGCTTTTCATAGAACTCATTTGTGGTGTGATAATAGACTCCTGGGAGTGAGAGCTGGACCCTTGGCCCCCAAGGGAACACTTCATCTCCTGGCTGTGTTCCTGATATGTGTGTGCCAGTGGTTGTCACCCTTCCTCCAGTCCATGAGAAAGTTTCTACTATCTGCTTCATATCACAGCCCATTTGAGAAACTGTGGAGAACAGATGTGTTCACATGATCTCCTAGACCAAAGTTCTGTGCTAAGTCTTCCCATAATGAGACTGTTGGCATGACAAGTGTCAAGAAAAAGGGCAATATTGACAAGACTTTTATGGAAGTCCAACACAGACCAGTCTTCAAGGCCAAGTAGCATCCAATGCTACAAGCACATGGAGGAAAGAAGTTTGAGGAGGGAAAAATGAGCCAGAGGTGCAAGAGCAGACAAGATGCACAAATGCTGTTACACTCATTCTTGCTCTTACCCCCACAGCGTTCTTCTGCCTCAATGAATAGCAGCATGCGTTTAGATTTCTAGGTCACAGAAAACATCCTAAAAGTCTAAGGTAGGCAAATACATTGCAGCATTGTGTAATGTATTGTTTACCTTTTGTTTTACATATATATATATGTATATATTAAATTTTTATATGTATATTACTGAAATGATTTATCCATTAAAAACCAAAAAAAAACTACTTGAGGAACCTTAATCTTCCCATGGACAGACCAAGACTGTACAGGCAAAGTACTTAGAGTAAAAAAGTTAATGTTGATATTTTATGGGTTGTTTGGTTTCAATTGTTTTTTCTTTTCTTTTGTTTCTGTTCCTGAGCACCAACTGATCTGTTCCATATAGATGAAGACACTCAGTGGTGGTCAGTCTTTTACTGTGTTCCTGAAATGTGCTATAGCCCTGTGAAGTCAAAGTTCTGTTTCAAGCCTCAGGGGACATTCTTGCACGTATATACTCACAATATAGGGATGAAAGACTCCAGTTTGCCTCAGTTTTCAAGATGAAAGAATATAATATAAGGATTCTCTTAAAAGAAACAGGAAGGGAGAGAACATCTCAGAAAAGAAGTAAAATCATCTGCAAGTCAAGGAACCACCCTGAGCAGACACTGAGCATTCCTGAAATCAGAGATGCTTACAGAAAATCTAATACGTATCTCCGAGTGGCATGAAAATCAGCAGGAAGTATAGTAATACTATATGGAAGAAATGTTTGGGCAGTGGCTGCTTTAGAGGGAAAGACCCTTAACAATCAAAAAAGAGTCTGTTGCAAAAAAATGCAATAGCTGTAGTTAAAGGAATTATAAGATTTACATTTAATGCACTACAAATGCTAACAAAATACATACTCTAAAAAATATAACTAATACACTAAAAAAAACCCAAACTATTTTTCTGTCAGTTTTCAATAACAGCCTGTTCTTCATTTCTGTTCATCTCCCATAGCTCTTCTCAGTCTTCATCTAGCTCAGAAGGACTTGAAGCTTTCCCATTGTAAGAAAAATAAGTAAAGAATGTCCATTGAAATAAACTAACAATCAAGGGGGAGTATAAAGGTATAAGCAAGGGAAAAAAGGAATATTTTAGGAGGACAATAATAGTTAATGAAACACAGGTCTGGTAGGAGGAAACTTGAAATACAGTAGAATATATTTTCTCGGCATTATAAACAATTGCTCTAGGTTTATGATTTGGTTCTTTAATACCAATGGTTTATAATAATTTAAGTAATAATACAGAAAATACTAAGTTTGAGCCTATAATAAGGGCAGCTAACAGTCATAGACATCATGAAAGTAATGTCCTTGGAGAAAGAGGAATATAGCTTGTGGACTGTATATGCTTATTTGACAAACTAACAAGATGAAAGGACTCTGTGGACTTAGTCCTAGGAATTAAGCTAGGTAAAATAAATAATATTAAAGCTGGCTGGCATTCAGAAAATGATCACAACATTAACACTGGTGAAGTATTCTGTAGGGTTTAATGGCAGATGTCATTTATAGGACATTTTAAAAGCAGGCTCACGTGAAGGTAGTTCACAGATCCAGGAACTTTGAGAGTGTGTGGATCTCTTCAAGACCAAGTGCTGGTGTTCTGATTCCTACAGCATTCACTGCTGATTAATAAATCATAGGAAGTCTGTGTAGCTCTAATGCATGGGAGGCCATACCAGTCATCAAAACACCTGTCTGCACAACATGCACAGAAAAATATTCTTTTAAAGTATTCCATCACATTAAATAGTGGAAAATGAAGAATGGAAAAGCTACAGGAAAGGGTTGTTGTTACATCAAGATGAGAGTTTAGTGGATCTATTACCAAACTCCCACACAGTGTACTAACAATCTGACACTGAGAAAATGGGTGGAATAAGAGATAAGTGTTTCCTTGTTGTTTGTGTTGAGGTGTTTTAAAATTTTGTGAGTTCTTGATGATACGAGACCAATTTTAAATTTTTTATGTATAACTTACAAACATATCCAACCTGTTTTGCAATAGCAGAGTGAACTCATGTATGTTACTTACTTGCCACCAGCTCTTTGTGTCCTGTATCAGCACCTTGGTTTCTGGCAAATTAATTTCTCTTTCTCTTTTCTTCTTCTGAAAAAATTAAAGTAGTTACCTATTACAAAGAGATATTGGGTGATTACCTTATTTTTGCACAGTGTTTATTCACTGTTTCATTAAACAATCAAAATTCTTATTAGATTTTATTTTATTATAAATATTTACAGAAAAGTGGCTTACGGCAAAATTATTTTCCATAAACACAAGAGTCAGAATCCATGCGGATCCTGATTTCAAAACTTCTACATGTAATGTCTGTCCAATTTATCACATGTAAAAATACCACCAACCATGCTTTGTGTGTTGGATTTGGGGGTGGGGGCAGAAGGGTGGGCATGAAAAGCCGGCTGTTTTTTTGTAGTGGGGGAAGGGTAACCTTATGAGAGCTAAAAGCTCCCCTGGCTGGGCCAATGAGCTACTAGATAAATGCCTTGTGAGGAAAAGGACTGTCCTGAAAAGAAGAAGGTAGGGTACCTGGAGGAGAAACCGTTGACCAAACAAAAAATGACCATCAGCCTAAACAAAAGACGGACAGACAGAGAGCTTCATTGCCAGAAGGAAGGACAAGGACTCACACTCAGTTCACCTGATGGAGTAAGAGAAGACAACAAGTCCCCTTGCAGCCCATAGAGATTCAACGGTGAAGGAGAAACCCACTTGTAGGCCATGGAGGACTCCAGGCAGGAGCAGAGGAGTTGAGCCTGAGGGCAAGTATGACTGAAATTGTGACTCCGAGCCAGAGCAGGGATGGTCCCCCAAAGTGGGAGGTGAGTCTGCAGCCCATGGATGCCCCATGCCAGAGCAGGGAGTTGAGCCTCAAGAGATCCGTGACTCCATGGGAAGCTTGTGTTGGAACATCTTGTTCCTGGACTTCCATGCTGGGAAGAGCAACAGACGTGAACTGACTGAACCCCCATTTCCTGCCCCCTGTGCTGCTGAGGGGAGGAAGCGGGGGCCGTGACTGTAACTGGTGAGTGAGCCGTCCCTGTCCTTCATTCCTAATCCATGTCCGCTTTGTTGTGTCTCCCATCCCATCTCACCGGGTGTGAGGGGGACCACATTGTCCTGCTGTGGGTCAAACCACCACACTTTGGAAGCCAAATAACAACACAGTATCTAATTGTGAGCATATTTGTTGAAAATAAATGGCTTTTTAGAAGGATATTAAAAAATTAAACAAGGACCTAATCTCCTCAGCTGTGACCCTATGATAAATGTTCAAGCAATATAGAAAAGTCCTCTTTTAATATCAGATTTGATGATAGAGGTAGATATATAAAGGGTGACATGTATTTAACATATAATTTTGAATAAAATTTAAAACACAATTCTATTTTCTTTTTTTTTAATCAGTGTATTTGTAGTGTTTTAATTTATAATAATGATATAATTTTTGAGTCAGAAATACATGATTGGCATGAGAGTGTACCTTACCTTTACCTGGCACCTTTTCATATTGAAATAACCCTTCATGGAAGAACTCTTGGTAAAACAAATGTTTTTGTTTGTTTGCTTTCCTTGGTTTGTAATAAAAAGTTTGTGGCAGATAGATGAATATACAGCTGCAAAAAAACATTCAGAATCTGGATTACAGTCAACTACTTGCTTAAAGAAATAAAGAGAACAGGAGATATTAATGTGATAATTTGAAAATGGATTTACTGTGATCATGCCAGTGAAGATTTAGAATCAAAGACATCAAATAAGCTAATAGAGCTAAGCCAAGTGTGACTAAGCAAGACTGAACATAGTAGAGTGACAACCTAATAACTTTTCAAAGGCAGAGAACAATCAGCCAAATTATAAATAAGACCAACCAATAAACTCATTCTAAGCAGATGACCCAGAATATAATGTATTTTTTAATTTATTTTTTTTAAAAAGAATGGCTTTGGATGTGATTTCACAGGTTCAGAAGACCTATGGCATAGGTAGCACTCCCCTCCCAAGAGTGTCAATACAGGTTAGTGATATTAAAACACTTTTAAGAAGAGGCCCACGTTATATAATTAAAAGACAGAAATTATAACAGAGCCAAATCTTGTGAGGTGTCTTTAATAATCTAAAGTGTTAGTGTCCTTAAAGGGCATTCAGAATGCTAATCAACTTTGGAGAAGAAATCTAGGAAATTAAAGATAATAATGATGTGTTCTCCCTAAGCAAGGCACCCACAGAAACTGTGTGAGTAGGGCAAGAGCAATCAGTATTTGTGTGAAGGACATCAGTGTATGTCAGCAACACCTCAGAAAAGTATCCTAGGATACACGAAGAACTTCTCAAAACTAAGTAGAAGGAACAATGAATCTCTTTGGAAAACCATGAAAGACAAAAGGGAAGACAAACAAAATATCTTTTCATAATAAAGGATACAGGAAAACAAGAGGAATTCTCAATCAGTCATCTTAGCTTAAATGGCCAGAAAATTACTGGAATTACTTGATTAAGTAACCAAGCTGTAAACACTGAGATAATGATGCAACAAAATAAAACATCCATACACCATAAAATTGTTGAGACTAAATCAAGCTAAAGCAAATTAATTTTGTTTTTCAGAACATAAAGAAGGAGAGCAGTTGATCCTACTGTTCACGCACTGTTTTCATAAACCGACTAAGGAAGGTTTGCTTACTGTAGGCAAGACCAATGTGATCTGAAATTAGAAGCAGCTAAAAAGCGTATTCAGACAATAGATGTCAGTGACATGCTTTCACACTAGCAGGAGCCTCGGAAAGGACCCAAATTTGGTTTGCCCTGACCCAGGTTCTATTTAATGTTTTCATTGGCAGCTTGGGAAATAATAAATAAACATGCTTACCAAATTTGCAAAATGATACCAACCTAGGAAGGGTGTCAGACTGGAGACAAGGATTAAATATTTATTATTATTTTTTTTTTTACTCTTCTTGAACTGGAAAATGATTTAAAAGCAACATGATGAAACTCAGAAAATGAAGTATAAATCATTGTATCCAGAGAGTGGAGATCAGATGCCTAAAGGCAAAATTCAAAAACCTGACTAGACAGAAGTTTAATAAGAAAAGTGTGGGAGTTATGTAGGATAACAAATAAGCAATGATCTACAGAGTGATACCATTTTAAATAAGATAAATCTTGTGATGTAATATGTTAAAAAAAATATTTCCTGTAAAACACAGGACAGTATTTTATGAGTTTACTAAGTTCTGGTGGTGCCTAAACTGGAACATTGTGCTGGGTTTTAGATACTCTCCTTCAGCACAAAGAAAAGTAACAGAATGCTTTAATGTTTTAATTTAACTTTATTTAATTTTAAAAAGAGAAGACTGATGATGTTTTGGGGTTTTTTTTAATGTAAAAGTCTATTATAAGGAAGACTAGTCTCCTTTTTTTCCCACAGAGATAGAATTTTAGGTCAGATATTAGGGAAATCTTCTAAAGCCATAAATTCATGTTAGTATAGAAATCTGTCAGCTAAAGAGATTATGTCATTTCCTTCACTAAAGCTTTTAAAGATAATATAGAATTTTTTTAGATACTCTGTATTTATGTGTGCTGCCTCAGCACAGAGGATAAGAGGGAATGACCCCTTCTGGTACAATATGTTTCTATCATGCTATGGCATAGTCTTTCATACTTTCACACTTCTACCTCTCTCTACCTCTTTGCTAAATTGAAAGATCCATGTGTTAAACCACATCTGGAGAAAATACTACCAATATTAAACAAATAATTAAGAAGTTGTCAAGTAATTTGCATAGCATAAATTAAATGTTTCACTTTATATAGAATAGTCCCTTTTTGTTGCTGTTCGTTTCCCTCAGTGAATTCACTGGCAATTACTTAATCAATCTTTACAATACTGTAGCTCTGGACTAAATATTATTATTACCATGAGAGAGAACTTTCTCTACATTATCCTTCTATTAAGAAATAGAACCGCTACAATGGCTGGCCACAAAATCTCAGCCCTGATGAATTGCAAGGCAGGTTAAAGTCACAGATAGTCTATACACGCTGAAGTGAGTGTCAAAGTGGTCAGAGCAAGTTGACCAAACCTTGTGCACCTGATGCCAAGTTACCACAATAAGAATAGATTTTCTTATTTTGCACATAATATAAAAAATAGAGAGCGACTAGTATTAAGATATATTTATCCAAATATGTATTTCTCAAGACTCTATCATCTGTTCTTTGTTTGAATGTTTTAGTCTTTCCTGAATGTGGAGCATTGTTCAGTAATCCTCTTCTCTGAACCACGTTCAAGGGCTGTTCATAATCCTACTCTGGATGTAAGATGTAATTAATGGCTAGTTGCAGAGCTAATTTTTTTTTTTTTTTTTTTTTTTTTTGAGAAAGAGACCACACAGGGTAACACACTGATCTAACTGTGAACCATCTGCTCCATAGCTCTTCCAAATATTTATGAGTAGTTTTTCAAACCAGGAGGAAAAATTAGGTAAGAAACAAAACAAAAGATAAGAACACATAGATACTAGAGTAATGCAGACCAAAGAGTATAAAATGTTATTTCTTCATCCTCCAACAAGTTAAAGAAAAATAAATTATCAGATAATTTGATTACTTATAACTCATTCATTAGCCTGGTGTTATAGGAAGTTTGTACTTATTAAAACCTTTGTGATTTGCCCACTGGCACATGGGGTACAAGGAAGAGATGAAGCAGGAGAGAATTTTGCTTACAGGAAGGGATTGGTTTAGATCTCTGTTAAAATATTACCTTTATGGATGATGGAGAAGTCTGAAACAAAATTTGACCACAAGAAACTTGAAGAGCAAATTATCTAGTTACCATGGGACTGGGAATTAATTCTTCCCCTATTCAGGTAGTCAAGATCTGCTGATGTGATTGAAGAATTTGCTTAAAGAAGTAAATGCATCTGTGGGCAAAGGAAAGCGATATCCAAGTCAGTGGATATGTTCTTAAGCAGACTGATACTCATGACAAAGGAGAATAGATTTCTGGTGACTTAGAATAGAGGTTGTAAACTGTATCTTGCTTGGGTTTGTCTTAAAAGAGGGGAGTGTGGGCTTGTGTGCTATGCTAGGAAATTGAAAGTGTCAGAAAAAAAAGTGTGAATCATAGGTACTGAAACAAATAACTTTGAGATACCTTTGAGCAGTATCTCTATGTCATTATCAAAGGAATTTGATTTCAAATGCAAGAGCATATCTGAAGCCAGGCTATTGTCTTTTACCTGGAGCCAGTCTTCCATCCCCATCCGTTAGTCATAAAAGATTAAGATGTTAATTTTGTTGTGTTTGAGGTATAACAGTGGTTTTACTTACAAGTTTATGCCAAGGATCAATAACTACATGGGAAATACCTTGCTTTTTGGAGTTAGAAAGATTTTGAGAGTAGTAATTAAGAGCTCACATGGAACTAGTGGAGCTACTGACTTGTGGATCTAAATATATGACTGACTTTAAAGTTCCATAATGCAAAAAGAACAGCTAGTGATAGAGGAGGTTAATGACATGCATTTTAAAAAAAGGAGTGAGCTTTTTTTTTTCTTGTGATCTATTTTTGAGGAAAATATACTTACAGTAAGAAGTATATTCAATCTTGATCACTGATAAATTACAATTTTAGTGGAGAAGTGTTACAGACCTTTGGGTAAATCAGGAGGGAAGAAAGGAAAGGAGAGAAGGAGAGGATTTTTAATTATAAGGTTGAGATAAAAAATAATAGATCACATAAATTAGTAATTATTTCCAATGTATTAGTGTTATTCAGATCATAAACAGGTAGACTAAATAAAGTATTTTAAAAGTAGCAATGAGATAACCTTCCTCGAATTTCCCTCCTTTACTGTATTGTTAATATTATTTATTATCATTCTTCTAGTACAAGCAGATTGCTTTTGTTATGGCACGGCAGTGCAGCAGCCTACAGTAAGGAAACCAGTACCAGAAGAATTTGGATGATACTGAAGTGCATTCTTAGCTGTGACACTCTTTAACCATCAAATGTTGACCCTAAGAAGTAGAGGGCCATGATGGAGTAAGACCAGACTGGAAAGAGAGAAGAGAGATGACAACCCACTTTAAAAAGTTGGAGCACTCAACGACGTACAGTTCACTGCCTCCTGATATTTCTATAATATTAAAGTCCAATTGGATCATATTCCATCCATCTTTTCTTTCTTCTGAAGATCCTATGGTATTTTTCTTTTTTTCTTTCTTTCTTATTTGTAAACCAAATCTGATTGCTAACGAAATATTTATACCTCATAAGAAATCAAAAGTGTTAGGGAGATGTGTGAATAGCTTTCGCTGTTGCCTTTCTTCTAGAGCATTTCTTATGATGATTTCTTTTAGCAGAGCTGTATCCGTTGGCTGGTATCAAATGGCATGTGGGCAAAATTAAATTATCTTTATCTTCCATTTCTGTTTTTTATGAAGGATGACAAATGCATTTGCTATATGCTTCTCTTTTTTTCTGGAGGGAGGGAAAGAATGAGAGCAAGGAGACACTCAAAGGTGTTTTTCAGAGTGAATGAAAGTGACTTTATAATTTATTGTTGCTGTGAGGTATGGTGCAGTTGCTTTATTCTTGTGACTTCCATAGAGCTTTCCCACCATTTTGCAGATCTTTCTAATTGCTTTTTGGAAAGATAAAAAGTAATTTGGTTTCAGGGCCAAATTTAACCAGAGCTTTTCCTGAGTATAGAACTGCAGATATTAGATAGAATAACTTTCATAGACATTTGTGCACTATTATCTCTTCAAGATGGAGAAGAAAAAGCCAAACTCTTCTTGTTTAATTTCTGAGTGGTAAGGGGTGAACATTTTCAGCCCCTTCAAGAAAAATACATTATTCCATGTAAGCCTAGATTAGATATTGGTCTTGTCTGGCAGCTGGACAGAATATTGCTTGAAAGGCACGTTTCCAGGCACGTATACAGTGAGAGGAGGAGTGAAAAAGACTCTAGGCAATAAAGCTAAGACCACCTACAGTGTAAACTACAAACTTACAACTAACAGGGTTTTATGCAACAGCTGGATCATTCTCACCTTACTGTATTTTCCTGACACTTGATAAATTTCCAGCTAAATCACTGGAAACAAATAGAGAAAAGAAGTATGTTTCATCTTTCTTCTTGACTTAATCTTTAGGGAATTTTCTGACTTTTGTTAAATAGTCTCACAGGATGCTATAGTCTATGAGAAAATGTAGTAGTATTTCTGATTGTACAAAGACTTTCATGATATGTCAAGATGGAAAAATGCCAGAATTCACTTCCTCAATTTTCTTTCATTGAAACTGTTACAAGTTTGGAGGAAAGATGGACCCAAGCCAGGACTCTTGCCAAGTGCATCACCCTCAGTAGCAGAAATATTTGGAGTCTGAACCCAAACACCAAGCTCCCTTCTGTGTGTATGGCCATCTCAAAGGCCTGAAAAACCTCACCTTGGCCTGAGAGCGTCAAAGCAAGATGACACTGTGCAGGAGTGGTCATACTGTGTTTGGAGATCCAAAATGATGGGATCTTCTACATGGTGTTGCCTTTGGGCATGAAGTCCTGACCACCTGGGAGTGAAAAGTGGTAATTAGGATTGATTGTGGGTTTGTTTTTTCTTCCTGGAGCGAGGACCATTCTAGCCTCAAAAAAGCAAACATTATGCCTATATAGCTGGTATGACCTGCTGGGGGTAGGTCTCTTGTTTCAGGAGTATTTAACTTTGAGATTATCTTGTAGCAAGATGCTACTGGGACTCTGGGGATATTTGCAGTTTTAACTGCTTCTGCCTGCTCCTGGGGCTCCCTGCACCAGCCCACAGCTCAGGACACTGTGCCAGCCCCCCAGGGCCACCAACCCTGTCCCAGAGATGCTGCAGCAGGGCTGGTCTTCCGCTTCCCACAGACCTGTCCTGCCTGACCATGGACCCCATGAAGCCATGCCCACACATGGGCCCATATCCCAGCCTGGCCTTGGCCAGTCCCCAGGGAAGTGCCAGATGCCTGGGGCTGGGCCTACCAGGAGGGCAACATGATGGACACTGAGAGCTGCAGCTGCAGGGCACTGATGGTGGTGGTCTTCACATAAGGGCACAACTCTCATGAGTGACAGAGTTCTTCAAGCAAATCCTCCAAGATAACTGGATAAGCCTGAATATTGTGAAATAAACCCAAATACCCAGTGGGTTTGTGTCTATTTGGTTTAGGTTGCACTAAGAGAAGTGCTGGGCTGGTAGGGAAAGGTGGCTTCTGAATAGCTTGGAGAGTGACTTGAAAATGTGAGTGATGGAGCAGGCTAACTGGTCAGCCATCCAGCCATCCTTAGTACAGTAATAGCATGTAAACCAGAGCAGTAGCGAAAGAGAGGGCAGCGCTTAGTCAGGGAAGGAGGTGGAAGAGTCAGGGCTTGGATGGTGCTGAAGTAGAGGGAGGATCCCTATATGCAAGAAGACGATCTCTGTACTCCAAAACCATTCATCTAACTCCCCAGGACCTTTTGAAAAGCTTCAGGCTCAGAAGCACTTAAATTACTTCTGCCTTTTCAGACGATTTCTAGACTCATTTCTAAGACTATGTATTAGCAATCGCTTGTTTTACCAAAATGTACTACTTTGGTAGAATTATTTCAACTGTGCAAATTCTGAGATAAATCAAACAACTGAAATAACATGTGGAATGAAACACTACTCAAGTTAAAAAAACACCACTTGTTGAAAATCATGAGAGGATTAAACATTTTCTCTTTATTGCCTTGAAGCACAAGACCAGAAGCAACCTTTACAAATATTTAACACAGTTTATAAATAAATTACACAGGCAAAAACTAAACATCAGACCTGGGTAGTGGTGATTTCATTGGGAAAAAAAAACCTGTGCTCTGCTACACAGTCACCTTTTTCTGAAATAAATAAAAAGTCTATTGTTCATATCTTGTTTTCTATCAACTTTGTAACAGAGTTATCAAGGCTTCACAGGACAGATGAAATTGATAGAAACATTTCCGTCTAGTCATCCTGTCCAAAGCCTCAAGGAAAAAAATTAAGAAGCTGGCAGAGAAAACAAACGATCTGCGGCAATGGCATTATTACTTAGGAAAAAGCCAGTGCCCTTGAGACAAAGGACAAGTGCATGAAATGAGACCCTGGTTTTAGTGTATCATACTAGAATGAAAAGACTCTTGCTAAGCACAGGTAGTACCATAAAACTCAAATAAAGCTTCAGCTTCTTTTTCATTTTCTTGCCTTATTTCTCCCTTCAGATTAATAAACTTCTACTTGAGAATCAAGGATTTTCCCTCAAATTGCTTTTCCACGTAGGTTTAAAAGCTCATGTTGCCTTTCACCATTGTTTGGACTGTGTCCCTCTTCTTCTCAGAGGTGGGGCAACAGTGTCATCATGACCACAGGAAGTTCTGTAATCAGATGAGGTGCACCACAAAAGCATATTTGTAGATCACAACAGTAATCAGATTTACCAAAGGCACGTTGGCATGACTTTTTGCTTGGGACTGTGATGTCTACCAGCAACCAGAAAGAGCCAATATCTGGATAAGCATACTTGAAACAATGTATGCACAGTGGAGACTGATATCCTCAAAATATTCATGACAATATTTGGATTCAAACAGTGTTGATTTTTTGTTTCTCAGTATTACAATACCATGACTGTATATTCAGCAGTTGCAGCCAGTTTCACACAGACCTTTTGCCCTCAGTTAAGTCACCAAACCTGTGTGACCTGTTAAGCTGTGGGAAATCATTGCCTCTATTGTATTGGATGTTTATTTTGATATTTTTATACAACCACTTTGTATTAATAACTACATATCTATGTAATCAAATCTATCTGCTGATCTAGGTCTGGGTTGAAATTCAGACACAATAGTTGAGGTGGTGCAGAAAACCAGTAACAACTCCACCGAACATGACCTCTGCATTTCTGAAGTCACTTCCTTCCAGGCACTTACTGTATTTTTGGAGAAGCAATACTGAAGAAAAAAAAAATTCAAACAAATTATGATGATTCACATGTAGAAAGTCCTTTAGTAATAAACATTCATAGGAACAGGGTGGCTGTATTTAACAGAACATTTATTTTAATTCTTTTTTTATAGCCAGATACTAAATTTTGAAGGTTTGAATTTCAGCTTCTGAAGGAAGGTGTGGGAAATCAGTAGTTATTTAGCTGGATTTCAGTGTTTTGCTTAATTTAATTCTGATTGCAGTTCACAGTATAACCCCTGTCTACTCCAGTAGGAGAAAATATTATCCTTCTAAAAACTCTATATAGTAAATCAACTGTTGTTTGGCTTAACATTAAATTGAGCCGATGGCAGTGCCATTACTGTTAGTGTATTTTTTTTTTTTTCAAACTGCTTCACTGGCACAGTCAGTGTAATTTTACAGATGGAGAAAATGAGGTACAGAGAAGGAAGTGACCTGTCTAAATTTTGAACTCTTCCTTTTGAACCAATCTCTTTTCACAAGACTGTATTTTTTTATATTTTCATCACTCAGAAATCTTGTAGCTATAAAGGAAGAACATTAGGAAAAAAAAGAAATTCTAACACAAGGCAGATTACTGTTGCCTGGTTTTAGTTTTATTAAATTATTTCAGAAATATAAAAATACATCTAACTGAGGGTTAAATTTAAGTTAACTAAAAAAAAAAACAACTTGCATGTCATATATCATATTATTGGTCTACAAGACTAGATTTAACGTATAAGACTACTCTTTCACATAGCCTCTGTTTTCATTGCTGGTGAGTTAGATTATCTAAATAGATTTTTGCCTGCAGCAGTCATGTCTGCAAATCAGCTCTGACCAGACCTGACCAAAAAATTATTCTTATCAAATTTCTCTAAGTGAAGAATTATAACTTTGATAGCCTCAGCTGTAATTCCTAGAAAAGGCTGTTACTATCAGGAAACCTGCACTCATTTAGTGTACATTACTGAATAGGATTTGTCAAGAGGCCAAAAGCTTGGGGAGCAGCTCCCATGATACAAAGGCTGTGATCTAAGATAAAGCAACAGAGCTCAGCAGAGCAGGCTCCTGCTTGCAGCTCTCTCCTCTCTTCCAGAGCCTTTTGCAAAGGGCACTTCAATGGAGCAGGAGCTATCGGGGGACAAACCTTGTGTCAGATTCTCTGTTGGTCACAAGCAGATTTTGTAGGCTTTGATGCTTTGTCTGTTCCAGCAGGGAAGGGATGAGAAGATCTCTTTCACCTGGCTGAGGGAAAGAAAAGGAAGAGAAGATACATCAGCAGTAGGATCAGAAAGCAGCTCATGCTCTTTTAAAAGGCTTAATATTTTTCAGATATGTTGGATGACTGTTCACAATTCCAACTGAAATCATAAGACAAACATCCCTGAGAAATCAGCCCTTCCACTGCCTTTGCAGCCACATGTGCCGCTTGTTTGATTTCTCCAGCTGACAAAAGCTTGACACTTTTAATTGAAATAATTTTCAGTCCTGTCGTCCTTCATACTGAGGAATACCTCAGCGAAAGATTACAAACAAAACACCTTTCCAATTCACTTTTAAGGTTGTCTTGTGCTTTTTCAAGAGATTGAAGCTGGTGATACAAACTCAGGAAATTAATCAAAGTACAGACCCTGCTTCTCTAGAGCTGGCAATAGGCACAGAGAGCTCCCTGCATACAGGAGTGCAGTCAGTTCCTTAGCTATCACTGTGCTGGGGATTGATTAGCTGAATCAGATTGGCAAGGATATGATTGTAATCTGAAGAGACCTGGGGATTGTTTCAGGGGATGAGGCAGAGCTGCAATTACACTGCAGTTGTGGTATAGAGAGTCCCTGTTCTCTGGGATTTTGGTGTACGACAGTGGAAGCGCGAGTGAGATCAAGTCACTGTGATGCAGAGACGTGCAGAGATGTGCAGGCTGTGTGAGTACCCACAGAGCAGGGCTCTCTCCTCTGCCAGGGGAGAATGAGAGAGCATACTCTGGCAATAACGATGCCTGGGAAGAAACAAAGCAGTACGTAACAGAAGCATAGCAGTATGTAGCAGAAGCAGATCAATATGTAGAAATCTGTGAATTAGAGAGGATAGGATATAAAAAGAACCACAGTGCATGAAAACATATTGATCACTTATTTCCAGGAGAAACCTCAGTGTTCAACTGCAGAACAAATGTAAGTGGATTACTCTCCAGAAGACCTTTTACTTTTGCAAAGGATGCATGGCTTGTCTCAAGGGTGTGATGCACGCTCTTCAGAAATGGGCTGCAAGGATGTGTGTTAAGGGCAAGCTGATCAATGACTCAGATGCAGCAGAGGAAAGGTTTCACCGACACCTACCCTCCCTGCATTGCCCAGCTTTCGGGTCTGAGTCACTGAGGACATCTTTCTGTCAGAAGCCTGGCATTACAGGGCAAAGGCAGTTCTGCCTCAATAAAGTACTTCACAAAGAAGGTTTCAATTGCTGGGCAGCACTTGAAGTCTTGCTAAAAGGTCTGCTAAGAGAAAGACTTACTGACAAACATCTGAGTTTGAAGGTTTAGTTCTCTTTTAAGAGGAGTTTCTATTTCCAGAAGTTTAGCAATTGTAAAACAAACAAATATGTAGGCTTCAAGATTTCTTTTAAAGTTTAGCAAGCAAAGACTTTCTCATGGTATTTTATTCTTCTTCTTTCTAGTTAATGTCAGCATTAGTCTGAGAGAGTAACCATGTGAAAATTAAACATAAAATAGCAGAAGAGGAAGAAAAATGCTGTCCAGATATTTCAGAATCTAATGTAATAGGAAGAATTAGCATAGCATGATCTCTTTTCCTTATTTGTAATGGAAACATAGAAGTGTGAATTTAATTTTGATTTCTTATTTATTATTGAGTGTTCCAATGTTTAGAATTCTACATATGGACTTTTCTTGTTATTGATGTTTTGTAAATCATACAATGTTGTTGACACCACTTTGGATCTCAGGCTTGGAGGTACAGGTTCCTGCCAGCTCCCTTTGACTGCTGCAGAATTTGACAATGGGCATCCATGCCACCTGGGAGGAGTTCATCTGGGTAACTGTTACAACATGGTTTCCCTATGCCATTATATAGTGATTGGATACAGTAAAAACAGCATTTTGGAAAAACAGGGGTTTTGGAAACATCACAATTTCTGACTATGGAACTGTAGACTTCCTGAATGTTCATACATGAGGTAATTATAACCTGGCTACACTTGGAAATATTTCAAACTCTGAGTTCACTAGTATAAATGCTCATGAGAATGAAAGTTAATTTTACATATCCATTTGGCATTCAATATTGCTCATTTAGTTGAGTTATCCAAAAAAGAAAAAAGAATCCATCATGTTAATTTAGGCCCTGATTGAGACCCTCAGACATCCACAAAGGAAATTCCATTATTTGGAAACAGAATGCAAGTTCTCTTTTGTTTTCTTGAAAAAAATGTATGTGTTTTTCATACCACTCTATCGAATAGTAAAGGACCTGAGATGACTAACCTGGACTAAATGTCTCACTTTTACATGGCTGAAGTCAGGTGAATGCCTGAAGTTTTTAATAATGTTAAATTAAATATGAACTATGCACAAATAATTTAGTTAATTTTCATATTCTTACTTATGAATCAAGACTAAAATCTAGTTTAGCCTTTCTGTTTTAATCTTGATGAAATTCTAGATATTATAAATTAATTGTTTTACAGAAAATATGCTATTTTCGTGTTGGAACATAGAATTTCTATGTATTTCTATTTTCTTGGAGAATTCTCCTTAAAATTTTAGATTCTCATTTGAGCTTTCCAATTTTCATTTGTAAGAGAGAAAATATTTGGCATATGAACATTTTTAAAATTTGTCAAATAATATTTTTTTATGCCAATATCAGGAGAATAGATGTCTCTCAAATTCACCCCTATCCTCTTTTCAGTCAGAAAAAGTCATAAAATCTTCCCACTAAATATATAGGGGAGGCAATTTGTGCCTTCAAACCATTCAGTGGTAGAAAGAAAGTATGCATGTTTGTTTCTCATAGCTTGAAAATAATAGTGCCATTCAAAATCAGAAAAGCAGAAATAATGATCTTGTTTTCCAGTCATGATTGACTAAGTTTTTGAGTCATTGGTCTCAGGGAACTAAAATTTGATTCCTGTTACAAGCAATAGCTTAAGAACTAAGAACTTATTTCATTTTAACACCTTGAAAATAGAGGCTTTTTGTATTTTATTCAGCACCAGCTCAGGAAGAATAGCATAGAACTGCATTAAATAGTCATATAAAATGCACTCAAAGCTATCTTGCAAACTGAGATACTTGTCTTATGATTTGCTTTTTAAGGAGTCTTTTTTTTTTTCTTTCTATAATAACCAGAAATCTGGTGGAATGAAAGAAAGGAAGCATTTGCACTCAAACTGTTGACTGCTTTAGAAAACAACTGCTTCAATAATTTGTTTATCTAGCCTCCCTGGCCTCTTGTCTCATCCAGAGAACCTCCAAGGAAATGATTGAAAATAAGAAGGAAGCTTGACACTGTTTAACTCAAAACCCTGGGGTCAGATCCTGCCTTAAATCACTACAAGAGACTCTGAGGACTCATTCCATGAAGAGTAAACTACGTTTCACTGATTACTGAACTGTAAATTGCCTTTCAAATAACTTTGTTGATCTTTACAGTGCATGCAGTTTTAACTGTTCATAAAATAGTGTTCACTGTGTTTTAAAAAAAAATTCTTACGATTGGACTCAATGGTCTTAAATATCCTTTCCAACCAAAGCTGTTCTACGATTCCATGATTCTATAAGAGATGCTGAACTGTGGTGTTGGCTTTGACCCCTCGGCCAGGGCTATTGTTACTACTCTTATCAAATCTAGTTGGAAACAAACAGATAGACAGCAAAACTTTATCTGCAATGCTCCTCAGAAGAACAGAAGAGGGTTTTATCAAATGTGTGCCTTATATTTTCAGTGTTGTTTATAGAGAACACCTGCTAAAATGGTGAAGCTTTCTGTTTGTCTAACAATGCGTTTCTGCCAGCTTTGTCAGATGAAAAGGCAGAGGGATTAGTTTGAGCAACAGCTTGGCTAAAGAGTATGGCTGTTTGTTTTAGTTCAGCCTGTTACCAGTTACCTCTGGTATGGCCTCTTCAACTACTCAGTCCTTTCCCTGAAGGAAAGACCTTTCTCTCATCAAACAAGCATCCAAACTAGGTGAAGAAAACAAAGGCATGATTTGCAATTTCAGTAATGTTGGTTCATACCACTTTGCAGAACATAGGGAGGATAAATTTAATGTAATCACACTTGGGTGAAAATAGAAGTTGTACTGGTCCCAGCTATTTTCTTCAGTAATCCCTGAATTTATGATAAGCAAGTATCAGAATCTGAATAAAACTTAAATGCCAGCTCTGGTGTCCAGGCTGTGCTATTAGATTTTATTAAAGTCATCAGTGACGTTGGAAACTTGTAAACAGCAATCAATGTGTTCTCCACAAAGTATCATTTTTTAAAAGGAGGGAATAATTATAGTTTTTAGGTCTGCAAACATGCAGAGACTGATAGATAGCATTTTGGAATTTTTTTTCTCTTGTAAGACAAAAAATACTCTTAGGGTTTATATAATCTAATTTTATTGTGAGTATGTGTTTGTAAATAAGAAAAGTAGTTATTTAAAATTAAACTACATTTCACACTCCTGGTATTTTGTCTTCTTTCTTCCTGATTGCAGCTAGAACCAATGGATTTCATATGACCATTGTCACATGAAATTTAGGAAAGTTTGAAAAAGATGAAGAAAAGAGAGAGAATGAATAAATTATAAACATTTCTCTGTAACGGTCATTAATTCTCTCCAGGGAATCGAGGGCATATATGCTCCAGAGAAGTCATGATAGCATAAATTAAGTTTATGTCAGAGCTAATAATGTTAGGAAGGACAGATTTACAGAAAGTAGTCATTGACGGAAGAAAAAAAAATTCAAATAAATGAGCTGGTTCCAAATGCTTTGTGTCCTATATGACTAATCAGTGGGTGACCTTCAAAAAGAAAGATCTTATAGTGATGAGATGTAATAGACAAATATATGGTTCCTCACAAAAAACTCATTTAGATAGTAGCTGGCTAAAAGTCATTGAAGTCCTGAATATACTCAGCATAGCCAAAGCATACCCTGCTTCTGAGGATGTGCGTTTAAACAATGATCCTGTGGACAAATTTGTTCAAGTTTGTGTCTCACTCATGCTGGCGTTTCAGTGTCTCAGTGCCCTGACTAACTCTCCTGTGGTTTGTTTAGAATTGTCCATGGCAGAAAGTTCAAGGTCCTGAACCTTGTGGAAGATCTTATAAGAAGCAGATGTGTTTATCTTCAGTGCTGTTGTATATAGCCTAAGCTGTCATTCACCAGCAAAGATTATTCCTTTTTCAACCGAGTGCAGTTGAGCTGAGCCAAGCTGAGCTGAGCTAAATTATTCCTTTTCCTGAAACAGTGTCACTAGGTGATGATTTGGAGGATTTTTATTTTCTAGCTGTTCCTCTTTAGAAGATATAATTGCCCACAGTTTCTGTGCCAATGAAGACCATTTTTCCTTCAACTGTATATGTTTTTTTACATATTTTTAACTGTGTCCAGCTTTAATATTATTTAAAGAAATTCCACCTCTAACTTTATGGAATGATCTTACAATATCAGAAAACCTGGAACCCTGTGCTCCAAGCAGTACAATTCCTGGAAGCCAAATCTGCCCATACTTTTTGGGAATACTACATAAGGTCTACTGACTCACATAATTTTAAGTGGAAAAGACCTGCTGGTAGTATTGCCCTTTCCTTCAGGGCAGAACTGTTTCTGTGCAAAGTGCTATAATAATTTATTAATATCAGCCAGTTTGTCTCAAACTGTGACAAAACAATTTCATTCTACATTACACATAAATTTCAAAAACTGGTGAAAAATTTTAGAGAAACATTGTATTTAAATATTTTGCATGAAAAAGAACCTGTAATCCCTTCTAATAAAAGGGTGACAATCAGTCTAATTTAAGAAAATAAAAAAAAATATTACTACTTCCAGTTAATTTCTGAATAACAGCCTGGATAGCTGGACTTCCCACTGTGAGCTTGAGCTCACTATTTGAACCATTTTCATGTTCTCTAGATTGTGTGTATGATGCACCGGGAGCATTATGGAAAGAATGTGCCATACAAACTTTGTATTTCTGAATATATTAAAGCATGTTTTTTCTGCAGGGACAACTACCACTCTCCTGAGAGCACCCAGGAGCTACAGCAAGCACTACGTCAATTCTCCAGCATGCAAGAGCCGCAGTTATGAAGGAATCACAGCAGACTGACAACAGCTTTTACTATAAAGATCCTGTCATGCTATTAGCTCTCAGTTTATGCTCATGTTTATATCTCCTGACAGCTGTGCACAGTGCTAAGTGAGCAGTTACTATAGAGGTTATATCTGCATTTGCATAGACTGTGGTTAATAAGATCTTGGTCTGCAGTTGCATTTATTTTCATCATCACAGATGACCGAGTAAACAGGGAGCTGTTTAAACATGCAGGATTCCAATAAGGTTTAGAATTCAGTTATTCTTTCTGCTTCTTCCCTTCCAATTGCCCCTTTTTGTATGTTTGTTTGTTTCTTACTGTAAAATGAACAGTCTTTTGAACTTTGTGAAAAAAACTATTTTTTTAAATGCACTGCAGAAATGAAAAAGCATCTTACCAACTCTTCTCTTTGACAATATCCAGTGGCAATCAACATAGACATTCACATTGACAAAAAATTATGCTTTCTAGTGACCCAATTTATCTCAGTTCCAAGGATCCAGTATATCAGTAATAATAAAAATGACAACAATAACAATAATAGTAACAGCAACAGTAGTGGTATTGTTAGTTCCCCTTACATAAAGCATTTTTTTTCTTTTAAACTTGCTACAACCTGCTGACATTTCAGAAAAAAATTATTTACATAGCACTGCCTTCTCATGAGAATACATGGAGATTAATTTCATACATATGAGAAGAAATATAGCATTAAGGTCTTAAGTAGCTTCAAATATCCATTACTGTTAAGTGACACTGTTGGTTTTTTTCCTGCAAGTCACAGTGAATTAAATTAGCTTCAGGCTATGTAGGTTAGGTGAAAGGATAGAGTGCCTTAGAGACTATTCTGCAGCAGCCCAGCATAATAGTTTACGATTATCCAGGAAAAGAAATTTCTTTGTTATTTTTTTTCTCTTAGCGATGATGAAATTTGCTGTTGTAACTGTCCCTCAGTACATATGGTCATTTTGCTTACTGTTGCCAAAAGACAGCTATGACTGTTTGCCTGTGTGGCTAGGTAGATTTAAGGTATATGCAAGCATGCAACCAGCTGTTACATTTTGTGTAAAAAAATTATTTGTATCACTATATTCCATGCAGAGTTCATATCTCATGTTTTTCTACAACAGTACACTACAGTTGAACTCAATCTTAAAGGTCTTTTCCAACCTAAATTATTGTATGTTTCTGTGAAAATAAATGCTTATAGCTACCTGGCTCTCAGCTGAGATCTAAATGCAATGTCCCTCTTCTTCCTGGTTACTGATGTGTAAAGGCAAATGCAATTTGCAAAAATAAGCCAAATGGTGTGACACGGTTGCATCCAGTACACATCAGTTTCCTATTGTAAGTAAAAAAAAAGGAGCTGTTCTTTTTAACATCTTGATGCTAAATAGTCTACATTTCATACAAATTACTTGTGAGGCCAAACAAGAGCTCAAGGAGTTGTCCGTGAATTAGGGGAGTTATTGTACATGCAACAAAATGATTTCTGGCCTTCACTCAGGATTTGGGCTACTTGGGCCTGGAGAAAGGACAGGAATTAGTAACTCTGCATACCAGGACCAAATTAACCAGAGACGTGAGGTGATATGGTTGAGAGTGTTCTGACAGAACCATGAAGGATGCGTTTCTCTGGGTGGTCAGGTGGGGCTCCCGTGTGATGGTGTATCCTCAGGTATGAGAGAAGAGAAACATCTGGCACTAAAAGTCAATGGAATGGTGTAAAATTCTTAGGCTACTAGCTGGTGCAGGTGCTTTTTTCTGTAATGCACGAATCTATGAAAGATTCAGAGGCACAGGAAGATTAAAAGTTTTCTTTTAAGATTGAGAATAGGTATTTGCTGCATCTGCAGGGTGGGCAGGCTAGTGCACAGCACTGTGGCTGAGAGGAGCACCCTCTCCAGAGGATATCCTCTCCCTGTGTGACAGGTTTCTCTTCTCTTCCAAACAGACTCACTATTTTGTCTCTTTGCTCAGTTAAGTGCCCACATAGCACATGGAAACAGCCTGATGTTATGTTTCAAAGTTTGTATTTCTCAAGGCTTTCAACCGCTAAAATTCTGTTAGATTGCTTTGTCTGTGAGATAGAGAAGTCCATATCATTTGTTTACAGACTTTCACAGCACATGCTGCAAAGGCCTTCTTATGTGTATGATGTTGCTCACCAGCTGGATGCTTAGAAAAGGAGATTCTATATTAGTCTGCAAAAAAATTGTCCTTATCTCCTATGATGTAGGCCTGTGCCTATGGCAGCTGGAGCACTGTTGTTATAATATCCTTCTACCATTGTACCTCTGTCTTATCTAAAGGCTGTGTCTATTGTCTAAAGCATTATAAATTAATCCTATGTATAAAAATCAATAAAGCAGACACCCTCTTCTATGACCCACAAAGCTTTCTTAGCACATTTGCTCACCCGGTAACCACTAAGGATCAGATAACTTTCTGTAGCTCAGTCATTAATGTCAGTCCCAGTGTCTACAGACTATAAAATGTTAATCAACCTTACATTAAATATTGATATGTCTATATTCGGTCATCAAATTTGCCTTTTATTCAGATATATTAAGTACACCTTCTAATAAACAGGAAATGTCAAGTTTACGGTCTATCAGGATCCAGTTACGAATCAATGGCTGAGATTAAGCTTCATAAGCTGCAGCAAGGCTACAGTTGTGATTCTTAAATTTTAATTAAGTATATAGCTAACAGTCTACAGTAAATGTGTTTTCCTCTTTTTAGCAATTGCTAAAATCTGTTATTCTCTTCCAAACAAAGCTATGAAATCACAGGTTTTAAATAAAGGTCTTAATACATTTTCATTTATCACAGATATTCAATTATCTCTTAAATCTTCTACATCTGAATGTACTAAACTCTGAATAACCAATTTTAACAGTGGAGCCAAAAATCCATATCAATGAAGCTCTTATCATAGGGTAGCATTGCCTTGTCTCTATGTGAGTCATATTCCTGCAAAAAGCTGAAATGTCCACTGAGCAAAAGAACTGCTATATGTTGACAGCAAATTTGATATTGCAAAGATGTTTCTATTCTCATTCTGCAGTTGAATTAGCAGAGCAGAGAGTAGTGAAACAGAGAGAAAAAAACCCCAACATTTTCTTTATAGGGTTCACAGTGACACATTTTCTTGGTACTCTAAATTGCCTGTCAAATTAAAGAGCAAGTCTAAAACTTCTATAATTATCTAAACTATTAACTCTAACAAAGATTTACACGTCCTTCCTACTGTGCTAAAGAAGGGCAGTTTCAAATCATTAAGCTTAAAATCTTCTGAGAGATGCAGTTAACAATGTCGCAGAGCAAGACAGCTAGTTACAAACCACTCCAATAAACGTTTCAAGCAGAAGCCTAAGGTTGATTTTTAAGTGTTCCGCTGTGTATAGACTGAACAATTTGGATCTAACCCTTTAAAGCCAACCCTCTCACAGATCGTCAAATTACAGTAATGATTTATCAACGCCAAAATCTCTCTCGGTGCAGATTTGATACCTTTTTTTTCCGTAGCATATGTGTAAATGTTATACTTAATGTGTCTTAAAATATATACGAGTCAAACACCCAAGTATTAGATACAGAATTAGTAACATCTAAAAGTTTGCAGATATCAGAAGCTGACAGTCATTTTCCCCTTTGTTTTTGAGTGGGCATGGACTAAATAATCTTAAAATAATTTTAACATGTCACCCCCTTCCTATGGCAAGAACATAGATACATTTATTATTTCCATATCTTTGGTGTGGTTACATCTGAAATTGTAGAACACTGCATCATTTCTGCAGTGAAGTTTATTTGTAATACAAGGCTGGGATTTTGTGTAACTTTCGAGTTTTCTCAGACTCAGTTTCTTCTGCTTTAACTTTTTTTTTTAATATTTTTTTTAAAGTAAATTTAAAGTAAATTGCCTCCCTCAACAGAACCAGAACCTGATAGATTTTGGGGAATGCTTGGAAAGACAGAAAACAGTTTCTGGTAGGCAAGAGCAAGTATTTATACCAGAAAAAAAAAATTGCTTATTCCACCTGGATATTGAAATACATCATGTAGATGATACCTCATTAAAATGAGAACTTGAAGAAGTAACATTCATGAAGAATTATTCATGAAACTTACATGAATAATTTTCAGTATCAGTAAATTAAATGTGGGGAAAACTTAGTAACCCAACTAAGATGCTATAAAAAGAATCCTTGTAAAATATACAATCAAATTCAATATTTTTTTTTATTCCATTAAGAACAAATATCATAGCAATTTGCTTGCTAGATTAACATTGGGCATAAAACGTAGTATTATTACTAATCTATGCATATGAGCCACAGTTTGCAAACAGGGTCATTTCTTCCATGGGCTGTATAGAAAAACATATTTTTGGTAAAGCAAAGCTGCAGCAGAACACCTACATCAAGGTATAGATGTGAATTTGGAATTAGAATTTAATTAGCTTTTTTCTAATGCCAAAAATAAAAAAAATATGCCTGATTGATTAAAATTAACGATGATATATTAAATAAGTGAAGGTTACCTCATTGCAAGTTCAGTTTAAATAATGCCTCAATTGCATTTTATCAAAAATGCAAAAATCAAAAATTTTATGCCTCTTATCTAAATGGCAATTGCTTATGAATTCCTGCTTTGCCACTCTGATTACCCTTCTTAAAGTTCTGTAAATTACTGAAGCTCAGATTGCATCAATTGCACAGCGTACATAGCTGAGCCTTCGTTTGCTATTGAAACACACAAGGAATTGTTTTTGTTATGAAGAAATGGAAGTGTTTTGCAAACAATGACATCTCCATGGTTATCTGAGTAATGCTGCCTTTGTTTTCACTAATGTAAATATAAATATCATGTTATTTCAAAGCATGTAAATGGCATTTTGAGGTCAATAAAGAAATAAAAGAACCCAAAACAAAAATAATGGCTATAAGAATATGGCATAGTAAGAAAAATATGTAGTTCTACAGTAACCATAGTGCACTGCACAGTAAAGACAATCAGAAAATAAATTTCCAAACTGATATAAATTGGTTTGAGTTTAAGAAAAATGCTTTATTTCGATTTTTATTCAAATGCTTTTTATATTAATTTTAACTAAGAAATAGTTCTTCACATTTTTTCCAAATAAAATTTCTATCAACATTTCACAAAGAAAATTCAGATTTTCAGGAAGTTATTTGCCATCAAAAAGGTTTTTTTGGCAAGTTACTATCTCTTATTTAATTTCCAGGTCCTCACTTGGATGTCCCATCTTATTTGCCAGAACACTTTGGTTTGCTCTGTACTGATACTTATATTTGAATAAAAATTATTCACTGTATAGGACAGACTCATATTAATGCTTACATATGTTGTTCATGTAGGAGCAAGAGTCTAAGGTAAGAATCTCCACTTTTACATACACAAACTTCTGGAGTCCAGAAAAAAATGAGCGTATTTTGGAGTTTGGGATTTTTTAGTTTCATGAGGAAACAGAAATACCAAAGTAGTATGTGAACTATTTACTGATATTTGACCCTTGTGAAACCTAGTTTCATTTCAACATTGCTCACAAAAGTACAATCTGAAGGTATCCTTAATTACATCTGTGGCTGCCTCAATAGCTTTGGTGAGCTCTTCAGAGTGATTTCCCAGCCAACTAATCTACTAGTATGGGAAAATGTCCATTGTAAAATAGGCTTTGCAATCCTCCACAAGTAGGGCCAAACTCAGTAATACCTGTTAGGTGATGCTTTGATCACCAGTCACAGTGGTGCAATCAGTCAACAAAGGCAAATCCATAGTGGAATCACTTTGCCCTCAAGTGCAGAGCTCCATGTTCAGACTTGAAGAAGTGGAGAGAAGCTGTTCTGGTATCCAGCCTCCAATGTGCAAGGGTAACTGGGTCACAGTGTGTGATGCTTGGGGTCTTTATTCATATCATGTACCTCTACTGAACCATTTAATTTGCAATCATAGATAATATGTTTAAATAATACATATCTAGAAATATGGCTGCTAAAAAAGTAATTTCTTTCTGCAGCTTCTTTCTGGATGTTTGTTGAGAGGCTGAGTCCTGTAATTCTTTGAGCTCCTCTAAGAGAGTAGAGAATATAGGAATGAAGTCAGACTGGAAAACAAAACGAAGGAGAAAAGGACGTAAGATAGAGATCAAATCAGATTATGAGGAAAATACTAATGCTGAAAAATTGTGAAATTTAGTGGCTGAGAGGAATCATTCTTTACTAAAGAAAAATTACAAATATTCCCTTTTAGAATTCCTTGCAGGTTTAAAAAATATTTTACCCTGACTTTTAAAGCATACTAGTGACCAAATCCCTTTCCAAGGATTTAATTGGGTGTGTTGCTTTCCTAACAACAGTATCCAGCTAATAGAAGTGTATACTCAGGGACATCCTGTCAGAACATCCTTTCCATTTTCTTCATCATTTGTGCCTATGATGCTGTATCTAGTGGTATGCGTGCTTACAAAAGTTTGCTGGAATGAAGTTGCCCTTGCCAATAGCTGTAATTAAAGTTTGATTGACAAGGGAGAATATTTCTGCCAATAGATGAAGCTCTGCAGATTCCTCTGTCACCTTTATTGGACTTAACTCAGCCTGTATAATATGACTTTCTAGTAAATGAGGTAGGAACCATAGGGGCTCCCAAGAATCATCACAAGGGAATTAGGGTTTCTCCCTCTAATAAGGTAATGGGACCAGAAGCCTAGCTGAAGTACATCTACACAAATGCACACAGCACTGGCAACAAATAGGAGGAGCTGGTAGCCACCATGCAGCAGGAAAACTATGATATAGCAGCCATCACAGAAACATGGTGGGATTCCTGGATGACTGGAGTGCTGCAGTGAATAGCTACAAACTCTCCAGGAGAGATAGTCAAGGAAGAAGAGAAGTGGGGGTAGCCCTTTATGTTAAGGAGTGTTTTCATTGCCTGAAGGTTAATAATGGTGATGGTCATGGTTGAATGTTTGTGGGTAAGAATCAAGGGGAAGGCCAGCAAGGTAGATATCCTGATAGGGTTCTGCTATAGATCACCCAACCAAGATGAGGAGGTGGATGAAATATTCTACAAGCAGCTAGGGGATGTCTCAGGATCATGGGCCCTCATTCTCATTGAGCACTTCAATGTGACAGATGTCTGATGGAAATACAACACAGCAGAGAGAAGACAATCTCAGAGGTTCCTGAAGTGCGTGGAAGATGACTTCCTGACACAGCTGGTGAGGGAACTGGCCAAGGAAGACACCCCACTCAACCTTTTATTCATTAGTTGAGAAGGACTGGTGGGTGAAGTGGTGGTTGGAGGCCATCTTGGGCATAATGATCATGAAATGATAGAGTTTTCTGTCTCTAAGATAATGAGAAATAGTTGAAGTCTGTCAATACAGAGTACAAAATGTGCATGCAGAGGCTAAGGAAATTCAAGCTTAAAAAAGATTAAATTTTGCCAGATTAGAATTTTATCCCTGCCTTGAAACTTGGAAAATAACATAGAATGATAGTAATAAATTTTCAACTGTCACATTGGAAATATCTGAAGTAGTTTTAGAAAAGGAAATTGAGATGTAGAGAAATAAAGTGGCTCAAGATAGCAACATGTGAATATTAGTCACATTGCCTGAATCCCAGGCTTTGATGGCTCTTCTCTGGAAGAAGCTGACCTGTGCAACTTAGAGGCAATAAACTTTACATTATTAAACTATCTGAATGGCTCTCCAAGGATGCCTGGACTTTCAGGTGAACTTGGTCAATTGGCAAGCAAATCTTGTATGATCTCTTGCATTTCCTAGTGAACCTAAAGAAATTCTGTGACTTTATGAGTTTTACTTGGAGATTTTGGGTGGGCTGGAAAAGAGAGAAAGCTAAAGCTTCAACCCACAGTGAGCAGTTACACTTTCCAATGAGAGTACTGCATGATCAAATTTGGCTTTTTTCATTTTGTCTTTTCTTGCACTCTGAAAGCTGAACATTTTATTCTACAAGGCTTAACCTCTACATGTGCTAATTAGCCTGAGAGAGAGAAAGCACACATTTAATTAGTGTTTGCTGTAGCTCTTTTCTCATTTGGTGGTTTCCTGGGTATTATTCAGAAATATGAGGTCAGCCAATAAACTTGGTGATGCCAAAAAGACCCAACTTACTGCTACTGGACATCTGTCTATCTCTACTGGTGACAACCTCACTCTAACCTTTCTCAGCACCTTACAGAATATGGGCTGTATTTCTGGCAGTGCCAGCCTTTGTCGCTGCTTCTGCTCCCAGAGGTTGTCCTCTCTACAAGACAGAGGATGACAGTCTATTTATCCTTGTTTTACTCCATGTACATTTGCATGTGAAGCCTGGTTTCTGGCACATACAGCATGCACGTAACCATATATTCTATATTTACTTATATACAGTTAAATAACAGAGTAGCAAAAGACAATTTAAATTAAGTGTATAAAACATATCTAAAGCAGGATTATGGCCTGGCTGAAAAATCAAGTCACTCCTAAAATTTCTCTCTTGTATGAGTCAAGACTAAACATGTTTACCACAAGGGTAGCAATAATGTCATAGTGATATGGGTGATTTTCTTAATTTTCTTTGGTTTGTTCTGTTTTGTTTTCATTTAGCATGGAAGATCTTAATAAGGAAAAGGGTTGGGAGGGGGGAAAGCATGTTAAGTTTAATTCCATCAGTGGTTTAGTTAGGACAGTCTTGTATAATCCAGGAGAGTCTTATGGAGCTGAGGTGTGGTTGCTGTTTTTTGAGTACAATCTGCTAAAAGAGCGCACAAACAGCTTTTCTTATAATATTTTCATCCCTTTTCCAAGTTTGTTGGGCTATGGGAAAACATAGATGCAACTGCTGATGCTATCAAGAGGAGTAAATACCAACAGCAGGACTATTGAGTGCGGGACAGAGTGCATCACAACCCTTGCTTTAGGATTTATTTTGCAATCACTGCAGGAGGAAAAGTGAATGACTGAAGATATGGTTGTTAGCTGAAGACCAGAGCAATACACCATATGAAAGAGTCCTGTGAGACTATATGTACTGCCTTTCATATTCAAGCTAGTTCATACATTGCATATTGCATCATACCATGTTGAAAGCCTCAGGGTCAGAACTTCTCTTAAGACACCTGAGTGGAAATTACCCTTCAACATCATTTCTAGGGTTCAGCCTTTATCCCATGATTAAAGCAGTTTCCCTGATCTGGAACTGGAAACTCATTGTGGGAACTTTTTGTTAGTCAGGCCTATAAGACTGCAACTCATTTAGAGTAATTTTTTTTTTCATATAAAAGTCATTTGTAAAGACCATGCTCTGCTTATGAATGACTACTTACAGTTGCAAAATTAAAACCGCAGCATTAGACATTTTTGTTGTTTAAAAAACAGATTTCCACCATTTATCTGTATCATTTACAAGTTGCAGTGATGTGTCACAAGGCAGAATTTTCTGAAGTAAAAGGCCAATAAGAATAGCAATACCCTCCAATATTAAAAATGAAAATCAATAATTTAAATAAGCACCTTCTGGGAAATTCTGTGTTTGTGTATTGTTTCCACTGTGTTTGCAACCTCTTTGTTTGCTTTACATGTTAGCTGATGTTATATAGTTGATTAGTTTGCTTGCTCGCTTTTGTGCAAGATAAGAAATAATAAATTGTAAACAATAAACAAGTAGGAATCATGCAACAGACAATAACAATTTGCAGTGCTCTTCATGCTCTACTATCAGGAAGAGGTATACTTCAGAAGTAGTAAACAAGATTTGCTTTTCTTGTCAGACACAGTCATAGACCCAGGCACCACCGAGACTTCTCTGCTTGTTCTCAGATGGTCCTGCAGAGAAACAAGTATCCACCTATTCATAGCACGTTCATAGTAAATCAAACCTTTTAGACTGTCAGTCTTTTTTAACATTACATTATGATTTATTTTACAGTGCCTCATCACCCAGCTGCTAATGGTTCTCCCCAGAAGAGACAGAGCACACGCACATATTCTCAGCCCTTCAAGGAGGTACTGCAGAGCTGCCAGATGAAGACAGGAGTTCCTCCTGGAAGTGACAACCCAGGTGGATGGCAGGGCAGCTGCGTCAGCACACACTTCACTAGATCACACTGCCCCCCAGTGCTTTCAGTGGTATTAAAATATCTTCCCATTTTTAGCACCGAGATGAAATTTACTTACTCAAGTAGCAAGTCAAAGGGTGATATTGTTTGCTTGTGAAATACCTGGTTAAGTACTTAAGTAAAGTACTTATCAGGCTTAAGTAAAGCAAAGTTTTTCAAACTGTAGGAAAAGCACATTGATGCAGCAAATAGCCAGTAAAACTTAAATTATGTTGCATGCACCTTATCTCATCCTTTCTGCAGCCCTCCACTCATACTGGCTACTTTGTTCAAACAGTCCCTGGAGAATTAGGTTTGAGGGAGAGAGAGGAAAATGAGGAAATGAGATTATGAGTAGGAAAATGGAAACACAAATTTCAGTTTCCTTTTTGTAGTGGGAGAAGCAAAGAATTTGGGACAGATCCCACTCCTATCGAGGCCAATGACAAAATGTCCATTGACTTTAAAGAGAACATGGTTCATTTGCTTTGGTTGTATTGTTTCTTATTTTCTAACTTCGTCTTGTGGCTGGCTAGAAAGTTTGGGTTTAGTTTCAGGTGTTGATAACAGCTTTCATACTATTAATTTACCTCAGAGAAATCCCTTTCAATCCAACATTCTTATAAGATTCAGGCTGACTCAGACTGATTGCATGTAATCTGAAAAAAAAATCTACTCTCAGGGATCAAACTGTAGTACATTACTATGGCATATTCTTTCTATTTTCAAACTCCTTAATTAAGACAAAAAGGATTTGAAAGGAACAACTATAGCAAAGTATTTATAGGACAACTGTAGCAATTGTTTCTTTACGCTTACCGTTGGCCCCAGGAACAGTTGCAGGACTAATGGTAATGGGTTTCTGCTTCAGCTGAATTCAAAGGGGTGAACACTAAGATGAACTACATCAGGTTCTCAAAACTTCAAAGAGAAATCAGTCTAATTGTGCAGAAAAAAACAAACTAGGCAAAGGACTTTATCTTGATTGACAGGTGGAAGGCAGGAGTTTTTCTGACAACCAGGTAAATCAAAGGAAAATTAATTTATTTCAGTATTAAAGTTAATATAAAAGCAGACTTTTACTCAGTCCTTTAAATACTTTTCTTAGATAGAGGTAGATGGGTGGACGTATAGAGAGATAGATAGAGGGAGAGGCAGCTAAAAAGATAGATGGAAAATATTTTGACATGGCTGTTGGGAATCACTTATGGGAAGTTAAAAGTTCTTATATAAAGTTCAATATTGAAGGATCTGTTTGAGTTTGTGAGCCCTCAGTAGCATTTCTTATTGTTTTGTTTGTTTCTATCTATACTTTTCAGACTTAATTCTGAGAGAAAGGGGCTTTAGGTGAGTCTACTCTTACTGCCAGTCCATATCTTTCTACTTACTTGTCTGTTTTGAACTTGTCATCCTTAAAGTCATCAGCCAAATTTGATAGACTGTTCTGAAAATAAGTGAATGCATAGAGACAGAGACACTATTAGTACTTTGACAAAAAGGCTTCATCTTTACCTCACACTTAGTAGACACCAGACACTGTTGTGTAACTCAGAGTATGAAAATTTGCAAGGTAGGCTTCCGGTTTTTTCCTGAAGAAAAACAGAAAAAAAAAGATAAACAACCCAGGTTCTGAAATACAGAAAAAAAGATGGAGCAGGAAAACAAATCTTCCGCTTGATGAAGACAAGAAATGCTGGCAACTGTGAATGAGTCACAAGGAGAAGGGAGAGATGCAGGAACAAACACCACAAATAAGACTGACATTGAAAAGAAAGAGGGAAATTACCCTTTTTGTCAAATAAAAATAAAGAATCAAATAATAAAAGAAGAAAACAATATGAATTAAAAGAAGCAGAAATAATTCTGTAAATATAATGAGGAACTAGTAAATGAGTGATAAAGTCAGCTACAAAGAGGTAATTGTGTCTTCTATTGTGATCTGATGCCTAAAAGCTTTCCAGGAAAGTATTCAACATTCTCTTGTAAAAGCACATATCAGTTCCTCTAAAAACTACCTGTCAGAGAGGAAAATTTATTTACAGGCTATGGCATTGTTTGTAAGAGGAGTCTCACAAGAGCTTTGGAATTTTCTTTACTCAAAGTGAAATATATGGAATGTGTAATTCTTTCTTGTATTAAAAAGGAGAGAGTTGAGACCAGGAAGATGGCAGTACTTATGTTCAATAGCATAATATCTGACTTATTCTACTGTTTCTTTAAATCATAATATTTGGTTTAAATTTTTTTGGTTTAATCAATAAAATCTGATTAAAACCTCACAGTACTACAACAATTTTAAAGATGTGTACCCAGACACCCCAAGTTTCAAGGTTAGATTTTGCCACTTGTGCTGGTGTTAAAAATGATACAGTCCAACAATTATTTTACTGGACCTACTAAACCACTGAGAGGTCTAATATAATGTCATAGGAATAGCACTTACAAAATCTTTATTTAAATGTCTTGGGGAACATATATTGCTGGGAAAGGGAATCCAGACTCTTAATTCTCATTTCCTCACCACAAACACTAGACAATGTGCCCTACATTAAATTCAACATTGCAAATACTTCTAAATTCATCTCTTCTGAGGACCATTCATTTGGTCCATTGAGGCACTGTAAAAGCAAATGGCAAAGCTTCCCATTTTAGTCTGGTCATTATTGTTTGTTTTTTGTTTTTTGGTTTTTTTTTAATAGGTTGTACTCAAATGAATTGAGAAGTCTCCTTACTAAACACTTCTTGAAGTTTTAGTTGCAAACAATTTTTTGCCTCCTCTCAGAGGTCTTGCCACCATATACATTTCATTTCAGTTCTCTTCTACTCCAGTGGGTGCAGAATGCTCAGACGAAATTGTATTCACTCAATTATCACCTAGTGTGACTGCACAAAAAATCCTATTATCATCAAAGGATATCAGATTGCAGCAGGACAATAGCAGAAAAAATATTAAGACTATGAAAAGACAGGGAGTTCATAAAGGTAGGTGACCCAATCCTTTCATGTAACTCCATATAAATTTATTGTACCTCATGTTCTTTCTGAAACCCATGCAACACTTCTTTTCTTACGAAGACTCAAGGAAGTTCTAGTGAAAGCAGACAGCCATTACTCAGATTCATGCTGACTAGTTCAGCTATGACTCGCTTCTGTAGAAGCAAATAATGTGCCCCTCCAAATAAAACAAGATGTTGACAAGTAATTTTATTCATTGCCTTTGGAGAACAAATGGTAGAAGTTAACCTGCTGGTGAATATTTGTCAATGGTGAATATTTGTCATAAGATCTCTTTTATTTCTGTCTATGAGATATAGAAGACACTATAGTGATAGAACAAACAAATTTAGCTTGAACTGTCATAGCTCCTGCTTTTTAACTGTACAGAGACTTTCAGTGCAAGCAGCAGATGACAGGCCCTTCCAGAATTTAAGCACCTGTGAGACCAAGCTGCTTGGGATGGGTTGGGAATGAGGCACAGTCTGTAGTACATTTGCAGGGTCATGTTCTGCTGACTCACAACATTCCCAACCTGAAAATCCTTTCAGCTTGTACAAGTGTACTCCAATTCAGTTCTTGCCATGAGAGGAAACTTTTTGTAACCCTTGGTAGAAATAAATTGAAAACATATCAAAATCTTTTGGAGTAGAAAAATATTTAAGATAATTTTCTTTGTGCCCTAGACCTTAGAGCTTTTCAATTCTTCAGCCTTGAATCTCTTCCTTCTGATTCAGAGCACAACTGCATCTCAGTAGAAACAGATTCTCTACAGACCCCAGAGCAGGCTGCTAATACTTACCTGAAAACAGGAGTAAAACCTAAGGCAGATAAAAGTTATTGTGCTCTGTGATCATGCTTCTTGCCAGGTCTGTTCCACTGTGAACAGCTTTTCTACATAAAGTAGGGATTAATACTAAAATAGACTATAATAGTTTCTGAAGCTTTCTTGACAAAAAAGACAGGAAAATGATAACCAATGGGCTGTTCTGGTCACATGAAAATCCTATCTGTTACTGTTACAAAGAAAATACTCTAGGCATGGGTAAAGATACATTCCAGAATCAGAGAGTCATCAGATAAGTCAGGCTGAGAAGGTCATCAAGAGGTGTGTAGTCCAAAGCAGGGTCAGCTCCGAGGTCAGACCAGATTGACAAGGACTTCATCCAGTCAGATCTTGTAACACCGCCAAGGATGAAAACTGCACAACCTCTCTGGGCCGCCTTTGCCACTGCATGGCATTCCTCAGGATCCAAATCTGCTCTAAAAATTTCACAGCACTGGGAAAAAAAAGTACAGGTAACTATGCAGTTTCTGTCCTGTGTTGCATGTGCTGCTGTACCATTCCCCCTTGTACTTTCCCTGATCAAGGGCATGCTGTTCCTGCAATGCCCGACAGCTATCTCTATATAATCTATAAAGCTATCTCTATATAATCTATAAAGCTATCTCTATATAATTCCTCTACCTGTGTGTCCATTCAGATACTGATGGTATCCAAATTCCAGCTCTGATAGCCATTTCATTGCTCAACAAGAGCAACAGGAAAGAAGATATCCTACCAGGAAAAGATATGGAGTTTATGTGGCAAATATTTTGCAGCATATGGATGAGATGAAAGAAGGCACAGCTGTTTTCAGTTTTCTGTAGTGGAATTTAACATTCAGAAGTATGGTAAATGTTGGTAGAAAGAATAATTCAAAATTCAGTTTGGTGCCAAACAGATAGATGGTACAGATTTGAATCAGTATATTTGCTTCAAACTCAAAACACAATTCAAATTTTCATTATCCTTTAAACAAAAACCCCACAGGCATTTGTTCTTTTGTTTTAGTTCTACACATGGTAATTTATGGAGCTTTCATTTACTATTTATATTCATGTACTGTTAAAGATCAGCACTATCACTTCCATTTTACAACAGAAAACTAAATAGATCTAAAATTTAATGCAGTATATTTTCTTAAATGTAAGACTGACAACATTTCCCCCTTCAAAGAATTCACACTAAAGCATACTTTTTGGTTCACAGAATACCGCTTGAAACTATCTAAAGGATAATGCCTCAGGGCTTTTCTTCTTTTTTTTTTTTTTAATTATTTACAGAGAAATATGGTTATTGGTCACAGACATGATAATGTTATTTTTGAGTTACTGTGAATGACTGATTGTTTCTGAGTATCATATTCCACAGCTTGGGAGGAAAAAGGTGGTGTGTTTGCATACAATATTCTGAGAGCAGACAGATGGAGAACAGATTATCTAATAAGTAACTATTATTACTCCATTGAACTCAATAAAGTCCATTTACATCTTTTCTAACTTCCCTGAATATACCCATATAGTTTTTACCCAATTCTGTTTTCTATAAGCCACCCAGCCTACATCAGAGAGGGGAAAAAATAAATTAAATAATGTTGCCTCAGTACTAACAAATGCAGAAACATGCCCTGCAGCATCATACATGGAATATACATCTTCTGGCTATTACAGAAGAGTTTCATTGATTGGAGAAATAACGGTAGTTCTGCCATGGTGCAGATCAGCTGCACATTTAAGAAAGGATTATAGATATTCAGTAATAACAATCAACCCTAGCTTTCCACAAAAGCCAAGTGAGATGGAGGGAATTTCAAACAGATGACACTTGCTTATGTTTTATTGCTCCTAGGTAAGTAGGGAGTATATGTTTGCCTTCAAAATATTATTCTCAATCTTTCTGCTTCTGAAAAATAATTATTTTCCTCCCTTCACACTGTAAAGGTCAATCTGTGTTTGTTTCCATGCAAAGATTTCCTCTGAATCACCACCAGGCCACTTTTCTAGCTGTCAGGTCAATTTTGCTATGGACTTGTGGGTTACTGTAGATTTCCAATAGTGTAGTCTGATATTGAAATACAGCATATGCTACTGCCATGTGTCCAGGGTGGCTGCAATCTCATGTTCATAGGTGGCAATTGTGTACCATCTCCAGGCTTCAGAGAGTTCTTCCTCCTCACTGGGAAAACAGACTGCAGAGACTGCAATGTCTGCCGCCCTGGTTTTGCTCAGACAGCTTAGTACCTTCAACTCCCTCTTCTGCTCTGCAAGAGGCAAAATGCACCTTCTATTCTAGAAGTCATCTCTCAGGCAAGATGAATCCCGGAGAGGGATGAGGCCTCAACTCTTACTCTGCAGCAGAGTTATGCACAAACGATATTACTATTTGCTCCAGCTTAGTGTTTTTCAGTTGGTTATGTATAAAACTGAAATGTGCCTAAAAGAATTCACATTGCTTGCAGAAGAGCCTCAGAAAGCACTTGTGAAAGTGAAAGGTTTGTGCAGAGGGGAAATACCACTTGTGCCTTTCCACTGATGCAAAGGCAAATGCAGAATGGTGAAATAACAATGTGGCATTTATAAAAGTTTTAAGACATTTGTAGTGGGTTCATTTCTTGTGCTTAAAGAAATGTGCTAGCTTCTAGAGTTTGTTAATTAAACCTCCCACTTTACTATATTATCATGTTAATGTATAATTACTATTGTATTTTGCAGCCAAAGGAAGCACACTCAATTCCATGCACACTTTTAGAAAAATCGACATTATATAATCAGGCATATCATTAACATGCAAGTTCTCCATAATATACACTCAGTACTCCTAATTATTGTAGCTAATTACCTGGTGGAAACTTTCTTCAAAACATATTTTTCCTTTAAATCCAAGACACTTTCATGTAAATTCTAGAAACATTGGGATGTAAACGAAAGTGGTTTCATTCCTAGTACACAAAGGGTTAACCACAGCCTTAGAGCAAAATAAAGGGTTTTAAGAAGAGTTATTAAAGAAAATATGTGTGGGAATACTGGTTCTCTCTTCTAAAGTGTGGGAAGGTTTGTATGCAGTGCTTTTGACTCATCATCACCTTGCTTGGTTTAGCACAAAAAACCTTTTTCAGCTCATTGCTGTGGTCTGTTCCTGGACTAGGCAGCCCACTGGCTTTCTGCATTGTGACAGCAGACGAAAGAAATCTCTGCTTTAAAGACATGAGCACCAATACTCCTGAACCCTGCTCTGACCTCTGCCACTGCTTGGCCTTCATAAAGTGTCTTACAGCCTTTTATTGAAACATGCCTCTGAGTATGATTTATAACTGCAGAAACTTGAACCGAGATTAAAATCCCATTCATGTGACTACAGGGGCGCTGTCTTAGCCACTATTTCCTGAAAGCTCAAGCAATGACGTAGATTTTGTGTGGGTTTGATCAGTGATTTTAAATATCTCAGGGGGTTTTTTTGTACTTTTTTTTTGCCCCCCCCCCAGTGTTTTGAAGGAGGTTTATGATTGCCTAAAATTTAAGAAAATTTGTAACAAGATTTATCAAATTAATTACCCTCAAGCTGTAGGCCAGTAAAGTGAAAAGGCCCTCTAGTTACCACACCTGTATGGTTCGCTACTCTGAAATTGGGATCATATTCACTTATTTTCTCTGCATACTTAGATTAGAATTTTTTATAGCAGGGAAGGATTTATTTTCTTAGGATCTCTACAGCCTGATTTTATAAGTACCCTCTGAAGTGACTGTCATTCTGGCAGTGCTAAAACAAGGGCAGACAGGCATTGCCACTGCAGACTTGGACCTAGAAAAAGGAAAAATGGTTTGGCCACAGCTAGAATTTGATGCTATGTTCAGCCCCCTACACAGTGGAAAAAGAGTTGATGTGTACATAGAAAAAGCCAGATTTTACACACACACACACACAAAAATAAATTAAAAAAGAAGAAATTAGACTTGGGCAATACATAAGAACTCGAGTTCACAGGGCAAGCTAAGTGGCAAAGATAAAGCTGAGGGAAACTCTCATTGCAGTGCTCAAGCAGGTCTTTTCCACAGTCCCCAAGAGAGAAAAGAAAGAGAGGAAAAGGAAGAAGAGTAATTTCTGATTCTGTTATTCTTGTGGATATCTTGTCATCAGTTAAAAGAAATGATAAATGTAGACCATGCTGATCCTTTGCATCTCTTGGTGTTGAAACAATACCAACTGCTTGTACGCAATTGTAAAAATATGTGACCTTTGGCAACTGCTTTCTCACAAGTATCCACAGCTGGTAAATTAAGTAGTGAGAAGGGTCTCAGACACCACTAGATTTTAGCTTCTGAATTACAAACTTCTGAGATATTTTCTCATCCTTTCATTTCTCAGGAGTCTGAGTTGCTCTGTTTAGTAAACTTGAAAGTTCCTTTAAAGAAATTTTAGCTTAGTATTTAAAAATTTAACCTTCACTTACATCCCAAAATAAATTTTGTTTCCTTAGAATGGGTCCATATGTGGGTTTTGGTTTTTTTGTCCTGATTTTGGAAGGTTACAACCATGCTAATATAAGTAACTACAGTGAAAGCATTCTTAACTCAAAGAAACAGAAAGTAAGTATATTTCTAGGATCTGTCTTGATTTGGCACCTGCAGATATACAAAGGCATTTTTTCAGTCATCAGGTACCTTATTTAAATGTCTCCTATTATATTTGCATATAGCATACACACACATACACACTGGTGTTAAATGAAGCTGAGCACATACATAGCGTTTTCAACCCTGGACCTTTGTTCTCTTCTACTGTATTTTCTCCCACCTCAAATATTGCAAGTTATTTTCAATCTCAGTCATTTGGGATAAAAAAAAATAAATAATTGATTCCTTAATTTTCTGTGTGACCCATTTTACTTTTACTTGTCCTTATCAGCTACCTCTAGTAAAACAGGTGTTTTGGCAGCATCCAACCACAGCTCAGTCAATATATTCATATGTCCTGATCAAGAATGATTTTCTGAGTGAAAAAAATGACTCTTCTAACACCTAAAATCCTCACGTCTTAATTTTTCAGTTTTAGAGCATGCCAATACTGCAGATCGTACGGTAAGAGAGAAACATGTATTGATTGTGAAAAAATTAGCTTGGTTGCTGGAAGATGTCAAGCAGCATCACAAAACTGAGAAAAAGCTTATTCTGCAAGAAATAGGGCCCTTAAACTCATGCTGCCGCTGCTAAATGTCTATATTCACCCTTAAAGTATTGCTGTTTTTGATGTACTGTTAAAAAAAAATCTTTTTTATCAAGAAAGACAATAAAGATAGAAATAAGTCAGGCCCAGGAGCTTCTTTTTAAGTTTTTCTTAATAGAACTTCAGCAATCTGTATTTAGTTCTTCTGTCCATTTCTTTGCTCTGACTGGAAAGAAATTGCTATTTATTGAAACTATCCATTGATTAGAAGAGAGTGTAAACAAAATGCGGTTTGTATTCTTTCTGGCTCATGAGATCAGCCTGAAGCAGGTTTTATCATGTTATGGATCATTTCATCAGCACAAGATCCATTTGTTGACTTCTGTGGGGATTTTTGGTGGGGTTTTTGGTTTGGGTTTTTTTTTGTTTGGTTGTTTTTTTCCTCTGGCATAGGGATGCTGGAAATGAACCAAGGCACCATTCCTGTATTAATAGCATTCTTTGTTGTTATATCCGTGGCAAGTAAATCTGACTGGCATTTACTTTAAAATGAGAGAGATAGGAAAGAAGAAAGCAACCAAGGCCTAACAGACACCACATATTTGTTTCGTAGGAGGAACAGAAAATATCTTTCTATTTATATGCAACTCAAGGCCTGTTTACAAACGTAATTGAAATATTCGTTGTTCTTGGAAGGTGGCTCTTTAATGATGACATATTTTTCACCATCATCTTGAGAAATTAGTCACACTGGGGCCACTGATTTCAGATACTTCACTTGCAGTAAAATAACTTAGCAATTTAGAAAGGAAGGCAAGCTTTGCCACTTTACTAGGGAAGAAAGGTGGGGAAGGAAAGGCAGAAAGAGGGAACATGCAAAACAGTCCTGTATTCACCTTAGTACAAAGCTTCTCAATTTGCTCTGAGCCTTACCAGGGAATAAATGAGGAAGTGGAAGGGTGCATCAGCAATTTTCCTGGGAGGCGTAATCTGATAACAGAATATGAGCTCATTAAGTGCTAATAGTCCTAATTAAATCCTAATATCTCTAGTTATCCAGAAAGAGGTGGAGAAAAACAGGTTAATTTTTAATTTATCTTCATTTTCTGATTTATTTTGTTATAATAACTTGGTGTCAGACACTGATATGACTTGGTTATTAGATATAGTATGCGTTTGCATAGACCCTTCATGCATGCCGAGCCCTGTCCTTTGGCAGGCAGGAACAGGAGCTGCCCCATCTCCAGAGCTCAATGGCAACAGCTGGAACTTGACTTGAGGATTCAGAACCTGCTTTTTTCCTCTTTTAAGGAATCTCTTTTTTTTTTTTTTTTTTTTTTTTTCCCATGTGTCTTTTGAGGGAGCAAATGTTTGGGCCTTTAAATGTAGCATATGCATAGAGCTCCTGTTTTCAGGTGTATCTGCCTGCCTGCATTTAAATATAGGTAAAATGCTTGGAAATACCTATATATATATATATATATAAAATTAAAAAAAAAAAAGGGTTTTGTTGCTGATTCCTCAGCTTTGCTTTTAATAATATTGCAAGAATTATTCAGTACTCTGTTGACTTCCAGGCACCTTTCAAGTTATTGTAAGCTTTATTTTATATTGTTCTTTATTAGTCTTAATGAAAAAAGGGACAAATTGCTTTCTTCATTTTTTTAATAAGAAGTATTACTTCATTGTTTTTTATATTCCTTTAAATTGCCTCAATACATTCAGGTAGCACAACAGATGTTAAGAGATGATAACATAACATGCTGTTCTGGAAGAGAAGCATGTCAAGATCAAATGAATTTTTCCCCAGGAAGAAGTATCTTGGTACCTTGGTAGTGTCTCCACCCAGTGGGGTATACTGAACCACTGAGAAGAAACCTATGAAAAGTAATTTGGATTATTAGGTAGTCTCATTCAGCTGGCTGATGTATTGGAAGCTTTCTTTGTCATCTCCAATTAAGGCAGAGGTGTGAAATACATACAAATATTCATATCTGTGTGCAGACATACTTGTATATATTTAAATATAAACATACAGATAGTTATAAAAGTCTTTTCTAATATGTATTCTATCCCTTTTTTTTTTTTTTTCACTTTCATATAGCATTTTGAAATAATACTGAGTGCTTGTGTGTTGAGAAACCACCACCACTGAGCTGATAGATGGCTCTCATGCTTCTCTGGGCTGTCAGCAAACATTCAAAAGTGGATGGAAAACCCTGTAGGCAAATGGAATGTCTTTTGTTTGGTTTGCAGCAGATGGGTCCTGACAGTGTCAGCCAGACACCTGGTGATGCCTGCACCCATGCCAGAGGGACAGGCACAGAGGTGTGGGGAGAGATGGAACATGTGCCCTGTCCCCTGCTGTCCTCAGTCTGAGCCGAACATCCCCACTGACCCTTTCACTGGGCTCTGGATCCTACTCAGCTTCAAAGCTGCCTTGTAAGCAGTTGGGGAATGGCTTTCTCTCTGCCCATAATAGGTTACTTCATTTTCAGAGCAGTTGTAAGCATCAAAGAAAAATACACAGCTGCACATATATGCCAAAAATCCTCCACAATTCATTCAGTTGTGCCTCTCTGCTCAGCTGCTACCAGCTCACCTCCATCACAACCACAGCAAGAGCAGCAACCACACATTTCTGCCTTGAGGCTTAATTGTTTGTTTTTGTTTTTGTTTTTTTTCCAGAAAAATTACTATTTATAATAATCCACATGCAACAGGAAGAAAAACCTTTGGCTTTCACTTTCAGCTTGTTTCTTTAATGGAATCGATATCCATTTCCAAGACATGTTTGTCTTGTGTATTGATTCTGCAGTTCCAGCTCCTCTTTTGTCTGCATGTTTCAGCTCCACAGTCATCCAAGAGATTTCTAGTTAAAAATTTCAGTATGTAAGATTATCCTGATTAGGCTTTAAAGAGCTTAAGGATAAAATAGGAAAGCAATTTACATAAGTGTATATACACACACAAAACCATACACACACACACACGATTTTGGTAGCGTAAGGATGTGTAGAGTTATAAAACCACCCTGCATAGCTTGCATGAGCAGTCCAGTTCACTGTTGAGGTCAAAAGGGGAATATGCTTGAACTTAAGCAGAGGAAAGAAATATAAGTATTTGCAAGGATAGGAATGGATAGGAGCTCGTATAATTTTTTATATTTTCTGCTAAAACCTATATTTTGCAATATTTTTCCTTTTTTTTAACTGTTAGAAATTATGTTAAATATTAATTATGTTTACATTAATATGTAAATATGAATCCATCATAAAAAGCTATAATTTACAGATGGGAAAATATAATTTCCATAATTATACTAAATAATGATAACATGAGTTTTTAATATGACAGTAATTTATAAGAATATACAATTTACATTGTGCATAATGGCATTGCTATTAATTGAAATCCATGGATTTTTTTTAAAAAAAGACACAGCATAAATATCTACTGGAAAGAGGATGAGAGAGACAGACAATGCTAAAAGCTATTGCATGTAGATTGGAAGACATCCAGATATCCATTAAATATCTGAGCTCTTATGCTTGTTATACACAGAATTTTACCTTTTAAATGCACATTCTGCTTCTACATAGATGCAGAAATATGTATATGTATGACATATATGTGATCCAGGCTTACTACGAGACAAATAAAAAAACCTGAAGAAATAACAAATAAATTTCCTTCTGATGAAAATAAGAGAGAAAGAGCCAAAGTTTAAGAATTTTTCTGAGTCAACCTTATCTTTACCTAGAGAAGCTGAGAATTGAGAATTTATTAACAAAAGTTCCTAGTGAAATCTATGTCACATAATATTCCTCTTTAATTATGAGTTTTTCTATTGTGGATTCCCAGAATGTTTATTCCTGCCTCTGCTTTCCAGATGGCTACCACACCACCCACCTTTTATAGGGTCTTCTGCACAGATTAATGGGTGTTCAGTGGTGGAAGATTTTGTACCCAGACCTTGTAATCTAAATGCATGGGGCATATCGGTTACAGGGCACTTCATCAGAACCTGGACTGGGGCCAGCAGCACGCTGTACAGGGTGACGTTTCAGGTGACTGGAAATGCAGGTCATTCCAACACAACTCATCTCTCAGTTTTTAGGGCTCCATGCTGCATTTCATTTACTTTGTCAATTGTTACCTTTCCCATTTTGCACTTATGCAGGTAGGCAACTTGTGTGTGAGCATCATTTTCTAAATGCCCTTCCTCAGAAAACAGCAATCACAAAAAATCTCCTCTTTAGCCTTATATCCCTTCAAGATGCCAATGTCTATACATTTTTTTAATAGGCTTTTGACTTTATTTTGTGGAAAGTGGGAGGAAATACTTTTTCTCTGAAATGTTTCTCTACTCAGTCCATATGTTTTCCCACTCAGTGTTCAGCAAGTCAGTCACAGCCTCTGCTTTGAAGCAAGTCTACTTTCAGAAACACTATACCCACTAAGTCATTAGCAATTCAGTTAATACCTCTGGCACATACATTCTAAAACTTCTCAAGGCATTTCACTATTATCTCAGGAAAAAAACCCAAAACAAACAAAAAACCCCCAAATAACCCCCAACCAACCTCCAACCTCTCATAAATGCCTTTCTTTCCAAATTTCATGCATTCCAACCTAACAATGGCAGAATGGCCGTCAAAAACAGGTGGTTCACCTTCTTGCAATAGAAAAGGAGCTGCATCCAACATGGATTCATTTAGTATCTATTCTAAATTGTATATGTAATACTTTTATTTTCTAAATATTCTGAAGTCTTAGCTAAAAAGTTTCGTGTTGTAGCAAAACTAAATAAGAGTGCCCAGATCTATTAGGATTTTAATATAACTTCAAGAAAGATATAAAATTCTTTATGTTACAGTATAACAGTTCCTAATGCAAATACCTTAATTATAATGTGCTTTTTCCTGGAGAATGATCGTCTTGCTCAGATACTTCAAAGTTTCCTATTAAAACAATTTTCAGAGGCATAAGGTATGTCAGATAATTCTTAGTTCAACCATGGACTGATGAAAGAGCTTTCCCTTCAGGCTAATATATGGTAAGCCATAACTCCAGATACAAGAGGAATATGTTATGAAACTATATGACAGGTCCCTTTTTAATATTTTGAAGTTGAATTCTGAAAATTTATTATCTGTGTAAGACTTAAAACTGGAGATAACCTTCCAACTATTGGCACTGGAAAGGGAGTCCTGATAACATCCTGGGAGGCGGGGGGGGGAGGGAAATCTGTTTCTTTGAAGTGCATTAGTCTTTTAAAAATGTATCGACAAAGACATGAGAATGCATGCAGTTTTACCAGCAACTCCTCATTCACTGCAGCACCTCATTACCAAAGTTTCATACTCTGATTTACTTCTCATTGACTGTATTCCCCAAGTGCAAGGACCCTACTTCATATTAAGGACCCTATTAGTCATGGTGTCTCGACCTCCACATTGATCTTGCTTACCCAGGGTAAGTCAGAACGTGATGGGCAGAACTGCTCCATCTCCTCCAACAGGGAAGTCGTAAGCATTCACACAACATCCCCCAAGCTGTAAAGACACAACACTTTGTTTTTAATTCTTACATTAGTAAAGGATGGCAAGTATTCAGGAGGGCTAGTTATATTCTCATGTTCTACAGTCTTACAAGGCATTCATCGCTTTCCCTTCTCTTCTCCATCAGAAGAACAAATGAAAGAGCACAATTTAAAAAGGTTTTCATACTGAGCGTTCTGCCTGGAGAGACATTGAGAAAACTCACTGTGGTAATAGTAAATGCAATAAGAGGTGCTACACTTTTGTAATAGGAAGAAAAGACCTATACATGCCATGGGTTTCATGTGAATTAGAACACAATTTGTTTGCCTATTCTGTGTTTAAGATCCAGTTACATTTGCATCTGATATATGATTATTCTCCCTTTTCTGCTTTTAGATAAGAGATGTGGTAATTTTTCTGAAATAATGAGGACTAGTCACCACCACAGCACCAAGGGCGTGATCAATGCCTTAATGCATTGAGTCTTTGATCTCATTCCACATGGAGAACATATCCATATCCAAAGGAAAGAGTATGTATTGCTCCATTCTTAATACCCATTGTTGCTTTTTTAATGGCGTCTAGGCATTGCAGAGCTTCTGGAAGCCCTTCAAATATTTCAAGCTTCAGGAGAAAATTAGGTTTTAAGAAAAACTTCTATAGTTCTGTGCAAAAACATTGAAAAAGAATCTTCTTATGATTCTCATCTATAGGAAAAGCTCTGATATCAATATCTCTGTACCTGGCTAATCAAATGGTTCAGAAAATATTGGTATCAAAGTCTAAACATCCTATACTTTCATGACATCACTGACATACCAGATTATTTTGTTTAGTGTGGTAGGAAGTGCTGTGTTATTGAACAGATTTTCCTTTCCATGAAGTTGTTGATTATTTCAGCTGACTTCTAGTGTCAGTGTTCTTGTGATGCTTTGTGGGTTATCTAGGGTAGTTTGACCAATCCAACACCATCTCACAACTCAAATTTAACTGCTCTCAGCCCTTTGCTCTGAGAACTCAGGTCTCTGTGTTCTTACCGTTACCTTTCTCAGGACAGAACTGGTTTGGGGTTTTTTTGTTTGTTTATTTGGAGTTGTGTTGTTTTTTTTTCCCCTTCCCATAGATCACTGTGGTGATTTGACCTTCAGTAGGACCCCCCTTAGTGAGATGGGAAGCGAATCACAGTAAAAGGGGCACAGATTAGGATGAAGGGCAGGGACAGCTCACTGACCAGTTATGGTCATGAGCAAAACTCTCAACTTGGGGAAGAAAAATCAATTTAATTCATTGCTATTCATCCAAGTAGCAGAGTGAAACATAACAACCACATCTTACCACACCTCCCCCCACCCCTCCCTTCTTCCCAGGCTCAAATCACTTTGCTCCTGATTTCTCTACCCTCCCCCTCAAGCAGCATAGGGAGACAGGGAATAGGGGTTGCAGTCAGTTCACCATTGCTGCTCTTCCTGACATGAAAGTCCAGGAACAAAGTGTTCCAAAGTGAGCTGCCCATGGAGTCACAGACTTCTTTGGTCACAGCTCCCAGCTCAGGCATGGGGACATCCATGGACTGCAAATGGACTGCTGGTCCAGCGCACTGCCTCACCCCCTGGCTCTGAGAGTCTAACCCTGCTCTGGCGTTGAGTAACTATGGGGTCTAAATTTCAGTCACACTGGCCCTTGGGCTCAGCTTTCCTGCTTCAGCATGGAGTCCTCCATAGCCTACAAGTGGGTATTTGCTCTGCCATTGAACCTCCATGAGTTGCAGGGAACCTCCTTTGCCTTCTCCTATTCCATGTGGTTGAACTGGGTGTTTGAGGTTCTCTGTCCTCCCCCTCCTGCTGGCAATGAAGCTCTCTCTTTGTCTAGGCTGATGGTCACCTTTTGTCCTACAAGTTCCTAAAATTACTTTGATCCTCTCATTGGATTTTTAAATTTATTTATTTATTTATTTTGTTGTTAGGAGTTGGCTGGGAGAAGGTGGTGGTGTTACTGTTGTTTCAGGGACAAGGGACAGCTGCTTTTGCATACATGCCTCTTACATTTAGTCATACGTGTGGATTCTCTGACAGTGTTTCCCTCTAAGGTCAGGGCAGTACTTAGACAAGTCCACACACTTATTGCTAAATAATTTGTAGATAATATTTCAGAATAATTTGTGACGAATGTTTAAGTAGTTCAGTTTCATTGCCATGCTCTTAGAACATCCTTGATAATACATGACACCAGATGTTTCAAATTTTCCATGTTTTTGCTCAGCCAAACATAGAATACTTGTGTTTATATATAATGTTATTTATTCCTGGAGTGAGCTTTCTAAACAGTTGCCACAGTTCATTTCATTGCAGTGGATAAAGCACTCCTAAAATGCAAATACTTTTCAAACTATGTTCTCTGCAATATTTTCTGGATCCTTCTGGGTGAAAGGCTGTATGTGAGTATGTCTGTCATCATTACTTGTCTCCAAAGTACAGATGCAGAAAATGTTCTTAGCCAGCAGTCTGATTATGCCAAGTGCCTAAAGAGTTGACAAACTGAAATGAGATTTGCTACCAGCGTTCTATCAATCAGAGGATGAGAATTGTATCCTGTGAGTAAACAATATTGTAGGCAATTTGCATGGAAATTAGATATTTGTAAAGCATTTTAAGCTGTTATACTATTCATAAGAAAGCATAGTGCAAAAGGAATGATAGGAATAATATTGTTCCTGTATGTGTTATCCATGTAAGTGTGGTGTTTTCGAGAAGTATCATGCAGAACCAGGCAGTGTTTTCCTGATGAGTAAAGATATCAAAGGAAGTATGGAGAAAATTGTAGGAGTAGGCAGTCTGGATACAAGATTAAAATTATGATTTAACTGTTATACCACAGGCATGACAGACTAAATGAAAACTGAAATATGAATGTTAAAAGGATACAATTTGAACAGCTATTGTTGTTCTTCAAATAGCAAAACAAAATTATGAGGGTGAGGTATTTGTTTTACAGTAATTGTGATGGATGTGCTAAAGCACATTGCAGGTTACTAAAAGAACGGGCTAATGAAATCTCAGTGATCATAGCACTGTCTGTGAATATTCAGGAACAGAGAAAATTGAAGAGTGGAACTGTCTTCAGAAAGGAAAAAAAAAAAAGTAGGAGTTTGAGACTTAATTGGATTAATTTTGACCTCTAGAAAAATACTCGAATAAACAAGTAAACACCAAACATCTAAAGGAAAAGCAATTAAATGAGTAATTTTCAGTCTGGACCAGTAAAAAGCAAATCACATCTGGTAAATCTCATAAGCAATCTGTGGAAATATTTTTTAGATGGAAGCACTGCAACATGGATACAACGATTGGACAAACCTTCCTAAGAGAGTACATATCAATGTGCCAGAATGGAAGGATGTGCAAGTGAGATTTTGCAGAGGTTAATATTTCATTAATAAGCAGGATGAAAGAAGAGCAATTGTGCTAATTATATTTGTAGATGCTTCCAAGCTGGGAGGGACTACTGAAAGTTTACTTCAAATTTAAAATGACCTTGTCAAACTGGAGACTATTTAAAATAAAACAGATAGAATTCCACAAGTGTAAGATGCTATGCTTCATTTGAAATAGCTGTCCGTGTAGGATTGGGAACAATTGACTAAACAGCAGGAAACATCCTTGGTGTAATAGCAAATCATATTTAAACATGAACCACCAATATTGTGCTGCAGCAATAAGTAAATCCCATAGAGAGATCTGCATACAGGAGTCACAGAATCACAGAAAGGTAGGCATTGGAAGGGACCTCAGGAGATCATCTAGTCCACCTCACCTGACAAAATAGGTTCACCTAGAGCAAGTTGCACAGGACTGCATCCAGGCAGGTTTTGAACATCTTCAGAGGAGGAGATTCTACAACCTCTCTGGGCAGGAGTTCCAGTGCTCTGATACCCTTACAGTAAATAAGTTTTTCCTCATGTTTAACTGGAATCTCCTGTGTTCCAGCTTGTGCCCTGTTGTCCCTTACCCTATCACTGGCCACCACTGAAAAGAGTCTGGCCCCATCCTCTTGACACTCTAGGCTGAAATTGGTGTACTCAGCTCGCTCCCTGAAATGCCTGTACACCAATGCACGCAGCATGGGGAATAAACAGGAGGAGTTAGAAACCTGTGTTCGGTCAGGGGATTATGATCTGGTGGCAATTACAGAGACATGGTGGGACAGCTCACATGACTGGAATGTGGTCATGGATGGCTATGTCCTTCTCAGGAAAGACAGGTCAGCAAGGTGAGGTGGCGGAGTTGCTCTTTACGTGAGAGAGCAACTGCAGTGTATTGAGTTCTGTTCAGGGGCAGATGAGGAGCGAGTTGAGAGTCTGTGGGTGAAAATTAAGGGGCAGGCTGGTATGGGTGATACTGTTGTGGGTGTCTATTACAGGCCACCAGATCAGGGTGAGGAAGTTGATGAGGCCTTCTACAGGCAGCTGAGAGCAGCCTCGCACTCACAGGTCCTGGTTGTTGTAGGGGGTTTTAACTACCCTGATGTTTGCTGGAGGGACTACTCAGCCAGCCACCCACAATCCAGGAGGCTCCTCCAGTGCATCAATGACAACTTCCTGATGCAAATGGTGGATGAACCAACCAGGAGGGGAGTGGTGATGGATCTCATCCTCACTAACAAGGAGGGTCTGGTTAAAGCGGTAAAGGTTGAGGACTGCCTGGGCTGCAGCGACCATGAGATAGTGAAGCTCAGGATCTCTTGTGGCAGGAACAGAATTCCAAGCAGAATCCAACCCTGGACTTCAGGAGGGCCAACTTTGGCCTTTTCAAGCAATTGTTAGGGGAAATCCCATGGGAAAGGGTGCTTGAAGGTAAAGCGGCCCAAGATAGCTGGTTAACATTCAGGGACTGCTTCTTCCAAGCTCAAGATCAGAGCATCCCGATATGTAGGAAGTCAAGGAAGGGAGCCAGGAGACCTGCTTGTTTAAACAGGAAACTGCTGGGCAAACTCAAGTGGAAGAGGAAAGTTTACAGATCATGGAAGGAGGGGTTGGCCACTTGGGAAGAATATAAGGCTGTTGTCAGAGGTTGTAGGGAGGCAACTAGGAAAGCGAAGGCCTCCTTAGAATTAGACCTTGCCAGAGGGGTCAAGGACAACAGGAAGAGCTTCTTCAAATACATAGCAGATAAAACTAACACTAGAGGCAATGTAGACCCACTGATGAATGAAGTGGGTGCCCTGGTAACAGAAGATACAGAGAAGGCTGAGTTACTGAATGCCTTCTTTGTCTCTGTCTACTCTGCCAGAAGCTGTCCTGAGGAGCCCCAGACCCCTGAGGCCCCAGAGTGAGTCAGGACAGTGGAGGAGTTTGCCTTGGTTGATGAGGACGGGGTTAGGGACCAATTAAGCAATCTGGACATCCATAAATCTATGGGTCCAGATGGGATGCACCCACGGGTGTTGAAGGAGCTGGCTTAAGTCATTGCTAGACCACTCTCCATCATCTTTGCTAAGTCATGGGGAATGGGAGAGGTACCTGAGGACTGGAGGAAAGCAAATGTCACTCCAATCTTCAAAAAGGGCAAGAAGGAGGATGTGGGTAACTACAGACCGGTCAGCCTCACCTCCATCCCTGGGAAGGTGATGGAACTTATCCTTGGTGCCATCTCTAGGCATATCAAGGATAAGAGCGTCATTAGGGGCAGTCAGCACAGCTTCACCAAGGGGAAGTTGTGCTTGACCAACCTTCTAGGCTTTTATGAAAACACCACTAGGTGGCTGGATGATGGTAGAGCAGTGGATGTGGTCTATCTTGATTTCAGCAAAGCATTTGACACCACAGCATCCTTGCTGCCAAATTGAGGAAGTGTGGTTAGAAGATCAGGTAGTGAAACGATTTGTTAACTGGCTAGTGGGAAGAAGCCAGAGAGTGGTGGTCAATGAGGCAGAGTCTAGTTGGAGACCTGTGTCTAGTGGAGTCCCTCAGGGGTCAGTACTAGGACCAGTATTATTCAATATATTCATAAATGACCTGGATGAGGGAATTGAGTGCACTGTCAGCAAGTCTGCAGATGACACAAAGCTTGGAGGAGTGGCTGACACTCCAGAAGGCTGTGCTGCCATCCAGAGAGACCTGGACAGGCTGGAGAGCTGGGCAGGGAAAAACTTAATGAAATATAATAAGGGCAAGTGTAGGGTGCTGCACCTGGGCAGGAACAACCTCAGGTTCCAGTATAGGTTAGGAAATGATCTACTAGAAAGCAGGGTAGGGGAAAGGGATCTGGGAGTCCTGGTGGACAGCAGGATGACCATGAGCCAGCACTGTGCCCTTGTGGCCAGGAAGGCCAATGGCATCCTGGGGTGCATTAGAAGGGGTGTGGTTAGTAGGTCAAGAGAGGTTCTTCTTCCCCTCTACTCTGCCCTGGTGAGGCCACATCTGGAATATTGTGTCCAGTTCTGGGCCCCACAGTTCAAGAAGGACAGGGAACTGCTTGAGAGAGTCCAGTGCAGAGCCACCAAGATGATGAAGGGAGTGGAACATCTCCCTTATGAGGAAAGGCTGAGGGAGCTGAGTCTCTTTAGCTTGGAGAAGAGAAGACTGAGGGGTGACCTCATTAATGTTTATAAATATATGAAGGGTGAGTGTGAGGAGAATGGGGCCAGGCTCTTCACAGTGGTGTCCAATGATAGGACAAGGGGCAATGGGTGTAAGCTGGAACACAGGAGGTTCCGCTTAAATTTGAGAAGGAACTTCTTTACCGTGACAGTAACAGAGCACTGGAACAGGCTGCCCAGGGAGGTTGTGGAGCCTCCTTCTCTGGAGAAATTCAAGACCTACCTGGACACCTTCCTGTGTGAACTTATCTAGGTGTTCCCTCTCTGGCAGTGGGATTGGACTAGATGATCTTTCGAGGTCCCTTCCAATCCCTAGCATTCTGTGATTCTGTGACACCCACCCTTTAGATATTTATAAACATTGATAAGGTCCCCTCTCAGTCTTCTCTTCTCCAGGCTAAACAGACCCAGCTCCCTCAGTCTTTCCTCATAAGAAAGATGCTCCAGCCCCTTAATCAACTTTGTAGATCTCCGCTGGACTTTTTCCAGAAGTTCTCTATCTCTCTTGAACTGGGAAGCCCAGAACTGGACACAGTATTTCAGATGTGGCCTCACCAGGGCAGAGTAAAGGGGGAAGATCACCTCCCTCAACCTGCTGGTCACATTCTTCTTAATTCACCCCAGAAGTACACCCATAGGACAGTAAATAATAATTTTATTATTTAGCTTTGGGTAGGTCTCAGCTGGAAAACCTTGTCTCTTTTCAACCTTTCAAGACAGATGTAAACCAGTTGGAAATTCAAGTGGAAAGGAATCACCACTAGAAATTCTGATGACATGAAGAAAGGATAAAAGAACTGGGGGTTAAATAATACAAAGAGGAAAGGAAGAAAAAATATTTAAATATCTAAGATGTGCAAGCAAAGGTGAAGCATAGGTAATTACTGAAGCAGATTTCCTGGGGAAGGTCAAGCATCTCTATCAGATTTTGAACACCGTTTCACAACCTTTCCCAGGCCTGTGATTCCAGTTTAATCATTTAAAATGAAGTGCGTATTTCTTCCATCTTCTCTGTGTCAAATCTTATACACAGGGTACAGATAGGTATTTATATCTATTTGAATCTGAATAATTCATGCACAGAAAAGGGGCAGTTATCAGAGTTTAACACTGTGCCTGACAACTGTAGGAAACTCACTCTGCTACCATGCACTTCTACTTTGTTTGGAGTCAGGATTTCAACCACAGCTTGGATACCAAGTAGTAAAGCTTGGCTTTGGTGGAAATAGAAGAATGAATTAATTGAATTCATTAGTTTTGTCTTCCCATGGATTTACATTAGTGATTCTTATTTTATATATATACAGATTTCTAAGCAAGCGGACAACAATATGGAAAAATGTTTTGCCAGCTGTCATTGCTTGATCTCTTCTAAAGCTCTCAGCTTACTGGGAGCCAGGTAAGGCAGTCAACTGATATGCAACAGCTCATCCTTGCTATATATTTTTTTTGTAACCCATAAGGTATTTGGTGATAGGAATATGACCAACTGATATGTCCTTTAGTCTGGAATCATTCTGATACATAGCAAGGTTAGGTATAATACTGCAATGAAATGTCAGATGCTGTCCAGTTTTCAAATCTGTTGGAAATAAAACTCACAAACTGCAATATTTGTAAGAACCTTCTGACAATTGGTTAGCAAGAAACCTAACGTAACTTGTGGCAGTTGGCTTATGTTAAGACAACGTCAGTTTCAGAAAAAAAGCACGGAAGAACACTTGCTATGGGATTAGGTTTAGGCAGCAGAAAATGGCACAGCTTTATACCATATAAATACATAATGCTCTGTTTGATTAAAAAAGATTGCTAGAATTCTGATATTTCTGTCTGTAGAGCCCTCTAACTCCTATACAGCTTAGTAAAATCTTTAGTTTTGAATATAGAGCAATGGAAAATATTGAGCTACACATCACTCGACTGTACTTAAAATACTTCAAATTGTTACGCTTTAAAATAGGCACATCTTTGTAAAAGCAGGGAAAGTATATTCAATACTACTTATTTTAGAACAATTTTCTAGTTATTTCACAAACATACTTCATTTACATTTTCTGTTGATCATTGAAGGCTTTGGTACCCTTAACCTTTCCAGAGGCTGAAGGTGATGACAGTGTAACATCTCTGAACTCTCCATGGTGCTAGATGGCATTATACCCGAATAGTTTATGTCCTGTCCTCCTGACAATGCGATCTCTATATCATGCTTCATAGTCGTGTACCAGAGGTGGAGAGAATTAACAGTCAGTCCTCTAAATGTATTAAGTGGGTGCATTTCATAAGCCCGTAGGGATCAGATATACTAGCTGATGAAACTGGTGAATGGTTTAAAATAGCAGGAAGGGGAAAGATCAAATTTGCATTCTGCCACATGTGGCACAGTAGCTTATCTTCACAATGATTTCTGAAGAAATGTCAGGACACTTCCATTTTGTCTTAATTATTTGCAGAATATTTTGGCAGAAGATCTGGGAGAAATTACATCAAGCAAATCAAATTGAATTTACCATCACAGAATTCATATTTAGAGCTCATTTGATGGCCTAGTATTTGCAATGCATTCAAAAAGCAATCCATGTTGAGGATTTGATGTATATAAATAATGTTATCAGAAATTGGGAGATTTGGAATGCATTATAACAATACAAACTAGTCCCTCTGGCATGTTTATTGATTCTTTTTCATAAAATGCTTCCTAATTAGAACTATTATTTGTATTGAAGTGAAGCCTTGCTTTTATCAATTATCAGCTGATGTTTTACAAGAGTATTGCTGACCAATATGGGGGGGGTTTGCACTATTTTTTGTTTGTTTATTTTATTTTATTTTATTTTATTTTATTTTATTTTATTTTATTTTATTTTATTTTATTTTATTTTATTTTATTTATTTTTAAGATAATATTTTCAATGTCAAAATATTATTTCACAAGAATTTTAAATTAAATTTGTGATGGCAACAATAAAAATTCTAGTGTCTCATTGTTAACTAGCATAGTTCATGGCTAAACCCTTTTTGTTTATAATTCTCCAGAAATATGGTAAAGAGTTTAATATTAAAATCATGGAAAGTAATCATTGTACAAGATGCCCATTTTAACTGTATGTTTCACCAAAACTTAATTATACACAGAATTAAGATCCATCAGGAATGGGAGTTGTTTATTTGTTTGTTTGCTCATAATGTGAAATGTACTTAAACCTACCTGTAGGAATGGGATGAAGACTTCAGGGTAAATTCAAATACTGCTTGAAAGTTAATATTTGAATTGTTGTTTAAAAACATATACCTCAAAGCAATCTTCATGTACTTTGTACTCTTTCCCTACACCTGAATTTATCTATTAGTTGGCTCATTAAAATTTAGCTGCTTATAGTTCAGAAAAATTAATGAAAATAAGAGATGACAATTAACATCCTTATCTTGTGTGACTATTAATAGAGGTATTTTTGTCAAGTATTTCTGCTAGTTACTACACTTGTTAGAATTAATGTACCGTAATAAGACCCATTTGTGCAAACTAACACAAAACTGGATTTAATTAATGCAATGAGAAGCCAATGTTAAATGGCTATATGAAGTACTTTAGATCCAGATGAATCACTGTCCACAGAAGTCAATTTCTATAAAGGGATTATACTGGATGGATTTGGAAAACTTTATATTATTAAACTGCTTTTTTGAAATGTTACAAGAAAGTGGTGGAAAAAATTTCACTTCCTTATTTTGAACTTTCTGATTTTTTGATCACAAGTCAGTGGACCTCTTCATCAATTGTATATTTACCAAAATTTACCAATATATAATGGAAGCCTTATTTTTCTTACCACAACACTGAAATAAATATTGGTCCAATAGTTCCTCAACTATTTAGGAAGAAAGGTTGCATGGATACATAAAATCTTCACAATCTGGTGATTTTAGATCATTCAGTGGTGAAAAATGAAGGAACTCTTCCCTCCTTACTCCCTAAAAAAATGCCACACAGGTTGCCTAAGTATGTGAAAACAAGAATGAAGGACAAAATTTTTAGTTTTGCCTTGTAATTAGTAGATTACTTGATTAGTTAGAGGAAAAAGAAAGTGGGAAAATATCACACTTGCTGTCTCCATAGAGGTTTCTACACCATGAAGTTGGGTGTGAATTTGGTGGTGAAAGTGAGATATAGAGTTAAAAGCTCTTGAGGATGGAGCTGTTACCAATGGAAACAGTTTCTGTTCTCAGTGACTAATCCAATTTGGAAACTTCCTGCCCTCTTCTGCTCATTTTCCCAATTTATTTTCTCAGGGGGTCTCAATAACTTTAGTTTCTACCTGAGATAAACTACAAAAAATGTAAAATCAGTTTTTTAAGATCTTTTTTCTTAATACCTAAAGATTTCTACTTATTAAAAAAAGAAAAAAAAAGGAAAGGTGAAAAACTTATTCTCTCTTTTGTTTTTATTTCATCCAAAGCATGATTAATTTCTACTGTCAAAGTGAAGGTAGTTTCCAATAGATACATCCCCTGACTCACTGGATTAATTTCATCAACTTCACTTGGCATTAAATAGATCAGTTATGTCAAAATGTTAAAATAATATTGTTTCATCATGTAAGCTTGGTGAAATGCTTCAATTAACAGTCTCTGAGAACCCCAAGAGAGCTATCAAAATAAGGAAGACTAGAGTAGAGCTCTCCAGAAATGTGTTCATATTCAAATGAAGAAATAGAGGAGCTAACATTCAAAATTAAGTACATATTTAATATATCTTTTGCATCTCAATTTTGTATGCAATTTTTTCTAATGGAAAAAGAACAGAATTACAAGAAAAAGGCTGAGATTTCAAGAGTGGTGTGGAAAACAGTTGACAGGTCTCCTGGAAGCATTGCATGTTTATCAATAGCTGTTGTTTTTCACACCTAGATTCTATTGATCTTGTGGGAATCATTGCTTTCTTCTTTGTCAAATGTGTTTTCAGCTTCAAGGTTGGAGAGTGAAAAAGAAAATCTAAGTACATGGGTAGGTTCAGAAAGGCCTAGGACCCATCTCTTTATCTGTTTACAATAAATACACCTACTTTTTCATAGAAAAGTTCCCAAAATCCAAGATCCCTCAGGGTCCTTGAATATCAGGAACTGACAACCATTTAGGTATTTTTATAAGCTTGTTTTTACATTCTTAGTGTTTTTTCATGTTTTAAAATTCTAAATAATTTATTCTGAAATGTTTAGGTTAGCTTCTTATCGATTACATTTTTTTAAAGCTGCTAGTCTCATAACTTTTTAAGTATTTTACTGTGAAAAGAAATACTCCAGAAGGAATAGATAAACAATAAGGATGGACAGTTTGCTGAATAACTACCAATAATCCAGTGGCTAACAAGAAATAAAGTAGCACTCAAGGAAAATCAGAATGTGCTTCAAAAGACATTTGAATTAAATTCATGTTTGTCAGAGGCTTACTGGGAAAGATAAAATCTGTCTTTTCTGTAAATGGTCCTAGAAGATTTTTGATTTTCAAATGCTTTTTCTCTAAATTCATTGTGCAAAGGAAGGGGGGGTAGGGTTTCAAATACATAGCCTGTGATCCTAAAGCTTCCCAGATGAGCTATATTCTCCACAGAGTACTAACTCATAGTTCATAAAAAAAGGTTGCCAGGCAGCCTTCCCTCATAATGTGTTGAAAGCTGACATTACTATTTCCAAACTCAACCTTCTGGTGGAATACAAAATAATTTGTTCTGGAAAACTATCAAATGTACATTAACAGGCTCAGCTTTTCTAAAACATCTGAGTATTTTTAAAAAATGTTGGAAGTGAGAGACTGTGGCTGAATTCCTTCGTATGCATAGGAGAACGAACAACCCTTTCCCACCTTCTATCACAGCATCCAACCCTTGGGTATCAGCTGTTCAGTCCATCTTTTGCTTTGCCTCATAAGCAGGGCTACAGTCAGCAAGTAATTCAACATGTAGTGGTTGAAAGAAGAAGCAGGAACAATAGCATCACTTTAAGCTCAAAATCTGGTTTATTCGCTTGGGAGGTAGAAATCCTGGGCAACAAATCATTTTTCAGTGGCAATTTAACCTTTTTTACCAATGATATTGAAATCTAGAAATCATGGATGAGATTGGTAGAATATCATCAGATTAACTCCAGATCAAGGCAGTTTATTGATTTATCAGTGACATAGGAGGCAGCTCTGACTGGCCTAGGCAGAGATGTGCTGCTGGTGGGTAACTTTTGATGGCATCAAATCAGGCTTTGACTGCTGTTCTTGTACTCTCTTCTTTCTCCCCACAGTTACAGATTTTCAGGTTTCTTTTATGCTTCCAGTCAAGCTGAATCCTCTGTTTTGACTCCACAGTCGGTTCTGCATGTGCCATCTGCATCTACTGTGCACACTCATGTTACCCCCGAAAAGCAATTGTCATCGAGACAACTTTGCCAAGACTGGGCTTTGTAAGCATCGCCAAAACTGCTGTATTTTAAGAGAAAACATGAGAGCAGACACAGTGATACATATCTTCCTCTTTGCTTGAGTAGACTGTTCTTGCAACTTCACTACCACTGATTTCTGAATATTAAAGGGTTTTGAACAAATATCGTGGTTCAATGACTTACTTCAAATGGTATTATTGAGTTGGGATTTTTTGTTTTCTTTGCCTGTGCAATGTAGCTGTTACTTAAGCTTTGATTGTCATCAGATCACTCTACAATAATTGAAAGGGGACTCCTGTCCTCTCTCTGTGGTTGTGTCTAATTATTTTTTAGTTGATTTCCCAAATGAAAGCTGGAGGGTTTGTTATTTTGACTAACCATGCTAATGGGATGGGGGAAATACAATTCTACAAAGGTGCAGAAAAACCAATTCATTTCCACTTGAAATACAAGTATTGAATTACTGAACACTCTTAACTTTTTGCATTTCTCCAGCTTAATTACTAATTAAACTTATTTTAATTATGGATAGCTGTCATGGCAATCACTAAATAATTTCCCTCAAAGGGCATTCTCTGGCTTGTAATATTCTGACATTACTGTAGTGCTGAGGAAAGAAATGGAAATTGTATACTTTAACCCTACCTCTCCACCTCTTGCATGCCCTGCTGGCCTCCCAAGGACTGTTTACACCATTGTTCTGATATGGACAGAGTGAACCTGCATCCTGGTTTGGCAGTGCTGGGCATAGATTAGGTGAATGGGTTTCTGTGGAACAATCCCTGGCTTGTGTTAGAAGAATTCCCAGAGCTGCTCAGAGGTAGCACATGTTAAAAACCATTAACCTCTGTTTACACTAGAGGATTGACCTTCAGCTAGGTAAACTAACTTTTTTTTTTTTTTTTCCCTTTAAATTTACTGTTCTGGAAATAATCTGAGAAATGCTATTTCAATTTTTTTCCAAAATTTTTAAGTAAAAAATGGAGTATGATGAACATTTTGAAACATATATCAAAGTGGCAAAGACCCATAAGGCACCTAGTAAGTCATCAGGAACATCCCTACTTAAAAGACCTGAAAGACACTTAATTATTTAAGAGTGAGTGAAAGTCCAAAGTTAGCAGCTTTGTATAATCAATGCTAATCTCCATATACCGTGTACAGTGATGTGTAACCGAATGTAAAAGAGACTAGATGCACAAATTTCCCTTTACTCCAACCAAAGATATTCTACAAGGCTGATCAAAGCCAAAGTACTCTTGAAAATGTATTTCAGCTGTGAATTGTCAGTGCACAGCAACAATGCAAATCAATAACCAAAACATCATGTACAAAAAAATAAAAGATAGGAAGTGTCTCAAAATATTAAAAATTATTTCTCAAACATTCACAAAACAAACATATTTCTACAACACATCATCAAAGCTGGCCAGTCTACCATTACCTTTCTAATGTGATATATTGTTACACCAACTGTAAGATATACCTCTTTTCTAATTGCAATAGTGTAAACATGACAATTTTAACTATGAATTTCCATGATCTGAGAACTTCATTTGTGACATCAATGATAAAATTCTCACTGATTCTTAATTCTCAGAATTGCACCCAGTATTTTGGAAAAAAAAAAAAAAAAATCAAAATATCAAATCAATTATGCTTTCACAAAAGTGTTGCTGTGTTTCAGAAACAAGATCTGATGAAATGCTTAGTTTGTAAAAATATTTTTTTTTTCCATGAAAAATAAAGAGAGACATGTCCCAGATTGAGAGGAGACTTCCATTCAGTCTGGCCCTGTATGCTTTTTCAATATGGTAACTATAGCAACAACATCAGACCATCAGAACAAAGCAACAATGAAGTGTATGAGTCAAAAGAGAAATCTCCCATGTTGATCTGATTGTGATAGGTATTATTACATTTTACTCTGTGTATTTGGCCAAAACTGTGCACACATATTAGTTAATCCTCCTTCAAAACACTCTTACACTTGACCAGTGAAACAGGGGTAATATCTAACAGAAATAATTGAGCCTGGATAACTTTCATTTTCACAAAGCTTAAGGTACTGAGTCAAGAATTAAGAGATTTCCACCTGTCTACATATTTCACAATATTTTCAGATAATGGAACATGATACAATTTACAAATGCTGGAAACTTGATCTGTAGTTTGAGAGCACCCAAATATTTTATGAGTCATTTGCCCACTGGAATGGAAAAGAATCTGCTACTGTGCTCTTAACAGACTGTAGAATAAAAATAATCACAAATACTCTTTAGTATCACAAAAAACTTTGATCCCTGAAATGTGTCCAAAACTCTTTTTTAAACTAAATATGCTTGTATGTCATTTGGCTGCAGCAGTTAATGCAGTAGGGTATCTGTTATTCCTTCTCACTTAAATATTATTTTCTTGCTTTGACCAACTGTGAAACTATTTTGTTTGAAATTATAATGATCAGTGTAAAACCATCAGATGCTTAGCAACACCAGCATCAAATGATTTCATGACCTGAATTGCTCTATTTGTTGCCACTGTAACTGAACTCTTAAAAGACTGATACATAATAGCATTTTGTATTAATTCTACAAATTTCTCATCACATTTTTCATTGCAAAACTGAAAAGTAATAAGATTTTTTTTTTAAGCAAAAAATATTTAAAGATTTCTGCAAATTCAGCATAAATTAAAAACTCCTAGGGACCCAGCTATTTGATAGTTCTTTAGCACAGTGCTACACTTGAGTTAAAAGAAAATACAAAAACACTGAAGGCAGGCATTAAAAGCCACTTTGGACAGTGACAAAATAAATCTGATGTCCCAGCTCTCACGGGGGCCAGCATAGAGGGGTCTGCTTGAGGTACCAACCCCCTGGCAGAAATATGGGGACCTCTGGAGAACCTCAAGAGGCTTTCACTGTCAGTAAAAAGATGATATCTTTGTGTTTTAACATTCAGCGCGCGCACTCCCTGTCAGAGATTTCACTGGTATGTGCCAAAGCAATCCAGCCTGTTTGCAAAGAAGAAAATGAAGACACATGGGACTCAGAAGACTTGCTCATGGACATGAACTGGGCTAGCACAAGCATGCAAGGAAGGGCCATGACTGTCTGGAGGACTCATACTTCCCTTCCCAGCACAAGGCCATGGATCAGTGGGGACCAGGATCCTTTCCTGGTCTCTCCCCAGCCATTGCTGACTGGAGGCCATGCTCTGCGCCCACAGGACAGACCCCTTTCCACTTAGCTGATGCTTGACTTTGTTTCCTCTCTGAGAGCCCTGCATGGAAAGAATAGTATGACTTCCAGTCAGCATGGATCTGTGAAAGGCAGGTCCTGCTTGACTAACCTGATCTCCTTCTAGAACATGATCACTCACTAGGGGATGAAGCCTGTGGACATTGTCTATCTGAACTTATGTAAAGGCTTTGACACTGTTTCCCACAGCATTCTGCTGGAGAACTAGCTGCTCACAGCTTGGATGGGCATACACTTTGCTGAATAAAAAAATGTCTGGACGCCTTCCTGTGTGATCTCATCTAGGTGTTCCTGCTCTGGCAGGGGGATTGGACTAGATGATCTTTCGAGATCCCTTCCAATCCCTGACATTCTGTGATTCTGTGATTCTGTGACAAGTGTTGGTGATTTTTTGCATAAAACTGTAGCTGTTTTGGAAGAAAGTGTAGATTCTGCTTCCATAGCACCCTTTTCAGAACATCATTTTTTGTTGTTCTTAAACTCCCCCTTCTTAATGAAACAGGTTCCTTTTCTTACAATATTTCTATGGATAAGAAATGTCTATTGTCTGTATGTCTTAACAGAGGAAATACATAGATTTATTAATATCTTTTAAAGTCATAAGTCCTTTATGGAGTTAGATCTCAACAGCAGAAACTTTACCTGAGGATGAAATAAACACTAAATATTTCCCAACATCTCAAGCCCAGATAAATCTTTGTCTACGATTTTTCTGAGAAAGAACCAGCTACAAGTATTGTAAACATTGTATAATCTTAAAAAAAAATCAATTTAAGAAGTTAAAATTGTATTTCATGGAGCAAAAGGCCCTTTTAAAATGTCAGCACCTTTGTCCAAGCCAAGAAGTGCATTGGGGCTCCACTGGACCTAAGTTTAAAGAAGCCTCTAGAAGTCCAAGGCCAAAATGATGGCTGGGGTTTGTTGATACACTTAATTGAAGAAAACTCCAGGCCACTGCCAATAGTAGCAAAAGTCTCTCTTTAGGTCCCTTTAAATTCCTTTCCTTTCCCTTTGGGACTGAGCAATGACAGAGTTTCCAGGCAGAAGCCTTCATTAGCTTTAGGTTAGAAACACGCTTGTCACACTCGTGCTACGTGCATCTGTCACAAATGCTGATTTAGGATCCTGCCGACTACGCTGATTTGTTGCAAATGAGTGAAATAGATTGCTTAAAGAACCATCATCAAAGGTATTAGCAAAAGCAATTTAATATGAATTTGTAAAATGCCACTTAACAGAGTTCAGTGGCAAGGTTCACTCCTACTTATCATATGGAAGAAACATACAAAGGAAAATTGAGTTAGAATTGAACTAGAATGATTTACGCAGAGACCGGATAAGGGAGACCCTCCCACTGAGTCACAAGGTTCAGGATGGACCCTATTGCTTTCTAAATTCCTTCTCAGAGAGGAGTTTAGGTGCAGCTGGATCCAGACTTAGTCACAGACTTGGTCAACGGTTTATGTCTAATGGGATTAGACATATGGATTTCATTTGTATTAATTCAGCATGCCAGGTGTCACCTACTGAGGATCTGTTGTGAATAACAGATCTCTCTGCCCTGGGTAAGGAAGGATCTCTTAGTCTTCGGTAAGCAACCTCAAACCTTGACAGGCATCCCTGCTCAAGGGGAGAGTTGTCTGGCATGCAGTCCAGTTGCTGTCCAGGAAGAACTCAGATTGAGCTCATCCAGTGATCTGTTGTTGGTAAAATGTTTCGTTGCCTTGAGGAGCAACCTTGAGAAGCATCCCAGCTCAAGGAGTTATCACCACCATGCAGCTACACTGCTTAGCAGGCAGAGCTTAGAGAAGGCACACTTAGGCTGTCATATTTATGGGATAAAGTGGTTGGCTCATAGTCAAATTGCATACAATGGGAGAAGTACACACGAGAGTCCTTGTACCCAGAATCTTCTTTGTTCCTTCATAAATGAATCTGGGAAAAATCACTAGCTTTTCATGTGTTAATTGCATGATCCGTTATTCAAGCTCACATGTGTCAGTGCTCACTGGGTCACTCTCCTGCATTGTGGGTTTCCTAGAATTCTTGGTTCAGGTCTTTACCTCCTTTGGAGTCTGTACCAAACTACTGCAAGTTTGGTGAAGGAAAGGTCGAATGCATCCGTCACAGCATCTCCCTGTCAGAACCCCAGTTTCAGCTCTGAGTGTTTTCCTGTATGCTATTAAGACCAGAAGCCACCAGTGAGAAACTCTCTGGGTTTTCTAGAGTCAGAACATAAAGAGAAGTGCTGCTTCATGTCTAAGGCTAACCTCCATGTGTGTATCCTTGTTGGTTAGAGGCAACCCAGGTCAGTGCATCCCCAAGCACCCCTTGCCTCTACAGACACTGATTTGTCAGGCATCCCACATATAGTCATTTCTGGGAAAAAAAAAAAAAATAAAATAATATTTTTTTTTTTTTAGAACCAGCACTCTGCATGTTTTATCTCTGAGCTGCCCCACTGCAATGTCAAGCAAGCCCCAGCAGTGAGGCAAGGCAGAGCAGGACCTCTGTCACCACCTTACCTTGTTGTGAAATTGTGATCTGGGGCTTGGCCCCTGGAGGTGTTCCCGTGGGTCCTCATGGGCTGCTCTGCTGTCAGTATCCCTACTTCCCTGAGAAATGCACGTACACATTTCTGATCGCAGCCTTGCCAGCACTTACCTGCCACTTCATAAATTGCCAAATGTCTACTTAGGCACTGAAAAAAATAATTAGCATAATTAAATGTAATGTCAGAGAAATTGTTCTTCATATATTTTAATCTTGAAGTGTGCTGCTTATTTTTAAGAACTGAAAAAGTCTCATAGTGCCTGAAAGCTTGTCGTTCTATAGCTGTATGAGTTTATTAGTTGCTCTAACAAAACATATTTCTTCTCCCTATGAACATTGCTCCATAGGAGAGACTTATTTTTGAGTTTAAACATTTAAATCTCTTCAGAGTCAAGATTTTTAGTAGGTATCTGAAACTATCAAGTGTTTACTAGCCCCTTACCGTATAAGAGCTAATAAGAATTGACACTTTAATACAGTTTAATAGGCCTAGGTGCCTGCACTCTTGCTTGAACATGGATGCGTTGTGAGCAATGTCCTTTCTGCAGCTCAAGCTTGTTTTTTGCAACTGAGCAGCTAGGGCTATTTCAATGCAAACACTAACACTCCCTTTAAACTCTTCTTTAAGCTGTATTAAGGATTTTTTTTTGTTGTTAAGATTATATTTACCTGCATACAACCATATGAAATGCAACCTTAGAACTGTAGAATCAAACACACAGAAAATCAGGATATGCTGGAGGTGGACAATACCATTGCCATCCTGGCTGTGTTTTTGTTTCCTGTCCAAAGACGTGCCTCAAGAGTATTGCTTTTTTAGTAAAAGGTCTATTTTACAGTACAAGAAGTTTAATACTGTTAAGTTTTCTCTTTGGTTCCGTAATTTTTTTCCCCCTTGTCAGTCTGTACCTTACTCGTCATATGTTCTTTGTATAGAGGTACCAGTCACAGAATGAAAAATAAGTGGCTATGAATATTAATTTTTAAAATAAACTTATTCAAATCTTTCTCATGGACCTATTGTGTTTGTTTCCCGTGGTCACATGGTTGAATTTCATAAGTGCAAATGTTTATGTAAAGAGAATTCTGAAACCACTTGAATGAGCACACATTGACAATACACCCTGAATTTGAAAGCACAAGTGTCACGAGTATTTGATCACTCATCCAGACAGAGAACAGAAACAAAATTCTGTGGCTGCTGAGGACAACAGCCACAGAGAGGCAATCATGCAGCAAACAGAAAGAAGTGAGGAAAGAGTGGAAGTTCAGAACTGAAGGTAGCTAAATTCATCTGTAAGAGGGAATTAACAGAAAAATATTTTTTTGTATTTGATAAACAATAAACTTTGTCATAAGAACAACTTGGCATCAGGCTAGTGTCCAAATAAAAATCAGAATTCTTGGATAACTGATGGAAGTAAATGAGTAATAACCACTTGTGTTGTTTGGGAAGTTCAACAGTGACTTTTCAATTACAGGAGATTTCAGCTATGGCTATTTCACCTTTTGGCTTGAGACGGTGTACAGCTGCAGTGTGAGCATAGCTTGCAGCTGTACCTTTCAAGTGGAATTTGAGGTAAGTGCCCAGTCAGCAAAAGCTGCAAAAAGAGTCAGAGCAAAGAATTAGTTTGTCTTCTCAAAATCCAGCTCAGTAAAAAATAAGGACATTGGTAAAATACTGGGAGTAGTCACATGGAAAAGAAAAGAAAAACAACTTTTTAGGAGGCTGATCACTCTTCACATGTTGAGGAAGTGCCTCTATGTGGGAATATGGCTGGGAGATGCCAGGTGAAACCAGAGAAAATGGTCCTTTGATGGGTCTTAAGTGACTTCCCTGCCATGCCTTTACCCAGACAGATATACCTGAGAAATTCAGATGAGCAGGTTGTAAATAAATAAGTTATAGAATGATGAATTATTTAACATGTGAGGTTATTTGACCTGAACAGATTGTTAGAATGAGCTCTTGCACTCAAAAAATTAACTAGTAAGCTGTAGTCATTGGTGATGTAGGAAGTTGTGATTCATGAAAATCAAATTAATTATTAGGGAAAAGAAAATCACTTTATAGAAAACATATGTATAATAATTTTCCTTCTCTCATAATTTTGTTCCTAAATTTCTGTATTTCAAATGAGATAATCACTGAAAGATATAGCTTTTTTCTTTATACATAGGACACATCTATTGTCTCTAACTTAGTATGAAGAACTCCTTATTTTCCTACTTACTGAATATTTAAACACAAGAATAGACCAGATTTTATATTTTTGAAAACAAGTTTGGCAGTTCAGGTAACAGCTTACAGGACAAAGCCAAAATTATCTGTTGTTAACTGTTAATCCAGGAGGCACCAAGTCTTACCTCCTTGCTTAGACTGAAAAGTCTGTGGCAGTTCTGTATATTTTTGCTCAGAATTCCTGGCTGTTACGACTTAGTGTAAAATTTATTAATAACCACAGGATGAAACACTGGGACCTAAGACTTTCCACTCATGGGCAAATGTCTGAGACAGGCTATGGACTAGGCTCAGAGGAAAAAGCCACCTGGTATTTTGTTAAGTTGTACAACATTGTTGGGCCAGGAAGAGTCACAAAGAGATTATATCGACCAGCAGTTGGGGTGCTTTCCTCACATTGCTGCGGACTCCTGTCTGAGGCAGCTTTGGAGGCTCAGGCACCAAACAACATAGTCTGAATTTCACTCTGGATGATAAGGTATTTCAGCACTGATGACCTTTACAGGATTTGGCTATTAATGACTTTAATTAGGTTTCTCTTTATCTAACGTTTTGATACAAAAAGCCTATAGAAAAATTGTGGTCTTTAAAAAATAAAAATTCCACATTTGGATCAACTATTCTTCTATAACTGAGTATATTGCAATATATACTCTACTTCATAAGGAAGATAATTGCATTCATTAAATGTATAAAATGCCCTGCTATTGTCATATTCAATGGATTCATGAAAATCATTGTCCCAGTAAAAAAAACAGGGAGTATATGGTAGAAAAGGAAGAGAAAAGAAACTCAAACATCTTACAAAGGCTTATTAATTCAAGCTATTAAGTCTTTTATTCAGACTTTAATACGCTTATACACTGATAAGCCTGAATGGGAGAAAGGTGTAGCCCAGGACTTCTTAAACCATGTAAATTTTATTTGAAATAATTTGTTTCAGAGATAGGAAAAAGTTTCTGTCACTTACCATTTGAGTAATGAGAATTAAAAAATCATTTTAAAAAAGAAAAAGAGGAAGGAATGAAAAGAGCAAAAGGAAAATAACAGTTTCCCGTTCAGAAGAATAAGATTTTATTACTCTAAGGTCCATTTCTGAGTCATAATTAAAACCCACCAAGCATATAATATGTGTGAATACTCTGAACTACTAAGTGCAGACACCATAGTGTATTTTTCACTTTCAATTATTAGATTAAGACAATTTTCTTAGGAAATATAATGGGCAATAAATTACTTAGAGTCAATTTTACACAGATATAAGAGTAATGTATTACTGAAACCAGTGTTAAATAGCTCATAAACATTAAGCAACACTTTCCTCTGTCTTATTATTAGTTATTCCTCTTGCCTTTTATTCCAGTACTTATTTAATTGCTATTACTTTTAGGAAGAATATATGGAATAGCAGTAAGGAACATGTTCTGTTTCAATGTCTCTAGTGGCTGCAGGGGAAGAAGTGGCAGAAGAAGTATTGGAGTGCTATATAGACATTTGCATTTTTTTGTCCATGAGTCTGGGTCATAAAGGACCAAAAATGTAGTATTATTTGACTGATGTTGATTGTATGACATATGCATCATGCGAACCAATGATAATATTAGGTTTCATTAACAATTAACATAGTTAGCAGTAGTAAAACATGAAAATTTAGGTTTAAATGGTGTGGGGTTTTAACAAGCAAAAATAGTAAAATTTTTTAGAGCAAAAATAGTATTACAATTATTCAGGATTTTACAGTATTGCCAACCCTGGACAGACACCAAAGTCCCACAGCCTCCATGTTCTGATAATACTGACCAAGATAGAAAAATTCTTCATTATTGTTCCCTTCTTCAGTGAAGACTTCTGATTCACAGCACTGAAAAGAGAGGAATTACTGTCATTACAGTTTCAACATGTCCTTTAAAAAGGCAGTGGGGTAGTTCAGTTCCATTATTCCAGGAATTAAAGCCTGTGAATCATGTGCACTTGGTACCTGGTAAAAACAGAGGAAGCTTTCTTGTCTGGACAGCCACTAGAGACATTGAAACAGAACATGATCAATCATGATCATCATAATTATTAAGTACCATTTTGACGATATATTCATAGAGTCATTCCATTTTGTTTACTTACATGTTTTGCATCTGGTATAGAAACTATTATGTATTTGGAGTTCAGCAACATATTGTAAGGTATGTGCATATTTGCTATTAATTCGAGGACCCGTTTTGATTAACATTTCAGTGTAATTCTAATGACTTAGATGGAGGGTCTGCGGGCTGATTTAATCTAGTCCTGGCTCATATGCAGAGTGCTGCAGGGAAGACAGCATACCATGCTCTGTTCATATAAACAGACATGTTCTTTGTCCTTCTACTTAGAAATTAAATCCATAGAAACAAACACTTATTGTTTTTTTAGGTGGCAACAGGTCTAATGTGGGACCTGCACAGCAGCATTGGAAGGTGATAAGCCACAGCAGTACTTAACTCCAGTAGTTTCCCCTCCAAAAAGTATATAGTCGCAAGGTGTTTATAGTGTCTGGGAATTAAAGCCTGTGAATTATGTGCACTTGGTCCCTGGTATCTTCAGAGACTACTCTCTCTGGCACCAAACGTGCTTACTCTAAAGGTTGAATGCAATCTCCACAGTTCTTTAGAGAATTCCCTAATCGAGCCCTTTCCTGCAGGCAGCCGGCCACTTCCTTTTCCCAGACTGTTGTGAAGGTTTAGAATAGTTCCTCTTTTGGCAGAAGAGTGAACAGGAAAAGTGAAGTTAAAAGCAGTGCTCTGCTGGGAATACTCAGCTTACCAAAAAGAGTGGTGAGTGACTGATAACCGCCTTGTGGTTCACCCTGTGAAGGTTGTGTTGCTTTATTTGAAAGCTCTGCTTGGGAAACGTGCTTGGCAAAGCTTTTGACTCATTGCTGGTATCAAAGTCTGAACAGTTCTGGAAGGTGTTGCTGATACAGCCAAACTAGCATGGCTGGGATAAAGACAGCCAGTATAATTCAACTTTATATGACATTTTCCCAAGGTCTTTTTTTTTTCTTTTTTCTTTCCCCTCCCTGCCCCGGAGAAGACTCCAGAGAGCAAACAGTAGATCATTACATGGAATGTCCCTGAGAGAAACGAGGAAAGCCTTATTCAGTGGATACTATGGGAACAAATAGATGAACTCTAACTTCAGACCAGGGTTATACAGTTTATGAGAGATTACGGGTGAAAACGTGCAGCAGCTGAAAATGACAGCAAGCTTATTACTCAGTAAGAGTAAAAATATCTCTTCCAACTTCAATAAAAAGCTGGAAGTGCATAGCACAGGGAGAGGAGGTGTGGGTAACTCTGTCTCAGAGGCAGATTTTGTAGAACAGAGAGGGGAATGTTGGGCAGCTGAAACTCCAGCCATGGGCTAACCAGACCTGGGAGAAAGGCAGTCGTGACTGAGATGGACATAGGCTTTTAAAAAGCAGAAAGCTGAAAATTTGCCCATGTGTTTATGGGTAAGAAAATAATTTGGATATATTTTGTTTCATGGGAAATAAGAATAGCAGTGAATAGGGTTCTTTAAAAGTAGTGTCATCCTGTCCTTCCATTATTCTGTTACTCACAGAGATGGAGGACTGACTGCACAGCCTAGAAGACCAGCCCTGTTGCTGACTGTAAAAAAATTTTTATGTGATCACAGATAAGTAGGTGATCAATTAAGAACACAGACTGGAAAGATGAGAGGAAGTCCTAGGGCTTCCGCTGGAGAAAACCACCTTTACAATATGAGCTGCATCTTGAGTAAATTACAGCCTTTAAAAACTTTAAAAATATACATTAGTGGGTGCTGCTTCTCAAGGAACTAAACCAGGTAAATTGTATCTGGCTGTCATGCCAGCATGAACTAGTGTCTATACAATACAGTTAAATAAATAGCTATACGTGCAAGAAGTGGGGGATTTGCCATTAATTTTGACTTTTCTTTCTCCAGAAATGTCATAAACATTGGTATACAGGTTAAAAGACAAACTGATTTGAATTGTGTAGTAGGTATAATACCTCCAACCCAAAATCAAGCCTTTAATCCAAATATATTGTTGTTGGGTTTTGGGGGTTTTTTTATCATTCACCCTCTTTCATACCATTTCTTTTGAGAGTATATATTTAAACTGTCTTAAAATTAATTCAAAAAATCTATCTCCAAGTGATTGAAATGACAGTCTGCCCAGAGGGGAAAAACCATTAAAATGATCTGAAGTCAATGAAGTTCAATGAAAATTAATATATTGAAACAAATGTAATATGACATCTGATATTTCTAAAATAATTGATTTCCATTTGTTAAATTAAACAATTGCAGCTCAGAATTATGATTCACAGCACTCTTTCCTTTAATAGTTTCAAGGAATATGGCTTACACTTAATAGACAGTACTCTACTACTAGGTTTAAAATACATGGCTTGTGGAAGAGGGAGGCCTCTCTTATTACTAATATTATATTTGATGTAAGACATATGCAAAACATCATCAAAATTTTCTTTCACTGCTAAATTCGAATGATCTATGGTACAATATGTGTCTGTAGTTATATACTCAAATTTTAAGGTATCAAAAATTAATTACTTATTACTGAAAATGTTCAGTGCAGTGACTTTAAGGAAAATAGCCTAAAGATTGTAAGAATTAAATAACTTTTTCTGAACTTGATATTTATCTGTCTGCACTTTATGATTGGTAAAAAAATATTTGGGGTTTCAGCAACCTCCTCTGATGTTTAATCTCAAAATCCTTGGCATGAGAGGACGTAAGCCAGGGTGTGAAAGAGAGGCAAGGCACAGCATTCAAACTGAGTGGTGTGGAGGAAGGCTGTACCCATGCTGCCACCTTGAGAAGTCTTCCCAGGTGTTGGTCCTTGCCCTCATATTTTGGCAAAACAATAGGTCTGTACCAATTCCTATTCCTCCCTGCCTGTGTCCTCTTTAAAAAAAAAAAAACCAAACAAAACCAAAACAAACCTGTATTCATAGACCAAACATGAGTGTAGATTCAGTCAGGCAATAAGCAGATGTGATTCCCTGTCCTTGGTAGCACATTTGGTACAGTAGTAGCCACAGGACCATGTTCCTGATCCCCAGCTGTGTCCACACAGCTGGAAGGTTTGTGTCCTATGGCCAGACAGGAAATGTTCAGAACATATTTTTAAGACCTATTGGGTCACAATAATTAGAAGATAGTTCTTATTCTTTTCTGAAATGAGTATTAGATTCCTGCAGGTAAATGCTTAATACCTTATACTGTCTCACTGTTTTTGTAATTTATTTTAATTTTCACTCTGTTAAAGATCCAGAAATTTTATTTTGGAAATCAGAGACCCATGACCAGGTCCTCACCTCTCCTTGTGCCAGTGTAGCAGAGAAAATCAACTGAAAAGGCAAATTAACTTCTACTGGGAAATATTGCAATGTCCCAAAGCAGTGAAGTTAAATCCTCCCTCTTTGTGTATTATCTGGCATCTGTCCTCTACAGATCCATTAATTATATATGATAGGAAAAATATACATATTTTTGGATACACTTTGGCTCCTTCATTCTTTATTTTCATAGTCTCAGATCTCAGTTCTGAGAGCACTTAAGCCAACTGCAGAAAATTATTTCTGAGGTCTCACCTTTTCTCTTTCTTCTCTTTCCCACCACATACAGCTTGTGACCCAGAGTTCATGATTCTCTAATCTTGTGAAAATGCAGATCAAGGAGCTCAAGCAACAGAAAATGGTGCCCTTTTTGCAGAATTAGTACTCTGCCAGTGTAGCTTTGTGAGCTGGCTCATCAGCATCAGCACACCAGAAGGCAGCTGGGGATTATTGGGGATTAGAGCAAGTGTAGAGTCCTTCATCTGGGAAGGAATAACCACATGCATCAGTACAGGTTAGAGGCTGACCTGCTGGTGAGGAGCTCTGAGGAAAAGGACCTGGGTGTGCTCTGGTGAGGCCATATCTGGAGTACTGCATCCAGTTCTGGGCTCCTCAGTTCAAGAGGGACAGGTATCTTCTAGAGAGAGTCCAGCAGAGGGCTGCAAAGGTGATTAGAAGCCTGGAGCATCTGCCTTATGAGGAGAGGCTGAGAGAGCTCGGACTCTTCAGTCTGAAGAAGAGAAGACTGAGAGGGGATCTTGTCAATGTCTATAAATACCTGAAGTGCTGGAGCCAAATAGATGGGGCCAGGCTCTTTTTAGTGGTGTCCAGTGACAGAACAAGGGGCAATGGGCAAAAACTGGAACAGCAAAAGTTCCATACAAATTTAAGGAAAATCTTCTTTACTGTGAAGGTGGCAGAGCACTGGTACAGGCTTCCCAGAGAGGCTGTGGAGTTTCCATCTCTGGATATGTTCAAAACCCACCTGGTCACGCTCCTGTGCAACCTGTTGTAGGGAACCTGCCTGCTTTGGCAGGGGGTTTGGACTAGATGATCTCCTGAGGTCCCTTCCAACCCCTACAGTTCTGTGATTATTGGTATGATAATGTTGTACTCTTGTGGTAGGCCAGCTTAAAGTCTCATAACCTCCTTTCTTTCATTTTCAAAAGATGATACACCCAAAAAGGCTCACAGATCTTGATCCTGAATTTATTCAGATCAGTCAAGTAGAAGTTTGCTATTGACTGTGGGAAAAGCACAGCCCAAACAAAGCTAACAGGACTTGAAGTAATTTATTTTTATTTTTTTTTACACATGACAGAAATAAACAAAATTCCCTTCACTCACCCTACCTTCCTAGTATTGTCCCATCAGAAGCAAATAACAATACATTTTAAAATGTGCATGTATGCTGCAGTTATTCTTGCCAATACACTAAAGTACAAGGGACCTCTTGGGTCCCAGAGGCCATTCCCCTGTTATTTTAAGGAACTACTTAATTTTTTTTTTTCTCAATTCTGATCAAAAACCAGCCAGGTTTCCCTCTCCTTGCCTGCTCTGGAATGTTTTTCCAAAACTTATCACTATCATGATTAGGAACCCTCAAACTCCCATTTAGCATTTACTAGGACCAGTTAAAACATTCAAAAATTAAACTCTCTTAAAGTACAACCTCTTTCTGTAACAGAAGGATTGATGCAATACGATTGGTAATTATCTGAGAACTAAAAAGTTACTGTATTTTTATTGGAACCAAATATAATAATGCATTAGGGTTTAATCTTTCGTTTAGTGTCTTTTGGTCTAATCAAATTAACCTAAAATAAGGTGAAGAGATAAGCCCTATAAATAAACCAATATTGAAATCTATAGTTCCAGGTGCAACTGAACACTTAGGTAGACTCTGACTAGGGCCTGGGAATGTGTATGACCCCTTTTTGACCCCTTTTTTGAGGTTCTTTAGATAGAAAAAAAAAATTCTAAATCTCTGACATAAAGAATAGCACAAATAAAGCTATTGCATGGGACTATTTTCTGTACAACAAGATTCTGCAAAACTGTTAGACAGAAAACACACTATTTTAGCCCACTACAACATTGAAAAAAGGATACTCAAAATGGCAATATTTTAAGACATCTTGTAAAGGGATTTATATGCTCCTTTTAAAATGATAGAGGCAGAAAAGATGTATTTCCATTTTCAGCTTCTTCATACTGATAAGATAATTTCTGTTACATGAGTGACCTGAATATTTGTCAAAATCTATTTAGCTTTCTACAGTGATTTGTCTATACATACACTGCTTATACTAATAAACCAGCTGGTTATTTTAAGGCAAGACTTATCATAATTGAGGAAACCTCCAGATGTGTCAGATTTTTTCATTCAGCCTTCCATGCCTGCTTTCACTTCTTGATTCCTGCAGCATTAGTTTTGACAGCTGATCTCCTTTCTTTACAGGTCTCCATCTTTTCAACGAATGTCAAGATAAGTTGTTGGAAAAGTTAAGTTCAAAGGCTTTAACGTTGCTTTTCTATCTGTCAGTTCTTCGTCGCTGTTTTCTTTTTCTCCTATTACAGTTTGTTTGTTTGCCATTTTACTAATCAGAAAAGTAGAATGAAGAGGAAAAAAAACGTGATATTTCTATTCATATATTTTACTAGTGAGTTTAGGCTGGTTAGGTAGAATTTTCCTTTAGGAGAGTTTTACTAGACAGATGAGAAGCACAAGGATTGAGTGCACATACCTACAGCAATTCCTGAACAGTATTTTGAAGTTGCTACATGTAATCTTTCTTCTGTAGTGGTATTTTTTAAACTGTTTTTCATTATTTTTTTGTTGTGTTTGAAAGTTCGGGAGGATTAGTTATTGTTGGTATACCAGAAGGAAAAAAATAAGGTCTTTCAGTAAGAAAGGAGCAAAAAACATGTCTAGATCTTGTATTGCAAAAGTGATCTGGTTAGTTTCTGTGCTAGTATTTCTCTGTTGAGCTTGAATTTCCACCAAACTGTGGAAACTTTCTGAGAAAGGCATGTGAATATTGGTGTATGTAAAGAGTATAATCATTATCAGAACTACAAGTTTAGTTAAATTATGTTTCTTGTTAAAAGGAGAATTAAGCAACCTAACATCCTAATAGTAAATTATCATTAAACAATTAAAAATTCATCCTTATTTAGCATATCAGTCATAGTAGAAGCAGTGCAGGAGCTGAGGTTTCATGATCCATTCTAAAGTTGTCCAATCACATTTATTTTTCAATCTACTTCACAGTCTGTACTTGTACACCCAAATAATTCTTGGTCACAGTAAAACTGTGTTTATTATATGGAGTGGAGAACTGTTGTCCAAACCACAGAACACACATTCAAATTGACCTAACCAGAGAATCAATCTGAGGCCATGTTAACATAAGCTTTTTTAGTAATGTGCAAGCTTTGTCTTTTTGTTTTATTATATCACATTTTACACCAATTTCCAAGATAGGAAACACTTAATCAAATACAGTTTTACAGAATTATATATATAGCAGTAAACAACAGTTTATAACAACAGATACATATATATATATATATATATATACATATATATATAAAACAGTAAACAACACCATCTCACCCACAGAGACAGCAAAGATGACCAGTGCAGACCGTAGTACTAACTGTGTGACATCCCATGCATTAGGGATGTTTCAGATGAATAGGGAGAAGTTCTGGATGAACACAGGTAACTTCACTGTTTGAAAATGGGCAAGGAAACTCGGTGCAGGATGGGAGGTTGCAAGTGGCTTCTAGAAGAGCTTAATTTGCTCTGTAGAGGACCTGCTGGATAATGTTGATAGCCATACTGTAGACTCTAAGGAGCAAGATCGCCAGGGATGGAGACTTGGACCTAACATTTTCACTAATGTTCATGGATACTGCTTTCTTATCTATAATACTGGTTTTAGAAGACAGCTAAAATTAGGCAATTCTTAAACTGACAAGCACTGACTGTATAATCCCTCTGAAGTAATGTTCCGCTGGATGGGAATTAAATTCTACTGATCCTGTATTTCAGTGTACTTCAACTGAACAGTCATGCCACTCAGACTATTTACCATCATGAACAACTCAGTCTGCACAGACAGCCCAGTAAAGATACCACTTTATTACACAGGACAGAATTTGTTTCCATGTCCAGTGGCTTTCTTAACTTGTAATAATATCAACACATAATTAGAGCAAGTGTTAGGCAGAAGACAAATACTGTGACCTAATATTTTTTTTATCACTGACTTCTGCTACCTTGAATCATTATATTTAACTTGAATTTTCCAAATATTTTCTTTTCCTTTTTTTTTTTTTTCCCAGCGTGTTTGTTATTATGCTGGTAGTTTGCTCTGTTATTAGGAATATAGCCAGTATGGTTTACTACTTGGGAGCTATTTTTTTACACAGTGATTTTTATTTTAGAAAAAGAAAGCTCTGTCATCCAGTTTTCATTTTCTCTAGCGATATCCAAATGTTATTCATGACCCAGGATGCCATCTTCCAAAGGAGTGCCTATGACTACTTCTCATACTTAATACCTGTTGTAAAAAATGTTCCTCATTACAAAGAACCTGACTCACAAGTCTTTCATTAGCAAATCCCTCTTGGCCATTAAACAGTACTAATATCTTCCTAATGTGCTTAAAAATGAGTAATTTGCATCCTCTATGAGAATAAAAAAGGATGATGAGTCAAAGGGCAGAACAAATACACTGTTATATCCCATTTCATAAATACAAAACAGAAAATAATCCCTTCAGGACAGAGAGAAACTGGGGGAAGGGAAGGGAAGGGGAGGGAAGGGGAGGGAAGGGGAGGGAAGGGAAGGGAAGGGAAGGGAAGGGAAGGGAAGGGAAGGGAAGGGAAGGGAAGGGAAGGGAAGGGAAGGGAAGGGAAGGGAAGGGAAGGGAAGGGAAGGGAAGGGAAGGGAAGGGAAGGGAAGGGAAGGGAAGGGAAGGGAAGGGAAGGGAAGGGAAGGGAAGGGAAGGGAAGGGAAGGGAAGGGAAGGGAAGGGAAGGGAAGGGAAGGGAAGGGGAGGGAAGGTTTCTTTATGTATGATAAACCATGCCTTTCCAGGAGGGAACACCTGATCCCAGGTCCTTATTCTGTTTACAGAAACTTAGCAGTTACACCTTTGCTTTTTATTTCAGTTATAACCAATTACCTAATTTTGTTAAAAGAAAAGATAATTCGAGAAAAGTTAAAACTTTCATTTAGTTCTTGGTAAACACAGCATTATGCTACTTGCTTAAAACAAGGAGAGGCATGTCTCAGTTTAATTAACATAATTTGTAGCCCATAGGATTGGGAAATAAAAGTAATTAATCCTAGATGAAGCAATGGGGTATTAGGGTTTGATAAAACTTCTGCTTCCAGCTGAGTTTCCCTGTAATCCATTCTTAATTAATGTGCCATTATTTGTAAATGTTGCCAAACACCCATAAAAAGCCAATTTGAGTTTGTATAAGTTAATTAAACAGAGCTGCTGCTCCCGACACCCTCTTTGCAGTGCGTGCTGGCACCCTCACCCCTCTGTGCTTCTCCACTAGGCCCGTTCACACAGCCCCCATTGTGTGCAGGAACAGACAGGGTGGGCTCCTGCCCAGCAGAGGCCCACTGCCATCAGCCCTGCATCCACAGGCATGGCCACCCTCAGGCCACTGTCATTGCACCCACGAGCTGGGTTCCCCAGCGCCCCAACCTCCGAGATGTCGACAGTCAAAGGCCTGCACTGTGCCCTCAGCACTGCAACAAGTTAAATCCCCTCCTTCAGAGGGAAAACGGGATCTGCAGTGGAAGGGAAAAGCCTATTCTCGTTGTATAATCAGCTGTACATTCGGGCAGAGCGTTCCCCGTGGGGCACAGCACAGCAGAGGCCCCAGCCACCAGGCTTAGTGTGAGGCACAGCCCTGCTGAGGGGGCTGAACAGAGCTGGGGTCCACCACCAGTCAGTCACCTCCTTTCAAATACACTCCACCAGCCACAGGACTAGCACGAAGAGATATAGAAAGGTGAGTGCAAATGCTGCCATGTTTTCTCTGTGCCTACTTTTCAGACTCAGCTGGGCCACAGAGGTAAGATCCAGTACCCCACCTAAGGCACAGCCCTGATTGGAAACTATGTACTGTTTGGTTAATATAGTCTTTCCTTTCCTTCACCACACTGCTCTTTATTTTTTTTGTCCGGCAAACTTAAATTGTCAAATTGAAAATAATTCTGGCAAAGCCTGTGGCTGGACAAAATACTGCAGGAAAAGTTTAAAGGAGTTTAGCAGATGATGAAGAGAACGGATTAGCTTGGCTTAGACCAAACTAAACAGGAGCAGACAAGTAAATTCTACACTTTGTTGTGGCTAAAACAATGCCCTCTGAGTCAAGGTGTAAGGAATATTATCTTCTGTCTTCTGGAATTATAAATCTTATGTATATGCATAGACATATGTATACATTCATATACCTGTGTATGTATGTGTGTGTATGTATATGTACATATAGGCAGAGAAAGCAATCTTTCTTTTGTCCTCACTGTGCCTATCTTCTTCATTTGGGAAAATAATGCTTCACTGAACAGTTACAGTAATCTTATAACAAATAGGAATCATCTAGTAAGAATCACCCATCCTCCTGACTTAAAAATTGATTTGTTACTGTAACAGAGGTTATCCCTCTCCAGAACTTTTGCTGAATATGGTATTTTACCACAGTAATAAACAAATAAAAGATGCTGGAAACCATTCTTTGTCATCCTTGTAGCTCTTTCTCCAATTCCCATTTGACAACCCAGTGATTTAGATGCAGTATATAATGCTTATGGAAGAGCTTTTTTTTACTGGCAATATTTGATAGCCTAATCTGTTCTGTTTGTGACTCCGTTGCATTTTCACCAGTTGTTGCTCATTTCATAGGAATCTTGTTTGCCATCCACCTACAAGGGAAACAAAAAAGATGTTGCAGCCAGAACACTTTCCTGTATCTCACAGTAGTAATTTAGCACAAAGAATACCTAGCTGTCTCTATAGATTCAACAGATAAATGACGCTATCATTGGTGAAAGTGAAAAAATTTCATGCCTTCTCAGCAGGTAATTGATCTCTGTTTTCTCTTAGTCTTGCTTGCAAACAAAAGAGATTTCTTTCAAGCTAGCTTTTAACTGAGAGCTAAAATAAATTGAGAGATATCTAGATTTTAATCTCCATTCCACAGCCTTCAAGGAAAAGGACAAGTCTGTAGCACAAAGGTTAATATCAACACACAGGATTCATTCATATGGAGGATGCATGTCTGTCTACAGAGGGTTCCACAATGCAGAAATACAAGAAAAAGCATTTCCTTGTCTGCTAAGAAAATAAACGTGGTGTTTTATGATTTAGTCCTAAATTCACTGAAGATTTTGGTACCTTGTCTGAGCTATTATAACAATAAACCTTTATTAGACATCTAAAATATCCTTGTATTATGAGCAAATAGAGAGAGGTGAATATGGCTGGCTGGCTGAGCTTCCTTTATAGTTGCTATTGCAGCTTTTTCATTTGTACAAATAAGTACTTTTGTCAGCAGGGATACCTTAAAATGGTAGTGGAGACTGAATTAACTTTTCCTTTAAATGTGAACTTTCTAAAGTTGGCCACAAAAGTTAACTTTAGACTTCTGACAGTGCTGTGATGTCTCTGAGAATAAGAAAACCTCCACTGAAAGTGGCAGTCTGCCTCAAATCTTCCATTAGTAAGAAATTATGGGGAAAATCCCATTTTCCTTTCAAAACAATCAATTTTACTGCTATTCTGAAAGAACATTTCAATAGAGAAATATTAATTTGATGTAAATACTTCAAGCATTGTAATGGAGAAACAAGAATCACTTCTCATTCTAAAAATGTAGATATAGGTGTTAAAAAGTGTCTTAATTGTGCTAACTCAATTATATGTGAAATGTTTCTTTTCAAGATAAATTCTGTTGACAGTTTAAGAACTCAGATGAGGGAGTGTATGCAGAGAATACTCAAATCCATCATAAGTAGAAAAATAGTAAATCACATAAACAAGTTATTTTAAACCTTAAAAGTATGTGTGTAATACTATAAATCATTAGTATTAACCAGAGATATAGACATGTTTTCCTTAGAGTTAAGGCCTGAGAATTGTGCAATTTATTAGTGAGAAATATGAATGCAGTAAATATTAAATTTTTTTAAACCTACCTTTAGTATATTCACAGCAGCATGTCTGTATGAATGAACAAAATTATAATGGATAATTATGAGAGCCAGTTATTGTATCCCGCCATATAATTTTGTGAAGAACCAAGTACATTAAATTATTACCATAGGCATATTTCTGCAATTGGGTAGGAGAAACAGAGCTGAACCAAGGCTATTTGGGCAGTGACATTGTAGAGAAGATCCCTCTGTGGCTGATGGTCCTGTGCTGTCACAGCTAGTTTCTACACAAGCAAAAGTGACCCTTAACTGAAATGAGAGAAAAGTTTGTTTGATAAACCATGTTTGTATTTCAGTTTTCCATAAAGTTTAGCGCTGTAGTGACAGTCACTTTGAGTTTGGGCACATATGCCTTATACCAAGTGCAGATGCACAGCTTCTGCCTTCCTCCATCTCCATATGTATAATTCTGAGGTGGCTCCTCAGAGAGGAGAAGGGAGCAAAGACTCACCACTCTCAGTGGTGCCAGCCAGCATCTCACAGGACTGACTGACATGCTGCACAAAAGATACAAGTGTGCAAAATTCACTTGGAAAGCTCTTTTCACTTCTCACCTAAGAAAGGATTTTTTTTATTTTTTTTTTTTTAATGCTACAATTACTGTTGCTCTCAGACTTGCTTAAATGAGTAAATTTCAACTTCTCTGTCCTGGCTTCAGCTCAGCAGTGGTGCACAAAAAGTCATCTTAGCAGTCTATATTCCCACAAGAATGCATGCATCAGGGCACAACACCAGCACCCAGCTGAAAAATCCTGAGATCCTGTCTTTAATTTGCATGAGTTTTGTAATATTTTCTCTCTCCCTTACTGTCTGATTGTTACCTCCTGCCTGAAGGCTTTAGAAGGGGTTGGGGAACTGAGATAATAATGTGGTACAGGGAATAGATTGATGATGCTGAAATGGGGAGACCAGAGAGAACCGAAATAAAACCTGGATATTTGAGACTCAATTATGGGAAAGCAACCGGCAGCGCTAATTTCATCAGACCTGTAAGTACTGACCAACTGCTCAAGGGAACAACAGATTCTCTAAGTAGCACAGCAGTAAATTGAACAAGAGCTGGCATCATCCCCAAAATAAGGATGTGTAGCTCTGTGGGGAAACAACAGCTGTAAGATTAATGCAAAAATACAATTTTCAAAATTAAAGTGAATTCATTTTAGCAGAGACAGAAGAGATAGTGAAAAATGTTAAATTATTGTAATATGAAATAGGTAAAAATTAAACAGAAAAATAAACACAAATAAGAATATGGTACAAGCTTTAAATGCAGTATAGGTGGAATTTTTGGTAATAAGTCTAGGAGAACAGTTCAAAAAACTTGTTCTTAACTAATTGGCTTTCTGTAGACTTAGGAACAGTAATAGCCTATCTAGATATAGGTTAGTTGTCTACATTGCTGCTTCTTTGAATGACCACAGGTACTGCTGTCTTTATTGAACTATTAGGTGTTGATTGGATCTTTACCTTGCACTGGGGTCCACTTGGGACTGAAAATTTAGATGCCCGTGTCTTAAAACCCTGGAAAAGCTCATTCTGTTAGCACTGTGGAGCTGACATTGCCAGGACAGAGGTCAGAAAGTGGCATAGCTCAGTGAAAACAATGTTTTAAAAAAAAATGGTGGAAAGAGTGCCATATCTCTTTTGTATCACAGCACAGCAAGCAGAGCAGCTTTGCAACACTCCGCTCTCTACAGTGTAAGAAAAAGACTCAGTTCCTTTCAGGCTTTTCTGCCTATGCGCCTTTACAGCATGTCAGTCAGGAAAGAAAGTACAGACTACTGAAGTCTTCTACACTGTAAAGCTGAATCCCAGCCTGGCAGTGACAAATCAGTATTTTTGCTGTTTGGAACACGTGTAGCTGTAAGGGACCACACACTTTTGAGTGGTCCTGCAACTTGACAGACAGCACAGGGCCAGCTTGACTTACCAGCTGCATGTTCACATCAAAACCAAAGTGGAGCTGGATGTTTAGCTGAAACAGTCTGAGTTGCCTTCTGGTTATCCTTCCATTCAGCTGCCTCTTGGGCAGCTGTGCATCTGAAGTAGCTTTCCAGCTGGGGTCCTGGCATAGCACTCCTGCTTCTGCTCAGCTCTGGGTTCTCTTGTGCTGCTGGGAACTCCTGGCTTTAAAACCTTACTTTCTTTCACTCATCTCTAAAACTTCCTCCGTTTCTTTGAGGCAGGATACTGAATTACATGAGACAAATCATGAAGTTAATTTCTGTGCTTGAGGAACAGAGAGATGTTCTTTCTATAAATAAAAACCCACATAAAGATCAAACCTTCTCATAAAAAGTTTTTTATATAAAAAGCTTTTCCACAAAAAAAAACAATTAGCAGAACACATTTTCTTATTGGCTATCAAGTTTAAACTTGTGAATATTTACACTGTACATTCAAAGTCGGGGGTTTTTTGTTAATAACTTTTTTTTGGCTTTGTCAACTATAATTTCAAGAGAGCAGATTATACCAAGTTCAGAGGCAAGACTAACTTTTAATAGGTGATACATAGCCTAGGAGAACACACTGAAGCAAGCAGGGCAATGAAATATATGAAAGTGTTTTTTAAAACTGGTTATTTTCACTCATATTAACATACAACATAAGAATAATACCCATAGCAATCAGGAAGGACAGAGATATCTCCACAGCACATCATCCATCAGTAGAGGCATTACTTCCCAGAAATATAAATAGTAGGAATTTCAATATCAGCAAAAAGTAAGTACATGGTATTGCAGTAGAAACTAATAGTGCATCTTATAACGGAGAGGGAACTCTTGCCTTAGTTCTACTTTTAATGTTGCTCATAAGGTTCTAGAAGTAATTCCTTTTTGGATTATTTTTTTCCATTCTGTATCTCAGGGTTAAAGTAAATCCTATCTGAAAAGATTAAAACTTTTGCCTTTTCTGACTGAAAGAAAACCACAGACAAATTCAAAATCAGGTTATTCCAGGTGTCATAGTTTAGTCCTTACTGAGATCAAAAATATAAATAGGATTTATCTGAAAACTAGTATTTAATTATTTCCCAGTCTATATAACTATCTGTTAAATGGCAATGTAGCATTTACGTTCTCCTGTCCTGATTTGATTACTAAAAGGATTATGAGCTTCATCAAGTTTGAAAAAAAAAAAAAAAAAAAAATCCTGCCTGGTTAGGTTTAAAGCAATGGATAGTTAAGCTGGGTACTTTAATTATGCTGATGAAAATGGGCAATTTCCGTGACATTCTCCATTTGTTTCTTTCCAGAGAAGTTTAGAATGATACAAGTTGCAGAAGTTTCAATTTTGCTTAGGCTGTGTGGATTTAAAGAGAGAGCTTTAGCTAATGGAGGCATGCCAGTGAGAGAGCTACATTTTATGTGACCTCAGACCGTCCCTGCTACAGACTGTCTCATTTCAGGACATAGCAATAGAGTGGGACAAAGCACAGTTTGACTCTCAGATCCAGAGTTCAGACAGTAATAAATAGAGGTTGTTTTCTTGTTTGTTTGGTTCGGTTTTTTAATTCTTTCTCCTAAAGCTGAAAGATTTTATTTTTCTTGAAAGTATATCTTTGGAGTGTATTTTAAATCTGCAGAGCAACATCTCAGCTCAGGAATAACCCAGAAATCTAAATTCAGCAGTGAGACCTCTGGCATGTTTGTGTATTTGGAATGCCTCTATTTTTTCTTTAAAATAAAACATTTTTCTTTATCTGTGTCAGCATTAGAAGCTATGCAGTTTAATCATTCATAGCTACTTTATCTCCAAATTATAATGGATTCTTTCTCAGGCTTTTTGTTGACATTATCAGCTACACCGGGCTCCCTTAGACCTAGGGGAAACTCTTTCCTTGTTATACCACTTTGTAATACATTCTTGACTAGACTAATGATCACAACTCATCTATGATGTCAATATTTGGCATTTTTGAAGCACAGTTTCAGTGTTCTGTGGCAACAGAAGCCTATGCAGCCACCTTTAAAATATGGAGTACAGCAAAGCAGACGAAATCCTTCTAAAAAAGAGGAAAATTGAGAGACAAATGCACAGATGTCAATAGCTAAATAATTGTTTCACTTTCAACAACTCTGTAATGCAGCCTACAAAATGCAATTTTGTGGCAAGGCAACTCTTTTTGTTACCTCACTTTAGTGATGTTTATTACACTTGGTCATGGAGTAACATGGGACTAGTAGCATGTAAAAGCCAAGAGAATTCCTTACAGATGTCATATTCCTTGGCATAAAATTTCCAGCATAAAAAATGAACTTGGGTCCAAGGAGGAATTTTTTTTTTGTTTGTTTGTAATTTTTAAATATCTCAATTCCATTTTATTATTTTTGTCCTTTATTTTCAGGTATATTAGATGGGATTACACCTACTGGCTTTAAAATATGCTCAGTGATTTGTATAGCTGGACAAAAAGTTGAGATTACTTTCAAGAGAGGCCCCTTCATTCCTCACTTCCTATACTATTCATGTTTCAAAACAATCTAGATTCCCACTGCTATATCTAATGATTATTTCCTACTTTAATTAGAGGTGGCATATGCAAATCTATTATTAGTACTGAAAACTATTATTTTAAGGGATTGTTGTATTCATTTCTTATCTGGTTTTCAGGGATTAAAACTGTTTAGATAACAATAGACAAATTAACATAGGTCTTAAAGAAATAAATTTATTACTATACTAGAGCAGTGTCTTTCATAGCTGAATTATACTTGGTTGAGTTCCTTTAAAAAATGCACATTAGAATTTATAACTCACTGGAATTAAAGTGTTCAGTTTTCTAGATTTTATATTCTTGGATATTATGCTAATGTAGTAATTATTTTGATTCATCTCAACTTGCACATCCAGAGGTAGATGCTTATTTATACAGACCATGCTGATATCTTCTGTCCTTTTCATTCCTTGAGGATAGTGAGAACTGAAGTTGTTAGTCAAGACTTACAAGAAAATAAAAAAGAAGCTCTGAATTTAGTGTTATATTTCTAACCTGGAAAATATAGTGTGTTAAATTCTGCTTTTATTTACACTGGTTCAATTTCAGAAGTTTTGTCTACCCACACAAAATATAAAACATTTTATTGCTGATATATACTGAGGAAAATGTACTAACGGTGTGGATATGGTCTGCTAAGAGCTTTCATGTAAATATGTTCTTCTCCTCTATGAAGAATGGACTCGATCTTATAAATCAACAGTCAAACTTATGCAAGACAATAAACTAAACATTCACGCAAATCAGAAGTCCCAATTAATGTCAAGATGGTAAAGATAAGCATTACAGCGCATTAAAAATCATGCATTCAAAACAAGTTGACTGAGACAGGGTTAGATGGGAAAAGAAAATACTGATAAATTTCATGGTTAACCTTTGAGAAATGATTTATGAGCCATGAATATTACATAGTATTTTACTAAGTAAATGGAATAACTAATAGTACAGGAAATCACTGAAGCTCTAAATGGGTGATGGTTTGCACAAAACAAATACATCAATCTCCTTGATAAAGCAGCACTTCACTGAGTAATGTTTTCCTGAATGTGTGCAAGTGTATGTACAATTTTTCTACTAAATCTAATGTAATGTATGCACACATATCTATGTATAACGGTAACAATGCAGAGTAGTAGCCTTTCTTAAATCTAAACTTCACAGTTTTTCTTTTATGCATTTATTTTAATGACTAAACAGGTAAGTATAGAGATGTGTCACTGGTTTCTTAACTGAAATTTGCATCAGAATTTGCTTTTTATAGCTTGCTTTCACTTCCCTGGATTGCATTTCCTTGGGAAGAAAAAATACCCAGGAAAATAACCAAACAACCAACACACAGACACCCCCCAATACAAAACCCCCCTCAGATTATTCTTTGCAATGGTTTTGTCCTTTTGAGATTATTTTGGAGAATTGTAGTTTGCAAAGATATTAACAGTTAACATAAAGTCTCTTGTTCATTATAACCATCAAATCAGCCATTCACATTAGTTTACTTTTCCCATTGCATCCAATATTCATAGTTGTCTTCTAATATTGTGGGACAAAAATCAGGCTTTCTTCAGGAGTCTATCAGAACAGGAGCCAAGGTTAGCCACACTGAATTACCTCAAGAGGATGATGTCTCTCTCCAGGGCTGCACAGGAGCCTACAGACTTTGTCCTCATTCAGGTAGTTAGCATTTATTAGTAACCTTAATTATTCCTATACTATGGACTGATTGTAGTAAGAGATACTTCATGGAAGTGCTCCAGGAAGGCTATAGTCATGGCTTTGTGCACTGATTTAATGATTTCTCATTAAGAATCTTTAACATTTACAATTATTTGAACAAACATAACATTTATAAATACTATGCATAGAAGATTCAGCTAAATTGATTTTTTGTTTGAAAAAACTATGAATAGTAGGGAAATAAAAAATATTTACACTATAGTGGTATCCTTGCTCACTCACTGAGACGTCTTGATATTAATGAGATTCTTCAACAGAACAAAGAAGTCAGGTTTTGTCAAAACAACAATTTATAAGACTAGTGTCTCTGAGTTCAATGTTTTAAACAAAAGACATTATTCTGTAAAGGAGGAGTACATAAAAGCATGAGTGATAAACAGATAGAAAGCTTTATCAGACTTCAGCATTATTCCTTAGATACTAGTGAAATATTTCAAATTGCTTTAACATACTCAGATTTCTTCTGAAAAGGTAGAGTCTTAAGATGGATGAGTTGACAAAAGTATACCCAAGGGTACACTGAAAATGACAATAAATTATCTGATTTTTAAGCATGGAATATAATGACAGCATGGTACTTGCAGTCAGAGCAACAGAAAAAATGTGAATATGATGGTGTTGCAAAACTTTGAATAAGAGAACTGTTCCTTGGATAGTTTTCTAGAATTGGCTGTGGATCAAGAATATTGCATGTCAAGCACATGCACACCAAGAATCTTTCAGGAAAAAAATAAAAGTCTATGAAAGGAAAGGATTTGATTGTAATTATTATAAGTGGATACTCTCAGTCACCGCCCCCTCTTAAATATACAATCTATTTGTTTAAAAATTAAAGAACAAAAGATTATAGAGTAAAATATCAATTAATTAGCAATTCACAGTACTCTGAATTTGTTCATTAATTTAGTCTCACCAGGGCAAAATTATTTTAGTTTAGTAAATTCTAGGCAGTGAGGAAAAGTTATGCTTTATGCATTTGCATAATATATGCTCACTAAAGTTGTCATGATGGCATACTTAATTGATTCAGCTGTACTAATGATGATTTAATTTTTATATTCACAGTACAACTGCCACTAATCTTTTTGTCTTATAGCTGAGAACTGAAGCATTTAGTTCATTTTAAATGTTGGAAAAATCTTATTGCATACACAAGCATAAAATAATTGGCCTATTTGAATGCTAATTACGTTTAAGAGTCTTGCTTCTCTAGAGACAGAAATTCAGCCTTGGCCATGAATTGGTAATAAACTTACTGGGATGTGGCTGTGAGTATAAACAAAGACATCAGTAAAGAAACAAAAGCCATTAAAAGATGACAGGATGTAGGAGGCCAGAGAATAAAATAGATTCAGATAACATCAGGTTTGCTTCATGGTCTGAAATGGGTATTAACAGAGATATAGTTACTAATGTACTGGGATTCTGGTCTTTTCGTATCTTCAAATATCCAAAGTCATTGGTATAAACATGTTAGAGCACGATAGATGGGTATCTTACTGTGTCTGGTTTTTAAAAGACATTTTTTTTCTCTTGGCTTTTCTCTCATTTCTCATCTGTAAACTGCTAGAACTGCAGTTTGATCCTTTTTTTAATCTGTCTTGCATTTAAGCTCAAGAATGAACTCAGTTCATTCAGCAGTCAGGATGTTGGACATTTTCTTGTTGAGAAGAGGTCCGAGGTTGTGCATTTTATGCTGATGAGTCTCAGTTTATTGTCTGATGTTTCTGCTGTTCACAGAGTACATAGTTATCACAGCAGACAGTCTCTCAGCAATCAGAGAGTACTATTTGATCCCAAGGAGGAATTGGAAAAAAGACAAAAAACACCTGGAACTGGACAACTGGACTCTCTTGTCTGTATCCCAGAGCACATAGGGGAGGGAGAATCATTGCTGCAGGGTGACTATGGTGAGATCTGCTGTTAAATGAGTGAATCCCTGATTTCTTTTTTTCCAGGTTTCATGAGATAAGTTTTCTGATCATGGTCAGATAAGGGAAAACATTTTCCAGTAAATATATCCAACAATACCAAAAAGTCAGAGACTGTAGTTTGAAAGAAAAAGAAAAGTAGATACAATGAACAAAACAATATAAAAGCTGAAAAAAAAACCCCTAAGAGATGATGTTTAGAATTGATTGGGTTTTTGATACGTGATGAGTTTTACTTAGTTCTAAGTAATAAAGTACTTGCGTCAGAAGAGATTAAGCTGTCTCAAAAAAGCTGAAAGGATAGAGAAAACTGAATAACTCTTTCTGAATGTCTCTTTCTGAAGATATTTGATCCTTGAACAGATCATCAGAAGCAGAAGCAATACAACTTCCTGCAGTCACTGAGCAGTCCCTTTGCTCTTGTTTCCTCACCAGACTATTAATAATTGTTTCCATCTCTGAGAATGTGTTTTATCAGGGGACTGAGTAGTCGCAAATGCTTATTTTTTCATTATAAGCAAATTCAAGGGAAGCAGGTGCAAGAAAATTTATGCTCAAGACTTGAAACTGCACAAAAATATTTGTGTCAAACATCAACAGGTTAGGATTAATTTCTTCAGTTATATTTTCAGAGGGGTTAAAGGTAGGAGAAGGAAGGCAAATACCGCCAGAACCTAAAACAGTTTTGATTTGAATTGCCTTCAATCAATAAAAAACAGGAAAAAAATCTCTGGTATACCCAGTTGTCTCAAACACACACTGGAGTACCACAAACTCATGTCTTATCACAGGTACTCTCACGGCTGTCAGCTTCTTCAGAATTGTCCTTTCAACCCCCCTTTTTGGACTAATTATCTTTTGTAGTATTAGGTTAAATATCTTTTGACACAGGCACTTGAAATCAATTCTACCAACTCTGTAATCACACAGCATATTATGCAGTCTCTTCTTCCATCTGTAGCACTCATGCCAATAATACCCAATGAAAATGACTGCAGAAAAGCATCTCATAAACTTTCCATTAATTTTCTTCTGGAATAATAAACTATTTTGAATTCCAAAAATGTGTAGAATATAAGAACTTCCTTTCCAGATATATAGAACATTTGGGAAATTATACTAGAAAGCTACATACAGATAGCCACAGAGAGAGAAAAGGATATCATGTTTTGACTTTGAGTCCATATAGATTTATATAGCTTCTGTCAAGTGCAGGAGCTGGTAACAGGGAGCAGGGAACTGAAGGTGACTAAAAGATCATTTCTGTCACTGACAGGGGGATGATGCTCCATGGTCCCAGATCCTGCACTCCCCCTTAGTCTTTTGATGGCTCTTATGGGTACAGCTACAACAACAGACAGCTCCACTAACCTTCAGTCCCAAAATGTCATATTCTTCTTACTCACAAGGAGTAGTGTATTCTGTACTTTTTTTTTTTTTAATTGCTTTCTCAAGTTTCCTCTGAGAACTTTTTACATCTGTACCAACACTTATTTTAGGCAGGACTTAACAAACAGAGCTGACCACTAAATGATATTGAGAACCCAGAACAGTAGTCTCAAAGCACAAGGTTTTCTTATGGCCTTGAACAAACTAATCACCAATTCCTGTATTTTTCTGTGGCAAAGGCCATCATTTCCACTATCATAGTCATCTTCCAGGAATACCTGCTGAGTGAAGGTCCTGGATAGCAGAGCCTGGAGTGTGAACTCTAAAATGTAGTATTTGAAGAAAGGCACTGGGAGAGATTAAGTTTACACAGGTTGCGAGTATTGCACTTCTGGATCATTTTTTGTTTAAAATGCATCTAAATGTGTCACTGACACTGTAAGAGTGAATTTATAGCTACTGGACATTACTAATAGCATTGCTTGGGTTTTCATTTAGAATCACTAAAGCCGGGTACTTTGGGGAAAGTATGTATCTTGGTTTTTTGCTAGGATAGAGTTAATTTTCTTCTCAGTAGTTAGAATATCCGTGTTTTGGTTTCAGTTCAGATTTGTTATGAGAACATAATTGATAAAAGTACTGATGTTATTAGTTGCTGGTGGAGCTCAAGGCCACAGTGTTTGGCTGCTTCACAGCTGCATTAGGACTGGGAGGGAGAAGCCCAGTGAATAGCAAAGCCCAAAACTGGCATTTGGATGTGCCAATGAAATATTCCAATATATGCCAATATCATATCCCGTCATGTTTACTATATTATCTGGGGCTGACTGGAAAGAGGGTGGGATTCGCGCAGGTTTTTTGCTCGGGCTCTCGCTCTTCCAGGATTGTGGTTTCGGTTCGGGACTGTTGCTCCTCTGGGATCGTTATCTGGGAACGGGACAGGCTTATTAGTGGGTGGTAAGCAATTGCACTGGGTTGTCACTCATTTGCATTTCTTATTACTGTTATCGTTATCATTACTATTTTAATATTAGGGTTTTTTTTTAAGTTCTCTTTTATTTCTATTATTAAACTGTTTTTATCTCAACCTACAAGCCTCCTAATCCTTGCCCCCAGTCCTCTCCCCTATCTCCTGGGGGTGGGGGGGAAGTGGGAGAATGGCTGTGTGGGCTGCTAGCCAAGGGCTAGCCAAGTGAAACTATCACAGTATGGAAGTATGAACCTCATTAAACTTTATGAAAAAAAAAAACATCTCCCGTTGGCTAGAGGCACCCATAGCCTTAGAGACTCATAATGCATTTTCTCTGTTACATTTGTTACTCAGAACCTGAACAAACTATTCTGAGTATCAGGACAATCTGGCTATACTCCCTATGAATCTGGAAGACAGAAACCATAACCCACTTGGTTAAAATGTGCTGGGTCTTTAAGAGAATGAAGGGTCTGATCACTCAGCTTTCAACTACTGTTTCATTTAATTACCTGAAGGCAACCTGTTTGCAGACAAAGAAAACAAGATTTGTGCTTTGGCAGTAAAACAGCATACTGTCTTCGATGAACTGTAGGCACTTCTGCTCATGCCAGTTTTCCCTACTGCTCTGGAAGTCAGAAGAATATCTAAACATAAATTATGTGGTACTTAGAATCAGTGTGATTCAAAATATTAATTACCTAATTTAAGAGCTGGATTCAAAAATGACTAAAACCAGTGTGAGTTTCCCAAATGGGATTAATAAGGTTTGAATTAGTTTCTAATTTAGTCTCTCTGAATAAATAGTGGTGTGTGTTCCTTATTATTTTTTCCTGTTTCTTCTTGACTCCTATTTTTCTTATCCACACAAAAGATGACAATAAGACAGTGCAGCCCATACTTACTATTAATCAAGAAAGGCAAAAATATTACGGCTTTATTTGAAATTTGTTTTCATTGTAAAATATGAGAGCCTGTTCCTTATATATATCCTCTAGAAAGCCAATATATTTCACAGTACCATTTAATATTAGAAAGCTTATCAGGGATTTATAATTTGTGACAAAATACTTTTTAAAAGCATCTCAACAGGTGGGAACTTTGCAGTGATAATGAACTTGGTTCATTAAAGAAATTGATTACCACCAAAATTTCTTATGATAATTTGAAAAAAGTAAATATTTCGTTCTCCTAATAAAGAGTCACATTAATTATTTTTAAATGTCTGGAAAGGGTTCTGTGGTACCTCAGATGAGTATCTCATTTGTGCCTCTGATAATAATTCTAAAATATTACATACTTTTTCCAAGTGTCTTTTTCCAATAGTCTAATACCAGCCCTGTCTTTGGATGGATACGTTAGTAGCAAGGCCTTTCCCCAGGGGGTGATGGAAAAGCCACTGAGGCCAGTCCTCCAGCAACTCGTGCCATGCCATACTTCAGCTTGGAAGGGCTCTGGATCCAGAGGGATGTGGAGAGGGTACAGAAGGGCTTTAGTCCCTTTTCTCTTTTGGGGAAAGAATCCAGCAGTGTGAGGGATGAAGACGAGACCACATTGCTTACATCTACTGCTGATTCATGCATTTTAAGTTGGTGAAAACTTTTAGGTGATTTAGGTTAGAATTTCTTGACTTTTTTAGCCCACATGCCACTTAAATGGATTAATGATACTACATAACTCCTGAGGCATGGGTACTTCATGCTCCAACTGTAGTACATTGGTCCTCATGGGTAAAACGGGCTTCCCATTCAATTCTGTCTTATTCTGTTTAATGTTACCTCCTCTACATATTAATAGAATTTTCTTGTGTTCATCCAAATTATGCATGTTTAAAAGACAACTGATAAAAAGAGTCTATCAGCACCTTTCATATTCATTCCAGTGTTTAAACACTCATGTGGGTTAGACTTTTAGTTTCATTTGGCTTCTCTGACTTCTAGCAGCGGCCTCTTGTTTTGCCTTTCTCCAAAGGCACGAGTGAGTTTGAACGCTTACATGGACGAATGAGCTGACAGGTGGGCCTGTAAAGCCCAGGTTTGAAAGGTGCTTTCAGGAAGAATTGACTGCTGGGATTGCCTGATAAATCTAATTTCTCTGGATCACCCTTATAACTCTTTCCGGAAACATACCACAGGCAGTTTTAATTGGAGAGATGGAGACAAGACAACAAGGCAAAAGACACAAGGGAAACTAGAGTAATAGAATTAGGGTGCATGGGGATGTAGATTTATGCTGGAATATAAATATTTTTTAAAGTACATAAAGTTGTTATATATTAAAGTGCATTATGCCATTAAAAAGACAGAGATAAGTATAGTAAAATCAAGGGTCTTGGAGCACAAAAATCATATTACTAGAAACTCATATTACTAGAAATAAATATGTCCTATATAGAGACATAAACATGGAGGAAACATTGATATTAAAATCAGACAGAAAGAGATAAGTATAAATAAAGATTATTTGAAATAAACAGAGGTGCCATTGGAAGAGTAACTCCACTTTAGTAAGACTTAGAGAAAAAAAGAAAACAAACCTAGAGAGTTAAGACTCGACTTCATGTATTTTAGCTATTATTACTTCAGACTAAACTATGCAAAGAAAACTAGAAGAATTAGGTCTCCAAGTGCCACTTAATTCTAATGGAAGAAAAAAGTTAAGTTCAAATCTCATATACCATGCTATGGAGCGGAGCAAAAGGATATCTAGGATGAAGTCAAAAAAGACAGCTCCACAACTCAAAAACTCAGTTAGGAGAAGTTGAAATTCAGTATTTTCCTTATAGTAAAATAGTAAAATTTCTATGACCATCATTAGATATTCAAAACTGGAGTGGTTCAGTTGATGTGGAAGGATTTTGAAATGTTCTGTAGAAGGAAAAAGGTATCAGTTCTCAAACTTTGTCACATTATTGGATTTTTTAACCATATTTTACTCTCTCTGTCATGCTAAATGTGTATAAAAATAAAATAGAGATCACTGCCTTTCTAGGCCATCCATTCAGAATTGTCCCTGGTGTTATATGGTACCAAGGAAAAAAAGGATGTTTTAAAAGGATAGACAAATCAGTCATCAAAGCTCATGGAAATGAGTGTCTCTACTCTGTATCGCTTTATGAGATCACATGCTGGATTGAAAACCAGTAATCTGCATTTTGTTGTTGGTTGGTTTTATTGTTAAAAAAGCATTTGGCTTTTTAAATTAATATTTATGCCTCACTTTATAACCACACTTATATGCTGCTTACCCGACTTGTAAGTCCCTTTCCTGTATGCTCTTTGGTAATGAAGTAGATAGTATTTTCTTCTTCCCTGAAATGACCTTTGTGGTTCTTTACTGCATGCTCTATAACTCTTCAAAATCCAGTTTAAAGTTCGGACAGTAGAACGGTGGACTGCACTCCACTGCCTACTAAAGGTGTTTCAAATAGCAACAATTTCACTGCAACTAGATAATTTTGTAAGATGGGTTTTTAAAAACTGATCTACATTCATACACTGTTCTGCATCCATTCTCTGCTCTAACTTCCTTGAATCAAATCAGAGACATCCATCAAAACAGAGACATTCCATCAGTTCAGAGACCAAATAAGACATTTGGCTGCCTCCACCAAAAGTTATATTGTATGAGCAACTGACTACATAGAAATATTTCAGATTAAGATCATGGCTATTAAAAATATATAGACTTCTGTATGGTATCTTCCAGTCTGAGTAATCCTTGTAGCTCACAAAATTTCAACAGTTTGTTTTCACTTGAGATCAGTGAAAATGCATATTTTCCCCAATCTTTGTACATTTGTATAAAGCAATCTTATATATCTGTATTTGAAAAGAAACCTGAAAGCCTGACTGGTTTAAAAGATGCAGATCTTAATATTTTTTAAAAACTTTAATTGGCTTTGCTAATAAACACGTGACCCTATATGGGGAAAAATTAATTAAATCATTAAGTTAAATAAATAAACTCCACCTGGCAACAGTATGTAACATTATTAAGAGTTATATTTGCATTTCCTTGGCTATACAAAGGCATATGGCAAGAGCATGAGATGCATTTTCCTGAGTGGCATATATTAAATGCATTTTTTAATTATCTCTAATGCAACCAATGGTTTTGGATATAATTAGCACTGTAGAAATACATTTTGCTCAGAATCTATTATTTATATGTTCAGCAAGGACAGTCTACTTTTAATTTTACTTCAGAGTCTCATAAATATTGAAATTATGTGGTTAGAATCACAGAAGAATTTAGTATTTTATTTACATATCTGTTTTAATGAAGTCCACCAGAGCATATTATGCAAACAATACACACATTTGAAAATATTTTCCTCCTAGCTGCTAGAGTAATGTTTTAATATGATACTTGCTTTTATATCACTTTTATTCTTTTCAGCACTGAATTACTGAGCAGAAATCCACCTACTTCCATCTTTCCCATAAGTTACACTTATGTTTTAATATCAGCTTTTCCTTCTGAAAAACTACATACAGCATTAATAATACCTTTGAGAAGCCTGATGAAAGTTGTAGTAAAAGTGAAACACGATTTTAGACACGGTAAATGCTATTGATTCTAAAAAATGAGCATTTATGAGCACCTGATCTAATCCACTGTGGTTTTACTCAGCTGAGATTAAAAATGGCATCCCAGGATCTTGGTTCTTTTTCCTCAATCTATAAAGATTCAAATTTTCGCCACTCACTTTTGGGGAGAAATGCTGAAACCGGGCTGGAGGAGAAGGCAGGGAAGAAAGGGAGACACTGACTCATTCATTTCTAAAAAGAAGTAACAGAGCAGGACATGAGGTGTTGGTACTTTAAGAGCCAAAGCTGCAGGCAGCCTCAGCCTTGAGCAATTAATTCCTGACCTCGAGTGAGAAGTAAAACAAAGTAGAAAAAACAAGAAAGAATGTATATGAGACAAGATAAGGGTGGTTTGTGAGCTGTAATTACTAACCAGTCAGAAGTAAAAGAATGGTTCGTGAACAGGTGGATTTATCCAATCATGTCAATTTTTTAGGTGCGTGTGTGATAAGGGGTAACGACTCAAAAGTGAAAGAGTGCTGTGTGCTTGGGGTGTGCTGGAGGAAAAAAGGATGTCTAAGCAGTGCAAAACTTTAATAAAGTGCTGATGCCTGATGACTAAAGACATCTCGGTGTTGGTTATTTCTTTATCCGCCACAATGAGGTACAGCATCAGATCCCTGCTCCAAGGATCACAAAAGGTGTTTGGACATTAAGCTATCTGTTAGGCAGCCATCTCGTGAAAAAGGTCTCCTTTAACAAGAGTTAAGCTAGTCTAGACACGTGGGTTAGGGCACAGCTAAGAAATAAAGGAGAAGCTGAGAAGGCCCCTGAACCTATTTTTTCTGTTATATGGGGTAGCAATTAATTAATTAATTAAAATGACAATTTCTACAGTGCTGAGCACACTTACAAGCTTGACCCCTAAATGCTGGGAAATAGTGGAATGCCTCATCTGAAGACCTTTAGAGATCTTTGTGTCTTCGCTTGTCAGGATGGTGGCTGCTTGTCAGGGGCTTGGAAAACTACTTGTGAAATCCTCAACATTTAGAGAGTTAGGCAGGACCATAAGAATCACCATCAAATGCTGATGCCGGCATGCCAGGTGCATCTAAATCAGTTGAATCTAACCATTTCCCCAGTCAAATGCCTTACTGGTATTTCACTTTCTTATTAGCTATTTTACTAACACTGAATTCAACTTAAGTTGTACTGAAACATCTGTTGCTTTCTAGCAATTTTTTCAGTAACATACTCTACTGCTTAACAGATGTTGGTAAATGGCACTCATTTTGCCCTTGGTTGTTTGTATCAACATTTTATCCTCCAGGAATGAGAATCCTCTAGATTTCCTATTCCCTTACCTGAAGTGACTCAGTGAGCAAGAAAGTGTAATTTTTTGGTTGTCCACAGACACACACACTGACACAGCTTTCAGTAGCTGCTCAGTATGTTTGCTTGGAAGAAGGGAAGGAACAAACACACTGTGCTCTTAATTTCTCCCTTCTGGTATCTTCAGTTTCCCACTGGTGGGACCAAAAATCTGCCTCTCCTGGTCTGTGCACTGTGGAGGCAAAAAGCAAGCATTGTAGTTGGGCTGCCATCTATACTTTCTCTGTGTTTGCTTCATGTAGATGGCTGATAGTGACTAAAGCAACGAGGATCAGATGGCTTTGGTGTCACTGCACCATTCAAAGGAATGAACTAAGTGGCACATGTGAGCTGATATTAGAATTTCTCACCCTAAAAACCACATTAGAAAGGTAGCAAGCATAGGCCTGAACAGAGTGGGTGCTCAGGATCTCATCCAAGTAATAAGACAAGATGCCTAAATGTGATGCTAATTTGAAATCTTGGATGCACCGATTATTTTACTCTAAGTCTAATTCTGTTTGTTTTTCTCTCCATAGTCACTTCTTTTCCTGTGCGACAAAGCCTATCAAATTGATTACTTTCTGACACATGGGTTAATGGAGTGACAGCTTGCCAGTCGGGCAGCCACAAGCGGTTAGCTGGCCCTTTTGTCACTCCTGGCATTTGACTCAAAGTTGCTCAGGCACTAGATTTTGATGTGATTTCAGGAAGGTGCAGAACCCAAGCCTGACACTTTCAACATGCCATCTCTCATCCAAAATAGACAGAACAGGAGCTCTTTGCTAAAGCACTGTTGCAAGGGAGTAACTTGTTTGCCAGCTGTGAAACTGCTTCTCAATGGAAGGGAAGTGGGTGCCAGGTTATTACGTAACATAGCTATTTTCCCTTCTGGTCGTAAACCAGAGATAAATGTTTGGAAGAAACAACAGACTGTTTTTGTTTTGTTTTGTTTAAGATTGTTGTCTAATGACCAAGACAGTGAGACTTGGCTTTTCAGTTCAAATTGTTTTTAAATGAAAACAAAAATCAAGGGTCAGTCAGTATCCATATGTCCTTAACATTTGACAAGAGACATGTAATTATCCTTGTAGTCCATCTGCATTTACTTTTAATATGCAATTGATTATTCCACACTTTTCAAATTGTTTTTTTGCTGGAGTGACAATCCCATAGATACAGTTCATGAGGGGGACATAAATTACCAGTCGTCAAGATTGATTTTCAGAATCCGTCTGTGCTTTTTCCCTGACTGATGAGCCTTTCTTACTTCTGACAAATCCTTCTCATTTCACCTATTAACGCAAAATTAATTTATTATTTTGAATAAACAGGGTAAATGGCACCCTGAAAATAACATTTGCTTTCTTGTTTCAGAAAGTGATTTCCTTAATACCTTACAGAGTTCTGGAATCCACAACCAAAATATTTTTTGTGCTATGTCTTTCAGAGTCACCTGAAAGAAAAAAGAAGTGTATTCTCTGAAGTTAGTTTCCTTTTATAATTAATAAATAAAAAACAAACCCATAATCTGAGTTACTGATAGAAATTTTGAATACATAGACTCTTTCTGTTCTGCCAGATGAAACAGTTTCTTACAATGTTTAAAAAGTTCAAGATTAAAATTTTGGACCTTAAAATCAATGATTTTCAGACAATTTTTTCCAAACTTCAGATGCTATTCTGGATCATCTTTAAGGATATATTGATACCTTCAAATTAGTACAAAGAGATAGACTTTCTCATTATTCTTCTGTGTCAATCAGTGTAAGTTGCATGAGAAACTTCCAGTAAATGGCTTTTTCAGCAAGATGTTAGTGGAATATTTTTTCTGGTGCTGAAACCTAATGTCAAAGTTATACAGAAAATAATAAACTCATTCTAAATTAAAAAAAAAAATCAGAAGTTTCTAACAAGATAATTTGAAATATTTAAAATATGTCTAGGAAAATACATTACAAACACTTAAAAATATGATTAAATTTACTCACATAAGCAATATCATCAGGAGACACTCATAATCACAGAATTGCCTAGATTGGAAATCCTAGAGATGAAGTAATCTTGCTAGGAAAGCAAACCAGCTTCCTAGTCAAATATGACTCTACTTCCTGGTGGCAACAGACAAGATTGGTAAAGTAAAGTAAAAAGTTTTTGCAAAAATACTCAAAGCTTATGACTGTGTAGAAAACAATCTCCTTTAGTCTCTTTAAAGCACTTTTTTCCTGTAAGGTTGAATGGGTAACTGTCTCCTGAGGGAGACATTAATCTTGAGAATTTACCCATTTCTGACATTAATGATCACCCTATGGTATGTTTTGTTGGTGTACGAGAATTAGGGGCCAAACTGGTATACAGGAATTTTTGTTCCTATTTCACATCCTTTGATGTTGTCAAATGCATTTACAATCTTTTGTGGTTTGAAGCCTTCACTGGTTTTCTATGTTTCTTAGCACCTTCAATCTCAATAGTAGCTGCAATTAAATAATAACAAAAATTACTTAAATAGGATAGTTACTTAGGAAAGTTAGTGAAGGGAGTTTTAGCCAATTGAAATGAAAAGACATAAAGAAATAAAGGAAAACTATTTTACCTGCTTGCTTTAAATTAATGAAATGAAGGAAGCACAGTATGAGCTTGTGACTTATATTTTTTCAATAAATATATTTCTTCCTTATATATAAAATGAATCTTTATATGGGACTGTTTAATCCATGGATTTTTGTGCTGATTAACTATCCATTTGCTAATGTGTTCTTAGATATAAATCTTAATGCATGGCAGTACTTGACTATGCCTTTGAATAAATTTTATGATCAGTGCTTACTAAGTATTTTATTGAAGAGGGCATTTCCTTTAAAGCACAGGGATATTTTCAGTACCAGCTGGATCCCTTAGACTTCTGTGAGCACACTAAGCCAAAGATCTAAATAGGCACTTCTGATATTTACCACCCCCCACTGCTCAACACTGTGTCTGGATTTTACAAAGAGTTGAAAAAAAGATAAAAAGGATTTATTTATTTGCTTTCCCTTACTAACTAGAGCCAGTGAGGTCACTGAACGCAACCACCCCTGAACTCTGTGGGAGATGACAGTTTGGATTCTTCAGCTCAATCCCCTATTTCTGACAGCATTTATGACAACAACTTCCAGGCAGCTTGTAGTAAAGGAATGGGCACCTGGACACTGAGTCCTGTAAGCTTTTTTGCTGCATAATTTAGCTTCAGGTTATGCTGGGCAATTGTTGGTAAGCTCAAGTTGTTGTCACCCTTTAGATTTGCACTACTTCTATGTACAGTTGGGCTCTACATCTCTCTTTGACTTACTAGATGTTTGTAGGTTAGCTCTAAGTTGCATTTTGGATAACATGCATTGTGGGTGCTCTTTGAGAATGTAACTCTTTTTCATCATCAGCTTTTCATATACTGATTAAGTAATAATCTTGTGTAGCATCTGTGTTTGCTGAATAGTTTGCAAAAGCAAATAAGAAGCAACCATTATTCATGCTAACGTTGATGAAATTTTCAGGGTTCAGAAATATTTTCTTGAACAACTGCTCTAAATGTTTTTGATAAATGAATAATATGTCATCCTAAGAAGATGCTTTCTAGAACTTATTTCTTTTATTAATGAAAAATGCACATATTATTTTTCTTCTCATAAACCAGCAGTTGTCCTAATAATATCCTGTGCTGTGAGAAAGTGCATGAGAATTATAAACCGGCCCTTGAAATTCCCCTGTCACCTCCCCTTCAAAAACCACACCCAGGAGTCAGCATAATTCTATCAGTAGGAGGTATCAAACAAACAAAGGCCAGGAGTGTGGCCATAAAATTGTTGGCAGAGGACTGAAATTATGTATATTACATTATTGTTTAGAATATATTGACAGCAGAAACATCTGGATCATTAATAAGTTTCGTTCAAGCTGAAGGGTTAGGAGGCAGAATGCTGGCTGAGTTGTGAAGATAGAGCTTAGATCTTGAGAAAGGGAAATGGAGAAAAACTGGTATCTAGTGAGACTGAGGAAAGAATTTAAAGCTTTATTAGTGTATTAATAATACATTATGTAGCAGAGATGGAGTGCAAAGCTGGGCATACATCACAGCTCTGTCAGCATTGGATTTTCTTCAACAACTGGCACGAAAAAAGAAGGAAGCAAGCATTAGCCAGCTCTTTGTGTCATCTGAGAAAGAAGAAAGGGTGACTCTAAGTGACCTTCTGATCTTAGACACCTCCATTATGTTTCCTATAAAGTCTAAAATGATAACCTTGAAAATATTGTAAAATAGTTATTTGGGGTGGCTATGGACATGTTTTTTCTGGAAGGCTCATTGTACTTCATGGTGAAAGCAAGTAATATAGAATGAGCTGCATATAATTAACAAGTCTTCAGCAGGGACTCAGGAATTGTGACTTGTTCTTTAGCAATTGTTTGTTAAACCATTTTTCTGGAAGAAGTTAAGTCATGAGAATTCAGTTTTTTTCAGATTAATTCCTGGAATATGCATTATAAAGCAGCTTAGATCACCAGATGGTCTTTAAAGACACTGACCATAATAACAGGGATAGATTTTAGTACAGTAAGAGTACACTCAGCTTTCCATCTCATTTTACCACTGAAATACTACAGTAGGAATAAACCAGAAGACTGGGATGTGGAGATAGCCCTCCCAGATCCCCAGGTAGAAGGCAGAAAATTCTGTCTCAGAAGCAGGAGTGTTCCCTGTGAAAGGCAGCCATTTCTTGCTAACCTCAGCAGCAGCCCAACCTTGAACTTGAGTTCTGCTGAGCTAGGCAAGCACTCATGTTCCTTCTCCCTGCTGTTGGCATTATACATCCATTACAGGATTCAGTTATACTTGACACAACCTTGTATAATTTTGGTCTGTGTCCAGTATTCTTTTCTAGCATGTCCATAGAAACATTATAAAATAGGCCTGTAAGAGAACAGCACGTCATCCTTTTCTATCCCCTTTCTTCATGGCCAGACCAACTTTAAGTGATCTTTACTGATGTTTGTGTAATCTATTCTCAAAGACTTCCAATGATCTCTTCAGCCTCTGGGGCAATTTGTTCCAGTGCATTACTACCTTTATTCTTAAAAAGGTTTTCCTAACATCTAAACGTCTTTCTTGCTGCTATTTAAGCACATTATTTCTTGTTCTGCACATGATAAAGAGCAAATTGTTCCCTTCCTCTTTGCAGCAGTCTTTTATGCTTTTAAAGGTTATTGTCACTTTCTTCCACAGCCTTATCTTGCCTAGATTTTAAACAACTCTGTTTAACCTTTTTTCATTGTTTTTGATTTTTTCTAAACCTCTAATTGTTCTTCTCTGGATTGTGTTCAACTGATCAACATTTTTCATGAATTACAACATCCAAAATTGGACAAAGAACTTAAGATACAGCTAGACTACTGTTTATACATACTGCTTTTTCTATTTATATGCCCTTTACAAAAATCTTGATATTCAGTCATATTCATGTTGTAATCCATTTTATCTGAAGGACTTTTTCTGTAACACTGCTACCAAATCAGACATTTCATAGATTGTATTTATGTTACTGATTGCTCACCCCTAAGTAAACAATTTTACATTTGTCCTTACTGAACTGCATCTTATTTTTTCAAGCCATTTCTCTAGTTTGTCAAGATCCATTTCCGTTCTACTCCAGTAGAACTCCAACCTCTTCCAATTTAATTTTGTTTAGCTACAGCAGGCACTACTAGAGTCAATGACACTTGTGGAAGTTTGGTACATTCATTCTTCTTTTTGACAATGGCCTCAATTACAGGTTTCATAGCCAATATCTCATAGTATCATCTAGACCACATATCCCCAGCTTGCTTATGAGAATCTCCTATGAAACAGTATCAGATGAACATCTAGATAATGGATATGTGCTGCTTCTTCTTTCATGAGCCCCATGTCTCTATTATAGAGATATAGAAATCAGATATCTTTTATATTATTTGTTCTCAATGAATCCATGCTATCTGTTCATCAACCTTGTTTCTGCTTGGTCCTCATTTGATCCCAGAATATTTCTGAGAAATTAAAATTAGGTGGTTTAATTTATAATTCCTTTTTTTTTTTTGCAGACCATGCTTTTCTCTTAGTTCAAGAGCTGTCTTATTTTGTTCTTCAGTGTCTCCCCATATTCCAAGAGCTCTTTAGAGTAATCACTAAAACATATTGCTTAGATCACCTCTTTAAATAATGTAGGATAAGGTTTATTGTATTAAACAATTTCAAAATATCTGACTTCTGTAGGTGTTCACTAATCCCTCTACTTTCCTTATTCTAGGCTGAAGTAATATCTTCTTGTCATTAACAGACCTTGTGTCAATCACTTTATTGAAAATGTCATTCATTCTTTGAAGACATTGATGCAAGGAATGTCATATATCTGTTGACATTCTTGATGCCATTTCCCAATAAAATTCCCTTTCTGTTTAACTGTAGCATAATTTTCCTACAGCATTTATTACAACATACATTTCCCACAGCATTTCCTTCTATCATTCCTATTGCCTTTCTTGTCACCTTTTTCATCCTTTTCTAGCTTTGTCTCCTTTGTGCCTTGAAAACCCTGATTTTGATTTTGTCCCTTTGTGCTGTTATTCTGTCATCTTCTCCTCTAGTTTGATCTGTTTCCTGCTTTCTGTAAACTTCCTTCTTATTTCTTGAGGTTCAAGAAGAACATGTTTTTTAACTAGGCTAATAGCTCCCATTGCAGTCCTGTTCTTCCTTTGTTTACTTCCATTTTATGTCTTAGACTTGCTCCCCATAGTAACTTAGGTGCTGGTTATCTGAGATAAAAGAACTCTGCCTTGGAAATGTCAAAGCTTATCTATGTAAAATTTTTTTTCTGAACAAATCCATAATATACTCTTTTACCTTTTGAATGGTCACAGTCACAGAAAATCATGTCATAAAAACATCATTTCCAGTTCTTGTACACAGAATCACAGAATCTTAGGGGTTGGAACGGACCTCCGGAGATCATCTAGTTCAACCCTCCTGCCAAAACAGAATACGTTCTGTATCAATCATAAAATTCTTCAGCTAGATGATAAAATTTTAATAGTATAGCTCAAATCATTCTTATTAGCAATATATATATATATACTGTAAAAAATTGTAAGCACCATAAATGCAACCTTAAAATAAATTGTTAGAAGTACTATTTTCCTGACAAAATTTACAGCATCTTCTTGTAATGGAATATGTATTATATCTCTCCAGTAAATATTAAATACAATCCTTGTTCAGAGGGACATATTCCACAGCTATGAATATCACTACAATATCACCCCTAGTCTGAATCAGGCAATATGTAGGAAGGCACCCTGAATCAATTATAAGACCTATAATACAGTCAGCATATCATGTATTTTAATATGTATGGAATCAGGAATCTGTCCTTAAATAGATTCAGATACCTCAGTGGCAAAGCTCTGTCTGTTGGACTCTGAGAATAAATTAGTTAAATTTTAAATAATTAATCTATATTACAGGTGACAAGAATTAAGATTTGGTAACCCATTTGAGGTTTAACCATTTCAAGGAAATGCTCTGGATATTCTTATAGCTAATGAAACAGAAATCTTTCATTTTGAAGTTTTGATTCTAGGAGCTTGTGGTGGGTTGATCCTGGCTGGATGCCAGATGCCCACCAAAGCCCACTCTATTGCTCCCCCTCCTCAATTGGACAAGGGAAAGAAAAATATAACAAAAGGCTCATGGGTGGAGATAAGGACAGAGAGAGATCACTCACCAGTTACCAGCACGGGCAAAACAGACTTGACTTGGCGGGGAAAAAACAAATAGCTACTTTTTTTCTACCTTGAACCTCTCTCCTTTGATCATTAGTAACCTTCTTTTTGTTAGCTTGAGTTTATCCATGGCCACTCTATACTGCTTGGATCTGTGTTGTCATATCTCTAGCAACTTCAAGGTATTTTCAAGACCTCAGTTGTTTCCATGATAAGAGATGGAAAGCCAAGCCAGTGAGCCTATCTGAAGACTGATTCATTTACAACTGGGTTATGTCTAAGTTCGTCTTCCATCTCTTCTCCTCAGCTTTATGCTCACACATGAGCAAACCTCTTTTTTACAAAATCTCTAATTTCTTAAAATGAAGGACGAAAAATAGATTGAAATTCTGCCATTCGCTTTGATATTTTTTATATCATAAATTCTACTCTCTAAAATTGCCACTGTAGCAAATCATTGAGAGAAGCTAAGACAAATCATTTGGAGAACAAAATTATCAATATAAATGGGCAAGTAGATTTTTCTTAGAAAAAAAACTACCCAAACCAAGAAAACTTAAACAAACCAAGTATTTAGATAGATAGACAAGTATTATTTCTGGTTGGTGCAATACATAATAAGTAATGTGTCATTTTGTCTCAGTCAGTAGACTAGAAAATTTGAAATCATCTGGAAAACACAAGAGCTGAAGCTACATAAATCAGCTGTGAAATAAAAACCTTTTAGTTTTTGCTATTAATCAAGATCACACAATACTTGAATCTGAAATATGATACGGAGTTTCTTATAAAATCTCCATATTAATTAACCTTCAGCTCTTGTTGTTCCTTTAGTACATAATGAAAAACAGGACAATGTTGTTTTCATCTTATTCAATCCCCAATAATGAGCATATCCACAGTGGGCAATATATACAATTTATGCATTTATTGTCCTCTCCTAATTTGTACTTTAATTTAGGGAGAGACATAAAAGCTCCGGTCATTGTAGAATATCTGGCACAAGGTAAGATATCATATTTTCAGACTGTTATGCAGGAGCCTAATAATTATGAGCACCTATGTTTTTATAAAAATGTCTGATAATTTTGTGGCAAACGTTTGGCATTTCCTGATAATGCAGATCTTTTAAGGTCACCAAAATAACTTCAGATCTGTAGGAATATGAAGGCCATAGCATGTTATTGAGAAGCAGTAGTGTACGCAAAAGTAATGATTTAGAGATCTTTGTGAAAGCATCATAAACAGTGTTCTTAGCCTATAGGTTGAAGATGTAACAGCATTTCCTATTCAGTGTATGTATATGCAGTAACATATAGCGAGTTCAACAGCAATAGGAATAGCCAGTGAGAAACTGGGTAGAATATTTTTTTATATGGTGATGATGCACCTTATCTGGGAGTCATATAACACCGAGAAGGTGGCATGGTGCAGTTGTACATCAGTGACTGAGAAGTGGGTGAGATTGGGCTGTTGCTGGATTCATCACAGGAAACATTGGTATGATGCTGTAATATGAGAGCAGGGAAGCAACTGGACGAGGCAGCAGATATTTTAAAGACCCTTTGTTAGTTTGTCACTAAGGCTGGATTAAAATCTTTTGACTTTAGCAGTCAAATAGGATTACTTACTGTCCAAGACATGTTTCTTCTTCTCTGCCTGATCTTGAGAGTGTTGTGATAAAAGAATCACTGTTCTTTTATCCCTTTAGGATTACACTACTGAAATGAAGCATACATAAAGCTTTAATTTAAATCTGGGCAGAACCTAGCATTGATTTTTCTTGCTGAATTTCCACATTTGTAAAGATTTTCAAAGGAATGTAAAAAAAAAAAAAATCCAAAACAACAAACAAACCAAAACAAAACCAAAAAAAAGCTTGAGCTTTATTAGGAACAGATATACCTGCTCATAGTATAGAGTCTGAAATGAATCCTATATCATACCAGAGCCAAATTCTTTAAAATCTGCACTACTGATTACTAATTCTGACCTCTAAATACATCATACACCTGTTGAAGGTTGTGTCTATCTCACATGCTGAGATATACTGTACCATCCTTCTAGCACTCGTTACCAGGCTTTATTTCAATGAATACTGGAACAGAGTGTGAGATGGTCAATGGGGATGGACTAGGAGTGGAAAAGGAAACACAAAAATGAGTACACACCTGGGGGTCTCACTCCTGATGTGCCTGGGACATGATCAGGACACACAGACAGATCTAGGAACTAGGAAATACTTAGTTAAATTTCCTCCTTCTCATTTTTGACATCTGAAAATCTGCTACACAAATAATTTAAAGAGAGCTGGCCTTTTGTTTTAATTGCTATGGGTTGTGGTTCAGAAGTAAATAACACTTGTGAGTTGGTTGGAGTACACGCAGTTACACTACCACTTGTCTGCAGCACTTCTATATCAAGCATGAAATGAGCCTTGGTATCTAGTAAAACTAGTGTTTCCTAAAGGCAAACCAAATGAAAAGATGCAAACAGAAAGTTGGTTGAATTAGGAATAATTTGATGTGCTTTCTAGCCTACAAGGAGTTATTTTCAACGCAAACTACTCTTTATAAAATCGGAGTCTTTAGTTTTCTACAGTGGTGAAATAAGACACAGATGTTATATCAGTGGATGTTTAACTTGGCCTTTTTGCTATCCTGTATCCTAAAGAAAGGAGACATTAATTATATTACATGAGGAATCACCATTATCCCAAATAGTCAGTTCCTGTGTAAATACTTAGACTGTTAGTTGATACTTTTACTGCTTGTGAAATTTATTGATGGAAGAGAAATTCTGCCTTCAAGCACTGTCTTAGATGTTACAGCTCCAATTCCTTAATCCTTTAAATTCAAAGAGTCATTTTTGTTTGGGATACCAAGTGTATCTGAATTGATGTTGTACTCTGGTTTATTAACTAGAGTGAAAACTACTGCCTGAGATTGTGATTACAAACTGTAATCCACTAAATTACAGGATTACAGCTTCTCCCTGTGTCCCAAAGAAATTCCCTCGTTTTTCTCTCTTTCTTTCTTCAGCTGTCACAGTTTTAACGAGGAAGGAGGTAGCTGGCTGCATTTTTTCATTATTGCCTAGTGGTTAGGGCACCCATGGAAGCTTTCTCAGTTCTGTAACCACTGATTAGTTCATTTGGGATATGAAACAACATTTCCTCCTTTCACACAAACATTTTAGAAAAGGAGTTCCTGACACTGATCCCATGAAGACATCACCCTGAATAATGCACCAAATTATGGGTTTACTGTCCACAGAGTTGTGAATATGCTCAGAATTTTCTCTGCCTCACTAATGGAGACTCCTCAGGGGACTGGAGTCCATTTGGAGATGCCTGACTCCCCAGGCTATGCAGGATCTGCCTTCCTTGGCAATGCTGAGCCATAGGCACTCTGAGCCCACTTGGCCCATGCTGCTCTCAAAAGCCACCGCTGTCAGCTCCTCTCTCTCCCCAGGTGCCCTGATACCAAGGGTGGCAAGCAGCTAGTCCTTTGCCTCATTCTCAAATTCAGGCTTAGGCCAAAAATCTCCATCCCCATTCTGAAGATTGCTCATCTGTGGTTACTTTTATATCTCTTCTACCCAGAGCTGCTTGAAATCTGCTAGACAGCATGTCTTTCTGGCCAGGTCTTTCATTGCATCCATCCTTAATGTTTGTACCTGTAACAGACTCCATCGCAAGCCTGTCACACCACTTGTTTTAAGGGCCAAAAATCACGCTGCAACTGAAAAGGTTTTAACACAAAAGTGTCAGATGGCCTTTGACGAGCTTACAGGATGTCTGTGGTGGAGGAAAACACAAAACGTAGCTTTTCTGACTGCGAGTCATATTTGTCCAAGCATCCAAACTCTCTCTTATCACAGAGATGGCATTAAAAAAACAGATCAGTGCCCACCACAAAGTGACAAAGACCTGGGTGACATATTTGCATCCAGTAATATATGTAAAAAATTGTTTACATTTTTTCTTTTCTATAATAAAAATTAAAAGCTGTTAATGAGCACTCACATGTCCCGTTATCCTTGTTTCTACGGAAATGTCAAATATGTTTAGTAGACATTCACAGAATGGAAATAAAGAGGATGTTTAATTTGTCTATTGTATAGCATACAATATTCACATATACCAATAGTCTGTGAAAGATTATATTCTCAATCATATTTGTCTGTTATGTATATATTCTTTATAACTCTGAAAGTCAGGTCTTATGTCTCTTAGTGAAGGCATACTGCTTTTCCCTGTAAATGACAGCCATCTCATCAAATAATGGTAACAAAAAAAATGTGTTGTGATATTGATTTCCTTCTGTTACATGCCCTGAGGCATAAGAATAAATGAATTATTAATTATTGAGGAACATTACACCACAGCTCCATTAAACCACCTCTGAAGAACATGGTTTACTGAGGGTACAGTGCCACCACAACCAAGTTAATTTAGTTGGCTTTGGCACAGGTGTGGTGGTTTCACCCACAAGTAAGACCATGCAGTCTTGCACTTGCTCCCTCTAACTCCAGTGAGATGGGAAGACAACAAAGGGGCCTATAGATAGAAATGAGGACAGGGACAGCTCAGTCACCAGTTATGGCTACGGGCAAAACAGACTCAAACTTGGGGAAGAAAAATCAATTTAATTTATTACTAATCATCAGAGTAGGATAGTGAGATATAACAACCACATCTTAAAATACCTCCCTCCACTCCTCCCTTCTTCTCGGGCTCAAATTAATTTGCTCCTGATTTTTCTACCTTCTCCCTCGCAGCAGCACAGGAGGCAGGGAATGGGAGTTACAGTCATTTTGTTTATGCTACTCTTTCTGGCATGAGATCCCTTCCATGGGCTGCGAGAGCCCAGGAACAAAATGTTCCAACACAAGCTTCCCATGGAGTCACAGGTCTTTTCAGGCACAGCTCCCAGCTCTGGCATGGGGACATCCATGGGCTGCAGACAGGTCTCCAGTCCAGCTCACCTCCACCTTAGAGTTCCTAGTGTGGCCTCTCCTCAAGGTTCTCTCCTTGTTTTTTTAAAACCAGCTCTTCCCTCATAATTATTGATTCGAAGGGGTGTTTCTGTACTGCTAATTGGCTCAACCTGGGCTGCAGGTGGGTCCTCTGCCTTGGAGTCAGGTGAGCTTCATGAAGCTTCTCACAGAGGCCATCAATGTAGCACCTTCCCTCACTATTAAAAGTGCCCCCCACATACACAAACCCAACACAACAGGACAGAAGAAATGCTTTGACCCAAATTCCTGATTCCTTTGCTAGAAATTAAACTGTTTTGTATGGCTTTGTAAGTACTGACAGTGTGAGAAATTGGCCCAACAATAAAGCATAGCATACTATTGCCATTTGGAAAATATTCTGAGAGGTAATAACAAAAAAAGTAAGCACTGAATATGCTCATAATTTCTGAACAGGTAGTTGTCATCACTGGCTAGTTTATTAAGTATTCACCTCTTTCCCTCATGCAACTGTTTGTTGTTTTTTTTTTTCTCCTTGATGCACAATTTGCTCCTTACTGTAGAGATCTAGCAGAAACAACAGCTTTAAAGTAAAGCATCTTTTCTGTTTTTTTTTTTTTTTTCTTACCCTAAGGAACAATCTACATGGAATCTTAGCTGACTTTACAGGAGATCAAGAAGGAATGAAAACATACTTGCCAAGAAGAACTTGTGACTCAAAAATCTGATGCAGCACAAGTGCCTATACTACTGCTATTCTTCATGAGACCATGCAACATTTAAAACCAGAGGCTGGACAAATACTTTAGTTGATAGCTAAAAAAAAAAGAGAATTTCAGGATTTTATCAACAGTTCTAAGATGAGCTGTTTTAAGTGAAATCATATACTCACTAGGGAAACACAAAGGAATTGGGATACCAACAGTTTTGTGCAGTTATAAACATTGAAGAGATAAAAAGAAAAATGTTTGTCTCATTCATTTTTCATTCCCCAATCTAAAAATGTATAGGAAAATTTGCTTTAATGGAAAGTCCTGAGGCATATTTTGATTAGGGCATATTTTGATGAGGGATTATATATTTACATATTTTAATGAATAATAAATACCTGCTGTATGTAGAAAGCTTAAATATTTTTCATACAGATTTTTTTTTCTTTCTTCCTCATTTATGTAACACATAAACTAAGTTTTTTTTCCAATTAAAGGCACAGATGAGATAGGGGAAGACTCAGTCAGCAGGATATTCATCATGCATTGCTAAAAATTTAAAGTTCTTTTTTCACTGTAGAAAGGAGTGGATCTTCTCTTGACAGAAACCCACTGAAAGCAAACAATGCTCCCCTTAATGTCAAGAAATCCCACAATGCCCTGTGGAGCAAAAGCACCGTTTGTGTTTGTGGTTAGATCTTGAACCTTACCTTCTACAAGTTAAACTGTGATAGAAAAAGAGGGAATAGTCTTCAAAAGTGTTTCTCATTTGTGCTGAGACAGAAACCCCTGTATTTGGAGGAACTCTACAGGGTAATTACAAGAGAAACCTTGTAAGTCACTAACTCAAAAGCTACTGTGGTGAGTTGACTTTGCCTGAATTCCAGGTGCCCACCAAGCCACTCTATCACCCCCTTCCTCAGCAGGATGGGAGGGGAGAAAATAAGATGCAACAAAATAAACCCCAAACTCATGGGTTGAGACAAAAGACAGTTTAATAGAAGCAAAGCAAAGCTGTGCATGCAGAAGGAAAAGAACAAAATATTTATTCTCTAATTTCCATCAGCAGGTGATGTTTGGCCAACTCCTGGGAAGCAGGGTTTCATATGCATTGCAGTTCCCAGAGGACAAACAAGAGTAACAAATGCCCCCTTTTCCCCCTCCTTTCCCCTTGCTTTTATTTCTGAGCAGATGTCATATGATATGGAATATCCCTTTAGTCAGTTTAGATCAGCTGTCTTGGCTGTGTCCCCTCCCAAGACCTTCCCCACCCGCAGCCTGCTGGGGGGAGAAATGTTGGAGAGCCAGCCTTGATGCTGTGCTCGCGCTGCTCGGCAGTAACAAAAACACTGCTGTGTTATCAACACCCCTTGAGCCACCAATACAAAACACAGCCCTGTGAGGGCTGCTGTGGGGAAAATTAACTCCATCCCAGTCAGACCTAATAGAGCTACACTACTACAGCCTTTCAAAGTAAGTTTGGTTGGATGGCTGAAATAGAACAGGAACTTAATACCAACTTTTATCTAATAGCAACAGCTTCGTATTATGTGATTGCTTCAGGTAATGGAGGCCTGGACCTGACAGCTTGAGATTGCTCTTGATTTAGTGCTAGTTTTGAAGTAGGAAAGTAATTTATCTCCTGATTATTCTGACAATTATTACTGGAGACAGCAGTTCTAGAAAACAGGGGTCCAAACCTTTTCTGTCACCATGTCCTGAGAAGTGCCTCAGCTGGCAAAGACCTTTTACTGTGAGAAGCTCATAAAACTCAGGTGAATTAGGTTCTTTCAAATCCCTTCCAAAATAAATCCTTAATTTCTGATTCTTCTATTCTTCTTTGATGTGCATATGTTTAGTAGAAAGTTTTTACTTATTTGGTGATTTCTGTGTTTTAAACAGGTTTATTCTCACTTTTTTGCTGAATAGTTCACTTAAAGAATAAATCTGAAGCCAGACAGCAGAATTTTTTTTTTTTGTTCTTAATTTTATTGATAATGAAATAAAATCAAAAACTAACCAATAACCAAATGAAAAAAACAGATGTCAGGTACTAAATAGTTATTTGATTTATTGTTTTTTAACTTGTATTTGAATATTTTGTATGATATATTGCAAAATGAAGATGTTTCCGGGAAAATTTATGAAATCGGTTAAGCTGAAACTAAGCATCTTTTTTTTTTCATTTAGACTAGTGAAAAAGCAGAGCTCCTTCTTCTGATTAATTTTGTCTATATATTTATGTTTGACATCCAAAAAAGGAAATTTTAATGTAAAATGTTCACCTTTCCACATAAACATAAACCTGTCCCATTTTCTATGCATATAAAGAGATGGAATGGTCTTATAATAAAACCTCATTTAAGACTTTAAAGTGGGGCCTCTGTTTTTCCAGTAGTAGTCAGAAGTTCAAATGTTAGGAATTCTTTAGGAAAGTCATAAAGAACAAAATGGAAAATTTCGATATGTGTGCCCACATATTAAGTACCGATGCAAGTCTGCTCCCTGACTTTCAGTAAGGGTATTTTGAGTGATGAGTCCTCCCCAAGCAGTCTTCTGATGTCCTTATGCCTCCTTTGTAACACTTATATATATCAGCAGGGGCACAGACCTATCCTAATCGTTGCTCCAATTATAGACCAATTATTGGTTAACCCGCAGATACTGCTGGCTGGAAGGGCAGTATACAATTTTGAGAGCAAACAAAAACGAAAAAAAGTTGTGAAAGCCCCTCTCCAGAACTTCATACCTTTCTGGAAGACTGGATTTTTAGTCAAATGCTAAATCCACCGACAGTTGCATTTATTTCTCTTCATCCTTTCTGGAGGCCACCAGGCACTTCATGCTTTTTGCAGCCTTTGGAGGAAGGTTTCACAGAATGTCAAATGCCCATAACATTAGTTTTTCATATTAAATGTTCCCAGCCTAAATGTTAGGCTCACACATCAAGATGTGTACACCACCTGATCTTCTCAGATTGGTAAATATGAGGAAAGGATTAGGGAGAAAAAATGTTTTCTCCAGTGAGATGTGAAGGTCTGTTTCTTTTCTTTCCCATAAATTCATGACACAGGCATGTAACATAATCAAGAGCTTGATGACTCTCCAAGGATCTAATAAAGCATAATAAAATTATATTACATTAAAAACACTTGAATAAAATCATTTGAATATTATCCATGAAATTATCTTGTGTAGTTAAACTGAAAAATGATCTTAGAATTTCAGAGGGATTTGATTAGTTCTGTATTTTTTCCTGAAAAAGTCTTGTCCATCTGTCACTCTTCAAATTCATATGACTTTTAAACTGTTTTGCACACTGAAGCATGTAATTATCATTAATGTCAACCTTGCAGCTGCTTTTCAGTGTTCTTCAATTCAAAAAAATGTGGGTAAGGAAACAGGAAAGAATCTGTACATATTAAGTAAAATTGGAGGAGCAAGATTTGTAAGGAGAGGACATAACTCCTTACTAGGTTAGCTGAAACGATTGGAAGAATTCAGAGGTTTGAGAGACATGGGAGAACTTAATGAAGAAACTGTGAGACACTGAGGTTTTTTCTGGGTTTTTTTCCTCTGTCATCTTTGGAGGTATAATTTCCTCCAGAAATGTTGCTCTTTTCACATGCTTTGATGCTTACAGTTAACATAGCACTACTTTTACAAATAATAGGTGTTCCTTGATGCAATTTAGAGAAGCTAAGAAGTTAGAAAAAACTATTAAAAGCTCATGATTTGCATTCATCCTTCTTTTAAGTCTTGACTTAATTTCAGGACATTTAGAAGGAATCCTCTAAACTTATATTACCTAAATCTAATCTCAGGTCTCCTGTTGCACCAACACACTTGTAGTTGTTCTTGCAATATATCATCCATGTTCACATTCCTGATAACTGATTAAGTGTTGACTTCTATTGTCATGCCTTAATCCCTGGTTTGTACATGATGGCAAAAAAACCAGTTCTGATTAAGGAATACAAAACCTTAGGATTTACTAGGTGCTGAAAGATCCTGCTATGTTCTCTGTAACATTTTATTTCAGTTTTTACTAGCTTGAATTTAAAGTAAACCTTTCAGTATAAATAGTGGTGTTTTGATATTCAGTTATCACAAAGTTCTAGAAAAGAAGCTTAGTAGTTTTCTCATATAAGAAATGTAAATAGTAGTCTAAACATGTAATAAAATCTCCCAGTTTCATGAATAATAAAACTAAATTGTCAGACAAGGTTGCCTATCAGTGAAACTTTTGAAATATTTATACACTAATTTTGGTTTCAGTAAGAGATTGAAAAAAAACTATAGCATCAGACAACATAGTGTGTTAATATCTCTACTGAGAATTTTTTTAAAAGCAGAAGATTATTCTAAGAAGCATTGTCATGCGCTGTAACTTTTATTCTTTCCACAAAACCTTCTGTCTCTAAACTTTTACAGTAGCATGAGAAAAGTATTTTTTATTATTTATTCTGTATGTCTAACAAATCAGATTTTATTTGGGGCTAGTGATTCTTTTTGTTTTTTCTATAGTAGTATATGATGTATAAAAGAGATGCATTTTATTATTTGCCTTTTTTTCTAGCATTATTTTTTGAATGGAGGTTTGGGGGTTTTGGGGGTTTTTTTCTGCAGTACAGATTCTTTATAAGCACAAAGTTACACAGCTTTCACAACAGGACACCAGTTATGAGGGAACTTTATTTATTTTTATTGTCTTTCTTTAAATATAGGACTTTCTGTTCAGTGGTCCAACCAGCCAGCTCTACAGTCCCCTCAGGCTCTTTTCTGTGCTAAGGGCTTTTATAATATCCAAGGTTTCTAGTCTTTGTGGCTGGAAGAAAGCCTTCAAACATCATTCAGCCACCACACTCCCATCGATGGTAAGACTGATAGATTGAGAAGTTTTGTAGTTTCCAGTTGTCTAAAAGGCACAGTGATTGATTCTAAGGCAAATTACAAGGTCTCAGTGCTGGCACTGTTAGCAGCTGTACTGCCAATTGCTGCAGGAAGAGAATCCTGCTGCTTTGAGACTACTGGAGAAACTTGAGTACCCTTGAAGCTTACTTTCCCCCCAAATCAGTTTGTAAATTGAAACAGCATGGGACTTCCACTATAATGTAATAAATATACTGTAATCTCAGTTTAATTATATCCATTCAATGCACACGGGTTATTTTGAAGGAAAAGCTATTAGTCTATTTCCTAGTATTCTGTATTTTGAACGTATTTTTCAAGTTCATTAAACCAAAAACATATGTCCAAATTGATCTCTTTGCAAATACATGTGAAATAAATGATGAGTATATGGTATTCAAGCCCATTACTCAGATTTCTCCTTTAGCCCATGCATTGGGCAGAGGAGCACTTGCTTTCCAAGATGTCATCTGCACTAGACTCACAGGTTGAGGCAGATGTGTCCTATGTCACAGAAGTGTCACCTTTTTTTTTTTTTTTTTTTTTTGCACACCAGGTAGGTGAATAGTGCTTGGCTCTGTTTGCACTCTGGCTTCCCCTTCTGATGTTGTGAACCTCCATTTCATCCATTTGTTTCTGTGGATATAGGTTTTCTAGCAACTGTAATTTTTCTGGTAAGCAGACTCAACTTGTTCCCCTCCTAATGCAGCAAATGCTGTGAGCTGGATGGTAAGCATCTCTCACTGACCAGCTAAATTACATCCCATAAAAAAAGTCACTTGTAAATGAAACTAAGAATTGCTTCAGGTCAAGAGAGTCAGGTAATTTCTCTTATGCATACACATACACACAGTCTTCTGTCACTGATAATTTTGTTGCTATTCCAAGTAGCACAGCATATTCAAACTCAGGAAGTAGCAACCATATGGCCATAAATTAAGAAAACTGTTGCAGAGTTTCCAACTCATAGCTCGTGCAGTCCAATATCCTGTTTCTAGAGGTTATTACTAAAAGCTCTATAGGGAAAATATAACCAATTTTGCATGAAAATATGCCCAATCACATTATATTTCCTTCTAATCTTAATAGAGTTGTATCTAAACCTTCAGGCATGAGGGTTAATATTTTTTTGAAAATGTTCTAGTATTAACTGTTGCATCTCAGGGTAGTCTTGTTATCCATTCAGTGTGGCCTTTGGGGGACCAGATAAGCATTAGGCCTTAGCATCTTATCAGTCAAAAACTCCCTGGCAAAACTGTAGAGTGAAAAAATAAACAAAACTGTAACTCCTATCTGCTTCACATTGTCCTCCTTTTATTCTCATACCTTTGTTTAAAATAATAGTCTTAAAAAAGATAAATCCATGAGAAACCAGTATATTGTACTTCCTTTTCTCTTCCTAAGGCTGCTGAATGCCTTCTCTTTTTTACCCACCTGTGGGATACAACAAGAATTTTTGTGAAAACAAGCATTATTTTTATATAATCCCAACTTTGTCACTAACACATTCCTTTAAATATAAAATAATTTTGTAATCTTTATAACTATTACAATGAAACTCTTTTTGATATCTATTTAAGAACTCCTTATGAGCATCATCTGTCCAATCTATAGCTATTACGTGGGAACAAATAAATTCAGGTGTTGCATCACAGTCACGAGAGATCTTTGAAATTAGTTCCATACCTGTTCAATTATTGTGCTTATATAGTAGTGGTGTTTGAATTAGAAGCTATCTGAAACTCATTATCTTACCTTCCAGAAGTTTTTGCAAAACAGTTTTTTGATTTGCCTAATAATTTAGGGATCAGCCACTTCAAACCTGTTGTCAGCCCTGGATGACTGATTATTATTGGGCAGTAACTTAGTTAAAAGACATTAATTGCTAAGATATTTTATAAAGGTGTTGTTAAGTTGGTTGGTTGGTTTTTTATCTATAGTTTGATTAAAAAATGTAAGCCTTGATAAGGAAATCCAAGTAGTTACCAAAGACAAATAAAAGAGTTTGATGTATTAAAGGTCTTTTTATTAGGCAGTTAATTTGAGGATACTCCTAATAGAGCAAAGATACATTTACTTAACACTGGAAGGGAAAAAGCTCTGATTCCACTTAAGGGGAGAATAGACTGAGTTTCAGGACAAAAGATTAAATAGATCTAAACACTGTGGAAGACTTTCAAGACAAATCTGGTAATAAACCCCAGCATGCTTCCCTAAGAAAGAAGAGATGGTATGTTCAGAGCCTGAACGCCTGACTAGCATGTTGTGAACAAAGAATCCAAAATTAATTTTGCCACAGGAGAAGATTAAAGTTTGTGAGTGAAACTTGTTTCAGGTCAAGCATATAGGTGATCAAATCAGTTGAGTTGCAAATGGATCAGGGAACTGAAATACAAGGTTATTCTTCAAACAGTGTTATAATTTATACTTTTGTGGTAAAAGCAGTAGAATAGAACAGTAACTACTAATATACCTATGACAGCAAAGTCTGTGTGTCGGACAAAGTCTGAAGTGATGGATAAATATTGGTATTATGACCACGGATTAAAATTAGTCTTAATCCCTACAAAAGAATAAATTGTCATCAAAGAAAAAGCTATCAAGCTTTGTCTTCCCTTTCAAAATGTTGTAAGAGTTAGCAGAGTCAATATCACATTATTTAATGTTTTAAGAGCGTTTGAAACAGAAAATTAAATGCTGCAGGTATACGGTGTTCAAAGGGTTTGACCTCATTGTAGTAATGATAAATCAAGAGGAATGCTTTTCAGATTATCAGAAGAATTGGTTTTAAACAGCATGAGATCAGAATCATCCCCCTACTATTTAAAGAGAAATCTTTTTGGACTACGTGACACTGGAACAAATTCAGTAATTACCACATCTCAGTACTGTAAGAAAGAGAGAGGCAAATTAGAGACTGTCTAAAATAGAATTACATAGAATACTTGAAAATATTATACCCTGAATCAGGTAGAAGGAAAGAAAATGAAGAAATTAATAAAGCAACAGGAAAGATTGATTGTAAGAGAGAAAGACGAAAAAGAAGACTCAGTAAAGGCAGTATGAAAGAAAACCTTGAAAGAGAGGGATGAATATCCTATCTTAGGTGGAGACAGTGTAAAATGAATATCAAATTGACCTGAGGTCAGATCTAAGCATCAAAGCAGATGTTCATTATCCACCCACAGAGACTTAAAATCTACCAGCAAGGGAATCCAGTGCTGACTCTTCCCTTGCCACAACATGGTCTGTGATCAAAGGGTTTGCTAGCTCCAAGAGCATGACAAAGCCTTTCATCTCCATGCTCTCATGTCATGCTGCCTCTCATCCTTGCACCAAAGGGTGCAATGCCCAGGCAGCCAGTGTCTCACACCTTTGTAGTAACATGAATGCCCCTGCCTTAGATAAAAATAATAATAATACTAAAAATCTTTCCTGTGACAGAATTACCTGGTGTAATGGGCTAGTAGGAAAAAATCAGAGCACTCTATTTGCATGATTAGAGAGAGAAGAGAAATCAGGGAAAAAGAGAGTCTAGTAAATGGGATGAAGGGCAGCAGTAGGAGCCTCATGGTCTTTGGAGAGTGGAGGCAGAGGGAGGGGAGAAAGAAAGCTCTGCTTGATCTGAGTTTTTGAAAATTACTCAGTCTTCTGCAAGTGCTTCAGCGATGTGAGGATCCAGCAGTTACTGGTTCACTGACTATACATGCAGAGCTAAAAAAATACAAAAAATATTACTGGGCTTATGAAATGGAGGCAGAGAGAAAGCTAATGATCCCATATCTGGAGAAAGATAAGCTCAGCAAAGAGGCACAGGTTGAAGCTCAAGAAGCAGAGGATCGAACAGTGCTTTTTGAAAGTCATAGTAAAGAAAGATTTTGGCAATGGAGTAATCCTTGAGGAGTCATAGAAAAAGGACAGAAGGATAGATAACAACAATTATGTAGAAAGAAAATAATAGAAGATTATACAAAGCAGATGAACAAAACAAAAATCAGAAGCAGCAAAACTGGTAAAAGAAGAAAATAACTATGGTCTCAAATATACCAACAGACACAGATGCCTGACTGGCTGCCTCAGCAGATCCAGGATCTAAGTGCCTAGATAACATCTGGACATATTTTGGAGATGCAACAGCCAGACCACTGAGTTAGTCCAGCGTTAGCCAATGGGGGAAAGAAGTCGCACCCATCCAATTACTCCTTCCTACTATCACTGCTGCTTGCTGGTCAGCCTCCAGTGCCACTTGAGGCTCTCAGTCTGAAGAGTCTCCAAGGATGAGCCTCCCTTCACTGCTTCACAGTTTCTGCTGCCCTTTCACCAAAGATCACAGTGATCAGTGTACTGCCTGGAGAGGTGGGATCAAAGCCCTACTTCACCTCAGGTCCTATGCCCAGTCCACATTCATGGCCTACAAAAAGACTCACCACACTGGAGAGAGAAAAAAAGGCTGTGAGTTACAACATCTGTGTTTGAGAAGATGCTCTTCAGGCTACTTTTCAGCAATGAATAATTCCCTGTTCTCTTAGTGACAGTTACTCTGTTTATATTCCAGCTGAGACAGTAACCAAATATTGACCAATATTTTATTCCAAATAATCTGCCATCTGAACTGAAAACTCCTTTCAAACTTTTTTTTTTTTTGCAGTTCTTTTTTTGTGGTCTTAGGACAGCAGCTCCACTTGCTTATTTATTTAATAGAAGCTTCCTGGCTCTTCAGTGATGTTCAGTGTCAGAGAATGTGTAGGCAGCAGCTCATGATAAGACAAAAGATACAATCCTCCAGTCTAAAGGGGAGTAGAGAAAACAAAGAGAGAAGCATGGCAGGAGGAATTGCTTAGAGAAGTGGATGAAGCTAAGTCTTTGCTCATCAAATGTTCATTGGCAAATCAGAGAAGCCACATAAGGTATCACCAGCAAAATATAAAAGACTGAATCTTTTTCTTTGGGTATTTGCTTCCTGTTTGAAGATTTTCTTTTTCTCCAAGCCAGAGCTTTGCCTTTACAGGTGTTTCACTGCCAGCAAAATGCTACTTCCTCACACATTTCTCAACATTTGTTTCTGAGTTTCCAAGCCACACTGCGTTTTATCTGCAACTATTACTAGATTTTGCTGGCTCAAAATTACTCCTTAAATTAAGGAGCTCCCAGAGGCTGAAAATAATTCTAAAATTTTACACAGTTCTAAGGAATCAGCAGTTCAGAGCTGTTCCTGACTGCAATGCAATGTGGTGACTGATTTTGTTCCATATGAGGATTAGTCTCCTACCATTAAGTGGTTTTCATTATGAACCCCAACATCTGCTGACAGTGGAGTCATGACACTGTCATGGAATAATGAACATTCCTTCTGAGGAATGTTACATCTGCAATGAGAATTCACACAGAGTTACTGGAAACTGAGTACTCTTTAGTTTTGTGGACACTTACGAAACAGTATTATGTATAAACCCTCAAAGGCTCCTAATTAGGATTTGTGTGCAACATGGGCAATTTTCTTCAAAAACTTGCCTGTAATCTAGTGTATAGCATTATTATTCATGCTTTGAGCAATGTATCCTATTTGGAAAACCTATTTCAATCTGAACTTTGATCAGTAGACTAATTTTTTCTCTAAAATATGTAAAATTGTGGAATCTGTTTAAAATTGATAGATTACTAGTATCAATCAGTTACCATTTATCAGCATCAGGAATTGGTGCCATGGTCCCATGAGAAATAATTTTTACTGAACGTACATTTTCTAAAGTGAATCATGATCTGAAGACAACAAACTCTTAAGGCATCTTCAGAGTCCTTATTTATTGAAAAGGGATGGATTGGTTAAAAAAGTGTGTTACTATTATCATACCTCCAGATAGGATACAGGAACAGTACTTATCTCTGAAAACTCAAGGTAAGTAAAGATCAAAGCAAAGCTCAAGGAAAAACAATGTTTTGAATATGATGCAGGAAAAATGGAAGAAAGCCATTTAACAAAAAAACAACAAAAAAAATATTGTTACTGCTATAATGTTCAAGACCATGAGCTAGTCCTGTTGAATTCAGGGCAAATTTTGTTAGGATTTGGAATAAATTCAACTTCTTTTAATCCTTCACATTCTTTCAGATTCCCCACACCTCAGATTTTTCACAAATCCATTAGCAAATATTACTATTTAAATAAAAATGGAGCAGTATATCTGTAACATAGTAGTATACTATCCATAATTTCAATTTTCTTCTTTGAAAGCCTAAGTCAACTGACCAAAATATTAACAGAAAATAATTAGAAAGGAACACTTTCCTGAACCCAGCTGGTAGGAGCTTGTCCTTGAGCATGGGCACTAATGTACACACATGTACAAGCCACATTTCACCAGATGCAGCTCTACAAAGCAATATGACAGTGATATCCCTTTATCCAAAGACGGATGATGTATCAATGATACCAGTCTGATCTGAGGATGAACACTGCCCTGTGGCACTCAGCTCTGCTTGCTGTGGGAAGAGCCAAAGTGAGCACAGTCTTCATTCATAGGAATCTGGACTGAAAAAAGAAAAAGATTGAACCTGAATGTCAAGATTAAGAACTCGTTTTAGTGGTCAGATGTTGAGGTAGATCAGGAGCTTTCTTTGGAGTAGAGAATATTTGCATCAATTATATGTCTCTCTTAACTATGTATAACTATATAACTTTATAACTATATAACTATATAACTATAAAGGAAAGCAAAGAAACCAAATTTGAAAGTGTCTTTCAAACAAAGATATACAATATTTAGAAGCCCAACTCAACAACATAGGCACTTAATATGGAGCTCACTGAGACTTTTTGATTGTAGTTGGATCTGTCCAGAGAAACCTCACATGTGCACTTTTCTGCGAACTAATTTCATCAAGATTTGCTAGATATTTATAAGCTTTTTCCTGGTAAGAGAAAGATAAGAGATTTTCTGTTTATTCCTTTGAACAATGTAGCTAGCATTGGTGAGAGAGATGGGTTTATACTGCGCAGTTTGTGGACTTCTCACTGGAATTCTAGAGGACTTTCTCTGCTAATAGCCAAGTGCTAAAGAATATATTTAATTATTCTTTATACAGCATCAGGGAATCAAATTATATATTCCCTTGTTGATGATGAATCACAAAATATATATATAACTTGCATAAATTCACTTTGTATACCTATATGGTGAATATTTCTCTGCGACATATACTGTTCAGTATTAATAATTTTTACATACAACTTATTTTAAATTAACATAACCTGAAGTATCTTTGTGCCTTGTCTTTGGAACAACAACAACAACAAAAAGGTCTTTATCAAATACAAAGTCTTTTAAATTATTTAGGCTAGTGTAGTACAAATATAGACTTGCTGTATTAATTATTTCTTTCATAATTATTACATCTTGTAACCTCTGATCTGTTTTGAAGTAAATTAAAATGTAAATGTTTACCTTTAAAAAAGACCTATTACTCATTTAGGTTATAGATGAAATGTTCATAAAATACAAACCCTTTATTTTCAAATATTGATGCCACCAATAAAAAAGGAATTTAATTTTATATCTATGAAATTAAATGCTTTTGGAAACATTCAAAGGATGTACAAATGTAAACAAACAGATCCCAGTATTAGTCTGCTGATCAGTATTTCATTTGAAACATCTGATAAAAGAAGATATCAGGCAACACAGGATGTAGCCAAAGGATCCTTTTGAGCTAATTTTTCTTTAAAGAAATCAAGGTTAAACAATTACTCCGGTTACCTTCTAAGCAAGCGTGGCATAGGAAAACTACAGATACTCCATTTCTTTAACAAGCTCCATGTGTGTTATTAGCCTTGCATGTACAGAGAGACAATATTCTCTGTCTCCCCATAGGAGTACATGCTCTACAGAGGAAAAGAAAAGACAGGAAAACAAAATGGAGAGTGAAAAAATGAAAAATATCTTGACAACAAAAGTTCTGCCACCTATAACTAATTACCAAGAATTTAGAAAACTTAGACTCTCAAAATCAATTTATTTCATGAAGTAGCAGCCTTCAACCAAATGGACCAAGCTGGAAAGCCAAAGTCCAGAGCATGAGTAGTAAGTAGGAGACCAAAGAGCATGTAGGCAAACTCCTTTTCTTTTTCAAGACGGGAGAGATCCCCCTCCATCTGACTTATGTATGTCATGCATTTCAAATACTCCACCTGGTGTTAGTCAGTCACCCATGCCTTTGCATCTCCTTCTCTGAGAAAAGTTTATTTTACAAAGTAATCAGTCTGGAGCTAAATATATCATCATCCATCACTTAAATCTACATAAATAATAGAAGATATGTAAAATAACTCACAACTGGCATCTCCAGCAGCATAGAGGCTTATGGATGAACTTTCAGGCAGCTCTGGATCCCTCTTTCTGGTAAGTTTAAGCAATTTGTTGCATTATATTTGCACATATTTTTCTTCTGCTACAGCGATCTATTTGCCCTTTTTCATTGTGCATCTTTAGCAGTATGTTAGATATGCTCTAAAGAACAAACCTGATAAAAATATTCCAATTCTTATCATTAGGAGTGTTTGAGGAAAACCAAAAGGCAACTGCATGTATTCAAGGCAGGTTCAGTATATCACAATAACAAGAGTTTCTTCTATAAGTTCAACACTGGTTTTGAGTCATACAGTGCTCTCCTATGTTAGTGAATCTCAATGTGCTCAGAAAAGACATTTCAGGTATTTTATAGCAAAGCTATATGAAGCAATGACAGTAGAAAGTGAGAATAAACTTCTGTACATTCAGTTCAATGTAAATGAAAAAGTTAAACCACCCTAAATACCTTTGTAGTGAAAAACTTAAGACAAAGGTTGCAGTTTAGAAGAAAGTTAGATAGTTTGAGGGGGGAAAAAAAAAAAAAAGGTAGCTGCTCTGAATAAAAATTCTTTGCAACTTCTACAACAAAATTATTTATAAAATCATAGAATGGTTAGGGTTGGAAGGAGCCTTAAAGACCATCTAGTTCCAACCCCCCTGCCATTCTCAGGGACACCTTACACTAGACCAGGTTTCTCAGAGCCTCATCCAACCTGTCTTTAAACACTTCCAGGGAGGGGGCATCCACAACTTCCTTGGGCAACCTGTTCCAGTGTCTCACCACCCTCACAGGAAAGAATTTCTTCCTAATATCTAATCTAAACCTACCTTCTTTTAGTTTAGAGCCATTTCCCCTTGTTCTATCATTAGCTGCCTTTATATTTCTTCTCAAGTAAAGATTTTTAACTTTTAACTCTTAACTTTTAACCTTTTAACTTCTTTGTAGTTCAGCTTTTCAAACTTCAGTCATAAGCCAAACACAAATTGTAAAAATCAGGCAAAGCAAGGTTAAATCATCATACCTATTGCTCAGTTCTGTCTTCTCAAAAATTCAGGCACCCAAAACCAGTGATACTTTATATTTTCTTTGCAGATAGGAAATCAAATCAAGTGGAAACAACAGAACTCTTGTAGTACATACAATATGGAAGAAAAAAATACATTAGCAAAGATCAATAAGGAGAAAAATATAAAGCAGAGATACCAAAATCAAATCGCAACTCTTGAAGGTATGATCCAACAGGAAATGTGCACATACTTCGGCAGAACGAGTATTTCTCTTCCAGAGGATGAGCCTATTTCTGAAAGACCACATTAAATGAGCTTATTGAAAGTGAGTCTGAATTAATAATTTCTTTGAGTGAGTCAATACATATCCTAGAGTATCTGAGAGCAGAGGGACAAATAAGGATGTAAGGACACTGTGATGATCCCTAGAGCTGAATTTTTCAAAAGAATGTATCTATGTCCTGCTTAGAACAAGTTAGGCATCTCCCTAGGTGGATTTGCAAAGATGTTTTAAATATATATCTGAACATACTTAATAAATAACAAATAAAACTCTGTCCAATACTCAGCTGTATATCTCACACTTTTTGAGCCATAGTGCTGCTGTAGAAAGAGCTATATTTTATTTGTAGCTTTGTGATTTGTACACTGAAATCTTTGAAGATTAAACAGTGTGTAATTAGAAAAATTATTATTTTCATTTTTTGGGAATTAATTCTTAAACTTAGTTGAAATACTACTTGTCAAATCTCCGTTGAGAAGTTAATAAATGTTTTTCACGTTATGAGCTACTGAATTCTGATACAATCATAATTATAGCTGAACAAATGCTGATGGTATGAAAAGAGTATGTTTTCCTTAATATAAGCAAAAATATATCTAACTTCCCCTACAGACAGAAATAAGACTTCTAAGAATGGGAAACTATCACAGATTTTGTATCACATCCTGTCTTTTTTATTGAAGTCTTCTATTCACATTACACACTGAGAAACACAAGTACTTTGGGAAAAAAATATTCCTCCTGAAAATGCCTTGAACATTATCTTAAAATGTTAATCCAAAGATTGCACAGTTAGAAACCAAATATAGTTTTGTTGAAAGATTGAGTTATTGAGACTGAAATAGTGACTAGGCCTTTCATATTTTTAGAAGGACATTTCTGAGTCACTGCCAGTGAGTAGCTTCACCTTCCCTACTAGTTAATAACAAATCTTTCACAGATGTGATGTACCAAATACCAACAGATCAGACCTACAGTTCATATTGACACGCACTTGTGTGGTCTCTATTTGCAGATGGAAAATAATGCGCCACCATTGAACATTTGCAACAAAAAAAATGTCCTTACAGTACTGAAGAAATCCTAAGAGAGGAAAAATTCATTTTATAGACAAAAAACCATCAGGTGGAAATTGAGAAGTGGATCAAGATTGTTAGGAGGAACTGGTGAAATTATCAGTTGAATAATTTGTCCAGTTCTGGTACCAATCCTTAAAAGAAGGTGAGAAACTGAAATACATCTTGAAAAGACCTAGAAAACTGATCATGGTGACCAGATTACATAGTATGGGGAGAAACAATTGTTTAAATCTGTAATAGCAATTTATTTAAAATAAATAAATATATACATACATACGTACATAAATATTATTCGCAAAATAGGATTTTTTAAAACTTGAATCTGTTCACAGGGAAATATTACTTTCATATACTTTTTAAATCCAAAAATGTTGTTAAGAAGAGCTAAAATTGTTGAAATATCCTTCTCTGTTTTTCTTCTAAATGTCAAAAGAAGTAGGTTTTCCACAGTGTAATGATGCTTTCCCTATTACTAAACAACTAACACTTTAAAATTGGAAAAAAGTCAGTATTGAATTGAAATATCTCAAAATTATTTAAGCAAGTTTTAAAGATTTTACTGATTCACAAATGTATAAACTACTGATTCACAAACAGCAATTTATATATAAATTAATATATCTGTATATATATTTAACTTTTCATATTTTCTTGAGACCAAAAATTCCAACCACTACAGCTGTACAGCCAAACAAAGATGATGTTAAAAGATGTATACATCATAGCCATAGAAACGACCTAAGCTGCAAATAGGAAAGATTCTTCAGGCTCTCCAAATAAAATCATGTCAAGAAAAGAGCTCTAGCAAGCCTCCAATAAGAAGTTGAAATTTGAAACTAGAAAAATTAATATTAAAAGCAAAGGTAAGAAAATTTTCAACTTCTAAAATATAGCTGGCAACTAAGGGTTGAATTGGGAATGATTTAATGGAATTCTGCTGTACACATTTATTCAAAGGTCAGATGACATAATCAGAACAATCCCTCTTGGCCTTAAAATCTATGCCTCTCCAAATACATAATTGATGATTATGCAATCACATATCTGTGGGGAATGTTTCTTCCTACTCTGTTAGATGGGTAAGCTTATATTTGATCCTACATCATGAGTATTGATATCTATTATACATTTTCAGATTAGCTAATGCAATTATGCATGATATTACAATTAGTCATATATATCAAATTGTTTTTAACCTATTAGGCAATTATCCACAGTATTTTCTGACAAGTAGTTTCACTAATTATTTGTTGTATGAAGAGTGTACATATTTTTAATTATATTAAATTTAATGTGTTTTCATTCCATTTGTTCTATTCGCATTCTAGTATTCCAATTCCTATTCCAATACAACATAGGTAACATGAAGCACAAGTAAATTAAGTTATGCAAAGTCTAGAAAGTCCCTAATCTAGAAATTCTGTATTTTGTCATCTATCAAACATGCAAATTCTGTAACTAACTAAAAGAGAGGTTGCAAAAGAGATAATTTTTTACTGAAGAGTGTAGCAGTATCTGAGGAACCAATGCTCTCATCACAATGTATGTGTATACATAGACATTTATACAAACATATATAGAATATGTGTATGTATAGATATATTTAGTATGTATATGGATCGATAATATCTATAATACATAAACATATCCAAGTGAAATGCTTTGCAGACACCACCTTTCTGCTTTCAGGTGGTTCATGTGAAATTACTGTGGCTAACACTGCAAGTGCAATTGTTGCTGTGTGACTTGAATAATCTGCCCCTGGACTACCAAAACGTGACAGTAAATTTCTAACATTTTAGGATGATGATTTTTATAAATACATACACAAATACTCAAGTATATTAATACATCCTTGGAACTCGTACCAACATGGTATGCATGATAGTAATTAAAAAAAAAAAAAAGACAACTGGATGTGACCATGATTTCCCAGATATCTCATCCTAGTTGCTTTGGCAAAACACAGCCATCAGAGCTGTGCTCATAGTTTTTAATTATAAAGCAGATCCCACAGCAAATGGATCAGAAGAAAAAAAGATTTAGAACATTTTAAAACTGGGTTTTACTTAAACATCTCAGTTTAACAGAATCGTAGCTCAAAACAAATAAGCAGTTTAATGAAACCTATAGTGAATTTACAAGTGTGTACTGTATGTAAAATCTTTGGATCAGAAACACAGACAATAAATAACAGAGAATAGTAAAAAAAAAGTTAATGACGTAACATAATCTCTATTTTATTGTCCCTCAGAATGCTCAGTGCCGTACAAGTGAATCTTAGTTTAATACTCTCCAATTTACATTTCTCTCCTTACCTCCAGAAGGAAAGATCATGCCAATTGTTACACATATGACCAGCAGAACAACAAAGGAGAACCCTGGATCTTTTGCTTTGCAATCCAAGGCTCTGGTGCTGTGGATGTGGTGTCTCAATTGTATTCCTTTATTTCCTGTGTACTGCTAAAATATTTTGGCAGATAAATAATTTTGCTATGCAGATTTCATAGAATCATAGAATACCAAGTTGGAAGGGACCTCAAGGATCATCTGGCCTAACCTTTCTTGGCAAAAGCACAAGTTTTTATTCTTACAAAAACCTTACTATGGCACTTAAGCAGTAGGAACTTATTTTAAATTTACTTTTAATGTAGTATATTGCCTTTCAAAGGCTACCAAAAGCTACCAAATGTTTTAATGAGTGGAAATAAGAATTCAAACATTACTCTGAATAAGAAAAGCCTTATTTGATTACCAAAATTATGGCTCAAATAATAGCTTCGAGTATTACTTCTCCTTGTGGGAAATATAACAAACACTGCTTTGAAGGCAGTTAATTTTGTGAGAAAAGCAGCTTGTATGGGTTTTACATGAAATTATTTTTGTGCCAGAGCTGGAGCATCTGCTTATCTTTTAAAGTACACTCTTCAAATGAATCCCCAGCAAAGAACTTCTACTTCCTTTTTGTTTGCTTCAAACCAAGCATGTCGCTTGACTGTCTTTGGGCACTGCTTTGTTGCATTGTACACAATATTACTCTAACATTGCTATTTTTCTGCAAGAACTAATGCACTTTCTTTTTCTTTTTCTTTTTTTTTTTAAGATAGAACTTGTAGAAAATGTAATATAGGCATATGTTAGATGTTTTGTTTTATCTTAATTAATTTAATAGTTGCATGAGATAGATTCAATAATTTCATTCGTAAATGACCACTGGCACAGGTTGTCCAGAGAGGTTGCAGTCTCTGTCTTTGGAAATACTCAAAACCTGACAGGACATGACCCTGAACACCCTGTTCTGTGTGACCCTGGTCTGAACTGTGATGCTGTGAACTCTGCCATAGCTGTCCTTTTGTGCTGAAAGCCCCAGGTCTCCCTTGTGCAGCAGAGTCACGGGGCACCTTTTGTGCAGCTTTCACAAACAGAATTGAGAACCTTCCAAGGCCATCAGCTAGAGGAAAGTGATAGGAGGAGAAACAGATAGGATAGAGATAGCATGCATATATAGTTTTTATAGCTGAAATCCTCAGTACAACATAAATCCAAAGCACTCATATTTTTTAAAAAGTGCACTGATTTACACTCTGGATGCTCTGTTTATTATACAAGGAGCCTGTGCTCGACATCCAGGCACCTGACTTGATTGTATGAATACTCCCCTGTGACTTTAAACAGGGCTTCTTACCCTTCTGGAGACTGTGCTTTCACGCAGCTAAGAAAAATTCATTTTTTACAGATGAAGAAGTTCCCCTCATGCCCCCTTTTCTGTTAAGAGAAGGGCTGAATGAGAAAATGCAGCAGTAAATTATCCATGAGAGGAGGCAGAGCAAGCCTCCTGCCTGACAGCCTACCCTGACACCAACAGTAGCGGCTGCTCGGTGTGATAAACAGCAGCATTTCCCAGAGATTTAAAGACAAAGTACACAGAGGTAGAGACATAGCTACACGATTCTTAAATATTTATAACACAATAGTTCAGAGGCTTCACTGAAAATTGAAGGCCTATTATGCCAGGTATTGCATAAACTTGTACAAATATACTTCTTCTGCTTCAAATTGTCCAGTTTATGAAAAGTACTGCACTGATGACAGGTTTCAGATTTAAAATGTGTTCTTTCTCCTCTTGTCATTTCTTAGTCTCTTTCTGGGGTAAGCTGTCAGATCTCTGAAGAAGAAAGAAAAGTATGACTATAAACCAAGCACCCTGCTAAAAAATCATATTGTCAAGATAGCAGTTTTCCCCTTTGGTGATGTCTTGAATGACTTTGTGTACAGTATAAAATGTCTTCTCTTCTGCGGGTTTCATTTGAACTACAATGCAGCAAGGGAAGAGAAGCATGAGAGATTTTTCTTGCTTTGCTGAGTTTAGCTCACTCTAAGATTGACAGCACTGGAGACGGGCATGGAAATTCAAAACATTTCAGAAATAAGTGGCTAATGCTTTCTTAGAGGCTTTCTTCTAAGACTAATACACTTACACTAGGACATTACACAATTCTGCATGTGTGTGCATGTATCCGAACAGCTAACATCGCAGCTATGTAATGCTGAGTAAATCCTTAGAATGTACTGAAAGTGTTCCAGAAGCATATTATTTTATTCAGTTACAGAATTTTCCTGATTGTATATGTATTGCCCAGAAAGACATGAGATTTGCTTTACTGGACAACTCTGCAGACTAATAATTATTGCGTCTCTGTAAATTAATTTGCTTCAAGAGAGCACATAGCTCACAGAAGCATAGGGTGAGAGGAAATCTAAGATCACGTAGCCCATCCCTTGCACTGCGTTCCATCACACCTCTGGAGCAAGTGTTACTAGGCCATTCCTGACAGACATTTCTCTAACGTATTCTTGGAAACCTTCACTTATGAGGAATCCACAATTTCCCTAGATTTCCATATACATTTTCTTGTATGCAAAATATATTCACTGCCAATGAACTCCAGCTCCATCAATGAATGGGATAATGACCTCTCAATTTTGAATATGACAGCCTCTTAACCCAAGAAGAATGAAATAGGAATTCTAAATTATAAAAAATATATATATATATCTCAATAATGATCTTGTTAAGCTGTATAGAAAATTGTTGAACAGGAATAAAACATATACATGTTTCAGCTGTATGATGCAGAAGCGGCAGTAGCGTGCACAGATGTGTCAAATGTGCTAGGAGTAATAAGTCAGTGAGTGTGAAAACTAAAGAATTTCCTTCTAAAGGCATAAAAGGCTGGAGGCAAATGAGACCATTTTGCTTAGAGAAATTGAGACAGAGCATTTCATTCTCTTAATAAAGAATTTAGGTGCCATTTCTATTTGTATTGACAGAAAAGATTCTCACAGCAAGTAGATGCCTTAGTATCTTTGCTGAAATTTGGCTTAGGTCTTAAGACACCTTGCCAGGTGTCTCGAAATGAAAGGGGCAACCATGAGAAAGTAACATGAAATGAGATTCTCTTGGCTCTCTTTGTCCTTCCTTTCCGTGATTCTACAGTAATCCAAAAACTGCTTCAAAAACCTTCACAAAGGAAAGGGCTCCTCAAATAGTATGAAGCCATCAGAGGATAGTCATAACTCAATCTTTCTTCCTAAAAAGAAAAAATCCTCAGCATATTCTATACTCCATTCTTTGCATCAAATAAGAAAAGCAGCTTTTCATCACTTCTATTGATATAAGAGATTGTTGAAGGTCTACTACTTTGCTACTTCAAAATTTACTACTAAAGTAAGTGTATAGTACAGTCCTCCTGGCTACAAGAAAAAGAAAATATCCAGAGCAGATTCATTGACTGTCAGCTCATTTTTATTTCAGTTTCCTTCTTTTAGCACTAGATTTTTTTTTAACATGTATTAGTTTTTTAAAATGAATTGAAAAATTAAAGTTAATCCTTTACAATTAAAGTAAACATATTTTTGTAATCTATTCTAATTTGACTGATTATTTCAGTTTTAAGGATATTTTCATTAAAGCTTTGTAGCTCGTATGTTATATTACAGGACGAGTAAATATAATTCAGAAGGTTCTGGCAGATCCTTTAAATGTTCAGCAGAGCAAGACTGTACTGCAGTATTAATGTACAGAATTTGCAGCTTGTTTAACTTCAATGAGTGAGAGAGTACAGAATGCATCACTCATTAACATGCATAGAAACTCCTAGCTTGATGTTTTCTGCTGAGTATAATTAATTTTGCAATTTAATCAGATTACTTTTAATTAAGTTCACATTTTATAAACTTACCAAGGATAATCACATGCATGTCTTGGTAGGCACAATTACACCAGAAGAAGGATCTTTTATCTATTTTTAACATTTGCGTTCCAATTAATAAGTATAAAATTCATATTCTCATTGCTGTGTATTAACAAGAGTTGTAATTGTTGGCTAAGTAGGAAAGCATGGCTCACGACTGAACCAATATGTCATTGAAATATATCTCTACACCTTGTCTTCATAGTTTGTTTGGTTTGGTTTTTTTTTCCAAATGAACAGCCTAGTTGGTAATCAGTATGTAACAAAGCAATGAGAAAACTTTTTGTATATGTCCTTCAACCTATTTTTCCTATAACAGCACTAGTGCAATTATTGCAGGTCTGTCTGTGCTTCCTTATGCTGCAAATGTGATAATCTGTGCCCTTGAAAACTTGAGTTTAAAGCTCTGACAAATGGCAATGGCCCTTGCATAGGCCTAAGGGACTGATCGTCACTTAAGCTAAGGCTGCATTAAGGCACTCTGTCAAGGTAAAGGACTTTAAAAGGGAGGGAGCCCTTCAACATGCACATATTTTTCAGGGCTTTCACTTTGCTGGAGTGAATTAACTGTGGAAAAAAAGCTATAGTCAGCTGGAGGCAGTGGGCCTGTGCAATTTTGTGTGAATAAATATTTTCTGCCAAACAATAAGCAGTGATACTTTATCTTTTATTGCATATAAAGGTGGTGAAATTATTATAGCTGTTTCCCTGAGCGTGCAGTTACGACATTGATTTGCTTGTTTTCTACTGAAGATTTGTTAAAATTTATTATGTAGAGGTATTTCATTTGAAGAAATAGACTACATAAGATAGTAGGTTTTTCCTGTGTAAAATTTGTACTGAAAATATTAGTTAACATAAAAGCTTTGAAAATGAGGGTTGAGGAACACTTTGTGGTTGTCTGAAGAGAGCTGACAGCACCATGATACCGAGCTGCTTCTTAGATTTCCATCTGACCCTGATACGTCCTTGCTCATTATTTGTTCCTGACAATGAGTGCAAAAAATTAGGAAATGCACAGAGAGGAAAGTACGAACCTTGTCACAAATATCTGACAGCTCTGAAGAGAAAGATTGAGTGTATATTTTTAATATTACTTTTCCATTTAAGTCACTTCTTTAGGTGCTTAAAAATATCCATGTTATTATTAAGATTATTACGATATTACTAAGATTACTATTAAGATATCCATGTTCCTATTAGTATCCATGTTTACTATCAAGATGTCCATACTTTGCTAATTCAGGGAGTGCAACTTGCAGAGCAATACAGCTAATACTTACACACTATTTAACAAATGAATGCAAAATGAATTATTCTGTCTGCATTTTCCAGCTATAAATGTTCAAAGTACCTTATAAATATTGGCAAGATGTCAACATACTTTTTGGACAGTGAAATATTATTGTTCCTATTTTATATGTGGTGAAATTCAGGGCATATGAAATCCTCCCTCATCCAAAAGCTGACAGCTAAACAAATTATTAAGACATTACATTATAATCAAAGTAGTCAAGCTATTTTAAAAAAATAAACCTTGTTATTTTAAAATTTAATCACGTCACAGGTGAAGAAGGCACAAGGACAACATCATGTGTTTAAGAGGGATGAGAGAACCCAAACTACTATAAACTATTGTCACTTACTCTGGAGTCAATGGATCTAGCGTCAGCTCTTCAAAGCTTTCACTCTAGTCGGGAAGCAAGGGGGATGCAGGATGTTTTTTTACAGTAGCTTTGGAGTTCCTTAAAAAACACCAGAAAAAAATGTGAACATTCCACTGGTGCCCACCTCCTTAAATTTTACCTCATTCCATAAGAAGATTTTTATTCAGTTTGTCTCTGCAACCATGTTCTGCTCATAGAATGTTTTTTGCTTTGACAAGGAATGCTGTAAAGATTACATGCTACTTTAAAATCATCTCTTGCTTCTAAGTCTTTCCCGCTTCCCTTTGTTTTATTATGGCTCTTTTTAATCTCAGTAATTGCATTAATCCATTTACCAAAAAAAGGCAGAGCATACTCTTCACAAAGCCCTTCATCTCTTATATTGACAACATTGTAGCAGATTATTGTTCTCAGAGTAAGTGCATTTTTTATTTACTTGTAAACCTGTTTTGTCTTCCCTACTTATGTTTCTTTATCTCTGTCTGTTCTGCATTTCAAAGGATAGCAAACAGTGCTACTGAACAGTCAGTATATGTATCATGTACATAAAACATAGAAAATATTATAAAATATTTTGTGAAATATTCATATATATCTTGAAATGATTGTATTTATATGACTCTGTATTGAATAACTATGTTTATGAGACTAGATTAGGAGTCAAAGTTTGTTCTGTTCTTTATGTCTTAATTTTATATCATGAAATTCATTATGATTCCCATGGCCTGTTTGAGTCACATTTAACTCATACATAGGTTTTCTTACTCCCTTCTAAGTACGGAAGATAATTTTTTCAGCAACGTTCATAAAAATATAACTGATGAAATTATTTCAAACAGTATTTATTATTTATTTTATTATTCAACCTCAGTGTCTTGAAATGAATATTTTTTATTTATTTATTCAATCCTCATTCATGAATTATTCATTACCTGCAGTAGATTTGTTTTGGGGTTTTTTGCTTCTACTATATAACTCAAAGGCCAGTTAGTCTAAATGGCTTCAAATCTCAAACATTTCAAACATGAAAGGCTTCGACCTGCTTGCAAATTGAGACTAGGTTTACTACAGTACAGTCTAGAGGTAATATTTATTTCATCTTTATTTCTTATGACAGCAAATCAGATAAGACTGAAACATTATTTCCATTAAAATATTTTTTATGCTTTTTCTTTGTCATGTTAGCAAGAGGGAAATATTAACAGAAATTTTAAAAAGAAAGGGAAAACACTGAAACTTTGAAAAATGAGGCTTAACATTGGCTCATTTTTATTAAATATCATTTTCACTGGGGCAAGAAAGTTCATTATTTTTCAGCTTTTCTGGACAAAACTCTGCACCATTTAAAAACTCTCTTATTAAAACCACCCCTTTCTGTGTCTTGAGCCTTCAGGCAAAATGGTTGTGAATAATCTTAGATGGAGAAACTTCTGAGAAATCTCAGAGATAGTGCTCATGTTATTGAAGAGCATTTATAAAGAACATGGGCACAGCAACTTGGATATAAGTGTGTAGCAGTTTATCACTAATGTAGGAGAGGACACAGGATATATTCATCAAATCAATGAGTAACCTTATAGTGAATTACTATGTTAGTGGTAACTATTTGTATACAAGGCAGTGAGCACCCTCTATTAAGATTCCCTATGAGGAAGGTCAGACAATGGTTTTCAACCTAAAGTTCACATTTGATAACCCTGTGCTTGGTGACACTGTAGCACACAAATGATGTCAAATCAATGGCAATGAAGAGCATAATCATTTCAGAGTATACTATTGCATGTGTAACTGGTGAACAGAAATGCACGTGTACAATAAATGTCTGTAGGGATAAAAGGATGTATTTACATACATTTGCACATTCAATATAGAAGATGACATTTCCACATGCTGATATCTGTTTTTTGTCCTTTTGCTTGTTCTTGCTAAGCCAGAAGGGTTGTGAGTGTAATAATCATTGAGTGTTTACTTTATTGTACTGTTCTCTAAACACAGGGGGAAAAAAAAAAAAAAATAAGTGTAACAACTCTTTTTTTTTTTTTTTTCTGTAATGATTGTAATAGCATTCAGATGCTCATCTGAAAGGATGAACTTCATTAAGTGCTAATACCAATGGAAATAATAAAACAGAACTAGTGCAAATGTCAAGGGCTCCTGCACAGGCCAGCTTTCACTTAACGTTACAGTAAAGAGCTAGCTTGCATACTTTTCTCAGTAGTTTATTTAACTTAATCACTACAAGAGTTGCCAAGATGTGGGAGTGTCAGGATGAAGCAGCAGCAGTTTTTCTGATACTACATTTGAAAGTAGTTCTCCTTGTGCCCAATTGCCTTCCCTAACCACTTTCAAAAAAAAATAGGGTCTTTTGGGGTATTTTGGGGGAGAAGGTTAGTTCCCGCATGTAACATTCAGTTCAATTCCCACAGGAAAGAGAAGAGAACAGGCAGGATATTAATCTCTAGAATAAAATTGTTCTTTAGCAGAAGAGCCTTGAAAACATTCACATTATTAAAAATGAAAAACCAACCAATAAAATCCTGGTGCCTTTTGTTCAATATTTCTAAACAACCTGGTACAGTTGAGATCTCTGAGGGACCATAGTGTTTCAGTGGCAAGGTTTTTTAATGTGCATAAATCAGATTAGCATTTCTTAGCATTTATTTAATTGGAAGGCATATTTTTCCCTCCTAACTTATTCCATGACACCTACACAGCTGAACCCTACTCTGTAGAAGCCGGCTAAGATCCTTCTCCAAGAACCTGACATAGACAACCAGTGAAAAGTTAAATAACAGCCCAAGAGTTGAAAACAAAGCAAGGAAGATCAGATGTATAAGGAATAGGATGTGTATTGTGATCATTAAGACTGATCTGTATGAAGGGCCATGTGATTCTGTGTGAGTAATCAATCATATTCTGCTAGATAATATCACACAATATTGTTCAGCACATATAACATGCAAGTCCTTGTAGCTGCATGGGCAATAATTAGGAGATAATTTTATCTGCATTGTTGGTTGTGACAACGTGGTATGTATATATTTTTTGTAACTATGCAGCATCATCATGATCTGTAATGGTGGATTATATATTTGTTATATATTTCTCTAGCCATGTTGTATCCAGCTTCCTGCTGTAAGGGGGCAGAAAGTAAGAAGGGGAGAAGTTAGTGATTTTGCTAATGGCTTATATCAGCAATAAATGCAGTACTCTATTCACCTGGCAGTTCAGCCATAGATTAATGGACATGAGACAGTATTTGAAGCATTTAAATCAGCAAGCACAGAAAGATAAGATGCTGTTCTTCCTTATCCTTGCGTCCCGTGCTGGAATGAAATCCAGGGGAAAACAAATTATTACTTCCTCAAAACCAATTAACAGAAAATTATAGATCTCTGACAGATGCTTTTACACTCTCTCTTGCCTTAGAGGCTTCTTTTATAACAAAATAAATGGGGGGAATTATTACTTTCCATACAAAATATAGTCCTAATGATTGATGATCTAAGAAAAAATCTTGCTAGATAAATATTATCCTGTATCTGTCAGGTAGTGTGCTGTTTCAGAATATACCAAGGAAATGATGTTAACTGAACAAGGACTTGCATTTTATTGGAAGTTAGAAGATGACAATGTTACACCAAGTAAGCGATGGGAGCACATTGCCTGTGGGCTGCCTGCCAAACTTGTAACCTTCCTCCCGCACATTCAGCTCTCTTTGATCCACAGCCAAGCTTTGACCTGGCACAGCTGCTTAAACTCCACTCAAACATCTGCGAAAACCACTACATTCCTGAGGAAGCTGTGAGAAAATATGTAGACTAGAACCAAGCAAGAAAAGGAAGGTAAAACTGCAGGCAGCGGTAAGACTGTTGAGGCAAGAGTGTCAGCAGCTCATCAGCAAAGCTGTGTCAAGCTAAGGGGAACGCTGCAGTGCCCTGCTGTTGCAGATGTCATGGTTGCAGTCTCTCTGAGTGGTAAATGTTGCCTCAGCAAAGTGACCAAAAGAGGAAGATCTATAGATTTCCACCCATTCACATGACTTTCAGGGAGAAGAATGAGTCCATTAACATTTTGATATGCTGGAGCCAGGAAGATAGTCCCTCTAAACTGTCACCATTTCCTAGTGGATTATTTAACCCAATAATATTTCTGCTGTGTCTGATCACATTTCTTTTTCCTTGGAAAAAAGACTGTTAATGGCTATCTGGAGTTGAAGATTTTTTAGACAAAATATTACTGATCCTGCTTGCTGCAGCTGCTGCTGTACAAGTTTTCCATGCAAGTACTGCTGAATGCTATCTGAGACCCTCCACTGAGTTCCAGTACCTTCATTAAGATAATTGGAATCAGGAGTTATTTATTGCTGCCCATATTGATTTTGTATAGCACATAGAAAAATAAAAGTGCTAGAGAAAGTTATTTCCTGGCAAATCATTTGAATTTTTCACTTTAAAACAGTGGTCCATTGGTGTTCATACTGTACATAATTTCATGATATTCTAACAGTTTGGGATATCCAAACTATTCCAGGCTGATTTTTATCATCTTCCTTTATCAGCCATTACATGCGAAGGTTAGAAATCACACCCATTAGCAATTTTCATTTACCAATGTTTTTTACACAAATCTGAATACACTGAAAGGGTTGAAATAATATATCATTGGTTATCAAACTATTGTACTGAAATAGGCACATGGAGAATATTTAGGAAGAATACTGCTTTCCTGCATATCATTTTGGTGATCAAAAGCACATCTAACACATGTCAACAAGAAGAAAGTCAGGAACAAAAATGCCAAGAACCATGAAGAGATAATAGCGATCTTGTCCTTTCACATTGGAGTCAGTCAGTGTTACACCACCCTACCCAAGCTGACCAGGAAGCCCATCCCACATCTCCCACAGCAGCTCTAGTATTGAGGGCACACTTTCTGAGAAGCTGAGCACAAAATCATAAGTCTATTTTGGCCAAATTTTTGTGCATTTGATTACTTCAGTGAGCTTATATAGCATGAGAGAAAGAATTGTCTGGGAACAAGAGAAGAAAGGTTATATTTTTGGCTAAAATAAGAGTTACTTAATTAATGACACAGGAGTGGCTTTTCTCACTGTCCTGGTCCTGAGGGTGAAGCCTGTCTCCAGCAGAGATAAATGAGAAACGTTATGACTTCATAGTTTTTGTAGGAATCTGTCCACCCTATAACACAGTTATTGTATTCTGCTTATTCTTTATTCATAACATCCTGCATACGATCCTAACAATTTTATTTTTTTTAAATTCATGAACTTTTCTGAGTGTGTTGACAATATTCTACAGTCTCTGTTGGGCTTCTGTGCAGGCAAAAGCCCCTTGAACTTCTACATATACATTATTTATTTACCTTCCCTGTTTGCAGCCATAAGCTCCTTCAAAGTTTCAGTACATATACTTTTTTAAAACTAATTTGAACTCCTGAACCTGTCTGAATTTCTTCTTGGGATTTTTCACAGAAACAGTTTATTCCTAGAGCGATGGGGCAAACTGGGTTGAGTGGGATTTCTTCTTCATGGCTTTCCACGACCTATGTGAGCCAGGTTAATAATGTTTCAGCACCAATTGGAGTAAAATGGATTTTTGCTAATTACTGATAAAACAGTAGAAGTTTTCTCAGGTTATTAAATAAAAAAAATCATGTTTTCAGCCTGCAGTGGGGATCCTTATTCCAGTGTTCCTCAGGCTTCTAAGGATCGAGTAACTGATTTCTGAATAGTCAAATAGTTCTTTCTCTGATGCTTTGTTCTAACACAGTTTTCCAATTATGTGCACACCTAAGAGAGGAAAAATGCCCAAAGTAGTTTAACAGATAGATAAACACCCTTGGGGAACCATTTTCTATTCTAAAGCTTCATTGCTCATTCTATAATATCCCATTCAGCTGTCTGTCAGATGTGTATTAGGCAAGTTGTGAATGGAATTAGTAAGAGTGTGGAAGACTGTTCCCAGCTAGGCTTACAAACTGATTGGTCTAAAGATGCTTATTGTCTTTTTGTCTAAATGTTACCTATGTTTTGTAGGCCCTTTTAACTGTTCTGTTAATTTAATTATGCATGTGTGTGTGTATATATATATGTATACATATATGCATATACATAGAAATATGCATATATGTATGTATGAATATCTTCACATTCTCTTTAACTGTACTGAGCAAAATATTAGTTTTTCTTTGGTTTATTTGTAAATTGTTGTATCTGTCACTAACTGATTACTGAATTCTAAATCTAGTAAAATTCTAAGTTTCTAAGCACACATATGATCTACTTAGGGAAAAATTTGAAAGATTATAGTCTAACAGTACAATTTCCATTTAAAAAAAATGCATTCTAGCTCACTACAGCTCATCTTGATTTCAGATAAGTAGCTAGATATGGTCCAAAAATACATTTTTTAATCAAAGGAAATTTTCCTGACATTATTTCCACTCAAGTCTTACTATCAGTTTCTTCTTCTTAAGTCTTACTTACAGCTTAAAAAAACCAAAAATGTTTACTTCCTAATGAGAACCCTGAAAAGGTTAAAAAATATGTTTGTTTCCAGGGTGTCAGACAATATCCTTCATCCCAGAGAACCTGAAGATGAGGCACGGCAGAGAATATAAAGACTCTGTATTAAATGCCTGCAGTTAGGATTGTCCATGTGAGTCAAAACAGTTATTACAATCATTATGCTTACAGCTTTTTTTTTTTTCTTATAGAGAAAACTCTGACCTGGATTGTTGTAGAAACGTAATGGAAGACAGCCAGTAGTTTGTAGCTCTGTTAGAGAAGCTATGTCACTTACACAGATGTAGGACCCAGAAAGGTACAAAAAGACACTACAAACTTCTTCAGGGTGCTGCAATTGTGTGAAATACCTGCTGCTTATTCAGATAATGAATAACTTTAAGTGGGAATGGGGTGGAATTTAGACATCCAAAGACTAGTCTGTTACTTTGAAAAACACTGCTTTCAACTGATAGCAATCAGGATCCATCAGCGCCTTGCTGTTTTTCACAGTCATAGCCTAAAATTGCATGGCTGTGGATGCATCAAAACAATCTCTGTCTTAGCTAGACAGAGTATCCCAAATCCCAGTACCTAAGCAGGATCCAGAAGCAAGACATACCACTGCCAAAATCCTTTTTTGGGAACTCAATCCAGTAAGTGTATAATTAAATTTTATGTATCACAGATTAGTGTTATCACTTTCCAAAGTTTACCTGGAGGATGTGGCAGGGGTAACATTTATCTTTGTGTGATAGCCTCATGGCTGGAGTCCTCCCCAAGGAAGTGTGAGGCTGGTGCTTGCTTCCCTTTTCTTCCTGTGAAGTTCAGCTCATACATGCAGGTATGCCTTAGGAGACAAGCACTGACTTTCAAACTGAGGTCCTGTGCCTACCACCATCATTCTTATAATATATTGTGAAGAAGTGGCAAGAGAAATAGAGGAAGTCTTCAAGTCCCGAGTCAAGTATTTTTCCAAATAAATACCTAGTTAAAAACCAAAGATGTCAGAATACTGAGCTGCAATAAAATACAAAGAAAGGGCCACTGTGTACTGAAATCACTCTTTAATACAGAAAAACACGAGCAGTTTACATAGATTAAAATATGCCCATGGACTATCATCCATCCCAGAGAACCCGAGTAACACCTGACAAAAGTAATTGAGATGGATCTATTCATTTCAACATCTGATTGCACTTTCAGCTAAGGTTGGAAATGAACAGGGAAATATCCCCTAAGACTAATACCATCCCAACAGGGCAGAGGGCTGTCAAAGCAATGAGTGGTACACAGCTGAGTGGCACCTGGAAATCATGCAGACCTTCCATCCAGCACCCCAGGGAAGGGCTCTGGGGACAGTGGCAATAATTAATTTTTTGCCATCTTCTGTTCTCACTCTGCAGTCAGCTAAGATTGTGTTTTGTTTTGCTGGGCTGGAGCTTTTTTCTGTTCATTTTCTCTTCTATTTACAAACTGTAGTGTCAGAATAGATACTGCATAACTGACACTGTAATTATTTGTCCTGAGAGTTGAATTGGCAAGTACCAAAATCACTGGGCCAAAACTGCCTACATTGTATGTTCTTTGCCCAATAAATATTAACAGATGTTCATCTGCAATAAAATAACTTGAGCATTACATTATATAAAATATATTGAACTGCACAAAATGTGAGAAATTTTCACTTTTATTAGGACAATTACCTAGTCTTTATAAAGTAAGTGTACTCAAGAATGCAGTTTTATTTAGAAGAAATCTTTAAATTATCAGTTGTTTCCATTTCTATAATACTTTTTAGCCTATCATTTGTCTTTGATATTAGTTGAAAAAGTTCCATAATACTTTTCTGAGGAAGCATTGTCCTAATTTTATAAATGGGCAACTTGATACACAGAGGCTTTTAAACCAACATTTCCAAAACTGTCTTCCTAAAATCAGGTTACTAACATGTAGGATTGCTTAGTTAGTAGCCAGCTTCAGTACTTTCTGAATACCTACAAATTGTTATCCAATTCAATAATAACCTCTGACATTCAGCTGCTGTAAAAGTCAGGACACATTTTGCAGCAAAGGAATGTGAATCAGAGAAGGGAAATGAAGCACAGTGTTCCTAACATCTACCTAGGCTCCTAATTTAACTGCCACATTAACATTAGCTAAAAAAGACTTTAGTCTCACAGATCTTTCCTGAATACTTTATACTTGTCTTGAACAAGTTTATATTTTTATCTTCTATATTCTTGTACTACATGAAATCCTATTCACAAGGAGACGGTCATAGTTGTTTATGCAAGAAACAGTGGTTTTGAACTGATATTAATATCCAAATTAAGGGGTCTTTGCATTGCATTTCTATCATTCTTCCTAACAGATACTTACTTAAAGAGACAAACATCAAAAAACATCATTATTAGCTGGTTTCCAAACACTCTTTTATTGCTGGAAGTAATTTCTCTTGCAGGTCAATGTTATTAACTGTGACACTGCCATACGCCAGTGTGCCACACTTGCAGCACAGCAGGAGAACGCACCAGTGGTGCCCACACCAAACAAGAGCATCCCATGGCGGGGACCAACCCCTACTGGCCCTGGGTGAAAGAGCCCATGAATATAGGAATATTATAGCAGTGCAGCTTTAATTTCAAGTAAGAAAAGGAGATTTTGAGCATAGAATATGTAGGAAGTTTCCGTAATTTGAATTATTCTCCATTTGGCTGAGCTCTGAAGTTGAGAAAGGAATGTGTGGGCCAGAATTTAGTCTTCCCTTTTTCTTTGCCTTGGCTGATCCCCTTGTCACTCATGCCAAAAGCAGGTGTCACACCTGGGAATAGCCCTCTCCATCCAGCACCCTGCATAGCACATCTAGCAGCAACCATCCAGCTGGAAGAGAGAAAACACAGGATGATTTTATTTGCCAGTCTGCTTCTCTTTGCTATTTCCCTGAGACAATGAACAAGACAAACTCTCTGCTTTGTGATGTTTGTAACGTGGGACATTTGTTAAGACTACGAACCCCATAAGGAGTAATATTTCTACTCACTACCAGCTCTCTAAGTGAATCTGCTACTGCTTATTAAATTAGCTACTGTCTTGGTTTCAGCTAGGATAGAGCTAACTTTCTGCTCTCAGTAGCTAGAATAGCAGTGTGTTTTGGATTTAGTATGGGATTTGGTATGAGAAGAATGTTGATAATATACTGGTTTTGGTTGTTACTGGGAAATCAAGGACTTTCTAAATTCCCATGTTTTGCTAGTGTACAGGTGCAGAAGTTGTTGAGGGAAGAGTCATGAATTCAAATTGACATCTGGATATGCTAATGGATTATTCCATGTCACATAACATCATGTTCAGTATGTTGATCAGGGTTGACTGGAATGTTCTCTCTCACTTCTGGGATTGTGGTTTCAGTTTTAGGTTTTTCATTCCTCCAGTATCACTATCCAGGAAAGGGCTGGTGTGGTGGTTTCACTCTTTTGGCTTGCAGCCAAACACAGTCACTCTCTCACTCTCCCATCCCCCCTGACATCCTTTCCAGGGAGTAAATGATAGAATTGGAAAAGAAGGTCAGGGAGATTTGCAGGTCGAGATAAAAACAATTTACTAATTAAAATAAAATTATAATGATAACAACAGTAATAACAGAATATACAAATGAGTGATACACAGTGCAATTGCTCACTGCTCGCCGACTAATGCCCAGCCTGTCCTAGCCAGCAATTCCAGAGCTAAGACAGCTTTTTGTTGTTTTTTTGTTTGGTGGATTGGTTTGGTTTTTTTAATAACTGCACTTATTGGTATGTGCTTTTTATCAGCCAGAAACATGTTACCAGAGCAGCAAGAAGTTTTACATATCAGACCTATTCAGATTTTTTTGGACTAATAATACCAGTTAAATATATCAAAACAAAGATCACAGAGGCAGAATGAAATACAAATGCTAACAAGGGCAGTGATAGCAGAGTTAGATCTCAGGCAAGCTGTCTTGCAAGTGACTACTCAGTCAACCCAGACAGTTTTGTTATGATTGACGAAACTGTGAGGCCTGGGGAAAAAAAAAATATTACTCTAACATCACTAGAAATTGAACTTGATGCAAAACAGAACAGCCTTTCGTCAGAGCACAGGCATTTCCAGAGTCTCTCTGCTTTCTAGTGGAAGCCACGGGTCATTCCTACTGTTCACAAGGTGAATTAACCAGCTGAGCAGAACTGTATTTGTGTCAAACTAAGGCAGATTCTGTAGGCCAAAACAATGCTTTTCATTTGTGACAATTCCCAGATGATCCAATGCTTTGTTTTATTGAGTGTATGCTGTAAACTGGGCTAACCCTTCTGGTTAGACCTTCAAAACCAGCAAACTGTAATATTTCTGTGTCCCTTACACCAGTCATATGCGATATGATCAGAATCAGAGAGCAGCATACAGTCAGGAGTCAGGACAAGAGACAGAGTATGTACTTTTCTGAATGCCTTTGCCACTCTGTGAAAGCTTTCTTTGAATACATAGATAGCTATTTGATACCAGGTGGTATGTTTCATTTTTTTTGTCTAAATACAGCCTTGTCTATAATGATTCTAGTAAACGTGACTTGCTTTGGCTTAGAAGTTACAAGATAAATTAACACCAAAATTAATTCAATTTTCTATATAATGTCTGTTATATCCTTTGCCCTGAAATTATTTACAAGAAATACACACTTTGGATATTTCCTCAGAAAATGCCCTGACTATGTAGAGAAAATATATGACAAAGAACAGGTTCAATAAATACTTGTAAGGGATGAAATAGGTGCAGTAGGAGGGTGGGTTATATTAATGTTATGCAGAAAGAAATGTGCTGCCCAGCAATTTAGTAGGGATTCTCTTTAGACGTCCTCTGCAGTGTGCCCTGCAGCCTCTAGCATTGCTGTCAGATGGTAGGAGCCCCAGAGTGCAATGGTGAGTGATACTCCAGAGTTCAGATCTCTTTAGTCCATCACAGATGATGAGTATAAATGCCAGTATTAACACCCAAATGCCTGGGAAAGCCCACAGTCTCAGGAACTTTTGTCTGTGCTCCATTAAACTTTAGGGAGATGTGTGGTTTCCAGCTCACCCTTTCTTTCTCTCTTTTTTCCAGCCTAACAGATCAGCAGGTGCTGTTCATCTGTTTTCCTCCAAAGGGTCTTGATAATATGTCCTTGTCCTTGTATGGCAACCAGGAATTCAATTTCCATAGGAGATGGTGCTGAGACACAGGCTGCAGAAGCTGTTTGGCCCCTCTTCAGCCACTGGCAGCTGCTTCTGTAACCCTCTTCTGCTCTGCCTCTCTGCCCTTCCTCCCTCTATTCTCTCCATACATTAACTTATTTCTCTTTAGCCCACAATGCAGATGCTATGAATGTTTGCTCTTCAAATCTAGAAAACCAGAGTGATGGGATTTAACAAAACAAGCTTCTTGCTACCTGTCTGAGATAGACTAGTACTACCTGTCTGAGATAGACTAGCACTAACCGTACATTACATATATGTCTACAGATGCATGAGAGGACTTTCCTAATTATAAAAGAATCTGTAGCATGGGGGTAAGAATAATCCTGTGTGCTGACTCCTCCACACTTCTTCAGAAGATTCAAATTTTTTCTTCTGCATTTTTAATGAGAGAAGATAGCAAATTAATCAATAATTCATGACAAAAATATAATGGAATAAATGTCAGGCTTAGTAAAAATGATACTTTCAGGAAGTAGAGAATATAGATGTACTGCATTGAAGGTAGAAAAAAAAATAGAGTGAAAAGAGAAAGGAAACTTTCAAGTTAAACTCAGCCACTGAAACTTCCATATCACAGGTTCATGCCTATTTGAGTGTTTAACATGTATTTACTGACTGGGAAAAAGAAGGCTGTAGCTAGGCATCGAAACAGTCTTGGTAATCTCAAGAATCACAGCCAAGCACTAACTATACCACAGCTGATTATTCCAAGATCAAAATCCATATATGACTTTTAAAGTGTCAAATCTTAAAAACAAATTAAAAAGTTATTTTCAGAATGCAGAAGGAAGCAATAAAACATGGTTCTCCTACTTAAAAGTCAAATGTCCCTCTTACCCACTTTATGCTGTTGCATATGGTCTAGTACAAGGCATACACTTTAACATTAACCACCTCCAGATGCTCAATAGGATCTCTCCTGCTGATTTTCCTGCTGATGTAGGAATCTCGGCTGTTCAGAAAAAAAAAATATAAGACACAAATCATTAAAAACATCATTTTAGAATTTGCATTTGTGCTTGAAATAGCTGATAGGAAAAAAAAAAAATCATCACCAAAAAAACCCAAAACTGAACTAACCTGCTTTTAACACTTCTGCTTCCCTTTCAAGAGACTGTAGCACTACTGCCACACACTGCCGAGGTGGAATGGTACTTCAGCAAATGAAGTAAATCATCAGTGAGTACAAGAAGCTTATGAGAAGCTTTTTTTTTCTCCCTCCCCTTAAGCTACTGAAGAAGGAAGAAAAAATAACAGAGCCAAAGCCCCTTAGGCCAGTTTAACAATGCTGTGTGCTGACGGAGTAATACTCTCCATGTTTCTGTTTTAGTCAATGCAGTAACCGTATGCTATTTTCTTTTTCTTTGTTTTTCATGTTTCATAAACTAGTCCTCCCTAGCCTTTTGCTATGAGCCAGACAGGAGGAGTGACTCATATGTTCTGGGATTTAAAAGGCACATTCTGTAAGCACAGTTAGACTTACCTGCCAAAATTAAAGCTCCCCAAAGTTTCTTCAGACATGAGTTGTTCAGTCTCCCTTAATTCCCTAACTTCAATCACAGAATCAGTATTTACTAGTATTTTATCTTTCATTTGTTTGGTTTTGACCTTCTTGAACTTCTGAGCTGATGCCAAAGTGCAACAGCTGTGCCACCAACTCTGTAGACAGAGGTAAACTAGGAGGAGGTTAATGACATAGCTATAAAAGACACCCAGGAAAAGCCAGATATTAATTGAATACAAATGCTTAATAGAAGGTGATGGGGAGTTAATATATAGTTGTTCAGTTTTATTGCTGCTGGGGGAAGCATGTTTTTAAGGCTCTGAATACTATGGTACCTGCAGATAGTTTCCATAACTAGAAAATTAGGTATTTGTGGTCTCAGAAGCTTAAGACCTCAGAATTTCATTTAGTGCAACACCGAGAAAGAAAAAACATCAGGCCTGACCCATTGCTTTTAATGTCCTCTTTCCTGACCCTTGAAACTCCACCTCTGAAACATGAACAGAAAACTTTCCTGTCATGTGCTGGTGCACGGCTCTCAAAAAGGTGTCAGCTGAGATAGCTGGGATATAATCTCTTCAGGGCACACTGAATTTCACCCTAAGTTGGCACCCACTTCAGAGTATGGAAATGTGTTGTTTGATTAGGCTTGTGTGAGAAGAAACACGTAAGTCTGAGTACAATGAAAAGGGGACCACAAAAGGTATCACTCAACAGAGGAGCATGGGAAGGAGCTTTTTGAAGGATGAAAACTAAGAAATGTTTGCAGTGGGAAAAGGGTAAAGTTGCTCAAAGCTCAACTTTAGGACAGTATTATCACATGTTTATAGTTCAGCTAATTTTTGACAAATATTCTAAGTTTTATTGTGATATTTTAATTTAGCTGGCAGCCAAAAAAGACACATCCACTTGCAGCCCCACCCCTGCCCCCCCCCTTCCCCTCCCACCCAGGGAATCAGGAAGAGAATTGGAGGGGTAAAGGTGAGGAGATTTATAAATTGAGATAAGAACAATTTAATAATTAGATTAAAATAGAATTAAAATAATAAGAAGAGTAATAATGATAACAACTATATGCATAGGAGTGATGCACAGTACAATTGCTCACCACCCGGTGATAACAATCCTGGAAGAGAGAAAAAGAACCTGAAACCAAAATTGCAATCCCGGAAATGCAAGCCTGAGAGATTCCTGAGAGAATTTCCCCCTTTCCAGTCACCCCTGGTTAATATACTAAACATGACGTAATATGATATGGAATATCTTATTGCCATATCCAACTGTCAATTCTGGGGTTTACTAACTACTACACTTTTCTTCTCCACTCCTGCCTTCCAGCCCTCTCTTCTTGGAAACTGCCCAAGCACAGTGTCCTTGTAGTTATCAACATTTCTTATCATAGCAATCTTAACTGAAACCAAAACACAGTGCTTTCTAGCTACTAAGAAGGATATTAACCCTATCCTAGCAAAACAAGGACACTTCTCCACTTTCTCCTACACTGGGGAAGAATTATTATCATGAACAGAATGATTGCAACATCATTAAAATAGTTAAGACTGTGTTACCATACACCATGTGGAGCATTCTTTCTAGCACGTATGTATATATTTGTTCCTATTAAATAGCGATACATATTTGTACTGGTTCAGGGGAAGGAAGGCAAAGAAATGTTATAGAGAAGAGTAGCACCTGATATTATTAGGGTAAGGTCAGTGCAAATTTATATCTCATGCTGTTCTGCACCTGTGATCTATTTCCCTTCAAAGCTGACCTGACTCCTAAGTTGAGTAACAATAAAAGTTCAGCAACAGCAAGTGTTTTCATAATTGAACTCTGGTGGATACTCAGTCCACTGCAGACTCATCCATTCACTACTTCTTTTTCTATATTTTCTATTTTCAATTAACCTTTCTTTTTGGGAACTTGGAATGACCATTTTGTCCCAGAAAAGTTGCTTCTGTGCAGTAGGTTGTGCAAAGATGCTGTCATACAGAAATCAGCAAATGATAATACTTCACTCCTTTGGCTTAGCATCCTCTGGAAATCTTGAAATGGAAGAGAGATCCCAACAGGGGAGCATGCTGTTGTGGCAGACTCAGCAATGGTCTCATTCCTTCGGACACCTCATGGGAAGATGCTAGCATTGAAGCATATCTTTTGCATATGAGAAAGCATTTGGTCATGTCCACTCAATTTGTCATAAGCAGCTTTTGAAAGGATTTATTTCTGTCAGTAGATGAAAAGCCCACTGAATTGACACAAAGCCCATGCTGGGTCTTGGTGTTAATTATAAATGCTGATTAACTCCACTTCAGAACAGAAACATACAGAATCTTATTTTAGTGAGAAAGACAGCTTTTTTCGTGCCTATTTATGTTAATTCAGGACATTGTTTTGTGGTTTTCCCTGTAAGTTCACACACTGCCATGTGTGTGGTGGGTTGACCCCGTCTGGAGGCCAGGTGCTCACCAAAGCTGCTCTATCACTCCCCTACTCAGCTGGACAGGGAAGGGAAAATATAATGAAAGGCTCATGGGTCAAGATAAGGACAGGGAGAGATCATTGAGCAATTCCCATCACAGGCAAAACAGACTCAACTTGGGGAAAAATAATTTAGTTTATTACCATTCAAATCTGAGTAGGAGAATAAGAACTAAAAACAAATCTTAAAACATCTTCCCCTCACCCTTCCCTTCTTCTTGGGCTTAACTTTACTCCTGATTTCACAGGGGGATGGAGAATAAGGGTTGCGGTTAGTTCATCACACATTGCCTTTGCTGCTCCTTCCTCCTCAGAGGGAGGACTCCTCACACTCTTCCCCTGCTCTAGCATTGGGTCCCCCCACAGAAGACAGTCCTCCACAAACTTCTGCAATGTGAGTCCTTCCCATGGGCTGCAGTTCTTCATGAACTGCTCCAGAGTAGATCCCTTCCACAGGGTGCAATCCTTCAGGAATGGACTGATCCAGTGCGGGTCCCCTGAGAGGTCACATGTCCTGCCAGCAAACCTGCTCTGGTGTGGGCTCCTGTCTCAATGCAGGCCATAGGTCCTGACAGGAACCTGCTCCTGTGCAGGCTTCCCACAGGGTCACAGCCTCCTTTGAATATCCATCTGCTCCCATCTGGGGTTCTCCATGGGCTGCAGAGGGACAACCTTCCTCACGATGGTCTTGACCACATGCTGCAAAGGAATCTCTGCTCCAGTGCCTGGAGGACATCCTCCCCCTCCTTTTTCACTGTCCTCAGTGTCTGCAGAGTAGTTGCTCGCACACATTCTCACTCCTCTCTCCAGCTGCAGTTGCTCAGTGGGTTTTCTTTCCCCCGTTCTTAGATATTTCAGAGGTGCCACCACCATCGCTGATGGGCTCAGCTTTGGCCAGTGGAGGGTCCATTTTGGAGCCGGCTGGCACTGGCTCTTTTGGACACAGGGAAAGCTTCTGGTAGCTTCTCACAGAAGCCATCCCTGTAGGCCCCCTGCTACCAAAACCTTGACCTGCAAACCCCATACACACATGTCAGCTCTTTAGGTGCAAGATGAATCCAGCTGACCATGGTTTCACTAGAGTGGAAATGTGACATAGTGAAATATATAAACTGCTTTTGTTTAAATTTAGGTTTGAATACTGTTCAAGTCATCACATTTTTAAGTTTTTAAGTTTAAAAGTGTATGTCAAGCTTGTAATAATAGTATAAAAATCTAACCATTAATTAACATTTTGACAATGCCTCCAGTGTGAGAAGTTAAATCAAGTATGCTAATAAAAGCCAAGAGAACAAGAAAAAAGCAAATAAAATGCAACCTTATGGAACTTCTTCACTCTGTTGTGACATAGAGGAATTTCAAATATATACCTAAAGGGCTTTAGATTTAAGGTGAGAGCACAAAGCATATTTTTGAAATGTAGTTGCCAATCTCACAAATATTCCTGGGATTTTGTACAGCGTTTGAAAAACTATCTATAGAATATCAAGTATATTCACACAAAAAATGTCACAAGACCTATGAAAACCAATGATACTCCATATTCTTATGTTGGTCCTTGGCTGATTTTTTTTGGACAATATTTAAACATTCCTAGACCATGTCTATTTATGACAAAAAAGAAACATGATCTCAAATTTTGAGTGATGCAGGGTGATACAATCAAAATGAAGGACAATATGTTTTGTCTCTGAGCATTAGCTCTCCTGAGAACATCATGAAGTTCTCTAAAAGCAAGAGTAGAGCTGACACATTTTTCAGATGTACTGCAAAACATACCTAAGATTAGCTTTTATTGTCAGCAGTTTTGGAAGTCACATTAAACAGAGGTCTCCAATGATTCCGTTGTCCTCTCCCACAGAAAAGCCATCCCCATTTCTGGACAACTGAACACCTGCTAGCTCAGCTGTGCCTCAGTCTCTCAGATAAAGGACATAAGATGTAATAACATGAACTGGACTTTCCCAAGTAGCCGGGCTATGATGTCTCAGCTTCTTTTCTGGCCAGCATCCAGAGCTTCCTAGGCTATGCCCGTGTCACTAAGGGACATAATTTTTTGTCGAAGGCTAAGGATATGGCCTGGCTTGCAATCATATTGCTTCAGGCTATCCTTCAGGTAGCAGATTGTGATGAAGAGGGCTAGTTGTAATACTCCAAGACATAGGCATGATGACCTAATTACTATGAAGCATAGATGGTTGTGCTTGCTCTTTTATCTTCGTTTATTTAAAAGCATAAATGTATCAGTAAATCACACAAACTATACAGTGATGGGCTCCTGGCTATGGTTTTCCTTCCAGTGTGTGGAGGGATTTTTTAGTATTGCCATCCAATTATCATTCATCATTCAAAGATAAAGTGGCAGGAATTTGCTGAAAGGAGATAGATCTAAAATAACAAGTAAAGGAGAATGAAAGTGTTTGTTATATAAAATTATTTCCTTTACCTGTCAAATAGAGAGAGAAAGCAGACATTACACTCCAAATTTAAAAGTGACATTTGGATGTGTTGTTTAAAGTATAGATCCTTCCTAGTGCAGACAAATTATAAGCACAGACCTTTTGTAACCCTGCAGGTATAACCTGATATGTGGTGGGCAAGCACTGTAGACAGTCTTAATTTCTTTACTTGTTTTGATCTCTACAGCAATAAATCCAGGTGTCACTTTGTGAGCTTTTAAATTTATCTACAATGTCCCTTCTAATTCTGGGGAATGCTACAGTCTATTCTTTGGCTTCATGTGCCTTTTTTTGTTCTTCATACAGCTGGATGAATCCTGGTTGTGGGTTGTTTTTTGGTTTTTTTTCTTCCAGGTATCTTCAGTTATGTAATGATGCTTTGTCGCTTGGTTTAGGGAAAAAAAAAAAAAAAAAAAAGAAGATTATTTCTCTTATCACTTTACCCTCCACGGAATCATTACTGAAGTGAGACTTTCCAGATATATGATATTTCCCAAGGCCGATAATGTTGTGGCAGTGTTTTCTAACAATTTCAGCATACATTAATAGTTCAAAAATTCACTAAGCTATGTCGGTTTCTTCACCTGGACTATTTCACCCACACAGTTACAACACACAGTACATTACATGAAAAAGAAGATTTTGTGACACAGTATGTGTTTTATACATATTTGAAATAACATATTCCCATGCTGACCTGGCATGCATATGGAAATACTCTGTAACTGATTTGATTTTAAACATATCTTTCCTCACACATTTGCTCCCTATTCTTAGCTTCACCATAGTGTTTTAGTTCTTAGTTTTAGATTATTTCCTTGTTTTTTCTCTTTTTCTTCTTACTTAAACTTTTCAGTAAACTTTCCTCACAGGTCACATTGCTGATACTAGTTGGCATCAATTTCCTGATCTTCAGGATTCTACCATGCCTGTTGCTAATAGTTCAACCAGTTTGACTTGAAAAGAAAACACCATTAACAAAAACCAGAGCACTGCAGTTGGATTCTACACAAATTAAAACTGCAACTTGTAAACAAATTCACAAGATATGTATTCCTGCATTTTTTCTGTTTCCTCCTTGTGATTATTTCAGGAAATGAGAAATGGCAGGAATGCTTGCAGACACAGTGTTTTAATCAGGTGTTAGACCAGTCATAATCTGAAATTTGCAATTGTTATAGTGGATATTTACACTATATGGCAACAAAAAATGGAAACAATGTGCTGTATGTGTCCAATGAAGACTAAGCAACACGCCTCAAATACTTGGTACTGCCTCCTTTTATTTGATTTACAACCCACAACTTTTTTTTCCCAGGGATAATAAGCTCCATCTTTTTTTCTGACTGCAGAGGGCTTTGGATCAGATCATTACTGCCTGATAACAGTCGTGGCAAATGGTGGAATTTATAAAGCCTTCAGGTATGAATTTAAGCAATTAGCATTGTATTAGCAGCCTACTAATGTGATTTGAAAAGAATCCCCAGAGGTATTCTCTACTATCAAAAACCATTTCTTTACTCTTTCTTTCAGCTCTCTGTAATAACTTAACCAAAAAGAATGAGAATGAATGTCTTGGTCCCAAAAGGATAAGTTAGGTTGGCCTTTTCGTATAATAAGGCAAAATGAAAGCACATTTGCAACACTTATATAACCTTCAGCAATGGGAACTTAACTCTCATCATTGTGATGGTGATAGCTTATATTTGAAGTAGTCCCAGGACAATTTCTTTTTCTCCTTCATATTCTCAACTAATCATAGGGAAAAGATCCTGCTATTCATTTTAAAATCCTGCAGTAACTCTGTCACATTAAACATTCTTATTAGAAGGAGTCAGAAAATATTTTTTTCATTCCATAGAAAATGTTGAGTGACTGATGGAAATCCTTCACTGACCTTGGGGTTTCTCTCTCTCCTTTCTCAGAGCTGATGCACAGTGCTTTCTTATCCTTTCTTAAATCAGTTATCACAGAGGCACTAACACCACCATCACTGGCTGGCTCAGCAGTGTCCTGTAGTAAGTCAGTTTTGGAGACAACTGAAACTATCTCTGTCCAACATGGGGGCAGCTCCTGGTGTCTTCTCAGAGAAGCCACCCCTGTAGTTTCCCTCTGCTACCAAAACCTTGCTATACAAACCAAGTACAAGAGATCTGAATGAATTAAACTTAGCTCTTGTTCCCTGAAGTCAGAGATAAATCTTTTCTGAGAAAGCAGCTCTAGACTAAGGAGGCAGCTATTACAGGTGTAAAATGTAGCTTCAAATTTGAGATGGACAAAAACAACATGATCACTGAGTAACCAGTGCACTACTGTCCATATCACTGCTATAGTAATTACTTTTAAAGTTTAAATAACCTGATGACATAATACAGTACAAATTCTTCAATGGAAGAACTGAAGATGGTGTTGGAGATAAAAAGATACTACTGAAAAAAAAAATATAAATTATTGTTGCATATTCAGTATTGATGTAATGGAGCCATTGTTGACAAAAAGTAGTTGTTGCAATGTTTATCTCATCCTTTAGTCTCTCCTGGAGGGATGGGAGTTGAGAATGTGAATGGTTAGTCTTTCTTTAATTGCTACTGTATTGGATTTATGTGGCAAGGTTTTGGTAGAGAGGGGGCTGCAGGAGTCCCTTCTGTGAGAAGATGCCAGAAGCTTCCCCCATGTCAGATGCAGCCAGTGCCAACCAGCTCCAAGGCGGACAAAGCTGAGCACATCAGGTACAGTGGTATTGCCTCTATGATAACATATTTAGGAAAAGGAAAGGGTAAAAAAAGGTTATGCAAAAGCAGCTGGAAAAGAGGAGTGAGAATGTGTGACAGCAACAACTCTGCCAACACCAGGATCAGTGAAAAAGAGGTAAAGAAGGGGTTGGAGGAGATCCTCCAGGTGCCACATCAGAGTTTTCCCTGCAGCCTGTGAAGACCATGGTGAGTCAGGCTGTCCCCCTGCAGCCCGTGGAGTTCCACAACGTAGGTCCATGTAGGACCCCACATTAGAGCAGGTGGATGTGGCCTGAAGGAGTCTGTGACCCTGTGCAGAGCCTACTTTTTTATTTGTCTGCCTTGAAATTCCTGAAGAAGCTGTAGCAGTGAAAATTCAACAGCTTCACCTAAAAGCTTTCTGAAGAAGTGGTTCTGTCTTTTGTACACATTTGTTTCCTTTGTTTCTTTTTTTTTCCTTTTTGGAACAGACAATAAAGCTAGGCTCACTGAGGACATGCTGTTTCAAAAAGACATTTGACAGACAAGTACATCCTTTCTCCAGTGATTCCGAATTCTTTTGAAATTACCATAAGTAGAAACACTGAGTGGCAACATATTAGACATTCTCTGAGGTGCTGATTTTTCATTAAGAACCCCACACAATGTACACCTCTTTAATTTTCAGTATCCTGCACTTACTGCACAGATATATGATAGCCTCCTGTCTTCTTCTCTTGCCTCTTTGGCATATGACAGTCTGGCTATGGTTATACTCAAAATCATGTGCAGAGAAGGTGTAATAAATCCATCAAATGAGAGCAGAATATTTTTTCGAGAAGACTGGGATTACCAAATCACAAACCCACATTTTTTTGAGAAGTCCTTTGTGTTCCTCTCAATAACATTCCCAAGATCATTAAGATTAAAAATTCACAAAATAAAAATACACTAGAATTTCATTTTGCCCCAGCGTTTAGTTTTATTGTCAGATATTCCTCAAATATGTTCTGTGGATTAAATAGGCATTGGATTGGGACACAGAAAGTTTTATTTTCAGAGCCATATATTTAGGTGAGTTTAATATGACCATTGTATATTTCTGCTTCTGTGCAAAAACTTATGCTACTGTTTCACGCTGTTAAACTCCAGTAAAGACTGCAATAGAAACTTCGTTATTATTATCCTGTGAAATAATTATGAATAAAATTCTTTCAATGCAAATTTCCTTGACAGTTTTAACATTCACTACAAATAGACTGAAATATTCTACACAGCTTTGGAATGTCCCTACTAAAAAGGAAAAATATTTAATATACTTTTCAGTAAGAAGTGAAGACATTAGTAATTTTGCCATTGCTTGGAAGACCTTTTGACAGTAAATACAATATGTGAAATAAATGATAATTCAGCTAACTCTTCCTATTTTTATTCTTCTGTTAGTTCTGTTCTTCTTTATTTGTGACACTAAAGTCAGTTGTATAGCAGTACTATCTTTGTTTCTCAATTTCTATGTGAGAAAATAATAAATGCTGCTTAATCTTCATCGATAGTGATGAAATCTCCTGTAGCAAGAAAACACGTTGTGAAAAATATAAGGGTATGGCTTAAAGGACAAAAAACTACTTTAAAGAAAGAGCTGTTTTCATCAGAAAAAAAAAATCTTTAATGATATAGATGAAAGACAAAAGTCTCTAGAGAGTATTCAGACACAGATAAAAATCTTCAAAAAGCAAATTATTCCACTGTAACTCGATGACCTCACTTGGTCTAATCTGGACGTACCTCACAATGATGGAGATGGGTACAAGGTTCACTATTTGTATTAAGCAAAAACCTCTCCCCAATTTCTGCATGAGAATTTTGCACTAAAAGCAAAGAATCTTCAGTCAGGGTCTTAAAAAAGGAACAGACTTTCTAACATTTTGTTGCTCAGTTTTCTTCCCTGTGTCTTTAATGATTTGCACCACAACGTTTTCAACCTGTATCCCTTGCTCAGTCATGACCCACCCAATGCTGTTGGGACTGACCTCCTTACCTCTCCAAATTCAGATCTTTAAAGACCAAAGAGAGAGAAATCTGTGCATCACAGCACAGCAGCACTGTGGAGGTCAGCGATGTGTCTGTCTTTGGGCTACATCCATGTTCTGGCATCCCTGGAAACTCAAAGGAGTGTTTTATCAGTAATATGAATGTGAATTTACAGCTAGAAAGATCAACTCCTTGACATCCTCTTTGTAGACTCAGGTGAAAGAGAAATTTCTGTGACTAAAGATACAAGTGCTTCTGTGAAACCATAGCAATAACTGCAAAATTGTTTCATTACTGCACCAGTGGAACCGTTCACATACCTTTTCTGTAATCAGCCTTTGAACAGGGACAAGACCAGACTGCATTTAGGTTTCTTTAACACTGCTTTGAGGAAATACAACTGTCTACCACATGGAAGCTGTTTTGAAATGTCTGTGTGACAGTTACTGAAGACAAAGGTAAACCTTAATAGGGCTTGTTAAATCTCTTTAATGTACAGAGATAACAGTTCTAGATAATTCAGTATTCTTAATGCATAAACTACTCTGCTACCTTGTTTCAGCTGAACATATCCTTGAATTGTGAGTGCTGTTTCATACCGGTGTTCACATCCTCCTTGATCCCTCCTGGGTTTAATATGTATGGACTCTCTTTTCCTCAGCTAGGACTAGTCTTGGAGTGTAAAATGTACAGCCCTACCTTCCAGTTTCCTTGTGGTTCCTCATGAGTTCATCTTTGTTCTTGATCTAACAGCTCCTCTCAGTAAGAACAAGGATAACAGTGTTCACTAAGGTTTAGCATGGTGAAGAGCAGCTGACAAAAGGCACATAGTCTTTACTCTTTCATCGGAAGTACAACCAGTCACTTAAAGTATCCCCAAAATCTAGTGAGCCTTTTTTGTCCATTAAAATACAATGTGAAAAGAAACATTGTTAAAGGAAATAAAAAAGCAACATACATTCACCCTTGTAGTTGAGCAGTTCAGCTACTGAAGTGCCACATGTCATTATAGATCAAGATCTTAAAGATATTTAGACAATAGTGATAATTTTTGGCATCTGAATCATAATATAATTTCTCTGCCTGATAGTCCTTTATGAGAACGTAGCATAACTAACACCCCAGTTGCTACCAGTGATCCGTTGCTCTTAGACTCTTACGGTGTTCACAAGTGTTTTATTAGGTATTTCAGAGGGCACACTCCTTCCTATTCCCATCAATATCCATTATGAACCATCTGCCTATGAATTTGCCTCATGCTTTTTGAACTTCTGGTAGTATCATCTAAAATAAACATAGTCCAGTAATTCAGAACTCAAAAGAATTTGTCAGTGATATTATTTAACAGAGGACTGATTGTAAGTATTAATATTTAAGCCATCCTTACAGTGATATTTCTGTGATTCTTTGAGTTAATGTTAGTTGTGGCTAATTATTTTCAGGTTCTTTTCACTAATATGTGAGCTGGCCAGTACTGTATAGGATATGCCTAATAAATGAATGATCTTACTTGTTTAAAAAGTTAATGAGTTTTGCATATAAATATCCTACGACCACAAAAACAACTGCATTGTGTGTGATATTGCAGTCCTAAAGTTCATTTTCCCATCTTTTTGTAAAAAAGATATATTGAGAATTATTACTATTGCCATCAGTAAAAATGGTTTTAAGATTGCGCAGAGCTTCTCCTGGACATAACGGTGAATTTAACATAAAAAAGATGTACTCCACTACTATAATATGGGAGGGACATGGATTTGTATAAATATGCACAGATATTTATTAAAATATAAATTTCACATACATAAAATTAATTTGAAATTTCGTCAGATTACCCAAAACACTGAGGTCTTTCTGAAGAGCTGTATCATGCTGTGCAATATGTTTCATGTGTTTTTTCCCCCTCATTTCTGGTATATATCTTATGCATATCCATATGATCAAAAGGTTCCTGCCTCATTCTATATGTAACTCAGTGAGAAATTTTGACTTTCGTCTCTGCATATTGCTCTGTTAATCAGATCAGAAGAGAACCAGAAGACTCTTAGGCAGGCAGAAAATTAAATTAGTTTTGGAGTTTTTATATCTGAGGGCTGATACAATGAATGTTTTTATAAGATAACTTCCAGGATAATCCTCCATAGAAATGCTCTATAGGATCTCAGTATAAAAGCAAACAAAATGAAAGCTTTAGAAAAAAGAATTCCCTGACTTAACCTTGAGTTTAGAGAGTCAGATAAAATTGTGGTGTTGAAGAGGGCTTTGACAAATTGAATAAGAAAGTGATAGCTTCCTTTTGAATTCCAGGACCATCAGATTTTTCTGTATATACACGGTATACATTTGATTATCAGAATTAAAATATTTTATACATAGATTAACAATGAATCTATAAAAAACTGCCTTATCAGTTCAAAAGATTGCTTCCCCCCGACCCCATCTTTTATGCTCGGTCTTTTTCCTGCTTAACAACTGGGATTAGTTGTTACTGCCTTTCTGTTGTTCAAGTGGTTTTAAAGATTTTTGTCCCAATGTAAACTCCCTCAACTACATTTTTAATATTGTCAGTATAATCCAATTTTGTCCATGTTCACCCTACCACAAACATCTGTCTCTGCAACTCCAAATACCTTACAGCTTTGCAGGCTGTGGTCTTGCTAAATAACACATAGACTCAACTGCAGTGTAGAAGTCCTTGGGACCTACATATTAAAGTCTGGTTTATATGTGAGAGATGGATATGCATAATTCTTCAGAGGAGAAAATAGATTTTTTTAAATATTCTTGTAGAAGTACTCCATGTTCTTAACCACATTCCAAAAATAATATTGATCTTTTAGATCTTTGGCTATGGTAAACTATCTGCCCCTATGAACTTGTGGACTTGGCACTATGCTGCAGAGCATAAGACACATGGTTTTAATATTCTTACTAATCAAACAGAAGCTGAAGAATCTCAAAGCAACTTCCCTTTTTAAGTCTACAGCTTTTCTATTCTGAACATCTGATAAGCAACTCAAATTTCATTGGGATGATCTGAACACCACTTCAGACAGCAAGTGACTTTTCAGATGCACTTACTGCAAGGAAGGTACAGTACTTTCCTGCAAAATTAAAGTTAATCTTTTATAACCTGTTTATTAACAGCTATAGAAAACTTTATTTCACTGAATTTTTATTTTAACTTTGGTACAGAGTTAAAGAACTATTCAGTATTAGTATGCAGCTAGTAACTGTCTCTTATTTCCTTTCCTTGGTAACATTCTTTGTTTTCGAGGTTCTTTTGTTTTCTGCTCCACCAATAAAGGCAAGTGTCTAAGAAACTTTTTCATAAGAATTGTAATGTAAAAAGCAGCTGTCAAAAAAAGCAGAAAAAATCCTAACTCTGACAAACATAGGGTTTGTTGTTTGGTTTTTTTTCTGAACAGAAGCTTGCCCTGCTTTACAATGTATCTCATACTACTTGGCAGGAATCTTTCTACCAAGATGTAGCTAATGCTGCTTACAGTATAATAGCCCTGGGAGAAAAGTTGTGCAAGGAATTTACTGCAAGTGCATAAATCACAAGCTATCTGCTTTAAGCTTCAGGCATATGAGTTTAATTACTCCATTGTAGTTTATTTGAAAACTTTTGCTCTTCATTCAGGCTGAAAGACTGACATATATTGGCATAGTTAAACATCTGTCTCCAGTCAGAACAACAGCAATCACAACAGGTTTTGGAGCCATTATTGTCTGATTTAGGCAGTTGGCTCAGTTGTTATAGTTCTGTAAAAATTTGTTTTGTTGTGGGTGTCACACAACAACTAGTATGGTATTCAGTCACAAACTCCTATTAATCAGTAACATGCACTAACTATGATTAGTAACTAGTTAGTACAATAGCAGTATAAAATAACACTATTGATGTGTTATTTTATATTGAGTGAAAGTGTTGCCAGGGTAAAATAGGCCCAGAATATTTTGACTTAATGATAACTGCTGTGGTTACTGACTGCTTCTATGTCCAAAACAAAACAGAGGTCCCACTGTGCATTGCATAATGACACAGTGAGAGAAGACCCCTGCCAACACCAAGTCCCATGCATCACAGAAGTCCTATTGCTTAAACTTTCAAAATACTATTATTATTATTATTACCCTAATTTCTAGAGATAATAAATATGGGCAAAGAGATTGAGAGCCTACTCAGTGGCCCATTAGTAATTTAATACAGTCTCCTGTGTATGTCATAGGACATTCAATTTTATAGTTTATCCTGAGCTGATCTCTCAGTCCCTTCTGAGTGTCTGTAATTCACCTTTTACAAAGACAAGAGCATGTTTGGAACAAAATTTCTCCAATGTAAGAATCCAGATTTCTCAAACTCCAACTGGAAGACACACTAGGAAGAGTCACTGTTTTGTTGATGTTTTCCTTTAGTCTGCAAAAGTATCAGTGAAAGCTTTAATTAACTCATAATTGCATAGCTAACCTATACAGCACCTATGACTGCTGTAGTCAAACTATTTTTATTTGCTAACATTCAGCACAGGGTTGAGTGTATACTCAGATTTCCAAGTTTTCATCTTAATTTTTCAGGGGACCGTTAATCCTCTTTTTATTACGGATAAATCTCCAAACTTTTCAATACATTTTACCATTCCTAAATTTTCATGCGTAGATTTGTCTGAATCCTTGACTCTTTTTTTTCTTTTTTCCTTTTTTTTTCTTTTCTTTTCTTCTAGAAATGCTTGTCTCATGACTTAAAAACTAGAATCTACAAATGGCTTTGAAAAACCAGCTTCAGCTAGCTAGTTTGGCTTTATCTATGATGTGTGACTGGTCACGTAAATTATGCAGCATTAGCTAGTCTTCCTCACCAGATGATGAAAGCTTTTTAGATATCTGTAAAGAATGAGTCATGGACAGACAGAGAGAGAGATAAACAGACATGGAGTTTGTAAAAAGATACATCTGTTTCCATGGATAGAAAAAAAAAGCCTATTTGCATGGCTGCTCACAGCAAGGATAAGAGCTGCCCTTGTGTTCCCTGATTCATGCTAAGTAATGACCTTTTGTACTGCCACCTGATACAGGTAGGAATTTCAACTTTCCTATGCTACTGACTTTTGACCAATTGCATGCACTTCCCTCTAAATTTTCTTGTTTTTTACATTGAGTCTAAATATATCTAAATAGCTCCACAACTCTTCTTATTTTAGAAGTTGCATAATTCTTGAGAATAATTGAAGCAGGTCCAGCTACAGGCTTAACAGATGGTTCACATCAAAAAAATACATCACTTTGTAGGAAATAAACAAATTCTGTTCTTTTCTAGAGTACCAAGGTATGGTATTAAATTCATAGAAATTCCTGTTATGTGAAACTCTCCCCATGACTTTCCTAGGCAGCTGACCCAGCTACTCGTCCTACCTTTTTTTTGAAATAACTACCAAGTCAAGATTCTGAAGAAAATTCACATGTTATCTCATAGGTTAAAGTTATACAAGCCCTGGCTGGGAAGAATTACTTTAATGCACATGAACATTCAGTAGGTAATTTATACAAATATTAAATTGCACAGCTATATTTAATATCTTCTATTCCACATATAATAAGTAAATGAGCATTGGTTGTAATTATTACATAAGAGAGGGCACCTCTCCTATGAAGAGACGTTGAAGGAGCCGGGCTTGTTTAGCTTGGAGAAGAGAAGGCTCTGGGGATACCTCATTGCAGCCTTCCAGTACTTGAGGGAAGCTTATAAACAGGAGGGAGAGAGAATTTTTACATGGGCAGATAGTGATAGGACAAGGGGAAACAATTTTAAACTAAGAGAGGGGAGATTTAGGTTAGATATTAGGAGGAAATTTTTCACCCAGAGGTTGGTGAGACACTGGAACAGGTTGCCCAGAGAAGTTGTGGATGCCCCATCCCTGGAAGCATTCAAGGCTAGGTTGGATGGGGCCCTGGGCAGCCTGATCTAGTGGTTGGCAACCCTATCCACAGCAGGGGTGTTGGAATGAGATGAGCTTTATGGTCCTTTCCAATCCAAGCCATTCTATGATTCTATTTATATCTTACCCATACAGAAGGATATTTTGCAAATAAACCATTCTATGAAGAAATCACGCAAAGAAAACAAATTCTCTGTACTAAATGGGATCATTTATCCTGAGGAACAGATGTTCATCAGGGTAGCCACCTTATGTCTGATTGTTTTTATTTGTTTTGGGCCCATTTGTGAGTGGTATGCCATTTTAGTTAATACCTATTGCTTCTTCTCTCTTACTATCAGGGATTTCTACTTCTTCATTACAAGGTTACTGCTGCTTTTGAGATGCCTATTAACAGATGAAGCTTCATGAGAGAGTTATGTGCACCTCAAAACTAGCAGAAAGTCCTGTTTCTTTCTCCCCCGGGGCTTAAAGGAATGTCAGAAACCAGCAGATGTACGTCTATTGTCCAGCTCCAGCAAACCTTAGTCCTCTGAGACTTGCAAGTGTGACTGAGATGAATGCACTAAACCTTGAGGCTGCACCACCCCAAGCAGTATGAGCAGCCCCTTGCCCAGGCACTGCCGCCCGTAGCTTCCCTGCCTGGCAGCACCCACCCCACAGGGCAACAGTCGCCGCACTGCCAGGGACCCCTGCACCACTGGACAGAGCAACACTGGACTCCAGCCAGGAACAAATGTCTCGGTGCCTCTTGCTCACATAGCAATTTACTTCTCTCACATCTGGGGCAAATTATGGTTGAAAGACCAACTATTTTCCCACCTACTTGCTTGCAGCAGGGGTTTCCCCTTCCCATCAATTAATGCAGATTTTCTGTGAAAACAGTCCGTTTGGCTCAGTACCACACCAGCAACCCAGCCACATGAAGAGTCCCCATGGGGGCCTCCTCAAGAGAGGAGGTCCCCCTGGTGCCTCCCTTTGTGACTAGACTTCAGGAGGATTCCTATCCCCTGCCATCAGCATTCCCTTTCTGGAATAGTTGCTCTCACCTGGGATTGATGCTGTTTCTACCTGACAGGTGGAGGTTATAACTAAAGGTAAACATGCTGGGATGTTATTCACAGAGCAAAATGACATTTATAATGTAACGTGTAAATTCCCAAACTGCTGAAACTTCCTTAGAAAAGTCCTACCACAATTTTTTAGGTGAGTAAAATGAATTTTACCCTCTGGGAAATGTTCTGGTGGAAAGAAATGACAGTTTCTATTGTATTATATTTTAGAAAACATTTTTTTAACCAAAAAAAAGAAGTTGGAATAATCACATTTGCATGAGTAACTTTAAAAAAAAAATCTTGAAGTATGAACTCAGTAATTTAAAAAATAGAACTGGAAAAAGTTCTATGTTTATAACTTTTTCAATAGGGAATGTGTAAATAATAAATAGTGGGCTCAAAAGAGGTGTTTAAGAAGCTCATTTATTAAAATTTCAAGTAGATGGATTAAGACCTTATATTGAATTGAAAAAAGGTGAGTTTCAAACTTCAAGCAGACTTCTAGGCAACAGAGCTGATCTACATGCTCAATGATATAATTCTCCCCAGATCATCAGTAAAACACAACAGTAAAACACATTCAGACAAGTACATAATAACATATTAATTTGACAAAGCTCACTCAGGTGGACTATTATTACTGCAAATGACTATTAAAGAATAGTATTTTTAATTGTTGAAAGAGTGAACAGGAATAATCCAATAGACCCACTGGCCTCCCTAGTTTTTTATGCCTGTTATCATTTACAACATATTCACCCGACAATCATGTACATTCAAGTTCAACAGGAGTTTAATTTGTCTAAATGCAAGGAGCTGATCACCAGGACTTAGAGGAGCAAGATTAAATTCTATTTTTTTTTTAATTCTCTTTATTTCTCAGGTGTGTATTTAAACTTCTCTAGCATTGAAATGTTTTAAGTGTTACAATTTAAAATTTGTTTCAAAATAATATAGATAGCTGTACTAAAATGTATGAGACAGTATTCAAACCAGGTGCTGCATGCTAAGTGCAAGTGTTGGATCAGTTAAACTACCCAAATGCAACGGAATTTAAGGAGAATCAAAAATTGTTACTCTGAAGTTGGTGCTCAGCAGTCGCAGAAGCCAGGTCATACTTTGATTTCTTTACATTCTAGATGATAAAGCCTCAGTGAAGAATAACAGATGAGGGATAATATAAGAAGCTCCATTGTTTTAAGAATATCCCCTGTATTTATATTTTTTAATTAATTTAAAGTTGAAGAAGAATAGAAAAGGGGATGTGAAGATGGAGGTACAGTTTCAGGGCATGATGTAGCCAAAGAGAAAAGAACTGGAAATAAAATTGTTGACAGAATGCTTTAGCATTTGAATGATATTTGAAATTACATATTCCTTTCTCAAAAGGGAGGATGGAGATCTACATATAAAATGGTTTCCAGTGTCTTTATATCTATGTAGCTCAATATTAAATATTATTTTAGCAGTTGTCTTAGATATCAAGAATTTGCATTCTTTTCGTAAGACTGCACTGTAGACTTTGTAATGTAGCTGAGGTTCCCAGCAGCTGGCCCAGCTGCTCGCCTTGCTCTGGGAACAACCCTGGCAGGCAGCTTGAGCTCTGGAGCTGCTTCTCCTGCCCCTCGCCGGGCCATGGTCCTGGCCCCGTGTGGATGCTTCTGCCCAAGACCTAAATGAAAGCAGCTTTCACTTACCTTTCTGACATGAGGGTGGTGCTTCATATTGACCTCCAGTGACTACTGGGAGAAAAAACAAATAATCTGCCTTGGCTTGCTAACACTGAACACCCTTATAGATATCAGGTGCAGTTTTACAGAAATAATTCGATGGGCAAATACTGAGGATGAAATTCCACCCCACTTGCCTTTAGTAGTGCCTTACTTCAGACTCCTCGCCATGCTGCAGGACATTCTGTGCCTTTTTAGATCCACTCTTTTCATTTGTGAATAAGTAATTTATATTTGCTATGGAGCCATACACTTGCGAAATATATATACATATATATGCCACATACACTCTATAGCACTTCCTCTTATTGTCTAACACAGTTTGTGTAAAACCTTAATAACAACTGATCCATTTTTCTTTACTTAAAAAAAGAATAACCAGTGACAATTTTAAACACAGAAAAATATAACCACAGCACAAAAGATTAAGCATTTGGTTGTATAATGTCCCAGACAGTGCCTTTATGGAGCACAGAACTCCGTTCAAGGAATGCTGGAAAGCCTAATCAACATAACATCAAGGTCTTTGTTCTTTTTTTCTGAACACATGAAAAATACAGAGATCTTGCCTATCTCCCTCTCTACAGGCTATGGCTAAACGGTGTGTTGAAAAAAAAGTCAGGATGTGGGGTAAGGATCCCATACCGCATTACTGCCATCAGATCCAACTTGCTTTCATTGTGTTTGCATTTACACAGTTTGATTAGTGGCTGCAGAAGAGAGAGAAGTGAAGGGAATACAGAATCTAGCTTTTTTGCTTTCTAGTGTACAGTTGGGCAAAGTCACTTGTTCTCGATTTATCTCATCCCTTATTGCATCTCATAGTTTTAGAATTGCATCTCGTTCTGCAACTTTTCCCATTGATCTCAATCAAACTATTTTAGAGAAATAGTAAGGTTATGGGGGAAAAAAAAGAAAAGAACTACAGCTGATAGATGGTAATCTTGTCATTTAATATGAGTAGAAGGCACTCCGATATTTTATTAATGAGTGGGATGCCAAAGTTATATGCAGAAAAGCTGCATTTTCAAGGTCTGGAGACTGATGGTTTGCAAGATTTTATTCCTCTGCTAAGTGATTAATGAAATAAATAGGAGATGTTCTCAAATAACCTCACAAGTGTGTTTATATAATAGCTCCAATTATAAAGAATTTTTACAGAAAGCAAGGAATTTAAGTACTATAACTACGATTTTTCTTCTCACTACCTTTCCTTAAACTAATTTCTCTAGAAACCGCAGGTGCAATATTCACAAACTCATACCCTTCCAAAATTGGATATTCAGGGCCATCTATTAGAAGGGAAAATGATGAATACTCCCGGAGAAGCTGCCAGCTATCATTGAAACCACCCACATGCTGTCGACATGCTACTAGTAATTTTTTCTTCAAGCTAATTAACACCTTAGTCAAGATGTGTTCACTTTTGTCTCTTCACTTAGCTGACATCTTTTACATGATTGAAGTAGGAAGCTTGAAGAAATGCTGCACTGAAAGACTTCATGTGCAGGATGATCACCACCTGGAACAGGAATATTTTCTGTAAGGAAGGCACAAATTCTTTCTAGAGCTGAATTTACTGAGGAAACAAAGACTACCATATGAATTTGAATATTGTTGAGTCACTACTTCAGCACTGCCTTTTCACAATGTTTTCTGATAAAAGGGTTCACCTCTAAAAGGTTACAGTAAATATTGTTTCATCGAGAGGCCATGAGGCTGAATTTTATCTTTCTCTAAAATTGCACAAAGTTACTGCAGAGTGTTCATTCTATCACTGTCCCTTTTCTGACAAATACTACTCCTAAACAATCTTTTGACTACTACTAAGTATAATAGTTCTGGGGTAAAATATTGCAAGTGTCCATGGCCTAATGCCCCCTCACTGCCTCTGGGTGTATTGTCCTAGAGAATTCATCACCTCCTTGGCTGGTTTTGAGGGCAGAGAACTGAAATTTAGACAGGGAGGATTTGAAAATTAATCTCTGGAACATAACAACAGATAAAGATGTAAAAATTTCCCTGGTCATTTATTTTGGAATATAGGGTATATGAGAGCTGTCAGGCCAGGATAACATAGTAATTTTGTTAATCTTGTAGTTCTTCACAGATATACAATTTTTTTTAAATATTGTCATTTAAACATTGTTTAAATAATAAGACTCCATCGAAGGAAGGGAATAGTTTCCAATTTCTGTTTGCTTATAGAGCAACCAACAGTTGCTGCTTTCTGCTATAGAGAGACAGAAGGGAGAAAAAAGCAGATAAACCTCTCACCGTGTCAGCCAGTTCAGCCATTTCTCTAAATCAAAAAGTCTCAATAGCAAAATCAGAGCATAATCTGGAGACAAGACAAGAAAACCAGAAAGATTACTCCTCTCACTTCTACAGTCTTCAAATGGATGTTCAGGTAGTTCCCTTCACTGTAAGTTCTCCTCAGCCTGTGCACTGTCTGAATTGGGAAGTCTGCAGCCACTCTCATCGACCTAGGAAAGAGAAAGCAAAGCTTATTTCCCAAAAAAAGCGTGTGCTTCACAAGCTTCAGGGGGTGTTGCTGAGGCTGTATTCCCAACCTGCTCGACAGCGATATGCTTTCCAGCACTGCACCTATCAAACATTAATGAACTATCTTCACAAACCCATTGTGAGCCAGGGAATCGTTATCTCCCTTTTACAAACAGAGGACTGAAGCACAGCGAGATGTGAGTGATTTGCCTAGAGGAAATCTGTAACAGAGCCAGAAACTGAACCCAGACCTTTCAAATTGCAGAGCACCATCCTCAGTGCATGCTGTTCCAGACTGATTTGCTGGGAAATTTATCAGGCATTGTGCCTCTGGTAACCTCGCGGTGCTCCTGCTGTAGTTCACTGCCTCAAAGGTGTGACTGAGTCCTGCATTGCTGTAGTCATTTCATTCACAGCAAATTCTGTTTTCATGGTGTTTTCACTACTAATATAATGAACTACAACTCCTTCTCCAAAAAGATAACACTTCAGTCAGATTTCTTTTGCAACTGATTTGTGTCCTGGTTTTTGCTAGGATAGGGTTAATTTTCTTCTTAGTAGTCAGCCAGCAAATCATCACTTGGTACTCTTATGCTGTACAGTTAATTTTCAAAGCTGTTTGTCACTAAGGTTATGTGAATGCATACTTATATGTGTGTTATAAGTTGGGTGATATTTCTGGATGTTACTGCAAACTCTGCTTTTTAGATTTCTCAATCCACTCAATGATTATAATATGCAACTACACTGGTAAACTATACTGAAATATACTGTTTCAGTGACTACAAACTACTAATCCTTTCCTGTTAATTCTCACTACTCATATTCATACACATAAGCCTAAAGATTCTCTATCAAAAGAGGAAAAAAAAAATATTTGAAGAAATAGCATCATGATGACCAAACTAATGACTCATTTTTTAGTGTTAGTGTGCATTTATAAGACCTCACAGTGAAAGGAACCATTATGATTCAGGTACATTAAAAAATAAGCACTTAGACTTATGTTTCGGGAAATCATTTTATTCTTAGAAAAGGATAAAATGAGTAAGTGAGGATGCTCTGGTGCAGATGTATTGGGCTGCATATTGGCAAAATCAGGTTAAATTACTCCATGGTTTTATTTGAAAATACTTTTTACTGACTTTACAAACCAGAAGAGTGAATCTTTGCACTTTTAGAAATGTTACATTGTGAGAACATCCAGTGCAAAGGTGGATGTCAGCTCCTGGTCTTCCTGCCTTGGGAGGGGGTTTGTGCAGCACCCCTGAGCCTGCAGTGATTCTGCCCTGGGAAAAGGGTGTTATCAACCTTCCTTTTCTACTTTCATATAAACAAGCATGAAACATTATTTGCCATTCAATATACAAAAAACAATAAGTACATATGGCTACACAATTGTATTTGTATGTGTTTATACATGTAAGGATTTTTTTATAGGCATATTGTCTGCATATATATATATATACATGCATGTACATGTATATATGTATACACACATATACGTTTACACAAATCATCTGAAAATATTTGCTGAAGCACAGGCCAAAATTGTATTCACTATGATACTACTCATTAGACTGAAATTTCCCCTTTTACACTATACACACCCTGTGATCTATTCAAAGTGGAGCAGTTCCAATAGAAAGGATTGTGGAGGTTATTTCAGAACAGTCCTTAAGATATCTAACTCATGACAGAATATTTTTGTACCTGAGTTTCCCAGAAATAATGTCACTGCTTGAGCTATTAGATCAAGAAGAATCATAACCACCACTTCTTCTAAAAGGCTGGCAAATCAAGACTAATTTTCTTTGCTTTCGTTTTTTGGCACTTTCAAGAAAACACTCCTCTTCAAGTTAAATAGAACACTTCATGTTAAATTAAGTGCCATAATTTATTACTTCCTTCAAAAAAAGAACACATTAGCAAAATATCTTTTGACTGCATTATTTTTTTTTTAACACCTGTTTTTGTTTTACAGTGGAAAAGAAAAATCTATATTTTCACAGTCCCACTAGTAATGGCAGAAAATGGCCAAGTGCCAGCAGTAACAAGTTAGGACCACTCCACTCACTGAGAAAAATAGGAAAACTGATCAAAAAGGGTAGTAATCCATTACATTGAGCAAGGAAGACTCCTTAAGTAAAAGAGAGAGAGCAATCAGTCTAGTATGGGTAGAAGGAACATTGCCTGACATTTGTCTGGGAGGTCAGGGAAAGGATTGACTAAATTAATAGAAAGCAGAAGTCAGTGAGACAGACTGCAGCAGGACTGCAGATGCGATATCACTTGTGGGAGCAACACAAAACAAAGTTCATAAAGTAAACTCCAGGGTCCAGGGCTATAAGAAATTATCTCTGTATAGGATGCCAAGAGATAAAGCTACTGCAGGCAAAACTAGGTCATTAAAACATGGAGTTTTACTTGAGTTCCTTAATGACTTTCTGCCTGAATATTCTGAAAAACATCTCTGAAAAAATATATCTACAGAATTGGTGGCTAAAAAACTTTTCTACCAGAACTCTGAAATATGAAACATGACATTTAAGCAGTGAAACAGCAAATGTAGAGTCATACTCCCTTCTTGTAAGTAAGAAATCCAGGGAGAATTTGTTATTCATTAAAACAGCCGCAGTTATAGCAGAGCTACCACAAGAAGACATTCTTAAGTTGTACATAAGATTTTCTAACTTAGTTTTCATTTAATTAGAAAGCTGCTAGAAAATTTACCAAGAAAACATTGAGACTTGGCACATAGACTGTAGCCAAGAGAAATTAATATGGGCACAGCACACAGCCCTGTTGACTTTGGATTTCACAACCCCAGTGCAACAAGAGTGCCTAACTACTAGGCTGAGCTGTGTTCTGATCCTCCACTGTATCATATAATCTTCACAGAAGCATGCCATCTTAAGGGTTTCCAGCTACCACGTTCAGACATGCGCTATCGCAGACATTTTGTCGTGTAATACCATCAAAAATCCATTAAGATTTTTGTTTCTCTCCTGTTAGAAAACTTTCCCGAAATTTATTCTGGTGATTAGAAACTCCACTTTCTGTGATCAGTTCACAGTCATTTGTTCCAGTGTTACCCTTTGATTTGTACAGTTCTTTTGTCAGTTTAGTCCTCCAGGAATCCAGCAGACATTATTTTTTCCCCTTATCAGTACACATATATGTGTACACAGTAGTACTGTCCCTGTTAGATTGGATTTCATTATTATAAACAAGCATTAAGCTTCTACATTTCTATATATGTACTTGTATCTTAGTTATATCTATAGTTACGCCTTCTTGTATGACTGTGTCTGCACTCTGATGATCCATCAGAACCTTTCTGTGCTTGCACAAGTTTTAGATAGTGTTTCTGTGGCAAAGATGAGAAGGACGAAGTGTAAGAACAGCCATACTTGCTCAGACCATTTAACATGTTATCCTGTCTCCAGCTGTGGCTATTAGTGGCCAACAAGGGAAAAATAAGAAGCATATTTTAATAGTTGATCTTTTCCACTACTTGTCTTCCTCTATTAGCAATTAAGGCAATTTCTTGAGTAAATTACCTGCTCTCACTTAGCAACCCTGAATACATCTCATCTAAGCACTCTCCAGCCTAGTTATATCTTTCTCTAAAATATTGGGTTTGAGTTGTCCAGATTGCTTAGAGTTTTATTACAAAGAAAAATGCATGTAAACATGGTGCTTTACATCACTTCAAGCCACTTTTACACTATTTATATTTATAACAGAACTTTTATATAATTTCAAAGCAGTCTCATAGAATTGAGAAAGAATGACTCAAAATTTAGCCTGAGGTAGGTGAAAAGGGTTACAAAGCTTCACCTTATGAGTATAAAAGGCAATGTGTAAACTGTCCTGCTTCCAAAAAAATCAGTGCAACATGAAATGTTTGAATAAATAAAAACATTCCTAAAATTGTAAAGCTTATTTAATCTTTTATTCTGTTTTTATATTTATTTCAATTACCATATTATTAATATTTTAGGTTTTTTCATTTGCTAGCTACAGCCACAGAATGAAGGTTCAGGCAAGTAGAGACAGAGCAGTTTTCTTCACCCAGCATATTCCTAGCAACAATCTGACATGTCAAGAGTTTCTCTTGTCCAAATTATTCTCTAACCTATTTTTACATAGTTGTTTAAAATTCTTCTGGCAGTTTGTGAATTTGCCACAGAAGACTTCTGTACAATTATTTTTTTTCCTTTTATACTATAGCCTGCCTGCTCTGGAACTCCCTTCCAGCATCCAAGGTACTTAAAGCTTCTTCATGTCTTTATAAATGAAAAGGGCATAGTAGAAAATAACAGTTGCAACTTTGCCCTTGCTTACAACATTTAAGCCCTGTTGTCATTATATGTCTGGTTTGGAGCCAGCTGTCCTTAGCTAACCACAATATCTGAATGTGCAGTGAGTTCTGGTTTGATAAGCCTAAAATCTTTCCAGTTCTTTTTACCACTCCTGGAAACAAAAAATTATTGTAGTGTTGAGATCATATGATGTCTTGAGCAGAAAATGCCTTGTGAATTGCAGTAAACTTTGCTCCATAGGCTTTAGAGATGCAACTTCTATAACTTCAAATCTATTTGCACTTTGCTGTGCCAAATACTACATTCCATTATTTTCATACAGAGCAGATAGTTTGACCTGGATACTCAGCCAACAGCAAGTACAAATAACATCATTACTATATTTTAGGATCATGATCCTCCTCTATGTTGAGATTATCCCTAGTGATGCATCTTTACAGTCATAATATCAGAGGGCTTCTTGTAAGCTGAATAATTCACAGTCCTTAAAAGTCACCAGTGTCACTTTCTTGTGAGATGCTCTTTCCAACTCATAATACAGAGGATCCTTACATCACACCCAGTAAAGCAGGTGCTCACAGATGGTGTTTAATTATCTCCATGACAGCAGTGGGGTCTTTCTGTCTTGAAGCAGGAGTTCCCCTCTCCATAACATTATTTCCATCAAATGTGAATAAGAATCCAGCCTGGACAAATCAGGGAGAGAGGGTGTTGGTGTGGTTCTTGGATACATTTGTAAACCTGGGAAGAGAGAGAGAACCCTGGTTGTTACAAAAGATGATAATTTTTAAAATCAAAATGGAAGATTACCCTGATATAATCTAAAATCTAAGGATTTCTTCTTAAAGATCAATGTTCAATGATGTGTTACTTAGATGCTATCAGTGGTAATAGAGAAATATCAGTCTTTGACATAAATTTATCATATAGGCAAAGGAAGTGTGTGGCATCCTCACACTTCAACATCAGTCCATGATAAACTGGAATACTTGTAAAAGAACAGCAAAATATGAAAGAAAGTTAGTAAAGCTGTGCCTCTTTGAAAGAAAAAACAATATGATTTTACATTTACCTTTGATATTTAGGATGAAATGGTAAAGATATTCCTAGAATTCAAAGAGCACATACAAAACCCAAAGGCTACAATGCTGATTAATTCAAGCATTGTTTCTGTGCTTGTTGCTACAGCTTCTGTGGTACCACTGCTAAGTTATGTGCATTTTAAAAGAATATTTCATTTTCTAAACTGTTTGATGGCACAATGTATACAATAGCTGTTAATGACATTACTTGACATGAGATAGCTGAAAAAAAGTAGTAGCCTTAGCAAAGTACATCTTGGTAGAGGAAAAAGGGAAAGAAACTTCAGGAAAACATTGCTATCAAGGGAGTGCTAATTCTAGATTTCATTTTCTTTGAAACATTAAAGGAAGAATCCAGTATAAAATACCCCTAGGCATACTGCCTGAAGTTGTCTTAATATTAATACTATCCTGTGATCAATATTTCTCATGTGATTAAAGGTTGCAAAATCAGGCTACAAATCAAGAAAAGGACAAAAAAGAAAAGTCAAAATTATCTAGACATACTGTCCTCCTACTCAGCTTCTGCTGTGGTTGATACCATTCAGAAATGAGTAAAAACATTTCTTACCTTCCAGAGAGGATGGCAGAAAAGGAATAAGACTATTTGCCAAAGAAAAATATGAATAAATAGCTAGATTCAGCATAGACATTAGTTTAGAATTTACGTAGGTAGAGCAACTAGTTCTTTAAAGTCTCCGATACCAAACAGCTACTGGGCTGCCCACAATTAGTAAAGTTAGCAATTTAAATGCATTGAAATTAGCCCCATCTATTACATTCTAGCTTCAGAATCTTGTTTTATTGATGTATATGTCACACATTTTCATAAGCCTTGGTACTGATTCTAATATTTCATACATATATATATATGTATATATATATATATATATATGTGTGTGTGTGTGTGTGTATGATTCAGTCAAACTCTAGGCTTGGTATAAGACTGAGTTCAACTCTGAGTTCACATAGAGATTTTTGTCATATTAATATTTTAATGAAAATCCAGTATACATAAGGGCAAATTTTAAACTGCTTAAACTAATATATTATGCAGCTTCTATAGATTATAGGCTAAGACCTGTGCATTCTTACTACAAACAGTAATCCAGGGTGATTGACACACTAATTATAGCTACAGTTTTGGAAAACCAAATGGACTCTGAGCTTGACTATCCTGTCAGCCACTTGCATTTTCCTTCAAGAATAGTTCGAGTCTATTCTTAATAACACTGTCTGCAATTGTCAAGTTGCTTTGTTTAAGATTATCAGCTGTTCAGAACTTACAGTTCTTTGACTACTGAAAATTTGTCCTAACTTTTGCACCTATGGACCCTTTGAATTATTTTACATGAAAAGATGCATTTCACCTGATAAGAAATCTCAGCCACATTTAAATGACATTGGATACAGTGAGCAATATAGGAACAAATGTTCTTGTTATTCTCAACATATCTTTAAGAACCACTGGCCATCTGCTTTATTTACATATGGCATTTCTTTAATGTGTTTTTCATTCTTTTGATTGTCTGACAGTAATCTGTGCTCAATTTATGATATTTTGCATATATTAAATGGTGAAAAAATGCTGAAAATATAATTTGTGTAATGCTTCCTGCTGAATGTTTCTGTGTCAAAACTATGGGACTATTCATCACATTTTGAACAATGTGCTCATTGTAGATGTCATTCAAAATTACAAAACTGCCTCTTTTTTTTTTTTTCCTGTCTTGTCTTTGTATCTCCAGTGTTTCCTTCTATAGACTACATGGAATGGCAACATTCTGCAAGGAAACCGGTCAATAAAAATATCTGTCCTATTCTTGTGCATTACATTATGTAAGAGAGGAATATTACTAATGTGCAAAAACAGACAGCCAAAAGTTAAGAAAATCAGGATTAAGGATGCATGTTTAATTTTAAATTAGTTATTTTTTCTTGTAATGAAGTCGTGACTTACAGTGTCACACAGTATGTGAGCCTTGCTTTGCACTGCCACCTACGAGAGGACAAGTGTAAAATCATTGATTTCAAAAGTTTATGAAAGTTCTGGCTAAAATTACGTGAGTGCTATTGAAAGGCATTTAAAGAATAATGTGATCATCAAGCACAGTCAACATGGGTTCACAAAGGGAAAGTCCTGTTTAACTAATTTGATATTCCCCTATGATAAATTCACCTGCCTAGTGGATGAAGGGAAGGTGGTGGATGTAGTTTCTCTGAATTTTGCTAAGGCTTTTGATACTGTTCCTCACAGCATCCTTCTGGACAAGCTGTGGGATGAGGAGGGTTACGGTGCACTAGGTGAAGAACTGGCTGAAGGATTCAAAGTGTTCTAGTGAATGAGGCTGCATCTGGCCAGCAACCAGGCCCCAGCAGAATTCCTCAGGGGGCAATTCTGGGACCAGTTCTATTCAATATATTTATCAACGATTTGGATGCAGGAGTTGAATGCACCATTAGCACATTTGCTGATGATACCAAACTCGGAGGTGCTGTTGACTCTCTTGAGGTACAAGCAGCCTTGCAGAGGGATCTAGATAGATTGGAGCATTTCATTGTGATTAATGGTTTTAAATTTAACAAGTCAAAATGCCAGATTCTGCACATAGAACAGAGTAATGCCAGGCATATAAATTGGGAGAGAAGTGGCTGGAGAGCAGCCCTGCAGAAAGGGGTCTGGAGGTGCTGGTGGACAGCAGGCTCACTAGGAGCCAGCAGTGGGCCCTGGCAGCCAGGAGGGCAAATCGCATCCTAGGGTTCATTAAACACAACGTAACCAGACGGTCACAGGAGGTGATTATCCTGCTGTATTCAGCATTGGTGGAGCCTCACCTTGAGCACTGTTTGCAGTTCTGGGCCCCACAATTTAAGAGGGATGTGAAAGTGCTTGAAGGTGTCCAGAGGAGGGTAAGAAAGCTGGTGAAAGGGCTGGAAGGAGTGTCCTAGGCAGAGCAGCTTAGAACGTTGAGCTTGTCTAGTTTGGGGAAAAGGAGGCTGAGGGCCAACCTCATTGCTCTCTACAGTTTCCTGAGGAGGGGAAGTGGAGAGGGAGGCGCTGATCTTTTTTCCCTGGTATCCAATGATAAGACGCATGGGAATTGTTCAGAGCTGCACTGGGGCAGGTTCAGACTGGACATTAGGCAGCATTTCTTTACCCAGAGTGTGGTCAAACACTGGAACAGGCTTGCTAGAGAGGTGGTTGATGCCCCAAGCCTGTCATTGTTTAGAAGACATTTTGTGTCTAATAGAATAGACTAGACTAGACTAGACTAGACTAGAATAGAATAGAATAGACTTTAACTAAACTTAGCAATCTAAATCTTCACTGAAGTATGTAAGAATTCTGATTTTAATACCCATAGGGCATTTAGTGTTTGTAAATCATGCCAAAATATTAATTTTACTCACAGATTCTAGTATCTGTCAAGCTTATCAAGTCATTGGAAGTGCAGTCACAAAGACAGATGAACAGATCATCCAGTCTGGAAATTACCAGCTCCTGTATCACATTTTCTGTTTTCATATATGTAGGAGCTATAATTTGAAGACACGTGGGAGAAAGGTGGGAGAACTGGGAGAATTTTTATTTCATTGGTATTAGCTATCAGAATGTCCTGTCATCCTCTGATCTCTACTAAATGTTAGATTTAGTGCCTGGAGGTGCAGTAAAGGCTAAGATAAATGGGTCTAACCCTTACGCTTTTCTGAAATGTGGAGCAATCAGGACAGTATTAGCCATAAGTGAGCCCAAGAATCACAAAATACAAACTCGCTGTTTTCCCACCTATTGTCTAGATTGAAACAGAAGTCTGGAAGCAAGGTTTGTGTTTGCAATTTATAAACCTGAAAACATTATTAAAAGATATTTCTACTATGTTGAAGTGCTGACATACTGGTTCTGCAAAGCAAGTATTTGGCAAATTATAAATCAAGTAATTAATTTAAATCAAAATGTTATCTAAATGGAATCAAACATAGGAATAGCTATTAATATGAGCCAAAACTGCTAGATATTATCTTAGATACCTGTCAGACATGGGATGTGTTACCTTTTCCCTGAATTAAAATCAATGCTTTGTCTGTTGTTTGTATTCACACTGGGCTTGTTCTAAGAAGCACATGAATATGCACATGCAAAAAAGCACTTTGAAGCTACTAGGATTGTTTTTGCATGTTTCTATGATTGCTTCTCTGGCTTTATTGAACTGCAGTTACTTTCACCTAGTCAAAGCGTTTGACAAATTTTACAGATTACTTCTGAATGCAAAAGGTTCTGGACACAGATTTTTATTTCTGGTAAATTTCAGGCAAACATTTTAGACAAATTGAAGTGCTCTGAAAAACTCTTTTTTCATAAGCATTTGGGTTTCCTGAGCTGTACTTGACTGGTTCATATAAGCACTTTCAAAATCGAATGATAAAGCACCTGGAATAATTCCAGAGTGTGGACTGAATTAATTTTAGAGACGAAAATAAATAAAAGAAAACATGAGTTTATTGAAAGCAACAGAATAACAGGAAAACACTAAAGAATAGGGAGTGTTTTGTTACAGAAGCTGTTCTCTTTTTGATGTAACATGTTAAGCAAACAAACATTACGCTACTCATGCAATTGGAAACATCCAGGATCACAGGAAGGATGTGCCTGCAAAAGTTTTATTAATTACATCATAGTAACCATAGTTTTGTCATCTAGTACTAAAAACTGTCTAAAACCGTATGTCCTAACTTTCTTGGACCTCAATTTATTTACATATATATTCAGATGGTACTGTTTGTCAACTTCTAGGGCACTGCAAGTACCAACTGGTGTTTGTGAACTATGGACCCCTTCACTTTGAAATCTTCCTATTAAACACAGTGAAAAGTATTTTCCCCTAATTATGTGACTATGCTGGTTCTGTCTTCACCCTGTGTCCCTAGCATGAGAGGACTGAGTCTACCCTCTGCACATGTTTGGTTTTTGTTTTTTAATTTTGATCACCATCTGTGTTATGTGAACAGTAGGTCAAGGAAGGGTTATTGCTAAACTTTTACTACATTTTCAACCTTTTTCAACCTGCCTGAATTTTATCTTTAACTTTCAATTTCTGAAGCTGGAACTGAGCTTTACTGAAACTTATCATCTCTCAACGCTGTGTCTAATATGACTCAATAACAGTAAAGTATACATATAAATATCTATATAAAAGCTTAACACTTTACAGTATCAGAGGTTGAAATCCTGCAGCTAGTCTCCCTCCAACATAGGTTCCATCATTCTTTCAGTCCTGCTGATCCCTGAGCTACTTGGCTCTCCCAGCCTGGCAGAGTGTCATGGGGAAGCTCCTGCACCTCTGCTGCTTTGAGCTGACCCACCTTGTCCAGCAAACCATATCCCCAGCATTATGTGGGACTTTGTGTGTCTCCTCAGCTTGGCTGCCTTTCCTTTCCTCAATATTTCTTTTCTTTTTTCTCTGGTCACAAACCTAGAAATGGCCTAATTGTTCTTCTCTCACTTTCCATTTTGCCTCAGAGACCTAGCTGCTCTCCTGATCTCCCTTGCACCATTTCTCTCTTTTTCTTCTTACGAACATCTCCACTCAGAGATTTATGAACAGACACATCAGGCTCTAAATGTAAAACGAGAGAGAACTACACTATGATAAACTTTCACAGACTAACAGGCTACATATGAGAAACAAGGAAGCCAACTGGCTCATATTTAGAAATCTGACACACATTTCCGTCATTACTTGTTGGGTGGATTTTTCACTCTGAAAGTCTTATTCCAAGAGCTCTTTCATTTGGTCATAGATTTTATAAATGAGAACAGCTTGACTTACCACAAGTTAACCCATTCATGCATCCCTGCAATGCACCCCTTCTGTTCTTTGCCTCATCACAGGTTATTTTTCACCTGTTTTAATAGCCCATATCAGCACAGCTACAGTTTTTCTATAGCTTTTATCCTAACTTTTATCTCTCACCTGTAAATCTTCTCTAGTTGCTTTGCCTGGAGATTTTATTTTCTAGTTCCATTTTAGGTGTTTTCCAATGCAGTTCAAAAGCCGTTTTTTTTGGTTGAAATTCGCATGGATTCCTTTTCACCACACTACAGAATCTGCTCAGCTTCATCCATATGGACCTGTCAGCTGTCTTAGTACCATCAGAAGCACTCTTTCATTAAATATTATTCTATGTTGATGCCCATAGCACTATCTTCTCATTTTTATTTCCTACTTTTCTCTCAACTGTTTATTTGGCACAACATTTACAAACTCTCCTCTGTCTTGTTGTCATTTTCATTGGCAGCTTCTGACTCTCCATTTCTTCTACTTATGTGTTTTAATTCTCGGTAATGTCCAACCATAATAATAATAATTTTAAAAGAAAATTTTTTAAAAAATAAAATAAAAAGAACCCTTCATTCTATCTCTGACGTATCATCTTGGATTTTTATTGATTGCCTCAAACTCCTCATCACAAAAACAGACCTCTGTGTTGGCTCCATCTAACTATGTACTGAAGAAAGTTCTCGAATTTGACAGTCAGCAAAATAAAACAGCAGAATGATTAGGATGTGTGTCTATGAGAAACAGGCTTCCCAGGAAGCCAGACTTCCTTTTTTCAGAGTGGAAATTTATTTGAACAGTTTAAATTAAACAGTTCAGAAAATTAAACAATTTTTATCTTGTTGCAACACATATTGATGACTGCCAGTAGAGGGAAGAGACAGAAAAATAATCAGCTGGACATACTGGGCAGAATATTTTGAACTTCTGAGTGATCTCAAGCCATCTATCGCATTAAACAGAGTCATGGGGGGCTGTGACAGATGAATCTTGTGAATTTAGACAGGGCAATTGAGGAGGTTGCTGTCCCATCTGTCCACCCCATCTTTCTGCCAAACACCACTGCAATAACAGTGGCATAAAAAAGGAAAAGATGTTCCCTGTTGACATATGATCTTTAAACACCAGCAAGGCTGAGGTTGCAGCAGTACAAGAGGCTGAACTGCAGTGAGTGAGACACACAAACACATCTTCCTCTGCCTTTCTTTCCAGTATGTCTGTAACTGGTGGAGAGGAGGAAGAGGGGTCACTAGGGGAATATTTTGAGCCACTGTGGCTGTTTCCTTTCCCAAACTTGAGTCAAAATGTCACCATTTCTTCCTTTCACACCCTTTTCCACTCCCTCAAAGTTTCAACATGGCTGCCTGGGTCAGTGCCAAGACAAGCATAACAAAAAAGGCATCCGCATGTACCGTTTCACAGAACTGTTCATAACCTGACGTCCACCGAGGGAAGGAAAGAATCTATACTCAAATACTTCATTTAGCAGGACACAGCACTTTGAGTGCATTCTGTGCTCTCTGACCCAGGATGAGGCAAGCAAACCTGCGCCCCGGCTGAGTCACCATGAGGCGCGTGTTCTGCTGTCAGCCTTCCCAGCACAGCAGAAGCACAATGCAGTCACAACTAGGCTATTAGTACATAAAATAATTATTTCAGTTGCATCTTTTACACAGCTTAAAAATGGTAATGACTTGTACACAGTGCTAATTAAACTTAATTTCTTTATATGTTTGCAATCATTAGTGCTGAGGAATCATTGCTGAGGAATCCATTATTTATCTATTAAAACCGTTCTGTTCTTGGCATAGAGTAACACCAGATGAAAGGTTAATTTTTGCATATTTAAAGTTCAGTGAGGGGAATGTAAGCACAGAAATGTTTTTCGCCAGTGAGGCAGCAAAGCAATAGCAAATTCTGCTGCATAGCAGTGTCCTTTACTCTTTTTAAATAGTAGGAATTCATTATTTCATTGAATTAAATCTGTTGTTTCAGGCATTCTTGTTAGATTAGGTGATAAAAGATCACTTGCACACCCACAAAGGAGTATAGAGGCACAACTGTTAAATAGTCCCTGGACTCTTATGTTAAAGATTTTGGTATGGAGCAAGCCCCTCCCTGTCTCCCTGACACAGTTCAGCTTTGTCTGTGGTCATTAACTATTCACTGCAAAACTGCTTCTGGAGATTATCCCACAGTTATTCTCTCTCTGACTCAACAGGTAATTAACTATACCATAACGGTGAAACAGTTTCCATTCAAGATTTTTGCTTCCAAAATTATTTGTCTCAAATTGCCTGATTGGCATACCTCCTAGCATGATCACTCACTCTAGCCACGGATGGAGAATGTAAAAAATTACCCTGGCACAATTAAGACAAACTTCTGGCTTAGCAGAGCTTGGGAGACGTACCTTGTGCTCCTTGTGTGCTGAAGGGAGATGTAGGCTTCCTGGACAGGGATGCACAAGTCTGAGATAGACCAATGAGCTAGTAGAGGGAAAGCAGGAGGACCCTGCTTGGGGTCCTGCACCTCCTAGAAGAGACACAGTTGATTCTTTGGAAGCCTTTGGATTGGGGCTCCCAAGAAAGTGTGAAGATTGATCACTAATGTGAGGAAAAAAAACCAAAAAACCTGAGCGTGAAGAACAGCCACATGTAGACATGTGTTAGCCTGACTAGTCCTTCCTTTAAGCCAGTGGAATAAAACAATCATCCAGCATGTGAGAAGTGAACTGCCAAGAATAGTAAACGAAGGCATCTGATAAATGACATATTGAAGAAGCAAGCTAGTGCTGCAGAGAACAAAGCAAGCAAGCAACGTGGCTGAAAAGAGAAACTTAGAGTTGGTGCTCCAAGTATGTGTCATTTTGAGAAATTGAAGGGTTCTGTTTATTCTCAGTGTTCCCATTTGGTTCATTTTCATTGTATCACATGGTATTATCCTCATATTGCAGAGCTCCTCAAACAGGTCACGCAATTCATAGTATGAATTTGAAAGCAGAAAGCAGTCACTGAAGTGTGTTTGCTACAATCGCTGGAACTTTAAAAAATAAATTTTCATTTTGCTTTTGTTTTTTTTACTTTTTTCTAGTTAGGAAAATGAAGCACTTAGGTGCCAGAAAAACATTTTGAAGTTCAAGAGGTTTTTTTTTATAAATGATGGAAGATAATATTTAAATTACTATTGCATTTCCCCTACAATCCAGTGCTGTTTGTTCCAAAGAGATTAATATCACTAGGCACTCATACAACCCACCGTGTTTGATTTTCAGTGAGAAGAATCTAACATGGCAGAAAGACAAAGTTATGAAGAACCAGGGTGACTGTTTTGCATAACAAATACTTTCAGCCACTTTGCTTGCATATAAGCTAGCACGTGATGCCTTGAAAATGTTGAAAGTTATTTCTTACACACTTCTTCTGGTAAAAGACAGCAATAGAAAATACAACACCATTAATAAAAGACACTGAAGAATCAAATAATCAAACAGTCAAGCTGTCATGCTATGACTACATTTCTTGTTGGGAAACACAACATGACTCTTTTCAGGTATCAAATTTTCTGTTTGTGTGGTGAGTTGACCCTGGCTGGATGCCAGATGCCCACCAAAACCCACTCTATGACCCCCCTCCTCAGCAGGATGGGGAGGGGAGAAAATAAGATGGAACAAAAAACCCCCAAACACGTAGGTTGAGAGAAAGGCAGTTTAATAGAAGCAAAGCAAAGCTGTGCATCCAGAAGCAAAAGAACAAAATATTTATTCTCTACTTCCCATCAGCAGGTGATGTTTGGCCACTTCCCAGGAAGCAAGGTTTTGTATGCATTGCAGTTCCCAGAGGACAAATGGAAATAAAGAATGCCCCCCCTTCCCCCTCCGTTCTCCTTGATTTTATTTCTGAGCAGACGGTGTGGTATGGAATATCCCTTTGGTCAGTTTGGATCAGCTGTCCTGGCTGTGTCCCCTCCCAAGATATTCTCCATCCCAGCCTACTGGGGGGGGGAAATGTTGGAGAGCCAGCCTTGATGCTGTGCTCGCGCTGCTAGGCAGTAACCAAAACACTGCTGTGTTATCAACACCCCTTGAGCCACCAATACAAAACACAACACTATGAAGGCTGCCATAGGGAAAATCAACTCCATTCCAGCCAGACCTCATACAGTTTGTAACAATCAATTTTTGTGCTTCTATATCACCAAGGTGAAAATGTTTTAATACATGACAATCCACTTTTTTTCCCCCAAAAAATGGATGGTCCTGTTACCTTTGCCTAGAAACTGCTGAATACCATTACGCTCTTTCTGTGGGCTGGGGTTATTAAGATATTGTCTTAGTACATTAGAAAGACCTTAAATGGTGGATGTGAGTCTGATGTAGACAGCTACATTTGAGTCCATAGTCAGTATTTGCGGTGCCTGCATTTTTCCTCAATTAAGTGAGATGAGAAGAGATTATTTTTATGAAGTATCCTGCTTGGATTTGTTATCATGAAATTTAAATGTCTGTAAAGATGGAAACCAAGTAAACTACTACTGCTATCCAAAGTTTTGGAGCTTTCTCAGCTATTATTAATTTTCCAAATATACCAGGAAAAAAAAGAACAACATGGGTTGATCATCTTTCTTAAATATCGATAACAATAAAACTGGATGTTTTTTTTAAATCATTCATCTAAAAAAAAAAATTAATTAAGCATTGAAGAAGCTATAAGAAAAAATAACAATGGAAGACTATAATCTGGTCTATAAATATCACTGAATTCTGAACAAACCTGAATTCAGGTTGATTTTGCAAAAAAGTAGCCAGCAAAAAACAAGACCCAAACGAAAACCAACATTTTTTGAAAATGTTAGAATATTCAGTCTGATGGATCTGAAATATTTCATTTCAGATATACTGAAGAGTATTGTGGTTATTTGAACTGGGAATTTTATATTTCAGTTTAAATTACACTATTTCCCAAAAATTACTACCCTAAATGAAAATTATTAAAGGAAAAAAAAAATCCTAAAGCAAAATAAAACAATTTGCTTGGAGTCAGACAAAAGATATCTAATTTTTCCTAAGGACATGTTACTTATTTTTCCTTTCCCAAGCAATGTTGTTCAAATAAAAATAATAATGCATTTCAAGTATTTATTTTTTTTCCAAAACCTCTGATTCAGTCATCTAGAAAAAAAAAAAAAAACAACAACAAAAAACCCCACTATGTTACATTCATCTCACAGGGACAGGTAGATGAAATTTAAAATGTCGTAGTAAAATCTCAGAATTCTGAAGTGTTGTGGTAAAATATTGCCAGGAATTGAAGCATTAGAATAATCCACTATCAAAACATGTACTCCTGATATCAAATAATCTGTTCTTTGTTCTCTAATTGAAAAAAAAAACTCAACAACAACAAAAAACAACAGTGTTGGCAAATTACTATTTTAATATTGCACTAATGCACAATGTCAAACTTCTTTGGTTTGCTCTTGAGTTGTTTGGAAAGATTAATACTTTAAAGAACCAACTACTGCTTCTCATTTACATCTTATTTCCTTCACCTTATGAATGTGCAAATTAGAAACCTACAAACTGTGGCAACAGATGTCTAAATGTCTCAACAGGCAAACATCTTCAGAAAATGTCGAGTGTTAAATGAAAGATATTGCAGCTAATACTGGTATCTTTGGGGTTCATAAAATTATTATTTCTACAGCTATGTAGAAAAGGCTGTAAGTATAATGGACATTTGTGAAGATTTAGGCGTCTATTGTAGCCGAAGTGATGATACTGGACAGCTGGAGGAAGATGCAAATAGGGCAAATCAAAGATATATTTCCATCAAAGGGTGGCTTGGGATGCCAGGTGGAGCTCCTGTTCATAAGTGAGGAAAGAAAAATTAGTCTGTTCACTACAGAACAACCCACCATAATCAGCTTTATTCTGATCTCTAAAAAGGATGACATCCTGCAGACACTGTGCTCTGTTGAGTGCAAAGCAGATGGCCTTCAGACTTTTATTCAGAAACTTATATTAGTGAGATTCATTCCCCAACATATTTTGTCTTCTACATTTGTATATAATTACCTTTTGTTAGTAAAGAGCTACCTAGAAGGAGAATAGATATATAATTTTATGAGAAGGAATAGGTATACTTCAGATAGTTGATGGAAAATAGGAGTCTTGTAACTAGAAGGTCAAGGTTATACAGCAAATTTAATACTGAAATGATTTTAAGTGTAGCAATTGTTTATTTTTTTCTGTGGTGTTTATCTTGGTTATGCAGTTGTTGTTTCAGTATCTTTTTCTACAAGCTAAAGCATATATAAAACAAAATAAGAAAAATTCTTTGTAGTTCAAGTACAAAAGAGTAATAGCCTCTCTTTCTCTCTGCATCCCACCCACATACACCTTTTGATAAGTTGTGCAGAAAGAACACACATTCTAAAAAAGGAAAATATTGACAATCTCTCCTTCCCAGGCCTTAGAGCAATTTGAATGGCAATTAGCAGAAATGTTGCAGGTGCATGACTCATGTGAAAGCATTAGGCAGCTTTCTGAATAGCAGTGTTGGAAGACTGGACAAATAGATTAATTTACTCTCACATGTGTGTCCTGGTTTTTCTAGGACAGAGTTAATTTTCTTCTTAGTAGCTAAAAAGCACTGTGTTTTGGTTTCAGAATGGGATTTGTTATGAGAAGAATGTTGATAACATACAAGGACATTGTGTTTGAGTAGTTAACAAGGGCAAAGGACTTGGGGTGGGGAGAAGTATGGTAATTAGCAAAACCCAGAATTGACATTTGGATATGACAAAGGGACATTACATATCATATTACTTCATGTACAGTATATTAATGAAGGTTGATCAGAAAAGTGAGGAAATTATCTCAAGAATTGCTTGAGCTCACTCTTCCAGGATTGTGGTTTTGGGTTCAGGGTTCCTTTTCACTCCTCTGGGATCAATATTGATGGGTGATGAGCAATTGTACTGTGCATCACTTATTTTTATATATTTATTATAATTAATATTATCATTGCTATTTAAAGTTTATTTTACTCCAATTATTAAATTGTTCTTCTCTCAACCTACAAGTTTCCTTACGTTTAGCCCTCCAATTCTCTCTCCTGTGCCCTTGGGGATGGGGATAGGGGGGTAGAAGGGAGGAGTGCCAACAGCTGTGTGGTGTTTGGCTGCCAGTCCAGTTAAACTACTACAGTATGAATGGTATTTTTTTGTGCCTTTTCTTTATTTAGGTATTTAGGAAGCAACAAACAAATCAGTAGTTATTCTACAGCATAAGCATTAATCTGTAACTTAAAGAAAGAAGATTAATATTGTTGGTTGAGATTTTGTTCAGACAAAAAGGCTACGGCTTTTTGGTCAGTCTGTGCATAAAGTTACATATAACAAGGTAAAGATAGTTTTCTAGAGGGTTGGCTTTCTAAATTAGCTTTTATCTCTTCCCTTTGAAAATACTTTCCTGAGCTTTTTCTAAAATTAAATGAAGACTATAAAGATATAGAGAGCAATTTCAATCCAAGTATTCTAAAACAGTTCAGTAGCTAAATCCCACTGAAATCAAGAAGAATTATGTGCATCATTGTCACGTCATTGTTTCTATTTCCATTGACATTAACAGTCAAACCTTCTGAATGACTTAGCATTTATAAAATCAAAGATCATGCAAAAGCCCATACGACAATTTTATAATCCCTCGTACCAGTAGACTGACACAAAGTAAGAAACTGCCTTTAAAACTTTAATAAGTGTTAGATGGTCATATATTAGGTTTGGACAAGAATGAAACAAACATCCTTAGGGAATGCATTATTGACAACGTTGAAGGGTATATGAAAGAATTATGAAACTTTCCTCTTCTTTATTTTCATCAATAATTCAGATTAAGTTGCTATGCCCTGATGCAGCCTCAGCAATATATCTAAATGCTGTCTTTACTTTTAATATCTTATTTCCATATTTGGAAGAACCCCTCAGTTGTGTACTTGTCTGCAGTTCACTCAGATCTCAGCACAACAGTGCCATGATATTTAAGCTGCAGAATTAAACTTCCTTGTTGTTACATAGAAATTGAATAAGAGCTTACTTCATCCTTACAACATCAGAAGTCTGACTGTATTATGCATTCAAAAAGAATATGCTAGACACTTCTCTAAGCCAACAGGGGTTAGTACATCCTAGGAGCTGCTCTAACCTGCTAGGTTTCCAGAACTCTTCCCACCTCAGAGTTACTGGGGCACAAAAGTCCAAGTAACTGATTTGTGAAGAGCTAGAGCAGAAGAGTCCCCTGTCTACAGGAAATTAGGAACAATGGAAGCTGACTATGGGAGGGAAGGAAGTCCCATACTTGAGGAATATGGAAGAGGAGGAATTATTTATAAAGTGGAGACATGGGATGAGAAGAACTTGTTTTCTACCTGCAGTCTCTCAACCTTGCCAGTTTCTTTATATTGCCTAGAAAACGTAAAAAACAGCGTGACTACATCCTAGTACACTATTGACTCGTATCATCCCGTCTTTACAACCTCTTTAGCTACTCGTCTTGTTGCCACTGAGTCCTCTATGCTATCCTCTCTCACTGCTTTACAGATAGAAAACTGAAAGCAGTCTAAGATGGGAAAATTCAATACCATCTACACTTCTGCAAATCTTTGAAGTGGCTGTGACTGCTGACAAAACAATTTTGCAGGAGCAACAGAAAAATACAGCAAGGTAGTGCTTTTCTATTCTACAATACCTGTGAAACAGAGAAAATTATCTTTGAATCTCAAAAAAACAAACAAAAAAAGATGGATTGCCTTCATACTCATTTTAAGAGGGCAAGGGCATAAAAAGTATTCACGTGGATTGAAGCCATAAAGCTTTATAGAAACCTGCTATCAAATGTAGATAAATTGCCTTATTTGGCATAAGTTAGAAATTTTTCTATCAACAAGAAAAATTCACAGAAAAAAAATTAGGAGACTCTCAGAACACCTATAGTTCTTTGAATATTTTTGCCTATTTTTGTTCTACTTCTTCCACTGGCTTAAATCCAAGTCTGTGTAAATTAAACCACTGAATAATCAGCTTACTGTCTTTGTATTGCTGAGGGAAGGAGGTAAAACAGGTGAGTTTGTCCCTCCCCAGCTGGTGTATTCCCAAGCTCTCTGGACCCTCTTGTGTTCATTTTCCAGCATCTGCAAAGAATGAGTCTCTTCTAAGACTGTAACCAAAACCAGGCTTTGAAACATTGATGACAGAGGGATAGTTAAGTATTTCTCACCTCCATGCTGCATGTTGTAATAAGTCTAGTATAATTCTTAAGCATTAGATATGCTGTATCAGAAACGTTGTTTGTTCTATTTACCTGAGATATTTCTATTAGTCTCTTAAATCAATGCCAAATATAACATTGACAGAAAATAATTTTTTCAGGTAAAGCTTTAATTACTTTAATATTTTCCTTCAGGTTCTTGGCAGAGCATCATACTATTTTGGGACTAATTCTTGTTTCTGTCCAGCTGACTAAAACATGAAATTAAAGTACCTCCTATCTACGCAAATGGGTGGTTTACTGCTTAAGTACACATTTATAAGAGTAGCAGTTAATTTAATGTCGAAAAGACTGGTTTTGACCCTGCCTGTTTGGGATAAGCTTTCTCCATCAGACACACATATGCTCTAAGTAGCTCTTTATTAGTGGAACCGTATATGCATTTTGACTTTTTCTTAAAGTATAAATCAGTTATGTATTCTTGAAAACTTTAATATCAAAATTGTTTCAATAAATTTTAGGATTGCTTTTACAATTCTTTTATTCCTTGAATTGGTTTTACCAATAAAGAGCCTAGTACTGTCCCCATAAAACCAGATATGTATTGGTAAAATATCTTTCCTTTACAAAGTAGAACAGCAAATACCTAATACAAAGATCAGTATAACTGCATCAATATGAAACAGTCATTCAGCTTAAACCCCAGGAAAGATATTTTTTTGTAACCTTCTAGCATAGACAAGTTCTGATTGTCTTTCAAGGGTGTATACTGAACATTATTTGGACACCATTTTTCTAGAACCAGCATTCTGTGTATAAAGAAAACCCAAAGCACTATGAGTAGATTGATAGAGATCCAAGATCTTTAATGCCTTAAACTTAGAATCATAGTATTGTTTTGATTGGGAAAGACCTTTAAGATCATCAAGTCTGGCTGTAAACTTAACACTGCAAGTCCATCGCTAAACCTAAGCACCTCATCTACACGTCTTCTAAATACCTCCAGGGATGGTGACTCAATCATCTCCCTGGGCAGCCTCTTCTAATGCTTGACAACCCTTTTGGTGAAGAAATGTTTCCTAATATCCAATCTAAACCTCCCCTGGCACAACTTGAGGCCGTTTCCTCTTGTTCGATGGCTTGTTACTTGGGAAAAGAGACTGAGACCCACTTCACTACAACCACCTTTCAGGGAGTTGTAGAGAGCAATCGGGTCTCTCCTCAGCCTCCTTTTCTCCAGACTAAATAACCGCACTTCCCTCAGCCGCTCCTCATAAGACTTGTACTCTAGACCCTTCACCAGCTTTATTGCCTTTCTTACGACATCCTCCAGCACCTCAATGTCTTTCTTGCAGTGAGGAGTTTGAAACTGAACACAGTACTAGAGATGCAGCCTCACCAGTGCCAAGGACAGGGGCACAATTACTTCCCTAGAATTTGTAGGTATTTTCAGAAGCTTGTATATACTTGGAGAAAAGTGATGTGTCTGCTTATCTAACAGAAAGAGTCTTCACTTTGGAAAAGTCAATTTCCAGTCTAACTTTTCTTCTAAAACACATTAAATCACCTTTCTGAATTTCTCTAATAGAAAATGATTTTTTTTTTTTTTATAATGGAGACATATTTTCAATTATTACTTATGGTCCCAGATGCTTGTCACAAGCAGGAATAATTCCTTTGAAATAGCAAGAAATGGATGATAATAATAAAGCTTTATACATTTTAGATGTTTGGTCTTTGTCCACTTGGCTACTATACCACATTGTGATTCCAAACTGAACTGTCATTATTTCATCAAGATTTTACCTTTGCCTATAATTTCTTCCTTTTCTTCTTGGGTTATTTATTAATAAATGTCCTAATATCTGTCCTCTTCAGGGATAATGCAGACATAGAACCACTGCGACAGCTACAGGATCAAATTTAGCCCTTCAGCTGGCAAGAGCATGTTCCAGGTCAGGTCTGAATTAGATCTAAATCTTTTATTGTAAGTTACAATGAGAACACTTATCTTTAAAGATAGTAGACCTTTTGACTGAATGTGTTTCAAATAAGACATATTTTAGATAAAAAACAGTAAAAAAAGTATTTTTTGTCTTATTTTTAAAGACTTTCCACATTCAAGTCCAACTTTTGTTCAGCAAGTATGATACAAAATGTAGAGAAAAATATGGAGTGTAGGATTAAATAAATAATAGTGTTTTTTTCCCCACTTTCTTATGCCCTTGGTGCAGTTATTTCATCAGTTCTGCATCTGCCCAATCACCTTTCCACTTTGGCCATACTCTTGAGACCCTTAGGGAAGACAACATCAAAAGCCTTGCACAACTTAAGAGGTATGACATCTGTGACTCACAAAACCACAGGTTCAGCAGTGTCACAAATGGAAACTAGTCAGCTCTACAAAACTTTTCTTGTCTTATCCATGTCGGCTTTGAGACAGTTTCTTCTAGACACTTCTCAGATACAGGATATACCTCAAAGGTCTCTGACTGGAAAATAAATTACTCAGTCTCATCCAGCTTGCAACATAACAGCTAAAGAGCAACCCTTTTCAAAGGGAGATTTGCAAAGGCATATCTTACTGCTAGGTAAAAAATTCCAAATGTTTCAGGGACCATGTTCTAAATGAACCATAACTGTCCACAACTTCAGTGAAGCTGTTATCTAGTCAAACAAAACCATATTAAAATCTGTTTTAATTATTTGCAAGAATACAACACTCCTATTGGTTGCAGTTTCATGCTGAGAAATCTAGTAAATGACATATCATCTTGCAATCAGCAAAGCATTTTCATTTAGTTTAAAATTATGGATGAAAGTTCCAGCTTGAAAAAAGGACTCGTTATTAGATAAGCTTCTCACATAAGGAGATGGAATTCCTTTGAATGAATGAATTTCTAAAAGTGTCAGTCAGACAGGCTGGTTTGTGAAATATTCATAGAAACTTTGTGGTAATTCTCAAACCATGTAAGCTTTTTAAATTTTCAGTGGGTCAGCTACCCCATTCAGATTCGCTTGTAGCACTAACTGACTTCATCCCGGAAGGGACTATGGGAAATACTAAAGAAATCGTGCCATTGGTAAGGTTTCATTATTCATTGTAAACATTGCAAGTTGTCAATTTTCCCTAATACATTTAATGAATTTATTTCTACCACTGTTTTTAAATGTAAACAACCAGCTTGCACAGAGCATATTGGCCGTACTTTGACTTCTAAATAAATTTTCCCAAATATTCTCAAATAAGTCTACTTCAGACCATAAAATAATAGTACTTTAGGTTATTATTAATAAAATTACAATATGCCAGAAAATCTTGATGTTATCAGAAAAATAGCTCTTAATCTTAGATTTTATTATAAATATCATAACTCCAAAGAATGCTATATTCCATCGTGCTAGAACTCAAATTATTTTATTATAAATCATTCAAATAAATGAACATTAGCATAAAAAATATACAGGCTTGTAGACCAGAATAGTTTATTTCTAAAAGTGGACCTGAAAGAGATTGGTGTTTAAGATAGACCTGCACTGGAAAATTGTGTCTTGTTAAATATGTGTAACAGTTTGTATGTAGTGGGTCTGGCTGGGATGGAGTTGATTTTCCCTGTGGCAGCCCTCAGAGTGCTGTGTTTTGTATTTGGTGGCTCGAGGGGTGTTGATAACACAGCAGTGTTTTGGTTACTGGTGAGCAGTGCTAGCACAACACCAAGGCTGTCTCTCCAACATTTCCCCCAGTAGGCTGGGAGGGGGAAGGTCTTGGGAGGGGACACGGCCAGGACAGCTGACCCAAACGGACCAAAGGGATATTCCATACCATATGACGTATGCTCAGAAATAAAGCAAGGAGAACAGAGGGGGAAGGGGGGGCATTCGTTACTTCCGTTTGTCCTCCGGGAACCGCAACGCGTATGAAGCCCTGCTTCCCAGGAAGTGGCCAGACATCGCCTGCTGATGGGAAGTAGAGAGTAAATATTTTGTTCTTTTGCTTCTGCGCGCGCAGCTTTGCTTTGCTTCTATTAAACTGCTTTTGTCTCGATCCACGAGTTTGTTTTTTTTGTGTTCCATCTTATTTTCTCCCCTCCCCATCTTGCTGAGGAGGGGGGTGATAGAGTGGGCTTTGGTGGGCACCCAGCATCTAGCCAGGGTCAACCCACCACATTATATTAGGAAATCTGGTTTTAATTTGCTTATAATTTATTCATAATTTAGTCATTAGGTTTGACTTTCGTGTGAAAGAATCTGAATCTGTCTGAAAGCTTTCAGCATAAAAAAAACCACACAGAAAATAGTACCATGGCAAACATTGTTGTTTGTGCTGTCTTAAAAATAGAAACAAATAACAGTTCTAATAATCATTTCATTGACACTCATCCCATAGAGCAGGATATTTAAACTTGTCAGGAGGGACACTTGGCATTGCAGGTATTTTGTGCTTCCCCCCCAACCCCCGCAGTTCCCATAGACTCTTCAAATGAAGGAAAGGTACAGATCCCTAAGGATGTAAGATTACTGTACAGTCAGGAGATGGGCATCATGACCCCATCTGACATAGCCTCTCCCTGAACACAGTAGTCATGACTGTACTGCTAAATTAAACATGGTTATACCCATTCTCTGCAAATGAATGTATGCTACAGAACACATGAAACCCTGATGAGCAAAACCTAATTTTATGGTCAAACACTGTCCTTGAATTAATAGAAGGACTACCAGTTAATTAGCCTCATGTATCACCTATATGACCATGCTGGAGTCTCTTCCAGATGTACAGTTTCTATTTTGGCTTGACCTAAAGAAGGTCTACTGGTCAAAAGGAAGAACAGAGTAAGAGCCTGGGATCTTCAAGACTCTAAATATCCTCAAAACACTTTTTTTCCCATAGGAAAGTTCATGGCAGCAGAGGGACACGGATTTACAGGATTAAATAAGGAAAACCGATTGGTTTGGGTACCTGGGAGACCTACTTTCATATACCGAAAGGTTTTGCCAGATAAACTTATTCTATGCATTTACAACAGCATCAAAATAATCCAAGACTCACATACCTGCACACACAAGCAGACATAGCTTCAGAGAGATCATCTACTTTGCATTGACAAGCCTGGTCTTTTGTTTGGATGGGTTCTTCATAGAAGCATAGAATGATTAGCGTTGGAAGGGACCTTAAAGGTCATCTAGTTCCAACCCCTCTGCCATCAGCAGGGACACCTGCCACTATACCACATTACTCAAAGCCTCATCCAACCTGGCCTTAAACACTTCCAGGGAGCAGGCATCCACAACTTCCTTGGGCAACCTGTTCCAGTGTCTCACCACCCTCACAGGAAAGAATTTCTTCCTAATAGCTAATCTAAACCTACCCTCTTCCAGTTTAAAGCCATTACCCCTTGTTCTATCACTACTTGCCTTTGTAAAAAGTCACTCCCCAGCTTTCTTGTAGGCCCTCTTCAGGTACTGGAAGGCCACTATAAGATCTCCCCTAAGCCTTCTCTTTTCCAGGCTGAACAGCCCCAACTATCTCAGCCTGTTCTCATAGGAGAGGTCCTCCAGCCCTCGGATCATCCTTGTTCCCCTCCTCTGGACTTGTTCTAACAGGTCCATGTCTTTCTTCTGTTGGGGGCTCCAGAACTGGATGCAGTACTCCAGGTGGGGCCTTATGAGAGCAGAGTAGAGGGGCAAAATCACCTTCCTCACCCTGCTGGCCATGCTTCTCTTGATGCAGCCCAGGATATGGTTGGCCTTCTGGGATGCAAGCTCACTTTCCACAGCTGATGTGAACTTAGCTTGGCTTCTGGGTATTGAGTGAATTTTGATCAGAAGCTATACCCCCTAGAAAAGGAAGCAATGGGTATCTCCTTCTCTTTCTCTCACTTTAAAATAAATATCCTTGATTTCTGTATGCTAAGAATCAACAGTTTTATACAGATTTCTGGCAGTGTAATTATGTATAAAGTATTTTGAAACAGTAGATGCTTGGCAATTTTAGCTTTCTAATATAATTATTGCAAATTCTTAGCTTTCGTACTCTATCTTTTATAGGCAATTTGACCAAGAAAATTTTCCTTTTCCTGCCTCACATGTAAATAGAAAAACACTGTTCCAGTTTTCCTCATTCATTTCCTCCCAGAGTCAGGTGCTATATGCTTTACCACAGCATTCTGCCCCAGTCATCCAGCTTCCAGCATTGTCTCTGAGGGAGGCAGGCTCCTGTCCTGCTGTCAGCATTGCACTAGACTGTCAGCTAAAATGCCATGCAGCTGTGATCCCGTTATTTTTACCTCTTATCGGTCTTCTAAAATCTTTCTGCTTAATAATGACTTCACGCATAATAACCCCACCAATATCAGTTTGTAGTCCAGAAGTTAGACATCCCTTATAATTTCATTTAAATCTCAGAGGCAAGTATTCAAAAAGACCAAGCCTCTGACAAAACACTCTAAAGAATTATTAAGCCTTCCCTGTTTCTAAACACATGAATCTCCTTCACTTGTCTGAAACTTTAGATAAAGATGACTTTCAAAATAAAAACACTTTGCAAAGAGTACACATTGCCAACTGAATGACAAAAAGGCCGTTGGAAAAAAAAAAAAAAAAAAGACCATAGTTCATTTGGTTTTTTATCTTTTCTTCATGACAGAGTTTTGGCTGGCTGCCATTTGCTTTCTCTTCATGTCCAGGTGACAGCAGACTTGTAGACAAACTGATTAGGCAAACTGTGAGATGCTTCTCCAGTTACTCTCATTTTTCTTTGCCACCTCATGCAGAGCAGGAGATGAAGAATCACTCTCAGTGGCAGTGGTGTCACTGCTGGCTGTGGCCCCAATGATAACACTTTTTGCACAGTCCTTTGTGCTACTAACCCAGGAGGACTCATTCAGCCACACTTCTCTTAATTTGCAATATTTTATGGAACCTAAGGTATCACACTTAAAATCTATAATGTTTTTTTCCATATTGAAAGAATTAAAAAATTTAAATAGACATGGGAGAAAACAGTTAATTCAGAAAGAGAAAAGAAGTGACAGAAAATAGCTGTAACTTCCAGGAGACTCAATTTTTTTCTCCATTTTCTGACAATAAAAGTAATCTTTGGGTTCTCTGGGACATGATATAACAGAGTAAACATTTCAGAAAGCACATTATCATTTTCTGTAGCACTGAGTAACTACACCTTTCAATGCCAGTGGGAGATAAAGGTTATTTGGAAGAAAAATGCCTTATGCAATCTGTTTCCACAATGCTTTCTGTCTTTAAGATCTTACTTTCTCCTTCGGTCTCCTCTATGCCTGTATAAGAACTGTATTTTTGACCAGATCATTGATCATTCTGCATTCCAGAAAACAGAAACACATCTTTCAGCATGCCTTTAGGGATGTATAAATGCCAATATGTCTTCAAATAACCTTGTGTAGTTGTCAAGCACTATATTTGCTGTCAGATACCCTTCTAGGTGCATTTATTCAGGTTGCGATGCAACTTGGCTAAAGTAATCAACAAAAAACTTCAGTCAGGCACTGTGCATCCTTTAAATCTTGAAAGACTAGATCTCTGCAGTTTCTGAGGTTCATTAGTATAAGCACTTTTGCCTCCATGATTTTTGGAAGTTTTTTGAGACAACATTTACAGGAAAGACTCTTTCATTAACTGGAAAAATGGATAAAGCTGTCCTCAGGCATTGTCCTACTATTCCATATTATACTAGTTCTCTTGTTCAGGTACAACTTTGTTGCCTTATCATCCCTAGTTGAGCTTGACACTGTTTTTCTTTGTTTCACAATGCTTCTACTCTACACTGAGTATTTGGAGCAGAGATGGTCCTCTTGTAGTAATATCAACCATGATTGCAATGGAGATACGCTGGTAGCACAGCTATACACACTTAGTGTTATCTTCACAAACGTTGCTTGGGTTTTACAGATTTAAGTACAATTGACTACTTGGACACATTTATAGAACATTCGTTGATCTTCCAGTCAGCTATCCAGGACTTAAAAATAAAACAGACAAACCCTATTCATTGCACCACTGCATCTTCTAGTCTCTGGCCTGAGGAAGAGAAGGTAGTGGCTTTAAAAAATTATTCAGTGGTGTGATGAGGTAATCATTCACTATGAGCTGATGCTTGTCATCAATTACAAAAATTACTCAGAAAGCAAATAATTGCACAAAATGGGAAAGTACTTAATTATTCACACCTGCTCACTCTCTCTCTTCTGTGAGTAGAGATACCTAAACAGTACAAATTTTCTTCTATAAACATAGGTGCTTGAAAGTTAGATGTTCACCTTTACTCATCACCCACACCTCCTTGTTACTTGGAGAAGAGAGATAAGACACAGGGGCCCTTCTCAAGATAGGCCCCAGAGCAGGCTAGATGAGTTACCGCCTAGAAATAATTGTCCCTCTACCGTGGCTACATGCAGAGCATAGGGTAATTGCAGTATGACTACAGTTGCCTTAGTAACATGTCCTAAATTAGACAGAATGAGGTTAGACCACAACCTATTTGTGGTCAATGTGTCCAGAAATTGACACATTACTATGTGGCCAGAAATGCTACGACTGTGAAGAAACAGAGCAACAAGCATGTCCCTGCTCACAAGCACATGCAATCAAGGTGCAGAATTGCTTCAAAGAATCATCTGCACAAATACAACCAACTTAGCTGTGTCAACCACATAAAACTGTAGAGAAATAGCATTTGTGCAGATTCACAGAATGTTCTTAATTGTTAGTAAAAAATCTTCCGATAATCACTCAACCAAATGAAGGACTAGATATATATAATTGTAGCTTATGATTTTTTTTTTTTTTTAAAGCAACTGTACATTTCAGGAAACTTTAAACACGAATTGTATTTTACATCTGTAAATTGCATTTAAGCTTTTTTAAAAAAAACTCTGTATCACTCTGTATTTTTTTTTCATTTTGCAATCACAACTTATTTTAAAAGATCTGAGGAAGGATTTGCTTCTTTCTGGTTTTTTTAGCACTTACTAGAACATGGTCTCTAATCCCTTTATCAGTTTTTTAATATGCTTTTCCCTCATCTTTAGGGAATATAGGAGTAATGCAATGCCCCAAATTCTCATTTCTGATGCCCCACTGAAGATTTTTTTCAAAAGAACTATGTAACCAGTCATCACATAGAAAACATCTACTTAATGTCTAGCCATTTATCAACTAAATGCATATAAAAATCACACTACTTGCTTTGTTGAGGGTCTTGGGTTGTGGTTTTTTTTGTTGTTCTTTGTACAGTCTCCACAAGAGATGTGTATATGCTGAGGGACACTGGTCAGGATCAAGGAGGGGAGGTTCATTTGGAGTCTAACAGCTAAAGCTCCCTGAGATACCTCATCTCTGCACCATTGTTCCAGATGGAAAGAATGTGTAAGGCAGTTAATCTAGTATAACTAACATCAGATTAATTATTCCTGCATAGCTATTTAGTATTCTCATACAAACAAGCTCCTAACTTTTCAGAAGGTCTCCAGAGGCCTTCTTCATATCCTTTCTCCACCCTGCCTCTTCTGTATGTGTGGAAGTTATCTACCTGAATAGCCTCTGCCACGGCACAGAGGCTGCAGCATACCTCTCTATTAAAATTAGAGAATAGAAAAACTTTTGCAGAATTTGGTCCTCTACTCTTACTGGTTTTCACCTCAAATAAGGCAGTAAATAAGTATGCTTGTCCACACTTTCTCTTTTTTGAAAGGACATTTCAAGTCAATATGATGGATTTCATTGCCAGCTATACCAACTCATTTTTGAGGTGTTAAAATTAGTGTTTACAATATTGCTAATAATACTATAATAAGTGACACTATTATTTAATTGTGATCATTCTATTTTGTCAGTGGGGTTTGTTTTCAATGTTGGTATCTCACCTCTAGTTCTACCTTCAAGTACCACTTTATGAAATGACTATTCTGATAATCAGGTACATAGCTTCAGCAATTTAACAACCAAACCAGGACAAAACATACAGTATGTATCAGCAAAATAATTTTTGAAAGGTCTAGTTTTTCAGGTCTTCCTGTCAGAGCTGATTAAAGAAATAAAAATGTTATTTAGAACTTTTGATTATTTTTAAATACAGAAAATAAACATGTTTTGTTTTCTACCATATCTTATTGAGAGAAAAAAATTAAATCACAGAACCACAGAATGTTAGGGATTGGAAGGGACCTCTGGAAATCATCTAGTCCAATCCCCTGCCAGAGAAGGATCACCTACAGGAACATGTCCAGGCAGGTTTTGAATGTCTGCAGAGGAGACTCCATAACCTCTCTGGGCAGCCTTTTCCAGTGTCCTGTCACTCTCACAGTGAAAACTTTTTCCTTATGTTTGCATGGAACTTCCTATGCTCCAGCTTTCACCCATTGCCCCTTGTCCTACAGTTAGACATCACTGTGAAGAGCCTGGCTCCATCCTCCTGACATTTGCCTTTTACATATTTATAAACATTAATGAGGTCACCCCTCAGTCTCCTCTTCTCCAAGCTAAAGAGACCCAGCTCCCTCAGGCTTTCCTCATAAGGGAGATGTTCCACTCCCTTAACCATCTTGGTGACTCTGTGCTGGACTCTTTCAAGCAGTTCCCAAATGACTGCTATCTTTCCCCTTTTTTGGTAGTTAGAATGTTACTAATGCAAAAAAAAAGAACTTTCTGACTTATTACAGCAAAATTCTGAATTCTGAATCCATTTAACTTCCTTTGGATAGATAATTATCCTAACTGAGGACTTATAACTAAGCTTAAGATAAACTTACAGAGATGATAGCCAGAATTAAGAGTATGTAATATTCCATATCTGGTTTTGAGTCTTTTTTTCTCCCATCTTAGCTGTTAGTAGTGATGAAGAGAATGTATAACCTACATTCAACTCTCACATGCAAATTTTATGTGAATAAATTGGAATTAAGCAGAAATTTTCTGCACAGTCCTGTGGGATTCAGCGATGATCAATTTCTCCCAAGAAGATAGCATACCTTGGGAAAGTATCACTGCCAAGACTGCTTAAATAGTGATCTTATTTTTAAAAGTAGATGAAAAGTATTCAAGCTCATGTGAGCTCTATTTTGGATACATTTATTCAGTTTACAGGAATAAAAGCCAGTTAAAAGTTATGAGTAAAGAAAGGAAAACATGTCTGAATTCATCCAGTCTACTTATAGACTTATTTTCTGCATTTCTTCTGGAAGTGCATAAATTCTAAACCTAAACAGCCAAAAACATGGCTAAAATATGGGGGACACCCTGTGGGAAAATGGCAAAATTTCTTGCTTTGCAAAACACTTAGCATGAGCCTATGTTTCCACTGGGGAAAAAAAAAAAAAAAAAAAAAAAAAAAAGGATTTAAACACATTCTCAGAGTTAAGCACTTGCTTGAGTGCTTCCCTGAATTGAAGCCAAATAGAGGGATATAAAATCTAATAAAGAGGGAAACTCAGAATGATTTAAAATCCACCTAGCATGCACTTCTGGAGACTTTGTGAAGCCTCAATTTAATAGCTGTGTATTTCTGACAAAAGTATAGTAACATCACAAAATAAACCTGTAAAAGCTAGAAAAATGAATGTTTAAGACATAGATCCAGCATCTGAACAATAGCTTAATTCATATCCCAGAAAGCCAAATCTCACTTACCTAGGCTAGAAAAATCAGACTAGAATGAGGAACAATTTGAATAGATTTAACAAAAAGTTAAAGAGAGTTTTTATACCAGTGACATTATAATCCATGAAAGGGGGTATTTGTTTTTGTTTTATGGAGCAAGTCATTTAATGAATGAAGAAGCAGATATGTTTGTGATAAGTGATGGCTGATTTAAAGATGTGTGTGTTTATTAGTTTATGTAATCTTGGTTATGTGGCATAATTCATAATTTTAAATATTCTTTTGTCAGCTAGGATATCTGCTGTCATTTGAAATGGTGCCTGTCCAATCTGAAAAGTTTGAAGCAGATGGAAGCAGCATATATCTTCAGCAGTTTCTTAATACCAGCTTAAACTATAGAATTTTTTCTCAAAGCAATATGCTGCCATGATGCTTCCTCACAGCAGGCCAGACACCATAGCCAGCAGGCAAACTGAACGCAATGGTTAAACCTGTGAAGCTCATGTTTAGGTTTAATATCAATGTTTTACTGGTCAGTTGCTGAAGAAGCAGTAATTAAAGTTGCATTATCTCTTTCACTTTCATCCCCAATAGAGTTACTCACTAGTTTATTATTCGCTTACATGGCAGAATTTCACAAATTCTCTTTCTTCTGAAAGACTGGAGCACATACTAAAAAATACAACAGCTGCTAACAGCAATTAAAGTTGGGGAAGTTTGTCATAGCTGGAAAGAGTACAAACAAAAATACTTCTTCAAAAGTTGAGTTCAGTTTACAGTCTGAGGCTGAAGATAGAATTTGCAAAGCCCTGTAGGACCTTTAAAAGCTTCCTAAGAAAGCACCACAGAACATCTGTATTTCTTTTTGGATATCATAAAGTTATTTCAATGAATTATTATTCTGCATTGCACTAGGAGTTAGAAACATTCCAGTACAGATAGCCATGAGAGCATTACATATTCAAGTTACAAAAACCCCACAAACACATTACTTTCAAAGTGATGTTAGACACTATAATGGGACCAAAAATGTAAAAGAAATAGGGTCAACAGGTTGTGAAAGTGAGTACATCAACAAGCAATAGAACTAGCATGACATTTTCCTCTTTCTAGGAGAATAAAAAGACATTTTGGAAGAGTCATCATTTTGGCAAATTCAACTCTAACATCTCTGGTTGTACTTCTGCCACATTGCTGCCTGTCACAACAGTCTTAAGCTCACCGTACTCCCCCATGGTTTGGGAAAAATCCTACTGATTTAGGGAGAGGAGATGTTATTTTTAATGCAGATTCAAACATTTTAATTTAAAAGTGATAGTTATGCAACTTTGCTTAGTTACTTAGTTATGCAACTAAGCACTTGCACATTTTGGACTGCTATGTGACAAACCCCATAGAGCTGTGGGGCAGCAGCCACCACTTGAGGTGGAGGCTCAGAGCCCAACCTCCACCACCTCAGTGCATGGGGAAACAGTTAACAGTCCTCCACCACCTCAGTGCATGGGGAAACAGTTAACAGTACCTGCAGCCACGTTCTCTTCACAACAATAGTGCTTAAAATACTCCATAAGTAGAAAAAAGGCCACATCAAGAATGGCAAAACACACTCCAGCCATACCAATTTCCCACTGCCCAACAGACAGAGGTTAGTGAACTGCGTGGGTAAATGAGCTACAGCTGGGACTGAGTGAGCCCCTCAGAGTCCATCTCAACATGGGGCTGAAGGCACAGACGTTAAATTAGTTTCTCTCATCTCAGTGAGTTACCTCTGTATGCAAAATTCAGCACTACAATTATTCCCAGCAGCAATGCTTTTGCCTAGCTGGGAAGAGCACATGTTATTGCAGGAAACTACTGTTAAACATGATGCAAAGCAGCAAGCATAAAGGAGCATATCACACTTTGATTTCAATAGCTATCAACCCCAAGTTAAGAGGGAGAAAAAGCAGCTTTGAGTACAGTATACTTACGGTAATAACAAAAGACCATTCCATAGTGATAGAAATTTATACTAGATTGCAATACACTGTAGAGAAAACTTCTTCCTGTAGCTTCAAATGTACTGCAACTGCACAACATATTTTCAGAAGTCCATTAATATAAACAGTCCCACTCAAGAAAAATATAAGGAATGCTATCAGTTTACAACTATTTTAAACAACATAAGAAATACCTTCCTCACCATGTACTTTCACCAAAATATTTACAAAAAAATTTCTTGCCACAAACCTAGATAATCTTTTCTCCATGTTGCCAGTATTTTTTAAAGGCTTTAAGGACACGTTACTTCCTGCAGATATATTAGCTCTGTGTGCAAGTCAGAGAAATGATTAGCATGAAATAAATACCACGCTGTTCTCTTGATTATAGGTAAATCCAAGTGAATTCATTTGAAAAGTCTCCTTGTAAGGTACAGCAGGGGAGCTCAGCAGCAAAAATCTGTTGAATAGAACAAGATTTTTTTTGTTTTCCCTTTGAATATATATCATACCTCCAAAATAGGACAAGTTTTTCTATCTCTTTTAGTAATCCAATAAAAATATATAACAATACTTGTAAAATAATAATAAATATGCATGAAATGGGGAAAAAATAATAGAGTCCAAAATAAAAGATTGACTTATTTTGTTCTTCCTTCTCTCTTGCATATTTTGACTAACCTAATTTACCAATTGTAGTTTCTGAGCTTATACCTAAAAATAAAAATCAAGTTGTGCTGGAAAAGCTTCACATGTCTAAGGTGGATTATACTGTACCCATGCAGATTTATTCCTCCTTAACCTTAGCACCACTGAACTTTCTCCATGAGCAGCTGTACCATATTTAATCAGAAAACACCCCAGAAGCAGACCTGGGATGTCTGTGGTGTTCCAAGTGTGTTTTAGCCCATTCAAATGTTCTTGCTGAGCATAAGCAATAGTGTGCCTCTGCGACAGCAGAGACCTCTCAAAAACCTCTCCAACTCTTGCTGAACTCTGGGGAGACACTGAACCTAGAGAGATGCTAAGAAGCAGTGCCTGCCACAAAAGCTTGCCTGGTTTGTAGTTTTTCATCCCATAAGAGAATTTGCAAGAGAAATATAAAGTCCCCTACAGTTTTCTTTCTTTTTTTTTTTTCTTTTATGCTCTTTTATGCTTATACTCTTTGATGGTCTTTCTTTGTTGCAAGAAAGGAATGATCAGTGTTCAACTCTACCCAGAGACCATCTCTCCACCCCTCCTCCTGGACTGCGTAGCCATTCGTTCTCCCCCATGGTTCTGCAGGCAAAGCCATTTGACTTGAAGAGGCGAAGTTGATGTCAGTGAGACACAGAAAATCAAGAGGTTTTGCAGACTCCATGGCTGAAAGATTTGCTCTCCCGGGATTTCCTTCCTAAAGTAAAAAGCAAAGACATTGTTTAGAAGGAGCTTGAGCCTCGAAGTAAAATAGTTTTATGTAGCAATCTATGTTATTTTGTGTGTTCTGCTGTCAGTGCCCATGTAGGAGTGAGTATTTTGTATACTAGCAATCTTTTCAGACTGCATGTCCTGGGTGATCTCTAGTGGTTGTGACATAAAAATGTTTTAAAGTTTACATATTAATGATTTCTTTCCCTTACTGCCACTTCTCAGCTGGTTTTGAGATAAAGCAAGCTGAGCAGGGCCAAGATCAACCTTAGCTCGGCATGCTGAGAACTGCAATATTTCCTTTCCTTACCATCTATTACTGCAACCTAAGGATAGAAATTATAAAGTTAATGAATGTTTCTAAAAAACAAAACAAGACAAAAAAAAAAGTGTCAATTTGCTCACAAAAGCAACAGCTTCCACAGATCTCTTGTGCTCTGCCTGAGAAAACCATACTAACCTCACAGCAACAAGCATACCAAGATAATAAAAATGACTCCACATGCCCAGTCCCCTCCTTTAACTTCAGTTTGGGTTCTGCAGCTTAGCCTGGTCCCCTGGTAACAGCTCCAGCACAGGTTAACTGTACCCACAGGGATAGCAGGATTGAAAAAGACAGGAGAAATTTATTAAAGACTCTCTAAATATTGCCCCTCTTTGTGAGCACTGGTTAAATGCCATGGACATTTTTTGTAGTCAGCAATGGGAGAAGGTAGGGAGAGTAAAGACTTGCAGTTAGAAATGAGAACACAACAGAGGTTTTTGTGACCTTGTTGTAGAACAGGAGCCAGAAATCAAGCATAGTCCCACTGAACTACTTGGAGAATAAAAAATACTAAAATGCTCTAATATTTCCCCATTTCATTTTCTTCCCAGTAGGAGCTGAAAAGTAGTGTGACAGGGTACAATAGAAGAGATTTTATTTCTCTTGTTATTACAACTACTACATAGTAATTGGATGGTAAAATAGCAAAGGAGATAGATACGGCAATGAAGAACACAGCTATAGCAAAACAACTTCAGCATAATTTTTACATAAAACAATAACAACTTGCCCTTATTTATGATGTCAACAATGAATTATCCCTTGGTACAATTGCTATAAAATCAAACAATATTTTTTACTTCAGCTCCAGTTACTTGCAGAATACATCATTAGTTGCTAAGATTGTCAAGTATTTTGTAGGGACTAACAGTGATTAATAACAGCATCCAGACTAAAACAGATTTAATGCATCGAGCTAAATAATTAATTGTACTTCATTTCCAGGTGACTTACACGATTTATTTAAAAGAATCTTAGAAGGAAAAGATGTAAAAAAACCTAAAAAGTAAATTAATCTAAATGTTATAGACATTGGATATTATCAGAATTCTAAATTAATTTGGGATTATATCCTCATATACGGCTGTGATTATGTGAATATACAGTGTGCTACATGCTGTGATCTGGAATCTTAATGCTTTCTGGCCCCTGGGCAAGCAGCAGGTTTTATGCAATCAGGTAAAAGAGATATAGTAGAGGAAGATAGCAAATATGAACTTTGCAGGGCTTTTCTTTTTAAATGATGCAAATCTTTGCTGTAAGGCATCCTAAATCCATTGTTTCCATCATATTCTAAAATTACCAATTGCTTGTTGCAGGTCTACATCTAGAATATATCAGGAGGTATGTTTGCATGAGTCATAGAGAGCCCAGGTAGTTCAGAATAAGTGCAGCTGCTTACCAGCAGACAACTCACAAGAAGTTTAAGGATGAACTTAAGACAAGTAACTTTCTTTTCCTTCTCTTACTGCAACCTTTAGCCTGGTGTCCTTTTCTGGTGCCATCTAAATCACCTTTTTTCCAATCCAATTGCACACAGGCTGTCAGTGAAATCCTCTCCAGGACCAGCTCCAGGTCTGACAAATGAGGACATTTGCAATGAGGACAGCCTGGTTCACCTTTGGCAAAAGAAATTATTGAGTCAGATTCTTCCTAAAGCACTCACTGATGAGGATATCCCTTGGCTCTCACCACCAAAGAACTCAGCCACTCAGTGGCTGAAGGGGTGCCAGGTGCTTCAAAAAAAGAGTAAGTGACATCATGTGAGCTAATGAAAGAATTTCTAGGCTTCCTTCCTCTTAATTATTTTTTTTAATATAAAGATATATATATGGGTAATTAACATAATAGTATAACAGAGGCTTTCATTTATTTTCTCTGTATGAAGCAGAAATTTACTTCAGCAGGGAGTTTCAGAGGAAAGTGACAAAGACCTGTGAGGGGAAGGTGGAAGCACATTTAAATTTAGGATTTATAACGTCTGATGAGAGCTTGGTGGTACTAGAAGGAATAAAAACTTGGAATTCTGCTATTTTAACCATTTAAATTGGGTTAAAGCCCTTTTGGGATTTATAGAAATTAAAACTCTGACCCTGATTTCACATTACTTTGATAGGGCTTGCCTCTTTTAAGTGTTAGCTCTTCTTATCAAATCACGGATGAAAAACAAAGGATAAATGAAAATATATTCCAAGTATCTCTAGAACACTTATTATTGAAAAATTTTGCAATTTGGAACTTGCTTTTAGGCTTCACTTCAAAAATGCTGAAATACACTTACAAGAAGAAATGACGGACTGAATCCCTACACATAAGACAAGAGGTGAGCACTAATGCACATAATGCCTGGAGGTGCTCCTCAATTTACATATTTCCTCCACTCATTACATGATGGCATCAAATATATTTTAATTTGGTTATGTTTTAAATCTTTACAATACAGGTTGATCACGATCAGCATTCTGAACTTCACCCAGCTGCACAGGTTCAGAGTTGATACAGCCAGAGAGCACTGCTGTTGTACAATTACATCTTCCTGTCTTTGCTTTACAGACTAGAGAGACCCAGCACATTTCTTTCCCACAGTAAATAGCCATTACATTACCAAGCCCAGCTGAATAACCCATCTGGTTCCTGGGTCTCTTTTCTACTCATGGCCCTCTCTTCCTCCCTGCCAAGCTGGCCCTGAGCAGGGCATGTATGCATGATGCTGTCTGGGTACCCGAGGAGAAGAGTGCATGGGAACTTTCAGACAAATTACAGAAATGTGTTTTGAAATCCATTGTCTGGAAATGCCTTCTCAGGAAACTGCAAAAGCTGGAAGTCTGTGAGAAAGAAACCCAAAGTTAATGCAAAGGTAGGTGAACAGAATTCATTGAAATCTAATAACGGTGGAAATATTTTGGCTAAGTTCACTCTGTCTGTCAATCATCATGTCATCTGGATAAAAACAAGCTAATAATACAACCTCCAAAGAAGGAAAACATATTTAATTGTCTGCACTAGCTTCAGAGACCAGTGTTATACTGTATTTCCACTTATTATATTGTTTTAAATTCATATTCATATACTTCCTAACCTCTGAAGGCTGTAATTTAATAGGATGAATTTAAAGTGTTTGAATCTATGCATGTGATCATCTTGCCATCCCAGGCAGATTGTTGCTTTAGGCAACCGCTGACTTTCCCAGTGCCTACAGCATAAGCTGCCCACAGCTACCAGTAGCTGGCTGTGCTGCAGACTTTCTTTGTTTCTATTATATTGTGGTTTCACAGCAGGAAAGAATCTATCTCAAATACCTGTTTGCATGGTTTTCTGCTTGTAAATTAACTTTGTAGGTTAATTATTAATAATGTTAGGGAGGTATTAGTGCTACACAGTGAACTAGAATTATAAGCTGGTGCCAAGCTTGAATCAAGAAAAGTGATCTCAAGTGAGTGGCTTAGGGTCCTGTATCTGTCTTTCCTTTTCTGGACTATTCTGGAGTATAAGATCTGGATAATTGCCCCAGTCCAGAGAGGTAACACACTGGGAAATGAACATGTACTGCGGCAAAATTTACCTGTGCTCATCTTGCATGCATGCTTTCCTTGACAGTATCTCTCAGAGCCCTGCTAGAAAGAAAATATTACTAGGAGTTTAACCACGAAGATCTTAGTTCAGTTCTTGTATCTTCTATAGGTCATGTAACTCCTATGAAAAAAGACTAAATAATATATCTCCTATATTCTTTATACCATTGTACCCTGAGGTAGTGCATCAGGAGAACGCTTTTGGAAATCACTGTAATTATGATGGAGATTTGGGTTGCAGTGCCAGGAAGGCTAGAAGATTTATTATTTTTGGGGAAATCAGAACAGCATTATGCAGAGGTTTGCTTCTCCTATTGAGAAAGAAGTTACCAAGAGGCCCTGGACATGCTGTAACACTTTAAAAAAGGTAGTAAAAGTGAAGGAGAAGATGGAAGGCTAAAAAAAATTGTTTTATTAGTAGTGTGTTCTCTCCTGATCCCAGAAGAATGGTATTTCCAGAGAAATAAAAATTATTGCTCTATAAGCTGAACAGCGAGACCCAGTCTTACATGGCAATGAGAGGCAACTTGCATGTATACTGAGCACTTGTCTCAGCCCTTTCCCAGGTAACACCTATCAGGAGGTGGAGAAGCAGAACAGTTGCACTTGCTGCAGCACCCTGTGCTCCACAAACAGGCACTATGTTGCACCTGACAGCGTGGAAGCCAAGTAGTCACCAGCCAGAAGGCCCACTTTGCCATCACAGGTTAGCAGCCCCTCTGTTAGCCAGCACAGATTAATTTCTAGCTCTCCCAGTTCAATTGCACCTACCAAAAGAAGGTGACATATTAACTACATGAAGGAACTAAGGAGGAACTTAGGGACATGGTTTAATTGTGGACTTGGCAGTGTTAAGTTTATGGTTGGACTCAATGATCTTAAAGGTCTTTTCCAACCTAAATAGTTCTATGATAGTATAAAAACCTACAGCAGGAATGTCTCAGCACCCTGAGCTGCTGCAGCAGATCAAGTGTTTTCTGTTTCTACAAGAGACTAATGCTCCCTGTTCAACCATCTCTTTTGAGAACTGCAACACTTCTGCTCTGCAAAAACTCTGATGAGGTGGTCTCCCTGAGTAAAATGCTCCCGTTGATGTTTCTCCAAAGTGCATTAAAGAATAAATACTCTGTCAACTAATTTTCACTAGGGCTTGGTGTGAAATTTGACTTCTTCTGCCCCAGATGAATTATGGAATAACAAAAGAAAAAGAAAGCAAAAAAATCAAAATAAATCAACCCCTTTAGACTTTCTGCACACACTGGTACTAGAAGAATGAATCATGAAATACCAACAAAACCACTCATGAATTGTATACAGCAAAAGGCAATATTTGGTCATTTGCAAACATTATGTAGTAATACCAGCAATAACTCCATTCTGTTTAGTTAAAAATAATCCCCAAATTTAGATTTTATAAAGCCAATTAATAAGTCACTGATCAGCACACAGCTGGAAGCAAGATCAGTTTTCCTTTGCTGCCTGTTTGCAGTGGTCAAGACACTAATTCAAACAACTTAAATGTTTACAAAAATGGCAGTTGCCCAATCAATCTCTCAGCAGAACTCCTGAAAGCAATTTCTAGTGTTTTTGTTTATTTTCTGAAGAACTATTTTATTCCAGCTCCCTCACAGACAGTATTTTGTAGCCTTTAATCATTTCTAAACGTCAGGCAGTCCTTTCATGTCTGTAATATGTCCCAAGTACTGGTCAGATCTGAAGCCTCACTAGGTCATACCTCACCCTCCATTTTCACTAATAAGCAAAAACAAAACAAAAAATAAAATGAGAGATTTAACATTCTTATCTGCATGCCCATAAAAATATCAACCCATATCAGTATCCTTGTTATCCTAGTGCCAACTACAAGAGAGAGAACCATTTTTTCTCTATCAGCCAGTTTTACAGGGACTGATCTACAATATGATCTCACCTAACCAGAATGGTACTCTGTGTATTATAAAACTGAGTTTATGAACTTATGATCAGGTGTAGAAAAAGTGGGGCACTTAAACTTCATAGAATCATAGAATGGTTAGGGTTGGAAGGGACCTTCAAGATCATTTAGTTCCAGCCCCCCTGCCATGAGCAGGGACATCTTCCACTAGACCAGGTTGCTCAAAGCCTCATCCAGCCTGGCCTTGAACACTTCCAGGGAGGGGGCATCCACAAGTCCTCTGGGAAACCCGGTCCAGTGCCTCACCACTCTCATGGTAAAGATTTTTTTTTCCTAATATCTAATGTTAATCTACCCTCTTTCAGCTTAAAGCCATTACTTCTTGCTCTGCCATCAACTGCCTTTGTAAAAAGCCCCTCCCCAGCTTTCTTGTAGGCCCTCTTCAGGTACTAGAAGGCTGCTATAAGGTCTCCCTGAAGTCTTCTCTTTTACAGGCTGAATAGCCCCAGCTTTCTCAGTCTGTCCTCATAGGAGAGGTGCTCCAGCCCTTGGATCATCCTCATGGCCCTACTGGATTCACTCTGGTAGATCCATGTCCTTCTTATGTTAGAGACCCCAGAACTGGAGGCAGTACTCCAGGTGGAGTCTCACAAGAGCAGAGTAGAGGGACAGAATCACCTCCATCGACCTGCTGACCACACTTCTTTTGATGCAGCCCAGGATACGGTTAGACCTTCTGGACCGTGAGCGTGCATTGCTGGCTCGTGTTGAGCTTCTCATCCACCAGCACCCCTAAGTCCTTCTCCTCAGGGCTGCTCTCAATCTGTTCTCCACCTAGCCTGTATTTGTGCTTGGGATTGCCCCGACACAGGTGCAGGACCTTGCATTTGGCCTTGTTGTACTTCATGAAGTTTGCATGGGCCCACCTCTCAAGCATATCAAGGTCCCTGGTAAATCTAAGAACTAAACAGAAAGATTCAACTAACTAGTAAAATTTTTCATAAAATCTCTTAAAAGTATACTCAGGTATCTGTTACAGGATATGTCTCTATGGCTTTGATTAAACTAAAATTCCAGTCCTGGGGATTTGCATTGTAGCAGTTGCAGGCTCTCTTGCTCCCCTGATCCTAATACAGTTACCAACTGCCCCTATTATTACATTTTTTCAGTGCTGTTTGACAATGTTCTCTTTGGCTCTTCTATGCGTGGGGGTAAGAATATCAAAGGGATGACAAAGTAAGAAATCACAGGCAGATTTTTGCTTGATGATTGGAACCACATTGTTTGCCTTTACTTTTGTTGGCGCAAAGCTTTGAATCCCAAGCAGAGGCTGGCAGCTGGCACAGTGCGGGTGACCAGATGACAGGCTGTGCCCAAGGGTGCTTGCTGATCCAATGTACACACATTGTCTCTTGGCCAGTGTTCCAGTTAAAGAGGCTAAAGCTCCTAACTGACCTTAGTTGGAAGACACTTTTCAGTCACATCTGCTGTCCGACCTCTCTGAGGCAATCAGTGTATAATTTATTTTAGTCAGAATGACTGAGTTGCTAGGTTGCTAACAAAATAAGTTATCTTGTTTTAAGCAAACAAAACACAGTATGCATGCAAGCAAATTCATTTCAATCGGAGCAAGTATGAGCAAACACACAAGCATCTCCACTGGCGGGTGAGGCAATAGGGATTTCTGAGAGAAAACCTGTGCAGCTAAAGCAGTAACATAAACAATAATATTGCCACAGATGATATTTTATAGAAGCAGCTGTAAATGGCCACAAAGAATCACGTTTACTTTAGAGCATGCGGGTGGGATGCAGGAGACTGAAGCTGTGACCGAGGTGCCACCTTTGCCTCAGCATGTCACACAGGCCAGTACTTTCAAAGCAGCTAGCCCATTCCCAGCCACAGTTTCAGTACCCATTAAACCAGCATTTCCAGGACTGGCACAGCACTTCGATGTAGTACATGAATTGCCCCGTACCAGGGGAACTCCCTCACACAGCACAAAGAGGGCAGGATAACTGCAGGAGCTCTGGCCCAAAATTAACTTACCAGATCCAGGGACTGAACTGCTCATTTCCTGGCTGTAATTCAGGCTTCGCTCATCTCTGGCTGCTTGCAGAGAGATGGTGAATGACTGCCCTGGGTATGGCCTGTGGCTGGACACTTGTTACAGCAATTATACTCAAGAGCAGCATGTTTTTAAATAACTGTAGCAGCCTCTGTAAAGTCAAATTTGACTCTGTTGTGTCAAATTGACTATAGAGCAGGTGTTGGCTTTGTAATGCTTGACAATGTGGTTTGTTTGTTTGTTTGTGTTTCCTTTAAAAATAATAATAAAAAAACATATGCTGGTCCAGTATCTCTTGTGACTCCTGGCTGCTTTCTGTTGCTCCAAGAACACAAACCAGCTGTACACTCTGACGGAGCACCGAGCAGCCAGAGCATACCGATGAATCTGATCCCAGTACTTGGTCTGCTCTCAGTAAGGTATTATTTTCTATTTGCCAAGACTAACCCAGCCATAAATACAGAACATAATAATTTTGCATGCACTGTGGTACTTTTTAATCTTTGATCGCATCTGCACCAGAAAAACTGAGTTTTTTTTCTTCACGGGAATCATTGAATCTCATATGTCTGAATTCCCCCGTCTCTCACGTAAATCTGTGGTTACTGAAGAAGCATTTAACATCAATATAATGAACAAAGACTCAAAATCATAGCTTAAGCACTTTTAATTAGAGGGGTCAAGGCGATCAAGGTTTCAATAGCGTGACTGTACTGCTGAAGCATAAATATCTGGCAAACAGATACATGCATTCTTTGCATCTTTGCATTTATATATACATATATTTAAAATTCTCTAAATGTACAAAATAAAATTAGCATCTATGTGTTGTCAACCTGTCGTCTTCAGACCTTATGCAGTAATGATTGACAGCTAGTCTAATACTGTGCAAACAGGGTAATTCATCCAATGTTTTCTTCTATCCAGGAAGCATCCAACTTAATTTTATGTGTTTCACTTGTTTACCATTCATTTTGGGCACCTCTGCCATTCTCTCTTCCCCCTTTCCTACAGTTTCAGTTACCATCCCACCTTGCCATCATCCCTGCCCTTTCTTCCCAGCTGTTTCTGGGCTCCTTCTCTATCTGAGGGCTCACAACATCATATCACTTTTCCAGAAGCAGCAACCTTCTTTTAGGGGGCAGGATTTAATCTGTGATGGTGCTGGCCATCTTCTTCCTGCTCAACCCCATTGTCCCCTGACTGGCCCTGTCCTTCTCCCTGGTAGGAGACACTATGGTTTCCAAAATACCCCAGAAAGACAGATGTTTAACAGGGCTACTATTTTTTAATGGGATTTGAGAAAATAACTCCTCAGTGACACCTTGAACCCCATTTAGGATGGCCCTGTAGCTTCAACACCAATGCAACACCATTTGACCTGAGGTTCTGGTTCAGCCTTACAGCAGCATGACCTCTTCCTCATCTCTTTCTGTAAAGATTGTGCATAGTGATTTAGGGAAAGGTACTAGGGAAAGCCTCACAAGCTGAAGAGATCCTGGCTGATATTAGAAGCTCACCATTTTCTAATAGGAAAGCGAAGAGCCAAGTAATTATTTAAAGATCTTAAATTTATTGAAACAGAAAAACACACGGCCTGCCAGGGTAACCAGGGAGAACCAGCCAGAAATTTTCTTTACCAGCGCAGGCCAGGGTGGTTTGTGCTGCCAGCAATACAACAGTTTGTCTGTGGACCAGCTGGATCCCACTCTGGCTTTGTACAGAAAAGACATAAATTGTGAAGGAGGCCAAGCACAACTCAAAAATAAAAACAATGAGATTAGCTTGCACTGTTTCTGCTTCTAGACACACGAGCAAAGTATGGGGAGACTCACCATTTGAACATAACCAGCTGGAAAGCAGCACAGCCACAGTTTGCAGTAGGCAAGCAGTTTCTCTTAGCTCAGGGGTCTCTTGATCCCATGGACATATCTTCATAGAGTTTCTGTAAGTCACTGCCCAAAATAATTATTTCTTTTCTTTTTTTTTATGCTTAGGTTATCAAAGCACATCAGTGCCCAGCCATAGCTCTTCCTCTACTAGACACTGGCATGCACAGAAAAGATGGAGTCATAGATCCTTTTTCCCTACAGAAGCAAGATTATTAAATCCTACCCAGATCTAGCACAGCATGTCACTGACTCAAATTAACTGTCCACCACATACGGTGGCTGAGACATCTGGCCATCTGGCCTCTATGAGCAGCAAGTGGAAGTAGCTACTTTTTTTCTCATCTATCCTCTCTGGAGAGCACCAACACATTCATAGCAGAGGTGAGTGGCACATCCTGTATTCCAAGCGTATTTCCAGTTTACACTTCTGTTATATCAACTACAAATCTGTAGAGGAAGGAATGATTTTCACAAATAACATTACCATGAAAATTAAGGAAAAATAAAATAAATTATAAATATTAATTAAAGCAATTGCTAATGCAAGAGTAAAGAAATAAGTCTTCTCCTATATCAGACACATTGTTCAAAAAAAATTTTGCAGGCCTTCAAGCAGGGAATTTTTCTTATTGCTGTCAACCTTAATCTGGTGACCTGGACTTAGGATCAAATACATTTGACCAAACACATTTTGTTGTATTAAATAATTTTTTTATCACTTAATAACAAAAGCTTTGTAAGTTTCTGTCCTTTAATGATATATATCCAGTGCTTTCTCCTTATCATCTCTTCAAGTTTCAATTACTGACTTAACAAATTTCACATTCCAGTCTTAGTAAGATAGCCATCACACTTGGTCCTTCATGATGTCTGCTACCAGAAAAATCACAGCTGATATAGTCTCAGTTTGCTCAAATGTGCCTGGATTTGGTAAGTGCAAAGAAGACTTACTTGATCATCTTTTCTCTTGGTCATCACACGAAAGATTGTCTGCAGATGCACAAAAAAGGCAACTCGAAGCACTGGGCATCTTCACGAATCTTTGACTCTTTACTTTCCTGAGACATATAGGCTAGAAGTGCCAGGTGGGGTGGGATTCTCATGGAGAGGTTGAAAATAAGGCCTATTCAAGACCTTTAACATGCAGAGGATAAGTAAAAGTCTTTCATAAAGATGATCCCAAACATGCTTGCAATTAATCATGGAGTGTTGCAATATTGTTTCTGCTCACAGAGACTGAATATCAAGCCAGATAAATTAATGGACACACTTCACCAGATTAAGACCAGACAACTCTTACTACTCTGTGCTTTTGACTGTACTGCAGCTAACACCTTTCTACATCCAACAGTGACACTTAGCAATTCATTTCCCCAAAAAGCTCCACTTCAGCAAAAGACCAACAAGTATTCTCCCCAGAGAGAAACTGTAGAACATGAGAGGAGCAGCCTCCATGTGCAATCGTGAGCGATGAAACGATAAATCTTTTCAAACCTATAACCATGACCCTATTCCCTCCATTCATTCATCCTCAAAACAGGAGGAACTTTGAATTGTCTACAAACATCAGATTCATCATATAATATTTTCCATTCACTCCCTCATATGCCTGCCACTGAGTACCCCATTGTCAAATGTGTCATAGCTGGGGAAGAAGGCAGAGGGAAAACCCAGTGTCCTGATTTCAGAGTGTGTGAAATACAGACAGTTTAAAAGATACTGTTTCTCTTAAAGTCTTCTGACAAAGAGCAGGCATTGAAAGCAACCTGGCTGGCTTGCCAAAATGCTAACAGTCCATCCAGAAACAAAAATTACTTCAGTGCACTAATATTTGATCAAATATTTGTACCAGAAGCAGAAAGCATAAAACACAAATAATAACTCAAAGGTATAGAGCTAAACACAAATAGAGTTAGTGGGCATTTTTTATACTTTTTTTCTCTAGCCCACAGCTTATAAATTACAGTTATCTCTTTCTTTAATTTTCATTCTATAGTTTGCATAGCCTTTTTTTTTCTTTTTTCTTTAATTCCTATTCCATTCCTAGAGTGACCTCTCTCCTGCTTAAGCTACATAGTTTGGGTTTCACAGCTGCCCTGTGCTCCAGGTCAGGATAATTAAACAAAAAATTAATGCTTGGCTGAATTAAAACCTAACTTTCTCAGACTCAGCTATACTCCTGCTCCTGCTGTGGCCAGTACCATAGCCACTCAAGACCTTGCCCAGCAGCAGCAACTCCTGCATGGCCTGCTACTCAGTCCATTGGCATTTACCTAGCAGGACTGCACCTTGACTGATGCATCACAATTTATCCATCTTTCTTGACTCCAGGGAGTGCTTTTCAAGCTGTATGAGTTCTTGCTGGGACACAGTCTCATGGAAGCAACAGCCTGATGGCATTCGTCACTGTAGCCATTCAGCTTCCATAGTTTAAACTGACGGGGCACTTTGCCAGTTACTGATTCTGACGCAGCCCTCCTCTAGCACTAAGTAAATTTTAACATAGCTCTAAATCCGGACTTAAATCTTTGTAATTTTTTTCCTAAACTTCAGCTAACATATAAACATCAACACTGGTCCCATGCTTTGGCAGTTGAACCTGAAATGCATGAACAACGCTATTTCCAGTTCTGACAGTCTGCCTAGTTATTTCTCTCTGAAAGAGAATTTAGAAAGCCTGATTTACCTCTTCTCTCTCAGCTAGGTAAATGAAAGGCAATTGAGATGAATCAGAATGTCAGAATAACAAAACCAAGGGAGAAGAAGAAACAGCCCTTGAGAAAATAGAAACTTGAGTTTCTTTAAGGAACTAGTCTATGAGCATGACCATCTTCACAGCAAATCCCAAGCAAAAGTGCTTTCCACAGTTTCTGCTCTCTGGTCTATTACAGGCTGTGATTCACAGCTCCTCTTCCAGAGATGTGACATTCTCATAATTTTCTCATGAGCCTTATGTGTGAGAAATATTTTTTGAGTGACTGTTCTACATTTTCAAGGTTTGAAATGCAGCCTGACTAGACAGGAGGTGGAATTACATTACTTTAATTTTTCCTTGAGACCTTTTTTACAAAGTATATTTTTAAGTATAAGTTGATTCCCTGCTTCTTTTCTTTCTATGCAACTGTTGCATTGTTTTATTTTATTTTACAAGCAGTGTTAACGGCTATATTGCTACAACACATTTGAAGCAACAACTTATTTTTTTTCTAATGACCATTTCAAGTATTTTGGAAAAGGAGAGTCAAAGAAGACTCTGGTTAAGGAGATGGGTTCAACCTACCTTAACAGAAAGCACCTCACAAAAATGTGTCCTGTGTAAATAAGGTTGCACCATGAAAGACAGTTTTAAGATGGAAAGTGAGAAGAACTAGACAAGTACATAGCAATATTTATCACTTCAACTTGGGAGCCAAAGCAATCAAAGCTATTGTGTGGTCACTCCAACACACTTCACATCATCTGTACTACTTAAAATGAAGTAATTTCTTACATTTCTTATTGGACAGCTGGTGCTGTAGCATCCTCTTGCTTCAAAAGACTTCTATCTATTTACCTTTTCATTTTTCTATATTTCTATTTTCTATTTTTCATTATGGTTCTCTTGTATGCAACCAGGGACAGACAGTTTTGTAACAGAAGAAGTCCTGAGTCTGCATGGCCTTTTAGTCTGTTATGACCTTTGCACAGCTGGCTGTAAAAACGTTTTATGTTTGGTAACACCGTTTGCACACTAAGGTAGGATAAAGAAGTGGTTTAAGGACATGAATTTGACCTCCTGAATCTACTACAGTGCCTCTTGTTAGCTTCTTCCCATCAGTGGTCTGTCTGGGAAACAGCTTTTAAAGCACAGTCTGTACCATATTTTAGAAAGTTGCTGTAAATTCTTGGATAGTCATTAATCCTGACTAAATAGTCTAATAAATGTGCTGGATTTTGTAACAGCTGTTTTTCCTCTACTCCCTTAAAAATAATAAAAGAAAACTCTTGTTTGTATGTCAGTCATTTTTCCTTCAGATTTCCAACTTTTAATTGCCTTTTTCATCCTTTCTTCTTTCAGCAACAAGATTACTTTGCTTTTCTATTTCTCCTTTGGATATTTCCAAATAACCTAGAAAAAACTTGCACTATGTTTAACCTTCCTAGCTGTAATACTAGCTGTAGTAACTAACCCATAAAATAAGCTGTTCGGAGAACTTTATAGATTAAGCATTATAGATAAACCTGGCATTTCAAATGTGTATGAAACAAATACTGACAGAAAAAAATAGCAAGTCAGAGAAGAGGATACAGTTCTTCACTTGCTTTCACCAAAGGTATTAAATAAGTTGGGGCGGCATTGGCGTAAACATTATTCAATATACAAAACCTATGCATGTTATAATTTATGCTTTGTGTGATCTCTTTTATCCTTGAAACACTGCAGAATAAAGGTTTTTAATAGAGGCAGTCCAAGTATGAGCTGATATATAGTTGATTGACTCCAAAGGAGAGCTGCTTCCCCCAGCTCCTGATACCAGTGTGGATTTTCATCATGCATCTGTCAGGGGAAAAAAAAAAAAAAAAGCAGCCAGACACTATACAATCTTCAAGAAATGCACTGACATATATTTCATCTAAAGTTCTTTTTATCATGATATGTTTTCATAGACTTGCATGTTACCCTAACTGTAAAATAGATCTAGGCCACTCTTCTTCACTTATATGATTAGCAACTGTCATTCAGTGAAATGTAGTTGCTTAACCTGTCTGGAAAACAAGGAAGCATTTTTTATCATATCTATCTGTGTGATCACAGTCCCTGAATATGCTACACTTATTCCAAACTATATTCTATCACATATCTTCTAAGCCTTTCCAAAATCTGCCTTGAGTTTCTGCATATAACACGACTGTGAAAGTTATTTCACTTTTTTCCCCCCAGTAGAAAAAAGAGAGAACAAAACAAAACTTCTTTCTTTTTTTCAGTGTCTTTTTGCATCTTTGGCAGGTTGAGGATAGTAGGTTTGGGGTCATTTTACTTTTTGCTGCTTGTTTCCGACATGCTGTGTTGCAACACATTGTGATAGCAGCTTCATCAGATGGAAAACACTTCTCAGGTTAGAAGAAAAATGTGTAGAAGAATAAATAAAAGTATGAACACAATCTGCCTTCATTGTGTTATTAAGTAGCCAAATATTTATCCTTTTTTAAATTTTGTCACTAATTTCTCTTCCACCATTTTTAAAATCTAAATGACTACCTTTGTAAAAATGCTCCTTTAAAATGAGCTACAGTGAACTTTTACTATGAAACACCTTAACAAAATATGTAAAAGTTGTAGAACTGTGAATTATCTCATCTTGGTACATTCTCTGGGAATTACTTCTTGTCTAGTAATAACATTTGTGCATCTTCCACAATTCATAGAGTTTACTCCATTAGGCTATCTTTATAACTGACTATCACAAAGTAATTATTTAACCAAAGGAAATGGAAGTAATTTCTATTACAAAGACTGCCTTCTAGTTTAAATGCTCTTTTTTGATTAAATTTTATTTTTCACTTGCTTTACCCAATGCCAATCACAGAATCACAGGACCACAAAATGGTAGGGGTTGGAAGGGACCTCAGGAGATCATCTAGTCCAACCCCCCAGCCAAAGCAGGTTCACCTAGAACAAGTTGCACAGGATGGCAACCAGGCAGGTTTTGAACATCTCCGGAGAGGGAGACTCCACAACCTCTCTGGGCAGCCTGTTCCAGTGCTCTGTCACCCTCACAGTAAAGAAGTTTTTCCTCATGTTTAAGTAGAACCTCTTGTGTTCCAACCTGTGCCTGTTTCCCCCTGTCCTATTGCTGGCCACCACTGAAAAGAGTCTGGCCTCATCCTCTTGACACCTGCCCTTTAGATATTTATAAACATTAATAAGGTCCCCTCTCTGTCTTCTCTTCTCCAGGCTAAACAGGCCCAGCTCTCCAAGTCCATCCTCATAAGAAAGATGCTCCAGCCCCTTAATCATCTTTGTAGCCCTCCACTGGACTAAATGTAATAATTTAATTTTGCTGAAGCTGTGAAACTAATACAGACCTGGCTGTTTATGCAAAGAAAGGTGATTCTGCTGAACAGCTCATTCATTAAATAAATGTCATGCAACCTTTTGTTTGCCCTAGATTTTAACAATATAATTTTACAAAGTTTGTTGGCTTAAAGACAGTGATTCAGTGAGCTATTCTTAACCAGTCCCACTGATACTATAATTTAAATGTAGCCCAGATTTTGTGCTAGAATACAAGTTCTGTAAGGGTTTGAAAGTGCAGCTCAGCTCACAAGATAGGGTAAGTGAAACTCTACAAAATACAATATAGTGAACTACCATGGTAACAAATATAGGCTAAAAACCTGTAAAAACATGATTTTCAGTGCTTGAATACCTAAGATTCGATACTGAAAATAAGATAAGTACATTTTCAGCACCTCATATTTTCAAATTCAATTACATGCCTTATTTCCATTTTTATTTTAAAATTGGCCATGGAATTGAATATTTAAATTTGTAATAATGAAAATTATAATCAAAATAATTGGGATTAATCTTGGAGAAGGTACATATTTTGAATATTTGGGTAAATCTACCAAACAGTAAACTCTCTGAATCTATGGAATATGTTTCCCATGTGAAATGAAGCCAGGTCTGCCTTGTGGCATATTTTAACCTAAACATAATAACAAGACTACTCTGAAAATTTCCAAATACTGAATGACTGAATATATAGCTCATGAAAAAAATGTTTTGCAGAGATTTATGGTGTTCAATCTTTTTTTAGTTACAGTCTTTATTTTACAATGAACAGATAATAAAAAATTGCTTCAGCATGTATCCAGGATTCAACTTCTGACTGCAGCATTTATATATTTACAGAAGGAAAGAAAAATATCATTATCCCAAGTTAATTGTAGTTATTGCATTTGAAGTTGATATTTACCAAAGTAGGATTATTCCTTCTGCTCATTTGGGCAGTTCTCTTTAAGACAGTGATAGCAGGTTGCAATAATTTTCCTGGTGAACAATGTATGTGGTTGCCTACACCTTCCAGTGGAGAATTTGAGGGTTTAGGGTCCACTTATTACAATACAGTGCTCCCAAATCCATTTGTTCATGTCTGAGAAGAAACAGGAAAGTTCACAAATGATGATGAATCTGGTAGGCTTACACTGAAAAAAAAGGCAGAATAATTAATTAAAACAATCTCTGAGCTACAGATGCAAAGGTAGTACTTAGTAATTACATTTAATTTAATTTAATTCAGACTGGTTTATGAGTCAATTACTCATAAATGCAGCAAAGAAGAGCAATTGAGAATATATGAAAGAAAACAATTCCACAAATCTGTATTCTCTTTCTCTGATTATGGAATATATGGGACCTAATTACTAAACTGATATAAATTAGCATATCTTCATTAAATCAATGGCCTATGCTCACATCATTTGAGACTGGAGTAGCTGGCATTTACCAATGCATCAGAACCAATCACATTTACAATAAAAAGCATTCTTTTATTAATACAATTTTTTTTCAACATGTATTAATCAGAACACTGTTTCTTGGTTTTATGGATCACAAATCAAGTTATTGAAACATACAGTGGTATTCTTGAGGAAAATTTAAACAAAGGTACTTTTCTCAACATTTTAAAATATAATTGTTTCAGTTTATAAAGGCAAGAAATTGCTTGTCATAATCTCAGTTGCTCTAGTGTCTGGGACTCTATAAATAATTAGAAGTTATTGGGGTAGCTCTGGTAGTTTCAACATTTAGTGACCTGGACTGAGTGCATATCCATTGTGCTACATGGTTGTACAAAACATACTGAAATGTGCTTCTTATAGTCTTCTAACGAGGCAAGTGCACAGTTTAGTAGTGACTATAGCCAACAGGAATCTGATATCCTTGGGGTCACTTCTTAATTCTGATGCTGGCTCAGTTTCTTATATTTCTGAAATGACTTTATCCTCTCAACATTGCTCCAAAAGACAAGTCTGAGGGAAATCATGACTATTGCAGGGAATATTCAGCACCAGCCTAACAGCTCATCCTAAAAACTTGACTTTTGTCCTTTCGCGTATGGACTTAAAGAAATGCCACATCGAGCCTCATCAATGTTTCAGCCCAGAGCCAGCAAGGCCTTTTCCTGAGCATCATAGTCTCATATATGTTGAACAGTACAACAGTGAGATGTACAAATACAGACATATTGCAGCAGGCATTTTAATAACTTTGTAGGATTACTATAGCTCAGACTATATCCCAACAAGAATTTCCTCTCAACCCATCATTAACCAGATTTCAAATTTCCAGCCCAGGAGAAGATGTGTATTTCAACACTTGCTCTTTGCCTAGACAAAATTTAGAATATAAAATCTTTTCACACAGTAAAAAAATCCAATAATTTTTGTTCAAGTATGCTGAAATAATTCATTTAAGAAATGCTGAGCAAAAGAAAGCTTACTGTTTGTCCAGAGCCGATGCACATTTCATTTTAAGTATGTTAAACTGCAACGCTTTACAGAAGTTGAAGTATAAGCCATGTCATCAAAATCTCTCTCGATAATTATGCTCATCTCAGAGCATGTAACACAACATTGTCCAGAGGGGAATTATTCATTATGTCCTGAGCTCTGTAGTCATCCAGGGAGTTTAGCTCACAAGGAAGAGTGCACTCCCAAAAAGCACCCTGGGAATTGCTAGGAAATACAATTTGATGTTAAGCATTTTCAATTAACTAACAAATTCAAAGTCTTTGGCTCTGGGTTGAAACAAAACAATCCTCTCTATTTTCTCAGTGTAAAAGCTTGGACTTTAGCAAAAAGGCTATTGCATTTTCTATCTCTATTTTTAGGAGAGTAACAATCTTTAATTCTTTCCTACCTATATTTGAACATTCAATTACATTTTGGGGAATGGAAGCATACTAAACATTTAAAGATTATCAGATTTCAAAATTACATTATTTTTTCCCCAATTGGCATCTTAAAGAAGTGCAATTAAAAAGCAATGTAAGTCAGACATTTAAGTTCATACAGAAGAGCCTATACAAATGACATGCTAGAAAAATTTAGCCTCTGAACTAAAGAGCTCATCCACTTCCATTAGCCATAATTTTAGAGTACAATTCTAACTTTTTATGGACAATTTTAATTAATTTTCTTGTTTTTCCTCAGAACATACCAGTCATTTCCTGTTTTGTGAGCAGAAACAGAGGGAAGGCTGTGCATCCAAGGGCACCTATTCCCTTATAACTTGTGTAATTTTGTTGCAAGATTACTCCTTAGCTTAGGACTTTAGCAGTTTTGCAGGTGCACGTGACTTCCTGTTGAGTTTGCAGTGAGCACAGCCTGATCACTGCAGAGGCTGACACAGATTTTGACAGTAACAAAGACTAATAATGTGCCTCAACAGCGAGAGTGCTACAACACAAAAGAGAAGGTCCTTGGAAATCAGTCATTCCTCAAACTCCAAGCTGCACTTGAAAGATTTGACTTCTCTAGGTTTGTCTTGACTAGTTAAAAGGCAATTGGGTTATTTGTTCGATTTTAATTTCTATTAGATTGTCCATTACCATCTCTTAATCTTTAGTGCACATATCTGTTCTACCTCACTTCTGTTTCAATACAGAGAACTTGGTGTTATATTAGTTCAATGTCATGACATATTTCTGTCATGGTTCCTGGGTCGCCCTTTTCACCAGGGTCAGTAAATCCTGGCCACTGGGGAAAACTGTAATCACAGGAAGTTTCTGACCCTTCACATGGAACACTACTGAGCTCAAAGAGGAAAAGGATTTTCCACTCCATTCTCACAGGTAGAAGCACTACAGATGATACCTTAATTGATAAATTAATTTAATTTAACAAGAAGCATCTAGCTGTATCTCAAGGAACATGCAAAGTCTCTAACAAATAATAACTTCTTCCTGAAACAGGTAATTCACCTTCCAAATTTAGCCTTCTTTGAGAATGAAAACTGAGGACTATGTACTAGATTTCAAACTAAGTTGGAAGGAAATTTTATATTACTTCAACACATCTTGTGTTACTTACTTAGTAACATATTAACTAAAAACTAAGGTTTCTAGATCAAATTTGTCTTTTCACAACACTGCCCCTCTGCTAGATCTGGTTTTAACAGATGAAATTTGGAAAGAGGATTTAACAGTTTGTTCTCACCCTAGAATTTGAGGTATGCAGATGCACAGTGATACCAACATTCTTTAATTATTTAGGCACTGTTACTTGTGATCTTGCAGCTCTTCAAATTATGTGTGGATTTAATAGTCCTGATTTTTCAGGTGGAGATGTTGCAGTAAAATGTAATCATTATGTATTAAACAAAGAGCTACATTTATGGTTCAGGTCTTTTAACTTTCTCTGCCACAAATTCCTATTCCCAGTCATTTCCTACATACAGTAATACAAATACTTTGCTTTAAAGAACTTTTCTCTTAACAAATGTTATGTTTTGTGAAACTGCTCAAAGTACTTCTATATTTGGATTATTTCATAGAATCATACAATCATAGAATCATAGAATGGTTAGGGTTGGAAGGGACCTTAAAGATCATGTCGTTCCAACCCCCCTGCCATCAGCAGGGGCACCTGCCACTACACCAGGTTGCTTAAAGTCTCAGCCAGCCTGGCCTTAAACACTTCCAGGAAGGGAGCATCCACACCTTCCTTGGGCAACCTGTTCCAGTTTCTGACCACCCTCACAGTGAAGAATTTCTTCCTAATATCTAAACTAAACCTACTCTCTTTCAGTTTAAAGCCATTTCCCCTCATCTGACAGAAGAAAATAAGAGAAGTTTTCCCCAAATCCCTCACATTTCTGAAAACAAGTAGAGTTTCAGATGACATTTTCAAATTGCAGAGGTACAAAATTGAGGAACATTCTTGCAATTATTGCTACATTTTCTGACCAAAAAAAAAAAAAAAAGGTAATTTTTGCAGAATCATGATGAACCAAACTGTTAAAAACACAGACAAGTACCAAGCACAGCAATAAAATGAGGACAACATAATTTTAAAAATTGCCCTGCCTTTAAATTTAAGTTTCTGTTACTCTCCTGACCTTGTCTGCAGACCTTTTATTAGTAGTAAAATGCAATCTGATTGCTCTGTATTCTAAAAATTACTGATCCATACCAATACCTCTGATCTTCTGCTGGGCTGTATTCCTCAACTACTCCTCTTAAACACACCACTGGGTAAAATGAGCAGTACCGATGGATGTGTACTGTCATTTCCCCAAGGTGTTATGTTTCCATTATGATAAATGAATATATGTATGAAAATAACTATATAAGTTCCACAGAACAAGACACTTTTCTGTACTGAATGTTTTCTTGATGGACTGAATGTCTTTGGCTAAGGCAGGAGTAAATGTACTTTACTGTGTGAGTAGCTTCTCAATTATTTCAAAAATATAAATAAAACCAGCTCCGTTAGCACCAGGCTCCAAATATACCCTCCTAAGCCTCAGGGAAGCTTCCTTTGGCTTAAGTCATCTTGCATCCCACTATAGGCTCTGTCCTATGTAAAACCAGTAGACCAGGGTCTGTTGGTAGATAGGGGGACTTACAATACTATAAAATATATCAGGGGAAAAATATGCTGTCAAAAAACCATTGGGAGCAGAGAGGGTGGTACCCAAACAGAGGTAGCTGGGATGGTGAGAGGGTGAAGCTGTTTGGGGATATTTAAGGCTGGGAAAGAGCACACATATAACAGAAAACAGCATCTGAGGGAGCCCATGCAAACAAACTCTAGGTTCCTCCTTCTCATTGTCTTTAATCACTACAATATCCCCTTTTCCACCAGTGCAGGGAAAGATCTAAGGGCTCCTACCTCCAAGCACCTACACCCCTGTCCCCAGCCCTGCCTCAGTCGCCTGCTCCTGACAAAGGGCTTCAGCAGCTGCTGCCCAAGGCACTGGCCCCTCTCCCCGCTCTGATCTTCTCCTTTAGGTTTATTCTGTTCTTAGCCTTCAGCATATGTTTGAAAATGTATAGAACACAGAACTTCTTAGGAAAAATTTACAAAGGCTTATTATCTGTCCTGACATCGACATTTTTGGGAAACTGGGTGCTTATCTGCTCATAACAACACCTCAAGAGTTTCAAAACTTGTAGCAAGTGCTTCTCATGTACCTTACTGCCTATTGCTGTCACATTGCACCTTTCATGAGATAGCCACAAAGTACTTCTTAAAAGGAAGAAGAATAGTTCAGACACTGTTAAAGGAAGCACAGTTTCCACTGGCTTCCTTTATGATTCTGTTCTGGTTTCGACAGCAAGGTAAAAATTTTCTGTATACAACTGAAATGCAGTAGCATGCAAAAACTTTGTTTCATTAAAAACACTAGCATGTGAAGCCCAGAATCAAAACAGTAACTAAGATAAAGTTAAGGTGTCTTCAAGGATAAGATCTGGCATCAAAACATCTGGTAGCCTCAGGAGATTGCTGTTGATGAAAATTACAGTGAAAGCATCATAGAATTATCACAGGTCTCTACACAGACATAAATATAATCTCATAAAGCAGAGCCAAACAGATGTTCTTTCCTTTCATATACTTACAGCTACTATATATTTAAATGTTATTATTAATATTTAGAAAGTAAGGATTACAAAGGAGAATAGAGTGCAAGAAATCCTTTGGCTCAGGATTAATGCAGCCAAGCTTTGTGGACCACATGGAGTTTTGGACCTGCTGTCCATGGAGAGACAACATGGGTGCAAATGGTCAGCAAATGCCAGTAAATCAGAGCACACAGATCCTGTCATCAAGCCTGTTTGGGATTCCTGAGTGTCTACTGTAAACTAGATCACAATTCAAACCAGTAGTCTACTACAAAATGCAGGAAATCCGTCATATTTCCTAAAATGTGATTTAAGGGTGTATATACTATACTAAAATAACAGATCATGAATGTAAAAAAAATAAGATAAATTACTTAGCTGGTAATCAAATGCATTCACCAAATGATAGACTTAATATAGGCCACCTGTTGCAAAGCACAGTACCAGAGGAAATGAATGGCTAGATGCATTGAAAGTATTCAGTCTAAAACTGTAAGTGGGAAAATCTATAATCTTTGTTACAGGCAAATTCTACCTGTTCTGATTTTAAAACTGTTTAAATTGTCACTGACATTTCACAGAAAAGAAACAAGGAAGCAGACTGTGGTGTGTTGTTCCAAGAGTTGTGTTGTCTATTATAAAGTGAGTGCTGTACAAAAATTGCTACGTAATCTTCTTGAAGCCCCTCTTCATTAGAAGGTGTACCAGTCACTACTTACCAGTACTGATGAAGCAAGCATTGAATGATGAATTCTACAAAATACCATTCATTTTGTCTCACAAGTATGCTTCTAAACAATGCATCTTTTTTTTTTCTTCATTTGTTTATCTCTGCACCCTTTCTAACTTCTTTACACCAAGTAAGAAACAATATCCTTGTTTGCAGATGCTACAAGTCATCTTGATATATATTATCATTTAGGCAATTCCACTAAGGTAGTCCAAAGTTCTTCAAGGTGCTGAATTATTATCTAAAGGGCACTGGGAGAACCTTGCAGCAGCAGGTATTAAGCAGATGTAGCCTGGCAGAGCTCCTTCAACAAGATTCATGTCAGCTGAGCCTCTCCTCCTCATGTGTGCTTAAAACAGACTAAAAAATCTGAAAACACGTATCAAGTGCTTTTCTTAAAACGTGGCTCCACTTTTGATCCCACTGAAGTAGAAACAGCTTATCTGATCCTTCTGGATCTGCATAACATGTTTTCTCATGAGGCTTCCCAGTTCTGCAAACATCATCAGTGTTATCATTAGGAGCACAGCCTTTCTCACAGTACTAAGGAACCTGCTTTGCTAATGTCAGGAAGGGAGGTGCTATAAAAATGGAAAATAACACAGAATAGGGAAAGTGACTCACAATATATCAAGTTATTAAAAGATCGTAAATGAAATAATAATAATAACTTTTGCTTTCCAATAACTGAACCAAACCTTTTATTTAGGCTTAAACTAAATTTACTTCATGCATATTTCACATAAACTGGCTGCTGAATCACTGAGGATCATTGCATCTGCACTAATATGTCCTGCCTGATGACTTTGCTATGCTATGGAAACATATACCTCCCTGTAGAATTTCCAGAGCTATTAGAGAAAAAGTATTACCAAAGAAATTACTTCAGTCTTCCTTCCTTTCTTTCCTCATATGCTGCAATGGACTTCTCAGCTGGACTTAAGCAGTGTTAAGTTTGAAGCTACTACTTGGTTGTCTTTTTTTCATGTATAGGCAATAAAGTATTCAATTTATTTTGATAGTTATATTACCAAGGTTGAAGACATAAAAAAAAGATCAGGTAGAATCATAGAATCGTCGAATGGTTAGGATTGGAAGGGACCTTAAAGATCATGTCGTTCCAACCCCCCTGCCATCAGCAGGGGCACCTGCCACTACACCAGGTTGCTTAAAGTCTCAGCCAGCCTGGCCTTAAACACTTCCAGGAAGGGAGCATCCACACCTTCCTTGGGCAACCTGTTCCAGTTTCTGACCACCCTCACAGTGAAGACTTTCTTCCCAATATCTAATTTAAACCTACCCTCTTTCAGTTTAAAGCCATTTCCCCTTGTTCTATCACTACTTGCCCTTGTAAAAAGTCCCTCCCCAGCTTTCTTGTAGGCTCTTTCAGGTACTGGAAGGCGGCTATCAGATCTCCCCAAAGCCTTCTCTTCTCCAGGCTGAACAGCCTCAACTCTCTCAGCCTGTCCTCATAAGAGAGGTGCTCCAGCCCACCAGGTAGCTAGAGACCACAAAGATGCAGTTAAATACAGAAGCATCAATTATATTATTCCATATGTTTTGTTAAATGCTCACTTGCAGCATTTTTTTGCAGCACTACAAAATTTCCTGTGGCCCTTATTCTAACTCAAATTGTGATCTCTCTCCTAAATAATTCATGTGCAGACCTTGAGTTAAATCTGGATAAACCTGTAATGGGAAATTTCCAACGCACTGAAGCCACCTAAAATTAGTATTCTCCTCTGTCACTGTTGCAACAACTTGTATCTGGTGCCTTCACAAGGAGGTAGACTGAGGCAGACAGTTTTGGCACAATGGTTTCCAAGACATCTTTGCTCATATCACCTCCCTGAGAACAGACTTTTCTCCTTATTCACCATGATTTTGTGTTCTTTTAAACACCATAATGCCCTAACTTTCAGAAATTATTAAGGAGTTCAATGCACTTGAGAAGTCCTGTGATCTTATTCTGAGTAATTGCAACTTGATTCAGGGAACTTGAAACAAATAGCAGATCATTTAAGCACATGCCTAACTAAGCACAAGACGTTCCCTGGGTCTAAAGGAACTACTGAAAGATATAAATACCTGTGTGAGTGCCTTGAGGATGCAGAACTTGTGCCTTCCTGCCTGGAAGTGCAGAGACATTGCCTTCTCAGCTGGCAGGGATGGAAAGGGACATATTCATGAGTGTTTGCAATCAACCCTTTGACTTCAGTGAAATGGCTAATGCCCTAAATCAGCTTGACTTCCTCTGTTGAAACTAGGCCAGAGAAATTAAGAAAGATCTCTAGAGTATTTAATTGGAAACCTCCAACTCTATCTGTGTAACTCTTACAATTAGTTGAGCTACTGTGAGAGTCAAGAGGCCTTTTCCATGCTATCTGCAGAGGCAACAGAGAGCAGGGAGTTTGAGATGCAACAAAAAAGGCATGCTTGCTGAATGCACATCTGCTTAGATCCAGTCAGGAGGAAACAGGAGGCTCAAGGATGTGTTTCAAGCCCCATCCCTCTCACTAGGAAGAAGTCTTGACTCAAATCCAGAAATGATGCACGCTGGAGATACAGCCCATGGAGACCCAAGGCCCAGACTGGGCATTGCAGGTCCTTGACCACCCTTGATCTCTCTAGCCCTACCTGGTATCAAAAAAGCTTCACCCACCTACACACTCTGCCTGGCATAGAAATGGCAAGGTCTCATGTGATGTAACACAGTGGTCAGGGAAGGGCCAGGTGACAATAAGGGCTGTGTCTGTGCGATACCTATCACAACCGCATCTGGGATGGTGTCTAGGGCTGCCAGCCACCACTGTAAAACACACCCAAATCTGCTCTGCAGCTTCTGGTATCTTGGCATGGAAAGGTGAAACATGGCTGTGTGTTTCCCTATGGCAAGCTCAGCTGTATCTGTCAAGAGCAGTGCAGAACCTACAGTACTTTGAAAAACAGCAGAATGTAGGAAACACAAAAGTGCCTGCACTTCTCACATTTCTCTGACAAATTCCATTGCCTAAGCCTTTAGGATTTGTTGCTAGTTAAGAAAGAAAAAAATCTAGGGTGAGAAGATTATGATAAAAGAAAAAAGTCTTAAGTGGGAGTGAAAAACTGTATTTAGAAACTAAAATCAACTTACCACTGTGCCTTTTGAGTGAGAGACATTCATCTGATCTGATCTTCAAGTTCTTACGAGGGGATTCAGGTTAAACTCAGGTCATGAAAAATACATTCTCTCTCCTCTTTTCCAACTCCTATCTGTCAGTCATCATGAGAGAGCTCCAGGCCAATTCCAATTACAGAGCTTCTCTTTAGCTTTTGGGGCAGATCCTCTGGAGACCCAAGGGGACAAGGAGGTGCTGACACCTGCCATGTTGCTTGCACAGTTTACTTCAGCAGTCCCACTCCAGAGTTCATTGTTTGTCTTCTACTTCTGCAGCACCAAAGGGAAGAGAAGGATGGGATGCACAGAGTCCAGACTTCCCAGAGTCATCTAATCCTTTCTCTCCATATTGGTGATATTTTTTAGTAATCAAGAACTTTCTAACATCACTTCTGTAGCTTAATTAGTGCTATGGGGAGTATAAATACAATTTTTTTGCAAATACAACAAGCCGTCTTTAGATATTAGTACTATTTCTAATGTAGAAAACTAGAGAGAGTGGAAAAATACAAGTAATTGAAAACTATAATAAAATAGTAATTTTTACAAGTTCTCATTCATATACATAACCATACTAATTAAGGATTGTTTCCATATGCTTTGTCTTCAAAGTCACATGCTTTGTTAAAGCAAAATAAGCAACAGAAGAAAACTGGCTATTCATTATGGCACCACATGTACTTTGTGAAAGAGACTCAAAACTGTTTCTCTATCCAAAAAAAAAAAAAAAGTACAGGATAATATTTTATGATGAATAATAGTAATGGCCATCTATTATACTTCGTTTTTCATCAATAGGTATCAGAGTCAGACTTACTTTTCCTGTTTTCCAGAAGAGAAAATAAGGCACAAAAGGTGGAGTGACTGCCCAGGGTGATCCATCAGGCTGACACAGCTTTGGAAATTAAATCCAAGTTTCCTGAATCCCAGCCCAGTGTTCTGTCCTTAGCAGTAAATGATTGGATATCTTAACCACCAGAGGACAACTTCCCCAATTATTCACACACCTCTGAAACCAAAGGCTCTCTGGAAAATGCAAGATATTTGCAGTTCAGCAGTCTCTGCAGGGTCTAACACTCCCAGTGTTTGGAAAGTCATTTTTTTTAATACACCTTAGTGTTGAACTAGAGCGAGAAATGACTGACCTCCACAATTATGTCATGTTGTAACAAAATTTGCCACTAATAATAGGTGCTTTACCACATCTTAGTGTGTTTTTGAAGCTTTCGTTCTGGAGGCTTAGGTATCTAGCCATTCTTTTATAGGTAACATTTTAATTCAATAATAATACTTCAAGTGCAACAACAGATTTGACAAATGAAGCATCTATATGAAATACACAAATTCAATTGTACATGGGAAAGGCAAATCTGAGACTGAGAAGAGATTATAACAACAGTGTGATGTCAAAGCACTGTTGAATCTTTTGGAAAAGTATCTTTCTTTTCTTCATGAAAAAGTAACTTGTAGGCAGATGTCTCCACATTTCTAAAGTCTGGAGACTCAATTACTTTACAGAGTAATTACTAGATAACAAAATTGTAATAATTGCCTGGACCATTAAACTTTGGTAAAGGTGACTGAAATAATCTTGGGAACAAAGAGCTGGCTTAGAGCATGGATATTAAGCAGCAGTAATTAAGTAACACAGTGGGAGTGTGAGTCCCAGGAGGAAACACATTACAATGACAATTTTATTACACATCTCAATTACTTGTTACTATGCTCTTTAGTTTTCTGAAGTAGAAATCTACCACGATTTCTGATCTCCAGAAGCCTGGAGCACTACACAGATGTCCTGAGCCCCTTCTCTGGTCCTGAGACCACCTGGCACAGTCTGGTTGCATCCACCCAGGAATGGTAAACTTGGCCTGGGAGTAGGGTGGCCGTATCCGTACTGCCCAAGGCTAATACCTTCTCCTAATATGAATTTCCATACAGTCCCAGGATTTGCTTGGGAGATTGCTAATTAACCACAACTGTTCATGGGACTGTTTGAACAGCTTAACAGAGAAGGTAGCCTACTTCTGCACCTTTCTCTGTGCCCTGGTGATGTTTATTTACAAATCAAGATGGAGCCAATAATGACCTCCTAGCAAAAACAAGATGCTTCTGTCAGATGCAATAGACAAAAGAAGAATAGATGAAAGATGGACAAAGAAGAAAGACATGTGGAGAGAGAAGATAGGGCCTAAGTTCTTAACTGAGAAAGCAGTGAGTTAGCAGTGTTGTAGTTAAATGCAGGATGTAAGAAGAGAGGTTGCTGCAATAATTGTTAGGAAAGGATGAGGAATGGAGCTAGCTGGGGGCATGGAGTGGTGCCTTTATTTTAGAGCTACTAAGGAAGAGGAATCTTAGAAGTTCACAGACAGCTCAGGGCAGGGGCTCATCTGAAGACAATGCTGATGTCCAAGGAAGGTGGTAAATTCAACAGAGCCTGCATCTTGGTACACAGTTGTAGCCTCTTTACAGCATAACCATTGGAAGGTTATTAACATGGTTTTGAACCAGGAGCAACTAACATTCTCTCACATAGCTCCTGGGGAAAATTTGAGATTTCTGATGAGTCAGGGATCATTCCCACTAGGCCACCTGGTTACAGCCACTCTGTTTTGAATGATAAGACAATTTAAAAGTATGGGCACTGCCAAAAAATTCTGGTTAGTTTCAAGGACAGAGAATGAATCCTGGGACTGTTCAGTGTACTAGTCCAGATGTATCCAGACTCACCCTCCTGAGATGAATAACAGTTTTGCTACTAGCAATTTTGCTGTGTTTCTCAACAGAAGTCTAAAGTAGACAAACTGCATATTGGTCGCCAAAAACATCATCTAGAAGTGTGATGCAGGTAGGGAAGAGTAGTGATACAATACATTAAATTGGCCAGCAGCTAATATTTTTTCAGTTCTATGAACACTGCAACACATACAAAAACATTTAAGTAAAAAATATTCTAACAATAAACTTTGCCTAGCAAAGTATGGTGCAATTTAGTGTGTTTTCCTCCCTTTCCTCATTCTGCCAGATAAGCACATGGACAGAGTGTGCTGGGGATTTCATTTGTCAAGAAGAGTTGCTAGGGAAAAAGATCTTAAGGACTGAGAAACTCCTGGAAGCTCTTCATGCTGTAGGGTGCCAAAAGAAGACTGGAGACTTAACAGATGGATCCTGAAAGGGTTTGAGCTGGCAGCCAACATATGACTCAAGGTTTGCTCTTATCTTTTCTCTCAACACAGAGATAAAGCCTTCATGCTCTACTAAAGTAGACGTAGCTAATGGGTTTGTTTAACACTTGCTTCTAATATGTGCACCCTTAATTTTTTTTTAATATATTTGTTTACCAGCTATAGCCACAGGTAATTAATTATAGGAGTAGCTGTGGCCTGCCGCTGCCATATGTAAATGAATATATCTACAAGTAAGTATCAATGATGATGTTTCTAAGGTTGGAAGGTGCTGCAGTGTACATGCACACATAACAGTTACAGTTCTGCTCCAGCTTGTCACATCTTTAAGCCCTGAAGGGTTCTGCTCTCTGGTAGCTATTTTCCACACTGTTCACTCTGCGATAAAGAAACAACAGACACACTGTGCTTTCATGGACAGCTCTGTGCTGCTTTGAAGTGTTTCACTCTCCATAATTTCTGAAAGAAGAAGATCTGCTTTTTGTCTCTGGAGAGACATAAAGCAACTTGAGGGACAGACATTCGAATGCCATTGATTGCACCAATGTTTCTTTGTGCTTATTAAGTATCTGCAGCTGCAGAATTTGAGATTGATCTGAGCTTCTCTTCAGAAACTGGGAAAAATCAGGATTAACCTGAATCTTACAATAAATAATGTACCACTCATTACCCTTTAGGAAAAAGGATTACTTTAATTCAAAAACCTCATGTGCATTATATATTTTAGCCTAAGAAAAACACTATTCATTATAATGCATTATGAAATAATGGCAATACAGAAGCTTTCAGGTCGCTAAGGAGGTTTTTTATGGCTCCAAGGCTTATTTATAATAAGTATTATTTATTGTCCCTGTAAAAAGTTCCTACCACAGAATCACAGAATGCTAGGGATTGGAAGGGACCTCGAAAGATCACCTAGTTCAATCCCCCTGCCAGAGCAGGATCACCTACAGTAGGTCACACAGGAAGGCGTCCAGATGGGTTTTGAATGTCCCCAGAGAAGGAAACTCCACAACCTCTCTGGGCAGCCTGTTCCAGTGCTCTGTCACTCTCACAGTGACAAAGTTTTTCCTTACGTTTACATGGAACCTCCTATGCTCCAGCTTGCACCCATTGCCCCTCGTCCTACCTTTGGACATCACTGAGAAGACCCTGGCTCTAAAAAGCCCATTGGCAGAGAAGATAGGGTAAACAACTACTCACCAGCTGGAAGATTCTTTTCTTATTATCTGCATTCCAAACATAATCTAGAATAAGGAAATTTATGTTTGCTGATTTTATGGCTGTTCACAGCTGAAGGGCAGCTCCATTATTAGCCATAACAAAAGAGTTAGAGTTTTCCATACATTAAACAACTTTCTTGCTTGGAGCAGGAGCAAAATGCAAACAACAGTGTCACAGCAGACCAGCAAATCTATACCAAGACACGAAAAAAACACAGAGACTAATAAAAGAGAGAGAACAAACTCCTTTAAATTGAGAAACTATGTAATCTCTTATCTGACTCACTGATATCGTGTCAAGCTTGCATCTTTGTTTCTGCTTATTTATTTGTATTTATGACCAGAAATCAGAAAAGCCTGAGAGTTATCTGGCAAAGCAGGTCTGCAAAGGATGAAGTGAGTCACCATGCTTTGTCCTCCATAATCAAAATAAATTATGTTATAATTTTTAAGTCCATATAGGTTGAGAAGGATAGACATTACCCTCATGTACACACCAGCTACAAATGCTATTCATCATCCACAGTATGAGAGTTAAGTCCTCAATGACTGCCTAAGGGAAGAGAGATTCCAAGACCAGAGTCAGCAGCTGGGCTGCTGCCAGCTTTGGGTTCACAAGTGAACAACTCTTGAGGCTGTAAAGTGAAATGAGGCATCACCTCCTCCCCAGCACCATGCCTCTCCCAGATAAGAAGAAAAAATAAAGAAACCTGATAGAAGAAAATTTATGTGTTCTTGTGGATAATTACTGCTACCACTGATAGAGAGTACCGATCAATAATGGTCTTAAGTGGGGACAAGCATTTCAGCATTGCTGGCATGGCTGTATTTAGTGTGAGCTATAGTCATTACCAATTAATCACACCGAGATGCAAAGGAAAAGTTTGTTGTTGTTTTTTTTTTTTTTAAAAAAAAAGAAAATAAAATAAAATAAAGAAAAAAGAAAAAGAAAACCCTGCAATATCCTGCATAGACATTCCTTGGTGCCAGAGCACTCAGTTTCTCTCTTTCTCTTTGCTATCAGACTATATGACACCTTGTTCTGAAGAAATTTGAGGTACTGATTAGAAGTCAGGCATCTTTTAGGACAGGACACAGGTTGGAACTTATAAGTGATTACAAGAGGTAAACAGAAATGTAAAGTTGATATTCGAACCTGAAGATGAGCTCCTGGGAACACAATGTGAGGTAGGGGAACAAAGAAAAGTACATGCACTTTCTCACTATCTGGCTGGTATTTTCCTACAGTTGCTGGAGAGGCTTGGGCTACTCTGGGGGGACACTGAAGTATTGAGAGTTTCTACTTTTAATTACTCCTCAATATTCTGGGATACTTGCAGAGAACAACCATGCCAGGGAGACCACATTTTCTCCTGAACAAAAATCAGAAGTAACTCACTGCAGCCTGAAGATCTACAGTTATACCACACCTTGCTCCTAGGGAGCTCCTGCAACTCCCTGAACTCAAGGTTTACTCCAGAAAGCAATTCTGCAGTATTAGATCTACACTTACAGCATATGCTACACAAAACATTAAGAATTAGAAAATGGTTTTTATTTATATGTCCCATGATTTTCTGCATAAAGGCTGTGGGGATGCAAATGGTTTGATTTCTAAATAGTGTAATGAAGCAGGGCCACAAACACATACCGCTACCCATTTTTTATTACTTGCTAGTTCCAGTCATTCGTTTTGCAGTCACAGCTTAAACTGGGGAAAATTACAGATGTGGTGGCACCTGTTTGCTGAGTTCATACTGCAGAATATAATAACACTATCCACTGGTGTCCTAATGAATTTCCATTCATACAGTGTTCTCATTCCCAGAACTTCCAAAGCAACACACGTAGCTCACCTTTAGTTTGTGCAAAATCCCCTGAAAGATATGTAACGAAGATATGCAAATATGGCAGGCACTGCAATGACACTACTGTCTGAGAAGAAATAAATTAGCATACTCTTTAGCAAATCCTCTTACTTGGGCAAATCCTATTTTTCAGACAAACAAAATGTCTCTTGGGGTTTTTTTGAACAAAGAATATATCTGAAAATTAAATGCCTCTGCAGGAATTAGAATAGGATTTCATCTTAGTAGTCATAGCTAAATTTACTAGAGCCTTTTCTCTTCTACCACATGTGCCAGTATACCTCCTGGCTGTTGTGACAGCACCTGGGGGCTGGAGAGAGACACACTCACAAGCACACAAATTGCTTTTTCTTTCAACACAGCTGGGTTGTGATTTGCTTGAACAGAAAATTGTCCAGTTCAGAAAAAAAAGAAAGAAATCTAAAAACAGACTCCTAGCAGACTCAGAGGAGGGAGAAGATACTGCAAATAATAGGTGCTTTCTAATCATAAAGCCCTGGGTTAAGAAATATCAATTGTTTTCACCGGCTAAGACTGCTGCACACTCTTTCTCTCTTGAGGTAAAACCAAGGGGTTCCTGTTTCACCACGTTTTCCTAAGGGCCTGAAACTGGGGGTGCTTCAGGGACAGACTCAACCCAAGTTAAAGCAGAGGACACAACCAGGAGACTACAACTGTACTATTTGGTGCAGGACTAAGTGATGAACTGTGTCCAGGTTCCCATTTTAGTGGGATCTCATGAGTAGAAATATGAGCACATACACCCTGGAAAAGTACAGGCAGTAAGTGCCAGATCCCCAGAAAACACTGAACTTGCTCCGTCTGTACCAGCTGGGTTAAACCTGTGTCTGCATTGCCGATTCACCTGCTCGTGGTGGGCACCTGCCAGCACCTCTGCCATCAGTAGACAAACAACCAGGTTAAAAAAAGCTGAACCATTTCAAATAACCAGTTTCCTTTTCTTCCATCCAGGCAACAACCCAGGAAAAAACAAAGCAATAAGGGTGGCAGGCAGTGCTAGCAAGGCTGCTAAGTAAAACTTAATTGCCATTTTCCTTCCTAGCTCCTGACAATATGCACATCCAAAGCCTCTAACACACGGCAGAAACCTTTCAACCATAGATTTTATTATACACTTCTCGAGGACTTTTGCCACTCGGGAGGTGCTCAAGGGCCACAAAGATGATGAGAGGCCTGGAGCATCTCCTGTATGAGGAAAGGCTGAGAGAGTTGGGACTCTTCAGCCTGGAGAAGAGAAGACTGAGGGGGGATCTTATCAATGTCTATAAATACCTGAAGTGCAGGGGCCAAATGGATGGGGCCGGGCTCTTTTCAGTAGTACCCAGTGACAGGACAAGGGGCAATGGGCACAAACTGGAACACTGAAAGTTCCATACAAACTTAAGGAAAAACTTTTTTACAGTGAGGGTGTTGGAGCACTGGAACAGGCTGCCCAGAGAGGTTGTGAAGTCTCCATCTCTGGAGATGTTCAAAACCCGTCTGGATGCTTTCCTGTGCAACCTGTTGTAGGCAACCTGCTTTAGCAGGAGGGTTGGACTGGATGATCACTGAGGTCCTTTCCAACCCCTGCGATTCTGTGATTCTGTGACATTTGCCACTATGTCAGTTTAATATTATATATACACACATAGAAAAGACACATAAAAACACAGATATATAAAAGAAGGCAGGACACACTGTAGAAGTTATTGAAGTTTTTTTCTATTTCCTGACCTATTTTACTCATATCTAGTTTTATTTGTTCAATCAGTCTTTGAAAATACTTCACTTTGGCAAAGACATACCAGCAGCATGATATAGTCTCACACCTTCTGCAGACTTTGCTTTGACCTTGAGCGTCCAAAAACTTAAGCACCATGTTTAAAAATGAACCCTTGTCATCTGAAGTATGGCACAAGGAAGCAGTTTGTACACTTTGTATCTGCCTGAGGATGTCTATTCCAGATTCTTCAGCTCATTGTGGACTTGGAGAAACTTTACTACTGGTCCTTGTGACATCTGCTTGTGTCAATGACAGGTAAGAGGCTGTATCACTGTACAGATCTTTCTCTCTTACCAATGACTTTCATTACAATTCTTTGGTTAGATATAAATAGCATTGCTTCTACCTTGGTATAAAAATCCTGTATGACAACAGACAAAACAAAAAGTAAAGTGGAAAAATACAGAGATGCTTGGTTCCTAAAAAGCATCTTCTGAAGAGTGTTTTTTAAGAAAGATCTGAACCAAGACCTGGAATTTAAAAAAACAAACCAAACCAAAACAAATCAAAACAAACCAAAAACCCAACTTTGTTTAGAAGAAATCAGAGCAAGTTGTAACAGTTCTGCCATCTTTGTTGGTGCTATACATCTGAAAGTCAAAACCAGCTACCTTGCTTCCTTACACTAAAATGTTGCACTAAGCCTTCATCAACTTAGTTGATGCATGTAGATCACAAGAACTAAGAGCATAAAACGTAGGTCAGGCCCCAGGTGATCTAATCTGAAGTGCAGCTGGGCCAGACATCAGACCCATGCTCTTTGCCCTTTAAATTTGTAAAAAAATAAGACTTTAAAAAGAAAAATATACATATATCAATTTTATATAAGATATAAAAAGATCAAAAGTAATAGTATTTATAGAAAATGTTGATGAAAAATAAAAATTAATGCTACTAGAAAGATAAAGGTGGTGTGAAAAAGGTGTTTTATGCATGGATGGTCATCATAGAAGGAAAAGGTGCTGTAGTAGAAGATGTAAGATTAAGAGGAATTTATGTAGATGGATTCATGTGAAGTATACCAAACTGGCTGCATGTTCACAATACTGTGGTGAACCAGACCATAACAAGCCCAAAGTATGTGTTCAACTAGCTATAGAGGGCTTCAGTGACTGGAAGTAGAGGATGAGAAAGGGCAGAGACCTGGCAGGGCAGGAGCTGGCAGCCAGTGAATGAGTGCCACTGGCAGAGAAGGCACTTCCAGACATGGCAGGTGATGGGCATTAAGACACTGAGGGACAAATCCATCACAAATTTTTCTTTGCATTGTTTTGGATGCCTTCTTTGTGAGATTTGCTTTTCCTTTACAAAGCTTTTGGGACTTGATCATTTCTACTTAGTAGTTATGAGTTAGTTCTGTCTTGAACTATATGTTTCTAAGCTTGGTTACTTATACTTTTTCCTGTTTCGCATGGTGCATACTGATGATTACGTAAGAGATGTTGCCTTTAAGAGGAAAGCAGAAAGAAGAGAGGAAAAATTGTGCAAAAAGAAAAGAGGACAGTTAGTCCCATTGTCAGCAGGCAAAAAGAATGGCATCTAGAAAAACTATTTATATCTGTTGCATAAGGGTCTAAATTTTCTGCAGTATCTTCAAATAAACAGTACCCAAGTTTTGATGAGAAACTCATACTTAAAAAGCTGTTTCATCTTATGTTGTAAAAAATGCCCAGAAGGGAGCATAAATTTTATGAAATATATGGCCAAGCCTTTCAATTTTAAGTCAAAGAGAACAGTTCTCGGAATCTCCCAGTAGTGAGACCAGTGTAGCATTAGTTATTTCAGTACAGCCAAAATCTGACAGCAGGATAAAAATGGATTAGAATAGACACTAATGCAAGTAAATCCAGGTGGAATTCTGTGAACAGAACATAAGTATTTTGTTTTATGTTTTTGACCACTGCACACAAACCTCACGTTAGTAACAAATAATCTGATTTATTATGTTAAATTTTCTGTTTTATCTTGGCTATCTGGGAAATAACATTTTATTTATCCTGTTTTAGGAACTGGGCTCAAAAAGAGAGGAGGAAAGAATTTTAACTTTTATGTTACTTTTCATAGTCCCATTCTTTTGTCTCATATATTTTGCTCTCTCTTCTTCACATCCTCTGAAGGTTTTCTGAAGTCCAGAGATCTCTTGCTTTTAGTTAATATTTTTTTTCCTACATGTAGTAAACCTGCAAATTGAAGTGCATCAAATGTTTTGACAAAGATTTCAACCACAGTTTATAAAGAGATCTAGTGGTAGCATTTTTGCTTAAATTTAATATTCTAGTCCACATTAAAATTATTTTGCTTAGTACAGTCAAATCTAAACCAAAACAGCTAATTTAAATGAAAGCAGAAAAATAAAATATTTACCTATTTTGTTGAGATTAATAGTTGATTTGAAAGAAAGCTTACAAATACCTAAAATGCTTAAACATGAATGACCAGTTTGGACTGTATATGCTCCACCTAATGAGATTTTTGTAGGAAAATCTAATTACAAACTAATATCTTTATATGGCCCTAGTGAAAGAGTTTAATGCAATACAAGCAGTATTATTATAAAGGAAGACAGAAAGTTAACAAATCTCGATTGTGCACTATATAAAGGATATTCTCCCTGCTAACAAGTGCTAGTAACTTGTCACAGTCTTTCACTCAATTTGCTTGACCTGTTCGCATAAAACAGGGCAAACAGTAGTGGGCAAAGGGGGGATCACAGTCTGCATGCAGGAGGAATGATTTCTGCTTTTCAGTTGAAAAAAAAGCAGTATGAAGAATCTGGTTAATCATGTGTTTCCCAGATAACCTATTCTTTCTTCTCATTCAGTCATCTGTCATGTTAGTTAAAATTGTGAACATAATTTACTACTTGGTCTTTTTTCACTGGAAATCAAAAGCACTAAATCCACAATCCAATAAGTGTACAGTATTGTACACCTCCTAAGCGATGCTGTAAATAACAGAGCTAGTCTTGCATGAGGTGTTCTTTCCTTAAGCAAATAAATCCTTATTAGATATAAAAAAGTCTCATTTCTCAGGCAAATTATCTACCACAGTGCCTATCCTTATTTTATCATCATGTCAAATTATGTTATGTCCATAACATCCTCGGCTTTTTCCTTTAGGAAACTTGTGAAATATGAAAAAAATATGAACATCAATTGAAAACTATCTTAAGGAAAAGGAAAAGGGTCAAAATTCAAAGAAGAAATTGCAAGTGAGAACTTCCAACAGGAAAAAAGTGTTCTATCAACAATTTAAAGAGAAGCCAAATTACCAGCATCCTTTCCCAAACAATACTCAGTTTAAGCAGAGATCCATATAGTAATATAAATTGTAATTCCAGTTGGTCATGCAGGAAATTCTATTTGTTTTTAATATAAAGAAGGTTATTTGGGGAACAGAAACCAAACCCACAGTATTTTAGGAATATATATTTTTGTAACAATGCCAAAAACAGTATTTGCACTTTTCTATTTGAGGTCTCTAAGGAAATACAGGACACTTGCCATTCACTCCAAGAATTCCCAAGAATCTAACAGCTTCCAGGTTGCCTAAATGTCAGAAAATTTCCTCCTGGCATATGTTTTACATTTGCAATGTCACTGCTACTTGACACATCTGGACAGTGTCCAAGATTTTGCTTTCTGATATCCCTTGAAAAACAACCATCTGTAATGCAATATGTAAAGTATCTATAAAATGACAAACTTAATTAAACAGAAATGGAAAAGGTTTTTGTGCTCTGTGCACACATTTACCAACACAGGGAACAGAATACGCACCAGCCTCTTCAAGGGGAATGGACAAAAGTACAGGGCAGAAGATAAACAAAAGAGCTAAACAGAGTGTTACTGGAACCTGGAAAAGCTGCAGTTGTCAGTACCATCTAAGCAGCACCTCAGCCTACCCTTCACCTGCTCTCCATGGCTTCCAGATCAGATGAGCTGCTCCAGTGGGTGGCTGCTCTAGTTTAAGGGCTGCTTCTAAACACTTCAGTGGGAATTATGGTACAGCACCATATGAAATAGGTCAGGGGTTACTTCCCTGTCACAATCACCTTGGGTACAACCGAGTAAGTGCATTTCAGTCTGCTCCCACCAAATCCTATGAAAATGAGCTGAGCTTGAAAAAGGAAGTTCTACCATTCTGAGTATTGAAATTACCTGTATTATTCTCCTAGACCCCTAATTTCTGAAATTGATTCATCCGTACATTACAACTGACTTCATTTATAATCTTCAGTGGATTGTATCTTGACCACAGGAGGATTTAGAAATTTTTAAAATCTCACTGCTAATGGTTAGATTTGGGTAGTCTAGTAGAAATACTGTGCAACTGTTCTTATTAAATTCCCTGTATTTATAATGAGGGAAGACACACCATTCTGTCAATGTCAGTTTGTCCCACTCTTTGAGGACAAAATCTACTATAATTTTTTACATGAAATATTGACTACATCAAAACCAGAATTATTAAAGAAAATCATCTGTTCCGTAGCTGAGAACAGAAAGATAAATTCCAATTGGAGTTCTTCATTCCAGATCAGTTACTGATTCCTTTCACAAATGTGGGTGCTATTGTTGGTTTTCAAGCTGAGCTATCAAATGGCCTGGGGCATCTTTAAGTGTGACAGTTTCCCTCTGGGAGCCCAGTCACATCATGGGGCCTGGGCTGGTGCCTCAGGCCTTGCACAGGGTTTGCTGGAGAATGACCTGAACTTCCAGAGCAATGAAGAAAGAATAAGGTGTAAAAACACGTTGTAAAACACATAAAAATTATTCCAAGCAGGTCCTAGAGTGAAGATTAGGAAGCCATTGACTACAACACCGTCTTCCTTCCAGCAAAGGGTTCAGGATGACAATGACTTGCTGTACTCCCCCAAACACACCCACCATCAGTCTTAGAACACAGAAAGGCTGTGAAAAGAGGAACATAACACATCAGGAAATATGCATGGCAATTTTAAATTAATTTTTATTGTTGAGCCTTTTTCTGTTCAGTAGCATTCATTCCTTTATTTTTCTCTTAGATCATTAAAAATAGTTATATTATTAAACTGTTAAGGTTTCAGTTATATAAATTCCTATTTATTTATTTTTTTTAATTTGAGCAAGGTCTTGAGTGTAAAAGCAGGCAAAAGAGACTTTCCAACTCACATAGACATTAACTAAAATTAGCAACACACACGTTGTTACATCTATTGACTTGGGTAACCTGTTGTGATCTGTAAATCAAGACTGCATTAAACAAGTGTTTTCAACATAGGGATCAGTCTGAATCAACACTTTATTTCCAGACTATTCCAACCTGGTATTATGAAAATCTCAAACTGAAATATGGATCCAAATCAACTGCTTCAAAGAAATGCAGATGTGTTTTGTGACTCAGGCAGCACCAACTTCACAGCTCAAATCTTTACTCCAGCTATTTAAAGTCATCATTTATGGGCTTCTGGATATCAACATGAAGGGTAGCAAGTATGGCTATACTGTGCTTAAAAAAAAAAACCCAACTGAATCACTTGATGAATTGGTAAAATTATTATTATTCTAGTTAGGCAGTGTGTTGGCATAAAAAAGCACAATGTTCTTAACTTTACAGATCATTAGAAAATGTAAAGCTTGCATTGATAGGCATTAGGTAATCTCAAACAAAATCAACTTTCTCTGGCAGATCAATCTTGCTCTGAAGTGAACATAAGCCATTAACTTTCCTCATCACCTTTTCAATCTCCTTCAGATAAATCCAGAATTTTGTTTACATACTATAATTGAATTGAAGACAAGTCCCTTTCTCTTATCTAAACACATATCTCTTGGGAGCAATCAATGAGCAATCAATTACAAAGATGAGTGTTAGTTCATCTGTTACATGACATGACTCCTTACACAAACCCATTGACCAACATGGAGCACTCGAGATAATACAGTCTTTCCTCTTCCTCTTCTCATAATTCCCAAGAGTGCCTAGCAAGGACAGATTCCCACAGAAATTGTCTAGTAAAATAGCAGGCAGGATGCAGTTCCATTCCCTCTAAACAATAATCTTTAGGAAAACAAATCTTTCATCGGGGAAGCCTTAAAATACAAATCCTCTGTTTGCAAAGGAAAGCCTCAAGGTCTCCTCTTCCAACAAGGGTCACGCTCACTCGCCATTCAAGCAACGGCAGTCAAAATTTGTCCTACTGGCCTGAGCTTAAGCTGGAAAACATTACATTAAAAATACCAGCCTAGCCCAAAATCAGACTTCAGAAATTCACTCCTGGAGACCCTTGACATTTTGCTTTGCTCCAGACTCCTGTTTCCAAAAAGTGTAACAAATACAAATTGTGGCACCTACCAGCTGTCTAGCACACAGTACTTGACAATTTTTCCTGCATCAAGACATGGCACCATCAGATGCCTGCCAGCAGGTCAGTGGGCCAGGCTAAAGGTTGCATGCCCTGTGCACAGACACCTCACAGGTGATCCCACACCTGCATTTCTGCTCCCATGTGGGTATGACGAAAGCCCCATCTTGCCCTCTCGCTGTAGCTGCATAAGTATGTTTCCTTAAAAATAGAGACCACATAGCCCCCAGTAGTCACCTCTGATCACCTTCCAGGTCCAGATGTGAATCAAACATACAGGTGAAAACTCTGGGGTTGGTAAGCTGGCAGCATCAAAGGTGAATAGCAGGTCAGAAATGATCCTATCTATCAGGCAATGAAACCAGCAGAGGACAATTCTTCTGTCCTTGTCATGTTACAGTGGCATAGGATAATTATTTAGTGTCAGATTAGAGGTTTTAGAGTAATGTCATGATTTGTAGATCTTTTCATGTGCCTAAGATAACCATTAGACTGGCACAAAGTTTATACTTAAGTGTATAGGGGACCACAAGGGCCCCTCACAATATCCTTCTCTCTCATTTGGAGAGATAGGGATTTGATGGGTCATGGTGGTAAAAGCCAATTTTAGGCTTTGCTAATTACTACACCTCCCCCCACCCCAGTCCTTTGAACTTGCAGACTAGTAAAACACAATCACCTTAGGCTTCCAGCAACAACTAGAAACATCAATATATTGTCAACATTCTTCTCACAACAAATCTGATACTGAAACCAAACCACAGCACTATTCTAGCTACTGAGAAAAAAAAATAACTCTATCTTAGTGAAACCTGGGTGGACTGTTCAGTGGATGAGGAATTAGTTGGATTGTTACATCCAGAGGGTACTGGTTAACAGCTCAATATCAAGAAGGAGATTAGTGACGATTGGTGTCCCTCAGGAGTCCATACTGGGACCAGTACTATTTCATATCTTCATCGATGACACAGTGAGGTTGAGTGCACCCTCAGCAAGTTTGCAGGTGACAAGAAGTTGAGTGCTGCAGTTGACACCCCAAAGGGACAGTATGCAACCCAAAGGGACCTGGACAAGTTTAAGACATGGGCCTGTGTGAACCTCGTGAGGTTCAATAAGGCAAAGTGCAAGATCCTGCACCTGGGTAGGGGCAATCCCCAGTATCAATACAGGCTGGGGGATGAAGGGATTGAAAGCAGCTCTGAGAAGGAGGACTTAGGGGTACTGGTGGATGAAAAGCTGGACATGAGCCTGCAATGTGCACTTGCAGCCCAAAAAGCCAACCATATCCCAGGCTACACCAAAAGAAGGGTGACCAGCAAATAGAGGGAGGTGATTCTCCCCCTCTACTCCGCTCTGGTGAGATACCACCTGCAGTACTGCACCCAGCTCTGGAGGCCTCAGCACAAGAAAGACATGGATCTGTTGAAGTGGGTCCAGAGGAGGGCCACAAAAATGATCAGAGGGATGGAACACCTCTCCCATGAAGAAAGGCTGAGAGAGTTGGGGTTCAGCATGGAGAAGAGAAGGCTCTGGGAAGACCTTATTGAAGCCTTTCAATACTTAAAGGAAGCCTGTAAGAAAGATGGGGACAGACTTTTTAGCAGCACCTTTAGAGATAGGACAAGGAGTAATGGCATTTAACTAAAAGAGGGTAGATTTAGATGTAAGGAAGGAATTTTTTACAATGAGGGTGGTGCAACACTGGAACAGGCTGCCCAGAGAGGTGGTGGAAGCCTCATCCCTGGAAACATTCAAGCTAAGGTTGGACAAGGCTCTGAGCAACCTGATATAGTTGAAGATGTCCCTGCTCACTGTGGTGGGGTTGAACTAGATGACCTTTAAAGGTCCCCTCCAACCCAAACCATTCTACGATTCTATGAAACTGCACTGAAGGCACTTTTGTTTGAATACAAGGGCAAATGTTCAGTCTGTGGGGCCTATTTAGCTGTGAGCTCCAGTTATGAGCAGCAGCTTTAGCTACTTGGGCGTTTTCAAAAGTGCAAAGCTTGAAAAAATAATAACTATGTTGTAAAGAGAAATTTTATCGCTGTAAGAGTGGGGAACACATGCTAATGAAACACAGGGCAAAAAACCAGTTACTCAGATCCTTCACTAGCAAAAAAAAGCACAGTTGCATTGATTTCTGTAATTTCTTTTGTTTAGCCATAGCCATTTACATCAGCTTGAGAAGCTGTCAATGTGATTAACACCTCTTAATTTCTTAAAGGCTGTTTGATTTTCATGCAGTTTGTAAGTACTGAGCACTGTAGAAGACAAAGCTGCTCACTGTGGTCTCTGACCTTAGATTGGTTTTCAGGCATTATTGTATTAAAGATCACTGCACACTGCATCCATCAAAAAACCTGTCAGTCCTAACACCAGAGATGTTAGCAGTCACAACAGTATGTGATAAAAAATACCCACTGATTACAGCTAGGCTGGTGATTTTATGTTAATGTCATTGTACCTAGGCTTTTGAAAAGAAATGCCATAGAAGCAGTTACATTTTTAGAGCATGAGGACTGTAGATTGATGGAGTTGTGTGAAGTACATGGAAAAAAGGAATACCTATAATGTTATAAATAGGAAGATAAATGCTCACTGGACAGTCTGACTATTAAGATTTACAGAGATAGTTAAGCATCTTCATATCTAAAAAAGCAGCTAACCCAGATTAGCTGACTCTGGATTATTTTCAGTACCTTTTAATTATCTTTATAACACTAATTCCACAATCCACAGTTTAAAATATTTAGAAAATTCTGGACAAGAGGGTTTGTTGTATATGGGTTTTGTCATTCTTTTATAATTTTATTATTAATTTTCTTCATACATCTAGGATGACTGCAATACAAACAACCTTATGTTATATTTATTCTGTGATAAGGTTCCCAAGACATTTCTTACAGATGGGGATTCTGTCTATGTGAGAGACACCACAGAGGATGTCATCCAACAATCCCTTGATCTCTAAAATGATCATTACAGCAGCTTTCAACTGCACTCAAATAATAAGTGAATAATTTTAAAGGGAAAAATATAACTCATTGGAGACATTTGTCCTCTAAGATTCATAACAACCGATTAAAATGCCTTCTGTGTCCCACTAGTTTTCATTACCAAATGAGCATGCCTTAAAAATCTTGATGAGAAAGAAAATGAGCAAAGGGCATTCATGATGAGGATTAAATATGCTTAGCCCAAACCATTGGAATTAATTTCAAAAGCTTAAATGAGAGACAATTCAATGCTGTGAGGATTGAAAGATGGGAATAATCTGATCTGTAGTCTGCATTTTAAGGTAAAAATAAAACATTCAGTAGTAAATCAGACTGAGTTTTTTGCCAGGCAGTGTCCCAAGCCTTCCACACCAGATCTTTCTGTTTCTCAGACAGTGAAAAGAAAATAAAACAACCCAGACTCTGCAGTATATTTAATTTCAAACTGACTTGTGATTAACAAGTAAAATACGTACAAAAATCAGCTCAAATGGGCACCACTGTTATTACAGTATTAACTGTTTCCCCAATCCAATATATTTATACTGAATGAGCATTTATTGATCCTCAAGAGCTGATTAACATGTGAACAAACCAGATGATGAATTAATTAACCCAAACACTCAAGATTTACAGATTGCAGTCTCTGGTCTAGCTAGAATTAATTTTCTGATCAGAGAATTATTAATGACAGATTACCCATAAATAAGATCACAACTTTGAACAAGAGAGGTTTCCCCAAAGTGCAAATTTGCAAAAAAAAAAATGGAAATCCAAATGCCACATCCATAAATGCTGATTACAATTACCTTACAATTCTGGCATTCACCCAGTATTTTGTGTTATTTAAACAAAACAGGCATCTTAATTAACCTATTTCTGGTTTCTCTAGCACAAAGTGAACCTTGGGGATTATGAAATGGGAACATAGTGCACACCAACATAGAAACACACTGGCGGCTATTTAAGAGATTGCAGAATCTGGAAAAGGGCTATTTCCAGAAATACAGGTTTAAAAGGATCTGTGCCTCTGACAGGAATCAGTGGAGACCCATCCAACCTCTCCTCGCCCCACCATGCATAGGGAATGACAATAATGGTTTCAGCTCAAAATAGAATAGGGTTTACCAGAAAACATGTTCTCCTTTTGACACCGTTCCCATCACTGCTGTTTCCCTATCTCTCAATCTTCACAAGGCCCAGTGAGCTGTGGAGGCATTTGGCATAAGGTTACCCTCTGCAACCCAGGCTTTCTTTCCAATGGAATGCTATTTTTGCTACCTTGGTATTTTAGCTTACAAAAATGTTTCTCTACACTCTATGAAAGACAGGAGAATATAACCCCAAGTAAGTCCTTCGACCTCTTCAAGGACCTACTTGTGGGTATCTCATGGACTAGAGTGGAAGGTAAGGGGGCCCAAGAGAGTTGGTTAATGCTCAAGCACAACTTCCTCCAAGCCCAAGACTGGTGCATCGCTAAGAGAAAGAAATCAGGCAAGAGTGGCAGGAAATCCACGTAGACGAGCAAGGAGCTAATGGGAAAATTTAAAGGGAAGAGAAAGGTCTATGAAATGTGGAAAAAGGGTCTAACCACATGGGAGGAATATAAAAATGTGGTCAGGGCGTGCAGGGATGCAATGAGGAGGGCTAAGGCCCACTCGGAATTAAATCTAACAAAGGAGGTTAAAGAAAACAAAAAAGGGTTTTTTTGGTACATCAATAATAAAAGGAAGACCAGGGAAAATGTGGGCCCACTGTTGAACGAGGCAGGTATCCTGGTAACAGGAGACTCTGAGAAGGCAGAGATACTCAATGCCTTCTTTGCTTCAGTCTTTCTGGCTAAAAGTGCTTCTTGGGAATCCCAGATGCTAGAGGGAAGAGAGACAGTCTGGAGAGAGGAAGGCTGCCCCTTGATTGAGGAAGAACTGGTCACAGATAGCCTAAACAAAATCAATATAAACAAATTCATGGGCTTTGATGGGATGCACCCACAAATGCTGAAGGAGCTGATGGAGTTGATTACTAAAATGCTCTCTATTATCTTTGAAAGGTCTTGGACAATGGGAGAGGTGCCTGAAGACTGGAGGATAGCCAATGGCACTCCATTCTCCAAAAAGGGCAAGAAGGAGAATCCAGGCAACTACAGGACAGTCAGTCTCACCTCTGTCTCTGGGAAGGTGATGGAACAGCTCATTCTTGATACTTTCTCTAAGCAATTGGAAGAAAAGAAGGTTGTCAGAAGTAGTCAATATGATTTCACTAAGGGGAAATCATGCTTGACCAATCTGGTAGCCTTCTATGCTGTCATCACCAGCTGGGTAGATGAGGGGAAAGCAGTGGATGTTGTCTACCTTGATTTCAGCAAGACTTTTGATACTGTCCACCACAACATCCTTGTAGCAAAGCTTTTCTACTTTGAAGATGTATGAGATTCATGAGAGGACAGTGAGGTGGATTGAGAACTGGTTGACTGGCAGAGCTCAGAAGGTTGTGATCAGTGGCACAGAATCTAGTTGGAGGCCTGTAACTAGCAGTGTTCTCCAGGGGTGAGTACTGGGGCCAGTTTTGTTTAACATCTTAATCAGTGACCTGGATGTAGGGATATAGTCCTCCCTGAGCAACTTTGCTCAGAAATTTCGCTGATACGAAGCTGGGAGGAGTGGTTGGCACACCAGAAGGCTGTACTGCCATTCAACGAGACCTGGACACACTGGAGAGTTGAGTGGAAAGGAACCTGATGAGGTTCAACAAGAACAAGTGCAGAGTCCTTCACCCGGGGAGGAATAACTGCATGCACCAGTACAGGTTAGGGGCTGATGTGCTGGAAAGGAGCTCTTTGGCAAAGGACCTGGGTGTCCTGATGGACAGCAGGCTGGCCATGAGCCAGCAGTGTGCCCTTGGGGCCAGGAAGGCCAACAGTATCCTGGGGTGCATTAAAAAGAGCATGGCCAGCAGGTCAAAGGAGGTTCTCCCCTCTCTGTTCTGCCCTGGTGAGGCCACATCTGGAACACCACGTCCACTTCTGGGCTTCCCAGTTCAAGAGGGACAGGGATCTTCTGGAGAGAGTTCAGCGGAGGGCCACAAAGGTGATTAGGGGCCAGGAACATCTCCCATATGAGGAAAGGCTGAGAAAGCTGGGACTCTTCAGCCTGGAGAAGAGAAGACTGAGGGGGGATCTTATCAATGTCTATAAATACCTGAAATGCGGGGCCAAATGGATGGGGCCGGGCTCTTTTTGGTAGTGCCCAGTGACAGGACAAGGGGCAATTGGCAAAAACTGGAACAGCGAAAGTTCCAGACAAACTTAAGGAAAAATTTCTTTACTGTGAGGGTGACAGAGCACTGGAACAGGCTGCCCAGAGAGGTTGTGGAGTCTCAACCTCTGGAGATGTTCAAAACCCGCCTGGTCATTTTCCTGTGTAACCTGTGGTAGGGAACCTGTTTTGGCAGGGGGGTTGGACTAGATGATCTCCTGAGGTCCCTTCCAACTCCCACCATTCTGTGATTCTGTGTGATTCTGTGATTATGAAATAGGCAGTCAAAGACAAGTTGTGTTGCTTTTATCAGGCTTTCCAAAGAGCAGTGCTGGATAGCAAAGAGCACTGTGAGTATAATAATGTTTTTAATCAATCAAAATTTGAATGTTTTTTTAGTTACCTGTAAAAGAAACATACCTGTCGGTTTTGTTTTAACCTTTAAAAATAATTAAATTAATTCCCAAATGTAAAATATCTATCTCAAATCAAACATTTGAAATTTTATTTAGCTTCAAAGATGGAACATTTCATCCAGGTTCCTTCTCCTCTGCCTACCCACAAAAACCTGTTGAAATGAACCACAGTTCACTAAATCCAAACATGTGTTTCTTTATTAGGAAAGTGCCACCTTCGCTCAGTGCCACTGCCAATTTCCTTGGAAATCTGTTTTTAAATGTCACATAAGGAGCTGCTGAATGCTGAGCTCCACGGTGTGGGCTGAGCAGCTGAGAACCTTCCCCCATGCACACCAAGGTGTGTGTGTGTATCATATGCCTGTTTTCATCTAAGCCTCCTGGTCCGTTGTCCCTCCCTTTCTTCAGCCTTATTAGCAGAACTTTTAGATCAGCTTCAGCATTATCTGCCAGCCAAGTTTCTGTACATTTTTGGTTTTTGTTTTTTTTTTTTTTCCTCTTATTCAGTCTCTTAAAAAAGGAGGTGACACTGAGGACTTTGAGAATACTCAAAACCATCATGCTGGGAGGAGCTTAAAAGTAGACAAAAGTAGTTGACTCTGCTTTACATTTATCATTAAAAACAGTGGAGTAGACTTTAAGAGAATAATGTGAAAAACAACATAATTAATCTGATTTAAACAACTAAGGGAGAAAACTAAGAGGAGAAGAAAAAAACAACAGAATTAGCAAAGATTATTTTTGTCACTATTTAGCCATTTAGGTAGAACAGTAGAGGAAAGGTTTTATGCATGTGTTAACTCTTCTATGGATCAATCATTGGCTTCATTTTTTCACACCTGTCCTAACACCTTTAGTAAGCACTCAAATGAAATTTAGATGTCATGCAAGCAGCACATTTTCATGCCAAAAGTCACTCCTAATGATTCCTTCCTTGACTTAAGGGATTTCCATAAGTCAAATGAAGGACACAAGATTAACTATCAGATTTTAATTATTCAAGGAGGTAGCCAGCTGTGAAAACTGAGAAAATACAATTTCTGAAGTGGATGCTCCACAAAGGAGTAAGTGTTGTCAAGAGGCACCAGTGGCGAATGTCACTGATGGGATGGGTGGGGGGAGCGCAGGTTTTGCAAGCCTCACTGCCTGCAGCCTGTGGTGAGGAGGTTTGAAGGTCATTGCTGCTCAAGTAAGTGCCTGCTTCCAATTAGATATTTTCAGTAACAGAGAGCAAGACAGGTGGAATGAATTGATTTAACTTCAAAACCACCCCGCTGTGTGTTTTTATGTCTGGTATTTCCATACCTCCTTTCTTTCAGTTCGACACAAATGGATGCAGCTGGCATAATGTCTCAAAGGCAGAGGACTGGAAAAAATTGTGTCTGAACATTTAAAAATATTGGCAGATTTCAAAGAGCAAAGCAACTGAAGATGGCTTAATAAGAACTAGGATGATAAAGCTATATTAACACCACCAAGTCTTGCAGCCCAGTAAGAGCAGATCAAAAGGCAGACAGAAGATAGTGACAAATTTCCAAAATCATGTTGTCCATTCTTCACACATTTCTGGGGCAAGAGGGTTACTTCAGATTAGATTTAATCGGCCTCTGTTGGCTGAATTTCCATTAATGGGGCACTTCTAGTTGAGTTTAAACAAAAGAAAACTCATTTGTAGGTTTTGAAATCATTCCTTGATGCGAGGCAAAATATTTAAATGGGGGCAAATGTAGAATTTTGTCCAAGATCCAGACTAAAATGCTTATGTAGCACCAATTAAACTGTTCTGAGTTTTGCTACTAAGTAAAAATGGATGTGAATTACCAAACATACAACCAGCTTCAGTTTCTGCTTACATCATCACTGTTATCTTGCCTTATGACAAAAAATCATTATCAAACTTCAGCCTTTACCTACTTTGCTAGTAAAAGAATCTTTCCAACTATATTAGTGGGTGTCACTGGGATAGTAGTACCTGATTAGGCCTCTTTCAACCTGGTGGCTGTTTCCTAGTAGTACTTTATCACTTTCCCATATAACTTTTGTTTTTTAAAGGTATTGGCAGGTCAGGGATACAACAGCTCTAAACTGGCATTGCTTCACTAAATCAAGGCCTGATAAGGAGCTTGCCCAGTGCTGCCAGAGGCTGTCATTCAAGGAGTCAACCTGCTCCTCAGTGTGGTATTGAATATCATTAAACATTTAAATAATTTCTGGTTTAAATGAGTGTCAATCCAGTGAGGAATTATTTCATAGATCTGGGAAGAGTGGATATATTTTAGCCCCCTTGCAGGGTATTAATAGCTGCTATCAAAACATGATGTACTCTGAAAAATGCCAGCACATTACCAGTCTGTTTACAAATGTTTTGTTTGAGAATGGCTCACAACTGACCTCACAATAAACTACTCATGTATTAAGTGCTGCAGGACTAATCTTAAAAAGGAAATAGAGGAGAAGATTACATTGTTATTGTTGCCTCTTGCAGCAGACTTGAGTTGTGCTGGCACTTTTACATTTTGTAGTGAAAAAAACCAAGCTTGATGGCACTGATATCATCACAGACTGAGTGCTTTTGCTAGCAGCAACTATTGGTAAGGCATGTGAAGTCCCCAGGTAAATTTCCAAGCCACAGGCCTTTGTGATTAGATCCTGTAGGAAGGAATGCTGATGTACCTTTCCCAAGAGAACATTATGTGGTGTACCAGCAGGAACCTCTAATAGTGGCTGCAAAACCTTTAGTGCGCAACAAGATCTGGCTTTTAACAGGGGATTTTGCAAATTGCGCCAGCCTTGAATAGGTGCCATCTGGGCTTCCGTGCATGAATTCCACTACTTCCCTACCCAAATGGTGAAATAACAAGATAAAATCCAAGTTAGAGAACAAAGACACTAAGTAATCAAAGAGGATGAATCATATTTTGGCCTGTTACGTTTTTTAATTAACCTGTATTGCTAATAGATGATTGGATTATCTCTCTGACAGTACACTATGGCAGAAAAAGAATTTTCTTTTCTCCATAAAACACATGATGCATAGTTCGCAGTAACATAGGGAATTTAAGAATATTTAAAGTAAAAAAGCCTTAATACTTTTGCAAACAAATCTTTTGGGATTCCTTCCTTCAGGCTACAATAGCCAAAGTGACTTGGATAAAATCATCAACATGGAAGTTTGATTTAACTGATTTTGTTTATTTAACCCATCTAAACTCAAGTCGTTCGATTCTGCTAGCTTCAGTCTTATGCCCCAATAAAAATGTAGGAAAAGTATGCAGACAAAATCATTGCTGCTGACAATCAATGCAGAGCTCAGTTGGTAAGAGGTTAAAAGGGACACGATCCCTAAGCTCAGGCCTATATGAATCATAAGAGTTACCAGGGACTAATTTGATCCTGCTGTCTTGTCATAGCAACTCTGATCCAAGTTACTGTTAGACTATCACAGTTTCTGACTGGGGCATTATAAGCTGCTCTCAGCCACGTGCTGTAGCTACAAGTCCTGCACTGCTGGAATCGTAAGCAAAGAGTTAAATCACAGGTTTTTGGTGCTTTCCAGTTCTGGTTGATGTTACAAGAATATAGATGTTTTATTAACTAATTTTTACTATGAGATTATTGAACCTACCAAATGTCGTGATAATAATAAAGCTACAAAATTGTAGGAATGTATGTTCTAGAAATATAAGTACTGCCATTTGGACTAATATTACAAATAAACAACCAAAGCACATCCAACATATAGATTAAACTAACAAAAATGGTAAAGGAAAATACATACAACAGGTGGACTGAGAGCAGGAAAGTACAAAAACATATTCTAAAGTTGTTACTTTTGCAGAGAAAAAAATAATCTCCTCTGAGCAATGTCTATCTGGCACCTAGCCTGTCCCATGCCAGATGGGATCAGCTTAATAAATGTACAAGTACATGAATAGCTGATAAGATTTGCCGTTATACTGTTGACAGGTTTGTCAATTATGTCAGTATCATTAGTTGTTATTTCCCAGATCAAAGGGCTGTAACATGTTTCTCACAACATTTTAACACTAGTTTGAAATATTTTTTATGGCTAATCATAAATTATACCCTAATACATCAGTGTTGAAACTAATCGTAATTAATTCTGGCATCACAAAAGTGTGAAGATACTGCTTCTGCTTCAGGCTGGCCTTGGCACCCACCAGCCATCACACAAGGGGTTATATATAGATTAACTGTTTCCTTAGGAAGATTTCACTCACTCTGGGAAGTTTACTAAAACCTTTTGGCATGTATTACTTAGAAGAGCTAAGAGCTAATTAGTAGAATAAATTGTGACACATTCTTTTGTTGTTCAGCAATTTGGCTAGTGACTTATCATGCTGTTAGGAAAGGTCCATGCTGGAGTGGAAGCTCTCTTCAGACCTGCCAGTGCATGTTGGGCCCATGTCTGGGAGGTTGGCAGCTCACCCATTAGGAGGTGGATGCCTTGTGAGCTTTCCAAAACCAGTGCAGAGCAGATATTGATTTTCTGCAGTTCATATATCTTTGGAGTTGTTTTTTCTTAAGATGTTAAGTTATGCTATTATTTGCCCTGAATTCACATTCTACTTGGTAACATTTATCATTTGCATCAAGTTAAAAATATTTAATTACAGTAAGCAGGGAATAGAAGAGTTATCTAAAAATAATTCAGCAGCTGTGCAATAAGTAGGCTACATTTCTGAACTTAAAGGCTATATATGCTTTCTTTCAACACACCGACTGCTAACAATTCTGGGAAATCTGTGCACATCTCATTTGATACCAAACCTTTATCTTGGTAATTTACAATAGCCAGGAACTGGAGAATGAGTCATTTTTGTATTATGCACAGGGGTTTTAAATTGAATCAAGTAATGGTCTCAGTTTAAATTCACCTTCCTGTAAATCACATTTAAACCAAAACCTGTCCATAGCAGAGCCATGTCAGAGCTAGAGGTTCCCAGACAGGATTTCTAGAGGGAGGATGGAACTGTCAAAGATCAACTGAGGTGGCCCCTTCAGCCAGTTTTGTCATCCCTGCCATACACCTTAGGACAATGATATGGCATCAGTCACCTACCGTAGGATATACTCTGGAAACTACAGACATCATCATAAATTACAGCAGTTCACAGAGAAACTTCAGAATTCATAGCATGAGAATCAACAAGTGGCTTCTTGGCAACTCCAGATACTAAACAGAGTTCTGAAGAGATCTCTACAGAATTCTGGTGTGGTTAACAGAGCAGGGGGGAAGAAATAAAATTTTAAAAAGATGAGAGGATCAGGATAGATTTGAATATTCAAAAACTAAAGGCATGACAGCACAGACTTACAATGAGACCTCTCTTGCTCCCAGAGTCCAGTGCAAAGCACCAGCTTACACTGCATGCACAATGGGAGCTGTCAGCCCATCACAAGGTGGAAAAGAGCAACCTCCAGTAAACTGCCCATCATTTCCAGTGATGATTTTTAAAATATTTTTTTTCCTGATATATTTATCCAAATGTATTAAATTATCTTATTCCTGAGGTTTAGTTTCAGGAAGAAATAGAAATCTGAGATGGGTCAAAATACACAGCATATCACAGTGACTAATCTCACTATAGAGATACTCAGGAAAATGGTCAGTCCATTCCACCCATGCTTCTGTCCTGCTAGAAGACCATATAAATGAGTCAAAAGCTTATTTAAAATAAATTGAGGAAAAAAATAGTGATACAAAGTTATGCATCAACCCCAGCAAAATTTTCAAGTCAAGAGCAATGCATTTCGTCTCTTGAATTTTTTTGCCAAGTTTCACACAGTGGCTTCACACAGCATGCTTAGAAGGCTGTGAGCAAACTGATATAAGGCTGGGTTCCCAGTCCCCAGTGTGGGATATACCACTTGATAGGGAATGTCTGCCTGCATATTATGCAGTCTCCCTGTCACTGTCATTAAAGGGATTTTCAGTGTCAACATGTGCTCACAGGACTATATTCAATGAGCTCAGGAGTCTTTCTAGTAATTGCAAAGGATTTTAGGCCAAGCATTTTGACCTGCACTTTTCAAAAAGATTTCAAGGACTGATTATTAATCAAACACTGGATATTTACAATGAAGCCACCCTGCCTTCTGAAAATCTGGCCTTTTATCCTGTGTAGCTCTAGAATGTAACCTCTTTTGAACATCTGCTTCATAGCAGGGTTCTGTTTTCTCTTTCCTCATGTAACCAGGGTATTTCTAGTACCTAAGATCAAAATTAAAAAAAAAAAAAAGCATTTTCTTGAATGCTTACCAGACCAGCAAGTGTCTCATCTCCCAGAAATAATACTGACCTCTTCCAGGGCACCATTTTCTGTCTGTACAGCATGTTTCTTCAAATTTTACTTTGTAATTGAACACTGAAATTGCATGTCATTGCTGTGATTCTTCCATGCAGAATAACTTTCAAAACAGGCAATGGAATTCTTCCCTGCACATAAAAGACCCACAGTTGGCTTAGAAGAGGAACAGTTTATTTCACCCCTGTACATAGCAAATTTCCTGGCACTTTTTGCTTGCAGAATAGACCGAGCAGTTATAGGAGCTGTTCCAGAAACCCAGAGCCTCAACTTCAGTGCTCCAGTGTGGGATTTCATAGCATTTATGTCAAGCTGGTTGAGAGCTATTTGCAACCCAGCAGTTATTGCAGAAAAGTATTCAAGAGCTGAGGACTGCAATGGGGAATATCTCTCTGTAGTTTAAAGCTAATGTTTTGATTTGCATCAGAATATATATTTTTTTTTTAAGTGTCAGGAGAGTCAATGGAGTGACTCCACTAGAAAGCTACATCCTTTCCTCTGAGTTTCCAGGTAGCAATAGTTCCTCATGGATTGTGTTACTACCCCAGTGATTAATATTAGAGCAAAAATGGGGAACTAAAAAGCACATTTTTCACCAGATGCATGACCTGAAATTCAGTTAATTAAGCTAGAGATAAAATCATAATATTTACTTTGGAAAGGTGAATATGAGACAAAGCTATAGAAATTTTTTTTTTTTTTTGCTTTAATTACTGTCATTCACCGCTGGTTACATTTCAAGATTTTGTTTAATCTTGCGATTTAAAATATACTACATTTTGACTTGCTGATTCTCACTTACTAATTTTCAGAGCAGCATAAAGAAATCCTGACTTCCATCTTAGGGCAATGCATGACCCAACCCTGCAACAGTACTTCACTCTTAAATTACCACCAATTTCTTATCTTGAGGGACACTCCTTGTTTTAAGAGACACCTCTCTTTCCATTCATTTAGCATGTAACAGGAACTCACAAACAATCAAATCTTTGCAAGCCCAACTGAGTAACCGTTGATTGCATTTTGTTTCCTTGTTTTCTCAGTCTTTCAACAAAATCAAGCCACAGATGCTGGAAAAAAAGTGGTGTGGAGAGGGAATTTCCTTCTGGGACTCCTAAAACTGCATTGAGTTGCACTTCTGAAATACAGACTTTACTCCAGACCTCTGCTTTTGTATTTGTATTCTAAGTAAGGAATCAGTAAACCAACAGGAAGAAAAAAAAAAAAAAGCTGATTAACAACTATGCAAACAGCAAAGGCTTCCACTTACCAGCATGACTGATGTTGAGATATTAAAGGATAAAGTTAAACCCATTAGATATATGGAAATTGTTGTAGTAAAATCTAAATAAAACTAGCCAGGTATATTGTTGTTAAAAATATCCCTTGGATAGTCTCATCTTTACTGGGACTTTAGATAGAAAGACTGGCATTTAAAGATTTATGATTTAAACAATGTAACTTTGTCTGATAGGTAGGATGTAGCCATCAAAAAGCAGAAGTGGAACTGTTAAATTGCAAACTCGGTTAGCCAACCCTGAAGAACTGCTCCAACTTGCCAAAAGACTGTGATGTTAGGGAAGCTAATTCCAGCAGGTGGAGATTGAGACCATCCACTCACAGACCCTCTACCCAGTTCATACCACTGACCCAAAAGAAACAGGCAGAGTAACAAGACCGAGCATGGGTACTAATTTACATGCTAGGTGAAGGGATTTTAACCAATCAATTAATAAAATAACAATGTGTATGTATTAGGAGGCTGCATACATTAATGTTTTTTGTATAAATAATCATGGACTTGAAGACTTAGTGTGCTGTCTTGAGACACCCATACATGCACATGTATGCAATAAAAGGAAACACCTACACTCTGTGTGTGGATTGTTTCTTTGCACACCATCTGATTTTTTTTTGTTTTGGAACAACATGACCACTATATGCAGGTTAGGGTTTCCAAACACAGTATTTCTTTCCAGCAGAGACATAGACTTTTAAGCCTGGTCCTCTCTAGGAATTTGGGACACACAGGGCACAGGACACGCAGGACTTTTCTGTGCTGCTTCACTGGCTGCTCCAAGTGATGGAGAGGGGAAAGGAGAGGCTTCAGCATCAGGATGTGCAACTGGAGAGAGAAAAATAATGTACCTTCCACCTCTGGAAGACAACATGGTTTCAGAGATCACTTTAAAAAAACAGAGTCCAGATTCACTCAAATTTTACAGAGAGAGTCTTAAAATGATCAGTCTTGCATGTGCTGAAATTTAGGATATGAAGTATTCACTGAAGAGGAAGCTACAACAAACAACTGTTACAGAATAAGTGCTCTTATCTGAAAACACAACATGAAAAAGCAGGAGAGACAGAAAGAGGTATCATGCAAAGACATACATTAACACTTAGTATCTGACCGCACAGCTCTGCTTCTGAATGAAATAGTCCTCAGCTGGTTGAAGTAATTTCTCTGAAAAAAAAAAAATATATATAATGTTGACTTTTAAGGAAATGCAAACTTCATAGGAGAAATTAACCTAAATGCTGGGTGAGGATGATGTGCAGGATGTCTAGGAGGTACTCGGAGAGCAGCAGAGGCTGTGTGGCTGCACAAGGTCTCCTCTTTGGGAAAGTGGTCCCTATAGAGGTGGCCAAGCCTCCCCAGCCTGTCATCTGCATAAGGAAATCCCTTGCAGTACCCCAGCACAAGCCTCAGCTTCATCCCCAAGTGACAAAAACCCAGGGGGATCACAGGCAGCCCTCCACCCTCACATGAGCAGATCAGATCACAGCAGAGAAGCCACATCTCAACTTCCCACAAGTTCTATGTGGCCCAGGAGTCTCACTCCAGTTTCAACTTTTTACACACATGGCTACATCATGTTGCAACTGTGGAAAGACTTTCCCACAATTTAAAAATACCTGCAACAGGATGCAGACAATAGTTGAATATTGATTTCCTTCAGGTCCAGCTTCAAAATAACATCAGCATTTTTTTCAGGCTAAAGTATTGTTGTTTGTTTAGAAATCAAACCAAAAATGCACTGAAACAAAGCAAAGCTGGTAAGTGCCACTTGGAATAATAGTTTGTGTTAATTGTGTATGCAAGAATAGTAAAACTATTTACCTTCAGAGGAAAAAAAATCTTTTCACACTAAATATCACTTCAACTAAAATATTTTTCTCTACTTTTGGTTTAATTTCATAGCTCTAATTCCATGGACACCTTTTTCCTGTGTATTCCAATTAGTTGTTTCAAAAGCACCTCTAAGTTGTTTCAAAAGCAATCTCTAAGGTGGTGCCACATTACATCTGCCTTTCTAACTGCCACAGGGGCCATACAGTATCTAAAGGGGAAGGGAACATAGCGTGTATGGCTACTTGCAATTCACCTAAAACCCAGTTATTTTCAACATAAAATATCTGAATGTCACTTCTAATGGTGTGACTCTAACCTCATCCTGAAGAACAGGGAATCAGGCATGCCATGTTCTCAATAAAGGACATGTTTGCCCCCCAAATCTTGATCTTTTACTTGCTGCTTTCTTCAGTTATATTTGTTGTTCATTCTCCCCACAGTCCTAGAGGTCCAGTTTCAGATTCTGTGAGAACAAAATATTGCATAAGGAGGAAAAACAATCTCTTTAACAATGAAATGTGTGTGAAACCATCATTAGGACCTCTGTGTGTCTGATGCTTATCTTTGCTGACTCCAACTGAGCAACTTCTGTTGGTGCAAATGAAACGAGAATGCAGTACCTCCATAGGAGATCTTAAGAGCTCATTACTTTGAGTTATGATTTATTTTCCCTGTTTAGGGAGTATACTAGCAATCTCTCTTCCTAAAAATTATTTGCCTGTCTGTACTGAATGCACAGGAATTGCCTGTTCCCCCTGATGGGCCATTAACGTTTGTACAGCTGCCTACATCATGGTCTTTTCATATGGATAGCATTGAGCTGAACTCAAGGGCTTAATACGTATAGAATCCCAGCAGAACTTGACACCTATCCCTGCTCTGTTCTTGTGCCTTTTGGCATTTGCAATCAGTATCTGTCTTGTTTGCCAGCCTGCTATCATCAAGTCCATTTATTACAAATCCGTCCTGTAAAGAAATATTATGCAAAAAGATTTGCTGTAAGTCTTACTTGTCCTAACAGCAGTCCAGTAAAACAGCAATCTCAAGTTGCTATAACTTAGGTGGGAGGGATATTTCCCCTTCTAATTTAACAAGCTTGAAAAAGTAAGAGTGAGGAGGTGCCTAAACTTTTATCCAGGTTATACCTCATACTCTCCCATAGGGGCATTCAAGGAGCATACAGCACTGAAAATTTTCAACTTATGATCAGATGTGTGCTTGTCCCAGAGCTGGTGGGCACCCCTGATAGGCATTCATGATGTGCTGTTATCTAATAAGCTGGATATTCATCTCTGAACGGTACATCTGCAGTGTGTTCGGGGGAGGTCTATGCATTGGGTCATAGTACCGCGGGCCACTGAGGAAAGAGGGCAGAAAGGAGTCAGCCATCAGACAGCTGCACTGTTGGTACAGACTGAATTTGGCCTGTGGGCAGAGGTTGACTGCTCTTCCTAGCAGTGCAGCCTGTTCCCAGCTTTGCAAGAGAGAGAACAGGTAAGTTCTTGCACACGTCTTCTCAACAAGCCTCTCAAGCTGCCTTCTTAGCCTGCTTAAAGAACATCCATAAGGCATCCCATCTGGGCAACTATGAGTTAATTGCCTCAGTACAGAAGAAGGCTTAGCTGTTGAAAATAAAATAATCAAAAAAATTATTAAAACCTAAGAAGAGGAAAGGGTAGAACTGCAATGAAGACTGATTTAAACACATTCCCCGGAGGCCAGCCACTTGTAATGACAAAAACTTGCTCAATCTTTTCAAGTTTAAGATACTATTCCTGTGTATTCTTGTATAAAAAACTGTACATCAGATCTTCTCCTACTCTGGATCAACGCAGAACCATTAAGCATTCCATACCTGTCTTTACTGTACCCATTCATCTTAAAAAAAAACATGTGTTGCCTCCTCCTATTCTGTATAGCCATACACTCAGATCAACAGTTGTCTCTCCTATCTTCCCAATAGTCAATGTGAATGTTTATCACTTTCAGCTAAAAATCATAACTGAGAATGCAATCTGGCTGCACCAGTGAAACATTCTGCATTAAAAAAAAAAAACCAAACAACAAAACAACAAAAAAATCTACTCCTGGTTTCACTAAAATGGAGTTAATTTTCTTCTTAGTAGCTAGAATAGCACTATGTTTTGGTCTTAGTATAGGGTTTGTTATGAGAAGAATGTTGATAACATACTAGTGGTTTTAGTTGTTACTAAAAGATGAAAGACATTTCCAACTTCCCTGTGTTTTGCTAGTCTGCACATACAAAGGACTCGGGGGAAGCATAGTAATTAGCAAATGCAAATTGGCATTCGGATATATCAGTGGGATATTCTATATCATATAATGTCATGATTGGATATTAATGAGGTTTGATCAGAAAGTGGGGATTCTCTTGGGGATCATTCAGGCTTGCTCTTCTGGGATTGCAGTTTCAGTTTCAGGATCGTCTGTGCTACTCGATCACTAACTGGGGACAGGCTGTGTATCAGTTGGTGGATGGTGAGCAATTGCACTGTGCACCACTCATTTGAATATTCCATTATTGTTGTTGTTGTTGTTGTTGTTGTTGTTGTTGTTATTATTATTATTATTATTATTATTATTATTATTATTATTATTATTATTATTATTATTATTATTATTTCAATTTTATTTTGATTATTAAATTGTTTTTATCTTATCCCATGAGTTTTCTCACTTTTATCCTTCTGATTCTCTCTCCCATCCAATCGGGAGAGGGTCAGCTAGTGGCTGTTCAGTGTTTGACTGCCAGCGAGGCTAAACCCACCACAATTCTTTTTGGAGGATAATCTCATCAGCTCAGCCACCAGCCTTTCTTTTTGCTCCAGCTGCAGCTCCCAGTGAAACCACAACATCCTGCCTCCTAAATGTGCAATTCTGATTTTATAACAAAAGCAGTGTTGTTGAAAGAGTTAAAAAGTGATCAGCAATTACAGGGTTAAAGACAATACCATAGGTAAATTTGAGATGCAGTAAACTCAACAGTGAATTAAATCCTCTTCACTTCCTCCATTCAAGGTGAAAAGAAGGGCATGGAACAAAGCAATTATTTCTTCTTGTAAGAACCAAAATACTCACAATGGTGCAGCAAAACTGCAGTGCACCAACATTTAAAGTGTGAAAGACCTTTGCTGTGTACAGAAGGAACTCGCTGATCCAGAGGCCTGGCATAAACTCTGCAAGAACCAAATGTGTGTTAGAAACACACAGAAAGAATTTCTACTGTGAGCTGCAGCCTTAGCAATTGGAAAAGATGAAAGAGGAAAAGGATCTGTGCATGTAGTGGTCAGGCACAGTGAAAACCATAAGGCTTCAGTGATACAGACTTGGAAAGATCGATTCCAGAAGCCATTTTAAAAGTGTACAGGAAAGAGGAACCTCAAATAGAAAACAAGTAGTGCATATAGAATGAAGGGTTGGATAGTGGCTTTAAACTCACTTTGAAAACTGGAAATATTTCCAAATCACTGACATTTTGGAATAAATTTTCAATTGAATTTGAGAAAACAAAAATGAAATAATATGAGCATCTTTTAACACGATATTGACCAATTTACAGAAGCAAGGTTTTTAGTCTGGATTTAGGCAGTTCTGTCTGGATGCCAAGGTTTGCAATCACAAAACTGTGAAGTAACAGAAGATTTTTTTTCCTCAAAGCACCTGTAAAGTGGGTGGGAATGACTCAGTTCCACACTTTTACAAATCAGTCCAAAGTCCTTTCCCACTGTGCCCCTTCATCCCTTTCTGTTGCAGATCTGTCGGATAGGGTCCTGAGGATGCAGAGGAGCCCTGCAAATGCACTCATGGCAGAGTATGCAGGAGTCACCCCATCCTCACCTCATCCTGGTAAGAACATTTTGCTGTAAATAACTCAAGGGATTAATGGTGTGGAGTCTCATGCTCAGGAGTGTCAGGTTTAGACCATTAATCTAACACGTGCTTCACTAAGGCATGGGACCTGTTATGGATAAAATTTAAGGTGAATATTTATAGATCACTGCAATACTTCTGTATTATTTTTAATTGCTAGTTTTTCTTTGCAATTACACTTACTAGAGCTGTGAAATAAGAAAATTATGAAGTAAAATTGGTAACACTAGTTCAACTAATTAAAGTTTAAATCAGTGTAATCTCCATGTCTTTTGTAGTTATTTATCACTCTAATACCTACAACAATAAAATCAAATTTAATCCATGAATCACACTGGATTATCTAGTGATAATCAGAGCAACAAAGGAAAATGATACACAGTAGGAACTTGGTTCTTAGTACCAACCAAGCTATCAGCAATAAAATACTAATGAATAATATACTTCATTACAGCCAAAACACTGTTCCCAATCAAGAGTGCTATCAAATTATACAACATTACTGGCAATGGTATTGGAAAAGACGTATAACGGACATGAAATTCCAAGAAAACGGTTAAGTCATTATCTGTATGTTATTGCTGAAACATAACCGTTTCACCTTTAGAAAGCAAAGAGCATGAGTGAATATAACATTCTTTAAATATTTCCCTGCATGTGGGAAGGTAAGTATAAGCAAAACAGTGGATTATAAGAGTCAGTGTGTCATGCTGTTTTTTTTCTTTCATTCATATTTGATTTTTCCTTTTAACTCTGGGATAAGTCAGGCTTTTTACAGATTTTTCCTTTCAGCATAGAAGCCAAAAAACAAGCCTGCCAGAGACAAAGCTAATTGCTTGGCAACAGAGGCAGACTCCATTTTTTACATTCTTCAATGAATTCCATCCTTTAGTAATTTTGCATGGACTATGTTCTAGCTTCAACTGAACAGGATGAAGGTACTCTATTGTCTTATCCCACACTTTACTGCTTGGAAGACAGGGTGCTTTATTAACAAAAATGAAGTTTAAGCTGTTCAGGGCTGGAGTACCTGGACTGCAGCAGTCCCACTGCTGAGAGCTGCCGAGCCATTAAGATTATTAGCTTATTTCCAACTGAATAGTTCAGGAAACTTGCTGATAAGCATGTACAGTTTTCACATCACCACTGGGCACCTAAGTCTCCCCATGTACATCCTAAAAGGATGAAAACATTTCCAGAGGAGGAATCAGCTTGGTTACATCCTTTTTCTTGATCATCCCAGTGGCTACTAGACTTGGACAACTCCTTACTCAGCATACACCTTTAGGTCACCTCTCTGAAGGGCCTAATTTTCCAGACACATTACACAGAGCATTGCACAGTTTGAGTTTTAATTCCACATAAGCACAGAAGGATTAGGGATCTTTCTTTTCTCATTGGGAAATACAGTACAATGGACTGTAAGATAAATACAAGGCACTTCTTTCTTATCTGCTATAACTGATGGTTTATGTCAAACTAAGAAATGAGCAATGTATCACTATTTAGACAGCTAAGCTAGTGATGGAGCAAACTCTATGCTTATAAGGAGGATTTGACCTCAATTAATGAATTATACTTTAAGCTATTACAGGACACATCTCCTACTATGAATTACCAAACTAATGAGGTGCAAAAGTGACAAAATCTTAATTATCCCAAGAGCTGTGATAAATTTAATGAGGCAAACTGCACACAGAGGAGAAGGCAGTATCACATTTCTTTCCCTTTTCCATTGGGAATTACCTTTTTCAGGATTTGGCATAAGAGAAGGGATGGTGGAGATTGTTACACTGTTGGGTTACACACTGTTACACTTCCTACAGTGTGCATTTGTAGGAAGCTAAATTCAGAGTTACAAAACATACCAGGTGCTCATCAGAAAAATGCCTACTGTGCCTTTCATGGGGGAGTTAAGACAAATGAGCACAGAAACTGCTATGTATATAAAATTCCATTACAAAAAAACCTGACTGCCTGCCCACTGGGGAAAGCATCCTTTGGGATCACTTGACTACCTTACCCAACCTATTGACCACAGAGAAGCTAAAGGTGGTGTCCTTCCTCAGGTACTACATCTGCATGGAAGGGCTTGGGTCACCTGCCCAGCTGGTAAGAATTTATAGCTCACCTGCCCATTTCCCCTGATTACTGCTGGGTTTGGCCAGTCTCTTTGGATGGGGCCTTGAATGCAGGAGATGCTTGTGGTGAAGGCTCGATGTCAAAATGCTGAAAAATTGCTGCTCAGCATGCTGGATTAAACCCTTCTCCTACTTAGAACTTGTCAGGAAAATCTGTATTACTATAGAAAATTATTTCTTTGGCAAAACTGAAAGGTTTTCATGTGAGAATATGCTAGTTTTGATGAAAGGAGGTTTTTTCAGGTTCAGTAATGAGAAACTGAGGGCAAATGAAGACAAGACCCAGCTCCACAGTGAAGGTTTAAGAGCTGACTGCTGGGACATACAGGGCTGGATCCATGCCCCAGGTCCTCCAGCAATATTCAAACAGAGATATACATCTCTCTCCCCACCTTGTGACTCAGACCTGTGCCAAGCTTCACCCAAGATTTCTTCTTTGGTTTATGAATGACTTCATGCCAGTCTTAGGATAATCAGAGACTTAGATTTCTTTTCTTTCTTTCTTCACATTTTGTTGAACTGAAGTGTCAAACTTAGAAAGGAAAAACACACAAAAAAATAAAAGATGCTGGATTTCTTGATGTACTCAGACAAGAAGTCATTGTCAGACAGAATCTGTGCTATGTAATAAATAAATAAAATAATATTTCACCATAGGAGTATATCAAGAAAAATAACATGCAAAGAGCTTCCATATTTATGACTAAAACAAAAATATTTTTATGTGTTCCCCAGAAAAACAAAATATCTTTATACTTCATTTGTTTGTCAGAAAACTGAAGCAATTTGAAATGTAAACTTACCCACTCTGAAGATTTCACAAGACTTTTGTTTGTACATTCTCTTTAATATAATTTTTAAAACCTACATGAGGCATAGAATTTATACAAAGATTTTATAGGGTGAAACTCTTTTGATCAGACAAATGAATTATCACATGCAAACCAAGAGAAAACTCAGTTTCTGACTGTAATTACTCTGATAGTGACAGTCCTGTCATTTTTGTTAATGGTTCCAGCAGTTCATAGCACAAATGGGATGATAAACGACAGATGTTTAGATAAGAACTCCTCTACTAGAGTAAAAGCTTAGCCATTGAACTCAATTAGAAAGAAAATATGTCCTAACCTTCACTCTGCAAAACATAGAACCAAAACATAAAAATACATTTTGTCTGAAGAGATTTGATTTAGTGCTTGATTTCGGTTTTATTTCAGTCTTCCAGATTGTTAACTATAGAAATCCTTACTGTAACTTAACGGAAAATCCTGAAGGAAGGAGCAAGTTGGGAAACTGTCAATTAATAAAAATAAATAGAGGAATAAAATCAAATTCTTTCAATTCAACCCAATCTGAACGTTTCTTCTGAACCTCGTGAAACAATAAACAAAAAAGGGTACTTGCTAAATCTTTTTTATTTCAAGGTAAAGATGTACATCAAAGACAAAGAATGTCTCTAATTTTCACAACTAACTTTATTATTCCTGCTAAGACAACTCATTCCTTCTTTTGATCCTCTTGAACCAGCAGGGAGAAAGCTTAAGATACATTCTTCTTTATCAAGAAAGAATTGCAACGTAATTTTCTTGAACTATTCCCAGCAGATTTGGAATCAAAACTAACTCACCAAGGAACACACGATTTTAGAGAGCAATGTCATCTTGCATCGGAATTTTAAAAAGAAAAAAAAATCAGCCAAAACCATTACAGAATTTCACGGCGCTGTTTCTGAGCCAGCAAGAAGGTCTGTGGTGCAGCAAGAAAACATCTTTCCCTTCATATATCCAGCTTGCTGGGGAAGACCAGAAAGCCAAGGAGCCCAGAAGACCGCTGAGCCAGATGATATACATGGCTGCTCCCTAGCCACTCGTGCAGGTGGTCAGTGGGGCATGGAAGCTTGGGCACCAGCCATGCTGGTGCCTCCTGCCTCCACAGCATCCCACCTGTCTGGGAGTAGGGGAGAGGCAGGGGAGCACCAAAACTCTCATGGCTAGGTGGAGGGGAGAAGAAACTCCAAGAAACCAGAGAGGACTGGAAACACATGAGGCAGGGGACAGGGCAGTTGGCCCATCTTCCCAACTGGTTTTATTTGAAGGTTTGGACAGAATCAATACGTTCTTGTGAAACACTTTGGTTTTGTCAGATAAGTATTTTTCAGTGAGCATTGCTGAGGTAAGGAAAACAGGCAGGCTGAGCAGGAAAAGAGGTCACCGTGGGCTGCAGTGTTCTTATAATGTTTTAAATAGTTTGGCAGACAGTGTGTTCCAATTCTGCTGCCTTAACAGTGAGTGTCCAAATGAAAAGAAATGTTCCTCATCACATTCATTTGACCTCACTTTGTGACATGAATGACAAAGTAAGGAATGGCTAGGGCACACATGTATTACCACGCCAGTATCTCTGAATATGAGGCAAAGGGGACACTGCTTATTTGCAGTCTGAGTTTCCTATTGGCAGGAACATCAGCTCTCAGCTTCCTTGGAGAAGACAAAGAAGGAAAGCAGAGGTGCTTATTAAGTAATATCCTGCCCTCCTGAAGTCTGTCAGCTTTGTGCAGGAGCAAAATATCCCCAGGATAAATCTGCAGTCTGTCCTGTGGCAAGGCACTCTAATCAAGCCATGGGAGGAGGCAGAAACAGTCTGCAGATTTCCTTGTAATGTCATAATTTATTTTTTTCCCCAGTGTAGAGTCTTTACAATTAGATCCAAACCGGACATGTCAAACTTCCTATAGTAATTAAATCAGTGCAAGTACTCTTCAGGCTTATTTTAGGATTGGTAATTTAGGAATCTTAGTTTGGATATAGGTGCCTCAGTTTAGCAAACCTGTAAAGGGAAAGAAAGAATTAGTATACACTTTCCCATGTAAATAAAAACACATTCATACTTGAGAACACCCATGAAATGTCATAGGTTATTACAGAAAATATGCAGCCCCTTCATTAATATGTGAAAAAGATTCTTTAATTCGTATACTTATCAAGATAAATATACTGATGTAAAGTTATTTTTTTTTTATGTGCTAGGAACATAATAGATCATAATTGCCCTGGGGCACCTCACAATTCATTTACATTTTGCAGCACAAAGAAGAAGGTAGTCTTTGAGTTTATGTAAATATACACTGTCTCCTATAAAGAGACTTATCAGGAAATTTAATCTAAATCCAGCACAAGGCTACTACTCCAGTAGGTGATGATTACCTTGTTCTGAAAAACATTTCTATGCTCTGAAGACCAAAAGTGCTCTGTAAGTAATATTGTTTTATGATGACAGTCTCTGTTTTGTAGTACCAATCAGTCTTATTTCTTTTCTCTCCATGTAACCGTGTGTTTTCTCTGTGTGAGCTACAGAGCATGTGCAGATCCTAACTTTGGGAGATCAGGGGTTTGACACAGTCTGCTTCTGTAGGAGGTTTTCCTCAATTTGCTTATGTTGGTATTGGCCTTTTCCTGCAGCCTAAGTAAGCAAGCCCAATTAAGTAGTCCTGCTGTGATCAATAAACACTGGAATTGTTGCAAGCATTTGGGGAATGAGATATGAGGCTTTTCAGCATGGAGCTTGTTTGAAATGAGAGAGTTGCTGAAAAGCCTATTTCTGTAAAGCAAAAGTCTATTTATTAAAAAATACTGTAACTTGAGACTTTCTTTCTTCTGTTGTGTGAAAGAACTCACGGCTGATGAAAGACTTTTTCAGTGCACTGTATATTCATAACAAATCAGGAAACAAATAATAACATATGAAAATAAGCTTGACAATAGCTTTTGGAAGGCCACTTAGATGCATTACCATACCATCCAGTGTAAAAAAAAATATATTTTTACCAAGCATCTAACCCTTGTTGCTATTTGTATTAAATATTCATTAGAGCTACTAGAATGAATAGCATATTATAAAGGGACCAAATTATTCAGCAACTGTAAGGATCAGCCTTGTGGTGTAAAAGAAAGAAAGAAGGATGTTTTCTTGTTTGTTCAAGAAAACTAAGTTTGTGAATGTAATCCATGTTATCCTATGAAAGGACAGTAAGTTGTAGGGTGATGGGAGCCAGACTTTCACTATTTTCAGGATATAAACTGCCTTCAGAAAAACTTATGGCAGATTAATGGATTTGTTGTAACTCTATCTGCACAATAGTTTTGGACTTGTGGATGAGTATTTAAATTAATCAACAGATCTTTAGGTGGACTCTACATTCATGCTCCAAAGTCAGTAAGCCTTTGACAAGCGGTGAAGAGGAGAAAACATGGCTGTCATTACTGCAAACAGGCACATTTTTTAGATGTTTAAAGATACAAGACACAGAAAGCAAAAGCAGAATAATTTAAAGCGACACAGAGCTCCTCTCAGGCCCCCAAAAAGGAGGAATTAATCATGCACAAACTCATACAGAATAAACCTAGTTCAGCTTCAAAATTAATTATAATGTTTTATGCCACTCCATCTACCTCCCTGCGCATACATCTTTTCAAACTACTTCTCCCAAGTGACCATGTATCACCTCCAGTAATGACATCGATAAATGTCAGAGATGATAGTTAGGAATCTCCCTGGTGTCACTGTGAGTGATTCACTCTCCAGCAGGGACCGGTAGCCAACTAGCTGTCAAGCTGCTGGTGATTGCTTTAACACAATGGAATAGGAAAGAACAGGCTTAGAAGAAATGGGTTAAATAAATCTCTCGAGTGTCATGAATACATTTGGCCAACAGATGACAGTGTAATGTATGGCAAGTAATAGCATTAGAGAAATTGCACTTTGGGGGGCCAGATCCTCATTCTTTGTGCTTTTTTACAAGTTTCTGTAGTGCTTTGATAGTACTGAAAGAAAAATTGCCTGAAGAACAGTATATGCTTTTAGCAGGGAATATCTCTAGCCAAGGTAATGCTGCATGAGTCCTTTCAGCTTTCCTATATAGTTTGGAAAGATCTAAGAGGGCATCTTCAATGTACATCTAACACAAACCAGTTAGACTCTGTCTATGATCAGACATCTGACTGAGAATCTCAGGGGATTTTCCTCAGGTAGGTGTTGTTCTTATTCACCTTTAATGGAGCGGGAATCAAATGCATGGATGAGTGCAATGTTCCCTCTGGATCACAACACACTAGAAATTATATCCATCTCTGGTTAAAAACACAGCTGTTGCCCTTCTCTGTGTTCTAACAACCTTGCTCCTCTTCACTCGCCCTGGACAAATGGCTTGAAGTGGTACCAAAATTATTTACTAAGTAAATATTCTGTTATATTTTACAAACCAAGTTCTGTAAGATGCATCTGTGAACTCTGTAATAGACCAGTGTGGTCCTGTATGTCACAACAGATTAGCTCCAGAGCACAGAGAGGTAAATTGGCTGATCTCCAATCTGCAGGTTTTATGTATGCTTCTTTACATATTTGTACTTAGTGGCTTTATGAGGCAGAACTAACATTTTTTTGCCATGCTTCAACTTCTGTATATCTATTAATTATTTTTTTAAAGCAGATGGCCAAAACCTAATTCTTGTGACAGAAGTCTTCACATTGGTGTCCTGACGCCACTGCATCTTGTTCAGTCAAGGAAAGGGAGCATTTACTGCACCTGAGACAGATGAGAGGTGATAGACAGAGCAGCACTTAATTTCTAGCTCTGCCAGCTGGTCAAGCCTGTCAAAAACTAAAACACTTGGGGGCATAGTGCAGTAGAGCCTGAGCTCAGCCAGGTGAATTTGAGATTAGGTGCTTCCAGAATGAATTTTCACATAAATCTTGACTGAGTCCTGTTTTAACCAAACCACTCCTGAGCTTAAGTCCCCTTCTGTGATCTAGGCCAAGACACTCCTCCTTTGGACAAGAAAAAGTAAGTGAAGCACCCTTCCTTTTCTTTGATTTTGCCAGGAGAGAGCTTTCTCCTTTGGTGACAGCTGAGTACAGCCAGCTCCTGCAGCACTGCAGTCAGGAGGACACTCGGTTCATGACCAGGTCTGCTGTAGCAGGGCAAAGCATTTCTAGCAGGCATGGTTACCCAACACTTTATTTTCCTGGCTACATTTTGCAAAACTGATACTTCTAAGATGGTAGACTGCTAAGTAGTCCACAGGAATGGGTGTCAGCGTCTTATACAAGGGAAGGAAGCAGCTACAAAACAGTGTCCCAACTACTAACCAAGCCTGGATTGGGGTTTCTGAAGGGATTATCTTCCTGGCCCTAGTCAGAGAGATTATATGTTTGACCAACTCCACGTTTATTCAGCCATGATTTGGAGCAGATTTTAGAGACTTCTCCCTCTCCTTCACCTTTTTCCCTTTATTTCACCACTCCTCAGCCATGCTGACAACCACTATTTGTGTGACTACACTGAAAGCCATGAGGGAACCTATCCAGCTTAAAAATAACTTTTTTGGTGTTACTGCTCTACTGTTATTTTTTAAACCCAGGGTACTTCTCTGACCAATTCCTTGATTATAGTCTTATTTTAAAGTTAGGCTACTTTTAACTTTTTATACAGGTACAAAATTTAGATGAATGCAAAGCAATTCTACTCTCAAATCAATATAAAATCAAAGTCGTATTAACAAATCAAACACATTAGTCTTGAATTATATATATGTTGAGAAAGTAGCTGTCTCACTGTAAATGCTAATAAAAGAATTTGACTAACAGCTTAACACTGCAGCCAAAACTATTACCGCATGTCTAGATCATGGCCTTAGTACCAATTATAATGCTTTCTATATAGATTTCAATTCTCATGCAGTAACTAATGCTTTCTTGCCTCTGCCCCAGCCTTCTAGTGACACAATGTTCACTGTGACAGAAGGCTCTCAATAAACACATTTGATAACTCTTGCTTACCAGAAATTAAGGATGACAGCCTCAAGTCCTTAAGCTATACCAAACTCTCCAGTGAATAAGTTTTTCAACTATTTTCAAGCTTTTTTAAAAATGAGAAATGATCTCCCAAGCAACATCTTCCTTATGGAAGATCAATATTGAAAGCAAACTCTTATTATGAGCCAAAATGCTGAAGGGGAAACATGTTCTTACATAGTTTGTTCAGCAGATTTCCCTATTCCCTTCCTCCCCATGACAGAAGTATCAAGGTGCATTTAATCCAGTACATTTCAAATTAGATATTCCCTCGCCAGGAGTCAGTTCAGCTCTGACATGACTGTGGGAGCTACACAATCACTTCACATAACACAGAAGCATGTGTCACACTGACTGGTGCACACCTGCCTGGAAATTCACACCTGCCTTCATTATTTGCAGCCTGGAGAAGTCTCACCTAAGACAGTAATCTCTTTTAACTTTTTTTTTTTAAGGCTCTATTTTTAAATAAATGTGATGTCCCAAAAGAGGAAATGTCATACTAAAAACTTTAGTGGAAATTGTGACCTGGAAAAAGGCTGTTCATTCTGCACCTCCCCATTGCCATAGGTACTATGAGCTGTCGTTCCCTTGCTCTCTCCAACTTAAATCCTGCATCCCTTTGCATGGTGTTACTACACTAATTCTGAAGGAAAAAATAGGCACAAATGTGGAACTCCTTGTCAAATATGTGGTGGATAATAAAAGTCTTTATAGGCTAACAGTGACACTAGACAAGTTAATAGAAGAGTGTGATAGACAGAAATAAATAGAAACTTCATCAAGCTCAAGAATTTTAAGCTAGGTGAATATCAGAAGAGAAGAATACTTACCTTACTCTTAATCTTTGCTAAGTATCAAATTGTAACTGTTCTTACATCCTTAGGTTGTGTTCTCGTGCAGCAGGTCCAGGCAGTTGCATTCTGGTTAAGATTGTGCATACAGAGATCTTGATATCCTTTGTCACTGGGAAAATAGTCAGCACTGTCTATTATTCTTCTACCAAGCTGCAATGAAAGAAAAAAGATAAATATTTAATTAAAGTGATAAATCTGCTTTGCTTTTTTACTGTACATTGTGTTTCCTTGTAAAAGCTGAAACTAAGAGCAGACAGGACTTCTCTGTTCATCATTCAATGGTGTTATGGATGATACTTTGGCGCAGGAAATGAAATGTGTGATATCTGCTGTGGCACTCCACTTATTGTTACTGATGTCAATCCTGTTTCCTTTAGGAAAAACAGAGAGAAAAACACAAAATGTAAATCAATGCCAAATATGACAAAGCAATTTCTACCTCTTAAACTGTGGTATTTTCACCAGAGTTTTTAGAGAAACATTGACACAGCACAGTTTTATCAGCCTCCAAGACCTGACCTGACCTCCGCTGGGCCATGCTGGTGCTGTTTAAGATGGTTTAGTTGTTTACTTTTAGCTCTTTTTCTGGGCACAGGTTCAAAGAGGTGTTAAAAAATTTTCAACTTCCCTGAGTGCCAAAGCCAGACTTTCATTAAATCTGCAGTGAGACTCAGGTCAAGGTGAGCAATAAGGAAGCGGACAGATAAATGACAGCTAAAAAGACAAACAAGGGCAAGGACTCAGCTTTCAGTTACGTGTGCTATTCAGGACACTCTGAAGCAAATGGAGGGGGTAATGAGAGGTGTGGTGCAGCATGAAGCAGGCTGCAATTTCCTGAGGAGTGGAAGAGCAAAGACACAAGGGTTTCAGTCCCAGCTCTCAGACTTTCTTCCTATGTCAAATGCTCCAACCTCTTAATTGTCTTCATGGCCTTTCATTGGACTCTCTCCCCTAAGTCCACATCTGTCTTGTACCGAGGACCCCAGAACTGGGCCCAGCACTCCAGTTGTGTATCATCAGTGCTGAGTAGAGGTGAAGGATCACCTTCCTCAACCAGTTGACAACACTATGTCTAATGCAGCCCAGGACACAGTTGGTCACCTTTGCTGCAAAGGCACATTGCTGCTCATGTTCACTTTGCTGTCCACTAGGTCAGACCTCTAGGTCCTTTTCTGCAGAATTGCTTTCCATTGAATCAGTATGTCCTGTTGCATGGGGGTTATTCTTCCCCAGATGCAGAACTCTGTTGAGATGCATGACGTTCCTCTCAGCCCAATTTTCCAGTCTATTGAGGTCCCTCTCAATGGCAGCACAAACATCTGGTGCATCAGCCACCCCTCCCAGTTTTGTGAATTTGCTGTGAGTGCACTCTGACCCATTGTCCACATTATTAATTAAGATGTTGAACAGTATTGCCCCAGTATTGACACCTGAGGAGCATTTCTAGGTACTGACCTTCAGCTCATCTTTGTGCTGCTCATCACAGACTTTTGAGCTTCACAGTTCAGCCAGTTTTCAATCCACCTCACTGTGCATTTCTCTAGTCCGTACTTCTTCATTTTTTGAAAGTTGCACAGATTTGTGCATGTCCAGTTTGTTTAAATGCTACTTAACCCGGTCCCCTTCCACTAAGAGTAAGTTACCCTTGTGCCAGGATCCTGAATGCCACCATGTCACAGTCACTACAGTTGAAGCTGCCCCTGACCTTCACATTCCTGACCAGTTCTTCCTTGTTTGCGAGTGTGAGGTCCAAAGAGTATCTCCCCTTGTCACCTTCTCCATTTATGTTAGTAAGTTGTCCTTAATGCCCTGTAGAAACCTTCTGGATTACTTATGCCCTGCTATGTCTCCCTTCCAGTGGGTATCACAGCGATTAAAGTCCATCGATAGGCTGACAGATTTTCCAGTTGTTACCTACACATACATTTAGGCCTATTGTTGAGAGATAGCTGTATGTTAATTTGTTTGTATAGCCAAGCCCTCTCCATTTTCATTATTTCTTCAAGAAACTTCTCCCACTTAAAAAACAAAAATCCTCCCAAACAAAGCCCCTTCTATTAGTTTAGTATATGTTGGAAAGAATTTAAAACTTCTTAGGAAGTATCCAGTGATACAGCTGCTGAGTTGCTCTGGCAGGTACTTATTTATTGTCATATTTATTGGAGTGATTTCTCCTTAAGGCAAGACAGCTCTGAGAGGTTAAGCACATAGAATAAGGAATTGTTGAGTGATTTCTTTAGACCACCTCACAGTTCTCTTTGATTACTTTGAAGTCTGCACGAATATGACCCAAGAGATGGTTTGAAAATACTGGCAATACTGAAATTTAAACAGTAACAATTTATATTATTTATATTACAGGAAATTATTTATTTTGTACTCTCCATAAATCTATGTTGCTGCTAATTAAGGATGAGCAAAACAGTTACAAAAATATAGTAAAGCCACCAGTCATTCTCCCAGTTGTCAAGGTGTGTTTGCTAAAGTGCAAAATCTCTATTGTGCACCACTGTTTCTTTTGGTCAGAAGTGAAAAGAAGAGAGATTTATGGAATATTTCTGACCCACCTGAATTTCTGGCCACTGTTTCAATTAGACATGTAAAGCCTTCACTGGCCCTTAGCCTCCGCCTCAAGGCAAAGCTCTGTGCTCCTGGAGATAAGCAGCCTTCTGCCCTCTGCCAGATTCCCCTGCCCCGAGGCTTTTCAGCAGACAAAGGTGCTCAGAGCTACAATTACCTGTTTCATTTCCAGGAAGATGCTAACTCTTGTAGTTTTACTGCACTTGTGGAACTCACTTAGGTGAGAGGGAAACTCATGCAGCATATCAGCTAACAATTCTCTGGCTCCTCTGTCCCATCAAGAAAGTACAGGAGGCAGCAAAGGGACCAGGATAAGACTTTGTTTCCCAGCTCCTTGGGCGCCATTGCTCCCATGATTCTGCTGCTTCACTAACAGAGTAGGCAAGGGACAAATAAGTGTAGCAGAACTGGCAACTCTCAAGGTAGAGCCTCATTGCCAAAGGGACTTCTGATACCATGAAAGCAGAAAGAAAAAAACAAAACCACTAAATAAATGTGTTCTGTTTTCCTAAATGTGATCAGGCAGTTATAGTCATTAAATTCAGTCAAGGCATAAAAAACAACTGAATTAGTCTCACTGATCACAGCCAATAATGAGAGTTATGTATAACTAAAGATAGTCGTCTTAGTCTTTTATCATCTTGAAGTCTTATCACCCAAGTCACTTAAAGCCCTTCAGCAGCTTTCAGTCAGGCTTGTCAGTGAGGTTATACTCAATAGCATCCAACAGGCTAACGTCAGCTTCCATTTTGATTCCTATCACAAGCTTCATAAAGGAATGCTGACACAAAAGTAAAAATATAGAAAGTGCCATTCAAGAAAAAAATAATCCCATGTCCCGTTAAGCTTTCTTTTTTACCTTCATCATCTATGAACATATTCTAAAGGGAACTTCAAGAACTAAATTTGATTCTTCCATTTAAAGTCATTACAAGTTAGTCATTTTCCCATTTACATTTTAAAATGTTATTAAAAGATTTTCCAGTAGTAGACATGCTGAGTTTCCCCCTAAACTGTCAGGTTTGCAATACAGCAACCAGCTGCTGGAACAGTAAGTCTTACCTGTCAGAATGGCATTTGTTCATCTGGAATGGAAGACTATTTCCCCTCCACATGTCAGTTGGCTGATTATGGACCCACAGAAGAGAAACTCCTGTTGATCTGGGCATCAGTGCTATGAGCTGTCCCTCACTGCTGTCTTATCTCAGATTTCTTATAGTTTTGAAACCAAATCACACTTGCTTTACACAAGACACAGAATAGGAAACCAGTGACTGGCACTTAACAATACAGTGGTTCGTGATTTTATGTTCCGTTTGGACTACTTCTGGGTTTTGCCTTTTACAATATTTTCCTAGCATCTAAGACACACAAAAATAGAAGAAAAATGAGTACTTAAATTTGTAGCACCACCTTTCTTTTTAGTAGCACATTAGGACTTAAATGTCAAAAGACTGGGCATTTACATATGTTCCATAGAAACCATGGATTGCTTCCTATTATTGAATTAACGTACATGGCTTAGTACTTTTGACTAGCAACAGGAATGCAGTTTTTATAGCTCTACTTCAAGATATTAAAATTTGAAAGTAAGCAAAAATGAATGATTTTACACAGTATTTATATGCTTCAAACAAGCATGGAGCAAAAACATAACCTGAACATTGACTCTTGGGTTTCTGAGGTAAACATCTAGTGTCATATTAGGCATTTATTAGGCATGACTTTGATTGGGCTCCAGTTGCAATCCCAGGCAGAGGCAGGTATTTTATAAACCCTGGATATCTGTATCTCAATGCCTGAGCATTAGCCAAATGTCTTAGATAATGGAGAATTTCTCAGGTGACTCTAGACATTATGTTTAAACAACTCAGCCTCATCCCTTGGTTTGACCCACTACACTCAGGTCTTGCATTGTTTTTTTTTTTTTTTTTTTAACAACTCAAAATGATATGAAATAGAATTTCTAAGGTTTTTTTTGCTTCCTATATGATACTGTGCAGATATTCAAGGGAAAAAAGAGTAAAAAATATCTTTTCTTGGCTGCTGTTTTCTGTTCAGAGCCGTATTTCTGGGAATACAGCCATAGTACCTTTTTAGAAGACTTATGCACCTCCTTCCAGATTTCTGTTGGAATTTGTCCAGATCACAGTCGAGAAAGAACTATGCAAAAGAGGACATGTGACTTTTTTCCATTAATTTTGGGTACGGAAAAAAAATTAAAAAAAAACCCCACATAACAAAACTCTACAGTTCTGCACAAATATGGCAGGAAAATAAAAACAGGGCTTTTTCACTCTGCTCTGACAGCTATTTTATCCAGTACATTTCTTTCTGTAACCCAGATGAATCTTCTTGTCTCTTGGGTTCATGCAGAAGTTTTATTTTCTGGCAGAAAATGAAGCCAGCTGTCTCCTGGCCTGTAAGGCAAAAGGGATTAAAAACCAAAAGCAGAAAAGAAAAATCCTCTCTCTTACTACTGCACCTCAGCTCATGATCCTTTTCCTTTGAAGGACAGAGATAAAGGGGGTGGATATCACTGGGGAAGAAGAGAAAGAGCTAGAGCTCAGCAAGTTAAGCCTGCTGGTCCCCACCATCATGCCTCATGCATCACGTTTCATAAATTGTACTCTCAGACCTCCATTCTCAAACACACTTCAGCAAGCTTGTATCTCAAGACTACAGCAGAAAGACTAGAAAGGAGGTAAACTAGTTCAAATATCATAGTTAAAATAAAAATAAACACTTGTCTAACTTCAAGCCTTTCCCTCGTTCCTGTTCATTGCACTTCTTCAGTACAGACACTGATTTTAAACCTTCATTGCTGCACTGAATTCAGAGAAGTATCTCCAGCTGACAGCAGAGTCAGGATAAAGAGCTACCAAAATATATGTAGGTAACTTTAAGGTGTTTATTTCATACCTAAGAGTATTTAATTGATTTGGAGTTTGAGTTCTCTATTTGCTCTTGGAGTGATAGGAACAATCTTGAATCTATCTCCCTGCAGACAGGTCACAGGTACACAGGTAACACATGCAAGCCAAGGCGCAATGCAGAAAAGTGCAGATCATTTTCTGCTAGGCTCTAAAGCCTTCCACTTGCATTGACTGCAAGGGTTGACAACCATCAGCATGTCAATAAATTAGCCCCAACTCACCATACTTTTTAATATTAAAACTGTGGTACTTCCAGCTAGTTATATTAGAAGGAATAGTTAAATTTTACTCCTCAGTGGTAATCTTATTATTATTTACAGTCTAGAAGGGTGAAAAGTTATGAGAATATAACATTTTGACACTCTATTTGAAAAGAATTATTATTCATGGGCTTTAATTTAAAAGACTCATAGGTTTGGGTTGGAAAGAACCTTTGAAGGTCATCTAGTCCAACTCCCTGCAGTAAGCAAGGACATCTTCAACCAGATCATGTTGCTCAGAGACTTGTTGAACCTGACCTTGAATGTTTCCAGGGATGGGGCATCAACCACCTCTCTGGGCAACCTGTTCCAGTGTTTCAACACCCTCATTGTAAAAAAAAAAGTCTTCCCTGTGTCTAGTCTAAATCTACTCTCTTTTAGTTTAAAGTCCTTTGTCCTATCACTACAGGCCCTCCTAAAAAGTTTGTCCCCATCTTTTTCATAGGCCCCTTTTAAGAACTGAAAGGCAAAGGCCTTCTCTTCTCCAGGCTGAACAACCCTCTAACTGTTTTCACTGCCCTTCAAAAGAAGCTTGAGCAAAATCAGAATGAGAGCTATCTAAGTCCAATAAGCTGCCATGCCATACATATTTGCAGGACCATATGTTCTGTTATAATTGCAAATTATTGCAAATTATTGCAAACGTGTCTTCAGGTTACAGAAAGGTATTTGCATAGGAAGATAAACTGAATTTAAGCTAGATGCAAACATAAAGCTAGAACAGTCATTATTTTGTTGTAAATAAGTAAAATGCATCCTTCTTTACCAGAAATAATAATAACCGTTCAGTTAGTGAGAGTATAATTCAGTTCCTAAAGCATAAGATCCTTTCGGAAATAATTGGAACCTCTTGACTTCAGCACAGGTTTGACTTCAGCACAGGATTTGGGAGAGGCACATGGCCTGCCAGAGTGGAGGCTGGAGGACAAACTGGATGCTTTAAAGCTGTTACAGTGGCATCAAACGTGGTGTTTAAGCAATTGAAACCCACCATGCTAATTGGGGCATCTGCTTCAGTGGGAAGAGATGCTTAAAACATATCTTCTCTGTGATTTGCAATAAATAATAAATTACATTAAAAGCCCATTAAAAATGAATCAGTGACTTTCTACTGACCTGAAGAGGCATTGAGTCAGTCTCATAAAAGTCAGTGCTGGGCCATATTTGCTGTATTCTAATGTTGTTTCTTAAATTTGCAGGCAGGGCATAGCCATTTGTCTATGTTGGAAGCAGCCATTTTTTCAGTTGAGTAACACCTGAACAGCTTTCTGAACAAGAGGTTTGCAGACATAAGAGTACTTTTTTAACATGGCTACCAGGTTAAATTATCAGTTTTCATTTACTCAGATTAATGAACAAAACATATTGGCCAAATTTGGATATTTTCACACCTTTCTCTGTAAGAATTTCTGTTTGAATCAAGGCTGTAAAGAGCAGCTAGTTTACCTTGTTAATTTTTAGTATTCACATGTATGATAAGAAAAGTAAAGAGACAGATTCATTTGACAGATGCCTTTCTCCAACTGTCTGACTTTATCTCCTTATATTACTTTGCATTTGTTATGCAGGAAAAACCATTCAATATTCCCCATATAAACTAATATAAACCATAATTTATAAAGTACCAGAAACACTGAAAAACATTTTTTCACAAAAAAAACAACCAAAAAACCCCAAAACAACAAAAATGAAAAAACCCAAACCCAACAACTCGTAAAAGCCAGGCTAAGAAAAGTACATGTTATAATTTTTCACAAGATTTACTCTGGTGCAATTATCTGAAAATATTATTTATTCTTAGAATTTGAAAATACATACATTAAGCAAGGAACCTCATAATTCATCTCATATTTTATTAATAATAGATTTCTTCAAATCATTGCTTGATCTAATTTTGAAGTCATTGGTTTGACAAATGAGTTTCATTTTGTGATGTTTCATAATCTCAGCTCAGAATCCTAGAAGAATTGCAAGCCACTTCATGCACCCGCCTGAAAACAGGTTACGTTCAGTGCCTTTAGGAGAGGATAGTGAAAAGAAAACATAACTGGGTGGTTCAGTATTAATGAAAACAAATCACAAAGCCACCAGGAAAATCATTACACCTTGCTCATTGTTAGTCTGTGTCTTTAGGACTGCAGAAAAATTGTATTGGTTGAGAGTAATCATTCACAGTGATCCACTTGTCAGAGATGACAGCAGATATTTGAGGAGTAAATGAGGGACATGCTATCCTGAAAAAATATGGAGTAACTTCTCTGTGAGAAAAAAGTAATTTTAATCTTCACAGAATCACAGAATCACAGAATATTAGGGATTGGAAGGGACCTCGAAAGATCATCTGGTCCAATCCCCCTGCCGGAGCAGGAACACCTAGATGAGTTCGCACAGGAAGGCGTCCAGGCGGGTCTTGAATGTCTCCAGAGAAGGAGACTCCACAACCTCCCTGGGCAGCCTGTTCCAGTGCTCTGTCACCCTTACTGTAAAGAAGTTCTTCCTCAAATTTAAGCGGAACCTCCTGTGTTCCAGCTTACACCCATTGCCCCTTGTCCTATCATTGGTCATCACTGCAAAGAGCCTGGCCCCATCCTCCTGACACTCACCATTCAGATATTTATAAACATTAATCAGGTCCCCCCTCAGCCTCCTCTTCTCCAAGCTAAAGAGCCCCAGCTCCCTCAGCCTTTCCTCATAAGGGAGGTGCTCCACTCCCTTAATCATTTTGGTGGCTCTTCGCTGGACTCTCTCAAGCAGCTCCCCGTCCTTCTTGAACTGTGGGGCCCAGAACTGGACACAATATTCCAGATGTGGCCTCACCAGGGCAGAGTAAAGGGGAAGAAGAACCTCTCTTGACCTACTGACTACACCCCTTCTAATGCACCCCAGGATGCCATTGGCCTTCCTGGCCACAAGGGCACAGTGCTGGCTCATGGTCATCCTGCTGTCCACCAGGACTCCCAGATCCCTTTCCCCTTCACTGCTCTCTAGGAGATCATTTCCTAACCTATACTGGAACCTGGGGTTGTTCCTGCCCAGGTGCAACACCCTACACTTGCCCTTATTATATTTCATCAAGTTTTTCTTCTTTCATTCTAATCAATAAAAAATTTGTAATTGTTTATATTGTAATGACTGAGGAATATTTCTTCTAAACACATGAACTTACTTTGTTTTCATGTTAAAAGGTATGAGATTAAAATATGGTCAATCTAGGAACGTTCATTTCATGTTATATCTTTTTAGAAATAAACTTAATAGGTATGTGGGCTAAATTATATTTGTAGGGAAAAGCAATTCAGTATGCTAGTTACCCATGTTATAAAAGTACTATTGTTGGTCTACTGTTTTTGTTTCATTCTGTATTTTCTACTAAAATTAGCTATTTTCCAATATTGCTAATACTGCCAGTCTGAAAGCTTATCACTACCGAATGATTACCTTTTTTTCACTCCTTTTCACCATTATAACAATTTATCTGAGAATCTCCTTTCGTCTATCTCATTACACATTTCTTTCTTCAAGAATACAATGAAATATTTATTAAAAATAAAGTGCCTTTTTCTTATCTTCTGCAAAGAAGATTCTTTTGTTCTTTTTTTCTGACATGAAAAGGACAATATACAACTCAGTAGAAATTGAGTAATTATTCTAGTAATCTCATGTTTTTTCTATGCCACAGAGGTTTGACTTGCAGGGCCCAGTTGATCTTTTTCTCTGTGTTTTCCCTATAGTGAGTCTAAGTGCTACTGACTACATGGCTAAGAAGCATCAAGTAGAAAACATGACTGCAAGAAGAACCAGCCCTTTGGTATTATGTTATGCATAAGCTGTTATTTCTTCATTGTACTGTCAGGGAGCACAGCAACTCAACTGGGAAGGATTTCCCTCTCCTGCCCTCTCCTCTGTTTTTCTTATATTAATATTTTACGGAAACATCAAATTAAAAATTCAACATAGAAAAATTATTTTTTTTTCTCCTACTTGAATTTTGGTAAAATCTACCAAGACAGTGACAGTTGAAAGAGGACACATAGGGAAACTGGACTGTGTCAGGAAAACAGAAGTGGCTCGCTTGCTCAGTCGCAGCACGAGGACAAGGACTAGATAACCAAACCTACTTCCAGGGAAACACCACATCAGCAGAGTAGGGACAAATGTTTCTGCTGGTGGTGATCCCACAGAGATTTTCCTTCCCTGACCCCAAGCATTCAACCTGATATCTTTGCAATGCCATTTTTAATATGGTTTAGGTTTATACCTCATCCCACCAATTAAACTCTTCCCTTTTTGAATTCAGAGTTCCTCTAGGTAGCATGGGTAAGGTATATGCAAATAGTCATCCCTCGCTTCAGTTTCAAATACCTCCCCCCCTCACTCCTACTTCAGCCCTTGATTTTCCCAACACGCAACATTTGAATTATCTTAGACCTTCCTACACTGTGTCCACTGCAAACCTCAGGTTAATCCCTGCCAGGCCTTTTTTGCAGCCCTCTTCCTTTTGGGAACCGCCCTGTATGCCCACAGAATGAAAAGATCAGGGAAAATACTGTGGCACTAACTTCCTCCACAGCAGAAAACATCTTATTTTCCTTCTTTCTAGCAAAATCACTGCCTTAGATTTTATCTACCAGTCTCAGATATTCATCATAAGTGATCACTACAGGTCTCAGACACATTGGGTTGGTTCAATCAGGAGTGCACTTCTGAAGTGAGTCTCCTGGTTATTTCCACTAATCCCTCTCATTAACTAGATTACTTTTGAATTAAACTAACCTAGAAGATGCACATAACACAAACCAGCTATTGATAGGTCCTTTATCCATGTGTCCAGTCTAACATTACTCCAAAGTAGAACCTGTGAAACACAGGTATTGCAGATATTGTGGACATTTCATCCTCAACACCAAAGGTATCACTTTTCCAATCTGCTCCTGCTTGATCAGACTGCTTGCAAAAGGAAACACAGGAAATGGCTATGCAGAGTTTCAGGGCTATAGGCTAAATAGATTTCTTTATTTCAGAAAGAATAGTCTGGTTGAGGCAGCAACAGATGGAGCAATGGATTTCTCATGGAAGCTGAGTGGATTAGCACTCATTTTTGCAGTTTGCACAGCTTGCTAGGACAAGAAAAGCTAAAGCCTAGGAAAGCTGTTCAAAGCAAAGGAAGTTGAAGCTTTAATTCTCAAAAAAAATAGCTTCATATCTATTACTAGGCCAATATCTACAGCTCAAGCAAGTGGGCCAAACTGAAATAAAATGCTAGAAAATATTTCTAAATTCAGAATTACTTTTTGAAACACGATTCCATGTTCCACAATGTCATGAAAGAGCATTATAATACCAAGTTATTAAGCTTAAGTAATATGTCTTATTCTCTGCCTGATACAACGTTTCTCATAAACCATACAAGAAAAATGGTTGCTGCAATGAATATATGCCAAAATAATGCCTGGAAGATTTTAATTTGTCTCCAAAATTTTAATACCAACACAAATTATAAAAAGGCCCTTCATACTACAAAATTCTTTCAAGTGTAATAAACATCAGCATTTTTAATTGGGCAAAAGAAAAGTAAATTATATTTTACCCTGCCAAGTCTCCCTGGCTATGTATGTTAACATTAATCTTTGTAAATCAGACGAGCTTATTACTCTACAATTGAGCCCACTTACCACAAAATGCAGTAAATAAATTGTGAAATAGTATGCTTTATTAAGCTACAGATTGACAGATTATTGATACAGGGCACAGTGGCTTAATAGGTACATTTTTAAAATCATTACATGGCAATAAAAGGCTTTCCAGCTGAAAGAACTTTGCTTCATTCCTCTGGGAGATGAATACTGAATTTCTACCAAATATCTGTTTAAATTACTGTATGCAAAAACCCACAGTCCTCCAAAGTGCCAGCCCATTGCCTTACTTACCCAGGAGAAGCCTTCTTTTCATTATTCAGCTTTGTCCTCAGAATCCCTTTGACATGAGCTCAAGGTGTACTCTCTCCGATTTCAATTTTCAGTTAACATACCTTGAAGTGTTCACAAAAGCTCCAATAAGTACCATTATATACTCAAAGAAAAAGCAAAGACTTTTTAGAGTGCACCGCTGCTAACAAAACTGTTCCTTCTGACTCTGGCATCTCACAGCATGATGCCCTGGGGATAAGTTGTTTCCTACAATGCTCAATTGGGGTGAAAGCTATAGCTTAATAGGTTCATGAGAAACTTAATCATGTATACCATCACAGACACACACTGTGGGCTTTGTAAACACTTTAACTGCCTTTTTCCTTGCAGAGTGCTTTTCTCAGCTACAATTGGGCTCTGAATAGTCTGAAAATCCCTGGCAAACTGTTTATTAGGTGTTATCTCCTGTTTAGATGGAAGAGTACTTGGGTAGATCACAGTGACTTCTGACTTCACAAGCAGGCCTGATTGAACTTCTTTGTGGGAAACAGTAACAATCGAATTCCATGCTGAGTCTTCAGTGGAAATGAGAATTTATGGGCTGTGCATATTAACACCACCCATCTTTTGGTCACCAACTTTCTTGGTTAATTGTCTGCTAATATCTCTATTTAGTCAGTAGAAAAAACCCCTATGATCTCCAGAGAGCAATTCCAAGGACGTAAATTCAATTTCTGCTTAGTTAGGTTCACCTTTGTTAAAGACTTACCCTTTCTTTTGACCATCTATGCAACGTTTACTAGCCCGACTACTTAGCCAGCAAAATGATGGCTGATATGAACATGTACAGCTCAGTTGCATCTTTCTGTACACACTAGATAGCAGAACCTAGGGGCACAGAAGGAACCTTAATGGCCCTAAAAAATGTTGAAAGTAAAACCAGATGTGACCAAAAATTGACATTGTGCTCTGAATTCTTGCACTATGGAAGCTGGCTAGATTTCCTAATAATTGATCCTTATAATGGAAAATAAATCAGAGTTTATTCTTTCGCCTGGAGACCTCCTTCTATGAAATCATTAACAGAAGATGGAGTTATTGCTTGTAAGCAGATAAAGAAGAAGGTGTAACTATTCTAGCTCACACAATGATTCCAGATGTCAAACACCTCTGTAAAAAATACACCAGTAAAAACAAACAAACAAACAAAACAGTAGAACTATGAAGCTGTTTCTATGCTTTATATTCCTATAGTCATGCTCCACTAGCCCCCTGCCGAGTTTCTATTTTTAAAATCTGAAGAACAAGAAAACAACTGCGAAAAAGTTTTTACTAGCTCTGAATAGCCAACTGTTGCATTTTTTGTGAGCTCCGACCAGTCTCTTTTTACATGATCATCACAAAAAAAATAGGATTAAGCCAAATTAATATATTAACTAGATGAGATTACTTGTGCCCCTTTCATTAATAATCCCAAAAGAAGAAAAATGGACCAATTTCATTCTATGCCAAGCTTTAACAATGCACTTTTCTCTACCAGCCATCATATTCTACAAGACACAAGTGAACTTGACCTTCTAATAAATAACTAGAGATTGTACAATGAATCAAAGGCTGGGGTTTTATCACAGCTACTACAGGGGATGCAGCCAAAGTAATATCTCTTGAGTTAGCTGTGGGGGCTAAACTGGTAGTTACAGAGTGAGAATAACCCCAAGAGAAAAATAGCTCTCTTGAGGACATCTGTTTACTGAAGCTCACCCAAGTATGTACCAAATGTACTTACTTGGATTTGAAAAATTTTGAAGACACCTGTATTGCTGCCACTTTTCAGATGAGAAATAAAGGTGCTCAGACATAAGGCTTATTATTGCTAGATGTAATTTTTGTTTATTTTAATGAGGATAACTAAATGCATTACTTATAAATTCAGGAGAATGTTATTCAGAAGTTGCTCATAGGAATTCCACCTATAGGTCAAATTACCCTCTGATGTATTTGTATTAATTTCAGTGGCATTATAACAGGTTTTAATCTATCCCATAGATTTTTGGAGATGCAGTTTAACCTCTGTGAATTGAGGTCTGAATTTTTTCATGTATTGCAGATCAATCATGTCAGAGTTGAAAAGCATGATGCAAAGCTGATTTCATTAGATAAATATCTGAGTTAAATCTGCTGTAAGGTCTCCAGTGGGTAATCAATAACATCAAAGGATTTCTGATACAAATCTGTTATGCCACAATGACCAGCTGCATTTTGCCTTGTGCTATTATCTTATACCTTATGCTATGTCTAAGATGATGTGGCTGTCACCATTACTCTGTGCCATCTCAAAGCATCTAATTATTGCAGCATCTGTTTTCTGTCAATATCCAGAAGGTATGCAATGTTCATCCACATTAACTTGGTGACCAGACTGTCTCCAGGTTAAGGAAGGAACAAAATTGAGTTTCCGGTCTCAACCCTCTAGAAGACATCAAGGAGTAGATTGGCTACGAGAGCTAACATGATCCACCAAGAGCAGAGGAAGACAGGACCACAGCTGTACTCCTCTGACTACTGCCATTTCAAGAGGGAGACATCATGAAAGTTAATGAGAGAGAAAAAAATCTGATATAATTCTACATGTTCTTGGTTATTCACATAATCTAGTGTAGCACAGGCATAGATATCTATAAAAGACTTAATGAAAAGCACGAAAGAAAACATGTACTAAAACACAGGGGTATTCTGCACAAATCTTCATTCATCTATTTTTCCTTAACTTAACCTATGTGTATGTTAACCAAAAAAAACAAGGCATTCCTCACACAACAGTGCAGCAAAACTACTAACAGGCAACTGGGACACTGTGCCAAATCTCCCGAGCACAACCACTGCACTGAAGGTGACAAACCAGACCTCTGAACTGCCCAGGCCAGGCAAAGAGTAGTACTGGGGTCAGGAGGTGCAGAAAAGTCTTGCAGATGCTGTTGGTAACATCTACCAGCTCTCCAACCTGCAGTAAGATGTTGGAGGACAACTTCAGCCTCAAGGGTATCCACAAACATACATCTCCATGCCTCTGCTCTGTTCAGCTGACACATTATCTCTCATTTTTACCTTAGATATGATGTTTTTTCTTTTGGTTCTTACAATGTTATTGCTGATGTCATTAACTCAGCTGGGGTAACAGTACAATGACTAGCATAATTAGGCCTTACATACAAATGTGAGAATGCTAACACTGGTTACAGTTAAGGTCAAATTCCACAAAAGTTTTTGAGAAAAAATAATGAGGTGAAGATGTTTTGTCAAAATATTTTGTTTCAGCCTGCTGAATATTATATGTTGAACTTCAGCATTTCAAAATACTCATGTCATTCCAATAGAAGTTGGTAAGGGTTAGAACAAAAAATACAGTTCGGGATGAACTAAAACTTTCAGGGTGATCAACAACTATTCTCCTTTAACTCAATTCTATTTCAGTACAATGTAAACAACATTTTTAATGCTAGTTGAAATAAGCTTCCTCTTCATTTAGATCTATCCATGGAATCGTCTGTTTGGCTGGATCCTTCTCTGTTCTGTGCTGCGGTATTTGTAATGGGAGAAGTGATGAACTTGAGCAGTGGTCTAAGAAAGATAAAATAAATTTTATTTTAAGGCTGTTATAACACAATGTGTTTCAGTTTTAAGGTTAAATCAGACTTTTAAATGGCTGATGAGAGGGGAATGGTTCAAGTAAAACCAACTCTGTATAGGGATGAAGAAATGTAGAGGAAAAAAGCTAGAAAATTATATTTTGGGTCAACTTAAAATAATTAATTTAGACATGAAAGAAAAAGATTACTTTCATTTCTCTGTTATGTAACTGATTTTCCCACCTTCATCTTTTAAGGGAGCTGACTTCAATCAAATTTTATATGAAAGATGCAATTTCTAATAAAAAAAGTCAAAACACTGTAATTGTCTCAGAGCTGGAAGGGTAAATATTTATACCTCAACTGTAAATTATAATCTGTTCTCATTCCTTTCCTACAGACAAAATTATTTTTTTCTGATTCAGGGCTGCAGGAAAACAAAAATACTGGAAAACAGCAATTCCCTCAAAAAACCTGAGAACTCCTAGCTTCCTTTTTTCTATAGCTCACAAGCAGCATGGTACTTGCTCTCCATACTCCCAGTTTGTCTGATGAAAATAATTTACTATAGGTTTGCCTTTCTTTTAAAAAATCACAGGCTTATTCTTTTTGGGATGGAGAATGAAGCAGCCAAAAATGCAGTAGCAATATGATCTCCATATAAATCTGAAGACTGAGTGAATGGAGGCCCCATATCTCTAAACTTCGGAGTAGCTATGTGAAGAAACTGCTCAATATACTGTTTGCTCATTCTCCTTCCACACATTATGGAACTCCAAGTAGACTCAAGCTACCATTGCACCTCATTATTAAATTTAAAGGGATTTTTTTTTGTTTTGTTTCATTTCCACAGTAACCCCTATAATATTTGAAGTCTCAAGCTCTCATTTTCAAAAAGTCAGGTAACATTTGATAGCCAAATATTCGATGTTCATTCATTATTGTCAGTGACGTTTACGCATCTGGGTCAAATCCAAAGCCAAAGCAAAGGAATTTATTTTAGAGGACTTGAATTTCAGGTTTTTTAGAGATATTATTCCTGTAGCAGCATTTAATTTCTTGACAGGCTCTCCCTTTGCTCTCCCAGCTTGAAGAATTCCTCTGGGTTGCTACATGACTGGCTGATGCAAAAATTGCTCAGTTGTCTCATCCTTGCTGGAAGAAATGCAATCTATATTTCCAGCCATCTTTTACTTCTGTAGATTTGGTACTCTTTTAATTTTTCAGTCCCTGTACACCCTGCTGTTTCTGCTGCTAAGATTAACAGTGCTCTGAAATGGGATTTGGGATACAACTACTGGACTAGATACCCAAGTACAGCAAAGTAGCCATCAGCATATCTTCCAGGAATAATATAGATCTTGTCTATTGCTATAGACCAGTTGCCTTCCCCACTCTAATCTCAGCATATCTAAGATCCTCTCAGATCCTGCTAGACAAAAGCAGAACAGACTTTTCACTGTTGTCCCCACTCCTCACACTGCCAATGCAAGAGTACACTGGAAGACCTACACCATCACAACAGTCATCAAAAGTGTTTACTCTTTTGTTTACTCTTTAAATCTTTAAGATTTAAGGCAGCTTGAAAACTGTACCTCCCACAGCATGAAGAAGACACTAGATCTTTCCTTACAGCACAGACAACACATTTGGATGGCAAGACAACAAGGGTTTGGTTTGTTATCTTTTAATGTGAGTCACTCTTCAATAAACCATCAATTTACTTTCCTTTTGTATGTGTGAGAAAATGTTACTGTAAAATTGATTTTTTTCTTTCCTAGCTGTCACCACTAGCAAGAACTAGTATTGTAGGCAGAAACAGGACTTCTTTTCAGCTTTTCAAAAATATTCCTATCCGTAGGACATTAATCTCTTTATGACTGCAATTAAAATTTTGTCCAACACCATGCAGCTGTCAGCATACAAAATATTCCTAAGTGGTCCTATAATGATAATGGGCATAGTAATACCTCAACTGTTTCTTTATAATTGATATAGTTTGTTTATTCTATTTGAGATTAAGAATTTTACAGAATAATTTTGCCAGGTGGTTTATTCTTAATGAAATTACGGATTCACAGCTTAATTACTCTAGCCTTTGTCATTCACAACACTTAGTATTAGGTTGCCTGACAATTCCTTTGCAGAACTTTGCTTTCAGATGTTTATCTTCACTACATATTAATATTCAAGCTGGATGTCTTATTTTAGATTAGAAATTTATTAAAAATTTCAACTCAGATCACTTATCCATTTCCAAGGAAGCTGATGAAAAAATCTGTCAAGACTTTACTTTCAATAATTCTCCAGTCCCTTCATCAGTTTCCCTATGATTTCATTTTTTTTCTATCACTGGGTAACCTTCATTGTTTCTTCTACATGCGATGCCCTCTGTATGTGTGAGGAAACATTGTGAATGTAAATGTTAAAGCTGAGGTGTAACAGAAGTTATTATCACAAAAAAAGAGAAATTAGGAAGTTTTGAAACAATCTTTTTTTTTTTCTTTTTGTGAAACATCAGTATTTTAATTCCACATAAACTTTTCTAGACCCAAGAGAAAAACAAATTTTATTAGCTTTCTATTTTATAGTGTAAATACTAATTGCTTCTCTTCGACACTTAAAGCCATATAGTTTTTAAAGTTATGTATCCTCTCTTTGAGAATTAAGATATGTGTTAGGGATCTCACTCATTTCTGGTCTACCTTCCTAGAGATTTCTTTCCCATCACAACTGACAGCATCACATACTGCCAAATCTTTCATGACTGTCTTTGAAACAGCTCTGCCTTTAAAAGGAGTCAATTTTATATTAATATTTATGAGGTATGAAGTTACCTAAACTTCCTAAATTGCTGTGTTGCTATTTACCTCTATACATTCCCAAAGCTGTAAAGAAGAAACTGGCAATTTAAAATTAGTTACTCGAAAAAAATATTAAATAGTGCATGGAGAAGGAAATATATTTCTTATTTCAGGTATTTATATTTCCAGAAAGAGTTTATTCAGGTCATTCTTGTGCATTACCATTACTCTAATACCTGGGGACCTCAGTTTTATGTGGATTGTATTATATGCAAAATTACTCAAAAATTAATAAATGTTTGTGAATGTGAATACACATGAATTTGTATAAAACTCAAAAAACTGGTAGCTGAAGAGAGGTAAAGTGTTCTTCCTTGGCCATATAAGTTTTACTTATAGTGTATCCTTGCTCTAGCTCTGATTATTGTGCACTAACCAACTCTAAGCATTCAAAAAATACATTTGCTTCGATCTTTAAGTCTTGGAGTCCTTTTGCACTCTGCACTTTCATTACAAATTTGATTCTAGGTAACAAATTTTGGGTAAGGTTCCCTCAACAATTGACATCAGAAGTTGTTGCATAGTGAACTAGCAGGAAGAAAATGCACTGAAATCCTTAGAAAAGATTTGCTGTGAAGATTAAAGCACAGACTTTTCCTAATCACACATATTTTAGCTCTTCTCAGTAACTTGGACAGCTTTTAAGGTGGATAGCAAATTCATATTTGGATTAAACTAAAGGCAGATTCATAATTTCATTTACACTTCTCTGTGTTTCAAGCCATAAACCTTATTTAAGCATTTGAGAACAACTTAGGAAATCTTTTCAGTAGCACAAAAGAACTTGTTTGTACCAAAACCCTTTGATCTTTGCGGTTTTTGTGTGCATGTCTCCATAGACTATGAAGGACTCGGCATTCTAACAGACATAATCACAACAAACCTTTTTCTTTCTAAACTATTTGGATTACCTGACTGGTACAAATCTTCTCAGTGCTCTGTTTATCTGCATTTCTTATGCAATGCATGCATTTGTTTGGAGCTATGCCAAGCCATCCATAAAAGAACATGACTTCCTGTCCTTTATTTACACCGTTATATAGAGACCTAAGGTCAGGCCCCAGGTTCCAGTATCACCAGTTGTCTGCTAATTCACATCACCTAAGGTTCAAGCTGCAAATTTTCATTTGTTTTCAAAAAGATAAAGGAATTTGGGTTTGGAAGAGGAGGTTGTTTTCAATGAGAGAAAATTACAGTCTTCGACTTCTCACTGTTTTGGAAGAGTTTGGGCTGCTCGATATTTGCTATAAGTATTCCCCAAGTGGCCATAACCACAGGGCACATGCAATAGAGACATGAAGAAAAGCAGCATGATTTACAACTCCTACACAAGCCACTTCCTATTCTCATGCTCTTCTTGACACATGAAATAATTCTCATATCCTAGCCCCAAGGAAGAAGGCTAACACTGGCCTGAGCCTCACTTTCCCCCCCCGAACTGTAGTTCATCTTTTGTCAGTAGGGCCACTGGCAATTTATTGCTCTTGCTTGTGAAAGGAACCAGGATGGTGGACCCTGTCCACTCTCTAGTAGCTTTTCAGCTACTAATTTTCACAAACAATCCACACCTGAATGAAGACCAGCAATTAAATCCATTTACTTGCTTTGAAACTGAAACAATGTTTCATTCACTGTACAGTATTTCCTTCTTTGACAGATGATGAGGTTTATTTGCTTCTGAAGTCTTACACACAGATGAGTAAAGCAAGATTTTTTGAAAATGCATAAAGCAAAAGCTCGGGAAGCAGTGAGTAGCCTCAATGATGAAAACTAATCACTTTTAAAACTTATGCTGGATTTCTCATTGGGAGTGTTTTCTCTGATAATACTAAGTGGTTTCAATTACCTGCGATCTCTGCCCTGATTTCATTAGAGTTCTGCTTGAATCTTATATGAAAATAATAAGGTAGAATAAGAAGGTATAAAGACAGAAGGGCAGAGCGGAGAAGGTATTTGATCACAAGTAAGAGTGTCTCTTGACTCTGGTTATCCAGGAGATTAGCATGAGGGGAAAAATCAATGATGGGCTTCTCTTGAAGCTGACCAGGCACTTTATAGAATATAGGTATTATGGACAGATCACTAGACTGAGAGCCAAAACATTTGAAGTATAGCAAAGGCAAAATTGAAATTTCAGTCCTGAGAGAAATTCTGACATATCAGCTTTTGCTTCTGTCCTGCACAGAGAGGAAAATTTTCCATTGGAAAACAATTTGGTGGCAGATTAACAGCCAGGTCTTGTCAGACTGAAAAGCTGTCTGATATTGGCTAAACCATGTGCATTGATCATGCAAAACTCTACAAGTTGTGCTTAAGTTTCACTGACGCATACTAAAAATTTACTGTGTCTCAGTGGCCCTAAAGTGACAGTAACACTTGCTTTCCTAATGTACTGTAAAAGAATTTTAAAATATAACCACTTTTGGAAAAAGAAAAAGAGGTAAATTCAATATATCTATATTTTAAAATAAGAAAAGTAATAAATAATATAATAGAATTGAAACAGAGGAATGCAAAAGAATATTTAAACTCAGAACAGACTCAGTTTTGTGGTACACCTATGATAAGCCAGCCAGGAAGTCAAAGGCCAAAAGATTGGAGAAGTTTTCACCATGAGTATTCAAAGATGGGGTGAGGAAGTGTGACTAGGATAGTAAAGAACACATCAGGAAAATACTTACCATTGAGGCGTACATAAAAGTTGCCAGCAACAGTAGCAAAAACTTGAAGAAAGCTGCAGATATTTCCCTGAAGGTGCCTTTGACTAGGTAAGCTAGGGAGATACTAGGTAAATAGGAGATACCAAGCCAGGGAAGATACTAGAAGTCCAGGTTTTGAAGAATCAAAATGGCAGATCCTTTTCTCTCTGCAGGCAGAACTCCAAGAGCTAGATCTGCCACGGAGTCCCTTGGAGCTCCAGCAGCCACCATCTAATGCCACGGGCAGTGAGGAACAAGCAGAGCAGCCAGACCTGGAGGAGAAAAGGGATAAGATATATATATAAGAGGAAATAAGGAAGGAGAAAAGTGGCTCAGCTATTACAAACAATAACTAATGGGGTTTTTTAAGTGTTTCATTGCAAAGCTTTCAAGAAGGGTGAGTTTTAAAAGTCTTGTGAAATCCTTTTGGTTAATTTTCCCCTCTTCCTTTTTTTTCCTATTTGCTGATTTAAAAGGGAATGAGAGAGGAAGAAAAATGAAACTGGAATTAAATGCATTTTGTGTTCATGTTTCATTGCAAAGACACGGCATACTGTTCTTTTCTTCTTATTACTAAAGGTGTGAAAAGGAAAAAAACCTTTTCCATCCTCATACAGCTGTGTGGCCTATTTTGTCAAGGAGAGTCATCAGTGTGGGAAATTAATGAAAAGGAGAGTAGGTCAGGACAAATGCATAATCATAATCAGATGCTTCAGGGATCTAGATCATCAGGGGAAGGACTCCAACATGCTTCAAGGAAACAGACAGTACTGTGACACAGGAGAGGAGATGACATCTTTCCCTGGTGTCTCAGAAAAGCAGCTAGGAAGATAACAGGGAGGAATTAAGGAGGAACAAAGTCAGAGAAGGGCAGAAAGAAGTTAGACTGAATTAGGAAAAGAAGCAAATGGATCAGGGATATGAGAAACTTGCTAGGTAGGGAAAGAAGACCATCAGGGAAACCACAAATTTATTTGGTGTGCTAGGTAGGGAAAGAAGACCATCAGGGAAACCACAAATTTATTTGGTGTTGTTCCTATCAGAAAAAAAAGGAAAAAAAAAAAAAGGCCAAAGAACAGAAAAAGTGATAGACCCAAGGAGTTCCATGAGTAGGGCAGAGAAGCAAGCTATTTCAAGGCAATCAAGTAAACATGGCTGTAGGTTTCAGTGAGGAGTCAGACAAGAGCCAGAGTCAGCACAAGAGAGGTGGCAGGAGCCTGTGGGAGAGGGGGTATGTGGAAACAGGTGTAGCCCCATTTTGAAAGCAAAAAGCTCTTGCATTAGCTCGATTGGACTACTGAAACATACCTAAACGTATAGCTTAGCTGCAGGCCACAGAGGATGTAAACAGTCACAAGTCTTCAAGTAATAAAGCCAGCCACTGACCCATCTATATATACATATATATTACCTGAACTCAACAAAATTGCTTTCAGAACACTGGAAAAACCAGGCTGAATGCTTTAAGCCCTATAAATTATGGCACTGTACATAGGCTGGCTGCATAATCAACAACTGCAACTAGATATTTAGTGTGCTAAGTAATAATTCTCCTGCATCAGTCAATTAAAGAATCCCTAAATTCACATTAACATAACACGCACTAACTGCACCCAAGGAACCATTACAGTTTATCACATTATTATTCAACAAACTAATGGCTCCCCAAGCAGGCATTGTCAGGATACACCCAAAAGGCCTCACTGGAGCTGTTACAGCATATTGTATCCAAAATCTGTGGATTAAACACTTGTTTAATAGGCTCCAATGTGAGAGAATATAGCAAGTACTGCCCATCACGTCAGTCATCCATGGGTAATGGGAAAACTAATACACTTCCAGCGGGAATGACAAACCAGATTCAGCAGCACAACCATTCTACTAGTGCCTTTCAAAGATTGTAATGGGCACAAACTTCCCTAGTGTATTCTAAATTATATAACTGGTTATATTATACTTTAAAATTGCAGAGTAATCACACAGAAAAAAAATAATCTCAGAATGATGGAGAACTTGACAGGAACCCTCAAAAAGAAAAATTCCTAATTAATGTAGCCCCATCTTTCTGCTGTAATTTTGTGGAATACATGATGGTGGAAAAGATCATGGTGTATAACTTCCCCCAGTACGCATTCATTTGCATTCAAAAGCATATTCACTTTCACTCTGAAACTGTTTAATTCATAGTAACAGCTTCCAAATATCTCCTATATTTGCCCCTGAAAGCAGATGCTATTTTGGAAGACATGGAAATGTTATAAACGCAAAGCACCTGAAAACAAAGTTTGAATCCTTCCAGTTTCTACTATTAATAACTTGGTTATATTTGCAGCACTTTGAAAATTATGCTGTTCCTGTGCCTGTACATCTATCTGGTCTCTTATTATTGCAAAAAAACCTACACGACCTTATATTACTGGAAGCAGATGATTCTTATGAACAACATTCAGAAACTTCCAGAGAGTAGTTTGAAAAGAGAAAGAAAAGAAGGAAACAGCCCTTTCCCTCAACAATACTTGACCTATATGAAGCACTTAATAGGATTTACAATGTAGACCTAACACAGGACTAATATAACTGATCTCTGTCTACTCAAGTAATCTCACTGTACTGTGGTACTGTACAAATTGTTAAAGTGTGGTGACTCTTTTCTGGCAACAGTAGGAAAATTCAGAAAAAATCAACTTTTGACCAGGCTGCAGAATGAAAAGCACGTTTCTAGTGCTCTCTATGCTCATGAACGAACTGCTTCAGTATTAGCTTTGCCTGTGGCCAAGGTCCATGGTTTTGGTGTACCCTAGTTCAGGTCTGCCAGCAGACTCACGTTTACACCCATATAGCATAAAGGGAATTAACCCTGACCAAAAAGTGACCTATATTAATTAAGTGAGCAATATCCACTATCTCAAGAAAAAAATAGTTGAATCACAATAAAGGAAACATTGGCTACCATGTCACTTATATTATTACAGCAACTACAGCTTCTAGAGCAGAAAGAGCCACAGAAAAGTGAAACTACAGGATGGTGATTTCAACTGATTGCAGTCATCTAAACCAGATTACCTTTCCAGCCAGCTTTTTCAGCAAAACATTTCTTCATAAGGTCTAGAGAGATGGCATTCTAAGAGATGCCATTCTAACAGCTCTTTTAAACATTTGAAAGATGTACTTCAGTGCAGAGGAAGGGGGATTTACTGAATTTAGAAATCTGAGAGAGGTTTGCAAAATAGATCAAGCCATATATGTTGAAACCTCCTTATCCTTAAAACCCAAAGTTGGGATTTTGCTTTTTTTTTTCCTAAGTTTTTAGAAGTCAAGCTTTCCAATGATTTTCTACAATTAGAAACATATGTTGTAAAAAAATTAAAAAATAAAAAAATATTCAGATTCCTACAAAATCACATCCTTCCAGGGTGCAAACCCCAAGTATCATGAGTCTCCTGATAAAGCAAGAAATGGCAATCTCATAAAAGGCAAAGCCCACACTTCTCTGCTCTTGAGGTGCTACCAAGATCTAGATAGGCTCTATCTTACTGTTTTATCCTGCCCAGTAAAAACTGTCTGCAAGCACATCTCAAGGGATCTGCATACTGCATTCATTTTTCCATTCAGTTTTCCAAGACTTCCCCAATAAATGTGGTGTAGTTGTTTTTTGGGAGGTTTGGTTTTGGCTTGTGTTTTTTTTCCCTTCAGTATTAGTTTTGTTCTTATTTTTCTCATTAAAGAGTTAAGAAGGAAAAGAAAGTGTGATTGTTCTCTACACTTGAAGCTTTTTGCAGAGAATTTATGCTGTGGGACTACACAGCCAAGAAGTACTAGAAATGCCTCTGATAACTGTAGCACAGTGGTATTTATTTTGTTTCTGTTTTAATCAGTCTCATCCACCAGTGCTCTGAATTTCCTTAAGCCTTTTAATCAAGCAGTCTGTCACAGCCAAGGGAATCAGATTGGACTATGGCATTTACAGCAGCCTGTATCACTTCATGGGAAAATAAACCTTTGAGCATTGAGGTTCAGTTTGAACTTGAATGTGAGCAGAACTACTTGCTTGCTGGGTTATCTGAAATAAAAAGTATTTTTCCCAAATCCATTCAAGCAAAAATAAATTTCAACCAACAAATATATAGGAAGATGCATCCAGTAGTCTCCTACCACAGATAAATTATCCTAGGCAATAAGCACAGCCACAGACTCCAACTGATTTGCAAATGCTAAACATATTCAAAAGTGCATGAGTAACGCAGAGGTCTGAGTCACATATTTAAAAGACAGCTAAGTGTATTGGTACCACTGATTTCTGGGGGTATACATCTTTCTAAAGTAGTGGTATCTAATGCAGAAATATAATCTTAGCCAAGCTTCATTCTGCCCTGCTTAGCCCTGCCTCTCCTCACACCCTCTGTTTCTCAGCTAGGGTACCATTCCTCAACTAAGTGAAGCCCTACAACCATCTTCTCTGAAAACCCCTGAAACCTGTCCCTTTGTCTAGAGAGCTTAAAGGTAATGCAGTTGTCACTGCCCCCCTACATGTAATTCTGGGCATATCAGTGCCTACGCAAGTTTCTGTGAGAGATTTCCCAAGTTGTAACTGATCAAGAGCCTGTGATCGTACAATGCCATATAGATACATTAGAACAGAGCTGAAAGCCTGAGACTTGTGTCTCAAGTAGTCTGCATTGTGCAAACATGGCTATGGTACTACTTTGACTACAGTCTTATTCTGCCTTTTATGTTTCAGATATACATCAAGAATTAACACACTTCTAAACTGCCTTTCAAATAATAATGTCTACAGCTGATATCACAAAAACATCACTAAAGAACTTTTTTATATATATTTTTTAGCACCAAACATTAACACAGTTGTCTGAGGGATACTTGATAACTTGGACACACTTTATAACAGCTAAGAGGCACCTCAACTGAATGGGGAGTTGGAACTTATAAAGAATTCATAACTAAAAGAAGCAGCTTTATATTGTGACATAAAGGAGAATTCCACTATAGCAGCCTCCTCTCAGGTTGTATTTTCTTCCGAAGACTGCAAATACTTGACAGCAGAAAAGAAGTCTCAGTTCTCAGCACGCTTCCCCCCTTCAGCTGTGTACCCAGCTATTGCACCTCCACTGGGATGCCAGAAGCCAGAAGGTTATCTGCTTGAGCGTGACTGATGATTTTTCTTCAGAAGCATTGCTTAACCTTTATTTTCTGTAATATGTCTTAAAACTAACACTTCAGGTCTATCACTACACAAAAACCTGCCAGACATTAGCAGAGTCTGACTGTACTAGCTAGAGGCACAAAAATGAATGTGTAACTATCATTTCTTTCATGCTATGAGCAAGGGTTACTCCTTTTGAACTTAAGGTCTCAGTGCAGGTCCTACTAGGGAAGCCAGCCTTACATGTGGTTGAGGCTCATGCACAGGCAGTCCACACAGCTCTCACTGCCTTAAAGTCTCTTAACACTTTCCAATACTCCCCACAGACCAAGATCTATGGCTATGCCAGCACGACTGCCTGAAAAACAGAAATAGGAGAAGCAGTGACAAAGATAAAAGACATGCTTTCCCACGCACTGAAACAGAATAGCTTTCAGACTTTGGGTTTTTCATAAGGTCCTTGATAACAGCAGCAGTTCCAACATGGAAGACTTCACTGTTACCAGCTGACAATACAGACATAACCTATTTGAAAAGATGTAGAAAGATAAACATTTTTTTTTTCACACATATCCCAAGAATCGTGCTAATGTTCTTATTTTACTTCCTTATTATTTCCACAGGGAAAAAAAAGGAAGACAGAAAGAAGAGAAAAAGAAGAGATGTTACCTTCAGAACTGACTAGCTACTTCTGCCAAACTTTTCCTAATAAAAATTCCAAAAACCAAAAGATTAACCTTTAAAAATTTTTGTTCTTCCCTCTCCACATTAAAAACTAAGAAGTGAGGATAAAAGAAGGGAAAACAGATGAGCAGAACTGGAGTAAAAAAAGGGAATGAAGAGAAAAAGGAAATGATGGAACAAAAAGCAGATGATCTGAATCATTCTCTACTTCATGGATACCAAGTTACATGATTAGGAGCAAGTTATCTGTCACCTATTACAAAGTGATATTTAAAATGATGAAAATTTCTTCAGTAGTAAGTTTTGATCACTAGACATTAATACCCACAAACCTCCATAAGGTATTTAAGATAAATAGCTAAAAATGCTTTAGACAACTGAAAGAGGCACAAGTTAATCTTCATCTCTCCCACAGAAGTCCTAAGGAAGTGGCTTGAAGCTCATCTACAAACAGCATCAGACAACAGCTTTGGGTGTTAGCATTTCTGACAAATGACAGATTCACTTTCTGTGCCTTTCATCTTTTCTGTGCTTCAAATGGGCTGCTAGTAATTTTTTCTTCTCATCTTTTGTCTCCACATAGAATATGCATTTGAATCTCAGAGGGCAAAATCTGCTATACTGAACCAAAATTCAGTTTTCTAGGCTGCTTTAGACTTGAATTGCCTCTGACCTTAAATTGTGCCCACAGTACAGGGCACAAATACACCCTGGAGAGCTGAGGAACACTGCAGGGATATCACCTCACTCTGTGAATGCTCACATGTCTTGGGCTGAGGCTGGAGGGAGTTCAGTGTAGTCCAGACAACCAGCTGTCCCCTTGCTAAGTGGTCACTCTAGGCACAGATTCGCTGGGCTGGGATGTGAGGGAGGGGGACTGGTGATTGCCTTTTACCCATTATCTCACAGCTCCTTTTCTTCTAAGGCAGACAGTCAGCACCTATGCATGCAGCACAACCTTGCAGCCTCTCGAACAGGAGCAGCCCTGTTACTACTCACAGGGAGCAAAACAAAGGGGATGATGGACTCAAAGAGGAGAAGAACAGGGACTAAATCTCTCTTTATTGCCAAGATGCTTGGCTATGGGGCTGCTAAATAAGACCTTAACAGGACAGCCTAGTACTATGTAGATAGGGCAGCCTGGCTCTTACCAGGGCTCAGTTGCAGAGCTGTGGTCATGGGAGATGCCTCTGCCATGTCTGGCATCGTATGGCCTGTCTTTCCCTGTCACACTGCCCATGTACTGGCTGGGGAGACTCAGCCACTCCCAGTCATACTGGAAATCCCTCTGCTCCTGTGCAGTGCTCCTGCAATTCAGGACATTACCTGGAGGGATACAATTTGACCCTCTTGTGCTGCTCTGTGCTCAGTGCTACAGCACACTCATTAATCAAAGGTGAACCTTGCCAAACAATGTCTCTGCCCATCTGGTCCTAAAGCACAGTGGAGCAACAGAAGAATGTTTAAATTGCCATGAAAAAGCTAATTATTTTCATCCCTATTTTTTTAAAAAGGAGAAAAGAATTTGTGGTACAACTTTGAACCCTGGCTTTGATAAAACAGAAAAATTATGCCTAGCCTTTTGCCTGAGTAGTAAATTATTGTTCCTGCTGCCAAAATATAGGCATAGCAGAATAATGGCACCAAGACCAGCTCCCAGTAGAGATTTCTGCCCAATAAAATGCCTAGCAAGGAAAGACAATGGTACAAATGAATGAAATAAAAATAACAAACAACATCAAGAGAATCATGTCCCACTAAATTATGTCAGATGGTTGGTGCTTAAGCCATTCATGGGGCATCAATGGAGTTGCCTCAGAGATGAGCTTTAAGGGCCTGCTTCTCAACTGCTTTGTGGTTTGTAGTTCTACTATTGCCAGCACAAGGCAAGCATGACACAAAGCTGTTGTGACTTGATTGTGTTTTTCATTTATAAATGATCAAAAATCTGACCCAAGAAGCCTGTCACCACTTCACTTCTGATGTGACTGTGTCAAGTAAATAGTTTGTTCTGTCTGTGATGGTTAATTGCAAAAAGAAAAGCAGCTTTGCTCTTGAGTGCTCTCTGCCCAGTTGGCATCAAAATCTCACATGAAGACAGCAATGTTTGATGATGATCCAGAGAAATCATGGCAAGGAGGGTGGAAAGAAAGATGCTGCTATTATTATTCATCTTAATTGACAATAGGGAAGGAAAACTGAATGAAATACCAAAAGAAGGAGGACAAAAATGCTGCCACTTCAAAAAAAACCCAAAAAGCTCCAGATGGTAGTCACTTCGCAGAGCTGCCTCAGCTTTTTGTGGCATGTAGATTGCATTAGTGCCAAGCTGTCAGAAACACACTTTGAAATGGTCAACCAGAATCATAAATTAGGTCCTTGTGTGTACACAGAACAGTGTCAAATATGACCTTACCTCCTATCTTGAGGCTGCAGTCTAGTATGTAAAAATGCATACATCAAAGTATTTCCAAAAGGATTGAAAAGGGCAAAGCATTATTCAATCCACAGGATAATATACACCGGAAAACTGACCTATCTTATTCACAGAATATACATCACTAGCAATTTTCTTTGTGCTCTTATTTACATATATGTTTGTCTATATGTGCTCTGGCCCTTACAGATTTAATGGTAATAAGCCTTATCTATAGCTCTTCTATTTTACACAGATATTTTTTCACATACTGAGTTGTGACTTTTACACTCTTTTAAGAAGTGCAGGAGAAAGGAACAGAGATTATACTCAATATGCACAGACTGAGGGTATTTGCAAATAAAGTGTCTACAAAATGATTCATCAATGACTTTCATTCCATAATGGAAAGACCTGATCTGCACCATTAGGAAAGTAGTTCATCACGACCACATAGGACAACAGCTCTGGGTTGTGTCAGTCACAGGAGGAGTTTTGCCAGGAGTAATTACCCAAGGGACTAGCCACAAAAAACAGACTCATTTCATAGAAGCCACCAAAGGATAATCACCTCACAGTGAATCTTTTTGACTACTCATGCAGAATTAATCTAAACAAGCATTCCAGTAGTAAAAGGTTCTAAATCTTGTTTCAAAGCTGTGAAGTTAAATTGTCTTTCAGTCAGCTTTAAAATGGCCCTTCTCATATTCAGCAAAAGATGCAAAACAAATAATGAAAAATGTGAAACCCTGCTGTGTCCCTGTGGAATTTCTAAAATATATTTAGGATCTTGAAAGACTGGCAATTAATATGTTCAGAAAATTAAATCTTTGCTTAATTCCACAATAGCAAAATTTCTGAATAGGTAGCAGAAACTCCAGGGTATTGTACCAACATGGCAAGGTAAAAAGCCCTTACTAAAAAAGAAGTCAGAAGATAGCACATCATCAACTTCAAGCACCTGACTATGCCAGGGAGCAGCCCAGGCTGACACTTCCGCACCTAGCTGATGACTGACTTCCCAACAAGGGCTTGCACCAGGGTTGTCTGCACAGCAGTGTCTCTGTCTCAGCCACACACTGTGTGAGTTAGCCAAGAAAAAAACAGAAAACCAAAAAAAAAACCAAACCAACAACACTGTGTGTGCTTATAGTTTGGATGTGATCCTGTTTTGCAAGCTTCCACATGGGTGAAACATACCCAGATAAAAGTGATCCAAACAACTACAGGTTCCAATAACAGGTTCCACAGTTACTACCCCTTTTTCTTCTCATAGAAAAGACTAGATCCTACATACTGCTGAGCAGTCTGGCTGCAACCCAATAAAGCACTCAAAGGAGTGCTGCACTTAAGTCTATGGGTAATCTACAAGGGTGCTATTTGCATACTTACAGAAAGTAGTTGATTAAGTTTGATGGACGTAACAGTCACCAGAGATTATTTTTTCCCTGCAGACTTAAAAGCATTAAGTTTCTCATCAGTCTGACTAAACCTTTTAGCTTAAAAAGGATTACAAAATATGAGGAAGGAAAATATAAAGTCTTCCTAAAGAATCACATACAATATGTACTTTTTCTTAGACCATCTACATGAATTAAAGGCATCATCTTCTTTACGGTAATCTTTACCAGGGGAACAAAACCAGAAAATTATATAGATTGGTATGTCCTTTGCTACCCTGTAGCCACATTTTAGTTCTGGTTTCAGTTCTGGTTGGCATCTCTGGTATTATAGCAATACGAACTGCACTACATACAGAAATAAGAATAATATTTGTCAAACTGGAGTGCCTTCATTGCATAAACCCAAACAGCTAACACCTAGGGGAAGTGTTTATAAAATATTTTCTACAGAAAAATTACTGCAGGGTCAGGGTTCAGTTACATGCCACTGCAAAATGGGCTATCTGCTCCATGGTCTAGGAGAAAATCTAAGACATACAGCAGAGAATAAACCTGCTTCAGCAGGGGATTTAACTGAATGACTTGATGGGGCATCTATTTCCATCAGCAGATCTCATATGTTCATTGTATTGCTTCATGTGGCTGTCCTCAATCTTATGCTGAACCTAGCACCTGTCATTCACCTTGGGCTTAAACTCTGGGCTTTAAAAAAAAAAAAATGGTTTCAAATAAATTGGCTTATTTTCAAAAGGCATCTCCTAGATTTATAATCCAGGAGTTTTAAAAGGTTCCCTAATCTCAAAAGGTTCCCTAAATTTGTGGAGGATCAGGTCTGTGCTGTACTGAGTTTTCACTACTTTTCTTAGCAGAAAAGTTTGTATTTCCTCCAATCTTGCTTTCTGCAACACCTTTGTAACTGTATGCATGCAGGCATGCATCTGTGTCTGTACAACTGGAAAAATATTTTCAACTTAAAAGCACTTTAATTATAAAGGCTTCTATGGTATTGTCATTCAAAACTTGATATACCCAGTTCAAAGAAAATATTTTGCTGCAGGAAATTAAATTAATAGAAAAATCAAGAAAATAAAGAAATTTATTCTGTGAAACACATACAGTCTTACTCTGCTAAGAAGTCTTAAAAATAGCAGCAACAAATGAAGATCAGCTTATTGGGAACAATGCCTTTGTTATTCCTTAGATGTTGAATTCTTGTACATAATTAAATAAATCTACAGACGAAATGAAACATTAACAAGGAAAAGATCTGAAATAGGTGAAATATTAAAGCATGTGTAACCTTTCAAAATTTCATGTGCTCTCCCAGATATGGCCTTCACCACTCTTAAAACCTTCTCCACATAGATAGTCAGGAGTGTGTTAGTGAGGTCTGATTCATGGTCTTTCACAAATCAAACTTTTTATAGTTCCTAGGCTTTGAAAAATCTACAATACCTTCATCAGTTTCTTTATCTTTTCCAGCAAGCTAAATTTTTGTGAATAGCAGATTGGATATCTTATACTCTATCTTGTTATTTCCTTCCTTTTGCTTAGTAAAAAGTGTGATGGGATTTTATCTCCATTTCACTAGGATTTAAAATTGTCATTCACCCCTTCTTAAGCTTTGAAGCCATCCATCAGTCACCTTTCATACCTGTTGAGGTGGTTTATAAAAGATAGAGTATTGACTACTCCTTTATTGTTATTTGATATGGCTGATTTCCACTGTGTTTCAAGACTCTTCAAATACAGTTCTGATGTCATAACAAATTCAAAACTTTGGAGTTTGCTTTTCTTTATGTCTCTACTGAATAAAACCTAGCTTCAATTACACCCATGGCAGTTTAGAAAATCAGTGGAACAAAAGATTAGGTTCATCAGATGGTTTAACAGTTGCTTAGAAGTATATTGTGACATTATTTTGTCTACTAGAGTTAAAACCTCATTTCAACAAAAAAGTATAAAAGAATAAAATTAAAAATGAGTATTTCAGGAAAACAGTCAATTATTTTCAAGCCTCTGCTAGGCCTTTTCACTATCATTATATTTGTCTAATGATTTCCAGTTAAAAAATTACAATAAGCTATCTACTATAGATACACTACATACAATTTAATGCAGAGAAAATGTTTGGGTTTATGTGATTATGATGTCCTACTGAAGTACTGATTATTCCAAGTATACTTAAGGAAGGTAACTAATAATTTTTGATGCACATACTGAATAGCAATCTACTTGAATCAAACACTCCTAAAGCATACAGTTTCATGAACTTCTTAATCCTTTTAACCCAGACAAGGATCTATGTTCTGCTGCAGCAGTTTGTGATTATCTGGCACAGTCTAATTTACGTTTTAAGACAGTCTGATCAGACACAAACATTAGATGATTATAAAACCTCTATGAGTTCTCTAGAACAGTCAAATATCTTACTGTAAATAAAAGATCCCATGTCATGAGATGGCTTTTAAAAACTATCTTGGTTTTATTTTGGTATTCTGTCATCTGATTTACCCTTGACATTGGCATAAATGGGTAGAACATGAACTGATTTCATGCTGGTTTTATGTCAGTGTAACCTCACGGAGCCAGATTTACTGCCACCTTGCAGCTGTTTTGTTCTATTTCTGCAATGCAAAACAGCTTTTAACCCCGTTCCAGTAACTATTTTAACAGGTTTTACAACTGCCTTGAATAAGAAAGTAGCACAAATATGCATACTAATAGCACTGGTGGATAGATTGTTGATGATTCACATCAATGTGAACTGAGTCATGCTCTTTATGCTCAAGTATACATATATAAGGTGATCTGGCAGCAAAACGTTTTAGTCTCTATATTATGATTTTTAAACACACTACAGTTTTCTTTCTTTGTTTCTTATTTACACACTATGGGTTTCTTTGGTAATAACTGGAGGCTGAAATCCTGGCCCCCTAAAATCACAGAAGCACAGAACTGTAGGGGTTGGAAGGGACCTCTGGAGATCACCTAGTCCAACCCCCCTTCCAAAGCAGGTTCACCTAAAGCAGGTCACACAGAATTGCATCCATGTGGGTTTTGAACGTCTCCAGAGAAGGAGACTCCACAGCCTCTCTGAGCCACCTTTTCCAGTGTTCTGTCACTCTCACAGTAAAAAAGTTTTTCCTCATGATCAATTGGAACCTCCTGTGTTCGTTTGTGCCTGTTTCCCCTTGTCCTATCACTGGCCACCACTGAAAATGGTCTGGCCCTATCCTGTTGACACCTGCCCTTTAGATATATATGAATGTTATCAAGGTCCCCTAAAAATTAATAAGGTCCCCAAATCAAAGTTCAAGGGACAGCTCCAGTTGCACTCAATAGGACTTTACTCAGAAATCTAACAAACATGAAGAAGTCGTCTTACAATTCTTCCCAAAATATCTCAAGATATTGTCTTCTTGTAAAAATGCATAGAGTGTATAGAGAATTACTTAATTTGTTGAATCTGACCCAAATTCTTAGACTATTTGGATTGCAATTACAAAACATGCTATCTGGTAAGCAGGTGGCAGCATAACAGATAAACTAGAAGTTCTGCCTATAGAAATATAATTTATACGGTCACAGAAGTTTTAAATCTTTTATTTATTGTTTTTTAGATCAAAGTAGTGGCATATTAAGTCATGATGAACTCAGCACAAATAGAGCAAATATTTCTTCATCTACAGTAGTGCAATTTTAGTGATGACAAAGCTGAAAACCAGCATGTCCTTCAAATTGAATCAAAGACTAATACAAGTCATACCAGGCTCTAACTGAGTCCATGTTCAAAATGCCATTTTTACACACTTGATTATAACTGCAGTGTCCATAAATAATTGGACTGCAAAGTCCATAAAAAATTTGTATCAGCAGCCCCTGTGTCAGTTTTACTCAATTATGACTAGAAATATGCATTTCATAACTGTTATCCTAGCAAAGTCACACTCAGGCAACAAAAAGTCAAGGCATTGCCATTTCTGGCTGGTGAACAAAGCAGCAGTGGTGAAGGTCCTGTGGGCCCAGGTAAAAATTATTTTCATTACACAAGAAGCAGAATTCAAAATTAAGATCTCTGAATAACCATATGATTCCAAAGCCCATGCTTTACAAAGCAGATTCAGAAACAAAGTACAGCAAAGTTCATGTCTGCATAGTAATAATCTGTACATCGACCTTTCTTCTGACATAGTCAATAATTCAAAACAAACATCTGGTTTTTAACCCCATAGTCACAAAAGCAGAGAATACAGGATGATGGCCAACATCTGTTATATGTCTCATGTTTTAAAAAATTTAATCCAGTCACAGTTCCACAAATCTTTTCTTCAAACTAAATAGGCAAATGAAAGTCTGCATGTGCTAGTTTGTGGGTTTGCTCCATTTTTAGCTAACAGCAGCTGTTTTGGATTCTGCTTATTGTCCCCTACCATGCAGTTAGATATCTATTATAAAAGAAAAAAAATCTAAATGTATATATATGAAAATGTATCTATACACACACACACAGAGTCATATACGTATACAAGAAAGATCTACATTGCAGTTCCTACTTTCAATACACTTCTCTGTAATCTTTCTATGGAGTTGTTACCCTATCATCACAAAATGTTGAATGGGAGAAGGGCAAAGGGAGTCTGGGAAGGAGTAAAGACTAGGGGAAAGTTAATCTTTCCTGGGGGTTTTGGAAAACAACTTACATGTTGATCACAGCATGACTCAGAAAGCTTTTGGGATCCTATCTCTCTTGGAGTTAAAAATTGCCTTCTGTTGCCTGGATGCTGCTCTGGAGGTGCTGAAATAACAAAGTGGCAGTCACCCTAAACACAGAGTGTATTAATTTTTCACTGCTTACTCACAGATTCTACCATGTTTTAAGAATGAAAACATCCATATGTTCAAGAAGCATATTCAACTTGAGCTTCAAAAACTTACCCTTTTACACTAAGTATAATGTATAGAGTTTTACTGTACTGGAAATCCTCCCCTTCTATTTCATTAAAAAACAAGAAAATAAGGTGATTTCAGAGATTAATGAGAATTTTTTGATTTGCAAAGTGCTTTTCTGTCTATGTGACTTTGCTGGTTTACAGTTTGATAATTGATACAAGGTGAAACTCGGGATGCTTATTCAGATACATATTTATTTAATGGCTTGTGAATATCACATATCTCGTGAACACATTTGAAAAGATTTGAAATATCTTTTGCCCTGAAATATATTTGCCCTGAAAAATGGGCAATATATAATAGGGTATAAAATGCTATTAAGCAAAGGAGAAAGTAAACTTTCTTAGAGAATTCTGTTACTTCTCACTGAATTTTTTCAGGTCCTGATGCAGAGACTCCAATCAATGGAAAACTTCCTATTGACCATAGCAGAAATGTGATTCACCACTTTGTTTCTGTTGTTATACACATTTAATTCTTCCCCAAACTTGAACTAATGATATACTACAGTAACATACTACACAGAAAAAGTTTGTAGGATTAAGCTACAAAATCTACTTATAAAGTTCCAAAACATCATTCTCTGAATGCATTCAAATCTGGAACTTGAGCTGTTCAAAAAGTCCAAGTATTGGTATTTGCATGCCTTTGTAAGCATTATTTACCTAGAGTCCAAAATGGAAAATTGCAGCTTAGAAACATTTAAAGTTTCTCAGCAGTGAAGATAAAATTATATCTTGCTGTTTGAAGGTTAATGGGCAGGTTGTGCAAAGACTAAGATGCCTGTGCTTGTGAGGGTGTAGAACTGATATCAAAACCAGGAAACACACCCCAAAGAACAGGGCCTGCTCCTGTAACTAATGCAGGAAGAAACTATGTCACAAACATCCTGGTTCTCCTTTACTAACCCTCCAGACAGCTACAGGAGGTAAAATATTTTGCAGTGTTACATGGATCTTGACACAGTAGGAAACCTTTTATTTTACCAGCTAGACTCTTGCAAGAAAGGTTGACCTTCTACTGATCTCAATCTAAGTTACCTAAGAAAAACATCAGAAATTACCCAAGTTTTCACATGACTATGGCTTATTTTCCTATGTGGGAAGTCAACCTAGCAATGGGGTAAGGGAGATAACAAAAATTAGAGGGAGATACTTGTGGCTCCAGAGATTAAATATTCTGATCGCTTCTGGGTGAGGTTCTACTTACAATACCACCAGCATCGTAAAGATGAAGAGTGGCGTCAAAGCTGATAGTCTCTTGATTTCAGCTCCTTAGGAGCTCCAGTCAATTGCTGATGGAAAGGAGGAAACATGGTTTAACAGATTGCATTGTGAACCTGTTTCCTCCAAGGAGAGCTGATATAGTAAAAGATTTCTCCACAAATGAGAGAATACGAGCTATGAAAATAAGGATCATTGTATGGGATGACACTAGCCAGTTCTAAACTGTAGATTTGTGCCAGGGAGACAAGGATGTCAAAAGGTATGCCCTCTGCTAAGACATACACTTGTACCAGCAAACTTCCCTCAGTAAGAACTACTGACTCCGTTGAAACTGCACCTTTTCTTCCTGAATTGGCAGGAAATGCTGAAATAATCTATCCTGGAAATGCTGAAACAACAAAATGTAGCTCTGTCCTGTCTTTCAGGCCATGGGGATAAAGAATAATGGACAGGAACAGGCCTAATAATTAGTATTGGCACATAATTGATCAGATCCATTAAGGATGCATCTGAAATCTCAGGTTACTGACAGCCATCTACACCCTTCTCAAGCCTGTTTTAAGCCTACTTACTTACTAAAGGTGGCTCATTATTCTCTTAATTCTTGTAAAAATAATCAGTCTTTTATATTTGCTGATGTTCTAAACCAGAAATTATTATAAATCCCACAGTAGAAAATTTAATCTGTAACATGCATATGATGTTTAATACAGAAATTAATTAAGAACTTGCTGAAACTACTTTTGTATGTTTGAATACCAGATGAGCATTTACAATGAGCAATGGATATTAACAGACTAACGCATCAACAGCAATGAGATCTGCTTAATAGGCTTATATCACTGGGCTTTATCAAGACAGAAACTATAGCATTTTACTTATACATATTTCTGCAGTATCTATCACTGCAATTTGCAAAAAAAATTCAAGTGGGATCATCAAATATCCATGAGTTATCATATCAAGGAGCTACTCACAGTTTAAACATCTTCCCCACTGTGTTTTTGAGATAAATACTCTGGTCCATATTTGGTTCTGGGGATTCATGTCTTATAACCAGAATCCAAACTGTGAAGCAGTTTTTGTAGATTAGAGGGGTGTACTCTGCAACATCTCCCCTGATCTGGTACAGGATTACTATTTATGTGGATCATTTCTAAGCTTACCCTTCCCACCATCACCTTTCATTCACCAAACTCCTTGAAATAACACTTTTGGAAAATATTTAATAGAGATCTGCTTGCAGCTATCAAAAAAAAAGTGTGCTTTACAGCTACTTATACATCTGTTTTAGTCCAAGAAGTTGTTTAATAGAGCTAAAATACTGTATTGATACTTACCAAGATGGGCATGACTGTTGTGTGTGTATTTTATTCATGGGACAGGATCTTGATCTGGGGACACAGCTGCTTTTGTTTAACTGCCTTCTATCTTTTCAGCACTTAAAATTCCTGGAGACATTCACATAATTCATCACCTGTTCAGACAGTAAACAAAATCCTTTCCTGAAAGCCAAGGTATAAGCTTTTGCTACTCAACTCAAGCAGAGAAGAAAATGCTCTTATCTAATGAATTAAATGGTTGACTTAATGATTCGCTTGGGGAGAGGAACTGTTTGACTTCAGTACATCATGGAAAATTACTGTTTCATATTAATAGTTTATTTGAGAACACATTATTTGTACTTGAAATTTATAGATTTTATTCAGGACTATGAATTTATTTCACTGCTAGTTCTCAACAGAGACTAGCTATGATGGTAGCTACAAACATTAGGGATGAGAATAGTGCTTGGTGAAATCAAAGGACATTGCATGCAGGGAGAAAGAAGAAACATGGTGTCTATATAGAAGGGAAAACTGAGGTGCAAAGTAATTAAATTACTTGGTTATGATCATGTCAGATGATAGAAGCAAGAAGAGATGATAAATTTTATGGCTTTAAGACCTATTTCTTACTCCTGGGGAAAAAGCTTAGTCTTTTAAAGGATAATACAGTGTATATGCGTTCAGAAATGTGTCTCAGATGAATAGTGTTCAGTAGAGATTGCAAACAGAATATATAGGGACTTTTTATTGAAAAATGATATTTGAGCCATAATAAACTAACTAAGCTTCTTATCAAATTGAAGACAACATATTTTTTTTTCTTCTGGTTCAAGTATCCTGCTCTGAAGTATACTACTTTATTGTCAGTTCAGCAAGGAATAGACAACAGACTTTTCTTTCCTGCAGTTCAAAAAAATATATTTACAGAATATTCTACTTATGCACATGTTTTTGTTGCCCATTCCCTTGTAAACTTTTTTTTATATCATTTCTTACAATTTTGTTCTAAAAAATCTCATTTTATGTTTGGACAATTCTGTCACATGAAAATTAAACCTTTGGTTCACCCAGTGTCAACAAGAATGATACACTATTCTTCATTTCTCAGAATTATGACTTTGTCTTTGCACTAACCAAGATAATGAGAAAATCTATATACATTCAGTCTCCAGCTTTATTTGCCAGATTGAACCTCTGTTGGAAAACCCTGAATTTTCATTTTCTAACATGCCCTCTGAATTTCTCTAATCCAGATTCCAATAGACTCTGGATCTCATCACCCAGGCTTTAGCCTGAGGTTAATGTAAATGAACAGTTTGCTCACAAGTGTAATTTTTTCCTTATGTTGCCAATGACACTTTCTTTTTAATGTCCTATAGATTTCAAGGGCACTTTCCTGAATTAATTCCCCTCCAAGCTGATCTCACTCTCAGGTCAGAGAGCTACATTTTATCTGCATGTATTGCTTTTCTTCCCTAGCCTAACAAGATAGTGATAGCTATTGATGCCAGCTTTTCCATCTTACATTGCTTAGGAGCAGAACTTAATTTGTCATAATTCAAGTGTTGTTGCAGGATCACTGGAGAACACTGCAGAAAAGATTAATTTATGGACAATAATAGATTACCAAGCAAAGTTTGGTAAGTTAACAAAATATAGAGGGTCCAGAGCTCTCTGCTCTGCACTCTAATCCTGAGGATCACATTAGCCTTCAGCGCTTCAGAGATGTCGGCATTCCCACCAGTGCAATACAGAGAGGGAAATCAAGCACACGGAGGTTTGATTTCACACACTTTGTCAGTCATGGTTACAGGCCTGCATGTCCACATGGCATTTTTACCAGCACTGAAGTTAAACTGATTCACCAGCCTTAGGCATGTGATGCAAAGATGTGGACTTAAATGCTTCAGGACCTTGTGTCCAAATTGCAAGTGAGGTGCTCTAGGCAATGCCCTCAAGTGTGAGTTCAACCTTGCTTCCACCAGAAGAGAAACTACATTTGGAACAGCAGTGATATGCTTGGGTATGTACATCAAGACTCCAACTACAGATGGGAGGTAAATCCACACCCAAAGGGTACTCTTACAGTTTATACAGTCACTAATGTAGATGCACCTGGTAAGATCTCAGGTGTCTTTCTGAAGCACAGATTCCCCAAAGTGAAGCTTCCATTCATTAAATTGCACTGAAATGGAGATTTCTTTAAAGCAAACCTGTAAAAGTATCCAGTCCATAAACAGCCATCTGTACTTCAAACACTATCCAATATTGTCAGTTAATTCACCTCATCAATAAAGCAAATCCTTCTTAATCGGTTTCCTGTTGGAGGTTTCATGAAGCCACCCACTTCAATTTCTTCCAGTTAGGAAGAATTTAGTTTTGATATTGTGGTAAACTATTTAAGGCTTTTTAAATTCCACAGGTGGTGACAACGCCTTCCCCTGAGAGACTAAGGTACAAAATGTTGGAACTTTTAATTATACCTTGTAAGGACTTGGTAAAGCAAAATAAAAATTTATTCTGTTCGTTAAATTATTCTATTCTTTAATTTATTCTGTTATTTCTCGATAAAGGTGAATATACATCCTGTGGAAGCCCTTTAAGTCATTGGAAATGTTAAGCTGAGTGGGTACGTTACACTGATTAATGTTACTGTGATGGTATAAGTGTTATGCCGTACACTGTTTACAGCTAAACATGTAACTTCAAAAGGGTCTAGTGTGAAGGAGCCAAGCCACAATCATGCTAACTCCCAAAATATTGTTTATGCACTAACAATAATCTTGAACTTTATTTGCTTTTATTTAGTTTCTTCTAGATGATTGCTTGTCAAAAAATGTCCTAAAAAGACACCAAGTTGTTACCATACATACTCTTAGCAGAGTGACTACTGAAAAACCTTTGATTAAAAAAAGTTAAAAGAAAACAGAAACATAGTTCCACCCTGTCTCTAGAAATAGTGGAAAATGTTGACATTTTCTGTAGTTAAAGTTTAAAAATAATACTTTATAATTTTAGGTTATCAGAGGCAAACAGAAAAGAAGCCCTTGTGATCCACTATGTATAGAAATAAAAAGCTGCTTTTCATCAAACCCGAATCAGACTTTATTTTATGTTGTATTTCTCCACATTAATCTCTGGAGTATAATCCTACACAGCTTTAACAACAGAGTCATTCCTCCACATTTAGTAAAGTTGTTCTTTTCTACCAGTATAAGCCCAAAAGAAATTTTGTCTTTCATTCTGTTCACAAACCAGGAATAAATCACATTGCAAAAAATGCCCACAATGTCTTGTTGCTTATACAGAGATTTATTGTTTGAAAACTAGTTTGATATTCCACAGCAAATGACTAAGAACAGAAATCTGTAAGCACAATGATTGCCTCCTTCCTCAGGGCCAGTTTTATTTTATACTGACATAAGTGTACATACAAAACAAGTCCAACCACCTTTCTTCTTGCTATGTAAAAGTCAATCACAGCCACAGACTTTTTCTCCAACAAGGCACTACGGGGAGAAGATGTGATGTTTAAAAATAATGCATGACATAAGAAGTTTGAAAATTTAAAAAAAAAAATCATAAACCTCAAGCTTTATTCTAGCTTATTTTATTATTTCCTTGGTAAAATAAGAACATACAAGTTAGTTCATTAAAATTATTTAACTTCTATTAATTTTAGAAAGTTAGGCAAAATTAAGCAGACTTTACATGCTTAATATGCCTCTTATTTTTACCTCACAGAGCTCAGGATGAAGTTAATGTAGTATGCAGGAATAGCTCTGGGTCACTGTGTGTGTTTTTCAGAAGATAGGGTTGGTCTGCTGTGTTGTCAAGGAAGCACCATATCTGGAAAGAGAGAAATATTCCTTTTGGATTTGCTTAGTTTTAAGCTTAAAGTTATAATAAACTGTTCTCTGTTAGTTGCAACACCTTATAGCCATGATGAACCACCTTCTCATGAGAGGGTAGTTCACTTGCACGGTGAGTTTCACACTGCTGTAACACAGTAGCTGCACGCTGTTTATCTATAGCGCATCTGTCAAGGGCTCATGCAGAAATGTTTTGTCTTTAGTGGTCTGTTACTCAAATAATAAATGTTCACTAAATAAAGTAAAACTAATTTTTTACTTATTAGTTATTGTGTATTTTCATACAACAATGTTATAATCTTTTTAAATTTGGAGGGAACACTATGTAATCACAAATACAAGGAGTCTCAGTTACTTAGGCAATCAGTTGGATGGGAGATGTCTGGGAGACATTTTGTCCCTTAAAATGCAATCAGTAAATTACTGAATAACCCACTGCTTTAACCATGAATTTTGTCACATCATATTCACATCTAGAAGAATAGATGCTCTCATAAGTGCAGTTTGATGAGGGAAGGAGCAGGCAAAGCAGCAGCTGGGCTGTGAAGGAGAATGTTATTAAGAGAAACTTGACTGTCTGACACTGCAATAATACAAACAATGATTGCTCCAAGGAAATGGCTTTCTGTTTCCATATTTTCTCATTGTAAGATCACTGTACCATGAAAGTCTCCTTTTCAAGGAGCTGGGCACAGTCCACTTTTTTTTACTTTGGCCATGCAGGGTGGAACTACATACTCTCTCTAAACCCTAAAGTAACTCATCTACCCACACACTGACCCAAGCAACGACAGCACAGCCCCTTCTGACATAGCTTTCTAGGGTCAAAAGTTTTGCAGCAATAGAGGAGATGAGGTAGGGGATGAACAGTGGTGGATCAATTCTTTCTTAGCTTGGTAGTGCATTGATCTAAGTTTTTTCAAAACCACATTATGACTGAGCACCCAAATTCACCTTTGAAAGAACTACTTTCAGCAGATGTTTGAGGGGGCCTGTTAAACAAGGGAGGAGTGAGCAAGAAACCGAAACTAATTAAAGAATTTCTAACTGGCTGCGAGACAGCATATCTGTCTGGTAGAGATCATTATCTCAGCGAATGGGCATAACTTTATCATACTTTAAGCATACAGCTTCCAAATTATATTTTTCCTTAGTGGTAACTTCTGAATAATAAAGCAGGAAGAAAAACAGCTGGAGCACCTATGATGGAAGCCATAGGCACAATCTGATCATCAAGATCATAGCTAGACCAGATGCTGTATTTGTCAACATATATCACATCTGCAACAGTGAGCTCTGCCATTTTACCTAAAGCAACAGAGGATAAAAAAGTTAGTATTGTTCAGTAACCAAGGCTGAGGCTGGCTATTAAAAATGGTGAAAAAATGCAAAATATTTATATCAAAGCTAGCATTACCAGATTGGAGCTTTTCTTCTCTTTAAGGATGTAAGAGGACTTGAAGACACTTCAATTAAAAAGGGAAATATTTTTTTATTGAACCTTTTTGCTCTTGGGGTGTTTTTTGGTTTTGTTTTTTGGGTTGTTTTTTTTTTTACATAGCCAGAGTACAGCCAAGTCTCCCAGGTGACAGCTTCTAGAAATTATGTTTGTATTTTATAAAAAATTAGGAAAACAAAAATGCTACCTGAATAAAACATCATCTGTAGATAACAATATATTGTCTCACCTTTTGCACAATAATAATAATGTACTGGAAGTGTGAGTGCCTTCACATGTTGTTAAGCACACACACTCTGTTGAGTAGCTCCACCAGTACATCAGGTGTAATGTAAATAACAAAGATAAAGAACATGCTTGTTTTGGAGAACACAGCTCAGCCACAGGCAAAGCCCATGGGGAGAAAAAGGGAGACCATGTATGAAATACATCTTTCGAACTATTTTCTTTTTGTTTAGGTAAATTACTTTTATTATGAACACAGCATTCATAGTTAGAGTAAAATTTATTTCTTCGGAGGGATTTGAGCTATAAAGGATAAGTTTTAAATGAGCTTTCCCTTCTGCATTTAGAATGATCCTCAGATTTAAACAGTTACAAGCAATTATTCTAACTCTCATTATTATACAGGTCATTCCTTCTTCCTACATCACTCCTTGTTATCACCTTCACTAGGCTAATGTATTAATACATTTTCAACTGCAGCTGTGGTACGCAGGGAAGTAATATTTAAATTAAGTTATTATGCCATTTTTCCTTACAAAGTCTTTTAACTGGAGTGAGTACAAGTCAAATCCCTCCAAGTTTTTAAAGTTCAGACCCAAGGCCAGATCAGAACACTGAAGCAAATCTCTCAGATTAAAAAAAGGTGCTTATACTAGCTAGATGTATCAACCCTGTGAATTTTTGGAAAATCAGCTTTTGATTTGATTTGATTGTAAGCAACTTTACCCTTCTAATTTTTCATATCCCACTTCTCAAACATATTTTATTTCAAGAATCTGCATCTCAATGGAGGAGCTGGCAAATTAAAAATATTGTAAAGCATACAACCTTAATGTAAGGCAAAAGTCACATTAAAATTCACAGTGCTTTTCTACAAGGATTTGTATCAAATATTTGAGTAATATTAAGTTCACACTTAGTCAGTCTCTGCTGTACACCTATCCATTCCTGCAGGGGAACAGAGTAGTGCTTAAATAATGAATAGAAATTCTACAACTGCTAAGGACAGAAAACAGATACCAGTGCCAATTAATTCAACCCACAAAAATTTTGTTAGAAGAATAATAGGACTAACCTCTGTTCTGAAGAGAAAAAAAATGCAGAGGAACATGGTCAGTCCTCAATAAAGCATTTAAAATTAAAACACCTGACATAAGCAATATGAATAGCATTAATACTAGCTCAAGGTCTCATTAGAATAAATTTACCCTGTTACTGTAATACATGAATACATGCACAGTACCTAAGACGTCTTTTACCTAGACACTGATTAAGCTTGACTTTGCTAATTTAGGAACTGGTCAGTACTTCAGCATTATGGAAATGAAAGAAAACAACAGAAGAGACATGGAGCAGTCTCATCAAGAAACCTGTGTTGTTGTAATGTCCTAGTGGTTTTGTGAACTTTGAACAACCCATGATTGTTTCATACATTTCTCACCTTTTTATTCTCCTTCATTTTTCTTCTGCTCCATTTCATTCCTTTTCAATCCTCCTGCTTGCAGTTACAGAGTAATCTGATAGGAGACACTTCTGCATGACGGGAACACAAATTGCACAAAAGTTAGACTCAGCCTTGGTGTAACATCATTCCACAGACTTCAGAAACCTTAAGAGATCAATATTATTTACAGCACAACAATACCAAAATATGAAGATCAATAAATGAAGTATGGCTTCAGGTATAAATAATTCAAAATTTAAAAGTACAGCACAAAAGTGAAAGTCAGAAGCACTACTGGAAGGCATCTACTACTGCACCGTAGGATCCTGTGTGACAATCAAACCAGTATGTTAGCTGTCTTCAGCAAAAGATCACTTCATACTGTGGAGGAAGATAACACCCCCTGTTCATACAATTCATCTAGCCAGCACTGTAGATTGCCAGAGTGAGTCCTTTCATGACTTCTTAGTTTATGCCCTGAAGTGTGAGGTCTGATTTCCCTTATTTTATTCTGAATAATATAGCTGGTAATGAAAGTCTACCATTTTTCCAAATCCAGTACAAGCATTATGTTGACGAACTCCAGTGGAAACATATTTCAGATTCATATTATGCATTGTGTGAAAAAGATGGTGCTTTGTAAGATGGTGTGTTTGTTACATGTATAACTTTGAACCGTGTCGAGAGGAAACATTTCATAATTATGGTTAAATTACCTGCAGTAATTTCTGTTACCCTCTCACGCCATGTGCCTGAAGTCAGTTTTACAAGACAACTTTTGTATTTCAAATTCCAGATAGCTTCAGAGAGCCATCCTTAAAAAATGCCTCTCTGATATAGATTTTCTTCCCCACTCATTATATATGCATAATACTATATAAATCTAAAGAGAAAAGAGAAGATATTACATGTAGTTCACATATACCAATTAGTAAAGCTTAATGCCTACCTTTATATCTTCAGTGTCTCCCATCAAAAGGTCATGTTGCTGCTATCAATCACCCCCTTAAAAATACTGATATATTGCTGTTAATAAACTAATTTACAACAGCTGACAGTAAACATAGGGTACTTATAATCAGATTTTGCTCTTGAGTGTACAGTCACTAAGAAAAATGCTATTCAGGCTTTATACCTTTTTGTACCTTTTTGCATTCTTTTTGGATCCAAAGATTATGCACTTCCACTGACATACCTTAAGACATGTGAAAATACAGGGTATTTATGGCCTACAAGAAATGTAAGGTGACAGCTCTGAAAAAATTACCTCTCTTCCATACCCAAGGTCACAGATAAGACTGAAAGACTCTTCACTGAGATTTGTAAAAGCCTACTAAACGATCTCTATTTGCCTTGTCAGGCACATCTGCATTAAAGAAAAATGCAATGGTAATTATAGTTCCTAGCATTCTGTAATTTCTATGCAAATTAGACTTAGGGCTTCAAGTTGTTAGCTGAAAAAGGCTTGAAATGCTCTTGCATTTGTGAGTTCCTGTGGCAGGTGTCATCCTCAATAACCAGTCTTTCTCAATTTCTGTATTCTTTTGCCCTTTTGCAGTAAGGCAAAACTTGTTCTTTTTCTTTCCTGTATGCTTTATTGTTTACAAAACTTTACTTCTAGAAACTAAGAAACAAATTGCCACTGATTATCAACACTTCATACACATTTGGGGGAGATAAATTATATCTTCACATCTTTTTATACAACTCTTCTTTCATTAAGCTGTTAAACTCTGTGAAAGTGGGCTGGCTTTTCTAATGTCTGAACTATGCAAACAAGATGTTATTTCCACTTGGAAGAATAATAGTGTCTTTGTGTTAGAGAGAGGGGCTTCTAATAAAATGGACAATGATTATAGGCTTGAATAGGTCAGGAGTAAAGTACTACTACTGGTTTTTATGCCAGATGTAATTTTTAAGGAGACAGACGTATCTGGAGGCACTTTCTAGCACTTCTGTTCCAATCTGTTCAAAGTGCATCCATCATCTGATAAAACTGTTATGAGACTGCATGCACGTTTTTCCCATTTACCCCAAAGGAAAGCAGAGACAACTACTAAATCATATAGAAACCCAGTAGTACTGATGTAACTCCTTAAATGCTGGCAATCTGAGGAACTCAGAGGCCACCCTGTTCTCTTTCAGCCCCATAGAAAGTCAATTCGGTCAACTGAGTGAAATGTGAGTATCTACAATAAATATAAATAAAAAATTAACAGCAGCAGCAGTTTCTAATGTGGTTGATAGTCTCTAGAGTTTCAACCCATATTTCTCCATTCAAGAAAGGCAGCTGTACTCCCTGGGATGACCTGCAGGACAGCAGATGTATTGGATCTGAAATGCCCTGCTGTCACACCGAGCAGAATCATAGAATGGCTTGGGTTGGAAAGGACCTTAAAGATCATCTAGTTCCAACCCCCTTACTGTGGACAGAGTTGCCAAGCACTAGATCAGGCTGCCTAGGGCCCACACCCAAAGCACTGCCCTTGCTTCTGTCAGACAAAGGGACCCTTCAGTATCAGCACAGTGAGGCTCACTGATCCAATTTATCACTTAAGCTGAGAAAGTTTCACATTCAACATGTACATAAACAGTGATCGGCACTTTGCAGTTATGGAAGGGAATCCCACTCAGTAGACGTCTGCTTAGTGACGTTACTGAAAATGTCTTTTGATGAGGAGATTCACCAAACTAGACAATGAAAGCAACAAAGGAAGGAAACATCTCTTCAGTTTTGCCCAAAAAAGATGTTTCAGCTTGCCAGATGAAAGAAGAGGAAATGGGAACCTAAAAAAAAATGTTAACAAACCTGTAGTATTTCAAAATGGAAAACATCCTGAACAATCCTTTGCTGGCAATGTTTAAAATCATTTCACATCTTACAATTATATATCCTACAAGTTGTTTTAATAGGAAAATTCTTAATAGGAAATTTTTAATAGGAAAATTCTAAAATAAAAACATCCATTTTTATTATTTAGTGAGATATTCCGTCCAAATGAAAGATCAATAACAGACTGATAAAGTATCTGATTTCCAGTACAGTTCTCTTACCTTAAAGGAAAACATGTTGCAAAACTAATTTCTGTTCTTTTGTACAAATAAGAATACTTGTTATTTCTTCATCAGCTTTCCTCTGAATGCACCTAAATACGTATTAAGGACACTTTGTGCTTTGTATCACTTGGGAAAAATGCTTCTCTCATGTTTTAGTTTTAAAAGCTAGAACACTGAGAACATAGTTTTTGGAGCTCAACGTCTAAAGCTTGGCATCTGAAATACTTGGCACCATCTTCAGAATGATTAGCAGAAGGCCTATATCGAATGCAAAGGGAGTTCAACATCTCTTATGACCAGCTCAATTTTAGATACTTTGGCTATCTAGCATTAGATAACTATTAGATTATTCAGTGATAGTGAGTAAGCAGAGAATCTCAGGCTCATGTTCTGTAATTTTCTTATACACTCTGAGATGTCTTGAAGTATAATACACACACTTGCTAAGAAAACCATTTCAAAATTTTCATCATAAATAATAGGGACAACGAATATCCTTCTGTGTCCTAATGTATAGGAACTTGCAGTATCATTTCAGAGCTGAAGTTGGAGCAGAAGGAAAAGGGGAGAAGAGCAGCCTTCTTGTGTCAGCTGATATGCTCTGTTTCCTATAAGTTTAGTTTTATATCACCTAAATTGTCTCTCCTAGCACAATACTGCAGCTTCTCCCCACACTACATAGGTCTCCATTCTATGCAGTAACTCAGTCATATCTTCTGCCCCTTACCCCACCCAGTGTCATCTCTAGTTTCTTCTCAGGTCCCCAAAGTTTTGGGAGCAAGAGCCAGCATACTCCCTCCTTAGGAAACCAAACTAAATGTAAATCTCATGTGATAGCTGCTCAGTTAGAAAAATGAGATGTCAACCAACAAATGGGATACCTCAGACAGTACAATTCTTTTACCTTTCTCTGGTTTCCAGAGAGTTGCTTCTCCTGGGAAGATATCCACATCACAAATACCAAAGCAAAATAAACATATATACAGGAAACTTCATACTGCAATAGGCAGCCTGGACAGAGATAACCAGAAAAAATAAATGGTCAGGGAAATAGAACTATTCACTATGTGATAAACTGTCAGGGCCTGGGGGTGATACGCTATCCATGCTGTTCACATTTTATTTGACCTCTTAAAAAGGGAAGTGGGCTGCAAGTCAAATCAGATGTTCATTTTCCCCTAAACATGGGGGATACAGGAAGTTTCATAAATTTATCAGTTCTGATCTTTCACAGAGAAAATAAAACATATAAGGTCTAAAACATGAAGGTAAATCTTTCAGACCTGCCATTCTTCAGAAAGCAATAGATCTTTCTTCATGTTAAAAAGGAACTTTTTTTGAATCATTATAGATTAACACACCTTTAGAAAAACTGGGGGAGTGTAGGCAGAAGCAAAAAGAAGTGGGTTGCTAGAAAAATAAAAAGGTGAGGCTTGGTAATTATGTCACGTTCTTATTTTCTGTTCTAGGGGAAAAATTCTATTTTGAGGAATAAACTGAATTATTAAAAAGAGCATATTGATTCAGCCTGCCAAAAAGGCACTGCAATATTCATTTTTCATTAACAGCTTTTTTAATATACTGTGTGATGTATCCCAACAAAGGTGTTTATCAAATCAGTGCCAATGTGGGGGATTTTAATAAGGCAAGACTTTAGTATCTTACAGATTACAACCATTTGTTATCTAGGGTCTCAGCCAATTTGAGTCTCAGTTCCCAAAACAATCTGCCTCCAGCTGTTATCCAAATTTGTCCTTGTAAAATGTTTTCATGAATCCTGAAAAACTGTAAAAAATAAGTGAAAAAAATTGTTGTACCATAAGGATAGACATGATGAGGACAAGAAAAAATATGTATTTGTAGCACACTTAAGGTAAGTCTTTCCTTAGCAAAGTCTTTATGCACATATCAGTATCTTTAGCTACAAGCACATGCTCGGATTCCAGTGACTTCTGTAGGACTTTACAAGCTACTTACAGTTAATAATTGCTGAAATATTTTTCAGACCACAACTGGTTTTAATCACATGCCCCAGTGTTTTACCTGAACCAGTAGCGCCTCTGCATGTTGCTAAAGTAAATACTGCTGGCCATGGCTTTCCATTTTATCAAATAGAAGCCACGGCAGTCAAAATATGAAAAGAAATAGGCTCTTTTTTTTTTTTTTTTCCCCCAGTGAAACACAGATAATTCCAACAGCCTGCTTCAGGTGCAGCATTAAGGGCTGCATGTTTTTAGCTGTTGATAATTCCAGTAGAGTAATGACTTTGTCTACCCATCCCTTGTCAAGGTGGCTTTCTTAGTTATAAGGGATTATTTCTCTGGCTTTCTTTTACATGCAGGCATTTTTACATGAACTGAGTAAACAAAAACTTGGAACATTTCCTATACGTACATTTCCTTTATTCTCACCAAGAACTGCACCCATCTTGCAAGATATAGGGCAGTACTCTCTATTAAAAAAAAAAAAACCAAAAAAAAACCACAACAAAAAAAAACCCCAAAAACCCCCACAACTCCTTTTTAAAATATTTTTCTGTTTTTCCGAACCAAGTAGGTATGAGCACAATAAGCTGAAGGGCTCCATGAAGACAATTTCTTAGGCAAAGCTCAAGAGAAAGTAGAAAAATTTCAAAGATTACAATTTCCAGCCCATTTTGAATTAATATCTTTTGGCAGTACCTCTGCGGTTGCTGTCCTACCAAACTTAACTTTTCATAGGGTATTTTGAGAGCCCATGGAGATCAAAATATCCCCTTCAACTCTGGCAAACAGCTGTTGCCCTCCTATCTACACGATTTACTTAAGAGGCTGATTACTCTTTATTACAAGCAAATCAAGGCCCTCCTTCTGATGCATATTTGTTAAGGGGGAAACATAAAATAAAATTAAATTAAGGCTGACAATTTCCTCTACAATAGAATTTTATGAATTGCAAATATATGCTGATTGCAGCTGGATATCATCTCCTCTCTTTTGTATCACACAATGACATGGTGAGTTCACATTTTTGCAGGTAGCAAAAGTGTTGATTTTGCACTTTGTGAGGAAGGGTAAAGGGACAAATGCTGTCTGTGAAAAGGTATCTCACAGTATGGATTTCTCTTGCTGGGAAGAAGAATCTCCACCAAAGGAAGGGCCAACCTATGTAACTACTAATCAAGCTGAGCTCACTGACAATACTGACAAGAGTAAAGGGCCATGGAAAAAGATTATTGAACAAGAGTATTAAAACTGGAGAAAACCATACGCAAAAGGTCAGTTTGAAGGACGACTGTGCTGTGCAGATCTGCTCCTTTTTAATTTATCTAGTATCGTGGTCCTTATTTACATTATCATACTATATGTTTTTCCCCTGGGGCTTCTTTGCATTCCTTAGTTCACTCCATGGCTAGTAATCACACAGTAAGTAGCTATTGAACATCTTTTTTATTCTTGTTGGTTCAATGTGCTTCTCTCCATTCATGATACTCAAGCCCTGTGCCTTATACAGAAGTGTTCACCATGAATTTTTCAAGGGTAATACCATATATCAATATTTTTGTTATTTTCTGAGATTTCAGCTGCAATGATCTAATAATTATCTTGTAGGAATAAATCAGCTCCATCTTTTAGTGTTTTGTGGTCTAGATTGGCTTTGTAAGGCCATTTTCAGACAAATTTCATGACACTTCAAATCACTATATTTCAGGGATTTATTTTCGGGTGGAAAGCCATTTCTCTATATCATTCATCTCTGAAGTAGCTGAATACTTAACAAATATATTTTCATAGCTTGCCTTGGATAGTCACTTAGCTGGAAAGTTTCAGATCAAACAGCTAAAATCTTGCTAAAGTGTATACCCCAAAATAATATATGAATGCAGTATGTGGTATACAGCTAAGGTTGCCTAATTCTTACTGTAAGACTATTTCTTGCTAAGAATGACTGGTCATTAATGACTGCATTCCTCCACAGGACTGTGGCTAACATTTTAGAAAAATGCTATTATCACATTCCACTGTACTGTACTTTCTTCATTTAGTATGAATGTGGTGTGAAGTTTGCAATTAACTCCTCAACACTGTTGTTCATTAAAGCACATGCAATGACATCTTCATTTTAAAAAGAAACTTTTAGACCTTTTTCTCTGATCCAAAGCTTCCTCTTGCATGGGACTCTAGAGAACTTTATTATTCCAGAGTTTAATGGACTCTTTTCAGGGGAGAGAGGTGGAAATTCCTTTAAAATTATTCAGTTTTAATCACTTTACTCTGAGTTTCTCTTTCATTTAACAGTTGGAACAGAGGATTTTTAATGTGGAGGTTTTAAGATTCTTTTTAAAATCTATTCTTAGAGACTTATGCAGAGCTGCTGCTTCCATAGATAAATTAAGATTTTGAGGTTTGGGTTGGAAAGGACCTTTAAACGTCATCTAGTCCAACTCCCCTGCAGTAAGCAGGAACATCTGCAGCTAGATCAGGTTGCTCAGAGCCCTGTCCAGCCTGACCTTGAATGTCTCCAGAGATGGGGCTTCTACTACCTCTTTAGGCAACCTGTTCCAGTGTTGCACCACCCTCACTGTAAAAAATATTTTCCTTATATCTAGTCTAAACCAACCTTCTTTTAGTTTAAAACCATTACCCCTTGTCCTATCACTACTGGCCTTGCTAAAAAGTCTGTCCCCGCTAAAAAGTCTGGCCCCAGCTTTCTTACAGGCCACTTTCAATTACTGAAAGGCCACAATAATGTCTCCCTGGAGCTTTCTCTTCTCCATGCTGAACAAACCCAACTGTCTCAGCCTGTCCTCACAGGAGAGGTGTTCAATCCCTCTGATGGAACAATGCCGCAAAAAGATGTTCCAGTAAAATTTATTCTGCAAAACATTCTGCAGATTCTGGCATCACTCCAAGGGAGAACAAAAAGAAGTTTTTAAACTTCAGAAGGTATTGCAAAATGGAGCGTTTCTCCCACAGTCAACTCCAACACCATATGATCTATGGAAAAAAAAAATTAAAAATCAGGCACTCATTCTAAAGAAAAAGCACTTATCCCTTCAAAATATTTTGTGAGAAATGTAGACCCAATGAGAGAGAGTTACAAACTGTTTTGTGGTTAGGCTTCAAGGCTTCACAGGATGACAGGGGGACTAAAGAGGAACACCCAAAAAAAAAAAAAAAAGCAAAGAAAACAAAAAAGCTGACAGAAAGCACAAATTCTCTAACATCCCAATACATGGGAGAGAAATTAAAACCAAACAGCTGCAGTGAGGCTGGATCTCCATATTCAAAAGCGATACCTATTGATAACCTTCCCATCAGACAATAAAGTTAATGTATTGTAATGGCACAAGCAGGGTTGGAGTTTCAGCTGGTGGGCATTTCACTGGGTCTGCACCTCTGCTTTGGCTCAGGCAGAGTCTGGTCCTAGTCTGCTCCCCAGTCTGTCTGCACGGCTAATGCCTGATGGTGTAAGAGTGAGTAAACCAAGATTTGCGATCAGAAAAGTTGACAGCAGGAAAATATCCGAAAATGAAGCGAAGGAGATAATCCATACACACAGTCACACATCTCTATATTTATCTATGTGTCTTTCTACATTCCTCTGCTTTGCAGAAACATAGGGTATTTTTCTTTTCAAAGTTTTTACATTTGAAGCTAAATAAATAAATTCTTCTTCGTTTTTCTGTTGTAACATCTGAGATAGATTAATACAGTGATGCCTTTATTATGCCTATGCATTTTGTGATCATGATGAAGGCACCGGAAAAAGAAAACAATTTGTTTTTTCAACTCAGTCCAGTGTTCCTGGTAAAAAATAGAACACTGAAAAAGTAATGGTGTTAGAAATCAACTGACAAAAGACTAGGCCTCTAATTGCCATGGCTAAACAGGCAATTCTGCCTTCAGGAAATTCACTGTAACACCTATAAAGTCTTTGGCAGTTATATATATGTAATTAAGAACAGATTTGTGATCTGGTGCTTTAAATAGAACAACATATTCATAGGATTGCTATTTAAACATTTAACATTTCCAAAAAGGAGATAAGTACTTTTCCTTAAATACATACCTTCTTAACAAAAGTCCCATGGGTCAGATATTCTGAGCAATTAATGAGAAGGTAGGAGACAATTTTTTTGTCTCTATATCTAAACACATCTCTATGGTAGTTAATTATCATCAAGTGATCTATTGCTTTCCAGCAAAGGCTATAAATCTTTTCCTGTGGAAATCAAGCCAAAGCCCTCCCTTGCTTGCAAGTGGTCCATACTTGGAACCACCGAATATGTCCAATTAAGCAGGTAGCAGAATTCAGGTTTTCTAGATGTCTGTGGAATAACTGCTGGTTCCTTTACACTTAACTGAACTAAGACAGCATTTTAACAGTCTGGACATGAGCATGAATATAATGAATGTGTGTGTATGGGAAACAAGGAACTTATTTGTGTTAGTACAATCATCAAAAGATTCTTATTAAATAGGATCCAAGGTCTTGATATTTCATGGACCTCCGAATAGACAGAGGCCATGCATAAAGTTATCATATTTGCATATAGGGAGGGAAAATCAGTCCTTTAGTGTCCTGTCATTTAATTAATAACTTAATGTCAGCTAGTTCCTTCCTAAAGAAATAAAATATCAATAATAATTGAAAAAGAAGCTAGATTTAACTGGAGACAGCTGGGATGAGAAACGTCAGTGGCAGAAAGAAAATATTTAAAGTATCAGGATTACTCGGATAGAAAGAACAGACTCTCTGACCTTTGTAAATACTGCATAGAGACTTTGAACCCTGAGAAAAAAATATTTTTTCATAGACACAGGTGCCAGCCTAGCTAAGAAAAAACAAGGCCTTCTGTTTTCACAGTCCATGGTTAATTAGCATTTGATTTTGAACAAATCTCAGGGACCACTTCATCAGCATTCCTAACCAGAAGAGTAGGGCATGATATATACAACCATTCTCCTTCTATTCCTTTGTTTTTATCAGTTCTGAACTTCACAACATATAGTCACTTCCAGTTACTGAACACATGCCATTTCTTCCTATCTGAGAAAAGTTGAGATTACGTTGTGTTCCTGGGTTGCAATAAGCAAACAACTTGGCATTCATGCTTAGAAAACTATTATTTAAGCAAAATTCAAAAACTTTATTTTGTGGCAATGACGTCTTGGAACCTGAGCCCTCTGTTTAGTTGCAGGGAACACTCCATACTACAGGGGTATGAACTGATGTTGTGACCCCTATAGGGAAAAATTTACCCTAGCAAAGCCTCACAAGCACCAAACCAATAGCGTCCTCTCAGGATAATTACCTGGTTGCATGTGGTGACTGACTCATGCAGATTGCTTTTTTTTTCTTCTTCAGGACATGCATAGTGGAACAATATTAATGACCCAAATATACTTTTTATCCTGCTGCAGTCCTTTTCAATCCTTTAATTTTCATAGAATCCCCATTAAAGTAGTTTTAGAGTCAGTATTTAGATAACAGATTTTTGCTTCTGAAATTAATGTGCTCAATTTTATCTCTAAAGCTTAAATAATACTATTTCAAGTTGGTCAGTTTCTAATATCTAAAAATCCACAGTACTATCAGACAGTCAGGAGCTCATAAGTCATGCTTATCAACATTAAAAAGATAAACTATTGTGTTAATTTCTTAACTTTCAGACAAATAGTACCAATAAATTAAATATATGACTAGATAATTGTTCAACAGCCAGGAAGTTGAGGAAGGTATATTCAGCAAGAAATTTGTATATGAGCAAGATGATTTCAATACAGCCAGACTGAAGCATCATGGATATTGCAAGCCACTGGCAGAGTGCAAGATAAAGAAGGGTGTACACGGCAAGTGAACCAAGGGACTACCCTCATGTCTGGGGCAACCACCACATTGCAAGGCTGAGTATTGTTATTGGGTTCTGCTTTTGTGCAGTGTGTGAGGAAGAAGCAGAGGAAGAAGCACAGACTGCCTTGCCTGTGCTTTGTGCAGCCTTAGCTCCAGGGACCACAAACAGCAGAGTTTGTGTTTAGAGCACAGATGGTTTTCCTGCACATGGCCCTTGCTCTGCTCATTTTGCACAAACAAGCTCAGACTGAACAAAATGACCTGTTCCCTGTTGCCAGTCCAAGCTCCTTCTTTCTCCAAATTGTGTGCTCTCTTCATCTGAGAGGAAGACAAGTCATTACACTCTTACTCTTGAAGATACAAATGAGGCTGCAGAGCAAAATTATTTTTCAAGCAGCCTGCTCCAAGAACATCACTTTTCAGAGGGGATAAATTCAAGTTCTCACCTGGTCCTTGTCTGTCTGTCCAGCATGTTGTAGCAGAGGCTCCCCAAGATTGCCAGCACAGGATGAGAGCCAAGCTCCCAAGGCTTGAAACATAAATAGTCACCTACAAGTCACAACACAAGTGTAATGTTGAGAGCTGAGCAGAACTATTGTTAGGGCATAACAGAGACCAAAGAACAATAACCCAAAGAGTGGGAAACAGCCTGTATATGATAAAAGTACAAAGGATAGAAAAACAACAACAATCCCTCTGAGAATGTGACAAAAGAGAGACAGGTAGTTTCCCTCAGTCGAGGACACCATGCTCATCAGTGCTACTATATACAGGCCAGCAGTCCTTAACTCATCTTTGTGAGGAAAGAGAGAACTGGTTTTTTGATTTGCCACTCATCACATTTTGCCACTCTAGACTCGGCAATTGTATAAAAAAGTAACAACTTTTCCTTTATAAGCCAGTTTAAGTAAGTCAGAATTTTAAGGAGTGTATACATGCTTGTGCTTTCTGCCTCAGCCTTTAGACACATCACAGTAGTGGAGACTGCAGCACTAACGAGTGAACTTGGATGCAACACTGTCATTTGCCTACTCTATACCCTCACATTAATGCTTCCCCAAAGTCCTGTCACTGTTTCATCTCTCCTGATGAATATATTGATGTCATCCAAATTCTGATTGCTAACCTTTCTGCCTCTCTATGCCCATTCTCCACTAACACAAAGACTCTAAGTAGGACAAACTCACCTGTGATCCTCAGCTCTGCTTATGAACTTGGTTCCTGAGCAGTCTTTTCCAGCACTTTTTTTCTCCAAACCTGATGGAATGAAAGGCATCATAGCAAGCACAAGCTGACATTAAATGATTGGCATGGAAACATGAACAACCCCAGGACCTGGATGGTGAAGTTCACAGAGGCAGGGAAGAAAAGGTGAGACTCCTGTGTATGTGTATAATGGGCACTTTGGACAGGGAGGGAACTCCTAGTACATTAATGTGCCTCATTATGATTTGAGAAATGAGGCAGGTGCCAGAGCTGAGGGTGGAGGGGCCAGCACAAATTAAGGTACGAAAAGTTAGCTGCTTAATTCCTGCATGGAACATGAATCCTACGCTATTAGTGCGAGAAGAGTTTATATTATAAACTTATTAAATTATACTAATATTAATATTTATATTTATGTATACACACTCACATAGAGATAAGTGTGCTTGCATATCCAAAGGCAATTTAATCAGTATTAAATGCCAAGTAAGCTATGTATCCATCATTTAATTTTCTATATTTAAATCAGAAGCACATACAACAAACAAATCTGAATTTAGATATTGATTTAGCTCCATCTTTGTCCCCTCTGTTGTGTTTCTCTAAACAAAGTCTTCATAGGATTCACATTTCTGTTTGAAGGAGAAAGAGTGGCAGGGGAGGGAGGAGGATATCTATGTTTGTATCACACTTAAAGACTAGTTGAAGGCAGAAGAAGGTGTTCACTGCTCCCAGTACAACAGATATAAAATTTCAAAGGTGTCAAGTCCTACACCAGCAGGTATAAGCTGAATAGTTGTTGAACATTGAAGAGTTTAAGCAAACAAGGGGTAAAATTTCAGAACCAGCAGGTATTTCTGTGTGTTCTGCAAACTATTTGAGGAATTATTAAAAGTGTATAACTAAGTTGATTAGTTTATTGCGTCTCAATACTGTTCAACATTTACAAAGTCAGCTGTTATAAAGATGAAATCAAATTTAAGTTCTACTTTAACCACAGACTACTGCTCTCCATTTTATAGCAAAAATCTGTGCTTCCAGCTGCCTGCCAGCCCTCAGCCCCATTTCTTCTCACCTCCATCCATATGTATATGTCTAGTAGTTATGAATGGTATTGCCTTACCTGTAGGGACGTGGTTTAGCATTTTTTTAAACAAAGCACTGGTCTGTCCTGTGAATAGATCAGCAGAAATATGTTCTGCCATCACATGCCTCACAGCAGTTTCCCCAGGGGGTGCCACACCAGCAGCAAGTGGCAGTAAAGAGGGGACAGGCAGCGATATTCTGCTGGGACCCAAAGTGACATCAGTCAACATGCAAACCACACTGTGAGAGCAACTGTAATGCAGCTGAAACCAATTTTTTTTAAATCGAGAAAAGTAGATCTTAAATACTTTGATTACCTTTAGTTCTGCTTAGGATTTTTTTGGGGGGCAAGGTAGGAGGAGTGTGGTGTGTGTCTTCTTAGAGCTTTCCTTTCCAAAGCAGAGACTGTATTCGTATTAGTCTCTGCATACTCATAAAGCTAATTCCCCTAATTGCTTTTTTCACAAACCCACCTCATTATAAGCAGAAAGAGAATATAACCAGTATAGTAATTTCCATCATTTCAATGCCCTAAACCAACTTCAGGCCCTTTCTATTTTTCTGTAAACACCACTTCATTGTATTGACTTTCTCTGCAGATTACATTCATTCTAGTACAGAGCAGACAAACAAAGTTTTCCAAATTGTTTGTGTTCTTTGGGTTTGTGGTGGTTTCAGCTGGCTAGCAGCCAAACACAGCTGTTCACTTACTCCCTCCCCAACAGGGGATAGGGGAGAGACTGGTGGGGGTAAGGGTAAGGAGACTCATAAGTTGAGATAAGAACAATTTAATAATTGAAATAAAATAAAACTTAAAGTAATAATGATATTAAAATAATAATTATAATAGTAATAAAGTATGCATGTGAGTGATACACAGTGCAATTGTTCACCACCTGCTGACCAAGCCTGGCCCAATCTCAGATAACAATTCCAGAGGAGTAATAATCCTGAAAACCAAAACTGCAATCCCGGAAGAGTGAAAGCCCAAGCAAAAACCAGAGAGAGCAAGAGAGGGAGACACCTAAATTAATATACTGAACATGATGTTATATGATATGGAATAACCTATTCACATATCCAAATGCCAGTTTTGCTTATTAATTTAAGTATTCCTCACCCCACCCTAGACCTTACACTTGTAGACTAACAAAACATGAAGTCCTTCAACTACCAGTGACGAAAACTTTGGTATGTTATCAACATTTTCCTCATAATAAATCCCATGCTGAAATCAAAATACAGTGCTATTCTAGTTACTAAAAAGAAACCTAGCTCTGCCCCAGCTAAAAATCAGGACAGGGTTAGACAACATAACTATCCTTTTGGTATACAAATTGAGATTCCTCAAAATTTACTACACCATCCTAGAGCTACCTGAAGCCAGTAGGCTCTTATTGAATAAAACTTATTAAAACATGCAAATGATATTTATTTACTGTCCAGTGCATCTTTTACAATCTATCTAAGAAATTCACTATGGTATTCCTATTGCCCATCCAAATATCTCACCCTCTGAAATAATATTAAACTCCTAATCTGTAAACTGAGCTCTCAGATTTACTTTTTCTATTGCAAAAAAAAGAATTTCTTTTGTTATTTTGAGAAACATTGCCTTTTAATTTTGTTGTCTAACCTCTAATTTTAGCCTTTAGAAAAAGCCACTACTGTTAACAATGTCTTGAAAAATCTATTACTACTTTGGTTCCTTTCTTTATCCTTTTTTTCCCAATTTTATCCCATTGCTAAAGATATTCTTTTAACTGTAATTTCTGAAAAGCCTTATAAAGAAAAAATCAGACAGTTCAAATAAGCCAGAGTAACTAACTCCTCAGCCAATGATAAAAGAGGAAGATAAGTTTTCAAAACATGGAGTATGCCTTACAGTTTGTTCTATAAAGCATTGGTTTTTGTCAAGCTTTTGAACACTGTAAAAATAAGAATAAATCCATTGGGGTTTTTTATTACAACTGATCAATAGATATTTCTGTTATACACAGAAATTTTTTCTGAGTACACAAAAGCCAAGAACATTAAGAAATTCACCTGCACAGAATAGTTTTTCTGTTTTCTTTAATTTGTACAATATATTGTGTTGTGACTTCAGTGGACTTATATTTGGCAGTCATTATGTTTAGATGACCAAGACTGTGTATGTGGTTGTGCCTAGGATTAAATATAAATTAATCTTATTTATAAAACCTAGAGTTAAAGTAAATTCTTAACTGCTTTAGTGAATGTGCAATATGTTAGTTTCACATATTTTAACCTATTGAATATTAGAAAGCTGCTTTAAGAAAAATAAAGATTGAGGAAAACTTAATATGGATATATAATCTATTCTGTAGAAATTGTATTATTTTCTGATGACAACTAAAACAACAATGATAACAACTTTTAGGTATGAAAACAGCAGAATGCGACTATTGAAAAAATATTTGTATATATCCTTTCAGAACTTGGAAATTGATACAACTTTTTCTCCATAAGGCAAATACAGAGCACATACTCACAGAACAGCAAAAGGCACACATGGAAGTTTGAGCATAGCATACCCAGTCCTTCCCTGAAGACTTCAGGTCCTGTTGTGAGACAAAAGACAAGTCTGAGGAACTGTGGAGACATGGAAGATTAAGGAAATAGCAAGCCTCCTTGTATTACTTCCTTGATAACCACAAATTATTGTTTTCAAGAACTGCAATAACCTCTAATACTATGATGAATACCAGAGAGAACACAAGAGATATTTCTATGCCTGCCTTTCATTAGACTGTGTTTTTGGTTACCAATTTCCCTCTTGCAGTCTTCCACGAGAATGAGAATGAATCAGTCTTTCATCCTCAAATATATACTGGACTAACCTTGTCCAGGAAATGATCCATCCAGCTCTTTTGATTAAGAGAAGCATCATTTCTCTGCTTTAACTATGTGAAATGTCTCTGTGTTGAAACTAGGTGATGCATTTAACAGTAGATAGGTATTTTCTTTAACTAAAGGCAGTATTCCCTTCCCTTCTTTGATATCTCATGTTTCAATGTGAAATTTCTCCTCCACTTTGTAGTGTCCTTGGTAATTTATTGACCTTTGAAGTCTGCATATTAGCATGTACACTTGATACCTAACCTCTAAGTGAGACACATTTTTTGTAGTCCATTATTGTCTTTTGACTGAGAACAGATACAATGGTAATTGATCAATCTGGGATGAAAATGGATTAAATGGATTTGAAAAGTTTTACTTCCCCTCAGTATCTTTCCCCTAAGCTATATGTGGTTCTCAGTGTTTCTTGTCCTAAGGTGATACTGTCCATTTTTACACCAACGTGAAATTAGCCATCGTGGCTGTATTCTAGAGCCACCTGGTGGTCCTCAGCGCTCCTGAGTCTCTAGAGATTACGGGTTTACCGACCAGAGGCTTTCTTCACTGGTCTCCAAGATTACAATATATAGATTGAATTAAATGATGAGAAGATCTGTTGAAAAACAATGGAAAGCTGCCCCATGGTAGAGGATGGACTAGATGGGTACATATATTTCCCTGATACTTTAGATCAACATAAAGAAATGTTCAAACCTGCAGAAGTTAACAAAAAGTAAGAGTAGCATCTTTATAGACAGTTGTCTCATCCAGCACAGAAAGTAGCAATCAAGTGGAAATGTCAGGCACAGAGGAGCAAATCTCTGCTACAGTACAGTGAGTCTAGTTGTCATATTTACTGTGGGACTATTCAAAGCACTTCTATCAGAAGACTACCAACATGCAGTCTTTTGAGCCATTCTTTTGATTCATAGTTTGAAATGCAATGATCCTTTTTTCATAATGAAGACAATGATTTCACATGTCTGTAGTATCCTTCAGCTGGGTGAATCACAAACCACTTAAATTTCATACTATTTACAGATATTGCAAATAGAAACTTGTGGGACACTGAAATAGGACTGTTATTCTCCTTATGCCAAGAGAAAATGGAAACAGATGGAAAAGCCAGTTTAGTAACTGCCTGATACACATCTGTCTTCCTCCTCTCCTCTACAATATGGTAACTGAATTGTGAAATCCTTTCTTTTTGCAAATAATTTCTGTAGTTCAGCAAAGTAAGCATTATGAGATATTTTTCTTGGTGAATCTTGTAAATATTGAGCCGTGACTGGGGTGCATACATGCTGGCAGAAGCCAAGACATGCAAATGTTTCTGGTTTTCTGCCTGCTATATATATGAGAATAGTCTCCAAGAATAACTTTTTAAAATCTGCAGTAAGTCTGGGCTGATACTCTTGTGCTTGAGAGGCTAGAAGTCATATCTATAACTCTTATATCTTCAGAATTTATGTAAGTATTACTTTTCCATTTTTTTCTTCACATCACTTCAAAACTTCCTTTCAGATCTTACACTTTGTTGATAAAATAATTCTGAGGCACACAAGTTTCCCAGTTCTTTTTCTGACTTTTATTGGTCAGGTAAATGTTTACATTTTCTTTTTCAGTGGTGCTTCCTTCAAATTGAATTTTCAATCTTTGAGTTTATTTGTTCAAAATCAGTCAAAAACTATGTGGATCTGATTTTTTCTGCCATTCTCCTTATCTAAAAAATTTCTACCCATGCTAAAAGAACAGCCAAAGGCAGGTAGCATCTGTTAACTTTCGCAAGCAACTTTATTTTATCATATTCCTATTTTGACAGCTCACTATTGTACCCCTGAACAATAAGAGAGCTTGTTTCATGAATCGCTACAAAATACCTTTCAGACAGTTATGATCTCAGCACAGTTACCATAGACCTGTCTCAGATTCTTTGCCAGTCTTAAAATCATAAACAGTCACATTGAACCTGAGTTCTGTCACAAGAGCAAGCACTGCAAAAGGCCATTGCATCTAATGAAAGATAATGTACAACTACTGAACTAAGATTTACTTAATGGAACTGTAATAATCCAGGACAAACACAGGTCCAAAACAATTTACAGACAGTTAAAGACAGAGTTCAAACAAAATTGTGTATTTTGTCTTTGATCATTGACTACAGCAGGATATTGATTAACAAAAGCCTAGAAGAAATAATCAACCTCTAATCTCACAAACTACCACATATAAATTATAACATGCTTTGTTACATTTTAGCATGAACTTACAGTTGTTTCCAAACATACAGGGCCAAAGTTATTCCTAGTTTAACTGTGCCAAATTCTGCAGAATTAGATGGAGAATGAGCTAAAGTAATTGAAATCAGTATGTGGGTGTGGATAGTTCAATTTGGGGAATCCAGAAAATGAACTAAATGACTCTAGGATAAAGTAGTTTTATGTCAGATTTGATCTATTGAAATTCATTAGCTTTAAAATCTATCTGAATAACGAAAATATACATTATCTTCCAAGACAGTGCTTCTCGAAAATGTTGTAGATTTATGTTGGGGTTTTTTTTTAAAAAAAGGAAAATAAAAAGACAAAAGAAGGGGGAGAGGGGGGAAGGGGAAGTGGGGAGAAGAAGAAAACGTGTCGCTAAAACCTGAGAATGATTTAACAAATTTAACCATCAAGAACCTTTTTCTTGATGGAATATTGTAAACAAAGACTTGCCAACATGGCGTCACTGAGGAAAATTGATCCAAATTACCTAAAGGTGTTTTTTCACAGTGGTTTTTATATACCATGTTAAGGACTAATTCAGAATTCAAGTGGCCTTAATTAAATTTAGCTTTATTATTTCCAAAGTAAATTCAAGTGACTAGCATTGCAACCATTTCTATTCTGATTTGAACCATCTACACAGGTATTCAATGTTGCTTAACTAATCCATTTAGAAAACTAATTAGTCTTAATTTTCCTTGATGTTCTCACATAAATAGGCTTACAGCTATGTACTAAGAAAATCCCACCTTGTATAAAACATCAGAGTGGAAATATAAGAGTGGAAATGCCTACACCATATTTTATGACAGTCAAGAAATCAGGGATTGATGGTTGCAGTCAGCATCACTTCGAAGAGATGAGCAAGAGGTAGTTTTTAAAAGCCAGTTCTGTTGAGTCAGACCAAACTGTCTCCAGTTCAGACCTGCCTCCTCACATCCTTCTTTTAGCAAAACTGTAGGAAATTTTGAATCAGAGCTATGCTTCTAAACAATTTCATTAGCAAAGAGGAATTCAAGACATGACTGAAAGCTCAGGATAATAAATAACAAAATCGGATAGGCTCAGAAAAAGTCGAAAGCATGAATTGACATTAAGATAGATCAAGTTCCTAGGAAAATGGACAAGAAACTTATTTGCCAAAAAGATGGTCAGAGTATGGACTAGATTTTCTAAGGTATGTTATAGAAACTTAGTTTCAAATAAGAACTGGAGGGACAGGAGGGGAAGCACACAGTGTAAGGACAAGATTTAGAGACCTGCAGATACCTGGGCTTTGTGTCAGCACCTGATGCCTTAAAAAGCCACTGATTCCCTGAAGAAAGAGAAAGACAGACAGACAGACAGACAGAGAATAGTGAGCTAAGCAGAAAGAAAGCTTACACGGAGTGAGAAAAAAGTGATTCACTGCTAGCAGAAGTGAAGTCTGCAATAAATGGACCAGGGTGAAGTGAAAGCATACTTATAAATAAGAAGTTAGTATTGAAGCTTAGGGATGAGCTGTCTCATGACAACTCAAAGATACTCTTGCAGTAACAGTATATTGATTTTCTGCATTCAGGGTGAAGTAACCTGCTTATGGGAAAGAAATACAATAATTGCAATAGAGCAGTTGTCATACGCTGTAAGATCAAATGGACTACACAAACTTTAGAGTAAAACAGAGAGTAGAAAGGAATCTCTTACAGGCTAAATACTGCTTTTCTTTCATAATTCAGTGTTTGTAGGCTTTTTGTGAAAGTTTGAAATAAAAATCGTAAATTCACATCTAGATTTTTTTGTCCTCAGTGAGATTCCTACATGCAAGTTTGGGTACTGGAAACATAACTTGTTACCAAAACCAGACAGACAGTTACAAATTACAGTCTCTCTGAAACAAATGTACTGTTTGTTTTTTCTTTTTTTTTTCCCTGATAAAAAACTGAAAATAAAATTAATAAAACTGGAAACAACAAAAGGTAGCATCTTTTTATATATATATATATATATATATATTTTATATATATATACCAAATTCATTAAAGTATTTCCTTGTTACGCAAGAAAACATTTCTACCCTTCCTAGTGATTGTATGATGACAGTGGGATGTGTGCAATATTCATAACTTATCTCCATTATGGAAAGAGGACATTTAGAGCTAGTGCAGACCAAACAAGCCAGCAGAACACGTTTGTTGCCTTTTCAAAAGTGATAAGATGCCTGAGAGAGGGGTCTCTGAAAGGCACAAAACATGCAGTTGGAATAGGTTTCGGAGTAAATATCACTACATGATCACAAGTTATGGGCTTTAGAACTAAGTGAATTAATCTGCTATTAAAAGAGAAAAGGCAGATGGCAAGAGTGAGCACCATCATCTGTGCCATGCATCCACAGAGGAAATGGAAGATGAATGAAACATTTATTCCTGTAAAGAACTAGAGTGAAGAAATGAAAGTTACCCCAAGCATAACAAGACAGTTGTCTCCAAGTATTATAAGCCTGAAGACAGTAAGTCAAAATCATAATGAGACCTTTTTCTACTCTAGAACTAATTAAAATGGAATAAGAACAATTAGTTCCATCACTCAGAAAAGATAGTATTTGAGAGCACAATGTTTCACCAAAGAAAGCTCATCTGGGTATTCAGAAATTATGTTATTATGAAACATAGTAGGTAATGGCTATGTTACATTACATTACATTACCAATGTACTATATGTACATAACATAATGATTCAAAATAGAAGAGATACAAAAGAGAAATAAGAAGCCCAGCCATCTGTTTACCAAACCTGTCTTGTAAAAGTAATTCTAATAAATTCTAACAGTAAAAAATTTAGTTGAACCTTTCTTGGTTGTATGACTACTATGTTTTCATGGTGACACTTTAAGAATCTAACGACTGAATTTCCTTTTGTCTCAGACTACAATCATTAACTCCAATTGTGCCCTTAACTCTCTGTCATCCAAGGGGAAATAACATGGATTTCTAATGCTCAGATTCTTAATGTTAAAGTTTTTTTGCACATTAAAACTACATACTTTCTAGCTAGTGAGGAAACTAAATGCTAGATTCAGGACTACTCTTCAAGTAACAGGCTAAGTATTGTATTACACCAGATACAAGAACATACATATCTCTCCCATTAAGGTTAATGAGTTATGAATGTGAAATAGAAATTTGGGTCTAGGCTGCATCTATTCACATATTACCAATTAATTGATTGCCATGGCCTCAGTTAAAGACAAAATATAGTACATAAGTAAAAATGTTGATTAGTGTACAACCACCAGGTTATCAGTAGTATAAGGACAAGAATAATGTTGGATTTCTGTGGCTCCACCCACACTGTTGTGTGAAGCCAGTCCCAGGACAAAATAAGTGCCTGAGTCAATTGCTTCCATGCTGATGTGCCCTCAGGACTGACTAGTATCTACAGAGGAAAAGTCTCAGGTGTATTCAGTGCTTAGAGTAACCTCCAGTGCATACCTATTAGTAGCATGAATGACTTGCAAGACAGCCTTCAACTCTCCTATCCACCTTTGCAGGGACAGCCTTTCTAGAAGGTGGAATATCAACAGTCCTACAGATCAGTGCAGGCTGCCTACAACAGGTCTAGTGCCAGACAATACTGGCACTAGAGAGCAGTTGTACCCTTATTAAGCAGAAAAAAAATATAACATTTTACTGGGGTTATACCACCCAATGATACTTCTTTAGGAGTGGCTAAATTAAACCTGTCAAACCTGAACACACAGAGGACCATCATAAAATTTTACCAACTTTTTCTCTTGGCCTGGGGAGACAGCCTGGGGAAATGATGGTCACTCTACTGCTCTAAAGTGCATTATTTGTATTCCCAATCCTGTGGAGCAACTGCCCACTTGCTCACACCTTGTCTATGCCCATGCACTCCAAATGACAGTGACTGTGAGTCCACCTCTGGGAAACGTTTCTTTCCATCAGCTGCAGAATAGTCCAGGACATACAGCAGAATCATCTTTCTCCCTTCCTAAAAGTTATAAAGAGGCAGGAGAATTATGAAATAAATGACTGCTGGACATGGTGAAAAATGTTTATTTCTTTCACTGTCATACATTTTTCTGGGGATTAGATGGAACTGGTGAATGATGCTTTGATGATTGTATTGAGAAGAACATAAAGGGCACCTAGATCAAAGGGATAGATGTTGTTTTTCTGAATGATGATAAATACATAATAAGCAACAACAGTCACTAGATATTGTTATTTTTTTCCTTTCTCTGCTAATAGCTGCTTAAAGAAATAAACTTTCAAAATCTTATTTCTCAGTCATTTAAATGTCAAGGAAAATTATGCAAAAAATAAAAGCCACAGACAGTGTAACATCTAGAAAAATTACTAGTAGGTTTTAGAGGTTACATAAATTCCATTCAGGAAAAATCCCTTCTGATGAAGCAATCTCTTAAGTCCATCTCAAATGCATGGATCGTGAGTAACTATGTTTCCAATGATCTCTCAGGAAATCTCCAGAAGCCCACTAAAGGCAAAATCGAAAAGTAAGTCTTTGGAGAAGTTCCACATCCCTCTCTCATCATCCATTCATTGTTTGTAGGACTATTAAAACAAAACTTAGCTATCAGCAAGCCTCATGGAGTTTATTTTGCTTTTTTGACAGAGTGAACAGCAGGAATCAAAGCTGTGTGCACCCACAAATCAATGTTTGCATTCATTCCTAGACAAGGTGTTTATAACAGTATATTCCTGCTTCCTCCTCTGTGTTATGCTTGGGTTACTTTGGTCTCACTAAAGACAGAATTAATATTAATTTTGTTTTTAACTCCTTGTTTCAGTACAAAAAATGTAAAAAGAATCAGTCACAGGCTTTATCTATTTCTGCCCATTGACAAAAAATACATAACAGAAATAAGACAAGATGAACTCTAGCTGAAAAAAGAACCAAATACTTACCACTATTTTATGCCTACTTTGCATCTCAACTTTGCATTTGTTATCTTTATTGTTGCACTGTTTTCATTATTTTCTCAAGCACCATAGGAATGATTGTGACTCACACTGTTTTGCAATGCTAAAATAAAATCTCATCCAATATAATGTGGTGAAAAAACATTGTTTTCAACAAAGTTATATCAGTTTATTTCAACTAGGGATCCAGATTTGTAACGTCATAAACTTCAGTTGCTCATTTATACACTTTTTAAAGTTAAATAAAATAAAATTGCACCTATGTGAAGATGACTTCTAGTTTGTTTTTCTCACTTGGTACAAGAAGATAGTTCTTTGAGAACTAGATCAATAAAGAGATTTAAGTAGCAGAATCGATGTGCACAAAGCCTAAGCCCAATGTTTGTATGTCCAAAACAGCCACTCTTTGGTTGCTTAATCCTGAAGTTATTTAAGTGTCTGCCAGTAAACACAATCATATGACAATAGTAAACAACTTAATGCCTACCTCTTTCCTCACAGAAAAAAAAAATCAGACAAGGCATTTTCCTGGTCTCTCTCTCCTCCAAGGCGTAGTTTAGTATTTGAAGAAAAGGTGTTTTGGTCTACAAAGTGTTTGAGCATGACAGCACTTCTCAGGAAACTAACTAAATCCAGAGGTGAGGCATTTCCTTTGAGGCTACCGTATTATGCACAAGCAATTATTTGCAAGGTCAGAGCTAAGCAAGTGACTCAGCCTTATGACTAGTATTCCCATGTTGGAAAAATGTCGTTGTGTCCCGTTCCATTAAATATGTTTCTTATGCAAAATAAACAGCTTTGAAGAGCCATATCAACCCCTTCTATGCACTCAGCGGTCGGGTTCCAGCTGGGTCCCAAACTCTGCTCTGTTCAAATCTCTAAATGGCTTTTATATATCCATGTTTAGTAGCCTAACTCAGCTGTTACATAGACATCTTCAGAATTTACTTTAGGAATCTGGAGTCTGAGCACTTCAAGTTAAACCTTACTAAAACAGAGCCTAAGTGTCCTTAATGCATTTAGCTTTTAGACAGAAAATAACCCAGAAAGACTTTACAAGTTGCTAACACAGGACTTTGTGGAATTCATATCCTAAAAGTAAGATTGTGATCATCAAATTCCACGCTTCAGAAGCCAGAAAACTTAAGGGTTTACATGGATTTGGCATTTACTTATCAGATTGCAACATATTCCTTGATATGAAACTCCTGTGCAAGCAAGGGACACAGGCTGAATAGTGAAGTGGTGAGATGTCTGGTTCCTGGTCAGAGCCACCTGCCAAACAGCACAGACCTGAACAGGTACTGGACTTAGTAACTGAAATTTGGAGTTACAACACTTACCGATAGGAACAGGAAGTGAGGTTGTTTAGCCACTTTTGTTAAAATATGCTGCTCATCCTCTGTGTGAAAGCCCACACTCCCCAGCCACAGAGACATCACTTTTAAGGCCCTTTCTCAACCCACAGGGATTCCACCAGGACATGCAGGTGAGAATACAACATTAAATAGCTATAGACAGAGCAAGTGGTGGTGAGATCTGCTTCCAGATGAGTTTTTAATGCAATGTGTAATACATTAAAAGCATAGAAAACACAGCCCTCAGGCTCCTCCTTCTCCACTCTCAGCCATGGACTTTAACCATTCAGCTAGACAACCTCAGCTTTGCCCTGCTCAAAGTAGTGTCTAAACATCTGCAGCAAAGCTAAAATAATTAAAATTGAGAATAATACATTTTAAGCTATTAGATCACATATGGAAACCTATTATTCAGGCAAAATGAAAGACAGCAAACAAGATGTAATGTATATTACTTTAAATCTCCTCAGAAAAAGAGAAAGAGGGATGTTTAGAAGTGAAATGTAGAAACATAGTGTTTTCCAGAAACATACACACAAATATGTACTTCATAAAATCTAGCCTTTTGCTATCTTCTAGGGAGAAACCTAGTTCAGCTGCAACACTACTTTTTACACACAGTAAAAGATGCCTAAGAATAAACCACAAAATAAATACAGATTTCAGCTTTGTTTTTTAAAAAAAACCCAAACATTTTATAAGCAATAGTAAGTAGTGAAGAATGTCAGTTTCTGTCATTTATTATTTTCCAATTTTTCCCTTAACAAGGTAACTTTGAGGTAAATTTGCAGTAAGATCAGAAGGCCCAACATAAATCACTTAAGCTCATTAAAATTACATTGACAGGAATGGGAAAAAAAAAGAAAGAAAAGGTATTAAATCTGCTACTCTGATTTTATCATCAAGATATACAAGATTCCCAAGGCCCATAACAGACCAGCTGGTTTTAAAATAAAGCATTTTTCCATCAGGCATTCCTCTACTCTTTAAGGCTAATTGGCAGTGTGCACAGAAGAATTATTGAATCTCAAATTATCCACTTCTGATAGCACATCACATCTGTTTGTCTGTCATTCTGGTGATACACTGGGATTGTTGAATAATTTGTTTACAAATAGGAGAACAATCTGTGCTAAAAGTTTTGCAGATGAATAGGTACATCTGGAGAAGAACAACATTGCATTGATTGTCTCAGAATAGCCCAGGCATACTGGAAAACATCCTTTGCAGATCATTAGTCAACAAGATGCCTTGACTTCACAGCTCTGTTAGTTCGAGCTATAAGTCAAATGCTGTCTCTAACTCCAAATAATGGTGCTTTTTGCATTTACAACTAGTGATTTCTGTAGCATCAGTACATTTTTTTCCCAGTCTCAGTTTCTACTATCAGACTGATTTTTGTGGAATTGCCTGCACATGGCCCTTTCGGTGACCTTCAGAGGAAAGGTGTTGAAGTATGCTTCACTGGAGAGCAAGCTAAGGGCCAGTAAGAGATAAGAGCTTTAATAAGAAACCTCTGACACAGGTGGAGGAAAGCAAGCATCATCCAACCAGGTGGCTATCACTGCTGAGAGAAAAAGAGGCATTTCTGTGTAGGCAAAAAAATGAAATAAAGCAGTGATTTCAGTGTATCCTTCTGTGTTTAATTGCTTCTTTCTATAAGAATCATATATCTTTCTGGTTTTGGTAATTTCTTACTGTAATCTTAAACATTACAGCACATAATGTATATTCAAAAGGAAAGTGTTAGAATATTTTAGTATTTCTCCTTTAGCCAAAGTGTTTCCTTTAAATGGCAGGGCTACTATTTTGTGAAATTGGCAGCAACAGAAACCTTTTCCATTATAATAAAGTTAGAGTAAATTCCAGAGCCCACTGAGCACCTCTCCACAAATGGACTTTGTTAAAATCACTGCAACTCATCTAACTAGTAAAGAATAAAAATCTAATGAGGATTTGGTATTAAGAAGACACACTGCATTCTATTTACTTTCAAATTCCTTGAAATGCTGTCAGTTGTTGTACTTGGCTAAAGCATGACTTCAGAAACGCTGAGATTTTTATCTCATTCTGGTACCTATGTACCTCAAGATGTTTGATCAGTAACAAAGCACTCTACAATTAGTCATCATATCCTGAGCTGGAGAAAATAAACATATATTTCTATTTCTTTGGGATTTAGTCAGACAAGAAGAAAATGAACGTGACCTTCTATGCTCACCAAGATCTCCTAAGCAGGATTCTGTACTGGGCAGGCAGATGTGGTGGAACACTTCAAGACTAATTTCAGGATTAAGCTATATCAAATTTAGTGAAATTTCTCAAACTTTATAATAAAGAGAACTGAAGTTCATTTCTTATTCAAAATCAGTTTGAAAACAAAATGAAGTTATAGAATCCTGTGGCTCCATAAAAAAGAAATTGTGCCTGTAAGAGGTCTGGTATTACTTGTATAAGTGCAAATCCCCCTTTAAGTTTAACTTGCTTTAAATTTTGAGATATCTGCTAGTTACCTTGCAAGAACTAGATGAAATTTGACCAGCAAATATTAGATGGGATGAAATTAGTTGGCATTTATCAGATATAGAGTAGTGAAGGACAGCACGGAAAAATTAGCAGAATTATCAGGAGTCAAAACCCAGAAAATCTTACATCATTCCCAAATTCCATGGTTTTACAATATACCATTGGTACACGTTACCATGTCTGAACCTCATTCTACCCAGGTCCCTGCAAGATATGGCTAGTTTGTTTACTTCTATCTATCTAGATACTGTGATTTTATAATACATATCAGAAAATTTTGAGCTCCAATTCCACTGCTGCTGACAGGAACAAAGCTTCTGAGTATGACAAAATAGTGTTAAAGATTCACAAGACAGTAACAGAAAATATAATAACAAAGCCAAACAGAAAAACTTAACTGTTCTGGGGACACCGCAAACCAGAAGCATGGATCTGGTTAACAAAAAGGATCACGTGTATCAGCAAGAATAAGAAAACAGGTCAATTAATGACTTGAAGTTTCAATAGACTGAGTTCACACAATGAAATGCATACAGTAGAAAAGGCTGCATGTCCAAAAAAAAAAAAAAAATTAAAAAAGATAAAACGTCTAAGTCTCTTGGGTAACTTAGATGAGCTCTTGTTCAACAAATAAATCAATAAGCCCTTTTCCCTCATTTACAACTATATATATACACATGAAAGCCCATCCAATAGGTGCTAATGCTTAGCACTGTACCACCTAATCGGCATCCTCATTCCAGAGACATTATCAGGAACTGTGATTTATGTGCTAAGCACATTTTGAACATTCAGAAAATCATTATCCTTACATTGATCGATGTGCAAAATAAAGCAAGGGCAAAAAGACAAGTTGGCAGATGTGAGAAAAAAGGGAAAATAATATGTAATTCATATATGTCAGCCTGATTCACATAAAGCAGCACAACTAAGGCAGCTATGAAAAAGTAATTTTACATAAACAGCTGAGGCATCTTGCAAATAAAATACAATAAATTCTCTGGTGCAATGACATTGATAGAGCAATGGAAATGGAGATGAAATCTACACAAAGCACTGTAAAGACCAAAAAAACTCAAAAAAGTTAAAGTTTAAGTTACATATAGGTAGAATATTATTTTATAGTTACTATGGATAGTACTTAATATGAATAAAGGAGAAGAAAAATACAAAGGTAACAAGCATAGGGATTCAGAAAACTGCTTGTATGTTCTTAATGAAGCTAAGGATATTCTGGTTTATTCAAATTACATTGAAGTTCACAAAATATGCTTAAGAACAGACACCCAAGAGACAGGCTGGATTGAAGGACTGAACAGAGATGGTTGAGGTAATGCTGGAAAGAGTGCATCAAGTCATCAGTGAGGAAGTCAGCTGATTAAAGTCACCTGAACATAAAATGTGACAAATGAGTCATTGCAGAAGTCAACAGCAGAGGACAGATTTGGGGGATGACTTCAGTGGAGTTAGGCACAGGCAAGGGGTATTCCCTTCAGTCAGTCAAGGAGCCAGTCTGGTTCCTGCATGTTCTTCCTGGTGTTTGATATGAACACAAACCACTGACACCCACACTGGCCCTGCAGCACAGGTCATTCTGTTCCAGCTTTTGAGCACCACAGCAGCTCTTCCAGCAGAGACCCCCTCTTGAGTGAGTGGCTGCATACTTGCCATGGACCTTGCAGAAACCAGTCTCCACAGCAACCAGTGCAAGCTTGGGAGAATGGGCGTGGTGCTATCTGTCAGGCTTAAAGAGGGTAGGTCCAAATACAGTGTAGATTTTTTCCTCAGTGCAGTCTTTAACATCAAGTCATTGTTTGTTTGAGACTTAGAAGTAAAGAAGGTAATGCTTTATTCATGCAGAAAAATACTGCAAAATTACCATTACTTATTGAATGAAAAATAGACATCAACAATCACAGAATAAGACACTTCTTTCTTTGATCAGTAGCACTTTATGCAACTACTAGCATAATTTCTTTTAAATGAAACAAAACAGCAAATAACAGACTAACATCAAGAATCACACCAAGAATACAATTACCTCCTGAACAAATTGTGGAGATAACCTTGCATTTATTGGACAACTGGTTTATTTGCAGGAAAATACTGGTAATAAATGATTGTTACAGACAGGTATGATAATTTTAGAGACCTTACAAAACCAGTTTTTGCTGTGAACCAAATGTGATGTACCTGTAGTGCAAATAGCTCTACTAAGGCTGAACAGTCACTCTCCACACAGAGAAAATACGTATAAACTGAATTTCACACACATATACATGAAATCGTTAAATGAGAACTGTTAAATGAAAAATTGTGCCTAATTTTAATTTCCAAAATAATTCAAGAGGATGGAAAGCTTCCTGTGATGGCAATACATTTTCCTAGTGCTAATTACTGAGAACAAAAAGAGCTACACACCTTAGCAATTATAACTTCCTCTAGTGAGAAAGGCACAAAAAGTCTGATTCTTGTTTGCAAAAAGCAATTTCTCAGCACTTTGCCTTTGAAAACATAATTTGCAGCTGTTTCAATGCCCTCTTATCCTGCCAGGTATGTTTGAGTAGACTTAAATAGAGAGCATTTCCTTGGTTCCAAATAACTTCTCAAATTTATTGTATCTGTTCAGAATTAAAATTCTAAGTAAGAAAACTGAGATTTCTCTTTTTTAAAACAATCAATTTTCAGGGGAATTTATTTATTTGCTCTTTTCTGGAATAAAAATAATACTTTTGTTGTCATTTTTGTGAAACAAAATATTACTCTGGCCAACTTTAGGTTTATTTCACTCCACCAGATCTCTTCCTGCTTTTCTCTATCTCTTTGTATAAACACACATTGAGTTTCTTTTTGTTCATATTTGATTGTTATTGCAAAACTACCAGAAGATCTGAGTGAAACAGTCATCATAAAGGAAAAAGCTAATTTGGCCATAAAGAAATCCATACTCTAGAGAAGTTAATATCAAAATCAATGAACAGATAACATTTCATTTTAAGTATAAGCACCTGAGATCACATTTAACTGTTCTACCATAGCCCCTTTACATTTTAACAACGTAAACCAAAATTTTCCCAATCCTTGTCTTTCCCAGACTCTTCATCCTTCTGGTCCCTATGTTACCTATGGAAAACAAAAGGATATAAATGATCTGATTCTGAATTGTGATGTGTGTTTTAAAAATATAGTAAGATAATTAAAGTGGGTAATCACTGTTTCTTGTTTTGGGGAAGATGGGTGGGAAAGAGAACAAACTTACTTTCTTATCTCAGAATGATTCATGGTTTGAGAAATATTGGAATATCACTTCCCATTTACACTTCTTCCAAACAGAAGTGCTCCAATTGTGTCGCTCCTCCTGACCATTTCTGTAGGCCTTCTCTGTCCCTTCCTAACTTTGCTATGTGCTCTATAAGACAGGAGGTTTAGAGATGTATTTAGTGCTCTTAGCTTGCTGGATGGCATTTTCAATTGTGTGCTCTTCCTCCTTCATTCCTTGATAGTTCTCTGCCCAGGTGCTTCTGGGTGTTCTCAAATACCACAGTTAATGATCTCTTATCATTTAGTCTTACATTAAATACACTTACAAGCAAAGAATTAAAACTCAAAAGATTACATATCAAGATTAGATCCAGAAATGCCAAATATAAAGCATGCACCAAAACAAAAGTAATCTCTTTTTATGTCAGCTTGCAGAGCAGCTATAATATGAGCTGACAGTGACAGAACGGGCATAGGCTTCCTACAAACTGGAAGGCAGGCTGATTCCAGTTTAAGGACTGGGAAACTATGTATCTCTAAACCAGGGAAAAAACCAGAGTTGTTCAAAGCACACCCTAGCATTTCCAAAAGCTGCATAATATCTTCTGCTTAATATTTAGCAATTAACATCAAGCCCCTGGTCATCACATCTTGTAATTAGGATACACTATGCTGAAAAAAAAAGACACCACCCCATGACTACTCATTTTCTCACCAATCTAGAGGACCATCCCTCTTCATCAGACAGATCAAATTCCCAAGAACCAATCTCCAATTCAGCAAAAGAATTTAGGCAAGTGTTTCAGTATATATATTCATATTATTGGAGTCGGGGACAGAGACAGAGCTCAGGGGTTTGGTTTACATACTTGGTGATATAGTGGGCAGCTTTTGGCAGATAGAAATAGGCATAGGATTATGCCTATAATAGACCAAGGATGCTGCAAGTACTTTTCAGAAACAAATACACTACAAGGTGGGAGATAAAATGCAGGGCTGGTAATACAACACCAATGGATTTTACTTGTGTCTCTCCTGCTGATTTATTGCATAAGATTGGAAAAATCACTCTGCCAACCTTTTTGGCTGTTCAGCCTGGAAAAGAGAAGGCTTAGGGGAGATCTTATAGCAGCCTTCCAATACCTGAAGGGGGCCTACAAGAAAGCTGGGGAGGGATTTTTTATAAGGGCAGTTAATGACAGAACAAGGGGAAATGGCTTTAAACTGAAAGAGTTTAGATTAGATATTAGGAAGAAATTCTTCACTGTGAGGGTGGTCAGATACTGGAACAGGTTGCCCAGAGAAGTTGTGGATGCCTCCTCCTTGGAAGTGTTTAAGGCCAGGTTGGAGGAGGCCTTGAGCAATCTGATGTAGTGGAAGGTGTCCCTGCTCATGGCAGGGGGGTTGGATCATCTAGTTGAATCATTTAGTTGCAAGATCTTTAAGGTCCCTTCCAACCCTAACCATTCTATGATTCTATAACCTGTAGCAGGTACAGGTTGAAGACAATTACTGTTAATTCAATTTAGGTGAAATCTTGGAAGTTTCATTTAAAAGATTTATCTGAATGTCAAGTAGGAAGTTTGAGTAAAAAGTAATCTCAATCTCACAGAAGTAATATAAAGCTGCATACAAACAGAACCTTACCTTCCACAGCCTGTACCTCTCTCATCCTGTTGTTGCCAGTCAATGCACATCTGTCAGCAGCTACCATAAAATATACAGCTGAAGAGAGAGACAGGATAAATATCTCCTTTTGGTCCATTTAAATAAAGATTGCTTTTTAAAAAGGAATGTGTATTTGTATCTCCAAATTATATCCTTATCTTGCCAGTGGCTATACTCCTCACCCAAATTAAGCCAGGATTTGGCACATTAATAATCAATAATTAAGTAGCAAAGATAATTATAGAGCCAATGGAGAATTTACAGAGAGGAGTTGTTAGTTTATAAATTGATATTCATTATAACAGGAGTTTTATTATGAGGCCTGTGTAGCTGTCAGTAACAGGCACCTGCTTTCTGCCACCCTGAGATTTTAGACCATTACAAAGAACAACAATCATTAGGAGGTAAAGAAGGAAAAGGCAAATAGTTGTCTTTGCTAACAAAAGCAATTTCTGGCCAAGTATCAATTTTAGCACCCCCCACAAGTGCTAGAAAGTGTAATGAAGCCAGTGAAGCAATGCTGCCTGTCTTCTGTTTTGCCAGTGTGAGTCATTCATTCACTATTATCCTGGGCTAGAGCTGCCTTGTCTAATGAGGCTAATGAACTGTCTGCTATATCTCTCTGACATTGCTGACATACAGAATTGAATAACACAGCACCACTTGGAAAAAGTAAATGCAAAAACATGTTTAAGTAAATGAGTCTGCATATCTGAAGGAGCACAGCAAGCATCACACTCCTTCCTCTTCTCATTTGAACCCCTTGCGTGATTTCACTTGCAACATTTTTCAGTTTCTCATGTTGATATTAAAGATCTTTTATTTCCTACCCAAATTCCCACACTATAGCCGTCACTGTAGGATCCATGTGTCTATATAAATGAGTAAATAACTACTTGTTAAACAATGCTTTAATAACAGTGGTTATTAAACATTCACCTTAACCCAATTACTTCTGCTGTTAAAGAAGTCACAATACTTCCAGTGAATATTTTCACAGATGTTAATTTTTTGGTTGGTAACTCAGTTATGGGGCAGTGTGATTTCCTCTAATGCACAGTAACAGGACAAAGACTATTTAAAAGACACTTAAACTTTCAGATTGATGATTATGTGAAACTGAAGTGACAAATAGATTTGGGATTAGTATTATGAGTAATGATCTTTTCACTGAGCTGGAGTAAATTAGTTACAACTGGAAAGCTATTCCACTGAGAGGGGAAAAGTCCTTGGGTAGGTTGTTGAACAACACCATGTCTTTTCTTATCTGGCCTGCCTTGAAGTCTGGCATGACTGCGTGTCCTCCCCTCTACCCCAGCAACACAGAATAGACAACAGAAAGACTAATCTTAGTGAGACCTCAGCTGGTACAGAAGTTAGTAGGATTTGTGAGATAGTTCACTTTGTCTATCTGATTCTCAGTGAGAAACTACTACAGTAAGATTACCTTTTACAGTAAATTAATTTTTAAGTTAAAACTTTAACATAATAGCAATAGTGACAAGTTTGCCTAGAACGCCAATAAAATAAGCACACCTGATCTGTAAAGCCAAGATAACAGTATAAAAATTTTACATGTGGAAAAAAGTACTTTGAAATACCTGAATATAACCAGCTAATCTGGCTAGATCCATCTCTGTTTAAAGGGCAATAAATGACTCTTAACACACGCAGACTAACTCAGCTCCTACTGAATTAAACAGTGGATCCAATTTGTCTTCAGTTAGTGCCAATCCATGATATATTACCTCTGACCACAGAACTAGAACTCACTGAAAGAGCATTTATATTTGTAAACTCACTGAAAGAGCATTTATCTAAAGGGCACTATGACAAACTCTCCCTTTAAATTATTTGTTGACCCATTTTGCTACAGGAGAAACCTGACACACTTTCATAGAAGAAAGAAAACAATAACAAGATGGAAAAAACAAGCTTCTAGTTGAAGATAAAAGATAAGGATAAATAAATTTGACAGACACTGATGAGCATAATTTGACAAAAATTCAGTCTTTTGAGATTCTAAATAAGTAAAGCAGAGGGAATGCAAACCATGAAAAAGCATTTTAAGACAGTGTAACATAACAAAAAAGCATAGATCTACTATTATTGTGCTCTTGACTCAAAAGGTACCCCTACTGTACACATACAACGAGGTATAATAAAGTAAGGTACTGTATTTTCTGTATTTCCTATTTTGAACTATTATTTTTCACTGACCTAAAAACCTATGCTGAAAGTATAAGCAATTTATGGAGAACTATATGCACTGAAGTGACTGTAAAACCACAACTAGAGAAAAATAGTCTTCTCCAGAGGATGGACCAGATAATCTAAAGGAAGCCCCACATATGCAGCCTACAGAGACCACCTGGCTCCTGTCACATCAGCTAATTTCTTCCTAATATCTAATCTAAACCTACCCTCTTCCAGTTTAAAGCCATTATGCCTTGTACTATCACTATCTGCACTTGTAAAAAGTCCCTCCCTAGCCTTCTTGTAAGCCTTCTTCGGGTACTGTAAGGCCACTACAAGGTCTCCGCAGAGCCTTCTCTTCTCCAGGTTGAAAATCCCCAACTCTCTCAGCCTGTCCTCATAGGAGAGGTGCTCCAGCCCTCCGATCATCCTTATAGTCTTCCTCTGGACTCTGTCTATCAAGTCCATGTCTTTCTTGTGTTGGGGGCTCTAGAACTGGACACAGGACTCCAAGTGGGGCCTTATGAGAGCCAAGTAGAGGGGCAGAATCACCTTCCTCAACCTCCTGGCCACGCTTCTCTTGATGCAGCCCAGGATACGGTTGGCCTTCTGGGCTGCAAGCGCACATTGCTGGCTCATGTTGAGCTTCTCATCCACCACAACTCCCAAGTCCTTATCTTCAGAGCTGGTCTCAAGCCACTCATTGCCCAGCCTGTATTTATGTTTGGGATTGCCCCAACCCTGGTGCAGGACCTTGCATGTGGCCTTGTTGAACTTCATAAGGTTAGCATGGGCCGACGTCTCAAGCCTGTCAAGGTCCCTCTGGATGGGATCCCATCCCTCCAGCATGTCCACTGAAACACACAGCTTGGTGTTGTTGGCAAACTAGCTGAGCGTGCACTCAATCCCACTGTCCATGTCACTGACAAAGATATTAAACAGTGCCAGTCCTCATACCAACCCCTGAGGGACGCCACTCGTTACCAGTTTCCACTTGGACATAGAGCCATTGACCACAACTCTTTAAGGGTGACCATCCAGCCAATTCCTTATCCACCAAGTTTTCCATCTGTCTAATCTAAGCCTCTCCAACTTAGAGACAAGGATGTCATGTGGGACAGTGTCAAAACATGACATGCTTATGTCTATCTTTACATACAAAAATAACTCTTAAATTCTAGCCCTTATTTTCTTGATTTTTCATATTAATTAGTTTGAAATTGGAATAATAATTACCCATCTTTCAAATGCTTTGATATTCTCACAAATAAACCTCTCTGGAAATAAAAATTCTTACCATTTCTCAACTCTTTCACCATCGAAAGCAAGTATTTTTATTAACGTGACAAATCCCCTAGGAGCAATCACTTCTTATGTTTCATGGTACAAGTAATTAATGTTTTTATTCAACTTAATTGAGCCTGTGAATAGTATTTCAAGGGGGTTCTGTCCTCACCTACCTGGTATCAACCATAAGGTGAGAAGGAATAATTACTGTTTATTAAGTCTACATTAAATTTTTCACAGAAGATTTTCATGAGATGCCATAAGGTCGTATACTTACTGGAGTCATTAATCTTCTCTGGGCGTCTTTAATCAAGCAGCTCTGTCAGAACCATTATGTTATACCTAATCTCTAATAATTATGCAGTTTTTTATTTTTAAGAACCAATGTGTTACTGAATTATTTTCACATGTGAAATTGCTCTGCTTCAAACTCTGCATGACCCTTAGAATCAGTTTCACCTCATAAATATAAAGTACATATTTAGAATGATTTCTGAATCTGTAGCGAAAACACCATATGAACACGACATGCTGGTTTTAGACTACAGTGAAGTATTCATGTCAAGAGGTCAGGATGAGGATACCACATTTCTAACACAAAGAAAAATAACAGAAATAAAAAAAAAAAATTAAACTTGGTAGCTAAAGTTCACAGAAGAGATAGGCACAAAATGTCCATTAAAATAGCCTCAAAACATTGAATAGAATACCTTTAGGGGCTATATGTGTTTCTGTGTGGTACTTGCAAAGGAAGCCAGAATAAGCACAGTTGTCACTCGAATTTATTATAAGACTAGTTAGATAACATTTAACCTTTCAATTAATTAAGGATTCTCTTAAATGAATCCTAGGTCCCTAAAGCAGATTATATACTCACAAAATTTCTAGTCCTCTCTTAAATATTGCAGGTACAAAGTAGCTCTTATTTCACATAAATCAAAAGCTGCTCAGTAAGAAATGACAATTTATTTCTAATTATGGATCTACAAATAAAATATATTAATTATCTTAGCACCTGATTGAATATACAGTACAGCAAAGGAGCTGAACAGAAAGATCAAAAATATGACAAATAAATCAATGATACCTTTTCATTAAAGAATAAGAAAATATTTTTTTAAATATTGAGGTTTGTGGAAGAAAATAATTTTCGTAACAACTTTTAAAAGATAAACTCTTTCGAGAAATCATAAACAATAATATTAAAACATAAAGAAAGACTGTTGTGTCTTTTTTCCAGTTGTCTGCTATAAAGTCTGAATGTTAACTGCAATATATTCTCAGGAATGAACTTTGCCACTCATTATTTCCAAATGCAGGTGAAAAAACAGACATCTCCTTATAAGCATTACTAGCACATGAGTTCAGTCGTTCATTGCTGATGCAAAATAGAACTGTTCATAAACACAGAATCTAGAGAGTGCATATTGATGGCGCGCTTTATGTATTATTTCTTACACTTCTTTTAAAATTGTCTGAGACTTTTAATGACAAAATTTCTCTAGTAATAAGAATATTAGAATACTTTCTGGTAGATAGTCACATTTTAAAATGCTAAGAATGTGAGAAGTGCTGAGGACCATTTCTTTCATCTGAATAGTTCTATAGAGAAACCTGAAGTTTCTTACTTCAAAATCTTATAGTGAGATTTTTATAACTGTCTGCATCTGAAATTTAAGAAAATACAACTTTTTCTTTAAAGAATGCTTATTTTTGTTATTGTTTTTGGAGTTCTGTGTTAATCAACACCTAAGATGGGCAATCAACCAAGCTGAAGAACCACTCCAGGAAGGAGTGGCCACAACAAACATTTGCAGTCACTTCATTAATATACTTCAGACAGGTCCTCACAAAAAAACATTTTCATTCCCATCAGCACTCTATCAGCTATTTGGTCTCATGTAAACAAGACCAAAACAGGCACTCCACATAGGCGGTACACCTAGAGCAGCCACTGCAGAGGTTTCCTCCAAACCTATGACAAGGTTTCCTATATGTTCTCTGAAAACAGTCTCATTTTCATGTGGAGGCAACACACAGTTTCTGTCAGGATGATAAAGATGCCACTTTGTACCTATCAGGCTGGTGAATGGTTAATTGCATGGATTTATAGATTAATATTCTGGGATCAGCAGTCTCAGAGGGAAATCTGATGTTCATCACTCAATTTCCTTTTCCCGAGCACGCTTTTCAACTTTATTAGATTTTTTTGCTGATTTGCTTTAATTAGCAAATTGTCAAAAAACCTAATAGCACTCCACTTTTGGGTCTTTAAAAATTACTTTGTCAATTATGTTGACTTCTCAGTGTTGCAAGCAAGAAACCTCAAGTAACAATATGGCTGTATTCGGTAATAACTGTGAAAAAGTAGGCAAAAGTAGGGACAATAAGTGAGATATCCTATATCTCACCATTTGAAATGACAAAATTATACAGGCCTTTAGGAGAGCACTTTGGTTTTCTAACCACTGTATGCAGCACAACAGTGTTCTGTTTTATACATTTATTTCAGTCAGTGACTAGGAATATAAACATTCATACCAACTATGCTCACAAACTTTTATTTTTCATCCTCACATAACTTTTTAAGTTACAGCAAAAAAATCTCTCCCCATAAGCAGTTTTCATTCTAATGTAGTTTAGTAATCTCACTAAAGTTGAGGGGGGCAGCTGGTGTGGGGTTGGGGGGTTAGTAGGGTAACTTACCTACAGTCAAGATTCACATCTTGAATTTTCCTTTAGCACAAGGAAGTGAAGCTCCTCATTCTGAAATGTAAGAGTAGGTTGGTCCATGTGAAACCAGGGCATCGATGGCATCTCTGCAGTCCTGAACATGGTACTGCAGATATTGACCTCTGTGTCTTCCTGCTATGCTCCACCATGGGGGAAATTTGGCAGAAGATGGTTCTGGTATAACTTAGGCATGGACATTTTAACTTACATGCACTACTGGTGAGGGAGCCTGGAGGAGGCAGGCAGGCCTGGCACTTGGCCGTATGCTTTATTCCACAGACAGCATTGCCTTTCCTGAACATGCCACTGTGGCTCCCACGCATGAAAAGTGAATTCATCTGGTGCCCCTAAATACCAGCCAAAATATCAGTGCAGCTAAATACACAGGAATTATTTTGAATAGAAATAAGTATGATGGACATCCAAAACCAAAGAAGAAATTAAATAAGTAAAAAAATCTGCCTTCCAAATGTCAGCTAAAATGTCTTTTCTTCTGGGCCCCCTAAACATTGTAAGAGGAACTCAGAAGGGGACAATAACAGATGTCAACGAGATCAGATTCTGTGAAGAAAAAGTGTCACCAGAAGAGGTGAAGTATGGCTCCTATTCATAATACAATTTTTGAAAATGCACAATCAGTCCCTTTGAGGAAACTCAACTAATGTTAAGTGAAGTATCCTTTCAATGTTAATGAAGTTTCTAGGGCTCCCAACATCTAGAAGTCATTACCAAAATGTCCTCCAAAGGTACAGCACCCATGCAGTAAGGAAGAGCAAGTTTTCTTTGTCTGAGACACTCTCCCTTGCACGTGCACTCTCTTCACAGAGGTAGAGCTTCAAGCAACCCAGAAAGGTCACTAGTCCTTCACCCTGCTCTTTAGCCATTTTTTTTTTTTGGGGGGGGGGGGGAAATAAAAGAGAGCAAAAGGAAAAGAAAGGAAATGTGGGTTTCCAAGGTTCCAAGGACTCCCATGGCTGTTGGGAAGGTGCATGGAGGCACTGATGGGCAGGATCATGGTGCCTAAAGTTCCTGGAATAGTTGGGCCAGGCAAGGTGGGGAACTGTTGGGTGGAATTTTGATATCCAAAAGTTTTTCGGATCTCTGTAAAAGACAGATTACTTGAATAAAGAGAGAGCATAAATTATTAATTATTTTCCTTTCATACATTGACCTAAAACACTTTCTTGCAACATTTTAGAAGACCCAGAAGTGAAAGCTTCCATAAGGGATTCCACAGGATTCAGCATTTGATAGCCTGCAGTACTTTTACTGAAAATTAGTTTAAATATTTTTATCAATGCAAAGGCCATACAGCTCAATAATTCTTATGTGATGACAGTAGGACAGTAATGAGGACAGGAAAGTCATATAAGGTTTTGGATTTTGACGATTTCATCATTTTGAACAGTTTTAAGTCACAGATTTATGAATAAGGAATACAATCTTACCTTATTCTGGAAACCAGTGGATTGGAAAAGATGCAAATATCATATTGTTCAAGCAAATTTTTTCATGTTTTCAGCATGATGCTTCATTAGAAAAGATTTAAATAAAACCCAGCAGCATAAATAAGTCATATGAGTGCTCACTTAATTCTCTCTTTTTATGAGACTAGATAGAGATATACCACAGTGCTTTTTCAATGCATATAATTCTGCAGCCCATGCTTGAAAAAAACATGCTTTTCAAAACACACAGTTAATGAGGCTTGAAGAAATCATCTAACAGAGAAAGATGTAAAGAATTCAGTGTGCTTTGTTTATCAAAAGAAAATTGAGAGATGACTCAATAGAGAATAAATGTCCTTGTGGGCATAAAAAACAGTATGAAAAAATGCTTTAGGTAAGCACAACAAAAACACTTTTTGCTGTACTGGATGAACATTATAAATAAGGTTTTAATTTCTATAATTAAGGCTGATCAAGCATTTGAATAAATAAGGCAAAGTCTGTTTCTGTGTAGTCTGCTACCTTCATATCAGAAAACTAGGGTTTCCAAGAGATATAATTTCTTCAAATACAATTTGTTATGCACAACTGTAAAAAATACAACAGTCTGTGCTATACAGAAACTAGACAAAAATATTGGATTTATGCTGTCTCCTGCTTTTAAACATATGTGAATGAAAGTGAATTCAACATTATCAGGAAGTCCATGTTCTCAAGGACTGACTTCCAAGGCCCCTCTGTCTCACTGCCTGTCTCCTTTTAAAGCTGTCACTGGCCTTCCTAGCTATAAAAGGCTACAGAAGACTTATGGACCTGCAGTCCTGCTTGAACCAAAACAAGCAACTGCAGGAACCAACTACTTTGAATGCATAAAATAGTCAGAATGTTTAAAAATATTTAAAAATATTTTATAAGAACAGCACATGAAATGTAAAGCCCAAAATCTGAATTTTATTATTTTCATTATAGTGATTTATGATTTTATTATTTCTAAAGTTTTTTTTCATACCAAGAACTGGGATCTCAGTTCCATGCATAACAGAAAATCCACCCCACATCAACACATCTGTAATTTTCCCAAGACTATTAAATGAAGATTAAATAATCTTTCATTACTTTTATACTACATAACAATCAATATTATTGAGTTAAATGAACCATGAAAAGATACTAAGCAAAATAAGCAAATTTCTGACTCCTTTGTTCTCTATTGCTTTTTCTGAAGCTTGAAAGGAATCTTATAGGTGTAAAAGTGTTTAATTGGTTTATAGTTGAAGCTTTAAGTGAAAATGTATAAATAAACTCACACACAGTTGACATTAACAGAGCAGGAACATTATACCCTACTCTGCTGAAGATGTGTTTTTATCGCAGCTGTAAGTATGTGATAACAAATTGCAGTGAATTATTTATTTTTCATTGCATTTTCTTCCTTCATGGCTGATACACATTATATTCATTAAACTGGTGGGTATGTTATTCTAAAATATTTGTTGGAAAACTTTTGTACTCACAGAGACATTAGAGATTATCAAATAATCAAAAATCTAACAGAAATACAAAAAACACAATACAGAAATGATGATAAACAAATTTTCAGGTGAAAAAGTTGGAATTCCACGCTTCCAAAAGACAGGTGAACAGACTTGTGACTGGCAGAATCCTCAGAGGGAAAAATGTTAACCACTAACCAAGCAAAAATGTATGATAAAAGAAAAAATGTTAGTATTTGAAACAACTAAAAAGGATGGGAAAGGAAAGGACTTGAAGCAAATTCACAGAAATTTGCTATGTTGTTTCAAGAAAAGGTAGGTAGTTCTAAATAGAAACCTTTTTTCCCTTTTGAAAGTTGAGAAGTTATTTAGCATAATTCTTACCCCAGTTTCCACACACTGAAAATCAGTAAACAGGAAAAAAAATCAATATCTCTTTGCAGAGTTTGTAAACAGTAGGAAGGGGTTTCTAGTCAAAGAACAGAAAGTAAATAGTGTGTGGCTACTTAGAGAACACAGCCATACTTTCTAATGGTTTCCTAAATATTTAGATTAATGCTGCCTTCTTCCATGAAGCTTCCAGATATCATTCATTTTCTGGCCTGCAGCATGAGCTGCCTTTGTAGAATGATCCATGTGGGATTTATAAGTACATTACTTTAAAATTACTACAATAGTTATAATAGTGCTGCCATATAACACAGTTGAACACTTTACTGTGTAAATCCATTCTGTCCCCAGAGATCAAAAAGACAAAAAACCTTGTAAGAAGTCAGCACTAATATTAATCACGGGAGGATAGTAAAATTGGTTGCTCACGAGGTACTGTACAAGAATGCCAACAGTTAAAACCAGCACTATGAACACAGAATGCACACAACATTATGCTTATCATTAACTCTGATCAAGTAGAGAGAGATCTGACCTGGAGGTTCTGGTCACCAGAATGGTCACCAGAAGCTGGGGCCATGGTATTTTGGGTGATAGGGAAATTCTCTTGTGTTTTTATGTTTTCTTCTCTCATAATTACCTTATATGTTTCTGTTTTTTCTTAAATTCTTGAAATCTTTTCCTATAACTCTCATATTTTAATTTCAGTTTGTCTCTTCCTTATGTAATTTTTACCTCACATTTTTTCTCCTGCAGCCAATTAGCTGTTTTCTTCAGTAAACTAGGAAGCATAAAGTCTGCTTCACTTGTAAAGCACTTGGGAGGTAAAGTAATAACAACATCAACTCTGATTGTCTTCTTGTCTGACTTGCAATAATATAATTAATTTAAAATTAATTTCTTTCTGAAATGATGGAAGAAAAACTAAAAGCTAAATAACGGTGCCACATTCTGCTCCAGTGTGCCACTGTGTTCCTCATTTAATGTGCCATATTCACCTCACTGAGTGCAACACCTACACATTGGGGGCCCCAGCAGACTCTACCCAAGGGCCTTTGTTTATTGTCTGCAGATACCAGATGATGGTGCACACCTGCCTATCAGCCTGCAGAAGTTCAGATTCAGATGGGAACTCAACTTACTCTGTGAATCACATGCTACAAGACAAATGGACTAGATATAGATTTAGGGGAAAAATGGCAAGTTTATGGGAAGTGGGTAGAAGAACCAGAAAGACGGTATAAATCTCCAGCATCCTGCGGCACAGCCTAAATCACCACATTTCCCCAGTTTTAATATTTTGATTAATATTTTCTCTTAAATGGTGTATTGTCTAGGCTAAGCCTTTGCTGGGTAAACTCTAATGTTTTTTAAAAAAACACTACTATGCTTTGCTTTAGATCTGCCTTAATATTAACCAGCATTGACTTCACATAGATGTGATGGAAATGCAGGAACTGATGTAACCTGTTAAATTTCTTTCTTTTAATGAAAATATTAAATACCTGATGATTTTATAGTGATTTCTTTTCCTTAAAAAAATTGTTTTTCTCTCATTCTTAAAGCAATAAGCATGCTATAAAAAGGACTAAGGTTACTAACAAATATCCAATATACACAAATTATTTCTTTTTTCACTATCCTTATGGATCAGAGATGCCAGGCTACTTTAATATTATGCTATCTTGTATGAGTGTGTAAAGAAGGAAGATTTTGGTAGAAAGTATTCACCAGATTATTTAATAGAGAAACCCTTCATTGCCTTTTCAGAAAATAAAGATGTCTTCTCATACTTCTCACTATCTTAAAAGCTAGAGGTCTGTCCAAAAAAAAATCTGTAAGACGAGTGGACGCCTTCTGCTTTTTCAGCTTTCTTCCAGAACTCCAACAGTGGGGCTACAGTGGTTCAATTATTTCAGGGTGTCATTTTGGTTATAAAGACTCCAGAGTTCCCAGTGGGTAAATCTCTGTAATAATTGTATTTTATATAACAAGCCAGAGAAGCCAAGATCATGTTTATGTCTCTAGTTCTCCACCAGTCAGTCTTTGCTGCATGCCTGGTGATTGCACACAGTGAAGCAAATAAAAGAGGCTAAGCGTTTCTCAGCATGCAGGTCAGCTACTATCCAGCACAAACAGTGCTCAGGGATGTATCTGTCCTCTACCAAATTCTGCCATTTCTACAATTGTTGCAACACAAGCATTTTCTTATTGTATTCTAATTTAATTTTGCAAGTCCCATTTAGCTAGAGGTTGCTCCCTGTTCTGCTTAAAAAGACCCATTCTAAGTGTAATGCAAACCTTGTGTTTCAAATGTTTTTCCTTAAGCCCACAATTACATATCAGAAACTGCTACTTTATAAATGAGCTTTCAGTTTTGATTGCTTTTCTACACTTCTGTAGAAGACATCTAACCATTTAAGTCACTAAATACACATTCATCCCCTTTTCCCAGAAAAAGTTTTGATCACAATTACTGATCTTTCTTTAATTGATTACGATTAGTTTGTGGATCTTGTTTTACTAAATACACCTACTTATGTCTGTGACTCCATGAATGCTTAGACTGCCTCCCAAGACAATCTATTCTTGTAACGTCAACACCCATAATCAATGATTTCTCAATGAAACAAACCAATCTCTGAATTAGCACCAGTGCAAAATACTTTTCTAACTGTTTCTTCAAAGCACTAGTCTTGAAATTGCAGAATAGCCAGATAAACTAGATGTACTAATAGGTCTTTCCTGGAATTGTTATCCATTAACTTGCCCTTAGAAGGAAAACCAAAACATTTTTAATGAAAAGGAATTCTGAATTGTTATGAAATGTGACAAATGAGGAAGCCACTGTAGTATTTTCACCTCTTGAAAAGAAAACACTGTAAGGAATCAAAGAAAAGTAAGACATCAATAATGGAGTATTCAGATCAATTAAAATAAGGTTGAATACAACACAGCCATGGAAAATCATTAAAATAGTTGCACCATGTTAAAGAGATATTGCATGCCTCTAAATGTATCAGAGAATGGTTCTGTTCACAACACATTATTTAATGTTGTGTACTTTAAACAATTTTAAGAGAAATATGTCTTTACCCTACAAATGTCTAAATTTCCTTTAATTTACAAGTCCTGAACTGGAATGAATAACAGAAAACAGGAAGTAGTTTTCACTCATGCCTTTAGAACACCAAGAAGGGGCACACAATCTTCCCCTTATCCCCTTGTCCTGCAGTTTTCCTTCAGCAAATCTGAGGAAACACATCCCTTGGAGACAAAAACTGAGCAGTGTTCAATGTATTTACTTCCACTTGTGTTAGGGAGTTTCAGGCATTCTCCTCCTAGCATCACAGGGAGGGACACCACAGCTCAAGGTAACATGAGTTATCTTGACCTCAACAGCTTCAGTTTTTCCAGGCATCTTCTCCCTCTGCTTACTGACCATCAATGTTCCTGACAGTACCTTTCCTCTAACTCTCACAGTTTCAATACTGGAGGCATTTGCATTTTTCATGAGTGTTCATCCCACAGAACAGTGAATGCTGAAGCACCCACAGTGCTGACTGGCTGAGAAGAGATTCCAAGACAGATATTTACAATTGCAAAGTTTATATTTAATTTATAAGTATTAATAAGGTAATCAGATTTTTGGTTTCTAAAGAGATGCCAAAAGCCAGTTGAGTCACATGATGAAAGACACACTTGGGTTGGTTATTGTGCCCATTCACATTTCCTTCTGAAGAAAGGGGCATGTTTATAGGACCACAGATTAAGCTAAGGAGACAAAGAAAACTAGAATAAAAGCAGGACTGATTTTCTTTTTTTTAATTAGAACCCTACATTCCAGAGATTTCCTCTCAGATGACGATAAGAATTCTTCTTATGTTAAATTCCTGCAGAATATATCCATAACACTTTGTTGCATGTCAATACAGTCATCGTATCAGAGTAGCATTGCTTCTACTTTCATTCTATGACATGTGAGAGATGCATAAGGCACAATAAATTGTACATCTGCTCTGTAAGGAATGGTGTTATAGACCTTACAGCAGCTTTGTCATATCCCAAACATTTCCAGAACAACCTCATGAAAGTCCAAGGCCTGATTTAGCAGAATCTATACAGCACTCAATGATTAAGTCCTCAGTGCTGCTGAGGACTGCGTTGTCAGTGACTCCTTACGTCCTTCCCCATGTAGAAAGTGTGCCACTTCCCAAAATATTTCTTATCGTCACCTGAGATATGGAGGCAAAATACAAGTTCATATTAAAAAATAGTGTTTTAAATATGCAAAAATAATTTTAAGTGGGTGTTTCGTATGAATATGTTTTCTAATTTTCCATCACAGAATCACTTGGCAGCTTACAGACACAACAGCCTTATTAGCTTTTTTTTTTTTTAGTGTGTCATCTACAAACATTAAATATGCAAGAGGAAAACAATGAGAGCACTGAAATAATTTAGAAAAGTGTGTACATACTTGGTAGCCCTCACTGATCTTTTGAGTGAAATGCTTTTCATTAATGAGGATAATGAAAACCAAAATTGCTGACCTAATAAGCAACAAACCAACGCAGATAGAAAAAAAAAGTACATCTAAATTGCTTAACATTAAAATGTCAATTTCTCTGATATTTTTCTTTAGAATAAACATTCATCATTGGAATTGGCCAGAAAAATTAATTATTTGTCTCTGTTTTTAATACGGAATCTACATTTTCTATTAGTGTACACATTTAATGAATTAAGGAAATACATGATGCCAATTCTGATTCTGAGTTGTCTAATTAAGAGTAACCTAAAAATACAGAGAATAAATATGAACTGATGTCAAATTATAGAGAAATTCAATTTATTTATTATCTAGTCTTATGCCTTCAGGAAATAGTAACAATAAAATTTGAAATTAATTCTTGTCTAAAACAAAGCTTTTCTATCCCATAAAACTTATTTTCACTGTAGGACTCGCATAAATGTACTTTGCAAGATCAATGTCTGATGGTATTATTTGCAATTAAACTTGACAAGGTGATAACTTGCATTTGTTAAAAGAATATTGGACATTTTAGCTGTCTGTTCTCTCCAGATATAAGTATAAACAAGGTTATACTGTGATAGTAATGTGATAGGTTACAGAAGCATCTTTTGGAAAACAGAAAGGTAAAGGCCATGACAGCTGACAGGGAGCAGAAGAAAACAGAAATTAAAGCAGATTGTCAAATTTGTTTCATAACAGCCTTCTGTTAGAAGCACTAACACTTCTGTTAGACAGCACTACAATCTCTTTTAAACAGGCACAGAACCACAACCATGGCTTTGTCATGTAGAAAGTATGTATTATTACTGTTATTATTACTAGCTTTCAAGGTCCTATTGCTTTTCATGGATGAAAGTAATAAAATTTATATCTTATTTTTAAAATTTTTAAGAACTTCAACATTTATTCCAGGCAAAAAAAATTAAAATGTTACTCCAGTGTTTAGTCTTTTTTATTTCCATTACCTTTCTAAATCACAGTTTACTTCTGAATTAAAAAAACCAAAAAAACAACAAACAACAACAACAAAACCCACCAAAAACCACCCAAAAAACACCCTATACAGACTTTTAGGACAGATATTAACATACAACAGTGGAGTGGCTATACTATATCTGACTAAATGGATAGGAAGCCCAGCAACCTGTATGCAGAATTGAATTGTCTCCATAACTGGATGCTTAGGGAAGAGTAAGAACACATTTGATGGCTTCCTTTAACAGAAACAATGAAATCTTGCTTGTATAGGACTTTTGGATGTCATTTAAGTCCAGCCACCCCCTCAGAGATGAACTTTGAAAACCATCAAGGATGGAAGTTTTTGGATAACCTGTTCCAGTGTTGCACCCCCCAACACTCTCCCAGTGAAAAGGTTTTTTTCCAGACTAAAGGTTTTGTCCAGACTAAACCTCAGAACCCACTATTTAGTACCTTTGTCCCTTGCACATAATCTAGCACAACCAAACCCTATCCACCTTAACCAGGACACTCAGGATTTTGTAGACTTCTGTTATCATATTCTTCCCAAGTAATCTCTTTTATAGACTGAAGTATCCTGTCCAATGCAACTGTCCTTTGTACAAAGCTGTTGTAAAAGGCTCAAAAGACATTTCATACCTTTGTTCATCCTTGTTGCTCATTTGTGAACCTTTTCCAATTCTATTACATTCTCTTCAAGATGAGAGGACCAGAACTGCACACAGCATTCAAAATGTAGATAAACTATGGATTTACACAGTGGCATGACAATGTTGTATTCTCTCTTCTATTTCCACTTTTGTAAGAGGAAGAAATTCATTTGGTCTTAGTGGAATGCAGAATTGCTACCAGGAAAAGTAATTACCAAAATAAGAACATTTAAAAACTACCAACACCTTTCAAAAAAGAGGTCTATTTTTAGACGAACTCCATTGAATACCTCTCACAGAATGGGAGCCAGTGTCAGTAATCTACACATAAACAGAGAAATGTGAAGATATTTCTATCACACAACGACTGCAGAACAAGCTTCCACAGAGGTTCAACCAGATATAGAATCTTAACTTCATTAGGATAAATTAAACAATCTTCCCTTCAGAAAGTGCATTTTCAAAATAAGAAAGCCAGTTGTGGACACACTTTCTTCTAAATGCTTTAGATGCTAATTTGCTGAAGAAAAACAACAAGTAAACCCACCTTATTGTCCTGGTTTTTGCTAGGATAGGGTTAATTTTCTTAGTAGCTAGAAGGCACTGTGTTTTGATTTCAGTGAGGACACTTAAACAGGAAAGGTGAACAAATGATGAGCAGTTACAAGAAACACAAAACTCAAAATGGTAAATGAATTTTCACATTAAAAGATGATTATTCAAACCTTCAACAAAACTAAGCATGAAAAGAGATCATTATTTACAATTATATTAGTCTCTCTGTAATGAAATTAAGCTTTGTATTTTGTAGTATTGACTTCCCCCCTCAAAAAAAAAATTGTCTTTAAAAATCCAGTATTGAAATTTTCCAAAGGCTGTTCTCTTTGGAGAAAAGCAGAAACATTTATCAGACCAACCTTATCCTTATTAATTTTTAGAAATGAAGACACTGCTTTCCTTAGAAATTGATTAACTTTTGGGGCTGCAACATATTATTGTAACCATTACTCATAAGAAAATCTGGGAGATTCACACTTCAATTTAAACTGTAAACAGGTACGTTTTACAAGACTCAGAATAAAATAAACCTTTCTTTTTAATGTTATTAAGCTTATTTTATGCCTCCAAAGTAAACTAGCTTGATTAATTTTTATCATATTAAAAATACAGGTGAATTACAAAAGCAGTATACAGAAACATGAACCTTTTCAGGTCCAATTATGAGTAAATTAATTTCATTTTGAATATTCATTTAAGATGGTATAATTTCACTATGAGTCCAACCCCCTGCAGTAAGCAGGGACACCTTCACCTAGATCAAGTTGTACAGAGCCCCATCCAGCCTGAGCTTGAATATTTCCAAGGATGGGGCTTCTACCACCTTTCTCTTTAACCTGTTCCAGTGTTTCACCACCCTCATTGTGAAATGTCCATACATCTGGTCTAAATCTACCCTCTTTCAGTTTAAAACCATTAATCCTTGTCCTATCACTACAGGCCCTGGTAAAAAGTTTGTCCCCATACAGGGAGACAAACTTACAGGCCCCCTTCAAGTATTAAAAGGCTGCAATGATGTCTCCCTGGAGCCTTCTCTTCTCAAGGCTGAACAACTCCAACTCTCTCAGCCTTTCTCCATAGCAGAGGTGTTCCAGCCCTCTGATCATTTTTGTGGCCCTCCTCTGGACCTGCTCCAACAGGTCCATGTCTATCTTCTGCTGAGTTTCATACAGTAGGTTTGAGATTTCCCTAAACCTCATCACACACATTACTTAATATATATTTCTCAGTTGTCCTTGGGTGCAACTGGAATAATGTTAATTTTGTCAAAATAATTCATTTTTCCCACTCCTCGTCATTTATTTCCCTGAGAGCTATTCAAGATTATGTATAAGTTTTGTAGGATGGTTCATTTATTTGTTCAGGATTGCCACCTCCTGCCTGCTATATTTGTTTGGGATCCTCCATTGCTCCCACACAACTGGACAGGTACTTATCATCTTTCTGTGCATGCCATGTCCACAGAGGAGAAGAAAGGAACATGTAACCTAGATATATGGCACACTAGATTCAGCTGCCTGAGCCAGAACTCATCCTGCCCCAAGAAGTTCTCTACATTAGGTTAATCTCATGCATCACTTAGGCTCCTTTGGTTATAGTCTTGTGCATTTCTGGAGCATATAACAATTTCCATATAGTAAAGAAACGGGCATCTCGGGCAACAAAAATAATCAGAGTCCTGGGAATGCAAATTAAGCCACAGAAAGATACAACGAGCATGCAAAGGCTAAAAGAGTCATCAGATAGTGTGACTAGGGCTTAGGGACATCTGAGTTTCATCAGTCTACAATCGTAAGACCACAAGCACAACAAGTAAGTTTGTTTACTGATTCTAGGTCCATGTTGGTCAAACCAATGCCAGCATAGATGTTTCTACATGCAAATCATGGTTAATCCACAAGCTGGATAATTGGACCACAGTTCATCAAGAGTTGATCATATATGCAAAATGTTAACTGTAAAACAGACCTGTAAAGTAAGTTCCTTTCACAGCTCCAGTTTTGGTAGCTTACATTACCCCAGTTGATAAATTGAGCAGCAAACAATAAGAGGAAAATTTAATGTGGATTATTTTCTATCGATTCTCTGAGGCAGAAGCATATTTCAAGTAGTATTACTGAGATTACATGATTATTTCTATGACAAGGAATTCATAGCCTGTATAAAAATTATCTGGGTGAAATGTGCATATTAGTCTTGCAAGCATATTAATTACCTCGATTTTTTTATAATCAAATAACACCAGTTAAGAGGCTACTGCAATTGCAGACTGCACAAGGATTCCTTACAAAAACCTTATATTTATGACCAAAAAAGTAATCAATTATACATCAGTTCCATGAAGCTTATACAAGCAACATTTTTAGAGACCATAAATTATATACTTTGGAGATTGCCATGAGCACTCAGTACTGGATAATCTCTATATCTGTATATTATCTAGATGATAAGGGCCATCCAGAGAGGTAAAGATGTGGAAAATTATCAAAACAATAATTCCCATCTGGATATCGACTATAATAGTTTGTGACTCTCCAAAGGGAATATGAAATAATTTGTAGAAGCAAAATTTAGACAAGAAAGAGGCTTCTTAAACTGCAAAAGACTAACAGTTAAGAAAATTATATAACATTTTTCTCTGAAATAATCCAGGATTGTTTTGGCTTTTTTATATAATAGCTTCCAAGTGCTACAAAGTATGTGGTATTAACCTCTTGACATGGGGGAGAAGTCTGAGCAAACAGAAAGGAAACTTGCCTTATTACAGTCAAGAATAATGAAGGCTGAGCCAGGGACAGGCAAATTCTGAGATGATGGGTCTATCTTTACATTACTGTATTTACATTATTATTAATTCTGCCCTTGTCTGAACATAAAAAACTAGCAAAGAAAAGAAATTTAGTGTCTGTATTTCCTGTCCCAAGCTCATTCCATTCTGTCACATCTATTTAAACACTGAACTTTTTAGATGTGCACAGAATACTATAAACCACTATTTTCTAAAACATTCTTATCCAAAGATAAAGAATTGTTTTACCTATCACTTAAATCCGCTTAAAGCAGGGCACATAGATGAGCATCAAGGATAATAAACTTTTTAAATAGCTAGGAACTATATTGAGTTTTGTGTTTTAACATTATATTAATATTCAATAGCAACAACTTGTTTTTTTAGCACCTTAGGGTAACATTGTGAAGCACTTAAAAACAGCTCAGTAGTTACATCAAATCTATGAGGATACTTATTCTAATATAGACTGTAGAGATCTAAAATGTCCATGATATTTTACTTAGTGCTGGAAATTTTATCTTTGGACAGAGCCAGAAGACAACTGCCTGCTATGTAGGCCAGTCATATTACTAGTTTATTTCCTAGTCAGTGGATATGCTTCTTTCCTTCCATTAGGATGGACCACATAATAAAAGGACATGCCTTGCTGTCAGCAGTGAGCAGCTGCCTAATTAATGTAACATGCTTGTGTATCAGCAGTTACAGGAATATGCAGTCTGCTACCAGAAGATGGAGAGAATGATGCAACTGAGAAAACACACATGGTCAGTTATCACCCTTTCCCTGGCACTGAGGTAGAGGAGGAAGGGAATCCTTCAGAACGGGATGCACTTAGCTTAGCTTGGGCATGCTACCACAGGATGGAACAGCAGCCTCACTGTTTAAGCCAGATGTCATCCATCCTGCTACCTTCCTGCTGAGCTGCATGACAGGCACAGTACGGCTCAAAGCTGAGACTAACACTTTCTTCACAGTTACTGCAATTTATTAATCTTCAAAGAAATATAACAACAGTTCATGAACCTTTAGTTCTTCCATTTCTCTCACATCATGTTTTATTCACTAGTAGCTTTTGCAAGATTGAGAATAATTTCAAGCCTTTTTATTTTATTTTTCCATTCCTTAAACTGCAGGAAGCAAAACAACTGTGATGTCTTTGTAGGATACAGGGTATCCACTTACTAGGACCTCCTTAAGGAGTTTGACATTCCTATACATTACCTAACTTATGTATCTACTTTATCATGGTAACATTTTATAAACACTCAAAAACCAAATTATCCACCTTGTTACTATAATGTGTCCTTAAATGTAACACAGTGAAGTCAGTTCTCAGCAGATTTCCAGTCAATTCAAATTATTTTCATATTGCTGACTCTTCTTTACAAAACCTTCAGGCCTATTAATACAATTAGCACACACTAAAGTAAAAAAAAAAAAACCCTTATACTTTGTTGAATTCTACCCTCTGCCAGCACGTGTTACAGAAGAGGAAGCTACAGGAATCACAAGACTTTGAGTAAACATTGAGACATAAGAGAGTGTGACAGATCTGGGCTATTACCCAACATCCATTTTTAAAGCAATTCATAGCATTGTTCTAACATATCTCAAAAGCTGAGCAGGAAGAAGAAAAGATGATAGAGCTAGACAGGTACTTATTTTGCTCATGAATGCAGAGTGGTTAAACTGCAGGACATTTTTCCTTCAAAGACACAGTGTAAACAGTTGAGACATGCATCTTCAACTGAAACTCAAACACAGAAAGCTACAAAAATACTATTTTTCCAAAGATTAAAAGCAAGTATATTTTCTAAGTCTCGTACACTAAAGGAATATTGAAGAAAATTGAAAAAAAATATATTTGTAATGAAATGGAGCTTGAGGGATTTTATGCCGCAGTAATTAACTGGAGGACAGGGAAAGAGGAAAAAAGAATATACTTCAAAAAAGCTCGCTATGCATAAGGCAAACTTACTACGATTTTTTTCTTCTAAGTTATGTTGCTTAGATAACCTAGTAAGTAAGCAGTTGATTAATTTTTTTTACCATTACCTATTCTGTTCCTGACATTATCCTATTGTAAACTCGACCTTTCCAAAGAGCTTTCAGCTCTCTGAGGCTAGAGACTATAGTTTTTTTACAAATAGGTACGGTACTTGATATCGTAAGACCTTAATTCTTGGTTTGGATCCTTATAGCACTAAGAAAACTTTTTAAATAAATCATGAAAACCTTAAAAATGAATATATATCTACCTAAAACAAACAAACAAAATGCCTCACAAAAATTCTCTGTTTCAACTCATCATTTATAAAGCTATTTTTAGAAAAGCTTATTATCTGTATATTTTTTAGACATTGTGTAGTATCACTGAAAAATACTTACAGTTCTAAGACTTTAACAGGACATATAGAAATTCCATCACAATAGATACCAGAGAAGCAGAGCTCACTGAATCATAGAATCACCTGGTTGGAAAAGACCTTTAGGATAATTGAGTCCAACTGTACCTGTCCACTACTGAACCATATTTCTGAGCACCCCATCTAGCTGTCTTTTAAACACCTCCAGGGATAGTGACTCAAACACCTCCCCAGGCAGCCCATTCCAGTGCCTGATGACCCTTTCAGTGAAGAAGTATTTCCTGACATCCAGTCTGTACCTCCCCTGGGGCAACTTAAGGCCATTGCCTTTTGTTCCATCACTAGCTACCTGGTAGAAAAGATACACACCTGCCTCACTACAACCTCCCTTTAGGTCTTCCCTCAGTCTCCTCTTCTCCAGACTACACAACCCCAGTTCCCTCAGCCACTCCTCATAAGACTTGTTCTCCAGTCTCTTCACCGGCTTCGTTGCCCTTCTCTGGACATGCTCCAGTGCCTCAATGTCCTCCTTGTAATGAGGGGCCCAAAACTGAACACAGTATTCAAGGTGCAGCCTCACCAAAGCTGAGGACAGGGGAAGGATTACTTCCCTGGTCCTGCTAGCCAGGATGCCATTGGCCTTCTTGGCCACCTGTGCACATTGCTGGCTGATATTCAGCTGGCTGTCAACCAACACCCCCAGGTCCTTTCCTGCCAGGCAGCTTTTCAGCCACTCCTCCCCAAGCCTTTTTCACTGCACTCAACTCATCCAGTTTCCTTCTATCTTAGTAACACTATGTGAAGAACAATTAATCAAAACCTTTTGATTTACTTCAGATCTCTAATTGCACGGTCCAGTCTTATTTAGCTACCTTCCAAACATCTTTATTTAACATATGACTAAGAGAGAGTTATTTAATCTATGTAACTGCAATTTGTACTAAGCAACACAGCAACTACATCTTGCATGTAAACTTGGAGCATTTACACAATGGATTGATAGTAAAGTCTTTTAGTTTGTTGTACCTGTGGATTTTTGAGGGTTTTCCCCTCACATTTCATAAATTTCAAAATTTTTTTTAGGAGAACTTTAGCTCAGATCTTCCCATCCAGCACCAAAACGTGTAGGTCAAACCTCTGTAACTGCAGATCAGCTCATAGCTATGTTATTACAAAAGCAAGCTGTTTGTATCAAAATTTGCCTCAACTCTTGACCTCCATTGGCATGGCACAATTATGCTGTTTGGCTGCCAGAGATCTTCAATAACTGCTGACAAGGCTCTTCTTTATCACCTGTGAGACACACATCTTTTTGCCTAAACGAATATCCAAACAAACAAAAAGGTGAAAAAAAAACAGATAGAAGAAATTGTATAATTACAGTTAAAATGCTATGCAGACGATAGAGAAAACCTTAATCCAGAAAACACATAAAAAGGGCCTTCAAAAAAAAAAAAGACAAAGAAATGAGGCAGCTGCAAAAGAAAAAAGTTCACCTACAAATGGATGTTTGTGCTTAAATATCTTGCAAATCTTGAGTAAGACGTGACTGTAAAATGATATAATTTGAAATTACATTAGCAATCAAGCCTCTATGGTTTAGCATGGCTTTAGAAAAGCTGAAGAAAACTGGAAAAAAAAGCAAATAAATACAAAAATAAAAGTGGCTATCACTTAAGAACAGAATTGAAGGATCCACATTTATAAGCATCAATATTAGACAGATTTAATCAAAGAACAATCCCACCCATGCTCTCTGTGACAGATGTCTTATCCTTTGACAGAGACTGTTCTGGACACCAGAGTTATATTTGTTTTGGCTAGTAAACAAAAAAATTAATACACACTTTACTTTAGAAAATTCAAAAATCCTGGAAAATACTATATCCTATGAATACTTACAGGTGTAAGTAAACAGAATTCAGCATCTCCGAAGATGGTAGCATTGTTATCAAAAGAGTTATAGAAAGAAATATTATTGAATCCATAAGCTAAATGCTATCCTTCACTAGTAAGAGTCCTGTAACAGTAGGAAGATACTGCAAATCAAAATATTCAACAACAATTTCAATAACACATTATTGGCCAAGACAAAGGGATTAGTGTTCTCGTGTTCTATTTTCTGTGATTGTCTGAGTAAAAAAAAAAACAACATAAGACAAGCTTCAAACTTTTGGGAAAGGAAAGACATAAGTAGAAAGAACTGGAAGAAGGTGTAACAAGTATCAGGTAACTCAGTTCTAAGTGGAACAATATATAAATGGGTAACAACTTCCACAAATGAATCACACCTCAACTGTTTTTCCATCTTCTGCTTTGCTTTTCCATCACCATTCATTCCTTTGTTTCTTTGCTGAAATCAATGTGTATGCACTAGGATCACCAGTTTTAGACCTCTTTCCAATTCTCTTGGCATTCAGAGGTAAACAGCAACAATTCTTTCTCTGCTGTCTTCAATGTAGGGCAAGAGTTCCTCCTGAAAATTAGTTTTACTGACAAAATCAGTAAATTCAGCAAACAGCTGAAAGAAACACTAGCATGCACAAATAAGTGTGCAAGTATAACCTTATCTTAAATATCACAGGCATAAGCACTCTCGTTGAATTTCTTGGATTTAAAACTGCAGTTTTCAAGTAACATATTATTACATATCTACTTTTGTACATTATGCTAGTATATAGGACGTATATCAATGTTAATTTCTTTTGAAACAACTAATAAAGCAGTGAATTGTCTGTATTGGTTTTCTGTGTTCATATGATCATATTGCTTATTTTACTGACTTTTACAACACAAAAGTTCAATAAAGTTGTGTTTGTCACAGTAAGTTCAGTAATTTTTAATAAAATCTAAGAATTGTCTTCAACTTGTCTATGTCTAAACCATAGTATTATAACTTGGATATCACAGCCTGTATCATCTAGTATGTGGCTTGCCTGAATAGTATCATCTTGTTAAAAGGATGCATTAGTGTCAGAAATAATATGAGTCACAGGAAACACATACTTTTAAAATAAAGTCTCCTATGACATGTACTCTTATTTTTAATTTCAATGTGAGTTTATTTTCTTGAATTAGACGTGTTAAGTGTTAAGAAAAAGGCAACTTCTGTGCACCAAATGAAACAGGAGATGCCAAGTTTCAGGGACTCACAGAAAGTCAACAGCCATTGCAGAGGGGAGAGTATGAATCAGTCTCTGAAGGTCTGCCAAAGCCAGTTCCCAACCTTTTCTATCAGTGAACACTAATCTTGTAAACTCTCATGAACCGGTTCTTAGCTATACAAATTTGCTTCTGTGAAAGCTATAATTTAAAAAAATTAAGATTTTTTTATATGTAAAAATAAACTTTTTGCATCACCATATAACCAGTAGATCTCATCCTGAAAGACTCTACTGTTTAAGTGGCTTCATGTATATTTGTTAAACAATATACTGGATTCAACAGGGAGGATGCCCCAGAAGCTTTGTGACATGGAAGTTGAGGTTAAAGAAATATGTCACTTTTATTCTGGTATTGGCCTAAAAAGTCCATTTGAATTTGTCTTCAAGACAAAGGGATCTTGAAATATTAGTCAGAATCAATCTCAAAAAAAAGTGCAAAACCAAAATAGTGTGTGCGCCTGCATGTCAAACAGCAACTATTCTCATGTTGTACACCCAAAAAGGAACATCATCACAATCTCCCATTTTGAAATCATATATGCAAATCCCAGATCAAGTGTGTTTTATGGAGTTGTGCCAAACAGGGAGGAAACAAAGCTGGAATGAATATTCCAGACTGGGTGGCGGTGAATCCAAATTGTAGCTCCTATACCTGCCTTTCCCAACACCACTAGCCTGCCCAGCCTGCAGCCTGAAATATTGCAGAATTTGAGATAATTTTACCAGAATCCTCATCAGGATCCCAATTTCAGAGTAGCAATATTCACAATCTGCTGAACTGAAAGTCTGGCTTTTAAGAATACAGAATTAGGTTTTTTAAAGGATTATTTCTTTCATTCTCTTTTTCTTAATTATAACTAAATGTTGATACAGCCAATTTATTTTATGACAAAAATGTGTCCTGCAAACAAATGAGGTGGAGCAATAGAACAGCGAGAAGTCTAGGAGAAAAATCAAAACCTTTCATTAATAAAACAGCAGCTTAATCCTGTTTTGAAGTGGGTATAACTAATTCAGGGATTAATAAAAAGACTCCATAACAAAGACCTCAAATGCTACCAAAACCAGCTTGTTTCCATTCTGAATCTCTCTTTTTATTTGTAAAGACTGGCATTACAATTGAAAAAGACTCAAAATGGAGTGATGTACACATCATTGGTGTTCTGTGATGCAACTGATGGAGTCCCTGAATGGATATTGCTTCAGCTCTGCTTTTAAAAAATAAGTTAACAAGAAAATCTTCAACTCCACTATTGATCACAGGTGGCAGAAATGAAAGAAATAAAAAGAAAAGGAACCAAAACTACTGTCAAATTCATAACATATACATTGGTGGCTGATGACACTTGTTCCAGATGTACAATAAAGCCCACAACACTTTATTACTATGGATATAATTATTGTGAATGTTTCTTCATGTTGATCAACTTGCTTCTGAAGGCTGTTTTTTTGATTGTTTTAAACTTGCATAATAAACATGCAATGAAACATTTCTTGTTAAAGTGTTTTTTGCAGTCGTCTTGTTTTCATACAAAGATTTCATAAAGTTGCAGTGTTGTATCAGAGCATTACCAAAACAAGAGCAAAAGCTAAAGAGGAAGGTAAATGTCAAATGAATGTGATGAGAATAACCTAATCTTGTCCTGAGACACTCCAGTCTTACTAAAAAGATGTGCACAATCAAATCCCTTCCTCTCAAACCCACCAAAACCACAAAATAAATATTAACTTGGAAGAAAGGGAAGACATAAAGAAAAAAAAAATATATATGATGTCATCATGCACTCATCTTCTGCATAGCTCAACCCACATATAGTAAGGCACTATTTCCCCACAACTTAGTGTCCACAACAATCTTTTACAGTGATGTGCGAACTACATATAGATCCTTCCAGGATGAAGAAATAAACCGACTGAATGAGTGTTGCTACCATGTCACCCCATGTGTGATCTTATAGACAAGGGCATCATCTGGCAGTTTCAGAATAAGCTGTCTCAAGTCTCTTCTTATGTGTGCATGTTATGTACAGGGATATCTTTTGTGTGTGCAAGTGGTTGGTTTGTTTTCCAGAGTTGCTGTTATTTTTCATTGTTCTTTACTCCAGTGTTCTCAAAGCAAATACACAAGAAAATAAAAGCGCAGTTGGGTCATTAAAAACAGAGCTTTGGTGCTCCTAAAAGCACACAGCTTTGGGGATTTCAGAAGTTTGCTAGACATTCCCACAAGAGTTGGGAAATACATGGACATATTTTTGCCTGTAAATCCTCATCTCTGCTTAGTTGAGCTGGTCTTCATATTGTTTTCGGAAGCAATCACCGGCAGGAAAAAACTCCCAGCACCGTTCTTGATACATTTTCCATACATAAGATTCCTGAAAGAAACAAAATTTAAATAACTTAACTTGATTCAAAGAGAAAGCACCAAGCATGACTTTTCTTTTTTGCTCTTTATTTACATACTGCTTCATTTTTTTGCTTCTATGTGTATCAGGTCATTGTATATCAAACTACAAAATCATGTTAATAATTTTGATCAGTTTAAGGTAGCTTTTAGATTTTTGTCATTTAGTCAAAAAGAACTAGAGAAACACACAGAAGAGGACCAGGTTGTTTAACTCTTATTGCACATCCAGGAGCACTGTAAAGCTCAGTTAAAGCTTCTCACAAGATGAATACCAGGGTAAGCAGACTATTTCTGTCATAGAAATTCAGCTGAATTTCTGCATCAGTTATTACAAAACATGCCTACACACAATATATAAACCAAAGTGGCCTTTAAAGGTATTTCTTAGAAGCACGATATTTTCTGAATCAGAGGTGGGTGGTTTGGTTTTGGGTTTGTTTTTTGTTGTTTTTTTTTTTTATTTCTGTTTATTTGTTCAGGTAAGGGTCTGTCTCTAGGCAGTTGGGAGAATGGTAAAGGATAGGTCAGTTTATTTCCATTTTAATCACACCGCTTGAATGTGCTATTTATTATGCAAATTCTGTGGTAGAAAGGACGTGTGTTACACAATTTATAGAATTATTGAGGCTGGAAAAGACCTTAAAAATCATTGAGACAAACCATAAATCTAACACTGCCACGTCCACCGCTAAAGCACTTCCCTAGAAGTCATGTAGTATGAAGTACTCTCAATTTTCTAATTATCAGCTAACAGTATCAAAACCGAATAGTTACTAGAAATCTGGCTTGAGTAAATACAGTAGAACACAATGCATGCCAAGAAAAAAGAAAATACAAATAAAAAAAGGCTTTTTAAAAAGTCTTATTTAATATCAAATTCTCAAATGACAAATGGATGTTCAAAAATAGCAAAGCAAATACATATAATCTGATACTGGACAATGATGAGAAGATGATTATAATTGCCCAGGGCATACGTCAGAGTTCAGAAAGAGTAAGCTACATAGATTTATAGCAAATCATCCCTCTGACCCAAATCTGTAGGGCTATGTATATAATACTCTTCAGGTTTTTTGTTTTCTGATCTGCAACACGGAAACATTTGCTTAGTGAGTAGCAAGACTATCGGTAAAAAAAAACAAACAACAAACAGTAGTTTGTATATTTGATACTTTTTTTTTACTGACTTTGAATATACTTAAAGGAAGTTGAAGGAAGAACCAGAAGGCTGAAAGAACAGTAAATATGAAACCTCCAGGGCAATCTTATCTCATGGGTTTCATTTTAAATATATGCACAAGTTATTTTATACAGACTTATCCAGAAATGTAAATATAAAAGATTACATATAGATAATAATAAAGGACAAAGACTATTTAAAAAAAAAAAAAAAGAATCAAAAGGGAGAAATGAAGAGTGTAGCTTTTGTTTATAGCCTGTATTCATATTTTGTGGAAGGAACAACTTAGAATGACGGGTCAGATAAAAAAATACAAATCACAAGTTCTACAGAATTGATATTCAGTCTAACATTAAGCAACTAAAGTCCTAAGAATTGTTTAGAAGAATGAGAATTAAGTTACATATCATATAGGGAACTATTAATTAAAATACTGTCAGTTTTGCCAAACCTTATTATTTTTATTTTAGAATCAGTCTTATTTAGTAACTGTTGGCATTCATAGAATTGTTCAACCTACCTGTCCTGTATGCTCTGTTTCATCTTTGTTAATAAGATACATTAGAAAAAACCTACAAGCAAAGAAACAGTTATTATGAATACAATATTTGGAAACATTAGGCAACCCACAGAGGGATGGATATTTTTCAGCCTGTACAGTGATAATTCTGTTAATGGACTTACAAGTTCCAGAGTTCTATTTATGATAATATCCCCAGACATGTTAAATATACTTTCCTGACACTGTTGACATTCACCCATTGTTTGATGAATAGTATGATAAATGCAAGAGATTCAGTTTGATTTACAGTAAACAGTAACTCAGTTTAAATGAGGATTTTCTAAGCTTTCTAATCTGAAAATTATAATAGACATTTTATTACCCATGAACACCAATTTGGAAGTAGCCAGAGAATACTCATTGGAACTTTTTTCCCCCCAATCCCCACAACAAATAAGAACGTTGAAGATGATTAAGAGATTTATTGAAATTATAGGTTAGGGATATTTTACTAGTGTAAGTAACGCAAGATCAACATGAGCAGAAAAGAACTTGTAATTTTAAAAATACATTAGTCTTGGGGTTTTAAAAGATCTGACAGATGCTGCGTGAGGATTTCAAAATTTCACTCATAATAGGTATGCTATAGTATGTTATTTGTGTAGTACTTTGTAAGCAGGAACAAAATCCCACATGATGATGCTTCTAATGTATTTTGTTTGAACAACATTTTTTTTCAAGTGCAAGTTCTCTAGAGGGACATTTGACTTTACAGTCTCATTACTTTGTGCGCATACATGCTAATTTATAGACACAAAGTCACAGCCTATCCATTGCTTCATACTGACAGCACTAATGTAAAATATACTTTGGCACTGGATTTTTGTAAGTATTTGACAGGAGAGGAACAGTATGATACAGTGATTGTGGACATGATAAATGGTTTTATTTCTAAATTTAAAAAGACCAAGTTTAGTGGTAACTGATGCTTTCCTTGGATTTTGCAAAGGTAGATCTGATGCCCTTGGTCTATCCCTCCCCTCTCTAGCTACTTGTTCCAGTTCCCCTATCTCCCTTTGTCCCAAGTTCTCTTAGTCAGCCTCAGCACTCCACTTAAAATATTCTGTCCAATGTAACTTTTCCCTCTTTTGCCTTACTCCTTTGCTTGTGCACACTCTCCATCAGTCTTCAGGCCACGTCATACAGTTCTTCTCTACCTTACACAACACATTAAATTTTACAACACCTCCATAGCCACATACTAAGTTCCTGGTTTCCATCTCCTAACTCATGCATACTTGGTGTGTCACAATCAAGCTGGAAAAAAGGTAACGAAGTGTGTTCATTCCTTGCTCCCATCACCGCAGAATTATATATGCAGACAGCATTAGTACACATCAAAGCCAAACAGTACTGATTCTTACTTATGCAAAAGAGCTAATCAGGTACTTGCAGAGGCTGCAAGGGTCACCAGTTAGCGAGGAGCTCATTTTTACTGTACTCACAAATAATTGGCCAAGTTGTGCTCCTGTAGTGTGTGCGTTTCAAAGCCATGGGGCACTGTATCAAAGTAGTCATTTCCTATTCCACAGATAAAGCACTTTGTCTAAAAGAAAGAATACAGAGGCAATGCATCACGTATAATATGTGCTGAACAAAAAGGTTTTTATTTTAATGATTGGGACTGGATACCTCCACCAAAACACTTGAATAGAAGTTTAACTGCCATCAGAATAGCTTTTTACTGTTTAAAAAAAATCTTTGCCAGCTGTAAGTGAACAGGTGTCAGGAGAAAGAATGGTATACAACATTCAAAGCTGATTTTACTTTTCACTTTAACACCATAAGTAGCACTCACTGTAACATACTGCTATATTTACCTCAATGTCTGTTGTGCTTGTCCAGCTGAAACTGAATATGCTCAAAGTTTAGATTACAATACTCAATAGCTTCGCAACAGTTTTCTGAGTTCTTATACTCAAACAACAGAATAGAAGACCACTAAGTACAGGACACTTTCACACATAAATTAACCAAAGAAAATTACATCTGAGACGAACTGTAACATCATAATGTTAACCACCTGTGTTAGAAACCTCTAGTCTGAAGATCCAAAAGACCATAAATAGCCACAGGCATATAGTTCATTATCATACTCAGTAGTGTACAAAGATTTTTCTTGTTTACAAAAATGAAGATACAGGGATTAGTCTAAACTTTAAAAAGCCATGAAAAAATAAGCTGTTAGGCTTTTGGACTGATTTTTTGTTAACTTATCACTGACAGCAAAAAGCTGGCCACATTTAACCTGAAGGTATTAAAAAAATCCATACTAGAACCTGGGAAACAAATCCAAAATATGCCTAGAGCAGAATATCAGTTTAGACCAGCTGGGTTTGTCCCCCATGCAAAAAGACATGCAATGTAGCAGCTAGCACCTGTCAAAGCACAGCATACTTCTTTCACAGGAGGCAGAAGAGTGGTTAATACTATTCAGAACCTGGACACTAGCAGAGTTTTCATAAAATTGTCTAAAAATAATTTTATTGGGTACTAACAGAACTACTTATCTAAGTTCTTATATTTTAATCAATATAAAAAGTCAATTAAAAAACCCTTGGTTATTATTTACATCTAATGAACTGAGATTTAAGAGTAAAATCTCATCTAGGACATTGTATGATATTGGACTGTGTACAGAACTGTATCTTCCTGTAAGTTTAAAAAACTATCTACTAGCTAGATCATGTTTTGATTGAAAACAGATATTAATGAAACCTGAAAACAGGATATTGTTCAGTAATGGGATGTTCTTACCTCCATGTCTTCCTTAACTTGCTCTTGCTGATCTCTTAACTCACCAAAAGCATCAATAATTAAACCTAGGGTTTAAGTTAAAATGATAGTTAATGTTCAAGAACAGAACTGTGAAAAGAATATTTGGAAATCCTAGGATAACTATGACAAAGAACATTAAACTAGAAATTTGTGCAGAAATAATAGAAGCCAATAAACATTCCAAAGACCACAAACCCAACTCAATACGTGAAGAAAAATGAGCAAGTCACAGAAAATGTCTGTCAGTAACATGGTTGGCATTATCATTTGGAATTATGAAATGGGACAAGTAGACTTCTGTTTTATTAACAATGCTCTAATCTAGACTCAGTACATGAAGACACATGTGGTTTTACAGTGATGGAGCTTTTCCTATAGAAAAAATACTACAGTATGAAGTTCCACTGTCAGAGCTCTACAGAAGTAAGGTGTCATTTTAGGGAGATACAGAAAGGAGAAACCACCACAGGCTCTATGGCTCAGATTATAAATTCTTTTTTATTCTCTTTTTGCTTACAAATAAGGACTAACTCCACAATCATTACTGACACCACTGTCCTGTAAAACTGATGCACACCAGACGAGAATTATACTCAAAGCTTGACAGCTAAGGCCTCTACTCTTCAGCCACTCACAAAATGAAGAAACAAACAGTATGAGATAGGCCACTTCAGGCTATAAAAACTTTTGCACCCTCCCTGTGCCCTTTAAAAAACTTGTTGCTTGAGCAAGAGTTAGAAACAATTTATCACAAGCTCACAGTCATCTTCTAAACTTCCTTGGAGGAAGTGAGAAAGCATCCTTACTGCTGTCAAAATCATCACAAGTTAGCTAGCTGTTAACTGACAGAAAGCAATAAAGTATCACTATTTACAACAGCAACTGGACCTAACAAAAATCATGACACGTTTTTCCAAAATCAACAATATACTTCTGTTAATTAGTACAAACATTAATAGAAGATGATCTTCTGTACATTCTTGACAATCTTTTTGAAGGTATAATATGTGAATAGATGGGTCTTTTAAGTACTTTAGGTAGTAACATTAAACATCATTATTACAAATATAAAGGAAGAGAAGACAGAAACTGTAATGACACCAATATTCTTGCAGCAAAGAGCTTTTTTTGTTTCCACTGATCCAGTTAGAGCCTGTTGATTCTACAGAGACTTGGGAGAACATCATATGGATTAAAGCCAGTTGGGTGTGATTTACTGAATAAATCTGTGCTTCATGATCTGCTCTGGTGTCCTGATTGAATCTTAGGTGTGTGATTACTGTAGCACTAAGATCTTTGTACTGCTAAATAATGCTTTCAGTCTCACTATGGGTTACAAACATATACCTTGAATAATTGCAAGCAGGATGACAATCACAAAGAAGAAGAAAGTGATGTCAAAGATAATCCGATAGATTTCATATTCATCTCCTGCTGGATCCTCTATTTCATCACCAATGCCTCCACCTGCACGTACTCCAACATACATGTGAAACATGTAGCACTAGAAAACAGAAAACAAAGGGATACAAAGTTTGTCTGCAGCTAGAAGTAAAAATACCCATTGTGGCAAATTCAGTAATTGGCAGAACTGTTCTACAGTCTAGCAACTAAATCAAGGCACTTCTTTCTCCCCTTTGAAGTTATGTGTAATTCTGACAGAGGTGAAACGTGACTGTGCAGCTGAAGCTGCAGTATTTAATATTCTGTCCTTATATAGCAGTTCAAAAATACCAAAGGTTCAACTACTTTAAGCCCAGCAGCACACCATGATTCATGTACAATCATTTCAGTAATGTTCAAATAGGAAATACCATTACAGCCACCTCCTTTTCCATTTTCCTAGCTCAAAAGTGACTGATTTACCCCATCTTTGGTGCTTCAAACAAATATTTTTTAAAATTCCAAAAAAACCCCAAGACAAAACAAACAAACTCTTTTCAGAATGTTTGTGCAGAGGACAGGCTAATGATAGAAAAGGCTTGAGACTAATACGGTGAATCCAAGACCTGCAAAGTGGTATAATATGCTCTCAGTATAGTTATGTGGGATGCTGACAATGCAAAATTTCCAGTTTATCGTACTATAATTTAATAGAAAATGATGATATCACTCTCAGAGGTCTGGAGCAGAGGATTGGTTCTTTTCTTAAGTAGCTTTGCAAACTACAGGTCCAGGGTTCTCACTCCCCATCAAAAAGTAGTGATTACAATAACAATAATTAACTCCTAAAACTTAAAACCTCTGTAAAGAGTCTGGATTTGTCTCCCCAATAATCCCTCTGCAGGCACTGGGGAGCTGCTCTTACACTCCCTCCCAACCCAAAGCTTTCTCTTCTCCAGGCCTAACAAGTCCAATTCCCTCAGCCCCTTCTCCCAAGGCAAGTGCTTCAGCAGCCCTCCACTGATTTATGCTCTAGTTTATCTGTGTCTTTCTTGTACTGGATGTCCCAAACTGTATAAAAATATAGACATACTAGTGTGCTTCCACAATTTAGCTAATTACTAGTGTTTTAAATGGTGTCAGTTCTCTGGAAGTGATTCATATTGTATAACATACTGAAATATATTTAACTTTGTTGGACATGATTGCTTTTAAAAAGATATTAATGGCAACACATCTTGAAAATCCTTCATGGTTTAAGCTCTGTCTACCATCCACAACTGCAAAGCCTGGTACTGTCTCAGTAAGTACAAAATAATTTTCAGTGGTTCTGAACACAGGAGAGATTTCAGTAACAGAATTGCCAATTGAAGGTATTCATGGCAATTCATGCTATGGAAACTGATATATTTGCAAGCTTAAAGAAGTATTTCAGTACCTAAATCACTTCTGAAAGTCCTATAACTGACCCTCCTCCTGAATGGCCTGTAGAACCTCAAGATTCAGAAGTACTGCCCTTTAACTTTCTTGGCTCAGCTTCACAGCTTGTAGTTGGCTTTGATTTTTTGAGAAATTACAGCAAAAATATCATCACATTTCTTCTATTCATTTATAAATACGTTTGTTTAACATACACAGGGTATATCTATTTGTGAGGAATGTTCATTATACATGTTCCTTTGTCTTCAATTATAGTATTTCCTATTGCTGGCTAATGATACGACTGTATGAAAAGGAATTACAATAAGGTCAGGACAAAGACTTAACAGTTTAAGAAAAAATCCAGAAAGCAAAATAAGACTTACTGTTAGCATATCATCACATTTCATGTCTGGCATATCACCATCTTCACTCTTATTGTAGAACTTGCGGAAAAAATTGAATGCCACTACTGTATACAAGTATACTACTACTGCCAGTAATCCCACAGTTAGGACAAGCTGTAAAACAAAATTATAGAGTGGATATGACACCACCATGGAATTATACTATACAATTTTATTTGCAGAATGATAAAAAAAAGTAACAATAATCTATATATACTAGCAGAAGGAAAACTTTCTTTACTTCTTCTCTGTCTCTTTGCATATCTTTGTAATATTTGGTAATATATCTGCACATTTTCATGCAAAGATTGTGCATTTCACCTGTTTTATTTTGAAGGAAAAGTATGCTTCAGAAACAATTACAAAGACAAATCTTGAAAAATCTACTGGATACATACACAATCAAACAATCCACTAGAATCATATAAAACACACAATTAGACAAAAATATCTGAAAGTTTACTACCTAATAGTAATAGTGCTGCTATTTAATATTGCCTATTATATAATTGCAATATAATATTTCTACTAATTTAATACTGAAACAATTTGTTTATATCTATGAAATCACATTTAAAACAAACTGTTCCTAATAGTTTAATACCTACCTCAGAGAAAAAGAACAAATCCCACACTGCTCAACTGCAGCATCATTAAAATTTTGCTTTGAGCTTTATGGAAAGCAGCTGGAAGTGAACTGCAATATCCTGCAAGTCAATATTTCACTTGCATAGCTGCCAGACCTGAAAAGTTCCTTATAATAAATAATGCCCCCTTACTTTATACATAATTTGCTAAAACTTGCAGACTGATTTTTTTTTTTGCTTTTTCATTTTTTTAAAGAAATCAGAATGAAGAATTTAAGAAATTCTGTTCTTTAAAGGGCAAAGAATGCAATATGTTGATTTCTGTAGCTTTTCAAGACATAATTTTGTTCCACAAATGAAACTTAAGTTTGCAACATAAATTAAAATAATAGCAGTTTGTCAAGGTGAGTTCATACTTGTCTTCTATATGTCATGTGCTTCACTAGGTATTTTGAAATATAAAGTGTGTCCATTTAAATGTGCATTACTTCTTTAAAAATGTTGACAAGAACAGTGCATTTGAAGGCAGAATTAAATAAAATCAGTCATCCTTTTCGTTTATAAAAAAATCACTGCTAATGATTTTATGTTTCTCTAGCATCAAATTTGCTTAAAACAAAAAAGAATAAATAGAAAACCCCTAAAAATATAACTTACTGCTGATAAATTTTTAAATAGCACTTGCCACCAGACTTCCAAAGCACTTACATTGTAAAAGTCAGAACTGAAGTTCCACTTCACTACAACAGTACAACAGAGAAGACTTGTACATTATTATTCCCAGCCTATTTGAATAAGAATTATATCAGCTGCCTTGCTGGAAGACCTTCTAAGCAGACCAAGTATGGCTTTTTTATAATTAAAAATCGTTTTCAAAGATCCTTTGAATTAGGAAGGCCATCAGACTTGAGAAACACTACGTCTCAGGTTACATTAAATGCCAGTCCTACAACAGATCTCAGTAGATGCAAAGCCTTAGTTATTTTCTTTACTTAAATCAGAAATGCAATTTCAGATTTTATAGCTTCTTCAAGAAAATATTTCTTGTTATTAAAGAGCTGAGTTTCCCAAACAGTTCTCTAACAGAAAGAGCAACTGGGTCTCAACTGGACCTTTCCTTAGATGAATCCTGATAAAATCTTAAACAGCAACTTTATGACACAGCTGCTCATAACAGCTAGAAACTGTCATACATCCTAGTCCCATTTTCTTCTGTTTATAAATCACATTGGCTAGACTCTCCACTGACCCAAGTTCTAAACTTCACAATGGAACAACAATTCTGTTGTCAATCTGCAGAGCAGCTGAATTAAGTCATGAAGTGATCTTCCCTGTGTACTCCTTAAGTAAAAAAGCTGAAAAGAGATGAGAGTTGATACCTGTTTGCCATTGTGGGTCACTGACGACAGGATAGTTCGTAATGTCTTGAATCCCATTGCAATGTCAAGGAGATGAGCAGCAAAGAAAAAATTGTTGTAATGGCCAAGGACTGACATGGTCATGTACCATGCTAGGTAAAGGAAAGACTGACAGAAAAAACAAATACATCATAAAATAAAACTCATGGCTACTATAATTTAATTCAAAACATGAAGGAAATGTAGAAATTGCTTGAATGTGCTTTTCCTTAAATAGAATTTTTTTTTTTACATAAAATTTGCTAGAGATCTTTGAGAATTTTCTCTTTGTGCAAAAATATTAAATCAGCAAATAGAGACATGTCCAAATTGACATATTCTATTCTAACTTTAAATTTGTAAAAACTAATTTTGAAATTGCTAAACCCTTATTTGTTAATGTTTCTAACACAAGAATTTTTTCTGATTTAAATGATTTTTTGTTTGTGAATTCCTAAATAATTACATTAAAATATTAATGCTCTAAGGTGGTTAATGACAAATGGAAGGACACTGCAAGCAAAAAAGGAATTTTATAATTAATTCAAACTACAAAAACTACTACTTAAACTTATAAGTATTATTTAAGTAGTTTATTAACCATTACTAGAAATGTTAATTTCATCTTTTCCTCTATCATTTATTTTTTATTGGACTTAAAGACAAGCACATATTAACAAAAGAAACTACAGTCCCTCCCTTAAAAAAAACATAATCCTGGACAAACTCTGTCTTCACAGATCATGCTTTCTGTAGATCTGGAAACTTATCATTCTACTCTTCCTGACTGAAGTAAGATTACACTTTCGTTCTCCAGCAGTCCTAGTTCCCCATCATTTGTTCCCCAATGATTTTTTCCAACTGTAAATAACTTGAGTTAGGCGAGTGATAATCATAAGACTTAATAATCGTATGATGAGTGACTTCTTAAACTGCGAGGTATTTTAATAGTTGATCTAAAAATTCCTTTTTTGTTGGTTTTTTTTAAAAAACTATCTTTTTCAAATTATTAAACTAATCAGCCTCATTCCATCTCATGTCCTACTACCAGTTTCAGTGATACAAATTGTAGCAATTTCACATATATTAACTATACCGATCTGACTGTGCTCCAGGAATATTAAAGTCTTCATAAAGCTTATGAACAATATGAAAAATGGCAATTAAAATTTATATAGTCAGTGTCCTAATTCTACAGCACAGTGCTTGCTTATTGCTCCTGAATAAAGCACAGCAGATCAGAAGCAGGGCAGGAATTGACTAAGGTTCTACAGACTAATACCTATGTTGCTAAGAAAAGATTTTCATCATCTATGCAGTAAAGTAAATATAATTCAGAGTATTTCATACGTCCCTTTGAAGCACTTTGGGTTAACAAGTGTATACTGCTTTTTTAAAGGCTAATATATACATATATATGTGTGTCTTTATATACTGATAAACTTACATTATCAGTGAAAACAACTCCTAATTTCCACATCTGATACTTAACATCAATGGAATTCAACCTGTTGAAATAAATAAATAAATTGCATTTAATCTCAAAACATAATAGGAAAATAAACAACACAATCTGTAGGAAGTGTATTGTCACACAAACACAGGACACAACAGCTGATCTATTCCTCCAAAAGCTGAAACACATTACAACCTTATTATAATTCACCCTTTTCCTCTGGAATGGACCTGTCCAAAAAACTAGCAGAGAAACAAATCAATAAGTACTAATTTGGATTCATCAGACCTAATGCTAATTGATGTCTACAGTGTTATGATATATATACAAGTGAAATGAACTGTCTTTATAATCCACAGAGAAAAAGAGTTTTTGTTGTTTGTTTGTTTTGGGTTTTTTTAATGCAGACCCATCTAAGTCTAAAGTATCTGTCAAAAAATGTCAGAGAATTTGCACCCCAAAATGCCAGTACTTTATCATTAATTATGATAGCATACGTTGGGCGATACAACTAAATGACATTAAAGATGACTGAAGTGAAATGAATCTCAGAATTTGTGTCCTTTGCTTTTCCCACTGATACCAGGAATAAATGTGAATGGAAGAGGAATGTATATTAAAAGCTTTTGCAGAAAAGGACCTGGGGTTCTTGGTGGATTGCAAGTTAACCATAAGCTAGCAATGCATCTTCACTGCAAAGGCAGCTAATGGTACCCTGTGCTACTTGAGGAGGAGTGTTGTCAGCAGGCCACGGGATGTGATCCTTCCCCTCCAACTCAGCACTGGTAAGGTCACACCTGGAGTGCTGAGTCCAGGCCTGGGCTTCCAGTTCATTCCACAGTTTTTCTTGGTTTGTTATATTAGCCAGTTAGCTTCTTCTACTGCTCTCCTCTCTTCAACAAATTCTATCTTGTACAGACTGATATTGTAAACTATTCTCTCCAAATTTTCTCTTGTATTTCTTTAATTAATACAGTTAGGTATTAATTCTCCTCTTACTCTGTCAACACAAATAAATGTCTCTACTTCAGGCTATTTTTTGCGCTAGAATGAAATCTCTTAATTTTCCCAAAACAATTTTTTTTTCTCTCTCTATAGACAAGTGATACAACTAACTTACCAAACAAGATGTATACCATTTTTGCTTCTAACTGTATCTTGTCCTCTCTAATTTTTGACTTTTTCTTTTTGGAAAGGTTTGGATCTGTATTATACTGACACAAAAAAATTCTAAACCTGGATCACGATTCAGGGACAAATATAAATAATAGCATGAAAAAGTCATCTGTCTTACTTTTATCATTAAAATGTGAGTGAATTCAGTTTTCCTGGAAGAGAAAAGATGCTGACAATGACTAAACAAGTAGAAATAATGCTGGCAAATGTAATATACCTGCCATATATGAAAGCACATACTATTTCTGTGCCAGGTGTTTATATGGAATTACCTGAGGCCTGAGACGGAATACCAAGAGTTAAGCCCTGGCCTGTCAAGATTTGATTTCCAAAATTATTGTATAGCCAGAGCCACTAGCCAGATAAAAGTAATAGTTTTATTTTAATATCACACTCCAAGGAATGCTTTGGCACCAAAATAACACCCTTCTATTTTTATTATCCACGACAGTATTTACTCTTTAATACAACCAAAAATTAATACCATTTCCTCACATAATACTAAAATGCAAAAGACTCAAATTGAACCTCCTGTATATTAATATAAACACTACGTAGATATGAGTGGAGTTACTATAATTGAAAAATAGCATTAAATAAAACAGATCAAGTCCTCTACTCCAAATAGTCTATATAGCCCATTTTAATTAAGAATTCATTTTTCCTTCTGAAGTGTATTAGTCTACTTAAATAAAAAGGGAAAAGCAGAAGAAATTTAGTAGAATTTTTCTGATTTATGAAAGATATTACCTTTGTTCTCATATTTACATGACAGATTGTTCATATATATGTTTTACTTTTATCCAGAAAACATCTAGATGATACAGTAACTCAGATAGGGTCAAAATTTTTACCTTTTATTCACAGTTAATTTTACTTTTCTGACTGCACTGAACTTCCACAGGACTATACATTTAGCTCAGAGCAGGTAAAAGAGCACAGTTATATTATTAATGCTCTGTAAAGACAAAAATAACATAAGCACAGAAACTAATGGTGAATTCTCGAGTCCATTATCTAGTTAAACAAGATATAACAGATTTTAATTTTCTTTCTTACCATTTCATTTTTGGGGTTTTTTTACCCATGCAAAGGCAGCAAATTACTAGGTAAACAAACCTAAAACTTCTCATAAGTTGGCATGAAACTTTTTTAAAGAATGAGAGTTGATAATAGTTTACTATGCACATTGATGGCACCATCATCAACTGGCTTTGCTTCATGATTGCCTGGATGGTAGACAGCAACTCTGTATAAACTAAATCACCTGAGTTTCTTCAATGGTGACTTAGGGGACAGTCATTAGGTGACATTTACTGTCTGATTAGGATTGCAGGGATGATATTTGTATAATAAACACACTACATACATTAGAGAAATAAAAGCTACAAGGTTTTTTTCTAACAGACTTTCAAGTTTACATGGACAGAAATACGCATCCATAACAAAATTTGCATTTGTATCTTGAAAGAAATTATTAGAATCATGCTAGTCTCAAAGATCTCCAAACTGTGCTATGCTCCAGATACCACAGAGTACTCAAAGGTAAATTTTCATCATCCCCAAGTTATAAGAAAATTTTCTAGCCTCAAATGTGAGTTATTAAATAAATCAATATTTATATAAAAACTGTCCTAGAACAGAAAGGGGAAAAAAGGGTCAAAAATGTTAACTACAGTTTCTTATTCAAATATTGTTCCATAACGTATTCAGGTGGTAAAATGAACCAAAACCTTATTGTAGCAAGTACATTTCTTACTTTATTCTGATCCAATGCCACTCACTTCTACTGTTAGGCATATTCTTGTGATTATATTCTACCTACTCATAACTATATTTGTCTTATGTACGAACCACCAGAGACAGGACTGCCTATGGATAGGCAGGATAGTCTCTCATGAAATGGCAAAAAAAACCCCCAAGCACCAGGGGAAGTCATCGCTAGTCAATTTAATTCGATTATTTCAGATTTTGCAAACAGCAATAGCTGTAGAGCTCTAAAAATAATGTGAATATTTTCCTAAATGGAAAAAAGTAACTGTTCATTTTTCAATATCTTAATTTTTTAAAGTAAGTCAGATATGGATAGCAAAGCAATAATAACATGCATATTGCATTTCCCTGTTTATTTCTGCTCACTACCTTGATCAAGTAGTTCAAAGACTTAAAAGAATATGAGGTCATATAAAAATTAAGCTTTATAGCTGTGAATCAAAAAGTAACAGTATGGTTTCAAGTTTCCCTTGGAATATCTTTAGTTAGTATTATATTGGATGAATTTCCTAGTCTGAATGAATTTTTATTTGACTTCTTTCTGAACCATTGAACAGGTTGTCACAGACTGTAGTACTGTAGTTATAGTAGCTGAGTTTGGCAATGGTGAACGATGGCACAGTGGGAGAACACAGAGTGTGAATAAAAGATAGGAAAATTGTGAGAAATCGCATGTGTTACATTTGGCTGCAACCTGCACTAGTATTTCATCACCTTCTACAACGCCCAGACTTTTAAGAGCTTCTTTCTTAAGGTCTACTCTATTCAGCTCTTCCAAGTATAACATAGTAGGTTTTCAAAAGTTATTCTCTCTTAAAAAAAAATAAATCCTCAAGCAATTAAATGATACTAATGTTAACTGGAATCAGAAAATTCTGAACTTTTCAACCTGAATCATTTTAAAGTTTGTACATCAGAGCTGTTCAGAGCAGCTACGGGGCATTGCCAGGTAAGGAACAACTATCATTAAGTTCAAACTGAAAAATAGGCTTGCAGCAGCATTTAACCTTCTTCTAAAAATGACAGACAAATTAAAACTGTGAAGAGTCAGTTTTAATTAGTAAGCTCTTCACATTAACTCTCTTAGCAGATACTGAATTTTTCTGTTAAAGGTTCTTTCAGGTCATTTCAGGAGGCTAATCTAACAGAGAAAACAGTTCCAACAGATGACCCATCTTTCTAAAGCTAAAAGAAAAATCATTAATTAAAAGATGATAATTCTTAACAATTAATGAGTTTCAGTGCAGGTGTTTAGGAAGATCTTCTGTTAACATTACTATTTGTACAATAGAAAGCACCTCATTAGGTGCTAATTATTTATTAATTGGTCAACTGGGTAGGAAATATTATCATGTTTATTGCACTGTGTTGAAATAGTGCTCCTTTTGTGCTAGGCACTGAACACCATCAGCAAGTGGTATGTTACAGAGAATGGTGCCAGCTGAGCATTGCAAAAAGAAAGTATTGAACCAAAATGAAACAAAACAAAACAAAGAGTTACTCGGTGTCTTTAAGTTATCTCTCTGCCTTGGAGATATAGCACAGAGCCCCTGCAAGGATCCATTAAGCTTAAAATTCCCAAGTAAATAATCAAAGGAGGAGGTATCTTACATTAGCATCTGTAAGCAGAAAGGCTTGAATTGAGTTTCCCACGTAGGCATAATTCCTCTCAATGGACAGGGAATTTGGACATTATACATTAATGGCAACAATGCTGCCTCTCAATGATGAAGGCTAAAGCCACTACCCATCTGCATATATACTCTTTCATTTGGATAAATAGGCATATCCACAGGTTTGTAAATCCTGTGGTGACATCATATAAGGTATATATTGGGACATCAGGTTTAGAAACTACCTCAATTAAAATCCCTTACTTTTTCACCAGCCATTATGGGCAACAGGTAGGCTGTCACCTGAGGGAAAAGTCTACTTGTTTATCAGAGACAATACTGTTCTCCAACATACTACATTACTTACAAGGGTGTTACCTGCTCCAGAATCTTTTGAAAACATAGGTTAATGTTTCTCATGAGAGAAGAATAAAACCTTTTAACCTCTTTCACATTCTGAAGCCAAGTGCACCCACTCTTTGTACACTTCACATTTATGATATGGTTTATCTTCTTGTCACACTATAGAAACCTCACATCTTCCTGGAGAAAATTATTTACATTTTTCTCTTCTTGAAAAGGGAAGAATTCTTCTACCATGTCAGCATTCAACAGAAGCCCTTCTTATTTTCCCTCAAACTAGCCTTATGTCACTGATCACTGCAGATGCTTGAGCCTCAGATGCCTCTTCTGTTGACTCTGACTAGACTAATGACTGCAGAATCAACAGCAGTTAGGAAGGTAAAGGGACTGAGAGAGGGAATCCTGACTGTGACACCTCTGATAAATAACTTTCATCTTTGTGTCTTTCACATTATCTTCTCAAATATACTTCATCCATGTTGCAGCTAGTTTAACACCATCCACCCCAGAAGGGAAACTTATTAAATGGAAAAATAGTGCACTGTCTCAATCCCAGTGTGTAAACTGTCTTTACTGTCTAATCTACAGTTGGGCTGCAACTGCATCATCCTCATTAGTTGGTTATAGTTAAATAATATTGCAGCATATTCAAATATTTTTTTAAATATTTATAAATTTAAATATACTAAAAATACTCAAGACTTTACGCATAAGCAGAATAGTCCTCCCAGAGTTAAAATATAACACCACACTGAGGTTTTTGGTTTGTTTGTTTGTTTGTTTTTTTTAATGCAGTATATCACTTGGATGAGCAGGTGCTTCTGAAGGAGTATGTCCACTTGCAAGTGGACTGCTTAGAGTCCATTGCAGAAAGACAGATGGAAAGAAATCCCAGGTTATTTGCCCACAGGAAAGGGGAAGAAACAGTAGAAGCCAGGGGTCAAGCACACAGAAGAAAAACCTGGTTCAATTGTACTGGGAATGGAAATGCTACATGCTGTGTCTTCTTCCTGTGTTGAGAGAGATATTGGTATTTGGTCTGGTCTGTCTGGGCCACCTCTTGCTGGTGCATGCAGAAGCAGAGGCACTAAAGCTGGGATCTACACCAGGTTGTACCAATCTCCATTTTTTTGCCAAAAAGTGGTGCAGTAAGGGTTCAACTCCAGTGCTTTTCTCACCTCTCTCTCCATTGCACTGTAAATATATTTCAAATGTTGAATCTGGCATATGCCTAAGTTTTAGTAGCTTAATTAGTGTTCATTTTTGAAATGGGTAAAAAGTGGATACATGCACCTTCCCGAAGCATATGAATTTTATGCAAATGGTTCTGTAAATTTCTTTCATAGTTGTTTTTTTTTTCCACAGCTTATTCATCTGTTAGAAGTATGGAATGATTTCTCCAGGGAGAACATGAAAGATGGATGAGATCATAGTATTTTTTAAAAAAACTTATATAACATGGAGTAGACCTTAAAGATGTAACAAAAAACTGGCATCCTTCAGGCCTGATTCTGAAATTCAGTATTTCATCAGCCTTCTGGTTTGTTTCTTCAAGAGTATTCACAGAAACATTCTTTCCAATTTCTTCCCAAATATGAGTCATAAGCACACAGGGAAAGAAAAGTAGTTTCATTTTCTTTTTATACCAATAATAAAAGTAATTATTTTTTTTTCCTGAACTCGAGCATGGGTCCTAATATAATCCATCAGCAAAACAGCAGGTGAGAAAGTATTCTGGAAAGTACTTTTGCCACAATATTAAATTTTATTTAGCATTGCAATGCCACAGAGTGTTTGGGCCTTAACACTGCACCTGATTGATGGTTTAGATGGACTCCAGGTATATTTATCCATCTTTACAAGAGATGGACATTAAATATCCATCTTTACAAAATCAGCCCTTGCTTCAATGCAATTATAATCTACTAGTGGTCCCACTGTCTACCTCACATAATCCTTGCAAATACATTGATAAAATGTTGCTTTTTAAAAAAGCTATAAATAAACTCTTAGAATCTCTGTAGCATTAAAAGTCCATCTGGTAAAATATATTCTATCAATTTGAATATCTTTTTCTATAATGCAGAACTGGGAAAAACATTTCTGCAGTGCTTTACAAAAAACTGAGGATGTCCTTTTCCTGAGAAGGAAAATGACAATTACTCTGAATGTCTTGGGACTTTTATTCAGGTCTATCTCTCAGCTGATAGGCAAATACACAGTTTAGGGAAAACAAAATATAAAAAGATGTGAAAAGTAATCATCCAGTTTCCTAGAATTTACTGGTCACTATCACTATCACTTAAATTTACTCCATCATTTCTTTATAAGTAGAGCACACAGTGCCAATTTTGCCCATTCTTTACAGCTGAGCTGAACTGAGACAACTATGAAAAGGAGTTTCCAGCCCAGTTGTAATGACATTATCAAAACAGTGGCAATGTGATGGATTCAGGCAGCTGTGCACTAGATTAAATTTTCGTACGTAAAACCAGTGGAGTCCTACATCTATGTTCTCTATAATGAAATAAAGTCATTACATCATTCAAGTTAAGAATATATCTCTCTTATATAGCTATACATAAAAGAGCAACAAGAAAATTCAGACCTGAATGACAAACCTTGAATGCTTGATTTTAACTTACAAAAAACCCCAAACAAACAAACAAAAAAAATCCCAATCACACAAACAAATCAGAAGCAAATGCTTACACAGCAGATAAGGAGCTATCCTTCTTTGGCTTCTTCTTTTCTCGAGCATCACTAAAATCGAGAGCAGCTTTGTCCATTCCTAGTAACTCACTGATCCTGTCACGGCCATAGAACTCACCATATTTATCCATGACCTAAAGTTAGGAGGAATATTCAAGAGAATCAGTTGGGTAGACCAGCTGTTTTTTAGCCTGGTTTCTGAAGACAAGATGTTTACCATGCATGATCTTTTTCATCTGTTTGTTTCCATCTGTCTATCATATCAGTCAGTAACTTTTTTTTACTGCTCAATTGCAATTAATTCCATAGAGACAAGAGGTGGGTGTCAAAAATAAGATGTCCCTACTCGTTTAATGAAAACAAGAAGAAGAAAACAACCCAGCAGAATGAGAATAAATCAGTATTATCACTGACAGAAAAAAATACACTGTGACATCACACTGGAAAGAGATGTTTGGAATATTCTAGTTATGTAAAAAGTGCTGATTAAAATAAGATTTCTCAAAGACAGTATTTGACCCTTACTAGTTATTCCTTTTAAGGAAAAAAAAAAAATCAAAACATATTTATTCTGTTTAAAAAGGTTTTTTTAAAATAATCCGAACATCTTGATTAAGAATTTTGGGGTTTTTTTTATTTTAAGGGGAAGCATTTCACATTAAAATAGTAATGAAAAATGTCCTCACTTATTGACTAGCTCCACTGCATAATTTAATGATCTTATTTTTGTTAGTTAATACTGTAGTAAAACTATAATACACATAGAACATGTAGGAATCAAAAATCTTGAACAGAGGGACACACAGCTCATTCCTAAATATTATCTCTCTATTCTTATTTTCAAAAGAATACTCAAAGAAATAAAAAAATTTGGATAACGATCATTACCGAATGACTCCTGTAGGTGAGGTATTATTTTACTAGCTTTCTAATAAGCGATGCTTTAAATCTTCATTGATGTTTTTCAGATTTTTAGAGACAAGTCTTCTTTGTCACATGCCTGAAAACAGTGCTTCATGACTGTAGATGATTCACTAGGCTGAGAATTTATGTGTAAATATAAATATATACAAAAGAGAACATTCCCTGCAAGATACGGTATTGGAAGGCACTTAAATCTTTGCAGAGCAGTTCCTCAGCCAAAGATAAAGTATTGAATCTTCCACACAATTTAAAACCATGCTCCTTTCTTTTTAATAGGAACCTTCCTTGACAGAAGCAATGCAGAATTTTATTTTCTTTTTTGAGTACTCTGTGCAAGCTACTCCCTCCTCTTTGCTTAGATAGACAGATAGAAATATGGGTCTAACAACTTCAAATACACACAAAAAAATACTTTCAACAGCAAAATGAATACACAACTCAAAGCATTTTTTAGACAGGTTGACCTAAAATTGTTATGAAGCAGAAGAGATATTAGTATTTGAAAAGACATGTTTCCAAAAGTGTGATTCAAGATTGGCATTACATGGTGTGAAGGAGGGGTAAATCTGATCCAATAACATAAACACACTCTTCTTCAATTGTGGCCAAACACATTAGGAAGATTATTATTCTTGTAAGCTATGGTACATACATAACATTTCCTTTTTAAGAGCAAGCTGAAGAAATATTTGACATAACATTTGTAATAAATTAACTTCAACAGTCTCTGCTGACTGAGGGCTACTTTTAAGAGAGAGAGATTGTTAGGTTATGTGATAAAAGCTCATCTGCACGCTCACAAAGGACCACAGAGAGACAATGGTTGGGGAGAGTGCAAAGAATACCCTGCCCAGCTACTCCCAGGCCCATCACAAGAGCCAGCAGCCCATTAAACGCCCAACTCCTCAAGCCTAGTGGAGCACAGGGGCACAATGTCAGGCAGGAACCCAAATTACAGACAATTGAATGGACAACCTGCCCCTCCCAGGGCTGTCCCAGGAGAGCCTCAGCCCAAGTGTCCAGGTGTGAAACCCATCAAGATGACTCACTTGGGAGTAGCTCTCCAGATCACTTTTCAGACTAAGAGGGTTACTACCAAGGCATGTGGGACACACATTATGAGATGGTGAAGGAAGAGCATTTGGTGATTATTATCACAGAACTTATTATGGGATGTTACAGGGAGGAAGCAAAGGTGGGGAAAGGGATGGATTTAGGTGATATGGAGAGGAACAAGTGTGGGAAAATAGAGTGGAAAGGGACAAAAAGGGCCAAATGCATGTATATAGTTTGCTGGTCACTACAGTTGTCTGAGTATGCCTTGTGCCTAAACACCTCAGTCTATCCTATCTTCTTGTTAAATTTCTTTCTAACCCTCTCCTAGGTGAGAGACTCCTTATTCTGTGTGCATGGAGGTGAACACATAAATACACACAGACAAAAAAAATTGCATATGTTGCAATATACATACAAGTGTACATAGAAATTCTCCACATAATTTAATGAATGTATTTAAATACATACATTGAATACATGCTTTATACAATAAGCTGTATGTAAAAAAAGTTTCAAAGAATAACTATCCAAACCACACAAGAGTAGTTGTAAGCATGAATTAAGGAATTCTGTGTATTTTAAAATGGTAAATATGAAAAGTAGCAAAGTTATATTTCAAAGTGTAGTTCACATTTCTTCAAACATTAAAATAAACATACATGAAAACTTTCTTTTAATTTCATATGTATTTTTAAAAATAAGCCTTACCTTTCTTTTCACAAATTTGTCCCAATAGTTATTTGGAAAAGACCTGAAAAACACAGATAAACAAAATTACATTTTAAACAATCATGGGAAGATGCAATAGCTACTAAGACGTCATAAAAATTACATACTGATTTTGTTTCTCTTTTTTGTTGCTATTGCCAGCCAGTCATTTGTGAAATCACTGGAATGAAAGTTGCCAAATGGAATTCAGCCTACCATGTTAATGTGGCTGGGAAAGAGCAGCATGCAGATGCCTGCAGACAGAGTTCTAAAGCAGCTGGATCACACACTCCTACCAGGCAGAGGGTCGGGACTTTAAATATGTTCCTAAAGGACAGCCTTCAAGAGAGACACTAAAAGGATGCAAAGCAGAGATCACTCTTGAACTGAGTAATACATTACCATCGCTGTGCTTGCCAAAAGAAAGTCATAGCAATTTTTTTGTCTTTTCACAGAACAAAAACAATTTTAAAGCAAAAACCTGTGAATGAGTAAGATTTAAAAGTAATAGTAAATACTAACATAACAGGTGCCTGAAACATTTTGTATATCCTTGCTAGAAATATATCTCTCGCAATTGTTTATTTCAGACAAGCTGAATGATCAACTATATAATCATGGAGACTGAAGAAAATTCCTTGCAAAGCTATAAAGAGACAGAGTAGGTAAAAACTCACTGCGTGTTGATTACAAGTCTATCCCACTGTCCCTTAATATCATCTTCTGATGGCTGTTCAGTTATATACAGTCCATCAAATTCCAGTTTCCTCGCCACTTCTTTTTCTCTCTTAAAAATAACTAGTGGAACCTGTAGTTGAAAAAAAATATCAGGAATTATTTAAAATGCACTGTCATGTCTGAAAATTTTTAAGAAAAACTGGTTGTTATGAAAAATTAAGTATGAAAAATTAACAAATCAAAAATAGTATTTAAAAAATTTTTAAACTTGACAATTGCCCACAACACTACAAAGGCGTAGATGCACAAGGACCAGGTTGTTCAGAATCATATAACTGCAGTGTACCACATCATTGTAAAAAGATGGTCAAAAGTTCTGAAAAGGGAACCTTTAAATAAAAATAGTTTTTCAGTGCTATGGAGCTATTAGAGGCAATCAAGAGAAAGAGAGCTAAAATAAAAATAATTTTTAAATGCTTAGAAATTCTAGTTCCAAAATATTAGTATGGGATCACACTTTTGGATTGTATTTTGATTCCCAGAGGTGTTAGAGGTTGCCCGCCATTTGTTAAAGAATTCTTGAGGTTTCACAGTGGGAATCGAGGGAAAACTGCAAGAAGTTTTAACAGCAGAAAGTAAAGAAAGACTGGAAGCAGTAAAAAGAAAAATCCTTAAATCACATTTACATTCCATATTCTTGATTTGCGCTCTGTAGTTTGCCAGCAGCTGAAGCACCTGAGTAGCAAGAATCAGGCTTTACCTACAACTCTCTTTCATCAGCTAGATGACATTCAAAAGTACACTTCAAGAAAACAGAGATAACTTGTAGTCCCAGTGGAGTGGATTTTTCTTAGGAATCTTACCAACAAAAAATAAACCCTACCCTTCCCTGGAATTACTTCACAGGTCCCCAAAATTCATCCACCCTGCATTACCTTAATTGCATTACTAGTCAAGACTGGACATGAATATACTGAAACCGTAATAATAAAAGTTAGACTACTAAGGCAACATGGTGATTGCATTAGATACAATAACAATAATTCCAATCTTATTTTCAGACAGCTAATAGAGAAAACTTAGTGGATCTCATGCAGAGCAATCTCCAGAAGCAAACATATCATACAGAGACCTGCAGTTATGAAGATTTTTAATTTTGAAAGCAGTCTTCTCCAAAGACAGACACTAAAACTATACTTGGTCTTCTTCAGGGTTTCAGAATTGGAAAGAAGGCAATTCATTATGTCAAATGATAATATTGTCTTTCTCTTCTAGTCAGAGAATAAATGTAGTTCAAAAAGAAAAAGTCACAACGGAAAAAAAAAAAATCTATGAGGTAGGAGAAGAGGACATCTCAAAAGCCAGAAAACTAAGCTTTCATGCTGCATGCCAACCATTGAAACAGGAAGACGTGTTTTAGTATTTATTGAATTGCAGAGACACTTTAGGTAGAGTATGCTGATCATTTGCCCCAGCTACAAAAGCAGATTTTGTCATTTTAGCATAGAAAAAGTATTACCCATTAAAAGAAGGAAAGAAAAATATCCATGTCCACATAAAAATTTAATAAAGAAATCGTAATTGTAAGGACAAATGAGCAGCCATACTGGGTCATAGTAAAGGTCCATTTAATTTAGTACTATCTTGCACTTTGACCTATAGTTTTTGCCTGAGGAAGAGTGTAAAAAAAAAATAGGGGAAGTAAATCCCAGATATACTCCTCCCAGCTCCAGTTTTATGGTATTTGGTTTTCCTAAACCAGAAAGAGCATTTTGCCAATAAAGGTGGCATCTTTACTTCTTACATCCCTAACAGAGATCTTCTGTAAGATATTTATTTAAAAGATGCTTGAGTTGCTGCCAAAACATTACCACCAGAGTGTGTATGAAACGTAGGCATTGTCTATAGCCACAGCATGCAATAGCAGTAGTCCAAAAAGCTGCATGCTTTTCAAATGACCTCGTTGACAGACTAGTAATGCGGACACTGTAATCTATTTTCCTCTGACCACATGTGTTCAGTTTGCCTTTGACAGTCACAAGCAGCTTCTGGTACAGGTAACTGCTGTTAAGTGTCTGGCTGACACAATAATGGTGCAAATGCTGATCTTATGATCCAGTGTCAGCCCAGAAAATCAGACTCTGGCCTGTAACTTCCTGAATTCACACATCACCTAACACAATTTCCATGTAGGCTACACTAACAGAATAGTGTTTCTTAACATGGTCCCTCAACCTGCTTAAGCAAAGTTGCTATTACTTGGTTCCAATTTATACCATTCAATGATAAAAAAAAGTTGGGAGATGACAGAAGAAAAGACAAGGTTCAGTTTTTCTTACTTTCAAACAGTAATACCCTATGATGCAGAAGAATGAGATGACCGTGTGTAGGATAGCCAAAATCCGCAGCGTGGGCTCCATGTAGCCACTGCTTTCTTCCAGGACATAATGCACTGCAATGACCCTCTGGTTGTCACTTTCCAGGGTGTCCAAACTGATACTTTCACCAGCAGATACCACAGGAACTTCCTTTTCTTCTGTCACAGCAGAGGTGGAGACCTGTTTAAATCACTTAATCTTAATATTGCAGCTGTATTCCTTTGACAGGAGCTTTATACTAATACAGGTTGAGTAGTACAACTGAAAGCAATGATACCAAGGACAATATAATTGTCAGGAAATAAAATTTTTTGCACAAAAATGTCCACAGAGAATGCCTCACAGAGATCCTTTCATCTTGTTACACCAATCTGTGATAGTGTACATTTCCTTTTTTTTTTTCACTCTCTTTCCATGGTAGCAAATTTGGGCTATGCTGAATTTTATTATCTCAAATTCAAGAAAGGTCATAACCCTCTCAGAAAAAACCCAGTCAGTTCCTGACATTCTCATATGCAGTCTTTATCAGCAGGGCTCTGTCAGAAACTGGTTCAAGTCTGAAGACTCCAGAGTTGTATTAATGATACTAAAAGCGTTGACAAAGAAGATCAGTGGTATTCTAGGCAGCTCCTCTCAGGGGAGCATAATGGCACATGAAAACATCTCAGCAGACATGTATTAGTTTAAGCTGCCAGTGAAGGCTGGGCTTGGCTGAGTCACTGTACTGTGAAATGGAGCATCTGAGGCACCTTTCAGTCTGCTGCCTCTGTTGCAGCACCGAACTTCATAAATAGCTACTTGTGTACTGCAAGTCTATTATTTCCTCACACAAATACTTTAGCTCTCACCATGTTAGATTTCTGAAGTGCCAGTATAAAGCAGGTATTTAATCTGATAGGCAAGGCAGTTTTACTGTAGTATACTGTCTGCAAAACCTGAATGTTTTTCAGCATACAAGTTGAAAAGTCATATTTTGACAATACTTACCTTATAGAAAAGCAGGATGAAGTTGATGGCAAAAGCAACAAACAATGCCAGCATCCTCATGTTGTAAAAGTTTCGTGCAAAATAATTCTGAAAATAGAAACAGAACATAAATACAATTTGCCTAATAATGACACCACAATCATTATTAGGTTGTTGCATAGGGAGTTTCGTTTGTTTGTTTTCTCTATGGAGCTCTTTAATAGAATTATAAATAGGGAAAAAAAATTAAAATTCAAACATTTTGAGTGATGTATTGTACAAATTCTCTCCTCCTCCTTACATGCAAGAATTGTTTTCACTCCATGCAGAAAGGAACGAAGGATTTATAATTGCCTCTTAGATCTTTCTCATTATCCTCTCAATACACTTAGAGACAACACAGAGACATCACAATGTAATAGTAATACAGAAATCTCTATCTTCCCTGTACTTGCTACTGTTACAAAGAAACAAAAATGTCTGCATATGTTTATTTTAAATTTTTTTATATTCCAAAATCAATTGTGTTTTTACAAGATCAGTAAAAAGTGCATCTGTGACCTAAGAACCATGAGTAGAAAGCTTCTCTCACATTACAATGCTGTCAAAAGGATTGTAGAAATGTACCTTATTCCTTACTGACAATTCACAAACCTTTCTAGCACATATTTTAAATGCTTTAAATCTCACATGGGAATTCCTCCATTTTTCAGTCCTAACCATATATGACTATTAGTGAATTATTTAATGAGACTATTAAAAGAAAAATCAAATTAAAATCATGACTGCTACATTAGCCTAAAAAATTAATCTGAGTTCAAAAGTAAAACTTAAACACCTGATTCTTTCTTAAGATTGTGACTGCAGTTTTGTAGTTTTGTTATGTTACTCATGCTAGAAGTAGGCTGTCCCTACACAATTGTATCTACTAGATATATAGCAAAAGTTAATTTCTTTTTGCTTTGCATTTCAGACTAGCCTCACAGAATGTGTGTGGAATCTCCTAGCTAACAAAAGCATGGATTTTAAACAGTACTACGGCAAACACGGGGATATCATGTTTTACAGAGACACTCTCAGATACAGTTATACTATTTTATTTAGTTCTATTTTCCACAGGTTTTGAGAAGTTTCACAAATATTAACCTGCTACTTCACAAAAAAAAATCTTTAACTTTTCTTGTGAGTTTTAGGCTAAGCATTGTATCTTAATACATTATTTTTATAGGAGAGCTTGTCATTTCCCAAAGCTGTCTCTCAGGGAAAGACAGGCTTACAAGTTGCTGTGGAAATTTGGGACATTTTATTCACATAAAAAATGTGTGGACACTTTCCAGTGACGGACAGGCATCTCTGAATGTGATTTGGACAATAATTGTCTTCTTAAGAATTAATATCTTGTCTACTAAGTTATTTGTGTGTTTTTTTTCTCTAACATTCCAGTTAAACCTTTGCCTTTATGTCTTTTTTATGGATGATGGTGGATAGAAAAATAAGGTTCAACAGATGCAAATTTGTCTTTACATTGGTAGAATAATATGGCCGTACATATCCCTGCCAACAGCTAAACAAGTAGGCTGGAGAACAGCTTACAAGAAGCTTCTGTTGGTATGCAATTATTTTCTTCCAGAAAGCTGATTCCTGAACTTCTGGTTCTCCATATCTGTGAGTATGAAGTTGTCTTAATTTCTGTTTCCCTTTGTCTTCTTTGGCTTTCTCTTCTTTTTCTCCATCTTCTCCTCTTAGGACACACATGAAGCCAAAATAATATATCAAGTTAATAAAATTGCTAAACAAAAAATTAAAACCACACCCTGAAAAAGGCCATTGCAGCTTTTAACGAGGCTCAAGTAGTCATGATTCATGCAGTTCATACACATGAATAACAAAGAGATATCTTTCTTCAGCCCAATACATTGGCAATGGTGACAGTTTGGTTAAGTCTACAGATAATTAAACTTACTGGTTTGGCACTGTGAAGTGAGGATGTCAACTGGCAGAGGCAAGTAATCAAGAATCTGCCAACCTTATTACCTGAGGGTCTGCTTCATAATTGTACACTAATACTTGCACTGACAAATGTTTGTAAGCTGAGAGCTGTATGTCCGTATGTGTGCCTATATATCCGAGTGCTCCCCTCCAACTTCACGCACTTGAACAATCTGGTCCCCACAAAGGTTGCAGAAAACCTGGGTTCTTCTTGCATTTACAAGCCAAACTTCCAAGTTTTAAATTCTGCATTTCTGCCAACCTGAGGAATTCATAATTATCCACTCCAGGAGGAGACAGGAATGAGAAAGTTTGAGACCACTCAATGTGTGCTTATCACCATGCTGCCTGATTACAGAAAGCCATAGTTAGTGGGCTGCCTTCTCCAAACCCATGATCTAAGGAACTGTGAATTATCTTAGAAGTTAATTTGACCTGACAGCATGATAGATGAAAGGATCACAGAAGTCCACTTGTAGTGAGACACAACTTACAAGTTACATTATTAACTTCTCTGTACCTATCTACAAACAGAATAACTGATGTCCTGAGCTGCTTTTCTTACTAGAATACACTGGACAAACTTGCACTTGAAAGTTCACTTGAAAGTTTGTCTTATGTTAGGAGTTTGAGGATAGAGGAGTTAAGGATAGAGTTTGAGACTAAGGGACCCAATTACAATTTTGACAATGACATATCAGCTACAGGAACTGTAGATGTGTCAGAATTGTACATGCACCAGGAACGGAGTGCCATACTTTTTACTGGTTAAAACCAAGCACTGTTTTGCTTTCCACTATTTTTACCCTGAGCTAATCTGATTACCATTAGATTTTAACATATTCTAAAAAGATTAAAATGATCATTTATCAAATGCCAACACTTGTTCGTCATAAAAATGTGAGTAATTCATTAAAATTACACTGGAATATTTGGCAAAATCCAAATAACTCAAAACAAGTCATAGCAAAACAGCCTCTACCATTGATGGAATCCCAGGTTCTCTTATAATTTTTCCAAATTATTTTCTTCTAGCTTTCAGACTTACCAAGAAATACTTAATCAATCAAACACATTCTAAAAGAAACTAAATCAACATTACAAAGGATGCTGCTGAAAGAGGGAAATTCGTTAAAATCTCGGTGTGATGCTATTTACATGGCATTTCCTTGCCAATGTGCATGGGTGTGGAGGATGGTTTAAAAAACCCCTAACTGTGGAACATGAATGGACACAAAATTAAAGGCAAAGAAGTGAGTATAAATCGAGCTGTTTTTTTCAGTGAAACAAACCACATTTCATAAGATCAGAGGTTAAAGTAATACATACTCTGCTTTTTCAGGTTCAGATTTTGTTTCCTCCTTCTCTTCCTTTTCATCTTCTTTCACAGGATCCTAGAGGAAGTCAGATGTTTAAAAGTGTCTAAGCACCATTATACAGTATAGAGTAAGTTAAATGGATACACAGAGTGCAGAATGTTAGGCTTTAAAATAAATTGAAAACCTGAGAGAAGATGATCTTTCAATTTACATGAAAAGACAGTTTAACACTGAATTAAAAGTAAACCAAAACACCATGTACTTAGAGAAGGCTGTGGGAATTCAAGTTTAAGATGTCAGAGAGGATAAACATCAGTAATTTCCTTAAAAAATATGTCACAAAACCCAGAAAAACACAGACGCAAGTTTGTTTCAAGACTATACTTAACATATGAAAGACAGAAACATGGCAGAAACAAAAGAGTTACCTGGATTTTTTCCTGCACCTCAGGCATTGGAGCTAAGGAGGGAGTGCTCAGCAAATCACTCAAACCAGCATTTGGATTGTGAGGGATCAACTTATACTGTCCACCTTCTCGTTTCAAATCCAAACCAAATATATCTGAAAGCAGATCACTCTCATCTGATAAAGTTCTCAGATCTGTCAAGTCTTCTGCAGGCAACGTAGCTTCTGTTGGCTTCCTCTCCCCCTCTTCTCCTTCCCCACGCACCTCATCCTGAGTTGGATCTGGCATATTAGCTAACAGTTCAGCCACTTTGATTTTCTTTGCTCCTTCTACTAGGCTTCCTCCAAGCAGCAAACTGCATATGATGCGAAAGAAGCCCCGGACAACACTACAAGCAAAATGTAGTAAGCCCATCAAAATGCTCCAATAGGAAGTAAACAAAGCCATGACCATGTCCTTCATGGTCATTTTCTTCACTTTTTTCATCTGCTTCTTTAGGCTTTTCATGCTGAGCATTTTCATAAGAGTCATTAAGTTATACTTGAGAGCGACTAATGCAGACATCATGGTCGTGAGAGAGAAGAAACCTATTCTGGGATCCTGTTCCTCTGGTTTATCTTTCTCATTCTCCTCTTTATTTGCTGACCTTTCATTCAGATCTGACTCAGAGATCTGGGCAGCCAGTTGCATCTCAAAGATGGTATCCTCACAGAAATTAACAAAAAGCTCCATCTTTTCTTTCTCCCCGCCTTCATTTACAACATCAAATATAAATTGTCTCTTTGATTCTTTTACCTGAGGTTTCTCCCACTGAGTTCGACTTGACTCACTTATTTCAAAATAAACCCGTTCAATGCGCTTTGCGCTGCCCATGATTTCTATGCGTCCAAGGAAAGGCTGAAAGTAATTCAGCACACTCTCTGACAGCTCAAGGAAAGTTTGCAAGCGGGTATCATGGGGCATGTGTTCTGACAGGTTGGTCAGGAGAACAGCAACATTGAAACCAATGTCTTTGGCAGGTTCATGGAATCGTTTCACAAACTCCTCATAGTCCAGAGTCTCATTCTCATCCGTTTCAGCACATGATAGCAGAAACTCAGTTTCAGACTGGGTGTAATGCTTATTGCTTTCCATTGCCTTGTGAAAATCCCTCTTTGAAATGATCCCTTTACCATCAGGGTCATATTCTTTAAATGTATCAGAAGAAGTCAAATCCTTCAATTTTAAGAACATATCAAAAAACTTCAGAATCATCTCCACATTGTTGGATGATTCCACAAGCATATCGACCATCTGCTTGCCAATAGTTCCATTCACAACATTACCTAGATGTGATGACATTAAGTTAGAGATCCTGATAGCAGCAAATGTTTTGGCATATAAACATGTATAATAATGACTACTCAAATAACACAACAGTAAGAATTATTAACTATTGGCTAATACACTCACATGAGAAAGCTACCTGTAAAATCAGAAATCTTTTACTAATAACACTACATTAAGACCTGTAAAAAACCATAAGTGATTAAGTATTTGCCATTAAAGAAGGGAAGAACTAACAAGCCTTACAGAGAGACATCTGTTGCATTTAATATAATACTAAACATGAGGCAGCATACTATGAATTTTACAATCATAGTATCATAGAATGGTCTGGGTTGGAAGGGACCTTAAAGATCATTTAGTTCCAACCCCCCTGATATGAGCAGGGACAACTTCCACTAGACCAGGTTGCTCAAAGCTTCATCCAACCTGGCCTGGAACACTTCCAGGGAAGGGGCATCCACAACTTCTCTGGGCAACCCGTTCCAGTGTCTGACCACCCTCAAAGTAAAGAATTTCCTCCTAATATCTAATCTAAATCTTCCCTCTTCTAGTTTAAAGCCATTTCCCCTTGTTCTATCACTACCTGCCCTTGTAAAAAGTCCCTCCTCAGCTTTCCTGTAGGCCACCTTCAGGTACTGGAAGGCCGCTATAAGGTCTCCCCAGAGCCTTCTCTTCTCCAAGCTGAACAGCCCCAACTGTCTCAGCCTGTCCTCATAGGAAAGGTGCTCCAGCCCTCTGATCATCCTCATGGCGCTCCTCTGGACTGGCTCCAGTAGGTCCATGTCCTTCTATAGTGCAACATAGTGCAACGTAGTTCAACTATAGTGCAACATATAGACAGAACTACTGTCACATTAGTTAGTATGAGTAGCTCAGGAGGTTACTCATGAAGCACAGCCTACAATACTAAGAATTTACTTTGCTTCTCAGTGACCTTCTGTGACGGAAGCAGTAGCAATGTATACTACACTGCAACCTATGCTGCGTTTGCTGCCCTCTCAGTTCCCTCAAGAAAATAAATGTGGTAGGATACACATGAGAAGCAAAAAGTAACAACAGATTTTTGTATCATCTATGTGTATATCTGGTTGGTCTAGTATTGGAAAGACTAATACAATACTATCAAGGAGCTAAAGAAATACTAGTATTTCTTGACAATGATCACATTCTATAGGGAATCATAATTTCAGGTACTAGCTATAAAGGACCTTGAATCAAGCCACTAGACAAATCAAAGTCTGTTTCTTATGACTAAGATCACTACCAAAATAAATGCAAGATAGTAAATGTGTTCATAAAATGACTGTTAAATTATCCTGTTCCTAGAACTCAGGATTCCAACTTCAATAGTAAAAAAAAAATTCACCTAAGCCAAAAGAGAAGTCAAATTCATGGAAACGAAGTAAAACTTCTGCCAGAACTGAATTTTATACAATTCTGACATTCAGAATTAATATAAAACTATATCAACTATATAAATCTCCCATTCACTTTAAGACCTATTAACCTTTCTCACAATTGAGACATGAAAATCAAAAACCCAAAGGAAAATGGAGTATTATTTCTCACCTGAAGAAAATCACAAAGGTACAAACTTTGTTAGAACAACTGTTAAAGAGGATTTCAAATTAAGTTTTTACTACCTTCCAGCATAGACAGCAACATGACAACCATATCTTTCTGAAGATCCATTAATTCCTTCAGCAATTCAATTTGACTGGAATCCTAAATAATGAACACAATATATATAATAAGATTTCTATTGACTTCTTTGACATTTATATATATGCATGTGTATTTCAGCCTGTAAAAATGAGACATCAAAATTAAGTAGCTAGTACTGTCAGAGCTGGTAATACAGTGAAAATATATTTAATTGATTTCTTCCTTACAGTGCATTTACAGGATCAAGCATTTACAAGATCATCTGTTTAGAAGATAGTAATTTAATGAAGACAAAGTGAAAATTGCAGGTGATGAAAAAATTTAAAGCAATAACTGGGTATGTCAAGATCACAGATGATGCCTCTGTAATGTTTCATGTCAGCTAAAATATTATCACTGTTCATGTAATCAAGTTTACAGTTATGAAGACTTGTAAAAACACGAATGGCAGCAGCACATAAAGCTCGAAGCGTAACATGATTCAAACTGAACTTTTTTGGACAGAAAGAAAAGTTGAAATAAAATTTCAAAATTTTTATTAATAAAGTTCCATTAGTATATCCTTAAATAGACATGATATTGATTATTTTAGCCATCTTTTATGTCATTTGGCTTATCAAGTTTACTATTTTGCTTGACAATTCTTTCAACCTGGAGTCCCTTTGGATAGATTTACTGAACTACTTGATTTCTTCCTCAGTGATATGTTGTTGCATCATGACATTGATAAGGCATACTGGTAATACCATAATACCTGGTAAGAGGTATTACCAATATCACCTTGTTGCTTCCCAGTACAAGACTAGAGAAGAAAAATGCAAAAAAAAAAAAAAAAAAGCCTCCAAATAAAACCGTGATTTAGTTTTGTTCCTATTTAAATCTGGTTTCAAATATTATTCAAAAGTGCTCTGGAAATTCCCGATTTAAAACATAACTCAAATACTTAGCCTGGGCAAGCCTGTCTTACAGAAAAAAGACATATGACAACTCCTTATAAATCTATTTAGCCACACTCTACACCTTTGAAAACTGGTATTTCAATAGAATCTTGCAATAAATATAAATTAAAAAAAGAGCCCACATCCATTCTGGTCTTTCCCAAGGTTCTGCTGGCCCTCTAAAGGAGTCCTAAAAGTCAAGAGCTTGAGCTCCACACAAGATAAAGACATCATGATTATTTGTCATACATTTGGAGTAGACCGTGTTTCTGTCATCCCACAGAACAGCATGAGTAATTCCACACACTACAATGGATTTAATTGTGAAAAGCTTCTTGGCTCTCTGAATGGCAGGATGAGTATCATTATTTTCCAGATGCAGTAATTAAAAGATGCTATGAAGCCACTCTGGCCACAGCTGAGACTATAAACATATTATTACTGTAAAAAGAAATCTTGCCAATAGCCACATCATATTTCTCAATCAACACACAGCTACTACACGTTTGACTCTCAGTCGGTAGCTACTTAAGATACTGCTTTCTCTGTTGCTTTAGTGGTACGGGAAATCTAAGCAATCAGCCTACTTTCAGCCATAAAGTCCCAAGGGCAGGGAGGAAAATCATTTGAGCAAGACTACTTTAATTTATGCAAAGAATACTTAGATGAATACATTTGGAGCCAAATAATATCTAAAAACCTCAGAGCCTTCAGAGCTGTATTCCTCAAAAACAATTTAAACCTTTACAAGCTTATGATACTTTTCTCTGAGAATGTAAAATTATTTTAAGAATTAGAATCACTGCATTCAGTTAAGATATATAATTCTTCTAAAAAGGTAAGAAGTTGAAAAATGTGCTGCTTAAGGATAGGATTCTTCTCACCTAATTTTAACCCCCTAAAGAGCTGCCTATTCCAGTCCCCTACACTATTTCTATAGTTTGGGAAATGAGTACTCACACCCAAAAGCAATTCACCCATTCTAAGGTCTGTTACCTCCCTTTCTCTACTAAGAGTAAAAGGCAGACATGTGTTGAATTACTGTTCAATAATTATGAACTAGGGTTCAATGTAGGACACATCAATGAGGGCAAGTCCTGCATAAAAGGCTCATGAAAAATTGCAGAAAACACTGTGACAGAACTTTGGTATGAAAGACAGAAACTAGTTAGTTCTTTTTGAATATCGGTGCAAATCTGCTTCATCTGCAGCTTGATCTAATCAGCTTTGTGCCTGTGGCAAATAATCCATTTATGAGCCTGCTATTCACACCCACTACAATTTTGTAATTTACTCCCTCAACTCTATTGTGTTCCATTACACCTCTGTCTCTTATTTGTCCTCATATTTCCCCTATTAACTGTTGTTATTAATGACTCAAACATATTAACAAATCTGTTTATCTCTTACAAAGAAGTTAGCAACTTAAAAAGAAAAAAAAAAATTAAAAGAGATACCTGAGACAGCTTCATCTGCATGTGGGCAAATACATGAAGAAAACCAACTACTGCATCCCATAGTCTGCTGTGTGCCAGACTTTGCTGATTCCCAGTACATGGTCCCTATTGTTCAGGGAACAAAAAAAAAAAAAAAAAAAGCAGAGTTTATCTGCAGAAACTCAACAAAAACAGGAAGATATACAGGCAGTTCATAGTTTGGGGATGTCCTCTAGAAAATTCTGTGAAAAACTAAACATATCTAGAATTATATACTTAATAACAACACTAACTAAGCAAGGTTTGTTAACCCTTCTGCCTCTGTTTTAGCCAAGTCCCAATTCACTAACTCAGAACCATAAAAACAACATCTGCTTGCAACTTTGAACTGCAAATGCTAAAGGAGTACTAATCTTGAAGCTGACTCTTCCCTATGTAGTTCTGTAAATCAGAAATAACTTTATAGAAGTTAATGCAAAATTGGAATAAGGGATTAGATTTTTTTTGCCCAGCAACTGAATAGCAACTATGTTTTGCATTGACTTTAGTTTCTCAGTGGATTAAAGTGAAGACTTTAAAGTGGATAACACTGCTGCAGTCTAGGCCAAATGAGAAAAAAAAAAATAAAAAAAAGAAAAGAGAGAAGAGAAAATTCTACTATCTTGCATACAGTCAAAGTACAATTACTTATTAATAACAGTAAATTTAACTAAATTGCTAAGATTCCAAAAGAGTAGAGACAACTATATATTTCAAAACTTTAGTTCCTACTTAAATAAATGCACTAAAAAAATAATGAAGCATAAATATATCTATATTATATTTCTATCTATGTTATAACTAGCTACTTTACATCTTCATGCCAAAGTATGATGAATTTTCTTACAAATCCATATAATGCCAATGGAATTAATTTACCTGGATATACTCTGTAAGAGTATTGAAAACTTGTTTTGCAACCTGGATGGCTTTGGAAAAATTTCGTTGTCCTTGCTCATCAATAACATCCTTCCCAGAATAATACCAATAGAAATCACTAATGGATTCCTAAAAAATGTTGTGAGAAGCACAAAGAGATGATGCAATCAAACTGCCTCTAACCAGTTATTCATCAAGATAAGAAAAGTAACATTAGATAGCATTCTAGTTCTGAAAAGTATTTAGCTTATAAAGGTTTTAAATGACCCTCCAACAATTCTCAAGCATTACTTCAAGAACTGTAGTTTCATCTCAAGGGAATCAATAGGAAAACAGATAAATTGAAAAAAATAATTAAAGAACCCCACAGCAAACCTCAAAATAAAAAACAACAAAAAATAGATTTGTTAGAAATACAACCACCTGCATTTTGAAAAGGAGTACTTAGTAGTACTACCACGATGCATGCTGTTCATTGAACATTCTCTCTTTAAACTGTGTACCTGACACCTATTTAATAGTGTAAGCAAATCTGCTTTGTGGGCATGAGTCCTCTTTCTGTCTTACCCAAAGGCAAGCTTATTAAAGTTTCAACAAAATTATGCAACAGAATGAAAATCATTGTATTGTCCCTACAACTTCTAAAGAATGCATAAGGATAAAAAGTAAATGTAGCTACCAGCAACAACTTAAAACCCACCAAATTTCAAAGCCTGGAATTCTCAGACCAAATAAATAAATGGCTGATGAGAAAACTTAACTAGATAAATTTTAAAAAAACCACAACAATATATATTCTTATGCACAGTGATTTTCAGAAAGATTAGAATAATAGGTAAAAACTATTAACATTTATAATAAAATATGTCTTCTTGTCTTTCACATGCTCCAATCCAGAAAAAAATAGATTTTTTTTTTTCATTACTTTCTATTGGTTTGTGGCAATGTAATGTTTTCATATTTAAAGATTAGGGAGAGATAATTCAAATTAGAGGGTTGAAGGGTTTTTAATCTAGGCTTCTGCTCTTGTTTTTTTCCTTTTTCTTTTTTTTTTTTTTTTTTTAATCTCCTTAGAAAATGATGTGCTGTTCTTTCATGTCACTCCATGCCATCCCATGACTAGCCATACAGGAGCCCAGTTTTCAGATTAAATCAGAACATGGATGAAAAAGCAGCTGGCTGAATCTTGAACAATACAAAACACTTTTCAGTCACAATGTAGTCCCAGTAAACAACTGATTAATGGTATTCACTGATAAACTAAGCATGTATCTATCTTCTGCATGTTCTCCTTGGTTAACAGACTCCATTGCATTCTTACACATAATGGCTGAAATCAGTCCTTCATACTTTTGTCACCTTTGACTCCCACAGTACAAAATGATAACTCAAAGAACTATAATCAGTATAGAATTACAGCCATTCTCATCCACATGGACTACAGTGACCAGAATAAATGTAATGACAAATAAATGCACTCCTCTAATAAAACTGAACCTTCTGTAATGAGGGTGAAGTTTGATTTTGCTGTAAACAGAACTTTTGGGGTAGCAAACCATGTATTGATGAAGGAAATTCTAGAGAAATTAGGAAATTCAGAGTCTCCACATACAAACACCTGCCTTATGATAAAAATAAATGCAATACTGTATAGCTGTAATCATTATTGTCATTACTTAACTAGTATATAAGTTAACCTACCTGAACTCTTAATAAGTAATCCACAGTGGAAATGATAATATTAACAGTTGTGTTGTTACCAGTCTGAGTTCTCAGGTAATTCTGAAAATCTAAAAATTCAAATAAAAGCTTAATTTAAATTTATTTATGCGTTACAGACTTTACAAAACTACTCCTGAAATCAGTTCTGATTTAACATGATCTAGGAAAGTATAGCTTAAAGGAATGGATTTTCTTTTTTTTTTACTTTTCTTTTTGTCAACAAACAGTTTTAAGAGTTTCAGCATTTTATTAGAGATCACATACCAATGAACTTCTGAAGGCAGACATTTATCTGTTTCATCTGTAGAACTTGGTCTTATTTTCATCTCATTTATGACTAATTTTACATCTCTAGAACTACATCAATACAAACACATTTACAGCTAGTATATATTTTGTTAAGCAAAAGCAAAATTAAATTGCATAATGGATTATGTACTTGTTTAATTTGTTTTGTAAAAGATGCTACTTTTTAAAGAAAGGTATTGTGTATGTTGTCGTAATTTTATTTTCACATACAATTCTGACATTAGTACCAAATTGCACACACCATAAAGACACCTCTGAATCTTCATGGACTAGAAGTTAGAAAACATACATTTTGCTCTTATAAATTTACCTTTTCTAGTAGGTCAAGATCCAAACCTCATAATTTTGTAAAGCATTATATCTTCTACAAAGTTAAATCTGATTAAAAATACTGGCAATTTAATTCCACAAAAATATTTTCCTTTCATGTACAGCCTAGCAGCTGCTCCACTTTTCACAATACTTTATGAAGGCTGCCAAACCTTCAGCAATGGAGAGTTTTTATCTTTAGTTTCCATCACCTTGGCTTAGCTCACTGGCAGCCTGCTCACAAACCTGAATTATGTCCTTCACAAAGCAACTGAAGGAAGCGGAAGAGGTCACAGGTGAACTCATCATCCTGCATCACCTTTTCTCCTGTAGAAAGGCCAGATGGAAGCAGATTATCACAGGCTGCCAAGTAACATCCTAGAGCCCCTGAAGAAAATCTTCATATTTAATTTTAAGAAAGAGAGAAGAGGAGAGAAAATTTATAACCACCAATCTATCTATCTGAAGCACATATGAGTTGTGCTTGGCAGATAGTTATTTGGTTAAAAAAAATTATGAAACATAACTTTTGATTAATAAATATGGCAGCATGAGCTTGGCAACATTTTACAATTAATCCATGATTTACATTCTTATTTGACTTTGCTGGGCATGAAAGCTGCATTACATACAAAGGTTTGGATTGGATTAATTTGGTTCCCATTCATCACAAAACAAGGTATTTAAAAATATAGAAAGAGATGTAATGAAAATTATTCCTCAAATAGACTATTATAAATTACAATAGTCTAAAATAACCCATGAAATTTACAGCTATGTGCATTCTCAGCAATAATTTAGGCTGAAATATTTGAGGATTTAGTACCTGCCTGCTGCTGATACAAAATGAATGTTGGGTATTTGTCTCCCTTGACAAAATAAAGCAATAAACATGAGGCACTAGAACAAATGCCAATGTGCTTTACTGAATTAAGACCTTCAGTTCATTTGTTGGTAAATAGCTAATATAAAGCTTCCAATTATTTTCTTGATTCTTCACAGGAAACAGTCTACTAAAAAGCTTTCAATTAACATACTATTATTTAAATTACATCAGTACATACAGTTAACTTTGTACATTGACGTGAAGAGGAGAAACAAACATTCACCCAGGAAAACAATCACAAATGAGGAAAATGTAGAACAGCCACTAAAATCACAGAGGAGGACAACAACATAGGTGTTCGAAACAATAAAGGCCACCTACTGAAAGCAAGGAAATTCCCATTTAGAACTTCAGAAAAGTATTTGTAATGTGTAGGGCAACAAAAATGGAAGCCATAAAAACTTCTACTTTTTAAGAATATACATCATTTGAACATGTGGTCAAGTGCTATTTGCAGACAACAAACGAAAAGGAGATAAAAATGTAAGCAGACTGCAAAAGAATTTGGAAGATTTTTTCTAATAGGGAGATATTTTAGGCTTTTATCTCAACTTCAAAATCCCACGTCTACAAAGACAGTATTTTTAGTGCATGAACAGAAGGAAACTAGAAGAGTAAATTAATTAAAATTTAAAAGAAAAAAAAAAATCTATTTTTTTCAAAAAAGTTATAGACAATAATAATTAAATTAACATTTACTGGCATACTGTTATATTGTTGGGTAACTCTAATTATAATATCTACATTTATAAATTATTATATTATTATAATTACATTATTACAGCTGAATTGTAAATAGTATTTAGTACAATTTGGAATATATATAAATAAGAGCATGAGCAGAAGTTTAAATCTATATGAAGTCATGAACAATTACAAGTTCAAGCTAATGGATTTATCAATCCATAACCTGTGAATTTTAAAGGGAGCAGCTTCAGTGTAGTGGTAGGATTAGGAAGCAAAAGCATTTTGAAAACTAACATGAATATTTCAAAAGTACAGAATTCCACTCTTTCCTGTTGCCATCAAGACATAATGCTTGGCAGTAAGAGCATTTATGGCCAAAATACATCCCAACACAGCTTCTTGCAAATAAGGAAAGATAAAATGCTCTTCCTCCTAATTCCAGACATATACTTATAGTAGCGGCAAACAATATGCAATTCTTTCTCCAAGAATGAGCCAAATACTATAAATTACATTCCATGACATTTTTCTCCATCTCAGATATAAATACCAGCTATATAGTTTTCCAGTCACAGAAGAGTGAAAACCCTTCCAGCTAATTAAACAATGAAAAATAAATGACTGTTTCTGTCAGTGCTGATTAATGTATGCATATAATATATACTCAAGAAGGCAAGAAGGCAAAATCAAGAGGTGCTGGTGCACTTAAAAGTATTTTATTCAACATTATATGCAGGTTCAGCCCTGCAAGATAGTTTTTTATGTTGCTGGCCAAAGGCCAGAGTATAGAATACCCTGTATTAGTCATATACTCCTTTTTAAATTTAACTGAACTGCTGTCATGCTTAAAGTTACACTTGTAGTCACATGCTTTTTTGATCTAGATGACTATTTATATTTTGTAAAAATAAGCATTACAGAAAGCCAAATACTGGGCAGAGCCTGTACCTTCACACATGCAATGTGTGTAGCTTGACTGCTGAGGTGGCAACGACTTTAAAAAATAACTCACGAGGAAAATTGCTGATGTATTACGGCTGGAAAAATCAAGCCCATAAGGGGCCCGGTCATGCATTTCTTGCATATCAAAATATCACTGAAGTAGTTTGTATGAATAAGACTACAGAATAAGTTACAGTTTAATATTTTTACACCTCTATTTTTACATATTTCAAAATGAAGTAAAACACTCTTATTTCAAACAGCTTGGCCATATTAAGATTTAAAATAGTCCTGATTTGTCAATTTCTACAGCTGATCAAAATCTGAGTAAAACCAATGCTGGTACTGGCAGAAATTTTAATTTTCAGATGTTACTTACTGACTGCAAGAGATGTCTCACTGGCAACTACAGAACTGAAGTGCAGATCCATTTCTTTCTATAAAATCTAAGAGAACAACCTTTGCTGCTGTGCACAAAAATTCATGCCAGTACACACAAAGATTTGCATAGATAATGTACTTTGAAACATACACACTGCATATAGTATTACTTAGGTTGTCACAAAACCATGTTCCTTAATTTCTGTTGATATGATGTATATTCTGGCATATATTTGCTTAGACTTTAAAATGCTGCCATTGCTCATGCTGTATGCAAATTATATGGCTACATACATGAGGGCTTCAAGCCTGTATTTTTTGCAAAACTGGTAGGTTGTGTTTGTGATGTATAGGAACAGTGGTATCATGTGTAGGAAATGAAAATAAGATTAAATGAAAAATGAAATAAATGAGGTTTTTTCCTTGAAAGTGCATGTGTACAAGCATAATATTTTTTTTTTTTTTTAATCCTGAACAGAAAAGATCTGACTTTTATTACTACTTAAAAACATTGGTCTGATGCAACATATTACAGAAACATACAAATACTTTAAGTTTTCAAAAAAGAAAGAGGGCAACAGGGCTCCTTTTTGATGGCTGTTAAGCAAGAGCAAAGCTCTCCCATGATAAACCAAGTTAATTTATTCTCATCACAAGACACTGGCAATATTGGGTTGGATTGCGAGTCCTGCATGCCTTTGACTTCTCAATAATCTGAGTGAAATAAGAAAAGCACTTATTTTCTCACCAAGTGACATATAACAATTTATATGAACTGAAGCTACTTAAATTCCCTTTTAAATGCAAACATTGATTCAAATACAGAGATATAAAAGGTGCAAAACCCCCCTCCAATGTAGGCTGTAGTGGATCAGGCAGAATTTAAACATCCACTTGAAGTGTGACTAGGCTGGTGAAGGACAAAAGCATATTTATTGATTTCACATTATTAATGGCTGAAAACAGCCCTAATGTGTACCCTCATTATAGCTATTTATTATATGGCATATATACCACTCTCAGTCAGTTTATTAGTAAGTCCTTTCAGACCTACTGTCAGATTAAACTTCATTCTAAAATTGTATTTTATCAAAATAAGCATTCTGAGAACTTATGTGAAACAAAATAATCCCATGCTATAATATTACAATATCAAAAATAAAAATGGAGCTTTCCTGACAAAAAGGGGGAAAAAGGTGACATAATCTAATTGTAAACTTTCCTGACAAAAAGGGGGAAAAAGGTGACATAACCTAAGTGTAAACTTAACATCTTAATTTTTTTATTTCGTATGGTAAGTAAAACAGGTTTCTCCAAAGGAGAAAAACATTGCACTTTCAAGATTTTTATGACTCACAGTGAAAGAGAATAGAGTATGAGTGTTAAATGAAAAATGAAAAACCATTGCAAAGTAATAAGCATTTCTACATGTCTTTGGTTTTGAACCCCCCTTTTTGAAAAGGAAACAGAACAATCAAAACAAAATATATACAGAAGAAACAACATTGAGTACATCACAAAAACAAGTAAGAAACACATTTGCTAAAGAACCATCAATGTTGTTACCAGTGGGGGTTCCAGGGTTTGGAAAGGGAAGGTAGTAGCAGTCAGAGGAATATCAGGAGGAGGAGCTTACAATGCGGACATTACAAAGAAACAGTTGGAACAGAGCAATAAATCTCACATCTATGTTGACTCAGCACAGGGCTTTCTACCTATTGCCAAGGTTGACATGGGACCAGAAACAAGCACTGCCCTGGAGGAAAAGTTTATTCTGTTCCCATAAGTGTCAAAAATAGTTTTTCTTTAACTTTGGCAAGAATAGTTTCAAGCTTACACATTGCAAACTCAATGACAATTGCTCATTAATATGCTTTTGCATCAGATTCAGATGACATTAGAACAGGCTACAGTGCACACTTTACATCCCATCATTCCCTTGGGAATCAATAAAATGATCTTTAATTGAGGAGTCATTAATTACTCAGAGTATCTCCCTTGAAAAAAGGAAAAGGAGAAAACATTTGCACATCTTTGGTATTTCTTTTGTAGTATTTACAGTTGGTTATTCATAGGATTGCAAACAGACATATGATCTCAGGTATCCCATAAAATCTAGGATACTTCAAAACTGTTCACTACAGGAGTTTCCCCACAGACACACTGGCTGGGCTTTCGTAATGCTATCAGGTATTAATACCAGTACCTGTACAGCTCTTACATAAATTTTCAGCATATTGAAAAAGGTGTGCTTCATAGTATTAATAATTATTATTTTAAGGTAGCATAATATAAAAAATAATGTAACCCTGAAAAGGAAAAGTACATTCTTTTTTTGGTTTGGCTTTCCTTTCTTCTGTTTTGTTGAGTTTTTAATAGCTAGATATTAATACATAAAAAAGGCATTGTTAGCAAATATTATCCCTTTGTGCCAAGAAATCTTTGACATAGTGTGATTACCATATCTTGACATTGCTGCTGCTCACTAACAAAGAAAACAAAACCACATGATCCTAGCTTTAAAATTTCCACTGAGAAAACAAATAAAAATCCAGATCACCCCTCTCCCCAGCATTTGGGTAATGAAAATACATCTGCAGTGTTTAAGCTTATTGTTTCTGCTGAATGGAATACACATTTTGTATTTTAAATTCTCGTTTCTCATGGCAACAGGAACATCTAATGGCAATTGCTCCTACAAAGCTCTTCCTTTACTTGAAGTAAGGAACCTTTGAGGTATAGGAACCTTAACACATCAAGTAGCTTTCAGAGCAAGGAAGAACCACCTACAAACATTATTGATTTATCTAAATTAGCAATGCACCACCTCTTTCTTGTATCAACTCCTGACCACATTAGATAAACCTAGCCAGTGGCAAATCCTCTCCTCACTAACCACCCTCAAATCCTCACTGGATCCACCACTGATTTCCTATGCTTGCACAAATAATGCAGCGATAAAGCCACATTCAATACACAACATAAATACTACAGGAGGACTATAGCACAAGGCTTTGTGTATGTATAGGCATACTTTTTTTTTTAACATTCATCCATTGCAAATAGTGGGCTCACTAAAATGAAAAGAAATAAAAAAGAACGGAAAAATAAGTTGAAAAAAGCTTGCTGCTCTTACATCTAGTGTGCCAGTTACTGTGCAAATCCTGAGAAAGGAAGGAAGAACAAAGTGGGGAGAGGTGACACAAAAATCAAGAATTTTGGAATACACAATTGTAATAATAGAAAAGAACCCACTAGTTTAATAGTCTGTTAGGAACAAAAAATCTAATGGTGTTCAGGAGCTGTACAGTGCTGACACAAAGCTAAGAGCAGGAAAAATAAAGAATAGGCAGTTGGTTTTAATAATTACCACGCTCAAGAGTGATGACTGAGGAAGGGAAGACAGGACAATTAGTTCAAAGAAAAAGAAACAGGGAAAAAAGAAAAAATGTTGAGAAATTGTTTTTAGCAAATACAAAATATAGTTAGTATTGGTTTTGGCAAAATTAGTTCTGTACTAAAAGAGAAAGATCAAATAAACAGAAAATAAATTTTAAAATCCCTCAAACGAGGAAGCACAAAAATACTCTAACATAGGTAGAGTCAATTATGCAGCATTTAAAGATCTATTTATATTTACATGCAAAATCAGTCATTTCTAGAAATAGAGGCAGCCGTCAAAAGAAAAATGAGCTCGTATCTTGACAGTTCATTTCAAAATCCAACCTTACAAATAATAAATTTAATAATTTAGTAGAAATTTGTCCAAAAGAGCAAAACGTTGTGCAGAATAATCTTCAGTAAAACATCAAAGTAACAGCCAAAACCTTATATGCCAGATAGTTGCATCAGTGCTCAATCCACAGTCTTGTGACCAAATTTTATCCACATGGGTTCACTTTATTTTTTTTACTCATATGAGTCTAGCAGGATTTGATCTATAATTTAAACTGTGGGAGCACTTTTGGAGAAGCAGCATTTATGATCAGTCTTGAAGTCATTCAGTCAAATGTAATAGTTCTTGATTTTTATTTGAGACAAGCAGTTGGAATATTCAAAGATATGCCATATAACAGAGCTACAGGCACAATAGCCAGTGAAATATGCAGTGTTACAGGTATGAATTATGAACCCCCAAATGCAATAATGATTATACAATCAAGCTTTTTTACCTTGTTTTTAAGACAAAAAAACATGGTAAAAGATTAGGTCACTGTTGAATTTAAACATAAAAATGTACTGTAAAAAATACTGAAGATATGGGGAAAAAATTTGCTTTGGTAGCTCTATTAAGTCACATAAGAATGAACCTAACGTTTCCAGACAATCACAGTAAGGGAGTAGTAGAAGTTACTGTCAGACAGAAGACAGAAATTGACAGTGAACTGACAACACAGAGGATAGAAAGCCAAATTGGTTCAAAGTCAAAAGTAAAGTGAAAATTTTTTAATATATTCCCAAAGACAAACAGAAAATAATTATTTCAAAGAAAAAACTTACCCTGCAGATTTTTTTCCAAACAGCAGATACAGTTCTTTCAACCTCTAATATTTAACTTACAGCTTAACTAAATTGTCTGTTTTTCACTCCAGCCAAGACAGTTTAAGAAATCAGGTGGGAAATCTTAATTTCATTTTATGCTGAAACTGGTTAGAGACTTCTGAAATGGCCCACATGCATAAACACTGCTGTTTGTAACTATAATCTGTTTTCAATTTTACATGTAATGCCTTCACTTCTGAATGATGGGTAAGAGTCCTCTGAGACCATCCTGAAACTCAACACATGGTAGTGATTTACTGTTTACAACCACGGGCTTAGGTATATTAAATATAAACCATTCTTAGGACTCATATTTTAGCTTCAGCCTCTAGATATATATTTACAGGGTTCTTTCAAATTGGTCTTGCTTCTGCAAAATGTAAAAGAGAATAGTTCACGGATCATTTCTGTTAAATTGATAGTACCTGATCCCTCTTCAGTTACCATGCCAAGGCCTTCTGCTTTGTTCTGGCGTTCAAATGCATTTAGGTCAAGAACACTGCAATAAGAAAAATAATATTTGTCCTGTGATTAATTAAATATATGTAATATTTCATTTTGTGAAAAAACGAGAAGGATTTGTGATTTCATTTAAGTGCATAATCATACCAGTGTCAGGAAGATATATTTCAGTGACTTAAGATACATGTCTCTACAAGACTGTGAAACTCAGCTCTACAGACTTAATATGCTTTTGTCCTCCAGATGGCAATAGAATTTAGCTCTTTATGATTGACCAAAAAAAGGAATGTGTTTATGATACACATATTCATTTTAGGGGTTAAAAAGAAGCCATATTATTGACTACTTTTATATTATACCCAGTTCACCCTAAACAGCAAGATTCATTAAGAAACTATGACATTATTAGTTCCACCCAGTGTTCCTCTCCCTCCACATTCTGAAAAACAGAAGCTGCCAAAGGGGAATATGCATTCATATCAAGTTCTGCCTTTCATGGCTTAGCATGTCAGCGAGCCATGGATAACTTTTGCTCATAAGCAAGAATGTCTATGAAAGTCAGATGAATGTAGATGAACTACAGCAGTACTTTTCTTGGCAAGACTCCTCCTTGATTTCAAAATTAAACTTGGTCAAAGACAGTGTTAAAAAAAACCAAAGGATATAACACGGTACCCTTGGCATAACGGAACTGATTGATCCAGGAAGCCCCTTTTAGTCCTATGTTTTATGTTAATAAATACATTATTTGTTGATATGGTTTATTATTGGGAATTATATATAAAATGTTCAGAATACATATATTTTTTATATAAAACCAATAGAAACTGTCAAGAAGTATGAATGGACAAAAAAGTCACAGTACCTCCACTGCTTATTAAAACATAATATTCCATTCCTTTTTCTGCCTTTTAAAAAGCCCTATTAATATTTAAAACAAAGTTGGGTTTTCTCAAAATCTTTATGATTACTTAACATTCATAATTATCACATGATACCTCCAGAGTTGAGGATTCGCCCCTGAGGAATGCTCTAACTCTGGAGTTGTTTTCTGGCATATCTCAAGTAGACATAAATGCCATAAACATTTGTGAAAAGAGTTCTTTTACCAAGGTGGATCTACACCATATGAAGATTTTCATACCATGAGCACCACCTTGTCCTTTATGCCAAATATAGCACATTACAGTCCCCAGGTGCTCTTTACAAAAAGTATGTTGAGGATCTTTCCAAAACTGTAAATCCTATAGAATAAAACCTAAATGCACAATAATAATTTTTAAAAATAGGTATTTTCTTACCTACAGGACTGCATAAGACCAGCAAGGCTCTGAAAGAATCCCACATCCTTTTTATCCTTGAGGTAGTCAAGCATTTTCTGCAGTAAGCACAAATAATTTACACAGAGAATTAATATTTATATTATGTGCTAATCTAGTTAACTTAATACTGTGTGGATTCTAGATTAGTAGTGATATTGGTATTTTGAAACATACTAATCAAAGTAAAGAACCCCAGAGGATGATGATGATGACTTTTCAAAATCATTTCTGTATCTCTCCCCCAACCCATACCATTCTTCCCAAGAAAGACTGAAGAGTTGATCTTAGGATCTAAAGGAAAATCGGAAAGGTAAGCATAGAGGCAACTGAAAAAAGAGCAGTTCTAACTGTATTACTGATGCTTTTATAAGTATGTAATCTAGACTAGTAGTATTAGTATTATTGTAACCGTACTAATAACTGTTTCCTGCATTCTAACTAGTTAAGACTTGATAAAATCATTCTAAAAAAAATTAGATTGTAGCATTACAAATTCAGATTCAATAACTATTTACAAATGTCATGATTTTCCTAAGTAATTTAATATCATGACATCACAAAAATCTGTCAATGGCTCAAGCAGATACTTTTTTGCACAATTTGTGGTCTTTCTGGTCAGTTCCTGGTTATGATAGCCCCTGAAAAGATCATTATTTTTTGGCTGCATTCAGCTGCTTCAGTGGTTGCTTAACTTGGGACCTCAACTGTCCCCAGTTGTCTGTACTCTTGTACTCTGTATCATTCTCTTCAACAGTGCAGAATAACATTAACTTATCAGACTTGTCCACTGCTCACCACATTAACTTACTATAGACTAGTAAACCAAGTTTAAGTTCTCTGCTTTTATCACCGAGACTCTCCATGGCATAAGCTTGTGTAATGTGTGTAACTGAACTTGTGTAACTTCTTTTTTTGGTAAAGACTGGGTTCAGCAATTTTACTCTGTCGGCTACAGGACAATGTCAATCTTCCAAGAAATCCTTCCCTCCCACAGAATTCCTGTGGGAATTCCTAGAAGTTAATGATTTAACATAAAATCTCCCCCTTCCAGCTGAAGTGCAAAACAAATTTCCTTTAGCCTTGTATTCTGTAGATTAATTTTATGTATATGAATAAGAAATATATACCTAGCAAATAAGGTACTATTGTACACTATATCCTTCCAGAAACAAGAGTAAGGATAAGAAGTAAGTAGGATAATCAGCATCTGACAAATAGTCACATTACATAATGCACTACTACAATAACAATGACCATGACATAAATATCTGTAAATTAGTACATTACCTGTTGAACAGTAGAATTTCCTCCATTTAAGATGGCAATCCCTAGCTTTAGGGTAGCTGCAACCATTGGACCCATCTCACCTTAAAATTAGTTTAAAACAGACTTTTAGATAATACAGAAAAATAAGAATGTTCTATTAACTTCTCTGTACAATTACTTAAATGGTAATTTATCAGGAGAGGCCTTTTTGTTTCTCTTTTAAAACAGACCTATTTTTCATTCATGATCTCTTAGTGTGACAGTATCTTCCTGAGTGCCTACAGACATAGTGCAATGTATACACAGCACAAATAAAAGAAGCAAGGTATAAGACAAGAAGAACTGAACTCAATTAATATAAATCACGTTTCATTTGCTAGAGCATCCAACAGTTGATTTAAAGCTGGTTGCACAATTTTAAGCTAGCTTTCAAGTTTAAAAATGTGTCTCCTCTACATGTCAGTCTAGATTTTTTTTTTTTTTTTCCAGAAAATGACAGTGATCCAAAGCATTTAGTTACAGTAAGTGAAATTTGTAAACAGGATTTATTTTTAAAAATCAGTACTGTATAAACAAATAACAGAATAGAAAATGAAAGCACCTAACTTTAGAGTTAGATGGTGTCTAGGGGACAAAAGCATCATTCACACTTCTGAAATGTTTTATCAAAGTACACTAATAAAGCAGATATTTGGGAAGTGGTGAAGGGGAAAAAAAGGACCAAATTCTGCACCTACTTCAGAACTGTATACATCCCAGAACTTGAGGGGCTTTTTTTCATTGCATACTGCTAAAACTATGAACTTTTTCACATTTCCTCTCAATCATCACTAGAAAAATTAATGATAACAACTACAATAACCTCATAAGTATTACTCATTATGTTTTTCTGGATTAGTTGTCAATAATTTTTGAAATTTTGGGTGCATTTTGAAAGGAAAATTTAGCGTCACATATCTGCAAGTTTTGCCCAATAAGAATTACAATAATTTCAAAGATTATTAGAAATAAGGTTTAATGTGTAATCTACACAACAAAACATTACCTTTACTGGCACTGATTGTCTGCAGAACCATCTCAGCAGCACCTCGGTCATGCAGTCTGGCTTGTTGATACAGAAGTTTTTGCTTTTCCATTTCCTTTTCCTGAATAAAAATTCCAGTCATTGAAGATGAGGACTTCAGTTACTATCAGTTCTCCAAAGGTTTTTGGTTTTCTCTTAGTATATGGGCTCTATGGCAACATCATGGACCATTTTAATACATACAATGCTACTGAACAGATATTTTACATGTTCAAGTAATATTCTCCTCTCGGTATTCTTTCATATGCTTTTAGCAGTTTATCCGGAAAAAGTCATGTCAATTGTAATCATTAGGTTAGTTCAAAGCCCATATTCACTATATATATACTGCATATATCAAACTTGCACTTTTGTGCTGCATTTTTGTGCAACAGCTCATACTCTTAATAATCTTCTATAGCATGACAATAACTTCATACTGCTCAGTATGTAGCTCTTGAGTTGAAAGTTGTTGCTGAATACTAGAGTAACAGAAGCATCTCAGAATGTTTTTCAAAACATATCATTGTATTACAATATAGATTACCCACCCTAAAAACAAAATATTTGATAGAATACACTGTGCTTTTATATTTTGCACTCTCTAGCGGAAACAAACAATATTGCATGGCGTTGCTTGAGCAATGGTGAAGTTTGTTCTTTATAATTTAAACTACTACTGAAAACATAAAGAAGAACAAAGAGCAAACATAAAGGCACAGTTAATTCCAGATGAGTTGGAACTTTCACAAAGTTAATTGAAGTTTGCTGGAGATTTGAGGATGACTAAGCAGTATAAGTTGAAAAATGAAAGTTGCATAGAGCCCTATGACAGTGAGTCCATCAGATGGTGCAGTAAAAAGCTTACTCAAAAAGAACATGACACAATTAGTTAGTATCATGTCCAAAAACACAACGCCCAAAACATGTATGATCTAAAAGCAGGAACAGCTGCAGCAGAAGTAGCCAAAGTGACAGCTTTGCTGCCATAAACTTTCCATCCAAGTCACCGAAAAAAAGACATTGGAAGATGGAAGAGGTTTAAAAAATGAAGGCTTGCTAAATAGAGGATATGAATAACAAATTAAAAAAGAAGAGGTAAAAAAGAGAAATATGGTCAAATGAATGAAAAAGAAACCTTTAACTGAAAAGCAAACCAACACAGACATTTATGCTGTTACCAGAGAGTTCTCGCCGAGGCTGACAAATTTGTTTCTTAAATCTTTGATAATACCGTGCTGCGGAAACAAAATTCATCAGGGTTTTGTTTTGGTTTTTTTCCACACTATTAGTTCTCCTGTGGTTAAATTGTATGGTTTTTTTTCTTTAAATTATGTGACAGATCTAGATGGAGGCACAAAAAGGAAAAAAAAAAAAAAATGGCAGCTTTGCTTCATATTTAGCCATGCTAAGGTTTGAAAGTTTTGCCTTCATGTTTAAACCTCTTCCTGGGTGTTCAACAAAAACAAAACAGAAACATACACACATACCCACACGCACACACGCAAACACACATCACACACACAAACCACCAGAAAATCATGACATCACAGGTTCATTATAGCTACAACTGAATATTTTCATATGTTTCAGATGCCACTGAAAATTGCTCAGTGTTTCTTTTTAAAAAAAGTATTTCCTATTTCTACTTTTAGTTTTAGACCCAACAGTCTTTCACTTTTCTTCTATTGGAAGGTTTATTATTCGTTTTTGTTCACAAGCCTAACATCAGCTATTCTACTTTTTTTTTTTTTTAATTTTTAGGTGTGCTTATAGAGAGGATGCATCTGCATTATCTACAGAATAAAGAATGAGTGTGCACACTTCTTGCAACATCACTATAGCAAAACAGTAGAAATGGGCATTGCCAAATAGCTTAAAGTGAGGGGAGTGGCATTTTCCATGTAAATCAAACCATCTACATAACTAGTAACAAAGCAGACCAAAACCCAAAAATAATCCACAAACAAAAAAGCACCACAAACATTTCTTCTAAAAGCAAACATTCCTTTGATGATAACTCCCAAAAGATCATGGTTCCTTCTTCAAACTGACAATGCTTTTTTACTGTTGCTTTCTCTATGCAGTGTTAATACATACACATATTTACACATATATATGATGGCAGCACTGATATCAAGTGGGCTACCCATTGCATACAAAGTATACTAAATTAATAGAGCTGCTGGCTGATCTATTGGTATGGTATCCCCATTTCTCTAAGATGTGCTTACTGCTAACACTTATCTGTGCTACCAGCACTGTTTTTTGCACTTTATTGTTCTTGCCAGTTGATGTCAAGCAAACTACCAAAATAATTAGCCAGTGGTTTGAACTTTCTGTCTGTCACAAAACCATCACAACAGCAAAAATACTTCATACTAAATGAAACATTTAAATTAATTCACCAGAATTTTTTTTTTTAAAACCCCAACAAACCAACCAAACAAAAACCTACTCAAAGAAAACCAAGTCTATTTTATCTTGGGTGTTTTCCATTTACATAGGAAAAAGCTGACCATGTAGAAGCATATGTACATGTATTGCCACAGTATAGACTTTCTCCAGCAACCTACCAAACCAAGGAAACTTTTTCATCGTATTCTTTGAAAGCAGAGACTCAATCATTTTCTACTTAATCCCCCTTTTTTTTTTTTTTTTTAAAATCATTACAAGCAACTGTATGCCAAAAAACGCACACTGGGTAAAACCCCAAGTTTTAGCTTGAATTCGTAGGCATCAAACTTGCAAAAACTAAACAGCAGCTTTAACTGACAAGTTCACCACTGAAATTCTTTATTTTCTCACGATCCACACAAAGAATGAATCTTGGACTCTCCCTTGGAGCTAAGCCATATGGAGAGGTTTGTTTGCTGCTACCACTAAGTTTGCAGCCATGGAGTGCAGGCATATGATCATACTTCTACATTTTTTTTAATATGAAATTATGAAACATTTAAAGAGCAAATGGAATAAACAAAAAGATGGAAAAAGAAGACATTACTTTCAACTTAAGTGTTCTAAGATGAAAGTTTCTCCTTTGAATTGTCTTCACATTTTATACTATTCAAGACCTCTGTTTAGTTTAGAGAACAAATCCTATTAGATAGGTCTTACACTGGTAAATATCTGCTAATTTCAGTGTCAGGCATGCATGAGTACAAGCTATATGTTAAAATATAACATCAAGCATTCAAGTAGAATCTTTATATATGTTAGGCCTTTAAGCTCAATAAATGCTGTTTTATGCTCTAAAAAAAGTTGTTTTTTTCCTAAATTGCTCATTATGGACTTTATCTGTTCTAAAAGAGTATACATAAAATGAAAACAATGCATTATAATTCCTGAAGATCAAATATATAGGATTTTAAGAGTGTTAGAGGAATTTATTTTATCAGATATGCTTTCCATATTACTTAAAGAAATATTTCTGTCCCTGCAATTTCACAGTCTTATTTCTGTTTCTGCTGAAAGTCTCAACCTCAAAAGATTTTTTTTTTTTTCTAGTTGAAAACTATTTTTTAACTAGCTGATATGATATCAATTAATATACCTCACGGAGTTGAATTATCTTTTCTATATTGAAACCTGTCATTATCCAGGTTATCATACAACAAAATGAATAATTTAAAGTACAGATGGTAAAATATAAGAATAAGGTAAACAGGTGTGCTGGTTTGGGCTGGAATAGAGTTAATTTTCTTCAGAGTAGCTAGTATGGGGTTGTGTCTTGATTTGTACTGAAAAGACTGCTAATAACACAGGGATGTTTTTGTTATTGCTGAGCAGTATTTATACAGACTCAAGACCTTTTCTGCTTCTCACACTGCCCCACCAGCAAGGAGGCTGGGGGTGCACAAGACGCTGGGAGGGGACACAGCTGGGACATCTGACCCCGACTGACCAAAGGGATGTTCCACACCATATGACATCATACATGTTCAGCATACAAAGCTGGAGGAAGAAGGAAGGGGGAGATGTTTGGAGTTATGATGTTGGTCTCTCAAATAACCGTTACATGGGATGGAGCCCTGCTTTCCTGGAAATGGCTCAACATATGCCTGCTGAGGGGAATCAGTGAATGAATTCCTTGTTTTGCTTTGCTTGCACGTGTGGCTTTTACTTTACCTATTAAACCTTCTCTATCTCAACCCATGAGTTTTCTCAACTTTATCCTTTAAATACTCTCCCCCATCACATCGGGGGTAGAGCGAGCAAACAGCTGTGTGGCACCTAGTTGGCGGCTGGGGTTAAATCAGAACAGGAAACAGACTACCACACTGCTAGCATATAAGACAATTAAAAATACAATTAATCTCAATATTGAATTTAATAATAAATTAATGGACATTCTAAAGCCATTTCTTCAACACCTACTGTGCTTTCTTTTTCTATGCACTCTTCCTTAGTTTACAAACTGACCTGTCTCAACACCAGGCATCTATAAGCCTTCTATAATTTTATATTACTTCAATGGTATAAGTAAATACTTCTGAAAATGCTTGAAAGTAGTGTCTAAGTATCATCACTAAAAATTACAAATAGGTTCATAAATTAACTACCATATTCTTAGATATATGCAGTCAGTGTCAGTCTGTTAGCAATTTTTAAATTTCCTCAAAACTACAGCTATTTATTTTGAATCTAATAATTATTTACAAGACTTTAGAACACTGGTAGACTTTCTGTAGTAGGGGATTTATTAGATATTATTAAATAAACATATACTTTTATCTACTCTATCTTAACTCAATGACTTCATAAAATTTGATTATATTTCTGCATTCATCTTTATTACTTTGGTGCTAAAAAAAATAACAATAAAAATAAAATGTAGCTAGGAAAAACATATATACAATGAAAGCTGTTTTCATTTGATAGGCTGCAAACAACACAAGTATTTTGCAATATGGTGAGGTGAGGTGACATGAGATGAGAGGAAAGAAAGTAACATTGATCTAAGAAGTATCTTGGAAGAAAAGAGAATTGAAGAGGAACAAACCATCTTATTAACAAATTTACCCTCCAGGGAAACCTACATGCTTGAATAAACTAACGTTGCTGGGGGAGGGGAATCTCAATCCACCCCACTCCTGCCAGCTTGGTGCCACTGCCAGCAACAAATGCCCAGAGCCTGCAGAAGGATCACAGGTCAGCAGGAGAACACCAGAGGAGCAGCACAATGGAATTCAAGCCGCTCCAGTCAGTAGGTCAGCTTCATTGGTGACCCAACTTAAATGTCTCTCCACAAATACACACATCATGCAGCATAAACAAGAGGGGTTAGACATGAGCACATGCCTGGAAGGCTATGACCTGACTGCCATCACAGAAACATGTTGGGATGGCTCCTAGGACTGTATTGTTGGAATGGAAGGATATAGGCTCTTCAGGAAAGATAAGCAGGGAAAACGAGGAGTGTCACCCTCTATGTCAGTGACCAGCTGGAGTGCATGGAGCCCTGCCTGGGGATGGAAGAGGAGCTGACCGAAAGCTTATGGGTCAGGATCAGAGGGAGGACAAGGACAGGTGACATTACAGTGGGGGTCTGCTACAGGCCACCAGATCAGGAAGACCAAGCAGATGAGGCCCGCTATAGACAGACAGGAGTTGCCTCATGTTCACAAGCCCTGGTCCTCATGGGGGACTTCAACCACCCTGGTATCTGTTGGAAGGACAACAGAGCAGAGCTTAAGCGAGGAGGGTGTGTAGCAGGCTCAATACCCTGGGCTTCAGGAGAACACTTTGACCACTTCAGGGACTTGCTTGGTAGATTTCCACAGGTTAAAGCCCTAGAAGGAAGAGGGACCCAAGGAAGCTGGATAATATTCAGGGATCACCTCCTCCATGCCCAGGAGCGATACATCCCAACAAAGAAGTCAGGCAAAAAAAAAAATGGATGAACAAGGAGCTCCTGGACAAACTCCAAGACAAAAAGGAAGCCTATGGAAGCAAACACAGGTAGCCTGGGAGGAATACAAAGAAATTGTCTGAGCAGACAGGAATCAGGTTAGAAAAGCTAAAGTCGTGGCAGAATTAAATCTTGCCAGGGTCATCAAGGCCAACAAGATAAACTTTTATAGATATCTCAGGGATAAAAAAAAGACTAGGGAAAACATAGGCCCCCTCCAGAAGGAAACGGGAGACATGGGCACGCAGGGTATGGAGAAGGTTCAAGTATTCAACTACTTCATTGCCTCAGTCTTACCCAGTAAGTGCTTAAGCCACACCCCTCAAGTAGCAGAAAGCAAAGCCAGGGACTGGAAGAATGAAAAGCCCCCAACTGTAAGAGAAGATCAGGTTCAAGACCATCTGAGCAACCTGAAGGTGCACAAGTCCATGGGACCTGATGAGGTGAACCCACAGGTCCTGAGAGAACTGGTGGATGAAGTTGCCAAGCCACCATCCATCATATTTGAGAAGACCTGGCAGGTCTGGTGAAGTTCCCATAGACTGGAAAAAGGGTAACTTAACCCCCATTTTTAAAAAGGAAAACAAGGAAGATCCAGGGAATTACAGGCCGGCCAGTCTCACCTCAGTGCCAGGCAGGATCATGGAGCAGATCCTCCTGGAAACTATGCTAAGGCGCATGGAGAATAAGAAGGTGATTTGTGACAGTCAACATGGCTTCACCAAGGGCAAATTGTGCCTGACCACTTTGGTGGCCTTCTATGGTGGAGTTACAGCATTGATGGTTAAGTGAAGAGCAACTGATGTCATCTACCTGAATTTGTGCAAGGTGTCTTGTCTCTAAGTTGGAGAGGCATGGACTAGATGGATGGACAACTCAGTGGATAAAGAACTGGCTGTATGGTCACGCTCAAAGAGTTGTGATCAATGGCTTAATGTCCAAGTGGAGACTGGTGATGAGCGTCATCCCTCAGGGGTCAGTACAGGGGCCAGTGCTGTTCAACATCTTTGTCAGCAACATGGACAGTGGGATTGAGTGCACTCTCAGCAAGTTTGATGACAACACCAAGCTGTATGGTTCAGTCGACATGCTGGAGGGAATAGATGACATCCAGAGGGACTTTGACAGGCTTCAAAGGTGGGCCTGTGCAAGGCCACATGAAGTTCATCAAGGCCAAGTGTAAGGTCCTGCACCTGGGTTGGGGAAATCCCAAGCAAAAATACAGGCTGGCAGAGAATGGATCAAGAGTAGCCCTGAGGAGAAGGCCTTGGGGGTGCTGGTGGATGAGTAGCTCAACATGAGCTGGCAATGTGCGCTTGCAGTCCAGAAGGCCAACCATATCTTGGGCTGCATCAAAAGAAGTGTGGCCAGCAGGTCGAGGGAGGTGATTCTGCCCCTCTACTTCACTCTTGAGAAAACCCACCTGCATTCAGTACTGCATTCAGTTCTGGGTGCCCCAACACAAGAACAGGGACCTACTGGAGCCAGTCCAGAGGAGGGCCACAAGGATGACACAAGGGCTGGAGCACCTCTCCTATAGGGACAGGCTGAGAGAGTTGGGGCTGTTCAGTTTGGAGAGAAGAGAAGGCTCCTGGGAGACCTTATAGTGACCTTCCAGTACCTGAAGGAGGCCTACAGGAAGGCTGGGGAGGGACTTTTTACAAGAGCAGTTAATGACAGAACAAGGGGAAATGGCTTTAAACTAGAAGAGGGAAGATTTAGATTAGATATTAGGAGGAAACTCCTTACTATGAGGGTGGTGAGGCACTGGAACAGGTTACCCAAGGAAGTTGCGGATGTCCCCTCCCTGGAAGTGTTTGAGGCCAGGTTGGACGAGGCTTTGAGCAGCCTGGTCTAATGGAAGGTGTCCCTGCTCATGTCAAGGGGTTTGGAACTAGATGATCTTTAAGGTTCCTTCCAACCCTAACCATTCTGTGATTCTATGAACATGCTCACTTCTGTTCAAGTAGCTAGGAACTGACAAAGTATTGAGTCTCCAAAAGGAAAATTCCTATATTGGGTGGCTTTCAAATATAAGTATTCTCAGTTTCCAATTTTTTTTCTCCAATGATACATAGCTATAAAACTACACATTACTTTCAAACTGTGTCACCCTTCCTTGTTTGAAGTTTGGTGGCAAATTTGATGTATTTGAAATAGCTGACATAGATGTCTAACTCTCTATAGGACTAGGACTAATTAAAAAAAAAAAAAAAAAGGGTAATGGATCATGTAGAAGATTCCACTATGACTGGAACTGAATCAGCTAACTGGAGCAGAAAATCTTATGTACAGGGATAAGTTTGGTAAGATTATTATATAATTACTGCATTAAAACTAAGCAAAGAACCTGGAAGCTACAAGTGGTCACTTGATCATTGCAATGTATTTGTTTTTCAAAGTACATCACTCCTTTACTCCTGGATTGCCAAAGGCCCTGCCTTACACAAATCTCAAACAGTTCTGTTGTGCTAGAGCAGTGAAGCATCGAGTGCCAGCTAGTGGTTGTGTTGAAAGGCAGGGCAGTCTGGAAGTACTCTTGAAAAGTACCACATGAACACTGGTATGAGCAGCAGAAACAATGTAGGGGAAAGAGATGCTGATAAACGCAGTAGATGGGAATCACTCAGAGGACGCAGTGAAAGATTTTGTTGCAGGGGGGTTGGACTAGATGACCTTTAAAAGAACCTTCCAACCTAAACTATTCTGATTCTATGTATAAATAACTTACCCTGTAGTTGTAGAGAATTAAGCCATGTATTAGGTTGCATCCATTGCATTACAGGTAGGAAAAACTCAGGAGAAACACATTTTTGCATACTAATTGGAATGTTCAATTCCTAAGAATTGACACTTTGATCATGGAGTCTGACCTCAACTGGTATCATTCTTTAACAAAAATAGTTACTTATTGTAAATACATGGTATATCATCACTCCATTTACGCAGGCTTTGTGACAGTGAGAGATAACACTGACCATCTCCAATGGGTTAGAGCCTTAAGAGCTTGCATTAATTGTTTGCAAGTCTTTCTGTGTCTGAGAGAAGTGACAGCACAATGTATCATTTTGACAAAGGTCAGGTGAATGCAAAAGCCTATCGATAAAGTTGCTGCCAGTAACAGGGACGGAACTGACATAGGAAGCTCTCCCCCATTTCTTTTCTTCCTGTGAAGAGCCAATTTAAATCTATTTAAAACAAGTGGTTTTAAAAATATCAGCTAGGTTTTGATTCCCTTTTTAAATTTCCCATCCTACATGTATTTAGAGCTCATTAATATGTAGCAAACCAGTAGAGTCAGTGACTCAAATAAAATGCAGAAATCAATTTGCATTCAGCTAGTGAAACACTTTGATTGGAAAGAATTTGCCATAAGATAAAATCGAGGGGGACAGTGAAACCAACTCTACAGGGAGTCAATTGAGTGTCTGTTCAATATGATAGAAAGTTAACTTAGAGATAAAGGACAACGAGCAAAAATAATCATAATAATTCAAAGCAAATACTAGCAGGGAAATGCAGATAGGCACATAGTAATGCACAGACAACTTCATTGTGGGTTTATATTGTGATCTCCCTACTGTCCACACAGTAATCCCAATACAGATTATTTGTACAAAAATGAGATTACACTGCATGAGATAATGCGCATGAAAATTGCCAGTAAAATACACTCATTGTTTATCACATTCTAAGATTGCCCAAAGGTCTCTGCTACTCTGGCTGTGAAAAGATTCAAGACTGCAAACATCACACATTTTTAAAGTGTAAAAAAGCAGTAGAGTTTTTTTCCCATACAAAGTGAACAGTCTTTTCACATGCACACAAAGCATGGATAAAAGAATAAAAGAACTGCCTTTAACATTGAACTTTCAGATAGATAGATTGACAGACAGAAATAAACACAGAAACACACACACATAGTTGATATATATGGTCTCATATCTTTTCTACTGTTTCCTGTCATGTATGAAAGAAGCAAGAATTCTTTATTGTTGTGGGTTTTTACCGTTTTAAGACACTCCTCAACGTAAGGCAGAAAATTTTCTATGAAGCATAGAGCATTTAGTGTACAGTAACCAAATAGGCAGAGTGATAGACATGTAGTATTTGAATAGCTGAATTAATGGAAGAAACAAAGAAGAAATTATACTATTAGATTGTTTATATTTGGTGAGACACTGGAACAGGTTCCCAGAGAAGTTGTGGATGCCCCCTCCCTGGAGGTTTTCAAATCAGGTTGGATGAGGCTCTGAGCAACCTGGTCTAGTGGAAGGTGTCCCTGCTTATGGCAGGGGGGTTGGAACTAGATGATCTCTAAGGTCCCTTCCAACCCAGACCATTCTATGATTCTATGATATACTTTCTATGGGGATTTGTAATATGTACTTTGTGTTTGTGGCAATTACAACACCTCTTAAACAATTTTTTGTGAGTCTGTGTGAACACATTAATCTTCCAGGATAACACCTTTATTGTATGAAGGTGGAACAGATCTGTACAAACTTTTGAAGGAGTAAGAGTGAAGCTGATCCTGGAATACATCTCTTTCCACAGCTGTATGGGAACCTCTTTCTTTTATGAACTGAATGTTAATAGAAGTGCTAGCAAACAAAACATTAAAATAATCTTTTAAATTGAGAAGGTTATGATTGCTCCCCATATTGTCATAGGCAATGATCTTTGAAGCTACTGACTGGAGTCTGACCACCTGTGCACTCCCAATCTCAAGCAAGTCATCTCTACTTAGTTTAGCTGCCATTAGCCACAACATAACTAACTGTATTTAAACACCTAAGAACCAAAAATTAGCTACCGCAAACACCATGCCTCCTCTCAGAACATCAACATTGCAGCGCTATCAGCAAGCAGCCTGAGTCAATAATGGGAACTGCGTCTTCTACTTGCAGGAAGTAAGCAAGTAGGCTGGTGCTTAAGCCATGGGCCACCTTTTAGAAACAAATGGTGAGACTTTCATGATGTGACACAAAAGACTGTAAGAAATTGAGTCAATTTAAAAAAAAACCAAAACACTGAAGTTTTAGAGCTAATTGCCTCTATGTTTTTAGAGAAAACATGGAAAAACTAGGAATTGCTTCAGGTATGGAGTAGCTATGCAGTTTCTATCAAATACTACCACAATGAAGGCTGAGGACTCAGTATATTCCAAAGGATCTGAATCACAGATAAACTATAATACAATTGATGTTCTCTCTGTGACAAACATGGGAAACAGAATTCTACTACTGTATCAGAAATACATGTCTCCTAAGATAAAGAAAGAAAGCCCAACTGCTTTCCCTTAAGAGCCAAATAATTTTAATAATTCAAATTAAATTTTAACCAGAAGGAAGATAACTGATGCATAAAAGGCAAGAACAGCAAAACAATATGAACAAGCCAAATGACACTCTGTTTTCCTCAAAATGGTTATGTAATTTTATATGAAATATTTTTTGAAAATAGTTATCAGAGCATTTAAAAAGAGTTTGTACTCAAGAAGGGTTTGGTAGAGATGTCATGCTGGAACTGATATGTTAAAAATGTTCCTCAAGACCCTTTAGTTGAACTTATCCAAGATGTTGGGCCTAAAAAAAATAACAGATTAGACCCAGACAAATACACACATATTTTTTGTTTTACCTTGCTGCGTTGTGATCCTGTCACCTTAAGGAAGGGCAAGGACAAGAAGCGAAATAGTAATAAGAAAAAGAAGTCCAATTTTTTTTTTTCAGTAGGTGACTGACCAAATACATACACAAAATTGTCTTTTGAAACAGATTAACACATTATTTGAACATAAGTTTCATAGCTACAGAAAAAATAATAATGAGAAACAAGTTAAAAGGATCATCTCTCAAAAGATAAAGTTGAATGCTGAACAAGGAACACATTATAATTTAGGTAAAGAGCACTAATAAATCCTTTACTGATAAATTTGTTCATTCACCTCAATGACTTCCTATTTATAAATGTTCACATTTTTAAGCACAAGACTTCTGATATCTAACAAACATGCATAGGTTAACTGAAAAAAGCTTATAAAAATAAACATTCTTTGTTTAGCCAATTATACGTCATACATTGCATTTCCAGGAAAAACAAAAACAAAAGAACTGAAATTTGGATTCATACTTAGATATTTACAAAGAAACAGAAATTTATCTATTGGGTATATTCGTTTTAACTCAACTGGACCAGAACTTCTGAGTGATTGAAAATAATTTGATATTGCTATTCTTTCTGATTTCCATATACTGCCAAATTTGGAATACATACTTAAATAATTAAGTGCTATCTCACGCAGCATCATGTAGAAAACATACAGAACATCTGATGTGTACAAAACAATAAGAGTAAAAGTAAACACACCCCAAACCACTCCTCAAAAACCAAAATAACACAGGTAGTTTTATATTAAAACAATCAGTATATTTAGAAATATTTTAAAGAAATAATAAAAGCATGTATTTAATGTTTCTGTGTTTTAGTAAAGATATTAAATATAAGTAGATTTGAAAGATATGACAACTTTTAATGTCAGGATTAAAATATGCTAAAATATATTAAAATATTTAAAATATTAACAAGCTAATTCCCTCAGTACCCCTCAGAACAGACAAATTTCTTGTAAACTCAATTTTATCAATGGAATAAGAGAGAAAGATTCCAGAGCAGTAATCTACTCATGTAAGGGTGTTACCTTATATAGTGATGATTGTTAAAAACTCAACATTAAACAATAAATACAGATCTCCTATTCTCAACATAAGAAAAAGCTTGTCAGTATTGATTAATAAAAGCTCACCTTTCACTAAGAAGCACTAATATATATGTGAACATAAAAATAGTGTATAAATTCCTGGTACTGAATGTAAATGACTACTGCAAAAAGCGGTATTTCAGTATTTTAAACATCCAAACTAAAGGTAGGACATGATACTTTACAAGATACAGCCTGTTATCAGATTAAGTTACTACCCATAATATTTCTCATCAACAACTAAAAAGTTAAAGTCAAACAGATAAACACAAGATCCATTAAATTACTCTCTATATAATCTTATATTATTTGGTACTATGTATGTTCTTGTTTTACTACTATGAATCTGGTGACTCATATCTGCCAATCCAGCTTCTGACATGCAGTTCACTGGCTTATCAAGCTGCAGCAAGCCATGAACCAAGGAACATAAACTTCAGTCAAAAGCTATGAAATAATGTGTAACATGACAAGGAAAAAAAATAAAAACAAAACCAGAAGTATAATCTTACTTCAAAACTCTTCACTTCTTCTTCACCATCATCATCTTCTTCATCATGGCAGCTCTGATACCATGTAGAAAGAAAACATTCACTGGTAAGTGGAGGGCAGGGGTGGGGGCCTAAGCCTTCCCTCACTTTACACATAATTTCTCTTTATATTCCTCATTAATTTTATTAAAACAGAAAAGATGCGAAAGATAACAAAGAAAGTTACCTTTGCCATAATGTCAGCATAAGCCATATACAGGAAATCTTCTTCCAATTTGCTGGTTAATAAGAGAGAAGAAATGGAAAATGAAGAAGATTAGAACCATTATAGTAGAATTGGAAGACCAGAATATTTTTAAGCACCTTAAAAATCTTTTTAAAGGATTTCTATGTTCGTAATTCATTTTAAAGGTCTTTTTGGGAAATGAGAACTTGATTGACAAATACAAACTGAAAAGTAAAGCCAGCTACAAACACAGTGCTCTACAAATTCATAAACACCTTTCAATGAAGAGAACACAGTTAATTTTTCTACCTAGAACATACTTATACTTCGCATTCAGAATATAACTGTTGATAGGGAACATGGATAGAAGAGAGAGGTGTACTAAGTTCTGAACACAGCATTCACAACTGTGAAAAAGTGTATTGGGTCATCTATCTGTCTCTAGAAAACTCCTTACATCTCATTATTAGTCATGTTAAAATCCCTTTACATACCACAGGCTAGAGAGGTTTGAGTATAACTCAAACTCACCATATGTACATATGCACATATTTTGGCTCAACCTACGCAATCTCACTTGGACGAGATATGTACAACTTCAAAAACAGGAGTAATCTGAAAATCTGCATACACTCTGCAGTCTCTCACACCATCCCTACCATTTTTCAGTCAAGGCTGTTCGACTGAATAGCAGAATAAGTTGATGTAAAGGATCAACTCTCTTAAGGCTTTCATCTTCTTCTGGTGGTTCCTCCCCAGGTTTCTTTAGGGAAAAAAAAAATAATTAAAAGTATATTCAATTATCTGTAATGAAAAATATTTTACTCTGTGCAATTTATTAGACATTAAATACATGCATATGTAATTTGGATTTGGACAACCAGGAGGAAACAGATTCCAAGCAAATTATGAAAAGTCTAAATCCTGACTGTGTTTATGACCACGAAGACTTACAAAGATGATATTTGCAAAGCTTTGGATTTCCTCTGCTCATAAAAATTCACCCTCTTCCCTAGATTCTGAAAATAACTTCAATCTTTTACTACTGTTATCCAGAACGAGTGGTATACCAGATGCTATCACTTGCTATTATATTTTCTGTTCCTCTCTATGTTAACAAGATTCACCAGCTAAGAACTAGAATCCCCTGTTCCAAAACTTATGCCAGGTATGTTTGCTGGGGAATTCTGCCAGGCTTTGAGGAAGAAGAAATCCAAACTTGAAGCTCATTAATATTTTTAGACAGAAGGAGCCATATCTACCAACAACAGTAAAGCTGGCAGGATGTAGAATTTTAGATGACACACCAATAACATATTAAAAATATATATCATTCAATTTATATATATATATACACACACAAATATTTTTTTTTCATGTGGTTATTTTGCTTTCAGGTTTAGACAGCTCTAGTTAGTTCACTCTTGAAGAAAAATGTAGTCCTAAATATTACAATGGTAACCAACGAAGCAGTATTTTGAAAATAATTTATACAAAATCTGTCCTCTGACTTGTCTTTTCCCAAAAGACATTTCAGAAACTAAGTTTTGCATATCAAGTTATTAACAAAATTGCTTCACACAGACATATGTTTCTGCAAAGCATCTGGTAGCTCAAGACTGCATAAATTATGACCACTCTTCCTCCTTGTTTTCACCCAGTAGTATACATTAAAATACAGATAGAAAGGATTCCATGCATTGATAAGACTTTACAAGTAAGACATTATCATAATATCAGATGTTATCAGTTAGCAATAAGGAAGAGTTGGCCACATGACAGATATAACGAAAATGAATTTTTTGCCTATTAAGAAAAAAACCTGTGTGTGCTAGTGTTAAATACATTCCTGTGGGAATGCTTATAAATATCTATGTGTACTACACTGCATATGTGCCTGTGAAGTCCACCTTTTCCACTCAGCTGTACCAAAAATGACCGGTCACAGCTGAGAATTTACTTTAGTTGACATATATGCACAATGATCATTTTACAGGCTAGTCTATGATGGCCATACAAGGTTTATTTCACATTTTGCAATATATGACACTATTTTCAGTATCAATAACAAGATCTGAACAATGCAAATTATAACTCTATTTATATCTCACCATTATGAATGTCTTCCCCTGCTCTTTATTTCAATCTCATTTAGGATGCTGACCTTTCTCTTTATTTAAATGGTAGCATTCTATACTTGGTAATGTTATCAACCAGAATACCTCTCTAATGTTATCAAAACTGATGAAGCAAAAGGGCAGAAGTTGTATTAATGTTTAATACAAGGTATTAGTTTTCATAGATTTAATTCAAATTAAGTGGAGGATCAAATTCACCAATGACTGAGTTAAATAGAATTCATTATTAAGCATAGCATAAACACTAGAATCAAATGATTTTCTGACATTTCTGGTAAATAAGTATTTTTCATTTTCAGTGTTTTGAGACAGTTACCCTATATTTATTTCAGGGTAAAATAAAAAGCTTTAACTGAACCTAGCATAAGAGGATAAAACAAATAAGTTGGGTAAGTTTTAGTTGCCATTTCTAAATGCTGAAAAATTGAAATATTTAATTTTCATACAATCTAATTATTAAACATTCTTCTTATAAATTTTTATACCCAGTAATGCCTACCAACAAAACTAATCAATATTTTTATCATATAAACTTAGGTCTTCATATAACCTATTTTAACTTTTAAATATTAATAAAGACAGTGTTGAATATCCTATGATTTTAATATCGAACACTAAAAATCTAGTTCCCTTAGATACTTCATCTGCTGAATCAGAATTAACAATCAACAGAATTAAGGTCCTCAAATAGCAGACTTGCATATACTTTTTTTTTTAATATACAGAGGTTGAAGAAGTAGTGCCACGTTTGTATGATAGACTTAAGGACAGAATTTTCAGTGAACAAAACTGCAGGTCTACTCCAGTCCTCTGCTTTAGGGGATACAAACACCCATCTCTCACATTCCAGAAAAAGCCCTTACCACAGGTCTATAAATTGCCTGGGTCTGGCAAAGTCAGGAAGGAGGTAGTTTTTACTGCATTTCTCCTTTCAAATTATTTTTACTTAGCAGAAAAGTTCAAGTTTCTCAGTGGTGAGAAAGAACATACTATGGCACACAACACTGTAGTTTGATGACTACAGAGAGTTAAAGGACGAGAAGTCCAAAAACTATAGCACCTTAAAAAGATTTTTAAGGTGCTATAGTTTTTGGGCCCTGAATTGTTCCAGTTTTCTACCTAATATGTGAACAGTTCAGAAACTTCAGACAAACCTTCAAGCATATATTAGAGAACCCAAGGCTCCTTCACTCTCCCCTTCCAGAGAAGTTCTGACACCACAGCCTGCACTGTGAGTCCACCCCTTGCTATACCAAGGTACAGTTTCTCTAAGCGGGATAAAGAACCTTCACCAGCATCACAAACACATCTTTCATGAAGTCCACACAACAGTCTGGGTCAGCTCCACAGAGCTGAATGGTAGAACCTCAAACTCTCACCCTCCAGGGAAGTGCTCTAAAGCAGCAAGAATGTAACAGGAATTACAAGGGAATGCCTGTAGTCCTTTGCTAAAGGACGATACAGCAGCTGCAGTAGTCCAGTCTGTTTCTGTCTTCTCTAAGACAGTTTTTCACATAAACTACCTGGCAAGGAGTTCTTCATAAACTTAGCAAAGATATAGTTTCATATAGGAGGTAAGGAGACAACCCTTTAAGTCAGAGTATAACTAAATGACCATGCTGGGTTATTTCTTCACACACACATACCTGCACATATACACACACACTCTCAACTGCTAAAATAAAATTATTTTTGGTAATGAACCTGCATTATTTAAAACTTTTGCAGTGTGTTGGGACACATGAAGATATCATTTTAAAAGGTTGTATACAAAGGAAGTATTTGCAGAATTCTCTTGTTTTTTCACAATGCTTGATCACACAATAAGGATGCCACAATAAATGAATTTTACAAGTGTGGAGGCAAAAATGAACTTCCATAGTCTGCTTGTGTTGAGCTCATTGCTGCTAATCTTCCTTTCAATATTTTGACCCTTATTTTCAAAATTGTTCACAACTTGGGTAGCTGGTTTTAAGCATAAATTTTAAACAGTAAAAGCAATTTTTTTTTCTAGTTGCAATTTTCCAGTTACCTTCTCTCTATTGCAGAAAGCAGGCACTCCTCACAATAAAAAGATTGATCTCAGAGCGTGTACTGTTGGACCTCCAAGGGACTGAATCATTTCCTAGTACTAGTTCTTGCCACATGTGAAAGAACTACCTTTCCAAGAGACTATTGTAAGGGATGAGGGCACAAGACTTTACTGAAAATCACTCCAGGGATTTGCCAGGCTAATGACATCACTCTAACACTTTACTATTGGGAAAAATCCTCACCTCCCTAACAAGAGTATTCTTCTATGAAGAAGCAGCAGACTCTCTATGCTTCTGAGGAACAGATTAAGACTAGAATTCCTCTAATTTCCTTTTCTAACCTTTTGACTTAAATGGCTTTAGTGTGACTTATGATGTTTTTAAATACATTAAAGGATAACTATAGAGAAAGAAGGGAATAAGCTGTTCCCCTTCTCCACAGAGCAGAAGATAAGAGACAGAAGAATGACAGCAATTTACACATAATTTAGACAAAAATTTTAAAAGCTTTGTAGAAGGTTACTGAAGCCCTGAAGCTGACTGCCTGAGGGGATTTTGGAATCTCCATCACTTACGATTTTTAACATGTGTCAGATGGACTTGGTCATAGCTCACCCCTTTGGGTAGAGATAGCTTAGATGATACCTTTTATATCTCATAGACTTATAACCATTGTTATAAAAGATGAATGTTAAACCATAATACAGTCCTATGACCCATTGCGCCCAGACATACTGCTAAGTCTTCTATCAGTTTGTCTTCAAAATAATGTTCTTCTGTTTCAATCCAAGATTTATCATAGCCTTGAAGGAAGAGATTGACAGCTCTGTGCCTAAAATGGGAGATTTAAAACAAAAGCTGTAAACTTTTAGAGATTATTTGGTCAACACAAATTTCATTCAGCTTGAAGAACTGTCCAGTTATTACAAACACCATCAAAAAGGAAAGCAAAATTTCTATTGTAAAACTATTGAAAGAATCTGCTTTAAAAATTAAGTTTACATTAAAATACTCTGTTCAAAACTGTGTCCCATTAACTTGTAAAACTGATAGTAAGATGTAATAATAATAATTTTAGAAACAGATAATAAATAGAACTTTAAATAAATTTAAATACAAGTAAGAAATAAAATTAATTACTTTACGACATTAATGAGTTTTATTTTTAATGAAAAATATTTTCATATTATTTTAATTTAAGTATTAAGATAATAGCAATAGATGACTTTGGATTGTGCTCAAGTAATTGCATTTTTTTTTTAATGTTCAGGATTACACTTGCATATCAAATTTTTTTTTTTTTTTCCAAACTCCATGAAATTAAATGGCTAATGAGGCTAGGGGCAAGATGGTAAGCCAATGATGACAACTTTTTGTTTTTTCTTGAGGATTCAATGCAAAATGGACTGTGTGACAAGCAGCTCTCCGAGAAGAATTTTGTCAATCCTCTTTATTTTTTTAAACTACCATTCCCATATACTGAAAAGGAAGAAGTATAGTTAAAATATAAAAGAATAATAGTTATGTGCAGGTGACCCACTTGTTAAAGTAAGAAGAGCTACAGATGGAAATATCTTTGTTCTATTTTGAACTGTCACAGACACCTCATTTCAAGCTAGTATGATTCTGAGGCCCTTGTGCCTCCTGGGACAGACTAAGATTTATCCTACTAACTATGCTAATGTAATAATATGCATACTTTTAGGAAAAAAAACAAGAAAAGATAAAATACAAGTGTTCTGGAAATTATTTTTAGCAACTGCACGAAAAACAGTTGTCTCTATTTTTTCTGAACATTCATTCCTTCCAGAATCTCAGGATTCTGAAACTTGCTTGCTATAGATCCCATTCTCTATAGAGCACAAAAGAAGAGGAAAAGGAGAGACATGAAAAGGTATGAAATGCTTAGAGTATGTGCATATATTTCTTGTCCTATAGAATGTTCTTCCCAAAAGTGCAGAATAAACAGAAAAGCTTTCAGATAAATAGTATCAGTTTATTTCCTGCATATAGAACATCTAGCATTTAATAATGAAGGTAACTCTGTATTTCTAGAGCTATGCCATGGCATAGGAGGAAATTTATCTCCCAAGATATTAGTGACACCAATATGTCTGCTTCTGCATTTATCTCCTATGAAAGGTGTCTGCTTTTCAGAAAAGAAAACATACCAGGACGAACAGGCAGAATAATGGCAGGAGGAGAGAATCAGAAATTTAAAATTATACTTTTGTTATCCTTTTCAGAAGATATATTAGAAGAAAGTAATTAGATCTACTAAAAGGAAGTAATATACATTGTACACTACTATGCAGTTTATCAATTACTAGTTTACATGTCTGTCTTTCTTTTGATCTTGGCAAATAGTACTATATGAACATAAAAGCACTTGTGAAAGACAGAACAAATATAGCTCTTACCTTGGCAGATTATACAATGGTGCCATTCTAAAGCAGGCAACTACTGCTCTTTTCCTCTGTTTAGACAGCAGCTTATGCCACACTGCTTTTTTGGACCGCTGAGGATGCTCAACCTGTTACATAAAATACACATGGAAAAATAAACAATGTGGCAATGATCCTACTGTCTGGGCATAGTAATTATAAGAAAAATGTGAGATAACAGATAAATCAAGTGGAAAGATAATAGAAGAATAATAGATAGGAAAAAGTGTTCTTAGACAGAGTTCAAGTTATCAGCCAAATTGTAGAATCAGAATTTAGAAAATAACCTTAAAAGCAAAAATCTCCCTTTCCTTGTATGATATAGATATTCTCCTTTTTTTGCTTCATCCTACTTCTTATATCTTTTAGATGGAGTATTTTCGTCACTGAGGACATCTCTCAGGATATCTTAACTTTTAATACAAAGAATCTTCACTATTTCTATCTTTCATATGTAACCCTTTACATATGTCCAGGTAAACTGTAAACCTTCACATTGGTTCAGACAATACTTTTAAAATAACTGTCTTAAATACAATCAATCTTTTATTTGTAATATTTACCATGGCCAATTACAATGGAAAGGAATTAACTTTATAAATGAGACAGGCACAAGGACTAAATCCCTTCCATGAATCTGCATAGCTAGATTGAATAAAAGATATTCCAAAACACTTCATTTCATAGTATTACAGCTGTAAATTTCCAGTGAAATTTCATAAATTTCACTACATTTCATAATATTACAGCTCTGTCTTCAGATATATTATCTTTCTGCATCCTGGCTTTACAGTAGCATGAGATGAAATTGTGTGTGCTCCATCCTCATCTTTTGCTCTTTTAATTTCTTTTGCTCCGTCTTCCATTCTTGTTTACATCAGGAGAAAATGACTACTGTGGTCCAGAAGAGCAATTGCATGCAACAGTATATAGCCTCACTGAGTAACTGGGAACTATGATTGCAGGCTCTGCTACAGATCACTCCTTTCCCAAAGCCTATTCACAGTTTTTGTGATTTACTCCCCCATAAAGATGCTGTCATTTGATTTAACTCACATAAGTCTTGTAGAGTTAAGGGGGAGATGTCTTTTATGCGAGACTGTTTGTTTGTTTGTGGGGGAGTTTGTTTCTTTCTTTTTTTGGACAACAGTGCTTGTAGAATAATAGCTCCTCTGTCTCCCAACATCATCAAAGTAGTCAATGGAAATTAGCATCCCTACCCTGAAAGACCTGAGGATTCTCCCTTGTAATAAAATAAAGCATTTTATTTAAAACACGCAGTGATGCTGATGTTTACATAGACTCAATATTCAATCCAAACATAGTTATCCAAGAGGACTTTTCCAGTTTAGTGAAATATAAAAAACTTATTCATAGTTAAATGATAAACATTTAATGGAACAGACTAAAATACTGACGAGCATTCAATGAAATTATAGTTACACTTGTAAGATTAAGTGGTGACATTCTAAAACAAGTTCCTGCCAAAAGATAAAATGCAAATGAAAAATATTTGTTAAGAGAAAGAATAGAAAAGTGTTCACTGCAAACATATTTACAGTCACAAAACAAAGTTAACACTAATAATCTAGAAGTCAGGCAAATCCAAATGTGAAAGTTAGGTAATTAGTAGTATCTTCACAAACAACTATAAAACTCTATACTTTCCCAAAAAAAATAGCCTCGGCCTACACAAGCAGATCTCTGAAAATAATAAAAACAAAGAAGTTAGCTGTGCATGAAAAGAAAATATTAAGAATGAATTGATCTTTGCCAGTGTAACAAGGAAACCATTCAGAGTATGCATATATGGAGAAGAGAGTATTTCTATATAGAGAGCAAAGGAATATTTAAGATTATCATAAAAACAGACCCAACGCTCACATATTCATTATTTTTAAAAACACTGAATTACCCATTTTACTAACAAATGCACTTCAGCACTTGTGCACAGGAGATAAGTAAAGCTGTAGGGCCAAATCTTCAAAGAAGTAGGTGCAAAGTACCCAGAATAAAAGCAGCCAGCATTTGCTTCACTACAAATCATTGGTTTAGTCTGATCAAAAGGATTGATCTGAAATGTTAATCTGGTTGTACAATGGGAATCCATCCTGTTCTGTAATACTGCAGGATTCTATACACTGTGAGATTGATCGTATGACAAAACATGGAAAACACAAGGATCATACCTTGGTTTTCACTCCCTTGAACAATTTCTCCAAACTACACAAGCTTAATCAATTCATATGCATCATGGTATAGCTAAAATGCCAAAACCAAAAAGACTGTATATGCTGTTTGAACTCAAATACAAGAGTCTAATGCTGAATTATGCAACTCTGTGCATGTTAATCAATTTTCTTTCAGCTTGGTTAACTTTAATAACAGAGTAAAAGACAAGATCTTTTGCTCCTCACATTTCTAGTTTTCCCCCACTCTTCCTTCTTCCTCACAGCCACCCTATATCCTTTCAAATCAACACCAGTTCTCTTGTCTCTCTGTCTAGTAGGCTGTGATTGCCATGTATTTATTTCCTATTCTATCACTTTTTGCTTGCTCCACACATATTTAATACCAGGTAAAATTTAGTCACTCTTCTTCATCCTCTTCTATCAAACTGCGTAAGGCTGCTGAACATGAAGCAAGTTCATATTAAGGCTGGCAAACTATATGAAGATGATTTGTGTAATGCAAGAGCTAGGACACAGGTATTCACAGCAACACACTTTGTGCATTTCAAGATGTCTGAAAGTCACTTTTAGCAATCAAGTGCAGCACAGTATATATACGAGCACCTTCACATATCACTCAGATTTCTACTTGACCGAACCAGTGATCTCATCACAGTATGGAAACTTCCTGACATGGGGTCTGAAAACCTGTACCAAGCTTCTGAGTGAAATCAACTAATCTAATGAGAGGGCAAGACAGCCTTGAATTCTCAAACATTCTTTGAAAAGGAAAAAAAATAAACTCTCAACAAATTTTATATGCAGTCAGTTTATAGTTTGTGGTGTAACAAGTAGCGTTCATCTTTACCACTAGAAATACCCTTAAAGTTTCTTAACTACATTTTTAAAAAGAAAGCCTAGAAAACACAGAACAAATCTAAAGTACTGAATAGCTAACCATTCAGCAAGTAAAATGCGAAAACTAAATTTATCAAGTAGTCTTTGCCTTCTAAACTGTAGCAACATAGGGGATTTTTAAATTGCAAAATTTAAGGAGTTAAAAACTTAAAGATAAGTAATAGATTCTTGTCCCAAGGGAAGGAAAAAAAACAATCAAAACCAAACAACAAACATGTAACTTCCAACTTTTATACTTGGTTGACCTATTTCTGGGGAAAAGTTTAATCAGAGAGCCAAAAGACAAAATTTTGTCAGTGCTAGTGGGAAGAAGGATATAAAATAAATTACAGAATTTTTAAAATAAAAGTTACTGTAGTCTAGGCCACATGGGAAGCTCATATATTTATGCAAAAAAAAAAAAAAGATAAAACAAAAGTTTCATGCCAGAGCCTGCAACAAGTTAAAGATTCTGCCAAAACTTTCTCAGAAAAATAATTCTTCCACCTTGCTTCTACTATTGCATGAATGCAGCTACATAATATTTGAGCCAGTCAAGTTAACATTGGTTTTTATTCACTGTTGTACCAGCATGAATGAGTTTGAGTTCAAGTATGCAAGCAGTTTGATGGACCAACAAAGAGCAGTCTTGCTAAAACTTCCGGATTAGCAAGAATTTTCTGAATTTCAGTGCCAGTTTAATTTTCTAAATGCATATACTATTGCCCACATTTGTACAAACTTCCAAACAGATTTTGTCAAATGGATGTTCTTCCCAATTTTTTAACTAGCACATAGTAAAAAGTTTTCTAAAGCTATCAATAGAGAAGCTGTGCATCAAATCATCTGGCTATCCTACTCCATATAGCTATAATATGCATCTTCCAACCAGATATTTACGTAGGCAGCTTTAAGTTTTTGCAACTTCTATAACTCAAAAATTTCAACCAAAGAAAAATACCTTGAAAAAAGGCATTTTTGTCAATAATTAAGTTGGTTTTGTTCACATTTCATGGTCCAAGGATAATTTAGTTATTACTTCCTGCTAGCTGAAATGCACCAGAAGGAAGCTAAAGCATAGGTATCACTTTCTTAGTCCTTTTCAGAATTAGTGATTGTTGGAGCTGCTACAAACACACTGTGTGATTGATATAACCACAATATTGGATTACAAAACAGAAGGCAAAGCATGTAAACAGCATGTAAAGACTTAATACTTTTGTTTAGATTAAGAAGCAATGGAACTGGGGAAATATGCCTAACCTGTTCCAGGTGAAATAGTACATTAGCTATATCAAGGACTCTTTCCACAGTCTTCTCTGGATCTGAGGAATCTTCAGTCCTGTTCGGTAAATCTTTGTAAAGTGCCATCTGCCATCTAATGGCAGGATCCTCAAGCTGCAGGAGAAAGATTTCACATGTCACCAAGGAAAAATGTTCCAAACACAGGATCAAACAGCTTAATTAGTACAGATACTGATTTGAAGGATAACAGAAGCACTTTATATGGCTAGCCCACATCTTTACATTGCTAATCCATACAGTGTCCACTACACTGACTGGGATAACAAAAGACTGATTTGTGCAATGTTTTTTGAGAGCTTCCAGAAGACCAAAAATTTAATAATCATACAAAGATCAAATGATTATGGGCCAGCAAATATCACTGGCACCAGCAATTATTTGAGGAAAACTAATAAATATGAGGTAGACAGACATAACTGTACACTGACTTTCTAGTTATTAAACCAAACAACAATGAAATTGTTGCTCTACTAGTTGGGATTACTTAGTTTTCAGTCATGGAAATTATTCATATTAGTCTTATTTATGGCTAATTGGTTTCATTTTAGTTATTTTGACTTGGTAGAAAATCCTAATTTTACTAATTGCTAGCTAAAAAATGAAAAGTTCATTTAAGAAAATTGAATTCAAGATGCAACTGCTTATTAGCCTACAAATTATAAAGAACTGTATGAAGCAAAATGATTTTGCTTATTTTTCTATTTCCATTTCATTTTTTTATTTCAGTGATCTGTGATTCACTGTTTTATTATTAGCAATCTTTTTTGGTTCATTTTGTCTCCCTGACGCTTCTGCTAATCTACACTGATGCAAAACACTTTGCAACCATTTTTTGTGCCAATTACACTGAAGACAAATGCAATGTGTAATTCACTTTACTGAGAGCTGTAGCCAGTGATCATTCTGATTGTGCAATTTAGGTTTAAGTCACACTGGCCTGGATTCACAGAGCATTTAGGAGCTCAAACCCTACAGATTCAAATATCGCTTTAACTCAGCACTTACACCTTTGTGGATCCAGATTTCAATTTGTGCCTAAGATGAGACAATAATGCTAATTCACCTCCACAAGACACCTTATGATGCACAGTTTACTGAAGTTCCAGGAATGATTATAAACTTACACATTCGCTCAATAATAGCTTATTACAACCTAGAAAGCGACACTTGTCAGGCATTTCTTCCACCTTTCGGCTTTTCCGTTTCTTAACAACTGTCATATCCACAGTCTTTGTGTGAGCATTTGACTGGATCAACATGAATGTATAGTCCACAAAAGACTTTTTAACCACAGGTGGAGATGTCTTTTGATTTGAGGACTCCTCACATTCTATCAAGGTACAGCTTTTTTGTACAGGTAGTTTTCTAATGGTATGAGTAGTTGACATTTGAAGGTGTGAATTAGCATGGCTGGAAGAAGATTTTGGTGACTTGAGCTTCATCCATGTCAAAATGAATGCAAGTTTCATCATCAATTTCTTGAAATAAAAGGCTCGGTACTGAGTAACAACATGCAGGCATGCAAGGAAAGGAAAGACAGAAACAGGGTGAAGACAAACATAGACAAAGGTAGACAAATGCATGAAATAGATGCCATAACATTAATAGCTAAAGATTCAGAAGGATGATTCTCAAATAGTGCAGTTTTCCAAAAAGAAATCAAGATAAATTACATTTTAGTTCTAACATAAATGACAGAACATGGGGTCTTTGAGAAGCAAATCTGGTTAACAGAAAACGTCATTTGAAGAAAGAATATTGCTATGGCTGGAAGAAAACCAGCCTTTCCAAACAGTGGTATTTTTTCCTTGTTTTGAAAGCCACCTTACACAAACACCATTATAACTAAGTTATATAACATAACATTAAATAACAATTTAGATTGATAAGACCATTTGGCCTACATTCCTTCTATGTCTGACTCAACCACACAAGAAAAGGGTAGAGTATGCATGTAGCACAATGGCATAATTTTTCCTCACAAGAAACATCAGACTTGACTGTATCTGATGTGTACTTGATTCAGTCGTGATAGTGGCCGAATACTAATGACATCAGAGAATTATGGAATAAATTATATTGTACTTTGTAAATAACTATTGAATTTAACTTTATGCATTATACTTTTAAATAAGTTATGCACTAAGGTTTAAGGTGAAGTCTAGAATGTCAGTGCTAAATAATTCATTAAAAGGTGTATTTCAAGCCATTGTGAACAAACTACTTAGCAATAGATAATAAATCATAATAAAGATAATAAATACAACTCTTAAAAAAATGAAGTTTTGAAGTCCTAGAAATGCTGTATTTTGTCTGTAGTTGAGTTGAGCACTTTTCACATACATGTCAAAACCAGAGCTTTTCAGAGCTAGTAAAGCAATATGTAGATAGCTATAAAATAAAGCTAGCTAAAATAGCTACTTAGCTTTGTTAGCTACGTATTATGTGGTCCCTTTCAGAATGTCATCTTCCATTGGGAATTCATTTTACAATTAGGAAAATCCAAAGTCACTGTTGAAAAGCGTACAAGTGGAAAATCTGAAAGTGTGTACTTTGGATTAGCTAAGATTACTTCCTTCTTAATTATCAAAGCACCGTGAAACTTCATCAGTATAAGAAACTTAAAAGTACTTTTATTCTTATGTGTAATAAATAAAGGAGGTGATACATTGCAGAACAATAGCAAACTTTTAATTGAAGCAAAGGAAGTTTCTGAAGAGAAAGCACAGATTAAGGTTTTAAGAAGTACCACTACTCCAAGGCAATAAAGCAGTAACATACAGAAATTTATTAATAGCAGTATGCAGAATGCAACTCTAAAGAAATAAAATAGAAACTGAAGTATTTAAAACAGGAGGACAAGTGCTAAGAAGCAGCATGAAATGCCAGGCAAGACTTACAACTGTGTGGCTCACAAAACGACAATATACATATACTGTAAATGTCAGAACAGAAATACCTATCTTCATCATCAAGAAAACACTACTGAAGTTCGCACACAGAATGACAACACATTTAAGGTTTGTATTTTCATGGCATGCACAGTGCTTAAGTACTGTTGCTCATTAAGATCTTCATAAAAGTTCTTTTCTTCCTAGTACTTTGGCTGTGTGGTTTCTTATGCTTCTCAGTATACAATATTTGCTATCTAAACATAAGTATTTCAAGCTTTTTTTAGGATTTAACCAAAGCTTTTGTTTCCAGTGGTAAACTTTTCTATGTGGAATCTATAATTTAAGCTCTTGGACTTTTATTTGCAATATTTTATGAAAAATGCTAATTGTTAGCTTTGCAAAATGATGTATCTTCTTGTGAGCTTCCAGAAACCCCAACCTCCAAATAATCTTGCTTGAAATTGCAGCAATATGCAGAAAATGTAAGATGGGAGAAAATTAATCTTCAGACATTATTCAGGAAGAACCACCTCATTAACTCCCCTTGCCCCTCCTCCCCCCCCAAAAAAAAGAAAAGACACCCACACAGAAACAAACAAACAAAACCAAACCAAACCAAACCAAAACAAAAAAAACAACCCACATTTACTGCCATACGGTGGAATCTAGACTTCTGGATGAGTCTTAAATACCCTTTCAGAAAATAAAGCCCCTATCAGAAAATAAAGCCAGACTTCCAACTTGCATGTTTATTGTCTTGGAACCATTTAACAAGCACATGAAATACTAGTGAGTTTTTTTCCTTGAGGTGAATAAAACCTAGGGTGAGGGGAGGACATAAAGGACAATCTTAAAGCACCATCCATGGGTTTGATTCCATCTTCCTTCAATAGAGAAGAAACGTACATAATTTTATTACACTTTCAAATTATGGCTTTTTTGCCACTATTACAACTATTAATAAAATAGTTCAATTACACTGAGCCAGTTCAAGACCTTTTCCCTAAGGCTATTCATCTGTCACTAATTGGAATTCAATAACAAAAATCTACGCTTTGTACAAAATACTTTATTTTCCCTGGGATGAAAAACAGGAACAAAACTGAGCAAAGTGCAGATTTTTCACTTCACAGAGCATGCCAAAGTGGCAGCTTCCTTTTACTTTACACTTCAAACTGATAAAAAATAACTTTGAGCTTTCTGTGAATTCTGTCCTGAATAATAGAAGGTAGAATTTAAATAGTGATAGATTTTGCTTCCATCTCCAATTTCATATTAATGCTGTGCAGAGACAGGGATTTGAAGGGCCACATTATTGTATTTAATGCATATAAAAACAATTAAAAACCTAACAGTTAACAATTGACATGAACAAGTTACTTGACAGAAGAGAAAAAGTGACTGCAAGTTATCCTAACAAACCAAGGGAGATTGTCATTATACAGCATCAATAAATTCAAAGGAAGGAAAATAACGTATAAAACTGCATGTAAATTACCTTGCCCTGGAGATGAAGATTATTGCGGATGGTATCTCGTACTTCATCTTCAGTATCTTTCTGTCAATAAATTACAATTCATATAAATTAGGAATAGAAGGTAATTAAGAAAATATATTGTTCACATAAATGTCAACCTTGAGCTTGGTTCAGATGATGAATAAAACTGACAATGTGGAAGATTGAGGAAAATATCAGTGGCAATATGTCTTTTTTTTATTAGGCCAGAGTCAGCCATTTCCAATCTCAGAGGAGCAAGTTCTGGATGGCATCATTCATATTTGTCCACAATAACACACTAAATGGAAGTCTAAATTAAAATTACTAGTATATACACAAATATATACTTTAACCAAAGTTTAACCAAATGAAACCAATATCATGAGCACAGCCTTCTCTGATTTGATTTGTTTCTTTTGCGGATCTTTTATCCATTATAAACATTCATTTTAGCTGTTCAAAGGTTATATAACCTGCTAGGGTGTATAAAGTATCATAGCTTGAGAAACGAGTGTATTCGAAATTACAATAACATTATTGTAGAATCACTAGAAGTATCACTTTTAAAACAGTCTATCCCTACAGAAATTCTTGCATTCCCACAAGAGTGATCAAAAGGAATTAGTTACAATATTGGGCATAGAAGTTAGGAAACATCCAGATCTTATTTGCATTTCCAATTCAAGCTTCATAAAATATAACAAACACAATTCAGCATTAAAAATTGAGAAATAACTGGTTAAATTTAAGTAGGTCATATACTAATGGTTTATAAAATAAGTATATCCAAACTGAAGTGTTTTATGCCCTGGAAATGAGAACAATATGTAGATTACTATCTACCACAGTCACTCATTGTGCCTTTATATAACAGAATTATAGTCCTGATAATTTGTGCCATGCTGTAAGAATGAGCATGAGGGAAAAAATTTCAAAGAATTTCATTAGTAAAATATTTCTACCTTTTAGAAGTGCAAAAAGAATACCTACCATACTGAATCGATTTTTGGCCAGTGCAATTAGCTCTTGGTCTCCTGGAGCACAGATGTTTAGGCCAATTGGAAGTAACCTCTTCAGTGCTGCCACAATGAGAGAGGTCTGCATAGAGTACCGGTCACCTTTTCGTTTCATCTTCTTTCTCTCCTGGTCAGAAACTGCTGCCTGCAGCATAAAGCAAATATGAAAAATTCCAATATTAAATAAAAGAATTGTACTAGCAACTTTGTACTTGTCTCTGGTTTGATAATTTCCTTACTACCTATAGAGCTACAAACCTAACCAACGGAATTGCCGTTATATCATTGCCAATATTTTGCACCAATATTTTGAAAGTCCACTGTGTTTCTCTAACAACTACATTCTCAACTCAGTGTTTTCAACAAAAACATTCACCACCAACAACAGTAAATTTATCCTCAGGAGTCCTCCTTTCTCCTTCCCTTCTCCAAAGAGAAAAATATAGAAATCTTTATACTACCTTGGACATCTTAGATTTGGTGTCACTGATAAGGAAAGACATGTTGTTGATTTCATTTTGTACCACAAAGTTCTGCTCTTCCCTTTTGAAATTCTGGAAATACAAAGAAGATATAATTTAGATACACTTATGATATATGAGGAGTTCCATCTAAACAAATATTAAATAAAAATATAAATTAATTGGAAATTTGTAAAATCTACAAGATAAGACAAGGACAGAAAAAATTAATGGATGATCAATAATGGCCTTGAATTCCAGCTTTATTTACATGACATAGCTCAGGGAGTTGTGTGTTTTCGGGGTTTTTTTTCTATGTTGGAGAGAAAGAAATTTTTTCTCTGGCTATGAAAAAGCTATGATGACAATCTCACTCCTCCTCTAATTCAATATAAAAATATTGTCTGGGTTTTCTCTTACTAGTAAATTCCATTTTTTCCCCATTATAAATCCCACTATATTCAGATGCATAACTTTAAATAAAAGACTGAACTTACAAATACACAAGTAATTTGATGATCCAGTATCTATCTACTGTGCAACTACTTTGTGTGCACATCAATGTTTATAATAAATCTTACAGTTAAATTCGGGCATAAGTACACAAATAATAAGGCATCTTGTTTCCCAAACTTGAGAGAATTGAAGTTAGGGCAGAAAAGAAATTTAGTACAGACAACAGTTCATACAAAGATCCAATGCTTGAAAGTATTTAGTCTCTTTTGGTTTTGTTCTTCCTTTTGTTCCAGGATTCACATGAATCATGTTTTATTTTTATTTATGCATTATCAGTGATGGTGCCTGATTAGGTATTAATGCAGACTCCTTGGTTCCTGCATATGAACCAGAAGAATCAGTCTTGAGAACCAAGGGTAAATTCTGTAGACATGGAATTAAGTGGTAAAATTTATGAAACAGCATCATCTAGGAAAAAATATTTTATTCAGAGAATTACTTGTAAGATATACTTGTTACTTCCTTGCTATTAGAACACTTACTTACTTCTCTTCATTGAATCCAGCTACAGACCTAGGCTTAATAATTTAATTATATACCTATGACTTTTATTAAAGAAATACAAATCTACACTGCAACACAAATTAAGTGTACATATTAGAGCTACACATTTCTTTCAGGAAATCCTTGTTCCACTAGTCACGTTGAAAACTCTTCCACATGATTTTATCTTCCAAGAGGCTCAAGCAGACAGACTGTACAATTTAGGAAAATGGACTTTAATGAGACAACCACTAGTAATTTAGTAGCCATACATCCTGGTTATAAAAAGGCTTTGGGGGTGAAAATAACTGATTAAAAAAAAAAAAAAGACACAGACCTCAATGAGATGATAGATAGATAGATAGATAGATAGATAGATAGATGCATAGATATAAACAAAAAAAAAATCCCCCAAAACCACAATAAACAAATCACAATTTATATGAAAAACACCTACAGTCAGTGTCACTATGTCACAAAATATCCATCAACTCCCCTAGCTACTCAGGCATTTCAAAAGTGCCAGAAAACTGAAGTATCTTCCCATCTGCAGTTTCACTTCTGTCATTAAATGTGTTTTCCCAAACACAACCACTACATAACTGATCTGCCTACCAAGAAACCTAATCAAAACAAGTAATTACCAAGCAATTACTTACATGAGACTTTGACCAGTAAATGAAGACCTCAGCCACCATACGGAACAATTCTTCTGCTTCAGGGTTGGGCTCTTTTAGCCATTTTGCCCTAGAATTTGGTAAAGTGGTGGAAATGTGGATGATCCTCACTGACTTTAACATTTCAAATGTTTTCAACTTCTTACAAGGATACAAGCCAACAAACCCAAGCATGCTTTCTTTTAACCCTTTTTAGTAGCAGTGGCTTTTTGATGTCTTAATTCAAAACCCATTAAATCCTTTTACATTAATCCTAACTCTAATCCAACAGATTTGGATTGTACCCTTTCTTTCTGTTTTCTTCTGAAAAACACCCCAGCTCCACCTAAAAGTCATAAAGCATCAGCTTGAGCAACTTCAAGTTTGGCAGGCTGAGTAAAAGCTTCTTTAATTCAGTGCTAGTCATATCAAGAGATAAGAGACAGTATCAATAAACAGGAAGTTTTTATGAGATTCATTGACCTATTCCTCTCCACATACCTGTTATAGTCCACAAATCTAATCAACAAAGGGTAGAAGGCATAGAGGTCCCGTGCCAAAGTGGTGAACTCATCTAGGATGAGCAGTTCAGCCTCCGACATGTCACCTCTGCCTTCTGCTCTTAGATGTTCTTCATCCGATACAACCACTGCTGCTTTTTTCTTTAGCTTATCCATCAGTGGTAGGAAGTGTGTCTTTAAGAGCTGTGGCTTCGCTTTGCTTATGATGGGCTGGGAAAACACTATTTAAGGCAATGAATATTATAATATATACCTGGCCACAAAATATAAATAAAAAATTTCACCTTTCCCCTCCTTCTTGGATCTTATTTCTAGGTTACTGAGAAAAATCCTGTCCCCATTGAAATCAGCAGAAGTTTTGCCAAGAATTAAATGTGGTCAGGATTTCACACAGTCAATTCACTTTGTCACTATGAGGGCAGAAATTACAACTTCACAGCCTAAGCTTCCAAGATCATAAAACTTGAAATGCCTCTTACTGGCATTCTGTCAACATATTGGTATTTGCCTGAATAATTTTATTGAGTAATGTAGAAGTTGTTTAATGGTGTTTATGAGTGGATACATTTATAGCTACATAGTGTGCACAAGTTTTCTCAGCCACTAGCTCCTCTTTTGAAACTTGCTTTTTAGCTTGAGCGAAGTACAACTGGGAAGCATGCTCTAGGTATTTGCAAACCTAAGGAAACAGCCTGTGTTTATTTCTTATGCACATGAGGACACTGTAAGGATTGTGTGTAGACAGAAATTAGACTGACTCAACCATCCATCAAACAGCCATTTGAAACTTGTTAGCACAAGCTTTTTGCAAATCTTCTCATAAAAATGAGTACGTAAATTAGCACTTCATCTGGGCTCATTAGTACAAAAATATCTGTAACATATCCATTAGATTACAAAAAACTGTAGGCAGTTGCCAATTATCCTTAGAGCCCATTATATTACTAACACTCAAAAGATTAGGAATCCAGACTGCTACCGTGAATGAAATTACTACCATAAGTACTGAAAGTCATACAAAAGCCTAATCGAAAAACTGAATTCATAATACTGAAGTGACTTTTCCTTGCAGATTGTAACATTGAGAAATAAAATGGTTTTAAATAAATTTTAAGGTGTTATCACAATGAAGTTAATCTAAGGATTACTAAAATGCACTATGCATTTCCACAGTTCGTTGTAATAGATATGTTAGATAGAGAGCTTCAAAGCAATATTGTAAGGATCCAGCACTCATACAGAATAGTAAGGAACTGTGTAATGACTGCAAATGGAAACTTGCTATACGATGAAAATGGGCTAAATCACTATAGTTCTTTAATTCAATATACTACAAAATGTGTATGTGCATATTCTGGTGAAAAATAAATAGTTTAATATACTTATATTACTTACTAAGAGATTAAAACATACTGCTTACACTGCTCATTCTTAATATTTCTAGTTCATCAAGATCTGTATTGTTTAAAAACATAAAATATGAATGTTGTTCTACTCCAGCTTTAACAGGGTAAATACAGAATAATTCAGAGTGTGTGTGTATATATATATATATGTACATTCTGAATATACACACACACTTGTTTGTTCATTTATTTATTTTAATTTTTTTTACATCTTACCTGCTAATCTCTTCATCCAGGCTCCTTCATCAATGCCAAGGTTGTTATAGATTATTTTCAAAATGTTACCCAACAGAGTGTTCATGTGCTCCGATGTCAAGGCTGTGCAACACATTTCAGCCTTGTCAGGGTTGTTTTCTGGCCCATGTTCCCACCAGTGTGACATGTAACTACATAGCATAGGCAGTATTACTTCCATGATATGTGGCATTTGTGTGTAACGAATACCAGACTCTGCTAGTTCCACAATTTCTTCCATTAGTTTCACCAAGGAAGGAATATTTGGGCAAACTTCTTCTACACTAGTAGGCAGATTGAGAACTATTGAAAAACAAAATCCAAAAATCAATAAACTAAGTCATTGAGGGAAAATAACTATTTTCAATTACTATTCTGTACAACTTTAGGTTCCTATTTACATTTATGCCATTCTGATCCAAGGAAAAAAATGAAGCACAACAATAAAAACCAGGTACTTTCATACCATTGAGCAATAATGTTTTATATATAGCCTTCAAAAGTAAAACTTTCTATAATAAAAATTATTGCTATATGGAAGCTTCAACAATCTAATTATTATGAAATTAATTCCAAGTAATCAGATGCAGATTGCTATATTAAAAATAAAGCTTAAATTTCTCAATTTCTTCCAAAATTAGCTTTGCAGTTGAGGAATCAAATTGATACAATGAAACATCTCGCCAGAACACATCAGATGAGACCTGCAATGCTGATAGAAGAAAAAAAAACATTGCTTGTCATAATGAGCGAGTAAATTCTTAGAAACTGACTTCTGAAGGTGAATTACTAATTGTAAATATTTACATTTCAAGTTATTTGAATTGTCAGTTCCTTCCTCTGAAAAGGCACTGCAGTTGCCTTTATTTTTGGAGGCAGTTTCTTTCACCTACAAATAAGTATCTGTGAGCACAATGATTAGCTCCTGAATGTCTAACATCCAGATGCACACATACATTGATACAGATATCTGTATATTGAAAATTCAGCCTGCAAGTTGTGAATCCAAATATATGTAGCAAACCAAATGATTTTCCAATACCAGTCTCTTGTATTTAAACACAAACACATTTTACACAGCCATCGGAGAGTCTCCTTAAAGTTTAATGCAAATGTAAAATAAATTCAAATTTCTGTTAAAAATCAATGAAAATACAGATGATTGTCTTTCTAGATGTATTAAAACAGCTAGAATGTATATGGTAAGTAAGCATGGCTGTTGATATTTTCAAGGTAAGATACTACAGCTCTTTGAAGAAATCTTGTATGCTCTTTTTTAAAAAAATAAAGTTTAAATTATAAAATGGATAGCATTATAAAGTCGCATCTTATACACTGTCGTCTATACACACCTGTGAAATAATTCACAGTCAGCATATATGCAGAGTTTCTATAGTTCTACTGAACTTCTATTTACCACAGGAACAAGTAGTGTGTATGACCCTATTCAATAACCATGTTTTAGCAAAAGAAACATCAATAGTTTCAGAATGAAAATAAAACCAGGTATATGCAAAATAAATATACATAATGTTACTGGAAAGTATCAGTACTATGTTCTATTTCAAACAGACAAAAAACAATTTCTGAACTCCTTTGCAATGTATTTACTTCCTAAGAATATCTTATAGGCAATGGTATTTTGCTTCAATCAAGTATGTATGCTTTAGGGACCCAATATTGCATATGAAAACTGATGAAATGAAGTTACCAATTAGAATGCATAATTTTATCATCAAATATATCTGAGATATTAAAAATGTGCAAAGTCCCTTCAATAAATTGATTCCAAAGTGGTATTTTGAGAATGGTACCTCAAAATGAAAACATCAATATCTTTAGAAATGTAAAACAAGTGGGTTTACCAGACTTAAGCCCATTGATTTAGGAAAGAAGTACAACCAAGAGATTACAAGAAAATTCTTGCACTATAAAATGTATGCAAAAATACATGTGTTAAGGCAAGCAGTATTTATAGTGAAATTGTGTTTTCATAATCTTCATGTGAGTTTCTGGAAATACCTGCTCTCTCTCTTGCATTCTTGGTATTGTAAATTGAGTAGATATTATGTTTGTTCAAATGAGTTTCCAAAAAAGCCACTGGAAAGGCACCTGAGAAAGCAGCCAAGCATTCTCCTAGTGCTGATCGTTGCCTGTGAATTAACAAACAGCGTTAAGTATAAGTATCTTTGATGACTGACTACACCTCAGGGTAGCTGTATACTAGCCCTATTTTTATTCTAAAATTAGGTCATCTCAAAGAGATAAGCCATTTGATTATTGGGATCATCAACACATGAACAGGTAATAGAAACTGAAGTCCAGCAACCCTCTGTTAATATATGAATGAAATGTTAAGACATAAAATGTCAAAGGTGACCTACTCAGTTGAGAGTAAATGAGGAACATACACGGAAAACCCAAAGTAATCATAGCAATGCCTTCTATTCTATTACTTTCCTCCCAGCTTTACTGTCTTTATAATCTCTACTCTAAAGAAAAAGCTACTGAAAAGACCAAGAGACCAAATACAACTATCCTTTCAAGTGGTATAATTTCCTTTTTCTGAGAAATAGTAATAATCAGGCCTTTCTCTAGCATGATAGTCAAATTCTTCAGAGAACAGAAAATTCCTTCTGCTGATCAGTAACTCTGAAAGCTTTGCACAAACGCATTGTTCTAATACCTTCAAATATATGACGTTTATTTGATAATCAAAATTCCTTAAGTTTGCCAAAATTGTGAAACACCTGTCTCTAGGAAGAAGTAAGTGATCCCCTGTCACTTCACTTGAGTCCTTCAGTGGGTGTTTATTCTTTTTCATTGCCAATTCAGTTGATCAGAGCAAATTTTAGTTATGTGAAAACCCTTAGCTGCTGAAGCTGAGCTACACAGGTGATAGAAATCCAGGAGCCCCATGAACTTCCAAATGAAGGAAAAAAAAAAGAAAAAAAGAAAAAAAAAAAAAAAGAAAAAAAAGGCCTCCAAACTGATCTCATGATTTAATAAGATTCATCTTTGGTCTGCAGTGTATCTCATTTTTGGAACTTATATTCTTTCTAGATCTAACTCATTAAACTTGATTTATTTAAATCCAACTTCATTCCCATTATTTTTTATCCTGTTTACTCCTTATTCCTTTTTTCCTTTTCATTAGGTCTTCATAAGCAAAACATACATCCACCTCATACACCACCAAAGATGTATGCTACATGCTTTTCACTTGCAATAATGGTTGTAGACAACTATACACAAAAAATATCACTTACACTGACATATTTAATCTTAATTACAAACCTCACATCATTACCAAATACCAAAACCAATCAATTTTATATTTTTTTATGAAATTAATGAGACCCGTTTTTCCACAGATGTGTATTTTGTTACTTGCAAACATTGGTTCCCACCTTTCTTTATAATGTTTCCTATGATACAGCCACCAAGTAAGCAAGGGTATATTAAGGGGCTGGTCTGGAGTTACACACAGGTTGATTTGCTAGACATTGTACAAATATATGAACTTCCTAGATTACTGCTGACAATATCTGAAATGTATGAGTTCTGTTTAGCCTTCCCTCAGAACAATGCTAGTCAATATAGGGGAACTATTCAGTTTTAATAACTGAATTAGCTAGTTACTTCTGGTTTTTGGCTGAATATACAGACCAAATGTAACTTTTAGGGAGGTTAGCAGATACACAGATGCACAAAAAAAGCCATTATAAAGCTTCATTTCCCTGGATAACTGAGCTAGAAAAGAAGTAGCGTTGTATGAGTGACAAATTGATTTAATTAAGGATAATTAAAAAGAAATATACATCACAATTAAACAATATATAAGAATGATAATAATCACTGAACTGAATGATGTATTTTTTATAATTGCCCAGTCGAATCTCAGATCAAGTGATATTTACTGAAAAGCCAGATAATTTTATTTATAATTTTTGTTTTAATTAAGAAATATATTTTGACAAACATATAATGCAACATTTTAAGTGCATCAACAGTGTCCTCCTATATTCATTTCTGGACTGCATATTCATGAAGCTAAATATAAACAGAAATATTAAAAATAGAGGAACACTTTTTCTTCTTACCGCTCTACGTAGATACTCTTGCTGGTACCCAGAGCATATAAACTGGCCAATATTCTGTAACAGGAGACCTGAACATCTTCCACTAAAGAGAATAAGAAAATTATATAAAGAGATTTTTCTTTGCAACACGTGTCTGTAGAATTAAAATACATTTCTTTTGACACTAAGTGAAATAATAATAATAATAATAATAATAATAATAATAATAATAATAATAATAATAATAATAATAATAATAATAATAATAATAATAATAATAATAATAAGCTATCAAAGGCAATCCAGAGAAATCACCATCTAAATACAAAAAGCCTTCTGACCAGCGACTGTCATATTTTTTACTCAAAACTTCCATTTACTTTATTACTAAACTACCAGCAAAGACAGTAAACATATTTTACTAGTGAATTAACTTTCTGAAATTAATGGTGTACCAGCTCTTTACAGATAACATCTAATCACACAATCTGCGAATTTTATTAATTAAATAGCTGTAAAAAAATGTATCAATTAATTTTTTCTAGTTTATCTGTAGCACTTAAAGTTTCATGGCAAAACAAAGAAAGTGATGAAAGTAAAAAAAAAAAAAAATAATAATAGGGAACAAATCAATTTATAAATCTAAAATCACTGTATAAAATACATAACAAAATAAAGGCAATCCTGGTAAAAATATATTTAATTTAATCACAGTTTATATTTTTCAAAATTTAAACACAGATACCAGTTAACAGCATGTCACTTCAAATTGATAAAGGATTAAATAAATAACCATTCAATCCTTATGAATACTTCACCAAAGCTTGTTTTGAAATTATAAATTGTTTCAGTCAAAAAAATTTGAGAATAATCTTAATATCTATTTGAAAAAACATGCTTTTCCATTGTAATCTGCAGTATTAGTGTGACAACACTGTAAGTATCACCAAGAAGGACAACACTCCCATTTTTTTCCATGTGTATTTTTTCTAGTGTCTCCTGTCTCCCACAGCGCTAATATATTCCCTCAACATGCAATGAAACATGGGGAGTAAAACAGAACTAAGATTTAGCGGGCTAGGAGAGCCTGTAAAATAGTGCAAAGCTACATAACCCAGCTCTTTATTGTACTGTGATTTTAGTTCAGGTACTCTTGGAGTTGAGTATTTTCACATAATAAGAGTAACCTCAGGTACATTTACCCACCTTTGTACGTAATCACTCCATGTTGCTTGTCATCAGAGTAGTACAAATAAGATAAACTAACTCTTAGCAAGATGTAAAGAGAAGTTGTGTGTAAGAAAAATTAGCCTTTCCAGCTATGCTCTAGACAAAGTAAGTAGGCAAATTTAAATTAATTATTCATTCTCAGTTTATGAATTCTAAAATGGGTGGTTTACACCTGTGTGATGTATGCAGAATAGCTGATTAAGAATACCAACTTAAATAATAAAGTATCAAAGGTTGATTATTAAGTTCCAAAACATGGAATACCAGAGATCAAAAATTATACAAGGCATGAATATGTTGATGTCTGAAAAAACAGTTTATGATGAACATGTGAGGTATGTGAACCCCACAGTTGACTTTTTCTGGATACTATCAGTGACTCCTGGATTTTACAGTAACAATTTAATGAGAAAAGTGGATGTTTACATCTCACCACATTCAAATCCATCAATATAGCTCCAAATTTTCAAACACAGTCCTCTTAATGCTTTTTTTTTTAAATAATGCTTTTCCAGATTCTAAAATGAACAAAAAAATACCCAAACAAAACAACAACAAAAAAAAACCACAACAAAAAAAACCCCTATAATTTTATATTCTTCTATTCCAGGTTCTTGTCTCAATTATTTCATTTCCATAAGTGAGTTAGCTATACAGAGCAGAATTTCCTCCTTTAGTTCAGTCTGGACAGCTGAATTCCTGTGGAGTTCTTAAAATATATAAAGTTTTGTGCTACAGACTGTAGAATTTTGTGTTCCAGAAACTGGGTTTGGGAAAATAAAGGACATTGAATCTGCCATAATCAGAATCTCTATAGAAATCTTATACACAGAGTCTCATACACATTCCTTTCTCTGGTGTCTGAAATCTTCAGAAATGCCTTTGACTTTTCCTTAAGATCTAAGATGCACCCACCCAAATTTCCTGCTAACTGAAACTGAGTCAAGGTGCATGTAGGACCAATAACATTATTCTCATAGTATAACTCATTTACAGATAGAGCAAAGCAAATCAACTTACACAAAATAACTTTTCAATCAAGAAGAAAGTCACAGTAAATCTATGGTAAAGTTATAAATAAAATCAAGCCTTCTGACTGTCTAATCACAGCCACATCTGCTTTAATATTTATACAAAGTGCACTAAAACCTGCAGACTGGTCTAGGTTGATTACAGTAAATATTTGATTAAATTAATGACACTTTTGTCAAAATAACATAGGATTTGTGCTTTTCTAATAGAACTGAGCATCTATTAATGCTTACTAAATTACATTACAGCTATGTTAGTTGTAGGCACTTCTAAATAATACATACATATCAAATCTTCCCCAAACTGGTGCTGTCCAATATGCTCAAACAATGAAGATAGCACTGGCAGGAGAGCAACTGTGGTATAATTAATGATTTGTGTAACTCCTTTTGGCTGATTTCTGCTGTGTGTAAACTGGCCTTGCTTAAGATTTTCCAATGTTTTCTCCAGATCCTCAGCAGCATTGTCCAAAAATGCTCTCAATGCCATCTTAACAGACTCCAGACCAGTTTTCATTACAGTCCTGAATATAGCGTGCAAAAAAGAATGAAAAAGAATATTCTATTAGACAAGCATGGAATAAAGCCTAGTCTTGGCTTATATGAAATAGATGATAAAGATCTGAAGAAAAATCTTTCATCTTTTGATACTTTAAAATCTTCTCATAGCAAAAGAACCTACTGAAAAAAACATTTCATATATATTCTGCAGAACACAAGGGTATTTTATCTGGTTTCCCGTTATGATAATATAGTCCTTTCAAATTTACAAATGAAGTGATCCATTTGCCTTCAGAGGGAAAAAAGCCACCTAACAAAAAAGAAGAAGAATGAGTAAGTCTCCAATTTATGACTGTAGGTAGAGAAGAACTATCTCAAGCTAGAACTCAGAAAGTCTTCCCAACCATGACAGTCATATTTCTGCCTCCAGAACAAGGGCATAAGAAAGGGATGAATAAAAACAACCAAATCTGTTTAAAAGTAATTAATTAAATAAATGCATTGATTCCATAACTATAGCCATAATCAGTTATGTAATTATATAATACAGGGGAATTATTACCTTACTTGTTTTAACTAGCTCAATTACAGAGATTCTTTGTTTAAGGAAATTATCTATTTAGGCATGCATAAAATAAATCTAGGTGAAATTCTATTGTAAATTGAATAACAGTCCTGAGATTTTTGGTGTTTTTTTTGTTTTACAGAGTGAATATATTGTTTCAATGGCAATATTTTCAAACTTTCATGTAATGTCCATTAATCCCTTAATCCCCATCTGGAGCTATTTTTACATCTCTACCAAGAGCTGAATTGGTGACCTCCACCTGTATCTGTATTTCATCTGTATGATTGCATAGAGCATGGACAATATCTGACAAAAACCCAAGATACTGAAACCTAAAGGATTACCATGCAACAGCTGAGCCATATTAATCAACCATGATCATGACTGTACCCCATCGCAAATGCAAAGTAAAATTCGTTAATTTAAGCCACTGCAAAGATATTGAGAAAAAGAGCTATCTGCATGTAATCCAGTCAATTTTTTGAGAGTAAATGCAAAGTGAAAAAAGTTCTCTTAATTTACCATGGAGGTAGTTTAAATTATCGAGTTTTGTTTCACAACTGCAAGCATCCAAGCTAGTCAGCTATCAGAACAGACAGTTGACTGTACAGTTAATGAAATGCAACACATTACTCTCCAATATTTCAAGACTGTCTCATCCATAAAACTCACAATGGCTCAAGCATCTCAATTTAACTTAAAAATACCACTGAATTTGATGTAAAGGTGGTTTTTGTTTAAATTAGAACCTGAATTAACTTTTCAACAATGACATTCTATGAGACAGATTTACTGCACTTTGTGTGCACTTAACTCTTGAATTTTTTCAGTAAACAGTATAAGCAAAAGAATAAAATATTTCTTCTAATGTTACTGTGTTTTTAGGACAGTCACATGATTAAAACCAGATGAACTAACAGCCAGCAGTTCGTGGACACCATTGATCCAAACTGAAGTTCAAAGCGTAACCTAGAAATATTTTCCCGCCAACCTCTAGTAATTAACTAGTAATTAACATCCTTTGCAATGGGAATTATTTTCAGCACTATAACTTCTTGAGTTTTGAAATTCTGTAGCCTTACACATGTAGCCCAAATCTGACTGTACATTATTTTCTTAAACAATTTTCTTTGTACTTTAGAAAATATATTCAGTATTACCTCGCATCCAAGGTCTGGCCCAGTATGTGAAGGCAGTTGACTATTGATGTTGCATCATTTCCTAAACAGGGAGGAAAGTTATCCACCAATTAAACTGAGCATACTGTACAGCATATCTACACTTTGCTAAGTGTATCTGTAAATGACAGAACTTCTGCATAATTTTAACATTCAAGTTAAAAAACATGCAGTTTGTTGTCTTAGCCTTTTTTACACAAATGCAGTAACTCGAGGCAGTAAAGCATCTCCCATCAAATAGCTGAGGCAGTCAAGATGGAAGCACTTAAATGTGGAGTTAATTAGAGCTGCAGTGTGTTGTCTGGTTTTCATTTAAGTTCTACAAATTTTGCTTTATTTGATTCAAATTTACCTGAACATTTATCTTCCTTCTCTCAGTAATAAAAAAGCTGTTAACTTTTGTAAGCTACTGTTGCAGGAAGAGAACATTTATATAAAATGCCATCAAAAAGGTTAGCTCCCTAGAGTTACCAATAGACTGCAGCCACTTATAGCAGGATCCTGGGTGGCCCACATGACTAACAGTCTCTGACATAATATGCATCTCCCATAAACAATGTTTTTTTTCATATTTATGTATGTAAAAAGGGAATTAACACAGAACATGCCTGGTATGCATATGCACATCCCAAGATGTTGCTGTGTACAAGGCACCTCTAAGTTCACTTTTTAAATCCAGAACGCGTTTAGGCTACAGAAATTTGACCCACAGCTTATTTAATAGATTTTTTACTGAATCTCTGCAAAAATGAAAATACCTTTTCTTCCTTCTATATATACTTAGAGTTTCTCAATTAAAAATGAATGTTTAAGATAAGATAGATTTCTGAAAATACTGTCCTCTGCATACAGCATACTATACTTTCTCACTGGTGGTTATTTCACTTGAAAATATATGCAAACACACAACTAAAATTATTAACTGTTTCAGTGAAATGGAGTTTTAAAAAGATAAATTGCAAGGAAGGAGTGAGAGGTTTATTGCAGCACTGAGAATGTTGTTCTATGCTACCAAATAAGGAGGCATTGTGGTGGAGGCATCCACAGTTGATTAACCAAACTTGAAGCACAGCTTCCATGGCTGCCCCTAGCCAGGCAGCCCCATCCTCTTTGCACTGGCAGTCATGCAATGATATAGCAAGCAGATGAGAAAGCTGAGGTGGCCTAAAAAAATCCTATCCAAAAACTCCACTCCATTTTACTGCTCTGGTGATACGAATGCCAGTGCTGATGAAGAAGAGAACACAGAACTGTGCTAATGACAGCAGGAATGGAGAGGAGTATTAAAAGCAACTCAGACTTAGACTGTGGATTAGACTATCACGAAACAGTATCTTAACATTCATCATGAAGGAGTGTATATGCTGCATGCTACAGTGCAGTATAGAGAAGCTCACTCCAGCTCCCTGAATATTTACATTAGCAAGCTCTTCCTATCATGTAGACACATTTCAAGAGCCATGTATTTATCAGGAATCAGGTACTTCATATGCTGCAACCAGATGGAAGGGTCAGAAATTCATCTAGTTATTCTGAAAACCAGATAAGCTTTAGGCATAACCCTCTAGCAGATACTGCAGCGTGGTTGGTTCCACAGACTGGGATACCAGAGCAGAATTCAGTGACCATGATAAATGCAGCCCCCTTCAATCCAAACTGATTGACATACTAGAGTTTGGCCAATTTATCGGTGTAATACTAAAATCAGACTTTAAAAATTATGATTAAATTTATTTTCTGCAACATGTCCTTCAGGCAGGATTTGTTACCGAACCTAATGCAAATTGTTATAAAAGACAGGTTTAGGTTCAGTGGAAATTTTGTGTCTTGCTTTTGTTCAATGTCAGGAATTTAATTGTTTTCACTGTGTTTCTAAAACAAAAAACCCAGAAAAAAAAGGAGTATTTTTTAAAAATTTTACCTTAAAATGCCACAGTTAAAACTACAAAAAAAAAAAAAAAATTCCTTTTAAATTGAACATTTCAAGAATCAGTTTGATTCCAGCCTGAGGTCACAAATCAATTTCAGAAGGCCATCTATATTTAAACTGAGTTATGAAATCTAAAATGAGAGGTTTTCTAATGAAACCAGTTTTATTACTATTGACAGTATTTCACAGTGTTTATATGTACTTTCTTTAAATTAAAAATACTCTTGATTAATTGAAAATGTTCCTGGTTTTCAGATGCCCGAAAACTAGATAAAAAATACTTTGTTGTAGAAATGAATGTGCAGTGTATAAGATTTCAGTACATCATGAAAGGGAGCAGTTGATAAATACAATTCAATAGGATAAAAATTGAAATAAGCGCTGTTCCTTAAAGGAACTTTCCACACAACTCAAAACAATAGAGGCTGGACATATGAAAATATTAAATCACATCAGTCAAAGAGGTTTTAAGGCTAAAAGTATTCCAGGAGCTAGTATAAATATCAGGCTGATGGCTGGATGACCATTCAACATGTATTACAAATGCAGTTGATCCCATGAGGTGCAGTCCTAACAATTCTTGAAAGCTGTATTATTACATCAGGAGGGAAGAACTGCTGCTCTACTGCAAATATAGATATTGATCCCAGGATGCCTCATTGGAAGGACATTTACACATTCGGGATCTCATTAGGCAGAGAAAGCTTTCTGTTTCTATTTAGGAACTCCTCTGATTAATTCCTCTAAGTTCCCAAAAATGAGTGAGCAAAACCAGGCATTTCTTATCTTATGTCTCACCCAGCTACCTTTTATTCCAGATTACACGGGTCTGTATTACCAATATGAAGATTTTTTAAAAAAATTAATTACATACTTATACAGAAAGAATGTCTTTCTGGAGATTTAAATATAAGAAGTGAATCAAACTAGTCATATAAGTTTGTTTTTTAAATTGAGAAAATACAAATTTAAATGCTCAATTCACCAAAATTATTCACTAAAAACTTTCAAATTCATCCCACTAATAATAGGTAAATCAATACAGTCTTACAGATGCACAGCTACAGCTCTCAAATAGTAAATTGTTTGTGTTAAAATCTACTCTCACAGTGTAAAGAAATAATAATTTAATGCTGATTACAATTCCACAATCTCAGTGGCACTCTCAGATATCAAATGCAATTAACTGCTTAAGTTCACTCTTCAAGACTTGCATGCTTAATTTCTCATTTTACCAAGACTTGTATATGCAGCTTAAGCTACATGAGTTTTACTAACGACTTTTGCACATGCAGCTGTACCTTCAGAAGTACCATTCGAATTCACAATAATATAAAATACCTATATCACAAAACCATATAGTATTTCGTTATTTGTTATAGCAAACTCCCCACTATCCATAAATATTATTATCGAGCACCTGTTGCTCATTTAAGATGCCTCCAAAATGCACAAAAAACTAGCTGTGCTCAGAGGCTGTCCTCATGAGCATTTTCCCCTCTTCTACACAGGCATTATCTTTGCTGGAGTAAAGGCAATTCTTCTGATGAGGTTTTCTAACATGATGTAATTCAATGTCGAGATAAGGAAAACTCTTAAAGTGAATTTGACTTGAGTTAGTAGGTCCACAGTAAATGACCATTCTCCAGAGCCTTATGGTGACCTTGTCATAACTCATGGAAAAACTATAGTACACTTCTGTGTTGGTATAAAGATTTTGTATTCTGTTAGTTACTGCATACTAGGAAAAGAGTTAGAAAACAAACTGTAGCCATAATGAACACTCATCTGATCCCATCTGACTTATCTCCTTCTACCACTTGAACCCAAATAACAGGAGATATGCAAGCAGAGATGTGTAATGGAAAAGATCTTTTATTTAATACTTAAGAAAGATACATTGACTTAGATTTTTAACTTCAACTATTACACATTTTAGAAAAAAAAAAAAAAAGCAGCAAATTCACACAATAATGAAAAAGATTTGCAAAATTTTAATAGTATACCTGAGCTAGTTCATTCTTTGAAGAAACAACCTAGGGTATAAAATGAGAGCTTATGTGTACGTTTGTGACGTATTCCACCCTTCAGAAAAAGCTGCAACAATGCCACACAGTTGCAGAAATAACTCCATTACTCCCATGATCTTTTGTCTTTACAGGCTAATCCACTCAGCTCACCCCAAAACATACTTAAAAGCAATATCCCAAAATAACTTCCGATCTTTCTTCTCAGTTTAATGGTTTTCATAAAGGTCTGTAAGTTATTTAAACACCACACTGCTGCAGCAAGTAAGTTCCTTCCCTTCAAATTGAATGAAATATGTAGGAATTGAGTTAGATACATGCTATCTTAATGAAATTCTAATTCACTAGAAAAATACCCAGTTAGGTATGTTCATGGATGCTGACATTTGCAATGCATCCACCATAGAAACACTATGCATAGGATGTACTATTTCAACTCTCCTATCATCATGGCATAAGAAAAAAATGCAGAGTAAATGACTGTGCCACACATTGCATATAATGTATACACTTGATACAGACTTCAAATTGACTTCAATTAAGTGATTTTCACATGGCATAAGACAAACACCGAGCTCCTGCTAGATTCACATAATACCAGAAAGCTAGTACACATGCGTAGGTGGAGTCAAGCACATCTGGGAATATTTCAGAATTCCACAGAACATAACTAAGCATTTCAGCTCACTATAAATTTTCCTTAATGACTTTCCAATAACAATGTGCGTTTCTGCTGCTCTATATTTCCCAAACAATTTAGAATAAAATAAGAAATTAGTAATTATAATTAAATTAACAAAATTCTTTTGTAGGATAATGAAATCCAGATATTAGTTAAGACAGGTGGAAAATTAAACAAAACCCCCCAGTCTGATAACTACAAAAGCTTTTTATTCCATCTAATAAATTCTGTGATCTACCAGCCTAAACCATTAGTGGTCTGGGAAGACCATGCAATTCAGCCATGCAGCATGCAACAAAGCAGCACGTAACACAATGCAAAAATCGCAAAGAAAACCAAGTGATGGCCATGCTAGTATTTGTCAAGGGTCTCCTTACCAAACAGTGAAATCCTATGCCTGACAAGAACTCCAAGTTTGCAGAACAGGCTGAAGACAAAAGAAAAATAAGAGAAGGGAAAAGAAAAAAAATAAGGGGGAGGGGAAAGAAAGAAAAAATAACAGCTGATATATGAGCAGGAAAAGCAACATGATGTCACGCAGAAAGAATCAATTATCTGAGCAGAATGTAGGACAGAGTACTAAAGAAAGAGTTTTTAAGTGCATATTCTTAACAAACATGGTTAAATAAGCACATACTATAATTAAAGAAACAAAAAAAATTGAAAGCAAAGCTAATTAATATAAAAGCATCTTATATGATAATCCACAAGAAAATAATCATCAAAGCTTTAAGAAGTAAAACGTGGTCAGTGTGCTATCCAGGATATCACTGACAATTTGAAAACAAAGGGTAAGGAAATCAGATTAATTGAAGTGTTTGACGGCAAGTGTTTAACTAGTCCAATTTGGATCTTGTTATCTTGAAGAAAATAAGCATTTCTTTTCATATATATTGCTTTTTAAACATACTTAACATAAGAAATAGCCTCTTACATGGTTAAAGATCAACAAAAATAGATATGATCAACATTTCATTTCACATGTTTAAATTACTCCCTGTGCTGATGAGCAGTGCCCCGTTCAGAACAATGAAGTTTTGCATTAATTCATAGAAGCAGGAGCACACTGCCCCGCCCAAATTGACCTGGCCTCCAGATTTAGGAAGGGTTAGCTCAATCTTCATGATCCAGTTTAGTCTGAGAACTATCTCCAAGAGTAACATCAATTTTGGAGTTATGTTTTATGCTGCAAAACTCCTCATCTGCCATAAATGACATGAACAATATCATGTCATTTTATTAAACTATTTAATTATTAGGCACACAGGCTAGTTATCAATATCTGATTTTAAAGCAAAAGACACCATAAGCATGTCTGCAGAGTTTATGGATGAGATCTGAACATGGTGTTCCATTGACAGACAAGAGAACGGTGCCAAATGGAAACATTTATGTCCAGAATCAGAACAGCCAGGTTAATGTGGTGTTGAATCCAGCTAACTAGCCAGTGCACAGTGATCCACTATAGCAACAGTAACTGCTCTGTTTTAGAAATGAGTCTGGCTGGTGCATGTTCAGACATCTCTGTTCACTTTTTATTCCATGAGGCAGACATATACTATATATTCTTTTACAAGGATCTTGGTTCACCTAGTCCAATGGGAAATGTTGTACAGAAGCTTATTAGCATCATATAAAACTTGTGTCCATTCTAACAAAGACATTAAATAGCTCACAAACTCTCTTATTTTCTAACATACAAATGTTACTCAACTGACTGTAGCATTCAGCAGATGCCAAGTTTTCACAGTCAGACTGAATCTATTATCTCCGCTGTAATTAGTTTAGGTTAAATAAAAATGTCCAAATGGCCAGTACTTTGATGTTCAGAATTAATTTTATACAACTGCAGTAGTACAAGGACTTGTAAGATGGTCTAATGGATGAGAAATGCAAAAAGCCCAATCCCTAAGAGGCTGGTTACAAATATGATGGAATATAATGCCACCATGTTTCAGGAAGAGGTCTGACCTGTATTTGCCCTCAAAATAGATCTGGATTTAATGTATTTGCTGAACATGGAATGGTTATCACACATGCTAAGACTGTCACATTATCAATACCCCAAATTATACTCTTCCATAGCTCAATGAATGCAAGCTCATCTTCATTGGAAAAAGAAAGCAGCCAGGAACCGCCCTTAGCTTGAAGAAAATCCTACTTATGAGTTGCACTCACTCAAACAAATCTAAATGGGAAAACTCAACAGAGGAAATAAAAAAAAATACTGGGAATCTATTCAAATGACCCAAAACTGCTTTACAGAAAAGGATCATTTAATGTAGTTTCTATAAATTTTGTGTCTTAATAATTAAGAAATAAAGTGTTCAATAGCACTGATTATAGCTATCATTCATCCAAGGTTTCCTTGCATGTGTTTTCTTCTCTTTGGCTGACATTTCTGGATGGCACGTAACTCAATCAAGTATGGCAGCAGCTCTGATACTTTCGCTGGCCTACATGTTCAGGAATCTCACATAGCTAGACACCATAAGTGCAGAAGTCCTGAATCTATGCAGCATGTATGCCGATATATCCAAGTTTGACACATTCCAGAAGTATGGGGTTTATTGGCATGACTTAATCACTGTGAAAATATTGTTATCCGGGACATTATAGACAGAAAAACAGCAGTTCAGAGTGGAAAGTTATCTAGCTGCATGCATTTTGATAGAGTTTTTTAATTCTTCCAAGCTGTCAGGTCAAATTATTCCATGAGATGACTCAGAGTCAAGACAGTCATTACTTGCTTATGCTTAGTATTGTTGCTATAAACTTCACTCAGTATTCAGACAATCTTACAAACCCCACATGCTATATGAACATCAACTGGCTGTTAGCCTCAAAGAACAACAATTCAGTTTTGCATGGTTCAGTACCCAAGAACAGCCAAGAAGGCAATCATGATACCCGTACATTACATGTACACAGCAGGTTCTGTGTGAAGCTTGTAGTCCACCTGACTAAATGTGAAATAGGGGTTTCAATTCAATGAGAGGTGAAATTAAGTGAAAATATATCTGAGAGATGGTATAAAAAATGGATACCTTCAGAGAAAAGATTAAGTGGATATTTCTGTCATATTACTACTGTTATTACTATTTAGAAAACCGAAGAGCAGAAAGAATGCAACTCTCTCATTTTTACTTTTTATGGTGGGTAGTAATAACGATACTTACTGAAACACAGTTATAAATACGTTCGGCTTTTATATCTACCACAAGATTTTGCAGGAATATTACTTCAGAATATACCTATTTCTAACAGTGAAAACTGATACATATCTGCATAGCATGTGCCACAGACTGTGCAACCAACGTATTGTTGCACATTATGTTAAATTTAAGTTCCTTGCATGCTAAAGTAATCACCACTACCTTTAGAAGAGCATATAATCATAACTCTGTACTCCTCTTTTAATTTTATACAATGAATTTTCCCAACAGGAAAAGAAAGAAAGTGAAAAAAGTTGAATTTGTGTGTTCATAAAAATATTTCTCTGCCTCCCACTTCTCACTTTCTCACAATCAACCACTGCTGTTTAAAGACAAACACACATGTGCAAACACATTAATATTATTTTAAGTTTTACCTTGTCACCATTTCTTTCTCTTTATTAGAGGCATGACCTCCACTGCTGAGAGGCCTGCTTGCTGCAGATAAGAAATACAGGCGATGATTTTTAAAATATTGATCAATCAAAGGGAGCACAACCTGAAATTACATCAGAAAGAGGTGGTTATTTCAGGGCTTTCTTTACTATGTTCTGTATTACTCTTTGTAAGTCACAGCTGAAGATAGGAGATTTCAAATGTGTTTTCTCTTTTTAAATGTATTTTTTCTTTAATTCTTTGAATTCAGTTAGTATTCAAGGCACTTAAAATGCCATCAGGAAAGGCAGTAGAAAAATTTTACATTATCTCTGGGACTGGATCTGTGGTTTCTTCAGGAGGAGCACAAAGCAGAAAGTATAACTTCATTTTATCTCACAATTTAAGATTTTTCCAGTACCAAGTACACAGAAACAACTGCTGCTGTTCATGCCTTTTAATGTAAGTTTAAGTAAAGAAATCACCTACAACTGCCAGTGCACTAATGGCACTTAAATCTAGATGCTATCAAGTAAAACTCCCAAAACTTCCTCATTCATTAAGGGCTTTTCCACAGAAGTTTTCCTGTTTACTTCATGTGGTGACCATTACCCACTGTCCACTCCAGGTATCAGCCAGGAGGAGATTCAAAATAAACAGCCAATAAGAAAATCTGAAATTGCTTCCTTTTTGGAGCATGGTTCAAAAGCAGCTGGAATGCTAGCTTCTGAGTCAATGACCTTGGCAAAAAGTACCACATGGAAGGTACCAAGATTATAATTTACTGCGAGGATATCAGGGCTAGAAAATGCTGCAAACAGTTCTCTTCGCTTTTTCACTAATGAATTCAAAAGGCACTTTGAATATGCAAACACCATACAAGTTTTTTTGTGCAAAAGACATAAGCAGATAATTTATAATGTATAAAAACTTCTTGACAAAAAAAGGAGAATTGGGCTCACTGAGGAAGAGGAACTGCAAGTCCTGCACCTGAGAAGGAATAACACCAGGTACCAGTGCACACAGAAAGCTGGCCAGCTGGAAAGCAGCTTTGCAGAGAAGGACTAGGGGGTCTCAGTGGACAGGAAACTGACCACAAGCCAACAATGCACCCTCACTGCAAAGGTGCCCAACAGCATCCTGGGTTGCATTAGACAGAGATGTCAGCAGGGCCAGGGTGGTGATTTATCCTCTCTACTCAGCACTGGCGAGGCCACATCTGAAGTGCTGTGTCTGGTTCTGGGCTCCTCAGTACAGGAGAAGCATGGAGGTAGTGGAGAGAGAGTCCAGTGAAGGGCCATAAAGATGATGAAGGAACTAGAGGATCTTTCAAATGAGGAGAGATTGAAAGAGCTGGGACTCTTTAGCCTGGAGAAGAGAAGGCTTAGGAAGAATCTCATCAATGTGTATAAATACCTGAAGAGTGTAAAGAAAACAAAGCCAGGTTCTTTTCAATTGTGCCCTGAGACAATGGGCACAAACTGAAACATAGTAGGTTCCCTGTGATCTTCAGGAAACACTTTTTTACTGTGATGGTGACTGATGACTGGCACAGGTTGCCCACAGAGGTTGTGGAGTCTCCACCCTTGGAGATATTCAAAAGCTGTTTGGACATGGTCCTGAGCAATCTGCTCTAGTTGATGCTGGACTAGATGACCGCCAGAAGGCCCTTCCAATCTGACAGATACATAGCTGTGTTAATTCCAGTAACTATTGCTCACATTTATCTGCCTGAAGATTGTACATGAAGGATCTTCAGAATTAGACTAAGACAGTAAAGAGAAAACGTAGGAAGGTTATGAATAACATCATATGAGTAGCTGCATATCATGGAGAAAGGAAATGAGAATAACAATATAGTCCTGTAATTTTTTCACACCTATACTTCATCCTACAATATTTTCAAGCTATTTTTATTCACACTGATTTTAATTAATGAATTTAATTGTTTATCCCCCATGCATGTAGCACGGAGAATAAACAAGAGGAGCTGGAGATGTGTGCACGCCTGCAGGGCTATTACCTGATTGACATCACAGAGACATGGTGAGATGGCTTCTATGACTGGAGTGTTGGCATGAAACGATACAGGCTCTCCAGGAAGGACAAGCAGGGGAGATGAGGAGGGGGCATTGCCCTTTATGTCAACAATCAGCTGGAGTGTATGGAGCTCCACCTGGAGATGGATGAGGAGCTAACCAAGAGTGTACTGATCAGGATTAAAGGGAAGGCAGGGAAAGGGGATGTTACAGTGGGGGTCTGCTACAGGCTGCCAGACCAGGGAGACCAAGCAGATGAGGCCTGCTATAAACATATAGGGGCAGCCTCACGTTCACAACCTCTGGTCCTCATGGGAGATATCTATTCAAGGGACAATACAGCAGGCCACAAACAATGCAGGTGGTTCTTGGAATGCATGGATTCCACTTCTCCTCCAAGTGGTAGAGGAACCGACAAGGAAGTGTGCCATGCTGAACCTTGTTCTAACCAACAAGGTGGGGCTGGTGGGGAATGTGGCCTTGGCTGCAGCGACCATGAAATAGTGGCATTGAAGATCCTTAGGGCAGTGAGGAAGGTGCACAACAAGCTCAACACCTTGGACTTCAGGAGAGCAGACTTTGACCTGTTCAGGGACCTGCCTGGTCAGGTACTGTGGGAGAAATTTCTGGAGGGAAGAGGGGCTCAGGACAGCTGGCTTATACTCAAAGATCTCCTCCTCCAAGCTCAGGAGCGGTGAATCTCAACAAAGAGGAAGGCAGGCAAAAAGAGCAGGAGGCCTGCATGGATGGACAGAAAGCTTCTGAACAAACTTAAGATCAAGAAAGAAGCCTATAGAGGGTGGAAGAAGGACAGGTAACCTGGGAGGAATACAGAGAAATTGCCTGAGAAGCCAGGGATCAGGTTAGGAAAGCTGAGGCCCTGACATAAATAAATTTGGACAGAGATGTCAAGGGCAACAAAAAAAGCTTCTACAGGTATGTTGGGGAGAAAGGGAAAACTAGGGAAAATGTGGGCCCTCTCCGGAAGGCCACAGGAGACTTGGTCACGCAGACACTGAGAAGGCTGAGGTGCTCAATGACTTTTTTGCCTCAGTCTTCACTGGCAAGTGCTCGTGCCACACTGCCCAAGTCCTAGAAAGCCAAGGAACGGTCTGGAAGAATGAAGAACCACCCACTGTAGGAGAAGATCAGGATCGGGACTACCTAAATAACCTGAAGGTGCACAAGTCCATGGGACCAGATGGGATGCAACTGCAGGTCCTGAGGGAACTGGCAGATGAAGTTGTGAAGCCATTATCCATCATATTTGAGAAGTCCTGGCAGACTGATGAAGTGCCTGCAGACTGGAAAAATGGGAACATAACCCCCATTTTGAAAAAGGGAAATAAGGAAGACCCGGGGAACTACAGGCCGGTCAGTCTCACCTCGGTGCCAGGCAAGATCATGGAGCAGATACTCCTAGAAATGATGCTAAGGCACATGGAAAATGAAAAGGTGATTGGTGACAACCAACATGGCTTCACTAAGGGCAAACAATGACTGACCAATCTGGTGGCCTTCTATGATGGGGTTACAACATTGGTGGGTAAGGCTAAAGCAAGTGATGTCATCTACCTGGACTTGTGCAAGGTGTCTGACACTGTCCCACACAACATCCTTGTCTCTAAGTTGGGGATATGGGTTTTGGAAGGACCACTCAGTGGATAAGGAATTGGCTGGATGGTCACACTCAAAGAGTTGTGGTCAACAGCTCAGTGTCCAAGTGAAGACTGGTGAAGAGTGGAGTCCCTCAGGGGTCTGTGCAAACCTTATGAAGTTCAACAAGGCCACATGCAAGGTCCTGCACCTGGGTCAGGGCAATCCCAAACATAAATACAGGCTGGGCAATGAGTGGCTTGAGACCAGCTTTGAAGAGAAGGACCTGGGAGTGGTGGTGGATGAGAAGCTCAACATGAGCTGGCAATGCGTGCTTGCAGCCCAGAAGGCCAACTGTATCCTGGGCTGCATCAAGAGAAGCATGGCCAGCAGGTTGAGGAAGGTGATTCTACCCCTCTACTCGGCTCTCATAAGGCCCCACTTGGAGTACTGCATCCAGTTCTAGAGCCCCCAACACAAGAAAGACATCGACCAGTTAGAATGAGTCCAGAGGACGGCCACGAGGATGATCAGAGGGCTGAAGCACCTCTCCTATGAGGACAGACTGAGAGAGTTGGGGCTGTTCAGCCTGGAGAAGGCTTTGGGGAAATCTTATAGCAGCCTTCCAGTACCTGAAGGGGCCTACAGGAAGGCTGGGGAGGGACTTTTTACAAAGGCAGGTAGTGATAAAACAAGGGGTAATGACTTTAAAGTGAAAGAGGGTAGGTTTAGATTAGATATGAGGAAGAAATTCTTTCCTGTGAGGGTGGTGAGACACTGGATCAGGTTGCCCAGAGAAGTTGTGAATGCCCCTTCCTAGAAGTTTTCAAGCCAGGTTGGATGAGGCTTTGAGCAAGCTGGTCTACTGGAAGGTGTCCATGCTCATGGCAGGGGAGTTGGAACTGGATGATCTTTAAGGTCCCTTCCAACCAAAACCATTCTATGATTCTATGATTCTATAATGAATTTAATACAGAAAAATACAACTATAACAACAGTAATAATATTCACTAACAAATACTTTCTCACTTCAACTACTTACTACGTTGACAAAGAATAAGCAAAGATATACTGTACTTTGGCAAAAAACTTGATTTCTTGTTCATATGGGAAGTGCTCTCCTTTGCCTCTGCTGCCACCATCTGCAAAAAAAGAAAATTAAGCTCCCTGTCATATATCCTAATTACAGTCTACTCTATATTTTTCTTAGAAAGTGTACACTATAAACAAATAATTCTAGTCGTCTTTAGATGTAGTTTTAAGATACCACAAACAGTACACACACTAGTTAAAGTGGCATTTTATGACTACCCTATGAGAAGAAAAGTTACAGCACATAAAACATAACAGTAATTGTAAAAATCTTTGTAAAAGTGTAGACATCTCCTAGTCCAAAGAGATAAGGATATTTTTGTAAGATGAAAATCTAGTCTTATGTTTGTATTTTTCTAGTTATTGGTAACAATTTGGAACCCTGAACTCAGATACCAATGGAACACCTTTCTCCAGTTGCTCCCAGAAGCAAAGTAATTAACAAATTTTTGCTACTTTGGACTTTTGTGGACTTTGTCTAAAGAACAAAATTAATGGTTAGAACTACCCAACTGAGATAAAAATTGCTTCACTTCCCCCATTACTATAAAAATCCAATACTTTTTACAGACATAATTTGGTAAAGCTCCCAGACTATTTATGCTTTACTTATAATCTTCTTTTTACTAACTCATTGAGAGACAAGAAATGGTATTTGTGTCAACACTGTTTCTAGTGTTTCAGTATTTTTTCATTATTATGCTTGCAGTTATGCAAAATCTATATAATTAAGCAGAAAGAAGCCAGGATAACCAGGTATTAGCAGTGGAAGTAACCCAATGAGTTATCAAGGCCAGTCTTTTCCTACTGTAAGCAACCATGGCATGTAACAATTCACAAATTTGATAATTTCCACTTTAAAACTATACAGGCTTTTGGATGGTGGTCGATTTATTCAATCTCCCTGTTATTCCTTCCATTAATATGGTCAATTACAGCATCTCTGCCTAGACATGAGGCACAGGATATGTTACATGGCATTACAACTCACTTGTTCACACAGAAGCTACATCTGGTCAGGTTTTTTGGTTTTTACTGCACATGTAAGAAGCTGACTTGGGTCACCAATCTTTTATTTTTCATATCCTTAACAAAACCAGATCAATTTAAATCCTTTCCTTCATAGCACTGTTGACGAAACATACTGAATGTTTGTGAAAGAACATTCCCATTGTGGGAGTGTGTTAAAGAGGTTTCACTATGCAACTTCCTCCTCCAGAGAAAATTTCAGAATGGTAAAAATGAATGGTTTAATTTGCTCTGTGAAAAAGCGATTACATGTGAATAGAAATTATTAATTTCTATTCACATGTATACCTGAGAGATTATCAATTTCTGCATAAATACAAGGAGGCAGCTAGTTTTCTTTTTCAAAGAATGAAAGTAATTATAAATTTTGGCTGAACACTTAATCTGAAGAATGAACATGTGAAACGGGAATGAATATGGGAAATACACAGCTTTCCAAAATTCATCATCTTCACAACTATAGGCAACTAGAGGGAAAACTCCCAGTCCTAGAATGTGCCATTTTTTTGAAATTTTCTAGCTGTTTTTATAGTGTGAAACATCTTAGTTGATAATGCTTAAGAAAATTCATAAGGAGTACTATACCAAACTCCAGAATGTACTGATGGGCTTCATCCACATATCTTATAAGCTGCTGAAGGAAACTGTAGGCAAAGCGTTTCTCAATGGAAGGTGTGTCTAATTCCAGGTCCTTAAGTCCTCTACAAAAAGAAGCAAGTCAATTTTCACTCAGGTTAAAGGACTCAGAGCAGTGTTATCTCTCCATGTCGTCTGACGCCATTGTTTCTAGTAATGATTAACTGCTTAATAACATAAGAATTGTTCTGTCTGAAGTAAACAGTACTCTTTCACTTATTTAGGAAGTTTTGAGCAATTTGTTAAGATACAACACAGATTTCCCAAGTGGGAGGTTACAGAAAAATGAGACTACTCAATCAGTTACATCATAATTTCTTTCCCTTACTTGTAAGGCATTACTGTTTTGCATTTCCCTTCAGGGACAGAGGGAACTGCCAAGAAACTTTTAGTTAAGCAATCAAAACCAGAAATAAATCTAGTTTCCCTCATAATTACTTTTCCCTGAAAGTCTGTCTGTAATGGCAAAACTTTAAATAGTCGCATTTGTGAAATATCAGGGGAAAACCAAAACAAAGTGATGGAATTGCAGTTTACCTTTTCCAGTATGTTTCATCATAGTTACTAGGCTGATATGAAAAGCTTATCTTTTTCCAAGTACGAATCTGCAGAGTGGGTCCATGATGTGGGCTGATGTCTGCTAGCAACCAGTTGGCAATGATAAAAGCCTTGATTCTGTAGGATCAGGATTTTAGTGACTGCACATGAAGAAGCTATTCTTAATCAGAGAGGGAGTCTGTCACCCTACTGTCAGAGGCACCAAGTACATTAGTACTCAGTTATTTTCCAAGTTCAAACAGTATATCTACTGAATATAACTGCCTGTGTAGTGCATTGATGATGGTAGGGTTCAGTTTTAGAAAAAGAAATTCTGGAACTAAAACAGCCTTGTCAGCTGATACTTGGAAGGGTGCAATAGTGTCTGCTTCATTAAGGTTACCCGATCAAGGACCTTTTCAGTGCAAAAGGGGGTAAAAAGAGGGAAGCCATAAACAACAACACATAGAGACATAAACCTGGTAGACAAGGGACAAAGGAGACTATGCTGAAGACCAAAAGTCTCTAGTTACTAATTAATAGGCCATTAATAAACTTCAGACACAGCTTTGGAGAGGGCCACCTGGGTTTTGCAACTCCTAAGAGGAGAGGACATGAAGAACATGAGCATTTGGAACATTTAAGGCAGGTCAGTGGAACCAAACAAATTAATGGTTCACAAGCCACGTGCCTGAGTGCCATGTGCTTAGCAGGGGGCAAATATTTGTATTTTCCCTAAACTCAGTCTGCATGAGGGTGCACTAGACTAGAATGGTCACTGTCAAATAAGAGGCTGGAAATAAATCTGTGCAAGGCTTATGTGGCAGAAAGTCAAGTGGTAAGCAGACCAGAGAAAAACACAAATTAGATGCTTGTTTATTTAGACAGTGCACTGGTCACAGGAGCAGCAGGTACACTGAGTTTAACTTGATAGAAAGAACTGCATTTGACTAGCACAGGAGGATCTAGTTGCAGCAGGAACCATTTACTACATGATGGGTGTGTCCAATTTAATAATTATCTTACCATCCCTCTTAGTCTTCCACTTCTCCAAAAACCAAAAGCCTCTTTTCACTTCTTTTTGAGTTAAGTTAGACAGAAATAAAAAGGATTACCCGAAAAGGAACAGGTAACTTTGCATACAGTTGAGGAGTCTTGTCATTTTGACAGGGGATGAGAAAAGAAACCTTTGCTGACTGATGTCCTTCTTTGTACATCCTACTCTATCGAAGGGAAGCAAATTGAATTATTCCAGCCACCACAAAATATTTTACCTAGAATTATTAGATTAGCAGTGGGACTCTATAAATGGGCTTATGTGATATAAAAGAAAGGAAGTAGACAGATTTTAAGTAGATGTGCAAGGCTAATTAATTCACAATGATTACTTAAATCCATGTCTGTTTCATTCACTTACTAATGTTCAAGTCATACAAATCTCAGATATGCTTTCAGTGCTTCCTAGTGACTCACATTTCCTAAGCCATGATGATGAGGCAGACAAGCCTCCAATCTAATTAAAATTTTATTCACACTGCATTTAGTAGGTAAATATGTCATATTAAAACCAAAAGGAATTATCTATGTTATTCTTCAGAGACTAGCATGTGTACATACTGAATTAAGACTGTTCTGTTGATTACTACATTTATTCACTATTATTACATTTACACTGTGGATTGTTTAAAAAAACCCCCAACTTTTAAAAAATATCACTTTTCACTTTGAAAATATTTTAATAACACTACAAATTAACTCAGTTGAAAGAAATGAGTAGTAGATTTCAGAAATAAAACTATCTTATCAAAGCAATTGACTAGAAAATCCTATAGTGAGGTGCACGTGCCTGACCTGTAATGAAGACTTAATAATTCTATCATTTGTAGAAAATTAACAAGTTTACTAACAGTTGGATGTATGGAGACAGACCAGAAAGAAAAAGCATGCTGCAATGTTGAGAGGACAGATGGAAGACATGTAGAGATTCTGGAGAACTCTGCTTGTGCCTTCCAAAAACCCTGCTACTAATTCCATAATCCATTTCTTCCTTACAATGTTCTATTTGAAGGAGCTCATCCTCACTCCCAGCTATTGAAACCTAAAAATGAAGACTGATTTTTCTTTTTTTTCTCTTTTTTTTTTCAAAAAAGGCTACTGAGGAGTATTCTGTGACACTAATACTGCATAGAGAATTACCTGGAGACAACATATCCATTAATCTGTAGAAATTTCAGAATATCCTGTGCTTTTTCTCTGTCCTTGGCTTTTTCTTTGGCTGTGAGTGTATCATATGGAACAAGGAGAGGATGGTTGCCTCCCCCTACTATGGAACAACAAGAGAATTATAAAGCAGTTAAAGGGTTATCTGTTGACATGGTAAGTCCTGGTATGTAAAAGCACTGTCATAATAATACATAGCACATTACAGTAAAATATAGTCTGAAATAACAACAATGCACTTTTCTGTTTCTTCACACAAACCTACAAAATATTCAGATAGAAACTTCATACTGTCAGCAAACATAGTTCTAACATAATCAATTGCTGCAAATGCCAGGTAAATATGTTGAACCTACTGCAAAAACTCTTAAAGAAGAAAAAAGTGTCTAACGGTTATGAATGTGTATTATATTTACAACTTCATTTAATGAAATTGAAATTATTTCAATAAATAGCACCATTACTTCATAAGAAAATCAAGATATAAACAAATATATAAACATATACAAAAAGAGTCCTGCTTTTCAACTTTTTGGTGACAGCAAAAAGGGTTCATGGAGTTTAATGATACAACTGTATCACTTTCATTTATCTAAAAACATATGAAAGTGATAGTTGTTTTTTATAGTAATAAATTAAAGAGAGAAAATTAGAGTACACTATTCAAATGTAGTTCAGACAACTGTCCAATCTGATCAAAACAATGCTGCCAAAATAGAGAGATAAACAGAGTAAACTGCATTTGTATTGTATTGCCTACAAATAGCTGATGTATTGATACCTCTCTGAATGTAGACAGTTAATTTGTCAGGAAAATAAAGATTCTATTATTATTCTAAATAATAAATAAAGTTTTTATGATAATTCCTACAAAACCCCAGGAAATTATAAGGGTAATGATCAGACTTATCTCAGAAAAAATACCACAGCAAGTCTCTAGTAATAATATTTTAAAAAAGGAAAAAATTCCCTCCAGAAACTATTGGAGACACATCCTTAGGTGATTTTTTAAAGCTATATATTCTAAAATTATCCATTAGCCCTACCTAAGTTCATTTAAGTACATGCAAAATGTTAACTTAGTGGGTGAGTCTGATGGGGTTTTTTTGGTTGGTTGGTTGGTTGGTTGGTTGGTTGGTTGGTTGGGTCAGGGGTTTTTTTAGGAAGCACAGCCTTTAACATTGAAATGATTGGGTTTTATTCTATTTCATTCTATTATCACAAAAGTGATCTAATTCCACCTTATTACAGCTGAAGACAGATATGCAAAATGCATATAAACATAGTAAGTGTACACGCCCTATCTATGGAAGTCATTAACACTATAATAGATCATTCAATTAATACACACAAAGTGTTCAACAAAGGGGAATGACACTTGCAGTTTTCAGGTAGCTAAAATACTTGTGTATATGAAAAGTCTTAAATGAAAAATGGGAGTATCTGAACTCTGCATTACTGTTCTATTCTTCATATATTTCCAGACTAGCATATATATATATATATATATATATATATATACACACACATATAAATATATATAAATATACTGGAGGAAAAAAACCCACACTCTTGAGGGCCATTTTGCTCAGCTGACAAATACATGTACTTTTCACATGAAGAAACTCTCCGTCAGAAGCCTCTCCTCCATTCACCATAGCCACCTCCAGCCTTTTCAGTACTATGCTCCTTTCCACAACACTACAAACACTATACAGTGTTCTCAAAGTGTAGCTCAGATGCAAAAATCTGCTTTCAAAGCTGCCAAATACAATAGTTCCATTTAAATATGTAGTCTTCCTGTAGGCTACAACCTCCCAGACTTAGCCCATCCTGTGGCTACATAACCTGAAGAAAGTTTTTAAAAAAGCTGTAAAAATTAAAATGAAAACTGTATTAAGGGGAAATATAATTAAAGACATGGAAATTCGTAGTGATTAATCAAAGATGCTTCCAGATGGAACTCTACTTTCTCATAAAACTTTAACTACTGTACCTCTGCTAGAGCTTACAACTAATAAAAAAAAGCAAGTATACAACTTTAAAAAAAAAAAAGGCTAAGTTTGGGGCATATAATTAGACTTGACACTTTCAGATAAGACAAAACCCCATCTTCAGTCATTTGCAAATGAGAACTTGCTGTTTCTCCAAATATTGTTTTCTCAATGTACCAATATAATGTTGTCTGCACAAAAAAAAAAAAAAAAGCTTTAATACAAATTTAAAAAAAATATTTTAACACAGAGGAAAAACAGTAAGTTACACAATGCATGACAAAATTTGTCATTTAGGTAAGCAGAGATCATGGAGCACATGTAATTTTTATGTGGAATCAAGAATCAGTTCCAGGTTTTTCCACTTGTCAATTCAATATATGATACGCGTAGTTCTTAGTAAACACCCTTTTAGATCTACCTGTAATAAAAGAAGTAATTCAAATTAAATCAGAGCACACTGGACAATAGTCTGGAGGTGAAAGCTAGAAGGAAAATGTATTAATGTAGCTTAAATTTCTTTTCAAGCCTTGACTTCTATTCCTTCGATATATTTGAATTGGTAAACTACTTCAACAAAAACTGTTACACTCAGTACCATAAAAACTTCCAGGCACTAAAAATCACAAAATATTTAATTAAGAACAGATTCTTTGTTGTTTCTTCTTTGTCAATTTAAATTTGCTGTTCCTTTTTTTTTTTTCCCCAATCTTTTTTCTCAAATACATGACCTAAGCTAATCATAGAGAACTTAAAATACTGTAAATACCTATAGTTAATATTACCTTTTGCTTCAAGCTCCATTTTCTTTTTCTTTGCCCATATGTTATGGTAGTTTTCGGCCATCATCTCTGCCATAGCCTTAGGAAAATGGAGAGCTTAGTGATATGTATTACAATGGTTAACATCCAAAAAAGACAATTTTCTGGTTAATATTAACAAGTTTTGTTCTCTGTAAGATTCAATACTATTACACTGTAATGGTTCACTGAAAACAAGAGTTTTTATTAAAAAAAATATTATATAGAACTTGGGTAGGATAGGTATCTGTAAAGGAATTAAGAACCTGGTGCCGAAGAGAAAACTGTTAATACGAAACAAAAGAGGAGTACAGTCTGGAAAAAGTATTGGGGTGTCAGACAGTGACTTGATTTTCTATCTAGCAAAAGAATGCCAGCGAGAACCTGCTGAAGCCCTGGTAAGGGAAAAAAAAAAAAAAAGGAATTCAAAGAACTGAATCAAGATTTCCTGCTGGCTGCATCAGATTGACTATAAACCCATGGATATAGCCTGGTCAAGGTGGATACTCATTCGTGTGACCATAGTTAAAAGCAACAACCATTTTGCCAGGGACTCCATAGATACAGCCATAGTTTTTTATTCAGCATGAAATTCTCTCCTGTGTGCACAACAGATAAGTAAACTCTTCCTATAAGACAAACTCAGACTGGTAGACTAGAAGCTAAACCCTAACCTAAGCAAAATATAGACAAGCTCTCCAGTCTCTAAGCAGTAGGAACTACTATTTCAACATGAAACAACTTTTTAAACCCATCTCTCATGTCCTCCTGATTGTATACCATCTAGTTGTACATAGTGTGAAATTTTCTATAGATTTAACTTTTCACTTCTTTCATGGACCTACGCAAATATGCTTCTCATCTTCAATAAGGGTTTTGAGTAACCAGTATTTCTGAATACCAACTTTTTTATTTGGGAGAACACTCATGATTTCAGATAACAACTTGAAAATTTTCATCCATATCTTTTTTGTCTATAGGACAATTTGTTTTATAAACTTTTCTCCAGTGGATACATTCTTATTGATATGTCTCCTGTATGGTAGATGCCTTCTATCATGCACACTCTAGTGCTGGTGTTTTGATAATACAGACTAGGACCTTGGAAGAATGTAGAGTAGTCTGGGTTTTCTTTCCTTGGAAAGCAGAGTGCTATCAAGTTGATCTCAGAGCAAGACCCAGCTACTCATGAAGCCAGGATATGACCAGGTGACCACTTAAGACCAAAATGACAAGTATTTCCCAGACTTACAGTTTTACACATGTGCATGATCCCTGCTAGCATAGTACATGCACAGGATGATGTAAACATCAAACAGCACCAATTCTTATGTACTAGTTAAAAAACCCCAAACAACTAACTTTGTTCAAAACAACTAACTTTTCCCAGCAGTTTAAAATACAGTTGAAGAATCTAATCCTGAACTCCAACTTTAAAGATATTAAACATTAAAAAAAAAGTTCAAAATTACATGCAGTTCATTTTTAAAACTCAGATCTCATTAATACCTAACATGTTTGGATATCTCCTGAATTACAGTATCAGGAACAATTAATACCTGAAATTGCATTTTAATTACATTTGCTTAGCTTTAAACAACAGATTTTGAAGCTGGTTTCAAAGAAGATCTCTCTTCATAATTAAGGACAAATGAATCAAAGCCAACCAGCTCTGCTTTATAGCTGAGGGTTACAAAGGAAATAAAATTAATGACAAATGTTAGCAGGTATAGCCTAAAAGAGCAAATGGGAGTAATATAAGTTGTAATGACATTTCTTTTGTGGTTTTGACAGGATAGTTACTTTTCCCTGGATTTGGTTTACTGTGTCATAATACCATGATGATGTTCACATCAAGAGTTGTTTCATGCACATTAAATGAAGTCTGCACAGTCTTTTGACTACACAGTCTGAGTCTACACAAATGTTAAATGATGAAATTATAATGAAGCTGTTCCATCAGTTTAAGAGGGTAATGACAGAAGTGTTATTCAGGTATCAATTTTATTAACTCTTTGGAATGATCAGCAATCTACTGAATGTTTTATATCAAGTATGATACTTAACTGGCAGCAAATTCTTATTATTGTAAAGCTAGCCAGCAAACTACAGTGGCTATAAATATAAAACTGGAAACTACATAAGAATCAAGGAGGGGAAATTCAGTGTGAAGAATTTGATTAGAGGCACAGTATAGTATATACTGTAGTTAGCCAATTACTTTACTACTGCTGCTTGTTTCCCTGCACTATGACAGAGCTCAGTATGGGCAAACATAACACTGTGTTTCAGGACTTTTTTGAAGGCAGCTTTGAACACCATGTTGCCATCACTAGACTGGTACAAACACTCATGCTAACTAATTTAAATCTATCTAGTGTATGTCTACATAATATTGTAACCATACTCACAGAAAATTCGTAGATTGTAAAAACTAGCACAATACTCCACCAAACACCACGAAAAATACCTTAACTTTCTAAAGATATCATTTGTTTATCAACTGAAAAATATTGTTCCAAATAACAACAATCTACTGATACATCTGTTAAATTCCTACCATCAACTTCCTCAATCTCTATTCTCATAATATTTGCTGTAACAATGGTTCCTGATTTATTACTTCAATTTAGAAAAAAGAGCAATGACCAAATGTTTTGGGAAGATGGTGGAGAAATGAATGATAAACAGAAAAAAGCTGATGCTGCAAGATTTTCTTCAAAACGACAGATGTTCACAAAGAGAGCTGGGAAAATCAGTCCAGGAGTAAAACAAACTTTGAAGCTTTTCAACATGAACCATGTTTTTTAAAGCAACATAGGATCAAAGAGCAATGATGAAAAAGACCTAAAAAACAACCAACAAACCAAAATCAAAGCATATCAAAGAAAGTAACATAAAGAGCTAAATTTGTTTAAAATAAACTATCAGAAAATAAAAAAAAATAAATTGTAAAAAAAGGGCAGGCATATTAAGTGTTTCTGACTTACATGTAAGTCTCTGGAGAGGGTGACATTGCTCATGTCAATTGCTCGAGGAGTGTAACCATGGGCTGTATCTACAGAGATCTGAATGACAAACGTGTAAAACAGTGGAGTTATACAAGCATTTGATATGAAGCTAACATTAACAAGATACTGAAAGCAATGAAAGAACTTAAGGAAAAAGTCACTTGTATATCTCTAGAGAGCAAAAGGATCCTATGTAGCGCAAGAAAAAATACATCAAGGGTGGTAAACTTAAGTGAGACTTAGGCAAGGGTCTACATATTTTGTTCCCAAAGACAGACAGCCATGAGACACAAATCCCCCTCATTCAAATACAAATTTCACTTTAACTCATTGAAAATTCAAACTCCCTGTGGATAATGCTCTACTAAAGTTATCATCAAATCTCTGCATTTTCTAGGTTGTGTTGGTTTGGTTTTTTTTTTTTCCTCAGCAGGTGAAATCTCAGACAATCTATTTTAAGGTGAATTCAGGCAAAAATCAAACTTTGAATCCGGCCTTTCAACCTTATTTCTACATGTAGGAATACAATTTACTAAATACATATTTTTTTCCTTACTTTCCTTCTCCTCACTCAGAAAATATTACCATTTTGTCATTCTTTCTTTCTACTGCCTAAATTTTCACAGGTTTGCTTGTTACATTGACACAAATGTTTGAAGAAGGATAAACAAAGACAGAGATTCCCTGAATGGCAGGCCATTGACACAAGAAATGCAGCTAGAAAAGGGGCATTGCTGGGCTTTCCTCTATGGATTCTGCTGTAACAGATAAATTCTTGTCCCCCACTGGTACATCTTCCTTCAGAAACAACAGTGTCTAGAATGTTGTTCCTATGTCTGATACTATTTTCATATGCATGTATATGAGCATGTACAAGTTCTAGAGGTTCAAAGGACTCCTTTCAAAAGGTAGGTATTTTAAATAGAGAATAACACAAAAGACGTACAGGCAGCACACAGTAAATAAATACTGACACAGTATTGTTTTCTAAAGCAAATATTGTTACATTAACATGAAGATATCAGTTAAAGATAATTAAAATTTCTCAGCTGAAGACAGGAAAATGCTATTTTTTGTGTGTGTATGATGACAGCATGACAGAACTTAAACACAGGTTGAGTATTAATATGCCAGTGTACTCTGAAATACAGAAATATTTTAGTCCTCAGAAACTCTTCTAGAAAAGTTATATAATTTCATTACAGTAAGGGAAGACTGTAACTTAGCTACAGAAGCTGTTTCCATATGTTGATATAGTTTGACTCTCAACTGTAAAGCTATTAATTCTAATGAGCTCCTCATGCTTCAAGTATATACAAATATCTCTGTCAGTATAGTCTTTGGGGCTGGTATTATAAAAACCCAAAAGTTGGGAAATTTGGAAGTTAAGATTTTTGGAAGGTAATTATATTGTGCAAACTATAACCCAAGTGCTAAATCAAATCACTTGATATACACTTTCTAGTGTCCATAGAGAGTGGATAGACAGGTCCAAGCACTCATTTTTCACAGGAATATCACCACTCACACATGTAAATTGTGCAGAGCTGCGTGGACAGAAGAGGGAAAGATTTTTTTTCCCCTTCACTTTGTTTCTGCCATTAGTTTGTCTCCATGTGTGTCTGTGTGAATGAGAGAGATTTTCTCCCCTCAGTTTAATTACAAAGTATATGGAGCTCTATAAGAATATAGAGTCAGTGTTTTTCCATTTTATCCTTTCACCATTTTGATTTTAAAAGGCTATTCCAAAGGAAAAAAATAGATATCCTTAACATTTTCAGGATTTTGGCTGTCTATAGATTTAAACTTTACGCTGCACTAACATTGATGTTTGTATTAATTTTCCTTAAAGAAAGAAACAAAAATAATTTCTATATGTACCTTTGTTTCTTTGCAAGCTTAAAGGCATCCATAGCCACCAAATTAAAAAAGCTAGCAGACTAAAATCATATTAATACTCACTATTAATGTGTAATCACCTACTGATGTAAACAATTCCCCCAAATAATGGAGTTAACTCTAAGTCAAGTGTACAAATATATTCCTACTTCAGTTTTGTTCATTTTTTTTGAAAATGTTTATTAACATATTACTTTGGAACAGGGAAAGAAAGTTCCAGCTTCAGAAATCCAAACCAATTTTCAGAGTTGTAAAATGGCTCATGAAAAACGCTTTCAAATATTTTTCTGCTACAGGTTTATTTCATCGTTTGTAAAATCAAAGATTGGAGAGCAGGTTTTGTATGCCTTTTTTTAAAACAAGTTTTTAGTAAAATGCCTCACTTGACTGGTTTGAGAGATGCGACGTGTCCGATTATACAGTGCCATGGAATCTCCCTCCCGTGTTCTTTCAATTCGCCATCCCCACGCCAGCATAGTTTTTAGTGACTCTTTGATTGGCCATCGATAAATTTCTTTCTCCTAGAAGAATGCACATGCAATAATTGCCTTGTTTATTATGTAGCTGTACAGAGCAAAAAATAACTATTGGGCATTTGCCTGGTTATACTGAGATCCAAAGAAATTGACTGAAATCAGCCGTTCTGGTCCAGGAATATTTCAAAGTAAATAAATCATATAAGATATTAAAAGGTTTATTTATCATTTCAGAGGTGGGCAGAAGAACTCTGGCCCTGTAGGAAGCTGATGAACACAGGGATAACCATGTTAATGGCCATGCTCAGGTATGAACTCAAAGGTGGAACAGTAATTATCAGGGATAATAGTGTTTTGTCAGCTATATGAAACAAAAAAACCCATAATCATAGAATCATAAAAAAAGTCTATATTGAAATGGACCTCTGAACATCATCTTGCTCAGCCTTTTTAGGTCAGATAGGCTAACCTAATTGGGCTATCAACCGCTATCAAGATTAGGTCATCTACAGCTTGCAATGTCATGCCCTGAGTATTTGCAGTGCAGGTGATTTCACCACTTCTCTGGACAACCTATTCCAACGTTTAAGTTGTCAAGACAAGAAGGATTTCCATAAAGCATTTCTGCGGAATTAGCTCGCATCCATTCCCTCTTGTCCTGTCCATCTTCTCTATAACTAGCATTTAGGTACTGGGAAAATGAGATTATATCCCTGTCAGTTTTCTCTTCTTTAAACTGAACAAACCCAGTTCCTTCAGCCTTGCTTCATTTATCAAGATCTCCAACCCTCTAATCATCTTGGTGGCTTTCTGCTGCAGGCCAGGCAAAGCCTAAACCTAAATCTTCACTAAGAAGTAGGCATTCCTGCATGACCTTACTGTAAAAATATACTGGCAATATCACACTTCAGTTTCACCATAAATTATGCCATGTAAATTTAGCTATGAGAGAAAATAGGTTGAGTGGCCTATTTATTGTACAATAAAACCCTTCTGTCTCTTTTGAGATTTTAAGGAAGGCAACAATCACGCATTAGCTGATGTACTCAAAATATTTTTTTTTAAAGTGATGTAAACACAAAGTGATATTTTTGCAGTGAACGAAGCAATCTTCCAATCACCTTGGATCAAGAATGAATAAACTACTTACCTTTTCAGATAGTAATTTATATTGTTTCATTAATGGTTGCACTTTTGCAGATTCAGAATATGTTTCACCATATGTCCATCCGTTAGCAAACTGAAAACAGTAAGAGTAAGGAAGAAAAAAATGTGGAAAAGCAAAAAAATTATGAAAAATCCTATTTCTGTTGGTACAAAGGAACCAAACATTGCTTCTGCAGGGCTCTTCTCCTAAGATTTCCTTTCTGCTATTTTCGCAACCAGCATTTATATTGTCTACACATAATAAAATTAATTATATAGCATGCCATCTTTTTGAAAATTAATGATTACATAAAAGTAACATTTCAATACTTTTTTATAATATTTATATAGAGCAGAATGCTGTGCTACAGTTGAGAAACTATCTTAAATACTGGCCACACTAAGAGCACAAGGGAATAAAAACTCTAAAGAAGTTTTTTTGGTTAAAAAACCTGAAATTTCAAGTCAATAAAACTCTTAAACAATTAGCGAGTATATTTAGTAAAAAATCAACAACAAAAATAATGAAACACTATTTTGAAATACTCATGTGCAGTTATAGAATTTTTCCCCAACATGCATTTCAAGAAAATATAGGTTTATATCTTACTTATGTAACAACTTAATGCGTTATGAAAAAGAATAATATTCAGAGTAAAATACTTTAAAGATTAAATGGACTCAAATAAAAATTCTAATTTTGCTTTAACAGGAATATAGATTTTACCTTTTCCATTGACCATTTGTCATGAGAGTGTTCTGCATATTTGTTAATAAAATATTCTAGTTTCTCAGGGATTGTAATGCTGAAAGTGAAGAGAAAAATAGCCATTATATATTACACATGCTAAAATGTGAGTGCTTTTTTTTTTTTTTCTAAGAAAACTTTCAAATACTTAGTAGCACATACATCCATTCCGAACATCTTATTGTGCTGTTTCCTCACATACAGTTTACTCCAATTCCCAGCTAAATCAAGGAAAAAAATTGCGTTATTTAATGGGCGCTGAATGAGAACCACAGCTGTTGTAGGAATTTTACTTCTTCAACATACATATGTGCAGGGAAAAATCAATAATGATACCAAGCACTCATGCTTTTTGTCAGGTATTTCTATTACTAACATTCATTTTCTTAAGATTAAAGATATAAATATGACCCACTGTTTCAGAAATATGGTGGTCACCTATTGCACATGTCCATTAGAAATTAAGAGTTCTAACAGTCCTTTTTGAAACATATCATCTATATCCCTATAAAATTTCTTATACACTTGAAGCACCATAACTTATGACAACTCAAAAGTTATATGCTCAAGGCTTTGTTTTCCAACACCCCAGTGAATATTAAAAATATACAAATCCTTATTAAAAATAGAAAAAAACCCACAAATAAATATACTAGCCCTTCAACAGGTATACAAGACAGTGCAGAAGGTTTGTTAACAGTAATGGAAAAGCAGCTATCCTTAACTGCCAAACAAGCAGTAGAGACAGAATCCTCTTTCAAAAATAATTTATCAGATATAATTATTTTTCTACATATGCACTCCTACAAATGAAAGGCAATTAATTGCTTCTTGATCACTTATGAAATAGCAAAATCTTTCCTCCTAAAACAAAGAATTTCAGCAGCAACAGTGTTACAGTGCCACCTACTGCAAAGTAGGAGACTGGTTTTTAATCTTCAGTCATAGAGTGGAAAAAAGTATAAAAGTAATGCAAAATTATGTCAGAGTAACAGTTTGCAAGAGCCTAACCGCACATAAAGGCCACAAAATATTCAACATGGTCATCTGTTTTTTTATTATTTGTAAATGTGTTTTTCGAGAGGAACTCTACTAATGTTATAGTACTTTGAATAATTTCAGAAGTGCAATAAATTGACAAGTACAATAAGGTCATATTATCTATAGCTTCATATAAATAGGTCTAGGACTAGTAAGCAATGTGATGCAGGTTGGAAGAGACACTGATAAAAGTAGTGCTTTCTTTGTATTAAATCATCACAGAATTGTCGACTCCTGTGGCAATGAGGTGACTGAAGATTCAGGTAATATTAAGCAACATTTCCTGAGTTTTTAAAATATATTCTGTCTATCTACAATTTTCTTCTGAAATGACATCAGATAAAGTCATCTTTGATTAGTTAAATGCTAGTATAATATCCTTACTAAATTTTGTTAAATCTTCATATATCTTAAATACATCTCAGACAAATGAATTTTAATGGTCATTGATGGATTTCTATATTCTAGTTTACATTATGGTTTTTAATACCATATTTCAATGTGCATAGATGTACTGGTATTCTGTGCAAAGGTATCAATCTACTGATGACATTCTGTGTTCTGAATGTTAATACAGATGATGACTTGGTGATCATCATCATTTTCTGTAGGTACACTATCATTCACATACACTGGAATTAGTGTCTTGGCACATGTTAATAATGACAGGAATGATGTAGACTAGTCTACTTTTTCTGCTCCTAAAATATGCAGGTTTATTTGCAGCAGACATACAAAGGTAACTGGACAGTTCTATCTTCAGATTGCAAATGCATTAAAAATATTCTAGGCTGCCTAAGAAATTAGTTATGTAGCTGGATATTTATTGCTTTATATGATTCAAAATAAATACATAAATAGACAATAAAAATATAAAGTATCAATTTTATCTAGAAGGTAAGTGTTAGAATCAAATCAAAGTGGTAAATCCACATCATACCCAACAACAGACTCCATCTCTCTTACACATTCATGATTAAAAAATCTAGTTGCAATAAAATAATTCCTTACTTTGATGTATCAACAGGTTGAGGATTAAAGTTCCCATCTGAATCCATTGAAGATTGTTTTTCCATCATATTGACATAATTTGATTCCATATAGTCTGGAGGTAAGGCCCCTGCAACTGCGCTCAAACAAGGTAAAGCCAATTTGAACAGTTCTTGTTCATACTTCTGTGGAACACACAGGGGATAGAAAGCGAGAAGTAAATGGAAGCTATCAACGTCACAGCTGAAACTGATACAGCTATATGGGAAACCAAGCAGCCACAGAATGGCTTTCTTACTCAGTGTGAAATTGAATTTTTGTTCTGAAAATAAAGGAAAGTGACTGTCTAAAACATATTATATGCTATAGATAAAGCTAGGATCAAGTCTTTCTCTTGCAAAAGTAAATGGTAAAAGTATTTACTTCATTGGGAGCAACACTAGGCATTTTTAGATGTCTGGGAAGAGAACATAGTGCAGGAATATGCATAGTATTTCTAAATATCTAGATTTGAAATTAAACTAATGAAATTTTAAACAGGTGGGTTAAAAATACTGTACAGAATGAGCAACAAATACATACCAAGATGTGTAATCAAAATTTTGTCCAACACAGTATTGAGTCAAGGGTGATGAAAATACAACTACTAAGCAAAGAACTATGTTCATGGTTTAAGGAAGGACAGTGTATGAGGTAGAAAAGGTGCAGCTTTCAGTCACCTGCAGATGCTTGAATTTGCTTTTAGGGCTCTGAAGTGTAGTTGACCTGTACAGATACACCTTAATAATATTTCATTAGCTATGTAATTTTTTTAATGAGCAGACAAAATGGTATACCTCTATTAAAAGAGAAGCTTTAAGAGGAAGATTTAAATATGATATATTTTTCCCTCTGAAGTGTATAATACAGTGTCGATAAAAGATGGGTAAAAATGACAGATTAAAGAAAGGTGTTACCAAGTAAGGCTTTTAGAGTAGTAGATGGATATTAAAATGTATTACCTTTTGAGACAAAGCATCAAAAATACCCCAGAACAACTTTCTGGATAAATGAAGTTCTTCTTCTGAGGCAGCACCAAAGTTACCCCATCCACCCGGCAAACAATAATACTTCCAGCATCTTTCATAATGATTTGTCAGCAACTAAAACAGAACATATTTTAAAAGCAAATCAAATACAATTGTTGATGTTATTCTTCCATTCTGGCACTCAACCATTACATAGACACTGACAGAAAAATGTCTAACTTTTATCAAGAAGCCATGTTGTGTATCTATTCTTTAAATTACTGGTGGATATACACACAGAATGAGTAGTTCTTTCTTGTGACATCAGTGGCATATGCAAAAAGCATGTAACAGCCAACACCACAAGTACTCTGACAGCTCAACTGAAGACAAGAATTCACTTTCATCTCTGTGCCGCTATTCCAAACACTGCTGCTTGGATGGTAATATAGTAGAACTGTGACTTCACCTAGTTCCCAATTATTATTTACATGTCTGAGAGCTATTCAACAATAACTCCCAGTGTGACTCATCTCTTCCGTGAGTTGTAAAACCTGCTATCAATCTACTCTCCTGTCCTCTGTTAAAATTAAGCAGAGGAGCTTTATCTCGTCTCCCTCTCTTTCATTAAATACATATCTCAGGGATACTTTCTTCTTACGTTGTTACAAGATTTCAGATTACGAGGGACTCAAACAGTGCAAGGACCTGCTACTGAATATTTGCCAAACCAAAACATCAAGAATTTTGTGCTTAATGTGTCCTCTATGTCCCTGAGTCACAGACAAAAGGTGGAAAAATTCTCATGGATCACAAAAAAACCCCGATCTATAGAATGCATTTGTGTATCTTCAGATTTAAATAACCTATTATTATCTAATTACTCTTTAAATTGTCAGATGATTTTTAAAAAAGGAGAGAAGAACTTACATGCATATATAAGTGTTGGGTTAGGGGGCAGGGGTGTGCAGTTTTGGTAGTGGGGCAAGGGCCATCTTGTGAGAAGCTTCGCAAAAACTCCCCTGGCCCAAGGCGTACCCTGCTCAGCCCAGGCTGAGCCAATTAGCAATAGAGAAAGAATCTGTGAATCTGTATTTGTGAGGGGAAGGACTGTCTTGAAAGGAAGAAGGTGGAGAGAAACTTGAACAAAAGAGGACCATCAGCCTAAACAAAGAGAGAGCTTCGTTGCCAGGAGGAAGGAGGAGGAAGGGGAGGACAGAGAACCTCAGACACCCAGTTCAACTGCATGGAGCAGAAGGCGGCAAAGGAGGTTTTCTGCAGCCTGTGAAGGTTCAATGGTGGAGCAGATACCCACGTGTAGGCTATGGAGGTCTCCATGCTGGAGCAGGAAAGCTGAGCCCAAGGGCCAGTGTGACTGAAATTGAGACCCTGAGCAGGGGTAGACCCCCAGAGCCAGGGGGAAGGAGGTGTGTTGCACCCGAGACCTGTCTGCAGCCCATGGATGTCCCCATGCCAGAGCCAGGAGCGGTGCCCGAAGAGCTCTGTGACTCCATGGGAAGCTCACACTGGAACACTTTGATCCGGGACTTTCATGCCGGGAAGAGCAGCAAAGGTGAACTGATTGAACCCCCATTCCCTGTCCCCTTTGCCACTGCAGGAGAGAAGGTAAAGAAATTGGGAGCAAAGTGATTTAAGCCCAGGAAGATGGGAGGGGTGGGGGAAGGTGTCTTACTGTGCTACTGGGATGAATGGCAACAAATTGAATTCATTTTTCTTCCCCAAGTTGAGTCTGTTTTGCCTGTGCCTACAACAGGTGTCCCTGTCCTCCATCCTAATCCATGCCCCCTTTGTTGTGACTCTCATTCCATCTCACCAGATGGGGGGAGTGAGCGCAATACCTCATGATCCTACTGTGGGTTAAACGATCACAATAATGTAAAAAGACAGAGTTTTATCATTCATGTAGAACCACAGGAGTCTCGGAAATAAGAGTCTAAGATGAATTTGAAAATGTGTTTTTCCAAACAAATTCTATTATACATGTTTTTCCATACAAATTCTATAAGTATGGCCAAACTTTTGGACAACATGTGAGTGCTAATATATACATATAAATCTTTCAATCTAAGCAAGAGTGAAGGCAGGTTTACTCTTACGGAATAGGATTTAAGAGGAAATAAAAACAAGGCAGCCTTATTCCAGAAAATTCACACAAAATTACACAGGAAAAGCATCACACATCTCAATTCACATGCTGCCTAAACTGAGGTAATTTTTAATTGTAGAAACCAGCAAAGGTATTCCAGCAGATCACACTCTATTCTGATTTAGCCTTCATGATTTCCTCCTGTCTTCCCATTCAAAACTATATTTTCAGATGCATGATTAACTTGTAGCTGTCTCTTTGGACTACTATGACCTGTTTGCTAGCACAAGCCCGTAAGGAAGATGCGTGGTGCTTTCAAATCAGAAACACATTCATAGACATAAGTAGGAGTCTCTTGTTAAATCACTGAAAAATCAGTTTCCTGTCAGTGAAACTTTTGAAAAGTTCTAGTTCTATCTTCAGATAAAGAGTTCACTTTCCTCGGAAGCTCCTATTTCTTGTTCAGGTGCCAACGGACAAAATCATTGTGCACGCTAACACAATGGTTCTTTTCATATCTATATTATCCTGAAGCCTGACTTGCCAAAAGGGTTTAATTATTTCCTTCCTGTTCAGTTCAGCAATATGGGAAAGTCAATGCAGTCAGGACATTCAGCATCATAAAACCTGCTGTACTAGAAAAATAGATCTCAGGGAGCTGGGGTTGTTCTTCCTCAAAAAAAAAACCCCAACCTGTAGAACCATAGGCACACAGGGAGCACCAAGTTACTGTTTGGTTTTTGCAGCACATAAAATGTCATAATGCATCACAAAGGTCTCCTTCAGGGCAGTATACTAAATTTTCAATTGCTTTTTTCACATATAGGCACTAAAGAATGGCAGCTCTGGCATTTTCAGTTTGATTGAGTGCTTCCTGGTAGGGACAACCAAATTATTAAATCCTTGGCAAGGGAAAGACCATGCAGCAAGTTCTGGCTTTGAGACTAATGATTTAAATTCCCCATCTGAGGTCAGAGATCATAATCTGGTTAGTAGAAGTTTGTGTAATTCTCAGGAGTGTTTTCACAAATAAATCAGACGTAAAATGCAATTAATCCTGATATGTGCCTTTAAAGCATAGAGAAATATTAAAATAAGAAAAGATTAAATATCTCATTCTAAGTTGTGGTGAGGAAGCATTAGGTAAGGTGGGAAATTATATGTTTCTTAGAACTGCTGATGAAATCTGAGGAATCTTTAAGGAATATGTGATCTCAGAAAGGGAAAAGCACATTTTTCTTGTGCATTAGGAATCAGAATCGAAAGATACAGAGAAACCTTTGGGGGCTGAAAACAAAATGGAAGATTACTGAAAAACATGTATTGGTTATATTTCCAAGCAGAAACTACAGAAAAATAGTTCGTTTTCCAGGAGTGGGGAAAACCAACATAGAGGGCAGAAGTAAGGTACATCCAGGATATCAATTGCCATCTTGCTATTTGCACTGGATTCTGCCCCCAGGGGGTTTTTCATTGTTTCCATCTGGGATTAAAAAATAATGGAGATCATTAAAGGAGAAGCAAACGTTAGACACAGACTTCACAATTCTATATGGATGGACATAAATTAGACTGAATTCCTACCAAAGCCGGTCTTAGATTATTGCACAATGGAAACAAGATAACAAAGAAGGTATTTTCTGTTGCATTTTGTTACAAGGAATGCTGTTGATATTAAAAGATACTTTTACCTTGAGAGGCATCTTTGCATGTTCATTTAACAGAGGAACATCAAATACTAATCTTCTCAGCAAATGCTGCATCATGGAAGGTCGCAACTGCCTAAAAGCAGACAAATAATTTCAAAAGGGTGTACCAACATAGTTTCATGTAAATAATTAATAAATATATTAAAGCAACCTGTCAGTTTTATGCCTTTAAAACTCTTCAGACTCATTAAGTAATAAGATTTTTGCTGTGACACTAAAAAAAATGTGTCTGAAAGAAAGCAAACAAGTACATACCAAAGAAAACACTCTGAACAAGCTGAACATCAAATACTTTAAAGAAGTAGAGAAAAAATCTAATTTATAGACAACGAAAATCAGCAAAAAATCCCCCTTAATTCTGCTAACATATATTCTGACCAGTACACCCATGAGAAAAGGTTATAACATTAATTTCTTGTAATATATCGCAATGGCTTTTAAAAATATCCTAGGAACTAACAAAGACATAAGAGCACTGACACTTCAGATGTACCAAACAAGACATGGAGCAGTGGGCACCAAGGAAAGACAGAATAAATAGGTATAGCATGTACGTTAGAATGCCATGGACATTAAAACTTTCCAGATAAATAGCAAATACTGGTCCATTTTATTGGTTCTTATCAAGGTAATATCTGTATAAAATGGCCATTGTGATACATTTTAAAAAGAAATGCCATACAGTACTATCAATGTCAGCTGAACACATTTCCACATTATGAAAAAAAAAAAAAAAGTGAAATATTCAAAAAAACCCCTCTGGTTACTTGAAATCCTAACTGTTGATAACTTTAGCTAGAAATTGAATTCATAAGCACCTAGTCACCTTCTGATAATTGAGCCTGTAGGCTTATAAAAAAAATGAATAATAATCAACTGGTTTTGAGACTGTAGATACCGAGACAAAATTTGCCCCATAGATTTCAATAATGAGATGTAACAATACCATTGATTAGGTATTGAAATGGTATAGTTAAAGTCATTGATTAGGATTTGAAATGTAACACAAAATAACTAAACATCTCCACAGAACTGTATCATCTACTGATCATCAACCATACTGCCATTCTGTACAGCTAAAAGTATTTCAATAACACTTCAGTGTAAGCACTATTCCACATTTCCAGAGCTTTGTCTTTTTGCAGTACTCCCTCTTAGTTAATCACTAAGGTTTTAATTTTTAAATCTTCATAATAGCAAAATAACTGAGGACTGCATGAGTGATTAATAAAGTTGCAAATTGAATACAATGTATTTAAAAATATCACAATCTTCTGCCAGAAAACAAATCTTAATTATAATACTGGTGGCATAGTTCTGCATTCCGTATTATAAATATCATAGGTTACTTTATCAATTATCATTCCTGTACAGGCAGGAGTATTTTCTTACCCACAGATAGACAGCAAACACTCCTCAATAGAATCTCGCTGAGCTTTGGTAAGAGAGCATCCCTTTGAGAGTCTGTACACAGTATGTAATAAGGAATCAATGAGGGAAGCATAGTGCTCTGTGCCAGCAAAAAGAGGAGCACATCTGGTCAACAGAGGCAAGACTGCTGTGCAAAGGTATCGATTCAGAGCCAAAGCCATATCCGTAGCACTCAAAGCAGCCTATGAATTAAATGGGACAGAAATTAGATTTGTCTCATCAATGTTGTTACAAATTAAAAGAGCTTCTTGTTCGTTTTTCTTTTGTAGTAGTTACAAAGAGGGAAATTTCCAAAACACACAAATGTGGAGCTGATAGCTACTGGAAGCTGGGAGCCTAGGTTTCCTTGCTGCTTCTAAAGTCTCAGAGAAGGCTTTTGTTTTGGTTTGGTTTTAATGAAAGAAAAAATAAACAGTAAAGGCAGTCATTCAAAACCAAAAAAATTTCAAGACTATATTAAAAAATGTCATAGTTACTTAACACTCCAAAATCAGATAATACCAGTCAAGTCTGCATTTTCAAAACTCAGTATGTTTCTGTGATGCGATCAAACCCAAGTTCCAAGTGAGGAAAAAATCCTCACCTGCTCTTTCTTAAATAACAGCATAATTATTTTCAGAAAAACAATGACATAAAAGATCAAATAGGGAAATCAAAGTCCATGTCTTAGCCCTCATATAAGCTCTCTAAATCTGATCTTTCTGGATCAAGCCCGCTAATAAAAATAAGATGGAAATAAGACTCAACCAAAAAAAACCAAAAAAAACAGCAATTTTGAGGAGGAACTAAAACAAAAATTTAGTGATTTTCTAAATAACAATGTAGATGTCCCTAACAAATGCATAAATGTGAACACTTTCTGTATATCTCTGGAAATAGGCTCTCAGTTACATGCTTCATTGGCAGCTTATCTGATTTTGATTTCATAGCACAAGCTCAGTAAGTCTCCTGGGGAAAGGCATTGCATATCTTATAGATACGAGTATCAATGGAGGATCTTTATAAAATAGAAGGCATCATTCTGGAGAATGTTTCTTGACTATTCTTCAAGAATTCTCACAGCTCAGCAGCAACAGGCAACTCATCCAGCATTTGAGAAAAGCAGAAGAAAACATGAAGAAATAAAAAATGTTTTCTGAGGGATGAAAAATGCTACAGTGTTCAGTAAAATGCCAGAACCAATTAACAACAGACTTGAACGCTTACTGTATCTAAAGAAGCAGCAGCACGAAGATCTGGCAGAAAGCCAACTTCAAGAAGGTGTAGAAGAAAATCCTGGTCCTCAATTCCATAGACCCTGTCAAGGAACAAAACCATGGCTGCCTTGTGATCTGGGCAAAACCCCGCAGACATGTCAGGTTCCACCACAGTACCATCTAAAAGGAAGAAATAAGACTTCAATGACAAGGATCATCCTTCAACAGCAGAAGAGGTAGTCATGCTACCATTTGTCAGAGGTTCTGAATCTCTGTTAATATCTAAGCACCTTCCCCATGGTTTTGTTACACAAAAGCAACGTATTTGTAGTTAACTGAAAAAGAATACATAAGGCAAGTTTTACCCAGACAAACCTTCAAGTCCATACATGCTTTTCTGTTCCTGTTTTGTGTATTAATGAACTTTTATCAGTTGATATTCTAATACGATAAGTACTCAAAACGTACTAATTCATTTACAGAACTACCTACTTAGAAGCAGCAGACAGAAGTAAAAAATACAACACCCCAGGAATGCAGCACTTGTGAGCATATCTGTAATGTATAGCAATGAATTAAGATTATCCTCAGTATCTAAAACCTTCTGAAATATCTGAAAGGAATTCATTGATATATTTTAAAATTTTGATACTTTTGTTTTCAAAACTGGATAAGCAATTCTGTATCTATGAGAAGTACTCTATGCTACTGAGATATCATCTATACATCTATCACTTTTTGGAATGTAAATAAATAATGGTGTAATAGAATGATAGATCTTTTACTGTGACCTTTTGGGCAATCTTGTGCTGTAAGTCCCTAGACAATGCATGTTGCAATTAGAATGCTCTCTCTCCAGATACCCAAAAAAGCATTTCTAATTCCTTTCTTTTTTATATTGATGCTCACATAGCTCCCACTATTGCAATCAATTCTATGTAGGCAGCAAACACAACAAAATGCATTTGGATATGTATGTCACACCTATAATTTCACCATAGTTGCTGAAGAACAACTCTGGTGTCTTAGTAAGATCTGCTAGAAACAATTGATAGGGTTAGAACAGCAAAAAGCTAAGGATTATGTAATCAAGAAAAGAGACTGTAATTTAAAAAATATTTTAGAAAAATGAAAGTATGCATTTTTAAATTTCTTTTTAAAGTTGTAATACATTTTCATTATTCAATTTAAATGAATGGGATTTACATCAGTGATTTAAGTGTACATAGAATTATTGTCTATAGCATGCAGAAAATTTTTGAAATACTTCTGAAATACATGATTTCTCTTCTAATTCACATAATAAATAGTTTAATTTCTATAACATTTTTAAATACTGAGAGAAGTATGAGTATCAATATATCCTTAAATTACAAAACCTAAGAATGAGATGGGAGGAAAACAAAAGTAGAATAATAATTTTACCTTTAGCTATGGTTGGCATGTGGAAAGGAATACTAATTACTCCCACCAAATCTTCCAGTGGAATCAAAGACCGTAGAATTGATCTGATTCTAATGGCTTCCCCTTTACCAGCATGGATTAGCTAAGGAAAGGAGAAATAAAAAATTAACATGGCATTCTTTTTATCTTCTATATGTGTTCACGTTTTGGAAACTTCCTGAATCATAGATACACAAGAAAGACTGCTCCCAAAATCACATTATCATTAATAATGTAAATTTAATGCAATCTGTATTTATTTGCTGCATTTTGGATGCAAATGTGCAAAGTCTAGAAATCTAGATGTTTGATTATTAAATAAGACGAAGCCCATTTTCAGAATGAACTATTAGGTAAAATAGGTGATCAAAGCATTAAAATGTAGCACATGAGGGGCAGAGGAGGGGGGAAGCAAAAATCTGAATTTCAAATTTAAAAAATCCAGTTTTTCTGTTCTTCCCAAATAACAAGTTTCTGGTATCCCAGTTGTTTTGGGTTTGTTTTACAAAAGGCTGCAAGACAGGGAGAAAACAACACTTTTTTTTTTTTTTAAATTCGAACAAAACAGATATTGATACACTGACCTTATTATATGGATATCTCCCTCCTTTCTGAAGTTACTGATCTCTGCACAAACCTGATACTGATCTATACTGATCTATATGAATAGGCAACATTTCAAGGTGAAATTAGAAACTAGGTGTAACTAAGTAGAATTTCTGCAGAAGAGGAAGGTATTTTGAATCGTAAACAACAAATACTTTCAAATAGTTTCAAGGAACTAAGTGGTAAGGGCTTGGTTTTTATAGAGTGAGTGTCTCATTCTTCGTATCTAATGTCTGAAACGGTGACATCTTACCTTTGAGAAGGTTTGTCAGTGTGACTAAATATTATGAGATATCAATGTGTACATCTAGGGACAATGCTTATTCCTACGTTCTAGAAGAATGCCCTATAACATTTACTCTTTTAGATGCAATTTAAACAGTCTGTTTAAGTAAGTATATGAAGAGAGTTAAAAAAAAAAAGTTTTAAAAAATAAATCACTCTACATCATTACAATAAATAGGAAAATTTGAGGAGTTTGATTGTCACAATGGACAATCAAACAATATCCATGAAAGAATGTTGTTGAAGATCAACCACAGGGAATGGTAATAAGAAAAACTATGGAATAATTAATTATAAAAGATCAGCTTCTGAATAGTTCACAGAAATTCCTTGCAAATTAGCGGATTAAACCATTATGTACATTAAGATAGTATGTAGCCATATCACTGCTTTAATACCTGATAACTTGCTACTGTGAAAAAGCCAAACAGTTAACCACTGAAAATCAGTAAAACAACTATGCCTTTACTATCCAGCGTATGAAGACACAACTTACATGCATTTCAGGAGCACACCGTCCTAAGAGATCAATCAAAGCAGCATAAAAGGTCATGATTGCATTTCCCATGTGAATAGTATCATCTTCTTGTTCTTCCATTTCACTGTTATTGGTTAAATGTTATAATAATTAAAAGATGAAAAAAATACAATAAAGTTTTTATATCAGCAAAAATAAAGAAAATCTGCTTGTAGGTGTAACAGCTTATACAACAGCTTCCTGTTAACTAGTGGACTTTCATCAGACTAACACAGAATGGAATTTGTCCCTAAAAGATCGTAGTGACATCTGCACTGTTACCATTTAAGCGTATCATTTGCAACAGGGGATTGAGTCTTAACTGACTGACAAAGAAAAAAACAAAATTGTAAAGAGGATTTAATATTTAGAGAGAGTTACTTAAATTAACAGTGCAGAGGAAGCACTATGTGGCAGAAGACAAATCTCTACTCTCCATAGAATCCAAGGAAGAATCCAGCTAATAATTCACCTTTTAAAGCTAACATGGCATTTCATGACTAAGATTATAGCAGGGCCCGTAGAGATGGGACATGGGGTAATGGTTTCAAAATAAATTAGGGTAGATTTCAACTAGATATAAGGAAGAATTTTTTTACAATTAGGGTGGTGTAACACATGAACAGGTTGCCCAGAGAGGTGGTAGATGCCCCATCCCTGGAAACATTCAAGGTCAGGCTGGATGGGGCTCTGAGCAACCTGATCTAGTTGAAGATGTCCTTGCTCACTGGAGGGGGGTTGGACTAGATGACCTTTAAAGGTCCCATCCAACCCATAATTCTATGATTATAAAAGAAAGAAACAAAAATGATGGCAGTGTAAACAATTCCATTGCACCTACAGGGTTTTACCAGATCCATTACTTGGGGAAGGTCCATCTCTTGTTGGATCTTCTGATATTTGTATTGCTTCCTCCATGGCAGCAAGCAACCCATTGCCTCCTTCTCCTCTTAGAGCTGGACCAAAACATTCAGGTCGACGGATAAGCAGTCTGACTACAACGTTAGCATTCTCCTCCACACTTTCTCCTACCACATGGAACAAACATCAAAATTTAAGATTATATCAAGAAAACTTCTGAAATATAATCAGAAAAAGGTACACAGAAGTGCAGAATACATGCATCAGTAGATATTTTTAACCACAAAACAGTTTAAATATCATGACAAAATTATATAAACACACAAACATACTCCTCTATTATTGTTATAAAAACTATGAAATAAAATGTGATGTAATTCAAAATTAAAAAGAGCCAAAGTAGTAGCTACATAATAATGGACGTTTAAGTCATCACTGAAGCTACCGATTTTTAGTAAAGACTCACAGTCAAGTGAGAGAGTTAATGAGGGGACCAATATAGCTGCTAAACACTGAAATTTGACTAACTAAATCTTCATCAAAAGATGGGGGTTTGGCTCTGTCTAGCAAGATTTTTATCATAAAAAGATTTAGGACATTCTGCTTTACTTCCAAAGGAGATGTGGACATTTCAGAGACTAAAGATGGATCTAAAAAATGTGGCACAGTCTCATAGGACCCTATACAACTTGTGAAATAGACATCTAAGTTACTGTGTGTCTTGCATAATTCTACTCTTTCTGCAAATTGTCTTTTAAATTCACAAACTTATCATGTTGGCTTGTATTAATATTTAAATTAAAACTTATCTTAGTTTTAATTAGAGGAAGTTATAAAAATTACAGGCTCCTACTCTACCATTGCAAAAAACAGCAAAACGAAGAAAATCCAGATATCGCTCTCCTTCAACTGGATTCCATCCAATGTCTGGGTAGCCTTTAGAAATCAGCAAAGGACAACTCTGCAATCCACATCCAGCCAAGTAGCGAACCACCTAAAAGTGAGGTAAGACGAAAAAGATATTAACTGTGAAAAAGAAGAGAAGTGCAGTTTCAAATTGAAGCATCCTCAGACATTGCTTTGGATACAGTGTCCCACTCTATTATCCCTGAAAAAACTGCATCATATTTTGGGCAAATCAGGAGAGCAGCCTCTTTCTTAGTTAACTTGCCCAGTCTTTTCCTACTTCTACCATGAACTGCTAGACCTTACTTATATCAACTTCATTTTTCCTCTCTCTAAATCACTGCTTTGCTATCTATATCTCATGTCTCTTGCAATCCTGAGTGTTACAAATTAGTTAATTTTGTAATATTCCCCAACTACACACTATACATATTTGAAAAACGTGTCTTCTAATATAACTCACATGTCTACTCTTTTATTTTAACTTTTCCTTTTCACTTGCCTTTTTTTTTTCCTTTCTTTTTAAATTCAGAGCAGTAACAATCTCTGTAATTCAGACCCATAGTCTCACTAGTAGTTTTCAGTTGGCCCTCTCCTTTCTGAGTTATAAGAATTGTAAGCATAGCCGTTAACCAGTTCAGACAGCTTCTTTTCACTGACCATTTATAAGAATGGTAAATCTGAAAATGTCCTTTTAAACACACATGGTCCATCTTCTTGTTCCAAGAAAGGATCATCTACATTTATATTACTCCTAACAGATGCTTTCCTATGAAGATTATACCATCTCCAGAACCGGAGGTCTTCAAGAATAAATTGGACAACATGTTCTACTGTCATACTTTCTATTAGAAAGCACTTTTAGTGTTTATCTTGAATCTGTCTTTCAATTACGTAAGACGTTTTCCTTATCCACCACTAACACAGTAACCACTACTCTCCTCCTTGCAGCACCAATTTACATACTCTATCCAATTGTCACATGCTCTTGAGTTTTTTATTCTTTAGTCTAACTAATCCAAATTTGTTCAATCTTTTCTAAAGCAGGTTTAGATGTTAGGAAAAAATACAGATAGATATCTCTCTGAAAATTTGTCATGTATCGTAAAAAAACTGTCACAAGACTTCTAGTAGCCCATGTCGCCACTCCATGTCACTCGCCATCAAGACAGACCAATAACTCCACTACTGCCAAAGTAAGAGCTGCCCTTGAGGCAATTCCTTTTTGTTACATCTGTGTATGCAATAACCATAAAATCAGTTTAACTATCCAGATCACTCGCAGAAAGAGCAACCAACCAGATCCTGATAGTCTTCCTCTGAAAGGTATCTAAAACTCCCATATAATCTTGGATTTTGATTACTCCAGGAAACAGGTATCTTCCCCTCTCTACAGGGAAAGAAAATGCTTGATAAAGAAGCTACCAACCTTTTCCAAATCAGGCTCCCTTAAAGCTAGTGCAAGTTCATTGTTATCCATCACAGAGGCTGCTGCAACATCTAAAGGAGTTGATCCTCGCATAGAAGGAGAGGCTGTTAAAATAACATGTAGTTTCAATGCCAATTTAAAAAACAACAAATTCATAGGAAATAAATTTAAAAAAAATTAATAAAACTCAACATTTTGTCATTAGTTAGCACATGATTATAAGCATAGCATTTATACCACTCATTTTAAAATACTCATGCTCTCTCATGAAATTTGACATTGATATTAAATCAAAATATAGTGTAGATGTTCAAGCTAGAAATAACTTTTCTTACACATTGCTATTTGCATCACATACTTCATTTTAAGACCTTATTCTTTCTAATTTTCCTAATTTTCACTTTGAGGAAAAGGTAGCAGTAGTTTTATATTTAAAACATTGACATTTCATCAAATGTATTGAAATAGAAAATATCTTTAAGCTTTAAAATATAAGATTATATGTTATCTATTTCTTAAAAAAATGGCAGTTTTTACAGCATTAGAAAAAACAAAGTTTTTCACATTAATGCTCCAAATGCATTTGATTTGCACACTTTCTCTCAAAAAATATTTTTAGTTTATGTTTCTGTCCTCTACCTATATATTAATAAGGAATTTGTGATAATTTAAATAAAATTGCTATGATGATTCTAAATAACACTATATTTATATATTCTGAATTACCGGTATTAAAATAAATAAAGGACTATAACACTTCAGCCTAGAAAAGAAGGGTAACATTTTAAGAAAATTTCAACATTCATTTCTGGGCATCTCTACATGCATACCCAAGCAAATGAGCTCTGTATTTCTGTCACTGCCTTAGGTGCATACTGAACAATGTACAGGAGAAAGCTCAGGGGAGCAAGTTTGAGCAGTGAGAAGTAAACCCTAATTAAATGTTCCCAACACTTATCTACAATTCTCTTCATCAAAATTGGGATTTTATTATGTTCCTTAAAATGTGCAACTAAACACCAACTCTTTCTTAATGTCTAGGCACATGCAAAAAAGTGTATACTAAATTTCCTCAGTGCTACTGTCAGAGGCTTTTTTGGAGTTAACAATACAGTTAATGAAGATATTTTTGCACTGGGTAAAGGAGAAACTTTAACACAAACACAGGGTACAAACAGGGATGCAGAAAAACATAGGTGGTTATGTATATACACAGAGAGAGAGAGAGAGAGAGAGAGAGAGGGAGAGATCAGAAAGTTTTTCAGAATTAGGTTTTGGTTTAGAATGTCAAAGGACACACACTTACCAAGGCCAACACTGCTGTTTTCCAATAAATAGCTAAGATGATCAAACATAGCTTTCTGATTCTGCCTGCTAATGCGGCAAAAATAACATAGAAAACGACAGCAGTTTGCCACCATCTTTGGGAAAGTGATTTCCTAAGAAGAAATAAAAACCAGACTGAAGCTCAAACTCTAAGACACGCTAAGATCTAAAAATTGCAAAAGATTCTTTATGTAGCAGCCTGTCAACGCACTAATATTTATTTATTGTATTCATTGCATCTCAGTGAAGTTAACTGTTTACGTTTCATCCTGGAATCAACAGGGCTTTCTCAGCAACTCATTAAGCCCCAAAGATCAAGGTATAAACTTGAAAAACAAGAGCTGGGTTCACACATAAATTCTAGATTGAAACATGAAAGAATGTAAATGCTCAGATTCATAGAGTAATACTGCATCAATTTTTAATCATTTCCTTAAAGATCTCCCCTTTAAAACCCAGTAAGCACATAAAGTGCGATTTGCAGTTTTTTCTTTAAAGCATCTGAAATTATAATGCTAATTATATCCTCCTCCAGAATGGAAGGATAGATTCTTCAAAAAACTTAGTCCACTCTTGTGCTAATGGAAATTAGTAAGAGGTTATCGTCTCAGTACCTCCAGTTACTGTTCAGCACCTTACAGGATAAAGCTTTGAACAGCTCTATTCTAAACTCTGTGTCTTCTAACAGTGAATTGCTTTACCTTGGATTCTCCTCCACCAAGCACATTTACCATCACTTCCATGACAGTTTCATGCATGCCTAAAGCTCTCATGAGATTTGGATGTTGGTAAAACACTTTATTATTCATGATGTCTCTACAGAAAAATAAAGTAAAAAATTGGATTAAAATGCTATGGAACAAGAGTTTACCTATCATGTTATTTGCAAAGCTGATTTACTGTGCAATTCTTCACTACTTGAGGTGAAAAATTACCTCAGGGACTTTTTCAGGTTGCATCTTAATCTCTACTGATAGTCTGCTTTTCTAGACACATTGTGGAAGAACCTGACTTTTCTTTTCCCATGTTATAATTATTGCCCTAATCACCACTTGATTATACCAGAGTAGGATGTTCTTCTATTTTCATTAGAAATCCATTCCAGATCTAAAAATATTTTCTGACAAGAGCATGAGCCAACCTTCAGTATTATCTTAGATTTTAAATGCAACTAATCAATATTTTTGACAAAGCATACTGAAAAGAATATTTAAACCTTGAGACATTTGACATCTGCCATCAAAACAAAACAAAAAAAACACATAGGGGAAAGACAATGTATATCCAGCTATCCTCTAAGCATCAGAAGTAGGAGATGCATAAATATTTACCTTAGTTCATGAATTACTGATCAAAAGAACTTTTCTCTCCTACATATTTCATCAGAAGAGATTTACATATTTTAACATAAGTAATGAAGATTATAATGTCAATATTTTTATGCAGAAGCTATGTCCAATAAAAAACGTCTGGTTTAAAAAGTAATTAAATTTCTAAAAACTGAAATCACACACAACACAAATAAATGTGAAAGCAATCAGGTCATGTGAGAAAAGGACTAGCAAGTCACTAGAGAAAATACTGTTGACAACTGTTCAAATTTCATTGTACGTTTTATGGTGGTCTTTTTTTTCTGGCCTAAAACTCCTGCAATCTGGCAAGATAAATTTCAGCCTTATAAAACACGGGATGTGAAGAGGACGTTCCATCACTTTAAAAGCTACAAATCCACAACTATCAGTCATGCAACAGAATGCACACAGTATGTCTGACGTAGGTGGCACTATTACAGTTTTTGAGTCCCAGTAACTCCCAGAAAGATTAACTGATCATTTCCCCCAAAGCCTACAACCAGACTCTGTATTAGACATGACAGAGGACAGGCCCTGCCTCATCTGTATCACATCTCCTTTTTGCACTAAAGCTTCATGCTGGGGGAAAAGCACTTGATGGTATCAATCTGCCAAGTTATTTCAAATTCTTATTTGTCTATAGCAGCTTTCTTTTACAGAAATACAGTAAATAACATCAAAATGTCACCTCAAGGGCCGATCAGTACCATTACACTACTTTGGAAAGTACATCCACCTTCAGTATTCTGTTTAACTGTGGACTGCAGTATGAAATGTCACACTTAGAAAAAAATCTTAACAGCATTTCTAAGGACACTGAGTTTTTAAGAATGGAGTGACAGTTCGATTTGTCAGCCAGAAAAAAGGAATACTTTCCACTCACAGCAAAAAAACCTGACATTTCTAAATAGGTGCTGGTGCCCAGGTTAGGTTATAAAAGGTACAAATAACACAGCTAGGTAATCTAGAAGACAACCATGACTATCATAGAAGCTACCAAGAAGGGTGATAGGAACAGGCAGTAAGAACACTAGCTCAACAGAAAGTACTCTTTCTTCCTTACACCAGACTTTTACATATCACCAAAAACATTGCTAAAATTAAATCAGATCCACAAAATCTTTGTTTTTAATTTGTAGCAGAACATGTCGAGGAAAAAAAAAATATGTAAAAGAACAAAAAGAAAGCAGAACATGAAAGGAAAACCTCTCTGAGATAGTTGTTTGTTTGTTTGTTTTTCCCCAAGGTACAAAAATGCCAGAATCTCACAACCTCTCACTCATTTTAGACTTTGTTACCTTAAGTGAAATATAATAACTCAAATTTGAAGTACAAAGGTGGGTTTAGAAATACCAGTATTTTGTGTCTCTTGACAGATGACAGACTATCCCCTTTGCCTACCCTTATTAGGCTATATTTCACTATTATTAATTATATAATTAGGAAAAATAAGACTGGGTGAACTACGCCATAGTTCAAATAGCACCAACTACATTCAGTGCTATAAAAAGATGGCATATGCACAGACATGGAGACACGAGTCCATTAGCTGACTGCTGGGGGGAATTGTATTCGTCAACAGCTACCAGTCACCGCATTCATATAAAATGAATTCTTGATAGGATACTTCACAGCCATACTACTTAAAATATGGTAACAAGATACATTTTGTAATATTATAAAACATTACATACATGTTTTCAACTTTTCTCACACAGAACTCTTTAGAGATATCAGTTGCTTCTCTCCAAAAATGATGCATATAATCCTGCAAAGGCTCTTATCTTACAGCTGAAGATACCACCTTACTGATATCAGTGTCTGCATTTATACCCATATAGAATATTCATATTCAAACTTCATGCATAACATTGGCCATAACCATACAGCAAATAACAACAAATATCTGTAAACAAAAGAGATGTTACAATCCAGTTATTTACCCTAATCCACGAATCATAAGTTTCTCTTCCTCCTTCCCCATTCTGACACTAAGCAAGGAACGGATTTGTCCGAGGGATGCTAGAAGATTGATTGTGTCTTCCACAGACACACTATTTATTGTATAGGTCTTTGGTAGAGCTCGAACCAGGCCACCAATACCATCATATTGGCGATGTAGCAATACAAACATGGCCCTCACTAACTCCGGGTCTTCTATCACTGATTCCTGGGCCCAGCGTACCATTGTGTCTGAAATCAATTGCTGAAGAGTAGCTGTGAAGGAAATACATAAATCACAAAATTACCATTAATTGCTCATCTCTCTACTGGTAGCCCCTCAGAACCAATTATGCAACATGAATTGGAATGAATTCAATTCTTAAGAAGCACCTTTTTCTTGGTATTTCTTTAGCAGACTATCAAAGGAAAATAAAATCATACAAGAGAAGCAGCATCTCAAAACAAAAAGCCTATATTTAAAATTAAAATACAGAAAATAAATCTGATAACATAAAAAATATTAAAACATACATGATGCTCACAAAGTCACCAGATTTATTTCTATATATTGCTTTCAAGATTTTTCCAGGAATTCGGGTCTGACATATTCTTACATATTATGAAGTAAAACTGGAAAAATATACTAGTAGCACATGTAAATGCTGTATTATTTATTTACATGTCTTAGGTCTGTATCAACTAAAAATTTTATAATGTACAAAACAGAATAATTTAACTTACTCCTTTGTCAAAAACCAAAGGCCCTTCAAAAGAAATAGAAATAAAGATATTCCAATCAAATAAATGGCAAATCATCATTTGCATATTTTTAATTGAGTCTCCAATGAAGCAAGAAACCCATACCTGATATTATCACTAACAGTCTTTATTAGTTGGTGTATATATATATATGTGTGTATATTTGGTAAAGCCATATGTTAGAATAGACAAGCTATATAAGGTCAGTTAAGATTTCTGACTATTGTTTAGAAAAATTGCTCATGAACTAACAGTCAAGACAAAGTATTTGACAAAAATAATTGAATAATATTCTTTTTCCTGTCTCAGGCAACTTTCATCCAGGTTTGAAAGACTATCAGATCAATTCAGGATCCTCTTGAGAAATCCTGATAGTTATACACTAGAGAATCCTTTAGTACTTAACTAAACAATTTACTTCCATGTCAAGCAGATAACAACAAAAGTTTCACAAGGGAAATTTGGTAATCCCTCTTGAATCCCTGCTTAATAAATATCCTGACACTGAAGAAGATAGCTAATGCACACCAAATATCAGAAATATTTTCAAATTAGAAAAATATGTGTGGAAACAGTAATATGATTTTGGAGCAAACCAGATGTAATTTCCAGCTAAACTCAAACAAAGAAACAAAAAAAAGTAAAAGTACTTAAAGAAAGATATTAGTGGGACAGGAGTTTACAGAAAAGAGAATGTTTAACGAAGAAGAGAGTTTGTGCTAAGATGTCCTAATACAGGGTAAGGAGGGAAAAAAAAAAAGAAAAAAAAAGAGCAATACTACCGTATTTTATTGTTACTGTCCAAACACTGTACTATAGGAGTTTCTATTGTCACATAGCATATCATTTTAGAATAAAAACACTTTAAAAATAAGTAAAAGGATGAAATGAGTTGGGCTGATACTTCAGAAGGACTGAAATAAATAACAAGAGGAGACAGAATAGTAAGTTTTAATTGTTTCTGGGAAATAATTGTATGAGCAGGACTTGCCTCCTGTTTTGATAACTGCAATACTGCATTTCACCTGCAATGAAGAACCCAAGCAGCCTAGCCATCACAATACTGAGTTGTGTGGGTGCTTATTTGCTCTAAAGGGTTATATGGAATTAGTGTAATATAATAGTCTTTCTACTACCATGAGAGAGAGAGAAATAGATTTTGTAGAGCTTTAAGCTTACTAGGAAAAAAATAAAAATAGGAAATTGTAGGATTCATCACCACATTCTGCACAGACCTAGCCTCTAATTATCACTGTCTGGTAACTGAAATAACAGCAATAAACTACAAAGCTAGAAGGCACACTTTTAGGAGGACAAGCATATTTCTGTTTAAAGAACACTAAGCTAACACTAATAACTGGCAGCTAAGAAACCATCTCATTATAAGTACCTGAGGAAATCTCATCCCATAACTTTCAGTACTTACATTAAGCAACCAAGTTAAAAGGCCAGTCTCCATAGGAATTCTGTGTAGGGCAAAAAGCCAGCAGAATAAATTTTCCACTACATCCCTTTGGGAAACAAATCTGATTATCATAAAAATTCCATTTGAGGTCATTTTGAGTCAGAGCTACAAACTTTAACATGCATGGATGTTTCACTAAAAATCCGCCTAGTTTTAGCTGAAAATATATTAAGAACTCCCACTTCTTTTGCCATTTGGAATTAAGATACAATAAGCTGATTTAATTTTGCTTACAGGATGACTTGGCATCATCATCGACTGGTTTCTCAGCTTGCTTCTTCTTCAGATATGTAACTTTTTCCATAAGGTATAGGAGGCGACCCCTAATGGTTAAATCATTGTTTCCATCTAAGGTTCCTTCTTCATCTAGTTCAATTCCTGAAATAAAAAATACACAGTAAATAGTAAATAGCTGCTTTACGGAACAGCTGAGGTTGGAATGAGCCTTTAGAGATCATCTAGTTCAGTGTCCCTTCTCAAAGCAGGTTGAACTACAGCAGGTTGCTCAGGATCACACCCAGTCAGGTTTTGAATATCTCCTAAGGTGGAGAGTCCACAACCTCTCTGGGCAACCTGTTCTTGAGCTCCATCAACCCTACAGTTTGTTTTGGTTTTTTTGTTTGGTTGGTTGTTGGTTTTTTTGTTTTTTTTTAAAGTAGAATTTCCTGTATTTCAATTTGTGCCCATTTTCTCTTGTGCTGTCAGTAGGCACCACTGAGGAAAGTCTGGTTCAGCCTTCTTTACTCCTCCTGCCTAACAGGTGTTTATACATAATGATACAATCGCCCGATGAGCCTTCTCTTCAAGTTAAACAACACCATCCCTCTCAGTCTCTCTTCATACAACAGATGCTCCAAGAATTTAGTCAACTTTGGTGGCCCCTCTCTGGACTCACTCTAGTGTACCCACATCTCTCTACTTGGGAGCTCAGCTGTTGGCTTTCTTTGCCACAAGGGCCCATTGCTGCTTATGCTCACCTTGTTGTCCACCAAGATCTCCAAGTCCTTTTCTATAAAGTTAATTTCCAGCTACTTTCCGGTTCAGTCCCTAGCCTGTCCTTACTGCATAGGGTTACTGCTCCTGAGGTGCAGGACTTTGCAATTCCTATTACTGAACTTCATGAGAGTCCCATCATCTAATTTCTCTCATTATTTCAACTTTATTCATTCATACATATACTGTAAAGGAATTTAAAATCTTAACCTATACCTATTACTCAAACTAAAATAAGATTAAGGTAAAAAGGACATTCAACTCTTTTTTTCTGTTGTTTTTTTTTTTTTTTTTTATTTTCCAACATAAGTTCTAAAGTTAAGGGTTTTGTGAGGAGTTCTTTAGCAGTCTTGAATTTCATAGGATGTTTCTTCACAACAGTACAACATTCTTCTCAATTTATTGCATCTGGTTTTGTTTGATTTTTTTTTTTTGCATTGAGTATAGATCCATTTCCATTCAAAGTTATTTTGTTATTTTTTGTCCTAAGAGAATAATTGGCACTAAACTAAAAAAGGATCATCAGTACCTTCATATTTTACTAAATCATTCTACAAAATGGTTTGGATGGCAGTCTCTTCAACCAAATTAATTAACAGTTTGTGGATGATACTAAGCAGGGGGCAGGGCAGAAAACACACTCAAGGGCAGGAAGATCAACAGGGTAGAGGAATAGGCTGACAGGATACTCCGAGTTCAGCAAAGACAAACACAAAGTTTTGCAACTTGGACATACCAGCCCCAAGTGACAACACAGCCTGTGCATGAACTGGTTAAAAAAACATCTTTGTAAAAAGAACTTTGGGTGTCTTGCTGGAGAGCAAGCTAGACACCAGTCAGAAATGCACTCTAACAGCCAGGAGAGCTAAAAATACCCTGTATTAGCCCAAACATTATCACTAGCTCAAAGCAAGTGATTATTCCCCAGTACTCAGCACTCATAAGATGACTTCTGGAATACTATATCCAGGTTTGGGTTATCCAAGAAAAATATTGAAAAGCTGGAGAGCATCCGACAATCAAGATAACTGGTGGGTGGACTGCTTGTCCTATAAGGAAAGGATGAAGGAACTGGTTTTGTCATCCTGCATAACAGAAGCTTTACGGTGGACCTAATAGCTGTCCAAAAAATCCTACAAGGAAGTTAGCAAGAAAATGCAGCCATGCTCTTTTCTGACCTGAATAAGATATACTTGTCAAACTAAAATAGGCATGGTTCCAAACTGGCATTAGGAAAAAAAAAAAAATTGCCATTAGGACAATCAAGCCCTGTGACACACTGCCCAAAGACATTGTGGAATCTCTGTGCTTAGGAGTTTTCAAGACCCAAGAGTAAAAATTGCTGAGCAACCAGATCTGAGTTCAGCATTGACTATGCTTTGAGTAGGAGGTTGCATTAGAGACCCTCCAGGATATTTGATACCTTAATAAATATGTCATTATTTTAGTAACAGAAATATCTTTCAGATGAATCAATCTAACCAAATTGCCTTCTGATACACAAGGATATCAACTGTTCTTGCTCTACCAAGAAAGAAAATTAATGTAATATGAAGTCAGATATTGATGGCATAATTTTATTTATTTTAATATTTTAATGTTGTGTATTAAATAATGTTAAACATGTTATTTTTGTTAAACTGTGATCAATAAGGAATGCAATTCAGGAGGAAAAGTGCAGAGATCCTCATGCCCAAAGGTCCTTCTCTGACCAGAGTATTAGTTTAAAAAATATTAACACACATTCCTGCATTAGCTTTTTCTAGCTAATGGAACATGATGCGAAAGTCCAGCTGCTGGTGTGTTCATGCTGTCTGCTAAGTGTCTCTTTTACTTATTTTTTTTAAATAGTATACTGTAGTAAAATGAAAGCATAACTGTCCTCCAAGCAGGAAAACAACAAAGCTCTCAATGCAAAATGTAAGTAAGCATGTATTCCGAACAAAATTACTCTGTAACTGACTTCATTGTATTTATGGATATGAGCTTGACATTTAAAATACACATTTTGGCACTTCATTTTTATATTGGTATTTTTGTATTTAAATTTTTACTGTATTTCACACTTTACTATGACATAGAATTTGTTTTTTATTAACTACGATGAAGATATGAAAACCACAGAAATGTAACTGCACCTTTTGATTATCAGTCTATTTCAATAGATAATAAACTTCTAGATCATTCATGCCTGAGAAAAATCAGCTACTAATGTTATATTGTGGTTAACATGGCCATAGTCAAATTGATACAGCAAAGATGACCTATACCAACCTATGCAAGGGAGTGCAAGGGAGAGGGAACAGGGCAGAGGATACCCTTGAACAATAAGCGAGCTACAGCATTATCCAATACGTTAATGCCAAATGAATTCCAACAGGGTTGTATGGGTGAAAAAGAATTCCTTTCCCTCATGAAGCAAATCATACTGCATTCCATTCTAGTTTGATCAGATGTGAGGATAAGAACATTTTCCTTGGTTTTGCCTATAAGCTGAGTATCTTTATTTGACAGTATTTATAATTGATAGAGTGTAATCTATAGACTACTTAGTTTGTGGTTTTTATGTACAATTATTTAGAAAAAATGCTTCTAAAGCTAATATAATTTAAAACATAAAAATATTCAGTAACGAGACTCACCACAGTGTGTCATTAGGTCTTCATGGAAATCCAAGAGTTGATCCCGAATTTCTTCAGGGCAAGGACAATCATTTTTATCATCCTTAAAGTTCAGCAGCATGTTAATCTTAAATAATACAAAGAAAAGACAAATTATACTGATTTCCAAAATGAAAAACTTTGAAATCAAACACAACTCTGCCACACACAGAGCACAATAAAGATAAATAGTGATCTATCTGTACCTGCTCCTGAGGTGGAGATCGAAACTCCTTTGTCTTTCTAGCTGTCAGGGCAGCAGACATATTCAAGGCCTGCATCACTTCATTGTACCGGAAGCGTTGATTCTCTTGAAGCTTGGCCACAAAATCATCTGAAAATGCTACAATGGCTTCTATTCGGTGTCGTACTTGGCAATCACACAGGTACTGGAGTAGATGACACATCTGAGAAAACAGTATCATAAGACAAAGATTTAGCAAGCTATGAAACATCTTCTGTATATCATGCAAATAAGGATGGATTCCTTACAGCAGTTACTATCAAATAACATGATTGAAATCTTTAATGCTGTCATTTACCACATGTGAAGTAATCCTACATCAGGAATATCTGCCATCTGCAGGAGATTTATGTGCCTCAAACATAAAATATAAGACTTTATTAAAGTTATAAGAGAAGGGATTTGTGCCTTGCTTCCAGGGAATTTATTTTTTGTCTGGATGCATAAAAATGAAGAATTTTCTGTTAATGTAATTGAGAAAGTAATTCTCTCTAATGAAACAACAGTAGTTTCATCTATGCTGAACAAGATTACATCATCAAGAAGATACTAAATCTTTTTGTTTACTGTAAAGAAATTCTCTGTTTCTCTAACATCAAAATGCTGTGTTCCTGGAAAGACAAATTACGAAGTGAAAAAAACAAATGATCTGTGAAGAAATGGGAACAACCACTATCATAGCAGTCTTATTACCTGTAATTTAACAGGTTCTGGAAGTTTCATCTGAAGGAGTCCTTCCTTTGGCACTTGCTCCCCTCTGGCTTCTTCATCTCCTTCTTCTGACTTGAGCTCATCTGAACTCAGCTCCTTCTCTGAGAAATCAATTTCATCGTCCTGGCTCATTGCTTCTTTGAAAACCCGGGGCTCAATCAACTGCAAGATGTGCTTCAGATCCCCATTGTGGAAGATTCCCATAATTAGGAGGGTATAAAAGAGCTTGATGAGAGGGACAAACAGAAATTCTGTAGAACCTCCAACTGGATCTCTGACATGGAGGCTGCCCTCCTGAATGGCTTCAGTCAGCATATCTATGGTTTTGGCCTTTAAGATTTCCAGAGGGAATTCAGGACTGAACTGAAAGCATTCACTGCTAATGCTTACAAAACTCGGAGAGGAGAACTGCATTCTTGGCCTTAATGAAGTGCTAAGACCTATACCAGGGAGGCCATGTTTTTTGTTTTCATCAGGAAACAAAGTAATACTCTTGGTCTCATCTGTCATTGGAACTATAAATTCATTATTCATCATTAACCTGGCAGTTGCATAGGTATTGAGATGGATGTCAATGAGTAAATCATAATATCCTGCACGTAATAATCCTGGCATATATTTATTCTCAATAGCATACAGGAGCTGAGATTCATCCACGTGGCTGCACATAGCATGGGCCACTCGGTTGTTGCCTAAAGCACAAACAGCTGAATATAATCGAAGGGTATGGTAGTGAAATTTCAGCAATTCTTCTTGTTCTGACAGCTCTAAAATATCAATTGTTCTGCAGAGAAAAAGCAATACATTAAATTCTGTATCAGTGCAAAAACTTAAGTGAAGGAATTCAAAATTCTCCCTAAGAATAACATTGGCACAACATCAGTTCTAGGGATGGACTTTTTCCATGTTTCAGCTTTCATGTGAGAAACACTGTCAACCCAAGAATCAAGCACTAAGAAAAAAGTTTAATCTGGAATTTATTTATCGCTCCTGAAGTACAACTTCAGTTACTTTCAGTGGGGAGAGATTAAAATTATTTACTTAACACAAAATACTTCTTCATACTAAAAACAAAAAATTGGATAACTGAAAATGAAGGTTTTAAAACCAGTAAAGGTTGAGATACTTCTATCATTTGTTGGGTTTAGATCTGGGGTTGCAAAATGGCAACAGACTAACCAGTTCATCTGCAGAGGGTTCAGGGATAGGGTTGTTTGTTCAGAATTCTTACCTAATTTTCAGTTATTTTATTTTCAGTTTTGGCACTAGCAAAATGCTAAGAGGTAACAAGGAAATAATAAAGTTAAATCTCTTCAATTGTTTAAACTCAATTTAGGAGAATTAAAGTAATGGAATAATTAAATAGGTCACAAATCTTAAAAAATCTATACAAAAAAAATATTTGCCTATCTTATGGATTATCTTTAGTAATCTATAAACAGAGCTCCTTTCATTTTCAGATAAAAATCTGTATGTACCATTAAAGAGTTTGGAGAGGAACTAGGAGAGGCTGGAAACACGACAAAAGGAGGCAAATTTTAAAACATTGAAAAATAACATTAATTTTTCATATTAGCTAAATCAAAATATACTGCCTTTATTTTCATGTGTTGTAAATACAGAGAAGACCTTGGGCTTTTCTTATAGAAATGTTATTATACGTCTAGCTTCATAAACCCAACCTAGCTCTGATGTACTTCAACACACAAACATTAACCTGTTTTCTTCAGGAATATGAAGGGCCATAAACTGCAAAGGATTCAGGCACTGTATCATCCAGCCTTGACGTTCACTGATCCGAGAGACGTCAACTTTCAAGAAGTGGTTTGGCACTCTGCTCCAAAGCACATGAGTCAGAAATTGGACATGGAGACGCGGAGGACATTGAGAGACTGGATTTTTGTGTTCACTTTTGAATAAGCCAGCAGATAATGGCATTACATTCTGGAAAATTCCAACAGAAGAGACAATCAGTTTCATTATCTTTATCAAATAATGAATATATTATATTTTTCCAGAAATATATTCAACATATAATTCAGTGGAGTGCCAGAGGAAATTATCATTTTCAGTAGTCTGCAAAACCAGCTTGAAACTGTTGGCAGATTGGCAGCATGAGAGCATTGCCCATAACAAACTTTTTAAAATAGTTAAATTTGAAATAGAAGTTTGAATGGAATATGTGGCCACTTCCTTGGACCAGAGATCTGAACTCCACTCTTCTTTTATCTCTTCCGATTTCTTAGACAACCACGTATCGAAAGCAAGGAAGTAAATTTCAGTTCAATTTTCCTGAGTGTACTGTTTGAATGTACTTTAAAACCCTAACCTAATCTGCAGATACACCAGTCATCCGTGCTCTGTAGAATAAGAGATTTGCTTTAATGACCCCAGTGATTTTGTTTCATCATGAAGGATGAGATTCAGAAAATTCAATGGGACTTTGCAATATCCTCTTGTCAATTCTAACCAGTTACAACCGTTAGCATTCAGTGTACTGTATTTTAACTATAAGAAGTATTTAAACCTGAGATAAGAATTATAATGGCAATAGTGCAAACACTTGGAATCATAAAAAAGTGCCCATTATCAAGAATACAATGCAGGTAACAAATGCCAAAAAAAAAAAAAAAAATAGTATGATATATCAGTCCTAAAGCTGCACAAAACCAAGCATTATTTACCTTTATTCTTCCCAATTCAAACTGGAAAACACTGGGGCTTGTAGCTTGAGCAAATACAGCAGGAAATAACTTCGTACTTGGTTCAACCTAAATCAAAGATGCACAAACATATAACTACTGAAGACAGCAAAACACTACTACAAATTAAAAAGAAAAACAAAACAACAAACTAATATCTGTATTGACAGTCAATAAGTGCAAGCCTTTGAATATAACCCCAGAAAATCCAAATAGGAGGGAAAAATCACTGTCACAACAGTGACTACTACTTTTTCTTTCAATCCTGTACAAAAGTTTCTAATAAGATGCAGCCTGAGGATATGGTTTTCCCCCTTTCCACTGGAAGACAGCATCAAAAAATACTCACCTGATAGTACGTGCCTAGTTCCTTGCCATTAGCTGTGAAGGTCAGCAGGCCACTGGCAGCATCAACCAAGCAACCAATCTCCAGACCACTATTATTACGTCCTTGTCCAGGGCTCATGCTCTCTCCTGCGCACACCATATAGCAGTTGCTGCGTTTTATACTGAATGTCAAAAGACAAATTTATTTATGGATGCTGTGTAAACTTTATGTAGTGGAGCAAGAAAAACTTTGTATGGCTGCAACCAACAGGGGCTCGTGGCTGAAAACAGCAGATGCCACCATAACCAATACCAAAATTCAATGAAATCTAGATTTCATAACTGAAAAAATAAAAACTGAAGATGGTAAAATATGAACAAGCTCAAACTTTTTGTAAAATTTCAAGAGACAAAACTGACTTTGTGAGTTAATGTTTTAAATCATTTCATATTAAGCACAACACAAAGTTTCTGGCATGGATCATAGCTGAAGTGCTGAGACGAGCTGCTGTACTAATTTTGGCCTGCTGAAAAACAAAAAGTTACAAAAATACTACAAGGTATTTTGCTTTACTTTGTATCAGTTCAGAAGTCAATATTTACAGGATCATGGTCTGAAACTACACAGAAAAGTTGTGCTGTTTTACTTTTCAGTGACTATTAATTTTATTAGATCATTACTCCCCTGTTTCTTCACAAGCAAGAGGAGAAAACAAGTTCCATTTTTTCTTATTACTTTTTTTATCAACCCAATTACATTAAATGGAGTGGATTTACAGTTTACAAATTGTTAGTTGTTTTTATGGGTATAAAAAATGTATCTTTTTTCAGAAAATTGTAACCAACCTCTCATGAACCTTCCCTTTTTCATCTCCCAGTGTAACTGTGACAGTACGCACTCTGTCCAAGTCAAAGCTCGTGTCATACTGGTGAAAGTCAGATGTAATCCAGCCCACCCAGACATTAGCAGGTTCTTGACCAGGAAATATTCTCACTGAGTAATAGTACTGTCAATAAAAAATAATGTCAGAAAATGTTAGTATTTCTTTTTTGACTCATAATTAATTTGTTGTTCTAAAATCTGAAAATATATCATCTTCTCAAAAGTTGCATAGGGTTGTTCAAGTGCAGTTCATAAGCAAAACAACAAAATAATATAAACACAGATCAATATACAGCCAACAAAAAATGGAAAAGATTAAAGATGCAGCTTATAACGCTTGTATTGTAGGCTTCTGCATCCTAGCATTGTAGGCTATTTTTGTACTGCAGCCACAATTTTTATCTTGTAGGTGACTCAGTTTCTAGTATCTAGTCTCTTTTAGAAAGAGGAGAATATATTCAAAAGATAAATATTTTCTTTTCTTTGAGCATTGAAGAGTGAGCACTTATGGAGCTGATCTTGTCAGAGAAAGATGCACAAAACCTGTGCAAAACTTTCACTGGGAAATCCATTAAATAAATACTGGGTTAAATCAGTATACAAGTTTTCAAATGGTCTTGAACATTGTCTTAATAGTTTAATGGTGTGTATGTCTATGGTAGATCCTCCTGCACCCCTCCAGGGAAACCTACATGCTCAAATAAACTAAAGTTGCTGGGAGAGGGGAACCTCAATCCACCCCACTCCTGCCAGCTTGGTGCCACTGCCAGCAACAGATGCCCAGAGCCTTGAGAAGGATCACAGGTCAGCAGGAGAACACCAGAGGAGTGGCACAATGGAATTCCAGCTGCTTCAGTCAGCTTCATCGGGGGCCCAACTTAAATGCCTCTACACAAACACATGCAGCATGGAAAATAAAAAAAGAGGAGGTGGAGATACACACATGCCTGCAAGGCTATGACCTAACTGTCATCACAGAAACATGTTGGGATGGCTCCTAGGACTGCATTGTTGGAATGGAAGGATATAGGCTCTTCAGGAAAGATAAGCAGGGAAAACGAGGAGAGAGTGTCACCCTCTATGTCAGTGACCAGCTGGAGTGCATGGAGCCCTGCCTGGGGATGGAAGAGGAGCTGACCGAAAGCTTATGGGTCAGGATCAGAGGGAGGACAGGGACAGGAGACATTACAGTGGGGGTCTGCTACAGGACACCAGATCAGGAAGACCAAGCAGATGAGGCCCGCTATAGACAGATAGGAGCTGCCTCATGTTCACAAGGCCTGGTCCTCATGGGGGACTTCAACCACCCTGGTATCTGTTGGAAGGACAACAGGGCAGAGCTTAAGCAATCCAGGAGGTTCCTGGAATGCCCTGATGACAACTTCCTTCTCCAAGTGATCAAGAAGCCAACAAGCAGAGGTGCTATGCTGGACCTTCTTCTCCCCACCAAGGAAGTTCTGGTGGGGAATGGGAGCTAAAGGAAAGTCTTGGATGCAGTGACCATGAAATGGTGGAGTTCATGATCCTTAGGGCAGTGAGGAGGGTACACAGCAGGCTCAATTCCCTGGACTTCAGAACAGATTTTGACCTCTCCAGGGACCTGCCTGGTAGAATTCCATAGGATAAAGCTTGAGAGGGAAGAGGGGCCCAAGGGGGCACGGGGGTTGGGACTAGATCTTTAAGGTCCCTTCCAACCCATATCATTCTATGATTCTATTATTTTAATGCACTTTTTCCTATTTATTTCATTATTCCAGAACTATTTATTCTTCTGTTATGTTCGGTGTTATCAAGAGTAGTTTCAAAAATGTGTTCAATTAATTTATGGCTTTCTATGCGGAAATTATTTTAGATTAACAATCACACCAAACCAAAAGGAACATAGTAGTCTCAACTTGAGTAGTACAGCTTTACCACAGACATTTAAATTTAAAATTTTGCTTGAAAATTACACATTTTATAAAACTCTTACAAGCAAAAACATGTCGTTAGTTAAAAAAAAAAGAAAATAAAAACAGCTGAAATACCAATCCTATGTTACAATACCGTGGAAGTTTGCATCAAATAATCATAGTCATCCCTATCATCTGCTAGCACATCCTCAGTAAGCCGTGCAGAGTGACTTGTGCTATAATCTGGCTTTGTCCTCCTAAGCATAAATCTGTAATAAAGTAAGTAAAAGAAAAATCTGTATGAAAAGCTCAATATGCCAATATATACATACACAAAGGAATTTTATATTGATATGTTATCCCTAAATACATGATATTTATTATGCTAGCCCCAAATATATAGTATTTATTACATTATTAATACATAACACTAGTTAGTTTATTACTTCTATGTAGTTTAAAACAAAATAAATTCTTCAGAAAAGAGAAAGAGAGAGACTCATTTTTAAAGCACTTAAATGAGTTCTGAGCTTAAAATACAGATATTCAAAAGTTACTTGGAAACTAAACTGACATAACTTAAAAAATTATCAAGGCTGTTAAACACCTATGTAACTATGTGGAAGAATGTGGAACCTTAAATAACCTTCATGCGTTTACAAATGCCATTGATATGTCCTGAATTATTCTGCAATAGAAATATTTAACAAACCAAGTTTGGTAAAGAAGAGCAGAAAATAAATGGAAAGTTGTAGTAATATTGTCTGGGTAACAACCCAGTGTTTGCATCTTCACAGCATCATGAAGTCAGGTGTTCTGCTCCTGATTCCATAAGAAAAATTAGGGAAAATGAACATGTCAACTAGAGAATATTCTTATGATTATTTGGTTCATTCAGTGAGATAAGAAGCTAATATACATTTCTAGAAAAAGATTATCTAACACTTTCAGCTTTTTGGAAGCCATGTGAAAAAAACCATTCCATGTCACTTTGAAGACCTCCTAGTTCTGTTAGGATGGATCTCCATGGTTTTACAATGTACTCCATGTGATCACAAGAGCCTTCACAATAAGCCAAAGGTTTCTAATAGCTTGAAAAATGTTTTTAGTTTTCTGCTTAATTTTAATCTATATATTGCACATGAAGTAATTTTATCACATGAAGGTTAATTGTCCTGCCTACTGTATAATAGTACTGCCTATCGTATTATATCCAAACTTAGGGCAGAATTAGGGAAAAATCTCTGCAGACCTGACTGGCATTTTCTTCTACTATTGAAGAAACAAGGAAAAAAAGAAAACAAAAAAATAGGAAAATGGACAAAAGAAAAAACAAACAAACCAACAAACAAGTCAAATGTTCTACTAACCTTTGTTTAAGACGTGAAGGCTTTTCTTGAACATAATCTTTATGGTTGTTTAACTCCGGTTTTGTGGCATCTTTTTCTCTTTCTGTTCGGTCAGGAATTAGATGACCATGAGCAGTTTTCATTAGAACCTCAAAATCAGAATCAGCATCATAATCCTCCAAGTCATTCTTCGGACCAAAAAGACTAGAGCCCGGTAACCCTCCTGCAGCTGATCTGGAGAACACCTCAGCACATTCAATGGGCATGCTTAATCGAAAAAACATGACTTCTGTTTTACTGTTCTGTGAACCAAAGGACTTCTGTATGACCTTCAGGCAGGGACAGCTGTCTATGGTGCCATCAATTCTCACCACCTATCAAATGTAAAGATGCAGTTGTTTCGAAGCTGATGCTTTTTAACCCTTGTAAATATTCCATTTACATTTCTAGAATAACCATCCATGACTTGCAAAACTTGAAACAGTATGCTGTCAATGTTCAAGTGTATTATAATCATGTGCTGCCATTTCAAGGGGAAATAAATACTATAAAGAGTGGAGGTTTTTGCTATTCTGTTGTTAAATGAATAAAGAATTCATAAACAAGTGGCCTTTCTCATCATTACTCTTTGCAACACAAATCCAGCCCTGTCCAGAACAACACAAACCAACTAATATAAATCATACATGTACCTATGCAAGAACACAAATTATTTTTAAATACTATAGTGTGATACACACCAGTTGAAAAAGAGTTCTTGTTGCATAAATTCCAGAAGAATTTAATGGTAGACTTAAAAGGCATGATTCAGTTCCATCAAGATGCACCACTGATTAGGACATAAGTGTTGATACAATTGGCTAATAAATATTTATTAAAATCAAAACCAATTAGTTATGGAAAAATTAGTTCAGAAAGTATGTTCACCAGAACACATGGTATCTGTTATGTAGAAATGCTCAGTTTCTGGAAGTTGTTTACAAACATAGCTCTCACTGCACAAGGAGCTTTTAATGAGGAGATCTTGTAGAATTTGTCTGTGAGCATCTCGTCTTTACACACACGATAAATTTCACAGATAAAGAAATATTTTTAACAAAATAATTACATTATTTGCAACTCCACTGAATGTAAGAAATTTGTAACATATTAATGGAGAAGTGTCTCAAAGTATTTTAATAGGATCACAAACCTCAATATGTTCATGATTTTGTGGCACTGGTAAAAACTGAGGGAGCCTTTTACTCAGCCAAATAGTGATGTCTCTGTTTGTGTTAACAGCAAAGGGTTCATACCCCTCCTGTAAGCCACAGATAGTGAAATATTTTAGAGTGCTGACATCTTTTCCAAAGTTCATTCTTCCCACTTGAGATGGGCCCAGGCTGCACACAGGTAGAAATCCTTAAAAGAAGATAAAAGAACACATGGTTTGTACATCATGAACATCAGAGAACTGCTCTCTTCCATAACCCATTAAAAATAATTTTGAAAAAAAAAAAAAAAAATCCAAGAAACAAACAGTATAAATGCAAGTAGTCATCAACAGCATGTTACCTCCTGCATGTCACCAAGTACTGTATCTCAAATACAATCCTGAAAAAAATAGCTCTCTAATAGCCATGGATCATTTCATGCAACACTCCATTTACTTCACAGAAATCTAGGTACTGCAAGGAGCATGACAACCAGCTCTTGGTTAATCTCTCAGCTAATCTGATAAGAGTGTTGCCAATTTTACTCCAAGCCTTACTATTTTTGATATTCCTTCTAAAATTCCATTAGTCAGTATTTTGAGAGAACCTCAAAATTTACTTTAAAATATAGTGCTTGTCCATGCAGCTACAGTAGTGAAAAAAAATACAAATATACGCCAAGTACATGATTTAGATTAAAATAAATTCAAAATTTAATTAATTAATTAAATTTTAATTAATTAAAAAATTTCATAACATTTTGTGGCTCTGGATAATGAGAACTGACAATATGATACTGTAGCTTCATTAAACTTAATGGTAGTTTGGTTTTCAGTTTTGGGCCAGGTTTTTTGTTTTTACTATTGAATCAGTTTCACATTTGTATGCATCTGCTCTCTTACTGTTTCACTAGCATGGGGAACTCACTTATGACCCCTTTGCACTTTTTAGAAAAACATTTGGGTTCTGTTTTTCAGGTTCAGCATCACAGTCTAAAGACCTAAGAAAATCTCTTATTTCTTCTGTTTCTTTTCATCCTGATTTTGATTTTTCAAAGCTATAAACCACTTTGTAGATTCATTTGACCTAGCTACCTAGCTATTAACAAAATTTTTCTTTTGTATCAACAAGAAAAATGGAGCTCCATTCAGTGATTCTGGTTCAAGTGAATGTACCAGATATTGAAGGGTACAAGGACAAAATACAACTAGTTCCTCACTTTTCTTTAGGCCGCTCAGACAAAAAAAAGGGCAGAATATGTGTTCACCATCTACAGGAATGACTAGTCAAGAGATAAAAGATCAACCTTCAGTACCACCTTTTGAAGTTTTTTTTCATAGATATACAAGATTGGTTATCAGGTGTATGTGTATTAGGCATGATAAATATAAGGACATACACTATTAGTCATGAGTTCAAGTCCAGATTTTTATATTCACATAAGGGCTCTTATGTGCCTCTTAAATCACAAGGCAGCAACTTCTCAGATAACATAGATGATTTAAACAATGTGATTTATGTCTATTCTGCAAATCCAATGATAGATAATAATAAAGTGTATTTTCCAGCACTGTACAAAACAAAATCATATTATACAGCACATAACTAAGACAGTTATATTTGCATATATAGATATATGCTGTGCTAAAGCCCACCAGCTCTAGTAGGGAGAATTTACTAGGCTCTGTTGAGTTCAAGGAATCCATAAGCTGTTGCAAAAGTTTTAAGCAAAGCCAAAAATCAAAATTCTATTTTCAATAACCTTAGAAACCTCAGTTCATCACTCAAGAACAGTAAAAACCTTCTCTGGACATCAAGATGTTTGAGAATGGGTTTTCACAGAAGAAGTTTTGACAGTATGTATTGTTACAATCTTAAACAAAAAAGACACAAAATTTGCTATAAACCACATAGGCATATGCAGCCTAAAGCAGGTGCTTTGTCTGTCTGAATCACCTCACCATTTTATTTCCAGTTCTTATAGGTAAAACATTTCCAGATGTTTCCAGGATGTATGGCACCCACATTTAGAATCTTACGAAGAGTTCTGCTTTCCACATGTCAAAAAGGATTTAATAGATCTGAAAATGGCCAACACAAATGAAACTGTATTCTTGTCAGTAAGAATTAAAGAAATAAGGATACTTCAGCCTCAAAAAAAAATAATGAGGTGTGATATATGCTCCCATTATGAGTGGCATAGAGAAGATGGACAGTAAATGATTTTTCAATGTCTTTCATAACAAAAATTACGATCAAAGAAACTGTTCAGTAGCAAGCTTCAAAACAAAAGGAGGAACTTCCTTATACTCCCCACAGTAATGCTGTGGAATTCTGTCACATAGCATCATGGATGCTAAAAGCTCACATTGATTCAAAAAGTCTTTAGAGACATTCATGTGAGAAAGGAGGAAAAAAACCAAACAACTAAACAACAACAAAAAAACCCACATCAAACCATCAGGGCTATTCAACACAAACATATCATATTTGCCTCAGAAAGCTCCTACCAGAAATCACTGGAGGATGGGTGATTCTATCACTATCTGCTTATCCTGTTCTGACATGTATCCACAGGCATTTACTGCCCACTGCTGTTAAAACAAAACAGTGACCTAACTAGACTTTTGGTATGAACACTTGTATTTTCATAGAAAACACAGAGGAACAAAGGCTTAAAAAAATGTTCAAAGACAAGGAGGTGTAAACTGATCAGTTGTGAACATGCCACATGTATATATGTATATATATACATATTTATTTATTTATTTATGAGCAATTGTTTTCTGTTTCTGCACAGGTCAAATATTTCATTAAAGTATGTAGCAATCTCTATCTCCAACAACTTGAGAATTAACACATAGCCAGTTCTTCTTCATTATTTTAAACACTTCCAATCCAGTCTTCTTTCTCCTCTCCTTCAGTATCTTATATCAGTATATAAGTGAGTTTTCCCTCACTGAGCTGCCTTTCACTGCTCTGCACATTTTTTTATGTAGTATTTCCTCACTCCTCAATGAGATTGTACTGCCTAATAACTGGAAAAATCATTAGAATTTCATAGAATGGTCTGGGTTGGAAGGGACCTTAAAGATCACCTGGTTCTAACACCCCTGCCATGAGCAGGGACATCTTCCACTGGATCAGGTTGATCAAAGCCTCATCCAAGCTGGCCTTAAACACTTCCAGGGAGGGGGCATCCACAACTTCCACAATTTAATGGTATTAGGATGATTTAATGCCTATACCCTAACAGTAAGCCAATTCACACATCCCTTTACCTCATCACATTATCACAGGATCTAAGGAAATCTGAAGGTAGTAAAGCAGCAGGCATAAGTCTAGGAAATTTGTGGCAATTATCTGATTTTAAATGAAATTAAATTATTCCTAATTTCTACAGTATGGCAGAAGAATTAAAAAAAAAAAAAACCTATTCTCCCAAAGCACTCCTGAAAGTAAAAGACTCTGAAATTCAGACAAAAGTAAAATGGTTAAAATTTAAGCAGGGAACTGCCTAATTAATAGGACTGGCAACCCAGAAGTATCGTTTGCAGCTTTTAATGTTAAAAAATTTAACTTTCTCTCTCAGATGTATTATTAACACATGTATAATATATATGACAGACTATATGTACCTACAACAAATGAAAGGGGAAGATTAAAGCTTAAAATATTTTTTTTTACATTACCATAGTTCAGAAATTTTAGGCAGTTACCTACATTAACGTAATTTCTTACCCTTTTGTGTATCCATTCGCACACAAGTATGTAATTAAATTTATAAACAAAAATACTTTTGTGGTACAGAATCAATCTGGCACATGACACAAACTCACAATCTTTGCCATTTTTGCAATCTCATAAACTGCAACTTCATTTAAACTAAAACCTGCTTGCGGACTCTGAAAGCTGCACCAATAACACCACAAAAGGCACAAAACTCAATCTGCTGGTTTAGGATTAAGTAAAAATTTTTGGAGGCTAACTTTGTACCAGCTGTCTTTATCCTGGATTAAGTGTAATTTTTCCTCACAGAGCTAAAACAAAACCTTAAACCTGGTTTAAACTCCCTACCAAATTTGGTGATATTTCAGTAGTTGATCTAGATAAAATTTGATGTCCCTGCCCAAAACAGTGGGGTGGGACTAGATGATCTTCAAAGGTCCCTTCCAATCCAAACCATTCTATGATTCATTCTATCTATGATTCTGTTCTATCATATGGTGACCTGCTGCAGAGCAGATAAAATGTTAAAGGTCATGAATTTGCAACTCCAGACACATTGCTGCAAAATAGTCAAAAGATCTGATCACAAAAGACAGCTGCAAAGTTCACCACATTATCACACCTAGCACACCTCCTTTCCAAAGGCTTGATACTAATCAAATAGAGAAAGGGACAAGAGGTAGATCCCTAGAACAAAACAAACAAACAAACAAACAAAAAAAACCACTAAGAAGCACAGCTTATTAAAGGGAAGTCAGAGCAAAAAATGGACAACAATAGCAAGTTAACAGCACAATATATTACAGTACTTACCCTCACCAACCTCAAAGTCCTTGAATGCAAGTTCTGAACCTGAGTCATCAAGCAGGATTTCACCATTTAAGGTGAACATCATAGTGTGCTCATTCATGTCAACCATACAACCAACAACATCTCCAGCCAACCAAGAGCGGCCAAAATGCTCATTACCTTGATGCCACCGCTGTGCCTGAAAAGGATTTAAAAGAATTTAAATGAATAATAGTGACAATATATGTTTTCCTCTCTCCCCTAGTGGTATAGCTAATAATTAGCGGCCTCAATTAAGACAGCACTCAAATTAATACTTTCACAGTATATCATTCCAAAACAATGCCTGTGAGTATTCCAAGCTGACTTTGAAAATGGAAATCCAACAATTAACTTCCTGCAAGCACTCCTCACATCAGTATTGTAAAACGTTGCTAAGTGAGCTGAAAAGGAAAATTGCTATTTCAACATTTTAGTAACATGTAAGACCATGGCTTATTATTCTGCAGCAGCTCCATTAAAGACCCGTAATGCAAATCATATGCTATCAATTACAATGTCAAATAGCTGCTTCAAAAACATTTTTTAAGCAATTGCTTTTATTTAATGTAGTAGCCTACAAACTCTATTGCTTTTATTTACTCTAGTAGCCTACAGATTCATTGCTTCCAAACAAACTTTACTGTATTCTTAAGTATAATTTTTAAAATGTTGCATACAAAATAAACTAAACTTCCTATCATATCATATTTTGGAAGGAACAGAATTGTCTGTGGATGGGACAAGCACTCGGAGCTTCTGATAGATTCCAGAATAGCTCAGGGCATGATTCGTATGACTGACCTTACTACAAAGGCTTTGGATGGGGTCTTGGATTGGAATTCTAATAAATAAGTGTCTATTAAGAACTACTAAAACAGGCATAAAACAAATCAGTGTTAATAAGTTTGCTATTCATATATTCCATCACAAATAGGTTTTTATCCTCTGTATCCATCCTGAAAATCCTACAAAACAAATGAGCCCTTCTGGGTATCCCGAAGGTCAGAATCTTTTCTCCAACCAAGGAGAGAACCCATCAAAATCAAAGACAAGAAATTCCTTTGTGGATTGAGACCTAAAGGTCAAAACCTAACACATAGAAGGCAAACTTCTACACAGCTATTCTAGTAAAGACATAGGATTTAATAGTTCACTTCAGCCAATTGGATATTTTACAGAAATTTTTCAGTTCTCTTTGTAAGGCATCTTCCCATGTAACACGAGACTGGAAAAAAATATAAATTCCAACAACTTGAATAAAATATATCTTGAGAGTTTGACCTGATCAGGAACAGCCAGGAATACTTTTGATTTCTGTCACATATTGTAATAGTAATAAAGGAAAATATCCCCAACTTCAGATACAAGAAACATTTTGACAAGAGTTATCAGTAGCCTTAATAGCAATTATGCTTTGGATAGTGGAAGCACTTGCCTTCGTACTGAAATAAAATTTTAATGAGTCATTTAATCTATTCTGATGAAAATCAGTAACATATAAAATAGTTTGTTTTCCTTTGTCTTTTTACTACTAGATTTCAATCTGTCATTGTCTCATGCAGAGTTAAATTTGAGCAAAAATTACTGGTTCTATCACACTTCATTTACTCCACACTGTAAGGATTTCCATGAAAACCTAGGTATATACTTTGTAGCCTTTACTTTCCTAAAAAAAAAAATAAAACCCTCCTATCAAAGTTTGCCTCAAACACTTACTTCTAATAATCTAAACCATATTTATTCCCTAATGGCGCTTCTTATAGAGAGAAAAACAAAGTAAAAATTTAAAGAAATTATTCATAGTTAATTACAGCTCTACTAGTATTTTGAATTTCAGTAAGTCACTTAGATTTTCAATGCTTTTGGAATCACTCATATTATTACAGATGAACACATACAAACCTTAAAGCCATCAAAAACAAAAGCTTCTTCATCTGAGCCAAGCTCCTGATCTGGCAGACAACCCGGCCTGGTCCAGCCAACTCTCATGTCTCCTGCAGTAACTGCCTCAAACTCAAAGTACCACTTCCCAGCCTTCACTGCGTAAGTCTTTTCTGTGCGGAAGATCCTGAATTTTTCCATTATCCCACTGCACACGTCCAATCTCATCGCTGTAAGATTTAAAAAAAACCTTTAAAAGTAAAGGAAAAAAACCCAACATAGAAAGTATTGTATTCAACTACAGACAAAATGAAGGCAGTGAAAAAAGGCAAAGGGATCCCTTTGAGCATAGGCATGCAAAGAAGAAAGTGTCTGCAGAACAGCCTTATGGGCAAAGTGTCCTTGCTCACTCTGAGGAATCGGCATGCTCAGGTACCTCTCTGAAATTACTACACTAATTCATCCAGCATGGGGGCGGGGGATGGGGGGAAAGGAGAACTTCGAAGTTGGAGTGCTGTTACAGGGCTACGATCCATACTGGGATCACAGAAACTTGGTGGGACAACTCACACGACTGGAGTATTGTAAAGGATGGATAAATGGTTTTTTAGGAAGGAGAGGCTGGGAAGATTATGAGGAAGAGTTGCCCTTTATGTGACACAGCAGCTGGAATGCATGGAGAACTGCTTTGGGATGGTTCAGGAGCCAGTTCAAAATTTCTGGGTCAAGATATGCAGGCAGACCCATATGGGTGCTCTAGTGGAGTACCCCAAGGGTACCTGGGCCTACAGAGGTATTGGAGCCAATGCTGTTTAACATCTTACTTTATGACCTGGATAATGGAACAGAGTACATTGACAGCAAGACTGCAGATGACACAAAACTGGAAAGGTCAGCTGATGAACCAGATGGTTGTGCTGTCATTCTGAGAGATCTCAACAGGCTGGAGAATTGGGCTGAGAGTAATCTCAGGAAGTTCAACAAGGGGAAATGCAGTCCTGCACCTGGGGAGGAACAGTCTCAGGCAACAGACTACACTGGGGGCTGAGCATCTGAAAACGAGCTCAGCAGAGAAGGATCTGGGGGTCCTGGTACAGAAGTGGAACATAAGGCAGTAATGTAGCCTAGCATCAAAGAATGACAGAAGTATCCTGGACTGCGTAAGGAACAGCCTTGCCAGCAGGGGCAGGTTGTTGATCCTTTCCCTGTAGTTGGTACTAGTGAGGCCACATCTGGAGTGCTGGGTCCAGTTCTGGGCTCCCCAGTGCAAGAAAGACATTGATTTACTGGAACAAGTACAGCACAAGGCCATAAAGATGAGTAAGGGGCTGAAGCATCTTTCTTATGGGGAGAGGTTGAGAGAGCTGAGACTGATCAGCCTGGAGAACATAAGGCTCAGGAGGAAATCTCATTTACGAGTAAAAATATCTGGTGAGAGGCAACAAAGAAGAGTGAAACAGACTCATCTCAGTGGTGCCCAGTGACAGGAAAAGAGGCAAGGGATACAAGTTAATACACATGAAATTCCATCCGAACACAAGAAAACATTTTTTACTGTTGGAGTGTTCAAACACTGGAACAGGTTGCCAGAGAAGTTGTGGAAACTCCATCCTTGGATAATTAAAATTCATCTGGACATAGTTCTGGGCAACCTGCTTTAGCTGACCATATTTGACCAGCTAATCTCAAGAGGTCCCTCCCAACCTCAATAATTCTGTGGTTCTGTGTACTGGGTTCTCAGTTATTAAAAAAAACAAACAAACAAACAGAAAAAACCCTAAAAAAAACCCCAACACCACAAAAAACCAAACACCACAACACTAAACATACAAACCCCAACAAAATATAGACAAAATTAAAGACAGAAAAGACAAACACTTGTCTTTGAGACAAGATTCCTCATTTGAGACATCTTTACTTAGAGACTGTGATCAATTCACCTAATCTTTTCATTTATATTGTAAAAGTCAGATTTCTTATGTCATTGTTATAAAAATCTATTACTATATTTCTTTGTTATTATAATCAATAATAGAAGGAAAGTTGAAATTTAGATGTTTTTGCAGAAGCAATGGAAACTGGAGGATAGGAATCATAAAAGGAATTCTTGCATGAAGCTTAAACAACAAAAATACCAAAGGAATTTTACCAATGCTTCAGGAAAAAATATATTAGCTTCTGCTAAGTTAAAGGGCAGCAAGTCTGGAAAACATAAAGATGCTCTTAAGAAGGGTATAAAAGTGGTGTTAAAGGCAACTCCAGTTCAAGGCGAGGCAAGTTACAGTTTAAGAAAAAAGGAAAACCTAGTCATTACCAATTTAGAAAATATTATTTAGTCAGTGAAATAACAGAAACAACAAGATGCCAAGTTTGAACTGTGTTGACTGTTCTCCTTCATTCTCTCTCATATTGTTGAACAGATAATCAGATGAATACAAGAATCCATAAAGTGCCTTAAAACTGCCAATTCTCACTTCAAAGTTACTGTTTGTCAATTTTCAAGCTGAAATAAAGAAAAAGAGCTTGTTCACATTTCTTACCTAGCGCAATAAAGTGTAAAATAAATTAACATTAACAGCTGTGTGAAAACAAAAGCTTTCACAGACACTGATTCATTAAGTATCTGTAGCATGATAACATGTGCTTATCTTATCATAGCTTACTATGTTTCATTCCAAAATTCTCTTAATTGGGGGTGATTCCTAACAAGCTAGTTTAAGAGTGTTTAAGTTATAATTACCTGACAAACAGTGAATTTTAAGTATCTTTTCTCAAAGACCAAAACAGCTACACTAAGAGTTTTAAAGGAGGCTAAAGTTAAACTTGTGACACATTCAACTTATTATTATGTAGTATCTTCTGCTAAAATAGCTTAAAGTACAACCTTGTATGGTGAATACATACAAGCCTCCACTGTTTCTTACTTATTTTACACAGTCCTATAGTCTGTTTCTGACACTTATTTCCATGACCTTACTATCAATTCAAACCATAAGGTATCTTGAAATGACAAAAACCACACTTTAAAAAGATTTAAATGATTTCACAAAGTACAAGAAGTGATACTGAATCAAAATCTTGATTTTTCTTTCTTAAATTTTCTTGACTACTCTATTCTCTGGTATTTTATACAAGTTTCTTTCCATTCATCAAATCCTGTAACTCGGGGATTACTGACTCTTTTTCTCAGATTAGGAAAAACAATGCCTAAAGTATTCTGCATCTTCTTCAACAAATTTGCAAGGTATTAAAGTCTGTGCGGCCTTTGAAAATTCAGCATTCCAGTCTGATCATTGTAATTCCTCCTCTTCCCCAAGTTTGTCATAAGCTCAAATACGTCTGCACCTATCTATGCGTTTGTTAGACCATGTTAAGAACTCACTTTCGCTCCTCAGTCACATCAAGGTCCACATTTCTAATATTGTCTTGAATAGTCTACAAAATTAGGTCCCTCAGAACTTACTATCACTTCTCATGCCACCATATGCCTGACATCTTTTAGGTCAGGCTTATTAAGTTTCTTGTAAGCAAATCTGACCTCTCTGCCACATAATTCTTTATCAGTAAAATTTTCTCTTTTATGGTCTACACAATAAATTCCTTTAAAACACTTCTGAAGATCCTTAGTACCTCACCTATACAGGAGATGAACCCTCAAAAAGCATGGGAACTGAGATTAAATTTATATTCTAAGTAACCTAATGCTTTACAGATTCTAAGCATTCTCAAAAATACAGCTGCCGTGGGAAACCAGGAAGTAAAAAAAAATAGTAATAAAGCATAAAAAATATAGAGCTTTGTAAATCAATGTTTAAAATAAAATTAACGAATGGAGATGCAGAACACCACTAGAGGGCTCTAAATCCTTTAATAACAGCATGAGTTTCAGCTGATGAGAGATCCTTATGACATGTTTTATGCATCTCAAAAACTTGAGAGGATCACAAACTGTAAAATCTAAATCCCCAAAATGAGTATAAAAATCTTTTGCTGAATGAAATTCCAGTCTTTGTTTAAGAAACACCAGTTTGCGGGACATAGTTCTGCAGGTCCTTTCCTCCGGGAATTTTGCAACAGGATTGATGACACCTTTCAGATGCAAGGATTGCAACTGTGTTCTTTACATTTCCTTAGTAACTTCATGCACAGAACAAGCTCAAGTATCTCTGCATAATAAGAAAAACTAAAACTTTCCAGCAGTTCATTCCCAAGAAAAGGCAGGGACACACAGTTCTCAGAGCTATAAATGAGAAAAGGGTATTAATATTGTTCAGTGGAATTTGAAGGAGATTGTGTAAAATGAGCATGCTCTCTTTCCTTCTCACCCTCCACCACAAGACAGCCCCTTTATCTTCACAAGAGGCAAAAGCCTCCTATATCAGCCAACCCACCTTCTTGGAACCAAGCAGAAGCCATGCTTGCTCCCTCTATGCAGCATCTCCTTCCCACAGCGGGAGGGGAAGAAATTAGAAGATTATGCAGCAGCCTTAAACTCTCCAGACTAGGCAAAGGCAGATTTAACAGTGAGACTGGGGCATTTTGCCACCAACACAATTTGTTCCACCAGGAAACTGTTTTGCCCATTCAGCGATCCAACCTTGTTACACACTCATGTTATCAGTGATGCCTCATATTTAGAAACGTAATTTAATGTCAGCCTCTCATAAAAGCTGAGGATCACAGAATTTATGTGCTTTGGAAAATAAATTTAAATGGCAGGTTCCCTGCGTACGGTTTGGGTACAAGTTAGATCTTCTGCAGAAACACTTTACTGAAGGTCTATGGCCCAAATAGATTCAAAAAAAAAGCCAGAAAAACAATCATTTATTAATCAATATATTGATAGGATAAGGTTTTAGATGGGTCTCAAATTTTCCACACTCTGCTGACATTACAAGGATGTAAGTTTCAATTTTGATTTGATTATTCCATATTTCCATATCTCCAAATGAACTTCTAAGATATGACTGCTGAGGGTTTACAGCTATTAAGTTAAAATTTCCTTTTTATATGTGCAGTTAGGTGTTCCAGAATGACAGTACAGTACCAAAAATGTCCCTCTTATGTTCCATCTTACAACTTGATCTTAGCATAACAGAAAACTGTTGTTTTAAAACTCAAAATCTATAAAAGAATTTATTTGTCTATTATGTCTCCTGCTTTCTTTTACTTTCTTAACATTTTATATTCTGTAGTTGCTGAGGAAAATGTTGAATACCATTTCTTTAAAACTTCTTTTAGTAAAGTTTATATCGTTTTCAATTTTTTTCTGTTTGGGATGTCTCAAACTCAAACTACGTATGCTGAAAATACTGCTCACAGTATCAATAAAATATTCAATTTGGCAACGATGCAAATTCAAAAACATTTGTGAAAAGTAAGTTAAAATTTACCTATAGTCTATTCAACTTCAAAGACCCCAGAAAGTCCAGGAAGCTTAAGTGCTTTAACAGACTATCTAATTCTAGACTTGCAGTTTGACATTTATAGAAATTTGGTTTGTAGGCATTTGTCTTTGAAAATTTAATCTTTTATCTTTAATTGTTTAAATACATGATTGTACATGAACTGTAGAATTCTTCATTATTTAGAGTTAAAATTGTAGGAATATAAAACTCACATCATCTGCCTTTACATACAATCTTTTGCTTAGCAATTTTGCTATTCTGTCTTGAAATAACAAATATTGGAGTAATTAAGTTTTTAATTAAAAACTTAATTTTAGATTGGGGAACTTCAGGTATTTATGCACATATTTAAAATGTAACTATACATTTTATTCTCTGGCATAAGATCCTATATTGAGCAAGATGACAAACATATTTCCCTGATTTTCTGTATTTTAGGGTTGTGCCTTATAGTATTCACAGTCCTGATTTAGTTTTGACTTACCTGAACTATCAAATCTACAAAATGAATAGTGAAAAAAAGTGTATGAAATACTGAGAAATTGTATTACTGATTTAAAATGTAAAATGTTTCATTCTGTAATTCTTCATTTGAGGCCACAGGACAAGAAAAGGAAACAATAAGGAAAGTAAGATCAAAGGGAAATATAAACAACAGGAGATGAAGAAAAGCACCTATGAGCTTTGGAGATACCTGTTCAGATTGTTTTCTTGGACCCATAAATTCAGTAGTGGAGTAGAATATTTTATTCTTTTTTTGAGAGAGAGAAGAACAAAACAACAAAATTAATTACCATGATCTTGATCAGGAGCTTCCAGATTGTAACCATAGCCTAGAAGGGTACGGACTGCTTCCCGAAGGCTGTCTTTGTTCGACTTCTTCGTCCGATCATCCAAAAGAGCATAAGGTACAAGACGAGGATTTCGTCGATTTTTCACATCCTGCATAAGTATGAAAAATCAATTCAATTTCAGAAACTGCTTTGTCTTGAAGACAAAAGTGTCCCATAGTAGCATTATAAAAATTACTGTCTATACCAACTGAAATAAAGGAATTGCAAATACAGCAAGGATTCAAAGAAGTTGCAATAGTTTAGGAACTAGTAGCAACACTGAATTTACTAAAAAAAGCAATAAAGCATAAATAAATGAAACTGTGTGGCTTATACCTGCTTTCATTTTCCATCAAATTTACTTAATAGGATAACAATACAAACAATAAGAACAGCGATAAATGCAGTCTGGCTGAAAAGTCAAAGGGATTATATTTTGTATGCTGTTTATGAAGCAGTTACCATAACAAGAAGCTAGTACATACCTAAAGCTCAGAGACATTACTGTTCCATATATACAAACATATAGGGTTTTTTTTAATTATAGCATTAAACAAGATATATAAAAACCTCAAAGAACAAGCAATATATAAACAAATGAAAAAAACCACTACTAATTAAAAACATCAATAAATATGTGCAATACTAATTAATAAATACTAAAATGGATAATAAATCTGTGCCTTACTATGTCAAATACTTAAAACACGTATTTATCCAAAATAAAGGGTCTTGTAAGAACATGATTAATGTCCTTAATGAGCAGAATTTTTGTAATAGGTAATTTAATGTAACCTCTCCTCCCACTGAAATTAAAGTATTGGTAAGGTTTAATCTTTGTATTTTAGGTTTATTAACACAACATTGATCAGGTTTTCCTATAATACAAAACTATCTTATTTGAAAGCATTGTTTAACTGGATTATCTATATGACTAACATAATTTTTAGTGACTAACAGAACTGTTTTCTTGCTTACATCTCACTTCCTGTCAGCATTTGTTGGCAGTGAGAGAAACCATACAAAGTATTCTCCATGTTCTTCCTAATAACTTATTAAAAAAAATAAAATAAAATAAAATAAAATAAAGGACTGGACATATAAAAAAAACAACCAAACAAACTTGCTGTTTGTTCTCTTGGGTACTAATAGCAAAGATATTGAGAGGCTTTTATGATTGGTCAGACTTATTAAGAAGTGCAAAAGTAGTGCCTCTTATTTTAGAAAATAGTGCCTACAGTGAAAGTATCTTACTACTTTTATAGCACTACAGTTCTACTTTTAGGAAAGCATGTGGTTTCCATTCTACCTTTGCAGGCAGAAAGGAAATAGTACTTCCATTCTGACAAATACCTGCAGGCATATTTTGTTGTCCTTCAAATGCTTAGATACAAGGCACTCTGCCTTTTGCCTTATGGTAAGTAAATACTAAAGTGCAGTTATTAACCAGTGCTTGATGAAATCTGGTCCTACCAGTAATCCTTCTAGGAGAAGGAATATTACAAGACAAGCATTGCCTATATGCTAAAAGGGCTAAAAGAAAGATAAAAGATAATGCATTCCTGGGGACACAAATTACTACACCATATCAGTTCTAGTTATATTCAGTGGGAAGGACAGTGACAGGGCCAACACAAGGACCATCTGAGGGGACTACTTCCCATATTTATTCCAAACACTGAAATTGACATCATCTTTTTCCAATATTTAATTTGGTAAATGTGGAAAAGAGCTGCTTCTAGAACAGAAAGGACTAAACAAATGTTGAAGTAAATGTTATAAAGAATTAATGTAAGAATATTCACACTAATGTCAGAGATTAAATACCACAGGTTTAATTATTTGTCTTACAAAGGACATAAAAAGAAAAATAATCTCCTCTAAAACACTGTATGTCAAGAGATATTGTGAAATACTGTCTTTTAAAATAATCAGAAGTTTGGAATAACAATTATGTAATTTCTTATCCATGATATGCAGTTAGACTAATGCACTAGTAATCGCCATAGCAACCATTAACACACAATAATGGACTGCCAATCAGCCAATAACAATGTACAATAATGAAATATAGTATAAGTGCTTGAAAAAATGAGTAGAAAATCAGAGACAAAAAAAGGCATAAAGAAATCATAAATATTAAACAAAACTCAGTTTTACAGATTTTTTTTTTCCTTTGGTCTAGTTTTATTTAATATCGTGACCTTTTTCACCCATTCAAGACTTTAGCTACTTCTTTAAATATTAATATGACAAGGGATATTTTTGTTAATAATTTTGTTCCTTTTTTCACTATGAGATATATATCTCAATTTTGAATGTTTTACTAATTGCTGAACTAAGAACTGTTACTGTTATACTCATCATATGTTTTTGTACTAATGATCTTCTGCACCTCTGTGGTTTAAGTGTAGCTAATAAAAAGAACAATCCTACACAGTGATTGAGCTTTGCACAGTCACAATCAAGTCAACAAAAAAACTGATTAGCTAAGAGTGGTAATTTTTCTGAGTATATTTGCAATTCCTACATAGACTTAATTCTTCCTATTCACTACAGAAAACATTATTTTGTATTGCAGACTGTTAAAAGAATGAAAATTCACGCTAAGTTTTTAATCTTTTGACAGAATTTTCCAGGTTTGACCATCTAATGCTTCATCAGAAGACTCTGTTTTGTATAGAGTTTGTCTGGCAACTACTTGTTCACCAAACCATTTGAAAGAAAAAGTAATAAACTTGACAGACTTAAGAGGTGGGCCCATGAACAACTTACGAAGTTTAATAAGGCCAAGCGTAAGGTTCTGCACCTGGGTTGGGGCAACTCCAAGCAATACATGCTGGGCAGAGAATGGATCAAGAGCAGCCCTGGGGAGAAGGACTGAGAGCCTGGAGAAGAGAAGGCTCTGAGGAGACCTTCTATTGGCCTTCCAGTACCTGAAGGTGCCTACAGGAAGGCTGGAGAGAGACTTCTTACAAGGGCAGGTAGTGAAAGAACAAGGGGTAATGGCTCTAAACAGGTTTAGATTAGATATTAGGAAGAAATTATTTCCTGTGAGGGTGGTCAGGCACTGGAACAGGTTGCCCAGAGAAGTTGTGGATGTTCTCTCCCTAGAAATGTTCAAGGCCAGGTTGGATGAGGCTTTGAGCAACCTGATCTAGTGGAAGGTGTCCCTGCTGATGGCAGGTGGGTTGGAACTAGGTGATCTTTATGGTCCCTTCAAACCCAGACCATTCTGATTCTGTGAAAAGAAATCTCCTCCATAAGACCAAACTTAAGCTTGTTGATAAGATTCTGTTTCAAATGGTTTGAGCTGGGTAGTACACATGAAGTTTATATAATTATTCTGTTTTGAATTCAGAATCTATCATATCACAGAAAATAAATGTTTAAAAAGCACCTATATATCTTATTACACAACTTTGTCTACATTTAATGTAACACAAACGTTGCATTATTAATTTAGAATTTAATTTTGAGTTACTTAAGTAAAAGAAAGCATTGTAACCACGAAAAGTTGAAATGCCTGGCAGAATACGCCCCGACTATAAATGGAGGAAACTAATAATAAATAATGTTAAACTTGAGTGATGTAACACTGACCATGAAAAGTCAGTATTACTTTATACAGTGTACACTACAGATTTTGCTATATACAGCATAGATAAAGAATTATTTGAATCAGTAAACATATACTTATTTGTAAGGTATAAATGGATCTGAAATAGGTGACAACTGGTCAACAGTGGCACTAACTGAATATAGCTCTTAAAAGTAATAGATAAGAACCACAGAAAAAAAATATCTAAACACATACACCTTTTATCAATAAGCCTTTTAAAACTTCCATTACAGGCAATGAACACTGCTGCAAATTAATTCACAGAGGAAACATATTGTGACCTGACAGGTGCAGAACTGCACTAATTTGTTCAGTGAGTATGTGACATGTAGATACTTGATCTAGTGCACTCAGTCTAGCAACTGGTCTCGCAACTTGTATAGACAGATGTCATGTCAGAGTAAGAATGAAACAAGAGGAGTGTCCATACTGTCTACAGCAATAGAAAACCACAGTCAAATTCCATAAGCAGCTCTAAAAGAAGAACCTATTACAGTGTGTAGTAAAGTTGTACTCTTTGGAAGTAACTCAGTAACAACAAAATCTCATATAAACCTCTAAAAGACATCCGAAATTATAAAGAATAATATAGTTTTCAGAGCTATAAATGTGATACTGCAAACATATGCACTCCTGGGACTTCCCAAAGTTTTGAGAAGTTCAGAAACAGCATAGATCTCTGGACTAAAAGGAACAAAAAGACACTAGAAATATACTAGTGTCTGTCAGAATGAAAGACAGGAAAAAAACTGAAAAAATGAAAACACAGACTAGGAAGAGTGCAGGAAAAACATGACAATAATTTAACGGGATTATAAGTTTTGTGATTTAAAGAGTTGTACAGATACATATTCTGTGTGGTACTGAAATGATTTTGTTCTCATAACCAAGGCTGTTAAATGACAAGTACAAAGCAAATGTATTACAGTATATATTCAATGAGAGAGATGTGCTGTTGTTTTTCTAGCTTCATTTGCACCATTAGAAAACACTCATTCCACAGCTGTGAATTGATTCTGCTTGCTGCCATGTCTGTGGATCTTGCACTTCTCCAGAGATTTCTAAGGAATTGCCACAACAAAGGCATTTGTGAACTTGTCAGCAATGTTGTCAGAAACCCAGCTCAGTAAGCCAATGTGAAAGTGTGCAGCATATACACTGCGAACGGGATCATTTCACCAGACATTTACATATCTCATTATCAAGAGGTCTGGCTTTTCTGTATTTATTATGGCAGCTCATGTTTAACCATAAATCGTTACAATTAAAATTATTTTATAGGGGGAAAAAGCAAAAACAGAATTCTAAATTGGTATTTACTAAGTCACTTCAAAATTCTAGAATCATTAGAACTGGAAAGCACAGTAGAGTCCTCACTAAGCCATATTCTTGTCAATGCTAACATATATCCTAAATGTATCCACCCAAAGCAAAAGTTGTGTTCCTAACTTGGCATACTAGCAGCTGAGTTCTGTCCTTAGTAGTATGTGTATCCTTTGAAATATGTGCACAGCTTCTACCATCTTCAACGAGGATCGTTCCCTTATGGAATGTCTCGCAGAATGTGCCCCGAATATAAACGGAAGGAACCAACATATCATTATTAAATAAGGAAAAATGTGAAAGTGAGGTAACATAAGTAGTTTTCACAAAGACAAGATTCTTTTTCATGTATATTTAATGGCAAAAGAAGTGACAAACTTTCAACTTATTATTTTTCTAATACATCCATATTTCCTTAGTCTGAATTTCCAGAACAGTGCTTCTCTTGCATTGCAGCATGAGGCAGTCTAAGACCTGCTCCTGATCAAACAGTGATTTCATATGCTTTCTACAAAAATCTAAAAAAAGTAAGAAAGATTCTGACTTAAAAAAACCAAGCATTTGGGGCCAAAAATAAAATCAGATTTGATAATTTATTCACAGTCCTGGCTAATTATCCTAAGACAGGAAGTGCAGAGCATCTTTTAGGTTGCTGATTCTTATAATCAATTGTTAAAGCTGTAGGTTTTTTAAATATTTTTTTCCTCAATATAAGTGACAGGATTTGATTGTTAGGTTATTAAGCTACAAGACAGAATATAACATAAAGAAAAAGATAGACACCCTTTGACTAACCTATCTGCATATGTGACAATGCATATAAGCAAAATTTGAAAGTCAGAATCTTTGTCTGTGACCCCCACAACCAGTGGGGAGACCTAGAAGTCATGTATTCAGGAAGGGGAAGGAGGTGGCTAATGTACTCAAAATTATTTTCAATTGCTTTCTGATCTCTAAGCTTGACTCTTTTTTCTCCCTTTCTGTCTTTTCCTTACTTATATAGAAGTTGGGATTCTCCTGTACACACAATATCACAGTTTTATGAATGTAAACCAGTAGTTCAAGTTCACGGATAAATTATGTGAGTTCTGAATAGTTTCCATTTGATGGTGAAAGTTTAGTCACAAATTTATCCTTTTATACTTCAGTGCTATTTTTCAATCAGCTTATTATGCAAAACTCATTTAAAATGAGTTTAAAATATCAAAATCCATACATGTTTAAAAAAAAAAGCCAAAAAAAAAGCCCTCTCTCTCATAGCACAAATGTTATTAATTTCCTTTACTTACACCAAGGCTATATTTGTTTGGATCTATCATCACCATTATCTGTCTTTGATAATCTACCACTTCCCCAGTTCAGAGAAGACCAGCATGCTGGCAACCACGTTTTCCCTTAAAGGGACACTGTCAAGTATTTTCATACAGATTTTGTGCTTGGTTTTCCACTTACCGCTGTTAATTATTACATTATTTTAAGCAAAAAATATGTATTTTTCCTACCTTTGTTGTTCCTTCTTGCTCCCTTCATGGAGCAATAAGCTACAGTAAGTCTGTTCTACTAAAAAAAAATACTTGTTTATGATCAGTGTCATCACAGCTGTCAGCACTGTTCTGGGAACAGGATTTATTAGTTAACTCGTGCTCCCTCTGCTGGCTGGCTGGTTGGCTCTGCAGCAGCGGAACAAAAATACTGTGTAGTCATGCACATATCTTCATGTTAAGAAAAAATCCTGACAAGCAACGGTGGATTTAGAAGAAAAAAAAAATCTAGAACTTGGAAGGCATTTTCCTCAGCAGATTATAGAAGGAAAGAAATGGTTTATACATGAACTACTTGACAGTATCCCTTTAATTTTTTCATATTATATAATCCCCAAATTATGAAGCATTCATGATAGAACAGACCTACAAAATCATCTAATCCATCATACAGCCACAGCATGACTGCTGTTTATAACATATTTCCCAGTGATTAATTCATCTACTTTCAAACCTCCGTAAGCTTCTTTCCCTTAGGAAACTATTTCATAGCTTTGCAAGATCTGTTTATAGTACTATACAGCAGAACATCATGTCACTTTATTAAAGTACTGTAACACGTCACAGTAATATGGTGGGATGACAAAATATAGCCCATGAAAAAAATCCATTGTTGGAGTCAAGCAGAAGCACACAGCAGTGTGGACAACAGCTAGCAGATTGCTATGTCATACGTATGTCAGCTAAATGAGAAGCATCTTTGCATTGCACTCAGAAAGGAGCATCTTGCTCTTCTGCTCTCTTCTTTTGACTTTTAATGACTTGTAAGCACTATTGGAACTCAGCTGTCTGTCTTCTCTCCTGAAGAAAATATACTTAATTATTTGAGAAGGTAACTGAATAAAGAGGAAATAAACCTTGACACTCCAAGCATGGAAGCTTCTACAGGACATGCTATTGGTGAGAAACCATACATGAGACTACTGTAATTTGTCTGCCAAGAATAAGAGTACAGCATATTTATAATCTTGTTGATCTGTTTCCTGAAAGTCATGAATATTCCTGAGCTCTTGATGATCTTTAACAATCACTCCTGTTGAAAGCATAACTGTGACACTGTTCACTGCACCATTGCATTATATTCTCAATAACAGTTCCCAACTCAACACACAAAAGTCTTCAATTGGTTTGAATGAATCAGACCCAATAAAATATGTGGATGTTTAAAGCAGAAGCAGCCAAAACTCTGATTAAATGTCTTTCCAACTCTGAATGTGATCAGCTTCATAGGCACTTAAGCTTTTTACTTTTAAATTCTCCAGGTTCTGCTTTGCATACTCATAATTGTCTTTGTCTTGGTAAAGAACAGTTCAGTGTTGATCATATACCTAGGCTCAGTCAATATTTAGAGTAGAAGCATTTCTCTAAGTCTCTTACAGAAAGTCTAGTAGTCAAAATCAGATCGTGATTCAACACTGACTTCAAACATCTCTGAAAACCTAACAAGAGGCTATCTTTTTATTTTAAAACTTAGCAGGTCTAAGTGATAGAGATAATCTCTTTAAATAACGTGTCCTTGGCCATCAAAATGGATCTAGATACCTAATTCCTCTTTGTCCTATTTGATATCTTTGAGGATATAGGTTTTTAAAACACTCGTGAAAATGGGTAATGCACAGTTCAGTAATTACAAGACTAAGGGATTTAAAACTATACCTCTACCTTCCACAAATTTTCTCATACCAGACTATAGATTTTAATAAGTGAGTGCAGATTTAACTCATATGTTGAACTTTTTCATCCATTGAGCAGGGCATTTATTAGGAAGGGAGCCTAGGGGAAGCCTGAGTTCCAAGGCTGGCCCTCAGGACAGAATTTTAAGAGTCAGTAAATAAAATGCAGAGAGCTGTTCCATGAGTAGATCACACAGTCCTCTTCTTTCCCTCTCTTCACAGGGCCACAGTGTTTTAGATTCAATAGTAAGGTCAGTCTCTTTCCCCAGGCACAGTGTTGAGAACCTAAGACCGGCTTCACGATTCTTCTGACACCAAGCTGAAGTGTTTTATTTTGGGTTACATCCCACCCTAAATTTGTCTACTCAATGTTTTTATTTTATATTCTTAAACCAAAGTTGTGGCCTGGGGCAAGTCCACCGTCTTTTGGTAACCACAGTAAAACTAATGAGTGATTACTATCACATCAACACCTCTTCAAAAGCAGAACCTTCTATATCAATAGGCACATCAAAACACACATAAAAACAGTATATAAACACATTGCATAGCTGTAAAGGAGAAACTTTTTTCTTATTGCTCCCCACCGCCACTATTATCATTCCAAACCCAGTAACACTGCAAAAGTCTTTGATAGCATAATTTAACTGCCTTTCTTACTTAATACCTCACTAATTCAGAAAATATATAATTTAACTACAAATTCAGCCCAATAAATATGGCAAAATTATTTGTGGGTTTTTTTCCAAAGATATACAAATACACAGAGTAGGTTAAATTGTCTTCAAGATCTAGGAAACTTTATTTACTGCATATAAGTTGTGGGTTTAAATTTTTCCAATGCTAGTTAGACACAGCTAAGAGATGCATTGCATTCCAGAAGCTTCTTAACTTCATCTTAACCAATAAATTCTGTTGCAAAACTAAATTTAATTTGGGGATATGTCAGGGTTCTGTCAAAGCTGTAACTATTTCTCAACTTTCATTAATTTAAAAACTCTTGAATAGCAAGGCCCTGTGTTGAAAATGCTTGGCTTTTGGGAGAACAAAAAATATGGGAAGCATGGTGCAAATTCTTGAGTGCATTCTTTAATATATCAGAAATATTTAATTTGAGCATTTAGAGGCATATATACTCTCATTCTATAAATGAATTGTGCACTGCCCTCATGAACATAGGATTGAATTAGTGAGGTCAAAATGAGCTAATCTGCTCCCCTACCTAACAAAGGATCATCACTTCCAACACTTTTCATGATTAAAATTCTACCCAAAATGTTAACAGCACTTCAAAGGGCCACCTTCCCTTAGTCAAAGACGCAGGATTAGAGGAAAATTTAATCCTGTTGTAAGCAGGGAAGGTGCACCAACAATGAATTATCTTCAGTGTCCATCTAATAGGGGACATTATGTGCATTGCAGTCTGCAAACACAAGAGTTGGCTCTTTTGGTCTGCCTAGACCCAAATACAGAACGTAGATTTCCTATATAGTTTACAAAATACCAAAATGAGAGCTTTATAGTAAGATACTATAATGAACAATGCTGAAATGCTATGTAGCATATATTTTGTCACATAAATGCACTTTGTCAATGTGTGATGAGGTGAATTTAAGTTTGAAATGTGCAGAACTGAAACGTATAACCTGAATTTTTGTCAAAAACAAAAACACTGTTTGTAGGCAGGAAAGAGCATGTACCTACAAAACAGCTGTTTCTCATTTTTGCAAAAATAATGATCTTTTATGCTCAGCAGAAAACCATGAAAACTCATCTTTTTTCCCAAGGGGTGAATTTTCCTAAAATTTCACTGTGATATGCTACCACACATTTAAGTAAAGACATTTCTTTATATAAAATTCAGAAATAATTGCAAAAAGAATAGAAAATAAGACTCCTAAGGGAAAATTTATATAGTAGCTGTCTTGAAAAATAATAAATTAGGCTCAGAGTATACCAAATATATATTTTTTTTTAAAGAAAACAAAGACCCTGACTCTTGCTGTTAACAATCCATCGTGCTTAAGTTCTGCTCCCCTCCCTTATAACACGTTGTGATACCCATCACATACCTAGTCACTACTGAAGGAGGACTGGAACTTGGAGACTGACTTAACTATTCTCAGTTAAACATGGCCTCTGCCAAAAATACAACATATTAGCAAAGTGATTACTAGAAGTTTATATTCTGATTTTCCTCGATAAATAAAATTACTCAATTCCCAGGACTGCAAACATTTAAATTATTCCCCTACTGAAAGTCAATATTTACGTTTCCTAAAATACTACAGTGTATTAGCTTCCTGCATGCAATTTTCTCATCCTGAGATCTAGATAGCATACAAGAATATTCCACCAATTTTTTAATACTGTTTGTAAAAGAAGAGTCTCATACTGCTAGAAGATTTAGCAGGATTGCTTTAATTATGTATTTTTGCTTTCTTTGGCTGACAGACTTGCATTCATTAGCTGCTTCTTCCTGATTTTGTATCCCCATTATTCTCATTTTTCTGTGAAATATCTCAATAGATAAGTGTCTTTCCAAGTGACTGAAGTTAGCACTTACCTGCTGGATACCGTATGTCCAGCCTTGCCTTATACGATCCCTTGCCCACACATTGTGAGCATTCTCTGCTAGTTTATCCACCATGGCTTCTTGAGAGGGGGTCAGTTTGATAAAACTCAGATCCATGGGAGCAGGCTTATATCCACTCAACAACTGGTAGCTGTCAAAAAAAAACCCAGAACTTGCAGTTACTTTTGAGTAAGAAAAAAATAATAGAAACCGCAAAGGGAAGAAGTAACGTGTATGCAAAATATCTATAAAAATAATCTGTCTTTGAACCTAAAGAATAATAATGCACTAATATTCAGTTTCGTTTTAACCTAACTGCATCTCAATGGGATGAAGTAGCTGGTAATGAAAGGTACCGAAAATGGTCAGAATTAAAATTGTTTTCAAAGTATTTTAGTATTTTAACATATTTAAAGCAGTAGATTAAGATGTTGCTTATCTAAATACTTATATGAGCACTATTATTGTTACATCTGAGCACTTCACAATACATATTAAATTCTATCTACCTCCAATTGAAGCAAGAAAATGCATTCTTCCTATTACATATAAGGATGTGAGAGACAGAGCAGGTTACCTGGCTTACTCAAGATCACATATGAAGTCCATCTAATAAAAGTTTGTCTTTATAATACTTCATTCCTTAACTATCCTTCAAATCATAGGAGCAAATGTTTAAAATGTAAGCATGACTTCAGAATAGAGAGGCAACTTCCTCACTATTTTTAGTGCTCCTAAGAATGAAGCATTGTTTACTTTCATTAAGTTGTTCTCATCAAACTAATTATAGTCATCTCCCACTTTACTTATGACCAAACTTTCTTCAACAAAGGACATCATGCATATGGTGATGGATGCAGCACATCAGAACTTAATTTATGACAAAAACCTACGACACTGCAGCATCACCATGGTGGTGGACGTTGCCTCCCTTACTCAGCTGATGAGGGAACATGGAGGGAAAGGGGAGTAGGAAAAGCAAAGCACAGGGCAGACAGACAAGGGCTGTACTGGGTGTCCATGCCCATGGCATGGGGGCTGCAGGGCAGCCCCTGTGAGGAGAGGCCGGGGCTGCCCCACGCTGGGGGAACAGCCAGCTCCAAAAGGGATCCGCTGCTGGCCAAAGAGGAGCCCCTCAGCCAAGCTGCTGGCTCCTCTGGGAAAACATTTTTTAAGAAAGGACAACATGCTGCACAGGCAGAGAGGAGTGAGGGAAAAAAGCGTGGAAAACAAGCTTGCAAAAACCAAGGCCAGAGGAGGGGGAGAGAGGGAAGAGGCGCTCCAGGTGCCAGAGCTGGTGCTTTCCTGCGGCCCCAGGAGAGACTAGGCCAGAGCTGCTAGATATGCCCTGAGTATCCTTGGAGTATTTCTCCTTGAGCATACTGACAAAACAAAGTGCTATTTGGGTCATAACAAAAGAGGTCTGTGGAAAATAAACAACATTCTCTCACTGAAATTATGTGCACTGGGGTGTCTAAAGAATGGCTAGTTTAAATAATTGTCTAATTATTTTCTAAACAACTTTGTCATTTTCTTGTATTTTCTTTATTTGGATTGACAGAGAAATACAGAAAAAGAAACAGTATTTATCTCCATTTATATTCTAAAATATTCAAATACTTCACAAATCTTAATTAATTCCCTTATGTGATAACTATTCTAAAACCCATTTAAACTAATTATTAGTTGAAAACAATAATTGAAAACAAGCAAGTATTTAAGGAGGATTATCATCTATAAACATGAGGTTGGATCGTCCTTCAAAATTACATTAAAAAAAAGTACTTAAGTCTGAAAACAACAATTCAAGAACATCAATCCAAAAATCAACCATTCATATAGTTACCAATCAGCAAATTTCTATTACAGAATTAAGCAAGCATTTGGCAGTTGTGCTGCCATCTCCCACACACTAGCTAACTGCCCTCACAGTTACAACTCCTCAGGTAGCTCCTCAGTGAGATGAGTAAAACCAGTCAGTAATGGAAATAGTGAATCATACAGAATTAACACATTTGTCAGGCACATTTGTCTTTCCTGTCACAGTCCCCTGCACAAGTGTTATGTTGTGCATATAAAAGCTTCGATAGCGACAGCTATTTCAATATAAAAGCAGGAAAAAGTCAGGCGGCTATACCAGTTCTCTCCACTTCAACTCACTAGATGGCCATTCTAGAACTTTCAAAAGAGTTACCTTTAAATATTTACAACATGGTAAAATATATTGACCAGTTTGCTGTAAAATTTCTTTATCAAGTTTCTGCAGTACTCTGCATATATAAAAGAACTATGTAACAATGAATGCCTGACATTTCAATGAATCATGGAAAACCTAAACTTTGCACATCAGATGGTAAACAAGAAAAAGTGTGGATGAAGGTGTGTGTCAATTTCTGAAAATTCATATGCATACATAACCTAAGTCCTCATAAAACTAGTAATATAAATATCAAATTATTAGAATATAGTGCTCTTAACTCTCCCTGCCTAACGAAATGATGCATTTGAATTTCAACTTACTTCTTTGGAAGTTTCATTTTTTTCACTTTTTCTTCAGCACGTTCATCAGCAATTCCAACATGGCAGCCTAATGCCAGCAGGGTTCTACAACACAGAAATCAGAAATAAACTACTACCAAAGTTTCTATATTCAGAATTGCTACTATGTAAAATGATTCTATACAATAAATGAGACGTATAGGAATGACAACAATATAATATGGAAAGATCAATACCAGCCTTTTTGTACATGTAATAAGCTTTCTGATGGTGTCAAGAAAATGCCACAAGATATTGCTAAAAATTTTAGGAACATAAAAGTGGACTACTCTTATAAGTGGATTTCCTCTATACAAGACAACAGCTGAAAGATTCCTGGCCCTTGAAATATGTATTTCTGTGTTATATACTTATTCATACTGCTTATATAGTAATTCATACTGCTTTACATCAAAATCTTTTCATGTTATGTTAATTACTTCAAAGGGGATGAAAGGAGAAAAGGCAGGAAATGTCACTTGTTAACCTTAAATGGTATCTTCCTCACAAAGAGAGGCTGTTGTTTAGAGATTTTAACCGGATCTGGATTTTGTTAGGACATGCTACTGAAGAGAGGACTGACAGCAGAATGCATGATTAGCATTAAACCAAAACTGCCATCTTAATGCTCTGTATGGATGTTGCACGTTAATCCACTTGAGAGAAAAGGATTCAAGCTAGGCACGGTGTTGTGTACAAGACTTGTACCACAGAGCCACTGACCCAGGCAGCCCATTCTGGCCTAACTCTGCAAGATGCAGCTTATTTCAGTAAACAAACCATCTTTACATAACCTTACAACAGAGTCAACAGTATTAATCAGGTTTCTGATTACTTCAGACCTCTTTCTTCCCTTACAGTCACACTATCCAGCAGTATAAATCTTAAGTCTCATGCATCTCCAGAATTTGGTCTGTAACTCATCAATTATTCTTACACTTATGTTCAATACTGGGTTATTAAGTCTTAGTTTCTTTAGCCTAGGTGTGTTAGTAAAATACTGACACTGAAATGAAAAGAAACCCAGGACAAAAGTCAGAGATTACTTTGGAGTCAGGCCAGAATTTTCTCAAAATCTGAGGGTGACACCCATACCTTTGATCAAAACTGATTACACAGAAGAAATCAAAAGTGTAAACCTTGGACTCCATTCCCAATTGTCCAAACATGGAAGAAAGCTGGAAATCAGGGTTTTTATTTGTTCTTCTCTCTAGTTAAAAAAAAGTATTTTCTATTCTTGCTTTAACTATATTTACTGCTCTTGTATTGACTGGGGGGGAAAAAGAGCATAAATATTGCTCTAGCAATATTTCTCTTGTCAGATGAATCGTATATTTCAAGGAGATTCTTACAGCAAATTTTTAGTGTTAGCTACATGAAATAAAGCCTACTGTTACAGTCTGTGAACCCTAATTTAAAAATTAGACAGTAAAATCAGAAATGAGGAAATAAACATGCAGTGGCCACCTCCTGCAAAACACATTATCTGCTAAGAATACTCCATGCAGCTAAATTGCAATTGGCATAAATTGTACCTGATTCCTACGCAGCTATCACCAGCATAAGTAAGAGAACACATCTAACAGTGGAAAGCAGTACAGAGGAGCTAATCCCTGGTAACTTTAATTTTTTTGTAATGTAAGACGGGAATTTGAACCCTGCATTATCTCTACACAGGCATAGAAAATTCAAATCGGAGAGCTACAGCAGGATAAAAAGGCATACCATACTGGTAGAACCTGAAAGACCCCCAAAGCACTTCAAAGCTAAACAAGAAAGCTAGAAGTGGCTGAATGCAGCCCTTGGCATAATATTGATACATGCTATTATCACACACAGCTGAGTACATAGGTAGAAACAGGAATAGTGTAAACATAAAAAAAACCCCACAAGATCAAACTACAAAATATATATACTAAAATGTGCAGAAACAGTATGAGCAAGCATATTTTAATCCCATGACTTTTTCAGAGGTAACTCATTCCTGAATCTTAGTATAACAGTTTTATAGTTCATAAAGTATTCAATCATACTGAAAAAAAATATACAAATATCCCAATATATTGAAAAGAAACGTCCTGTCAGATCATATGACTAACTTCCTTTTTTTTTTTCTCTCTCTCATCTAGTAGAGCTGGCAGCAAGACTGGCAAAAAAATAAAACAAAAAAAAAGCAATTACAGTTATAGTTATGCTTGATGTCTTGCAACTACTTCAAGTACGCAGTACGCAGTTTGATGCAAATTGGAAAGAATATAGCATATAGCTGACTAAAGGAAGTTTTAAAAGAACATTTTCTTTCCCTCTTTCCCTTTTTCCTCCATTGAAGTTGACTGCCAGTAGACTAGAAACATCTAGCAAAGAACTAGTCAAAGTAGTCCAGAATTCAAATCATCACAGTATGGATCATCTAGAATGGATTAGTGCAGTAATTTTTTTCACCTTTGCAAGCTTGCCAGAATCAACTGAGCAGGACACTCATATTCTAGTCCCTGAACAACAGATGTCTATGTGATAAATACAACATAATATTGCAAAATTAGAACTGTATACTTCAGAAAACAAGGATTAATACAAGAACAAAATGAAGACTGAGTTTAGTAAGCATACAAGTTTTGAAATGCATAGAAAGACTGAATGCTTTATGATTTGGATACTAGTCGTTTAATGAAAAGGCTCTCTATAATAGAGTAACAAAATTACTAAAATAAAAGTAATCCATAATTTATAAGTTTATAAGACCACATTATTATTTGTTTTGTCGGGGTTAGATATAGAAAAGCATTGGGTCCTGAGCCAGTAATCATATAAGGGCTACTAAAATATTTTTAGGATTTAGTGAAATATTAGGAGTGTGCATTTTATTCTGAGAGCATTATCTTTATGATGCCTGAGTCATATTATATAGATTATTTTAGCAATATCTGTACTATACTATATCTATACTAATGCTATAGATTATTCCATTTATCTCTGAATATTTTATCTCTAATTCAATCTGAATGTTTTAACTCTAATATCTAAATAATGCCAAAATATCCCTCCAGAAACTGTTTAACACTCAGGGCCATAAATATGTTCTTCATCGAGTAATTAACTTACTGTGGGAACAATAGACCAGTAAATAGCGTGGAGAAGCTGAGCAGAGAAAGTCACTATGAGAAATTCTAGAAGTGTTCTACCTGGCTTTCTACTATGAGGACATAACGTCCTTATATTACGAGTGTAAATACTATATTGCACTGTCACTTTACATGGAAGATTTTTTAATAATACAGTAAAAATATTTCCAGAAAAGTAATATGTGCATATAGTCATCCTTTGTTAACATTCTGAACAGGAAAAAACAACTATATTTTAATAAGAAAAAATATGAATAGATTTCAACAGATTGCAAATAGGAGTGACTGGATAACCACATATACCATTGGGCATTTATCAGTTTGAGAAATATTTTAACATGTCAACTACATACAATGCTACATGTGGAAGAAATTACTTACACTACTAGATTTTCAGTGCATTCACAGCACAGGGAGGACTCATACCTGTTCAACTGACAAAGCTGAGATAAGGAATTATATCTTTGTGAGTCAGATAACTAGATTACTTGAACAAACTCATTAACATCTCACTGAATTTTCTAGCTTCGCAACAGGAGAGCTTCCCTGATATTCACACATCTAATCGCTCAGCCACAAAAGGAGGGATTGCCTACTACTGTTTTGTGGCAATAGGTGCAGATGACACAGAAATAGCAGCAAGGGGTCCTGAAGCAAAGGTTATCATTAGTCGCGTCCAAAAAATATCTATATTAGTTGTCAAAGTGTGCTTTATCAATAAAGAAAATTAAGAATAATTAAAATAAAATTAATTAAAATAAATAAGAAGCAAAGAGGGTTTTTTTTAAAAGCTTGGATCTATTTCTTTCCTCCAAACTAGATGAAAACTGCCTGAGTTTCCATTTCATAATCAGCATTACTACAGTAATTCTAAAATATTAAAAAGAAGACTATCAAAGCTATTTTCAATGCCAAATACATTATTCATCAATGCATCTCACTCCTTCATTTTCTTATTATTACCCTCACCTACACGTCAAACTGTAATTCAACACATTGAATTACAATTTGGGAAACTGCAACTCCTTAGGAAACTCTCAATACAAGATTCAAAAGTTCTAGCAACTTACTTCAGTGTTTCAAGTGACATTTGCAAGTTGTAATTTCTTTCCTGCTCCGGCAATTTTGAGAACTCCACTAAGCATGGGTGTTGTCTTTTGTTGTCATCTCTAACCTGAAAAGACAGGAAAGTTTAATGTGTCTTAAAAACTAGAATAAATCCAAGACAGTCCAAAACACAAAGTACTTTAAAATCTGATCCTGTTCTGAATTACTCAAACTAAATAAGACTTCAAAACAGAAAGTATTCTGTATTCTCCAGGCATGATCATTCTGTTCAAGTAAGGCAGAATTTGCATTTACAAATAAACTTCAGATTTGCAGATCTCAAGTGGAATAAATGCTAATTTGTACATTTCATTATACAGATGTTCACAACAAATATGCAAAGTTCAAGAACAGTGCAATCTATGTTATGTTTTGGCATACAGTCATAAAATAACAGCACATCTTCAGCACCAAGTTTGAAAAATCACGCATCCAGTTTGCATAAATATGTTGATATGAATTGTATTAAAGTCCTTACAGTAATGATATAAAGGATAAATCTACCCGATCTCTTAATACAGAAAATGTTTGCTTTTTACGTATGTCCAGTAGTATACAAGCAGAATGTAAGTGTTTATCAGTCACAAATTATTGGAACATTAATTTACTTTTACTGTAGTGACAGCAGAGTCATGGAGTCTACAAATTACAAAATCCTACATTTTATAAAGTTAAAAATTTGATCAAAAACATTTTTAACCTACATTACTTCTCTACAGTTTTAGTCTAATACTGGCCATAACTAGGAACAGCAGCTTGAGAGGCTGGGATAACTGAGCATTCTGCTGCTCTCAGCTTTGCATCTTTATCGTGCTAGAACTCAGTCAACAAAATTTAGAAAGATTATGTCTTGCTAGAAGGCATGAAAAAAACTTTAGTTTGCAAATATTAGCTAAAAGACCCTAATGAAAGTAACATTTGCTCAGTTAGGACTACATTTTTACCCGTATACTAAAACACTTTTGCATCCCTCTTTCATGGACAATAAACTTATCATTTATATTAATCTTTAAAGCTGCAAAGTGAAAGTTATTGAAAAGCATTATTGACATAACATTATTGACAACCTTTGATCAATCAGATAATTCTGCTGGAAAATGGAATGTTGACAGATGAAGTTAAGAAGCCTAAGTGTTATACTTTTTCCAAATTTATTTTTACTCATTTGGTGAATATAGGATAGCTTTTAAATTATTTTAGATGAAAAAAGACCAAGGTACGAATTCTCAGTGAAGTGATACCACTGAACTGTATATAATCTCTTCTCAACAGTTCGATCTGTTGTTTATATACAGAATCAGATTTGATGTTTAAAAAGGCTAAGAAAGTCAGTAGCATATAAACTGGCATGAAATTTCTGACTTTCAGAAAAATAATCACAATTAAACTGATTGCTTGCTCTGCATATTGCATCAAATTAAAGAGCTTTTCTTCAGATATTTTAACCAAAATGTCTTAAAATGAAAAAGCTCTATCATCATGGCAATAAATCTGTATATAGTATCTAAGATTACACTTAAACAAAATCATAATATAGACATAAACATTGGGTGTTAGAGCAGGGGAAAGAGAAATAGTCATCTGCAAAATGTAAACTATTTATAAAGTTTCTCTAATTTCAGTTTCTGAGTGTTATTTATATATGAGTAACCACAGAATGAATATCATCATGGATCACTGATAGCTGAAATTTATTTTTATGTATTATTTTCATTTTTGACAGTTCTCTTGTTTTCTATGACAATAACTAAACTGTACACTAATACTCAGTCTAGTTTATTTAATCTCATGAAAAAAATCTCACATTTCTCTGTAACATTTCTGAGTAACATATTTTTGCATTTTAATCTAAGCACATAATAATTATCAAATTAAGCAGCAGTCCTTTGATTATGTTTTGGATTGAAAAATATTTACCATCTCCAGAGGATATTTATCTTAATTTGATGGGATTAATGTTCTTTGGACAGGCAATACAAGCAATTCAACCATCAAGCTACTTGTTCAAAATCATTAGCAGTTAAAATGAGAAAAACCTTTTAGTGTATACTGAAAGTGTTTATTTGCAGATTTCTTTCTAAGACCTATGGTAATCTGCAAGAATAAAGATTCAGCATTGTCTCCAATAAGAAGGACTACTTTAGATCTGTGTACAGCTAATTTAAATCTTGGATGCCAGCTGTTTTCCTCAGAATTCCAATATTAGTAACATTCTTTTCACTCTACAATGTATACTACTTCTATTACATATTCAACATATTTTGTAGGCTGCCTTCCTGCCCCCCCCCCCCTTTTTTTTTTTTTTTTTTCTGAGCACAGTATAAAAATCTACTACCTTGCAAATACATTATATAAGTGGCAGAACTTGTGACAACTATCAATTCTTAATTTTTGTGTCTGGTTTTAAATGTAAGATGTTTAATAGAAACAAAAATACACAGATGCATCTGATGATTTCAAGTTGGACACCTCAATACCACTCATATTCAGACTTAAAAGGAAGCCAGCTAACATTGTCCTTAATTGTGCTACATTAGCTTGTTATTTTACTTTGCTACATGTATAAAATGCATTAGTAATATTGCATGCAACACTGGGTATCACTTTGGTGTTACTACACACAGATCTGATGAAACAGGTATGTAAGAAGGAATATAAAATACAATCTACAGCAGATATTTTGAATAATCTGGACAGACATTTAAATCTACAGATTCTTTGTCTTTCAGCCTTTAAACTTTTTAACTTGTTGAAAAAAGAATACTTTTTCAGAAAAGCTATAATGCACCTTACTCTGAATTTTAAAAAAACCACAAATGTAACTAAGATGAAAGCACTCATATGTATGTGTGCATCTAAACCAGCTAATTTCTGTTTAGCACCTGGTTTCCCTCTGAATGTAACTACATTTATCGCTGCTTAACTTGATATTTACTATATATTGTTTAAATTAAAATAGTGTTCAATTGTACAATTAGACTCTCGATGGCAAGTAATGGTAGACTAAATGTTCCTGCAGATTGCTTCACAGCTGGTATGATTATACCACAATTAAAATGTTTTGACACATTAATTTAACCAGGGTTTAGTGTTTGGTTTCATGGGGAAAGCAACAACAGCCAAAAAAATCTAGATATTTTCTGTTAATCAAATCTTTTCAAGCACTGCCAAATGCTACACCAAATATTACACCTATGGGCAGTCACATTAAATTTGCAATCTGAACTCCCCAGAAGACCCAAGTCTTTTTACTAACAAAACCAGAATAGATATGTTTCTATATATGCCTACATGTTTTTACATTTACGTCTAGTATCTACGGTATGTTTCAGTATACTCTTCACAGCAATAGCTTGTATACTTTTTTACAATTGACTTGAAAATATTTAAAAAAAAACAAAAACAAAAAAACAAACAACCTATTCAACAAAATAGGCTGCATTTTGTATCAAAGCCAGAATCCTTTTTTTTTAATCACATACACTCCAGGAAAAGTAGGAAAGAAAATAGCTATGTAGAACACCTAATACAGACATGAGTCTAAAGAAGTGGAGAGAAAGCAGGAGAAAAGCAGATTTAAGTATTGCTTACAGAAAACTGCATTATTTTTCATGAAAAAAGTTTGGGATTTCTGAAAGTTCTGTCAGTCAGTACATGTGAAGAAAACCAAGAATAACTGTTTTTATTGGCTTACTCCATCAGGCAATGAAACTTCTTGCCTCAAGACAAAAAGAAAGTAAAAAACCCACTATGTGCTTCCTGTGCTGGCAGTTAGGCTGGATGAAAATTTCAACATCAAACAGCTTTAATGCCAGAATTTTGGTTCAGGAATATATAAGCATTGTTGGTTTCTACTGCTTCTGGTGGAAAGGGTCTAAAACCTCACTAATTTTGGAAGGATGCAGTCCTGTTAGCACACTGAAACCAATATGCTGAATAATACCACTTAATTAACAGAAAATTAAGTTGGAAGGTACATACTGGTCCATATTGCCAGCCAAGCTCAATCTTATTCATAACCCAAAGTTCATGGATGTTCTCTGCTAACTTTTCTCTAATCCTTTCCAGATGAGGAGGCAAAACAATCTAAAGGGAAAAGAGAAAAAGAGGCTGTTACAAATATGTTGCTTAACAGTGCCACACAAACTTTCACCACAGACAAACTTTGTACAAACCAGGTCTCTCAACTAAACCTAAATTATCTTTCATTTCTTACTGACTAAAGTGAGTAAGAATTCTCAGATCAACAGAAATACTTTAACCTATGCACTTACAAGTTCCAGGGTTTGACCAACAAGGGAAAACAGATTTAAATCCAACACCTCAGATTGTATGGAATACATTCCTGGCAGCTGGCTATAAACAACTCAAACTTATATTATTTCTCATCTTAAAAATTAGAGCTCATCACTACTTCCAAAATTTGAAATCCAGTCTCCTCAAAAACCAGAGACCTCAAATATACAGTGCTGTGAATCATGACAGTGTTACCCTAATTGTTGGTGTAACAGAACAATAATTACATGATACATTGAATGTTGTATTTAGCGAATAATGGCAACAAATTTGCAAGTTTGCTCTTTTTTACGTGCTTTTTTTCAAGAATGAGTTCCTAAGTATGGTGAAATCCAATATTATTCTAATATTAAGGGTAAAACATTATTTATTATAGTATTGGCAACTGAAATACATGAAATTTCTAGTGAGCACTATAAGGACTTTAAGCACCATGTTTCAGATTCTAGCAGTGGAACATACCAACCATATCCCAAGAAAAAAGAAGTTTGAGATAAGCTGCAAATTCAATCAAATGTAAAATAACAGAGGCCTATAATATGCATGTTTAAAAATTAAGATACCACATTTCAGTTTCCATACCTGGGTAGTATCTACAGGAACTGGAGTGAAAGCTGCTTGTGACAGAGAAATAGAGGGACCCAGCAGGTCTCTTGTATAGCTACGATCCTGCTTGTACTCTCGGCTATGCTCCACTTTCAGCTTCTCTTTTGGTAGGACAGCTTCAAAGCAAGGGGCATATCCAGGTGGAGGAAGGAACTTGAATTCTCCATGGCGACCTCCAAGCAAGAAACGTACCCTGTAAACATCAGAGTTGCTTTAGATAACAAAGACACCTCTGGTATCAAACCTAATCAGTTTGTAAGCCTAACACGTACTGAATGCTATTTTTAAAAAAGAAAAAAAAAATCAATGTTGTAGCTTATTTGCATTGTTTGCAGTTCAACTTTCTCTAACAAGTGCTGGAGTTTATGAAGTAGGGAGGTGCAAAAAACATGTGGAAAAGTAAAACATTCTTTCTTTTAGTTAATTTCCACTTCCATAAATGTATTCTAAATAACAAGATCAAAAGGAGGGAAGGAGGGAGGGAGAGAAAGAGAAAATAATGTTTACTTAGCACATCTATGAAGTAAGCAGCAGCCTTTCGAGTCACAGGAGGCAGAGATTATAACCCACAGAAATCAACCAACACCTCTGAACTCTCTCCGTTCAGCTCTCCTTCCTCTCTCATTTGAGAAATGAGCCTGAAAACTCCACAGAATACGGTTCTTTCTTTTCTCTTACAGAACACAAAATCCTTAGGACACAATAAAAAAACCTCCCATATTTTCTTCCCTAAAATATATATTTGTCATGTTAGTAGAGACCTAGGGAAAAGCATTTTTTAATTCATGACACAATGGTGAATTTGTCATGGTTTTTTGCTACTGAAAAATCCAATGAATAAGGTGGAAGTAGTAATGACATAATACTGAAAAGCCTTCCCCAAACATTGTAATCCAGAAGGAATCAAAAAACACCCAAAAAAATAGCCTTACAACAAAACAATTTTGTCCCTTTTCTATTTACTGAGTATTTTATAAGATTTTTGTCAATGCTATACCATCACACTCTCCAAAAACTCACTCAGCACATGAATAGTATCTGTCAAATATTTCTCTCATGAGGGAAATAAAGTATGCAGGTTTATAGTTTTGCATTTCATAGCATGCAGGTCTATAGTTTTACCACATTGTATGTCTTGTATTATCCAAGGCAAAGTCTAAAGAAGTGTATTTTGCATCTGGAACAAGAGGCTGTTATGCCTACTGTGTGACAGCTCTTAGTTTCTGTCCTATTCACCACAGTCTTTGAATGATTCCTCACAGAGCATTGCTCTGTCTCCAACAGAATTCAGCTTTCAGCCTTTACCTTTGCCAGTCCTGCTAAAGTTGGTCCTCCCACTGGAACATCACACAATCTTTTTTAATATTTTAGTCTAAAACTATTAAATACATGGAAGAAGAAGTCTGGCACCTAATTTTACAGAACTTGGAATTTTACAGAAAATTAGTACAGCAACCAGAATATAGATTGACTAAATTCATATTAACTCATCCTGCTAAAAAGAAAGCATACCACCACTATTTCTTAAGGTAAGTGCAGATAATGCATCTTCAAATAATAGTTACTACCTCATAAAAAGAGAGTTAGGGCAAACTTATTTTTAATATTAAAGACTGATGATTTTCTTCCCATATAGGTAAAATGCTGTCCTGGAGATAATGTATAGCAATGCATCAGCTAAGAAATTATAACGAAGCTGTTTCTAAGGTCCATCTGCAAACCACCTGCATACACTGGTGTGCTGAAAAACAACAGATGCACTATCTCTTCAGGACTCCTTTGTAGCTCTCACTATCCAAGAACTGGAATTGTGCCAAAGAAGCAGATGTCAGAAAGGGAAATTAGAGCAAAGATAGACAGGGAAATATTCAACGAATTCACACATACAGAAAAAAAAAAACAAAAAACCCAAAATAAACAAACAAAAACTACTCAGGATGCTAACTTTATTCCTGCAGAGAAGCTGACAACTGGGAAGAAGAGGCCATCTATGTTGAAATTCTCAAACATTCCTTGAACTGGCTGACCATTTATCCGGAAAGAGATGCTGGGTGCACTCAGATCCAAACAGCAGCTAATAACATCGTCAGTTCTCAACAGATGTTGGTTGGGAGAATTCACTGTTCGTGCTACACAGCCTGTGGAAGTAAAGGAAACACACTTAGCAAAACTTCAGAAAATTGTACAGGTTTTCATAGCAGCCTAAAAAAAAGAGAAAGAAAACATAGCAAAAGAGCACAAACATGTTAATACACAAATATCTAACCTATAGCAACCAAGAGTTGATTTTAAGCTTGCAATATAGTGAATAGAAGCATACAATCATATCTACAAATCTATTTTTATCATAAATAATACAATTAAATTACATTTAATGTAAGTGAAAATAATTTATGATAACCATATAAACAGTCAAAAGCAAGAAAACTAAATATTATTCCTCACAGTAGTAGAACTGCAAAGTGAAAAACAACTATTAGTATCTAATATGAAACCTAGTATACTTTACTAAATAACACTTGAGGATTCAAGATAAGGACAAGTATTGTACTTTAAATTATTTAGGAAAAGTAAGGTACTTCCTGTTACTAAGGGCCACATCATGGTACCCTTGCACTCTTCTATAAGATTATACTACTCAGTTTCATAGTCAAACCACAAATTAGAATTTTTCTGACATACACAAAGACAGAAGCAATTTTGAGGCATATATATTCAGTAATATATGTATTTTTCTTTAATAAGTTTTGTATGAATTCTAAAGTACCATTCTCTCTTGCACCAAATTCCATTTACTCAAACATATCTGCTTCCCAAGAGAAATAACCTATAGAATACAAAAATAGGAAATTACTGTTTCTGAAATGTACTGCCATCTACAACAGAAAATTTACAGAAAAATACAATTATATGAAAATATCTCTAGTCATTTTTTCCAAAAAATTAGATATGCAATGTTTGCAAGAGATAAGCCATAATGTAAATTAAGAACAGAGCACTAACTCTGTTTACTAACGAACTCTTTTTAACTATGCTTTCCAACTTCTGTAAAAACAAAGGACTTAACTAAAAGCATTGTATTTCCAAGAAGAAGAAGAAGATGGCACATGCTTTTAACAGCAGCAAAAATAATAAAATAAAAATCTCAATTATCCTTCTGCAAATATATTTTCATACAACACACCACCACCACCCCAAGGTAAAATTAAAAAAAAAAAACCCACTTCTGATACTCCACATATGGAAAATTACTTCCTGATAATGTCACATAATCTGCAGATTGTAAGACAGATGCTCTTGTGCAATCTGCCTCTCTTGACAGGGTCAGCAGTATAGTGGGGTGGGGCGGGGGGGGAAAGATTTCAGATGCTCTTGCTGCTCCCCTGCAATCTTTCAAGACAGGATGTCCTTAGCTCAGTTGCTGTAAGAATAGTCAGTTTCATGAGCAACAACAAAGGAATCACATGGAGCAATCCTAAGGGGCCTTCACAAATCGAGGATTCTATAGGAAACACGGCTGAGAAACAGATTAGCAGTCACAGCGTGAGGAATGGCCTGCAAGGAAACTACCTTCTACAAGCTCTACATCCCAAAACTCACAAAGCACAGCAGAGAAGATCAGAGAAAAACATCACAACAGCTGAGAGTTAGTTTCAAATATATCACAGAAAGGGACAATTATTTAATGGCATGGATAACTAAACTCTAAAAGACCTGTCAATGAAGAGTAGATACTTCATCTCTCTAAGGCACACTACATGAGACTGCCTTTTTTAGATGTTACAATTTAGCCAAATATAGGTTATTGGGATCAATGCAGGGCTGTTAACAGAAATATGTGCTGTTCTTTGATGAACATATAATCAGACCAAATTATCTAAGTGCCTTTTCTGGCCTCGGGCTTAAAAAAAAATATCTGAGTTCCACTTCTCCATATTAGAGAAATAATTGCAGGACTGAAGAAACAAAGGTAAATTAAATGAGATCCTGGTAAAGGCTTGGTCCAGAACAGAAACTCAGTCATTGAGTCAACTCAATTATTGTTGTCATTCGTTAATGCAGTAAATGCTTCATGCTCAGATTATTTTTAAAATGTCATTGCAGAGATTGCCAAAATGCAGCCTGGGATAGAAAGGATATGATTTTCAACATTCAACTACTTAAAGTCTTTCCAAGTTTCAGAGGTATGTGTTATATGAGAATGTCAGTGAAGACAGGAATCTTTTCAAATATAGTAGCCACATCCACAACAGAGACTAATATACAAAAATTGCATATATAAAGGTGGTCTGGACTTGAGAACCACAATTGTTCATTTGTTCTTCTGTGACATTTCTGACTAAAAAGTTTCTAGTGGGTAGAAAAATAATTTTTATTTTCAGTAATCCTTTGTTTCCTCCCTAAAAGAGACCCTAGCTACAAAAGTTGCTTTGGTTGGCTCCTTATTTCTTGGTTTTTCTGCAATAATACTTTATTTGACAAACTGTTATGACACAGCTTTAATGACACTATTAATTATGCATCATTGTTACAAAGTAATTCTTACTATACAAGGGAGGCAAAGTGGCAGCTACTTTCCTAAGATGCCACTCCTGTCGATATATTATTATTTAATAATAAAATCCATTGCTATTTTGATTGGAAAAGTCTTTTGAAATGTAAAACTGTATTCTTTTCCAAGTAGCAAGCCATAATGCCTCAAAACTTCAAAGACCTTGAATGATACATAGAGCTGACTCACTAAAATGTCTCTCTTGTCTGCTAAGACGCTTTAGACAGCTCATCAAAGTGAAACCACAGTAGAATCTTTTCAAGAAGTTAAGGATTGTCCATGTGCAGGACTACGCGTTCCAAATGATATCTGGGAATGTTTTCACAAAAGTTAAATTATGCGAAAAAGATTAAGAGGACAAGCTTTCTTTCTTATTATTCTGGTTTTGCTGAGCTAACTCAGTTTGAAGAGAGAATAAGATATTTGCATAATCAACAGTAAATACAAGTACTTTAGATACTCAGTTCAGCTTCCTTTAACACTAGAATTTGCATACAGAAATTACTATTAGTTAATAGATCCAAACTGGGCCAATTACATTTTAAAGATGAATACCTGACCAAACACAACATATGCAAGCTAGGAGTATGATTTTTTTAAGTCTTGCAATGAACAGTCAATCTCAATGTACATAAATACAACATTGCTACAGAAAAATACCCAGTTTAAAATTTGATGGCAAAAAGCAAATTTAAAAATCTTCAACCTAAAGTATTTCTAAATTTCTAAACTAAAGATCCATATCAAAAATCTCTTTAAAAAAAAAGAGTCCAGTGAATTAAATCTCTCGGGTCGTTCTTACACTATCACACAGGAATTATAATTCCAGATGACTGTCAGACTTAATTTTTTGTACCTTTAAAGTTTTTTAAAAAATATTTATAGTTACTAGGAGAAAAACAAACAAAAAAATAATTTCCCAGCTGAAACATAAATTATTATTCTATCTGCATTACTTTCTAGAAAACATTTTTTAAAATATGCAATGTCAATTTAAAACATATTCTGATACATAGTACTGTTTCTGTATATTCCTAATGTCAGCTGAAACATCTGACTCACTTTGCTGCTGTTGAAAACAAATTCACTGGAACTGCAAATAACGTTCTAGTATTCAAAAAAACAACAACAAAAGACTCCAATCAAACAAAAAAAAGGAGAATACCTGACCACAGATGCAGACCATCGAAGCCATAGGAATACAAATCATCACCAACACCATTTCCTCCCCATTCTGCTCCTCCCCCTGGAAAAGGTGAGTAGCCCTCTGTTGAAGCCCAGCCCACTCGTAGATGAGTTGATTCTGCAGTCACAAAGGGCTCTAGATGGTCCACCATAAGTTCATAGTACCATTTTCTGTATTGGGCAGAGCCTTCACTAATCCCCAAGAAGATGTTGGGTCGCATGCTTAAACAGAAAGAATAAAAGTGGTTGTGTTAAAAACTTGTCTCAAGAACATAGAATCACAGAATGGTCTCGGTTGGAAGGGACCATAAAGATCATCTAGTTCCAACCCCCCTGCCATGAGCAGGGACACCTTCCACTAGACCAGGTTGCTCAAAGCCTCATCCAACCTGGACTTGAACACTTCCAGGGAGGGGGCATCCGCAGCTTCTCTGGGCAACCTGTTCCAGTGTCAGACCACCTTCACAGGAAAGAATTTCTTCCTAATAGCTAATCTAAACCTATCCTCTTTCAGTTTAAAGCCATTTTTCCTTGTTCTATCATGATGAACTACTGCAGATTTTTTATTAAACTCAAATTTCATTGTTGTTTTATGTGATTGAAACAATAGAAGTAATTTTATTCATTTATTTATTTATTCTGGTTAAAAATACTCTATACAGTTAAAGTTAAAAGTGTTTCAGTAACTGAACCAGTATCCTCACTCAGATACCAATAACATTTTATGTGTTTGAACATTTAATAAATGTTATATCCTACAAAAATGACAGCTATTTACCAGTTTCCAATAGCATTGTAGTAAATACGCACTGCAGCTTTTATTTTGAACAGCAAACTGCATCCTATAACCCTGATTATCCATTCAAGAGAATAACATTTACAAAGATAAAGTGTCAATCTATTTCAAAATTCTCTTGTACCTCTTCCTTCCTTATTTCAAATTTTGTGTAACAGTATTTTGCAGTGGTTGCACCAATCCTTAATATCAATTTGATGTTCCTACTGCTGATTTTAAAGTACTTCACAAGCATACTTGAAATGCAAAACTATTAGTATGCTTATTCAGTATCTAGTTAAATAGCTATATGTAGAGGCGTACGTCTAAAGATCACAAGGGAAAAAAATGAAAGAAAATTATGCTTTTCTAACTGTTTTTTGGGATAATACTGAATCTAGAATCTCATCCCAAAAAATCTGTCTCCCGACAATCATGACTGTGTCTACTTTGCATTAAGAAAGTCATCCAATCTTGAATTAAAGCTGTAGAGTAAAGGTATCCAAAATCAATGCTAGGTATGTTTCCTAGCTAGGTTGGTTATTCACACTGCCGAAAAATCTTTAAGACTTCTACACTGAATGTACCTAGTTGTCCTGGGTTTTTTTTTAGCTGAAATAGGGCAGTTTTCTGGATTTTGTTTTTTTTTTCTTCAGTAGCTAGAATTGTGCAGTGTTTTCCCTCCAGCCTGGGACTTGCTGTGAGAGAGAGACTGATAACACACCAATGTTTACATTTTTGTCACTGGAAGTGGAGGATTTTGTGTTCTGTTAGTCCACAAACACAAGATTCAAGGGGGAAGAAGAATATTTAAATTAATAAACTTAATTGACAGTTAGATATGCCAGTGGGGTATTCCATATCATATCCCGTCATGCCCAGTATATTAGTGAGGGTCTCCTCCTCTCTTGCTCTCTCTGGCTTTCACTCGGGCTTTGGTTCTTCTGGGATTGTTGCTCCTCCAGGACCTTTATCTGGGAATGGGCCAGGCTCAGTCAGGAGGGGGGGTGAGCTATAACATTGGGTGTCATTCACTTGCATATTTTGTTACTGTTATCATTATCACTACTATTTTAATATTAGTATTATTTTAAGTTTTCCTTCTATTATTAAACTGTTCTTATCTCAACTTACAAGCCTCCCTGTCCTTGCCCCCCAGTCCTCTCCCCTATCCCCTGGGGGTGTGGGGGGAAGTGGGTGAACAGCTGTGTTGGCTGCTAACCAAGGGCTAGCCAAGTGAAACTATCACACTAGTTTTCACATCCTTCCACTGGATTGGGTTATAACTTCCATAAATACTTTATTTCTATATGCAAGCTGCCTAATTAACAAAAAAGTAGCTCTAAGCCAGCCCCAGCTCACAGTATGCCTTCTAGTGTAGGGAAAGCAGGGGGACGTAGAAAGGTTGATAGAGGCCGTTAAATACAAGTTAGTGTAAGAGCATACTTTACTGATCTGATTGCTTATAAAATAATTTGTTTTATTACATGACTGATACATTTTCCTTCTAGAAGTATATGAGGTGTCTTTTGCCAAAAGTTTAATAGATACTCCTGACTTTGTTACAAGTCAAACATACATCTCCTTAAAACTATAAACAAAACCTGATTGACAAAAGCTATATTCCAGAAAAGTTAAATCATTTGTAAGTTATTGGTAAGATCACCAATTTAATCTTTTCTGCTTGAACACAGTATCAGCCTTAGTATGCCTTTGTCCAGACTCCACAATTTAATCAACCTAATAGTCCAACTCACTTTAAATAGCTCTGTGAATAGAATTTTCCAGTCCCCTGGAAAACTATGTTAAACAGCAATATCTTAGAAAGTTCCTTTGGTATGAGATATGCAAGTCTCAGTCTATCACTATATATTTTAAATGTTTCATTGGTCTTTGTGACTTCAAAAAAATAACATTTTTTTCCTTACAACTGCAAGAATATTAATATTCTCACTCACAACTTTCTAATGCAGAGCAAAAATATGTACTAACTGTATTTGCTTTCTCTACAGCCATATTTGGGAAAGACAGCTCTACCTTCCTTGTACAAAATCCAAAGTCAGCTCAGAAGCTCAGTCAGTACCCACACATTTAAAATTTCTTCTCATGCATTACCAACAGAAGTTTCCATAAGTGATTTTAGCTTACCAGTTCAAATTTATTGCTGACATGGAATGATTCCTATTACACCATCTTTCCACGTGTTGTATATGTAGGTATATGTTGTGCTATTAGATGTGTTGGTGCAAGTCAAGTCACATGTGGTTATGAAAAATACGAGTGAATATTAGCTATAAAATTTTTATATTCATTTCACTTTTAGACTTGAATTTATTTTCACTTGAAAAGGTCACCTTATACAGTTGTGGAATTTTTTTGTTTTCAGCATCTAACAAATCCTACGAATTCTGAATTATAAGTACCATTTCTATATTTCAACTTTCATTTTCACTTAACGATTGAGACTTTTTAAAATAGACATACATTTGAGACAGAGAAAGATCACTTCACTAAGCCAGAATAAATAAATAAATTCAAACTCTGGATAAACATTTACTTTTTAAATATTGCTTTTCTGTTACTAGCTTTATCTTGTCATTAATGTCTTCTAAAAGGTAGCTTCTACAACTCTGACAGTGGAAGGAAGGGTGTGGGCACTCCTTAAATATCCCACGCAAAATCAACATTAGTTTAAGAAACTGGTGAAGGTGTTTGGCACTAAGTTCTTGATTTTGACTAACGGTGATTAGGAAACCCTCGCGGGATCAGAAACCCAAAGGCAACCACCAGACACTTGCCGACAATACTTCAATAGCACAGCTAGATCTAGACAAGAAACTTTAGAAGAGACTCTACAGTTTCACAGACTTAAAGTGGTTTAGATCAGCTGTATCCTGCAGCAGTTCTTTCTGACCCATGTTTTGATTCTAATCAATATTGCAAAGAGTATTTAAAATCCTATTAAGAATAAAATATTTTATAAAAAGTCTTGGAAGTAAAAAAAGTTTTTCTGCAGCAGCTATTTCTTTTAATCCCAGTTTTTATTCTGCATTATTCACAGATACAGATTTTTTTTTATTTTTCTTTTTACCTGCTCACATGGTTGACAAGGCGTGTCTGCAAAAGCAGATCTCTTCCTGGCAGGAGATTATCACAGATTAGATGTTGATTAGACCGCACAGCTACTCCATGACAAACACAAAGAGAACACAAAACGTCCAAAACCTGAAAAGGGGGAAAAAAAACAAAACAAAACAAAAAAATATTTTAATCTTAAATATTTTTCTCCTACTAAAGAGTAGTAGGAGACTCACAAGTCACGTGAGTTACTTCAGGCAATATAATGCAATATACCTTGTTACTGGAAGACATGTAAGGGTATGTAATTCATCCAACATAGTAGTCTTATTTTACAGCTATTCTGAAATTCTCCTAACAATATTAAGACATGTTCTTCCTGCTTCCCTTGAGATTTAGTGTGTATCAGTGTTTTCATCAAAAATAAAATAACATTCCCATTTGCTTCGTCAAACTGCTCATATGCCTTTTAGGAAACGTTTCATTCCTAATTATGAATACAGTATTGAAGTATTTGAAATCTAACTTTTACACACAACAACATGCTTGCTTTGTTCACAAATTTTCACCTAGATATACTTGTCTCTTCTTTGCCTACCTTATGATTTCTTCCATGTTTGTCCAAAAGGCAGATGATTGATTTAATATGTCCTTCTTTAATAATGTTTAGAGCTTCTGGGCTTTCCACCAACACACAGTGTAAAACTTCTAGAATTCCTGGGGAGAAAAACAAAAAAATATTTATTCAAAGTGCATATAAAATTATAAATGCATATAATACTTCCTAATATATTGCTCAATAACATGGAATAGTTTCAAAAATCATTACATATGATAAACAAAACCAAAATAGGATTGTACTTCCAGATTTCCCCAAATAAGTAAATGTAGTAAATATCAGAAAGGACAGGAATAAAAACCTGTAAATTAATTTGAAAATTCAATGATCAACACTCACAAATTCAAACACACTGGATAAAATTCTGGTTTTCAGTGGCTCCAAAAGGTGAAGACTTCATACTACATATATACTATATACATAAAATGTGCTCTCCATATTTACTGTTTTCCATTTCTTCCCTTAGAAAACCATATGAACCACTAATAGAATCATATACCTTCCAACTAGAGAGCAGAGGTAAATTCCCAGTCTACTGACCCACTGTGTATAATTTTCTTTGTGTATGTAACAGCTATACTGGGAGCCACAGTGATGTTCTTAAAAGACCAAATAGTAACTAGCATGAAAATAAGATGTGCAGTGAAGTAAGAACCACTAAATCTCCAGTGGCCTGTCAATTAAATGCAGTTCCAACCCCAATAAAGCAGCAGTCTTTGCTATCAAGAATCATTAGCCTTAAAATGGTTCCGTGCAATAGGGCAGTAAAATGGGCTCCCATGTGTACTAGATCAAGTACCACTTGATTTGGGATCTTCCACATTTGGCAAAGACAAACATTATGCATGTGGTTCATCATCAGTTGCTATAGTTGTTTCCACACTGAGAAAAGTCAGAGCACTGGGAAAGAGTTGAGGAGCAGTCTTAAACCTAGAGATACACAATTCCTATTTGCCCCATACACCTCTCATCTTTCTGTCTTCATCACTGTATGCGGGCTATGGCTCCAAACACTCAGATTAACCCTTGCAAAGCAAGTTCCATAACATGAATCTTCTGTTTTTGCCATGCTCTCTTTTACTGAAAGAAAAATGTATCAATGTAAACTACACTCAGTGTGGGAAACAAAATTCATCAGACAAAAATGCTGTCTCAGTAAGAGTATTCCGGTCTTTCTTTGATCCTAGTGAGAAAGTGATCATTAGCTGCTACAGCTAAGACTAGGGTCATCTGAGAAAAAAGTTCCAAACAGCTGCTAACTGAATATACATTTCATTGGAACAGGCTGCCCAGGGAAGTGGTGGAGACACCATCCCTGGAGGTATTTAAAGGATGCGTAGATGTGGTGCTTAGGGACATGGTTTTGTTGTAGACTTGGCAGTGCTAGATTAACAATTGGACTCTATGGTCTTAAAGGTCTTTTCCAACCTAAACGACTCTATGATTCCATATACAGAAATATTAGATTTGAAACAGTCTTTATGCTGATCAGCTGTCTCCCTGTCACCTTAACATTCCAGATTGGATCTAAGGCTCACAAAGGAGAGCAAGTGCTTTTCTGTTAATTTCCACTGGTTTGAATAAAGCTCTGAAAAAAAACATGTATCATAAGTAAATGACAGCTAATATTTCAGAATTTGAAGACTGTGGTTCATCCAAGGTTTTCTGAATTTGTAAACAATAAAACCAAGCTTTTCAATTTGAAAACAATTTTTAAAAAATAGAAATACAAATTTAAGGAAAAAAAATATGTATTTTGATTTATTGGGGGAATTTTTACACACACACATCCTTTTTTATTTTTTTAAATAATCTCTGACTAACAATACAGTATAGTCTGGAACAATATAACTAACCGATCATAAAGCCTCTCATAAACCAAAAATTAAAAATTAAAAGTTTATTGAGCAAGAATTTTAGAGATAAGCAAGCAAAAATTAAAAGAAGAGGTGAAAACCAGAAACTCTGAACAGAATCTAAAGTAATGAATATAAAGCATTTTTGGAACCAATATATCTGTTTAGTAAGTATGAAATGCATGCTTATGCAGTGAATGATGAAATTGAATGAAAAAAGTAATAACTATAAAACAATTACAGACTGGTATTAAAACCACTATTTATGAGGAGTATAAATGGCCAGGAGTTACAAATCTAATCTATTATCTTTTCATCAGAAAATCACATCTGAAGAATTTCCCAAGTATCTTATTGAGGAAAGGAATATTAAACATCATTAACAACTTATTATAGAAATAACCAACCTATGCAAAGATATGCAGACCTAGGACATGTTCAATTGCTATGCACCAGCAAACACTAAAATACCTTCAGTTCATGATTTTTTTTTTTTTGTTAACTTCTTGTTATCACACTTACTTGCATTTGCATCAAAAGTAAAAAGACCAACACAACTGAAGAAACTGTAGATTCATCATAAAGAAAAATCAACAAAAAATTATCTTACTAAGGTCGGAAATTGGGATGTGCAGACTTCTTACAAAGGGATAAAAAGTTATTAATAGTTATGAACAGTCATACATATGTCAACAAAGAATTTTAATTTTTTTCTTTAAATTTAGATTTTGGATTCCCATCCTTGTTAAGACCAAGTTAGTCTGCCAGAAGAGACAATGGTTACTTTTAAATTACTTGCTACGTGAAAGGCAGTTTTATTTTTTTATTTCCCAAGAAAATCTGAATTAAAATGAGGATTGGAATTCTCAGTGACTTCAATCATGGCTGCAGTCATCTGATTTCATTCAGATCTCTTTTTTTAATCTTGGACAACCTACAGCACCATCACCTTTTATCCCAATAATTTATTTTTTCCCCCCCCCCAAGTATCTGGAGGAAGATACATTGTCATCACTAATAAAGTGTAAAGATTATTCAAGGACTGTAATGTAGTAAAGGTGGAAGGCAACAGATACAGTGATAATTTGATTTATCTGGCAAACAGGTTTAAAAAAAAGTGTGTGTTTTAATATCTTCAAAGATGGAGTCATACACATGCAAACAGAAAATGCAGGTGACCCTGTACAGATATTGTGGACAATTTTCCTGTTCTGTGTGGTGGCTTCAAAAAAGTCACAACCACGATATAATGAGCTAGACATGAACTCCCAAAGTTACTCTGTAGCTCTGAAAATATAAGCAGAAAGTCTCAAGTACAAATAAGAGAACATATTAAACCTGAATTTGTCAGTGTATGACCTGGGCTGCAATAGATGTACACTTCCAATATTGATAATAACAATATTGATAAAAAGGATAAAAAGCTAAGAGTCATGAGAGTGAGCTACAGGAATAGATGCCCTGCAATAACATAGCAGGAGCACATCCACCTAGTCTGTCAACTAGACAGGCAGGAGTCACTTGAACATGGTAAAAGTACCTAGGGAGGTAAGAAAAGTGTTACAAAAGGATCGTCCACCTAGAGGGGTAATCTGTAACAAGATCAACCACTTCATTGAGTGCCACAGTGGTCTGGGAATGAAGGAAAATCACCACATTCAAAGTTTGGCAATTTAAAATTTGCCACCTCTTCTGGTAGCACTGAAACACATTTTTAACAATATAAACAGTAACCCAATATGAAATTATACCATGTAACTGAAGTGTGGTAACCATACCCTTGGAATTCTCAGATTGGTGTAGGTAGATTCATAATCTTGTCTTCAAATAGTATCCAAAGTTCATTTTTTAGTCTTAACCTTTTCAATAACAGAAGTTAAAATACTTTGAAAATGTAAACATTCAATAATAAATGAATGCTATCAATTAGACCCAGCTGCAACAGAAATTCCTTCAATTACAGCACCATCTGAGTGCTAATTATCAAACATATTTCGTTCTAAGGGCAAATTCCCTCTATTTCAGAAAAAAAACCACACATGAACGTACAATGTCTATTTGGACTGATCCACTTTTAGATTGTCTACATTAAAGACAACCGGACCTTTTCTAATTTTCTTGGAGTTGCTCAAGGCAGTAAAGCGGGAAGTTTTCAAATTTAATACAAATATCACAAACAGTATAATATGCAGAGTTTATGATAAAGATGAGTGAAAATTCTTTCTCAATGACTAAGAAATGAAAGGAAGCATATCTTTTTGGGACAACATGTTGACTCCTCTAATGTCACAGTGTAGAATACTAGAATAAAATGCACGCCCTTAAAAAAAACAGTCAAAATCTGGTTCCAAAAGTCTTCACTTGGAGGATATTAGATTACTAACTTGCCCTATTCTATTTTTTATTGCCTATGCTTTAATGCCTTTAAAATTTTAGGACTAGTTAGTCCCATCTCAATTATATTTAAGAGTGAAAAACTAATCTAATCTTAATTTATGCATTAAAGAGACAGCTGAAGCATTTGCATTGTATTATTCACTCAGCTCCTGTGATAACTCACTTCTGACATGGTCTGCTCTCAGACACGTTTATACTTGGACAAATCTTAATTTTCTTTCTTTTGCTTCAGTGAAAATCAGGAACTGAATCAATTTCCAATCTACCCTGTAAAATCAACTGACAATTGCTTTTTATATATTTAATGCCTTTATTCTGTTTTCATAACATTTTTAGTTCAAGGATAAGAAAAAAGTGAAAATAGGAATTTTATTGACAATAGTTTATGGCATCAAATCTTTATTGCAACACATTCAAGAAAAGAGCTGCAGGAGATGTACCTAACAACTTAAATGTTGAAAGTGAACTTAATTTTGGTGTGATTGACAGAGCATGGTGTTTCTTCCTCACAAACACACTACCTTATAAAATTAATTAATTATTTTAGGTGAATATGCACAGCCAGGTATTCTAATTTAAAAGCTGTAATATAATTCAGTATTTCTTGTTATTGCAGATCTACTACTGTAAGTTAAAACAGTGAATATCATCACTCCAATCAAGCCATAAAAATCTTAAAATCCTGCAAGCAAGAAGCCCACATAAAATCACAAAAGCACATTTACAGACTAAAAGCTAAGCCTACTGTGCCTCTTGAGGTAACTAAAGCAGAGCATAATTAGCATCTTGTATAACTGACTCCTCAAAACCAGAAAAAAATCTCAGTTATAAATCAGTTTTGGAGGCAACATAGAAGTTATGTTACCAGAATATATGGGGAAGAAGTTCAAGTGGCCTAGTTCCTAGAAGGAAATGAGCTTTGTAAAAATTAGTACCGTCAGAATTTTTGCAGCATGTCATGAGGTTTATTATGCAGTACAACTACAATGTCAGATTACTTTTTAGTTTACAAAATTCATCTCATACCTTACTACAATATCATAAACATAAACATTCAGGTTTTAATTTTAAAATTATTTTATTTTTATTTTTACTTTGAGATCAATTTTTTAAAATACAGATACAACAGAATCCATGTAACACAGCATTTTTAGAGCTGTTGTAATAAATTTCATATTGAACATCTACAAGTTGAGTGCAAAATTTTGAATTATTTCTGAAAACCCTAGCCCTGAGAGTTTCAGGTGTAAAATTAGACCTCTTAGGAAATAATTTCACTGTGAACAAATGGGAAAACACATTGAAACTAAGAAGGTTGCAGTGAAATCCCACACAACTTCATAACTGTGAGAACATTCTCCTTAGAATGTGCCCTCACACCAAAGGTGGACTGTAGTGGAAGAAAGATGTAGCCTGTGATTTTGCCAATTTTTAGTAAGAATGTTGGGTCGAGTTTTTTTTTTAATCCATTGAAAACTTAAAAATACAATGTATTTGGTTGGTAGAGTAGTTTTACGAAGAAGTGATAGCTTCTAAGGAAACAGAAGCTAGGATCACCATTTTAGTGTGAAGTACAGTATAGCTCAGTATATCTTCATTTATTTTCCTACTGAGCAACACAGAGACTAATTGCATCTCACAGACAATAAGGGGTTAATGGTGGTTCAAGAGGAAAATAAAACATTAGGTAGTGTCACAGAAAATAAGTAAGCTAGCTTAAAGGATTTGTGTCTAAAGTGAGACAGAGTTCCCAAATTCTCAAATCGTACGCATTTCAGGCATGCTTTGTTGTTAACTTCAAAGAGAAGTTCAGGAGTGAGTGGTGATTAAAAAGGAAATGTGTATGTATGGAGGTAGCTCTGTTATATGCAAACATACAGGTATTTTCTGAATACTCATCTATTACATATATTCAAGTAGAATACATGAACTTCCCTGCATTAACACTACAGTCCTTCAAGATAACACAAATTATAATAACAGTTCCATATGGTTATTATTACAGTCAGTTTGATGCAAATTCTGAAAAACATGGAGACTTACGGAGAGTTCCAAAGAGAGGAGAGGGAAGGGAAGGGAAGGGAAGGGAAGGGAAGGGAAGGGAAGGGAAGGGAAGGGAAGGGAAGGGAAGGGAAGGGAAGGGAAGGGAAGGGAAGGGAAGGGAAGGGAAGGGAAGGGAAGGGAAGGGAACGGAAGGGAAGGGAAGGGAAGGGAAGGGAAGGGAAGGGAAGGGAAGGGAAGGGAAGGGAAGGGAAGGGAAGGGAAGGGAAGGGAAGGGAAGGGAAGGGAAGGGAAGGGAAGGGAAGGGAAGGGAAGGGAAGGGAAGGGAAGGGAAGGGAAGGGAAGGGAAGGGAAGGGAAGGGAAGGGAAGGGAAGGGAAGGGAAGGGAAGGGAAGGGAAGGGAAGGGAAGGGAAGGGAAGGGAAGGGAAGGGAAGGGAAGGGAAGGGAAGGGAAGGTACTACCATTAGAGAAAAAGCAACTTAAGACAATCGAAACTGTACAACGGCTGTTTCACTGAATGGTTTGTTTGCCTGAATTAAAAGATAGCATTACAACCAATTGGCCAAGGAAAAGGAAAGACTGTCAGAACTAAAGGTAAAGCTACAACTGAAATCAAAATGCAAAAATGTTACAAATATAAATCTCACTAATTTGTGAGATTTAGTGAGATTCACTAAACTCTCTCATAGGAAGAACATCATGATAATTAGACTGAAGAAGTATATTACCAATGTTAAAGAATGAAAAACTGGTCAAATAAGAAAGCTAAAATTGTAAAAAGCATACCAGAAGAGGCTTCCAGTCTTTCTAATCTGCTGATCAACCAATCAAGAGATCCAGAAAATTGAGCACAGTTTTTACGATTCCCTCGAATAAGAGCCGCTATTGGAAAAAGATAAAAAAAGATTTAAAACAGAAATCACAATTATAAGTCCATTTAAAATAAAAGAATCTCCGTTTTGTCTTTCTAGGAAAGATTCAGTAATATAGATTCTTAATCTTTAATTATTTATGTTCTTGATTTAAATTTAAATAACGTGAGTGATAGCTAGATTTAAGCATAAAAATGACAGTTCATATGAAATTGACCTTTAAGGTATTTTAATTGTTTTGGTTTTATAATCATCTAAATAATCCTTGCAAAATGCTCTACATGTCGCAGCCAGTATTAGAAGTCAGCTGCTACTGTAGAAACAAATTTCTGTAAAACAGTATTTCTGTAATGCTAGGAAACATTGGAAGAGCAGAACATGAAGCCAACAACATAGGTGATGAGTGTCAATTATTTTCTACTGATATAACACCTTTGTTAGAATAATACGAACTAAAGCAAGATAGTCCAGCAACTGTCATACTTTTGACAGGGCTAGAGAGGAAGTAACTGGTTTAAAACTGTTTTCACTCTCATGCTTTAAACTGAAGATTGAAGTAGACTTAATTAATGCACTGACTTGGTGGGTACAACTGACTAGAAATCTCTAGAAGTGTGCCCTGTCCTGGAATACATGTGTATCCATGTATGTGTATATACACAAGCTCACAGAAAAGTATCTGTTCTACTCCAAGAAAAAAAAAAAAAAAAAAAAAAGAGTGAGGCACTAACATTTCTGTTTGGCCTGTGGAACAGTGCAAGCTGCTTTTCTTAAGATTGTTTTCCAATTCTGCCAACAAAGTATTTCAACCTGAATTTTCTATTGCTATTTTCAGCAGCAGAGACTGTTGGTCCTGCTAAGAGACAACAGCCCCTTAAAATATATGTTTTATTGCTACAGAAGTTCACTGTATTATATTGCAACTCTGTTTTTATGCTGTTTCATTTATAAAAGGTTAATCTTAGATATTTTTTCTGTAAATCACTTTTACAGAAATACGATATGAAACTGTGTCTGCAAAGAAGAAAAGCAATTTTGGAATTAGTTGCTACACATCACTGCACTGTCAGTTCTGTATCATGAGGAATGAGATCTCAATCTAATTGCTTCATAGCCAAAAAAAAAAAAAAACCACCAAAAATTCACCAAACAAACAAAACCAAAAAACAATCACTAACAAGCAAAACTAACAAAACCCTCTTTTCTCTTGTTGCATTATATGACCAAAAAAAAAAAATCTATACCCTGAAAAATTACATAGTTAATTAATCATGACCATAGTTATTTGGGACTCATAAAAGGAGGAGCATCGTGTTAAAAGACACAGATTAGAGCTAAGGAACACTTGTTTCTGTGAGTGACTTTTTTATTGATTATAGGCAAGCCACATAATCTCACTGTGCTTCAGGTACAAACATAAAATGAAGATAGTAATAGTTCATTGCTTAAAAGGACATAAATAAATTTCACTTCATTAACCATAATAAGACACAGATGGTTTCATAAATGCAGCTCAGAAGTTTGTGAAAGGTTAGTATTCAGTGGTTAAAGCTGTGCATTATATGAGGCACACAGCTACTTACCATTGAAAACAAAAAATAACATCCAACAACTGCTTCTTTTATTGCCCACTACTTTGAATATGACTAGCATCCAGTTTTAAAGAAATAAAAACCAAAAAATGGGATGTGGTCAGTCAGACATTAAAGTCGCATCATTGCATACTCCTGCATGTCCTTTGGTGATACAAAAGGATCAAATACAAGTTCAGAGCGATTGTATGTATTTGTAATAAAGGAAAGACAGATGCCTTTGTAAATATATGGCAATCATTTTAAATTGAAAGAGGGTAGATTTACATTGAACATAAGGAAGGAATTTGTCAATGACGTGACAAAAGCCATGAACTCTGGCATTACAGTTTATTTTTATGTATATTCAGACTCAAAAACAAACTACTGTTTGCTGAAGCAAGACTGAGCAAGCAATATCCATTTGTCATCCATGCAATTACTGTACAGCTTCATAATTATTCAGAACAGTGCAACATACAAATTCATTATAGTCAGATCAAAGCCAGGCTTCTTCAGCATTAGCTGCCAGAAGATAATGCCATTTGAGTAGTAACGTAAGAGGATGGAGGAGCACAGAGACTAGGAAGTCAACAAAAGCTTGTGCACTGTTCTTCTCACTACAAGTCCATGGAAACAACAGTTGGTACAGGACAAGAAGGAATTCTTTGGCCTCGTCAACTAGAACTTTAAGATTTAGAGAAATCATTCGACAATCAAGCCACTACTTCCTCCAGTCTGAGTTGTGCTCAACATAACAAGAGATAAAATAAACCAAACTGTTACAAAAACTTAAACACTTCCCTACATCTATGAATAATCCAACAACAAACATTTATACTCTGTCATTTACACATCAGTTTATTTAATTGACACATTAACTCTCTGGACTTAGTCTAGATGCTTTTAAGTGTTTACAATCCCTGCTTCATTTCACTTTATTTCGTGGGTATAATAAGATGAAATATAGATTAAGATGTAGAATTTTTTTGTCCCTTCTTTATGATGTTTTTATCTCAGGGTTGGACAAGCAGACATTCTCCAAAATGTCACATAATGTCACATTTTCAAGTATTTCACACAGGCATTAGGATGAGTAAAGAGAGAATCAGAGGGCAAGAAAACATAACAGTAGCACTGCTGTGATGAGAAGCTGACACTAAAATTTAATATAATTTTCACTGTGGAAGCCAAGTTTATTTTCATGCATCTTTTCCAAATTTTATCTGTTAAAGATAAAATTTTCTACCATGTCCCCCTGCCAATGGTTGAGCTACCTTCAAAAAATTCAGACTAAACAATCTGGTTGCTTGCTAGCATGAAGGTAGCCAAAGCTATATGGCATTGTTTTGTTGGTTTTTTTTCCTTCTTCAAGAGCACAAGATGATGGACCTGAGGATGGAAAAGCTTTGTAACTATTATATACAGATCTCCTCCCCAGTTGCCTCACTTTACTGTTGGATGGTAAGGAGAGTTTATGTGAAGTGAGGCATGCCATTAAAATTTCATTTTCTGTGCCTCTGAATTTGGAGGAATGCAAGTTTTTAGTATGCACTGCACACATGAAATACAGCTGAATATTCTGAAAAAAGGTCAGATCCCACAGCTCTTAATTTGGGAACTACCACTGGTATAGTCTTTTAACCTAAATTTCTCTCTGTATCTCTTCCTCTGAGTGACTGGGACATAATACCTTCTATTTACCTTATTACAGAAGTTTCCAACAGAACACTTACTAATAGCTCTAATTATTCAGATTACTAATCATAAACGGCACAGAAGAACACCAAGATAATAGCTTTGTTTTCCAAACATGAATTAAAAGTCTAAGAATAAATAAGGCTCAATGTCACACATCAAGTAGCAAAGAGAAAACCAGAAACTACTTTGAAGTACCAATAATAAATCACCACTAAATAAGGAATCGGTCCTATAGAAAATCCAGTATGCAATTATGTTTTATCATGCATACTCACAAAAGAGCCAATTAATGACATACACACTACATTCATCTGGGCACTTGCTAACCACTTAACTCCATTTTACAAACTCAATATCCAGCTGTGGAGTTTTTAATGGAATTGCTGTACATTACTTGTATACTTTTTCAATACCAAATGTAAAAATGATAAATAAAATGCTTTATGTTTCACTGGAAAGTAAGACAACAATCCTGCATAAGGACTTTGTTCAAACTCAAGCTTTTGCCAAAACACGTTCAAGTTTAAAGGCAAGCACACCCACATATTAGAACTGTTGTGTTTCAGAAAGAAAGCAGCACAGGCACATGTATGCAGCCTGCACAGAGGACTGCTTAATGACACATTACTGTCTTCAGTCACTTAAGGTCAATGTTAACATTATTATTTAGGCTTACTTATGGCACTGAGAAAATCTGACGACAGAGGAGCAAGAAACTGACAAAATGGTCTCTTAGGCATTAAAATTTCCTTTTGTAGACAATTAACAACTCAGCAGGAGTGAATATGAAGGCAGCTATAGTAGAGGATAAATAACCCTATATAATGAGCCATAGTAGAACATAAATAACATATGCAATTCAAATCAGTAACAAACAAATCAGGTGATTAAATGCTACTACCTAAATAGAAATTTGACCAAGACACCAACACTTAGATACCTACAGAAGCTATTACGAGATTTTCCAGTGACTGCAGATGGGCATGACATTTATGATATACTGCACCTAAGAGTGTACTTTTCCACAGCACACTGTATCCTAGTATAACGTTGGAATCACTGGTCTTTACTGACTAATAAGAGGGGTCTTGGTTATAGAAGCTTTAGATTTATTCTGCAGTTCTGCAGTCAGATGTGCAGAAAATCACAGGCTTCTACAAAACTGACCACAATATTATGGGTCCTTAACACATGAATGACAGATTCATGTGTATTTTTTTCACACATTTTTTAGCAGTATACGAAATACATCAGCAATATTATATGAAAAAGCAATCAGTCGTTTAATTGAAGTTAGAAACATGTTATTTACCATAATAAATATTATTACAAAAATCACATTATTTGAGTGTTTTCAGTGTATTTTCTTCTTAAGCACAGGCAAAGACCTGGAAATGCAGAAAGCTTGTTTAATTTGTATCCTAAATTTCCACATAGTGGATATTCTTTACTAAATCAGGTATATGTTTCTTTTCGCTTGAGTATTACTCTGAGCTAAAACAATCAAAGTAACCCATAATATGTCTTACCTAGTAATTCATACAAAGAATTCAGAATAGATTTCCATGCTTCTCCAGCTTCCTTCCCAGCTACGTCTGCAAAATGAGCTGCACTGCTGTATACATTCAAGCGATCAATACATTCAAGAACAAGATTGATCATACCCTAAAAATTGAAAGATTCAGATTGTCAGAGAAAAAGAGAAAGTATTGCTTCGGTGCAAACACATAAGCTTTTCAGAAATCTAAGAAAATAAAATATTAAAGGCAGGATACGCAAACCACGAGAATATAGACATGGAGTCAGACAGGTGGAGTAAACAAGCAACCCCTATGGAAAAGTTTTCCTTGATAAAAATTTACCATTTAGGATGGTCAAAATAAAATAAAAAATAAACAGTATTCCAGACGTAATTTTGGGCTAGTTTCTATTCTAGAAGGCATTTAGGCATCTGAGTATAAGCAACTATCACTACCAGACAAATAACAGACAAACAAAAAAATTTAAATCCCTGACATTCTGTGATTCTTACTAAACAAAAACATCCTTCTGCATTGAGAGATTAAACTATAATAGAAGAAATTAGTTCACACATAAGGAGTAAATTATAGTTAGAATTCAGGACACAAGATCATATTAATATCTAATTATTTTTAAAAAGGAAAAGGAAGTAAGGCCTTAAATGTATTTCTTTAAATACATGGGAAAATCAACAGATCTAAAGAGATTATAAATGTAACAAATAGTTTTGACTCTTGCAGGACAAAAAACCCGCTGCAAACATACTCCAGATCAGACATAGACACTACAAACACTGCCAAAAAATACTTGCAGATAACATGGTAGAAAATCAGGAGTAAAACTGAGAGAAGTACCTCTTCCTGGAAGAGATTCTGGCGATTCTTTAGTGCTCGGAGCCTGTTTTGTTTGTCTTCATGCTCCAAATGTTCATCAGGGGGGTGAAAGTAGCCAATCAAGTCCTGAAGGCTCAGACTGACAGACTCAATAGGCAAATCAATGGTGGAAGACTTGATTTTCTTGCCGAGAGCATCAAGGCCCCTACAAGAAGATGTAAAGCCTCCTGAGTAGTGGAATATATTTTATTGTTTAAACTCTTATTGGTTTAAAAGCAAAGTTTGTTTAGATGCAAATGCTCAATTCGTTTTCTGACAGCAACACAACTTCTCAAAAATGATTTATGGCTGGCCCATTCTCCACTTAATGATCTACCCCTCCCTTTCCAAACATAAACTGGAAGCATCAACAATGCTTCTCTTAAACTTTTTTGAAACACAGAAAACACATTTTAATGCTCTACCTACACATTTATGAGTATCCAAAGCAGACCAAAAGGTGAAGAGAAATTATTGTAAGCCTGTTCCAGGCATCATGAGAGGCTGGAAGTCAAATAACCAGTCCTACAGTGCCTAAGAGGGCCCAACTAGTCCATACAGGCTCTCAAGCCCATTTCCAACCTATTCTTAAGCCAGCTTCAGTGCTGGAAGTTGCTGCTTTTCCATACATTCTGTCCTAGCACTTCATTAGCCTTTTTATTTCCTTGATATACAGTTCAAGCTTGGCCTTGCTGTAGTCTATGACCATCACCTCCTGGAAGTGGAGGGCAAATTGTACTCATCCATGTTGCACCTGCACATGGCTTAGCTGAATCCCCAACAAATCCCATAATCCAATTTTTCTTCAGCTCTTTGCTGCCTGGACCCCTGATATACCTTCTCCATTTAAACCTCATCTTTCTTGAAATGTGACTGTTGCAACTGAGACCTCACCAGTGCCACATTGAAAGGGGAAGGCAAGGACTTTTCCCTTGCACCATCCTGGCTCCCCTCAGGAAGACGATTGTGGGCAGTGGGGCTGCCTCAGCCAGGAGCTGAAGAAGGTCCACCAGAACATTTGGGAAGGACTAAGAGGGGCCACGAGGGGCAGAGAAACCAAGGGTGTTGAGGGCCTGCAAACAAAGCGCCCATCTTCAGGGAGAGGGAAAGATCCAGAGGATACTGAAACTCTGCAGGAGCCTGCCAGGGTCCTGAAGTGCTGGGAGAGGAGCAGTCCTGAAGAGAAGGACCCACCCTGGTGGCATGCAGCAGGGGAGAGCACAATGAGGAGGCTTATTTGACACTCATGATTCTCTTTTGACTCATTCTCAGTTTTGCCATTGTAAAATGGGTTTTTTGCTAGCATATTTTTGAGTAAAACCCAGCTACGTAGCAAAGATGTCCTTTTTGTGTTCACCAGTGCACCATTTCTGCCGACCAAAAGACCACCGAGCTTCAGCTGGCAGAGAAGTCCACCATGCCCACGTGGGCATCCTCCCAGCCCTGCACTCATCTCCCCCTTTCTTTCATTAGAGGCATCAAAGGGCCCCGGCAACCCGGCCCACAACCGGTTCTCTCTCCTAAGCTGCACAAGACCCTGCCTGCTCCCAGGATTCCTCTCCTGGCCACAATATGGAGCAGAAGACCCATTTTATACTCTGCTTTTTGCTGGATTAAGATGACAATGAAAAGTATTTGGGGTGCAGTTGTTGTTTGGTTGGTTGGATTGTTTTGCTTAACTGGAATGTCACTCTGTATTTTCATCTCAAATGCTGAACTATGGCTGGAAAACTTCTAAATTTAGGAAACATTATTAATTCAGTAGGAATATTTACTGCTGGAGTATAAATAATGCAATGTTTCAAAAAGATAGTTACAAAAGTTATCTTTAAAACTTAATTTTTATTATGCACCTTATCTGAAGTGCAATTTTTCTACTGACTTCATGGGAAATAACTGGAGCACACACTTATGAGAATAATTTTGATCCTCTCCAATTGTGCTTTTTCTTTGAGTAACATCCTGCCAAAACTAAATTGTTAAACACTACCTTGGACTCCCTGTGCACTCTGCAAAAATCTGTACTGTAATTTAGCAGTACCTTGATTTGTGAAACCTTATCATTAAATTGCCTTTTTCTGTTCTCATCTGTTACGGCATTCTTAGAAGTTTCTAATAAAATGTATTATTTACAAAGTGACCTAGGGCTTGTATTTCTTTTGGATTTTAAATGTCATACAGCAGGCAATTCTCCTGACAGGAGAATTGAATTCTCCTGACAGGCATTTTTCCCTGTTGTTATTTAAGTACCTGTGTAAATGTTTTTCAAGAAATTGACATGTCTATGTTTTTGGCTGTGCACTGATTCAGAACGTGGTTGCTTTAGGACACCATCTCCCACATTGTCTTCTCTTGTGAAAAATGAGTAACTTAAATTCTTATCATTCCATATGATCTTATGGCATATCATCCTTTCTCTAATGCCAGCTACACTGATTAGAGGGACCTTTCATCAATTACTGAAGTCACAATGATTTGAGGATTAGCATTTTATCAGTGTTATTTAGGAGGACATTTGGAGTAGGAAGATAAAAGCAAATTGCATAAATCTGTCAGTATTTTTAAATGACTAAAATATTATAAAATAAAACTTTTTTATATGTTGCTAGATATTAAAGAAACCAGTATCGTTAAAAGGAAACAAATAAGATGAGTGTAACGGACAGCAGAAGGAAGATGGAATTTCATACTTGTAAGAAAAACATTTTCTTGAGACTATGAACATCTTCAGTATATTTGTGTCTTGTACAAGTTTGTAGTTACAGTTATCTCCTTCTTCCAGGTTTTTCAAGAAAGAGCACTTTTAAAAGCCATACTTAGAAAAGAAAGAGATAAATGATGCACCACATGACTTACAGCAAGTTTTGGCAAGGAAAAAAATCTATCTTTCATGATTTGTTTGCATTTTCAGTATGTTTATGCATTCAAATCAAGATTGAACAATAAAGTATTATTAGGAGATAAGAGAACTGACCAATACCTGTCAAAGTATATCTCTGCCAATAAAGAACTGGCATAAAGTCTAGTTTAAAATTATTAATCTGCTTTTTCTGAGGGCTAAATTGTTCACTGTTGTGTTAATGACTACTTTGAATAAAATAAAAGAGGAAGAAAAAAAGAGATTAAAAGATAATTTTAAAAGCATACCTTATGAATCTGTTGAAAAGGAAGACTGTACTACGTATGACACGTGCTGTACGAGATTCTTCATTCTGAGATCTGGACAAAGTTAAACCATCATCCATGTGACCTTCATGGTGCATTATTGCCTGCAATACAAAAATTACGTTATGATAGTTTATTTTTTGAAAGAAAGCTGAAACATTTTTTTCCTTGCTGAGAAATAATTTCCTGCAAAGTTACAACATTTACAATAAACATCGACACAAATGTAGCTTCTGGAAGATGTGTTAAGTTGTAAAAGAATCTTTTTCCTACTTTATTATGCTGAGCTAGCATTCTTGGTCATGGTTATTCTTTAAAAGAAGAAATCCCTCAAGGCTCAAGACTTGAACATTCCAGCTCAAAAGGTAATATGCTCACAACATGGAAAGGAAAGACTTGGAACTAAAAGCCTTCTCAATCCAAACTACAGCACATTGAAGAATGGAATTTTAGCACTCTACGGGCTATTATTAATATTTTAGTTTGAGATCAAGTATATCCAGATTTATCAGTGTTTGTGTGTTTAATGCCTATAGGCTAACATGTGCACTCAGTCTTTCAGTTAAAGAATTCCATACACCATATAACTTTTCAATATACACCATATAACTTTTCAATATATGACTAAAAAAACCAAACCTTTCACAATGAAACAAAGACATACTTGAAATATTTGAAATCTAGAAATTAGCTGCTCCTGTAGCTCCTTTCATTTCCCCCCTCTGCCCTCTCAGCCTGTCACTGAATGCAATGCATTTCTTTTTACAGTCTTACCTTCCGCTGCAGAGAACCCATCCGTACGGACTTTGCATCAGCAGACTGGTACGTGAGCCATAAGCCTGTATCCACATGTTGTATGAAGCATATTGAATCCCCATATTTTATTTCAGGTGCTCCCATTCCATCCACCTCTTTTCTTGTCCCTATGTCCAGCTTTTCCTGAAGAAAAAAATATGTATACAAGAACAATAACCAGTATGTTAATATTTGCAGAAAATATTAAATATTAGGCAATTGTCCAGAACAGGACTTAAAAGAATATTTGAGATTCCCTTTTAATTAAAGTATTAAGAATGGGCAAAAGTACAAATTCTCATTAAATACTTAGGGAAAAGATAGAGAGAGAGATTCCACCCACATAAAAACCCAGCTTACTACACTTGGAAAGGTGGGTGTATTCATTTCACCTGCCTAGGAATGAACTAGGATCATAATTGACCATATATATCATTACTGAAATATAAAAGCAACACCAAATACTTTTAATTTCCTAGTAGAACTAGGCAATAACCTCCAGAAGCTTTTTCTTTGTGATTTTGTTTTTTTCCAGCCTGGAAAAGATGAGCACCTCCCTACAATTTATTTCTGACTGTCACAGAGAGATGGCCTTTAATTTGTCACCACCCATTACTGCTCAACAGCGGGCTCGCCATTTCCTGAGAAAAGAAATCCATTTCTGTGTGTTTGTGACTGGCCTGTTGACATGCTGTAAAAGAATGGCACGACCATGCATTAGTCCAGCTGGTGTCCTACATAGACAGAAGCAGCCTGCAAGATATTATTATTTGCAATTGTAATTTCAGGTGTAATTATCATTAAATTGTTTCTGGATACAGATGTTAATTTCACTATCTTGTAAACGTCTGAATCCTTAAGTGCTGAAATTCTTAGTAAAACCTTGCCCATTGATACAAGGTAATAATTGATTTATTAATATCTCTGATGTCAGTTTCTGAGTTCCTGTGTGCTTCTATTTCATTATTAATTCATTATTTTGTTCATAATATTTCTCTAGAAGTTGTATTCAATTCAAAAGCTAGCACAATCAACCTGAATGTAATAACAACTAAAAATTGAAAAGCTATTTATAATAGGACATTGCACACAAATCATGATACAGGATAAAATAAATTAGGTCCTGCTATCATATGAAGAATTGACAGCCTGATTTCAAGCTCTAGTCTTTTGAATTATCTTCAGAACTAGAATATAGTGTGAACCTGTGTGAACACACTGTGCTTCTGCATCGTAAGATTTTATTTTTTCCCAAGTCTTCCTCCTCACAATCAACTTCTTAAGACATGAATATATGAATTCACAAGTTTTCTCATGAAGCACTGTTAGTAAAATAAGGGATTATTAATTTAAAATATTATTCCATATTTTATTTAAATCCCATTTTTATTAGCATAAAAATTGCAGTGCCAACAATTTGCCAAACAAGATCTCTGTCCTTACCTATATAAGTACACTGACAACTCTGCATGTAAGTTCAGAGCTCAGACTGAATTCAGTCACATTCAGTTGAGTTCTTTCTTGCAGATAAACATAGCAGACAGGAGAGTATACTGTAAAAGTTGGATTGAATACAGGAGAGAAGATGGAAAGCTAGGGCAGGGTATGGGGGTACAGGCATTAGAGCATGCATTTGATAACTTCAAGGCATTGAGGTTTTTGGGGTGTGAATAGGAATCACAAATTGTTTGTAAAGGGGAAGATTTGAATGGAGTGCTGGATTTGTGCCAGTAAACAGCAGGTAGTTGAGAAAGTACATTTAATGAATTCATCACTTTATCTACTTTAAAATAGTTGATTAATGAAAACCATGATCTGAAAAACAACAGAAACCATCATCTCATCGTTTAATAATTGCATATTGGTATAGACATTACATGATGCAAATTTCCAGCCCACTACACTCTTACCATAGCCTGCCATTAAATAACCATCTGCTACTTCTTCCTACAGAATATCTACAAAGAAAAGTTTCAGCTTTATTTTCAGTCTAGGCCCATTCTCAGAACATCATCTTTTTCTAAACACAAATCAAAAGTCTTGATTCATTATACTGGAACAAACTTGCTACAGTCTGTAAACCACCTCAGTAATGCAAAGCAACAAAAATGCATTGGAAATGAACAGGTTTATTGAAAAATATGACAGATTTTCTCCACAAAGACATGCTTTTTATAAACAGGGGTTTTTTTTCCATGCATACAAGAATACAAGACAATCTTCCCACATTTTTGAGGCTAAATAGACAACATAATTTTAAATGGTTTTACCTTAATGTTGAAAAAAATTATTCTATGAAGCCTAGCCTTAAATATGTTATTTCACTCTAATGCTTTTGTTTATAACATTCCAAAAAAGATTCCCATGATTAGGGCCCAAGCTTTCCATTTTATCTCTTTTCATCTGACCCAACCTATGTTTTATCTCTTTTCATCTGACCCAACCTACTGTGGCACATTTTCAGGACTGACGTTCCAGCAGATCTTACTGACTAGAAATAAGAAGGTAATTAGTGACAGCTTTTTAAGCTGATATTAATATATTTCCTATTAAATTTTATTAAGAATCAGGTGAAGATATAAAACTACAGGTCATAAAATTTTATTAAATTTTATGTATTTCTGCCCACTGGAAAAGACTGTGGACCGGAAAAGTAGACTTTATACAGAATGTATAAACATTTCTAAATTAGGAAAGTTACCTTATTTCAGTGGAAAAGTGATATTAATGTAATAACTTTATCAAAAAGAATCAATATTTAACAAATGTGAGAGAAAAAAGAATCTATAGAACTTAATCACTACAAATTTTACAAAAGAGCCAATTGTAGATATCTGTGGACATTCTGTGCTAAGTGAGATTACAAGAAAGAAAAGAAGAATTTTCTGAATTTCAGGTGCTTGAAAGGCTAATATAATTCTCATTTAATGTTAATTATTAGTTTAATATATAATAACGAGAGTATGAAACCCAACTCCTAGAAGAAAAAAAAAAAAAAAAAAAAAGAAGAGATTGTTAGGTCTTCAGAGTATCTGTATCGTCTGAGTCCTGTTTGGCTTGTGAAGTTTGTAAGCTTTCACATTTCTTTATTTTGCTGAGATATTTAAAGAATTTTAACACATAAGAAAATTGCTTGCTTACTAAAGATACTGGAATTGCTACTAGTTATATTAATGCTGCATTGATTCCATACCTTGGAAGACCGAAAACAGAATGCCGTAGATTTTACATCCGCTTCCAATTTGTCTGTAAGAAGAAGACTCTTGTCATCCAGGAGACTTAAATATTTTCCTGTTGTTATATGTCTGAGTCTGAATGGCTGTCCCCATCTAATGTGGCTACCACTCCACCTAAGAAAGTTCATAGGAAACATTTGGTTTTTTTAAAACAAAACATAGATTTTAACTACTGGCAAAAATATTTTAAAGTAACTAATTAGTAAAAGTATAAAAATCAAAATGTTGGATTATGAGCAAGAAAATGGTTACTTTGTGGTTATCTCCTATAAAACCATTCTAATAAATAATCTTAACCCCTTTCTTTGTGAAGGCTGCCTTGATTCAGACTGAATTCTGTAGAGAGGAGGTACCGACTGCCTACAGAAAAGGAGGCTTCTGCTGTACGCAAAGATCTTAGATCTGCCAGTTCCCTCTCCAACATTAATCTACCAGCAGCTGGGTTTCTTCACTCTTCCAGAGCACTCTCCTTTCATCAGTCAGCACAATTTAGGCACACTTTGAATAGTGTGCAAAAGATAAAAAAGCAAAATAAATATCCTCATAAAACAAATTTTTAAAAGTATTAAGTAAAAAAACTGGCCCAGACTTTTTATATTTTATAGGAGGAAATGAAGGAAGAAAGGCAAAGAATTTCTATTGAAGCTCCCCAAGAACTCCTCAAGTTGAAATATAAGCTGCAAGTTTCTAACCTCTTGCCTAAAACTGAAAAGTTATCTCTTATGTTCTTCCTGATTAATTCCTGAAGATAAATATATGCAGCAGTTACTATGGAGGATGCATTTCATTAAGCCTTTTCAAAAGGCTTCTCAAATATTCTTGGATTGGAAAATTGTTCCAGCTAGGATTTTTTCCTGGATTGCCACAAAAGTTTCTTCCGTCTTATATCTTCAAGATTTTACACTTTAGATCTATGTGCACACTGCTTTTTGAAGAGGAAATCATATATTTATTTTGTGTTTGCAAAATGCCCGTCATAATGGAGTTATGACAGACTGCCAAGGTCCTCATGTGCTTCCATAAATACTAGTAATTCTCTGTTTAATGTGCCTTGAAATTGCCTAAAATTATTGACAAATATTCATATAATATCAATGAAATATACAAACACATCCTTATGAACTTAACTTGATTATAAACTTATTCCCATATCAGAATTTTTTATTACTGTATGTTCTCATTTGCATTTAAAGTAATTCCAGGTACAACATTTAAAAACATAAAAAGTTTTTATGCATATGTTTTGTATATATTCATGTACTAGTCTGAAAATCCCTTAAACTAGCACTTACACAGGTTTAACTCATTTTCATTTTCCCTGATGCATACACGTAGCAGATTAAAGCACTTACATATTCAATACAACCATTTCTTTAAGCATGTCTTCATAAGAGCTGGCCACACTGTATGCAAAGTATGTAAAACTAATTTGGCATACCTTTTTTCAGTCCAGGAGTTTTTAAAATGCAAGAGCAGTATCTGGCTTCTGTTTTGTAACAGGATTTATTACACTTCACTAATTAAACTTCCAAAACTTTTTAGCTATTTGTTTAAAAGAGGCTAAAAGAATGAAGAGGTTTTCCCCTCAACTATGTTCTTTTGTAAACTAAATAGTTTCTTCTGTTTAAGTCAAGAGGAAATTACTTTGGGGAGGAAGGAAATATGGGAGCTTTATATTTTAGAATTGCATTTATTTTTTTCCATCTTCTGCACAGCAAAATCAATGTACTCCACAAAAGCACATCTAAGTACTAGTGTTCTAGCACAACTTCTGCTTCTCAATTAAGTAAAATGTCAGGTCATGAATCACAGCTATTGTACTGCTGGATCTGGTAAAACATATCAGCTCTGCACCTTTCATATTATAGGCCATGCTGGGCAGCTGCCTTTTCTCTCATCTGATTCAATTTTCTCTTGGACCCAATAGCTACGGACCATAAGAAAAAGAAAATAATAAATGTAGTGCAATTGAGCCATGCCCCTAGTGCATGCCTGCAGGACAGGAAAAAGTTCAATTTATGTGCACTTACTAGATAAGCCTTTTGAGCAAAAACTATCTTGTAAAGCCATTTCTGACTACTAAAAATTCTTTTCTGCAATGTGAGAATATGATCCCTGTCACCTTTTGGGAAAGAAAGCAACACTGAGCAATAACATCTGGCATCCCATGTCAAGGCACCCCAAGAGGCAGTCTGCACACACAGATTGCCCAGGCAATTTTTATGAAAGTTCTCCACTAATTAGGAGAGTTCAGAAACAATGATTCCTTAAGAAGCATATAAAATTAACAGAATTAATATTGTATCTGCAGTCATTCTGGGAAAGACTAGAACTGATGGAGGACTTCGGGTATGCATATATTAAGTTAGGAATTGAAGTATTTGCATGAATAGTAATGTGCCTGCAATTCAGCTAGGAATGTAAATAGCTATTAGGATATCATACAGGAAAATAGGGAGGTGAGGGACTTATAGGAGAATGCTTTATTCTTGGGATTTTATTTGGGGCTTTTTTCCTGATAAGAAAGTCATGTTCCTTAAAAAGAAAGATTATCGCTCCCTTTGCTTAGTTGTTTTGACAGTTCTCAAGATTTCTCTCAGTCATATACATTCAAATGTTTACACTTCAAAAGTTTGCATGCAATGCCTGTCAAAGTGAGAATAATAACAGTTGTAACAGAAACCTGTAATTTCTCAAATCCCCACATTGCTCCAGTATCACTGCTTATTAGGAAGTACATGCAATAAGGAAAATAAAAAGCCAGAAATCCTTCCAAAGTTTCACTGTTCTCACTTAAGCACTCTCAAGATCAATGTTAGTCCAAAGCAAAACTCTCGTTGTTCTATCAATGACATTTAACATCATCCTATTAAATAAATTGCACAAATAGAAAACAGCATCATAAGAGTGTAACCTTTCCCTAAGCTGTCCTGATTTAATCTCTAAAAAGCAATCATTTATTAGGCACTAGAAATTTCATAACAAGCATATATTGTAATACAATTTAAGTGAAATTTTACAGTGCAATTACTTTAACAAACAAGGCACAACTCCATACTATCATTCCAACACTCAAGGACATCCTAATGGTTTAAACAAGTTAGGGCAAGGCATACATGAATTATTATAATCAGAACTGTTTTCCTTAAAAATGTTATATATATGTGTAAAAAATGTAAATTGTGAACTCACACAATTCACAAATCTATAACAGCTTTAAAAAAATAACCAAAACATATACAACGTGTGTGCTAACACTCACTCTCTATGGGAAGCTGTTGAATTTTTCATCAAAGTGTTATAGAGCACTTTTTGAAGATTATTTTAGTATCATCTGTCTGGTTTTACAGTTATCAATCTGATTTTATAGGAATACTCTTACTATAGAAAAAGCACCCTGGCAAACTGACTTCTTTTTCCAAGAGAGATTTTACTTACGCAACTCTTAGAGTCTCTAGTCGCCAAAGGGAACGAGCATGAATTGACACAGCACCACCTTCATAGTGGACAGTTCTGAAAACCAAGCAAAGGCACAGACTAAATGCTCAGCTCTGTTGTAAGAATTCATATTTATTTGTTCATTTAGCTACATCTCTCATTTTAAAATAAGACCACCAAAACAATTATTGCAACTGTCAAAGGTTATTACAATGAAAAGAAGCTCTCATCAATTAAAACTTCAGACCTAATTACTCAAACAAATTTCATTTTCACTGTCTTTAGCATCCATTATTGTGATATTCAAAGCAATGAGATTTATTTAAGTGTTTTCTTAAACATATTCCTTAGTGTTTTAAGGATAGAGAATCTGGGGGGTGGGGGAAGCAATAACCTGATGTATTGGGTTTGCGTGGCAAGGTTTTGGTAGCAGCAGGAGGTGGGGACATGGGGTGGCTTCTGTGAGAGAAGCTGCCAGAAACTTCCCCCATGTCCGACCTGACACAGCCAATGCCAGCCGGCTACAAGAACGGACCCACCACTGGCCAAGGCCGAGCCAATCAGTAACGCCTCTGTGATAACATAATTAAGAAAAAAAAGGAAGACAAGGAAAAAAAGCTGCACACTTTGTAGTCAGAGACAAAAGTGAGAAGATGTAAGAGAAACAACTCCACAGACACCAAGGTCAGTGAAGAAGGAGGGGGAGGAGGTACTCCAGGTGGCGAAGCAGAGATTCCCCTGCAGCCTGTGGTGAAGATCATGGTGAGGCAGGCTGTGCCCCTGCAGCCCATGGAGGTCCATGGTGGAGCAGATGACCACCTGTAGCCCGTGGAGGATCCCCACGCTGGAGCAGGTGGATGCCCGAAGGGGGCTGTGACCCTGCGGGAAGCCCGTGCTGGAGCAGGTTCCTGTCAGGACCTGTAGCCCGTGGAGAGAGGAGCCCACGCCGGAGCAGGTTTGCTGGCAGGACTTGTGACCCCGTGGGGGACCCGCGCTGGAGCAGTACCTTCCTGAAGGACTGCACCCCATGGAATGGACCCATGCTAAAGAAGTTTGTGAAGAACTGTCAGTCATGGGAAGGACTCATGTTGGAGAAGTTCATGGACGGCTGTCTCCCGTGAGAGGGACCCCACGCTGGTGCGGGGGAAGGAGTCCTCCCCCTGAGGAGGAAGCAGCAGCAGAAACAACGTGTGATGAACTGACCCCAACCCCATTCCCTGTTCCCCTGTGCTGCTGGGGGGAGGAGGTGGAAAATCAGGAATGAGATTAAGCCCGGGAAGAAGGGAGGGATGGGGGAGGTGTTTTAAGATTTGGTTTTACTTCTCATTATCCTCTGATTTTAATTGGTAATAAAGTAAATTTGGTTTTTTCGCTCGAGTCTGTTTTGCCCGTGCCAGTAATTGGTGAGTGATCTCTCTTTGTCCTTATCACCACCCATGACCTCTTCGTTATAATTTTTTCCCCCTGCCCAGCTGACAAGGGGGAGTGATAGGGTGGGCTTTGGTGGGCATCCACCTCTAGTCAAGGTCAACCTACCACACCTGATAACAACAATATTTTAGGTTCTAACCAAAAAGAAAATCAAATTATAAAGATTTTTGATCACTGCATATGCCTCACAAGAAAGGTGGTGTTTTCTCAGAGTTTATACTATCAAAATAACCATGAAACTTACTACACTGAATTATGATAAGTCACCTATTTGGCATTGTATTTTATTATCATAGCACCTGAAGCATCACAACCACAATCATATATTCTCCAAACAGCTCAGACATCAACAGCTTCCTATTTCTAAATTTTAATATGTAGACACTCCTCTAATTTCTGCACATATCCAGAAATAAAAAGTTTATTAAAAAGGTAACTGAGCCTATAAAAAATTTGAGGTTTTTTAATCCACTATTCTAAGCACATATAAGTCATATATATTGGATCTACAAAATGGTTTAGATTTTTTGTTCACCAAAAGCCCCAAGTTAGGTAACCTGGCTTCCCTTCAAAGTAAACGCTGAGGAGTGCGGTGGATATTAAGCACCACCACTCTAGATTTAGGCAGCCATTCTTTGGACTGCTTCCAGCCTGCAACTTCATTTCTGCCCTAAGATACAGCCAGAATTTAAAAACCTATGCCTTTTGTTTGTGAAAATTAATAGAAGAGTTACTTAGGCAAAGAAGTGCTGTCACCATGCTTATAAGATCCAGCACGTCAGGGAAAACTGTAAAAGAATGGCCTAGTTTTATGGATCCTGGAAGAGCTTATAGATTGAGTAAATATTGTGATCTTCAGCCAAGATCAGGCACTGCCAAAAATAGTCAGAGGCAGAACTTTAGGGAATATTAAAATTGAAATTGTAGGCATTTCCCATTGTTAGAAGCAGTGTTTTGAGGACCACATAGGTATAGGATATAATACAGAGGGACTGAATGCTTAGCACAGAGAAGAACTGAGCATTGAAAGAGACGGTTCAAAACCAAAAGAAATAGTGAGTGAGAAGATACTTCTCAGTGCTGTTAACAATACATTAAACTACAGATGTGCTAAAATTCATCTTGGAATATGCTAAAAAGTATTAAGGAATTAAACACTTTTCCTGGTTTTGCTAGGATAGAGTTAATTTTCTTTTTTAGCAATTAGAAGAGCTGTATTTTAGTTTCAGTTCAGACTTATTATGAGAAGAACGTTGATAACAGAACTGGTGTTATTAGTTGTTGCTGGAGCTCAAGGACACGGTGTTTGGCTGCTTCACAGCTGCATTAGGACTGAGAGGGAGAAGCGCAGTGAATAGCAAAGCCCAAAACCGGCATTTGGATGTGCCAATGAAATATTCCATATCATATCCTGTCATGCCAGGGCTGACCGGAAGACAGGACACTTCTCTCCCGGGGGTACTTCTCTGGGGGATCGCTCAGGCTCACTCTTCTGGGGTTTTGGTTTCAGGACTATCTGGGCTCCGGGATCACTGGCTGGTACCGGCCAGGTATCAGTCAGTGGGCGGTGAGCACTGTGTATCACTCATTTGTATAGTCTGTTATCACTGTTGTTATCATTTTATTTTAATTAGTAAATAGTTTTTATCTCAACCCGTGAGTTTCCTTGCCCTTTTCTTTCCAATTCCAATGAGTGTTACACTTCTCCTGGAAAGCTCAGGATACCTTATACCTTCTGAGCCATACCCGTAACACAAATTCCTGACATTTTTTTCTATTCTTTACAAAACACTTTATTTGCATATTCTGCATTTGTGGAGTAAGGATATTAACCACTATTATTTCAAATGAAAACATCTACAAGGAATTCAGAACCTTTGAGAACTTTCAGTTCATCTTTACTACAGAACTTAATCTATTAAATTAGCTGGTGTAATGAAGTCACTTTCTGTCTGACTTGTGACTGTAAGTTAAATTTAAAACATTCTTTTCCTGACTATGTCATTAATCTATTTAATTCCCCTTAATATAAACAGTCACTAGAGCTGGAACGTGCTGCCCAATTTGTCTGACAGCGCTCGGGCTGGGATTACAGCACCAAGGACAGCGCCACCGACGTGTCCCCTGCCGCGCCCCGCTGGGCCTTCATCTTGCCCTCCCTTCCTTACCCCCAGCACTCCCTCCTAGCTTCCCCAGACCTGATGTAGAGGCAAAGCTATGGTAAACATCAAAAAGAGAGCTTGATATCTGAAATCTCTAATCTCCAATTACAATAATGAATTAATCATGCAGGTTTAAAATAGGCTACCACATGTAAAGACCCCTGGAGAATCATTATTGAATTCGTATTCTCATTAAAGCATTGTTAGCCACAGAGAGGGCAATCATTTCAGTGAAATTCACTGACTACAAATGGGCATTAAATGAGGTTAAAATAAATTACATTAAATGACAGTGTTTCGATACTGCTGAAGTAGCCTTGGTTCGAGAACCTGTAAATCCTAAGTTCCATCTAAAGAAAATAATAGAGTAAAACTCAGTAACTTGGAATGAATAAGGGCACCATAAATACAGCATAAATAGCATAACAATATTGTGCTGGTTTATCCAAAAAATTAATAAATCAAGATGTCAAAGTTCAAGTTAAAGAACTTATTCCACTCCCTTCAGTGACAGGCAAGGCTGTTCTGTTTTTAATTTGAAAAATCAATCACTAAAGAGCTCTATGGATTTTTTCAAATTAATTTATAAAAGTACCACCATTACTACTCAAAGCTTCATGGGTTATTTTCAGCATGGAGAAAAGGTTATTGATTCATGCTGGGTGACAACTTTCTGAGCTCAAGTTTCAGTCATAAATCATCCTTCACACATGCCAGATCCTGGCCTTTCTGGGGTGCAACAGATCTCACTACTTTGTAATGCCATATCAAAGAGTGTATTTTACCTGTCTAAAGAAAATAGCATCAAAAGGAAAGTGAAAAGGAGCTGGTATTGGCTAAGTAACATTGATTTTGACTTTCATCACTTTACAACCCTGTCTGTCAATTTCTGAGACAATCACAAAATGTTCAATATAATTTACAAAAGACAACATAATATATTTAACTCAGAGAAAGTCTCAAAGGCAGACATGCAAAACTGTGTCTGGAATTAGACTACACACATAAATTCCCTCATGAAGGCATATTCTGACTGGATGGTTTGAGAAACTGGTGTCTGTTCCACCTGAAGTGGATAATTTGCAAAAGCCAGAAGCACTTCGCTCTCTCTCACAGGTAATTTCTTTTTGTAACGATATATTTCTGAAGGGTCTAAATTGCACTGCAGTCATCACTTTAAAATACATATTTCAAATCACAATGCAAATTAGTTGCAAGGGGAACATTTCTGACCCTCTTCTACACTGGGAATTACAAACACTCACAGCCCTACTCCTGTGTGGACTTTAAGTCCTAAAAGAATCTGAATGATGGTGGTACAATAAAGAGCAAGCATCACAACCCAATGAAAAAAAATAATAACTTTTATTACATACTTCCCATACTCTATGGTCATGCAAAGTACTCTTAATAACTAACTGACAGTTTCACAGGAAAATAAAAATGACTCACATATTACAACAATGTCAAAAATGTAAAACAAGTCCTCTTAATTGAAAAGTAAAAAAAGGGTGTTGTTGACTGATTCAGTTGTGATGGGGAAAAAAATCTGCTTGTTTATTACAATGCTTTTAAAATCTTTGCTGCACAAACTTAACTAAAAGAGTAAAGCAATGGTAAACAATTTCACAGAAGCACTTCAGTGTATACTTTCTCTAAATACCAACTACCACCATAATTAGAATAAAGTTATTAATTCCTCCGATATTACGAATTCACAAGTGAAGACTCTGTAATTACTAGTGTAATATCAGGTAAGACAACATACAACCACAATCGTCTCTGCTTGCACTGTTTCCAACTGGAATGCTTTTTAATTACAAAGCAAACTAAGTGTAGCAACTTCGTAGAGAATCTACTTGAAACTGCTTTCCACAGAAAACTACATTTCTGAATGGATAGGAGCCCCCCAGCCTAGACACTTTTATGTGGTGAATAAACCACTACAGTTACTAAAACTTGTTTTAAGGGTTCTGGTTCCAGCTAGATCTTTTTTTTTTTGAGGAAAAAAATAGTTCAGGCAATAAAATCCAATTTTGTTGTTTTTCTTGAGTTACACTACTGCAAGAATCTATGTAAGTTCTCTGGGTCTCCCACTACACAAACAGTCAAAGCAGTCTTAAGCTATTTAGAGTTCAGAGACGTGATCTTTGAATAATATCTCACTGCTGTTACATCAAGAGCCAAGCACCACAACCTAAAAGGCAGCATTATCAGAGACAACTGAAGATTTCTCAGCAATTTTAACCAAATTCAGTTGGATAGCAGGAGCAGGAGACAGGTTCTTCCAGGTACCATCTTCACTGGGAATTTAAATGTACAAAGACACAACAGCCTTGGCAGTAGGTAGCCTAGGCACTTTGCCTCTGTGCTTACTCTCATGGTATGCCTGTATCTGCTGCTGCCAGGGCAGAAGGTCATGTACTGTAGAGACAACACAATATCACTGCCCACAGGAGGGAGGAGCCAAGGGAGGAGCCACTGCTCTAGCAGCCTGCAGCCCCATGACAGCTCTGTGAGGGGCCATGGCCAGAAGACAGTACAGAATGGGCTGTGCATACAAGAACCAATGTTATGGCTCTCCATTACTGGCCAATGGAGATTTCTGGATCTCAGTTCTTGGATGGAGGGAATAAAATCATCTTCCCAATCAATCTCTCACCTTAGGCAAATACCTGCTTTGCCTGTGTGAAAAGTTGGCCCTGAACATTGCTTTTTTCCCACTGTCCGTTGTGGAATTGCATCTCAACACCTAATACCAAAGTCCCTCTTTCAAAAACATAGTGATTCCACCCCACTTTCTAGTGATCACAGTTGCACGATTTAAGGACCATGCAGTGGGACACATAAGATCAACAATTAAGTGAGGAAACACAACATACACTCGGAGCAATTGTGAGACACAGGATAGAGTTGTATAAGCTTTTTATATGACTATTTCTGCCACTGTACTAGGCCTCTTCCAGCGCAGATTGCAATGACCTTGCCTTCAGAGGAAGCTTTGTTAGGTACTGTAAAATTAATACAGCACCTGCACTGCCACTGTATCTTAGGTTTCCACTGTGCTGAATACTGTTTGAGAAGAATATAAACAGCTTGGGAATGTGTGCTTTATTTTGGACTTCTGGTAATCTCTGAAACACATTTATGCTCAAATTTATGTAACTGTATCAATGCTCTAAGAAAAAAGAAAAACAGCAATTATTTTTAGAAACTGCCTAGGAGGATCCTTCACATCAAAACAATTTATTCATTCCCAGGATTAGATACCAGGTGACGTTATAGAATAAAACTGTTACTTTAGGACTGTCTAATCTTTCATTTATTTGAAAAGGCATAAAGAGGAGGCCTTTGCAGCAAAAAAAAAAAAAAAAAAAAAAAAAGAGAGAGAGAGGAAAAAGTGAGTCACAGCAGAGACAGAACTTCTCAGTGTTCTTTATGCTGCCATTCTGCAGAGCAGAGCTGCTCTTCAAGCATATGCTGGAACTAAACAAACCAAGCACAACCACAATAATCTAACACCAGACCAAAAAGCCTTGAAAGGATAATATAGAATTATTCTACTTCAAATATATCATACTTTACCATGCCTTATGTACAAAAGTTACAGAACTTCAATTAAAATGAAAGATAAAATAATTTAATCTTATAGTTTCCTACCTGCCAAAATTATCCACATTTTCTAATGTAATTCTACCAGCAGTTAAATATCATCCATTAAAATAAGGTATGCATACATACATGGAGCCACTCTCCATGATACTTGAAATGTCATGGCAGTCAGGTGAAGACCCCGGCGACTCAAAAAAGGGAAACATTGCATCCATTTTTAAAATGGGTAGAAAGTAAGACCCTGGGAACTATCATCCTGTCAGCCTCACCTCTGTGCCTGGGAAGATCATGGAACAGATCCTTCTAGAAGCTGTGCTAAGGCACATGGAGGACAGGGAGGTGATTTAAGACAGCCAGTATGGCTTCACCAAGGGTGAGTCCTGCATGACTGAGCTAGTGGCCTTTGATGGAGTGACTGCACCAGTGGGAAGAGCTATGATGTTTGTCTGGACTTCTGTAAGGCCTTTGACACAGTCTCACACAACATCCTTCCCTCTAAACTGGAGGAATATGGATTTGATGGGTGGACTGTTTGGTGAATAAGGAATTGGCTGGATGGTCAGATCCAGAGGGTAGTGGTCAATGGCTCAATGTCCAGATGGAGATTGATAATGAGCAGTGACCCTCAGGGGTCTGTACTGGGACCAGTGCTGTTTAATATCTTCATCAATGGGATCAAGTGCAAGCCTGAGGGATGGGATGCCAACCAGAGCAACCCCTACAACCTTGAGAAACGTGCTCATGCGAATTTCATGAGGTTCAACAAGGCCAAGCACAAGGTCCTGCACCTGGACTGGGAAAACCTCAAGTATCAATATAGGCTGGGGCACAAAGGGGTTGAGAGCAGCCCTGTAGAAAAGGACTTGGAGATACTGGTGGATGAAATGCTGGACTTGAGCCTGGCAATGTGTGCTCACAGCCCAAAAAGCCAACCGTATCCTGGGCTGCGTCAAAAGCAGTGTGGCCAGCAGGTCGAGGGAGGGGATTCTGTCCCTCTAGTCCACTCTTCTGAGACCCCACATGGACTACTGCGTCCAGCTCTGGAGTCCTCAGCACAAGAAAGACATGGACCTGCTGGAGTGGGTCTACAGGAAGTCCACAAATATGATCAAAGGGATGGAACACCTATCCCATGAAGACAGGTTGAGAGAGCTGGGGTTCTTCAGTCTTGAGAAGAGAAGGCTCCGGGGAGACTTTATTGCAGCCTTTTCATACTTAAGGGGGACCTATGAGAAAGACGGGGACAGACTTTTTAGCAAGACCTGCTGCAATAGGACAAGGGGTAATGGTTCTAAACTCAAAGAGGAGAGGTTTAGACTACATATGAGAAAGAAATTTTTTCCAGTGAGGGTGGTGCAACACTGGAACAGGTTACCCAGAGAGGTAATAGAAGGCCCATCCCTGGAAACATTCAAGGTCAGGCTGGACAGGGTTCTGAGCAACCTGGTCTAGTTAAAGATGTCCTTGCTCACTGGAGGGGAGTTGGACTAGATGACCTTTAAAGTTTCCTTCCAACCCAAACTGTTCTATGATTCTGTGATACTGAAAACTGAAGAGACCCAAATTATCCTTTTAGATATTATTTTGAATAGGTAAGAGTCATAATTCGAGATAGAAGTACAGGAGCTTTAATAACTAAATTTACTAGTAATTTAAGAGGAGAAAGTATGGACAACAGAATGATTATATCTAACTCAGTAACATTAAAATAACCATAGATTATATTCTAGGTTTACAAGCAAAAATAATTTTCAAAATTTTAGAGCTTCAGAAGAGAATACGAAAAAAAAGCTTATTTTTATTGGTTTGGTTTTTTTTTAAGAAAGCTCCTGAGCAACAAGAAAATTTCAGAACACCAAATCTGGTTTTCATGAAGCACTGAGAAGTAGTGTTTATCAGTATTGCCCTCAGAAAATATAAAGACAAAGACATAGGTACTATTTGTTGTCTACTAACTCTGCTTCTTTTCACGTACAAGATGGACAGGGGAAAAGGTAGACACTGCGGACAGAAGAATAACAATCTGGTCTGTTTACAGCACAGGTCTGCAGCTTAAGAAATTAATTCCCATGCTATAGGACACAAAGATGCATCATGTGAATGCACAAGCAGATCAATTTAATTTTTTCTTAACTTGCAATTTCACACTCCTTTATTGCAGTTTATATATGTTACTCTTGTAGAGGCAGATTTTTATTGTGTCCTTAAGCATTAAAGTTCATTACTGAAGTGCTTGATGATCCTATAAATCTGCAGTTACACTGCAACTACAATTTTCAAAAGGAATTTTGCAGGATTAAAACTGAAATAATAGAAAAAAGTACAGGATCCTATTTATTTATCATCTTATCTTTTCATCACTTTCAGGGTGAGGATTATAATAACAGCAATAAACTCCAAGCTGTAATGGATCTAGTGCATAGTAACTAAAATGAAAACATGAACTGATCACATTTTAAGCCTCAACATCTTGAAATGCCTTCTGTATTCAAAATACTGTTCCCTTGTCTAAAAACAAGAAATAGCCAGGAAGGGTTGGTTAGCAGCTGTATAAGAAAACCCTGAAGTTTTTCCCATTCATATGTAGAAATTCATAGAAGATTTTTGCTATATTTTATGAATTCTTCCAGTGTCTTGCTCTTACAAATAAGAATAAAATAGAATTAAAAATACATTTCTATTTGCAAACCAAGAAAATTCATCTGGAAATGAATGAATAGCACTTTCTTTGTGATGGAAATGAAGCTATCCACTATGCTGCACCAAACAAACTCTTCCAAAATAACATTATCATTTACCAATCTTTGGGTTGAAGGTAGGAAAAAATCATACAACACTGCCCTACAGAAAAGAAGCTCAGGGTATATTTTATTGAAGCAAATTAACATTACTTTGATTAACCATTGTAATCACTCCAGCGAGATATGCCACTCTCAGTGCCAGTTTTCTCACCATTTGGATTTATATAGTTGAGAGAGACATATACCGAGCTGTCATCACTTCTCTACTTCCACGCTTCCTTCAGTCGAGAAAATGACCATAATTTAAGTTCTAGAATACCACGACAGGTACACATGAGATCAACACCCAGATTACTAGCCTTCAAGGACTGGGTGGTAATCTTAAAAATATCTTGTCCTGAGGAACTTTTTGTGATTATGTAAAAAAAAAAAAAAAAAAAGTAGTAAGGAAACTAACCCATTTCATTCACAGTGTTTTTATGACAGTAAAGATGACACTAAGTTACCAAAAATCATTACTGCTTTTATACCTGGTAAGTGAAATCAGACTTGAACAATACTGAAAAGAAAATGCAAGAGGCTCATCTCCAAAGTTCATCTCAACAATATTCTTTTTTATTAGTAATACATGTCATCACAATATCCTTCAAAGAACTGTACTATCACTGACACTTAATATTGATTCAGCAACATTCATTATTATTCTATTATAAGATGAAAACCTACCTTCTTTGTTCTTCTCCGTGTTCACCCGAAGGGACTGTCAAACATTCATCCATATGACCATGCAATAACCTCAGAACATCCCCTCCTATCAGATATCCTTAAACAAAGGGAGAAAAATCAAGTGCATTTATCTGAACGCAGCAACATGTAAAACCACAGTTCAAACTGTAATAAATACTATCAGATTTCTTCTGTTGGTATTTTACATTACTTTAAAAAGAGAGTCAGAACAAGGGAAAGATATATCATACCCTGAGGAGCCAGCTGAACATTTTCATGTGAGAAAAGCTCCAAGTCAGCAAGGAGGAAAGGGTGGATCAGGAGAGAGAGCCACAGACAGGGGATTGTACAGAGTTACTGCAACTCCTAAGACTGATCCAGTGGAAACAAGGAAGCAACTACTTCCCTCCCAGATTACAAAAGAGAAAGTGGGAGATTCTTCCATTTTGCCTACTCACTTTTGTGTTTGATTTAAGGATTCCAGTTTATATACTAACAAAACAAAGACTTATTTAAACAGTTAAATTTAAAAATCCTTTCTGGTGTCTTTGGAAGTTTCCTGTGAGAAAAACTTCTGGGAAGATCCACTCAAAGCTCTGCTTGACTGAAGATTCCCAGCCTAAAATCATGATTTACTGGAACTCCAAAGGGAAACTCCTATACTGCCTATACTACTACTGTACATGTAGGTTCAAAGTCAAACACTTGGTACAGGTACAGAGATGTGTGTTCCCAAACTAAGGCACAGAGCATGCATATAGCATCACAATGCTTGAAGATCGAGGACATTGCAGCCAGAAGCTGAAAATAAGGCCATAATAATAATCAGTAAATATAGTAACAAAATAGATGCTTTTTCATCAGATTTTTTGCATCAGAGATGTAACATTAAAAAGAAATATAATTTTATGTTATCCTACTAATATTGTATCATAATGTAGTAACTGCAGAATACTAAGGCTTAGTAGATTTTAAGCACAATTCAATAGTATTTTTTCAGCCTGACAAGCTAAAGAATTGTTTACATTTGTTTCCTAAACTCATCTTTCCTTCTTGCTAGAATATCAAATTCTTCATTTGAGCAGGATGTGAGAACATAATTCCTTGGGTTTAGTGTTATAACAAAAAGATTTAAAGAAAAGATTATTGGAATAATATTTTGAAGCAATGTCTATATTAACAAGTAATACTGTGCAGTAAGACAGATCTGTACAGGGACACAGTGTTTAAGACCCAACAGTCAAACTGTACACATTGCACAGTTTTATTTTGAACCTATAGGAAATCTTTTTTCCTGAATATATGTCAGGGAATACAAACCTTCGAAGTCAAAATCAAATCAGTATTTATGCAGCCAATTTTAGCACTGAATTTTAAAATTCTTGATTTTGACACAGAGGCGTAGGTCCAAGTAACAATAGTTATATTTATTAATTTTTACATGGACCTATCAACATAATTCTGTCTGCTCTGAGTAGTTTGTTGGGGAGGGAGGGTGTTTTGTTTTTAAAGTGCTCCCTTCAACTTCACACTAGAATTAGCAGATTTACTTGATCCGACTCTAAAGCTCTGTTTTGACTTTAACTATAAACTGACTTCTGTGTAAGCCAGTTTTGCAGAAATGCACATAAAAAAAAATATTTTAACTAACTACCTCCATTATCCTAGTTCATTTTGCAGACCATTTATCCATTATTTTCACTTCAAAGTAATTTCAATGAACTAAAATGTTTCACTTATCAATCTTTTTTTTAAATGCAAAGTTTTGATTAAGAGAAGGTATTGTAGTGTACTTATTCCTATACACTAACATTTTGTTTATGAAGATGACAAAGTATTTGCAGATATTAACAAAATTAGCTGTTTTCCTCCTCCCCCATTACCTCAATTACCATTGAGGTAATTTTCTCAAGTTTGTTTGCAGCTTTATTGAGGCATATAGGATAAGGTCTTATACACTAAGTGTCAGATTCACTCTCCCTCAAGACAGGAGCACTTGCTGGTTTTGCTAGAATAAAGCCTTTACTTTAATTCCTTCTGACACCATGCAGCTGATCTTCTCTAGGACCAAAAGCCATTTAAAAAAAAATGTTATTAACATTATCATACCTCTAGAAAATTTTATTTGAATGAGTTGTTCAGTATTTTTGAAAATGTAGAAAACCATCAGTGTCCCTTCCAGTATAATGTTACCTCTCTCTTTTCAGAACATTTATATATTTACTTACTGGATTGAATGTTTATACAAGAGAAACCCACTCCCATACATCAGCCACAGCTGACAGAACAATTAGATTTTTCAAATATTTCATTTATAATCAATCTTTCAATGATTAAAGTTGAGTCAATCTTACCTTGGGCAACTTCACTTCCTGAACTGATTGGTGCAACACTCCAGAGTGTCTGCTGGAAGGCTGCATCAACATGTAAGCTACCATTGCCATAAGAGAGATGCTAAAACCAGGAAAGAGAGAGGCTTTTACCTGGGATTAATTAAAAATCTCATTACAGTATACAATAATAATATCAAATATTCTCTTGTTTCTTTCATACATAAATTGTTCATATTGACTGTAAGTGTAAACACAAAACCAGACATGAGTACTCTCTAAGGGACAATAAAAATAAAGATAGAATAATAAAAGCATATTTGCTTGAAAGAGACACACAGAAATGGCACCGAATAGTCTGATGTTTGGGGTCTTAGACCATAGCAAACACTCTGAAGAACTGATTAGTAAGTGCTGTGGGGGTCTTACACTAGTGTTCTTTCTTCTACATGCAATGGGATTTTCCACAAAGTCTGAATACTGGGATGGGACATTCATCTCCATTTCAGGAGTAACTTTCCACTTAATTATTTATTGTGGGTCACTGTTTTCCTAAAACTGCCATTGGATCAAAGGCATGTAAGAGAGTTCCCAAAAATATATTCTTGCACAAAGTTTTCATGATCCAAGCACATGTTAAACTACCTTTCCCTGAAAGGCTCACTTCCTGTCTAAGCACTCAATGGGTGCTCTTCTTTCACTGCGTTATTGCCCATCTTCTGCCACAGTGGCAGGTCTTTCTGGTGAGTGCCACAGATGCTTTTCTCTTCTCAGAATTCTTTGTGTGTGCGCATGTACATGCACACGTGTCTTTCAATTAGTTCAATGACATTATTGTCTCAGAAATTTTAAATGCAAAGCATATTATGTATCACACCCATGCAAAAGCTTTTGTCCCACACTATCAGTGAGTTTCATTGATATACTGTTAAGTGCCAAACAACGTAAGATTGTACAATTATAAGGTCATAGAATCAAGTGTTGTATAAATAAGCAGCTGTTTTGAAGTATACTCTTCATTCTACCAGGTAATAAATTTTCATGTGCAGTAACATTTAGACACTTTTATAAAAACTTTATTTTAAACTACTGGACAGTAATTGTGTTTGCACAGTAGTATTGGTCTCTGCTTCTGTATGTTGTGACCAACATTAACACTTTTTGGATAAAATTATTAACCATATAGAGGACAAAACTGGCACTGGAGGTCAGAAGTGGGTATATTCCCAATGACATGTTCAGAGTCCTTCTGTTTTCCTGCCTGCACCTCTTCTAGCTGTACAGCAGTACAAGAAACAGCACATCAGCTCATTTAAATGGCTCCCATAACAGCTAGTGACATACAAAGTCTGCAATCTCACAAAAGCCATTTTCTGACACTGCACCAGTGTTATTCAGCACATATAATAGAGGATGTTCAATGAAGAAACCACCACTTCATCTCTTACTTTCCCCTTACTGCAATTACATAACTCAGCCAATGGCAGACCAGGCTGAGAGATTACAATCCCCAGCATACCCCCAGTCCTGTTCCTGCCCTCTTGGCCTTAATTATGTTGCCAAGTTTCCTCTGAGATCACTACACAGATTCCAGTTAGGAACAGTGAGCAATTCAATCAGCACAACGAAGCAGGAATATTACTTTTTGTGGAAAACACATCATTCAGGGTGGGCAAAAAAGGAAGAGAATAATAATTCTGTCATTTAGATCTGCCATCACCAGGGCACTTCTTGTAACTGTGTGCTTTGTACATGTTAATTAACTTATTTACACACACAAAGGTATCAATTGAATGTGTTCCATTTTATAGATAGGACACTGAATAAAAATACATTGCTGACATCTCTCTTCAGAGGACCTCTTATTTTTATGCATTCATTTGACTCCAGTTGCAGCTCCAATTATAACCCAGATGTCTCAAGCTGAGTCAATAGAGAATTACACCTTTAAAAAGTATGGTTTAAATGACCTAACACAACACATGACCACCAAAGCAGAGGAACAGGGAGTATATTTCTGCAAATCTCTTCTTTACTTCACTTCCCTAGATTGCTTGCTGCATCCTTTAATTTAAAATTGAAGGAAGAGGTCTTGACAACTACAATTCCACATACTATAGTGTTCATCCTCTGGACACCATCCATAGCAGATGCATTACATCAAATGCACAGAAAAAATCCAATGGATCATAGATGCCAGTCTTAATCCTTAATCAGTCTCAAACTGATGTTGAGCAGCCTCTATACCTACTAGACAGATCTTTGCTAGCTGGCATAACAGAGTATCTGGCAGAATAATCCTGGTATGGGTCCTTTGGCCTTCTGTCTCACCCAAATAATATATTTTCTGCACTGGTGCCCAGGCTCAACCAAAAGGTGAATTTGTGTTCCCTACTGATAGACTAATAATCTCTTAAACCAGCATTTAACCTGCCATAGGCGTCTAATAACTTTTCAGAATTAAATTTTATGAATACAGCATAACACTATAGTCTACAGGCAGCTTCTCAGGGATAAACTCCAAGACTTAAATCTCCCAGAATACTACAGGTTTCCCAGTTGAACCTATCATAATGTTATAAACCCTATACTGCTTTGCAGAAAAGTAACACAATCACGTCTCTGTTCCTAGGTCTTCAAGAAACACACAGTGTTTCTCCACTGAAGAGCTTCAGAATCAGATAGTAATTTCCACAAGAACCCTTCAGCAATGATTGCAGCAGCATAGCTGCATTTACAATAGCTCTAAATAACTAGACAATGTACTTCAAATTTCACAATCAGTCTATATCAAAGTTTCTGTACTCTAAAATATATGTGCATGCAAAGAAAAAAACATAAAGAAAAAAACCTTTTGCTTCAGGCTTCCTCTTGGCTAAAATGTGTCAATACTGACATCTCACCTAGCAGTATCTATTTCTATCTGCACTTTACATTATGATGTCTCTGTCTTCATTCTCAAGCCATTGCAAATAGTGAGAACAGCAATAGAAAATTAATAAATAAAGTTTATTTTCTGAAACATTTTGAGAACTGTGTACAAGGCAAAGCACTTCCCAGAATGCTTAAGTACTGTGCACACAACAGGAGAATCAACCATACTGCTTCAAAAGTTACTACCAGCTGGTGAAGAGATGGAGGCTACAGACACGATTCAATTCAATCTATTTCGCTTCTGCACACAGACTCTTACAGCCCTTGCTATTTCCTCTTTCTCTCTAACTGTCTTAAAATTACTATAAGGCTCAGGACAGAGAAGCAGTTTCAAGGCATTTAGGCACCTATCCTCAATAATCCAAGAACGTCCGGGATGTTTCAAGTCTTGAACAGACACCATTACCATGACAGGTACACAAATGAGAACACATGTATCAGAGTGAAAGGGAGCTCTTCTTACATTTCTCTACTTTTCCTTAGTCAGTCTGAGTCCAGGCAAAGCAAAAATGGACGATGTCCACACTGGAGATATTTCTGTCTTGGAAAAGAGGTAAAAAAGTATGCACCTGTATCTATAACTAAAAAAAAAAAAAACCAAACTAACAAACCAAACAAACCCAAAACCAAAACCAAACCAAAAAACCCCAAACCAAAATAAACTATATTCCCTTTTTTTTTTTTTTTTTTTTTTTTTTTTTTTTTTTGCTTAAATTAGGAAGGGAAAAACATTTAGCATTAAAAAAATGACAAATTCACAATGATCAGCAAAAATCCAAAGGTTAAGCTAGATGAGCTCATCAGGGATGTCAAGACTGGAGGCAGTCTGGGCTGTAGTGATCATGCACTGGTGCAGTTCACTGTCCTAAGGCGTATGAGTAATGTGAGAAGCATTGTCAGGACCCTGAATTTCAGGAAAGCCAACTTACAGCTCTTCAGGGAGTTGGTCAACAGGACCCCCCTGGAAAATGGCCCTCAAGAACAAGGGAGCAGAACAGAGTTGGCAGATCTTTAAGGATGTTTACCACAGAGCACTAGAGTTCTCGATCCCCAAGTGTAAGAAATTGGGCAAGGGAGGCAAGAGACCAGCATGGCTGAGCCGAGACCTGCTGGTCAAGCTAAAAGGCAAGATGGAACTACACAGGCAGTGGAAGCAGGGACAGGTATCCCAGAAAGAGTACAGGGACGTTGCCCAGTTGTGTAGGGACGAGGTCTGGAAGGCCATAGCACAGCTGGAGCTGAACTTGGCAATGGATGCCAAGAAAAACAAGGACTTCTACAGATATGTAAATAAGGAAAGGAAAGTTAAAGAAAGCATAGCCCCTGTGATGAGCAACAATGGTCATCTAGTGACAACAGATGAGGAGAAGGCCGAGGTTCTCAACAACTTTTTTGCCTCAGTCTTCACTGGCAACCTGTCTCCTCACAGCTCTCAAGTTGATGGCCCACAACATAGGGACCAGGGAGGCAAAGTCCCTCCCTCTATAAGTGAAGATAAGGTTTGTGACCATCTGAGGAACCTGAACATACATAAGTCCATGGGACCTGATGAGCTGCATCCCAGAGCCCTGAGGGAATGGCTGATGTAGTTGCCAAGCCACTCTCCATGATATTTGAAAAGTCAGGGCACTCAGGTGAAGTCCCTCATGACTGGAAGAAAGGAAACGTTATACCCATTTCTAAAAAGGGCAGAAAGAAGGACCCTGGGAACTATCGACTTATCAGCCTCACCTCTCTGCCTGGGAAGACCATGGAACAGATCCTCCTCAAAGCTATGCTGAAGCACATGGATGACAGGGAGGTGATTCAAGACAGCCAGCATGGCTTTACTAGGAGCAGGTCCTGCCTGATCAACTTAGTGGCTTTCTACAATGGAGTAACTGCATCAGCAGACAAGGGAAGAGATATGGATGTCATCTATCTGGATTTCTGCAGGGCCTTTGACACAGTCCCACACAACATCCTTCTCTCTGAGCTGGAGAGATATGGACTTGATAGGCAGACTGTTCAGTGGAAAAGAAATTGGCTGGATGGTCACATCCAGAGGGTAGTGGTCAATGGCTCAATGTCCAGATAGAAGACAGTGACAAGCGGTGTCCCTCAAGGGTCTGTACTGGGACCAGTGCTGGTTAGAATCTTTATTAATGATACTGACAGTGGGACTGAGTGTACCCTCGGCAAGTTTGCTGACAACACCAACCTGAGTAGTGCAGTCAGTGTGCCAGAGGGATGGGATGCCATCCAGAGGGACGTGTACAGGCTGGAGAAGTGGGCTCAGGTGAAACTCATGAGGTTCAACAAGGCCAAGTGCAGGGTACTGCACCTTGAACAGGACAATCTTCATTATCAATACAGGCTGGAGGATGATGTGCTGGAAAACAGCTCTGAGGAAAAGGACCTGGGGGTAGTAGTGGATGAAAAGCTGGACATGAGCCACCAATGTGCATCTGCAGCCCAGAAGGGCAACCACATCCATCCTGGGCTGCATCAAAAAAAGTGAGGCCAGCAGACCAAGAGAGGCGATTTTGCTCCTCTACTCTAGTGAGGCCCCACCTCTAATACAGCATCCAGCTCTGGAGCCCTCAACACAAGAAGGACACATACCTGTTGCAGCATGTCCAGAGGAGGGCCACAAAAATGATCAAAGGGCTGGAGCACCTCTCCTACAAGGACAGGCTGAGAGAGTTGGGGCTGTTCAGCCTGGAGAAGAAAAGGTTCTGTGGGAACCTCCTAGCAGCCTTCCAGTACCTGAAAGGTGCCTCCAAGAAAGCTGGGGAAGAACTTTTCACAAGGACATGTAGCAATAGGACGAGTGGTAATGGTTTTAAACTAGAACAGGGTAGATTTAGGTTGGATACTAGGAAAAAGTTCTTCAGTATGAGGGTGGTAGATCATTGGAACAGGTTGCCCAGAAAGGTAGTGGAGGCCCCATCGCTGGAGATATTCAAGGTCAGGCTTGATGGGGCCCTGAGCAACCTGTTCTAGTAAAGATGTCCCTGCTCACTGCAGGGATGTTGGACTAGATGACCTTTGAGAGTCCATACTATGATTCTAAGTAGTGTCTCTAGCACCAAAAGATAACCACTTATATCTTCCTTGTTAGGTGTCACTGCTATTAAAATTTATTACTCGAGTCAGTGAAAAAGTATTCTGTAACACTGAGTATTATATTGATACTATCAAAATAAATGAAAATATTCAGTAACAAGGAAGGAAGACATTGGAAAGAACTAGAAGTAATAATTGTATCTGTGTAAAGATTTATATAATTTTGTGTGTGTGTGTTTATGTCTAAAAGTGGCAATTCATTTATATGCATTGAAACATCTAGGAATACTTTGAAAAATTTGAATGCATAAATTTACAGTGCAAAACAAAAAAATTATCTACATTTTGACTGAAAATAGGCAAAGCCCAGGAAATTTCACATCAGTTTAAAGCTCTTCAAAATCCTGGTTTCTTTGCATTTCTCTTAAGTGGTTTAAACAGTTGGCCAGCAAATCCACAAGCAAAGAAAATTTTTCCATTGATAAAGAAAGAGAATTTCCGTCACTATAATAACCAATTCCAACCCCTCCACTCAGCATAAATGTACCATCAGCAAAGGGAGAGCAGTAGCTGAAAGCCACAGATATACAGAAATTACAAATCAGCCATCAAGAATCATCTAGTCCACTGCCACATAGCTGACAGCAGGCAATTGCAGATGCATGGCAGGAAAGCGTAAGAATCCCACAAAGGTATGTAGGGGTAGTCTGCATTCCCTCACTTTATATTAGCTCTCATTCTGTGCTATAACCACAAAAAGCCTGAAGCATCAGCTACTATGCTTCCAAATGATTATTATTTAACATGATTAGACACAAGAGCTTTCATTAACAAAATATTAATTTTACAGAAGCAAGCATGAAAAGTTAGGAAATGTCAAACACCAAAGTAGGCTATGGAAAAAAAATGGCTTCTGGTGAATGCATCATATTACAGTCTTCAGTGGCAATATCCTGTACAATTTTTTCCACAAGTGCTGCCTCATTGTATGTACAGGATAAAGCAGTTCACTTCGTGAACAGCTGCCCAGTGCTTTGTTTTCTCCTCTGCAGCCTCATGCTTTATTCAATAAACTGAATTCTTCAAAGCTTTGAAAAGAGAATTATTGACTTCCTCATAGGTTGTTCTGTTGCTACCAACAACCACAGCACAAAACAAAACAGAACAAATATTAATTCATTCATTTTCTCAAAACCCCAAAGGAGTAGTATTACAGCCCATTTTCCAATGGGAAGGGGAGAGATATAGATTACACTAAGAAATTTTCATTAATCTAGGATATTCAAGTTGAGGTGACGAGGACCTGTTTAATTCCCACTGTAGATTGCATTATATGCAGCTTTAATGTTCAAGGTACATCTTCCATTCACTTCAGTTACAGGTTATCAACTCTGGGACCTCAATCTTTAGCAGAAGGAGGAGACCTCAGAGCCACAACTCAGGTAAGGAATATACCTGGTAAGGAATTAAGAGCTAGTGACCTCTTGAAAGCAAGCCTGGTATAAGAGATTATAAACTCAGCAAATTCCACAGTACAGCCTGCTAAAAAGTCTGATTCTCCAGGAAAACACTTAACTAAGCATAGTACCACCAACCTTCTATCTGCAGTTTCCAGCTTGAAATTTCACCTTCAAAGTTGCTTCATTCAACAGCCTCCCTGCTACTCAGCCCTGACACATCCCTCAAAATTTATCAGCACTGAGATAGTGTTCTATAAAAAGCCAGTGTGACTGTATATTTAAGATATTTCATAAAATATATCAGTGACATAATGCATTTTCTAATGCCTATGGTATAATTTATATGTAATTTTCTGATATTTAAAAAAGAAAAGGGAAAAAAAAAATCCCAGAGTTACAGTAAGTGGCATCACACTGACATCCACATGAACCACAGGTAGAGAAGGAAACTTTAAAACCACTTTTTAGACATCTGCCACCTCAACTAACCCAAAGTCACCAACGGGAGTAGGCTGTCAGCAGGTGACACAGGTGTCTGCTGTGCCCTAATACAATGGGTTTCCTAGATAATTGCTGATAGCAGTTATCTAGCCTAATTGCTCCAGGCCTCTGCCACTCTTTTCCCCTCTCCCAGTCCCACATCTCTCATCTAGCCAATCCAGCTTCCCAACCCAGTTACAGCCCACCTTATTACCCAGAATTCAGATCTCCTTCTGCTTCAAAAGGTTCTCCTCAGACCTACAAAGCCTGAGCATGTCCCTTTGACTTTTTTTCTTTCTCAGCCTCTTCCTTCCCATGTCAACCATTTTTCCAGAAACTCCCTCAATTATTTTCTCATTTCTTGCCCCCAGACTTTCCCCTCTCTGGACTTTTGTCCAGCAGTTCAGTTCTCCCCAGCCAGCCTAATCCTGTGCAGATCTCTCTTGTCCTTCATTCCCAGACCCACTTCACTGCTTCTTCTTTCAGTTCTCCCTGACAAAACAGCACAGCTTTTCTGCCCCAAATTTCTAGCACAAATTTAACCAGCAGGGCACACTCCTCCCTTGACACTTAGTTTCTTGTCCCAGATTATTTGTTAGTCCCTTCCTGCCTGCCTTCACCTGCCCATCTTTTCAGCCAGTCATCAAGTCCCACTCAGTTTCCCTCCTTGCCACTTCAGACTCAGGCTCCTGTCCCTGTTACATCACCTGCCTTTTGTTCCTTCTACTTTTTCATAGCTTCCTCCTCCACATATCTCAAATGACAGCAGATCACTGGCAGTACATAAAGCACTGAGTTCCCAGCTGTCAATACAGTGCCTGACTTCATCACCGCCCTGAGCCAACCCTTACAAGGAATATCTGGTTCCACCAGGGTTGGGGTGTATTTAATTATTCACTGTAGAGTGAGTTTAAACAGTTCCTTAACACACAGGAGGTGCAAGAGATCTAGCTTATGCAAAACAGAAAAAGTCATCAGACTTCTAGCTACTAAAATAAAATTTAAAAAATCTTCCCTAGGCATGACCAAGCTGCATTATTTCAGGAGAATATTTCTCTACTAAGTTTAAGCAAAGAGAAGCTTGTTACCTTTTTTTTTGTTGGGTTTTTTTGGGGGGGTTTTTTTGCTAGCAGAAAGTACACCTGTGATATCAAGAACACTCCTTCTAATATCCTGTGTTTGTTACAAAGAATGAGATGCTCAACATTTTCAAGAAAACTAGATGAATTTTCTTAATTATGTGAAGTTTTTTTTTCTTCCCTGTCTTCAAGCTCAGTGACATCTTACTTCTTTTGGGTGAACTAAAAATAAATTTACCCCAGATTTTAACCCCCCACCACCACCAATGAGAAATAGATGCTACTGTTTCTAATGATTTTTTATATTACATGCACTTGATCATAAGCACTTGGAAGCAGGATTTTATAAGGCAGAGCAGTTTGACAACCTTAATTACTGGGAAGATCTACCAGCCTCCACAATAACATTTCAAATTGTATAAAGATGCAGTGGGAATCGCATTAGGATCAGTGTAACAGAGCAACTCAACACTACCTTGGTTCCCCTAATTTCAGGTTTGCTTATGCAGATTCAAATTTTTAAGGAAAAAATTTTTTACTATTTTTTGACAAAAAATAAATTATGGAATTGTGGACCTACAGAGAAGAAAGCAAAGTCCAGCTACTGAGTTTCATACTCTTAAGAAAAAAAAAAAAATGAAAAGGGTCCAGGGGGGAGAATAAAATAAAATTCAAAAAATTCTAAAAAAAAATAAATTAAATTTTAAAAAAATTGCACACTGCTGGAACTATTGCACCAAGAAATGCTACAGATATTTAGAAGCTGTTCCAAGCATCTGATAATAAATAAGAGAATCAAAACTAAAACCTGAAAGTAATAAATGTATTTGATGCAAGAAGATGCAGAGGGATTGCCCTTCCAGTACTCAGAAACCTGCCCTCCTGTTCAGCACAAATGAAAGATTCTATCAGCTCCACCTTTCAAATAATCTGATCTCATTTGGATTATATTATTTTTGAAAGGGAACTCTGTCAACAGTTAACCATGATAAAAATCTTCATGGAAAATCTTACACTTCAAAGGAAAGTTTCCAATTAGTTTCACATTAGTTTCCAGTATATGAAAAAAAAAAAAAAAAAAAAAAAAAAAAAAAAAAAAAAGGTCATTTAAGTCAAAGAAAAACCTCAAGGCTTGTTCACATTTGCAGATCAGCATTACAGTCAGGACAGCAACTCAGCAACTACATATATATCACAGTGCAGGAATTGTTGCATTATACTGAAATTTCTGCACTGTAGATTCAAAGCTGGGGTTTTTTTCCACTTTCCTGACTTCTTAGCCACAATAACTCTGACCTTGTTAATAGTAATTTTAATTTTAATCTTCATTTTGTATTTCAACTTCATGTATAAGGAATTTTTCTCAAATTACATTTAAAAGACTAAGTAATCCAGAGGCTTCATGAATTTGAAATAAATGACAAATAATTTCTAAACTATTAAAAATTGGCAATTTTTAATTGGTATATCATGGTATATAATTAAAAATAGCTATAGGCAAACCTCAGTGCATGCATACTACCATGTGCAAGATGGGGAAATATGCTGGAAATAGTCCATCCACCCATCGCCCTGCACTGCCTCAAGAAAGGGAACAGAGCAACTCTGGCTTGAACTTAAAATGGTGGCAATGTTTACAGCAGAACACCTTTTTGCTCTACACTCAGAGGGTTCAGTAGAGCCGAGTTTCCTCCCTGAAGGATCTGGCAATAGCTCAGCTCGCCCATTACATAATGCCACAAGGACTTAGGGAAGTACTTTTCCTCTGTGTGCAGGAATGCTGCACAGAAAAATAATCATCTGAAATCCTGTTGTATAGGTAGGGATAATGGGAGTCAGAGCAACTGACTGACTTGCCCAGGGACATTGCTGTGAGTCAACAGCCAAAATCCACATCGCTGGACCTTTAGCTTACTATTTTAACACTGATCTTCCTGTCAGTTTAGCGCTTATTCACTGCAACTAAAAAGATGACTCTTTAGGGCAGGAAAACAGTCAATTGTCCCAAAATCTTTTTTTGATAGAAAGCAGGTAAGTGGAACTAGAAGAATGTCTAACATCTTCTTAATACTTTAATAGTGGTTCCCAACCAAATTAGGTCTAAACATTAATCTACTGACTACACTGAGATCATAAAGTCACAAAGTCAATGAGGAAAAAAAAAAAAAAAAGTAATGAAGCTGCATTCAGACAACTGGAAGACTAACCTATGAAGATGATGTAGTTCTGCTCTCCCCTTGTGCAAATTAAACTAATATAAATTAAACTAATACAAATTACAAATAATACAAATATTAATACAAATCACTACTTAATACAAATTAAACTAAGTTCTGACTACATTTCGCAAAAGCCACGCCCTCTGTATGAACTCTACTCATCTCTTCTTTTTAGATACACATCTTTGCCCCTGTTTGTCTTGATATCTAAGATAATTATCAAGTTGCTTGAAAACATACAGCACCATTGCAATATAAAAAGACAACATTCCAACCCTATGCCTAACAGCATATAGACATAGAATGTTTGACAGAAAAGTTACTTTTTCCTAAGGTTTTAACTGTACATACACAATGTACATAAACCTAACTCTCAGGATCCTGCTGAACATCACTCTCTGTCTAGGGATCTATCTGAGGAACTCCTCACCCTTAGAAAAAGCATTCCTTGACTGGTTTCAACAGGGCCTATTTGGTCTCACTGTCCAACTGGATTCCTAAAAATAACTTAATTTCTCCACAGTCCTAACTATTGTAAAAGGTATCAGTTGCTACACTCCTTTAAGTGTTGTAGAAAATAGGGGCTATAACATGACACTGCACTCAAAATGAAAATAACTGTGATTATTTTCAAAGGATTTTTTTTGTAGGTGACCTAGATGGCCATCCATTTTGTAGATGACCTAATAGATTAAGACTAACATTTTAAGACGGAGAGACAGCTTTCAAAAAAAAATATTCACTCATTGGTAACTGGCTAACTCAGTTTGAATTTTCATATAAGTATCATTACTTTATTTCCAGTGCTACTATAACTACTGAGTAGGTACTAAAAATATAAATATTTTTATGTTTGTGAAGCTACATAGTTCACCAGCTCTTAATTTAGTCTGGAAAAACAACTGTTCATAAAAATGTGGTGGTGAGTGCATGTAAGAGCAAAATTAATTTGCTGAATCCTTGCTTCTTCTTACTATCAAACCAGAGCTGAATGACTGAAATAGGTTTAGTAAATATTTATTAAAATCTATCTCTAAACCATTTTAAGACTATAAAATGGAGATTGAAATATCAAGAACATAGATTTGTGTTGTTTTTCTCTACACTGAATATATAATTTATTTTTAGTCTATTGATATTTTGCATGGAAGACAGTTTACACACGTTGAGGAAAATCAGTTTCTGCATTCAGTATCAAATCTATTGCTGCATAGAAGCATACATGACAGCCTAAAGAATCAATAGCTAAGGCACAAACCCTAAATACTGAAAAAGGCTGAGGTGACATTCTAATTAGAGGGCAGAAAATATGACTTCTACTCAGACACACAATTTAGAATAAAATTCAACTTCAGCAACCTAATTCAACAATTCAATGAGTTTCAAAAAAATTCTACGTCTTTAAATGAAACTTTTTCATAAGTTAGCTTTCTCATTAATTTTGTCCACAATAATTTGCTTTTCCAGCAAGTCTAATTACAATTCTCAAAAAAAAGTTATTGAAAATAATTTTAAGATTTAAAGATGAGCAGAAAGTTGTCAGAATTTCCACTTACAAAAAATAACTCATTAAATGAGTTACTGAGCTTCTAATTAGAAGTTACAATTATATGCTATTATATTCTAATTTTTCTGTGTTACAAAAAGGAGAACATTTTCAATTTTATCAAAAAGAAAAAAAATATTTTAAAGTCTTAATAGACTCTTCACTTCTTTTCTAAATACCATAAAAAACTTCCAGAAATAATGTTTCATACCATAAAAAATTAGTTAACAATATAGAATAAACTTTAATGTTACATGCAGATCTGAGACAGCCCCCTTGACAAAGCTAAAAATACTTCCTCTTTAAAGATCCTTTTTTTTTTAGTTAAAGCTACATTTGCTGAATCACTGGGGCTGATTTTACAGAAGCCTCTAGCAGACTGATTTTCTTCTTGTTTTCATGTTTTATTTTTTCCAGACAGAATAGTTCAGGTACTTGCAATACCAAGAATAAAAAAAAAAAAAAAAAAAAAATCATCTTAAAGTCTTGGAGAGTCTCATTACAGAATGAATGGGACACATGGATGAGGAAGAAAGTTATTTAAACCACTGATAAAAAGCAGCTACCACAGCAAGTTATAAAATATTTAAATTATATTTAATTATTAAGTATTTTAATTATATTTAATTATGACACATCAGTAGCTGTATATATTAAACTGTACACAGTCCTAAAACCTTTTAAATCCCATAAAGTGCTGTGTACCTACATTGAACATTCCAAACTTTTGGTTAAAATGTATTAATTCATGTATGATAGTGCTGTTAAACTCTGAACACTCACAGGGACTCTAAACACCTCAATTACACAATTTGGACTGATTTATTTGTTCTGTATTTTCTTTTTGTCTTCCATACAAAATTTTTCAACTTCTATTCCATTATTGAAATTAACACAAATTAGATCAGTGCTGTGTCAATGTTACACTTTCCAGGCCTTCAGTGTCTTGGTTTGCAAAATGGTATTAAATACCAGTTTAAACACCTTAAACTATACTTTTGTGGTGGTGGGAATGCAAACCAGACTTCAGTGTAACACTTTTATTAACTGTTTTTTCCTGTGAAGGAAGGACTGTACAGATATTCTTACAGAACTTACCAAATATCTTTCTGAAGAGACACTGACTAAAATAAGATCATCTCCAACACGCACTTTTTCTCCTTCTGATCGTTGCTTGGAAGCAGGATGGATGGTCCACCAGCATGCCTCACCTATATAATTATTGAGTTACAGTAAAGAAAGAAATTAGAGAGAAAATGCCCACTTTATTGCAATTACTTTCACGTTTATCTCAGTCCTAAATTTCTGACCCAGTTTTCAGTTAGGTAAACCAAGTGTCCACGTGTTTTCAATGACTGATATTCCTGCACCACCTTGTCAGAAACTCAGCTAGAAATAATGCACATTTGCAGAATACAGTAAGACTTCTCGAACAGTGATTCCAAAGTTGAGTAAGGAGGTGGCTCTTTGTGTTCTCTAGGCAACTTGGTCCAGGCTGCTTTTGCTAAAGAGTTTCCCTGTCACCTCTGTTCCAGGTTCTGGGAAAGACATTAGAGAATACTCTGTCAAGAATTACAACAAAGCAGTGCAGCAGCACATCTCTAAGGGCAATAAAAATAAGCATCTATAATATTGCTTAAAATAATATTTCAAAGATCTCATAAATCCAAATTCAATTGTACTTCCACTTCTACTGACTGTTAGTGTCTTTAATTCCCCAGAATATTTATAAGTATTAAAGTCACAAATTTTGTTCCCATGATAAACTTTTCTTTCAGATATAGTTCTTGAATCAAAAGTATACTTTTCAGAAAAAAATCTCTTTGATCTTGGAACTGTTCATTTTTTGCTCTTATCACTGTTATTACTCCTAGCTAGACCAAGGCTTTAAAAAACAAGCAAACTTATTATTTCTAATTAAACAATTACACCAAACCGATGGCACTGTAAGAAGCTATATCAGTCTCAAAAATACAAATACATCTAAGTCACCAGCAGTTTCAAAACTTTAATAGAACCTTTATTTAAAATAATACAAGTTAAATTTTTTTTTATCAGAAGGCTTTTACAGGAATAACAACTTGTGAATATTCCTTTACTTATATTCAATATTATAAATTTATATTTAAATATCAGTAGACATGTTAGTATCTCATAGAAAATAAATTACATAATCTATTAGAAAATGTAAAGATACTGAATGTGTAAAACACAGAAATATTAAGGTTTTTTTATTCAGGCCTTAAAATAGTCTTAATTTTTACATTATTTTTTGTATTTATACATCTCTAGTCTGAATTTTAGATCGAAAGTATTCTTAATTATATAGTCTTTTTAACTAGCCTTTACCTGTTGTGTCCTCTTGCAATCCTACATCAAATGCCAGCTTATCCATGGAAGATCTAGATGTAGAGAGGCAGCATAGATACTATCAAAATAAAAGAAGCATGTGTTACTAGTTCTGTTTACATCTGATAATCCACTGAAATATAAAAAGCCATTACCTACTAACACAGGATTAACTATTCTTAAATTATCCCTATTAGTTACAATCAAAAACATATATACTTGATAAACTGAATGGCACTCAAGGAGATTTAAGAAAGATATATATTCTTAAATAACCTCTCAGTCTATCCAGGTTATCTTTCCACTGAGATGGGAATAGTGAGAATAGAAATAAAGGAGCCAGTTGCACTGAAGTTCAGCTCCATGTACCCTCACTTGTAGATAAGGAGTTCAGAACCCATATAATTCATCAGGGGATTGAAGAATAAGGCTTCTGTCCAAAATATGTGCAAGAAGGAATTTCCTTTTCCACTCAGTCTCCAACATACGTTCAGGTTGCCAGCCAGATGCCAGCTGTTGCAGCTTATGCAATAACCAAGGGAAAAGAAATGAGAAATCACCAACACAAAATAGACTGACAAACAGAAAACTCATCGTTATGGAGCCAGACTTGGTTTTAGCACTTACCCAGATACAGCCAGTTTGGTTTTGCATTTCCGAGCATCTACCCTTCACAAAGGTTTCCATTAACCACAGGCAGAATGTCTCTTTGATGTGAATAATTCTCCAGATATCAGTAAATGGCAATAGTCTGGGCACTTTCAAACATAACTTTCACACAAAACAAATAATTTCTGCTATCAATTCCTGTTACATACCATGCCACTGTAGGAATGGCGCAGCAGGATTGCATGTCCATAGAGTAGTGTTCGATGACCGCCACCTTGTGCAGACTGAAAGATAAAGAGAAGTGATATACTGGTATGTTGTAATAAAAACAGGCCTTCTGAGAAAGAAGAAAGAAAAAGAGAAATTCTCAACAACCTCTGGACAATCTGTATTTGCCCTGTGACAGCAAAGTTTATTTCTTGATAAAACACTACTCAGTGATTAGTTCAAGAAGGCAGCTTTATGAATGCGTTCTCTTTAGTTTAGATTGCCTCTTGATATATTGACTTTTTAAGATCTAAGGTAGAATTTGGACAAGTGAATCTAGATGTTGATTTCTTTTTCTATTACAAGTGCTCAATTCACTGACGGGGGAAAATGGCGTACTTTGTAACATCACCAATTTGGTATAAAATCTATTCTTGAAGTTTGAAACCTTATTCCTTGGGCTGAAATCAGGTGCCCCTAGAGAAGAGAAGTTTTGATGCATGTCACACAACCTTCTACACCTTCATGTATTGTTAACTTTCTTCATATTCACCCACTTTCCCTCCAAACTATATACTTTTCTATACAGAAGGTATGCAGAGAGAGCTTCTGGAGTATTGTCCCTGTTTTACCAGAGAGTATTAATAATATATTAACCACACTGAAGATCATCAACCTCCAGACTGTTTGCCTCACAGTGCTTAAATACTATCAGGTAAGAATGCTTTATCTGCTAGGACAGGTAAGTGCACAAAGACATCTAAGATAACAGGATTTGGGGGCTCTGAAAGTTAAGAAATCATTCCCAAGTAAATGTTCCTCTTGAGAAATGCAGCATAAATCTTGAGTGAGAAAAAACTAAAGTAATAAAATTCACTTTCATCCCAAGAAACTGCAAACATTTTTTTCACAGTATTTTCATTATGCTTTCTATGTATCTATAATCAGTTTAACCACCCACAAAAGAATAAACAAATCTTGTTAAAGCATGAGCAACCTTTCAACTTCTGAAGATTTATGAATTCCTTAGACTGGGATACAGCTGACTGACATTGGTCAGGAGCCGAGACTGTCAGATAAAACACTGTCAAGAGCAAGTCATATTCCTCTGACAGAACATCTCACATAATATTATGCACATCACACTCTTCAAGCAATATTGATAAACATATATTCTTGAGTCTATAAATGTGACAACTCCATAAGCAGCATTATTCTTTCATATAGGACACCTAATTTAATTTCTTATATACAGCATGTATATGCTTTCTTTTATCACATTAGACTGACCTTCTGTTTGACTGGAGCATCAGATTTATTACAGTATAAATTGGAAACAATCATACTATGTTACCTTTCTGGCAGCTTCATTTCACTGCTGAAGATCAATTTAACTGAATGGCTAAGGCTGCAACACACAATTATTTCCCCTCCTCGTTTACTGGTTGTCCTTCCCTGTCTTTTATCCATTAGCACAATATTTGTTGATCTTTGAGTTATTTGGTCAAGGGAAGGAAAAAAAAAAAAAGAAAAAAAAAAAAAAAAGAGAGGACTAGGTGGTGAAAAATCCAGAAAGCAAGTACTTAAAAAATAATTTTAGCACTTTTAAGGAATTGCCAGGAATTGCTGGCTTGTACCTTTATTGAAAAGAGAGCATCTTGATGGACACAAGGTATATTTTGACTTTCAACAAATTATGTAGCCAGCAAAATGCAGGGAGGCACATTCGATAATCTCTCTGGAAGACTGAATGACATGAATGTTTATTAAGAAAGAATAAAAGTCATTTTCTTTGTCACAGACAGTCTTGAAAGAAAGACAAGAAGATTTAGCTTTGAACTACCATTGCTACCAACACTTATTCCAAAGCCACAAGGAAGGAACAAGACATTTGATAATGTCAGGCCCATTGTTCCAAAGATGAATGCTGAATGTTTGCTGCTCATCACATTAGGGAAAAGAGGAAAAACTGCTGTGAACATACAGCCCCACCAACATTTCAGACTTGCCTGGAAGCTTCATCAACAGCAGGCATAGCTACCTAACTAATAAAGTCACTAATATGGATAAAAGTTTGAAACTTCACTGATATTTTGATCAAATTATTCTATGTTATTAGCAACAAATTTTATATCTATCATATAGATTTGGTTGCTTATTGTACAAAAGATGAGAGGAAGAATGTGATCAGCAAAATCACAGCTCTGTTAGCTTGCCCTTGTTTTGTCCATATTGATTTGTCTGTGTAGCACCTATTTTGTTAAATGCCCATTTGTAGTCAAACAGGAGAAAAGTTGTCTCAAAAAAATTTCGGTCACTGTTGTAAAAAATGGGGAAGTGGTTTTTTTAGATAATTTTTCCCAAGTGGATTATAATAATTATTTTTAACAAATATTATTTTGCCCATTAAAAAAATGCAAGCAAGTTTGCTGTTTCTGTTTCGTAGACAGAGAACTGAGTTGCCAAAAAACATTTCTAGCATTTTCCACTTAAAGGTTTCTGAGAGGCAATTATAACCAAGCCATCCACATGAAGGTAAAGTGAAAGATTAAATAGGTAAATACAGGAGAAACTGGAAGAGAAAGCTGGTACTATGAAACTGTCTTCCATTTTAGAGCCTACCTTCCAGGATGTGTACATACCTATAACAATTTTCTATTTTAAAGGCTCTTTTCATAACTAAAGACTCAGCATTTATCTTTATGCCAGTAAGTAAGTAGCTGTTGTGTCATGATTGCCTACTGAAAGCATCTTTGATTTTCAAACTAATCCGTTCCTAAATAGAAAGTTGCAGAGAACTGTTAATTTTCCATATTTAAAAATAAAATAAAATAAAATGTATTTTAAAGTTAACAACTAGACTTCCATGGCAAAGGTGCAATGTTCCAAGATGAGGTGTGCCACTGAAGTTTTATCAAGTTTCTAGTAATATTCAAATAATAATATTTTAGAAGATACTGCAAGTAAGACTTCTTGGAAGCCACAATCCTGACTAATTCGTTCTGTAATGCCCACAGATTTTTACACAAATATATGAATTGCATTATAATGCAAGCAAGTTTCTAACAATCACATTACTTATCATGAGTCTTATTTGCTTTATGTTTTTAATTTCCAATTTTAAGAGTAATTTCTAAGTTGAACAAAATGTTCCCTGGATGAAACCAGGCTGAAGAAAAACACATTCATGTTCAAAAAACAATTTATCCATTGACATTCTACGAGCTATGCAGTTTAGGAGTATCAAATATATGAATGCAAAACTCTTCTCCTCATTTTATCCAGGAATAGCCTTCAGAACTGGTAAACACTACAGTCAATATATTGAGATTGAAAGCATATAGAGCAAATTCACACTGCTTGTGAAAACTTCCTATAAACTACCCATTTCTAGTCTAATATTTCTGCAGACTGAATATAAGATTAATTTTGAGCCATTTCATTACCCAGAAGCCACTGCCGAAGTGTAGGCAATTTAGAATACAACAACAACAATTAGAGATTAAGAAATTAGCATTCAAAACATATAAAGAGCTTTCAAGTTCAATGCATTGTTAGACCAAGCAATGAAGATAGACTACTAAGATCTGAGCTGCTTAATTTGATGTAAAGAGTGTTATCTTGAAGAAAAAAATAAAGAAGGAAAATAAGTTAAAATTGGGAAATATTTTTTTTGCTCGTTTTCTTAATAGAAATAGGATTTAAATGACAAAAAAACTTTAAAATTACAAACTATCTAGCAAAATGTGAAGATGATTAAAGCAGCATAAGATCAAATATTTATAATTAGATTGAATCAAAATTTATGTATTTTACTGTGAATACCAATCCTTCAGTAAAACACGTTATACGTGACCCAATAAACCCTTTATATCTGTATAATTTTGTATATACACAACTGCCATATGTACTGACATGCAATCATCTGACAAACTAAAACAGGCATTTCATTGATGTTAATTCACACAGTAGCACTGGCACCACTGTGCCCATGGCTGCAGTGCTACACTTGTGGCCATACATTAGAAGCCGCAGGAAATTAATCACGGTGACATTGAATAAGTGTTTTGGAGCCTTTTGTCCTTCTGGGCACCTCACTTATGATGAGAACTTTTAGAGACTAATGAATACCCTGTGGCATCCAAGGAGATTTTGAGTAAAATAGCCATTACCTTTTCATTCTTTTCAAGAGAACAGTCTTATTTCTACTAGAGAAGACATTTCTCAGACCAGCGAGTACTTTACTGAAAGCAAATGCCAACATTTCTTTGCTGACTTTTCTTCACTAGTCTACACAACCTCCAAAGTATGAAAAGGGAAAAAGCTATGAACTTCAGGAAAGTACCAGAGAAAACATGTGAAAGCATGTAATTAAATGGGATAGTTATTTCAGTGTTTTGTGCATGTACAGACAAAGCTTTCATAACATTGTCATTATTCAGAAATCTAATGCTTGAGAAAGCCTGACAGCAATTGTATTTAGCACGTGGCTATTCAGACAATTCTAGCAACCCATGAAAGAAATTTCAAAATACTGAATGTGTCACAAGAACACAGGAACTGAAGCACACTCTCAAGAAAATAATACAAGATAACACAGTGAGTTTTTAAGAACCACGTAATGGCTTTCCCTGCCTAATTCCATGATGAACTCGTAACAGCAGAATGGTACTAGTGGCACATGCTATAGAGAAAATGAGAGTACAAAGACTGGATTGTAAGGAAGTATAGTTTTGATGGACTTAAAGGAAAAAAAAGTAAATGAAACAATAAGCTACAAGACGTCGGTAGTAAACTCTTCAAAAATGCCATCCATATAATTTACAGTAAAGGTAAATTACAATCTCATTTCAACGAGCTGCTCAGCCTGGTATTTCCTCTATGCCCCAGATACAGCCATAGGAAATATCAGCCCAAATGGTCTAGATGGAACTTAGGACCACTCCATATTGGTCTGAATGTGTTTCTTAAAAAAATACTATACATGTGCTTTCATGGCACTGAAAATTTGTAACATGTGAGAGCAGCTCTACACTAAAAACGTAAAGTGTTCCCTCTTTTTCTTCACAAATGTTTTCCAAGGCAAATACTGCAAGATAACTTTAAAAGTTTCAAATATGACTTTTAGTGGCTATTGCATATGTACACTGGAGTAAAACAATGTCCTTTAAAGCACTGAGTAGTTACACTTCATTAAAATGGAGCAAGCTTCTGAATCAAAGCCCAAGTTAACACTTTATTGCCAAAGCCAACTGGGATTCATTGCTTACTGAATTTATCGTTGTCACAGACTTAAACTACTACCATCAGCTTCAAACTGCAACATGTAATAATTGACAGTGCTTTCAAAACACATCAACTTGCTATTTAAAATAAAAATATTACTGACTTCCATATTTAAACATCAACGTGACACGTTTGGATGAGGGGAAAAGATAATTGCTTCGACTAATGACAGCCGTCTTACACTTAAAATAGATGCTGGAGACAACATCATGTCAAACATGGGACACCTATGCTTCCACAAATATTCTTGCAAATATAAATGCAAAAGCATTATTTTCTCCATCAAGAGTGCATTTCATGGAGCTCTGTAGTTTATTTCTAATATTTCTACTGCTAGAAAACTACAGAATGAGGAAAAAAAAATCCTACCTCAAAATCTAGACACTTTTAGTTCAAATGTATAAGCGGAAGTACATAATTAAACTCAGACTATCCTACAGTTACCTGCTTTGAACCCTTTTAAAATAAAAACCACCACCACCACAAAAATAAATCAAGCAGGAAATTGCACACACCAGTGATAAAACTTTCTCAAAGTCCCTTCCCTGGGACTCATACTGAGGCTGTCAAATTTCCCATTCAGCAGCAGTCATTACATTCTGAAATCATGTTTTCATCCATTAGAAAGCGAAATCAAATAGGAAATGTGGGCCTGATCACGAATATTGGCTTGAAAAAAAAATCAGCTACAATGCATTCTGAGTAAAATCATGTTCCCAGTCAGAAACCACCTGTGTCAAGACCAGAGATGTAAGGCTGTTGGCATCAGTGCCTTTTTCTAAAAGGTTGTTGAAAGTTTTTAAACCAGTAAGCTAATCCAAATATTTAACATGAACTGGTTCTTTAGAAAGAAAACCGTGCGTGCAAAATGAGAAACGTGATTTGTTTACATATAATTCTTCAGGGCTTCCTGCGCTTAAGCAAATTAAAGGCTCTCATTTAGTAATCTGCAACATAGAAAGAAAAGTATTGAAAGGATGTGGAATAAATGTAGATCTTGAAAGCTTTTGAGTCCTCACTCAGGAGAAAGAAAACTCCATGATGGCAGAGTTAAAGTGAAAGAAACTGGAAAAAAGACTAAAAGGAACTGGCAGGAATAGGAGAGAAGAATGTCCCACAGTCTAAAATCATCTCACTATGGTTCTACACAAATATTTGCATGATGTGACAACCATTTCTGTAGAGGAGAGGATGCTCAAAGTGATCCTTCCGTAGCAATATAAAACTGCTCATCCAGTCATTCATTATTAATATGCAATCTTTTAATCTGTTCTAGACCAACATTGATGGAGGCCAGTATTTATCTAAAACCATTTAAACCAAGCAGCAATGATGCAATCCTACAAGCTGACGAGAATTGGAGACCACTACAGGTAAGTGTACAATGACACCTCTTACTCCCCACAATTATATCGTCTAAATTTTTTCACACTGAACACAACTTCACTTGACTAATGAGAGTTTCTTTCTAACACTAGGCAATAGCCACCTGGAAAACACAGGAAGGCTCATTCTTTTCATACCAGCATGATCAGCAACAGCTTATGAAAAGCTAAAAGAATTTCTTGATGACAAAACACAAACTCAGATTAATTTAGCCTAAGGCAACTAAACAGACAGTGGAGAGAAAAAGGCACTTTTGGACAGTACTTCAGCCCATGTAAAATCTGACCAACTCTTTGATGATACCTATGCTTCTGCTTGTAGTTACACAGGAAGCTTAGGATATCCATGGCTGTATATCCTAACATTTCAGTTTTGTGGGATGAATGCCAGCCAAAGAGTGCAGAAAACCCCAAGCAGTGGTGAAAACAGAATGCGTGGAAACAGGCTGAGTCACTGCAGAACTTGTGAAGTAACCCTGGAGCAGAGCTAGAAGGCTTGTGAGACAAGATTAGTCAGGGAAAACTAAACAATTCACACCTGGAATAGCAACGCTGGGGAATTACATCTCCAGCAGCACTGGAGAACTTGAAAATGCTACAAGCAGTAAAAATTACAAATAAAGCTACAGAGCATGAGCCAAAGAGTTTTACATGTTCTTCTTGCTCACAGAAATATGTCTTTTCTTTAAAAATCTTGACACAAGAAAAACAGTATTTTCTTTCAAAAGTAACAGCATCCAGGCCCAGAAGCCTTAAATTCTTCCACCAAAAACCAAAAATGCTAATGAGACCCTTCTACAATTACGGTGCTCTTGAGCTGCCGTTTCCAGTGGCTGTCACCAAACCCACAACATTTAGTTGCTTTGAATTTAAAGATGCAAAGTAAATCAATTCACTGACATGTGACATTGTGGTAACATATTCCTTCACCCCACTTGCATCCAGTAACAGCAACACCAAAGGGCAAATTCCAACCAGTCTAAAATCTCTTTGTAGCCTATATACCATGTTACAATGGAATAACAAACAGGAAGTGGAATCTATCAAGACATTATACATGCTATACATAATCTAGTCTTTACAATTTACTTTTAAATCACTGTTTAGTGGATCAACTTTTATTCATGGAATTCACTACAAAACAGTAAGTGCTGCAAAAATTTCGGTATGGAGATTAGTATGACTGATGACTGTTGGTACCTACTCAGATAATAATGGCCACTGTCACAAAAAGAAAAAAAAAAAAGAAAAAGAAAAAAGAAAAAAAACAAACTTCTTTCACTGACATCATCAGCAGTTACCTCCTATTTTACATGTTGTGAGAAGCCAAAGAACAGAAAAGAGTTTAGCTAAACTATAGGTTTCCTGAGGATGTCTTGCTTTAAAAGCTGCACTACAATGTGTAATTATGCTTTCTATAAATATCACATATAAATCTGAACCTGAATAAATCAGCTGGCCAATAAAAATCATGAGGATGTCTTATTCATTAAGAACACAGAGATGTTTTACTATCTATATTAAAGACTGGAATCACTGGTAATGATGATAAACATTTGTGCCAGCACCATGCTAAATGATCTCAGTTTTCCTAATATTGACCTGTCAGAAAGCAGAATAAACAGCCACATAAGTAGAAACATTTCAAATATACCTCATGATTAATATTTCCAAGATTACATAGATGTTATCACTTTCCCAGCAATGGGAAACTTCACATTAATGAAAAGCAGATATAGCAGTGAAAATAAACCAAAAATAAACATTTATCATCTCTTTCCAGCCTTCTATGTAAAATAAACATTTCTATTTATGGCTGAAGCAATACTTCCATTACAAACTCCTACTTTCAAGCACTTTCAGCAGTTTGGAAAAAAATTGCCCAAAAGAATAAAATTTATCAATTTCTTCCTCAGCCTAGTGAAGATTTCTCTTCCCCCGTACTCCTCCTCCTTCACTGCCTAGGAGATAGAAGGAATTAATAAAAATCTTCCTGGTTATTTTAGAGCTAAATAAGTGGAAGAGGGAGGCATTTTTCACAGGTTACTGATTGTGCCTAAACTGCTTCTGTTGCTGTATGATACAAGGAATGTGAATCATCCCTGTCACTTCAGAAAGAAACTCACACATAAAGAATAAGACAGACAGCCAAGTGGGAAGAAAAGATGGATCAGCAGAGGAGTCATGCTAAGAAAATTCCTCTGACATCCTTAAATCCAGCCCTTAAAATAGCACTGCTTATCTAGCCCACAATTCCCCCCTTTTGGAGAATGACAGTGAAGCAAGACCGTCTCACAGAACAGCAAACTCTTATGGGATGAAAATCAGTAAACGAATCATTTTAGAAGATTAATTTGGAATAGACATTGATAATAAAAGGAAAAAAGTACAAAATCAGATAACTAAGATCTCTTAGTTAAAAACACAAAATCACAGCAAATTATTCAAATGTCAGTTACTCAAACTGTTTGGAGGTTCACCAAGAGCATTGCCATAGTCTTAATAAATAAATAATAAAGCACTGAGAAGCAGAGCTCCTGCACCTGAGGCAGTGAAGGGCCAGTGACCCCCATTCACCTCCCTGAGACACCATATCATCACAACAGAATTCTTGTGACAGAAGAAACAGTGTGCTGTCCCCGCTTTCCAAATGCCCAATGATTTACTGCGAGTTTTGTTATTTATTCACTGTCTCTTATTTACCAGATACTGTTGTATTCTCACTGAAAGGGTAAGGATGAATTAGAGAAGCCAACCCAGAGTACCTTTCTCCACAAAGGTGCCTGCCTTTGGTCCTTCATTATGTAAATGAGCCATAACCCTAATACAAATTAGACTCACTGTGGTTTCTAAAAACAATTTTTTACAAAATTCAGTATGTCCTATTTAATGAAAGAAGTTTGATGCTGATTTAAAAATAAAGAAAAAGAATGAACTAAATCGAATTGTAGGAATTCACAGAAAGTATAATACTAAATGTTTAACTTGCTTACCTTCATCATGAATTTCTGTAGAGCCATGAGAAGAGGAAAAAAAGAGAAAATGTGAAATGAATATTTGCTTTCAGGTGCTTGAAAATGGGATTTGTTTTCCCTGAAAAAGTGAGTGGGATACACAGAACTGCAAACCACATTTAAAAGGAACATTTATCATAGTAATTAGCATAAACATAGCTCGTGCTAGAAAGCAAAACAGCTGCTCAGAACAAGGCTTCATCATTTTTTTATGCAGTAGTTTTCTCAGATTTTTTTTTTTTTTACCTCAAATAATATAGTGCATTAAATACTCATTGCTTAAAGATAAAACACAGTCCAGGTAAAACAGGAGCCATGCCTGATCATCTTAAACAACTTGCTCTGCAGACAGTTTGCAACTATGCAAAACGTGAGCTGTAAAGTCCTGCTTTCAAAGTTCACTGCTGGAGAGCAACACTACTATTGTAGTAATGTCTCATATGTAAATGCACAATAAATTAAGAAAATTAAAACATTAACATTTCATGCACTGGTTAAAAAAGATAGTGCCACATGACTGTTGTCAGAAGATTAAAGAAATGTTTAGGTTAATTTTCATGGAAGTGCTCAAGAATAGGAAAGTGGTACATTATGTTACATGCAGTGACCTGGTTTTCTTTGTGATAGTCTATGGCCACCTTTCCCTCTTTTGACCTCATCAGTTCACACTTTGATATCACAAAGTTTGAAGCTGAGGACTGAAGTTTGGCAGCAAACCTCTATCCCACATCAAAAAAGTCTAACTGGAAAGCTTCCAAGCAAGACTGGGTGATTTCATTTCATACATGCTTTTAAACAGAAGTATCTGTTCTCAAAAGATGTACAAGATGTTCTAGCTAAAAAAAAAAAAAAAAGAAAAAAAAAGTATAATCTAATTATCTCAATATGTTCACAGACTTCTCTACTTAAAAGCCTTCTAAGTCTATTTGCTATACACCCTGTCCACCATCCTCATGAAGCAAGGATTTTAAATACAGTATGATCATTTTGGCTTTATTATTCACCCAATTTCTTGTTTCCCCAATATTTTGTTTGCTTTTAACTAACCAGAGGTCTTTGCTGAGCTGTTTGCAGTGGGGTGTGTGTGTAAATTCATTAATATAGAAACAAGTTAATGATATGATTATTATAATATAACCTTTCCTATATTTGTCAATACTAAATTTCATTTGCCATCATGCTGTCAGTTTATCGAGGAGATTAGATCCATCAAAGACCTCAGACTCTTCCAGGTGTCATTTATCTATGAAGTTTTATTCTAAGAACTACACAATGCTACTGCTTTTTCCATATTACAAGTACACTAAATAACATTCCTTTTATGAAACCTTCTGGTTCTCCTTTCAATAATTTATTTTAACTGCTTGATTGTAATTTCTTACCTAGCTTCAAATTAAAGTGAACAGTTTATCTCTTCCCTTGATTACTAAGGGAAGCTTCTCATGCTGAATTTTTTGGAAGACCAGATTTAACAATTCATTCTCTTCAGCTGACATATTATATGAACTGTAACAAATGAGAGAGAAACAACTGTCATCTGTTTGCATCTGTCATACTGTGTTCTTTAGAGTTTCTCTGGTTCCTTAATAATTTTGAAGATGATTTACATGTCATTCTTCGAGACAGAAAGTGCCATGAACAGTCCCCCTTCAAGCTAGAAAACCTGAAAGACAGCAGTGGGCGAGGGAAGTCTGAACACACACATCCACCTACTGCTTCAGAACACCAGAGGAAGAAATACTCGGAAACTTATTTGTTGTAAAAATGCTTTCTCTTCATGGCAAACAGTTAAATGCACATGATGTCCACAAATGGCAAAAGAATGGCCCTGTGAAACTTCTCAAGCCTGAGAAGTTACCTGACATGAATTGTGACGGCCTCAGCTGCCCAGTTACTGGCAAATGGATGGGGCAGAGGGTTCAGAGCACTCCAATCACACTCTTTTGCAAGAATGTTCTCCAAGATTTGTAGACTAAATTCTTTCTCTGCTAAAGGACAACATTAACTTTCAGCTTTGGGGAAAAAAGAAAAAAAAATAAAAAACATCACACAAAAAAAAAAAAACAAACCTTGAAGCAAAACAACAGAAATTATACACTTCAGGTACGCAACAAGCTATTACACAAGAAATTGGTCCAACTCATCCTCTGTAGAGGGAAGAACTTTCTGCTCCTTCACACTTACTCTCTTTGTCTCAGAATGACAGTGCACATGAGTTTCTGAACTAACATTAGCAATTCAGAATGTATATTTGAAAATTAAAAAGACAGAATTTTCAAGTTACCGGTCTGTTCTTAATGTCATTCTAACATCAATTCTCTTGAATGGTATTGTTTGCCAAACACTAACACTGAAGTATTAAAGTGTTAAAAAGACAGATTGATACAGTCACAAATAATTGTGCACTTCAACACTAACTCAGCTAAAAGTAAAAGAAGAGATCAAATTGTGATGATGTTATTTTAGTCATAGAAAAAGCTTCTACTCCACCAATGGAGCTGCACTGATGATAGCAGAGCTTGGTCATGTATACATTTGAAATGTGACATTCTACACACCCTAACAAACCATATAGATGTATCCAATATCTAGTATGAAACACTATTAAAAACAAGCTCAGTCTTAAGAGTTACTAAGAATGTGATTTACCTGCACTATGTTGATTTCAGCTAGTTGTGTAGACTTACTTTACAATCAAGGAAGAGACAGTCATTCCTAGAATGCAATTCATGTGATTTATTAACTTGACATTTTCTGTAGGATGGGTCCAACTACGCACTAGAAGCGTTTGATTCTCTGTCTACAGTTAGGAGTCTAAATAACTTGCTAACCCTACACTGTCTACAGCGTAAATGCCTAAAGTGCTTTCAATATCTGAAGAGCTGAGTAATCATGAAGTACAGAACCACTATATTGTATCAGATGCTGAAATTTAAGAATCCACTGAAGGTTCTCCATTGAGCATTCAGAAGCCAGAAGCAAGGTGATAACTCGATTTCTGATGTACTTCTGGACTACAAATAAGTGTCTCTCTTAAATGCTATCTGACTGAAATCAATGCAAATTTAATGACTAAATGCATCAAAGATAATTTCACCTTTAAAATTCACTTGTTCAAGAAATTAGAATGTGCTGTTAGTTTTAAATGCACCTATTTCTCTAGATTTCAATATTCCCAAAAGTTATCCTGAGAGGTAGGATTGGTAATTGAATGTAATCAGTAACTCTTGTTGGTTACAGGAATGTAATACTGGATAATCACAGTACACTGACTTAAGTCTTCAGGTCAATATACTATCTGATCTTTTGGGGACAAATGCCTATGTGATTGTTTAGTGTCACACAACTATTGTCCTTATGGAGGAACTAAACTCAGCATTCAGCAGACATATTACCTGTATGACTTGGAATGTGACTTCTGGAGGGCTTGAGTGGGGAACAACATTTGCAGGATTTCAAATTACCAGCTTTGAGGCACATAACACCCATCATTCTACCCATCACCCTAATTGTTCTCTCTCTAAATACATAAATAAATAAATGAAATTTAAAACCTATTGAAGCTTTACCTGAGGACACTAAGGATGTGCTGTTAATGTAAATATTTACAGTTGTTTGTGGTTATCACATTATTTATCTCTTTGGACAGCTTTTGGGTAGCATCACTTACTATGATTATACAAATACCTTCTAACATCATAATCTCACTTAATTCTTGGGCTCTCTGGGTAGATGAAAAGAGCAAAATAGTAATCCTATTTTATTTGGAATTTTTGATAGCAAAATTGCCAAGATTAATTTTTAAAGCCTTTTAATTTAGAGATTATCTCCTGACCATATCTTTCATACTATTCTTGTAGTATTGTACTTGCTTACAGAGAAATACCAGTTCTTTACACTAAACTAATCAAGTATTTAAAACAAGTGAAAGTAAACAGTTTGCTGCAATTCACAGTAATTACTACTGATACACTGAAAACAGCTTAAAGTTCTCAGATCTATAATAAGGACCAAAGGAGAAATATCAAAGGAATCTTACTACGCAGTTGGAAATGCCATTATTCTATAAGTTCAGTTAGATTTGCACAGAGATTTCTTCAATTTCTTCTACAATTGTATTACTTTCTCTTGATGATGTGAATTAGACTTGGGCTGCAATTAGCATCCACTACAATTATGCAGTACACTAAGGATGTAACTACAGCCATAGGTATGGCATTTTAAGCATAGCATTCCATAGTCATTCTGTTTCAATATACCTGTGTGTTTTAACATCATACAGTGCTACCTCCTCCCATTTCCTCTCAAGATCTGTATGAGAATAACTGAGTGATCCTACATTAACACTGCTAATATTACTTCTACAATGAGTCACCCTTGCAGTGTATGTTATATCTAAAATTTGAATGCAAATTCTTTAAACTCAGGGATTAGTATGACAAAAAAATCTAAAAAAATAAAATAAATCAAGTCCTTAGATAATTCATTTAATGATCGACAATCACACTGATTGTAAAGCATGGATGGGCAATTAATTACTTTAATGGTACTGAAGACATATTACTGCAACCATGCGTCTTGATGAAGTTTTGTTTTGTGGCTCACTCCAAACTCTACAGCATCCCTAGCTTGTTTCCTCTTGTCAAAAACCACTTGTTCTTGCTGTATTTACCCAGTCCATACTATCCTCAAAGTCAGAATTCATTCACTTCTTCTCAACCTATAAGTCTCTGTAATGAAAGCAATTATTTTGAGAAGAGTCCAAAGTGTGTTTCCTTACTCTGCAAGCTCCTTTTCTCCAAATAAATTGAAAATTAGCTTTACTAGTGGCATAAAACAGCTAACACAATAACTACTTGAGGGAAAGAGAAAAAGATTAACCATTACCTGCAGCAGAAGAGGCTCCTCCGTCTATTTAAAAGTTACAATCATACAATATTACAGTTAACATAGCTTTGCCACTAGCCAGTATAAGGATGAAAATCCTTATCCCTTGCACTCTAAATTTAAGAACCAATACATTTGTTTTTCCTTCAGGTAAAAAGCTCTTCATATTAATCTGTCTTGAAAACATTCATCTTGATGGCTCCTAATGCAAATTTTTCAAAATAAATCACCAAACATATGTAGGCAAATGTGTAAAAAAGGCTGGGGTTTTGGAAACCACAGATGCCCTAGAAAATTCCCACTCCTTACAGTGAATTCTGTTACAGTGTGAAGCATTTGTTTTGAAAGTCAAGACACACATTCAGGTGCTTTTACAAGAACAGTAGTCCTTTAAAAATCAAACCCTTAAAGTATACAGCACCCACCTTGAAATCTCAAATATGTAAACAAACATCAATAGTGGCTTATTCACAGCAACAGACACATCAAAATTATTTCACTTATTTCATAAATATATTAAGAGAGAAAAAAATTACAGACAGGTGGAAGGAATTCCTTTCACTACGCAGTATTCAGTTTCAGCTTATTTAACTAATATTATGTTCTCCGCAAATAAGATAAAGTGTCTTCTAACTTTCATTTGAAATTTAGTAAATCCCTCTGATGAAACGTTGGGGTTTTCCCCACTTAGTAGTTTAATTAAAAGCAGAAAATACATTTTTAAATATGAAATGGGGGCCAGGATGGAAAAGGTAAGGCTTACTTCCATTAGTTTTTACATCTGATGAGATGCCTTTAATCTATTTGATTCTGCACTGAAGCAGAACTACAACCCCTCACAGTCACATCTCCTGCGAGACAAAAGGAAAAAGCCAAAGATTCAAGGAATATCTTAAACCCATTTAATTCTTACCTAGCTTCAACTGCCAGCACATGCCTTACTGTAGAATAAAGATCTTGGAACAAAATCACCAGAAGAATTATAGTCATTCACCAGCAGAAGCACAGCAGAACTGGAGTAATCCCTTCAAAAAATTTTATTAACACACTTTACAGGCTGGAACAGCTCAGAAGTAGATGATTTTAGCTTATCCTTTGAACAGCATGAAACTGCTTGCAGCAAGGTTCAGTTACTAATTTGGTCATTAATCTGACAAGAAGCTTGTCTAACTTGGGCTCTGGGCTTGAGCTTCAAGGTGTCCACAGATACATAGCCATAAGTGAACCCATTGCATTAATCTTGTGTGTTCTGCATTGGAAAATGGCTTATGAGGAAATATATGTATTAGAATGAGGTGTCTGGCGTCAGTGACCATGCAGCTGTGCAACAGCCAGCCTTCTGCTGCATCAATTCAGCACGTACATCTGTAGTCCACCCTAAGACCTCTGGTAACACTCTGGAATTCCAGAGGCGATTGAAAGCTGCTTTACAAGGCAAACTAGGGCCCATACCAGATAGAATAATTTCCTATTTGAAGCAAAGTCAGCACCCACTCCATCCCCATCGGATAAGAGGTTGTCTGGATTACACAATTGGTCTACTAGGAAAAGTAACTCAGAATGGCACATTTAGCTTTGCTGTCATGGGAACCATTTCTTTTTAAAATCATTTAAGGACACACTTCTGTGAAGCAGTCTTTCCAAAGCATAAGATTTTGATGACTAAACAGTATTTTTTTTTTTTTTTTTTAATTTTTTTTTTAAAGCAGATCTGACTTGTATTTATACAGGTAATACTGTATTTTCTAAGAACACATTATTTGAATACTTCAGTGAAAAACAAACCATGTCAGAGGGTAATCAATAAACTTCTGGCTTACTATTTTTCATACATAATTAAATATGTATGAAATATATATATGTATATGTACCTGTATACTACTGAACTTCCCTTTTATTGTTAGTTTTTCTCTTTATAGCAAAATTCTTCATAGAAGGAAAAAACACAGAATCTAAAGATTTAGAACCAAGCCCTCCCTTATAACTAAAATGATGAACAAAAAGAGAAGATAACCTGTCCATCATTATGGCTTAAAAACATCCCAAATCAATCCATATGAAAACTCGCTGGTTGTCACAAATACCAGATTCACGGAATATGGATAATACTGTCATACTGATACAATTAGCTAAAATTAATATTTAACTACAGGTATTGTTTAATAAATATTCTAAAAATCTATATGTATATGTCACATGACATAGATAGTTGGGAATACATGAGTAGAGAGGGTGTTGAAAAGCCTAAGCCACACCTTAAACAATGTACTTACCTACAGGAGTCTCAAGCAAGCCATAACTGGAGTCACTACTTACTATAAATATGTAATAATTGCAGATTAAAATTCTATTATATCTGGCTGAAATAAAGTGAGACTGGTGTTCTAGTTATGTTATTGGCCATATACCAAAGGATATTTGAGGTTGATTCTGGTCACGTGCAGCTCAGATTAAGTTTTAAAAAATCAAGAAGGCCTAATATGGTTCAAGCTTTCAGACAGGCTTCTAACATTTTAAATGTGAACAAACAATTCTACACACACTTTTATGACCACTAACTTATACATATGCAGATGTTAGAGATTACATTAGAGAAAAACACATGTAAATATGTCCCATACAGGGGAGTTATATCAGATGCCCGAACAAATATGCATGGTATACACAGACACATTGGGAAAGGCCTTAACAACACATTCAGCAGAGAACTCTGCTTTGACTTTATTTGCTAAGAACTATGAATGATTTTTTTATTCTGTAGCAGCTGTTCTCCATCATTAAATATTTCATACATACATTATTTGCAGCTAGATAGAGCATCACATGTTATTTATCAGTATTATTTATCTTACTGTCATGCATTTTTGGATTACAGTGTCCATACTGGAAAAGACAGGGTGGGTCACAGAATGGAGTTATAACATTAGACAGCAAGGCTCAAAACTGACAGGCAAGAATCACACACTTATGTTACACAATTCTACAATCAAATTAAAAGAGAGAAAAGTCATTGTGATAGCATGAAATTTGGTACAATAATTCAGGAATTACCAGACCCTACATGACCATGTATTTGCCTCTCTTTTTGAGCCATGCAAGTTGAAGGGTCATGAACACAGAGGGTATCAGAACAGACAGGTTAGACTCAGCGGCAACATGAAACATTTGGGATCAAGTGAATAAAAGACAGAATCACATACCCATTTTTCCACATCAACTAGCTGTAGAAAGAAAAAGCAAGAAATCAGTAAATCTCTTTCCTTAAAAACAGCATATCAAATTCTATTTTGAAGTTAACATTTCACATTTTTGGAAATGTATCTAGTATGAAAGAAAAGTTATGAGTAGAAGCTATTCTCCTGGTATCTCCTGTTTAAAATGCCAATATTTCACTCTTTTGTCTTTATTTTATGGGAAGCACTTCAACCTTTGGAAGTCCTAAATGTCCATCTAAATATCTGACAAATGAAGACCAGTGCTGAATTAATTCCACATTGTATTCAAAATACAGAACACAAAATACAGTCAAAAACACAGAACAAAGTTTCCCACAAAACATTTCTCCACTTTCTCTTGAGTTCAGCTCTGTCATAAGTGAACACTGATCACTTGAAAAGGTTTAGTGGCTGTTATTCATGGTTTGCCATTTTAATGAATGCCTTTATTATGTAAGATCAAATAAGGGAGTAAGTGTCAAACCCTGACCCTACAACCTGCAGGAAAAGAGAGTATCTTGCATAAGAACAGTGTACAGCACAGCAAAACATCTTTCACTCTTCCTAGGGGGAATGATAATCAATCTGAAAGCCTAAGGTTTTATATTAACACAACTATTTCAAGGTTCATTAAGGAATTGGATTTTAAATTACTCTCTCTGAAAAGTTTTTGGATCATCTTATAGTCTTATAGGATTGAGAACATCTACCAGAACACACTTCAGCTCCTAGAAAGGTTAGTATGGCTCTCTTAAAAATTAGTTGGCACCAACAGTAGTATATCTGAAGTATATTTGTCTCTAGACTTAGCACAGAAAACACTGCAGTATATCATGCCTTCAGTGGTCTACTGCAGGTACACATTGACCTTTTGTTAGCAGATGCCACATAAAAGTTTACCAATAATTTAAGATAGCTTAGTGTACACCACAAGCAATTTTCAAAACCAGTAGTATCTGGATTCCAGCTTACTTGTGAAATTACTGTAATAAAAGGCAATGCATTTAGTTCTTGACTATAAAAATAGTTTTATTTAAAGTAAATTTTCTCACTTCTTTAATATACATTTCAATTAAAATGGAGTTTTATATTTTCACTATTGTTCAGTACTTCTAGCACACGAAGATTAGAAAACATCATCCGACCTGTCAACTAATTAACACGATAAACTTATAAGCATTTGTTAATTTGACTATTACTATGTCTCTTCTGAGATTTGGACTGCATTTAGAACTATAATTGAAATTCTGCGATTTGCCTCTATTTTATTTTTTTACAACCATTACTGTGACTTTTTTAATCAAAAACAGCTGCAGAAATCCCTCCTATAAAACACCTAGTCTTCTAAAATATATGCAATGCAAAAAATGATATAATAAGATGTTGATAAGTTAGAAAAGCAGACAATGATTTAAATCTAAATGCAAACAATACAACTACTATGTCTTTAAAAAAAACACCACAACCACAAACAAACAAAAAAAAGTTTAACCTTCCCTTCTATCAGACCACACCTTGTCCCCTCCCTCCTTGGAGCGCTTAATGCTCCTTGGACTTGGAATTACCTGCTCTTACTGTAAATTACTCTACTTAGACTTTGCTGAACTATTGACCTATTAGGAGGTATAGATCTTCCAACTGGGCTAGGAAGGTTTAAACTTCAGGGAGGCTTAGGGGGATTGGCAGTCAGTTCTGTAAGTTTCCTCTCAATGTGGTATCTTACACTATAAACTATTTCATTTCAATCATACATTATATTAACCATGGTCTGAAAGAACAATACAATAATTTATTTCATAAAGCACAGCAAATTGTCTTGTCACTATAAATCCAAATCAGTGGAATTCAATAACTATTCCTCTTCTGGCTCATCTTCTCTCCTGATCATCAAGTCATATGGTTTGTAAAAAAGAAAACTATTAGGTAGATATATACTAATTTTTCTCTTTTCCTTTATCCAAAGACTATCTACCTTTACAGTATTTCCTCCAGCAGAGGAAATAGAATCCATCTTGAAACATATACCTAAAATGCAGTGTGTTACTTAGAAATATTCCTTCCACACGTACCTGGGTACTTAGAAGACTTTCCCAGAAGAAAATAACATTAAACTGAATAAAATTAGGTATCAAAATTTAGTGGGTTCATTGCCATTCTCATCAATATGGGAAATTATTATCTTGCCATGAGAACACCAGAGATACCAAAAGGGTGAAGGATACAATGTCAAAATACAAAACAGAATTTACTTAGTGATTGTGGGCTACTTATACTACAATAATAATTTTATGGAAAGCTATTAATTTCAACTTAAATTATTTCACTACCCACTGTTAGCAAGTAGCCATCAACATAATTTCATGAGTAGAAGATATGACACTTCAAACTACAGAGTAGTGCTTTATAGATACTAAAATGGTATGGCACCCATACATCTGTATGTCTAAGGAATACAGGTACTGCCATAAAAAAAAGTAAAATTGTATTTTAAAAATCAGGCACAAGATCAAAGACAGCATTTAGAATTCCAAAATAATTTCTATTGAACTAGATAAGAACATTATACTATGGAGTCTTAACACTTCCCTTAGAATTTCATATAATTGCAGTAAGAAGTCCTCTATGAAGAACATACAGCCATGATTTAATCATTTACTGCAATGCTAATCCAGAAACTTCAGAGAGTGATCTGCATTTGCTAACTTCTCTTCAGAGGCATGTGAGAGCTCAAATCTTTTCAGACAGTCTTCATTTTAAATGCATTTAATCCAAACTGGAGGGCTGGTTTTCCAACTATTTTTCCTGAGAGCTACAGATATCCAGACTACATTAACCAGACATAAAAGCCAGATAAAAGAGCAGGAATGTAGTTCTTTTGTCATAAGGAGTCAATAAACAGATGAAGAGAAATAACAGGGGACCTTTTCACTACTAGGAGAAGTCATTCACAAACACTTTTTTTTTTTTTTTTTTTTTTTTTTTACATAAAGCAAGCTTACAGAACATGTGCTGAGCATCCATTAATACAGTAACATCAACTGCTTGTGGACAAGGCTGGGAAGTAAGCTACTTCAAGCTGTGCAAAACAGCCTACCATTCCTAACTCAGGCTTCTGTATTCTGTTTTCCTTCATCTGCTTGAGCACCATACAAAAACACCAAAGAACTTTATTCCACACAGTACAGAAGAATCTTAGTTGACTATGGCTAACCACCTTCTCTACAGCTATTTATGAAAACTGCAACAGATATACTGCAATGATCCACAGATAGGATTGTGACCTGAAATCTCAATGAAGCAATGCTTTACAGCTAGTGGATGTTATATCTTCCTCTACACTTATTTTTCTCAACTGGAGCAGGAAAATTTTATTAGAAAAATAAGCAGGTTTTTTTCCATTTCTCAGTGGAGGAAAGTGAGAACATATAGCAAAACCTTCATCCAAAATTCTCTAATATTAGAGATAAGCAAGATAAGAATAACTAGAAATGAACCAGATAAATGGAAAATTGAATTGCATTTTCGTTTCTGTTACAACAACTTATTGTCTTCACATACACCTTGATTTCTTGAATTTATTATTCAAGGTGTCAACCGATGATATGCCTTCTCTTCCAGCCCAGGGCTGTCTTTTGTTGCAAATTTTTGTCTTCAAGATGCTTTGAGAGCTGTGCTTTCATGTCTGTTTGGTTTAGCACCTTCTCTATATGCAACATAGAACAGAAAACTTAACTAAAAAGAAAAAAAATAATTTATCTTTTCCTTAAAGTCAGTTTTTACTGACCATCATCCTGGAAAGAAAACTTTGAGCACATTAGAGATCAAATGATCATGGTAAGGCTGGAAAAAGGCCTGCCATCTACCTCCAAAATAGAAAACCTGTTTGGGATTATAAAAATGTTTGCTTTTATGCCATACGTCCTTATGCATCCTCATTCCAAATATGGCACGCTCAAATGAAGAGCCTATGAGCCAGGCTAGAAATATTTGCTTGTCATGATTCTGTGATTTGAAATAGATAATGATTTTATTCCTGTCCTTGCCTCTCCCTGAGGATAAGCAGAATGCAAAAATACTGTGCCTGCACTTCTTGATTTTTTCCAGTTTGATCAAAGTGCAGTTGATCAAAGCTAAGTCTTATTTTTTTTGTGCCTTACTTGAAATGGCCTGCCAACAATGACTTCTGATATTAAATAAGGTGCACTGAGGGAAAATGACAGTATTTGTTTTATCTGCAAAAGTTTTGCATTCTTTTTTACACTTTTGTATTTTCTGTTCTCCTGTTAGCAGTGTGGAATCTCTACTATAGCTGAAAATAGTCAGAATTTTAAGCAGAATAAGCCTCTATACCTCGTACTTTCATAAAGCTTTCCAGTGCTAGCCGATAAGTCCATCTACATGATATAAAAGTCCAAACTGCATTAAATGCTTTGAGCTCCACTTCTTTCTTTCCTTTCTCTCTCCTCCTTTCTCTTCTTTCTCTCACTTTCTTTCTTTGCAGTAAGAATTAGTTAGGTTAGGCAAATTCAAAGTTTGGAAGGGCAGACCTTGTAATATGTACAAGTGAACACTGCTGGACACAACAGCTTGGTCTCTCTCCATGACACACCACTATCTGATGAAGACTTATCCAAAGAATTTCTGAAGAAATTTACTGCTGCAATATTTTGTTACTTCAGTGAGTTATGCCTGGCACCTTTACACAATCCTTAGACTAATGAAAATGCTCAAATAAACTATAGAAATAAGAAGTTATAGTTTGGACCTTTTGTTGAAAAGTTTGATTAAAAAAATAATTCTTGCCTTACTGCATCTTGTCAAAAGAGGAAACTTTCTGGTCAGTACTAGGGAAAAAAAGAGCTCTGCTTCATTATATTAACAGACCTCTGGATCATTTCTGACTCATCCTTCATGTGGGGGTTCTGCTAGCAAACCTGTAAACATTTTCAGCCCATCTTATTTACAACAACCGCTGTTAGCTTTCAGATGCATTATTAACTAGGCAACTGCAGTATAAATCAGAAAGCATAAATTGTCAAGAGTGCATTTAGCTGTCAATTTTCTTTTATTTTTTTTAAGGAAGTACCTTGAGAACTTGGCTTATTCATTACCATACAGAACATGTATTAAAAGAAGTACGGAGTGCAACCTTTTTTCATCTGCATGAGGGATGAAATTACTTTCCCTCTCCCCCCACGCTGAGAAAACGATAAAGCTGCCAGCATTCCCTGTTATCTTGCTGCTTACTAATACAAGGTAATTAATGAATTCAGAGTTCCACAGCTGGAGATAGTTGATTTGATTTTTCAAAAATCCACCAGGTACAGTTGTATTCCTGCCACAAAAATCCTCCATTCCTTCCCCACAGCATGGGAAACCTTTTTAACTCTGTGAGGAATCACAAATTTTCCCCATTTCTTAAAAACAGAAGGAGAATTATACATGCAAGACACTTACATGTGAAGATTCCTCCACACAAGACCCTTTGGATCAGTGGAGGAGGGGCTGTATTTTGCTCCCTTCAGCAAAGACTACCTCACACATAAAATTAGACAGCAGTTTGCTGGTCAGTGGCACGGAAAACAGATTTTATTAAAACAAGGCACCAGGAAAAGTGATTAATCAGCCATGACTGGATGATTAGATGGGAGTTAATAAGCTCATGATGCAATTTAGCTGGAACTCTGCCTAACTGATGGGCATCCACAGACAGCATTATTCTGAAAAATTAAGTTGTCAAATATCTGAGTAGAAGTTGTGAAACTAAAATTTTTCATATTACAGAAACAGTTTAGCTTAGTATTCATACACAATGTGCGCAATCAAATGTTTTCATTCTGTTAATAAAGTCTGACATGGATTTATGAGTGCCAAATCTGAAAAATTCCTAGCATTAATTACAATGCTTTACCACAATATAACTGAGACTTTTAAATATGAGTTAAAGGAGATATTTGTTTTATGTTCTCTTTGTCATATTGTCCATCAATTACTTCTGTCTATATTTCATTGCTTTTCAAATGTAACTGGATCAGGGTGTGGGCAGCCTGTGACATCTAAGTGAGGACATTCTGGAACTAATGTTACTAATGGAGGAAAAAAAGTCAGATGTTAGCGTCAGTAATCAGGCTGCACACTGATCATTCAGTCCTTTTCCAACATTAAGACCTTCTGTCAGAAACAGGAATGAAACAACAATTTATAAAAACTATAATCCCACAGATGTGGGAAAATATGCAGCAGGTCAAAAATAACAGCATAAACAAAGAAAATAAAGGCTATCTAATTAAAAAAAAAATCCAATGCAAAAGAAACAGATACCTGTCTTTTATTGCTATAATCTGAAATCAGTGCAAAAATCAGTGCCAGATTTTTATTAGATAGACATTCAATGTCACTCTATTTATCAAAAACCTGATGAACCATGCATAGGGACAACAGAAGTTGGTTACACCAAACTGCAAAACAAATGAAACTCTTGGGTAATAATTTCTCATAGATTGAAGTCTTCACTTACACACAAGTGAATGTAATGTTTGTGTCATTCCCTTTAAACATCACTTTCCTGACCTCAATTTCAGGAAGCTCTTTCCAAATCCCAACTACAGTAGGGTTCCTTCATACTTGTCTCTCTGAATCTGACTTCTTGATTAGCCTAGTCTTGCCTGAAGTCTGAACTGATCCAATATGCCAGAAGAAAAACAGGAAACTGATGGAAATTAAAAATCTACCCAGAATTAACAAGCAAAATTGATGAAAGTTCCCTTAACGAAATGCAGTTAGAATATAAAAAGGAGATTGCTATGAACCAAGAATTCCTAACTGCTTTGAACGCATGCAGAATAAGCATAAGATAAAGAATTTAGAAAATGCTTCCTACTGTGTTGTACTCAAACCACCAGCTATATTTCTAGCCTCCAAATCCTCAGGAGATTTGAATTTCAAGCCCCCAAACACTGTCCTATCCACAAAAGGTTTCCAAGAGTGGCCTGTGATAAAAGACAATCTGAATAAAACAATCAATTCTAGGGGGAAAAAAGAAAGATTAAAAAGAAACCCATCCCCCAATCCCTCCCCTCTCCTGCCCCCCCCCAAAAAAAAAGGGGGAAAGGAGGAAGGAAGGGGAAAGGAGGAAGGAAGGGGAAAGGAGGAAGGAAGGGGAAAGGAGGAAGGAAGGGGAAAGGAGGAAGGAAGGGGAAAGGAGGAAGGAAGGGGAAAGGAGGAAGGAAGGGGAAAGGAGGAAGGAAGGGGAAAGGAGGAAGGAGAACAGAAAGAAAAAGGTCAGAAATGCTTTCCTACATGTTTTAGTGTATAACAAGAGAATTCTTGTACTTCACTGTTAAACTGTATCAAGCAGAAATGATAACATTTTCCTGTGAAGATCAACAAATCTCTTTATTCCATTACTCCCTTGCTTTAGCTTTTAAATGTCCTAAAGAGATCTCTGTGCTGAGGATTTATCAGTTATTGACATTATTACACTTCGGACAAATGCAGGAGTTCCTTTTTAAAGACGTAGAGTTATACACAGCAAACTGCTTATAAGCTAACAAACTAACACCACCTGCAAATGAAATTTTATGAAAAGAGCAAAAATGCACAAACACCCAGTTAACTAAAATAGTCTGCTGCTAAATGACCTACATATACACTAGATTATGTGAATTTAACAAATTAAATAATCACCACTAAAAAAATATGTGAAAAAGACAGGATTTCCAAATTTGTCCTTCTGCTCTGTATGTACCGTTATATTCTGTGACTCATCCCAATATTTTTTAAATATAAACTTCTTTCAAGAAAAGTAAGTGTTCTGCATATTTATCAACAGACTGTCAGCTACCAAAGGCTGCTTCTGGAGTGGAAGCTGCATGTACTGTCATAATTACAAGCACATTCCACAGCATCAGCAGTATCTGCACAAATAAGCATTAATTATAAAAAAATCACACACAGGACTTCGTAGCCCAAATGAATTAGGTCTTAAGCAGATGACAATATCCAATCAAACAGAAGTCAGGTTTACTGCTAGCAGCCTGAGTGCCCCCTGCTCTTTTCAAGTTTCTCTGCTTTGCTCTGCCTACTCCAAAGTATGCTGCTTCTATAAAGAAAAAGGCTGAGCTTTCACTACATGAAAAAGGAAAATGAAGTCTTATCTATTTATGCACAGAGAATGACAAACATTTGGAGGACTAAAGGGCAACTAACAGCCTAAACAGCAAACACCAGAAAAGGTGTTCTGCCTAGGCAGAATGAGGAGAGCGTTAGGGAAAGGAAGGACAATCTTCAGAGCTCAGCAACTATCATATGTTTATCAAAAAGCCATTTATAGATCAAGATCAAAGGCCTTGCAAAAGCAATGAATGAGGGGATAAAACCTCCCCTTCTCAATCATCATGTTGACAGTACTCTAAAAGCATAGGTTTCCATTTTAATTTGAAAAACTAAAGGACAGATACCTACAAAGAGCTCCGGAAGTGTCAAAGAATCACAGGATTGCAGAATGGTAGGGGTTGGAAGGGACCTCTGAAGACCATCTAGTCCAACCTCCCTGCTAGAGCAGGATCACCTACAGTAGAGCATACTCCCCTTTTTAACCTAAATTTGTGTGTGTGTGTATATATGTATAGCTTATAGGCATGCTTTTGAAGGGAAAGAACTCAATCCAGACTGCCTGCAGGAACTCAGCAGGAGCCTTTACTGCAGCTGAGATCCTGCAGACACTGCAAAACGGAGCTTGCTGGCGTGGGACCCACTACCCATCACAGAGACAAAGCGTGAGGCGCAGGCTGGCAGCTTTCTTCCCAGCCAGGGCTACCGGGGAGCCTGCAGTCCTGCCCCTCCCTGAGACAAGGCCCTGCCTGCAGAATGGCAGCTCAAATGCCCAAAACTAAAACCCAAGTTTAGGAAATGCTGGGTGATCCTGATGCACATTAAGGCAAGATTTTGGTTTATAGTTCCCATTGAGTTTTGAGCTCATCCCAAGCCCTGCAACCCTGCTGCTCTGAGGTGAGCTTAGCTGAGGTGAATGATCCTGTCATTCAAAAAGGGAAGATAGTGCCCCGGTGAAGAGCAGGGGTTCACAGCCTCTGCTGTGCTCAGGTCCCAGCCTAGCCAATAAACCTACAAATCAGGTGCCGGGAGCCCAGAAGCAGAATCTCATTTCTGCAAACAGAGCTGCTCCCTGTTTTCAACCTTCCTCTGTTAACTTACAAACCTGGTCCTAAACCTCTTCATTTCTTTCACCCCCCTTCCCACCATCCCCAACTCAAGAGTCGTTGCCATCCTCATAAGTACATTAAAAATGGTAATTCCCTGTGATAAGAGAAACAAAAACCAAATCTGCCTGTTAACTTTAGACCTAGAGTAGCATAACGCTCACACTAAAGGAGTATTTAAATAAACCAATACACTCACCAGCTTGGAAGGCTTTTGTTTTACTACTGTTATTAAAACAAAATGTTTGATGGCTCTCCAGCACCACCTTCCAAAACCAGAAACCATACCTTCTCAGTGAATCAACATTAGCATAGTCACTAAGGAATGGCTTGGCATCAAAAGAAATTTTTCCACAGACAAGTAGTTGTTAAGTGTGAAATAACACCTGTTCTCACCAGACCTGCCTTTTTTTGCCAAGATATTGTAGATTCACTCAGTGATATAGCTACCATGGATTCAAATTTCTTATTACCATGGGGAGATGCAGTTACAGACATGCAGATGTATTCTCATTCTTATAGCACCTATCCAGACCTGTTCAGCAACAATGTTCCGTGACAACCGTCAGGAAACCATGCATGTTTATCACCATCTCTGACAACCACACAAGCAACACAGAGATAAACCCTGCTCCTCCCCAAACTCAATTCCTTCCCATTTCCTGTTCAGGACAGGCATCCAATCTATTCAGTCCTACTCAGTCTCACAATCCTGGCTCTCACTTTTTCTTTTAAACACTACTCATGTTGCTGCCATTCAAATGTTACTCCTTTGGGGAGGACTATTCACATCTAAACTTGAACAATATGGAAGTCAGTGATGCATATGCATCATCATTAGCATCAAAAACACCTCAAGGTGTTGCACCCTGCAAGATAAGGAGAGCTAGAAACAAAGCTGCATTAAGAAAATCTTGACTGAATTTGAAGATTAAGGGGGTTTTGGTTTTGTTTTTTTTAATTACCACAGAAGGTATTGGTGCGGTACCTCCTGGAGGATCAGCACAATGAACACATTTCAAGAGGAAGAATCCCCTGTGTAATCTTGCAGCTGCAGCTGCTTTGAGGTCCTATGGAGCTGCCTGATAGCAGACTACTTTCTTGTTACGCAGTACTGCAGACACCATTAACATTTTCCACACTCCCAGCCTGTATAGCAGTGCTATGCATTTCCTACGTCAATAGCATTTTGCACCAGCCATTGAAATATTCTTTAAACTTGCAATTATAAGCCACTAAAACGAGACAAAGGATCTCTCTGTTTTGGAAATTTTGCATCCACCTATTTGAATATTGCAGAAAGCTATCCCTACAAGAAGCCATTACAACACAAATGTAGATTTGAAGAACTTTCATGTATATTATGAGAAGTTCACTCAGAGTTATAAACATTCTGTTTTAAAACATTGCATAATTATTTTTTTTCCATTTTCAATATAATATATAAAAATGAAAGTCATAGTTTATTTAATGTAAGGTTTTAGGCTTTACAAATAATTCAGATTACAGCTGTGTGCATTGCAAAAGAAAAGAAAAATACATTTGAGTATGACACTATCCAGGCCTTGTCTTAGCTGCAAGAATAATTTAAAGTTGCACTTTGTACAGTCAGTAATAGGAGAGCTGTAACAGACGAGAATTATATATAAGCATGAACTATTTAACATTTCAAATAAGCTAAAATATCAAGGTTTTGCATTTCCAAAAGAATTATGCTAATTTTTTACTTAAAAAATAATTTAACAAAATTAAGTCAAACAGTAAAAAGATAGAAAGTGACTGAGTCACCTATGCAACCTTAATTTCAGTCCATTCTTGTCACTGCCTTATGACACAGCCTTCCACATGTCCATTATCTTTTCAACATCAACTCTGCCTCATTTAATATGTAGAAGAGTGGGTGGTCACTTACTATTTAATTTCATCCCAGCTCAATAGGCAACCATTGTACTGAATATTGATTTTAAAAAAACCCTCTTCTAAAGACACAATGATTAAATGCTATCAATTTTATGAGTTCACTACTGTAAAGATAATCTCACAAATATTAATTCAATTCTCACAATAGCCCAGATGACATATCAATACATTTAAAGAATCTAAAGCATGGATCCATCAAAACCAAAGTATACGCAAACCAGAGAGTTCAAATATTAATTTGGTTCTCACAATAGTACAGATGACATATGGGTATATTTAAAGAATCTAAAGCATGGATCCATTAAACTCAAAGTATATGCAAACCAGGGAGTCCAGTTTAAGATGCCTAGGACCCAATTTCTAAACATTATTTTATATTTTAAGGGTAGCTTCCATCAGCTACACTCCTCAAAACCTGCACAAATCAGTTCTGAGGTATGAAGACATACAAAACCAGAAAAAATACAACTAGCCATCACCACTTAGGTTACAGTTTATAACTGCTTAGCTACACTGACCTGGTTTTAAAACATTGGAGAACCATCTAGTAGAGAGGTTTAAGAGACTATCTCAGCTTCAAATAGGATTATGTAGCAAAACTGACACTCTTCAGCACTCTGGAACAGCATCTGAATATGAGAAATTGGAGGGCTTTATCTATTTATCTTTTATTTTGCCTAAATACCATTTAGTACACCACTTTCAACCACTGCAACAAATGATTTGTAAGGTTCTAAAGAAAACTTTAACTGTACCATTTCCAATTTCTCTGTGCTTAAAATTCATTTAAAAGGAAAAGGAAAAGAAAAAACAAAACAACAAAAAAAAAAAACCAACACAAAACCCCAACTCTTCCAGGTCTTAATAAGGGAACTTTACTGAACAGCATCAGCATGTTGCCATCCTTTAAGTTAACTAGCTATAGGTTATGGATGGCAAGGGGATAATACCTATGCATTTAAGTGGTAAAAATCAGAGAAACAGACAACCCCTGTATTTTTTCAACCAAGCTCAAAGCCCTGAAGCACATCTTGAGCTCCCCATTCTAATCTCTCTGCCAATATTTCTCAGCTGTCCTCATGGCAGTTCATTACATCAAAGTGCCAGTTTCAGTGACTTCCACACCGGTCATTTTCAGGCAGTAGCTTTTTGTTCTGCTACTCTTTTTCTTTCCTAGGACCACACGGAATCCGATCCAACTCTTGTTTGAATCCTTTTGTCTGGTACCCTTTGGAGTTGTGCAAAGCTATATTCTCATGGAAAGGTTAAGTCACCTCCACCATCTCTCCCTCAGATGCATAGCTTTTCCATTCCACTTCAATGGCTGAATTGAACTGGCTCCAGTTCTTCCTGTGTTCAAACCCACTGCAACAGTGCCTGAGTGTTCCAAAAACATCATCTGGCACATCAGTTTTCTGCTTTCAGGACCAGTGTCCAGCTTCAGAAGGGTTTGCAGAACACCCAAAAGTATCAAACAAAAGTCTGTTCCAGCTCTGAACCTCGATCTCTATGAGAACAGCACAAGTGCAAAGAGCAGATCTAAGAAACTCCAGCACATTCATTTAGAATTAAGTCTTCATGCTGCATTTGTTATAAGTGCTTGAATGTCTTTGCTGAGAAAGAAGATGTGACATAAGTTCCTTTGTCTTTTTATTCCTCCTCCACCCATATAAGACCATCCCTCAGGATCTGGTAGTGGCATCGGCAGTGTTTTATATCTTCATTAACAACCAGGAGGACAGGACAGAGCTCTCAACCACAGAAAACCTCCAGGGCAGTAGAAAAGCACAGCTGCTGTGCAAATACTGGGGACAAAAATGCAGAAAACTTCACATAGATGTGTTCAGTAGACAGTATGGCAACTAAGATCAATTTGAAGGAAACTAAGAAATTATTTAACCCTACATATAATTTGGCATAAAAATATAAAAAAAAATGCAAGCATATTAAGGCAAATAGAAGTTTGTTGTTATGGGTTTTTTTCCTATGTAATGAAGTCTAGGAAGACAAATAGCAAAAAATACTTCAAGTTTACTCAGAGTTTTTAATTCAGAAAGTAAAGAACAAATACAGTGTGATTTCCTGAATAAGTGCTTAAAATAATCTCAATGACATGCAAATAAATCCTTACTTATTTCAGTAGTACATTTTTTTTAGTAAGCTATCAAAAAGCTGACACTTGATGTGAAGGTCACAGAAGCAACTGAGAAAAATCCATCTGGTTCCATATAGGATAAGTGACTGGCGCATCTGTCCTGCAAGAGTCCTTAAAACGCAATTCCGATAGAATCACATTACACTTCAAGTGCAGCTGATTGTACTAGTAAGCAATTCGTATAGCATGAAGCTTAGCCATTAGCAGAGGAATGGAACTTTACACTCACTTTGCTGAAAAAATGGCAAAAGGATAAAAAAAACAAAACAATACAACCCATCGCAGTCTCATACTCTTCTATATGTACCTCAACAAACAAAAAGCCCATGCACATACCTCCTGTTGGCAAAACAAAGCACAGATGAGCAACAGGAGCTGACGAAGATCTCACCAGAAGAGGCGCCTCTTACTCTACACCCTCCCAATCAAATTAAATTTGGTGGAAGGTACAGCAATAAAATCAGGATGGATTGGCACCCATTCATCTTCCGGTAGATCAGAGTGAAAAGAATGTTTTACCACTGCTGACAGTAATAATTAAAGTAGCTGTGAAGGCAGTATACCAAGAGTTCTCACTCACTCCAGCAAAAAGGTGCAGTTAACAACTATCCTCTGCATAGGATATAATATCCCTTATCCCACAAAGACACAACATACCACATTGGAAGGTGAAAACAAGCCAGGTACCACATGTATTTATTAATAGGTTAAACCATAATAATGCATCTTATATATATCTCTATATATCTATTTCACCAATTCGCCAGGGTATGGCATGCAACATACAACCTGGAATTTTCAAATTTCAGTGGCCTCATTTATGATAAGTACCATGGAGGGCTATAAAAGACATCACAAGACTAAAGACTAGTACGTTACTTATATCACTAGACTGCTGGACATATTTCAGAAAACCAAAGCAAAGCAAGTGTAACTCGAGGAATCACAAGCTCTTATTGGTTTCAAAAGAAAAGCAGGTTCCTGTTCCAGCCCATATAAAAGACACATTACTTTGTACTTGTTCACTTACAGTAAAATGTCTTTTAAAAGCCAAGCTAATGTCGTTTCCTATACCTAGTCACTGTATCCAAAACTTTTTTTGATCTCTTTAAAGTAATAAATGCATTAGAATAGTATGAAAGTTCAAGCTAGCCCCTTGTTATAGAAATACAGATAGCAGCAGTGTTTGGAATCCTCAAATTTTCCCTTTTAAAAAAAAAAAACATTTATATTGAAGCATATGAAAAAAAAACAACTTTGAAATATATTTAAAATAAGAAGTAGTAGCAATAGCCTTTATGAATGTTACTTTAAACTTCATTTTAATTTGCATACCCTCTTTGCAAATTTTTATTTAATACCTACTTTTTATGCAGTGTGTTTGCTTGAGGATGATTTTAAAAAAATCTTTCAGACAAAAGTCAAAATAATTTGCTGAGGAAAATGAGGCTAAGAAAATACTTGATTTTTTTCCATGTCAAATGTGTCTAGGTACTTTTTCTTTTGGCAGCTCTAAAAGGTTTTTTCTGGTCTGAAATGCTTGATAAAAGCCTAAGGCTTACCATTTTCATATTTCATTTGCTCTTCTAATAATAAAAAGTTGCAAAAACCAAGTCAAAATAATTACAAAATAATACCTAGGCTGTAGGCCCTTCTAGGACAGAACAGCTACAATCCTGCTTGTCTAAGGGACTGGAGCCCAGACTCTGGGCACACATGTAATGACAGTCTTCATTTACACAACTATTTACTATTTTCATTCCATGGGATTCCTCCCTTTTTCTGCACACTGTAGGTGAACTAACAATTAAAGTAGTACATGCATAGAATACTCAAGTCCCCAGCAAAATAAAAAATTTACTTGTTTAAAATGAAAAGTGTAAATAATGCTGCTTGAGCAAACAAAACAGGTTGTGTTTTTATTTTTTTAAACCTAAAGCATACAATCAAGCTATGAATTTCAATGCTTTAATAAACTGCCAAAGTATAGTATTTTAAAGGGAAATGATAAAACCTCAGAGCACAAAGTAACTACTCAGTGCCTAGGGCTAGAAGAAACAGAGCACTACACACATTCTTTCTTACGAAATTCCACTCATTTTCCACTGTTCTCTTTGATACTAGTATTTAGCTGATTCAGGAGAGTAAAGTACGTATACTCAGATAGGTGGATCACCAATCTAATGAAGTATGGAAATTATCATTTTGGGATTCTTGCACTAAAAAGGTAGATATTTATTGCAGAGGTAATCTTGCACATTTCATACATACTAACTGAGAATTAAAATTAAACCTAGCTAGTGCACATAGTTATTCTTTCTTGAGCACAAGGAAAGCTGTTCATTCTTCTGACTCAAGTCAGCATGAGATGTTGTTCATGCTACTCCACTATTTCATTATTGCTGACTTACCTGTTACATAATAAGAATATCTATTATATAAGCACAGCATTCAAGAGATTACACACCAAAAGTAAAGAAGCATGAGACAGCTTTTAAACACAGCAGCCTTAATGATTTCTAATGTCATGAAAAGTAATGAGGACTGAAAAGATCACCCTTTGCAAGATTCTTTCCATGAGAAAACTGAGATCATACCGAATCCAGTTTATACAAACAATCTCTCAAGTAATTGCTATGCTTTCTTCCCCTAAATGAAAGAAAATATTGTTATGCTAAACAAAAAATCGATGCTGCTCCAGAAAGATATAGCACTTCATGTATATGCACAAAATTACTTCTTCTCATAAAATTTAAAGTAACGACATCAGTCATTGAACGTAAATCTCAAATGTTCTAGCAGTTACTTCAAACAAATATGAAGCTGCCTATTTAAGTACCTACCCTACGATAAATACCTACAAACACAAAGGAAAACTTTATATATTTTTCATAGAAACTATACCACAGAGATACTAAATGTTAGTTCTGTTAATTTATCAGCAAGTACATATTCAGTCATTTTAGTATTATCATTATTCTTGGCTTCCAGACACTTGATAGAAAGAAAAATAATGACACTGACAACAACATGACCTTGTTCATTTACAAGCTGCTATTTTCAAGATTATTCTCTTCTATTATCAATATATCAGTATGCAAGAGACACTCAGGCAGATTCCTAATGCATTTGCACAGAAGCCAAACAAAATTTGCAGTAGAAATATATTAATTTCTCAGTGAACACCAGCTATCTGGGTTGGTACAGCTGTAGCTCTGAATCTTCTGCCAGTGTTGGGATTTAACAGGTGTTGAGAGCACAGTCAACTACTCTGTAAACAGGTAACAAATACATAATGACCACACTCAGAGACTTTGCTTTATCTTTCTTGTGCACATCTCAGAAGACCCATGAAGTACAGAGCCACGTACATGAGTACAACTGCCATCACTTTTCTTTAGGTACGGATAAGAATGCCCAGAACTCTGACCTTCATGGTTATGCACAGAAAACATTAATAATTGTTTCCTGGAAATACCAGAATACCATCAAACATGGTTCTTCTACCTTGGAGTATGTAGGTCCTATCAGTCACTGTGCCCTACAAAAGTCTTCTTCTGCTCACATATAGTGCAGAAAATAGTCCAGAACTAGTGCAAATGAGACCTCAACAAAGCCCTCTTATCTTGTCCTCTTCCCAGCAGAATCCCCGAGCTCACGTTTTCTAACCATTCTGCAGAGGACTTGGTTCTTTAACCTGTGTACTCTGGACGTGATCTCTGTATTAAGAGTAAATATTTACTTCACAATTGCCTGCAAGACTCTGCTGAAGATAGCCCAACAGAAAATTTGCCAATTACTGTTATGATTTTAAAAAGTCTCAATACTTTGTATTCAAAAATTTAATCTTAAACAGCAAGAAAACTGTTGCTCTACTTCACACAGTTATCCCTACACATCCTTGGGTTTGGACTGTGATTTTTGACATTAAGCATGTATATGCCTGTTCTTTTGATTTTTATTTTTTTTTCTCCTGTGGATTTGTTTGTTCTTTGTTTCAGCTTTTACAAACTAAGGGAAGAGGTGTCCCTGCTTAGAAGCATGGATCTGTTCACTCTGGTACCACCTCTTCGCTTAGGTGTGCTTTTCATTCCCTTGCTGTTGGAGTCAATCCTTGGCAAAAATCTTACTGACACTTTGGATCATCCATGGGACTGCTCCTGGACTTCATTTCCCAAATACCATTTTCAGTCTCAGTGCCTGGCATTTTATGGGACTGACTAGTTTATGTTTGTTTAAAGTTTGCTTTCTCAAGACATTCCCAGAAATATCAGAAGCATGCTTGTGTCCTGCCAGGTTTTTTGAGTGACAAGGGTTTGTAGTTAACCTCTGCTTCTCTTTTATCTGTGTAACTCCTGGGCCTACAGTCACCCTTCCTCACTTTACAGTTTATAGGATTTTAGCTGGAGCACGGCATTCAAATAAACCCTACAAGGTATGCATATAGAATACTCAACTACACCATAGCAAATTAAATTACAGCAGAGAACATCAATCACACTACTAAGATTTTTTTGTAAATACCTATTTACCTGTCAAACAATTAACATTAGTCCTGTATCCTTCATCTTCCAGACTACAAAAATGTGTTAGTTTCCATATTTCTTCTCCACTGAGACTCAACAACATTCCATTTCCATCTCTAAAGATGAGTTATAGGACATTTTAGCTCAGGCCACACAGAACAATTTCATAACTTCCAGAGAAAAACAGCATACATCCAAGTCATTTTAAGACTACTTGACAGTCTCATTTGATACAGACAGAAATCCTCAGAAAGCTTAGCTGTTCTGAAGAAGTAATCAAGATTTATATTTCACATTATGAGATCACAAATTAAAACATTCTTGTAGCTCTATGACGACCTGCAGCACATTGAAATGGTTGGGAATTTACAACTCTGGCAAGCAACAGTGAAAGCTGCAAGTGTTTAGAATTTCTCAAAAATCAGACCATTCCTGTAGCAAAGGAGGAAAATTAAACATACGGAATTCATGATGGTATAAGCCTGTGCCAGTCATGAAATCTGTGTACAGTGGAGAAAAAATTGTTGCAAGATCAAAAAAAGTTAATATTTAATAACTTACCCCTTCTGCTTTTTCTTCTGTGTTAGCCAGCATTTCCTGGAGGGCCCGAACTGACAGGGACTGCTCCAGCACAAAGGTGCAGATGGACAAATCAGGCGGAACATTCTAGGTGAAAGAAAAACACGAGGTAACATTAGTGACAGATTTACTAAACAACAATTTCCAGTGCTTCTATTTTCCCTCATTTTCCATAAAACTGAAAGATCTACTATATCCTGGTGGCTATGAAAGACAGCCACATACTGGGCTGCAACAGTTAAGGCTTAGCCAGCAAGCGAAGGGAAGTGATTCTTCCCTTTGCATAGCGTTTGCAAGCTGACACCTGGGCTACTGGGTTCCATCAGGGCTTCTCAAGAAAAGAAATAAACCAATAAACTGCATCAAGTTCAACAGAGGATCACGATGATTGTCAGGGCTGGTGCACTCACCCTGTGTAGCTGGGAAAGCTGGGCTCGATCAGCCTGGATGGAGGAGAGAGACAGAGGGATCTTACAGTTCTCTTAACCAATCTAGTGGTGATTACAGGGAAAATAGACAGACTCCTCTTGGAGGTGCTCCGTGAAAAGAACAGGAGCAGCAATACAAGTTGTACCAAAGAAAATTACCATTAGATATTAGGGACAAAATTCACCTTGGGAGTAGAATACACTGTCAAAGGTTGCCAAGCAAAGCAGTGAGATCTCTGCATGGACATCAGCATATGGAACATGTGTCTTAAGACATGATGATGAGATTGTAAGGGGAACAAAATTCAGTATTTAGGCTAGTGGTAGTAGCCAGACCTCATCCTTATGACGGTCTTCAGGTCAAGATTAACTAAACATAAGGCTCTGAGTGTCAAGCCCAAGCAGGTAGTTTCTCAGCCTTGACAGTTTCACCATATTCTGTTCTAGGCAGGATAAAACTAGAGAGTCTTATAAAACTTGTCATGACTGAAAAAAAACCCAAAACATTGAGCTATCAAAAAGCTAATTTTCCAGACTATCATAAAAACTCATAATAAAATTGAAACAGGTTTGTAATAGCAATGTCTAAATTACAAAGTAACAAAGTAAAATTAGACTTTATGTGGGGATCTTTTCTTCCGTTAATAGAAGAATATGCAACTCCTACACAACTTTTCTTGCCTCCAGAACTTCTTTCATGTTCCTTCTCTCTTCCTTTTCATGTTTGTTGCATATTGTAGTTTAGGAATACTTTTACTGACTATTAGAAATCCTTTTTATACCATGAATGCTTTTACTGCTAAAGCTGTGAAACTGCACATCTATTCTAACTGTGTACAGTTTAAAGTTTGAACTCAAACATTAAATTGTAAAAGGTAGTTACAAAGCCATTTCATTCCCTCTTTTTCAAAAGTTAGTTTACTCTGAATATTTCACATTCTTAATAGCTTATTAAATTGCTGTTCATCACTCCTAACTTTGCAATAATTCAAGTCTGTTTATTAACTAATAGATCTTTCATTACCTTCCATTATTTTTATTTCAATAAAATTAATATAAAATGGTATTTTAAACTAAAGTTTTCTGCCAGATCAAAAAGCATTGAATAGCATTCTTTTGCATGGAGTTTTGACTTATTTATTCAATGACACTTAGGCATTAAATATTTTTAAGCCAACTCTTCTAGAATCAAGCCGCTACTTACTTGTCAGCATGCTTGTTACCATTTTTCTTTCATAGGTACTAAGACACTACAACGGTCCTTTTCATGCTAGCATTAGGCCCACAGACAACTAATTAGATTCTCTTCAAAATAACCTTGTAATTTTAAGTACGATTCTAAGCCCTTATTTTACAAAGCAGGAAACACAGCACTCAAAGATCATGGGTTGCAAGGTGGTGTTTCTGCTCAGTAAACACAAGTACAGTTTTCCATCCTAGAAAGACTCACATAAATTAACTGCCTGACAGTCCAGCTCATCCTCAATTCTCCCCAGTGAAGACTAAGTAACAAAAAAAGAGCTGGAACAAAATAGTAATTGTATTCAGATATGAGCCAAGGCTACTTTCTCTATAACTGTTTCAATATCTATAAGCAAACGTAGATAAGCAAAGTCTCCATAACAATGTTCCTACTGTTACTGTTATTTAAAGCAAGATTTTTGCTGGCAGAATATGTCTCACATATAATTTTGTGACCTATCAAATTTTTTTTACTACAAAACCTACCCCTACAGGCTATACACTCTAAAACATGGAAAATCCTTCATTTCATACAGTGATCAAGCCAACATAACCAGGACCCTCCTCCTTCATCAATTCCATTTTCCTTTATGTTCAAGACAGCCATGAGCATTTTCTTCCTTTCCCATTAAAACTGAGGAATTAAGTCCTAATGAACATTTTTCAGCTATTCTCATAGCAGGCGAGTAAGGCACACTTTGAGCAGCCAGAGAGTAATAAAGGAGAATCGTATGAGAACATCTTGCTTTAATTAAGTGAGGAGGCACCACCTTCTCACAGTCAAGCAGAATATTAAAACCAGTTTCTTTATCTCATAACAAAGGGGAGAGCACATTATCCCACCTCATCTCTGTTGCATGAACACTTGACCCTTGGTGGTACCCAGAGAGCAATCTGTTTCTCCTGAGAGCTGAAGGAAGATACATCTACTGATGCTTGTGGTGAGCATGTGAACCAAACTCTTCCTCTCTGGCAGTTTCTCACTCAAATCTGCTCAAATCTGAATATGGCTGCATACAGGGTACAAAAATCACGGCATGAATATATATGGGACAGATGTAGAACTGCCAACTTATTTAGCTAAGACAGTTACAGCTCTGCTCACACCTATACTGTTCACCTTAATGCTGATGCTTTTAAAGCTCTGGATTTAGAAGACAAGGCTTCAGGCTGGCATGCAGGCACAGACTGAAAGCTCCCATTCTAAATAGCCCCATCGAAAAAATAATAATTGCAGGTAATTTTAAACCTTAATTTAAATATACGGAAAACCTAGTCACAGTGCATTTTGCATCACTTCAAAGCCTAAAATAAAAGTAAGGAAGGAAAAACAGTTTGCCAGTTCTCTGATTATTTACATTCTCTCTTGTACTACCTCACATACAAATGGAGGAAGGAATGTGGAAAAAAAAAAAAAAAGGTATTGTCTGTTATATGGTAGCCTAACACTCCCTATCAAAACATATCTTCACACAAATTACATATTAGCTTTTAGTGACCAATCTGGAAAGTGACTGCATATTCTAGGGGCTACACTGAGAATCTGTAGCAACCAGTTTGCAGTATCAGGCTTTCTTGAGGACAGGTCAAATGCATAGGCAGGTATTTTAGCGATTGCTTTGCTAGACTACGAATGCACTATTAAATAAGTTATAGAAAACATTTTGCTACATGTCTAACAACCACCCACCAATGCACTTTTAATAAATACCAAAACAGTCTGTAACAAGCTGAAAATTTTTAATGGTTTAATGGTAGTAATAAATCCTTAATTTGAGACCAAAGCACAGTTTATACCCCTCAGTGTTCTAAAGCAGATGTCTCAACAGATATAAATAACCACATTGGTAATCCTCAACCTTCTTGCATAGAAAAATAGTTCATATTCCAAAAGGGGTTTTTTTTGTTTTGTTTTGTGACAGAATATGTAATGAGGTGCTTGGACAGTCCAAGGAATCCGTATCACTTACCTTTGATCCAAAAGCTCAGTGGAAAATTCTGTTAAACAATGGCAGTATTCCAAACAATTTATTTTCCATTTCTTTTTGACACATTTGTAAAATCAATTATATATTAATGGTTTTTAACATAAAATATACATGGTGACTTAAAAAGTAAAAAGTAGCAACTCTAGTATTTCTCAGAGCTTAAAAAATTACTGATTTTCTCTGCTAGTTCTTGTTCACAAGATTTGTCTTATTATCAGCTATTAGTCTAGACAATCTAGTCAATCATAGTTACAACCTAATATGCAAGTAAGTTATTAAAAAATAGGTTATTACACAAGTAAACTAGAAATTTTGCATTACATTTCAAAAGGAGATAGGTACTGCTAGGAGAAATACAATCAATTACAACTAACTTTTTCTATTGATCCATCAACATTATGTAATAGCACCTACAATCAGCAAAATTAATTAAATTAAAATAATGTAATTCTCATCTCCATTTTTTAAAGTATATATTACTGGAATAATTGGTGGATTATTTAGAAAATTGAGATTTTTTTTCTTCTTCCTGCCATTTTAAACTGTATTTATTGTGTACACTAATTTCTGTAGTAATATTTGCATAGTAAATTATGTTTTACTCTGCAGGAGGCAGATTTGCAAATTAGATAATCATACCCTTTATTAAAAGGTGTTTTGAGCAAAGCTTTTGAAATGCTATTTAAAAATATCTCTAACTCTACTCCAACCCACAACTGAATCATGGATACTGGATGTATTCATTATGCACTGTGTCAGGTTTCAGTGAATTATTATTTACAAGCATACCAATCTCCAGAGTGATGACAATGAAAGTAAGAAGCCAAGATGCAAAACTCAGTCCCACTGTCACTACTCTGATAATCACACGAGGCTAACAAGCCACAATAACGTATGAGCTGCTCATATGATATGATGCAGATAATCCTGTGAATGTAAACCAAACTTCTGCCTCTCATAAATATTAGCATAAGACTGAAGAATAATAAATTGCATCAGCAAACACAATTCTGTTTCTAAGAATAAGCAGCTTTACCTCAGCTTTATCACTCTTCCTAGTTACTTGCAAGCTTCCTAGTTGTTTTCCTAGGCTCGTGGTTATTTTTCTTCTAACCAAATTGCTAATGAAAAGCACTTGCAGGTATTTAATCTCTAACTGTATGCAACATATTCACATATCACCTAACTAAGCATCCTGATTTAGAAAGCATCCACAGTTTGCATTGTTGTCAAAAAATAAGATGTAAGTGTTCCTAACTGTTTTAAAACTAGCACGCTTATTAGATGCCTAACTTTGAGAATACAAGTAGGAGGATTCAGAAAATTAATTTTATTACAGAATTTAAGCAAAACATCTGCAGTCCTATTTGTGGGAGTAGCATGAAAGAAACTGATCCCATCATCTATTTTTCAAGTTACATTTAAATGTATACATCTCAGTCTTTTTGGCAGTCCTTTCTATTTAAATGAGATTCTGTCTGGTGACAGTGATGAAAAACACTCAGTATCACCAAGTAAAAACATCCATTTCTAGGACTCTACATAGAAGGCATAGCTTTCCATGTTTTCAAGCTTCTCACCAAAGAGATGCACTCAGTATAGGAACACATGGCTCTGACGACAGGTTCCATCAGCCAAACAGGATGAATCATATTCACCAAATCCCAAAACACAAAAGACAATGAATGGGTCTTACAGTTTTAGTTCTAGAAGAGAGGACTTTTCAATAACAGTGTTAAGGTCCTGCATGCTTATCATTAGCAGACCATGAAGGTTGCCTGACCAGCACCTAGAAAAAACCTTGCTTTCAGTTGCTCATTACTATTTCAGTCTGAAACCATCACCTTCTGTATGAGGCAACTGCAAAAGACTGAGCATTTTTAGGATATTCCATCTGAAACAGTTGTTGCCATCAAAAGCAGAGATTTTCCATCATTCAAAACTTTTTATGACACTACATCTAAAAACTGTAATGCCCTTATGTTTTTGGAAGAGCAGTTTGACAAGGGAGTAGCCTTTTGTCAGAATTATGCTTTTCACTTTTTCTAGGAAAAACTTTGAAAATTCAGTGAAGTTCTACTTCCCTGAAAAATGTATTTTCTGACACAGTGAAAAGTTTATTGTTAACAACTGAAAGCTCTAAACATTGATTGCTATAATTTTAAATAAAAAAAATATATATATTCTCTTCTTGTGGTCACACATACAAGTCTAGAATTGTCTCATAAATGAAGTGTTAGATTTGACAAAGCCAGTAGTGAAAAAATGTTGATACACTAAGGATGCTTTCTGTTGGTATAGCAAAGATAAACGCTCATCAATAGTAGCCTATATCTTATCACAAGGAGTTACTAGTTTTTATCCCCATATGACTTAGCACAATAGTAAAGACCAAAATCCTTCCCTACTCTTATTTCCAGTTAGCAAAAGTTGCAAGGGAACAGTTAATTGGCCAAGTAAAATGTGCTACCTGAAACTTAAGCTGTACAAACTGAAGGTGTAACAACATTCAGAAGGTAGCTCACAATCTCCTTTAAAAATCCATAAGAAAAACTATTTCTACTTAGGCCGTTGTTATGTAAGTACAATTATATTCTTTTCTTTTATGCTTGTAAACAGCATCAAAGTTTTATATAATAATTTTTCAGGTTTTTCTATTTGGAAACAACTTTGATTCTGAGAGCTCTCAAGGGTGATGAGGCTATTAACAGAGCAGATTGTCTTAACTGCTTGGAAGTTGTAATTCCCAGCACGATATTTACTTTCTTTATGGATTTAGGGCCTCATACATTCCACCTCTAAAAAGGATCAGTAAAAAGGTTTTTTTCTCTTATCCTCCGCATCTCCCTCTGGTCTCTTTTCTAACTATACATAAGTCCAACATATCTACACTACTGATAGCTGTTTCTCCTTTTCAACTGTTCTCTGAAAATCTAAAAGTCTTAGCAATAGAAAAAAGTACCTCCACTGAGTAAGGAGCCATACAACTACATTTCAGCCTTGATGGATAAACCAGGTCAATTAACTCAGCAGCCATTACAACAAGTGCTGTGGTAGCCAGAAACTTAGATGGATATTAGCTAATAATTTATCACCCTAATGCAGTGTAAATGTGTTAATTTTTAAGGTAATTAGGAAAATTCCATGCTAATTAAAAAAATAATAATTTCACAGGATCAACAGTGCTACAGAGTGTCTAGGCACACATCCAAATTAACAAAACATTTTTTGTTTAACTTCATGCTGATCCTGCAAATTCTACTTATTATCCTAATCTTGTGAGTATTATTCAAAACTTTACAGTTCCCTTTTATTCTTAGAGATTATGTAACTACTGCAAAAAGTAATGGAAAAACCTAGGATATCATCAGTTGGGAGGATACTACTGCTTTTGAACCTGGAAGGAAACAGCTACTCTTTGATTCTTGCAGCATCAGAAAGACGATCTTTATAAAATACTATTTTGCCCCTTTCTGGAAAGCATAGCAGACCCTCAATAGTAAAATCTTCCTAATCTCTGACCAGATTTATTAAAAACCACGCATATTACAACAATCATTTCGAAGTAGGAATCCATAATCTTTCAAGATCAAACGAGCAGGTCAAATGTCCCTATTGTTTGTGGCTGTAATAAATGACATGTCCTGACCTGTCTCAGCAGAAATCTCACCTCTGCATAATAACCAATAGGACAATATTTGCAGAGGTTCTCTTACTGTTAAATTTATCCCATAGCTGAAATCTTCACTGTGGAATTATAACACATAAAAATGAAAACCAAATAAATATAAACATAATAAATTATAAATTATAAATTATTATAAAGATTATAAATGAAATGTTACTGCTCACAGAATTTTCAGTCTGTCTCACCAGCATTACAGAAGCTAGAGGTGCCTCATTCAAATTTAGGTATGCCATCCCCTACTGGCTGGCAAAAAATTAATAAATTATAAAGCCAGTTTGTGAAGATGAATAGTATTCCACACCTCAGTTCTTTAATTCATTTTCTCCCACTTGTTATATGTCTTTTAAAGGTGGCATGTCCATTCTAATTCAGGCTAGGTGTAATGTTCCCCAGATTACTTTAGCATCCCAGACTGTTTTGATCCGATTTATTTGATTTAAAATAATAATGTTAAATTATACATTTATCTTAATATATATATATATTTACCCCTGTAATTTAAAGGAAATCAATTAGAAAGATATATTGAAAGTTTCTCACTCAAAAAATACATCTTTATTGGTGAAATTCTTGTAGTCTGAGAGACTCCAGCAGATATTTGGGTCAGGTACAAAAAGAGGAGTTCTAAGACTAAGGACTATCTGCCAAGGACATTCTTCATGGATTTAGGGACATATACTGTCAGAGCTTGTTTAAATGCAGTGCTGTGATAGTTTCTCATTTAAACACGCACTGCACGATGTAAAAAATGAGCACTTATTTTACTATGCACCCTTATTAACTACAAAATCAAAAAGCTTGGAAGACTAATTAGTGATTATTTGTTCAGCTTCTTAAAGATTCAAATTTTGGCCTTTTTTAGTTTAAGGTGCCAAAATATTGTTACTAAGCTGTTAGGCAAACAAGTGCTGCTTTTAAAGGACTCCCTGCTTATCATTCAGTAACATACCAGCACAAAAAGCTGCCGCAAAGTACCGTCTAGACAGAAATACCCACATGCATTTCCCAGCAAACAACACATCTGCCTCAGAAGTGAATTATGCAAGAAGTAACAAAGCAAGAGGCTTAAAAATTCAGAGATGGAGACAGTCTGAAGAAGAGAGGCAAACTATGTGGACTTTTACTCTTTTCCTGCTACTCCTGAACATATGTTCAAGGAGGGAATACAACAAAAAGTTTACAGCTATCACCCCTATGTGTGACTACCACATTCTTTTAGATAATTCACCAACCTGGAGTATCCTCCTTGACCATATTCAAGTTCTTCCTTTTCAAAATTTCACATTTTGACATCACATAAGATGTTAACTACAGTATCAGGACCTTTGCAGATACCTATTATATATAACCACATATTATTTTCTAGATACTTTTAATTTTATTTTACCAATATCTCAACCTTCACCTTACCAAGCAAAGATGTTCCACTCCTCTACTAAGGTGCCTGTTTGTTTTTTTTAATGGCATATGAAAAGTCAGTTCCCACTGAAAGACAACCTTTTTGTGGATTATATAATTGTAAATATGGCAGGAAAACAGTTTAAATACCTGGAATATGTAAGAAGCTTTCCACTCCTAAATACATTCTTTATATCCAGTAGGAAGGGAAGAGAAAATTCTGAGTAGTTAAAGCTCAAAACCATTGATTAGTATTATTCACAGGGACTCACTATATTTACAAGATTTCTGTAAGACATGGAAAAACTGTCTCACACTCAATTAACCAGAACATTAGCTTCAACCCCTTCTAGCTCACAAAACTCCCCAACCAGCAGATTGAAGGCAGCACAAAAGCAGACCGCACACAATCACTGCTTTACAAGTTCTTTACAGTGAGGCACAGAGAACTGTAAATCTCCTTTTGCCTTTATAAATGGTACTTAAAAAGGCCAAGCCAAGAAAAACAGAGAGGAAGCACATTTTAAATTACTAATTATACCATCAGAAACCACAGTATTATTCTCATTCTCCAGCTACTACAGACACACTGGTTTGGTAATTAAAAAGAGACTGGAGGTGTCAGTGTAGTTCATGGTTCACGTATCAACTATGTGTCCATCACTCATACCTACAGATTTTCAAACAGTAAACCTTCTGCATTTATGCACACTCTTTAAGAACATAACAACTCCCCCCCCGCGCCCCCCCCCCCCCAAAATCTGGTCTCTGTTTTTTAATGCAAAACAAAGCAACTGTTCTTTTCCTTGTGAAACCAGAAAAAGTTATGCTTCTATTTTAATATGGCAATCCCCCTATCAGCATAATGAAAGTTAATAAAAACAACTTGAACTTGGGTTTCAAGTACAGGGACACAAAACATACACCTTCAACCTCCAAGCTATTTCCACTTGCCCAATTTCCCCTTTCCAATCCAGACTATATATAAACTAAGACCCTCAATTTAATGCCACAATTACTCATATTAAGCTAGCAAGTTAAGGCACAAATCTTCTGCCTCATTTTTGTTGGGGAAATAACCAGGAGGAAAAGCCTAGCATCTTAAAAATCACCACCCAAAAGATAAAAGCTTCAAAGTTTTAAGAAATAAGAATTTTTAAAGTTATTTGATATTCTTTTTTTTGTTTCATTTCAGATAGAATTGATATTACTTACCCCCAAGAAATACATATTTTTCCTCATTAATAGGCCCTGTTTCTTTATACTAATTTTTGAGAGTGCATTGGGCTAGGAAAATTCACAGGACCCTGCTGAGCCAGATTTTGCCCAACAGTGTTTAAAAATACTGAGTACAAAGTAACAATACCATGTTTTCAACAGTTGAACAGTGCAGGGCTGCACAGCCAATTTGACACTGCTACTTTATACAATATTTGTCTAAAGGGTTTAAAATAAGCATATGAGCTTTCATGTGCTCTTAGCTCGAAACACACAGATTTATTAATCTGTTTTTTTCAGGTTTTCAGAGTCACAAAAACGTATCAGCCTAATTAAAATTCAAACAACTGCTTTGTGACTTACTCTGTGTATACTAATGAAATACATTCTGCTATAAACCCATCAGAGAAAATATTTAAAATGCTGAGCTCTAGAGGACTTGGCAGAACATGCCATTGTGTAACCTTGTGACATTCAGTTACCCAGGGAAATGCAGCCAGCCCGAGGCGGCTGGGGCTGTGCTTGCAGTGAGCAGCTACCGGTCCTAACTTTCATCAGACAAGAATGTACAGCAAATAAGAACTCTCATCTCAAAATACTCTGGCTTTGCTCTATGTATCACTTTATTTATCTTTCAATTACTCTCTTATGGTATTTTAGTAAATTAGTATATCTGTGTTTCCAGTCCTCAACACGTAGTCCCAAGGTTATTGAGTCCCAAGACTTTCATGGGGGTGAAAAAAAAACAACTAACACAATCACCAAACCCCATCAACTTGTGTGAGGGCATTGCTTTGAACTGAATGTTCAAAATGCAAATAGATAAAGCCACCATGCAATAACATCAACTCTCCTTTTTAACAGGAACAGTACTAAAATGGGTAGGACTCAGATGCTAAATCACAGCAAACTGGCAGGTTTTCAGAAGCCTGTAATAATTTCACCAAACCAATTATAGGACTGTACACCGCATACCTGACCTTCCTACATGATGGTGCTTGTGCCACAGCTGTATCTCAGACAAGATTTTCCAGCATAATATCTGCTTTTTCTTCTATTTTAATCAATAAATAACAAGCGGCCAAAACAATTACTGGGATACATAGTTATAAAGAAAAACTGATTTAATGGGATTTTTCAGGTCGTCTTTGCTTATTTTATACCAGAATTTGAATTCCTACATCTATTCCACTATAGTTTTAAAAACAAACAAACAAAAAAACCCAAACCAACAACTACCAACCACTATCATATGTGTATCTATAAACATTTAGAGTTTGTTTGTTTGCTTTTAACAGACATTTAGATAATGAAGAGAGTTGAAAACTACATATTTGACTGGAGAAATTACAACTCATGTTTTGCTTGTAAAATTACACAAATTATCCAGCTTTGGGGATGTTTCTTGATTGGATGGCCTACGTTACTAACAGTATGAAACAAATCATACTATTAAAAATAAAATGAGCATTTTGACACTTGCCTTGCATTTGTTAGTTGATAACAGACATAATGCATGCATATGTATCATAGGTACTATTATTTTATACAGTGCTATCTCTTGGAGTATTATGATCACCTAATTAACTCCCCTTAACTACAAAATTATCTTGATTCAATTTTCAGGTTCTAGTGCTACATTTGCAGGTTACACATCATGTACTCTACTAGTTTATCTAGGTATTCTGGACTTTTTAAGTGCTTTATTAATAACATTCTAAAATGTATTTTGGAAAAAAAAAAAAATCCTGAGTACCCAATACACTTTAAGTCATATAATAAAATCTATGGATTCTAAATCACTAATAACAAGCATGCAAAATTACCCCCAATAAACAAAGCAGAATTATTGGCAGATGTATCCAGAGGACTGGCCTATAGTAATATCACACTTTTACTAAACATTAAATATTAAATGAGTGTGATTGAGAAATAAACTCTTTCACATTTAGGAAGGTACCTTTTGTAGATAGGAAGAGCTTTTACTCCCTTTTAGGTAGTAAATAGTGCCTTATTAAGCTAAAATTCAATGTATATCTCTGACAACATTAGATTTGATAATGAACATTTCTATAAAATCAGAATAATCCATTCCTGTATGTATTTCAAATTCCAAGTATCTGCTGCAACAGGAGGTACAATCTGAACAATGGGAAGAAAACATTTCCTAGATTGGATATGTTATGATTCAATATTTAGTCTGTAATGCCTTGCAAGACATCACACATTTTGTTTGCTTTACTACCTGTGTTTCAAATGGCAATACAAAAGTGCTATCTTGTATTCTTATGTGTACTAATACTACCTGCAATTTTCGGCTGATATGAAGACACATTTCTGTTGCTGTTTTACACCATGAAGATCTGACCCAGTGTCTTTCATAGTCTGAAAGTTTCACATTCATTTTAACTTTTTCACTTTCCATCTCAAGAAATAATTCTGTTGGTTTGTGGGATTAAGCACAAGGATCAGAATCAGATCTGATAGATACGGCTACATATCTGCACTTAGGCTCAGGAGTTATACAAGATTTAAAAGGAATAAAAATTGAATCTGATATACATAAATAATAAATTTAATATTTACAAATATATAAATTATGTATTACATAAAACTGCACAGAAACGTAGTGAAACACATTATGTTCTTATTTATTTTGCTTCTGTAGAGAAGCATTTTACTGTGAAAGAACGATTCATTGAACAAAATCCTGTCTGATCTATGCCTATGAAGATAACTTCTACCTTTGTCTAAATTATGTATGTAAAGTAGAGTAAGTAAATAATATATAAGTGTGCATAAAGCTATTACCTACTCTTCATTAAAATTATAAAAAAATATTATCTTAGTAAATGTCTGCTAAATTGAGTCCTCTGAACATAAGATTGCTTAAGTTTAAGCGCCATCTTTTTCATTAAATATGAACATTCATTTTGGTGACATGGCACAAAGGCAATTGAAACAGCCTTGGAGGTGCAGCTACAAAGCTTTGCCAAAGCCCCGACAGTTTTTTTTTCACTTTTTTTACAAGGATGTAATGGAAATATAAGCACAGAAAGGAACCAGACTAGAACTTGAGGAAGTAGAAAGGAACTAGACTGTATGGCAGATTCTCGGAATGATCCACTGTAAGCACAAGCAAAGAACATTGATTTGATTCATCAGTGTGAATCAATTTTTTTAAAACTTATGTGGTGGGTTGACCCTGGCTAGAGACCGGATGCCCACCAAAGCCCACTCTATCACTCCCCCTCCTCAAATGGGCAGGGGGAGAAAATTATAACGAAAAGCTCGTGGGTGGAGATAAGGACGGAGAGAGATCACTCACCAGTTACTGGCACGGGCAAAACAGACTCGACTTGGGGGAAAAAAAAACAAATTTACTTTATTACAAATCAAAATCAGAGGAGAATGAGAAGTAAAACCAAATCTTAAAACACCTCCCCCATCCCTCCCTTCTTCCCGGGCTTAATCTCTTTCCCGATTTTCCACCTCCTCCCCCCAGCAGCACAGGGGGACAGGGAATGGGGTTGGGGTCAGTTCATCACACGTTGTTTCTGCCGCTGCTTCCTCCTCAGGGGGAGGTCTCCTTCCCCCGCACCAGCGTGGGGTCCCTCTCACAGGAGACAGTCCTCCACCAACTGCTCCAACGTGAGTCCTTCCCATGACTGACAGCTCTTCACGAGCTGCTCTAGCATGGGTCCATTCCATGGGGTGCAGTCCTTCAGGAAGGGACTGCTCCAGCGCAGGTCCCCCACGGGGTCACAAGTCCTGCCAGCAAACCTGCTCCGGCGTGGGCTCCTCTCTCCACGGGCTACAGGTCCTGACAGGAACCTGCTCCAGCGCGGGCTTCCTGCGGGGTCACAGCCTCCTTCGGCATCCACCTGCTCCGGCGTGGGGTCCTCCACGGGCTACAGGTGGTCATCTGCACCACCATGGACCTCCAGGGGCTGCAGGGGGACAGCCCGCTTCACCCTGGTCTTTCACCACAGGTTGCGGGGGGGGAATCTCTGCTCCGGCGCCTGGAGCCCATCCTCCCCCTCCTTCTTCACTGACCTTGGTGTCTGCGAAGTTGTTTCTCTTACATCTTCTCACTCCTCTCTCCAGCTGCAAAGTGTGCAGCTTTTTTTTTTCTCCCTTCCTTTTTTTTTTTCTTAATTATGTTATCACAGAGGCGTTACTGATTGGCTCGGCCTCGGCCAGCAGCGGGTCCGTTTCTGTAGCCGCTGGCATTGGCTGTGTCGGGTCGGACATGGGGGAAGCTTCTGGCAGCTTCTCTCACAGAAGCCACCCCATGTCCCCTCCCCCACTGCTACCAAAAACCTTGCCACGCAAACCCAATACAACTTAGTATTTCCTTATATCAGCAACTGCTCAAAAAGTATCTACGTGCATCCATACATTAATAAATACCATGTGCTTTTTTAATACATTTGGATTTATGTAATCAAAAACTGTGCACAGCACAGGTACTGTTTCTCAGCTGTCAGAGTTTCAGACTCAGTTTCTCCAGAGTTAGATTATTTGCCTTGGCCACTGAAAACACACTCAAGTGTTTGCTGTACAAGACAAAATAAGCCTTCTGATCTCACACTCTGGAAGACAAATGGAAAAAAAGGTTTTTCTCTCGGAGTACAGGCGTCCAGGCCAGTGTTCCTGCCAACCGTTCAAAATGACACCCTTCTCTAGACACATTCATTTTCACAAGAAACAGTGTGCCAGTCTTACTGTGAGGCTTTATTTTCTATCCTGTGACATTTGATATTCTTTTACATTTGGAATGTGTAACCTATGCCTAGAACAACGTCTACTTTGAGGCAGATCTGCTTTGAAATTGGTAGAGACTAAAATATAATTATTTTTCACTTGAGCTACTACACCTCAATAGATGAGACAGTCATGTGTTGATCTCATACCAACCTGATTCTTTTATATTCAGAACTGTCTCCTATTAATAAAATTATATGTAATTTAGATCTGACATCTTGTTTATATATTATTTTGTTCTTGAAGATATGAGATTATTTCAAGGAATTTAGTGACATGCTGTGAGCAACAATCCAGAAGCTGCTATACTCTTGAAAGCAGCAGGTAAACTACATTTACAGAGTAAGTGTAGCAACTAATTTTACCAGTCCCTTCCCAAGTTAAAATAATTAATTAAATAAAGACAGCATAAAGTGCAAAATAGCTTTTATCCTATTATCAGCCAACGCTAGAGAATAGTCTCTGGTAGAACTCAACAGAACTGTTCCAAAGATACATCCCCGATTTTTCCAAGGCTATTGTTTTCACTAATACAGAACCTAATCCATCTGTGTGTCCTTCACAACTGCGATCCAATCCACTGGCTCACATAATTCATTTCAAATCAAGCATACCTTTGCTGCACAAAGACCCAGTGCCCTCTGACCCAGGCTGGGGGCTGACTGGCTGCGAAGCAGCTTTACAAGAACAGGCCTGAGGGCCGAAAAAGTGGGCATGAGCCCACAGTGTGCCCTGGCAGCAAAGAAGGGAAAGAGCCTCCTGTGCTGTATGAAACGTTGTGTAGCCTGGGGTTCTTGTTTTTCCACTTTATTCAGCGCCTGCTAGACTATATAGAATCATAATGTTAGTGTTGGAAGGGACCTTAAAGATCATCCAGTTCCAATCCCCCTGCCATCAGCAGGGACACCTTCCACTAGACCAGGTTGCTCAAAGCCTCATCCAACCTGGCCTTGAACACTTCCAGGGATGGGGCATTCACAACTGCCTTGGGCAATCTGTTCCAGTGTCTCACCACCCTCAAAGTAACAAATTTCTTCCTAATACGTAAATCTAACCTCCTCCAGTTTAAAACCATTACCCCTCAACCTATCACTACACTCCCTGATAAAGAGTCCTTCCCCAGCTTTCTTGTAGGCCCTCTAAGTACTGGAAGGCTGCCATATGGTCTGCCTGTAGCCTTCTCTTCTGCAGGCTAAACAACTCCAGCTCTCAAATGAACTCTCTTCCTGTAAGAATGACCAAACCAATGCACAAAAACATTCACAAACTTAGAAATATAACTGCACTTTGAAATTTGATTCCATAAAATGCCATTTTTAGACAAGATGCATTTCTTTTCAGAAAAAGTCCCATATTAAATTTAATAGTAAAAGAGGTCTCTCCATTTGCTACAAAGAAACCAAGCTAAAAACAAGCTGTAATGTAGCTCCAAATATGAATGAATTATTCATTTAAAGTTTAAACACCTTACAAGTTATACAGAAAAACAATAGATTTTTCAGACCTAAGAAATAAAGATATTTTTGCTCAGTAAAGTGATTGCTTCCAAAAGAAGTGAAGAAAGTGGAATTCAGAAACAGTTTCGAAATGTGAACTGATAATGCTTATTAAAGTGTTTAACCCAATTTAGCTAAACTAATTTAGCCCAACTATCACCATCCCTTTTCTGTTAGTATGATATTTTCAAAATCTGGTGTTCTCCTCTGATGCTGAGGGAATCGACATGACCCTCCAAAGAAACACATGCTGGAAACTTGAACAGAAGAAAATAAAAGTAATAAAGTAATTTTTATAATGGGCTTGCCAGTGTTATTCTTGTAATGGGGTAAGTATTAATAGCAAGTAGTTGCCAAACTATTCCATCAATACATATCTTTAATTTGACTGTTATTCTTGCAGTGTGAATTACTCAATGATCCTAGGACACAAAAATGCATGTGAATACGCTATGCTAATAAATCATCAGCTATGCCATCAGGAGCCACATCTTGAAGGATACTGAAGAAAAGCAGGGGATTGTACCAGGCATTCTCAAGAACACAAGTCCAGGATGATAGCTGAGGTCAGTTACTTGTGTTTGGCTTGTTACTGGTGCATGATTTGGTAGCTCAACCTTGCCTGCATTAAGGTGCATCACAATCCCATTGCAAATGTAAAATACTCTTAAGGACATGCAGGGAAATTTTTTAACTGGCTCAAGAACTCTGTTGGAAACGCTTTCAAATTATCATATGCCTCTTGTAATATTTTCTATGCTCTTCCTTATATAATGCAACAGTAACATTGCATGGACACAGGCATGAGAAAGAAAAAAAATTATTTACTCGTATTTACAGTCAACTTTGCTTTAAGGATTTGGTAATTTTATGGCTCCCTCAGTATTTATATCTCCAAATGACTTCAAATGAGCTCATCCTAGAAACTGTCAGCCTTTAAAAAATAAAACAAAGATAAGCTGCATGAGTTTCCTTTTGTTTGCTTTTTTTTCCCCCTAGCTCACAAAGAATAAGCAGAATAAATATTGCTTTACAAAATGGAGAAAAAGCAGCATCAACAAGCAAGCATAGGAAAGTGATGTGAAATTTACACTGTATTCCTTAAAGACAAGAATGTTCAGGAGTTTTATATAGTGAGAGGGACAGTAAATTTAATATCCAAACTTACTGAATGATAATAAATTCATTAAATAGATTTTTCTGGCCTTACAGGCAACTAGCACTGCAACCGCTTCCATCTCAGCACATTTTCATTGTTAAAAAGATTCACTTAAAACAGAGTGGCACGAATGAATTCATCAAGATCACTGCTATTATAATGAATCATTAATATCCTAGTGAAAAATTTATTATTATGAATAATACATTCAAAATGATGAGACAGAAAATGAAGCATTACTCTGCAATGTATCAGAGAGAATCAAAGTGATGTTATGGTAACTGGCAAGACAAAAAATATCTTTTTTTTCTTCTAAATATTTCTAGATGTCTTTCCAGATGCTTTACCTTTATATTATCTTCTCATCAAACATTTATATTTTAGCTGAAGAAAAAACAAATATGTTAACCTTCCATTTATATAAATAAAATGTCCAAGTATGCCCATTACTTTGGTAACAAAATCAGTTCTGCCCTCAGAAGGCACATTTTTGTCTTCAAAACATCTATCTGAGTATATGTGATAGTGAAACAAAACTCTTACTTTGCAACAAATAGCAAAGTTAATTTTTCAAACTACTGTATCTACTGATACAGCCATATATAAGAGTTATAGTAGGCTTAGATAACAAACTGATTATATGAGATAATTTTGATACTTACACTATTACACTGCTGAGAGAAATAGAAGGGATTAAAGTAATAATCATGTCAACATAAATGTCACAGAATAAAAACTTATCACAAACAGAATAATCACTCTCCTGTGGACTTAAACTCAGAGTAAATCAAATGTGTCTTTGAATTGCAGTACACAAAAATTGCACTGCTGCTTACAACAGCTCAATTTAACAACCAAGATATCAAGCACATTACTGAGATGAACTTTTGTAGCTAACTAGTTTTAAAGTGAGCCCAAAACGGAAAGCACAGCATTAGAGTCCAGCCAAAGGGTCATGACAAAGGAACAACTAAACTTCAAAGGGTGATTAAATATTCCTTATAATATTGATAGATGCGATTTGTCCGTTCTCCTAGACAGATTTGTGTATAGCACATCAAAGCAAGCAATACCACAACTATATCGTTGCTTCATACGTGACACTTAAAACACTCTGCAGTACCTTAGAATTTGATGTGGATTCCAAAAAGCAAAGCCGGTTGCCAAATCCTTCGGCAGCAAGACACAGTTTCTGTTGCTCCTTGTGAACAGTTGCAGTGCACTGCAGAACCACTTCATCATCCTACCAAAAAAAACCAAAAACAGAACAGTGGTTATGCTTCTGACCCAAGAAGATCTGAGGAAGCATTTACAAAAATCATTGCTAAACTCAGACACAAGTTATCTCCAAACACAAGCAGAATCTCAGCATATTTTTTATTCTCAGAGTTCTGAATGTGGGCAAAGCAATTCAAATAATTATATTAACTACATATGTGCTTCTCCCGTTAGCCTATCCTTGTAACAAAAGTCAATATGTATGAAATACAAATTTTAAGGGACTGAATCCTTGTAGCCATATAGTTAAAGGAGATCTTATCAACGAACCTGAAAGAACAGAAGCAGACTCTTATTCAAATCCCAGTTCTTTCAACTAATATAAACATGAGCTGGAGAATACCTTTGCAAAAATATGGTTTAAGTTAAAAAGAAATAAAAAATTGTTGTAGTAAGTGTATTTTCTAGCAAAGGTTTTCTGTTTCAAAATAGAAAAAATAGAATTACCCTTTGCATTCTGCCCATTCATTTATGAAGCAAAATTACAGTTTCCGATAAAAAAATTCAATGAGTGGTTATGAAAAGGTCATATTTAACACTGTAAATAAAATGGAATTCAATAATAAAACTATAGGATGAAGCATGCAACTGGAAGCAGAACAGATGAGACTACCAGAAATGTATGCAGTAAGGCAGGCATGTTTACCAAAAAAAGTTGTTCTTACAGGCAGCTTTTTACACAGGGACCTTCAGAAAAGTTCTTCAAATTAAACCAATGCTTGAATTTAAATTGAGTTGAGTAATTTGAAGCCACTTACAAACACCCATCCTAAATTAAACTGGCCTTTTATTTGGTTTAAGTTACTTTATTCTAGCAATTAAACTAAGCTAAATTAATTTGCATTTAATTCTGAAAAGAACAGGAGATTAGAGTTTTATCAAGACACTTTAAAAATTAATTACTGTTACTTTTTTTTCAATTGTCCCCATGCAGCAAACCCGAGCCCTAAGTGTAGGTAAACCAGTCCTCCTTGTGTACCAGTGACAGTGCCCAAGGTGCATGGCACTTATGATCCACAGTTAATTGTAGAGGTAAAAAATAGTAACTGCTTCCAGTCAGACATTAGATCCAGAAACTGTAATATTTGCATGTTATGTGTGCAGTTCACAATGTACAATTGTAATTAATAAAGAAAAATTCCTGAAGGCCAAAATCAAGGAAGACCAAATATGCAGAGCTAAGAGCTTTGCTGTGTAGTCTTTGTAAAAGCAGCATCTCTTAAAACACATTGTTTTTTGTGGGGGTTGCAGGCAGAGGGTGGTGTTTGGGTTTGGTTTTTTTAAGTGCAAAATTAGTATTTCCTAATCTTAATTATACTTGATTCAAATAAAAGTTTATTTGCAGGTTAAAAAAAGTAGTTACATTGCAGCTATATAAACACATTCTCCTTCCTCCTTCTCTTCCTATCCCTTCTTCCTAAAGAACCACATCAGCCCAATAACCCTGTCACTGTCACATATTGTGCTAGAGTTGTCTCAAAATAGGGTCACTAGAGAAGTTGCCAACATTGTACCTTCACAGCCAGGGGGGAACAACATAGTAAGGCTACTTTCTACTGAAATAAACCAGCAATTTAACTTTTTCCTACACCATTTCTACCATTGCATGCTGGGCTTTTAGAGAAAGTCTGAAAAGTGTTCTACATAGCCCATCTACAAAAAAAAAAAAAACCTCTGTGCTGACAGCAGCAAAAATCTAAGTTGGTTTTGGGCAAATCCCCAACATAATTTTATTTAATGATCTAATGCATCATATCCTTCCTTGCAATCTAATTGTGCACAATCACCAAGCATACATGTATAATGTAGATGCTGACTGAGGGAGGATGAAGAACAAGAATATAGCAACTGGTAGATTTCTGGACACAAACTTTCATTTCGCAAACATTTTCTCTTCTTTTGCTGTACAGTGTACAGAGCATGTGGGTTATTTTTTTAAATACATAGCTCACAAATAAAGTTTAATTTATTTTAAAAATGCTTACCAATTAACAACAGCAACAACAACAAAAAAATCTACCACCCTCCCATGCCCTTCTGAAAAGTTAATTCCTGGGTTGGCAGGACATGCTCGCTGAAACAGCAAAGCAACATTAACAGTGCTGCATTGCTACATTGTGTTTGGTTTGTGCGTACATGGTTACTATAAATGTTCTCTTAATTCTGGACACAAACCCATGGTGTTGTGAAACTTACACTAGTCAAGGTAGAGTTGATGAAATTGGCACAGAAGCGGCAAGAAAGGTGAAATGTTGTTGTTAGATAAAGTGAAAGGTGATAGCAGATAATGAAGTCTTCTATACACCCAACTCTAACTTATCTTGCATTTCTGTGCACATTAGAGAAGAAGCTAATATAAACTCTACTCCAAATTCAGTCTTTCAACATTTACTGACTACATGTTCAGAAGATTCCTATAGATACACAATTCAGTTGTGTTGCAGAATTATATTAAGACTCATAATTCCATTCCATTTCTTCAGAAAAGACTGGCAAGTGGGTAAGTATCTCAGCACTGTCTTTCTATATGTTTTCAAATCAGCAAATGCTATCCAGTTCCAGTATCAGGAGAGTAAAAAATACATCATTTTCTTATGTGATGTCACACCTCCAAAGAGACCTTCACCAAAGGTCACTTTGCTACTGTATGAAAAAAGCTACAGTGTGCATCACATGTATCTATTAAAGAAAAATATTTTTCAAATATTCTTAAATCTTGAATTACAAGATATCTCAAACTGGCTCATTTCCCTCCTATTACCTTCTGAGCATTTTCACATCCATACATTATGCAGATGAGGTTTTAGATCATCATTATTTTTTGTCAGTCACTGTCAGATTAGAACACATTAAAGTAATTTATGTTTCAAAGGGCTCTAACTGTAGCCTTCAAAAGTTAAGCAAATAGATCATTATGTATCTGGATACAGTCCTACCCACCTCTTTCCTAACTCTACCCATACAAGACTGAAAATTCAGGCATAGACAAAACACAAAGGTGCTAAGAAGAATGACAGTGTCTTAAAAATATCTCTGTCAAATGTTGAGTTACTTGATATCACAGTAAACTAAATAAGGGATTAAAATTAAAAAGATTCCAAGAAAGCAGCTTCAAGCACAGGTGTTTAATGCTAAAATGTAATCATGTGTAGGAACTTTTGATCCACTTGAAATTAAACTCCTGGACAAACTGTATTTTAAGACAGGTAGAAATATTTGCCTATGCATTGCCAATATTAAGTGCATAGCCAAAAGAAGAAAACCTAGTCTTCCACAACACAATTATAGATGTTCATATTTGATCAAGGTAACATACGTGTTAGTAAACCATGTGTCTGACATATTCAATTAAACAAGTTTAGCATACCCAATCCCTAACATTCTGTGATTCTGTGATATACTTGATCTAACTAAGATCTGATTAAAAAAAACCAAAAAACCCAGTATTTGTATTCTGCCATACTTTAAGTATTTAATTTAAACTTCATATTCAAAAAAACTGCAACAGACACAGATTATAGAGAATATAGTATAGTCTAGAAAAAAACTCCAGTACAGTTTGGAAGAAAGGGCAACAGCATAGCCCTAAAATCCCTGCAGACATTTCCACTGCCAGGTACTTCTGTTACTCTTACCTTGCTGAATAATCATCACTTTGATATATGTCTGCTAGTTTCCTCCACGGAAATTTGAAAATTTTAGTATTAATTCCATCCCTATTAGTTATCACCATAGCAGCCTTCATTAGTAAGCTCAAAGATGCTTTGTAGTCTGTTTTTCCAGGTTTTGGATACAGAAAAAAAGGTATCAAGAGAGTAAGAGAAAGTAGGTTCCAATAACCACACAAATTCTGCACACACAGTGGTGTTGCAGCTTATTATCAAATGCACAAGGCAGTCAGAGTAACAACAATGGAGCACAGTCTCAGATGTATCTGCATTTACTGCAGCTAAGAGTGAATCCAGTGTCAGAAGCTGTTCATTTAGATACTGTAATGAATGGTTCTTCCCATCCTTTCTCATGCATCCTTCAGTTCATAGTCTAATCTGCTTCAGAACACTCCTGGGAATTTGGAAGTATGGTTATTTCCACCCCACAGATGTGGAGGTAAGGAGCAAAGATGATACTGCCTACCAGCAATAACAGAGTATGCCTACAAGACAGCAGAAGTGGTGCTCAGACTGCTAAAATGATAACCTGAGTCAGAAAGCTATTCTCCTTCCCAAATTTGCAAATGAATTTGCCAAAGTCAATGTGCAGCTAAGGCTAATGTAACCAGCCATATAAAGTGCTTTAAGATTATGACCGAGTACTGTTTTGGAGTAATCAATTAATCCAAATAAATCCTTATCTGTCAGCCAGTATACTAGTTCATATTTTTAAAAATACCATATCTTCCAGCAAGACATTTTGCTTTGTGTTATGTCAGATACCTGCACTGTCTCAAACAACAGAAGCTTTTAATGAGCACATAACTGCATTTATCATTCTGATTCTTCAAGAAGCATTCTGGAAAAAAAAAACAAAACAGGTAGATGTTATCTATGCCACAAAGCCCTATTTATTTTTAAACATCCAATTTTGAAAAGCAAGGACAGTTATTGAATAAAGAGCAGCACACAGGAGACTCTTAATTACATCTATTCATTATGGGCTACTTAATTATTTTTATGAAATCTTTATTCTCACAGAAATTAACCAAATAACTAAATGATTAAGGATGCAGTAACACAAAAGAAAAAAAAAAAAAAAAGAAAAGAAAAAGATCACAAAAAACTCACACCAAACACCTTTAACAGCACCATAACCATTTCTATGGCTAAAAATTACTTCTAAAACTAAAAAGCTGCCAGTAATAGCCACAAACTGTCAAACTGCATGCTCAGAACTGCATTCCAGAAGACCAGATTAATGAGGGAAGAGCATGGGTCTGCTGTCAAGGTACAGTATTAAAACAGCAAGTTCTCAAAGCTCCTGAATAGTGCTTACTTTCATCTACCACAATTATTTGATTTTTTTTGTTAAATCCACTCAAATCTAAGACAATATGAAATACATACTACCCAGTCAAGAAAAAGGTTAGTTTCTCATGTAAAGATGTAGGCATGTTATGTGCCAATATGAATGGTTGGACAAAGTATATTTTTCCAAAATCAGCAATTTCAAGTCATGACTGAACAAAAATACACACACACACACACATATATATTTCCTTGTAATAGACAGTGTTACTCTGTTCTATTAAACCCTGAAAACTGATACCTCCTGTGTGAAGTCAATTTTGACTAACCCTTAACCTTCTCAATATGTTAATTCTATTAAAGGACTAAAACTGTCTGGCTGAATTGCCACAGGGAGGCATCATCTACAGTGCTATAGCTGTTAGCACCTCTTCAATATGGACACAGCTGTGAGTTTGAGGGTGGAATACCTGTAGCATTTTTCTGGAAATCTGCTAGTTGGTGGTTTGTTTGGGGTTTTTTCATATTCTTCATGGATTTTTTTTTTTTTAATTATTATTATTCTGCACTTTGTAGTATCTTGAACTTTTAATAATTACACATACATTTAAAACTTCTTTAACTTAGTAGGGAGTTAAAGGCTAGAACAAGATTGAATAATTTCTTTATTTGCATTATTTGAGAATGCAAATACAATTTCTTACTGTACGTCTTTCCTTGTTTTATACTCTATGTCATTACTACCTCCAAGAAAAGCAAAATACTGGAGCTTCCAGTACTGCTAAAAATCACGTCAGGAAAAGTTCAGGATAAATAAAATAGCAATATACTAGAAGTAATACAATTATTTAGAAACGCTGTATGTACTTCAGCCCAAGATGCTTCAACTCATTATGTGTTAACCTTGACATCTGCATTTTGTTTCCATTTCAGGACAAAAACAGGCAACATTTTTCAGGTATTTTCCTTGATTTTATATTTTATACTTTATATTTTACTCTTTTGCAGAGAATGCAGCAAATAAAACATGAACCATTACTAATTTAAATAATTTGTTGTACTCTTCTTAATCTGACCCACTATACATAATTACCTCCCCTAAAGATGTAATGCTGACTCTGTGCTTCTACTGCTCTGTGACAGTAGAAACACGGTACATCTTTAAAATTGTGAAACTGCATACAGAACAGAGGATGTCACATTTGCAAAATTAAGCATTCAAATGTTAAAACTGCTAAGTTATGCTTGTACATTCAAACTCACTTCTACGGCTGTTTTATACGGCAAATACTGCAGTTAGTGGAATGTTTCCATCAGCTTCCATATGCTATAAATCAGGATCTCAGCACAGAATTTAATAGCTTCCTTGAACTCCACATATGCGCAGTTCTGCTTCACCGCATCCCATTTACTGTTCAGCTGTGCAACCTAAATGTGCAGTGAGTACAGGTGCCACACATATTTTAAAAGTAGATTTACAAATAGAAATTCAGTCTGTACATACTGTTTTCTGCTTAAGGAAACTATAGAATACTTCTTGACTTACAAACTTTACTTCAGCCTCCCTTTGCCTTGCTGGGATAAGCACTAGATTAAAGCATAGAATAAATGTTTATAAGTCCCATGGGTCATCAAGTACCAGACCTCCATAACTACTGGCAGCCATATGCTAATAGGATCCACAAATCTATCCCCTAAGATGACCCTAGTGATCTATCCTGCTGGAATAAAAAAAGAAGGAAATAAAAAACAAATATAGTAAATGTTACTTTTTTTTTTTTTTTAATAACACACACCAACCAGGCACCTAAGACAACTTTCAGTGTCAATGCAAGCTCTAATACTAATTGCCTCAAACCCTCTCTTTCTCTCTGTGCTTTGAAAGAACATAAAAAGTGAAAAAGTAGAAATCAAGTAACAAATTAAGATGGTGGTTTTCCTTCTCCAAATCCCTGCTGACAACAAATAGAAACCTTGACATATAGACATACAGGATTCATTAAACACCATGTACATAACATGCAAGAACTATGAATAGCAGCAATTAAATATCTTCCATATTTTCAACAATCCTATGGAAGATACCAACAGAACAAATGCTCAGAGTGTAGCATTACTTACTTTAACTGTGAATTCTATTATTCTCTGATAATCCAGTTTTTTCAACAAACTATCAAGCTCTATTTTGATATAGCACCCTACCAGGGAGGAGACTCTAGAGCTTCTGTCATCTGAACACAAAGGAAGCCTGTGACAGAGGTAAGAAAAAGGCCCAAGCTTCCGATTACTGTATCTGAGCTTGAACCACAACTCCTTGGTAATCTTCTTGGTAACTGATGACCAAGTGTCAAAATACTAAAAATAATAATAGTAATTGTCTTGGCCAGGAGGAATTAGTGATCTGTCTCTCTTAAGGGAGAGCAACCCTTCGGAACTGAAGACAACCTTAGTCCAGTGCACTTCCCTCAGGTAGGAACACAGGATAAAAAGCAATGAAGAGATAATGCAGAGAAATATCTACTGGTTATGGTGAATCAAATGCTGATCATGAGTTAAAACCACCAGGCAGCTGTATAGAAGCCAAAAAGCTGGGTGATTCAGGAAGGAAGTGCACATGGCTATCTGAGCAGTGGTTTTCTAACTTTACACTCAAGGCTTGTAAGTCTTCAGCTGAAGTGAAGTGGCCATTTTAACCCTTCATATCAGAAAGAGAAAGGACATAGAGCAACAAGATTATGATACCCCCCTCCCTTCCCCTGCCCCCCCCCCAAAAAAAAAAGAAAAAAAAAAGAGGAAATAAATAAAAAACCTAGCAAAGATCTAGAAAAACGGTTGGGAGACATTTTGCTTAGATTGTGATGAAACATGGCAACACCACCAAGCATGTAGAACATTGACAGGAAAACATATCACAGAAGACAAGTAATACTCTTAATACATTAAGAGAATTAATATTAGACAGTTGGGAAGAACTTTTCTGAGCACAGCAGAGCATTTTCACAGACCATTTTAGAAACTTCATCATTACAAGACCATAAAAACTACTCAAAAACCTCAGTCAGAAGGATATATGAAAAGCTGAACTTGCCTTAGGATGAGAAGGAAGAGAGATTACTTTTCTGGTCACATGATTCTAAATACTCTGGACATATTTTACTGTACATGTTTTAGTTTTATCCTGTAGGAGAAGTAATTTAATAAGAATTCATTATTTTTCCAATGGAATTCTCCTTTGAGACAGAAAACCCCATGCAGATCAGATGGAACTCCAAAGGACCAGGCTAGCAGGTAGTTCTCAATACAGTACTATAAAGCAGGTCATTAGGACAATAACCACATTATCTCCTCCTCTTTCCCCAAAAAGCTCTTAGTCATCAAAATAATTTTGCAAGAATACAGCAAAGTCATAAAGACATATGGCAGTAAGGAAAAAAAAAAAATAAACCTCCTCTTGAGTCATCTAGATTTATATTCAGCACGTATCAGAAAAATTCTTCACCAAAGAACAATGACACAAAGAGCCTGTCAGAAAGCAATCACTATGTACAAGGCAAAAAACTTGTTCCATACCACTTGAATAGAGTGATGCTACACAGCAGTCCAGAGTTTATCTAGGACGTGTGCATTAACACTGAGCAGAGTGTCTCAGGCACAGCACACATCCCAGTCTACGGGTTCTGCAGCCCCCAAGGTGGAAACGAAGTATGCAATCACAAGGCAATGAACAAATCTGAATGTGTGGCTTCAGCACACCCAGGTCACAAAAACACCTTCTCTGCCTCATGAAGTGCTTTATGGAGAAACAAACGTACTGCTGAGTTTGATCTGACTGGGCACTGCGGTGGTATCGTAAGTGACTGTTTCCTTCAATTGCACATGCTAACCACCTCCTCAAATGTACTACTCACTAGTGATATCAAGCATGCACACAACACTGAAAACAGATGTACTGTCTATGTGCAATCTCAAAGCTTCCTCTTCTGGCTCTTTATTCCACTGAGTCAGCATAAAACAAAGTCAAATTTGGTTTCAGCACTCAATGGCCATGTGCACGCATGTACTAGTATGCTCTTGATTGAGTTCTACTAAAAATATGTCTGCAAATGAACCATATTTCCAATTGCAATGACTCACATTATTATTTGTCACCAATTAGCTTCTGTGGTCCTACAATCCTAAAAAAAGCCAAGTTCAGCTGTCAGTGCCTAATAATAAATCTATCTAACTATAACCATAGTTAGTAATGGCTAACTCTGCACCTCACGCAGTTGACAAAGGAGTGGTGAAAAACATCTGCAATAAAGTCTGAATACCAAATTAAACAGAAAAAAGCTTGTGGGCTGATTTCAACTTCTTAACAGCCTCAGTATGTCAAATTTATCTCTGATTTAATTCCACTTATTTTAGGAATTTGATAAAAATTCTATTGAATTACACTCTCACTCACTAGTTCCAGGCTATGTCTCTTCTGCAATCAAAGGTGTGATTACAGCATGGGACTTATCTATGTTATATTTGATCTCACTAGTGTGAATAACAGTACCAATAAAGACAGAGGTGAGAGGATGCTAGAAAGGCATCCACAAGATTCTGTAGACAAACAGAAGATTATATGTATAATCTGAGTCAGGCAGTTAACAAGTTGCCTCTAAACAAAGGCTAAGTATCTTGTAACTCCACGGAGCTCAGTCCAAGCTAATAAATACAGACGCTCAGTAGTATCTGAAAATGCTGTTATCTGAAAATAATCACTGAAGGGTTTTAGTTTTACAACACTTTTCTGAGAAAAGAGTTCATTAATCTCAGCCAGAGAACAGAGGCACATGTTATAACAAATAATTTGTTCAAGGTCACAAAATACTTAGACTTAAACTGAACACATTCCTTTTTGTGTATTCTTCCTACCCCACTAACAGGTTCCACAGAGCAAGAAGGCTCTGACAACACACCTGTCTCATGGACAAGGCCCTCTCATTCCAACTCAGACTGAGAAAACCTCTCCTCTGCATTGTCTCTTTCATGCAAGAATACGTGAGAAAAGTTCACCAGCCCTCAGTCTTGTATCTTGTAGACTCAAGAGTTTAGATCATTAACATGACCATCTGCTGGAGCTTGCACATCCAATCCTAGATCACTTTCTCTTCTCGTAATCTTTTTTCATCAGTATTTCCTGAATCATTCCACTTGAGTGCTCTGCCAGACTGATATTTCACAGCTGCCCAATCGATCATGCAACCTTTCCTCTCTAATTCCCAAAGACTCACCTGCCACTGTCATCATTATTTTTGGAGCAAAGTTAAAGATGAGAACAAATCTTCATTTGTCTCAGCCATGTAATGCTCTGTCAATATACTTCTCCCTGCTTTCATTCTGAAGCTGCTCTATCTTACGAGATTTACCTTTTCACTTAACACATTTCCTATGCCATGCTTTTTTGTCACCATGAGAAGTCTACCACCTTTCTGAATTCTTCCTTCTTGGGCTAATTCCATTTTGAAAAATTCTCTCACACTGCTGTTCACAACTTCTGAGCATCTTTGATTTATGATCTATTATTTTCTGCACATCATTAATGAAATTATTAAGATGAGATGTGGTATCTTCCCAGGGACAAAAAGGGCTATTACCAACATTCAATTTCTACCCAGCTTAAAATGCCACAAAGACGCCATCATACAATCATAACACTAAAACCCCAGTTTCTAGACACCTTCACTACATAAGCAAGCATAAAGATTTTCAGCCTCCCATTAAAGGGACTGGTTGTCCCTTCAAAAAAGAGACCAATATCCAATCTAGCCCACTATCTCCAAACAGTGCTGTTGTTCTACATTTTTGTCTTCTTAACCTGCCCCAAAGTACTTATTTCTCAAAACATCAATGTACAAAATAAAGACTGCAGCAGTCTTGAAACACTAAACTGCAAACTTCCTATCTAAACAACAACAGTATCTTGATATCAGGAAATATTTGCATTCTATAGGGACAGAGCAGTTGAGGGGAAGAACAACAAATTGAAAGAACTGGCCGATATACTTTGTTCCCAGACCTCTCATGAAACTTTTATAATTTATTAGTTATGTTATTCCCTTGTGCTTAAGCCCATTTCCACACCTTTGGGATGTATTTGTTTAGACTCTAAATTCTCCTAGTCAAGACTATTCCAAATTCAATTTTGAGATAAATAAGTGTAAGATTACATACATGCTGTAACAGAAAAGAAACAGAAATCTATTCACAGCATGAAATGCTTTGTTTGTTGATTTCAGCCTTTTCTTCCCCATCCGATCCGATGATCCTTGGTTCACATCCCACCTTCCATCCCATCTGACACTGTTACACTGTACTCAGACACATCCAGCTGCTGCCTCTTCCTGTACCTCTCTGTCCTTCTCTCACACCCACTACCTGCTCTCAGGTCTCCTCCCTGGCCACCAGAATAACCTTTGAAAAGGCCTCAGCATGAGCCTTCCTAGCAAGACGTATTATTTACCTTCCTCCTTCTCCTCCGTTTAATGAGCACAAGTACTCCCTTGAGGGGATCCTGCCAGCTTCACATTCATGAGAGCTTTCAGCTTTTCTGCTAGACAGAAAACAGTGGTGTTCCCAGAGCAGGCAAGGGGATGCTGGCCATGACAAGTGTCCTACAAGAACCACAGCCCTCCAAAGGGCAGGAATTCCTCCCTTCCATTGGTGGATCTGTTTCTGAATCCACCTTGTGTCAACTGGGATTGAGCTCTGTACCTCATCATAGGTAAAGGGAAATGTACTTCGGGAAACAGAATATTCTGGCTGAACAGCTGCAATGGAGCAGTTTGGACTAACAAGTAAAAGTCTTTAGAGAGAAAAAAAGTTAGGCACACTTCTTCACTTTAAAAAGCCTCTCTGATCTCTCCTCTAATTCAGTTCTAACGATGCAAATACTTGGCTACACTGAGCAGCAGGAGAAAGAAAGGGAGGCTTGGTAGCCCTTTTCACATACACAGGGATGTTAGGGAAACAGATGTTTAATGATTTTTGCAAGTGTATATTAAAAAAAAACCAACCAGATAGCATTCAAGAAAGAAAAAGAAAGCAAAGAAAAAGAAAGATTGAGTCCTTTCCCATTAAGCACACTAATGCCACAAGAAAGTCAAAATACCAAACAGAAGATGAGAAGTGGCCTGATCTTAATCACATTTAAAAACAAATCATTATATCTAGCATGCTGCAGTTTATACACATATTGTGTGACAATAATAAAATAATTTCTATTTTGGGGGAGGGTGTTCTATCCAGACTACCAGCTGCGAGTTAAGGCAGAAGCAGTGGGACAGCCAAGGCCTCAGCTAATCCAGGGAGGTAGAAAAAGTCTTTTTTTGTTGTCGTTATTGCCATACATTTTCAGTCCTAGTCATGGTATTCAGTTTAACAAGAAAAGTGAGGAAAATATTCCTCAAGCAAGGAACCAAAGATCGCACTGACAATTCTTCTTAACTTTACTCAAATTTAGAATCATAGTAGTTAAGTCATATTTATTCCACAACTTTAATCAAGTCATGGTATGAAAAACCACATGAAGTAATGGTATGATGAGTCACACAAAAAGTCCTTTTTTTTAGTGAATCCTGCTTCATGAGAAAAATGTTCTAGTAATTGTAGTAATGGTAATTGTGCGTTTTATTTAACTTGCTAGCTCTACTTTTACCTCCCTTTTATGATAAAAGAAAACTTGAAAAATATTATTTTGTTTCTAAAGTTAGGTTTCAAGCCACTGTTATATAATTCATAAAAATGCCCTGATATGTCCTAGGAAAAGTATAGTATATTAACTAACAAATCTTAATTTCATTTGACACATCACAAGACAAACCATGATCACAGGACTTACTTGGAAAGAGTTGCCCGTCAGAAGCACACCCTAAACTAATGATGTGTTATTTACTTCATCTAATTTTAAAAAGAGTGAGTATAGAGGGTGTAAAGTGACAGAAGTCTTTCCTAAATATAGTAGATGCACCTAGGCAAGGTGCTACGATAATCCCAAAATATTTTGCCAGGAGTCACGGGTTCCAGCTGGCCTCTGGGCTTGCTATTTCTGAGACTAATAGGTTACTCCCTGGTAATTCCTAAACCACTGTTGAACAGGGGATGGGGTAGGGGGATGAATCTGTGGCATCCTGAAATACAGACACATCTCAAAACAAGCATCAGTACACTGAATATCAAAACACCTGAACAGTTCTTATCCTGGCTGTATTATTTCCTCCTGAAACAAGACATATGAAACACTGATTTTTGTATTTTACACTCAAGCTGCTACACAGGCTCTGCCAACAATCAGATTTCTGTTGCAGAATTTTGGTACAGATCACCAAACAGCTACATATCCATGGGTTTTAGTGAGTATGGGATATTCCTCTGTATTTTAGCAAGTGCTGCAGCTTGCTACTACTGAAACAGTACTTGCCAACAGCACAGAATGTCTCCTCCAGAGAAAAATATACTATAAATTTTGTAGCAATTGTCATTCCGTTTGCATTCCTTTCATAGACTGAAAATATCAGCATAAAAAGACTGAAATATCCAGCACAATAGCAGTATATGTTGGATTGATAAATTCTTTGTGAGAAATCAAAGCACACTGCAGTAGATGCAGTTATTAAAGACTGTGCAGGTATTAACAGAACGGTAAGTAGATCCCAACACATTCTGTGCTAGGCCTGTCTTTTGAAATAATAAAAATATATGGGTTCCTAAAAGAATTTCTCTTCACCCCAGCTTGCAGGGCACTCAGTTTTTAGTCATTTCTCTCAAGTCCTTCATAGTCTTACCGCAGAGCTGAAGAGTTCATGGAAAAGCTGTGAAATTAATCTAGCACACTGTATATTGCAGCAACTGCTAACCAAAAAAAATTAAGGAATCTTCAGATGCACAGCAAAATGACTTTCTATTACCAGGTTCTCATGCCAGCCAGTAATCCTTCACAGATTTTAATCAGGTGCAACGACAGAAGGCTGCAGTGAACTATGAGTCCCAAAAATATGTTATTAAGCAGGTGCAAAAATATCTTTCAAGCTTATGTACATGTCACAATGTAACATTCAGAGACAGGGTTTTTTTCCTGATTTTTATTTCCTGTTTCTTCCCCCAAACAAACTCACCAGCTATCATAAATGAGCCAGTGAAATGGAAAATTATCACTAAGAATATTGAAACAGTAGGAGTATCTTTCAATTGCTTCTACTCTAACTTTTATCAGCAAATGTTTCAGGTACTCTCTTGACTCAAAATTATGCACATGCACAAACTTTAACATTATAAACCACAAATTTATATTTATAGACTTTTTTTGTTCTTCCATATATGTATTTTACATTGCATGGAATAAAAGGTATGCCTCACACTACTCCCAACTACAAAAAAAGGTAAAAAACAAATATCAACAAAATTTTGCCATGTTTGTTAATACAGTGAAATTAATGGTTCTGTATTATATTAAAAAGTACGTCTCCTCAAACAAAAAAATGTTGCAAGTAGGTTCATCATAGCTGAAAATACAAATTCTCAAATACTGATTTCGTGATCATATGCTAACTCCATTTTTCCTATTCTTATTTACAGTAAGAAATACTGTCACTGTCTCCACTGTAGAGTACTGAGACAGTAAAGAGTATCACGTTATCATATGAGCTGCATCTGATACTAGAAGGACTCCCAGAAAGCTGTCAGAATTGCTGCTAAAGAGGAGAGCAAAAAATCACATTTTTATTTCCAGTATGAGGCTATACTTATAGCTTGTTTTTCACAGGCTGCTATTTATCAAGTACCACCCTTGCTAAAAATAGCACTATTACATTAATTGTAAATCAGAGAAATCTGAGAAAAAGAAAGGGACATTTTAACCAGGAAAGTGGATTCAGAATAATGGTTTCATCTGAGCCAAGGAAAATCAAGGTTGGAATTTTTAATGCTGGGATGGTTATTTTGCTGTTTTTCTGCACGTGTTACATGACTAAAAAGCTGTATTTTAACAACACCTTTTAAATTTAATACTTAATGTAAGATATGTCTAAATCACAGAACTTAATATATTAACTTGCCTACTTATTACAAAGAATATAATTTTGGATTACTGATTTTTATTCCTTCATGCCTATCAACTGATGATTAACATCTACTGCTCAAACACAGTTGTAATCCACAGTTCCATGGAAGCTTTCACATTGCCTTGAACATAGTTCATGCACATAACTTCACTTTTCAGCCATTATTATATTTCATTGCTTGCCCTCTAAATGCACTAATTTTAGTGTTTATTTAAGCAACTGTTAAGTACAGCAGCAAAGCTAGGCTGATAACCATCTGTATATCAAAGAGCCTAAGAACCATGAGCTCTTACGTGTTTCTTTTGGCTCCACTAAGTTCCTTCGGCTCACTGAGCTCCTGCAAACCATTTAGACTAGGATGCAAATTAAAGCATCTAAAATTCACTCACCTAAGTCTATTTAGCTACCATCTGTCATTTAGCTATTTACATCTGCTCAGCCTGAGCTCCTTTTACAGCCAATGGCAGGAGATTGGTTTTCCAGAAGGTGAGGCACCTTCTTGTGAAATTGGAATTTAAGACAGTCGTGATGAATTGCCTTCTGCAGGTATCTCCTCCTCTCCTTGGCCTCTGCAATAATCAGCTTAGGCTGGGGTGACCAAAACTTACGTGTCTCAGATGAATCCCAGCCTCAGCATGCTCACATGTCCACATGTTCGATGTTAAAGAGACAACAGAGAAACATTTGTCCTCTACACAACCATCTTGTGTTTTCAAATGAAGTGGTAGTATGAAAACTGACTCATAATAGCTCAAGGCATCAAATTCAAAGACATTTAGGCAAGCTTTGCATGACTATTGAAATTACAGCTATGTCCTAAATAACAACAAACAAATAGCATGCTGGGGCTTCACATTCTTTCACTGCCGAATGCCTTAGACAAATTACATAAAAACTGAGGAACAGAGAACACCTTGGCATACTAATTTCAACCCGAATCACGTGCAAAGCTCTGTATTCAAAACAAACTGTCAACCAGTCATTTCAGCTCTACTCAGAACCCTTGAGTCCTCAGTCACAAGGTCAGGTGCTTCCCAGTTTCTGTATGAACTTACAAGTGCATGCAGCACCTTCAGCCCCCAGACAGCTAAGGGGTAGCAGACAGTCATCACGATGACAACGTGAATAACCCAGGATTTATTGAGACCTCAGGTATTACGTGTCGTAGAGCCAGCCATCTCTCCACTGCTCTGCCAGTTTCTTCAAAACAATTAAATGGAGCAACAAAAGCTAATGAAAATTCTGGGAAGAAAGTGTAAATTGGTGAGGCTTTGGCAGTCCAGCTTCTACATGGCTGGCTGCCCCAGGAAGGGGAGTGGGATTGCTGCAGTCAAGCTTTAGGCACTTATGTCCAAACTAGTGCCATTAGGCTCTGTTTAATGGTCAAAAAAAGGGGGGAGGGCAGGGGAGGAAAGGGTATTTTCAGGTACTCTCTTGACTAAAAAGGAAAACTAGATGAGTACCTTACAGACTTATAGATCAGATGAGTCATATTGTAAGCAACAGACTAATATCAAGAACTAAAAAATAATAGACTGAATAGCTGGTATAAATCCTGTTGTAATTCTCATTTTAGGTCCACATTATCAGTTGTCTTCATGACTAATTTTTTGTGGGCAGGCATAAGACAATAGACCTGAGATAACAGAACCAAAGTACAGGTCAGAAATCATAGAATGGTCTGGGTTGGAAAGGGACCTTAAAGATCATCTAGTTCCAAGCCCTCTGCCATCAGCAGGGACACCTTCCACTAGACCAGGTTGCTCAGAGTCTCATCCAACCTGGCTTTGAACACTTCCAGGGAGGAGGCATCCATAGCTTCTCTGGTCAACCTGTTCCAGTGTCTCACTAGCCTCACAGCAAAGAATTTATTTGTAATATCTAACCTAAATTTACCCTCTTCCACTTTAAAGCCATTACCCCTTGTTCTATCACTACCTGTCTTTACAAAAGGTCTCCCCCCAGCTTTCCTGTAGGCCCCCTTCAGGTACTGGAAGGCCGCTATAAGGTCTCCCCGAAGACTTCTCTTCTCCAGGCTGAACAGCCCCAACTCTCTCAGCCGGTCCTTGTAGGAGAGGTGCTCCAGCCCTTGGATCATCCTCATGGCCTTCCTTTGGACTTGTTCTAACAGGTCCATGTCTTTCTTGTGTTGGGGGCTCCAGAACTGGACACAGTACTCCAGGTGGGGCCTTATGAGAGCAGAGTAGAGGGGGAGAATCACCTCCCTTGACCTGCTGGCCACACTTTTCTTGATGCAGCCCAGGATACAGTTGACCTTCTGGGCTGCAAGCACACACTGCCAGCTCATGTTCAGCTTTTCATCCACCACCACTCCCAAGTCCTTCTCTTCAGGCCACTCATTGCCCAGCCTGTATTTGTGCTTGGGGTTGCCCCAACCCAGATGCAGGACCTTGCATTTTGCCTTGTTGAACTTCATGAGGTTAGCACAGGCCCACCTCTCAAGCCTGTCAAGGTCCCTCTGGATGGCATCCCGTCCCTCCAGCGTGTCAACCGCACCACTCAGCTTGGTATCATCAGCAAACTTGCTGAGGGTGCGCTCAATCCCCTTGTCCCTGTCTCCAACAAAGATGTTGAACAGCACCAGCCCCAGTATTGGCCCCTGAGGGACATCACTCGTCACCGGTCTCCACTCAGACATCAAGCTGTTGACAGCAACTCTTTCAGTGTGATCAGTCACTAACTGTTACAGTAACTACCACAACAGAAAAAAAAATATTTAATAAAGGAAGAAGCTGTTAAGGCCAAGGTGTAACAGAGCGAAAAGATCATGGAACAAAATTCATGCATACACAGACAGACGTACACATGTTTCAGTATCAAACCAGTATTACTGGTAGTTAAAGGTTGAAATTCAAGGTTTCTGGTTTTACCTGGTTTCCAGCCCCCAATAATTCATCTTAAGTAGCAATTAGACATAAAAACTTTGTCTTTTCCCCACATACTGTCAAAAATTTTAAGAATATTTATGGCTAGGTAGAGATTTTCATGACCCTTGTTGAGCAGGCCATTGATCTCAATACTGCAGATGTAAAACCAAATAAAAAAAATCTCTTTGGAAAGCAAAATATATAGATAAGGGCAGATAACTTTAACCACAAACTTTGCTTACATAAACATAGCATATTCTGCACTTCAATACCGATGCCCTTGTAGGTTCATCCTAGGGCCCTTATTTACAACTAAACTAGAAACATGGTGAAAATTAAAGGCGAGCAAAGCCTACACGATGAAATGATACAGGCCTCTGTGTCTTACCACCTGAAAACACTACAACGCACAAGAGTTAAACCAGTTTAAAGCAGAAGGTCATAGCATAGACAACTGTTAAAAACAACCACTGGCCTTAGTGCTTCAGAAAGGAAACGCTGTAATGGTTGTGTGAGAAACTGCAACTTTATTGACAAGATACTTCCCTGCTATGAGTTAGCACAAACACATGAAAAATTGAAAGAAAATGTGACATCACCTAATATGATTTTTTTTTTCTTCCAAGATAAGCATTTATCTCTTCCAAAAATCTCTGCCAAAATAAGCAAAGAAAACCAGAAAGATTTATGTTCAGGGGCACCACTACAAAAGTTGAAAGAAGTTTAGCCACTGTCATCAGTAGGAATGTCTTGTAGTAAAAACACTAGTGGAGAGCTCAGCACAGCAGACACTTAACATTTACTCAGTTAAGTATACAGTGGAGGACCAGATTACCAGCTAAGAATAAAGACTTTGAAACAAAAAGGGATCTACAACACCTGAACACTTATTGTGCTGTTGTCCCCTCTGCTTCAACTTCCCCAACTTTGAAAGAGTAAATCCTTCTGTACCTGCCTCCTTGATATCATGATGGATTCCTGGTTGGTCACTTCGACATTTCCATAGTAATAAAATGAAATAAAAGTTTGTCTAGCTTTTCACATTGATTATTGCAGTTGAGGATGCAAACCTGCAGTATTTGCATTTGAATTGTTCTGAAAGGAGTAATTTTTGAGCTGAAATGCTCAGGCTCAGTTTTCACTCAAAGACAAACTTGTAAGGACATTTTTCAGATGCCTTTTTAAGACCTGAAAGCCTGAAATCTTTCACATACACTTAACTAGGAAATTGAAGCATAGATAGATGCAGTGATAAGAATACAAACTCAAAAAATAAAAAGTGCATAGGTGTTCCAGCTCTCATTTTTGCTTTCTCAATAAGTACTTACATTAATAATATACCATTGTAAGACTGATTATATTGACTTTATGACATGCTGAGAGCTTTCTGGAAGGTGTTGCTTTTGGCAGAAACACATAGCATTATATCATATGGCTAATGGTAGAACCTATCAAAACCAGACTTAAATCATTACTACAATAGGTAATACCAAATTGAAAGTAATAAAGAAAGCAAGACACATTTTACTCAAAAAAAACAAACAAAAAAAAGATATTGCAATAATATGTTTATTTTAACAGCCTAGAAAGTCTCTCCTAGTGACTGCATCTGTTTCATTTACCCAGATGGGCCTACGCATCTGTTCAATTTCATTTAGCAGCTTGAAAAAAAAGGAAGCAAAGTTAACAACAAAAGCAAAATCTGAAGAGTTTCTGGGGTCTCTCTGTGACTCACAGCCTGTACACAGCCAAACTACATTAGCTCGCTTTTCAGTGGTAGACTTTGCTTTGCCAAATAAAATACAAACACATCTGAAGGGAATGACGACATACATTGGAGGCATCAAATCTGCACCAAAAATTGGTTGGGGCTTTGTGCATGTAGAACTGTTTGTTATTTGTGACTAAAAGCTAGTTCTATTGAAACAAAATAAAATCATTCACAAGCAACACAGCTTTTTAAATTACTACAAAGGAGATGTAGTTTTGATTTGAATTGGTTGGATTTTAACACGTTCCAGTTAAGTTGGGGTTGGTGAGGAGGACTCCACTTCCTTTAATTTTTACAGTTAGATATGCTGTCTAGATCTTTATTATAGGAATTCAGCTTCCCAAAATATTACTCTTCTAATAATATTTATGCAAATACAGAATGCTTCCAAAAATCTTGAAGTGCATATCTGTGTGGCAAAATATTTTCTTAAAAAAAAAAAAAAATATTTTAGGCTTTATAGTGCTCTCCTCCAAAACAATTCAATGTTCTTGTTCTTTTATCTCCAAGGATCTAAACAAACTTTTTTAAACCTCCTCTCTCATGCTCCTCCCCCTTTTATTCCCAAGTCATGAAACAATATGAGACATATACCAAGTCTACAGTCTAAGAAAGAGGCAAATATAATCAGATCAGCAAAATTTCCCAGAAACAGAGCTAAGTATCTGCAATTTTAATTAGAGGTGTAGCATGATGATCTAAAAGAAAATAGATCTTATAAACCCACTCGGAAGCACAAGGGCAAGAAGAAGGTTCCTATAAAGCATGTGCTAAGAAATAACACAACAAACTAGTGCTGAATATTCTTGCCTTGCTGCAGCACTTGCTGCAAAGCCTAATGACGCTAAAAGTACCAGGTTTTGTTTTGTCCTCTGTTTATTTGATTGATAGGCTTTTTGTAATTGTTAAGAAACTGTCTACAAACATCAATCCAATTGTCATTTCAAAACAGTAACACCTGGATTGATCTCACTGCATCAGATATGTTCCTCTCTCCAAAATAAGACATCTACTCATGCTTACAATCCATGCAAGAAAACACTCTGGCACAGTCAGAGTAGGCAATGTCATGATTCTCCTTGGCTTATAACTTTTGTGTCAGGATTGGATCTCTCACTTGCTTCTCAGCTATCCCAGCTGGCACTCAGTCCTGACTCTTTCTCAGTAACATCTCTCTGCCAGTGCATTTTTTTCTACACCAGTTTCTCCAAGCTCCTGTTCCTTTGCATCTTAATTACCAAACCACTCACTTATCTTGTCTTAACCAAGACCTTCTCCTCCAGCATCTATTTTGTTAAAATACAAATACAAGAACAATTTCCCTAAACTTTTGCTTTGAACCTGTTGTCACCTTCCTCATTGCCTTTCTGCTTTTCCTCATACTTCCCCAGACACTGCAAATATCACTTACTCCCCCTTGTCTTTGGATACAGCTCACAGTGCAAATGCAAAGAGACTGCCTAGCTGTTTGCTCCATATATGAGCAAGTGACCCAAAGCAGCCAACCACAGTCCACAGGCCATGCAGCTTCACCAGATGTGTCAAATAATCACCTGAATTTGTCACACAGCTGCTCAGTGTGTGCTACCTGAGATATGCAACAACTGGTAGCTCCTTCTCTAGCAACAGCAACACACTTAGGAACAGAGAGGCTAGAGGAAGTCTCTACATAATGCCAGTTTGTATGTATATCTTGACTATGTGTAATTAATAACAGAGTTAAGATATACAGTATCTGGTTAAAAAGGAAAATTATTGGGAGGGGACAGGCACTAAGAAGGGCTGAACAGCAAATGACAAGAAAATCATCTATACATTCAAGGGAAGTTTATGTGATTTCATACTTTACTGCCTCCATGTAATTTTTAAGAAAACTCCACACAGTTCAAAAATCCCTTGTAGCAAAGCTTTATGTTACTCACACCTTTAACATTTATTGGAAATATTTCATATTAAAAAGCAAATATAAACACCTAATTTCTACATAAAAAGAAGAGTTTATGTACAAATACAGCACAAGCATTTTGTTTGATGTTATAGCTGCTTGCTGCCTAAGAAGCTTTTGCAGTTTAGAACATTTATATTAATTTTCTAGAGTATTTAAGCAAGCTCCCTGTCAAATCCAGAAAACAAGCTACATCTCCAAGAACAATTACATACAAGTGAGATGCTTTTCGAGGGGATTAAGATCCTTTAGAATCATGCAAGCTTTAAAGATATTTGAATATGAAAGTAAATATTTACATAAAAGAGGGTGGTTTGTGGAGAAAAAAAATCTAAAACTAATTTCCTGGGGTACTTTAGTAGTCCTTTCCACATGAACACAGTCATTGCCTTCTTGTACACAAATTAGCAGCATGCATTCAGAAGTGGAAGATGATTCCTGAACAGTTGTTCAAGAGCTTGGGCCAATAAAAAAGTACATGCTACTTAAACCTCGGCAAGCCCTCAGATATTTCTAAAGGACACACGAAGAAGCTACACGAGTGCTATGCCTGCAGCTCTCAGCTTCAGAGATATGTCTTGCTTCAAATCCTCCTTTCATCTCAGACTGCTTTTCTCTTCTCTTTAAGGCAACGAGCGTATGCAAGTATGGAAGGAGGGAGGAGGATGTGCTGCACTGCAAAGCGCCAGCAACAAAGCTCAGGAAGATCCTTGTGGCTTCCACACCAAGTGTGAGAGAGAAAGTCAGCTGGGAAAATGCCTAATGAACTACATTTATTTTTCCCATGGAATGAATAAAGTGCAATATTGAAATCTTGTTACAATTTATGATTGTAAAAGGCTTCCTAGTTAAAAACAAAGTAATGACTTTGGCCAGGTATTCCTCCAATGGGAGATAAATACACTGACAAAGTTAAAGAGTAGATTTAATTTGAATTTAACTAGTGTTTGTTACTTTCCCTGTTTTAAGACAGGTTTAGAGGGGAAGGGATCTCTGGAGCACCTCTCCTATGAGGACAAGCTGAGAGAGTTGGGGCTGTTCAGCCTGGAGAAGAGAAGGCTTTGAGAGACCTTATAGCGGCCTTCCAGTACCTGAAGGGGCTACAGGAAAGCTGGGGAGGGACTTTTTACAAGGGCAGCAATAGGACAAGGGGTAATGGCTTTAAACTGGAAGAGGGAAGGTTTAGATTAGATATTAGGAAGAAATTATTTACTGTGAGGGTGGTGAGACACTGGCACAGGTTGCCCAGAGAAGCTGTGGATGCCCCCTCCCTGGAAATGTTCAAGGCCAGGTTGGATGAGGCTTTGAGCAACCTGGTCTAGTGGAAGGTGTCCCTGCTGATGGCAGGGGGGTTGGAACTGGATGATCTTTAAGGTCCCTTCCAACCCAGACCATTCTATGATTCTATGTTTATTTTATTCTGTATGGCCTTTCGTTTGATTGGTTTTGTTTGTTTTGAAGATAATTGGCTAAATGCTCTCTGTTTTCATAGAGTTTACTTAGGTTCATATTTTTCCATTTTTAACAAGTTGACATTCCCAGGATAAATCATAGATGATCCATCTATTGTTATGTAAAATTCCTTTAGTCATCTATAAAACATATTTTTTAAATGATACACAAGAACAGGACTCACTGTTTATTCTGAAAAGAAGACACCTTTGTCTTACCTACTTCTGAATTCCACAGACAAAAGTTCTCAAAAGTGTAATTACCACAAAATCTTCTTTATAGAGTAAATAAAAGTAACTATAACTACAAATTTCTTCCTTGTAGGGCAAGGAGAGGGCTCTCCTTCTGTTCTTTTCAGTAATTGCATTGTTGAGTTTGTTTTGCTTATTTTTAGTCCTAGAGTTCCCTAAAATAAATTTCCAAAATTCCACAGAAGTTAGTTAATTTGGGGTAACATTTTCTGAAGGTTATTAAGAGAGACAGATATTAAATTCTCCTCTATCATTCCTTGTATTTGCAACCTACATTATTAAAAAATACCTGTCTTTCAAAAACCTAAACATCATTTTCTGTTCTGCATAAAAGTTATAATTTTTAATGGAAATAGAAACATTTGATATAAAAAAAAAAATCCTTTTAGCAGAAACCATTTTTGGGTTAAAAATGTCTTCATAGATACTTTCAATGAGCTCTAGTATTATTACAGCTACAAAATTGACCTCCAGTTAAAAAAAAAAAAAAAAAAAAATCCATCTGGTTCTCAAGAACTGGAGATGACTCATTTTTGCCTCACCACTGCTGCTATCTTTTGGCATATTTTCCTATACACGTGCCAAATTTAGCAAATTTCTCTGATCTCCAGCTACAGAAAATGACTCTGATTGCATTTAGATGTTCAGGTTTTGCCAAGTTGTTACCTACTTCAGGTTTTTTAACTTCTGGAATACAGACGTTTAGTAGAAGTGTATATATGGAGTATTTAATTCATGGGTACAAACAACACAATAATATAATTTTTAGCATTGCTGTAATTCATTGGCTGACTGTTCTGCAAATACATCTTTTAGATGTTGCTTCCTTTTTTTTTTTCCCTTCTCTCTTTTTCTTTTTTTTTTTAATAAAACATTTCCAGGACTTCTATTAACTATTGCAATCCTCAACAGAGTGAATAGCCATCACATACCAACATACCAGAGAAGACAGACAGGGTGCTATTTTTCCACCTCCCCTCTCCTTATCCACACTCAGATGGTGTGCACACTGAATCCATCACGTTGCCATCTAAGGTCAGGTTTAAATCCAAGATCCAAATCCCACACTGTTCACACTGTGAACTAGGACAGTGGAACCTTTTCCTTACTGAGGATCAGGCATCCCTCTCAAACACCCTTAGTGGATTTGATGCTATGATGTATCAGCATTATCAAATAATAATTAGAGAGAGTACCAGGTTTCCCTTATTCACAGTTAAATCTGTAAAGAAATCACTTCAGTTTGAGCTCCTGCCAGGTTAAGCATGAACACAAGTACATTCAATGCCTCACCTCTGCAACCTTCAGGGAGTGAGCACATGAATACCCATGCATGCAACAGCCAGCTCTGCCAGCAGTTATTCATACATAGGTCTTTCTCCAGTACAGTGAGGATACTTCAGTTCAGTTCAGCGCTGCTGGCAAGCACACAGTTAAATGCACCTGACAGATCTCAGAGAAACAAGAACAAATTCAAGGGGCTGCATGGGCATCTCTGCACAGAGCTACAGGAAGGTGAACTCAAGCCAACCACCTTGTCCTTTATCTATGTACCAAAAAATATTTAACCTAATTAAGCTATATACTAGATGATGCTACTGGCAATATGGCATCTATGTTATCATCATATACAACAAATAACTACTTCCATTTGTATTTTAATATCTTGGTAACACAAATACAAAATTTTATGTCCTAAAAAGATTTAAGTGTAAAACTTAGGGTAAGTCAGTCTTTTCTTATTGGTATCAAGGATCTGTTGAGATCTCAGATTTCTTACATTACTAAACTAGGGTAAGCTTATTTGCTTTTATTCAAAGTCATCAGAAATGAGAATACAGAGAAAAGCTGCATCATATGTGACATGAAAGAAAGCACTTTATCATACTAATAAAGTTCACACTTTAACACAACAGCTGATATATAAAGCAGTATATAAACAATTAGTAAAATTACTGGAATAAATGAATTAATGGGGTGAACAGGTAAGGTGCACAGACTTTCAAGAAAATAAAAATATTATTGATCCATAACCATGCAGCTCTCAAAGGTTGACCCCCGAGAAATTTGCTTCCATCGGTAATAAAGAATGTGGCAAACTAATCAAATCACTTAAATCATTGCACAGTTACAAGATCCTTAGTGTTCTGCTGAGTCTATCCATAATATAAATTAGCAGTTATACAGCTTGTGTCTTTTCAAAAGTCTTTCTAAAAAGAGATCAGGTACTTACTAGAACTGACTTTACTAACTGTTAGGAAACTCCATCCAAGAATCCTACATCTAGGTTGGCAATGTGCTGTAACTATGCAGGTATGCAATGAAACCACACCAAAAAAAAGCCCAAGAAAAAGACTTGAGCTGATACCTTCCTCAGCAGTAGTCCATTAGTTAATTAAAGGGGGACCATCATCTTCACATGACCACTTCAAAAGTGGAAATGCAGCATTTTCAGAAGAGGAAGACATTGAATCTCACTGTTGCTGTGTGTAGTATTTAGGTAAATGGCAAGTCAATTCTGTGAACAGACATTGGACTTCAACTTTGTCAGCAGCTCCATCTACTGCAAAATGCTAATGGGTTTGTTCTTCCAGACACTGACGGGACTTGTAGCAGAGAGCTGCGTGGCTTACACTGTTACACATGCTCTGTTAAGCAGAAGGACATCACCTCTGACTCTACGAGCTGCAAACTGCTGGAGGCTGGAAGAATCTTGTGGGCAAGTACCACGACATGCTTGCACTATTCACCTCCAAACATCCCAGCTTACAGTTGCCTGTCTCTTACTGTGTTTATTTCAAAAACTCGAATCTTATTAATACCACTGGACTTCAAAATCTAGCTTTGCAAATGTTCTTTTTCATGTTGTGTTAGAAACCGCTGTAAACATTGAAAGGCAAGTACAGATGATCCTTTTTTTTTTGTAAGTGCTTGAAGAGACATGGACCAACTGAGATAAAGTCAGATCCTTCCACACTGGGGGAAAAAAAAATAAAAAAAAATAAAAAGGAGAGAAAGATTAGGAGGGGGGGAAAGGAGGGGGGGAAAGGAGGGGGGGAAAGGAGGGGGGGAAAGGAGGGGGGGAAAGGAGGGGGGGAAAGGAGGGGGGGTAAGGAGGGGGGGAAAGGAGGGGGGGAGAGGAGGGGGGGAAAGGAGGGGGGGAAAGGGGGGGGGGAAAGGAGGGGGGGAAAGGAGGGGGGGAAAGGAGGGGGGGAAAGGAGGGGGGGAAAGGAGGGGGGGAAAGGAGGGGGGGAAAGGAGAGAACTGCTCTCCACAGAGATGATGTTCACATATCAAAACAACAGCACTACAGCTGTCTACATTATTGGCAGGGCCCTGCAGTCCCTACAGAAGCCAGTGACTGAATTCACACTGACTCTCAAGTTTCCAATATCTGCCGAACAGGCATTGTTAGCCAGGGCTCTGGGTGGGCAGACTCTGTGGCAAAGCTGCCCCAAATGTCTCCAGTTTCTCCAGTCCTGATTCTGTGAGCAAGTCAGGTGTCTCTAGAATTTTACACATTAGTTCTAATATAAACATCAGCTATTTTATTGTAACAAACAACTCACATTAAGAACAATTCCTCCATGTTAATTTTCTGATTCTCCTTTTTTGTTGTATACTGCTAGAATAACAGATGGACTTTTAAGATTAAAGGAACTAACATCCAGACATAAAGAAAGTAACGTTCCCGCATCCTTCTAACTCACATCCTATTTAAAGCTCAAAAAGTATGCACAAGTCCCAAAATTCCCTCTTTACAAATCTGTATCTACAACCACTTATTTAGACAGAAGCCAGAATGGTCACAAAAATGACAGCAATTCATCAGAGTCATGGTACTTTCCTTGGACTTTCTTACATTTCAGATTGCCCTAGTTCGAAAAATCCCTTTTATAGTTTAACTAAAATAAAGTAATCCATGAGGAAAAAATGTTTAAAGAAAAATCCACAAAACTTCCTTTGTTGTCTCATTAACATGGCAAACAAGATTAACAAACTATTTACTGCTTAAGATGATACAAAGGAGAAAAATATTCTTCAAACTAGAGACAAAACATACAGCAGAAAAACAGAAGTATAGTACAATCCAGTGGCACAAAATAACCGCATTAGCTGGAAGCTTTATAATACGTGGCCACGTGACCACTATCCCACAACTACAGCAATCTGTCACAAACTCAGATTAGCAAACTAAGGACATTATATATCCCAAGCCCCTAACTGAAGGATGCTATAGAATCAAGGATCTTCCAAGATAACAATCAGAAGGTTGGTACAAAGCGTGGCAGGAAGCAAACACTGAAATTCTGAGAATACCTGAATTGAGGGCAGCAGAACAAGAAAATACAGGAAAGAGAATATTTTTGTGTTTGCTGTCTAGTCTTGTCCAATCCAGTCACAAAATAGAGGATACACAGTATTAAGCAAGTTATGGAAGACTTTCAAACATGCTTAATAATAACTCCTAAGGCTCAGCATAATAAAAGGTTATTGAGAAATAACTGATACCTTCTTTGCAGTCTGAACAGTCTTTTGATAAATTTAGCACTTGAGAGTTGCTGAAACTCTAGAAAAGGCTTATTGATTTTTTAGGGAAAAAAAACCCTCAAGTTAATAAGATAAAATTTTAATTTTTAAAGGGGTTTTTTTTCTTTTTTTAAAAATCATTGCCCTCTTACAGCAAAAGGGAAATTACAGTAATGCCTCTAGACTTTAAATCATTGTTATATTTTAATGGAAAACTGTTTTTCTAATATAGAAAATGCACAATTATAGGTATCCTCTCATTAATGGCAAAAAAAAAGGTACACTGAACCAGTATAAGCATGATAGACTATTTCCTTTTCCATCCCTCCACTCACAGAAGAAATCAGATCTACTCCTACTTGAAATGGAAGTGCTTAAGTCATTCTTGCTATTATGCAAATTTAACATTAAACTGTTAATACTTAACTGCCAAACAACAGACAACCCTTAGAAATCAAAACAGTATGCATAAGCCAAAAAAACAGCAAAGAGAAATGAGAATGTTTAAACACAGAGGCCAAGTATGGATTAAAATTGCAAGTATCTCTGAAAAATTAAGCATATTATAAACATGATTTTTAAAACAATACAGATGAAAGAACTGAGATAGACTTGAAGAAGAAATAATTCTGGTTCTTCAGAACACAGTACAACATGGGTTCCTCAAGAGGAAAAGCCCTGATATCCAGCAGACCAACTTACAATAAAGTAATAAAGTGTCACCTGGGTGGAAGATGGCTGATCCAGGAGTCCTGGGCTTCAACATTAAAATATGGGAACCTCTCTTCTCTTGGTTAAATTACCAGATTCATTAATTTAAAAGTTGTTAGGAGACTAAAATCTCTTTTACGTGGTTCCCTGGTCCTTACAAGACAGCAGAATTACGTACACTATGGAATTGGTGGAATTACGTACAATATGGTTGGATAACTGTACACAGTTAAAATCTATTAAAAACAATTGTTTAGGCTAATGTCTATGCTAGTTAAGCAACAAAGTGAGCAATAAAAATAACAAAAAAATCATTTTTCTCTTCTAATACGTCTGTAACAATATGCAGGAGTTTGATATGAAAACCAAATAAGTAGCCCAGACAGCTGATTTGTCTTCAGCAATTCAATGGGTCATTCCAGAGAGCAATCTTCTTGCAATATACAGAGTTCTTTGGAAATAAAGAAGCTACATCCAGAGGCCTGGGTTCAAAAAAGCATTTAGCTCTTCAGTGTGTACATTACTTCAAATAAGTAGGAAGTTAGCCAAAAGGTTTTGCTGAGTCTGAACTATGTTTTGCCACACATAGAAACAGAATGGGTCTGATGGGAGACGATAAATACACAAGTCAATATATAAATTTTAACTCTATTAAAATATGCACTCAGTCCTACACCCTCACAAGATCATGCTACTTCTCTGCATCTCTGTTTTTCCATTCACATTACAAGGGTCTCCCTCTCTTCTGTGAAGCACTTTGAGAACAAGGAATAAATAAGAAACATTTATTATGACAGTGTTGTTCTACAAACAGTTAATCTAGGCCTCAAGTTGCATGTGATTTCAGACACAGCATAGCAAAAACAAGTCTCTTATTTAAACTAGCAAAACCATCTTAATAAAGTGCTCTGATTCATAATGTAATTTCTAAGGCACTATTACTGGAAATAAAATTTTCACTCTTCAAGATAGCCCAGTTGTATCTCCTCTATATTAAGTATAATTTCCAAGTAATAAACACACTGAACTAAAATTTAAAGCTGTATCTTAACTACTGTGAAGCAACGATACACTGAAATACAGTTAGAGCTCACTCATAAAACAGGACAGTGCTTAATTAAATTATTTGTAATGTTAACTATAGATAAAAAAATCTGACAGTTTTAAATATCCTGAACTGTGTAAGATTTTTTTTTCTACACATACGAAGGAAAAAAAAGCAATCTATTTTTTCCTATAACAACCCAAATTATTTTTTGTCTGTAGTCTCCTTGAGAAACTATAGCAACTCATAACCATTATGACTTCAAATGAAAACTACACAGAAGACATATTTAATTCCCTCATCCCTTACCTAATCTGGAAAGGATATATATTTTAATACTTATATTCCTTACATAGTCATATTTCCAGTTTTTAGATTTAACCCTAACGTATGCTCAGAATGAATGGTATGTCCTGAGGGATGCTTCCTTCATCTTCTGGCTAACCTTCTTGCTTAAGAACAATAATGATTTAGTTTAATAGAAATATACAACCATTTCATTATATAACTTAGAACAAATAAACAAAATTATATTGCCTTGCTATTTTCAGTAATAATACAAAGCATTAACTAAAATGCTGGAATTAGTGATATGGAAAAGAAACAATCATTATTTCAATACCAGGAGATATCAGCATATGGCAGCAATAAATAGAAGCAATTATGTGGGTTTTTAAAAAAATGGAAATACACTGAATCAGAACAAGTGATGTTGGCATAGGTTAAAAGATTCTACTTGAAATCATCAAAGTTTCAAGAATTATTAAAAAAGAATTAGTTTTAAATATTAAAAAATTCAGATTTATGACAAACTGTTCATATTAGGCCAAACCTATCCTTTAGCACAACCACAGAGCTACCTCATCTTATTTTGTATTAATAGTTAATGCAAAAGAATGATGTGAGTAACATTCTCAAAGTACAGACACCTTTTACACCATGATCACTTTCATTTGCCATTGTTCCAACTTTTTATTGTGAAACAACAAAAAAATTGTGTTCATATAGGTTCATTGAAAGAAACATTGATCACATTTTGAACTAATAAGTAGTGAAGCCTGTCCTGTCTCTTGCATATTTTACTTCAGCACCTTTCATAAAGAAGTCCATACAGGAGACATAGCAGAATGCTGCAGCAGTAGCAGAGCTTCTGCTGGACTGAGAATCAGTATCGCAGCACCCTCTTGTACTGAGGAGGCTTCTGCAGCTGTGGGAATATGCCCTAATATGCAAAAGCCAGTGGTGGCAATTGGAGATTCAGTGAGAGGGTTTGCAAAGTCCAAGGGAACAGGTCCATAACTCATCCACCAAATCCAAAGACTGCAGAATTTGCCAGAAAGTTAGACAAGTTATAGTTGGGTGTGAAGGAGAGGCGTTCGAGGTCACCATGCCTGTTGGCACTCTAGAAAGAAGAGGGGAGTGTAGGAGGGATGTTCTGAAGGCTACATTCAGTGTCTTAGGTATAAAACTACAATGCTTCCAAATCCATGTGCAAGGTACAGGAAAAAGGCCGAGAAGAGTTATGTTAGGAACTGGAGAAATAAGGAATAAATGGGAAAGCCAAGTCAGACCACCTGCAATGCCAGCTGACTAACACATGCAATAGTGAACAACAAAGCATGGGCAGAACTTACAAATGCTTCTACAGTAGTATTAGAAACCTAAAAATATGGTAGATAGGAGAACTCAGATGCCAGGCATTAAATTACAACCCCAAAACAGCAGGTGCCAAAGAAACATGGTGAAAGGCATATATCAGTGGGATACGAGATTGACAATCTACCAGCCTTTCAGGAATGACAGAACAGTATCTGTGGGTGGAAGAGTGAGATTGGACATAAAGGACAATAAAAATGCAAATGGTTAAAATTACCCGGGGGGGGGGGGGGGGAGGGGGGGGGGGTGGACAAAGTAAACCTTGTGAATTCCATATACAAGTAATGAAAATGCAGTATTGGGACCCTAATACAAACTCCATGACAAGAACAATTACTTTGATCAGGAGATATTATTTCAGACACAATAAATTCAAGACATGCAGAAACAGCAAATTTCAACTACCCATATGGAGTCTGGACTAGTGTCACACCAGGACAAGATGTGAAAATGCAGGTTTTGGATGCAGTGACTGGTTCCTAAAAACAAGTCATAGAAACTCCAAGAAGAGATGGTCTTCAGGCTTTTGGAGGAGCAGAGGACTTGTATCAACTTTTAAGTGGAAGGACTTGTCTTTAAGAGTAATCACAAAACAACTAGAATTTACATTGAAAAAATAATTATGGAGAATGCCAATAAACTCAGCATAATTATACTCAATTTCAAGAAAGGATATAACTTAGAAATTGTACAAGTAATCAAAATAAATTAACAAAACCAAAGTGGACCAAAAGTAGTCCAAAAAGCAAGTAAGATTGCCAACAGCCCACAGGCTGTTCAAAAACCACTGTACTAGATGACCAGATAAAACTGCCTACCACAGTTCTAAAAGAAAACTAAACAACCAGATAGACATCATCTTAGCTCAACAGAAAAGTAAAGGAGATAATCTCAGATAAAAGGTCTGTTAAACTGTTAAAAACACCTGGAAGATTGTCCAAACAATCCAGACATAAAGGGCAATAAAAGGCACAGAAGCCATGATAGATCAAATGTACTAGAAATAAGGGGAAGAGAAGGAAGAATTTGAAAAAATCCTTGCAGTTTACAACAGATGGAAGGAAACTGTCCCACTCCCACCCATTTTAGGGTTTTGTTTCTTTTGTGGGTTTTTTTCATTGTTTGGTTTTGTTGGGGGGTTTTTGGGGGGAGGAGTGGAGGTTGTTTTTAAACAGAGAATCTCTCATTAACTTCTGGAATTTTTCACAGGGTGTTGTCTAAATAGATAGTATCTGCAGGAACAAAAGAGGATTAGGAAAACTGGTGGTCAGTAATTTCTCCATGGCCAGACACTAAAGAGAATATGCACCGATGTCCTCTGTAACAGCCCCAATGCAACAGCTATGGATGCTGGAGACCTGAGGGGAACAGACTGTAGAAAGAGTTCAGGCTCACGTACTGTCCTGAAATAGCACCTTCTACTGCCACTGTCAGAATAGAGAATGGATGGCCCAGTGGTCTGACCCAGTAGGGCACTTCTTACCTTATAATATTCTTAGGAGCCCATAAAAATAAAAAAAAAAAAAATTAAAAAGTCTAAGTGAATTATGAAAACAGAAGAGTGAAAGTTAAGAGGACATAGTTACTATGTTCAGAGTATAATATTAACCAGAAGCCAGTCCCTGGTACAACGGGCTTCCCTTCATCACCTAGCTTTTGGAAATGGCTCCAGCAATGTTCCTTTCTCAAGTCCAGCTTTTTTGGGGGGGCTAGATGACTAAACAAAGAGAAAAAACAGCTGCATGTACTTTTCTACTGTAAGATGGTAGACAAACTGTGGGAAACCACTGCAGCTCAAATTTAATTTAAAGAATAGAATAAGCAGAACAGGAAAATCATTTAATGAAAATAGAAACAATACAGTTTACATTTTCAAAAATATTATATACAATTATAAATTAATATATGCATTACTTAACATTAATTTTTCTGAGTGAGCAACTCAGAGGTTTGCTATGTAATTGTGTTTGGGGAAGGAAAAGTAGTCCCTGAGGTAAATTCTAAATAAAGACTGGTCTGACACTAGGAACATATTTGAAGGCTAAGTCATCATTAGTAATAAAACTAATGACATTTGTTTGCTTGTACTATATTGACAGTTTATAGAGGGGCAGTGGTGTTTCTAGACATAAAAGATTTATTCCAGAGAGCAAGTAACTACTTCAGCAACAAGCATTAGAATTATTCTCATAAAGTTAATGTTATCCTTATGCAATGAATGCAAAATCAGATGGCCCAGTTAAATGAAAACAGACTCCTGTAAATGCTGCATTGCTTCAAAACTAGCTTTGATCATGCTGCTCCTGAAAGTTGACATGACGAAAAAATTAATCTCCTACTGTAGTGTTTGCTCCTTCTTTGGACAGCCATAGCAATCAGTGAGGGGATCAAAAAGATAATTTTGTGTGTGTGTGTCTCCTTTTGCTCTGTGTTTGTCTCTATCTCATCTGCCTCTAGAATTCATCTTGTCTTATGTGGACATAAACACATAGAAAGAGCTGGATTTTCGCTACGTATCTGTGCAATGTGTAACATAATGGGGATAAGAAGTATGATAAATGTCTCTAAGGGCTACCACTCTATAAACACACTGCATACAAATACACATGCATGTACACTAAGATCTTTTGTAACACTAATAGTACTTGAAATGTCTCATGACACTGTGGGGGGGAGGTATTTTTAAAAACTAAATCATCACAGAGATTCAGTGTAGTTTTTCCTGCTTTGCCACCCTAGCTTTTCTTCCCCCTGTGACCAAATCAGTGGATAATCAGAATAGTCATTCCACTCACTCTACTCCTCAAAACAAAGCATGCAGTATAAAGTCAGAGTACAGACTTGTCCTTCAGACAGACAAGAGCAAAAAGAAATAGTCACTTGGCTGCACAAGACCCCTTACCCAGGACAAGCTAAAATCTGCCTTCTTCTCCAGCAGACAAGAAGCACAGCTGCCATCCATATGGAAGCAACAGCTATCCTTCATCAGCTTGATGCTCTTTTCATTCACTATTGAGATAAAGTAACAGGAAAAATTGAATTTGTTCTATTTTACAAATGCTGTATCACAGGAAAAGGGAGTGAATGAACATCAACTGTTCAAATATTACAATTAGCTGAAACAGGAAACGCACATACAAAGAAGTGAAGGCTTTCTGGCTAAGGCAATGGACTAAATATTTTCTCCTTTCTGATGACAGTAAATACTCTGTCTCAGTTCCTTATCCCTAACATGGGGATAAGAATATAGTAGTTCCACACACTGTAACACTGCTGTCTGTGTAAACTCATAAAATATTTTTAAAAGATGACACTAATGTAAACAAGGCCACAACAGGGCCAACAAGGCTATTCATAACTTACCAAAACCTCAAGTCACAATTATGTTTCTCATCTCTCAACTTATTTGGACAGATAAGTAACAGAAGAAAGCACAAGGAGGTATACAAAGGATATAGCAAAATTAAACTCATTCTACTCATTCTTTTCCTTCATTCTGAGAAACTTTAACTTTGGGATGTTTTGATGCAAAGTTAATAAAAGCTCTGAATCATTCTGCACAGGGAATTATATTAAAATAATGACATCTGATTGCAGATCTATTACTAAGTCTGTTTAGAAGCATGTAAATCTGTCAGGTTGCAATCACCAATCAATGCTGCGTCTATTTGCAAATTCCAGGAACTAAGACTATCCATAGCACCCTGCGTGGCTCAGACGCAGTGAGCCACCTCTTAACAAGTTCTATTGTTTTTACTGATGTTACTTTATGCTTTTATCACAGGCTTTTTGGCTGTTCTGGCAGCTTTCAGTGACAGTCTAGTGCAGAGTAGAGTTGTCCTAGATTTGTAAAAGTCTCCACATGGATTGTCTACCTGACAGCAGGAGCACCAAGACTCGTCTCTAGGGTTTTACAGAAAAGAGTCCTAAACCCCTTCTCCTCATGAACTTGCAGAGAAGCATTGGTGAGTGCCACTCAGAAGTCACTCATTCACTTTCTGTTAAGAGCAAAAGTCATTGCCTCAAAGGGACAGCTGTGTAGCAAAATCTTGTGTGACATTAAGTTCCTACATGAATAATTATCCTAGTGCCTCACAACTACTGTTGAAACAGTACCTTTAAAACACAGTTGTGAAGCAAAACTATTACTAGTAGTAGTATTCAGCATGGAGAATCAAAAGACCTGCATGAAGCATTGAAAATCTATGACAAAGCCAATAATCTAATAAAGGTTTTTCAGAAACCATGTCTAGTGCCTGAACTATACTTTCTACCATGCAACATTAAAGAAAAAAAAATTTAGGCCCTAGAATGGAGAAGTTTACGAGACGCTACAAGGGATATCCTGGGTCAATGAATGAATCCCCTGCCATTGCAGATATCACATGATATTATTGCCTTAAATTCCCTCCATTTTAAATGTACCTGTGCTTTCTCTTATACAGATCTGAACAAGGAGGCTAATCATCATGATGGCTAGGAAATTTATTTCCATTTCCACCCTACATTTTATTTTTATCCAATGTATGTGTTCATGTAACAAAGTTCCTGAGCTTCTGTAATTCTGTTTTTTTCCTCTCTGATATATTATTCCTCTCAGAGCAATTACATTTCCTTTTGGCCTTAAAATTTCCTACACTAAGAAGCCACTATCTTCTCATTTACCTCATAAAATAAGTTCTCTATCATATTTTCCTCTGTCTCTTCTTCATTTTGGTTTCAGTTTCCCTGAACAGATTGAGTTTTGCTAGCGATTTGCACAACAGCATTAATATTCCTCTATTAGGAGATTAACAGTCTGAATGGAACATATATAACACACGACTTACAACTTAAAAACTGCAAAATTATTCAGTTTTCATTGTAAATCGCCTTTGAGAGTTCTCTTTTAATTTCATACAGAAAGGAAATCCATGTCTTAATATTGGACAATTTTATTCTACAATTAAAAAGCTGCATGAATAACTTTAATGTCACAATTAGCACTTTTCTGCTTGGGATATTTGGCTGAATCTGTAATCAGGTTTACAAATCTGAGGTAAAACATCAACTTCAATGGCAAGATCAGTGCCAAAATAATACACCCACTGTTTTGAGGTAGAAGTATTTAGTATAGCTTTTGTCCATCTCTAATCCCTGAATGGGTTTACTGAATAACTGCAAGTGCTGCTTTTCTTCTGCTACAAATTGCAATCAGAAAAAGTTCTTTTTCTACTCACATATCAATGACATGAGAACATTTTTTCTAAGAATATCAAAATCCTAAGAAAAAACACTTTTTATCACATCAAGCTTTTTCTTAAAGGCTTCAAACTGTTTGATTGCTGGCTTGAACATTTTATTTTTGTCTATTTATTTGCCACACATTAAAAAAAAAAAAACCACAGAGGCTTAGCTCAAAGGATGTTTCATTTCTCAAATTTTCCTCCTTCTCAATATTTCTGGAAAAAAAAACCAAAAAAACGTCCTTAACACACAGTTTCTAGCATCAGTTACAATGCCAAGAAATATATTTTCAATAAATGGTCTTTGACATAATCTCAGTTTATACTAAAGGTTATCTCACAAAACGTGATCCTGCTGTATGAGTTTTTGGAGAAAATCAGACTTGACTACATTGTAAGAATATTTTTTCATCTTATCTAGGAAAAAATCCTGAATTTCTTTCTGTCTGGCATGAAACGCTCCATGAACCTTTATTGTTCATGTTTTTGGCTCTCTACCTCGGTCTAATACTTTTACATGCTTTCCAAGGCTATATAAGAGACATCCATATAGTATTATATAGAAATAAACCTTGAGAGCATAATGCATAAATCCAGCACATTCAATCTAAACAGAGCAATGACTGCAGAACAGCATTTGCTTAATGTTCCCTACAGCAATTTTTTTAAACGGTGAGAGGAGCAGATAATATCAGCAAGTATGATATATGTAATGGCTCTATAGAAACAAAACCAATTCACTGAGAAAAGAAAATGCATGGTAGAAGCTAGATTCAAAATATCCCATTTCTTTCTAAATATGAAAAATACTTCTCAGGAGTCTGTACTTAATTAATATGTATAAAAGATTTCAAAGATGATACCGAAATGTTGAAGCACAAAATTATTATTATTATTATTATTCTCATGGAAAAGCAGCATCTATATAAAATGCCAACAAATAGTACATTCTCTGTCCTCTGTAGCTACAGACACAAATAAGGCATACAAATAAGAAGTAAAATTCTATTAGACATTATAAATTTGGTTGTCAGATCATAAATTATGTATTTCATTTCAGTGCCAAACTGAGAGAGCGAGTGCTAAGTTTTCCCTTCACTAGACATTACAAGGAAAACTAACACTGTCCAGGCTCTACTTAGCAAATCAAAATGTGATCTTATATTTGGTAAAGATGTGTGTTGACTGCAAGGAACTCACAGTGTCTTCCAAGAAGATTTAAAGTAAATATTTAACTCCATGGGTATCAACAATAAATAGTAGCATAAAACAGCACATAAAAATATGCTTTAATAAGTTCCAGCAGGTTGGGGCTGGGAGGAAGGAGGGCTGTTTTGTTTTTAAAATGAAGGAACATTGTTATATGCTTGGCCCCAGTTACTAAGTTCCTGTCTTTCTGTAAAAAGACAAATACAACAGGGGTAACTAAGATTCCAACAGATACCTAGAAAACTATCACTGGTTAAATAACTTTAAACAGCTGATATTTTTAAAAAGTAACAGTGTATGCTGTTGCATGAAGTTACCTGCAAATAACAATGTATGAAGTTGTTTTTCTTCTATAGTGAGGTATTATAGTTATGTTTATGAATATCAGTCAGAAATGAAAGGTAGTATATTTTAAAATATTTTCAAACTTCTAACTCTAGTAGAGTTTTAGATATTTACTCCATGTGTGGAGGCAGAAAAGTCCAACTTCAGACACTGGCTTTCCAGAATACCAGGTACAAAATTACATGGTAGTGCATACAATTCAGTACTTTTGAAGATAAGTGTAAAGTACAATCATGCACATAAAGCTGAGCACAAAATTTGAGAGTACAATTTTGAAATACTCTCTCCTTGCTTAGTAGTGAAACAGGCAATTAGACCTCTGAATTGAGTTGAAAAGCATTAATCTGTCCTGTTCTCTAGGAAACCTTTAGGGTTCCTTCCACAGACAAGAGCAAATCCAGCTACCTGAGATGAACAGGAGTTAAGTGAATACAGATTTCTGAGAACGTAATCCCAAATATCTCTAGAGCTTTTACTTTCAGGACACTACTTAAATAGGCTCCACTCTGGGTTAGTGATTGACTAAATCAGTTTATATAGTATTTATCCCACTAGATTAAACATATGCCACTAAATGTAAAGGAAAAGTACCTCTACACATGACAACTACATTTGGCTATACCAAGGAAGGTACAGCCACAGAACATCTGGACGATAGCAGACCCTCTTCAGTCAGAGGACAGCACTGCTGCCTCCTTCTGCTCACTGCTGGAGGCTGCCACTCTGCCTCTGGGCATAATGCCCTCAGCATCCTTCTCTCAGAGGTTATTTTAGCTCTGCAAGGCATAAGTCAGGACTGTAAAACTTATCAAATATTGACCTAAATTGTCAAGTTAATGTTCATGTTCTTATTCTGTTTTGAGTTGTTATTTGACCGTTAGAAGGTCTAAGCAACACAAACACCTCATAAGGTTTACATTTCCTGATGAAACCACTTTCTTCAGAAGTGGGTTCATCACAACTAAAACGTTTCACTCAAAAACCTGGGTTCAGCAAACAAATCCAAGGAGGAATCTGAAGAAATCTTGCATTTATTCCTTCTCAATGCTGGGGACAACCTAAAAATGGCTTCTGTGGTTAAATTAAATTAGTACTCCTGATAGTCATCTTAGCCGAGATGCCAATGTCTTCAACCAGACAAAATACAAACAGGAAAAAACAAACAAATTAAAAAAAAAAAAACCCCACACTGTCTCCAAAACAAGTAACAAGATACAACAACAACAAAAACCAACCAACCAACCACCATGAAAATTATTTCGTATTCTTACATGTGGTTCCTCGGTGGAAGAGCCATGGCACATGAAATAGACAAAAAAATTTCCATGTACGCTGCAGGATGCTCAGACAGACTTCTGTCAATAAGGATAGCCTCCTGAAGCCCTTCATAAAAACTAAATGTACTTCAAATGCAAAACAAGTAGATTATCGTGGAAATACCATACCAATAAATGCATGATAGATTAGCTTGTAGGGCACAGTGAAAGAATAGAATACTAATAAAGGAATACTATTAGCTATACATTTTCTTTCCATAGTACCCAACATTCATCCGTTGCAGTTTATTCTAGTAAAAGCATCTGTCCAAAATTATTTTCAACAATGAAACAGACAGAAGTCGTTATTCAGCTCTGTGGAAGGAAAAGCTGCACAAAAACCGTGTCAAAACCTTAAAAAACAAAGCTAACAGACAGAGGTAGTGAACAAGTATCAAGTCAAATGCACTATCATTCATACTAAAACAGAGAAAGCCATGATGGATGGAAATGCATCACATCTCAATCTGTATCAAATACATTTTGCCATCCAAATCTAAAAGATTTGTCTTTTTGCTGTTCACCCCAAACACCAGAGTGGAGAATTGGACTGATCATTTATAAGCAAAGTGTTCTCTATTAAAAATAATCTAAAATTAATTTTCTAATATTAAATAACTAGCACTTCCACAAGTTTTCTTACTTGCCATGCACTTCAAAAAGAAAATATAATTCTTAAAAGTGGCTTTACATTTAAAGGCAATACCATTACGCATAGCTACAAAATGGAGAAATTGAGAAAGAAGCTTTCGCCTGTTCTGAGAAATAGCAAGGTTTTAGTAGAAAATTAGAAGTACTCAATAATCAAACCATAATCTTTTGCCAAGCACTGTGAACGTACATTAATCTCTTACTCCCTACTTACTTTTTAACAGCCTTAACCAGATGTTCCTAAGGACCACAAAAGGGCCCCTGGAAAACCTCAGCTAGTACCCCTGAGAATCACTTTATGTCTCTGCAATGACCCCTTCCAAATAAGTTAAAAATTTATTAAAGAATAGATATATCGCATATAAATTTATCATGTACATAATTGCTAGAATTACCAGAAGTCTTGTATGCAACTGAAAGGGAAGGGCAGTGGTCCCACACTATAAACTGCTGTAATGTAAGCTATGCAATTAAAAAGCCTAAATATATTTCATAAAGGCATATGACTGAACAGCTACTGAAAATACATCATAAAATTCTGATACTAATATGCAGTGCTGTGCATTTTTAACTGACCTTATGCTAGCAAGCATACACTGCAGCTCTTTCAGTTTATCGTGCTATCACAGGAAGGAAGAGAATCAGGATTCTTTTCTCTTCAAGACCAGGGCACAGAGAAAATCTACTATTTTTATATTGCCAGTCTTGCTCTTCAAAACAAGATGACACAGCAAAATGTATACTATTTTGCAAATACATGCTCACACTCAAGAGAAAAATAAAAGTGAGGTAGCTGATGCAAAAATAAAGGGACAATTTTACTGAATTCCAAGAATTCAATTTCCATTTGTTTTTACTGATGAAAACTTAAAAATAAATTTAAAAGCTTGAAATTAAAGCCCTCATATATGCTTACAAATAGGTTGAGCTGTGGTAATATTTTATTATTATATTTTTTCAAACTACCAGGGACAGGGATGTTGCAAAACTGAGATAAATTTATCTGAAATAAATACTGCATTGCCTTTGATAGGATTACACATAAGATAACTTTAATTCTCAAATGTTAAAAAATGGCCTTTGTGTAGCTAAAATATCAACCATATAGCTGTTCTAAGATTTCATGGCTGACATTTCTATTTTTAATAAGAAAACTAGCTACTATGCAATGGAATAGTATAGATCATATTAACAAATCATGGAATAATCTGATTGTAATCTAGTTAATCATGTGCAGGAAGTGAATGCTGCAACACATTCAGTTACCTGAGTGCTTCTATACCTGTGGGAACAAGTCGACATCAGTAAATCTAGGACCAGAGGGTAACCAACCCCACTGGCAGCACAGGGCCATAGCCATGCTCTGACTTTTGCCCCTTAATTTTAATGGCAAAATAAAGAGTTTACTAGAAATTAACAGAACATCAGAGTATCTTTCACATGATTCTTCAAGCATTGGTGGTATGATTGAGGATTAAGAGGTCCTATCAGAAGCTGACTTGTTTGTTAGAAAAGGCATGAAAAGACATGATTTCACATTAAATTGGTGCCACTAAAAGAAGCAGGGGCATGAACTCCTTCAGCAGCCCCATTCCTCCCCTTGGGCTCTCCGTCCTCTTCACCCCACCCCTTTGCACCCCCTCCTCCAGTTCCCCAGCCAACCCTCGCCACCCAGGCTGCCTCTCCAAACAGCACAGCCACGGGTCTGCAGAGCATCAAGGTGGAAATAACCCAGTGACAAAAGGAAAAGAGCCATTTTTAAGGGACAACAGTCACTTTTATCTGCTTTGCAACGTCCACACTTGGATCCTTGTAGCAGCAATGGAAAGGAGGGCAGAAGGCAGCAGGAAGGGCAGAAGGGAGAGCCCGACTCTTGCCTTCAGGGCCTGCCCTGACTTTTGAGCTGTGCTCTATTCAGGTAGTGAGTACTGGCATAAAGTGAACATTTTTTCTGCCTTACGACAAAATGACAAAAGTCTATTAATGCCCTTCAATATCAATTAAGTGTGTATTCAGGGGGCACTACTGCAGGTAGGTGGGGATTCTTCCTTTGTTTTTTTATGCTAGTCCATTGAACCTCAAGACACACGCACGCTTCCAAATCTCCCCACTTCAGGCAGAATTTCCAGTGTCTGCTACCACAGACACACAAAATCAGCATAAAAACATTGTCTACCAACTCTTTGCCCTGCAGTCTAAAGGTAGCTTTCAATTTTTCTGTCTTAAGTTTTGTTTGTTTTCAGCAATGTAGAAGTCAGATATATGGCACATGGCACAACTCTACAAAGTTACATTAAGAATTTTCTTTTTTTTTTAGGTCTGGTTTTCAGGGACCATCTTCACATTCTCTGTATGTATTACTCCTGAAACATTATCGTCCTGGTTCATAACAAGGACAGCTAGACAAAAAGGCTTAAATACAAAAAGCAGCAGGACAAGAGCACACGTGTCTTGCAGTAAAACTTTCTATAAATGATCCTCTCTAAAAAGAAGATTGAGGGTTTTAAATAAAAAGTGAGTGCTGGGATAAGGACTGTGAAAGATATCTCCCCTGCCCCAATTTAATTAAAATGGATAAAATTCATCTTGCAGACACTTGCAGATGTAGATACTGACATCTGAGTTAGTTACATGAAGCTCATCTTCTGATCAAAACAAGGAAAACAAATGCTTGCAGGGTGCAATTTATCTGATCTATTTCCAATGTGTACATCAATATGAGACTAATTCCACTCACTGTAATTGACAACTTTTCAGGGAAATGATAGCAACATTAAGTAGGTAGAATACAAAATTTCATTTGAGCATTTAATCTCTCTCTAAAGAACAGTGTGCACTTGTTCAAATTAAACAATCCAGCTCTCATTTTCAACGTATTTTAGAAATAGAAATCTGTAAAGCTCTTTGGGACCTACATGTGCAAAGGGAATACAAATAGCTAAATAGTACTTAGTAGGCTAAGAAGAATTTTGATTTGTCATTGAAGTGAACAATATCTGGAAAATAAAATCTTTAATTCCTTTGTAGCCTGCATTTTTCAGTGCTACCATGAACTGGCCCCAAAACAGGGAAAAATGCTATTTCCTTTAGTTAAGGTCAAGATTAATGTCAATATATATGAGACCGCTTATTTAACAAAGGTGCTTTAGGCAAACAATTTTACTGATATTCCACATACTTAGGACTGAAGAAATTCATGAACTGTCATTAAAGCTGAATTAGTGTACTATCTGGTGTAAATATTGGAATAACAGTAAAAAATACATTTTATCAAGGTTCACTCTTCTCTCTAAAATAACTAAGAATTTGTGTCGATGATTGATCTTCACCACCCCTTACTTTTGGCCTCCCTTCTCCAATGAGAGAGGCCTACAGATAGGCACGAGAACCTATAAAAAAAGACAACAAAAGCTATTGTTCCTTACTAGCACAAAGAGCACTAGGAATTTCAGGCTGACTGCCAAAGCATTTTGACTAAACAGAAATGGCTATGCACTTCATGTCATTTGCCTTAACATTAATATATATGTCTTTCCCTAAAAAATACTGATTGGAATTAACATTTGGTCTTCCAAATGGTACACAGTAAAACTCCATGTTCAGATTCCACAGGCTTTTAATATAAATTTAACAATGATAAGATTAGTAGTTGTAAGGGATTTAGTTTTTTTCCTCTCCCTTGCTCTATGATTACTGCAGTAGATGATTATTTCCAAGAACAGAAGGTTGACAGCATTACCCTGTCCCCACCCTCCCAGCTTTTTCTAAATCTCAACCAAAGTCTGGTATTGGCACTGAAGTGTAGGATTTTCATAAGCACCCAAATGATTTGATTTTGTGCTCTTAAATTGAACAGTCATTTTGAAAAAATCCCTTGTTTCCTACTGCACTTCCCCTCAAAAGATTATATATTTTCCATTTAGGTAGCTGCACAGAAGTCATATACATACATGCCAAATGCACACTATATTCTCAGATGGTTTTGGACAGCCTCCTAACTCTTCAGTTCTGGAATGAAAATGGAGTAATCAAGAACCTGTTTCAGTGAAAATTTCATAAAATTAACACATTAATTAAATCAGTTGGTTTATTTCTCATCATTTGACAAAGAATGTGACTTTCAAGAGGGTCATTTTCAGCACATTTATATAATTCCACAAATCATAGTCTCCAAGTGGAAGCTATTACAATTAAGAACAACCCTAGAAACTGATACGCTGACTCATAAAAAAACAGTATTTCTGCCACATACTAAGTTCATTCTCATAAACTAAATCCTTTCTGGTGTTGTTGCCAAAAAAGTCTTTAGTAGGACAAGCTATCCAGCTAGAGGATCTTTCTCAGTCTAAGGAGGAAATTCATATACATATTGTGCCCTGCAGAGTGTTTCTTCACCTGATAACCTTCTTACAGCACTGGAATCAAAGGCTCACTCATGCCCATGACACCTGGAGCAAAATCTTCAATTACTGCCTGAAGCTTTGCTTAATCAAGACATTGAATCCTAAATCAATTTTTTTCTGAAGGTCTTAGCATTAGAAATTTCATGTCTAGGTATAAGTTAACCCTAAGTATATAAAAAATAAAACAAGTGTGACAAGGAATGGTAATGTTTAAAAAAAAAAAACCTCATTTTATCTTATTTTGGCACAAAACTCAACTTAATTTGATTGATCAGATATCACTAATACTGAAGCAAAGTATCCAGGAAATTAGAAGGCAAGTTCAGATTTAGAAGGACTCCAAACTGCTGTTTTTATTAACCTGAACACTGCAGACATCCACCTTGATTTACCATCATATTACTCCAGTTGGAGGTATGTTCATTTGAAACTAGTTAGATTAGGTTCATTTCACACATATCAAAGTTTCAGAAGGTGAGAACTCGATAGCTAAAAATGCCATCCTAAGAGGATAAAAAAAAATTGGAAAATAGTATTAAGAAACAAGGCTTTATTGCACAATGTTTTTCCTGAATAAGATCAAAACATTTGAGAAATAGAATTAGAAAAAATGGACAATTAACCACTAACAGAGACTCGCAATAGGTTTGATTTTAAAGGTTTCCCTACAAAATTTTACTTTGCCACAAAATTCAGCTTCTTGTAAGTTTAAATACATGACAGAACTTGAACAGGTATGAAATAAAACTTCATACAGTTTGCTTGAGGTTCACATTTTCTCAAATTAATTGTAGAACTTTTTTTGTCCAAGAATCAATTAGATTTCAAAATACTTATGTAAAATAAGTGCTTTGAAGCTTACATAACAATGACATCTGTCCAGTTACATCATCTTGCAGACAGCAACGCAGCCAAAAAGGAAACAAGAGATATTGATTATCACTGACTTTATAGTGCAAAGCTGATTCTGAGACTTTTCCCATAAGCAGTCCCAACCTTACGCAAAACCTGCACAAGACAAATGTGCTACGCCTCACAAACACACATAAAGAACTGAGACCTTATTTAACACGTCTATATACACTACTATCAGCATTTATGTACTACAGAAAGCCCGCTTCAGAAGTGTCTAAGATGGATCAGTGAGTATAGTGGGTCTCACTGGGATAGAGATAATTCTCTTCACAGTAGATTGTTAGGTTCTCTGTTCTGGATTTGTGACTAAAACTGTGCAGAAAACACAACACTGTTTCAGCTTCTGCTGAACAGAGCTTGCACAGTGCCAAGGTGTCTCTGTTTCTCATGCTGACATTGCAATGAGGAGGCTAGGGTGGGCCAAGAGGTTGGGAGGTGACACAGCCAGGACAGCTGAACTGAACTGACCAAAGGAATGTTCCATACCATGTAACATCAGGCTCCGCAATAAAAACTGAAGAACAGTGTTCTCCAAAGTAGTCATTGCCTGGAGACTCGCTGTGCATCAATCTGCTTCCAGGAGATGGTGTGATTGCTTTGTATCACTCGATGGGGGGTGTCCCACCTCCTTCCTTCACTTTAATTAAATGCCTTTTATTTTGATTCACAAGTTTTTTCTTGGTTTTGTTTTCCAGTTCTCTCTCCTATCCCATTCAGGGTGGTGAACGAGCAAGCAACTGGGTTGGGGCTGACCAGCAACTAAGCCATCACAGTGAGATGTGGGGTTCATGAAGTTATCTAACTTTTCTTTACATTACAGTTCTATTGCATCTGCAGCAAGGATTACTACTTTTAAATTTAAAATGTACTAACATTCCATGCATCTTCACCTTATACTGAGCAATCTTCACCATATGTTTCATTACTTTGCATAATTAATCCAAGCCCTTGTCTAGAATGCAATTGTGCTAAGGGATGTTCACGCAAAGCATTTTAACTTCAGTAGTATAGTTATCAAGAGAGAAAGGTCCATAAAACCTTGACAAATTGACTTCTATGTATCAGGCACTTTGTCTGCATTTGAAGTTTTGTCATTACAACAGTTGTTTCATATTTTTACATTAACTTCTTTCATTAAAATCGTAGTGAAGTGGTAATAACAGCAAATCAGTCTTACTACAATAACTGTTTTTCTGAATAGTTTTCCACTCCTTTTCTAATATTTCTTATTTGTTCTTTTATTGGTTTCTGTGTAGTAGATAATCTTCTTTACTAAACTAACTAGGAAAATCTAAAGAATGTTTCCTGACAAAACCTCCCCAATTAGAAGTTCATACACATAAAAGTGTATACTCTGAATCATAAATAGACTCTCACTTCTGTCTTTGTTACCTTTCATCCGTCATCACACTACTAAGTCCCTCAAGCTGGTTTAACCCTTCTGGAGATCCATATAAGCTCTGTTTTGATTCATCTAAATGAAAATGAAATTTGAAATATGTAGCCATTCGTAAATGATACACAGCATCTTATTCAGTTTGTCTTCCCATAGAGTTTATGCATTTACCTCATTCCAAGGGGAAAGGAAAAGAAAAAAAAATAAAGAAAATCAAGATGGCTGTAATAAGATAATCTTTGTACTTGAATCTAATATACTTTTCACAGATGATTCCCAACAGGTAGCAAAGGAAATGCTCTATCTAGTTTGCATTTATCCTTTATTTCAAAGTGTTAGCCATATGACAGTTAATTTATTTTTAATAAAGATCAGATTTTGTTGTAGAAGACAGAACCTTATTGTGGGCCAACCTTCGTCAAATCATGAGTAAACACTGAATCCATTGCAATCAATTTTAAACAACTGTTGCTCACATAACTTGGCACAGAATCAATTATTAGTGTACCTTTAAAGTTTATTAATGAAATGTTTCTAATATGGATTCTACCACTTCTAATTTGAAAGGCATCATACTGAGTACTTGAACAATTCTCTCTTCTTCACTTCTGAATTTCTAAGTGACTTGCTGTATAGGATTTAATTATGAAATACAAATTAAATATTTTATGCCTAATACAGAGTCATATCTAATTTAAAATTCTAGACTTAGTCTTACACTATATCCATTGTTTAATCTGGGAATACATCAGTTGTGCCTTTACAGTTTGGATAAGTGATGTGCAGAATACATACCACTCATAAAAAGGCTGAGCTTTACTTCAGAGAATTATGTTTTGGAAAGAGAAATCAAAAAGTGTTTGGCAGCACTGAGAAGCAGGAAAAATATGCTATATAACATGCAGGACCCAAGAATTCACATCTCGGGTCTTCCCCCTCTGCACTGATCCTTGGCATCTTCCCATACTTCAAAGCTTGATTCACTCAAACCCATATTGCCATCACTTCTACTCTGAATTTCACTTTCTCCACAACAGAGATGTTGCTTACGAGGAAAGGTGAGAAAAGATTACAGCCACCTTCAAAAATCAAAATAATTCCATCCTTCCAGTTTCCTTATCATTAGCAAAATAATGTATCACCACAGTTCAAAATCCCCACTTAGAGTTTCTAATCTCCTGTGCTATGCAGTCAGATGGCTCCCAAAATAGCATACCATGCCTTAAAAAAAACCCAAAAAAAACCCAAAACAAAACCAAACAAAAACTCTGAAAGCAGTAAGCCATCACAAAAGCTGTTGAGATTAAATTCAAAGAAAGGAAAAATAGAGTTCATTAGTGTGCAAATAATTTCCATAGGGCTTCATTGTTCAGAACTTCTGAAGTTAAAGAGCACATATATTAAATATTAAGAACAATTTCACTGTAAATGTTTATCCATATTTGATATGTATATATAACTTTACATAGGCTCAATTAGCAGAACTAGGAAAAAATATTCAGATCAGAGATTTTCTTTCTGTTCATTTCAAAAATTAGATGTAATTTGTGATGGAGTTTGGTCAGTGATGTTTTACATTCTGTGCTACCCTGAAGGTTAGACAACTAAATTACAATAGTTCCTCCTGGCCATATAGTCTATGACACCTCAAAATAAATTATACTACCTTTTGCTCTGTTATGGCTCATCATGATAACGTCATGCCCTCTGGATACAGGCTTTGAAAGCAACAAATATCAGAAGCCAGAAAGTAGAGAAAGAGCAATTGAACAGAGATTCTCACCTAATCGTTAAAAATATATCCCCTGAAGTAGCAATCACTTATCTGTTACATTCCTAACTTTATTTAAAAACTATGAAAAAAAAAAAAAAACCCTGACATTTATTTACTGCATAATTAGAGATTACTGATCTCTGCTTTATATATTGCACTCTTGATCAAATACCCTAATAAGAATTAGTATTAATATTTCTTCAGAAATGAATAGTATTCTTTTTGAAGATAAGTATTGCAAAAAGGGATATACCCAGGGCGTCTGCATCTTTTCTTTTTTTTTTTTTTTTTTTTAACTATCAAGGTCTCATCATCAATTTTTCAAAGTTTTACCTCGATGAATGCAACCCTATAGACTTTCCATACTCCATCCACTGGCACACTGAACAAAACAAGTTAAGTAGAATACCATGTAGAAAACCATAACCCAAATTAGAGATAACTAGCACAATCTTCCTCCATCTACTGGCTATATTCCTTATTTCTTCAAGAAACGTAAATGTAGATGTATCAGATTTGATCTGTTAGCAATGAGAACTACCATCCAGGACCTCAAGCTAACTCACTGTTACCACGTTGTCTTGATTATTGAGAAGGTGTATTCACAGATTCTGGATGACTAACAGCCCACATTCTCCTTTTTCCCAATACACACATATACAAATGTGCTTGGACTCCACTGCTCTTTTCCATCTCCACTGTATTATCTTGGCAATACTACAAAAAAAACCCAAACAAACAAATAAACAGTACAAGAACACAACTCTCGTGTTTCTTAAGCAAGGAACATGTTGTAAGCATATAGTTGGTTGTGCTGACACTTGGAATTGTCATTAGGAGATGACAGAGTCAAGTCTGCAGCAAAATCTCAGCTCACAGATATTGAAGTTATGGAGAGGTTTTCAAACAGCATAAAGTCAACCAAAATAGTTATGTCTTTTCATTATCTATGCTACATTTTTGACCATACAACAGAATTTTATCAAGTACTTAATGGAAATCTGCACTTCTATCAGTTTAATAGCAACAAGCATTTGCGCAACATTTTTGCTAAGGAATACCTGTGGGATAAATTTCAATTTGTTGTAATAACATAAACCAACCTAAAAGTGGATTTTACTAAGTTTGCTAGTTTGCCAAGTTGATTACCAGTCTGGGTATAATCAAGGTAAAAGGGTAGTGAGCATAATTATATAAAATAATTTTCTAAATATTATACACATGAAAAACAATACTTTTTTAATTTATACAAATTCTATGCATAATATTCATAGTCACCATATAAAGAAAATTACAAACCAAAAAAATTAAAACTTATAATAAAATAGGAATTGGACAATGTTTAAATTAAACCATGAAAAACCCAAATATTCAACAAGTAGTTTTATAGTGTCAAGATTTATTTCTTGAAACCGAAATACAGCTCTGAAAGTCTATGGTTGCTACAGCTTTTACTGCAGGTACATTTTGCTTGATCTGATTCTTCTAGCAAAATGCAAATGTTTACAACACAACAAAACAAAGAAAAAAAACCCCTTTTTGCTGAGTTTCACTTCTTTCCTTATTCCAACACAAGCACGAGGAGTAAGGCTTCAAAAAATTGCATTTTCTTAATGCCTGTTCAGAAATTAAGTCTTTTAAATTCATATTTTCTGCTGAAGCAACAAAACACCCTGCTAACAAAGGGCTAAATCCACAAAGGTTCTTATGCAGCTCCAAGCTTCTTCATGCTGCCAAAAACCACAGAAAAGGAACGCTGCTATCTCCGTATGCTGTGTCAAACCACACAGGCAAGGAGTTCAGGTTGAAGCAAGATAATATTTAAGGGCACACTACGGTACCCACCTGCAGCCAGCTCCTGATGACAAGCTATATATTATAATAAGTTGTGAGCATGCAGCTTTGGGCTCTAAACCTGACTGCATCTTTTGGGAGAGCTAGAAGAGGAAAGAAGAGATACTTCTTTGGAGGATAGACGTGCTGAGGCAAGGTTTGCAGCTGTGCCAATTAGTGCTTTGTGTTACCAATCCTCATCCAGAAACTGAGATCAGTTTTTATAAATAAGACTGTGGAAAGAAAATACCTTCCTGTCTGCACACCTTCAAACTTTATTCAAATAGGGAACATCCAGAAAAGGTTAAAATCTCTTAATGTCTAACATACCGATTGTCCTCATCCTCTAACAAACTACATATCCTACACAGCCATAGCCAGAAGCTAAGCCAAAGCTTTGCCAGCAGCAGTTCTAGACAACTACACAGCAGAGAAGCAAAGGAACAAATAAATTTATTTCAGATTCAATGCTATCCATATTCTAGTAGCCATTTATTTAAAGTTCAGGAGATTTGCATTATGTTTCTTTATTATATAAGTTATATCAGCCTCTTCGTGGAAAAATGCTGAAAAGCAATGGGAATTCATAGTACATTCAAAACACAAGAAGAAAAGGAAAGCAGGATAAAGGCTTCACTTATTTCAGTTTCACTAACAAATAAAGCAATAACGTAGCAACACTACCTCTTCAAGGCCCTCAGCCCTGACGCTCCTGTCAGTAGCACTGTTGATTGCACTGCAGTAAGGAAGGAGTTAAGTATCGCATTGTACAAGTTGGAATTGTGTGAGATCACTTAAATATTTCAAAGATTGCAGGCTATCTTTTAGTTTACAGAAGTAATTACTGTTAAAACTATTTGTCAAGCCTTGTAATAGTGATATTAAAACATTGCTGAAAAACATCACATAATGATCTACTTAATGAGATTTCTTCCTTGTACATCTTTCCAGATCAGTGCAATAGTGTAAAAATGTTAATTATTTCATGGCAAAAAAAAAAAAAAAAATCATAAAGGTGGGAAGCACTGTGAAAATGCAGGAAGTTTGGTTGACAACCTTGTTACTGAACATGGATTAGAGTTGCAAGGAGATGGGGAAGGTAAGAGACTTTCCAAAATATTAACATGTATTTTCTTACACAGTCAACAAGCATGAAAAATTCTGTATTTAGTTATGGACCAAAAAGCTCTTTCATACACCGTGCATCTCTCTAACTTAATCTGGGATTTATAACACTGCTCATTTCTGCTGCCTTTATTCTTCGAAATGCGGCAGCAGAATGAAGCTTGGTTTATCAGAGCAAGGCTCCCTGAAGACTTAACAGTGCCGACTGCATCATCCGCAGCCTATTATGACTGCAGCCGTTTGACACAAATACATTCAGATGCTGAACACTCACTGCAGGCTTTGGATACAGTCCTATGCCCTCTACAAGGCAAAATGAGAGGAAAACAAGACAAAACACAGGCTTTCCATAGATGTTCACCTTAATAATAAAGGAAAGGTAGGCAGCTTTCGGTAACAAAAACATTTGTATACTTATTGCAAAGTGTTATAATAGAATATTAATAAACAGAAGAATTACATAGGTGCAGCCTTATCGTTATATAGTTAATTAAATATTGTTATATTTAAGCATTATCCTCACTAGCTTTGCTGCTCATCTGCAGATTTGGACAAGAATTTCTAGGAATTAAACTGGACACGAGCAGCAACTAAAAGCAATAATGCAATTAGTAACTTGGCACATTTAAAGAATTTAAGAGAACTAGTTTACCCACTCTATTTGCATTACTGTTGTGTGGCATTATTTTTCGTCTGAACAATTAAAAAGTCTTTCAGGAAACATTACTAAATACTACAAATACCTGATGCTGTCAAACAGCACTTGTCAACAACCTTTTCATTTATAAGTCAGCTGAAAGATTTCCCATGAACTGTAATGAATTTTAGAACAGGAATTTGAAGTCAGCAGGAAAAAATATACCAATATAATTTTATGTCACAGAATCAGATTCACACACTGGAAGAAGCCACTATCAGATAATACTAATATCCAGGGCATCCTAAATGTATATTGCAAATACATCTTTAATTTAGGAACACTTTTTTCACCTAAACATAGACCTTCAGTAAAGCAGCAATACGTAGAGTGCTGAGCAACACATTATTTCCTTCTGACAACCAAACAGAACAAGATTCCCTCTTAGAGGGGCTGGTCATCTAACTTAGGTACCATTCCACAATTATGTACAAAACAGTAAGGAGATTATACATCATGATGCAGGACAAGAACAAGATTGACAATTGCATGGTTACTCCTATTAGGCCTGCATAATTTAGATGTCTCAATAAAAAGCTCTTTTAATTATTAACTTCTAATGACGTGCAACTTGTGGTAAGTGGAACAGTATAGCTTTAATCAGGAATGCTGAAAGAAAGGAAAGGAGTCCTACAGCCATGTCCAGTAAAGGTTCCTGCAAAGGTTTACAAAGGCACTTACATATATGGAGTTTGAGCAGCACCACAGAAGTCCCTTGTGAATAAAAAGTTAAGCAAACTTAAATATTTCTTTGCAGGACCAAGATGTTCCTAGGCAAGCATGTAAGATTGAAGTAACCAGAGAGTCATGAATTACAAAATTAAAGGACTGGAGATTAGAATGACTGTTTATTTTGTATGGTAAACTCATCCTTTTATCCTGACTAACCATACATAACTATACATAACTTACACAGCTGCCATAAGGTTTGTGGCTTTCATGTGAACTAGTACAACTCTACTCACATTATTAAGGTAATATAATTAATGTAATTATCCACAGTAAGAAAATTATATAAAATTTTAAAAATCTCTGGTTCTTTAGGAATAAATTATATTGCAGTAAGCATCTTGCTATCAGCATAACTGTACATCCAGAAAGGCATGCAAACAACACAGGAAAATTAAGGACCATATTTGTAATGGCTCTTTAATTTCCAAGGAAAAGAACGGTTTCTTTCTCAAGATAATTTGTCTTGAAGATATGGAATGTAATAAAATATTAGAAGACACAAATGACACACAAAACTGTATTAAAGTTTGGACTTAGTTGTTTACACTTACATATACATATAAAGAGAGTATTGAAATTCATATTGAATTATTTTGGTTTAGAAATATCATTTGTCCTATGAAATAATGCTACAAGATGAATTTTCATAAACAGCCATATTACAAATACACACCAATTTTAGAGTATCATTCTAAGCAAATTATACTAAAAATACCTACCACAAATTAAGAGCTAGGGCTAAAATGGCCTTGTCTACCCATTAATGACTACACTGTAATTTGTCAAAATAATAAAATAAATTGTATAGTCATACAGTGGTCATAGAGCTAGATTAAAAAAAAAATACTGTAAAAGTTGTCACCATCATAAATACATGGCATTTGAATTGGATGAGATCCACATAATCTGACGGAAGATCTGACAGATCAACATCCTAGGCTCAGACTCGCAGCTGCTCTTGAGTGCACGCTGCCACTGATGAGATGTTTTAACATCAAGAAGGCAGTTGTACAGCTAACTTCACGTCTGCTGTATGCTGAGATAAGCATTTGAGATGAGTGTTGATGGTGATAATTGTAACAAGTCTAAATAAAGAGAAATAAGAACTAGCAAAAGTAAATTTCTTGCTCCTTTGGAAAATAAAGACCACGTGTTACCATCTGAAATCCAGGTAAAGGTCACAGTCAAATTTCCTTCCCAATTAGCACATTCATACAAGATGTACAGCACTTTCAACTTTTGTTTCCTGCTGACCACTTCAATTATTTTTTTGTGTGTATGATGAAAGCTGAAGAGCTTTTGCCAAGTACTGAATACCAAAATGAAAATAAATGTAATAGTTAGAAAGGTACCATCAAAAGTGTACACTTAGGAAGAAATAACTGAAAAGTTATTTTTTTCTGGCTAAATTATGCATAACTGTAAGAAAAGCTATGTTAAAAAATACTCTAGCAACTGAGTTCTTTCCAGGAATGCATCAATCTTTACTTCAAAAATTGTTAAGAGGTTAATTTGACCATTTGGAAATTTCTCTTGCACTACTGAAACTCGTTAGACAGAGTCTTGCCAATCAGACCAGGCACGCACATGCATTCACTGTATTGTACATCCAACTTAAAAAATAAATAAATAAATAAAGGAGAGGAGTAAAAAAGAAAATCACTTAATGGAAAATGTGCAGCACATGAGGTATCTAAAGGACACAGACTTCTGAACCAAGTGAGCTCATGTAGTAAAGATCTACAGGATCAAGATTAGGCAGCTATTTGTCGGAGAATCATGCCAGTCTTAAAATATTCCTTATTTTAATTGTGAATTTAAAAGGCACAAAATTGACACAAGTCAAATGCATACCTGAGCATACAAACCAGATATTCTATACTTTAATAAGAATCTCTTTACAAATGCAGATTTTACTTAATCTCTGACTTCTTAAATTATTTTGCTCCAGAATTCATATTTAGTTCTAATAATATTCTGAAAAAGTCCTGTCTCATCACTATTCTTCTGCCTCCCCCATGTTCTCACTAATACACCACTGCAACTACTGTAGTTATGTCTGATAACACAGCAAAGGTAAACTCAGAAAACTGCCTTTCAGGTTTTTTTTAGTGAACACTGAAATCTCCTGAAATCACTAAAAAGTTTTTCCTATAATGAGAAAGAAAAGCCTTGATACATTGCATTCTGTGATCAAGTTCTCAGATATTTCCTATAACATTAAAAAGCATCTCACATATTTACTTTTCAGAGGTTACCTGAAATACTGTCAAAGATGATATTGTTCAATAATTAAGGATTCTGGGTGAAAATCTCACTGTATGAGGCACAGCAGAGAAGCAACTCACTCCCAGAAGGCTAAAATCTGCATATCAGATGGAACAAACATACAGATGGAGGTGAGATGGGCCAGAAAGATGAATAGATCAAAGGGAAGCATAAAAGAAAAACATATTCATTGCATATCCACCCCCTTTCAAAGCTTAAGGATAAACACACACAACTATTTTTCAGACTATCAAAACCTGCAACTACCAGGTCAGGATTTCTCCACTAAAATCCAATCCTAAAATAATAATAATAAATAATAATAGAATCGTAGAATGGCTTGGGTTGTAAGGGACCTTGAAAGGTCATCTAGCCCAACTCCCCCTGCAGTGAGCAGGGACATCTTCAACTAGATCAGGTTGCTTCAGAGCCCTGTTCAACCTAACCTTGGACATTTCCAGGGATGGGGCATCCACAACCTCTCTGGGCAACTCGTGCCATTGTTTCACTGCCTTCATCATAAAAAATTCCTTTCTTCTTGCCTTAATAAATAATCACAGCACATGAAAACTTTGATTTTATTTGGAAAACTCTCCATTTCCCTTGGGAAAGCTGAAGACACTTCCCACTCTCTCTGCCTAGAGACACCCAGGGGGTTTGGTTCTCAACTGCACGTCAGCTCAACTACCCCACTCCTTCACCAGACTTAATGGACTCTCAGATCTTCTGAGTACCTTGCTCCCCAGTTTGCAGGCTAAGCTGCTGGGCTGGCAGCCTTCCTGCTTCCTGGCATTCTCTGCCTTTTTCTTTCTACTAGGCTGCCAGATTTGCTAGACCACCAACCAAGCGTGGTGCCATGTGGGCTTGTTCTGCCGAATGTCTGGCTTTACAGCAGGGCACACAGACACTCTGGGATTCTGTCCTTGGTTCCTCTGAATCCAGCTAGAACTCAAATTTCAAGTCACAATGAAAGGTACAAAATTTCAGCAACATCTCTTCTCCTCATGAAGGAAAATTCCAGTTCCTACATGGCTCTGCACCTCCTGCTGAGATGAAAATACAATGTTCAGACACTTCCTCTCTTACATGCTTCAGAAACACTGGAGGACAAGCATTTATATAAATACAGAAATAGTGCTCTGATCTCCAGGTTCCAGGCATCTGCCACTGATAGTCACTGCTATCTGCCAGTCTGCAGTGTACTTGTGAGCATCATATGGGCATTGGCAAGATGCACAGGGCCTCTGCATCTTGCCAACATGACCTTATGCTAGGTGAAGAGCTATCTTGTGCTATGTCACTGGCCATTGTGGTCAGAAATAGTCTGGTTTCCTGGCATCCCTGATCCTTCTCCTTCGCTGTATCTTGATTCTCTGTTTTTCTAGTGCAAAACAGTTTTTCTGTTTTGCTTTACTGGTTCAAAGTTGTCTAATTCTATTTCATTTAACGTCTCTTTCATTCTTTCATTTAACTTTTTAAATTGCATTCTGGAAACACAGCTCATCAGCTGAAGCTTAGACATTAAATACCAGCCTACAGAATTTTGTTAGAACCTGCCCACACATCTAGATGATTGTCCCACATGGAGGAAAGAATGCTAAACGAAGCATCTTCAAAAGGAGACTTTCAATATCCATTATTCATGGAAGCAAAAAGAACATCTCTCTCCTTGCCTAAGAAACAGTGATGAGAGCCACAGTCAGTATACAGAGTGTAGAGTAACTGAGTTCAATCTCCAGAGGTGGGTGAGGGAGGAAAAACAAAAAAAAGAAAAGAGAAAAAAAAAGAAATAAAAGAAATAAAGCCTTTTGCCTTTTTTTGAGGGTTTTTTTGGTGTGGTTTTTTTTTGGTTGGTTGGTTGGGTGGAAGTGTGTGCTTTTTTTGCTTTGCAGCAGCTGCTCTTTTGATCATCCTTACAATGCTTTGACATAATACTCATCTCCATGCTACATCCTTTTTATTTCTCTTTTCCCTCACTCCCTCATAGTTAACCTAGAGAACATTCTAAAAGCAACATAAAGAAAGTTGTGCATCTTAATCTTTTTCTGGGCAATACTGGGGAAAGGAGTTTATAGATTTAAGTTTTCTTAGCACCACAATAGAAAAGCAATCTGCTCTGAAGCAGGTTTTAGGCGATTTCCTTCGAAAAGGCTGAGCACATCAAATCTCAAACTAAGAATAAAGCCTGTCCACCAATATCTGAGCACTGCCGGCTCGACAGAAATGGGGGAGCTGTTGTAACAGGCGAGATTAAGGATGCTACAAATAGCACTCTTCTCCCTGAATCAACACATACAGAATGCCCTAGAATAAACTTTCTGAGTTCTTACCAGTAGTGTCATTTTTTAACGAAACATTTAATTAAAAAAAAAAAAAGAAAAAAAGAAAAAAAAGAAAAAGAGTGTATATGCATCATATGTTACTCTTCATGAGAGAAGCATCAGTCTTAAATAACATTAGGGCAATGCTAAACTCCCCCTTCACAAATTCCTTACATTATCACCACTCTCCTCTATCATAACCCTTAAGTGCCAAGTTACATAACTGTACACTGCTCAATAGATATTTATACAGCAATTTTTTACACTCATATGGCTAGATAAACTTTAGCCACAGCTAGTAGTTACACATACAAAGGCAGCAGCAAACAACATTCCGTCACCTTTTAAGGACTGCTAAATGGCATCCCTGTAAATAGGCTGAGAAGAGTTGCATTCAGCTACCAATCCCTTCCAGCATACTGAGAGTCAATTACCGTTCTGTTATTTCCTGGAGTCTGTCCTAAAGACTCACTCTAATGTAGCTCCTGAAGAGCAACACGGCAGGAAGAGTAATAACCTCTGCATTGTCAAGCTGGAAAAATCACAATATTATATAATTCATTTAGATTCTTATATAAGCTTAAGTAACCAGTTGTTAATCCAAGTGATGCAGAAAGTCACATAATTAAAAAAAAATAAAATAAAAGATTAAAAATAGTCCAGTCTTCAAACTTGACAGTTTATCTGTTTAAATAAGGTAGTAAGCTTAGATAACCTCACCCTTATAAAAAGCTCACATACTAACGCTGACAATACAATCTGTGTAGATCGACAGATAAAGCATCATGTTGCTCAGCTGATCTGCAAACGAATACAGAATATTTACTCTTAAATTAACCTCATACATTCAAAATAAATTTGTATAGACTGCCACTTTGTTTATCTTTCTTCTTTCCTCTTTATTTTTGTATATTTAAAAGCAATTCAATCTTTCCAGCATTTCATCAACAATAAATTATCAGGACACATCCTAATTTATATATCAGTGTCTGAAAGACTAGCCTAGTACTTATAGATACATGTACATATGCATCCTTGTATTCCTTGGGATTTCTTTAAGGGCTTTACAGCATCCATAAGAAGCCATGACACAATATGCTGTTTTTCTGGCACTATTTCCTGACAAGAAAGAGAGCTGCTATGAATTCTGAATTATATTTTGGTTTCTTAAACTCTCCACATTGGATTGAGCAGGGAAGAACACAACTGAGGAACCCAAAGAAAAGGAAAGGCTTGAACGGTTTTGTTAGCTCAGTGGCCATCACAATCTTACGTGAAAGTTGGGTTTTTTTCCTAGAGATGCTTAGGCAAATCAGGCAAGGCATTCAAGAACAGTAAAAAGGGAAAGATGTGACTATTCTACTTAAAACTGTGGATTTGTTTTAGACTGTTTAGACTGCTTAGTCTGTTTCTTTCGTTTTGGGTTTTTCCCCCCCCCCTGTCAGAGCCAGCCATATCTGGTAGTTCTTCTAGAGGTCTGGGAGCCTATGGCAGATGGGGATGGGCTTCCCAGACTGCCCCAAGGCAACTTGTGTCATTTTGGGCCTGCACATGACCGTATGAAGTTACTGCCCACAGCAGAGCCATTTCAAATAACTATGAATGCATGAGCACTGCATACGTGGCACAGAGATACAACTTTAAAAGAACAAAATACAGATTAAATAGAGGTTTCCTAAAGAACATAAGATCACAGAGAAAACTTCCGGCCTCTACTACAGAGTTTATAGGAAAGAATTTCTCATTATAAGGTTTACATGATAAGCAAGTCAACTATTCCCCTACAAGACATGAGATAGAACTGAGTAAGAAAAGGAGTTTGGAAAAAATCATCTAGAGAAGAAAGCACTGCAGAAATATAGTTTAAAAGTTAGAATTCCACACATACTTCCCACCTTTTCAGTAAAGATAGAACAAATCCCTACACCAGCACAGAATAACTTTTCTGTTATCTGCAGTATCATCCTCTCTAAATCCTTCTCTGTAGAGTCAATCTCAAGCGCACTAGGAAAAAAAATGCATCTTCCCATTCACCTTGCTCTTTAGGATGTGATTCACTGTTACTACTTTCTCCTCTTCCTGTGTACTTCTTTATACCTTGGACAGGACTGTCCTACCAGCTCTGAGTTCTCAGCTTTTCTCTTCCCTTTTTTCTCACCTCCCATCCCTGACCTTCCCTGTTGCCCCTCCTGGACACATAAAGTTACATCTTTGCCTGGTGATGCTACCCACCTCATCTTTCCTTGCCCAGAATGGCTAGGGATGCCTCCTTACCTCCCTACCCTCACATTCTTAGTGCTGCATTCTTGCCTCTCTTCCCAGACTGCTACTGCTTCTTGCATCTTTTCATACCTCTTTACTCTCACCATTGTTGGTGGCAATGCCAGAGCGGAGTCACAACTCGTATGTCTGGAAGAGCCTCCACTAGCTTGAGTATTTCAGCTTTCTAAAGTTCACTTTAAAAGCTGGCACGTCAATGAGGCATACCTCACCAATTGAAAAAATATTGATCACAATAATGTAAGAAAAGAAGCTATCAATGGCTTGGAATAGAAATACAACAAATAAGGATCTTATATGAAAACTGTCTCCAGGATAATAAGCAAAGTACACCAGATGGTCCTTTTGGTTTTCTCCAGTGAATTAACAAACTATGTGCACAGAAGCAAAAACAAAACTGCAGGAAAGCTCCTGGGCCTTTGCTTCCACCCTTGGTTTTATCATCACAAACATCATCTGAGAGTATCCACCAACCTACCAAGATCCTCTTTTACTACAGTTTTCTTTTGTTCCTCAACTTTGTACCTAGTAGCTGCCTGAAGTCCCACTCCTCTGAGAATTAGAAGTCCTCTCCTAATTTCCAGGCTAAGCTTACTCAAGGTCAGTTTATACCCTTTTGTTTTAGTGCCAACATTGTCCTTAAGTTTAACTAATTCTTATCCTTCCCTGATTTATACCCCCTCAACATTTTTTAAGGCCACAGCCTGTTTTTCATTGTCCTAGGCTAAACAAGCCAACCTCTTCCAAATCTCTCTTAAAACAGCCTCTTCTTTGCTATAATCAACCCACAGCCTTTACTTTTACCTGCACCAGCTTAAATTCACACTCTGGAACACTAGGGGCAAGAACTACAGGCAAAATTACAGAATTCTCATCATTAACTTAATACAGTGATATTAATAAATTTGTGTCTACTGGAAATACCTTGCCTGACACACCCTACAATTTCATTTCCCTTCTTCATAGCTATATCTCATTACTGGTTCACACTGATGCCCACTACATGTGATTTTGATGCCTTGTGCTGGTTTTGTGGAAAAAAAAAAAATCATCTAATTTGAAACATTTCTTCTGTATCTACACTGCATGTGCAAGTGTGTGAATGTAGTTCAAAAGTTATTCTTGTTATTTCTATCATTACTAAAAAAAAAAAATGCAATTTTCTCTGTATATGCAGCACAGTACTTTTTCCCACTCTCAAATAAGTACTTCTATTTTCTCCAACTACGAAACGTTCAACTGTGCAACACCATTTACACTCTGAGCTGGAGCAAAAGGAAAATAATTGACATTATCATCTTGAATACACTGATAAATAAAATATTACTGGAAGTGCAGTTAAGAAATTGCCAGATCAACTAGCATGAAGTAACTTCAAAACTAAAAGTTTCAAACAAATGAAATATTTTGAGAGGAAAAAAAAAGAAAAAGGGAAAGAAGGGAAAAAACAGCAATTAAATGAAAGCTAACATATATCACGTAAATCAATTTTTATTACATTAGAGCAACCACACTGATTAACAGCTTTAGAATGAAATGCAACCAAAAAGTAATAACAACTATGGGCTTAAATCAATTGTGCAACATTATATATTGAGGAAAAGCAATACCCACAAGGGATCAACTCAATCCTCCCGATCCTGCAGAACAAATGACTTTTTAATTATTGTTTTTATCATTACATCAACTAGAATGCTCAGTGAGGCAAATGGGAGCCTGGGGAACAGCCCACTCTGGAGAATTCCCTCATATGATCTGCACAGCGATTTCAAACCCAGTTCCTTGAAATTGGCATTAATGACACTAGGAACTCCACTGAAGCATTACTGCCTTTTTGGTGTACTACCATTCCAAGAGCACTCCTTTTTTCTCACATTATCATACAAACTTGAAGATAACAAACAGTTTTCACTGTTATCTTTAGAATTTTGACTCCTTCAAGTCTATAAAAAGAAAATCTGTATTTGTTAGTGTTGTATTAATATTCCTACTTTTCATTATTTTTACTGTTCTTCTCTAGACAGCTCCAAGTTTTGATTTATGCTCCTGAAGGCAAAGCAACAAATAGAACAGACACATGAGGACTAATACTAAAAAATTCTTATAATTTTTTAATATGAACATCCAATTAATGGTGATAAACTACAAGATCCTAATTTGCCACCTGCAAGTCTATATGCTCTGCAAGTATCTTTCTGTTGAAGTTCTGTAATACATTTACAAAAGGCATGTTATGTAGAACATTATATAGTTTTCCAAAGCTATAGAAGCCATGAATACCAAATCCCTCACTACTCATTCTTTAAGAGCAAAAAAAGTAGAAACCAAATGTATTCTTATTAGATTATTTTACATAGAGTTTTAATACAAAATTAGACCTTTCTTTGAAGGATCATGGACACAATCCACTGAGCCTACAGAGGCAGGCTCTGTAGAAATTAGACTTATCTCAATTTCCTATACTTGTTAGCTAAAGCACATGCTCTAGCTCAAGCATTTTTAAACAACTTATGTGGCAATTTAAAAGAGGGACGCAAGGAAAATATTCAGTCTCATAGGTCAACAGTCTTTTTATCTGAAATGGAAAAACAGGTAGGTTGGAAAGAAAAAAGACTGGTCCAGTGAACACAATGCTGACCAAGCTCTGGGCTTGATTCTCTTTTCAGTTTTAGTCTCTTCAGGCCATGGGGTGGCTCCCCCTGCTCAAAAGAACAGTGCCAAAAAGTAGCACCAAAAAGTAAAACTCATGGTGGAAGGCAAGTTTTAATCACAGGAAGTGGAGAAAAGGAGAGGGGCAAGACAAAGATTCCTCCACTACATTAAGAGACTTAAAACAACTAAGCCTAAGAAATTTAATATGTAAATATATGCATACTTATGTGGCAGATATATGTGAACTTACCATACACTGTGCAGAATATTAAACTGTTTAACTGAACAAACACTTTGACTACTAAGTATACGCATCTCTGTCAAGATTTCTCATCCCAGAAATACCACATACCTAACGCCAAGAGATGATTTTGCCTTTTTCAAAAGCAACACTTTTCTTCTTGGGCATTCTTAGGCTTCAGAGACCCAATATATACTGAATATCAGAGTACAATGTTGCTTGTGAGGCTTTCCAGTTACAATGTTTTGCCTCTATGTATCTTAAGTCAACATAGAGGGAGCAGAAACAGCTAGTTTCATATTTAATCAACAAGACAGAGAAGATTCTGTTGTGGGACTTTTATATTCTTTATAAATCTTTCATTACAGTCAGCTGAATGCAAATTCAAAATCTCTGAGAATAATAAAGGACAAGGCCCTCTGGCCAATGAAATTGCCTTAATTAAGACTATATACAAGCTAGCTAACAGATGCAATTATCAATACATGCAATTGTGAACTTCCACCAGCAAGGCTGTAATGCAATACAAAATTTTACTCAAAAATGACAGGAATAACAGTAGAACAATCCATGTGAACAAAAATTGCATAGAATAAACTTCTGGTACAATTGCTCAATTCACAGAAATAGATGAAAGAAGAGATCATTGAAGCCTTCACATACCCAGAAAGGAGAGAGAGAGAGTGTGGTCACTGTCACAACAGCTTTTCCCTTTTTGGATACCTACTAGAACTGAGTAGTTTTACTACAAAAATCTTCACAAAATACCCCAATGGCTGAGCACGTCCCAGAGCTGCACCAAGGCCACATACCTTCCTCTCTGTCACCACCAGCCATAGTTATTCTTCTACTGGTTTCACATCGGCCCCACTATCCATTTCTACAGCCTATCTGTCCAGAAAACACAACACTGACATGGGAGCATGTTGACACAAGCATTGGATAAATCTTACCATTAAGTTCAATTTATATTTATCTAATTAAAGTGGAATACACTTTATCTATCAAGAGGATTATAAAGCAGTGGAATGGGGGCTGCACTACAGCTAAGAGCACACTACCTGCTAGGGAACTGGCATTTACAGAAGCCAAGGTATGTAACGTGTATTTCCTAGCCCACTGTAGCCCAGTGCTCCAGACCACGCATTCTCCTGAACTTATATACCTGTTTTCATGTTACCAGATGCATGAGGTCTTAGCTGTTGTCACAGAAAAAACTGTTACAAGATAAATGTTTACATCAGACTGCAAAAGGTAGTGGAAGTACAATGCACAAGAGTCTGACCTATTTAAATGATATGTTTCTAAGTCATATGCTTTCTTCCACTTTTCTACTATCTTGTGCTCACCACCAACAAACAGCTAATAATATATCAGTCTGCCATCACCATGATTGCAATGGACACAATTCAAAATAAAATATGCAGTGCCTTTATAACACTAGTCATAAAGTTCTGATATATCACACATACTAAATACACATATTGACTCAGTATATTTGTTATGAGGATCTAACATTTTCAGTCTGTATAATCCATAAAAATTGAAGAAATCTGTGAAATCAAAATAATAACTAGCAGTTTAAAATTAATTTATAAAAATTAAAGAATTATTCTTAATCTCTACACCTCTTCCCAATTTCTTACAGAAACACTAAAAAAATCCTATAATCAAGGTCTGAAAAAATGAACCACTCCTATTTTACAATACTTGTATCACTAAGAGACATTTTATGGCTTAGAGTAAATTCAGGAATACTTGAATAATGCTTTTGCACTTACTGGAATGGCAAAGACTGTCTTTAAAAACAAACAAAAGAAATCTCACCAATACATTTGGGAGGATCATTAACACAAAATAATCATAACCTTTCCTGGTGATTCTCATGGCTCATCATTAGCTATTCTGAAGCCTAACACCCTACTATCTTGACCAAAGTTCAGTTCATCACTCAGATGGTGTTCTTTCTCTTAGGAAATGGAGATAAACTGAAGCATGTCTGCTATTTGTGAGCCTGGAAATTCTCTAGAACCACTTTCTATTTTTAAACACATCCTTTAGATGGAAAGTACTGGCATGCTGTAATTTTTTCCCCTAATGAAAGGCAGTATCCAACACATTCTGACTGTCATGAACACACATTAATTGTTCCTTTGTGACAAAAAGTGCATATATTGCTAGGTTATAATAGCTCTTGGAGAGAGGCTAGGGAGAATGACTGAACAAATCCAACACAGTGTATAGTTAGAGGAAAAACTAATGAGAACTTGAACATCAAACTCCTGAAGAGACTGAAAAACAACAAGCATTTGTTCCTGCCTACAGCTACTTCATAGGTATTTAGGTAACAATGAGGGATACATATTATTTTATCTCCCATATTATCAGTACTTAGGTTGTAGATCCTGTCCATTTGAAGAAGAGTAATTACACTGTAGATTAAACCTAATGAACTCATGGAAAAGCAAACCACATTAAAAAAAAAAGATGTAGCTCTGACAAAGTATAGTAACATAGTGCAGTAACAGGACAGATGGCCAAACAGAAATAAAAACAGTGGTGGCTGCTACTGTTGCAATCCAGTAGCAGGTAGGAGTCACCACAAGCCAAGATTCAGAACACAGCTGACAGAGGGCACTCAATACCTAGCCACAGCATCTGATATTATGCCTAAAAGATCTTGGTCAATTCCCTCTGTCAACTAACAACTTCTCCGAGTTTCTTAGCTTTGATCCAACTCACTCTTATCTGCATGTCAGTCTCATCCAACACAACACAATTTTACTGACTGATGTGGCTATTCCAGAACAGTGTGAAGAGCACTGCACTGCATCTGTTTCCTAAACCTCTCATCAGCACAAGCCACACACACACTAGAAGTGAACAACATGAATATGTAAAGATTGACAGAAGATTTCTAGTACTCTCTCCACCACTTATGACAACCAAGGCAGGTAAGATAGCAGTGAGGTACTGAATTTGGGTCAAAGTTGCATTTAAAGGAAAACATCTGAAGATGAAGTCTTTACCTCTATCAAAAGCTATCTTTTCATTTTGGAGGCCCCCAAGGCCTCCAAAATACAATACCACAATAGTTTATTGTAACAAAAGAAGAAACAAAAATAAAACTTTTCAAAATTGCTGACATTTTCCAGCTTGGTGAAAAAGACACCTCCTGGTCCCTGTCCCTACTTCCCACTCCCAACTCCAGCAAATATTAATCATAAAACACTAGTCTCATATTACAGCCTTGGCTGACTTAAATATTTTAATCACCACTAAGCTTACACATGTAAAACCCTACATTCTGCTTCAAGCTTGCCTGCCCATAATTCAACCTGCTCAGTGTCATTCCCAGAAGTGATAAGATTATTTTACTGCACAAAAGCAGTGTTGCATGAAGACATTTAGTGTTGTCTTGTCCCTGACTGCTATTATCTTTATTGAAACCTGATATAAAGAAGGGAATGAAATCTGCAAATAAACCATAAATAATTTTATGATGGGATTTGAAAAACCAGCATATTACTGAAAGGAGATAATGGTCAGATAGTGACTTTATGCTATTATTTTAGACCTAAGGCTGGAAGAAGTAATGCATCACTGAAAATATAACTACATCTACAGTAGTTTTCTAGGCTTTTATGTGACTTCAGTAGCTAATAGAAATTAACTGTTTTATGTCTATAATGCCATTTGAACAGATGCAAACTGCAGAAACAAAAGTTTGCAGATCCAGTTGGTTAATAGCTCTATTGTATTAAGAAAAAGTAGAGCTGTCATTAGCCTGCCATTGTTTTCTGTTCTGAAAGAAACAAGCAATATAATTTGGATATAATCACACTGGAATCACTTCAGCATTGCTCTTGCCATTTTCATCCCTATTGTACATCAGTCATTAAGGGTGTAAATCTATTAACATTTGCCTTTTGTGAATCAGCAAGCAACTTTCAGAATATAGCTGTCTTTTAGTCTCTGCAAAGATGTTCTTTTGCTTTTAAAATTAGGTTTTTAAGGGAAAAACACTACTTCATTGATACCTTAACTCAAGAAAGCACTGAGGTGCATCCTGGCTTCAAGCACATACTTTAAACCTACTGGTCCTTCAGTATAATTCTAAGTGTTTTTCTGAATCAAGAACTAGGGTTCATAAAGAAAGAATCAGTTTTAAAAAAATATATAAATATTTTTATGACATAAAAAGCACAATATCATCTGTAAATCCTTCAGAGAACCACTGGCTCCCAAGTTCTTTTGAAAATCAGACACCAAAGTAGGAAGCTAGGAATTTTATCCCCATACCCCATTTTGGAAAATTTTGGCTGAGAGTTTTAAATTATAAGATGCATCAATATCAACAGTGAACAGGTCAGAGTGCTCTGGATTCCAAAAATACTCTTGCACAGTAAATGAAAACAGGGTAATTTTTTTAAAATATCACAATTACACACTAATTTGAATACTATTTCAATAATTGTTTGATATTGTTCTCAGTGAACTATATAGCAACATATCAATAATTATAAAAATCAAACTCATGTCCTGGGACTACGTATCTAAATAAATGAACTAGCTATATTGTAGAATACTCTTCACATTTTTCTTCCAATTTGACCAGCTGCAGAAACTTTTTTTTTTAATGAAAAAAAAAAAACAAAAACAAACCCTTTATATCTGAAAGACCACCTAAATTGTATTATATCAATGGAAAGTCACCTAGTTTTCTTAAATTTTCAAAACAGCAGAGAAAGAGGACATAAATCTGTTACCACATAATGCCACAGGTATTTTCCTTGTCTCAGAAACACACATGATCTGAAATATTTATGTATGTGCTAGAGTGCCCAGAAGTAACAGCTGTTTGCTATGGTCTTGTTCTTGCTCAAGGTATTTGCATTAGATGACCCCTTGAGTTCTCTTCCAGCCCACACAGCCACATTTGTAAAGGATGAAGGAATGAAGGAAGTCTTCATATTTAAGCTTAACTTCCTGTTCAACAGCCAGGCTATTCACACACACACACCCACCAAACAAACAAAAAAAAAAAAACTTCAAATGTATCTTCTTGCAACAGTACTTTGAAAGATCAGAATATATACTCTTGATTAACAACTATGAAACCTTCCAATGGTTTTTTGTTGGACAGTTCCACACATAAAAGTGCAGATCTTTTTAGTATGAATTTTTCCAAGAGTAGGAACATACAGAGCAGAAAAGACAAACTAAATCATCTTTCTATCCCAATCGTTATTATTAGCCTAACGCCTCTGATATTAATACTTTCCACAATTTTATGCACAAATATATGATCTAAAAGACTATTTGCAGCTTGAAATAAAATACTTAGTAGAATTATGGCAACTTGTATATAGTTATATTCCTATGAACTTAAAGGTAACCTTGTAAAGTTCCTTCAAGCTTATATTTTAGATAAAACTTATACCTCTTATTCTCAAGTAAAGATTTACTACAGAATTTCCTGGTTTCTATAATCACTTCTCAAAATAGAGAAACTTTTGCATCTCTAGCACATATAACTATTATACATGCACGTGGTCTCTTCACACACTTATACAAAGAGTATATTCTAAAACCACCAAATAAAGCATAGCAGCAATATCTCAGTTTAGCTATGACCATGAGAAACGCAATCCATAATGTAATCAAAATAATATGCTGATTTTACCAAGTGATATGCTATGGCACTTGAAACCCTCACACTAAAAGTTAAGAGCACTTTTCTGTTATCATTAGGGTGATATTTCTCCATTTTTATAAGTAAGTTTGCATGCACTATTGCTTGACAGGCCTACCATCCTTTCCTCAGATCAGTGGACAGGATGAGCTACACAGCTAGCACATGTCTAGAACAGTAGCTTTTATATGCATTTTTTAAAAGATAGAGATAAATATTTTGCTGGTTTTGGCAAGTTGCATTTTATTCAACCTTCCTCTTTCTATTTATTTTTTTTTTCCTCCTTCTCCATCCCTTTTTATTTTTCCTGTCTCTGCTTACATCTTTGTCCTCTACATGTCTTCTTTATTTTTCTTCTGGATCCACAAGTTGCCTTAGCTCTTCCCTGTTCCTTTCACATAGTAGTTCTCTCTTCATTCCTTTTGCCTTCTCCTATCTCTTAACTCTGTTATTCCTCTCTAATCTATTTCTCATTCCATTTCCTGCCCTAGCACCCATCTGCTTTCATTATTTTCTCATCCTTTCCTTTTCTTCCAAGCATGCACCCATCAGCCCCATACAAAATCTTTGCAGCATAAATGGAAATAAACAAACGTTAAGAAACCAATTAATTTTTTTACTAATACTATTCTACGATAAACTGTTACTTGTTATAAGCACCAATTCAAAGCATATCCCAGATACAATTTACTGACGAGCCTGTGATGTTAAATTTTCTTTGGGAACATACCAAGGAGAAAGTAATTAATTATAAACCTCATCTGCTACATTAGTCAAATATAGCATGGAAAAAATGGCAACATTGTACAAAATTAGTATCATCATCTCATCAGCAAGCAGGGTGAGGGGCAACAGTATGTTTTTATTCAATTCATTTTGGAGACATGGCAGACATTAGAATGATCAATATTAATTCTAGGCTTCTATTCCCAGTTTTTCAAATCTGTTCATGTTCTTGCTATTTACTTTCAGTTTTGCAATTTTAGACTAACATATTTCAAAAACAATGTGATGTGATAGGCGAGATAAAAATTCTAAAAAGTAAAAGACTAGATGCAAGATTGACTTTCACATCACTATGCAAATAAATACATTAACTCACCTCCATAACAACAGTATCATCTAAGAAATTCTGATATTTTGACATTTTGCAGATTTTTAATCTGTAGCTGTTCTTGTCTCTACCTTCCAAATGATTTTAAATACAAAGGAGTTTTTGCTTCTTTCCACCTTGTACTTATGCTCATATAAAGTCCTCTTTATTAATTTTATTCAATCTTGCTGCACAGATTTGGAAAAGACATGGAAAGAGTTGAGATGAAAACTTAGGTCCTCCAGGTGAAGTACAATGCAGGCAAATAATATACTATCTGACTGCCAGAATATAAGAGCTGCTTCAATTTCCCTCTGAGCACCCACTACAACATACAATCCATGCTTCTGCTGTCATTACACATTTATTATTTGCTATGCTACATAATTCCTCCATCTCACTGAAAGCAGCAGCATTTCTCTTCCTTTCTGTCCTTTTTTAAAAGAGAAGAAATCAATACAAGCAAATGAAGAGGTTACTCAGGTTTTGTAAGGAATATGATCTTTCAGAATTTTCACCATTAGTTTGCCACAATGCCTAAAAAAATAACTATGGAAAGGAAAAGGCACCATATAGGAGTCCTCTTCACTGAATAGCTGCACCAGTGAACGGTCTCCTGACAAACCCATGTATCAGAGATATCACGGATATATGGTAAGATTTGCCTCAATCCAGTCATGCAATCAAAATACAAACTCATCTGTATTGCCTAATTGATGGTATAAATACTTTTGAGTGGTCACCAGATGATTGGGAGAAAACTTACTCATTTTTTACATCAAAAACAAAATAATGGTAACTAAAATTATTTCAGAAAGCCACAGATACCAGTTAAGTCAGCTTTCACATTCTGAAACAATTTTCAAACTAAGTTTGTTACATTTTGTCAAAATATTTATTCCTAAGTAAAAAGGTTAATATTTCCACTGTGAAAATTTCAGAATTATTTTTAACAAGTACTAAAAATTCAACATTCCATTTATTGTTTAAAGTTTATGACTATTTTTTTAATGCAACGCTAAGAAATGTGTCTTAGTTTCTGATTAAATCTCTTTAAAAATCTTAAGTACAAACCAAATGTATTCAGTTGAAATTAGTATCCATGCAACAGAAAAGTTCAGTAACAATGAGAAGACTGTCTTATTGTCCCAGTGGTCTGTTCATCTCCTCGATCATTCTAATCCTGAAAATATAATATTTTCTAAGAAAAACACACTAGAATAGCAATTTCCTACATATTCTGGAAAAAATCTGATAGGGATGGTATCTGAATTAATATTAATCCTAACCATCCTACATATAGAACAGTACTCAAGTTCTAGTTTAATGAGATAAATCACACAATTATCTACTTTTTTCCAACTCTGGCAGCACAGAAATCAGGTGAAGCAGAAGCTATTTGAAAATTCTGCCCAGAAAAAATGACACTGGCTTGTTTAAGTACCCATTCACACAAACCGTCCTGAAGATCTTTCCACTGCTAGCAGCAGCAGCAACTTTTCTCCTTCAGTCCTCTCTTGTAGCCTGAGTAGCCAACTGGACTCAAAGCCAGGACAGAAGCAGGCAGTACATAAAGGGACTCGCTACTCTTAACAGGAGGATGAGTGAGTGGCGAGCAGTTGACAGTGCTAAAGAACACAAGGGAAGTATAAAATCTAGTTCTCTCCATAAAACATTAGGAAGGGAGTTTTGCTTTTACAATTCCTTCAGGGCTGATCAGAAACTAAGACTTTTTTTACAGTGTAAAAACATTATGTGAACAAGTAAAATAACACCTAATTCAAAGTTGTGTTATTTGGAGGGGTTCTCTCCCCTTACTTCTTGAACAAATCTACCTCAGCTGTCAATCTCACAAGTCATTTCACTGCATTTAACTCCAGCTTACTCTGGGGTGAACTGTAAATACTCCTTAGTTCTGCTTTATCATTATTATTATCCCTACCTTTAATATCTTTAATCCATTTTATTCTGTCTAAAATGTTAATTGCATGCTCTGAAGACCGAAAACTAGGCTTTTCTTCTTTTCTTTTCAGTTAATCATGTAGCAAAAAAGGGGCCCACATCTTCCACTGAGGTTCCCAGCAGTTACCATATTAGAGACATTAACTCTCTCCATGTTCCAGATGGCAAATTTCCCAATGACAGAGTCCTTTTTACCAGCACACTACGGTGAACATAATGACACTCTTGGGAAGAGTTTCCTGTAAAATGTTGAGAAGTTGGCAGATGGGACAGTAGATTTTAAGACTAACTTTTCGCCATAAGTCAATTTGGAAGAGTTATAGCTGCTACGAAAGCACGCTCTCTGGAGGCAGAGAATTTTTAAAGATCTCTTGAAAGAGACAGTTGAAGTAGCTAGAAATCTGGTGGGGGCGGGGTGGGCGGGGGGGAAGGTGGGGAATGGATCTATGCCTTCTCCCACAAATCCGCCCTGGATTTTTCATTTTTCCTCCACGGCACTATTACAGAGTAAACAGAACAACAGTTTTTAAATGTGAGAGTTCTATTTTACACACCTAGGAGGAAGATCTAAGGTAACTCTATAGAAGGAAAGCCTCTAAGACTTACTGTTTAACCTATCAATCGGTCATTAAGCCTAAATGTTGTAACAATATAGAAAGATACTTGCCTACCCTAGAATGTTGGGAATAGAAAACAGAGAAACTATTCTTAAAAATAACTATTTCTTAGGCAGTCACCTAGAAGAGGAAAAAGTACATCATGGATCTAAGAGGTAGAGCCTTCAATTTCATCTCACTTACTCAGCTTCCCCTTAGACAAACCTGGGCCACATGTTCCTGAAGGTAAAGACAGTAAGCATTGTCATAAGAAACAATGCAGAGAAGCCCTACCCAAAGGCTTGAAGAGCTCACCTAATGTTTCGCTTTTTCCACACTTAAAATTTCACTTGGCACAAATCATAGATTTGCATACATCTCTGGAGGTGTGTTGCTCCATTAACCAGCAAATGTATTATACTCTTCTCTATCCTTCAGTTAGTTTTTAATCCCAATTCATGCTAGAAATAAAAGTGATCGTTTTCTTTATGTATATTAGTAATGCCAGATACTATCAAAAAAGTTTGAAATGTTCATTTTTTATTCATCCATTATATCATTTATTAAAAAACAACAGAACAAAGTCTACTTCTGAAAATGCATATTTATTTGACTTCTGAAAATGCATATTTATTTGAGGCAAATGTATAGCTTGCTTTAGTTAGTACAAAACTCACCACAATATAAAAAAAAAACAAGAAAGTTTATCTTCTCTGATGTAGCGTAGGTATATTGGAAATTTTTGCTTTCTGTGAGGTCTATAAACTTAACTTCTGGAGGCACAATACTTGATAATGTTAGAAAACATTGGACAAGTTACTCCATGATTTTCTAGTATAGGGGATGTGAAATACAAGGCACACTTTCCTGATCAGATGTAAGAAAGTTTATCTACTTGTATAAAGAGGAATACAAATCTTGAATCTCCATTTTCTTGCACCCTGTATCATGTAATTTACACTTGTTCAAACTAAGCAAAAACTGTACACTACATTTATTCTACACTTACTTTCTGTATGTAATAATGCCTGTAGCAAGGTGAAAGGGAGCAGAAGGTAAAAGTCACATTTACCTTGCCAAATGTATGTGGAGATGCAATTTCAGTAAGTTTCTTTATTTCCCAAAGTTAAATCGAGCTACTGTACTCTTTGTATTTTAGCCATTGTAAAGAAGATGTGGAACCTACCTTCAGTTGAACAGACAAATCAACACGGGCATGGAGAAAAAGATCACAGACAAGAGAGCAGGAAGGAAAGCATCAAACCAATGCATTAGAAGGAACAGAGAAAAGCCAAATAGCTTCTGAACTTATTCAGGAAACACAGACTTCTCAGAGGACCAAGCTGTGCACAATAGCTGTAATTGCTCCAATATACCCCTCTGTATGTGTACAATTACCATAGCATTAGATAATTCCCCCTGGATTTTCCCCAATTAGTAACATTGCATCCTTTGTCTCATATAGACATGGATTACAAAGTAGCTGTCAATAATTTTTATGAGCAAATATCTTCCCCCCGCACACACACACACAGAGCAAAGCCTTGTAACAGTGTACAGAATGAAAGATGTTTAATAATTTGTTTCACCTCTGGTCTTCAGTACATGTCCCAATGTCTTTTCATCTTTATCGCACATCACTTCATTCCATCCACCAGCAGATTTCACACCCTTTCAGGTGCTCTCTCTAAAGGACACAGCACTCCAGCACCTCACAGCTTCACAGGCCTTGAAGAATCCCATGCAGAAGCCCTCTGAGGTAAAATGTCCCTTAACTTACAAACAGGGAAAAGTACTCAAAACCAGCTGAAAATACCAAGGACCAACTAATTTTGAGTGCCTAACACGGAGTGGCTGGGAGCAGTGCTTTTGGAATACTTACAATTAAATAGCAATTTACACATTTGAAACACTTTCAGTACTGGTTTCTGATGCACCTGTGATTACTTATCACTTCTCCAAATCAGGTCCAGATATTTCACACTGGACAGTAAAAAGAACACAACCATTTACAAAAAGCTAGTCCAAAGTTGCTCAGCATTACACAGAAGTGGTAGAAGAGCAGCTGCTACAGACACCAAGCCCTAAGGGTGCATGGTTTTGAAATTCCCACTATCCCAGCCAGCCCTCCAATCAGAGCAAAAAGTTAAGCACTTGAATATCCTAGAGACAGCTATGCAAGGCAGTCTGGTACAATCTGATTTTTAAAAGCAAATAAAAAAACCTAAAATTCCAAGTTGAAAATATTTAGTCCAAATTTTTGCTTTTCAAAAAAGGCTAGCAACAAATTTAATTTACCAAGCAGACTATGAACTGGTCTCATGGCAAAGCAAACTATTGGATATCACAGAATGGCAGGGGTTGGAAGAGACCTCTGGAGACCATCTAGTCCAACCCCCCTGCCGAAGCAGGTACATCTAAAGCAGGTTGCACAGAATCATAGCCATACAGGTTTTGAACATCTCCAGAGATGAAGACTCCACAACCTCTCTGGGCAGCCTGTCACAGTGCTCCGTCACCCTCACAGTAAAGAAGTTTGTCTTCATCTTCAGACGGAACTTCCTGTGCTCCAGTCTGTTCCTGTTGCCCCTTGTTCTGTCACTGGGCACCACTGAAAAGATTTTGCTTACGTAAGTCATCTTCTTTCATTTTTTTGAGCATATGCAAATATAGCTCCTGCTACCAGGGCTATGAAGTTTAAGTTATAAATCTACTACGCATTTTTATTTTGGCTATATGGGGAAGGAATCATTTACTTACAAGTTTTTATACGTGCTTACTTTGTTTATAGAATCATCTGAATTATGGATCAATCTATTCCAACACTGACAGAAGGACTTAAAAGACAAATTATAAGAGCTTCCAGGCAAGCTTCATAGACATGCAGACAGAAAGCCAAGTTTATCAGTGTCCTTGTTCAAGCATTCACTGACGGCTTTAAAACTGAACAAAAAAATCACTGTGCATCAATTTTGTGCAGGATGGGAACACTGATTTTTTTTCTTGTTTACACTGGGGATTTAGGACAGTTGAGGGCTGATAACCAGAAATTTACAACTTAGGAAGTTGTGAGTTTAAAGGCAGAGAGAGAATTCAAATTGCTATCGCTGTTCTTGAGTTCTGTGGTATCTCAGCAAACACAGCATGCTCAAATACAATGGACGCCAAGTCCAGACAACATAGCCTACATGTTGGCACTCCTCCCACAGCAGTCACAGACCAGAACATCAACACATTTTATGAATAGATTCAGGGTCTTGAAATTAAATATTTGAAAATCTTCCTTTTCAATTAATCAGTCAGACTTGAAGTCAAACTGAAGACAATTAAAAGAAAAGTGCTCAACCGAGGGCCTTTAATCTTGGTTGGTCAGGAATTAATAAAAATTTCTTCATTTTATTGTTCTTCATTTCTTACAGCCAGGTATTAATAAGACAAACCATAATAAACATTTAACATGTATTTAAACAGATATAGTGGTTTTCATTATGAAGATGAGAAAAAAATCTCATGCTAATTTATACAGAGTATTTCAGAGACTATTTTAGCAGTCTGTGGCCATAATGACATTAATAGTTTGATATTCTCAAGTGGTTTTCTGAGAAATTTGGTAGATCTAAGAATGAGCCAAACTTTGGAATTAAATCTGAACAATATCAACCCTTGCTGTGGTATACCTGCCTCCTCCATTCTTGTCTCAACAGGGGGGGACTCAACAGTCGAAAATCCAGTCTCAGAAGAGAGTATATTTCACCATCATACAAAACAATAATGCCTGGAACCAAAGCAAAGGCAGCCCAAGGTGCACACACATATGCTTGGAAAGTAATCTCAGTGTTCTTGGTTTAATTTTTATTGACAGAGGGAGAAAAAAACATCATCCTCATTTATGCCAGTACCTGACCTGGCAAACCATAATACAACTAACTGTACTGAAAACAGAGACCTGAATTCAGAAGGAAAATAGGTCTAGATTTTTATCCAGTCTGGGAAGGAGACACATCAAGCATACCCTTCACTGAAACTCTCTGCATACAGTGCTAGACAGCACTGGCTTGTCACTTAAGCAAACAAAGGCTCTTTCCAATGACAACACACATCTTTGTTTCCTCAGACAGTAGAAGCACTTACCATAGCACATTTAAGTTTAACCTAGAAGCCTCAATACAACAGTTGTCAACAACACAGGCAGCAAAGAAATACAAATCACTTCAAACATGGTGAAGACTCAGCATCTTGAGAAACAGCAAAGGGGTGCTGTGATAACATTAACCCTTTTTAAAATTTGAAGTTGTTTATGAATGTACTGTTGGTTTTAAAACACAACTAACAGACTAAGAATTTCTCTACTCGAGTGTCTCTTTTTTAGGGTTTTACAAAGCATAAGTCACTGCGTTATTGGTACTATCTACAACTACGGAATACAGTTGGCAGTATGCTCTCAGACCCCACTGTGGGTCTTGAAAAATTAAGGATAAACCAAGGACAGTATACTGAAAGAGATGACCACAGCAAAGGGTACATTTTCTGAAAAGAGATGCTTTTACCTTAATGTAATTTCAACCCACTTCTCGAGCCCTAGCTTAGATTAATTGACCAATGGAAAACCTGGACTGTATTGATGTGCATATTTTAAATCACAACAATTTCACATGTGCATACACAGGCACCTTATTTTAAGTCGGTCCATAAAGATTGCATATACTCCCCACCCCAATGTACACTATACATTTTTCTTCCCAGCTGACTGGGAAGAAAAGCTGACAGCAAGAACTACTCATGCACTCCAGGTATCTTCACATTGAGATGAACTATGTGAGATCTCCATTACATAATCAACAGCAGAAAACAAATCTTCAAGGTAAATTAATTTATGAAATCATTCATGAAAGAAAAGTCTTAAGTCTTAGTAACCGTCCAAATATACAGTGCAAGATAGACTCTAATAAGCATGCTCACTTTTATTTCCTCCCTTAAAAATTGAACATTGAACCAGTTTCCACTCTTCCTCTATGCTTTCCCCCATTAATATGCACTGCTGTGGGACATTCTGCATATCACATATTAACCAGACTGCATTCAGGCCTGCTTATGATATTACAAATCAAGATCAATACCACAGGCTTTTACGGTAGTTAACAAGGTAGGTTGCACTGATTTGTAGGACAAATACCTTTTGATTTGTTTGTCTCAGTGCACTGCAAAATCATGTGAATGAAATAAAATTTGTTTAGTCATGCAACTAAAAATAATTTAGAAAAATCTACAGTTTATTTTTTTTTATTATGCTACATAACCCAAGCTGTGCTTAAACATTCAGACACCTGCAAAAACAGTCATGCAATCTACACTGGGAAGATCAGATGACTTTATTAAGCTAAAAAAGCAGATACTGGATTTCTTCTGAAATGCATAAACAGTTATGTACTCCTACATAAACAGATGTAAATGTAACAGAAAATGTTACCTGAAAGATATAAACCAGAAAAAAAAAAAACCAACACAAAAAACTGTATTCCCACTGACTACAAATTGAAATGGATTTGGTATTTAATCACTTCTCAGTAATTAAACATCCAAAACAAATTAAAAGAATATATCAGTGATCCTTATTTGAGAAAAGGAAAAGAAAAAAAAAGAAAAAATGCAGTAAAATCAGATATAAGTCATTACTGAATTATATGAAGAAACCAAAAAGTTAGTTGACAAAATAAAAGAATAAATTACATGAGAAAACCATGCCCCAAACCAAAACATGATTTATAACTAGATCAAAAGCAGAGATACTTATAAAGGAGAATCTGCCTCTATGGTAAAATCCTGAGGTAGAATTTACTGAAAGCAGTTGAGATATACATACAATAAAGACTATGGGAAATTATTCTGTCTGTTTGAATGCAGTCTACAATTAAGCCACTGCATAGGAAAAATCACCTGCACAGAGACAAAATGAAACCTGAAAAAAAGGTACAAACTAGACTGTTGTCCTACCTTACAAAAGGACTGCAAGCAGTTATACTGTTGTAGGTTATGAATGCATTCTAAATTTATCTTTTGGTAATCAGACACCACTGGAGGACAAATTAAGGAGAAAAGTTATAGGAAAAGAAAGCATGAGTTTTAACTGTGACTGTAAATAGCCACAGGAATATATTGTCAAAGGAAATGACTAATTTGTAACAGAATACTAGCTGCTTAGGGGTTTTGGCTTTGCTTTCAGAGACATGACTTAGCTCAACTGTACGTTAGTGGACTCGGTGTAGTCACCGAATATTTGACCTTAGGCACGTAAAACGATCTTTCATGGAAGAGTGGAATTCCTGGGCAAAACTTTTGCTTGTGGTAAGATGGGAAGTAAGACCAAAGAGCAGCAGTGGGATCTTTGAGTCTCAGCAACCACAGCTAAATCTGTGATGTGTCTCAGTTTAAAGACAGGTGCGGTGGCACTTTCAGAAAGAGTAAAAAATAAGACAGGAAATGCTCATGTCAAGAGACAATATGTGCAGTTTAGGGAGAGCAGAAATGGCAAATTGTGTCTACCATCACCACTTTTAGACAGCTCTTACATATTCAGGATTTGACTTTAAAAAATGGTACGTACAGCTGCCAGTAAAAATCAGTGAGAGCCTTAACTATCAGACGGTACTGAGAATATCTTCAGCTTGGAGCAGATACCACAGCAAAAGCCTTCTCAGTGCAAAACTGTTTCCATCAAAGGTACAAAATGCAAGTGTCACAGGCTTCTGGATGAGCAATCTGGAGATACTTAGCTCAGTTCAGAGTAGCACGTCAAAATCTGCCTGAGCTATTATATTGTGCTAGTATAAAGCAAAACTGAACGGTACTGAATAATACAACCCTGATCAAACCAGGAAAACAGATCATTAAAGATTGTAATTTTGTACAGAGTAGCAGCTGACCTCCAGTCATTCATTAAACAATCCAATACTTTGCAGCTTTTTCAAGGAGGGGGAAAAAAAAAAAAAAAGCCAGTGAACCCATCAGGAAGGTTGTTTCTCTGCTTGTCATGCAAGGGGCACTGCAGGGGAATACAGGGAGGCGTTTCCACAAGACAAACTGGTGGGCAAAGATACCAGCAGCAGCAAAGAGCAAAAAATCAACTAATGAGGATTTCTAGGGAAACAGACAGTGACTGAGTTTGTTACAACCCACATTTCTATAGGTTCACCCTACTATGTGAACTACATTATTTACTTTACAAACAAGCTATGAGGGCAGCTTCACATGAGAAATGGTTATTTTTTTCTTTATTATTAAAAACTGCTTCCTCAAAATCACCCTGCTCAATATTCACTTTGTCCCTGATCAAATGACACAGCTCATTATTTTCCACAGCAGCAGCAATTTAGTGTTGAATTCAGGCCTATCTTCTTGAAAACTTGCCAGACCTTTAAATACCACAGATATCATTAAGGAATGAAGCAGTTATTTCTTATCAACAGTTATTGTTTAAATGGAGCAGTTATGCAAATGCATCATTCTTCCTACTAGGCTAAGGATGTGAGAAGTACATGAAGAAAGGGGGGCAAGGGGAGAAGGGGAGCATTCATGATCCCTCAGAGACACATATATCCCATTTAAAACAAATACACATCCCAGTGGCTTAAAAAAAAAAAATAAAAAAAAGGTGGCAGACTCTCAGATACGTGTTTGCAAATGTTATTATCAGACCTATTTGTAGTATGAACTTCCACATATAATAATAACAGACAATGATAATTCTCCATTTTGTTGTCAGGGCAGGAAGAAGTATTTATTTATTTATTTATTTTAAACCCAAAAGCTCAAAATGAAAATACCACTCTCAAGGCCAAAGTTGAAGACTTTTCTGCTCACACACTTGTATCTTCATAATTAAAAATAATATATGCTTTCTCTTGGCCCTAAATGTCAATGAGATAATATGTTCTTTTTAGCATATACTGCTTTTGAAAATGGAATGAAGCTGCTCTGAATAATGTTAATCTTCTATAAGAAAAAGGATCTATTACCAAACTTGCCTTTCTTAAAGTCACAACTAAAAGGAAATGTAAAAGCTTACAATTTTTCCTCCTGAAATGAACAGTATTTTTAGCCCAACTTGCACTTTCAATTCTCTCCCTCGGGATCTCCAAGCATTAAGTGCCATCACGGAAAGGGGTGGGAATTAGTGACCTCCATTTCGGAACATCAGAAGCCCAGAGATGCTCACTGCCTGGTTACCATCCAGCGCATCCCCATGCTTACAGACACTGCCATTTGCAGTGCACAGCTCCCAAAAGCAGCTGCTGTTTCCTCTCTCCCCTCATCTTTGCAGGGGGTGTTACAAACCATGTCTGCTGCTTGGTTGGAAAGCGAGCAGTAGCAGGTGCAACGCTGGTTTCTTTGCCTCCTGAGGAAATTCCCTTCATCTCATTGTCTTTCTAACCTCAGATTGGGAGCTTCAAGAAGAGCCTGCATTTGAATATTTGACTGGGAGGCAGTTGGCTTATTATCATAATTAATTTTAAGCACATGGAGCAGCAGTAACTATTAATTTTTAGTTTTAAGGGAATTCTTATTTCTTCTTATTGTCAAATTCAAGACAGAAGCCTACTTTTAGTATTAATTAACTCAGCAGCCTTTCATAGGTTAAAAAGGTCCGCTTTACAGTTCAACTTATTCTTTACAATAAAAAGCAAAAATACCAATACTGCTTTAAAAAAAACCCAAAACAACACAACCACACACAACAAATTGCAATTACTGGAATTAAAAAAAAAATAAATTAATTTTCCACCTCCAAGATCTACTGTTTGAAGACTAGCACTTACTTGTTCATAATTTCCAGCACTCGAAGACAAGACACTTTCAATTGCTAAGCACCTTTACTGAAAAACACATCTCAATAGATACATAAGAGATTTTACTGCCATACCAATAAAATGTTTAGACTGTTTGTTCTGCATCCTGATTAAAGGGTGAGCACTTAGCCACAGCCTACCACAAGCTGCTTGTCCCCTCACAGCACTGCACAACCCACCACCTTGTCCCTATTCTCCCTGCTCACCTGCACATGCATGAAGGCCAGGGTTTGAACCATTTATCCTGCCAGTCCTGACCAGTACAGGTATGCCAGGGGATGGATCTCTTCTCCTGCACTGTAAAATAGGCAGACGGTGCAACCATGGAAAAATCACACCTTGTAAGTCCTTCAGGATACAGTGTCACCCATGACTATCTGATTGCAGTTGTTGTTGAGTTAGGGTGTCCTGCCAAAAAGAGCTGCACCACACAACTCCAGAAGGTTTCTCCAGCAGCAACTCAACCACATCTCACTCTTCAATATAGGAAAGCAACAACATTATGAAGGAGCAAAAGAGAGGGTCAGAAACTAGAGCTCCAACAAGATGTACCAGTGCTTAGTCCATATAATTTTCCTTAAGGCACGCTATCCCTCATTCCCCATCCCATAAGCTCCTTCCAGCTGAGATTCCTTCCAAATGGATTTCTCTGCCCAGGCAGCAGCAGCCAGCTGGGCAGAGTCACCCTGATCCTCTCTGTGCACCTCCCAGCAACGCTTCTGGGGTATTCCCAACGCTGAGCCCAAACTCAAACCCCAGTCAGGATGCAGAGACAAAACTGTGTCCCAGTGCATCACAATGAAAACATAATAAGCAAGTAGCAATGATTCCCCTTCAGGTGAAAATCACAAACATGTTTGACAATACTTATCTCTAGCCACAACTAGAGATAAACAGGCTGCTGCTGCTACAAAGGGTCAGGAAGCCTCCAGAACACAGGGTACATGCAGATGCAACTGTTTATACCCATGATTATATGGGTCAAGAAATCCACAATTGCAAAACCTTCCACAAAAGTTCAAATTAAGATCCATAAAAAGAGAAAAGTGGAAGGGGAATGTGAAATTGTAGAAGAAATACACAGACAACCCTAGTTACTTCTCAGAAACCTTTTTTTCCAAAAGAAGTTGCTTCTTGTAAAGCTGGGTAATAGGTTTTTTTTAAATTTAAAAAAAAAAAAATTAATCAAACACACTTACCTTTTTTATATACTGAACCTTTTGTATAAGCCTACAAAACAAAAATTATTACAATAGTTGCTAATACATGCAGTAATATTTTCAGTTATGATTCACTGCCCAGAATTCACACCAGAACTAGGGATCAACAATTAAAAGTTGCACACACACAGCAGCTTCAAAGCAAACAGAAGGTGACACTTTCCCATGCAACATCCACTTTAGCTGTGGAACTCAATTTGCTACCAAATTCAGTGTCACCAGGCCTGAGTCTAATTCCCCCACGTCTCAAATCACTACAGGCTGACAGCGCACAGTAGAGACAGAGAAAGTACATTCTTGTCCTCTTCCCTTGCTGTTATTGACTGCTACTGGAGATGCAATACTGAGCTAAATGGACATCTTGGTCTTCAGCTAGTCCTTCAGTTATTTTTATGTTCTTATGTAATCTATAGTAAATAAATACAACACATAAAAGCACTGCATTTAAGGATAAAAGCAGCCTAGCTTACTTCACTGGGAGCACTGATGCAGAATACAGTAAAAGATATACAGATTTTTAAAACACATTGTGTTAGCAAAAGCTGAAGTCTTAGAATAGCCTTTCTTTTGAGACAGTAATCACTGCTTTAGTCTGAAATTCATATTTCCTGAGTAAATCTCTGACATTAAATCATAAATTTAAAGTGTAGTCTCGCATGATTTCTTTTAACTGTTCCTTTTAAGGCATTATTTTCATATTTTAAGACCACAGAAGGGGGAGAGAGACATATATCCATGAATGTAATATGTGAGAGAAAAAAAAAAAAAAATCTATAAACCAGTAAGAGCAACTGGATACAGTTTCTATTACTACTTTTACAGTGTCTTTCCATCACCTGAAGTGAACTAAATAGTTGGGCAATCTTATGTAAGGTATTTTAACTGTGAGTCATCTGTAAGTATGCTCCTGCATACTAAATAACCTGAAAACAGTTGGTACTTCACGCTGAGCGACATCCCTGTTTTGCTTAAATCTTCAGATTCCATCTTTGCATGGTATTTGTGCTTATTTTAGAAACAATGTATTACAGGCTGCATATTTTTGCTTCTGTTTGCCTTTTCATTCACCAGTAAAGATCTGCACTCAAATTTCAGGTGAGTCATTAAATCCAGGGAAAATGCCAGTCTTGGTTCTCACTGGGACTTAACCACAAGCATAAAACAATCTTCCATTCTTCCTCCAACCTAGTAATATCTGACAAGACATCTGTGTACTAACTTGACTAAGAAAGACGGAAGATATAGCTAGAAAAGCATTCTTTCACTGTATTAAAACAGAAACAGAAAATCTTGACCTATGTAAAGCTTAGTAAAGGCCAGCTTCCACAAAGAAAAAAAACCATTGTGTGAAGCCATCAAATGTTTTTCTTACTCAGCTTTTCAACTACAAATTCACTGCTTTACAAGAACACAAAAAAAAAAACTGTAAGGTCTTATTAATTCATTGCTCTTTCATTATTTTCACCTGTACAAACAAATCACAATACGTAATGAAAAACCAAACATATTAGAAATCAAACTGAATTCTCACTGTTTCCACAGAATAGACATTTCTAATAGAATAAACAGATTATAAGAGTGAATTATCCTCATTTGAAATATTTCATCCAAGATTTCCTACAATAATGATAATATACTGAAGTTCAGGGAGAGAATCCAATAGCTAGCGACAATTTAGGATGTTAGAGTGCAAATTAAGTTTATATTATGGTAGCATTAAGGACCCTTCTTTCTCACTGCACGTCTTCATGACTAAGGATGGTCATACTCTGTCACAGCAAATTGCAGTGTGCTTTGACTCTCATCCAGAAGGTATTTTGTATTTACATAACACAGCTGCAAATAAATAGCATTAAAATAAGCTCACTTTTAAGCACAAATAAAAGCCCCATTGACCACCTATACAATCAGCACATATGCAACACAATGACAAAACAGGTCAACATACATGAAACAAAACACATTTTGTAGGCACATGGAAGACACAAATACAAGAGTTAAAAATTACCTCCAAATTCAGCTTGCATCTCCTTGGAAACATTCTCTGAGAATTCCTATATTTATTCAACTCTAATTCCAACTTCTTTTTAGGCACTATAAGAAATTCTAACTTAGGCCAAACATTACTTTAATCAGAGCAGGAAAAAAAAAAAACCCTAACAAATAAAAACCCCACACTAAGCTAGTTTCCTTCTTCCAAGTGACACTGAGAACCATTTGGAATCAAAACAAATAATGTGTGGCATGTTCATCCAGAAAAATTATACAAGTGCCTTCAGATTTTGCAACACATGCTGGAGCAAACTTACAGCTTATCCATTAACACCTGAAACTTGGGACAGTTCAATGGACAAAATAGTTACTCTTTCTGCTCACTTTTAATGGAATATTTTACTCAAATATTATTTTGAGGATGTGTATGCTCCCACACTACTCAGTAAAAGAAGATTCAACACTTTTAAGTCTCCATGATGAATGTTTTATAGTTATTACTTGGCTATGCAGTTATTCAGAATAATTGTTCTGTCCCCCTTGCCATTTTCTTCTCTAAGAATGGCTTCTCAAAAATAATTTCTTCCCAGTTTTTTTATTCTGATATGTCATAAACAGAGGAAACTTAACATATACTACTTTAAATTAAATATTACCAGTACAGACCAGGCACTATTTCAAATCAATCAGGCAACAACAATTTAGAACTTCCAATTCATTAATTGTGATTTTTTTTTCCCCCAACTATGCTATTATTAGCAGTATTATACATTTTGTATGGAGACATTTTCACATATTTCTGATAACGACCATCAAATAAGTTGCAAATAAAGTCACCTTTTTTCGTCCAGTTTTCTGTCCGTTAGTCCTTGAATCCATGCACTGACTTACAGTATCCTCCCGCATCATGTCCGCATTATATGTCCTCATCTTCAGTGGCATAGCTCTCCAAGTCTCTATATTCTAAGCCACCATGAGTCCAGCGGAGTGCAGAATGGACCCCGAGACATCCTCTGTGTCCATGGGCACACTACGTCATTGCCCTCTCCCTCCATCTCATCTCAGTGTTTCTCTGTCTTGCCTATGTGAAGCTTACATGCTTTCAGGCAGGAACTGTGACTCACTGTGCTTTTGTACAGAAGCAGAGGGGGACTTTCGCCTCAGCTGAGCCCTCTGGGCACTATGTAGTACAATCGGTAATAATGATTAAATTTGTCCCTTGTTTCCTCTTGTATCCAACAGCTGTGATCTTTCCTCTAATAGCTGAATACACATTGTAGCTCCTCAGGTTTTGTCTCACTAGCAAAGACATCCATTCTTCCCTTCTCCTCAGACCTACCTAGAATATCTCACCCACTTCTTCAAGAAAGACATAGTAATTGGTTTGCTTTCTTCAAATTCTATCCCAAAATTCATTTCCTTCAGGTATACTTTCACTACTAAACTAAGGCACCTTATGCTATTTCAAGTGCATAGGTTGAGGAAGTAAGAGGTAAATACAAGTGTTGCAGAATTAAAATACCGCTATTACATGGAAAATTGTATTTGCCATATGTATATACTATCTCTTATCAAACTAAAGGGTGACAAGAAGTACTAGTCTGTACACAGGGCAGATCCCTCACTACAGATTGGGAGCTCTGACAATGGTTTAAATTATTTCAGTAGATTCCTATTGACATTAAACACAGGAAAGTGCTCAGAAAAAAACATTTACGTACTTTCATCCATACTCATACACACACACACCCACACAAGCAGTCAGGAGTCCAACAAAGCCAGAGCTCTTCTGGCAAGAGAGACCTCAAATCAAAATTAGTGTTTTCTGCCAGCATCAGTCTTCAACAGTTTCTTTGTGTCAGCCACTTAAACACTGCAGCACCTATTGTTGCTGCAGAAAATACGAGTCTTCACTGTGTAACCATCCCTAATGTGACTTTTAAGAGCTCCTTTTATGGATGCTTCTCACAGAGCAGAGATGTGAAGGTGGAAAAATCACAGGCAACTTGTGTCATTTTGAGTACAGACACTACAGTAAGCAAAACTAAAACCACAGGCAGGTTATCTACACTAGCATGTCACATCACAACCACTTGGCTGCTGTCAACAACAGGGCACCATATAAAAAACAATAAAACAACTTATCAAGATGTTAATTTCTTAGCATCACGTCTAACACTGAAATACTGCCAAATACAGCCAGATCTGTTATAACTTGTCTGACAGTTTAGGGACCCTCATCCTTAATCAGGAAACACTGACAAAAGAATTGAGTGGGATGTTGGCATTTATTTAAAGAACAAACTGTAAAACTTTCCTGTTTGCAGGTTAAAAGTCAGATTATGACAGTTCATGAGATGGACTTACACCATTCACACAGTGCAAGAAAAATCAGCTTTGCAAATGCAAAGTCATGCAATATTTCTGTGCAATTATCCAAATATTTATTTGCAAAAAGCTCTTCAAATTTAAATTCTCTCAAATGAAAGCTTACTTTAGCATTTCAAGTTTCATATCTTATTTACAGAGATTTTCAGAAATTCTTCTTCTTGTTCATTGCGACCACCAAATTAATTGTGCTTTTTATTTACTCTGATAGTGATAGAAGATTTTACATACAATGCAATCTAAAGGATCTTTCATATATTTTCCTCTCGCACTGAGCATAATACAGCTTTACATTCCCTACAAAGAATGAGCACCATCAGACTAGAATTATGAAACATCAATGAAAAAAGTTTTCAAAGAGTCTGAAGGTAGCTTCCTAATGAGAAATAAATGTTGGTATTTCTTTTGCATGTTGTTTCTGGAAAATAAAGAAAGCATATGTGAAAAGGTCTGTAATTCACTACCCAGTGTCCAGAGGTGGAAGAAGGGAGACTGACTGACTGAATTTTAATTCAGATCCTGTAAGAGTACTCTAATCACTGACCATTTCAAATCTGAATGTAAACAACTTTGCTGTATTAAGTTCTTCTAAAAGAGTATTTTTATTTGTTATGGTAAAATCCTCTAGTCATGGTATATAGTTTAGTTCATGCTGTCAAAGACAGTTCATGCTGTCTTGCCTGGACCAATATAGGCTCTAAAACTACTGACAAGCCCTAAGGTGAGACAAGCTGGACTCAAGAAAACACTTCTTTTCTCTCTAGTTGGACAAACACTGGAAAAAATTGCCCTGAGACACTGTGGACTCAGCATCTGTGGAGATGTTCAAAAGCTAGATGGACCAGATGATCTCAAGAGGTCCTTTCCAACCTCAATGATTCTTTAAGAAATCCAAAGAAGTGCTGTGTTGCATTAATAATTTTAATTATTCAGACTGCATTAAGCACCAAGAAAACCCTGGTTCAATTAAAACACCTGCTCAGGGCCCAGGAGCAGATAAAATCACCAGGAAAACAATGATGGTGATACTTCATTTGGACTTTACATTTTTGATCAATCAGTCTCTAGGCAATCTATGGCGAGAGAAACGCAAATTCATCTTCATGTTATAGATGGAAATCTGCATTATGAATACACACACTGACTCACATTTTAACAAATCCAGTTTTAGCAGAAGTAGAAGATACAGTGATTATGTGTCTCCAGTTTAGATGAGGTTTTTTTATACTCCATTTGTCCTCTCTGATCATCTCCAAATCTTCTAACAGCAGATTCTCCCAACCTCCAGAGTCAGTTCATGAGCATCACATTGTGATGCATCAATTACAATGATACTTTCAATTGACACATCCCCGAATTTCAAAAGATCGTGATGGATTTTGTGTACATTTCAGCTACAAAGGTTTCCTCTCTGCAGTCATTAATGTTGTGCAGGATTGGGCTAATCACAATGCACTGGGTTTTTTTATTCTGTTTGCCTCTACTACTTGTTAAATACTGTCTGAACATACAGCATGAAAAATCCAATCCTTGGCACAAATGACTGAATCTGAAAATATAACATGCAAACAACAGCTAAGAGAGCTAGCTGTTATTTCTAGATAGGATATTAAAAGAACACTATTTAAAATACAGAAGTTACACAACCAAAACCTCGAGAATTCTAACGTTGCTGACTGACCACACTTTCTCATTTGAGTGAATGAGACACTCCTTGGCCACCAGAAGCTGTTAACGCAGTCTTCTGATAGCACTGAAGTAAAAGGTTCACATTTCCAGCTGAACCTGCTAAAAAATTGTCAGGTGCAGTAAGAGAACTGCATTCCAAAGACCAGAGGATTTGATGGTAGAAACACAATCCATTCCAGACCAGTTTTTTCTCACATTTTAAGTAAACATAGTCATGAGACCATGCCATCATTTGAAATTATTCATTTCCAATAATAGAGAAGTCTCTGGACAAGACAACTGGAAAACAATTACTACCATAAATAAAACATATGCAAGGGTGCACAGGAGGTTTGGTTCCATGTATGGAAAATGCAGTAAGTATGGAGAGAAACTTACAGACTATTGCAGCAGGACATAAGCTGGAAAAGGACTGTCACCAGATACTGGCATGCAAATCATGTATAAGCAAAAACTGGTTGAAGATCTGTCAATTTAAGCCTTTCAGTTTTACTGTAAGCCAGGAGTTGAAGTGCTAGACTAGGCAGAGTAGAAAAATGGGAATAGAAGGTAAAGACCTGAATGTTCCTATGCCTACACATTTTCTCATTATATACTCTGCTGCCTTCCAAGTGCAGCAGAGTGGTTTCTTACTCTGAAGCACAACTGAAGCTTTCTTCAATAACTAAACAAAAGCAATTGTACTCATCTAAAAGTAAAAGCTTCAAGGACAGATCTCCAATCTTATAATACAGACCAGGAAAAAATAATTAAATAAATAAATAAATAAAAACATGACACTAAAAAAGTAAAAGAAATAAATAAGGAAAATACGTGTTTTGTATGTATCAAGCACCTAAAAAGCAATAGTCCTCCCAGTATATGTGACTTCCTGAGTAAATTAAACTGTACACGCAATCTCAAATCGAAATTAGAGCTGACTTTAGCTTCCATGGTTGACATAATAGAAATTATGCTGGACATAGCAAAAGCACACTGTTAACACAAATTATAAATGCTACTCTGCAAAAATGACATTTAGCTTCTTGACAAAGACTTCAGGGAGATTTGTAGAAATAGAAAAATCTAGCTTTCTTCTCAGAAAAGAGGAATATATGACAGTTTATTACCTTTGCCAAATTGGACAAGATGGTACATCTGTGTGGCAAAGTTGGAACAGTCTGACAATTAATTAGATATGAATATTTTGAAGGACAGTTAGCAATGCCTACACACTTTTAAACTAATTGTGTAAAAGCCAGGTAACACACTTCTGGCACATAAGCAAGACAAATATTAATTGTGCTTAAAATGGCAGACAAAGAGCACAGAAAAGGATATACATTTGACACATTTAGGCCATTATATACAAGAGGACACAACCCTATTAGCTTATTAGCATAGGAATCAGATATGGTTAAAATCTAGAGGAGGTTTGACATTAAGGTCAGTGAGAACAGAAACAGACATAAAAAACATATGAGCCATATAGTGACTCCTGAAGTCATCAACCAGCAAATCAATTCAGAAAATTTTTAACAGATGCAGAGTAGATTCTTCTGCTAGATATTATACTAAAAATAATTAATTTACATTCAGATTGCAATATAATTTAAGCAATAGGTAAGAGAGTTGAGATTTTACTTGAAGTAGCATTTGCAATGCAGGATTCGCTTTTGGGCTTCTGGCCAATAAATAAATAAATAAATAAATTGTACCTTAAGTATTTTCTTCTAGCCTTTTGCTAATAAAATAAACCTTAACAACCTGTTATACCATCCTACCTGTTTTAGATATTTCTTTCATTTAAATTATTTATTCCTAAAGGCAGGGAAAATGAGATCCAGCTAGAAATTTTTAAAGGAGTATAATGATTTTCTTCAGCTGATTACTCTGTTTAATGGTATAGAATAAGGCTACAAACCCATTTCACTCACAGAATTCCTCATTTCTCTGCCCTTCCCAATAAAACAAATTACTAGGGTACAACTGCTAACAGCAAGCCATAACTTTTGAATAAGAACTTACTACCACAAAGTGTGCTTCCCAAGCTCTAGATGTGGTTCCAATTGTCAAACCATAATTCTGTAACAGACATTAATCACTATAAAAAACCTCACTGATAGGTACATAAAGAAGTAGTTTTCTTCGCATTTACACTCCCACACAGTTCACTATGAAATTAAACTCTTTCCTTCATTGAATGTGTGTTCTGACCCATGTTAGTTTATTCCTTCAGTGGATCAAAAAGTGCAGCAAGGCTTTCCTGTGTACACAGAACTGCAAACACCATGCATGGCAACAGCTGTCTCCCATCAAGGTCTGAAGGTTGAGCGCTTCTCCCACACTGTATTAATTGGGTTACTTTGCAGAAATGGGATCACTTTTTTTTAACAGAAAAATTGATACAGTATCTCTCACTGAAAGGGTTTTTCAGAGTCAGCAGAATGTCCTCCTGTGCAGAAGGCCAGAGTAAACAATTCCTTAAGCCAGGCACAGGGCTTCTGCAGAGAGGTGATTCACTGAGCCTGAGGGGTGACCCCAAAACAAATTTCTTTAGGAGGGAAGAATATTGTCACTGATGCTCTTTTAACTTTGCAGCTGTCAAGTCAAAAATAAACTGTTGAACAGAAAAACTAAAAAATGGGGATAAAACAGAAAGTGTATAATTCTGCTTCACTAACAGATTTATAGTATAAGGAAAGAAGAAATTCAGAGACTTCAGCTGTGATTGCAGCTGACACATTATAAGCTAGAATTCTCAAAATAAAAAAGAGCACTACATTACTTCTGATATGATCAGAATAAAATGCCTGTGACATTATCAATAAAATATATCAACATTGCAGTTTAATATATCTTTAAACCACATTAATTTTAGTTTCACTAGATTAAAACAGGTATGAAATCAGAAAAAAAAAAATTATCTACATTCTCAGTTGCCTGTAGTCAATAAATAGGTGTAAATATTTCAGTATTTAAATATCATAGAATCGTAGAATAGCTTAGGTTGGAAGGGATCTTTAAAGGTCATCTAGTCCAACCCCCCTGCAGTGAGCAGGGACATCTTCAACTAGATTAGGTTGCTCAGAGCCCCGTCCAATCTGACCTGAAGTGTTTCCAGGGATGCAAATATACAGGGTTTTTTTTAATTGACTCACACATTTCACCTAGAAAAACCTACCTCCATTCACTTTTAGGAACATGAAAATCTAATTCTCACTACCTAATTACTAATTTCTCTCCTCCCACTCCATGGAAAGTGAAAATGTTTCTATTTGTATCTAAACTCAGAGTTATATTACACTTTCTATGCAAAAGCACCTATTTTATTTTGGAGAAAAGCAAGCAGTAAGCTATGTCTCTCAAGAGGATAACAAAGCTCATCTACGAGATTTGACATCGCTCCCTCTTCCATTATAAGGGCAGTTAATGATAGAAGAAGGGGAGATGGCTTTAAACTGGAAGAGGGTAAATTTATATTAGATATTAGGAAGAAATTATTCCCTGTGAGGGTGGTCAGACACTGGAACAGGTTGCCCAAAGAAGCTGTGGATGCCCCCTCCCTGGAAGTGTTCATGGATGAGGCTTTGAGCAACCTGATCTAGTGGAAGGTGTCCCTGCTGATGGCAGAGGGGTTGGAACTGGATGATCTTTAAGATCCCTTCCAACCCAAACCATTCTGTGATTCTATGATTACAACCGTCTCCCTTTCTAGACAAATTCTGTTCATTCAAAATTAAGAATTTTGGAGTCCTTCAACTGAATGACCTGAAGCTTTCCAGAGGTCAAGCATGAAAAGGAAAAGGAGAAAGAAAATGCAGACTAATCATACATCAACACAAACAATGCGGAGAAACACGTATTTATGAAGTTCTCATGATAACCCCTCTCCTACTCAGTAAACTTGATCTGACATTTTTAATACACTTACTTTCTTGTTCTGAGAGAGGAAAAAAGAAGACAACCTTGACTTTGCCCTTTGTCAGATCAAGAGACCAATTGAAAAAAAAAAAAAAAAGATAACAAAGAAAGAAACTGCAAATTTAAGAGCTTCCTTCAGGAAAATATCCTTCTACTGCTTTAACTGAATGCTTAAATTCATAACTAAAGACAACAGCAAGTTCTGCCACAGGCTTAGGTTGAAGCTATGTCAAACTTTAAATCAGGAAGAGCAATCTAATCCAATACCAAGAGACAGAGATCTCAATTAAAAAGGAAGAGTGAGACAGATTAAATAAAAAGTTTCAAACTCAGAGGTTGAAAGACCAAAGAAAAGCAACTTCAAATGAACCGGCAGATAGCATACAGAACAAATACAGTAGCCTTCTTTTAAGAGGTACTACTAACAATTTCAGAAATGGACTTGGGAGGCATAATATTGCAAGTGATACTCTGAAACTATCCAATGTGCAACAGCATTTCTTCTACAGGATTTCAAGAACCTTCTCAAAACAAAACAAAATTTACAAGATGTTTCTACAAGAACCGTGGTCAGCTCAACATGGAGATTAGGCCTTCACTGATGGCCTCTTTTGCAATCTTTTCCTTTTGTAAGCTTCTTCCATCAAAATACCAGTATCAAAAGTAGTAACTTTGAAAATGCATATTCACTACATTAGACATATTTAAAGAGATTAAAGAGCAAATAATGGCTGACATATCTGACCATTAATTCACAAGCTTACCCTACATAAATTCAGTCAACAGTGACAGAACACCTATGGCATTTGAGAAGTTTTCTGGATTTACCTATGTAGTTATCACTCTCCTGCAATTACTAAATACTAGACTAGCTCCTAAGTTTTTCTACAGGACTTGCTACATAATTCTAAAATGACAAAAAATTAAGCAGACTTCTTATGCACACACGAATAAATACAACTCTGATCCATGTTATCCTTACTATTCCAGCATTGTGTTTAGATCTGTGATGGTACTGCTTTGTGGATCCTCTGCCTCAACAATCACACTTCAGCAATGTTACCTAACATTCTTGGCCCTGAAAACTCATACAGTGTTATTTGCACAGACTTTGAGCTCTATCGGTTCCTTCATTAGAAGAGTTAGATCTCCTCAGCCACACTTGCTATGATAGCTCTCATGAATTAATCATTTCATGTCTGCATGAATGCAATACTTCCTTCAGCTGTCTGCTGGAGTGTCTAGTACATGCCAAATCATGATAGAAGTATGTCTTCCATAAGAGTCAACTGAGGTATGAAAAAAACAACCCACATTTATTTAATGCAAGCTTTTAAAATAAGATTAATCCAACTCTTTAGCAATGAAGGACTATTAAGTTACCTGTAACACCAGAAGAAAGGTTCTCTCCATCCTCATTTCATTCTTACCAAGTATTTCCCTGCACCACATATTGTGAATTTTTTCTCTTTTCTGTTGCATTGAGCAGGGGATATGCATTCCATCTCCCTGGTACTTGCAACAAGACTGTATAAATGCACATAACTGTCTGTGCATTAACACTGCAAAATCTACTTAATACACGTGCAGAGAATAGTAAAAATTAAAAAAAAAAGTTGCATGATTGATGCCTATTTTCAAATTAATCCTCAGTGTTAGAACCACACAGCACTCTCAGGACTGCTGTAGGGCTAAAGGATTCGGACCCATCTGTATACACATTTAGGTGGCTGCTATCACCATTGGAAACAAATGCTTTCTCAAAGACTGCTTCAGGATGAACATTATGTGTCCGTACAGCAAGGTTTAATCATCTAGCTTAGAACTAGCAGAGGCATGCTAAGCACAATGAAGTTATTCGACTTTGCAACTAGAAAATAAGCACATCAGAGGTGATTTTCAAATGTTTATCAATATGGCTACATTCCTGATGTACAGTGAGGATCAGTTATCAGTGAATTAATCAATTTATCCAGTAGTTTAGCAAGTCTTAAGCAGATCTACCAAATTACCTAGGCTTACTTTGAATACTCTTCAAATTCCTTTCATTCCTCCACCTAAATTCCTATGTGAGGAATTCTACTTGGCCATTATAGGAAGTGAGGATGATCATACACCAAGGGAAATGATCTGGCACATTCAGCAAAGGAAGACACTTTCCTCTTTCCCCTTTTTCCTTTTATGAAACCAAAGAATGCACCTCACACAAAGCCCAGGCAGGCATTTTTTCCAGCTTTGCCTGGTTTGGAAGGAAGAAATGCAGCTGTAAGAGACAGCCATTTCTGGCTCCATTCCTGCAATACAACTCTACTTGCTGGCAATCCCCAGGAAAACTCACAGCCAGACAATGCAAATTTTGTGTTGCTTTGTTCCATTATTCCTTTGAAATAAAGATTTAAGTGGGGACATTCTTCAAATTCAGTGCACTCATTTTTCACAGCAGGATTCCAAATAAGTTTTCACAGAGAAACAGGACATGCCAGTGTTGGGCATTTGGTTCTGCCAGCTAATATCCATCAGATATTATTTCCCACAGTCAAGTAAAAAACAATCAGATAATAGAAATATGTTGCTATACAGCATTGATTACTCTGAAATCCTCTGGGAAGCTGCCTCATAAAATGTAATGATCTTGCTACTCCTTCTCTGTGGTCCTACAGTGTTCAAATATGAACAAAAGTCAACAAAAAACAGCTGTCCTGCTCTAAAATGTCTTGCATGTTAAAAATTAATTGATCCATACATCTTATGGAATGATACCTTGCCAACTTCTGCCAAAATCCCTCTGGGAAGTCTACTGCATTAGTAGGTAACCTACTGTATTTTCAGTTTTCTTCAGTCACATCGTAATTATAAGGAAGTCCTTCCTGACTATACAAATATTAAAGTATGCCACAACACTGAAAGACTGAACCCACCTTTTTTATTTAAAATTTAATGTAACTGCTAGTGTGAGTGCTCCTATAAACACATTAATATTTCTGTAAAACTGACCCTTATAGCATGACATTTAAACAGAAATTGCAACTGTCAAAGAAGTTAACAGAGCTCATGTTATGACACCTTGCCTGTCATATCTTTCCCTTTCCAAATAGTAGGTACAATACTAGTTTGTTTTTATTAAGCAATCCTAAGAAGCTAAGCAAAGCTTCTACTAAATTACAGTATATGCCTCAAACATACATCTGTTCAAATCTATAGCTGAGTAGCAAACATATCAGTGGGCTCTAGAAGTAGCAACGTATTTAGAGTTTAAACCCTCCACCTGACAAGCTACACCACTGTTATTATGTAAAAAATGACAAAGAAAAGCAAGAGTTCTTTCATAAGTGAACACACAATTAGTTAATGAATCTCACGCTTACTAACAAGGGAGCATAGCATAAACCTACACTGCAGTAAAAGCACGGGGGAGTTTCTGCTAGTCCTTGTTAGGAAACTGGGGTGATCTTTTCTGCGGTGATGTTGCAGGCAGTGGCTGCCCTTAAGTTGCTGTTTGTCACAACGAGAACAAAGAAATACCACTGCTGTGCCTCTGATGGGCACAGAATATGGCAGTGAGCTCTGCATTGCTGTGGTTGCCTTTAAAAGGCTTAAGCTGTTATCTAAACTAGCTCCTTCATGCCTTTTCTTATTTACTGAGATGCATTAGGCAACAGGCAGCCTTTTCAAGAGGCCTCCCATTTCCCAAGTAGTATTGACAACCCAGCCAGACATGGCTTAAATGCCACACACTTGCAAAGCATGGTATAGGTCTTGAGCAGAATACAGACTAGAGACAGAAAATTATGCCAGGCTATTCTTACTTTGCTACTGGGAGAAATTCCAGGGTATAACTGTGTCAACAATTAAGTGCACTGTTCTCACTTCCTCCTGACCACAGTTAAGGTTTAAAATGGGTGATTTCAAGCTGTTTGAAGGACAAAGTAACAGGATTCACATTTCAGCTTTTTTTTAAAAAAGATGCATTACTCTTAAGTTTTTATCATTTTATTTGCCACATTTTCTAGAACTGTCTATTAAAGCTTTTTAATCTAAATAAGAAAAAGTACTGACAAGATACTGGGACTAAAAGTCTGCCCTGGCTTTGACTTTTCCAGTCATTTTACTAGTTTGAGCGGGGGGGCAAGGGGGAGGGTTATTGTTTTGGTTTGGTTTTTAGTTCTTGTTCTTCAAGAAAATTATACCTTCTTCCTCCTAATTCAGAAAAACATTAATATTACTTCAAGAATTCACGTTACAAATGCTAGTACGTACCAACAAAAGGAAAGTTAGACCAAATGAAATAGCTACCTGTACAATGCACATGCATGAATTTGGACAAAATATAAGGAAAATTAGGGTGCTTAGATTATGTACTTCATTAGCTACTGCCGCTATTCCCCTATGCTTAATACTCTAACAGAAAATTCAAATCAAGTAGCTCAGTCAAGGCAGAAATCATCTTCTTGTCATTTTATATGTCAATAAGAAGTTCCCAGGTAAAAGATAGAGGACTTCCCTCACAAAAGAGGAAATCACTTCTGTTGAGAGATGAAGTCTAGAACGGTATTAACAGGAAAATATTACCCATTCAATTACTTCTCTTGAGAATTTATTCTTTTGAGAAACTGTTCACTTGCCATCAATAGCAAAATTGTTGTTGTTGACAGATAAAAGAGCAAGCCTCTCACTAATATAGAATATAAACAGAAAATTGCTGTGATTTCATTTGTATGTTAGTACCATGAAAGGGACAGCCATCTCCAGAAATTCATAGAGCTTAATTTCCCAGAAATGATGCGCTAAGGGATTCATCACACAAGCCATAAAGAAAATCTCCTAACAGCATCATAGCTAGGAGCAATTCCAGTCAGAAGATTGAATCTTCCCATAGAATTTTGTAGTAGATTTCAGAAACAAACTCAGGTTTACACAGGAACAACTTTTATGTGCATATTTCTAGCCATTCTGCCTGCAAACAAAGTCTGTATATTAAATCCTGGTTACACTGAAATCATTAGTTATGCCTTCATAGGGATCAGAGTTTCACTCTTGGACCTTGAACAGCACTGCACAGCAGTGACCATGAGACCCATTCAATATGACATATGCAAAAACCAAATATTTTTTTAAATGGTGTTATAGAAAATATTTTGTTCATTTCACTAACATTTACTTTAGCTATTCTTACCGACACTTAATATATAGTAGTAAATATGTGGTACCTATTTATGACAATTAAGCAGAGCTCCATTCTGTGAGACTTCTGCATAGCATCTGCAAGTAAGTATTTGCTAATAAGTAAGGAGATATTAGTCCTTTTGTGTACAAATTAAGAAAAAGACATAGACAGCCACAATACAGAAAACACATTGTTGACTTCTTCCATCATTCACAATTAAAAATCACAACCACCACAGTAAGAGAAAGTCAAAACTCTTTCATTCATCCTGATAAATGTGCTCATTTTAAAGTTCAAAGGTTATTTATGTACTAGTTCTGTGACACTAAACAAAACAAATTTAGGTCACTTAAGATTTATTGGGAAGTACAGAAATACATAGTCAGTTTCTGACTTCTTTTGTCATCCACACAAAGCCAGGTCTAGCTCTTCAGTCAATTCAGGAAATTTAAAGAAAAGTCTAGGTGTAATTCAGAAAACAAAACCAAAACTAACTCAGAGTTTTAACATGAAAGACCCAAAAATTTAAAAATCAGAAGAAAAAGATCTCTGTAGTTTCAGTTTAATTCACAAACTTCCTGGATGCAGCCCACTGTCCCTATTTCCCCACACAGTCAGCTTCCAATCTTTTACAATGAAATACTTCAACACATCCCCATCCCTGTGCAAGAAAGAGTGAGGTAATTCCCTGAATTATAACCATCCTGTGTACTTTCCACACAGCTATATGAGAGGAAAACTACCCTTACAATATGCCTATAATAGCAGCATTCAAATAGAAAAGTCAAAGGCAGACACAGCCCCTGAGACCGTGCTAAATCTTAGGTCAGAAATTAACAGGAATTCTCTCTTTACAGTCTGTACACAGCTTAAGTTTCTGCAAGAGATTTTCCTCGGGCCTTTATGATGCTAAAGACCATCATGCATCAAAACACCTTCAGATATTGAAAAGAAGAGCAGCTCTCTGTTTCCCAGAACATTAGACAATGAGCTCACAGGGACAGCAAGAAACTTCCTCAGTGGACCAACTATTTGCTAGAGAGCTTCCTCTGCCTCCTTCTCACACATCCGATAAAGACAATTTCCAGATGTAGAACACTGGACAAGACAGTACACAGACGAGACAACTGATTTTATCCTGTAATATAATTTTAATGGTGATATAAAATGTTTTTCAAACAATTTTGGAATTAAAAAAAATTATATATAAAATGTTCACACATAATTCCCAAATAAGAGAAGGACTACGTGTGCTAGCTAAAGCCCATTCACTACAAACAGCCTGTCCAGCTCAATTCCAAAACAGAATTTGAGATCATATTCAGTATTTGTACTGCAGTGCAGTGCCTTAGAGAGGAAGGTACAAATGCTGCAATCTCAGCCACGCCAGCCCTCACATGAGCTGTTAAACAGTGGTCTCCTGTGCCAGTCCCTGGTGAATCTTCAAAAGTCACATACTGACAGGTACAAGAAATACTTTTTAAAATAAACAAAGGCTAGCCAAAGTGGTTTTCAGTGTTCTTTCCTTCTAAAATTGCTCCTAATATCCAAGATTGCTTTTGAGCATTTTCTTCAGGGCATTCTGGCAGCCGTGTTTGTATGTTTGATGATTGCAGCTAGCAGAATCTAACGTATTTTGATAAACACCTTTAAAGACAAACAGCATATAAAAGGCATCAAGAGATTAAAAAAAAACACCCATACATTTTTTCTATTCTATTTTACTGAAACACATACAATTCTTCTTATGCTTAGTTACTTATTTTACAATAATCTTCAGATCTTGTTTTTCCAGGTTCCTTTTGTGTCCTCTAATTCCACAGAATCCTCATGTAGGTTGGCACCTAAGCATACAATTTTTAGTTAGATTTAAAGTGACATTCATTGTTTAAATTCTATCATAACGAGGAATATCTAGAACAGAAATGACTGTGGAATCACAGGATTCCTGTCCTTGAAATGTGACCACATTACATTCTTCATTCTAAAATGAAGAAAAATTCTCTTCTACCAACTCCATTTTTTTATTATCTGAAATATTAAATCCCAGCGCTTGTGAATGAATAAAATCTTTTGCATGTCAAACACGTGTTGGGAAGTACCCTTACACTTTTCTCTGACAGTCACACTCAGAAGAATCAAGTCCATGTAGAAAATAATGCAGCACAGAATATGTTCACACAAGCAAAAGACGCAATTTTACTGCAAGACTGCAAGTTGCTAATTAAACAAATGAAAAAGGTATTACAAGAGAGCACACAGTGGAACATCAGCATTCCAACCTTAAAAAAAAAAAAAAAGGAAGAGATATAAAAGAGATGATTACTCCAACAGACCTGGGGAAAATGAGCTGCTCGCACTGATTACGCTTCTGATTTCTGCCAGGCATGGTAGTCTTCACTGTCTCAGAGGACAGTGAGAAAGACCACAGCCCTGTTGGCCGTCGGCCTTCCTTTAACATGTCCTGACCGTAAACATCTAAAAGAAGACCTGCTTCTAATTTAAGAAATTCTGCAACTCCAGAAAACCATGCACACAGGCATCAGGAAGAGCATAAGATCTTATAGCTAAATTACACATTTCTCATCACTCCTAGGTCCATATTGCTCCCGAAATTCAGGACACTTTTAACCAATATAAAGGATACCCACAGGCACTATTTTGTTGAAAAACTGCAATTGTTTCAATCCTATAATCAGCTTACCACCCCAGTCCACACAAAGATCTTCCCTTACGGGGATTGTGCACTGCAAAAAACACTCCTAGCATGTGTGTATTATGGAAGAAGCCTATGCATTTGAGCAATTCTGTTCTCTCCTGGAACTCCAAGTTATTTTCACTCTGGTCAAATGACACATCCAAAAAAAAAAAACCAAACAAAAAAAAACCACCCCATCACCAAATAAACAAAAAAAAAATCCAGGTTATTTCTGTATTAACTATAAATATTTTAGAATCTTGAATGTAAAGACTAAACACTGGAAGTTTATTTTGTACACCTCTTTCTCCTTTCTAATATTAAAAAAAAAAAAAAACAAATGGGAAGAAGTCCACCCCAGATGCACAACTAACAAAAGCAAAAGCAGGATACTTGTTCCTCTTCATTCAGTGTAAGAAGTCAGGAGAGTGTACATCCAACCCTAAAAAAGGCTAAACATAATACAAGGTCATCTCCACCTGGAGTATTCAGCAATGACAGAGATTCCTGTCTGTAGCAAAGCGTGTAATTCACAAGACTATAGATTTCCTTGAGAAGAACTGAACAGCACAGAGCTGAATTCCAGTCTGTCCAAAGTTATCTCAAAGAGTGTATGGACTGATGCTTCCAGAAATCCAGGGCATTGACAGGTTACATTCACCTCTCAGAAATTATATCTCAAACTTAAACTGTTCCAAAAAAAAAAAAAAAAAAAAAAAAAAAAAAGAAAGAAATCCAGAAATCCACCCTAGCAGCAAATTTGTAGGAGGAAATGCATGATGCCATCTTATCAACAAATAAGAATAAAATAAAAGCAGCAAATGAAGAAGAGGAGTCGTAAGGCAAATAGGAATATGTGAAGAGGAAAGGAAAAAAATTACAAATCAACATGTAATTGGCCAATATAAACTCAGTTTAGTAGCTTAATGCAAATCAAGGAAATTTATAATTGAATAAAATCTCGTATTTCTCTTTAAACATTAAAAATAATATATTGTGTTTACATTCCAAGGTAAACTACAAAGATGCTACTGTAATTTTGAAACATTAGAAATAGACTTTGCAATTCTAGAAAGATTATCAGGTCTATCAAAAGAAGAAAATACGAAAAGCACTGTTTACATGTGGTAGGCCTACAGATGTCATCATTAAGATATTCAAAGCACAGAAAGCTTTTTTGTTCGCATAAGGTTCTTTGAAAAGTTCACTTTTATCTACCAAACCATTCAGGAATCTGTTTGTCCCTAACTACTGCTTTAAAAATAAATAACTAAAAAGAGAAAGTGTGACAATTGCCAGGTAATACCCAATTTCCAGTGCTTTCTATCAATGCTGTTCAGAAAGTTACACACATCTAATAGCTTCAGAGAATACTAGTCCAAACTTTCTAAGGGTAGATAGAAAGAAGACCACATCAAGAATATGTCTTAAAGCAACTGACTTTTCCAAGTAATGTTCATAACTTTGACAAAGTGCAAAGAAAAGAGGAGTAAAAATCACTACGTATCTCCAGCTACAGAACAGAGATTCAAAACTTCATATGAAAAGGATATTTCTCAGGTCTTTTTTTTATTTCACTACACAAAAAGCTTCCCTCATGTCTCAGTTTACCATATTCAAGGTCATTTTACCACCAGTACAACATTCTAAAAATTTCTAAAGTATTGTCTAAGGCTGGGCTTGCCAAATCTGTACTAAGCCTGACGCACACTATCAGGAGTGCTGTTTTACATAACCTGCTGCTGTCAGGTGCTGTAGTTTAACATTACTGTATATGTGCAGAGCAATTAGCATGCTCACTGCTTCTCCCTCCCTATTAAGCATTCAGATAACAACCCTTCCATGAGCTAAGCTTAACATCCAAACCTGCACTAAGACTGTCATTGTACAAGCCTTGCAAAAATATTTACCACTGAGAAGTACTAATAAGAAAACTCTCATATTTGAGAGATAATTTGTCATCTCAATTAAAGTATTTTTCTGTTTTGTCTTCAGATGTTAGACAATACTACAATAGAAGTCACGTAATGCTGAGAGGGAAAAAAGTTGACAGTCTTCATGCCAGTGTTGCATAACGGCTGTATTCCCTGCAAAAACAGATTTTTCTAATACTCAAACAAACAAACAAAAAAATCCTCCAAAAAAAGAACAGGATGTATATCTGTTATTTTACAGTTTCTGATTGATATAAACCTAAGATGACTGAGATCAAGGATTCACAATGCTGCAAACAGCATGCGAACATGCTTCACAGACACTACGTGGCTTGCGTTCCCCTCCTTTTTTAATGTATATTCTTACATGACATTGATCATGAACATTTTCTAAATTGGGCTGTACTAAATAAAAAGGAAGCTTTACCCTACAGGCTCAGTGGTTTTAGCTCTACTTATTTAATGTATCAGCAATTTTTCCTCAAACTGTGACAGGGTTTGTGTACACCACCATTCAAACATGCCCATCTGCAAAACTTGCCAGGACTGTGCATATAAACAGCACTTGGGAGATGGCCCAGAAGGTGAATAAAAGCATCACTTGAAGAAAAATAATCCAGATAAGCATAAAATGCAGCAGTCCTGATGTATTAACTAAACTGAGGGGAGAAATGCTCTAATGCCTTAATATGCTCTGGGCTGAAGAAAAGAGAAGTAAAGAAATGATGCTCGTACCAAAAAAACCCGTATTAGTCCGTGCTCAGCGAGGAGAACGCCTGCAAGTTAGTGAGCGCCTTGGTGGGGAGGCGGGTGGGAGAGGTGACTTATTTATTTATTTATTTCAATTCTATTTTTGCGAAAGGAGCGCGACTGCAGTTCCCAAGCCGGGGAGGGCTGCTCGGTCAGGCTCTGCAGTACGCGAACCCAGCGGCGGGTGGGAAGGCAGCGCCGAGGGGCACTTGCGGGCAGGCGGCGGGGGTGACCTGGCCGCCCCGCTCTCCCCCCGCACCTCACGCTCTCACCCTGCCCGGACTCCCCCCGCCGCGCCGCCGCCCCGCGCCCGGGCTGCCGCCTCTCCCCCTGCTGCTTAACCCGGCACCGGCAGCAGAGCGAGCGGTTCGTTATCGCCCCTCCGCCCGCGGTACGGGGGACCCGCGCTGACAGCTGGAGAGCAAGGGGCTGGGGCTCCGGAGCCCACCCTGACAGGACTCCCCCGGGGCGGCGGGGACAGAGTGCACCCCGCTGCCGCTGCCCGCTCCCGGCTCCCACCCCTCCGCTGCACACGGAGCCTCTGTGCCCCCCGCCCCACAGCTCTCCGCAGGGCAGGGTCCGGGCGGCGCCCCGCGCAGCCCTTGGCCCGCCCGACCCCGGCCCCCTGCCCCGCGCCAGCGCGGAGGTGGGGGAGGCAAGCCCGGCGCTTACAGTTCGCAGGAACTGGATCTCGTCCTCGCCCTCGCCCCCCTCAGCCATGGCTCCCGCTCTCTCTCCTTCTCCCGGACGCTGTTCTTGGTGCCCGGGCGGGCGGCGGCGGTCGCTCCCCACGGGAAGGAGGAGGAGGCGGCGGCGGCGACAGGAGGCTCACGGCCACGCCGCACCGGGCTGGGGCAAGCGCGAGGGCGTCGGAGCCGGCAGCCCCAGCCCGGCCCTCGCTGCGAGCGGGGTGCGGGTGCCCGTGCGCCTGCAGCAGGTTGACAGCTCTACCCAGCCGCCGCGCTGCCAGTGCCTGCCGCGGGGGAGGGGGATGCGATTAACTGGGGGCGGAGGGGGAGGCGGAGCTCCCCGGCCCCCCCACTGCTGCAGGTGATCCGCAGCTCGCTCCCTCCGCACTCCAAACCCGCCGCCCAGCGCCCCTTACTGGCTGCTCCGCGGAGAGGCGGCTGCCGGCACCACCGCCCGCCCGGCGCCGCAGGGGGCTCGCCCCAGGGGCTCCTCTCAGGCGGCTGCGGCCCGACCCGCTGGCCCGAGGCAGGGCGCCCGTGTCAGACGTACCTCGCACGGCTCGGGGCCTGGAGCCGCCTCGGCTCCGTCGGGAGTTACCGGGTTGCCCGGCGCCGCGTCTGCCTGGGCAAGGCGGTCCCTCCGGAGTGAGGCGCGGTGCGCTGCGTTGAGTTCCCTCCGGAGAGGGAGAATTTAAACGGCTTTGCAGGAGTCTTTTGGCAGCCGACAGCACTCCTGGGCAGAAGAGGTGGAGGGTACAAGATGGCTTTACCAGGTCTTGGCCTCTAACCACCGTGTGAGTGAGCTTAATCGAGGCTGAACGAACGGCTGTAAAATGTAATTTACTTGAAGGACAGCAACCATGCGTTTACCATGGGGTAAAGCAGAGGTTTGGCATGGAATAGCTCATCTCTCCTGAGCATTCGTGCAGTCCGTGCCTCACAAAGGACACATTAGGTGTAGCAGTGAGGAAGCTGGGCCTCCAGCAGAGAGATGTTTGGCAACCCGCAAGAGGTGCAAGGACTTCCAGCACTGGAATAAATACATAAGCAGAGAGGCTCTGCCAATGTGATGCAATGGTCATGAGGTGAGAGCAGTAGAATATCTTAAAAAATAGTAAAATGAACACTGGCTCATTGACAAGAGTAAAATGTGTGAGGGATGTGTGACTGCAGAAGGCTTTTGAAGGACCAAAGCCTGTAAGCATAATGAAATCACAGTAATGTTGGTAAACAGAGTGTGTGGCTAGCACAACAGAAGGCACGGTTAAGTGTTATCTTGAGAAGCCATGCCCATAGTCTGTAACTTTACACTTTCCAAGGACATTGTGAAAAAAGTAATATTAAACTCTTCCGAGATTTTATCATTACTTACAGCAGTAGAAAACCTGTTCTTCTGACAGACTGGAAATTGCAAGAGCAGCCAAGATCCATAAGGTCTCTAGAGCAAGTAATGTATGAGTATTTAATACAGAGGTGCTGCAGATGAACTCTAGAGTTATGACAGCTTAAGCATTTCCTTTATATTTTTTTTTTCAGTTACTGCTGACTTCAAGAGATTTTTACCTCTAAAACTTACTTCTGACTGCAAATATTTTTTCTCTAAGTATGATCAAATAGTGGAAGATTTTTTCACGTTGTTGCAATATTCAAACCTCTTAAATATCCCTTCCTCCAAATTATTTAAACTGGGAGATATTTCTTGAAACAGACCCCTATTATGAGGAAAAGTAGTGAGTCTGGATAACTTTAAAAAATTACTTTTCATTAAGGTGCACTTACCAGGTATAACTGAACTTTGTCCCACTTAGAGAACAAGTCAGTTCCAACACAAAAATTTGCTAATTGGTGTGTTTCATATGGATGTAAAGCTCAGTTCACATGGTTTTACAGGACCAAGGTCTTGGTTAGATCATAGAACATCCAGAATACCTTCCATCATGCTTTGAAGGTGAGTAATAGATTAGATGCCTGCTTTAATTTTTGCATGTAAGGCAAGGACATTGTAAAGAAAAGAAAGAAAAAAACCCTATAAATAGTTCCCTATAACATCAGTGGCTGAAACATTTTGTACAGTTTTCGGTGCAACATTATGACATAATGAAAGTCATTCCAAGAACTGTGGAACTGATGATATCTGGTTCCTTACAGATTTGGAGCTCGTAATTAGACTCCTTATTGTTTAGCAAGATGCAGACTCCAGCTGAAGCGTCTCCATGCTAGAGCAGTAGTATTTCTCTAACATGCAGATTTGTTGGTTTGTCTAACAGGAGTGAAATGTATGCTGCAATTTTTAAGACAGCAGAAAATACTGTTTGGTGTCTTCTTTACCCATGCATCTATTCTCATGAAATGGCTAGGAGCATGTATGGTACTATTAGCCCTCTGTTAAATTGCTGGAATTTCCCAGTTAGTTCAAAAGATAATATGCAGTAATAGAGAAACACACACCTCACTTGGCTACATAGTTCAGTTTGCTTGGGAAACCAAGTTAAAAGTAGTAAAGATAAAAGATTCTTCTGGATACTTTTTAAACAGGGTGATGCTTCTTGTTAAATTAGTCATCAAGGACAAATATTCATATGTGCATACACCATACATGTCGAATATTATATGTACACGTGGAAATGAGTATTAAATATAGTTACAAAAAATACATAGAATATAAAGTCATCATATGCACAGAAATGCCTGAACAAGCTAAGTTCCCTATGGAACTTTGGATAGCTTTGACGACTTCTACATTACCTGCCCACACCAGTCAGCTACAGTGTAGGTGCCTCTTCCACTCAAAACACGCAGGCTTACTCTACCCATGAGAAAAGATCAGGAATGTTTTCAAAATGTTCAGGATTTTGGACTGGTGGTGTGTCTCAAAATGAATGCACTTTGGCTGATGTGAGGTTTTAATCAGTACTTATGCTTAATTGCATTGAATAATTAAAAACAACTGATTGTTTTTAAGTGGAAATAACATAGTCATTTCTGTCATAACAGGGAGTAATGTAAAGTTCACAGAATTGTTGCTTAGATCAACTAATGGGAAAACTAAAAGAATAAACATCCTCCATGGTTGGTATTTGCAGGTGGAATTCAGTGGAATTGCATTTTTTTGTGTGGGTATGGAAGAATAGGGCACTTTGCTACAGGACTGCCAGTCCCAAAGTTCAGGGTGCCAGTCAACCCCATAGCAGTTAAGTTTGTGTTCCCTCCTCTTATTTGCTCCTTTTCAATCTATGTTACATCTGATTATGTCCACTGTTTTCCACAAGCCTAAAGATTTTTATCACCAACTGACAACTGTGCTTTCCACAGAAAAATGCAGAAAAAACCTGTTTCTACTTCTTCCAAAATAACCCCATACTGATTTGGGAAGTTAAGAGTTTTTGACACAACCTCTGACAATAATAAGTTGTAATAAGAAAATTGTTGTTCCCTTGTAGCTCTAATTTATGTTTTATTCGCTAACTGGTTGTCTTATGACATGCATGTAGTATGTCTGCACCTTTTTCATCTGACCTAGAAGCAGTCTTTCAAGCTTTCAGAATTTTTCCCGCATAATATGACCTGCTGCTTACTGCGTACTATTCTTGCTATGTTCTTCTTAAAATCCCACTTGAAATCTGCCCATCTCCATGCACATTTGTAGTTGTCACTATGACAGATTCTTTACTCTGTGCATTTTGCCTTTGGACAGCGAGGGCTTCTTGCTCTTGCAACCCTAGTTTATCAAGGCAGCAGCACTGTCATGATTCATAATATGCCCTTACCAATTTTCACCAAAACCAGGTTTCTTGGTGTCAGGCAGAGGCAGTACAGCAGCAACAGCTGGCAGTGCTTCTGAGGTACCTGAGCAGGGTTCTGAACTGAACGTAAATTGACACTATCATAAGAATTTTAGCACTTTAATTTCATAATTTTTAATCACTTAAAATAGGACACTTGTTATGATCTTAGAAGGTGCATGGATATGTTTGTATGCACACACTCAAAGTAATAGTCTATGTAAAACAAACAATATCTGCTGTCTATAATAATAATAACAACAAGTATTCAGTAACATGAAGGGAACTCCCAAGTGTTTGTTTTCATCTAGCAGCATATACTACCACACTTTTTTTCTTCTTAGAAGCACAGAATAAAGTAATGCCCATAAGAATGAAATAAGGCAGATACTATCCTTTCTTCCTCACTGTTCTTTCTTACAGCATGTCACACTTTTCAGCCAGATATCGATCTTGAAAACACGTTATTCCAAATAGTGTAAAACTAGAGAGATTGCACCTCCTATCACATATCAGAAATCAAGACCACTGTGGTCAATGAAATGGAAGTAGTGTAAAATCTATGCCAGTTTAGGTCCCAACTGTGACTTGGAAACAAGAATAAAATTAGTAGACCCAATTCCATGTTGAATTTAAAATGAGATTTTATTGCAGATTAGCAGAGTTTAAGGAAGCATAATTATACCTAAAACCACATAGTTATATGCTTATGATGATCACCCCAGAGCTCAACAATATACTGCATTTTCTTTGGTTAGTGCTTATCCTGAGCACTTAAAATAAAGCATAAAGGTTAATAGCACATCTGTCATAAGTATATATTCTGTACTCTATATATAGCATGTATGCAAGAATTTACATAGGAACACAGTGTTACAATAAAATTCAGACAGTGAAACTTTTCCTCTTTTATGAGAACTTCAGTTTTAAGCAAAAGCAAAGGCAAGCCCATTACATCTCACTTAATTACAGGAAGAGTCTTCAAAACATTGTATTTTGCATTTGGACATTTTCTAAGACCTTTTCTATTACTTTGCCTTCTGTTGTCAACTGCAGCGGGTGAGCTCATATCTGTGTGCAGTCTGGCACGTGACTGTGGCAAAATCTGGAAGTCTACACTTCTTACCTTAGACCAAGAACTGTCACTGTCTGAAACATCTTTTCTGGCAAAGCTCAAAGCTTTTAATTTCTCTTTTCATTATTGTGTGTGGGATTATTAACATTAATGAGGAGCTATGGATCTTGTGTTTTTGATTTTGGGGAATTATAGTTTGCTTGGGTTTTCATGTCCCTGTCTCCTTGGAGTTTTTATTGCTCTTTTATTCTCTTTCTAATGTACTTTCTGGAAAAATTGCTGTAAACTGTTGGGAGGCACAAACCCAGAAAAAAATAGTTTTTGAAAGGATTTCTTTTTCCTTTCCTTTCCTTTCCTTTCCTTTCCTTTCCTTTCCTTTCCTTTCCTTTCCTTTCCTTTCCTTTCCTTTCCTTTCCTTTCCTTTCCTTTCCTTTCCTTTCCTTTCCTTTCCTTTCCTTTCCTTTCCTTTCCTTTCCTTTCCTTTCCTTTCCCTTTTCATGTGTGCTTTGGTCTGTTTAGGGGCATTAGTGTATTATGTTTCTAAATATTGTTGGTATACATTAAAAAAAACACATGACATACCATCCTCAAAACAGAATTCCCTGGTTTCCTAGGTCTTGTAACAGGTTATGTCATTATGTAGCTATGTATTAGTACTATATAGTTATTATGTATATAAGGATCTATCCAACTTTCTTGCTTTTATTGACAAATGGAGATGCATTGGGGCTTTCTTCAGCTTGCGTCCTTGAAATTGAAATTTCATCTGTATTTAGCCAATGATAAGGAAGCAATAGGAAGGTAATTCTAATTGTATTAATAATTTATGTTAACCGTATGTAAATCTCAAAAATCAGTGCAGTTGCAAATAGTTGGAGATAATGAAGTTTTTAAGGTATTTCAAACTCTCCAAGTAAGCGTCTAGATATTCAGTGTTCCTGATTTATTCTGAGTGAGTTAATATCCAAGTACCTAAATAACTCCCTGGAACAAAGAAAGGAAAATTCCTCCTTCTTAATATCCATAGACCCACATAACATATAAAACCAGGAAGACTTCATCCCCTGTCCTTAAGATGACAATCATTGCTATGAAGTCCAGTTGTGTGATACTTAACAACTCTTTTTAGTGTTTCAAAGGAAACAGGCAGCTTTCTGGGAGAAATTTTAGTAGCCATAGTGCTACTCTGGAACTTGAAGAATGTAAATAATTGTTGAGAGATTTGTCCATCCCAAAAGAAACTCATTTGAGAACGCAGTTTTTTCACATTTTCATTTTCAAAAAATGAAGTTTCAGTGATACAGCAGACTTGCATTTTGGTCTGAGGAGTTAAAGAACAGGTTTTGGTTTTTTTCATGCCTGCTGAAGCAACCAATTGTTTGCAGAGGGAAGAAGGAAAAGGGTAGACAGCATGAACAGTGGGAACAGTGTGAAATTTCTGCTAGAAGAAAATGAACTCTCTGCATTACAGGTATTAATCAGATACTAGCTAGCAAAGGTGAAAGTTATTGGCAAGTTCTGGAGAAATAACCAATAATTCTTGTGGCTTCAGAGAACATTACTTCCATGGGGAAATATTTACATTACTTAAAATGATTATAGATTAGTGATAAAAGAAATTGGTAATCAACACAAAACTCAGTTGGCTTGACCATTGTCCAATTTAATATCCTTTATGCCAGCAGTTGAAATGTATTTTTCTCATAGATATTATGTGAGCTGATGATGTAGTAGCCCGAAGAAGCTGCCAGAATAAAAAGAATGAAAAAGGAAAGAAAAAGAAGGAAGTGGAGGAAGGGAAGAGGAAACTTTTAAAGTCTTTCAATTATAAAAATTAAACCTGCAAACCACAATATCGTTAGATTAATACCCTAATTTTTACCTTACATCTGCCATTTCTACTACACTTTTTTCAAGTGTATCATAACGTAAAGTCTAAGACTTGAATGTTCACACAAGACACAAAACACCACCAGGAACTGAAACTTGGATCCATAACTAGTCATAGTGCAAACATCTAATTTGAATTGTGACTATGACAACACATGTACAGGATTACAACTGTTAGCAGGCAAACTGTTCACTGTGAACAAATTATTAACTTAGCTTTTTTGAGTCAAAAAGAGTGGTTTACTAATATATTTGTTATTCATAATTATTTAAAAAAATAGGCCATAGTTTTGAGACTTATACATTTGGCTTTTACCTTAGAATACTTCTTAGTAACTTTTGTGATGTCTGTGGTGTAATGTAAGTGACAGAGTGTTGTTTCTGCTCCTTCACTGTGTGACAAAGTCAGAAGGATGAGCATTACAGACTGTACCTAAGCACAAATAACCTTGCACACATGCCAGTGCAGATAACTGGGGGAAAAAATAGATGTTCCCTACATAGTCATGGGAAAAATCTGTAACGAGGCTACTTTTTCTCACCATTATTTCACAGATCAGTAAAAACAGGCCCCCAGATTTCACAGTTAATTATTAATTTCTTAAATATAGGATAATTACACAGGGTAAAGGATTTGTTTTTCTTTGTAATTATGATGAGTTGATTCCAGGCTTCCTCTAAGTCATTCTAATGTCCTCTACATGAGCTACTCTGCCTGGAAAGGCATGCATGAGCTATAATTTCCTTTTGACATTAAAAGCCACAAATCTAAACACCGCTGCAGTAATGGAGAGGAAAAAATGTTTGGCTCTTAACTCAAGATTGGTCTCTGTAACCATTAAGAAGTGAAAGCTCCATGGAGGTAGCAGAACCAAAACCACTGAGATTACATTCCAGGCACAACAAGCACTTAACTGTTGTAGATACAGTATCTGGACAATGATATATAGAAAATAACCAACATTCAATTGTCCATTTCACTAATATGATTTTAAGAAAATGTTCATTAACATAATTGAAAAACAGAAACAAATAGATTCATTTATTGAAAACCAATAGTTAATATAAAGGAGTAGTAGAATTTCTTATTTGGAGTCCTGTATCACACACTACAAATAAAGTAAGGCATTAGCAGTACTTAAGACATTCTTGCTTAAGCACAAGATTTATATTTACTATGGTTCAGTTACTTCTATAATTAAAAAGAAAACTGTTTTCTGAAGCTCTATGAGGAAACTATATTACATAAATATTTTGTTTAGGCACTTAGTATCTCATCCCATAGCACTAATAAAACACTTTACCTCTAGAAAGAGCATCCATTTGTGACTGCTTACTGAACAAAACAAGGAGAAATGCAGGAATGCACCTGCATCATAATCTATAGAGCATAATACTCTGAATTCTGAAAAGGAATGATTCAGAGTTCTCTGTTGTTATTTTAAAGATATATACAGTTTGCTATGCTAAATTAGACCTAAAATCCAGTTTAAAATTCAACTGAAGTTCAGTTTCTGGTCACCTTCTGTGGCAAGCAAAGAACTGATGCAAACAGGAACTATCTAGTTCTCCCCTCCTTTCCAGTCATTAATACTTGATCTTGGTTGGATATCTGTTTCAGAATCGTTGTTATAGTTGATTTGTCATAACAACGAGTATTCCTCTTATGTACAAAATTCTATTTTAATCTTGCTTAAAACCCAGTGACTCTTGTTAGGTTCAACAATACACTAATCACTCATTGTTTCAAAAATATTTTCCACCTTTTAATTGGATTGTTTGTACCACCACTACTAAGGACTTAGATGTGTCTAAACAGTATTTTGTAGAACTGTTCACATGATTTTCAGGAGTACTAGTTCCTTCCAGACCTTATTCTGCCTGCTCATTTCTCCCTCCCAGTTCATGGATTCTGCTCTGGTTCATGTAGCTCAGACTAATTCCGTAGGCAAAGTTCCTTTACATTTCCCAGAACACTTGATTTTAAAAAACACTTCTAACATTCTGATCCATTCTCACATGCAGGGGCATTTCAGCAAGTGATCAGCGCAGACAAGGTGAACTGTTTTCTCTTTGTGTCATCCAACATTCTTAACTAAGGTGCTCCTGCTTCCCAGGCTTCTCTGACAGCAGAGACTAATTTCGTAGTCACTGAAACAGTAAGTGAATATCAGTGGATATATCAGGTATTTCACATCTTTATTTTTGCTTTTCTTTATTCAGCCTTTAAAATAAATCATAGCATTGCAGTATCTTTCTTTTCATTCCTTTTAGTGCACAACTCTTTTTCTCATGAATAAACACTGTGCAGCCTGTTGACCATGTTTATGTGACACTGCATTGTATGCCTTACTATACAGCAAAATAATCCAGAAAACCCTTGTCATATGAAGTGACTATTGAAAAATATTGTCAGTGAGTCACTTTGAGCAGAATGGTTTTACTTCATTAAAAGCAAGAGAATCACACCTACTCCACTGAAGACCATCTTCTCTTTGAAGTTACCAAGGTAATTTCAATAGCTTTGGAGACTTTATTGCTCTAATTCAGTAGGGCTAACCTCCTAGCACTCACAGCATAAAAAGGCCAGCTCAGGGCAGGATGTTTCAGTCTGACTGAAGCAATTGTTCTCAAACCACAGAAAGACTGAAGCACCATCCCGCTTCAACATTTCTAACAGGCCAAACATATTCCTAAGCAAGGAAGGGAAACTGCACTGCAGTGTCACTCACGTAGAAATCAGAGGTTTGTAAAATTTCCACATTTCATTTCAAGACAGGCATGGTTTCAGTTGAATTGCTCAGCTTTATATTAAAGCAAACCCACAGGCTTTTCTGCATATTGTAAATGGGGCTTTTAATTGTCCAATTAACATTTGCTTTTTTAACAATACATCATGATTTCTGGCATTAACAGCAGCTCTGCAGCTCAGATTTCTCTGACAACTCTGCCTAATCTGCTTATTGAACTTTATTTCAAAGCCTTGATTCCATGCCTGCCTCCTAGCATGTGTAGTCATTGACACCATCAAACAGTGGGTGTAGAGCTCTCCCGCAACAGAATGCTAACATTTTACACCCACGTTACCCAGATGTATATCACTACAAAGCAGCAGAGAATAAGGATTTTATGTTTTGGAACAATATTAGTAGATTTTGAGCTGACTGCTATGGGAAGCTATTAAAGTGAGCTCATAAACAATTAACAATGGGACATTCAGGTTTGTGCTGGTTTAGCAGAAGGTAACAATTTGTTTGTGATTCATTGCTTATCCTGCTAACAAGAATACATAATTTGCTAATCCTATAGTCCCTATCTAGTGATCCTAAAGCATAATATTAACATTCTTCACCTGTCTTGCCACACAGAATAAGTATAAGGCTATACATATATACATAGATGAGACTACACATGCATATATATATATATGCTAGCATTAAGTTAGCATGCAAATGTGGCAACACCAACAGCGTTATCCACTCTGAATTAGACTTTAAGAATGACGGAACTAAGACTGGTTTTCTCCTCTTGCAGAAATGTGCTTTTATTACCAGTCAAGAAGACAAGGTCCCATTTAGGCCACATAGCAGACCTTTTCTATGGACAGCTGAGTTTATTTTTAGTTAAAGCCAAGCAAGACCCCAAGGGAGTGAATTTTTTTAACAATTTTTGCCCACTTCAGGGAATATTAGCTCTAGGATAACTTCTCTGCAGTGATACTGCTATTGCTTAACCTCCCCCCACCTGAGCTTGTAGGAACAATGATTGGTTGTCGAGATATTCAGCTATATTTCAATGTCATTCAGCTACAAGGGAAAAAACTCTGACTTCTGTGTGCAGTGGCCCCTACACTTTGGATGTGCTCTCAGAATTCATAAATATAATTGTCCACAGACAAGATAAAACATTCAAATAACACATTAGTCCTAGCCAAGGAAAAGAAGCACAAAGGAGGGCATTTAATGAGTCTTGACATAAAGCTTTGTCATTCAAGTAGTCCCAGTGGTAGTTCTGCACTTCCTCTCCCTTTAAGTGTGATCCCCCATGGTCCTTTTAATGCTGTTTTTGCAAGATATCTCAGTTCTACTTCAACTGCAGGTTCCCACAGTTCTTGAAGCTTGTTATCCTTCACTACCGGTGAAAGAAAGAAACAACCTAGGAACTAAATATATACTGAATTTCAAGGAGGTGGCTATTTGTAGTGGTATGTCCATGCATCTGTTTTCCCTTGCAGTGCTTGCATAACCGCTCCCTCTGAGCTCTGCCCATTTTAATTGCAAGTGCAGCTGAAAAGTACTGTTTAGTCCACATGCAGTGTCACAGAGAACTAGCTTTATCCACAGAGCTGAGCTCATTTAATTTCATCACATATACCATGATGCATAGCTTTCACTTTTGTCAAAATAAAAGCAGAATCCCTCAAATTTATGGGGCATGCTTATGCTCATGCTCCTGCTCCAAATAGTGGGGAGCAAAGTCTTTGGTCATGCTTTATGTCTGCTTCATTTAAAAAACGCAAAGTAGAGGAGCTTCCTGCAGATGGAGGACATCTTGTTCTCTGATTCGGACTGGGAGAAAGTTGTTATAAGCACATATGACTTCTGTTTGAGATTATGTAACATTTGCTGGTATTCCATAAAATTGTTCTTGCTCATCAGAGGTACAATGTTAATGGCTGCTCTTCACAGTAAGTTTTATGAAGAATCCAGGGAAGGAGACCAGTCAGGCAGAGGTCCAAGTGGTTGGATCACTCCCCAATCACTCAATAAATTCTTTTTCTGTCAATGACCGGGGAAGTGTATTAGTTTTCGTAGAGAAAGTGAGTCAAAAAGTGTTTGAGTATAATAGTGCATAACACCTGCATTAAAAGTTTCAAAATGTCCATTTGGTTTCATAGTGAGAATTAAAATATTTTTACTTTTTTCTTAAATAACTAAGAAAAAAGAGGAAAAAAATGAAACACATTAAGCAGAACAGTAAACAATTTTCATTTTCCATTGCCTTTACCTACAGTCTTTAGAGAAAGTTTTCATAAGGGAAAGCCCCTTTTGCTTTGTGCTAAAGAGGCAATAAGCACCCCTTTGGGACAAAAAGCCATAGTTAGTTGAAATCAATACTACTTCTTTACAGCAAACCAAGTCCACACAACGAAAGAGAGAAAAGAACAGAAATTAGATGGAAAAAGAGCTTCTATTCTCGTGCGTCTCTTACTTTCAACTCATTTGCATCTGGAAAAAGACAGACCCAGCACATGTTCTTATCAACCACTTTAAAACCTGGCAAACTCCTAGCAGTGTCTGATGATTACAATGCTGCTTTTAGCTGCCCTTTTAGTCATGGGTTCATAGCAGTGAAATAAGACATGCCACAGCTTTAATCAGTTAAGTCACACCTCCTAGGAAAACACAGACACACAAAGGTCAGAAAAAGACCTCTAAGAGGAGGGTACAAAAGAAAATGGACAGATGAGATAGGAGGTGATGGTGAAACCCAACTGTTGCACATTATATATATTCCATTTGGTATCATGGATTTAGCTTAACTCAGGGGAATGATAACACCCTTCAGTCCCTCCTAAGTGGAGCTTGGACAGGACATCTGTCAGGATCAGATGATAACTGTCCATCAGCCCCGTGTATGCCTTCCCTTCATGTCAACATTTGTAGGCCCAAAGAATCAGCGACAGGGGGAAAGACAGTGGATTTACTCACCACAATTAATTATTTTAGACAGATCACACAGTCGGTCCTGTATTTGAATTTGTTTTTACACAACAGAGTATTTTACACTTTCTGCTTAATTATTAAAAAGAAAAAAAAAAAGTCAGTCTTATTCAGACACGGCAAAAGCAAGAAGACCATTGGAACTGTACCAGAGAAAAGATTTCAGCACAAGCAGAGATAACCAAGTCATTTCCTTAAACCTTACAACAGACAGTAACTGCATTTTTCAAAGTACAGAAAGCCTATTTTTCTCAGTTCTCTTAGATTATCAGATTTACCCTGTAGCTTACAAAAGTCACTCGTTTAAAGTCCATTTGGATTTACCCTTTATTTGTTCTTGATCCAACAGAATCTTGACATAATAAAGATTAGATCTAGAGATAATAAAGATTTTCAATCACCCCAGTACTATTACCAGTTGCAGCTTCCTTACTATTTTGCTGAGAATAATTTGTATCCATCAGCTTTCTTCAGGATATTACTTCACAACACATAAACTGTGTCTTGAAAATTTTCAAAACTGTCTATCAAGCTGAAATGATTTTGCTTTATTAATTTCTTGCTATTAGTTCTTCTTAGCATGCTAAAAAAAATCTTTTTAAGCATACATAATTCAGAATATTATTACTAAAGAATTTGCAGAATATATATTAGAATTTTGTTTTCATACAAAGGGCCTACTCTTATTTTTCTAGGTGGCTTTGTTATTAAAAGGCTGCAAAAGTGGGACTTTTGTAATGTGACAAATCAAAAGATTTGTGGACAAGTTTTTGACTCGTAAGCAACTGGCAAAATATATGAGGATCAATTCATGTGCACAAACCATGGCCCAGTAACTAGGTGGCCTCACGGAGCATGTGTCTAGAATAGAGAAGTAATTTCCCTTTAAAAAGCTATATAAATACATGAGCTCCAGCTTTTTGACCAGAGTATGAATCACACAAACTACATACTCCTGAAAAAACCCTCTCTCACTACATTTAGTTGAATGCATCCAAAGTAGATTTCTCAGGGAGACTGCGCTCCCATTTGTGGTGGCATTAGCAGTAAAAAATACCTCTTCATGTGCCTGCTACCCATTTTCTAAAATAAAACCAAACATAATGCATGACCAGGAAAAGAAAAGCAAGGCGACTAGCAAAAAGGCAATGCAACAGAAAAAAATTGCCATCTCCTTGCCAACGAGGCCCTGGGAAGGTGGGAGGAGGTAAAGAGTTCTTTCTGATCCAAACTTTGGGGTTTTTTTCAGTTTGACCCTAAGTAGTCATAGAAAACTCGCTGTCCAAACATCTGATGTTTCTTGATATCCCCATGGGCAGCAATTCAACCTTGGGCAGATATACATCTCTCATTTATCTAACAATGCTTTAGAAGAAGGAAATTATAGAATTAAAGTAGGGAAGTGAGAGGGAAATGTTTTCCTCATTGTAAGAAAGAGACATCAACACAACATCCAGGAACATATATCAGGAAAGTACTAATCCCTAGGTTTGTACAGCACCACAGGCATTTCCAGTGGGGAGTGACAGCTCTGAGCAAGATCAGGCACGTCCCTGTTACACCGTTATGGCATAATTCTGATATAATAAATGTCTCCTGAGATGCCCCAGTGAGATAGGTGCTCACTATAATAAGATAGCAACACCTTCCGCTATGATTATTATTTCATCTGGAGCATCTTGGCCAGTAAACTGTCATCTTACCTCCATTTGCTGTTTATTCTACCTTTGATTTTCCTTAGGGCACAGAAAAAAAATTACACTTTCTATCACACCGTTTTGCAGAAAGACAGATAAAAACTTCTAAGAAAACCACACAAAAAAGGTTTGTGTTCCATGGCTTTACACCACAGTTTTCATTGTGAGTTATGATTTGCTGTTCAATGTACAGTTTCTAGAGTATATCCATGGGCTAGAATATAAACAGTAAATCCTCTTGGTGTCAGCCATCATTTCCTCTCATTCCTTGATTTGCCAGAGAAGAAAAACTGTCTTGTAACAAGAAAATAATTGTAAGAAATCACATATAAGAAAAAAATGTAAGAAATCATTTCATGTTTGTGTCTTGTGCTTACATTCTTACGCAAAAGTGCCTATTGAAAGCAACATATCTATTTGACATATGGTTGTATTTAATAGCAGTAGACACAGGAGTAAATGCCTTAGCTTTATGTTTCCTAGAATCTAAAGCACCAAGGCCTGATCATAGGAAAAAAGCTGTTCTCTGGAAGAGTTAATTCAGGTACTTCAGTACTGCCTTGCAAATTCTGAGTAACTTCTCCTATTTTACACAGTATTTCCCCTCAACACTGTAAGATTCAAGCATCTCTCAGATAAGCAGTAAGGTCCTGACTAATATTTGTCATATTCAGTTCATTTGAAAGAATTAACTCTCCTCCTCTCTCTGTAGGATGAATAGCACATGCAATTGCACTGAATGGGTTTGACATTTTTTAAATACAAGCACTTATTTAAGAGAGTGAGTGTGCCATGCACTTGGAGTGAGAAATTGTTCCTTTTATATCAGCCGCTGCCTCCTGGAAAATTCATTTCAGAGGATCAGATGTGAGTTCAGAAAATCAAAGCATTTGAAAATAACACTTACCTCTGGAGGTGATATCCGAGGGAAAACTACTGCAAAGAACAAAACATTTGTATGAGTTCAGTAAGATTTTCAGATTTGAAAAAATAGTTTACATAGTTGATAAAATTATGTAATGCTTGACAGCCAAGCCTGCAGGGAGTTCATTGCCCCACAAACTCTTATGCTTTTAGAGTTTGCATCATAAGAAGCAACAGTAGAGCTTGATGCTCAAGTAGTCCTTGAAGCAAAAGGTATTTGACAATGGGAACTGTCTTGTTTGACCATTGAGTCCTACACCCCATACCAAACAGTGAGACGAGACACCGCAATGGTGGGCGAAATGAACGTGCATAAAAGAAGGTTAGATAATACCAATGGACAAGGAAACCACAGAAGCTTAGATTTGAACACACATTTTGCTTGCAGAATGAGTTTCATTGTACGGATGGTTACTACTTTTTGTACATGTACATGACCATTACACTGTACGTGCTAGCTTCTGCTCAACAGATACATTGTTTTTTCCTAACACCATGAATATCCCACTTTTCTTTCATATAAATGTTAAGACATTTGAGCTTACATAGCCCAGTCACAGATCCAAAAACTACAGCTGAAATGTAGGACTGAGCTGTGCTCTGGCCCTCCCCCCGAGAGAGCTCTGGCTAGGTAAAGAGCTATAAAATTTCCTTTAGGTGACCAGAAGGCTTGTATATTTGTGTGCCTCCTGACTGGTAGTGTTTTCCAGACACTCATGCATGTATTTAGGGGTGTCAGTAAACATAAAACTGAGCTGAAATCTAAAAGTCTGCAATGCTAACTGAGGGAAAGTTTCCTTCTTGGTCTGGGTCTGTTGGTTTTTCTTTCCCTTTTAGTGTTACATAAAAAAAGAAATCTTACAGGTTTGATTCCATTTAGTTGTCAGCTCTAGTGGTATTTTTAGTCCAAAAATTTCAACACTATCTTGAAACAGTGTTAAGCTAAGGACAGCCAGCGATACAAACAAGTGTAACTTGACCCTACTTTTCTAAACAATATAGCTACTGAAACTGTGAATCTCTCATGCTCTATCTGTGTTTTCAAACTAAAACTTTCAAGAAGAAAGAAATTCAGTAAACATCTTCAAGTATACAAACACTGTCTGTGGGCAGTTATCAAGAGAACGGACTCCACTGTAGAGAAGATGACAGATGTCACGTTTCTTAAAACTTTTTAAAGAAATCCAGACTTGGAAATAGATACATTAAATTGTGTCCTTGTCCATGACTGCTTCTGTGCTTGTCTCAAGTAGCATTCTTCTTTTTCTCATGTTCACATCCAACCTGCTAACTTTTGTTAAAAGAAAATATGTTATTTCATATCAAACCTATAACAATGGAAAGACACATTTTAAAGAATCACAATAAATACACTAATGCTATTTAGACTTCTGCTGACCTTTACAAAGATGCTGGAACACAGATAGCTACGTCCTGTGTATCAGAGATGCCCACACAAACACTTGAATTTGTGATAAAATGTAAACCATGTAAAAAAAACCAACCTGAATTCTACGCTGCCCCTCACAGCACTGTCTGTGCCTGCTGCCCCACCACCGCAGGGCTTGGAGCGAGCTCTGCAGCCACCCAGGCAGGGCAGCACCCTGAGAACAAGCTGTAGGAGATAAAAAGATCCTTTCTCTATAAGAGTGCCTCAGAATCAGGTGAATGGCAGTATTTTTTGGTCTTTTGTTTCTAGCCTGAGATAGGATGAATACTGACAAAGAGAAAAAATTAATCTATTGTAGATGTTCACTTTTCTCTCACTTTAATGGAAGAAATTTGAATCCAGTTAAAAGATGCAAAGCAGCTCTAGTTCCTTCAGTAATGCTATTCAGTATCTAAATAGCCAGTTTATCAAGAACACAAAGGCCTAAATTCAGAACTGGATATCAGGTGGATATGCAATTAACAGCCTAAAGGGAATTAAAGTCTGAGCTGAATTAAATGACTGTTGTGATTAGGGCGTTTGACTGTCCTGTTTCTTTCCTTCTTGGATTTTTTAATAGCCTCATAAAATCTCAGTGATTCTTTCTAGGTAATAGGACTTTCAGTTTGTATCTTTCCACTTTCAAAATGCACCTTCTAGGGATGTCACTCTGAAATTTCACATACCTGCATAAAAATTTTGCTTGCATATCTTTAGTATTTTTATACCAATTATTGTTTCAGATTGCCTGTTTTGTCCTCCCACTTTATATAAATACTTATTCATTGTCCCAGTTTAAATCCTACCTGCAAATCCTATTCATTTTTAGCTTTTACCATCTCTAATTATGTTTCTGTATGCATACATATTACTACATGCTGAAAAATGCATTATTATACTTGGTTTACAGTAAGAATCACTTCTAGTTGAACAGGTATTTTTGGTGACTGGTTTCAGAATCATACTAGATGTCATTTTGATCAGAAATAGTATCTTGTCACATACTGAATCAGCAATGATGCTTCTCTAAAAATTGAGAAGATGGCTGGCTATACATCCAGCTTTGATATCAAATCCCCTCTAGTTAATCTTCAGAGTAATTTTCCTAAACCGCTTGAATACCACAGAAAGTGAATTTTGATCAATTGCAAAATCATACTTCACAAGCTTTCCAGAGGGGCATATGAGAAGGAGGGACACCAAAGTTCTCAGGCAGAATATTCAGCACTTTCAGCCTCTCATTTTCTGCGTTAAAAAAACACCAACCAAAACACTAAAATGGGAAACCTAGGAAGCCAGGAGACCTACTGTACTATAAATAAGTAAATAAACCAGATAAAGAATATATTTTTAAGATAATAAAGCTGCAGACAGAATATTACAACTTTTTTTTGTTCTGCTGGTACAGGTAGGAAGAAACTAGTGATTTTTAGAAAAAAATTTGTGAATAACTGGCCAAAGTGAGGGCTCTGTGTTTCATTTACTGTTAGCCAGTTTAAATATATGGTACTATAGAAACAGGCTTGAACACTAAAGATGTATAGCCTTCAAAGTTTGCTAAAGACAACACAATTATAGCAATGTGCTCACCGGGGCAGAACTAAATTCTTAAAGAAAAATCTGATTACTTTAGTCCTCAAAAGTTAACTTAAGAATATTAAGTTTTCCCTCTCAGTAAACATATTTAAGTGAAGTCTCTTTTAAATTGCTTTTTGTCCTCTTATATCTTTATAAATATTATTCAGAGGCCTCAGAGTGACACTAAACAGATTCTGATGACTGAGAAAGGTAGCAAGAAATGCCCCTAGTGTTTTTCCCTGGCCGTGCTTTACTATCAGAGCACAACTGTCCTGGTTTCACTAGCATAGGGTTAATTTTCTTCTTAGTAGCTAGAATAGTGCTGTGATTTGATTTCAGTATGGGATTTGTTATGAGAAGAATGTTGATAAGGTACTAATGTTTTGACTTGTTGCTGGCAGTTCAAGGACATTGTGTTTTGCTAGCCTGCAAGTGCAAAGGACTAGGAGGGGAAAGCATAGTAATTAGCAAAACCCAAAATTGGCATTTGGATATGCCAATGAAATACTCCATATCATATAACGCCATGGTCAGTATATTAATGAGAGTTTACCAGAAGGCTGTGGATTCTCTGGAGGATTGCTCAGGCTTGCTCTCTGGGATTGCAGTTTCAGGTTTGGGGTTCCTTTTCAGTCCTCCAGGATCACTATCGGTGGGTGGTGAGAAACACTGTGCATCACTCATGTATTTTTTATTATTATTATTATTATTATTATTATTATTATTATTATTATTGTTGTTGTTGTTGTTGTTGTTGTTGTTGTTGTTGTTGTTGTTGTTGTTATAATCATCATCATTATCATTTTAAGTTTATTTTATTCCAGTTATTAAATAGTTTTTATCTCAACCTACAAGTCTCCTTACCTTTACCCCTCCAATTCTCTCCCCTGCTCCCTAGGTGGGGATGGTGGAGTGAGCAAGCGGCTGTGTGGTGTTTGGCTCCCATCCAAGTTAAAGTACTACAACAATTCACAAAGAATAAATGGCAGAACTGAGTTGCAAGATTCAGGGAGGATAAAAGTTTAGCCAGAGCTTTTCAGCTGTGTCGTTGTCTGCAAGCACATAAAAGGAGTCATATTATCTATAGTTCTCTGTATTTCTGAAACAGAATCATGCACCAACTAAAGACAGAGATTTTAATCCTACAGCCTACATGGCTTTCTAAGAAAAATTAAATAATTTAAATAGGAGGTAAAGGTATTATGCAGCATTAACTGATAAGGTTCTACAGCCTGTAGAAGAGATTAGAGTGGGTGATTATTTTAATAGTCTCTTCTGAGCTTAAAAACCATGAAAGCCTTGCTCTGCTTTTTTTCCACAGTTGATCATCAAGACTGCAGTGTCTTTTGACATTTTTGGACAAGTCCCAAGCTAATATAGATACTGCACAGATTTTCAAAACTGACAACATTTGCTAAAACTTTTGAAAAAAGAAAATGTTGAAAAACAGGCCCCACACAAAGTTTAGGGAAAGGGATGTGTGCATTATGAAGATTTTTCATGCACACAGGTTTGTCTGTTCTTACTGCACTTGCTATTTTGCTAACTCGTAGCGTGTCCATCACACTGGCAATCCTTGTGTGAGCTTGTTTTGCAGTAGCTCAGTTTTTATCTGGTCTTTGCAGCCTAGGGGACTGGGAGTGCTTCTCTACTTCTCTGCTACAAAACCAGAGTCTCTTCCAGCACATAGAAACTATTAGAAGGATGAATTATCCATTCCCTCTGCTCCCAGATATAACCATCTCAGTTACTTTTACAACTAAATATTTGTTGTCATCTCACATTTGTAAGTATTCTACTGTGGCCAAAAGTGGCAAAGCAGTAACACATAAATCCAAAGTTTTAATTTTCCATTCCATACACCACACCCTGCTAGAAGATTCAAAACAGACTGAAGAAGCTGTAAAGGAACACAGACCTTACAGCTGTGTGTGTAAGAGAGCAAATGTAGGCATTTACCAGAGCAGTTAATGCTGTGTAACAATGCTTTTATAACAATTATTTGCTTAGAGCTTTTAGTGTGTCATTTTTATTATGTTGAGTGGAAAAGCAGTTCAGCTGCTGCCCTGAATCTCTCTCTGAGGAAGAATTTCCACAGCCCATACAGGGAACCTAACACAGCTACATTCCTAAATTAGCTGCCCGAACTTACGCAACGTGATTACTCCTGTGCGTAGCACAGCACGTGCTTACACCCCCAACCGAGGCAGACTTTTTGCCATTTGAAGCAAAGAGCAGAGGGCTCTCTCCCAGGCAGGCTTATTTCATGCAGCAGCAGTGTTTTGCAGTCAGTTGAAACCTGGGGGAACAACACGGATGTGCCAGTAATGCTGTGTGGCTGTTGCCTTACATGGCCAGCTGGGAGGCCAAAAAAAAATCATGCCCTCTCTCTTGCTAATGCAAAGTCCGGGTGCTGCAGGAGGGGCAGGGAGCGTCAAAGGAAGGTGCCTGCACGTACCCATTTGTGCCAGTGCACACAGCTCTGGGGTAATGTGTCTGTGCTGTAAAACCACTCTTCTCCAGAAGAGCGGCCCAAGCTCTCAGATCTACCAGCAGCACATGATGACGTGCCAGGGGAAGCTTTAGGCTGGGAGAAGGAAGAGCTCAGACCTGACAGCAGTATGAAGGTGAAAATACAGGAAAAGGGATAGTAGGATTCAGGGATGAGGAGTGATGTTTTACAAGAGGTGTCAGAGGCTCCAGTGATCTGTTGTGCAGGGCTATAACTAGGCAGAAGACCTGGGAGCAATTGCAGAGCTTCACTCTAGGCTCTGCCTATATTCCAACTTCAGCCCCACAGTCCTCCTTTGGTGCGTTTCTGTGGCAAGGAAACTGCTGGAAGGGAGATGCCCCATGCTCCAGCCAGCCCCATGAGGCTAGGAGGAGAATAGGATGATGGGGTGCAGGGCATGGTGATCAGTCTGGGTACAGCTCCTGTCACCTCCCTCTTCCCCTGAGCCTGCCTTCAGTCTCACCTCCTCAGTATGCCCTATGCAGCCCTCTGTGCAAGGAGGAGGAGGCCTTGCGCCTTACAGAACCCAGGGAGTAAGGACACAAAACCACCAAGAACCATCTTTCTAACCTTCAACAGCATCAGGAAGGGCAACAAATGCTGGCTTGGGAAAGGAGGCTCCTTGCAATACCCTACATTTCCTCCACTGTCCCGGTGCAAATTCAAACTAGAGCTAGCCCTCCTTGTCCTTTTAAGTTCTCTCACCTCCCGCTAAGAATTTCCTTCTTTTCTACACGAACTTCAAGTGTCAGTGACCTGGACTTGCATGAGGTTTACTTATTTCAACTTTTTTTTTTTTTTTTTTTTTTTAAACCATTTAGACCTGTCTCCCCTTCCTGCTGCTCAGGGAGAGGGTAGGGGGGAAGTGAAATGACTGGCTTTGTACTATACTCCAAAGTGCACTATTTAGGACTCATTCTTGTTGATTGTAGCAAGTAACTCTTCAGCTTAAACTTGTAAGACTTGTCTCCATGGTGGGGAGCTTTTAGTTCACTTACAGCAAGTGAGCAGAGATATATTGTGGGGCAGTAGTCCTTCAGCTTGGCCAAAGATAAGCACTACCACAATAAAATAAGCAAAACGTGAACAAGTTCTTGCCTAAAATTAGCAAAGTGTTGACAGAGCCACCACAATGTACCATCCCAGCTACAAGTTTCAGATTTTGACCATATTATCTGACTTCTCTATACCACAACAGAGAATTCACTACGTGATTCTTGCATAGTAACTGCAGATGAAAAAGCTGGATATCTTTCAGTAAATTAGTTATATGTTAGAAAATCTTTACTATTTTAACACTTGGTGATTTGTTCATCAAGTAGTTAGCTTGACTGTAAAAAAATAAAGGTATGTCTTTCATTTTCCATTTGATCTACAGGCTCCTGCAGGCCTAGTTCTGCAAGATGGGCAGCAGGAGGTAGATTCCACCTTGACACAACTATGGGAGACACATCCCTGGGTGCAGCCACATTTGCACCAGAAAAGCAGCACTGGTCTTGCCACAGCTTCTCTGTACTGTCCAGAGCAATTTCATTACACTGTTGTGTAAAGCAGGGCCCCCCTGCAGCTGAGCAGGGTGGCAGGTGTTTTATTACTCACAAAAACATGATCCAGCGATTTAAGAGAAGGGCGATGGAGTAGTGTGCTGAATTGGGCAAGGCTGTAGGGGTCCTTATTGAAATATGTTGGCTGTTAACATTTCTGCTCTTGTGAAAATCACTATGCTCGTGCACTCTTCCATGACCACATTTGGGCAGAAATTCATTTTAGATCTTATCAAGAAGTCTTTCTTCCCACAAGAAAAGCTTTTGCAAAACTGTAAAAAATTTCCTTTCTGTGTTTACTCCTTCAAATACTTCAGCGATTCTTTAATTTTCAGTGCTTAGAATAAGCAGAATGTGACAAAACTTTGAGAGCCTGAAATACTTGTTTACAGAGTACTTCTTGCTGTTATACATTATATCTCCCACAGGTATTTTTACTGTGCTTTTTCATTCACTGCAATTCCATAACTTGAAACACAGTCCTTAGATCTCAGTGGTTCAATACTGAATAAACAAACTCAAGCAATCAGAATCAGATTAAGTCAATTAACCTTTTAGTCAAAGTGTACATCTCAGTACATTTTCGGACAGATGCCATTACCACATGTTTCAAGCAAGTGAAACTATTTCTGAATAGTTTAAACATCACCAGCAAACCAGGAATACAAACATTGGCAGGGTAAGTTAGGTGTCCTATCAGTAGCATTATACCTTCCAGCTTAGAAGATGACTGCTTCTTTTGCTGTATCATCTCCCACATTCCTAACCTGAACTACTGTGGAGTGACGACTGCCATTTAGCAAACTACTTGAGCTATGCTTAAGCATGTATTTTAGCTGACAGGCTCCTACCAAATAAAAGTAGTCATCACACCTTGTCCATCTTTGTCTCTGGATGTCTCTTGGACATTCTTAACTCACAGTAAGCAGCTGGATAGTAATACAAAGTGGGGTTACTTCTGAGCTGCTTTGGCTTCCCAGGCAGAGTGGGGAGAGGGTTAGTTCTGCAGCCACTTTAGTTGGCTGAGGCAGCTCCCTGCAGCCACAAGCACTGGTGCCAGCAGAGATGAGCGCTGGGACTGGGGACAGGGCCAGGGCACAACAGCACCAGCTTCCAGGCACGAACAACACCAGTAGGTCACTGGCAGGCTTCCACTTTGCACAACCCGCTCTGCATTAGTGCAGTCTAAATAGACATTTGGCAAGCCACACATCACCTCATACAAGAGCATCTCCTTCCTTAATGTCATCATTAATTCTGTACTAAATGCATCTCATTTCAAGTAGGAAACAATAAAGAAAGGCAAAATTCTGGCGGCAATGGTACAGAAAAGCCCCAAGAGTTGTGCTTCCAGTGGACAGACCTTACCAACAACATCCCGGTGCCTTCAACAGGATTATCACAATGCAGTGAAAAATCAGAAAATCAGAAATGTAAGATTAGAAGTAGTAAAAAATGAATATAAATCTGAATGTGATCTGAGCTAACTCAGTACCATGTTAGGCATTAAAAGTAAATCAATTAATCTTGAAACTCCTAGGAGTTTGTCTTCATTACTGAACAATATAACTGCAGGGCAATCTTTCACATAATTCCATTATAAAACGTGATGTTGCAGTAGACATGTATATACCCAATTTTAAGAAACACAGAAAATATAAGCAATTTTAAACTGTATGCAAAGAACCTAGTAAACGATTATGATAATAGCACACATGAATATTAAAATATGCAATCTCAAAAAGAGGAAGTTTGGAAACAAAGGAACTCAAATAGCATTTTTCTGAAATAAATATTAAAATAATCTAAAGGTAAAGGGGTGCAGATAACACCATTCAGAGGATATCTGTGGAACAGTGTTAAAAAGATGCCTCTCTTCACAGTTTGTCTATAGATATCTCCAAAACCTTCTAATCAGGTAGAAAAAGATTCAAACTGTTTATCCAACTTCCACAAGCATGGTATGTGCATTTATTTGTCTGCTTACCCTCTGATGCTGAGCAGTTTCCCAAATGCATACCTGATAACGTAGTGCATCCTATAAATTTGCAGTACTTATTTCAACATCTAGGATGATGAAGGAAACAAAATAGAGTTGCTGTCGGTGGAAACCAAATTTTCTTGCCTGATGGATGATAAGAATTCCTCAGTAAGGACCTTGAAAATTAAAGTGTTAACAAAATTAGGTGTTCTTCCCATATGATGATTCTTGTTAATTATCCATTCCTTATATAGCACTTGGATCTTTTACATAATCAAATGTGGTCAGACAGTTCACGCTCCAGTAAGAAAATAAATCACCATAATTAACATTTCTGTTGCAGGAGAGGCTGGTATTCTATATTTCACAAGCAACAAAGAATACAACCACCCACAAAGCATGTGAAGACTTACAGACTATGCTCAGCTATATTGTAACGGCATAGTGTATAAAACTGCAACTCTCAAGCTAAATACAAAATTCTCACTCTTTTTTAAAATATTCAGGCTGATCCACACAAGCCTTGGTGATTAATTACACTGTGCTCCTCTAGCCCTCCTTTATGGAGCACAAGGCTGTACTTATGGAACGGCACACCTGCTAAATACATATTTATGGAATAAAATCCAATCTGTGCACACACTATTTAATTCGTCTGCTCACATAAATACTGCCCACTTATCTTTCTGAAAGCAGGAAATGTTTTATATGTTGATATATATACTTTTTTTTCCATCAGTAAGTTATCTCTTAAAGTTATTGTGCCTTTGGAAATGTAACACTCAGCTACGCTTTGTGTCTAGTAATCTAAAATCCACTGTTGGTGCATTCTAGAGTTAAAAAAGTATGTAGCAGATTTAAAATTTTGGGATCAGTAGAGATTTATCTGGCTAATAATTCACAGCCTACAATACAGTATATCTGTCTTCTGCAAAATCACTGCGTACCTGTGGTAAGCAAGGTTTCATTTTACTGTGAAAAGGCAGTGTGGTTGCTCTCTACCAACAATGTATTTTGAAGCCTGGCCAACTGCATTCTAAGATGGATCAGGTTTATATTACAAATTGGAGTTCAGCCAATGTTCAAGTTTTGATTAAAGGATCAAAAGATTACAGAGACTACATTATCTATGAGTATTTCATTAGTAAGTCGCACTGATTGGTTTTAAAAGGCCCTTTTTGGGGCTCAAATTGGAACACGAATTGCAGGTTAGTCAGACATCTCTCAAGTGCTCTGTCGCGTGGCTGCCCAGCTGCCGGTCCCCCAGTCCATTCAGGAGCGGTGTCTCTGCAAAACTTTCAGCAGCAGCTGGTCAGGAATCCCAAGAATCATGAATAAAATTCACGCAAGCTATTAGAAGAAAGCGATCTGCTTTGAGAGCTGACAGTTTTGCATGGTTGCTGCACAGTAAATCAAAAGAAAGGTCACACAGCAACTGGCTTTCATTGATCTCTCGCCATCAGACAGGGCCAGTCTACATCGTACTCCAAGCGCAAACTTGTCCCTCCTCCCGATGCTCGGGCACACAGTCACGCTGAAGCCGAGTGCATCGGTGACTCGGCACCCTGCAGGCAGCACTCAGCCCATTTCCCGTGTCCGCAGCACCGCGCGGCGAACACTCACGGCAGCCGGGGCGTCAGCTGGCTCTGCAGCGAGGCCACCAGCCGTCACGCCTGCTGCAGCCAACAACGCGGCCCTCGCTCGGCAGGTACCACAGGCTTTCACCTGCGTCTTGACCTGCACCTAACATTACACTATGGAAAGAGCCAAGCTCTGCAGCAGGGGTGCCAGGGTGCTTTAACACCCTCACTGTGACTGGCAACGGGTGTGAGCCTTCACGTCCCCACTGCCCTTCTCTGACACCTGCACTGTTCTGCAGCACAGCCGGGAGAAGGCACAGTGCACACTGTTGCCATGAGCAATAGGTCTCCCTCCCACCCTGTTGGAGGCGGCAGGCTGGCAGCAGTCGGGTGGCTTTTTTTTTTTAAATTGGTTGGAAAGAGAAGTGCTGAGGTACGGGCTGACTCCTGTTCTTACCTCTGCCCTTGGAGTGGTTCCAAAGAATGGTTATCAATATGGTGAGAGGTGCTTTATATATATAAATACTTGCTCATCATTACCAGTAGCACACTAGGAGTAATTTCTTTACCATATTCCCATTTAAAGATAACTGTTACAGTTTCATATGTACTACACAGCTGCAGGGGAAGATAGTATCAGTTCATGGAAACACTAACTGGACTCAACTATCACAGATTAGCCTGGAAATTCACATTTAAAGTTAGAGTTATTTGCTGTTGGTGTTTTGTTTATTTTTTAAATCCAAAACTCGTAACCATTTAAGTACATAGAAGTAGAGGCGCTAATGACTGCATTCTTGGGGGGAAAAAAAAAAGCATGTGTTGTGCCCAAACTGGACTCAGAAAGCATTGTGGCTGTGAGAATTCAGTCTTTGAAAGATGGAAATGTATCTGCCAGTCATGAGTCCAGTGCAGATTAATGTTCTTACTCTGACATATTTCTCTACTTACATAGCTGTCTCCAAGGACTGACAAAGCAGATTATGACTGGGGAGACCTAGCAGATGACCAAAATGAGTGTACTTTAATGAAGTGCCTTGAAGTTCAATACCAGTTTTGGACAAATCTCATTTTTGACAATGTGGGACTTCCAGCCCTTGGACACCAATCTGTGGGCAGGTACCCACTATCCTTCAGTCACAGCTGAGAAGGAATCCTGAAAACCCACACACCCTTCCCAAACGCTATGCGTTAATGTCAGCACTGCCTGAGGCTGCTGCAAGCCACGTGCCTGTTCATTTTGCTTATACCAAGGGTGAGGAACAGAGTTAGTGAAAATTCTCTCTCCTCAGCTCATACCGACCTCCAAGCAAACCTCCAGCAAAGGTATGCTGCTTGCCATTAGGGGAGGGAGTGAGGCAGAATACAATGAGTAGGGAGAATTCCCCTAACAGCTGGAATTATAATATTTACATAGAAATATCAAATGTTAAGTAACAGCTTTTGTCCAATACCCGTCAATGCGATAGGCATACACTTTACAGCAAGTTAAAAATCCTCCATCATAAATATTAACAAGCTTGTGGTGGTTGTGACATAGAGATATAAAGTGCTTCAGTTTCTGCTTCAGAGGAAAAAGCCATGCTGCTGCACCCACAAACCATCCTATGGAAAACTTCTTTCAGAGACAAAACCAAAAATGTGTTTTTTCTTAAGCTAACTGTTCTGGCTTTTCAGACTTAGTAATGCCAAGAGCTACATTTAAATTCAGCAGCAGTCTCATGTTTGATTTCCTCCAATCCGGTAACTGTTAATAGCTTTGTAGTAAATAAAGTAATTCTTAGCTGGGAAAGGGACAAAAAACCAGTCCATGCATGTTTAGCAACCAGCACTGTTAAAGCTTCAGAATATTAAAGGCTCCTTGTAACCCAGCCGAATGGAGATACAAACATTTACATCCTTCACACACTTACTTGGTCTCCTTCCTTTTCCAGCACCCTCAGCTCCTCAGCCAGGGGAGGATTCCAGCTCTGGGCAAGAGGTCACTTTTCCAGCTGCTCCAGCAAAAGCTCCACGGGCACTGCTGCTTTTCATACCACCACTCCAAAGGCTACAGAGATGGAAGTGTTAAGTGCCATGGCTGCCTTACAGTTCAGGGTGAAGGGAGAAGGGGGAATGCATTGTTATTTCTTGTTATTTGTAGATTCCCAAATCTACAAATCTGAACTGTGAAGCCAACCTGTAGCACAGAGACAGGAATTCATTTTACCATCCTTTACCTTCATACTTCATGAAGAAAACCAGCTGCCAATAAAGGCCAGGACATACCGTGGGGCAGGTGGCTTAGAAAAGATTCCCACCAACAATAATGCTGAGTGCAAAGCGTGGCCTCTTCACAACTGGTGGCGTTTCCAACAGAAGATATCAAAATAGTAAGTCTGACTTCCCAGCTCCTTGGCAAATAAGCGTGTGTGGAAGAGAAGAATTGTAACAGTCTGGAAGCTAAGTTAAAACTCCAGTGGCAAGAATGGTGTAATAGCAAAAAAAGATTATGAACCTACCAGTTCCAAAGAAGTCAGTATACAGCTATTAAAAGTACCATGAGAAAATGAAAAAAACCTATCAGTTTACTTATAATCAAGGCATATTTTACTGACAGATCAAAAGATCACGATTTGATGTTTTATATAACATCAAGAATGTCACATCATTACATACCTCATTTGAACTACAAAAGCAAGAGATTTTTTGTATACTTCATGCTGATATTTCTGGAGGGAAACCGTAACGCACTTCTCAAATTTATTCAGATCGATTAGCAATAGCCATACTGCAGCAGCTGCTTTGCCATTGCTCATCACTTTGTGTGCACAAACTGCATGAAAGATGTGATAGTAGTGCAATTTTGCTGATATCTGTAGAATTGCATAACATGAAACAAGATATTTACAGAAGAAATTTAACTACAAGGTAGCTCTTCTTTAAAAACGGCCAAATAAAACTCCAACAGTACATAGACAGTTAGCACAATGTACATTCACATGACTGTCAAGGACTATAAAGCTCATAATCTCATTAAACAGTATTTGTTTTAAAATCATAAGAGGCTTGAAATAATGGAAGTGTTTTTGGAGTGTTTGCCAATCCTCGCCTGCCGAATCAAGGCACCTTTCCACCTATCATCATTCAAACTGCAGAACAGACTCCATACCCACGCTGCTGGTTCTGTTTGGCAATCTTCCTCAAATATCCCCGAGATGGATGGTTAGAATTGATCACGCTGGACCCACAGCTGGAAAGTTCATCTGTTACTGGCTTAATAGGGTATCACTTTCTGTCAGGTAAGTGTTTCAGAATGAGAGTAAAAATTACTTTCATAGTCCCTGATATCTATTTCAATGAAGCTGAGCCACTGAAGGAGGTTTAACAGCCTGTTAGTCCTCAAGTGTTTTTGACAAGCCTTTAACACTTGATTTTCTTTCCAGATTATCCAATTAGGACTGATCGAAGTTGTGTTTCCAGTAAGTAGTAATTTTTCCATAGACTTTAATAGCAGCTGAATCAGACATTAGAACACCTGGTGTTCTAGCTCACTTCAGCTCCCAGTAAATATGACAGCAGACTGATAATGCTAATCAAGAACTGAGAATAGAGAATAGAAGAGTACCATAAAAACTTATTTCACTCTTCACTCCCTCCTCTAAAATACTTGGAGCTACAAGGAAATGCAGGCTATTTGATTCAGTTCACTGATGGGTAAAAAATGCATCAGTATCAGGAGACTTTTTGAGGACAAGTATATTATATTTCAAGACTTGAAATGTTCATCTACAGTGCTGTGCCGTGCTTTAAGCTCTTTTGCAAAAATAATCCTGGAAATGCATATCAAAATCTTCAACAGAATCCATGTCAAACACTTGTGGAATAACCAGGGATTTGGATGCAGCAGCAGGATTCTGTTTTGGGAGAAACTGACAGAAAAGGAGGTGGCAAAGCATGTTGTATAATATCTATGAGGACAAGAAATGCTGCTGATCCGATACCTGAAAGTCTAAAATCTCCAGTTAGCCTTAGCTGACTGCTGACTCCTGTCTTACAGCATCTTCACCTAATGTTTATCTGAAGAGACAAGATGATACTCAGTAAGTACCTTGCACACTTTTACATCATTTTAAGTTTTGAATCTCTTTCTTCAGTGCTTCTCCCCATACACATATAGATGGTGATATAACAATTGAATCAAAGCTTTTATTCCTTTAACTGCCCTGAGATGTGAGGAACAATATTTGGAAGAAAGTAAAAGTTAAAAAAAAAAAAAAAGCTTACATTTATTTCCTAAATGAAGCACATAACATGGTCATGATTTTGTAAGCAGCAGACTTCTTGACTAACGAGATTGGTCTGCAACCCCTTGCCCATGAGTAAACTTGTTAGATCAGGTGTTGATAATAAAATCTGATCTTACGGGCTTTAGAGAAGCAATGTATTTATTTGCAATATAGCAGTAAGAAAGCCATCTATTTGGTTACAGAAAGGTTTATGAAAGGCAAAAATATACCAGCAGGTAGTTACTGCAAAGTAATTTGTTATAAATGCCTGATTAAACAAAGAGGGCCTTGTACAGTATTTAGCAAAGCACAAGATCTCAGGAGATGTGATCTCCTGAAATAAAAGCAGCTGAGTACAGACAAGATTGAGACAGCAGTTGAAAATGCATCCTGATCAACGACAGTAGCTAGAGTACACGTTGTACCAGTGCATCTCTAAAGAACAGTTTGCTAAATAAGTCTTTTGGCTGTACAGTGCAGCTTTTCCTTTCTCTTACTTCCCGTACTGCTGCTGCCCTGATCCACAGAGAGACATGGACATACTTGTTCTCTCAAGTCATAACAGAAACACAAGTGCGGAAGGAGTCCACCAACCACAGAGAACTGACACCTTTTTAGACCTTGTATTTGCACTTCACTGCTGAAGCTCAACCTAGATTTCCAGTTGATGGCCAGATTAAAAGGAATAAAGTTGTCTACTTCCTGGGAAGAAGACATTTGGCAAGAACCTTACTGAAATTCAACAAACCCCAAAATAACAGGTACATGTTATTAAAAAGCCCAACCAAACAACGTGCAGCACTCGCAGGCCATTAGAGAGCTCCGAGTTACATCTCCACACTTGTCCTGTGGAGCAGGAAAAGGGAAAAGAGTCCAGACCAAGTGTATAAAAGAAGTAAAGTAGGAACAAAACATCCGGTGAAAGTTGCACTCTCACATACAGAAAAGCTTGATATTTTAAACATCTTGAGTAAGGAAAAATAAAATTTAAATCCATGATATCTACACATCTGGTGCTATTTTATCTACTGGACTGAAGTAATTTTCAGGTCAAAATTGCACTAAAATCTCTGTGCAGATACAGAGCTGATGTGGAGTCTTAACATCTTCGGAAGTCTGGAGAAAGACAGATGTTTTATCTTCATGTATCACAATATTCTGCCATAGCTGGGGAACACGCTGTCAACTGAAAATACTGTCCAAAACTTTCATTTAAGTAATGATCCCACAACTCCCAAGAGGTGAGGTATTTTTTTTCCTTTTTTTGACAGTTTGTTACTTAATCCTAGGAATGAGCTCACTACCTAATTATTATTTCCTCCTACTTCTCTCACTCATAAACATGCAAATACAACTCCTTAATCCCAACACACATTTTATTAATGAAATCTTTAAAATGGTTCTCAAATTGCATTTCTTTGATGATAGATATAAGGTAGAGACTATAGTCTTTGTTTTTATTTACCTCAAGACTAATATTGAGAATACCTGTTTTTCTGAGACATTATGTTGGCTGTAACTCTTACTGAATCTTCCAGCTCCTCTGTAAAGAACTGCCTGTTCTTCTGAAATTAAGTTACCCTCTTGTGAATCCCACGCCACTCTAGCTTCTTTTGTTACATGTAGGTAATCCTACATGCATAGAAATTTCTTCAAGCACTGCAGTAAACTTTCCAGTCTCCTAACTGAATAATTTTATCAGCTATTTCTAGACAGCAATGATAAAGCCTTTTAAATCAAATTACTAGTGTTTTGGAAACTGAATTTGTACTCAAGATTTAATTTTTCATCATAAAATAAGTCGTCAACTACCTAAAGAATTCTAAAAGCATTAGTTTATAATAGCAAGGCACAGATAAATTCTCTACTTCATCTTAACAATTCATACCATTAAAGTACTTCAGTTGAAAATTACATTCATTTTATAAAGTTTTATTATTAGCTTATTACTAGCTTATTATTAATTGTGGGCATAAAACAGTCCATGGCAAAGGATGCAAATAATATACATTTTGGTTTTGCTATCTAGATGAAAACCAGCACATAAAGAAAGATGCAGTTAAGACATAGGTAATTGTTTCATAAATCTCGTGGCCTTCTCCTTAGCTGTTACAAATGACTAACACAGAGAGTCTAAGGCTCCTATAAGCAGAGCTATTAGCACCATTTGTTACTGAAGTTGTCCAACACTCGCCAGGCAAAAATTCCTCTTCCTGGAACAGCTAACAGATTTATTTAAAACCTTCTACAATTCAATTTTGCCAGAACCTACAGAGGACCCTGACACACAGCTAAGGAGGACTGCTGCAGGGAAAATGATGAGGAAGAAGAGGCTGATTTGACAGGGAGATGAGGTAGAAAAGACCATGAGCCAAGAACTAAGACAGGGTAAGCCTGACTTTCCACACTCCCTTCACTTATTTCATGCTATTTCTGTAGGAAGGAATGGCAGAGACAACCCTGGCATAAGAACAGTCCCTGTTAGCTGATCAGGGGCTTTACGCACAGGCCCCACCGCTGCTCTGGCAGTGAGGCAGAAAACAGCACCTTTCGCTTTCCAGTTGTCATGGCAGCTTCAGGCCAGCAAGGATAATTACCAGCTCGCTTTTGACACCCTGGTTCAAGTTGAGTTACAATCCAAAAGGCCAAGTTTGGTAATCTCAGCTGAGTCCTACTTGCACAGCTATTTATATCAGGCATGTGGCTTGGTCAAAAATCTCAGGATATTCAGCCATGGTGGTATTAATAGAACAAAAGAACATGGAGGTTTGCTGCATTGATTTTGCAGTTCTGCCTTGAGCCAGACAGCATACAAATGATTTGTGAAAGCAGGATAAACGTGTTTCTATTCTGTTTACAGCGTATCTTCGTTTGAAAACTGCCACCTACAGAAGCCTGTCTATCAAACAAAATGACTGCAGAGGGGCTGAACAGGCTTTGCCATGACAAGGCTACGATAATTGAGGGCACAGGAATGATTTCTGCAGTGACTGAGAACACGTGCTGCTGTTTCTGTATGGAACCACCCTCCCAAACTAAGTTATTTCTTTTCTTCCTTTCTTGATCTTCAAACTCTTTTGAGACACTGAATCCACTTTTTCAGGGCATACTCAGGTAAATCGGCTAAAGATTTCAAGGAGCATTCCAGGAAACCCAGCCACAGTTACTAGTAAACTAGCCACTTTCTAAATAGCAAGACTTCTAAAAGTTAATATTCTACCCTCAAAGGCCTCTCACTATTCCCCTCAGTTTCTGGACATCTCCTACATCTTCTGCCTTTGTTACTAGCACTTAGAAAAGCACTGCAAATAGTCTTTTATGCATTCTAAAACTGTCAGTCTTTCCTGGACAGTATCCACTCCATTTCTTTACTTCAAAGAGATATATTCTTCCCATGGCTTTTCAATATAGTTTAATGGAATTGAAATAGTCTTACCTGGTAGAACTATGATACCCTTTCTCTTCACAATTTACCTTTCTTCTGGAGAGAAGAATGAAGCTTATTCAAGGTTATTCAAAGTGTCAACTGACTGTGTAAAGTAACAAAATTTTAAAGATGTCATCCTTGGTAAAAACATTTCTAAATAACACGAGTAATTTTTCCAAACAGGTTCTCACAATGACAGGTTTTGCAGGGAAAGCTGAAGATCTTTCTCAGTGTATGCTGCCATGTGTGAAGGGATAAAGTGATTGCACGTGATTTGAAACCCACTGCTTGTACAAAAGGTAACACCACCACTATTACACAGCAGTGCACTTACAGCTCTGTCCGTCTCAGTCTGCTAAAGCTGTACTCACTGAACTCTGTGCTACTGATTTCAGGAAAATAAATACAAAAACAAATAAATCACACTGTACAAGTCAAACTCTGGCTTCATTCACACAATCAGAATTTCATATTTGGAAGCAGAGTGCCTTCTTAGTCTAAGAACATGGAAGAGTGGCAAAAAGGACACAGTGCAAGCATTACATTGATTTGAAAGAGTGCAAGTAACAAAAAGAAGGCAAAGAGGATTAAAATTTTTACAGGCTACATATTTCAGGAACAAGTTTTCCTTTATATTCAGATTTTTTTGCTGGTTTTTTTTGGCAATCTAAAAGAGCATTCTACTGAGGAACCATTCCAGCAACAAAAATGAGCTGTCAACAAGGACATGTCTCAAATGCCCTCATATGGGGGGAGGGAGAGGAATAGAGATCCATTTAGAAATTATTTTTTTAAGTCATTAAAGGATGAGACACGCTAAAACATTCAGTTAAGAACACACTCAGCTACTTTAAAAACCCCATAGCAGCCTTTATACTTTCAGATTCATGGCACAATGTGCATGTTAATTTTGACATTATCTGTTCAGACTACTGCACACATTTTATTGTTGCCATTTAAAGGATCCTAATAGGATAACACCATTGACAGCTTAACCTTTATTAAACTGTTGATACAAGATGATTTTTTTAGCATAAAGTTAGATGAATACATTATAAAAATTATATAGCTATTAATAGGTTACAGATAAACTATTTAAAAGAATATTCTATTTATAATATTGGTCTTTTCTTTACAATTAGAGACCAGAAAAATGAGGGGTTTCTGTCATAATATTTTACTAAATTAGCATTTAAATAACACCTGAGGCACTTTTCAGAGATTATTAAAAGCTATGAACAATTAGCTCACTCAGAGTTAAACCTGAAGAATAAGCCTATAGTATTAACTGTTACTTATGATAGCATTGCTACTATTTGCTTTTAAAATCCAGGTACCCAAAAGCTTAGTCTGTAAACCACTGAAGTCAGCTCCAAACAGACTTTCTGTCTGTTTATAGTAACAATTATCCTTCTCATATTTTTCATATGCAAAAGGTTCTTTAAATATGAATTAAGCCTCACAACGTAATTGTAAGGCAGGAAGTGTCATTACCTTTTATAAAAAGTAGAAGCAGACTGTGGCTTTCTGAAAGGAAGAGAAAACGTGAGGTGGACAACCCCATGGGCTCACTCATCCCATTCCATATTCTGTCATAATACAGCATCTCTGACATTGCTCCGGCACACCATTATTTTGATAGTTCTAACAACAGTCATCACAAACTAACTTAATAACCTGATATTACTCAGAGAGAACAACACACATTCCCAGTCACAAGACCTAACCATGGAGCAGACAGATTTAAAAAAGGAGATCTGTTGTACTTCAGTTGGTCTTGATGAAAGTGTAAAACCCTTGCTGACTTTACAGAAGAGTCACATCATATTGCTGTACCTGGACTTGCCAAAACACATTAAAATAACAGCAATTTTGTTCTACATATATCCACAGCCAATGGGATAGAAATTCTTCCCCCTGACTGCAAAGCTTTCCGGGAGACAGGAGGGCTTTACAGCTTCCACATCTCACCCTATATCTAGGTGCTCAGCTAGAGTATTTGTGCAAGAAATAAGAATAAATAAAAGCATCTTGCTATGACTAAGAGATCTGCAATGCATTCATGGTCCCAAGCCAAGAGCACGGGGCACATTGGAAATATAAGTTCCTTGATCAAAAATTAAAAACAATCAGACAACCTATTGGGATGGATGAAAGAAAGCTGTTTTCAGCAGGAAGGATTTTCTTGTTGGATTTTCTTGTTCCTTCTGGCAAATAGACCATCAAAAGAAAACAGTCACCCACAAGTGTCACAGTTATTCAGTATCATATCCCAAAATGGGTCCCAGCCATTTCTCCACCTCTGCCATAGACAAATTTTTTCTCCGTGCATAATCTTCAACCTGCAAAGGGACCACAAAACATGATGAATATTTGGAAACTCCAGCTTTTACTGCTTAGAAAATTTTTGAACATCTGCTCACAAGGTGTTTTTGAATGCTGTAACACTACCACAACAGACAGTCCAAGTTACCTGATCTTTACATATCTTGCCAACAGCAAAATATTTGGATTTGGGACTGGAAAAGTAGAGGCCAGAAACTGCAGAAGCAGGTATCATCGCTAGTGATTCAGTTAAACCAATTCCTGGAAAAGAGAATGAAAATTTTCTTATTCTCTGAATTGACAATAAGCATAAATTCAGAGCCTTTTTTTGTTGGGCAGCATCAGGCAAACTTAAAAACCAAGAAGCTTTTGGATAAACTAGAAACAAAACTATTTTCCACTTCTTATCTATTAAAAAATACACATAGCTTTATATATATTATAGACCTTCATTACAGTATTACTACAGAGTAACTGTACAGTTTAAAGGAAAAAACTTAGACATTTCTGCAAATGAAATGGGTAACTAGAGGTTCTGAAACTCAGGAGAGTATTTTTGGAATTGTGGAAGTAGCAGTTAAATGTCTGACATGTAAAATATCACAGAATGGTAGAGGTTGGAAGGGACCTCTGGAGATCATCTAGTCCAACCCCCCTCCCAAAGCAGGTACTTCTAAAGCAGGTTGCACAGGACTGCATCCAAGCAGGTTTTGAACATCTCCAGAGAAGGAGATTCCACAACTTCTCTGGGCAGCCTGTTTTAGTGCTCTGTCACCCTCACAGTAAAGAAGTTTTTCCTCATCTTCAGATGAAACTTCCTGTGTTCCATTTTGTGCCCATTGCCCCTTGTTCTGTCGCTGGGCACCACTGAAAAGAATCTGGCTCCATCCTCTTGACACCCACCCTTTATATATTTATAAACATTGACAAGATGCCCTCTCAGTCTTCTCTTCTCCAGGCTAAACAGACCCACATCTCTCAGCCTTTCCTCATAAGAGAGATGCTCCAGTCCCCCAGTCATCTTCGTAAAATCAGAGGAAACGGAAATTCATTCCTTTTTTTAAAAGTTACCATCTCAAGGTTTCTCTGGACCAGGAAATATGCTGCTGAATTGGCTTCTTTCCTGTTTGTATCTGGAATGTCTCCTTGCAACCATAAGGATGTTGGAATTTTTCTCTGTGCAGCAGAACCCTGTTTGCATGCAATCTGCTAATTAGGGACACAACTCCTTCACCAAAAGCACTGACAGTATTTTTCAAATTCTTCCTTGAATGAGGCAAAATAAAAATGGCAATGAAAAGAGGAAGACAGCAATTCCCAGAACCACTTCAGTTTTGGTTTGTTGTTTTGTTGTGTTGGTTTTTTTTTAAGTACACCACCCAGTTCACTGTTTTGTTGACATTTCAGTCTTCCCTTCACATAAACCCACTTTAAGAATCTTAGTAAAGCAGACAGAGGTACCTGTTGTTTCCTCAATGCTTGCAAGTTTCCACATGGTGAGTTTTTCTGTGTGGTCAGGCTGGCTTGGATATCCAGGGGCAGGGCGAATTCCCTCATATTTAATTCTGCGTAGGTCAGAGAGCTCTAGCTGCTCTGTACCACAGTAAGCCCAGAATTCCCTTCGAACCCTTTCATGGAGCTCCTCAGCAAATGCCTTGGAAAAAAGTGCAAAGATATTTTTTTTCATTTGTGCAGATTGATGCAATAGCTATTTGATAAGACAAACAATGATAGAGAGTTTCTCCCCATTCCCATTTTAATTTTCAAGAGAGCTCTTATCATGGGTGAGAAATTTGCTAGCATTAAAATTTACGTACAATACTTATTTTACTAATTCAAGTATTTTATTTTTTTTCCCTTAATGGGAGACAGTGGGTTTTTTTGGTTGTCCTGCTTTAAAATCCTACATATTGAAGAGGTAAAGAGGTAGACAAGTAACCAGAAAAAGATGAAGTTCATTAGCCTATGGTAGCGACACATCACTATAGTACTGATGGCGTTAGGTCTCTAATATCTGGGCATCTCAGCCAGGTCTAGCTACGGAAGGCCACCATCATTCTTGTATCCGTGCTAGTGTCAGATGTCAGTGCCACTGCTCCTTTTAGCAGAGGACTTCTCTTCTGCTAAAGTGGGCAACAGCTTTTCTTAACTGCTCTTACAGCTTGCGGTTTTTTGCCAGCAATGGTTGCCTTCAGGAGAAATTTCCACTTCAGCAAGTATCTTTAGATGGCATCTAATTTCTAAAACTCTGTGACAGCTTGAAATGCACAACTAGAGCTGACCCCATCTGCATTGCACCAAAGTTGCTGTAAATTGGTTAAATTAGGTGTAAGCACGGGGCAGGCAGATGGGGAGAAAGGGGTAGGAGGGAAGGGATGGCAATTTCTAAACCACTTCAGTTAAGAGCTTTAAGAGCAGTTCTGTCTAAACCTAAGACAAGTTAAGTCAAAAGACTTGTTCCCTGGATACATCTACATGGTCACCACTAAAGTAGAAGACATATCTGCAATTCAATAATATAACTGGTGGGTGTGTTGGGTTTGTGTGTGGGGAGGACGTTTTTGGTAGTGGGGGAAGGGGCTATAGTGATGGCCCCTGTGAGAAGCTTCGTGAAGCTCCCCTGGCTCCAAGGTGGACCCACCTCCAGCTCAGGCTGAGCCAATGAGCGACAGGGAAACACCTCTTAGAATCCATATTTATGAGGGAAAGAACCAGTTTGGAAAGAGAGAAGAGACCACTGTTTTGAACAAAAGACTATCACTGACATGAGGAAAGAGGAGGAGGGGAGGAATCAGAGAACCTTAGACACCCAGATCAGCATGGAGAAGTAGGGGGAGGTAAATGGAGGCCCCTATGGCCCATGGAGGTTCAACGGCAGAGCAGATACCCACATGGAGGCCATGGAAGAGTCCACACTGAAGCAGGATGCTGTGCCCAAGGGCAGATGTAACTACGTGGAGAGCTCATGATGAGCAAGAAGACCCCAGAGACACTCAATGTCGGAGCAAGGGGAGGAGGTGCATTGGACTGGAGATCCATCTGCAGCCCGTGGAGGTCCCCATGCTGGAGCTGGGAGCTGAGCCCAAAGAGGTCCATGACTCCATGGGAAGCCTGTGATGGAACACTTTGTTCCTGAACTCTTTTAGCCTGTGGGAGGGACCTCATACATAGACAAACTGACTGCAACCCCCATTATTCCCTGCCCCCTGTGCCACTGCAGGGGAAAAGGTAGAGAAATTGGGAGCAAAGTGATTTGAGCCCAGGAAGAAGGGAGGGGTGGGAGGAATGTGTTTTAAGATGTGATTGTTATGTACCACTATCCTACTCTGATTGTTTGGTAAAGAATTAAATTGATTTTTCTTCCCCAAGTCAAGTTTGTTTTGCTCATGACCATAATTGGTGAATAAGCCCTCCCTGTCCTCATTTCAACCCATGAGCCCTTTGTTGTGTTTCTCTCCCCATCTCACCACGTGAGGGGGGAGTGAGTAAAGGACCACATGGTCTTAGCTGTGGCTGAAGCCACCCCAGTATGTCACACCTGGGTCCAACACATGCTCATGGAGATAAAACAAGATTTAAAGAGACTTTTCAAACAGTCTCGTTTTAAAATCTACTAAATTTTATCAATCATCAAAATCCTCATAAAGAACTCAGAGATGCTTCTGCAGCTAGAAGTTAAGGACAGCAGAATTCACTTTCAAATTTAATGCAGAACATACATTAGAGCAACAGTTTTAAGTTTATGCTAAAACTTGAAACAGCAACCTGTCAAACAAATCTAGTACACAGAAAATTTGCAAGGAAACACATGATAAAACCTCATACCTCTGCCAACCGATCGCCAAGAGCCTTCACCATTATGATGTTATATTCATCATCCTGTTTCCTAAATTCATTGCATAACTCATCTACACCAAAGCAGGCCACAGCAAACAGGCCTAAGTAGTCACAAATGCCAGAATCCAGCGGTGCAATGAAGTCAGACAGGCAGTAATATGGATCTGTGCAGGCAGAGTCCTTTTCAGCCTGAAGTAACAAAAGCAATGCAGTAAAGAAGAACGTTTAAAAAATATATTACGTATTGCTGCACTATTAATCTAAAGATCAGTATTTTTAAGACTAAAGGGCTTAAAGCATTTCTGACAAACACCTAACTAGTCTTTGAGCAATGATTGTTTTCTTGTACTTGAATTAGAAGAAAAACACCTCTAACGCTGAGGGTGTTCACAGAACAAAATGTCAAAGGAGAGGGACGCTGTGCTGAACACTGAGAGAAATGTTTTGCTTCTATTTACAGACAGTAAGATTTACCAGCTTATTTTGCAGACAAATCATTACAAAATAAGGAACACTCTTGTGCCAACCACTGGGTAAGAGGAGGAATTTTCCAGCTTTAGCACTCGGACACCACTTTTGTTAGTAAGACTGAGGGTTGATAGTTTGCATCCCAGTTATGCAAGCTGCAGAATTCTTCAGCACCTCCCATTTTGGAATGGCTGTGACACTTTATCAACTCTCCTAGTTTCTTATGCTACAAACCACCCGCTCAGTAATCCAGACAAAACAGCATCCCAGGATGTAGGTTTACACTAGTCACAGGCAAGACCAAACAAAATGCATCTGTCATTACTGAAGAGTTGAATCCCAAACAAGATTCAAGGGGGTTAATGCAAATAGGAACTCTCCCACTCACTGGATCCTTTTTCAAAATGCAAGAAAGTGAACAGGAAGAGGTGACTGAATGCTGGCCATAGCACCTAACAAGAAGTTTTACAGTTGTGGATCATAACAGCATATTCCTTATGGGAACATGACTGCTATTTAAAAAGTGTCAAAGCTCTTGTAAATCTAGCCAACCTACAGGGAGATAAAAATTATTTCATGGCTAGCACTTGGCTGAAGATTCCTCTCTAAGCTTTCTTAACCTATGACAGTATTTAGCAATGCTTTCCACCCGCTCCCAACTGTGGTTTAAAAAATGAACAAAACACCCCACTCCCCTGAAAAAAAAAGCAAAATGGTCAACTGTTTCCCTAGTTTCTATAACCTATTAGGTTACAGAAAGTACCATAAAACTGAAGAAATATTCTTTTTCCACACAGGTGAAATCTATGATAATTTGAAAGTTCTTTTGTAATGATTACATTACAAGTTAAATGGATCTCCAACATTTAGATTTATATCACATTCTTAATAGTGCCAATGTCATGGAGAACTCTGTGTACTGAAAGAAGCATTTTATATAAGAAACAGGAGACAATTATTCTCTTCTACTTTGCTCTGATGAAACCTCTGCTGAATTATTACATACACCAGATTAAAACAGACACAGCTAAAATACGTAAGAGTCGAGAAGAACAGTACCCACAAGAGCACAGTTTCATGGCCTCAACCTTTGAGAAAAGCCTGAATAAATTTGGAATACACAAAATAAAATACTAAGGAAAATAACAGTATTCCATCAGTAAAAATTATTACAAGAAGAACATCAAATCAGATACTCTCCTTGGGAGAAACCTGGGAAAAGGCCAGGAAAAGAAACTGTAGTAAATCTGATTTACATGGGATATCGGAATGTTTAACTAGGTAGTGAGGCCCTGGAATGAATGCTTGTGAGAACAGTTTATATAAACATCTGTCAGGGATTGTCAAGATACACTAGATCCATCTCCACACAACAAATAATCTGTTCCAGGGAACTGGAACAGATAAACTTAAAGCCATGTATTTCTTAGTACACTTCTGTAATATTGGCACAGGACTGTCCTCACAGAATATCCTACTCCAGAAATTTAGGTATTTGTTACATTTGTTCCTGCCATGTTTGATAACTCTGAATATTTGAACTATGAAGAAGATGAGTCAGATGGCAGGGAAGAAGGAGAGGTAGAATATCTTGAAAACATTCAATTTAACAAAATAAAAGCAAATCTAAGTAAGTATGATTCAAGCATGAATACCTAAAATAATGATTCTCTCAATCGGAATTAGCAGCCAACTAACTAATTGTAAACTGCCTCTTCACATGCGGAATTTTTCATAAAAATTAAGACTATCAAAAACACTTGTGCTTTATTTTCCAGGTATTTTAATTATAAGTGTTTTTAACCGTTAACACATTCAAGCAGAATTTCTCATATAAGGCAGAATCCAGGGATATTGCAGAATTAAGATTCATTAGGTTCTAATTTAGCGCACAGAATCCATGTGTTGAATTTATACAGCAGCCTTTAGGACATCTTAAATATTAAAATGAAGACAGAAAATGCATGTTGTATCTGAAGATGTCAAGTCTATAAAGCCTTTTGTACAATTACTACAATGCAAAATACTACAAATACTAAAATACAAATACCTGGGTCATCGCTAACAAGACCTTGTTATTACTGAAAGAAATGGGAAGACAATGACTGCAAGACAGATTACAACAACCATTTCCTGCACAGATTTTAACAGGGCACTTCTGTTGCATTCTTGGAATTCAGAAAAAAAAAAAAAAACTCCATTTAACAAATGTTCTGTCCTTGTACCTGCTGCCTTAAGCCATAAAATTTTGCTATTGGTTCCGAAGATCCCACTGCCTCTTCTACAGCATATAAGTGGATATCATCTTGAACACTTTGAGCTGGCCAGAACCCAACCACACCTCTGGCTTCTAATTTCTTTTGGTTAATCAATGTTTTCAGTAGATTTTGAGCATCATTATAAACTCTCTTTGCTTCTTCACCTATCAAAAACAAAAGACAACCCTTAATAAAAGGCCTGTTTTCACAACTGGCTAAATGGGTTTAAGATTTCCTGAAGATTGGTTCATTTTCCACACAATTCTCTGATGACTGCAACAATCTGTCAGCTACAGCAAACAGAGAGATAGCAGTGTGATTATGCCTACACAGCTGTAAAAACAGATATATTGAAAAAAAAAAAAAAGTTTAAACTAGCACCATTCCAGCAGAGGCAGAGGACACAAAATAAAATGAGAGAACATGTGTGTGCACCTATATTACCACAGTGCAGCAGATCCACAACACTGGTTTCAGCGTCACCCTCGCAGTTTCATCATGGATTTTAAGGCCTACTGAACAGTTTCAGAGGGAGACAGAGCCCTCTCGCCATCTTCACCCACAATGGGGACACACATATATTAAGTGCTCTGCTGCCATTTTCTGCCATTAAAATACCTCCTTGTGTTTTAGCAGGTGAATTCTATGTAAGGCAATTAAGCATTTTTTCCCATTTGTTTTTCAGCCTCCCATGCCAACACCTGGTTCACTAAGCGATGCTTTAAACAGATTATTTCAGTGGCACTAGGTTTCCATATATTTTCACTATTTCTATGTATTTCAAAACATTCCGAATCTTAAGGCAGCATGGCAGGTCTGTCAGGATTATTTATATAAAGTAAATGCAATTTCAATACTCACCTACAGTTTTATCATTAAAGATTTTAGGGAAACCCCGGTTGGGATACTTTCCCCTAAGCTGCCAGACATCAAAGAAAGGCTTCCAGTCAATGTATTCTACCAGCCTCTTCAGGTCATAATCTTCAAAGACTTTTGTGCCAATGAATTTCGGTTTAACTGGAGGAATCAGAAGTACCATTTGACAGAATGAAAATAATTTAATAGTACTCTTATAGGCGAAGCATAAGTGGTGCTCACCAGCCTCCACCACTGCAAGTGACCTCTTCCAAAGTAATTGTCTTACAATTCTCACTGTCATATTATTCCCAAGTCATACCATACTCTACAATTACAAGGTGTTTAAAAAAATAGCATAAAAGGCATGTAAAGGTGAAAGAGAAAATTTAAGGCCTTTTGTTCGTTCATATAAATGAACATTTACTAGCTGTTGGACTTCTGAACTTATTTAATTGGCCAAAATTTTGGCCAAAACAGAAGACCAAAAAAACCTATGCAACTTACCAATACCTAAGATACTTTATGGGCATATACCTTTCATACTTACAAATCCTGCTTTCTATACACAGACATATTACATGCTATGGTATTGTGAAACAGCTCTGTAAATTAACACGTAATTCAAAAGGACTTTTGCAACCATCTCACACTTGTTCAGATGCTGGTGCACAAGTGAAGAAGCGAGATGGATCTATGTTATGATATAGCCACAAGCTCTGCCCTTGTTTTGTCTGTACTGTTCAATACTTTGCACAACCTTTATTAAGATGAGCTATTGAAAATTACCAAAATCTTGTTGAATCTTGTAAATGAAATGACAGAAAGCAGTGAAGTGTTAATGTTGCACGATCACAGAATCACAGAATGTCAGGGATTGGAAGGGACCTGGAAAGATCATCCAGTCCAATACCCCTGCCGGAGCAGGAACACCTAGATGAGATCACACAGGAAGGCATCCAGGCGGGTCTTGAATGTCTCCAGAGAAGGAGACTCCACAACCTCCCTGGGCAGCCTGTTCCAGTGCTCTGTTACTCTCACAGTAAAGAAGTTCCTTCTCAAATTTAAGCAGAACCTCCTGCGTTCCAGCTTACACCCATTGCTCCTTGTCCTATCACTGGACACCACTGAGAAGAGCCTGGCTCCATCCTCCTGACACTCACCCTTCATATATTTATAAACATTAATGAGGTCACCCCTCAGTCTCCTCTTCCCCAAGCTAATGAGGCCCAGCTCCCTCAGCCTTTCCTCGTAAGGAAGATGTTCCACTCCCTTCATCATCTTGGTGGCTCTGCACTGGACTCTCTCCAGAAGATCCCTGTCCTTCTTGAACTGAGGGGTCCAGAACTGGACACAATATTCCAGATGCGGCCTCAGCAGGGCAGAGTAGAGGGGAAGGAGAACCTCTCTTGACCTACTAACCACACCCCTTCTAATGCACCCCAGGATGCCACTGGCCTTCCTGGCCACAAGGGCACAGTGCTGGCTCATGGTCATCCTGCTGTCCACCAGGACTCCCAGATCCCTTTCCCCTACCCTGCTCTCTAGTAGATCATCTCCCAGGATGCAACTTGTGGAATGCTGTTTATACTTCTAGTCTCTGAATTAAAAAAAAAAAAAAAATAAATCAAAACTAACTGGTACAGAAACTGATGAGAAAAAGGTAGGAAAAAGTGTAAGGAGGAATTTAATATAAATGCCATGTCACAAAGTGTGTTCCCTAAATATGGTATAGTAAGCTTTGCAATATAATGAGCCAGTCTGACACTATTTTGCAGAGCAGGCATTAGACACATCTTTGATTATACAGCGTATTGGTAAACTCATTGTTTCAGGATTTCTTTTTCAATTTATTTAATAACTATTTATTTTTTAAATATACTGTGAAAAATATAAAGTAGAAACAAGGTGCCCAAATTTCTGGGCCGGGTCGGGGGAGGGGGCGCGGAAATCTCTGCTCAGACACCAATTTGTTACAGTGCATTACCCTGAAATTTAGTGACGCATAATCTAACTAAAATATATATATAAAATAAATATATAAAATAAAGATACGGCAACAACAAATAACTGACCTGGTTTATCGCCTGATAACCAGTCATTATGAAAACCTTTTCTTCTAGCTTGCTGTAGAGATAAGTATCTTCTTTCCTGTATGGACATAAAGGTCAATTTCACAAAACCAACCATCTCTCAGACAGATAAACTGTTAACTGCTGACTTAGTGGCAGATTTTTACTCAAAATGCTCTTTGGAGCAAATCTGACAACAGACAGCAACTCCCAGTTCACAACTGTAAAGTAAGATTACATTACAACCATGCCATTATTTTCCTGTATACTTCTCATTAAACTGGCCTACAAGATTTCTAGTTCCCCCAAATTACACCAGAAGTTCCTTTATTACTTCAAATTACATGAAAATACAGGTACAGCAGGATATTCTCCTCTTGCTTGCGAAAAGCTTAGGATTGCAGTGATGCCACCACCAGTGCCTGCAGCGTGCTGCTGGACACATTACTGGCTCTTCTGAAAGGCACAGGAAATTTATAGCACCTCCAGTAAGGCCCATTACTTTACTGCTGACCTCTGCTTAAAGGAAAGTGCTGCACTCGCTGATCTCAGCTTAGTGGACGGATTCCCTGTGCAAAGGTGGTCTTAAACTTGGTCAAGCCAAATGTCCTCAGCAGGAGGCCTCAAGCATTCTCTTTCTTTAGCAAGAGACCAGGTGAGAGACAGATGACTTTCAGCTTGCTTCTGGGTTTATTTACAAAGACAGCCTCAGAGAAGTCATATATTGTTTGTTTCCTATTGTTAATTTGCACGGTCCACCTCCACATTTCATTGCTTCCTTCTCTTTACTTTCCTAAAGTGACAGCCTCAGCTCTCTCTCTACTTTGAGACTGCTCAGATCACCAACCTAAACAGTATGAACACATCAGGAAAGCGTGCTGGTGTAAAATACTCAATAGACTGTAGCTTAGTACTACCAAAAGCAACCACTGGCATTTTAGTTACCCCAGGGTAACTCCTTGTTTCCAGCTACTGCTCCAGGGGAGCACAGCTCCTCTGTAAGTTGGTTAAACTGACGTGACTGCCAGCTCCATGGAGATGCCCTAGATACCACTGATTGCCCACTGAGGACAACCAAGAATTTGCCAAGCATGTGTTAGACTCATGCAGAATCTTCCCTTATAGGTTAGAAAATTTGATTTCGTAAGCACTTCTGTAATTTTTCCATCAATTCTACTGCATGTTTTAAATCAGCACAGATATAGCTGAAGGTCTTCATAAGAAGCTGAATGTGAGAGTTGGTAATGAGGCAAGTACTAACCACTTCAAACAAGAGAAGAATCTAAAGCAATTATAGTTTTACCTTGAGAGACTCATAGTGTTCTTGTCTAATTTCTTCATATTCCTCTAATATCTCTTCAAAGAAGTCATCCTTTACACTTTCATCTAAGAGCTGGGAGCACTAAAAAAAATTAAGAGAAAGCACTAAGTACATACTGTAACATACTATAGCAAGGACAGAGTATGAACTTCAGACTAAGCTATCTGTTTTCAAACTCTCATTTCCAATTACACTTGACAACACTAAACTAGGTCTTACCACTAATCTGTAAACTAGATTCAAAACATTTAAGAATATGATTATTACTGAGAGCACTGCCCCACTGCACAGGTGATACTAGCACAATCAAGTCTGGCTCCAGAAATACCTGACAGAAGAATACTCCAGGCCTTTAGAGACTGAATAGTCGTAGAAACACCACAGAGCTTGGATACTTCTTTCCAGCCAGTATTTGCCAGCTAAAATTACCCATTTGTCTGACAGAGAGAGCATCCAGCACAAAAAACCCCAACCAAATGTTTCATAGTACTAATGTTGCCATATACCTAACTTTAGAAATATATCCAAAATAGAGCAGATCACATTTAACCCCATTGCTCTTCACTATAAAACACCTCAAAAAGTCAGGGACTCAGAATGAATCATGTCACCCTCACAAGAGAAATGGATATTTCAATATCTAGTGACAAGAACTGACCCAAGTCAGATGAGATAACCACACGGCAGCAAAAAAAAACCTGAAGCAACAGTAATTTAGAAACTGGTCTCTGTTGTGCCTATTCAGTCCTTTGCTATATCATTAAGCCTTGGAGGAAAGGATGAGAGGCACAACAGAAAAACAGGGCATATCTTTTTGCATGAATAAGAAACTGTAATTCAGAACTTACAACCACAACACTCTTGGATGCATCCAGGACATGAATTACAGGTGCACTATATCGTGGGGCAATTTTAACAGCAGTATGTGTTCTTAAATGAAAAAGAAAAAGAGTGAGCATTTCATAACTGAAACAACACCACCTCCCCCCCCAAAAAAAAAACAAGCCCCCAAAACACCAGACAAAACCCCCAGTGAAATACATCCTGACTTAATGCATAGACCAGAACTTCAAAAGAAGAAAGTAATTCATCCATCTGCTATGCATGGATGATTAAACACAGATTTTATTAATAGGTATATAAACATTTTCCTTCAAAGAGTATCAGAATGCTTCATAAATAATGTGCCAGCTCACATTCCACCACTTCTTACCAGCTGACTGAAAATCAGCAACTCATTAGACTGAGTCTCAGAAAATTTCAGTAAGAATGTTCCAAACTAAGCCTACCAAAAACTAACAATTTTTTCTTAATCTTTTTTGCTCATCATCTATTTTTCCCTCCCACGTGCTGGTTTCTGGGTCTATGGATTAGCATTAACACATCTCAATGATGCTTATTGCATTTCTATAATGCTCTACTTCAAAACCAGAAGCACAAGCTTTCTACTCACCTGAAGAAGGAATTATGACTGGTCAATAAATACTACAAACTCACATCTGCTTGGACAGTCACGTCATTCATATAAAAACCTCCCAATTCATCCAATTATTTAGCATTTACTTATATTCCAGTCCTCATGGAAATATTTCAGCACATAATGAAGAATCACTTCTATGTTATAGTACTTAGTTGATCAGATTAAATTTGGGAGTCCTAAAATGATGCCTAAGCTATCGCGTGCAATGCAGCTGGCTACCCCCATTTCTTTGAGTCCTGTCAAACCGTGCAAGCAAGCGCAGGAACAAAAGACCTTGCAAGCCAAAGCTCAGTTTGCTTTCTTGAATGCTACAGTCAAACACCATTTTAAAAATTAATTTAAATCAGAACCCAGGAAGCGATCTTTCATAGCAAAGATAAAATCTCCTTTTTTGTCAGGTTCTGTCAAATATTTAAAGCCCCTGGCCAGGGAGGTTACTGATGATTGTGCAACACAGTTGTGTAACCAGCTGTCCAATATCTTCCTTATTTGTTTCTAGGCAATGCACTTTTGATCTTGGCAGCTCTATTTTTTTAGAAAAAAATAATAATATCTTCTATTTTCATAGAAACTAAGCCATGATCCTACAACGGCACTGCATCAAATGGCACACACATACAATTTCTCTACCTATTAAAAATACACATTACAACAACAAAACTGTCACCATTATTTGTCAGCACCTGAATTTACCAGAACAGTGTAGTAAGAGTATAAACATCACCAGTGTCCTAAGTTATGAAGAAACCTTATCTGTAGGCAAAATCCAGCCTCTCTCTCTTTCAAACTAACCTCACTTGCCACCCTTCCAAGTACTTATGGTCTCCTTATTCCAGATAATGACGTCTACTTATTACAGAGAGAAAGTGCAGATCATTCTTTATTAGCAACCTCTGACATGTACACAACCTTCCAGAATGCACACATAAGGTCAAACTTCAGACTGTCAAAGTAAAATTAAATATATATTACCATTCCAGTCTTCCATAAAGAATATGTTTGACATACATTTTATAGAAATTGTATGTGTCTGGGCATATGAATAAGTATATATTTATATACAGTTCACATGAATAAAATTATTATTTATGTATACAAAATTATATATATAATCTTCAATAATTTCCGTATTCAAGGATAAAATTAGTGCTGCCTTGCTGTTGGCTACATTCATCTCTGTGAATAAATTCTACAAAATTGTTTGATGATAGTTATTTGACATCAATTACTATGCCAAAATGCCCTGTGTACAAGCACTAAAAAGATCTGAAGAAAGTAGTCTCCTAAGATCTCCACTTAGAAAAAAGCCCTTTTTTTTTCCCTTTTTCTTTTTTTAAGAAAAAACCTTCCATGTTTGTTCTCACTATCAAAGCCATAGGAAGAGAGACTCACATGGAGACAGAGAAAAAGGATACACTTAACCTTGCATTATAACTACAGGACCAATAATAACAGGTAGTGGATCCTACTCTTCACTGTCTGTCAAATTATGGGACAATTTGCTAAGGTCAAAAATACAGAATATTCTAGCTGAACCGTTAGCTCAGTGTATGTGCTGCTCTGATAAAGTAAGGAACACTGCTAACAGCTTCTAGTTATGCAGGACATGACCTCTGCAGTCGTCTGAGCTGTCACCTACTCAAACATATTGTACACAAACCAGTTAGCAAAGTGTGTGTGTGACCCAAGGCCGTTACACATGCCTAAAACACTTCTGTGGTAATGTTAATACTACGTGTCAGTGAGCTGTCAACACTGGCCTTCAGGACATCATAGGAGCTGTATGATTTCATCTGAACAGATCTGAGAGAATAGAAAAGCTCAGTCTATCAAAAGCAAAATGGTAACTACTTCGAGGCAAGCAGCTAGAATTTATCCCCTATGAGCCTGCTTGAACAGGACTGGGGTCTCAACTCAATCAGCACAGTGCTGAACAGTGATCCAGGAAAATACGTTCACTTTCTTAAAAATAGGTCCTTGAAGTGAATATTACCATTTCTAGTCTCAAAAATCTTTCATTTTCAGTATGCTTTGGTGAACCAAAACAGATCATTCAATCTCTTAGAACAAAATAACTGTATTCATATGCATATGTGCACAAACTTTTAGAAGGACATATAATAAGAAGGAAATATAATACTTCCATATACAATATACACTTGCAAAATACGTTACACTCGCAAAAATGAAATGTTTAAGATGTCTATTATTTGTTGTGTCCCAGTTACATTTTACCTTTATATTCTGGGACTTATGTCAGACATTCAGTCTTAAGTATATACATATCAGTATGTGTGTTGGGGCAAAATGAGGGCAAGAGATAAATGGCTATAAACTTTCTTTTTCCCTGGTTAACACTGTTTTCATACACATTCCCCATCCTCCCAACTGAGATATCTTACTTAGAAGTAGTTGCTCCTCCAATCAGCAAAGGAATCTTTATTGCCAATCTCTCCATTTCCTTGGCGACAAAAATCATTTCATCCAAAGAAGGGGTGATGAGACCAGATAGGCCAATTATATCTATTGCAAATTTACAAACACATATATAAAACGTTTAGTAAATCCACTCTAGAAAGACACAGAAATTAGTACAAAAAGTATTTATTTCAGACATCAGAGATCTTTATGTGTCAGATAGAAAACAGTGAGATAAAAACCAGGGTAGTTTCTAGTCTAGAAGCAAGGTTTGACCTAATTAGAAAATGAAAGCTTCCAAGAATGAAAGTGATTCCAAATCCCCAGTTTAGGATATTTCTCAAACAGTCTTCACAGCAGCTGAACACCTACTGCTCCAGTTTCAGCAATAAACGCACAGTACTTCTGATTAGCAAGCTTGAAACCTCAAAAATTTGGCACCGAAGAGGGAAATAAGACAAAATAATTATAAGCTCTGCTCTGAGACACAGCAAACACTTTTGAACTTCACCACCTATATTCCACACAATTCATCTTTTCCAAGATGCAATAGACTGTTTCAAAGCAACTGTAACTTGTTTCAGAAAGTTCATTATTTATTAGAACAATTCATTCCTGATTTCACACTCGACTGATCTGGCAGGCTGAATGCCAAGTTCTTTTACTGATTTAAGACCCAACACAAAGTTATTTAACCTTCCCAAGTCTCTATTTATCCACCTGTAAAACAAATACTAAAACATCTCTCTTGGAGTTGTCCTTTTGCCAAATACTATATAACTATTATTCTTAATGCAAAAGTTTTGATGTAACTGAAGACAGTTTGACCAAGTCATAGACAGCATAGGAATGCAATGAGTAGCAATAAAAAATGCAAGTGCAGTTTAAAAATCAAACAATTTGGGAGTAGTAATGAAATCTCTCTATACCTGCTTTGTTCTCAACGGCAGCTCTCAGTATTTTATCACACGGAGTCATGACTCCTAAATCAATAACTCTGAAAAAAACCAAGATGACACAAGATTCTTTAAAAAAAGAGGTCAAATTTCTGCTGAAGGGCTAACACATTGTTCTTACTGTAAGTTACTGGCCTAAAATTGAAGTTAAAATTGAGATTTTGTTTGTTTGTTTCTTTTAAGACTTCTCTTGGGAATTTTAATATAGGAAATACCTCTGAGTCTGACAAAATTTTCAGTATAACAGAGGTCCAGATGATACAGTAGATAAGAAAAATCAAGTGTAAGAGCTTTTAAAAAAATATATTTTTTTGAGATTGTACTGTGTCTGGTTGAGATGGAGTTAATTTTCCTCAGAGTAGCTCGTATGGTGCTGTGTTTCAGATTTGTGACCAAAACAATGATGATACTATGCTAATGTTTTAACTATTGATGAACAGTGTTTGTCTAGCACCAAGGCCATCTCTGTTTCTCACTATAACCCCTCCGGGAATAGACTGAGGGGGATGCACAATAAGTTGGGAGTCACAACCAGGCAGATGGCCCAAACTAACCAAAGAAATATTCCATGGCATATGACGTCATGCTCAGCAGCAAAAAGGGAGAGGTAGGGGTTTAGCAGGGGTTAGCCACCTTTTGCTCAGGAACTGGGCTAGGCATCAGTCTACCCATGGGAGGTGGTGAGTGATTGCCTTTGCATCACTTGTTTTGTTTTTTCTTTCTCTCTTCTTCCACTTCTCCTTCACTTATTAAACATTCTTAATCTCCACTCACAAGTTTTCTTGCCTTTATTCTTTCTTTCCCCTTTCCCCATCCCACTGAGGTTGGGTGGGTGGAAGTAAGGGTTAACCAACAGCAGGGGCATTTCTGAAGTTATTTGGACAATACAAAAAGGTTTTGTAGACATATTTTATGTCAGGAACAAAAGATGATTCACATCAAGGTGTTTTTTATCTTATTAAAGCATACACTTTATGAAATGAGACACTGCACTCCCCTTGCTAGCATTTTATTCCTATTAACTCCAGCCACTGCCAAGGTTTTAATTTTTTTTCAAGTAAGCCACCCCAGCCTGCTGGCTTCATTCAGTCTCACTCATACTCGGGGTGACAGAAAACAATATGGGTTCAGTTCAGTAAGTCTAAATAAAGCTCCAGAAACTAATCAACAGAATTTCAAGAGATAATGAAATGGAATATACTGCATACACACAGTATTGCTACTGGCCTCAACCCTTTGTGTTTTAAAATAAAGAGATCATTTTGGCTCTTTTTAGAGCAAATTACAGCCTCAAGTCAAACACAAAACTAAAGGAATGAACAGTAAGGGAGAGTTCCAAAGCAGATTCAGTTTTGAGCAACATTTGACAGACACTTGACAAAAGGCTCTGATGGAAACAGGACCATTCATTCCAAGACTGTTGTCAGCCTTGCTGCACGTACACAGGCCTTGAAAGAGCTGACTTTTCTTGAAGTTTTTTCTTTTGAAGCTCAAACAGGACAAGAATCATATCTCTTATTTAACAAAAACATACCCCAGCAAGTTTTTAATATCTCATAGTTAACAAACAGCTTGCAAACCTTACTAAAACGTTCATTCGAATCTTACACGACTTCCTTTTTCCCCAACACACCACACAACCCATACATAGTCTTGCCTACTACAACTGTTGTATCTGATTTTTTCAGACATTATACTTTTATGTTTAAGACATTAGGCTTATTATATTTAACTAATATAAAACAAATACAAAAATTGATGCTTTCATCTACATTTCAATTGCTGTTAACCTGTATTCACCTCAGATACCAATTTATTAGGGAAAAGGTATTAAAGAGGAGGCTATACTCCCTCTTGCCTCCCCATTAGCAATAGCTGGTGGGATCTGTGTTCCCAACTACAACTTGGGGAACAGAGGACAGTTCCCAAGGAATGCCCACCTCTGTTACCACCACAGCTGCAATGAGCCTAATATACTAACTAGCCAGCCTTTTACAGTTCTGTTCCCACCTACCTAATGTTAGTCCCTTTACCTGAAGTTGTTGCAGCCCAGAACGACTCCCACAATGTTCTTGCCAATATCATGTACGTCTCCTTTCACAGTTGCTAGTACTATTGTACCATGATAAGGATCCTGAAAGTTGAAAGGGTTAAATTGCTCAGAAGCCTCAGTATGTTTGCACAGATCCTTCATCCTAATCCATGACTGAGACTCCTATTGTAGTACAAGCAATTGCAAAGCATAGTGGAGGTAATATGGACAATATTAAAAACTTTTTTAAAAGATTCAGTTAATAAAAACTTGCACAATAATTATTCTTGCAAATTGTATGCATGTCATTAAAAAATCTGAGTTTAAAAAAACAAAATAGCAGATAAAAAAATCAGATCTGGATAGCACTTTGTGCAGTGCAATAGCTGAACTCCTAGGGTACCTCTGCTCCAAATATAAACCTCACCAATGAAGAGTTCAAATGGATTAAATATTTAGAACAAAAGGGTATGAGCATTCATAATTACATGCCTGTTTGTGCATCAAAAAAATTTTTTTCAATGCAATTCTGAGAAGAATGAGAGGAATTACCAAAAGCAGAAGAGACTAATTTTTTATGCAACATGAATAGCAAGGGAGATGTTTCAGTGCAGTGATCAGGCTACTTCAGACTACCCAAGCTGAACAAACAGGCTGGAAAGAGGGTCTCCTCGAAGAAGGGAAGTTGTACTGTCACAGACTGGTCCTAGGCTAGACAGCATCCAGCCCTGACAAAGGGGTCCCACTAGGAGGGCAACAGTGGAACTTCCCGTAGCAATTCTCCACCACCGCCTTTGCGATACATTTTCAGCTGTACATCAGTGTTGTCACCTAGAGCAGCTCCAGGCTGTCACAGCGCCACATCTGAGTTGGTGCTGGATCAGACGCCAGTAGCAGACTACTTGAATTGCACAGAATTTAAATAAAGTGGAAACCTGAGCATATTCTACCTGAAACTACAAAATATTTTTTGTCCAGTATCTCATCTCCTTTGTAGATGACAGAACTGGAGGATTAGATCCTTCAATGAAGCATGTTATACTTTTGAACAGTATCAAGTAGCTCTCTACTTCATGAACCTACATTGCCTTCAGTAGCTGCAATTTTCTAGGGGGAAAAAACTTTATATATTATCAAAAGTGATACTAGCATTTCCCATGGTCCTAACACATCTGTTAAATAAAATCCCTGAGTCCCTACCAATGCTGCTGTTTACTAAAATCTATTATCTTACCAGTGCTCCTGTTTTACAGAAGACCCAGGAACAAAGAAGGCAAAACGGAGGTGTGTAAATGAGGCATCGCACTACATCTATTAAAAAAACCTTAAGCTGAAAATAAACTGCTGGAATGTAAGAGAAAATTGGGGAAAGACATTAATCAAGGACTAGGGAAGAACAAAAAGTGCTCAATGTATCATACTCAATAACTACTGATGATTTACCTAGTGATTGATATCCAAGGGAACAAGTAAAGGAAAAAAAAGATTTGCACATAAGAAAATACGCGCGGGGCAGTAAACAACATGGGCCAGAGCACGTGCTATTTTAAATAGACCCTATTTAGGGCACACTGTGATTTCAGTTGTCTCAAGCAAGGAGGTCCTCAAGTTCTGGGCACACATCCAAAGGGCTTCTTTTTTTTTTTTAATCTTGCTAGAGATCCACAGCCACAGCTATTTATCCTCAAATGTAACTATCAACGATTTACGTTTCCTGGCAGTCTGTGACTAAAACTGTCCTGGACATTACAGTAGCCTGGGTAATATCAGAGGGATCAGCTACCAGAGTCTGCAAACCATTTTCCTTCAAGTCAACAGCTAACTTTGGAGATAGATGCAGCTCTTTTTTCCTCTCTCCTCAACCCTCTATACACTTACAACTTTTGTTTGTTTGTTTGTTTTAAGAGGAAGGTACTCCATCCCTTGCCCAGCAGAAGGTAGAGGAAGCAGGAGGACAGAAGGCCTACTTTTTCCCTCCTGCTCTCCTCAGCCACACAGAATATCTCACATATCTTCAGAGTGCTTATTATATTTTTAAGAACCTCTCAAATTCCATTTAATTTATTTTTAGACATATAATTAAGTGCCAGAGGGTTCACAGTAGATCCTAATGAAATGCTCATGGAAGCAATGGGGTAATGATTGTCACTGACTTCAGACAGCATCAGAACAAACCAGAAGGTGCCAAATACCAGCATTATCATCTGAATTAATATAAAAAAAGAACAGCATGAGCAGGAGAGAGATGACACATAGAAAGGTGACTCATGACAGCCAGAGAGCAGATCTGCTTGAAACACTGGAGAGAAGACACCTTCTTCACATCCAGAAAGAGAATGGGAAGAGACACTAGGCACTCTCCTTCTTCCATTCAGATTAGTCAGGTTTGATCATCAGGTCATTTTTCTTTCTAATTATTTGCTGTGTTCATTATATTTATGCTGGACAACCACACAACAGATCCATAGCAAATGGAAAAATACAGTGTAATAAGATTTCAAAGGAAGAATTAGGAGCCAATCAAAAATCCATAGAAGGGAAACCAAAGGAAATATACAAATACCATTTTAGAGAAATTCTGCTATTCTTCCTTATTTTTATGTGTTAAATATCAGATTCTGATAATAGCTTTTGTCTTTGAGAACTCATGAATACAAGGTAAGGGGTCCACAGGACTAAAGAAAAGTAAAGGTACATCAAACTTAAATTTGATAGACAACAATGAGAGAAGAAGAAAAATACTTTGAAACCAAAACTGCAAGCACCTATCACATTATAAACAGGCAATAGCAGACATGAGTATTTAAAAGGGGATTTTATCCAATTCATCTGAACTATTTTTTTCTACTATGATCTTGTCAGTATGGAGAAACAAGGGACATCCCATATCTTCATTTTCCAATGCTCCTATCACATATTCCATTAACCAAATTTGGAATAAATTACTTCAAGTACATGCACAGGTAGTTGATAAAACTATTCTCAGGCATCACCAACTGTTGGCTGTAACACAGGAAATGCTATAGAGGAAAGGCCAACAAGGATCTGAAAATCACTGGATATTTTTAGCTGTATATATTTTATATATTACATAAAAAAGTTCTTCAGAAACTGGTGAAAAAAACACACCTATGAAAAGATTATATTCAGATCCTGTTTTCATAACCACTTGTCCCCCGCAACTTGGTCATGGCTACACATGCAAAGAGCATACTATTCTATTATAGCAAGAGGTCTTAAAGTCATAACCTATGAAAAAAAAATGATGGAAGAATTTTGTTTGTTTAGCTGTTTGTAATTGTCAGGGCTTGGGAAAAGGGAAAAGTTGAATAGAGAAACATGGTAACAGGCTCTGAACATGCAAAAAGGAGTTCCATAGTTCACTGAGGGCAGTAGTAGAAGCAAATGGCTAAATCTGCCATAAAGTTAGAAGTATCATAAATAAATAACACTAGAATTACATGCCTACAAAAATGCAAGAAAGAAGTAACACTGGTATAAAGGACCTACAAAGGCTTATGGCATCCTTCAGGGAACTTGTGACAACAGCTTGGGCACACACCAAGCAGAGTTCCACAAAATCTGCACTTTATCAATTTCAGACCTACTTCAAACGATGTCAAGACTCTCAGTTTCCATACAACTGCATCAACTATCCAGCATGAAAACTGAATAAATGTCACTAACAAAAAATAATTTCAATTTTTGTCATGGCATGCTATGAAAGAGTTACAGCACAAAGGACTGTGTCTTGCCTCTTCCTCTGTGCCGCCTCGTTCGGCTCTTCTTTCCTCTCTTTCTTTTTCCATGTAGGGAATAAGGTGGCCAACTGCTTTCTTCATAACTCGAGCAGACTTTATCACCTGTACAGATAAACAGAGAGGAGGAAAATAAACAATAAAGATCAGGTATAGGAATAGCCTCAGATTTCTCGCAGCTTTCTTTTATATCCAATCAAACAATAAACAAAACTTCATTTGCAACCCCAGATTCCAGCTTCACAGAGCATTCTGTGGTAGCAGACTGCTGGCCCTACTGGACTAGGGGTCTACATATCACAGAATCACAGAACGGTGGGGGTTGGAAGGGACCTCAGGAAATCATCTAGTCCAACCCCCATGCCAAAACAGGTTCCCTACAACAGGTTGCACAGGAAAGCGTCCAGGCGGGTTTTGAACATCTCCAGAGAAGGAGACTCCACAACCTCTCTGGGCAGACTGTTCCAGTGCCCTGTCACCCTCACAGTAAAGAAGTTTTTCCTTAAGTTTGTCTGGAACTTTTGGTGTTCCAGTTTTTGCCCATTGCCCCTTGTCCTGTCACTGGGCACCACCAAAAAGAGCCCGGCCCCATCCATTTGGTCCCCACATTTCAGATATTTATAGATACTGATCATATCCCCTTTCAGTCTTCTCTTCTGCAGGCTGAAGAGTCCCTGCTCTCTCAGCCTCATACAGGAGATGCTCCAGGCCCTTTATCATCTTTGTGGCCCTCTGCTGGACTCTCTCTAGAAGATCCCTGTGCCTCTTGAACTGAGAAGCCCAGAACTGGACACAGTATTCCAGATGTGGCCTCACCAGGGCAGAGTAGAGGGGGAGGAGAACCTCCCTGGACCTGCTGGCCACACTCTTTTTAATGCACCCCAGGATACCATTGGCCTTCCTGGCCCCAAGGGCACACTGCTGGCTCATGGCCAGCCTGCTGTCCACCAGCACACCCAGGTCCTTTTTCTCAGAGCTCCTCTCCAGCACATCAGCCCCTAACCTGTACTGGTGCATGCGGTTATTCCTCCCCAGGTGGAGGACTCTGCACTTGCTCTTGTTGAACTTCACAAGGTTCCTTTCTGCCCAACTCTCCCTCGAGTCCAGGTCTCACTGAATGGCAGCACAGCCTTATGGTGTGTCAGCCACTCCTTCCAACTTCATATCATCAGCAAACTTGCTGGGACTATATCCCTACATCCAGATGAAGATGTTAAACAAGACTGGACCCAGTACTCACCCCTGGGGAACACCGCTGGTTACAGGCCTCCAACTAGATTCTGTGCCACTGATCACAACCTTCTGAGCTCTGCCAGTCAGCCAGTTCTCAATCCACCTCACTGTCCTCTCATGAATCCCATACCTTCTAAGCTTTGCTACAAGGATGTTGTGGGGGACAGTATCAAAAGCCTTGCAGGTAGACAAAATCCACTGCTTTCCCCTCATCTACCCAGCTGGTGATGACAGCATAGAAGGCTACCAGATTGGTCAAGCATGATTTCCCCTTGGTGAAACCATATTGACTACTTCTGATAACCTTTTCTTCCAATTGCTTAGAGAAGGTATCAAGAATGAGCTGTTCCATCACCTTCCCAGGGATGGAGGTGAGGCTCACTGGCCTGTAGTTGCCTGGATTCTCCTTCTTGCCCTTTCTGAAGACTGGAGTGACACTGGCTTTCCTCCAGTCTTCAGGCACCTCTCCCGTTCTCCAAGACCTTTCAAAGATGATAGAGAGCATTTTAGTGATCAACTCTGCCAGCTCCTTCAGCACTCGTGGGTGCATCCCATCCGGGCCCACTGATTTATGTATATTGATTTTGTTTAGGCTATCTGTGACCAGTTCTTCTTCAATCAAGGGGCAGTCTTCCTCTCTCCAGACTCTCTCTCTTCCCTCTAGCATCTGGGATTCCCGAGAGACACTTTTAGCCAGAAAGACTGAAGCAAAGAAGGCATTCAGTATCTCTGCCTTCTCAGCATCTCCTGTTACCAGGGTACCTGCCTCGTTCAACAGTGGGCCCACATTTTCTCTCGTCTTCCTTTTGTTATTGATGTACCAAAAAAAGCCTTTTTTGTTTTCTTTAACCTCCTTTGCCAGATTGAGTTCCAAGTGGGCCTTAGCCTTCCTAGTTTCATCCCTGCACTCCCTGACAACATTCCCATATTCCTCCCAGGTGGCTAGACCCTTTTTTCACATTTCATAGATCTTCCTCTTCCCTTTGAGTTATTTCCAGCAGCTCTATGCTCTTCCACATGGGTAACATGACACTTGATTTCACAGTGCAACCTCTTGAACCACTCGCAACAGAACTGGAAGCTACGAACAGGACCAGACTTGGAAGGGGCTAAAGACAACAATTTTTATTTGGACCTTTTTTCTCTTGCTCTTTTTCATGGGCCCAGACTTAAAACTGCATTTCAAATAAAGCAAAAACACTCAGGAAGAAAGTAAATAAACATGTAAAGCTACATAAAGAAAGCCAAATTCCAAAGTAAAGAAAAAACAGAGCTGCTTCTTAGCAGTGCCTGAATTTTCACAGTTCACTTGCCATATCTGAAATAAACAGACAGCATAAAATATTTTGGCTAAAGTCTGCAAAGCTAGCTTTTGCAAAATAGGAAAATATATGAAATAATTTTCTCATTACCTGAGGCAGAAACATCTTTCCAGCACCAAAAAGATCACCAACGATTTTCATGCCATTCATCAAAGGCCCTTCTATTACATTTAGAGGTCTAGGATATTTTTCCCGATTTAATCTTGCTTCTTCTGTATCTGCAGTGACATACTTCTCAATGCCCTGGGAAAAAAAAAAAAAGTGAGCAGCTTTTATCTTGCTAGAAATAGAGCTATTATTTAGTTGCCTTCTCCCCACAGAAAATCACAATGAAAGTACAAACAGGTACTTTAGATATTGCTAGTCTTTAAGAATACCTCAAATGGGTATTTAAAATAGGTTTTCTTAGGATATAAAACACTGTAGTTTGTAGGCATACAAAGTTATTCAAAGTAAGAGTCTCCAGTATTAAAAGGTTGGTTTGTTTTTCTTAAATATGTCATAAGAAAACCCAAACATCCAAAGCTTGCTTCCTCAGCACAAGTGCCACTCAGTGCAGTATTGTTAAAGGACCAATAAAACCCCCAGAAAGTAAAAGCAAGAGGTTAGAAAGTAAAAGCAGTATGTTACTACCAATCCTAGCAGAATAAAGGTCAAAGACTTCAACCTGTGAAGTTTAAAGACAGATCACCACAATCTTCTGTTATTAAATTTAATTAGATTTATTATTAATTATTAATTAATAGCTTTTAAAAGAATGACAGTTGAAGAATTTTTGAAGCCAAAGGTGTGTCCTAAAGTCTGAGCTGAGATCACGTTTCTGAGACCTTATGGGTAAGACAATTTTCTGCAGGTTCACCTTTATGAGAGCATATTCCAGCCTTTCCTCCACAGAGCTTTTCCGCCACTCATCTGTCTGCACAACTTTTCTTCCTCCTTGGGCATGATTCTGAAGAGAAAAGACACCCATAGGAGCTTGCAAGCATAAAAAGTACAACTATGGACTTTACTTTTAGAAAAGCGAGGACAATTTGAAATACTGACCCATAAAATAATTTTAAATTATTCAAAAAGTTTTTTATATACATGCAAATCATATTGCACACACCTGTGATGTATAAAGACACTTAGGGGGTCTACATCCCAAAGAGTATATACCTCAATGAAGATGTAAACAAAACAAACAAAGAAAAAGCAGAAGGTGGAGGCGGGGTGGTAGAGGGGAAAGAGGGAGCAGTTTAATTTTCATGCTCTTAAAAATGATGAAATGACTAATCCTAAGGGTTTAGCTTCTGGGAACACAATTTAAATTGATTCCTGGCCCACACACTACACTTCATTTTAAAATACTAATTAATTTGGCACTAATTCAGTCTCTGCTGGAATAGGTTATGTTATTCCATATCACAGATGTGTTTTCAATCAGGCAGCCTACAGAACTACTGTTTTTCATGCACAATAGACTGACCCAAACCCTTCCATACTCTCTTTGCCTCACACTCACACTTCCATGAAAAGTAGAAATGGACGTGGATGACAACTCCTTCTAGACCTAGAAGTTTGGGAATCCATGGTTGGAATGTCTGCTTTTATTCATGGTGGTAGTTTTATTGTGGGAGTAAAACAGCCCCCAGCTGCAAAGAAGAGACACTCTTAACTCAAAATATCTTTAAAAGCTCTAATAAAATTTAATAGTGTGGTGGGTTGACCCTGGCTAGAGGCCGGATGCCCACCAAAGCCCACTCTATCACTCCTCCTCCTCAAATGGGCAGGGGGAGAAAATTATAACGAAAAGCTCGTGGGTGGAGATAAGGACGGAGAGAGATCACTCAGCAATTACTGGCACGGGCAAAACAGACTCGACTTGGGGGAAAAAAAAACAAATTTACTTTATTACAAATCAAAATCAGAGGAGAATGAGAAGTAAAACCAAATCTTAAAACACCTCCCCCATCCCTCCCTTCTTCCCGGGCTTAATCTCTTTCCCGATTTTCCACCTCCTCCCCCCAGCAGCACAGGGGGACAGGGAATGGGGTTAGGGTCAGTTCATCACACGTTGTTTCTGCCGCTGCTTCCTCCTCAGGGGGAGGACTCCTTCCCCCGCACCAGCGTGGGGTCCCTCTCACGGGAGACAGTCCTCCACCAACTTCTCCAACGTGAGTCCTTCCCATGACTGACAGCTCTTCACGAGCTGCTCTAGCATGGGTCCATTCCATGGGGTGCAGTCCTTCAGGAAGGGACTGCTCCAGCGCGGGTCCCCCACGGGGTCACAAGTCCTGCCAGCAAACCTGCTCCGGCGTGGGCTCCTCTCTCCACGGGCTACAGGTCCTGACAGGAACCTGCTCCAGCACGGGCTTCCCGCGGGGTCACAGCCTCCTTCGGCATCCACCTGCTCCGGCGTGGGGTCCTCCACGGGCTACAGGTGGTCATCTGCTCCACCATGGACCTCCATGGGCTGCAGGGGGACAGCCTGCTTCACCATGGTCTTCACCACTTGTTGGGGGGGGAATCTCTGCTCCGGCGCCAGAGCCCATCCTCCCCCTCCTTCTTCACTGACCTTGGTGTCTGCGAAGTTGTTTTCTCTTACATCTTCTCACTCCTCTCTCTAGCTGCAAAGTGTGCAGCTTTTTTTTCTCCCTTCCTTTTTTTTTTTTTCTTAATTATGTTATCACAGAGGCGTTACTGATTGGCTCGGCCTTGGCCAGCGGCGGGTCCGTTCCTGTAGCCGCTGGCATTGGCTGTGTCGGGTCGGACATGCGGGAAGCTTCTGGCAGCTTCTCTCACAGAAGCCACCCCATGTCCCCTCCCCCACTGCTACCAAAACCTTGCCACACAAACCCAATACAAATAGAAAATATTACAACTTTCAGATTTTCACTGGAGGTAAGCATCCTCCAGTGGATGGATGGATTTCATCTTGGTTCTGGACAAATGTAAGTCCGAATAGATAGTCACAGCCAGTGAGAAGGATTATTACATAAGATTTTGGAGTCTGAGGCATATGTACAAATATTTATTCAGACCTTCCGCCGATACTCCACTTCCATTCCTACTTTTCACGCTCCATTTAAATTCACATTCAGAAACACAGTTTGAGCAATCCCTTTCTAACTCCCCTTCTTTTTTTTCTTCCTCTTTATGAAACCCTGAATACCCTAATGGTAAAACTCTGCTTATACAGACAAGATCACTCCCAGGTGAATTGCTTAGACACCAAGAGCACCATCTAAAACATTCTAAGCACAAGGGATAGGGAGAATCTTCCTGTACTGGTTTTCAACCTCTTGCCATTGCACCTAAAAAACATGCACCATCACAGGGCAAACTACAAACCAAACGAAGCTGTGCACAGAAATTATACCTCCAGGAGCTACAAAACAAGCACACAAACCTTCTGGTGGGCTTAAAACTAAGAGACACCTAACCCAGAGATATTTTAGCTGTATGTTCTGTTCAGAACAAGATTTCAACAGTTATCTTAAGGCTGATAATCTGGAAACCTTCAGGTGTGTAGTCTTTGTCTTTTGTCACCACCATCGTTACAGCATCTCAAAAACACTAAATAGCTGATCCTCACTCTTGACATTAGTTACATGAAATGGAAGTCTATGGCACAGGTAGGAACCACCAGCAACTACTTCACCTCTTACATGTACTCCAAGTAAACCATTACCACCTTAGAGCCTTTTCTGGTTTTTGTTTGTTTTTTTGTTTGCTTTTGAGGGCTTTTTTGGTTTGGTGGGAAGCTTAGTTAGGATTTTTTGCTTCTTACTAGTTTTGGGTTTGGGGGTTTTTTTGTTTGTTTTTGTTTAAAAAGAACACCTATGCAGCTTGGTCTCTTGAAGCATATGAAGAACTCTGGTGCAGGATCTTTCAAGGCACTTACAAAATTGGAAAGCCTCACACAGAGTTAACATTTTACTCTATATTAATAACTGAGCCACTGGTAGTATCATTAGTAACTTCTAACACCCACTGTTATATTGACACGTGCAGTTTATAGGCTGTTCTACCTATCATCAGCAGGGAGGCGTTATAGAGGAGCTAAGCTAACTACTATTCAAAGCTTAAAATTGGAAATTACCTGAGCATAATGTAAAAGTTTCTCTGTTGCATCAGGATCTTTGTTCCAGATCAGATTCTCACACAGCTGTAGCAATTCCTTGTGGATATCATCATACACTGGCAGATTCCCAGCATTCACAATTCCCATGTCCATGCCACACTGAAAAAAAAAAAATACAGAATCCCTCAACCAGGGCTGCCAGACACAGCACTGTATATCTGCAAAAATCCAAACATATGGAAGGCAAAAGCACATCATACCTTAATCGCGTGGTAAAGGAACACCCCATGCATTGCTTCTCGAATGGCATCCATTCCTCGAAAGGAGAAAGACAGATTGGAAAGACCTCCACTTATCCTGGCTCCCGGCAGTGTTTCCTGTAGGAATTGCACACAGATTTTTTTATAAAAGTGCTTTCCAAAAAGGAAGCCTAAGCAAAGCATTCAGTCCATAAAACAGTTGGCCCTTGAGCTGCTATGCATTGGCTATGCACCCTTTCTCTCTTCCCTGTTCCAGATCCTTCTAGTTACTCAAATTCACAAAAAGCAATTCAAATCTCTGTAGAAAAAGATACAAGTAAGAGGAAAGATCCAGCCTAGTTATGTGTAAGCAACTACCATCCTTTCCATAGTCACAGGTGCTATTCTAAACGTACCAGTCCTCCCACAGCAGCATTGCAGATTTTCCCCATGCAGACTTACTTATGGCTCTTCCATCCCCTGCTCCTCTGGGGACAGGAGTGACCAACCTGCCTCCCTGCAGGTCTTGGGAACAGGCTGTAGCTGAACAGCTAACCTCAAGGGTGCAACCTCCTGTCCAGAAGCCCTGTGGTGACAAAATAGCCTCTGGGGTGTTCAAGTGCCAGACTGCTACTGAGAGAGCATCTCTAGACCAATCAAGCTGCCTTATGAAACACAACAGTGCAAACTGCCTTGGCTGTATTCAGGTGATGCCCTTCACTGCCGTACTTATTCACACACCTTTTGGCTAAATAAAAAGCCAGGTTACTGCCCAAATCCCTTCTACAGTAACAGAAATTTTATTAATTTAAAAAGGCAGCTCTCACGTACCTTCAAAGAGGTCCTTTTAGCTAGAACATGAATGTGATTGTTACCTTGTTTAATTAATATAGTATATTTACAGTAGAGATAATGGATTGAAATATATTTATAGAACTATTTGAAGTTCTACTGGAAATACAGCAATATTGGGGAATGGCTGCACTTGAGAGGAATAGCCTCACTTGCTAATTGAAAATGCATATAATTTTACAGCACGGTTTTGTTGTTCTTGTTTGGTGTTGGGGGCTGTTCTTCTTTTTTGTGGTGGTTTGGGTTTTTAAGTAATCTCAGCAAAATATTTCAGGTTAAAATAAGCTTGCAACTCACTTTTATGGTTTTAGTAGCGTTGATGAAATTTATAGCATACAGGTTATGTTCTTCCATTCCAGTTCCTATGGTCAAAATATTAGGGTCGAATATTATATCATTTGGATTGAAGTGCACTTTTTCCACGAGGAGGTGATAAGCTCTGGAACAGATTGCAATCTTGGTTTCTGTTTCTGTTGCCTAGTGGAGAGAAAGAATTCTGACATTAAACTTACAGACAACACAAAAAAATAACTCCCCCAGGAATAATTTATGGTTCCAGTGACTCAAGACTGAGAATCTGAACATCATGAACATTAGAAAAGGATCATATATATATATATATATATAAAATAATTTTTATTAAAAATATCACCATGCTTGCACCTGGAGTTTTGATTCAACTCATTAAATACACTTTTGTTCCTCAATATCAGCATTCCATCATCCTACACAAAGTTTAATATGTGTTTTTTTGACATAAGTAGATTAATTCCCAAAGATTCTACTTTCATGCAAAACCAAGTATTTGAACTAAAAAATATCTTCTATGAAGGAAGGAAGAGTTCAGCATGGCTCAATAGCAAGAGACACTCTAGCGCTAGAAGAGCTACACTTAGAGCGGTACTTGGATTCCTCAAGCGTGTGAGCACCATAAGAAATGCTTACATACCAGAGTCAAAATGGTTGCTAACACTATATAGACCTCTTTGAATCACCTGTGTCAATGAAACAAAACAACTTTGTCTTGCAGAAGAGTAAGAAAGCCTTGCAACCCATAAGAAAAACATCTCCTTTAGAGTGACACTCACCTGTCCCATTTCATCAAAAGCCATGACAACCACAGCTGCTCCATACAACTTAATTTTCCTTGCTTTCTCCAAAAAGTCTTCCTCACCTTCCTTCAGACTGATGCTGTTTACAATGCATTTCCCTTGGCAACATTTCAAACCTGCTTCAATCACTGAAAAATTTGAGGAATCGATGCATAACGGCACCTGTAAATAACAGAGAAGTAAGCCAGAGGAATACATACAACTTTAATGAATTAGAGTTTCCCATGCTATTTGCCCATTTGGACATAAAAATACACACAACATTAATCAGCATTTATGACTAAAAAGTCTCCAGATGGTAACTGTAGATTCACTTTTCTTTAAATGCAAAACTCGGAGCAAATTTAACTCAAGTGCTTCTATGACAACTCCATCACATATCATATAGAGACCTCTACTTCTCCCTGTATTGTCTTGTGTTTCTGAACTAGATACTCAGTTTTAGATCACACACTTTGCAGAATTATCTTTTAAAAACATCCTATATTCATAGCAATTTTAAGTTTTCTGGAGAGCAGTACTGTTACGCACTGCCAATATATATAGAGAGAGATTAAGGCTTGTAACTGCTGCAAAAGGAATCTAAATTTGGCTTTTCTAACCAAGGACTGGCACATACAGAGAATGTTAAAACTCCTGTTTCCCCCAAAGGCTTTCCCTATTACCTTTTCCTCTTAGGGGACACCTACATCTGCTTATTAAGCACCTAAAATGGTTACTAAATAAACTAATATAAAAATTTTCTGAAAGGCAATTTCCAGCTCAATAAAATGTTCTTTATTGTGCTTGGGAGTGACTCAATTACAACCTTTGCAATATCAGGTTCTGAAGAAATCAAGTTACAAAATCTGGTCATTGCAGCAGAGCCATCCAGCATCCCATCATCCATATTGATGTCCAGAACCTGGGCCCCCATCTCAACTTGCAATTTGGCTATACTCAAGGCTTCCTAAAAAAGAAAATCAAAAACGAAACAACAGTTAGTAGAAAACAGCCTAGTCATCCTCAGGATAACATTTCACTTCTCCAAAATAAGCATGCAGTCAAAAGTTTAAAAGTCTGTAAGACATTCCATAACAGAATAAGGAAATGGTCTATGATGTACAATAACATATACAAGTTGTTAGTATGGCACAACTGATAACTAATCTGTTCACAAAAACATGGCATCAGAGACCTCATGTGCTGGTAGTGCCATTGACTTTAGACCATTGGTCATATACTTAATTGAATTATTTAAGATTTGCATGGTAACAAGGACTTCTGACTGCACAAGATTACAGGAAAACAGACTCTGTAATAGTATGAAATAAAGGTCTTGCCTCACAAGCTCTAATGTTTTATAACACAGAGTACTTTATTTGTGGAGGCTGTTTGGCATTTTTTCCAGCTGCAGAATAGTCATCAAGTGCTAAGAAGGAAATACTAAAGTTTTCCCTCTGGCCCACATAATTATCTGAACACTCATGTCTGTCTGCTTTCTCTTTTTTGTCGGTCTGCAGACTGAGAAGATAAAGGAAAAGGTTTTTAGTTGTTCATGGTCCCCAACAACATGTGTTTAAAGCTCTCTTTATTCAGTATGTTTAACCTGCTTCATGACTTTCAAGAGCTTAAGAGTTAGACTTCCTAAAAAACAAACTAAGGCTTTAATTTTGATTTCATGAACCAGAATAGCACAGCACACTCTGGGGCAGGGTCTCAGCTCTCAAGAAATGTCACTTTACTGTTTGAATGTTACAGTAACAATTTCCACCAGTAAAGAATGAGCCCTCCAGCCTTTTCATTTCTGTCCTGCAGCTGTTTCAAGAAAGCAATTACCTCCTAAGCAACTTTTTCTGTAGCAACTCTCATGCAGCATGCTGGAGCAAGTGATCAAATTATATAAAGATTAGATGGAAACATAATGCTGACCAGGATTGGAGTAGGGAGAGAAAGAGAATGAGGGCTTCACAGCAGTACAATCTACCCCAAATCAGAGGTACCCCAAATATGGGAAGGAGGGTTTACACTCCCTTTCCTTCCTCCCTCCTCTGTAAATCCACCCCTAGATACAGCACAGACCAGGATATATTCTAAACTATCATTGGCTGTGTAACTTAATTCGAAATGGAAAGCCATATTTCCTGTAACACTTGTCAAAAAAAAAAACCAAAAAGCCCTTGTAAAACCCTTATCACAAATTTATTAGGTGCTAGTAAGCATAGAAACAGAAGGAAAATTTACTTTCTCACTGTCCTGTTTTCTTACTCTTGTAATTGGTGTAGAATAGTGCTTTGTGCCAGCAAAACAAACAATAATAGTGTAATGGAGCAATGAAAAATCAGAGCACTAGCTATAAAGATTATTGTTAAAATGTATACTTCATAGTTGCCCGCCATGATGAGTTTAGCAAACTTCCGTGATCCTGCAACATTGCAGCGTTCACCAATATTAACGAAGTTGGTGTATGGTCCAATCCTGAATGGCTCCAGACCTTAAAAAGATATTTTTAATGTATTTGTAAAAACAGAAAAGAAAAACATATGCAAGAAAGACAAAGGCCCTTTTCTAAACTCTAAAATAAAGGTGGGTGTCTCTAAGAATACTGACTTCTCAGCACATCAGGAAGTGCACAATTCTAATGAGTAACTAGCAAAGAAATGCAGCAAAACAACTTCCAACACATATGTGAAAGGTTTCTATCCTTCTTCAATAACAGTCAATAATTTACCTGACCCACAAAACATAACAGGCAATTTGTTCAATATGAAATGATGTGAAGCTACAATTCTTTGGGCGTCTGTGTATGCACATACACATCTCTCAACTTCCAATTATGTTACCTCATGACTCTTGGATACATGTCCCAAAAGCTTAAAAGAAGGCCTGGTTGAGGAACATACAGATCTAAACTTTGCTAAAAAGAAGGACATTCTAGACCTGGATGGATTGCTGGAACAATGTCCCAATATGACTGGTTCAACATCTGAGGCAACATAGGGCAACTGTCTCACAGCAGATGAACAAGAATCTCATCCCAACTCCGCCATCAACTGCAGTCAAATTACCTGATCTCTCTGTGCTTAACCCTCTCCTGTTGCAAAGGGAGGATAAAAATACTCACTCTACATTACAAAGTGTCTGAGACTTGCAGAGTAAAATATGCTGGCCTGGTAATATTATACAAGGCTGTAATAAAATGTTCCATTAATCCTTTGGCCAAAGCAGTAAGATTTAGATCTCGTTATACATCTGTAAGCTTTCTGGATTCAGGTAGAAACAGAAACTCATAGTGCTGTTCTGATCAGCAGAAAACAGTACGTTTATAAAGGAAGGTTATACAAGTTGTAAAGTTCAAAACTGTTACACTCCATTTTACCTGACAACAGCATGTATCCCTGCGAGAGAGAAGGTGGAACACGAGGCTTACAGAATTTCACAGCTTCAGAAATCTTCCTGAGATACAGAAAGAGGAAAGAGAAAAGGTTTTGATTAAAATTAAACTACTCCAGACAAGACTCAAACAGAACATACTACACATATACCTAGATCTCCAATTTATCCCTGTAGCAGACAAGACTAATTAGCTTGTTTCACTCTGTGGCCAAAGGCAAAAACATGCTCCTAGAAGATCCTAACGCAGCTATTTGCAAGGAATGTACAAAGCTGAAGATTTATCAAATACAGAACATGAGATACTATGCCAATGGGATACCTGATGGATATCAGAACTAGTCCTCAACTCCACTGACTCTTATCGTATTCATGATTTGCTGAGCTGAGCAATTTCTGATTGCAGGAAAAAAACCCCAATCAAACAAACCAAAGCATTTTTCTGTGCTAAGACATGTTTCTCACATGTCGGAATGACTCACGGTGCTCACATTCACTTACTCTTCACTCCAGTCAGGACTGACACATGGTGTTCTCTGCGTGTTCACATACCATGTCTTCCCAGTTTGCATCAGGATAAAAAATAATCACAAGGGTCCCTTCTCTTTCAAGCTCAGGTGAAAGTGAGCTACTTTCAGCATGAAAGATATAAAACACTCCTTCTGACTGGCCAGGACTAGCACCAGCTGTACAATGTTCCCAGATCTCCTGTTCAGACATTTCCCCCTGACACTCTCACACTCTCCTTCCTTCTACCATCAAAGGAAACCATAAGTTTCACTTTGTGGCTAAGAGGGCCAGAAAGAGAAAGAATGTAAGGCATAGGCAAGCCGAGATAGCAAGTCTGTTCTACCCAATGGTAAACAGGGAGCAGTAATTTTGAAACAATTTTAGATGACAAAACATTAGAGGTATAATCCTTGTTTGAACCATATCTCTACTCATTCTTCATGATACACATGGCTATGAAAGCCAGGTTATTTCCACTCCATATATTGCTGCTATTGGCATTCAAGATCCATCTTTTCAGGAAACTCTAAGACAAGCCATGGAGTACTGTTCCACAGAAGCAGCACTTAATTTACTTCCCAGTGCACCTACAGTTGTAGCTCATGAGATACCTGATATGTGCTGGTGTAGTACCACAGCAACCTCCAACTATGTTGACCAAACCATCCAAAGCAAAATTCTGTAAAAAGGAAGGAAAGAGAATTTTGTTTCAAGTTAATAAAGGCATCATATATTTTTCTTTTATTTTTATACTTATTTATTTATATTTATACAGATTTATATATATTTTTCTCCATATGTTAAGCAATTCAGGGGGATCACAAAGCAAAAACTGAATTTAAAACCATCAGTACTATTTCTTCTCTTTAGGATTTGTTTTGAGATGTGGATTCCCAATGCTAACCAGCAATTTCAACACCTAATTTGAACCTACATTTGAAACTGGCCTATCTTATTCTGAAGCCCCAGATGAAAACTTGCATGAGTATCAAAGACCAGTAATACTGTATTATAAAAGGGAATTACTATGCAGTAGGTACTGTGCTCTCACTGACAGACTGCAGCCCCAGCCACACAGTTCTGCCTAGCACAGATCAAGTGGCACATGGAAGGACACCCTGCACTGCAACACCACCATCAGCAGCAGTTTCTATACACACAACTCTCTAAAATTCTGCCAGTTCATAAAAACCACTCAGCTTTTTCAACAATTCCCATATATAAAAGTAAGAACACAGCAGTGCAAATGAGTAACATCCACAGATCAAGCTGCAGGAAAGCTACTTAGTGTAAGACATGAACACAATTCAGGTTTTCAGAGTTTCCTCGGTAGTTTTTCCTAACCCTGTATCTCAAAAGCACTATCATTCAGCAAATTGTCTATAAACAATCTAAATGATGTTTAGAGCCATCTGAGGAAAAAAAAAAAAACACATCACAGTACTGTAATAAATACACATAAAATACAAGCAAAGAATTCTTATCTACTAGTATGTCAGAAATGACACATTTATGAGAAATATTTCATACCTTTATATGCTTGGCAGTCACTTCTGGAGTTTCATCATAGCCACCAAAAGTATTGGGAAGACCTTGAAACATAATTTTTTGTTTGAAGCCCACAAGAACAGAATTAAATTCCATAAAAGACATATTTAAAGTAGCTACACTTGTATGAGGACTAAAATGCCTTAACACCCTTGCAATCATTCTGGGTTCACTGTCACAGAACTAACAACAGTTACTTTTAGCATTTTAAAACATTCTTAATCCCTTTTTAATAGTAAAACCAATAATATTTTCAAGATAATTCAACTCTATTATTGCTAATGAGATGGAATGGTCTAATTACATTTCATCTGTCTGTAAGCATCATAGGAACATGTGCACCAACACACCTGCGTTGGGGTAACAGATGATGTAGGCTGCTGTACATTTTCCAATTGTTTCAATGAATGGTCGCATTTCAACTGCCCCTAAAGCACAATTTAAGCCAATACTGGAAAATAAATTTTCAAAAATTATTTTGAGGTAAAAACACCTTTTACATACAAGACAGACAAATGTTAGTGCTGGCAACTGCTACATCCCACAATCATCTACAACAAAACCAACCTGATCTCCAATTTCTTTAATCATCATCAATACAGCAAGAGTGTGCAAAAGGAGAACCCTCAGGTGGAAGAAAAGCACAAAGGGGAGGGGGGCTGGACTGAACTGAACTGGAAACAGTAAATCAAGATTTCATGTCAAAATCCAGGAGGAAAGTGGCAGCATTTTGACAGCAACTGCAGCAACACGACGGCTCTGGTATTATCTAGGTGAGAGAAACAAGTGGAATGAGAATGACAGACTGGAAAGGAGCCTTGTGCTACAGGAAGAAGTATGAAAAAGGCTCAAAGAGTAAGACCTGCTTCAAGCCACTAACTCATAATTTTCTTTTAAAATTATACATAAATCGTGTCAACCTTGGAAGAAACCACATGCCTCCTCCAAGATGCCTCATGGCAGCACTAAGTTTCAGCAACAGAATCTGCTACATCTTAGTAACCTAGACAGCACTACAGCAGAAGTATTTTTGCATTAATAAGCTTCTCAGACAATTTTACCAGTATATGAGGCACAATCATGTTTTCTTTCATTCAGTGATAGATGCATAAATGTGACTTGCACTCAAAATGTCTACATTGATATTAAAAATGGAAATTTATTTCTGAAAGCATGTAACAGATCTCTCGCACAGATTTCTTGATCTCTCAGCACCATTCGAGAAACCACCTTATGAGCACTGCAAAACTCAAAAGGTGCTCAAAGTGCTGCTCTAAGAGAAAAATGTAAAAAAGGTTTCTCCTTTCTTGGAACAATGGCCTCCAAGCGGATGCAAGCTAACCCACTGAAACAGGAATGGGTAACAGCCCCATCTCCCAACTAACTGAGCCACAGAGGCTGCCTGTGTTAATAAAAAGTTAATAATTTGGGGGGGGGGTGGGGGGGAAGGGGAGGAGAGCATATATGTTTGTTTTTTCAAACAGCCAGCTCTACCTTCAAAGTGCTTTTTCTAATGCATCTCATGTGGGCCATTCTATTTAAACAGAAAAACTCTGAAAAGACCCTTTTAGTCTCATTTTCCTATTCAGTGTTTACACACATTTAAATTCTTCATACAGATCCCTGGGATATGAATGTAAAACTACACCAATAAGATTCTGGAATTTATTTCAAAGCTTAGCCCTCATGATTTTCGAAACAAAGCAAGGTAAGAATTGTTAAAAAAAACCTGTCTTTATCAAATGCAGATGAATGCAAGGTATTTACTACTGTTAAGTCATTTAATTTACAAGCTTCCAGCTCACACTCCTCACCCCATCTTTTTAAGTTCGCTCCTGCATTAGGCAGCTTCATCTCTCCTTTCTACATTTAATATCCATCTCTCTCTGGTTCTGAGCACAAACTCACCTGTCACTCTCTTTACCTCACCTTACTAGAGAGATAACTGTAAAAGCAGCCAGCATACTCACCAAACAAGCACTTCTTGATGTTCTCACTTGACTTACTGGGTACTGGCCCTCCAAACAGCCTGAATGATTACACATTACAGGGGTTGCTGACACATAAATCTATGAGCACACCACCATCCAAGCATCACCTGTTTCAAAACTGCCAAGTCAAACTAAGCAGACACACATTCATTCAGAAACAAGAAGTAGCTTCTATGGCCAACATCATCTCTTCACAGCACTCAACAGGATCATGAAAGAAAGCATGTGAGAAAAGCAAACTGTTAACCATGCCTTAAAAGCCAGCAGCCTTGAACTAGATTGCTGGTGTGCTATCACTGCTACCCTAGTGTAGTTACCACCACCTCCCTCCCTTGCTCATTTCTTCACAGTAGTCACGCATCAGCTCCTGTGAAAGCTGAGGCTGCAGAGTGCCCTTGGGACCAGAACAAACACCACATGAGGGCCCTAAACTCGGCGTACGTCTTCCTAATGCTATCACAGTAGAAACAATCACGAGTTGAAATAACACAAAGGGAACTCATGCCACATCTGAGCACCTTTCATAGCAAGCAGCCTGCCACACATCTTTCAGCACTTAATAAACACAGTTCACACATTTCTCGGCTGCCATCTCTATCAACCAGACACAAAGCACACACAGGGGAGCTCCAAACCAAACTGATTTAAGGACAACACAGTAAACAGGACATGCAAAACCCAAATGGAAATATGTAAACACGTATAACATGATCCCTAGGATCCTACTACTACTGAGCTTTTTCACAACCCTAAAGCCACTCCGTACCAATCTAGCAACAGAAACACATTAAATGCAATCTGCTTCCACAACTAAAACCCTTCTGCCACAGTGCTGTATAGCAGCCTTTGCATTCAGACCTGTAAGATAGCTTTTATGAAATATGGTTTAATAAATTCTTGATTTCTGCTCCATTGCCCTTCTCCCCTCTTCAGGGGCAAAGAGAATTATGAGCAAGATTATCTGAGACAGACTCATGCCAAATACGGATCACTAGGCTGTGATGCTGAGAGAAGGAGTCAACTACCACTCTGTTCCAAGAGGCTCCATATGTTACTTCTGGAGCACCGTCTGGTCTGGGAAAGTGGAGCCTCAAGGGCAGTCAGGAAAGCTGTGAATGCAGCTTTTCTATCACTGAGATGACAAATAGTGCGTTTTAGCTGGAATTTTGTTGTAAAAACAAACAATGGCTCATCATGATGTGCATGGCATGCACTGCTAACAGTGAATTAACTGTCTTAATTTAGACTATTATAGAAAAAAAAAAATCTATTTCCAGTGTAAGTTTCTGGGTGAAGAACCAACCTGAGAGAAGAAATGGTAAAGATGGAAAAGGAGGCAAGGAGGAGGTAGAATAGGGCAGAGAAATACAGAAGAATAGAGAAACAGGGAATGGTATTCAAATTAACATGCAAAACCTTGCACAATGATAAAAATCTGCTACATTATTCATTTTTACAGATCTTAATCTCATACTTATTTCAATTTTTCTGCCTGAACAGAAAAGAATACAAGTAAATTGAAGCATCGGGAGCTCTCTAAATAATGCACATCCTTGAGAAAAACACTCAGGAAATATATAAATTTCTGTAAGAGTTCAGTAAAAAGAACACTGGAATTAAGTCTTATGATTTGCTCTCTCAAGCCACCCTGAAACATTCTGAGCTGGCACTGCTTCCAAGAAAGGGATGTAAGACCTGCCCATACCAGAAACTAGCTCCTTGCACAATATGAGACAGTAGGAGATTACTGGTAAACTACAGTTTCAGAATAACTTTTTTTTTTTAATGCTTTGACTTAATTGCAATTTCAGTGGCTGCTGCAAACAGAAAACTTCAGATTATGTACAGCAACGTTTTAGAAATTCATCATTCTTTGGAAACATAATTTATGCTAAGGTAATGATAGCAGACCACGTTAGCAATCCAAGTGATTAAATAAGATTACAGTTGGTATAGCTTCCATTTAGCTGCAAGCAAGGGGTTAAAATAGAAAAGTATCCCAATCTACAGATAATTTATTACGAGAAAGACACATTCCCTTACCAAAGTGGCTTACTGTGGGAAACACTAATGACAAATGCCTCTCCTGTCTGGCCTGAGAGGGTACGCCCACTCTTATCCACAATGGTTCCAGAAACCTAAATATCAATTGAACACAGAGAAAGGAGAAGAATTAAATTAACAATGAAACTAAGAATTTAAATGGCTCAACTTCTAAAAGTTAAAGCAGAGGGACCTGTGTTCCACTTCAAAGTGATAAGGCACAACCCAGACAGAAAAATTAAACCCTTTCCTCCCTATAAACGTTTAAATATTTTAGCTAGGGGAAAGGCAAACCTTTGATCAGTCTTCTTTCTCTCTCTCCCTGCCTCAGGGGTAGAAAAAGTAAGAAAAAGAGAAGGAAAAAAACAAAAAAAGAGAGAGAGAAAGTTACCATGAACCATTCAGCAGCAAGGCAGTGTTAGCACCACAGTATAATTCTGATGAATGGCCTCTGAAACAATCTGTTTAGGCAGCTGCCAACAGTCACAGCTCCTCTCCTATCCTCCTCATCCTCCCTACCTCCCCTTTATGATATTTCAGTTCTCAGGACTGCTATTAGGTTGTTTGGTGGAGGTTGGGGCGTGGGGTGGGAGAGGAGGGGCTGGCCTTAAAAAGTAGTTACTTCTTTTGCCACAAGAGAATATAAAATCTTGTGAAGAGAACACGACTTCATAGTGGAGACAGAAGTCTTAATCTGCATAATCATATCTCTTAAGTACTATACAGAGAGAGATGTGCAAATAATAAATGATGTCTTGACCACAACTAACAACTACAAAGTTGAGAATTCAGGAGACGTTTAAATGAGCCAGAAAAGCCTTCCCAAGCCTACAAATCTTTTTTCCAGAAGATGAAACGAGTTTAGAAGACTCCATGCAAAAGTAAATCCATTAATCACTCCAAAACCTGCTTTAATATTGATGCTACTTTCCTTCAGACTACTTGGTCAAGGAACGTGACCAGTCGAATCCTAGTGAGAGTTGTGCTAAGGGTTCTACTTCTCAACATGACTGAACTGGAAAGGGGCCAGAGAATGAGGCAACCAACCTCACTAACCACTCTGTTCAGGACAGTGAAGACAAAAGTCAACTCTATGTAGAGAGCTCTCAATGCTAACCGACTTGAATGATAAAAAAGTGGAAACTCCTTGCTGATAAAGTACAAAGTTGTGAACAGAGGAAAAAATTGACATAATGAGACCTCCAAACTAGTCTTTACTGCTTGAGAAATTAATCTGAGTAATAAAATAAAGTTTTATGAATGCAATTTCAAAGCTCACTAGCAGCAAAGTAAAATGTCAGGAACTACGGAGAAAGAAATAGACAAGGTAGAGAACACCACTAGGTTACCATACAAATCCTTGATGTCTGCACTTTGACTGCTGTATGCTATTCTAATTCCCCCCTGACTTGAAATGGAAAACAAAAAGGTGACAATAACAATGAATGCATGGTATGGAGCCGCTAAATAGACAAGGATTCTTCAGGATGAAAAAAAGATGGCTACGGGAGGCTCTTGCAGAGGACTATAAATGCCAAGTCTACGCAGCAAAGGGAACATGGAACAGCTGCTCACTGTCACTTTCAGGAGACAAATGGCAAGACACAAAAGAAGTTATCAGGTGGAATGTTCAAAACTAAGCAAACTACCAAACCAGTGCATTCATAAGCTGCGAAAGTTGCTGACAGATTATTTTGTGGATACCTGGGTCCCACACAGGTTTGAACAAAAGTTCAAGGAAGGAGTAAACACATTCAACAAAAGAGTATGGACAGGTACAAACTGCAGATCAGAAAGCCTGGGCTGCAAACTGCAGAAAACCAGAAGAATACAGAAGAACTTTTCAAAACAAGCCTATTCTTTTTCTGCATTCCTTCCTACACATTCATGACTGCCTGCTGTCAGAAAAACACCTCAGAGGAAGAATATGGAGTTAGACCTTTTCTGACTTCAAATGGTCACTCATATTCTACTTGAAAATACAGTAGAATTTGCTTTATTTCACCCTTGAAGCATTGGTTCTTATTACCCTTAAGACAGCAAGTTTGAAAAAAAAAAAAAAAAAAATCACAATCAGACCTTTTCCTGTGGAAACATGCAGAATGAATACGCACTGGAATAAAGTAATTCCTTAGTCTTTAGGTTGATAAGCTGGACAGAGCTACTCAAGGGTGATTTCATAAAGCTCTCTGCGTAAGAGTTTTTCCTATTACGTGAAAAAAGTACCTTTCCAAGACACTTACTTCCTTCATTTCAAAACGCTTTAATCAACTGGCAGCTCAGCTAGTTCACAAATCAAGTTTAAGGCAGAGTTACTGAATACCTTCTTTGCTTCAGTCTTTACTGCTAGGGCAGGCCCTCAGGAATCCCAGACCCTGGAAGTAAGAGAGAAAGTCTGGAGAAAGGAAGACTTTCCCTTGATTGATGAGGACTGGGTTAGAGAGCATTTAGACAAACTTGACACCCACAAATCTACGGGCCCCAATGGGATGCAGCCATGAGTGCTGACAGAGCTGGTAGATGTTATTGCTAAGACACTCTCCATCATCTCCGAAAGATCACTGAGAACAGAAGAGGTGCCTGAGGACTGGAGAAAAGTCTTCAAAAGGAGCAAGGAGGAGGAACCAGGAAACTACAGGCCAGTCAGCTTCACCTCCATCCCTGTAAAGGTGATTGAACAGCTCATTCTGGATGTCATCTCTAAGCATCTGTAGGAAAGGAAGGTTATCAAGAGTGGTCAACATGGATTCACCAAGGGGAAGTCATGCTTGACCAATGTGGTAGCCTTCTAGGATGGCATGACTGGCTAGGTGGATGAGGGGAGAGCAGTGGATGTTGTCTACCTTGACTTCGGCAAGGCTTTTGACACTGTCTCCCATTACATCTTCAGAGGTAAGCCTAGGAAGTGTCGGTTAGATGAGCGGACAGTGAAGTGGATTGAGAACTGGCTGAATTGGAGGGCTCAGAGGGTTGCGATCAGCGGTGCAGTCTAGTTGGGAGCCTGTAGCTAGTGGTGTCCCCCCAGGTCAGTACGGGGTCCAGTATTGTTCAACAAAGTTTGCCGACGATACAAAGCTGGGAGGAATGGCTGATAGGCCAGAAGGCTGTGCTGCCATTCAGTGAGACCTGACAGGCCGGAGAGCTGGGCAGAAATGAACCTAATGAAGTTCAACAAAGGCAAGCGTAGAGTCCTGCTCCTAGGGAAGGATAATCCCATGCACCAGGACAGGTTGGGGGTTGACCTGTTGGAAAGCAGCTCTGTGGAGAAAGACCTGGGAGTCCTGATGGACAGCAAATTAGCCATGAGCCAGCAATGTGCCCTCATGGTCAAGAAGATCAATGGTATCCTGGGGTGCATCAAGAAGAGTGTGGTGAGTAGGTCGTGGGAAGTTATCCTCCCTCTCTACTGTGCCCTAGTGAGCCAGTTCTGGGCTTCCCAGTTCAAGAAAGACAAAGAAACTCCTGGAGAGAGTCCAGCAGAGGGCTATAAAGATATTTAGGGGACTGGAGCACCTCTCTCTATTATGAGGAAAGGCTGAGAGATGTGGGTCTGTTTAGCCTGGAGAAGAGAAGACTGAGAGGGCATCTTATCAATGTTTACAAATATATAAAGGGCGGGTGTCAAGAAGATGGGGACAGACTCTTTTCAGTGGTACCCAGCAACAGGGGCAATGGGCACAAACTGGAGCACAGGAAGTTCCATCTGAAGATGAGGAAAAACTTCTTTACTTTCAGGGTGACAGAGCACTGGAACAGGCTGCCCAGAGGGACTGTTAAGTCTTCTCTGGAGATAATCAAAACTTGTGTGGACGCAATCCTGTGCAACACTGCTCTAGGTGAACCTCCTTTGGGGTCGGACTTGATGATCTCCAGAGGTCCCTTCCAACTCCTACCATTCTGGGATATGTAAAATATTAAATAACATATACTTACAAATATGGGTCGGGGAGCATACTCTTCCTCAAACAATGTCTGGAGTGCAAAAATAGCTGCCTACAGAAAAGTAAGTTGCAAAATATTAACAGACATTTCAAGAGTTCTTCAGTTTGTTGGTTTTTTTGTTTGCATGGGTTTGTTTTTTTTAATTTTTTTTATGGATGGTTATGCAACTTGCTACCTAAAATTGCCTGTGAGAACTTACTGCACTCAGGAGGTTTTCCCCTTACCCTTAACATCTTACACATGTTCCAAAACACATTTTGGTAGCAAGTAGAAAGGAAGTACTATGGGGTAACCAAGTAAGACCAAGACTATTCTGAAGCCCTAATCACATCGGCATGTACTTCTCCCTCATGTCTGCAGCACAACTTTCACCCCCCAAACATAGCTGTATGGAGTATTCTCAGTACACATTCACTGGCCTGGAATCTGTTGAGACATGCAGTTTGCAAAGGATTCTAAGCACCACAAATTTTAACAGTAAGGACCACAGTGACCCCTTGGAAGGTCCTGAAAATGTCCTGCCTCCTCAGGGTGAGAAAGCTGCATGTGAACATGAGCTAACCAAACCTCCATGATGACTGGTCAAATCTGCAAAGGACAAGTCATGCCACTGTACACATTAATTAGCCTGTGGCAAAAGCCTAAAGAAATGCTGTGTGCATATCCAGACACACTTTTCCACAGAAAACTGCAAGACAGTTGTATGCACCCTAACAACTCTACAGCCTGCATCGAGCAATTAGATAAAGGAAGTGCCAAAATGAATTGTGGCATATTTCAACATTTCATTCCTCCTATTTTACCCTTCTCATCCTCTGCTCTCGATTTTTCTTTTTTAAAGCTCATGGCAAAGCGCCAGAGTTCCCAAAAAACCCCACATTTTAACAGGACTGTGTCACAAGCCTTCCCACACCTGCAATCAGATACACTGGACATTCCCTCTCCAGTGAGCATCACAAGCATGCTTTGAACAGACATGTTTACACTAAAAAATATAAACATCAGATGCATTTGGAGATGTTCTGCAACACAGCAGAGCTTCTGGGAATAAAAGGACAGCTGGCACAGATAGCCAGAAAGATACTAATGACACATACTAAAAGGCAAAGGATAAACTCTGGAAAAGACTGGTTTATCATTGAAAACCATCTCCTTACATTCTACCTGTTTGCTATCAAGTGAAGAGTCTTTTCACATATTTAGTAAGCAGTTACTGAGTCTCACCTTGGCATTGGCTGTATCAAATATGGTTTCCACTAACAAGATATCAACTCCTCCATCCAAAAGTCCTTTGGCTTGTTCCTTATAGGCTTCAACCAGTTCATCAAAAGCTTTAAAACAGGAATGATGTTAATTTCATCTGGAGGTATCTCTTTCAAGCCCAACACCTAAGTTAAATAACTTGAGGATTACAAACACTTACTTATGTTCCTGTAATCTGGTCTCTCCACAGATGGTGACACAGAGAGTGTCCTGTTTGTTGGACCCATAGCTCCAGCAACATATCTCCTCATTCCTAAAGCAAGACACAGGAAAAAAACAAAACAAAACAAAAAAACACAACACAAAACAAACCACAAGACAATTTACCTTTGGTTTTACAATGACAGCCATATCAATATAAAAAACCTCCAAGGACACCAAGACATGCATATAATTCAGGGATAAAGAACTATAAAACAGGAACCTCCTATGTCAAATCAAGAGTTTGATCAGCACAAGATTACCCAGCACAGTTGACTTTTTTGTTTTAATCCTATCCAACAAGATGTTCAGTGTACACACACAAGAGAGAGGAACATGTACCAAAAAAAAGGAATTAGCTCAATTTTTCCTCTAAGTATCATTTGTCTTAGACACAAAAAGCTTTATTCAATTACTTTAAATGCACAGCACAGCACTGTCCCAGCATTTTTCACTAGATAACCCAATTTGAATATTCTGAGGCATGTGTTCATAAAAAACACACTTTTTTTTTTTTAAGTGTATTTCAAATCTTACATTTTTATTGTATACTATGAATCACATCAGTAAGGTGTTATCTGGACAGCAGCAGCACTGTTAGCTTGAAATACAGTTTGAGGCCAGAATACAAGTGGAAATTACTTGTCTTTGAAAGACAGCATTGTCTACAGCAGCATAAATGAGCTATACCCCTCTCACATAAAGCCCAGAATGTAAAAGACTGCACATTTACAGATGATGTTCACATACTAAGCATGTTCCACTAGTTGCTGATCAAAGTCAAACATGAGAGTTACACTAGGAGTAACTGGTAATCTACATTTACCTACAATCAGCGATCCTAATTTTGTAGTACGAAGTTCCTTGTGCCATACAAATCTAAATAACTTATAACAATCCCTGTTGAGTTTGTTTCCTCTAAAATACATCTGGAATATGTATATCACCTGAAGTCTGAAACAGGCAGGCACAGGACAGCCATCCTGAAGAACACATAAGCACTAGATCCTGCAAACATGCTGAAACTAGTGTGATACGAATAGAGATGTGAAATTGCTACAATGCCTAAAATGGAGAGTGTGCATGTCTGCAAGTTATGTCCCTGTGATGTAAACCATCAAGTCATCCTCTAGTTAGCAACACTTCAAAGACTGTAGCAAGGCAATCAAAACCACAAATCAGTAAGAAATTAAGATGAATACTGCTTACCTGTCTGAGCAGTTACATCATCTGCTGCTTTTCTGGCCACCTGTGCAGAGACTCTGTTTAATCGATATGCCTAAAACAATTACAGAAAATTACCACGTAGGTTTTAGTTCAGTACAGGACAACTCACCCTCAGAGAAACACAACACTCCCATTCAGTAGCCTGAAGGCTCCGTAAGCCATACAAATACACATAAGCACTGTTACAGAACTTCAAAACAAACAGATCTATACATCTCAGCAACAGCTACATGGCAGGTCTCATCCCACGTATGCCCCAGCCAACAGCTGCTAATCATAAAATTTCATTCTGGAAGGTACTAATTAAATCCTACTGAAGCCAACAGAAGCAGAAGAACAGGACTTTGAGGACAAAATTAGTCTACTTTTAAATTCACTTTTTATTCAAGTAGCATGTTTCCAAGTATTTTTTTCACATATTTCTCAAATTATCAAAACAACACATAACACAGAAAAGTATGACAAATGGAAGCTTGAAAGGACTTCTACAAACACCAGCACAAAGAACACACAAATAACATCCAGGAAAAAAGTAATTCCATTGTGGCATTTGGTAAGTTGGAAGGACTGAAGCAAAACATCCCTGTTCACAGAACTGAGACATTCTGGGAATGTTCAGACAAAATCTAGGACAAATTATTACTGTCTGTGCCTTCATCAACAAGAGGCACGCTATGACTGTCACGCACAGCAAGCACAATTGTCTACAGCCGTGGAAATGAGCTACAACCTCATCACATGGCACTAGAGACAGCACGCTGTCAATAAACACAATTCCAACAGACTCTCAGACTAAGCTCATCTCGGCTGCTAAAACAAAACCAAATTTGTCAACATACAAATATACATTAAAATGCTGATTAACACGTTAAGGTATAAATAGTTTAGCACTCTTACCAAATGCTCAAGGCCATAGTCAGCTTGTGCAACTCGGGTGCTGCTGAAAGTGTTAGTTTCAATGATGTCAGCGCCTGAGAGCAAGTATTCCTGCAAGATATGAAATAAAAAAATCTCCAAGACCTCTAGAACTGAGATCTGGAACAAAAGCAACCCAATTATTTTGTCTCATTCAGTTGACAAAAAGTGACAAATGATCTACTAATTCAAAGCAGATCAAACTCTGAAGGCCTTACTCAAAGGTGCAAGGCCAAAGCAATAAAATTGATCCAAGTAACCAATTTTGAGAGGTTTAGTGTAAGCCACACTTTCAATTAACAGGTGACATTTATAATAACCTCTGCCACTGAGTTCAACACCTGGAGCACACTCAAGATTTTTGCACAGGGACACGGTGGGACATAGTCCAACTGCTGCCAGCAAGTGAGGGCTGCTGTAGGCAGGCTCAGCAGAAGCACTAGTTAAACAGCAACAGACAATTAGAAAATTTAAAACATTCTGAAGGGAGCTGTACAGCACAAGAGCATACTGGGACAGAATACAAGCTTAGAATTATGTTTTGTGCAGATCACATTTAAAGTTTAAATAATGGCCCAGATTCACAAAACAATTAAGGTTTCTGCTGCGTTTCGTTGTCTAATTCTCACTGAAGTAAACAGAAATCAATGCAAACAGAAATGCTTTTGCAGATTCTCGTCTGTGGTTTTGATAAACCACAGTTTATCAGTTGCAACCACAGTTGCCCTCCTCCCTCTCCAACTCATCTTTTTGATCAAGTTAATCCTTAGGTGACCCCTGGATATTCAAGGAATACACTCCACATGATAGTAATCAAAAATACTGATGTTACCATTAAGCATAAACCACTCAGATTTTCCTGTAAGAAGCAGATGAGTTCAGTGGGTTCAACAGGGCAAAGTCTTGATCCAAACAACAGCAGAAAAGAATTAAATTTCCTCTAAAACATGTTCTGCTGCAAACAAATATGCTTTCTCTCAACTCCTCCTGGATACATATGGAAATACCTACAAATAGCTATATGAAAATATACAAGTTCTTACAAGTACAGTAATAACCAAGTTTCTGAAAATCATCTAGACCAAAGAAAGATTTTAAATGGTTACAGCTTTTATTTAACTCAGATCTGTTATTTTACCAAAAGTCCTTCAACTATACCACCATAGAAGGAAATAATATGCTCAAAGCAGGAAGATTATTTTTGTCTTTGGAAATACATCACCTCTTACCACTGAACCTTGCTTTGCCAGACAAGGTACAGCTAACATTTACTTTTCAAGTTACTGGTATCTGTGAGATCTGACTCACTGAGCCATTAAAAAAAGGCAAAAAACCAAACCAACAACCATGCATATAGTGGAATTATAGTTACTTTGTAGAAATATTCTCATCTGTTATTTCAAGTTCTGCCCAATTCTCATAAGAAATAACCATTGGCAGCTATAAAATATGAAGTCATCACCATGGCCCAAAAGCATCTGACCCTAAAATTGCTGCAGGCATGGGGACCACCACAGACTTGTCCTTTTCTTACACTCTTCCTAAAGCACCTACAACTGGCCATTGGAGGGATAATAGCAAGCTATCGTTGGTTTGACTCAATACATTTATTCTCAAGTTACATCATTATTGCTTTGCTAAACCTGCAAAATTCAACTGTTAAATCAGCTTACCCAATTAAAACCACAGGCTACCATGAATTCCAAGGTTTGCTACCTCTACAGTTCAACTGACAGTCTAGGAACTGAACTCAATCTACAAATATTTCCTCCTGAAATTTTTATAGTCAAAGACCAAAGAAGGACAATTAGAATCTAAGTATAAACATACAGATTACATACCAAATTTAAAAAGCATGAGCCAATTATGATTCTAATCAATGAAATACAGATCTTTGAAATAAACTATTGAAAAAACCCAGAAAATATGTGAGGCTTCAACCAAATATCAACTAATTGTAATGCTATTCAAATGTTCCAGTTATTACAGTAAGACCTACAAATAACTGCAACTCAAGAAATACAAGACTTAGGAAGTTGTTTTTTAAAGTCTAACTGAAGACAGGAAAATAATAGAATCTGTTTGCAAACTCCTAATGACCAAGCCCAGACTGTTTTATTCTCTGGGCCATGCATTAATATTCTAGACAAAAAGCAAGAATGTGGAAGCACATATACTCATTAGGAAGCCCACATACTCATTAACTATAGAGGCCTGCTTCAGGCTGCCACATTTAACAGCTCTTTAATGCACAATTATAGAAACACACATCTAGAACTCAGATGTGTCCTACTTAGATGCATTTCAAGTGCTGGTTGAAAACGAGAAAAGGAAAGAAAAATGAAATAAATTAGAATCTACAATTAACAGAAATCCATCAGGGACATAAGTCAAAAAGGGATTTAAAAACAACACTGCCTGGGTGACATCAGGAATCAAGACAATAATGCTGTGCTCACACAACCAGAACAGTCAAATCTGCTCATTCCTTTTCACATGGTTACCTAGCACTCACTTCCCTATCCCCAAAAGACACAGGAGAGCCAGCAGCCTGAGGAGTGGAAAGGGGAGTGCAGAGGCCAAATTCTCCTTCCTTCTCCTGTCAAGAGACAAAAATCAGAACCACCTACCTTGTGTATGTCACATATTATATCAGGTTGAGTTATACTGAGGAGGTCATTATTGCCTTTCAAAGGCCTGGAATGATCTTTAAATTCCTGCCCTCGGAAATCCTCTTCTGACAGGGCATGCTGCTGGATCATGGTACCCATGCCTCCGTCCAAAACCATTATCCGCTCCTGCAGAACTGATTCAATTTCATCTTCCATGCTTTTCTGGGGATCTGCTGTAAGAAAATAAATCCCGTATTTAAGCAGCTTTGAAATTCCCTATCTATATACTTGTGCAACCAGCACTATTCCTATTTAAGAAATAGAATAAAATAACTAATCCTCTACTGGAATCGAACAATAAGTGGTTTACTTCACATACAGCTCCAATCACATGATGTCAGGTAACAGCTGCATCTATGTAAATAGAATTAGACTCAATTGGTCCTTCACCTAAGTACAGTCACCTGCAGAAACAAGAGCATCAAAAGTTCACAAGAGCATATACGAAACTCTGTATATAAACTAGTCTCTGACACCGAAAAGTGTGATGATTTCCACTGTGGCAATATTTGAACAGCAACACAGAGTCGCTTCTTGGTACCAGACACCATACTGTAAGTGGTACATAAGTGCAAACCAGAACCTAGTAAACTTAATTTAAAAAAAATATATACTTTAATTGCCTATACTGCAACGATAGAGAAAGAGAAATAAACTAAGCAAGCAAAAACAATTCTTCAACTGAGTCTCAAATTCACCTCTTTCTATGATTAGACTAGAAAATAACAATTTTGCATTTCTGTTAGTGAGCAAATGCCAGGTTTGTTTTTGGGCTTTTTGCACAAACACAGTACGACCTGTTCTGCAACAATGCCAGAAGAAAACAAATCAGGCAAATCACATGCTAATTATAATATATTGGACAGGGTGAATCTAATAATGACTGAAACAGAAAACTGTAGACATTTCGGAGCTATCTGAAGATGTAGTATTCTAATACTTTAAGATCCTAGAGCCCATCCCAAATATCAAAAAAAGGCAAAACTATAATCTCTGAGACCTTAAAAAAAACCAAACCCACACACCACAAAACCTCAACAGAAGTAATTCTACTTTTCCTTCTTTAGAGAGTATGCAGAATCATTTCAGAACAAAGACACTTGCATGCATATAGCAAAATATTCAAACATCCTCTTTAGCAAAAACCCAATTTACAAGACTTGGACCCCACTTATTTTTCACAACCATGTAGATGAATGATGTGTTACTCTTTACCTGTTTCCTTCACCTTCCTTCACCTCTCCTAAGCCTGGGCTTACTCACTTTGAATAAACACTTGTTTTGCATTTTGGTCATGCACTATCATCAAAACACTTGTAAAATAAAAAGTGATTTTTGAAGCAGAAAAACATCCTTACACCTCATTACAACTTACAGTACTATTTAAAAATCACTGGCAACTGCTAACTGAGTTCACTTTTTTCCTTCTGCAGTCTTGCAATGCAAATTGTGTTTTGACACAAGTACTGTAAAAAAGAATATGCTGTAGAAAAGATAAGGCCAAGAGTAAAGCATTTCAAGGTTACATTTATACCAGCATTCTGGAAAAACAGCTCTAAATCAGATGTAGTCTCAGCAAGAAGAGAAACCAAGTAAAATTTGCTCTGTAACAAGTATGAAGCATTTGAAGGGAGATTAAAATACAAAGAAGTAGGCCACCCTGATTTCTAGTTGAAAGTTTTTACACCATATAGGCAGGCTCAGCAGGCTCTGATACAAGAGGCTTAAACCTACTCACGTTAAACCATCAAATTATTCATGAAAATAAAATCAGTCCTTGAGCTAAAGGCTTTCAGAAGCAAGACTCAAAAAATTGTATCTGAAAGTACAACTGCAATGCAGACTCCCATGGAGCATAATTCACATGCTTTGCAAGAGCTACAGCCCAGTAAGACGTACACATTAGAGCTTAGTTTTGCTTTAATGCAGCCTCTAAGTCAACTCCCTGACACTGAGCTGCAGCTCAGACAGCTGAGCTGGGCCAGAGCCCTCACAGAACGAGTCCTCCTTCCTACAGGCTTCTGTCCCTTTTACCTACATGCTTCCCAGCTATCTTCTCATATACCCTGGGAAGCAAATGAAGATTTAGAGTTGTCTGTCTAGTTTTAAATCCTGCACCTCACACAGTCTGTTCTGCATTCTCTACATCTTGCTTTGCTGAGCGGATGCTGCTTCAGTGTACAGTTTTCTGCTCATAAAGGCACAGATTTCTGCCTCAACTCTACTCCCAGCTCTGCCAAGGCCTTATTCTGAAGACGCTTTCTGAATCTGTGCTTCTTCAGTAGCACTGCAAAAAGCTGCAGGAAACACAACAGGAATCACAAAGGCGGCCATCAGTGCCAGAGGTACACAGACTGTGTTTTACAATGGATGGCGTACCCCAAGCCCACCAAAACCCAACATACCTGTCCTTGCTACGGATAACACTTGACGACTCTTCTGTTAGGAGCCTGTGCTACTTGAAGTCGTGCTCCAGCAGACTGACAATGCAATTTTCAAGTCAGAAATAAAGTCTGCAGACAGGTCCAACAAGACACCAGAAATCTGAGCGGATCAATTCACAAAGCTGTGCTAGAAAGTGCTGAACTCTGCCCTTGGGAGAAAAGCAGGGAGGAGGCTAGGAGTCAGTTCTGCTAAACACGTTGTATTGGGTTTGAGTGGCAAGGTTTTGGTAGCGGGCAGGGGGACAACATGGGGGTGGCTTCTGTGAGAGAAGCTGCCAGGAGCTTCCCCCATGTCCGACCCAACACAGCCAATGCCAGCCGGCTACAAGAACGGACCCGCCGCTGGCCAAGGCCGAGCCAATCAGTAACGCCTCTGTGATAACATAATTAAGAAAAAAAGAGGAAGAGGGGAAAAAAAAAGCTGCACACTTTGCAGCTAGAGAGAGGAGTGAGATGTGAGAGAAACAACTCTGCAGACACCAAGGTCAGTGAAGAAGGAGGGGGAGGAGGTGCTCCAGGCACCGGAGCAGAGATTCCCCTGCAGCCTGTGGTGAGGCCCAGGGTGAGGCAGGCTGTCCCCCTGCAGCCCCTGGAGGTCCATGGTGGTGCAGATGACCACCTGTAGCCCGTGGAGGACCCCACGCCGGAGCAGGTGGATTCCCGAAGGAGGCTGTGACCACATGGGAAGTCTGTGCTGCAGCAGGTTCCTGTCAGGACCTGTGGCCCGTGCAGAGAGGAGCCCACGCTGGAGCAGGCTTGCTGGCAGGACTTGTGACCCCGTGGGGGACTCGCACTGGAGCAGCCCCTTCCTGAAGGACTGCACCCCATGGAATGGACCCATGCCAAAGCAGTTCGTGAAGAACTGTCAGTCATGGGAAGGACTCACGTTGGAGAAGTTGGTGGAGGACTGTCTCCCGTGAGAGGGACCCCACGATGGTGCGGGGGAAGGAGTCCTCCCCCTGAGGAGGAAGCAGCGGCAGAAACAGCGTGTGATGAACTGACCCCAACCCCATTCCCTGTCCCCCTGTGCTGCTGGGGGGAGGAGGTGGAAAATCGGGAAAGGGATTAAGTCCCTCTGGTACAGCTGCTGATCCCTACAGTCATTCTAGCTAAAACCAACTACAGACTTTGCCCAGTTGTGACCTAACATTTTCATAATGTGGCAACTAAAAAACTGGGGGTATAAGGCAACATGATATTCCTTCATCTCCTTATCTCAACCCACATACAGGCCATATATGCAGAACTGAAAGGATAAACATGCGTTCTCCACAAGAAACAGGACTTCAAAGCCTGCAATTTGCTTAAACTCACATTTTTCTGATGCTTGCAATGATTCTCAGAGGTGTTTTTTTATTATTTATGCACTTCTATTAAAAATTTATTCTTAGCAGAAAATAGTCCGGCATACTTGGAAAGGAATAAAGAATTACAAGTTGCTTCCAAAGCTTTTAATAAAGGATCAACCCAGCTGTGACAGTTTTCTAGTACTTTCAACGCCTCAATGTGAAAGAACACAAACTGAAGAACTACAAGGAGCTACAGGCATTTTCCCCTTTCCTAGGCTGGCCAGGTCCTGTCCTAACAGGCAACAGGGCCACTCCACATTTGCACATCCTAATGCAGCAAACCAGCATTGCCTCGTATCAGCTCCAAGCACAAGTTTCTCTGTCATTCAAAAAATTATTGTGCAGCACACAGAAATTATGACAACAGTAGCTAGAAAGGATGCTCCCACTGTCAGCCTGCCACAGACATCTCATAACCACCTTTGCATTACTTGCTGTTTAATTAATTAAGTCTTCAACTGGATGCCCTCTGGCAATAAGAAGAGTTTCATGAACTGCAGCAACAGATGGCAGACAGGTCCTCTACAACAGTGGGCAGCAGCACCCTATTGCTAAGATATTTGTTACCCTGCCTATCCAAAGAGAGAAGCACTGGATCTGACCACCTCACCTGAGGTACCTACATGCATCTCGCTAACATTTGCTGTGTTGGCACTTGTCTTAAGAACCATTCACGTCTTCCATAACAGACAGATACTTGTGTAGCCCATGCATTTACAGACTTAGGTTGAAAGACAAACAACAATCACAGAAGTCACTTAAGTCCACAGTAACAGGTGACCTGTTAGTTGTACCCACCATCTCTAGCTAAATACACAAAGCCCAGGCTCAGAAAGCTTCCTGTGTTATAACCACCACTGCCCATCTCCCAACACTAAACAGTTTGCAACAGATTATTAGATATTCATTGCAGGCAGGAACCGTGGACAGACAAATTGGCCTCTGGACCAGCGGTCTCGCTTTTGCTGAAAGGCTCAGGAAAAGCACTTCACTCCGATTCCTGACAGCCTGCTCCCCAGCGCTGGTCCTTCGCACCACTGGCAGATGTACACACCATCAGGTACTGCCTTCAGTCTCTTCAGTGGGGCTCCACAAACATCCCCAGCACACAATTTTTGCTTCCATCTGAGCAGAACTTTTCTTCAACTGCCATCACTTTTCAAGCCACTGCCAAAACACTCTCCCATGTCTCCCACTTCAGCCAAACCCAGCCAGTTCCTTAGCAGCAGGGCAGTCACTAGTGATGGCTTGACCCCAAATGGCACAGGAGCAAGGGCAGGGCAGGTCAACGTCATCTTTGCCAGAGGAACCTGGAAAAACTTCAGACCACGCAAGCTGATGATGGAGCCGGTGCCACCCACAGCTCTGCAGCGAGGAGGATGCAGGCCTGTCTAGCAAGCCAAGGGACACAATCCCAGGCTGAAGTGCAGGCTCAGCAGCAGGTGTTCCCTCAGAAATATTAAAAAGGAAAGTGCTTGGGATCTCTGCAGGTAGCAGCACCACTGAAAGCAGCCACTAACAGAACCGTCAATCAGCAGCTGATTTTACTTCCACTCCCTTTCCATCAACCTCAGTTTAACCCGCGAAACGGCATTTCTGGCTTAGAGCCCCGGAGCAGCGGGAGCTCACCCAGTGCCCACACCACGCTGCAGCCTCTCACCACTTTTTGTTCGTTTGGGCTTTTTTAGCTTTTCTGGCTGAACTGCGCCCGACGTGGCGGTGCGGGTGTCCCCGCACCCTCCGGACCCCTTCGAGCTACGGCGAAGCCAACTGCAAGGGCGCCGCTCTGCCCCGCAGCGGCTGTTGCAGGCAGCTCCTGCAACACGCGCCCTCATTCGCTGCCCGCACCAACACCGCACTCCAGGCTCGGCGCGACCCCTTTAAATATCGGCTGAGCCGCCAAACGCGGCTTTTACAAAAGTTAACGTAACGGACACCCCCGCCACCACCGGCCGGCGGCGGCACCGCTGCCCAGCCGCAGGAGAACACCCGAAGCTGAGGGACGGGCGAGCTCCCACCGCCCCGCGAGGGAGGAAGGGGCTCCCCACGTCCCCCAGCCCGTGGGCGGGAAGGCCCGGCCCCGCCGCACTACAGCGGCACGTGCGAGCCCCGGTTCCCGGCCCGTGGCCGCCGCAGCCTGGGGGATGGGGGGCGCCATTTCCCCCCCACACCCGGTGCGCGCGCATACACACCCCACACGCGCACACCACCGCCCCGCCCCCCCAGCCCGCGACCGCTGTCGTTACCCGGCGGGTCGGCGCCCGCCGGCCCCGTGGGCGCCATGCTGCCGAGATGTCACCGCCGCCGCGCGCCGCGCCGCGGGGCGAGGGGCCAGCGGGCCCGCGCGCAACCCGGGGGCGAGCACGAGCGGCAGCGTCTGCCGCGTCACTCCCTGACGCGCGAGCTCCGCCCAGAGCGCGGGCCGGGTGTGCGGGCTGCCCTCGCGTGCGGCGGCAGTTGCTGCCGTTGGCCCCAGGATCGGCGGACGGCGGGACGGGGACAGGCGCAGGGGCAGGGGCGGGGGCGGTGTGTGTCCCCGCCTCTCATCGACACAGGCGTGCTGCCTCAGGCGAGAGCTGCGGGACTCCGGGAGCGGCCACTCGGGCCCCGCTCCTGTAGGCCCGTTGTCGGCCTGGCCGGCCGCTGCGCGGGAGGCCGCGGCCCTGTCCTGAGAGCGGCTGTGGCGCGGCAGCACCCGCTGAAGTTGTTGGCAGTGGAGCGGCGGCCGCATCAGTAGCGGGCTGAAAACTCCCCCGAGGAGCCGGTTGGCTTTCTTTTTGCGGCCTGAGGGTGGCAGCTCTTAAATTTCCGCCTGAATGGGGATAGCAAAGCGTGATCTTCTGACTAACTGTCCTGACGTTAAATGCTGATAGCGTTAGATCCCCCTGTAGTTACTGGGTAATCCTTGTGCCGCCAGGCAGGGCTGAACAAAATGAGTTGTCCCCCTCACTGTGAGAAGATAAGGGGAAAGTTAAGTCTTTCAAATGGCAATAACACTTGTATTGCGATTAAAGTCTAACTTAGTGTTGAGAGGAAACAAATGCAAATACACCTTACCTGAACTGGAAATCAGACTTGCTAGTGATGTATGGATGCATGTTACTGGCACGTAAACTTGCAAACAGGTTTATACTAAAGGGATCGAGCAAATTCAGGCACAGTTTGCTTGATAGCCGAACAAAACAAACAAAATGTGTCCTATTTTTGTATAACAGTTTCACTTCTTTTCCATAGTCCATGATGATTCGCAAGTAACAAGCGATAAGACAAGAGGAAACGGCCTCAAGTTGTGCCAGGGGAGGTTTAGATTGGATATGAGGAAAAATTTCTTCACCACAAGGGTTGTCAAGCGTTGGAACAGCTGCCCAGGGAAGTAGTAGAGTCACCATCCCTGGCGGTATTTAAAAGACGTGTAGATGTGGTGCTTAGGGACATGGTTTAGAGGTGGACTTGGCAGTGATAGGTTTGCAGTTGGATTCGATCCTAAAGGTAATTTCTAACCCAAATGATTCTACTGTTCTATGATATGTCCTTTTAACTTCTTATCTGAGGATTCACATTTTAAAAGAAAAAAATACCTGCCTGTTACAGCTATCGAGCAGCCTCACAAACGTTACACTGCGTACAGCGAATGCTTGCTTGCCACAAGTCAGAATGGCTGAGGGGAATAACATCAGTGCTCATTTGAAGTGTTAGTAATTCAAATGCCAGCAATAAACACAAACAGCATTGTAATTTAAACTAGCTCATTGCTCAAAATATGAAAAGAAAAAAAGAAATCTATAAAATAGATTATAAAAGGTCCTTATAAAAGGACCAGCCTTTCCCCTTTTCCTTAGCTGTTTCAATAACAAAGCAAAGCAAATGCTGCAGGTGAAGATGCAGAGGCCAGTGGTTTTGTATTAACAGGAATGAACTGAGTTTGCTTCCCTCTTCCCGGCACCTGAGCCTCAGGTCTGTGTGGCAATGACAAAGCCTTTTATCAGCTAAGAGTATATGTTGCTACGTGTACCATACTTAATAAAGACTTCTGCATTTTCCCTGGAAAATTTTTAGGAGACTCAAAATGAGTTAAAAGCCATTAGTGTAGATGATGCCTGGAGGCTAAATGTTTACTCTTGAATTGCCTTTTGAGACAAAAAAACAGTTGCTTACAAACCCTTTGAGTCCAATTCGATCTAGGAACTTTAATAATCAACTATCACTTCAGTCAGTGGTGATGCAAGTACATATAAAAATGTAGCTTTATGTTTAAATAATATATATGTCTAATTCAGCTTCAGAAGAAATACAGGCAGCTTACAAATTAACTAGATAGTAGTCCAGCTTCAGCTGTAGAGGCTGTGCTGCAGTTTGGAATGCCAGGAGACATCCGTGGAGAGTGGACCTTGCCTCTCAGAAAACCGTTGCAGTGGTCAGACCAGGCTCCCACTGCAAAAATGTGTGCCAGAATCCCAGTGTAGGATGCAATGGTCTGGAAACCCATAAACTGCAAAAGCCTAACAACAGAAGTGGAATACACTAAACAGAAGCAAAAGACAGGTACTCCTAGAGACTGGTTAATTTATCACTTTTACAGAGAATTTATATATATTGTAAAGAAGAGCAACGCTTTGAAAACCGTTCATTAAGGGATAGGATATGCATTTCCTCGCTTGACTTTCTACAACCTCCAGCCTTTCTATCATGCCACATAACACACTGAAAATTATCTCTGGCAGCAACTCAGGTTAAAAATCTCACTGCCTCCACAGTTGCTTTGTGGTGGCAGATCTTTGTACCATAGCTCAGCACGGCCTTGTGTGTGCTGATGCAGTTGTTTGTGTAACTGTGCTGCAAAGTAGGTCAGTGGGGGGCGGGGGGGGAAGAAAAAAAGGAGCTGAAGATGTGAAGGTGCTTTTGAAAAGGATCATTTCACATATGCCAGTTACCCTGCAGTTTCACAACCACAACCAGTTCGAGCCAGTTTGACTGTGCAGTGCTGTGAAAAGTCAGTCCCAAATTCCACCCTGCACCATCCTCATATTCCCACGCTTTTCCTTGTGTGGCTGCTAGCCCTCAAACACAGTTCTTCCTTAAAGGTCAGTTTTCAGTGAGAACAAGTCTCTGCTCCAATTCGTCTGCAGCTGAACAGTCTCCGGAGCTGACACAGGAGCAGCAGCAGGAAGAGAGGACAGAGACTGTGTTTAATCTGCTTGAGTTGTACAGACAACTGAACGAACTCAACTGAGGCAAGATGCACTCCAGAGAGCGAAGGGAAGAGGAGTGAGTGGTTAAGGGAAGCAGTTATCAAAACAAACCATCCAACAAAGGAGTATCAACACAGAACTTCAGCTTTAATAGGATTTGCAGTGTTAGAGGATCTCAGATCCCTTCTCTTGGAAGAGTCCCAGTGTGTGTCCCTAACCTGCGGTTACCAGGATTTCTGAAGTATTTCTTTGAGAAGCTCTAATACTTGGTGTGTTTGCAGGAAACCTGCAGGGAGTTGCAGTGAGCATGCCCTTAAGCTTGCAAAGTGCTTTTCCTTTGTTTTACGGAGTGGTGGTGTTACTTGACTAAATTAGTCTGTCAAAATGCTGTTCCCTTTCATGCATTTAGAATAACACCAGGAGCAGCTTACAGTTGCTGAAGCAATGGAGTAAAACATCTTTAGTTTAAACATCTTTAAAGATCTGTAGTGTTGAAAGCAAACAAGGCCATCCTTGTATTTTCATTTTTTTGCCAGGGCCGAGGATCTGATTCACTCGTTCATTACTCTGCTTGTACACCCATGTATTCAAATGGCGAACTCATTTCTGCATGTGCAAGATCAAACACAGGGTTTTAGTATGATGCTCTTTTAGCTTTTGGGTCTGTTCTTTAGATACCTCCATAATATTCATTACGAAAATGTGCCTTTCATTCCCATCTTATCTGCCTTTATTCCTGAGGATGCATTTCCCAATGGACTATTCACAGAAGTAATCCTTATTTAAACAAGAACAGTGGGATTATTCATGTTCTTACAGAACAGCTTTATTTCAGAGGATTATAGCCGAGCGGAGCATTCACAGCACCATGCAGAAATCAGATTAATCTGATTTCAGAGCACAGCTCTTGGCACTCTCTTCTGTAAGGTTATTTGCCATACCTGCCACTTGTCCTGTTTTGTTGCAGTTGGATTCTTGCTCTATTTCAGATGACTAAACTACGCTACTTGGTTTTTATTTTCAGATTTTCCTCTGTGCTTAAGAATTACAGTTTCTGTTTAATAATTTTCTAGCCCCACAATCTAGAACGTGAATTTTTGTGATCCAAATACAAATTATTTGTTCTATTTAAGACAAATTATGATGTTAACATTTCTATTCCAGAATTAAAATATTACCAGAAACCAAAAGAAAGGTGATTGTTTCAAGATCAATTCTAAGCACACTCCAAACGCTCAAATAGCCTATTAAACATACACAGCTTAGAGGAATATCAACAAATTCATTCTACTTAGAGATTTTGAACTTCATTACTTTAAAAAAGCCCAAGTCTCCATCACAGTGAAAACAAACACACTAAAGTGAACAGAATATAACCAACCTTTTGCATCTCTTTAGAGGATCTGTGTTGATCGAAAAATGTATGAATGCCTAGAAGGGCTGAGATGCAGGCATGAAGAGGACTGGGAATTCAGTAGGGGGTGTAGTCTTACAGCTTATCTGCACAGTGTCAACTGCTTTCAACTTATTAGAGGCTTCATATGATTATGAAATTTTGCAGCATTTTTAAAACCATCAGTACGCACCTTTCAGGCATCCACATCAAATCCATAGGAGAGAGAGGAAGAACCACTGCAGGCTTGCCAGCTGCCTCATGACAGCAAGGGAAATGGGGAAAAGGGCCAGGTCACATGCAGCTAAATGTGTGCACTGAGGAAAACCTGCTCAGAGAGTTAGAAAGCTTTCTGCCATGGATGTGCATGAGGTTCTCAGGTTCTTTCTCCCTGTTAGCACGGCCTGGTGAAGTCTGAGCTGTGCTGCCCCTGCCCAGGTCAGGACAACATCTGCCCTGGATCAGTCTGGACTGGTTATGGAAAGAGGTTTCTGAAGGTTACCTCCTGTTCTCTTAATTCCTGGCAGAGCTTCTTGCCCATGTTTCCAGATATCCACAAGCTGAGAGGCTAGAGAAAGCCATTTATTAAGTTCTCCATCCAACAGACAGTGCCTCAAAAAGCAGTCAAGGCTGCAGAGCTCACTCTGTGAATGAGAACTGGAAGGTCTTCATGACAGAGGAGGTGTGAGGGTGATGACAAGGCAGGCAGCAGCAGGAACCTCACAAGCAAGGAGGCATTCCCACAGTACTCAAACAAGAAGAGCAGGTCCAGCCATGCTACCACATTCAGCCCACAGTCCAGTGATCACTAGACAATCCTTAGCCATGAGACAGGGCCAAGGTCAAGCCAGAAAGTCTTGTAGACTAGGCAAGACATAGTAAGCATACAGTATAGCTCAAGCAAGGAGCAAGGATGAGGACCTTGGTTAAATTCATCTCCATGGCTAATGTGTGTGAGGTGCAGGGGTGAAGGTCTGTTACATAGCTGTTTGAGGCAATTGGAGCCTGCTGGTGTACTTAGGGCCTTACCAATAGATAGGCTGGTTTGGAGATACAGGCATAAGAAGCTGAGGGGGACTATCAGAACACAAGCCATAGCCACACTTATGCTGCCTGTGCACTATAAATGGCATCACACTCAACCTGGCAAGTGCATCAGTTTGTGTTCAAGACAGCTTGAGATCTGTGAAAAATGTGTCTAGTAAGGAGAATTGTAGAAAGGTTTGGCCAACTTGGAAAGGTGGACAACATGAGAACTACAGACATAGCCAAGGAAGGTAGCCATCTGCATCCCGGTAGTCAAGATGTAGCACAGCAGGGCAGAGAAAAGGGACGAGCGCAGGTCATATGACATGAGTGGCATTGGAGAGCTTCCAGCAGTGCTCCTGGCTGTCAGTTGCGACTCCATGCCAGGGAGTGCATAGCCATTAATACAGATATCTTGCACTGAACATCAAACCTTTTAAGATTTTCTGCAAGGGCAGAGGGGATCCTTCTGTGTAAAATACCTTGAAAGACCAGCACCCTACTTGGCTTTCACTGACTTACACATACAAACAATCCTGCATGTTATCAACTACCTGTTAGAAAAGCACGTTTTGCAGGCAATTCTCTTTCCTTTAAAGGACTTTGAAACTGCACAGTTCATTCCATTTGTTTCAAAGTCTAACCCGCTAGGTTGCAGCCCTTTGTGAAAGCTGCTTATGATCATAGGCACAGCAGTGACATTTTCTCTCCCCTTTCCACAGGCAGTCACTATCTCCTCTATCTTCAAAGTGGTTTGAGCAATGCTGTCATCCTCGTGTGTTCAATTCATTCTAGGTAGGAGAGTGGAAACAGAGGAGAGCAGGAATGAGGTCAGGAGCAAGGAGACAGGAGGCAAGGATTTGAGTCCCAGACATGAGCTAGAAACCAAGTTGAAGGAACCAGTTCCAGAAATATGAACCCTTCTAGAGAAATGCTTTTGCTGGAAATACTAAGTGTGAAGAAAGAATATTGTTTTCAAATCAAAATATTAAATGAAATAAATAAGTGGTATGATATGATAAACTTACCAGAAGAAAAGAACCTTAATGCTGAAAGTGGTGTTGGTTCTAAAGCTCACCCCAGCTTCAGAAATTAAACTGTGAGGAAGAAGAAGCCTCTTGTATCTGCAAGCAGTATCCACAGCATGAACAAGAGACACTGACAGGGAATACTGCTCCAGGGCAGAGCCCTTCCCTTGTTATCAGTAATATAAATTTACATTAAAACAAACATGCCCAGAGTGTACTTTGTCACCCTAAAGGCCTATTATTTCCACCCTGTGGTTACTTACACAAGTCAGGTCTTATTCTTTGGTTAGTTTTCAACACAGAAGTGAAAAGTTTCTTCTCTAGCCCATAGTCTACAATAATTCCCTTTGATTTATTTTTTTCTTGACATCTCTTTTTGTCTTGTCAAACTAAAAAACTTACTTCTGGCCCTTAACACTTGTAAAACTTGAAATGCGTTGAGCAGTCTAAGAGCTGCTGACAAGTCCTCAGAAGTCTCTATTAGCATTACTATGTCCCATTGAGCATTTTCTGAGTACATTTGTGAGTACAGCTGGTTCTTAGATCAGGAGCAGTCTTTACACACTGCACAGCCCCTCCTCTAATAGAGTCTCTGTCAATGACTCGAGCTCTTGGGTGCTGTCGGAGGGCTGCAAGAGAAGGTAGATCTGAGAGGGCCCACAGTCTCCCTGTATAGTCTGGCATATGAAAATGCTCTGTGTTACCCTCTGCTTTCCTTCTCTCCGTTTGCACTTCTACACACACGCAGGGCAGGTACATTGGGAGCTGGCAAAGCTACCAGGAGGTTATGAAAAGGGTACGAGCTGGGGTGTAGGTTAATCAGGCTTAACTCCCCTCTCCCCTCTTTGCTGTGTTGAGCTAAACTCACCGCAGGCATGGGGATTTTGATGCCAGAAAGTGCTGGTGGAATAATCTGTGGTTTATAACTTTGTTTTCCATGTGGTACGCAAATGGCTTTTCATATACAGCTGGTGGCTGGAGAGGCATACTGTCCTGTCGATTGAAGGGTCTAATTTAGAAAGCACTTCAGGAGTAGCAGGTAAAGCTAAAGATATTAAATAAAAACAAATGGAACAATACTTTATTTATTGCCTTAGTACAAATCAAGGCCAGGAAGGCCAATGGCATCCTGGGGTGCATTAGAAGGGCTGTGGTTAGTAGGTCAAGAGAGGTTCTCCTTCCCCTCTACTCTGCCCTGGTGAGGCCACATCTGGAATATTGTGTCCAGTTCTGGGCCCCTCAGTTCAAGAAGGACAGGGAACTGCTTGAGAGAGTCCAGCAAGGAGCCACCAAAATGATTAAGGGAGTGGAGCATCTCCCTTACACGGAACAGCTGAGGGAGCTGGGCCTCTTTAGCTTGGAGAAGAGGAGGCTGAGGGGGGACCTTATTAATGTTTATAAATATATGAAGGGTGAGTGTCAGGAGGATGGAGCCAGGCTCTTCTCGGTGGTGTCCACTGATAGGACAAGGGGCAATGGGTGTAAGCTGGAACACAGGAGGTTCCGCTTAAATTTGAGGAGGAACTTCTTTACTGTGAGGGTGACAGAGCACTGGAACAGGCTGACCAGGGAGGTTGTGGAGTCTCCTTCTCTGGAGACATTCAAGACCTGCCTGGACACCTTCCTGTGTGATCTCATGTAGGTGTTCCTGCTCTGGCAGGGGGATTGGACTGGATGATCTTTCGAGGTCCCTTCCAATCCCTGACATTCTGTGATTCTGATCAAGCAGAAATAAAGTGTCTCCCTTCAAAATCTGATTCAAGGGAGCCTTGAGATCATTAAACTAGATTTAAGTTAACATCTCCACTCAGGAACATTTAAGCTGTAAAGGAGAACTGCTAGGAGTGGGAAGAGGCTGTTGCAGAAAGAGGCTAGTGACAGGGTTAGAAGGCAAAGTAATCTGAGACAGTAACGCTCGCAGGAAGAGATGCCCCCTCAGAAACGGCACGTGAGTGGCCTCTGCTAGAGGCAATCCTGTCTGCAGAGTAACGCTTTGGTTAAATGCCACCATTTTATAAAAAGGGGTAATAACTCTGAGCCAGGTGTAGCCATAAGCAGCTATTCCACAAGGACTCGGGCAGAATATTTATTCCACTATAGCTATTCCAGTTGGGCTCTGCAAATAAAGCCAACTGGGCCATCTGGATTCTTGGTCTGGCTTGAAGAAAAAATGAGTCTCATGAAAAATCTGCCCAAGCTCTTAGCAGAGGGAGAGTGGCAGGTCAGTCACAAATGAATGTTTTGGGTTTTTCTTGCTGAAATAAAATGAAAAAGCTAGTTACTTATTTTTTATGGAAGGAAGAGGTTTGCAGAAGCATAATAAAAGTATTTAATTTGGAGTGCTATTGGGACCAGTCTTCATAAGTTTAAGTGGCTGGTAGAAATATATTGATTGTTAAGGAGAAGAATGAAAAGTGTTAAAAAAATATGTTGGGTTTTTTTTAAGTTTACATTTGTGTTTTTGCCACAAGCATCATTTCAGCTTCTTACACATGCATATGCAACTATATTCTAATGAAAAATGGGAAAAATGAAATATAATACAGTGGCTAAGGAATGTAATGATACTTGTAAGTTTTTATTTGCATATCAAAATATTAACATTTCTTCTACAAGTCACTTCATATAGTGACAGATATTCTTTTGGAGTGGTAGAACTGTTTGCTGGACAGGACGGTCGCTTGCCGTCACCTTCACTTTGCTTTGTCACCTTCACTTAGCAAATAGCAAAGCTAAAAGTTAGAACTGTCATGGAGTGTTGCCCACAGACGATGCACAGGTAACAGCAGGACTGCTATTGAACATGCTGCACAATATGACATTCTGTGTCTTTGGTTTAATCCCAGGCGTCAGTACGCAGGACCTCGGGGATGTAGTGTCCAACAGCACTGTAAGTGCCGTACATATTCATTGTGCTCACCCGGGCATCCACCAAACATTATTCTGTGCCTGGTTTTCATTTAAATAATAAGGTTTGCTAAACACTTTGTTAAAACTGTGACTGGGGTTTTTTTTTGGTTTTTTATCTCCCAGGAGGTAGGATTTCCTCTCTCTTGGATTGCCTGCATTTTGCAAGCATCCTTCACAAAGCTGGCATCATGTCCATATGAGGAAAATAGGATTATAAATCCTGTCAGGTTAAATGTAAATAGATAATAAGGGTAACCAAAAAGATTTTGAGGAACAGTTTGCAAAAGATAAAAGCACAAACAGCATACCTTTTTTTTCAAGCATCTACAGTAGCTTGCTGGAGAATTTATAGGAACAGTAGGTCCCACTGAGAGGGATACAAAAACAGCTCTCTCAGAAGATATTGCTTTAGGAGAAAAACAGATTAAATTTTTGGCATCAGTGCACAGAGTTTCATAAGTTCCTGACCCACAAATTACTGGTGGTTCAGAGATTCTTCTGGGCACACATAGCCACACGCTGCCTCACTTTTACACTTTCCCATTTTGCCTGCTACTGGCAACTGTCAGAGCCAGGATACAAGTTTGACACAGCCATTCTCTGTTTTTCTGTGGCGAGTTTTCTTTTAAATTAGATTAATTTGGTGTGCCTGTACTGACAGTTCAGTCCCAATCAGGCATCTTATGCAAACGTTTCTTCTCCTTCTCTCTTGGCAGCAGACTAGCTAAGCCTGAAAGAGGGGACACTGCTTGTGGTCTGCCACTGGAACTCTTCTATACCTGAGCTTCTCACCCAAGTCACCATTACGCAGGAAGGCTCTCGCTCAGGAGAGAGATAACACATGATAACCACTCCTGAGGACAGTGCTGGAGGTCATTGTGCACTTAAAGCACCATCGGGTATCTTGGAGGGAAGAAAGTTTCTGTGAATTGGGGTCAAATAAACCATCCAGGTTTTGAAACTGAACAGCCAGGAGCAAGTAGATGAGGGATGGGTGGGTGTTAAAATAGCCTCAGGACATTTATCTCCTCAGGACATTCATCCAATATATTTTATTTCCAAGTACTTAAAGCAATATACTGATAATCAAATTTGTGCAAAGCAGTATTACAAATGTTAATGACATTTCCCAAAACCTAGCAAATTGGCAGAGGAATTTCTTTTGAAGCTTAGAATATGAAATCCTAGTCAAGCTCACCCAGAGAAAAGACTGGGCTTGTCATTTAATGTAGTGCTCTTACTTTATGAGGAAAATGAGAGGTATGCCTCATACTGGCTCAAGGTTTGTTGTCTACACATAAACATGCTTTTGTTGTGGATAGTAAAGGACTTCTAGTGAAAGTGTGTGGTGGGGTCCCTAATTCCACAGTTATACAATCACTTCAAGGTAATGTAAATAAGGGCTGCTGTTGGAAGGGAGAATCTACTGGTTTTAGCACCCCGGATATGCATTCCTAGCCAGCATAGTAACCAAACCAGGGAACTCTTCTATTTATCCTTAAATGGGATGATGGAAAAAGTGGAGACAGACTTGTCCTTTGTGTTGGCAGCCCACGCCTTGGCTTAAAATCAGGAAGGAATCACAGATTTTAAAAAGAGACTAATATAAAATAAAACCCAGTTCAGAACAGACTGTTTTCCTATATAAAAATATTTGGTCTGAAACAAGTAGAATCTCACCGGAACACACTGACAGCTCTCTGTAGTGCAGGCTTTACCCTGGGGAAGCAGCTCCTCAGATAAAACACCCTCTGAGCACAACCAGAAGGTAGACTGATGCACAAGCAAAGAAGCACACAGGTTGTTAATCATAAAACTTGGAAAAGAGGGCCACGGGGAATGAACAGGTATTTCAGTTATTCTGAAACCCTGTTAATATTTACCAAGAAAGAAAAACCTCAGTGACCACTGAGGCTGAAGCAACACTAGCAGTGGTCATACTGTATAGTTATAGTAGGTGTTGCATATTTGATATTTGAGCATTTTTGATATCTTAGGGGATGTTGGGATGTTTTTCTGACTCTGAAAAGAGCCTTTGGGGTGCTTTTTGTGTCGTGCATGGAAAGGTTCCTGCCACAACAGCTCCACCTCCTTTAGTGCTCTGTCTCAAAAAGCAGGGAAGGTTTTTCAGACATGGATCCTGACATAATACAGTAAATCAAAGACTGCTAAGCAGTTTTCACTGCTAAGAAATAAGTTAGCCAGGAATCAAAAGCACAGGCACATTGTGCCAAAGTTTCACTGTGCTAAACTTACAGCTGCTTTAATGTCATTTTCTGGTGTAACAGAAGCAGAGAGCCAGATCTAATACTTTACTTTTACTTTGTGCTCAAGATATGGAAATGATGCACAAGCTTTCTTGTTTGACTGAGCTGATCCTTCTTTAGAAGTAATTTCCATACAGATTATTCCCTGCTTGCTTTCTTTCTTTATATCAGACTTTCCCTTACTTCTTTTGAAGAATGACCTCAGGCTTGTTTCTCTCACAGAAGCCTAGAATTCCATATGACACCAAGAGGTGGAACTGGAAGTATTAGTGGAGATGTTTGTGGAAGCACACCAATGCTGGAGGCATGCTCCTAAGACCCTGTTCATATACCAGCAACCATTAAATACTTCCTTATGGAATTACTCTCAACTACAAGCCATTTAAATAACCATCCAAATCCAGCTGCTAACAGGAACTATTTTCCTCCTTCGTTGAGACCACTTGTGTCTGGGATAACCTCTACAGACACCAGGAACAACCTGAACAAAAGAGCACGGTCTCCTCCAAGAAGAGGGCAAACTGAACAACAGGATGTTCTGACGAAAATACAAGCTGCTAGGAGTGGCTGTGATCCAAGCCTTCTGTGGACAGTAGGTAAGAAGAGAAGTGCTGGAAAATCCATGAAGAAAGGAGGTATGAAGGTAGCACAGAGCTGACAGTGCTGTTTTCTACCTACATCAGCACCTTTCTGAAGATCAGTGACTGAAAATGATTACTACAAAATCAAGATTATCTTGGCAGGAAGTTTTTCAAAGAATTGTTGTATCCATGTGAAGTCACAGAGGACAGCTGTATTACAGTCATCAAAGCAACTTAAAACTTTACAGACTTTATTTGTATTTTAATTTATTCTATTACCTTCATTTACATGATCATCTTCACCTGCTGAACCTCGATTTGGTACATTCATTACCTTGGGCTCAGCTACTGTGCTTTTTTAATAGAAAAACTAGTTTTCTGCCAGAATTGTGTCAACAAAAAACGCCATTGAAACCACTGATTCCCAGTGTGAACAGAGTGATTCTGCAGAAAAACACAAATGCCACCTTCTAAAAATGAAGCCTTAGAGGAAAAGGAAATCTCTGTGTTAAACTCTTTGCCCCGGAACTTGACCATAGAATATTTTTAAAAATCTTGATTTTTACACACTTCAGGGTAAAATAATGCAGCTTACTTATTTAATCTAGTTACCACTAAAAATAATTGATGCTGTGAGAAATAACTTTATGATACATATGGGTTTTTCATGTGAAAGACATATTAAAGTCATAAATATGTTATAACATTCTTTGCAAGTACGGATGGGCAATTAATCCCTGCAGCTCTCAGCCACTGGTTCTGTTTGCTCTACTTTAGAAATTAGAAACCTGATATGGGAATGAAAATATTCTTTTGCAAAAGTCTGTTTCTCTTGCTGCTGATAAAGTTATCTATCTCTCACATGCTTTGATCAACAGAACATTAAGCTAAATGAGGAATTTATAAGTCTCTACCACACTATTAAAAATAGGAAGAATATCATGATACAAAAATTAGCAGGTAGAGAGCATGAATGACACCCAACAGATACTCTGTGCCAATTTTTAGCATAATCCTGCCTATAAGCGCTGAGATTTTGCTTTTGTGCCATGTTTGGAAGCTCAATGTTTTATTCTTCCAGTTGCATTAAACTGTGACAATGAGAGATATATAGATTTATTTTTAATAGGATTCAGCCTGCCCAGCAGTCATTTAGCTGGAAATGCCACTGCTTTAAGGCAGAGCTTCCTGACCTAGTTTGTAGAGGCACTGCCATGACAAAAAGAGATGGCACCGCACCATGTCACTATCAGCAGTGGCAGCTTCTGGCCAAGTGCAAGGCTGCACACACACTGTAGGAGATGTGATTCTAGCCCTAGAATTTTTCTAAGAAATCCTCTGCCGGCCTTTGTACACGAGGTGGAGGAGGAAGAGGTATTTGGTCATTGCCTGTACTGCTGTAGATCACTAGAGATGTTGTACAATCAGAGGCCGCAGTAGGCCAGCTTAGGCCCTTGACATAAGTCAGAGTGAATTGGCAGAAGTCTCCAGGATGCTTACTTTCCCTTGAGAACTTCAGATAAATAACTTTAACTAAGCTGGGAAAAAGAAGGGAGCTGGTGACCGCAGAGTGGGGAGTATCCTGTTGACGTCCTTGGGACGTGAACAGAGCAATACCACCTGTTATAACAAAGAGAAAGTTCCCAGAAAAATTAATGAGCCAATCAGTGTGGGTCTTTGAGAGTATGCATGAGCTTAATTAACCGCTGTATATAAGGAGCACAGATGTAATCAATAAATGGAAGCCTGCTGATCATCGCATATTGAGCGTCCGGGTTTTCCCTCCGTCGTGACACTGTACCCTCTGGGATTGTTTGGAAATTGCTCCCACCATATACACCTTACCTGCAGGGTACCTGCTTGAGGACTGAATTGGAATCATTCACAGATTTCAAAGCAAAGGCCAGTGAAAGCATCAATACATACTTAACATCTGCATATGAGGAAAAACAGAGATACAGAAAAGTTAAGGCCAACACCTTTAAAAGCTTTAGTGCCTCAGTCTCACTGAAATAAATCTAAGCTAGGAGTTTAATAAGCTATGGACATCTGTGCTCAGGTGACTTAAATGGAAACTCTGTTCCCCTCATTCTGAGCTCCATCTCACTTCCTGAGGCCATACCTGCCCCTCCAGCACGTAGTGACTGTTGTTCAGTGTACAGACATGCAGGACATACTTTTTGAACTTCTAGCAGACTGAAACCTCCTTTAATGTTCAGAAATACTTCCAGTTCTCAGAGCGAGCCACTAGATGATTGCCAATGACAGAGTCTCGTAAGGTTTTGAAAAGCAGACTTTATTTAATAGGCACATCATTGCTTTAATAGCACTGGGCTGCACAGCTCACGTCACCATTCGTAAATGGTTTTGCTCAGTTACATTGCATTTCCTCAGTGTCGGTAGGATTCAAGTAAAAAAGTTACTGCTTTTACTTCTCTATCATTTCTCAAGATGGAAAAAACCAGTTACAACAACTAGCACACAGGAGCATAATACAGACAGACCCACCTGCGACCCGGGAGAGGTCAAGACAAACTCTAATTTGAGCACTGAACACTTTAAAGCTGCGAGACAACCACACTACATTTGCTCAGATGGGATTCTGCATCAGGCAGGAGAGAGATGAATGTTGCCCACTAATACAACAAGGGACTTGCTTATACTGAGTGACAAAGACTGTCCATCACAGACAAGAATGAGGGTTTCAAAACAAAACAGCTCACATGAAATTAGCTTCCTTATTGCTTCTGATTATAAAAGTTGTACTCCCTCAGCTGTAAAAGTTAAAGGCTTAAAAGAAAAGTAATGCTTACAGAACTCTAAACCTGCAATTTAATCAGCTTTTCCCCCCTATATTACAACTCCTTGTGATAAGAGAAAACCACCTGTAAGGGACAAAAACATAGTGTTCTGGATTATTTTTGTAATTAAGTTGTTTACTTGGTTGATATATTTCTTCCCTGAAAAACTGCATTTTAAAATTTTATTAAATTCCAACAGTAGAAGCATACAAAATCAGAAATCATTAAAGGAAAATAATATTGCTCTATGAAAGAAAAAAGCAGGACTTCTAACATAGTTTTATGAACATCATAAAAGAAGCATATATGGCACTGAAACATTTTGAAAATGGATAAGTATTTTGTGGGTTTCAATGTTCTTAGGTTTTACATTCTATTTTGTGAATTGATATTTCCAAAGTTAATATCTTGCAGGTTTTTTTTTTTCTATATTTTCTAGCATTGTATAGGACAGACAACCTAAAACCAACAATGCAGAAATCTAGCGTGCTGCACACTTTAATATACACTAGTTACTTTAGTTACTAGCACTTTACACTGACGGTACCTACTGTATTTGTAAAACTCGTTTTTAAATCAGCTTGTCAAAGCTTTGAGAAGCAATCTGGGCAATAAGGTGGGTATTTTTAGTGTCTACCATGAATATGGCCAATTTCAGATTCAGAGGTCGCTCTCTCCATACAGTGCTGACGAAAAAGAGGTGTAATCCAGAGCTCCAGGAACAGAACCTGGGCCGGTGTACGGAGGCATTCTCTTGATGCAGTACTGAGCCTGCTCAGGAGGCAGTTCTCGACGTAACTCATCTGCCAGGATATAAGGCTGGGAGAGGGGAAAGGATTGACAAATTCAGCATGTATTCTTCAAAGACACTCAATATATTTATTTTCTGTAGCTGTGACTAATAAACTCAGACATCCTGCCTCTTTTCCTGAGACCAAATATTTTTTTTGGTAAATTCCATCCCTAATGATGAGCTGAAGGGGACAATCCTGCTAACAAACTGATCAGGTCAAAATCCAGTCTCAGGATATGTGACTGTGTACGTTAGCTACCGAGCACTGTGCCGCCATGGGTACACTGCTACTGCTACAGCTCATCCATGGATAGGTAGGCAGCATCTCTAAAGTGCACTACTGCCCCTTCTGCAGTGACAGGACAGAGACATTTTCAGTTAGATCCTGTAAATTACAAGGTCCTGTTATAGTTGTAATGAAAGATGCGTTATTGTTCTTAATGGTTTGCATTTATGATCTGAAGGACACCCTCTGTTAGCAGACTTGACATTATTTAAAATAGCAACATAATGAAAACTATTTTTTCCTGAGACCTTGGCTTTCATCTTCCACATGAATTCCTACTGAGAACATGTCTGGAATTCAAATGTAGCCCACAGTAACTGAGATCACAAAATCAATACAGTCAGAATGAGAAAATCAATAGAGCGAGCTTGGGCAAATAGATCTGTACTGCTGTGATCTCTCCTTTCTCTCTAGCAAAGGATTGGTTTCCTGGCAGAACTGTTTATGGCCCTGACTCCTCAGAAGCTCTTGTGTTGCCATTATCCTATCTCTCATCTTCCTATACCACTCACTTGCCAGTGGATCTGGCTATAAGGAGGAAAGTATGCCAAATACAGGAGCTTCCTCCATGTACCCAGTAACTAGAGGAGGCCTCCTCCTCCCACTCCTCCTCCCACTCCTCCTAGAACAGAGGGTACAGCACATTGCATCACCCTGTTGAAGGAGCTGTCAGGTCACAACATACACAAATTTGGTATAGGATTGTGCAACTGACCCAGGCTATGTTCCAGAGGGCCAAACTGAAACATTGAAACATCCAGACAACAGCGTGAAAGGCGGAATGATTTCCACCCTGATCAAGGCTGTTGTGTAGAAATAACCTGATGTACAATATATCCATTATACAAACAAACTGTCCAAGTCCTGTCTAAAATGTCTAATTTTATGTTGGTTCTTTGTGATATGAGGGTACACAGACCAAGCCTTGAATTCTGCACCCATTTCAGCTGAGAGTCTTGGTTCCAAACAAGAACTAAACAAAAAATGGCAAGTGCTTTCTCTGAAGTCTTACAAGCTGAAAACAAAGCTTCACTATTACTACAAGACTTGTGGAAGACTTTCAGCAAAGAAAGTCTAAATAGGAGAGCTATTGAATCCTTACAGCCAGCAGCATAATGACTGACCTTATCTGAAGCCAGGATTCTGAAGGAAGCTATCACTTGCTCAGCTGTGTCTGTGTCTGCTGTTTCTCTGGTCATGAAGTCAATGAAGGACTGGAAAGTGACGGTTCCTTGCCCATTGGGGTCAACCAGAGACATGATTCGGGCAAACTCAGCTTCACCCTTTCACAGAATCCAAAGGAAAAAAAAAAAGTGGTCACCGTAATATCAATCGCCAACAGCCCGTGTCCCTCATGAACCAGCTGGCACCAGGGATTACAAAGTCTTTAAAGCATCTTCCTGAGTTATGAACATGAATGTCAGAGTCAACGAAATGCCCACCCCTCTGTTGCAAAGAGGACTTGGTGCTTTTGAAAAATGTATTCTTTGTTCTAAATATATTGTATGTACCTTTCAATTAACTTTCTGCAGCTTCTCCCTCCCTCCCTCCACCCTCCCTCAATCCCTGTTTAACTTGTTTTAACACTTCATTTTCCACCCCATCCTAAAACCACTGTAATTTAGGTACTGCACAGGGAGGTGAAACAGTAGCCCAAGAAGCAGTGTACCTGCAGACTCACTGAACTAAGAAGCAAGGGAAACAATTCTGAAAAATTCATGTCAAATATAGACAGTTCAACTAAGGCTAATCCATTTTTTCCGGTAAAAAGAGGGAACTGGGGGGGAGAATTTTTAGGGGGAAAAAAAAATAGTGAAGGAAAGCAAATGCAACCCCCAAAGCTAGTTTCTGAGAATCAAACAGCATGAAAATCATTCTTCCTCATGCGGATTAAAAGGAAAAAAAAATTAATATCTGTTAATTTCAACTTTTAAAGTTTCCTTAATTCAAAGAGCAAATCAGTGGACCACAGAATATGGTTTTCAAGTGTCTAGTTTTACTTTTAACTTCCTTTTCAACCATTTGAAAATAGAGAAAAAGCAAAGAAACAAGAAACTGGTATCTCTAGTGTAAATTACATTATTAGTATTCTGACAACTTAAAAAGCTTTAGTATTGCTGTGGTTAAAGTTACAAGCAGTAAGCAGAATCAAATGCCATTGTTTCTTAAAATTCATACCAAATCGTAACCCATTGAAATTAAGCAAGCTCTGAAATCATCGTGGTCCATCAATCCATTCTTCCTCTATTGACCAAAACAACGTAAGGGATATAGAAAGGAAGGTTTGAAGAATCCAAGGTAATTTCCAGAGAGATGGCGAGTTTAGACCATTGGCATATTGGATCCAGAGTATGAACAGTATCCATTGATATTGCCCAAGCAAGTCACCAGAATCATCATCAGTTTTAAAGGAGGAAGAAGTAACTAACATATTACACACAGGAAACAGACATTTTCACCATGAAAAGTAACATCAAAAAAGGTCAGGGTAGAGATAAGGGAGAAGAGGAGGTGAATGAGACAAGAATACAGAGAACACAACCAGAGAAGACAAAGAGAAGAGCAAGGAAAAAGTTTGTTACTAAACTAGTCAAACTGAGGAGATGCTCAAGCTGCCTCCCTGATATGAAAGGTTCTGCATGGGATGCTATAGTGACTAAAAGTATGGTTAAAAACAGTCTGAAAATAGCATATTACTATTTCAAATACTCCACTCCAAAGCTAAGGTAAGTACACTATAAGAGCTGCCTGCTGACATATGGGAAATAAGTACAGGGATTTTCCCTCTGACTACAGGCTATCAAGACTTGGACTACAAGAGAGAGATGTGCATACTGGCTTAAAGGATGAGACTGGCAAGACTTCAAAGGAGGTCAGTTGAAGAGGAGGTTGCTCATTTTCCAGGCAATAACGTACCTGTGGCTAATAGCTGAGTAAACATTAAAAGGCATGATAGTAAGAAGGTAAATAAACGTTTCCGCTGTGTTGTGCTATATTGTAGCAGTTTGGAGAGAATTGTGTCATCCTAAATCAGGAGAGAGCAGCGGAGAACTTATGTTAAGTCCAAGGAAGGGAAAATTAGCAAAAGTCTGAGTGCAAGAAGTATAGGAGCTCCCCATAGTTATCTAGTGTAGTCCAAATAAAACATCTCAAACCAAGTAAAAGAAACAACCTGAAAAATCTTTGAAAAATGCATAGGAAAATATGGCTCCAAGTGATGCTGACAGTCCATCTAATCCAGTTGCCTTCCCAGAGGCAGGATCTTTTCAAAGCATTATGACCAATACATTGGAGTTTAAACCCACAATCTCTTTGGCTATCATTATATCGGCCTATCTGAAAACAGAACAATATCAGTTTCCTCTACCTGCAGGTAATTTCCAACCTGTCCTAGACTGATGAGGCAGGCTTTAAATTCATCAGAATGTAGATTGTCAGATTCATCCTAGCATCCCATCACAGGTCATGCATTTGGGAAAGTGAAAGAAAGAAAAATCACAAATCAGGTTAGTTGGTTAGTAAAGAACACTCTACTCTTATATTAATAACCATTAATGACCATGTTTTTACAGAAGTTCATGGAAATGTCATGTCAATCAATATATTGTAATGAATTACCTAAAAAGTGTACAACATTCACAGTTTCATGCTTTAGTTCTTTCCTTAGTGGAAGAGGGTCCCTACTTCAATTACAGAGTTAGAGCTCTGCTTCCTCTACAGGTGCTTTTCTAACATTTTGGCTGATAAGGCAGTTTTTATTCTGCTGAACTGCCATTTGCTTCCTTCACTTTCTATTGTCATACAGTGTATGTGAGATGCAGTAAAAAGATCACTAATCCTGGGCAAAACATTTTTTCCCCACTCAATTACTGTTACTTCACTCTTGATCTCATAATATTATTTAATATGCATATCTCAAAAGAGAGTAGAAGTACAAAAAAATTGATTCCTTGTCTAAATCCAAAATAAATTTGTAACTGACATAGCTTATTTTCGGTTATCTGTCTTCTTTAATAATCTATACAGTGAGTTTTTGCTTTGAAATCTGACTTTTAAAAAGCCCCACTGAATTCTAGGTTAAATAGCTCCAAGTAACACCACATCAATCTGGTTCATTGTTTTGAACTAATATTTTTTTCCATTTTGCAGGTCAAAAAATTCACACTAACTTCTTAAAAACAGACTGGCTCATCTTTTTCTTGCTGTTCATACTAAATGTGTTCTATCAGAGCTGTACTTCAGATTGAGTTAACATGAATACAATTAAAGAGATGTTCTAAGACGAAAAAATATTACCCTTACTGATTTTACAGACTGACAGATCCAAGGTTTTCCGTCTGCTAGATATTTGCCTGCTGGATGAATAATTTATTTTTGAAAATTTCTATATAGTTATGCATAACTAAAATTATAGGAGTTTTAACAAATGCCCTGGGTTTATACTAATAGGATAAAGTGGTGCTTTATTAAATTCATAGCACCATGCATTTTTGACAGATCATGCTGTTATTATATTGACTCCTTTTGCATCAACCTCCACCAGCTCCATAAAGGGAAAATGAAAAATAAAAGTGGGAAGTCAATGACAAGAGAAAAAGCAAATCTGTGAATCTGGAGCACCATTTAGTTAAAAGCCATAATCACAGTGAAGTTTTTTTTTCCTTTAGTATTGCAATTTTATAGGATAATTCCTGCCATAAAGGGTTCAGAATTGTTTATTTTATCATTCTGAAAATGTTAATCTAGGCTGGCTTGAAACTCTCAAAAACTGTCCTGGAGACAGGCTGTGGCAGGTCACACCAGGACTGAAGACAGCTCATTTTACCTTATTTCTAAAGCCAAAGATATTACTGAGTGACTGCAAACAAAATGATACAAAAACAGGAGCTAAGAGCCCAATCCTGTCCCTCCACCTCCGCTGCCAGGTGTGGGTAGAGGACTATTAGCTACCTGACGACACGAGGTGGGTGGGTGGTCAGTATGTGCTTGAGCTCCCTAACCAGGAACCCATGGCAGCAGCAGTCGGGCACCATGTAGCGAAGGGCACACGGGAGTAAGAGAGGCCAGCACATCTACCAAGAAAGCATTTGCTTTTGGAGAGGAGTGCAGTGGTCGTGCTGGAGCTCACAACCATCATCTGGTTCCGTGGGACTCCTCAGGGAGGGTCCAAGTAGTTGTGCCACATGCTATAGCAGGTTCTCACATTCTCATAGTGGTTTTTTTTAATCTGCATCATATATGGCCTAAAAAGGCATCTTTGCCTCTGCAGTATAGCAGAGTTTCATGGGAAACAATGGTATTTTGCAATTCATACATAGATCAAGTCTATGCAAGGGCTTTCTCATTGGGAAATAGTTCTTTGTATTTATTTTTATTGTTTGCAGATCAACATTAAGCACTGAAGTTAGTTTTTTGAAGCATATAAATAGCTTTTCCTTGTTCATCTTTTCCTGCCAATACAAAGTAAAACACTGAAATCCTCCTCCATGTTGCATTATTAGTCCCCAGAAATCTTTTCTTTCCCCTTTGCAATTTATATGTGGCCTTATAAAATGAGGGAGCTTCTGAGTCAGAGTAATCCACTCTTAAATAGGTCCTTCAGTTTCCTGAATGCTAATTGACCTGCATAAGCAGGTCATGTTGCTCATTTAATAGGGAGCTGTTGTTTTTCTGTTAGTAAAATATAGGGTGGCACGATGCTATTGTTCTGTGTTCAGAGCTCCTACTCAAAATCTGTGGTTTGCACAAAAATCAATAGTAGAATATGTTAACAGCCATTAGGATATTACATGCAGAGCAGCTGCAGATATTTTATCACATACTCTGCAATCTTATTTAGAATCTACTAAATATAGTGAAGCTGAAAAAGGAATCCCTGCATAAAAAGACTTCAAAACCAATGACTGGCAACTTATCTGTGTTGGTGTCCCAATTTGTCTGCACACCATAAATCAGCTATGCACCGTTTTGAACACTTCTAAACTGCTTCTGTGATTCAGACATTGCGTCCTACTTTCTCTTTTTTCCTCCATGCAGTCACATTAAGGAAGGAAATAAACCAGCATTGCTAAAGATTTATATTTATGCCTACAACTAGACTGTGCCTTCAGGCACAGCCTCCAGCAAGAAGCAGCGGGTAAGCAGCAGCATCCTCAGGAATAACCTCTGGGGTACCAGTGTGTGTACATGGCTGTTGGAAACACAAGAGCCTCGAGGGCTACCCCCTTGCCCCAAGGGAGATGGTAGCATATTTACCTCTTGCCTTTAACTAGGATGATATGTAATACTTGCTGTGCTAGAACATCTTTGCTGTGGATGCACTGAAAAAAACACAACTCATCCTGCCCTTGTAATTTTTATATTCATGGTTCTCACTTACTCACTGTAGTTAAAGAATTAGGGGCACGTAGCCCCCCAAAAAACCCTCTTGTAAAATACCAAATAGTTTTATTTCAAATATTCAATATATAGCAGCTATTTAAAACAATTTACCCAATTATTTAGCTCTCTTTCAAAGCACTAACAACTGCAAAAATTAAGCCTTATAATGTATTATGAACTGTATGATTTTTTTAATTTATATTCTTCCTGGGGAGGAGGATAGGGGTTCCTTCCTCAGATTTATAAGCAAATGAAGTTGTTCCTAGAAGCACTCCATAAAACTTCCTAGCTTTATGTGTACCAAAATATATTCTTCAAAATGGGGAAGAGAGCTACTCTGCATAATAGTACTTTGCTGACATCCTCAACACACACTTAAATTGGAGAAATGTCACAGAAATCAGAGCTATGATTCTATAGCATGCATGAATTATTCTGTTGTTCTTAATGATTTAAAGCCTACCAGTCAGGGACAGTATTAGTTTTTGGGCTCTTTTCTGGTTATTCATCATTGTGAATAGTAGTTCAATTTTTTCAGTGCATTTTTTAAAATGTCAGACATTCAGAAATGCTTCTAAGCACAACAAAATTATTACATTTACTACTAATTCTGTCTGACATGGAGAAGTCAGTATTTTTCATGTTAGTGCTTACATTCAGATGATCCAGTTTAATCTTCATTTTTATTTAAGGTAATTAAGACCATAAAAGAATCCATTACTGCCTTCTCTATCTAAACTCCAAGTTCAGAGTCTTCATTATTTTGTGTACCCTGAAGTCACTCTGAAGCACTCTGGATTTCCTTTATTCACCAACACTAAATAATTGAGTGTGCAAGGACAAAGGAAGGGTATATAAATGAAAAACAAGCCTGCCTTTCTCCAAAATGTTTGTTCAATGTCTCCTTCTAGCCTGCATAGATTGGGTCACATCTACACATTAAATTACAGTGTAATTTAATCAATATAAGGTTCACTTTTATCAGTGTTTCTACTATCTGTCCCCTGCAGAAAGCCTGGCTTGATGGCTGAGTGGTTTTAGATCTTAACCTTCTTCCTTTCTTTAACTTGCATCATGCTACTAAGAATGTAATTGTTGCACTGTGTCAGTGCAAAAGTCCTCCTGGAACAATTTCCCATGTCTGATGCTAAGGGAAGGAGCATACTAAAGGCTGCATATTCAAAATGGTTCTTTCCTTAATGTCATCTTTCCAGGCCTCTTTTTTAAGGCCTTTAGGTTGTATCTGTCATGGGGAAGTTAAGGTCTGCAGTCCAGGCCCAGGCTGTTGAGGCCATAGATGAAGCATCGATCTCCTTCTGCTTCTGACCTGGCCACTCGGGCTTCCTGCTACAGAAGCAAGGGCAGAAGGGACACTGACTGAAGCTGTGACTCATTATAGCCTGAAGAAAGGAGACAGCCAGGGATAGGCAAGAATCTAAGAGCTGGGAAGCACTTGTGTTGCCCATGATTGCCATAGCCCATCTCCAACCTGCCTGCAGCTGTGTGACACCAGCGCCCTCTTCCAGGCCATACAGCTTTGCTCTATTGTATCCTTCAGCATCTCAAAGTCTTGCTGTATCTACAAAGCCTGGAGTTCCATAACAATGGGGCTGGTTGGTGTAGAATTTAGCTTCTCCCTTCAAGACCTTCTGAGGCACCAAGAGATGCCTGTAGTACCTCCCCAGCCACTGAACCAGCCTGGAGACGAGCGTGGCAGAGAACTCATCTATGAACTACAAACATACAGGGGATGCTAGAAATGGCCATCTAGTGTAAGATACACTGGGATTCAGCCACCTTGCTTCCTTATCTTTAGGGAGCTGTCAAATCTTTGTGCAAAGTCTCTGGTTTCCCTTAATAGGGTCTTGCAAATACTGGCGTGTAATTTATCCAGGCCTGGTACTCTCTCTGCTTTTAATAGCTCTAATTGCTCAGTTATCTGCTCCAGTGCACAGGGAAAGCCATTTAGTATGCTACTTCCTTCCACCCCAGGAAATTTATCTCTGCTTCTGTGATGTTATCTTCTGCTTTCTTAGAAAATACAAAAAGGAATTATGCTGCATTAAGATTGTCCATAAAATCTGTTCCTGGTTCCTGAGTAGCTAATCTTTCCTATGCTTGTGTGTTTCTTCAGAAAGCAGAGGTTTGGCAATTCTGCTTTTCTTTCTAAACAATTAAGGATATTCTAAAGAATATTTAGCAGACTCTGACTGTCAGCATCCAATGCACATCAAGTGTAAGTCCAGGTATGGGTAACTATTTTAAGTAGAGCTGGACAAACAGGATGTCAGTGAAAACAAAGTGGCATTTTGCTATAGCCTGAAATTATTTGAAGGAGCCGCCACGTGTGACAATAGAATATAAGTCCAGGGTTAAGCACAGTCTGCTAACTACAGGAATCTGCACTGGGAAAAAGACAACAGCCTGGTGCTGCATCACAGTAATCTTTTTTCAGCATCTGAAACGTGAACGTGGTTTTGAAGGTGGGTTCATGTGAGCACAGAACCAGCAGCACTAACTCATGTACAGACTGTTCTCCAGCTGGGGATGTCAGATCTCTGCCTGCATGTATTTTGCTATTGTGCCTATTAATAGCTATCTTTTTAACCCTCTATCCATCAATACTGTGTAACTCACTGTGTTTCTTCACACTACTGTTTTCATTCCTACTTTTTTATTCATCCTTGATTAGATAACTGAAAAAAACAGCCTCTTATTTCCCACATACAGCCTAAAACAATAAAGGATTTTCCTTGACAGCTATCAGTGCCCCAACTATATTCCCTACAAATCTATTTCTAGGGAGACAAGTTGTGATCAAAAGAAAAAAAAAAAACAAACCCAACAAAACCAAACTATAATCCAGATTACAGCTAAATTTGATGAGATGGAAGCAGCTGGCAAGTACATAGAACATGTTCTACACTGCCTTAAAATAGAGGGGCATGTTATTTTCCAGAACACATTGATTTATCCAGTTCTGCCTGTTATTTGAACAAATACTCAACTGTATTAGCAGAACTATAACTTTGCATTACATTTAAAGAGTAAAAATTAGTTTTTATCATATGTGTACAATGCCATGATTTCATAAGGCTGTAAATTCTTTGTTAACTGATCTTTCTTGCTGTTTTAAAAAGAGCCCATTGCTACTGCATTTGCAGTTTTTAAAAGACTTACATTTGGAATGAAAAGGAACTGGCTTTGGGAACAATAAATATTGCTAGCTGGGAAAAAGCAGGAGTACTGTACCCTGTCAAAATGATTGAATGATGCTCTGAAGTCATTCATTTGTTCCTGGGTGATACCCTTGGCATCTCTTGTGAGGATCTGAGTCTCAACCTCATTGATAGTTCGAGCAATGGTGGTAAGCAGGAGCTCCCATCCAACACGGATGTGCTACAAGAGAGAAAATATTTATTAAAGAATCAAATATATTCTTCTAAGAGTATAAGAAAGTATAGTAAGCAAAAAAACAGCTCTAAATATTTATGTGATACCTTTTCCACACCACTAACTCTATATTATGACCAAGGATCATTAAAAAGAAAAATGACTCTCAGAAAAATATGGAACTGGTTTCTAAATGGGTACTTCTTCAGTAAAAGTAAAAATAAGTGAAAATAAAACAAGTCTCATGAGATTATCTGAAAGCCCACCAAATTCCATCCTCTGTTGCAGTCTCTTCAGATCAGGGAAGGTAGTTCTATGGCAGAAGAGGGCAGAATAAACTAGTAAGTATGAAAGGGAGTACATGGCTTACCTCCATAGTATAGTTGGTGTGTTTGTTGTCAAACACCAGGGCTTCTTGTATAAGCTGATGATCTCCTTCCAGTTTGTCAATGTTGTGTTTATAATTAATGATATTGTGCTCATATTGCTTCAGCTGATTCATCTGGTCCTCTAAAGGCCCTGTCATTTCAATAGAGCTGCGGGCAATTTCCTGTCAAAAGAAACAAAGACAACACCCGGCCCAGCAAAGTTTAAGCTCCAGATTTGGTAGTTTGACCAAGGTTCACATAAATATGTAATATTTTCATACTAGGAAGCAATAGTAATAAAACCTTCATACAGTGAAGAATAGAAATTTTACTGTAAAAAACACATTTCAAATGAAATGTGGCATATTTATTTCTTGAATTAGTATTGAGACCCCAGCAATCCTGGTATCTTTCCTTTACAGAAAGCAGAAGCTAAATACTAATTGTTTAGTGATTAATTTTTTCAAAGCTACGTCTCCTGCTCAAGGTACCACTTGTACAAGCTTCCACAGTTCATCTTAACAGGTGCTAAATACTTCAGGATCAAACAGCTGGTGAACTATCATGGAGATTGCTGTTGTCCTGTATATAAAGTTGAGATAAAAATGTATAAATCACTTTGTTTGTCAGCTTCTGCATAAGAGTTGGATGCTCACCTCCATCTTGGTCTGGATCCATGGCCCAATGACATTGGCCTGAGCAGCAAACTGGCGACGCAGGCGCTCGTTGGCATGCTGGCGGGCTAGTTCCTCCTGCAAGGATTGATCCCTCTGAGGCACCAGCTGCTTCACCTGTTACAGAGGGAAAGCACTAAGTGTAAGCAGGCACAATGGAATAGTTTAAAAACAAATGGAACAAATAAGTCTACAGTTACTAATTTTTCTTATTGGTCTGAAGTTTGATATCAGAAAGACAAGACAGAAACATGATCGCTGGTTTATTTACCAATTCTGTGCTAACATAAGAAATTGCTAACATGCTCTTGGGCAGCCTGACCAGAGAGACTGACATGGAGAGAGAAGAAATTCTCACCTCTGGCTGGAATCAAGTTCAAGACAATAATTTAATTTGAACTGCTGTTAGAGCAGTTAATTTGTTTTTCTTTTGAAACATAGGTAATTTTTCAATCTCTAAGTAAGAGTTGGTACAAAATATTTTATTCGAGCACAGCCATTATGATACAATAATATGAGACACATTCTGTCCTGTATATCTGAAGATCTCTAATACATTGCAAATGCTTTTTTTGGCTTACCATTCTGGATTGCCCTGGGAAATTCTGAACTTAGTCCTTATTGCTTGGTTTTTAACCCATTGAGGGTGTGTCCTTGTCCATGTAAATTTATGTACTTGGTAAATTCATACATTCTACACAATCATTTACCTCCACCATATTATCTGCCTTGGTTCTTAAAGTTTCTATGATCGTTTTAGAGGCCTCTCTTTAATCCCTCCCCAATATTTTTTAAGGTAATTTCAAATTTCAATCTAATTGGACGGAATATTAATGGTCAAAATATGCTAATTTTTTACGACATTTGTGAAAAGCAGCATCTGGGTAGAAGAGACACATGAACTACTGTTTATACTGAGAGAAAGAATACAATCATTTTCTGTTCTTTTGACAGCACCCCCTGGCCCATCTGCTGGCCAGTCACCAGCTCTGCATTAGCCCCAACACATGCTTCTCTTGCCCTGCCAAAAAGAACACAGATAGTATTGAGTGATGGGGAGCAAGGGATACTGTGAAGCGAGCCTAGCAAATGTAAGGGAGAGCATAAGATACTGTAGAAAGTGTATTCTGGTATCTGATGATCTAGAATAATTTACAGATTTATTGTAAAGGTCTCTGAATATTCTCAGTATTCCTAAACTAGAATACTATGTTACAATGCCCTTTATGTATTTAGCATACATTACCTTTTCCCACTTGCTACGAATCTCTTCCACAGTAACAGTGCTGTAAGGGTTGGTTGCGCTTATTCTCATGTTGTAACTCTGAATAACTTTTTCAACTTCGTTCTGGATTGACAGAATGGCCTGTCTTTCACCATCTGCCTCTGGCAATGTAGCTTTAAATTGATCATGTGCAGAGATTAAACTCTAAAATCAGAAACAGAGAGGTAAAACATGGAAACTTTAATGTTTCTTCAAAAATCTGGAAGATCTGCTATAAATAAGAACAGCTCCTCCCTCAGCCTCTCAAACACCCTGTCTATAGGTATCTGCAGATACAGGAAATAATACATGTAGATACATTCACGGAACAACCCTCATCAACTTTATCAGGACCATCACTTCTTCCATGGTCTCTGGAACATGTTTTCATACCAATGAAGAACCCTATTTATAATAGAGCAGACATGACCTATCACAAAGAAAATGTCAAGACAGACATGTGGGGTTTTTTCTTACGTGTGTTCTGCTCTCCAAGAATGAAAATCTTCCTTTCTCGTTTTCCCTATGACTGTAAGCCAAAAAATACACAACCACTTACCTGAATTTCCTCTATGCTATGAACAATAAACATGTCCTGTAGGTCTTCCATAGCACCTTCCATCCAGTTGTTGAAAGGAGCAGCTCTTTTGGCAAACTCCAGGTGAAGCTGATCAATCGTTTCAAGCAATTTCTCCGTCCTCTGTACAGGTTGGGAAAGGTACATTCCTCTGTTACCAGGGCAAGACCTAACTCCACACACATACCCACCCAAGCACAAAGTCATGCCTCATCTTTTCAAAAGCAATGGATTGTATTGTTGACTGATTTCACCACCTGCTTTAAAGATTCCTACTCAAGGCAACAGGACTAATTGAAGTAAATATACTCTCATATCCAACTTGTTAAAAAGGGTGTATGCCTTTGAAGGATAACAGGTAAAATAACTTTTTCACTACTGGTATTTTTGTTCTTGTGATCTACCTGCAAATCAATTAAAATTTGCTAATCTTGTTTTAGTAATTTCTTTTAAGTATAAAAAGCAAGAGTTAGACATATGCTTTCCCCCTTGGCATACACGTCTATGACTTCCTGTTTTCTTACGGAACAAGGTTTTGGAAAGTATCTCAGTGCTTTGGAATACTCACTACCAAAAAATTAACCCAGTGCTGTCCATTATCCTGTACCTCACCTGATTAAGCTCAGACAAATATGAAAAGGTAAGCACCTAATGGATTTTGTTATCCTTGCTGGACATCAAATTCCCAAAGAGCGGTGCTATAAACCGCATGCCGTTTGTTCCTGCTTTAGAACTGTCCTTGGCAGCTGAGCACTGTCAAGTCTGCTGTGAGCAATTCAATCTGTTTGCACATGAAACCACAGCAAAATGAAATGGAGATCTGAGGAAAGGGTTTATTGCTGTTCAGATTCCAAAATGGATGCTAAATGCCACTGTTTCCAGGTCTGAAACAAATGGTTTATTCCCCCCTTTCCTGCCTCAGCTGAGCTGCTGATCATTGTTGTATGGTTTACCTCCAGTGCCTCTCTCCTTTTCTGAGTAAGTGTTCCCAGGCTGTCCCATTGGTCACATATCTTTTGGCATCTATCATTGACACTTGCAGCATCATGGTAGTCCAGTTCACTAAGAAAAAGTGAAGACAAAAATCTGTGTGACTTTCTGAAAGACAGGAGCAACTGCATTGCCCACACTCTTCCACTGGCCCTCAGTAATTCTTCCCCTCTTTTTTGCAATATCTCTCCTCCAGGTAAGCAAGTATTGCAGTATAGACATGTGTGACCTAGATAGTCAGTATTTCAAGAAGCATGGCTCAGGAACAGGATCAACCTCCACTGTTGTGAGAAAAATCAAGCATCCATCTGTGACATCCAAGCATTAAAGACAAGGTGTCTAACCGTCTTTGTCTCAGCTATTCCTGTGGCACAAGCAATTTCATCTCCTGAAGACCAGAATGCAGCAGTCTGGGGCTTTATCAAGTGTTTGAAGATTGGTACAGTTTTAAATTAATTGCCCTGAAATATACATTTTGTTTTAAATAAAGCAATGATCCTTTACAGCCTCATATAGTCTGAAATTATTTGAGGAACAGACCTCAGGTTGCATTCAAAGCATCATCTCTCTCTCACAGGCCTGGCAATACTAATAGGGGTGCCCCAGGTCTGGGGCACAGAGAACAATTTTCATCTTCCTCTCCAGGAACTCCTCACAGAGCTACACCCTGGAACTGGCTGGTTCAGAGAACAGGAATCTCCAGACCCACGTATGCCACCAGCATGAATCAGTGCATTCACAAAGGATGTAGCAGTTCACATTGCTTTTTCACCTGACTAATAGGCTTATAGTATCCTGACAAAGCAACTTACTATTCTGCCTAAGATTGGAATAACTTTTTAAGGCTCTGTCCTGAGATTGTGCACTGAGTCTGTTTCAAATTGAATTTTTGATTTCAGTGGTAGATAATCCCCTGGGTCTGCTGCAGCCATCGTGACCATAATAAAATACATGTGTTTGGCACTTTGGAAGCTCACTTTTATTGGTGTATCATCATCCACTGAATTTAGCTCTTGGCTGCTCCTTGAGGACACTTTGCCCAGTACTAAACATTGCAGAGATTGTGATTATGTGGCATGGCAATGTGAGGCTACAATTTACTTTAAGGCTTGAACAAGACATTAAACACACACAGAATTTGTTCCCTTCTTTTGAACATTCTTCTCTAGGCAATTGGCAAGAGGAATGTACAGATCCCTTCCACCAGTAATCACAGAGGACAAGATGAGAACAGAGGTAGCCTTCCTCCATGAAGCTGCCCTGTAGGCCAGGGGCAGTGCTCATACTTCCTCCTCTAAGCTCAGTCAGAGCAATCTGCTTCAGGATTGGGAAGTTGAGAAGTATGTGAACCATTCTGTTTAAAAGAGGCTTCAGATGTGCTGCAATCAATCAACAGTTGACAGTGGAGAATGGTAAAACAAGTAAAAATAAAATGCCATAACAATTTTTAAAAATAACAAAAATAACCCAAAATTGTGAAAGTAGAACTGTTACATGTAAGGAGAAAGCTGCCAGCAAGCCATACTATACAAGGGCTCTGTAACTCAAAAACTTGCTTCCTCCTTTAGAGACAGTCTTTTTGTTAGCCTTCAATGGATGCAACAAAAGCCATCTACTTTTTAAGAAATTTTAAGTCAGAAGCATGGAGTTTTGGATGAAACAGACTAAGATATATTTTGCTGCTATGAATTTTTGGCTGGAAGCTGGGGTTTTTGTCATTAGAGCATATTGAGATTTTTAGATGATGTTCCTGTGTGAGCTGTGAGCTCACTAACTCACAAAGTGGATGGGATGGGGAGATTTTTATTCTGGTCTCTTTTTGCATACCAAATCTGATATATCAGAATATGGACAGGGTATTTTTCCAGTTACTACAGGTCACATCCCTGGAAGTATTGTAAATTTTATTTTTTGCTTCAATGGATCACTTCTCTCCTTTTGTTGATTAGGATAAGAACAGGTTTCCCCATGAAAGTGAGGGACTGATTGTACAAGCTCTGATCAAAGTTCTGGAAGGTAATGTGCAACATTCCTCCACCAGCTCTGCCAGGGAGGTCCAGTCATTCACCATAAAATCTCTGCTATCCTATTTCTTCCAGGAATATGTGCTGTGTACAAATCAAAATTATCAAAATAACTTTTTAAAAGGGCACCTGTGGGTCAAAAATTGTAAGTTAGATCACCAAGTGACATTACAAAGTGTAGCTCCATTGCCTTTCTGGGCCTGCTGTAGTTTAATTCAAGTAAGTGTATTATATGTGTGAAAAAAACAGAATTTTTCTGCTCAAAGCAGGAGCAGAGGAAGAAATAACAACTAACAGGAGATTATTTACTTGGAAATAAAACACAGGTTTACATTCCTTGTCCTATTAATTTTGTGTCTCTCTCGGCAACGAAGCTGTGAAGAGACTAGATTTTGTGAAAAGAAGTTTTGCTTATCATGCATACATAAAGTACTCCTGCACACGTGTTACAGAGCTGTCATTTCTATTAACTTCGTTATTTGAAATCTACAGCCTTTGGAATTTAAAAATCCTTAAGCTATTCCTATTGATCTTACAAGTAAGTCAATCTTATCTGTAAAGAATTAAAAATTTAGTCAAATTTTGTCCTGATCCGGAGAAGCACTTCAGTATGAGGTCACTTTAGGAACAGTGATAGTGTCACAAAAATAACCTGCTGAGAACATGCTTTAGCACTACTTCAGAACCAGGCTCATGTTAATCATGCACGTAAGCACAATTTGAGCCCAGGTTCCTAGAAGCAAAAGGACTCTCCAAATCAGTGCTACAGACAGTGGTGGTCTTGGCTGAAAATGAGTTGCTACAGTAGAAGTGATGGACATGCAAGAAACTACATTCCAAAATTTTTGTCTTGATGATTGAAAACATTGAAATGAGCATAGAAGACCATAAATGAATACAGCATTTCATATGACAGCTCACTCAAGTCCTATTTAGCATTTGCTATGTCATAAATGGCAAATCCCATTTTAGAAATGCCTGACTTTTACCAGCTTTGTACATAGCCCTCTCCAAGCCTTGTCATGCCTCATTGCCATGGATTTCGAAGTCTATACAGGCTGGAACACAACAACCTTATAGCAGCATCCTGGCTGGAATCACCTGCTTGCACATACACATAAATCCTTTATCTAAATAGCATAAATCAACAAGCTTTTAGCAACTTTAACCTTAAGCACCCAGTGGACAGAGCTGTTGCAGAAGAAAATACTAGAACAGACAGGAAACTAACTGGTAGAGTTCAAGGTCACACAGTAATTGTTCTCCTTTGAAATAGCAATATTAGGCAGCCGAGAGATTGTCTAAAACAGAATATGGAGGGGTACTGACTTGGAATTTAGACACAGATGATGATGATTTCTGTAAGGCCCAGATTGATTTCAATAGGCTTTGGATCAGGTGCCAATGCACATTTCTTAGCATTCAGACATTAGTCAACCCTTCTTTAAAAAAAATGAATGAAGAAATAAATTAGCATTTTCCTCCAAAATTTCATTGTGTGAGGAATTATATACAAATAATTAAAATCAATATTTAAATAGAAGCTGCCCATTTGCTTGCAGCTAATAATAAAAGTCGATCTTTATGACCTTTTATTCAGTGTTCTATAAGGGCATTAAGCCTCACTGAGCTACTGAGTCTCAGTGAAAAATCAAGCACTGAGAGCCCCATTGTGTGGAGAAGCAGAGAAGTCAAAGTAGAGCATCCCTAAAAGCAGTGGGTTTTCAGCACCTTTGCAGCCCAGGCCACAAATAACTTAACTTCACACAGCAAATTACTGAAACAACTGAGAAGAGGCAATCCTAAAATAGACAGGATACGCTGTTCACTGGCCTCACCAGAGGTAAAGGACACAGGGTTCAAAATGCTGGTAAGCAGATGCTGTGCTATGTATACTACATTCCCAAAGTTTCTCATCACTTGTAAAGCTGAAGCTGAATTAACAATGACTAGGTGTTTCAGAAACTTTTGTTAGTATAAAGTGGAACAAATAACTCCACAACAGAGATCAAGGCATGACAGATGTTTCATAAGCTCCCATATTCAGGGAAATCTCCATTCTCTGTGTTTTTCAGACTTTTTTCACACTAACTAAAAACCAGTACTTACTCTGCCCACTATGCTTTACTTTTCCTCCTTTAAGTAATCTTAGAAAAGAGGATTTTTTTTCTAAATCTATTTTAATTCAACAATTACTGTAAGTGCTGCTGCTATCAAATATAAACTATATTTTTAGACAACTCTGATTTTTAAATTGTAAATGAATGTGGAGCTGTTTACGAGTCATGGACCTTCACAAAGTGAAAAGAGGGTATGTTTTTAACACTTATTTTTTGAATAGTAACTGTTTTGCCTATTCAAGAAGGTGAGAAACTGAAACTTGGAGAGCTGAAGCCAAGGGCAGGAATCTGAGAATTTTGATCTTGGCTTCTGTTTTGACCGCTACTGCACATTTGTTCCTGTTGGCTTTACAGATTTATACTGCGGGTGAGCAATTAAATTATGTGCCAAATTGCTAAGATCAGGAGTAGTGCCACTGTTTGACAGTACAAAACCACTGCAATTAACTGCATAAGATTATAAAACCAAATGTGCTTAGCTTGGGGTACACACCAAGACAACTTTACCAGAATAGAGACATCAGTATGTAACACTACAGTTCTGTCAGTGTGGGCAGAGCTTTGCTGACAAAACTGCGCTTCACCCAGGTGAATTAACAACCTTCCTACAAACAAAAGCAAGCTCCACCTATAAAAACAGAGTTTGGCCAGAGTAACTGCATCAACACTCAGGACTTCTACTGCCACAAGGACGTCTGTCAGTCAGGGGCCTTGACTTTTCACATCCCTTACCTATGTAGCTGAAGTCAACAATACAGATGTAGCCTAAATGTGTTGTAGAATTGTTCTCAGGTTTGGTTGTGCCTTCTCTGGGCACAGTATTCTGAGTGAGCAAGTGCTGGTCCTGTGGCTAAGCTGATGGAACTGTGAGTGAAGATGCCTGCTCTCCTATAGAAGAGCTTGTGTGCCTGATTACTTGTGTGGCCCTGAGCAAGTTATTCAGTTTCCATATGCCCCACTGCCCTCTCTGTAAAATGGAGACAACTGCACTTCCAAATATAATATGAAGAGATTGTGAAAATTAGTATACTAGAAAAGTCAGTGTATTATCCACTACTATAGAGATAATTTAGGGATGTGAAGTCTTTTGAAAAGACCAATATACTTGTGAGAAAATATTTTATTTTAAAGTGAAGATGCTTGATCTGTAATCTGTGTAACTGAAACTATTTTCTAAGTAAAACAAAACATAAGCAGTACCTCTCAGCAGACCATATGAACTGAGAAATAAACACCTCCATCATTCCCATCAACACACAACAGACTCACCAGTAGAGCTAATGCTAAAAGATTACTGTTAATTCAATTTTAAAATGTTTGTTTTCAAATAATTTTGGTCAGTTGAATATCTATATTTGGTTGGGGGTAAGCAGGAGATGAGGGAAAGGTCTCAGTGACCAGCTCAGATAATATACTTATGAAGCTATCTCTGGAATTCTTACGTTGGTACCTATGACACTATCAAATTCATTGGAAAGAGTTTATCACAAAGTTAAATGTCAGCAGCTGCAAGCCTTTAAATGGAACATACTTCAGCTCCTGGGCAATGGCAGCGATCTGTTCCACCCTGTCCTGGTGAGCAGCCAAATCACTCTCAAAAGCTTCATGTTTCCTTAACATGGCGCGGACTTCTGTCAGAGAAGCAGATTCATAATCCTTCTGAAGTAAGACCTGCTCTTTGCCTGAAAGAGGAAATTAAAATACTAGTTATTTTTTACTAATTTATTGGTTAGAACAATCACAAATTTAATTAACTTTTTAAACTGCCGTTTGGTGAAGACCACATGTGTGAGATGAAGTCCCTCTCCCACTGAAATTAGCAGCAAATTGTCAGCACAACAGTGGTAATTAGAAACATATCTTTTGAAAGATCTCTCAGTAATTCCTTGATTTTTGCATAGGTTGTTTATACTGGTCTAAAATAGCAAGCATTACATGCTTGAAAAACTAGCATAAAAATGATATATTGGCAAAAACTAGGGCTCTAAACTACTGTGATAAGTCTTTTGTAGAGTAGACTTACAAAACCAGAAATCACACTGCTATGCTCAGCTTCACTCTTACTAATGATCTGTTATTATTCTTCATGCTCTGCCTCCATCATTCATTCCAGGACTTCCAAAAAAAAAAAAAAAAAAAAAGAGATGTGTGGCTGCCTTTTGTATCAAACATTGAATTTTAAGTGGAAAATGCCAATCTATTTACAAAAGCTTAGAGAAGCAAAGAGGAAATCAAGTATTACTCCTCAGAAGCTCCTGTGTTGGGCAAGTGAATCTATACAGACAGCCCCTGAGCCCCTACAACTGCAGCTCACCACATGGCTTTACACAGCTATGTGAATTCTATAGGCAGATGGGACAATAGTTCCACTTCCCATGTACCAGCTTACGTGAAGTTTTCCCTGCATAACAGCCATAACATGTCACCATGAGTAGTTTATGCGCAGAAAATAGGCTCTCAGGGCTGATAAACAGTTACAGTTTCCCTTCTAGTATCTGCTTGGCAGCCATTTACAGCCTTGTATGCTTTCAGCATCTGTGTCACGGGAAGGACTCTGCTTCACTTTCACAGAGTGAAAAGCTTCTAGCTGGAAAAAGCCAGAAGCAAGACAGAAGCAGGAAGACTATTGTCAGGACAAACAACAGGATGATAGAGCAGATCCATGTTTAATGGTCCCCAAAAAAACTGTATGCCAGTGTATGATCTCTGTAACTGATACAACTACATGTAAGGTTAGGTTACCACTAAAAAACAGAAATATAAATGGGTTGTAATTCAGGGTATGGAGCAAAGCAGAAATGAGTCCGTTATCATGTAGTTTATGTGGACTATTCAAAACATCATGATGGCCAAATGATAATCAACTCAGAATACTTCTGTTAATAATTTCACACTTAACCAGTGGTGTCACTGCATTCCCGGCTGGATTGCTGGTGTACAAACACATAGGAATGCATTAACAGTAATGGCCTCCTTTCAAATACTGAATATTCCCATTAAGTTCAACTCACTACCTCAAGAGTATGATTTTTGCAGTCATATTTCATTAGCAGCATGCCTACAAGGATCATGACTATAGTCAACAAAACCTGCAATTTTATCTGTTATTATTTTAGGTTTCTAAAATTGTCCAAACTACTTATGAGTGGCAAATATACAGCACTGACAGTTCAACCTTGAACATTAAAACATTTAAAATGCTAAAAGCCATCTCTGCTCACCATATGCCCACTGTTCATGAGTGGAAGCCTTCTGCCTAAATTTCTCAGCCAAGTGTTCAAGTCTTTCCAGTCTTCGTATTTCATTCAGCAGCCACTCTTCATAGCCTTTCTCAGCTTGTTCAAGTCTCTGCCAAGCACCGGCAATATCCTGTGAAGAAAATACATGGGAGAGAGGGGGTGAAACAACAATCTCTTCTTATCCAAATTTGCAGATTTCTGATTCATTCACAGATTTGCTCCAAAAAGAGAAGTTTTTATGTCCAGATTTTGTAAAATCACAGAATCATGGAAAATGTTGTCAGGCAGCTCAGTAAGTCTTGTAGTCCAGACATCTGCTCCTAGTAGCACCTCATATTCAGGTGGGTTCATGAAAGGAACACCCATACAAATGGCTTCCAAGCATAGCTACACATTTGGTGTCTTCACGAGGCACTGCTTTTACCTCCCATTTTGCAATGTGCATGTTCTTTTATGGCTCGCCTATAACAGTGCTTTGCTCTTAAAGTTGGCAACAGCAAAATAAGTGTAGTATCAAGAGGATTTGGTGCATCATTCATCTGGAATACGAATTAATTCCATTTTCTGTGGTGCACAAAGTTTTGTGAGCTTTGAGGAAACTCAAAGGCATGGGAAGGAAACAGAAGTAACAGAGTTTTCATTTTCTGTATATGGGGAGTGGACAATGGCCCTTTTCAGATAGTGCAATTGTCTGTTTATCACATTTGAGCAACCAAAACACAGAACAAAGAACAGAAACAGGTTTGCTATATTCCACAGGAAATGTTTTGACCCACAGTCAACTCACAATACTTATCAGCAGATGATAATTCATTGTACTGACTATTCTTATCTTCACAGACATAAGAAAAAATAACATTTAATTTTAAAAAGCAGAAAAAGCAGAAACATATATTGAGCAATGTCTGTTCTGTAAGTCTGATGACCAAAATGTCAGTGAAACCTCTGTGAGTTTTGCTTAAATTAACAATATTTGGCCTCACTGATAGAGAAGTATTGATATCACTCCCAAAGGAAGCTCTGTATCATCTCACATCTCAAGACAACTTGCTCTTGAGGAAAGCCTTCAAAGAGGCAGGAGCATGCTTAAGAGAAAGCAAGACTCTAGTATGAAAGGGAATGTGTAAAAAGAGTGGTTTGATATTGATAAATAGCAAAAAAAATGAAGTTTCTGAGGATGACTTAAAATAACATTTCAATCTGGCACATTGAATTTTTGTGTGAGAACGTTGATAAAAAATAGAACAGAATAGTGAGGCCTCCTTTACTTACTGAAACCATTTTTCCCTCTGATGGCATGAAAGCTGGCCGATTGCTGATTCTCAGTTTTGTCTGCAGAGTGTTGAAATTGATCTCCAGCTGACACTTCTCTTGGACTTTGGGAGGTTTGTGTTTGCGGCGGTAGTCACGGAAATCCTCTAATTTCTTCTGCATAGCCTGCATTGTTTTTTCTGGGGTCCTGTTTTCCAGCCAAGGAATTGTCCGGCGAATCCATTCTAAAAGCTTTCAAACCAACACAAACAATTGAAATAAAGGCAATGGAAAAGCAACCAAAAAACCAAAGATCATATTGAATCCACAAATCCTAATCAAGTTTGCTCCATTTTAATATTATTAACTTCAGTTGGTATCAGTCCATTAATGGAAAGTAAGTACAAGATTTTCAAAGCTTTAAAACTAATTTCTTCATATATTTAAGTTATTTCTAGAAATACCCTGATTTTCAGAAAGATGAACACACATGAAAGGAGTCTCTAGCTAATCACTCCCAACCTGAGTTACCCAAAATCACTTGCCATTTTCAGAAGTATTGGTCTTCATGTCTCAAGAAGTCATAGCTATGAGATCCAGACAGACACCAGCCAAGTAACTCAGGTCATGTAAAAATCTTCACTCAGAAGTACATTAGTGCCAATGTAGCACTACTGTCTATGATCTCAGTATGTTTTTGCAGGTTATGCATTAAAGACAAGGGAGCTCTAACTTATGCACTACACACCTGTAGTCCTGACTCAACAAATTTGCCATTCACCAAGAAAGGACAGGAGGAGCTCAATGTGCCCCCTTCTTCATTCACTTGCGGCCTGTGGTCACAGAGGAATTGTGAACACCTTGACAGATCCTGTCCAGGTGTGCTTGCTTTGCAGTATACAAAGCCAACCAGCTTGCTTGGAGTGACAGGATCCTGTATGTTCCCCAAATGGTCAAGGGTGGCTATCTTTGGAGACTACAGAGACAGCAAGCTTGGTCTTAGGGCAGACTGATGACAGTCCTCAAAACACCCTATTTGGCACATTCATGACACTGAGTGATTTGCTGGAGGTCACACAGGAAGTCTGTGGCAAAGGAGTCACCTGAACTTTGACATCTTGGGCAACTGAGCTTTGTACCCTACCACTGTGAGATTTATCCTCATAGTGTCTTTGCTTTGCTGTCTTGCAGAGAGTGCATGAATCCTTCAGCTTTCAGTATTTCATGAACATAATTATCACGACATTACAGATACAGCTGTCTTTACCTCACTTGCTAGTCTCTCATACTCTTCCATCAACCTCTCATTTTCCTGATTCACAGCAAGCACCTTACAGATCCGGTTAGCTGCAGTCTCAGCCTGTAAAACACGGCAAATAAACAGGACATATTCATAAACACATTCTGAGAAAGGCACAGGGTTGGAGAAAGAGAGAGAATGTAGCTGCTGCAAATAAAAATCACATAGTTCATTTGTGTTCCTAGGTTACTTAGATATATATTTGCCCTCCTTCTGTAGTCCAGATTCCAATGGCTTGAACAAGGCACAGATTAGCACAGAAGTCTCTTTGTTGTACAATGAAGCCTTATTATACAAGGGGGAATTTCACACTGCCATTATAATTGTCTAACACATACTTTATTTTCAAAGATGACTTAGGTTATAGTTAAAGTTATCCTATTAGGTTATTTTTTTTAAATCACACAAAAAAAGTATTAGATTTGTTAGCCACACTGGAAAAACACTGCATGTGATTCAGGAATCCCAGATAACTCTATATATGCACATCATATGTACATATACTCTTGAGAATATATGCAGCTGAACCACTGTCAGCAAATCTTTTCATGCCTCCTGCCAAACGTATTTGTGAAGGCACTGCATAGCTCTGCCATATTTAAAATTTACATTAGTAGCTTGACATCACAGATCTATACTTTCATACAAATGTGAGTCTGGAGTATATCTAATCAAATAAATATCTATGTAGACTCCTTTGCATGAATAGCAAAATCTGCATACCCAGAAGCAACAAGGTGCAACAGCATAGCTGTGCTGTGATAAAGTGTAGGGGGCCTACTAGACAGGAAGGGAAATTAAATCCAGAGGATGAAGGAAAAATATTAACTACTTAAGGGTTCTTTTTTTGGGGGAGGGTTTTTTTTTTTCCACATAAGCTGGGTAATGTCCATTTGTAGGCTAGAAATATATGAAGCAGAACAGTGGGAAATGCCACATTTGTAAGTGAGAATCCCATCCTATACAACAGATCTGCTGCTGAGGTTCTTGCCTTTTATACTAGTACATTGATCCACAAATAATTCCATTGGCTTCAGTGGGAAGCAAGCACAAATACTGTGTTGGATGTGTTCTGTGCCTTTCTGCATCTTTAGGCATCTTTGAAAACCTAATCCTAAATTACTACTCAGCATGACTAAGTCTCAAATAGTCTCAATCTCCAAAAGTCAAACATTCTTTTATGTAGCAAATGCATAAGAAGCTGACAACTCCATTTCACAGTATCTTCAAATACAGTTTTTCTGAAATAGTCTTCATAATCACCAGAAAAAAACCCAAAATTAGAAACGGGAATGTCCATTGGAATTAAAGAAGGTCAACTTGCTACACAACATTTCACTAAAACAGGTTCCAGTATTGGTTAAAATCAAGTATTAGTGCTCAAATAATACTTGCAATTGTTAATTAAAACCACAAAGTACTAAATTAGTTTGGGGTTTTTTTAATAAACTAGTGGAAATATGAAATAATCAATCAAAAACACAGCAGCCTGAAGGGACAGTTGATTAATACCTGCTCTGCTCCAGCAAAAGCATGGTAGAAGCAGGACACATATGTCATGATAGCTCTCTCATCAGGTTTGGGAGTGTTCACAATATCTACAAGAGGGTTGGAGAAATTAAAACAAAACAAAAAAAATAATCGAGTAGAAATGAATAAATGAATAAATAAAAGCACAATGTAATGCCATTCTGATTGTTTTATTGTCCATAGCTCTGCACTCTAGAAACTCTACAAAGCTGTAAGAAATTTAACATTAGATTGATGGGTGCTGACAGAATAAAACGTACACTAGAAATTCAACATAAGCTGTTACAATGAGGTGGAATTTTTTTAATAAGCTTGATCCTGCAGCATTGTCACAGAAGGACTGACCTTAATTTTACCAGGACTATCTGCTTAAGAACTGGCATGTGTAAGTCTGGTGACTCAGAATGTAGAGGTTTTTTGACTAAGATACAGGAAAGATAGACTAGATTTTTATCTGGGGAGATATTCTCTAGAAGTTGCGTGTGGATTAGTTATGAACTTAGCATTATATATCAGTATTCTTTACACCTGAAGTATGTCCAACTCTGAACTGTCTCGCTTTTTAAAATTTTCCTTCTTTTCAGTAGGACATGATTTCAGAGTTCTTCTGAGATATCTGTATATGTTTCTGTATCTATTTTGCATAGTAGCAATAATTTATGTTGCTGTTTGTACTTACCTTTAAGCATTTAAGATTAAAAAAAAATCCTGAAAGTATAAGAGAAGGGTTTATTTTCTGAGCATGTTATGATGATTTTGACATCTGTAGCAGGAATAATATCCAGGAGGGAGAAAAAAGATAGCATTCTGCTATTGAAATTGTTTTTTCACTATGGGCTTATTTTCATCTTGCATTTTTAAAGGTGCTTCAAATGAGTGCACGTAAGTTCAGTTAAAGAGAATAACATCCTCTATCCCATTCAGTAACCAGCCGTCAAAAACCTACTGGATATTATTAGTAAACATACAGAAAGATGAGACAGGAAGGTTTGTTTCTATGGAGTAAATGGATAGACTACTACTGGCTCTACTGAGACAGCTCATAGAGAAAATCAGGCAACAGGAAATGAGCTCAGCACTAAGACACTGTCCTAGTAACTAGTGCGGAAAAGATCAGAAGAGGAAAAATTTCTGCAAGAAACAAGACAGAAGGTGAAGGATGAGATCTGATCCATCTTCTACAATCTCACCTTCTGAGCACCAGCAAATGCATGGTAGTAACAGGAAACATAAGTCATAATGGCTCTTTCATCAGGTTTGGCAGTGTTTACTACATCTGTGTAGAGAGAAGAGGGTTAACTGCTCAGAAATTCTCACAAGGTACTTCCATCAGATTATGCTGATGATGCCACCTCAGTGCTGTAAGGATTCAAAATAAATACGCCATTATTCAGGTTGCATCTGTTTACTGACATCAGTGCAAAGCTACCTGAGCTTAGGAATCAGTAAATGGAAAAGATACAACTCTTCCTGAAATGGCAAAACCTCTGAAGGCTGAGACTGTACAGAAGGGTGTTGCTACCTGCTGGTTTGGGGAAACTTCAAAGCAGATGGCATGGGTGGCAGATCTACTGGGTTCAGCTTCACTGTCACTGCAAAGCAACTTCATCTAAACTGCTAGAATTATTCCAGAGTCAAACACAGCCACTGACAGTAACAAAATAGGAGTGAGTACAGTGTATATTAACACAGGGTCCCCGTGACTGACAGGGTATTGACATATATTGGAAACCTGTAGAGCTCCTGCAGTCCAGAAATAATTTTGTATTTATACTGTCCAAGAAAAGCTTAGAGAATAACAGTTTTGCAGTCCCTGCAGCAGTCTGTCTTTTTAGTTAATAGCATAAATCACAGAAGAGCTTGGCTTGGCTGACTGATAGCTTTGTCCCTATTCTGGCAGGAAAGACTGAAAGTATACATAGGGTGCAATCAAGGTATGGCTACATTGGTAAAAATTGCCCTTTTCAATATTTAACAGAGAAAGGCAGAAAAAGGTGGTATTACATCAAATATAGGTGAGTGATGAATGATGCTAGTGCAAGCTGCAAGGATTCCTGCCAATGTGGTGTGAAAAGACCCAGGAATTAGGTGACAATTTCTAATATTAACAGTGAGATTTCTAAGTTCAGGACCAACGTATTTACTGGGTTTGCATCTACTTTACATAGTTGTGAAGAAAACTTTGCAAAGTTTCCACTGAGAGCACAGTGGAAGTAAAGACAGTAAAAACTGATGGTGAATACTACTAGGGTGACAGAAGAAACACGATTTCATTTCTCCCTCCCCTGCCAAGAAGGAGAATAGTAAGATAAGGGCTAGATTGTGCAGAAAATCTGGCGAGGAAAGAAAAAGGTTTCTTACATTGTATGTGAAAAGAAAAAATGAGGAAAGGAAAATGACAGGAAGTGTTCAGTGGTAAGGAGGTAGCACTTCTCTTTATTCCTTGCACACTATTTCAGAGTAAAATACTTCAGTGGTGCTTGAAAGGGGAATTGCAATTAGAAAAATGAAAACAATTAATTTTGAAGCATGAAGGTGAAACCAAGAAACCTCTCCAATATAACAGGCTACAACCTGGACTTTCCAAATCATCCCATATTGGCCTAACTTTCCTAGCAAAGACTTCAAGGGGAGCAGACACAGTGAGTTTGAGTGCTTTGGACAATTCCTGTGTTATCACTGCTCTACTGACAAGCCACTCTGGAGCAGAGTCTGCATACTTGGAAGAGAATGCTTTGAACTACTGTAGGCAAATACCAGTATTTTGACAACATTTTTTGCCTGGAGCACGAAAGTTTGGTTATCTTGAGAAAATTCAGGAAACTTTAATAAATATTTCCTTGTTATTTGTCAATAAACTCTAAAGATTTTAGGAGAAACCAAACACGAAACCATTTGTTAACTGCAAAGGTTTATAATGAAAATAAACAAACAAAAAAAATGCCTGCCTCAACCTACTTATCTTTCATAGGACGCATGTTGTTACTATTTTTTGAAATATCTGTACTTCTATTTCTATTTCTGTTTCTCTCACTTAAACATTTTAAAAAGTGAATATGCTTTAAGCTGATCACAGTTGTATTTCCCTTCACTATACTTAGATTTCAATTTTTTAAAGGCAAGGATTATCCTTTTATCCTACATTTAACCTCATTTTTCACAGTGGAGCCATGTGCTGAGGTTAGGGCACAAACTACTAAAATAAATACAAACAATAAGGAATGAAGCAAAAAGTGACTGAAATAATCCAATATATGGGCAACAAGAAGGAAAACATTGTTTGAAAACAAAGCAGATTGCTCCATTATGATTCATGCAGAAAGAATGTTGAAAATTTGCTAGAGAGAAATCAAAAAAAGTTTTACTGTGTCCTGCTTGTGAGTAACACAAACTTTAGTAATATATAACTCTCACCTTCTGCGTCCAACATCTTAGGGATATCCAAATGCTTTTCAGCAATTTCCATGGCAAGGTTAATATTTCCTATGGGGTCATCCTGCATTAAAGAAGAAAATACAACTAGTCAAAGATAGAAGTTTTTCCTTTAAGCAAGACTACAGTAGGTACACTAAAAGTTATTCTGTTTTTCCAGACTGTAAACTGGAGTCACAACTATTGTTCTTCAGGAGAGTACAGGTATATGAACTTTTGGTCTATCTACTGCTATACTTTCAAAAGAAAACAATAATAAGCTATTATATACCACTAGGACTCTGCTGCAAATATATTCTGGAGGGGAACATAGATAATATATGCAGTGTGCACTCATAATTCTGAGATAAATCTGAATGAAGTACAGCAGTAATACATACAGTCAAGGCCACTGGTCCAGTAGGCTATACTAGACCATTCATCACAAAGTCCTGCATGGTTTTTTATCTACTATATGTTAAATTAAAGTGATATGAATTCTAGTGTGTTCTCTGTTGGTCAGGTGCACGCATAAGAAGAAGCAAGACAGACAGACAACAACTTCTACTTTTGAGATTTTGATGTCGTTTTTGAAGGAAAGAAAAAGGAAGCAGCAAGCACAGTTTAGATAAACAGCACATATTTCATGTTTTATACTATAGATAGCTATTGCTGACAACGGAAAAGCATGTCATGATTGTGGTTACTCTTAAGGCAGCCTTCCTGTATCAGCTTGGAGAGAAAACACCCTGTGTGAAATGGCAGTTCATGCCATTAATGCTATTATTATTTTCACATATTCACAAACTGCTAAATGATTATAACCACACTGAATAATGCCAATGTCTACAGACAGAAGTTGGGAAAAGAGGACACAAAAAAGCCAAGTTAGAGATGCCAGAGGGCATTGAAATAATGTTAACAGATTTTCTGTAGGGAATTTCCAGGAATTCCATTTGAATACAAACACTTCCTATAAAGGGATCTAGTCTCAAGTATGCTTCTTTTGTTACTTTGAAAAGAACTTAGTAAGATTACTTACTATGGAATCACAACAGTGATTTAAGTTTCACAGAGGTCTGTTCCTCATGCACGTACATATGCCAGGTAGCATAAGTAGTAATGCCCATGACACATCTTTCTATAAATGCATCATACTGGATAGCCTTTCATTAAAAAGCTGCATGTTCAATAAAGTGTGTTATGAAGAACAGTTTACATTTTGAAACATAACTATTTTGTGTATAAAAGAATACAGTCTCTAATCATAAGTTCTCACTCTATCATCATTTAGCAGTTTTATTGATCATTGACATTAATTAAGAGAAACTTAAAATGTGGACAATATTTAAAACCCATAAATTTGTTTTTACTATTACACAAGACACCATATGTAATGCAACATCTACTAAATGTGTACACAAAAACTCTTACTGAAATGAAACAGGACAAAAATACACTAAATCTAAGTGAGACCTATCGACTAGGTTAAAACACTTTGCTTATGGATGTGTGATGAGCACCTCCTATTTGTGTGCTTGGTACTAAGTCCACGAGTAAATAGGATTTTTTTAAAGTCATAGCAAATTCTGAATAATTGGAGGAGATCTCCATCACTCATCCTTTTAAACAAAATGACAAGCCATAGCAACTACAAATCTCTGCTACAGCTAAAGAAATACCTCATCTAACTTGTCATAGTCAAGAAGATCAGGCCTGTGTCTATGGATAAGGGCACTGAAAGCAAGGCCATCTTTCCAGCTACAAGTTCACACAAAACATATTGGTGAGAAAAGGAAAAGACAGCATGCAGGAGATAAGAAACCAAGAAACAAGACACCAAGACAGCTGTTAATGTAACCAAAATGAGCAGTCAATCAAACACAGGCAAGCCAGAAAAGCAGGATCTATTTTAGGATTTTTCTGCATGTGCTTTACGTGCCACAGCTCAGCCTCAGTTTGAAACCTGACCTATTCTTATTTTGGAAACTTCTAAGAGGGAAATAGTAATGCTGAAGCAGATCTGCTTACGTTCTATTCCCTTTTCTCAGCACTCATATATAGGATGGTTATACTGTGAAGTTTTTTAGCACTGTGTACCATTTTTCAAAGCACAAACTCAATCAAAATAACTTTTGCTTGTGCCATGCTTAAGTACATGTACACAGAGACAGGTAGCTTAGTCATTCCATGAATCTGTTTATTCATAGGAAAGGTTGCATATAGAATTAGAGAACAAGCTGGTGTTGATGTTTAATATTTTGTTCTTTGGTTCAGATCTGCAGTTGTCTTAACAGCTGCCTAAATTAAAATCTTAAATGTTTAAGAATAACTTAATTTTCATCACTGCACACCTTGGGGACCCTAGCATAAATATGACCTATATATATAAATGTATATCTATATATATTAAAAATATAGATATATATATATATAAAGCAGACTACATTTTCAAATAATTTTATTTTATTCATTTATTTTTTCCCTCATCGAAGGCTTTCTGGTAACAGTTGATTCCACTAGTAAAATCAATTTGTAATGGAAGAGCATGGAATGCAAAATATAGTTTATGATTTACCAGTCTCTCTCATCAATGAAAAGTTGTACTCAACAACTAAAAGCATGATTAAGTTTTCTGTTTTACTGGTGTTTACATGAGACCTCAAGATTCACCCATTCCAGAGAGCAGAAAACAGTACATACGTATTGAGAGCTGACGTGAAACGACAACATTCCACTTTCTTTCTAAGTTTTATTCTTCAGTAATGATATGCAGAAATTCTGACATTATTACTTGCTCCTCATTCCTCCCTCTCAAACCAAAGTGGCTGGTGTCTTTTAGAAAACATGCATTTTGCCATGAGTAGCACACTGTAATAAAATAGTTCTGTAATCCCTGTGAGGTACTACGTAAGGAAGTCAGGATATCAGTTTTGTTTCCAGTATAGGTAGATGTATAATCTAGGAATTGGTGAAGGATTTTCTATGTAAGACTAGTAACTTACTGTGTACTACTGACTACCAAGGGTAGTGTTTGTTCTAAGATATTTTAGGATTAATCATCATCTCATTGTTTACTGTTCTGCAATATACAGTCATTTACACCAGATACAAAACAGTACAATACTACCAGTGGTGAATGAAGAATTCCAATGTATGTGATTTAACATCCATATTAGGCAGTGTAAAAGACTTCATAAACTGCCTGGCATCTGAGGACCAGATTATTTGCAATTAAAAATAATAAATAAATTAAATGCTAAAGTCATCATAATGGGAAGGAAAGAAGGACACAGGACAGTCATGAGGTCTTTTCCTCCATGTCACTGTTTTTTTTGGAGGGAGCTTAGAAAGTCAGTCAGAATGAGTATGCACTCCTCAGCTTGTCTTTTAGAAAACACGTTAAGCAAACCAGAAGTGAGCCAAATCACTGCAGGACAGCATGCTGTACCACCCAGACTGATGACCTTATTTAGCTTGGAGTAGTCAATAAGATCAGGTCGGTGTCTGTGGATAAGTGCACACAATCCAAGGCCATCTTTCCAGCTTTACAACAAAAAATAGAATGGAAAAAAAATAGTTAATAAAGTAATGGCATTTTACAGTTTGATCCTTGCTCAAGGCTTAAAATCAAGCAGGAACTCTCCTGTCAAATCCTGACACTTATGTTCTGTCAAGTCTTATCCCTCTCAGCTTTTCGGTTACTGTACTCTTTTTCCTGTAGTACATATCTTACTCTACAGTCCATACACAAAGACTCCATAATGCTTTCTATGCTAAGTACATTACGTGCAACAGTCCCTGATTTCAATTGCTTAATTTGTGCAGTGTTCCAGGATAGCTCAGAGTACACATTTATCAATGAAAGTGCATAATCTCCTATAACACTTCGAGCATGCTTGCAAAAAAGTAAAAGGAGAGCAAACCTGCAATTACTTAAGTTTGCTGAAGCAATTGGCTTTTTCTGTGTCAGTTATTTTAGTCAATTTTAATGGCACAACCATGTTGTGCTTACAGAAGTTAAGAAGTCATAAATCAGTTTAGTTTATTTAAAACACTTCACACATATGACAGCTTTCATCTGAGCTCTTACACTTCAGTGTGACTTTAGGCCCACTACCTTTCAAGGCAAGAATACACAATGAATGGAGCTACAAATAACATGTATTTGGAAAGATTATGAGAGGCTTCTGTCTTCCTTTCAGCCAGAAGCAATTATTCTGAAATATACTTTATGTGAACACTTTATGCAATCACTGGGACTGTGGGTTTGAGATCTTACCTATGCAGTAATTGTGTGATAGTAACCATGTTAAGACTGTTAGAAGCCCAGTCACTGAGATGTCTGGGTAGATCCTTCAAATAATAGAACCATCTTCAATAAAAATGTAATACAATTAAGCAGAATATGCATACACTGTATAGTATAAAATCATCCAGAAGGTAAAACTGAATCAAAATGTGCACCAAACTAGCAAAAAGCTTTTTTCCAAAAGTTATAGACTAAAATGGTCTGGGCATCCCATTGTAAAGTAGTTCTGTAAGAGCAAACAACCCAAACATTAATCAAGGTACTTCCATCCAAGATATTTTCCTCACACCATGTATCAGACCAGCACATGTACACACTAAGATTCTGATACTGTAACTTACAGTATACCCTGCATCCATATAAAGCTCTACTGAAATATACCTCTATATATTCAAGGAAGATAACACGTAACATTTCAGATCTCTTAAAGGCAATACAGGGACTGTAAATCAAACAAATGTATTTTATCTGTGAATCATGTGTGAACCATATCTTCTCTAGCATTACATGTACTTTAGGTGCTGCACGTTAAGGATGAATTCAAAACACCAAAACACTGTAATATAGTGTAATATTCTGTAATATAGTGTAATATTCTCGTTCTAAGTACTAAAAGGGTGTCAGGGAAGGTAAATCACAGGGTTAAACAGTGCAAATGGCAAGTCAGGTCATTTAATGAGGTGGGTTACTGGCAAAGCTACAGGAACTAGCCCAGTAAAATCCCAAAAGTAGGCAGTCTGCATATGGCCTGGAACTCCCTTTCTAGCCCTTAATGGAAACAGAACCACAAGGCTGGAGCTTCACTAAATTTTCCAACCTTGGTAATAATTCTGATAACAAATGTGTTTAAGTGCTGCTGTTGTGTACTGAGTGCATTTTTGGCTCCTTATTTATAGTTATAGTTTATATTTATAGTTATGTTACAAAATAATAAAGATTGATTCATCATAATGAGATATTTGCACGCTCAACACATTGGTATTTTTGCCAAAACCAGTCTACACCTACAGTGGTTCTCATTTGAAAGCAGTCATTTGCCAAGTCACTATGCTGCAGTACTCAGATATTCCCATATACCAAGGACCTCTAATAATGTAATATGGCCATTCTGTACGTAGTAGGTATTTTTTTCTTTTAAATAGCAATCATAGAAGCCATGGTAAACAATGCCAAAGGCTAACAAAAAAAAGACTATGAAGACAGAGCATGAGAATTTGCAAAAAGTCTAGTTAACCGTGAAGAAGTCTTCCTGTCAAATATATACCTACAAAACTGTGGGAAAAATGGACCTAAAATATTGTGGATGGCTTCTACCCCTTGAAATAACAGAAGTTACCTAAGATGGAAGTTCTGAATGTTCACATTTCTGTAAGGAGCAGTTTTTCTTTGACACCACAGCAGCAGCCCTTCTTTGGCAGAGGTCTCTGTAAAAGACACCAAGGAATTAAAAAAGGAAAAACGTAAAAAGTGCTCAAGTAATTACTTTCTATTCATCTTAAATGTGGTCAGCCACCTGAAAATGGTTGTCTTAAGCCAACATTTAATCCTAAAAGATACTCATACAAATGGACTAATGGAGCTCCATTAGGAAACAGAGATTTGCTCAACTTAACTCAGACTAGAGTTTCAGCCTGCAAAATAATTCTGGCATATTAGAAGTTTAAGAAATTATATTGGTTAGACAGCAGAATGTATATTTGGAGAAGAATATGCAATACAAATAAAATAGAACTAGACATAAAAGACTCTGCTAGTGCCTACATGAAATATGTTTGTAGTCTCAGTGCATATGCTTACAGGGAGTATAAGTGCTGAAGAAATATCTTCCTTATCTGACATCTGTGTGCATCTGAATGCATAAGAACAGAAAAGATCAAACAGACCATTAGGTCCACATTTAACGTCCCACAAATTATGGGCAGGACAGCATGCAGAGTTTGAATTGACTCTACTTTTGTTGAAAATTTAGATTAGTTTCTAGAATTCTAGGCATTTCACAGCATATACTTGTTTTGAAGAGTATTCTAACTACCACATACTTTTTAGAGCCATTTACCAAGTGAAAGTTAAGAAAAAAAAATCTGAAGCAGCAGAGGAAAAAAAGTGATAGAAAGAAGAGGTATATAATCAGATAATGTTTGCAAAGAATGTGAGAAATGGACAGGACTAAAAAACTATGTTGGAAATAGGACCACCATACAGGGTACAGCATAGTTTCAGGCCACCAAAGCTCAGAAACACAAGCATGTTTCTATCTCAATAACTGAAAGACACGCTTAGAACTTTAGAAAGCTGGCTCTAGGTGTGTCAGGATAAAGACAGTAATTACTTTTTCCCTCCATTAATTCATTTCATCACTAGGTAGGGAACTTGCAGTATCATTTTCTCTGAAAAAAATAATTCTTTTTAAAACACTTATTTCACTTGTGCACAATTCATATGAAAATGTCTTTAAACAAATTTTCTAATTATTTAACATGGTTGCATTACTCTTACCTTCCACTGAAATATCCTGAATAGCAAAGCGAAGGATGATAGTCCAGATCATACCCAGCGTCATTTTCACATTGCCATCAACAATTTCTAAGGTGAAAGAGATAGTAGTAGTATTTAGTATGTCTCCTATTTTCTCTTATTTTAATAATATATTTCTATAAATAATATATTGTATCTAATAAATTAATTATATTTCTACCATAATTCTTTACCTACACAGAGTTCATCTGGGTTAATTTTTCAACAAAGTCATGCTTGTGCTACCCTGGCAGTAGGACTGAAGATTACTGGGGGTAAGGTCACCTGAGCCCTTCCATGCTAAAAGGCTTCTCTCCAGGTAGTTGTAAATGTCTCAAATCTTTACCTCGTAGGCTGACTTTTGTAGAGAGAGCCTGAGGGGAAATACTTAATTAAAGTTTGAACAATGTCAGCCTTACTGTTTTCAAATACAAAGAAACTGAAAAAATATGGTCTTACCCCAAAGTTTAAGAAACTACAAGATATTAATAGTATTATTTTTTAATAAAATGGCACTCAGAAATTCCCCTGTACTATTTAGGCCTTTTTGAGGATTTTATGTATCGTGCCAGCACAGACTAGATGTGAAGAACAGCTCAAGAGACACAGCACCTCCTGAGGCCAAGCTACATAGCTTCCTGCCAGTTCAGAAACATGGTCACAAGGTCTTGTAGCTCTGATGCCTATGCACATTTATGTATCTTTAATGTAAAATGGGATTTTTTACCCCTGAGGTTTCAATTTGTTTCAAGACTGCTTAAGTCTACCTACAACACAGGGCACTAGGAAGGTGCCTTCTCAAACCCTTCTCACACATACAAATTAACATGGGAGTCCCTTTTACAAGCCAAGTCAGAACCCGGTGCTCCTACACTGTAATATGAACACTGATACCACTTAAATTTCCCAACACCAAAATATGTACTGTCAGACCACTTAATGTGGTGATAATGTTAAATCGATCTGAAAAGCGTGGTGAGAGACTCAGAAAAAAACAGGGAGACTAAGAGGAGGGTCCAGCACTGGAATGGAAGGAGATGGGGCAATGAGAGGGGAACTGCAGGCTGCCTTTCCAGTCACCTCACAACAAAAGAACAGTGGAGTAGGGAAGGCACCAGCTGCTCCCCTACTTGGAAGTCATCTCCAGCCTTCCCCAAAAAGTGGAGCAGCTGTGGCTGCCTGGGGGCCCACTGGTGCTCTGTGGATGGAGCAGGAGGAACTTGCAGCAGGAGGAATTTCCTCAATTTACCTTCAAATGCCAATAGAGGTACCAGCAGAAAATACAGTCACTCTGCTACTTAAAAGTTGCCTGAATTCAAGGGCAACTTTTACAGAACAAAGCAGCTGCTAGCTCCAAGACTTGAGATACATGTTAAATTGCAGTAGTATGTGACACAAGCTGTCATTTGAACCTATGGAATTAACAAATGTGGAAGGAGATATGTCACATATCACTAGTCTACACTTACTTTGCTAGTGTGATAATCCAAGTTTATATATGAAGGGCTATTTTTCCACTTTGCTCCTTGGATTCTACACTAATTTTCCAGAATTCTTCCATGCATTATTACTATCTTATTGGCCCTGAAAGACCTCAAGTCTCTTCAAATCTCAAAACATCTTTCAGCCAAAAAAGACCAAATGGCAATTAGGGCACATAGCTACTTCTCTCTCCTCTCTCCTCCTCAGTCAAATACTTCATTGTAGTTTGATCAGATGACTGATACGTGTATACAGTAAAGAAAAATTTCTTCAAATGTAAAATAAATGAATTAGAATACTCAGAAGGCATTGCTGCTTGCCAGGCAATCAGTTAGTGGATTTGCATAATCACTGCATCATTGTTTTGATCTACATATCCGTATGTACACACAGACAGAATGAAAGAGCAAGAGAGGGAATTTTCTACGTTGTGTCTCAGGAGACTATTCAAGCAATTTGCCAGCTTTGGTTTCTCATTATCTACTGCTAGCATAAAACACAAAAAAGACATGTATAAAAGACAAGGAAAAATATCTAAAAAGAAGGAAAACAAAGTTGCTAAATATTGAAAAGTATCAGTGACAAAAATTACTGATTCATTCCTATAAATTTCCTCTACAAGTTAATAGAAGACTTCATTATTTTCTTCACAGTGCCTGTTTGCTCTGGGAGGAATACAGTTCCTACACCTCGCACATGCAAAGCTACAGGTTTCTGAGGAAAAAGGTCTTGCTGACCTATGAAGACAGAAAAGGAGAGAAAGGAAAGGGAAGGGGAAACAATAAAAACTGCCTAGGGAAAAAGCTAAGCAAAGCAGTGTGGCAAGTTCTCAGAGGTTTCAGTTTTTTATTCTGTTTCGGATTTAACTTTTTTTTTTTTTTAATTCTAACCTTCTTGTAGCAGCGTCACAGCTCATCTGGTCTTTAACATTTCCCCCTCTCCCCAGAAAAGCAATACAGAATTGTTTCCTATTAACAGGATATTTATCTTTTGTGGTTCTCCATATCTCAGTTCATTTAATTCAGGATGCAAGTACCTGACAAATGGAGTTTCTGCACTTTTTGAAAACTTATGGGAAAATTTCTAACTCCTGGACTGTGAATGGCTCATAAGGACTATCTTCACAGCTTTTACTTTAGCTTTTTGACTCTTTAGTCTTATTCCATCACCAACAGAGAAAAAGACTCTTCCACAAGACAGATCAGAGTAGCTAAACTGGGTTTTTGCACAGTATCGCAGTTAAAGGTGATCTCTTTCCAGTCCACAAACAGCCCAAGGAAGTCAGCCTCAGAACAGTAATGATGGCTTTAAAGAATACAACTGGCCCCTTAAAAATACTAATTTGAACTTTTTACTGATGTCCCACAGGAACTGGAGTTTAACCTTTGCTTTGAGGCCCCATTTTACATGCCAGTTGGTCCCCTTGGACCTACATGCTCTTCACCACTCAGCATTTCAGATAATAAAACATAATCCTCAGCAGATTTAGATACAAAACTTTCATGCTTTGAAAATTAAGTAGTATTCCAAGCATCCATGTAACTCAGAGAATGCCAAAACAGATGGGTGCAGACAAGCCCATACGCCCCATGCTCACACAAAAGGGCAGTGAGTTAAGAGGTTAGAAACTTTGGTAACAATACAAGCTTAAGGAGCCTGTGCTCTGCCTCTTTGCTGGCATTCATTCCACTTCATACTATAACGACTGCCCAGTCAACAATGCTGAAAAATGCAACATTTAAAAAAAAAAAGAGATGAAGTGTGTTTTAAAACCAGATCAGATTGCTGATCCAGTCTCCAGCATAGCTACAGAAACAGTTGTCAGCCCAAATGATAGGGTAGGGCTGTGAAGTGTGGGAGCAAGTATGCAGGACAAGGGGGCACAGGGACTCTTTAAACATCTACTGGTGCCAGAGGTCCCACACTGTGAAACTATACCCAGTCAGATGTGATACTGCATTGCTGCATCAGCACAGCGTTGTGCCTTAGGTAACAAATTTAGTAGAGGGGTTGTGGTAAACTTAACAGGGCACTAAGCACGTCTGGCTTTGTGCTCAGCCTGCTTAGAGTAGGAGTGGAAGGCACACAAATCTATCTGCTCCTGCCCACAGGGGTGTAATCTAATGTGTGTTAGTAGCCATACTTGACATAGTGCAATGTCTTAACAATGACAGGTTCCTGTCTGCATCTAAACATTGGCAGTAGCAGTGGACTTTTCTCCTGTGTTTCCATCCAAAAATTTAAAAGATTTTTTTTAGTGCTAATGAATGATTTTTTTGCTTCTAATCCCTTCATTTTACAGATTGAGAATTCCAGAAACAGGCAATAAAAGCCTTCTATCACAACCATGAATACCACCTTAATCTCATGGTTTACTGACTATGGCATGCTGTTACATGCAGGAAGAAATATTGAATGCATGGATAGACATCACCTTGCAGCAACTGGCTCAGAAGCTGGAAGAGGTTACTGCCTCTTGTGCCTGCCTCCCTCCCTCCCAGAGGGAATGACCTATTATCACAGAGCAGCTAAGCTCACGCCAGTTGCTGCCAAGAACAGCAGGGTGAGTCTAAATGATTTTAATGGCTGATCTGAGCTGTCCCAGATGCTTTGCCTTCAGGTGATATAGAAAGTGCTCAAGTGCTGCTCCCTAGTCTGAGCACCCTGGCAGTAATGAGCAGCAATAAGCAGGGCAAAATGAGGGAGATGGGAGTGCAGCAGGCTGGCCTGCTCCTCTCAGGAGCAGATATGAACTGATGTATCTCAGTTTAAATACTCCAGCCTTGCTTGAAGAACCTAGGTGTGAAAACATTAGTACACTGGGCAAATCATGATCAGAGAAAACAACCACTCTGTCCCACAAGATACTCCTGTTGCTACACTCTTGTTTTCGGTCAGGAAGCCTCAGAGTTCCAGCATGACATGACAGAAAGTATCATTCACTTGCTCCACACTCTGAACACTCAATATTTCTGCACCAACTATCAAACAGGCTTCTGTATTCTTAATTTTCATTTCCACACATAAATTGTCTCTTCAGTACCCTCTGCTGTCCGTTCAATGCCATGTCGCTCTCAGAATAACCTTAACTGCAGAGGTTTAGGGTACTGGCGTATTTTTCCATTCCACTTCATTTAACTGAGCAAAGGGCCCAGCTGCCTGTGACTGCCTCTACACCTGATGGAGGGAGCCAGGTGCCTCTGAAATACAGTAGAGCTCTTCTGAGATCTGAAGTGCCTTCGGGAATTGCCCGTTTCTCTCCTTGATGATATAATCCCCAAACCAGGTCTCTATTATGTGTCTAAAGATAGATAGTATGGATTTGGACTCAGATGGCCCACCCCATTCAGTCTCAAATGAATAAAGGGTGAGTTCAAACAAATGCTCTGCCCAGAGAACACCCATTTATTGGGATTTGGGAGTTCTAGATCTAGAAACTGAGCATACTTGGTGGACAACACTTGAGGAACCAAGCAGTCTAGGTCAAACCATTACAGAACCAGTGAATACTGATAGATCTCTCTATTACTTCTACAGATGCCCCTATCCCACCTAATGATCTTCCTGCTCCAGCCAGAATTACAGCAATCTCCCTGAGACTGAGGTTTGGAAGACAAAATAAGGACATATATAAGCTTGGAGAAATTAGAAAACAGGAAGAAAAGGCTCATAAATCAATCTAAAAAGACCTAGCAATGTGAATAGAATATAGCTAGTGCTTCTCACTGTGATACTGAGGTTACAGCCAGAGTTTTGCTTTAAGGACATGTTAGAGGCTGCCCCTAGAATGGGCAGCACATCATTGAGGCTATGGAATCAAAAGCAGTTGGATATAGAATCAAAGAATCATCAAGGTTGGAAAAGACCTTTAAGACCATTGAGTCTAGCCATTAACCTAGCACAGCTGAGTGCACACTAAACCATGTCCCTAAGCACCTCATCTACATGCCCTTTCAATGCCGCCAGGAATGGTGACTCTACCACTTCCCTGGGCAGCCTGTTCCAATGCTTGACAACCCTTTCAGGGAAGAAATTTTTCCTCATACCCAACCTAAACCTCCCCTGACACAACTTGAGGCCATTTCCTCTTGTCCTATCACTTGTTACTTGGGAGAAGTGACCAACACCCACCTCGCTATAACCTCCTTTCAGGTAGTTGTAGAGAGCTATAGAGTCTCCCCTCAGTCTTCTTTTCTCCAAGCTAAACAACCCCAGTTCCCTCAGACACTCCTCATAAGACTCATGCTCCAGACCCCTCACCAGCTTCATTGTCCTTCTCTGGACACGCTTCAGCGCCTCAGTGTCCTTCTGGTAGTGAGAGGCCCAAAACTGAACACAGTATTTGAAGTACAGCCTCACCAAAGCTGAGTACAGTGGCACAATCACTTCCCTACTCCTTTTGGCCACACTATTTCTGATACAGGCCAGGATGCCGTTGGCCTTCATGGCCACCTGTGCACACTGCTGGCTCATGTTCAGTCAGCTGTCAACTAACACCCCCAGGTCCTTTTCTGCCAGGAAGCTTTTGAATCCCTGTTCCCCAAGCCTGTAGTGTTGCATGGAACTGGTTGTGACCCAAGTGTAGGACTCAGCATTTGGTCTTGTTGAACCTCATACAGTTGGTTGCAGCCCATTGATCCAGCCTGTCCAGATCCCTCTGTAGAGACTTCCTACCCTCTAGGAGATCAACACTCTCACCGAGCTTGGTGTTGTCTGCAAACTTACTAAGGGTCCACTCGATCCTCTTGTCCAGATCACTGATAAAGACATGCTAGCCACATCGCTCCTTTGTATGGTAGTAACTATGTAGACATTATGCACATATCTTCATGGAACAGCTAGTTCAAGAATGATTTTTGTCCTTTTTAAACAATTAATTGAACCTCATAGGAGGCACAGGTTCACTTGCAGAAGAGCCTGCCTTCTTTTGCTGAGAGTTTACATCTAACAGCATTTAGCTAGCCAACTGCACGTTTTTGTTTAACTACCTGAACAACAGAACAATAACTAAATAATAACTTTAGTGAATAACATCCCGCCTCACTTTCTTTGTATGTTCAGTCTCTCCCCAGATACCATAAATTCTTTTGATCACTCTCTTAAATCTGCATCTGAATTTTAGAAACACAGTTGCCATCCACAGTCAGTCTCATAATAAAATGGGAGTAGGTCCCAGCCACCTGGGAGGGATGTCAGCCTTTGTCTTGTCTGAATAATATCTCTTAAAAATAAAATTGGATAAAGCACACCCTAGAATCCAACCTGATTTATGAAGTTCTTTATTTTTAATAATGTATAGGAAAAATGTAATGCTCTGAAAGAAGAAATCATTACCTGAACACCTACTGAAACACAGTCAATTCAATTTAACCTTGGAGATAAACTAATACTAAAACTCATTTATACCCCTATTCCTCTCCAGGTGCCCACAAGTTTCCATCTCTGTCATTTCATAGATACAGGTCATCAATCAATATTAAGGGATTTTTGAGACACCCATATATAGAGAACAGCCCATGCAATTTGGCCAATGTGAATGCCTAGGATCTAAGTGAGATGCATTGTCAAGCTCTGTCACATACCTTCTGCACCAATTGACACAAGTTTCACTCCTTTGCTGGCGATATAATCCAGAGCTTTGTTGACATTAGCAATTTTATGGAAGCGCATCTTCCCTCTGTCTGGTTTCGGTAGTCTTTCCCCTGCAGAATAAGAAATTTAATGTGTTTATTGTTACATACACCCAAGTGATTGGAAGTCAAGAGTGCATGTGCCTTTAACACTGTCTAAAAGTTAGCAGTTATTTTAACAGGTATTTTTGTGAAAGAATGCCAAATGGCTTTGAACAAAACCCTGAAGAGAAAATTCAGAAGTTAACTGAAAGATCGGTCTGAAATCTTTCTGATACGGCAGTAAAAGCAGAGTAAAATTTTTATGCTTGCCCTAAACACCTGGAAGATATGCAAGTGCTTCCAGCTACTCAACTGGTTCACAGCTACCGTCTGTGTTAGAGTAGCTGAATATTGAGAAGGCAGGATGTTCTCAGAGCTCATCACCCTTACTTGCCTGACTGTAAAGGGAGGCTGGACTCTAGCAGATTAGTCATAGCATCCGTCCACATCTGACCAAGAACAACGGTTTTTAATAACCTCATCCAGTACAGCAGAGCAGCTAATTTCAGAGCATAGGCTGATGTGTTTGAATTAACTTATCTTTTCAAATTATATCAAAGAAGAATAATTTCTGAAAATATGACTTGCCATTTCATGAGGAACATCTGAAGATCTTTCTCCACTGAAATCTCTGTCAAAAATGTAAACTGTATTTTCCAAAAAGACATCTTTAAAATTTTCTTGCCCCTTTTCACCTTTATTATGTGTCTGTACCATGAGCTATTCCCTTCCCATTCAGGGGCATTCTGAGTGTTCCTTGGGGACTGTCCCTCTGAATAATACATAAAATGGGTGACATAGTAGGTCTGCATCAGTTAGTCAGAGGAGTTCTTGGATGTTCCACCCTTCTGAAAAGTGAAATCTTTTACTTGTGACTAAACTGGTTTTGTTTTTTTTGTTTGTTTGTTTTGTTGTTTTGGTTTTTTTTTTACTTGTGACTTGATCTAGTTTTACTTTAGGCACTCACTTTGGAAAGCATTGATCTATTTCAATAAAGTCATCAAAAGCAAAGCAAAATGTTTATACTGAAAGTGGAATAAAATGAATTTGTAACCTAAATGGAAATGGGTAATTGTTAGGGGCTACGAGCAGGGCCTCAACGCTTATGGTTTGTCCAACAATGTTGTGATATCAGTGCTACCCTGATACACTGTAATATCCTGGAACACAAACACAAACCAGAAGATTTTGGAGACAAGGAAAAAGCAGAGGTTTTTTTCTTTCCCTTTTGTTTTACAGTGTGTTTCACTTTTCAGCCTACTTAAGAGTTTGTGTTCACTGTTGTGAATTGTTAACAATTTTTGTTCTTTTAATAGTGTTTCAGCTAGCATGCTGTAAATGCATAGCAAACTTTATTTTAGCCAACCTGAGATAACTTCCAAGAGGAGCATCAGTTTGAGGCCATTTCTGAAGTCCTCTTCAATATTTTCAATCTGTGTGCCTGCTTTCCTGAGGTGGGAATTGCACCAGGCTGTAAACGTCTGTAACAGTAATTTAAAAAAAAAATAGTTATTAACAAGGCATTTGCCAAAACAACTGCTAAGCCATCTGAGTAAATCCTGCCTCTGAGATTTTCACTCCTGTTTTAGAAATTTAGATGTCCAACTCCCATTCATTTTATACATGTCACTCAATTCAAAATTCTTATCCCAGATGTTCATGAAGATGCAAAGTATTGGTTGATTAGAAGCAATATTGTGCTAGATTCTGCTAGTAAACGCATTTCTCCCAAAAAAATCTACATATAAAGGCAAAATTTGTCTAATAGTCATTACCACACTTAACATTTCATGAATACATAATTTTATGTTGGGACTTCCCTGTTAACACATTCTTCCTGAAAAGAAAGATTGATACAGTACAAAGGAAGCTGTGTGACAGTAAAATGTACACAATACCGAGCACAGAAGCAAAAAACTTCCACTACCTGAGTTCATGCCATGATAAACAGTTCTTACACAGATTATCTATGCCAGGGACAACATGCATTTCTCACAGGCAGGAAGTTGTGAGAACACTCTTCAGTGAAGTTACTGAAGTAACTGAAGAGAGACTTTATACAGCAAGGATACCAGTAAAATTGCATCTGCTCCTACTTGTAACTACAGGGGGAAACAAAATATATTTTGAAAACACGGACCATTGGAATGTATTTTGAAAGTCTACAATAATTCAAGTGCAGAAGTTTCACATTCAGACCCTGCAGATATGGCCTGCCTTACCAAGGGTTTTATTTTTAAACTGTATTCTACAATTTTTAGAAAACTACCACAACCTCATGAAATACACAAATGCAGATACTTAAGTTTGCAGGACAAAACCAGCCACAAATGCAAACATGAGCATTTCTGTCTCTGTGGAGAATAACCAAGTCTGCTTATACTTGCAGAGATGAAAAGCAGAACTAACTTCATTGATCTCCAGAGGTCATATACACTACCTTTTGTATGAACGAAATCAAAACATGGGCTACTATAAAATTAAGCAGTTAAAATTAGTCTGTTTTCAAATATCGATCAATTCTCAGTCTTCCAAAAAATTTTATTTGTCTGTTAAGATACAGGAAGCAAGTTTGTATTTATTAGGTATTTCACAAGGTATTTAACTCTAGGTATATAACAAGGCCATACATTGTTAAGTTAGACTTCAGCCACTTAAAATTGTCAGATATTTGGAATTCCCCTTCTTTTGCTGTTTCAAATTACCATAGTTTTAAAAATATTTAATGTAAGTAGTTTTAAAAAGAAAATATATCCTAAATCCCCATTGTCAATATGAAACTTCCTTTGCCCTTCTTTTTTCTTGCCTGTTTTTTTAGACTATTTTATTTCTGATCTCTCAGAAACAGAGTAAGAAAGGCCAGTAGATGAAGGCAAAAAGTTTCCATGAAACTGAATCTCGTAAATTCTAGACAGATTTACTATCTTAAGAAGATATGGATTGAATTGTCAAAAATGGTTTATTCTTAAAAATGCAACTTTCTGTTAAAGAATAACATTGATTGTTGTTGGGTTTGACTCAGTTTATGTGAAGAATTTATGTGCAGCTTGCTGGACTCTTTTCTCAGAGCTCCTACAGTGACAAGGAGCAGCTTGCTAAACTTTAGTTTTACTGACTTCTCTTTTCCAATTGAAACAAGAAGCAAGCAGTGCTATGGATATGGGGAAGCTGTGCAGTGAAATCCCTAACTCAGGATACCCAGAAAAAGGGGGAGAGAGAAGACAGTATTGGAAGTGGTTCTGGGCAGGGGTCCTGTTGACCTGCAGAGGATGAGTTTCAGGTAGAGGCATAAGAAAGTCGTTCTGTGTGCAGATATAGATAAGCATGGCTGCAGCTGAAGCATCTCTGTAGAACATCAATTTTAATAAAGGGATGTTAACCTGAAAAGCAGTCATTCAGGAAGGTAACACTTTCCTCATTTTAAGGTAACTAGCTTTATTGTGCTCATGGGAGACCTGAAACCAGAGTATATCAAGCATCACAACAGAGATACTAGGCACCTCTATCCTCAGGGCTCAACATGATGGAGTCTTAGGCTGGTATTTGGTTTGGATCATTACAAGGTTAGGCCCTAGTTTATAAGACTAATTTGTCTGCCTCAAGCAGTATTTCATTCTAGTTATATGTATCTTAGAAGGCTTAGCACTACATTAAGTCATTTGCAAATACTAAAAATTATAACAAGCATCCTTGGAAGGAACTATATTATGGTAATACAGAAAAAACAGCTGAAAGCTCTCAAGGGTAAATGCACATGAACCTTGCATGGCAATTTGGCAATAAATATTAGAAAGCTGAACCTGTAAATGAATGAGCCTTTCATGAATTAAGCTTAAGTGATGGACATGTGCTCATCTTCAGATACTATTGCAGTTTGTAGAATTGTTCCAAGCACAACACACTAAACTCAAAGAGGAATTTGGAGAAAAACTTCAGCCACTTACATCTCTTCTTTTAGACATTTATGGTGAATGTTCTGACCCTGTACCACTCAAGTAATGAGTTTTCTCCATTTTTCATTTAATTAAGAATTTAATGGAAACAACCCTACCATTGGAGCAGCCTTAAAATATAAATCTGATTCCTACTGTGAAGAAAGCTACTTCTCACTTATTTTCTTAAGAAGAAATGGAACCTGACACTTCTTAGTTTATGTATGCATATGAAAAAAAAAAAGGCCAATTGGAATTTTGTCCACCTCTGATCTTACTGTGGTCCTCTACTTTGCCTCTGCAACAGCTGATTCAACTTACTGGATGCTGTACTAATAGACAAAAAACGAAAGTTTTATCCAAAGATCACAAAGTTTTCAAATAATTTAAATAGTTTCTCTTGAAAGCAGACATTTTTACAGCACTGAATTTGCTGAGAGACAAACTCTCTTCTCAACCTTGTTCATTTTATGAAGACATTAAGCAGCCAATGTTGCTATGATAGAAAAAGGAAAAGATGCTACTACTGCTGAGTCAAGGTGTTTTCAATAAATAGTTTGATGACAGTCACTGGGTGTTATAGGCTGCCTTTTTACATCTGTAGGTTATTTAAGATTCTTTCCAGTAGTACTGGGGTTTATCATTGACATTGTAGCATTCTGAAGGATAAACTTGGAATTACCTACAAAGCCTCCATTCATGAGATAACAAGTTCTGCTGAAGCACTCTACCATGCATGGATTCTTTATTTAGACTATCTGCATCTAGATAGTTTAGATTATCTTCTATATCTAGAATAAGAGATGTAGATCTTTTATCTCATCTACAGTTTCTGAGAGCTTTCTGTTTTACCAGTGCACCAGGTCATTAAATGGTGCTATCCCCTTATGACAGTTGCCTTGTGCCTCATGGAAAGTGTCGCTGCAGTACTTTACAGCAGACTCTCTGCATGTGGCTTCATAGCCTGGTACCTTCCAAACTGGCTGATACCTTCCAAACCTAGGACTAAACATGGTTATAGGAATGCTACTTACAGAAATGTTTACTGTTTCAGTGATGCAATCCGTAAGTGACTGTATTAAAGCTACTGAAAAACTTAACTTGCAAATTTTAACAGTTTCCACAATTCACATTTTATTTAACCCTCATCCCTCTATTCTTATTGTGATACCACTTGTTCTCACTGCTTTGGCTTTAACTAACAGTTCTATTCATAGTTATTAAGAAACAATTCAAAGTACGTTTAAGTCCAGGAGATCAAGATACAGCCAGCACATAGTACCCTGCAAATTTGTAATCCACTGGGATTTAAAAGCTATTAAATGACTTAGACAAAGCAAATTCCTTTTTCTGCTGAGCTGTACAGCACATTTCAGAGTATCAGATTGCCCAGAGAAACAAGGCAGGACTGAAGGCACCAAGCTGAATACCAGAGGGGGTACAAATAAGTGCCTAGAAAGCTAGATGTTTCTTTTTAGAATTTATCATAGGTGGTTTTACAGATTTAAAAAATAAATAAAAAATTTCTGCTTTCCAACGGCATTACTACAAAAGAAACTTGGCCAACATTCTTAGAGAGACCACAGAAGAGGGGATGCAGGGCAGGAAGCCAAACAATTTGCAGTCCCACAGGTAAATGTTCTTTTAATGCACTACTAATTGCCTGCTGCTGTCACAGGTCTGTTTTGGAAAAGCTAACTAAAGAGGGAGTACAGTTTATGTTCTATGCTCACTTAGTCTCATGGTGAAGACTGCCAACAGCATATTCTCCATAATTTGGATTCATAGATCTGTGATGGCAAAGTGGGTACGTGAGGAAAAAAAAAACGAAAACCATTACCCATTACTTTACTCAGGCCACTTAATTTTGCAAGCCCTTGACAAGTGGAATTGCAACCAAGGGACAGAAAAAAAGAGCTATCCTTAATCAATTATCAACCAACTGCAGCTAATGCCAAAATATAACAGGGTATACCTGCTCTGTGCAAACATTTTTATGCAAGCATGTTGAAGCACATGCTTTGATGGAAAAAATGGTATCTCTGGGAGCTGAATTGTCCTACACTCCTGAGAAAGCCCACGCATCCTTTTTATGTGACTGTAATGATAACTTACTTTTGATAGTGCTTCAAAGCCAAAACCCAAGATGCTATAATAACAAGTGCATGTGATAACAGGGATAAAGACAATTGCTCAAGATACAGGGCAAATTTCTTGTTTGGCACTGACAGTGAATCCAAAATGAACATCACCAAAACAGCAGCATAACTCACATGGGGGCATGTACAGGGGACACTCCACAAGTTCAAGAAGATTTATTTACTTGCATTTAGAACTGAAATTGAGAAGTGGATCCAGCCCAATAAAGGATTGGATACTTGTATCCTTTTTAGTACACATATAACAAAGGTTAACACTGCCTTTCACTCTCTCCAACTCAAATAAGTTTCTGTCTACTGTAATATTTACAAGTTTTAAAAACTAATATTGATTTTAAAAGGCATGTGTCTGCTTGTCTGTACCCCTACCAGAAAGGCTACTGGCCCATATGAGTAATTTGGTTTTTTGAGTTTCTGCCTTTCTGTAATATTTACATAAGAAAATACAGACAAAATCCAACTTTAACCCATGAGTTATGCAAAATATGTTTCTTAAAACTCTGTTTTATAGGCCCTTCTTCTAAAATGTTTTCCCTCTCTACTTGTGCTAGCTGAGGCTCTTCATTACTGCTAGGCTAAATGGGATGCAGTGATTCACTCTGTAGTTATACGGAACATTACTGGGCTCTGAGCACATGGCAAGGGTGTTACAGAAAGAGCTCTGCCAGAACATTCCCGCTAGGCCAGACTGAGGTTCCCCCTTGAAGAATTTCCCATCTGTCCATATCCATGTTTTAAAATATAAGTCGTGAACCTGCAACATGATCTCCTAGCTCCTGTGTCCATACAGTGTTCTAATGACTTGTAAGATCAGGGCTTTTCTCTGGGCTTGGGATACAGTCTGTGTTGGCCTACATTCTCTTAACTGTTTAATTCTGCTCCCAAAAGAAGAGGCATGAAGGTGAAACACAGCAGAAAATCGCACAGCCTTTATAAACTAGCTTGATGTGAACCAATGACTACACACGGCATCTTTTAGATGTTCCTAGAACATCTAGATCAGCTCTACCTTTAGTATACTAGGTGCATGAGTATATTTTTGTGAATTGAAAATAAATAAAATCTTACATCTTACTTGTTCATTTCAATTATTATTGACTGTCCCTTTGCTCTTACTCCCCCTTACAGTGGAAGCCTAAAGGCATTGGTACATGTTAGTAAAATAACTAGAGTAACTGTAATGGGAGAGGTGGTTCACCAGTACAACTCGGTCACGCCAAAATGCTTGGGGATTTTAACTTTAAATACACCAGAGCACAGCAACAACTCAAATGAAGCAGAGTGAAAGCATAGTACAGGATGCCATGGAGGCTAAGGTAGGGGAAGTGTTTAACGTGTTCCAAAAGGTTATTAAAAGGAAACCCTCAAATCATAGGCAGTATGTCAAAGCCAAATTCCTGGGAACAACAGAAAGGATAGCACAGAATTGTCTCACAAAGGAAGTTAGTAGAAGCTCCATCACAAGGTCCCCAAATCCAAAGTTGGGGAAAGCCCTCCCTGCTCCAGCACATCCATCCATATAGCTGAATGGTGTCAGAGATGATATGCTAGCATACTCCACGCTGTCAGCTGATCTGCTCTAATAACCAAGGGAACTTCACCCCAGTTCCTTAATTTTATCATTCATAGGAGACATCGTCAAAGGGATGCATTTATCACACAAGACATTGCACGTGTCTTGCTAGCATTCTGCATTTTGCTTGCATGGAAAAGCCTGGGGAGACCTCAGTCCTTACAAAGCAGGTGGCCTAATCCTATGCGAGTCTAGGGTTTCCTGTAAAACATGTAACTCCCTCCCAGCACTGAATGATTGCACGTCTGGTTTACAGTGCTCACTATTGAAAAAAAAAAAAAAAAAAAAAGAGCATGTAAATATCCCTTCAGGAATACTCTGGCAAGACTGAACCCCAAGAAATGTCAGGAAGATTACTGAGCCTTTTGTTGCAAAGTGACTGACATTAATCCTTTCTTTCAGAGGAGACAACAGAGAAAGGTTATGTTGTTCCATTGGTCTAAAATGGAAGAAAACTCAGGAGGCAACAAGATGTATGGGAAATTCAGTATGGGTCACTGGATGCACTGTCCTTACCTCAGCCTTTTTTCTTAAGGGAAGAACAGAAAAGAAAGGAAGGAAGGTAAGATGTTTCACAAGGTCTTTGAAGGGGCTAAAATAGTTAAAATAATGCCAGGTTTGTTAGGAGCAGGCAGACGATATCTTTATTGGACCACCTGAGATAGCTGGAAAAGATAGAGAAGTTTTCGGGGACACCTTTACATGTGAGAAAGAGGCATCAGTCTTAAGCATGAAAATGTAGGTAAGTCTTCAGACAAGTCAGGACTTTGATGGACCACTGGTATATGCTACAACAGCTCTTCCCTGAAGGAAGCTCCTTCCTTTTTCATTACTGTTGATGACACCCACTTATGAATGTTTTACAGCAGCAGGCATCTATATCATCCAAATGTGTGACTTCTCAAAATACATGCAGTGCCATGGAGTTGTCTGCTTGTGTATTTTTATCAGTTTAAAATAATCCTGCCTATTTTAAATGTATTTTCAACCGAAACATCGATATTTTAGAAGTAGGAGCACATTCAATGTTTAAAATCCCATTTGAAACTAAAAAGTGTTCAGGCTCCATAGGACAAAACTGGCCTAAATCTACTTCTCATTTTTAGAATTTTAAGAATCACTCAAGTAAGAGAACCCTGCTCAGAAAAATAACAGAGAAATAAAAGCGGCAAGAATCCAACTACAGTCTTTAGTAAAAGCCTGGGCACGGTTTCACCTTGGATTACAAAATCTGCAAGATATCTTACTCATTCTTATCTTTAGAATACAACTGTAATCTACTCAGTTTGTTAAGGTGAAAGAATTTGAAAGTCAAAGGAACTGTAGGAAAAAAAAAAATCTACTGCCTACTTCTGATGCATTCATTTAATTCTGAATATTCTTTTAATACATTCCAATCACTAAGCACATCAGAACGGTGTGTGGTAAATTTACATGTGGTAAATTTAATAATTAAGGGAGAAACATAGTCTTATAGGTGATAAAAGGTTTGGGATATTTTATTTACATAGAAGTGTGAAACTTCGCTAGGAAGTAGCATAAGCTTTTGCAAAATCCAATCTTATATTTTAAAAATTAAACTTTCAATGCTAAACAAGCAAAAAATTATGTTGTGCTACCCTTCTAAGCCTGCATTTAGGTACATGCACGTCCTTCTCTCATGATTTTGCCTATCTAAACTCTAGCTGTTCACCCTAGTTCCACTAGTTAAGCTAGAGTATTCTAAAGGCCCCTCCACCAGGACTCATCAGAATCAGATCTCTTTTATATTGCTGGTTGCAACAGCAGAGAGCTATTTATGTAAGAGGATAAACTAAACACAAAACTGTATGAGGAAAAAAATAGAGTGTTAAGCAAGTCAGAGAGTTTACTCTTACTAATGGCGAGTAATGGCTCACTATTAAATGGGAAGGCTTATTAAGTATACTTCTGTCAGAATCTGCCCTGAACCATTTCCTATACTGCACTTTACTTATTTAGATGACAGGATAAAGTGTATGTTTATAACATTTGCCTATAACAGCAAAATGATGGGTCTGTAACCATGTTTCATGACAGAGCTACAATTCAAACTCATCTTGACAAATCACTGAAATGACTTGAAGAGAGCTGGATGCAGATTAGCAAGAAGTCTGAAGTGCTGCCCTCCTCCAGCAGGAGGACCAGTTGGAGAGAATCCACAAAACAGCCATGAATAGAATAAAATCCTAGAAAACTTCATCTATGAAAAATATAGAACCATTGGGCAGGTTTAATCATAAGTTTGAAAAGAGAGTAATACTTGTCTCAACGATTTAAGAACTCACAACAGAGAGGAGAAAAAAATCAGCTCCCTGTATTCACTGAAGATAGAACTTAAGATAGATAGTCATGAGCTTAAACAACAACAAGGAAGATTTAGATTAATTTTTAACTCTAAAAGCAATGAAGCACTAGAAAAGATTTGTCTGAATAAATGTGGAATCCTTTTTCTTGGACATCATCAAGAATTAAGTTAGATAAATGTGTCGAGAACAGCATGAGCATATTTGCTTCTGTCAGAAAGTAGAGGAATGGACTAAATGGTTTCCTGGATTCTCCATGTCATATTTTCTATGATGTTCATGGAAGATTCCCATCCTAATTGACATCTACACTGCAGCCTGGAAAAGAGAATAGGCAAAAGAGTCTCTTTCCTTTTAGATTCTGTGTTTGAGAAGCCCTAAAACTTAGGTACATATGTTATCCAAAGACTACAAAATAAGAAGTCATTCAGCAGAAAACAACTCCCTTTTAGGAATCCAAACACTTGGCATGCAACAGATGGCTGTAAATTTTGCTTCTGCCAGGGTGTCCTTTCTCTGGTGATCTCCATTTCCCTCTCCTACTTTCATATGATCACCTAATTTCCCTTAGCAAAAAGAAATATAATATTGGAGGGGATCTGTCAGGGATATTGGAGAAAAAGAAAGTAGAAGTGTGAAGATAGAATAACAAGGAAAAAAAGAAGAAATGTAGCAGGATAGATGGAAAGAGACTAAAAATCAATAGGCAGAAGACTGTTCATGGAAAGTTAAACATAAACCAAATTAAAATGAAAGTGGATTCAACGATCTGTTCTGTGGGTACATACGTTTCCTGAGGTCTGTACGATGACCCAGGAGAAGAGATCCTGACACTTGTGCTTTCTTCCCAACTTTGTGACAGCCTTTAAGTCATGTAAGACAGGAATTTAAAAAATGTTTTTATTGTCCTAAATGCTGAGCATTTTATGACCCATCATTCCTCATGTGGGACTATAAGCCTTTGGACAACAATGGGAGCAGATGTTAGCTGTAGCTGAGTACTTTTAAGTGTCCCACTTCTGTATTCAAGGATAATGAGAATAATAAACCCTCCCTCCATATCCACAGCACTATTGTGGGGGAAAATTCACCATTGCTTCTGAGGTGCTCAAACACTACTCTGAAAAAAAGTCCAATAAAGAAATAGTAGCAAGAAAGATTAGAAAGTTGACAAAACTATGAATATCTTGTAAATAAAGAACTATAAAATTACTCAAAACCAGAACCTATTTTGAACAGATGTAAACAGACGTAACAGTTACATCTTCAGCATCTTTTCTCAGTCACCCAAAGTTAATTCTGCATTTAAAAATCGAAGCTAGCTGTTTAGTATAAACTAGTTACCTACTACTGTAAATCTACTTGCATGCTAGTTATCTTTCCCTCCTGAAACACGTAGTGAATTATGAAGTGGGCCAGCCACTTAGGTATGGAGAAAGAAGTCACTCAAGTTAAGAATAGCAATGACTGCGAATAACCCCACAGATGCAATCTGAGAAAGCATTTTCATATACAGAAATTGATTTAGCTTTCACCTCTAGAATGAAAAGTCACTGTCTACCTCTCACTAATAAGGTCAGTTTTGGGCACCTCCAATGAAGCTGCCATTTCTGGTGGTTTAAGTGATGGGGACACCTGTCCCACCCAAGAGCTAAACTGAGAGTACAACTCACCTCATAGACATTACCAAACAGCCTGCATGTGTTAGCAACCTTGTCACTGATTCACCTGGCCTGGATTCAAAACACTGACCTAAAAGTGAAAGGTTAGCCCCAGCCATGCATTACCAACCAATAAATTAAAAGTCCATCTTCAGTACAAGGTTATCTTTCATCATGAGTTGGGGTGCAGGAGCTATTAGAATATTCCACTCGGAAGGCTTTGCAATAGCACAACTTTTAATTAATATTGTCACCACCTTGCTAAGGAGTGACAACGGTCGGGGTTTTGCAAGTCAGCTTTCTCTTGGATGTGAATGACTATTTTTGCAGTATACTTTGTTCATTCACAACATATGCATGAATCTTTGAGAAAAGACGGTCACAAACAGCATCCAGGCAATACTCTGAGTCCCTTTGTCCAAATGGCAATGTCTGGCTGTCTAGTTCATTCAAATTAGATGGAGTAATGAGGAGCGATTCCTTGCTGTTTGCAATGATCTTACCTCTTCATCTTCCCTCCTACTTCAATAACAATATACATGACATCATATACAGTTATACACCACCTTTCTGATGACTCTACTCCCTTTGCCTTTTATGTAAAACAGGTATGTTAATACCTTGTCATAATAGAATTAATACCTCTGAATTTTTTTTTATTACATACCATTATTCAACACATTAAAATGCTCAAGGTATAAGATTAGCACTACAGAATGGTAAATAAATTGTACAATCCGTGAAGCAAACATAAAGTTCTCAAATTACTAACAAATTTCCACGTTATAATAGCCCCTATATTAAATTGCTTTCTCTAATGAGAGTGACAAGACAGACAGTGAATAAAGACTCAACATGTGAGTCCTTGCTCTTCCATAGCTTTTTGTACTACTTCTTTCTTTCTCTTTACATGTCTGTCCTAAACCCTTACTCCACAGTAGAGGTGAAACATAAATATGTCCCATGGACTGAAAGTTCCAAATGCACAATTAGGAAGGCTCTGTTCATCATTAAAATTGAGCGATTGTGCAGTATTTAAAAATCTCATGTACATTTTGCAAATTTAAAATGCATAGTAAGTGACAGAACTGTTATTTCACAAGCCTCAAAAACCAAATATGGGTGAAAAAAGTATCTATGAATCAAGCATAATCAGAACAGAGTTCCTAAATGGGAGTAAAGCTTTAAAAACAAAACAAAAACAAACACAAAATAGCCTAATGGAACAATACAAATATGAAGTTTTGAATAATCTATTTTTGGTCAATGGCTTTTGTTTTATTTTCAGATGTTGATTTTGTATTCCCCTTGAAGGAGAAGTTTATGGACATGTTGATCTCTTGCAATAAGCTATATTGTTTCTAGCATGTAAAAATTCAACAATTAACAGATCATGGTAGATGTTTGTTTCTTTTTTACATGCAACACTGCCAAATTTTGTCTCTCAAAATGTCTCCTGCTGAAATCTGCAGATATAGAGAAGTATCGCCCACAAGGACTTGTGCCTTTTTGATAGAGACACAGTACTCCCACACGGCATGACTGGGAGTGTACAGCATCCAGACTGAACCTCTGAGGACTGACAACTATTTGCATGGCACAACAGTATTTTCTTCTAAAAGGGTAACCCAACTTCAGAGCATACTAACCAAATATTATCTGTTCCAATACACTGCACTTTGCAGATCTTGAATTTACACCATAAAAACAAGTAATTCTGACATTGCAACCTGAAGGAGTATGGCTGTAGCAACTAATACCTTACACAGCATTCCTGATCCATTTTACACCACAAAACTTTACAGCACATACCTATTAATAAATCAGTCCATGCACAGTTGTCAGAGCATTAAAATAGATTTGCCACCACACTGCACAAAGTTGAGTACAGCAAAGAAATGTTGTACACATTTTTGTAAAAGCTTTAATGGACTCTACCCCCCATGCAATAAAGACTGCATCTGTGCATTTATATGAAGATACATATTTGTATCTCAAGTGCTGTCCAAAAGATGCCTCTCCCCAGCCAATCAGGTAGAACATGAGGGACCTAAGCAGAGAGCTTGCAGAGCATGAAGTATGTAGGTTCTGTTAGAAACTCCAACATATTGATGTATGCTCCCCAAAATCTCTCTTTCATGCATCCTCTCTCTCTCACTCTCTACAAGTTTTAGATACAGATGTTGGGTGAACAAAATCAAGAAAACTCCTGATACTTTTGAAGGCTTACTCAATTAATGGAATGGTGAGCTATTTGCATTCTCGTGCTTTCTGGATCACTTTTGAGCAAAGTGATATTTGGGATATTTGCAAGCATTAGTTAGACAAAGAGCTATATTTAAGGGGCACTTTTTTGATCTAACTCTTGAAAAACTAAGAAACACAAGGATAGAAAAAAGGTATTTAGTATGTCATGGGATTAAAATATCCAAGGAAAAGTTGAACTGTTACGGCGTCAAAAGAAATGCATTCATTTCTACATGGCTCAGAAGGAGTTAATTCTGAAGCATTACCTTCCATGCTCAGCATTTCTACTTCACAAGCGTACCAACAATCTAGAAGGCATCTTCAGAAAAGGACTCACAGTAAAAATGCCAACAGGTTTGAGGGAACTGTTTCAGCAATGATGAAAGGTTTAAGACCAGCAATTTTTTCTGTTTTTTCTCTCCCTCTATATTCTTTTCCAGTTGGCCACTTCTCTGCTATTCTGGCACAAAAGCATAATCTGTCATATTGGCCTCTCCCTGTGGGCAGCCAAAAACAAAGTATGTGTAATGCAGAAAGTGTCTCAAATACTGTGGTGGAGCTGCAAGGGACAAATCTGCCGGTATGCTTTAGAGGTAAAGTCTATGGCCTTTATACTGCCTGGGGCTTTCTCCCGAGTATATTAAACAAAGAACATGCATTACCACTACCCTATCAGTGCCAAATGAACCTTCTTATATAGAGACCATATCTCCTATTCTCCTTTCCAATCTCAGGTTCTTCTTCTACCAGTTATGCCCTACAGTGCTCTTCCTGGTTTCCCAAGAGCGCCTGAAGTATCACAGATAGTGCTGGCTAACGTTTTTTTTCCAACAGATGCATATTTATATTACTAAATAGTATTTAGGATGAGATGGAAGAAATGTTCACACATTATAATACGGAAGGAACTAAAGGTGTACCCTCTCAAAACAGAAGGATTAATTAAAGTAGGCTAATCCAGGATTTAGTAGACTGGATTTCCAAATGTCTTCCCCTTGCTTTCACTGTTGATTTTCTTCACCATGCTACCTTTATCCAGTAATTACATACTACGTTGCCAGGTGAGTAAGTCACTCCCTTATAAATTGGTTAACAGACTGGGATAAAAGTATGTTCCTATCCAATTTATCAACATTCTTTAACACACTTCCATAATCAGAAAAGCACGTCTTCTGACTGATAAATCTAGAACAGATTTTGAACTTTTTTTTTAATTCCACACACATCTTTAAGTCCCTGACACTAATAAATGATGGGAAAAGTATTTCAATAGTCCAACCCCAAGATATTTACACAGCAAATATCACCTCTGAACTCTGTTATGTAGCACATTTGAAGATCACAAAATCTAGTTTCATTTGTAACCTAAACTAAAGTTTCAGTTGAGATTCTTATAGGGGAAGGAAAACCTCATGCACTAATTGCCAATTATGCATTAAAAAGCTCCTCTGTGGCATAAATGCCAGCTTACTCAATGCAATATTTCTCAGTACACAAACCACATAAACTGTAGACATTAATTTATTTACTATTGTAACTGATGATTTAAAAAAAATATATATTTCATGCTTGTTTTAGGACTCTGTGTTTTAAAGAATTTAGTAACTTCTGTTAAAGATACTACCCTAAACATATTGGGTTAAATTTTTTTAAGGTCTAGTGTTTTGGGGTTTTTTTATGAGGCATTAGCTATAGAGTAACATTTTCTAAAACGTTTTAAATATCAGGTAAGCCAGCAGACTTTCAGAAAAATTCTGGAGTTCCTAAATAATTTTTAGTGAAGCTCAGGTTCCTAAATTACTGAGCTTTTCTTAAAAATAGAATAAAGAGCAAAACATTACTCGCGATCTTTGGATGGCTTGATTATATATGAATATGAAATTTAAGCAAGTAATCTGTTCTCAAGCACTTAGCTAAGAAGAGATGGGTAAATAGCAAACAGTGATGGCTGTAACTACTGAAAGCAAACATCTGTGTTTTACACAGTACAGTGTTTAATTGACAAAACAGTTTGCTTGTCACAAACACACAGTTCTTTGTTTATAGTGGATCTGTTCTTAAGAGGAGCCATGCTGGGACCTGTGTTCAGTCATGGAGATGAAGGCCATAGACTAAAGGAAAGCAGTAAAACTTCAGCCTCATGTATGGTGTTTTGTTTGTCTTTTAATATTAATGCCAGATAGATGATAAGTGCATTATACATAATATGTATATGTACAGATTTAGCTGCACTGCAAAACTACGTTACTGAAATGACTTGGGATTAAGAAGTGGTAAGAACAGGAGGGTTGCTTCAAATTTCTTCAATGATCTGGTACATAGCAAATCATTGTACCAGCTGGAGATGAACTTGGACTACTACAGAGGCTTTCCACAGCCTAAAGAAACTCCTCTAGGTGAAATAATACCCCAGAGCTACACAATCATTTATGTTTGGTTTTGTTGTTTTGGGGTTTTTTTGGTTTTGTTTTGGTTTGGTTTTTTTATTTAGTGCAGCTGGGTACCAGTTTTCTTCATATTAAAGAGTGTAATGTCTTAAATCCTGCAGCAGTGGAAAGCTATGCTGGTGCCAAGATTAAACATAAAACGGGGTTAAAAAAAAATATCACTTAATGATAGATGGCTAAGCCTTTCTGTGAGTGCCAAAATAGCAGGCTGATTTTCAGAGGTGCAAAATAGACAGAAGTTCTTCCTGACGTCAGTGGAAATGCCTGGGTGTTCAACACCTATAAAAAATATGAGCGTTTCCTTAGATGCTCAAGGAATAATCACAGATGCTAATTTTAGACTAGGGTAGTCACTTTCTGCAGACTCCTGCTATGGTAGTGGGAGTCAGCAAGGATTTTCTAGGTGGCAGTTGAGAGTAGAAGCCATCTGCTCTAAATAAGGTTCTACCAGTTTTCACAGTAATGGATGGCAGGACTGATTTTGATTACAGGTTTTTAAAAAGATATAAGAACAAGCATTAGATTTCAAGTTGAAGGGATCCTGACAGTTAAGAGTAGCTGGGAGAAAGTACTTGAAGTAAATGGAAAACCTTACTCGTACCAAGAACAGTAAAGACTTATCACTTTCATCTGTAAAGCCAGCACACAGGTATTACAGCCATTGTTTTGGAGATGAAACATGGACAAAGTGATGTGTCCTTACATCTCAAAAGCAGGGAAGACTGGGACCAGATATAGGAGCAGCAGTGCCCGTTCTTGCACTTAGGACATAAATTCAGAACTAATTTTCTTGCCTGTGTGCACACATGGAAATTTAAAGCTCAAATATAGAAACTAACTAAACAGCCAGCCAACGGACAGCTTCTGCTTCTCTCTGGACAGACCTTCTAAAGAATGAAGCATATTTCTACAAGCTACCATTTGAAGTGGAACACTTTCCTAAAAGGAGGACATTGCATTTCAAAGTCTTCTACCTCCTATCTCTGCAGATGCTCTGTGCCTGCAAAGCTGTAACACCTGCCCTATAATCCTTTCACACCAGTACTTTGAGGATTACTAGGACCATGCTATCTTGATCTCTGTTGAGGAGCTACTTGTACTGCCAGCAGGAAGAGCTACTACAAAATAGGTACAGAAACAGTCCCAGAGGGTGATCATAACATTGTGTTTGCTGGTTAAATAATGTGGAAAGAGGTAACTTCTCTCTTTAAATACATGCTCAATTTTATCAGGTTGAAAAAGAGCACTGTACAGCATCTGTATAGTTATGATCAGCTTTATGCATCAAGTCTCTCAACATGATGTATATTTAAAATCACCAAATCCAGTGATAATGTAAGAACAAATGTCACACATCCTTATCAAAACATTTAATGAAATTATGTCCTTCAAACATCGAAGACTTGAAAATCTCCCCAAACTACTAAGAAGGAAATTTAATTTAGGAGGAAATGGAGTGCTCAATGGGCCTACATTCTCCTTCTGGTATCACCTGAGATTACAGAATGTATAACCATAAAAGACATTCACTCAGAGTCAGCAACTTTTCACTGCTCACTGTAGAGGAATACCACACCAGTTACATACTGTTCCTGCATCACATCCATCTGCCTTCCAGATACAAATCAAATACACTCTTCTGTAAGTATGCTCTGCAGTACAGCTTCTAAAATACTACCAGTATCTATATAGTATTCACCATTCACAACTAAAGAAAAACCTAATGCTCAGTCTCACTGAAAAGAATTCAGTAGTTGCTCTACAGTGCAACACAGAAATGACTACCTAAACTAAATATTGCTAAATTGATCAGAATTTATGCAACAGTGATTAAATTTATGTTATGCATTTTGTATCTGATTTTTCCATCATAATGATGAAACCCCCTTTGTCTTGCTTGTAAAAGGATGGAAGGGCTTTGATGGGACACTTTCAACTGTGTTATCCCATTGGCAAAACACAGTCAAAATTCAGCTTGCAGAGCTGTCTTAGTTTGATTTGGAAATTGGTGATGTAATCATGATGTTTTCTTACTGACATTCATGAGTTCACAGAATGTACCTGAGCCCTGCTTTTGCTTGCACAGGGCTACAAATTGTATGACTGTGGATTCCCTATTTGCTGCAGTCTCAGGGCTGAAGACCCTTAGTGCTCTTCCAATCAAACACCTCCCATGCCTCTCTCTTCAGCTCTCCAGTGACCCAAACACAGATCCACAGCAAGATGCAGACCTCTCACCCCCAAAATATTATAGCAAAGTCCACTGCTTAACACACAGTTTTTCTCTAGCTCTTCAATATCTTGGTGGCAGCTTATGGAAACCCACTTAGATCCATACTTTCTTCCAATCCTTACTGTCTTACTAATTGGATCAGTGTGCCTGAAGACATCTTATTACACAAAATTCAGGGGAGGCTGTGGTGTGTACCTGTGAGTGCAGGTAGGAGGTAGCCTTTGCTTCTCATTATAAAATGATTCTTATAATTTATTTTCTTAACCATACAATTCCATTGCTGCCAGATATTTGGGGGTGAGTGGCAATTAACAGCTGAATTGGGACCGTAGGAATTACCCATTTGACAACACTAACAAAAGTGTACAGAGCCTGGAATGGGTCAACATAGAAGGGGCCATTTGAGTTTAAATAGAAAATGTAATGATGAGTAATATATTGATTTCTCACACTTAGTGTTGATGAAGACAACCTTCCTATTTGAAAAAACTAACTCCATAAACATTTCTAGTTAAGTGAATTTTGTAATAGATTTCTTTGAATTTTCCTTCATACAACAGCACCACAGTATTCAGGTCCCTCTTTAGTTGCACACCTTATTGACGGCTTCCAAGACAGAATATGAAGCACACTGACAAAATATGATTGTTCCACTATCCTTTCAGCATGCTCCTCTCAAGCACCATTCCATGCAAGTAACATCAGCAAAAGGAATTTAACATGTTACTATTTTAACAAGCACTAATCTCTAAGAGGCCAATCATACAGAACAAGCCATAAACACATCCCATATTTCTATACAGAGTCCCTCTACCCTCATGCCAACTCTTCACAGGACTAGAGAAACTGCAACTCCATGTCATTCTGTTGCATCAGTGTCTAATATTTAGGACATTTATGGTATATGCTGAAAAATCACACTGTGGCAGAAAAAAAATGAAGTCTGTCCATTGACTACCAAGTTCTGAGTCAGACCAGACTCAGGGGCCATCTACCACTGAGAAGGTCACTTAAACAGCACTCAGGATCTAAAAGGAAATGACAGATGTTTTATGTGTGTGTTCTTAATACCAGAGGTTTTGGCATCCATTGTTTGAAAAGAACATTCTTGCTGCACCCGGAGGAGATGCATTTGGCCTTGCAGTGCTGAAACTTCATGTTACCACAAGGCACGCTCCGCGTATATCATTTGGCAAGACATTGTTCTTCTACAGCAGACAGTTACAGTACTGGCTGAATACTACACAAAAATAAGTCTAAAAAGGTGAAATTGTTTGCTTTTCTGACTTTAAGTAGTAATAGAAAATCCTTCATTTTAACCTACAGAATTCCCAAGACATCCAAGTCATCCTAATTCTGCACCTAAAGGGTAAGGAAGGCAGAGAATTGCAGCGTAGGACTCAGTATAGCACATGGTTTTTCCACTGATTATCATTCTGCTTTCGACTCTGGAGGATCTTCCTCCTAACAAATTAAATCCTCTCCTGAAATTAGTCCTAAAGCTACTCAACCCTGGACTTCCATCTTTATAAGAAATATCCAGGTATAAGTAATGAGAAGGCTGATACTCTCTTAGAAAGGAGCACACCTTTTGCCTCCTTCACACCTCCTACATTCACTGTTGGTTCTCATCCAGCTGCTGTTCATGTTGCTCACTTGCACAGGGGAATTTCTGTGCCTTCTCAACAACATCACGTGGGTAAAAAGTGTCACCTCATTAAAAACCCTCAAGAGATAGATGGTTTCTCTGTATGCTATGGGAGCTTAACCCCAAGGCTGATTATTCAAGGAAAGAATTTTACATTATCTAAAAAGACAAAAAAACCCAAACACCACCCCTGCCAAAACCCACGCCCAAAATGCCAACTTTGATTATTTCCAGATAATTTCCATACAAGAGCAAGACCTAGGCTGGAATGCCCTATACACACTGCAGATATTGCTATATTCTCAGATATTGCTATATTCTCCATGACAATGACTTCAAACTGGAGCCTGTAAATCCATGAGGAGTATTTCTACAGCACTGAATTCTGCTGGTGGCATGCAGCCTCCCCTGCCTTACATTTCTTTTTCATTCATTCAGGCTTAGTTATTTGAAGAATGAAGCTGTTTCCTTCCACTGCACTTCATCTGTCTTCTCACTCACTAGTAGACTTCTTCCAGGAAGAGGTTTCTGATAAGAAATCTATTTAGATTCCACCCATAGAAGACCACACAAACTTCAGAGTGAATTCAGGACACTGACTGTAACTCTATTTATAGACACTGAAGTCAGACTGAACACAAGGTCAATTTCTCTTTCAGGCTGCAATGAACCTCTCAAATCTGCTGAACTCAATGAAGTTGCAGCAACACTAGAAAAAGAAGGATGTTGCCCATAATTTACAGTCCTGGTAGTTTCCTCCAAATAATTTGCCATACATTGGCTTCCAAATGCTTTTTTTTTTTTAATTATTTCCAAGGATAACAAAAGTTTTATTACCAGTCAAACCAGGACACGCAAATAAATCCTTATAGGTCACACTGAAAATGTAATCTGAAACATACTGCTGAAGACTGGAAAGACACAGCTTCTTTCCTAAAGAACCTTTTCCAAAGTCCTCACTCATGCACAGTGTTCAGTGTCATCAAGATTTGCATTCACAAAAAGTGCAATATCAAGGTAAATAAATATTCTGACTCATTTATTCTGTTCCAGTGTAAATAAACTATCCAAATATTCAGAAATTGCATTAACACCTACATTAAACCCCTTCTAAATGAACAAAGCGGTGGTATCGGTGCCATACAGCAAGCTAGCATAAGATAATTTATCTATAATAATATCAGCAAGGCAAGGAGTATGTTTCCAGCCCTTTCTTTACATGTCTTAGTGCAACGGTGTAAGAGACATGTCTGAATGACTGAAGAAGACACACATGAAACATATGGAGCCAGTTTAGTGGCTGTATAATACAATCGTCCTGAAGAAGGGATCACAACTGTTTCACAGCCTTTAGATCTTTATCCTGAAGGGTTAAGACTTACTTGAAAAACTAACAACTCGCATCTCATGTCAAAGTTCAAAAATCACACTCCTATAATTAAAGTATTTACAGCAAAAGTTACAAATAAGGAAGAGGACTGTTTAACATACAGCTCACTAGGTAGTGCTGGCAGTTCAAACACAATGCAAACAATACATCTGCATTTTGAGTAGCATTGTTGTGCTTGGTTTCCTGAGCTAAGGGATGCTGCATTTTCCTACGTTCCTTTTAGTTATAATGAGATACAGGCTAGTGGAAGTTAAAAGGCTTGTGGAGTTTGTTGAACTTTTTTTTTTTTTTAAACTGAAGAAATATATTTATCATGGAGAGAAGAGAAATCAGGTTTTAAGTCTTCCGTGGTAATCTAGCATGATTTTTACTTCCACTCCAGTCCAGCAGGAGAAAGACAGCTAACCACTAGTCTGACGTTTGATAGAACCAACCACTCCTATCAGTTGTTACAAACACGACTGCTGTGCTCTTTTTAACAGTGGGAAATCTGAGATCTGAGGTGAGTTCACCTTGCCTAAGGTTACAGAGCAGAGTGAAGAAGAGAATCTCAGTCCCTCTGGCCAGACTTTTTAATTTTCAATACTTATTTATTTCCATGTAGTACTGAAGAAACAAGGGGCCCCTTTCACAGATCTTTCAACTGCTGTTTAAGCGCATGTGGCCAGGGGAAGTGTGCTGGCTCAAGGAGCAGCCTTCAGAAGTTTCCAGCCTTGTGGTTCCCATCTACATGTTCAAAAGACATCAAGCCTGTAATTCTCTAATTAATTCCCACTGAAGACAGCATGTCCATCCAAAATACTTTTTTCTTTTTGTTATTTAGTCTTTCTTTAAAACTGCTGCCTGAAATTTCCAACCATATAATCTGGTTTAAGTTTTTACTAATAATGTCTAATGCAGCAAATGGGTCAAATTGTTGTACTGTCTTGATTTCTTGATTTGACATAGGCTAAATGCTACCTCAACCAAAGTATTTAAACTGTTGTCCATCTTCAGCGAGACAGAGCAAAGCTACAACTCACTTTCCTTTCCTATAGTGTACTTCATATTTATTCTGACATCTGCAACCAGCAAGGAGGCTGGATTACAGCAAGATACTCTGTGAACCATAGTTATAATTAGGCGTCACATCCATTGTAATCCTATGGACGTCATCATGTGTTACCAGCATCTGTTGACAGATCTCATACCAGGCATATCACTGAAATGGCAAGTCTGGAGAGGGCAGCCCACAATAGAAACAATGGCATTTATTTTTGGTTTTTTCCAAGACTGTCTACTAGAAAATATATGCTACCAACTGCCAGGGGTCCACTGAGATCACTTTTCAATATTATATTACCAGTTAGAACAAAGATCTGTGCCCATCTATCTGCAATCTTCTCCTAATAAATAAGGAAATAAAGAAAGCACTTTCTGCAACTGTCTTAGCATAAATTAGAAAAAAATAAAAGCCTTGAAATTTTATAAAGTTTATCAAGCCCTTTATCATAAGAGTACTTTTTATGTAATAATAAATTCAGACTCCTTTCCAAGACAAGGAATGAGGATCCCCGCTCCTAAATTTTATTTAAATGTGGTATCACTTTAATATTAAAACTAAGCCCTCGGGAAATGGCAGCATAAAGTAGCAAAGCCACAAACTCTCTACTCTGTGGAAGTAAAGCAGAGTCTGCTTTAACTTATCAATGTGGAAACCTGACTTTCTGCTGAAGCACTGTCTGTCTGGAGGAATGGAAACAAAAAATTTGCTAAGGAGTCTTATTCTATCTACTCCTTGCTCTTCTGTAAGAGTCAAGACACTTACTGTAAACATAAGAAAGCCTAGAGAATCCAAATTCTCTTTATTTTTTATCATTTATCTGCATTGTAGGAAAACTGCATTAGAGTGCTGACTATCTAGTAACCTGTCCATTATTTCTTTATTTAGAAAACAGCATGCTCTGAAATGCTGGACAACTGAATCCTAATGAGATGTAACCACAACTTGCTACGGCTGAGCAGTTTCAAATCACTAAAGCACCAAGGTAATTTCCATTCTCATTATAAAACATAATAGTTCACCATCTAAAGAGTGTCACATTAAAACAAATGCCAGTGTTGATGAGTGCAGATTAATAATAGGTTAGGAGTTACAGCAGCTGGTAATCAAGGAAGCCTAGCCCTGAACTTCCCCCACTAGACTCGTACAGCAGGATCCAAATAGGTGTGAATGTAGGAAAACTAATAAAAACAGTTAAAACTCACAGAAGGAGGAAGGCTACAAGTGAAAACTGAGAGGAAAACATTGGCTCTACCATTTTTAATGGAAAAACAAACCCACTGGCCCCAACAATTCCAACAGCTCTTACTTTTATAGGTATACTTTTATAGTATAGCTTTTACAGAAGCTGTGACTGTAACAGTGTGCCAGATTCTGCCACCAGACATATGCTGGCAACTTCTACTTATGTTTTTGAAGAGAGCTCCGCAGGTACTGCAAAAAGGACATTCAACCTTATTGTCTAGAGCACCACTTCTCTCTCTCTCCTCCCTATATTTTCTTCATTCTTGTAGCCATCAGAAAACCTTTGAATCCTGGATCTGTCAGCTGTGACTTTAACATCACCTTTTTCATTAGGAAGTAACAAATCTTTTACAATATTTCGTCTCTCTCTTTTCCATATGCTGCTTAAAACTCAGTGTTCTGAAATTAGATATTGCAAATACTACTAAAGTACCAAATCACTGACAAGGCTGCAGATGGGATTATAACCTCTGCCTATGTTCAGAAAAAGAACATAGGCAGTACTGGCTGGCATAATAGTTTTCTTACACCTAAAAGGCAAGAAACATTTCCTCTACAATGGTATATTCCAAGAAGTTTATAGACACGTTTTTTCACAGACAGTGAATTGGCATGTGGGAACCTAATCATGAAATGGTTTTCCAAATCTACCCTGGATACATTCCTAGGCAACATTTTCCTTGTCAGATCATTCAGTCAGAATTAAGAGTAAATACTAATAAGAGCACAATTTCATAAGCAATTTCTCAGGCTGCTCTCAGAAATATTGCAAACTTTCTTGCACACCAGTTTTTGAACCACTGCATTCACCTCTGTTTATAATTGCAACTTACTGGTTTTGAAAAGCAATCAAGCACATACATTAATTCAGAGTCTGCTTTCCAAAAGGTAGACCCAGGAAGTGAAGTTAAAAATTACTGAAATACTAATATATAAATCTAGAGGTACTGACAGAATATTTCCAGTGTCATATAAAAAGAAACTCCTGATTCTCATAAATTAGTTTCATCTTACATAGGTTTCACTTAGAATCCAAAAAGCGAATGCTTTATCCTCAAAATACAGCACAGATAATATATATTATATACATGCTTTATATGATGTAAAATATATTCTCTGACAAAATCAGAAGCCCTTACTGCACAGCCCTGTCAATTCCAGATGCAGCGCAGCAGTAAGAGATGACATCTTTGCACACAGAAGCACATATACAGACACGTATTACTTTATTTCCAGACCTTCCTTTGCTGTTTCTCCCATGCTGGGTCCAGGAGCAGGTCCCTGTCCCATTCTTCTTCTTGGGTCATGTACTCATCTTCTTCATAGTTGTAGGTGTACTGCATGTTTGTTTCTATCTGGTTCATGCTATTCATGCTACCCAAGGATCAGCTTCAACTGCTGTGGCTTCTATTATGTTCAAATATATATATATATATGCTTTAAGTTTAGTTTACTTGCTGATGGGTTATAGGTAGCAGTGTCTTTCTTTTTTTTCTTTTTTTTTCTTTTTTCCAAGGTGACAGGGACTGATACCGATGAGTCTTGCTGAGAGCAGAGGCTCAAACTGCCAGGTAGGTGCTGACCAGTGGTGACCTTCCTTCCTTCCTTCCCTCCCTCTCTCTCTGCGGCTGCTGCTGTAGGTCCCTGCGGCTGACCCTGCGGAGAAGCCCGGCGCGGACCATCGCCGCGGCTTATTATCCCCGCCGGGCCGTCACGTGGCGCGGCGGCGGCTCCAGCCCCGCTCCCGCTAGCGGGGCCCCCTCACTCGGGCGGGGCCGAGCCGTGCCGGGCCGACGCTCCGCGCCCGTCGCTGCGCTGGTTCCGCAGGGGCCAGCGAGGCTGCCTGCAGGAGGGTAAGGCTGGCCGGGGGAACTCACCTCCCGTCAGCGCTCTGGCCAAAAAATTACTGTGTACTCGCCCGTTTGTCCCTCTTTCCTTCCAACTGGATAAAATACCCGTTTTGGTTTGGTTTGGTTTTTTTTCCTGCTGACACGTATTGCTACTCCTCAAGACCCGTCTATGATTCGCTAATGTAGTTTCTCGCTATTTAGCATTAATCTGAAGTCGCTGTGGGCCCCTGAGTTGCTTCACACTTTCCTTTTCAGATTAAGGATCACAAAAAACAGTAAAGACAAGGATACCCAACAGATGAAACAATTTCCAGCAGAGATCAGGTCTGGAATTAAACCAGAAAGTCTGGAAGCACAACTTAGAAAAGCAACATATATCTTTTTCACCCAGGAAACGCACTTGGTACACCTCCAAAGCAGGCACCAAGAAGCACATACAAAGATCTATGGAACCAGCAACTAAACGTGTGACAGGAACCATTTACCCGTGCTTTCCACAGCGTAAAATCTGAAAAGATAGCCCTGGGATCAAACACCCTGGCAAGCAGGTCCTGTCTACCCTGTGTCATTTCAGTTGCCCTGGTGACAATGTTTCTTCTGGGAATTGGCAAGTTTACTATGTTCTTCATGTCGCCTGTCATTACTGCCTGCACCCATCAGCAGCCAAGGTCATCCTCTCTAGCAAGTGGCCACACAAGATACAATTTGAACCTTACTCAGAAAATGCTCACCAAAGCTGAGCTTTTGGAAGCCATAAAAAAAGTCAGATATAAGGGAGAAATATGTCGAGCAAAGGCAATCACAGGCCTCTAAGCCAATGTGAATAAATAACCAGAATAATTAACAGCTAGACAGCATAAGTCCTCCACTTTGTATTACTAACTAAAGCTCTGCTTTCTGCCAAGTCACCTTCTGTCCCACAAGTCTATGCAATTTCGAAGACCATGCATACATGCACAGCTCAAAAAAACTTCATAAATGCAGCACTAAGGTGGCAAATTTGAATTCAGAAGAGGATTGCAACGTTTCATGCAGTTAAAGCAAGATGAACTTCCAAAGATTAACATAGACATCGTAAGATTAACAGTCTAAAAGTCAAATTCCAAATCTAGCAGCAAAGTGAGAACCACATGCTTTTCGCCTCCTCAATGCGAATATTCTCAGGGTTGATATATTTTCATCTATACAATGAAGCAGATGTTGACGAATGCTATACCTAGACTTTTTTGTTAGGTATATCTCTTAGGATACTCTCAAACATCATCAAATAGTAATTACAAACGAAAATATTTAATTTATGTACACATTATATGTATGCTGGTGTAACTTGTGTGGTTTATTTTTACAGCTGGGTAGTCATCTGTGCTTTGTGACACACATTCAATTTCAATCACCTAAATGACTATTTAAGTCTTTGAAGTCAGTAAAACCATTTCTTCTTCTTCACTATACACAGCACAGGAGAAGGTTCTAGAGGAAACGCAGGAAGAAGTCTGAAAAGTCCCAGAAGTATTTAAGTAAAGCTGTAATGCTCTGAACCAGAGCTGTCTCCTGTGCAAAGAGCACTCCTGCACTGGCAAGACCTGTGACACTTTACACACTGCCTCATCAGAGGGGAGCCACTGCAGCCAGCTCCGTGCCTTTCCTGGGCCCTGCCTTGCCTGGGGACCTGCGCGAGGCCAGAGGCAGTACAGGTGAGCCTTACGGGTACCGACGGCTTCACACAGGGACGCACCTGTTAAAAGCCACGTTTTATTTGTTGGCCCTCATCCTGTAACGCGGGCCAGAGTGCCTGTGTCATGAAACAAAAACTGAGGCATGGTGACAACAAAGAGTAGCCGATCACACTGTGGATTAGGACTGCAGTCAGGTCCATGCCGAGATTTCTGGAAACCAAAAGGAACCCTTCCCAGATTTGACAGAATTCTGAAAGAACGTTATTAAGTTTTTTCATAAATTAACTGGATTTGCTCAAAACATAGCTAGTCACTCCTGCAAAGGTACTGTTCATTTTTTCATGTTTACTTGCTAGATAGGTAAACTTAGTCCTTTCATAACAAAACAAATAAACCAAAAATTTCATCATTGTTCCAAGGAACCAACAGCTATAACCATAGTATGTCTTGGCTAGTTTGAGAGATCAAAACAATTCAAGTTAATTCCAAACAGAAATAAACCCACATTTTTCTATAAGGGGCAAGTATTTCAAAATTCACTTTGAGTAGGTAATGTCAGTTCATTCTGGATTAAAAAATATTTCTGAATGAAAAATCTAATTTTTAAATCTGAAAGTGTAAAAATACAGGGCTTCCATTTCATCCATGTGCATTTTGAGAGAGCTGGGCTTTTTAGCTATAAAATAGGAAGCTACATGGAATATCCTAATTGTAAAAAAACTTCCTATCTTGATGCAATCTGACCTGTTTTAGGTTCTCTAAATAACTGCTTACTGCCCCTTAATCAGACAGCATGAGTAGGCAGGGAAGATATTTATAGTCGGAGCTTTAGGAGGAGGATCTGGTATTTTGTTTACTACTTTAATTTAATTTTATAAATGAACAGTGCAGATAGTAACAAGAAGCATATGAATGGAGGTCCGTAGTTGAAAGAAAGCCAAAATGGAACTCTGATGCCAAACTTGAAGTGGAAAGGGAGCTGCCTCTTCCAGCTCACCTAGAGAAAAGGAAAGTTGCGCTCAACAGAGTAGCATGAACAAAGCAGGGTGCTTCCATAAGCTCATTCCCACATCAGAGGTAGGTTAGGACTATTCCCACTAAAGCTGGTAGAGTCACACGGCTACAAACTATGTGTGCCTAAAAAGAAGGAAAATCAAATCAAAGCAGAAATAAGCAAGCTGAGCAGGAAAGAAAATACAAAATTCTCAAGCAGAGAAACACATCAAACTATGCAGATATGGAATTTTAAGCTGACATCCGAGAGCCAGCAGGTATATTTGAGGTAGAAATGACACAGATTGCTTACAATGTGGTAAGACAAAAAGAATACTCATGATTGCCAAACAGATTAGAAGAAATAAGGTGGCACAGAGAGATCAGAAATGGAGGCAGCAGACCTGAATTGTCAACTATTTTAATCTTTTATTTGGCAAAAGGTGTGCACTTGTAGTTCATGCTGAAATAAATGCTGGTAAGGGCCTACCCAGGAGAACACCTGTACCCCAGGAGAACACTGTGGCAACAAGATATAATTTCCCATGCACCAGGAACACCAAGAAGGCCAGAACTTTCCTAAGAGGAGCAGCAGGTCTGTGGGTGAATTCACTCAGTATTTCTTACCACAGTTCCAACTTATGAAGGATCTTTGACTCTGACACCACCTAAGCAAAAGCCTTCTGGCACGCTTTGCATTAAGCTCCTTGAAAATTAGCTAAAGGAAGCACAGTTTCCACCTCCTGTGTCAACCTTTATCCTTTTTTTAATGAAATGGAAATTGTTTCACAGAGTTTATATTTAACATCCACTTGCTCCCCAAAAGCTGTCGTATCATTCTCTCAAGAACTCACTCCTCCCTGTTTTCACTGTTCATCAAACTTGCAGTCCTTTCAACCTGCTTCTTATTCTTCCTCTCACAAAATCTTAGAATGAGAATAAAAACCCAACTTTTCAATAAAACTTCAAAAATACTGAGCATTGCAACAATGTTTCCCTAGATCATTCTTCTACACCAACTTAGTGAGATTTAGAAGAACAGTTGCCTGTGAAACAATCACCTGTGAAAATAATCACCATTAATTTTCAGCTGTAACACTTCTGTGTAGGAACACAATAGCTCACATCTGCCAAAACTGTCCCAGAAAGGCTACAGGAAGACAAAGAACCTTATGAGGGCTCAGTAAGTCAATGACTCTTCAAGCAATCATCTTTCCATAGGCACAGCCTGTTTCTTTGTGAAATAGTAGGATGGTTTCTCAAGAAAGAAGTCCATTAAAAATAAAATAAAATAAATAAATAGTGTAAACTGTCAACAGAATCTTAAAAGAGGGATCAAAAAGTCCTTTTATTTTCAAAGCATGTCATAACTGCACTTTTGCTTGTAGCAAATATCCACTAGTTTAAAGCTTAACCAACAGAAATATGAATTACTTAAAGAAGACATTGATAATTTAGATTGGTCCAAAATGTTTTATTCTGTTAAAAATTGTGCAAAAATTTCCCAAAGCTAAGCAGAAAGGTGAGTGTGTTACAAAATGTATTTATTTTTTATTACAGTTTGAAAGAAAGAATCCTTTTTTTTTTTTTTTTTCCGATACAATAAATACAACCCACCTTCTTCAGTATAAGAAACATATTATTTTGTAAGTTCAGAAAAAACCCAAGGAATTAAATTCAATATCTAAAGATAATATGAATAAACATTAAACTCGCTTCATATTCCTGAAATGAACACAGACAGAAGGAAGGTAGAAAGAGAGCAGAGAAGAGAAGAGAACCATACATCTGGGAACCAAAATTCTGACTTTATCTGAGATAAGGCAAAGCACCGTGGGTACTGAGCATATCAGCCCTCCCACCAAGAGGCACAGCCTTTGACTCAGAAAAATCCCCATGCTACTCATGTGTGATGTCACTAACAATACAGAAACTAAGTGTATATATATATATATATATATATATATATATATTTATTTATTTATTTATTTTAAGTGCACTATTTCAAATGAGAGGTTTGTAAATAAAAATTCGAGAAAGAGCTGAAAAAATGCATTGCTGGCTTCATAGTAGCAAATGACATTATCAGAAGATCCCAAAGTGCTTCATCAGCTATATATAGAGACGACTTACTCTGTTCCTGAAATTTAGCCATGGATGAAGTGTAGCAAGAAACATTTATAGGACAGACAAATACTACCAAAGCATAGCTCGGGCTTCAGGAGTATGGAGAAAATGCTGACTGCACTGAGATCACTGGCTTTTGCCAACCCTTTGTGTGGAAGGAAAATCACGGGGCTTAGATATGAGATGATCCACACCAGCTTAAGATGCCCAATGTGACCTTGAGCAGGTCAATTCAGATAAAATTTTCCCAAAAAGCTAAGTGTTGAGCCATTAGACTATGCTCACCGAGTGAAAGAGAAACAAGCTGCTTATGCGGCATTCTCCTGTCTCTAAAATAGTGTCACCAATGCTTCCTTTGATCCTTAATGTCCACCCAGAATACAAATTCTCTGAAGCAGAGGCTTTTTCTGTCTAAAAGCCCTAAGGAGTCTACAGAACAATTCCAGTTACAGTGTGCTTTACCTACCATATACCCTTCACCTCCATGTTTGTCTCTCAGATCTGTGTGTAGCCTGCACCCCAAAATGCCTGCCATTACTCTAGCATGTCAGGCTTGCTCAGGCATTCATGGTCCCATATACTCTGGATGGGGTGTCCCGTCTGTTTGTAGGGCCACACTTGCAGCCTTGTAGCCTCCACAGCAGATGGTCCTCCTTCTCAGAGAGGCTTCAAGGCAGATATTAGTAGGAAACACTCACCATCTGGTCTCTGCCACAGTATCACCAGGCAGTAGTGTGATACATAACAACCATCACAAACTGCAATGTGAGTGCTGAAAGGTGTAACGTAGCAGAGGGCAAACCCTCTAGTGATGGGGACTGCCAGGCAGCGCTACACAACATCATACCTTTCATGAATGAGGAGAGCCCTCAGACCTCATATTCTGACATATTTCTAAATTTTCTATTTTTAAATATTTCAGAAGAAACCATGATACCTGAACTCCCTTATCCCTTGAGCGAGCCTCTTGAGGGTGCCTTTTTTGTTTAACAGTTCTTGTCTGGGTAGATGTAACTCACAAAGAGATTAGATCACGAGCTAAATAATATCATAAACTTCAACAGATGTTTTGCACAGGTTAGAAATGTAACATCAAAGCAAAAAATGAGAAATGTATATGGTAATTAAAATACAACACTGAAGTCAGTCTGTTAGCACACTGAAGTTGTAGAGCAATATGCAGATGGTTACAACGTAATACACACAGTAACAGGTGGGGAAACTACAAATAGTGCTGGCATCAGATTGGAAAAAATGGTGAGGCAGATCCAGGATTTTAAAAATGGTTCAGTGACATGAATGCAAGAGGCAGGACTAGGGGTATAGCATGGCCTATTACAGACCTTCTGAAGAAACCTTCACACCATCACGTGTTCTCAGAACCCTGGCTACGTTCGTTTTATGTTGGCTTCGCCTTATCATATAAAGATACTAAGCAAGGAAGAAACTGCACAACCAGAGCAATGTGACAGCCTGCAACTGACAATTTGTACTTCAGGAACAAAGTTTTTTACAACCTGGTAAAAAAACCCTTAGCGAGCCAGACTGTGACCCATAACTGATTTACCTGAGACTATTTGTCTAAAAAAGTACAACATTATTCAGCAATAGTTTTGGATGCACTGAGAAAAGAGAACAGAGAAGTGTGTGTGAGGTAAGGAATGTACAGACAACATGCCTTTATTAATCTAGAAAAAAAACACTGTCAACTAAGTCAGAGTTTCCAGACAATAGTTATCCAAGGGGCACAGATGAGACCTGGCAGGTTTTAAATCACTGAGTTATGAGGTAGAGATGATGGGCACAGGATATGGACACTGGATATCAGACACTGCTGAGTTCTAAACTCAGCATTTGTGCAGACTGACTGAATGACTTTAGACAAGTTGCAGCCTCTGTGCCCTCATTTCTCTTTTCAGATACACCAGTGTAATTTCACTAACATCAACGTAATTAAAGTTACACACTCAATAAGGCAACCCAGTTGAACTAATTGCCAGTCTGTAAAAAATTAATACTAGCTACTCATTACACAGGAGCGATACAAAGATTAGCAAAAGGGGCAAACTTACCCCTGTGTAAGAAAGCGCTGGGCACAACCTGAATTGCTGCCAAACAGGGATAAAATGTTCTTTTTGCAACATGTATAGTACAAGTTTTCCTCTTCCAGAACTGCTGTCATAACATTCTGTCCAACAAAGCTTTACTCTGACATTCAGCTGCATTAAGAAGCAGCACTGAGAAAATGCTTCTGCCATGTCTAACGTGAAAGCAGCAAGGACTGAATTTTCCAATTCCTGTTCTGAAGACAATTTTTCCCTGTCCAACTGTGATCTCTCTCACTAACTCTGGCCATATTCTCATCTCAGGAGCAATGGGTATCAGTTTTGCACAACATACTTTCCAGTACAAAGCTGGTAGCTCTTGAGATCTACCAGCAATAACCTACTCATGGTGAAGGCTCTGGTACATTCTCAGTCCCTCTGCATGCGGACAAGTCCTTTGTTTCTCAGTTGGCTCACCTCTCTCCCTCCCCAAGTTCAGTTTAGCATAAGCAAAGGAGGAGAGTATCTCTCTGTTTCTTCACTTTGAAAACAGTTTGTCTATGGGGTAAATGCAGCGCAGTTGTGCTAAAGTGCAGTCTAGATCTCTGTTGTGTCCTATAGTTAAATGTAGAATAGCTGTAATCTTCCAGAATTTCATAACTGAACCAAATTCAAGAGGGTTTTTTTTTCAAGCCAGATGCTGTTCTAGGTATTTTTTCCAGTTCACATGGACAATAGGTACTGGAGGTGGAGTCAGCAACTAGGACAAAGGTGAACCTACTCCTATAGGCTGTAAGGCTCCACATGTATTTATAGCAAACTCTTGAATTCATTTTTGAGTTGAGATAGTCTGAACACATCTTTCCCCGGACTCTTTTCCCAGGATAAAAGCATTCAGCAGGAAGCTTATTTTGCAGTTCAAATGGGTGAATTCAAAAATATCATGGATTCCTCCAGGGGAATTATTCAGTTATGAATGCACTTCTAGAACACCAAGACACTTTTTCATTTGTTCCCTATGGCTCAGCAATCCCCCTTACATCTCCTTCATAGGTAACCCTGGCACACAGATATCTACGGAAAACTAGGCCGATCGGGCCCCAAATTGGTAGGATCTGATTTTTTACTGTTAAAGTGCCAGTGGTGGAAGTCAGGAGGGTCATAGACTGCACTTTCAACTGCAGGAGAGAATGTTTAAAACAACGCATGATGGAAATACCAGACAAATACAGGATTCTGCTGGGCCTAAATGTTCAAACCACCAGGCATACTCAGTGCTCAAAAAGACAGTACGTAACTGCACTCTGTAAAGCACTTCAGGGGAAAGACAAACTCCATAGTACCAGCATTCATTATCCTAAAACTATCTCCTGGAGGGGGAAATGGAACTGTGGACAGTTCAGAGTGTGTGCCTTAGTTTTCTTTCTGTAGACCAGGAATAATACTAATGCTGTGAAGTGTAAGGAAGTACGTGAAAATCAAATACCCAACAGATTTGGCATACTTGAAGACAAGTACAAATACGGTGATGACCAGAGCTGAAAATAATAAATTATGTATTTGGAGCACACTTCAACTGAGTGCAACAGACCTTAGTTGAATTAAAAGAAAAAAACAACTTATAATGCTGTAGAGCACTACTTATGTAACACATTGAATAAAGCAGGATTTCTGGAGAAAAAGTAGTTTGTGACTATGAGTTAGATTCTGCATTGTGATACATACAAAGCAGCTGAATTAAGATGGCTTGGGAACTTAACTCTGGCATAGTCCACCATTAATTGACTTGTGATGTTGATGTTCTTTTCAGATATCTGCTCTACAGCTAATTATAAATACATTATAAATTAAGTAATTATAAATGAGTTCTAAATTGGAAGACAGTTGTAGTTCACAACAATGTTTTGTTCTCCCTCTACAGACGAAAAAGAGGCACATGCATCACCATACTGTTAAGAATCAGCAGGTATTGCAAGCCAAAGGGATCCTACCACAAGTAAAGCGAGGAAGATTTTGGACTGTCACCTCTCCTGTGCAGTATTTGAGAGCATCACAGCAGGAACTGCTCTGACTCTGGTCACCAGGCTTATTTAAAAGAGGTGTATCAGCACCAGTAGCAGAGTCACCTGATTCTTAGCATCACACACTCCCCTTCACTACATGTTCAAGACCAGGCTGCCTTTCTACCCACTACACTCTGTCAAGCCTTCTGCAGAAATAGCACCCTCCTCTCAGTGTGTCCAAGGAATTGCCTCCGATGTCACTGGGCCTCTAAGTCTCTCTCAGGTAGTTTCTCTGCAGAGAACTCTCCTAGGTCACTGGTATACACAATACATGCAGAATTACAAGAGAGTAAGAAATGCATTGGAAAAAACATTGACATATACTTTTGCCTGTAAGAGTTATTAGCTGCTATCAAGAACATTTCCAGGTGTCAAGACTGTTTTATGAAAGGTGGCAGAGTCTTTACATCATATCGAGACAGCAGGGCCACTATTTTAACTCTGAAAAGATGGCACCTCTAGTAAATCAGCAAATCTGGAGATCCAGGCTTATCAGTAAACCTCAGTTGCACACCCTCACCACCTAAATCAAACACACTATTTCTTCAAATAACAAGCTTTTTCCTCAAGAATTCCCAAGATGCATAACAGCATGAAGAGTTTCCAATGCACAATGAAAGCAAAACCAAAAGCCAAACATTTTTTTAAATGTCACTGAAATGCAGAGAAAAGTTTGAGAGATTTTTCTGATTGCAGATATTTTGTATAACTCAGTGTCACAAAAATGCAGTCTCTGACATTCTAATACTGCTTAAATATTACACTTTCTCATATACATATATATGCATATATACCAATGTTAAAAAATGTTCACTTGTTCCCAGTGTTCACAGTGCCACTGTGCTAGGTGTTGCATGAATACATAACTCATCCCTACACAAAAATATGTAAAATAAATAAACTGTATAAAGCGGATAAATAAAAATATGTAACAATATAGCTGAACAGCAAAATTAGCAGATATATATTCTGCTCTCTGCTACTGAATGTGGATCATACTGTTCTTGGCTTTATCATACAAAGTTATCAGCTCATTCTAGTTCAAACCACATATTCACCAGACATGGAAAAGGCCCACGGACTGGCAGTGACTGGGGCAAATTAAGAAAGGAAAGCAGCACCGGCTTCAATAGCCAGCCCAGGAAAAGGCTGAAATTTGTAATCCTTGTATAGGAATGACACTATTGCTCCTTCAGGGAAAGATCTGCGATTCATCTCAGCATTTCAAAAAAACCCCAGCAAATGGCTGGGTGACAAGCAAACAGAAGTTCAAACAGCTGCAGGTCAGGAATGGGTGGTTGCACCATGTGAGATTTGCTGCTATTCCAATGCCTGTCAGTTGCTTGAATAGCAGGCGATGGCAAGACAGTATACTGCAGTAAGAAAAGTATGTTGTGATAAACATGTTCCTTATTGACCACTTTTTCCTTCTCTCCATCCTTCAGTTTATTGAATCTTTTACTGTTTACAGACCTGCTATGAAAGATGAGACATGTCTAGTACACAACACTCTCCTTATTGCTTATTACATCCAAGTCCTAATGGCCACTTTGCTACACTCTGATTACCAACTTCTCCTGATGCATTAAACAATGTGACCCACAGCTAACACACGGTAGATCTGTGACACCTACTCTCTCAGCAGATTGTCTGGCCCAGGTGTCTTTTCATAATAATAAACAGCTAACACAGAATCATATTTCCCAGCCTAATAAATATCAACTAAGGAAAAAGGACTATCGCAGTCACAGAAATAACAAGATACATTTTCCTATTTTTCATTGCAACAATTGTGCAGTCATTAAAATCCAACTTTCTAGTTGACTTTTTACACAGTAAACAAAAAAATCACAGTTCATCAAGTAGTTCAGCACTGAAAACACTACTTTTTTCTTCCATATTTCACCGTCTGCATTTGTCTTCCTTACTCTCCCTGTTGCATTTGAGACAAACTTGACCTGCCTCAAGTGGATACAAATGGAGTTACAAAAATGACTATTCCTTACTCTTTTCATGACAATGCTTTTTCTGCACGTGCCTAGCTGAAGCTAGTTGGTTTATTTGGGGTTTATTTCTCCTTGTCTAGAATATGTATTTAAAAGCTTCCTTTATAACAATTTTGGTTCAAAAGCCCTCAGTTTGTATTACCATATCAGAAAGCCTTTAACACAGTAAAATCCCCAAAATAGCTTCTCACCACCCCATCCAGAGGGTTTCTATTTATTATTAGATTTGGAATGCAGCTACACATGAGAATTTATGGCTGGGGGAAGCTGCAATAGATTTTCCAAGAAAAGCCAGGGAAACATGACACTGCCTGCCACAGTGGTCACTAAGTTGGTGATGTGCTTGATACACTGCCTAGCAAGGAAGCTTCTTCCAGCCCTTCAGTTCCACTGAAGAATTATCCTCCCCTCTGTCCTGTTCCAGCAATGAGAACTGCAATTCTCTGTAACTTCAGCCGCTATCAAATTAAGCTTGATTGCTTCTGCCCCTAGTTACATCAGCTACACACACATACAACTTCACTGACCTCGTCAGAACTACTTCTGAGTTTCACTAATGTACACATAAAAAGATTAAGCCCTTGGGGGACGACGGGTAGATAGGGAAAACAAATCTTACCTCTCTCATTTTATATATTTGTGTTGCTACACAACACAATGACTCCAATCTCTTTGCTTCTAACGAAAGCTTAGCCAATGCAATAATGGCCTCAAGGCCTTATCAATGTACACACTGCAGAAGGGAACTGCCTCAGCCTTCCACGATGTCCAGAGGCGAAGAGTGACTGATGCATTGTCACAGAGAGCAGAAAGAATTGAAAACAGATAAAAATACATTACTGCAGTCTTAAAGTAAACAATCAAGCACTGTTCTTCCTGATAATTACAGTAACTCTATAAATGCAGAGACCACAGATGTATTCTTACATATTATAAGCTTCTGACAGGGAGCAGATATGTACATGAATTAAGAACAAAGGACATATTAGGACAGATTTAACTGCACAGCCTCCAAAACTACAAAACTTTGGCATGCCTCCTACAACCAACAGCAAAACAAAATATATCCCTTGACAATAAGGTTACCCCGGCTTACAAGATGTTCAAGCCTCTGCTCCAGAACACAGATCGGTTTACAGGTCAGTCAGCATAAATATACCCACATTAAACACACACATCTGTTAACACCCACTTTTGCTTAAAAAGTTAGAGAACTTGATACATTCTAAGGGACTTACAGTCTCCTTTGCATATCCTAGAAAGGTTTTAATATTACTTAATTACACTGCAATCAGATCATATTTTAGATGTCAGGCACTGTCACATTTCCTATTAGAAATGGCACGAGGAAACCTCAGGGAACATGCCAAGATTATGAGCAAGAGATGGTGAAGCGCACGGAAGGCAGCTCTCTCCCATTCCCTTCAGAACTGTTTGAGCAGTACAAAATCACGGTACCTGACTCAGTTAAAGAAGGTAGTGCAGGAAGAAAAAAGAAGCATCATTTTTGCAAATGAATTAATAAGCTTTTGAGAGTACTTAATACAAACACCCTCTAATTTTGGATGTAAACAATAAATCGTATAGGGAGTACTCAGTTCCTTACATTCATTCTGATATATTACAATTGAATGCTATTGAACTCTCCTTTTTTTGCATCAGAAGCAATCCCCTTTTCCTCTTTAAATGAAATTCCTTCCCATCTGTTGCTTACACATGAAACCAAACCAAAAGATGCATTCCAGGAGTGCACCTAATGGGAATTAGGTTTACAGGGCAGAACAAGATCTAGTCTGCATAAAACCTTTGAAATGCATTGCAGTGTGACCAGGATTCCTCAGCAGCACTTCATTCTACAAGTTTCCTCTGAGTTGCATTACTTACCAAAGTAGATACAGCTCTGTATATGCACAGCTGGTGAGGTGAGTTGGAAGGAAAGGGATATAAAGACTAGAGCTTTATCTTTGTAAAAACATCAAATAGATCTGATCCAGCAGTAGCACAAATTTACCCAGATATAAAGAACATTAGAAATTTAATAGTGTTTGCATTTCTCAGTCAAATCTTTTCAAACACATCAATGCTTACGAGTGAACAGGCTTACAGAAAACCCTCAAAACAGTGTTTTTCCAAATAAAAATTAGCATATGACATTTCATATTCTAAGACTTCAAGGTTTTATCTGTCAAATGCAGTTTAACAGCAACCATCAGCAGAGGTGATCTCAGCTGTAGTATGGCTATGAGAATTTCACCCACACAGACCAGCTATGTGGTGAAGCAGGCACTGAGAATCTACAGGGACCGGCTGAAACAGGCTTGGATTTAATTTCAGAAAAGCATCTTCTTGTAGTCCAGCATGGAGTAAATCTTTGTGATACTCAGCTTCGCCACTGGGGAATTACAAAGCCAGCTAAGCATATTTCCTAACAGACTTTCTGTTTTTATATTTTTTCCCCAGGAAACACTTTTTTCAAATTAAATCAAGAACAAATATTTTTCCCTCTGCAGAAGGTGTCTCTGTTCCTCCAATTAAACTCCAAAGGGAATCCCAGCTTTACTCTGAAACCAAACAAGAATGGAACAGAAAGCACAAATGTATAAAACCTCTGTCTTGCAGCCCTCCATGGGAATAGAACAGAGTGGGATAGGAGTAGTGGAAAACCTGAACACATTTCAGCATTTACAACTTCTAGTTTATCTTTCTGGCTAGAGTATTCAAATAATAAAGTACATTGCTAAAGAATGCCAGTTTTTTGCCCCTTGCAAAGTCTATGTATTTTAATGCTTGGTATTTTTAGACATGGAAATATGCATATGTATTGGGCTTGCGTGGCAAGGTTTTGGTAGCAGTGGGGGAGGGGACATGGGGTGGCTTCTGTGAGAGAAGCTGCCAGAAGCTTCGTCCCATGTCCGACCCAACACAGCCAATGCCAGCCAGCTACAAGAACGGACCCGCCGCTGGCCAAGGCCGAGCCAATCAGTAACGCCTCTGTGAGAACATAATTAAGAAAAAAAAAAAAAAGAGAGGGAAGAAAAAAAAGCTGCACACTTTGCAGCTAGAGACAGGAGTGAGAAGATGTAAGAGAAAACAACTTTGCAGACACCAAGGTCAGTGAAGAAGGAGGGGGAGGGAATGGGCTCCAGGCGCCGGAGCAGCGATTCCCCTGCAGCCTGTGGTGAAGACCAGGGTGAGACAGGCTGTCCCCCTGCAGCCCCTGGAGGTCCATGGTGGAGCAGATGACCACCTGTAGTCCATGGAGGACCCCACACCGGAGCAGGTGGATGCCTGAAGCAGGCTGTGACCCTGCGGGAAGCCCACACTGGAGCAGGTTCCTGTCAGGACCTGTAGCCCGTGGAGAGGGGAGCCCACGCCGGAGCAGGTTTGCTGGCAGGACTTGTGACCCCGTGGGGGACCCGTGCTGGAGCAGTCCCTTCCTGAAGGACTGCACCCCATGGAATGGACCCAGGCTGGAGCAGCTCGTGAAGAGCTGTCAGTCATGGGAAGGACTCACATTGGAGAAGTTCATGGAGGACTGTCTCCCGTGAGAGAGACCCCACGCTGGTGCAGGGGAAGGAGTCCTCCCACTGAGGAGGAAGGAGCGGCAGAAACAATGTGTGATGAACTGACCCCAACCCCGTTCCCGGTCCCCCTGTGCTGCTGGGGGAGAGGAGGTGGAAATCAGGAGAGAAGTTAAGCCTGGGAAGCAGGGAGGGGTGTGGGGAGGTGTTTTAAGATTTGGTTTTATTTCTCATTATCCTCTGATTTGATTGCTAATGAATTAAAATTTGTTTTTTCCCCACCAAGTCGAGTCTGTTTTGCCCGTGCCAGTAATTGGTGAGTGATCTCTCTCTGTCCTTATCTCCACCCACGAGCTTTTTGTTATAATTTTCTCCCCCTGCCCAGTTGAGGAGGAGGAGTGATAGAGTGGGCTTTGGTGGGCATCCGGCCTCTAGCCAGGGTCAACGCACCACAGCATATTTAAGTAAGTTTAAACTATGCTAAATATAAGGTCACATGAAGGTTTCATAAAGTAAAAAGATGCACAGAAGCCACAGTGAATGTGAAAAAGTGCCATAAAAAAGTGCCTCTTGGTTTGCACCACCACTAGCCAGCTCATCTGCTAGAAAATGAGAATCTTGGAACAATCAGAAAAATAATAGCAACCTCGTTAAATCAGTATTATCCTCCAAACACCTTAGCACCATTCTAACTGCAGTGGTAGCAACTCTTAACAGCTCAGCAATTGCTGTCATTACATCCAGATAACACCATGTCAGAAGTAACATGATATATAGTTAATACATGCTCTCTGACAAAGCATCAGCAGATATACAGGCACAGTCAGAGATCCAGCCTCATTTCCTCTCTCTGCTCCCATTCCTAGAAAGGTTTAACTTAATACAAGCAAAGAGTCTTGTTGAAGTCAGTGGAGACTCCTAATGGATAAAATTAAACATTTAAACAACTATCTGCAAACCTATACTTTTACCAGCTTTTTGCATTTCTGCTGTATGCTAAATGATTGCCAAATAAGGCAGCTTTACTATTTGAACAAATTTGTTATTTGTTCATATTGTTCATATTGTTCATTTGTTATATGTTCAAACCGTGGAATTTCCACAGACTGAGTCACAAATTTGTACAGCCTTAGCTGTACAGCTTCTCAATAGTACCTGGAAATAATTTTACAGATCTGGTGCTGGAATTTCTTTATTTGGCATCATTTTGTCCATCCACTGATATCAACTGGAATCAGTTTTATTTCTGACTTTTTTTCTCAGGCTTCTCCTGGTTTGTCACAAGCCATGTTCCCTTTCTGGCTTTGTGTGCTGACTTCCAGGTGCAGAACCCTGTAGCCTTGAATGCAAACTGGTGGAAGACACCACGGTTTTCAAAATACATAATTTGTTTTTAATCTGAGGGTAAACAAACCTTGGATGAGAGCCTCAGTGAAACCGTGGAATTTCCACAGACTGAGTCACAGAATGGCCTGGGTTGGAAGGGACCTTAAAGCTCATCCAGTTCCAACCCCCCTGCCATGAGCAGGGACACCTCCCACTAGACCAGGTTGCTCAAAACTTCATCCAACCTGGCCTTGAACACTTCCAGGGAGGGGGCATCCACAACATCTCTGGGCAACCTGTTCCAATGTCTCACCACCCTCACATCTAATTCCTCACATCTAAACTAAACCTACGCTCTTCCAGTTTAAAGCCATTACCCCTTGTCCCATCACTAACTGCCCTGTAAAAAGTCCCTCCCCACCCTTCCTGTAGCCCCTTCAGGTACTGGAGGGCCACTATAAGGTCTCTCCTGAGCCTTCTCCTCCAGGCAGCGAGAAGGCTGGATGACTCCCCATCCCTGGAGATAGTCCAAATGCAACTGGACAGAACTCTGAGCAACTTGCTCCAAGCTGGCCCTGCTCTGGGGCTCGATCAGTTGGCTTTTAGAGGACTCTTCCAACCTACATCGTTCTGTGGTTCCACAGCCCAGACACACTACAGGAGCTTTCCAGACCTTTTGCTCACAGGAGCCCTGCACGTCCCCCAGCATCACTTACTCCAGGTATGGAAAAATCCTGAGGTGGAAGAAGTCGGGCTGTGCGCACCTTTACTACTGCCACACGCTGCTGACCCCGTTTAGCGGATCCCCGCCCACAGCCCGGGCTGTTGCCTTGCGGGGCTCAGCAGCCAGTCAGCAGACACCTCACTGAGGCTGCTTCACCTGTCCGCCGGTGCTGCCGGCCCTCACACCTCCACTGGCCACCCCGCAGCCAGGTTGGTCCCCGCCCCACGCCGGCACGAAGCCTCCACACGGAGGCGGAGACCGAGCCCCGCGGCACCCGCCCGGGTGGGCGAGCGAAACCGCCCTCAACGACCGCATCCCTCGCGGGCACCAGCAGCCGCGTGCCCTCAACCCCGCGCCGGCGCGTGCTCAGTGCAGCTCCTGCCTGTAGTTCCGCCCCGGGGGTGGGAGGGGGCGAGGCGGGAGTTTCCCGTTCCGCTGGAGCCGCTGCTTCCGGGTTAGCGGCGCGCGCAGCGCACGTGGGGCCGGGCGCTGGGCGCGCGGAGCCAGGTCGGTGTCAGGGGCTCGGGGGAGGTGTCACCGCCGGGGCTGCTCCCGCCCGCCGCCGTCCCGGCCCATCCCCGGTGTGCGTTCCCCCGAGGGGCAGCTGGCAGCGGGGCCGGCAGCGGGGGGCGGGGGAAGAGGGGAGAGTCAGCCCGTCTGCGTGTCTGTGTGTATGTCTGTCTGTCCGTCTGTCTGCCTGCCCGCAGCGGCGATACCCACGCGCCGGCTTTGCGTTTCTGTCCATAGGTTTCTTTGGAGGCTGCTTCCCTGGAAAGACGCAGCGATGACGTCGCTGGCGGAGCAGCTGAAGCGGCTGGCGCTTCCCCAGACTGATCCCAGCCTCCTGAACCGCAGCGAAGTCGCATCACTGCTGTTCACCTGCAAGGAAGCCGCCACCATCGACAGGGACACGTTTTTTGCAATCGGTGAGTTTGGTCGTTGACCTGGTTTTTGGCTGGGACACAGCTGGGTGTCAGTGGTTTTAAAAATCATCCATTCCCCTTCCTCCTCCATCCCCCCCAAAAAATACATCTGGAGAAAGATAAATGGGAAAGGCAAACCCATGTTCAAAAAAGACCAGAAGGGTAATTCAGGAAACTGCAGGCTAGTGGACATCACTCCCATCCATGGGAAAGTCATGGAGGAGGTCCTCTTGGAGCACATTTCAGGGCTGGGTGATGGGTAGGGTGATTGGGAGGAGATTGAGGGCCCCAAGGTGGTCAAAGGCTGGAGAATTTGCCCTGTAAGGGGAAGCTGGTGGGCAGAATGTCTCTGGTCTCATTCAGCCTGGAGAAGAAGGGGCTTTGAGGGGTCCAATAGCAGCCTGCCAGTACCTGTGAGGAGGTATGAAGATGGGTCAAGCAGTCTAGAGGAATGCTTGGCTGGAGCACAGGAGACAGTGGACATAAGTTGAAACAGTAGAGGTTCAGGCTGGATATAATGAAAAGTTTTTTCACCACAAGGACAGTCAAGCAGTTGAACAGGTTGTCCAGGGAGGTTGTCCTCTCCATCCTTTTGAAAACCTCACTTGTATAATGCCCTGAGCAACCTGGTCTGATTTCAGAGCCAACCCTGCTTTGAGCAAGGCCTTGGGCTGGAGATTCCCAAGGTCCCTTCCGACCTGAATTCTGTGTTTTCATGAAAGCACACTGCCACCCTGCCCTTTGGTAGCATTATGGCCACAAATAATGTAAAGTGACAGAAGCCATTGCTGTGTTTGCACACTTCAAATCCTTCGTGCTTATCTCTTTCCATTTTTGTATAGCACTTTACCCAGGAATGTGACACTTCCTGAATAAGAGAGCTGTTTTCTAAAACCAGAAAGATAGATATCATATATTGATTTCAAGTAACAAGATTGTAGACATATATCTCTTTGATGCAACACAGAATATTCTTTAGTTTCTTAAATAGTTACTGTAGAACTGCTGCATATAATAATTTATTTCTTCCATATTTCAGCCATCTACCTGGTTTCTTTATTTCATCTGAAGTTGTCTGCTTTGTGTGTAGCCATTAATACTTACAAGCTTGTGTAAAATAAAGAAATAATTCCAGTGGTTCTCCAATGGTGTACGTGGAATATTTAATTTTAGTTTATTCACACAGATACTTTTGCTTGATTCATCTGTGCAAAATCATACAATAATTTTGGCTGGAAGGGACCTCTGAAGGTCATTTGATACTAGCCCAACTGAGCACAGGGCTAGTTAGTGCAGGTTGCTCAGGCCTGTGTTCATCTCTGTTTGAGTGTGGAGGTTTTATGGTCTCTGATCCAGTGTTTGACAACCCCAGTGTTTTTAAAAAAAAAAAAAAAAAAATCAATCCATACATTGACTTGGAATTTCCTTGTGGTGGGTTGGCCCTGGCTGGATGCCAGATGCCCACCAAAGCCCACTCTATCACTCCCCCTCCTCAGCTGGACAGGGGAGAGAAAAATGTAACTAAAGGCTCGTGGGTGGAGATAAGGACAGAGAGAGATCACTCACCAATTACTGGCACGGGCAAAACAGACTCGACTTGGTGGGGAAAAAACAAATTTTAATTCATTAGCAATCAAATCAGAGGATAATGAGAAATAAAACCAAATCTTAAAACACCTCCCCACACCCCTCCCTGCTTCCCAGGCTTAACTTCTCTCCTGATTTCCACCTCCTTCCCCCCAGCAGCACAGGGGGACCGGGAATAGGGCTTGGGGTCAGTTCATCACACGTTGTTTCTGCCGCTGCTTCCTCCTCAGGGGGAGGACTCCTTCCCCCACACCAGCGTGGGGTCCCTCTCACAGGAGACAGTCCTCCACCAACTTCTCCAACGTGAGTCCTTCCCATGACTGACAGTTCCTCACGAACTGCTTTGGCATGGGTCCATTCCATGGGGTGCAGTCCTTCAGGAAGGGACTGCTCCAGTGCAGGTCCCCCATGGGGTCACAAGTCCTGCCAGCAAACCTGCTCCGGTGTGGGCTCCTCTCTCCACGGGCTACAGGTCCTGACAGGAACCTGCTCCAGCGCAGGCTTCCCGCGGCGTCACAGCCTTCTTCGGCATCCACCTGCTCCGGCGTGGGGTCCTCCACGGGCTACAGGTGGTCATCTGCTCCACCATGGACCTCCAGGGGCTGCAGGGGGACAGCCTGTCTCACCCTGGTCTTCACCACAAGTTGCAGGGAAATCTCTGCTCCGGCACCTGGAGCACCTCCTCCCCCTCCTTCTTCACTGACCTTGGTGTCTGTGGAGTTGTTTTCTCTTACATCTTCTCACTCCTCTCTCCAGCTGCAAAGTGTGCAGCTTTTTTTCTCTTCCCCTTTTTCTTAATTAAGTTATCACAGAGGTGTTACTGATGGGCTCAGCCTTGGTCAGCAGTGGTTCCACCCTGCATCTGACTGGCATTGGCTGTGTCGGACATGGGGGAAGCTTCCGGCAGCTTCTCACAGAAGCCACCCCTGTGCCCCCCCAACCCACTACCAAAACCTTGCCACGCAAGCCCAGTACATTGCTATGTTCCAGCTTCCATCTGTTGCTTTCCATCCTTCCATGGTGCTTCTGTGAGAAGAGTTTGGCTCCATCTTCTTGATAACCTACACTATATCCCATTAAGTAGTTGGAGACAGCAGGAAGATTTCTTTTTGATTCTTCTCCAGGCTGAACAAACTCAGTTCCTCCTTTTCCTTGTATGTTATTTTTCAGTCCCCTGACCATCTTGGTGTTCCTCTGCTGGACTCACACTTACATGGCAAGGTTTTTCTTCTACTGATGAGCTCAAAGTTATGCACAGTGCTCCAGATACAATCTCACAAATGGAGGAGATGGTTCATCTCCCTCAGCCTGCTGGCTACACTCTCGGTAACACAGCCCAGGTTGCTGCTGGCCTTCATTGCCGCAACAGTGCACTGCTGATACTTGTTAACGTTCTTTTTCTTCATCAGTTAAGAAATACTTTTAAGTGCAGCAAAAGGATGACATGTACAGCAAAGAAGCTGGATATGCCAGTGAGGAGGTAGGTGGGTAGGACTGGTGAATCAAACTGTCGCATTTAAAGCATTCTTCCATTTTTTTCCACAGGATGCACTGGCTTAGAAGAATTGATGGGGATTGATCCTTCATTTGAAGTGTTCCAGTCCAGTTTGTTTAGTTCCACGTCCAAAGCCCTGGAACGCAGTGTTCAGTCTAAAGCAGTAAATCAGCAGCTGAATAAGAATATTTCATTGTTTCTGATTCACCTATCCCCTTACTTTATGCTTAAGCCAGCCCAGAAGTGCCTTGAATGGCTGATTCACAGGTAATCTGCTGAATATCCTACATGTCAATAAATTAAAAAGCCTTATTTTTTTTCCCTGATGAGAAAAATTTTGAATAAATTTACTTTTGTTTTCTGAAAATACAGGTTAAAATGTTAAAAAATATCCATTTGGGTTTAGTCTTCTTTGCTGGTTAGATTTTTGTCTTGATAAATTTCTGTGAAAATTCTGATCTGTCATGGTATTGTATATAAAAGCAATTATTTCTTTGTCCGGCTTTCACCAAATTTGCCTAGCTCTAGCCATCTTATAGAGGACCTAGAGGGGCATTTATGTAATATGCTTTTAGAAATGGGCTGTGTAAAATAGCTATTTTCAATATTAACTGTGAATAGCATGCCCTTGGATTATAACATGAGCTAACTATTCTGATTTCAAGGTTATGTAGGAAGGTGTGAAGAAAAAACAAACCATTTTGTGAAGTGATGTATTTATTTATATAAATGAACCTATCCAGATGCAGAAAGTGTAATATTTCATGTAATGAGAGAGTGGGTGATTTTGTTGATACAACCTTTGAATCACCTTTTATATATATATATAATGTTTTGTACTGAAATTCATACTAGATTATTTTAATGTCTGGTTTAATAGTGAGACCTATGCAGAAGAAACCAAGGTAATCTTAAGTCCTGTAGGGACCTAAAATTATTGAGAGTGAGAAAGAAAGTTGCTAGCACTGTTTTTTCCCTCTAGCACATACAAGCTAGTGGTCAGCTTTGAATTCTGGACTGTAGGTGGAGCATATGTCTGAGTGAGTATGGCAGTCATATCTCGTTTTGCTTAAAAGCAAGTAAGCCATGTTTTCTGAGAAGAACATGACTGGGTCCTTTTTTTGGACTTCCAGATAATTTTTAACCGTATATATGTTTTTTCCTTAGATTTCACATTCATCTCTACAATGAAGATAGTTTGATTGGTTGTGTTCTGCCATATCATGAGACTAAACTGTTTGTGAGAGTTATTCAGCTTTTAAATATAAAAAGCCCAACTCACAAGTGGCATTGGATGGATCCAATAAGGGTAAAGTATTTAACAGATGCAAGTTGGGAGAAACATGAGGAACTTTATTAATAAATATCTTGACTCTGTTACTAAGTTTACGAATATGGTCCACCTGTTTGTGTGGTTAGTTGTAGAACTGTACTGAAAGACTTAATTGCAGGGATGGAGCCTGGATGCCCACCTGTTGTTTCTACTCCTTTATATTTTAAGTAAATTATAAAAAGCTTTGATAGTGATTACTCTTCGTTTGACAAAGTTAAAGTATGGTTTTAAAGTGCAAGTATTTGCTACTGATAGGAAGATATGTAAATTACTAAAATATATGTTTATTTGAATATAGATTACATGTAATGTTCTTCATCATCTGACTTAATGTAGATAGAAAAAAATCCAGATGGATGTGTGGGTTTCCATTGCTTGTTTCATTTTAAATGATCTTAACTATTAACTAATCAGTAGGATTAATTTAGAAATTATAGTAACTTTTAGTTCAAGTGCTTCACTTTACCCTTGAGTGTTCTAATTTTACTTCTTTCACCATGTAAAGAAACCTGGAGTCCCACTGGCAAGGGGTACTGTCATTACACACTGCTACAAAGACCTGAATTTCATGGATTTCATCTGCAGGCTGGTGGCAAAATCTGTGAAGGTTGTTCATTATTTGTTTGTTGTCACTTGATTTTCCCCATCTTTGTATTTGTATAGTATTATGCTATATACTAATATTTTTAATTAAATATCAAATAGTAAAAGAGTAATTTATTAGTAAACAATAAGAAAAATTATTTTCTTATTTGTGTAGATGACAATCTATCAGCAATTCTTGTAAGGAAGTTTCTGAGAACCAATGAGCCATGACAAAACAATTTGGCAGTACTGTATGACTTGAAGATACTGTATTGCTTCAAAGTACTTAATTGTCTTAATGTCTTTTATAAAGTCATTCCTGCTATTAGTTTGTAACTGTGCTTTGAATTTGGGTATCTCTTTTGGGGGTTGTCATGGGCGTTTTAAACATATGTCTTCAAATATTAATGAGAACATAAATGTTAGAAGGTGAGCAGATTTATTTGGTTTTTTTAGTTAATGTCAAATAGAGAACTAGCTTTACAGTCTCAGAAGGGTAAAATGTTAGACAGTTCCAGTTATTTAGAGAACTAGGCTGTACTGTCAAATGAAGCAAAGCACACACAATAACAGGGTTTGTTCACAGATGTAGTAGGGGGTGTTAAACTTATACCAGTCAGCTTCTTGGCCGTCCAGTTCTCAGTCTTGAGCATTACACTCAAATCACAAGTGATTTAGGTTACCTTATTATGATTAACTACAGTGGCTGAGGAATAGCACCCATTTCCTTCTCTCTTGCCTGCAAGGAGGAGGTGAGGACTTGAGTTTAGCAGGAGCTAGTAGAGTTTGCATGCTGGAGTTCTGAGATTTTGCTGGTTTGTGAGAAGCTGTATGTGCATTTCCACTTTTCCTGATGTCTGAACAACTAATTTTTCTGTGGTCCAGGTCTTTTCAGAGTGTCCGGGCAACTCGGCTCAATTGAGAGTTCTTCTCGTGTTTTATGCCTCCACCATTGTATCAGCTCTTGGAGCTGCAGAGAAGATAACGGACACTATAGTCTCTATGCTGCTCCCTTACATCCAAAAAGTAGGTGAAACTTTGTTTTCTTTCCTGTGTGATGAAGTGTCCTGTGTTCTGCAGATGTGTGTCTGCAGATAACATTTCAGAGTGACATTCTGTGTGAAATGAATCGTACCACTTTTAGTCTGCTTTGACACATTAGGCAGGTGAAGATCCATGAGCAATAATGTTTTTTCACACCTCAGGTGAGCAGTTTAAGAACTATGTTTCCTACTCTGCATGAGGAAAGGAGCTGTGGGAAACAGATACACAGTTTGATTGAACCTCTTTGCCTTAGAGACTTACCATACTAAACAATGAGGAAATGGAGTCAGGGTGGACAGCCTGCTTTAATATCTTTCCTCCAGGATTGTTGCTCTGTTAACCAACAGAGCAGCAATTAATGAATGTGTCTTCTGTATGTGTGCCCCCTGCATGACAGCTTTTTCTTCTTGAAAAAGTTAACACACAGAGAGAAGGTAGTGTGATTCCATGGATGTCAGAACAAAAATGATTTTTATGTTAATTTACTCTTTTTAAAAAAATTTGTGCATGTTAAAAATCCACCTTTATCTCTTTTCCTAGGGCTTGAAATCCTCTATACAGGATTACAGAGCTGCGACATACATGATAATCTGTCAGGTGACAGTAAAAGTGACAGTGGAGCCTTCCTTGGTGCATTCCTTGATGTTACAGATAAGCAAGACGTTATCAAAAGTGCCCTCATTAGTAAGGGATGGGGTGGCATGCTTGAACCTACTGCTGCAGACTCAGAAAGGAGACAAACTTGGGAAAAAGTAAGACTATGTGAATTGAGTTTTTGCAGTTCTTAAAAGCTTAGGTTGTACTTTGATAATTTGAATTTTTTCATCCTCCTCATTAAAGGGATACTTTCCTTTTTGGAAATTTTGGGAGTTAACATTTCAAAGGGCTCAGAAGTTTGTTGCATGCCTTTGTGAACAGTTCTTCCCCAGCTTTCTTAGAGGTGCCTTTCAGGTACTGGAAGGCTGCTGTAAGGTCCCCCTGGAGCCCTCTCTTCTCCAGACTGAACATTATTTGAACAGCTTGGAAAAAAGGCAGTTCTTTCCCTTCGTTGGGAAGGCTTTGAGTTCATATAGTTTAACACTTGAAGTGTGTTTCTATACCACCACTTCTTTGGTCCCACAATTCAAGTGTACTTTTGGAAGTACAGGTAATACTTAATTCCCATCAATCTGTCTGCCCTGCCCTGGTACAGTTAGCCAGTGCTGTTAACATGCAGTTGAACAGGGTGATGGAAGTCTCCCATGCCACAGGGAGTTTGCTTGGTGGCAGAGAGAGATTAGCATGGGTATCCCAAAAGAATAAATCTTTGCTGGGATAAGCACAGTGATTACCTTCCAGATAACTTGAATGCAGTCATAGAAGAGGAATATGTATTAAAAGCTAAGGTGTTGGGAACTAACTAAAGGCATGCTTGATGCATTACACAGCATCCAGCCAGGTGGGTAGAAAAGGAGATGAGAGAAACTTTTTATTAGCAGGAAGGGAAATTGCTTCTACTGTCTCTGAGGAGCTCTTGTCATTGAGCTGTTACTTTTCCTCCCTTCCTTTTGCTGCCACTGGGTAATAGATATGCTCCTTGCAATGATGAGGATATCTCTTCATGCAATCCATACAAGTATTTTTTCTTGTACTACCAATTTCGCAAAAACACAGGTGTGTTCGCTGTGCCATTGCAGCAGCTGTGCTCAGCCCGACTGGCAGTGCCGTCTTCCCCTTGGATAGCAAATGCACCAGTAAGCCTCTGGCAATAAGGAAGTGGAACTCTTTGAATTTTTCAGTATTTACAATGAGGCTGTTGCCTGATGCTGAAAATTGAACCCTTAGGAAGTCTGCATGGTTTGAAGTTATTGGTAACCCAGATGAGCATGCATCCTTTTTTAAAAAAATTCCCTCTTTTGTTGTGCAGGCCATTTAATTATCTGTGCAAAACCCCAGAACTGGTCACACTTCTGCAAGGCCTTTCAGCAGGCTATGATATCTCTCCTCTTCTGCGTTACCTGTTGCCTCACCTTGTTAGCAGTGTCATGAAAAGTGATACGGGTAAGTTAGCATATATTTTTACAATTTTGTTGAGTTTTAAGGACAGATTGCTGTGGTCAGTATTGTAGCTGTGTAATTTTAGTTGCTTCTGCCATTAAAACTGCACCAATACACATGAAGACCTGATTGAGCTTTTGTGTGTATGCTGCTTTTTGTTTTTCCAGGCCCTACAGAGGAAGTTATTTTAGGCATTGTTATATCTGTATTGCTTTGATTTAGATGTTGATTTGCAGTATTTCAGCAGTAACTTAATTTTGATGTATGAAATTTCTGACTCTCAGAGATAATTTTTAGGTAGATTATGTGTACTCTGTGTAGTTTAAGTAGTGGGTATCTATATTTAACTGATGAATTAAATGTGCCTGGGAACCGTCTGGGACAGGAAGGTTGACTGGCATGCCGTAGCAGCCTGTGTCTGCACTAGTAAGTCTGTTTGCACTGTAGACTTGTAAGTGCTGAATCATGATTGGGGAGGCCCTTTTGTTGAAAAGGTCCAGATTCACCCCAGGGAATGCTGTAGGCAGTTGCTGGCACAGTTTGTGGTAGCAGATCTGGAACGTTCCAAAGAATACTTGGATTTATTGGTGGCAATACAGTCTTTGGTATTTTACTGTCATTGGTATAAATCATTGTTAATAGCTCACGGAGAGTTAGTGCTAGTCATCAGTGGACATTGTGGTCTTCAGGTTATGTGTTTAGTTTACCAGATGATGATGCCTGTACAAGCTACTAGCTTTAATCATCTTTGTTCATCTTTTACAACTACACATTGTCCTTAGAGGAACAAGAAGAGTCTGAGGAGGTAGAGAATCAGATTTACATCAGACATCTTGAAGCTATTCTTCAGAGTATACCACTGGAAAAGGATTTAGATCACCTGCTGGCTTCGTGAGTTAACTTTGATTATTTTTCTTGTGCAATACTACAGTCATTTCTGGTTTAATAACAAGTAATTACTGCCAATGGTATTAGCATTATATTAGCATGTTTTTCTGATCAAAATCCAAAGCTGGATTTTGAAACTGAAACATTCCCTAATCCAAAAGAGCCATGCTTTTATTACCTTTGGGAGTACTTGTGGGACAGAATGAAACTTCAGGCCAAGGGCAAATCTGTTCTTGCAGTAAGTAATGCATATTAATCCTAACTTGTTTAGCAGTATGCTTTATAACGTTTATGTAATCTGTACTATCCAAAAAACGGTGGCTTTTTCTTTTGTTTGTAATTTTAGCAAGTTTCTTGACAAGTTTATCTCCTGTGGTAGAGAGATTGAATCTAATCCTGCCAAAATGGCTGCACTCAATCAAAAGATGCTTCCTCTTATCAGACTTCTTGAGATAAAGTAAGTTCCATTTTAATATGACAGTCCCACATTCTGTAGAATGGTGATGTTAGCTATGATCTTGGCTTATTGGGTGGAGTAAGCACAATATTTTTGCCCAAATAAATACAGTAAAAATAACTGATTTCTAATCTTTGTCCAAATTTTATTTTGCTGATCTGCCCTTACAGGTTTTCTTATCACTGTAATACAGACCCACTGGTTTTGTACAGGTCTTTACTGTGTAGCACGACCTTTTCTGCTCATTATTTTTCCTATTGTTCATCTGTGTTAAGACATAATGGCTGATTGCCTTTGCAAAGCTGCTTAAAATAGCTGGTTCAGATGAGTGCGTGTGCATTCAGCTTCCTTGTGTTTCCCTGTATTTCTCTAGTAAATACACATTCTTCTGTAATGCTTCGTGGAAACTGTTGGGGCTTTTGTCTGTTGGCAGGTATCCTAAAGCCTTAGACTCTGTGTTGGAGAAGCACCTGGAAGATTGCATAGATGAGGCTGACCAAAATCTTTTTCACCAATTTATTTCTCTTTCATTAAGCTGTGGCAAATACAAGGTAGGTAGAAACTCAGTTCATGATCCTAGCTCTTATCTGGTTATGCTGTAGGAAGCCTGGTATTTTGGCAAAGTTCTGCTCTCTCTTCCTCTTTCTAAAATAAATCTCTACCAAAAAACCCCAGAAACCAAAACAAAACAAAAAAAACAAACCACATTGTACTTAAATGTGATTTAGGAGCGGGGCTTGATACATTTCCACCTGCCACAATTGCTATCAGTAATTTTTTTCCTTAGGAATATGGACAGTGCATATACTGTAGTGGTTGATAGTGCCAGCAAGGCCCCATCTTAAAGATTTTGTCAGTGTCAGAGGTGTCTGTTTTGGGAAGGTTGACAACTCTATCGCTGTTGAGAGAAGGTGACTTGATCCTTTTTGTTGCATTGATTTTATGAATGTTTACAGTTAGTAACATGGAAGAATAGAGTGACTACAGAGTTCTTCCTGTGCCTTTTCTGAAGAGCAATTGAAACTCAACCTAACACAGAAAAACCATGAGTGAAACAGATCTGGCCAAGGGATTTATTATTAAGAGGTGGTTAGTATTATAGCTGTTGTTTGCAATGACTGAAAGACTGAAAGCACTTCGGAAAAGATGATAAACTACATAAAGAAGTGCTTTGTGTGTTTTTGTACTGATTTAACAAGGGCACAGATTCTGTGACTGAATAACAAGTGGATTAACAGAAAATCAAGGCATGCAGAACAAAGGCATATGACTCTCTTCTAGTCTTTAAGGTTCCTGAGATAAGTGCACACAACTGGACTGGCACAGATGCCTTTTTAACAGTTTCTATCTGTGCTGTGTCACACTGACGTTGTCACTAGAGCTTTCTCAGAATCCTTAGATAAGTGTAGTGCTTTTCTAGAACAAAAAGGTGTCTGTGGCTTACTGTACTTTTCAAGCTATATTCAAAAATCTATCTGCCAAAGTAAAGAAGAACAAATGTGAAACAGTTATATAAATATAACATCATTGTTCTGCAATTGGCACTTTTTGGGTCCGAATTATGCAGGTTTTCTTCTGGTACAAAAAATTCCTGAAAGAATTTCTTCCATTATTCTTATATATACTTAAAGAATTTTTAACATGCAATGAGTCACTCTGAAATCTGTATTTCAGTTTCTGGAAGACTCTGATACCTCTCTTCTGCTTAGTTTGAATCATCCTCAGCCAGCTGTGCGGGTCCTGGCTCTTCAGCATTTGAAAGATGTTATTGAAACATCAAAGGTTTGTGTCCTGAATCTCCCACTTAAAGAACTGAATTAACATATGTTGTCTTCAAAAAGCTGCTTGCCAGACCTATGAGTTGAAGACGAGTGGTACGTTAAACTATTCATATGTCATCCTCGCTGTTTTTCATGGTGTTCTTAGTAAGTTTCTGTCACCATTTTCCCATATTCTGGAGTCTGGATGTAGTTCTTATTTATTAAGCTGCTTGTAGCCTCAGATAAAATCTAGGTTAATGGACACTTCCAGTTTTCTTGCTTTCGTTGCTGGAAGTTAGTCTGCCTATGAGGTTTAATTTAGATGATGTTACCGCTTTTCTTGCACTAGGATTCCAATATTTCATTAAAAGCCTGTATATTGTGCTACCAACAAATGATTTTTTTTTCCTTTATTTTTTCAGGAAGGCTTTGATCAGCCTTTCATAGAAGAAGCAATTTTTGATCGGCTCAAGGATGACAACAGAGATGTTGTAATGTCTGCTCTCGGTTCTTTGGAGGTAAGTCTGTATCTTTTGATATGTCAGGTGAGATTTTAGCTGGTCTTGAATATGGGTGCCTGGAGTGTATTCTTTGTAATTGCCCTTCTTCTCCTCATGTCCTTGGCGTACGGCTTTTGTCCTTTAACAGGATGAAGCAGCACAAATTTAGGAGGCTTATGTTGTTTACTGCCTCACCATTCCCCCCGCCACCCTCCCCGCCCCCAAATTTCTGCTTCCTGATCTTTCCCAAACTGTTTGCAGTTAACTTGAATGTACTGATGGCTTTTTTTATGTAGCTACTAAAGCATATTTTAATCTTTTATTATTTGAAGTGTGCTTCCTGCTTAGTCTGCACAATTTTCTATAAAAACGCAAGCCATGTTACCTGCCATTTGGATGGAAAATGATGCAGTGACAAGTCATTACACTAGTGAGAAGTGCTCAGTTGAGTTTTTCCATATGAGAGTCATCTGGTCAGTTGATAGTGGCAAAGTGCTAAACTCCAGCTCAGGTTTACTGGATCAGGCTCTGGTATGCATTGTACTGATTGTTTCCAGCTAGGGTAACAGTCTTTCTTCATTGCTTCTGCTAGTAGTAGTGGAGAATATTATTAGCAGTAGTATAATTGGTCTTATGTGTTCATTCATTCTCAATCACTAAAAAACAGGAATAGAAGCACCTGAGTGCTTCTTTAAATTTTAGTATCTTTTGTTAACATGTCTTATATTTTTGTAATACAGATTCTATGTAAAGTAAAAGCAATTCTTATTTAATTATAAAGTGGTTTGATTATTGTTTATCTAATTTACCAAACGTTTCTTCATTTGATGAAATCTCCCTACTTTAACATATGAAGAGGGCATACTGGGCAGCCTTGTACCTTCTATTTCCCCTGATGATATTTTTGTTACATGACCATCAATAGGAATGAAATTAGTGATGTTTGATTCCTGTTGCCTCTTGGTGTAGCAGGTGCATTATCCACTATGATATGACAAATTATTTTGTATTTTATTATACTTTCAGTTCTTTTTCTTGATTACTTTTCAGATTTTCAGGAAACAAGTCAATCCAGAAGTCGTAGTATCAAGTCTTTTGAACATCTTCCAGAGAGCTGATCTTTCAAAGGATGGAAAGTGGTATGTTTGTGCCTTTTTTCAGTTTACAGTCTTTCTGTATAAATTAATTTTTTAAAAAGTAGCTCTAAAGAATACTTTAAAAATGTTTTTCACTTCAAATACTTTTTGTTATGCTACATCTATGCTGATTTACAAGATAAATAATCAATTATTTGCATACTATTTCCATGAATTCCTTAGTTGTTCTCACCACTGTTTGAATTCAGAAAATTGCCATGGAAAATGGAGAACAAATCAAAGAAATGTTGCTGGTACAGTTGAGCAATGGATTTTCAACATGACCTGTTCTCTTTTAGGTTCAAGGTTGTGGAGCGAGCAATAAAACTTTTAGTCAAAGAAGAGATTTTGAAAGAGAAAAAAGAACTACTAGATGAAGCAGTAATGCGGTTGTTACCTTTTATGGTAATCACTAATGCGAATTCAAAATCTTCCGATTGGAAGATGGCTGTTTGTCTGTCGGAATCTGATCTCTGCTGCTTACACCCTTTACTGAAAGGCTGGCCCGAAGGTAAAGCATTAACTGTAACTAATTTGGTAAAATAAAAATTGTGAGAATTTAGGACGTCATCCTTATTGAACCTAGACACTTACTGAAGGAGACTGGCTGTCGTTATCAAGCTGTCATGCTGTGAGTGTGAATTAAGTTCTCTAAAAACCTCTTTGACAAGATGAATAAATTGTCTAGCATGTTTCTGACTGGTTCTAAATACTATTGAGCCACCAGTGTTTTAATATATGATTGGTATACCTAGATTGTCTGATTTTTTTTTTTTTCCTTGCAATAGCTCTTGAAGAGACAATTAAATCTAGCAAGTCTGCAGAGTTGATTGGAATGGCCAACGAGAAAATGATTCTGCTCTTTTCTAAAAATATTACTTCAGGGGATCCTTCCTCACTATCGCAAATGGTATGTGTACCGTTTTACCCCAACCTTGAGAGATCTTACTTCCCAGGTGGTCACTGTGGTAGAACAAATTTGACATAGAACTTTGTAAGTGCTTTTCTTAGCATTAGTATGCTATCATCAAGCTGCTAGGCAAATATATATATATATATATATATATATATATATATATATATATATATAAAAAAAAATAACAAACCCCAGTACAATCTAGATAAAACAAACCCCTTAAAATAAGGAAAAGAAGAAGCAAAGCTATTACCTATTTGGACAAATTATTAGTGTAACTAAATTCCAGGAATTTTTAGTTTCCTGAAAAAAAATTTCTAGAGAATAAACAAGTATACCTGTGGGTAGGTTCATAGAACCAGATGTTTGTGTGTTCCCAGGTTCCAAAGACTGCCAATACAGCAGTCAGTAACTTGTTACCTATGATAGAAGGTAACAAGGATTTAATTGGACATGCAAATAAAAAAGTCATGATGATATAAAGTCATTGTGAAGCCCCACTGTCTTACAGACTTTTTGTTGTTGTTTTTCCTCTACTCCCTTTTCTAAGGTTGATGATCTGATAGTCGTTGCTGAAACAGAATCTGACAGCGTGAGACAGAAAGTAACTACTCATGTAATTGGTTCAGTGCTTGTTCAGTGCTGCTGCAAAACACAGATGAAGGAAAGTTATTTTTCAGTGGCTATCAGAGTCTTCTGTTTCTTGGATAAAAAAATAAAAAAGCTCAGAACTTGTGATGCTGCAGAGGTAAGATGTAAACAGTTTGGAGGGAATTTTCTGTGTAAAGGAGAAATCTTTTTTATTGGAGAACAGGAATTTCAGAAAATTCAAGAAGGACTGAAAATCTCGCTTTCATTTCTTTTCAGAGCAAAAACACACACTTGGCCACAGTACTAGAAGCTGCCATTAAGAATTGCTTTTACATTTTATCACTCTAGTGAGTCTGCATTAAAAAATCAAGAACTCCAGAGCTTTCGGCTAGCATCCCAATAACTGATTCAGTGTTTCAGTGCCTTGGGCTTGGCACAAAGTTTGGGGCATCTCTGTCAGCTACCTTGCAGCGTCATGTGGCGTCATTGTTTGACTTGGGAATATTGGAGGTTTTTGTCAATAAGTAAAGGTTTTGCTGACTTGTATAATTAGGGAAGGAAGGAAATGCAGTTGAGTATGAAAAAGAGCTTATACTAAGAGCAGTTCCAGAGGAGGACCATGAAAGTGGTCAGAGGACTGGAACATCTCTCCTATGAAGAAGGGCTGAGTTGGGGTTGTTCAGCGTGCAGAAGAGAAGGCTCCAGGGAGACCTTATTGCAGTCTTCCAATACTTCTAGGGGGTATATAAGAAAGATGGAGAGACACTTTTTACTAGGGCCTGTAGTGATAGGACAGGGGCTAGTGGTTTTAAACTAAGAGAGGGTACATTTAGCATGGATGTAAGGAAGAAATTCTTTCCTATGAGGGTGGTGAGGAACTAGAACAGGTTGTCCAGGGAAGTTGTGGTTGCCTTATCCCTGGAGGTGTTCATGGTCAAGATTCAGTGGAGCTTTGAAGAACCTGATCTAGTGAAAGATGTCCCTGCCCATGAGAGGGGGAGTTGGACTAGATGATCTTTGAAGATCCCTTCCAACCCAAGCCATTCTGTGATTCTATGAATTTCAACCTCAAGCAGGTCCTTGCAACAACATTGAAAGGGTCATTCCTGAATTTGCTGTGTTTTGGTTTATTGTGCAGCTCTGTAAACAGTTGTATTGACACCTTCTGGGGAATAACATGGAGGCGGAAGGAGGAGCATCAGAGGGGCTGGAACAATGTTCAGAAAGAACATTTCTAAATCTGCTACCTTTTTTTCTTGCTTTATTTTTATGCATATTTCCCATTGGAGTTTTCTTGATTTATTTTGTTGTTGAAATAGCTTGTTCTTTTTTGTGTGTGTAAGAAAACCCACATGAGCAGGACTGTGTTTCACTCTGTAAGAATACCTCTTTTGAGGTTGGAAATTAAATATTGCTGAATTTTAGTGCTATTTTCTGTCTTCTGTTGCGTGAATTTGTGACAGTATACACTAAAATTAATTTTCATTCACAGGAAACTCCCCTAAATTGGTCTGTTGAAACAACAGAGGAAGCTTTGATGCCTAAGGACTTACTAACTGCATATATAGAAAAGCTCAATAGTGATCAGACTGCTCACGCAGAGGAGTCAGCTATGTTCCTGTTCTTACTTAAAAACTTCATTATTGGCCTAAAATCACCTCTGTCCTTTGCAAAAGGTAGGTGTTAAGGTGTTTTGACTGTCTTTCATATTGATGAAATGAAGAAGGAAGGTTATTTTTTCTTAGTCTTCAGAAGTTGTTGGAAACAAAGAAGGCTTGCTTCCTTAACCTTCTTCCTGTGTTGTTATTGAGATCTGTAAAGATTGCTCACTTGTGAACATGAAATCAGCCAAATGTGTTGTCTTAAAGTTTTAACTAGAGATGTCTCTTTTCTCTTGGTTTCTGAAGGTGTTTATATGCATCCACTGTGTCTTATTTATAACCTGTATTTTTTTAGAGGAAACTTGGTGGAATCCCGAATCTCTGAATCAAGACAGCCAAGACTACCTGCACCTCCTTTTGGAGCTATTTGACTTACTTGTCTGTGGAGCTAGTGAGGGAAGCAGTGCTGTTCAGTACAGAGCACTGATGAATCTCTTACTCAAGGTATTACTTTTGCATTTTTTGCTCTGAATTATTAGTTATCAAGTATTATGCATTTACATAATTTTAAGGAAAGCTGGGGAAAATGGAGAACTGATCATGCAACACTGCTTGTGACATGCTAGTACTGTGAGCAGATAAAAGTCTAAGCTTCAGCTGGTTTGTTAACCCTAATTAAATGTAATAATAAAAAAAATGAAGTAGAGAAACAATAAATGGACCAGTTGAGGCACAGGTGAAAACATGCTACTCATTTGCAGGGCAAGGTCAAGAGCCAAAGTTTGAGATAAAAGTTTTGGTCCTATGTGGGAGAAGAGCAAACAGTTACTTTGTAAAAGTTGTTAGTTTTTAAATACAAAAACTTAAAGGAAAACTTTCAGAAGACACTGCACGTTTCATTATAACATCTTCTCATGTTTTCTCACCAGTATTGGGCGATATATTTCTGTGAAGAGAATAAGGGATTTTGGCAGTCTGTATTGTAGATGACAGGGATTAATAACTACATTCAGAGGAAAAGAGAAGCAAGTAATTAACACAAAGCTGCTGTGACTGGAATTTGATGCTGTTTCATCAGGAACAGCATATGACAAACACAAAGAGAGGAAGGAAAGAATAGCAACAATTTAATAACAAAACTTGTTTCTGATGTTCATGCTTGTATATAACTTTGTCTAATTATCAGTCACTCCAGGATCTAGTGAAATTGTACTGACACTGAGCTGTTAAAGAGATTGATTTGGTGCCTGGCTAGTTAAAGGCTGTCAGCAGGGAAAGAAGGATGTTATTTTGGTGGGATTTTTGATTGAGCAAGCTGGGTCACACTGCACAGAAGAAAAGGTTGGAAGAGGGTCTACAGAAGATTTGTGGAATGGGGTTAGTAATGTCCTAGCACCTAGTGGAGGCAACAGCTGCAGTAATAATTTGCTTCTTTTGCTTGTGGAGTACTGCTGGTTTCCAATTTTGAGGGTGTTTAATTTGAAAGGGACAAGACAGTTATTTTTGCCTGCTCTAGGGCAGGCAATATAACTAGAACTGAGGTCTTGGTGAACTTGTGGAAAATAGGCAAGAGTATGTCAGAAGCTGTATCAGTTGTCCTGGCAAGCTGTGTTCAGTCTATGGGATGTTGACTGGGCACTCCTGTTTGATGAATGATCTTAGGATTGATTTTAGGGTGAATGATATTTTAAAATTCCAGAGAGTGTCTTGCAGACAGAAAGCATGCTAGGTATTGCCAGATCATGTAGTAAGCAAGAACTTCAAACTGACGTGGGGTAGTATTAGGATACAATGTAACTTCTTCAAAATCAGAAGCTATCCTCATTAAATTTTGACAGAAAGGTCCTAAAGCAGAGTTAAGATAATTGGATGTAGATGCATGAAAAACTGCCTTAAATCTTCTTGGAGCAGCTATTGCCATTGTCGAGAGAAGGCACTCTGACCTGGGTCTGCAATGGTCAGTGATACATTTATGAGTCAGAGTTTGTTAATTTTGGTCCATGCTCTATTATTATAAAGCCTACACAGCCAATCCAGGACAAATGCTAAGAATGAGGTTTAGTGTGAATATTCAGCATGGAAAGCTGTACTGGACAAGGAAATTGGATGCCCAGGCCTTCTGAGACACTAGTTTATAGACTTCTGAAAATTGCTTTGTATGACTGTTTAAAAAGTCAGGTGTTACTAAGAGCACTTTTAATATTAAGATTGCTGCTGCATAAAACAAGAAATAGAAGTTCTTTATTTTGCATGTATCAGTTTTCTTGCACAGTCAGCATACTATACAAATGTTCGTATGGGTGTGTTTTCAGTCTGTTATGATTTAAAAAAAAAATCCCTTGTATTGACATACCTGTAGAGTACAAGTTACCTGCTAAACTCAATAAGCCAGCTGTTAAGCAACATGTGGACTCATATATACCTGCAAGTACTGTTTACCTAAAAGCATCTACTCAGTAACTTTTTCTTCCCAAAAGACACTATTTTTGACTTTTTAATTCTCTTTCTGTGTACTCCTTTGATTTGGGTGGTTTATCAGATGTTGTCAGTAGTAGTTTGTCAAATAAATTGAAGTTACTAAATAAGTGCTTTTCTGTTTTGGTTTTTTTTTGTTTGTGGGGTTTTTTTGCTAAATTTAAGGTACATCTAAAAGATTCAGAGGTTCTCTTCAAGTTCCTTTCAGTTTTATGGACTTACAGTTATAACCTTTCAAATCAACTGAAGTATGAAGTCAATGCAATGCTACAGACTCAAGCTCTGTATATTGGCTATGCACTGCTTGAGACACAGACCCACCAAAAAAAGAAACAGCTGCTATCGCCATCATCTCCAGGTAAAGTAAAACAATATCTATCTCTCATCTTAAGACTTATCACAGTATTTTTTAATTTTGTGCAATTTTCCTATATTTTATACCATGAAAGGTATCTATAGTTATTTATGTTTAGCTGCACTGGGCTGAGACAGCTCTCTGTCTTGCTGACTCACTGCTGCAGTTACTAGCCCAAGCTTGGAAGTAGATTAAACCACTTTTTTTAAATCTTAAAAGTGTTAAAGGAACATGCTGCTATGCTGAAGAAGTCAATTACAGCACCTTACTTTCAGTGCAGTATAAGGACATGGCAGTCAGTAACAATATATGAACTCTCCGAGCTTAAACATGAATATAAGGACTGCGGTGAAGAAGTTCAGAGCCATGGATCTGTGGGATTCATGTAGGTGTTGTGTAGTCTAGAGGTTTATAGTGAAAAGAGATGACTTTTTAATTCCAGAGTAATGTTGATGCCTCTTCAGGGACAGATACAGTCAAATTCTGACTGCTCACTTAATTCTGTTATCTTTTCCTCCTTCCTTCCCTCACTCTTTTTGCAGTGGTGATATCTTTGCTAATTAACTTGAGTAGTCCTGTGAGTGAAGTTCGAAGGGCTGCTCTCAACTGCCTTCACTCCTTGAGAGGGATAAAGGAGTCTCTACTTCATCCAGTCCTTCAGCATTTGGAGCAAAAGACAGAAGAGATCATATCTGACCGTACATACATAACACAGGTATTTTTGTTGTTAAGGTGTACATTAATACAAGTTTTGTCTGCTGCTGTGAGCTCCCATCTTTTCTAAAAGTAATCAAGTTAACAGGGAAAGTTCATTGTCTTTGTATACTATGGTGGACTGATTTTTTAATATATTTTTTTAAAGGACTGTTAAAACATTCAAGTGATTTCTTGCATACAGAGAATTGAGAATACCAGTCAAATGAAAGGTATTAACTTGTGGTTTATTTACAGATTAAGAATTCTGTTTGTATCAAGATTGCATTGAATAAATGTCATTTTAAGGCATTTTTATTGCAGGGAATGAATTTAACTTTCACTTTGTTAATGAACTAGATTATGGGAACTCTATTTGAGGAGCTTGAGACACAACCAAAACAGAAATCCCAGAATAAAAAATTGTTGGAAGCTTTAGAAGGCATACTTGACTGTGTACAGAACCCTGTTTTCCCATCATATGTTGCAAGAAACTTAATGAAAATTCTTCATGAAGTCCATGGTGAGGTAAGCACCACCTTTCTAGTTGCTTTATGGGTTCTGCACTTGACTGAAATGTTGAAATCAAATTTCATTTAGTAATAATGCTGTTAAATAATTTCACAGTGTATTAGACTATTAGACTCTAATAATATGCAGTAGAGCTGCAAAGTATGATTTAATGAAACATCTAGTATATTCAGAATTCTCTAAGTGCTCAAAAATTTAAGTTCAATTTTCATAAAATGAGTGAGACTTTTAGTTTTAATGCAGTTTGGTTGTGTCTTGAAAGGATTGTAAACTGCATAGAGGATAAGCATTCTTGCCTCACGTTTGGGTTTTGTAGGAGATAGCAATCATAAATTGGTTAAAAATGCCTTGTTTCTGTTCTTTAAAAATATGCAATACTGCTCTTCAGAGGAGAACAGCAAAGTAGCAGGTAAGTGTGTACTCATGGTAATCTCACAATAAGTCTTTCTTATATTTTTCCTCATGAATAGCTGTTGTTTAAAATACTGTCTGCAGTGTGTTACCAGAGAGGGGATGTTGTTGTAAGATGAAACTGTGCTATTGGAAGTTTGTTAAAATGAGAATGGATAAAAACTTCAGTTATTAATTTCCTCTGTTTGCAGATGGTTCTTTCTCACCTCTTGCCTGCACTAGACCGGTTGCTAGAGAAGGTCTTTAAGAAACCTGAGGCAATGCTGAAAGACGAAGTTGTACTCCTGCATCTCATCCTTGGAAAGTTTAATGAATATTCAGCATCCCTCTTATGCAAAAATCAGCAGAGTCTGGATTTATTTATCAAAAGTCTTCATGCTGCCAAGAAATTCTATGAAGAAATTCCACCATTTCAGATCACAGCACTTGGACAGGTATGGCTGTATGAAAGATCTGTTAATTTTTGATGCCTAAAGCAAATAGCAGTGTTCAGGATTGGATTTACAAGGACTTTTTCTTTGTTAAGGAATCCATAGCTTTTGACTTGTACTTTTTAGTACAAGTTTTTGAGGTCTCCATAGTGTATTTGAAACATCTAAACAGGCTGCAAAACTTTAACTCTTAAACTTACCAGAAGAAATTGCTGATTGCTTTATTTTTGCATTTTGACAAGTACAGAATAGAAATAATGTATTTGCATGCAGATTAATACCTGTATCATTGCCTGCAGATAATACTGTTCCACTGTCCTTAGTTTTTGTCAGTCAGGCAGGAGCTTTACTTTATGTTTTTCTTCTGAGGAAAAACTGTCAAGAAAATACAGTAGGTGAGAGATAGTCTCATTTGAAGGAGGCTACAAATCCAGGCCTTCTATTAGCTAGTTATTCATGCATACTTACCAAAGGCTGGCAACAGCCAGTTTGTTCCCCTCACCAAGCAAGCTGTGTAAAAAATTTCAGGAATCAGTATGTCTGATGGATATTTCAGAACTATGTGGTTTGCATCTAAGGATTCCTGGATATATACAAATACATAGTCAAAAAGTAAATTTTTACAATATATGTTCATACTAACATGTGTCTATGATTAGATGTCATACATAATCTAACATACCTAAGCTCCATAGCTTGTGATTTTGTTACCCTCTTACAGTAAACCCTTTATTTTCTCCCTTTTGTAGATTACTAAACCGTTCTTTGCAGCTCTGTCAGATGGGATGGTGCAAGAGAAGCTGTTAAAAGTATTGTTTGACTTACTGTTAAACTGTAAGAACCCGCTGTGTGCCCAGACAATTAGCAGTGTGTTTAAAGGGGTAAGTGGCAGACTCCCAAACACAGAAACTTGTTCAAACCTGTTGCGGTGGTTCTACGTTACTACATTCAGTAATGCTCGTTGCTTATATCGTTCATAGCGTGAAAGGAATCAGAGCTATTTGTCACACAGTATCATTGCGTTAATAGCATTAAAAGTTCATTAAATGACTGCTTTTAGAAGGTATTCTTTAAAAGCCATGCATTAGTCATTTACTATAAAATGTGAATGAATTCAGCAGAAGTCACTTCTTTCTGCTGCACTGAGTTTCATTTTCTGGGATATGACTTGAATGTGTAGATTATGTACTCTCATGTGCAAGAAAAGTATGGGTTTTAAAAAAAGGAGGGAGCATAGATGTGTGATATGACACATAGTTCATTGGTGGTGGCATTATTGTTTGTTTCAGATTTCAGTGTGTGCTGAGCAGATTGTCAGAGAACTGGAGCCTCCTGAGAAAACCAAAAGCCTGGCCACTGTTCAGCAAACTAGAAGGCAGAAAATGCAGCAACAGAGGTAAAATAACTAGAAACCCAAACATTTTTTCTGTACATTTTGAAAATGCCACTTGTTTTACTACATTGCATAGTTCATATTGAAAGCATAAGCATCTATTCCTTCTTTTCCCCTGCACAGTAGAATAACTCTGAGCTACTTTTGGCAGGAGAAAACCAACTCATGTTGCTGTTTGAGAACTGATGGAACCATAATCAAAATTTAAAAAAATTCCAGTAATTTTAATGTTGGCATCTGCTCTTACAGAATCTGTCTTGATGCAGTTGAACAAGATTCATTTTTGTAGGCATTAAACTTGGTTAGTAATAAAGATATTTGGGCAAATTACATACATATGACTGAGGCCTACAGATGCTCATCAAAATGTTGCTATTGACTGAAAAATGGTATTTTCTTTCAGTTAAAACATTAATATAATCATTAATTTTTGGATCTCTCTGTCTTGTTTCTTCTTTCCATTCTCATAAGGAAGGTGCTTTTTGGTTCACTGTACTTACTATTCTTTAAGCTTCAGCTGTCAGCCGTTGCTGAAACAGGATATTGAGTTGGTTTTCTTGGTTTGACCTAGAATAGCTGTTCTTATTTTCCTTCACTTGACCTTTGTTAATAATCACTACCCATTAGACTGTTCCAGCTGTAAATATGTCTCTCAGAACAGACACATGTTCTTGCACACACAGCCATTGCCTGCATAGTCAGTGGTTAGACAACTTGTAGTTCTGAAGATGCGAGATTCCTGCATGGCAAACTCAGATCCTGTAGATCAGCATTTGAATAGTTAATTGGTAATAGATTTTAATTTTTGTCCAGAGAAGTCTACTTCATTGTGTGGAATTTTTGTATACACAGAAGGCATGCTATACTTGTTTGTTTTTTCAAGCTTGTTCTGGGTTTTCTGTTGGTGGTTTAAAATATGTTGCTGCTTCAATCAAAAGCCCACCCACTGCCACCTCTCACAGGAGAAGCAGTAAAGGATATAATTATATGAAAGAAAAATTGTCCTTTTTTTACTTATGCATGTGTTTGTTCACTGGAACACTACTGTTTTCTTTACAAATTTATATCCTCATTGTTCATCATTATCTTTTTAGAAAGCCTCAAGATGCAGAATTGGCACCAGAAACAAGCCACTTCAGCTGGCAGAGGGTTATGCTTATTCTGGAATTACTGCAGCATAAGAAGAAACTGAGACGTCCGCAGGCATTGGTACCTGCGCTTTTTAACCTGCTGAGCCGGTAATCGTGCCTCCATAACACGCGAGTCCTTGAGCATTCTCTCCTGCAGTAGACACTGTAAAGTGTTAAAATATGGGCTGCTTTCTCTCTGCTTTGTTGCCATGTTTTATAGCTTAGCTTGCCTTTTTTACTTGAACATCTTCTATGTAAATCGGATGAGAGGAATGGGAAGTTGTTACGATTTTTTGCCCTTTAAACAGTGTGATGAGCTGCTTAAGATTTTTACCTGATGCACAGCTGCTTATATGAAGACTTTGTTTCTCAGGTGGAGGGCTTGGGATTGCCAAGAAGGATGACACCTGTGCTAAAACAGGCACAATTGACAGGACTTGTGCCTTTTGCAGAGCTATTATAATAATAATCTAAGCTTTAAAATTCCTCCCAAAACACTGTGGAACAGCCTTCATCCAGTGCAACCTAAGGAAACTATCGCTTTTCCTGCCAGCCCTATCTCCAGGCACTAAGGTTTACATATAGATTGGGTGTTTATCTTTTTCCTTATGACTTGCCATTGCATACATGGGTAATCATCTTATACTCTTGACAGTGCTTTAGTAAATGTCTTTTATTAGACCAGTTGATCTATTTGAAAACAAAAAATAAGAGGCACTTTTTGGCAAACACTTTTTAGAAGCCTCAATTTAGAACTTAATGTGGAATGAACACTGCAGTTTTTTATTTGGATCTTAATAGGCAGTTTGGTCACTTATTTTTCTGTCACCTTTTTCAGTCTCTTTATTTTTTTTCCTGAATGTATAGGTGTTTGGAACCTACAGCATCAGAAGAAGAAAATATGGAATATACGAAGCAGCTAATCCTCAGCTGCCTGCTAAGCATCTGTCAGAAATTGTCTTCAGATGGTAGCAAGATTCCAGCAGGTAAAAATTGCCAGACTCATTTCTTGGTACTTCTCTCCACCAGTACAGCATTAAAACAATGTCCTCTGATGTTTTTCTTCTCTCAGTCTACACTGTATTGTTGAGGAGAAATAGATTCCTCTATAAGGGTATACAGGTTTGCCTTCTTAATAATTTTTGGTAGGTCCCTTAGGTATGGTTTGCAAAGTGAAACAAGTGCTTGAGTGTACTGTTTATTCCCACGTGGTTGACCGTTACAGTGGTAATCACTGACTGTTTTTTACTTGCAGATATCCTTGACAAAGAAAAGTTCAACGTGGAACTGATAGTTCAGTGCATCAGGATTTCTAAAATGCCCCAGACACACCACCATGCGCTGCTTCTCCTCGGTGCTGTTGCTGGCATGTTTCCTGTAAGTAATACCTGAAATTTATGTGTTGGCTCTTCTCTTCAGGTTCCAAATCCTGGGAAGAGTGAAAAACATACAGAGCTCTTCTATGGGGAGAAACTTTCTGAAAGGAGCAAGAGGCAAAATTTGCAAGAGGCAAAAGAGCATGTTCTCTGCTCTTTTAGAGCTTTCTATTATATTTTACTAGAAAAAAAACTTTATCTTGATGATTTGGTTACTAGTCATTTATGACTTGCAGTGAAGCACATAGAAATGAAAGCTTTCTCATGACAGCCCTGCCTCACCTTCCTGCTGTGGTTTAAGTTCTAGTGCATTGTTTCTTCTTTCCCCTGCTTTTTTATATACAAGAGAGAAAACATCTAGCCCAATAGCACATGTGTTCTTACAAGTTCCTATTGTGTACAACACTGAGGAATCTAGTTGTAGTTAAGCATAAAATCAAGTTGATCTGATTAATTGACTGAGAAACAGGCCTTTTCTTCTATGGATTGAAATTTGACTGTACACTCTTCTAAGTCAGATTCTTTTGCTTTGAAACTATCACCTGCTGTAGAACTGCGCTTTTATTCTGCATTAATACTGGCTCTTCCAAGATTTTCAAGATCAGAATACAAGGGAATATTTACTAGTCTTGTCTCTCTTTTTAAATATAAAACCCTTCTCCAGTTCACTAAAACTGAATGAAAAATGTGCCTATAACTTCTTGCTCTAAGTTCTGACAAAATCTAGGAAACTAACTCTTGAGCTAGGTGACACCTGTAATCCAGCCATCTTACAATTAATTACTGTTATTACAATCGAGCCTCCAAAAAAGCCAGAAGTTACAATGAGCATGGTTGCTTTCCATTGTACGATTGTAGATATTGCAGATGTTTTACAGATATAAAATGGGTGGGTGGGAAAGGTATGAAAAGCACTGGAATCTGTGCCAGACTCACATTTGTGCTTCTGCAAATCTCCCCATAGCTGATTTTGCTTGTCATGCTAGCAGGGCACCGAGTTGAAGAATACAAAGTATTTTAGCAGACTAAACTCTCAATTTCTGCTCTTTGATTACTTGCTTAGAAGTACATCTTGGTTTCTAAATAATATTTAGAAGTGTAACAGTTGCATAGTAAGTAGCTTTAAGGGACACATTTAAAATTAGTTTAGTGGAGGTTTTGGAAGATACTCATGATCCTCATTTTCTTTTATAGGAATCTAGTGGCATTTGTGGGAAAGAGAAATAAATGCCTTAAAGGATAATATGTGAAGCAGCACAGTTCAAAAAAATAAACTAATCTCATCTGTCTTCTTTTCCAGGATAAAGTTCTCCATAACATTATGCCAATTTTTACATTCATGGGAGCAAATGTCTTGCGTCTGGATGATACTTACACATTCCAAGTAATTAATAAGACAGTGCAGATGGTTATTCCTGCTCTTATACAGGTAAATTTGTGTACTTAATGGAAAGGCATAGAAAAAAGTGAACAATAAGATTATTAACTAAGTAGAATGGTTTAGAATATCATTGGGCTAATAAGTTGTAGCCTATTCTAGCATTATTTTTATATAGATATTAAATTATATGTTTAGCCAGAACAGTATCGCAACTGTACCTGAAGAGGACCCGAAACATACTTCAAGTTTTTTAATCATAAAAATAGCAGGCAAGTTCAGTAGAGTAACCATTGGAAATAAAGAGGAGGTTATTAGTCCTTTAATAATCTGTCATGGTCATATCAATAGTTGACATGGTCTGAAGGAAGTGGAAAGATAAAATATCTGACAAATGCTTTTATTCTTCCAGCTGGTGTTTGTGTGGGTTTTCTTGTGTTTGTCTGGTTAGATAAATGGTTACAAACCAAAACAAAAATACATTATTATTTTTCAAAGGGGATATTTTTTATTCTATCAGATCTCACTTGCTCCAAATAAGTATTAATTCTAATCATTCATAGATTTAAACATGAAAAATGCCATAAAAATATCTTAAGTAAAATGAATTGGGGGGAAAAAAAAATTATTTTTCTAACAATGGGCTGGAGATTTCCTGGTGTGTTTTTCATTGATATGTATACACATTTTGCATCCTCTTGTAGATCTCTTTTAGAGTAATCAAGTTGCCATCTCCTTTTTTAAAATTATTTTTTTTATTTAAAAGCTTTCATAGCAGCCATCACAAGTTTCTGTGACAAATTATTTATGGCATACACAATTATTACAGGTGGGGAGAGCCTAATGTTATTTACCTGTGATCATGTAGGCTACTTCTGTTATTTTTATGAGGCCCTTGAAGCCAAGTCTGTAACTGTCAGGCTTACAGGCAAAGTTTTCAGAAGGATGTGGGATTGCTTTCCCTTGAAAACATCCTGCTTGTTTCAGCTGAATGACAAGTAATTTTAAAAATTATTCTTTTATCTTTTTTTATCTTCTTTTTTTTTAAATTTTATATGAAGCTTCTTCCTTCAGCACTGAAAAGGAACTATGTGCTTCAAAACTGTTTATTTTGGAGCATTTATATTTTCCTTGAGATCGTGTTTTTGGTAATGCTTTTATCAGGCATGTAGTGCTTTTTCTCATGTTCTGAATTTACAAGAAAGAACTTGTACCCATATGCAATAATCTATTTAAACAGCTGTACCTGTTTGTACATAGGCTGAAGACAGTGATTTGTCAGAGTCCTCAGGAAGTGTGGAAGAGGTGGTGACAAAGATCATCCGTGTGTTCGTGGATGCCTTGCCCCATGTGCCGGAGCACCGCCGCCTGCCCATCCTAGCCCAGCTGATCTCTACAGTGGGAGGTGACAAGTTCCTCTGGGTTCTCCTGGTGCTGCTGTTTGAGCAGTATGTGACCAAAACTGTGACTGCAACATCAAGCACAGACAAGGTTAGAAGACTCATGGGGTCAACTTTTTTCTCAAGGAACTGATCTCCCACTTTCTGTTCATGGTCTTGCCTTTAGGAAGGTGCAAGATAAGCCCCTAGGTTGTGCTAAAATAGCTAGTGAGCTCTGAGCTTGTGCTGTAGCAGAACCCAATGGTGATGTGGACTATGATTTGTATTGCAGATGGAATATTGTTTTGTCCTGGAGCCTGAACAATAAATTAGATCATACTGTACAGCAGTCCTTGACCTGAAGAGCTGATAATCTAATTATGAAGTGCTTCAATATTTTTAAAGTTGTTTTTTTTTCTTTAACTGTGTTTGTGGAACATGATACTGGTCTTCCTGTACAGACCAAGATAAAAACCCTGTTATGTTTTTGTGTAGGCAGGCCCTCGGATTAGGTGAAAGTACAGTTTATGGGATAAATGAAAAGAATTACTGAAGGAACACTGTTGAGAAGATACAGTCTTTGCTGTAGCAATTTAATCTTTTTCTGTACCCTCTGGAGCTATGCTCTCTCCAAGAGCTTGCTGCTGCTACCCTTGGTGTTAATGCTGGCAGGATCCAACTGACCATGGCATATTCACAAACTCACTGAGGGGTTTTTGAGTCCTTTTATCATTATTAGTATTATTTTTTTTAATTCTTGAATTTTTTTTTTTTTCAATTTCTAAACCATAAACAGGATGCTGTTCTGGAAGCAGACACTGAATTTTGGATTTCCATCTGTTGTGAATTTAATGTACATTCTCAGTTCCAAAGCATGATGAAAATAATCCAGTACTTGACAGAGCTGCCAGAGAACAAAGAAGGTAACCACAACACAGACCCAGCAAATACAAGTAAACCTTCCTATTACAAGGGACAAGGGGAAATGGTTTTAAACTAAAAGAGGGTAGATTTAGACTAGATAGAACAAAGAAATTTTTTACAGTGAGGGTGGTGCAACACTGGAACAGGTTGCCCAGGGAGGTGGTAGAAGCCCCATCCCTGGAAACATTCAAAGTCAGGCTGGACGGGGCTCTGAGCAACCTGATCTAGCTACAGATCTCCCTGCTCACTGCAGGGGAGTTGAGCTAGATGACCTTTCAAGGTCCCTTACAACCCAAACCATTCTGTGATTCTATTACTCCTCTACACAGAAGACTTAAGAGATACAGAATTACTCTTAATTGCTTTTTCCTTTTTTTTAATAAAATGGCTAAGATATGTGATTACTTTTTTTTTTAAATCCTTTTAATTATAGATTAATTTGACCACTTAGAATCAAACCGTAGTCTTCATTTACAAGGTACAGTAAATCACTTAGTTTAAATAAAAAGTTATTATTCATAGCAGACAAGATCACAGGGACTACAGTAATTTCTGGGCTTTTTAAGGTTTTGTTTCTTTCTACTACAGTATAGTGGAGTAATAATTAAACAATGTTTTAATACTTTTCCAGTCTGTTATTTCAAAGCGCATTAGGGAAGGTAAGTGAGGGTTGTTTGGTTCTTTTTAAGTTAGGACTTGCCTAACTTTTTAAGTTAGGACTTCAAAGAAAAATGTTTGAATAGATTTTTCTCACCCAGAAAGGACCTAGTAATGACACTGAAAGCAGTTTTCCTAAATATGTGACGCAGAGTGTACGTGGTCCTGCCTTAGAAGTCTCTCGTGTTTGTAGCCAGCGTACCATTGCTTTAGCACCAAGAAAAAATATTCTTCACCTAAAAATTGTCAGATGGAATGACAATGAAATGGCACTACTTCTTTTGAGGCTGTTGAAAGGAAAATTTTCTCTCCTGTGCTATTTCAAAGCATCTTTTTTGGAAATTTGACATGATTTTGGATACTGCGGAATTACCATCCTTGATAGGCATTTGACTGTAATTTTACTTTGTTTCTGTACTCAGAAATCTGTCTTTTTCTCTTGGCTGCAATTTTTTTTTTGTTAATATTTTCAACAGATGATCCTGGGCCAAAAATGTCAAGAACATGCACGACAAAGCTAAAAAATCAGGAAGGGCAGCTCTTCAATGTGGAGTCTCACTCAGACAAACAACTTCGGCATTTCAAATTTTTGTCAGTCTCCTTCATGTCACAACTTTTATCCTCTCAGAGTTTTGTGAAAAAGGTAACAATGGCAGATGGCTTTTCAACTGATCAGATAAAGTAATTGTGACATACTGTAATAGATAAGGTTTAATTTGCTTTTTAGTATGCCTTTATATTCAAAGGGGAGGAAAGAATACACTGTCCAGTGTATCTTGCTGACACTTTTATTGACACAGTTTTCAATTGAAACCTCTCAGTAATGTTAATTTTGTAATAAGGCTTTTCCACATAGACTGTTTGTGTGATTGATGAATAGGTAACAAAGTGAAATTCTGGTCCCAGTGGATTCCCACTGGCTTTATGGAGTCTGTGATTTCACTCGCAGTCTATGTAAATCCAAGTTTGGTGTGGGATTCATACTGTTAACTCTGAAAAGACAAAATAAATATTACAAATTTTGGGCTGTGGCTCTAGCTGGAAGTAGTTCCCAGTTTTTCAGCTGAACATCACTCACCAGCATGAAGTGTATTAGCTTCTGTGACTTCATTGCCTGAGATTCTCAGATTTTCTTCTAGAATGATGGCTTAAGTGGAAATGTGAGGAGCTTGTAGTGACCATGTTAGTGGACATTTCATTCAGAACAAACAAATTTGCGTATATTGGGATATTAACTTAATGAGGGGATGTAAGTTTCACACTTAGCCTTTTCATTCTTTCGTTTTAAACCAGATAGTTGAATGTGAAGAAACAGAAGAGCTACAGAAGCTGGAACAGAGGTATGCTTTGAATCTGCTCCACTCCTCCTGTTTCTAGCTTTTACTGCAAGCTAGGAATATTTTTAAGTGTAGTCCTATTAGAATATTTTTTCCCCAAACATACTTCTAATGCTGTCCTCGGTAACAAACAGTATTTATTATATGCAAGTTATTTGGGTTTGGTTTTGTTTTGTTTGTTTTTAATATGATGTGGAGTTTTTTGTTTTTGAAAGATTGCTCCATCCAATATCCACTCTTTCTGTATTTCTGCTAGTGCTTCTTTACATACTTGGCCATAACTATTATGCTATTGATGATGGAGTCTGTAAAAGAATTCCAGATTTTTAGCAAAGCATATTGCTTCATTCATAGGAAAAAAAATTGTTATTCACAGGTGCTGCTACCTTGGTGTAAGAAAATTACTAGTAATCACAGATCACAGTTGTTATTGGGCTATAACTGATGCAAAATTGAGGGTTTCTTTTGTGGAGGCTTAACTTTTACGTTTGTTCTAAGTGAAAAAGGTTGTAGGATTTATTTTATATGCTGTGTTCCTTAAATGCCCATTTTTAAACATATGTATCTTCCCACATTGTTTTTGTTTTAAAGCAGAGTTCTTAAGTAGAACTACTATTGTATGTAGATGTTAATTTGGGGGTACCAGGTAGACTTCTTTAATGTGCACATGATTGTCCTTACTGCCATAGCATTTTGTTAATATGTAGATGTCATCTGCTAGTCTCTACATTAGGTCTTTCATTTTCTTTTATTGTTGCTGTTTCATGAAATGTTGTGCTTTCCAGTGACAAAGTCAACTTCTTTAGTGTCCTTGATACTTACTAAAACATGCTTTCTTTTCGTCTAGGCTACTAGAAGAGGTTCTTCACTATATAAACACTGTGGCATCTTCAGTGGAAGGAAATGCAGACAAGCCAACAGCTAAATTTTGGAGGGTTCTGCTTAACAAGTCCTATGATATGCTGGATAAAGTATGTCTCATTAGCCCTCATGTTAGCAGTGGGATATTTTTGCTTTTGTTTATTAATATGATTATACTGTTTGTAGGATTTCTTGTTGGATTAGTACTAATCTTTATTGAATGGTCTGCAACCTGGTGCATCATTGTTTAATTTCATCTATCTTCTTTAATAACTACAGCTAACAGCTTAGACATGACAACTGGGGGTGTGCAAAATCAGAAAAGCTTATTTCCTCTAGTTAGTATTCTGCTGGCTGGAAGTAGTAATTTCACTATCTTGTCTGAGGGAGAAGAATGGGTTTTGACAGCATTTCTCATTGTTACCTCATAAAATTATTGTACTAATGCCAGTGGAACTGTTGTATATTTCTACTAAATGGAGAAAAAAATCCTTATGCTTTTCTTTCTAATCTTTTTCTGAACAGAAGTCTATTTGTAGAATTGGACTGGCTGTCTCGTTGCGTGTTGTGTCTTTTCACAGCTTGGTTTTTTGGTTTTTTTTTTTGCCTGTGAAGTATATTCCAGTTTTCATGATGTACAGGCATAGGACACTACCAGAAGTATTTTAGGGTAAGCTCACCAGTGTAGACAGAAGGAATTGCTGAGGAAATCTTGGAGCTAGTGGATATTGGCTGGTTACCAGCCAGTGAACATACATTAAGTACTGTAACCGGAACCTCCTTGGTTCTTTTGCTCGCCTCAGATATAGCATTACTAACCTGTCCTCTCGTCTTTGATCCTGAATCCCATGTGGGAAGTTGGAGAGAGTTTGCCTGTCTTATTGTGGAGGCTACTATGTCACAGCACATGGAAGAGCACTTATGGTATTGTTTTGTTTGTGTTTTCTTGTAGGTCAATGCATTATTGCCAACAGAAACGTTCATCCCTGTAATCAGGGGGCTGCTGACGAATCAGCTCCCATCTGTGAGACGTAAGGCCATGGACCTTTTGAACAACAAGGTGCAGCAGCGCACAAGGTGGCAGAAGAGCCAGGTGAGGCGAAGTGGTTAAACTCAGTTCCTTTAGTAAAGTACCCAGAGAGAGATTGATATAGCAGTGTTTTTTTCTACCACTGTTCTAGAGACATCAGGTACCATTGCCAAATGTGGCAGGCAGCTCTTGAGTCTTAATTGTATGTCTGATGTGTGTGTTCTCTTGTCCTCTTAGATCCTGCAGCTCTTAGAGCTAGTTCCTGAGCTCATTGCTATTGTGCAGTGTAAAAGAAAGGAGGAAGAGGAGGAGCAAGCCATCAACAGGCAGACTGCTTTGTTCAGCCTCAAGCTGCTCTGCAGAGGTTTTGGCACAGAAAATCCAGTGCCATTTGTACCTGTTCTGAAAACTGCCATTGATCTAATTTCTTCAGAGAAGGAGGAAAAGAATGTGGTGGGAAGTGCTTTGCTCTGTATAGCTGAGGTCACCTGTACACTGAAAGCCCAAGCAATACCTCAGCTTCCAAGGTACTGTTGGGTTCTTTTTAACAGAACCAACTGCAGCAGGAATTAGTTATACTAATATATACATTACTGAAGGAATGCTGATGAAAGCCAAGTGGCAGTCTGTGCATATGTGTGTTTTGGGTAGATGAGAATAAAGGTATTTGTAGTGCTTAAAGGTGCTTCCTGGTTGTAGAATTAAGAAGCTAGTGGGGAAATTGTACAAGTTTTATAATCAGTGGAGTTTCTTATGGAGTCTGCTACTAACATGAGAACCAGTACAATTGAAAACTCTACATGTTACATTATTTTATTCTCCCTATTCAAGAAGAATTCAAACATCTAACTTGTTGCTTTTAAGACTGTTTTATCTCATTACAAACATAAGTTTCTTATTTAATTAACTGTTATTTAATCTTAAACTAAAGATGGGGCTTTGAGCAATCTGATCTAGTGAAAGATGTCCCTGCCTATGGCAGCATGGACTAGATGATCTTTAAAGATCCCTTCTGACCCAAACCATTCTATGATTCTGTGATTCTAAACCTAATAACCTTCATTAGCTTCAAAACAAAGCAATACAGCAGAAGAGCCCCAAACACTTAGTTTCCTCAAATATACATGTAAAAATTAATGTAAAAATTGTCCCTGCAGGCTTAACAGATGGATTTATGTGATTGTAAATGTGCCTCCAAATAGTCAGTGGTTTCATCTTTCTTTATGCTTGGTTATTCACAGGCTGATGCCAGCACTGTTGAAGACTTTAAAAAATAAGAAGGAGCTGGTCTCCAATGAGATTTACTTGCTGAGTGCCATCACTGCTCTGCTGAAGGTTGCAGAAACATTACCACACTTCCTTAGTCCTTATCTTTTGGATTGCTTGCTGCAGGTGAGCTGACTCCCACAGATATGTAATGGGGAACAAGATCTGCCCAGTTCCTACAAGAAACTACAAAGATTAGATTTTTTTCTCTCTGACACTGAAATAGGAGTGTGTGAAGGTGGAAGGTTGTAACATATTCTACTCACCTTCTTATGCAGCTAAGATACAAAATATAAGAGCATCTGCTCTTCCCTCTGATAGGTTTGTTTGCCTCTTGGAAAAGGAGATGAATCCTGAAGGGTCATTCTGTAATATCCATGATGTCATCAAATGTATATCTTAACAGCTCTAGTTAGTGTAATTCTGACCCCCTGCTGCTGACATCCACATTTCAATAGTGTTTGTCTTCTAAAGACAGAAAAGCTCTGTGTGCAGACATCCTCATGTAAGGTGCTCCAAGTGCTGCAAACAGCAAGGTTCCCATCTGGCACTTGCAAAGACAACTACTGTTAAAAAAGTTCCTGAGTTGCTTTAAGGATGCCTAACTTTTGTTGGATTTCTTTATAGGTTGTCCGCTTGGAAAAGATTGTGGTAGAGTTTGGTCCTTCTTCCCAGATAAGTTTACGCGTAACATCATTGAAAACTATCCTGGCTACAAGGCTTGCTCCCCGGATACTCTTGCCTGCAGTTACAAAATGTTACAGTGAAGTGGCAAATACCAGGAAGGTAAGGATTTTTAAAAATCTTTTCCATTGTGATTAAAAAGAAAGAAAGAAAAAGAAGCAGTGCAAAATTTGGTTCAACTGTCCTGGCTGTGTCCCCTCCCAGCCTCTAGCCCACCACCAGCCTACTCACGGGGGCAGCAGAGTGAGAAACAAAGAAAGACTTGACACTGCAAGCACTGTTCAGCAATAGCTAAAACACCGGTGTGTTATCAGCGTTATTTTGGTCACAAATCTAAAATGCAGCATCATATAAGCTGCTATGAGGAAAATTAACTCCACCCCAGCCAAACCTAGTGATGTCTTTATATTATCTCTGTTTTCTTTTGTACCACAATGGTGATTCAGAAAAGTTAGACCGGGGAGAAACACGCCAGTTTAATATCCTTAGCATGTTAGATGATGAATGCTTGAAAGATCATCCCATTCATAAAGGCCTTGATTTATCTGCTAGGAATACAAGTTGAGTCATAATTTTCATCTGAGCTTTGCTACTGTCTCACAGGTGCAAACCTTTAAGACTTAACTGATATCTCCAGTATTGGAGAGGGGAGACCAAACTCTCTTCAGGCATCCTACTAACTTAAGCCCCCAAAAAGTACAGGAAAAAGTTTTGTTTATTTTATTGACAATATTTTAATGAGTAAATATGTGAAATGCAAAACTTTAGTTCCCTTGTTACATTTCTCAGTTACTGTCAATATCACAGTTGTCTTTGCATTGCTTTACTTTTGTTTTGGCAGAACTGCCTGGGTCCCCTTATGAACATTTTGAAGGAGCATATTGTTGGTATGGAGAAGGAGCACCTGACGTCCCATCAGTCTGAGCTGACGGCATTTTTCATGAAAGCCCTGGACTTCCGAGCAGAGCATGCCCAGGTGGCTTGTTTAGGGGGATGAACAGCAACAGCTCAACTTCTACATGCTAATTCGATCAGTTGTTTGAAAAAATAGTAGTAGTTTCCATTGCATATGTGCTCTGAAATTCTGGGTATCAAATATTCTGTTCTGGAATTGTTCTTGGGGTAGAAAATATTATGGTTAGGTATTTAGTCTGAAACAGACAAAATTAAAATATGCTTTGAAAGCTCGAATTCTTACATTTCAAACTTGGAATTATGTTTTTCTAATTTTTCTAGGATGATTTAGAGGAAGTTGGCAAGACAGAGGCTTACATTATTGATTGTCTAATAAGTATGGTTATGAAACTTTCTGAGGCTTCTTTCAGACCCCTCTTCTTCAGGGTAAGAAGTTTAAATATAATTCATTTGCATCAGCATGTTTGTATTTTCCAGCACACAGACACAGGAAAGAGCTAATCTGCCTTTCACTTTCAGCTCTTTGACTGGTCCAAAACAGAGTCTGCCCTCAAAGACAGATTGCTGACATTCCACCGAATAGCAGATTGCATTGCAGACAAGCTCAAGGGTCTCTTCACTCTGTTTGCTGGTCATTTAGTGAAGCCATTTGCTGAGACACTGAACCAGGTCAACGTTTCTAAAACTGGTAAGTTTTCAGCTACTAACTACAGAGAGGCCTTGGCAGGCTAACTAATTGCTGAAAGAGGTTAATTGTAATTGCTGAAAGTTTATTCTCACAGGATTTACTTCACAGGATATACCTCTCATTTCTCTCTTTCTTCTTTCTCTCATAATGGAACCAAAGGACATTTTTCATCCATGGGCTCTGGGCTGCCTGTACAAAGTTGAGACAACATGAAAATTTTCAGTGTCAGTCCCAGTGAGTTCCATGAGAATGAAATTGTGTGGAAAGAGGGTGACTTGTTTCTGTTTGGGTTGGTTTATTTTCCCTATTCACTGACATCTCATATGCTGCCTGGTGTATTCAGATGCCTCTGCTTTCTTTGCAGAAATAGGTATTACTTTTTTGTATGGGAAACTATTTGCCCATCCAGTTTGTAGTGACCTGAAGAAATTCACCAAATCTACAGGTGATAGCCTGTGGCTATTCTCTTTTATCCCCAGCTGACTGTGAACAGCAGTGGCAGATCTGCTAGGGCATTAACCAAAAGCTAGATAACATACTGTTTTTCTGAGTGAAGAGTACATAATTGCTATGTAGTATGTCCTTAGCTATATTCACAAACTAACAATGTTTCTATCTTGTGGGGAAGTTTTATATTTTCTTTTTTATTTTTTTTTTTTTTTTTTTCTCCTTGATTGATATGTAGATGAAGCTTTCTTTGACTCTGAAAATAGCACAGAAAAGAGCTGTCTGCTGTTGCACTTCACCATAGACTGTTTGCACAAGCTCTTCCTGTTTGACACCCAGAAGTTCCTGAGTAAGGAAAGAGCAGAAACCTTGATGATGCCTCTGGTCGATCAGGTATTGACAAACACAAAAAAACATAGCTGATTTTTTTTTTTCCCCTGCTGAAAGAATTATTTTTTTTAACTATCAGGCCTAAGTCCTCTCCTTTAACAAAAAGGGAGGAATTAATTTATTGTCTTAGGGCTACAGACAGTATTAACTGCTTTGCCTAAGGCTCTGAATTACTGATTTTTTTAATCCTATTTCTAAATGTCTTCATTCCAAAAGGTTCATACATGTTGTTGAGCTCTTGCAGACTGGTGCACTCCCACTGATGCCCTTTGACATAACTCTTGAGTACCTGAAAGCCAAAGCTGGAAGTGCTTTTGGCTGACTTTGTCTGAGCCTGGATCTGTTTGACAAGCTTTTTACTTCCACAGCTAGAAAATATGCTTGGAGGAGATGAGAAGTTCCAGGAAAGAGTGACAGCACACCTGGTACCCTGCATAGCTCAGTTTTCAGTGGCGATGGCAGATGATTCTCTTTGGAAACCACTGAACTACCAGATCCTGCTGAAAATGAGGCACACCTCTCCTAAGGTTGGGAGCTATCAGAATTTGAATGGGTGTTCCTTGTTGTGTTAGAAAATCAGAACAGTGTCCCAAAAAATGGAAGTGGATTAGCCAAGTCACTGCTAAAATCCTTGCCTAAATTAAAATACTGATATTGTACTATGCTACTCCCACGTTGTAGAGAAATTTATACAACAGGGCCTTCTGCTCTTCCTGCAAGCAGTCAATATTCCACATGTGAATGTCTTCCATACTGTGTGGTTTGAGTTTTTAAAAGATTTGGTAGCTGTTGGAATAACAGTTAACCTGTTTGTGTATGAAGAAAGGGGCACTTTAAAGGGGGGAACTGTAAGACAGTTATTTACCAACCTTCAGACCTGTTTATTATGTAAAGTTCAGTCAAGACTCTCCTATTTGACAGTTTGTATGTATTCAGGTGGAACATTTGGTTTTTCATTGTGCTGAGCTAAGTCCTTCTGGTACAGTACAATAGAGTGGCATTGTAATGGGAAGTTAACAACAGTTATATCAAGTAACTTCCAGCAACATACCTGTTTTTCCTTTAACATTATCTATCTTAACCCAGATGTTGAGATTTAAATTAGCCTAAAACTAATTCCCTTGAGTAGGGAAAGCTAGTTTACAAACTTATATGGAAAGAAAGTGTGGAGGGGGGGGGAAACAAGGAACTATACTGTAATGTTTGTTTCCTTACAAAGATTATTGTTTTGTCTTAGGTTCGGTTTGCTGCTCTGCTTACTTTGTTAGAAGTTGCACAAAAACTGAAGGAGAACTACCTGGTCCTGCTACCAGAATCCATTCCATTCTTAGCTGAGCTCATGGAAGGTAATGTCCTTAAGTGGCATTAGTGAAGGCAGACAGCTGGCCTATAACCAAAAAAAGAATAAGGGCCACTTATTTAAAAAATTCACATAGGATGATTGCTATAATTGCTATAAATCTTGTGAATTGGTGTATGGCAGCTTAAACTGCAAACTGAAACAGGTTGTATCCAATACTCTCCGAAAGTTCAGTTAAATTATGGTAGTTTCTTCAGTGTTATAGCCTGTGCATATCTCTCCACTTGCATGTTTTAGATCAGTGTTACAGTAGAAATAATTTGCCCAAGTCCTGAGTCAGTGCCAAGATAGTTTTGAATAACTATTTCATACCTGGTGTTTGAAGACAGTTCTAGCCTTGACAAGTGACAAAGCCTTCCTATGGTAGCTTTGTAATCACTATTCTACTTAATTCCTGCTTTATTTCTTTTTAGATGAATGTGAAGAAGTTGAACAGCAGTGTCAGAAGACAATTCAACAGCTGGAAGTCATTTTGGGAGAACCACTCCAAAGCTACTTCTAAGCTTATCCCCTTTTTTTTTTTTTTTTTTTCCAAATTTTGTCTGAGTTGTGTTAGCTTCACACATGCAAGTGTTACATGCAAACTGTCATACCAATTTTTATCAGACCTAAGATCTTGACTTTTTAATAAAATATTGTAAGAATCTGGCTTTAAAATTTCTGGATTATCTGGGGACTTTTCATATGACTTTTCCTTAACTCCCCTTTTCTTCACAGTGGGAAAAACAGAGCAAACGATACGCAAATTCTGATAGCTGGGCACAGAGTGACAACATGTGAGACTTCCTGAATGTCACTGTGCTTGGGGGATGCAGTCTGGGTGCAGGGGCTGTCATGCTACAATGTAAGCATGGTACTCACTGCATCATGCAATGCAATCCTGAGAATCTCCTTCTCTGTCATTTTTAGGGAAGTAAAAAGTAAACCCATTGAAGACACTGAAAAGGAAGTTACAAGAAACTAGGCTTCATAGAGGAGCTAAAGCTGTTTTTTTAGTCTTTAAAGACTGTTACTGATTAGCTTCTTTTTCACCTGAAAATCAAGAATAAATTTCTTGCTATGTTAATGAATTAATGAAAAAGCTCACCACCTGTTTTGCACCAGGAGGTGCTGGTTCATTACATTGCTAATAAGAAAGGCACCCAGACTCTGTAAAGTATAGTTTAAAATGTAACTGGTTAGAACTAACACTATAAAGAGGATAATCTTACATCCCATTGCGTGCTAGGAATGGGCCTCTGCTCATGGTGCAGCACGCCATGCATATCCCATCTGCGGAAAGGTTATGTGGTCATTTGTGCTCTTACTGAATTTTCTTAAGACAACAACTATTAATCATGTCTGCTGTCAAACAAAAAGAATGTTCACATGAGAATGTCCTGCTGAACTCTTTAGATAAAGGCAAGGACACAGAAGTGGTGTAACTGCCATTACAGAGTGGGAGCTGCCTACCAGCTATGTTTATCCTGCTGGCCAAGGTGTATGTGGAGCACAACACTGTCCTAAAGGACACACCAGCACAGCCGAGGCCTACTCAGGTTAGCTGGTCTGTGGATCACTAACTCCTCTGTGGAATTGGTCCTCCAGTCAGGATCACTATGCCACCTGGGAGATACAGGTAAGATAAGTGAAACAAGACAAAATACAGACCAAAAAGGATTGTAGCTACTTAGCTACACTTGAGGAAAAGCTGAGTTCACAAATGTTTTTATTTATGCTTTTTATATATTAAATCTGGTAATTTATCTTAAACAGTCTTTTAAGGTACAACTTAATTCTTGAAATTGCTTCACTCTTTTAGCAGCCGTTAAGATAAATAGGAACATCCCTCAGGCATGTGTTGACAGACAGCAGCAACTTATTTTTAAAAATTATAAAAATTAAGACTGACATTTGTATGGAAAACGGATTGAATAGGAACAGCTTGTTTCAGATAGAGAGTATTTTAATGCAAGACTGAAAGAGGATTCCTTCTCTATTCCACTGATAAGTATCCAAGAACCTGGGCTCACAATTTGAAAAATGAAAAATACAGACATCTACTTCAGTCCCTGAGCAATCTCAACTCAGGAGCCATTTCAGGTCAAGCAAGCTTTTAAAAGTTCACACAACTGGAACCAGGTAAGTAGTTTTAATTTGTTTCACTTTGGGAAACTAATAGCTAGAAATGCTGCTGTATGTTTGATTTAAGCCAGTTACAAGCAGGAGGTGACATAACCATGAGTGTCAGAGAAGGTACTACTGCAGCAGCAGGCTAAGAAGTAAGATCAAATTCCTCCTTGCCTTTTGCTAGAACTGATGGGCCAACTGCTTAATCCAGCCTCAGTAAAAAGGTTATAGTTGCTAATATAAACTAAGAAGAGTATATTTCATAATTCTATTTTAAATTAATTATCAATGTCCCTCTTGGGGTGGATAACCATATCTTCAGATCCTATTTCAGTCTCGTTTCTACTTCACAATATAGAATGTATGCTATCAAGGAATGATGAGTAGTATTTTAACTTAAACATACTGAGTGCAATTGTTAGACACAGTATGATGCAGCATTTTCATATTGCTAGGTTCAGTAATACAGGAGATTTATCTGAGCAAACACTTACTTAGCTTGCCAGGGTACTGTAAACTAGAGGAGGATTTAATCTCGCCGTTAGCAGTTCTGGTACTCGCCTAACTGAGACAGCCAGACGCAGAAGCCTAGATAGATAAAGGCAGGCGCAGCGTTAGTCAGCACCTGATTGTACCTGACAAGGAGGCACTGTTATTAGAAGAGGTTTAATTCTTTTAGTACTGATTGAAAAGAACTACCAGCTCCTCACATCTAACAACTTAATATCTCCCATGATTTCCACTATGTCGATCTTTTCCAGTTGCTTAAACCGGTGCTTGTACTCCAGAGTGTGAACACCATTAACAGCAACTTTGAACTGGTGGGCATCACAGAAAATGATCAGCTGAAAAGCAAGAACAGAAACAGTTAAATTTTAAGCTCAAGTAAGACATGAAAAACAACCTGATACTGTAGCCTTGACTTGGGCAAGCCCTGGTTCTGTTACAAAGAATGTTTCAAGTAAAAGACCATTTAAAAAAAAATAGAACTTGAATAAAATTTACAGAATAACTTAAGTTGGAGGGGACCCATAAGGATCATCAAGTCCAACTCAATTCAGTTCAAATTTGTTCTGAGCACAGGCTGAATTATTGCAACTATTTAAAAAGAAAACTGTCATTAAAACCAAGTCAAATCTCTGCTCCCTGTGGTCCCATTTAATCCTAAACGTTCTGAACAGACTGAAATGGAGCAATGGCAGTTTTATTTAAATCTGTATTAATGACATGACGTTTAAGTGCCACTGCTAATCCTTTTGGCATAATTACCACTTTGATGCTGTGTTTCAGTTTGTCTTACCTCAAAGTACATCTCTGGACTGAAAGGGAAGTTGGGAACTTCCTTTTCTTCTTCTCCCCAGCTATCATGAAGATATGAGTTTCTTACAAAAATTTTGTTTTTCACTCGGGGATTCAGGTGTAATGCAATGTCCTTTGAATCACTTGACTTCAGATTTATTGCAAAGCTGGAAGACATTTTTTTAAAGTTTACTATACGAAGAGTTTATAAACATGATGCAGTAGTCCATATTTACCAAGCCCTTAGCCAATACTCAAAACTGTTCTGGAGCCAGAGCTGATTCACCTGAAGAACCAAGCAGTTAACATAGATTTGTGTCCTTCACACAGAAACCTTTGCTGGAGGCAGCAAATGTGGGACACGGCCCTGCTAGATCTGCTTCATCACTCACAGCTTTCTGTACGTGTGTCAGCAAGGAGGTACTGAGCCAAGTAGGCCAATTGCTGCTGCCCTGCATCACTAGGAAGTTGTGTTCTCACAGAAACACAGTGCTACTTCTTCCACCACCTCTTTCTCTTAACTAGGGCAGTGGAGGCTGGGAGGCTTTGTTTTACCTAAAGATGTTCTGTTATTTCTGCCAACAAACTGGTTAAACTCTTAAGTTTGCAGATTCTCTCTGTACATTTAGGATTGGTGGGACACCATGCACACAAAGTGTTACTTTCTAGGCAGTGTAGCTCTGCCTGGGCTGAATGAATACTCTGCAATCTCAGACATGTCCACAACACAGGGTTCCTAAAGGGGAGCTCTGGGGACAAGTCATCAGAGAGAAGTCATCCAAATTCAAATGAATGCTTCAACCTGTAGCAAAGACCTCACTGCATTTTAAGAAATATTCCTCCCTCCAAGTTAGCTCCAGCTTTCGGGTTATTTCCCTCCTTTGAGAAGCCTAGAACTGCTTAGTCCAGATACGAAATACAGCAACAGGCCACAGTTCCAAGCTGTGAATTCCTTTTTCACTGAGAAAAAGGAACCTCTACAAGTCTGTGAACTGAGTGAAAGACATTAACTTACAAACTTTATAAATATCTGTATGTTTAAAAGCACAGACATAAAGAGCAGACAACCTGCCATGCTTTAACTAACACCCAAAAGCCTCTTCACACCTATAAGCAGTACATTCAGCACTTGAAATATGCTAATAAGCTTTTCAAGCCAAAGAAGGAAAACAAATGCTACCATCTAAATATTCATTATCCTGTCAAATTTAAAGTCTGTTCAAACTTTGTTGATGAGATTTCTAGACCTTGGGTTCCAGTACTAATACGAATTCTTGAGTGCTGTTCAGCTGCAGGGAAGAGAGGTGCTCTGAGGAAGCAGGAGTACGATGCATATACACAGCGTAAAAAGCATGCTTCTCATCATTTGCACTAATTGCTTCATTTTTAGGCATGTTTCTGCAGAGCCAAAACCACCCTTCAAGCAAAGGGCATGCTGAAGCACAATCATTTCCTCAGCCCCATTTTGACTGTGATGCACTCCCCTTCTCCCTCCTCCCCTTAAATCATGTTGGGAAAATGTCATCTTTGCGACCTGTTGTTCCTAATTTGCTATCAAAACTAGAGCTTTCATCACTTAGTCGTTGTCAGTCAGGCACCTTCACATTTATACAGTCAAGGATGCGTCTGAGAAGCACTCAAATGAAACGTTGCAAATGCAGCACTTGAACACACCAGCAGCTCATCTAACCTGCTCATTTACATCTACTTCTGTCAGTTATCTTACTCTTGCATCTCTTTAGAATAAAAGCTGTCTTTGTGTGGTATGTGTGCTCACATGCCTTGCACAATGGAAATCCTGAACAGACACACGATCTTGTGAATGATGCAGATTTAGTAGGTGAGACACTCAGGTTTTACCTTCAGTTTTCAAAATGGAGCTGCTCCCTAAAGTGGTTCCTGAGAAAACTGGACTGTAGTTTCAGATGATTCCAGATGCAAATTTGCAAGTAAAAGGCAATGTAAAAGCCTACTCATTCTTAAGAGTAGCTCAGTTAAACAGCAGAAAAAATCAGTAACACCTACCTCTTTGGGTTTTTATTCACTTCTGCTTTAATGGCAATTGTGTGTCCTGGATGAAGTGCAGTATCAAGTCTCCCAACGTAGGGAATTCCCTGGAAGGACACCACCAGTAAAAATTTTTTGCTGTGACTTACTTTTTTTCAATATACAAGCTGAGCTTTATTATGTCAGGAAGAAATTTAGCCTACAAGTGCAAATCTGCAATTTATAGCTAAAGTTATTCCAACCAACAAGTTCTAGGTTACTAATACTATACCAGGAAAGTTACACTGAGATAAACATATCAATGTGTTGGGTTTTTTCTTTGGATTCAAAATAGAGACTGCGTACAACTACTTCTGCCACTACTAATGGTGGAAGGAGGGGAAGAAGAAAAGGGGGGAAAAAAAGGTAAGCACAAAACTCCCTGCACTAACTTAAGTTTGTTATCACATAATTATTCAGATAGAGACATCCTAACTTCTCCTCTCTGAAAGCTTCAGTTATGCTTTAATGAATCAGACTTATGCTAGGTGTGTAGTCCCACAGTTGCATAAGTACTAGAAACAGAGTCATTGAGTATTCTGTCCTCCTAGCACCAGTTCATAATGATACAGTTCAGGTACTTTATCTGCTTTTTTTTCATTGTGTTAGGAGTTATTTTGATCAAGAAAAAGGAGTGAATGGAGTACTTAACCTTTATTTTTTTTGTTGAAATCCACCACTTGCAAATGACAATATTGCATATTATTTGGCTTTGGAAAGAAGACTGAAGAAGGCATTCTGTTAAGTAACAAGACAACTAAAATCATGGCACTCACTGCAACTTCACCTTCTCCACAAATTCTACTTCTATATATTCCTGGCTTCCACCTCCTTTTCAATTTGAGCATGGTCCTTACTCCAGTCTGGATACTGTCCACCTGTGCAGCTTTTTGCAAAAAGATGAGCACTCACTCTGTCCATGCTCCATGCTAGTGAGTGCCAGTTCTAACCCTAAAGTGCAATGTTTGCATCCAGCCACCTGAAGTGTATTACGGGGTAAGCATGGATCTGTCAGCCAGACAGGTTTTGAGACACACACATTAACTTTTGTTTTGCAGGTATTCCCTAAGGCAGAGAAAACCAAGTATGCTTATTTGAAAAAAGTTTTTAATGTGACTTGGTCCTTTAAAACTTGAGGTTACTTCACTTTTTATTTCTCTGTTTATGGCTGCAGATGCTGCGTTTATCTTTTGGGTTTTCTAAATGATTTAACAAATAGTCTTACTAGCAGCAGCAAAGAGGATTACTCTCTACAAAACCTCACTAGTAATCATCTCTCAGTAGATTCTCAATTCCCTTGTTCTGTGCATTTTTTTCATTAATAACTGAGATGTTTATTTGAATTTTTTTTACTCTTGACATTTGCCACAAGTCAACACAAGACACTTACAAATTGTGAACCATCTGGCATTTCCCCCTACAAGAGAAAACAAACAACATTAACTAGCTTATCAGACATAGGGAGATCCATTCAACCTTTTACAAACATACGTACATTTTCTGTGTTTATCTTTGTTACTCCTAGAGATGATGGCTGAGAGCCTTGTAAAGACTGCAGAAAGAGAGATATTTAGATGTCATTGCTAACATCATAGAGCTTTAACATAAAGTTGGTTTAGAACCATATAATGACCTGTGCTGCTTTGAAGGGTGAGCTGTTAACATGGAAACCTAGGGGTATGGTAAAGAAAAAGATAGCCAAACCCTTACAAACCAAGGAAAAGTCCTGAAGATCAATTGCTGAAGCCAAATTCAGATTTCTAAAGACCACCTCATTACAGTTTGAATCTTTATTTAACAGTCAGAACACTGTTAAGCCCTTAGTATCTGAAGGTACCCACTGAGCTCTCCTTACTGGGGTAGGAATACCAGCAGGGTGGGTCCACACAGGGGGCCTTGGGACTCCAAGCAGCTCTCTGCATCCCTGTCCCTTCCCATGGGAAGGAGAGGAGCAGCATGGCCATGCAGAGATACAGTTCCAGCCTAGTGCTGGCAGATTGTATCCTCAGCTTGTTTATTTCAATACAAGCCTTCATCTTCCTCCTCAGAAGAGTACATTGGAAGCAAAGACAAAAAGGAAACAATTGCCCTTCTCCATTCCTTTATTCTCCAAAGGATACAGCATCAGCAACCATAGACTAAATAAACTCTGTTTTGTTTTGTGCTTGGGACAGAAACCAACCTACAGCACCTGCTTGCCCTCAAGCTGTTCTCAGAGTCAGTCCTCCAAGACCAGGACTCAGACAGCTTTGAAGTAACACTATTCTGGCAACAGGTCCCAGGCCAAGTGATGGGGCCCACAAAAGACTGTATAGAGGCTTTGCAAATAATCAGTGAGACCTCATTTCACTCAGGCCCAAATCTCCACCTTCTATCAACACAGTTATTAGTCTGCTGATCTGAAATACACCTGACGTTTGGCAGCAAGAGATCCAAGCTTTGCCCACAATGTAGTAAGGATGGGGCAGAAGAGACCCAGACTATTACACAGGAGTAGGTAGGCTGCCTTAGCGAATGGCAGGAAGAAAGGAAAAAGGCATTCACCTTCTGTATCTCCCTGGAATTTATCAATCACCTTCCTTTTTGGTTCTAAAAGTCTCACAGTTCCAGAGCAGAAGGATCTCTCCTTCTGTACAGGGGAAAACATGGTTCTACTCCTCCCTGTTGGTTTACTTTCTCTAGGAGAGCTGGCAGCTGAGGGGAAGCACAGCACTGCCTTCACTTTAAATTCACTGCAGTTTGGTCCAAGTGCAAGTCAAGCCACAAAGTCTTCAAGAAAGGACACCCCTTCTTGCCTCCCAGAAATAAATGTACACTCCTACTTCTCAGTTCATTCAACAATTTGGTCATTTTACCAGGAAAAACAAGGTTACATGCACAAGCAGCTCCAGCTGTGGCTGAACTTGGCATTTGGAAGCCAAAAAAGTTACAGACATGGCTGAACGTGTCACTTAGAAGCACTGAATACTGAGAGTTCATTTTGGAGCTCCTACGATATTTGAAAAGCCTAATCCATTCCTAGATCCAGTATCCAATCAAGTCTTATAGCATCTGTCCTGCTAACTTTGTAAGCTGTACACTTTGCCACCCTTTTGCCCCGAACCTCAAGACTAAAGTGGGAAGACAGAGATCCTCACATGACACTCATATGTTGAAATGCAGGGGAAAAAAAATCTTGCTACTGACGTTAAAACTGTGTAGCTGCTTTTCTTTACTTCCTGTTCCCCACAAATTCTATTCTGCAGTTTAGCAAGACAGAGAAAAGGAACAAGTCAGTTGTCTATGTAACTTACATTAGAAACAAAATCTATAGTTTTGATCTGCACTTTGCCATATATTCCAAGAGTATCTATTCTTTCAAGGCTAATTCTGTGGTTGTAGAGCAGCAAGTGCTTCTTGTTTACAGTCACCTAAAGAGATAAGAAACAAAATAGGAAAACTTTATTAAACATACATTATAATAGCCATGTATCAAGTTGTATGCATGTAACTCTTTTGTAGTGGTTTGGTACAGAAGCAGAGAGTGTCCTAGAAATTTCAGAGTTCAGCTCATCCATGATTCAGTCTCTCTTTCCATCACTATGAAGGAGATTTATTTGCCTATGCTAAAATTTGCATTTCACACTTTTTGTTTCTACCACCAGTGTGGTGTTACCAATCGAATAGAACCCATTAATGCAGTCTAACAGAGCAAGACAAATACACCCCACATGTTTCATCCAACAGGACTGTCCTACACTAGTCACAAAACAAGTTTATCCTAAGGTCAACCCTCTTCAGCCAAGAAGGGAAGGGTGGAGTAGCCATTAGCTACTGTGGTAAGTTAGTTGCCTACTCATGCAACTCAGAGGAAATCAGGACAAAATTAAAGGTCTTATTTACTTAGAACCACTTTAAAGAAGAGCTTCTAAACTTTTCTGTAGTTAGATGATACCTAGATAACAAAGAAACCAACACTTCCAACTATTTATTGTAAAGTATACAAAATATCTCTATCTAATTTGCCTTACAACTGGTTATGGATAAAGAATCAACCCAGACTCACCTGGAATTTATCCTTTAAAATCATGATGACAATTTCAAATGACTTCCCTTTTTGAAAGGGCATCTCATAAGTGATCTCCTCCCAGCCCCATTTCTCCCTCTCCAGTGTGTTGCAAACAATGCAGCCAGACCTTTTGAAGCGGGGGTTGAAATGAAACGCTATATCAGCTCGAGGCTTTATGCTGCTGCCACACTGTAAATCCACCTGGAACCTAACCATAAAAATAAAACAAATCACATTCAAGTCAGTCTGCCAAGAAATCACCTAAAAGTTCAATACACTTGTGTTTTATTACTGTGCAGCCTCAGAACAGGCAAATAGAATGAGTGGTGTTGGATAAGGAAAAAAACTGTATTTGCCAAACTACTCCTACACATCTGTGAAAGGTTCTCCCATGATTTGCTACAAGGAATTAAAATATCTAAATATGTATTCAATAGTATCATGTAAGCTCCTCACTTACTGTGTTTACCACCTTCCCTCCTGTCATCATCAGTAGAATAACCAAATGAACCTTGGGCAAAGTCAGGGAACAGAACCCTCATACTGGGCACATGCACTAGTTCATACCTCCTTATCCCAGTTCAAGTTAATTCCTTCATGCAACACATTCAGTTATCAATGTTGATAGTCTCAGATAAACTCTTTAGACAAGCAGACATATGCTATGACAGGGAAAAAAAATGCCAAAACAGGCAAAGCAAAAAGAGAGAAGAGAGGATTGGAAGAAAACAAAAAATTAGTTTATCCTCCACTTGCCATCACAAAGCTTTCATTAACCACTTAAACCTGTACTCAGCCTGATGCTATCACAAGGAGTTAGATCAAGCCTTTGTGTGCTATCATAAGTATGATCCCTGGAAATATTTTATCCAGTACATTCTTGTTCATATGCTGACACTGCAAAAAGCAACACTGATACCATCCCGAAATCACATACCCTTCCGCTTAAACAATGTGGCATTGAAAGTTAGTTAGGTATCTGCTAGGCCTTGTCAAGTTTATAGTCTGAGACAGATAATGAGGTGACTTGAGGCACTGAATCTTTAAAATACAGTAGATAAGGTAGTGATGCTAGAATAAACCAGTTTTGTGGAGACAGAAGTATTGTAAACAGGCCAAAAGATGAACTAAGCACACGCAGAAGAAAAATTCAGCCAAAGGGCAGAGCGACAAAAGTTTCTATGATCATCAGACAACCCTGAAGATGACCAGTACACATGCGAAAAGGACATTTAAGTATATTAATGAGTTCTTGGAAATGTGATTAATAAGTTAATAATTTATTGGAAAAATAAATTAATATGCATGTTTTAATAGTATAAAGCTTTTGTAGAGGTACGAGTTGGGATGCACGATAGGTGGAATGATGCCCCGTGCATCTGGTGCCGTAATAAAGAACATCTGCTTCTTAAGGCTGCACTGATGTTAAGAAATTCACTCCCGATTTCGGTGACAGCACCATAGCCACTACCTGTCTGCATCATCAGGAACAGTCCCATGTATCACAATCAGCTCTCCAGGGACAAGGCCACCAAGTATTGTCCCAACATATGGAATGATCTAGAAGCAGGGAGGGGGGGGAAGAAAAAAAAGATTCAAATAACAATTTGTAATGGAGGCAAAAAAACCCCCACAATAGTTTTAAAAATAATATTCTTATACTTAATTATGTGGTGCTCTAGTACATAAAAAGAAACACAACTAGCATTTCATTTAAAATAAACAGTAGAAAAGCACTAAATACACATCACAGTGGGAAGGAAAAACCCAACAAATTTTCACCTATGAAACCAAGCTTCTCAGATAAAATTAAAATTTCCAGGCTCCATTCCTAGCTCTCAAAAGAAGAGTGGGAATATTTTATTGCCTCACTTTTAATAGCATATAAAGAAGATTCAATTCAAGTTAGGTCACTGTCAAGAGCTGACTATTATCAGAACCTTTGCTGGTAGCAACTTCCACGACCCTTCTGACCCCAGACCACAGCAGCTGCCTTTTTGCTTGTTCTTGCTCCATTTCAGAAAATGTCCATGGGAAAAGGAGACACTATGTCACAGAGAATCTTCTCAGTAAAAACTATACAACAAACACCACAAAATACCTCATCCTAATGAGCTAAGAACTGCAAGGTGCACTGAAATAGCCCCGTTCAGGGGTCTCTGTCTTTATGGTATTTACAGTATGCAGTCTGGCTCAAAGCCTATTTTTTCTCCCACATCAATAACATGCATGTTATGCTAAACTGAAATGGCAACACAGTAGGAGATGTTAAGTCATATGAGGGGACATGTCACTTAAAATAAAAGCCCCAGACACCCCAGCATGGCTCTCTGGCAGAGGCTCGGACTTGCCGACAGAAGCCCAAATCAGTTGGTGCACCCAGCATTTCAGGGAGGGAAGGGGAACACCTTAACAGAAAACTGTGGAAGTTCAGAGGAGACTGATCTGAAAGCAAAGCTTTAAGTCTGCATCTCATCACATGTGCTTTAGACTGAAAAAATGAAATGAATGGTAGCAAATATTGCATTTGCTCTGGCTAACAGACACTAATTTCTGCCAAGGTTGTTTTTTGTTTGGTTGGGTTTTTTTCCCCAAAAAAATCCCTGATCTGTGGAACAGTGCATAAGATTTTAGGATAACTTTGAAATGAAATATCAATTGCAAACAGGAGTTCCAGTAATTTAATAACAAAAAAATGAAAAGATTGGAAATACTACTCTTGAAAGGAATATTGGACCGTAAAACGACAAGCTTAAATTCTTTTTTTTAAAAAAATACATATAAAATAATGTAAAACAGGAAGATATAAAAAGGGGATGTGTTTGCTGATACCTGTTCTTGTGAATTTTTAAGGAGGGAAGGGGGAATGGCAGCAAAAATTGTCCAAATACAGAGTGTCAATCACTTCTGCCAGCAGATACACATCCTCTTCTGCCTTCTCTCCACCTCCCTTCTCAGCAACCTACATATTGCACAAAACCTAATTTGCAGTTGTCTTCTACATTTTGTGGTATCACACAAGTGACAGAATCACAGAAGGGCTGAGGTGACACCTCTGGTGTTTCTAGCCCCATGCCTTGATGAAAGCAAGGTCAGACAGAGCAGGTGGCTCATCTGGAGGCTGTCCTGAGGTCATCAGAACAATTTTTCCCAACTCTGTCTCCATATTCCAATCCCAAATACTTACTCTTACTCCCACCTTAGGCTCTTGACCCCTAAGCCCTAGCTTACCCCTTTATATTCTCCAGCCTGGTCTTCACACCTATCATATTCATCAGTCACCTTGCAGCCACCCAACTTTGCTGAACTCTTATTCTCTTCCTTAACACAGATTATTTCTCCTAAATACCTCCTAAACCTCCTCCACACACCTCTTTTCCCACCAAAATTCCCGTCTACCATCTTTCATCCTCCCTTTCCTGTTGCAGTTCAGTCCTTCCACCTTCTAGTTAATTTCCACACAGCTTTCCTTTCTCTGCCCGCTGGGTTCTTGTGAAGAAGGTTGAAGCTATTCCCCCATCAACCCTAACTCTATCCACTTTGCAAGCAGTGAACACAGAGTGGGACTGAACAATCAGGTTCTCTGAGGGCACAGGTGTGTACCAGTGCAAAGCTGCAATAGATAAGGAAGTTCCGTACAGATCTGTGCTACTGTAAATGCTCCACTGAGACACACTACAGACTTGAGTATTTTTAGAGTTCTAGCACAGAATGTTAAAAATACTATTTCCTGCAGGCTCAAATGAACCACCTTTTTAAAGATACAGGGAAAAACACAGCTCCAGTCCATCCCTGTAGCTACATGCCAGTGTCATGAGGATACTAGAGCTTTTCAGAAAAAGTCTCCAGACTCTAAGCTAGGCAAACAACATTCTGTCATACCCACTCTCTGCAGCTGCTGAATCCTGTTAGCTCAAGTCCTCCCTACAAAACAGGATTCATTGTAAGGTAAGACACCAACTATCAAAAAGATTCCAAGTTTAATCGTTCAGATTGAAGTTGCAAATACCACCAAAAAAATATTTAAGGAAGGCTGACAGGCACCACCCATGTTTACAGAGACTTAGGAATGAAAACAATGCTTATTATACTTTCACATTCTGCAAAAATGCCAGACATTCACATGAGCTGTGTATGAAAAAGGATAATCCTTCAAGGCCAACATAACTTCCTTCCTGTTTTGGAAGTCCTGTATGTTAAGTGTTTATTTGCCTACAGCATAATTTCTAAATGCCATCAGCTCTTACGTGTCATCTCTGACATTGTCCCTCAAATACCTCGGCAATGCAAAGAGTTCTCAGTAACAGCCCTCACTGTGCAGAACAGTACAAGTACTAACTATTGACACAAAACAGCAAAGTCCCATTTCCCAAGGGAGAAGTTGTTGACATGACAGGGGAGTTACCGGGTTACTGATGGTCTTCTGCGGTCCATCCAAGGACATCATCTTCCCTCCTCCAGTTTAAGTTTGTCAGTTCTGTGTGACCAGTATTTAAAGGACTCGCTGGTCAGGCAGCACCAAAGGAGGGATCCCTTTGAAAAACCAAAACTTTTAATTAGAAAGAAATAAAGTGACACTACACGAAGTGAAACCCTCCAAGGTATAACTTTAAGCAGCAGCTTCCTGAAATTACCTATACTGAGATAGAATCCCATGTAAAAATCACCATTGGACAGGAGAACACTGATAATTCAGTGCCTCTCAGCTGGGTCCTAACAGCTCCCCATTTGCAGCTGACCCCTGCACGCAGACAGGGAAAAGGTAAATAACACAAAAGCAGTTTTTCCAAGACAACCAACCAAACATTTCTGTTTCCTTTAACACTTTCTGTGCTATCTCCAGATTTCCCAAGGCAGACAAGCCGTAGGGGCTGAACTTGCTTTTTCCAGTTTTATCTTACATAAAGTTAAGAGATACTAGGCAAAGACATAGCAGAGAAGCAAAGGGTGTTTTACGTTTCTTCCTCCAACACGTACAATCCCCGAACTTCACAACTACAGGAGTTTGTAAAACTTGCATTAAATGCACAGCATGAATAAGAAATTAAACAACAGCCTGTGAGTATGTCCAGCTACACTGTAATTTCTTTAGCAAATCTTCCAATCAATTGACCAAAGTTCACAGCCTGTTGAAACTACTAAGAAATTACTTCTTGCACATTCTGGAGAAAAAACTTAAGGTAGCATGTAAACTGTGTGGTGATGACAGGCAGAAAGGGAAAAGTCAAAAGTGAGGGTTCTAGCATCATTACTGTGCAACAACTGCTAGAAACGTTAGAAGAAAAAAGAAACAAGGCCAAACACCACCAAAACAAAAACCCAAGGTCCGTGACCTGTTCCACAGGGCCCAGGGGTTAATCTTCTGCAGTGATTCGACAACAGAGTGGCCCACTGCAACATCTGGCTTATCTTGTGGGAGATTTGGGACAGAATGGTATTAATTCTCCTACTTAAGACCAGTGTCTAGAATGCAATTCAGAGAACATAGGGTGCCTACACTGCATAACTCTTTTGCCCCTTTCATCTTCTCATGAGATACCACCATCACTTCACAACAGGAATGTGCGAAGGCTGGCACGTTTCATTGTTTTCATTTTAAAAACTAGGAAATCAACTCCAAAGTAAACAATAATTCTGCCTTTAGCATCAGAAAGTCCAACAGCAGACCCAAAAAAATGAAACCCAGACCTACAACCAAGTGTCCAGCAGCCTGCTAACTGGACTTCACCAGGTGTGCAACAGCAATCTAGATCCTGCTGAAAGAGGGCCCTGGAACAGAACAGACTATCAGTCTTGGCAAACCAGGTGGTACTATGGCAAAATGATGGATTGAGGGGTTTTTGTTTGGTTATTAGTTTTTTACTGAAAGGTCACAAGAATGAGGGAAAGCTGCAATTCTGTTTGACAAAACAGGAGACGGGCACGCAACTCCAAGGTTCACTGGTAACCTTCTGTCAGAGGAGAGAATGTCAGTACATGTTACACCGCATCTTAAGTCTACAACAATGTAAGTCAAGGTTTCCTGACTATACTTTTAGAACTGAAAAAGATACATATGCCTTCCTGTTATCTCACACATTACAAAGCAGCTGTAAGCCTCTTCAATAAAATAAACCAACAGGAAAACAGCAAGGCCAACCAGTAACTATGCTGTCCCACTGGGACACGCAGAAAAAGTCTTTCATGAGGGTAACTCAGGTCAGACTTTCTAATCAAAGCCAGATTTTACACCCAGGCAAACAAGGCACCTGCAAAGAAAATAACCGAGATATTTTCTGGACACTCGCAAGCAATTAAAGCGGCGTCCCCCGCCCCGGCTATAAACCCAACACTGCCGCAGGACAGAAGGACACAGGACTATTTTCACCAAGACACCTCGGCCACCTCAGCCTAAACGCGCCCGAGTAAGCCCCAGCTCCACAGAGGGCCTCCCGCCGCTGGGCCCGCCTCGGTGCCCCAGGGAGCAGCCCCGTCCCCACACACCGGCCGGGCCGGGCCGTTATTCCTACTTTAACCCTCCGGTTCCCCCCCGTAACGGGACGCTCCCTCTTTATCCGCACAACCCACCTCTGCGGCGGACTATCGCCTGCACACCCGCGTTCTGAGCCCAGCCGGCGCTGCCATCCCCCCTGCCACCTGCCCCGCTCCGCGCCCGGCCCGGCCCCTCCCAGCGGCTTCCGGCCTCCTCCAACGTCACGGCCGCTGTCGCTCCCTCCCCTCGGGTGCGTTCGCCGCGGCGGCGCAGGACCTGCGGCCCCTCCCCAGTTCGACAGCGGCTCCCGCCGACAGCTTCCTGCCGGGTGGGGTGTGCTCTGCTAGGCCGGGAGCGCTGGACATGAGCCCGGCAGGAGGGCGGCGTGGGGCGCACACGGGTTGTCGGCCTCTCCTGCCCCTGCCCGGGAGCGCTGTTGGGTCCCGGCCCCGCCCCCGCCGTGCCGCAGGCCCCTGACCGCCGCTCTGGCACGCGCCCGGGGGGGCTTGGACTCACAAGCGCTGAAGTAACTCGGTCGCAACGTTAATTCCGTTCAGTTCCTTAGCGCCGCCACATGCTTCCCCCGCAAACCCTTGGCCTCCTCCGTGCTTTGCGTTTCCTCTCTCGGTCCCTCGTTGCAGCGTAGCCCCCTCTCCTCCCAGCAGGACACAGCTGTAGCCAGACCCAAAGGCGGTGTTCAAAGCCGACCGGGTTACTGGTCGTTCCGGGACTGTGGTGTCTGAAACCTGCACATCTTGCACCCAGCCCCAGTCTCATACTGACAGCCCCAAGGCTGGGCTTCTCCTGTTCCCTCACAGGCTTCACCAAGTGTGAAGCGGCCAAGTTGGCTGTTTCCATCTAGTAGGCACACAGGGTAAGGAAGCCCACAAATACAAAGTTTGCCATAGAAAAGGCCCACACAATTAAACCACCATATCCCATTCAATTACAGGTGTTCCAGTATTCCTTTGCCTTGCAGGAAGCAGCGCGTGTGGCTACAGCAAAGTTAGAGCCACTCTTGTCACAAAGACCACTTCAGTATCTCAGCTAGGTAATATCCAGTCTTCTTGTCTCCAATTAACCAGCACAAAAAACCCCATATGAAGTCATACCTACTTGCTAGAGTTCCGCTAATAGTTGTAGGATAGCTGCTTTAAAGGGTACATCAGCTTAGTTATATCAGATTTGAAGGATTCATTCACAGAAAGGTATGATAACATTTCTTTTGAGAATTGCAGAAATTACCTATTCAGATTAAAGAGCAGCAAAGCAGATTGCTTGGGGAAAGATACTTTAGAGTCATGCACGGTTTGAGAGGACTGAGAACTATTTAGTCAGGTGATAGCAAGGCTGCTATTCAATTGTTCTACAAAATGCCACTGCACTTTTTAGAAAAATAATAAAGAAAAGGTCCTAGAGCCTGACCTACCCCTTAGTTTTGCTTTGAAGCTATTGTTCCAGGCATTCCAGTTTAAAGAGGAGGAAGTTTTGATAAAGCCAGACTGACAGAAGTACATGAAATGCCTTTACTTCTCAGTACTAGAAAGCAACCTCAAAGCAGGTTTGAAAGTTCAGGTCAAACAACAGGGACAAAAAAGATGCTGAAGAGCTGGAATAAAAAAGTAGTGATGCTGAAAGGATGAGCAGTAAGTGGAAGTTTCTAGAAGGACTACAGAAAATAAAGTTCTACTACTTTATTGCTACTTCTGGTTCAGAGTTGTTCTACTTTTGTGAAGAAACAATCCAAATGAAATACAGTGATTTACAGTATGCACCAGTACACATACTGAAGCAGAACAGCTGTTTGACTAGCATGCTGATCACCTCTTTGAAGGCTGAGTCATAGGCAGTTTATGAAATTTGCAGGAAAATCCCTATTTCAGCTCCGAAACCTAATACACCATTGACAATTAGGCAGTTGGTTACAGCTGGAGTAGCCTTGCACTACACTGCTGCTGTTTTGTTAGACTGTCATTTTCCTGCTGATTTCTCAAAACTGCTATTTTTAGCACCATTAGTGGCAGTCATGACAGCAAATAACAGTCTTCCCATATTTCCATGGTCCAAGCGTCTCGTCCCACACAGTGGGTTGCAAGATGGATGAATCTTTCGAATTCCCTGACAGGCTGATCTCTTAGTAGAGTCACTGCAAAAGACTAGTGTCAGCTCACAGGTGCTTTTATATATCACAGCATCTTTTATCAGCAAGGGAGTTGGAAAATATGGGTCTTTGGACACATCCCACAGCTCCTCTTATCAGCGAGGGAGTCTTTAGGTTGCAGTCTCTTACAACAGAAATGTTTGAGACAAACCATTTGCTCTTTTAGTTCCTTATACCAAGTCCTAATTCAAGCTTTTGCTTTTAAAGCTAGAATTTGACTTGCACACAACCATTGCTGGGACTGTGTGTTACCCTGTCAGCAGTCTGACTTCCCATGTTCCAGCAGAGTTTTGCTTGCTGGGGAAACAGAAGTGCTTTGTCAAGACAGAGGCAGAAAACTTCAGCTGAAGCAAATTTAGCAGCTAATCTTGGCCAAAAGGTACCATTTGAGGGAAGACCCTGTTACCCCAAAAAGATTTTACTTACCTTTCCTGCCCCAACCCCAAGAACTGGGAGAGGACTATAATCACAAGACACCAGCAGTGCAGGACCTGCTACTGCACGTCAGCTGCTCCCATACCCAACCAGTAATACCAAGTACAGCCTTTATGAACTTCCTCACTTTCAGTGATAATTAGGTGATCTCCAAATCTTACATATTTCCTCTGGGGTACCACGAACTGCTTTGATTCATCTTATTAAAAACTGAAACATGAACTTTTACAGATTTAGCTTTCCATTTACATTGTGTTTTCCCTTACCACTGTGGAGAAGAGACAGACTTAACACTTGAGCAGCAGTGTCAGACCACAACCCACTAATTAGGACAGACTGATGGCATCTACTTCCATTTTACACAGAGCTTTTGAATCTATGTGACTAATGGCGACAATTACCTTTTAGTTTAGATGAATATTGTGCTCAATAAGTCTGTCGTCAGCAAAACTGGGTTTGATACAGTTTGTTACAATCACTTGTATACTTGTAGCACACTTTAGTGTAAGCTTCTGACAGCAACACAGGCCATGCTAATAACAGCTAAAGCTCACTCAGAAATTTGGGAAAATTGAACTAAACTGATGACCTGGCACTTTTTTTAACCCCTTCTCATATATATTCAGCCAACGGCTTAAAGACCACTTTACTGGATAGAAAAAGAAGAGTCTTCTCAAAAGAAGAATCTTTTGAGTCCTCCTGTAATTTCCTGGTAAAGGAAATGCTACGTTTGTTTGTTCCTTTCTTCCTGCAGCAAACACCCCATCTTACATCTGCACTTCTCCAAAGCAAAGGCTGGTGCCTTCCCTGCTGGGCAGCAGGGCTGCATCCAAACTGCACCAGACCCAGCAGCATAACAAGCTGCTCTGTCCTCTGTGAGTCACTCCAGCAGCGCTGGCTCTGCCAGCTGCCTTAGCTATCTGCTGCCATTCGGCTACCTGCTCCTGCTCTCCAGTTCCTCCCACTTTTCAGCAGAGTGACACAAAGTACATGGTTACACACTATCCTACTTCCTCAAAGGAGACTTAAGCACACCCCCTATCCTTCCTTCCCAGCCTATAGCCAGTACATCTCAGGCCACCAAGTCATTGCCCAAAATTAGGGTAACAACATATGTAGTCATACTTACTTGGCCCAATATTTTATCTGTAGTTACAATTATAATTTTTCCACCAATTAATGGTGAGCTACTTAAAAAAGAAGTCCCTAGACTTGTCACAAATATATACATTTCAAAATCTCTCACGGGTCCCTTTTTGTTCAGATCTCCTCCTCACTGCAATTCAAAACACCATGCTTCCCTTTATGCAAGAGGCTGCTTTTCCTTTATCCAGCACTTTCTGTCACAGGTTACTTGCTTATTTACTTTTCTTCCTAGCCTATGTACCAAAGCCCAAAGTTCTGCTGACTTCAGTGGAGGGGTAAGGCTGGCTGCCCTGCTGGCTACATCTGTCCTTTTTCTGATACTTACAGTACCATAACAGCTTCCTAAGTACCGCTGCTCTTTAGAGGCGGGTACAAGACATCTATGATCTGTTAGAGATAAAACTGGCTGTACCACATCAAGCCAAAGGGCCAACGACCATTATAGATAGTGGCCATCACCAGCTGCCTAGGGAAGTAGAGTGAGAAGCGAGAACTGAGGCAAGCACACAGTCCAACACACTCAGCTTTTGACCATCAGTCATTTAGGACTTTCTGAGCCAGAGGTTACAATTGCACCATCTTACCAAATAAGCAGATCATGAATTCGCCCAACTCATTTTTAAGTCAGTGACACCACTTTTAGGCCTCCACAACACAATCCATGGCAGCAGGTAGTATATTTTAATAAATCACTGTCTGAATATCCTGCAAGAAAAATCCTGTCCAGAACCAGAAGCTTCTCCTCACTTTACATGCTGCTTATATGGCAACGCACCACTACGACCATTCAGTATTTATAACCTCAATGGCTCTCTGCATGTCTCATCAAGAGTCCTTAACAGGCTGGTAAGAGATCAAAAATATGGGTTATGAAAAGTTTGTTTGTCCTCACCCAAAGCTGATGGATACACACACTATCTAGCTTTGCAGTGAGGCAATCAAAGTAGGCCGCTAGTCCCCATCCAGAAACGAGCCCTCTGGAAATTACTCTGAGCTAATCTTTTTTATATTGTTGTATGGTACCAGAATAAATGTAATTTCTTCTCCTACTTAATACAGTACTACAGGGATAAAGCCTCTAGCATACTGTACTGTTCAGCAGAAATTTTATGTGTAAGGACTTCATATGATCTCAAAATCCTGTCATTGTTGTGCCTTCCATAGCTTTAGTAGAGCTGTTTGTAAATTACAGCATCTTCTGACAGAAATTATTTCCTTAGCTTCTTTGAAAGGCTTTAGATTCAAAGTGGAAACGAGTCACCACTTCTTGTTACATCAACGCTAAAATTTCAGTTGACAGCCCAGCTGGTTCATCTGTTATTTAGCCACAAGTTAATCAGTGGCCTTCCATAACTCTTCCTGGATATGTCAATATTTAGCTCCAGTGATCATTCAGATGTTCCACTTTTCAATTTAAAGCTTAAATGTACAAATCTCACAAATACCAGGCAACAAAATAAAGTAGTGTTTTTTAATGAGCTTACCCCTTAAAATACTACTGCTACTTCAGAAACTAGCAAATAGTCTATTTTTGATTGCAATGCCTGCTTTTTAAAGCAAAAGGTTGAAGAGAAGCGTAAAAGTAAACAAGATACAGATTAGGTACAAGGGCCAAAGGACAAACACGTTACAGAGAAGTCACTGATCCTTTTGAAAGCAAATAATAATCCATGCAACCCTTAAAACATACCTGCCCCTTCTTTTTCAAATCAGTGACACAACGCTCCAGGATTCTGAAAGTAGTCAAGATCGCTTCTTCGTTTGCATTGCAACAGACACCAGAGCAAACCTCTGCCTATGTCTGCCCTCTGTCCCCCCTCAAAAGACAATCATGCCACAGTCTACACAAACACGGTTCCTCAGTCTCCACCTACCTAGGGAGGTAAAAACCAAGAAACATCACACCTCTGTGCAAAACAAAAAAACTGTGTGATGTTCTCCAAACCAGAGACTGTGACCAAACCCAAGATCCACAGGACTACACTTTCATGCCTTAGCTACTCCATCATCCTCATTGTAGTTACCTTTGGACCTCCCTGGTGGGTCTCTGCAGTTAGAGACGGGCTCATTTGCCTTCAGCATTGCTGCATTTACAAGGGTGAGACGAGAGGGCTGCAGTACCACCTCTCACCACGAGATGGTAGGTGGTTTCTGATGGTTACAGGGAATAAGCTTTTAATAGACTTGAGTTGGTGAACTCCTCAGCTTCAGAGAAAGTGGAGACAGAAGTAAATTAGGATGAAAAAAATCTAATAAACTATTTATGGGACTGTGAATGAAGTTTGAGAGGAGTGGAGGAGTCTCAGACATATTAGGCACAAACATGAAAAAAATCCCTCAGCTCAAGAGACTACTATTAGTGTAAGGATTTGGGTGCCCTTTTCTTATTCTTACCTTGGCTCTTCCTCTTCAGAAACTTTTCAGTTGTGTAAATGTGTTTTATGTCATCAACAACATGAAACTGGTTATTTTTGGAGACAATAAGCATTCCCAAACTAGATATTAGGCAATTTTGAAGCAAATGCATAATAAAAAAATAGCACCTTTATGTGGATACGTAAAGTTGCATATCTATCTCATGCTGTACAGACACAGAACACATATATTGTCTGAGTTACTAATGCATTTGGTCTTGGTTCTGGTATTTTCTCAAAAGAAGTTGAAAGATGCAGCTGAAAATAACTAAGCTTTTCAGTCAAGGACTATTTTTGCACATACATCAGAGGAAAGAAAAAGTTACACCATAGACATTACTTCTCACTAATTATTTCTGACAAAAGCTACTTCTTTCTCATCTCTTCTCCAGTTTTAATCCTCAGCTTCATTGCACTGTGAAGGCCAGTAATCAAAGCCTGAACAAACCCAGCACACCAATACTCTTTCATGTCAGAGTTCAAAAAGGCCAAAGCCAACCTTGCTGATCCCATCCTATCGAGACTTGCACTACTTGATCTTGCTCACATTTAAGATTCTCATGCAACTCTCATTACCACAGTTACAAATAGACATTTACCCAATGACCTGCCTTTAAAATCAAGAACCACCATTTTACAAAGGTAAAATACAGAGATCAAATCAACTAGAAAGTCTGCCCAGCTGTTTAATTGCCATTCCCACCCCACCCCCCAACAGAGGGTACAGGCAAACCTTTCCCAAGTCTGTCAGCTCCTCTTTGCTATGAGGTCCTGGCAAGATGGAATCGGTCCCAGTCCTTGGCTAAGGTACAGGCTTACAAATACTACAGACTCTACCTTTCCAAATAAATTCTTCTTAGTGCTGCTCATATTCAGCCTGTCTGACCAGCAGATCCGTAGCTCCCCTACCCAGCTAAGGCTAACAACTGCCCATAGCCATGCAATCAGGACTAGCCAAGACCCTTTTCTGTCAAAACAGGCAACAAGGCCAAGACTTCATTTGATGGCATTCTGCCCTACTGTCCAAAACTGACCCAAACTTAAGACTTACAAGAAACTAGTTATAATCAATTGCTTTTCCTTCACGGACAGGGGACATAATATGCTGCAAAAATTACAGTAGACTGCTCTTTAAACTACTATAAATGCCATGCACTCTCTTTTGACCTTGTTTAAACAATTCTGTCATCTGACAAATAATTTCCAACTATGTCTGGTCACAAGTCAACAGTTTTACCCTAACTTAAACCACCATAAGGCAGAATTTACTTTTTTTTTCCACTTGGTAACAGCTTGACTTGGAACTGTGGGAGGCATTAGTTTGAGGCAGTGAAAAATACGCAGTCTTTTGCAGGAAACATTGCCTAGACTGAGGTGCAGCTCTCCATTATTCAGTAATGATCCAGGAAGAAGTATGGTTTACAGTTTCTCTACAACTTCCAAACAAGCACCTGGGGACATGCTGACTGCCCTACCCTTTATGGTAGGCTTCCAAAGGACAGCCCCAAATCCATCTTGCATTCCCCTCCACAGATCAAAGGGAAGTGCATGCAGCGAGTAAGGCAACCGGATACTGTCACCGTTTCACTAGGGAGGCACCATAGCTGACTTCACAGCGAAAACGGGGACATCTAGAGCACAGGACTGCACCTTTGCTGTTGAAGAACAGTTACTAGGCTCACTGTGTCTTAGATAAAGCTGCAGGAATGAAAGAATACAGTGGTTTGGACATCTTCATAGAAGCTAAAGTGGAAGGGAAGGGCCACTTGTTCTCCTGCAGGCACAGAGATGGCAGCCAAAGAACTGGAAATCCCCAAAGGGAAAGTGGGTCTCATATGGGAATGGGAGAAAGATATAGCAGAATAAAACTGATAGTTCAGTAGAGCCTTTTCAGGGTCCATGTGACTCTCTAACCTTCATTATCATATTGGTTACTAATTCAGGAAGAATTCACCCAGTGTAGGTTTCATGCCTCTCTATAGTTAGTAACGCCGCTGCAAGTTTCTAGAGAAACATCTTTGTTCATAATCTTATTAAAATTAACTAATTTTTCATATGGAAAAGATAAAAACGTGCATCTTCCTCTCTTGAACAGCAGTATCTGTTGCAAACATAGGTGCTTTAAGGTGCCATGAATCTTGTATATAAGATGTTTTTTTACACAGCACAACTAGTTGACAGTTCAGTGGTTCCAAGGTGACAGGTGAGAAGGAAAACAGCTGTTTTCCTAGCTGTAATAAAAACAAATACAATAGTCAAACATTGATAATCTGTATTTCTTCTAAAAATAGCATACATTATAACAGAATATATCAGAATACACTGAACACTCAGACCCAGTATCTTATAAACAGATATAAAACTAAAAAAAAAAGTGTGTACACCTCAATTCATGCCATACAAAGAGGAAAAAAAAAATTTCAAGTATACTAATGAGTAATCCAGTGTGTGATTAAATCTAAGGCTTTTTCAACCTTCAGTGCTGAATTTATAGAGAATCCACATATGAACTCTCAGAAGCAGCTTTGTTTCCATCAGACATGAATCCTTGCAGCTGCTACCAACTTTTCAAGCGCTTCAAGGGATCAGAACTCATTTCCACAAGGCAACAGTGTTTCTTCAAAATTTTACATTTTAGCCAGAAACAGGAAAGGGGTAGATTTCAGTTGAACATCTTGATTCAGAAATGCTGCTGCATCATTTCATGTTCCCATTGTGAGTCTTAAGTGAGGGTTCTGGACTGGATCTACCAAAGCAGAGCATGGTACAATACCACGTACATACAGCTGCGGTATGTTACGGGAGAGAAAAGGTGTTGGCATACATGGCAGCACTCCTCACTCAGAAGAACAACTTAACACACAGATACATGATCCTAAATCATGCATGTAGCTGGCCCAAGGTATGAGGATTATGTTGGACAAGCTGCATTATGAGCTATTTGCACGTACGCAGTGGATGCCTCTGTAGGAACTGGAAATAGCAGGCAACCCAGCCACAGCACTAGTCCTCAAAGCTGATCCTAGAGCTCCTAACTAACGACAGAAGAATATTTGCAAAAGTTAGAGTTGATAGGCATCTATCAGGAAACCTCTGTTCCTAGAAGAGGAACGTGAAACATTTGAACAAGATACAGCAGTACAATTTCCTCTTTAAATATGGCTAGAAAACTTACTGTTCTAAGTAACAGTAGCAGCTTTTTTGAGGAACGGTTTAAAAAAAGTTATTAAAAATTCCAGTCTCCCACAAGTTTTTTTTAAAAAAGAAAAAAGAAAACCTCAAATTTAGGTCAGTCTTTTCACCTTGAAAATATCTTCAGCTTCTTTAAGTCACTAAAATAAAGCTAATTTATGTCACCCCAGAACTACTGCCTGACACTGAAAATGTTAGTCTTTACTTCTAGCTCCTCTGTAACCATATCACTCTATCTATAGCATAGTATTACTAGAGGTCCCTTTTCATCCTCTTACAGTAAGAAACTCATTATAGAGCATTAGATTTCCCTCAGCTTTGCTACTAATTCTTAGTCATTTCTACTTGAGAAAAGTAAACAGTGCATCAGCCTGTACCCATTCTAGTTTTGCCCCACATACTGTTCACCAGTACTTTGATATATACATCTATGTACATATTAGTATTTCTGAGATGCTTTTAGTAAGGGTAACAACTAGAAGTATTTTTAAGTCACAACATTTGTGTGTGTGGCATTACAGCCATAAGTACTTTATACTTTTGTCTAAAACATTAGAACACAATAATGGTAGGAAAAAGAACAATTTCTAAAATATTTAAAATGTAAACAGTGTAATTCAGATTACCAAAATCCTTTGAGAAACATCAGTCTAAATCACCATAAGTGCTTTAATAACCATCCACCTGAACAGTAGATTAATTCATTTGTGAATTTCCCACTGAAGTGGCTTTAATCAATACATAAACTTGTGCTAGTTTCACACAAGTGTGCAACTACTTTGGTGTGGGACAGAAAGTAGGTCAACCCACAGGACTGTAAAGAAAACCACAGTGAAAAGGGAAGTTACACTCAGTTCCTAAGGATATACTGTGGGTGAAGCATCAGTTGTCGTCACCTCACACTGCAAAGCAAGAAACACTTGAGATAAACACGGAAGTACACACAGAGTGTATGTTGTCTTCAGAACTTCGGAAAATAATTTTAAGTATAAAGCATTTTAATTGTTTTTTTGGTCCCTAGTGGTTATGGGCTTGAAAGTCTCTCTGAATTGTATGATTTCTTCTACAGCAAATATATGCCCTAAGAAGTAGAAGTATGCAAATAACTATTTTGTTTAGCATCTATTCTTGTTTATAAGAGAGATTTAAAGCTTAATTTGAATGTGATGTTGAAACACTGAATTAATTGTAACATGCAAATCCAAACTGCTGCTTAGAACACTTAGGCATTCCTATGCCAAACACAGTGTCACAAAGCTTACCAAAAAAAAAAAAAAAAAAGAGAGAGAGAAAAAAAAATAACCCCTCATCTTCTACTACCTATAAGATACAAAATTGTGGAAGGGCTGCCAGAAAGGCCAAGAGACTTGGCTACTAATTATTGCTTTTCCAATAGCAACAGCACATAACTGACACGGTTCACAACCGCTGCAGTAAAACTAGTGGTCTTTTGCACTCCTGCTTAGGAAGCCTATAAACAGCAGCAAAGAAACTGAAGGCTTCTGTAGACTCAAGAACACAACCTGCATTATTCCATCCACTTTGGGAAGGTTATCTTTGCAACCCTGAGGGTACAGAACATATATATGTGTATACAGTACATAAATCTGTATAAAGCTACAGTATACAAACCGTCAGTACAGGCTCTCTCTTGCAAGGGAAACTTCCCACGTACTAGTGGCAGCTAGTCCCAGCATTTACCACCTAGGGACTAACAACTTTCTTTGACCTAGAAGTCATTCTGGTAAGTTCTGTTCCCTCTCTTGGGCCATTCCTCCTCCACCCATTTCAGCAGCACTTTCACAACATCAATTCTCTTATAAAATTTACAGAGATCAATCAGCTGCTCCACAGTCCTGTCACTATTCCGTAGCAAGAACTCCAAGGTGGGACTTTGGGGCTTCTGTTCAAGGAAACACAATTCATCATAAGTCATTCCCCATTTGCTTGCTAAATTTCTCCAGTTTTTCACTGTTGGGTGGCAGGGATCCAGCTTTAGCCTCACTGTGTACAGCAAGTCCTCATCATTAAGCATGTCACTGATGGTTGGTGCACGGAATAAGCACAAGGAGCAAGTGCCGTTTTCCTTGCAGGTTTTCTTGAGATCTGCAGTGAAAACCATCACATGGGGAGAAGTTAGGATCTATTGCTGTGGTTTCACCACAGAAACAAAAAGTTAAAAGCACAAAGGCAAGAAGAGTATAATGTTCCTGTGAATTGTTTCTGAAAAAGTCAGAATAGTGACACGTAACACCTTTCCTTATGAAGTACTCATGAAATTAGCTTTCTAAGCCTTCTCTCTTCACTATGCTCAGTGGCTATAACCAAAGACAGTAATCTTGAAAGTACCATATTTATACATTTATGGAAAAGGCATGCAATTATATCCAGTGTGTGAGCTGGGATATTTCCCTTTTTTGTTTTTGGGAACTATGTCACTTCCTTGGAATCTGCCATACCCCTGCTTACACCACCGATAGGAAAATGTGCGCGTTATGTGCATCTTGTGTATGTATGCTGTAGGATGAAGGAAAAAGTTTTGCACTTCTGAACTGCTGCCTCCATAACAACGTGAAATATTTGCATCAGGAGAATCTCTGCTGCCAGCTACAAACACAACTAACATTAGTACTTTAACACAATGAAAAAGTAGAAATGTTCCTTTGCTTTGGGAGGGCTCCTAAAATAAAAGCTGTCCCTGTTCTACCAAGCAAGCCTATTTTAAATGCACATTTTGGAAAGGAATAAAGTGCATACTCCTCCATGTGTAAGAAAAATAAAAAGAGTAAGCAGCAATATGTTCTAAAATCTGCATAAAATACTGAAAATTGCCATTTAGAGGTCTCCCACACACAACAGTCAGTATCTCCCCAGCATTGTGAACAATGTGGTGCTATCAGGCTATATTAATAACCCATGAAAGCATGTAGAAACCAGTTCTAGTCATGCTTCTAATTAAATACTAATACTAAGACCTTTAACATTGCAGTGGTACAGGGCACTGTTTGAGCACTTTGGCGGCAGATATGACCTTAACTCTCCCTGCTCCTTTTTGAAGGCCGGGAGAATTTGCTATTTCCAAAGAGTACGAGATAATGGACACAGCTTGGAAGCACTTTCTAAAGCTTCGGCCCTCCAGCCTCATTGTACAGCTTGAAATAGGGATGTAGCTGGTCCTACTCAGGATGAAACTCTTTGAAAAAGGGACATGACAAGAAAACTGATATAAATCAAAAGACTGATTAAAACAGAAAATGGTGACACACAATTCACACCTGCTGGATCAGTGCTGGTCTAAGAGACCTGAACTGTATCTCTGGCAAAGGGCAAATCTGGTACTCAGTGCCACCTACTCATACAGAGAGAACAGCATCTGTTAATGTTTTTTATTTTTTAATTTGCAGTAATCATTGTCAGTTTGTGTGAAAATTCCAGAAAGACCGTCAAATTGTGATTTTTTTTAATACTAAATATTAGTACTGATAAAAGCAAATTCAGCTGAATGTAGCTTCTGCATGCACTTTGTTTTTAAGGAAAAAACAGGTTATTGTTATTTTTGTAACACTGCTCATTGGTTTGCTTTTTTAGCAGGCCAAAAACAACTTCTGAAGTTTTCAACAAGTTAGGACATGCAGCAACAACACTGCTGCAGACACATAACTTCATACAAATGCTTAGATTCCCTGTTAAGGGGAAACATGTTCTGGTGACATCTTTGCTCATAGGTATTCCGCAGGCCTTACAGCTGTTCCCTACAGAAATACGTATGTCAGCTATTCTGTTCTTCTTGTGCACCCTAAACTCCTGCTGAAATGAGATAAAACTTGCTTGCTTCACTCATACCAAGATCCAGTTATACAAACACAGCAAAATGAATATAATCCAATCAAAGTTCTGGCTGAGCTCAAAGGGCAGGAGACCACTCTATCTGAATTTAATTGTTGTGCTTTGCAAGGATGCCAGAGTAAGTTTTATCCTCCAATAGAAGCAGGGAAGAAAGGGTAAAGAAAACACAGGGCACAGTTATAGGTAAACAAAACTAAACTAACCTGCTCCTTGTGCTATACTGTGTGCAGACTAACAAAAGCATCATAAAGAACTCTGCTCTTCTAAGATGCCCTGTGTTAGATACTGACAAGCAAATGATGACCTACCCACCAAATTGCATGATTCCAATGCTACATGACAGGACAAGGATCTTTAATAACAGGGAGTTCTCAGTTGTTCACTGCTAGATTAACAGGGCTGTATTATCATCCACACACACCCCATCCCCAGCTGAGCTCATACAATCATGGGATAACCCCCCCACAGCCTACTGCCAGCTTCTGCTCTCTCCATGTAGCTGTTTATAGATTTCTTCCAAAGGTGGATGCATTTGGAATACACATTTTGGATGGTCTGCATCATTCATCACCACCCTTCTTAGAACATCACACCCTTGCTGTAAATGACACTGGTAATGAAATGAGCTCCACAAGCACTGATTGCCCAAGCAACAGCTCTTGGTTATGACCAACAGCAATTTTTAATAAAGTACTTTCAAAGAAAATCTAAGAATAAAATATGTAGAACAGTAAAGCTGATATATTACCTGAAAGTGACTCATCAGTATGGTTGTGCGTGTCTTTGTCTTCTGGCTATAAAGCAGAAAACAAATATAAATCAAAATAATGTATTTGAACATCAGAATAGCTATTTGGCAAATTTACAAGTAGCAGGAGATTACTTTGAAGAATCCCGAGCTACTTGTAAAATCAGACAGGGAATATGCATCTGGTTTTGAGGAATCAATCTGCAATCATTTCAGGCAGCATTTTCATGCTTTGGTTCACAAAGCTGCCCTGCTGGTTGTATCCACTGTAGGTTACATCTTTTGAATAATTTGTTCTTAATCCCTCAACAGCTGTTCAAGAATTCATATGGTTTGATTAAAAAGATTTTTAAATGCTTTGTAATGAAAAAAATGATACTTTTCCCTGTAATATGCAGTAGTAAGGGACTGTTTCACTAATCTAGGAAAAGTGCAGGAGCTTTTTTTACATTCTTTACTAACATAGGAAGCTTTTGTAGACAACAGGTGGACTGGAGTATTTCTGCTGGTTCACTTCTAACCCTCCTCCTGTTTGAAGTAAACATTCCCTCAGTGGCTTTTTGCCTGCTAATTAAAAATAATGAAATTACTTAGCAGCCTAAGACTGCAACACACGTTGTAACATTTCACTTCTAGCATTTAGAGAGCAGCATCTAAAAAATGGAAGGACAGCATCTTTATCCTAGGACTGTGGGAAACTGCAGCTGCCCCTACGTTAACTATGTGGGTGTGGAGCCAAGTGAAATAGCTGCTTTCTGTTGAGGATTTAAAGATGAAAGCAGAGGGGGATTTTCCCCTTAGATAGCTGCAATAAAGTATTTTTGATTTTTTGTATTGTGTCATTCTTTCAAAACTATCACAGCAGGCTTCTTAACATTTTGCAGGCTGTGCATGCAAACACAAGTCAACTGGGCAACAATACAGTGTAATAAGATACTCTATTCCTACCTGCTATACCTTCTTTACTAAGATATCCGCTGAAAATAGAATACCAGCAGTTCCAGTTGATGTGATGAATATGCACATATTTACAGTTCAATTATAAAAAAGGCAAACTATCTCCAAAATACTCAGACTTTGTTAGAAAAGGAAAAAAATGTATGTTGTTTTCAGCATTTCTTTATTCCCTGCAAGAACACACATGCAACATCAGTTCACCCCACAAAACGTCTGCTCTTTGCTCGAGAGATCAAACACTGCACACGTCACTTGTAACAGAATAATCATTGCCATTACCTTCTTGTAGTTTACTTTTCCACTGGCACCACACAAGCTTTATCTGGATACAGCTTTTTAAACATGAACTTGGCCTTCATAGCAACAAGTAAGCACCCAAAGTTTAAGAAAAATTAAATCTGGAAAACCTGATTATAGTAATTGTCTCCATTCCCACAGATTCCTTAGAAAGCGAGAACATTATTACTGAGCCCCGAGGAGCAAATCCCCAGAAGGGTAACTCATTGGGAGAATGAGGAACTGCCCATCACGGCTCAGCCTCCTCAGAGATCTATTTCAAAAGAAACAAACAAGCAAACAAAAACAAAAAAAAAGGAAAAGTGGATACTCTTCACTTAGTTTGCAATAGATAAGTTGCTGTCCTGAGCTTCAGTATCATTTCCCAGACTTTATGAATTCATGGAAGTTCAAACTGTACTGTGAAAGGCAATAGCTAAATGCCCTTAAGACATGTCATTATATTCATGTCTCATGATAAAAAATAACAAAAGTGGCTAGTACTGCAAAAAGTACAAAGAAAAAGAGGGATAGTTACCCGTGCCAGATATCCATTTTCAAAATTGGTAATTTTACTGATCAGTTATTATCCACTTCTATCAAGTCAGACTCACTCAGGTTTATTCAAGATCATTTTCTTGTGATACAATTGCAATAAGACAATCGAGCGTTACTGCCCATGAAATGAAAGTATTAAGCAAGAGTATTTTTTGTGCACAACTAAAATCCAATCAACCTCTACAGGTCTAATCAAAGCCATAAACCTATGCACAAGCTGAAGACAAGCAGAAAGTTTTCTAGTTCCGTAGAACCATTAACACCCTAATACACTGAAATATTTTTATAGTGATTTTAAGCTGGTAATAAATGGTCTCTTCTTGATGATGGGAATGAGACAGTTACCTCCATCATTTGTGAAATGCATACCAAACCCATATTTATTTATGATGAAATTCAGCTGGGACTCTGGCATAAGGAACTCCTTTAAATTCTTCATCTCGCTGGAAAATGCGCATTCATTTCTCTTCTCCAAATTTTCTGGTCAACCCAAAGAGAATCAACTTGAAATTCAGTAAATAACATTCACTTGAAAGATGGTAACCGTGGAGCATGGAGGTCACTCAGCATTGCCCACCCTCTGGCAAGGTAAGATTTCACAAGCAGTGGAGACTGCTTCCACTATGGGAAGAGCAGTGTCCCAAAGTCAAAACAGAACAGTCAAATGCGTCCCTAAGGGCCAAACATGAGGAGTCCAAAAACCTAGGATTCCTTACTTCACTTATTCTCTGCCCTGGCTCTATTTTCAGTAGGAAAGAGGGAAAGCATGCATGACAAAGCCTTAATGCTTTGTCTGTCTCTTCTTCAAAGCATCTACACACTAATCAAAACTTATTTAAACTACAAAATACATATGAATGATTAAATAACCTTTCTTTCCCTCTTCACCACAAAAGCTCACTTCACTGAATTCTTGAAAAGAAATCCTATTTCTGGTCTGTTTTACTGAGTAATTCCATGCTCTCCAGATACAGTCTGAAAAGATGTTTATTTGTTAACATACTTATTTAATCAACGGCAATAACTTAGTTCACATGCAGGTATCATTTTTCTTACCTGTTGGATTAGGCCAGAATCTGACGTAAGGGTCTTGATGTTCACAGATGCAATTTCCAGTGTAACTTGATCTGTTAGGTATTCCTCATCTAAGACAAAAAGTGTGAAACACTGGTCTTCCAGCCAAACACAAATTTCAATGGTGAGACTATCAAACGTAAATTACAGATGCCTAGTATACAAAATTTAGCTCCATAGCACGATCAGTCACTGGGAATGTTGGATTCAAAGTCCAAAATATTAAATTGTCAGAGACTGCAACAATCATGCAGAGCATGACTGTGTGAAGAAAAATAATCCTTGAAGAGATCAGATATTAGTGTAGCAGTTGTTTTTTAAACAAGCACCACACTATTTTTGAAGCAAAAGTCATGTTCTTCAGAAAGCTAACCAGAGAATATTATCTGAACAGTTACATCAAAGCAGCGTAAAGACAACTGTCACAAGTCAATATAATCCTTTTTGCTTTGCTTTTCTCATCACACAATTGCAATTGTTGAAATACGTACTACACAAATATTTACCTTTTATTCTGCCTCAGGCTCATCCTACTTATTTCTACCATACATGTGTTTTCTGAAGCACGAAAATAATCCATTTCAGAGTGTGTTTATCACCTGCCCTGGGAGTCCACTGAAAAGCACAACGTTCCTCAGTACAGCACAAACTCTATTTACCTTTCAAGCTTCACTTCAGCCCTAAAAATTTGGTACAAGGGATACATAACCCTTGTAAGCCTTCTGCAAACAGACACATTTCACTTTGCATGATTAATAAGCAAACTCATCAGCAAACTATCTGTATAATTCTTCTGGGTCAGGTGCTGATCAACCATTAACATAACACCCAAGAACCCTCCATGGTGGTGACTACACTTGTAGTGCTGATACATTTCCATTTGCTGTTTGTTTAGAGGTAAGATCTCATTAAAAAACAGCTGTTGTCTTTACAAATCATCAGATAACAGAAACAAAACGTATTTCCTTATCTCACCCCAAAAAAATTCATCTGCATCAAAGAATGCATCCTCATGCTTGCAAGAAAAAAACCTCAAATATTATTTTCTTCTTTTTCCAGTTTTCCAAGACTGTTGAAACGTAAAGCCAAATAGTATTCCACGCCTAGCAGGGTGAAAGTTTAATAAAGATCATCTTTATTCTCTATGACTGTAGGTGCAGAGACAACAACAACAACAAAAATACAAAAAAGTCTGGCTGAAAATACAGAGTATGGGCATCAAAATTCCACTTCAGTTGTGTGGAAACATAATGTGTGAAATTTCTTCTATATTTGAGTGGAGGCAGAATTATAATCAAAACATGATGTAAACATTAAACCTAGTTCTGCAAGATGAAAAATTCCTTCAAGTCACCTTTCATTCATAATCACTAGAGGGTGCTAAGAACTTTAATAAGTCGTAACCCAAAAAAGGTCCATTAATTAATTGACCTATAAAAGCAACAAAACAGCCCCCACCTCACCCCCAGCCAGTGTACTGTCCATTCAAACATTTTATCTAAAGCAAACATAATTTTGTGTCACAAAGAATCAGACCTGAACATCTGCAACACACTTTAGCTCATAGATTCATATTTCTAAGTCTTTATTTTTATAGAAATAGTTATGAAAAGTTGTTCTCAGAAAAAAATTTAATCGTGGAAATGAACAGTATATTAAGAGGTGATTGTATCACTTTCAGCTCCAAAGGGGAAATGTTAAGCTGCCTTAGTATTTACATCTTTTTGCACTTAGCAAGGGGAAGCAGAAACTAAAATTAAAAATAAACCAAGTTCATTTCCTTTCTACAGAAAGAGCTGCATTTTCTACTTCCTCTCAGCTTTCCTATTTAAATTAAGTGCATTTAAAACACGTGATCTCAGATTTCAAACAACTTTGACAAATTTCAATTTCAGGAATTGTATCTAATTAATTCTGAGGGGGGCCTGACATCACAGGTGAAATAAAAAACAGGACATGGAAAAGAATGTTACAGAGGAATTGCTTTAGTGTTAATAAGCAATATTGAGGGAACAAACCACCTGACTGTAAAGAAGCAGAATGTAGTTTATGATTTCAAATTAGTTTTCATCCTATGTTCTCCTTCCCTACTGAGCAGCACTTCCGAGAAGATGCTCATTTCCTCTAGCTGGCTCCCTCAAGACTTCAAAATAGACTCTAACCTTTCTTTAACCCCAGTGGCATACTGCTTATGCTCCCCAGCACAAGTTTCCGTTGTGACAAGCTCCTGCATAGCTTCCTGCGTCTGTCCCTGCCGCAGACCTACTGTGCAACACAGGATGAAGAACACACGACCTGCAGAGCACTCCTCAGCTGAGCCCCTGCCAGTGCACTCCCTGGACAAAAGCCAACGGTGAAAACTCACCCCATACGTCAAGGAAACCATAAAGGGGATATTCACACTGTGTAATCCAAATATTTGACTTCAGTGCAATACAGAACCTGCACTCCTTCACTCCATTTTCAGTGAGGAGAGGCAGGAACTTGTGTGGATCTGTAATAGATTCCCAAGTAGATGGTATTAATAATACCTGCTGAAGATAAAGGATAGCATGAAGAGTTAATCTGTTATAGGGCTGAGAATGCAATCAGAGGCAAGAGACCTGGAAGGAATTTCTGGACTATATTTCTGATAACCTGAAGGCACTGGTAATCTCTTCAAAGCCACCTTCTAACATTATCTCATCTCTACCACCTGTTCTCTGAACACTATTTTTCGATGGCACCACTGTATTTTCCTTCCAGACTGAGAACCAAGATCTTCCGATGATAATTTTAGACCAAAACTAAACTTTGAAAGGAAGTTTCAGATGTTATATATATACACACCAAACCCACCTTAAAAATGCAGAGGACAATACTACATTTAAAATGTAAAGCCCTAGGAAAAGTAAGAGTATTTCAATCTGTTGGATAACACCAATGGTTTTATTGCATGTAACAACAGAGATCTATGACACCTGAACAGACAGAACTCACAATACTTACCTTTAGGTACTCCTGTGTCTTGAACAGGATATTTTTCAGTCTGTCACAAAAAGGCAAGAAACATAGATGTTTGTTATTTTGAGTGTAATTGTGCTGGAGAAAGAGTATACAAAAATGCATAATTTAGTTGCATCTCTTAAATTGCTGCTAGTTGATCCGTCTGCAGTCAGATATAGCAACACTTATGTGGGAATTGACATGCTACCAGCACTACTGATTAGTACATGCAAAAGTAATAGAGGTTGCTGCTTTGCTAGAGTATTTTTAAAGGTATTACTTTTTAGTGAAAAAGCAGAGATTGAGAAATAAACTTTGCATTTAAATAGCAAGATAATCTAGAAAAGGTAATGCATACACCAGGAGGAACAGAGATAACTTCAAAAGCTCTTTTACCAGATACAAGCTTTTACTAAAATGCTACTGTACTGAAAGAAAAAAAAAATCCCTTCTTCTCTAAAATTAAAAATCTGATTAAGATTAAACAGAATCTATTATTACTGAGTTTAAGGAGATAGCTGCTGACTTCCAGGCAAGTTATAACTTACTATTGTACCTGAAATCTGCCTCCTTCACTATGACACCTACTCTTATGTAAAAGTAGGTGTGGCTTTCATAGAAGCTCATAACCAAGCAAAAATATTAAAGACAATTTAAGGGAGTGGGAGGGATAAACAAACTTTCGCTCATCTCAGACATTGCAACTTTTCCTCACCTTTTTTTTTTTTTAAAAAAATCCCTCCCCTTAGCAAAATACAGCATCTAATTTAGTCAGTCTCCTAAACCAATCCCAAAGTCTTTACCTTTTATGAAAACCTGCTAACACAAATGCATGCACACAGTCTGCAATAATGGATCCCAGTGAAGGATCAACCAGGACAAAGCACTGGTGAAATTTTCAGAGCTTCCTGCTGCCTCCCAGTCACAAAGCTTCAAAATGGGAAGAAAACACCAAGGGAAAGCAACAGCCTGCTCACCTGTCATCCATAAAATACCTTTCAATCTGTTTACATAACTACATTAGACAACAGTCTTCTCTGAGCTACATAGCACTCTAATTTTTCCCCAGACTAAACAATCCACAGCAACATTAAAAAGAAAAACTCTTAAAAAGAGAACTTCATATTACTTTTACCTGGTGTACTCCTTGTCTCATCATAAGACTGGCATGTTTAATACCCCAAGACACAAAAACTTGTCATAAATGGTGTTACGCTGTTTGCCAGCAAGAACTAGAGAGTGCTGCTTGGTCTCTCCCCAGGTTCACCCATGCCTGCTGTAGGGCACTGCTGTTTGGTCTTACCTTTCCTTGACTTTCACTCACCAGTCAAAATAGGTACAGGAAGGAATAAAATCTTAGTACAATTGAAATTTTAAGCCTCAGGTGGGTTTTCTTATTCCTCCAACCCACATAAACAGAAGAATATCAGCACCAATCTTTCTTGGTAGCTGTTCTGGGTTTTTTTTTAAATAAAAGAGATGGTACTGTCATAGCCTCTAGAGGCTAACCCACAGACAGCTCAGCTGATAACATCCAGTTCAGCTTAAGTACCTACTGGTATTTTTACTAACACTTTAATTGCACAGGGTTAGTGAATTAAAATTTGTTTATACAATCATATGGATAAGCAAACTCCTACATACATGCACCATTTGAATTAACATTCTTAAATGTTTTTCCTCACTTCTGCACTACATAACTGTAGAGAGCTATAATGATTTTAACTATGTTAGACCAGAAAAACATACCATTGTTAAGGAAAGAGTGCTTGGATCTGTATCCTCCACAGGCTCTTTTGCTGCATGCTCTGCTGGAAATTAGAAAGTTTTGTCACTGTATAATCCTCAAAATACTTCTGTCTGGAAATTCATATTTTGCTTCTTTGTCTGACCAAGATAAAGCACAACTATGCAGCCATTACATGCATTAGGTCAAATTACATTTTCACAAGAACACATGACAAATAGAAAATGTCAGAGCTACCAGCACATAGATGAGAAACTACACACAACAAGGAAACTCAACTCTAACTTAACAGAAGACAGACTTAAATGAAAATTCTAAATTATTTTTACTTTAAAAAAATCAAAGCAATAAAGAGTAAAATCCAGCAAATCTGCTAAAAGCTAAGTTTTCTTCTCTAAGTGACAGCACTGTTTTTTCCTCAAAGCAACAACTTAAACAGTAAACATACCCACTACAACAGAAATTAAGACTATAATAAACAGCAGATTGTAGTACAAAACCTAATAAAAACATATTTGAAGTAAACATTAATTATTTGTATACAATAGAATGATAAACTTCAATTACATTAACATCAAAAGGATAAAAAAATAGATCTTCAAAGTACTTGCAGATGAATCATTAAATGTCAACCCCTCTGCATCAATGGCTACAGTGACAAATAATAGTGGGGTACTGATCAAAAGTGCACAGAGAACCTGTAACAAATCTCATACAGAAGTCAGGACTCACAAAACCACTCCTGTAATTTAACATTGTCCTGCCATTTCCTCAAAGAATCTCTTCTGCTGATAACTGTTGAAGCAGCGGTTCAAGGCCAGGTAGAGCCTTTCTCAGGGCTTGTGCCTGCAGGAAAACCACACACACTCTCCAGGCAGGTCGCACGTGATTAGATGGGTCAGGTCCACAAGGCTTGAGCACTGCCTTTGCACACAGACACACTAAATGTTTAAAAAGGCAGAGGTCTATGAAATTTCAGATGAGCACGTTCATACTGCAGTGCAAAGTTCAGGAAAACAGATTCAGAAGAGGAAAAAACCCCAAACCAAAACCCCATGTTCTTGTCACATGTTCCCTTTTTGGTAAATATGGAATTCCTGCTCCAGAAATACGGTATTAACATTATGTTCTGGATAAAGCCTGAGTTGATGGCAAGGGCCAGCACAAATCACCTAAGCTTCCCAACTCAAATGCAGAGAGGTTGAGAGTCAGACTGGGATATGAGAAAATGCCATAAGCTGGCGTAAGACGCTGCATCAGATTAGCGCCAAAAATACAGGGTCCAAGTGGGAACTGCAGTGGAGAGCTGTGAAAGAACTGGAAAGGGAGCTGGGGCAAGAGAGAAACCCACTCTCTAAAGAAAAGCTGAAAAAGGAGGTACTGGGAGCCAAAGAAAGGCTCCAAGGAAGAAGGGGAGTCCAGGCACCCCTAGTCTCAGTTTCTCCACTATCAGCAAAGACTCAACAAAGCCAGTGGCAAAGCTTGGAACTTATCATCAGTTCCTTCTGGAGCCCTTACAGCTCCTCCTTACGGATTCTTGGATGCATTAAAAAAAAAAATTCTTTCTTTTGCCCTTGCAATATTAAAGGAGCCTTGAAGTAGATGAAAGCAGACCTCACAAAAGGTCCACCCTGGTGAACCTCGATGGCTACTGTAGCTATGGTAAAGGCTTCATCCCCCAGCTTCTCTTACACCGCCCAGATATGGCCAAGGTACATTGAGATACTGGTAATTTACCTGCCATAATCCAAAAGGAAGCACTGAAAAAATGGGAGAAGCTCCAAGAATACAGGCATTTGAAATAAGGACTTGACAGACCCCAGGGTAACTCTACAAGAAGTGATAGGGTACATGTTGGTACGTTTTAAATTGACTCATGGCTTTCTAGGTCTCACACAGAAACACAGCCACTGTGAGTCTGTGACTCTGCATCTTTCTTGCTTAGTATCCATTATGAAAAATATTTTAAAACTATATTTCTTTCCCTATAGTTCAATTTCTTCCCTTTTGCTTTTCTAGTTCTTTATGAAGAACTGCAATTTCCATGTTTTTTAGGTTATAGAGCACTACCAAGTCCCAATATTTTCTCTAAGTGGCATGTACATGTATGAATATTAGTACCTAAGAATAAAGGCTCCATATACTGGTTATGGATGATTCACCACGGTCTTGTTGACCACTGATAGTAGGCAGATAATTTGAAAACCACAAACTTAATATTTAATTGTGAATAAGGCAATTAAAATGCCATGTCCCCTCTCTCCTTCCCACATCTATTTCCCACAGCATTCTGTAGCTCATGTCATACAGCTGAATGCAGGTGCACAAAACAGCAGGGAGGAAAGTTCTGTTTATCTCAAATATAAAACATCCACAGTTTTGCATGTTGAAAGGCCGACCGGAAACACAGGTATCTGACTGACTATTCAGTGCAAACCATCTGATTTCACAGTTACTTTGACAGACCGCTTGATAACATTATCTGGGATCCCTCAAAAAAATCACTATCGCCATGCTCCCCACTGACAGCAGACAGCCACTGGCCTACATTTATTTCCCCATATGCTGCCAGGAAGCACACGTGAGTTGACTCAGAGGGACATAAATCAGCACGTGCAAATTGACTCGGACAGGCAGAAGTCAGGTTTGATGGTTGCTCCCAAGGTTCCTTTCTGCCGCCCCACACCTGCACACTGACTGCTCAGCGGCTGCCACGGCTCTTCTGCCTGAGCCTGTCCAGCATAACCCGCGTGCAACAGGAGCAGCAGGCTTGTCCCCAGCCCCACCGCTCCTCTCTGTTCAATACTGCTGCTCTAACAGGGATGCCATGCTGTGCGCTCACCAGCGTGAACAGTTTGTCAATTTTATATATACACAGATGCAGATATGTGTATATACATACACATTCCAGCTTCTAATCCTACATCTGCCCTTCCTTCTTGCACTGGAAGGAAGTCTGAAGCTAACTTCTGGAGATGGTAGCGTTTTGACCTTCAAGCAGGAGGGTGTTCACAAAGCACTATGTAGTTGAGATTCCCCTCTGTTACAGTTTTTTCCATTCCATAGCCTTGACACCACCAGTAGTGAGTGAAGCACATACAGTCTACTGTAGTTATATACTTCAACCATGCACATTTAAGACCTCTTTCACACCAAGGCAGGGCATACACATGAACAGTACAACTTAGTACAACTCCAAGTGATCACCCCTAATACTAACGTTGTTCACAGAGATGAAACCTTTGATTAAACCCAAATCAACAATGATGCTTTGCCCAGAGGCACATGCATTTCAGATTTGAGTAAGCGGAGGAAATACAGCAAATACATTAGAATACTCAGTTGTGTGAAAAATCCAAGTCCTTCAGCACCTGTGCATTGCTGTTAGCTACTCAAAACTTTGTCACTGTCTGAGCAGACAGCTAAGGAAAAACTGACGCTGGCACACCTGAGATGAGGTACTCAAAAGCCATGGAAGTTGAAGAGTGTGGGCTTCCTAACCACCCAAAGTCTGCGATTTTAAGAAAACAGCTTTTTAATGTGCTGTTAGAAAGCACACGCTTAGATACTAAACCCCGGAGCAGGCCTGACAAGACAAGTTGCACTAAATCACACCAGCAGAGCACATGATAAATTATTACCGTGCTTAATTAGCGTGTGCGGAGGGGGAAGGGAGCAACTAACAAGCCCTCTTAGTCTCGGCCGGGGCTAAGCACCCACCTGGCTCCCACGAGCCACGGCCGCGGGTCAGCCCCGCCGGCGGCGGGAAGCGGGGCGGCAGGACACCACGGCCCGCACAGCGCCGGCCCCGGACCCGCGGGGCTCCCAGGAGCAGCAGCCGCCGCCGCCCCGCGGGGCACCCCGCCCGCCCACCTGCCCAGCGCCCCGCGGCGGCCTCCTCACCTGGGGGCACCGGGTCCCGCGGAGCGGCCATGGGGCGGGCGGCGATGGGGTCCCAGCGCGAGGAACGAGCGGCGCCCTCCGACGTGCCCGGAACCGCCGCCCCGCCGCGCCGCCCCCTTCCTGCCGCCGCAGGTAGGGCCGGGCGCGGGGCCTCGCCTCACACTCCCGGGGGAGGGGAGATCCCACCCCCGGCGCTCCCGGGCCCGACTTCCCGCCGGGGTAGAAGGTGCGTCCGGCGGGAGCGCGCCCTTCCCCGCGGGAAATGCCGCTGTCTCGCGGGCGCGGCGGGTTCGCTCCTGCGGGCGGGAGGTGTCCCCTGTGTGACAGCGCCGCGTTTCATTAGCGACGCAGACACGGGGCGCACGCTACGGCTCATCAAGTCCTGCTAGTTTGACCCCCAGGAGGTTACTGCAGCGATACAACACCCCGAGCTGGCCCCCCTGCCCTCACAGATAGGCAGGGGCTTACCCAAGCGCCTCAGACAGGGCGGGGGTCGCGGTCAGGGTGTGGGGCGCAGCTGCAGGGAGCACGCAGGGCAGCGGTGCGGGTTAAGAACCCAGGTATTGCCGAGCAGCAATCAGATACTGCCCGGGTTTTTCACAGATATTTTAAATCCACCCTCTAACGCTACAGGCACTACAGCATCCTGGCCTGTATCAGAAACAGCATGGCCAGCAGGAGTAGCGAAGTCATCCTTCCCCTGTACTCAGCCTTGGTGAGGCCGCACCTTGAATACTGTGTCCAGTTTTGGGCCCCTCATTACGAGAAGGACATTGAGGCGCTGGAGCATGTCCAGAGAAGGGCAACAAAGCTGGTGAAGGGGCTGGAGAACAAGTCTTATGAGGAGCAGTTGAGAGCACTGGGGTTGTTTAGTCTGGAGAAGAGGAGGCCGAGGGGAGACCTAATTGCTGAAAGGAGGTTGTAGCAAGGCAGGTGTGTGTCTTTTCTCCCAGCTAACTAGTGACAGAACAAGAGGCAATGGCCTTAAGTTGCCCCAGGGGAGGTACAGATTGGATGTCAGGAAATACTTCTTCACTGAAAGGGTCATCAGGCACTGGAACGGGGCTGCCTAGGGAGGTGGTTGAGTCACCATCCCTGGAGGTGTTTAAAAGACAGCTAGATGAGGTGCTCAGAGATATGGTTCGGTAGTGGACAGGTACAGTTGGACTCAATGATCTCAGAGGCCTTTTCCAATCAAGCGATTCTATGATTACTATGATGACATCAAGTCTTTATATATAATTGCTTTGGGTCTCCATCGTCATCTCTACCAACTTATCTCACTTAAGGTTTCCCTATACAGAAAGTAATACTTAATTTCTTAAATGAGGTCCATGCATGAAATCAGTTTCTAAATAAGAAATATAAGGTATTGCTATTTCTTGTACAATACAAACAAAAGAAACCAGCACAACTGAATTTGCCATTATAAAGACCATATTTATGTGTTAGCCACCTTACTTGTTTATTAACGAGGTTACTTTACAGCCAAATTCTACTCTGTTACACAGAGAGCTCCAGTTTAGTCAATTGACTTACAGTGGAGTAACTAAAAGTAGCCTTTGGTCCATAAAACATTAAAAATTGAATGCTTTTCCACAGATTATTTTCCATCTCTCATGCTTGTTGTAAATAAAAAAAATGTGATAAAAATTAAATTGCTCTTATTTTCAGAATTCAGACTGAATACAGCAGTTCATCCTGCTATTTGGCTTTTCATTAATATCAACAATATTAATGTTTTTCAATGATTCTGTTACTGAATTTGTGAATTCTTGTAAAAGAGCAAGTCTTTGTGAGGAGAGTTCTTATGGTGTACACCTAAATCATCCTACCAGTGAGAGTAGTGACGTAGTATTTAGAAGATTCAGAGCATCGCCCTTATTTTGCTTGAGGTAAATGAAGGTTTTGCCATTGTGTTATACACACATACAAACACATACATACAGATATACCTTAATCTTCAAGGTAGAGCTAACAGATCACTACTATTCTGTAACTGATTATGTGTAAAAACCAAGGGGTTTTTAGGCATATCATTGGAGTCTGACTGTTCAAGGTATGGGTTGACTCTGGTCGCTTCCACATTAATATTGAAAACTCATTGTTAAGGAATGGAGGCATTTCTTAGTTTAAAAGGGTAACACCAAGTCTAATTAGAAATAAAATTGCTGATTTTGCATGTTTCCCTCAATTTCCTTAGAGGCACAATAGCTCTGGTGATGGATAATCAGGCTGAGAGTTAGAGGGCAGAGGAAGAGTATTCTTACCAAGGCAGATCTGCACAAACTAGCGCTACACTAATTGGAGCCTCTCCTATAACTGTAAGGAATGACAAAGCCACGGTAAAGCTAAGAATTTTCTGGATTTGAAACCTGCCAAATTTATGCCTCAATAAAATGAGTGCTGTATCTGCCCTGATGACCTGCATGTGTGTATTGCCTGTGTGCCATTTGAAGACTACTGCTTTTAACCTCACAAGTAAGTATAGTCAATGACTACAAAAACTTTAGATAAATATATGTATAATCTATATAAAAATGTATCCATTAATGTCCTTCAAAATACTCCCAGGGCACTATTGTTACACAGGTGGCTGTAAACTGCAGAAGGCGTCAGTGTTGGGGTCTAAGCCAGGTTTTACCATCAATGTGGCATTTATTCTTCTGATAATTTACAACCTGAAATCTTCCTACATGAGGATTAAAAAATTATTTTAGTAAACAATAACAAAATAATTTTAGCAGAACAACATTTGTACCAGCTTCCAAAAGTGGTTAAAGTTGTTAAAAATCATGTATTTTTAAAAGTGTATTTGTAAATTACATTGACTTTTCAATTTGAAACTTTTTTTAAACAAATTGTTCATAAATAATTTTAAAATAATGACATTTAATAATAGAAGCCAATAGTCTAGATAACATTACTGCCTCAAAACTTAGGTTAGTCATCATAATTTAAGAATTTTTCCTAGTACTGAGGAGGAGCCTGCAATTATATATAAATATCTCTAGAGCACTGTCAACAGGACAGATTAATTTGGCTGTTGCATGCCTGTTCTTGTATCATTTTTTAAGGAGTGTAGTAGAAATCTTTGTTTATAACTTAACTGACCAGTCCAGAAAGCCAGCAATTATTGTGGCGAAACAAAATATAACTGTATCATAAAAACTAAATCCAGAATAAGATAACTTTAAGCAACTGCATTCTCTAAAACAGTGGATTAAATTTCTCAACAAGTTTCTATACTAAAGTACAATCTATATCTTATTTTGCTGTAACCCTGCAAGCTGCTAAACACAGTGTAACTAATGATAACGTGAAGAGTTCACGATTTTGTAAATTTCCATTCAAATACAGAATTAATATTTTCAAACAGTTTTTACAAATCAAGTCTACACATGCCTCTTCTTACCCCTTCCTGGCCCCATTAAAAAAAACAGCCATCTTTGATGAGGACACATACCGAAGATCTGCAAACTACCTGGTAATACATAGCCAGTTCTTTTATCGTTTGAAATAGCAATTAACCCACAGTCTCAAGGGGTTTCCCATCTTCTGAGCACAAGGCTGCAGATGAAACCCTTCTCCTCCCATAGATAATATATTTCTGTCCAGCAAAATATTATTGCTATTCCCCTCCCACCCCCCCCTCAAAAAAAAAGAAGATACAAAACCTTTTTCTAAATGATCCTCTACAGCTTTTCTCCATGGAAAAAAAGAACTTCTGTTCCAGATAACAAATGCCACAGTAATCTTCCCCTGCCTGACAGGGGTTGCCAACAGTCATGGTAACTGTAGGCCTGCCAGTATCGGATGGCAACCTTGTTTATTCTTCTTCATTTGTTTGCTTTAAACATTTCAAACATCTTTATTTAAGGAAGTTTGTACTGAGTAAAATAATTCTGTTTCAACATAAGCTCTTCACCTGTCATGTATTTCAGTAGAGTTAGGAAACACCTCCCCCCTGCATTTTCTTTCCCAGGTATCCTATAGACAGCTTTCAACTGTCAGCAGCTTCAGCATGTTGCTAGACCAGTTCTTTAAAATTCTGAGATTATTTTAGAGTAGGAACAGTTAACCAGAAGCTAAAAAGTTAAAAGTATTTTCTTTGCCAATAATGACATTGATCTGTTCTTTTACAGTTGTACAGGAATGTCACAATTACTACATTTATTTAACAGAAACAACATTACCCGGAGAAAATACAAGAATTTACACACAACTAGACCATCTTACATAAGCCTGTGGATAATTTGTTTGCCTTATAGGACTGCATGATACAGGAATGTTCCCACCACTCCGGGAGCTGTGCTGTGTCCAAGTCAAACACACGCCACGGAAACAGTGAACCCTTGCTTTCTCTAGATTGACATATTGAAACTGAGCCCAATGTGACTGGTTTCAGGCTGCAGCTTATCCCCCTGCAGGGGCATGAGCAGGGTCCCCTTGCCTGGCTGCTTCCTCCCATAAATGTATAATACTTCAGTTGAGATCTCTACCTCACAATCAGATTTGTTGACAGATAACCGCGCACACACAGAGTACAAGTGCATAAATCTTATAAATCTTGGTGGTTTGGTTTTTGTTTTGTTTTTTTTAAAACAAGATTACTTATGTTCATCTGCATCTGCTATACTGAGAAGCTGGACAGAGTTAGTACACTCAGTTCTTTGTTTGCATTCCTTCTTCAAAAATTATGGTTACTACAGGAACAACAGTAAGACTCCAGAGATTACTAGACTGCTGTGCTCTTGATTCAGACCACGCTGTCATACATGACACAATGCACTTTGTTAACATCCAGCTATAACACACGCACACGGAACACAAGAATGAGGATACAGGTGCCTAGCTAAGATTTGTAGTTAATTTTTCACCACCTACAAAAACTTTTTTAAAAATGTACTGTCTCCTTGTACTTTGCTATTCTTTATTTTTTACTGCACTATTTTTCTTTCTCCTCTTTGCCCTCACATTCATTGCAAAGATATTGCTGTATGCAATTTTCATATTAAAAATTTTCCTTTTTTTCACTATACTGAATTTGACCTATTGTTTTGCTATTTACAGGCCTTAGTCCTGCCATTTCTCTTGTTTGTCTAGACATCCATGGGCACTTTTCAAACGTTATTTGCAACAGTTGCCTCAGATTTGACCATATATTGTGGTTTCAAGGCAGATATCAGTAGGTGAGAACGGGCTGTCAGTGAAGCATGACTTAAAAGGAAACATAACAACTTGTTTCAGGCCTAACAACAGCTGGGTAAAACAGGGTTTTGGGCACGTGAGTTCTTCAGTCGTAGCAGGCTTCACAGACCACCGAACTCACGCGCTCGACTACTGTCTGCTTTCTGTACCTGCATCAGGCAGTTTATTAAAAGTTCTTACCCACAGCTTCACCTTGCTGTATCATTAAATCTTCCTTACTAGGCTACCACAAGATGTTCCATTGCTCAACAAGCACTGCACTCCCACCGCTGCTGTTTACCAGACTTAAACAGAAGTTCATGACCTACTGATTCCTCTGGTTTACTCTCCTAAGTTTAGAAAGGACTCATGTAAATGTTAATTTGGAAAAATAAATAAAGGCAAAAGTTTCAAGGGCAAAAAACTTCCAGAAATCTACATTTCAAATTACTGTAATCTAGTTCATGAACTTGGCAAAGCAGGTAGGATTTACCAAGCTTCTCCTAACATGAAATGTGAAGCCACCCTGTTTTGCCTGTTCATTCACTTAAATTTGTCCATAATAATTTCTAAGATATACTTTTGCAGGGTTGATGACCACAGATCATGATTTCTGTGTACTACTGAAGTGCACAAACTCAATTCTGGTGAGTAAGAGCTAACTAAAAAGCACTGATGGAGATAATACAAGAAACAGAGCAGAACCTTAATCAGATTCAAGTCCCTCTGTATCCTCTCTACAAGGCCAGAGGCAAGTTTGGTAACTGCAGATGTTGTACCCACTAAAAGACCTTCTGTCACTCTTTAGTGCACCCAGTGATAGGGAAGAGGCGACTCTGATGAGCATCATTTAACTCTTATTTACTAATACATAATAATGATTTTAGTTCCTGTGTTAAAGGCTTTCTTTCCTTGCACATAGAAAGAAAATGTTAGTGCTTGCAAATAAAACTGTCAAAATTTATAACAGCAATGCATATTATGAAATCACAGATATTTGTTCTTATGCCAAGCATCTACACTGAAAAATTAAATATATATGCCAGACTCTTTTCAAGAGCCCAGGAAGCTCCAAACTACGATTATCCCGATCCCCAGCAAAGGCTTGTCTTCCGCCCTTGCTAAAATATTGTAACATCATGGGAAATTTCTTTAAAAGAAACAGGCTTAGTAGGTGCTCCCAGCTTTGTAACATGCTGCTAGGTTTCATTTGGAATTTTAAGACTGTCTCTTCTGCACCTATTTCCTGAAATTGATTTCACAAAGAAATCTTATCTTAGGATTTTTACATTTTTGTAAACATTTTTATACCAGTACCAAAGTAGCATTCATAGGTTGAAATCAACGCTAAAACATAAAATAAGATTGAAAATACCCTAGAGCTTAGAAAAACATATTAAGCTAAGTTATTCAGCTCTGGTATAGCAGATAATACTTATGTATGTAAGGAATTAATTTCTTCTTTTGCCTCTTAAAATTATTCATCATACATTTCTACAGCCAATTCTTTATGCTTCTAACATAGGAGTCAAAAGCTAAACTGCTACTGACTTTGCATTCAAGAAAGAGAAGACTGTCACAGGTGAAGAAACAAAGTACTTTCTGTAACACAAAATGTTCTAAACAGAAAACTTAGAAAATATAATAGATTACATCTAATTTGCATAGTCCTTTATGCAGTGCAAGTATATGACAGTGCACGTGCTTAATTCTTCCAAGGTTTTGGGCCTTTCCTAAAATACTCACGACAAAATTTGCTCTACAATCAAAGCTGGAACATGCAAAGAAATACAATTAATTCCCTTGAACATGTTAAACATAAACAGCTCCTTTGTGAGAAGTACAAACCACTTGTGATAAAGTATGGACTACTGATAGTGAGAGCAAACCAGGGCAATGTAAACATTAGAAGTTCTGTCATTTCTTCCCAAATATATCGCAAATTTATTGGTCCACTGATGCTGAAAGTAGGAATAGATTCTCATTTAATCCTTCCCAAATCATAGGTCTACTCCCTGTACTCCGGAGAAGAAAGCAATGACATCATCTCTCTGGGACCAAACTATAAAACTACTGCTTACTCCATTTCACAGTCTCTATAATTCATAGCTATCAATCTTTCATCTTTTCAAGCTATTTTTGCAATGCAAAATCTGTGACATACTGGCACTTAAGGACAAATATGATGGAATACTAATTTGAATTAATTTTTAAGTAAATAACAATGGCCAATCTAAAAACTTTTACGCTCTCCAAAATAGTTTCCTTGACCGTAAAGCTTGTCTCCATACTCCAGTAAAGGAGTATTCTCCCCTAATTGAAAGGGTGTAAGAAGAACCTGGGTTAGCAGATGGATTGAAAATAAAATCCTATTTCCAGCAACCAACCCTGAATGTGAAATCAGTGCAACACTCATGTTTTCCCCACAGGAATACAAATTTCTGCAATTCTGGAAGTGAATTACATATACATATTTAAGTGTTGAGAGCAAAAGATTGTTTCTGAGCGGTTGTGGGTTTGGTTTGTGTTTTGGGTTTTTTTTTGTGGTCTGGTTTGGGGTTTTTTTTAAGGTTTTGAAAGGAACTGAAAAGCAGTAACAGTCTGACACCAGTTCCAATAGATATTGGCAAAGCACAGCTAAGCAAATTCAACTGATGTCATACCATAACTTTGAGCCTCAAGTGCCAACCACTTTCCCTAAGGAGGCAGTAAAAAAATTAATAAATAATAAAACAAAATTATGTGTACCTAAACTGATCTAACAGCAAGAAGCCATTGGAAGGGATGGTCCTCCCCTCTCCTCTTCCTAGGATATATACCCTCGCCTCTTCCCCCGGATCCGGTTGAGTGATGAAGCAGGCATACAGTGAGTCAGTTCAGCTGGCTGCTGTGGCAGAAAATTATCCCTAGAAAAATAAATAAATAATAATTAAAATAGTTCAAGTAGCTGAACTGATTTAACCTGCAACTTTAGGGCAGCTAGCTCAGATACATGGGATGAGGAACCTGAAATAGGGCTGCCTCTTTCCTCACAACTCCGTATTTTGTTATCTTAGCTGCCATGTGAAACCACATCTGAAAGCAGCTTCTTCCCATTTTGTAGCTTCAGTTTGCTACACAGCAGCCTGTCCTCACACTGAAAAAAATACGGGGGGGGGGGGGGGGGGGGGGGGGGGCACAACTAAAAAAGGCCAGTGGATGGAAGTCTGTTGCTTTTCCATTACATTTCAGCCTGGCTTTCAAAGGGAATAGGTAAGGGAATCAGACGAAGTAAAGCTGTTACCTATCTCCCTATGCAGCCTGCTGTTAGAGGCAACTCTGTGTTCCCCTCTTCACACAAATAAGGGGAGCTCTGCGCAGAGAAAAGCGCAGTTTAACCTGAAAGAACAAATCCCCTTCGAAGCACCTGGCGCGATTCACCTCGAGGGCACGTCCCAGCCGCAGAAGACCGTAAGTCTCCGGAAGTACCTCGTGTCTCTCTGAGACACGCGGCCGAAGGCGGGACGCGGGCGCCGGTAAACACCGGGCATTTCAACTTCCCGGCGGGGCGGAAGAACCTGCGGCCTGTGCGGTTGCCCAACGGAACGGGGCAGCGCGGCACCAGCACGCTCCGCCGCACGTTACCGACACTGGCCGCTCAGGTGCCGGCCCCATCCCGCGGGTGGCGCCCTCAGGCGTCTCGTGCCTCCCCTCACGCGCCGACGAGCGCGCGCGTGCGACCCCATTCCCCGCCCCGCCGCGCGCACGCGCTCAGCGGCCCCTCACTCGCTGCTTGTTTTGGAGGCGCGCGTGGTCCTCTCTGATTGGGCGATGCGCCGTGCCCCGCCCCGCCCCAGCTCTGCCGCGGCGGGGGTTGCGCGCGCGGGAGCGGACTACAGTTCCCGGCATGCCGCGCGGCTGCCGGAGGAGCGGGCGGCTGCGTGGGCGGCAGCGGCTGCGCGAGAGAACCGTGTGCGCGCGTCGGTGCTGTGGCGGCGGCGGCAGCGCGCGGGCAGGTTGAGGTGAGCGCGGCGCCCCCGCCCGACGGGTTCCGCCGCAGGCAGGAGCGGCCGCGCCGGGAGGAGAAGCTGCCACCGCCGCCCACCCTCGGTTCGTCCGTCTCCTTCCTGTGGCGGCAGCGGCTGCTGCGCGACGGGGCGCGGGCCGCCCTCCCCCGTCAGCCGCGGCGGGCGGAGCGGCGGCAGCAGCAGCAGCATGAGCGGCGGCGGTGCCGGCCGGAGCACAGCGGCGAGGGCACGGCTGACAGCGCGGCTGCTGGCGGTGCTCAGCTGCGTCCTGACAGCGGAGGCCCAGGTAGGAACCAGCGGCGGATGGGACGATGCGGCAGGGTCCCCTCATGGCGGGGCGGGGGAGGCGGGGACGTGGGGAGGGAGGGAAGAGAGAGCGTGGCCGGGTAAGGCTGCCCCACCGTCTGCGGGTAGGACTGCCCCACCGTTTGCGGGTAGGGCTGCGGACCCCAGCCTGAGGGGAAGGAGAGCGGGCTGGGGGAGGCGGTGAGGGCGCTTCGGAGGGGCGAGGGGGTGAGTGAGGGCTGCTTCGAGCCGTGTCTTGTGCAGCCTGCCCGGCGGAGAAGTCTGGCATCCCTCGCTGAAGTCGGTAGCCCCCGTCCTTCCTTTTCCGTACCCTGCGACTGCTCCTTGCTGGGATCCAGCCCCGGGGCCGGGCGGTTGGGTGTCCCCGGTCTGCGGGGCCCCGCCGCAGCAGTGAGGGGAGAAGTACAAGTTGGTTGACCTGGGAACTACGGGCAGTACCTTGTATAACGGTCTGGAGCTGTGTTATCCCGGTAGCACTGCTTGCTGCCTGCGGGCGGCTGTGTGAAGAGCTCCGGGTTGGACCATACCCTTGGCCTTCAGGCAGAAACTTCTGTGTCCTTCGGAAGTCAGTGAGAAGCCATGTGTTCAAATGGTGTCGCCGCCCGGGCTTGGCTTATGTTTAGGTCGTGCCTGTTTGTCCACGTTACAGAGAAGGATGAGAGTGCTCCCTTCTGCAAATGGCCTTCGCAGCTCCAGGACGAGTGCCTGTAGTTGGGAGTTTGTTATTCCTCAGCGGTGTGACCAGGACTGAAACAATAGCTGGTGTCAAGTAGGGAAGGATTTCAGCTGGGCCAAAGACATTAGAGTGAGTTTATATGGAAGTGTGACGAGTAACGTCTACGTGGAGCCAAGTTTGTCTTCTGTATCTGATTATTACTTTTCCTATATTTTCTAAATTTCTGGTTTGCATAACATGCTGTATTGTAAATTATTATCTCAGGCAGTGACTAGTGTAGTCTAGCATAGACAGCTTTTATTGCAGGTTTTTTGTTACAAGTTGGTGTTTCCTCAGGTTTAAAATTCCCTTATTTTAGTAGCTATTTTAGCATAACTAAATGCGAGTTGAATTTGGATTCTTAAATAAGCTATTAACAAACTGGCATGGTTTTCTTATGACGCTTGACAGCGAGATTGATTGTTGCTATTTTCATCAAATTGTTATCATATTGTATTCAGAGTTTAAATATCTAGAGTTTGACTTGCTCAGGGTAAAGATAAGGTAGCCATTAGTTCTTGGAGTCATGTTACCTATAGCTTTTCTCTCCTTCTGCAACTAAGGCCAAGTAAAACATTAAGGAACAAAACAAGGTGTCCCAGGTGGTCTTCTAATTATTGAGGCAATTAAAATACAACAACCTGATAACACTAATAAGGTGGTTTGTGTGAATATACTGCTTGTTAGTATATACATTTATTCAGGTTTTTCTTAATATTGAAGTGCTGAATACATTTATCTTTGCAGATCTCATAAGGAGAAATTGATGCAGGTTGGACATTGACCTTTTCTTCTGAAAGGTTGATTTACCTTGGAGGAGGTTAGAAGTTTAAAATGTCCAGTACAGCTCTGATAGCTGTACAAGAGCTAAACTAGGTTTGACAATACATGGAAATATTTGGATAAGCATGTTGGAAATGTAGAAGAAATAGCAGCTATTCAATGTCAGATGACTTCTTGAACACAAATTATAGTAGGCTAATGCTTTTAAAGTTTATCATAGACATCCAAGGAGTTAACAAATGGAAAGAAAGCTTGATACTTGGCCATTGTAATAAAAGGTGTGATGACTTACAGTACAGTTTGGCTCTATATTTGTGGATTAAGTTAACTAGTATAGTTCAGTTTAAAAAGGCCAAATACCAATTGTGTGAATAGCATTTTAACTGCAATACACTGCTTTTATTTTGATGTCTCTGGTTTGCAAAATAATTCACTGGGAGATACAAGTGTCAACAAAAATTAAACAATATTCTATATGTACTTAGAGTGTTCCAGCATTATGCAAGTGAGAGCACTGGAGACTACACCTGGATTAGTAAAAAACTCTAACTGGGGTACTTGAAGCCTATATTGCTGTTGTGTTAGCATGCTATGAACTGACTCCACTGATACACAGTATTGGTGTTTCATATGTGCTGTCAAACCATTTTATAAATTGTGGTTTCTTACAGATATAGCATAGTTTAATTTTAGAGCATGCCTTCTAAGGAAACACTGATTTTGCTATTTTATGTATACAGGGAGCTAACTATTCCAGTTTTGAAAAAGTTGTGAGAATGAAATGGAGAATTTGGTTTGCTTGCTCATGTTACTAAAAATTATTTTTTCTCTTAATAATTTCTTAGATCAGTTCCAGTTTTGGGGGAGAGTTTATTTCCGAAACTTCATAATGTTCTGAGTAAGCTGTACTGCATTTTGAAAGATGTTCTTAGAATCGAAATTTTATCAGACACATCTGGCAAAGGTGTGACCTCCATTAGTTTGCCATAGTTGAATAAAAAGACTGCAGCTTTTTATTTCCCCATGGGGATTTGACACTGAGTGTAGCTACTGCATGTTTATTTGGAACATTTTCCCCTGAAAAAGCATTTTCAGTTTTGTATAGATGGTAAAAATATTTTGGTAAGCAGTGCATAGCTCCATGAGGCGATCATCAAAATAATTTCCTACTCTTTATCTTCTGAGGCCAAAGAAAATTCCTCGGATCTTCCCTACTGCTTTCAGCTTAATAAATTATTGCTCTTCACGTAAGATTTATCCTGTTTATGTAGTTTAATAATATTTGAGCAAAATGTTCAGAGTTATCTTTTTGTCTTTTTATATTGTAATAAAAGGTACTGCTGTTTGTGTTATGGTATGGTGTTACCTGTTAAGACTACAAAATACCTGCCTATGTGTGACTGATAAGAAAATTTGAAATTTTTAATTAAAACATTACAGATTGAAATACATGGGGGGTTTGTTCCTATAAGTATCAATAATAACAAGTTTTGTCTTCTGACTTTGAAGTTGTCAGTCATGTGGGCTGTGAGCTTCTTGGCTTTCTGAAAAACCTGTAATTAGACAGAGTCTCTTTCATAGCTGTTTGCCCAGGTTTGAAACGGGGTTAACAAGGCAAGCATAACAGCATGGAACACTTTGGGCAAAGTAACTTCCCTTAAATGAGTTTTACTTCATTGCTATATCTACTCTGTAGAATTGGGACAGCTTGTTTAGTGCCTCAGGAAAAGTAGGATCTACATAAGGTGCATTTTCTGCTTAAAAGCTTTATTGCTGTACCCACACCTCTTTATTCTCACAAGGTTTGGGGTAAATTCATTTTCCAGGCCTCCTTTATGCTTCATAAAAGAGCAGAAGCCTACAGTTTGGTTTCTAGTGGCTCTTTTACATCAAGCTTAGTTATGTAAGGGTATCTGTTCTGTAAAGTAGTGGAGTGATTTATCATGCATAAAACAGATTAGATGATTTCATAATCTCATCTATGTAAAATCTGGAGGGTGAAAAAAAAAAAAGGCAGTAAGTATTTTTTGTCTCCTTTTGCACGTAACCATTTAACAGTTAGAAGTTCTTCTAAGCCCGTGCAAGATGTAAGTTGTGTGGGCTTTCCTGTTTCATGTGCGTTCCAGGCCATCATGTATGCCGATGAATTTCCTGTCTGGCTGGAGAATAGTAGCAGTTAACAGCAGTGTTTGGTTTGGTTCCATGCCCTTAGATATGGTCTAAAGCCTTGACACTTACGTTTGAAAGCCTTTTGGACATGTTTGTAGTTGTTTAAGAAGCCATGCTTAGCAGTGGTTAGGTTAGGTTTAATGAAATTTATTGTAGGAACGTTCATAGAATCACACTTCCAGGGTTTGGGCCTTTCCCTAAGACACCGTCAGGGTCTCCACCACGGTGTTGCCATAACTTGGTCCACTGAGTTACTTGGGCCTGTCATCTCTGCTGCCTGCACAGTCCTGCTTCCCTCTCCTGTGCTGGCAGTAGTGCTTCTGCACCTGGGCACTCTTCTTTTCGTAGCGGTGCTCTTAAGCAACCAGCTTGGTGTCCTGGCACAAGAAGGGAGAGAGGGCCTAGAAAGTTGGGGCAGTTCCACAGTAGATTTACAGCCTTACAATATAGGTGCCTGCACCTAGTTTTCCTAGTATTTATTTGTAGAATTTAACTGTGTGACTAACTTCTTGGGCACAAAAGTATCTGTTCCCCTTTCTCCCATGCCTCTAAAGAAACTTGGAGTGTTCTTACACTTTGAGAAAACTTATAAAAATCAGATGACAGTGTGTGTTATGGGGTTTTTTAGGCAATTCAACTAATGAGGGTTTAGTAGGAGTCTACTTGGTATGCAGTTCTAACGTGCTAATATACCATGTGTTCATAGTTTGGAAAATCTTGCTGTTCATTCTGCAGTTCTATATGCTGAATCTGTCAACAGATTTCAGAGCTGAAAGTGGTAATTCAGCATTGCATTTGGAGGTGACCTTAAGCTCAAAAAGAAGTGCTCAGGCTTGTTATTTTTAAATTCTGAGTGTGTAATGTATGCTGTAGAGTATTTTAATGATGAGAAATAATTTTTTTGCTATGGAACTGCATTTCACTAGTATTTCTCTTAACTGACATTTTTTCACTTTATAGGATTTTTCTGTAGTTGATATTTTGTTTCTTGATTAAAAATATTTTTATGTATTTTTTAATAGCTCACAGGAGTCCTAGATGATTGTTTATGTGACATAGAAAGCATCGATGACTTCAATACTTTCAAGATCTTCCCCAAGATACAGAAACTGCAAGAACGTGATTACTTCAGATATTACAAGGTACAATTAGAATGCTATTTTCTTGAATAATTTAAATAAAATCCAGAAAATATAGGGAGGATTACATATCAAATCAACTTGTCTATATTAAGTTGTCTTTTAGAAGCCCACAGCTTTTTAATTTGATTGTAGCAGGTTTTCAGGCCCTGACAGTTATGTTGCTAATAAGTCATGTTTGCTGTGTTAATCCTAGAGTCAGTGACAGTAAATCGTGACTGCTTTCATTCAACTGCTAAGTGGTAATTTTAAAGGTAGTGTCTTTGTACTACTGCGTCTGGAAAAGGATTGTATATGCAACTTTTTGACAGCTTGCAGTACTTGTCTTCTTAGAAAAGTGTGTAATTTGAAATGGAAATATTGCAATGATTTCCATTTCTTATAAGTTGTTGTCTTAGTTCTGATTTTAGTGTTTCCTATCTAGAGAACCGTTATTCCTTTGAAAAATATGTAGAAATACTCAATTTTCAAGTAGTATGTAATATTACTTTTTTATTACTTTAAGCCTTTTTTTTTTTCCTCTGTGTTGGAATCTGAGAAGCAAAATAAAACTTTGAAGCTGGATACTTCTGTTTTCAGATATGTTTAACTTGAAAATGAATTTACATTTTTACTGAGCAGTCAGATGGTTGCCTGCCACTGGAAAAAGGAGGTTCCACTGTTTTAGGGCAGTCTGTCCTGCCCCTTCCCTACTTTCAGCCCTTGGGTTTGTCTGACTCTGCATTAGGCCAATGCATCCCTTTAACCTCGTAGATTTTTAGTTTGAATGTTTGGCGCTGGTTGTTGTTTGGTTGTGTTGTTTCTTTTTTCTCTTTTTTTATTTTCTCCCCAGGATATAGCTAGTTATCTATCTGATTTGAAATCAGACAAGTATTAAACTCGTGCAAGATGGGGCTGTGAATGTGAGGAAGGAGAAAAAAGCAATAGAATCTTCCCTTTCTAGTCTGAGCAAGCAGTAATGTGCAACTTCACCTTGACTCCTCCTGCTCCATGATACAGTTCTAACTTCACTTTTCAGGAGAAACAAGATACATGCAACTTCAGTGATAATACATCACTTATTAGTGGTAATTAGACTCTCCAGAGGCAACAGAAAGATACAAAACATAGTATTTGAAGAAGAGGAGCAACAGGTCTAGAAGGTTTTATACAACAGTAATTTAATCCTGCAAATTTAGAGCTAGTCTTCATTTCAACGGCAGTTGTTCAGATCATACTTTAATGGTGTGTTGCAATCCTACCTCATCTTTTGTACTAATCTTCCTAATAGATTGGCAATTACAAGGGTCAGTTTGCAGTCCTCCCATCACCACACATTATTTAGTACTCCCATTTGTGACAGGGAAGAATTTGTGTTGAACAAGCAAACTGAATAAGAAAGTCGGCACATTTTTCACCCTTTCCCCTCTGAATAAGCCACAGAGTTTTTTTGATGTCCCTACACACAATCATGGAAGTGCGATTGTGGAAATTGTGAGGGAAGGCGATGATCATCCAGGTCAACTACAGTGCAGCTAAATACTGAATAAGCATAGGGGGAGTATACTTGTTCTGGGAGTGAAAACACTCCTACTCTAAAATAATTTAATTTGTAGTAGAAATTTGGATCATGAACTTGTATAACTTCAGTCACAATATTCCCCTTGTGTTACTAGTCGAACAGCCATAAAAGAATTCAAACTTTAATGTATAATACTGAATGGACTAGCTAGTTTTTATTTAAAGTCCAAATAAAACTTTCTTTTTAAAGTCTTGTTGAAATTGTGCTAGGTGGTTTCTAGATAGTTAGTGGAACACTTCTCAATGAAAGAAGTAAAGGAATACAAGATTTTCTTTGTACAGTTTTATGCATCAAAACACACAAACTATAGAAGCCTCATGATAAGGAATCTAACTTTTAATCTGTGACAAGTATTGAATAATACTCTAAATGATAATAATGAAATCTAATACTTCAGACCCTAAAGAAAGTGGAAGGACATTCTATGTAGTCAGTGCGTGATTGGTATTGATTAAAGTACAAGTGCTACACAACCTGAGTTTGTCTCGGAAGTGTCTGTGTGCGTGCACTGTTTTTTAGTGCTCCTGAATCATTCTGGGACTAGTATATCTTGATTTGCAAGTGTTCTTTCTGAATTAAGCTGCAGTTTAGCCAGCAGTATTCTTTTATTTACAGTGTTCCTCTGTGTAAGAACAGCAACTGCCTAGTTACTTTGATCTTCCTAAGTGTGTTAGCATTTTTTTATTGTTAGAGTTTTCTTTGAAGAAGGTCATGGTGTAACTATGTTAGCTGATCTTTCTTTTGGGAGAAAATGGTGGGAAGGGCATGTTTTATATACTAGGTCTTATTGTGAAGGTGATGTAAAATGTAACACTTCTTTGTGCTTTATTTAAAAAAAGAAGATGAGTGAAAAAAATACAAGAACCCTCTAAAATTTTAGGGTTTTTTTTCCCCCTACAGATTTTTTTGTGGTTTCGATAGAGGATATTGGGGGGGGGAGGGTTGCTACCTAAAATCTCTGCTTTTAATATATCTGTGCTAGCATGGCTTGAACTGTATCTAGAAGATAGTTGTCATCACTCTGAAGAAGTCGTACCATCTGCTCAATGTCTTGTTAGTTTTTTTTGATTGAGGAATCTCTTTAACCTTTTAAAACTGAATTTATAATTCCCAGTCATGCTGAATAAGTACATCAAAACGGAAACCTGGAAAACAGTCGTGCCTTCAGATGTTCTATAGCAGTTAACTTTGTATGCCTGTTTGGAAATACAGAAAGAACTAACCTGCTGAAAGGTTTGACAGAGGAATTTAGTATAATAAAGGGCAGTTGAGCAAGTCAAACATTAAATTTTGCTCTTTGTGGATCTTTTGTGGTATTGATAGAACATTTGAAGAGGGAATTCCTTCTGGTTTGCTTTAATTTGGATATGTAGTGCCACAGAACAATTTATCCTTCAAACATTAAAGGTTGTTTCTTTATTTCTAGTACATAGTTTTGATTTTTCTTAACTGTCAAAATTAAGATAATAGATGGCAGGGAGAGGAAAATCTGTCTGTAATTCATCTCAGATTCTTCATCTTGTGCTACTTTGTATCAGAGGTATAGTGATCTAGTTTTACTTATGCTTGGTATATTATGTATAATGCTGGAAGGAAAATGTGAATTTGTTTCTTTTTTATTATTATTGCTGAGGTTCTGGTTTGACAATTCAGTGAGTGCAGCCATTGGGCTTGTTACTATATTCCCCTCAAAAAACAGGCCACTTAAAGCAAATCACCGATGCTGTATAAAATGTACTCTGCCAGTTAAATGTGTTCAAAGCATAAAGGGGTTTTTTAATGGAATAATTGTTCAAGACAGCTCAGTGATTTCAGTTTTTCTCCAAATTAAAATATTGAGTAGTGTATTTCTTTTATCATAGCAGGAACCCTTCAGGTACCACATGCAGTGGATTCCAAGTTCATCAGAGCATGGGATTTAGAATTCAGTTGTTTCTTCTGATGTAAAGTGAAAGTATAGGATATAAATTAAATTAATTAGAAAAATGTTCCTACATATAAGGGGAAGACATGTTTTTTCTGAAGACTAAATTGATTAAGTGTTTAGTCTCAATCTTTTATCCTATGAGGTATAACAAGAATACTATTCTTTATAGTATGTCACTATTAATTTACTGTACAGCTTGTATGTATTTTTTTCCACAAGACAGCATAAGGATTCATTTTCTGAATTAAGATGTTTAGATTTAAAAACTTTTTTAAGTACATTTATAATTCTTAAATTTTTGTGTTGAAATTGCTCTTGGGCCTGATGCCATCTTTGGGTGTTAGGCTTAATTTTACAATGCATTTTATAGCACTCTTGCTGTGTCTGACTACCAAATGAAATTCCACATCTGCAACAGTTTCAAATAAGAAGTAATATATCAAGTCATTCAAGATGTAGTTTGTTGGATATAAGTAGTGTTAAATATCTTCATGAATGCTGTTTATCAGCTGAAGAAAACTAGTACAAGCTGTGCTAAAGGAAAACAAAAGACTAGAAGTAATTTCTGGTTTGTGTGGATTTTTTTTTTTTTTTTACTTTGAAAGTTTTAAAACTGACTTTTTATCTGGAAAATAATGGTTGCTGAGGATAAATGTTTTGTGCTTTATTTGTAATGTTAGATTTCAGAGATGGTGTACTTCTGCAGTGCTTCTGGTTGATCATGCAGGAAAAGTGTTAGTCTGTAGTCTTCAGTTTAGGAGTATGAGGTCAAGGTGGTTTTTGTCACTAGTGTTTGTTAGTATGTATAAGGCTAATGTAAAGGAAAGCTGGGATTTTTTTTTTTCTTCACTGACTTTCACATTGACAATCCAAGTGAAATGTAATAAAGTGTTCAAATCTCTTGCCATGTAGTAGATACTAATAGATCTGGTACTTCCTGCCTTTATTGTGCCATTTAGTGACAAATAGGAGCACTAATCATCATAGGATTTGCTGGCAATATTTCTGGAGTGGTTTCTCTTAATTATTTATGTTTGTACTGTATCAGTTCTCTAATTTGAGGCTATTATAATACTCATTCTTCCTTGACTAGCTATGATGTGTAGTAATGATTGCCTGTTTTTATTGCTTGAAACCTGAAATTGTCCAAGCACTTATTTGAATTAGTAAACTTGTGCAGTACTCTGTCCTCCCTCAAATGTATTTTCTTGATCAGTATAGTACAAGTACAACTGATTGTAAGTCCAACCATTGTAGAGCCGTGTATGTCTGATTTGCCTTCTTTTTAGTAGTTTGGTTACTGCTTTGAAGTTATATTACTGGTGAGAGATTTAATTTGTGCTTTAATATAGTATGTGTTTGTGTCCACTGGAGACCACTGTCATTGACAATTCCACTGCAGCAAGCTTCTGCTTATATGCTCAGAGTGAGAGTAGTTAAAAGAAACCAACCAAACTCCCACAAAGTTCAAGTACTAAATTTAACCCTTTTTCCTTGTATCCTTTCCTTTAATTTGGAAGGGTTTCTTGATACTGAGAGCTCTTTTCTTTAAAGCTGCCTTATGTAAGTGTCAATTATAAACTTCTGTTTTTGTATGTTTAGGTCAACTTGAAAAGACCGTGCCCATTTTGGGCCGATGATGGCCATTGTTCTATCAAAGATTGTCATGTAGAGCCTTGTCCTGAGGTATGGATCAAATAATATAAAATAGAAAAAGGTTATTTTGTTTAAAAGTTTGATAATTTGCAGTGACTAATACTATGCTAACGGTATTTACTAGTGAGAACTTAAATTTAAATAAAAAAGTTATATAAAATTATTTTCCATTTCAAAAGCAGAAATGCAACCAACAAATTTTAAGGTCTTTGTCATTTTACCAATAAAACAATAACTTTAAGAATGTCTCTTCTAATTGCTAGCACTGTTTTGGATGTAACATGTTGAGAAAGAAGGTAGGAGCAAGTTAATGATTTAAAAAGTTTGCTTTGACCTGTATAGGAATTATTTAATTTGTAGATTCTAACCAAGCATAATAATTTCTATGAACAGTGTAAAAACTCTGTTTGTTTGTTTGTTTGTTTTAGAGCAAAATACCTGTTGGAATCAAAGCTGGGAGCTCTAATAAAGTAAGTAATAATTTCTTTTCTAAGTTCTTTCTGATTTTTTTTTTTTTTTTTATCTTAACATTACAGTAGCTGTGTGGCTTTTTATTACAAACCTTTAGTCTTGGCATAGTGATTAAATTGTTAACATAACTGATCAGTTTCAGTATGTGGCTTTACATTTTTACTTTTATATGGAATAGTGATTCTGGCTTAGCTAGTACTGTCATGTCATCCTGAGTCTCATAGCTTGAGAGCTGGTGCGTTGGCTGTGTTGTATACTGATACTTACTCTTCACAGAATCACAGAATACTAGGGATTGGAAGGGACCTCAAAAGATCGAGTCCAATCCGTCTGCCAGAGCAGGAACACCTAGATGAGATCACACAGCAAGTATGCTTAGTCTTGCTTAATTATCATATCTCCATCCTCCCCAGTGTTTTCCACCTCACTGGGCAGCCAAAGTTGCTGCTTCCCTCACCTGAGTGTAGTTCAGAAATGACCACTGGCATTAGGTTTAGACTTTATGCCAAGACAATTTACCAAAGATAGCTGAGAGGAATACTTCATTGTGAATTGATAACTTCTGTGTCCTGCTGCCATTAACAGTGCAGGCAGTTCTGTCCAAGCTTTAGCTCAAGAGGAAGTCTCGTCTCCTGTTTATACCTTTATTGTTAAGCTCACTCTGAAGTAAAGTGTGCCTCTTCATTTAAAGGTTTCTGGTGATCAGAGAAGAGACATCTTCTCACAGACATGACTTAAATGCCTGTCATTCACCATTTCAGCACAAGCAGCACTAGTTGTTCTGGGAAAACTTTGGCACTGCCTCTGGGCAGAAGGTCTTGAGTTTTAGCTGGCTAATCTGTTGCCAGTTCTTTTTTTCATTGACTCTGTTCTCTTTCAAGCTTGATTCCAGAGAAACTGACTCCTGAAATACTGTAATGCCTCCTAAAGAGGCCAAGACTTTAAAGACTGTTTTAGAAGAGATTCTTCTAGCAGGCCTTTGAGCTTCCTGATTGATTAATCTTGAGAGCCATAAGTAAGGTGTTAAATAGTAGCCAAATTAGTGCTGTTCTTAAGATACTTCACACAAACCTATTGAATTGGACTTTGGAAGTGACAAACCAACCACCTTTTGCTTTCACCTCGATAAAGAAACTGGGATAGCTGCTTTGGGAAGCTATCATTTGCTGGTATATTTGCTACAGTCGTTTCCTTTGAATTGCCTTGTAGGTTTTTGCAGCCAGTTACAGTACTGAAAGTTGGGCAGTTCTGCTCCTTTAATCTTTAGTGGAACAAAGACACTAATACCTGCTGCTTCTCTGTCAGAAAACAAAGCATTTCTGAAAAAAAATTGTCATCAGGACTGACATAAATTTTAACCCACAGCATTTTCTTACTTCTTATGCTTCAGTTAAAGATCTTTCTTGGAGCCAAGTAAAAATGACAATCTCATTTAATATCCCTTTTAAGGAAACATCAAACTCAACTTAGAGTGAATGTTTTGTTTCAAGGACTATTCAAGTACTGTGCTATTAGCCTTTGCTTGGTCCATTTGGAAGCTCCTGCATCTTGTGGATTTTACTTAAAATATTGGGTTTTAAAAATATATATTTTTTTCCTCTTGTGACAGACTTGTCCAGTTGCTCTCTTTCATCCTAATAGCGTCTGCCTTGGAAAGGTGAAAACAACTAAAGGCATCTTTTTAATAATCTCTTGGATAGAGTTCTGTGCTCTAAGTGCTTGACTTCTGTGCAGTTTCTTATTACTCTTCTCTCCTAATGTAGATGAGCTTGTAAACTTCTAGCTTTATTTAGGCTTTTGTGGGGGATTTTTGTTTGTTTGTTGAACCATAGAGAAAACAGTTCTTCTTTTGAACGCTCATCTAGCCACCAAGACCAGGGTTATGCTTGCACAGCTTCCCCACAGAAATGCAATTATCAATAGAGGATCTCTCTTTTAATTCTTGGCACCAACATATGCTTTTTGAAATGGTGCTGGAGAGGCAGAAAGTAGATTCCCTTCTTATAGTCTTGTTTCATTTGAGTGGTGAACACGTTTTGGGGGGCTAGACATTAAAGAACTGTCGTGACAGCTGCTGTGTTAATCTTTGAAGTAAGGGACAGGATGCAGTAGCTCAAGGTTACAACATTTCACTCAATATTTTACTTCCTGCCCCCCTCTTTTCTATTTTCTTCCAGAAATTGCTCCTAGGAGATTCTGCTTTGGCAGGAACAGACACTTTGTCCTGATGTAGTCAGTGGTCACAGAACACTGATCTGATAGCTGTTGCTGTTAAACACTGGAGAATAGTGAAGCCTGGAAACATGTTTTGAGACTTGAACATTCCTTCTGTTTGAAACCTTAAATTTAGGTGTATAATCTTGGCAGTAATTTTTTTCACATCAGAGTAGGGATTGGTTTGCAACTCTAGACATGCAGAATGTTTACTTCAGCATCTCAGTATGTTATTTCATCAGCAGTATCTGTTTCATTCTAGGTCAGATCCATTCCTTGTTCAGATTTTTCAATTTAGTGGGCAAGGCCCCTAACAAGGTTTAAATTATTTGAGTTTTTCCATCTCCTTCACTTCTTTGGTCTTCGGTAGGTTCTGCTATTTTTCCTTGTATTGGTTCTGGCAAATGCATTTTTAAAGCAAGTCATTTTGCTTACTCATCTGAGCAATTTTAATTAAATCCTTTAATTTTTGAGAAGTATTGTGATATATATTGTGGTGGTACTTTGCCTCTGGCATCTTGACCACAAGTCTGTCCTCAGAAATGAACTATTCTTTTTCATTTAAAAGTTATCAATTTATTCTTGTTTGCTATTTCTGAAGGGTTGACCAAAGCCTTTAGCTTACATTTTTATTTTCAACTGGTTTTGGATAGTAATCCTTCATGTCAATATGCATGTGCCCTGAAGTGAAGGGAAGGCAGCAATTTAACTTTTTATAGGCTATCAGTTGCTTAACATTAAATAATTTTCTGTATTTCTTAAGGACTGTCATAAGGTAGAAATCTGTGTACACCTAAGACTCAGTCTGCAAAAGAAAAAATACACACAAAGAAGCCCCAATCCAAAAACTCTAAAAAAGATGAAACTGGGTTTGTTTGTCTTTTAAGAGAACACTGATACTATTAACTTCCAAAACTGTTAGAAGGATATTTTGAGCTTTAAGCTGATAGACCTAGCAAAATTCCCTGCTGACATATTGTAGAATGGTGGAATTTAATCTTTGATTCTTCAGATGTTTTCCTTAGAAGTATTCTAATAGTCAGTCTATCACACTGGATTACTTTTTAAAAAATATTGTAGAATCAGTTCAGTTTAAATAGTTAAATTATGACTTGAAAATTATCAGAATTTTAGTTCAGCTTGAAAAGCCTCTCTTCCAGATCTAAGCATGTCTAAAGCATGCTAATGAATAGGATGAAATTAAACATGAGGGGAGAATGGCCAAACCGGATACATTTTCCTACTGAAATAACCAATGAAATTTGGGGTATGATTATGCTTTCAAAATACAAAGTATGTTTATGGGTGTGACACTGCTTGTCTTCAAAGGTCTTTTTACAAGAATGCGGAGAGGTATCTGAAACATTTTAGAACTCCATTTAATTTTAACAAACAAAAAAACATATTTAGCTCAATTTTCTATGGTAGTTAAATCCACAGAGAAAAATTGGCCTGATGAAATTAAGTGGGAAAAAAGGAGAAATGAGAAATGTTCCAGAATTACTGCTTCTAGAATCTGAGGATTTTCCTTAGCACTAGCGAATTCACTGCTAAACCTAGAAATACCTTTCACAGCACCTCTTCTCAGAGAATTTTAAGTAATTAATTTATGTATTAAATATGAACTTTCTTACAGTATTCAAAAGTGGCAAATAATTCCAAGGAATTGGAAGACTGTGAGCAAGCTAACAAACTGGGAGCTGTTAACAGTACCTTAAGGTATGCTGTGATTTACAACAGTAATATAAAAATAGTAACAAAGGAGCATTTCATTTTGTCCGTCTTGTTTTTGCAATGTGCCGGTTTTTGTTCTTCATTCTTTCCATAGCCCATTAGAAAGTAAATGTGAAACGATGCGAGAACATCTGAAGGTAGAGGTGTGAAGTGATAAGTAGACTTTTTTCTTTTTTTTTAAAGTACACTTTGATGATATTTAAAAGAGATAACTTACAGCATCAAGAGTTGGAGGAAACTTCTGAATAAAGCCACCTTTTTTCTACTTTTTACCAGTATCAGTCTTTGCTCTTGATGACTGTGCTGGATTAAGGGATTCTGTTCTGCTCTGTCCCTCTGTTACACTGATGTGCCTGTTTGTGATCATTCAGTGAACCAGATCAGGGAGCTTGTGAAGTTACTTTTGTTGTTGGCAAAGTTATTTTTAGCTTGGATCAATTCCCTGATCTTGCTTATTGCATGGCACAGTCGAGGCTGGGTGGGAAGAATTCTTCAAGATGGTATTGCCCTTGAGTATGAAAGTGTGTGGACCAGCACTTAGAAAAACTTGCATTCTACTAGATTCCCCACCTTTAAAAAGTAGAAATGGAAAAATCAGTTCTTTGCTGTTGATGGAGAGGTCTGGTGCCTTTGGCCATAGGTTGCAGTAGTTCTGCCTGAAAGAGATGTTGAAACTCTTTCCTGTCACCAGACAAAATAGGACTGCCATGAAAAAGCAACTGCTTCTGCCTGGTGTGCAGCATTTTAAACCAAGCTGGGTAGAGCCCTTATCCAAGATTTTTTAGGGGAAATAAAGTATTAACTCTCCTTCACTCCTGTAGGGTGTAAGAATATGAGATTGAGTACACACATGGAGAGCTAAAGAGTATGCCTTTTGTGAGAGTAGGGTAGGTGATTAAAGTTGGGAGAGGGCACGTAATGGATCCTGCAAATGCAGGAAGAATTTGTGCTCTGTAGGTGAACCTTTGCAATGATGAGCAGTGCATCATCCTCATGGTTTTGGGTTATTTTCCTTTATTAGTTGTGTTTCTTGTGATTATCAAATCTTGCCTGATGGTAATTACTGGAGAAGTTCCTCATCTAATGCCAAGTATAAAGTCTTCTATTGTGATTTGGAAGAAGATTAGAAATGTATCTTGCTGTATAACTGCCTCTGTTTGTAGAACTGAGCTAGTACTAATTTGATCAAACGGAACAGGTTGCTTTCATTATTTCAAGGTGCTTCACACACCCTGAAGCAGAGTTCCCAGTCTTAACTTTGCTTACGTTTTGCTGTCGGTAGTTCTGTGCTGCACATACACATAGAAGAAAGTGTGCAGCTTTTGGCACTGTTTGTATTTCATAGTGTGGGAACTTCAAAGTACTTGGCTCTCTGGTACAGTACACCTTTGAAAATGCCAGGGTGAGTGGAATACCGTTATTGTTTAAAAGGCTTAAAAAAAATCATATTCATAGAGTAATTTAGCTTGGAATGGGTGTTCAGATGTCCAGTCTCTCACTAAAAAGCAAGGCTAACTGTTGTAGATCTTGTTGAAAGTACAGGTTAAGAAAATATTATTTCTGTCCCCCCCCCCAACTCACCCAAATGACAGCTGCTAAAGTACTTTGAAGTGTGTTAAACATTTATGCTATAAAAGTATTTTACCAAGCTCTTACTGAAGGAGAAGAAGCCACTGCCAGTACACAGTTTGTTTAAATAATGATGGTGAAGTCTTTCTTGTTGTCTGATATTAAAATAACTTTTTAAAGTATTGCAGTTGATGCCTGCTTGAATCTCTGTCTGGCTAAAAAGCAGTAAATCCATGTATTCTCAAGTGTTGGATATAGTAATTCAGAATTCAGTTCCAAGTTAACTACTATATGTGGATTGTGGGTTTTTTGGTAGCTCTTACTGATGTTGTTTATTTAAAAGTTAAAATCAAATGTATTTTCTTCCCCTCAGTAACCAAAGTAAGGAGGCTTTCATTGACTGGGCGAGATACGATGATTCACAGGATCATTTTTGTGAACTTGATGGTAAAATGTTTAAGCTTTTTCAGAGTGTTTGTTTCATTGCTGTCTCTTAAAAAACACTTTAAAATAACAATTTTTGAAAAGTTTTATTTTTGTGCTAAATGGAGATGTGACAGATCATATAATCTTATGTGCAAAGAATGCAATTCTTTACAAGGAGCATTTGGTTGTCTACACAGTGCACATTCACTGTTACCCCCTGTTAGTATAGTGGACAGGAGACTTCTATAAAACTAAAAAAGAAGGTGAATGGGAGGAGTTTAGCATATATTTTTTAAAAAGCTTCTTACAAAAGAGTTGCATCTAGCACGAATATAAGACAAATTATTTGCACCTGACTCAGTTTCTTACTACTATATTATTTTTGCTGCTATTCTACAGTCTTTGCTTGGGCTGCATTTGTTCTTACGACCTTGCTATGTTTCCAAATCCTCTGCACTAAATTTACCCTTATTTGTAAAGACTTTCCTATTGTTAAAACATTAGGATACTAGATTGTCTTCCCTCTGATCCACATATGTGAGTCCTTTTATTTGCTTGTAACATTCAAAGCTCACAGTTTTTTTTTCAGATAACCATGAGAATTGCCAAGCTTGAGAATGACTGCTAAAGGCCTTTTCAGTAAATACCTTAGGAAGTGGTCTGTGCTAGGAAGACTTAGGGCATAATGCAAGATGTTTTAATTTACCTTTAGGCTAATGTTTAGTGTCACCTGGGAAAGTAGTAGCTGTAGTGGACTTACCAACTGCAGTTCTCTTTCAGCATTTCTGCTGTGTCTTATCTCTGAAAGTTTTCTATGTGAATTGTTTCTGTAATAAATATTTGATGAGCATTACTGTAGATCTGAACTGTTATATGCAGTAAGCTGCTGTTGTCTCTACTATCTTCAAGCTGCCTTACTTAAGAAGACTCGGTTAGGAAAGGTATAGTTTAAGAGCATTTCTTTTAGAAGTAATGCTTACTTAAGTAGTTCCTGATTCTACCTCCATCCCTCCTTACTTCATGCCCTGCTGAAGGAGGGTGTACTGCCCCTAGCTGCGTTCTTCCAGTGCTTTTTTTTTTTTTTTGCTCTGGTGTGCATCTTTCTGCAGGGTAAGCTGATTCAGGGTAAGCTGATAGCAAGAAAATAAGTTGACATCTCCCTGACATCTCCCAGATTGTTGGGATGAACTGGTGTATTAGGTGAGTTTGGGAGCTGGAGCAGGAAGAGGTGAGAGAGAAGAACTTTCTTTACAAGGTAGAAACTCTTGTTCTCTTGCTCTCCCCTCTTCCTGGTAATGAGAGCACTCTTAATTCACTCAACTGTAGCACAAAACCATATAATCAGTTTTACTTTTTACTATTTTTTTTGTTGCACTTAATGCTAAACTAGATAAGGGAATTGATCTAGCTGAAAAAAACTTCATAACCCAGGTCAGCTTTCCATCCTTCTTTTGCACTGCCCCACAGACTCAGTTGTATGAGAAGAAAAAGTGGAGACCTGAAGTGACCAGGAAGTGTAGGAACTGCTTAGGTTAACCATGTTGTCAGAGAAATAAACAAAGCTGTAATTTCTCTGTCACATCTGGCACTTGCTGTGGTGTTGTGCGTTTTGTCTGTCTCTTCTCTTTGTTTTTGATACTACTGCTGAAGCGATGCTTGACTGCTCGTGCAGAATCATCTCTTCTTTTTAGAGCAGTTTTCACTCTCTGTTTTTGTGGCTTTTTTCAACATCTGAGGAAATGCTCGGTGGTACTGCTTGGCCTATTCCTATGAATAAGTCTCTGGACTACTGGCTTGTATTGTATGTGGGTTTTCTTAAGCATGAGTTGCTCTTGACCTAGAATTTTCAGAGGAGTGAATTCCTCCTGCTTTTTACTAGTTGTAGCTCAAAACTGAAGTTTCTATTCACATGGAGTTTTCAAGCAGAGAGGGTGCTATTTCACAGTTTTCTTTGGATCTGTTGGCTGAATTTGTAGTGAACTTCAGAGATGAGGGTTATAACTTGTTGAAATGCTGCTTAAATAACATGTTTCTTGCCATAACCAACAGAGCGCTCTGCAATATGCTGGAAGTTTGCTCGATTAAGCAATGTGACCCAGACTTTCTGACAGCACACAAGGGTATCTTGGGAAAAAAGTGATTTAGCCAATAAATATACAATATGTACCAACAACAAGATCCACTTTGACCCTGTCTTTATTAAGAAGCCCCCTGTTGTGGTTTAGCCCATCAGGCAGCTAAAACAACTGTGAGCCCTTTGCTCACTCCCCAGTGGGATGGTGGAGAGAATTTAAAAAAAAAAAAAAAGTAAAACTTGTGGCTGAGATAAAGACAGTTTAATAGGACAGGAAAGGAAAAGAATAATAATAATAGTGATAAAAGAATATACAAAACAAGAGGTGCGCAGCACAACTGCTCACCACCCACTGACCAATGCTCATCTAGTTCCTGAGCCGTGGCACCTCCTGGCCAAGTTCCCCATTTATATACTGAGCATCAGTTATATGGTATGGAATATCCCTTTGGCCAGTTTGGGTCAGCTGTCCAGCTCTGCCCCCTCCCAGCTTCTTGCCAGCACGGCGTGAGAAGCTGAAAAGTCCTTGACTACTGTAAGCACTACTTAGCAACATCAGTGTGTTATCAGCATTGTTCTCATACTAAAACCAAAACACAGCACTATACCAGCTACTAGGAAGAAAATTAACTCTATTCCAGCTGAAACCAGGACACCCCTGTAGCAGTATAGCCATTTTAAAAAAACCCAAACCTCACCCCAATCAAATACTGCCAGGCAAATAAACTCTGAATTTTAAGCCCATTTAAAGCAAAACACTGTTTATATCTCTAGCATAGGATGAGAACACATGCATGACAAGAGTTTATGGTGGAGTTGAAGGCATATTGAATGTGTTCAGACATTGTAGAAATTTTGGCCACACAAGACACTTTGGAATAAATTTTATACTTTTGTGCTTCCTGTTCAGGTGTATGTAACTGTAACTTTACATATAAGGCATTTATAATTCAACTGGAAGACAGAATAGTATTTTATAAAGACCTCTTGTTTATATTTAATTCTATGTGACTGATTTTTTAAATTGAATCTTTTTTAAATGATCAATTAGAAGGTCTAACAAAAGGTTTCCTATTTAGATGAAAGATCTCCAGATGCACAGTATGTGGATTTGCTGCTGAATCCAGAACGTTACACTGGATACAAGGGGCCTTCTGCTTGGAGAGTGTGGAACAGCATCTATGAAGAAAACTGCTTCAAGTAATTGGGAGGGAGAGGAAGCCTATTTCTTATACCTGTGCTCCAGTTTGGCTTAAAACTGATTTTTGTGTTTTCTAACTTATTTTCTAGGCCTCGATCTGTCTATCGTCCTTTAAATCCACTGGCACCTAGTAGGGGTGGGTCTTGCCTGTTTCATTTTCTAATGCAGTTCTTTTAACATAGTGACTATTGCAGTACAAGTGATAACAAAAATCTTCAGTCAGGGAGCTAACATGAAAACTACAGTAAGTCTCAGACTGTTTAGTAAGTGTCACAGTAATTTTCCAATTTTGTCTGGAAGGAGCTAAAATTCAACAAAAATTTCAGCACTCTTGTATTCTTCCCTTGTCCTTTTCTTCTAAAGCATTTAATTTAATCACTTTAGCTCATAGTCATTACTTAGTGTAATGTAGCTGTACATTTTCCATCCATAATGTTTAGTGTATTACAAGTATACAAACAATTGCATTATTTGAAGAAAGAGTGGATACTTAGGAAGATTTAGTTATCTGCAAGAATGTTAAAAAAAAAGAAAAGGTATGCCAATGACTTGAGTTTTAAGTTTTCAAATTTAAATAAAAAACTGTAACCTAGTGTTCCAAGTTAATCTGCTTTCCCCTGTTAATGTGTCTCATTTCCCTTAAAAATTAACTATTAGCCAATAGATAATATAGAAAATATCAGCACACATTATAAAATCAAGATAGCTTTTAGTAATTATAAATATTGAGATAATATATTGCTGCTATACACAAATAAATAGAATCATAAGAGCAGTTTAACTCAAGGATTGGAATTTCAGAAAGGAGTACTGGTCAGATTGTTGAATAATGTAAACTCAAGAAGAAGACTTCCTAACCATCCTTCTGAAGCTAAAACACAGCTTTTAAGAATATGTAAATCAGATGCTACTAAGATTTAAAATACTTAGTGACTTTCATTATTATAATGTGTTTAGCCACAGGTGGTCTTGAGGAGGAGGAAGAAGATGGAAAGTAGCCTATTTTTTTGTAGATTAAATAAGGTTTCTTGCACTTTATTAGTTTGTAGTAAAGTCTGTGTTTCATTACTGCTTTGCTGTGGAAATTATCTTTTTAATGCTTATGGATTTTTTTTTTTTTTCCCTCTAAGGAGGAGATGATGGTAAGTTATCTTATTTTGCTTGACCTGTAGAAATGAAGTAAGCATTAAAGAGTTTTGGACATCTAATTTATTCACTTTATTGCCATTGCATTAGAGGGCAGGGGAGTTATGTTTTTATGCAGATGATTGATCAGAAAATGTTTTTATTGGGATAATTATTTTATTCTGAGTAGGGGCAAGGAGTGGATAAGAGCAAGATACAGTTCTGTTGTTGGTTCTTATCCTTGTAACAGAATATGTGTTGTGATAATGTTATTAGTGAGATAACTGGAGATGCATGAATTAAAGGATCCTTGGGTCTTCCTCCAGAGACTGCCCCATCATTGATGTCAGATCTCTTAAAAGAAGAGGGGTGTCTTTTTGTGTACTTTCTTGAATGTCTTTGATTTTTGCAAAGGTGGGCAGAGGGTGGGGGAAACAGGATTTGGTCTGTGCAGTGAGACAGACTTAAAGATTTTTTCAGTCAAAAGATCTAAGCCTCCAGGAAACGTTCCGACAGCAGCAGTCAGGGTAAGGGCTCTCAGATAGAATTTCAGTCTTCTGTCACGTCTTTCACCACAAGTGCATACGATCAGGCTTGAGCTTTCATGCGCTTCTGAACGCCCTGACCCGTAGCTTAGTTGTGCTCATTCTTGTAGGTTTCGTATTCTGACCCCAACAGAATTGGAGACACACTGAAGCAACTTAACCTGGAAGTCACTTCATTGTCTATTCTCACTTTAATAGCTATATTATTTAGCTATATGTCCAGGTGGCAGCTAGCGTTAGTATTCTTAGTAATATAAAGATACGGTAATGTTGAAAATTAATACTCTTCATTTGACTGTGTTCTTTGTATTTACAGGAGAATCTTTCTACACATGGCTAGAAGGTAAAGCCTCTTGGATGGGTTAATAAAATGTTAAATTCCCTAGAAGAAACACTATAGTATTTATTTCTTCTCCCTAAATATTTTTCATAGTGTAGGCTTTTTAATAAATTGTGCAGAACTTCTGTGTGTCATTCAAAGAATTTTATTTTTTTTTTAGGATCTTTGGAAACCTCCTCTTTTATTTAGGTCATATACTCCTTAAGCCCTTCAGTTTAACCCATCTTATAAAGGGCGAGTTCACCTCAATACGAGTTATATTGAATTTTCTGCTCATTTTAGGCATTTAAGCAGGGATATGGTTATTAGTAACACTGCGATTTGAAAACAGCTTTAAAAAAGCTTTAAAGTTTTAGATGGTTCTGTTCCCAGTGTATAAATTAATGTAAGTATAATGTGTGTTCAGAAGGCAAAGCAATTTGCTTTTTATTCATATCTAAATGGAACTTATTAGAGTGGTAGCAGTCATAATTGCATTTTGGAGGTGTGCAGAAAAGTAAATGAGTTAAGTGTACTTAATTTTAAACTTAGTTCATTCTACCTTTTATAAGCCTTTACTCCTTTACTTGTGTAGTTGGAAATCTCTAGCTGGTGCTGTTGTAGGTGAGCATACAAATAAAAGTGCCTTGGAAAACGTGATGTCTGTAAATTAGGCCATATCTCGGCTTCACCATCAGCTCTTTTGGCTTCCGTTTGTGGAGTTTGGAGTGGCAGGGATGTCACCCAAACATATCTTTTAGAAGGGAAAAAACTCCCAAATTACAAGTGTAGTCTCTGTCTCTGGGTCAGTGGTATTATAAGTAATTTCTGCATTTTAATTATATTTTGTCAACCCAATGCCATTATGTTTCTGTTTATGCTGTAGAAGTCTGTAGCCATCAAAGTAATATTTTTCAAGGTTTTCCTCTGTGCATTTAAATCTTCAGTGAATTTACAGCAGAGCTGGGAAGAAATGTTTTGCTGTTTTCTAATGCTGTAAGGTTTTCTGGGTTTTTTGATGTTTTCCTGTAAGGTCACTACTCTAATTCAGTGGAAGCTTTAATTCTAATTAGGATGGGCCACAGTACAATTCTAGTTTCTAGACTGTCAAAATTTGAGACTATTTCAAATTTATTGCTCAAACAATGTAAGTATCTTATTTTTGTGTGACAATTTATCTGTACTAATTGACCAGATACTTATTTGACTGTATTTATTAGAACACTAAAATACCAAGTAAGAAATGTCAAACTTCATTCTTAGTACTTCTTTATATAAAAAATAAGTTTTCCTGTGATGGGTATAAGGGCTTGTTAATGCTGAAGTACTGTAATTGTAACTCTTGAAAGTTAAACAATGCAGACTTGCATCACTGAAATGTCAAGGTATATTCATTTTAATACATTATTTCCAGTATTTAGTTTGGGGTCTGTTTGTCTTTTTTCCTGGACAGGTCTTTGCCTTGAGAAAAGAGTGTTTTATAAACTCATTTCAGGACTTCATGCTAGCATCAACTTGCATCTGTGTGCAAATTATCTTCTTGAAGGTAATCTAAGTCTAGGTAAAATTGCTGAATGTAATTCTACAATATTTGTAACAATTTTTTTTCCTGAAAATTTTGTATGTGTACTTAGTTGCGTTCTTTTTCTAAATAATGTGTGTTTTACTCCCTTTTTTCCTCTGTGTAGAAACCTGGGGGAAGCCTCGCTGGGGACCGAATGTGAAAGAGTTCACTCGCCGCTTTGACCCTATTGAAACAAAAGGAGAAGGACCAAGGAGGCTCAAAAATTTGTATTTCTTATATTTGATAGAGCTGCGTGCTTTGTCAAAGGTTGCACCATACTTTGAGCGTTCAGTTGTTGACCTTTACACTGGAAATGGCCATGAAGATGCTGAATCTAAAGCTCTCTTACTAGACATCTTCAGGGATACAAAGTAAGGCATAAGATTTCTTTTTATCAGTAGTTTTAAATGATCACTTATATTCACAAGTGCAAACAGATGACTTCTTGGTGGGACAGAACAAGGAGGAGAGTGGAATGAGGAAATAAGATTAAGTAATGGGAGAGAACAAGAGGAATTTGTACATTTGACAGGAAGAGACAAATATTTTTGAGGTTTGAGTATACCAATCTTAAAAAAACCCCAACCAAACAAAAAAACCCCCACAAACAAACAAAAAGTACCAGAAAACCCACCACACAACACCTTGGGCTACTCCCTGTTTGTGGCTTTTTCTGATTCTTCAGTGTAAGAGGCACATGATTTATTTTGGAAAGGAAAATAGTGTGCATGTAGTCTTTTAACAGTCCAGTAAGTAATCCAGCTTTTATCACAGACTTAAGCTCTGGGGTTTTAGCCATCCCTTCTTCCTTCTGTCCCTCATCATAATCTTTCTAAGTATTTGAAATATGGTCAGTCAATGATCAGCTGAAAGGCAAACATGAAGGCAATTTCGGTGTATATTAGAAAGAAATCGTGATCCGTGGAAATGGAGTGAAGAAAATTCTCCATAAAACTAAATAACAGATTTCATGTTGCAGTGATTGAATAGTAAAACTGATACTCTTCAGTAAATTTTTAAGAGCTATTCTGCAAAGACTAGGAGCTCTGAAAAGTATTTAACATTGACAACATCAGCTGCTCACCAAGCTTGATGCAGCACTGTAGTTTATGCCAGCAATTGTGGGTTTTTTTGCATTTTGTCTTTATTAGGTCCTTCCATATGCACTTTGATGAGAAGTCTATGTTTGCTGGAGATAAAAAAGGAGCCAAGTCATTAAAGGTAAAGCTATTTTTTCCTGAATGACATCCAAAATACCCATTTTGGAATCAAATTGTGTTATTTTAGAAAACCTCTCTACCTATCAGAAGCATACTGCTAAGAGAAGAAAAGGCAGGGCTAAAAACTTAGAATTGTATCTGAGGCCTCTTAATCTACTTTGTAGTAAATTAATGCAAGGTGTTGTCCTGAGCCAAGAAGACTGAAATCTCTGCTTTAGTGCCTTGGATCTGCTGTCAGACTGTGGTGAGGCAAATTAGTTGAATTGGTATTGCCAGTAGATGCAATGGTGTTTTTTAAATAGAGTATCTGTTTCACATAAGCATCTCAAAAAACCTCAGTGATGTTTCCTTAAAAAACAGATGCTTTCTACAGTATAATATAATATGATACAATATGATACATAACATTAGAAAAGCATAGTTCCTAGACAGGGGAACCTAATGTGAATGCTGCTGTTACCTAGGAACTTCCAGCGTTAACACGCTGGTGTTCGGATTGGTACGCACTGCAGTTCCACAGTTGGAGCGTGCCTAGTAATAAAGGTCTGTTTTAATACTTACTAACACTTTTAATACTTATTTCAGTAATAATTTGGAATTCAGCATTAGAAAGAATGTTATTAGAAAGGTGCCAGTAGTTCATCAACCAAGCTAGTGTTTTTCTGACCTTTAATTGAAATCATCTTAATTAGTTCTGTGCTGTGCTTGCTTACACTCTGAAGCTGCCAAGCAACAATTTACCTGTAGCTTTGAACAGGAAATGTATGTTGTGAATTGTTTGCCTGTTTGTCAACAAGGTAGGTTGGTTCAAAAGGGATTTGAATAATGGAAGAAAAATTGGGCAGGGACACGTACAGTACTTAGAGCTCAGGAAATTTTGAGCAAGTTGCTAGAAACTCAGCTTACAGAATCCAAGCATTAAATTGATTGGATGAATTGGATTGGATGAATACTTCATGTCCTGTATTCTGGGTTTGTTTTGTTTTGGGTTTTTTTGACAAATTGACTATTAGCAGTGGCTGGAAGCAAGATTCTGGGTTTATGTGGATCTTTATGGCCTGACCACATATGGTAGTGGTTCTGTTAAGTTTTAGTAATACAGAATTAATAATTCTAGTGGGTACTAGATTAGTTAACCTTCTGTTTTTGTAAAACTAAGAGGTACTTTAACTTAACCTTTTTTATTTTGCTTTTAACTGATAGGAAGAATTCAGATTGCATTTCAAGAACATATCCCGCATAATGGATTGTGTTGGATGTGATAAATGCAGGCTGTGGGGCAAACTGCAGGTACGGTTTATGTGTGTGTGCATGGCTGGGAGGGGAGGTTAGAAGATAAGAGGCATTCTGCCAAACTGAGAGAGATGCTTAACTTAGCATTCCGACTTTCTGCAGGTGGTTGGTCTTAGATATCCTAGCCTGTATATTAAAAATAGACATATGTTTAGTTCACTGTTAAACAATTGTTTAAAAAAAAGTGTTAAAAAATATTTTGTTTAGTCAACAGCTATGTAGTTTACTGAAAGGTATAGTTTGTATTTTCCAAAAAGAAAGTATTTAAAGCAGATGCTTCACTGCAAAGTCTTACTGGCAGTCAGTATCTTATTTGTAGTCGGTGACCAGATGAGCCTTGTAGAATCACCTGTGGGAAGCCTTCTTGGAAATACGGCACTTGCTTAATTGTTAGACAATCCAGCATGAGATTTCACTCACAGATTGAGGCATAAGAAAAAGAAGTAATTCAGATTTTCCCAATTTATACAGAAGGCAGCAAATGACTGCAAAAGTAAACACTGAAAGCCGAAAAACAGAATTTAAGTTTCTAGATCCTTGTTATTTTTATTTGATTTAGAATGAGATTTTAAAACTCAAGACTAATGTTAAGGCCAGACTGAGAATAGTTGTTACTTTGGGTTTCCTGCTGTACTACTCTGCTGTAGAGCATTAAGCTTATCAGAGTTCAGTTTTCAAATAAATTTATAACATCAAAAATTTGGTGATCTCTGCTGAATTTCCAGAGTCATGCTTCTGATCTATTACTGTCTTTTTTCCTTCTCACACAAAATGAAATAGGGCCAGATTTCCTGACCTATGAAATTCACTTGTAGACAGGATCAACCATTTTTCGTCAAAATCCAGTGGTTGTTTCTGTAGCCCGATTAAAAGGGGAAATAAGAATAGCTGCTTCTGTTCTATTTCTGTGTAGAAAATAGAGGTTGAAACTGAAACTGCAATGTCTGCCACTGGGACTGGAGGTAGAAAAAGCAGAAGTGTTGTGGTATCTCATAATAAAACCTAGTTTGACTTGGAAGGGGGAGGGGAGAAGAAGGGGGAGTTCTGATTCAATGGCTTCTGCAGCAGTGAGGCACCTGTAAGGTGCGGGGCAGGAGGGAGCTGGAAGTGGTGTGACAGGCATGCTTTCATATGCATCTGGTGTGGCTGAGAAGAGATGGGAAAGGAAGAGATTAAAAAGATGAGGATGAAGAGCAAGTATACCTGAGGAAATAAGTGTTCTTAAAATAAGTGACTGAACCTGGCATAGCGTTGATGGCATGCATTTGTATTATTGTTCTGGTTTGTGTGCAGTTACTTGGGTTGAGGAAGTGTCAATATATAATAATTGGTACTACAGTTTGCCTAGATTAGTAATTTTTTAACTTTTTTACAGTTTTCTGGGAGTTCAAAGGAGTGATCTTATTGATGTTAAAACACTGGATTTTTCTTGTAGACTCAAGGCTTAGGAACTGCCCTGAAGATCTTGTTTTCTGAGAAAGAAATACAGAGCCTTCCTGAGAATAGCCCATCAAAAGGTTTTCAACTCACGCGCCAAGAAATAGTTGCTCTTATAAATGCCTTTGGAAGGTAAGATTCTATCACTTTTATAGTAGAAAAGCTCTAAAATGTCAGTGTTGACACTCAAGGTCTGTGGAAAGATGATAATTGTACATGTCGCTGTGTTGGGATCCAATTCATCTATATATCTCAAATCTTATAAATTCCATCTTGTGGAAGCTGGATTTAAATCTCAAACAGCCTTAAGCATTACCCTTTGGGTATGTCTCCACAGTTTTTGACACTGAGTAGAGCTATTCTACTTTTTTTTTTAATTTCTGTTTTAAATGTGTGTATGTTAAAAGTAGTGAAAAGGGAGAAAATGACTTAGAGTTTTTATAACACTGTTGTTTAGCCCTTAGGCTTTTGTATTTTTGTGTATGATGTGATTATTTTTGTTAAAACTTTAATTTTGATTAATTTTTTTGAAAATGAGGTAAATTTTTGCCCCATTCAAGTGATCAAATAAAACATTTTAACAGCTTTAAAAGATGTGTAGAACTTGCTTTGTTTGTTCATCAGACTAGTTCTTCAGATCTTGAATATAACAATCTGATCCGGTTTAAAAGAATGTAATTAATGTTTATTACCTCTGAGGAGAGATTTTTTAGATGTCTAATGAAGTCAGGAAAATGTAAAATATATCTAAACTTTAATCCCTGTAATATATTATGTAAATATATTGGAGAATCAGTAGATCTTTTGAGGGAAAGCAGTATCTTAGTATTTGAAACAGAACAGTGTTTAAAAAAAAAAAAGAACAGAAAGCCCCCATGATGATTTGCACTTCTCTTTCACACTTGACTTACTAACACTTAAGGGGTTTTTGTTTTACAGGCTTTCCACAAGTATAAGAGAGTTGCAGAATTTTAAAGTTTTATTACAACAAACTAGGTAATGAAGGCCTTTGCACAACCCACTAGTGAAGACCATTTACATGACTGCATTGAGCAGAAGGAATTGATCCTTACAGGAGTCACATGAACTGATAAAAAGTAAAATCAAATACCAACTTGAATATTTATGTTTAAACTAGGAACGGTTATTAATTGGAGAAGATATTTATGAATGATATATATAGTTTTTAAATGTGTAAATTATATTGATCTGTTTATTTTTAAGTTCTCTGCTCACATTTCTGTTGTACTGAAACTTCATAACTTCTGTTTTATTTCCTTGTCTGTTTGAGGGGATTGTTTTATATGAAAACATATGTACCTCCACCCTGCCTTGGCCTGTCCTGAGAGAGGTGCTCCACCTCTCGCCACTCCCCAGTACTGAGCTTCAGTATATTCTGAGGATTGGGTATGCTGATTCTGGCAGTCTAAAAGAAAAAAGCAAAACAAAAACCAAACACAGAAAAGGAAATAAGGCTCTTGCCGAGTTGTGACTTACTGTAATAATGAAACTTACTTAAAAATGGGAAATTCGCTGAGCAGAACATTTTCTTTCATGCTGAGCTCCTTTGCATCAGGCCGATACAATTGTTTTTTCTTTCCTTATGTGCTGCTTTTTAGAATTTTCTTTTTTCTTTAAAATAACCACCCTGTCTCTGATGCAGCACAGTTGGAAGTGACTTTTCCACAGCCCCTTGGCTACCTGCCTTTGTTTGGGGGTGAGGGTAAGGGCAGGGGGAGATGGTTAGTGGAGTGCTGCTAGCTGAAAAGCCTCATCAGTCAAATTCACATCTAGACCATTTTATTTTCTACATTGTAATCACAAGTTCTGTTTCCAGAAATTGTCTTTTTAATGTCTAAAATGTTAAAATAGCACACTTTGGTCTCTGAGCTGTGGAAGTAGATTTGCTTTTTATGGGTTATGTTTTAGTGCTGTATTAAAAGGTCAGTGCAAAAAGTAAGAACTTGTTTTTGTAGTCACTTTTAAAAAAAGATGCTTTTTAAAATTCATAACCACACTGATATTTAATACCACATACTCTATCTATGCAATCCCTAACTGTATCTTCATTAAAAGGATATTCAGCGTAATAAAACGGGTATGTTAATAACGTAACTTTCATAAGAAATTACTCGTGTATCATTGTCCACAAATGTCAGTGATAACTTGCCATTGTCCAAAACAGAATTCAGAAACGGCACTACTGAGTAGTAGCAACCAAGTACTGGTTTAAATTTAAAATGAAGTAATAGGGTTTTTTAAACCAGCATGTTTCAAAATGAAGTCAGGAGTTATGAATGTAGGAAGTGCTGGTACAGTGTAGATACATCTCTTGTTTTAAAAAATAATTCTTCACAAAATAAAGTGCTCTTATACATTTTTCACCCTAGCAGATATTGAGTGACCTGTTTATATAATTGATTGTAACTGTATTGGCTTCCATAGCATGTCCTTTGCAGCTGAGATTTTCTGAAAGCTGGAATAGGCTCTGTGTCCTTTGTTTCCAGACTAGCCTCAAATTTCTACCTGACTGGAAATGAGAGATTATCCTGCTGACACTTGGTATTCTAAAAAATACTGTTTCTCAAGAAAGTAAACCCTCTTGAGTCAAACTGGGATAAGCTAAATGAAAGGAAAAAAAAAGGGGGGGAGGGGAGGGAGTGGACCACAAACCAACTCTACAAAAGTTTTGGTGATAGTGGCACAAATTGGCAATGAACTGGTATCCAGTTGTAAGCTCCTGTTTAAGCCAGTAGGTAATTTAACATGCTGTTAGAGAAAGCTGATGCCAGTCTGGATATGTTCTTACTCAGCAGCCTCTCTTGCCTGTGGGTGCCCATGTCTGAGCAAGTCACCACAGGCTTCTTTTTTCTAGTTAATGGAGAAGGGCAGATGATCTCTAGGTGGATTCATCTGGTCTGTTCTGAGCTCTGTATGATGCACTCTAGGCTGCAGTGATCTGCACCCTAGAGTTTATTTTTCTCCATTAAATTGAAGTGGAAATCTAGGTAACTAGCCCGGATGTGAACAGCTGTGTTTGGCAAATGAGTTACAGCTTGAGTATCTAACTCTGCTGAGTAATTGTATATATTGAAAGTTTGTCTTTTTCAGTTGGCCATTAATTCCTTGCCTTTTGGATTGACCTGCAAGGGCTAGAACCTGTAGGCTCACTTGTGTGAAGAATGCTGTATAGCTGGGATTTATCTGTATTATTATATATTATAGTGCCTAAAGCTTTAGGCAGGATTTTCTAGTTGAAAATAAATTGTGTTGTCTGTGCTGCCCAAGGAAGGACCTGAGACTCAAAATTGTTTCTTCCCTTTTTCCCCTTGCTTTGTGGGGAAAGTTAATTGCTTCCAACCTTCTTCTGGGGATGCAACTTGCTATTTTCCTTTTTTCCCACCTGTGCCTGGCTAAAATCTCTGGACACTGAAGCAGCAGTACATACTAGCATCATGCACTTGCTCACGGGACAGGTGAGAGATTCACTCGCAGATCTTGGGCACCTGCTCCTTGCAACCTTCATTGTCACAATGCAGGCAAGGTTAACACCATTGGGTGAGGACAGGAAGAGATGGGAAGCTTCTGTTCTTTTCCTTTGTGTCATGAAAACACAGGAATGCAGCTGAACAGCAAATTCTGTGTACAGGGAAGTTCTGTTGCATTTGAAGGTACATCTCACTTGGTGATCAAATATGGAAGGCATTTCATTTCACTCTCATTGTAGAATATAGGACATAATTTTTTTCCTGTTACGAATCTAGTTAAAACAATTCTCCTGTCATCTTTTTAATTGTATTTGATGTACATTCTGTGACTCTGCTGCCTATGAAGTTTTGCCATGTGAGTCAGATGACTTGGTTCTTTTTATGTTAAATTAAATTTTAGAAATTTACAGACCTGTTTTTATACTAAAGGGTAAGGTTAGTGACACTGTCCATGACCTGTAAACTGTTTTAAATTCCAGCTCGCTGTTGGACATCAGCTTGTCAACAATGTCTGCCATTCTTTTCAGAGTAAAAGTACATGTCCTTGTACAAATGACACAATGATTGTAATCCCAGAGGTAGTGAGAAGACAAAAATGTTTCATTTTCCCCAAGTCATGAAGACTTATGTGAAAAGTTAAAAAAGACTTGGTGCAAACTGCACAGGATACAATGTAGGGTGCTGTTCCTGAACAACTTCCTCTTCAGTGCCTGAGGAGGAAGGTGAGAATATAGATTTAAAACAGTAAAATACAGAGACTTGTGTAAGCCGGAATAACAAGTGTTTTCCTACTTAAGCTGATGATTTGTGCTGTATGTCATTGTACGTGCATGAAATACACTGTGCCACACTTTTTCAAGTTGTGTTTTGATGGTTGGATTGCCTTTATCTGACCTTGCATTCTGCTTTTCTGGGAAATTACCTGTAATATGTTGTAAATAATCTAGATGCTTATGTTTATAAAGTAGCAATCAGGAATTTATCACTTTACAATTCCCTCCATATAGCTACCCTATTAAAATGTAATATTTATTAAAATCAAAATCAATGTTGGAACTGCTTACTGAGATCTATCTAAACACTTCTGAATCTTTGCTATGTTTGAATCTATAAAATGTGAATTAAAGTATTTTCTGCTACAACTTATTTTTGTGAGTGTAATTTTGGGGGTTTCATTTTAAAATAATTTTTTTACTTTTCATTTCATTTACCTTTCAACTACACTTGGTGGAAATTATATAACTTAAATTATTTAAATGTCACTCATTTAAACTTAAGATGAGGGGCAGGCTTTCATTCCCACTTTAATTCCATACAAAAGAATGTAACCTGTGTACCTGTTGCTGTTTACAGTGCCTTGTAGCGTGTCAGCACATCAGAAATTCATGTGGCAGAATTGCAATGTGTTTCTCTATGAATATGGCCAGCTTTAGGCACTGTTTGAGTCCAATTGTTTTAAGGGGCAAAAAGGCTTATTTTGAAATGAAGTTGGGTCCTTTCTGTCCTTTTCTCAGAATAGCTTATAAAATCAATTTTAAAAATATTTTTTCTGGTTGATTTACCCAGTGGGGTGCTTCATGTGAGATTATTCCCCCTAAAGGGCTTCTGAAGCTTTGATTCATTCCATGTATGTATTTTTAACAAATTATCTTACTAAAAATTTGATACACGTATTTTATCCTCAGTTGAGGTGGGTACCTCAAGTGAAGGTGATTATACTGATTTAATTTAAATTTAAGATTTTACCTTTCACACTGTTGTTTAAATCTCCTGTGTGTGAGAGTATTTAATTCATTATTATTATGATTGGTTATAGTCACTTGTAATCCCACTTTTTTGCACATGTACTGTGGCACAGGGATCAAGCTTGTTTTAAGCGCAGAATTCTCCCAATTAAATTTTTGCTGTGAAGCTCTATCTACTGTGAAGAAAATGTTATTCCTGCAGTCTTTTCTTGCACTAGGTCTTCAGGCAGTTTTGTACAAACATGATTTTATTAAACGTTTTGGAGTTCTACAATTTTTGTTCTTCTCCCAGCCCTGTGGCAGCTTTTTAAATCTCTGGCCAATAGTTTAATTGGCTTTTTTTTTTTTTTTTCTTCAATTAACATTCAGGAGGAAGTGAAGAGACTACTGGAAGCTCTGGAGGGCAAACAGTTGGCAGGGCACTTCTGCCAGAGGCGAGGCTTGTGCTTTGATTTTACCGTAAGGGCCCCAAAAGAAGGGTTGGCATGAGAGTGTGGCACGACCATGCTTTTGTCTTCCAAGCAGACCTGATCACATCTACTTCCCATCCCTTCTTTTTTTCCCCATATACCCTCTGTGAAATGCCTATGAAAATTCTCTACTTCTTGTACTTCCTGAAGTTGAATATAAGGAGAACATCAAGCCTGTCCACCATTTGGGGATGCTATAGTACACCTCCAGTGAACTACCTTTACAGAAGTAAAGAAAAGACAAGAAAAAAAGAAATTATGTTTTTCTCCTATGGAAATGTGGATTGAATTACAATATTCTTTTCACATGGGGAAGGAGAAAGAGATGCTGGGGGTGCAGAATTCTTCACAGTAGAGCACACCAGTCAATAAAAAGACCTGAAGTAGAGTTTGGGTTCCTGCTCACCTTAGATTAGCATTAATTATTTTTAGGCTTACTATATACAAATGTCACATATTAGAATGGTATTAATCCACCATTTCCACCACAAACCACCAAATTTATCCCTGAACATACAAGGCTGAAGCACAGCTCTGCTGGCCTTCTGCTCGTTATGCAGAATTTATCCTCTAAGTTTACTTGAGGTTTTTCTGCTTTAGGTATTCCTGGCTCTTGTTCCCAGACTGCACTTCCTAGGTTTCTGGTAAAGTACGTAAGTAAGTGCTGTGATATGTTCCCATCCCCTGGCTAGGTGTTTGACTTACTCTCTATATAATACACCTAGAAATGACTGACTGACATGATCACATCACTTTAATTTTTCAAACTTGCAAATTTTCAGCCTGTTCTGCAGTCACAGATGCCCGTCTCTACTGTTCTGAGACTGTCCCTAGAGCTGCTGAGAAGGTAAGAGTTTTCTTTCTTAGAAGAATGCAGTGTGTTTTGAGATCCATGTTTAGCCTCCAAGCATCTTGCCACATTGAGTAAGCAAGCAGTGACGATCCAAAGAGTAAATTGTGCTCCGAGATTGTAGCAGTAACTTGAAAAGACAGTATTTAATTGGGCTGATATTTTTGCCTTACAGGCTCTTATGTGCACATAAGAATTGCTACTGTCACGCACTTGAGCAACCCATTCATGTGTTTACAGTATATTCATCATAATCATGTATTTCTAACCTAATACACAGTGTAAAAATAAAAACACTTAGAAAATAATTATGCCATTTCACTTCATGAAATTTGCTCTTTTAAAATGAGCATTAAATGATTAAATTATACCCTCTAACAACTCTATTCAGAGCCAAAAATACCATGGCTTAGAACAAGGTATTAATTAGAACAGTCTTCAAAGTTTAAATCATTAGCTTATACTTCTCCTTGAACTATGAAAAGCTTGTGGCAAAGACAAGTTCTTCATTTATCTGTGCACAGGAGCACTTCTGAAAACCAAATGGTGAAGAAAAATTGCTAAGCTTTGTTTTTCAGAACATTTGTTTTAATATTGGAATGTCCTAGAATGCTGTAGTTGAGTGAAGTTATATAGGGCTCGGACGATCTGTGTCCAGTGCTGGATCTTGTTGGAGGGATCCTATGTAAGCCATGAAGCTGTTGTTGTGATGGCCCCAGTCATAGTAGTCTGGAGAGAAACTGAAAAAGAAAACAGAAGAATTAGTGACTGGCAGGTTGGTTCTGCAGATACCTGGTGAGTGAATGTGGGCGATGTGCAATCCCATAGGTGCAGTTCTCGTGCTGACACGCAAAAACAAAATAAAACCCCAACCAGGGGTTCAGGCAGTATGGAGTTTTCTGATCTGTCAGTCATTTTGGCCCAAGTGTTCTCAACTCACTGTTTCCTGATTCTTCTAGCTCACTAAATATCCTCCCCTTTCTGCTTCACTAATCCAGAAAGTGTTTGAAAACCCTACAAGTGGTGCTGCTAATCCGTGCCGAGTCCTAGCGCTGCAAGGACCTGTCGGCAAACCTGTGTGCGTGTGCAGGGGCCCGGTGCTCGGTGAGCCGCGCTGGCACGCGGGCTTTTCTCCCACAAGCAGCGTGAGACAACACGCACGGCTGGTTTGTGCCTGTGTTACTGGTGTGGCTGGTTCCCTCGTGTCTGTGAGCAGAAGGGAGGGTGCCTCCCAGCCTGGTACATGCCACCACCAGCATCCTCGGTGGGTTTAGGTACTATGTGGAAAACTCACACAGGGGTAGGATGGCTGGTAACTGTAAATAGTGAATATCCCACTCTACTGAGCCGTGGTTTGGGCTCAGAGACTGAGAGTGCACAATCTGAGCTCAGTGAGTGACAAGAACTAGATCTGGGGATGTTAGCTGCGCTTAGCGAGTCAGCCTTCATTTTAAGATGACTGATTACACTAATTGCTACTAGCATACAGTAGATACAGGAAGAAGCAAATGAGTAACACATGACTGAGCCTCCTTTCAGGGCAGGATGGTGTCCTGGCAGTGCCCTTCCTTCTCCACACTGGGTGCTATCATTCTTGCTGTGAACGGCTCCTTCTTGGAGGGGAATCCTTACCTAGGGCTCACAGTTACACAGAAAACAGGTTGTTTTGTGCCAGTCCTGGGATTATCACAGTTAGGTAGTAGATTCACGTAAGCTTTCAGCAGGTAGGAAAGCAAATTCCCCCTTAATTTCAGGTAGACCCCAAGACTTTTAGCCATGTTACAGGGTAAGCTAAGTTGGGAGGTGTCTCACCACCACCACTGCGAGCTGCTGCCTGTGCCGTTGAGCTTTTCCCTGCTCTCCCTGAAGACAGGGAGACAGCTGTTTTTCTAGGTTGCCTTGCTCACACACTTAAACTTCTTAGGCCACTCTTGGAAGAAACAGAGGGTGGAACATGCAATCCAAAGATCTGACCTGAGTTTTCCAAAGAACAGCATGCCGTTACAATTCTTAAATTATGTAATCATTTTTGTTCTGGTGTCCTTGCAGTCTCTGTGGGGCCCCTGGAGCCCCTCAGTCACTTCGTGCTGCCATTTCACTTCAGCTTCCCTCTTTCCTTTCCCTCACCCCCTGGAATGTATGGAACAATTGGAGCTAGACAATTTACATCAGTCTGACACACTGCAGAAGACTGATGTAAATTGTCTAGCTCCAGTTTATGTTACAGGAAGCCAGCAGTTCCCTCTTGTATCTCACCTGCCCTGTGCCCCCTGTGGTGCGATATTCCACGCTAGATCGTCATCGCTGTCGTATCTGCGAGGGTTGTCAAAGAAATAAGATCTGGGACTGAAGCCGTGGCTTGGGACCATTCCTGCGTTGGCCTGAGGGAAGGGAAACCTCAGTTAGTACTTGCAACAAATAGATGAACTGCTTGGTACCTCACTTCTAAAAGAAGTTGCTGCAGACTTAACCTCCTTGCTTCCAAAATAAAACAGGCAATTTCACATTTGCTGTAGACAATAGAAATATTTCTTCATTTTCTGTTTTTCTCCACCACTGCAGTGACAGTCTACTGATCCTAATGGCTTTTCCTTTTCCTTTCTTCTAGCTAACAGAGGCAACTCATTTCTGAAACTACACTCCAGTATGCATTTAACCTGTCTGCTGAATTCCTGTCCATCCTGGACGCTTTGTGCTTTTAGCCAGCTGACTTGAAGTGAGCAGTAGGGAGAAGCAGCTGAGGAGCTGAAGGATATGAAACATCTAGAGAGAATTGGTTTTACCTCCCAGATTTGTAACCCTCTCTCCTGGCACGTTACCTCCCTTGCTTCAGGAACTGATCATGCTGAACCTTGGCACCCTGCTTAATGAAACCACAGCTGAAAAGCCCCTTAGGACCTCTCTGAGCAATTTCAGTATCTATCATACAGTGCTGTGAGGGTCCAGTCCTAAGAAAAGGTCCTTTGATAAAACAGGGAAAGGAGTGTACATGTAACTCCTTCATTTACGAAACATTTTGCTTTTACTTCCCTATGAAGCAAAACAGAAAACACAAGATTCAAAAGGTCAGTCTGATTCTGGAAGCAGTGCAGAGGGACATCTAGGACTCAGCTGAGCCTCTTCCACTTCTCCACTGCTTCCATCCCCAGGGAACATGGTTCCTTGCATCTGTGGATAAGCCAGGATGACATCCTCTCCTTGGCCTTAAGCAGGAGAGCAGTTTAATCTCCCTCTGGTTTTTAGATGTTAAATAACTTTGACAAAGGTGAACTAAAAATAGGTCCATCTCTGTCATCTCCCCATCTCCAACATTTGTCTGGCTGAAGGTACAGCAAGGCAAAGGACCACATGCTGCAGTTACCCTGTGTCAGCACCAAAGCAGACAGACAGCTTGTCCCAGGCTATATTCATCTGTGGAGTGGAGCTTTACATTTGAATGCAGGCTGACTCTACTCAAAGTTTTTGTTTCTGAAGTCCTGAATGAAATATAAAACCAAAGAACTATTTATTGGGATTGTTCCTTATTAAGAATAAAGAATGTTTTGGATTTTTACTAAATCAGAGTTGTTGTTAAGGTTTTTTAACTGAAAGAGTTTTTTTTAAAAATTCTAACCCCATGCTTTCTGGCCAAGTCCTCAGCCACTGGACCATTTGTTACTTAACTGCTGTACCAGTTAGCCTACTGAACACATTAAAGTCCTTGGTCTCCCTCTTGTGGCATACTTGCACTGAAGTTCAGTTTTGCCTTGCTACAGAGCTTCTTCATTTTTTGTTTCTTTCTAACACTGTTGTTTCTGGTTTTCCACTTACCATGGTATTGTTCAGCAGAAATATTTGTCTTGTGTAGAAAGAAATCTATATATGACCTATCCACTATGACAGATAATCTCTATCCTAAAAAAGGTACCTATAAAAGAAGTGATATCACTGATTGGCTCATCTGAACTGTTCTTTATGAAGTTGGAGATTTAAGGCTTTCTGCAAATCACAATGCAAAAATGTAATGTTAAATGTGTTACTGCAGTGCTCTGCCTTATGAGAGAATGCTGCCTGTTTGACTCCATTTGAGCTCTCATTTGAGCTGGATTCCAAGTCTTTGTGTGATCAGCTTTTTGAAAGGAGAGATTAGACCACACCCTTTATTTTCTTTCTCCCGTGAGTCTCTCCCACGCTATCCAATGGTGACCACCAGGTCCAGCCTTACTAAACTCACTTTAAATGAGATCTCTCTGTGGTCAGTTTTTGGAAGAGCAGCCCCAGTGGACTGTACTTCTTCTCTTTGCAGTTGTCCTTAGGCTAACTCCTAAGCAGGAGCAGGCCTGAGAATTTTTTGTGATGGACACTGGCGTCCATGGGGTTTTTTTAGTGTGATGTCAGGTATCACAGGTGAACAGCAAGAAGAGCTTTATACAGGTGGGGATTTGTTACTTCCCTGTTCAGCTTGGCTTTATCATTGTTTCTGAAATTCTATGAGAATAAAGAATATCACATTCTCTAAAAAGTTATTCTATTAATTACTTTTCTTATTTGTGAATTTACCATTCACACCCTTCTTGGGGAATATTAGCTTTGGTTTGGCCTACAGAAACAGAGACATTCCCTCAGTAATCCTGGTGCAGGGCTGATATTCCCCATGTGTCTGTCAACCAGCATATGTTATGCTCACCTGGAGACGTTGCCTACAGCTATAAAAAGATGCTTGTCCATCTATTAACTACCTAGATATTAAGGATACTTATAGGGAATTATCCTTACAACTCACATCTTAATCTCTGCTCTGCTGAAGTAGTAAACAAAAATGTCAGCAAGTGCTTATTATGGCTATTGATCTTTGTAATGGAAACAATTCAGTGGGTACAGGGCTGAAAGAATTCAATCTATTATTTCATACATGCTGTTGAATAGTTAGCACACAACCATTTTCACTGCTATATGATAAAAGATCCCAGTTTTGGATAGCAAACTCCTTTTCCACTGACTCCAGTGAAGTACCATATTAACCCAAAGGGAAGACATTCCTAAATTTATGAAGTTTCCTGATTTTTAAGGTTAACTGCCTGAGAAACACCTTGTCTTCCTTTTGGGTAAATATGATGAGTTTCTCTCATGAGGACAGTGTAAAGAAGTGGGAAGTTTGTTTTGCTTTTATTCTGGCAATGACACATTGAAAAAGAGAAGTCAAAATGCAAAGAAGCAAACCTCCCTCAGAAGCTAAGCCCTCCAGACCTGCCTGGACTTCACACTAACAAATACACTAACAGATTCCACTTACTAGATCTTTTGTAGGGTTTCGGACACGGAAGAAATACACAACCAAGGAAGTCGGCAAGAGCTCCCAGATGAACAGGATCACACCGAACACTATGTAACCCGCGTCTCCCAACTGGCATTTCAGATCTGCCTGTTGAAAAGTCAAAGATAAAAATGTTTAAAAACAAAGATGGCAGCTCATTTAAAATGTGCAGAAGGCAACATGTTTTCTTATAAAGACCTGAATTTAAGTGGCTGAAATGCTGGACAAGATGGACAGAAATTCCATCCAGTAAAGCCAGATTAACCCAGCTAATTATAAAAGGCATGCTAAAAAAAATATTTTTTTTAAAAAAACAGTATTTTATTTTGTTGGGTGCATGACTTCCCTTTTACCTTTCTTCCTCCTTCCTTCCCATCCTCCTATTTTTCCTTCAGCAAAATCAAAGGTTAAGGCAGGGGTCTTCTCAGTCTAAGAGCCTGGCATGCAACCTTTTGATAAAGTGATCAAATTGAGGTAATCAGAAACTAGTTTTCCAGTCCTTTTCCAGCAGGGACTCATATGTGAAGCATCAATCAATGCTCAGGTCTTCAAGGGTGTTGCTGGCAATCTGGCTTTTAAAAATTAAGGCTTGGATCCCTTCAAATTGGTGCACACTGTTAGCTCAAATAACCATTCACCGTAGTTGGAGAGGGCAAATCCTGTCCTTTCATGTGTTTTTGCAGAGAGAAAAGGGCAATGTTTCTGACAGGTGACCTGAGGCAGTACCACTGTACAATCATTGGACTATACATTCAAAAGTGACTCAATTAGTGTGCTCACTAGTACCAAAGTGAGCACTTCCTCCTCAGTTCCAGGCCCTCTACATATGGCTCAAAACATTTACCCTGAAATCCAGGCAACCCTCATGTCACAAGTCAGATCAAATGTTCAAAAATCTGTAGCAGTGACTTAAGGCCTAAAGCCTTCCACCAAGCTCCTTATGAACGACCTCTGCCACCACGGGGGGAAACGGGACCAAATATTCCAGCCATAAAGTTCTCGCCCCTGTTACTCCAGACTGTGGGAGTCAGCACAAGAAGTGCCCCCTGCAAGGGGTCAGCTGCAGCAGCAGCAACAACACTCCAGGCCCCAACAACAGGAAGGAAAATGATTCAGGAGATTAATCACAACCTAGCACCCTTTTGCCTAAAAGCTGTGTTCTAATTACATGGAGTGCTACCACCCAGCTGCACTCCTCTGCACCACAGCAGGGTTGATCAGTGGTCCCTTGACAGACCCTGCTCAACTAACTCATAATGAGGTCCTGTGGGCAATCCTACCCTACTGTTTACCTACTTCTTATTTACAGTTTTATCTGCTTCTCAATAGAAAATTGTTAATGGCTCCAGGTTTGCATGGCCACCCTGGCAATACAAGGCCCTTGGCTGGGTGGGAACACTCCTTTGGTCTGCAGGTGCTTGTTGAGAGGGTGAGGAGAAGTCATGTGTCTGGGATTTCAAGGCCAAACAAAATGTACTGATGGTCCAGACCCAGGCCTGCCATTTTGCCCAGCCTTGACAGAGCTGGGATATTACTGGGACCTAACGACCTGCTTCAAAGCACAGAAAGAAGCTGGATGCCCAAATTTCATAATACTCAACAAAGAATCCCCAGCTATTTCCTTTAGTGTTTTTATCACTGTTAGTTTTCAGTCTGAATTGACACTTGCAATTAAAGGTTGGGAAGAATCATAGTCTTATCCTCAAACAACAGAAGGTACCAGGCTAATGACAGAATTCAGGTAAATAACTCCACAGCCCTGGGTGGCACTGGCAGATTTGATTATGACTTCAGAACTGAGCATTTCAGTGGAATCAAGTACTGGTTTTCTGCTTCTCCAAGTACAGTACATTCTTTCTAATGGACAAAACACCTGTCTTTTTAATAAAAGGGGTTATTTTTAAACAATAAAATTGAGGTAAATAAAATATTATTTTTTTAATCATTTGGCTAGTGTTTACTTCTTTCTTTTAGCACTGAGGTTTTTTTTCCTCCTTATGCTGAAATTACCAGAAATTTGTATTCCTAGGGCAAAACAATCTTAGTGCATTGAATTAAAAAAAATAGGATTTTAATATATTAATTCCTATAATCATAGCATTTAGGAAATCAGCCATCACATACAGAATGAGTTTTTTCTCATTAGCAAATATTTTCCTACTTGCCTGATCTGATACGTTGTACCAATCGTAATCAAAAGAATTTACTTTCTTGTTTTGGGAAAATGATAAGATGAACAAGTTGTAACAGGCTCGTGAGGTATAAAGTAGTATAACAGTCACTCCTATAGTTGTCACCTGACAGACAGATGAGCCCTGGAAGAGATATAAACACAGGTTATTATTCATAAGGGCAGTTTACAAGAACTTTGCTTTGCATGGACTTTGAGGGTTGTCATGCTACTCTGCCTAATGTGACTGACTTTTTCTTTCTTTGATCCTACTCTGTGTATATCCCTGTATTTTATCAGTACAGTGGTTTCCAGGCAATGGTAGCAGTTCTAGCCCTTCCCAAGATGGACCACAACCAATTCCTATAACTTATGGTATAGATGCTATTTTCAGAGCAATGAAAAAACATTAAGAACTACACTTGGTATCAGATGGAGCAAGAGAATTCAGCCTTCAGCTGTGCATTAGCTATTCAGAGCATCCTGTATCAGATGCTGGCTAGCTAGCATGATGCAACCTTGCATATTTTTACAACTGCTTGTTGTGCACCTATTTCCTAAGTACAGAGCAGGTCGTAACAGTCAGCAGTTAAACACAGCACAGACAGGAACAGAACATCCTGCCTCTCCTAATGTCAACACAGAGCAGACAAAGTGGAAGCATGGCCTATGGGCAGAGTGACCATGGCGGGGCAGTCTGTGAGTGCGAGCTTGGGCACAAAGCGAAGAACAAGACTGCAGCCTGGGAAATCAGAACAGTTCCTAAACCCTAGACTGAAAAAATGGATAGAGCAGGGGAAAAATGCCTAATCCAGTGTGAGGAATAAGTGAGACATCTGACCACTGTGTCAGGTGGAGGCGGGGGGGGGGGGGTCACTGTGGGGGACTGAGACTTCAGCATGGGAGTTGTAGCAGCAAGAAAAGAAGGAATCCAAGAGCCATGGCTACAGGGATGAGTGTGAGTCTGATAATAGAAGCAGGCAGATGTACAAAAGTGGGACTGCCTTTGAAGGAAGAAGCTCAAAGTAAATTCTGTGCAGTTGGGTCTGGAATAATTCTTTGCACAGCCAGAGGAGGAAAGATGGGTTAAAGCTCTGTATGCTTTTAAGGGAGCAAAATACTTTGCAGTCATTTGCTTCATGAGCCCTGCCCTCTCCATCTCCTGCCAGAGACCCACACCCATGAGGATGGGCCCCTCTCATCTGTGTAAAAGAAAGAGGCCAAGAGGGGAGTTACTCGTCCCCTCACAGGACTTTCTATACCTGTGCAGGAGATAGGAAGGTCTGCACCCCATTCCCTGCACTCCCACACTCTGCTTCCAGGTTTGCAGCCAAGGAGCAGAGGTCCAAAGCGCAGAGCACAGACGTAACAGAATGGCTCCTGAAGTATCGGGGAAAGTCACCAAGTCACCATGTTCTGAATCCCTGGCCTCCAGGAGACTACCCTCTGTTGCTGACCCGTGCTGGTGGCTATTGTCCCTGCAGCACTGCCAGCCAAGCTCCTCAGGCTGGGTGTTCTCTGGTGGGTTTCAGTTAAAGAGGAGCTCACGGAGCAGTGACAAAAGACTGCAGAAAACTAGCTTGCCTGTTTTCCCAGCAAAATAATATTGATTCAGGGAACAGGCTCAGGAGTATTACAAAATCCCCAGTGCAGTCTGACTTCCTGTTTAAAACACAGTGGAACTACCACTGCCCACCAGCCATAACCTGCAGCCATGTCAGGAGTGAGCCAGGAGCCTGCTGCTGCTGTACAGGAATTGAAGCCAGATACATAGTAGGCAGTGGTGAAAGCTGTGGCAAGACCAGCAAGCAGGAAATGCCACAAAGAGGAAATGTTTGCTAGGCACTTCTCTATTCTCCTCTGTTACTTGCAAATCAGTGGTGCTGACATGGGAACTGAGGGTGAGAGAGCAGAGAGAAGCTGCAGACTGGCACTTACCATATCCCAGCTCAGAGGCATTTACAGACTGGGGATAGCAGGAGTGAAAAGCAGAATGGGGTTGCTAATTTCCCTGTATAGGTTTCCCTAGATAGCTGTCATTCTTTACCAGTTAAATATGCTAGAGATACAACAAACTTTAATCCCAGCAAATGCAAAAAAGGGGGTAAAAGTGTCCTGGTTCTGCTGCCAGTCAAATATACTTAGTGGCTTGGTGAAGGAGAGCGCAGCAGTAAAAGTAAAGCCCGAGGAATCCTTTTGCAGTCACAGGCCTCTACAGGAAAGAGGGGGAGCCCTGAGTTTGTAGCATGTCCCACTACATGATGCTTCTGGCCAGCACAGAGCTGGCCCAAGTCAGTACCTAAGGGCAGGGCTGTGCACTCCCTTGGTGCTGTCATAGCCTTGGCACAGAGAAACAGGCTGGTCCCCCATGCCAGGTCACGGAGGTCAATGTGGTCAGAAGATACGTGCCAGCAGGTGGGAGATGCAAATAAAAGGCTGCCAGTATTGACGCCTATCTACATGCACCACAGAACACACAGTATCTCCAACACTACTTCTGTTACTGCAGAGAATGGGTTTTTATTCTTTAGCTAGTTTTTTCAGCACAACAGTAGCAGATTAAACCAGGAAGTTTTTTCACTGCCAGCTCCAGCCATCTGTGTCCCTAAGTACACGCAGTCAAATCCTACTGGAAGTCCCCAGAGGTACTCCCATTTCAGGTCAGCAGAAGGAGCAAAGCACACTTTAATTCTCCTGTCCACATTCAAACTTTCATCAGCTGAGTGTTCTGTCCTTTCCTGTCTGCAATAATGTTAGAGTTTATTTGTTCTTTGTGAAATAGCTTGAAGTAAAAGAGATCAAGTTTCCTGCAGGAGGAGGAAACGGAACAAAGTAATCTATCAAAGCCTCCCTTAGGTTAACACTGCTTTGTTACCAAGATTTATGCTTCTGTGATTTGCAGCAGTAGAAAAACTTTTTCTTACTAGTAAAAATAATCCATTGCCCATGCCCTTTGGTCAGCAAATGACAAGCTTGAAAGAAACAAAACAATATCTAAGCTGTATTTTTAAATCTTCTATTCAGCCCTGAACTTTCAGTTGTTGCGCAGTACGGCTAGATTTGATTAAACAGGAAAAGTACTCCTTTCATCTGGTTAAGTAAATGGAGAGAGGAATTTTACTGCAAGATTTTCTAAATAGTAGCTGAAACTTACATTTTTAAAAGGTCTCTTGTGGTAAAGGTAATGTGCTATTGGTTAAACTAATAATTTATTTTAAGTTTTAACTACCTACTGTAAAATGCAAGGACTTTTGAAATGCCTGTTTCATTATTTATAAATACAAAACACCTTCACTGATTTTGTAATAAACACTGCAGATGATGCCACCCAGTGCCTTGACCACTGAATGTGTCCAAAGCTGTAAATCTAACAATATTTCTTTAAATAAAATTTTGTAGAGTAATATAAGAGACTTCTTTTCCCTTCTCCCCACATGGCTGAATTTATAACACATTGATTGAGTCTTTAAAAACACATTCTCATTATCTATAGGACAGTATGCAAATGTATAAAGGGAGATTCATATTCCTCTGTCTGACTTATCTTCAGCTTGCTGCTACCTTAAACATTTAACTTAGTCAATAATTTGACAAGCTGAAGGATCCCAAAGTACAGACCACTTCTATAGAGCAGTACTGACGCAGTCTCCAGACAAGGATCTGAGGAAAGCAGTATACCTACTTTAAAAACAGTTGTGAGAAAGTCCAGCTAGTAAATTCTGTAAACTCTCCCTCAAAAATACATACTTTGGGGTCACTGGTGTTAGGCAAACGCATCCTTGCTAGCACTTAGTATTTAATTTATACGTTGAGCAGGATGGCCAGCCACATGCAAGCTGTGAAGTTTAAGGGCTCCGGCTCTCAGGGGATCTAAAGAACTGTGTGGCTTTGCCTCACACTGCCCTTGTCTCTCAGAAGGTACTTGAAAAGAACTGAAAATGTACCTTACCTTGGACTCCAAGTAAATGTTGGCTAAAGACATCTTGGAAATCTTATACAGGCAGATGGAGAGTGAAACAGCACACAGCACAAACAACGTGTCATTAATTGCCACCCGGACAGAAACAATGATTTTTCTCTCTGAATTCTGTGTCCTCACCAATACTGCACATGTTAAATTCACCAAGAGGAAGAGGAGACTTATGAAAAGAGAAGCCAGGTAGAGGGGCAACCTGGGAGAGTGAGGAGAAAACAGTTTTAGCGACATTGTTCAGCAAATGTCAGTCACGAGTTGGAGGTTGCACTCTGAGCTGCACGTGTTGGGCTGTCAGAGCTGCCAGAGTGACCAGCTGCACAAGCCCAAATCAAAGTGCTCCAGATTGCTGGAGAGATTAATTTAGCTCATGTCAAACCTGCTTTTACAGTTACACAATAAGCTGTAAGTAAAGAAACTAATGTCAAGCAGCAAAACCTGGAAGAGTGTTTGCAGCAGAAATATGACAGCACAGTTCTTAAAAACTGCTGAAAATACACAGGTACTTTCTTAGAGCGTGCACTTCATATACAGAACAAACCCTCTGACTTCTCACTGTAAGGAGAAACCTTGCAAAAGGTTGAGTTGCCTGGAATGGACTGGTTTTGAGCCTGGTTTTACTATACCACCACTGCCATGAGAAGCATCACTGACTGCTGATGTTGCCATCAGATTTCATATTAAATTAGAGAAGTGTCGAACAGTAGGAAAAAATCTCTGAGTTACTGGTTCTCCAGTGTCTTTCTCTGTCTCTTTTCCTAAATAACTTGGTCATGGGCAACCTCCTGAAGAAACAACAAGGAATTTAAATATGTACATTGATTCTGGATTGGCATTTTGCTATCTCCCAGGTAAAAGGTTTGTTTGCACAACCACAGGAGCAGAGCTGGAACACAAATGTAACAGACAGAAGCCCAAAAGCTGGACTAATTTTCTCCATCTGTTTTTTCCCACCTACCCAGCACTGATACCTGCAATACAAACATACCACATACTCAAGGAAAGCCGCTTCTAATTCCTCTTTACTCCTACACACAGCTGTGGAGTTTTAACTTTAATAATAAAAAAAAAAAGTATGTTTCCATTTCAAGTGTTGGCTTGCTTCATTATCATTGCTGACCAAGGCAATTACTGATAAGGGTCATAATTTGCAGTCACTGAACAAGAGGCTTTGGCCACAGCTTTTCATGCCTGCTGGGAACTTTGAATTTGGCTGACAACAAACATCCAGGCTGTCCCTGAGGAATCAAATTGCGATTGTTTAAAAATCCTTTATCCAATGGTGATCTTTTTCTTTCACACATTCACATCATTTTGGGATAGCATCAACACAGCTACAAAGCTGAAGCATAGTTGGCTTCTTTTCAGAGGGCAAGAAAGGAAGAAGTATACATTTGAGACTTTTAAAATGTGTAACAGGGAGAACTGAAAGCCTAAAAGTCCCTGCTTGTGAATCAGTGCCCTTCTTTCCAGCTATGTCTGGCTGTGAGCAAGGATGCTGTCTTTCCCCTGCCAATCATGGAAATTCCCTCTCAGGGGGAAGATTGTGCTCATTCTTAACCTTCCAGGGCAGGGTTCTGTTTTTAGGATAAGCAGCGAGAGGTAGCACTTTTAAACCTCACAGTGTAATGCTGGAAGCACTGCAGTCCTGGAGCTCCTTTCTCACATAGCTTCCTCTGGAGAATGCAGTTCCCAGTTGTAGTGGTGGTACATTTACAGCTTTCATTAATATCTCAAAAGTCTTTAAGTGACAGTCATGTGTCTTCCTTTCCTTCCCCTCCCAAAGTCTATTTAATAGCCTAATCTCTGCTCCTCTATTGTAGTGCAGGTAAAATATTCTTATGGGGTTTGGGCTTACGAGGAAAGGTACGCTCTTACATGCTGCCTGCTTGCAGGACAGCGAGTATATGCTCTCTTTTAGCTCAGTTTAGTCAAAGGGACCTTCTGCTGCAGTGCAGCCTTCATGCCCTTGATGCTGGCTTGCAACCAACAAGACTTAGAAGCTTCCAGGCCAGGCTCCTCCTTGATGGAGTTTAGCAAAACAAAAAAAAGCAAAGCAAAGCACTGTCACGCTCTCATGGCCATACACTCCCATACGTGCCAGGGTGAGCTGTCATGGCCAGTCAGTCCTGCAGCTCTTCACATAATGATCTTCCATCGCCGTTATTAACATGGTGTGGCTGGGGACACGGCTGTCTGCTTTGACAATAGAAGCATTGTTGCTGAACTTCTGAATAAGCACTGATGGAGACACAGGCTGTGTCTCTCAGGGCAGTTTTAGAGTCTCTGCAGCTGCAGAAAGCATTCCAAACTCACTGAAAGACAGAATGTGTCCTTCCAGCTCAACTACAATGCATGAATAAGCATATGGGGTTTTTTAGAGAATAGAAAGGCAGGGTGGGAGAGGTATTTCTAGATTGCACCAGTGACTGTTCAAAAGCCTGTTGGGCCTAATCCCCATTTTGGGGCTACTCCCTTGAAAGGAGCTGTGTGTTACCTGGCTTGGCCAGGAAAAGCATGTGCCAGGGTGTTCTGGTCTTTCTGTGTCAGGCTGGATGCATTCCTAAGTTTTTCTTTGAGCTTAAAATCAAATTTCAGATGAATGCAGTCAGTTTTGCCATGTTAACAGGAAAATCTGTTTGAAACTACTGCATTTTGTATGTGGTTTCCTTAGAAACCATACAGCATCTGAGCCTTGTGTATAACAAGGCATGCACACGCAGCAGAGCAAGCCTCACCCAAACCCAGTAAGAAATCCCCAAGCCCAGGGAGACAAGCAAAAGGACTGTTTAAATATGAAGTTGGGCTGGCACAGGCTTTGCCATGAGCTCCTTTGCCACAGTGACTAACATCATGAAGGTTGTGTTGAGTAAAGTTTGCTTAAGATTCTGGATCTCTCATAGGATTTTATTAGTTTTTTCCATATCTGAAATGATTGTGATTTCTGAGATCTATGCCAATACACAGACCACAGTCCTACTTCGCTATTGCCCCATTTATGTTGCCATTATCTATTGTAGAAATGACAATACCAGGCAATAAGGTCTGAGACTTATTAAAGAAAATAGTGGAAAAAAATAAAAAAGTGAACGTTCAGCAATGAAGAAAAATCCAATTTAGGAAGTGCAGACTCCAGTCCCTGTCTGTAGGCCATCCATCTTTCCATCATCTATCATCATCTTTCTGTCAGGATTTGAGCAACCTGATCTAATGAAAGATGTACTTGGTCATGGGACAGGGCTTGGACTAGATGATCTTTAAAGATCCCTTCCAACCAAAACCAGTCTGTGATTCTATGATCTTTCAATAGCGTGTTACAATTAAGATTCAGGACCTCAGCTGTGGGTGTGCATGCATTTACACCACTTCATTTGCCCTGTATAAGAAAGGAAACAAGCTCAGCTTTATTTATATGGCTCTTTTACACAGGCTAACCACATTAATGCTAAGGGTTCTAGATACTAAAACAAAATACTGCAGAAGTCCTTTACAGAATCACAGAAGCACAGAACTGGCTAGACTGGAAAAGACCTTTAAGATTATTGAGTCCAATAATTAACCTAACACTTCCAAGTTCCCAACTAAACCATGTCTACAACAGAGCTGAATAAGAGAGAAAAGGCTGGACCAGATCCAAGAGTGATCTGTGTTAGAATTGCAATGGGCAAGAGTCAGGGTGGACATGGAACTGTTGTGGGGAGGGTACTCTGTGCATGAGTCATTCCAGTCACAATACATAAGAGTTTAGGCATGGAAACACTCCAAGAGCTACATCAGCAGGTTGCTGATGTAGTCACCTCATAGGCAATCACTAAATATCACAAGCTCCCTTTGCTTGAAGAAAGACATTTTCAACCAGTTTTCAGGAACAAAACCTTGCCACAAACATCGGTAACAGATGCGGTTCAGAGTTTCTACCTCTCACCTCTAAAGCCAGTCAGGAACATGTTCACAGACCTTCCTATACTACTCTGACCTGCAGCCCAGGCTCTGTGCAAAGCCGTCCTCCTTGTTCCTCTTGCCTATTCATACCATCAAGGGCAGGCACACTTGCACTGGGGACCTGGCTGGTGTGTGCTTTGCTTGTCTGCCAGCCCATACTTCTGGATTTCCTTCCCACAGAAACCAGAGTGCAAAGGAGAGTGAATGTATTTGTGTGCCATGGTGTTTACCAGGGAGCATCCATCTCCTGCCCCCTGTGGTTTGGGATGTGGCCAAGGCACACACACAGACCCAGCAACTGGAAAGCATTCCTGAGGCCACCAAAGGAGATGCAACCTCTCTGCTCTCATCCTGACAAATTCTGCATCGGCTGCAGCTCTGCAGAGTCCACATCCCTCAGTCAGCCACCACACCCTGCGTGTCCCATACCCTCACCAGCCCAAGCACAGCCCACCCTAAGCCTGGTCTCATTGTACTGCCATTCAACAAACATAGTTTCTGAAGCACTTGCTCCAGAAAATCTATCAAAATCCAATTGGATAACAGACTTTCCAGAGCAAGGACAATGTTAATACATTGTTGATACAGTACTGTGTTCTGAACACTCAACAAATAACATATTTCAATTTCAAATTGCTCTGCTTTCCTATCCTGATTTAAGATTGTAATTTTTTTTCTTTAGAATGGAGACAACCTCTCTTCTCCTGCCTAAACAACGTTGCCCCTGACTGAGGCTGTTAAGCATTGCTACAATAGACATTAATTTATTGAGCTCTTCCTCAGCTTTCTGGACATTACTGTCTTTTGGGGAGCTTTCAAGTCATTCCTGACAATCCCTCCTGCTCAACAAGATCCCAAACAAATCTCTCCACCTAAATGCAAAGCTATCATAATCTCAACATTATAGAGTTAGGAGAGGTTATCTGTGAGCTCCCAAACACATGATCAAGCTGAATGCATTCTCTCTACCTCTTTCCCTTCACAACTCTTCTCTCATCTTCCCAAAACTTTTGAGTCTTTTATTACCACTGACCTCCTGGATTAATACATACCCAGTCCCACTCTTTCCTGTCAGAATACATCACTCTGCTACCTTTACCAAAGCACTGGATATGAATTCACCTAGCAATACAACCTGTAAACAAATCACCAGGGTGAGTGTTTTCTGCTTGCGTTTGAAATATTTGCCTTTGAAATATGTGAATATCTAAAAATGGTGCTTGTGTTGGGAAATGAGGAAGTGTCCTAGGAAGAAGGTGACCTCAGAACCATCGTCATAAAACATGGTATAAAAATATGAAGAGCTGAGATGTGTGCCATATTATCAAAGACATAGTGTTTCTCAAAGAGCATGGCTATTCTTCTTCACCACATTGAATGTCTGCATAGTTCTTACCTGTATTTCAGTAGCTCTGGGGAATATTTTGACTTAGCTTTGAAAATCACCTGCAAAACAGAAAAATATTGCATCAAACATAGGATACATGTAAGTAAAGAAAGACACTGTGATCTGCAGGAATCCTGTCTCACAGGTCACAAGAAAAGTAATGATAGGTTTCATTACCTAACAGATTTGCATTTATTGCTTATCTATGGGAGGCAAGCTCCAAGCAAAGTATTAAAAGCACTCAGCAGGCAATCACAATGTGCTTGTACACAAATTGTCTACACCATTATTTTCACTTACTCTGGCTTGTGAATAAGGTCCTTTATAGCAGTATTCACAAGAGGACCAATGCCAGTATAATCACAGAGGCAAGTGGTTATTAGGCTCTTACATGACCTAACAGTACATGTCTGTCACGTAGACCAGCTCATACCAGCAAATTGGGTCAGATGCTCTATTCACATGAAGAGTCTGTTATAGTACCCTGGCCTGAAATTGGATATATATGTTTGTATCCATGTTACATTGCCAAAAGTAGGCCATAGAGACCCAAACTGATTGTTTTACTCTGAGGTATATTTGGCTTCTGCTGACTGTCTGTTCACTATACAACAATATGTATTTTTACAGAGAGGTAGCTCAGGCCCAGTAGTTACCTTGCTGTAACAGAAAAGACAAAATACTGACGTGTTTTCTGCAATGTCACTAGGTAATATGTCACAGGTGTTTAACTACCATCAGGAATTTTACAAAAATATATTAGCATATTTTATATCTTATTTATTTAAAAAAATACATGGAAGCTTCACTGCTTTTTTGTAAGCTAACATGGTTTACAAACACACTCAGTTTACAAATGTTCATTTAAACCAACACTGAAGAACACTGATTGATAGTATTACAAAAAACCCTTTTGTATGACTTATTCTGGGTTGTTTCTTAATTGTTTTCTCCTCAAGTTACTCTGTTTTATCCATTTTTCTTGGTTTTCCATGCCCTTTAGTATAGCTTGCATAATACTCGCTATGATTACCAAGCTTTCCCAAGGAAACAGGATTTACATGATCACTATGTATGTGTAGGCATGTGTCTGCCTGGCAACCTGTATCTGTCCCCCCTCTAATCTTAAAATACTCTGGTCAGAGAACTGATGGAAAAATACTTGCAGCATCAAAGACATGATCATTTATCACCCTCCTAAAAATTAGTGACCCAACAGATGTAAGGAACCCTATAAATGCATCTGATATATGACCTCTCTAAGGAGAACCTTGCATATTGATCCTACACATCACCCAATATGAGAGAGTCTGCACAGCAAAGTGTTGTAAGAAATGCCCCAGTTATGGAAACAGCTCAAAGTCAAGTATGAGACAGATCTGGAGAAAATCAGGCTTCACTTGTTCCAGCGCTCCTGGAACAACTTGTCATTTAACTCCTATTCACCATAAACAGCTGCCTTGACATGGAAATTATTTTTGTGACGCATCAGCCTGCTTAGCACTAGCTGAACCAGCAGAGAACACTGAGCTTGTCAGCAGGCCCTAGAAGAATAATAGCTGAGAATAAAATTGAAAAGTTGAGAGAAAAATCTTAAAAAATATTCTGCAACCATTGGTACTGTTTTCAAATAGTTAATATCTCTGGAAGTATCCTTTACAAATGATTTTTGTGATTCATTCTCCAAATTCTTGGATCATGAATTCTCACAGGAGTTCAGGAAGAAGTTTTAGGTTGTTTTACTTACTTGCTACTGAAAGGAGACCTACAAGAGACTTGTGAATGTTCTGTGTTTCCAAGGTATACAAAGAGAGAGTGTCAGTTTTTATAGAAGAGATGAGGTTCAAAATACTTCCTGTACACTTTTTGTACTAGACTTACTGCCTGCTCTGCTTATTCTGGTAGACACTGTGGGCAAGCAGGAAGGAACAGATTCCTGACCTCAATGAAACTAAACAAGTAAAACTTGTCTCTAGGGCCATTCCACAATCCTCACCTGTTCTGAGTAGCACTTACTTAACACTTATGGTACCGTTAATTTTGACAGCTTTCAGGAGTAGCTTTCAGAAGTGTTCAGAGCCTGTGCAAAAAGCTACAAAAGACAAACAATTTGCAGTGGGCAATGAGCTGTGCTGGGTCCACAAAACCTTGAAAATTCACAGGTTCCTGAATACACCATCTCCTGTGGTTCCCCAAAAAGGACCCACTCACCCCTATAATGTCACAGCGCACTCCTGTCACGTAAACCAGCCCAAGGCTGCCCTACCTAGCAAAAGCTCCATGGATAATTTTGCTAAAACCAAACATGTCATTCCTGCTGCAGATCCAGTAGGATCTCTAGATGTGAGATTGCCAGAACAGCTGTTATTGTGATTCCACACTTGGTGGGCCTCTCCCTGATGAGAAATGCTGCTGAATATCATGAAAGCAAAATGACCATTAAGAAAAAAAATGAACACTGCATAAAAAATGGATGCTACATAGAATGAAAGCTACACTGTAAGGCATGGACACTCTTACAAATTTATTGCTAGGCAGAAATACAGGCAGCCGAGTTCTGCCACCTTTGCTTAAACAATGATGGGCTGGCCCTTAGTTCCTGAGTAGCCTTGCTGGAAGTAATGTGATTGTCACAGAATAAAGGGCTGTTCAGTGGGAGTAAGGATGTCAGAAGCTGATCTCAATATACCTTACATGTGTGGGAGCAACTTTTTGCTTTTAACAGTCATTTAGCTCAAGAGCCTGGTTGCTCAATGGCCCCTCCCCACAACAGTGTTGAGAAAGCTTCCAGTCAATGTCTGAGTCATCTAAGCAAGTCTTCCAGCAAACCAGAACAAACCAGGCTATTCCTAAGAATAGACTCAACAGCAAGCAGAAGGCAGACTTTTTAAAAAAGACCTTTCAGAAAGCCCCAACAGCAACATGGAAAACTAGGTGAAATGCCTTGCTAATTTTCTCATGTCTAAAGGGTTACTTTGTCTTCTTAAAAGTCTTTCCCCTTTTGCTTGTTCTTTAAAGGAGAAATATCCTGTTTTGACTCCTTGTTTTTGCCGAAGGACTGGAAACCTCAAATGAGATTCTCACACTCCCTCCTCTACTCCCCTGAGGTGTATGTCTGGCATATAAAACTACAGCAGTACAAAAGGACTCCAAAAAGCCCTTCATACAGCCAGGAAAAATTTCTGTTGCAGGAACTGATGTGAATAGCTGACCTTAAAGAAATTTTACCAGGTCCCAGCAGAGAAGCAGTGAGGATGGCATAGGAGCCCATCAGCAGCTTGGCTGCAGATTGCTCTGCAGAGCTGCTGGGCAGCAAAGGCAGACAGGACTAGGCTGCTGTAGCTTAAGGAAGTTCCAGCTGTAGTTATGAAAGTTAAATCAGGAGCCACTCTGAACCTGTAACTGTCAATGAAACAGGTGTCAAAGCCAAGTCACATATTCTCCGAGCAAAAGAAAAAGAAAATCTCACTGGAGCAAATTTCAGTCCATGCTCTGATTTAGCTGAGCTGATGTGATGGCTCGCACAAACCTCCAGTGTACCTCTAGTGCTGGGTGATCAATTCACTTTTACAGGAGCCACAGCTGAGCTTACCAAAAAGCCTCAGGTATGTGTTAAGTGCTTGCATATGTCTCAAGCTGGCCCTCTGCACAGGAATGAAGTTCAGCTTTACTTACCAGTTTTCATTTAAAAAATTCTATAAGGAGCATAGCGTGTTCTTTTCCTTCCCAGTTCCTTTCACCATGGCCACTCTCCTCCTCTGTCACACTCCATACAAGCTTCTCTTTATGAAAACATGCCACAACCTCATGCAGACCCAGAGTTCCTTACTATCAGCACATACACCTTTCCTCTGCTATGCATCTTTCAGTCCCAGGCCCACCTTCCCCTTTCTCTTTTTCCCATTCATTCTTTCATTTGGATCAGATTTCCCAAAATATACAAATTTTCCCTCTACTCTCTGAACTACACACTTTGTAGGGCCTAGAGACATGGGCAACATGACTCACTACCATACTCAGCCTTCTGTAAATTGGTAAAAATAGTCCTGAAAGGAAAGGGACCATTGTGGGGCTGGAAACCACAGTAAACTTGCATGTGTAGCTTTCCTAACAAATTATTTTCTAAGTCAAATGATCTCATTTTCATGTCAGATGCTGACAGCCAGCCAGTTTGCAATTGCAATTTGTCTCCTATAGATCTAATACTGAGGGCAACTTTTTGCACTAAACATATATGCTGATGCTTTACCATCCATAGTTAGACTCCTGTGTACATCTAGTACATAGAACTACATTAGTAACAAGCTTTATAAAATATGGTATATTTATTTCTACTAAAAATAAATATTTACCCTAAATAAAAAGCCTTCTCTATTCTCTCACTGGTGGTATTACTTTTGAAATGCTATCCCCACTAATTAGAGGATGAGAAGTTATCTTAATTTTCTTCCCAGAGCTAACACATACCCCAGTTCCACTGAGATACACCTAACCTCTCCAAAGCCTTGTGCTGGTTTTACCCCGCCCTACCAGGCACTTCCAGCATGGCCAGCTCCCCTCTAAACTGCCTTACTCTGCACAATTTCTCTTCATTTGAAAGTCCCTGATTTTATCAGCCCTGCCTGGGAGGCAGGGTAAACTTCTCAATCTGGATGCCAGAGAAAAGGGAAGATGGTTAGAGAGGAGGAAAGAGAGGTAAATCTGCCTACCAGCCCTTCTCCACCCACACAGCCTCACAGTTCTTCAGCTCAGCACCACATGCCCTAGATCCTGGAGAAGTTCCCAACCTCATGATTAAACCTACAGCTCACCAAATGGTTTGCTGTGCCTGGCCACAGGGGAGGCCTGGGATTTCCAGCATCTCCTACAGCTCACAGTCTTTGGCCCTGACCTTGTTTTTCGGGTTTGTAACCCTCCATCCCAGCCTCCCTCCTGCTTCATTTGTATCCTGTTCCCCAGGGAAACGTAAAGTCTGAAGCAAACAGGTCAAAGTGAAGGAAGCCCTTTTCTGCCCACCCCTCACACACACCAAAAAAGGCAACTTCTTATTTTATTTCCCAGATACTAGTCACACTTTTGCCCACAACACTGACTATACTCATCTCAGTCTCCTCTTGTCAGGGGCAGGGAAGATTTGGCTGGGCAGGACGTAAATAAAGGAGAGCCTGAGTCCTGGGATCCTCACTGTCTGGAGTCACATAAAATGGAAAATATGTTATTTGCTGATTTACAGTCTTAGCTTTGTCAAGCAGCAAAATAAACCCATGGGAGCTGCAGGTGTGAGGCAAACATGTATGTGGGCTTTTCAGTCTCTGTAGGTGGAAACACACTTCAGCTCCCTGTCTGATGCATCAGTGTCAGGGAGCTGCTCTGGCTTAGTACAGTGAAGTTATTTGCTGGGGTTGCTGTTTTATGAAAGTGCCACTGGATCTCGTCTTCACTTGAGATTGATTTTAATGATTTCTAAGTAAATAGAGGCTTATCCTGAGGGGGTAGGTCAACTTATTTTTTTTCTTTCTTTAGAAGAGAATGAATATACACACAGTATTAATAAATTCTAACAAATTTAGCACTTTCATTAGAAATCATATATATTATCTGCAGTATGTGATTTCTGAGAGGAGTTAATATTATATAAGCCTTATCTGCAGCAGCCTCATCTTTTATTCTGCCCTAAGTAGGGCACCAAGACCATAGTGAAGGACCCTGAATTTGACTCTTAATCCAAAGATCACTCAGGAGTCATTCTGAGTTAAAACAGTTTTGATTGTAACTTGTCTTTCACCCACTGATCCCTCACTTCAGCAACCTGCCCCGACGTGACAGCATTACAGCTCTTTCTGCTGTATCTGCTGATGGCAATGCTGAAGTCTGGGAACAGCCCCTGCTGTGCTGACACCATCATGGCTTACTTGTCTTGCTACACATAAAATACAGTCTAAATTTGCATCCCCGTTGCTTTGGGATACCTATTAAAAAGAGAATAGTTGTGGCTAACTTTCTGACAAGTTCAAAGGTGCTTATTATTCTGAAAAATGCCCTCAGGCATTTGCCAAATGAGCTTTTTTTTGTTTGGCCAGGAGGATTTGTAATATTTTTTGAATCACTTTTTCTTCTCATATCTATGTCTAAAAGTTTTCCTAGAAGTTCCATATGTCTGGGTGTTGTACACCAGATAATAAACACCTGCAAATTCCAGAGATCCATAAGGTCTCTTCCAGTCCTCTGTCCCCATACTATACTATCCTATACTATACACAGATCGCTTCTTTTGCTCTAGCTAAGCATCAGTCAAATAGCATGGTTTTCATGCAACGAGACAGAGCTGCAGTCCCTTCTTGCCTGCCTTCCAGAGAAAAAGGGTAAAAGTTGTTTCTGAACAGGTCTGTGAAGTTATAAGCCATTAGTGAAAACAAAATTCACTCTCCCCACCCCTTTCACACTAGTTCTTGCTTGCCTGCTGTGGAAAGCTAGATGCACATTAAATATACAGTCTCAAGAAGATGCTGAATTTCAAGCCAAACCACCTCTTAATGGTTAGAAGTAAAGAATTAATAACAGTGAATTAAAAATATATGCACTTATTCTGTGTCTTACATTATATTCCTACAAAGGCTGTGCTTGTATTTCTTAAGGCTTTGCTTTGGCTGGGGAGGTATTTGAGATGAGATTTCACTGGAAGCAACCAGCTCTAAAGCAAACAACAATACTAATAATACTCCTGTCTACAGTGGCCCATGATCTTTAAAGATGATGATGCACATCACATGCTCTGAAAGTCCCTTGCAAATATTGTTTCAAAAGCCTCACAACAGCTCTTCAAGACAGGTAACTATTACAGTCTTTTACAGAAGGGCTCAGAGGAAGATTGTGAGGACTCATGGTGACAAAGCAGAAATAGTCTCAAAGGCAGAACCAATAGCCTTAACATTTTTTCTGTTTCCAACCACTGACTTGTACTTCCTGAATGATATCAGACAGCAATGCCAAAAATAAGTTAAAAGGACATGTGCATGCATCATGTATGCTCTCTTGTTAGATCTTCCTTTGATGAATCAGTTACCAGCAATGCTGAGCTCCAGAGTGCTGGCACTCTAATGCACAGAGTGCAGACTGCTGTGCCCCCTCTGTGCTCCTGCCAGCCTCGGCTTCTCTTGGCAAAGAGCGAGGATCCTGCATTCTGCCTCCAGACTTCCACAGCAGCCCTATGTGCGCGTCTGGGGGAAGATTCTGACCTAGGGCTATGACTTAGTCCCGGTGATGGGGATGGACTGTGTGATGATGGACGTCTGGGGAACTGCACCATTATCAAATGACTCTCGCAATAGCTATGGGATAAAGCATAGGTCACCACATGCCTAAGCTGGATTTGAGTAGCATGTAGATGAAAGGTTCCTGTAATCCTTTAATATATCTCAAGTCCCAGGGAGTGGAGCGGGGTGAGTTAGCAGGTGTTTCAGACACTGAATCCGGAAAAGTAAACCTAAGCACAAAACTGTGTATGTGGTTCTAAGTATTTAATACCCTCTATAACTCAAGTGATCCTCTTACAGCTGTCATGCTTACCAGTGCTGCTTTTTCAGCTCTGGGATGGCAGCTCTCACAAGCAGCCTGATCTCTCCAGCTGGGCTGTTCAGAACTGACAGGCCTGTAATCCCTGCAGAGCACTGTTAAATGCTGCAGGCACTACAGAAACACCCAGACCCAGGCACTAAACTAGCTTGAAGTGGGGCACACAGCAACACCCAAAGCAACCTTAGCACTGCTGGGGTGCTCCAGGGCTGGCTGGTGCTCTCCTGGCCAACTGCCCCTGCACTGAGAAAGCAGACTTTGACAAGGGTCACCTGAGTGCTGGCTTGGCTTCCTGCTCCCTGCACTGTAGTGGGATTGAGGAGATGATAGAGAATCCAGTCCCTGCCCTCCTGCAAGCTGCCTGTGAGATCTTAGGCAAGCCCAGCAGCCTTTCTTTGCCTCAGCATGCCAACCTCCCATCGTGCAGCCCAGCACCAAGATACCCAAGCTCACCATAAATACTTCCAAGTAAGTCTAACTGCAGCAACCTGGAGCACTGTGCAGCCTAACTCATCTGGCTTCTCAGCTGTCCATAGCACAGATAGATACACTCTCAAGACCTCCTTCTGAAATGGAGATACTGTTACCTTTACCCCACTATACAGCTAATTTACCTTTACATCACAGCATCCTTGAAATAGAGTGTGTATGTCTCTGCAGCACTTAGCACTTACTGGGGTCTGGAGTCACTGCTACTTGTAATACAGATCGTTATAAGACCTTGGGTCTGCAGCAGGACTCAGTCAACAGTTTTGACTGTGATACATAGAATAGAAATCACACTCAGAAATATGTTAGCCAACTTATGAAAAACTAGGGTGGGGGGTTGCCAGCAAAATTAGAAATAACAATTCTGACTGCACACAGAGATCAGGTCTGCTAAACCAGGAGCTCTATGAAGTCTAGTAACAACAACAATAACAATGAAAAAGAATAATAATAGAACAGCATTTTGGATGTCCAGCTTTCAAGCTCTCCTACACATTTTTTTCCAACCTTTAAATTAAATTATACCCATTTAATAGACAACAGACACATTATTTGCCATTCCTGAAATAATCACTTCAGGCTCCAGTTTCATTATAACACTGATCACTTGCATATAGATCAAAAGTTAAAATTCCCAGCTAAATAACTGAAATCTGCTGTTTGCATTGACAAGTTATATTAAGAAATTACATTTTCCTCATAATTCTTACAAAATCATGCTTTACTTTTCTGTCAGATTTAATCAATCAAATAGCTGTTGCTTACCTGTGTGAAGTAAAGATTCATCAGGGTCAGGGTGAAAAACTGGAGGCAGACTGGGAAGCAATAGAGAAGCCAGAAGATGAAGGGGCTCAGAGAATTTGCTGTGACAAAGTCTTTGAAGTAAAATGAAAAGAGCACAGTCCTAAGAGAGGCCCAAAACAAGCACAGAAACAGAAAGACAGTTTGGTAACTGAACCTCTTGTGCCTGTAGTGAAGGACCAGCCAGAGCTGGACGTAGATGAACACAAAAAGCAGTGAATAAAAAACAGTATATACAATGGTCAGGCCCAACTTCACATACGGAGGGACAGCTGGCGTCAGGGTCGGCGGAAGGGTGTCATTTTTCAGTGGGTCCCACTCAGGGGCCTCCATTTGATATCAGGAATCGTCAGAATTATTTATTAAGTTTGGCTGCCGCTGTTGCCTCCTCCTCCTTCTCCTTTCATCTTCCTACAGCATAGGAATCAAGAAAATGAAAGAAAACAAGCTGCACTTCCTCTTTGGCAGCTCACTGTGGGCTGGTAGCACATGATCACAATTCAGAATGATTCATTAGGACTGCTTTTGTCAGCAATTGGCAGGCAACAGCTCAGAAAGCTGCCCTTTGCTGATGTTTGTGCACGAATCTTAAGAAACAAAGAAACCCACCAGCCCCTGAACAGTTGGCTGCTGATTTTTTTCCTAAGGAAAACGATCTGGATTTTAAATTAGTTAAGTAATTTTCTATTTTCTACAAGAAGCAGGTACGTGACTTTTTCCCAGTGGCAGCCACATTTTATCTTTGTAGGTTTTTTTTTTCTCCTTTCCCATTTAACAAGTACTTAATTTAGCTGCATTTCATTAGGAAAAATTTTAAGCACCTTAAAGTACCCATGAAATTCAAGCTACTGTAATAAGCTGTAACAGTTCAGGTCTGCATTGCAGAAACCTATGTGCTTTTAAGGAAATACACAATTTGCACAGCAAATCCAGCATATTCAGTATCTCCTTTTTCTTCTAACATAAGACATTTCATTAGAGTGAGAGAAAAGGCACATCAAGGCTTCCAAATGTGGTGTGTAGAGGAACAAATAAAACCCCCTTAATACCCAAATTCACCAAAGTGTACACGCAGCTACAGGTTCTTTTCTTCTTGGTTGTTGTCTATTTGTGCCATCACTGTGGCAACAGCTGACCAGACACGCCTTCTCACAAGGGTGCAGATGTACCCTTGGGGTTAAACCTATAAATTAATAGGTGCTATGGCTGGATGCTGGGTTTGACTCATGGGGGCGAGAAGCAAGAACTGAAACTGAGTGGTTTAGACGTTTAGACATTAGCATGGTGGAAATGCTTCATATATCTCTAGGTCATGTATAGCGTCATGTACCATCAAATAACAAGGTTTTTAAAAGGTACCTTGGTTATGGCTGGAGCGCTAACATGTTTTGCTCTATCATTTATAGTAAACTGATTACAAGAAGTGCTTGTTACCTGCAATAATCCCCAGGGAGGACCCCACATGTCTGGTGAGCAGTGAAAAAAAGATTCCTTTAGTGAAAGAGTCCATGCAGTGAACTAACAAAGTGTTCAGGGTATGCAGATACTGACACTGACACTCAGTACTAACTAAAGTAATGATTTCCATTATTAATGCCTTACCCCAAGAGGAGTTCAGAACTACTATTTTATTGAAAAAGACAACTATTATAATTGTTCTTATTAATATAAATACAACATATATAAGTTTGGATAGTTCTTTAGAAAGATTTCTAAGTGAAGCCCATCCTGCCCTAAAAATACCCACACTTCACAGTTAAAGCTGTGTTCCAAAATCCTTGTTTCTGTCCTGAAACATAAGCAGTTGGATTTTAAAGGTGCTAAGCAAACTCAGCTCCCATTGACTGGGTTCTCAGTGCTTCTGTGGATCAGGTCACTTCTCCTAAGGTGTCTAGACATGATTTTAAGACCCTTACCAGGAGCGGTCAGCTTTGGAAATCCTGGATAAACAGCTCACAGAAGCAAGGTAATACACAGCATCGAGTGGCTGTGTTGATTTGACTATGTATAGAAATACACAGAGCATACAATGAATAATGTGAGGATAAGAAATGTCCAAGCACTAAAAATCATGTACATGTACAGAAGTATGCTATAGCTTACACAGGAAGATAATTTAATGGTTTCAACATAAATAATCTTGGACTTAGTTTTAAATAAGCACTTGCTCCTAGACCCTATGTATTTCTGGAAAAAAGTGAAATTGACTCAAGAACATGGAAAACTGAGCAGTTACTTTGTCAGAGAAGCTGTCTGTCCTCAGGCCATCACGTTCATTAGGCAAAGATAGGGAACATAAAGGACCTGGATAAGAGTTTATACAATATGTATAACAAATAGAATAGATACAACAAAATATATTTCAATACATACTACAGAAGGCTCCGTCTTCCAGATCAGGGAAATGTCTCCCCTAGATTGATACATACTTCCTTCTAGCAGACAAGGAAAAGCTAGCCTTTCCCAGTTCCACTAACAGGCCTGCCTTATACATCCCTCAGTCTCCACAACCCCAGTGCACACATGCACTATCTAGAGGCCAGAGTACAGTGGTGATAAATTCAGGGGGTTACACACCACCTCTCTGCTCGGAGCACAAGCTTTCTGGTTATGCTTGTGGCTAACATTAACCCACGGTGGCTGTAAGCACTCCATTGCTTTTTATCAGTGACCTATAACAGCTCTTCACAGCTTGTGCTGCAAGACTTTAACCTGTTAAATGAGGGTAAAGGCTTGCATGGCATGCCATCAGCAAAAACACCAGGATTTTAAGACTGCCACATGCCTGAGTTACACTATAAAATGTACAGAGAAGCAGGAATCCATTTCCACTCAGCAAACTGCTGGTTCCCCTCAGTGCCCCTGTGGATGTGATTGCCAACTCACGCTTCATGGGAAGCATGTTGTAAACAGCCAAAGAAAGCTGCTGCTCCCTTGGTCAGGTGTTGCCAAGGGACAGCAAAGAACAGTGGTCGCACGGACTGTCACAGGCATGTGACGTTGCTGGTAGATGAGCGAAGGCTGGTTGGGTAACTCTGCACTGTGGCATTACAAGAAACTCTTCAGTACTTAAGAAGTTCAGTCACTGCTTGGTCTTCAGCCCTCTCCTGCTGCTGTCTAGGGATGTTGGGCAATTCCAGGCGATTTGTTTTTGTTACTGTTTTCTTTCTAAGGGTCATTGTCCAAAGGAATAAATTTGAGTGGAGCTCGAGGGTTCAAAAAGTTTCTTAGCTAGGCTGTCCCACTGCTATTTCACTTGAAATGAACAAAAGTAGATAACATAAAGTATCTGGATTCTGCAAGTTGAACTGCTGCCCTGCCCCTGAGCAGAGGTCTAGAGTTCTAATCTTTGATGTCACTCACAATTAATGAATTTGCTGGCAAGACTGTTAGCGAATCACTGTGTGCTAAAGCACTCTGCACTTAATGACTCTCACTAGTGTGTAGTTCAAATAGTATTTTAGAAAGGGTTTCGCAGAAAGGAGCACTTCTAGGAAGTGAAAAAAATAAAGTAATTTAAGATTTAGTTAGATACTGAACCATCTTCACTTGAATTTGTCACAACACTTTTACAGTTCCTCTTTCTTTACTTTGTATCCCACAGAAGTACCAGCTCACATCCTTGCAGTGCACTCATTTCAATTTAAATAATTTTTTTGAAAGGCAAATTCCTCTGAAGTCTTAGTAATGTGGTTATTAGAATAGGGAAATTTAACTGTGTAGTATAAGCACACATCTTCTGTGTCTAATAGTTAGGCCGTTGCAATTTGGTGCATTACGTGACAAGATGTCAGGTTTCCTGATGAGAGTTGGTGGCCAGGATGCTGAAAAGAATGGACATTACCTTGGAATAGATTCAGGAATCTGATTTAACTACAGGGCAGGCACCTAAACTGGTGGATGAATTAGCCAGTAAATCCTGAAACTGTAGTTTCTCATTTGTCTTTGGGTTCTGAAAACCTTATATTTGAAGCTTTCTGAATGCTAATGCATTGCAGACCATGAGTACTTAGGCTTGGAAAATACTGCTGGTGGGATACTTCTATCCTTCACTTGATGTGGGCTCATCTCCAAGTCAAGGACTACGTCACCATCTTTGGGATCCAGCGTCTCTGTGCCATTCAACATTTAGCAACTCTGGCAAAAGTCAAGCAGAGGGCTGGGAAACAGTTTTCTCAAGGGAAAAAATGTCCTTTCATTGTTGGGTTTTCTCTGTGCCTGGGCATGTTAGATTTCACTATTAATCCTGATACAGACCTCATACTCAAAACATGTCTAAATAAGGCCCTCGTAATAAATCAGGATTTATTATTCTAATCTCATTTAGGTCATACAGTGGCGTACAACAGTACAAATGTAGGGCCTTAACCCATAATCCTTAAGGCAGCCAAAGCTTCCATTGGCTTCAAATAAAGTAATGCCTGTGCATCGGGGGCAGGAACTCACCCACACAAACAAATCAGAGTAATGCAAGTAGCTTTAAAGCAAGAAAACTGTGGTTTCTTAATTTCAGCCAATACTTGACCAGAAGAAAATTCTCAAAGAATTAAATGTGTTACTCAGTGAACAGAAGATGGAAAGAAACAGATTCTGTGAAACAGAAGCATCAAAACATTAGTGCCTTTGTTTAATTTTGGAGTTTTGTCTCTTTTAGGGTGGGTATACGTAGATTTCAGGCTCTCCTGCAGACTTCCCCATTGCACAACACACAATAGGAGCAGACTCAAGCTTGGAGGTGCATTCTGCATTCCAGACTGGTAAAGTCTTGAACACCCTGAAATAGCTGTCCATGCTGCACGTTCCTTGGGGTTTAAAACAAAACTCAGCGATCTGCAGATGTAAGATTAAAGAAATCACTGCGAAGGATTTGTTGCTTTTCACTGTTATAAATTGTTCTTTGCAGCCTTCAGTTTCCCAGATGCCTTCATAACCCAGAAGGATACTTTAAATCCATGTTAGCTCAAGTGGAATATATTATCTTCTTTGCTAGTCTTCTCTGCTTTCTTTGACTTAGTGTTTACCCCCTTCTTTGCACCCCTCCCCACCCCCCACTGGAAAAACCCTCAAAAGAGGAACTGAAGCAATTAGGTATTTCCCTTCAGTGGGGATTCCCTCAGATATATCAGTCAGCTGGGTATGAGCTGACTGGAAAAAGGAGGTGGCCTAGATGTGGACCAACAACAGAAAGAGGTGGATTTGAATGCTAAAGATCACTTAACACAGTGTCTGGGGTTTCATGTCATTGATGACACATACTGACAGGGAACATGTCTTCTCTTCACAAGAATCTTGATGAGTAAAGAATAAAAGCCCATTTAAATAGGGATGATTCTAGCCGCATCCAGTAAAGGGTGTCAATTCATTTTCTCCCCTTGGCTTCTAATACTGAGACAATATGAAGTATCTGGCTCACAGCCTACATGTTAGAAATCACCTGCTTCAGCCCTGATTATCTGATCATTCAAGCAAATGAAAATTCATCTGTGGGAGCAAAAAGTCCTGAATCTTGCTGAATCCTTGTCAGGCTAATGCCTGGAGAGGATTTTTACTCCGGTATCCTAACTGTACTCCAGTTGGTGCTGACTTCCATACTAGCTCAGAGGACTGTGCAATGTTAGGAAGTGGGCTCACAAAGGGCTCGATGTGTCACTTTCCTAAACTGTGTTTGGCAAGGCTGCCCTCTGAACCATCGCTGCAGAAGCTTTTTGGCTGTAGGGCTGCCCTTGGAATAGTGATGAAGACATTTTTGTTAATGAGGGGCCTACAGACTCCAATCTGGCCTTTCTAGGATATAAAAACAGGGTGAAAGGGATAGCCAGTGTGGCTGGAAGCAAAGGATTGTGTCTGGGACTGCAAGAGATGTAGCTGTGCAGAGGAACAGTGAATTCCTGAGCTGTGCGTCAAACCTACGGCTCAGGGATGAATTCCCACAGGATGAGGTTTCTTTGATCATTACTGAATCTGTACTTAAGACACCTGCAAAGACCTGAGAGACAAATGCAATTCCTGGGCTAAAACCACATAGTAAACAAACCTTTACAGCAAATTTGCATTTAACATTTAACACACAAGATTCAGCCGGCACCACCCTTCCTTGCCCTACATGTGTATATCGCTTGTTTGCTGTATCCTGTGTTCGGACGGGTGCATTTGTGCTGGTGCTTTCCTGCTGCCCTATGGCTGGCAGAAGCCGTTAGCCCACACCTGGGGGTGAAGGGCTCTGGCAGCTCCTCCAGGTTCAAGCAGAGGGAGAGCGGGCACCTTCCCCGGCGGGGCAGAGGGCTGTCATCTGCAGCCCCCCGAACACAGCTGCGTCCTCACCCCCTCTGAGGTGCCTCTCTGCCAGCAAGGAGGAGGCGAAGACAGTCCGGGACCCCTCGCCTCGAGCCACCGGACCTCTGTCCCCATCTGCCACCAGCAAGGGACAGGGAGGGCTCGCTCACAGCCTCCCCCACCTGCCCCGCTCCGGGAGCGGCCACAACCTCACACCTGTGTCGCCCTGAGGCGCAGGTGGAGGCACGAAGGCTGCCCCGGGCCCTGAGGAGAACAGGAAGGGGCGAGAGGGAGCAGCGACCCGGAGACAGGCGGGCTCTGCGCGGCCCCACGCCCCAAAGACTGCGGGCGAAGGGTTACGGACATCCCGACCGGGCCCGGCCCGGCTCGGCCCCTCCGGCACCACCGCGCCCCCTAGTGGCGCGGCTCCGCGACGCAGCGCCGTCCGGGACCGGCTGGAACCGGCCGCAAGCGGTGCGCGGGCCGGGGCCGGGGCGGTGTGCGGTCCCGCCGCGGTAACGGGGCTTGGCTGTCGGTTTGCCGCTGTGCAAACGTGGGCGCTTCGTGTGCTGAAGGCTGAGCACGGCTCAGTGAGGGGCAAATAAGCAACGGGAAGGGTTTTACCAGCCGCTTGTCGACGGGTTTAAATTACGTTTGTGTTTTGTTTTGTGTTTTTTTGGTTTTTAAAAATTATTCTTATTTTAGGGCTCGCAAGGCGAGTGTAACAAGTTCCACTTACAAGCTTTAGGGGAGAGGCGGAGCTGGGTGCGGGAGGTGGCACAGCACTCGGCCGGCCGGGCCCGGTGCGTCCCCCCGGGGTGCCTCAGCGGGTGCCAGCCCCGGCGGGTGCGGGGGATCCAACCCCTGTGCCGGGGGTCGCGCCTTCTGCTCTTTGTACCTACAGCGCTCGGGGGGGCTACATAGGGGCCAGGGGTCTCGGCAGGCAAATGGACTCCTCTCTGCTGATGGCCTGAGAAGGACACGTTGGGAAGAGGTTGCAGCTGCTTTCTTTCTCCTCCAGCTCTGTGTCCTGAGGGATCTGCTCTTCTGTAGTGCCTGCCTGTGAAGATGCCTGTTTTCTTCACAAAACTCCCCTGGAAGAGAAACAGAAGAAGTCAGTTAGGTTGATGTCCTTCAGCCAGCTGCATTTGGCCAGGCACCTTCCTGTCCTGAGCAGCAGCTTTGCTGGATTTCCCCCTGTTGCAAAGCAGTGACCAGCATTGTCCTGCTCTTTGTCCTGATTGCTTCTGCAGGATTTCACTTGTGCATGAACTGTGGCCCAGTGGCAGAAATTAATTGAGCTTTATCTCCTCCTCCTTAACATCATGAAAAGACATTTACGTGAAAAATAAAGTTAATAGCGGCTGGCTTAATAAAATGTTGGTTTTATTGGGGGAAAAGTGCCAATAATGTATTGTAAGTTTGTAGATGGAACTGCTTTTGTTTCTAATACAGTAAAATAAAAGATGATCATTTCATGAATTTAAGAATCGTGCCAGCTATTTATGTTTGTTTATATACTGTGGCAGAGCTTTAAATGCATTAAACTTCAAATGGCCCAGCTGAATAAATTGCTCTGGTGGGGTGGAGTGGAGCAAAGCAGGGAACTGGAAAAGTGTGGAAAAAGAAAATAGTGAAAAAAGAGGAAAGGAGGAAGTTTGAAGAAACAAAGCTGCAGATGTTGTTACAGGAACTACATTAAAGAGAAACTGCTTGGAGAAAGTAAGTACTAATGCAGATCTATTAACCTTTGGGGAATTTTTGTAAAAATCTCACAGGCAAGTTGTTTGATGATATCATCGTGTGGATAGCAAAAACTTTTGTCTTTCTAATTTATTTTCATAAGCCTGTGTCTATGTAATTTTATTATATTAGATAAGCATCTTAGCTACAATTATAATTCATTAATAATCATATTTGTAGTACATTGATAATAAATCCTAATTCTAAAAGTAAATAGAAACATTGTGTAGCTATATTAATGTTATACATTAATATATTATTTAATATAAATACAATTTATAGCTAGATAATAAATGATAATTTATAATTATTACGTAATATCAACTATTTAAAGATTAGGAATTGGTGCAATTAAGGTTGTCAGTGCAAGTTTTGTTTGAACCCCTTTACAAGTGCTTTTTGGTGTTACCTTTAGTGATTGCTTTTCCCCAGGATCCTTGCTTCATTCAGAGGATAGAGTGGTAGCACAACAAGTATTCTAGGAGGAACAGGAGTTGTTATGTGGTGATACTTTTGTTGTAGGGTGGAACATATATGTGAATTGGGTTTGGTAAAATAAGGGTTTGCGTAAGGGCATATCAGGTCTCTAACTACAGGATGAGGAGAGCTGAGGAGCTTTGCAGAGAGGAGAGGGTAGAAACTGTCTAGTGTTACATGCTGCGAAAGGAAAAGGGATAGAATAATTTAACAGCTGGGATGGAGGGCAGGGAGTAGATATTTATCCTGGACATGCTTCTGTCATCTCCAGCTGTGCTGGCTGTAGTTTATTTTGGAGCAAAATCCAGTATAATACAATGGCAGATTTCCAATCCTCTTATAGAACAGACAGCATTGCAGTAAAAGGACTTCAATCATTTTTTGCTATTAAAACATTTTAGGAGGTGTGTTCATGTGTGCAGCTGTATTTGCTTCATCTTAACTATGCCACTGCAGAGAATGCTTCATCAGAAACTGCTGTCTTTTGTTTTGTTTTATTTTTCACATTTTGTTAGCCCAGCCGTTTTAAAAAAGTAATGAACATCCAAATGTCAGTTAGACAAAGGTGGTACAGCCACTTGATTAATGAATAGGAAAAATATACAGAATTTCAAACTACCTTAATGAAAGAAACTGAGCAGCTGAATTTGAATCTGATTAATCAGTATGAAATGTTTTGAGATACACATAATTTGTCAGTTTAAATGTGAGAGATGTACTAATGAGACCTCAGTCAGTAGCATCAGTGACAAAACTAAAATCAAAAGTTATTTTAACAGATTGACAATGCTTGTTGGGATTGTCGTATGTTAGGACTGCTTGTCCCAATTGTTTCTCAAGTCAGTGACATCAGGTGTGCATTATATATGTCATGCTAAGTGTTGTTTTTTCTGAGAATACAAATTCTAGAGAACCACAAGTATAAAATAGTAGTCTTATGAGGCCTGCAGCACTAGGCTATTTATTGCACCTTGTATGTGCAAGTATGTCCTGTGTTCAAAGACATGGCAAAAGAGTATAAAGATATATGAAGAAGAAAGAATTTCCAGGACTACATCTTCAAAGGTAGGATATGCAAACCTCTGTCTGTATCTCCAGACAGCTTTGGATATAATTTAGTTAGGATCTTATCAAATCTATTCTAATGGCCTGCCTATTTTATTGTGTTTATGTCTAGCAATGATTTTTTATTAAGAGAAGCAAAACAATCATTTCAGGGAAGTTTGTAATAAAAAAGACAGTGTGATCAGGTAGTCAGAAGTCAGTTCGGGGGGGAGGTCAGTTCCCTCATAGAGCTTTATAAAAATGAATTGCATAAGAAAACTAAGTCTTCAAAATGTTTTTGTTGAGATACACTAAATGTAAATTATTTTAATTTGTTCAGTTTGTGGGATTTTTGTAAAAAGAAAATTATTTTTATTAAGAAAAACCAAACCAAACAAACATGAGGCTAGTTATTTGTACAGTATATCCTCTTTATAAAAGCTTTATAGTGCTATACCAAAAATTAATAGCAGTGGTATATCAAAAGTTCATTTAACATTAGAAGAAATAAGGTATATTTTGGAAAAATATATTTTTTCATTAAAAAGTAAAGCAACTACCTCTCCTTCTGTGCATTCTATTTAAAATACATTGACTGTCAGATACAGAGACCACGGAAAGTTCTCAGCCTTTTTTGATTCACTGTAAAATACAGAGATTAATGAGGAGAAGATACAAATGTGTCTGTCACATTCTGTGATAGATACCTGTGTATGCAAAGCAGTTAAAAATCCTGAAAATTCAGCAGTAACAAATATAATCTTTTCAGGGGAATTCCACTGGGAACTGGGGTTGTTAAGCCTGGAGAAAAAGAGGCTGAGGGGAAACCTTCTCGCTCTCTACAACTACCTGAAAGGAGGTTGTACCAAGGTGGGTCTCGGTCTCTTCTCCCAAGTAACAAGCTATAGGACAAGAGGAAACGTCCTCAAGTTGCACCAGGGAAAGTTTAGATTGGATATGAGGAAAAATTTCTTCACCACAAGGGTTGTCAAGCACTGGAACAGGCTGCCTGGGGAAGTGGGGGAGTCACCATCGCTGGAGGTGTTTAAAAGACATGTAGGTGTGGTACTTAGGGACATGGTTTAGAGGTGGACTTGGCAGTGATAGGTTAATGGTTGGACTTGATGATTTTCAAGATCTTTTCCAACCAAAACTTTTCTATGATTCTATATAGACTTAACAGTCTGACTAAATGTGGTTAGCTTTCATTGTACATTTTTTTCTTTTATTAGCTTGAACCACATTTTAAATATTTTTTTATGTTTAAGCTATTCTATAATGAAATTTATTAAATTAGCTTTGATAATACAAAATCTGGACATTTCTAAATTCCATAAGAACCTACACGCTGCCAGATTGTTAGAAAGAAGCTTGAGTATCACCAGAATTGGAATAGGTACATTTACTAACAGTGCCACCACTTGTCCTTTTGGGGCAGAGGCAGATAATGTTGATTTTATCTGCCAGCTCAGGGCCATATTTCTGTCTTGGAAACTATGCTTTCTTAGTTGTAGTCACTGTATGTATTGATTTTACTCAAGTTTGTATAATATACTGGCTGAAGATCTAATCCAATGTGAATTCTTACACATGGTCAGGATGTCCAGGAATTTGTGGTAGAATCAATCTAATCATTGCACATGTATTCTGTATCTATCCACTCACATGATCTTGGAGACCATATTTCAAATGCAGTCTATCCATTATAATTCCAGGTAAATATCCAAATTCCATATAGTTATAGTAAGCAAATGTAATGGCTATAAGTTACCTTTTCCAGTTTTAGTCTAGGTATTTTTGATTGTGTAATTGGTAAGAGTAATCAGAATCAAATGTACATATCAGCTGGATCTTGGAATTACTACTGCTCTGCAGGAACAGCTACTAAAATAAAAATAAACTCTTATTAACCTGCATGAATGCATATATGTTAAAAATAGAGAAAATATCCCACCTCCCCCAAATAAATATGTAATCAGACCATGAACTGGTTTAGGTAGACCATTATTTTCAGTATGGACTTTTGTGGTTTTATTTTCAGATACCTTGATATGGCTAAAGAGTTTCTATAACTACATAAATGAAGATTTTTAGATCAATAACTTACAGATGATCTTCAAAGAAAAAAACAAGTTAAAAGATGCTGAATGTGCTTAATCACAGCATATTTACTACTTCTGGATCAAATGAAAGACATTTGTTGGAAGCTCTCATGCACACAGATACCCTGTCTTCCTCATGTGCAGTGGCTTAGATTGTCCTTTTATTTTGTATGAATTTTGCACATACCTGATGGCCAGAAATCTTGGAAGGAAAAATATGTTTATGATAATACCAAATTTAATTTTTTGTTACAAGCTCCCAAGTAAGATTGGTGCTATAACTAAAGTGCTAATTAAGATTAGTCTGTTTGTGAAATAGATATTTTCATATATGATAACATAATGTATGGGTCTTGTTATTAGCACTAAAATTAAGTGCTCTTTCTGTGCATAAGCTTTGTAGTCACTGCCCCTGCTTTTAAGATATGTATGTGTATAGTGACTCGAGGCAGCTGGATGCCACTTACAGAGAACATGACATATTAGTATGTTTAATAAAAAGGTGTATTTCTCTATATTCAATGTACCGGTCTATCAGCTGCTCCAGCCATTCCCTTTACTGCAGGTGTCTCCATGGCAGGCGCCAGCGGAGGGTGCTGTTACTTTTCTGTACTGGAGCATGAAGGGGAAAGACACAGAGAGAGAGATTGAAGTGGTACTGGAAGAAGTACAGTGTGCCAGCGTGAGGTCCTGCCGTTCTCCTCCCAGCATGGCCTGTGCAAACTCTTAACCCACCACAGCCTCTAAAATCTACGGAGTATTTAATAATGGTTGACAGTGAGCACGGTCTCCAGTCTGAAAGACAGAGTGTGTTAGCTGCAGTGTGATGGGGAGAGGTGGGGGATCCCGCAGGAAGGGAACAGCTTTCTTTGCGAAGGAGTCTGCAGCAGAGTGCTGCAAAAAGCTGTGTGGTAGGAGTCAGTTGTTTGTCTCGCTTTCAATGTGTAAGGCTTGATGCATTGGCAGGCAGGAGGTTCTCATCAGTCACTGAACTCAGTCTGTTATGCTAGATGTTTGATTTTGTCTGACCTGAGTTTCTCTTTTGAAATATCTCTCTGGAGCTGCACAACAGGGGTTTACCTCCTTAGCATAAGCTTTGGCTGCATCAGTACATCCTTTGTGGTGAGCTTTTACTTCTCTTTTGATACTGTAGCTTCTTGGCTGTTTTCAAGCAATCCTGATGCCAACTTTGAAAAGTCACCTTTTAGAGGTGACAAGGTAAGCAGTATTAAAGGTATCACGTATTGTAGCCCATGCGTGTTGAATAGCATATGCTTGGATCTTGGTGACTTCACAGATGTAGGACCTCTGACAGGGGAAAACCTGCTGGAGCCTTCAGCTTCTGCTTCATTATATCTGCAGTTTGCCAGATACCCTAAAGAGAAAGCCTGCAATGACAAGAAGTCTTTAACACTCACTAAATAGAGTTTGAAGACAGAAATAAACTATTAGGAAAGAGGAGTCAGTCTCAACAAGAAATAACTTCTAAATACACAGTTTAAGCCTCTTAGTGGCTCCTGTGTGCTGGTCTGTCTTTTTTGTTGGCACTAACTTCACCCAGTCTTTGCTCTTTGGACCAGTACTAGTGCCTTTCTTGTGCCTAGTGAATCAGGCGTGCCTATTCCTTTCCTTTCTCTGAGCATCCTTCCTTATTATTGAGTGGCAGCATTTCTCCTTTATTCAAACACAGCAGGCACTGATTTAGAGATCTTACTCGTCTGCACATTACTGAAGATAAGAGAGATCTTCAGTCAAAGAAGAGATCCATCTTTTTTAGGCAGGGTTCCAAGACCAGCGGGATCAGGAAACCTTGGGTTTGATTGGGTAGGGCTGGGAGTGTGCACATGGTTAGGCAGCAGTCCACCTCTTGCTTCTTTGCCTGTGGGACTGGATAGCCCAAGTTGTTCTCTTCTGGTTACTATTACAGTGCGATCAGCCCCCTTAAAGTGAATGGGACAATTTGCCTGCACAAATGATGGCAGTGTTGGGGCTTATATTTGTATCCTCTGACTTAAAAGATTCAGGTTCTCTTTCCCACCATTCTTCTGTCCTCTGACTCATTCTTGAAATCTGTTTTTCCCCCTCTCACTAGTTTATTCCTTCTCAATTGAGACAAGTCATCCTCAAAGTAAGGAGTGAGGTTACTGAGGCCAGTGGAAGTCCATCAGGCTTCCTCTTCTCAGTTCTGGGTCTGTCTCTGATGCAGCCTGGAGCAGCTGAAAGCAGCTGCTTCAGATGCTGGGACAGTAACTGACTTGTTACTCTGCTGAAGCAACACATGCAACAATTGTTTATATCTGGTATCAAGAGGGATAAAGCAAGTTCAGTGAAGATGATGGGCTCTTTGGAGATGACAAAAGGCTTGTCCTTAGGCAACGCTGAGCAATTTGGGGGGATTTCTGTCTTAAGTCAATCTGAAGGGCCTGAGAAAATTGTAGTATGCTGTAGGGAATGTTTAGAAATCATAGAAACTAGAAAAAAATATCAGAGTTGGTGTCAGTGAAATAATAAGGGTAGTACACTTATAAGCTCTTCTGTATGCATAATATATATGATACTAGCCCCAAGATTGCAAATGCTCACGTAGAAGTGTTCCTAAGTTTTGGAGAACACAGATTAATGAAACATGCAGGGCATGCTGATGAATATGTGCAAATGATCATTGGCAAACAAGAAAATTTAGTTGCTCTTGGTTATAGTTTACCGTATAAAATGGATGTGATGCTGTGGAAACTTTAAAGGTAAGGTGTTATTACTGGCTGGATGGCCATGACCAAAGAGTGGTGGTGAATGGAGTTAAACCAGTTAGCAGCTGGTCACAAGTGGTGTTCCCCAGGGCTCAGTACTGGGGCCAGCTCTGTTTAACATCATTATCAATGATCTGGATGAGGGGATCGGGTGCACCCTCAGTAAGCTTGCAGACGACACCAACTTGGGTGGGAGTGTTGATCTGCTTGAGGGTAGGAAGGCTCTGCAGAGGGACCTGGACAGGTTGGATCAATGGGCCAGGACCAATTGCATGAATTTCAATAAGCTCAAATGCCGGGGTCTGCACTGTGGCCTCAACAACCCTCAGCAGTGCTACAGGCCTGAGGAGGAGTGGCTGGAGAGCTGCTCAGCAGAGGGGGACCTGGGGTTGTTGGTTGACAGCCGGCTGAATATGAGCCAGCAGTGTGCCCAGGTGGCCAAGAAGGCCAACAGCATCCTGGCCTGTATCAGAAACAGTGTGGCCAGCAGGACCAGGGAAGTGATTGTACCCCTGTACTGGGCACTGGTGAGGCCGCACCTTGAATACTGTGTCCAGTTTTGGGCCCCTCACTACTAGAAGGACATTGAGGTGCTGGAGCGTGTCCAGAGAAGGGCAATGGAGCTGGTGAAGGGCCTGGAGAACAAGTCTTATGAGGAGCAGCTGAGGGAACTGGGGTTGTTTAGTCTGGAGAAGAGGAAGCTGGGGGGAGACCTTCTCGCCCTCTACAACTACCTGAAAGGAGAGTGTAGAGAGGTGCATCTTGGTCTCTTCTCCCAAGTAACAAGCTATAGGACAAGAGGAAATGGCCTCAAGTTGCACCAACGGAGGTTTAGATTAGGAAGAATTGATTTACTGAAAGGGTTCTCAGGCATTGGATCAGGCTGCCCAGGGCAGTGGTGGAGTCCCCATCCCTGGAGGTGTTTAATAGTTGTGGAGACACAGTGCTTAGGGACATGGTTTAGTCAGGGACTTCTCAGTGTTAGGTTAATAATTGACTTGATGATCTTAATGGCAACTGTGTGATTCTGTGTGATTCAGGCAAGAACCATTCCAAGCAGAAGTTCCCCTCTAATTCTTCTTTGTACTTTGCTGTCTTTGGATAGAGGGTTATTTGAAAAATACTGCAGTGTCAGGGGTGATTTGCTGCTGCTCTTGTGTTAAATCAGTCTGTTTGTTTTACTTTACTCTGAAGCACACATCCTGTTTTCAAAGTGATGGCACAATTTATGGAGATTAGGAATAGCTTGCAGATCCAATATTTTAATTCCTCCACCACACAGAATGGAAATTGTTGCAAAGGTTTTGTATCTTTATCTGATTACTGAATTGTAATTTGTCAATCATATGCCCCCTCTTCCAATAAGGCTGAATTTAGCAGCCAACAACAGAATGTTGTTGCACATTCATCTTAAAAAAGTTGACTCACTTTTTCCTTGTGATTTTTTTGTTTAAATTAATTTCTGCCATGAGGTAGTCCCCTGAATATCTGAAGTTGGTGAGCTTTCCTGAGGCTTGTGAGCATTAAGAACAATTACACAGCTTCACACTCTGGATACCCACAGAGACAGGTATTAGCTGAAATTGGCATTTGTCTTGGGAAGAAACGCTTGAAAGCTACTTCTGGTTGTCAGGAAATCTCCACTGAGTTTCCTGTGTGTCTTCTGATTTCTCAGGTGGACAAGCTGCATTTCTTTAGTGCCTAATTTTTCTATTTGTGAAGTGGAATAATAATAAATGTTTCTTCAATCACCAGGAGAGGTTTGAGATTTGACAGAGTAGTAATGGAAAGCACTGTTGAGACTATTATAGTGCGATTGCTGTATGAAAACCTGCTTTATGCTTTAGCACTGCTGCGGGGAATAAGCTGCAGAAAATAATTACATTTTGGATGAGGCAAAGTCCTGTGCTGAATACTTAAATAACTTCAGTAATTGTATTTACTAATATGGAAGAAGCAGAGGGCCATAGATTTCCCTCAGGAAGAACACAATGCTCTTGTTTATTCAAATGCTGTTCTTCAGAAGTTAGATTCCCTCCTCAGATGATAAAAATGTAAATATCAGTACATCCACAAAAATTAATCATTTTGTTAAAACTTAGGCCCAAGGTACTACGTATTTTTCCCCATTGTTTGTTTTAAATAGTTACATCTCCAAATATTTTCAGTCTATATAAGCTGTGTACACATGGGGAATAGGAGTCTCTAAATGGCAATTTCATACTGTATTTAATGGCTGTAAAGATGGGTGTGATTGCTGGATCAGATAATTGTTTTAAGGGAAAAATGCATTAAATACATAAAATGCATAAATAAGAATGATTATTTCAAGAAAAAAAATAGATAATTAAGGACCAGGTTTAGATGGTCTTATTTTGGATAATACTTTTTCTTTCTTAAATTCCTTAAGTTTAGTGGCCTTACTTGTAAATAAGAATAACTCATGCTGGCAGAACTGCACTTTGAAAGATCTCTGCTGCTGGAAAACATTCAAATGTTTTTCATGCAGGAAGTTTGAGAGAATCATAAAAGATTTGCAGCTAAAGGAAAACAGACATGAGTTTCTCTGAGAAAGAACTCGAGGAATGAGAACTGGTCAATGAGCCATAAAGTGGGTCAGCTCTGAGATCCCAAAAGGTTAATAGGAAGCCTCTTCTGGAAAAAGATAAGGAAGGAAACTAGGAAAAACATAACCGGAACAGAGTTAAAGATCCTTGTGGGGAAAAAGTAAAGGAGGAGGATGTTAATGGTGGGTTCAGAGAGCTGAAGGGAGAGAAGACATGACAAGAAAGGTCATTTAGGTGAAAGTGCAACACTGACTGCAGAGCAAGGACAAATCATTACTTGAAAAGGGTTTTGCTAACCTTTAATTTGCAAGTGTAGGTTTGTCGTTTGTAGCAGTTTTGCTGTCTTTTCCCCTTGAAAAACTTACAAATATGCCTCTGATTGAAGATCTACAGGTACATCCGTATTTGTAAATGAGAGAGGGCTAGGGTGCTCTCTCATGCACTGGAACCCTGAATTCCCAAACTGCGTAAGTTGGCCGGTTTCCTGCCTGCTCCAAACAGCTCTTTCCAAGACAAAGCACAGGAGCAATCTGGGGACAATTTGTTTCAAGGACTACGCTCTAAAGGCAGTCACAAGCCAGGACCAGACTTTGTTCTTGGCCCTATCTAATCTTCCAAAGCTAGCCCAAAGGCTTTGTGACTTCAAATATCTGCACGTACTCTCATGTCACAGGCTGTGGCAAGTGGCATATACCCTTAGTCTTGTGCTGTAATGAAAACACCGCTGGGCTGTGTAACGGTTCGCTTAATTTCAGACACTGTGAGCTGGGGGGAAGGGGAATTTGTGTCCTAGGGCTACAGTAACCCAGCAGAGATCATGGGCTAAATGCTGTGTAGTGTGGACACAGCCAGTGAGATCTAGGGGTTAGCAGTTTGGACACAATCCAGTCCTTGCTACTTGGCCTCAGGGATCACACTGTGTCCCTCTTTTAATTGGGAGCGTAGACTACACACAGAGTTTGTTCTCAGCAGCCTCTTGTAGAAAAAAAGAGTTTTTGCTTTTCTTGCTCCTACTCTGTCACTTCTCCCATGAATGAGCTATTGCATCAATCCTAGCATTTGCAAATCATGCCTCTTTTTCCCAGGGGCAACATGATTGTTTCTGTGCAGAGTTGCTTTAGAGCAGGTCCTCATGTTTTATTGTTGCTCTATGACAAAACTGCACTGTTACATCCTAGGCTAAAACACTTAAACTGTGTTTGGGAAGAAATGAGTGGGCCACTGTTTATATTAGTCTGCAGATTCCAAGTGAAGTGAACAGCAATAGAACTCCTTGGGTCAGGAAGAATAAATAGCTGTAATTCATGGAATTACTCCTGGATTTTTGGATCTGGACTGTTTCAGCCCAGGGGAAAGTTCACAGTCTTTACACAGTTTTTGAAAAAAGAGGAGAGAAAATCTTCTTTCAGCATTATAGATGAATGGTGTGTTACAACCAACTATATTTATGTATTATATATATTATTATGTCCAACTAATTTTAGAGTTAATTTATCTCCAAGCACACAAATTAGGTCTTCCGATTAAAAATGTACAGTAGGTTCTTGACCTTATGCATGTCTAATCTAAGAATAAATTATTATATTTATAGCACCTCATAGCTACAATTTCAACTCAAGGTACTAGCAAACTTAGGAAGAAAATAAGTTTTCCTTATTATTTAGACTCCTCTGAGAAAACATGTACTCTTTTTTCTAAATGAGAACTGTTGCAAGTCGTATGACTCTAGCAGGCAGGGAATCTAGGCAAGGCCAGGCTCCATGAGGCTGGGTGCTCTGTAGACACAAGGGACAGATGTGAGATAGTAGCTTGGCCATCACAGGAGAGACTCTGCCAATGTTTCAAACTTTAGTAGCCCTTTTGAATGATTGTAGAAAGTTGAGGCTGAGCATCTCTTGTAATAATTTGTTACTGAATTGCTGGTTACCACTATCAATGGTTCCTGTTTAGACTGGTGCTTGGCCTCTCTTTTCTTATTGATTGTCATCAAGAAGCCTTGCTGCTGGGACTCAATGCAGTATCTTTTTTTGTGTGTTCCGTGTACAACTGAAATTCACAGTCGTTGCAGTCAAAGTCTGGATCCCAAGTAAAACAGAATACAAAATCTAGCAATGCCTTTGGTTTGGGTGCACAGTCAATCTGAAGTGATGATTTAACTTGAGATGTATTAAATACCATCTCATCACAAGAGTACAGGGAGGTGTATTTTCCCTGTGTGTATTATCTCTGTTCTGAAATCTGACGCAGTAAGATATCAGTGGGTCAGAGTAATTATTTCTTTAGTCTCAGAGTAGATAGAAAGCAAAGGATACCTTTTCCATATCTGTCTTCCTGTCCCATTCAAATTGCTTTTCCACATGCTATTCCCATTGTTTAAAAAACAATGTTCCTTCATATTGTAAATGCTTTTGGCATATATGAGAAACTGATCATACATTTTGTCTTCCTGTCTCCTGTGTGTTTTTTAAAAGTCTAAAGTCAGTTACTATTATATGTTTGGAGTCTTTTGTTGCACAAAGCTAAAACTTTTATATAATAACAAAAGAGTAAGACTTGGAATAGGTGTGGTAGTTGATTTGGGGTAGGTGTAGTAGTTAGCACTGTGCTGAATATTTAAATAAAAGACTAATTATATACTTTCTTGCCCTGCTACAACTCTCTCTTTCTAGAGAGAAGACCTAGTATTTTTACTGGTTTAAAGACTCCATTCCTGAAAGACAATAAGCATTAGAATATACTAGGGTATTTTGATAAAATATAAAAAAAAGATAAAAAGCATCATATTTTTCATGTGGCTACATGACAGCTGAGAGGATTGTAAGGTTGCTTTTTTATCTAGCCAGTTTCTGTGATGCTGTTATTTTTCTGTTCCATTTTCCATCTCATTTTTCCTAAGTTATAAACTGGGAGGACAAAAAGTGTTTGTGCTTCTGTATAAGCATAACTTCACTACATAACTTCCTCTGTGATATTTTTTTCTGTCCCTTATTAATATAGTTACCAGTTAATAATGAGACATAGAAATAGATGAAGGTAATGCTAGACTGGAAACATCTGTCCTAGCACCAGAGCTAGGATGGGCCTGACAGATACTGTTTCTCCCATGGTTCTTGTCCTGCTCCAGGCAGTTACTAATCTGTTACTGCTGTGTACCATTGTATTGCAGCAGTATCTCTCTTCTCTACTGACCAGGTCATTGGCCCAGTGTTAACACATCCCCGTTCTGGCCCAGCTGTTCTCCAGAACAGGATGTGAGCTCCCAAGGAGCTTGTCCTTTTGTTGCCCTGTAAGATCTCTGCATGAGAGAAAAAGAAGGGATTCTACAATCTTCTGTACCCTGCACTAATGCAGAGGGTGAGATATAATACTGCCCTTGATGTGCATCTCTTCTGGAGAACATCTAACAGCTCTTCCAAATTAGTCTCTTCCTGTAGAGAGTTCTGCTGCAAAATACACTTTTTCTGAAATTGTTCCTGAGTCTTGTGACCTCCATAGTGACACAGGCTCATGTAGAGTTACAGAGAGAATCTCATCGTGTTCCTCTCTAATGAACAATGAACATTAAGTTCCAAGACAGAGTGATTTAAATTTATGATGCTCACTCCATGATCTTCCTGCAAGCTTTGCCTTTGCTTGTGACCCTCTGATTCCCATGACCTTGTCTCTCTAAAAAATGCTCCTTCTCAGCAGACCTCAGGCCTGTTCTTTCCTGTCATTATCCCAAATGCTCAATTCTTTCCAGTTTATTACCAGATGGTTACTCTGTTCTTTGATGATCCATCCACTAGAATGCTTTGTCATCTCTGGACAGCAGCAGATCATTATGAAGGGCCCAGGGCATTACTTTTCTTTCTCCAGTCATACCAGCAGAGGGGACACTTAACTCCATTTTCTCTGTTTATAGAACCTCGGGAGGAGCTTGAGAAGGTCGGGAGAGTCATAATATCTGCCAAATCTCCTCACATGTAGGCGGTGGAATTTCTCAAATATATGTATGTGTGCATACCTGTGAGCTATTTTAGTACCACATGAACATAAAAACTCAGGTCAATCTGTTGGGCTGTCTCATCCTGTGATCAAATACAGAATTATTCCTTAAGGTGTATTGTTTAGTAATCTGAGCAACCTGGTGTTGGACTATTCAAAGCTTTCTGTCATTCTGCTTCCACTATGCCTAATCTATGGTTTTTCTGAAAATAGGCCCCATGCTAAGGAAGCATTTTCTAATACTTGGTTTTGTGGCTTCTTTTAGTAGTTTTGATCTCCTTAGTTATCTGTACTCCTCAAAGTCACCCATGTAATTCCTCTCTCTGTTTAGTAGCACTCTTCAGATATTTGAATTGAAGACACTGCATATCTTTGATGGAAGATGTTAATTAAATCTCCTCTCTGTTATCACTTAGCCAAGTACACATTCTTGGTTCTTTAACAATTCCTTGTACGTCACTCCCTCTGTTCCTCTGATCTTTTTCATTGTTTCACTCAGAATTCTCTCTAGTGGTCAATTTTCTGTGAGATCTCTGATCTCACAAGCAATATGTGGAAAAGCAGTGTCATTATATCCTTTTAGAAAATGTCACTTACCTCCTTGTAACACAATAAAACTTGTTCATTTGTTGTACAGGATCTCAGTGGCTGCTCTGGGGATGCTGTTGCTTTGTAAACTACTGTCATATCTGATTTATGATCCATTGAAAATGTGATGTTCTTCTTGGCATTTACTAGCTATGTTCTGGAAGATTTTTCTTGATGGTGTATTAGCTGGTGATATTCTAGTTTGCATCTGAATACATTTCTTCCCTTCTTAAATCTCGCTAAAGTCTTTTACATTCTCCATTCTGGTTGGTGTTAGCAATTAATATCTTCCAATTAATGACATTGAATGCTTTTCTATCCCTTTTTCAGGTCATTATTGAAGATGCTAGAAAGGATAACTGAAATTATTTTTTTTAGTCTTAGAACTAACAATTCTCATTACTCCTCATAAAAGGTAAACTTACTCAACTACAAAAGAAACACTGCCATCCTCTTAAGGTAAAACTAGACTAAACAATCTCAGTATACTGACTAATGGACAAAGGATTTACCATAACATGGCTATTACTCTGTGTTTTAAACATGCAGATGTAGATGTTTAACTCTTCAGCCTTCAAATCAATTTCAGATTTACTATAGTAAGTTTCTAGCTTCATGGTGGTCCTCATCATCCAGATTCTGGACATAATACAAGGAAAGAATGTGGATCTGACAGGAAAATATTACCCTCAGAGTTTTCTTCTTGTTGTGCTTTTATCTTCCTCTTGCTGAGATTGATTTCGTACTGAGGGAAAATGTGGCTATGGAAAACTTCAAGGCTAGCAGAAATGACATTTTTATTTTGCAAAAGTGTGAGTGGGGTTCTGAATGTGTTAGGGGATTTAATTTAGGCTATGGAGCGAGGTTGCACGAGCGCATCTTGCCTTTAGGTTCTGCAGGTCTGGATATAGGCTTATGCTGGAGAGGGGAGGTTGTAAAGGCAGGATGGTTTTGTCATGAAGGCAGCTGGTAGAATTTCAGTGTACACATTTAGCATGGGTAAGAAGTTACAGTTTGCTTAACTGCTTGTAGTTTAAGTATCTGTTTATCAAATGAGGAGAAAGATCACTCAGCTGACTATCTTGAGATATCTTTGTGGATATAACTGCTCTCAGATACGGTGGTGATCCAGCCAAGAGACTGCTTTTGTAGCAGTGGTTAGCCAGATATCCCTGAATTCAACAGTCACTGTCTTAAGGGCTCTGAAAATACGGACGGAAGTTGCAGATGAAAGTACAGCAAGAACTGAATTGTGTGGAGAGAAGACATGTCTTCTGCCCAGACCACCACCCTGCTTGTCTCAGTGACTGTTTTCACTGGAATATAGAAGTGAATTGCAAATAGTTGCTTGTGATAATAACAGTGGTTAGGTATACAGATGTGTTTGTCTCTTTTTGGTAGGCATGGTTATAGCTCTACCCTGGAGTGTCTTGTGCTCTTGCAGTTTGCCAAGTGCAAAATTAATGTTTTCTTACCAAAAAAATGAGCAGGTGTTTAAAGAATAGTAAAAGCCATGTAAAAAGCATGTGAGCAGCATTTCAGCTGCCTTTCTTCAGTTGATTTTCTGATATAAACATTCTGTGGAAATATCATAGCATATATTTTATTGGACAAGATTTAATCCTTAAACACTGCTGTCTTCACTTGGCAGCTTTAGGAGAAATAGATTAAGTATATCAATTCTTCAGTTGCTTCTGAGTGTTTCTTTGGAACAGAACTAGGCTATAAAACAAGAAGACATAGTCAGGAAGAATGTATTTAGATAACCCATATTTCCTTTCTATGTGTCTCATATCATCAGTGAGTTTTCATTTACAAATTTTTTTTAAGTTTTATTTTACAATCAAGTGCAGCTCTGACACTGATGGTGTTAAATTATGAAACATTCCAGTGTATTTCTTCATTTCCCCCAATAACAAGCACCTGGTGTCAAAATGATTTCAGAAGACAACATAGGGCTTCAGATTTTTGTTTCACATTGGTTTTGGTCCTTTGTGTCGGTGCATTAGTCATGGGTGTACCGGTGAGAGAAACTGCAACTGCCAGGATAACTTGAGTCCACAGTTTCCAAACTAACGCAGAAACCCCACTGGTCCCGGGGGAGAGCCGTAGCTTTGAAAGCAGCTGCCAGATGCCAGCAACCCTGCACGGGTTCAGCTGCCCGAGATCCTTTCCCCACATAGAATCACAGAATGGTTTGGGTTGGAAGGGACCTTTGAAAGCCATCTAGTCCAACCCCCTGCAGTGAGCAGGGGCATCTGCAACCAGATCAGGTTCCTCAGAGCCCCGTCCAGCCTGACCTTGAATGTTTCCAGGTTTGGGGCATCTACCACCTCTTTCGGCAACCTGTTCCCGTGTTGTACCACCCTCATGGTAAAACATTTCCTCCTTCTATCCAGTCTAAATCTTCCCTTCTTTAACTTCTATAATTCAGGAGATAAAGATCGAGGAATACAAATCCTTTGGCTAGAAAGCCACTCGAGATTCTGACTTTCATGGAAGTTCAGGCTTTATACAAGTATATCAATTTGATTAGATTTTAAGAGCTGTTTTTGAAGAGATCACATAAGGTGGTTTTGCTGATTCAGCCACCCTGATCGCGACACCGGCTGAGTCGCACCCACCGGGTGAGACCCCCGACCCGGTACCAGAGCTGAAGCCGCTTTGCTCTGCAGGCTCAGAGCCCCGCTGCGGGAGCGGGCCCCAGGGGGTCCCTCCGGCGGGCGGAGCCGTGGCGGGAGCGTTCCGGAGGGCGGTGGGTCCCGCCCGCCCCCTCGCCCCCCGCGCAGCCATTGGCCGCGGCGCCGCCCGGCCCGGCCGCCCCCGCTGCCGGAGCTTATAGCGGCGGGAGGGCGCGGCGGCGGCGGGATGCGGGCGGTGGGAGTTGGTGGGATGCACTCTGCGCGGAGCTGCCCGTGCTGGGCGCTGCTGGCTCTGGCACTGCCCCTGGCACTGCCCGCAGAGCGGCTGTCGCTGCTGCCCCACGGCCGGGAGCGCGGCGACGCGGAGCTGGAGCACGGGGACGATGCGCGCTCGGCGGCGCTGGAGCTGAGCACCGCGCTGCGCTTCTACGGCGCCGCCGTCCGCTCCCTCTACGTGAGTGTGGGGCTGGGAGGGCTCGGGGCCCCGCTCCGTCTGCCGGAGGGTCGGGAAGGCTGTTTGGGGCTCGCCGCGGGGTCTGCCGCCCCTTGCCGTGGTGCTGCCTGGCGCTGGGTCGGTGCCTGGCGGTGCTTGTTGGGCTGCCCGGCGGCTGTGTCAGCGCCGCGGCCCGAGCTCGGTCCGAAGAGCTTAATTGTTCCGGTTGCGTTCGGTCCCGGGTGAATTCCCTCCTCACGCTGTGGCTGTTGCCGACTCTTTGCGATGCACGCGGTCTGTGGAGACAATGCAACAAGCAGAGAGGGTCGAGAGGCTGTAGTTGGCTCTCCAGTGAACGCCGTCCCCAGGCGTTTTCTGAGCTCCCCCGTAGGGTGTTTGTCCAACTAAGGAACACCCCTCTTGTGGTCTGGTTTGTGTGCTTCAGCGTGCCAGAGTCACAAAACTGAAACGATGAGTGTCTAGCCAGCAGCCTGACATGTCCAAGATTTGCACCTCTTATCACTGAGAGCTCTTGGGCGTTCTCAGGTGTCCCTTGCTCAAAGGGTCTCTTGGGTAGGGGAAATACACGTCCAGATCAATTGCAGGCTGTGGGCTGCAGGCAGACCGCAGCCATGTGTGCGTGCCTCGTAGCAGAATCTGCAACCCAGAGTTGTGTGTGCATGTTTATAGCCAGTGGAGGACGTTTGGTATATGAAGTGGGATTACAAACAGATTGTCTGGAGCGGAGCTGCCCAAAAGTAGTACTTTTGAGCAGTCAGAAAAAATACGTTAAAAATGGCAGCATGTCTTCAGGAACACTGCAAGAGTACTGGCTGTTTTATCATTCCTTCTTTTCCCCTGAAACCTCATCTAGGCTGGTGATTGAAGATGCTAACGAGCACGTTTAGAAAGGTCTTAGCACGGAAGGCTCAGTGTGTTTAGTGCATTAATATGATCAAGTTAAAACCCAGCTCCCTGTCCAGATAGATCAATATGCTTTAGCACCATGGGTTTAAGATGCATCTTTGGGGACTAGTCTACATGGAGATGCTTGGGAAACTAGACCTCCATGTGTCTGCAGTCATTCAAAATTTGATGTTGTTCCCGTGTTCTTGAGGCCATTTTATTGGTATTCATTGAAGATTTAACATGCTTGGATTACACTGTATTATATTAGTGCTGCCACTTAATTTGTGCTCTTTTTCATTGTCCACACTGCCCCCACCTAGATAAATCCTGAAATTGTGTCTGAAATCCAAAATTTTGAGGGATTCAAGTTATGCCTGTGTGGAAAATGAGTATTGTTAACTGAAGCTGGCAGGAAGGATGAAGTAATTCACAAGTATTAAGTGGAGTTGAAATTTCAGTTTGACCCTTAGTTCATTGTCTTCCGTACTCTAAGTTGGGTAACTGATTAGCTAACTCAAGTGAAAAATACACTTTTTGAAGCACAGACCTGTTCTTGAAAGATAGTGGGCTGTGTATCTAGTCACTGAGAAGCAAAGATAACAAGTAACTAGTCAGATAAGTGCCAGAAAGGGGGCAGGGTTTTCAAAGAGCAGTGAACTGGTTAACAACACTTAGTTTAATGATCTTGTTACTTGCCCATGCCATAAACCAGGAATGGTTCTAGTCAGGTTTTGTCTGGAAGAAGACCCATATAGAGGCTATTCTAGAATCACTTTCAGGGCTCTTTCTGCATGATTGCTGAGTACTAAGGATGAGTGATTTTAATATTGGCAAAGTGTGATAATGAATGGTATTTCAGGATCAATCTACATAATATGCAGAGACTTTTAACTGGCATTTAGTCTGTCAAAATTATTGCAAAACAGAAGCACAGTACAAACTGTATGGGAGTGGGGAAAGGAGAAGTATGCTTGTTAAGAAAAGGTATTGAGCAGTCTTAAATGCACCTTTCCAATACACAGTATTATTGTATATTGGCAGCAAGTACCTATTAAGCTCTATGATGTTATTCAGTAAGCAGAATTTACCAAAGTATTGCTAGTTGATAGTAAATATCAAGCTGGTACAATTAACATGTGGTATCGATAGAAATACATCATAATACTTAAAAGGATTCCTGGATCAGATTTTGAGCTGTTGTGATTAAATAAGTCTTTCTGTGTAGTTCGTCAGGATGATGTGATAACCTTAATTCCAGAGCACTTGATTTTTTGCAAGTTTTGCCTTCAGTCAGTTGAAAACTTATGTGGGTTCTTTATTTTTTTTCCAACAGTTTGGAAGTTGAGTTGTTTGAGTTAGGTCTACACATGAATAAAAAGGCAAGGAGTTCTGAGGAATGATTGTTTAGTATCAACTTGTCATAAAATCCCTGGCAACAAAACTTTTTCTTCTCATAGAAGAGAGGATTTTATTTACTGTAAGTGGAAACAGATTTTTGCATACTGTAATCTTCAATATGGCATTTTCCTATGCAAGGTTTATAACATTGAATCCTATCACTAACCCATACTGATCTATTTCTTTTAATAGCACACTTTTATTAAGGCTTTTCCAGTTTACACTAGGGCTCACTAATGTGGAAAAGCTAAAGGATGAGAGATTACTTCCTTTTAGGGAAGAATCAGAGTCCTTTAAGGCAAGCTTGGATCAATTCTTAATTGTTAATTTTATTAACTTCCTAAATTAATAGTTGATCCTGTTTATACTAGAAAATTTTGCTGCTTTAAGTCAACTGGCACTTCATTATACAAATACATTTTTCTAAGCTCTCTTACTCAGAAATTTTAAAGTCCTCAAAAATATGTTGTAACTTAATAAGGAAAAAAAATCTCATTTGTTTGAAACTTTATTTTTTCTTATATACATGCTGATATACTTTTTATTTCAATAGAAGTACTTTGTTACTTTGTACCATCTCCTCACTTTGTTTTTCAGGGAGTGTGTGTGATTTGTTCTGCTACAAACCATAAATGTATGTTAACTATGTGTGTAATCCAGAAGTTTAACATGCTAAAAATACATCTGTGTTAGTTCCTGTCAAGTTAAATAGTATTATACCCTAAAAGGAAAGATGTACAGTACAGCTGGTCTTCAGACAACGCCCACCTGAGGTCTTTTCCACCTCCCCCCTTCCTTTTCCCTTTTCCCTTTTTAGAGGAATGATACTTTAATTAAACCCAGTACTTACCTTGAATTACTTATCTTTTTTTGGGGTTTCACACATTAACCTATCTGTGTGACCTTAAAAGGAACAGGGGAAAATTAAATCATACTATTCACCATCTTTGTCAATATAAATGTATTGTTAAATCTGAAAACATTTTTTCAGTAATGAGGAATATTCTTTCTCTGCACCAAAAATCTCTTAATGAAGTGAGCAGTTGGTGTATTTATTTCAATTTAATGACTTGCAAATGTTTTCTGGGTGATAAGAGTACTTGCAACCAAGCATTCCCTTAACATTTGAGACTGAACTGTGTCTTTTATAAACTACAATCAAATGAAAATGAGGTTGGCATTTTTGCACTTCTTTAATAAAATCACTTGTTGCATTTAAGTTTTTAGCTGGATAGGAAATGAATGGTCAGGAGCCTGCCTCTAATAGGTGAAAAGAAGGTGGCCAAATTTAAGGTCATTTCTTCTGGTTTCTACTTTGTTCTGTAGTATTAACTAGTACTGATTGTATGTTCTCTTAATGTTATTTTAATCTCTGCCATAAATGGGGGACCATGCAGCCGCAAAGTCTGCACACACCAAATCTGATGAAGAGCATGGAATTTGTTTAAAATACTTCAAGCACCAGTCATGTCTCACAAGAGGATTTAGAGTGGGAGTAGTAGTGCTTGTCTACAAAAAGTGTAAGCAAGAAGAAGGCAGGGGAAAACCTTTAATTTACTTTAAATATATTACTTTAAAGGTTGACTGCATCTCCTTGCTAATATAGCTTAATGCCCACCATCTTCCCTACTGTCTTCCAGTGGTATAATATGCTTTGTGGCTGTTAATTTTTTGGGTAAGTTTTAGCTTTGTTTTACAGGGATATGAGGCATTTTCTAGTGTACAGATGTAATAGATGTTCTGGGAAGCTTTCTGGACTAGAGCTCTGTGGCATGGCTGCCTGCAATTGCAAGGTCTAGACTGGGGTAACGCATGCTGTCTTTTTATTTCTGTGTTCCTGAAATTCACAGTTCACCTTGAGTTCTGTGGACACTGTTAGGTCACAAATGATTAGAGGAAAATTATCACAATATTGAGCTTCTCCTCTCTTTCTAACGTGACCTGCATTCGCATCGTGCTTGTGCAGATTATATAAGGGTTACATATTTTAGATATACTGTTCATGCATAAAGCCAACTTTGGATTTTTTACAAGATCTTAACTCTTTTAGTATTTTTCACTGTAGCAGCTAATTAAATTATACATCTGCAGACAATACAGTCAGCATACATCAAGCCATTTTAAAAGTAAATTCTGATGTACTATGTGAACTATTTGCTGAGTTTAACTAATGCTTCATGCTAACCATTATATACTGAGCTGACTGACCACTAGCCTGTGGCAGGCGGCATGCTCTGACCCTCTGCATAGAGGATTCAAGGTATAGGTATGTGCTATATATGAAGGGTTGATTTGTAGTAGGAGTTCACATACTATACTTTTTCTGCTTCGCTGTATGTAGCTGTACTAATGGTGGTCCACATCTTAAAGGATGTTACCAATATATATGCAGCCAACATCCTTGACAGGCTTGTACAGCCCACAATTTTTCTGTGTCTTGAAGAATATATGTAGTACTGGCCTCCTTGTTTCCAAGTGTATATGGTAGAAAAGGGGAAGAAAAATTTGGAGACCATGAGAATAACCAAAGACCAAGAAAAGCCCTTATACAGGGAGTACGTGAATAGGCTGGGGATCTTCATTCTGGAGGAGAAATTAGATGGGGAGAGAGGCTGGCTAGGATTTGATTGTATGACCCAACACACAAACTAGGGGCCATCAAATCAAGCTGTGAGCCAGACTGAAAACAAACAAAAGTAGGAGAGACCTCAGGGTATGAGTCACAGATCTGTGGACTTCCTTTTTAAGGGATTTTGTGGATGCATAAAGTTTATAAGTGTTGAAGGGAAGACTTAACAAATACGTGAAGGAGATCCACTGAGGATGAATAAACAATCAAGCCACAGGGAATTCCTTGAGCTGAATGTGATTAGAGGAGTACATGCAAGTCCTTCTCTTGTTCTGCTGAATCCATAAACTAGCAGGTACGACTGGGGCAGGCAACTGGGCTAGATGGCCTTGCGGTCTGAGTCCCGGTGGCCATCTGGCCCTCTTCTAAGCATTCATAAAGATTGTTATCCTGGTTCTTTATACTTTCCCAGTAGAAGTCCAGATTCCCAGGAGATATGCCATGACTTTGTTAAAGCTTCTTTGTAGTCCATTCTGCATTACACCAGGTAAGAATCTAGGTCGCTGCCTAACCAGGAAGGTAATTGTTGCAATTACTTGCTTCATCCTTACCATTCCCAGTCATGCTGTTGTAAAACTGCCCTTCAGGAGAGTAACAGCTAAAAGCGAGAAGAGTTTTTGGTCATCTGTGAGGTTCTGTACACAGTTCTTGACAGACTTGCAGAGGAATTGTGCTGGGTCTTGGTCTGAGAAAGACCTGGAAACTTGTGAAATGTGGTGGTTATGTATATCTTTGTTAGAAGAGGCAATAAGTATCTGAAATTTAAATAGCTAAAATCTTTATCTGGGGGGAAAAAATGGTTTGTCTATCTCTAAAGTAGACCTCTGGTTTTGAGCATCTGAAACCCAGAACTCCTGATACAGGATACAAAACAAAACCTTGAAAAAATTAAGTTACTTTACGAATACAGGACTGACTTTTGACTCAATTTCTTTTGGAAATGCAATGAAAACACTGTGATCTAGAGCACATAGGGTGTGAGACACAGCCTTATGAACAGTATCTGTCTTATAATTTCCACATTTCTATTAGGTTGCCACTAATGGGATTATTGCAGTGAATGAACCTTCAAGTGAAGAAAAATATCTTGGTCAATTTCCAGTCAGTTTTGGGGCTATTGCTCCTTTTATGGCTGACCTGGACACAACAGATGGACGTGGAAATGTGTATTACAGAGAAGATTCATCCTCGGATGTCTTGGAACTTGCATCAGACTATATTAAAAGAGGCTTTCCTGAGACTGCTTTTGATCCCAGCAGTGTTGTGATTGTTACGTGGAAGCTTGTGGCTCCTTACCAGGCACCAGGAGAAGATCACACTTTGGAAGAAAAGGTAATTGTTAATCAGAGCTTTAAGACATGTTGGACACATGTTCAGCTGAAGTGCAACACCATAACCTGTAGTTTTGAAGTCTTGAGTTCCTTTGTGTTTGAATGAACCCTTTACAGTTAAAGTATTTTGTTGTTGAAAAGGCCATAGCAAAACAGGACTTTCCGGAATTTTTCCTTGATTTTTATTCAACAGTATTTTATTTATTCAAAAGAAAATGTTTGAATCTACATAGCTGATTTATTTGTATTCCCTGACAATTCTTACTTTGAGCGTTAGGTGTGATGTGGTAATAACTGAAAGAGTAGGATATCCTGCCCTCCATCTGTGCAATATAATCCAGATTGCTTGCATTTTTCAGCTGACTTCTAAGTCATTTTGACATCACACTATCTTAAATCTGGTAGGTATATGGACTAAAATACGAACTTCAAACTGTGAATCCCTTTTGGACATATGTCACTGCATTCACAAAAAGGTCATGCTTTGTAGCCAGTATTGAATGAAGAAGCAGTTAGGGTTTTTTTTTTAATTACTTGCAAACCATTTTCCCTTTTAAACCGTGTTACGTACTATACTGCAAGGATATGTAACTTCATGCACCATAATTAACCCAGCTGTTGAGCCTCCTCACAATGGGTAAAGTTGAGAATAGACAACAACTTAGCAAATCTTTTTCTGTCAAAGATGAATTTCTTGTGCCTAACTTGACACACCCATTGTGTTCACAGTAATGATTCTGCACTCTGGTAGCACTGAATAGCTGATGCCTGAGGTACTGTCTTGATGGTTCCTACAGTATATAGGAAAAGACGCTTGCAGCAACATGAAACTTGAGCTCTTCTTTAAATATTCCATTGACAGAATTTTTCTATTTAGTGTTGCACATATCACTCTCTATTTTAAGGAGATGATACGGAATGCTGTAGAATCATTATGTTTTAGGCAGCCTCCCTGACAACTTCGTAATGGATTTAACTTATCTTTGATAATGCTTTCTTTTTAATGTTTATGCATGCTAAAGCTAAAACTGTGTTAGCAAAACACAAGCTTGCATAATATTGATTTGTTCTGGGAAGTACATGATGTGTTATGTGTGAGGGAAATTTTGTTTTTTACTTTGTCTTTAAAAAAAATGTTATTCTGTTGTCTGTCTTGAATATTTTTCCATGAATAAATGGATGTTAATTTTTTTTCCACAGAGAAACACATTCCAGGCTGTTTTAGCCTCTTCTGACTCCAGTTCCTATGCTATTTTCCTTTATCCAGAAGATAGTTTGCAGTTCTATAGTACATATTCCAAGAATGATGATGGGAAGATTCCTGCTGTGGTTGGCTTTAGTCAAGCCTCTATAAACTACTACTTTTGGGAAAAGCCAGGATCCTACAATGTCATTGCTAATGATGAAGACAGCATTAGAAACCTGCACAAGTATGCTTTTTTGCTTGTTTAAACTCCTCAGGAAAACATCAGTTTTCTATGTTTTTCTTAACTGTAGCATGAGTCCATGAGAAATAATAAGATCCCATTGGCCATTGCATGAGAAAATGTGAAGTCTGCCACTGATAAATACCCACCCTCTTGAGGAATATAAGGACTTTTTGTCAGAAGTCCATAGTTTTGCCACTGGTAGGAGCGGCTGTATAGTTAGCCCTTCTAAAAATAGGATCACTTAAAACTTTAACTCTTTATAGTCTATTCTGGACAGTCTTTTTTTGAAGGAAAAAGTGAACATGAAGGAAAAAGAATGAGTTAGAAAGTTCTAGTAAGTGTTAGCAAGATCTTTGTGCCTAAATATCTCCTTTTGTTCCCATCACTTTGAAGACAAGAAGGCTAGAAATTCTCAAGAAGAGAGCTCTGGGTGTGGAGCAAAATTGCTATCCAAACTGTCAGGGGTGTTTTATAGCTGAATAGACTGTACTTGTAGATGAGTATGTAGATAAGATAATTTGACAGTTTTGTCCTGATATTTCTCAGTGAAGAGAAAAATAATTTTGTGTAGGCTAGAAATACCACACAACTTATGCTTGATCATTTTAATTTGACATATGCTTCTCTTTGATAGAAGCAGCAATGCTGGGAAGCGAGGTGTCTGGGTGTTCGAGATTGGGTCGTCTGACAGTATTGTGCCTGCCAAGATCAGCAACATTTTGGAGAGCCTAGAGTCCAATGAACAAGACCAGGAGATGACTTCAAGACCGTTTATGTCAGACTATGGCTCCACTGAAATAAGACAGCAGTATGTCACCAGTAGTACTGACAGCACAGAAGAGGATCAGCACCATGTTTCGTATAGTATTCCTCAGCTAGCTGCAGAAGACTTTCTGACTTCATACCAAGATGTAACAGGAACACCTTCAACTGAGTCTTCTTACAGTCACCAAGATTTCCCGACAGCAAAAGCTCCACCTCGCCAGTTCGAGGTCCAGCAGTTCCCCCCACAGCAACCTCAAGTCATAGATGTGGAAGAATTTGATGAAACCGGTATAGGTAAGGTCTTTTTTACAGCTTGAGTCCTCCTAAGATGGATAGGCTGCAAAAAAACAGAGGTGTGCAAGAAATTGAACTACTAAAGAAATAATCTGTTTCCTTCTCACTACTTTTGTATCTGAAAATCTGGACACATTTAATAAGTTTGTGTTATTCATTGACGTAGTTAACTTGTATGTCACCTCAGATTCAGATCTTGCCAATTCAGTAAACTAGTTCCCAGTGAAGCTCACAGGAGAGCACATTTATAGTGTGTCTGTGGAACCTGAATCCCTCTGAAGAAAAGCTTCCTAAAGAGAGAATTGTGTTCCTGAAGCTGACACATTCTTAGTGGGAACGAATTTCCCCATCCCTTTTGCCCAGGGCTGCTGTTATAGGTACGATCTTAACTTTAATAGCTGCATTAAGTGGCTGTCCCTGGTAAGGATTTTATTATCAGTTCTACTGAAACCTAGCTTTTTCCTTTAACTGATGTGTTACTGAATACAGGTGATTTAATAAAGGCTAGGAATAGTAGCTGTTGTAAAAATTGTTGGCTAGGGTTTCATGGCCTTGAGTTTTAAAAGGGAGGGATTAACGATTCTAACTTCTGAGGAAGTGTTTATAGAAAATTCAAAACAGTGTGACTAACTGCCCAGATGTTAATTGCTTCTTGAAGCAGATGTAAGAATTGCTGTCTCCATGAAGTAACAGGCTAAGGCAATTAGGATTACAGGGTGTATCAGTTGGTGCACAGTCCTGGGTGTTCTGGGGTTGGAAAGGCTCCTTTTTGGAAACAAGGACAGGTTAAAATTATTGTGTGTTTGGTTTCACCAAGACAGTTTAACTGATTTGTATTAATATAGACCTGCTGAAGTCAGTAGAATTAACAGTTTTCTAACATCTGAAGCCCTGATGTTTTCTGCAGAATAGTAGACTTTTACTTCCAGGTTGCAAGGTTAGCAAAAATAAATTGAAATTGTTTGTTTTCCTGAAAGAGAAAATGGAAAAAAAAAAAAATCAAGTGAGTCTAGAGATGTTTTTAAACTAAACCAGGGATATGTGAATACTATAGCAATTACATTGTGTTAAATGTCTGGTCTTATTTTCTTCAGTGTTTCGCTACCACACAGATGTCCAACAGACCTGTGCTAACAACCGCCACCAGTGCTCTGTTCATGCTATTTGCAGAGATTATCCCAATGGATTTTGTTGCAGTTGTATTGCTGGTTACAGAGGAAATGGCAGACAATGTGTAGCAGAAGGTAACTTTTTTGAAAATTAGGTATATAAGCAGCAGTTACACGTGGTGTTCTTGAAAGAGGCAACTTGTTTTCAATACTAACAAAAGATGTGGTTAAATACTTTTTGAAAGACTTATCACTGAGGTGTATTGAAAAGTATTTAAAGAAGTGAGCTATGCTTTCTAAAACAGTGTGGATTTTTGACTGAAGCAAATTATTTTAGGTGGTCAATTATATGCATTATGCATTTTAACACGACTTTCTAGAAAAAATCAACTCTTCTGTAACTGACAGAATTTAATAGATAGCATAGCATCCAGTGTTTTTTGCTAGAATTAGTAATGAAGTTCCAACGTGTTATGATCTGATAAGGTCCTCACTCTGGAAATGGACACTTCAAAGGGGATGAACAAATTAACTTTGATCATCAAACTAAAGAGCATTGCTCATCTTTGTCTGACTCTGAAGCTTCTTTACTAAGGGACTAATCTGCCAGATTTTTGTTAGATACCCATTTAAACTTTGTTCCTGTTTAAAATCCATAAAGGAATTTCTTATGTATACACTTGTAATCCTCATAGTGCCTTGACTCAGATGCATTTCAACAACCGAAATAGCTAACTGCAGACTTTGTGTTTTATAAGGCAGGAAAGTAAAACCTACTACTTAGCTTTCAGTTCATAAAACTGAATTTTTCAGAGAAAGAAAAGAGGGATCTGATGACAATAGAACTTGATTTGCATGTAGGGAATTATATACAGCAGCAAACTAACAATCTAAAGTAGCTACTTCTGTAAAAGACAGACAGTCTTAAAACAGTCAATAGTTTTGAGTCAAGGAATAGAATTGGTTAGAATAATGGGTCAATTATTCTAACACCTAATGGTGTTAGCCTTCTAATAGGGAATGAACAGATTTACATTCAGTAGGTATAGATAAGAAGTGTGATCTTCAAAAGAAGTTTCTGTGTGCCACTTACTGTCAGGGATATTCTAACAGCATAGTCTGTTTATGGAGTTATCCTTGCAGACCAAACTGTTAATGAGGATAAAGGCCATGTCTTCAGGCAATTTCGGCCACTTAGTCATCTGTATAATAACAACACACACACATGCACATACCTATGTGCATAAGCAAATTGACACACTGTAGGCAGTTTCCTGTCTGTTGGATTCTGTGAGCATTTGTTTTCTATTTATTTCAACACTAATATCTTTGAGCATCAAGAACGCTCTGAACACATTCCTTGGAGAGGATATGAGAACTGTTGTTTTGTTCTGATGCATTGTATTGATTTGCCAGGTTCTCCTCAGAGAGTCAATGGGAAGGTCAAAGGAAGAATCTTTGTAGGAAGTAATCCCGTTCCGGTTGTATTTGAGAACACTGATCTCCACTCCTATGTTGTGATGAACCAAGGGCGTGCCTACACTGCTATCAGCACAATCCCAGAGACTTTGGGGTATTCTTTACTGCCTCTTGCCTCTATCGGAGGTGTCATAGGATGGATGTTTGCTGTGGAACAGGAAGGATACAAAAATGGATTCAGTGTTACTGGTAACTTCTAAATTACAGCAACGTTCAAAAACTGTGCTATGCTTTCCTCTGTCTTTGAGAGAAATGTGTATTTAGAAGCAGTATAGGATGAAAACTTGCTTGTTCTGAGCTGCAAATGGATTGCTTTGTAGTCAAACTTTCCACCCGCTTTCTTGTTTACAATGTATAGATATTGGGGTTTTTAATTTACCGTCAGTGCACAAGCACATAAGTCTGTTAGAAAGAACAATTACTTGGCCATTTCCTGTGCAAGAAAGAGATTATTAAAAAGGTTCTGATTTTTGGTACTAGAGTGTACAGAGCTACTGAAAAAAGCTGCCTCTACACCTACAAGAGGTCTAACATGTTAATTGCCTGATAGTACTAATGGAGCAAAAGAAAAATGAAAATATGACCTCATGAAAGTCTGACATTGTTAACAGAAGCAATTCCTGCGTGAGATACAAATGATTCTCTTAACTTATTTGAGGGAAGTCCCAATTCACGATTACAGCTTTTCATAAGACTTTGAGGACAGATCTGGTTGTTCATGCACATGAATTCAAGCTGTAGATACAATCTGGTTTAGGAGAACACGTGTTTCTTTTTAAAATTTTATCCTTTACAGCCCTGTACTCTGAATTTAGTTGAACATAACTTTCTGTTTTGGGGTTTTCTTGGATTTGGTGTGTTAGAAGCTTGTTCTGGAATTTACAACATACATATATTTCACTTGGTTTTGATTTGAAATAAGATGTACTGTTTTGGGTTTTTTTAAACTCACTGTATTCCTAATGGAGGTTTTCTCTAGAGTGTGCATCTCTGCCATTTTAACCAGTGGGATAGGGCCTACTATTATTAGCTCTGTTGGAACTTTTTTAATTTAAAAAAAACCTGCTTCTTCAGGCTTACTTGCAATTTAGTGTGTTCAGTGCTTAGGAAAATCTTTCTTAATAAAGAGTATTTCCTTGTATTATCCAAGGTCATTATCGGTATATCAATATTTAATATATTCTATTTCTGTAGAAACCCAAAGTGTGTTCAGTGCTTAGGAAAATGCTTCTTAATAAAGAGTGTTTCCTTGTATTATCCAAGGTTATTATCAGTATATCAATATATAATACATTCTACTTCTGTAGAAACCCAAAACATTAGCAGTTATGCTACATCAAAGCTTGCAGGAAATAGTAATTTATATTTTATCTACTAGAGGCAATACTTTGAATAGAAGGATCTAGAAACTGCTATGAAGTGGTTTAACTAATGCTGTTTCTATAGGTGGCGAGTTTACGCGGCAAACTGAAGTAACTTTTCTTGGCAACAATGAGAAGTTGGTTATAAAGCAGAAATTCAGTGGAATTGATGAGCATGGTCACCTTACCATCAGCACTGAAATGGAGGGCAGAATACCTGAGATTCCATCTGGCGCATCAGTCCATATAGAACCATACACTGAACTCTATCATACTTCTAGTTCTGGTAAGGTTCACGAAGAATTAAATTATAAGAAAGTGCACGTTTCTCTGAGCAGAGTAAGATAATCTGAAAAATATTATTTTATTCCCTTCTTGGTGATTGTACTTAGGACATTTTGATTTATAGAAAGTTGCTTTTTGCCTTTTAGGAACAGGTCCCAAAAGAACATGGATTTTGAGTGAAACAATGCAAATAGCTCTTTTTATTGAAAGAAAAGTGAGTTTAACTTTCTCAGAACTGATCTTTTCAAAACACTTTCAACTTCCCTTTTCCTTGGCCTTATTTTTATGCTGCTGATGGTGGTTGTACAAGTTGCAAAGCTTTTTGGTAGGGTCCACAGCTCTTCAGTAGGAGCTGCACTAGGTGTATACCTATTTGTGGTAATGTCATCAAGTGGGCTTTGGTCTTGTCCGATGGGACTGTGCAAAGCAGTTATTTACCAGTATGTACTATGTGAACAGCATTGTGTTAGTAAAAAGCATTTGTCAGTATTACTTAAGCTGAAACTGAACAACTGACCAGAAAATTAGGAGCCTCTTCATTCCCTTATCAGTTTCCTCCATTGTCTCTTCAGTACTTCTCTCCTTCTCTCTCTCTTCCTTATCTCTTAATAGAGCCATTCCTCATTTCACTATTTACAGAGGAATCTCCCTTCTTTGGCTTTCCTCTTCCTGGATAAAATTCTGGGTGTTTCAACACAGCATAAACAAAGTGAGGTCGGAGTGTTGCTGCTGGCCAGCCAGCCCAGCTGTCAAAGAGCAATAAGGAGCAAGCAGCCTGTGGTGCACCCAGGTGCACATGAATACTGGAGAGAGTACACTCTGCCCCAAGGGCATATTTTGATTGCTACAGAGAGGTGAAAAGTGTGTAGTTGCATCATCACTGCCTTACATCCTCTAACGTATGGATTTGGTAGCCAATCCTGAGCCCCTCTTGCTGCTTTGCCTGTTGTTATGGACTCTGAGGAGGAGGAGCTGGAGGCAGCAGAAAGCTTCCACTTTGTTCTGAACAGCTTTGGAATTTTGGAGGAGTTATTTGGGCAGCATGTGCCCTGTAGAACGCCTGCCGCCTTGGCAGAAATGGTCTCCCTGTGGAGGAAAAGTCAGGGGCTAGAAGGAGGCATCCTTCAGGCTGGATTTGATTTACCAGTATTCAAATAATTATTCTTCCGCTGTCCTGTGGCGTATCTGATACACTATTACTTGGCAGAAAAACAGTTTTTGCTAACTGTTGGAAGTGGATTGGTACAGGTGTGTTCTGGTGTCTGTATGAAGAACAGTGGAGTTCTGAAGAGCTTTCTGTCGGTGGAAAGATCCGGAAGTTCAAATCTGCTTTGAAGAGTTTTGGTCAGATTTTTTTACAGTATAAAAAACTGTTGTGAAGCATGCAAGAGCTCTGACATGCATCTTCTTCAGGACTCTGTCAAAATCCAAGGCCAATAGATCACAATGAACTAAAAGTGAGTGTAGTGTGGTGCTGGTAAGATGGCTCTTGTCCTTCTTAGCTTATAGATCCATTATGTAAATTCATCTAAAGAAAACTCTGTTTCATTAATTCAATTTTTCTTTCTTTACCTGATAAGCCACAAAGTAAAGTTAAACTTTTAAAATATGTCAAGATAAATTATATGACTCATTTCTCAAGGCTGTGATATCTGAGAAGTCAACTGCCTGTGACATCTAGTCCAGTGCCTGTTCCTTTGTATGGAAATACATCCACTTCCATAGCTTCTTGCCTCTGAAATTTCTATTTACACTACTCAGCCTGTTCCCCAAGGCTGCAGACAGCATTGAGCAGAGTGTTTTCGCACTCTGATCTGATTAGCGTGTTTGTTGCCATATTGCAGTGATCACTTCATCGTCCACCAGGGAGTACACAGTGACAGAGCCAGAAAGGGAAGGGGTTTCCTCCACCTACACGGGTGCCTATCAGTGGCGACAGACCATCTCGTTTGATGAATGCATTCATGATGACTCTCACCATGCTGCTTCTGCTACTCAGCAGCTCTCAGTGGACAGTGTATTTGTCCTGTATAACCGAGATGAGCAGATTCTGCGATATGCTATGAGTAATTCCATCGGCCCAATCAGTGGTAAGTATGATTTGGAAATCTTTTTTTTTCTGTTTTGTGAGTAATTAACAGCAGGCTTCTGTATCTTTTCAGCCCACCTTAGTTGGTTTAAATTAATGAGTTATATTAGTTTCTTGCATTAGTCAGTAGAAGTCCAGGTCCAAAAATTAAGAAGATAAATGGGACTGTTGAAAGTTCCTATTTTCACTTGGGGAAGAGTATTTAAGTGATTATTTCCTCTTGAAATTCAGTGGCATTTGTGTCTAATTGTGTGTCTAATTCCTTGAAATACTCTTAACATACCACGTTCAATCTATTGCTGCTCAGATGCGTGGAGTGCATTGTTTATTGTTACCTAATTTATAGTTCCTCTATTTATGATTTTTTTTTTTTCCAATTGTCAGAGAAAATGGCAAAAGATGGGAATAAAATTTGCCATTGAAACAGCTAGTTTCTGTAATTTATCTTGAAACATGGCATTTTATCTTTGGAAAGTAGGCAGACTATGAAGTGTATTTGTTGGATGAGCTGTCAAAGGTTGTCTGCACTAAAATCAGAAAAAAAACCAAAGGAGCAACTTGAAAACACACACCAGATGAATACACGAAAGGACTGTGCTCCTTTTTGTTCATTACAAAAATTAAGTTCTACTAATTAAATGAACAAATCAAGCTATTAAGAATCACATTCTGAATCTACTGTTAGTGGCTGGAAGATGCATTATCTTTGGTCTTGCTCTTTAGGGAGATTTTTGTGGCTTCTCTATTTTTTAACTCGGCAGTCCTTTGCACAAGTAACAAGGAATACAGGTGCTATTGCCATGTCCAAGTCCTCCATATCACCTGCAAGTCTCCTTCTTCCTGTTGCAAAAAGTATTCTCTTTGCTTGATTCATGTGCACTACAAGCATTTTTCTTCTGGGCCTTATCTGAGTACTGTTATTTGGATACAATAATCATGGCTAAATATGGTCTCTTTTGTCAGATGGTTCTGCTGATATTAACCGGAATCCTTGTTACACCGGTACACACAACTGTGACAGCAATGCCATGTGTCGTCCAGGAACAGGAAATCGTTTCTTCTGCGAATGCTCGGTTGGCTTCCGTGGAGATGGAAATGTTTGTTATGGTATCAGCAAACTTGCATTACAATATGACAGCTAATGTAGCTTTTGGTTTGCTTGGAATGGTTTGATCCTCAGAACTAGCCATTCCAACAAAATGACCTGTCCTGAGAGAGTGGTTTTAGGAAAGACCTTTTAGAAGTATGCTGGGGGAGCTGATGCTTCTTAGTAATTAAAGTAAGTGAGTTTGACTGTCTTGAAGAGTCAAACTTTGGTATGTTTTTCTAGCTTACAAAGCATCTCTCTTACCTAGTTTGTCTTTTTGTAAAACTTGTGGGAACTTAGTTGTGAGAAATTTACTGTTCTGCAAGTTCTGGTTAAAATGAGTCAACTAGGTTAAAAGTTCTTGAGAAAAATGAGGAATGGTGTGTGCACATGCATACAGAGCACAGATATTTGGAACCCACTGAAGTAATCTTTTCCAAGAACTGATTTGAAAATCCTTTCTGTTCAAGGAGACTTATTTCTCAGCTGTGTACAGCTCTATATTCTTAATGTACTTGTGTTTTGTTTTATAATCAAATCACAGTACAAATACTTGTTTTCAAGAGGTGAAAGTGTGTATTAATGAAATATGCATCATCCCTGTTAGTTAACTGAGTTGTTTTTTTAATTAAAAAAAAACCAAAACAAAACACAACCCTCCCCCCAACTCCAACCATTAAATCAATTTACAAATGAAAACAGCAGCATCACACTGTCCCTCCAAGTCCTCTTTGGTGCTACAAGTTGAGTGGCAGTGGATCAGAGATCATAGAATACCAGCTTGGAAGGGACCTCAAGGATCATCTGGTCCAACCTTTCTTGGCAAAATGGTGGTCTAGACAAGATGGCCCAGGGCCCTGTTCAGCCAAATGTATATAGATAATGAAAGGGGAAGTCCTTCCTAAAGTTTATGCTCCTGCAGTAGTCATTGCTGCTTCTGATCACCTTGTAGTTTGCATTTTCTTTCTCAGTGGCTTCTCTTCCCACTCTGATTTAGTCTACCCTTATTACTCCATTATAGAACCCCTTATGGTTTTTGGGTTGGTGGGTTTTTTGGTGCAGATTAGCTGAGGACATAGTTACCTGAACACTTATTTTCAGGTTACTGATATCTCTTAAGAGGTATGGTCTCTCCAAGATGTAGTTTAAATACACCAGCCTGATATTATCCAGCACTTGAACAGTTTCTGGTTTTCTGGCATCAATATTAAATGTATCTTTGTAATCTGTAATCCTTATAATATTCTAGATGTTGATGAATGTTCAGAGCAACCAGCTCTATGTGGCAGCAATGCAGTGTGCAATAACCAGCCGGGAACCTACCACTGTGAGTGTGTTGAAGGATACCAGTTTGCAGCAGATGGGCAGACTTGTGTTGGTGAGTTTCACATTTCTTAAAAGCACTGCCCATCAGCTTTTGGGCTGTGATTCATCTCACAGAGACAGAAAACAGAGCTCCTAGGTTCTGCACTGACTTCTAATGTGAGTTGGATTTAGGAGTTCATGCTGCAGTTAGTGGTTACAATCCATTAGGTGAGTGATAGAAGGTGCCTGAACTACTTTGTTTTCAGCTCATAAAAATTCCCAATTCAGAATGTTTCCAAGAAGAAGGTGGAAATGATCATTGAATGCTTCTGCCCTTTCTGTACCACATTTAGCTGTAGATTTCACATGGAAGTAAAACTCAAATTTGTAGAAGAAGAAAAATGAAAGCAAGCTGGTATTAATTTGTTGTTATTTCCCAGCATCTTACTTTCAAGAGGAGGTAGCACTTTTTCTGCATTTTCTGTAGTGCTATGCTTTGGCTTTTTGGAATTTTGGGTTTTGTTTCTTTCTTATATCTAATCCAGAATTTGATTTAACAGATTAGATTTTAGTTACAGATTCATCCCTTGGACAAGGCAGTGCACAAGTCTAAACCAGTGTGTCTTGGCTATTGCAGGTTATTCTGAAGTAATAGTTAATCATACTAAAAAGGAATTGCAATTACAGATCACTGTTAAAGTCTTTGAGATTTAGAGAAAATCTAGCTCTTTTTTAATGGACCATTAAAACTTCAAATTCAGTAGCTGTCACTGAATAGTTATTTTTATTTAAGTTAAAAACTTTTTTTCTGGGAGAAGCCTGAGTTAATTTGTACTTGCTGGACTAAGGTTGTCCTAACAAGGGATATTTTTTCCTGTTTGCTCTGTTTTTCACTAAAGCTGTAGAAATTCCATTTGGTAGCTGGCAGAATTACAATAACAACTGTGTGGGGTGTGTATTGAAAGTGAATTTTCCATGTAGAAATAAAAATGGAGAGCTTTACCCTTGACAACATTAAGCTGATTCTATTGGGTGTTACTTATATTGCAAATATCAAAAGCTAAATTAAAAAAATCTAGAAATGGCAGATAGAAGCAGGGTAATGACTCTATGGCTAGAGCTGCAACTGTCAGGATAGGATATAGATTATTTTTTTTTTTTTTAAAGTTAAAATTTTTGCCTTTGTTTGCAACCTGACAGTAATTCTGTGCTGACAACTTACACACACTCTTCCAGTTCCTCTTTCTTTTGGAAATAACTGATAACAGCTGAGGATTATGTTAGCTTCTGTCATGACTGCTTTGTGGTAGAGGCTCAGTTACCCTTTGATCAGCTAATGCATTCAACTCTTTCCTCATTATAGCCAAGATTGTTCTTCAGCTGAGTCCTTTGTTGCAGAGCAGTTGGAAAAAGTAACTTCCACCAGGACACTGGAAGGGATAGGGTGAGATGTGGAAGAACAGCTTTATGTTCTTACCACTGTGTCCACCACTGCCCTTTTGTCACTTGGACCTGAAAGGTTCTTCCCTCCAGCCATGACCTCACTGGCTTCACTGTATCCCTTTCCCATGAAGCTGATGTGTCACACTTGCTCACACAAGTGCTAAGTAATTCCTTGCCCAGCTTGAAACACTTCAGTTTGATCCCTTCCTTCAATCAAGACTGAAGAGAGGGAAAATAAACTCTAGTTTCCCAACAGATTGAAACTAAAAGTTATGATAATCTTGCTCCCCTTTCCACAGGGGAGGCTTTTATAACCCACAGACAACCTGAAGCCCAGAAAGGGCAACAGCTACCCTCTGTGCTTTTGCAGCTTGCTCTGGGGTACCAGCTCTGACTGAGCTTTTCTGTAACCGCAGCTTTTTCATACCAGCTGTGAGACTCACGGGATAGCTTTAGAAGAGAGTTGTAAATAAATCCTGTTCTCCTATTTGGAGGCTGAGGAATAGGAGGATCTGGGAACTCCCTTGGAGCTCCAACTCCAAATCTTATGCATTTATAATGCAGTTCTGAATAGATTATTTTGTAATCTAAAACTTAATTCGTCAAACAGAATAGATATAAATAATTCTAACAATGGTGTAATCTCCAGAGAAATGGCAAAAATGACTGTTTTCAGATCTGTCTCTGATAGTAGATTTTTGTTATTTCCATGTCAATGCTGTGGTACTTTCCATCTGTGTACTGTGATGAAAGGAGCATTGTAGAGTCTCGACTTGGTCCCCTGTGAGCTCCTCATAAGAACTGTGTAAAGAAAGCCTCAGTGGGCTTTCTGTAACAGCAGCTGGAGGTCTGTTCCTAGATGTAAACTCATCTGTTTCTGGGACGAAAATCTTTTGTAGTATTTTGCCTCTTCCCATTTTCCTTTCCTCTTCTCTGACACAACAGGTAAGCATAGGCAGGGCTCCAGTGACTGCCTGAAATAATTTGTTGTAAAGCAGTGCGATGCCTTCAGAGTCCCTGCTGTCAATGAGAAAGTTATGAAAAGCTGCAGGACTGGTCCCAGCTTCCACAGTTGGTCAAAAATCTCTCCAATAGTTGACAAATGTGTTTATCTTCCACTGAGTGAGTCACAGCTCCTATCTGTTGCCAAGTGATGACAGCCCTGGGTCAGTGCTAGGTTAGTGTAGCAGGATACCTAATAATTCCCAGCACAGTGAACTGTCCACTTAGCTGACATGTGAGGTACCTCTGTGAGATGCCTTACATTTCTTCATCCAGGACTCCTTTTTATAAACAAAACTGTCATGGATATTAGGATCTGTCACTGTGGTAGCCTTTCTGCCCTGTTCTATATTAACAAACATCTATGAAGTGCTGAGGACAATTAGTTCCTTGTAAAACATTATTAAGAAAATTTAACACCAGTGGAAGGGAAGATCTTGGCAAAAAAAATCCCAAACCTCAAAACAAAAAAACTCAGTTACCTTATTTTCTTCCTCTTCTGTATGGTTTCACAGCTGATCTTCTCTCCCTATAAACTTATTATGAGCTTCAGACTTTGCAGAGGAAAATTCTAATTTTTATCTCCTCTCTTGTACATCTAACCTGCAGCTGTTGAACACGTCGTAAACCACTGCCAGACGGGGACACACAATTGTGACATTCCTCAGCGCGCTCAGTGTGTGTACACCGGAGGGTCTGCCTTCATCTGTGCGTGCCTCCCTGGCTTCTCCGGGGATGGGCGTGCCTGTGAGGGTGAGTAGCACCATTTGTTGTGGGGTTTTTATACTTTTTATTGCACAACTGGCTGGTCATGGCAATGTCCTATAGTCACTTGTCATTTAAAGTGGGAAATGTCATAGTTTAAGTGTCTCAGGCAGGCGTTGCATTAAGCTTTTGTCTTTTCCTCCCCTCACTTTTGAATTCAGTCCTCAATATTTGAGCTACAGAAGGTACAAGAGGAGGTAAATGCAAAATGTTGCAGTAGTTGCAGTTAGCAGACCAGATCTGCATCTGCTGGAACTGTTTGCAGTTTATATTACTAAGGTGATGACACCTGGTGCTAAGACTATGTAAAAAAGTTATATTCTGTTTCATGTCAATTGGAGTGCAGCGGGGGAAGTAGCTTCACTTAACTACATGTTGGAAAACTTGCTGGCGAAGTCCTACTTCTCTTGCTGTGTTTAGTCTTTTCCTTGAGAAACACAGTCATGTATTTCTAAAATACTGTGCAAGTTAACAATGCTGGTTATGCATTGGAATAGCAGAGTGCAGGTATTTGCTGAGAGGCAGAACCTGAAATATATGTGTGGGTTTGGTTGGGTTTTTTTTTTTTTTTTGTCCTCCTTTGCATATCTATACAGGTGCTCTTCCAAAGGTTGATAATTCTAATCAGATATCCCAAAATAGGAGCCTGAAAGTAATACAGCAGGTCTGCACTTTAGTTCATCAGTTCAATTTGTCCATAAGGAGGAACAGTTATCTGAGACTGATCTTCTCTTTTACAGATGTAGATGAATGTCAACAAGGCCACTGTCATCCAGATGCTTTCTGCTACAACACTCCTGGGTCCTTCAGCTGCCAGTGTAAGGCAGGTTATCGTGGGGATGGTTTCCGGTGTGTGTTAGGAGGTAAAATTTTATAGTTCTTAAAAGTTGGACCAGAAATATAATTTGGGAATTGGAGGATACATGTTAATTTGGTTCTTCTCTGGAACAGTTTGTGTTGTCTTATTGGGGTCTTTATTCTTTCTCAAGTCTTTCAAGTTTTTAACTTTACCAAGCTTGTGTCAAAATCTATATCTTGACTGTTAACACTTTTCCATGATAGCCTGTTCTGTGTTGTGTTTTATGTTTTGTTTGTTCTATCCTCAGCAGTTCTCAGCCCCAAGCTGATACTATCTTTTGAAGTTGCCTTATGTAAAGGTTTGACCACAGATTGATTTGGTTTGCGTACGCAGCACTCGCTTATCGTAAAATATCTGGAACTATATGTAAAGTAAATGCAATTTTACAAAATTACAGGAGAAGAGTAAAGGATGAGACCAGAGTACCTGCACTGTTGTCTTCAGTGGGACCTAGATGCCTGCATGCCACATATAGCCAACAAGAGTACAGACAAACTCCAGTTTCTAACTAGCACTTAATTGTTTCTGCATTTACCCAGCTTGTTCTCTAATTAGCAGAAAGTTCTTTACCCTTCCACCTTCTGTTCTTGCATTTTAGTTTAGGCTTTGAAGTATAGAAATCCTGATCTGAAAGGTATGCTCGAAAAAAAAAAAAAAAAAAGAAAGTAAGAAACAGTGAAGCGCAAAGTAGCATTGTTATGGCTAATTTAAAAATGTGGCAAACCTGTGGGACAGCATTCGTGAATGCTTATATCCAGGAAATAAAGCCTAACTTCTGTATATAGTCAAAACCAATTGTCCTGCTCCTAAGATTCTTGCTGTAGGGCATAAGACCCTGTACCTCTAAACAGACTGAAACTCAAACTTTGTAGCCAAGAGTAAGGAGGACGTAGGGCCAAAGGAAAAGGAAGCAAGACGAAGCGTGGCAGATGAGGGAGGCTGTCTATAATTCAGCTTCTGCACCGTGGTCTTAACGATGTCCAAGGTATTTGATGATTCAAAATTGAGGGGTTTTTTTAATAGTGGATGTGCTGGCTTAAAAGTGCACATCTGCATGGCACAGTATTACTATCTGATGTGTTGCTGAAACTTAGTATTTTTCCTTTGCTGCTATTTTCACTAATTCTGAAATTCTGTCTTTTTTTGCACAATTGAGTACTCATGTCTTTTAACAAAAAAGACAAAGGTTATAGGAAAGGCATAAAAAATTGCAGGGTTGTTTCTGGGTTTAGATCATATTTACATGACTCTTCATCATGTGCCCAACAACACATTACATCAAATCACATAGTGCTTGTAGGCTTTTCCATCACAGGTAAATTGTAGGAGGTTTTGCAATGTTTAATTCTGAAGCTTTAGCTTTTGCCACTTTGTCAATCTTTCAATATTGTTTTTAACTAGCTTTTCATGCATGAATGCCCATATGTATTTTCACTTTAATGCCAGATGAGTGAGGAATTACCTAATGTTTCTGACCTGTGTCAAAATATTTAGCTAACCACCCAGCAGATAAAACCAGGATTATTCCTCCTGGAATAGAAACTTGATGTGAACAACTTGAAGCGAAACTGAACCCTAAAGCTTCCAGTTCTTCAGAAAGAATTGTTGAGGCACAAATACTGCTTTCGTGGTTGGCACATCCCCTTTGTAGCTGAAACAGGTGGTTTGGTAGACTGATACTTGAATTCAACCAATTAACTTTATTACTAGGACACAATTAATTTCTTCCAAGTATATGTGACAGCGTATTTAAGTACGTTGGGTTTTTTTTTGTTGTTGAGAACGCCTTCTTATATGCAGTGGTTAAAGTGTGTACTAAGCTGGTAAGCACAGCGTACTATTTTGTAGTAGCTTTATGTTATTTTTTGCTGCTTATCCTGCATACTTATTGACTTTTCATACCCAACACAATTGTATCTTGAATGGGCATCTTTCCATGTCATGGCTTTAGTGGTAATAAGAAAATATTTTGGAGGGTTTTGTTGTATCTGCTGTTTTAGTGGGTGGGTATCTGCCAGGTTTTGTTAGTCTTCATATATGTCTCTCTGGGGTTTGTTTTGTTTTTTAACGATGTTTTGTACTACTGGTAGAAGATATGCTTTAGAAACACGTATCAATAGTCTCTGCTCTCGAAATGCTCTGAGCAGAACAAAATCTGTATAGATAAGAAGTCTTTTGCTGAATCCTGACTGAAGAAGGGAGTATCTGTAATGCTCTGTTAGTCCGCAGCAATGGCAGTGTTTACAACAAACTTAGCTACTCCTCCCTTCTGAGAGAGTTACTAGAACAATAGCTGCCCTTGGGTTGTCATCTACTGCTAAAGCTTTAGTACTTTTAAAATGGGTATATCCAGCAGTTAATCATTGCCGGGAGGTAGAATCAAAATATACTTTCTGAACCATAGCAAAAAGCAGCTTAGTTTACTTTAGCACCCAATTTGTAAAGTAAGTTGCTTCAGAAAGGAGACTCCAGATAAGGCTCTATTGTATTAAGCTGTAATTAGAGACCCCTTCTTCCCCTTTTACCCACTAAGTTTTTGATTTAATTAGCCTGAATCAAGTCGCTGAAGTCTTTCCTGGTTGTTAATAGCATGGGAAGTTTCATTCATCCAGATACTCAGTTCTTTTTGCTGTACCCTTTTCTGATCCATGAGTGTGATTGCTTGCTTGTTTGATGTCTTTCTTATTATATGAAAACTGGTGTTGAATCTCACCACTGCTGAACATCAACTCTTGAAACAAGTAGATTAACAAGTCAAATGGATTTGAGTCACACACAAGAGAATGTGTATAGGAATGAAGCAGGAGGTTAATGAAAGAGTTAATAGTGCTGGAATGTCCCACTGCTCATAGCTATTAAGAAAGTCTGTACTTCATTATTTCCTCACGCTTCATTTTTCCATTTCAAAAAAACAGATGTCTGAGTCTTTCTACCCCTGCAGACCCCAGACACTGTTTACTAAACAGAAACAAATCTAGATTCTTGGAATTAGGGGTCTGACTGTTAACAGCCATTTGCTGGTCCTCTGTATACAATCCGTTTCACATGAGAAATGTACCAACACTGTAAGTGAAGGATTACAAAGGAAAATGAAGGGACAAAGGGAAGTGTGTTATTTTGTTTTGATTTTTTTTTTCCTCCTCTTTTTTTTTGGCAATGTTTGAGAACAGCAATTAAAAGTGTCATTATAACTCCTTGTGTTATATGGGGAATGATGTGGTCCACATAGGAAATTAAAAAATAATCTTTGATTACATACTGATGGTGGACACAGCTTTAAATCGCTTCTGTCTTTATCCTGTGAATGGAAACATGTTTAAGTAGTTCTATCGGATCTTTGAAAACTTTTGAATGCTGTCACAGAACTAATTGAATTTGGTTTACTGTATCAGACTGTAATCCCCTCTGCAAAACAGAAGGGAAGAAGTCCCATACATCTCTATTTCTCATCCTGTTTTCTCAGACTCTATCTTTTTTTGGCAAGTTTTCGGCAGTGCTGCTGCAAGAGCTTTCTTTTATGACCTAAAAAGACTTTGAATGCTTGTCTATGGCAGTAGGTTTTTCCCCCCTCCCATTCTGTTTGTTTCTTCACCTATGTGGGAAATGTATACACGTACATGTTTTTCACCTGACCCACTTTCAATATCCATGCTATTTCAATTTCGTTTTTTCAGGCTCCATGATACATTTCAGTGACTTTTAAATTCCACATCCCTGCTGGTAGTTTATGAAACAACTGAAAACCATATGTTTAAAACATTAAATACAAATTTATTTTTCTGAGGAAGTGTGTACATTTAGTTTGAGTTCAAGATGCACCATTCTACCTATCTAGTCTGACTTGTGTCTAATGTGTCCTTGGAGCCTAAGTTCTTCATCAGGCTTTTCATCTCTATTCTGCATTACAGCTTCACTCTTAGGAGCTCTTTGGTTCAATTTATCACTATCCTTTTGAACTGTGGTTATCAGAGCTGGACCCAGTATTTCTTAAATCATCTCCCCAGTCTCACATTGCTTCTCTAGACCTGTGTGATGTTCCCTGTGCAAATACTGAATTCTTATTTCTACCCCCTCACAATCCCCACAGCACTGAGCTGAGTACTGACACCTTATCTGCTCACAGTTACCTGCTGATAGCTGTGATCTGCCGATAGCTTTTTGGTTGTGGTTTCCAAGTTCAGTCTGTCTTTAGAGGCTGATCTGCACAGTGTATTCCAAGAAGTGGAACTTTCCATTTGACTATGCGAATCTACTTGTTGAATTTAATGAGCTTTGTTTACTTAGTGATGAGGTCCCATCCTTCTCGTGTGTTGTGGCCTATTTCTCTTCCACAAATGATGCAACCTACAGTTGTATATCTTCCTAATGAAGGAATTAAATCTTTTAATAAATAAATTTAAAACCAAGACTAAAGTAATACAGGAACTTACTAGAAATACCACTGCTTCATGACATTTGCCCACTGACTCAGGTGACTTTTCAGTTTTTAATCATTTGTCAAATTAAGGTAGCCCACAGTATGGTGCTTTGTTTCGAAAATGTTACTGTCCTGTGGTCATAAGTAGAGTGCCATAGTGAAACACAAAGCCATTAGGTCAGTGTTTTACCTTCATCAGGCAAGCATCAACTGCATCAAAAAGCAGTGAGAACAGGTTTTTTTTCTCAATTTTATAACAAACGCTAATCAGTAATGTTAAAACATAGATACTAAAAAAAATACTGAAACTTGGTCCTGCTGTTAATAAAAGACTGTTGCCACTCTCGCTTTCCTGGATCACTGAAGATTAGCCAGGTCTTGCTCTCGCTGTTTGTTTAATCTCTGGCAGTATGCACTAACCCTAGTGTATACCATTTTTATCATCATTGACATCATTTGGCTTGGCTTTCACAGAATCATAGAATAGTTGAGGTTGGAAGGGACCTCTGAAGGTCATCTAGTCCAACCCCCTGCTCAAGTGGGACTCCTAGAGCACATGAACCAGGATTTTGTCCAGATGGTTTTTTAATATCTCCAGGGAGGGAGATGCCACAACCTCTCTGGGCAGCCTGTTTCAGTGCTCTGTCACCCTCACAGTAAAGAAGTTCTTCCTTATATTCAGGTGGAACTTCCTATGCTGCAGTTTATGCCCATTGCCTCTCGTCCTATTGTTGGGTGCCAATGAGAAGAGTCCGGCCCTGTCCTCTAGACACTCTCCCTTTAGATATTTATAAACATTCATCAGATCCTCTCTGAGTTGTCTTTTCTCCAGGCTGAACAGGCCCAGCCTTTCCTCATATGAAAAATGCTCCAGTCCTTTAACCATCGTAGTCGCCCTTCGCTGGACACGTTCCAGGAGTTCCATGTCCTTCCTGTACTGGGGAGCCCAGAACTGGACACAATACTCCAGGTGGGGCCTCACCAGGGCAGAGTAGAAGGGGAGAATCACCTCTCTTGACCTGCTGGCCACACTCTTCCTAATACAACCCAGGACACCGTGAGCCTTTCTGGCCACAAGAGCACACTGCTGGCTCATATTTAACTCGTCCACCAGGACTCCCAGGTCCTTCTCTGCAGGGCTGATTTCCAGGAGGTCAGCCCCCAACCTGTATTGGTGCAGGGGTTATTCCTTCCCACATGCAGGACCCTGCACTTTCCCTTGTTGAACCTTATGAGGTGCCCCTCTGCCCATCTCTCCAGCCTGTCGAGGTCCCTCTGAACGGCAGCGCAGCCGTCTGGTGTATCCAACACTCCTCCCAGTTTAGTATCATCAGCAAATTTGCTGATGTTCCTTCATCTAAGTCACTGATGAATAGGTTGAACGGAAGAATGGTAAGAACCTCTGAGAATCAGGGCTACGATCGGGTGTGGTAGTCGATGTAACAGTACCGTTACACCAGGTGTGTGTTACTTGTTCTTAGCTCTACCTGTTACAGTTAATGGAATTTTTCATCATGCCAGTGAAGAGATCAGAGAACTCTCCTAATGTTGATGTATCTTCAAAAAGTCTTGACTGGATGAAATATTACTGTCTTTAAGTTAAAGGAAGAGCACTAAGAAACCTCATTTGGGCTGCTATAAGGAAAGTTACTAGACATAAGGTTTGAGTCTGGAAGCTGGATTACAGTCATCCTTGTGCTATCTAAATAGGTGCAAATTCTTGTTATATGTTTTGTCTAACTTTTGCTGTTAGCTCATCAAGGCAGGGAATGTGCTTTCTTTACTGTGTCAATCTCATCTTTCAAATTCCATCATAGCTAGCCTCATTTCAGACAGTTAATTAATGCAACTGAAAGCTTGCAAAACCAGAGCATCTTCTCTTAAGCACACTGAGTAAAATGTATGACTGTATAAGCAGACTGTTTATCCCAACCAGCTATCATCTGTATCTAAGATTATTGCCTTCATTGCTGCATAGGCTACAACATCAGACTGGGATTCAACTCACTTTTCTTTAGGTGTCTCTAAACTGTAAGCATAGTAATCCTGCTCATGATTCAGAGATAAGGAGAGAAAAAATACAGTGTGGATTCCAAGTGCCTGGTTTGGACTGGCAAAACTAGTTTAGGGCCTTGTTTTGGTTTATAAATTTTAATAATGACTAAATTCATGTTAGTGAGTTGAAGTGAGTTTAATGTTGAGAGACAGATTAAAATGATAAAATTAGCACAGATGAAGGTGGCAACAGTTATTTATTTATTTTCAAGATGTTTCTTTAACATAGATTACTTATCACACTTGATACTGTTAAAAAAGGTTATCACAAAGATAAGAGACAAAAGTAGTAAAATACATAGTTATTCCTGAAAGTTAGTGGTAATAAGTTATTTGACATCTTTTTATGCAACTGAAAAGTCAGTATTGATGGGCTTTTTTTAGAAGGAACAAATCGTATTCTCTGCCTTCTAGAAACTGAGTACTAATTTTGAAAATTTGTTTGTTTGACTGGGCTCTTGACTTTAGGGGGCCTAATTGCATAAGCAGGCTATTTGTGAGATTGGTCTTGATCACTGCAATATAAGTATTCTTCAAAAGTTCACCATTCCTGTATAAAAACTGCAGGTGTAAATGTGAACATTGTCTTGAAATTAGAGAAGACATTGGTATTTCAAGTTACTGATAAAACTGATATATTTTGTGTAGGACAGCTGGGTCCTATTTAGGAGTGTATACACACTCCATTATATAATTAATATTTTCTTGTTTTCATGAAGTTGTTCTAGTCTATTGATTTAAAAAATTGTAAGCTGTTGGGTATTCTCTAATTCTGTGAGTTTCAGACGGGAAGGAAAAACAACCAGCTTCTACATTTGTTTTTATATCTCACTGAGGGGGAACTAATAGTATCTCTCAAAGATGACATAAATGCAATGAAGATTTTGTTCTGTAATGAACAAAACCAGGGTGGGTCAGTTTACCAATACTTTGTATTCCACCTTCTTTCTCTTGTGGGTGATGCATATAATTAGAGCTTATTTTAAAAAAAAAGAAGTGTAAAAACTGTTCAGTTACTGAATCAACACTTCTTTTACTCGCATACTGCATTGTGCATTGAATACAGGCAAACAAAATTTGAGATAGATAATTAAGGCTTTGCTTCAGGATCTGATTTTGTAGGTTGATTCAAGGCTCTCCACCACCCACGTTATAGCTGATGCCAAATATTTCAGTTGTTTAGTGAGCTGTTCTCCAGACATTTATATTTCTCTAATTGTGTCCAGGTGCATGAAACTTGTCCAAAGCTTTGCTTGCATAACTAGTTTAAATAATAATAAAAACCCTCCCCTTTTTGTATTTGTGTGATTTTTCACCACAGTAGTCTGTGGGCACATGGGATTAACTTTTTGCTCAGCTGGGCTGGGTCTAGTCTGAGCCGCACATAGCTAATGCTGTCTACCAGGCAATGTAAAAACAGGGAGGGAATAAATGGAAGTGTAATGTTAAAGCCTCTTCAGCAGGCAGTTTATGGTAAGTATTTCTAACTGTTTATAGAAAACATTGACAGGAAAAAGATACTCGCCCATAATTAGAGCTCATTCTTTCTCAATGAACAGAACCCTTCAGGGGTCTCATGTGTAAGGTAAAAGTAAGCCAAATTTCTTTGTCTAGAGAAGGAAAAAGATTATTTCTATTATATTTGTTTGATTTTATTAAGTTGTTTGGCAAGTGGAAGGATATATTGATCCAGATGACATTCCCTATTGCATGACAGATAATAACATAAGATGATGTATATTTAGTCCAGATTGTTTTGTAAAAAATGAAACCAAACTGAATCCCTGAATCTCCTGATAATCTGGAAAGTTAGTTGTTCTGCTGTAACTTCTGCAGTAATACATACGTTTTGTGGTGTAGCCATTGAGCATCATATGTTTCTCTGCATAGGTAGTAGTATTCCCGTTTTCTGTATAGCCTTACTTATGTGCTTTACCAGGGGACAATCTGTCCCTGCAATTCCTTTCTTAGGTCCAAAAGTATCAAATGAGTGCTCAAACTTGATAACAGAACTCTAAAACTCTAATACACATCAAAGCAATGGGTTGTTTCGCTTCCTTGGTTCTGTAGAGAGCTCAGCATCTACCTCATGCTGTGGTTTTCTCTTGTGGCTCTGAAGGGAAACTTAAGTTTTAGCATTACAAAAAAAGCTTTATTCACAGTATGGCCTGGCTAATTAGTCACATTTTAAGGCTCATGGATAATCGCCAGATGAGTAGACATCGGGTTCACAAATCGGACAGAATGTTCTTGCTAATGTGCCTCAAGGAGAAAGTGTTCTCCAGCTTCTGTTTATGACGCTTCAATGTAGGAAGCTGCAGGAGATCTGTTCTGTTTTAAACTAGGCTGTGAAAGATAAAATGACATAAGTTTAAAGCAAATGTGTCCCATTTACATAGGGCAGACTGTTCCTGAAGGTGCACTGAAGGCATACGCCTTCAAGGTTTCTAACAGTGCCATGTTTCTCCAGCGGTAGGAACACTTGTATTATAAGTGGTCAGCGTACGTTAACTGTTAATGGAACATTGTCATTAGTTAAAACAGAAGTGTTCACTGGTCTGTTTTGTTTGTTTGTTTTTTTACAGAAGTAGAAAAGACCAAATGCCAGCATGAACGAGAAGTAGCTCTTGGAAGTGGAGGAACTTTCTTTTCAAGGGAAATAAGAGTTGGTCACTTTGTTCCCCAGTGTGATGAGCATGGGAATTACCTACCCACTCAGTGCCATTCTAGCAGTGGATATTGTTGGTGTGTGGATAGGGATGGAAATGAGATTGATGGCACCAGAAGTGGCCCAGGAGTTCGACCACCATGTAAGTGGCCTTTGTTTCTTCTGGATGTCTCTCTACCCATGTGCACTGTCTTCCAAATGAGGTGCTTAGTCATGCCCCATAGATACAGCACTTGGAGAAATGCAGGTATTTGCTGTCCCAGTAATGATACGTCATGTGCTGCAGCCCTTTGGTAACTCCAGCTTACACTTTTCCTTCAGCCAGGGAATCTGGACAACTGTGGTGACCCTCTGAATGAGAAGATGGTTTTCTAACTTCTTCCCTGCCTTGAAACTGTGAGGGACCCCTATAGTTTCTGCCCTCTGGGAGCTGTGGCAAATCTGAATGTGTGGTAACTGACTTGCCTCAGGAAGTGAAGGATGTTCCTTCCTACATCTTCCTTACTTCGGCTGCAAAATAAGATAATTTTTTTGTAAACATTTGAAGGAAAGAGCAATTACAGAGCTGAACATGAAAAGACCTGCTATGTCAATTGCTCCTTCTCTGTTAGCCAAAGGGGAAAAACTCAGAAGCTCTCTGCATCTGATTATAGTTATTAGTGTCTGCTTATAAGGCTGTTTCCTTCTAAGACGTCTGACTGTAATTGTGTCTGCAAATAACAAGGAGCCTTGTTATGCTCTGCAAGCTAATTTTTTCCCCATCTGTTTCCTTCTCTATTAACAAGGTCTGAGCACAGCTGCTCCTCCTGTTGTTATTGGGCCCTCCGTTCGACCAGATACAGTACCTCTGCCGCCAGGAACGCACTTACTCTTTGCCCAAAGTGGAAAAATTGAACATGTTCCACTAGAGGGAAACAATATGCAGAAAAATGGTGCAAAAGCACTCTTGCATATTCCAGTAAGTAACCTACTATACTAAGCCCATGTGTTTTAGAAGACTTGTGACAAAGATGAAAGTGTTTGATAATTTAAGCTACAAACTAAATTCTTATTCTTGATTAAAATTTCAGTATCCCATCACTCTGTCACTGAAAATTCCTGATCTGACTAGTCAAAAAGCCTAAAACTGAGCTGTAGAAAAAATGATTTGCCTTTAAAGAATAGCTCATAAAACAAAAATCTAATTTGTGATCTCACATGCCTCCAACAGCTCATCATATAAGCTTTCCTACACTCACATTTCTGTTGGCTTTCTGACTCTGGTATAAAAATCTAGAAGACCCACAAGAGCATTGTGTGGAGAGGCCTTTTTCATTATTTTTTTTTTCTTGTACTCACTCAAAAATTTTTTCCTAAGTCTTAATCTCTTCCTGTTTTTTCAGTCAATTCACTTCTTGGCTACAGATATATAGAGATTATTTTTTCATCTTTTTCTTTTTTGTATCATTCTCCATCATATGCAGGCCCAGTGGGTGGTAAATCTTTTTACCACGCTTCTTACTTCTGTTTGAAAGTCTTTTTTCCTTGAAAATGAAGCCCTGATGCTAAGAACCTATATTTTCCATCACCTATGACACATGCCAACTCTTCTCACTTCCAATTTCATCACATTTATTTGTTTTGCCCAAAGCCTTGGATTTCTGTTTTCATTCCAGTGTTACTGTATTTATAATAGATAGCAATACCAAGTAGCGTGCTGGCCTCTTTTTTACATTACTGTGAATATTCAGTGGACCAAATACTAACTACATTACATAGATTCAGTTCAGTAAATAGTACCATAAATTCTGCTGTGATGTAAGGGCAAAATCAAACTTTTCTCCTGTCCAAAGTGCTGCTGCAATAATATAAAAATACAGTAAAATACTGTATGCCAAATGGGGTAGTTAGGCTGATATAAAGACATGATTCTGAATTGTTGTCAGCTAGTCTCATTGTTTACTTGAGCTAGCTTATATGAATTAGTTAGAAGTATCTTCAGGGAAGAGCTTCCAAGAGATAAGATGCGACTCTTCAGTAAAACTTACAATTAAAACAAAACTTTCAGTCTCTGCTAACAGTGTTGTCTCTGCTTTTGTTGTCTTGGTGTTGTGTATTTGCGAAGCGACAGCATAGAGATGTTCAGATTGTTTTGTAACTTACAGCATTAATGTATGCTGATAAATAAGTCCATTTGGTTTAATGCATGGTTTTGGACCATCTTTCTAAAAAGTTGCAAGTTACAAAAGCAGCAAAGGCAATAGATCTGGGAAACCACGTGAAATTATTATTTTACCCTGAAAGTTTCTTTCATTTGCCTGGAGGAAAGAGTTTCAACTCTAAACTCAAACTCCAGTCCTACCTTCTTCTGCCTGGAAAATTGCATATGTATGTTCCTTGTCCCTGAGCATATTCTTTGCAGCAGAATGATTTATGGAATATTTGTTTAAGCTATTTTTTACTTTAAAAACTTCCTTTGCTAGGACTTTAAGTCAAATGATGCTACGTAGATACCACTGCTGAAATGCAGCCATCATGCATGGGATGAATATACAGAATACAAGTCAGATTTGATAGAAATCATTATTCCTCTTTGAAGGGAAAGAGAAAAAAACACGTGAGGAGTAGCACAGTGAAATAACATGAGCTTCCTTTAAATGGATATGCAGGTGACATTGTAGAAATGAGACAAAATGTTCAGTAGTAATATCTGCAACTTGTCTTTGAAGTAACATGATTGTAGATGGTGCCTGCTAGTTAAAAGGGACTTAAAATTGAAAGTATTTTTCTAAGCTATTCTACAATGACTGCCACCTAATCATTTCCTCTGCCTATTCTCCCCATCTCCCACCTTTCCTCAATAATTTTGTTTTTTCAGGCTTGAGACTTAGAACCATAAGTTAGTGCTGCTGGCAAATAATTGTTGTTTTGCATAAACTGATTTAATGTGCTTGCTGACCAACAGGACAAAGTTGTTATTGGAGTTGCTTATGATTGCACGGACAAGATGGTTTATTGGACAGACATCAGTGGTCCTTCAATCAGCAGAGCTAGCCTGCATGGTGGGGAGCCAACAACTATCATCAAAACAGGTAACAACAAAAAATTCTTCCTCTTGCTGCTCCCTAGGAATGGCCTTAGAGACTCAAATTTAGTAATATATACTTTTCCTAGGTGTTGCTTGAGCATTAGCATTACAAGTTGGTGTTATTTGGGCAAAACAATAACCAAGAAGTCTGGATAAAGTAAAATGAAAAAAGATCTGTTCCCTGTGCAATAGCACTTCACTGCCTTTCCACTGCTAAGATAGGCAAGAAGTTGATTCTCTTTAAATAAACTAAGTGTAAGGCCAACAATGGGAGCAGCATGTCAGTGAGATGTTTCTGTCCTTGCTTGCAGTTGCAGAATACTGTATCTGACTAACCACTGAATATCTTGTGAACATCACTGGGGATGTTTTAATTGAAGGCTGAGGGATTTTTAAAGATAAATCAGGCTGCTGTGGGTGGCTTTAAAGCATATCTCAAGGCACAAATGGGTGCAGGGTTGAGAGGCTCACAGTCTGGGCTTTGAACAGTGTTTCAGCTCCACATAGAAATATTTAGAGGATTTCTGGACCTGGTTACAGTCCTAGGCTGTGCTTATATTCTTGCTATGTTTAACAAAGAAAAAAACCCCTTCCTTTGGATGCTTTGTCATTTCTGGGGAGGAATCTTGAGGCAGGCTTGAGGCCTTTACTGCTTTCTACCTGTGGTGGCATGTTTAGGGCTGCCACTATAGTGTGGTAGCATAGCTAGTACTCTCAGGACAAGTCCACAGGTGATGACATCCTGGATTTTTAAAGTGCACTGAAGTCCTCGCTTTCCCGTGTTGAGAATTGGCTGTGCTATGTTTTGTCTAGCCTGGCAACCTTTGTGTAGCACACATCATTTACGTCATATCTTGTGAACCATACTGATCAGAAAGGGTGGTCCAGCATTCTTTCTGATGTCCCTGGCCATGAGGAATGTAACACATAGGTAGGCTAAGTTCAGACTACTGTAGATAGATGTCATTCGTACTTACAGTGGTGCAATGGCTACAAGTTGTAAATATCTGAAGAAGGAAGGTTATCACTGAAACCTAGGTGATGTGCTGGGGTGGACCCATCATTCAATGTATGTATAATCTGAAAAGGTGATGGTGGATTGTCGGTTTGCTGTTGAAGGGAAGTTGAGCACAATCAAAACTAAAGCTAAGAGTCGCATTTATATGCTCACATGGATTATCATCTGTGGGTGTCACACTTTGATTTTTTGTTCTGGTAAGCAAGGTAGGTAATCCACTGCCTAGCTGAGATTTGGTTATGTGTAGTCCCTTTCTCTCCTGTTCTCTGCCTGCCAGCTGCCTGCTCTGCTGAGAAAGGACTGGTAAGCAGAGAGGTTGAAGAGGAAAACGCCTGGTCTCTGTTCCTGGGCTTGGGGATCAAACAGCTGAAAGATGGTTAGAAACCATTTCAGCTGTGACTTTCCATGCCTCCTGCTCAAGTTGTAAAATGAAAGTGAGTAAAGCCACCTTGTTTGCTTTTTGCCCTTGGAGTTGCTCAGGGATTTAAGAATTGGACTAGAGGGTATTGTGGGGTTAGTGCTTTTACTGTTTATGTCCTGTTCTTATACTTTCTTCAAAGACTGCTGCTCCCTGCAGTCTATGTTCATTTTCATTAGAAAAGTGAGTGTAAGGCCATGTGTCTTAAATATGAAAACCTTTTTTAAATGGAAAGCATTAAGGGGAATGTTTGGAGAACAAAGTGAATGTGAGGGCATTGAAAAAAACAGTTACAAAAATAGCTGGAGGCACTTTTGAATACTAGTGTCCTCAGGATCCTAGAGCACCTGTGAAGTCAGGATACTAGAGGAGGTTGCCCTTGCTTTGGATCCTTTGCAGCTATTGTCACAAAAATATAGGAAATTATTTTAGCAAAATGGTCAACCAGTTTTAAAACTCAGCAATAAACTTGCTTTAGTTTTCTTTGGATGGGTTGAGTATCTCTACCTGGAGTTTGTGCTTCAGAATAGCCAGTTTGCTGGGACTCCATTCAGGCTCTTGGGGGCAGCAGAGAGATGGGGGTGGCTTGGATCCTCCCATTGTCTTAGGAAGGGAAAAGGGAGAGCTTAAAGGAACTGTAACCTGTATTGCAAGCATGTGGCTCTACAACTACAAATTCTGGGTGGAAAGGATTTATGATTCCACTATTGAAGTATTTTTCTGAGATTCTGCACTTTAAAAAGTGAGGGAAGTTACCATTGCTAAAAATTTTATGTTGATTAGTCTGTCTAATGAGAGTGTGCGTGTGCACATTAAAAATCTCATGGTGTATAAAATATTTTAGAAATATTTGTGAAGGCTTTCAACTAAACTTCATTATTTTAGGTAAATCAAGATGCTTCAATGGAAACCTGATAGTTTTTATCTTCTACAAAAAAATTGTATGTGTAAAGGCCTCTCACTATTTCTGTTGTCCTGTTGTTCACATAGAAGTGAATGCCTTTCCTGAAGAGATGAATGATGTTGCACTTTACTTTCTGTATGTTAACTGGCTTTTCCATAAGGAGTCAGAACAAACTAAGACTGAATATTCAGTATTTAAGTGGATGTATTCTATGCTGGCCAACAATGAAACGTTAAAATTTCAAGAAATAGGAAAATGCCTTCCTCTCAGAAGACTCATGAGAATTCTTTGTTTTGTTTTGATGTTTGTCTTTTTCCTCCTGTGAGCTGCAGCTGCTTTCTTCAGTTCACATGTATTTTTGTGGAATGTGCTACTTTTTGGTTTGTTAAAGCTCTTGTGATCCAAGTTGCATTGCTTTACAGAAACTTGTTTTATTGTGGAGTCCTATGCAGTTTTCATCTATCCCTGCAGCTGTGTAGCCTGTGGGGGCTTTCTGAGCTCTGTGGCTATGGAGACAGGCCAGGAAGGAGAGCTCTCTTCTTTGTTGTAGTTGCTGAAGTTGCATCAGCCGTACGTGTCCGTATGAGCCTCTCCCCAGGGACAGAGCCTGTGACTGTATCAGGCCTGATGGCAATATAGCAGGAACACATTTGTGCCTCTGGAAAGACTGGTGATACATGAGGCCTATATAATTCCCTTACCCCTCAATAGGGGATAATTTTTTCAGGCTCATTGTTAACAAGACAGGAAAGACACTTTAGACTTCTTTAAATCCCCCGGCATATTGCTGAACCAAGGAAACTAGACACAGAACAGGTGCTCCTGGGAATCAGTGGCAGCAGATCTTTTGCCTGCTGCCTGCATCTGTTTCCTAAAAGAGGCTGTGTGCTCCTCTACCACCATTTAGTCAATGATGTTCTGATACCAGAGATTGGGGATTGTCACCACCATCAACTCAAAATGAGGCCACTCTCCACAGTATCTGCCATTGGCAGGAAAAGAAGTAGGAACACTTGAGGGTCTGAGGTAAGTGTGAGGTGGTTTCTTTCAGGTGGCAGGTTTAGCTCTACAGAGGCACTTGGAGAAATACAAGTAGTAATGTGAAGTCAGTGTAACTGAGTTAAAGTATGCCCAAGTGCCCCTGGGGGAAGTAAAGAGTTAACTGATTCACATTTACTTTCTTGCCCCCTGTCCCCGTATATGAGCTGTGAGTCAGAAGCAGAGATACATCTTATTTGTTCTTTTCTACCTTTTCAGCAATGAATATACATCCAAAATGTCATGTGTTCAGGTTAAGTGTGGTAAGTGTGATCCACCAATGTGAGACAGCAGAGCCTGTTTAGGCTATTGTGCAACTATTATTCGTAGCAAAGTCACAGTAGCAAATTTTAGACAGCTCTACCCAGTGTTCTGGACCAAATGCCTTTTCTCCAGAAAGATTGTTAATGTTGCATATTGTTTGTTTAATGGCTGTCAGTAAATAAACTTGACAACTGATAGAAGGCTAATGGGCCACATGACATCTTTCTTGGATATTTGCATGATGTGTGGATCTGCATTTTAAACTTTTGGGCTCTTTTTTTTTTTTTCCAACAGCTGGTTGGTATGAAGGGTCACCTCACCTCTTTTTGTGAGTGACCACATACAATTCTTTCTTTTTCTTTTGGAACCAAAATTGGACTAAAATTGATTTGTAACTGCTTTGGGCTTCATTACATCCCACACAAGCTGCTTGCTCTTTTTCAGTGGATGTATGAACCTTGAAAAGGATAGAGCAGTTTTTCATAGTGGCTGAATTAAACTTTGAAGTGCTATATATTTATTTTGCATCGCTGATCTGAGTTAAGAAATTACTAGTGCTAGAGCGGTAGGGTCACTATCTGCTATTTCCTGTTGCTTTTGGAACAACTAACTGTCCAAGAAAAACTGTGTGCATAGAGTACTAAAATATGTTCCAAAAAGGATCTCTTTGCAAAAACAAAGAACTGGATTTATATTCCATCAGTTAGCCAATATTATTATCTATAGTGCTTTGGAGCTTGATTGTCTTTACATATTGCATTGGCTAAACTTACCGTAAATCCAATTTTCAGAGGGGTGCCACATATGCCAGTACCAAAAAAGGGGAAATATTTAGAATTATAAAATCCATTCTAGATCTTGGCCTGCTAAGGAGGGTAGAATAAGATTCTGATAATTTTACTGTTTATTTCTCTGCTATCAACTCTTCTGTGTCCACCCCCAAGGAGAGCTTACATGCATGATGAGTTGGTTCCTCATAGAATGTATTTATGAAAGTTCTGAGTCTTTAAACTTCATAAGGCAAAATGTGTATTCCTCTTCCAGCTGACAAGAAGTAGCTTTTGTTGGACCACAGCCAGAAAACTGAAGAAAGCTTATCTCAGTTGAAGAGTTATGCTTATGAAGCTAGTGTTGTGTATTGGGAATAAATATAATCCCTAGGCATGTTTTTCTCTGTTTTTCTACAGACTTGGGAAGCCCTGAAGGAATAGCTGTGGATCATCTAGGTCGCAACATCTTCTGGACTGACTCTCAACTGGATAGAATAGAAGTGGCTAGGCTGGATGGGCGCCAGCGTCGCATCCTTTTTGACACTGGCCTGGTGAACCCCAGAGCAATCGTTGTGGATCCTGTGAGAGGGTACGGATATGTTGTCAAGAGATACGTGCAAAGCTTGATTTTTTTATTTTTAATTTATTTACTTATTTATTTAACACGGGCATATACTCTGAGTTTGTGTTTTTAGGCTATCTGTAGATAATGACAGGGTCATCTTCTGTTAAAACAACTAACAAACAGAAACGGAACAGTCTACTTCTGTCCTGTGTCTGGGTGGTACATAAAAAATAAGACTTCTAAAACGCCTGTTAGGTAATACTGTGATATTTTGTTGAGAGTTTTGTCAAAAACTTTTGTACCTTGCTTTCATTATATTGTTTACAGGATGACAAGCATTGCCCTTACCTTTTTTTTTTTTTTTTCCCCCAACATTACTGGTCTAAAACACTAGATTAAGCAATTTTACTCATTTCCATCATGACAGCCCTTCTTTCTGTACAGCGTTCCTTCTTTGAAAACTCCTGTGGTGTCTCTTCTATCATCATTTTCACTTCTGCCATTCAGTTGCCTGAGAAGGTCCTATTAGGCTTCTATTTGCAGATGCAGATAACTATAAATACTTTAAAAATCGAGCATGTAAGCTGCAGTTGCAGAAATAGCCAAGCCAGTTAAAGTCAGTAGGAAAGTGTAAATGTTTTCAAGTTACGGTTCCAGCCTGCACAAATGGAATTATATACATGCTTATATGCAGTCTCTGCTCTGCTGACATATTTTTTTCTTCTCTGAATATTAGAAGAAATACAGGGAAAATTAAAACTGCTACGGAGTCCATGGTAGTACTGCATGTCTGTTCATTAATGTGTGAACTTGCCTGTTATTGTCCTGATGCAACTTTCTGTAGCGTGGCCACTGCTGGGAGGAGACATTTCAGTGTAAATACTCAGAAGGATAGAAGCAAAGAGGCTTTCTTTTCGGTCTTGAATTGCTGGGAAGCTCTAATAAATGATTGCTTAATTGATATAATAGACTTTTGGAATGGTCTTAGATAAGAATTCATTTTTGAGTAAAAGTACTGTATTGCTCAGGGACAGTTTTTTTGGAAGATGCATCCTCATTCCAGATGTTTGCAGATGAGATTTGTAGTGAGAAAAGAATGCATATGATCCGTGAAAATTTGTGTGATCCAAAATTAAATGAAAAAACAGTGGTACTGCCTTCTCTAATTCCTTTAATATAAAAACAACTTTTTCATAATAGTCACATACTACTGGGATGAAAACATCTGTGGGTGTACATCAAGTGACAATATAATAAGGAAAAACAAGTGCTCTTCATGGTGTAAGAGAAGGGGAGAGGCACAAGTGTAATGAGAGTGAGGAGAAACCTCTGTTCTGTGCAGAACCCCACTGATGGAGTAGCACTCTGTGTACAGATCAAGCAGAATGAACTTGTCTCCTAGTAGATTTTGTGTGTGTGTGTGTGTGTGTGTTAAGGAGTAAACAACTACACTGCTTGCGTTGAGAGCCCATGTGAATTCTCAGCCACAGGAAATACATCCAAGAGAAAAAAACACCACTAACAAATTACCATTAATAATAAAGCATCAGTGAATTAATGGCCCTTTCTGGGGTTCTCCCCTGACCATAAACTACTCTGATTCCATTGTATGTTGCTTACTTGGTGCACTGGAAAGGAAAATGTACTTTTGAATGAATCCCACAAATGTATGCCAAATGCTTCTACTGCTCAGCCTGAGCAGACGTGGTGGGTAATGAGAACTGTAGACGTACGTTTTTGAATGGTCCTTAGAACTGTTGAAACTGAGGTCTTTTTGCCTGGCATCTTGTACATAACCTAAACACTGCAGAGAAAGCATTTCTTCTCATGTGTGCTTGCTCTTTTGTTTTTAATCCAAATATAACATTTGCTACATCTTTACTATATTTTTGTTACTTCTATATCAAAGTGCAGTGTGGTCCTTATTATTTATTTAAATGGTTTAGAATTGTAGAACAGAATCATAGAATTGTTGAGGTTGGAAAAGACCTTTAAGATCATCAAGTCCAACTGTTAAGATTTAGGGTGTGCGCATGTTACTTTTGCGTCCTTAGTATTTTTCTTAATTACAATCATCCTTGAGATCAGTCACTGTCTTAATTCTTGTCTTTTCTTTCCTCCTAAGAAACTTGTACTGGACTGATTGGAACAGAGAAGCTCCTAAAATTGAAACCTCATACATGGATGGCACAAACAGAAGAATTCTTGTTAAAGATGATCTTGGCTTACCAAATGGGCTGACATTTGATCCTTATTCCTCAATGCTGTGCTGGGTAGATGCAGGTAAAGAGGTGCTAAAATCTTTCTTGATGATAGTAGTATAATAAGTGTGTCCAATCCTGAAATTATGTACAGCCAATTAATGTTTCTAGCTCTTTGGGCTGCATCTTAGACTTCATGCCTTTCTTTTAGGTTTTAATAATATGTCAATTTATTTGTTGTTAGTGCCACTGTAGCATTCACAGGAGACTGTGTACAAGCTGAAAGATTTCAATTCTGATCACAAAACTTTCCAGGAATGCAGCAGGTTTATATTTGTGTGTCTTGTATGTGGCTATCTCTTTCAGTAGTGCTTAGGCCTTTGTAGAAGAAGTTATGAGTTTAAGACCAGGAAAAAACACTGATTCATCTAAAGAATGTCATCCTGGCACTGTTGTTCTAAGACCTGTACACTTAGGCAAAGTCTGGCTTGTATTTGACTGAAGCGAGTCTTGAAAAAGCAATTCACACTAGATTTAAAACTCAAGAGATGAAGGTTCTGCCCATACCCACTGTTAATTTTCTGCTAGTATCTTACCAGTAAAAGTGTGCTTTTAATTCTCATTTGAACTTTTTTGTTTGTTTGTTTTAAATCTTGCTATCTTTCTTCCTGTAGACTCTCACAGAGATCTCTTCCTGTGGAGATGCTTTTACACTTCAAGTTACCTTTCAAGTTTCTGATAAACTAAAAAGATCAAGCTCTCTTTTTCACTGTAAGACACTTTCTCCAACCTTCAAATATATCTCCTTGTGCTATCTTTCTTTTCTTTTTCTCTCTTCCACTCTTGTTCTTGCATTTGTCTCTTTTCCTTTTTCCCTAGTTTTTGAAACCCACTACTTAAGAGAAACCTACAGGTGTTTACACTTGTAGCAGTGTTTCCCAATGTGAGTAGTAGCTTTACAGATAGAGCTTTTTGCACCATTTGCATCTAACAGTTAGATGTCCTTCCTGCTGTCTTGCCTTCATGGCCCAACCCAGCAAGCATTTTGGGAACAAGGTCACCAAACAAACTTTGCCTTCCAGAGGAGGTGGAACTGGTTAGTGGTTGAAGTATCCCTCCAGAATGGAGGACACCTTCTGTCAGCTTCCACACTAGCCTGAGGGTGCTGGTATCTGTAGAAGGAACCTCAGCTTGTGAGCACTGGCCATGGCTGTATAAGACATCTGCATTCCTGTAAGTTAGGTGGTGTGCTAACTAGCATTTGCACCAAAGTACTTTTCCATCCAGTCTTTGGTACACACAGAAACATGGCCTAGAGGAAGGCTTTGGCTAAGCAGCATACTGAAAGACTTCTAGGAAGTTTCACACTCTGTTCATGCTTGCATGCTTACACTTGTGCTTCATCCTCATGAGAGCTCTCTTGCTCTGGTTCAAAGGCTTAATTGTTTCACTATACTCAGGTACCAAGAGGCTGGAATGCATGAACCCTAATCAGCTTGGTCGACGAAAGATTGTTGAAGGAATTCAGTATCCTTTTAGTGTTACAAGCTATGGGAAGAATTTATACTACACAGACTGGAGAAGGTATATTATCCACCAAAGAAATTATGTCATGCTTTAATCTTTTCTTCTCCCTGGTAGAAACTGCATTTGTCATGTCTGACCTTTCACACATTCCTGTTTTGTGTTTTTTTTTCTTTCCTGGCAATAGCTGATATAGGGCGGAGTGGATCTGTAGAGTTGACCTATTGATGTTGCCAGTTAACTGAGTTTTTTGTTTTCAACATAATGATTTGTCCTTTAAGAAAATGCTTTTAACACTGAATATTTTTGGGAAAGGAGTGGGAGCTAACATGTTTCCCTGTGGGTTTTACTAGCTGCATTGTAGAGTGCAGAAATTCGTCACTTAGGGCTTTCTATGCCCTGAATTATATGAATGTTCAACCAGAAATAAGAAAAAAAAACCATTTTTACTGTCTTGATGACACTTTTTTTGTTGCCAATTATCTAAAACATTGATACATGATGAAGACTTTAGAGTTTACTAGACTGAAGGTTATGACATATTTGAGTTGTCCAGGAGGTGGTCTTGGAGGATTTTGCTTCTGGCATCGCTTCCTAATTGTCAAAAAGAAGAAACTTCAGATCTTTTTCTTCTTTTTTTTTATTTGTTTTGCTTTGTTTTCTCCTGTACTTTCACCTTCATCTCACTTCTGTATGTTCTCTTCTGCATATGACAGGGATGCTGTTGTAGCAGTGGATCGCACAATTTCAATGGAAAAGGATAACTTCCAGCCTCACAAGCGCTCTCGTCTCTATGGAATCACTACAGCCTTTGCTCAGTGCCCAGGAGGTAATCCAGATGATCCTCGGGTTTTTACAGCTGTGTAACACCTTAGTGTATAAGTGAACTTAGTAGCAGCTCCCATCGACAGGCTGCAAACTGATCTAGGTTGTTAGTGAAGAACTAGTTAGTGCTTAGATTTCCATTTGCTAAGAAATTAAAAGCCATTTAATTTTATTTATTTATTTATTTATTCATAAAAGCAGTTGTTGTGGCTACCATATGAAACCAGGACAGAGAGGGAAGAAGGAGCCTGCTCCATCCTTTCTGAAAGGATACGTGTATGATCAAGATGAGGCTCTGACGTGGCAAAAGCTGCTATATTGTCATCGTCTAAATTGAATGCTATATCCATGGCTGGGACTTACTCATTTTTAAGTTTGAACTGCAGGAATATTGTGGTCTTCCAGATGTCCTTAATGAGACATCTGGAGGACCATATTTTTTGAAAAAGGAATGCTCAGAAAACAGCAGGTGGTAGAGTGGCTGGGATGAGCTTTCTGCTCTGTCGAATGTTAAGTTTTTCAGATACCTTATTGAAAAGCCCCTTGGGAAGTTTAGAAGAGGGGAAGTTAATACCCTTGAAATACCAATTTGTTCTTTGGGAAGCAATATCACTGTTCAGTTATGTTGTTCTTAGCAAATCACAGTTAGGAGAAGAGCTCACTTTTTTATTATTACAATGTGGCTGGAATTACAGGAGTCATGGTGTTTTCACTTTAGGCCTAAAAAATCCCCTAGGAGAGTTTTTCTTCAAATTTTAATATATATATATATTAAAAAGCATAATTTAAGTGAAAGCTTGGTTCAGAACTTAAAAATACATATAAATCTTGTAATTAAGAAATCAGGTACTAGTTAATTCACAGTTCCATTTTGATAGGTAGTGTAAAACAAAAAAACATTGTGTGTTCTGAGTAAATGCTTATGTTTATAATATTCAGAACCTTAGTATCATTTCTTTCTCATTGTATGTCTATTTCAAGTGTTTTCCTGGGATGGATGCCTTTCCCCTCAGATCCATTGCTTCTGGCACTATCTTATCTTTCATTTTATCCTTCAATATTAATGCATTCCTTCCCACCCACACAACTTTTTTGTTTTCATGGCTTATTCTCCCGTGTTTTTGTAGTGGGTAGTATCCAGGGATGATGTCCTGTAGCATTTTGGACTTCATTCCCCCGTGTTGCACTTTCTGTATTTCCTCACTCACCATCTCTTCATTCTAATGTCTGTGACCACTTGGCCAGTTTATGAAGGGCATTTCAGGAACAGCCCAGTTTTTTCATGTTGCCTCTCCTGCTCTGTCCCAATATCTTGGTCTTTCTTTGAGGTGGATATCAGAAGCTGACACAAGGGAAATGATGATTCACACCTCCCCAGAACATAGTTTTGTTTCCCTCTCAATGTCATTATGGCTTGTTTCTCTAGTGTAGTAATGAAATCTGCGTTATGTTTTGGTACATATGTGTTTCGGATTTTATTGTGGTTTTGCTTTTGTTTTTCTTTAACATTTTGCCTCTGTGTTCTTTTCCAGGACATAACTACTGCACAGTGAATAACGGCGGTTGTACTCACCTCTGCTTGGCTACCCCAGGAGGCCGTTCTTGCCGCTGCCCTGACAACACAGTTGGAGTGGATTGCATAGAAAGAAACTGAGCATTAAAATAAGCTTTAGAGCAGCAGACATCTTTTGGAAATGTGCTGTAAACAGTTCACTCCTATCAACACAATCAGGCCCTAAAGATAAGTGCTCCATGCTGCTGAGAGCCAGCCACAGTGCACATATGCAGACACACACACAGGCAACAACTGTTTTGTGGCAGTTAGGCAAGACAGAGCTGCCCAGGTTGGGTCCAACTGCATCTTGTTCCTTGTAATATTATCTCTTTGCTTTTAAAGGTAAATGTGGAGGTCTTAGTTGCACCTGTGCTGGGCTAGGAGGACATGTCTCCTGGCAACATTAAAGTAACAAATACTAAACAGAGTAAAGAAGATGGCATGACTCAAATCCTGAGTCTGGCTTGTACCTTGGAGTACGCAGCAGTTACCTGCATAATGGCATGCTTAGCCCATCTTATATGTGGCTGGGCTGTATCTCTAGCTGAGAAGCAACCAGGGGATCCCAAAGATAAATAGATATGAGTGGGAACACCCAGTAGTGCCACAGATTTAATGCCTAACTGCATTCCTTCCCACTACAAGTCCTTCCACTTCCAAAACTTGAATCTCAACTTTTTACTCTTCTGTTATGGAAATACTTTATCCATATGCTGTGAGGGTAGTTCTCACCCTGGCTCATGTGATCCTTTCCCACAGCATGTGATTCTTTATAGATAATCAGCACTGCTTAGTGGATGTATTTGAGGATTTTGTTGGATTTTAAGAGATTTATTTTTCTTCTGTCTGAGGTGGTTTCCTGAGTAGTTTCCTAAAAGCCACTAAACAGACTTTAGATGGAGATCTCAATTGCTGATAGTTTGTCAAAGAATGGATATTTATTCCTTTGGAGGCATTTTGTTTCAAAGAGACACACAATCACATTTGTTTGCTGAGAGCTTTTACAATAATATTTCTGTGTTTGATTTTATAAGCCTGAAAGTAGTCTTTGAATTCTATTCTAGCAATCTTCCTTCTTCAGCAAACCATGTGATGACTTTTCATAGGCAATGAAAAACTATGGCAGTTAAAAATCTCATTTCCAGAAAGGTCACCTGTGTCTTGGTGCTTAAAAGAAGAAAAGATAATGATGCCCTATTTATGTGCTGGTGTTCAGTAACAGCAAAAACGTGTGCTAAAAAATCCAAGCAAAGCTGATATTTTTGTCATCATGAGTAAGTGTGGAGCAGGGAGGGAAAATCAAAATTTGTATTCTTATGTCAAATTAGCAGTACAAATCTGGGAGTGATGTTTGGCTTCCACACTGTGTGTTGGGGAGGAAGCTTACCTGCAAGCCATCCTGCAGCAGCAGAACAAAACAGGGCTTGTGAGGCTTCTGCCAGAGCACATTTCACAAGTGTCATGATCAGAGCAGTAAGCTAACATCCCCACTTCCCTCACTCCCTCTTCAGATATGACAGTAACAGTTTTAAACAGAGCCAATTCTGTGTGACATCTTCCTCTTTAGTGGTATATTTATCATAAAATAATAAAGCATATAAACATTTTAAAGATTTTTTTTAAATAACTTTTATAACTTTTAATTCATGTTATTCATATGCTTAATCAGGTATGTCTTACTGTAAATATAAAAAATGTGTTGAAATGAAGGTGCTTGATAACTCTTTCTCCAGAATTATTCATGTATCTGGTGAAATATTAAAGTTTACACTCTGTACAGATATCTGCAGTACAGTCAATAAAATTTTTTTGGTTTTATTTTCTATAAAAAAGAAAGTCGTGCCTGCAGAAGTAAGTGATGTGTGGTGTCTTAAATCTCTTTTCCTATTGACTTGTGGGTTTTGGCTAACTCATATCTAATGGTGATACTTATCTACTAAGATGCAACACTATAGGGGAAAATCTGCTGTTGGGGCTTTTGTATTTTGAAAGCAGTAGGATACTTTTATTCAGAACAAATATGTGAGAGCGCTTAAAGAACATGCAGCTTCCTCTTTTTTGACACAGACTTTTTACTGGTTGACAACTCTTGTTTAACTTTGTCAAGTAAGCATAATTCAGTTATACCACACTTCAGACTTCCATGTTAGTGGAAATACTAACATGGGCAAGGATTGGATTAAATGGGGGACAGAATTTTTCACTCTGCTCAAAGATGCCCTGGTGCCATGTTTCTAGGTGATGGAGTGCTTTGCTGCCTGGTGCCACAGTGTGCAGGCTCTGTGTGGCAGCAGGGCAAGTTACAAGGTAAGTGAAGTTACAAGCAAGTTACAAGCTAAGCTAAGCCTGCTGGAGGTGGTAATGCTGAGATTTAAACTCCTCAACTTTTACAGCTGGAGCATGTCAGTACCTCAAGGGGGATGGCAAAAGGCTCCGTAGTACAGTGTAAATGGACAGCTGGAGAACAGCATGCCTTTCAAGTGAGCCATTGGAAAGGTGGACAGTGGGGCAGCAAGGAGAGCTACGAGGCTCTAAAGGGTGGTGTATGGAGTTACAGGAGGAGATTGGTGTTGATCTGTGCTGGGGAACTACACAAAGAATTGTATGGAATTGGGCCTTTAGTTTGTTCTTTATGATATGCTTTGATTTTTTTTTTTTAATTCTGATCCTTTAAAATTGACGATTGCCTGCTTTGTATTTGGATCAACACAATATTATTCTTTGTGTATTATGGCAATTACTAATTTACTAAACCCCAGTAAGCTAATTCTGTGCTAATCAATGAGAAATTACAAAAATGTTAAGGAAAATACACCTCAGTAGAACTTCTAGTGTTCATGAACTCTTATGTAGTCTGTAGGACAAAGAGAGAAACAATATTATTGTGGACTGAGTTTTTGGACTGAATGACTCCCTGTTAATGCAGGCATCGCAGCTGACAGTATCTAGCACTAGATTAGGAGAAGTTTCAGCAGATCAGTGCAAGCAGTGCAGATGTGACAGTTTGCAACTTTGAAGCAACCTTCAGCATTTGGAGTCCCAAAATGAGGGAGTTTTTAAAAGCTCAGGCACCAGGTTTTGTTTCCCAACAAATCCTTGTTGGTAGCTTCAGCTGCTGTAGCTCTCTGTCAGAGTGCATCAAGGGCAAAGCTGTTCCCTCAGGGAAGCAAGGCTGGATACTGAGCGTGGTAACAAGGCCAGCAGGAGCAGTGGCTTCACCAGTACCCCAAGTGAGCCAGACACTGGTGAGGGTAGTCAGGTTCAGCCCAGGGGACTGACCACCAAGCAGATCTATAGTGACAGGGTAGGTCTACAGTCAAGTTTGGAAGTCAAGTCAGGGTCAGGATCAGGTCTGGATGCAGTGACCGTGATCAGTGATTGCCAGGCAAGTCCATAGCCATGAGGTAGGCCTGCAGTCAAGCTGGGAAGTTGTCCAGGATCTGGATCAATAGGGTGCATGTCTGTGGCACAGCTCAGGCAAGGACCAGGGTGAGAGCCTCAGCTTTGAAGCAGCCTTGAAGGGAAAGACCTCACTGAAGTCTCCCAGCAGAACTGTTTGAGGACGAGCCTCTGCTGAAGTTCCCTTAAGTTTTCTTCATACCTTCTATCAACTGGCTGGCCTTGAACAGCTAGCTAAGCTGCTAGTGGTGTGAGTGTGCTCCAGATCCTGATGCTCTGGAGTTCTTTATTCCTATACGTGTTTGCTTCCTCACTGAATCCTGCTAGATATCTGGCCTCTAAAATGATTTGCGGTCTTGAGTTCTTAATCACCATCTGTTCAGGAATCTCATCCTTTGATAAGATTTGGTATTAGCTGTTTCAGGGTATCTGTCTTGTGCCTATCATATTTTTTCAGTTAAACATTCACAAGTATTTTGAATTATAAAAATGTGAATTTTCTGTTTCCTTCTTCTAACCTTAGACAGTTAATGGCATCTTTTTATAACACAGGGTTTTCTCACACTGACCTAGGTCTAACTCATCTACCCAGTCCTCCTGACTGTTGCTTATTAGTGTCTGACTGTTGTAGTCTTACTCAGGAGCAACTAAATTTTAGTCATACTTTTACATCCTGTTTTAAGTTAAAAAGGTAATTTCTTAAGTTTTTTTGTTATTACAATAGGCTGGGACTCGTAATAATGTCAGTGTCTGGTGTTGCGGTGGTTGAAGGAAAGATTCTGTGTGGCTACAGTTCACCTTTTATTGCTATAAAAAATAGTAGATTCCCAGGTTTTTTGGGAAAGGAGAACAATTCTTTAATAGTTAAACAAAATGTAATATACTACTTAGATTTATTCAGAGGTAAGTTAAATGTTTTTTTAAATGCTTCCATTCAGATCTTCCAGCACACACACACAAATATTTAATAGTAAGATCATTAATGATGTTTATCAATGATGTAGTTGCAAAAAAGTGAAATTTACTTAAAGTAGTACTGGTTTCCTGGTGACTTAACAGGGTGGTTCAGCCACCTTTCTAGCTGAAGGGTGTTTGAAAACCCTGACTTTACTCAATTTTTAACATGTAAAGAACTCCATCTCCATGATGAAAATCCAGTGTAGCTTTCTGAAACCCAGTGTCCCGTCCAGTGTTGTGCCAAGTTGGCAAACTGCTTACTCCGCAGTTCTCCAATTGCAGAGTTTTGTCACAACATATTAGATTTTTCCTTTGCAAGCATATAATTAAGAATGACAGATGATTACTAGAGGATAACGGCCCCTCAATGCCTGTGTCGCAATGCATCAGTTTAACCTATGGTTGAATGCAAACTGGTTTTTGTGTAGTATTTCATAGTGTATTGCTTGGAGATCTTGCTGGGGGGGCGGTGGGGGAAAGCAGGTTGTTAAACACATATGGCTCTAGAGACTACAACATGAGAAGCCCCCTGCTTCGCCTAAATATTACCTCCAGAATCCAAGTCCCCAGCTGGGGATCTGGTACTGTTTTGTTCATTAAGTGATTGAATCACCTCCTTTGTTTGAATTATACTCCACTTGAAATCTGTCCTTTATCTTATAAATAAGTTTAGGACAGCATGGTAACATAGTTGAAAGCTCAGTATATTGTGCTCTGTAAATGTACAGGTTGATGACTCTGGAGTTTTGCCTGACTAACAAAGGGCTCATCTGCCAGAGGAATCCAGTGAGTGGCCTTCCCTGCTGTTTTGTGGCATAGCAGACTGGGCTGCAGTAACTTAATGCTGCTCTTTTGTTTCCAGAAGGATTCTGGATTTGATGAATGGGGACAGTCTGCCGTTCCCATAAGTAGCCAGAATGGTGTATTTCAGCCTCTGGCTTCTTTGTCTTAAGTGTTCACCGGAGTCCATTCAATTGTGGTGGTGTGCTTGCCCTGGGCAGGCAGTGTTTCCTACCCGATGGGATGCCCTAGAACACACAGGAAGCACACAGAGGAGCTGTGTAGCACAGGGCCTTCAAGAGGAGGGAAATGGCCTGCTGTACAGATGTTGGTGGGGTGTGCCAAGAAGCGGCTGTGGATTTGATCCGGTAGCTTGTACAGCAGCATTGGGCACGACAGTGGAAATCTTCCAAGAGCTGTGTAAGCTTATGGAGAAAGGGGAATTGTGGTGGAAGGCAACTGAAAAGGAGGAAGATGGCAGTGGGTGCTTTTGCGGTCTTTGGTTAGTTCAGCAGTACGCTCCTGGGGGTAGGGTGGCCTCTTGTCCTTTCAAACATACACATAGAGTGAAGTGGCAAACCACACAGCTGATCTCATTCTCTTCCAGGCAAAATATCCTTCTAGGTTCTTGGCTCCTAAGTGACACTGCAACCGTGACACTGATTTCTTCAAAAGAGTAAAAGGCTGATGTGCTGCAGTCGGTTTCTGTGCCTTGTAACTCAACTGTCAGGCTGACATACCACACTCACATTTTTAGCTGACCTTAACCTGCAGAACCAATGGGTTTTGCTTACAGCTGTTTCATCCTAAATGTTGGCGTGTCTCCAATATCCTGTAGCTATAGCCTCTGTATCAATTAAACAAAATGTATTTGGTCCTGGGCCAGAAAAATTTGGCAAAATGTATGTTCTCTAGATAGACGTGTCTGTGCTCCATCATGGGAGGAGCGATTTTAAGCAATGACAGATGGCTGTGGTCTTCATGTGCTTTATCCTAACTATCTGTGACTTCTCTATCTGGTAGATTTTACTTACTAATTTTATGAATTTCAAGCATAGTTTCCTTAGGTGCTTGTCCATTTTCATGGTTTGAGAGGCTTTCAAGAGTTGTGCAAGAGAACGATCTTTTGTCCTTTGTATCTTGGATCAATGTGCTGCCTGAAGCTCCAAGACACATCCAGCTGCAGCTGCCTCAAATAGAAAATAAACTGGGCATCAGATAAGTTTTTTGTTGTTGTTTTTGTTGTTTTTTTTGTTTTGGGTTTGGTTTTGGTTTTTTTTAGGCTGCTTGTAATTGTCTGGATCCCACAGCCCTGTTACTTTGCTGTCCAGTCCCCTTATGGTAACTCAAATAGCTGTAATTCTAATGCTTTCTGGGGAAAAAAAAAAAGTAAAACTAAAGTAATTCTAAAAAAGTAGAAAATGTGAATTACTTTGAATTAATCTGATTGTCAGGCAGCTGTTGAATTGTTTACAATACACTAGCAGTTACAAGCTCCAGGTGTGTATGAGAAAGACTATATATAACCTGACTGACATCAGTGAAGTCTACTTACGGTAGGTGCACTGATTTGTAATACTGCAACAGAATATGAGTCTAATTTGTGCTTGTATGTGCAGATATCACTCAGAGTGAAAGCTGAAAGAGAGAGCTCTCTAAAATTACAGCTAAACAGCCCTGAAATCATGAGTTTCCTCACTGATTTGGCTTCCTTCATAAAGAGCATAGGTAGCTCTAAACACCAATCATTATCTGCCACAAGAGCTGATCAGAATGTCTCAAACAAATTATTTTTAAAAATTTATTTATTTTAAATGACTCCATCCCCCACTGTGACACTGGTAAGTAAGATTTCTTTGTTGTTTTTCTACCATGAAGTCATGCTTTCAGAGACTTGCCATGCAAACAGTAAAACTGAGTTTGGTTTTTCTAGTCATTTTACTACAAATTTCTGCATAGATGAGCTTTAATGCTCCTTTTCTATTGCTCCTTCCTCTTTTGCCTTGCAGACATGGTTTGTACTATTGCTAAATGAAGACTTTGAAGTTCGTTAATTCAGCAAGCAAAGCGTTAATGTGCCCTGGTTTTCTTGCTAGTGAATGGCTGAGGCCCCCTGGTGCCTTATTAGCAGAGCTGGGAGCAGAGTGTAGCATTGCAGTAACCGAGTTTTCCATTTGCCCTTGTATTTAATTATACCCGTAAAAGAGGAGTAAAGGCAAAGGAGGAAATGCCATTTTCTAGTACACATTCGTGTCTGATCTCACATTTCTTCAGTGCTCTTGTACCGTTTCTTTTTCTTGCAGTTTTCCTCACAACAGTATGGTTATAGTATTATATACTACATTTTTATAGTAGCTCTCAAATGAGAGGTAAAAGACCACATTCCAAGAAGCTCTACAACACAGAGGAAGGGTTTCATTTTTTTCACACTGGCTTTTATAATCTTTGTTGCTTGTTTGGTTGAACAGAGGTGGTGGTGTTTGCTCTCTGAACTCCCTCTTTTCATTTCTCTTTTCCGTTTCCCCTTACTTTTAGAAAATACATTTTGCATTACTTCAGCCCTGGCTCACGTTTCCTTGGTTGCAGTTAGGTGCTCTGGAGTTCATTGCTTCTGTTTATGCAAGTATCCACATCAAAGACTTCATCATTCTCCATTTAAAAGACCATACAGAGATCAAAAGTAAGACTTGAAAAGCCAAATCTCTCTGGAAAATAGCTTACCCAAAATATCAGTAAAAGCTGTAAGAGCAAGCATTGAGCAATTCTGAATGTTGTTTTTTGATTAATGCAGGTGTGGTTACAGCTCATGTAACCAGAGACCATCTAGTAGCAGAAGGTCAAAAATAACATGGTTACAATCATGCATTGATCCATTCTCTGGGGTTTATTCAAATGCTTAAGGTGGATCTTCTTGACAAAGATCTTCCTGTGATCACAGACTGAAAATTTATTTGTTGCAGTGATTAAAAAACTGAGGAAATGAAAAGTTGACTTCCTGGCAAATCATTTGTTAGTAGTTTGTAACCGTCAGCAGTGTATTTATGATTTGAAATTATTTTCCAGCAAGTATGATCAATTGGTACCTTGTTTAGGAGTAGTCTAATGTGTAGAATTCAGTAATGCATTTGAAACCAGTTGGTTCCTACGTGTGCATGGGGTTTTGGTTTGGATTGTGAATTGGTTTTATTTTTTTTGTTTGCTGCAATTTAAAAGCATAAACTATTGAGTGCAGTGCTTAAGAACAGCTTTGCAAGGAAGGTGCTGCTCAGTATTTGCAACACGGCCTTTGCCTAATATTTGCTTAAAACTTCACACATTCAGCTGTTCTGAGGTTATTGGAGAGCGCAATGTCTAAAAATACAAAAGACAATTCTGTGTTTGGTTTGGATGTTGTTTATACAAACAAACAAACAAACATTTTTTTTAAAGCTTTAGTGCCATTTACCCGTTTTTTGTAAGTAAGGTTTTTTTTTAACTTGTGCACTGCAAACAGGATGTTGAGTAACTAATTTTGTGTTGGCTAGCACAGCATGATGGATGAATTGTGGAGACTTTCAGCTGATAGTATGGATTCCTTGAGTTGCTCTCTTCTTAAGCAGAATAAAGCCAAATTTAAAAATAAGAACAAATCTCAACCTTAATTATACAGAGTTGTTATATGTTGTTAGTAGGTTCTGAAACTGAGAACAATACTAGGTACTTTTTTTTCCTGAAGTCTGCAAGGCCTGTCGGTCAGGCATGTTTGTCAAAAGAAGGTAAAACTGAAGAATAGTAAATTTGAAATTAATAATCTTCTCTAAAATGCATATTTCTTTCAAGCACAGAAAGCTGATACAGAGTTTACACCTTGCTTACTGGAGCTGTCTCCCAACAGAAATAAATGCTACCTGCTAGCAATGTATTTCAATTCCTTTACTTCATTTTATGACAATCATTTACTCTTCAATAGCTGAAGTGTAACACAAGGTCAGTTTTGAAGCCCAAAGGTCTTAAACTTGCATCTAATATCAGAGCTGCTGAGCACAAAAAAAAGAGGTGTCCCAAAGAACAGACCAGCATCCAAAAAGGAAAGTAGAATTCAGGAACTGTGAACTCTGGTCCAAACTCCAAGATTGGAGGGGGGCTGAAATCTGAAACTTCACAGCTGGGTCTCATCCTCTTCTATGAACAGACCCTTGTACTTTAGCAGAGCCTTAGGCTATGCATGGAAAACATGAGACATGAATCTCTGTCTTTAAGTAAATGTGTTAAAACAGGCAAGTCGTACACACAAAAGAAGAAATGAGAGATCTGGCACCATCAGTTGTATATGACAAAACCCAATAAATGTAGTCCTGCTTTATCCAGTGTCTCTAAAGAACCCCATGAAAAGTTGAGATCCATGTAACTGGCAGAGTAAATTTAAAACATTTATTTAGTATAGCTCAGGCATATCTTTATTAGAAAACTCTTAAAATATAGCCTCTACATTCCTGATACAGGAAACACAAATGGGTTATCTTAAATCCAGCTATTAATCTGTCATATTACCATTAGGAAAAAATATCTGAAGCACCAAGTAGCAAAGATCCCAATTCTGGTACCATACTCCCTTACTTTTTCCTAAAGGCACCCATGAAAGCCAATCCTCAGCCAGTCCTTGTTGGACCACCCAACTGATCTGATACAGAAATGAAATTGCTGATGTCCCTGTTGTTTGAAAGCAGTCAGATCAGTGGGAAGCTGTGGTTTATTAAAGCAAACAGCTGTGGGGAAATAGTTTTAAAGCACAGATGTGAAATAGAGGTAATTAATTCAACTATGGATTAGAAGCAGCCACTCTGAATTTAAGAAACTATTTGGCACCTACTGAGCAGAGGTTGTTAGAGAACAGAAACGTAAGAGGTTCTGTGGTTGGTGCCTCTGTTACAGTGAGAGGTCAAGGGGTCATCAAGTTGGTTAAACTTTTGTAGCATTTGCTGGGGGTTGGCATAGGGACCTGTCTGATTTCTCTGCTTTGCTCTGTGGTCTTCTGTGAGTGCATGTTCTGCTTCAATAGTGTGCAGGATTGCAAGCTGTGCATGGTAGAACTTTTACAGACCTGAGAATAAATAATTGGCAATTTCAGAACTATTGTGCACCTTAGTTCTTGTAACTTAAGTGTGAAAGAGAGCACCAAGCATCCCATGTTCAAAGCTTGAACACAAGGCTTTGTGTTCAAACCTTTTTTGTTGGCAGTTGTGTGGCAGAAAGATAATATGACTTGTTCAGTTCTTTTCCTTTACAACTGCAGAGATAATAGCTTCTCACCTCATGGATCTGCTGTCAGGATCAACTTTAGACCATGAGTATAAGAAGATTTACAGAATTGCTGTTAGACAGAACAAGGGTAGATGCAGCCTTGGTCCTATGTGGGAAGGTGGATGAGGTCTGACCACACTTGCTGCTCTACTGACAGTGACAGTAGCAGACTACAGCTCTGCTGCTACTCAGGAAAGTCTGTCAGTTCCTCACTAACACCACAGAGCAAGACCTTTACTCCTGTGCATGAGCTGTTCACTGAGATATCTTAGGTGGAGTCTAAGGCCAGATTTATGGAGATGAAGGTGGGGTGGATGATGGAAATTTTCTGCCCTTTTGCATTTTTGAACAAGTGGAACTCTTCACAACCCTTCTCTAAACATTTAAAAAATGCTTAATCAGCATATTTTAGCTGCCTATAAAAATTGTTATCAAACTCAAGGCAAACTTAAGGCAATGAGGAGCTCTTTCTGATTTGGTTTGATTTGAATTGCACCCTGTGTGTATATGCATGTGAGAGAAAAAAAAAAAAAAGCCATCAGAAAAGTGGCAGCCCCATCCATGGAGGGTTACAGGCTGAAACAAGATGTGTGATAGGTAGGTGAGCCCAAAGAGCAAATGAACAGAAACATCCAGGAAAAAATTGTGTCCATAGGCTTCTCTGCATACCTTTGTTACTGGGTTGGAGTTACCAGGATGCATTAGGGAAGGGCATGCTTTCGAAGAGGAGCTCAGTAGTGTACCAGCGTTGGGTTTAGTGACCTGCAAGAGGAAGGTTTTTCTGGGGTAACATGGGAGGCAGTGTGAAAGTGCAGGAAGAGAAGTAGAAAATCAGCCTTTTGCTTCTTTTTGAAGAAAGGACAAGAAATCAGTACCAGGGACAACAGGAAAGGGTAAAAGTTGAGGATGATAAGAGGAAGAATCAAGACTACCTAAGACAGTTTGGATGGCCCAGAGGAAGTGTCATCTGGATCAGCAAGGAGTAGATGAGTTGCCAAAGCAGGGGATTAACAGGTTTGGATGACAAGTTTAGCAGCACTAATTATGAACTTTAATGGTGATATGGCTGGTTGGAAGGAGTGTTTAACTGGACAGAAAAAAAGGGGAGGTTTCAGAAGGGAGGTTGGGTGTTGTGTTCTGACTCTGTAGGACACAATGGAAAGACGTAACAACACTTCTCTGTAACTGACATTTTGCTTTTTGTGTGAAGGTCTGCAAACCAGGCAAGCTAAGCATTGTGAGATTACCTGAATGCAACAGTAAAAATCGTATAAGCATCACTAAAGGAAGATAATGTAACAGTCATACAAGAGGAGAAACAAAAGGCTTAAAGGGTAACATACATAGTGGCTATGGGACAGAGACATAAATAATAGGCTCAACCTAGAATTTTAAGTATTTTTTTTTTACATAATGCAGTATAAGTGACAGAAAAAGCTATCTGTTCATGTGTTTAAAATGCATTGTAATTAAGGTCAGTACAGCATTTCAAATGTGAAGTGTTGTTTCTCTTCTCCCCCACTCCTATACAACCAATCTCTGAGAATTTGAAAAGGATTTGCTTTTGTAAAGGGTTCCACAAGTGGAAACCTTCCTACATGATGTGTGGAAAAGGCAGTCCGTTGGTTTTAGAAATACTTTGCATAAAGAACTGCTAAACAATAATTGTCCCATATTTCACTACAATCCCCAAGTAGTGGGCTGTGATCCTTGGATAAAGGATGAAGAAAAATTGCCAAGTTGCAAAATCAGCTGAAACAAAATGTCAAGAGCTTTTGCAAAGAATTCTCTACTTTTCTTCCAAGGAATGTTGAGGTTAGAGCTCTGTGCTATTGCATGTTTTCACCACATATTTTAGCTGGTGGGAGAGTTAACACTTCTTTTGCACTTTCAGTTTTAAAATCTGCTAACTAGTAAACAAAAAGCAAAGAGAACAAATTTTAGTTAGCAGGGAAATTTGTAAGTCCGGTACTCAAATGTCTCATCTCAGTAGCAAATGTGTATGCTCTGCAATCAGTATTCATGCTGATAAATCAGAGGATTTATCAGCATGAATTAGAACCTGATCTAATGTTTTGCCCTACTGCAACACTTGGTTTGTGTGGGATGTTCTTCATTTATGTATGTTGGGGGGGCATTTTCATGCACCCCTATTCTTTGATTTCTCAGGGCCTGCATAGCATCACACTAAGGCGTAGCCTTCTCAAATCTTCAAAAATTTGTAATGATTAAAAGGTTACAGTATCTTTAATATGTTTCCCACACCTTCTGGAGCAAAGCTTGAAAAGAAGAGTAGAGGTAGAATTGAGTACTTGAGAGTACTGTGTTAGACTATGTTAAACATATATCTAGCCCTGCTAGATCGAATCTGCTGCAGGTCTGTAATGGAAGGAGTGATGGTTTGGGCAGAGCTCTCTGTGGGGTGGACAACCAATTTGCCAAAAAATGATGGTGAGAATCAATGCTATTGTTCATAGTGGCCTAGTGAAAGAGCAGTGTCATCAAGAAAGCAGCAGCCTGAGTTGCTGCACGAGCAATGCCTGGGCACAGCACGAATGTGAGGGTTTCTCTGGGCTAGCCCTTGGCTAGCAGCCAGCACAGCTGTTCAACCACTTCCCTCCCACCCCCAGGGGATAGGGGAGAGGACTGGGGGGCAAGGATAAGGAGATTCTTAGGTTGAGATAAGAACAGTTTAATAATAGATATAAAAGAAAACTTTAAATAATACTAATATTAAAATAATAGTGATAATTATAACAATAAGAAATATGCAAATGAGTGATACACAGTGCCATTGCTCACCACCTACCGACCAAGCCTGACCCGTTCCCAGATAACGATCCCAGAGGAGTGACAATCCTGAATCAAAGCCACAACCCTGGAAAAGCAAGAGCCCAAGCAAAAAGCCAGAGAGAGAAAAAGAGGAAAAGCCCCTCACTAATATACTGGATATGATGTGATAGGATATGGAATATCCCACTGGCATATCCAAATGCCAATTTAGCTTATTAATTTAATTATTCCTCACCCCCTTAGATCTTGTGCTTGTAGACTAACAAAATGTGAAGTCCTTCACTTCCAGTGACAAAAATGCAAACACTGGTGTGTTATCAGTGTTTCTCTCATAACAAGTCCCAGAGCAAAATGCAACACTATTCTAACTACTGAACAAGAAACCCAGCTAAAAACCAGGACAATGAGCAATGATATTTCTCAGGACTTCACCCTGAAACTGGAAGATAAAGTGCAGGAGTCTGAGAAGAGAGCACGCCACAGGGAATTGTCCCATGAAAGCCCGGGTGGGACCGGTGCTTACCACTAGGTGGTAGTGTATCAACACAGCGTGTCCCCTCAGCCGTGAGCTCGTCAAGCCTGAAGCGGGGGCGGTCAGGGTGGGCTTGGGGCAGGGAGGGAGAGGCTGGGCAGGGCTTGGACCTGCAGGAGAGCCTGCCGAGACCACAAAGGAATGTACTTTTGCAAGTTCCTTGCAAAACCTGTGGTGATTTGGGATTTGAATGGTAGCAGGAAGTACCGAAGGTTTACAAAGTAAAATGTTAGTAGAAAACAGAACCAGCTCTGGGAGTGGAAACCTTTTCCTCCCACTAAAAATAAAAGAGCAGAACAGAGACAAGCTGTAATCTGGCCAAACATGGTGAGGTGTACCCCTTAGGATGGCACTGTGCCAAACACACTTTCTGGATTACTAGAAAACAGCTATTTTAAGGAAGCAGCTGTAATTTTATTAAATTATTTTAGAGCTCTTGGCAGCTATCGTGCTCCTGAGATGACTCTGCATTAAGGTATCAAGGCCCTGTGCAATCTTTAGTTTATGGGTCCCTGGACGCTACTATGCTTCTCAGCAAATCTCCTAAAAAGATGCACTGAAATAGAGTTAAGTTCATTTCTATCAGTAATATATATTGCAACAATTGCTGTAATTTTTCTAAACAAAGGCATTATGAATGCCAATGTTAAGGTTCAGTTTGAGAGACTCAAACAGTGCAGGCAGACCTGTGAAATAACCCTGGTTCTGCTCTGTATTGTCAACAGCCAGCAGTAATATTTGGGCTAGTCAGTGATCTTCACATTCAATAGTTCCCCGTGGAAACAAAGTTCCAACAAAGCAATCTGTTGTGAAAACGTTAATTACAGTAAAATATGCAGCAAAGCCCAACAGGTTGATTTTTCTTCTAGCACACTCTCAGGCCTGTCAGTCAGACCATCTGGCTGCCAGCCCGCTGGGACTAGCTGCTGTGCCAGCCAGTCAGTGATCTGGGTCACCAACGTGCCCCACAGCCTTGGCCAAGCAGGGAGTAGCTGGCCACCCCAGAGCACTGCAGGGCCATTGGAATGGACTGTGGGAGGAGATCCAGACCTGTGACACATCTGATATTAAATCTTTGGAAAAGATATTTTTCACATGCTAAATCTTGTATCTCCAATTGTTTGTTCCAGTTCTAAGGAAAAAAAAAAAGGAAAAGAAAAAAAAAAATCCAATAACCTTCCTTAGGAGAGAATTGTGATGCCTGTTCAAGACTGACATGCTTGTCAAGAAGCTGTTGTAAAGAATACTATCCCACCTTAGATTGACTTGGCTGTTCAAATCTCCTAAGACTTTCAGCTGCCTTCCTCCATCAGGCAGGGATTCTAAGGCTATTGAAGCAGCAAAGCCAACTGAATGGGAATGTAGTTCAAAACAATGAAAAATTTTAAACATCTTCTTCTGGAAGGTCATTACTGGTCTTTGAGCCAGAGACTGAACAACACTGAGATAGCTGGCCTAGCTGTTTTTCCATTGCAGCATTTCAGAGAGAAGTTACAAATTACATGTGTAGTCTTCTATCTGATTTAAAAGATCCTTCATATGGAGTAGTTCTGGGCATTACAGCATGCTTTATTAGTTAAAGAATAAATTGATCCCTTTGTGGAAAAAGTTCTAAATGTTTTGTATTAAAGCCATGAAATAATGAGGGTAGTTACTAGCATCTTACAAAATAATAGTGGAAGAATAAACTGCACTAGTAGTCATCTAAGTATCTGAAAATAAGGGATGATACAGATGGAGAAAATCATAGCGAGAGAAACTACTGCCACTTTTGTCTGGGAGCCTAGTGCTTTGAGGGATCTTCTAAAATAGGGAGTCCAGTTGTCTGCTATTGCAGGCAGCCTTGTCCTATTATCCCTTTATCAGATTTATTAAGCTTTATCTTAAAAGTGACTAGGCTTCTGGCAGCCACTGTTCATACCCGGAGGTCTGTTCCAGAGCATTACTTTATTGATGGGTAGAAATAATCATCTAACTCCAGTCTAAATTTTTATGAGGCTGGTTCACAGCCATGTGTTCTTATGCTAACATTGTCCTGTTGTTTAAACTGCTCTTTTCCTTTTCTTCGTGTTTCTTCACGGTGTTTTTGTAAAAAGCGATCATATGCCCTCCTAGACTTTGTGAGATAGTTTTAGATTCTCAACACCTTTCTTGGCATCCCTTCCAATATGAATTCATTTTTCCTGAACATCAGGAGCCGTGATACTATGCTTTGTTCTGGAGAAGCCTCATCCAGGCAACGCCTCGCACTGTGGCCTTCATGTACAGGGCTTTTCTGTGAGATCGCCGCAGTGTGTGCAAGCCTTTGGCAACTAGTCCCATCATCCCAGGCGTGCCCAGCTGAGTGTCCTAGGTCATTGCATCCCTTCTGCTGAGGAAACAAGCTGGAGGGAGGAGAAAAAAAACAACAAACAACTGGAATGCTACAGGCACCTTCCCTTAGACAGGCCATGTCAGACAATCCTTCGAGCAGTGTGAGTAGAGACCCTGTAATTTCTGAATTGGTCAAGCCATAATAATAGGGTGTTTTTTCTCTATATTAAATGTTTCCATATCCCTGTTCTATAAATACAGTTGCAAAATACTAGGTGCAGCCAGTGCTATACATTTGCTAGGATTTGGAGTTCTTCCAATTTGGCCAGATAATGTCTGATGCCAGAGCTTTCTCAGGTAATTTTGAGGCACATGGATTCGCTAAGCAGGAACAAATATGACAAAGGGTCTCAGATCTTTGCTACTCAGTGCAGAATAAAATTTTCACTCTGGAATCTTTTTAATTTAGGACATTTTAGGCCTACTAATGTTATTTAAAGGAGAAAGGCAGATGTGAATTGTACTCAAACCTGCTCTAACCAGTGAGTTTCCTGGAACTGTGAAAATTATTTTCTGTATTTGCTGGATTCTGAGTCTGTGACAAAATGGAAGTAGAGTGGAACTCTAGCCCATGAACAATGTTTGGAAGGACACCATAGGTTCCTGTGTTAGAGGTGCTCTAAGAGTATATACAGCTACCACTTTTCTGAACTTAATTCTCAATTTGCCTGTTCCAGTTAATATCCATTGATTTCTTTGGAGTAATTTCTCATTTACAGTAGTATGTGGTCAGAATGTAGGGATATAGGAAAGACTGCAAAAAGCATTTGGATAAATCAAAAAGCAAATAATGTATTTTGTTCAGTTCAGTGTTTTTTCAAGCTGATGTGGCTCAATCTGAAGCCACTATCAGTAAAAGGTGGCATCCACAGCCATGCTAGTCCTTGACTATTTTCTGTTCCCTTTATGTACCAAGTTCCAGTTTTGCTGCATTTCTTTCTTGAATTGTTTTGCTACTTACAAAAGTCAATGAAGTGTTAAAAAGACAAGACTATCCAGATGTTGAAGCTCTTGACAACTAAATAGATCAGCTTGATTTTTTTTAAGAATAGATACTGAGCAAGTCAGTCTGTTCTGTTGCCTTGCTCTGCTGAATGAGGACAGCTTTGCATGTGTGAGACTTTACTGCCTAAAAGGCAAGCTCTGCAGGGGATAGGTATGTAGCAGCATCTTCCTCTGACACATTTTGAGGAAAGTATATAAAAGGAGGGTCTGCACAGAGTAACTTATGGACTAAGAAACATTGTAAACCTGGGGAAAATCACATGATCTCTATTATCTTTTTTGTTTGTTTAATATTTATTATTTGTTTTTATTATTATTATTTATTCTCCATTTTCTGATACAAGATAATGAAGATTAGTGCAAGTATTTATCATAAATCTACTTTTCAGTAGGCTCTTCCTAGTGAGAGATGTTATCCGAGTAGGTTGCAGACCATACGGAGATAAGCAGTTTCACATGATACCTTCTCACTTACCCACCCGAGGAAAGTCCCTCAGGGTAAAGGATTTCTTGAGTATAAGGCACATAAATAACCACTAATCCAGAAAAATTCTGCTGCCAATCCCACAGTTTTGTTTCAGGATTAGGTGTTCTGCTTAAGATTTCCCCCTCATTTTCCATCTCTCTGATTTCTGAAGTCCTTTTCCTTTTGCTTGCCTCTAGCCTCTCAATCTTTCTCCTAAAATAAGGAAGTAAGAACAAACTTTTTCTGTCTATTCTATGTCTCTACTTTGCAGGAGGACGAAGTGCAAAAGAAGAGAAGAGTTGGTGCCCTTCACTGCAGTTCCTTGAGGAAAGAGCTAAATGCTTTTTCATTGTCATAGAGCCTCTACTGTTGTTAATGCTGGGACAGAGATCTCAGTTGCTGTGTATGAGGCTCATGTTTGGTACTTGATCAATAAAATTATTTGATTGCTAAAAGATCTTGATGAAATCACCAGCGGATTTGTGCTTTAAAGGTCTATAAATATAAAAATATAAATAAGTATTTGCAGCCAGGATAGGTTGTAGTCATAAGCTCGTATTCCAGCCCTGTTCAATTTTAGGCTAATAGATTTGTTAATCTATGGAGTGCAACACATAAACATTATCCTTAAGAAAACCTCCTTTCTGTTCTGCTGGCTTTATACAATGGAATTTTCTATTTCTCACCTGGGTTCTGCTGAACGATTAGCATTGGTAGAGTATTTTCTTTTATGCAAGTCCAAGAGTGAAGTCAGGCACTTGGGGGCCTTTTGGTTCAATTTTCTTCTTGTTCATAAAGTGAGAGAAGAGGGCCCATGTTCCTATGGGGGACTGGAGATTAAATTAGCATACTTTTAAAAATACACATTTTACCTGAAAATAACTTTGAAACTGAAGGTGTTGTCAGGACTTGTTCTTCACTTCTTTATTTTCAGAATTTGTGGAAAATACCAAACCATGTCATTTAGGCTGACAATTGTTCTGTTTCCTGAACTGAAGATAATGAAACAGTGGTAGGTGTTTGTAAAGCCTCTTCTGCAAGCTCGTTATGATATATGCAATAATTAGCTCTCCTGGGGATGTACTTCCGAGCAGTCTGCACAAATGACTCATGCTGACTTCAGTGGGAGCTCCATGCAGGGAACTGCATCCCTTTTATATAATCATGGGAAAGAAAACCACTTAAGGAAAGCAACTTGACTCCGTAGATATAGCTGGCTGGTTTTATGTCATCCTCCCATTTTACTCACTGACATCGAATTCTGCCTGCTCTTGATGTTCTTTCGGAGATTCTTTCCTCCCACCTCTCCTGTAGTGTTTGATTTCCTCAGGCATCCTGGCCCATATTTTTCCTTTTAGGCACATCACCCTCGCTGATGATAGTATCACCCCAGAGATCAAATCCTGGCATCTGTTGGTGTGAGAGAGCTGACTGCTGCTCTGTGTTTTGTTTAAGCCACAGCTTGCACAGGGCAGTTTGTGAGCCTGACATTTTGTGCATTGTACAAGCTACAGGTGAGTCACGGAGTCAAAGATTCATGGGACTCTTCCCAGTAACTTCAGTGGACTTTGACTCAAGCCTCCAGCACCCTTGACTGAAACAGGTAGTGTGTCTGCAGGAAAGCAGGCAGCCTGATGGACATCATTTACAGCTCTATGGTGTCATTGGCACTGATTTAGGCCAGTTATTAGTGAAACAATACTTTGCATGCCTGCAAAGCCTTTCCTGAGAGATGCCATACCGAGTCCAGCCCTGTCGCCCCTTTGTTCCATTATTCTCTCCCTGACAGTGGGGCTGGAAGAGCAGAAGCAGCAATAGGTAGATGTGGAGTAACCTATTTCTGCTACAATCTTTGCTGCTAAGCATTGGGCACTGGGATTGGTTTAGTCCATAAAGCATGGCACTTTTTGACCTTTTAGCATTTATTGTTAAAACATTCAACTTGGAGGAGGTGAAGTGCTTTACTAGAAATTGACTATCTGTCATTTCTATAGAGAGAAATGGAAATACTAACAATGACTTCAAAGGTAGTACAGTAAAAGGCTGTTTACCCACAATACAACATTTCTGGAGTCATCCTGCAG